>JAKFHU010001769.1:0-10000000 GCA_023783475.1 Daubentonia madagascariensis
CCCCCTACCACCTGGGGGTGGGGATCCCCGGCAGGCCACAGTCATGGCAGTTAAGCCCAGTGGGTTATGAGGTCAAAAGATCATGGGTTGCTGCTCCCACCAATGCTTAGAGCAGCTGGAGCCACCTTTGCTGACAGCCTTGAGGTGACAGCCCCAAGTGAGCAACTCCAGGTGAGGGAGAGCCAGCCCAGGTGAGGGAGGGTCACCCCAGGTGAGGGAGGGCCAGCCCCAGGTGAGGGAAGGTCAGCCCAGGTGAGGGAGGGTCAGCCCAGGTGAGGGAGGGCCAGCCCAGGTGAGGGAGGGTCACCCCAGGTGAGGGAAGGTCAGCCCAGGTGAGGGAGGGCCAGCCCAGGTGAGGGAAGGTCAGCCCAGGTGAGGGAGGGTCACCCCAGGTGAGGGAAAGCCAGCCCCAGGTGGCTGCAGACCCAACTTCTCCTTCAGATGCTAGCCGGAACCTGGGCTGGGGGAGGTGTGCAGGACTACACCAGCTGCACACCTGGGCCACCCTCTCCTTCCCCGCACCAGAGACAAAGGGTGTTCTCACCCGCCTGCCTGCCTGAGCTGTCTCACAGCTCCATCCATCCGGAACTGGGGGGGACAGGGCAGGGCTCAGCTCCACAGGGTCCTGCACCTGCACGGCCGTGGCCCCCGGCTGGGAGCCATGGACTCCGCCCAGGGGGCACACGCGCCAGGGCAGGAGCCAGAAAACGCCTCAGCAGTGGAGGTGAGAAGACGCCCCGAACCAGGTCGCTCAGGACCACAGGATGAGACCCTCCCTCCCGGGCTCAGGCCCACAGCTGGGGCAGGCTGGGGCCAGCGGGGCCTGCTGTGGGTGGGGGCCAGGTGTCTGGGGAGGGCGACAGACACCTGCTCATCCACTCTCCACCCACTCAGGCACCCACCACCCTCCCGCTGCCCCACCCTCCCGCTCCCCCAACCACCCACCCGCTCCCCCACCCTCCCGCTCCCCCACCCATCCTCCCTCCCGCTCCCCCACCCTTTTCCCAGGGGTGAGCAGAGGCCCAGGCCCCGCCCGCAGGGACTGCTTCCAGTGCAGGGGGCGGGGGGGGAAGCCAAGGGCTGCGATGCAGGTCAGGAGACAGGGCAGGGAAGAAAAACAGGCGACAAGAACAGCCTGTCCGGGTGGGCCGGGCTATGGCCTGCCGTTGTGGGCAGTGGGGGGACAGGCGCTCGGCACCCCCACGGCCGGGCTCCAGGTGCCGGCAGAGGGATAACGGTGGGACGTGGCGCGGGAGGCAGTGGGGCCGGGCACAGCCACGCCAGCCACCGGCAGGCAGGGTGCGACTTTTATGTCACAAAGTCGTGAGCTGCTTCTCGGCTGCCAAGGGCCCCCGGCTGTAAATCACCGGCCTGAGTGTGCCCAGATGAACCAAGTGTGTGATCACGGGTGGAACCTAAGTGCAGGGACCGAGGAGTCGGACTGAATTAAGAAGGGGAAACTGCGTGGCAGGAGCCAGGAGCCAGCCAGATCACCCCTGGCGTCACCCCATGGCAGGGTGCAATCAGATCAGGCCTCATCACCTCGTACATGCAAAACCCAGCCCGGCCCCCAGCGTGGGGAGACACATTTGACCCCAACTCCTGTTCCCCCGCTCAGCAGCCTGGCACCCAAACTCCCTCGATGCAAACACCCAGTGCTTAGGTGTTTTGCTGCAAAAATGCATCGCGACAGTGGCCTTCCATTGCGCACGGGCAAGTGGACCCAGTTGGGAGCAGTGACGGGGCAGCCCGAGAGCACGCAGAACAGTGGTGGGACACAGGTCCGAGAGGCAGCGGGGCAGGGCAGTCAGCAGGGCCTCTTGGGCCTGTGCACACCACGGCCTTTTCTCAGCGAGATTAGGCGCTTCTGGAAGGTTCTGAGTAGAGCAGGGACTACATCTCCTGCCTGCAGACGATCCCTCTGGCAGCTGAGTTGAGAGTGTGGGGTGGGTGTGTGGGGCAAGAACAGCAACAGGGAGACTGTCTGGGTGGCCACTGTGGTCACCAGATCAGAGTCAGAGTCTGGACGGGGCGGAAGGGGGTCAGTGGGGAGACAACGAGATTCAGATTTGGATCAGTTCCACTTGCAGAGACGAGAGGATTTGCGGAGACGAGACAGGAGGTGTAGGGGAGCAAAGAGGGGAGGCAGGAGGAGCTTCCACACACATGCCCCCGAGCCCTGGTGTTGCCATGGGTGGGACGTGCTGGAGTCCTGCCTGCAGCCCTCGTCCTGGTGGGAAACGCACATGCTGGGGACGAGGGGCAGGGCCACGTCAGGAAGTATCTACGGCTGAAGGGGCTAGTTGTGAAGACATGAGAGCCTGCAGAATGGAGTCACCTGCCACCCAGCTGCCAGGGTGGCAGGGATTAGTGTCACCACAGGAGAACAGTCACTCATGCCCCAGCTCTGGGCGCCCGTCACAAAGAAGGGGAAGGGACAGCTGCTGGTGGACAACAGTGTCCCCAGGTAGGCAGTGCTGTCACCTTCACCATCCTGGAAGGCTTGTGGGAGGGGAGGGTTTGAGGAAGACCACGCGACCTGCACAGCACGTGTCAGAGGGGCCCGATGGGAGGGGGACCACAGCAGGGGGTGGCAGGGCCACAGAGGGGAGTGGGGCAGGGCAGAGCTGGCCTCACACCTCCAGGCTGGGGGCAGACTTGTGCTGTCCTCCTGTTACCCCCTCCTCACAGACCACGAGGCCATGGCCCAGAGACTGAGTGACCACCCACAGCCACCACCAAACATGAGCGGACGGAGCAGGCGTCATGCCCAGCACCCACACACCATGCTGCACACTCTTCTCACCAGCTGGGGTGGGGTCCCCAGAGTGGGAGGTCTTGGGGAGCAACGGGCTCCGGAGCAACAGACATAGCAGTGCCCCTGACCCACCCCCACCCCCACCCTCACCCTCGCAGACAGCTGCCGCCACGGAAGGTCCTCCCCTCCCCTCCCCTCCCCCTGGGACCAGCCCCGGTCATGGGAGGAGCACTAAGCTTTCAGGCTGCCCCTGAATGTTTATTTGTCCCTTAGCTGAGGAAGAGCCCGGGGACCCCAGAGAACTGCCCGGGGCAGCAGAATGACCAGATGGGGAGCAGGAGTTCCAGAACCTCAGAGGACGACCATCTTGACTGTGGCAGGGTCTGCACGAGTGAGCAGCCTCCTGGGGGCCTTGGCCAGCACAGGCAGGTGGACAAGGGGGCCTCAGCCAAGGAGGGACCTGCTGGAACCTCCACTGTCCCTGCAGGCTGGGTCTGACCATGTCCACGCCTCCCGTGCACCTGGAATTGCCCCTGGTCGGCCCGCCAGTGCAGGGAGGCAGAACGAGCTGGGCCTTTGGTGCTGTCAGAAACACGGCCAAGGAGTGGACTCCGCCACGTGGGCCTCAGTTGCTCCCTGAGAAAATGGGAATAAGAATTCCTGTTCCCATATTGTGGGAGGATCAGAGATGACACTGGTAGGAGCTGCAGGCAAAACTCTTCAGCTTCCCTCCACCTCCTCCCCACACTGGGCCTCGGTTTCCCCACCTGCAAATGGAAGGGCAGGACAATCTCAGGAGGTCCTCCTGTATGGGACTCATTCATTTAACCGCATATTCCACTCATTCGACAAGTATTTATTAAGACGTTTTTGTTTGCAGACACTGCAGCCAGCAGGAGGCAGGCTCCCCGGCCTCAGGGAGGAAGACAAGGGAACAGGTAAGCACCTCGCCAGCCTCACCTGTGTAACAGCATGTGCTAGGACAAGCGAGCAGGGGAGGAAGGGCAGAGTGCCGGGGTGGTCTGCTTGGAGGTCGTGGCAGACGTGCCTCTGCAGACGGCAGCGAGTTGTGTGGAAGCGGGAGGGGGCAGCCGGTTCAAAAGCCGGACCCACTGACGCACCTGCCTCTGCTGAAGGCCCAGAGCCCCTGGCCAGGGCTGGGGGGTACGCGAGGAGGCCCAGTACGGAATCAGGGTTTCGTCCCGAGCGTGAAGGGCGGCCCCGGTGGGTGCTGGTGGGGGACAGTGTGACTTCCGTTTGCAAAGGCCTCTCTGCCATCTCTGCACAGCAGGCAGAGTGGGAGTCCAGGGGCCGGGGCCCGGCCACGGGAACACTCGGTGGGGAAGCAAAGGTGGCTTGGGCCGAGCTGATGGTCGAGGAGGTGAGCAGCAGATGCCTCAGGGCAAAGTCCACCTGGAAACCAGGAGGCACCAGAGTGGACTCTGGGGTTCTGGGCTAAGCCCCTGGGCAGGCAGGAGGGCCAGGACCCAAGATGGGGCCGAGTGCAGAGAAACCAGCTGCTCCTGGACGTGAGGCACCTGTCAGACACCTGCTGGAGAAAACGAGGCATTCTGCACCGAATTCTGCAGGGATCTGACCAACGAGCAGGAAACAGAGGGTCCCAGGACCCAGGCCAGCGCCCTGCAACTTGTTCCATGACCTGGGGCACCCAAGGGAGAGCAAGGCTCAGGGCTGGCCCAAGGCCTCTGCACAAAGGGGAAACTGAGGCTCAGAGAGGGGGAGGGGCGCCTTGCTCAAGGTCACAGAGCTGGCTGTGGAGCCCAGACCCAACCCCCAGGGCTGCTCGTGTACACACACACACACAATGTACACACACAGACATAGATACACACAATGTACACACACATAATGTGCACACACACAGTGTACACGTAGAGACACACGCAATGTGCACACACACAGTATACACACAGACACACACACAATGTACACACACAGACAGACACACACAATGTTCACACACAATGTACACACACAGACACGGATACACACAATGTACACACACATAATGTGCACACACACAATGTACACGTAGAGTCATGCAATGTGCACACACACACAGTATACACACAGACACGCACACACACAATGTACATGCAGAGACACACACAATGTGCACACACACAGTATACACACAGATACACGCACAATGTTCACACACACACAATGTACACACACAGACACAGACACACACAATGTACACACACATAACGTACACACAATGTGCACACACACACACAGCACAGCCTTGCTGCCAGGAGCCCCTGGCCCCCACGCCAGGCATCCCGTGCTTGCTCCCGTGCTTGCTCCCTCCCGCAGGCCATATTCCACCCATAGGCACATCTTCAGTGCTGGACGCCAGTCTCAGGCCAGAAAGAGTCTGGGGTGCTTGATTTCCCTTTGTCCCCCCTCTGACCCAGCAGCTGCTTGCGGCCACGTCTTCCACCTGCACACCCAGCCCCAGGCACGGCAGCAGCCCAGGGCACACATCCAGACGGGCCCCCGGGACCGGCCAAGCTCAGAGAGGAGAGGCACCTGCCTGGGTCACGGCGGGGGGACGCAGAGGGAGCCGCAGCCCAGGCCCCCGCCCCCCAACCCCCACGCAGATCTCAGCCCTTCAGGCAAGTGGCGTCTCCTGGTATTTACAATGCATTTTCCACACCATTTGATGTCTTGCAAAACATGATAGCATGCAGAGTCATTTTTCAAAAGCAATGAGGCTGGAGTTTGCTGAGAGGGATCTGCCACCAATTTACTCGAAAGCAATCCTGTGTCCCCCGCGTAACCCTCTCAACAAGGCAAGCTGGCCAGACCCTGCGGACTGACAGCCCTGCCGGGCCGGAGGCCTGGCTCCGGGGCTCTGAACGCAGCACGGCAGTAGACAATTCAGCCAAGGATGACAGATGACCACCCTCGGGATGTTCCTGAATCTCTGTGCGTGCCAACGGGGCCCCATGCTGGAGGGCAGCATCCCGGGGAGGCCCCTTTGGGAGGCTTCCTGCCCCCCCTCCACCCCCAGGAAGATGGGGAGCTGGGGGCCCCGGGGACGGGGGGCTCCTCGAGGCCACCTGGATTAGTGTCCCGGGGCTCACAGCCCCACAGACCGGGGGCTCAGAACAGCAGAGACTGACTCTTTCCCAGCTCCGGAGGCCAGAAGTCTGCACCCAGGTGCCGCGGGGCCGCGCTCCCTGTGGAGGCTCTGGGGAGGGTCCTCCCGCCCCTTCCACTCCTGGGGGCTCCAGGACTTCCTCAGCTTGTGACCTCATCACTCCAGTCCCTGCCTGCTCCAAGCAGCTTCTCTGTGGCCGTGTCTCTTCTGTGTCTCATCAGGACACTTGCGATGGCATTTAGGGGCCACCTGGGTATCCCAGCATCACTTCCTCATCTCGAGACTGTTGACTCAAGCACATGCACAGAGACCCTCTTCCCAAATCAGGCCACGTTCACAGGTTGTGGGGCTGAAATGTAGATACGCCTTTTGGGGCCACCGTTCAGCCCACCACACCATGCATGGCTGACCCACCACTCAGGGCAGGGACCACCCACGGGAAGGGCAGCCAGGCCCTTGTCAAAGCTCCCAGAGCTGGGGGTCTCACTACCTCCCACTAAGACGTCTCTACCAAGGGAGCACTTTCGAGGACCTGCAGCCCCACAATTGCCCCCATGGACCCCACGATGACCTCCCACCTCCCTGGCCGTGCCCGTCTCTCTGGGCCACTGTCCCGTCTCTCCACACATGTTGACTCTCCTCAGGGTTCACGCCAGCCTCAGGGCCATCCTTGACGATGCCTTTCTTGTATTTTCCTGCAGATATTCTTAGCTCTTACATTTTTGCTGCTGCATGGACCGGCTGGTGCTGTCTGCAGAGGCCCCCGCCCTCTGTCCCCTCCTAGCAGCACCTCTGTGCCCGCAGCCCTCACTGGGCAGCATTCGGCGGGCAGGGCCTTGGCCAAGGAGAATCTAGAGAAATTCAACATCTGCACTGTAAAGCGCCCCCTGCAAGTGTCATACTTCTCACACGCATCAGCAAATAACGATGACTGGTCCCCTTTTTACAGGTGAGGAAACTGAGGCTGGAAGAGGTACTCACACAGCTACTACCTGGTGGGAACAGAATTCAGACCCCATCCTGCCTGTGTCCACTCCTCTGAGACCAGCAGGAGAACAGAAACTAGCACATAATTAACTCTGGGGCTAGAATGGCAGCTTCCCGGCTGTCAGAGGACCGTGCTGTCCCCGGGAGACCCCAGGCCCTGCCTGTGCACCACCAGGCCTCCACTGCTGTCCTCCGGGAGGGACGGTTCCAGACTGCCCGGCCTCCGACTCCCAGGGAGGACGCTGCCTCCAAGCCCCGGACTCCACTGGGAGGGGCAGGGACACACTGCAGCCCCTGGCTCCGACCCTCTGTCCACTACCTGGAATCAGGCCCAGCTCAGAGCCAGGACCCGACCCCAGCCCTCAGCGCTTCCTGACGGTGTGGCCAGACTGCCCTGAGCGCCCTAAGCCGCCGCCGCCTCCCCCGTGGGATGAGGGTCCACGTCCTTGTTGGTCATCGGTGATGAGGACCACCGAGGCAGACACTCGCTGGTACTTTAGTGAGCAACAGCTGATAACAAAAGAGTGGGATATTACAACCATTCAGTAATTAATTAACTAGTTTAAAGGCAAAACAGTAAAGTGGCTTTTAGTTAACAGGCTAAAAAGAGTGAAGGCACGCCGCCACGTTAGCCTTTCAGTTTGTCAATTTGTTGGGGAAGAAGGAAATGAGAACTCCGAAGTACCACTAAACACCCTGTGACCAGTGACAGCAGCAGTGACAACTGAGACTTACGCACAGGGCTGGTGCCCACCCTGCCCAGGCGCTGCCACTCAGCATTGTACAGGTGGGGAAACTGAGGCACGGGCGGGGACATGATTCCCCCCGGTCATGTAGCCAGGACCCCAAACCAGAGTCCATGTTCCTTCTCAGACTGGAAAGGCAGACGGCAGGCAAACAACACACCCCTCTGCTTTTTAAATAAAGAGAGAAATCTGTTACCTGCCTTACCTGCTGGCGCTCCAGAGAAGGCGGTCCCCGGGCACCTGGGGGCCCCCGCAACGTGCAAGGCGACACTGATGGGGGGCCGCCACCGGGGCTGGGTTCAGAGGTGAAAGCTAAGACAAAAACGGACTCCGTTGTTCCATCTCAGCCTTGAAAAAATCCAAGATGCCAGCACAGAGCCTGCGCAGACCACCCCACACCTCGAGTGTCTACCGGGACCGAGCACCTCACCCTGGGATGGGCCATGGCGGAGCAGCCGACTCCATTGGCCCAGGACTCGGTGACTCAGGGATAGAGGATCAGGTCTCAGCCCCCAGAGGACAATTTGGGGCTGGAGGCGCAGACGTCTCCAGGGTCCTGGAGTGCAGAGCTGGAACCAGCTCACTACAAGCCAAGAGCGGTCTCGGAGCTGCCCGGGAATGAAGCAGCCGCCCCTTGTGGGAGTGAGCTCCCCGTCCCTGGAATGGCCCAGGCAGAAGCTAAGGGATCCTGTCTCAGGAGCTGTGTGCGAGCATTCACTCAAAGTGTGTTTATTCCAGCCTCAAAAAGGAAGGAAATTTTGACACACACTGCAACTGGAGGAACCTTGAGGACATGATGCTCAGTGAAATAAACCAGTCACAAAAGGACAAATCCTGCACGATTCCACTCAAATGAGGTCCCTAGAGCCAAATTCCTAGAGACAGAAAGTAGAACGGTGGGTGCAGGGGTTGGGGGAGGGGCTGGGGAGTTGGGGTTTGATGGGGACAAAGCTTCGGTTTGGAAAGTGAACGGCTTCTGTGGATGGTGGTGACGGCTGCACCACACTGTGAATGTGCTTAATGCCACTGAACTGTGCACTCAAAATGGGTCAAACAGTACGTTTTACACCGTGTGTTTTTCACCACAATTAGTTCTGGGAACGTGTCCATCGTCACCCACCAAGGCAGATGTGGTGCCAGCTGTTGAGGTCACCACAGTGACCAAGATGGACGCAGCCCCTGCTCCCAGGGACGGGTGGTCTGGCAGCCAGGAAAGGGGCCGTTAGGACGCACAGAGGCCAGGGGACCAGGGCGCCACGGAATGGCCTGAGAGCAGGGCAGGCTTCTGGGAAGAAGTGTGCCCCAATCCCAGGCCCGAGGAAGGGGCTACGCGGGCAAACACTGTGCAGAAAGGCCTGGAGGAGGCCAGAGGCCACACATTTGGGGAACGGAAACCAAACCCGGGAGGCCAGTGCAGCGAGGGGGGCCTCGGCCCAGAGTGGCCACACCACAGAGGGGAGGTGCCCCTGGCCCGGGGCGGGGCAGAACCAGGCAGGCCTGATAGAAGGAAATTAGTGACCCTGAGCTCCTGGGGGGCCAGGCCTGGGCCCCATGGCCCACAGCAGGGGGGTTGTTACCCCGATTCTGCCACAGAGGAGACTGGGCTGCGGCAACCTCTGCCTTGATGAAGGAGCTATTTCATGAGCAGTGAGATGAATTTTAAAACGTAAGAACATACAGGTAGGCGTGCACTGCACAACCCACACTCACAAGAGCACGGGGACTTACAGCATAGGTCCGTCTGCCGCCCCCAACCCACGCGCTCTGAGCCCCCAGCCCAAGACTAGAGCGGCCACTCGAGCCGAGCACCTCCCGTGTCCAGCACAGTTTCAGGCCTGGCGAGGATGCAGGGAAGGGGTGGGGCACACCCTCTGCCCTCCAAAACTTTGCATTTTAAATGAGAGGAACAGAGTCTCCTGTGTGGGAAAAATTAGAAGAATCCTGGGAGGGTTGATTTAAAATGGGCCTCGATCTAATGCCCCCACCTCGGGGCTCGTGAAAGGACCGGCCCCGCAGCAGCACTGAGAGCCGGGACGGCTGCGGGTCCACCCCGAGGAGTGGGCGAAACGCAGCGACGACCTCCCAGGCAGAGACAGAGCCAGCCTGCCGGGATGAACGCACGGGCCAAGGTGCTTCAGCTCTCCTCTGTCTTCCCCAAACACAAACGTGTTCTCCCCACCACAGGCCTGGGGTGTGGCCCCTCCACGCAGGGACCCCGCTTTCTCCTCCCGCTCGTAAGTCCCCGAAACCCACCAGGAGTGGGGAAGGCCGAGCTGGAGGCGGGCCCTGCCCTGGGCAGGGAGCTCTGCTCACAGGGAGCGCAGAGCAGGTGCTTTGCCCGGAGGCTCCAGCCGCTCCACGGCTCGGGAAAGCGGCTCCCGGGCAGAGCCGGAGCAGAACTGTGTCTTCCAGGAGCTGTGCACGCCGGGCCACCCTTTCCCGGGGATTCGGCTGTCATCCGGGTGCTTGGCCATGCGGGCCCAGGGCTGTCCACACACCCTGAGTGTGGATAAAACTCGACTGGGTCGATTCTTTCTCACGGAGGGTGAGGAAGAGGCAACACCAACGTGAGGCTTGGAAAATGCTACAGGACAAGTCGGCAGGGTGCCTTCTCAAAGCCACTTACCCCGTGACCAGAGGGTATTGCTGGAGGCTGTCCCAGCACCCGCCCGGGCAAGGCAGCCAAGACCCAGGGATGCCAGATGAGCTAACGTCACACTGGGAGCAGAAAAATACGGAATTGACACAAGAAAACAGAATCAGTGGCGTGGAGAGCGAGGGGGGCACGAACAGGAGGGTGGTGGCGACGCGGATCCCCGACACCCCACGCCCGGGAGGCAGCGAGCAGTGTGGGAGCAGAGAGCAAGAAGGACGGGGCCACTGTCCTGAGCTGCTGGGGGCGGGGCACTGGGACAAACCACAGAAGCTCCCAGGAACGTAACAGACCCCTTCGCAGGGCCCAGCCGCGCACAGGCTCTGGCGGACCTGAGCGACCGTGACGGAGCCACGGCCTGCGTCAAAAGACCAGGAGGCCTCCCCGGGGCGGAGAGGACCCGCCACCGCCGCCCGTTCTCAGCTACGCTTAAGATCACCACGTGCAGAAGGGCCTCAGCAGCACATGGCTGGGTATGAAACATATGAAAAGAATAAAAGGCTTTGTTAGATCTGCCAAAAGCTATCGTGGCTGCTCCTAGGGGGACAGCCTACGATTCTTTCCTTCCTGCGATTCTCTGCGTATTCATAATTGTCAACAGTGCGTGTCTTAGTCTGTTCAGGATGCTGTAACAAAATACCACAGCCCGGGTGACTTACAAACGACAGAAATTATTGCTCACAGTTCTGGAGGCTGAAGTCCGAGATCAAGCAGCGGCACATCCGGCGCCTGGGGAGGGCGGCCTCCTCGTGGCCTCTCCGAGTGTGGCCAGAGCGGGGAGGGAGCTCTGTCTGCCCTCGGTTAGGGCACTGATCCCGTTCAGGACCTAATCACCGCAAAGGCCCCTCCTCCTGATACTCCTCACTTCCGGGGTGCGGATTGGAGATCTCAACGTGTGAATTTGGGGGGCGACATAAACATTCTGCCCATAGCACGGCGTGTGCATTTTTATCACGGAAAATGCATTTTTTAATTTGAATTCAGAATCGTGCATAGATTATGGCACAGACCCCGGGGGGCCCCACTCTGTCCCCTGGGCCACACGGTTGCCAGCGCCTGGAGTGAGGGCTGACGCTCCTGCCGCTCTGCCGTCCAGAGAACAGCCTCAGGGAGCCGCCGCGCCGGGGGCTGTCCTCCCCACGCCCTCCCCACGCGGCAGCACAACTGCCCCCGGCCCCAGCCTCAGGGTGGGCCACCGGGGGCACCAGTCCCTCCCGCTCCAGAGCCACGAGCCCACTCCAGCTGAGGCCCCTCCATGCTCAGCTCCCTCCCCCGCCCCGTCCTGCTCCCCTCACCCCCTTTTCTGAGAGCACCCCGTAAACGAGGTCACTGCCCAAGGACTGCTGTCAGGACTGTGAGATAAATAAAAAGGCCGGGCCCAGACGCAGCGGGGCTCCCCAGCCCAGGTGTCTCCGCACAACGCGGCTCAGCATCGGGCGTGTGGCGTCGCGGCTTCCCAGAAGGGCTGGAGAGGCCCCCTCCCTCCAAGACCCCCATGCTCACGTTCCACTTCAGCAGCAGGCCCTGGGCCGCCCACGTTCCTGGGCTGCAAAATACACAAGAGTCGGGCCGGGCTCCTCCCAGGCCCAGCCCAAGGCCACAGGCAGAGCCTGGGTGGGAGGGGGCACCGGACCCTGCCCAGGGCCGTGCCCTCGATTGTCCGCTTGGCAGCCACCCACGGCCCAGGAACGCGCTCAGGGAACAGCGACTGCTCCTCAACACGTCCAAAGTGTGTTCCAGAAAGACCCTCCTTGTGCCGCCAGGGAAGGAACCGGGCGCAGTGCGTGTCTGTAAGAACTGGGTCTCTTCAGAGAAAGAAAGATGCTCCTCCCGCCAAGCCAGGAGTCTCCACCCTTGGGCTTTCATGGATGCAACGGAGCCTTGTCCAGAGTGGGGTGGCCCCGTCCCCACCGCGCATGGCCCTGGCAGGCAGGAGGGCACATGGGGACCATCATGCCCCCGAACCTGACTTTCGCTCTGTACAGTCTGTCTGCACTTAACTTTGAGTTTAACAAACATTTTTAACCCCATCATTTTCAACAAGTATAAAATTCACAAGACAGTCGAAATTTCTATTAAAAAGGGGCCCAAAATTACTACAGAAACGAAAGGACAGGGTTTTAAAAATATAAACGGGTGAGAAAAACGACAAACATGCATTTGATGGGTGAATCATTTGACAGCGGCAACAGTTCCCAAGGACGAGAGTGAGCCAGGCCCGGGCGAGGGGCTGTGCCTGCACCCCCGTCCTGGGGCCAGGTGGACGCGAGGACGCGCTTCTCCGTGTGCGGGAGAGCAGCGGGGGGCTGGCGCCAGCTCCCCTGACGGTGAATCGGGAAGCTGGGATTTCGTCAGAGCTGAAAGGCCAGGCGGGGACAAGGTGCTGCCGAGGAAACTTCTGGGCTTCTGCAGGTCCCAGGCCGACCAGATTTGCACCCCCGGTTCCCCTGTCTCCCACACTAATGTCCTCCTGGGAACCTGGAAGGCCACGGGGGGTCCAACCCGCTTCGTAAGTAACACCCGGCAGCCGATGCTGGAAAAACCCCCAACCCAAAGGACAGACGCTGGAGAAACGAGCAAGGAATGAGGAAGGGGGAGCCGCAGCCTTTGCGCATCCGCCTGGAAAATGACGACGTCGCCCGGGACACGCGGCACTACGGCCGGAAAGAGGCACAAGATGTCTGCAAAGAATAACCCAGAACAAGCAAGAGCCCCCGGAAATTGACCGGGGCGTGGAGCCAGGCTGCGCCACGCTCATTACTGACGCACTGGGCACGTTCGAATTTTTGACAACTCAAGAAAGAAAAACATCGAAGATAAAGTTAAGCAGATGTCCCAGAGACGGAACAAAAAGATACCAAAGACGCAGCTTAGAGACAAAGACAAGGAGATCTGAGCACCACCCCTGAGGCCGGGGAGCCAGCAAAAGGAGTCGTAGAAAGTTCCAGAGAGTCGGGAAAAGGGGGAAGAACGGAAGGTGCTCAAGCAAGATTTACACGCACGTCTGCTGGGGCCGGGTGCTTCCACCTGAGCGGGGGGACCCGTGCGCAAGCTCATCAGCCGCCAGGCGCGGACGCGCCCACACAGGACACAAGGCAGTCGCTGCAAAGGACAGAACACGAAGGCGCGGCCAGAAGCAAAAACGCATGAAGAAATGCTACCTCAGGCTGCAGGGCCCACTCGGGCTCGAGCCGCCAGCCTGCCGTCCTGCCCCACAAGTTGCATGTTTTTAGCCCCCATAGGCGCATAAGCCAATTCCTCAAAATAAATCTGAACATATATGAACATATGAAGAGGTACATGCACACATACACAGCTGGCCCTTGAACAGCACAGGTTTGACCTGCGCGTCCACTTGTTCGGGGATTTCCTTCTGCCTCTGCCACCCCCGAGACGGAGAGACCAACCCTCCTCTTGCCCGCCTCCTCCACCTACTCAGCGTGAGGACGACGGGGATGAAGACCCCCGGACGACCCACCGCCGCGTCACGAGTAGTAAGTATGTTGTCTCTTCCTTGTGAGTTCTTAATACCATTTTCTTTTCTCCAGCTTTCTTTATTGTAAGAATATAGCGTATAATATTAATACATATAGCGTACGAAATGTGTGTTAATTGAATGTTTCTGTCATTGGTAAGGCTCTTGTCAACAGCTGGCTGTTACCAGTTAAGTTTTGGGGGAGTCAAAAATCATATGCAGATTTGTGACTATTCGGGGGGGCACCCCTAAACAACACACACGTGCACACACACAGCTGGCTCGGTGTCATCGGAGAATCTAATGTGCACAGAAAATAAGCACATGAGAAATGGGCAATGGGCTCCAAGGAAACCAAGACTCCTGTGAGAAAGGAAGTGGCTGTGGCAGTGGTGACAGGAGCACTTGCTGAGTCCTCGCCAGGCAAGTCTGAGTTTACACACATCAGCGCACCTGCTCCTCACAAGAACCACACCATGGCAAGCACGATGATCATTTCACACATTTTACAGGTGGAGAAACAGAGGCAGAGAGAGGCTAAGTAACTTGTCCTGGGCCACACAGCTGCCAGCAGCAGACGCAGGATTCAGACCCAGGCAGGTGGCTGCAGAGCCCTGGTCCTGGCCACAGTCAGGAGACGTGACGCTGCCTCCGGTGGAACCCCAAATCCTGACGTGCACATCTTAAGGGTGGGGAGGGTGCCAAAGATAACGTCCAAATTCCACACTCGGAAGATGACAGCTGAGCGCCTGACTTACAACTGTAGGCAGAGAGGAAAAGCCGATGAAGAGGCACGGAAGTGGCTGCTCCGGGGTGGCGAGAAGTGGACCTTTGAGTGGGCTTTTCCTTTTCAGCCATGTGCGAGTTTTTCTTTGACAAAGACGGAATGTTTTTGATACGGTCACAGCCCGTCACCGCCACTAGGCCCCGCCCCACAGCTCCTCAGGGGCCCGTGGCCGGCCCCTCGTCCCCACTGACCACTTTGGCCCCAGGGAAGCCACGAGCGGTGGCTCGGGAACAGGGGCTGAGTCGTGTCCTGGTCCCAGGCTGCCCCTCCCGCCTCTCTGTGCTGTTCCCTCTGCTTCCTGCACATCCGGTTCTCCCTGCAGCTGCCAGAGGCCCTGTCCTCGTCCCCTTCCCTGCACCCTCTCCGTGCCTGTCCCCACGACCTGGATCTGCCGGGCGCTCCTCCCCTGGAGCCCTCTGCCCAGGACCCTCCGCTCTCTGCCCTCCTGAGCTGTCTTCCCTCCCCCGACCCTCACTGGCCTCCACGGCCCGCTCTGCTTGGCCCAGCCTCCTCCTCCTCCTGGCCAAAATTCTGAGCCACAGCTTGGTGGCCCAGCCCCTCTCCCTCCGCAGGCCGTCAGTCACAAGCCCCCAGGCAGCCCCCCAAATCACTTCCCTCCCGCTGTTTTCCAGCCTCGTGCCTGGGCGCCTGGGCCACGTGGCGGGAGCCGCGCGCACCCCTCCCGCCCTCCCGCAGGCCCCCTCCGGCCTTTCATCTCCGGCCCCACCAGCATCTGCTCCAGCACCTTACTGGGCTCCCCATGGCCTGCCGGACGCCATCCAGAGGCCTCAGCCGCGCTCCAGGCTCCCACGGCAAGTCCCCTTTGCCACCGCAGCCTTCGTCCCCCGCACGCAGCAAGGCTGTGTTGCCTGCTGAAAACGCCCGAGAATTCCCCAACTATTCTCCCGACTCCTGTCCACGCGCCTTCGCTGGCTGATAGGCTCTGTGTCTCCCAGAGCAAGCTTTGGAGTTTGTCCTTTCCGCTAAGTCGTCCGATTTCCTGGCGAGAGTCGTGCGCACTCCTCCCTCGCCGCCGGCGTCTGCGGCACCCGGGGTGCTGCCGCCGCTCCGCTCCCCACGTCGATTCTGCATCTTCTGTTCCCCTGAGCCCGCAGCTAGAGGGTCACCAACTTACGGGTCCTCCAAAGAGCCATCTTTCGGTTTCACTAGTTTTCTGCCGTTCTTCTGTTTTCCACCTCGCCGACTCCTGCGCTCACCCTTGTTACTTCATTTCTCGTGATGTTGGGTTTCATCTGCTCCTCCTCCGCCGCCTCGTTTCACGGGGCAGGGGCTGCGTTCACTGACGTGAGAACTGTCTCTTTTGCTGATACGAGCATTTTAGCACCTGGAATTCCCCTTAATACTGCCTAAGTTGCACCCCACAAGTTTTGATGTGTCGTTCAGTTCAAAGTACCTCCCGATTTCCTTTTGATTCCTTCTTTGACGGACGGGGACGGGGGCGGGGACAGGACGGGGGGTGTCCGCTGTTTCCCAGTTACGTGGGGATTGTCCAGACAACCTTCTGCTGCTGCTGTTGAACTCTGACTCAATTCCGCTGTGATTAGTAAACATGCTTTAAGTGATGTGAGTCCTTCTGAGTTATCAAGTCTCGTTTCATGCCTCAGAATACGGTCTGCCTTGGCAAACGTCCCGCGTGTGCCCGGAAAGAAGGATCCACCGCTGCTGGGCGGAGCGTCTGCGCACGTCCGTCAGGCCAAGCTGCGGACAGAGTTGCTCGAGTCTTCAACGTCCTCGCCGACTTCCTGGCTACTTGTGTCCGTTTTTGAGAGACAAGCATTGAAATCGCCAATTATAATCGTGGATTTCTCTGTTCCATCTTGTGATTTTTTCCGTTTTTCCTTTATGTATTTTGAAGCTCTGGTATAAGGTGCATAAACTGCCAGGACTGTTAAGCCCCTTAACAACCGCACCCCTGCATCGTTAGGAAATGACCCTCCGGCCCCGCGGACGGCTGTGCCCTGACGTCAGCCTTGTCTGGCGGTGCCACGGCCCGGCTTTCTCTCGGTGTTTGCGAGTCTGTCTGTTCCATTCTCCCACTTTTATCCTCGCGCGCGTGCGTCTGGGGTTGCTCATGGTGTCGCATCTCTGACAGCCTCTGCCTTTGAATCGGAGGGTCCGGAACAGTCACCCCTGGTTTCAGGGCCCGGCTCGAAGCCACTGTCCTGCCACTTCCCCCCCCCTTCCCTTTGTTCCCTTTTCCTTGTTTTCTGCCTTCTTTTGGGCTCCTCGAGAGTGCCTCGCGACCCCATCTCCTCTGCCTGCTGTCTGCCGGCCGCAGCGTCCCACGTGGGGGCCGGACTGGTCTCTGCGTCTCCGCAGCTGCCCCCCGAGGCTGGCCCAGCCACGCCCTGACGCCATCGTTCCACACGGTTTGCCGGAGTGTGAGTCGTGTTTTGGTTGTTCCCTGTTACACCATTTCAGCTAGAAGTGGGAACCCCACAAACCCCTCCAAAACTGAGCCAGGACCGGCTTCTCCTGCTTGCCCCAGCCCCTGCTCACCGCCCGACCAGCTCTGCTCAGCCTTCGGGTGCCGCGTTAGACATCGGCTCCTCCGGAAGCCTCCCTGACCCCATGCTTTCCCGTCACAGCCTCGTCCCCCTGCGCCCCATCACCTGCCTCCTGCAGACTGGGGGTCCTGGAGGGTGAGGACTGTCCCCACTGCCCAGACTGTGCCTGGCACATAGTGTCTGGCTCAGTAAACATGGGCTTCTTTTACCAATAAATGGATTTTTCCTTCTTTTAACCATGAGATTTCAGGCCTTTCCTGTCTGGGAAAGAACAGAGCACACGGAGAAACTGGCCTTCACAGTTAAATCCCGGCTCTCCAAGCTACCGGCTACTGAGGCAGGACTGTGTAATGGTTAGCGCCCGATGCTGCAGTTCGCACCTGGGTTCAAGCCTGACCTGCACGGGTCTCAGCTGCGTGGCTTGGGCAAGTCCCTCACCTCTCTCACTGTTAATAGCGGCCCCTCCCTGGCCCTTCTGCAGAACAAATGAGCTGTGCGTCCCAAGCGTCCCAAGCCTTGGCCTTGGCAAGTCCTGGAGAACCCAGCTGTTGTCACTGCTCCCTCCATTCACGTGGCACCTGCTGCTGTTCTGGGCACTCCAGTGAATACAAGGACAAAAACCTCTGCCCCTGTGAGCACGGGCAATGTGCAGCACACCAAGCAAGCGAGTACATTATGACACAGCACATCAGAAAGTGATAACCCTACGGGGAAAAGTCAACACAGAGCCAGGGTCAGGAGAGGGAAGTGTGCGGGCAGGTGCGATTCTAGGCCCAGCGGGTGGAGTGGCCTCCTTTGAGGACAGACTTGGAGCACAGGCTCAGGACCACAATCGGACTTGCGTTTCAGAACAGTTGCCCGGCTGCTCGTGAAGGAGGGGCTGTGAGGGGACAGGAGGGGCCGGGGACCGTCCCAGCTGAGATGCAGATCAAGGAGGGGTGCCCACAGGGAGAGGGATGGTGTATCTATGACATTGTGATGAATACATACTTGGTCTCTGCCCCTGGCTCCTGGCACACGGCTCCTAAAACCCTCGAGTCCTGGAGTGATAACAGTGGCTTCTGTGTGGATGTCTGGGGCCTGCACAGCTTCAGGAGGGAGCTGGTCACCCGAAAGACCAAGAGGGAACAGGGGGCTGGGACTTTCAGCCTCCCCGACCTCCAGGGAGAAAGAGGGGCTGAGGGTCGAGGTGATCACCGTGGCCCACGGCGTAACCAATCACGCCTACACAGTGAAGGCGCCATGAAATCCGCAGGACGGGGCCCGGGGAGCTCCTGGACAGCTGCACACGCCAGGTGCCTGGAGGGTGCACCTGGAGAGGGCGTGGGGCTCACACCCCTGCCCACAGGCCTCACCTGCGCACTTCCTCATCAGGTCCATCTGCAGCCTTTGTGACGCCCTTTATGGCAAAGGGGTAAATGTCGTAAGTGTTTCCCTGAGTTCCGTGAGCTGCTCTTGCAAATGGCTCACAGCCGAGGAGGTCGGTCAGCAGCACAGGCCACACCTGGGCCCGCGACTGGCGCCTGGAGTGGGGGCGTCCTGTGGGACCGAGCCTCACCTGGGGGAGCTGAGGTTAACTCCAGGTAGACAGTGCGGAACTGGGGTGAATTAGAGGACACCCAGCTTGCGTTGCAGGAGAGTTGCTTGCGGAGGGCGGAGCCACACATTTTGGTGACCAGTCAGCTGTGCTGTGTGAGAACAGGAGGAACAGTCTGGCGCTTCGCCGACCTTCCACAAGGGCTGTGCCGCTTCGCCGTGGATGGATGGCCTCGGTGTGGGCTCCCGCTGCCCCCCTCCGCCACCTCTCCCCACGCCCCCCGCCTCTGGCCTCCTCCTCAAACATGATTTTAAGACCCTGGGCCTGAGTTCATTTTGCTTTAGCCCGAGGTGAGCTGCCTCTTCAGACTTACGGAGAAACATTTGCAGAGTGGGGCTTTACTGCTTTTTCTTCAAAACGATTTCACACTAAATGAAAACCAAGGGCAGGGATCTTGAGGCCCAAAGCAGCCAAGAGCTGCAAGTTGCTTCCGCCCGGGCTCTGCTCCCACCTGGCCCCCGACTCCCCTGCTCAGCCTCCGGGCTCCTCCAGGCTCCTGGCAGGGCAGGCGGCTCTGGGCCTGGGAGATCTCAGCAGGAACAGAGATGGGGGCGCCCAGCAGCCAGGAAGTGAGTGCACCCCTCAGTGCAGTCGGGGGACCAGACGGCCTAGTCCTGTGGGTGGGGGGTCCTCAGAGCCCTAGTCCTCGGGGGTCTTAGTCCTGTGGGCAGGGGGGTCCTGGGGGGTCCTAGTCCTGCAGGTAGGGTGGTCCTGGGAGGTCCTAGTCCTGCCAGTGGGGGTTCCTGGGGGTCCTAGTCCTGGGGGGCCCTCTGGAGAGTCTAGTAAATTCCTACATGAGATCCCCTGGTGAGCAAAGAAGGCTCCTGAGGGAAGCGATACCTGGAGCTGGAGCGTGTGGCTCCTCTGTGTCCCTGTCCTGAGGAAGGGCTTTGGGCCCTGGGAGCTCACAGCCCAGTGAGGCTGTCCCCAGCGCTTGGCCCCATGGCCCTCCGGGAGGCACAGCCAGGAGTCCAGCCACAGGGATGTTCAGGGTTTAAATTGTTAAAGGTTCTGGCAGGCGGCGGGGAGTTTCCAAGGACCCCTGGCTGAACTGGGAACAGTAGTGTGATCTAGAACCTGTGAGCGGAGGACTCAGACGTCTGAAAGCAAGTTTGATGCTAGGACCGCGGAGAGGTGATGCCGAGGGCAACACGACGCATTCTGATTGTACCTGAAACGAGGCTGTTGGTTACACAAAGGCTCACGCACCTCTCACAGAGCCCGGGCAGCGCTCGGGGCCCTGGCCAGGGCGCCAGGCCTCACCTCATCAGCTGGCCGACCTGGCGGAGGCCTGGGCCCCACCTGCCCCACGGAGTGCTGGGCTGAGTCAGGGAAAGCCCTTCCGTGATTGGCCTGGAAGACCCCTGAGCATCACGCCCCTCTGGCCGGATGCCGTGTCTGCGAGTCTTTTTTTCGCACGGACCTTGGGCTCCTTGAGGGCTGCATGCAACCTCGCCCCGTGCCTGGAACAGTGTCTGGAACAGAGCAGGTGCACAGTGAGAGAGGGAGGAGACAGGAGGGTTGGCAAACACCCCTGCAGAGCCCTACCGCAGAGAGGAGCAGCCGCCTGGAGCCCACGGGGAGAGGGCGGGGGTGGGGCAGGCTTTGGAGCTGATGGCCGAGGCCGAGCACCTGGGGACCAGCCTGCTCCTCTGCCACAACGGCCCCAGCAAAGGCCAGAGTTCGCCCTGAGGAGGAGCTTTGTCCTGAGTCTTGGGTGCGCAGTGGCAGGAGGGATGCTCTGTGCTGGGGGAGGGTTGCCAAGCAAATGCCCTCTGACCTTGGGCCCAGTTTATAAGGAGGCAAAGGGTCAAAACAACAGAAAACATCAGGTTCCTTCTTGGGCACACACCCATGGAGCCAAAGCCCCCGGCAAGAGCCTGCGGGGTGGACAGGAACCCCGCGTGGGCGGCCGCAGAGGCTATGGAGGCTGCTGACAGGTCTGGGTGGCACAAGGCTCATATGTGCCCACCCCAGCCCCTGTACCGTGCCCTCCCGGGTGGAGGCTGGAAGGAGAACCCCCTGGAACCTTCTCACAGCTCCGAGGCAAAGGCCCAGCTGGCCTAGGAGAGAACACAGGGAACTGCAGCCCTGGGTTTGTCCCAGGGACCCCCGTGAGATGCAGGGTTAGCGGGTCCTCAGACAGCAGAAGCTGAGCTGACTCAGGGTACAGGAGAGGGTAGGGTGATGCATGGAAAAGACAGAGGGACAGGAAGCACCAGGGACGGCCCACAGACCTGACAGCCAAGGCCACCACTGGAGGAATCTGGGGTTGGGCGGAAACGTCCAGACTTGGCAACTCACACCTCAATCTCTGGGAAGACGAGGCCCCACTTTGGGGCTGTCAGTCAAGGGGGACCCCAGAGATGGGTGCCGGTGCCGAGTCCTGGAGGCCAGCGCTGCCTCCAGCATCACCTCCACGGTGCCCAGCAGACAGTGCCAAGCTGAGCTCCAGCAGGCAGCACCTTTGAGACCCCGACCCCTCAACCTCGGTCCTGTGGCCCTCCAAGCCGGCCTGCAGTTCTGCTGACTTTGGAAAGTTGGCGACCGCAGCAGCTGCACCTTTGCCGAAGGGTTTGCAGGAAGGTCCACTAGGAGTTCACCGTGCCCAGGGACCTCTAAAGAGATGACCAGCGTCACAAAGCCCCGGTTCTCCAAGCATGTACCAGGCCAGGAGCCTGACCACAGGCTCTGAAGTGGGTGGACACTGGTTTCTCCATCTTTAGGGGAGAAAGCAGAGGTTCTGAGAGGTGAGATGGGCCTGGGTCCCAGCCCTCCTCTGCCCCAGCTCCGAACATCGGGCCTCAGCACCCAGTCCCAGAGGGACCCCTGAGCTCCAGCACGCAGCCCCCAGACCCAGGGAGCAGGGTCACTCACTGACAGACAGGTGAGTCTCCTGGGTGCCCACAGGTGCAGAAAAGTCGGCAGAGCTCGCAGCCTCCAGGCTGGAGAGGACACGGTGCTGGGAGACTTCCAGGGCCGGGTCCGCCTCTCATGGACCATCTCTCTGCAGGGAGTGGCCACCACCTAAGCCCCAGCATCCCGGGGGCCCGCGTGGGCACACCAGTCGGCAGCCCAGCTGAGCTCCCACCCTGGAGGGACCACCCCAGGTGTCCCACCCCAGAGCGCTTCAAGACCGCAGGAACCCCGAAGGTGGCCGAGGCAACCGCAGGAGAGACCCCACCCAGAACCCACCACCACGCCCTCTAGAGCTCCAGTGAAACAGCGAGTAACAAAATGTGTCCTGCGGTCTCTATAAGTTGTCTCACAACGTAGCAACCAGAACAGATCACACCTGCTCCAGGGCAGGGGTCCCCTCTGGACATGGAGGGAGGTGGGGAATGGGACCAGGGAGAAGGAACAGGACCTCACGCTATTTGTGAAGACATTGCCACAAACGGGAAAGGTCTGAGGCACCTCTGCATGGACCTGCCGGGGCTGCGTGGCTGGAATCTGGAAGGAGAGAAAATTACCCCATCTTGAGCTTGATAATGAGGCACAGCAACAACAAATTATCATCTCGCAATTCGAACTTTCAGAAACAAACCAAAGCTCAGCAGCAGAGCAGTGTCAGAGGGACGCAGCCGAGGTGGCGAGGAGCCCAGCTGGTGGGTCCGTGTCCTGGGGCTGCCCCAGCGAAGGACACAGACGGGGGCTCAAAACAACAGGAACTTACTCTCACAGTTCCCGAGGCCATAAGTCCAAATTGAGGTGTTGGCCGGTCCGTGCTGCTCCAAAGGCTGTAGGGGGGACACTTCCTGCCCCCCCCAGCTCCCGCGGACTCCAGGCGTCCCTTGGCTTGTGGCCGTGTCATCCACTGTCTGCTCCATCGTCACATGGCCTCCTCCTCTCTGTCTGTGTCCAGGTTTTCCTCTTCCTATAAGACACCAGGCATCAGATTTGGGGCCCACCCTAACCCAGTATCTCATCATAGCTACATCTGCAAAGACCCCATTTCTAAATGGGGTCACAGTCTGAGGGTCCAGGTCGACATGGATTTTGGGGAACAGAGTTCTCCCTGGGACAAGTGGCCCCTGGAGGAGAGGCTGCAGGACGTGAGGCTAACCTGGTGTCTGTCTGTCCGTCTGTCCAAGATCCTTGGAGCCCCCGGGAGCCTTCAACACTGCCAGCCAGGCTTGAGACCCCCGAGCAGGGCCCTGGGCAGAGCCTGTGGCGGGGGGGCAGTGGTTGGGGGGAGCTGAGCCACCACCCTGTCTTCCTTCCCCTCCTCCCTCTCCCTCCCCTCCTCCCCCAGAGGAAAGTTCTGGACCAGTGTCACTTTATAAGTGAACAAGGGCTGAACAAGGGCTCGGCGTGGCTCAGCAGAGGGAGGGGATCCCGCAGCCCCTGGAGATGGTTCACAGCGAGGGTGTGGGGTGTCTGGGAGGAAGGAGGGCTCTCTACAAACTGCCCAGAACCCTCCGAGCACCTAATTGTCAAACAAAGAAAAGTGTTTTCTCGCGTTCCATCCCCAGCTTACAAATGCTCCCACACTGCGAGCCGCTGCCTCTGGGCCCGAGTGGCCTTGGCGTGGCCACCGCCCCTCACCAGCCCCGTCTGGAGCTACAGCAAGGCTGGGCCGGGGTCCTGTGGGCGTGTCATACGGGAGGACATGCTCTAGAAGCACACGACCGACGGTCAGTTCCTTACTTGGTCACTGGCCAGCGAGGATTCCACCTCACTAAGCTATTTCACCTCTCTGGGCCTCAGTTCCCCCATCTGGAAACATCAACATCACAGGCTGCTGGCGAAAATTAAACAAGTTCTTCATCTTGCCAGGCCACGTCCTGGGTAGACAATGTGAACTAAAATTAAATAAAAGGCTTCCCCGCACTGGCTGACTGAATGGACCCCCTCCTGGCCAAGGGGATGTCCTAAAACTAAATTGTCTGCCAGGAGGAGGTCAGACCTGCCCCACCATGCCCCCTCCCTTCTTGGAGACGTCCTTTGTAACTCATCTAGGGGCCTAAGGCTGTGCAAGACAAACCTGCAGGTCCCCAATTTACACAACAGATATGTCCGGTGACTTGTCTCTTATCTAAAACATTCCAAGCCTTTAGACAAAGCTTCATTTTTTAATGAATTACAAGGCAAGGAGTCTTTAAACCCACCTGTAACCTGTAAGCTGCCCTCCCCCTTTGACATGGCCCGCCTTTTCAGGCCAAACCAATGTCTGCCTTCCATGTATTGATTTATGACTTTACCTGTAACCCCTATTTCCCTACAATGCATAAAACCAAACTGTAGCCCAACCACAGCGAGTCCACTTGCTCAAGGCTTCTTGGGTGTGGCTCCGGGTCATGGTCCTCAAATTTGGCTCAGAATAAACCTCTTATAATTATTTTACAGAGTTCTGCTTCTTTTCCATCAACAACAGGGACCATCACCAGCATGGCCAAAGCCGAGCTGTGAACCAGGTCTGTGTGGCTTCAGGACAAACGTGACCACCCCACCCCTCGGTCATGGGGCCAGCCTGCCACACTGTATCCTGCTGCCCACACGGTTGCTGTCCTGCCTGAGAGTGGCAGCCCACACGTAGCCCTGGCCTGGGTCCCGTCCACCCATCCTCCCCAGACAGGGCAGGGGGACCTGCACCTGCTGAGGACACAGACCCTGTTCCTCAGCCTCACCTTTAACCCTGGACTCCCCTACCTCCTGACATCTGGCAGCTGTCATGCTCTGGGGAAAATTGTGACCTTCCGGGAGGCCAGGTGTCCTCACTGGGCAGCAGGGATGCTCCACTGAGTGTCCTGGAGGGTCGGGGAAGGTGGGCGTCCCTGCAGGGAAGGCAAAGCCAAGAGATCCCAGCTCACCCCACCTCCTGGCTCCCGAGTTGCAGGCTGCTGTCCCCGGACCTGCTCAGAGGGAGATGGAACCAAGGCCTACAGCCGGCCCGACATCCCCAGGAGGCCCCTCCCCTCTGTCTGGGTGGTCCCTCTCCCAGTGTCTCTCCTGGTCCACCCAAGCCTGGATGCTACAGCCCAGGCCCCACGGGCAGGCAGCCCCCAACTCACCGGGTCATCTTCATCCTCTTCATGCCTGAAAAAGCCCCCACCAGGCCCCCCCCTCTTCCCACCACTGGGACCACCAGGGCAGCACAGGCGTAGCCCCCACCAGGCCCCCAAGGTCCCAGGAGCCATGAGACCCAACCTCACCCACTAGCCTCGTGGGACTAGGAACACTCCCTATAGCTTGCTGAGTGTCTGACACACAAGGTCTGTCCTCCAAACCCTGAGAACGCCTGTGCTGGACAATTATCTTCCCATTTACAGACGGGACCTGGGCCCAGAGAGCTCTAATTCCCCACGGTGCCCCTCCGCCAGGAACCCCAGCCCGAACCTCCGCAGCAAAGACCATCCACACCCCTTATGTGGATGCTGGCCCTGCTGCCCTCCAGGCCCCCAGGCCACTGCAGAGCAGGGCAGGGCAGTGCGAGGGGAGGGGAGAGCTGCGCAGAGCCCTCGGGAGTCAGGCCCGGGCTGACCCCTCCCTGGCGTGTCTCAACCAGTCCTCAGAAGCCCATTTCTCAGGTGAGGTGTCTTAGGTCTGGGAGCATCAGGCCTTTGGGAAGTTGCTGGGACACTTGGGCAGGGCCTTGAAGGGTGTGTAGGAGTTCTCCTCATCCTACTTTCAGGCCCCCTGCAGTGAGGAGGGCTCACTGCACGAGCTGGGTGTGTTCCCCTCACAGGGGCCCCCAAAGGGCTCTGAACGCCACGGGTAATTCCAAACCTCCTGTGCCATGGCCCGTGCAGGCCTGTCACCTGGGATGCCCCCACCCTGTCCCCTCCTCTGTGGGGTGCTCACAGACCCCCTTCCTCCCCTACCCCAGGCTGGGCCCGGGCCCTCCCTGTTCTCCCTCAGACTCATGGGGGCCCCCCGTCATAGCTCCAACCTCCCCAAACTGCCATGTCTTCCTCTCTGTCCGCCTCTCCCACCAAAGTGGTCGTGTCTGGCTCCTCTCTGTGCCCCGGTGGAAGGCACAGGGAAGGTCTCTGGGAGGGCAGCCCCCAAATCAAAGTCAGCCAGGCCCCCGAGAGGGCCTGCTCCGTGGGCTCTGACTCCAGGGCCGCCTCTGCACCGAATGATAGTGTCTCTCCTGCTCTGCCACTGAGGCTCATGCATTTTAAAACTTTCTCTCGGGGAACAAGTCATTCTTTTCTGTGTCCCAATTATCTTTCCAGTTTCTGGGCAGAGTTGCTGAGCAACGTTCTGAGGGTGGCTGGCAGTGGGGGGGTCTCTCCCACACGCTGCCGGGGGCACTTCCTCCCACCCAACCCATTCCAGGCCCCTCCGCACACCGCAGCTCTGACAGCCGCGGCGTGGGGTGCGCAGGCACCACAGGGCATCGCCGCTAGAGCCGGCTCTGCAGCAGGAGGCCCTGCCTCTGGGCTGGGGCAAGTGGGCAGCCTCTCTGAGCCTCAGTTTCCCTAGCAGTAAGATGGGGCTGGTTTTGAGGATACTGTGAGATGGTGCGTGTGGTTAGTGCAGCACTCGGCACTAAGTGACGAGCCCAGAAACAGAGTTTGGATTCAGAGAGAGCCGGGTCCAAGTCTGCTTCTTCCCCAGCCAACTGGTCTGTCCTGGGGTAGTCATGTCTGCTTGCTGAACCTCAGTTTCCCCGACTGTAAATTGAGGTTGTTAGTGCCTCCCTTTCAGGTAGCTGGGTGGCTACCTGAAAGAGAAAACACTTCTGAAATAACCTAATAAAGTAGACATGCTTATCGGGCGAGATCCACCCCCAAGCACAGAGGCCACGGTGGAGATGGGACCCTTGGTGGTACAGATCCTGCAGCCCCCACGGAGCCTGCAGTCTGATGGGGGATGCATGTGCACGCGCACACACACGCAGACGCACATGCCAGCTCTCTAGGGTTTCCCAGTGTCTATAAGGTAAGGGCTACCCTTTGGGCAAAGGGCTGGCACTCTGCCAGCTGGAAAGGGCACAGGGAAGGGGCTGTCCTGAGCCCTCGGCCCCCAGCCTCCTGCGAGAGGCAGGAGCGCCGCAGCCCAGAGCATCGCCCCAGCCAGCCCACAGGGCCCCAGAGGAGGCGGGGCTGGTGCTCCTGCCAAAGCAAAGCCGGCTGCCACCGCAGGTGAGAGGAGATGCTGACAGTGCCGTGGGAGGGGAGGAGAGGGAAGGGTGGACAGGAAGGCAAGCCTCGGAACCCTCTGGTCCAATTACTTAACACCAACCTTGGTGTGAGAGGGGGCAAGTTACAGCCCCCTTGAGAGCTGTGCAATGAAATCATTCCGTTTTCTGCCCTGAGGTTCTCCGGGCAGCACTGGTTTTCCACTCGCTGACTTCAAACAGCACCCAGGGGGTGGCTGACGGCCTCTTCTGCCTGGTCAGCAGCCACCACAGGTGGGCCTGATGCAGTGCAAATGTCCAGAGAGTGGGCCCATCCCAGCACGTGCATGTCGAGGCCTCACACACTCATCAGGGCCCCACTCCGGGAGCCCGGCCTCGGGGGTCTCCCATCAGCCTCTGTCTGGGCGGCTGCCCCCACCCCCTGCTCCCAGGACATCCCCACAGCAGGAGCTGTTCCAGCTCAAGAAGGACCCCTGTTAAGGGTCTGTGTTGAACTGGGACTTCCAGAGAAGAATGAGGACCCTGGAGACCCCCACAGAAACCCCACAGACCCTGGAGTGTCACTGGAGGTCAGGAAAGAAGGAGGTAGAACATCCCAGGCCTGGCGGAACCTGATCCCACGAGCCCCGAGGTGCAGGGCAGATAACAGGGCAGACTGTGGACTGGGTCCACGCCCTGCTCAGTCCAGCCAGCCCCATGTCCATTCACCGGCCATCGGTCCATCCCCCCACCCAGCACCCCTGGATCCAGCCCCTCCACCATCCAGCCACATGCTCAGCCAAGCCCACCATCCTGCAGGCTCAGCCCCCACCCACCCTCCACAGCCCACCTAACAGTCCTTCCTTCCACCCACCGCCCATTCGCCATCCTGCTGAACCAGCCCACTCACTCTCTCAACCGATATTCATTCACTATCAAACCACCCACCTGCCTACGTACCCATCCATCCACGCACCTGTCCATGCAGCCAGCCACTGCCCACCCCCACCACCTCCCACCACCCCCACCACCCCCACCACCCTCCATGTGCCATTCTTCTGCCAACATATACCTGCAACTAATTATACAGCCCTTGCCACATTAACTCCAACTAGCAACCCATATATCCATCCAACCATCCATTGATCAATTAGTTCATTCAACCAGGAATCCACCCACCCATACACCCTAATCCAGACCACCTATTCAACAAAACGGTCACATACCAAACACTACCAGCCAGCCATCAGCCCAGCCAATACTCCATCCTCCTACCCACGCAGCTGTCAAACCACAATCACCCATTCACCCATCAATGGGACGTCTGTCCACCTGCCAACCCTGCGTCCACCCATTCCATCGTCTACCCTCCATCCGACAACCCAGGCGAGCACGCGCAAGGACCGTCCCAGCCATCTACGTGTCCATCCATCCTTCCTCCACCCACCCGTCCTCCCAGCCACCCATCCACCCATAAATCCATTCATCAGTTCAAAAAGATTCGCTCATTAACAAGTACTTACCAAGCACCCGCCAACAAGAGGCCTTGTTCTGGGTGCCAGGTAGATGACAGGGAACAAGGCTAAGTCCTTGCCCGCTGGCAGCACACGTTTGAGTGGGACAAACAAGAAGCAGATCAGCAAAGCACACATCACATGACAATAAGTGCTAAAAATACAGCAAAACAAGGTCCTGGAGCGAGACGGGGCTTCCACTGTAGACGGGGCATTTGGGACGGCCTCTCTGAGGAGGCGTTGAATGAAATCTGGGACAGAGACGGGAGACATGGAAGGGCCTTCCAGGCAGGGGGAACAGCAAGTGCAACAGTCCAGAGGCCGGAGTCTGAACGTTTGAGGAGACGGAGTGGCTGGGGCGAGGGCGAGTGGCAGGAGGTGAGGCAGGAGGACGAGCGGAGGGGACCGAGGGGTGCCTTTAAGGGACTGCAAGGTCTTTGGCTTTTACTCACAGTGACACATAGGAGACCCCGCAGGGCTTTCGGCAGGTGAGTGACGCGCTGCTTTACGTTCTTAATGGCTCCCTCTGGCTGCTGCGCGGGGGCCAGACCACAGCGAGACAAGGTGGAGAGAGGACACATGCCAGGCCAGAGCAGCAGGCCAGGCAGGAGCCTATGGCGGCTTGGACCGGCGGCAGCGGGGTCAGACTCCAGCCACGTCTCTGAGGGGCAAGTGAAAGGACCTGTGAGTACAGTGGGGGTGACCGTCCAAGGACAAGACGAGTTGCGGCCACTCTGTGGCTTTGGTCATGAGAGCCTGGGGGAGCGCTGTGGCCCCTTACTGCCGTGGGGGGGACCCGGGAGGAGCAGGTGTGGGGAGATGGTGGGGACAGGTGATTTTCGGCACCTTCAGCTCGAGGTGCTGCCGAGTCACCCACATGGGACTGAGTAGGGGCCACTGGGCAGAAAGCCGGCCGGGGAGGTGGGATTCGAGGCACCGGTCACAGCAGAAGGCACTGGCTTGAGGGTCACCGGTGTACAGGCGGCACCTAACACTGCACCCGCAGGGGACGAGACCAAGGGGAAGCTGTGGCACGCAGGGGGCGTCCCAGAGCCAGCCCTGTGGATCCCCAGGCCCTGGAGGTTGGAAAGAGGAGGGTCCAGCCAAGGAAACTGAGGGGGTCCAGACAGGGAAGGCGACCGCCACCACCAGCAGCCACAGGAAGGACGCTGAGCGAGGAGGGGCTGTCCGCAGGGCCAGACAGAGGTGAGCACAGGACCCACAGCGCAGGGGGCTCGGGGGGCCGTTGAAGGTCCAGTGAAAGGTGCCGACACGGGGATGAAAGGAGAGACTGAGAGACAGGAGCGGGGAAGTGCCCACGAGTCCACCGGGAGTCTTGTTGTGGAGTGGGAGGGACAGATAAAAAGATCTTATGAGGAATATGGGATCAAGAAAGAGTATTTTTTAAGATTTATGAAATTATTATATGCTAATGAGGATGATACATAAAAAACGAAGTAGCTACTTTATCTGATAAAGGGCTGATGACCAGAATCTATACAGAACTCAGGAAAATCAACAAGAAAAAATCAAACAACCCCATTAAAAAGTAGGTGAAGGACATGAACAGAAACTTCAAAAGAAGACAGAATAATGGCCAGCAAACATATAAAAAATTGCTCAACTTCTCTAATCACCAGCGAAATGCAAATCAAAACCACAATGAGATATCACTTAACTCCAGTGAGATTGGCTCATATCAAAAAATCCCCAAACAACAAGTGTTGGCGGGGATGTGGACAGATAGGAACACTCATACACTGCTGGTGGGACTGCAAATTAGTACAACCTCTATGGAAAAGAATATGGAGATACCTCAAAGAATTAAAAGTAGAATTACCATTTGACCCAGCAATCCCACTACTGGGTATTTACCCAAAGGAAAAAAAGACTTTCTATAATAAAGACATCTGCTCACGAATGTTCATAGCAGCATAATTCACAATTGCAAAGATGTGGAAACAACCCAGGCGCCCATCAATACACGAGTGGATTAATAAAATGTGGTATATGTATACCATGGAGTATTACTCAGCAATAAGGAACAATAGTGAATTAACTCATCTGGTATTATCCTGGATGGAACTGGAACCCATTCTTCAAAGTGAAGTATCACAAGAATGGAAAAACAAGCACCACTGGCACTCACCACCAGATGGGTACTAACTAATCAATACTTATGTCACACATGGCAATAATATTCATCAGGGGGTGGGCAGGTGGGAGGGGGGTGGAAGGGAGGGGAAAACTCACACCTAATGGGTGTGGGACGCACTGTCCGGGGGTTGTTCACAATTGTAGCTCTGACTTTGGGCAGTGCATAGGCAATATATGTAACCAAAGTGTTTGTACCCCATAATATTCTGAAATAAAAAAAAAAACGAAGTAGGGAGGAAGAAAGTACAGGAACAGAGTCCCCAAGCATGCAAGAGGGTGTGGGGTCCCACGCACCATGCAGGGACTGACCATCGGAAGACCAGGGAGTTTCACTTCGCCTCCTACTCACCCAGCCACCGTCCACGTACACCTGCCTGCCAACCTACCTGTCCCACCGACACACCAGCTGACATCATCCTCCATTCCCGCATGCAGCTGCCCTGCCCTGCCTTTCCAACAACTAAACACCCCTGCAACCTTCCATCCAGCGACTAACCATCCCTCCAACCTTCATCCAACAGCTAAACATCCCCCCAACCCCCATCCAACAACCAAACATCCCTCCAACCTCCATCCAACAACCAAACATCCCTCCAACCTTCATCCAACAACTAAACATCCCTCCAACCTTCATCCAATAACTGAACATCCCTCCAACCTCCATCCAACAACTAAACACCCCTCCAACCTTCATCCAACAACTAACATCCCTCCAACCTCCATCCAACAACCAAACATCCCTCCAACCTCCATCCAACAACCAAACATCCCTCCAACCTTCATCCAACAACTAAACATAACTCCAACCTTCATCCAACTAAACGTCACTCCAACCTCCATCCAACAACTAACATCCCTCCAGCCTTCCATCCTACTGCAGTGGGCAGCTGTGGCACTATCTCCTCAGAATTTCTTTCTTCCTTTGGGAATACACGTGCCCACAGCCCTACGTTCACTGAGACACGTGCGCAGGACAGGTATGTATTTGAGTACCCCCACCCTAGTCATGGGTGAGAGCTTGACTAAAAATGAACCAGTGAGTCCTTCTCTTGATTTTTGATCTTGGGACCTGGTGAGGAAAAGCCAAGCTCTCCCCTGTGGCAGAAGCAAAATCTGTGAACTTGTGAATTGCAGGTAGTGAGTTTTATCCCATCAAATCTGGAGGGACGGAGCCCCCAGGCCTGGCCTCACCCTCCCCATTCTGCAGTTGAAAGGTTCACACCTTCCTGGCAGCCCATGAGTTCCCCTCTGCCTGAGCCAGTGCCAAAAAAGTGTCCCCTGCTCACACTAGAACAGAACAAAGCCACTGGGGGAGGGGAGGCAGAGCCGTGAGCCCCCCCACGCCAGCCCTCTGTGGGCCCCTGGGGCAGGTCTGGCCTGCACAAGTCAAACCCCGGGACACGGGCTGGCAGGCCAAGCAGGGCCAACCAGGGGCTGTGGGCACAAGAGGACGCCTTTCTCGGGGGCCGCGGCACTGGCTTTGGAGGGATGATTTGTCCTGCCCGTGGTGTAGTTCCCGCCTTTCCCGCCCTGCCCTCAGAGGCCCAGGACTCCCCACGCACTGCACACGCCTGTTCCGCAGCCCCACAGCCTCTTGGGGAACCCTCCTCTGGCTCTTACTGCTTCCCATGGGAGGGCCTGGCATGGGCACCTCTGGTGATACCCATTGGCAATGCCACCCTGGGCACAGCGTGGGGAGTGGCTGGGGGCACCTGCGCTGAAGGCAAGGCCTGAAGCAGGGCTGTGGGGCGGGGAGAAGGGGGCAGGTGGAGGGCACCAGGGCCACAGGAGGCGGGGAGGGGAGGAGCTCAGCCCGGAGCCCTGGGGGATGCCCCAGGGGACAGTGTCCCAGGACACCACTGCTGAGCTGAAGAGGAGCTGCTTCTGCCCAGACCTGCTTCTACGGGGAAAATGCCAGAAGAATCTTCCCCTGACTTTGCCTTTAGTTTCTGGTTTCCAAAGAAATCTGAGAACCTCAGAAACAGCTTACAGAGGACTGGAGGTGACATCTCCTGGCGGGTCCCACTCTGAAAGGCTGTCCAGCTTTGCTCTGGGTAGCACCCTGGGGGATTTTATGGGGACGCACCTCCCAAAGAAGAAACCAGCGGTCATGGCGACGACTTGCCCCAAGCACGCTATGGGCACCTGCTCTGTCACCCTGGGCAGGGTTCGGCCCACCCCCACCGCGCAGAAGACGGATCAGACCACCTGCATGGGAGACATCGCCTCCACCCGAGGGGAGTGAAGTTCAGAAAGAAAGCAGTGCTGAGCTTCTAAAAATACCAGCAGCCCACGCAGAAGAGCAGAGAGTCAAGGGCTTAGACGGAAATCCTGCCTCTCAAACAGATCTGCTTCATGAAACAGAAATGTTTTAAGAGATTTACTGTGCTGTCAATAAACTACAAGGGACACGGCGTCTATCAGTCAAAATCAGGCTCAGAGAGACGGGGTGCCCTGATCAACCACAGGCCGGGCCTGCAGAAGGAGTGCCACGTGGCAGGGAGCGGTGCGCCACTCGCACGGACTCAGCACTTCCCAGCAGAGGCCCCGACACGCTGGAGCACCGCGGCTGAGTCACAGGCGTGCCAAGACGGGGTGCCCGGTCCTGGGGACCCCGGGGTGTCGCGTGGAGGTTGTCATTATTCATGTCTGCCCGTGTGAGCACAGAGCAGGGAAGTGCTGTGTACACTTACGTAGCCCACATTATACCCTCAAGAGGTATATACAATCATCTCCATTTTAAAGACATTAAAGCCACATTAAGTAATTCTCCCAAAGTTATGCACTTCAAAGTAGCAGAGCCGAGATTTGAAGCCTGGCAATTTAGCTCCAGGGTCTGTGCTTTGAGCCACTAAACTGTGAAATAATAACTAACATTTTTATGAAGTGCTTCCTACGTGCCAAGCACAGCAGCCGTGTTATCTCATTGAATTCTCATGATGATTCTGCAAGAGGAATTTTTTTCTATGTTGAAAAAGGTAAAATGAGATGAACACAGGTTGCACCGCTGGCGTGTGGCCGAGTCCTATCAAAACGGCTCAGGCCTTTGAAACTAAAACCAAAGGAAAAGCGTATCCCAGACCACCTGATCCAGCAAGGAGAACCAAACAAGCAGATCACACTTCAAAACAATAGCAAGAAATTAAGACAGTGCGCACTGGTATAAGGATGGACAAACTGACAGCTGGAACTTAACAGAGAGTCCAGAAGCCGCCCACGTCCACGTGGTCACCTGACTGACACAAGGACAGTGGGATACGGGGGGTGGACGAAGGGGAGGTGATCTGGTCCATTGCTGAGCCAATTTGATACACAAATGGAAAAAAAGTGTCTTTATCTCTACCTCACCCCATATGAAAATAAATTCCAGATGAACTAGAGATGTAAACGCAAAATGGAACACAGTAAAGCTTTCACAGAAAACACAAGAGCTTAAGCAAAGACTTCTTAAAACACAAGAATATGAACCACAAAAAATGATACATTGGACCCTATTAAAACAACTTCATGTCATCAAGAGACACCATTATGTGTCCTAGAATTCACATAGCCAACAAAGGACTCTTACCCAAAATATATAAAGAACTCGTATAAACCAATAAGAAAAGATTGATAACCCATGGAAAAAGAGACCAAAACTTCTGCACGGGCACCTCACAAAAGAGGAAATTTGAATGGCCAAGAAACACAAAAAAGTGTTCGACATCATTAATCATCAGGAACACGTGACTTAAAACCCCACCGTGATGTACTTGCACACCCATCAGCACGACTGAAATAAAAGACAGAAAACACAAAGTGTTGGCAGGGCTGTGAAGTAGCCGGAGCTCTCTTACAACTGCTGGTGGGAGAGTAAATTGGGGCAGTCGCTTTGGAAGCCTGTGTGGCAGCGTCCACACAAGTGGAATAAACGCACACCCGCGGGCAGCAGTGCTGCCCCTTGGCGTGTGCACAAGAGAAATGCACATATATGTTTCCCAAAAGACCTGTGCTAGAACGTTCATAGCAGCACCTATTGTAATAGCCTTAAAAGCCTGCGGTAAAACGTGTAAATAAACCGTGGTGAGAATGAACAAGCTACTGCCACGCCCAGCAACACAGACAAAGCTCAGACCCCGTGTGGCGTGGAGGCGGTGGGCACCGCCTTCTAGCAAGAGCAGGCAAAACTGATCCGTGCCGTCAGGGGTCAGGACGGTCGAAAGGCTTCTGGGTGCTGGTTACACTGTCCTTCTTGATCCGGGCACCAGCTACATGGTTGTGTCCAGTTTATAAAAACTCACTTATGGTGTGAATTATACACAAAATGCAGTGGATTCCTTTCCTAGGGCTGCCATAATGAAGTACCACAAACTGGGCAGCTCAAACAACAAAAGCATCGTCTCACAGTTGCGGAGGCCAGAACTCCGAGATCAAGGTGTCGGAAAGGCTGGTTCCTTCTGGGGCCTGTAAAGGAGAATCTGTTCCAAGCCCAGCTCCTGGTGGTTCCCGGCAACCTCTGGTCCTAGGCACACAGAAGCATCACCCCGAACTCTGCCCACATCTGCACAGGGAGTCCCACGTGTGCGTGTCTGTGTCTAAATTCCCCCCTCTTATAAAAACACCAGTCGTCTTATTGGAATAGGAGCCCACCCCGCTCCAGTCTGATTTCATCTTAATAATACTGCAACAATTCTATTTACAAATAAAGTCACGTCCTGAGGACTTCAATATATCTTTTGGGGAGACAATTTGGCCCATAACAGTGTCTGTGTCTACAATACACCTTATATTCCTATAAAGGTTTGTTTGAGTTCACAGTAACAGTAGCTGACGTGTATCGAACGCTTGCAATGAGCCGGGCCCTGCTCCACGCTCTACATGTGTCCCCCTCACTGCAGCGCTCTGGGTCCTTGGAAAGGGGCCTAGACACGGGGGGTGGGGGAGAGGAGAGAAAGGGGGAGGGGTCTGCACGAATCCAAGGCAGGCTGTCCTCAGTCCTGGGCACGTGCTCTGGAGAATGCAGTGTGTGTGGCCCCACCAGGCTCCTGCCCGGGAAAAGGCAAAGGCTGGTTGAATCTTGAGGCAGGATCTAAACAGGAGCCGGCTCAGCCACGCCTGGGGCTCCCCTTGGCTCCCCCTCCCCTGTGACACATCTGTCTCATCAGCTCCTGCTGGGATCAAATGTTTGGGTCCTCCCAAAATGTATGTGTCGAAACTCTAATCCCCAGTGTGGCTATATTTGGAGATGGTGCCCTAAGGAAGTCATTAAGGTTAAATGAGGTCTTGAGAGTGGGGCCCTGATTCAATAGGGCCCCTTAGCAGTGTCCTTATAAGAAGGGACACGGGCTGTGCGTGGTGGCTCATGCCTATAATCCCAGCACTTTGGGAGGCTGAGGCAGGAGGATGGCTGGAGCCCAGGAGTCGGAGGCTGCAGTGAGCTACGATGACACCACTGCACTCCAGCCAAGATAACAGAGCAAGACCCATATCTAAATAAATAAGTAAATAACAAATAATAAAAAGATAAAAGAAGAGACACCGGGGCTTGCTCTCTCACAGGGAGGAAAGGCCTTGGGGTGACACAGCAAGAAGGAGGCCACCGCAGCCCCAAGGGACAGCCCCCTCCAGACACCAACCTGACGGCGCCTTCATGCTGGATTTCCAGTCTCCAGGACCGTGAGGAACAAGCATCTGCTGCCGAAGTCACCCAGTCTGTGCCATTGGGTTACGCAGCCTGAGCAGACGAAGGCGGCTCCTGAGATCCACTAAGGATAACGGGAGAGCTGTTCACTCGGCTGCTGTGCACTTTACCGGGGTGTGAAGCTGAATCGGGATTAGAAACTGTCTCTGGAGGCTGGCGATGCCAACCCAGTACACGATCACGACTGTGGAGTCCACTTCATCAACTTGCTTTTCTCCCCTCTGTAAATAGGAAGAAATGCAGTGGCCGTCGTAAATCTTCAACATAATAAGTGAATGTCAGACTTGCAGCCGCAGAAAAGCAAAGTGGTGGTACGAAGGAAAAATTTGAGAAACATTTCCAAACTTCGAGTGAAATGAACTATATAGACGTGAAAAGTCAAGAACAGAGAGGCAGCGAGGACGCGATGGTCTCGCGTAGCCAAACTGCGCAGCAGGTGCTCCTGAAGGAGGAAATGGAGAGGGGAACAAAAGTAATAGCCAAAGATACAATAGAAGAAAACTTTCCAGCTCGAGAAATTGAAATAGCAGGAGAAAAATATAATACAGAGAGAGCAATACCAAAGGACGATGTAGTAAAATGTTTCCATTTCAGGAAAAGCAGGGCATTGGAAAAGTTCCCAAGAGAAAAAATGAACAGATTATCTTCAAACAAGCTAAAATTAAGTTGTGTTTGAGTTTTCCCACTGAAATAAAAGATGGCACAAGACCGTGAATAACTAACGTTGGCATATCAGGACCTAAGAACTTTCTGTCCATTTGTGAAAGCCCCAGGAAGATGCCCCCGTGGCCTCTTTCTGTAAAATTTGCTTGAACATGATTCTCCAAGGAACCAAGTCATCCATTTTAAATAACGCGACAACAGGGTTGTCCTGATGGGAAGCGTTTGGCTGGAACAAGGGGACCAGATAAAAATAAGAGAATGGAAGCATGGACCACTACTGGGAGAGAGGTGGTTGCCGACACAGACTTAAAATATAATTATAACAATGCCAACAAAATAGAATGCATTAAAAAACCTTTAAGGGATTTCAAATTTAAAGCAAGAGGGATGAGGTCTGCAAGTTCTGAGGAAATTAACACACTTAGAAAAAGGATGAAGAGAACAAAAACAAAAGGCATTAAATTCTCTGTTTTCCATAAAAGGGAGTCAAGATTTATCATTTAGATTTTGATTATTAGATAAATATAAGTTTGAGACTGTTTCAAAAACATGATGTCTGTCTTCTAAATCATTACAGAAGGTTTTTAAAAAGGAAAATAATGTGAACAAAGAAAGAAAAAACAGAAGAAATAACCCAGCAAGGAAAGATGAAGGAAAGAAGGGGGGAGGGGGATGGGGAATGGGGGAGGGGAGAGGGGGAGGGGGCGGGGAACGGGGGAGGGGAGAGGGGAGATAAATATTATGACAAAACTCATTCCAAACATACCAGTTAGAATTATTTAAATAAAAAGGTTCTCAATTACTAAAAAAAATACTCCAGTGTCTTACCACCTATTAGAGACTTCATAAAACTCAATAACACAGAAAGGTTTAAAATGAAAAGATGAAGAAAGGCACAGATTGAAGCAAAAATCAAGAAAGCTGGGGCTGGAGCATTAACATTACAAAATGGAATTTACAACAAAAGGCATTTACTGTTGCACAGTGTTCAAATATGCCAGTAACATGGAGAGCTAATGGTGACTGACGTCTATGAGCTGACTGTGACAGCAAGAAAGGCCCCCAAAAGGAAGTCGTTATAAACACAGCGGAAGGGATCAGGTCCACTCTAAAGGCTGGGATAAATGAGGCTCGCACCAGGGATAGGACGACAAGATGAGCAAGAAAAGGGGGCTGCAAGGGAGAGGCCTCCAGTGCCCCGGAGTGTTTACACACAACCATTTAGATGCAAAGTAAATCTTGACAAATACTTAAAATGCAAAATTTATAAGCTCTTTTTTCCTTGTAATGCAATGAAGCTACAAATAATAAAAATTTAAACAAAAAACCCAACCGCTTACAAATATAAAAGTTTTGGAGCAGTGAGGACATAAAATAATGGATCATTTGTAATAAAATAAATATAAGGATGCTACAGAGCAAAGCATGAGACAGAGCCAAGACTGTAATCAGGCATAAATCCACAGCTTCAACAGCTAATGCAATATTTAAAAGTAAGATCAAAAAAGCATGCTTGGCATTCACCTCAGGAGCTTAGACGAACACTTCTGGTTTGAAGAGGTATTTGGCAAGTGACCCTCCACACAGACCCTGCCAACTTCCCCCTACAGACCCTATAAGCCACGGAAAAGACCACAGCTCACACCACCACCCCTCCTACTGGCGGACACACAAAGCAAGTTGGGGAAGTAGGGTTGGTAGCATCACTCTGCAGCCCCTTAGGCCACCTGCCCGGACAGGAGGCCCTGCACCTGAGCTTCTTCCACCACAAGACACCACCCCTCCCATGCCATCACACCCCATCTCCATCATTCATTGTGACCCAAGAACTTTGTACTTAGCTGTTGGGGGTTGAATTGTGTCCCCCTTAAATCCAAATGTTAAAGTCCTAATCCGCAGGGCTTCAAAATGTGACTGCATTTGGAGACAAGGCCTTCAAAGAGGTAATTAATACAAAATGAGGTCACTGGGGTGGGCCCTAATCCGTCATGGCTGGTGTCCTTATAAGAAGAGATTAGGACACAGACACACACAGAGAGATGACCGTGTGAGGACACAGGGAGAAGATGGCATCTACACACCAAGGAGAGAGAAACCAACCCTGCTGACACCTGCACCTTGGACTTCCACCCTCCAGGCTGGGAGAAAATAAGTTTCTGTTGTTTCAGCCCCAGTCTGGGGTGTGGTGTATGGCAGCCCCAGCCGACTGACACACCAGCCCAGAAAGCAACAGCAAGACTTCCCCAGACAGGCAAAGGACAATAGGACACACTCCCCATGCACCCACCTTAAACACTGCTTAAAGATGAACATGGCAGACAGGGCAGCAAATCGAAACAATGGGAGGGACCTGGGTGGCACAAAAAGAAAAGAGAGTCGGGGGCCTGGAACCAGAGAAACATTGAGATCAATTTAAATAATTCTTGTGTGTATGATTATACTATAGATATGGATAAAGATAGAGCAAAAATAACTCTTAAGAGAGACACTATATGAGCAAAACTTGAGAGCATTAATCAAATCATAAAAAAAAAAAATACCCATCACAAAGATTGTTAGGAGGATCACCCACTGCCCAGACTCTGGCCCAATTCCCTCACCAGCGGGCCCTTTGGTCCTTCCAGTGACAGATCCTCTCCACACAACGCGGCAGTCAGTTCCTTGGGAAGCTCTCTGGCGCACAGGAGGATGTCGGCCTCGTTCCCAGGCCAACTCCAAGGGGAGGCAGAGATGAGCACGCTCCCCGGCCCACTTGCTCCTGCCTCGGCTGCCTCGGCTGGCTCTATGGGAGCTTTGCTGGCAGCCTAGGCAGGGCCGAGGAAGGGCCCCCCGCTGGAGGCAGGAGGAGTGGGCCAGGAGCGAGGCTCCACTCTCAGAACCAAATGATCCAAACAGAGCTGCCTCAGCTCTCCCGCAGCCAGTCCAGCTATGGAAAAGCTAAGGAAAGGCCATGTCCAGTGCGGAACAGAAAAGAGAGCATCTTAGTCCACTCCTGCTGCTATTACAGAATACCACAGAGTGGGTAATTTATAAATAGTAGCAATTTGCCTCCTACAGTTCTGGGGGCTGGGAAGTCCGAGATCAAAATGCTGGCAGATTCGGTGTCTGGTGATGGCTGCTCTCTGCTCCCAAGGTGATGCCTTATTGCTGCATCCTTGCACCACAGGAGGGCAAAAAGTGGGGAACCTGCTCCCTCAAGCCCTTTTATAAGGGTACTGATGCCATCCATGAGGGCCCCACCCTCATGGCCTAATCACCTCCCAAAGGCCCCACTCTAAATACCACCCCTTGGGGGTTATGTTCCAGCATGTGAATTTTGGAAGGGCACATACGTCCTTCTTGAACACGTAGCACACTAGAATGCACAACAGCAGTTGTGTTGCAGTGAAAAGTGAATCTAGGACAGGGGTGGGGAACCTTTTCATGTTGGAAGGCTGCACTGATTTAGCTGTAATCAAATAAGGATAAGAAACTTCAATTAGATATGCTCAAAAATGTACATTATTTTATAAAAATCTAATTACTATGTACTTATTAATTTCAAAAAATAAAACTATTTGTTAATCTTAAAGTTAACTAACCTTCTAATGACTTTGTTGTGTCTGCTTTTTGTTGTAAAGCATTTGAATATTTGGTTGTAGCATGGAGGTCTGCAGTTTCAATTGATCCTCTAGATGGGTGTCGGTCATTTGTGACCTTAAGGGCATCTTGATTTGGGTTAGGTAGGAGAATGTAAGTTCACAGCAATAAGTGGTTGAAAAGCAAGAAAGCATTTTTGGGGCATGTTGCCAAAGGCGTGGGTATTCTACTGCATTTTTCCATATTTCAATTGGATCTTTCTTAGCATCAAACAGTGACTTTAACATGTCATCTACTGAGAGCTCAGTCAGTTCCACCTGTAGTTCTTTATGTGCCTTGGTGATATCAACTAGGTGAGGCTGAAATGCTAATTTGGGTGTGATGTCATGGTTCTCAAAGTCAGTGAACCTTTCACTGTATTCTCCAATTAATAGGCCTGTGACAGCTGCGTATTCTTCAGATGATTCACATATATCATCCTCATCAATGACCTTTGCTAACTGTAGAAAATGATCATCTGAAATTTCCTTTTGGAGAAGTGTTTTGAAAAAAGATAGCTTTTTTTTTAAATGCTTGGATTTTTTGGCCACATATCATATGTAGACAGTTTTACCTTGCAAAGAAATATTCAAGTCATTTTGATTTGACATGATATCACACAGAAATGCTGCATTCCTATGGAAATCTTCTTTCAATAATTCACATTGCTGATTCTGTTCTTCATAAAATTTAACTATCTGTTCTTGCAGAGATAAAATTTTGGCTAACACCTGTCCCTGCGATAGCCAACACACTTTAGAATGATACGGGAAATCCACACTGAACACCTCATTGTTCAACTTTAGCATGTTACAAAACTGACCATGCTGTGTTGCATTTGCACAAATATAATTAATAATACTTATATTATAACTTGCTGCTAACTGTTACTTAAAATAGCAGCTTTAGCTCAGAGATTTTGCTGATGTAAGATACAATGAAAAGAAATCAGAGCATCTAGATCTGTTAATACTTTTTTATCTGTGCAATAAACCCTTCATGTTTTCCTGTCATGGAGGGTGCATCCTCTGTACATACGCTCACTAAATTTACCAAATTCAGTCCAACTTCACAACATTCATCTTGAAAGTTGTTGAAGATATCTATTCCCTGTGTTCTGTTCACAAGAGTGCCCAAAGCAAGTAATTCTTCCTAGGTAAGAAAATCTTCTGTTACAACCCGAATGAAGTATAAAACCTATGCCAAGTCAGAAGTATCAGTTGATTCATCCAGAGCTATTGAATAATATATATTTTCCTTTTGAAGTATTGCATGAAGTTATTAAGTTGAAGGCTAATTCATGCTGCTGATCAGCTAAGGTTCTCCTTGAAAGAGGCAGATGTTTGTACATTGAAACATTATCAGGGTCTAAGCATCCTACAACTTCGACAATGCATCCTTTCACAATTTCTGCATCACTGCATGGTTTTCCTTTTTTCCCTTATAGCTTATAAGCTACTTTATAAGTTGTTTCAGCGGCATTATTTCCAGGTCTATTGCTGCTTGAAAGAATTGTCTTTGCTTTTGCTTTTCATCTTTTAATTTCTGCAATACAACCTTTCGTGCCTCCCCCTCTAATTTAAAGTATTTGTGGTCATTATGAGTGTTATAATGCTGATGAGCACTGAATTTCTTTAATGTTGATATTGCAGTACCACAAAGCAAGCAAATCATCTTATCTTTAGCAGAAACAAGATGATACTGCAATTCCTAATCCTCATTTAAAAAAATCTGTTTTCTTCCTTCAGTGTTTTCTTGGTCTTCTTTGACATGATGGGCTGTTAAGCAGACAGAATTAAAAAATACTGTTGAGCTGTGCAACTATGCACAAATTCCACTTCAAACAGAAACACAGTGCACCGTTGTCAAAAGCTGATAACAGACTGGTGTACTCGACCCCTATAACTCTCGCCAACCAGCCTCGTGCAGTAGTGATGCCAGTCAGGTGGGGGAAGTTAGAACTAAATCATGAGCGTAGCAGCCGTCAATTTAGCCCTTATGGCTTACTGATGTTCTAATTGTGCCTGTCAATCTGGGAGGATTGTTTCTTTGAAACTTACTTTATTCTTTGGTATTTTAAATATGTTCATTTTAAAAATAAAATAAAAATATAAAAGATGAACAAAATGTGTTAATAAAATAAAAGGATTTGTTCTGGAAAATTTGGATTCAGTCAAAAGGCCGCACTTAAGGACCTAGAAGGCCAAGTGTGGCCTTAAGGCCGCAGGTTCCCCACCCCTGGCCTAGGAGATTCTTTGCCCGGTCTCACCACAGGTCCACTTTCCAGCACTGCGGCTCTGCTGTGTAGACAGCACTCCACACTCAGCCTCTCTGGGAGCCTTCCCTGCCCCACCATCCCATCCTGGCACCTCCCCGGCACTCAGACCTCACCCGGCCATTAGGCACCACCCGTTTACAATGCTTCCTATTCTCCGCCCCAGCAGGAGGAGGTCACACGTGAGACAGAACGTGAGGACAACTTCACTCTCCTACTCGCTCCTCAAGTATGCACGGCACACCGGGCACTCGGGCAGGTCCTCAGGACTCAGTATTGAACAAAGCAGACAGTAACCCTCTGCCTTCATGGAACTGAACTTTCGTGGGGAGATAGAAACCATACACATGGTCCATCATATTGTTAGTGGGTGATAATGTCTATGGTAAACCACATGCCGACGCCACATTCAGGAGAAGCGGTAGAGCTGCAGCGGGTCAGAGGAGCATCTAGGAAGGCTCCCTGGAGGAGGTGACACTTGACCTGAGTCTTGAAGACCAAGTAGGAAGAGCCAGGGATAAGGCCTGTTCCCACTGTACCTGGTGAGCAGGGGGTGCTCCCCGAGGCGAGGTTGGAGAGGGCTTGAAGCCGGTGAGGGCGTGAGCCCAGTGGCTGTCTCAGGAAAGAGCATTCCCGGCAGGAGGAACGGTGAGCGCAGGTCACGCAAGGCAGGTAGCAAAACCGGGTGGGGAACGAATCTATCAGAGTGGCTAAAACCCCTAACCCTCCACCCACCCCCACCTGCCGGCAGCGCCCACCTCTGCAGGTCTCCAGGGGCCACCGCGGCCACCTGTCAGTGGTGAAAGGGGCTGGCCACCTCCAGGCCGCCATCCCACCCCTCCCTGCATCGCCCCGGCACCGCACGGCAGCTGGTCTCAGCAGGGCCCGTGACGTGCCCGGCGTGGTTGTCCTTGTCGTCTGCGGTGCGCGTGCTGCTCGGGTCTGCGGGCGGCTGCGCTTCGTCCACCCCGGAGCTTCCGCAGCGCAGCGCTCCGCTCGCCCGCTCTCCTCTGCGGAGTCCAGTCCAGTACCGAGGCCGTTTCTCCGCAAACGTGGTGCGCGCGTCCCCGTCTTTCCACCGTAGGCCCCGCGCTTGGGGTCCCGCGGCGCCTCCTGACCGGCGGGCTTGGTGTCGCCCTGGCTGTCTCTCCTCCTCCAAAGCGAGAGGCAGAGACCCGAGAACGTCCAGCACCAGGCCCCAAACCCGAGACCAGCCGAAGGCCAAGCGACGCGCAAAGCGGCAGAGAGTGAGCCCGGCGGGGGTCCCGCAGGACCCGGCCCACAGCGGCCACCCCGCGCCTGCCTGGTACTCCACTCACGGGGCCTGAGACGGGGCGCCCCGCACCGGGAGCAGACACCTGTCCGTGGGCTCTGGAGCCCGCTTCCCCCTCTGCGGCAGCTTCCAGGAAGGCGCACAGTGGAAGGAGGAGGCGAGGCAAGAGCCAGGCGCTGGAGGGCCCAGCGGGGGCCGGGACCCTTGTCGGGACGGGCAACGGGGCAGCAAGGGTGTGAAGCGGGAGGAGAGAGAAGTCTCCCTGCACGCCTGGGCGACCCATGTCAACCGCAGCCCTCGGCCCACACGGGAAAAATACCTGCTTTCTCTTGGCTCTCGCCCGAGGTAGTCAAACCAGCAACCATGCGTCAAATCTTACTCACGACGACAACTGCTTGGCGGTGCCTGCGGTGGCTTTGTCGCCGATGTTTTAATGACCTCGGGGTCACTGTTGCGTTCCCCAGCAGGAAGCGCCTCTGGCTCCAGCTCAGCTCTCGCTGACCCCCTGGGCTGCGGCTGGGGCCAGAGACGGGCCAGACCCTGCCCCCCTGAGGAGGGGGAGGCCAGCGACACCCCAGCGGGGGGACGCTGCATCAGGAGGAAGGACAGAGGGCACCGGGGAGCCTTCTGGAGTCCTGGAGGAGCCACTTGAGCTGAGCAGGAAGGAAGCTGGGTGGGAGGAGGGAAGGGGGCTCCAGGTGGAAGGGCCAGCACGAGGCCCCGGGGCAGGGGCACGGAGGCCCCTCAGAGGTGCAGGCCTGGGGGGCTGGAAACCAGACCCAACCTCGCCCTGGTCAGGGGAGCCTTTGAAGGGTGTCGGGAGGGGGCGCGGTGTGAGCAGGCCAGAGTGTGAAAGACCACCGTGGGTGCACACACTGGGGCAGTGGGAGGCTGGCGAGGTGGGTGGAGGGGCGGGGGGGGCAACAAGCTTGGACCGGGACAGCCGGGTGGCAAAGGAGAGAGGGAACAGTCTTGGGCTCAATCTCGAAACAAAAAGCCCAGAGCGTGGTGTGGACGATGGGGATGGAGTCCAGGTCTCTCCTGGGGGTCCGCAGGAGGGACTCCACTCACATTCTGCCCCCAGGTGCTGCAGGCAGCAGGACCCCCAGGACCTGGCTGTGGGATGACCCCTGGGCTCCCGGCACCAGGAGGCCTGTGAGGCCGGTGAGCAGCCTCTGACACCCTCTGGCCCCGGAGGTGCTGAGTGCAACGTCAGTGCTCTGGAGAAGAGATGGCCCCAGCCACTGAGTGCACCAATGTGCACGCTCGACGCGGCAGCCACTCAGGCTAAGTAGGCTGTGCTGCCCGGAGGCCGCAGCCCTGCCACGAGCAGGAAACCCACTGTCTGTACACCCCTGTGGGGCTTCCAAAGAGTTAAGGAGGCCAAGTGCCGCCCCCAAGCCTCTGCAGAACCTGACGTTTATCAAGAACTATGTCCGGTTCATCTGCCATGGCCACAGCCCAGGGAGGCCTCCCAGGGGATGCCAGGGCCTGGCCTCACCTGGAGGAAGGAGGCACCAGGGGTCTGGGGAGACAAGTGACTCACACCCCCAGTCCAGAGGGCACCTGCACACTTCCTCCTCTGCCCATATGCCTGCTGGCTGAGCCCAGTCCAGGGCCCAGGACATGCATCCTCCTTCCGTGGGACGACCAGTCTCGGGGCAAAGGGCCTGGGTGCAGGGCAGGGTGAAAAGTTGGGGCTCATTACGCCATCTGCCCCGCCAACCTGGAAACATGGAGGGTACCCCAGGGTGATGAGGGGCCGTCAGCCAGCGACAGGGAGCAGGGCTGCAGGCAGTGGGGGCGGGCAGGCCACGGGAGACCCTGCAGGCGTCCAGGAGAGACTGCGGAGGCCTGGGTGGGGCAGGGCAGAGGGCGAGAGGCAGCAGGGAGAGGTGTTTAGAGGCAGGACCCCTGGGCCCCAAGACTGGCTGGAGGCCAGCCGGTGGCTCAGGACAATGTCCGGGTGTCTGGCCTGAGAACCTGGGCAGGAGGAGGAAGGACGCAGAGGCAGAGCTGCCAGGGAGTGAGCGCCGAGGGCCCACTCCTGGGGCTGGGACTCTGCGCTCTGTGTTGGGGTGTGTAGTGTGTGTGCGTGTGTGTGTGATGTGTGTGTGGTGTATGGGCATGCGTGTGTTTTCTCCACCAGAGCCATCCCACCCCGGGGTACAAGGGGCAGTTACAGGCCTAGCACAGAGCCCCCCCCCGCACCCCCCAGATCTCACACACCCCTGGTCTGAGCCGGCTTTGGGGAGCTTGCCCAGCACCCCTCCCCCCTCCACGGGACCAGCCCCTCCCAGAGCCTAGAGCCTGTCCCCTGCCTGGGACCAGGTCTTGGGGCCTCGAGGGTCAAAAGAGGCCCCACTGTGCCCCCCCGGAGCCTCCACCACGGGTCTTCAGTGGGCCACACAGATGGTGGGGGCAGGAGGCCAGGCCCCCCGCCCCTGGAGGGAGGAGAAATCCCACCCTGCAGAGAGCAGGGGCGAGCACGAGCGGATGGCACAGGGCAGTGTGAAGTGGATGACAAGCGTCCCTCCCTGTGTATGGACGTCCCTGGAGGTCTCTGCTAGGAGCACATGCACACGGCACACACCACATACGTGCTACCACACACCACACAGGCAGTGCACACTGGTCCCCTCGGTGACAGAGACCTTGGGTGCACCAATTCCAGTTCAGCCTTCACCTGAGAAAGCTAAAGCTCATTTCCTCACCACTCACCTGAGAGCAAACACACCCAGCAAGGTGAGCACAGGCTTCCTAGAGACGGTGCAGTGGAGCCCAGGCAGGGAGTGCCGAGGACAAAAGGCTGGCAGGTCAACAGGGGCAAGTGTGAGGGAGGCACAAATGTTTAGACGATGGATGATGAGTGGATGGGTGAGTGGATGGGTGGGTGGGTGGATGGATGGGTGGGTGGCTAGGAGGATGGATGGGTGGGTGGGTGGGTAGGAGGATGGGTGGGTGGGTGGGTGGATGGGTGGATAGATGGATGGGTGGGTGGGTGAGTGAATATTTGGAGCATAAATGGTAAGTGTGTGATAAGGGAGGGGACACTTAGCAACGAGTCAATCAGAGGCCCACACTGGGGCCAAGCTGAGTCATCCATCCCAGCACGGCCAGTGCGCAGAGGCCAGATGGGGCAGCCCCCAGCTAGGCTGGGGCACCGTCAGGAACACATTCCATGAGAGTGAGCGAGCCGGGGGCTGTGCAGCCATCTGGGCTGCATCTCACCTGCTGTGTTGACGTGTAGGGGGGTGGGGGGTGTCTGAGAGCTTAAGAGTGTGTGTTTCTGGCTCTGTCTGCAGGTGAATATGTTTGCGAGTGTTCTCGTGTGTGTCTGCATGTGTGTATGTGAGCATATCTGTGTGTGTTGGGGCATGTATGTGCCTGTGGTGTGTAGGGGTGTCCTGTCTGTCTGCGTGTGCCTGTGTGTGCTGGGCGTCCTCTGCACGTCTGGTGCTTGGGCCCCTTCCTGCTTGGTGTACTCCCTGGTGCCTGTCAGTGCTGTGCTGGTATAAGTTTAACAACTGGCTCTGGCATTTGCTGACTTTGGTGGTGTAAACCCCCATGGTGATTTCAAGCCCCCGAGGCCCTGAAGGCAGTGCTGGGAAGAGAAATATGGGCGCGACCAGCACCAGGAGCTGGCGTCAGCTGGCCCCAGCACGCCTGGGTTTGACTCCTCAGGTGACAAGGCCCCCACCACCTGGTCCCACCTTGGCTCCCCAGGCCCAGGCGCCCCATGGTGGCCTGGGGCCTCTGCTCTGACTCTGAGCAATCAGGGCCGGCCTGAAGCGTCCTTTCCAGTGGTGTCCGGCACTCCGGGCTGCAGACCTCTGGGCGGCGTCCAGGGCAGGGAAGTGCTCTGCAGGGGAGGGGCCAGGAGCGCCCAGGGGCAGCACCTGCCGGCCACAACCCTGGAGCTAACCCTGCCCTGAGAGTGGCCACCATGATCCTTCCCCTCCCCACCGCCTCCAGGAAGCCCTCCCTGCCCCCCCAGCTGACTCTCTTTCACAGTGGGACTCTCCAGGCTCCCCTTGAGTGTGTGCCACGCGGACTCAGAATCCCAGAACCAGGAGCAGTGCTGTCTCGGCCCACGGGATGCAGTTTGCTCATTCATTCTCAAAAAAAAAATCTGTTCTTCCCCTCTCTGTTCCAAGCACCATGCTAGACGCTCACAGTGCAGAGAGAACAAGGTGTACCCCACCCTCACGGTGCTCCCCAAAATGAGCCACCGCTTCAAACATTCGTTCCCTCCTGCAGTTGTGCCCTGACGTCAGCCTGGGCCCAGAGGAGAGATCTATCCAGATGCCACAGGCGTGTGTTGGTCAGGACCCCGCCCCACCGTGGCTACACACTCCACACCAGGAGGCCCAACCCGGACGGTGAGCTCACCACCCCCAGGCTGCCCTGCCTCCCAAGGACAGCCCTGACTCGCCGGTCCCTCTCCCCCCACCCCCCCCCCACACGGTGGGGGACGGTGGGGGAGGGTGGCACAGAGCTCTGGCGCTCTCTGACCAGGACGCCCCGCGGAGATCAGGAAACAGTGCCCTGTCCTCAGCAGGGAGGGGGGGAGGGCGCGTGCCCTCGGCAGACGGTGCCCTGGGTGGGGGTGAGCCCTGGAGTCTGCACAGATGGAGGAGGCCCCTCACTCCTCTGCGTCCAGCAAGGTCAGATGGCCTCTGCCGCAGCCTCCCCGCCTGGCGAGTGTCTCGCCATCTGTGCACTTGGCTGCAGCTCTGCCACCCAGGCCTGCCCCGGGCCTGTCCCCGCCCTGGCCCCTCCTCTGCACCAGCCCCACCCCCAGCATTCGCCTTCTCCAGTGAGGGTTTGGTTCTGCCTACAGCCCTCTGCGGCTCCCCACCGCCCCCAGGACCAAGTCCGATCCCCAGCTGCTGGCATGCAGAGTCTCTTCTGTCCTGACCCTGGCCTGGCTCTGCGCACAGCCCTGGGGCCTCCTTCCCAACACCCGACACGCTGCCTCGGCCCTTCCCTCGCTTTGCAGCTCCAGCCCCACACGTCACCCAGCTCAACTCGGCTCTATGTAGCGCGTTTTACATGTGTCCGTCCAGCCTTCTTTCCACACACGCTAGCGACGTGCCCGCCTGTGCCAGCAAGCGTTGTAGGAGCAGAGAAGCAGCCGGGGCACTGGGGAGTGAGGGCAGACGAGGGGCATGGAACAGGCAGGTCGGATGTGGATGTGGTTATGGACAGAAACGGGGAGGCTGCAGCCGGGACTGCACAGCTGCAGTGCAGCGCATCGTACCATCATCAGCAGGGAACCGCCAGGGGAGGGAGCCGCGTGGACGCGGGGAATGGAGCAAGTGCGAAGGTCCCGAGACAGCAGCGTCCTGGCAGGGTTGAGGGAGAAGGAGGCAGGGGGCGGGCAGAAGCTGAGGTCAGGAGAGGATGGGCTGGCCGAGGCCGCTTAGTCGTCCAGAGAATCCGGTGGGGCAAGTGTCTGGAAGCGGCCAGCAGAGCACCGGGCCCAGAACGACCGTGGTTAACTCCCACGTGGACGCCCGTGTGCCAGGCCCTGCCCCAGACACGGGGCCTACACCTCACAGGGGTTTAGTCCTCACAGCACAGAGAGGTGAAGAAACCTGCCCAGGGCCACACAGCAGAGAACAGAACCTGGCGGGCTGGCTCCCTGCCCCCACCCACAGCTGGTTTCCCGGGAGCAGGGACTCTCTCCTCAGGCCTCAGAAGGAGCACCCGTCGGGGGGAGCCGAGGTGACAGCACAGCCCCCAGCAGCACCCAGAGACCAGCCAGGACCTCGCTGGACTGGAGGAGCCCAGTGTGCCCACGTCCCGGGGCCCCCGGTTCTGGTACTCGCCCACTCACTCATTCACTGACTCACTCACTCATTCACTTGACAAATCTAGCCCAGCCCTACCTGCTCCCTGGGCCCAAGCTAAAGACACTGAAATGGGTCATTGTCGTCCCTGCCTGGGGGCATCGCAGGCTGCAGGGTCTGTGGACAAAGACAGGGTGATGGGAGGGAAGCCAGAGGTGTCTGAGCTCAGAGGAGGACCCTCTGCTGGCAGGGGTCAAAGAGCACTCCCTGCTAAGGGGCATGCCCCCCACCCAGCCTTTAGGGCCCCAGTGTCCATTCCTGTCCCAGGTGTCTCAGGGACACTAGAGACCCTGCGGTCTCCTGCCAGGCCTGCCCCCACACCCTGCTCTGTGTCCCTGGCCAAGACAGGAGAACTCGCCCAGCAGAGACCCACAGCCACGGCACAAACCTGCCAACCCAGCCTGCAGCAGAGCTGTGCTGACCGCTGCACTCAGTAGGACAGCAGACGGGCCAGGGCAAGGGCTGGTGAGCCTGACAGGCCCTCGGACAGATGGAGCCAGGCAGGGGACCTGGAGCAGGGTCTCCAGAACCAAGCAGGTCAGGAAAGGAGGGGACATGTGCCCTGGCCTGGGCCCAATGGCAAGGACGAGGGCAAGGGCAGGGCGGCCGAGAGGGGCTGAGGACGTGGTCACCAGGGGTTTCCAGACACCAAACGTGCCAGTGTCTCAAGTTGGGGGGTCCCTTCCCTGCAGAGGACAGCCCAGAGGGCCCAGCAGACATCAGAACTGGGGTGCGGCCCAGCCCGTGGCTCCCGGCTGCGTGGGCTGGGGTGGGGACTGGTGACAGCAAGCTGCCTGGCGCCCAGCAGTTCCATCATCGACTCGCTCAAGCCTGGTAACAAGCAGTGAGGTCTCTGCGGTTCATGTGCCCTGACGGAGGCTCAGCAACGCAGACCGTCCCCTGCAAAGGGGCTCTGAGCCCCTGTAGGTGGGAAGCCGAGAGCCCCTGACTCCTGCCTCCTTGATCCCTCCCCGGGGGTGGGGGACGCATGAACATTCACCAAGGACAGTGAAGAACAGGAGGCCCAGGATCTGCCTCTTCTCTATGGGGACAGCCACGCAGGCCTGGGGCCCTCACCCTGAGCAAGGAGACCTGCCTGGGGGGTGACGGGGGCTGCAGGCCTGCCCTGCCGGCCTCTCCTTGTCCCATGACCTCAGGCAGCTCAGCTCGCCCCCAGCCTCACCCCCCAGCAGCCCCCCGGCCTCGTTCCTGCACAGCTCCCACGGCTGGAGGACCCAGCTCAGGCCTGCTCACGTCCCACGGAGGACAGCCCAGGCACGGCCCATGGGCTCCGGCCTCAGAGCCAACCAGGGAGTTGATAAAATACAGGTTCCCGGACCCCATTCCGACTTTCCAAGTCCAAATCTCCCACTGGAGCCCAGAAATCTGCATTTTCCAGGTGCCCAGGGCGTCCTTAGAGGAAACCTGGTGAACTGAGAGCACCAGCCCCGAGGCCAGCGAGCCCCCAGGGCCGTGGCTCCCTGGGGGGCCCCCACCCACAGCAGCCCCCCGAGGCCGTTCACCCTGTGTCCTCGGTGCCCAGCCAGGTGGGCGTACAGTAAGGAGCCAGGATGGCGAGTGAATGAGTGGACAAATGATTCCAAACGCCCTCGGATCCAGCCAGTGGCGCTGCTCCGCAAGAGCCCTGATGCCCGTCTTGCTGGCCCGGCCGACCCCTGGCCCCGTCCCTCTTCCCCTCAGTGCTCAGGGCTTCCTACGCCCGCCCAGCCTGGGGCCCCGCTGCCCTGACCAGAGACGTCAGAAATGGAAGTGGCAGAGACGGGACAGCTCAGGGTTGATGCCCCTGCTCTTCCTGCCTGCGGATGGTAACCCGACCCCGACCCCGACCTCCCCGCAGCCGTTCCCCAGGGGTATCTGAGAGTCCAGCGAGACAACAGATAATCCCATCCGATGGGGAAGCGCGACCACCACAAAGGCATCGCCAGGCCTGGGCCGACAGGGCAGCCTCCCCAGTCAGGAGGCTCCCCAGGGCCCTGCTGACCAGCAGCACCCGCCACCCCCACCCCTGCTTCACACTCAGGAGCCTCCCATGCCAGGGGCTTTGCCTCACACACTCTTGCACTGCCCTTATTTTGTCCACAAGCAATCAGGCCCAGAGAGCTCGGCAGGTTGCCCGAGGTCCCGGCTCCTGAAGGATGGGGTGTGACTTGAACCCAGCGCTCCCTGGCCTGCCTGGGAGCACCACTCTGACCCCCTCTGCCAGCACAGGTCCCCCATGCACACCACACTGGCTCCTTCTCCATGGCACTCCCTCTGCTCGGAATGCCCTTCAAAATTCAGCACAGACTGGCCACCTCCTCCAGGAAGCCTTCCCTGAATTCCCATCCCCACCAGACTGCCTGTAGACATGTCACCTCTCTGGCAGAAGCTCTTCCAAAGGCAGATGCCCTGTCGTTGGCTCATTTGACACACTCTGCACAGGTACCATCTGCCTCTCCCTGGGGTCTTCTGTCCGTCCCCTGGCACACAGTAGGGCTGGCACTTTGCTGGTGGCCCTGTGAGATCTGTGCCGGCCTGAACAGTTTCCATCATGGGGCAGCTATGAGGAAGCTTCCAGTACCTTCAGCCAAGATCTTTTCATTAGCCCTGTCTTTGGCTGTTTTTGCCCTTTTAGAGTAAAAATAGTTTATTTTTAACATATTGATGCTGTTATTTTCTTTTTAAGAAGGTGCAAAAATAAAAAATAAAAAAATAAAGCCCAGCCCTGTTTCTTTTCTTGGCCCAGTGTGTCTGCGAGCAACCCTTTTCGTCAGACACCCTGGGGCCCTGTTGGGGGGGCCCCCAGGCACCCTCAGCCCCACTGAGATTGGAGGAGCTCGGGATGGGGGTGGGGGCTGCCGCCGGAAGGGAAGGAGGTATGGGAGGCATGGATTAGCCTCTTGGGAACAAACCAAAGATACAGGGGAGGGCCCGGGAGGACCCCCTCCCCCAGGAACAAAGGCCTCTTTGGGTAGAACCGAGCGCGTTAGAGCTGTCATGCCATCTGGAAGACAAATGACTGTCCCTCCCGCAAGCGCCTCTGGCAGCTCCTCTGTGCTGCAGGCTGGGCACTGGAGCCTGGGGTGACACAGCCCCGGCCCTGCCCTGGGGAAGCTCACAGGCAGAGGGGAGGCCGAGAGCAGTGGGGGGCTAGGGCCCAGTAAGGAAAGGGGCACAGGGACACAAAGAGGGGCCCAGGAAGGCCTCCTGGAGGAAGTGGTTCCTGAACTGAGCCCTGAGGGATGACAGGAGTTAGGTGGATGAACAAGATGGCTGCGGGGGCCTCCAGCCTCTGAGGCCAGAACGGTGTCCCCAGCACCAGAGACTCAGTCTCCTCCTCTGTCAGATGGGGACAGCAAGGATGCAGCAGGCCCGTATACCTGTTTATTCACTTCCTCAGGGAGCAACCACTGCCCACCTTCCCTGGCCCCACCGCGTGCCTGCAGATGCAGACAAGGATCAGACAAGGGTCAGACAAGGCCCCAGAAGGACCTGGTTTCTCCCAGGCCAGAAAGAGACATGAAGGAGAAAAGAGACTATGACGGCCCTTGTGTTCAGGCAGGGGCTGTGGAAAGGGAGGGTCTGAGTTTTCGGGGGCGTTCGTGTCCACTTTGCTAATTGACTGAGGAGGAGGAAGAGGCAGGCAGCTCTGGCAGGCCAACAGGGGCATCGGCTGAGTGAGGGAAAGTCCCCCCTGAGGCGGGGCCACTGCAGCAGAAGGCTGGGGTCAGAGCACAGAGTCCCACCCTGGCTCAAATTCGCCACAGAGACAGCAATGGCTGCCCTGGAGAGGAGGCGGGACCAAGTGCAGCCACCTGCAGCTCTGCCTGGGCTGCTTTTGCCCACAACTTTCCCGTGACCCCCACAGGGACCTGCTGAGCCCTGAGGCGGGGCCAGCTCTCCCGGGCAGCCAATGGGAGACAGCCATGGCACATGGAGCCCCAGGGCCCCTGGGATGCCAGACAAGCCCCTGTTTGGGTCTCTCTGTTCTTCCTTGTCCCCCCCTTGATAACCTAAAGGCAAAGCAGGGTTTTCCGAGGCCCCAGTGCTCAGAGGTGGCCATCACCATGGTGCTCTGTGCTGCACCGAGCAGGATCCGTTCCTGGTGGGGCAGGGGAAGGAGCACGAGGGGAGAAGCAGGTCACAGGCGAGCCCCTGGCCACAGCGGCAGCGCCAGGAGCTTTCTTAGGAGACCCTAGCAGTCCACCAGCTGCACCGTGTGTGTGGAATTTGTGACCATTGCCTAGATTTGGTCCACGGGGCTCCCAGCCCCGCAGTGCCAGCAGCCTCCTCCCTGCCCTGCGGCCATTCCCCAAGGCAGCTAGAGGGGCCTTCTAAAGCCAGGGTCACCCCCAGGCTCAAAATCCTCAGGACACGTCCCATGGTCCTTGGCTGGAGCTCCTCACCTGGGAGCACCAGGGCCCTCGCCTTTGGGAGGGTCCCTGTCCTCGGCCGGGCCTTCCAGCCTGCACAGTTTGGACGCATTTTCCCGCCTCCCCACATCCTGCCCACGTGGAAAGAAGACTTGGGGCACCCCCACCCTGCCCGGGGGGCCCTTGGGGGCTCCCACCCGGTGCCCCCATTAACACATGTGTCTGGAAGAGCTGTGCACCCTACACACACACAGATTCACACGTGCGCACACCCGCTGGCATGCACACACCGCAGGCTCATAGAGGGTGACAGCAGCCCGTGTCACCACTTGTGTCTCTGGGTAGTTTCCTTGGCAACGTCGCTGTCATGCAGCTCGCTGAGGTGCAGTAAGGGGCACAGCTCTGTAGCCGCTCAGAGGGACGCCCCCGCAGGGTGACAGGCACCGCACCCGGCCATCGAGCCAGCTGTGTGGGGTGCACCGGCCCCAAACCACCTGGACCGAGCCTGCTTGGCCCCTGGAAGCTGCGCGACTTGGCCATTCTGAACCTCAGATTCTCGTGGGGCCAGGGGTCGTGTCAGGGGCCGGCCAGCACCAGTAGCTGGGGAAGGCAGCGCGTCCCTCAACTGTGACGTGGGGAGCAACGTGGCCGGGATGGGCAAGTCTGGGCTGGGGCCACACAGAGCTGGCAGACGGGCCTGGCCTGCAGCCCCCACCGCCCTCTTGGGAAGGGGCACAGACCTGGCCCAGTGGCCCCACAGGACAGAGAGCGGCTGGGCAGTGGGGCCACCTGAGGCCCCAGGGCTGGCAGTTCTGTGAACGGCTGCTGCTTTCTCAACTGAGGGTGGTACGGGGCCGTCCTCAGCAGCAGTGACCCTTCTGTGATGTGAGTCAGGGTTTGTCCCCCGGCTGCCCCACTCAGACCCTGACATTGTCTGAGTCCGGCCAAGCTCCGCCTGCCTCCTGCTGTCTGCTCTGCTGGCCGCAGGGCCTTGGCATGTGCCCTTCTCTCTGCCACACTCTCTGCTCAAGTCCCTCAGCACAGAGGGACTCCAGAGCGACCCACGTGCCCACCAGCCTGGCTCCCCTGCACGGTTGCCGGTGCAGGTCACCGCCTGACATTTCATCATTCATTCCTTCCTTTGCTCATTCACTGTCTCCTGCCATTTGTCTGGTCACCTTCCGCCTCCCCCACGGAGAAATCAGCTGCTGGACGGCAGAGAAGACGCGCTGCTCATCCCCAGAGCCACATCTCTGCGGGTCACAGGGCTCAGGTGACCCTGCCTCCCTGACGGGGAAAGCCAGCACCGTGGGGGCCTGGGGCGCTGGCCCCGGGGTGGAGCCGCACGGCCCTTTTCGCCTTTCAGCAGAGGGCACTCCGAGTTCCTCTCTGCTTGTGCTTCCTCTTTTGATGAAAAACCCACTGTGCCCTGGGCTGCCACGGACCCGAAGGCCGCCAGGGCCTTGGCCCCTCTGCACAGAGCCACACGCAGGGACTCTCGACTGCCACTGCCCAGTGCCCGTTTCTCCTGCCCCCTCCCCCAGCCCTGGCACCTGCCCAGGCCCACCTTGGCCACACCCTGGGCATTCTCCAGCCCCAGCACCAGTCACCGCTGCGACGTCCCCCATGGCCCGTTCCACACGCCCATCCTGGCCACTGACCACCCCTGACCCAGGGCCTCTCGGCCTCTGTCTCCTCGGCTCAGATGACGTCGGGACACCTCAGCAAGCTCACCGTGTGGCCGCCCCCGCCCCCAGTGAGAGGCCGTCCTGGCTCTGACTTCCACGGGCCTCCCGGTGGTGGTCACTCACAGAAAGATGGACAGGACAGGCCCCGTCCTGCCCTCATCTGTGCGTGTGGGACGGGCCTCAGTGTGGCCTTCACAAAGTGGGATCATGCACCCACAGAGCCAGTGCGAGGGACAGCACGGGAAAGGGTCTGCCGACGGTGGTGCAGGTGCCGGGCTCAGAGCTGGGCTGCCTCCCTGCAGCAGGGCCGTCCTCTGCTCTTAGGGGGCTTGGACTGTGAGGCTGGGCTCGGGTGGGTCAGCCAGGAGATGGCCCATCTCTTCTCACCACAGCCTGGGTTCTCCTCGGAGCAGGTGCCAGAAAAATGCGGCCACAGCTCTGCCAGGGAGGCCCCACACCAGTGGCCAGACCAGAGCCACAAAGGAAAATGCCAAGCACCCTGGCTCACGTCAGTGCGGGATGCCTCAGCACCCACCACGCGGCCCTGCCGGGTCCTCAGACGCGCACACAGGCCGAAAGGAGGGGAGTTGGCTTCCCCGGGGCACAGGTGCCTTGGGACCCTGCTCGGCTGTGTGCCTACCCTAGGTACTGGGCTGGTTGAGGAGCTGAGTGAAGCAGAAGACCTGGGTTCAAATCCCGACCATGCATGTGTTAGTTGGGGGACTTTCGGCACTAAGCTCTCTGATCCTTAGTCTTCTCATCCATAAAATGGGACAAGGATGCCCACTGCATGGGGCTGAGGACCAGGTTAAATCTAGCACAGGCAGGACCCTGGTCAGAACCCAGGAACGGCCACTCTGGCTGGCACCCACCTCCTGCCTGCAGGTGCCCCCCCCTTGCCCAGTGCTCTGTGGCTGTCTGTGACAGAACAGCAATGGGCTCTGCCTCTTCCCCGGTCCCCAGCTGGACCAGCGCCCCTCGTGGCTAAGTGCGGCCCCGTGACTGAGCTCACCAGTAGCAGGTGACAGGGAGCAATGTGGGCTGTCATAGCCTGAACCATGTCCCCAGAAATCCATATGTGGAAGTCCTGACACCCAGGACCTCAGAATGTGACCTTATTTGGAAATGGGGTGATGCAGACACAATGAATTGAGTTAAGATGAGGTCATTGGGGTGGGCCTAGTGCAAAGGGGGAGTCCGCGTGGGGATCGGGTGGTGCTTCTGCAAGCCCAGGAACGCCAGGATCCCGGCACCCACCAGAAGCTGGAGAGAGGCTGGGACAGGAACCACTCCCGCCCACACCCTGATCTCAGACTTCTGGCCTCCAGAACTGAGAGACGATGCATCTTTGTTGTTAAGCCCCCAGTCTGTGGCTCATTTTTATGGCAGCCCAAGCCCCTTGGCACTGTGTTTGAAGATGGCTGGGCCGCCCTCAGCCCCATCCCTGAGCCCCCACCCCCACCTCTGTCCCAGGAGCACCAGGCCTGAGGACCCCAGGGCCTCTCTGTTGCTCCCAGTAACCCAGGGGTCTTCGGGGAACACCTGAGAGGCAGGGAGGTTCTGACAGACTGGACCATCTGACCCGACGCTCCCTTCCTGCATGATCAGAAGACTTCAGGCCCCAGGGTAAAACCGTGACCCCAGGCTGCCCGAGGGAGCCACCCAGTTGATGCCACCCCCCCAGCACCCATTCTACCCTGGGAAAGCTCGTCCAAGGGGTCAGCTTGTCCCGAGTCTGCTGCCCCACTCAGCCCGGACCCCGTGTGTTGGACCTGGACCTGCCTGTCCCTGGGCCGGGAGCTTAGTAAACCTTCCAGGTCCCCCAGATGACTCGGATAGGGCTCCCATGGGGCTGTAAGCAGTCCAGAGGGGCCCCCACCCCAATGCCGGGAGCAGGGGCACCTGCACCTTGTCTGAAGAAGGCACAGGGCACAGCATGAGCTACGGTCTAGAGGCCTGACAGTGTCATGCTCCGGGGAGCCAAGGGCAGTTCACAGTGGCAAGAGGGAAGGGGTGGCGCAGGACAGGAGAGGTCGGCAGGGTCAGCCCCCAGGACTCGAGGTCAGTCCTGGCTGGCGCGGTCAGCATGCCCATGATTCAAGTGCACGGTGGAAGAGGTGGAGCCATCTCCATCTTGAGATCTGTGACGGTACCTGAACAACCAAGAGAATCCATAAAACGGCAATCAGAAAACAAGAGAATTCAGTGAGGGAGGAAGAGATAAAATTAGCAAATAAAAATCAGTAGCCTTCAGAAGTCTAACAACCTTCAGGAGGACAACAGAAGACATTCACGATTGGAACTACCAGAAAATAAACCTAACAAGAAATACGCCGGGTCCTTTAGCAGGTGTCAAAAGACAAAATGACAACAAATTTAGCCTACAGATCTAGTTGGCTTTTATTTGTGATGCTAGAGTCTGGCAAAGCCTCATTCTGTAAAATGGAATGAGCGTTCCAGCAAGCGGCGAGCAGAGCAGGTGGCCTTGTGGATAGGACGGGGCTGGAGCAGGCCGGCGCAGAGGACAAGAGCAGACGGGCCATTTCCAAGTGACTTCCCTTGGAGGTTAAAGCGGAGGGATGTGCTTCTTGTGCTGACTCAGGTTGGCTGGAATCGCCTATTTTTAGAAACACTGGCCTGTTTCAAAGTTCATTTTGATCACGTGGCATTTGGCACAAGTGGCTCCATCCTGGTTCGGTCCGGTCTGCCGCAGCCCAGGGCGGGAGCTCTGGCCAAACCCATGGCCTCTCATGAACTTTGTTTAAAGGAGGAAAACTTTTAAAACTTCCAGAAGACAAAAAAGGACCCTTTGAACAATTAAAGGGGCATCCTCTATTCTGGTATGAAAAGACTCAATGTGAATAAAGTGTAAATTCTCCACAAATCAATATGTACATTTACATTTAGCATGGTCACAGTTAAAATATCAACCATTTTTATTCCAGACAGGCTGATTCCAAAGTTCACGGAAAAACAACTGAGAATAGTCAGGAAGGCCTGATGGGGGGAGTGGGGGGTGCTGCAAAGACACTTCATTGAAACAGGTGGTCGAGCCAGGTCAGGGGACCAGAGGGAAACAGGCCCAGACACTGAAATTTAACATGTGGGGGGGGGGGGCGGAACTGAGGTCTCTGGGGAGCAATGAACTTTTTAATACATGGTTCTGGAATCTGTGGAAAAAAAACAAATCTGGACTTAATAAGGAGGGACTTTATACCAAGGGTTAGTTTGAAGGGTGGAGGGGCTGCCGGAGCAGGGTGGGGGGACAACTCGACTCTGACCATGAGATCTGCAGGGGTCTCAGGGGTCAGGAGAAATGGGTTTTCTTTTACAGAGAGGAGGGGACAGGGCCCGCAGGCACCAGGTGTGGGACATGGGATGGCAGTGCTCCTGCGACAGTAGGTCAGAGAAGCTCTTCCTCGAGGCCAGCTGCTCTCGGGTGGGGGGTGGCAGCTCAGGGCCTGGGGGAAGGACAGGTCTCAACCAGAGCACGGCTAATAAGCATTTTGTGCCGACTCCATGGCTCACTGGGGACGAGCGTCCAGCTAAGCGTTTACGAGGCCGGGAACGGGAGCTCGGAGGGTCTTGGTCTGGCCTTGGCCCTGGTACAAAAGGGGCCGTCGTGCGTCCTGCCCCAGCCGTGTGGGGGGAGGGGGGGGTCCTTGCAGGGAGCCGTTTGTGGTTTCTTAACCTGTGCTGGGTTCCAGGAGCCCAGGGCTCAGGTAAAATTCAGCATTGTCAGAACAACTGGATAAACACTTAGAAAAGATAAAATTGGATGGACTCTATGGCATATCCCAGAATAACCTCCAAACAGATCAGAGGTTGAAATGTAAAAAATGAAACTTCAAATTAACCTAAGGAATTTGCAGCGGGTGAATTTCTTTATAATCCAAGAGTAGGAATAACTGTGGCTCAAAAGCCAGAAGCAACAAATGGAAGACACTGATGGCACTGATACACAAATTTTATACATATTTTGTAAACATATAAAAAATTGAGAGCATGGCAGAAAACAAAACATAACAAAGTCAAAACACACATGACCTACAATTTATGTCATAACCGGAGGGGTGGTCTCCCCAACGTGGGAAGCGTTCTCGACAAAATGGGGGGTGGGAGGGAGATATCAAAACCAGATCAGAAAAAAGGGGGACAAAAGACAGGAACAGACAGGTCACACAAAGAGAAACGCAGACACGCAGAAGACCCTCAAAAGTGAAATAGGGTAAACCTCACGTATAATAAAAGAAACACATCAAACTACCCAAAACACCACTTCTTTCCAACCCAGTCAGCACCATCCCAAAGCTGGGTCACGCGCTCCGTGGCAGCCGTGCGGAGGCGCGGGACGCTCTCCCGCTGCCGTGGCCGTACGCAAGCGGCCATTCCTAGGGAGCACCGAGGGGACCCAGCCTCCTCCCATACCCTGAAGATGCATCTCCACGAATGTGACTAACAGATGCCCACAGATATTTGTCATGGCGTTATTAGTAACATTAAAACAATGAGGACACACCGCTGTCCTTCAACGAGAGCCTGGCTGGATAAACACAGTACAGCCATACAGTGGAGCATGAGACAATCGTGAAACGGAAGGAGACAGCCCTGTGTTCTCGTGCAGTGTGCCCTCCAGGATGTACTGTTCAATGAAAACCAAAAGGAGCAGAACAAGGAATGCAGAATGCCGCCTTCTGTGACAGAGCAAACATGCATTTGACCCTCTGCTTCTGCCATGACAAAGAAACTAGCGGCAAACAAGCACTCCTACTGTACACGGCTATAAAACTGGACAAAATAGATCAAGTGGCTGTTTGCAGACACTGGACAACAGGCTGTGCAGGGCTGTGCCCCCGAGGAAGAGCGGCTTCCAAATGAGCCCCACGTTCTCCCTGATTTCTGCCTGGAGGCACTTTCTGGACCACAGGACAGGGAGGTAGAGCTCAGGCAGAGCATGGTGGTCTCACTGAGCTCAGAGTTTGGGGAGACTGAGGCAGCTGGAATTTGTGGGGCAGAGGATCAGAGAGGAGGGACCTGCACACAGAAGAGATTCAGAAATGTGCATGAGTCCCCTAAAATCTCCTAGATACCAAGCTGCCCCTGCAGAAGGCAAGACATGGTGAGGCCTGACAGAGAACAACTCCTGGGGAACTGGGAGCTGAAGGGACAGTCTGGGAATCACTCATGTCCCAGCCAGACAGAGCAGGACACCTTGCTGAGCCCTGGGCAGGGAACCAGAAGGCCAGGCATTAAGAGCAGACGTCCTGGCCCTAGAGTAGGGCTATACCAGATTGGTCCTAACAAAGCTTAAAAACAAGCCGCAGAAGGACCAAGCTGACCCACCGGGAAAATAACTGCTGGCAGGACACACTTCCGTGAGTCCAGACTCAACAAAGCAGCATCTATAAGGTCCAGCCTACGTTAAATAAACTAGATGTGAAGAATCAGGAAAACGTGACACACAACCAGGGAAAAGGTAACAGTAAAGACAAACATGCGTGGAGACGTTGGAATTAGTAGACAAACACTTAGAAACGGCTCCCGCAAGTACGTTCGAGAACATAGAAGAGCAGGTGGGCGTAAGGAGAGAACAGATGGAGAATCTCAGCAGAGCAATGGAATGCCCAAAAAAAGAAATGGAAACTCTAACGCTGAAAAGTACAATATCTGGAATAAAAAATATCCCTGGATAAGCTTTACAACAGACTGGAGACCGCAAAAGAAAGAATTAGTGACTTTAAAGACAGAGTCACAGAAATTACCCAATCTGAAGGAAAGAGAAAAGGAATTAGAAAAGCAAAGAGATTCGGCAAGATGATGGCCAGGGTTGGGACGCGTCGGATCCACTGTTGGAGTCCCAGAAAGAGGGCGGAGGCTGCCGCAGGAAAAAAATGTTTGTGAGGAAATAATGGCCAAAATTTTTCCAAATACGGTGAAAAATATCAACCCGCAAACGCAGGAAGTTCAAACAGCCCTAAGCAAAATGCACACACACCCCGCAACACACCAAGGTCCTTTGTAAGCAAATTCTGAAAACCAAAGATGGAAATAAAATCCCAAAAGCAGCCAGAGAGATGCAAAAGTATTATACACAGGAAGGGAAAACGAAGTACCTCCAGCTGCTCATTAGAAGCCTCTTGAGGCAGAAGACAATAGGATGGCACCTTTAAAGCACGGGCAGAAAAGAGCTGTCAACCTGGAATCCCGCATCCAGCAAAAACAGCCTTCAAAAGTAAAAGCAGATTTCCAGTTTCAGCCAGAATGTGGAGCGCAGAGAGAGCTCTCCCACCTTCACAACAAGAAAAAAAGCTGAGAAAGCTGCAGATCAGTGGTTTTCATAAGGCCTTCAGAGAGACGAAGTCACAGGGCAAACAACTAAGCAGAAATCTGCAGAAAGACAGAATGTGGAGGGAGAAGCAGGACCTGAGCAGTTTCTTACCTGGGACAGATGCCACTGAACACCAGTACACACTGGCAAAAAAAAAAATTGACTAAAAATGTTTGAGGAGTTACTAAAAGTCAAGCGTGGGCAAGCACGAGCATGTGAAGGCCCTGGAGCCACAGACACGTGAGAGGTTCTCACCCTCTTTAGCAATTTCCTCCAGGAATTCCATCAGCAGCTCACAGGAGTGACACAGGGAAGGCCCTAAGGAAGCTTTCCCAGGGGCACCGGTGCAGGGGGGCAACATCCACTTCCACCCTGTCCACACCCATCCCCACCGTCCCCACCACCCCCACCTTCTCCACCATCCTCACCATCTCCACCATCTCCACCGTCCCCACCGTCCCCACCATCTTCACCATCCCCACCATCCTCACCATCCTCACCACCCCCACCCTCTCCACCACCCCCACCACCCCCTCCATACCCACCACCCCCACCCTCTGCACCCTCCCCACCACCCCCACCCTCTCCACCCTTCCCACCACCCCCACCCTCCCCTCCAGCCCCACCACACCCACCACCCCCACCATCCCCACCACCCCCACCTTCTCCACCATCCCCACCATCTCCACCATATCCACCATCCCCACCACCCCCACCCTCTCCACCATATCCACCGTCCCCACTGTCCCCACCATCTTCACCATCCCCACCATCTCCACCATACCCATCATCCCCACCATCTCCACCATCCCCACTCTCCCCACCATCTCCACTATGGAAGAAAGTCTATGGGGAAAAGACCACAAAAATTGGGGCAATGGCACTGGCAAGAGTCCACAGAACCTGAGAGAGGGGTACAAACAACAAGAAAAAGCTCTACTCCTGGTGCCCAAGGAGAGAGCCATGCACACATGCTAACCCAGCATCACTTCTGAGCAGGGCAGGTGCATTTGGGAAGCACCGTGGAATAATATCAAATGGTCCAACACATATATAATTGGAATTCCAGAAGGAGGAGAAAGAGAGAAGAGGCCAGAAGCATTTGAAGATGTAATGGCTAAAAACTTTCCAGCATTAGTGACAGAAACCAGATCAAAGATCCAAGAAGCCCAGAGAACACCAACAAGGATAAACACCAAGAACACCACACCTGGACACTTCAAACCACTGAAAACCAAGGACAAAGAGAACCTTTAACACGATGGGGAAATATATTATCTACAGAGAAACAAAGGTAAGAATTCCTGCAGACTCCCCATCAAAAACCACTCAAGTAGGAAGACAATGGAAAAGACCTGAAGGAGAAATGAAGCCTTTCTCAACAAAACCAAGGAAATTCACTACCAGAAGACCCAATCTGCAAAATAAAAAGAATTAAAAAAAGCTCAACGAAAGTTCTCAGGCAGAAGGAGTAGGATGTAGACAGGAACTTGAAACTTGAGCTTAGACAAAGAAAGGAAGGTACTGGAAGGGGAATAAATGAAGACAAAATAACATCACTTTTTAGTTTTGATTGTTCTAGAAGATAACTGACTATCTGAGGGAAGGTCATAATGACTCGTTGTGTGCTTACGGCGCGTGTCAGAGTGAAATTTGTGATAACATTGACGGGGCGGGGGAGGGGCTGCACACACCGTCCAGCGTCCTTGCACTGCACTGGGAGAGCTGTGGGGTCATTTCAAGGTAGGCTCAGATTACCTAAAACATATATTTTTGCACCATAGGAAAACCTCTAAAAAGTTTTTTAAAGAAGTATCAATAATTCAATAGAGGAGATACAAGGGAATAATTAAAAAATGCCCAACTAAGATCAGAAAAGTCAGGAAAAGGTGATAAATGAGACAAAAAACAAATGTAATAAACAACTTTGTCTTATGTGCTCCTGAAGCATCGCAGCACAAAACATCGCAGCACAAAGCATATCAGGATAAAGCATCACAGCACAAAACATAGCAGCACAAAGCATATCAGGATAAAGCATCACAGCACAAAACATAGCAGCACAAAGCATTGCAGCACAAAGCATCGCAGCACAAAGCATAGCAGTATAAAGCATAGCAGTATAAAGAACATAGCTTCTTATGGATCATAAGAGTGAATTCTTCACTTATGAAGGATTCATACCTAAGTTTCAATTTACAGAAAAGACAAAGAACAGAAGAACAAGCTAAATAATGCCATGAGGAAATAGACAAATGCAAGATATGGCTACTATCCAAGACAACTGACCTGGTCCTTCAAGAGTAAACACCATGAAAAAAATGTAGGGGAACTACGTTTTTAAACTAAAACTTTCAACCTAGAAGGAACAGGAACTTTTCTAGATTAAAAGGTAATAAAGAGACAAACAAGTGATGCAGTGCATGAAACTTGGTTAAATCTTGGTTCAAACTGCGCTATAAGAGAGATTTGGGGGACATTTTGGATGTTTTTAAGGATATTAGATGATATTTAAGAATTGATTGTTAATTTTCTTAGGTGTGATAATGGTATTATGGTTCTGTAGAAAACGTTCTTATTTTTAACAGATGCAAGTTAAAGGAATAAGGGGTAAAGTGTAACAATGTCTGAAACTTATTGTGAAATATTCAGCAAAAAATCAGAGGAAGCAACAAGAGAAACATATATGGCAATGTGTTAATTCTTGAACCTACATGGGAGAGGTAGAGGTGTTCATTATGCTATTCTTCCGTAATGAAAATTTTCATAATTAAAGAAAATCCTCCAATTTTCCACAGATCAGATTTTCAGGAGGCTTAACCATCTGGTTCACAGGCATATGCCCAAAAGCAAGCAAGAAGGAGCGCTGAGCAGCCAACGTGACAGTCACCAAGCCCTCCCGGCTGCAACTCTCATGGTGGGTGTTTATTGATCAGTCCCAGCATCCACTCCCCCTTCCCATCTGCTCTGATTTCCGCTTGGGAATCTGTGTGATTTAGGAGAAGCTGACTCCACCCCAATCTGAGCATTCTATCCCCCTGACCACAGACACTCAAGGACACCCACGTGATCTAAGTCAGCCAGTCATCTCAGAGAGGGCATGAATGAAGAAGCCCAGAGCCTCCGGAGCTGCTGGCAAACAGCCTGGGAACATATGGGGAACCAGCCCTGACACAAAGCCAATCCCACAGAAGCAGTGCACAGAGGTGAAAGGATCTTGGTGCCATCGTGGAACCACTGGAGCACGCCTGATCTGAAGCCGCCACTAACACTGGATTGGTCTGTTGCAGAAGCCATTAGATGTACTTACGCTGATTTCTGTGCTTGCAACCATAAAGATGCTAAGTCATAGGATTCTATAGGAGAATCTTCAGGCCCTCACTTACAGCTTTAAGTCAGCTAACAATGTTCACATACAATTCTACCTGTATCTTGTTTCCCAGAACTCAGGGCAGCTGCAGGCAGGCACACCGACAGCATTGAACAGCGAGAGCTGACGGCATGCAAGCAGATGGGCTCCTCACGAAAGAGGGAGCCAGATGCTCAGCCTCATGCATAACTAGAGAAATGTAAATTAAAACCACAACAAGATACCACTCCACTCCCACCAGGCTGGCAAAATCACAAAACTGGGATAATATCAAGTGCTGGCAAGGATGTGTAACACCTAAAATACTCACATGCTGCTGGTAGGAATGTAAATTTGTGGAATCCACTTTATATAGCAAATTGGCACATATATAAGTATATACACATGTGTGTATATATACATGTAGGTATGTATATATGTTCATATGTATATGTGTACTTACATACACAGTCATGTGCCGTATAATGACATTTTGGTGCATGATGCACAGCATATACAACAAAGGTCCCATGAGATTATAATGCAGCTGCCTTATACAGGTGTATCATTTTTTATCTTTTGTACATTTTTACTATACCGTTTCTATGTTTAGAGATGTTTAGATACACAGACACCATTGTGTCACAATTGCCTACGGTATTTAGCACAGTAAATGCTGTACAGGTTTGCAGCCTAGGAGCAATGGAGCATACCATTGAGCCTAGCTGCATAATAGAATACACCACCTAGCTTTGTGTAAGTAGATTCTATGGTATCTGCACGACGACAAAATCGCCTAATGATGCATTTCTCAGAACATGGGTCATTAAGTGACCCATGACTGCACATGTTTATGTGTACATATGGACAAGTATATGTATATATGGCAAAACATTAAAAATTGATAAATCTAACTGGAGAGTATGCAAGTGGTCATTGTTCTATTCTTTCAACTTTTCTGTTTGCTTGAAAATAATCTAAAAGTAGGCAAGAAAGAAAAATAATAAGAGGGTTATCCAGAAAGTATCCAGCCATTGGGGGCATGTTTTCAGAGAGTTCTCTCTAAAATAACTTAAACAACAAAACCAACATGTTCACACATGAGGGATGTCTCTGAAGTCACACCCTGGGTGGTGGTGGTGGTGGCATTACCACATCAGAGCCAGACTGGGCAGAGCACAACCACGAAGCACGTGGCTCCCTATGCAGCGGAGCCATTGGGACTGTTCTGAGCACAGGTTCACCCACGATCTAAGGAGCAGGAAGCCATTCACATTAGACACCGCTTAGCTTCTTTCAGAACAGTGTCAGTGTCTTCCATTTTCTTGTACTATGGCAGGCCATGACCTTCGCACATGCCCCACACACAATAAAATAAAATAAATACAGGTAAAATGTGAGCATGTTCTTTAAAGTATTGTAAACTGGTGAAAAAGCTTTATTCATAATTGTCAAAATCTGGATAGTCTTCAGCAGATGAATGGACACACAAGCTGCGATCTATCTGTCAGTACAACACCACTCAGGAGTGCAAGGAAACAAACCATTGGTTCATGCAACGACAGGGTACATCTGAAACACCACTGAAAGAAGCCAGACCCGACAGGCCACACATCACATGAGTCCGTCTATGTGACATCCTGGGAAAGGCAAACTGTGGTGGTGGAAAACAGATCCATGGGGATTTGGAGGATAAAAGAATTCTTCTGTTTCTACAGCGGTGGTAGAAACACAACTCGATGCATATGTCAAAGCCTATAGAACCACACACCAGTGTATTAGTCTGCCTGGACTGCCACACCAAAATACTATGGACTGGGTGACTTAAACAACAAAAGTTTAATTCTCAGAGTTCTGGAGAATAGGAGGTCTAAGATCAGGGTTTGGGCAGATCCAATATCTGGTGAGGACTCTCTTCCTGGCCTGCAGATGGCCGCCTTCTCACTGTGGTCTCACATCGCAGAGAGAGAGAGAAAACTCCAGTGTCTCCTCTTATAAAGACACCAATCCTATTGGATCAGGCCCCACCCTCATGACTTCATTTAGCTTTAATTGCCTCCATAAAGTCCTATCTCCAACTACAGTCATGCCAAGGGTTAGGGCTTTAGCACAGGAATGGGGGGACACAAACTTTCAGTCCACAACAACTATAAAGAGTGAATGTTACCATGTCCAAATTTTTTTAAAAATTTAACCATACTAACAATCTCCCACCCTACCCCTCTGTTCCCCCTACCTCACACCCCACACTCCCACAAAAGGAACAGAGAAAACAGACTGTCTTTACCCCTGCCTGCCAGGGAAGAGAGTGGGGAGCCACCACAGAGCACTTGGAGCCACAAGCCAGCCCTCGTGGTGGGTTTACAGGCTGAGCTCACAAGACTTGGGTGGTCCAAGAACTCAAGTGAGAGTTAAGTGGGACTGGCAGGCCCTCCAGGAACACAGCAGAAGCAAACACAAATCCCTGCTGTGCCCAGGACCACCACTGTGTTGTAGTTTATGCTAATGGTGCCCTGGAGTGGCAGGGCACAGCTCGCACAGCCACACGCAGCCCCTTTGAGTCTACTTTGTCCCAGCCTTCAAAGAATCCCCACAAATAAAATTTCAATTCCATGAGTGCCTCAGAGTCAAAAATACCTAAACACACCAGCATAAAGATGCCATGAGCTAAACTCAACAGGAGAGAAAAGCACAGCAGAAGCAGACCCTCAGGACTTCAGATAATGGCATCATCAGATACAGGACAAAAAGCTTAAAGACTGGAAAGATTTGAAAATAACTACCCCCAAAAATACCCCAAAATATCCTGCTAGAATGAAAATTTAAAATAACTGAAATTCAAACACAACAAATGCATTTAAGTGCAGAGCAGACGCAGCAGAGGAGAGAACGGTGGCCCTGGGGGGCCTGGGACACACTGCCCGCAGCGCAGCCAGTCCGAGACAGGACGTGTGAGGGGACAGAGGGATGGGAAGCTGGCGGAAAGGTCAGGTATGGACCCCCAGAAGGAGAGAGGGGATGAGGGAGAGCAAAATCTGAAAAGAAGGTGGCTGATCACAGGTCTGGATGATTATGTCAGGAACACTTCAAAAGAACGTGCAAATAAAGCACTGGAACTACTAAGTTTAGCAGGTTTGCTGGGTACAAACCAAAATACAAACATCTGCTGTATTGCTATACACCAGCAACAGAAAATTAGAAAATGGAATTTTTTAATAGATACTATATTAGTTAGGATTCTCCAGAAAAACAGACCAACGGGGTTGGGTGGGTGTGGGTGGGGGGGAGAGAGAGATTGATTTAAGCAATTGCCTCACACAATTGTGGACCTGTGCTAAGTCCAAAATCTGCAGGGCGGGTGAGCAGGCTGGAGACTCAGGGCAGAGGCAGAGTTTCAGTTCAAAGGCCATTTGCTGGCAGAATTGCCTCTTCCCCCATGGAGGCGTCTTTGCTCTTTTCAGGCCTTCAACGGATTGGATGAGGCCCACCCATATTCTGTAGGACAATCTGCTTTCCTCAGAGTCTGCCAGTTTAAATGTTAAACTTATCCAAAAAGCACCTCACAGAAAAATCCTGACCAAATATCTGGGTACTGTGGCCCAGCCAAGTGGACATATAAAATTAACCATCATAGATACCATTTACAGTAGTATTGATAGCATAAAATCTCCAGGAATAAATGAAATATGTACAAGATACACAGAGAAAAAAATATGAAACTTTATTGCATGTCACTGAAGGAGATGTTTTTAAAAATACACTTTTATATAGAGATAGATAGATAGGAAGACTCAATAATATTATAAAGGTACCAATTTTTCCGCAAAATGATTTGTAGAGTCTCACAATCTCAAGAGAGTGTGTGTGTGTATGTGTAGAATTTAACAATCTGATTCTGATATTTCCATGGAATTACAAAGAGCCAAGAACAGCCAAGGTACCCGTGATGAGGAACAGGGTGGGAGGATTTGCCCTGCAGAGTCCCAGGGTGTCCTTTTAAGCTATGATCAAGCAGACGGTGAGGTGCTGGTGCACAGGTGACATGGACACAAGCGGAAGCAGGCCGCGCCTGGCTGCCAGGGAAGAGGGGCAGATCGATGGACACAGGATGGTCTCATTGAAAGTCAGTTTGGAGAATTGATTATCCACAGAGGAAAAAATGTTACTTAGACTCCTGCTTGGCACTGTCCACAAAAATCAATGCAAAAAAAAAATAATTAGTAAATCAAAAATCAATACCAGGTGGCTTGAAGACTTAAATATGAAAGATAAATCCATAGATCTTGTGGAAAGGCACATAGAAAATCTTACATCTTTAGGGTAGGGAGACATTTCTTAAGCAAGACACAAAGGACACAAACCATAAAGAAAAAGAAGAATTCATTGGACATCATTAAAATTTAGTACTTTTTGTTCGTCAGACACCACATTGAAAATGAAATGATGAGCCACACTGGGAGGAGACGTTTGCAGCACAGGTACTTGGCAAAGACTCACCCAAAAAATATATAAAGAACTCAACTATTCACTAAGGAGAAAATTTTTAATGGACAAAATACTTACACAGGTGCTTGACAAAAAAGGAAATTCAAATGACAAGTAAACATAAGCAAAGACGCAGAACCTCATTTGTACTCAAGGAAATGCAAATTAAAACCACAACAAACACTAGTTCACATTCACAAGATTGACACAAACGTTAAAATCTTGGGAGGCTGAGCCCAGGAGTTCAAGGCCAGCCTGGGCAGCACAGCAAGACCTCGTCTCTAATAAAAAATAAAATAAAAAATCTGATGTTTAAATCTGACAAAACCAAGTGTTGGGGAGGATGTGGAGCAACAGTACCTTTCGCAGGTTGCTGCTGGGTGTGGAAGTTGTTATAGCCAATTTAGAAAATCATTCAGCAGTATCTCATAAAGTTGAAGTGCAAACCACCGACATAGTAGTTGTGCTTCAGCAAATACCTGCTTTCCATGCGGGCACCAGAAAGTGATGTTTACAATGTTCACGCAGCCCTGTTTTCAAGCGGGGCGTAGGCATGTGATGGGATACTACACAGTGACAAAAAGGAACGGGCTACAGCCATACACATCCGCAAAGATGAATCGTGCGAACATAAAGCTGCTCACGGAAGCAGCCACCAAAGAACTCCCAGGATGCATTCCACTTATATAAAATTCAAAAACAGAAACCGAACAGTATATGCTTAGGGTGGCTACATGGGTGGTAAAACTGTAACTAAAAGGCAGAAAATAATAACCACAAAAGTCAGGTGAGTGGCTCCAAAGGGGGAGGGAAGAAGCCCAGGAGGTTTCCAGGGTGGTGGCGGTAGCTTGTCACCCTGGGGGTTCACGTTACCATTCTTTTCTTTATGACAATAAAATTAATGTTTACAAGGCCTCCCGTCTCTGCCCAGTGGGCTGGGAGGGGCTGTCCAGTGCCCGTGCTATTCAGGTCCAGAGGGGCAGACAGAGCAGTGGGCGATCGCAGTCTGAGGGGGCCGAGGATACCGGGAGGCTGGAAACACAGGGGCCGAGGGGGCGCCTTGGGGGCAACTGACCCAGCCCAGAGCCACCTGGGACAGTCACAGAGGGCCCTGGCAGCCCACCTGTTCCAGACACCTCTCTGCACCAGAAGGGCCCCCGCCAGCCTCTGATCAGCAGCCCCCACCCCAGCACCTTCTCTTAAGGGAGCTGCAGGAAGAGGAGTCCAGGCAGGGCACCTCTCCTCCTGCAGGTGTGGCCACGGCCCTGGCCGCAGAAATGGGAAAGGGCCTGCTTTGGTCACGCTTCAGTGCAGCCCTGTCCCCAGCAACCTGGACTCCAGCCCCTCCCCAGCCAACATGTTGTTCACCTCCCTTTACAGAAGAGGCTCACACGAGCTCTGCACCTGCCCAGGCCGCACGGCAGGCGAGTCATGAAGACAGGCTTTGCCCTGGTGGTGTCTGCTCCCCATGACCTGTGCCCAGCCCTGTTCTAAGATGTAAAGCAAGACCAACCCTGCCTGGTGTGAGACCCCAGAGGAGGTCCTCTGGGTGGAACTGGGGTGGTCTCTGAGGATCCAGGGTGGTCCTGGGAACCATCCCGACCAGGTGCAGAGGGACCCAGCGGGAGTTCCTAATGCCACGGGCAACGGCAGCCCTCAGGGACAGGCCAGGCAGGGGATCTCAGGTGAACCTACAGGTGACAGCATGTAACATGACAACAGTGCCCGGGGAGCCACAGTGCAGGACATCCAGGCCGGACACGGGAAGACACTCGCCCCTTCTGGAGCTGGAGACGGGCCATATCTCAGTGACTCGTATGGGGACACTCCTGCCCTCTCTGAAGGGCAAGTGGGCCATGTAGGGCCAGGGGCAGGCCCAGGCGAGCCCCAGGAGGCCTGTCTGAGCTGCCGTGCCCCCCACCCCACTGTCCTCCCCTGGTTGCCCTTCCGCCTACTCACCTCCCTACCGGCCAGCTTCCCGCAGCCACCCAAGCTCCCAAGGCCACCTCCTAAAGTGCCCCCTCGGCCATGTGTCCTGTGGGCTGGTCCATGCTGCTTCCTCTTCCCTCACCCCTGGGGCCTCCCCTGAGTCAGGCCCTGGACCGGGCACTGCAGATCCAGGGAGGAGCCAGACGACCTGAGACCCCTGGCCAGGCCCACCCTGCAGCAGCATGGTGCAATAGGTGTGCCTAGTGCTCCTTCCCATGTCACTTTTCAAGGCTCAGCAAGGTATCACCTCCTCCAGGAAGCCTGCCCTGGTGCCCCACATGCTCCAACACAGCCAGGATGAGCCCCCTACTCATACTTCATATGTGGGTCTTGCTGGCCCCTCAGCTGTCCTGGGGTCTCGGGAGGTGTTAGCGCTGTTGCCACCATTGCATCACCAGACAGAGAGAACAGACGAATATGCCCCAAGTGGGAGCAGGTCTGCTCTGCTTCCCCATGGCCCTCTGCACCGAGTGCTCTGGGGGAGGCTGTCCAGTGTGCGTCCCAAGCCCAGCTCATTATCCCTGGGCAGCGCCTCCGGCCCAGACCTGGCCCCTCAGGCCCTGGGGGTGCAGGGCAGGGAGCTGTCCGGGAGGGGCTTGGAGGAAGGCCCATGAGTGACTGGATCCCCCTTGGTGCAGCAGGGACCATCCACCGTGCAGAGCTGTCTCCACTTCATTTCTCAGAGCAACACGTTCGTCCCCCGCTGAGCTCTCATTACAGCCACAATGTGACATATGTTCGTGTCCATCACCCCCCAGATGCCCCTGCCCCATCCAAATGCACACACACGTCGGGGCAGGCCAGCATCTAGCAGGACGCCTGGCGACAGCCAAGCAATGCTGACCAAGAGCTGGGCACGTGCAGGTTTGCTCCACACGCAATGCCCCGGCCCCCAGCGCTAACCCAGACCTCCTCTCGCCCAGCAGAGTGGAGATAGGGTTTGAACCCAGGCCCCGGGCAGCAGAGTCCACAGGCTTATAACCGCACTCATGATCACTAGGTCACTGTGGGGACAAGATGGCAAAGGAAAGGGAAAATGGCCGAGAGGAAGGGCAGGGCTGTCCCTCCCAACGCTAAGAAGCCAGAAAACTTCTGTGGGTCCAGAGCAGCTCCACTTTAGGTGTAGGCACTTTTCCCGTAGTGACTGGTGCCTACTAGGTTCTTTAAGAAATATTTATTAGGTTGATGGATGGATGGGTGAATAGATAGATAGATGGGTGGATGGATGAGTGGATGGGTGGATGGATGAGTGGATGGGTGGATGGATGGGTGGATGGGTGGATGGGTGGATGGATGGATGGATGGGTGGATGGGTGGATGGATGGATGGATGAGTGGATGGGTGGATGGATGGGTGGATGGGTGGATGGGTGGATGGGTGGATGGATGAGTGGATGGGGTGGGTGGATGGGTGGATGGATGAGTGGATGGGTGGATGGATGAGTGGATGGTGGGGATGGTGGGTGGATGGTGATGGGTGAGGGTGGATGGGTGGGGGTGGATGGGTGGTGGATGGGTGGATGATGGATGATGGATGGGTGGATGGTGTGGAGGGTGGGTGGTGGGATGGTGGATGGAGTGGAGGTGGGATGGATGGTGGATGGGTGGTGGATGGGATGGGTGGATGGGTGAGGATGGGTGGAGGTGGTGGGTGGGTGGGTGGATGGGTGGAGGATGGTGGATGGATGGGTGGGTGGGTGGGTGGGTGGATGGATGAGTGGATGGATGAGTGGATGGGTGGATGGATGGTGGGTGGATGGATGGGTGGTGATGGGTGGTGGATGGGTGGGTGGATGGGTGAAGGTGTGGGTGGGTGAAGGTGGGTGGGTGGAAGGGTGGGTGGGTGAAGTGGTGGGTGGAAGGGTGGGGTGGATGGGTGGATGGTGATGGATGGTGGATGGATGTGATGTGGGTGTGGTGATGGTGAGATTTGGTGATGTGATGACGATTGTGGGTGAGTGGGGTAGATGGTGCGGTGTGGTGGGTGAGATGGGTGGTGATGGTAGATGCTGATGTGTGGGGATGAGTGGATGGTGGTGGGGGTGAGGCGTGTGGGTGGTGCGGTGTGGAGATGGATGGTGGTGGTAGAGACGGTGTGGTGGTGATGGAGATCTAGTGGTGTGTCATGAGTTGGAATAGGGATGGTGAAGTGAAGAGATAGTGGGTGTGTGGAGTATGAATATCCCTGACATCTCCAGAGCTCTCTCAGAGGTCCAGGTTCCACAGATATGCTGCCTAACTTGCCCCTCTCTGGGTTCAGTTTCCCCATCTGCTCCAAGAGTGTGCAGGAGTAGCTGGACTGAACTAGCTGTGCCTGCCTCAGTGGCCCAGCCCAAGCCCGGGTGCCTGGGAGTCACACTCCAGGACACTCAACCTCACCTTTTAGGGCCAGGGTACCCAGCCTCGGGCCAGACCCATCCTCCTGGGATGAGCTCAGGCAAGGAGAGAACACTGTGTCCCGCTGGTGGTTGCATGGAAAATCCTTCATTGCTTGTTTTTCTCCTTCACTGATTAAGGAAAGAGACTCGTAAAATGACAGAGCGTCACTGGGCCTCACCTCTGGCCAGCTCTGACTTATCCCCTGACATTTCCCAAGAGCCTGCTAACCTCTTCTGCCACAAATAGACTGATGTGGGTCCCTCGAGGCAGTCCAGGCTGAACAGGGTCCTGCCTCAGAGGAGTTGGGGGCCCAGGGGACTCAGCAAAAGGAGCTGGGTAGTGCCAGTAATCAGACAAGAGAGCAGGCCATTCCAGGGGGCCCTGGGGGAAGCTGCCTGACAGAGAGGCTGGCCCCAGGACCCACTGCCGTGTGAGCGGGTGAGCAGTGAGCAGCCTGTCCCAGGGAGTGTACGAGCCATGAGACCACCAGGCAGAGGCCGGGGCCTCGAGGTCTGCAAGTTCTTGCCCATCTCTGAGGTTCTGTGAGTCTGACACTTGCAGACTTCTGTGATCTTTCTGACGCGGAATGGGAGAGAGGCAGCTGCTGCCTTGTCAAGGGGTGAGGCAATCGGGAAGGGCACCCTGGAAGAGGTGACGTTGCCGCCAACACCTGAAGAGTGAAGGGAGTCAGCCAAGCACAGAGCTGGGGTAGAAGCATCACAAGAGAGGGAACAGCATCTCCAAAGGCCTCCAGGCAAGCCGCGTTGGTAACTTCAAGGAAGGGCAAAGGTGCCAGCGGCTGGACAGACATGGGGCAAGGCCCTGCGCTGTCAGGGTCTCCAGCCACTTTCTATCGTGTGGGAGGGTCCCGGGCAGGCCTCAGCACAGCTGCCCAGGGAGGATGGACCAAGCCAGCACAGCAGCCCCCCTCGCTGCCTGACCCCTGCTGCCAGCCCTGGGACCCCCAGCCCCTCGCCCCACACTCTCTGCCTCTCTGACTGCTAGTTTGGGGTGGGGGGAGCTGAGCCTGCCCAGGCCCCCTTTCAGACCTGACAGCCCTAGAGTGGTGGGCTCCAGCCGCTCTCCAGCTCGTGCCCAGCTGAGCGGGGCCCTGCACGGCTGGGCTGAGTGGAACTTGGGGAGAAGGGGAGGGGCCACTCATTGAAGCCAAGTCCCCCAGCCCCGCGTTTCTCAGGAGGCATCTCCCTCTGCCGGTCTCCTGTGACTATGTCTCAGAGAGGGGACCGAGGGGCATCCCTCACAAGGGCCCCTAATGCCCCAGCAGGTGCGTGTGCAGGCCTGAAGCAGAGCTTCAGGGGCACAGGCCCCCAGGGCCTCCAGAGGCTGTGCTGGGTCCAGCGGCTGAACAACAGGGCCCAGCCCAGGCTCACCCTGGGGGTGCTGGGTGGGCCCATGTTATAGGAGACAGCGTCACCTTTGCCTGCACAGCGAGGGGAGGCCCCACGGGAGCCCTTAACGCGGGCTCCCCTTAGGAAGCAGCCGGGTGTAGGGGAACCAGCAGGCTCCCTCGCCCCCAGGAGGGGAGCAGGGAGCAGACACCCAACCTCCCCTCCCTCAGGGCCCAGCCGTGCCCCGGGCAGTGAGACACATCTGTTCTGTGGGCAGGGAACAGCCTGGGGATGCTCCCCGGTTAGCGCTCTGGGGACCAAGGGGCCGCGGGTGACCCTGGGCAGGCTCCTTACAGCCCAGCGCTCACTGACCCTGCAGCCCCAGTCCAGAGAGCTCTTCAGAAGACGCTCCTGCTGCGGCCTCGTTGGAGACCAGAGATGTGGCCCAGGACGGCCTGTATGTGCATTTTGGCGCCACCGCCTGCCCCTTCAGCGATAAATCAAGAACTAGTCTTGGGGCTGCGTGGAGGTGGCTGAGTCGGAGCGGAGGGTCCTGGACCTTCTCCCAGCCTGGTCTCGGCCTCAGGACAGAGGCTTTAACCCTGCAAGGCCCGCAGGAGGTTAGGCAAGCACAGACTCACCTCTGTGCCACGCACGGACAGGGACCGAGCCTGGAGTTGCAGACGAGGAAGCCGAGTCACCTCGGCTCACCCAGGGCCCCGGGGCGGGGCAGGGCTGAGACCAGAAGCCAGGTCCCACAGAAGCCTCGAGCCCAGTCACCACTGCGCTGCCTGCATCGTGCCCCGACGGTGTCCCCAAAGGGCTGCCATGAGAAGGGGCCCGCGAGGGGTCACTGAGTGAATGCATGAATGAATGAGTGAGCAGGGTGAGTGGGGGCAGAGCCCACGCTGCGAGCCGCCATCCCCACCACAACCCAGGCCAGGCGCAGCCTGACGCGTGGACTCAGGCCTGGGAGGGGTCTCGGGCCACCTGACCAGCCTCTTCATCTCACAGGTGGGAAGCTGAGGCCCAGGGCCCCACAGCAGTGTGGGGATGCCCAGCTCCCCTCGGCACCACAGCCATAGGGCCCCCCACACCCCAGGCCCCTCCAGGCCCTGCCCTCCTTCTGAGAGTCCCCCACCGCCTGGGCCCCCCCTGATGTCCAGGCCGTCTGTCTGACCGTGTAAAACTGGCCCCTGCTCATACGGGGACACTTGGCTGATTCGCCAGAGGAATGTGGACAGACAGCACCGGACTCAGAGGGGTGTGTCTGATGTTGGGGCTCAGGCAAGAGCCAGGAGCTGCCTGGCGAGTGTGAGGCCACAGTCCAGACTGACCCTTCCCAGGGTCCACTCAGCGCCGAGGCAGGAGACAGCCTGGGGTGGCCCCTTAGGAGGCCACATGTCCTCACACCTGGACAGGGCAGTAAACGAGAGCCCCCAGCCTCCACTGCTAGGCAGGAGCCAGTCCCGGCACGGGGGGACAGGGGCACGCCAGGGGCTAGGACCACTTCCTTTCAGACGGCCCCTCAAGACGTGGGGTCCCTCAGCTCCTGGAGGCACCTGGGCATGCTCCCCTTTGTCCTCCCTAAGGACCCTCCTACCAGGCCCTGCCCTGCCCACTCTTGCCACGGGGAATTTCTACCGTGCTGTGACACCTCCCAGAACACCCTCCCCACAAGGGCGGCCCTCGACCCCCACCCAGCTCTCCACCCCTTTGCCATCTCTGCCCCACCCAGCTCTGTAAACCCCCCAGCCCCACATCCCGCCCAGCACCACAGTCAGACCCAGCCCACCCCCCACACTGGCCCCTCCCCTCTCCTCAGCTCCAGCCCCCACCCCTGCTAATGCCCTGCACCCCCATCCACAGCCCCCTACATGCCTCCTACCTCCTACTACCCAGCCCCACACACATGGCCCCTGTGCACACCACCCCACCCATCACCCCACACTGCCCACCTCTCCCCCACCAACACCACCCACCGTCTACACTGCCTGCCCACCAACACCACCCACCTCTCCACACCACCCGCCTGTCTACACTGCCTGCCCACCAACACCACCCACCTCTCCACACCATCTACCTTGTCCCCATCCCAAAGCTCAAAGCCAGACTCAGACGCCATCTTTGCCAGGAGTACCCGCCTGAAGGCAGCTCCCCGACCTCCCCCTTCTCACGTCTACGTTTCTGCCTTCTCTGGTCCCCCCAGCCTGACTCTGAGCTCCTGAGCTGGGCTCGAGTCTCCTCCCCCACGTCCCCCCTCGTGTTCACACAGGCGAGAGGTGGATCCCTGCCCAGCCAGGCCCCTCCCCGTGATTTTCCTGATAGAATCATTTCCTGATAGAACGCAGCGGCACAGAAGTATATAAAAGACCCCACGGCTGGTGCTGACGACACGTGGCAGGAACCTCCCTAGGCCAGGGCTGGCGTAGACCAGCTGGCTGCACCCGCCAGGAGCCACATGTGCTGGGCAGAGCAGGGGACTGGGGCTCTAGGGACCCCTGTTCCAGGCTTGGATCTGCCACCTACATCCTTCCAACGAGTTTCTGAGCACCTCATTCCCTGCACGCACCCCTCTCTGCTGGAAACAGCGGGAGTGGTTCCTGCGCTGAACCTCGACTGACACCGCGGACCGGCGCATTGCGTGGCTGCCTGGAGACCAGAAGCCTCCGTACCATCTCCCACCACCCGCCACTTGCCCCATGCCCGGGAGGCGATTCTTTGCATGAGACATCCTTGCAAGCCAGAGACCACCGGAGGAGAGCAAAGTCCGCTTATATTCCAGGGCAAACCCGCAGGCACCGTCCCTCTCCCCAGCAGACACAGGCTCACCTTCCAGGGTGAAGGGATGATGTCTTCCTGGCAGGCAAAGATCAGGCAGGACTGCCAGCAGCCCCTTGTAAGATTACGGGCTTGCTAAACTCGGGGGTCCTCGGCTGTGACACAGACCTGCTCTGTCTGCCCCTGTGGGACTTGGGGGACCAGGAAGACTGATGGAATCGTATTGTGCCATGAGCAGTAACCACCGGAATCCACTGGGGCTCACTTCTTCCTTACAGGTCAAGTTTGTGGAGTGTGGCAGCAGAGACCACTGCTTGACCGCTTGACTCGGCACTCTGTGACTCTCAGGCCACCAGCACTGGCCCCTGACTGTGCCCGGCCTCACCATGGGCTCCCAGACCCTGCCCCCTGGACCTTCCCTCAGACACCCTCACCTCCGCCTCAATCCAGCCTCCCGGGCTGCCTTCTGTTCCACGAACACGCCAAGCACATTCCTACCGCAGGGCCTTTGCACACGCTCACACGGCCCCTCTCGGCCCAGTCTCAACCTTCATGGAAGCGTGGATTTAACACACCCTCCTCAAGAGACCTTCCCTGGCCACGTCCCAAAAATAGTCATTCTCCCTCTCTGGCCGTCACTGTCTGGCGTTTTCACTCACTCACCAAACGTTCACGGGCCTTACGGTGTCCAGGCCCTGTCCAGGCACTCAGGACACAGCCGTGACCAAGACCCGAAGCCCCACAGTCAAAGTTCAAATTCTAATGGGGAGGCACAAAAATAAATTAAACACAGAAGTGTATGTTGGAATCTCAGGTGCCCTGTGCCAAGTGCTAGGCAGGGACAGGAAGCGAGGCCCGCGGGCAGAGGCAGCGGGCGTGGGCAGGGCAGGGCAGGTGGGCCTGTGATGCCGCCCTGTCCTCTGCACAGTCCTCTCTCCCCCAGGGGTCATCCTTAATGGGGACACCAAAGGATCCAAAGTGCAAGGGCTTGTGGAGGGAAACACCCGTGAGCCCTGGGGAAGGCAGGGCATCTGCTTGAGGCAGAGGCCGGGTGGAAGACCCCATGCCCCAGCGCCTAAGAAAGTGGGGGCAGGCCTGTCAGGGCGACCATCAGAGGGTTCCAAGCATCCCAGCGACGGGCCTGCCTCGGTGTCCGCGGTGCTGGCACAGTTGTGGCAGTGGACCTCGGCCTGGCCCTTGGTCAGCTAACTATGTTCTCTGCAGCTGGAGTCCACGAGGCAAGTCCCGCCACCTGCAGATAGATGGTCTTCGGTGGTCTCCCCACTGGAACACACCCCAGGGGATATTCTAGCGCCCAGAGCCCAGGGCTGAGCTGCACACAGCAGATGCTTCCTTAACGAGTGAATGGAGTTTGTGCTAAGTGCCAAAAATGGCCACAAAGCCCCCCCACCCAGCATGCCGGGAGCCCACCCTTTGTCACATGACTCGGCTGCTGCCTGGTAGGAAGCAGAGTGTCTTTCTCCACCCCTTTGATAGAAGCCTGGCAGGCAGCCCGCTTTAGCCCTTGAGGCACTGGCATTGCAATGCCCACAAAGGCTTGAGACGCTCCTGTGTCTTGGGCTGGCTGTCCCTTGATAGCGGGAAGCCTGTGACACCTCCATGTGAAGGTGTCAGGGCTGGCCTCTGGGAGGCAACACAGGAGCCAAGCTGTCCCATCTCTCTGACGCCAAGCCCAGCACCAGGCCCGCTAAAGCACCCAGCGCCAGCCAGGCTCCCAGCTGACCACAGAGACCACCAGACAGCTCAGACCAGAGAAGCCGCTCACCTGATCCAAAGAACGTGAGCTAAACAAGACAGTTGGTGTTTTAAACCACTAAGTTGTCGGGGCTCTTATGCAGCCAGAGCTAACCAGCACTGACTTCTGTGTGCCCTGCAGGTGCGCGCTGGGTGCAGAGGCCGCCCTCTCCCTGCCCGCAGGACAAGCTCTGCTGGTGGCTCCTTCACCAAGTGCACAATGGGAACTCCACACGGTGACATTAGCGTGCTTCTGTTTGTCACCCAGCAAGGCTTTCTACACTGCACAACAGAAGGAGCAGTGGCTTTTCATTGCCTGCTTCTCAGCGGTGGTGAGGGAGAAAAATCACCTGGTCAGGGGCCCGTAGCAGCTCACAGGCTACTCAGGCCTCTGGTCCTGTGGTGGGGACACAGGCGGGGTGCAGGCGGGGGAGGCCCTCGGGGGCACTGCTCTTCTCCCCAGGTGTGGCTTTCCCTGGGTCACACAGGACACCGGCTCTGGCTGCTGCCGGCCCGGCACGGCAGGGTGAGCACGGGAAGCCCCCAGGACAGGGGGGCCCCCTCTCACCTCAGCCCACCGTGGCTGTTTGGGGTGCAGATGCTTGTCCCAGCCCCTCAGGGACCCCTCAGGAGCCACTGTGGTCCCTACAGTCCCCCGGGCTAAGGGTGTGAAGGGTTGAGAGGCTCCTTCTCAGTCACCCAAGGCCTGGGCCAGTCAAGGACGGGGACCAGACCGCTCAGACTAGGCAGGGCGGCTTCCCAGAGGAATGCACCAAGCCACAGGCTCCAGCCCTGGGGCGGCACCCGCTGGACCAGCCCGGCCCCGGGCCTAGAGCCTGGGGCAGGAGATTCCCAACCTTCTACTTGATAAACATTTAAACATTGATTTTTAAACATTTACAGTCAGAAAAATGTTGCAAGAACAGTACAATGAATACAGATATACTCTGGCCTCATCCCTTACCGCTGTTATGTAGATGCGCACAAGTAGAGACACACATGACTGCTAAATCACAGCCAAAATTCAAATTTTCCCAAATGTCCAAAAATGTCCTTTCCAGACACATATATATATTTCTTATATATGAGGTCCAGGATTCGTCAAGGAACACACATCACATGTCGTAGTTTGTTGTCAGGGCTTTTTTGTGCCTTTTACACTAGGAGAGTCTTTTTCCTTTAACGACATGGACAGTTTTGAAGGAGTCAGGCCAGTTGTTCTGTCGGGGACCACAATCTGGACTGGGCTAACGTGAAATTCAGGTCAAACATTTTGGGCAAAATGTTGTAAGAGACAATGCGTCCTTCTCAGCCCATCACATCAGAGACACACAACGTCAGTCTGTCCCTTTATGGGTGATGCTACATCTAATCACCTGGGCAAGGGCTGTCCCCAGATGTTTCTATTGTAAATTTTCCTTTTCCCCTTTGTAATTAACGGTTCTAGGAGAATGAATACCCTGTTTGTTCCCCAAGAACCTTTAACTCAATGGATTTAGCACCTGAATTAGTTTCATGTTGCTGCTATAACAACCAACCACGAATTTAGTGACTTGCAACACCGCAAATTTATTCTCTTCCAGTTCCGTAGATCAGAAGCCTGTAGCGGGTCACACCGGGCTCAGGCCGAGCGGTCGGCAGGGCTGGCTCCGGCTGGAGGCTGCGGGAGGGTCACTTCCTTCCCTTTCTCAGCTTCTCTGGGCTGTCCGCGTCCCTGGGCACGTGTGCAGCCCTTTCCTCTGTTTCCAAAGCCCAGCCCCCCACCTCCTCTTCTCTGACCCTTGAGATTATGTGGGGCCCGCCGGGTAACCCAGGACAAGGTACCCACTGCAGGATCCTTGATGTGATCATGCCTGCAAAGCCCCCTTGCTGAGGGAGGCGACCTGCGAATGTGGGTCTGGGGATGAGGACAGGGACGCATCCACATCCAGTGCTGATCCCCACCCGAATGTGTGAATTATTACGTGGGGGTTGCACCAACGGGGGCTTTTCCAAACCATCATCTCTTCAACAGGTACTGGCCGCACTGCTGTGTGACGAGGTCCTCCCTTCTCCAGGACGTCCGTGGACTCGGGGGCTGCATGGACATCACTGCACTTGGTGTTCTTCATCAGAGCCCGGACTTGGCCGTGGGGGCCCTTCAGCTCCGCCTGTGAACTCCGACGGGTCCCGGCAGTCCTTGGCACTGCTGTACTTTCCGGCTCAACACCCGCTCCCGGCTCCTCAGGCACCTTCCTCGGCCCAGAGCTGGGATCAGCCTTCCCGCAGGGTGCCGGCCCCTACCAGCGCACGGCTTCCAAAGTCGCTGGTGCACCCTGTGCCGGGGTAACATTGCCCTCAGCGCCTTCCAGCGGTTATAGCTAGAAAATGGATTTTTATTTGAGTCATGAGTTCTTGCTGCTGCTTCCAATTCAAACACAAGCCCCCAGACCCGTCTTCGCCCCACCCCTTCCACACCCACATCCCCAGGATGTCACTACGCTCCCTCATGTGACCAACGCTTAACACAGAAAACAGGTTTGGAATTATTGCACCAGTAACTGCTGCTACCAACAACAGTCGACCTGTGGAATAAAGCTGAGCGTCTCCTTACAGTTAGAGATCCATGTTCAGAAGCTACTGAGACCCTTTTTTCTGTCTAGTTTTGTTATCCATTTATTTAGGTTCATTGATTTCTGTCTGAATTCAAGGTTAGAGTTTTCGGTCCTTGATTTAATTTCATTCTCTGAATATGAAAAACATTTATATGGGTCAAAAGTCAAAACAACATTAAAAAGATACTAAGAATTCTTACTCCTCCCTGCCCTGCCACCCTGATGGTAACCACATTCGCTGTTTCTGGGTTTTCCCTCCTGGGATTCTTTCTGCAAAATTAATATCTCTCTCCACACCCCTGCTTATGTGCGTGTAGTTTATGTGTGAGTAGTTTGTGTGTGTGTAGTTTGTGTGTGAGTAGTTTGTGTGTGTGTAGTTTCTATAGTTTGTCTATTCAAGACAGAGGGAAGATTTTAAAAACAAGCCAGCCAGGCCCAGTGGCTCACACCTTATAGTCCCAGCACTTTGGGAGGTCGAGGCGGGAGGACCTCTTGAGGTCAGGAGTTCCAGACCAGCCTGGGCAATATAGTGAGACTCTGTCTCTGTGAAAAATTAGCCGGGCATGTGGTGCACCTGTAGTCCCAGCTACTCGGGAGGCTGAGGCAGGAGGATCACTTCAGCCCAAGAATAAGAGGCTGCAGTGAGCTGTGATCGCACCACTGCACTCCAGCCTGGGTGACAGACCGTCTCTAAATAAATAAATGCATACGCACATAACTGCCTGGGCCTCCATAGGAGAGAAGGGCCCACAACCCTGGGCTACCTGTGCAGCCCCTCAGCTCCCCGCACTTTGGCTGTGACTGGAGGGAAGAAATCGGATACAATAATTTGGGGAGTTCACTTGAAACTTTTGGACTTTGTCTTTTAAATGAGGAGGGCAAGAAAATGCATTGTCACTTCTCTGAACTGTAATTTGCAAGGGGAGTTGACCTAAGGACTTTTCTCTTGTGGAATGTGATAATGGAAGAGCTGTGGTCACATTGAGGCCACTGCATTATTCCTGGAGAGTCCTGAAGTTGCGTCACAGCCCCTCTCCAATGTCCTGTGGACAGCGGAGCTGGACAGTGTGGACGGCAGGCAGAAGGCACGGCTTGCCAGCTTTGGCACAAAGGGGCTGCGGGGTCAGTTTCATTAATCCTGGGGGTGAACCCAGACTTCCCCTGTGGTCCCAGCAGTGGCCTCGTGAAGGGGCCTGGACTGTGCTCCTCCCCCATGGGGCAGACCCGGCTGACCACAGGCATGACAGCGGAGGCCTGCGCGGGCAGCGAAGGGCTGGGGATGGCAGAAGGACTCTCCTGACTCCAGAGACTCTATCAACCCACGGCTCTGGCTCCTGCCCTTCTCCCATCGTTTGCTGCCCACCCCCGAGGCACGGAGGGCTGGCGGTTTCGGCAGGGCCCACTGGGCATGCATGGCTCTCTCCCAGCGGGTCGAGTCTACTGGACAGGTGGGCTCCCTGGAGGCCTGCCCCGCGCGAAGGAGGCCCACCTGGCCTTCATCTAAGCCGCGTCCTCTGACCAGCCCGTCAGGAAGAAGGGGCAGACCGGCTCCGTGAGCTCTGAGGGCTGCTTCCTCCACACAAAAGTATTAAAAATTATGTTTTACAACTGTGTCGGTATAAAGATGAATATAATCCAGGCTTCATCATGTTTTATTCTGATTTTGAAGGAAATTAAAACATTTTCCCGACACTAAAATTCTCCTGGACTCTCCTGTGCCTGATGGGGAAGTTGGCCCTGGGAAAGGAGGTTTGGGGTTTCCAGCTACCTGCCTTCTTGCCTTGGTTCCCAACGGGCTTAAGACTCAGGATGGAAAAGTGGGCTGTTTACTGGGCCCTGGGAGACCCCAGCAACTCACTGCCATTCTGCCTGTTTTCCTCCCTTTACAGTTCTCACCACCATGTGAAAAGGGTTGTGTTAATTGCCTCCCCTGCCAGGAAGCATAGCCCAGAGGGCAGAGTCCACGGCTGTCCTGAGTAACTGCTGGGCCCCAGCACCTCAGCACAGCAGCTGTTCTGTGAATGACTGTCGGATGGCTGGATGGAGGGTGAATGGATGGGTGGATGGATGGGTGGATGGGTGGGTGGGTGGATGGATAGTTGGGGGGTGTGATGGGTGGGGAGGGTGTGTGGTGGGGGGTGTGGGGGGTAGTGGGGGGTGTGGGTGGTTGGGGTGTGGTGGGGGTGGTGGTGGGTGGGGTGTTGGGGGTGTGTGGGGGTGGGTGGGTGTGGGGTGGTTTGGAGTTGTGGGGGTGTTGGTGAGGGATGGGTGGGGGGTGGTAGTGGTGAGTTGGGGGGGTAGTGGTGTTTGGGGGTGGGTGGGTGGTGGGGGGGGGGTGGGGGTGTGGGTGGGGTTGTGTGGAGGTGGGTGGGGTGTGGTGGGTGTGTGGGGGTGTGGGTGGAGGTGGGGGGGGGGGGTGTGGGGTGGTGGTGGGTTGAGGTGTGGTGGGTGGGGGGGTGTGGGGTGGGGTTGGGTTGTGTGGGGGGGGGGTGTGTTGGGGTTGGGTGGGGGGTGGTGGGGGGGTGTGGTGTGGTGGTGGGTTGGGGGGGTGGGGGGTGGTGGGGTGGGGGTGGGTGGTGGGGGGGGGGGGTGGGTGGGTGGGTGGGTGGATGGATGGATAGTGGGTGGGTGGGTGGATGAGTGGGTAGGTAGTTGGGTGGATGAATGGGTATGTGGTTGGATGGGTGAGTAGACGAGTAAGTGAATGATTAGATCATGGAGTAAAGCGCATCACCAGAGCAGTGCAGCACCATCTTTGCACTCAGCTCTGCCATGAATAAAGGGGTCCAGGCTCGCATGGGTTCCAGACCTCTGCATCCCCAACCAGACCAAGGGCACCGGGACTGGGTCTGCTCAGTTCTGCATCCAAGCACCTAACCAGCACTGAGTGACTCACAGACAACCAAGACACAACCTGAAGGAAGGGTTGATGACAGATGGCACTCCCCAAGTTGATAAGAGGCTCCAATGCCAGACTGGAGGCCCTGCTCACTGACGGCTTGTGGGTGTTCAGTCAGGCGTGCTGGTGTTAGGCCTGGGCGTGCATCACCAGCACTGGCGCTGGGCTCCCCAGGGCAGGCCCTGCCAGACTCAGTCCCTGCAGTGCCAGCTCAAGCTGGGCACAGACAGGCACAGTGGGAGTGGGCTGAGTGGCGCCAGGGAGCCAGCCTGGGCATCAGAGGGATGGAGACGCCCCCAGGCCAGTGCCCACCCTCTCTCCCCACCCCCAGCTGCTCAGACAGCTGCAGCCCAGCCTGACCTTGGGCTGGTCCAGGCTCTTCCTGGGCAGCCTCCCCTGGGCTCTCTGTCCTGTCTGTATTTCCTGCCATATGGAGAAGTACAAGGGTCAACAGCCCAGAACAAACAGGGCCCCACTTCTGTGTCGCATTTACACAGCTGATTTTTTTAGCTCTGGGCCGTTCTGCATCTTCCTGCACTGATATTTCCCCTGGAAGCCAAGGAGAGTCCGGTGCCTTCTCCGCTCGCTCTCAGCTCCTTGTCCCAAGTCCCTCACTGTCAGACGGTGAGTCGAGCCCAGCTCAGGGCCTGGCACACGTGAATGAATAAAATTGTTCAAGAAAGCTGGAGACTTTACACAGTGACCACAGTGCTCCTGGTACACTGCACAGTCCAGGGGACTAGAAGAGAAAGGGCTGTCCCAGGCCCGGAGCCAGAAAGCTCCCACGCACCTGCCCCAGGCCCGTGCGAAGCCCTGCGGGTCCACCCTCTTTGCCCTCAGAATGATGATGTAAGTAGAGCGGCAGAGACCGAGCAGGTGCCACTGCACATGTGCTCAGTCCTCTTCCCCCTGGGGAGGACAGAAGTGCCACCAGGAGCAGCCCCACCTCGACGGGCTCCTCAGGCAGCATTGCAGAGGTAGCAGACCAGCCCTGCAGAGCTCAGGAAGCCACGGCCCCCAAGAGTATGAGAGGGCGTTACTTGCACCCCAGGTTGCTGGGGCCAGAGCTGTTGCCCTACCGTTGGCGCTGCACAGTGGTGCTGAGTCGGGGGTGGGGGACACATCTGGAGCCCGTGCCCACCTGTCTTCCCTGTAGGAGGCTGTGGGCAAGGCCAACCCAAAGGCAGTCTCTCTGCAGCAAGGCGAGGGGGCAGCGGTCTCTCCACTCACGCCGACTGGGCACAACCCTCTCTTTTTGTTGATAGACAAGTGAGGCTTAGGGGGCTCTGGAACTAGCTGTGGTCACTGCTGTCAGGGGAACGGCCGCTCTCCCCCCAGCATCCCCACCTGACGAGGTGAGCCATCCACCCTTTCTGAAGTGCCCCTTTTGCCCAGGAAGGGGAGCTGACCCATCGGCCATCGGACTGCACCTGTCAGCCTCGCCCAGCCCTTGGGCTCTCCCTTGCAGACTGCCTGTCCTCGGCAGTCACACCGTCCTGGGCTGCTCCTCCCGGGTGGCAGGTGAGCCCAGGTGAGCCCAGGCGAGCCTCTGGCTGCCCAGCAATTCCAGCGCCCAGAAGGAAGATTCAACGTGGGTGAGCCATGCTATCGCTAAGCCCATCTACAGTGGGGTCACATTCCAAAGTCCACCCTTATCAGTAATAAAACTACTTTGTCCTTGTCTATCTGTCTCCTATATCTTATTTCTCATTCAGCCCAAACACAGCGAGGAGAGAGAAGCAATCCTCCTCCCAAAACCCTCACCAGCCTGGCTCCAGGGCAGACGCTCTGTCCCCCGTGCTGTGCAGCCTCTCCAGCTGAACTTCGGTGGCTTGGGGTGGCTTGTCACGGACAAACTGGCCATTGTGACTCAGGGGGAACAACCAGGTGGCCCCGAGCCAGGTGACCTGAGAAATGCCATGGCGGGGTTCTGAGCCAGACAGCTCTGGGCTTATCCCCCACTTTCCAGCTGTGTGAACTTGAGCAAATACCTTAACCTCTCTGAGCCTCAGTTTGCCCCCCCATTGAAGAGGGGTCATAGAATTCCTTGCAAGGTTTTGACGAATATTGGCAATATTGTATCCATTATGGTTTGGTTTGGCTGCACGTAACAGAGCAATCCCAACAAAAGAGGCATAGACAAGATAGAAGCTCATTTCTTTCACAAGTAGTAAATCTGGAGATGCCCGATCCAGGGTGGTGTGGCAGCGCCAGTGTCCTCGGGGCTGCAGACCCCGCTATCCTGCTCTTCCTCATTTTCACAGCCTCCAGCCTCAAAGCCCCTCTGTGGTCCAAGGGGGCTGCTGGGGCTCCAGCCATCAAAACCATAGGACAAACAGAGAAAGTTGGAAAAGTACAAGGGCAGCAAATGTCCCTCCTGAGAGTCCTGGCTGAGTCAGCTCTATTTTAAGCAGTCTTCCTAGAAGTCTCCCACAAAACTTATCCTTTTAACTTGTTGGCCAAAACTTCGTCCCTTGGCTCCGCTTAGCTATTAGGGAGGGAAGCTGGGAAATGTAGTCTTTTATTGTCGGCCAGAAACATGCCCAGCTAAAAACCAAGGTTCTGTTCCACAGAGGAAGGGACGAACACAGAGCTTGTCCGGGGTAAACCCTCAGTAAACCATCACTGCAGCTGACGTTACCGGAGCAGCCACAACACGGCCTCACGCTGAGGTCTGTGTGCTCACCTCACACCTAACCTCCCACGGGTGTCCAGCCAGGGTGGGGTCCTCACAGCGCTGTAGCCTAGGGAGGGGCCAAGGTGTGCAGGGACAAAAGCCACATCCAGAGAGAGAGAACTGAAGGGCCGGTGCTGACCTGAGCAGCCCGGGGACAGAGCACAGACCCGGAGAGGCAGGTGTCAGTTCCAGGCAAGGAAAATCTTGGGGGCTTCCTAGGGTGGGGGAGGGGTGCGGGGGCGGAGGTGGGGGCAAGCTGCACCTGGGAGGGAACACATCCTTGCCCCAAGGAGACCCTGAAGGGTTGAGGGGAGGCAGTGGCACCTGCTGCTCCCCCCTGCAGGAAACAGACTCCACGGAGGGCCACAGCTCTCGGCTCTCACAGAGGAACCCGAACACAGATCTCTCCCAAATCACAGCCTTTCCTGGCCCCAAAGTGGATGCAGAGTCAGAGCTGGGGCACCAGGCTGGAGATCTCCCTTCTGCTGGTTCTACACCCGCCACCTGCCTCATGCTCGTGCTAGCCGTGCTGCCTGTGGGACCCGTCTGTGGAGGTGATGTGACCTCCAGCATATCATTAGCTGTGTTGAACTCTGAACAGTGACTATATTAGTGTCCTAGAGATGCCACACCAAGCACTGCAGAGTGGGGGACTTAAACAGCAGAAATGTGTCATCTCACAGTTCTGGAGGCTCCAGATCACGGTGTGGACAGGGTTGGTTCCTTCTCAGGGAGAAATCCCTTGTAAGGGAGACTGTCCCAGGCCTCTCCCTGGCCTCTGACGGTTTGCTGCGATCTCTGGCATTCCTCAGCTTTGAACCTCTGCCCTCCTCTCCACACGGTGTTCTCCCTGTCTCTGCACAGACGTCCCCTTGTTATAAAGACTCCAGTCATATTGGTTTAAGGACCACACTAATGACTTCATTTTAATGTGATCACCTCTGTAAAAACCCTATCTCCTAATGAGGTCACATTCTGAGGTACAGGGAGTCAGGACTTCAACATATGAATTTGGGGGCACACAACGTAACCTGTAATAGTGAGAAACACAAATCTCAAGTGCATCAGATCCATCAAGATAAGAACAAGACCATCACCCCAGACAGTTCCTCCAGAGGTGAGCGCTGTCCCAACTTTTCTCACTAGGGATCAGCATGGCTATTCTAGAACTCTGTACAGTCAGGCTGCTCCGGCTCATCCCAGCTCTTGGGGGCCAGCTGTCACTGTGCACAGCTGTCACTGTGCACCACCCACTGCAACCCCAGTGTGAGGCCTCCAGGCAGAGCCCATTCCCTGCAGACAGGAGCATATTGTGCTAAGGGATTAAGTTTCCAACATGTGCTTTTGGGGGACACTTTCAAACCGTAACTTTCCCCCCATTTTAATCCATGGCTCTGCCCAGCTGCAACTCCTCTCTCATGCACAGTTGGGGCTCAGACACACAGCCTAGGGGACCCCTGAGAACTGAAGGGACTGAGGTGTCTCTCATGTAGAACCTCAAAACCCTCCCACACCTCCGGGCCCCCCAGCTTGGAAAGACCCCACCAAACTCAGGTCCCTCTCCCCCAAACCAGGGCAGGGCCAAGGGTTATCCTGACCCCAGACTGGCCTCCCCCAGACAGCCACTTTCCCCCCACCCCGGGATGTGACTGAGCAGGGACAGTGAAGGAACCCAGGGACACATCGGCCACGGTAGGTTGCAGCTCTGAGTGGGGTCCCGCATGGGTAAGAAGCTGGGCCCACACCCTCAGAGCCCAGAGGGTGGGCTCACACTGAGCAAGCTGCCAAGATGACACCCCCAAGGATAGCCATGGATCCCGGGCTTGTGCCTGGAGTGGCTGCTAGGGAAATCCTTGGCCTCAGAGCTGGCACCCCTGGGGCACAAGGCGGGGGATGCAAAGGGAGACCCCAGAACTTGGGATCTGAGACTCGCCTGGATGCCTGTGTCCCCTTCGCCTTGGCCAGGCATTTCTCCCATCTGGGAAGGCAGGTGCCTGGGAACCCAGGGGCAGTGCAGAAGGAAGGGGGAGTAAAGGCGGGAGGCAGTGATGGGAGCCAGGGCCCCGGACTCGGGGTACAGGGTGGTGCCCAGCACTCGGCAGTGTGTGCTGCCAAATGCCTGACAGCCAGTTTTTGGGACAAAAAAGCCCAGATGTGCCATGTTGGCACCTTCCATGGTGTGAAGGCCCCACCGTGGCCAACTGCAAGCTCGCAGAGTGACATGGCTCAGCGTGGAGCTTGGAAGAGACACCCTGGATAGACTCTCCTGGGGAGCTCAGCTTTGAATTTCAACTTGAAAACTTCTGTAATAAAAAATCGGGAGAAAGAAACATAATTGTCTCTACAGAAATATGCTTTCATCATTATGTCATATACCCACATACACCTGGCCCCCAGGACCCTCCTTCCCGGGCCAGCCACTGGCCCCTAGCTGCAAGGAGGCAAGGGGATCTGTCCTCCTGGCACCCAGGGAGAGGACATGGGGCTGGGGACCCAGGTGTTCCAGGCTCGGGAGGGACAGACACCCCAGGGGTCCCCACAGCACAGAAGGTCTCCCCTGGCAGCCCCAACCCTGCCAAACCACTTCCCTCCGGCCAGAGTCCAGAGACACTGCCTCCTTCCCTCCGTGCTGGCTCATACAGCCTGGGTGACGTCAGGTCCCCACCTGCTGGGGAAGGGTCCCTGGTGCTGCCCTGGGGCCTCTGCCCTGCCCGGGGCTGTGTATTACTGGCTCCAGTCCCTCCCTGACGTGGAGCAACTCTGGCTGGGCCCCCACCCACCACACAGGACCCTGGCTCACCACTTACTTTTGAGCACCTGCCTGTAGCTGGGATGAGCAAACTGAGGCATGGAGAGGCTCAGCCACCTGCCCAGGTTGCACAGCCAGGGCCCGCTGCCCTTGCACAAGCACCCACCCTGGGCCCAGGGAGTTCCCACCCAGTCCAGCAGGGCAGGTGACACAAATCCCAACTGGGCGGCCAGGATTTATGAGGCCGGGGCACGGAGAGCACTCAAATCTCAGGCCTGCTGCGGGCCAACCTGGGGCGCCTTTCTGAGCTGTAGCTCCTTTATCCCCCCAAGGGAGCTGGTGGCACCGGCCTCCGCGTGTGCTGTGAGCCTGGGGTGCAGGCACTGAGTGACTCCTGCCGCACCCCAGTACCGCTGCACCTCTCATGGCCTCCTCTGGCAGCCTGGAAGTGACACTCAATTGTGTCACCCCCTGGAAGATGGAAAGCAGCCCCGGAGACCTCATTAGGGTGATTTTCTGTGTAATTTAGATGCAAAACATGTTCTCAGAGAGCCCAAGCAGCTGGGCCTTCGTCAGCACATCAGGGAATCAGAACCTGCTGGACAAGCCCAGGACTCCAGGCTCTGGAGTCAGATTCCAGACCACCTCAGGTGGGCGGGGCCTGGAGTTGTGGATGGGCGGTCCCGGGAAAGCACCAGGTCTGGGGGCAGCAGTTCTGAGCTCTACTCATTTCTCCATCTGTAAAATGGGAAGAAAATATCTTTCCTTCTTAACCCTTGGAAGCGTTGGGAAGACAAAATAGGAGAATGATCTGGGAAGGTAGACTTTCCCTGCACACATGCAGTATTATTTGGCAAAGCAACTGGACCCAAAACCCTGAGCTGTGGTGCTAGCCTGGCCACTGATATGGACACAGCACCTCCCAGGACTCTGCCCACTGATCTGTGAACTGGGGACAAGAACCCCCACCTACCACTGCACTGACTCCCCCTCGCCCCACAGGGAGCCCAAACTCCACCCTCTGTCGCTGTCTCCTGGCCATCCTGGGGCAGGGGCTTCTCCGGGTCTCCGTGGCCCCGGGTGCAGGGGAACCTAGTGCCCTCCACCAGAGCTTCGCACCACTGCAGTGCACTTTGTTGATATTGGGGCTGGAAAACTCCCTGGTGGGGGCTGTCCTGTGCATTGCAGCATGTTTGGCAGCACCCCCGGCCTCCGCCCACTAGATGTTGGTAACACTAGTCGTGACAACCAGTTTATATCCAGACATTCCCAAACTTCCTCCAGGTGAGAACCAATGGAGACTGTCCTTGTTACCATCTCTCACTCCTTCCTCAGATGAGGACATCTCTTGCACAAAGTCCCCGTCTACTCAACTCTTTACATCCCCAGCATCTGGCATGGGGCTGACCTTGGTGAGGGCTCAGCAAAGCTTCCTGAATGAATGAATGAATGAACGGGCCACTGGATGTGAGTCCCGCGCTGCACGGTGACCGTGTGGGGGTTCTCATGCATTGAGGGCCAGCTGCATGCCTGGTGCTGCAGTGAGCACTGCCATGGGTGACCCATTCTGTGAAGGTGGCCACCTTTAGGCAGGATTCTAGGAGCTTCTGTCAGCCACCTGGCAGCACACAGATCTTCATCCCAGGAGGACTGGGAGGTGGCTGTCCTAAGGCCTCCCGAGCTCACAGTTACAATCCCTCCCCAGGTCCCTCCACCCTCCCTCCGCCCTCCCTGTGCCCTGACACAGCCCCAAGGCCACCCCACCACATCCCTGGGGGCAAGAGGGGTGTGGGGAGGGGGAGGCAGGCACAGGGCAGCAAGTGGGACCCAGGTTTTGTGAGGTCTCCATATAAAGGAAAGAATACAAACTTACAAAAAATTAGGTGTGACAGCAAATACTTATTCAGAATGAGAAAAAATTAAGACAAATTAAAAGTTTTAAAAAGCTGACAAATACCACAAACGTACAAAATCCAGAAAAACAACATAATATTTTTATTAGCGGCCTGATTCATCTCCAAAATACTTTCTCCTGCATTTTTGGGCTGCAAACTGTTCAGTCATCTCATTGTATGACAATTTTATATCATCTTCTATAGAAGGAAAAAAATATAATTCTCTCCTCCAACATGGTTGATTGAAATTTGTTTTTTCTTATTTACAGTTAGAACGCATAGAACACGTGACTTCACGCATGATGTACACAGTTTGCAGTACAGCTAAAGGTCTGTGCGCACCAAACAGTGGGAGTTCTGATCGATTCTATCTGCACGATTTCCATTTACAAAAGGAAGCAGTGCCCGGCGCACATTTATAATTGCACACAATGCGTTATCAACAGAAGGTCGTTTGCATTCTGACTACGTGCTGATGAGAGGGGAAACCTCTGCTCACAATTGCACGCGTCTGAGGGCTGCCAGGTGCCCCAGACAGCGCTGGGCTCTGTGCTTCCCATCCTCCACCCACAGGAGTGCAGTGCCGGGCACTGCGGGACACACGCGCCTCCAGGGAAGCTCTTGCCCTGCACCTGCAGGGCGTGATGCCAAAGGGGCGATTGGTGCCGGGCCTCAATCTACAAAGGTGACTGAGAGAGGTCAGCGCCGTTGAAGGGCAAGTTTACAGCTACCCACAGCTCCCCTAGAAATGAGGGGCCTGGCACACCCCCAGGGCCACAGGGGAAGCTCCAGCATCTGTCAGGAGGCAGGAAGGAGCGAGGGGAAGGCCCGGGCCAGACCCTTTATTGGGGTTTCCATGGAAAGGCAAGGCGGGGTGGGGAAACAGTTTAGGATTGTCTTGTTTGAGTAATTCCGGTGGGCTTTGGGACCATCCCTAGTTTTCTGGTACCCGGCCCTGGGTTGATTTAGGGAAGGGGAAATATTGGCTTGGTGTGTGAGGGTTAAATAAAGGAAGTGCTTCAGGGGATGGTGGGTGGCAGGGGAGATGGACACAACTGGCTGTTAGTTTGGCCCTGTAATTACAGATTCCAAGTAGACAAATACGGAATCTAAGAAAACAGAGTCAGAACAAGGGAGTCAGCAGGAGGTGCGGGGGGTGGGGCCTGGGTGTTTCTTCCTCTGTCACCCTTCCCAAGAGTAAATCCTGTTCTTCTGCCAAAAACCGCAAGTACCCTCAGGCACCCAGTGAGAGTTCACAGAGAGTTAACAGAGTAAAAGATACAAACCATGTGATCATCTCAATAGATGCAGAAAAGTGTTCGATAAAACTCAAATTTCTGTTCTTAAGAAAGAGCCTTAGCTGTCTAGGCAGAGAGGGCACATTGGTAATCTGATAAAGACTATCTACCCAAAAAAGTAGAGCAGTAATCACTGTTAATGGGAAAATGTTGAAAGCTTTCTGTTTGCCATTGACAAGGAGACAAAGATGCCCATTAGTGCTACACAGCATCAGCCTGGCTGTGGCAGGCAGCACAGTGAGTTGGGTAACGTTTGTAAAGAAGGAAACAAAACCGTCTTTATTCACAGATGATATAGTCGTCTGTGCAAAATAGTCTAAAGAATCCACGGAGAAATTATGAGAATTCATAAGGAGTTCAGCAAAACTGTTGGATTTAAAATCCATAGGCAAGATTCAATTTTATTTCTATGTATTAGCAAGAATGTTGGAAAAATAAAATTTATAAAAAGACATTCTTTATAATAGCACAAAAATATCGAGAATCTAGGAATAATGTATAAGACCACTCTGGCCAGTCATGGGGGCTCACACCTGTAAACCCAGCACTCTGGGAGGCTGAGGTGGGAGGACTGCTTGAGCTCAGGATTTACAGACCAGCCTGAGCAACATCAAGACCCCATCTCTACTAAAAATAGAAAAATTATCTGGGCATGGTGGCACTTGCCTGTAGTCCCAGCTACTCGGGAGGCTGAGGCAGGAGGATCGCTTGAGCCCAGGAGTTGGAGGCTGCAGTGAGCTGTGATGATGCCACTGCACTCCAGCCCAGGCTACAGAGTGAGACCCTGTCTCAAAAAAAAAAGAAATCACTCTAAGGAAAATTATAAAATGTTATTAATAGATATGAAAGATGGGATAAATAAACGGAGATATCATGCTCATAGATTAGAAGATGAAACATAGATTCTCCCCAAAGTAATTAATTTTTTCCAAGTCGATTTGTAGAACCAAACAAATTTCTATCAAAATCCCAACCAAGTGTTTGTGGAACTTAAAATAGCTACTCCAGAATTTATATGGAAATACAAATTCAATCCTACAAATATTTATTAAATGCCTGAGTACTGTCCAGGGAGTCCTTCTGGTACTTGGGGTGCCTCAGAGAGTAACACCCATAAAGATCCTGCCTTGTGGAGCTTACGTTCTAGTAGGAGAGACACACAATGAACAATAAACATAATAAATAAGCAAATTACCCAGTATGGTAGAACATAATAAATGCTTTGCAAAAAATGAAGACTACAGCAAGGTGAGGGGCACCAGGATGCCGGGGGCAGGGGTGGGCGCAGTTTGCAAGATTAACAGGGGTGGAGTTAGGGTGTGAAGTCCATACTCGGGTGAGAAAGAGTCCTCAGACAGTGATTAGATTCTGATGCTTATACAGAAGTAAAGGTTTATTTATTTCCCAAGAAAGAGAGAGAGAGATCACAACACACAGAGGGAGGGAAGGAATGTCGGGCTATGAGGAAAGTTGCTTGGTGCTTTTAAAGGGTAAAAATGGCTTTTTTTCCCTCTGCATCAGCAGACTGGTAACAGAAGCAGCTGCGACATGTCAGGGAGTTCTTTAATTCTTTTTCTTTTTCTGTGAGGCTGGGTTAACTGAGTCCTTGAAATCTAGGTGTTTTTGGCAGGAACTGAGGCAGAGAGCTGGGGCAGGGAGCTCACACCCCCGCTGTCCGCTTAGGGCTCTTCAAGGCTGAGAAAGAACTCAGAGGTGACAAGTGTTTCAATTAAACAAAGGGTAGCTGTGTTGTGAGTTTATTTTTCTTTCTGTTTGATAGTTTATTTTCCTCCGTTAGGTTAGCAGTAAGACCACCTCTCAGATGGTCAGGGTGGGCTCTGTTGAAGGTGACATCTGCAAGACACAAAGACAGCTGGGACACAAAATGGGGGGAGGACATGCTCTACCCGACACCAGGGCACATAACTCGACTGGGACATCAGAAATGCCTGCTACAGACGAAAAGTGTTCAACTACATTAACAGTTGATTTGGAAATCAGTCATTGCAAATTAAACCTAGTGTGATGCTATTACAGACCACCACGTGGCAACAGTTGAGGACATCCAGCGCTAGTGGTAACTCCATCAGTTACTCCCACACTCTGCCTGTGGGCGTCTGGACGCTTTCACCCTCTTTGGAAAACGGTGGTGAACTATTGTCAACGGAAAAGAAGCCGAACTCTGTAAAATAATTTTAAAGGGGTTTATTCTGAGCCAAATTTGAGGACCATAACCAGGAGCCACACCCGAGAAGCCTTGAGCAAGTGGACTCGCTGTGGTTGGGTTACAGTTTGGTTTTATGCATTTTAGGGAATAGGGGTTACAGGTAAAGTCATAAATCAATACATGGGAGGCGTACATTGGCTTGGCCCGAAAAGGTGGGTCATCTCGAAGCAGGGGCTTACAGGTTATAGGGGGGTTTAAAGACTCCTTGACTTGTAATTGGTTAAAAAATGAAGCTTTGTGTAAAGGCTTGGAATATTTTAAATAGGACACAAGTCACCAGACATATTTGTTGTGTAAATTGGGGACTTGCAGGTTTGTCTTGTGTAGCCTTAGGCCTGCTGATGAGTTACAAAGGAAGTCTCCAAGAAGGGCGGGGGCGTGGTGGGGCAGGTCTGACCTCCTCCTGGCAGACAATTTAGTTTTAGAACATCCTCTTGGCCAGGAGGGGGTCCATTCAGTCAGCCGGTGGAGGGGAAGATTTTTATTTGATTTTAGTTCACACTATCTATCAAAGCTGAAGAAATGCAAACCATCAGACCCAGCAATTCCATTGCTAGTGTTACAGAACTAAACTGGGATCCACTCACCCAGCATAGCAAAGCCAGATGCTGAAGCTGAGAGTTGCCACAGGACGAGAGGCGTTGTCATTGCACGGTGCCAAGCAAGGAATACGGGTAGCTAACACTTAAGACTTGAACTCCCCGATGCCTTACAAGCCAGGGTATTTAAAGGCAGGGGCACATTTCAGGCAGGCAAAATTATAAATCAATACATGGAGGTTATACATTGGCCTGGCCCAAAAAGGCAGGTTATCCTAAGCAGGGGCCTGCGGATCTCACCGGGGGATTCAGGGATTCTTGTGTAACTGGCCCCATGAACAAATTTGAATGACCCCTGTATGATGTTTTCATAATCCTCTCCCTTGACTGAAGACTTGACCTTTAGAGTAGTTTCCCAGAAATGTGGGATTCTCTGCAAGACATGGCAGCTGGGATTCTGAGGCCCCTGGCAGACTTCCTGCTGCCAAGACTCACCACCCCCTACAACCTGTCCCCAACCCATAGCCCCTTGTTAGTTACACCGGTCCCAGGGCACATGGCCCCTCCTTTAAAAGCCCACAACCTCCCTCAGTTGTAGAGACCAATTGAGGCAGCTTCTCCCGCTGGGTAAAAATCCCTTCCTTCCCTGGCATCCTCCTTGTCTCAGTAATTGGATCTTTGTGAGACGAGCAACTGGACCTAGGCTGAAACCCCTTTACACTTTCAACACTTGGTTTATCAGAAAGTGTTAAGATGAGTGTGACTCTTTCTTGGTCCCTGGGGAGAAATTTAGAACAAAAAAGAGGTCAAAGTTCAATTCCTCAGTTCCCCCCATCTGCATTTTCCCTCTGGTGAGCGTTTCTGAACAAAAACATGTTAAGATGCCACCTTTTAGTTTCCAGAGAGAACCAAGACACCTCCTGGCTGTCTTCCTTGGAGGGCTGCTGCTATTCCCATTCACTTTTCAAGGATGGCCAGGTGCCAGGTGCCGCAACTTCCCCTGGGAAGACCCGAGATTTTTCTTTACTTCCATGCTTGAGGGGCCCAGCAGGTCCCAAGGAGGCATCCCTGCTCCGTCTCCCTAGAAATGCAAGTTTGTGTGCACCTGTTATTAGCGTTGCTGACAATTGCCAAAAATCAGAAACAAGCCAAATGTCCATCATCAGTGGAATAGATAAATACGCGCAGTATAGTCACACAGTAGGATGCTACACAGCATGAGAATGCACAACCAGAGCTACGCAGGGCACAGAGGGTCTCACCAACACAGCACTGGGGGGAGAGAAAAGACACGCAGTGTGATCTTTCTGTGTAAGGTTCAAACCAAGCCAGATTGTTTAAGGGTGCAAAGTTGTAAAACTATAAAGAAATGCAAGGAAATGATTGCAATAAAAATTAGAATAGTGATTACCACTATGGAAAAGGGAGGGGTTAGGATTGGGAGGGGGTCCCTGTGGTGCCAATAATGTTCTATAGCTTAACGTGGCTAGTGGTTAGATAAGTATACACCCTAAAACTATTAATCTAACTGTAATACATGTTTCATGTACTCTTCTGTATTTGTGTCATATTTCACAGTAAATGTTTTTCATGGCGTGGATGTGTCCCAAGCACTCCTTTGGGTCAGTAGCTGAACCATCTCTACAGTCCCCAGCAGTGGGGGGGGGTTACCCCGGGCTGGGACAGGCCTGGCTGGAGCCCGGAGGGTCCATCCAATCCTTGCTGAGTAAGCGAATGACTCAAGATTTTGCCAAACTAGATAGAGGGGTGAGCCCTTAGGCAGGGGAGTGGCTCTGTAACATTCCCCGGAAGGGTTTCCACTGCCTACTAGTCCCTGCTAGGCCCAGGTCCTAGACTAGTCCTTGGGGTGCGAATCTAACCTTCCACACAGGCCGCCTCTGTGACCCAACAATGTCCAGAGGTAGAAATAGCCCCTCTGCAGCTCTGAGTTGAGGCGCCAGGCCCTCTGTGACCCCAAAAAGCTGGAGTTCCCCAAGTATCCACAAACACCCCTGTAGGCAGGGGACTGCAGACTCCAGCGAGGTTCCCTTGGCTCAGGTCTCTTGGCAGAGTTTCCTCAGCCACTCTCAGGGCCCTGTCCTTGGGTGCCTGCCCAGAACACCAGCCAGGTGTCCCACCACACTCCTGCCCCAGGGCTTTTGCTATGCAGGAAAGTCCCAGGGACCAGGGCGCACAGGCTAAAGGGAGTGTAACCATAGCAGGCTCATTGCCTGATGTGCGCAGCAGTCGATACAGCCAGACACCGGGTTGCAGCACAGAAAGAGGTTTAACTGTAGGGCCACCAAGCGAGGGGATGGGAGGAAACCTCAAATCCACCTCCCCAAGGAGTCTGGGGCCGGGGTTTGGAGGGGGCTGCAGTGTAAGACGGGTGATTAGGGTGGGAGGGAAGGGTGAGGTCATGGGGCGGGGGGCTGGGGAAGCCGCATTCCCATGCTGACTGGGATCCTCTGGGGGGGTCTTCAAGCTGGTTGGCATCAGCTGTTCCGCTGGAATTCAGGATCTGAAAGACATTTCAAGCAATTCTTAAACAAAAGGCACCCTAAAACCAGAGAGATCCTATCTATAAGAAGAGGGACACAAGTTAATTCTTAACAGAAGCCTCATGGTTCTGATGCCAGAGAACCTATCTGCAGGACAGTGAGAACGCCACTTTTGGTGACAAGGAAGTGGGCCGAAGGGCAGCCTCACCAACGCTTGATTACAACTACACTTCCAGGGCAGAATCCTCGTGAACTCTGAGGATGAGGATGGTCTCAGGAGCCTTCCTGCAGATGCTGCACCCACTGCACCTCAGCGTTTGTAGTTTTTTTATTCTTGCCCCAAACTGTGAATCAACCTTCAAAATATACTATCAACATATTAATCTTTTATCTTGCTGTCTTTTGTCCTCAGGTCTCTCATTGGAATTTTATCTGCATCAGAAAGTGCTCCAAATGCTGTCAGTGATGGCAGCCCCAGTGCTCACTTGCACGGCCCACTGCCACTTATAAATCAATTCTACAGGCACCCTTCAGGGAGGACAGGGACGGCCCTAGATGACCTCATAGATGGCCTTGGAGCAAGCCTGGGAGGTAGGTGTCTCCCTCTGAGAGACGAGGAAAGAGCTTAGAAGACTCTGGACTCAAGATCACAGAGCTGCCCACTGTGAGTGGAAAACCCACTCTTCCTACACCTGGTCTAGGATCCACGTCTGGGGGAAGCCGAGTCACCAGGATCATGTGATGACACAATCATTCATATCAACCGATGACACTTGTCAGAATCATTTGCGTTTTGCCCATGCGCTTGCCTTGGAATGTGAGCCCCACAAGGGCAGGGACTTTCCTTGTTCCCACCTGACACAGCACGTGCTCAGTAATGGTGTTTATAGCAATTCAGTGCACCTGAGACTTTATGGCAAGCACCACAGAAACAACTTAGAAATGGGGTCAGGAGGGCAGGAGGAGATGAGGAAGAATCATCATGCCCTGTCTCCTCTGGAGTTATTTTCTGTAATAATAAGATAACAAAATCATTAACAGGCCTAAGGCCATGTGAGATAAAGGCTAAACCACACCTGCAGGTCATCCATCTACTTAACAGATCACTGGAGTCTGGGTATACGTCTGGTGGCTTGTCTCTGATTAACAGACTCCTTAACTTGAAACGTTCCAAGCCTTTAGACAAAGCTTCATTTCTTTAACCAATTGTAAATCAAAGAATCTTTAAACCCACCCATAACCTGTAATGCCCTGCTTTGAGACATCCTGCCCTTTCAGGCCGAACCAATGTACATCTTCCATGTATTGATTTATGACATTACATGTAATTCCTGTCTCCCTGAAATGTATAAGACCAAACTGAAACCCAACCACAGCAAGACAACTTGCTCAAGATTTCTTGGGTGTGGATCTCCAGGCCATGGTTGCACATATTTGGCTCAGAATAAACCTCTTTAAATTATTTTACAGAGTTTGGGTTCTTGTCCATTGACATTTGTCATCAGAAAAAGGGCCTGTGGTGCCTACCTGAGCCACTCATGTCATAACTTCATGGCTCATTGAGACAGGGTCTTGGGAATTGCGAGCCTTAATAAAGCATTTAGGCGCCCAGGTGGCAGCCCCCACAGGCACTGGAGACTTTTCCTTTCATAAGGAGACCTGGCAGTGACCTGAGCCCCTCCCATGACACCAGGCCCTGGTCAGGGGGCTGGGACCAGAGCCCATTTAAACTGTAACTCCTGGTCTCAAAGTTAGACTCACAAGAAGGACGTAAGTACATGTCTCTCTGGCGGAGGCTGGGGAGCAGAGGGGGATGAACTCTTACAAAAATGTCAACTTTTTAAAAAATGTATTTCCAGTACTTGCTGTTCTGTGCCAAGTTTCAGCCTAGTGGGAGTTTCATGTCAGAATTACTAAGTAGGAGTTTATAACAGACAAGTTAATGGCCCCTGTGTAGGGGTGAGGTGCTGAGCGATGTTGCCGGTACCCAGGTAGGTGCTTCCTGGATCTGCCAGCACAGGAGGTGGGGAGGGCACCAGAGCAGGGGCACGAGGAGCCAGAAGCTCTGGTGGTGGAGGGCATCCCCACTATAGCTACACCCCACAGGGGCAAGGCTCCAAGCCAGCCCCTAGACCCTGGGGACATGATGCCGGCATCTGCAGAAATGCAGAAATGCCCTGGTGAGGCCTGAAGCCTGGAGGAAGGGGTTAGAGCTGCCCTCCTCCCCCAGCCTCAGCCCCACCCCCCTTCAGCAGCAGCAGATCCCACCTGAGCCTCCTCAAGGCCTGTTCTGGATCTGAAGTGGGTATGAGACATTCACCACCTATTCCTGTGTCCCATTGTCACCAGGGACTTTTTGGCACCTTATTTTTGAGGAGAGGCAGAATATTCTAGGACCAGGCTGAGAACAAGGGAGGAATTCATCATGCATTCATCCATTTATCCACCCATCCACCCACCCACCCATCCATACATCCATCCATCCACCCACCCACCACCACCACCCATCCACCCACCCATCCCACCATCCATCCACCCCACCAACCCACCCACCATCCACCACCACCCACTCACCATCCATCACCACCCACCACACATCCACCCAATCATCCACCCACCCACCCACCCACCCAATCATCCACCCACCCACCCACCCCACCCAATCATCCACCCACCCACCCACCCATCCACCCACCCACCCACCCACTCACCCACCCATCCATCCACCCACCCACTCACCACCCACTCATCCACCCACCCATCCATCCATCCACCCACCCACTCATCCATCCATCCATCATCCATCCATCCATTCTACAAATCTTCACTGAGCACCAACTCTTTGCCCAAACCTGTGCTGGGCAATAGGAGACAGAGATGCAGGACACACAATCCCTGCTCTCAGAGAATGTACTTTCCAGGGCGAAGAAGATATGAAGAGAAACACCAGATGAGGATGCAAAGAAATGGTCAGTCTGTGGCCCACATCCTGTGGGGACAACTGAGGGCCGAGGGACATTGGCCTGTGAAGATAAGACTTGGGGCAATTGGCAGCTGCTGTTGAGGATGTCTGGTGCCCACGGTGACAGCTGGGAGGGGAGAGGAAGGGCAGAGGGGCATCACGGTGTGAATGTGGTAGGGTCAGCAGATTGCACATCCCGCAAGTTGAGGGTTGTCGAGGGAGCCACTGGGGGAAGGCACCTGGAAAGTCAGGAGGTGGTGACTGCTGAGTGGGTGTGCGCAGAGGGACGCATGCGTGGTTATGGGCCACGAACTTGCAGGTGCGGCCATGAGTGTGGGGGGCTGGGCTAGGTTGGAGGTCAAGACCGTCAGGGGAAAGCAGGCCAGGGTTTTGGAGGGAGCACCCTCCTGGAAACGAGAATTGCCGTGAATTGCAAGGGAAGAGTCCTAGAGGGAGCGATGCTGTCGTTGAAGGACGAGGGGTGCCACTTCCAGTTAGAGCAAAATCAAGGGAACGGTTGGACGTTTGGGGGGTGGGGGATGCTGCTCACACCAGCAGTGCGTTCAAGAGGGCACAGTGGGAGGGTTTGGGGGCATCAGGGAGGGGCAGGGGTCAGAGGAGGGGATACACAGAGCTGTGCGGGGTCAGGGTGGCCTGGGGGACTTGGACTAGACATACAGAGGGAGAAGCAGCATAATGAGCTTAGTCCCGGGGTCCACAGCGGCAGACAGTGGTGGGAGCAGTGACGCCCATGGGTTGTGCCCAAGGCCCTACTTCCTCCAGCGGAGGAGGGCAGCTGAGGGTGGTCTCACTCCAAGGACCCTCCTGGTGCCAGCAGAAGCATGGGAATGGGGGGGTTACTCAAGCACGTGGGGTCCCACTTGCCTCCAGGCGATGGTGGCTGGCAGAAGACAGGGGACGCTCTTGGTGCCACCCAAATCCCCTTCACCAGCTGGAGCGCCCACCCCCCCAGCTGCTCACAGCTGGCCTCTTGGGGCACTGCCCTAGGCCAAGTGGGAACTGCCTAACCCAGGAGGTGACGCCCACCCCCACGACCCAAAGCTGATTGGTGGGAGGCAGGAGAGGACGTACAAAGTGGCCCTGGCCTGAAGGTGGGCTGGTGGGGGTGTGACTCGGGCCTGGGCTCCCCTAGGTCGGGGCTGAAGCAGTGTCCCTGGAGATGACACCCTTGCTTACTTCTCTGCACCTGCTCCCTCGCCTGCCACACCCTCTTCCGAGACACTTCTTGCAAGTCACCCCCCGGGAAACCTGACCCAAGACAGAGGGGCCAGCCGCTGGGCAGCCAGAGACAATAGGCTCAATGTGCGCCTGGCCCAGCCCCCCACGTACCCTGCCGTGGCGCCGGACTGCACGTTCCTCCTAAAGCTGTGTCGTCCCTCGATCTGCACCACGACTCCTCGCTGGCCATGCCCCCGTTGCCCTGGCTGCCGCTTCAGCTTCCCCGGCAAGCTCCTTCTCCTTCCGCCCTCTGCCTCAGAGTGCTCCCCGACCCTGGCGCGGCGCCCTCTCCCCCTGCGGGCCTCATGTATGTGCGTGGCCCCCAGAGCTGTCTGGCTCCTCCCTCCTCGCCACCTATTCGCCTGAGTGCTGGGTCTGTGCAGCCCAGTGCCCGGGAGCTCCCGCGTGAAACTGGGCTCTGTCTTCCTCCCGAACACGTTGCTCCCCCAGAGCTCTCTGGCTCTGGGAACGGCCCCGCCCACCTCCTGCACTCCCGGAGCAGAGACCTGGGTGTCAGGCTGGACTTTCACCTCCAAACGCTATCCCTCTGCCTTCACAGGGCCTCCTCCTTCAACACCGGCCAGCTTCGAGATCCAGCCTCGCGACCCACGGCCCTCCCTGGGGACCCCCGGCGCCATGCTGGTCTCCGTCTACACACCTCCTCCCTCAGCACTGGAGAGACAGGGCCCTCCTCCCCTCAGCACCGCCAGCACCGTCTGGGCGCTGGGAGCTGAGGCAGGTGCGGGTGGGGCTGAACCGAGAAGGAAGTTGGCAGTGGCGCAAAGGGGCTGGTAAGAAAAGGCTCCCAGGGCCCCGCGCCACTACAAGACGAAGGTTCCCAGGAGAAGGCTTTGCCTCCGGTCTGGCTCGCACCTATTTCCCTGTGAGTTTGCCAGGGCCCTTTCTGGAGACACCAGGGGCAAGGGAAAGCAGGATTTGTCGGAGCTGGGACACCTGCAGGCTCTGGTGAGGACCAGGTACCAGATGACCAACAGGAATATGCTCGTGGGGCAAGGGGTCAACGTGTATTGGCTCCTTCTGAGCCTACCAAGACCTGCCGGTAGCTCTCAGGAGTCAAGTCAGGGCAAAACTTTCATGTGGGTGAAACGGCTGACCTCTGTGGCTCCAGGCACCAGGAGACAGAGAGAGGAGCAGGAGTCAAGGAACACATGGAAAAGACAAGTACAGGTGAGAATTTGGGCCAGGCTTACCTGGGCGTTCTGTCTTGAGGTATAAAAATACAGAATAATGGCAATGACAGCATGTGATCTGTCTCTTGAGTCACCTCTGCATGACGTCATTCTGCCTTTACCATCCTCTTGGGGGACTTCCTTTGCACCCTCACCCCCCATACATCCCATATCGGATCTTGTACTTGTATCCTTGTCTTCCTCTTTCTCGGTTTATCTTCGTATTTTGGTGACCCATCTGTGTGTCTGAAACGTCTTTCTTGAGAGACTGTCATTAGGTACTTGTCTATTTTCTTGATAGTTTGGCTGGGTATAGAATTCTGGGCTGGAAGTTATTTTCCTTCTGAATTTTGAAGTTATTGCTCTGCTGTCTTCTCACTTCAAGTGTTGCTATTGAGAAATCTGAAGACATTTTATACCCTTTCCATTTACTTATTTTTCCCTTTAAAAGCTCATAAAATCTTTCTACCTCCAGTGTTATGAAATTTTACACTAACGTGCTTTGGTGTGGGTCTTTTTTACTCATTGTGAGAGTCACTTCTTGGTAGGTCCTTACAACCTGGCAACTCACGCCCTGTGGGTCTGGAAATTTGTCTTGAATTATTTCTTTAATAGTGTATTACTCCCCATTTTCCCTGTCCTTTCTTTCTGAAACCCCTGTTAATCAAATAATAGGTCTCCTGAATTGGAAGTCTATTTTTTTTTCCTGTTTTTAATTTACCATCTCTTCATTACTTCAACATGCTGTTTCAGAGATACCCTCAATTGTCTTCCTATAATTCTATTTGGTTTTTCATTGCTGCTACTGTGTCTGTGGCTTGCAGTAGCTCCCTTTGTTCTCTGAATTATGTATCTTCTCTTACGTAATATACAACATTGTGTCTTGCGTGGAATTCTGATCGTGTGCGCGATCTAACAGCGTCGCCCGCCTCCGCAGAGCAATGATGGCAGCCGCTCCGTCCCCGTTCTCTTCCCGCACGGTCTTCGTGTCCTCCCACTTCAGTTTCTCCCTCGTTTTCACAGGGGGAGATTTCCTTACACTTCTGGGAGGCTCAGCCCGCGGTGCGTGATCGGCGCGGGGGTGCACACGGCCCGGGCCCCGGAGCACGAGCAGAAGCAACAGGGCTCCGTGGCCTCGGCCTGTCGGCGGCGCCCGGAGCCGCTGCGCGGAGGACGGACGCTGCCATCAGCAACGCCGGCCTCAGCCGAGACCGCGAGCAGAACGAGAGGCCCACCCTCCGGGCCTTCCCGCACGCGGGGTCCGCCACGGCGCTCGGGCCGCACCCGGCGGCCGGGACCCGAGCTTCCGGCTCCCACGGGGCAGCGCGCACCGAGCGGGGAGGACGGCGAGTCGCGGCCCCGCCGAGGAGGACGGCGCGGGCGCACACCGACCCCCGCAGCCCAGAGCGCGTCGCGGGCCCCTCGGCGCCCCTCGGGCCGCGCCCGGCGCCCATCCCCGCAGTCCCGCCTCCTGGGAGCCGCGGCGTGGTTGCCTAGGAAACGCCACGTGCCGCCGCAGGGCTTCCTGGGCCCTGTAGTCCGCCGGCGGCCACATCTCCCAGGAGGCTGCGCGGCGGGGCGGGGCCTCGGGGCGCAGACGAAGATGGCGGCGCGGACGGTGCGGCTGGGCCCGCGCGGGGTGCCGGCGCTGCTGCTGCTGCTGCTGCTGCTGCTGCTCGGGCCCCGGCCCGCGGCGAGCCACGGCGGCAAGTACTCGCGGGAGAAGAACCAGCCCGAGCCGCCCCTGAGGCGCGAGCCCGGGGAGGAATTCCGCATGGAGAAGCTGAACCAGCTGTGGGAGAAGGCGCGGCGGGTGAGCGAGGCCCGGGCGGCGGGTGAGCGAGGCCCGGGGGCAGGGCGCAGGCCCGGGCGGCGGGTGAGCGAGGCCCGGGCGGCGGGTGAGCGAGGCCCGGGGGCAGGGCGCAGCCACCCCAGGTGTCAGGCGGGGCGCTTTGACCCCGCCTGCAGCAGGAAAGGGACCCCGAAGAGACCGCAGAGACCTTGGGGCGGCGCCCAGAGAGCTGTCGTGCCGCCTAGTGCAGCTGAAGGCTGAGACCCCCAAGGTTAAGCGTCGGAACGCTGCCCAACCTGGCTCGCGTGCTGAGCTGAGTCACTTCTCTAAAGTTAGAGGTAAAACCAGGCTAGGTCGCAGGTGTCCTGCCTTCCGGGCCTGTGCCTTTTCTATCACTCGATGTCTCCCTGTGTGGAGGAACAAGACAAACAGGATGGTGGGTATGAAGACTTGTGCAGGGACAGCAGCAATCCCCGAAGCAGGCCCATTCTTGTTAATTTGGGCAGGGGATACGGAATCAGTTTAGGACACAAGACTGCAGTAGTGTTGAAAGTCAGGCTTAACAGATGATCTAATCTGATCTTCTTTTTAGAGATGTAGATACTGAAGCCCAGAGGGGAAAGGGTATCCCCAAGGTCACTCAGCCAGTCAGGGCTGAGCTGGGGCTACAGCTTCCTCATTGGTGTGTGACCCTGGCACTCCTCACTGTGGCAAAGGTTTTTGTTTGGTGAAATGGGTATTTGGAAACTAGGACCTGCCCATCTGGGCCTCACTGTCATCTTCTCTAAAATGGCAGGGTCAGATGAGAGCCTCTGTGAAGTGTTCCTCTTCTAAGCATTTCTGAGTCTTTGAGAAGGAGAGTAAATAATTTGTAAAATAAGAACTACGTTTTGGAAAACAAGAGGAAAAACTTTGGCTAGAGAGAGTGGGGGAAGAGTTTGCTGGGGCAGTGGGGATTGATGCCTGGTGTCAGTTCAGTGGGCCAGCTTTGTTCCCAAACCAGTATCCTTGAGGACTCGGCTGGGGAGGGCGCAGCAGTCAGCCCGTTGCATGAGGTTCAGCCTGCAGAGGTGGGAGAAAGCACTCTGGCCTGGAGAGGTAGGGCTGCTTCCTGGAGGAAGGGGCTCTGTAGGGGCGAGGGGCTGGGTTTGCATGTGGCAAGAGCCTCTGAGGTTAGGGAACAGCTGTGACCAGGAGCGGCTGGGGTACAGGGCCCTGTCCTCACTCGTGCCCGTGTGGTGGGTGTGCCATGCATCTGCTGGCTGGGTGGAGGGTCCCCCCAGGATGAGGATTTGGGACCAGGAAGAGATTGGTCTGATTGTTTTGGAGGTTGTTTTGAGGAGACACACTCTGGGGCCTGAGAACCCAAGGGGCTCCCTTTGCTTTTAGGACCTGGCCCCGAGTCCTCCACCTGCCCTGCTGAGCCGCCCTGCCCAGCCCCACCTTGCCCATCCAGATGCCACTTTGCCTGCGGCCTCCCCGGGCAGGCCCTCTGTGTCTGTCAGCCTCAGTGGCTTCCTAAGCCCCCCTCTGGGGCTCACCTTGCCCTTGTGCTGCACCTGTGTGGTCCTTGTGTTCTCGAGTGCTCATCGCACACCTGACCTGACATCCCTCCTGAATCTCCATTGTCTGTTCGCTGGTAACACTGCTGGGGTGAGCTGCTCACCTCAAATTTGGACTGAGGCCTTGGGCTAGATGACCTTTCTGGTCCCTTCTGACTCTGAAATTCTATGGTTATACGTGCAAGTCTGTTTTGCTGAACAGAATGTGAAGTTCTTCCAGAGTGGGGTTATGTTTTAGGATATTTTGTATGTCTTCCCCACTTCCAGAGAGCCTCATACTCTGGTGGGCAGACCAGTGAAGCACGTGCTGACTGGTCCTGGTTTTCCTTCTGGGTAATGGAAGCTTAAAGGGGTCGGTGGGAGCGGGGTCCCGAGTGGTGAGCCGTCCTCAGTGAGCTGGTGTGTGGGCATTAGACCTGTCATCGCCATGTTTATCGTAAAGGTTGTTAATGGTATTATTGTTCTGGGATGGTTTTCATGCTTCACCTCTTGCCACTGAGAGCGCCAGGGTCCTGGGGTGGGCAGGAGGTGGTGGGGCCACAGTCGATCCGTAGAGGCAGAGAATTGTCCTGCGGACGTCGTTCACGTTGGCTTCTTACCTACCCTACCAAGGACGGTGACAAGGTCCTGAGGGGAGTCTCCATGAAAAGAACTGGGGAGGGCGGGCATCGGCCTGAGGTGAATACTGCTTTCACAGAGCAGCACGTCATAGCACCTCGTCAGTGCTCAGCCTCCTGTGACTTTCCTTCACCAGCCAGGAGGATTTTGTCCTTTCTGTAATTCGCTTTATGAAAACATTAAGCGTTTCTTTGTTTTCTAAATGTAAAATTACAGTATGGAGCATTACTTAGTGTATTATCAGGCACAGAGTAAAAGAAAGTGTGATGAAGTCTTGGTCTCGTCTTCTCTTTCCAGCGTGCCTTCCGTGGGCCTCGGGGCGTGATACCTGCCTTGACACTCAGGTGCCACAGTGGGGTGGGAGCCTCTGAGAAGACACCGAAACACTTTTCGTCTTGTTAGACTGGACCAGGGAATTATTGCTTCATCCATTATGGCATCTTAAGCCTTGACTTTCTGTGAAATCACCCAGTTCCTGTTTCATAGACGTGTTTAGATGGTCGGAACTGGGGTTGCTTCTGCCCAGCCTCACGGTGTTGGCACATATCCTCTGTGTCACAAGACTCGTGAGCAGTGGTGGCAGCCGAGTGCTGTCCTTGGAGCTTTGGGGCTCGGGGAGCTGAGCTCTTGGGGAGCTTCTGTGGTCCTCAGGTCTGGGGCTTGCTCCCTCTTTAGAGCTGCCGTGTCGTCTGGCAAGGCTGAGAGAAGCAGTCTCGAGCACGGCTGCAGAGCGCTCACGGACATTCTCACATCACCCTGGACCGGGGCAGTTCTGTGAGCTCAGAGTTCTTGAGGTCCTATGTGGCGCGGGGTCCTCAGGTCTGGGCACGGTCAGCAAGCAGCTGGCCATCTGAGAACGCAGGTGCCGTTGTCAAGCTCTGGGGCGGTGTCATTTGTTCTGGACAAGCCAGCTTTCTTCCCTGCAGGTTTGCGTCAGTCAGTTTAGTATCTGACAGATTCTTTTTTGCACCTGGTTTCTATCAAGCAGTTCTTCTAACTTAATGCATCAACATTTAACTTTGAAGAGGTGCAAGTGTCCAGAAGTGGGCACCGGGTGTGTGCCTTCCTCCTTTCCAGTGCAGCTGGTGGCTGACCTGTGTGGCATTGCTGCCAGGCAGGCCACCTTCAGCACAGAGCTCACAGGCAGCTGCATTTCAGAGGAAAGTGAGCAGCAGCTGAGAGACAGACGGCACTGAATTTAAGTTCCCAGAGCCTAGGACCTGAGAGTTAGTGATTCCTGAAGGGCGGAACAATGACACTCCCCCGTGGGTTCCAGACTGTACAGCTCACAGGGCACCTTCCTGACATCACTTTCTTGGTTCTCCCAGGCCCTGGGGAAGTGGACAGGAGGAAATGATGGCTCAGGTGGCCAAGGGGGCGAGGGAAGACCACAGGTTACAGGTGATAGAGCCTGTCCTTGAAGCACTCCAGGGCCAGGGCTTTGTCCGCCTGAGATCTTCAGATCTGCTCCCCAGCGGAGGAACTAGCTGGCAGTCAGGGGACAGCTGGGTCCTCTGCCCCGTAGCCCCAGAGAGGGCAGACCCGGGGCCACTTACTACCAGCACTCACTCCAGAGAATGGAGCCAGAATCACCTGTCCCCAGTGCCACTCCTGCCACAGAGCAGGGCATGTACCTGGACAGGAGAGATGCCCTGGGCTTCCGTGCCCCAGAGTGGGCTGCAAGCCCCCCTTTCTCTGAGCAGCACAGCAAGTGAGAAGGTGCCCAGTAAGACTCTGCGTAGTAACAGTAGCCGCGTTCACATGTGGGGAAGTAGAAAAGGAAGCCCTGTCTCTTGCACCACGACTTTGTGTTACAAACAGAAAATAGGTAGATACGGGCTTAAAATTGTAAGTGTGAGCCCGGGAGCCGGGGCTGCTTTGTGCGGTGGCCTTGTGCTGCCAGGTGCCCCAGAAGCCTGGCTCAGTTTGCCCCCTCTGCCCCCCTTGTTTTCCCAACTCCCACTGACCTCCCCAGGCCCGATTGCTCCCCTCCAGGAGCGCTAAGACCTCGGTGCTGCTAGTCTCCTGAAAGCCCGGCAGACGGCTGTGCTGGGTAGAGCTCAGGGAAGAAGGGGCTGGGCAGGTCGGGCCAGGTGAGGGGCACCAAGGTGCAGGTGTGTCGCAGGCACTGAGGGAAAGGATTTTAAGGTGAGGGATGGGCCTGGAAATCAGTCCTGGAGGGGGGGGGGGTTAGGGTTAGGGTACCAGGAGGGCTCTGGATGACGGACAGCCTGCTCAAGAGAACCGGCAGAGGAGTTGCAGGGAGCAGGGTCAGAGAAACTTCCGGAGAATTAGAAGCTCTTCTCTGCCCTCGGCCCTAGCATTCATTTAGTGCCTACTACCATTGGGGGGACTTGCCTCAGTGGTCTGAATTTTTCCCTAGGTAGATTTTAAACTCTTGGAGGGTGGGGCCTGCACAGGTGCGTGGCTGTGGGCTCGGGGTGTGCGTCTGAGAAAAGGTGTCACCACCCAGTTGTCCAGTTTTGTCCATGGGTCCCTTGAGGTCAGGGCCTGGGGTCTGGGGGTCTCCTTGCCCCCAGGCCTGGCGCAGAACCGAGAGCCCAGGTGGCAGGGAGGAGTAAGCTGCAGGGAGAGGGATGGCTCAGCCTAGACATGGGCAAGTGGGCCAAGGAGGTTCCCAAGGGTGGGCTGCTCCAGACAAAGAGGACCGGCCTCATTGAAGTTGGGGAAGAAACACATGCCCCTGCCACGTGTGCACGCAAAAGGTCTGCGCCTCCCACAGGTCCCCAAGGGGGCAGCCGGCAGTGTGGGTGCACACGCAGGAAAGGCAGCTGGCTCCTAAGTTGGTTCTTCCTGTGTATATTTACTCTTCTTACATAATAAATTTTTATGGACATATAACACACATGCTTTGAATATTTGCTTGTGTTGTATTTATGTCTGTTCATGTTAGAAAACAGCTAATGAAACTTAAAGATTAATATTCAGAACCTCCAAGGGAAAACAGATGCCATATTGAAACAAGCATGATCAGAGACACACACAGGTGATGGGGCACAATTCCAACCAGTGCATCTGGGCAGAGCTCAGAGGAGCAGGAGCTGGGGGTCCCTCCCAGAGCCACAGAAAGGTCGTGATGGGGTCCAGCCCCAGGGGAAGCGAAATGCAGGCGTCCACTCTAGGACTTGTTCCGTGAATGCAGGTCCTCAGGGAAGTTCGTTGGTCTGAGATCAGACAGCTTTGGGAATCAGGGCTCCACCATGCTGATAGGTTCCTTTGCCACAGGACTTTTCAGAGCCTTTAATATGCTGGTGTCACAATGTAAATGTGGTGTGCAACTTTTCCTGGTTAGCTGATGACAGCACCCTATCTCCGTGAACCCTCGTGTGACATCGTGGCACATTCTGGTTGACACAGAGCTTGGCAACTCTGCTCTACACAGAAGAACGCTTCGTTTCACTGAAGGATGCACCTGCCCCAGTGCACACTTGTTAGTGATCAGGTCAGAACCAGAAGCCGGGGTTCATGAGGAAGTGGCTGGTGTTTTTCATTCTTCTGCTTTCCTCTTGGCCACGTGACCGGCTGTTCTGACATGGAGACACTTTGGTATGGCTTTGGAAATCAGCCATTAAGTTCTGTCTTTAAAAACCCAAAAGCAGCATACCTAACAGTCCCCTTACCTCTGTCTTCCTTCACCCCGAGTCCCAGAGCTGGATGGGTCAGGGAAGGGATGAAGGAGCGTGCTGGGGGTAGGGGTGTGGCAGCCTTCAGCAACGAGCCTTCACCCCCCCAATTCGGCAGCCAGGCAGAGCATTTAGGGTTCGTATCTGCATGGTTTATTCTCCAGCACGTAAATGAGGGGGTGAGTCTTTCCTGGTCCAGAAGCATCCAGACCCCTTTAAGAAGTGTCTCACAGTGTCATTGGAGATCATGGTGTACTTCAGAGGTAGAGATTGAGGGTCCTCGGGAAGGGAAGACAGGGCAAATCTGAAGCTACAGTGATTTTTTTTAAAAAAAAACGGACTTCTAGGAATCTGCTCTGTATTTTCCCCCTGCCCAGGACCAAACTCAGTATCTGGCAGACAGTTGGTTCCCACCGACCTTCTACAGGGTGGGTGCCTGGTCCTTGTTCTGTGGGGTCCCGTCTGCCTCGGCAGCATCCGGTGTCCCAGGGCAGCCATGGCTGTGCTTGGTTTCAGTTCTTAAGATTTTATTCGGAAGTTTTCTGTAAATTCAATCTTCTGTCCTGATGGTTTAGTTTATTTCCTGTGATAGTTGTGTAGTGTGTGAAAAACGTAGTGGGCGTCTTCACCAAGCCCCTCGTCCGGGCCCCTGCGTCCCCCTCCCTTGCCCGAGTGCCCGGTGAGTGTCACCAGGTGCCAGGTGGGAAAGGTAGGGCGTCCTGTTGCAGGAGCCCAGCGTGGGCAGCTGGAGAACCAGCAGCCACCGTTAGCGAAGCGGTGCCCTGACAGGCTCAGGATTTCCAGGTTGTGGCTTCAGACGTGTCTAGGGAGTGGTCCCTGCATGAAGGCTGGCTGTCTTTGGATGTTCTTGTCTGTGAACCTGTGGGATTTGGAATCCTGTTGTCAGTGACTCTGACTCTCTCTCCTCCTGGTCTCCTGGGATCTCCCGGCCATCACCTTCTCAGAGGTCAGTTTCTTGTGCTGTGTCCGTGAGCTGCCCTGTTGCCGGTTGTCACAGACGCTTCTGTTCTCGTTTGGCAGCTCCACCTTGCTCCCGTGAAGCTGGCCGAGCTCCATGCTGATCTGAAGATGCAAGAAAGGGACGAGCTCGCCTTGAAGAAACTGAAGGTGGAAGGCCTAGATGAAGACGGGGCAAAGGAAGCAAGACTTAGACGCAACCTCAATGGTACCTTTGTCCTTTACTGCAAGCTGATTATCCCTTATCCAGAAAGCTTGGGACCAGAAGTGTTTCAGGCTTCAGATTTTTTTCAGAGTTTGGAATATTTGCGTTACACTTACTGGTTCAGCATCCCTAATCCAGAAATCCCAAATGCTTCAGTGAGCATTCCCCTCAAGCATAATGTCAGTGCTCAAAAAGTTTCAGATTTGGGGGCATTTCAGATGTTCAGATTTTCAGGTTAGAGAAGCTCGACCCGTGTGTGGGGAGCAGCCGCCCAGCGTCAGTGGTGCTGGCTTCTTGGGTCTTGGCCAGGATGAGAGGGGGGGCCGCCTGTGCGGTGGCTCACCTCCAAAAACAGACGCAGCTTGGCCGTGGCCCCAGCTCCTGTGCTGTTTCATGCGTGTTGTTGGCAAACTGGAAGGATGGCCCGGTCAGGGCCCTGGCACATTGGTGTGCAGGCAGCCAGAGGCCCTGGAGTGCTTGGCCCAGGAAGGGGCCAGGGCAGCAGAATGCTCGGTCGCCTGGAGGAGGGAGCAAGCCTGTCCCCAGCATCTTGGAGTTACAGGGAGGCAGGTTTTGATGTTATGAAAATAGTTTTCTAACATCGGAATGGACTGTGTCATGATGCAGTTAGTGAGCTTCTTATTCCTTTGGGTATTCAAGAAGAGGCAGAACAGTTGTCTGCCATGCGCCTAGTATGCGGCAGACACGTGTGTTCTCAGGCCAAGAGTTTTTTAAAAGACAAGGTTGTGACTGTTCCTTTCAGACCCTTCTCTGCCGTCCTCCCCTCACCATCGCCTGTCAAGCAGGGCACTGGCGGGAAGAGGGTGGGCGCCAGGCACACTGCCCTGTGGGGCTTGGATCAGCGATGCTTCGCGGAGCAGCGCTCTCAGCTGACTGACTGCCTTCCATCCGGTGGCTGGAGAGCAGAGGAGGCACCATCAGGTTCTGTTGTGACCCTGTGCCTCCCTGTGGCCCGACTGTAGGCCCCCCTTCACCCTCCTGCTCCCTGTGTGACCTGGGCGCACTGCAGGATCCCCATACCCCATTCCTCCTCCTGTCTCGTGGGATTGTGGTCGTGAACCAAGTGCAGTACTCGCCACGGGGCTGCTGGGGCTCGGGGTGGTGGCTGTTGCTACTGTAGTTGTTGCTGCTCGCGAGTGTGGCCACAAAGCCCCAGCCGTGCCTGGAGCCTACTGTGGCTTGGCACTGCCCACACGCTGTCTTCCTCAGGCGTCACGACACTCGGTAACGTTTAAGTTTCCCACAGCGACACAAGTTGCCATCTCCAGAGTCCCTTCCTTAGGCCCAGTCCCAGGACATTTACTGCTTAAAACCCTCTGAGATACCGTGATCCCCATTTGGAGGCTCAGAGAGGGCAGGTAACTTGTCTAGAGTTGTACAGCTAAGAGTGGTACAGCAGAGATTTGAAGCTGGAGTTTTCTGACTCCAGAACCAGTGCTTTGTCCCCAGCTGCCCTGCCCCTGCCATCGTCAGATGTCACCAGACACGTCGTGTGCTGTGTCTGGAATAAGGCAGAGAGCTGACTTCGTTTCTGCCCTATGTGTTCAGGAGTGTGGGAGGACTGTCAGGTGCAGGGACACAGTGGAAACGATTCTGGATAATCGCACCCCAACCAGCATGTCTGAGGCCACTCCCAAGGGCCAGGACAGGCGCCTGTCCCAGAGTTACCCCTCAGGAAGAAGGACCTGGCAACGGGGCAGTGGCAGCGGCAGCGTGGAGGGGTCGAGCTGCTAGACCCATCGTCCTTCCCGGAGGGAACCAGCCCGGAGCAGAGTGGGAGGAGCATGCAGGGCAGGCAGAGGGGGGCTCGTGCCCAGCTCCTCCCACTGCCAGGTCAGCGTCCTCCCTGGGAGTGGCTTCCAGCCTTGGCCTAGTTCAGGTCTGGGGCCCCAGTGCAGCTGCCTCTGTTTTCTGCTTGGGTAATGCTGGTCTCTTTGCTGGTGCCAGGTGACCTCACTCAGTGGGATGCTAAGAGCTGGCGTCCAGGAAACAGGCCCTGCCAGGCATTCAGGAGGGAGAGGTCTCCTGAGATAGTGTGCTTTCTGAGCGGCTGCCTGCCTACCATGTGTGTGGCCGTCATCTCCCTGCGTTCCCACAGTCCCCCGAGCCGTCACGAAGGCTGATGCCGTGCCTGGGGGACCGTATAGTGCATTGTCCAGCCCAGGAGCCAGGGGACGAGAAGGGTGCTGCTGGTGATAGCCCTGGGGGACCCAGCTGTGTGCAGCTCTGCCTGGGACTCCAGGATGTTTGGCCACCTGGCCAGGCCCCAGCACCTCTGGGGCAAAGCTTCTGTGTGGAGGTCAGTCCTGAGACAGTCCTGCTGTCTGCCCCAGGGCACACTGTCCCCACGTCCACCCAACCCCCGGGCCGCCTCACTCCCCAGGCGCAGGGTGCGGGGCAGGGTTTATCCTCTCCACGGAGCTCTAAGGGTTCTGAGCTCCGGAGGCCATCTCCGGCTTCAGTGCTCTGTGATTCCATGCCACACAGAACCCAGCACCCCAGAATCTAGAACCTTCTACAGTCGTGGCTGCTGAGTGCAACCTCGGGCAATTTGCCTTCTGACAGTTCTTCAGCCTCCGGCTCGGAGCTCCCGGCTCAGACTCAGAGGCGTGGGAAGCTCTGTACCCAATTTCTAGGGAAGACAGGGCTGGGGCTGGGGCTTGGGAGAGGGCTGAGTGAGGCCCTGAAGGGAACAGCGGGGCCCAGTTCTGCAGGAGGGGGGCCCTGGGAGAGCCCCTCGAAAGGGAGGACAGGCAAGCCCACTTGCAACTGAGGAGACAGATGTGTCTGGATGAACGGCGTGTGGGAGGAGAATCTGGAAGAGGCAGGGGCAAGAGGGTGAGTCCCGGATTCCAGGGACACCTGGCAGAGGGCTTGTCCCACAGAGCTGCAGTGCGGGGTTGGAAGTAGAATTCCAGCCTCTGGAGAGCTGCCGCCTTGGGCAGAGGGCGAGACCAACCCCCTGGCTCCGCTCGCCGTGTTCCTGGGCGCCACCCTGTCCACGGCTGAGTTGCCTGTCAGCACCGGGGCTGGCGTTCAGTGCCTGCTCTCATCTTATTCCTGATGAATGTGATGAGAGAGAACCCGGCCCACGTACGAGAGCCCTCTGGGCCACGGGGGAGGTCCGTGGGCAGAGTATCCAGAAGCTTCCCCCGTGTTGCCTGGGCAGCAGCACACCGGTGATGAAGTCTCTCCTGGCTACCACTAGTAACTTTCTTCTAGAAGCTGCTAACACTGAAGTTTCTTCTTTAGAAAATGTTTTCCTCCAAATAAAAATGTGATTTGGGCTGTTGGAAAGTTCACCCCGCTATCATACTGCATATTCAGCAAGCGGGGCCTCTGTCCTGTCATTGGACTTTACTCTACGGCAGGAGTTGGGGCTGCAAAATTTGTTACTAAAACCCTGTGCAGCGGGTCTCATTGGTCGATGACTTACACAGCTGCATCCCCCACAGCCACTCTGACAGCTGCGTCTCGGGAGCCGCAGCGTGAGGTAGGGGTCAAGCAGGATGCGTCTGTCCTGGGGCATCCCCTGGGTCACTGGACCTGTTCATAAATGCTGCGAGGCTTGCAGCCCCCAAGTTTGCTTATATTCTTACTCCCACCAGATCTCGAGGGGTCTTCCGTAAAACTGGGCTGAAAGAAAACGTCCAGAAAGTGCGAAAGAAACCTGTCCCACCCACTCCAGGATTTGAGATGTATTGGCTTCTGTTTCTCAGAGGAAACCATATTAAATAAACCTCCTCTTCCCTGCTAGTCATCTTGGCCAAGTACGGTCTGGACGGGAAGAAGGACGCCCGGCAGGTGGACAGCAACTCCCTCCGAGACGGCTCCCAGGACGATGTGCTGGACGACCCCCCGCTGGAGAAGCTGTGGCACAAGGTACCCCCGAGGCTTTTCCACGGCCTCCGAGATCTGTGCGGGCGTCAGGAGTTAAGGTGGGGGCAGCTATCTCTGCTGTCACGTTTTGGGTCCGTCAGCCTCTGTGCGGGAGCCAGGATTTGGGGCAAGTCTCACAAAGACAGTGGTTTCTTGATGGAACTGTTACACTGTTTTTCTGTGACACCTTCCCGTTCCTGTGCGTATTTCCAGCTTTCCTGTTTAGAATATTCCTTGCTCTTTCAACAAAGAAATTCTCTTTGGCTTGTGACTGTTAGACCTTCAAATATTAAGAACGTGCTTAATTAACAGTATGTAGTTAAATTGCACAGGATCGTAAGGTATCAGGGCCTGAATTTTTTACTTTGTGTCTACTTTTTGATTTTGAGAGTTTGATCCCATGGGCTTGCTTCTGTGATTAGGAAAGGTGCCTTCAGCCGGGGAAGTGTGTCTGGGGGTGGGCTTTTAGTACAGTGTCTGGGAAGGGGGGTGCAGGGCTTGCCCCAGCTCTTCTGTGGGGGTGCAAGCCTCAGAGTGGCGTGCGACCAGGCGTTGGGATGTGGCAGTGGCGTGGTTAGCCCCCGGCGAGGGCTTGCTCGAGTCAGCTCCCTTTTCCACCTGCTGCTAGTCTAGAACACTTTGTCTGGATCCCACTGATTTGGGGGTCAAGAATTGGAGGGAGCGTCTTGTGTGGCCTCCCCAGCTGTGACCTGGACCTGCATTCTCCATGTGTCACTGCACAGGCCGGGAGGCAGGCAGGATGATGGTGAGGTGACTCGCCCAAGGTCGCCCTAGGAAGAGAGCCTTGCTGTCCTTGCCACCCACAGCCAGGAGAGCCAGGGGGCACGGGGGACAGCAGGCCACTGCTCCATTCCTCCAGCTACGGGGGGGAGGGGGGCAGGGCTTCACCCGCCGGTAGCTCTCCTCCGTGGTTTGGTTTTTGTTTTCCTGCCACACACTACCCGACTAGAGGGTCGTATGGGTCAATATGGCCAAGAATCAGGCCCGAGCACTTTACACCACAAAGATCCTGCCTGACCACAGGGGGGTATCCAGCTGAGGGGTGCCCAGGCACCATGGGCGTGGGCACACTGGCAGGGCCACGAGGGTGTTGATGCAAGGTGTTGTTTCCTTCTTAGGCAAAAACTTCTGGGAAATTCTCCAGCGAAGAACTGGACAGGCTCTGGCGGGAGTTCATGCATCACAAAGAGAAAGTTCACGAGTACAACGTCCTGCTGGAGGCCCTGAGCAGAATGGAAGGTGCTCTCTGCCTCCCCGTGGGGGCCTAGTGGGCCCCGTGCCCAGGCTGTGCCCTCTCAGCAGGCAGCCTGGCTGCAGAGCGCCCTGGCCAGTGACATCACTGGGTGGGGAGGGGCGCGCCCTGCCCTCAGGCTCCACCCAGCTTCTGAGTGGGGGTTTCATGTTTAGGAAGGGGTGTTTTTGATAGTTGCCCAAATGTATTTGGTCAGGTGAACCATTCCTTGAGCGATTTGGGCAACCTCTGTTGTCACTGGTGCCTGTGTCCCCATCTCAGACGAGCAGCTGTCCCACCCCCATTTTTTTTTTTTTGGAAACAGGGTCTCTCTCTGTCGCCCAGGCTGGAGTGCAGTGGCGTCATCACAGCTCGCTGCAGCCTCCAACTCCTGGGCTCAGGCCACCCTCCTGCCTCAGCCTCCCGAGTAGCTGGGACTACAGGCATGCGCCACCACACCCGGCTAGTTTTTCTGTTTTTCATTGAGACAGGGTCTTGCTATGTTGCTCAGGCTGGTCTCGAACTTCCTGAGCTCAAGTTCCAATTCTCCCGCCTCAGCCTCCCAGAGTGCTGGGCTTACATGCGTGAGCCACTGTGCCTGGCCTAGCTGCCGCCTTCTGACTGGCATGACTTTCTCTGATGGGTCTCTCATTTTGGATTTGAGACCTACCCTCCCCAGATACGTGACTGTCGCACCCTGAGACAGTCAGCACATACTGGAGGCTGGCAGCCCGCAACCCAGAGCCAGCCCGTGGGGCTGGTGCACTGGCTGTCATCTGGCCAAGTGTAGCCCCGGGAGGCTTGTGGTCTCCCTTTTGAAAGGGAACGACACCAAGGTCATCACTGTCCAGAGCTGCAGGGCCCACTGAAGGAGAAAATACTTTCATCCAGGAATAAGAGAGAGTTTTTGAACTCCCCCAGCCATGTGGATTTAGACAGCATCCAGGGGGCAGGGCCTGGGGCTGCCCAGCACTGGGCCCTCTAGGCGGGGAGCTCACCAGGCACATGGCCTCCGTTTCCACAGACGTCCACGAGAACGTCATCAGTCCCTCCGACCTGAGCTCCATCAAGGGTGAGGTCCTGCACAGCAGACACGCGGAGCTGAAGGAGCAGCTGCGCAGCATCAACCAGGGCCTGGGTCGTCTGCGGAAAGTCAGCCATCAGGGCTACGACGCAGAGACCGGTGAGCTTCACGGCCCTGACTGTCCCTCCGCGCTAGCCTGTGGCTCCTGAGGACGGGGCTGTCTCTGCTCGTGTTCCTGGCGTGCTGGCGGGCGAGCGCATGCAGTGAGCCCCTAGTCACATGTAGCCGTCCTTGGGACCAGGCAGGGCCGGCCAGGGCCCCGCCCCCAGGAGCTATTGTGTAGCCAGCCGCCTGTCCATCTGCCCTTCTCAGCCACCGGCCGGGGTGGCCGCAGCTTCCTGCGTCACCCGGGGCCCAGCATGTACGAGCACTCTCCTGCCTCGCTGGTCCTCCAGTGCAGGTGTCGTTGCCCCCACTCCACCTGGCCCATGGGTCAGTCTCCCTTGGCACAGAGGTGGGCAGCTCCACCGTCTCGGCAGCTCAGACCGCAGTGTGCTCACTGTGCTACAAGCCCTCGCTGGGCAGGCTGCTGGGTGTCTCCTTGCCCAGGACCCAGGCCAGGGAGCCTCATGCAGGGTGTACACGGAGTCTGTCAGGGCATCACTGTACATAGCTTCTAGTTCTGTGTATTTGTTCATCCTACAAACATGCATGAAGTGCCGGCCGTGTGCCAGATCCTGCTCTAGACTCGGGTGCAGCAGCCAGTGAGACACGTGGTCGCGGTGTTGAGACTGCAAGGCTGCCTTCTGTCCACGGGGCTAGGCAGAACTGCCTCCTCTCTGGCATGGTGGTCAGATGGGTCTGGGTGCCCGGCTCCCCTCGGCTGGCTCTGCAGCAACAACTGTGTTGTGTGAGAGTCAGCTGTGTGCCCTTGGGTGAGACCCATCGCTGCTGTCCCACGGGCCCCCAGCTCCCCGCACCTGCCATGGTGGTGGTGCTACCTTATAGGCCTGCATGAGGGTCCGCTGAGTTACTGTGCTGAAGGGACCCCACGTGAGCCTGGCTGTGGTCAGTGCAGTAAATGGCAGCTCTGACCCCACCCCCCTCGCTGCCTGCCTTGGGCTGTCTCCTTCAGCATCCAGCCTGCTCCAGCAGTTCCTCCTGCTGGTCTGCCTAGTCCTCCAGCAGCCCCTGTGAGCCTGGGGTCCTGAGGGTCAGCACAGAGGAGGGACAGAGCTGCCGTGGTGAGCTCACTGGGCAGGCCGCCTGCTTCCATCCCCTCCCAGATGGTGGGGTAGGCGACTGTGCCAGGCATCTTCCACTGCGGCCTGAGCACCAGGAGGTCGAGGAGCTGTCTCAATGTGGTTTGCTTTGCTTAGGAGCTAGAAAGGAAGCAGCCTGAGCCTCACTCTGGACCTGCAGTGAATGGATCGCCCTTACCTGAGGGCCTGAGCAGCCTCTGCACGCAGGCCGCCCCCTCCCCTCCCAGCACGCTTCACAGCAGCCAGGCGCTTGCTGTGGGCTCCCGGGTGCAGCTGCAGATTTCTCTGTGTCTGGACACAAAGGAGAGCAGTCTCTTTTACTAAAGGGACAGGGAAGCCACATTTCAGCCAGGTTATGTGAGCTGTAGACTGCCCTGCTGTGCCTCTGAGGACACTCTAAAGGCACGTGCACGCTCACACACACAGAGTTGTGCTCGCACACCCTGGTGTACTTGTCTGTGCACATTTACACAGTAACATACTCTGTTCATACCCACTGTTCACTTGGGGCTGGGTCGGCCGTGTGGGCCCCTCAGCAGCGGGTGTGTGTACCGTGTAGACCGCTGAGGCTGCCTTTGCTCTTGCGCAGAGTTCGAGGAACCCAGAGTGATCGATCTGTGGGACCTGGCCAAGTCAGCCAACCTCACTGAGAAGGAGCTGGAGTCGTTCCGGGTAAGGAAGATGCAGGTCGATACTGTCTCAGCAAAGTTACTTGGCAGCCATCTCTCCTGTGGACTCTGACGAAGTGGTGGGGATTCTTTTGCTATTTTTCCCTTAATCACACGGTGACCAAGTGCATATTTTTCTCTAGACCCTTTTTCTTCTTACCCTCTGCATCCTTCTGGCGTCCTGGTAGCGGCCTGTGTGGGACCGCATGTGCACGCCCCTCCTGAGCAGTGTGCAAGGACAGTGGCCCCCATTGGGTGCCTCCTTCCGGGGGTCTGCTCAGCCTCGGATGGATGCGCTGAGTGTGAGGAGGGGCTGTGAAGGGAGGGGGCCCCGTTGTCCAGTGGGGCAGAGGCCGCAGGGAGCTGGCACTTTGGGATGTGTCAGGGGAGGAGACGCTGAGACCTTGCACTGGGGCTGTGGGCCTTGAAGGAAGGGACTTTGGTTCCTTTGTTCATAATGACTGGGCAGCGCCCCAGCGTGGGTCCTGCTCTGATAAAGCCGAGTGTGCTCAGTGGGTCATGTGAGGTCAAGGATCAGGGAAGGACTAGACCGTGGCCGGACGGGGAGTGCAGGGGACTGGGGGGCCAGCATCGACTGGGATTGTTTGGGAGTGTTGCTGCTTCCTGAGATGGGGAACCCAGGGATGGAAGGGAGTCCTGGAGCATGTGGAGTTCCAGATCATTCAGGCGGATGGGCCTGGAGGCAGCAGCAGGAAGCAGGGCAGCCTGTGAGCAGTGGTCTTGGCAGGAGTTGGAGTGCAGCAGGGTCAGTGTGTATCCGTGCGTTCAGCAAAGTGCCCGTGCTGGGCATCCATCTTGGGCCTGGTCCTGTCCTCATGGTGCTTAGAGCTTCTGTGGCCCCAGGAAGGGCCCTTAGCTGACCAGGAGGGGTCAGGACTTCCGTCCGGGGGCTGGGGCACCTCAGCTGGGAGCAGGCGCCTGTGTGGGGCTTGGCAGGTGGAGCGGGGAGGGTGGGGTTAAGGCCAGCCAGGGTGGCTGCCGGAGGTGGGACCGTAGTCCAACAGGGGGTTCCAGACAAGGCCCCGGGGGTGGGGAGGGAGAGGATGGAGTGCAGTGGCAGCCGCAGATGTTGGGCTGGATGTGGAGTCAGGGCCAGGAAGGACCCGGACACCCAGCAGGTTGGGGGTGGGGATGCCATCACGGAGGTGGCAGGTAGGGTCGGGTTGGGTCAGTGCCGGCAAGAAGGGAGGTGCAGACTGGCCCTCGGAGCCGGGTGGGTGTGATGGTCCAGCAGGGCTTTCACTGAGAGCTGGTTAGTCAGTGCCTGTCACCTTGTTCTCCAAGGTGCTGCCTCGTAGGGGTGGGGCGGCCTGCCTCCCTGTCAGTGGCTGGCGTGTCCCTGTAGCTGGTATGTGCCTCCCCAGCCCCCCAAATCCTTCTGGAGTGATGTTAGTTTATCAAGGCCCCTGAAATGGCATTGAGGGCATGTGGAAGGAAAATTACATTGTTTAAACGTTGTTCTAGGAGGAGCTGAAGCATTTTGAAGCCAAAATTGAAAAGCACAATCACTACCAGAAGCAGCTGGAGATTTCCCACGAGAAGCTGAAGCACGCGGAAAGCGTGGGCGACGGGGAGCGCGTCAGCCGCAGCAAGGAGAAGCACGCGCTGCTGGAGGGCAGGACCAAGGAGCTGGGGTACACGGTGGGTCCCGCCCTGCAGTCGCCGCGGGCTCCAGGGGCGGGGAGGCCGAGGCCCTTCATGCAGGAAAGGCGAGGCCGCCCTGCTGGGGCTCAGGGCTCCCGGCCAACCTGCTCGATGGGCGGGTGTGGGCCCCACTGCACTTCATCTTCCCTGTCGAGGCTGAGCCCAGGTGTCCCAGGTGTGCAGGACAGCGAAGGCCAGAGCCGTCTGCACTGGGGGAGTTCCGTGTGCGTGGAGTGCAGTCTCCTGGCCCTCGGGTGAAAGCGGGGCCCGAGGCAGCGTCCTCATCCCCTGCAGTGGCCAAGATGGAGTATGATCTGGGGGCGCTGCAGCGGGCACTGGGGGGACAGTTTGTGGGGAACCCACAAATTAGGTTCCTTTCAGCCCTTACAAGGTACGGGAGCCCTTTCCACAAGACAGCCTCTGGGTTAGAGGGCACAGGAAAGGCAGGAGCAGAGCCACATGGGCATGCTGAGAAGCGAGCAGCACAGCGTCACTGCAGAGGCACAGGAAGCTCTGGGAACATAATGCCGGTTGCTTCAGGAGTGAATTAGTGGCTGAGCCGGAGTGGGGGAGAGCCTCTTTTGTGCCTTTTGAATTTTGAACTATAGGGATGCATTAGTGATTTGAAAGTAAACAAAACTTAAAAGATAAACTAAGGCAGAGGTGCCGAGAGGAGAGGGTGGTGTGGATCTGCAGCTGCCTCTGGCAGGGAGTGAGGGAGAAACGCCAGCAGCCTGGGGCCCAGACGCTCACCAGTGGGGCAGGAAGCTGAGCCTGAATGAATATCATAGCCTTCGGGTGTGCAGATAATCACCTGTGACAGGCAGAGACGAAATATGAACATAGTCCTAGCTTCACGTGACTCTGGAGGAAAGACGCAGTGTTGGCTAAGAAATCCGTGACAGGGCAGGGTCGGGGGCAGGTGGGAGGAGGAGCTTTCAGCAAGTTGCTGGTGGTGGGGGGAGCTCCAGCCAGGCAGGGTCTTGTGAGAATTTGGGGACAGAGCGAGCTCGGCCCTGCTGACAGGCACCTGCCACTGCTGGGGTTGTGGTGTGGACCAGGGTTTAGCCTCCTCCCTCCCAGACACCCCCCTGGATTGGGAGGGGGAGGTACCTCCCCCCAGATCCACGTCCCAGAGTCCTTCCTGTCATTGCTCTTAAAAATAATGACACGGGCAGATGACAGAGAAAACACCAGCTTTCCTTTCAGTAGGATCTGCTTCCAGCTGTTTGTTTTTAATGTTCTTTGAGGGATGTTTTCTAATTAACACTGTGCTTTTATGGCTTATTTATGACAGTTTCTGGATGGGTGGGTAATTGTAGAGTAAGATGACCGGAGAGCTCATAAGTTTTCCTTTTTAGATTGTGCATGTCATGATCGTGAGTAGTGATCTCATGGAACTGGATTTGCACGGTGGTGTCCTCAGCTGATAAGATGCTTTCCGTCTGCAGGTGAAGAAGCATCTGCAGGACCTGTCCAGCAGAATCTCGAGAGCTCGGCACAATGAGCTCTGAAGGCGGCGAGAGCCCGGCCTGGCAGGGAGGAGGGCATGCGAAGGCAGGCCCAGGGTTTGGGCGGCGGCATTTACGTGACAGCCCACGGCGAAGGTGGCGGGGGCTGGTCACAGATGTTGTGACAGGAAGGACTTGTTTTAAATGACTTTTCAGGGGCTTCAAGGCCACATCTTGGATCCAATGTCAGTCCCCTCTCTGGGTGAGGAGGCTCCGTTTTCTCTCAAGCGAGTGTGGCGGTCACACTGTGGTGAGGACCCTGGTGTCCAGCCACCTGCCAATCCTATGCTACAACAACACAGTTGGCATCAAAAATCTTGCAAATCTGCCACTGGAAATACTATGTACAAAGTCCTTAAAAATACATTGTGGTATTTAAACCATCTGATACTGACTCAGTGTCACGGCCACTCTCTGGCAGGAGCCACGCGCAGTGGAGCGAAGGCTGAGTGGCACAGCTCGGTGGCCCTCTGCTGGCTGGACACGCTTCCTTCCCGCTCCTTGCCCACTTCTGTCCCTGCCCTGCCCCCCAGGTCTTTGCAGCCAGCCTGGTACAAAGCCGAGAGCTCTTGAGAGTTGAGGTTACGGGGTGGAGACGCGGGGCCGGGGGAGCGTGTGGGGCCGTGGAGGGTCGGGATGACGTCGTTTTCCTGTCCCCTGTGCAGCTCGGGCCCGAGGAGACCCTGGCAAGCCTGCAAGGCCTCCGCATCCAGCATACACACAGCCTCTCCCCAAGGGAGAGGGCAGGAGAAGCCTTTCCCCTGACTCACGGCTGACGGCTGGGCGTCACCCACGTCAGGGAGTGGAAGTGGTTCCCAAGTTTGACCCTGGAAGGGGCTTGACCGGTATATTGGGTTTTGGCAACAGCTGGATCTTGGCTGGAATGTTGAGATCTGCCAAACGTGAATTTCCACTTAGCTTCAATTTATAAGAAAAGTGAAGGCTAAAGGCAGTGTGCTGGCAGTTTGTGTGTCAGGGGCACAGAGGTGGCAGGGCCCAGGGCGTGGCACATTTCTGGTCCCTTCGCGGGCGTCCTGTTCCCGCATGGACCCCGGGTAGGGAGTGGCTTTCTGCCTGGCCCGGCAACTCCAGCCTCACCCACAGGCTCCAGCAGCACCCCCATCTCCCCTTGGCACTGGAGTCTCACCATGGTCTCCACGTGGTGTCTGCCACACTAACCAGACCGGTTGGGATATGTCCCTCCCAGGCGGGGCTGGGGTGATGTCCTCTCAGGCGCAGCCTCTGAGGCCCAGAGAAGCGCTCATCTGCTCCGCGTTGGTCCTGTCAGGTCTCAGAGCTCCAGGGCAGAAACTTGGAGACTCACCAGGTGCCCCCATGTGCAGAGCACAGCCCTCATGGGTTCACAAATGAGGGCGGGGGAAGGAGAGGGTACGAGGCCTGGGATGGAGCTAGGCCCAGCACATAGAGGCAAACGGAGGTGGCCGCCAGTTCAGTTCACCCTCTTAGGAGTCAACAGCAGAGGGGGCTCTTGGCCTTCAGACGTGTGCACGAGCAACAGATGCGTCCTCCCCAGCTTTGTTACTGCCCCGCCCTGGGGACTGGGTGTGGCGTGAGCCCCTGAGCCAGGGGCCTGCAGCTGACTTTTTCTTTAACTTCTAAATGATGGAGGTAGAACATGCTTTCATAGGAGTATGCAGAACACATGTGCAACTCAGTGGGTTATCCAAAAGTGGGTAGTGTGGAAGCCACAGCGTAGGCAAGACGAAGACATCACCAGTGTTCTAGCCGGACCCGCCCACACTCCTGTGCCCCAGAGCTACCCACACTCTTGACTTCAGCAAGGTTGGTTGCCTTATTTGAACGTCATAGAAAGTTCAACAAGTTGCAGTGTAGTTGCGTGCATGTGGTGTCTGGCTTCTTGTATTCAATATATTGGTGAGATTGAACCATGTTGTCTAGCAGAAATTTGTTCCTTTTTGTTGCCGTGTATTATTGTGTTGTGTGACTATACCATACTTTGTTTTAATTCCATTTTATTGTTGGTGCATATTTGATATAACACCACCCAGTTGGAATAGCTTCAGGGAGCACTTGCGTGTGCATGTTTGCGTGCACCTTCACTGGCTCCTAGGAGTAATTGACAGGGCCTACAGTGTGCATTTGCTCAAATACAGTAGCAGATTGCACGATGCATATTTTTAGCAGCAGGGTGAACGGAGAACACAAGTTGATTGCTAAGACTTGGTACTCAGACTTTTTAATTACAGGTATGCTGGCTGGTATTTGATGGTGTCTGATTGTGGAGTGGTTGGTTTCTATCCCATGGTAGGTTCTTACAGTATTGGGGTGTGGGGATGGTGAACACAAAAAAACCCAGACGCCAACGGTCAGTTCAGTGAGTGGGTGGTCAGATGCTCTCATGGAGCCACCACCAAAAGCAAGACACAGGTTATTTCCTAAACTCTACAGGCCCACCCAGAGGCGCCCCTCTGACTGCTGTTGCCATAGCGTTTGCTTGCTCTTGATATCACATAAACGGAATTAGGCAGTATGGATTTGTGTGCGTGTGTGCACAGCTTCTTTCACTCAGCATCTGAGATCTTCCAGGTTGTTGCATGTGGCAGTAATCGATCGCTTTCTGTTGCTGAGTAATGTCCCGTTGTGTAGGTGTCCCGCAGTTAGTCCCATCACCTGCTGGTGAACATCTGGGTTTGTGGTTTTGGTTGTAGTCAAGGTTCATGTTTCTCTTATCTTCCAGCACCATTTGTTATATGATTTTTTTCCCCCAACTAATTCATTTGCTGCCTTTGTCAAAAAATCAAATGACCCCACAGCTGTCCTTATGCTATTGCCACACTGTTGACTGGAGTAGTTTAACAAACCCTGAAGTCAGGTGTGTGTTCCACCAGCCCTTCTTTCCAAGATTCTTATGTCTGTTCAGGTCCTTTGTGTTTCCATGTGTATTTTAGAATCAGCTTCTCAATTTCTACTAGAAAAGCCTTATGGAATTTCCATAGAGATTCCCTTGAATACATTTTTGATTACATTTTTAGTATCTTGAATACACTTTGGGAAGAATTGACATCTTAACAATATTGAGTCTTCCGAGCTTGGAATGTTGTGTATCGCTGCAGTGACTTAGGTCTTTAATTTCTCTCGGCACTGGCCTGGGGTTTTCTGTGTGTGTGTCTTTCACGTTTTCCATTAGATTTATTCCTGGGTATTAGATGTGCTATGCTATTGTGAATAGTGTATTTTATTTCATTTTTCAATTGTTCATATCTAGCGCTCTTACTTCCCACACCGTACAGTTGACATGTGCTAGTTCTAGTAATGCATCTGTGGATTCCGTAGGGCTTTCCGCGCGCTCGTGTCATATGTAAATACAGTGGTTTCGCTTCTCCTTTCTGATCTCTGTGCCTCGTGTTTCTTACTGCACTGGCAGGGGGTGTGGTGCCATGTTGAATAGCAATCGGGTGTCCTTATTCCCCATTTTAGTGAAGATGTGGTCAATCTTTCACAAGTATAACATTAGCTATAGGGTTTTTATAGATGCATTTTATCAGATCGAAGAGATTCCCTTCTGTCCTAGTTTGGTGAGTGTTTTTTCATGACTGGGTGTTGAAATGTGGTCAGGTGCTTTTTGTGTGCCTATTCATGAAGGTTTGCTTCCTTACTGAGTTACTGTGAGGAATTACAGTGATGTTCACATACCACGATAGCCTTGCGTCCCTGGACGGGTCCCATTTAGCCATGATGTATTGTGCTTTTTCTCTACGGCCAGGTTAGATCCGCTGATAGTTGGTGAAGGACTTTTGCATGAATGTCCAGAGGGACGTTGGCCTCTACTGTTCTTTTTCTTGCTATGTGATGCCATGTTTGGTGTTGGCGTTAAATTGGCAAGTTCTGCCATTGTTTGTACAGGACTGGCATCATTTCTTTCATAAACAGATTCTATGGATGGAGCCCCCTGGCCCTGGTGTTTTCTTTGTGCTAAGGTTTTGATTAAGAAATCAAATTTCCAAAAATAGATGACAGACTGTTCAGATTTTCTGTTTCTTCCTGTGTCATTTTTTAAAGATATGTTCGTTAAGGAATTTCATCTAAGTTATCAAATAATTTACATGAGGTTGTATATAATATCCTCTTTTCTTGATCTCTATAGACTGGTGATATTCCTCTTGTTCATTCCTGATGTTCGTATTTGGCATTTTTTCGTTTTTTCCCCTCATCAGTCTAGCTAAGGTTTTATCAATTTTATAGATTTTCCCCCCCCAAAACCTGCTTTGATTTTTCTCTGTTGTTTTGTTTTCTTTTTCATTGACTTCTGCTCTTTCTATTCCTTTAAAATCCCTTTGTTCTGCCTGGTTTGTGTTCAATTTGTTCTCCATGTTCTAGGTTCTTACAATAGAAGCTTAGATCATTGATGAATATGAAAGACGGGAACAGCACAGTTAACAGTCAATCTACTTATGCTCGTTAGAAAAAACATCTTCTCAAGCACACATGGGCCATTTAAAAATGGACTATGTACTAGGACACAAAGCAAATGTCAGTAACTTTCAAAAGATAATGTATAGATAAGTAATATAGATCACAGTCTTTGGCCACAGTGCAATTAAGGAGGAAATCAGTAATAAGACAAAGTAAGTACATTTAGAAACTCAAAAAAATACACATAGATTGAAGAAGAAATCATATTGGGAAATTTGAACATATTTTGAACTGAGTGGTGGTGAAAATACTACACGCCAGAACTTGGGGGAAATGTGGTTAGAGTGATACTTTGGGGGAAATTTACAACCTTAGATGCTTCTTTTAAAAAAGAACAAGGAGATTTTCAGTTCCAGTGATGACAGGCCGGGTTATCTGGACTCACGGTCACACTGACAATGAGTACGCCACGATGGACACCAACCACCCCTGAAAAGCACTGTAAGCCTGACAGCCTGGGAAGGTATAAGCAAGGCCACCTGAAGGGACAGCAAGACCCAGGAAGGTCTCTGCAGCACAGAGCTCTGGGTGCCCTTGCCCCAACAGCTCTGCCAGGCCAGGCACTCACGGGCCCAAGCCCTGGCGGACCTGTCAGCAAAGAGGACAGACACCAAGGCTGCACACCAGCCTCGGCGGGGTGAGGGGAGAACCTCTCCATAGGAAGCTGAGACCCCAAGTCTGTGCTGTCAGGGTGAATCAAGGGAGAAAAGTCCCGTTCCTGGCAAGAGCTGACCACAGCCAGCCCCTCAGGAGCTGCTCGCTGGGTTGGCCTCACTGCTGTGATACAGGTAACCTTAAGCCCCAAACCTGCTTTGAGGTGGCTGTGGACTGGCGGTGTTCTGCCACCTTGCAGAAGTTAACATGAACAACTCCCTGGAGGAATTATCTGGATCCTAGTCCTCAAACCCAAAAAGGATTTTTCATGAACACTGAATGGTTCACAGTTGAAAACTGCAATGTCCATCAGTAGGAGAACTAGGTAATAAGTCGTGGTGTGACTGTGTATGGAACAGGAACAGTTTAAGAACTGAACTGCTAATACAACAACGTAGATGGGTCTCAACATGCTGAGCAAAAGAAGCCGAGCAGGAGACAAACGTATAGTAATGGAAGCCAGTGTTCACCGCTTAGGTGGTGCTGGCTGCCCTGGGTGATGGGTGTGTTCTAGGTCTTCACATGGTTTGTACCTGTGCCAGAGTTTGCCAAGACGTACGCTTGGGAGTTGAGTGTCTTTCTGTTTGTAAATGGTAACCAAGGAAATCCTGAGAGAGGAGCGCATCTCTAAGAAGAGTAGGACACCAGAAAACATACTGAGAACAGCAGAGCTCTTGGAAATTAAATGTCTGGTAGCAGAAAAGAGATGAAAATAACACGGAAAAAAAGTGAAATTTTAAAGGGTAGCGCAGGTGGTCCAACCAACAATCTGAATAACAGGATTCCAGAAAAGATCAGAGAAAATGGAAAGTGGCAAAATCATCAAATGAGTCAAGATTTCCCACAACTGAAGAGCGAGGTTCAGAATGCAAGACTGTTACAGCAGGTAAAAATAACTGAAATTTAAAAGCAGTAGAGATAAAAGATTGTCAAGTAATGCAGCGAGAGGGGGAGACTGGATCTTGGGAAGAGTGAAGTGTCAGAATGGCACAGGACTTCACCACGTTGGCTGCAGCCACAAGGCTACAGAGCAATGGCTTTGAAATTTGGAGGAATATAATTTCCAGCCTAGAATTCTATACCCAACTGTGCTAGCAGTGAAGCGTGTGCGAGTAGAATGTAGATTTTTTTCCTAAGCATGTAGGATCTCAAAACACACCCCCGTACACCATGTCTGCAGCTGTTCCTGGAGGAAGGGCGCCGTGGAGTGGAAGAATAAATCAAGAGGAAAGATGTAGGGTCCACAGCAAAGGGTCCACCGGGAGAGCTGGTGTGGGTTCCAGTGCTCTGGGGAGACCCGGGACAGGCTCCTGATCGGAGCAGGTCAGACGCTTCCGGGAGAGACTTACCTTGCTCCACACAGTAAAACTGATGTGCAGCCCAACATGTCGGATGTTTTGAGAGGAGACGTATACGACTGTGGGAGAGTTGGCCCTGTATTAATAATGAGTACGTAGAAAACTGCATTCCAGGGAAACGATCGAGGTGAGCAAGGACGCACCGGTGGTGATCACTACACCGCTCCTGTCAGTGGGACTTGCCAGGTAGGTGAGGTCGATCCAGCCCAAATCACAACACAAGTGTGAGGGGACGGGAGGTGTTGGTTTTGTGTGAAGATGGGGTGGAGAGACAGGCGGTCCTCAGAGCCACAGTGGGAGGACCAGAGGTAGCACCTGGAACTGCAAGACCAAGCGGCAGCAACGCGCACGTGTTCGTGTCGTGACGTAACACGTACTACAGGGGGGCTGGGGCTGCCCTTACTGTCTTTTCCAACAGACCCAGTCATGTGGAATATAAATCTGAGTTACTGTCTCTTGGTAAACAACCCAGCAGAAGACCAGGGCACAAGATATAAACAGTTCAGAGGAGAGGAAGTCCCAAGGCTAGTGAAGGTATTTTCATATAGTTACAGTGCAAAAATACGCGCCCCTCTCACAATCGGAATGAGGACAAAGCTGGAGGGTGGCATCGTGTGCCCACCATGAGGGTGGCAGCTACAGCTCCCTAATCTTTGGGACTCTACTGCGCTCTGCTGCTGTACATTTTTACAATTAATTTGGAATAAAAAATTCGGCCAAAATCTAGGAAAGTCTAAGATGTGCATCTCTCTGACCCAGCAGTTTACTTCTACGCGGTACCCAGCCTGGTGAAGCAAGCGCCCCTGCCCATGAGGAGGCAGGTTTGGGGAGATTGACGGCACTGTTGCTTCCCATAGCTCAAGCCGTCCCCAGTCGTCCCTGTCCGTGGGGGACACCTGGCCAGCACGCCAAGGCCCAGGCACACTGTGGACCACTGGGCGAGCCGGAGCCACATGCAGCAGCGTGGATGCTTTTCACGTAATGTTGAGAGGAAACAAGCCGTGGGAATTCCTGCTGTGTGATGCAAGTTATATAAACTTTTAAAACGTTCGAGACGATAGTACCCAAGGAAATGCATGAAAATGAGCAACACCAAGTTTAGCCTGGAGGTTACTCCACAGTGGGGCCCCGAAGCTGGGCCCCTCCGTCCGGCTGGGCCAGGAGTACACGTGCATAGTCTGTGTGCCTTAAGTGTCTTACGGTGGAAGTTTGAAGTCTGTCTCCTTTCCAGCGTGCCCCCAAGATCTTCCCGTACAGACTCACGCCATCCTCCCTTCCAGCCAACCTCGAGGACCCCCGTCCACACGTGCAGGCTGCCTCCTTAGCATGCAGCATTGACAGAGGGACCACAGGTGATCGGACAGGTTACCTATTGATAGGCATTTAAGTTGTTTCTCATATTTTGTTTTTGCAAAACAAGTTATCCTGCCTGACGCTGATATTCCCAGAGTTTCGGATGCCAACCCCAAGCCAGCACTGAGGGCCGGGCATGGACGGACAGGGCCCCCGCCAGGCCCCCACGTGAGCCACAGACAGCGGGGCTAAGCTCGGGTCCTGTCTGTGCTGGCAGGAGCACCCCACTCCCTGGGGTCTGGTCTGCTTGCGGCACCTGTCCCTGCTCCAGTCTCCTGTGGCACAGGCACTGGGAGGGACCGGCAGAGGCTCTGGTCTGACCAAGGGAGACAAAGAGAAAGGAGGAGGGACGGTGGTGGGGGAGAGGTGATGAGTGGGCCACACAGCCAAGAGCAGGTCAGGTCTGGGGACCAGGGCGTGCTGGGGAGCCCTGTGCAGGCTCAGGTTGGAGTCCAGGGTCCCCGGGGCCTCCCCCGGCCACACTGGCCCGTGTGCTCCACCCTCAGGGCTAGGGCAGCTTTGCAGGGATGACTGTCGGCCTGTCAGGCATTCGTCCAACCCCCCTCTGGCCTCGAGGGGTTGCCCTGGGCTGGGGGGCATGGCCCCTCCACCACACGGCATGGTCCCACAGGAGCTGGAGCCACGTGCACCGTGGGCAGCCTCCCTGAGCACGTGCTGCTGGAGGTCTCTCAGGCCCCTGCTCTCTGGCTTCCCACAGCTGGTGGCCCCGGCCCCGGCCCCACATCCATACTCTCCAAGTGGACGTTTCCCCAGGAGATGGCTCTGCCACCCCGCAGTGCAGTGTGGCTCGAGTCATGCCCAGACATGCCCCAGTCTGGGCTCCAAGCCTTCCCCTGACAGACCTGCAATCCCCTTTTAGCATCAGAGACAAAGGTACTCTGTCCCACTTTGTACAGACTCCAGCCAGCCAAGGGCGTGGTGGGGGCCAGGCTGTCGACCCCAAGTTGTGTGTCTGAGCTGGCCCATGTGGCCTGCCCAGGGCATGGACATCGGAGCCCTCTCCCACCTGGCGGGGACCTGACACCGCTGCAGCCCTGGACTGGGGAGTGGGCCATGCCTTGCCCTGCCACTTGCAGCTTTAAAGGCAATCTTGCCCAGGGGGCTAGTAATGGGGGGCCTTCTAGGCTAAAAGCTCCACCCTGCCCTTGCCTGTTGGGATGGTCCCAGGGCCTTTGTGCTCGAGGTGGGGGACATCTGCCCTGGCCCTGGCTGGGTCAGGTTTGGCCCCTGCCTCCCATTGCGTGGACTCCAGGGCGCCCCCGACAGTCACCTGCGGGGCCAGGCAGGCAGGCGTTCTGGGACCCGCCTACCCGAGGGCCCCCAGCAGAGGAGCAATGCCAGCTGCTTGCGATCCCCAGGACAGGCTTTAGGGGAGGGAGAGGGAAGGCAGGGCTGTGGGTGGAGCCCTGGACAGGCCACGTGACTGCCCAAGCCCGCAGCACCACCAGGAGCAAGCGCCCAAGGTGGGCAGCTCTGCCGGCCCTGGCCCTGAGCCCCTCCCCAGTGTGAAGACATCGGCTCCATGTCCAGGAGCGGAAACTGCGGTTGGGGGGCTGGAATAATATACGTGGTCAAAAATAGAACAGTAACAGTCTTACAGTATTTACACGGCTCCCTGTAATGGGTCCCAAGGAGCATTGCAGTCGGGTAAGTTCCAGACCTCAGCAACGCTGGTGGCCGGCTGGTGGCCGGCAGGTGCGGGCAGTCCTCCCGCCTGGGCTCACCGCGGTGCCTGTCCCTGGGCGCAGGGCAGCGGGTGGCCCAGGAGGGGGGTGCGCCGGGGTGTGGCGAAGATGGCACTGCAGAGAGGTGGGTGAGGGTTGCCAGCTATGCCTGGATGCAGACAGTGGGAAGGGGCCCGGCCTCCTCCCGTGGCAGGGGCTGTGCCACCACGGTTTGGGGACGAGCGTTACACTAGGCCGTGGCTGTCATCCACACAGTCACCTCCTCCAGGGGTGAGAAGGCAGTTTGCATCCCAGGCAGTGGAAACGGTGCTCCCAACTCACCCCTGGGCGGCCTCAGCCTGAGACGCGCATCAGGTCACGGAGCTGCTGCCACCTGGGAGCAGGGCCTCTTGGGCAGCCTGAGGCCCAGCGTGACGTGTTCAGGCCATGGGAAGGGTCAGCGCTGGGCACCGGCAAGGCAGGGGCCTGGGCAGGAGGAGCGGAGCTGCACTGCAGGGCTCTCACCCGCTGCAGCCTGGGCCCTGGAGCCTCGCCTGGCTGCACCCCCCGCCACGGGGCTCCCTCAGGACAACAGCCATGGCCAGCCTCGGGCAGTCCAGCCGCGGCGGGATGTCACTGCGGGGCCCCCTTCCTCTGCTCCAGCTCGGACAGCCGCTCCTCCCGGGCTTGTGCATGCCGGGCCCCCACCCTTCGCGCCGTCTCGGTGGCCACGATGTCGATCTGGGCGTAGCGGGAGGTGCCGGCCCCTGAAAGCAGCCCTGGGTGAGCCCCACTGTGGCCCTGCACCGCCTGGCCAGGCCCGCGCCCGCAGGGACACGCTCTGTGACTCCGCCCCTGCACCCAGCCGGGACCTGGTCCGGCAGCCCTCAGAGGTGCCTGAGTGGGGACAGGGGTGAGGTGACACCTTCCAGGTATGTGGCCTGGCTAGGAACTGGTTTGGAAACGTCACCTGTTTGGCAGGAGGAAGGACTCCCTGGCCGAGGGCTAGTGTGCCAGGGCTCAAGGCCCCGGGGCTGTGGGTCCCAGCAATCCCGTCGGGCCCCTGTGAGGGACCCACCTCGGATCCCCGAGCCGGCCTCCTGGAGCTCCAGGCCCAGGTAGTGCAGCTGCTGTCTGGAGGAGGGGCTGACGGGGATGTTCATGTAGGTGGGCACCTCGCTGTGCGGCCTCTCCGGCCCTGGGCTGTCCACAGCCACCGGCCCCAGGGCTCCTGTGGGGACAGGGGCTGTGAGTCCCCAGGCAGAGGCCAAGGCTGCGCTGAGCCCACCCCTCCCTGCCCAGCCCCTTCCTCCCACCCTCCGCCTTTCCTGGGCCCCTGAGGCCCCCAACTCTCCCATTGTCCTGGACTATCTGTGTTTGGCACAGCACCGCCCCATTCTGAGACCCCACCCACTGTCACCTCCCTGCCCCTGCACCCACCAGACTTCTGCAAAGAGTTGTGCCCCTCCCACTACGCATGCCTCTGCCTGCTGCCAACGCCGGCCCCCACAGAGCCACCCAACCCCAGGAACCCCAAAGGCCTGCTCTTCTGTCTCCCCACCTGAAGTGGGGCAGGGCGGAGGAGGGGCCCCTCATGTTGGGCTAAACAAGCTCAAGGGAGGCGTGGGGTTGCCAGGAGTGGCACCAAGTGCCCAATCCCACGGCCCAGTCCCCACTTCCAGATCTCGCGTCTCAAACCACTGACGGGAGCTTGTGCTGGCCACGAGGCGTGGAGCCAGGATCTCCAACAGGGGGGCCTGGGCCCTTATCCCCACCACACCCTGCTGTGGCTCTGGGGCCAGCCGGGAAGAGATCCCACTGCGCAAAGTTCTGGAGTGGAGAACCGAGGGTTGGCAGGACAAGCCCACTGTGCCCTGTTGAGCGAAGGCAGACTGAGCATTCCAATCCCCAGGAAATCTCTGCTCCAAGGCAAGGGATTCCTATAAATCTTTGGCATTTGTAGCACACAGAATCCATCACAGGAAAAGAAAGCCTCCTCCCAGCAGGCCCTGCAGACGAGTGGAGGGAGAGCAGGGTGCCAGCCTGTGCCTGCCATGGCGCACACAGGCCTCCTTCCAGGGCGTGGCCCGCTCACCTGGCCAGAGCCTGCACCCTCCACACCGTCCCCGTGGGCTGCACCCCTATGTCCACAGCCTGGACCAGGCCCGGGCAGGCCCTGGCACACACAGGGTCAGACCCAGACCTCTTCCAAGTAACCTGGACAGCAGGCAGAGGTGCCAGGGGAGCAGCTGGGCCAGCAGGCGGGGAAGGGGGGGCGTGGCTGAGGGTGGAGGACAAGAAGGGACGCAGGCAAAGTCGGTGGGGCAAAGGGCCTGGGAGAGCTGGGGAGAGCGCCGGCGCCTGGAGGGTGAGCCTGGCAAGGAGGCCAGGTCATGTGGGTGGACATGCCCCCTGCGGCTTGGCACTTTGCTTTAGGGTTGGATCCATATTTTCCAAGATCCTCTGCATGGCGGGTTGGAGGGGAGAGGGTGGAAGAGGAAGGAGCAGGAGTCCTGAGCACTGGGAGAGGGGACGGGAGGGTCTTGTGGTGGCCTCTGATCAGCGCTGGAGGGCAGGAGGGGGTTCGGGACGCGCCCTTCTCCCTCCCCTCTGGCTGAGACCTCGCGGTCCTGCCCGTGGGCTCCCCCAAGCGCGGGCTGAGGCTCTCCCTCCAGCCCCCAGCCTCCCACTGCCCTCCCCCGCCCATGGGCCTCCCCTCACTTTAATTTTGCTTTATCTTCTTAGCATTGTTTTATGCTGCCTCAAGTACTTTCTGGAACAAAGCAGAGAACGAGGGCTGCTGCGTCCCGGCCTTTCTGTGTCCTCTCTCCCTGGGAGCCCCACCCTGGGCTGCTGGCCAGATACCACCGGACCCACCAGGGTCAGACTCATCTGTGTCCCCCACCTGCCCCCGCTGGACCCAGGGCCCCCACCTCCCACGGGTCTGGCCCCAAACAGGTGCCACTCACCTGGGAAGAGGGATTAGGGGCTCTGAGGCGGCCCCAAAGCCCAAGCTGGCCCCTGTCCTCACCTGCCCCACCCGAGGCCAACCTCCCTGACCTCCAGCCTCTCCCGGCCTCAGGGCCTGCCCAGCCTTCACTCTGACAGGAGGAGCCCCTGGAGGGACCCCAGGCCTTCCCACCCAGAACCAAAACTGCACTAGCCAATGGCCTCCAACGCCCCTGCCCCCGGCTGAGTCCCCAGGCTGCCCCACCTGTCCCCGCAGGCCTCCACCTGACTGCCCACCCCTGCACCATGGCTCTCTCTGAGCACGAGGCTCCACCTCCCGGGTGGGGGTCCCAGCCCCAGCCTGGACTCTGCCCTGCCCTCGACGCAGCCCCTCCAGGCACAGGTCTGGGTTTGGGGACCTGCTGCCCCAAATCTGCATCTGACCTCCTGACCGTCGTCCAGTGGCGCACTGTCACTCCCAGCAGGTGCCCCTGAGGCAGGCCACACTCAGGCCACATGAAGCCACTGACCTGCCCTTACTCACTGCCGTGCTGTGCACACCTCAGCCGGAACTCAGTCCTGCCGCCCACTGCCATTGCCCCTCTGGCCAGACCTTCTGGCTGTAACCTCCCACCCTGACTCCCATCTACCTGTCCTGAGCCGCGTGGGCACTGGGCTCCAAAGCCTGGTCCTACCTGAATGCGTCATCTCGAGTCCGGGGGGTGAGGCAGCCGCTCCCTAGACCAAAGAGACCCTGTGTCAGTGCATCCATCAGACCTCCCTTCATCCTGCGCCTGGAGCCCCCAAGAACCAGGACACTAAACCCAAGAGTGACACAGGTCAGGGGACCTGGGCCACCCGCAGGGAAGACCAGCCTGCGATCCCAAACTCCACCTCTTCAGGGGCTCTTGGCCCCATGTGCCCCAGTCTCTAGGCTGCCCCTCAGCCCCAACCACCCCACCCGGTGGCAGCTCCCCGTAACAGCCCAGGGAGAGCGGGAGGCCTCGGGTGTCAGGACAGGCATGTTATGGGCAAACCAGGGCCCCCAGGCCCAATCCAGCCCCGCCTACTTTTGCCAATACAGTTTTATTGGAACACGGCCACACCGTTCTTTGCATTGTCTGAGCTGCACAACCAGCTGAGCAGCTGCAGTGCAGGGCACATGGCCCCCTGATGGCTGTGTTTACTTTTTGGCCCTTCAGTGTGCTGGCCCCTGCGCTAGGCAGCTCACGGGGAGGGCCCAGACGGTGGTCCCCATGGGCAAACCCCACTTGGGAGGCCCAAGGTAGGGTGAGCAATATCCCTCTAGACTGCAGGGCGACCTCTTCCTGGGCCTGTGAAGTTGGTCATTCCTAACTGCAGGTGCCATAGAGCCCGGGGAGGAAGGAGCCCAGGGCAGGGTCTTCAGGCAGAAGAGAGGGAGAATGGTGGCCACAGCCGCCCAGCTGGGAGGAAGTGGAGGCTGAGCCAGCCTGGGGCTGCAAACTCACCAGACCTCTCAGAAAAGGCCCTGGGGTGGGTGCCCGGAACACCCTAGCAGCCCCTCCCTTCTAGGGCCATCCCGGCCCTGGGGCCTGGTGGGTGGGGGCTGGGAGGCTGGAAATGGGGCTTGCACCCGTCACTGGTCCAGGCCAGACTCGAGGGCAGATGATCACAGGATGCGCTGGGGCCCCTCAAGGATGCCCTGAGCAAGCCGGGCCTGTCCAACCACGTCACTTTGGTAACAGAGCCCCAAGGGGGCTTGGGGACTTGGGCAGTGTGAGTGGCAGCCCCTGGGACACCCTCTGAGCCCTTCACACAGGCCTCCCAGGGCACCCCTGACGCAGGTGTCAGCCACCTGCCTGGAAGCCCCTCACCAAGCCAGGGCTGATTCCTGCTGCTTAGCCACCCACAGATGGCACCTGCAGGTATGATCAAACCCAAATGCTGGGTGTGGTGGGATGCGAGGAGGCGAGTGAAGTGAGCAAACACAGATCCGCCTTGTTCCCCAAACCCGGGCAGGACCAGGTAGGGGCCCGCGGCGGGGGGGGCAGCGGAAATGGAACCCGTGTCTGCCCCTCCGGTTGCCCTGGCCCCCTCAGCCGCCCCACCTGGGGGGCTAAGGCTGGAGACCCTGGGCTGCCGTAGCAGGCAGTGCGTAGAGCCGGAGGCCAGGGCCCCACCATGAGCACATCAGGAAGGGAACGAACAGAGGCCAGTGTCCTGGAGGCCCCATCAGCCCCACTGCATGAGAAGCCCCATGACCCCACCCCACGCCCTGGACCATCATGGGTCCCACAGATGCCACGGCCCACAGTGGCCCTCCCATGCAGTCCCCACCCTCCTCTGAGTGTGGCCTTCATGTCCCCGGCCCAGCCCCCACCAGCCCAGGTCCTGGCCTCGACCCCAAGACCCTGGCGGCCTGGCTCCAACCTTGCCCTCCTGTCCCACCTGGGCAGCCCACCCTCCAGGCGGCCCTTCCCCAAAGTCCCTGCCATCACTGCAGGCGGGGAGACCCGAGTCCACAGCCAGGACACCCACACAGGGAGGTGACAGGCAGCATGCCCCTCAGGCCTCCCTGCCTGCACGGGGAAGTCCCCCACGGCGGGGGCCTCAGTCTTACTATTGTGGGAGGGGACACTTGCCCCCCAGCTAGCCGTGGGTAGGGGACGGGGGGAGCACGTTGGGGCTCTGGCGGGAGCAGGGGCTGGCTCCCCTGCCTGAGGAGCCACAGCCTCATTTGTTTTGCAACCATACTGACCCTGCCACCCCTGCAGGGGAGGTGACAGAAGCAGTAAGAACATGGGTACAGACAATGTACCCGCACAGCGCAGCCAGTGAGGCAGGGGCTGTTGTCCCATCTACAGAAGAGGAAACTGAGGCTCAGCGAGGGTAGAGACCTGCGGGGCCACCCAGCCAGTGGGTGGTGTATGTGAGCCCCAGAGCCTGCCCAGCCCCACGCGGTGCTGTCCAGGCGCCCAGCCTGAACACCCCTGCAGAGTCAGGTCCCCCAGGGGTGCCAAGGGGTGGGACAGGAGGGAGCTCCGGCCCAGAGCTGGCCCTCACTGGCTCGGAGGCAGAGTGTCCCCTCACCTGGACGTGGGAGCTCCGTGCCCCAGCCGAGGGACCACCGAGGATCTCGCTGTGGTCTCCAGGGAGAGTGCACCACACACGCGTGCACACACAGGCACACACAGCACACGCACACCCCTCCCGGGGGCTGTCCACCTCCACTGCGTTCAGGCACGAGGCTGACGAGGCCGCAGCCCCACGCTGCTCTCTGCGGCCGCAGGCCGAGGGGCCGGGCCCTGGGGCTTCAGAGCCGGCCACGGGCGCAGTGGGGAGGGCTGGCCAGACGGAAGAGGACGAGGCAGTAAGAAAAGAGAGTTTTATTTCCAGCCCGAGAATGTGTTACAAACAGAGTCAGATCTTGGAAATGAGACAGCACGTCGTCAGCCAACAGTGAAGGTACAAAGACTCCGACACGGAGGCCACAGGCGGCGGGAGACAGAGCCAGGCAGAGTCCAGCGTGGGTGGACACAGGCCACGCCCGACACAGGCCGGTGGCCACGGGCAGGGCCTGGCGCCTCCAAATGCCAGCGCAGCCCATGGAGCCCGGACGTTCCCCATGGGCTCCTGACCCCAGAAGAGTGCCGGCGGGACCCTCTGGCCGCTGACCCGTACGAGCCCGGGCCAGATTGAAGGTGGGCTGCTCTGAGGACACTGCCCCCCGGAGCCCTCCAGGGGCTCAGGAAGGGGCTAGTGAGGGGGACGGTGGGTCTGAGCCCCAGAGACGCAGACCCCACAAGTCATAGAGCCTCCTGAGCTTCAGTTTCCTCCCCATAGATGGGGACAGCCATGCCCCCCACCGTGGGAGCTGCGGGGAGGGCTGGGGACACACACAGCCTGGGGAGCTGTGATCTCGGAGTGCAATGTCTGGAGCTGCCACGGGTGGTTTAGTTTTTAGCAGGTAGTGCAACTGTGTGCTACCAAGGGGACAAGGTGGGATATGAGAGTCAGTTGTCTCCAAAGGGGCTGGTGGGCAGGAGGTCCACAAGGCCAGGCAGCGGGGCCCTAGCCGTCAGCACCCCCACGTGTGGCATGAGCCAGTGGAGACAGTGCCCACCTGTGACCCCAGCACCTGACAAAGAGCAGAGAAGCAGGGCCTTGGGGCTCTGCCAATCCTGGCCTGCGGCCCAGAGCCTGCCTCCCAGAACTCACCTCCCCAAGTTGGCCGCTCCACTGGTGGCCTCAGGGCCCACCCCCGGGCTCCCCTCCCTGGGGAGGATGGCCCTGGGGTTGCCAGCCCCACCCCAGGCCTGTCCCCCAGCACACAGAGCAACCCCTCTGCACGGAGGCCGGCGCCACCTCCTCTCCCATCCAGAGGGACAAAATCCAGCCCCTTCGCAGCAGCAGGGCCTGGTCGTCGGCTCTCAGGGAGGGGGGTTTACCTTGAGTCCTCCACAGACTGGACATGCCGAAAAGAAAGCTGGAGGTGGCCCAGCGCGGGGTCCGCCTGCTCCCCAGAGCTCTCCAGGGGCTGGGCTGTGCAGCGCGGCCTCGCTGCCTGGGGGGCCCTCCGTCGCCTGTCCCCGCTGTCTCGCACCCTGCCAGCCAGAGGGACGTCCAGCGGACGTCTGGCTGCCCAAGTCCCCGGCCACGTGGTCGTTGGGGCTGCTCTGCGAGGCCAGGCTCTGGTCCCTGGGGCCCTGGCGCAGGCTGCGGGGCGTGTCGTAGTGGGGCCGCAGGGCCGTGGGCACCTGGTACTCAGCCGCCCCGGGCGGGCAGGCACACAGGCTGGGCTCTGGCGCCCCCGCCGCGGGCGGCAGGCTGAGCAGCGAGCCGAACTCCTCGCCGGCCCGCCACACGTCCAGGCTGCTGCCCACGTAGGAGGAGAAGCTGCCCGAGTAGGAAGAGTGGCTGCCCGTGGCGATGCCGCTGTCCGAGGAGCTCTGGCGACCAACCTCCTGCAGCTGCCGTGGCCGAGGCAGTTTGGGGGGCGGCCTCAAGGCACCCAGTGCAGCCTCCCCGGAGGCCTGGGCAGCCGCCAGCCCGGGTCCCTCCTGCGACGTGCTGGCCGAGGACGAGGACTGCTCTGGCCACGCGGTAAGCCGACTGCTGGCGCTGGCGTCCGAGTGGCCGGCCTCCGAGGATGAGCTGGACAGGCTGCGGTCGTCCCCTGAGGCAGAGCAGAGAGCTGAGGCCACTTTGGGGGGCTGGGAGGGCCCAGGGGCGGCGCTCCAGCCTCTAGCCACCACCCAGCGACAGCTCACCCCCCCAGGACGTCCCACCTGGAGGCTGGGCAGCACCCCAGCCCTGGCCCGCTCCTGCCCTTCCACACCAGCTCCCTCTAGAAGCCCAGGCACCCCTCTCTGCCCCCTGCCACTCCTGGTCCCGGGCCGCACGCTCCACCTGGACCTCCCCCGACCCCCGTGCCCCTGCAGCAGGGGTCTTCCTAAAAGACGGATGGGACCCTCTTCCCTTTGCTTCCAGTCCCCTGTCCCGAGGCCTCCAGACCTGGCTCCTGGGCTCCCCCCTCCTCCTCTTCTCCCCCCACTCTATGTCCAGCCATCCTGACCACCCTCCAGGCCCACGGCCCTGGCTCTCTCAGCAAGAGGGAGAGGGAATGAATGAATGAATGAGCAGCAGGGAAGGAACGAGTAAATGAATAAGCAGGAGGGTAGGAATGAATGAACGAGCAGGGGAGGAATGAATGAATGAGCAGGGGAGGAATGAATGAATGAGCAGGAGGGGAGAAATGAATGAATGAGCAGGTGAGGAATGAATGAATGAGCAGGGGGAATGAATGCATGGGCGGCAGCAGACCACGGGTGCGGGCGGGAGTGGCAGGCTGCACAACCCGCGCCCTGCGGGAGGCTGGGTCAGCGAGGCCCCCGGCCCGGCCCCACCTGCACTGCCCGGCCGGCCTGCGGGCGGGAGGAGGCTGAGCCGCTTCTCCAGCTGCAGGGCCTCCAGGGCCTCCTGGGCCACGCGCTCCTCCAAGGCCGAGGGCCCCCCAGGGCTTGGGTCTGCGGCAGAGAGAAGGGTCAGCGGAGGAGCCGGGGCCTCGTGCTGCCCCAGATGCTGTGGAGGGCCCAGTGCCATCGGAGCCCACGCACCCTGGCCCAGCCCCAACGCGGTGGCAGGCAGTGAGATCCCAGGGAGCCCCGGCTCCTCCCCACGCCTCAGTGCCCGCTGCTGGACACCAGACTCGGGCCCACAAGCCACCTCCACGCAGGCCCCCACCCACCCAGCCTGGGTCCTCGTGCCCGCAGACAGCCAGAGCCCCAGACCACCCAGACCCCCTTCTTCACCCCCACCCTCACCCTGGGAAGCTGCCCCTGGAGACCCCACACGCGTGCTGGCATGTCCCAGGCACTCAGTGTTGCTGACGTTGGGCTGAGAGGCTGCCCAGCTCCAACAGCAGGGCTCTGCTCCCCCAGCCCCTGCCACGGACCCTGCACGGACAGCCACAGCACCCCAAAGAGGTTTCCCTGCAGGGAAGCCACAGGGCACCCTGAAAGAGCAAACTGACCCCCCAGCTCAGAGTAGCCTCCTTGGGCCTCCAGGAAACACCTCAGGGCAAGAGGCTCCCCCAGTTGGCGCCTGGCTGCCATCGGCTCCCTAGGCCACAGGGAGGGCCTCAGGCCCCTGCCGAGCTCCTGCCCACCGCCTGCCCAGGGGCTCCTGCAGGAGGGGAGCTGAAAGCAGGCAGCCGGACACGCTGTCCCCCAATCTAGGAGCAGCAGCAGCATGAAAAGTTCCCACTAAGTTCTGCAGCACAAGAAGGCCGGAAAGTACAGCCCACGGCTTGGGGCACCCGCTCAGAGCCTCGACAGGCAGAAGCGGGGCAGGAGCCAGATGGTGCAGGTTCCAGAGAAACAACCAGAAAGAAAGCATGCCGCTCCCCTCCCTCCCTGGGCTGACTGTGTCCAGGCCGAAGAGGCCTCATCCCTGAGGGGTCATCATCCTTCTCCTCACCCCTTCAGGCCACGCGGGTGCCTGCTGGGGCCACCACATCAGCGTCTAAGCCCAGGCGTGTCCTTTCCACGGCAGGCCAGGGCTCACAGCACCGGGGCCAGGAATGTACCAGAAGGGCCTTGAGGAGCCACCCCCCACCTGCAGCTCTGGCCGCCCCAAGGGCACCACCCCGGCCAACCTGGGGTTATCCCGGCCACTGACCCTGCAGCCCAGGGTCTGCAGCGCTGCCAGGGACAAGCCTCTCTCCTCCGTCCCGTGTGCCTGGGAGGGATGAAAGGGGATGGTGGCCACGCCCAGCTGGCTCAGGCCCGGCTCCCGCCCAGCACTCCCACAGCCCTGGACCCGTCACAGACACATCCTGCCTCATGAGAGGGCAGCTGGCACCGCTCACGGCGCCTCGGCAGCCAAGGGTCCAGGCTGAGGGCAGCAGACACACCTGTGACCTGAGCCCTGTGGATGTTCATCCCAGGGCAGCCCCAAAGCTGACGCCCTGCAGTGGGGATGGACAGAGGACCCTGGGTGACACCAGGGTCAGGACACAGGATGCACCCTCCTGTCCAGTGACTGGTAGGGCAGCAAGATGCGGACGGACTCCCGGCTCCGCCACACATCCTAGCCTCTCGTCTCGTCTGTAAACTTGGGGTGCAGCAGCATCACACCCCTGCAGAGGCAGGGGCCAAGAAGGTGACACGCATGATGCGCTCACAGCAGGTCGGACCCTGGACCTCTGAGCCTTCGCCTCCCCTCCTGGCGGGTCCTGCCTCTGGGCCTCAGTGTGCACGTGTGGAAGAAGGAAGGGACTGGGCTTGCTGGGTCCCTGGACCCCTCCCCTGGCCTGAGCACAGCGGAGTCGGCACCAGAGGACTTCAGAGGGCCCGAGGCGAGACTGCTGCCAGCTGAGGCCATGTCTCCTGAGTCCGGTGTCCATGGGCCTCCGTGTGACGCCAAGTAAAGCAGACAACAGAGCCCGCCCCCCCCAGACCCTGGCCCTGGAGTCCACCCTGCGGGAGCCGGGACCCACCACTCCTCTGGCTGGATGCTGGCCAGCTCAGTGGCCCACTCAGCTGTCACGCCAGGGTGACCCGGGGCCCTCACACACCTGGGGGGACACCCGGGAGGCAGAGCTGCAGGCTGAGGCCCTGGCAACAGTATTTTTTAAGAGCTACCAGCTGATTCTGACAAGGGTGGTCTGTGGAGTAGGGTTTGGGGCTTGTGGTCAGCCCGGCTCCCCCCCAGCCGTCAGCAGTGGCCCTGCCTGCCGTCCGGCTGAGCCTCCCGTAGCAAACTCTGCCCAGTGCTGTGTCCCCAGCATGCCCCTCCTCCTCCGGGAACCGCCTAGAGGGGGCGGGAGAGAGCGGGGTCCCCTTCCGAGTTCCTGCTCCAAAGTCGGGCCCTGGCCCTGGGCTGCTGGACGAGTCCTGCCCCGGCCCTGTTCTACACGGCAGGGCCGGCTGTGGGGCGGACCATGCCCGGGGCCTCCAGGAGCCCCGCCCTGCACACCCTGCGGCCACGTCGTCCACACACGCCGGGGCTGCAGGGCAGGAAGACGCCGGCAGGGGGCGCTGCTGCACCGTCCGGCAGAGCCGGGGCAGCGGGAGGGCCCGGGCGCTGCCTCCTTCCCGCCACCCGTGCCTGCCCTGGGACCCGCACGTCGCCCTCTGTCCTCCGGGACAGCCACGCCCACCACGCCCCGCTGGGGTGCCCGTGCAGGAGGCCCCGGGTGTGAGCACTGACGCGTGTGCTGCCTGGTCTCCCCGGCACAGGGAGGCGAGCGCTGTCACCACTCTCACTGACAGCCCATCCGAGGGACCCAGCCGGACCTGCTGGGACTGGGGGAGCCCAGCCCTGCCTGGGGCAACGGGCCCCCCACCCCCGTCCAGCACCGTGCCTGGCGCAGGACTCCTGGACGGTGGCACGCTGGCCACAGCCAGGGGAGCGGGTGGCACCCACATGCCAGGCCCCTCCCAAGGCGGCGTTCAGCCTTGGTCACCAGGGTCTGCAGCAGCCCGTCCTGAGCCCCGCTGCAGAATCAGGCCAGCTGCCGGCCTCAGGCAAGGCCCTCCCCGTCCCCGGGCTGGGAGACGGGAGGTGGCTCGCGGCCCTCTTACCACGCAGCCAGTGCAGCTGGGCTGGACTGTCCCAGCCAGAAGGCCTCAGGGCCCTGAGCACCCAACGCTCAGACCCTGGAAGGAGGCGTCCGCAGGTGAGAGCACAGACCCCGACACGCCCCCTCAGGGGCCCCTGCCTGCCGGCAGGGTGGTGCCCACAGCTGCGGTCCCCGGCCCAGTGAGGCCCTGGGTTTCTCAGCCGTGGGTGGGGCAGCCATCAGCCCCTGGACACCGCGTGGCCCGCTGCGCGCGCCCTCCCCGCCCGGCCCGGCTGGCCGCGCTCCTGCACGCACCTGGGAGAACCGGCCGCAGCCCAAAGGGGCCCTTGGTGGGGGAGATGCCCCGGACGATGCAGTCGAACAGGAAGCTGATGTGGTCCCCCTCGGCTGAGGACAGGAAGAAGACTCCAGCCCCTGCAGAGGGAGGACAGAGACATGAGGCCAGCCAAGACCCACACGACCCGGCTCACCTGGCCCTATGGCACTGAGCCCCAGAGACCCTGGACCCAACCTGCCCTCCACCCCACAGGCCCCGCCGCGTCCCTCACACACGCAGCTTGTCAGGGTGGCTCGGGCTGCCGGCCACGGCCCACGCCAGGCCACCTGCAGCAGGCCTGTGGGAGCCGCCTTCCCCGCTGCTGTCTCCACCCACAGCATTCGGCTCCGTGTGCTGGGTTGAGCGCTGCCCCTCATGTGGTGCCCTGGGGACAGGCAGGGGTAGCTTGTGCAGAAATGTCAGCTGGGCGCCCGTCCACCACACTGCGCTGCAGGAACACAGTGGTCCCGCGTCCAGGGGACAGGGCGCCAGGAGGAGGCCGGGGGGGCGTTCTGTCCTGAAGCATAGCTCAGAGCTCTTCTCGCCATGGACAAAAGGGCACCTGCCTTCACGCCCACCCTCTGGGGCTTGACTTAGGGCTGCTGGTGGGGGACATGCAGGCTCTGTGCTGCCACCGGGCAGCTGTGTGATCAGTCCCTGTTCTCCAGGCCTCGGTTTCCTCATCTGTACGAGGGGACCAGCAACCCCACCCCACGCGGCTGTCCTGAGGGTGAATGAAGCTGTGGACATGCCCCAGGAAGCCCCAGAGCCCTGCCAGGTGGCCCACAGGGGGAACAGGAGCTGGGCTGGGGTCACACCCCAGGACGGCTGCCGCGTGACCTCAGTCGCACTGGGTGACCCTCAACTTCATTTCTTACCCAGGGCTGTGGTGAGGTTTACATTTTGACATTTGTAAAATGCGTGGTGCACCCACCCCACAAATGATGTGGCCGTCACTCTTGTGGCCATCGGTGTGTCCTCCCTCACCTTACAGCAACCAACTCTTCCTCCTGATGATGCATCTTTTGGGGGAAACTGGAGCCCACAGTGTAAAGACACAACCCAGGGGTCATGCGGTGTGTCCCAGGTGCTCCTACCCGCTCCCCACTCAGCAGAAGGCCGGGCGTGGAGTGGCCAGAGCAGTGAGTCAGCGAGGGAGCCCACAGCTGCCCTGCCCCTGGGCCCGAGCCCCAGCCAAGGGTGAATGAAATCCCTCGGGCCCCGTGAATGGGGAGGCTGCTGGCTGCACCTGCCCCGACACTGGGCTGTGAGGGGCTGGACACTCGGCCTGGCGTCAGTGCTCAAGAATCTCTCCTGCCCTGGAGCCTCTGATGTTGCCCAAAGAAAGTCACGCTCGCAGGGCCGGCGCTGGTGCCAGTGCCGAGGCGGGCGGAAGGGTGGAGGATGGGGAAATCTCTGCATTACAGCCTCTGCTGCCTGGTCACGCTCCGCCTTCCCGGAATGTAGGGCTGTGCATTCCTGGGACTCGGGCCAGCCCTGACACGTGGCGGTGCTGCTGTGGCCCTGTCAGCCTCTCTGGGCACATGAGGGAAGGCAGCACCCTACGGCTGCTGAAGCTTCATCCACGCAATGTCCCCAAACCAGGTGACATAACAGTGTCATTCCTGCTTTGGAAATGAGGAAAATGAAGCCCAGAGAGGGCAAGCTACTTGCCCTCACTCACACAGCCAAGAGGTAGAATCAAGCCCAGTCACTGGGCCCTCCTGGGCCCTTCCTGGCACCACAGAGCTTGTGGTCCCACTCTGGGCAAGGGGCTGCCACTGACCAGAGCAGAGGTGGGGCATGGGGAGGTCGACACCCCCTTGATGCCCACCCAGAAGGAAGCCCCAAGAGGCTCCGCCCAGAAGGACCCTGGTGGGATGGGGCCTCCCAGCTGGGGTGGGCTGGAGGGAGCTTGCGCCAGGACCTGGAAGGGTGGGCATGGCGGAGAAGGCCCGTCTCGCTGGCCATGGTCTGCTGGCAGCTCACTCGAAGCGGCTCCCTGTCCCGTCTCCACCCCACGCGGAGGAAGGCTCAGCTGGTCCGTCCCCAGCTCTCACAAAGGCCGGGCCTCTAATCCTGAGCTCACAGCAGCTGGCAGAAGCCAGGGACAGTCAGTCCCCTGACTATAAAAAACCACATTACCGAAGGGAGCGGAGCCGGCCCTGCATTCCTCTGGGGCGTCTGCCGAGCCTCCCCGTCCCCTCCCACCACAGGCTCCTGGGAACGCCTGAAGCTCCCTGGACATGCCTCTGCCAGCAGGCTGCCACCCCCACCCCTCGCTGCCCCTTGGCTACCTAGAATACCCGTTGACATTTCAAGACTCAGATGTCTTCCCTGACCCCTGACCCCTGACCCTCTTCTCAGGAAGCCTGCAGTTCACTCCGTGATGCTTTCACAGAACGCCTTCTCTGGGCAGATGCTTTCCTTCACGCCCCCTTATCAGTCTGCCTGCTGTCCCAGCCACAAGGCTGGGCACCTTGCAGGCAGGGACCACGTCTGACTCCTCTGTAGCCCCCAGTGTCCAACCAAGCACCTGATGGCCAGGACACGCCTAGTGCTCAGCTGCAGGTAGAAAGACACATGCACAGAGGCTGCCCAGGTTTGCCACAAGGTACAGGTATGGCCGCTGTACTTCCTCCCATCCCTGTCCGTGAAGGCCACCCCTCCCCTGGAACTTGCACCAGCTGTGACTTTCTCTGGCTAATATAAAGTAGCAGAGGGGACACTCTTCCAGTTCTTGGCCCAGCAGCTTCCCTTCTGCCCTGTCGGAGCCATGAGCCACCGTGTTGAGAAGACTGAGCCATCCTGCTGGAGAGTGAGGCTCCTAGAGGGAAACCGAAGCCTCCTAGCCAGCAGCCAGCACCACGGACATCCTGGACCTTCCAGCCTAGCCACAGCCAAATGCCACTGCCCAAGTGACCCCAGTCAACACCTCGTGCGCAGACATGAGCCGTCCCCGTTGAGCCCTGCCCAGATCCCTGACTTATGGACTGCAAGCCATGAAACAGCTACTCGGTTTGGGAGTGTTTGATGCGCAGCAAGACACACATGGGGGAACACAGAGAAGGAGAAGACAGAGTTCTGCGGGACACCGGGCAGAAGGCCAGCTGCCACCTGGGCTCACGGGCAACTTCTGCTCTGGACAGAGGCTGTGGGTTGCCAGGGGGTGCAGGAAAACCTCACCCACATTATAAATGCAATTACTTCCTAGGAAAAATGTCCAGTGAAAATGCCCTTGCATTTGACTCAAAGGTTCACCAGCTGTAAGAAAGAAAATACTCTTCCATTGAGACATCTGACGAGCCCATGAGATCTGAGACACTCCCCGTTTGAAGTTAGTCTCTAAACAACCTGGAGCCCCGATGCACGCCACGTGTGAGAGCTTCTCAGAGAGCAAATATTAGCGTGTCGCCCTTTGTTGACAAAGATCACATGCCAGAAGTCCTGCCAGGGACAGGGTCTGGAGGCATCTGGAGGACTGGCATGCTGAGAAGGTTCTAGAAAGCTTCTGTCCAGACAGCACTGACTTGCCTTGCATACACTTTCAATCAGAAAGTTGGCATGGCTAACCAAGCCCCAGGGATATTATTTTGCACAAGGTTTCCTAACAGAGTAAAACATATACTAACTAAAATTTCATTTTTCTGTGCCCTCATTTTGTTGGAAAGAAGCAAACTTCAGTGAAACAAGTTCATATTTGAAATTAAGTTTTAAATTTCATCCAACCTTTTTATACCCACTGGGGGGACCATTACCAAAACAAAGACAAAAAATAAAATAACCAGTGTTAGGGAGAATGTGGATAAACCGGAGCCCTTGTGCACTGCCGGTGGGAATGTAAAACGGTGCAGCTGCTGTGGAAAACCGTGTGGTGGTTCCTCAAAAAATTAAACCTAGAATTACCATATGATCTGGCTATTCCACTTCTGGGTATATACCCAAGAGAAATGAAAACAAGGACTCAGACAGATATTTGCACACCCATGTTCATAGCAGCACTATACACACTGGCCAAAAGGTGGAAACAACCCAGTGTCCACTGATGGACGCACGGATAAAATGTGGTCTACCCATACACAGACCGTTATTCAACCTCACAAAGGAAGGAAATCGGTCACACACCATGACACAGATGTACCGTAAGGACATGATGCTCAAATCCTGTGTGATTCCACTTTTACAAGGTCACTAGAGGAGTCAAATTCACAAGACGAACAGTAGGGTGGTAGGTGCCAGGAGCTGGGGGCGGGATGGGAGTTAGTGCTTACTGGGAGCACAGCATAGGTTTGGGAAGACGGAAAATGTTCTGTGGACGGATGGTGGCTGCACAGAGCGTGCGTGTGCGTCATGGCCGGGCCTCCCTCGCAGGCTCCAGCCTCCCCTGGGGCCACCACCACTGGGCAGGAGCCACACGTGGCAGAGCACTGACATTGTGTGGCCACTCCCCTCTGAATGCCAGGCACATCCCCGCAGTCACTGTGACAAGGACCCCCCACACACACACTCACACACTAACACTCACACACATTTCCACGTGCCTCGGGGGTGCACTGGCGCCAGCTGGGACCCAGCTCCTTCCTGAGCAGAGTGTTGCAGTGTTGGCCACAGGCCGGGCAGCCACACCGCTGGGCTCCATACCTGAGCGGGGGGCCAGTCACAACATCCTGCCCACCCATGGACACCCTGCTCACCCTGCAAGGCCTCCCCCACCCAGGCACAGCCTGCACAGGTGAAGGCCTGGGTCTTACTCCTCTGCAGCTCCCACAGAGCCCATCCTCTGAAAGGGTGTCCTGGATGACTCACCGCAGTGGAGGGGTGAGGAGCCCGGTGCAGGCGGGTGGGGGTGCCCTCTGTGTCCCCTGGGGTGGGAAGTGAAGCTGCTCAGGCAGTGGGGACAGGGGAATTCAGAGCACTTACAAGCCCAGGACCCAGGCTGGCACCTGGCACTCATGGCCAACTGCCCCCATCATCCCATAATAGGGACACAAGAATCCCCATGGCACAAATGAGGAAACTGAGGCTCAGAGAGGTCAAGAGACTCGGCCGGCTGAGGTCTGAGAAGTTTGCAGGTGAGGTGTGCATCAGCACTGGAACCCTGGTGTGAACAGGCTTCGCGTCCAGGAACCTGAGTTCTCGCCTGTGGAGATGGGAGATGGGGTTGCCCAGGGCCACAGGGCTGTCCTGGAGGGCAGGGGACCCTGGGCCAGCTCCTGTGGCTGCTTTTCTGCCCAGAAGAACACATCCTAGAGCAAAACCACCCCCAGATGGAGGCTGCGGCAGCTGGCAAGAGTCTGAATTATCGCAGCTGGTTGTGCTCCCTGGACGCTGCCTTGTTGCTGGTTCTGCCCAAGAGGGGGCTTTTGTTCCTCAAGAGGAAAAGGAAGGGCTGGCCTCCCCCGCTCTCAGGACAAAGGGCGGCAGCCAGGGCCCACTTCCCCGGAACCCAGGGACAGCCTTGGGGGCAGCCACGCAGAGAAAGATCAGCCCATGGGCTGCACCATGCCACTGTCACTGCAGAGCACTGGCCCCCATGAACTCCAGGGCGGGCTGATGGACAGCTCCATGCCTCAGTTTCCTCACTGTAAAATGAGGATGGACATATCCCTCACAGGGTAGGGGTGAGGGCCGGGGTGCTAGTTCCCATGAACACTGCCGTGTGACCGGCAGGCTCCTGGGCACCTCCCTGGACATTCATCCTGCACGTAAATGCCGCCAAGTGGGCTGCCAAGGAAGGGTGGGTTCCACCTGGAATGAGACCCAGTGGCAACTTCAGAGCAGGGCAGTGAAATAAACCACAGGCCTGTCGGAAATGCAACAGGTAGCCCTAGACCCAGAGGGGACTGGAGTCAACGGGGTGATTAAATGCAGGATCTGCTCGTAGGCGCCTACAAAGGTCAGTGGCAAATGACCACGGTTCATAAATGCCACTTGATTTCCTTTGAATGGGGTCCTGCCTGGGACGCCTGCCCCACGCCCACCCCCACGGGTACTGCACGGGAACAGGGCCTGTCTAGGGGCAGGGGCTCCACAAGAGCACCCCCTCCTGGGACCCCCCCCTCCCCACGCCCCCTCTCAGCCACAGCCTTGTTAACATTCCTGGAATCCACGGGGCCTTTCTGCCCGCACAGTGCTGCTTGGGTCAGCCTCACCCTCTTCTGGACCACAACCAGAAACTTTTCCTGGCCCCTGCCTCAGCCTCTTCCTCCGATCCTGTCTATACCCTGGGGCCAAAATTACCACCCTAAACACTCCCCTGCTCAAGCACCTTCAATGGCTCCCTGCTACTCTGGGAATATGGTGCAAACTCTGGTCCAGTTTCCCAGGCTCTTTGCAACCTGGCACTGCTTCCATGTCCTCCAGCTCACCTCGTGCCACCCCAGCCAGTGGGCTCCTGCACAGGCCTCTGGGGTCACCCATCCAGGCCTGACATACGTCTGCAGCACCCTTTTCTCCTCCTCCCACCCCTCTGTCCCTTCGACAGCTGAGCTAACTCCTATTCACCTGCAGAAGTGTCACCCGGGCTCACTCCTCCAGAGAGCTTCCCCAGTGCCCCCAGGCTGGGGTCTGTGCCCCGCCCCTGCTCCCCTTGCCCCTCTGAGGACGGAAAAGCCTCGCTGGGTCTCACATGGGTTCTGAGGCCTCCCTGCCCGGCCCAGCCATGGGATCCCGGCTCTGATCCCCGCACCCCAGTGCCTGGCCAGAAGGAGCCACTGAATGCATTCCCTTCTGCCCCAGCTTCCTGGGGTCAGAGGCCAGGGCTCCAGCCAGCTCTGTCCAGCCACCAGCAAGTCTCCCAAGTCCAAAGGAGGCTGCAGGGTGCTTCAGAGCTGGAAGACGCGAGTGTTCACACACACACTGGGGTCTCCAGTCTAGGGTTTCCACTGCAACTCACTTTAAAACAATCAAAATCATTTAAAAATGCTCCCTGTGGCCCAGGGGCTGGAGAAGGTGGCAGACACGGTCCCCAGACTGGACCCAGCTGGAGAGAGAAGACAGGGGACATGGAGCAGCCAGCATTTCATCTAGTGCCTCTCACCTCCAGAAATTTCTATTCACCCTAAGGTGCAGGTCAAACGTCCCGCACCCCTCCCAAAGCCTTCCCTTCCTGGGCTCTAGGCGGGCTCCCCTCTCCTGGGCCCCCACCCTCTGCCACTACCACCAAGCCTGTCCCAGGGCGATGGCCCCTCAGCTTCCCTCTCCACCACCCACGGTCTGTCCCTGCCCAAGCTCCAAACCCCTAAACTGTCCCTACACTGTCAACACGTCACATTTCAAGTACATTCCCAGCCCACGCTCTGGTGGTCCACGCTGGGGGGCCTTGGGTTCCCTGCCACCAAGCCCACCCCCTGACTGATTGTGAACAGGCAGCTGTCCCCATGGAATCCACAGAGAGAAGACATCCACTGCAGGGCACCAAAACCGGCCGAGCCCCCGCGTGCCCAGCCAGGTCCACAGGGGTCTCAGCAAGGCAGCCCTGGTCACAACTGTCTGGCCCCCACCCCCCAGGGTACCCCACTGCACCTCCACCCCCACCCCCCCAGGCACCCCAACCCCACCCCCCCAGGCACTCCAACCCCCGCCATGCCCAGCATCTCAGGGTGAGTGAAGAGCCACCTCGGGTCACCATCTCTGCTCTCTGCAGAGCTGGCCATGGCCAGGCCAAGGGGGGATGGTTCTGGGGGCCCTGGGGGCCAGGCTGGGACCTGTCCCCAGGGAGGGAGAGAATGTAAATTCTATATACCCAAGACCTCCCAGGGCCCAGGACCCAGGACCCCAGCCCAGCTCTGCTCTCCAGGCTGAACATGACCAGACCACAGACCCACCCTGAGTCACCCCTGCCGTGGGTGCTCACGTCCCACAGTCTGTGGCAAGGGTCTGGAAGATGGAATTAAGTTAAGGATCAAGAGACAGCATCACCCAGGGGGGCCCTAAATCCAGTGACTGGTGTCCTTGTGAGAGACAGAAGAGGTACAGATGGAGGCAGAGATGTGGCCACACGCCAGGAGCACCGGGGCCGCCAGGAGCTGGAGGGCAGGGAGGACCCTCCCCTAGGGCCTCGGGGGAGGCGTCAACTCTGCAGCTCCGAGCCCCTCCACTGTGGCCATTACTACGGCAGCCCCAGGAAGCTGATGCCAGTGCCCCCCGGACCACGCTGAGCTGCTGCTCTCTCTCCCTGACCACACGTGCAGCAGGCGCACCGGCCACCTAGCCCCACACCCACTGCTGTGTCAAGTACGTCATCACTCGGCTGAGGCAGTTTCCCGTGACAGTCCCACATCCAGCTGGAACAGGCTCACGTGGGGTCAGAGGTATGGGCTGGCCCAGCCCCTCCCTCCAGCCTCCAGAGGTGCCTGTCTGCCCGGCACCCCGTTTTCCAGTTGTCGGTGGCAGGGTGGGTCTGAGAACACTCCGGGCCAGGCCCACCGTGGCCCGAGAATATGCAGCACCACACCCTGCATTTGGGGGCGGATTCTGCCTTGCCAGCCCCAGGTTTGCAGGATGGAGCTAATTTAGGACCTTGCTCAGAAGCAGCACTGGGACAGCCTATGACAGTTCAGCCAGGTTTTCTAGCAACCCCGGGAAAACACAACAGCAGCCTCTGCCTCTCAGGATCATCACAGCTCCCACGCCCAGAATTGTGACAAGCGGAGAAGGAGCCCACCCACACCAAGACACAGGATTTTAAACTCTGGGGCCTCAGAGGAAAAATATCCAGTGGGCCCTATTTCACTGTGCCTGGAACAAAATAACCAGGTCTCCGAGGACACGGGCCCTCCTGCACCAGTGCCACCCCGGCCGCCTGCCTGCCTGCGCCCAGGCACTGCACAGAAAGAAAGAGGATGTGGCTCCCCCCTCTTCCAAGTGCTCCAAGCGGCTCCAAGAACCTCAAATCCAGGGCACCACAGAGGGAGGCACTGCAGCCTGCAGCTCCCCACTTCAGGGGACCAAGGAGAGGGAAGCTGGGCCACCCACCATGCCCAGCCATGGTCACCCTGACTGCCCTGCAGCTCCTGACGCAGAGATCAGCTCCCAACGCCCAAGTGCTGCACCTCTGGCCTGCCAAGGGAGAGGGGCCCGGGGGCCGGTCCAGCAGACAGGAACAGGGTCCCCGAGAGGCATCCCCAGCTGGCTCTGGCAACAGCTGTGCTCAACACATACACCCACTCACAAACCCCGGAGGATGCTGGGGCCCTTCACACTCTGGCTATGGCCACCTGCCAGCTCCAGGGGCTGCAACTTCAAAGCAGCCCCCGCCCCACGAACCCAGATGCACCTGGCTGTGCGAGTCCCGCTGCTCCAGCGGGCGCTTGGCCCTCACCTCCTTGCTTTCCTTTGCTAACCATCTCTGGGTTCATGTCTTGTCTCCACAAAGGGCAACAGGGCTGCCTCCCACCACAAGGTCCACTGGGTTTGCTCCCAGCGCCTGGCATGGAGGGTGGGACGCAGCACCCAAACAGCCTGTGCTACCCCCCACCAGCCCTTTGCAGGACGAGGGCCCAGGCCACCAGCATCCGGCATGACCTGCACCCTCGCCTGCATCTGCCCAGCCCAGACAGCCGCAAGCACCCCCAGAGCCCCACAGTGTGCTGGGGGGCCCAGTGTGAGCCACGCAGTGCCATGGTCACGGCCCCCCCAGGAGGACACTCAGCCCACCCCGTGCCCCGGGCAGCCAGCGCAGACGAGCACCTGCCCCTCTGGAGAGAGGAGCACAGCAGCCCCACGTGTCTACACCCGCCTTGGAGAATGACCCCGCTCATGCAGTGGCCCCCGAGGGGTACCTCGAACTCTGTGTGAAGGATCAGGGTGCTTCCCCCCACCCCGCCCTGTGCAGCGCTCGAACGCTGGCCACACACAACGCCCGCACAACGAGCCTTCACACTCGTGAGGGACCCGGCCCACCCTCGCCCCTGCTCAGCCATCTCATTGGTGACGTTAGGGCAGCTCTGGGCACTTGAGGGGCCGTGAGGGCTGGTGTGCCCACGAGTTCTTGTCCCACAGATGCATTTCTCCCCATGGGGCACCCGTAGCAGGCACCCACATGTCCTTGCCAAATGCATTCATTCTTCAGTGTTTGCTTTTCACTGCATCTCAACAGGAGCGGCTCTGACACTCGGTGGCCTTGGACACAGGCCCCAACTGTGACGATGCCGGGAGGACCCCTCCTTGCACCCTGGGACAGGGAAGCCGGGAGGCAGCCAGGGCCCAGACTCTAGGCTCAGTGCTACGTTTTCCTGTCTGCAGGGGCAGAGGGACACAATCCACCCTCCCGTGCGATCCCAGAGACCTAAGCCATACGGCACCCAAGCGTGGTTGGTCAGCCCAGAGCCAACAGTGTCTGGGGGCAGCCAAGAGCCCTGGAGCTGCCCCGTCCCGAGTCCGCAGCACCTGCATACTTACAGTACCCACACCTGGTCCCGCCTTCAAAGATGAATCCGTTTGGCACGGCCCCATAGCGCCGGAGGTCAGACAGCTTCCACTGCCCCATGACGGCCGGAGGGACGTCCCTGGCCAAGACGAGGACATCGTTGCAGAGGTGCAGGGTGGCTGGGCCACTCTCCAGCTTGGTGCCTGGCGCCACTGTCACATGGAACCTGTGCACTGAGGGGCCGGGTGGGAGCAAATGGGCGTCACAGGGAGGCGGGGTGGAGGACTGGCACCCAGGTGTGGCTGGGGGGGTGGCCCCACCCTCGGCAGCTGCTCACCACATGCTGTGACAAAACGAGCAGACGATGCTACTCGCAGCACCCTGCGGACCATGGCCTGGTGGGTGGAGGAGGCCTGGGGTGGGGGCCACAGTGACCTCCTTTCCATCCTTCCAGGATCTACCTTTGAATGGGGCAAGCACGTCCCAGAGGGCCCGTCGTAGAGCGCTGTTCACAGAGCACCTCCTCCCAGAGAAGCCCTCCCCACCCCCGGGCAGCGTGTGGTCCCATTTCACAGATGAGGAAACTGAGGCTCGGGGAGGCCTGGCCTTGGTCAGTGTGTGCCGAATCACAGCCCCAGCCTGGCCACAGGGACACTCAGGAAACCCTGGGCCCTCCTCTGCCCAGTCTGCTATTCTCCCGGACACTAAGATGACCCCGAGGTAGCTGGGCACGGCATGGGATCCCCGCGGCCCTGCCCACGCCCTCAGCATGGCCCTCGCCCCCAAAGGTCCCAAAAGGATGGTTGTGAGCACCATCCCCTCCTCCCCCTTCTCTCTCCCCAGTTCGCCCCCACCTCAGGGGGGTGCACACCCAGGGAGCCTGGCCCCTGAGCAGAGGGCGCCCCTGCCCCCCGCTTCACCTCCAGCCCCAGGGCCAGAGGGCCCCTGGTCCCACTGCCACCCCCTCCTGCTCCCAGCGGTGGCCTGGGGCTCGTCCTGCAGGGGACCAGTTGGCCACGCCATGACTTCTACCAACATAAAGACGCCAGGCCAGCGCCCAGCCACCTCTGTGTGATGACGCCCACCCCAGCTGGATAAAGAAAGGGTCCCTGCCACTAAGCCAGGCTGGGCTGGTGGGAACCCCCAACTGCAGAACGTTCTGGAAAGGCGTGGTTCCTCCTGATGTTGCCTTCACCTGTGCCGTCTGCTGGGCTGTCCACACCTCCCCAGACCAAGCCCCGGCTTCTCTCTCCCCGGGGCCACAGCCATCAAGGGCAGGGATATTTTACTGCAATATTTTTAAAAATAAAAAGTAATGCAGAGAGTCCATGATGAACAAAATATCAAGGTTTTAAAGACAGGGTGGGTCGGGTTGTTAGGATTCTGGCCAGGTGAGGGGATGTGAACTGCAGGGCCAGAGCTTGACTTTATTTAAAATTTTGGTACTTTGCTCATCATGAGTTTTTTGCATCAATTTTGATTTTTTTGAAAATACCGAATTATGCTGTCTCTGCGGCTGAATGCTCAAGGCCCCAACCGCCAGGCCCCCCGGGGGCAGCCACCTCTGCTCACACATCCCAGTGGGCAGCCAATCCCTGCACCTGCCTGTCCACCGGCCGCCCTGCAGGGCTGTGCGGGCCTGTGCTGGCTCCTTGTCTCCCAGAACAAACTCCCCAGGAGTACACTCTCCTCCCTCCCCTCCTAGCCTGCCCGCCCGGCCCTCCCATGTGGCTGGGGGGAGCTGGGGGAGCTGCCGCCATCTGCGGCTCCGTAGCTTTCCCCTCCCAGCACCCCGGCTCTGGGCTCAGTGTCCAGGGTGGGAGGCAAAGCACAGGGCTTGGGGAGGGCACTCCCCTAAGAAGGCTGCCAGCTTGGGCTAAAGGTTCCGGTTCTAACAGGAGTGGTTAGGGAGCTCCGACGGCCCCGTGGCCCCACAGGTTCCCTTGTCCCAAACCCTCCCCGAGCGCCCCAGGCAGGGGCCAGGCTCTCCCAACCTGAGTTTGGAGCTCAGTAAATGTGTGAAGGCCCACTAATGTCCCACCACATCAGTGGGGGCCCCCGGGACCCCCAAGGAGGAGGCTCTCCCCTGGGACCCCTGCCCTGGGTCACTCACCCTCACCGAGTGCATAACGGATCCGGGCATCCCAGGCACACATGGCATCATGGCTGTCGAAGCCCAGCATGACTGCCTGGGACAGGCAGACGATGGCCAGCGTGTGGGCCAGGCCCTCGTAGGGCAGGTCAGGCTCCAGGCCACAGATGTCCTCCAGGGTCAGGCTGCTGCGCTCCCGGAGACCCTTGGCTCGCTCCGACTTGTCCTTGTAGACCAGCATGAGCAGGCAGTCTGCACAGGCAGGAGTGCATCAGGACGCCAGCCCAGCCTGCCCGCCAGCCAAGGCCTCAGCACCCCCCAGGAGGCTGTGGCACAGCTACAAAGAGGCCCAGGTTGGAGGCACAACCCTGAGCAAGCCACTCAGCCACTCTGTGTCTCTGTCTCCTTGTGTACAAAGTGGCATGATCCCCCACCCTGCAAGACCACAGGCCACGAGAGCCGAAGTAGGCCCAGAACACTTCCTGGCTGTGCCCAGCCCACCTGACTCTGGCCCCCATGGCTGAGTCCTGGACCCCCACAGCGGACCCACCCTGCCCCAGGCCTGGAGCCCACCTGGCCTCACTAAAGAGCTGTAAGCAGAGTCTCGGGGGCCCAGGCATGCAGCCTGCCCAGTGGCTGTGGCCTCCCGCCTTAGTCCCATGCGCACGCTGGCCCTGCCTGTGCCCACTTCATGCCACACCGGACCCACGTCACCTCCTGTTTCCTTGTTTCCAGAGTGTGGCCTGAGCTCCAGGCTTAGGGAGGAAGGAGTCGCTGGGCCTTCCAGCCCGGCTTCCACCCAACCACTGTCCAGTGCGGTGGGCCCTGGTCTCTTCCCTGGCTGCAGGGAATGTGCCTGAGTCTCTCCTCCCAGACCCTCCAGGGCAACTCAGGTCTCTGTCCCCCAAGTTCCCAGTATCCAACGTCACTATCACTACACCATGGCAAAGCCAGCAACAGGCCCAGTGCAGTCCACTCGGCCCAGAGTGCAGTTCAAACAACAGCACCGCATAGCCACCTGCACGGCCCTGGGCAGCACGCCTGGCCAAGAGAACAGACAGGGTGATGCAAGGAGGGTCCTGGCCCTTCTGCATCAGCCCAGGCTTGACAAATAGGTCTCCTCCACGCCGCAGGCCCCAGCAGGTGGGCACAGGATGCCCAGTCTTTGCTGAGAGTGCAGGTTTGGGGACTTAATGCAAACACCTAAACACATTTATGTGTGAGTCAACCCCAAATTCCGCATGAAGCTACAGAAACCAAGTCCCGTGTGCATGTGTGGGGAAGGGTGGAGGGGAATGCTCCCAAGAAGATACAGAAGGATGTGTCTACTCTTCAAAACAGGCCCAGCAACCCAAGCAAGAACCAAAATCCCAGATGAACTTGACTCAAACACTAATTTACCTTGCGGGACCCAGAACAGCCACAGCATTTTGCCTCCCTTCGCAGCCCCTCATCACGCAGGACCATGGAGTCACAGCCATGGGAGCCGGAGGGGCCCTGAGCAGCCATCGAGGCCAGCGGTCAGCAGGGTTCCTCCACGAGGGGCCAGAGGACAACCAGTTTTGGGGCCACACATCTCTGCCTGGACTCCTCAACACTGCTGCCCTTGTGGCGTGAAAGCAGCCGCAGACAGTATGTGAGCTGACATACGTGTCAATGGGCACAGCCACATGCCAACAAAACTGTATTGACACAGAAGGCCTGTGGGTGGGGCGGTGGGGGTTTTCACTTCCTATTTGAGAATCTGCCTGTAGTGTCTGAAATGTTTATAACTAGAAAACATCTAAGGCACTCCCAATTTGAGAAAGGAAAAACCCAGAACCCACAGAAATCCATCTGCCCATCGTGGGTTTCCGTCCGATCTCTCCCGAGAGCAGCCTGGGAAGAGGCCGTCAGCACAGAAGACTCCTTCTGGAAACTCCTAGGCAGGAAGGAAGAGGCCTGGCCCAGAGAGAAGTAAGTCAAACAGGTTGGCATAAACAGAACTCGTCATAATGAAAAGGTCTCCCCAAAAATGTCACCAGAGCACCCAAGAAACGACAACATAAGGACTGAGCACGGGAAGAGTTTCCACAAAGGACAGGGCGGCTACAGCGGGCAGCCAACGCAGGGCTCCACCATGGTGCTCTGCGAGGGGCACATACCTGCCAACCACCTGCCACCTTCTATGCTCGGGCCTCAGCTTCCTGTGCTCCCTGGTGGGCTGAGCCAGTGGGGTCCCTGAACCCCAGGTAGGGACCCTTCACCTCCCATGGTCTGGCTCCATGGTTGTGGTGCTTCAGCCATGCCAGGGCAGGCAGCTCCTGCCTCTGCTGCCAACCAGTCCTGTCCGCTGCCCATGAAGCCAATCGTGTGGCCCTCGGTTCTGCCCTGGGCCCCATCGTCTCTCCCTGCAGTCACTCCTCGGGCCAGGTACCCCCATCTCTCTCCTGACTTACAAAAGGCCCTCATTGCTCACCCCCAGACACACTGGCCACTCTCCCGACCACACGCCAGCCTCCGGGGCCCTGCCCCCTGCTGAGATGCTCTCCAGACTTCCAGAAAGGCCCCCTGTCTCCAGGGGCAGGACCTGAGAGTTCCTTGAAGGCAGAGAGCACCATGAGATGCAAGCCCAGGCAGGGAGGGCCGACACACTAGCAGATGCACACTCGCACACGCAGACACTCACATGCACGCTCACTGCTGGTGTCTGCATGTATGTGTCCCCCAAATTCATGTGAAGCCCTCACCCCAAAAGCGATGGTGATAGGAGGTGGGGCCTTTGGGAGGTGATAATGTCATGGGGTGGAGCCCTCAAGAATGGGATTCATGCCCGTATAAAAGAGGCCCCAGAGAGCTCCCTGCCCTTCCCCCACGTGAGGACGCACTGGGAGGCGCAGTCTATGAACCAGGAAGCGGGGCCTCAGCAAACACCGGATCCGAGGATCCGCCTTTGCCTCGGACTTGCAGCCTCTGGAACCAGGAGATAGAAACGTCCGTTGTTTAACACCCAGGCTGTGGTGTCATTAGAGCATCTCCAGACATGCACACACGCCAGCACTCACCCACTCCCCCACTCACTGCCATGTGCACACGCACACACACACATGCCAATGCGCACACACGCTCACACACGTGCGCATACTTACATGTACATGCACATTCTTACATGCACACTCATGTATGGAAGTACACATACACTCCCCTGCATTCACTGCCACAGCCACGTGCATGGGTGTCCCAGCAGAGGACAGGATGACACCGGCTCAAGCCCCACGTCTGCCCGACAGATCTGTGTCTGGGGACCTGTCCCCAGGCTCTTCGAGCCTCTGCTCTCCATCTGAGAGATAGGCAAGGACACGCAGCCTGCACAGAGCCCAGCCTGGCACGCAGTGGCCCCGGCAAATGCCACGCCCCAGTGAGCCCAGAGGGCCCCCAGCAGGGCCTACAACCCAGGCCTGGGACAGTTGGGAAGGTCCAGTGTCCAGTGCCATCGTTAAATACTTGCAGGGATACAGAGCTGGTCAGTATGTCACCCAGCCCCATGGTGCCCCCATGGCTCAGCCCACGCTGCTCTCCAGTTAGTCCTGCCCTGCAGCCAACGGCAGGTGGGGCTGGCGGATTGCCAATGCCAGGGCGTGGAGATGCTCCCTGAGACAGGGAAAGGCAAATGCCAACATGCAGGCAGCAACCCACGTCAGGGCAAATCCTGCCAGCCCTTCCAGGGTGCTGAAAGACCCCCCACTGGGCCCCTCAGATCCCCCTCACCCCCTCTGGCTCTGTCCCAGCCTGGCCTAGCATCCTCTGGCACTGAGCCCAGCTCGCTCTGCTAACGCCTACTGTGTGTCGACTCTGTGAGCAGCCCAGGACCCAGGGGACAAAGCCAGGCTCCCACAGACCTGGCCCCAAGAATGGGGACAGTAAGACGCACAGATGAGCCCACAGACAAGGAAAGTGCTGTGCAGGGGGCCAGAACAGGTGACCTGACAACAGTGGCTGGGCAGGGATTGTCTCTCCCAGGAGGGAACTGACCCCTGCCCAGCAGCCCCACAGGGAACAGCACTGTGTTAGAGGGAACAGCCAGTGCAAAAGCCCAGAGGCAGGGCAGTGTGACCTCTTCAGGGACCTAGAGGGCCCAGCTGGCCCAAGGAGGAGGGGAAGAGCGACCTGAGGTATAGGCAGGCTGGGTCTGGTGGACCTGGTGATGGACGCAGAGAGCTCTGCTCCAAGGCACCAGGGAACTCTTTATAAAGGGCTCTGAGCAGAGAGGACCAGCCTGGCTTTGTTCAAAGCCCACCTTGGCCACCGTGTGGAGAATGGACCCGGGGCAGCAGTGGGAGCCTCGGAGGAGCTGCAGTTGTCCAGGTGGACGCACTGGGCCAAGGCTGGCTGGAGCCAAGGAAAAGCTGCGGCTGTGGTCTCCACGGTGGCCGACCCTGCCCAGACGGCACTGGATCACCTGCCCCGTCCTGGCCCTCCCGGCTGGAGGCCCCAGGACTGCTCGGTGGGTGGGATGTGGGCGGAGGGAAGCAGACAGTCCAGGACCCTCAGATTTGGGTGGGGGGAGGGGCGGCTGGGGCGGGGCCTCTGAGGTGGGGGCTAGGGTGGGAGGATCTCTCCTGGACACGCCGCGCAGATGCACACAGGCAGTTGGACACGCGTCTGGAGATGTAAAAATAACTGTGGAGTCATGAGCACACGGGAGGCCTTGGAGCCAGGGCTGACGCCGCCAGGGCAGGCAGGAGGGACAGGCGGAACTTCAGGCCTCCCGTGGGGAGGAGGAGGAGGGGATGCCGGCAGAAAGATGGGGATCGATGGATCAGTGTGGAGCCCCAGGGAAGCTGGGGGTAGGGGAGTCCACACCCACTGAGCAGAGAGGAGGCCGGAGGAGCAGCCATTGGACTTGGCCCTTGGAGGTCGCAGCGACCTTGAGGCCGTGCTCTCAGCAGAGCACAGCAGGAGCCTGAGAGGACCCTGCTAAGGGTGCAGCAGCCTGGGGGCTGCCCCAAGCAGCCAGCAGGGCTGAGGGCAGGAGCCCCACTGACCAGCTGGCCTGCTGGTGCTTCCTCCAGCCCGGATCGAGTGCACAGCCCAGGCCTGCCCACGGCCTGATGCAGGAAGGAGATCCATTTATGGCGCCACCTGCCCCACACAGGTACAGGTGGGCCCCCGCCAGCATGCACTGACACCAAGGGGAAGGCAAGGCCCAGGACATCACGCCGTGCAGGTCCAGGGCCAGGACCGCCCACCCGCCTCTCCACCCACCCTCGCGAGGGCCCTGCGAGTGGGCCAGGCAGGGACTGGCACAAGACTCCAGCTGAGGACGAGGAAGTGCCAGGAAGGATAATGTCAGGTTGCAGCTCGCTTGAGCGGAGCTGAGAATTGAACTCAGGTGCTCAAATTGGCTGTCGTGAAACAGGCTGCAGGAAGCTCAGCCCATCCCTGAGCCTCCACGGGGAGAGGAGAACTGGCCACCACCAGCACCTTGCCCAAAGCCCGCACCTGAGATGTCAGCCCCACTCCCGGGGAAGGAAGCAGAGGCCCAAATAACCCAAAGCCAGGAGATGCTGACTTAGGAAGGGACCCGTCTAGTCACCATGCCCTGAGACCCACATCCTCCAGAAATGCACCCCGTGTTAGTAGGGCTGCTGACTGCACAGGTCGCACGGGCAGCTCCGGGATTCACAGGCACGTGCCATGAGGCTTCCCGTTCCTGTGTGTGGGTGCAAGGCCTGTGCCATCGCCATGACCATGTGATGGGGCACCCCCACAGGCAGGGCTTGACCCCCCCCGGGCTGCATGTAAGGGTGAAGCAGACTTGGGGAATCCCTGCCCTCCAGGAACTCAGCAGAGGATCTGAGAGCAGGGAAGACTAAGCTGGTATCCCCATTGGCCTGAGAGTAGGCACTGACCTTCTAGCCAGCCACGGGGGGCAGGAAACCTGGGCTCTGCCCCAATAGTCCTGTGTCTTCGGGTCAGACCCCTTGGGCTTCTGGCCCTCAGCTTCCCTGCCTACAATGACCCCGAAGTCCCTGCCAGCTCCAGGACTCCAGTGGTCCGTCCAGCCACTCAGGTAGCCCTGGTTGCTCTCTGACAGCCTCTGGGTGCCTGGCCTGTGGGCCGCGGCCTCCTTGGGGAGTCAAGAGTGCTCCCCTTCCACTATCGTGAGCCTCGGCACCGGGGAGGGAGAGGGGCTGAGACCAGGGCATGCTTGCCCAGTCACCAGCAATGGGCCCTGGCCAGGACTGGGCCCAGACTGTCCTTTTCCGGCAAGAGGACTCAGACACATATTCTCCAGTAAGGACAGAGGTCGCAACCCCAAAGAACTTGATCCCACGGAAGGGCACCCTAAAATCCCACACGGAGACAGAGGACCCAGCTTGCACTGGCCACGTCGGACACTGCAAGCAAGGAAGCTTCTTCCTCTCTACTTCCAGCTTTTCCATTTTCTTCAGTGAGCGTGTTCTACCCATTAGGAAGATCTATCGCTTCTGAACATGCACTTGGATAAAAGATGTTTTCCTTCTTTCACTAACTAAACTCCACTGTAAGAGGAGTAAGTGCTCATGCTCAGGTGACATGCAAACAGGGGAAAGGACGCCCTTTGCTCCCCACCACCCCAACCTCCCCATCCCTCCTGACTGCCTCTCATGGACCCTTCTGGGGAGGAAATTGCCATTGTAACAAGTAAGAATCCTGAATTTCTTACTACAAGAAAGCAGGGTCGGCCCTCCCTCCTTCACACCAGGGTCACTGAGCTGACCATCCACTCCTCAAGGGCAGGACCTGAGCCCCACGCCTGGCCCAGCCACAGGCAAAGTGGTCTTAGGCACCAGGGCAAGAGGCGGCTGGGGTGAAGGCAAAGCTCCCCAGAGTGGGTGTTGGGGGGGCTGCCATGTGGGTTGGGTCAGGAGGGCCTAGAGGGGAGGGGAGGCGCGTCGGTGCCTCTGGCCAGGACAGGGTGGGGGCGGTGGGCTTTGGGACGCTGCTCCAGCCCAACCTGCTCACCTGACTGGCCTCTGGGCAACCCCACAGGACATCAGATTCTGCCAGGGGGCTGCTGAAGTGACCAGCACAAAAAGTGGTGTCTGAAGTATTGGGTCCCAGGACAACGAGACAGTGGCCACAGGGCTCAGAATGGATGCAGGGGCACCTCCCACCCCTACCCCAACCCAGCCCTGGATCCCCGTTCAGGGGAAGGCTCCATCTCCCCAAACCCCTTTGGCCCCAGTTTTGCTGTGAACATGAGCACCCTGGTGCCAGGGCCTTCTGCCTTCTCAGCTGCCCTGGCCCACATGGAAGACACAGGAGATGCTTGGTGGCCACTAGGTTCATTCACAGACTCACAGGTCCCTGTCACAGGACCACAAACCCGGCAGAGCAGAAGGACCCTCCCTCTCAGGCACCCTCTTGAGGCCATGGGCCCCTCTGACTCCCGGAAGTGCTCTCTCATCCAGAAACACAAAGACCACACCCCAGCGGTGCTCCTCTGGGTGGGCTCTGTCCTCATGCCTTCCTGGCCCCTGGCCTCTCTGGAGGCTCTGCACAGGCTCCCCCCACCACTGTCCTCCCATAAACCCCCACCACGCAGCGGCCCCCTCCTGCCTCCAGCCCAGCTGACCCAGGCCTGTCCCCTCTCGGGGTGGCCTTTGGCTCCTTGGCCCTTCCCTCAGCCTGGCTGTGCCTCAGCCCCGACCCCACCTTCCTCTACCTGACCCCCACTCAGCTCTGGACAGCACCCCCAGCCCCAGGCACAGGGTCAGGGCACGAGGGACCGAGTGGAGGAATGCCTGGCTGTGGAGCCCAGGCCCTTGGGGGAGCTGAGGCCCAGACGGACATGGCACAGCAGGGGTGACCGGGAGGGAACCCCAGTCCCCCACACACCTCCGCCTGGGAGCTGACAGACACCCTGCAGTCCTGCAGCCCGAGGCAGCGGGGCTCCCGCACACGGCATCCCGCACGGGCCTGGCGGCGGGCGCCGCCTCCCACTGCGCACGCTGCGCCAGCGGCCAAAGCGGGGGCTCCTCGCTGGCCGCCTCCCACGAGCCCGGGGCACAGGGGCTGCTTCCCCCAGACAATGTGGATGTCCCCTCCCCTCCCGGAGCCCGGAGCTCTGCCCCCGCCCGGCCGGCCCACCGGAGAGCAGCTTTCGGGGGCGGGGGCTGGGGCTGCTCCCCCGCCAGCCCGGCGGCCCTGCGGGAGGGGCTCTGCGGGGCAGGGGCGCCGCGCTCTCCGGTGTCGCGGCTATTTCGGGCGCGGGCGCTCGGCCGCCCGGTGGCCCGGGTCGCGCAGGGTCCGCCCGGCCGCCCCCGCCGCCCGCTCACCTGCCACCGGCGACGGCCTGCGCAGCACCAGCCACCTACTCTTCCACTGCGGGACAGAGACAGCCGTGAGCCGCCGCCCGCGCCCGCGCCCGCCCCGCGCCCGCGCCGCGCCCCGACCTTCTTGCCGTCCCGCAGCTTGACCTGGCCCTCCACCAGCGCCGCCTCGGTCATCTTCTGTCATGGTCCCCGCCCCGCCTCGCCGCCAGCGCAGGGTCACTTTCAAAATAGCTCCGCGCCTGGGCGGCCAGGAGGGCGGGCCGGGGCGGGGCGCGACACCGGGGACGCCAGACCGGGCGGGGCGCGGGGTCTCCCGCCTCTCCTGCCGGGTGGGGCCCGCGCCCACCCTCCGGAGCAAGCGTGTGCTGGGGGTGGGGTGGGGGGGGGTCCTGTCTCAAAAGCAAAGCGAACGACCCGGCCTGCAGAGGCCATCCCCGCTCCGGCACACTCGGTTCTCAACTTTAAAGTTTGTCTTCAACCAACCTGACTTCACCCTCTGGCACCTGCCCCTCCCACCACCCCCAGGGTGTCACCAGACACCCCTGACAACAGACTGACCACAGACAGCCCTGGCCCAGGACACCGTTGAGTCCTCAGGCCTCCCCCACACCCAGAAGTGGTGGGGCTGGGGGATGCACAGGGTCTGTGCTGGTTACCTGTCCTTTTGTCCACTCATGTTCTTATTAACATGTGGCTCTCCAGGCAGCATGGACCCAGTGCAGGTGGCTGCCCCTTGGTTGACTCGGCGACCCAGGTCTTCCCACCCCTAGCCAAGAGCTGGCCCTGCTAAAGGCCGGCTTATGCCAGCCTGGCACAATGGGCACAGAGGGGCAGTGCTGCTGTGTAAAGGACCTACCGGCAGCCCCTTCCCAGGGGTGGGCTCTCTGAGTTTGACCCTGTGGCCCCAGTCCAGCTGCCCCCAAGGTCTGGCTTAGTATTGAGATGCCAACCCCAGATTCTTCTGGAGAACACATGCATTGAGGGGCCTGGTAGATCTATGCCTTAGATAGCAGCCCCTCATCTGTAATAGGCCTCCAACACCCAGGACTGCAGGAACAGCCCTGAGATGAGGGAACTGGGGTGGGGGGAAAGAACCCAGTAAAATAAGCACCCTAGACAAGCTGTGAAGCTCTGTCCACATGCCCTAGCAAAGGCCCATCCTGGGGAGGAGGGAGGAGAGGCTTACAGTAGCCTGTGTGAGTCTTCATGTCATCCCGTGCAGACCCCCAGGCTGGGTTCCGCTTGCCTCAGAGCAGCTTGTGGCCTGGAGGCCAGGACTGAGCCACATTGCTGACCCCAGGCGGGGCTCAGACGCAGCAGGAGCCCCACGCGTTCCTCCCCATTGCCCTGGGGATCTGAGAGGCCTCAGGTGGACCATGAGGGTTGATTTTGATGCTGCAGTGACATCTTGCTGGAGCCTAAGGAGGGGGACACTAGTCCCAGGAAGCAGCTCTGTGCATCCCCCCTCCACCCATCCCCCAGCTGTCACCTGTGCAGCCGCCAGCCATTGGCTGCCTTTGGCAGAACAGTTGCTGGGCCACAGAGCCCCATTCATGCTCCCCACACATGCCAGGCCCCCGAGGGGCTGGCCCAGGACAGCCGGTGTGGAGGCGGGTGGCAGTCGGGGGCTGTAACCAAGGACACATCCACCGTCCCAGGCGCCTGGCACTTGCTAGTCCCTGCAGGGAGGGGCAGAGCCCCGCTGCATTCCCGAGTGCTGGCCCTGACCCAGGCTTCCGCACGCCTGACTACTGCACCTGCTCCCACATGGACCCAGAAAATGTAGACTGCCGTGGGAACAGACAGCTCCTCCCCCACCCCCCCTGGACCCAGAGGATGGCTCTGCTGCTGCCAGGGCTGTCGAAAGGTAGGGAAAGCTTCCTGACAGGAGGAGAAGGTGGCCTGGCTCCTACTCCCGGACTGGCCAAGAACACTGTGACCCTGGTTTTGCACCTACCTCTCTCTGTGCCTCAGTTTCCCCAGCTGTTACAGCCCCATGGAACATTGGAACACTAGAAAGAAGGAACCTGGACCCCTGAGTCACCATGGGGAGGGCACCAGCAACACCCAACCCGAGCAAGACTGTGACTTACAACCTACATCGAACAGAATAAAATAAGGAAAGAAACCGACATCTGCACGTGTTGTAGTGACACTGCAACATACCAAAGCCAAAAACATCATAAAAGCCACCTGAGAAAAAAAATTACTTACAAAAGAACAATTAGATTTAAAGCAGATTTCTCAATAGTAGCAATGCAAGCCAGCAGACAGCAAGGACAGAAAATAACTACCGATACATCTGACAGTAAATGATAAGGGAATAAATACCACGGACAACTTTATGGGAATAAATATAAAAAGTTAGGCAGGTTAATTCATTAAAGTATAACTTCCTGTAACTGGCTCAAGAAGAAATAAAATTCCACAAAGTAGAATAATTAAAGACATTGAATCAACAGTTAAATATTCTGTAAGTAAACACCAGGATAGGTAATTTTATCGGTGAATTCCATCACACTTCCAAAGGTTAGATCATTCCAGTCTGACACAGAATCTTCCAGTGAATTTTGATAAAACAAGGGATACTCTTTAACTTATCTTATGAGGCTGGGATAGCTTTGATAACAGTCATTCAAATAATATAAGAGACGAAAATTACAAGCCAATCTCATAAATAAAAATGCAAAGTCCTAAACAAAATACAAGTAAATCAAAAAAAGTTAAGGAAAAATACAGCATGTACTGGCCAGGGTCCCAACAGGTGACACCCATGGAAGTAGGATTCCAGGAGGGCTTGTTTACAAAGGTCTGGTCAAGATGAGGACTCCACAAGCAAAAGCTCCGCAGCAGGTGCTGGTCAGAAGAGGAGGGTGGCGCCTCCGGACCCGAGGGCGGACGAGGTCACTGGAACCTCACAAGGAGAAAGCCAGTACCTCTTCCATTATGGGATGCAGCCAATCTGGGTGTATTTGCTTGCTAGGGACATCACAGTAAAGTACCACAGACTGGGTGGTTTCCATAGCAGAAATTTACCATCTCACATTTCCGGATGCCAGGTGGGCGGGGCCGGCCCTGCAGAGGCTGTGGGGGTGGCCCGTTCCTGGCCTCTTGCCTTGGTCCTCTCCCGGTGTCTCTTCACACCACCTTCCCTCTGTGCACGTCTGTGTCCCGCTCTCCAGTCGTGCTGGGTCAGTGCCCACTGATCACCTCACTCTAACTTGATCACCTCCGTAAAGACTCTGTCTCCAAATACAGTCCCATTCTGAAGTGTGGGGCAGGGCTCCAACGTGGAATTTCAGGAGGACACAATTCCTCCCACAACACTGAGGCAACCCCAAGGAAAGGGAGCCGGAAAAGTAAACACCCCGGTCTCACTCTCTCCCCACCCTCTGACCTACTGCTGGGGCTCCCCAAAGGCCCAGCAAGACACCAAAGGGCACAGCACCCACTGATGCAGCCCAGAGGTTGCCTCCCGAGGTCCAGCTCCAGGAAAGAAGGTGGGGCAGACCTGGAGGGGCAAACAGAAGACACCTGGCCCATATTTCAATCCAGTCCCCTTCACTGCAGGAATGCATGGCTGGCTCGACATCGGAAAATCTATAAATGCAAGGCATTGCATTCAGGGATCCAAGGAGAAAATTTATGTTCATCTCAATAGATAGAGAAATCACTTGAAAACACTCAGCACTCACAGGGGAGAGGTATCAGGGAGAGCTGAGCTCAGATGTGGGTCATAGTGGGGCTGGAGCCATACAAGGTGACAGCCCAGACAGCAGCTGGAGGCCCCACGTTCATGAAGAGGGCTGCCCTGCCCTCCATGACCTGGGGCACTGGCACCAGCATCTGCCCCAGTTGCTGCCCGGAGCTGCAACCAACACGGTGACAGGGGCAGGGGCAGGGGTCTTCGCAGCGGGGAGGGTGGCAGGGGCTCTGAGACCCATGCATGCCTGTTGGGGTGGTGGGGGAAGGGCCTGGGCTCCGCCTGCTGGGTGACTCTGGGTGCCTGTCTCTCTTGCCACTTTGCTCAGAACCTGGCTCTGCTTGGGCTGTGAATGCCCAGCTCACTGCCTCGTGACTGAGCTGAGCCGGCTGTGACAATCCTGTTCCCTACCCTGCAGCCTCCTCTGCAGCCAGGCATGGCTCTGTGGCTCCTTTTGGGCAGATGAGAACTAGGTGCCACTGTGGGAGAAGGGGGTTCTGGGAATGCTTTTGCCGTCCTGACAAAAGGGGGCCGATAGAACTGGCAAGTTGACGTCAGCAGACAGCTGATGGCTGGACTTAGTGCTGCGTGTTTAAGCTGCACAAGTCAGGTTTCTGAACGCAGTCAGAGGCAGGAGCGACTGAGGGCTGGGGAGTCTGGCAATGCTTGCATCCTTCTGTGCCTATGTGCATGCCTGACCATGCGGGCACACCGGGGGAGGACCCACTGGACGGGGGGCCTCCTGAGGACGGAGCGTGAAGGGGAGGAGGGACGGCACAGGAGAGAACGTTCTAGGCTGCAGCGGAGCAAGGAGGAACCTGCAGTCCCCGAGAGGTCTCCCCTCAGCCCTGCCACACACCCTGGCCCTCTGGCCTCTGGCCCTACCTCCTCCTGCCCATTCCAAAGAGCCAAGGCAGGGGCGTGGCTCCAGCGAGTCCAGCACCAGCAGTGACCCACTCACTGCCTGTGGGCCCCTTTCCTGGCCCCTGTCATAGGCAGTCTCCAGTCCCCTCCCTCCAGAAGGCATAGCGCAGGGAGAGCTGCCAGTCTCAGGCTGCCGTCGTGAAGGCCAACTGACAGCCAGTGGGTCCCACACGGCCTGTTTTTATCAAGTTGTGACATTCTGCACAGCACTTGGCTCAGACCACTGTCCAGGGCCCGGGGCCTGGGCTTGGCTTCCACTCCCTGCCTGGACCCTGGCCACACACCTGCCTGGGGGGTGGACCTAGAAGGAGGGCCTGGACCCGACCCCTGCCGGACTCCCTGGGCCATGGGGCCAGGCCCTCTCTGCCAGGTGGCAGGCTCCCATCTCCTGAGGAACTGTGCTGGCTGCAGGTCCCCTCCTAGGCCAGTCGGGCACAAACATGCCTAGTCGTGGCCTGGAAGAAAGGCTGGAAGCAGGGGCCAGCTTCTCTGGAATGTCTTTATTGTCAGCGAGGCCAGGGATGGGGAGCAGACAGGATGCCCCTTCCAGGCTCTCAGGAGGGAGCCACGGGCCGCTTGGGAGGCCGCATCCGGTCGTTGAGCCAGTCCACATAGTTGGCCACTCGGGTATAGACACCGGGCTTGTTGAGCTGCCCGCAGCCATCACCCCAGCTGATGATGCCATACAGGTAGGCCACACCGTTCTTCTCACAGGCCAGGGGCCCCCCAGAATCCCCCTGGGACAGAGACACTGGTCAGAGCCACCCACCAGCAGCCCGGGGCCTGGCTCAGGGACACCCCAGGAGCAGCTCCACTGCCCCCTCCTGCCCTCCAGCTTCCCTCCCCCCAACCCCAGAAATGACCCCCAAGGAGTGAAAAGCTCCCGGATAACACAGAGCTCTCAAGGCGGCTTGTCTGACAACTTGGGGACAGATGACACAGGTGTCCTGAGCAGGGGAGCTGGCCCACTTCCCCAAACCGCATCAGACAGAAAGTCGTCACATTCCCGGGCTGCGAGGTGGCAGCACCGCCTGAGCCAGGGTGTCTGACCACCTTACTCCCCTTCCTGAAGCCCCCGGGGCTCCCTTGCACCCAGCGACACACTCCTCCCCTCTCCTGCTCACCAGCATGCACCCCATGTGTTCCAGCACATGCCACTCCCACTGCCAGAAATGCCTTTCTTGCCACCCAGCAAACTCCTATGCATCCCTCAGCACAAGCATAAACACCCCCTCCTCCATGAAGCCACTCTGACTTCCCCTAGAGCTCGTTGTTCTGAGTGGTCCAGGTACAGGTCCCACCCACTCTACCACTGCTGAGCTGTGTGTCCTTGGAAGAGTGATTTGACTTGTCTGGGGCTCAGTTTCCCCACCTACAAAATGGGGCATAAAACAGCTACTCCATGTCATGGTTGATAGCAGCCGAAAGGGGCTCAGGCCTGTGGAGCTCTTGATGAACATTAGTTGTGGGGGTGGATCGGCAGACAGAGAGAACACTGGGAAAGGGATCCGGCCTTTGGCGCCTGGAGTCACATGCACAGCCCCGCCCCGTGGCTGGACAGTCAGGATTTGTCTGGGCCCTGTGTGACCCCAGGCCGCTCTCCGAGCCTCAGTCTCCCCACCTGTGTGAGGAAGCAGGGTCTGGCAGCCTCTAGAATTAGTGAGCACCTGCCTTGGGGTGCTGGCCGCCAACACAGCAGGTGCGCTCTCTGCCCAGGGGTCCCTGGCTGGCCCTGCCAGGTCACGGCCCCGCCCGACTCTGGGCTCCCAGGGCCGAGCAGTTCTGAGACTCAGGGCGCAGCTGAGCCCCGCCTTGGCCGGGGGCTGGCCCAGCTCACCTGGCAGGCATCAGACCTGCAGTCAAAGTAGCCGGCACAGAGCATGTTGGGGCTGACATCGGCGCCGTACACCTCCGGGCTGCTGCACTTGTGGTCAGCAACTAGCGGGACCAGCGCCTCCCGCAGGGAGCTGGAGTAGCCACTCACGTCTGCGGGACAGGTGTGCTCAGGGTGGGCACAGCCTGTGGCTGGCTGCTCTCTCCCTGGGCACGGCCAGGCCCCCACCCCACTCACGCTCATCCACGTGGCCCCAGCCTGCAATCTGGCACTTGTGTCCGGCAGGGAAGGTGCTGCCAGGCTCAGGCAGGCAGATGGGCTGGACGAACTGGGAGCGGACAGCACAGCGGTCCCCCTTCTTTTTCAGCCGGATCAGGACTGAGCAGGAGAGGGGTCAGAGGTCAGCCTGGGGTATGGGGGCTGAGAGGGAAGGCTGTTGGGGGCCCTTGATGGATAGAGGGTGGCCAACGAATCCCATGGGTGCAGCCCCTGGGCAGAGGGGCAATGCCTGGGAGACCAGGAGGATGGGTACCCTTGCTGCCCTGCCCTGAACCCTCATTTCTTCCCCCCGTGCATCTGCCCAGCCCCTGGCCAGCCCTGGCATGACGGCACAGGACACACATCCCACCCTGGCCCCAGCGTGGCCTCACTCACCAAGGTCGTGCTCGCTGGGGCTGAACACCGAGTACAGGGGGTACGGGATGTACCTCTCGATGCCAAATGTCTGTGTCACGTCCGTTGTGCGGTTGAAGAAGTGCTGGCCCAGCACCACTGAGACGCTTTCCCTGGGGGGGCTGTGCAGGGGCGGATGGCGGCAATACAGACCCGGCCCTCCCTTGGCCACTGAGGTCATCTCTCTCCCACCCCTGGCCCGGGCACCCGCTGGCCTGTGGCCGCGCATTGCAGGGGTGGCCCCGGGAGGGCTGGCGGTGCAGCCCACAGGCCTGGGAGAGGCCTGAGCAGGCGCCCCAGTGGGCTATTGTGACAGCGGGGGGCTGGGGGTCATGAGGGGTGGTGGCCCCGAGATCCTGGGCACACGCAAGCACTGACTTGCTGCGCTGTCCCTACTGACAGCCCCACGGATGCCCCAAGGACCAGGTGGGGTCTGCCTTGGGACCAGCCCCTAGTGGGTGGAGAACCAGCCCTGTGTGGGTGCCCCACCCCAGCTCCTGTCTGGCCTATGGGGTCCCCAGATACAGCCCCTCCGTCCCTGATCTGGGCCTCAGTTTCCCCACCTGCCGTGTGGACGGTCACGCCTGCCCTGGACTCCATGTGGGGAGTGGGTGGATGCCTGCTCCCCTCCCCAGCCCCCCACCCCCACTTGCTCCATGCTGGGGAGGACTCAGGGCCCCATTTGAGAGGCCCAGTGAGGAGGCTGCTGCAGGGCCCCAGCAGGCATTGCAGGGCAGGACCCCCACCCTGGACGCTGTAGCCCTTCGGTGACTGATGGGGGTGCTGGCTGGACCCCTGCCCTCCCCTGTCCCTAATCCCTGGGGTTCCACGGTCTGGGCCAGAGCCCTCCAGGCAGGGCATCGACCACTCACCCTGCACAGCAGAAGGGCTGGACAGGACGGTCCTGGCTTTCCTACCCAAGGTCAGTCTTAACGTCACTGAGCTGCCCCCCTCCCTGGGCATGAACATGGGTGGGCCTCACACCCGGGCTGCCAGCCCCAAGCCTGCTCCTACTGCTGGGAGCCAGCTGAATGGGCTGGGCCTCAGTTTCCCTGGCTGTGCAGTGACTCCGGGACTCCCATGCATTGTCACTGCGCCCCCTGGATCCCTGCCAGGTTGGACGCCCGTGGGACACCTGGGCAGCCCGGGCAGCGTCGGTGATGGGGCCCTCCCCCATACCCCCATTCTCTCCCAACCCCTCAACCCCCCATCCCCTGCATCCACCCCCCCACATCTGAGCTGGGCCCTGGGAGTGGCAGGTCCACATGGAGGGCAGGACCACGCCCACCACTCCCTGTGTGCGCGCACACGGTCCCTCCGCAGGCCAGCCGCTCCCTAGATGGTGCCCAGCAAAGGTGGTGCCTGGGACCTCCCGTAGTGGCCAAGAGAGGGGCCGAGGATGGGGCTTACACGAGGTGGCAGGGAAGTGGGCACATGGTCAATGACACCTGCAGGTGTGTGAGGACCGGTGGGTAGGGGGCAGGTGAGTGACGCAAGGGTGGCAGGTCCTGGACGCTCGGGCGGCTGGAGCTGGCCGGGGGCGCACCTGTTGGAGAAGCAGTGGGCGGCAGACACCACCCAGCAGGTGTGGACGAGGCTTCCAGCGCAGAAGTTGTTCCCGATGTAGATGGCGGCCAGCCAGGGGTGGGAGCCGGGCAGGGAGGACGAGCCACCAATGATGCGCGGCCGCAGGAAGGTCCTCTTCTTGTGCCTCTTGCCGCAGGTCTGGCGTCCAGCTGGGGCAGGGTCAGGCAGGGTCACCAGGACCTCGGGGAGCAGGGGCTGGATTCTGGCCAAGGATTCTGGGAGCAGAGGCCCCAGGTCATACCCCAGTCCACAGGGCAGAGACCGGCCAGAGGTCCTAGCTGGGCCCACTGTCCCCCCGCCTCAGGCCCTCATGGATTCGCCTGCCTTCTGCCCTGCCCTAGGCAGCTCTTCTAGAAGAGCGTCCAGGGCTCGGGCCCAGCTCTGCCCTCGTGGGCACATGGCTCATTCTCTGAGCCTCAGTTTCCTCACCTGTAGGATGCGGGAACAGTACCCAACCACAGGTTTCGTGAGAGCCAGAGTGGCCTGGCATAGCTGGAGGTGTTCCTGTCCCTCCCAGCATCCAGGGACCCCACAGCCAAGCCCAGGATGGTCAGAGACCCCTGCATGAGAGCCCCGGGAATGGGGGCTGCAGTGCAGGCTGCCTCGTGGGGAGCTGCCACCCCAGGCTCTGACTCCAGGGCACCGGCTGTGCATCCTGCATGTTGTCCATCCTCCCTCCATCCTCTCTCCCGTCTCTGGGGGCCTCTGGGCATGGCTGTCCAGGGAGGTAGGCACGGCAGGCGGTCGCCTGGACAATGGCCCACTGCAGCAGGTGCTTTGCCCCCTGACCCTTGGCACTAACCCACTGTGTGACCCTGGCCCAGCCTCACCCTGTGAGCCTCAGTTTCCCAATCTCTCAGATGGGGCAGTGGCCAGGCATGGGGGTGAGGAAGGAGGACTACAGGGAAACCTGCTGTGACCTCTGTGGGGCCCAAGGCAGGGCTTCCCCCACCCATGAGCCACGCACCACAGGCCGCCAGGCGGCAGTACTCCCAGGAGAGGGCGTTGTCCTTTACCACATAGCACCAGGGCCTCTCGTCCTTATCCGGGTTCCTGGAGTGTGCGAGAGACATGGGCGGGTGGGGGGTCACACTGCCCCTCGGAGCCGACCAGGACACCCAGCAGGGGCTTCCAACACCGGGGCAGCACTGCTCACCGGGCAGACCCCTGCCCACTTGGGCTCACTGCCCTCCTGCTGGGCAGCTTCCCCGGGACAGGACCTGCCTGCCCTGCATGAGGCGGGCCAGAGTGGTCTCGGGTGCTGACCGGCAGTAGGCGTGGGGGCCCAGGCCGAGCAGGGCCGCGGCGCCCACCGAGTCCACATGCAGCTCCTGGTAGAGCAGGTCAGAGTTCCAGGCCAAGCAGCTGAGGCCTGAGGCCGAGGTGGTGGCCACGCCGCGGTACGCAGTGCCGTTCCCCAAGAAGCAGCGCTCAGCAGGCACTGAGGGTGCACAGCGGGCAATGAGGCCAGCCTGCGGTGGAGCCCACCCTGACACACCCCGGTACCCGGCCATGGCTGACCCACTCACCAATGTTGCAGAGCCGCCCGGCAAAGCCTGGTGGACAGGAGCAGACGGTGGTCCCGGTGGCCACGATCAGGTGGCAGGTGCCCCCGTTCAGGCATGGGCTGCTCAGGCAGGCTGGGGGAGGGTCAGGAGCTGGGCCAGGATCCTCGAGGTGTCCCATGAGGGTGGGGTCAGGGCCGGGGCCATCCCTAGTGTGCTTTTTGCTGGGTGACCTCGGGAAAGTGCAGGGGGGATGGGGACACCCACCGGGGAGTCAGTGACTTGGCCCCCCATAGCACCCAGGCCCCCCTTGACCGTGGCGCACCTGTGTGGCGGGTGCCTTCACACCGGGCCTGGCCCCCCGAGCAGTCGCACTGTTCCACGCGGCCCTGGTGCACACGGGCCCAGCGGTCGCCCACCTCCAGGTACTCGTAGCGAGTCTTGTCAAAGCACTTCTCTGGGGGTTGCACAGGAGGCCCCACACCCTGTCCACCCGCTGCCCTGTGCGGACCCTGGCAGGCACCTGCTCTCCCATCCTCCGGTCCGTGGACCCCTGTGGACCCTGAGGCCCCGTGGCCCCTACAGCCCCTCACCTGTGCCACAGTCCTTGCCCGTGAAGGCCGCGAGGCAGCTGCAGTGGTAGGACGCGGGGGCCTGGGTGCTGGAGCAGGAGGCCCCATTGAGGCAGGGGCTGGAGGCGCAGGGATCGAGGGCAGCTGGGGACACGCAGGAGGGGCCGTGAGTCGGTGACGCCCCCTGCTTGCCAAGGGCCTCCGTCAGGCCTTCCACCTTCAAACTGCCCCTCAGGGTTCCTCAGGGTGCAAGTCCCCTGCAGGGCAGCGGGCTCCCGTCCTGCTACTGTGCCCCGCTCGGTACCTGGGCGAGTGGCCCCCGGCTCTGCACTGGGCGCCCAGAAACCCGACACCCACGCTGCCAGGCAGCAGGCCCCTCCCAGGTGCCCCACAGACCCCACGGCCCTCACTCCCTCCGCCCCCACCCCTCCGGGCCCCCTGTCCAGCGCGCGCGCGAGTGGCCACGGGCCTGGCCTCGCCACCAGGGGGCGCCTTGGGCCCAGCAGTGGCCACGTGGCCGGCCCCAGAGGCGCAGGGTCCCGCCCAGGAAAGGCTCCCCGGCCCTGCTGTCCCCACCGCTCCTGGGCACGGTGGGATCAACCCCAGAGCCCTTCTCCATTCACTCCGGGCTGGGCCCGGCCCCAGGCCAGCGTCTGCCGTTGGCCCCCAGCCCCACCCAGCACGTGCCCCGACACCCCCAGCTCCCTCCCGGCCTGGGCCAAAGGCTGTCCCCACACAGCCCTGCACCCACCTGGGCCCTCCGCAGGCGGGGCGGCCTCCGCGCAGTAGCCCCAGGCTCTGTCCCGGTCATAGTTGTGAGTCGTGGCACACCTGGGGGGCCATACCCTGCAGTGGCACGGGGATCCCAGCCGGAGACCTGCCCACCCCACCCAGCCCAGCACCCCAGACCCCCCATGCCCCCGCTGCTGAGTGCCTCCCGGGCCAGGCTCGGTTGGGAGCAGGCTGGAGCGGGGCGGGTGCAGACCAGACCCCCACCTGGGCCCAGCCCCTGCCCCCCCTGGGACCCACCACTTCCTGTGGGCACTGCCCTCCAAAGTGCAGGAGTGGAGCATGCGGCCCCCGTAGCGGAAGGGGAACCTGCAGGGCTGGCCGTCCTCAGTGCGCGCTGCAGGGGAGGTGGCAGGGTTATCCCCAGTGGCCACCCACGCTCCGCCCAACCCGCCTTCAGGGGCAGCAGGACACCACCCAAGCCCACCCGACTGACCTTGGCCCTGGGGGCTGCTGCTTGAGGGAGCCTCCTTGGGTGGGGGTGGGAGCCCGCCACCTTGGGGTCCCTCGGCCTCTGGAGCGCTTGTCGCTGGGGTCTCTGAGGTCACAGAGGTCAGCGGGGCCGTGGGGGTCCCAGGGGTTGCTGTGGCATTAGGTTCTGGGGGATCCGTGTGGTTCTAGGAGGAGCCAAATGGGCGTCGGTGTGGGACAGCACCCTCGCACCCAGGCCAGATCAGGGCCCTCAGGTCTTGGAGCAGGTCGGGGGGCACTAGACACCACCAAGGCCTCAGCTGGGCCCCATCTCCTCCCCCGAAGCCCAGGCAGGTATTCGGGACTGGCTCTGGGTCAAAACCCCAGCCAAGCACCACTGCCCCTCTAGGGTCAGCTCTGGAGTGGCCAGAGCAGCTGGGAGGCCCTCAGAGGCCCCTGCCCCCACTTCATCATTTGGACCCAACAGAGGCCCAGAGAGAGAGGGTGTCCCCCACACCCACGGGGGCCCAGGCAAGGCCACACAGAGATCAACAGCCCCCAAGTGGGGCTCAGCAGGCCCCCCCAGAAGACAGTTCCCATGACCTGAGCCCCCCACATTAGGCCCCTGGCCCGCTCCACACCCCTGCCTGGGGACCCTCCTCTGGCCTCATCCCAGGGACCCTTGGTCACCCTGGGACCAGGGTCAGTGCTCACCCCGCCGGCATGGAGCTGGGCCCCACGAGGCAGCAGCAGCAGCAGCAGCAGGAGGAGGGGGCACAGCCCGGGTGGGGGGCAGGGACTGGGGACCCAGGCCCAGCGCCCCATGGCTCCTCCTGGGCTGGCGTGAGGGGCAGCGGAAGGCGGGAGCAGAGCAGCCAGGGCAGGCAGGGTCAGGGCCTTGTGGAAATGATTAACCCAGGCTGCCTCCCATGCTGGGCCCACATTGGAAGTCCCCGAGTGTCTCTGGCCCCCACACCTGCTGCCCAGCACACCCTGCCCCTGCCCCAAGGGCTCAGCTGTCCTGCTCTGGCCTCAGCCTGAACTGGTCCTGGTCCTGGACCTGCCATCATCCTCAGGCTTCAGCTTAGAAGCCTCCTCCAAGAAGTCTTCCAGGATAACATGGACAGGTCGGGGCCTGTACTCCCCAGCCCAGCCTCTGTCCCTGCCTGCCACAGAGCTGGCCACTCTCCATGTGTGAACTGGTCATTACAAGGTCATTACAAGGGCTGATACATGTGCGGAGCCTTTAAATGGGTCTAGGCCTGTGCCCAGCCCGGCACAGACAGTGGCTGAGTCGAAGTGGGGTGGCATTGTCCCCACTCCACAGATGGCAGCACAAGGGCTCCTGGGGGGGCGAGCCCTCTCTTGGTGGCCCCATGGTGAGGGGTTGCACATGAGGTTGAGTATTACAAATGATGACCCCAGGATGGGGACCCTTGTGGCCTGCTCCTTCCGTCTGTCCTAACTCTGGGGGTGGCCAGGGACCCCCAGCAGCGCCTTGTGATGTTCTGAGTGTCCCCTCCCCTTCTCTCCTGGACAGGCTCAGGCACCTCCCCCAGGAAGCCTTCCCAACCGCCGGACTCCCCATCGTGGCCCGGCTGCACTGAGCTGAGCCTGGGCCCAGGCAGGCTGTCTCCGGGTGTCTCTGGGGCCTGGGATGGGGGCACCACCCCTGGACAGAGCTGGAGTGCCCCCACCCCACGCCTCCCTGGAATGCGTGACCTGGGGCTGTGGCAGAGCTGCCTTGGGAACCTCTTCTGCAAAATTTCTGAGCAGCCACCATGGTGCCTCCGATGCGTCAGCAGCTCTGCCCGCCGGGCTGCCCACAGCAGGGTGGCAGGGGAAGGCCACCGACTGTGGCCTGGGGATCGCCTGGGCTGAAGCCGCCTTGCTGTGTACCCCAAGCCCCACTCTCTGGGCCCCTCAGCGAGGAAGGGTGGACACAGCAGCCAGCTTGGCGCGGCAGGTGCTGGGGGCCTGGTGGGTGCCCAGCACACGGTAGTGGACCCATCTTCCATTCCAAGGCCTCCCCAGGCCCCTGCCCAGAGCACTGCTTCCTGGGACCTCCTCCCTGGAAGCTTCCAGAACCACCCAAGAGGCCCTGCTGTGTTCCCTAAGGCCTCCAGGATGCACTGACAAACCCACTAGCTCCAGGGAGAGGTTCAGATGGCTGCTCAGCCTTGGGGCTTTCACCTCTTTCTGATTCAACTCGGCACCACCCTGGCCTGCCACCTCCCCTCCCCACCAGCTGTCACCACACTGGAACTTCCCATTCTGTAACCAGAGGAACTCCAGCCTCAGGGCCTTTGCACGTGCCTAATGCTCTTTCCTAGACCTCTGCAGGTTTTAGCTCAGGTGGTCCCTCCTAAGAGCCCTCCCAGACCACCCCTCTAAATGAGGCCAAGGGCAGGGGGGTCAGAGCATAGCAGCCAGTAGGGTCCCTGCAGTGCCAGGAGGGCCACAGTGGGTGCAGGGCCCAGGCAGGTGACCCGGCCAATTGCTGCAGACCACAGTACCCAGCTGAGCACATCTCCCAGAGGAGCCCTGCCCCCCTCCCTAGACAGGAGATGGTGTGACGGGGAATAGCCCGGGGGCTGGACTGGGCAGGGCCTGTTCCTTGCTGCCGCGGTGGAACAGCACTCCAGGCCCCTCCTGGAAGTCCCTCGGCCTCACCACCGAGCGCCCGCCGTCCTCTCCTCAGGCCCCCTCTGCCTGCTGGAATGTGCTCCCTGAGGGCAGGATCTTTGTCCCCAGCACCCAGCACAACGCTGATGCCTGCCGTGTCCTCAGAAATGCTTTATTGGGCAGAGGCTGAGTGCTGAGGGGCAGCCCGGGCGGGTTTGGAGACCTGTGGCCAACATGGGAGTGTCCAAGGCCTGTCTGTCCAATGTGGTCATCCCCAGTCCTAGTTTGGCTCCTGAGGGTGTGGCGGCCAAAATAGCCCCTCCAAGGCCCTGAGGACATTCTCAGGCCACCCACACATGTGTCCACATGAGAGTCGGCCAGGCCGGGGCAGCTTCAGACGAAGGTCCCATGGTATGTGCTGGCCTTGGGCTTGGCAGGCTCACCCGGGCCGGGGCTCAGGCCACGGAGGTCTGGTGTCAGGAGCCCGCCAGCCCTCCACCTCCCGCGGCCTGCTTGCACCCCCAGGACGCTGTCCCCCAGCCCGGGTGCGGAGCTAGCAACAAGATCCACCTCGATGATGGTGTTGACCGGAAGGCCTTGGCTGCCGCGGGCCCCGCCTCCTGTCACAGGGAGAAGAGAAGCTGTCAACTGCCTGGCCCCACCCTGGGCTTCTGGAACCCACCCCCTGGCCCTTGCACAGACACTGGCCATGGGAGGGGCACCTAAAACACCCCAAATCCAACCCACAGGCAGGTGATCGCCAAGCTTTCCAGGGCAGAGGTGCCCGGGAAGATCCACCGTATCTCCAGCCCAGTCTGCAGGCCCCTCGGCTGGCATGGCAGAGCCCAGGGCAGACAGCGCTGTGCCGCGTGGACAGGGGCAGGGGCCAGGGGCCGAGGGGCCGGGGCCATGAACCCTGAAAGGATGGTCCAGTGGAGCGATGAGGGGCCCAGGGTGCTGGTGGCTCTGCAGGGGGGCCCCCCGGCCGTTCTTGGCCCTCGGATCCTTCCTCTGTCCCAAGGACACCAGGGAGGTGGTTTATGTCCCTCCCCTGCCCCCTGCCTCCATCCCAGTCTCACCCAGGCCCGGGGTGTCTCCCCAACTCGTGCAGCCCCACACACCTGGGCACTCCTGACCCGCTCTCACCTATCACCTTTGGCCTCTGCCACTTGGTCTCCTCCACCTGGGACGCTGTTCCCCAGCCTGCCCCCACCTCCTCATGCTTCCAGGTGACACCAGAGGCCCCTCCCCACGGGGCTCATAGCCCCGGTGACACTGGAGTGTCCCCCAGGGCTGAGTGGGGGTATGCCCGGGGCAGGGTTTGTGGCGCAGGAATGAGGACTGCGGTGTCCCGCCCGGGTCCCTCTGTCCCAGGTGGGGGCCAGGACGGCAGAGGAAATGGGTGGGGGAGCAGGGGCAGGCCCCAGGCCTGGGCAGTGCAGAGGGATGGACACGCCCCTGGTACCAAGTCAGCTTCCAGGAGAGCAGAGTGGGAGGAACTGATTCCATGAGAATCCCCGCAGTCCCCAACCCCCACCCACTGAGACACCCCCCTGCAGCTCAGCAGGAACAGAGCTGGGCCACCTGCGGTCTCCCCAGTCAGCTTGTCCTGACTGCCCACCCCACCCTAGTATGGCCCCAACTCCTTCTAAGGGGCCAAGCACTGGGGTGGGGGCAGGTCCCGACATGCCTGGACCCTCGGGGCAAGGCCAGCCCCCAACAGCCAGGCAGAGCAGGGCCTGAGCCCCCACCCCACACCTGCCCTCCCGTCCTGGCCACCCGGTCACCCACCTGGTCACCGGGCTGCCTTGGACCTCGTCTTCACCCTCACACGCCCTCCTCTGGGTCTGGGGTCCCTGGACCCCATCCCCGTGCACCACCTCCAGCCACGGGCCCTTCACCCCACTGCTCCTCTGCCATCTGCCCCGCTGGCCCCCCACAGCATGGGCCCCCACTCACGGAGGCCCCTCTTCTGGGCTGCCCAGTGCCATTGGCCTCAACTCTGGCTCTATTTCCTCTCAACCCCCAGGACTTCCTGGATGCCTGAAATTGCCCTGGAATCTTCTACAGCCTGAGGTGGGCAGGCCCCATCCCCCTGCCAACCCCCAGGAGGCCTGTACACCCCCAGCTGCTGCTGCCCTGGCATGCCTGGCTGGTCCCCACGTGGGCCCTCAGGGACAGAGATGTGTCCCTCCCAGGGTAGAGTATAAGGTGGGCAAAGCAGGGGACAGGAGGAGCTCACGGAGTGAGACTTGGTTCAGGGTCAACTCCAGGCCATGCCAATGCCCACTGACGCGGCCCCAGGCTGTGGGCAGGGCAGAGCCACTCAGGGCTCAGGCCCCAGGAAACCCTCCCACTGGGACAGCCAGGCAAGCCCTCCCCTTGGCGACCGTCTGCCCACCTGTAAAGCAGGGCGGAGTTACCCACCCAAGGAGTGGCCTGGGTACAGCAGAACCTTCCTCAGGTGGGCCTGGAGCCTGGCCCTTGAGGTGCCCTTGGCCCATGAGAACCTGCCGCCAACTGCCCCTCCCTGGGCCTCAGTTTCCCCAGCTGTAATGGGAAGGCCCTGCCAGTAAAGGTGAGGCTGCCAGGCTCTGAGCCTCCCCAGCTGCTCTGTGGCCCCACAGTCCGTCCCCGCCACACCCCCCTGCTCCGGAAGCAGTCTGCACGAGGCATCTCTGAGCAAGTCCTGGCCTGTGGGCAGAGGTGTGGCGTCCTCCTGAGGGCACCCAGCCTGTGCTCTCCCACAAGTTGCTCTCATCCTGGCCTCCAGGACACGCCTGCACAGGACACCTGGGCAGCTCGGGCAGGCCGAGCATGCCCCACTCAGGAGGACCGGCAGGGATGCCCTCCGGAACCCAAGGTCCACGTGGAGCAGCCGGGAGGAGAGGCTTCTCCCGGTCAGTCCTCTAGCCATGCAACAACCATTCTCCTAGGATCCAGCTCCCACGGGGGACAAGGGGACAGCTGCACCCATCCCCTCTTGTCGCCGGGCCCCCTGACTCCGAACGCCAGGCTGTGTGGCTAGGAGGTGAGCAAGGTGTGGAGAGAGGCAGGGAGTTGCCCCAGTCAGCGGCGACTACCGTGGGCATTTGCCTAGCACGTTCCCCTGCCAGCCCCGCGTGGACAGATGGGAAGACAGGCTCAGGGTGGGGAGAAACTCCTGTCTCTGGAGACGGGCAGCTTTGGCACAGGCCAAGGACATCTGAATCATAAGAGGGGGGCTGCGGTCCAGGCCCTTCCTGCCTTGCCCTCCTGAGTACGTGGCAGCCCCAGGCCATGACTCGGCCACCGCCCCGGGCAGCAGGTGCCCCACGGCCTGTGTGCCAGGGCCTGCCCCGGAAGCACTTCCGGCCGGGCCTCCCGAGTTTCCCTTGGCAGTGCCCTGGCAAGACGGCGACACGGAGCACCAGCAGGGCTGTAGGGCCACCGGCAGGGCCTGCGCCATCTCCAGAGGGGCCCGGCCTCCTGGGCTCGCCCCCAGTGCTGGTTTGCTTGGACCCTCTGCCTCACACCTCCAAAGCCCCAGGCATGAGGCCACACCACCATCCCGCTCCCAGGCAGCCCGGCGCCCTGTCCTGGCTGGCTGAGCCTCGAGTTCCCACTCTGTCAGGCCCTCCCTGAGCGGCCCCGCCCGAGCCCCTCTCCGGCAGCCGGGAAGCCCTCCCTCTCCCATCGGTGCCCCCGCCTCCCCTGGTGCGTCCACTAACATCCTCCGTGCCAGCCGCTGCTGTCGGCGCTGGGCTGGGCCTGGGCCAGCAGAGCGCTCCGCACCCACCCCACCCACCCTCAAGGCTCCACGTCTGGAGAAGGCCACAGCCAAGTCGGGCCCCTGGCAGGCCAGGCCAGGGCAGGGGACACGACCCAGCCCCTCAGCTGGCCCACAGGCTCTCCTTTGAGACCCAGCCCCGCTGCCCATCCCACTGCCCTCCCGGCCCCGAGGGACCCTCCTGTCCTCCAGACACTTTGCTGCAACCTCTGCCCGGTGCTCTGGGCTGTCTGCGGCCCAGTGCACCTCCTCTGTGAAGCCCTCCCCTGGAAGCTCTCGGGGCACAGGACACCCGGGAGGAGCTGAGCCGCTCCACTGAGAGGTCCACTGCAGCCCACCCTGCAGCATCCAGGGGCCTGAGAGCTCCTACTCTCTGGTGGGACGGAGCCCACCAGAGCCCTGGTTCGGGGTTGTGACTCCCAAGGTCACCCCCTCCGTGAGAGTCCCCAGTGGGGATTATGACTGTGTCTGTGGCAGGGGTGGGGCTGGATTAAAGTTCCTTTTTCAGCAAATATTTACTGGCGAGGGGGGTGCACATAACTCAGCAGAGTGCACGGCCTGGTGTGAAGGGACTGGGCAGTTGGGAGGGTGACTCTGGCACAGGCTTGCACTTAGGCGGACCCCAGGTCGGGGCCACAGGGAGAAGCCCCAGCAGTGCCAGCCTGAGGTGGGCACAGGCGGCCTGTCCTGCAGGGAACGTGGGGTGGGGCAGGTCAGGCTGGGGTCACTTGCAGGCCTGTGGCTACCACTCTGGGAGGCCTGGCTGGGCCGGCAGGTAGGACAGACAGACTTTGGAGGTGAGGGCAGCTTGTGGTGGGAGCTGGAGGACCAGGAGTTGCAGCCCAGGCTGAGGTCTGCAGAGGAGGGGCTGCAGAGCGGGCTGAAGTGGGGGCCTCTCAGCAGAGCGGCTCAGCCCCTCCCGGGTGTCCTGTGCCCCGAGCGCTTCCAGGGGAGGGCTTCACAGAGGAGCTGGAGGCACTTGGCTATAGACAGCCCAGAGCACTGGGCAGAGGTTGCAGCAAAGTGTCTGGAGGACAGGAGGGTCCCTTGGGGCCGGGAGGGCAGTGGGATGGGCAGCAGGGCTGGGTCTCGAAGGGGAGCCTGTGGGCCAGCTGAGGGGCCGCTCCGCTCTGGCAAGTCCACAGGGAGGCCCATGGAGTGGGCGGGGCGGCGAGGGTCCTCAGGCATCAGCAGGAGACGGGTGCTCCGGACCGAGGTCCGTTTGGCAAGGCACGAGCCCCAGGATGTGCTGTGGGGAGGGGGCTCTGGAGAGACCCCTAGCAGATGGCCATTAATCCCCGGCAACTTTACAGGCCTAAGACCAATGACAGGCCCCTGGGGCTGATGTGTCCCTGAGAAACCAGGCCCCACCCACCCACATCAGGATGAGAAAGTCTGGGCTGCATTTGTGCCCAGGAAGGGCTGGGCCAGCTGCCCCTGGAAGGTGCCACATGGGGGTGCCTGCTGCATCTCCTCATAGACATGTGGGGGCCCCCGGCCCCCGGAAATACCAATTGGATGGGTCCTGCCAAAGGGGCCTCTCCCACGGGCGTCGCTCTGGACAGCACAGGAGCCAGGCAGGGCTGTGTCCTCACTGAGCCTCTGCAGGCGTGACGCCGGGGCAGTGCAGGGGCCCAGGCCAGGCGGGGTGGGTCAGCCTGGTGCACAGGGGCTCCCAGGACTCTGGCCACACAAGGGCAATGGTCCAGGCAACGGTCCTTGGCTCCCAGGGTGCAGGGCATAGCCCCTGATGCCTCTAGGCCAGGGCCCCAGCAGGTGAGCCCCTGTGTAGTGCTGGAGAGCCATGTGTGCCCAGCGGGAAGCCAAGCTCCAAGCTCCCTGAGAATGGCCACTGTGCCCAGACATGTCCCTTGGGGACCTTGACAGCCATGACACTGGGGCAGGAGGCCTCCAGGTGAGCTGCCATGGGGGACCCCAGCCTCAAGACAGCTGTGCCAGGACCCCTTTGGAGGGGGTGCCTGGCACCACCCTGCTGCCAGCCAGAGTCTGCAATCTCCTGAGACCTGCCTGCTGTTGCTGCGCAGGGAGCTCTGCCAGGCCGTGGGCCCCGGAGCCCGGCCTTCCAAAGGGGCTCGCTGGCCCCTGGGCCCCAGCCTCGCAGGAGCTGGTCAGCAGTGACAGTGCCTGGAGAGGGCAGAGGGAGGAGGGCTGCTGGGGTCAGGCACTGGGGGCTCAGCCCCTCCGGGCCCGCTCGGGGCCCTTCTGTGATACAGATGGACAGGCAGGTAGAGAGCAGGCGGCTTCCAGACGTGCCCTTCTGGGCTCTCGTTGGCTGAGTGCTCACTCCTGGGGGCAAAGTGGCCCCTAGTGTGGTGGCCGCCAGGGCCGCAGGTCAGAGCAGAAGGCGGCTCCTCTGTGGCTCTGCACTGAGATGCTCACCACAAATATGTTTTCCTCACCAGCAAAAACACGGCCTTTAGGGCATAACACCCACACCCTCCCTGAGGACGTGTAGAAATTCTCATCTTCGCAGCACCCGTAGGAGGGAATCTCGGAGCGGGACGCGCACCCGCCAGCTCCCCACCCAGACGGCCCGCACGGGAACTGCTGGCAGACGCCTGCCGCCCAGCTCTCGGGCTTTGTGTTGGAAACCAAACAGATGAGGGGTAGGAAGGCAGTCGGGAATTACTGTCAAAACAACCGTAAGTACGTGTTTTAAGATTGTGCCGGAAGGAGCACTTTGCGTTGGAAACCGGGTTGTGGTTCCATGCCTCTTTCTGAGAACCTCTCCTTCGTGAAAACAAAAGCGAAGCAGTCCGGCTTCTGTCAAAGGACTGGGGACGATCCCTGAAGGCAGGGCTCGTGGCCTGGGAAGGCCATCTGACCTCTCCCACCATGCGCCACTTGCGCATTCCGGAGAGTGCCCTTATCAAGACAGAAATATGCACAAAATATGCCAGAGAGACACACACGCCACACAGATACACACCAGGCACACACACGCCACATGGACACACACCACACCCCCCCCACACAGATACACACCAGGCACACACACGCCACATGGACACACACCACACCCCCCCACACACAGATACACACCAGGCACACACCCGTGCCACATGGACACACACACACACCCAGCTCAGAGTGCCCTAGAGCCTTGGGAAGGGCTTTGACACATCGCTCATTTGATGTCTCCACTTACATGTCAGATATGGAGGCTCAGGGAGGGGTCAGCCTGGGTTACCTGGCAGCACGTGGCCACTGGGGGGACGCGCCCCATCTGGAGGACTGGGCCTCTCCCCTGTCCTGGGCGGCCCCTCCCGGGGGAGATGGGCCCACAGGCTGGAAGGGCTGGTGAGCAGCGTGGCCCTGGGGGGCTCCCTACTTCTGCCCGGCCGTGGCTGTGGGTGGGGTGGGTGCCCCGAGGGCCCAGCTGCCCGACGTATTTCTGACACTGGACAGTGGGTCCGCAGCAGCCGCCGCATCACTAAGAAATACTCCATAGCAATTCTTAGAATCACGGAGAGTAACTCTGGATGAAACCTAAACTTCTCACCCTGAGAAATACAAGTTAGTGCTTGGTCCAGGTTCACCACTGCCCAGGAGTGGAAAAGATGTCCGGGGACTTTCACAGACGGCTTCCTCCACCACCTCGCGCAGGCAGCTGACGCGAGGCTCGTGCCACGAGCAAGTCTGAGAACCCCAGAGGGCCACCTACTTCAGCAGCACAAACTGGGGTTTCATGGAGTGAGAGGCACAAAGAATTTCAATCCCAAGGCCTCCCCGCAGACTGGGGCCATCGCCTCCAGGACGGCTGGGCAGGTCGTGGAGCCTACAGCTGTCCAGCAACGCCAGGGACAGGTCTGTGGCTTCCACAGGCCCTCAGGAGCCACAGACCTGTGACCTATGGCCAAAGGCCCTCCCACTCCCTTCTCCTGCTGTGGTCTCCTCCCAGGGCAGAGCCCAGGAGCCACCGGGCTGGCAGCTGGTGGGACTGTGGAACTGGTCCTGGCTGACAGTGGTCAGGAGCAGCTGCCAGGGCACACGAGGACTTGCTCCCTATGCAGTTGGCACCACCCCCACCCTCCCACCGTGAACACGCTAGGGATGGTCGGCAGAGGCCACTTGGCATGGGTACCACTGCCCACACTGACAGCCCTTGCTAGGTGGGAGGACCCAACACAGAGCCAGCCCCAGCAGCCCAGCACTGGTGTGGCTAGGGTGGGAGCTCGGGGTGACAGCCCAGCTCCTGGTCTACGAGGAACAAACTCTTCTGTCATGGAAGCATCCGGAGGAAGGAGAGCCAAGGCGGGCACAGACCGGAAGCTTGACCACGCCAAGGCCCAGCTGAGCTTCCTGGCTGGAGCAGCCCTGTCCAGAGCCCTGTGCAGGAGGTGTGACCGCCTGCTCCCAGCCCGCTCTCCTTGGAGTGCGGGCTGTTGCCTCTGCTGTATGACTGCCCTTGGCGGGTACACAGGAAGTGCTAGAGGATTTTGTTGAGCGAATGGTATAATTTTAAAAGCCAATATATTAAGGTAAATCTACTTAATTTCCTAAAAATATATAATATTTTCCCTAGATTAAAACATTTCTATAGTTTTCTAAAGTGAAAGAAATTTTGAAATGAAAAAGAAAAGAGTTTTAAACCAGTCCAGCAATGAGGTCTAGAGTTTATTACTCTTGGAAGAACACAGACTCAAAACACAGGCGGAAGCTAGACACAGGCTTCTACAGAGAAGAGCAGGAGGGAGACAGGCGGCGGGGCAGAGCGTGCACAGCAGCATCCGCAGACGGCCACAGCACCTCGGGGTTTCACATCCGGGCGTTCCTCACCAGGAAAGGCACCAGGGAGCCCTCCCCACAGCACATGGCCTCCAAAGTGCCCAGAAATGTACAGATATACAGGAGGTACATAGAAAAACGCCTTCCCCGGTCCCGTCGAGGTCTGGGCGACAGGTCTGGCAAGACTGGACCCCGCAGCAGGACACACTGCTATCAGCATCCTGCACCGGGAGAGCAGGGCAGAGAGGGCAACCTCGCCGCCCCCAATGGCAGGTCACAGCCAGAAGTTTCCACACACCACTGAGCGTGCCCCGACACGCGCCCTGAATTGCCCGCCGTCTCTTGAGGGGCATCCACACAGGCCATAGCGCTCGGCTCCTGGAAACACTTTCCCTGCTGGCTGCTCTTTAGAGTGTCGAGAATCTCGCCTCGATTCCTAATATGTGCAGCTCATGGAAATATCTCTGCTTCCAGACCACCTTCACACACACTAAACTTCATGCTTCCACCGGGAGAAATGCCTGCGACACGCTGAGGTCAGGGCACACCACTGACATGGCTCTGACTCCCTAATCCGCAGCACACCACCCGCTCGGGGCCTGCGCAGCACGGCTTTCCCTGTACACGGGCCCTGCGTCAGAGGCCCCCGTCCTGCTCCGAGTCTTGGGGGCTTTACTTACTTGCTCAAGACAGATACTATTGTTTTTCAGTCTTGAGACTCAAACACAAAAATGCTAGCCATCTAGGTTTTAAAAGTAACACCTATATCTTCAGAAATCCCCAGGTCTTGCCCAGGGGTGTTACTGAACCCGGGCACAGGCACTGCCCATGATCACCCCTGCAAGGGCAATGCAGGACGCGGCTGCACCTGCCCTGAGCCTCTGTCTGAGCCTCTTCATGATCCACCCTGACAAACTCGGACCTCGCTGCCACCCGAGCCCCTCCTTTCAGAACAGGCCAAGAAAGCCCACAATAAATATAATAAATGAGGAGGAGCACATGCCGTGGAAACGCCTCGTTAAATGCAAGTGGTGGCTAGAAGGCCACTTACTGCAGCTGTTCTGCTTTATTGAAAACTGAGTGGACCAGGCTGACGGCAGTGGCGTGGGAAAGGGCCAGGGTGGAGGGTCAGAACCCAGAGGTACCTGGTTGTGGAGGTCCAGGCGTGTCCTGGGGGGCAGGGGGAGGCGGCAGAAGCGTGATGTTGGGGCTGCTGATGTGGGCCTCCCCCATCAGGGTCAGGTCGGCCCCCTGCCCATCCTCCATGGTCTGGATGTCCCCGGCCTCTACTTCCCACGACTGCCTCTTCCAGATCTGCACGGTGCCCTCCTGTGCGAGGGGGGCAGGGGGCTGGGGGGTGCAGAAGGGCCCACTGTGAGGCTTCTGCCCGGGCGGGGTCGTGCCAGGGGGTCCGGGGGGGCTGTGGGCCGAGCCCGGGCTGGTCGAGGGGCTGTCGCTGCTGTCTTGGGCTGGCGACCATCTCTCGCCAGGCGAGGAAGCGTTCTCCCTGCCGCTGCTTGCTGCGGTTCTCCTGCTAATGCCCTGGGCCGTGGCCGGGGTGGAGAGAGTGAGTTCCGTGGAACCAGGAGGCAAACGAAGAAACTCCGGCAACACCAGGTCTTCCTTCCTCAGCAGCCCGCGTTGGTCATCTGCTCTGTTGCTCTGAGCTTTGGAAATGAGCTCAAAAAACTCTATTGGAAGAAAACCCATATTGACCATGTTTTAGAGAGTTTCACACTAACGTGTGTCACAGCAAAAAATGCACTCTCTAGAAAACTCTCGTGGTGGGCTGTCCTATGGTCCTGAACTAACATCCTATACTGCTTTCACCCAGGGCTTCTAGCACAATCTGTTTTCAGGAGTCTGAAGCAGCTGTACACCTCCCTGAAAATTAAACTGTGTGAAGCTCAGGCTTGAATAAACAAAAACCCTCGGCTCACGGTGATGCACTCATGGTGTTTCAGCAGGGTGCTGTTAGGGACCTTGGCCTGGGTTTCTTATTTAACACTTGGGGCCCTTTTATACCTGAGTCCTGCCCCCTTCCTCGGACAGGGTAAAAGTGACCACCAGACTGAGGCCTGGCAGAGCCAGGACCCAGCGGCAGCTGGGGACCCCAACGCCGGGAGGAGGCGCAGGCCTGAGAGGCGGCATGGGAAGGAGACCACCTCCGGGCAGAGGGTCGTCCTCCCCAGCCTAGGGGCGAGGCGGCTGCAGCCACTCAGGGCCTGGACAGGGCCCCAGGGCCTCCCACGGCCCAGCGTCTGGAGAACCCTGCAGAAACCTCCAGCTTCTCCGCTGGCCCCTCCAGAACTCTTCTCTTCCTTGCGTGGCTGGATTCTTTATTGTAACTCAAGTTCACCACTCAAGGTTGATGGTATCTAAACTGAGATTTCCCTAGCATTTAAACTGCATTATTCAAGTTTTTAAAAAACTACACAAAGTCTAAAGTCTCAAATTTTGATAGTTCTCAGAAATGCACAAGCTTCCAAGAGGGTGTGTGTTTTACTTCCGCTTGGCGGCCAAGCAAGGCTGACGGAGGCATGTTTTACAGCTGTGCTATGCGGTCGGACGCCGGAGCCAAGCGGACCACAAGTGCTCCCCGGACGGAAGCTCGCGCCGCGGCAAAAGCTGGTCGCTTTGCTTCTGCTTCAGCGCTTCCCTTCGTGACAAGCTTTTGGAGGAAAAAGCACCTTCAAGAAAGGACTCGTTTCTCATCTCAGCCTCCAGGCCCGTCTGTCTGCCATCCCTCCTGGAGGCCCAGCGACGTGCGGACCACTTTCCTCAGGGCCTCCAGTGGCCAGCAGAGGCCGGCAGACCCGCCTGCCCTGCCGGGCACCAGCTGCGCCCGGCGAGGACCCTGCAGCACTGTCTGTGCCTCCCTCCCTGCGAGCCGGACGCCCCGGCTCCCGTCAGGCTCGGGCTGTGGGGGGGCAGGTCGCACCCACGGGGCCCTCAGCAGCCCCGGGCGGACGGCACTGCAGGCCACGGGGGGTCCCCCCTGATGCCTCGGAGGGCCGGGCTCTCAATCTGAAAACTGGGGTTTCAGTGAAGTTCCACCACAGCCCCCAGACTGGCCAGGGGGGAGCGCACCCTCCGTGGGGCAGGGACTGCAGTCACCCAAACGCTGACAGGTCAGAGTAGCTTTTAATGACTATATTGGAAACTGAAAGTGCGTTTACTGAAAAATGTGGAAGTTTTAAAAAGTACACATACCCTCTGCTTCGTCCAAATTAATTTTCTGATATTTTTTTTTCCCAATCTTTGCAATAGATTCTTCTCTCTTTGAAAGCCGGGGATCCCTAGCATTTTTTCCATTTTCTCCTTTTATTTTAATAGAATTAGACTTGCCTAGCGTTCTTTCCTCTCCCTGCATTAGAAGGAAAGTCAAAGTTCTACTCACATGTCAACACACGACAACACACAATTCATCAGTTACAGATCAAAAAGCTCTGGAAGCACAGATCGCGTCGAGGTAGAACTTGCACGCACCGCAGACGAACCACGCGCAGTGGCAAAGCTTACAAAGAGCACGTAAGGCACAGCCCCCACCACGGGAGGAAGGCAGGCCGCAAGCGGGTTGTTCGCAGGGAAGAGGGAGCTGGTGCCGCACAGGTGAGGACGCAGGAGGGGCCCCCAGTGGTGCAGAGAGCCGTGGGCTTTTGGGGAGCAGAGGAGCCGGCCGGGCCTGAGGGGCCAGGGCCTGCGGCAGGGCAGGCAGGAGCCCCCGGGGCGGGAAGGGCGCACTGCCGGCAAGGGTGGGAGGGGAATTACCGTAGCCGCGTGATTTCTGGAACTCGAATTTACAGCTATGTTCTGTTTCACTGGTGCACCTTTCTGTTTATCTGTGGATACCAAACATAACGAGATAAGCTTTATAACTACAGTGGCTCGAAAATCCATCTGAACAGTTAAACATAATCTGTCTCTATTGTCTTTGAGAGCAAAGCTGTAGAGAAGCCAGAAAGTACTGGCTACCCCTTCCCCACCAGGTGCGCACGGGCCCCCAGTGCAGGACAAAAGGCCCCGCCTGCTGCATTTGGGGCGGGAGATGCCCTGTGAGGGTGGTCTGGAGGCACAGCGGCTTCTCCGTAAACCTAACTGGGGATTTTTTGGAGGAGTGGCGTTGAAGAGGTCATTTCATATACTATTTGACACGAATATTCTTTTAGAGAGTAGAAGAGTCTTACATTCGTGACATATTTTCAAATCAGCCTGTGTCCTACATCAGGGCCACAGGCTGGCCCTGCTGGCACTAAGGGTCCAAAGCCCACTTCTCTCGCCTGGGTGACGCGGCAGGATCCTCAGGCCTGCCCCTCACAGCCCTGCACACACACTGTGTGCCCACCTCTGCTCCACAAACGTGCCACAGGCCCAGTATCTTCAGCCCTGGGGGGAGGGCAGAGGATGACCACGCCCTGCCTGGGCTGCACGCTGCACTCACCCCACCTGCCTGGGCACCAGACCCAGGGCGCCAGGCACACCATTCTCTGGAGCAGAGGATGGAGGGGGTCTCCCCTGTGACGGAGTGGGGGGCAAGAACAAGGATTCTTCCTGGAACCCACGCCCAGGTCACCCTCGGCATAGACAAGTCACCCACACCACGCCTGGGGGGACTTCTCAGAAGGAGCCCTCCTAAATCACCTGGGCCAGAGCCCTTGCTGGGCCAACGTCCTGAGAAGGGATAGGGCAGCCTAAAGTCACCAAGTGGCTCCTTACGAAGTGACCTTCTCCACTGGAACATCTGCAGGCTTTCCAGCAAGCTCTCTCCAGGACAGACACTTCCCACCGTCCCTGCCCCTGGACAGTCCTCTGGGCCACACCTCGGCCTGTCCCTGGTGGCGGCTACAGACAGGACCCACTCCACCCGGTTTTAATAACCTTTCCTTGTGCACAGGTTCTGCACAGCTGCCCTGAAGAGCAAAACACACTCTGGAGGCATCAGCCGTGACTGTGAGCCCAGCTCCGCAAGCTGCTGGCCCTGAGGCTCCGAGCTATGTGGACCCAGCCTCCCCAGGGTAGGACTGTTGTCACCAACGTGGTATGCAGGAAAAAGCTCTGAGACCACCTGACTCACTGCATGAAAGGAACAGAACAAGCCAAAACTACTGAGTCTGTGGCCTCGGCTCCCATGGGGCCTGCTGTCCTCAATTCCTGTTCCATGCCCAGAGGGAAGAGTGCCAGATCAGGCACCTGGCGAGGGACCAGGAGGCTCAGACAGGGCTGCCAGGAGCTCGGGGATCCCCACTTCCCTTTTGTGTAAGGACTCTTAAGTCCTCCCAGGAAGACAAACCTTCTAGCACTGGTTAAAGTGCTCTGACGTGAGCACATCTGAGCCTCAGAGCAATCCTGGGGTGGAGTGGGCAGGGACCATCACCGCTTTTTACAGCTCAGAAGACACACTCGGCGGGGGAGGGGTCAAGCTGCTCCTAGTCTCAGCCCCTCTGACACCCAGTTTGAGAAACGCTGCATTAAGCATCAAACCCCTTGGCCCTGTCAGGGGCTCCAGGGTCCCAGTAAGGTCCTAACCTCCAGTGCAGGCTGAGACAGCAGTTATGGGGCAGCAGGGGGCTGGGCACCAGATAGACGTGTGGTCACACTCACCTTTTCCTCTGGAAGGGTCCTTCTCTTCCAGGATGACCCGCTGCCCATCCAGACTTGATATAGGGGCACCAAGGTCCAGGGGCTCCTTCTCTCCACTCTAGGGCAGAGACAGTACGCTGAAGCCTCTACCCAGATCGCAACTTTTGGGAATAGTTGCATGTGATCCAGCCGCCAACAGCGAGAGCCGCCTGGGCTGGATGGAATCAGACACCTGTGGCCCTGGGGTCAGGGCCGCCCTGCAGACGCATGGGGCCGACACGAAGGGCCTGGGGCCTGGCCAGATGCCTGCCATGAGGTCACAGGAATTCCAGAAGCACTGGCCAGGCTGCAGGGCCCCGAGCAATCAGCGCAGGGACTCTTCCCACCACCCCCTACAGGACGGCTGCTGGCCCACACCCGGCCCAGGTGAGGACCTGGGGGGCAGAGCGACATGGAAAATACCAGAAACACCTTAATCCACAAATGTAATATTTTTAAATATGTGAAAAATACTCCTCAATATTAATTTAAGCTGGCCTAACAGTCTCAACATTGCTCAGAACCCGGATGACAGCTTCACCTAAAAAGCCACTTCACTGACCCTCAAGCACTGCTATGAGATGGGTACAGGAAGCAAAATGCTCTCATTTGAAAATCAGGAAGCAAAGACAGGCAACTTTAGGGACAGGTCTAAGAACCAATCCGAATGAAGTGTCGTGGGGGCAGCTACAGAGCTAGAGCTCCTGTTTCTGGGTGAGCGTTCTCTCCCCCTCTGGTGGAGAATCTTGCTATTCACGTACCACCACTGTTTAAAACAGAAATTTGAACTTGTCCTTTGGCATCTTAGATTTCCTGTCAGTCAGGAGAACAACAAAAGTGCTCAAATGCCAAGGGCGGTGTGACTTCGAGCTTCAGGGCTAGGTCCAGGCTGTGCTTGCGGCCCCAGCAAGGAAGGGACCCGGGCGCAGGGTCCTACCTCATTCATGATCTCCTGGGCATAGGTGGCCCACAGAACTCTCCAGAGAGGGCCAGGAGGCTGTGTCCAAGGAAAGGCCACACCCAACAGCCCAGTCCACAAGAACTCTCCACAACCCCACATCCTGACCCTGCCTGGCAGGGGCCCCCTGCAGCTGAACAAGAGCCACAGCTCCTGGGGATGAGCCCTGACACCGGCCAAGCCCCACCCTGGAAGGCCCCAGCAACCCTGTGAATGCACGACCCCGACAGCCCCATTCTACAGACAGGGAGACTGAGACCAAGAGGGGTTCAGCAAATGGCCTGAGCTCTCCGCGTGGAGGCCAGGCCATGGGGGGAAGAGGCTTCGGGTTTCCCTTGGAGCTAGTGCCTGTAAATAATTTAATAGGTTCCTCTTGTTCACTTCAAAGCTCTTGAAAAATGTGGAGGCCAGTTTCAGGGAAAATGAAAATCCTAAAAATACCTGAAATCACAGCTCAGATAAAGCTGGCAAGGGAGAAGGCGAGGTGACCACTGTCCCAGGGCACAGCATCACGGGGCCGAGGATCCCCTGCTGGTTCGGAAACGCCCTCTGGGGACTGGGACAGCTCCTGCCCAAGCCCTGCTTTCCTTTCCCCCAAACAGTGTTTTCCTGTTTTCTTTCTTAACCTCCTTCACATAATGAAGGGGCAGCCAGGCTTGTAAATGCCAGTTCTGAGTTTTCAAATGTGAAGCAGGAGTTTTATCCACTGCCTGAAGCACCAGGTGTGCAGTGAGGGCAGGTGCTCTCAGCATTCTGTCATTTGGTCAAATTTGCAAGTGGTGGGGCTACTTCTAGGTGGGTTGGTTGGTTTGTTTCTCATTTTGGTTTCCCTGGACCCAAACCACATCGCAAATATTGATTGTTTTTGGAATGACCAAGGTACAAAAAAACAATAATTGAGTTTCTGATCCACAGAATGAGAAATGGGTGCCGGGCCAGGTCCTCTGATCTAGGGAGGCGGCTGGACAGGGCTTCGAGGGGGCGAGACACCGCCCCGGGGTCCTCCTCTGTGAGGTGGCACAGTAGCCTCCTGCTGGGACGCCGCTCAGCACAGGGAAGACACTCACCAGCCTCACCACCAGGCCGCCGAGGTCCAGGCCGTACTTGGCCACTACGGGCCGCAGCACCTCCGTGACGGGCTTGGTGGGCTTGGCCTTGAGTCCCACTGACCGGTTAATGGGAACGAGGTCCAGCCTGGGGGGCATGAAAATATTCACTGTGAATACACGTCCGTCCCCACTGGGAGGCCCGTCCCTAGGGCAGAGCGCCAGCACAGCTCCGTGGGCAGCCCTCAGCACCTCGGTCGCCCACCCATCCAGCCCAGCCTCTGACTGCTAAGTGCCCCCCTCCACGGGAAGAAGTCTGCAAGGGACTCTTCTGGGAGCGGCAGCAGCTGAGCAGGGGGTGCGGCTGCCCCCTTCCCAGCACAGGCAGAGCCCTGCAGAGCAGCCCTTCCCCACTGTGGTCTCGGGGGCTGTGCCCACCAGGCTGGGGAGGAAGAGTACCCTGCTCGCCCCTTGGCTGGGGGGCTGCCTTGCCCCGCCCCGCTGACATTCCTTTACAGCCCGTCACGGAACAATCACGTGTCTACTCCCTGAGAGCAAAGAGAGAGCACAGGAGGCTCTGAAACCTCCCGTAAACGGCAACTCTATTTTTCTCTTACCGAAACAAAGTACGCTTTTCTAGGCGCAGGTCCCTTGACTCCAAGATGCTACTGTCTTGATGCAGCACTAGAGGCTTTGGAACAAAGAGACCAAAATGAAAGTGAGAACAAGAAGCACCCCTGAAATGTGGAACAATGTGCAATGGGTACAGCTGTGCAGAACAAAAGAGCAGCTCCAAAATAGCCCATGAACAGAGAAAGCATCACTCTGTAAATACCACCCCGACACCAGCGTGCAAAGTGCTCCCAGCAGCGTAACGGAATTCAGACAACCCGGCCTCCAGCAAACGCACGAAGTGAGGAGTGCAGGGCAGAGACCCGCCCGGGGGCTCCGACAGGACCAAGGGGAGAGCAGCGGGCAGGCTGCGGTCCAGCAAGACCGGTTCCCAGCCAAGGGGCCCCGAGAGTCTAGGGAGCCTGGTACCTTGTCCCCGCCCACCAGGAAGAGGTCAACCGCGGCCCCGTTGATGCCGTGCCGCTCGCAGAGTCCGGACAGGATCTCCTTGATGGAGAAGCCTGACTTGACCGCCACCACGCAGGACGTCCCATCCGGGAGGAGGACGCAGCAGTGCTTAGCAGCCTTGTCCCTCTCGGGCACCAGGGTCCTGCAGGCCTCCGACTGGGGCAGGGAGACAAGCAGCCGAGCATTACGGGAGGTGGGCGCCCCCAAGGAGGTCCAGCCAGCCCCAGCCCTCATGACCTTGGGCGGGCCAGACAGCCTACCCCCATCCCACCTGCCGCTCCTCGTGTGCACGAGTCTCAGGCTGAACCTACACAGCAGCTTTGCACAAAGAGCAGGCTCAGTTGCTGGGCTCCCTAAGGTAACAGTGAGGATAGCAATTACCTTCCTCTTAGCCCTGGGCACTGTGCACACTGGGCAACCTCCATCTGGGCATGACCACCCATGCTGCACCCGTGACACTGCCGTGCTCAGAGGAGCACCTGGGCCTCTCCGACCCGGAAGCAGAGCTGTTCCGTGGGGTGAAGCCACTCGAGGATGCGGCACCTTCTAGGGTCTCTGAGTTACAACAGCATATCCGCTCTGCGAACAGCTCCTTGTGTACCTTTTGCTACTGTTCCTCACTTGAAACCTGCCTAGATTGTCATTTCACTGTCACTTTCTCCTCCAGATGGTCTGAAAACCTCTTTCCCCAAAGCATTATTTCAGAAACTAGTTTGTAGACTGGCAGACTGGTTGCAAAAATGGCCCCAACTATCCCCTTCCCTGTGCCCAAGGCGCTCACTACACCAAGCTCTGCGGCTCCTCCTGAGGAGGTGGAGCCTGCCCCTGAAGCCCTGACCCGGCTGACAGAAGGAGCTGAAGCGGCAGCGTGCGGCTCCGAGTCTGGGCCTCTGCAGGCCGGCGTGCTCTGCCCAGGAACAAGGTGGGCTGGCTGTTGGAGGATGCAAGCATGCGGTCCAGTGAGGGCCGGAGGCGGGTGAGGTCACCTGGGACCATCGGCCCCACTGACATGCCAGGTAGGCAGAGACACGCAGGCAGGGCCAGCTGAGCTCGGCAGGACCACCCGGCTGACCCACAGGCATGTGCAATCACAAATATCTCCTGCATTAAGCCGTTGAGTTTGGGAGGGATATTAATTAAGCAGCAATAGCAAACTGGCACGTGGTAAATCCTGACAGCTAAAAATGTCACTTGGCATAACTGAAGAAGAAATAATATTCTACATTAATTGCCGCTTGACACTTTCAAATGACGAGGATGCTGGCAACCAGTAAGATTTTCCAAAATTCAAATCAGACAACAGCTAACAGACCAGCAAACCCCGCCGTGCCTGCGCCCACCCTCGTCTCACTGGAACTGGGGAACATGAGCCGCGAGACACGATTCGCAGGTGCGAGGGGAGAGAGCTGGGGTGAGACAGGAGGCCGCACCCACGCCCGACCCGTCCACAAAATGAAGGCTGGGCCACGTGACCCGAGAGACGGGCATCCTGGGTCAGGGTCAGCACAGCCCCGCGGCCCTCGGGACAAGGGCAGGCAGCTACTCACCAGGTCCAGGCTCCCTGTGGAGGACACGGAGCCCTGGGACTCTCGGCGGCACGGGCCTCCGTTGGCGGGGAGGGGGTCTTGACGGGGGAGACACAGGGACGCAGATGAATCCAAAGAGGCAGCTTTACTGTTCCTCACTTGAAACAGAAATCCCATCTGTTTGGCCCACCTCCCAGCCCCTGTAGGCTCAACAGACACGTGCAGGACAGAAGCCCCTCCTGGCACCACCACCCTCGCTGGGATGCGTCTCCCTAACCTGTGGGGCGAGGGCGGCTCCCCCCCACCCCCAGCAGGCCCCACTCTCCACTCTGCCCACTGCCACATCCTGGCTCTGAAACTCGTGCATAACCCGTGGCGGGCACCCAGCAAACGACAGTGCACAGCACGAATGTGCGTACGTGTCCTGGCAGACCTGACCTTCCTTCCTTCAGTCTGGAATTTTTATCTCAAACTGCAGTTTCTGGGCCTAAATGAAAACCATCCCCCTGTGGACAGTGGCAGACACTCCCAGGGGGCTGCTGCATCTTTACCAACGACCCAGTTCTTGTCATTCTCCTTTGAAGTCCTGAAGTGAGCTGACAATTGTCAACTGCCACTAACTTAAACTCTATGACCTCAGGCTCCTCTAAAACTCATGAAAATTCTGACCAAAAGGACTTTTGAAAACATAGGACCTACTCCCAAATCACGCTGCTACACACGGGCTCCAGGGGCTGTTGGGGCCACCGTGGGGCTAAGACAGCAGCTCCGGGGTCCTCCTGGCCGCCCTATCCACCACCCACCTTCTCAAAGGGATGGAATCCCAGGCTCCACCCCGGGCCAAAATCACAACTTTTTAATCCTGGGGCACCTCCCTCGATCCGGGTTTTAAATGCCCCTCCAGATGGCTCTCTAAAGACCCGCAGCCTGTACAGGCACCAGCTCTCGTGGGCAGACAGACGGGGCCAACACTCCCCCACCTCCCAGGTACTCAGGAGGCCCAGCCCCGTCTTGTAACGCAGTGTCTGTACCTCAGGTGGCCTCTCTACAGCTCCCAGCTGCCCTTGCTTTGAAAAGACCACCACACAGCACGGCCAGGAGCTCGGGGCCACCTGCGCCAGGCCCGAGCCTCCTGTAAACTAGCACGATGACGCCCTCTGCACAGGTAGCACCGTGGGGCCCTCCTCACCCGCTTCCCTCCGGTTCACCCGGCTTGGGCTGGCTCAATCATGGTCACTGCCCGACTTCAACGTAGGGACCACAGGCTTAGCGCCAACCCCTCACCTTCAGGCAGGATACTCATTTCTGAAAATAATCCCTTTCTTGAAAATCTCTAGAGAACAAAATCCTTCCCAACTCTCTCCTGTGTGCTTTCTAGTACCTGGCACCGAACCGCTTCCTCTTCCTCTGCCTTGAGCATGGGGCATGTCCACTCCCTCTGCCCCACCACCTGCTGCCAGCACGCGTCAGGCTGGTGTCAGCAGCTCGGCCAGCAGCCGGCCAAGGGTCCCGAGGCCCCTCCTCCCGCACCCTGACAGCCTGTCTCTCTCACACGACCTTTTGCTACAGGAATCTCAGTCGTGTGCAAGAAAAAAAACAAGGGAGAAATGTCTAGAATGGGAAAACTTTAAGATTTACAATAATAAAAAATTACAGTTTAGAAAATGCTTGATGCCCAAACTATGGTATTACATTAAAAAACCCACGTAAAAGGCACACGAACACCTACACAAACCTAGAAAAAGCCTGAGCACAGAGAAAGCACAATGCCGTCTGGGTGGACAAGCAACACCGCACATTTACATTTCCTCTTGGTATTTGAGTGTATTTTCCAAATCTTCTATCCCAAACACCTCCCACTTCATAGCAAGACGACAGCAGGCGAGGAGCAGGACGTCCCAGCCTGCCACGGGGGGCCACGCTCCCAGCCACGGCGGCACGGCCTGACCCCCGCAGAAGCGTCCCGAAATCTCCCCGTCACGCCGTGGCCACCACCCCTCCCCTCAAGGACAGCAGCTGTGACAGGGACGTGGCTGGCGCGGTCTGGACACCGCAGCCAACACAGGCCAGCACAAACCGTCTGCAAGGGCACCGCGCTCCTTCTTCTTCTGGGACCTCCCGGTGCTCCTGCTCCTCGACCAAGAGAAGAGCGCGCCTCTCCGCTTCCTGTCGCCGTCCTCCTCCCCCAGCTCCTCATTCAGGGATCTTCCTGACTTCGATTTGCCGCTTAGCTGCCAGCAAATGGAAACCTTGGTTACAACAATGCCAAGTTATTTCAATATTACACGAAATGCACATGGGGACGGGAGAGCGAGCTGTCAACACGAGTACTCGGCGGAATGACGTCCCACAAGCCGGGAGGTGCAGCCCCGACAGGACCCTGAAACCGTGGCTGGAACCTTCCAGCACTGCGAGTCCCGGCACGAGGCAAGCCTGGACGTCCGAGTGTTGGGCGTGTCTCTCACCCACTGCCCGTGAACGAATGCGCCGACACTGGCCTCTCTCCCCCTTGGAGAGCTCTCCTCTGACGAAACACACCCACAGTGACCTGAGGCCAGGCCCGGGGAAGGGGCACCTTTTTTGGCGTGGACATGCTGGAGTGGTCCGAGCCAAGGCTATGCTTGGACGCCGGGCTGCTGGGGGCCTGCTGAGAGTCTGGGAGGGTGCGGCCTTCCACCTCCGCCAGGATGCACTCCTGGTACAGCTGGGATTTCAGAAAGCGCGTGTAGCTATCGAACTTCATCAGGTTGAAAATCTGGGGAATGAATGCAAAGAGAAGCCACTAAATACTCAACCCTGAAGGCACAAGGCTGCGTGGGGGACCTACAGACACCAGTGGGCCCTACCTGCTCCGAAAGGACATCAGTTCAGCCCGTTTTCCCACCCACCACCCCTGGAGTATGTTAGAGTTATTTCGAGGGTCCCTTCACTTCTGATTCTTCTTTCTTACAAAAAACCAGCCTAAGTTAGCAAACTGCAACAACTTCTACAAAGCCAGCACCATGAGCAGACTCAGGGCAGCCAACCTTGGAGAACCTCTGCTTTAACATTAAATAAGAATGAAACCAAAACCAACTGGAAGCCTAACAGAGTGAGACCTGCTTGAAAATGCCTTCTTCCAATTTTTAAAAACACTACTCATACAACTTAGCAACAGAGTGGTCTCCGAAAACATGGGCTCCAAATAACATCAGGTTATTTATTTTTCATCATAGTGATGTCCTAAAATTTTTTAAAAATTCAAATATATATATGCCCTCACTTACAAATATGTGATTTTGCACAAATGCCTGTGTACACACACACACGTGAAAGTGTAAACAGCCAGGCCATTTGCTACTGAAATCTCCAAGTCCCAACTGTGTTCCCCTGAGACACTCTCTGCCAGTCAGCAGCACTCCCCTCAGCCCAGAGCCCGTCTGAGAGCACGCTCTCGCGCACGGTGGGTCCTGGCACCCGAGCCCTGGCTAGGATTCCCCTTAAGAAACCAAGCACAGGGAGGTACCTGGAGCTGCTGCTCCTTGAACATGTCCGGGTGGGGCGCATTGAGAATGTCATCCGCCAGCTGGGCCTGGCTGTCAATGTTGACGGGGGTGGTGGCTTTGCTGCACAGAAATTTACTGAAAATCTCCCGGGCCCTGTAGGAAAGCTGAAAGGTAAAAATGTCTGAGCAGGCATGTGGACGGCAGGCTTCCTCTACACGTGTGTTTTCTACTTGTTTTGCTGCTATCTTCCAAATGCCTGGCACAGCTCCAAGCACTGGCGGTGCATTTCCATGGGCCGCAATAAACATCTCTTGCTTGAATAAATAAGTAAAAGTACAGCCAGTAAGAACTTCACTGAATTGTCCCTTCTATAATTTTTTAAGTGGATACTTCAACTGTTCCAAAGACTAGAGCAATGCTACCCTTAGGCGTGGCAAGTGCACACGTGCGGTATTTCTGCGTGGCGGTGCCCACTTAGCAAAGTGGGAGTGCAGGAGAGCAAAGCCCCCCGAGCGTGAGGAGCTGGTGCGAGAGGCCTCAGCTGTAAGTGTGGTCGTTCACCCACCGGGGAGCAGGACACAAGGGCCACGGGCTGCGTCAGGGAAGGACCCAGCCAAGGGTCCTTCCAGGCTCACTCCACACGGCCCACATGGCACGTGAGGGGAGCCATGAAAACCCGTGTTCTTAGGATTCTCTTCTGCCTCGGGTTTGATTCAGGTTCCCCTTTAAACACACATTCCCTCCTCTTCATTTCAACACGTTGAGTGGCAACACATTGCTGATGAAAGTTGGGTGGCTAAAGGCATTTACACGAACTATGTTTAGGCAAAATTAAATATCATGTATATTTAAAAATTTTTTCTGAAAAAGAAATGACATTTTCAAACCATGTGAAAATATTTTTACACCAACTTTTCAAATGGGGCTGGATGTTCATCACATGCTAAACTAACCTACAGCGAAACCATACAGCTCTTTAATGATCTCCACTTCCTAGGCATGAAGAAATTTACCTCTTTTTTGTCGTGTGCAGGAACATGATTAAAATATTCACAGGCCTGCCAGAATAAAATGTTTTCTTCACTGAATTCTTTCCTTAGAAAATCCTAAGAAAAACACCATCAATTAGCATTGACACAAAGATCAGCGGAAGGTAAGTTGGTAGTTACGCTATGTGGCTTGTCCTCTATGTGAGCTCTGATTATTTCTTAATTCCTACTTTTCTCCTATTTTTACCTCCTACAGAAACCATGAGGTTACAAGCCCACCTCAACGATTCGCCCAAGGGCCTTGAAAGCTAACGCTAAAAGCTGCCCAACTCTTTAAGGACCTCTGCTCTGCTCTGGCACCCACAGCTGTTTTCTTAAAAGCTACATGTTTCTTTTTAACAGCTGGACTTGGCAACACACATCTGGCTTCCGAAGGTTCACAAGAAGCCCCAGTGCTTGCCGCAGAGAGATCTCGGGCAGAGGGCAGAAGAGTCAAGGGGGTTCTCCCCTGGGGGACGGGCCAGGAAGGCAGGGCTGAGCCCAGGCTCCCTGCGCCCACCCTCCTCTCAGCCCCGCGGGGAGGAGACACCTGCAACGGGCTACACAGGGCCTGCGGGTGACCTGCAGGGTGCTGGTGTCTTTGGGGTGGGCAACGGATCCCGCTCAAGCAGCCTCAGCAAAGAGTGCAGACCGCCCCCCTGCCAGCCCGGAGCCTCTCCCTACTCACAGAGAAATAGTGAACACCAAGGGGGTCCTGCAGCAGACGCTCGAACGACACGGCCCAGCTGGCAACCCTCCTCTCACGCAGGCGCCGGCAGCTCTGCACGCTGGGGAGGCTGGCATTGCTGCTCAGGCTGCTGTTGCTCACGCAGTCCTTCAGGTCGGCGCCTGTCAACTCTGCGGGACCAGCACAGACGGCTCCTGCACCCCCAGCCTCTGCGGGCTCTCCAGGGCCCGGCACCAAGCTCCGTTCTCTATAGCACTCGCTCAGTCTGCAAACACGCACTGCGTACCTGCAACTGCCAGCGCATTCCAGACACAGGGCAGGGCAGCGAACAAAACCCACAGACCCCGGCCTCGTGTGGCTCCACACACACAAGTGCACACACACGCACCCACACACTCACCGGTGCACACACGTTCACACACATGCTCACATGATACTCTAAAGCAAATAAACACGCACAACACACATGTGCACACATTCACCTGAACATTAACAAACTACGGCTACAGGGATAAACAGAAAAGGAATTCACCTTAAACAAACACGTGCACACACACAGCAATAAGAACCAACAACTAACCACACCCAACAAGGATGCATTTTACAAATGCACTGCAGAGCAAAAGCAGCTGGACACAGAGCGCTGTGTGACTCCATGCGCGTAAAGTCCCAGGAGGTGCCACAGTCAGGCAAGGGTCCCTCAGGGACAAGCGTGCAAAGTCCACAGGGGCAGGTGCCCACCTTCGCGACCGGGAACCCGCACCCTCGTGCCCTCCTTTTCACGGTCGCTACTTCTCGATACGAAATGTTCAGGCATAAGGCCCACATTTGAGTATTGAGCCACATACGTTAACTCAGCAACTCATTTACAAGTGACCCTGACGTGGAACACATCACAACAGGTGCTCTAGGAGGCCAGCTCCTGGGGTGTCCACTAATTAGCCTTTGGTCCCCAGTATCTTCTAAGCAAGCTCCTGAATAAAGAGGAGGCACCGAGGAAACCCTCGTTTGTCACCTCTGCCCCCCTGGTGTAAGCAGTGTCACGGGGGTCCCCATCCCCAAGTGGGCAGCCTGCCCACTTCGCCTGAGAGGAAGGGGCACAGGCCAGAGCGAGCCGCAGCTTTGGGAGCTGCCGCACATTCCACAGCAGACGCATCTCTCCGCTGTGAGCACAGGGTGTCCCACACAGGGCTGTCCTAAAAGGAAGGCCACCCAGGCGCCCTGCTGACAGGTGATCACTAACCCGTGTTGTCAGGAGGCCCTGGGCTTCGGGTCTGGTTTCCTACTGTGTCTTTATGGAACAAAGCTGACTAACAGTGACCGTACAAAATGTTTTCATCGGTCCAATGAAACGTTATTGACATGTTCCCATTTTGCTCCTTTATCTGCTCCGGGTACCAAGTGCCCCCCACCTGCCTCCCAGTGTGCGGATGAGCCACCCAGGCTGCTCACGCTTGCAGTCAACTGGCTCCAGCCCCAGGCCAACCATTCAAACACAACTCACTAGTGAGGGGGAACCAGAGGGGGAATGAGACCAGCGTGGGGGCTGGTGAGGCAGCACCGACCCCACCCTGGGGCAGAGGCCACACTGAGCCCTGCGGCTGAGCCCAGTCCACAGATGCGCTGATGGCAACGGGCAGAGGCCCAGCCGGCGTCCGTCACACCTGCGGCCCAGGCCAGTGGGCTTCCAAGGAGGCTGCGTGTAGACACCGCTAATCCAGACAAGAGTGGACCCTAGAGGCCAGGAGGCAACGCTGGGATTTGACCCCATAACCTGCCTCACCCTCTGCGTGGCAACCAGTGGCTGTGCGTGGCAGGGATCAGTCAAAGCTCAAAAAGCATTTAGATTAAAAAAGAAAGGAAAAAGAGCAATCAAATAATTTAAATTGCTATAGAAAAAAATTAAAATAAGACTCAAAAGGAGTTATCATGGGATTAGAAAAGCACAATTCTAATGTTTCTTTGAATCTACTATGCTGTGTACATGCTGTTTCTGAGATAAAACATTTAGGTCTGTCGGCCACCAGCACCCACGGGAGTCCAGGGAAGGCTGGCAGCCACCGGGGACTCGCGCAGAAGCTCTGACTCGGAGCCGCTGGGGAAGCGGCAGCGCTTGCCACGAGTGAACAGGCACCGGGCCACATGCCACAGCAGGACAGCCACGGTGAGCGTGCCACTCAGAACCGAGGACAGCACGACAGGGGACCACACGAGGCTTCCTCTCAACTCAGCAGCTCTGCCATCATGTCGATGGAATGGTCTAGAAACGCCTTGCTTAAAGAATGCCAGCGTACAAGACTTCCCGTCGTGGAAAGTGCTCCATTCTACACGTACGTGAGGAGCGAAGCGCGCTCACACACACACCCATCTCTCTTGCATCCAGTAACCAGACACCAAGGGGCAAACACAGACGTCGACTCTCCCTAAACGAACAGACGCCTCAGTACACTTCCCAGTACAGGTGTCATCAGAACTAGACAGGCTGAGTGTAAGAGTTCATGTGGAAATGAGATCCTAAATGATGTAAAAACAAAACAAAAAGAGCAACGGGTGGGCCAGCGCTCCCTGACAGGACAGCGCATCTCGACCCACAGAACCCAGCGGGGCGGGTGATGGTGCCGGCCAAGCCAGACACCTCACGCCACTGGCACAGAATGCGGAGCCCAGAAATGAACTCCAGGTGGTGAGTTCACGGTGAATTCATAAGAGTGGGGCGGTTACATCCAAAAAATGACCGAGTTGGCCCCTGCTTCCAACACACACTAAAATCAATCCAGGATGGACTGAAGATTTAAATATAAACATGAAAGTAGAGAAATACTAGAAGAAAACGTGGGATGATTTTTTGAAATATCGGAGTGAGGGAGGCTCTGGAGGGAGGACCAGGCCCAGAGCCATGAAGACACTGGCAGGTGACAGCACAGAGACCTGACTCTGCTGTGAAACCACCACAGGCCGAGGGCGGACAGGACCGGCCGGGGAGGACACACGTCGCGCTGCGGAGATGAAGGGCCATTTCCTCTGCACGGGAACGCCTGCGCACCAGCAAGGAGAAGATCAACAAACCAAAAGCAAAACGGAGCAGTGCGGACGCCGCTGCGCAGAAGGCCCTGCACCTGTGGAGACACGCCCACCTCACCACGGTGAGCTGAATGTGGATTTAAGCTCCGGGCCGCTCAGGAGCCACCTACCTGGCCAACATCGCGGTACCAGCGAGGTCTGGGCAAAGAGCGCCCTCCCACACTGCTGGACGGATGAGAACTGACCAACCTCTAGGGTGACATTCACCAAAATGCAAGACACAAACGCCCAGTGCCCTGGCAACCCACTTCCGTTTACGCTGGAACGCGCTTGCACAGCACCCCAGCCTGGCACTGAGATGCCAAAGACTGGAGCCAGTGTGGACGTCACCACCAGGGACAGAACAAAGCCACGCCGTACAGAGGGCGTCTGCACCAGAAACTGGGCCCGGGCGGCGATCCCTGCCCCATCTGCATTCCCGCCCTTGTTTAAAATAATTCATGTGAAAACCACACGAAGGACTAGGGGTCAGGGGTCAGGTGGGGTCCAGGCGGGGAGATGAATGGCAGGTGTCACACACGTCCCAGGGTGTGGCTGGCTCACGTTTCCCATGTAAAATGAGGGTGATGGTGTCAGCAACCTCACTGCATTTTATGCTGATAAATGAGGTGATCCTCATAAAAATGAAATAATATATGTCATGAGAACCATAACATGTTTCCTCCAGCTTTTTTTCCGGAGGCAATAAAGACTGAACAAAACTGAGGGATAAACGGAAGTTAACCAACCTCAGGGGAACAAGGAAGAGCCTTCCACAGCAGGACAAGCATGTGCAAAGGCCCTGTGGCAGAAGAAACACAGCATACAGCTGGCGTTTTGGCTGGGCCGTGGGCACCGGAGCCACGTGGACTTGACCCCAGGAGCAGGGACAAGCCAGGGGTGGAAGGACCTTGTGTTTCTCACAGGTCCCTCTGGCTGCTGGGGGAGGGCGGCCTGGGGGCCTGGACAGGAGGCAGGGGAGGCAGAGGAAAAGGCAAACTGCAGTCAGCACAGCTTAACCCTGCAAAGGGTGCTGGAACTTTTGTTTCTCAAAAAAAAGGTGTTTGGATTCTAACAATGCAAGTACAGTGATGAGAACCTCGCGGCCAGAGCACACAGGCGCGCTGGGCCTCCCCAGGGGACGCACAGGCCTCCCACGCAGCCCCATCCCATGCCAGCTCGCTGGCACCCACCACCTCCCCGACCTCACTCATCCCCCTGCCTCCTGCCACTACAGGGACGGCCACCTGCAGGGCTGGTGTCCCTGCTCCCCAGCACTGGCTGCAGGAGGTGCTACGTATTTGTGGAATGAATTAATGAACGAACGCTGACTGAATATAAATTTTGATTGGAAGATGACCAGTATATTGACTAATCTCATTGTTCTAAGATCTGACACATATTATATTTTCTAAGACTCACAAATCAACAATAGACATTTTAAAAGTCTAATAAAGAAAGAAACTTCAACATTTTTTAAAAAGCAAACAATGACCCGCCTGGTGTGTGAGGTCCACTGTGTCAACTGAGTGTCATCTTCTTGTCCTTGGGGTCCTGCAGACGTGGAGGCTGTGTGCGGAGAGAGGCGAGGAAGGCAGCAGAGAAGGGACACGGGGCGGGACTGGCGCTGGGGGCTGTGTGCGCACGCCCGGCCCCGCCCAGGCTCAGGGACTCACTAGGCCAGACGCCAGGGAACAAAAGGAAGGGTCACTTCAGCTAAACCACGTCCATGGGACGGCCAGAGGCCCCGGGTCCCTCACTCCCCTCCGATACAGGGGCTGGGACGAGCGGTCCCGCCGGGTGCTCCCAGCACGGCTGGAGGTGACAGCAGCCGCCGCCCCACACGGTCTCATCTGATCTCCCTCAGACACACACCCGCCCACGTTGCCTTGCCTTTGACTTAAAGGACCCGAATAACCACTGCGACAGCTCCTCTCCGACGGAGTGAGGCACGAGGACGCGGCCACTCAAGCCCCGGCTGCAGGGAGAGGAGGGGGAGGGTGCGCGCCCCGGCCACGGCGCCCGGCCCACGGATCAGGGTGGAAAACTCATGACCCAGCTCCTCGGCTTCCCCAGGGCACAGAGGGGACGTGCCCACATCCAGACATTTCACGCTGAGACAGTCAAATCTCTAGGAAACCACGCATTCTTCAAAGTGGGAGAATTCAACACAACAGTCTGCAACATAAAAAAAAGTCAACACAGAATTCTTTTAATCATAAGATCTCCTGGCGGATTTTTATGATTCTATTTGGACAGAACATGTGCACATGACTTGCAGAAGAACAGAGTCCCCTCAAGGGAGACTAGAGCAGGAGGCGGCCACACCTCCGCACCCCTCGTCCCCACGTGGCTCGACACACGGGCGTCCTCTCCCCTTTGATGTCCCTCTTCAGGTGTGAATTTCATGACTCACAACACCTTCACATGCTCTGGAATTGTTCTCGTAAATGCTACACTGCACACTCACGGACGCCTGCCCTCACCTGAAACGAAATTTCTCACAAAAGCCACAATTCTGAGGCCAACTTCAAGGCCAGAACGTGAGACGGACACACCAGCACGTCTGAGATTCACTGTCCTGCTCAGAACGACCTGCCTGCTGCCAAGGGTTAAGAGTGCAAAAAACTACACATCTGTATCCTAAGCCAAAGCACAGACCCCCTGGAACATACCCGTGCATCAGAGAGCGTCTGCTAGTTCATGCTGTTGTGGGTTCTGTTCTTTCAATTGACCAGTCTGAGTCAAAGAAATGCTTTCCAGGTGAGAAGGTTTTACAGTCTGTTTCAGATTTGCTGAAAACTGGAAAGGCCACCACATTTATATAGGTTGGTCAAACGTAGGTTACACGTTACAAACTTTAATAATACCTTAAGATTACAAGTTTGCGGTTAATTCTATAACGCGTGGCCTTAGCCCATTCTTGTCTCACCAGAACATCTCATCTGAATCATAATCTCAAGCACTTTAAATATTCAGGTCACAGAGCTAACCCTGTCACAGGCACATCTGCAGGCCCTCCCCCGCTGACAGAGACCCCCAAGGCAAACATACCTGAAGACCATTCAAGTCAGTCTGCCCCTGACAACCATGACAAGGTGCACAGATGGGACAAGGGACTTTACCTGGGCAGAGCTGATAAGAGCCACTGTGGTGCCATTTAACCAAATACTTCCAACCATTCACCGCAAACCACCCCTCCGAATCCATACCAGGGTCAGCCCGGGTGGCCCCAGGCAAAGGCTTGGGCCACACACAGGGACATTGTTCCTTAGTGCACGCTCTCCCAGCAGGGCAAATTACTGCAGTTTCTCCAGTGATTCCAGCACACAGCGTGACAAAGGCGGCTCTGCCCTGCCTGTGCTCACGGACAGGAAGCCAACAGGAGGCTTCGCACAAAGCCTCGCAGAAGACGGCATGCATAATTCACAGCGGGGCCTTCAGCTTGCTGCTGCTGGCGGAACTTGAATTATTTACGTCAGGCAGAGCACAGCTACGGTAACTGCACACTTGGTATAAATGCTGAAGATGAAACCTGGGCCTCCCAACACGCTACTCTACTTTAGCAATTTGTTCTGTATTAAACTAGCAATGGTTAAGAAAAAAATAAGTACTTGTAGCTTTTTATATAATAATTATAAGGTTTTTAAACTCTTATTTCCATATGTATCTTAAAATTTTTTAAATTCCCATAAACACAAAGCCTATCTTTTTAATGAGAAAGTAATCACCAAAAACTGCACGGTATCAGGAGTCTATAGTCAGTTAGGTAATAAGCAACTGTACCCAACTGAACCATAAGGAACATTTTTATATCAAAGCAAAATATGCCAACTCACAGGCATTTCTGAAAAGCCCGTGGGAGTCAGCAGGCGGCCTGCTGCGCGCAGGGCCAGCGCCTCCAGGGAGAGGGTGCCGCGGCCCCGCCTCTGCGCTGTTCTCACCTGCCCAGGGACAAGCAGGGCCTGGTCCCTGTGAGGGCCTCGAGGGCTTTCACGGGTTGGGAAACTTCACCAAACAGCACAGGTATGGGCTTGGCAACTCTCTTCTGCAAAGGGCCAGACGGTTCTCTAGGCCAGGGCAGCCTCTGCAGCTTTCCCGAAAGCAGGGAGAGAAACCGCACAGGGATGGCGTGACCGTCCCAGCAACACCCTCGTTACCAGAACCCGGGCAGGGCTGCAGCTGCCTCGCAGGCCGCAGTTTGCCAACACCTACTTTTGATTCTTGGACGGACACTGCTACGCAATTATAACTTCATGGCAGTTCTAGTAAAAAGGTATTAAATCAGTCTCAACATTTTCTAAGAAAAAAATTCCCGAAAATGCTTTAAAGATGAAGCGCAGCCTTCACTGGGCCCACCTTTCCCTCAGTGCACTTTTTGACCTCCAGTTGCTGAAGCACATGCAGTGTCCCCACAACAATGCCCAGGCCGTGGCAGAGGCGCAGGGACGGGCCGAGGCTCCACTCCTTTCTGGCCACGTCACCCAGGGCAGGCCCCAGAGTCTCCTCGGCCGGGGCACGCAGGGGCTCGCAGGGCTGCCGCGAGGACGGCGTGAGCGAAGACGGTGAGTCACTGGAGCTCAGGTATGCGCTGGGGAGACCAGAGGCGTGAACCTGCCCCGGGAAAAGCACCTTCGTTTGCACTGACCTCGCCCCTTCTTAGGAAATTTGTGCCATCCTTCTGGGGGGCAACTTTTTATTTTGATATAATTTCAAACTTGCAGAAAAAGTGCAAGAATAACAGGAGGATTCCCACATCCCTTTCCCCAGGTCCCGCGCAGGCTGCACCGCGCCCCACTTGCTACGCAGGCCTGCCTCTCGCCCGGCCATTCCCGCTCTCTAAACACATCCACGCCCACACAGTGTTTTCTGAACTACGTGAGGTTGAGCCGGAGCCAGCAGGCCTCTTTGCCTTAGATACAACAGCACGTACCTCCTAAGAGCAAGCACCTCTCTTTTATAACTAAGTCTAGGTACCAAAACCAGGAATCTAGCAGTCCACGCTCCGGTTTCTCCAATCGTGTCCTGTACGGCCCTTGCCCCAGCGCAGGACGGCAGCGGGAACCACTTCGCTGCCATGTCTCTTTAGTCTCCCGATTTAATCTGGAACATTCCCCAGCCTTTCTTTGTGTCTCTAGACCTGGATGTAGGCCGGTTATTTTTCAGACTGTCCCTCAGTCTGGGTTTGTCTGGCGTGTCCTTGCAACGTGGCAGGAACACCCCAGAGTGACGCTGTGCTGTCTCCACGCCTCTTCCTGGCAGGGACATGGTATCACAGTGGTCACAGTGTCGCTGACACTCGCTCCGATCACGTGGTTTGGGTGCCAGGCTTTCCATTGTCCAGTCTCTCGCCTTCCCTTGTAACAGGAAGGCTTGTGGGGGCTTCTCTGAGGCTCTGAGTGTCTTGCTCCCCACCAAGCTTGCGTCCGCAGCCTGACCAGCCACTGGGTTCCTCCGCCACCGCTCCCCCTCCATGCCGCCGGCGCTCTGCCCTAGCGCTTTCCCTTCTCCCCCGCATTATTAATTCATGATCTGTATCAGTGTGGACTCAGTGGGCTTTTATTTTAGACAATGACTCATTTATGCCCCACCAATACCTTTTTGTCTGGACGCTCAGGCCCTCCCTTCGGCTGGCACCTGTGTCCTGCTGCTGTGTCCTCATCACGCACTGAGCATGCACCGAGCACTGCCTCCTTCTCTTCTGGTATTTAAAAAAAATCTCCAGGCTTGTCTTGTGACCTCATGCTCCCCCTGCCCCAGCCCAGGAGTCAGTCCTTCTGCTGAAGACTGGTACTAGACACCAAAGTCCAGACCCGAGGAGTGCTCACCGCGGCTGGGTTTCACTGCTTCCAGGCCCTCCCAGTGGACAGAGCTGGGAAAGGTGGACGCGCACAGGAATCTCTACATTCACTTCTCCATCTGTACATCTATTAAATACCCCAAGTTCCTACTGAGACCTCCAATTCCAGCCCAACACCCCAATTACATCATCATCTTCCCCTTTTCCATGTTTGTAGCTCTTTCCCCAACAGTGGGGAACTGGCTCCCATGATTCTTTTTGTTTGTTTGTTTGTTTTTTTGAGACAGGGTCTCACTCTGTCACCCAGGCTGGAGTGCAGTGGCATCACCATAGCTCATTGCAGCCTCCAACTCCTGAGCTCAAGTGATCCTCCTGCCTCAGCCTCCCACGTAGCTGGGACTACAGGCACCACCACGCCCAGCTAATTTTTCTATTTTTAGTAGAGACAGGGTCTTGCTGTGCTGCTCAGGCTGCTCTCAAACTCCTGGCCTCAAGTGATCCTCCTGTCTTGGCCTCCCAAGGTGCTGGGATCGCAGGCGGGAGCCACCGCGCCCGGCCCCCATGATCTTTGATGCGTTTACTCATTTGCTCAAGCCCAGCACACACAGGAAGCAGTTTAAGAACCACTAACTCACCCTGCTACAAAACACAAACCTACTAACTCGCGGAGTTTTAACATCATATCATCTACTTTTTAAAGTCTGCCCCTGTTCACCAGAGTGAACTTGTTTACCCTTCAAAACAGCCAGGCCTTGGGGATACCCGCTATTGGGTCAATACAGCACAAAACCCAGTTCCAGGGAAACACTCAGGCTGAGACTTACGCCCAGGAGGACCCTTCTGTCCCCGGGCAGCATAATGCAATACATCACATGGCCTTGAGGGGAGGGGCAGGGCAAGAACAGGTGGGACAGGCTCAGGCCTGGGGAGGCCGGCCCGGCTGCTCACTTTATATATAAAGTGAGGCTCCTCCTACAGTAACACAAAACAGAGTTTAGATGCTGTTGATCTAAGTCAATCAGCCCAGTTCACAAATGGGGTTGCCAAGGTGTAAAGACATCCTGACCTGCCTGAACTGATGCTGGGACTGTGCTGGGTCCAGACTCCCCTACAGCTCTTCCCACAGGCAGACTTCACAGCCCCGGAGAGGAGGGCCCACACCGGGCAATTCTCACAGGACCCCCAAGGTATGGTGTCCTTCCAGAAGAAATGTGGGCCCAGTGGAAAACATCTAAATTCTGGGTCTTTCCTGGAGTCAGCACTAGAAAGGTCTGATTTGTAACTGTCTGGTAGAGCACAGCACAGCAGACGTCCCGTGTCTGAGATGACGCAAAGTCCTTCTGGAGCGTGAAATGCCAACAGATGGGGTGCGCGCGCGGAGAGCCGCGAGGCCGAGCGGGTCAGTGAGAAGCGTGAGGCGACCCGCAGACGGGCGGGTCCTGTCACTCATCGTGCTGACTTTCCAGGACGCAGGGCCGAGCACTAGCAACCATGGCCGTAAGTGGCTGGCAGACGAGGGGGACATCTGACCACAGGGAGCCCCCAGGACTCACCAAAAAAGACACAGGAATTTTTTCAAAGATCAGCCCTAACTGAATTCATTTATTATGCTGACTTGAACTGAAAAAAATTTATATTACTCATTTACTGGTTAATTCCTTTGGGAAATTGATTTATTTCATTTCAACTAATAAAATATTTATACTTTATGATGACATTCCTCTTCTGTTCTTGTGCCAATGGCCACACATGAAGTTTAGACCTCCCAGCAGAAGCCCCATCCAGAGGACACCACCCGTGCATGAAGCTCAAGGACCCCAAATACTGACCTCATGGGGAAGACTCAAAAATGGTCCTAAACCCTCCCCCCAAAGCCAAGGTGGGGCCACCCAGACAGGAAACTAAAGATACAGTCCCTGTGCCTTATCTGAAACAGTCCAGGGATGAAGACAAGGAAAGCGTTCCTTCCCCAACAGGGCAGGGGGGTGCGAGGGTGTAGAATCCCACAGGGTTCATGGGGGAGGTGCGTCCTTCACTGGGCGGCACTTAGAGCCCAGCCCTTTAAGTCAAAAAGAGGTCACGTGAGACCAAAAAAAGATCTACTTTATATATCAGGCATAAACTGGGGACATTATTAGCTATGGCAACCAAATAACCTGGATCTTCTGGGATGGTTATTACTTCACATAATTTTAATAATAAAGATAACGTTAGATGTGAAACTAAATACAATGTAGTGTTTGTACCTTTTATATTAATATGACTTCGATATAAAACAATCAAACTTAAAAAGTCATTTGTCCTAAACACAGGTTCCAAAAATCTGGTCCCCACGCTGGTCCCGTGCCCTGGGCCAGGCAGGCAGGCGCACCTGCTCCAGGGCCTCTGGTCTGGCGCCTTTCCGCGGTGGCGTGGAGGCCAGCGCGGCCGCGTGCTGAGTGCTCCCTGCGTCTCTGGAAAAGAGCGTGCGCCCTGCTGGGTGCAGAGTCCTCCATGCATCAGCTGGGCTTAGCTTGCTCATCTTGTGGTTCACGCACTTTGCGGTCAGTTTGATCTCTCTTTCCGAAAAAGGTGTTTTATAATCTTCCCTAGGAGTGTTGATCCACTTTTATTACAGTTCCATCAAATTCTGCTTTATACATATGATACTATTTTTGGTGCACACTGTCCTCTTTGCTGATTTTACTTTTTCAATTTGTCTGACATTAATTCTTTTTTCTTAATATTGCCTGTTATATCTTCTTTCATTTAATTATTTTTAATCTTCTTATGTCGCTTGGCTTTTTTTGTTGTTGTTTTTGGGTTTTTTTTTTTATTTTTAGAGACAGGGTCCTGCTGTGTTGCTCAGGCTGGTCTCCAACTCCTGGGCTCAAGCATCCTCCTGCCTCCGCCTCCAGAGTAGCTGGGACTATAGGCGCCGTCACCGCACCCAGCTTAATGTCACTTGTTTTAAAACTGGATTATTAACAATCTAAATGGGGAGTTTTTCTCCTTTGAGGCTCTTTCTCTTCTATTGATCTTGTCACCTCCTTCAGGACCTGTCTGGGCTCTTTTCTCTATGCAGTCCCTTTAGGTAATTTTATTCACTTCCAGTGGTCAGTTATCTTAGAAATGCAATTAAAACAACATTGGTAATACTATTACGTACCAGGTATTGTTGTAAATACCCCTAAGATGGGTCCTATTATCATCCCATGTTACAAATGACAGAACTGAGGCACACGGCTGGTCACAGCAGAGGCAGATCTAAGGCTGGGCATTTGGCCCAGAGCCCGTGCCCTTACTGCTGCGCGTCCTATTGCCTCTTAAAACAGCGTCTCCAGCGTCTCCTGGCTCCCCGCGCATCTCAGAGGTTTGGACCCACCTTTTCCGCATGACCTCTCATTACTCAAGTTTGCCAAGACACGGATGTCCTCGATACGCGGATGGCATCTCCCAGATTCATACTTCCAGGCCCAACCACTTTTCTGCACTCCACACTCATTTGTCCAACTCTGCACAACGTCTCCACTTGGATTTTGACTAAACAGCTTGAAAATCACATGTCCGAAGCAGAAACTCTTGGTTATTGCCCTATTATCCACTTCTCCCACTCAGGTCTTTCCCACTGCTGCAGATACTGTTATCATCCCCCAGTCGTGGGCCTCTCCCACCTACCCCGGGTGCTCTTCCCACGGACCACACGCACACAGCCCCTCTCTCGCTCTCCCCCGGCCCCGGCTGCCATCTCAGCGTTTCCCGGTGCTCCCCAAACTCACCGTAAAGTTTACCTTAACTCACCTTGCAGGCCTCAGCTCCACTGGGCCATCCTGACCACGGGCTGGACTGGGCCCTGCCACACCACACACTCACAGCTCCTCACTCCTCTGCCACAGCCAGCATCGTGTCCCACCGTGCTCTGCCCGGTTGCTCAGAGGCATGCATGGCCTTTCCTCTTGATGGGACCAGCCCTTCATACCCCAGTCCTTGCAGAGTCTGCTGCGTGAAAACTTCTCCCTCACCTGCTTTCAAACAACAGAGTCTATCTGAGGGTGACACATTAGCCTGAAATAATCTCAATTAACACTGGTTTTAGATACTTATAGAGGTCATTCATTTAGAAGAGATAGTTTTTTAAAAGGCAAACCAATGCAGATTTAGTATCTATCCCCGAGGGAACAGACTCAAGACTTTGAGAGCAAGACAGTAAGTGACTACACAATGAAGATCACATATATACAATTACAACAATTTAAAAAACCCAATTGTCTGAATGTCGATGGCTGTTTGTGGCTTGTGATAACATGTCCAATAAAAGCATCATACACAGATTCCAAAAGTATTATATCTCAACCAGCTTATATGGAAGCAAAGATGACTCTGGAAAGCTGCCAGTGACCTAAAAATTGGATCCAAAGTGTATAAGGAAATGCAAGGGCCAGGAATAACCAAGGCAATCTTGGAGACAAGCAAAGCAAGGACTCTACCACCTGATATCCAAATGCATGACAAAGTGACAGCGATTATGACGTGGAGTCCTGACCCAGTGACAGACACAGAGGCCAATGGAAGAGAACACAGAGGCCTGAGACAGACCCACAAATATATGATTACCTGATAAAGATGTGGCTTCAAGTTAGTGTGGAAGGATCATCTTTTCATTAAATGAAGCTGGGACAACTGTTTACCACATGGCAAAAAAGTGAATCTTACCCCTACCTCACACCATACACAGAAAATCAATTCCAGATGGATCAGAGAATTAAATGTGAAAGATAAATCAATAATGGTTTTACCTTCATGGTCTTGGGAAGGGCAAAACCTGCTCTACAAGGACATAAAAAGCATTATCCTAAAGGGAAAGTGATAAACTGGATTATATTAAGAACTTCTGGTCGTCAAGAGACAGCACTAAGAGAGTGAACAGGTATAGCAGAGCTTACCTGCACACACAAATCCAACATGAATACATAAATCCACAATACAGGGCATGTCCATATACAGTCAGCTCTCCGTATCCACGGATCCCACATTCACAGATTCAACCAACTATAGATTTCACGTAGCACTTACATTATATTAGGAGTAATCTACAGGTGATTTAAAGAGTACAGGAGGTCACATGCACATACTATGCCATTTTATATCAAGGACTCAAGCATCCACAGATTTTGGTATCTGCAGGGGTTCCTAGAACCAATCCCCTACAGAAACCAAGGGACAACTGCACATAAATCCAACACAAAATCATTTCCAGAATATATTCTAAAATTTTTCTAGAAATCAATAAGGAAAAGCAGACAACCTAATAGAAAAATAAGCAAAAGTCTTGAACAGACACTTCATAAAAGAGGATATTCAAATGGCCAAAAATACTTGAAAAGATGCTCAATTCACCAGTCATCGAATTGCAAGGGACTGAAAGTAAAACTACAATCCAACGCCCCGTATATGTATTTGAACGGCTAAAATGAAAACAGACAACACCTTGTGGAGGGGATGTGGAACACCCGGAATTCTCACCGACTGCTGGTCAGTGCGTACCATAAGAGCGGCTTGGAAAACTGGCACAATTTACTACGGCTGAACATACACAAACCCTACGGCCCAACCTATCGCAGCAGAAACGTATGCCAATGTCCACCCGAAGGACCTATACAAGCATGTTATCTATTTGTAATGGCCAAAAGTCAACATCAACTCAGAAGCCATCGAGAGTAGAACGGACAGACAGCGCCGTGTCCATGCAACAGAGAAGACAGGGCAAGGAGGGCACACAGCGACCAGCGCACGCCCAGATAAAAATTCACAAGCCTAACGAGACATGAAAGAAGCCACACACTGAAGTGACCACTCTGCATGAATCCTTTTTTATAAGTTTAAAAACAGGCAAAACTAACCAACGTTCAGCAGCCAGGGCAGTGGTCCCCTCTGGGGGTGGCGACTGGGGGGCCCAGGGGGCTTCTGGGGTGTGGTGATAGTCTGTTTCTTGGTCTGGGCACCGACACCACGGGTGTTTTCATTTTGTGAAAACCCCTCAGACTATTCACTGACGGCGTACGCACTGTTCAGTGTCGGCCATTCTTCAACAGCAAGTTTTCATCACTTGAAAAACACTTAACAAAAATGCACCTGAAGCATTTGAATAAAACAGTAGCACGAAATGTGAGCACTGCCTTTTAAATTACCATGGTTTAATATAAATATATGAAATAATTTAAGTATTCTAATCAGACATTTGTTATCTACACTACTTTCTAGATTTGTTATTTGCATTTCATATATTCAAATTGGTCAAGATTCAATTCCAGGGGAATTGTCACTGGAAAAGACAAAGGACTGGTCGTACGTGGAAGGTGCCCGCATGTGCTGCACACGCCCAGGCTGACTGAGCAGATGGCAGGGCAGGGCTGTGCATTTGCGCTCTGGCTTTTACCCTAGCACCCGGGAAAGTGACCAAAACAAGAAAGATTCATTGAACAAGTGCCAGATAAAATGCCAGGGAAGAGCAGTCGTCTGAGGGTGGCGACCCAAGTCCAGAGCGAAGGTGGCAGGAAGGACTACAGGGCAGAGGCTTGTCCCTGCACCTGCTGTTTTCCAGCCATGAGCAGGACACACAGAGCCAGGCCAGGTCCGGCCTGGGACGGGCACCTTCCTCCCCAATGCCAGCCGTCTCCCCATGCTCTCCTACAGAGAAACCGCCGATGGTATCACAACTTGAGCTTAATTAATGTGAACTAACTCAAAAGGAGGCCTTTCTAAAGCTGGGAAAGCAGTAAATGATGCCAGGATTCTCAGATTTGGCCACTCTTGACATTTTAAAACATTTACACAAAGCTTTTTCTTACCACAGAACCGTGATAAATGACGATCACAGAGATCAGCTGTCAGGTTTACGACAAGGTCCCAGAACCTAACCCTCATTCACCCAAGAACCCCAACTCCTTCTGTCAGATGGACACTGTTCAAACCCCAGGAGGTAGAGCCTGCTGGACAAGGTGCAAACACCAGGACAGTGCCGATGTAGCTGACCTAAAGCACACGCAGAAAACCAGTGACAGGCCTTGGCTAACTCCTAAGCTCCTTGCCACATCCCTGTCCAGGTCCCTGAGCGTCCCGGAGCCACACACAAAGAGATCTTTGAGCAAACGGTGGTGGTAACACCAGCAAGCCACGCAGTGGGCAAGTACATGGCTGGTGCCAGCCACCAGTCTCAGAACCTGGGCCCTGCCGACATCCTCCAGGCTTCGCAGGCAGCCTGCCCACTCGGGGCCACGGCTGTGACCGGAGACAGGAGCCACACGGCACCCACCTGATGTGGCCGTGGTGAGGACTGGGTGCACTTGCAGTGAGCGCCACTGCCCTCGCCCACACCAGTCACGTCCTCACCAGTGTTGGGAGACCCACTGAATAACACATGCCACAGCTGGTGCTTTTCTGTGTGGTGCCAGACGAGCCAGGAGTCCCTCCCAAGGAGGTAAGCTACCCCAAATTTTCTCCATCAGCAGAAGGGCCTTGCCAAGGCCCTGAAGTGTTTCCTGGAGGGAGCAGGGCAGTGCCGCCAAGGACCGGCCAGGCTGGGTGTCCCCCAACACGAGAAGGCAGAGCTCAGTGTGGCATGTGACAACCACAGATCAACTCTTGCTATATTCAGGGAAATACTCCAATATTTCATCTCGCTACTTCATTCTGATGCTCTTTTTACAACCGAATGCCTTATAAAGTCTCCCAGAATATTACAGAAATGTGAAGGTAATCAAAGCTTGTTAGAACCCATAACGAGGTCTCTGTTCATTCACTGACTACTTCCTGTGCCCAGTACTGTGCTGGGCAGTGGCTACTCCAGGGGTGGGGCCAGGGGATGAGAACCCACTCTCTCTGGGTGGTGAGGCCACCTTTTATCCTACAGGTAATGGGAAATCATTGAAGCTCATTACTCAAGGAACTGTCAGGACCTGAGTTTTGTCATGAATTTTACAGACCATATCCCATAAACAAAGTGAAAAAAAATTTTATCACAGAATTCTGCCTGGCCCTGATGGAGTATCTGGGACTGGACATCCCCTCCTGCCACACAGTACTAGGAAACTAGACAGAATATGCCAAGCAACAGTTCTCAAAAATTGGGCCAGTCACCACCAGGCCACGAGTGCTGATGGAGAAGAGATCGGTGAGGTGGGCCCCGCGAGGCCCAGCTGTCCGGCAGGAGGCACGCAAGGAGCCACAGTGTAGGGAGGGACCCCAAGTGGATTTCGGCTTCCCACTGAGTTGAAGGTAAGAGATCAGAACTGGGGAAGTCCAGGGTGGCTGGAACCTCCAGGTGCCAGAAAGGAGCTAGTGGAGAAAGAGCCTCAGGGAACCCACGGGAGCCCAGGGTCTGGGGCCAAACTCCGAGCGCTGCCTGCAACAGGGCGAGACCCCACGGAGCTGGGCAGAGAACAGCCGGACAACTGCCGGGGCCCGCCCAGGGCCGGGAGATGTCTGAGTTCCGGCTGGTTCTTGTTGAATACGCAGCCTGCAAAGGAGGCCCCGTGTGTATTAGGCTTCAGTAATGGGCTAAACTAGCCCTGGAGTAAAAGCTACTTTAGATTTGCTGTAAAAAGTAAAAAAAGGCGTAAAAAAAGCCTTGGAGTGATCGAGCTTCACTGCCTACCAGGCAGAGCTCTGCACCCCGAGGAAGAGCGCCCAGCACCCACCGAAGACAGCTGGGCAGGGCAAATGCAGAAGAACCTGGCCCACCTGGAGAAAGTCAGTCGACAAAGGACCCAGAGTGGCAGAGACGGTGCATTGCATGCAGGGACTTGCGCCTCGTAAACACAGCAGACGTGCTCACGGTTTTAAAGGGAAGCACAAAGATACTTGGTGGAGAGGGAGTTGCTACAGATGGAAATACGGTCTCTGAAATGAAGAGGTCACAAGACAAAATCAATAGTACATTTGACACTGCAGAAGGAACTTAGAGCAAAAACGCTACGGAGCATGAAGTATACAGAGAAAAAGTAAGAGTGAAAATGAAGAGCCTCAACGGCCTGTAGGAAAAATCAAGTGGTCTGACATTCTTGCATTTAGAGTCTGAAAGGCAGGAAGCAGTGAAAAATGCCTGAACCTTGACAAACCCTAACAGAATACACAGGCAAAACCAACCCAAGGCTCATCATAACCAAACTGCTGAAAACCAACAACACAGAGAAAAATCTTAAAAGCTTTGTTCTGAGTGGTAACCCAGAGGGGATGCCCGCCTGCAGTTCATCTAGCTGGGCTGGGGCATTTCCAAAAACGCACCAGCGCTGCCCAGGTAGAGCCCTTGGGAGAAGCTGCGGAGCCTCCCAACCTCAGGTCCACTTCCAGACCTTTCCCTTGAATGAGTTTGGCCAATCAGATTTTCAACCCAATCTACACAACACTTTCTTTCAGCAACTTTATACATGTTGTGAGGGTGAATTTATTAGTTTTCAGAACATTTTGAAAGCCCACAGGTAAAGTTTCACAAGTTTAAAACAATATTAATTATTGTAGTAAACTATTAAAGTATTACACATAGAGGAAAGTGCCCAAATCCTAAGCAACCCGCAATGGGTGTTCACAAGTGAACACGCCCGTGTAACCAGCTCCCAGACTGAGGAGCAGAAACAGAAGTGGCCCCCAGGACCTCCCACCGAGGTCGTGCCCTCTGAAGGTAACCCTGGATCACTAAGCAGTACTGGTACTGTGCCTCATGCCTAAGGTTTCATGAGAGAGATTTCTGTTTTGTTTTTTCCCCTAAGAATCACACTAACAAATTCCCTTGGAGTGGGAAGGGGTCACACCTGTTCCAGGTGTAGCCTCTGGGGAGGAGGAGGAGTGAATGCAGGCAAGGCACAAGGGACTTCCAGTGTCACTCCAACGCTTCAGAACAAATTCTCAAGCAAACATGCCCAAATGTTAGCATGCATTAATCCTGGGAGGTAGGTATATGGTCATTGGTTTTATGACTTTCGAACTTCTGTTTGCTTGAAAAAAATTGTGATAATATAAATAATTACTAATAAAAACTCTCTCCAAATACCTTGTACAACTGGAAAGAAATAAAAACATTAAAAGGCATCTTGACAGAAATCAAGTCTCCATGCTTCTAAAATTGACAATCTACAGTCTGGCTCATGTTTACAAATACTAATACAGTATTCCATACCCTATAAATACACTATGTTATTCTGGGTATAATTTTCAAGTCCAAAAGCAAACCATAAAGAATATGATACATTAAAGTAAAGGGTTCTGTTTAAAACAACTGCTCTCACATAGCACATCACAAATTAGCACTCTGCTCCTGCTACTTAGCAAGCATTTTGGAAAATGTGCAATTAGGCTACATTGTTTTTCCGACGAGGAAAATGTGAACTTACCAAATAATTCTTTATCAATACCCATGATACTACCCTTAAGATTTTAACATTTCACTTGCTGTGTCATCATTTTATAGAACACAAATTCATTTGCCAAAAATATTAACTATTATGATACTTTATATTTTAAAGATGGATGCAGTTTAAGTCCCCCTACATTAATCTGGCAGGAACAGTAACCCTGCCCCGCGGGCAGCTGTCTGTAAGAGCTCACCAAGCCTGTGACACTCAGTGCTCCTTTCCCAACCACCACCCACGAGACAGGCTGGGAAGGTTCCACAAGGCGGGAGTTAAGACAAAGACAGGAGACTAAGGGAGAGAAAACGACTTGTCCCCAGAGGCCAGCCTGTGAGCGCTGGGGTTATGGCAGGGCCCAGAGCTTCACTTGTGGCCAGGCTCCCCCCGTGTGCACAGACTCAGGGGACTCCGGCCAGTGTGCGGGGCAGCATGGGAGGGGGTGGCTCTGCCTCAGTGCCCCTACCTGTAACAGTGGCAGAGTGTCATACAGATCTAGAATTAACATGCAGAGTAAACGATACAACTCTTTCTTTTTACTATTACAATCAGTAAAGAAACCGAAAATGGAAAAATAACAAAACACCGGCACAGGTCCTGAAATTCAAGGCGTGTGCGGGGAGTGGCGTCTCCCCCTTTGCCACAGCGGGAGGGGCCTGGCGCTAGTGTGCAGGTCAGAGGTGGAGGGCACAGGGGACCAGAGGGGCAGAAAGCCCCAGGGGCAGGGGCATCCCCACCACCCAGCCAGGACGCCACTTCCTTAAGGGACACACAGAGCTGGTGGGGCTGGGACTAGGGACTTCCCACACTTGGGAAGTGTAGGTTTTTAAAAAATTATAAAGTGGACTACATAAAAAACTCCCTGGGGTCCCTGCATCTGTTGCTGACAGAAGAAAGCATCTAGAGGTAAATAAGGATTATTGTATATGATTAAACTAAACATACTAAGTAAACCTCTCAAATTTGTAAATTTCCTGCAGAAATGAATGTTTTCCACCAGAAAAGAAAAGTCAGAACACAGTAGAAAGGGTGAGCACGAACAGAATATTGTAAAAACCACTCACTTTTATCCTGGATTTGGTTACAGATCCTGTTTCTTTTCATTAAGGAAGTTTTTCCCACTCCCAGCTTAAGACTGATTAAATGACACAATTATCATTGTACATAAACTAGGAAATACAACTCCTTTTATTCAAAAAAATATATCCCAAACGCGCAAGCTTTAGGATCCCTCCAGCCTCAGCTTCAGGTATGAACACGTTTGTCGCTCAAGCTTTCCCTTCTCACGCTCCCCACGGAGGGACCGGGGCAGCACCTCCGCAGGGAGGGCCGTGCGCGCCGCGTCCTGCCAGGTGAAAGCCGCCCTTTCTAGGGCCAAGGACGGAGACTGGCAGGTGTGGGACAACAGAAAGCTTTGAGAAGACCACACTTGGTCTCTCTTGGGCAGCCTCACACCCGGCGCCGTTGCCTCTCGGCAGCTTGCACTGTCGCTGTCTGTATTTGGACCATCCCCAGCACATAAATGAAAATAAAGTGCTGATGCCTGTGAGGCTCCATGAAATCCAGCTCTCAAAGACGGAGGAATAGACAGAAACACGTGAACACGACAAAGCTTGTGAGCGCAAGGACTTATATGGGTATTGTAAGAAACAAGGAATATTTGGAAGAGACTCTGCAAATCATTTTGGAGAGTTTTTTAAAATATCACCAAACTGAAATGATAAGGATCCCATCACAGAAATCTTAAGTGAAATACGACATTTCCGGCTGTTTCCTCTTTGAATCAGTCCCATTAAAAGAATTCCTGTGCATAAAATTATTCAAAGACAGAAAGTTTTTGATTCCTCCTTATCCCACACTCTCTGTTCATCCACCATCCTTCTCCTAAGAAGAGGAAACTTAGCAACCCAGAGTCTCACCCAAACTTCAAGAATTGCTCAAATTCAGCAAGTGCTTTGAAGTCTTGACTTGCTGGTTTAAAAGCTGGTTATACAACAAGGGAACAGCAAACACACGTTGTAACTTGTCAAACTCAGGATGTGACGGGGGGACAGCAGCCCAAGCACGTGCCCCGCCTGGACGACCACGGACGCTCCAGCACACGCGCGCTCAGGATGTGACGGGGGACAGCAGCCCAAGCACGTGCCCCGCCTGGACGACCACGGACGCTCCAGCACACGCGCGCTCAGGATCGTGACACTCCTCCGTAATGAACAGCTTCCAAACACAGGCCAAGTCCACCTGGAAGTGACAGAAAGCTCCCCCCAAATTAATCCCAACTAAAACCCTCCCAACAAAGGGACAGGGAAAGGCAAAGAAAACATCTTTTTGAGTGCGTCAAATGGCAAATACACTTTCACAATTTGAAAACTTTGTTAAAGATAATAAAAACATACATCAGAAATTGTGACTTACCACCATCAGACACAGTCGCAGACTGAAAGAAAAGAGAGAGAGACATGAGTTAATTAAGCCTCATGACAAAACTCAGGAAACAGGACGTCCATCTGAGGAACAAAACTGGCAGCGTCCGTGGAAGGTTCTTAGAGACGTTCTCCAGGTGCAGGTGACGAGGAAGCCAGACAGCTCAGTGAGTCAGGAGTTACAGCTCCCACCTCCAGAGTGGACTCCGCCCAAACTGGGTGACACCCAACAAGAGGAAGTCATCGTCATTTTCATTGTAAAGAACAAACCCCAGCACGTTTGACATTGTAGTCTTAGTAATAGCCTCAATGAAAAGAACTCAACAAATTTCAGTATGATCAGCCCTGTAGGTGACACACAGCATCAGGGAGGCAGTGGACAAGCAGCCCCAGTGCCTGTCTGCTTTAACATCCACCAGCGTGGGGCAGGGGCGTGCCCAGTGCCAGACACTGTCCCGAGGTCACACACACACACACACACACACACACGCCCGGCATCACCTCCACCCAAGGGCCCAGGGAGGTGACATAACCCAGAGGTGGCGGCAGAGAAGGCGTCAAGCCCAGAGCCATGCCCAGCCGCCCGTCCAAGCGGCGCAAGAGCGGCCACAAGCAGGCGGGCGGGGGAGAAGCTTCCAAGGAGAGGCCCAGAAGAGTGGAAGAGGCCGGATGGGTGGAGGGAGGCTGGCTTAGAGGCACCAGGGACAAGAACAAACAGGATGCACAGCAGAGCTGCAGGCAGTTGACTGAGGCCAGGCACGACAGACACTCAGAACAGCAGAAACTCTGGGCACGCGAGAACTCGGGAGCCCTTCTGGGGATGCACCTGCAGGACGACTGGCCAGGCACACCAGCGCCAGGAGGGAGAGGAATCGGGGAGGGAGGGGCTGAGGAAGTGGGGGCACGCCAGGGGGTGCACACCGGGAGCTAGAGGAGCTGGGGGCAGCGTGGAGGGGCCCGAGCAGAGCAGGAGAGGCTGTGCGCGAAGGCCCCAAAGGCCGCCATGCTGGCCCAGCAGGAGCTGGACGCTGACCCTGGGGCGGGACTCTGCGCAGGACCCTCCCAGCCCCCCGCGGCTCCGGGTTGCCCGCAAGGGAGTCTCCCGGCCCACCTCCCAGGCCCCTCCCCGGGATCCAGCCTGGCCAGGCAACGGTACCCCCAGGACTTGGTGTGGGGGGCTCACGCCCCCGTCCTCTTTCTGCCAAAGGCACAGGCGGCCACAGGGGAGCCCACGGGAAGGGCGACACCTCTAGCTGATCTGGCTCACGGTGTGAATGAGGCCACCCACCGATGCCTCTCCCTAAATCCCAGGCTGCCCCCTAGAAGTGGAGGTCATTACGGGTTTTAAGACCCCAAAGGCCAAAATCCAAACAAGGGAGGCCCAGGGGACCCCTTAGGGCACCACCGCCCTCCGCCTGGGGGAGGGAAAGGGTGCACAGGAGTTCACGTTTCGAAACGAGTACCGCATGCCCACTGGGGTTCTGTACCTCCCGTTCGACCGTCCCATCGCTCAGCAGCAGGCCCTAAGCCTGCCCCCGGCCTGCCAGGGAACACAGCCGCCCTCTGCCGTCACGCAGACCTGGCGTGGGAGAGCCCCAGCCCCCGGCCCTCACCCGGGGTGACTTGCTCCTGGAGAACTAGGAGAGCCCCCCTCATGGTCCAACAGAGCGTGTCCTCTGACAGCCAAAGGAAGCCACGTTCTGACAGTCGCTGTTTCAAACAATCGTGGGTCCCAGGTTCAGAGACACAAAAACCCAGTTTCAGAGCATCCTGCCACCTTGACACGATTTTCAACAGTAAAAACAAACCCAGTGTGTGCCCGCTTTTTAACTTTTGTCTCGTCAGGAAGGTGAAAGAGCAATCGGCAAGGCAACGTGTGGCCCTGGCCTCCGCTGCAGGCGCTGCCAGACACACCGTGGAAAGCTGACACTCTTTCTGTGCCCTCGATGAATCACCCACCCTCACGTTATGATCTAAATAATGTAAAAGCAAATTACTCCCTTGAGATTACGAAAAGAAAATCTGCAAGGCCATACACAAAGTCGGAAATATTATCAATAATAATGTCTGAAAAATTAATTATAAAATGTGAACGTCATAAATATGAAGGTGGTGATTCACTTCACGTCACACGTGTGATTAAAACTACATTCTCAGAACTTGGCAGACTGAACAAAGTGCCCTTAAAAATCTCTACACACACAGCATTTGCACTTGCCGAATTAGCTGAAACTCAAGAACCAGGAGACAGGGGTGTCCCAGAAGCCAGGAAGAGACTGAGGGAGAAGGTGGCAGTGGAGCGTGCGGAAGGTGGGGCCAGGGACAGTGCTGTGCTCCTGTGACGTGGGCGGAGCTGCTGGACCAGAGCCCCCCGGGAGGCCTCCAAGGCAGGCAAAGTTCCACAAACAAGATTTTTTTTTAAAGTAAAATTTATCTTTCCAGACAGTTTTAAATTTATAGAAAAGTTTATTTTAAAAAGACAGTGCAGAGACGACATGCTATTTAATGTACCGCTGCTCCAAAAGCAAAGGGGAACCTCTGGGAGAGACGAGAGTGGAACAGAATTGTGAGCAGGGCGCAAATGCCACCACCCCTGGGGCCGGGGGACCAGCATGCGCCTCAGCCACAGTGCGGTCGTCCACTCCGTCTGAGACTCTCCAGTTTGGCCATGGCCCTCGAGGAGGCAGACTTGTCCTGGGGCCGAGATGCCCCAACTCCCAGTAGCAGCAAGTGCAAACCCTTCTGGGAAGAAGGCAGCCCAAATGAAGCCCGTAGGTGTTCCAAAAAGTGAGCCCACCCAAATATGAGCTCACAATAAGAAAACCCAAGGAAAAAAACCACCATGGGTAGGAGTCAGTAGAAGTAACAGTTAACAGAATCTCAGACATTAGAAAGATCTAATATAGAATGTTAAATATCTATGAAATTGTAAAGAAACAAAAGTTGCAATAAAAAAAGAGGAAGTAAGGTGGCAGATCTGAAAAATAACCATACAGAATGTTTGACAATGAAAAATACAATTGTTGAAGTTAAAGATTCAATAGATAAGCGGAACAGAGTTTAGATGGTTGAAGAGAGAATTTGAAAACTGGAAGACAGAACTGAAGAAAATCACCTGACTGCAGCACAGAGACACAAGCTTAGAAAAGAAGAAGTAGGGAGGAGGAGAGAGGACTGGCAGTCGAGCCAGAACCGGAGGGGCACATGGGGAGTGCAGGATGCTAAGAGAAAGGAGACTAATTTCTTTTCCAGAGTGAGAGCAGTTACGAAGATATTTACAGACAACCCACCCTGAAAGAGCTCATCAGCCACGAGCCATCCCTGGAGGACTTCTCAAGGCTGCCCACCAAGGAGAGGCAAAGGATCCCGGACTCTGAGCTAACAGGCTTCCTGGGAGTTCCATTTGTGTCTCAATTGTTCAGCAATTTCCAGGAGGGACTCAAAATCTATGAGCCACAGCCTCAAACGGTGTCTGTCCTTCCTTTTCCCCAGTTTCAGTAGCCATTCCAAAAGTATACTTTCTAAACCCCAAACTTTAAGGAAAGTTCTAGACACCTGGGGAGCTCCGCGCTGGTGTACTCTGCACTCCGAGGCTTCGCCTGGGGCCCAGCAAGGACTCGGAGGTCTCAGATAACCGCCACACCACGTCTTCCCAAGGTCCCTACACTCCTCATATAAGTACTTGATAAAAAAATAAATTGACACTGAAATTGCTCCTAACACATACGAATGTGAAACGTCACCTGAAAGCCAGTTACAGAGCCCTTTTAATCCATGGTCTCCATCTCCTCTGCTTGCCACTTCTCGCCCTGACAACTGTTTACATCTCAACTGAACATGGAGAGGAGGCGCGATGGGGGCTGCACAGCTGCTTGGACATAAAACCATCCTCCTCCACGCTTACACACTTTCAGAGAAATGAGTGGTGACTTTTCCTGACAAGATTACTTAATTTTCAAAGGAATTTATAATTACCATTAATATAACTGCTTCGTTTAATGTCTGACATTTACTCTATTTCTGAGAACACATCTGGGTGACAGAGCCACATGTTATACATACCGAGGTCCTGTGAACCGCGCATGAGGGGCCAGAGTGTGTCTCCAGTCAGTGCCTGGCCCCTCCCCCTTCTGACAAGGACACAAAAGCAGGCTAAGGAGCATCTCCAGGGGCTTTGGTCTAACAGGAGATCAGATTCATGCAGGTGGAGAATTTAGCGCCACTGTAGGGGACAGGTGCAGGCAACAGAGGGGCTGAGCTGGAGGGAGGTAGGAGGGCAGCCAGGGGTGCAGCATGTTCATGGGGCAAGTGCTGGGTGTGGGGTGGTGGCTGAGGGTGTCGGGGAGGCAAGTGGCTGAAAACGGGCAGGAGAGAGGAAAGGCAGGGAACCCCCAAACCATTTCTACTTGCCTTGGGATTCATGATGCATCCTGTTCTGACACAATTACCCTCTTCCTAGACCTGGGCTGCATTCTTTTGAGTGCATCCTGGCTGACAGAGGGGGAAGTAGTCCAAAATGGCAAAGATGCAGAAACGACCAAAGAACATCACCTGCAGATGGTGAGTAGGAGCAACTGCAATTCTATGAGACTTTTAAAAAGGTGACTCCCATAGTACTTATCTCCTGAGACAGGTGTAGGAACGGAGAGACCAGTCACAACGGGTTCAGCAGTGCCAGTCACTGCCCAGCACAGTGCACCATCATTTCATTAACTCTCCAGGTCCCTTCCAGGTCATGGCTAGATTTGCCTTCACTCAGGAGAGAGGATCTGAGGAGGAACCAGCACAGCAGAAGTCTGGCCCCGGCCTCCGAGGGAGGAAAGGAGCACATCTGCAGCTCTGTTTCTAATTTCAAAATATCTCTAGCGAGAAATTTTTTTTTCTTCTTTTTTTTATTTTAGAGACAGGATCTTGCTCTGCCGCCCAGGCTGGAGCACAGTGGCAGGATCACAGCTCACTGCAGCCCCAAACTCCTGGGCTCAAGTGATCCTCCTGCCTCGGCCTCCCAGTCTGTAGCTGGGACTACAGACGTGCACAACCACGCCCACCTAATTTTTCTATTTTTTGCAGAGACGGCGTCTCACTGTTTTGCCCAGGCTGGTCTAGAACTCCTGGGCTCAAGCAGTCCTCCCACCTTGGCCTCCCAGAGTGCTGGGATTACAGACATGAGCCACCATGCCCAGCCCTGACGAGAAATTTTAAAAGTTATGTCATCAATGTAAGTGGTTAAAAAAAATGCAAAGTGATTTCTATAGTATGATTGCAAATTTGTAAAAGTTTCTAAAAAATGTTGTAAGATACGTAAGAAACACTCTCAAATACTGAAAGGACATAACTATCCACAAAGGAACAACATATAAGGTAACAGCAGTGGACTGCCCTTGGAGGGTGTGGCTGTGATTCTTTTTTGGCGAATAAAAATGTAAAGTGCACAATAGGCGAGGGGGCCAGGGCTGACCAGGGTCATGGGATCTCGGTTACGCAACACATGGTTCTATCACTCCCAGGTGTGTCCTCAGAAACAGAATAAATGTCAGACATTAATATTAATGGTAACTATAAATTATTTCTTTGCAAATTAAGTAATCTCGTCAGGAAAAGTCATCACCCATTTCTCTGGAAGTGTATAAACGTGGAAGAGGACAGTGGTTTCACATCCAGGTAATATTAAATTTTTATTTAGTGTGTACAATGTGATATTTTCATATACATATAACATTGTGATACGATTACCACAATCAAGCAAATTAACACATCTATTGGCCGGGCACGGTGGCTCCCACCTGTAATCCTAGCCCTCTGGGAGGCCGAGGCAGGAAGATCACTTGAGGCCAGGAGTTTGAGACTGCAGTGAGCTATGATGACGCCACTGCACTCTAGCCTGGGTGATAGAGCCAGACTCTGTCTCAAAAAACAAAAACAAAAACAAAAACATGTCATCACCTCACCTAGTTACCTTTTTTTGTGTGTGAGAATCTACTCTCTTAGCAAATTAAGACGTACTCTCCTAGCGAATTTCAAGTACACAACAGAGTGTTAAGTATAGTCGCCGTGCTGCACGTTAGGTCTCTGGAACTTACTCGTCTTGTAACTAAAAGTTTGTGCCCTTTGACTGACATCTCCTCACCCCCACGCTGCAGATGACCTTCTACTCCCTGCTGCTACGATTTCCATGCTTTCATGCTCCACGTATACGTGAGACCACGCTGTATTTGTCTTTCTGTGCCTGGCTTATTTCACTAGCATAATGTCTTCCGGGCTCATCTATGTTGCAAACAGCAGTATTTCCTTCTTTTTTGAGGCAGAATAATATTCTACCATATATGTATACACACACACGTATATATACATATATATGTTGTTTCCATATCTTGGCAATTGTTAATAATGCCTCAGTGAATATGGGTGTGCAACTATCTCTTACAGGTAAGGATTTTACTTCCTTTGGATATACACCCAGTAGCGGATCCCATGCGGATGGATCGTATGGTAGTTCTAAATTTAGTTTTTCAAGGAACCTCCATGCTGCTTTCATAATGGCTGTACTAATTTACGTTCCCACCAACAACATGTAGCGTTTCCCTTTTCTCCACATCCTCACAAACACTTGTTGTCTTTTGCCTTTTTGATAACAGGCACCTGAACAGGTGTGAGGTGGTGTCTCACTGTGGCTTTGACTGCAGTTCCCTGGTGACTGGTGGTACTGAGCACCTTTTCATACACCTGTTGGCCATTTGTGTGTCTTCTTTTGAAAAATGAATGTCTATTCCGGTCCTTTCTCATTTTTTGATCAGGTTATTTGGTTTCTGCCATTGAGCTGTATGAGCTCCTTATATATTTTGGATATTAACCTCTTAGAGGATATAGGATTCACAAATATTTTCTCCCATCTGTAGGATGTCTTTTCATTTTGCTGAGTGTTTCCTTTGCTGTGCAGAAACTTTCTACTCTAACGTAACCCCACGTGTTTATTCTCGCTCTTGTCTCCGGTGCATGGAGACTGACTGCGGGGAGGAGGGAGGCCAGGCTGCCAGGGCTGCGGCACAGCAGGGTGCTTGGGGAGCAGGAGCACAGCGGGGGACCGTGAGAGCTCCCCCCACCCCAGACCATTCGTATTTCTTCGGGGATGTGGGTTTTAATGTCTCCTCAATTAGTATCTCACTAGTGTCTGAGAATGTAACACCCAATCTTGATGTGGTTTATTAAACGTGATCGATCACTTTGTTTTGGCAAAGGGGCAAACACATTTCAAAGTCGACAAGAAGGGAGACTGTCTTAACTCGTCTGGCCAATGAGCCTCTGCTCCCTCCCAGCAGCCCATCTGTGTGCTCCGGATGACGCTGGAAAGGCTGGAGCTCTCCGCTTCAGGAGGAAGGAAGCTACAAGACGACAGGACCTTCTGGAAACACATTCACAAAGCAGAGCTTCTGCTGAGCATACATACTGGGGGGGGCCCTCACGTTCTCATGGTGCCCGCGCGTTAGAGGTGAACAATCTGAGGCCAGGCAGGAGAAGCAACTCGCTGGCACTCACCGAGCCAGCCGGAGGGGGTGTCCAGAGCGGGGCCCTCCCCTCACTTCCCGAGTGGCTTCCTCCGTGCTGGCCAGAGTGGAGCCCGGCAGGGCTGCAACAGCTCCCGCTCGCCTCTCCCACCACACCCGCCACACAAGCAAGCTCAACATGCAACATCAACCAGATTTCAACACACTCATGGAACAACTTATTTGCCAGTTTAAGCATTTGCAAAAGTTTCAAAAGGAAGTCCAAATCATTCATATAGGCAAGTACAAAGGCAAATTTTTAATGACTTTTTTTCACTCAGAATAAAAAACAAAGTTTTCTAAAACTTGCCTTAATGTACTATTGCAGTGAAGGTGCTGCCTGCACATGTAAAACAGCTAATGGGTTAGTCGGCCCATTCAGGACATTGCGGCTCCAAAACTCATTCCCCAGACAGGACACGAAACAGAACTCACAGGCACACACGTCCCCTGCACTAAGACAGCCCGGGGCCAAAGCTGCTCCTCCATCCTCGAGAGGCAGCTCTATCAGAACAGAACAGAATATTTTGTGTATTTCAAAATACACAAAAACCTGTGCTTGTCTCGTGAGGCTAATTCTCGACCTGTCCAGCAGACGCATTTTCATTTTCTACCTAAAAGAAAATTACATTTTCCTGTAATGTGTTTTCCAACATCCACACCAGTCATTTCTGAACTAACAGTTTCTCCTCCAGTCCTCTACATAAGATCTTAATTAGATATTAGGGAAAAAAATGTTAAGATTAAACAATTTCCATTATAGAATGAATTTAAAATTGGTGCCCAGTAATTAGTGACAGTCTTCTGTACATAATTTATTTTACATTTACATCAACATGGCATAACCACAAGAGGAAAATAAAAATTATTCTTCTTATTTAATCTCAAACCTTTTAAAAACCATTTTATAGTAAGTTCAACTTTACAAGCTCATATAATAATCATTAAATATGATCACTAGTAACTACATATGTAGCAGAATCAACTCATTACATTTAAAAATGTAAGTGAGAAAGTGGTGATTTGAAGAGTTTGATAGATTTTAATATATTTACCTAGTTGAAATTCAGTATTTCAACAAAATTAATTCACTCACAAATTTAAAATCTATTAGAATTGCTATGGAAGGGGCAGAATAACATTTGATGCTTTCTGTAAGTTCTGACAAAACCTGGCAGCTTGGGTGTCCGAGGGGTTGAGGCTGGTTGACCAACCCCGGACACCCAGCCTGGCCACGGACGTCGGTGCTCTGGTCGGGAGCCCCCAAGAGCCTCGGCATTAACCTCCACAGTACTCACTTCAAACTCTACACTGCACACACAAGAAAAGCATTTTCAAAACCATTCCCTATTCACTAAATAGGCTGAAGATAAAGCAGTAACCAGGATGTCAAGCCTTCTTACAACAATTGTTAAATGACAAGAATAAGCCAGAATAACTTACCTGCTGGTCATTAAAAACATGCGTTTCATTTGACAACCCTTTTCCCAAATTCATCTTTAGATAGGAAGACTTCCGTATCACAGCAGGCACCCAGATCTAAAATATACCATTTAACACCGCAGCATGCCTGTACATGTCAGAAAAGTTTAAAGACATTTCAGATGAAGTTCCATTCCGTTCCCTTCGTAACCCATAGCAACAGGACACTGCAGGAAGCTGTGGTTTGCCAGGGATTCAGACTCTATCTCAATTGTCTCATACAAAGGAAAAAAAGCCATTTACATAAATCATGCTGTGAGATCATTTTTAAAGTATTTCCTCTACCAAATCAGAAGAATAAAACTTCAGCCGAGAGGGGTAATTTCTCAGTCAGTACAACAGCTGCAGAGAATTTGTTTTGTTTTGTTTTTTTTTAGCACAGTGGTGCAGTTCAAAACCTTAATTACAGTTGCCGACGGTTCTATTATAAGCCTCCATATGCACGAGTTTACTTGGTGCCAACCAGTGGAATTTGGCATATTCCTGAAAAACTCTCTCAGTACTGTCTACATTCCATGATCTATTCTGCCTTCCAAATATCTGAAACAACCTGAAAGTGAGTGAACCATGAAGGAGCCTGGCTTAAAAAAGGAAGAAGGAAAGAAAAAGAAAACTATTTCTAGAACCTAGGTATCACCGCAAAATTACCTCCTAACTTCCTGGAGATGGAGCGGTGAACTGCTCACCCCACCCCAAAGTGCCTCCCTGCTGTCAAAAGTCTTACAGCAGGGGACATCCAGGGTCTAATCATAACAGGCGCTGGGAATCCTAACCCTAGAACGTTACACTGGAGAGGACCTGGGGAAGCTTCTGGTCCAGGGATTGCAAACTCAACGCCCACTGGGCCAACAGGCTGGAAGCACACCCTGGGTCCGGGGTCAGGCAGCTGGGAAGGCACTGAGCCAGCCTTACTTTCACTTTTCCGTGGGAGAAACATGAGCATTCCCAACACGAATATTCAATGAACAGAATCCGCAGCACTGGGCACACGCCGTGTCTCATGCAGAAATGTATTTAATACAATAGAGCTGCCTGCAGTGGTGAAAGTTCACAGACCAAAATCGGGCATCAGCTCAGGCTTCCTTAAACAGCTTTTCTCTAGAGATGTACATGACATAAAAGTATAACATGAGTTTGTGAGCAGGGAAGGGGCAGAGGCTCACCTTCACCACCTCAGCCCTACCACCGCTGAGTGCAGGGGGTGCTGCGGACTGTCTGAGGGACAGAGGGTCCGGAGTGTGCCCACGCCCCAGGCCAGGGACAGTGAGGGGGCTTAGAGAGGGAGCAGGGCAGAGTGGGGTGGCCCCTCTGCCAGGTGCCCGCCTGGAGGATACAGGCAGGAGTCGCCGGAGGTAGCCCCTCCTCTCCCTCTGCAGAGCTGCTCCTCCTGAAAGGGGTACCACCCCTGCTTCTGCCATCAGCCCGGGGAGCGGCCTCCAGCCCCAGCTACCGGGACTCCTAGTCAGCCCTGCTGGCCTGGGGTAGCCTCAGAAGCCCCGCAAGTACCATGGCCAGCAAGCACCGTCTCGCCACCCACCTCACCTGCGCTCTGCTCTGGGCCAGGGTCTAAACCAGCACGATAGTCAGGCCGCGTGACAGAAGAGGGGGGCACTTAGAGACCAGGCCCATTCCTGAGACTAAACCTCGTCTGTCAGACAACACCAGCATCGTCCTACCTCCCCTGCCCACGAGGCAGCCTCCAGGTGCAAAAGCTGCCTGATACACACTGCAAACCCTCGAGGGTGGCCACAAGGCCGAGACATGGGACCTGGCTGAGCCCCGCAGATGACAGCCACAGCCAGGCGTGGCCCAGTGGACCCACAGGATGATGTCGGGCGCCCCAGCCAGCTTTCCCGTCAACAATTGTCCCTTCCAGTCCATCTCTCCCTCCTGCCCCACTGCCCAACTTGACCCCCAACACGTGTGCACAAGCACCCACACGCACACACGAACACACCCACACATGCACCCACACACGCACACTTTCAGAGAAAGCAAACAGGAGGGCAGTGGAAAGAGCTATCAGTTCTCGCAGGTAGCCAGTCCAGCCCGTGGCTCCTCGGCCTGGCTATTTCCCTTGCTGGTTTCTGAGGGGCTGTACGAATTTATAGAGTTTTGTAGGAGACAGTGGCCTCCAGGCCAGGGCAGAGGACAATAGCATCCCGGCCCCACAGGCCCAGCAGAACCTGGGGACACCAGCCGCAGGGTATGCGGTGAGCGTCCGCAGTGAACCTTCTGCTGGGACCCCGGGAAACCATCTAGATTACTACTTAAGTGCCAAACTTGTTTTCATTTTAATCATTTCAGACAGAAATATCTTTGTCCCCACATGTTCGATCAAGGACTGAAAAGGAAGAAACACGATTTCATCTTGTCTGTGTGGTTTACTCTGTGAAGCCCCAAAAGCAGCCTTGGGCCCCCCGGTCTACGTGCTGCTGTCCCGTCACTAAGGTCCATGGGTTCTTCCGTCTCCTCTTAGGCTGTCCCCGTCTCCTCTTCCGTCGTGGGGTAAGGAGCATCTTGGAAGAGAGGGGTGGGGGCCGGAAGGTGCCTGGCAGGGCCCCCGGGGCCTGGCCCTCCAGCTTCGCGTCTCCTGGCTCCAGCAGCCTGGCTTGGGGTCGGGAGAGAGCGGCCGCCTGCCAAATTATCAAAGACTCCAGGAGCCGCTGACAACAGCCTCCTGCGTCTCAATCCCCCCTTCTCCCTCGCTTGGGTGCAGTGAGGCGGGGCCAGACCCCGGGCCTGAGAAGCCCAGCACAGCCCCTCACCAATACACGCCAGTGGCCAGTGCGGGCACAAGACGCAAAACCCGGGCGGGCCACAGCACGGCCGCGAGATGCTGGATGGAGTGGGAAGGGCGCGAGCTCCTCACCCCCCAACGCCAGGCCTGGCCGCCTACACGAGCCGCCTGGGCTCCCAGACAGCAGGCAGCGAGCACGTGGGCCTGAAAGCAGCGGCAGCATGGGGGTGCTCTGGCCCTGAACATCTGCCCAGGCGCCCCTCGCCACCCCAAGAGTCTGCCCCGAGCTGGGAAAGGCAGGGTGGGCACTTGGGAGTGACTGGGAGGGAGGGGCCCAGGGACGGCCTCGAGGGTCCAGCCAGGACAGGGGGTGGGGGAGGCAGAGGGCATCATGAATGGGAAGTGAGGGGCCTGGGGACAGATGCAAGAGCCCATGGGAGGTGTGTCCTGGGACCAGCTGGAAAGTTCCAGGGAAAACAAAGGGGCCTATGGGTGGCACGGGGTCTCCAGGGCTGCCACCGAGCTCCTCTCTGACCCTGGGTCTCCTTGCGGCGTCACCTGCCTCCCCAGGCACCTCTCACTAGTTACTGCCCTCACCCCCCACCATTGTCAGACGGAGGGTGCATCCCCTGATGCCCCAACCTGACCAGGACTTCCTGAGTCTTCTGCCCATTCCTGGGGCACAGTCAGGCTAGAGGGAATAGAAACGCCGCCCTACTAAGGGTTTTGAAATGACCAAAGGGAGATGAGCACAGAAAGCAGCAGACAAGGGTACAGCCCAGATGGCCTCGGCCACAGGGACCATGGGGACGTTCAGCCCTGCCAAAGCCTGGGCAGGACGTGGTGAGTAGATGAGAGGCATGAACTAGAGGAGGGGTCTCTACCAATGACCCCTGGAGGTGTTCGGGAAATGCAGCCCCAAGCTCGAGAGCAGGCCCTGGGTTCTCTCCCTGCTTTTAACCCCTGGAGGCCTCTGGAGGCCAGGCCAAAGGCCTGGGTTGTGACCCCTCCATGAGGTCCCCAAGATGGGCCGTTATGGTGCCCAAACCCTATGAGCAGGGCCCTCAAACCTCCCCAACTGGGCTCTCCAAATTCTCCCACCTTCCAACCCCGACCATAAGCAAATGGACAACTGGCACGAGATCATACTATCCCTGCGCCAGGTGCCCTGGCCCAAGCCCCAGCCCCTGGCCTGATCACCACACGGCCTGGGGACCCTGACGGCCTGCCTTCCCTCCCCAGCGTCTCCACGGTGCACTCTCGGTGGTGGGTCATGAGGCCCCAGCCCAGCACCCGACAGAGGCGGCCCCTCGCCTGGCCCCATCACACCCCCACGCCTCACCATCTGTAACCCCACCGGGAACGAGACAATGCTCGAGGCACTGAGAAATCCTCTTACATGCCCCTGACTTAGTAGGATCTTAAAGGGAATTTAGGTAACTCCCCACACGAAGGGCTTAAGGAGTAGAATCGTTCATGAAAGACCAGAACGAGCAAAAACTTCCAAGTTAAACTCCCCTGGAAATGGCAAAGTAGCAAACTTGAGCTTATTCTGAAATGCCCGTGGAGATTTCACTCCTAGACCAGGGGATGTGCTGCAAATGGTCCCAGAGGAGAGCAGGAGGCTGGACAGGAGGGAGCTCCCTCAGCCACGTGACTTAGGTCTAGTTCAGGGTTTCCTCTGTGTTCTGTTAGGGACTGTAGCTCTGGGACGACAGTCTCCAGATGGCATTACCACTCCTGAGTGCGTGCCACCCACTCAGGACGACTGCCGCAGCCCCCCCGCCTCCCTCAAAGCCTGGTCTTCCCCCACCAGGAGAAAAGTGTGGCCTGGGCACCCCCTGCCGCCCAGCACCTGCCACTGCCAGTCCCTGCATGCCCCTGTGCCCACACCTGCCCCCCAGCACCTGCCACAGCCGCCCCATCCTGAGCCTGCAACCCAGCTCAGGCCAGAGAAGCCAAACCAGCTCCTCCCAGTGTATGCTCTAGGTGGCCAGGGAAATAAATGGGTATAAACCCCTCAGGCAATGCTCAGGGGGACCAACAGCTGGGCGCTGTGGGAGGTGGAAGCTGGGAAGGCAGCAGGCCTGGCCCCCAGAGGCCGCTGGCCCGCCCGGTGTCTCAAGCAAAGGGACCATTGCGGCGCAGGCAGAACGAGGGGGCTGGGCAGGTCTGGAACAGTCTGGAGCAGCTGGGGGCCAGGGGCTGGGCCTCTCCAGCGTTCCTCCTACAGACCCTGCCTCCCGCAGGATCAACCCCACGCACGGTGGCTCTCGCCAGGGCACACAAACTCTGTGAAGGGCCAAGACGAGGTACTTTCAGCTTTGCGGGCCATGCTGCGTGCTGTCCCAACGACTCCATGCGGCCATTGGCCATCATAGCCTGAACAGCACAGCAGACAGTGCACCTCCATGGGCTGGCTGCGCCCCAGGGAGACGTCATCTGCGAGAGCAGGCGGTGTTCTGGCCCAGGGGCTGCAGTTTGCCGACCCGGCCCTGACCATCCCCCTGCCCAGTCCCTGAGCCCATCTCTCTCCTGGACTCCAGCCCAGGCTCCCAGGGAACGTGCAGCCCCCATCCCCTCATCCTGAAGGCCGTCCGTGCCCCTCCTGGTCATCCAGGGACATGGCGGCTCAGGACAGTGGCTGCCTGGATTCCTCAGCGGCCTCGTGCAAGGTCCCCCTCCTGGGACCCGAGGCCCCTGCTCAGGCCCCACGTGCAGCCGGAGGGCCCTTCCAAACACAGCCCACCCCACTGCCTCCTGCTGCCCCCAGGCAGGCCCAATGATCCACAGGTGGATGGATGGTCACTCTCTCTCTGCTCCCTGTTGTAAATCTACCCACAGCTTCTGCCACACTCAGAGTAAAATCCAAGGTCAGCCCGGCCCTCCCTCCCTTCTGTCCCTGGGATACACCAGCTGTCCCCTGGCTGGCTGTGCCCACCCCAGGACCTCCAGGCAGCTGCTTCCTCTCAGCATTGAGGGCCCCCCACATCACCTGACCTTACTGCCCTGCCCACCAACCTGCCAGTTTCCCAGTGACGGATTTGTTCATTCTTCTCTCCTAAGTGCACAGCAGGTTCCCTGCAAGGAAGCCCTCGCCTGGGTCAATCCCTGCCAACGCCACAGCTCTGGAACAGTGCGGGGCGACTTCTGCACAGGCATCTGGGAGAGCAGCTAGTGAGGACACCCCCCAGGCCCGGGCCCCTGGGGAGAGCTCGGCTGGGCCTGCACGGGCTGCCCTTGGGACACGGAGGCACCATCTCACCGTATGGCAGACAGAAATCACAGCCCAGGAGACCCCGAGGGGCGGCTGATGCTATGGGTGCTCATATCAGACAGTGACAACGGAGCCAGGCCTCAAGGGACAAGGCGTCCCCAGTGCTTACACAGCACCCCCCGCCAAAAGTTACAGGATTAAACTAAGCATGATAAATACTGCTTATTCCCCCCGTGACTGCACAAAACCAGGAACACGAACACAACACAGCTCCTGCTGCTCTCAAGGCGCGGGGCAGAGCCTGAGAAGGGAGCACAGCAAGTCACGGGGGATGACGGACAGAGTCGGACTCCCAGGCGGGCGCGCCCCAGCCTCGCAAGCCTGGGCCATGGGCCCCCGAGTCGCCCCTGTCTGCCCCGCCCACTCCCTTGGCCACTTCCTCCCACAGCCCCCCGGGCCTCTCCCAAACCCCACCCCTGCGCCCAGGGAGTCCGCCTCCCCTCACCCTGTGGCCCACCACTCTCGGCCCCTGGGCGAGCACCCAGCACCCAGCTCCAGCAAAGCCTGCGCCAGTCGGGAGGGGCCGCACGTCCGAGAGCCGCCCCCACTCCCACACGGAGCCTGCAGCACACACAGTCCCCACTCTGACGGTCGTCTCCATACTCTGAGCAGCCGCCTCCCAAGTCCACCCGGCTTCTGTCTTAGAGACCCTCAGAAGTCGGCTCAGAAGAAGCAAGCTTGGCAAAAAATCAAGAAACATTAGCTGGGCATGCTGGTGGCACCTGGAGCCTCAGCTACTCGGGAGGCTGAGGCAGGAGGATGCTGGAGCCCAGGAGTTGGAGGCTGCAGTGAGCTATGATGACGCCACTGCACTCTAGCCTGGGTGACAGAGCAAGACCCTGTCTCAAAAAAAAAAAGTCCGTAGACAGCAAGGGCTACGCAGCCAAACCTGGTTTCTTTCCTCCCAGGCTACTAGGGGGCCTGGGCTAAACGCCACCCTCAGTGGTTACAGTTTGCTTCAACCAGGATTTCTCCACCCCTTCCCTTTACAATTCGGCTTTTGTATTTCTGTTGTTGTTTTAATGGTTGGGTCTTCCTCTGTCTGTGCTGCCTTAAATCTTTCTACCTCTTTCTTTTTGAAAGCAGGAGAGATACAAATAAGAGCTACTTGTAGCATTAGTACATGCCCCACTTCCTGGAGAACGCCAGCGTGTCCCCCCCACCCCCGGGAGCCCCCGACCGCCCCAGCGTGCCTATCTCTTGGCCTCCCAGCCAAGAGGAGTCAGCTAAGCCTGCGGCTCCCGGTGCAGGGGCGCCGGCTGCCGCCCTGCCCTGCGCCCCGGAGAAAGGCACCCCTCACACATCCCCCCACGCGGCTTCTCGCTGGTCAGCAGGCTGTCGCCCTGGCCTTTGCCGGCTGCTTACCAGGAGTCAATCAACTGCAAGACTTGGGGGCTCCTGGGGAGGCTGAGAATCCAAAACAGAATCAGAGACACAGAGCAGGAGCCAGGTTCAAATCAGCATTTTTAAAAATTTCTCTTTAAAATGGCTAAAGCTCTTTGATGAGGGAAAGAGTTGGAAATAACTAATTACTGGTCACTTTTTCCATTTTAACGTGATGCAACTTTGCAGGAACACTCAATTCCACAAATACTAGGATTTAGGAATAGGGTAGAAGAGGGAGAAAACTGTTAGTTCCAAATACCCTCACAGTGCACACTCGCACACACTCTTCACGGCGCGAGGCCCGGCACCCTGGCCAGGACGCCAAGGAAAAATGTACCCTCAAACTGGTGTCCTGCTCCTGCCTGGCCTGGGTGGGGCCTGGAATGCCCCCGTCACCTCCACCTCAGCCTGGGCACCCTCCCCACTCCCTGCCGCTGCCTTTTGAGTGAGGGAGCATATGTGGAGAAATTTCTGCGACGGAAGCCACAAGTGGGCCAGCCCAGCTCCACACACAAGCAGTAAGTTGCTCTTATTCCCTGTAGGTCAACAGCCAGCTGTGACAACAGAGGGAGACTCCTACAAGCTGACTCCTGTCCCCCAGATTTACTCTCCCAGGCTGGTTGGGGGCTCTGTCCCCTTTAAGCCTCAGCCCCAAGCAAGAACACAGATAGTCCCCCAGGAGCCTGGCCTGCGGAAAGCACTTACACACGGTGGTGGTCTGCTTGCCGGGGACCCCAGCACTGGGCCCTTCCTCTTCCAGGCACTCAGCGTACCTCAAAGCTATTTCACACAATTCACACCTCTCTGTCTGCACCTGACGTTAACACCTGGCAAGCAGAGACTTGCCTGACTTCATCCTTCCTGGATGGGCTCTCAGGTCGCTGCCTCCTCTTGGGCCTTTTGCCGTGGTCATAACCAAACTGCTCCCTTTCAGAACTCTGCAACCCCACAGCAGTGCCTCATCCCAGGACCCCCGCCTCCTGCCTCAGGAGCTCCTCCAACAACAGTGCCACCCCCAGACCCTCCCTCCCTCCCACCACCTGCCACCAGCTCATGTCCCCAGCTCAGGACCAGCCTAGCCCTTGTCACTCCCTCCCACCCACCCTCAGGTCCTGGGCCCATCTTCCTCTCAGGTTCATTTGCAAAATCCTAACCCTGCTAGTTAACACTGCCTGCTCCAGGTCTACACCGAAGCAGCTCAATAGGGCCGGAAAAACTAGACAGGACCATGTTGCCATGCTGTGCAGTAAACTGCAGCACAAATTCAGAAAAGAGCACAAAACAGAAACATGGCTCAGTGACCTGACATAAAGGGAAGTTCACATGGCCCCCACCCAGTTCACAAAGGGAAGCATAACAAGGTTCTAGCTTTTCTTTATGGTGCTGCCATGGAAGCACATAACCTAAAACCGTGGTTTTCAAAGGTCTCGCCTATTTTCAGATTCATATAACTGTAATCATACAGGTGCATTCTTCTGCGTCTGCCTTCCTTCTGTGACATTCACCCATGTTATTAAGATAGACACAATCCACTAACTTTCCCAGCCATAGAGCATTCTGCTGTATAAATCAATCACAATTTATTTATCCTTTCCATGGCTGGTGAACAGTCAGGTTGCTTCCACTTAGGGATCTTATGAATAATGCTGTTTTTAGTTCTTGTACATGTCTCTTGGTTCACATGATGGATAATCCAGGAATAGTACTGCTGCATCACAGGGCATATGTACCTTCGAAAGTAGTACCTAGCAGCAAACAATCCCACCAGGAGTTCGTAAGAGTTCCAGTTGCTTCACATCTACACCAACATTTGATATTGCCACCCTTTTTTCATTTTAGCCATTCTGGTGCATGTAACTCATTGTATCTGTAATTTTCACTTCCCCGATGACTAACGTGCTTGGAACTCTCTCATGTGTTAATTTGCCATTGGGATATCACCTTTAGTAAAATGCCCATTCAAATCCCTTGCCCACTTTGGCTGTGAACTGTTTGCCATTTTCTTATTGATATTCCCGTGTTCTCAGGGTACATGGGCCTTTGTGTGTTATCCATGTTGTAGGTGTCTTCTCCCCCTTCCCTTTAGGAATAGGGTGTTTTGATAAATGCAGGTTCCTAATATTCATTTAATCAAAGTCATCAGTCTTTACCTTCATGGTTAGTGCTTTTTGTGCCTGGTTTAAAGACTTTCCTTCCCAACATCTTGAAGACGTGTGTCTGTAACTTTCTTGTTTTGCTCTCACAGGCTGACCTGAACACAGCTGGAAGTGTGTTTGTACAGTGTGGGGAAGTTGCGTTTCTTTCTGCCTTTCTCTCTTTTTCCCATGCAGATCTCAGCCCCGGTGAGAAGGCCACTCTCATCCCTGCCTGCACAGACAGCCCACGTGCCCACAGGTGCTGGCTCTGCTTCTGGGCTCTCCCTTCTACTCTACTGTCTGTCCACGTGCCAGCATTTACACAGTCCTACGCTGCTCTAACTTTGCAGTAAGTTTTGAGAGTGGCAGAGAAAGTTCTCCTACCTTATTCTTCTTTAAGGATATGGTTAGATCTAACAGACAGAAACAGTACACTCTACCCAACAACAATAGCACACACACCCTTCTCAAATGCACATGTAACATTTTCCAGGACAGATCACATGTTAGGCCACAAATTAACTCTCAACAGATCTGAAAGATAGATAATATATAAAGTATCTTCTCTGATCACAATGAGATGAAGTTGGAAATCAAAAACAGATGTAAAACTGGAAAATTCACAAATTTGTGAATATTAAACAACATACTTTTAAACAATCAATGGATCAAAGAAGAAATGACAAAGGAAATTAGAAAATAACTAACACAAATTAAAATGAAAACACAACATACCAAAATTTATGGAATGCAGTGAAAGCAAGTGCTAAGGGGGAAATTTACGGCTATAAATGTTTACATTAAAAAATAAGAAAGATCTCAAATCAACGCCTAATCTTACAAGTTAAGGAAATAGAAAAAGAAGAAAAAACTAAATCCAAAGCTAGAAGAAGGAAGAAAATAATAAAGATTAGACCAGAGACCAGGTGCAGTGGCTCACACCTATAATCCTAGCACTTTGGGAGGCCGAGGCGGGAGGATCACTTGAGGCCAGGAGTTCAAGACCAGCCTGGGCAACATAGTGAGACCCTGTCTCTACAACAACAACAGCAAAAAAAAAAAAAGAAAAAACGATTAGACCAGAGATCAATGAAATGAGAGAATAGAAGAACAAGAGAAAAGCAGCAAAACCAAATGTTGGTTCTTTGAACAGATCAACCAAATTGACAAACCTTTAGCTAGATGGACAAAGAAAAAAAGAGAAAAGAATCAAATAACTAAAATCGGAAATGGAAACAGGGACATTACTACCAATTCTACAGACATGAGAAGAAATACAATGGTGCACCATGAACAACTGTACCCCAGCAAAGTGGACAAGCTATGTGAAATGGACAAATTCCTACAAACACAAAACCTACCAAGACTGAATCACAAAGAAATAGAAACTCCGAATAGACCTATACCTAGTAAGCAGACTGAGTGAGTAATCGAAAGTCTCCTGACAAAAGTCCTGGATCTGATGGCTCTGGTGAATTCACTGGTGAATTCTACCAAACATTGAAAGAACTAACCCCAATCCTTCTCAAACTCTTCCAAAAAATTGAATAAGATGGAACACTTCCTAACTCATTTTATGAGGCCAGCATTACCCTGAAACCAAAGCCAGACAAAGACACCCCCAGAAAACTACACACCAGTATCTTTGATGACTGATGTAAATATCCTCAATCAAATACTAGCAAATCAAATCCAGCAGCATGTTAAAAAGATTGTAAACCACAACCAGGTGGAATTTATTCCTGGAATGCAAGGATAGTTCAACACATGAAAAACAGATCAATGTAAAATACCACATTAACAGAACGAAGGGGGGGAACCACATGATTATCTCAACTGATGCAGAAAAAACACTTCGCAAAATTTGACACTCTTTCATGATAAAAACACTCAACAAACTAGGAATAGATAGAAACTCCCTCAACATAATAAAAACCATATAAGAAAAACCCACAATAAACATCATACTCAATGGCAAATGACTAAAAACTTTTCTTCTAAGATCAGGAACAGGGCAAGGATATCCACTTTACCACTTCTACTCAACAGCATTCAAGTTCTAGCCAGAGCAACTAGGCAAGAAAAATAAAAGGCATTCAAACAGGAAAGAAAGAAGTAAAATTATCTCTGTTTACAGATGGTAAGATCTTACATGTAGAAAACCCTAAAGCTTCCACACACAAAAAAACTGTTAGAGCTAATAAATTAATTCAGCAAAGTAGCAGGACACAAAGTCAACACAAAAAAATCATTTGTATTTCTATACACCAACAATGAACATTCTCAAAAGGAAATTACAAAAACAATTCCACTTACAATAGTATAAAAAAGCATAAAATACTTAGGAATTAACTTAACCAAGGAGGTGAAAAACCTGTACATTGAAAACATTGATGAAAGAAATTGAAGAAGACATCCCATGTTTATGGATGGGAAGACTTAATATACTGCCAAAAGCAATCTACAGATTTAGTGTGATATCCAGATTTAGTGTGATCCCAATGACTTTTTTTATAGAAATAGAAAAACCCACCCTAAAATTCATATGGAATTTCAAGGGACCCCAAATAGCCAAAATAATCTTGAAAAAGAAGAACAAAGCTGGACAACTCACACTTCCTGATTTCAAAACTTACTATACAAAGCTACAGTAATCAAAACAGTGTGGTACTGGCATAAAGACAGACATAAAAGACCAACGGAATAGAATAGAGAGCCTAGACGTAAACCCTTGCATGTATGTTCAAATGATTTTTGACAAAGGTGCCAAGACCATTCAATGGGGAAAGGACAATTTTTTCAATAAATGGTGCTGGGAAAACTAGATATCCACATGCAAAAGAATAAAATTGGACCCTTACCTCATACCATATACAAAAATTAACTCAAAATGGATCAAAGACCTAAATGTAACACCTAAAACTATAAAACTCTTAGAAGAAAACACAGGCTAAAAGCTTTAAGACATTGGATTTGGCAATGATTTCTTGGATACCAAAGGCACAGGCAACAAAAGAAAAAATTGACAAATTGGACTTCACGAAAATTTAAGAATTTTGTACATCAAAAGACAATATCGATAGAGTAAAAAGGCAACCCACAGAATGGGAGAAAATATTTGCAAATCATATATGTGACAAGGGATTAATACCCAGAATATATAGAGAACTCTTATAACTCAACCACAAAAACAAATAACCTGATTTAAAAATGAGCAAAGGACTTAAATAGACATTCCTCCAAAGAAGATATACAAATGGCCAACAAGCACACGCAAAGACGCTCAGCATCACTAATCATTAGGCAAGCGCAAATCAAAACCGTGAGACACCACCTCATACCCATTAGGATGGCCCCTATCAAAAAAACAGGAAATAACAACTGTTGGCGAGGATGTGGGGAAACCAGAACCCTTGTGCACTGTTGGTAGGAATGCCAAATGGTCCAGCCGCATCTTGTGGAAAACAAGATGACGATTCCTCAAAAAATGAAAAATAGAACTACCATATGATACAGCAATTCCACTTCTGGAATATACCCAAAAAAATGGAAAGCAGGGACTCAAACATTCACAGCAGCAGTATTCACAACAGCCAAACATGGAAACAACCCAAGTGTCTATTGAAAGGTGAACAGATGAGCAAAATGTGGTTTATCCAATATTATTCAGCCTTAAAAAGGAAGGAAACTCTGACTCATGCTATAACATGGGTGAACCTTGTAGACATTATGCTAGGTGAAATAAGCCAGTCACAAAAAGACAAATACTGTATGATTCCACTTATATGAGATACCTAGAGTGGTCAAAATCATAGAGAAAGAAAGTAGAATGGTGGGTGTCAGGGGCTGGGGGAGGGAGGGGGGTTAGTGTTTAATAGAAATAGAGTTTCATATTAACAAGATGAAAAAATTTCTAGAGACAGATGGTGGTGATGGTGAAACATCATGATGTTTAATAACACTGAACTGCACACTTAAAATGGTACATTTTGTTATGTGTATTTTACCACAATTTCAAAAACTGAAAAAGATATCTTGGCTACTCTTGGCCCACTGCATTTCCATGAAGACACTAGAACCATCTCATTAATTTCCACAACACACCCGCTGGGATTTTGACTAAGACCACACTGAATCTATAGGTCATTTCCTAACTGTATTATACAATTGATTTTTGTGTATTCACCATATATCCAGCAAACTTGTTAAATTCATTTATGACTTTAAATTACTGACCTACAGGTACTTTTGCGTTTTCTATGTTACAATTACGTCTTCTAAGAATAGTAACATTTTCACTTCTTTGTGAGCTTTTAAAACTTCTATTGTTTTTCCTTTCTTAGTATTAGGACTAACTAGGACTTCTCCTAAAAACGTAGACGCGACAGTAACGGCAGACACCTTTCTCCTGTTCCTCACCTCAGAGGTAAAGCTAAGTATGACGCAGGCCGTAGGATTTTTGATATCCTCATCAGGTTAAGGAAGTTCCCTTTAATTCTTACTTTGTTTTGTTTTACCATAAATGATTACTAAATTTTACCAAATGCCTTACCTGCTTCTGTTGAGATAATAGGATTTTTCTACTTTACTCTGTTAATGTGGTAAATTGATTTTTTTCAAATGTTAAAAAATACTCTGTCCTTGGAGCAAACATATGTCTGTTACCCTTTTTATAAATTGCTGGATTCACCTTGCTAATATTTTGTTTAGGATTTTCATCCTTATGTTTATTAGTGAGCTTAGCCTATAATTTTCCTTCCTTTTAATGTCTTTGTCAGATCTTTGGCACCAAGGTTGTGGTGGCCTCATAAAAGGAGCTTGGAAGTAATCTATCTCTATTCTTTGTTAGTTTAGTTTGTTAGTTTTCTGTTTCACAAATTGCTGCTTTTACCTTTCTTATTGCCAAGGCTCTACTTCCTATAATTCTGTTCTGTGGCTTTTTGTCTAACCTGCTGAAATGACGCTCCCTCTTCCTTCGTCTCTAACATATGCACTGTAAAGCTATAAACTTTCCCCTAAGCACCGTTCTAGCTATAGCCCACAGGTTTAGATATGGAGTATTTTCATTATCATTTGGGGTTCAAAATACTTTCTAGTTTCCATAGTAATTTCTTCTCTGAACTCTGGATTATTTAGCAATGTACTGCTTACTTAGCAAACATGTTTTGTTACTGGTTTCTGGAAACCTGCACTGTGGCGGGAACAGATTCCGCGGGACTGTCTTCAATATTTCTGGGTCTTGCTTTATGGTCTTGCACATGGCCAACTTTTGTAAATGTTCCAAGAGGGCTTAAAAAGAATGCACTTGTTGGGTGCAGTGTCACATGCAAGTCAATTAGTGAGAGAGAGTTACTAACAGGTCCAGTATGATTAAGCACCAATTAAAGGCAAAATGGGAAAGGCAGGTGCCTCCGGCAGAATTTAAGAAAACCCTAATCCCCTACAGCCAGAGGGCAGGTGGCAGAGACCCACTCAGGACTCATGGGCAGGAGCAGAGCCTCTGAGAAGCGCAGCTCTCAGCCCAGCAGGTTTCCCACGTTGAGGGAGAAAAACAAGGAGTTCCTGAGGCCAGCTGGCTGGCAGCCAACGAGGGCATTGCATAACTTACTCAATCAGGAAAAATCAAGGCCAAGGGCAGCCACCCCAATAAAGTCAAGATCCAATTTGAAAATTTGAGCCGTTTATCAAACCTGGAAGCCTCTGATCAAAGGAAAAACCAGACTGTAATTCGGAAGGCCGTGACACCAAGGCAAGTATCACGGATAGTGACCCCCAGTCTCCCCACGGGGCCTGGCCACACACCTGGGAGATGGTGTGCTGGGGAGAGGAGAGAGCCCAGGTTTTCCTGGCTCTGTTGAACTTGTGGTCTGAATTGACCCTGCTCCCTGGGGACCCAGAGCACCACCAGGTGCTCCCTGTACAGAGGGGACACATGGGAGGTTATGAAGGGACGCACCTGTGGTCATTTCCCCGGTCCCCAATGTATAAATGAAATTAACACACTTGGTGGCTGACAGAACCCTCACGCTGCTTCCGAGACCCATGGGGTAAGAGCTACTGAGGTGGGGAAGGCCAAGGAGAAGCTTCTGAAACAGTCTCCTTCCCCCAACCCCAACCAAGACCATTAGTGAAAAATAACTGTCTTCTTTCCACATCAAGGAATGAACAGCACAGGTTAGTGCCATCCTCAAAGACTTCAAAAATGGGAAAGTGGTTGTCCCTCTCATACCCAATTTAATTCACACCAGTCTGGTCCTACAAAGTGCAGATGAATCTCAGCAATGACAATGAGCCACCACAAACTCAGAAGCAACGCCAACTGCAACAGCTGCGCCAGATGTGGTGCCTTTGCTGGAGTAACATCGCCCAGGACGCAGCGTGCACACCCTGACCTGGGACTGCCTTCCTTTCCACTCCTATCAGAAAGAAGATGACACGCGGTTCACATTCACATGGGATGGGCAACGGTGTATGTTTATAGTCTTGCCTCAGGCCTACATTAACCCTCCCACCCTCTATCACAGCAGAGGCAGAGAGGACCTGTATGATCCGGTTCATCTCAGAACACTGCGGTGGTTCGTTATGTTTGTAACATCAGGCTAACTGGACCAGACAAGCAAGAAGTGCCAAGTACAGTGGTGGTCTCTGTACAGTGCGTGCCTTCCAGAGGGTGGGAGGAAGAGCCCACAGAGACTCTGGCCTGGCCCATCAGTGAAAGATTTGGGGGTCAAGCATCCCTTCCGAGGAGACTCACACCCCTCACCACTCACAAAGAAGCCAATGTTTGGCAGGCGTCCCTGGGTTTGTGAAAGTTGTCGGAATCAACATGGAGTCACTGTGTTAAACCTGGCAAATAGAGCCAGGGTAGGCCAGGCAGGGAGGGCCCTCACGCATGAGTGCCTGACAGAAAGAGCTATCACCAAACACTACAACCTTACACAAAGGTCACTGCATCCTTACACACACAAAAAACACTTCTGCGAGGACATCTGCCCAGCAACTGTCTGTCCAACCTCAGAATGGCATCGTCCTAATTACTGATCCTTGTAGCCAAGGAAAATTATCTCAAAACAATTATGTTGTCCTCTTCATTTTTCCTTTAAGCCTTTATCTTCCTTTAATTCCCTGAATACACACATAGTTTACTATGGCACGCATACTCCCATTGCAACGCCTGTTCTTGAATAAATATCATTTTCTTTTAGAAAGTCCCCCTCCCTGTTTGTCATTTTGGATGTCATACCTGGTGTCAGGGTGGGACCTGAAGCTAGATCACCTTTGGAAGGAATCGGCAATTCTTGGAACCAGTGTGCAGTGCTCACCTGAGCCCAGGAGCTCTCCGCTTCCACACCCACCTTTCCTGCCTTGGTGAGTCCTCTTCCAGGTACAGCCTCCCTCTTTTTTGTAGAAGCTCTTTTTTACTTTATTCAGGATCTGATTTGGTTATAAGGCTACCTTAATAAAGGACCTTGCATCCTAAGATGATAAAAGACTTTTGGTCTTTTCCAGCAAGCCTTTTCTGGTATAAGGACAATGTTCTTCTGGTTTGAGAACTCTGATTACTACAGAATTTACATTCCGTCTGGTTCTGCATGCCTGGCTTAAAATTTCTGTGCACACTTACTTCTGGTTTCATTCTGGTTTGCTTACACACACCTGTAAGTGATTTGGCTCTTTTCCCTTGCTTGTTTCTGAACATCATCTGAGAGCAAAAATAAACATTCTACATGGTAGGTGCAGGATGGCCAATTAAATGCCACTAGGGCAGTCAGCACAACCTAAAGCATTGGTCCAAACTCCCTGACAGGAATTACAGGATTTTCTTTGTTCTGAAGAGATTAATAAGAAAGAGATGAGATTCTCATGCATTAAGGCATACCAGCTTTTCTGGGACTCCAGACAGCAATATTGTGGTCCATTCTCATGCACATTTTAAAACTGATGGGCAAATTGTATCAAGGAAAATTCAGAGCTCAGTGGCCATTATGTGAACTCTCTAAGCTCATTAAAAAACTGTAACAACTATAGGATTAACAGGTAGAGCCTTCTAAATTCTCTATTTTTTTTCTGCCTACTTTGAATCTGACTTTTCTGCTGGCATTAAGATAAACTCACTGCTTGTGGCATACTAGCCAAGATATTTTTAAAGAAGTCTTGAAGGGTTTTCAAATTAATAGCTTTATAAATTACAACAGCTCCATGGCAACCAACAACCTAGACACCTTTTGGAAATGCAAATTTAGGTTTGCCTGACTAGCAAGTGTTTAGGGTGATAGAACAGTTAACTGAAGAGTTGATACTCTTAAAAAAGAAAGAACTAGGCGGGGCAGGTGCCCACCCTGTGACCCCAGCACTCTGGGAGGCAGGAGGATGCTTGAGCCCAGGAGTCTGAGACCAGCCAAGCAAGAGCGAGACTCCGAGACTCCGTCTCCACAAAAAACAGGAAAAGTAGTCAGACATGGTGGTGGTGCCTGTAGTCCCAGCTGAGGCAGAGGGTGGCTGAAGCCCAGGAGCTGGAGGCTGCAGTGAGCTGTGATGACACCGCTGCACTCTACCTGGGCAACAGAGCCAGACCCTGTCTCAGGGAAAAAAAAAAAAAAAAAAAAAAAAAGAACTAGATAAACGTTTATAAAGTTAGGCTAAGCTCTCTCATCAAACAGGTCAAAGTCTTCATCTTCAGCTCAGAGCAATAGTAAAAGGTATCTCTGTTCAACATAAAAGTTGCTTTGTTTGTCTGCCAGTAAAGGGCCAGAAAAAACAAAAAACAAAATAAAAAAAACCTTGCTAAAATACTTCCCCACAGGCATTGAGTAGTCAAGCAAACCAGACGAACAACAACAACAAAAAAGAGTTGTTACTGATTTAAGGCCACTTGAAGATTTTGTTCTTCTTGTACAATTTGGCTAGTCCCAGCTAAAATGTAAACATTTAAATATTCAACCCTAAAATTATTTGAAACTGAAAAAAGGATAAAAAGAGTTGTTGTTTTTTTTTTAAATCAAACTGCCATGGAAACTGCTTTACCCAAAGTTTTGGTCCACAGCCTTCATTAGATTACCTATCAGGGCAAACACAATTTGGCCATTTAACAGGTCTCACTTTGTCAGAGTCTGATTTGGAGCCAACTGTCCTTTATAAACTGGTGAGTTTGTATTACTCTGTTTTATTGCCTCTGACCAAAATACTAAAATGAGGGCTATAAGATCTTTATTTGCATGTGTGTATGTGTTTATGTGTGTTTACATATGTTGTATGTTGTATCTACATGGTAAAATCTGGCAGTTGGCCAGAAATTCCTTAAGAAATTCTATTCAGATTGGTTTAGATAAATGAGTGCTCATATACTAATTGACGCAAATGCCTTTAGTTCGTGTGACTTAAGTAAATCTTTGATAAATAAGCTGGTTTTAAATTTGTTGATAAAATAAAAATAGAAATGTCTTAAAAATTGTCAGCACACATTTTTGCCTGGGTTTACTGGTCAGACAGGACTGTACTTGTCTCTGCTAGATGTCTTAACTTCACAGAACTATAAACCCAGCCTAAAAGCACCATCATCTATCTCTGTGCAACTCTCTGATAAGACTAATTTCGTACTGTCGGTTTAATAAAAACAGGTGTATCATCTGAGTTATCAGCAGAATATCCACACATTTAGGTTTCTTGCATAGGTGCACACCTGAAGTTCAGAGGCTATAAAAGTAGTTAACAGGAAAACTATTTGAAATGATGACGAGCTTTGTCTGATGTCTCAGTTCTCGTAAGTAATATGGGTGAGGCCGTTAAAAGTAAATAAATGAGGGGACGTGGCACGAATAAGCGCAAATGGGGTAAACACTTACAAAGGCTCTTCCGGGCCGGGCGTGGCGCGGTCCCAGCACTTTGGGAGGCGGGAGGACTGCTGGAGGCCGGGAGTTTGGGACCAGCCTGGGCAATGTGCAAGACCCCATCTCCACAAATAAAATGTCAAAGGATTAGCTGGGCGTGGTGGCACCTGTAGACCCAGCCACTCGGGATGTGCCGCACGAGGACCACTGGAGCCAGGGAGCTCCCCGTGTCAGCGAGCTGTGACCTGCACTCCAGCCTGGGTGACAAAGCAAGGCCCTGTCTCCAAAACAAAAAAAATCGTTTTTTAAACTTTTCTTGTAATTTAAAATCTTAAAATTATGTTATGTGAAATTAAGTGATAAAAACTCATTAAATGTCTGGGTCATTTCAGTACTAAAACATAAATTGCTGAACATAAATATAAGTTTGTTATTGGCTTCCTCAATTTTATAGAAAGACTAAATATATTTCGGCCTATTGACACACATAAAATATTATGTTATAGGGAAACATGGTTCTAAAAATTATAAAATTGTTCTCATCTATAAAATACTCACATGTGACAGGCAGTTCAAAATTTGCTTCCTAGGTTTCCACTAAAAATAAGGTTACTAAGAGTCAGAAATTCTAATTAGTATATAAAATTCAGTATACAAAGTGCACCCAAAAAGTAAGATATATTTCTGATGAGAAAAATTATAAGAAAGGCATAAAAAATGTATTCTTTATTGAGGAAAAAAGGAATAATTTTGTCTAATATGTTATTTAAAGATTGTTTCAAAATACAGATTTAGGGAGGAAATAGAAACAAAATAAGAAAGAAATCACTGAGTAGGAGTGAAAGATGTGAAGAAAGTTATAGGTATAAAGATGTATTTTTGGTAAGGAAGGTTATAAAGAAAAAGGAGGGGCAGGCGCAGTGGCTCATGCCTGTAATCCCAGCACTCGGGAAGGCCAAGGCGGGAGGATCACTTAAGGCCAGGAGTTCAAGACCAGCTTGAGCAAGAGCAAGATTCTGTCTACAAAAAATAAAAAAACTATCTGGGCGTGGTGGTGGGCGCCTGTAGTCCCAGCTACCGGGGAGGCTGAGGCAGGAGGATCACTTGAGCCCAGGAGTTTGAGGCCGCAGTGACCTGTGACGACACCACTGCACTCTAGCCTGGCAGCAGAGTGAGACCCTGTCTCAAAAAAAAAAAAAGAAAGAAAAGAAAGAGAAAAAGGAATAATTTTGTATGAGAAAGAATCCTGTGGTAAATTTTTATCCTAAAGTAAAAGGACTAGTTATTTAAGAAAGAGGACTTTTAGGACAAAGCAGAAAGGCTTAAGCATGTCATCAAAGATCTATACAGGTCATGAAAGGTCTGTGAAGAATAAATTTATGAAAGAAATTTGTGTGTGTGATCAAGTCGGCTATAATTAGAAGGAAATTATTAGTCTTTCTAAGTATTGAGCTTTGATATTAAAAATGCACTAACACAAAACTAAAACTTTGGCCCCTTATGTTAGAATAACAAGATCTTCTTGAAGTATTGATCTGCTCTTCGTAAAAGTGTAAGAAGTTTTGATTTTTATTTCTGAAATCTGTTTCTTTAACAACCATCTTCTAAACCACAGCTTTTTTTCCTGTTCTGGTCTGCATTTAACGCCCTGGTTTCGTGTCTTCTTCATTTGGAGCGGTAACTTCGTTTCTCAAGGCAGAGTTTTCCTCTCGAAGCTCCTCAGATTCATATCTCAGGAGTTTAACTTTTGCTGCATCTCGCTGCATGTGACTGCAGGTCACACGCCACTGCCTTCGGCTCTTTCTCCCCGAGAAGGCACCTCTCGTTGCTTGGCTACAGTTGATAACTGTCTCCTTCAACTTTTTTGTCAGCTCCTGTAACTGTTATCTACAGTTCTAACTCTACTGTTATGGCTTGGCACTAAAATGTTTGTCATAAAGGCCTAAAAAAGCAATGTTTTCCTCCAGTAAAACTTGCTTCTGTACTCTTGGCTATTCTTGCTGTGTCTGAATTGTCCCATGTAACCAGGAGACTGGCCCTGCTGATATGACCAGCCACGCACTCCCTGCTCAAGGTACTAGCTAAGGAGAAGCAATCACACTGCCGGAGGTTTTTCCCGACCTTCTTGGTAACTGGCCCAAGAAACAAAGATTTTATGTTTTATCAAGATACTTTCCTGTGTTGTCTTTATTAAGTTTTTTTGATTACTTAGGAAAACTGAGCTTCAGATGGGCTAAGTTTTTTATTTTTTATTTTTTGTTTGTTTTTTACATCCATATACCTTTCCGTGTTGCTTGTGAAGTCTTTATCACTCTGGTTAAATGAATGACTATTATTTCATGGAGACCTGTGACCCGCTTTTGATCAAGTGTTTTAAACCTTTTGGCATCTTCGATATCTAAATTCTAGATTAAGTATTTTTGACCCAGAATTAATTTGGGGACTTTCTATTGGGGACCCTGGAGAACCTCAAAAGATGTATCTCTCATCTTGTGGATATTAAGTGATTAGGCTTATTTGGTAAATTGTATGGAAAACATTGTCAAATGACAAGTGATGTTAGATCCGTTATGTTTATGGGTATGTTTTTGATATGAATGCTCCAAAATTGTATAAAACTTTTAGAGATATGTTGCCAGTCAGTTCTGATTATTATGTTGTATGCCGCAGAAACAACCAAATTTCCTTGTCAATTGCTGATTATAATGAACTTCCATCAGATTTTTAACCATGGCTATTCTAAGTTTTTGCCATCCACAGTTATTGTTTTGATTTTTCTCTAAAAGCATTTGCAATCAGATTCATGGAAAAGACTCAAGTATTCTTAAATACAGGTTTCTAATAACTTTAAGATCAATGGACTAAATAAAACATCTTCAGCACTCTAATGAAGAAGCTGATGAATTCAGGAAACTACTTATCAAGATCAAGCAGAACAAAAATTAAACATATGAGATTAAGTAATGGATGAAGATAATGTTTTTATGACGTTTATTTCAAACACTTGGTTCTTTACTTAAATGGTTTGTTTTCCAGATTTAAGGACATTTTCTCTCTTAAGCTATCTATAGTATACAGCAATTTGGTAAAATATACTTTTGTGAAAACAAAGGTAAAAACATTTGCTTTTTCTCCCTACTTGATCCCTCCAAAACTCAGAAACTATTCATGAGAATTTTTATGGCAATACAATTATTTACATAAGTTCAATAAAGATCTACTCTCTGTTTATAATGAGATACAACCGGAAACACTGGTGATAGTACCGAGGCTTTGACAGGAACACGTATTTGAGAATGTGCACAGAATGCCTGGCTTCGAGGGCTCCCAGCCTTACAGTCAGTAAAATTTGTCACTTCCTGGCAGCCCCAGGAACCTTAAGACTATAGGTAAAATCTAAAGTCCGCCTTGGTTTGGCTTCCTAGCCTCAAGAGGTTTTTTAAATCTGAGATTCCTATGTGATCAATGTAGACAGAAAAAGTTATGTTTCTTAAAGAAAGACTATCATACACCTGTTGTTAGGTTGTAGCTCTGTGCGTTGTTTTTGGGTTCTTGTTATCTACCTGTAGACTAGACTAGATCCTAAATTTTTCTAGGTTCCTCTAATCCAACTTTCTCCCACAGAATTGCTAAAAATGGGAACTACTCTGTTCCTGAAACCTTATAAGATGAAGCCAGATGAATTTTAAGAAACAGGTCTCATGCCTGATGTACGGGCCACTCAGAAAGTTCACCAAACCACCCGATGCCATAACCAGAGACATTCAGACTGCAAACCAGAACAAGAAGCTGATGACTTCAGGCTGTGGGCAGCTTTCCCCAAGACGTCAGAACGAGATGCTTACCCCAATTAATGCCTACCTTTTTCACTTGGCAGGATAATGGTGTAATTGAAATTTCACAATCAGCAGCTTCTGCTGGTGATTTGACAGAACCTGACCTAAGAGATCCTTGAGTCCACCTGGTGGGTGACTTTGGCAACCTCCCTAATACAAGTGTTGCTCACTCTCTGCTTTAACTCAGCCCAGTCATGGGATATTAGATGATAAAATTGCTCTGTGTTGTCTACTGGTTAAATAAGGAAATGTCTGTGCTATTGCTGCTACTACCTGCCGTACCTGATCAGTTCCTCCACGGAAGCTGAGACCCGTATGCACAAAGTAAGAAAACAGGCCACATGGTTACAAGTCTCACCTAAGTCCCCAGGACCCTTTGATTTATTCAGCTGGTTCCCTTTAAGCCTACGATCATGACTCAAAATCATTATGCAAATTAGGATTGTCATATTACTATTACATTAATTTTACTCTGCATTTTTCTTTTTAAAGTTTGTACCGGTTGCTTGTTAAATTTCTGCACAAATACAGCTCCTAACAGAGTAACGCTGGCCCAGCACTTTGAGATGATAGCCAACACCTATGAAACAGATAAATTTGAACTTAACAATGGACTCCAGATAGAAATGGTCTGAGAGCCACTCCCCCCAAACCTCCCCTGTTGCTCAAATGTAGCTAAAAGGGTTTTGACACTGACTCCCAGTCACCAAGCACTCTCTGACATGGGACCAGACCAGCAACCCAGGACGGGTCCATCGCAGCACCAAGGGACAATCAAAACCTAACTACAGGAGAACTGATCAGCTGTGCTTTCGGAGAGATCGTGATCAAAAGGGGAAAATGTGGAAGTTATCAGAACCAAAATGGAGTCACTGTGTTAAAAACCTTGACAAGTGGAGCTGGGGAGGCCGTGAAGGGAGGTTCTCATGCCTGTGTCCTGACGACAAGAACCACCACAAAGACTCCGCAGGAACAACCTCGCACAAAGGCCAGTCAACCTTACACAAAAAAAATACTTCCACGAGGACATCTGCCCAGCAACTGCCCGTCCAACCCTGGACGGATGCCACTCACTATTGATCCTTACAGCCAAGGACAATCGTCTCAAAACAATTACGTAACCCTCATTTTCCTCTGAACACATTTGTCTTCCTTGACCTCTCTGAACACACACATAGCTTATATGGCACACGTATTCCCAGTGCAATGCCCATTCCCAAATAAATACCATCTTCTTTCAGAGGGTCTTCCTCTCTGTTTGTTATTTAGGGTAACAGGCTCTAGAGGTAGACCACCCCTCGCCTGGGAATGCTGTTCAGATCCCCCCAGGAACCATGCACAGGGCCAGGCAGGAAAGGGCAGGCAGCCCGGACACTCGGGCCGTCCTACTTGGCAGATCCTATAGTGCTAGAGACATCTGCGGTGGGAAAGATGCCACAAGGCTGACTCTAAGCCCCAGTAAGAGATTCACAGCCATGAAGTTAGAGTCTGGGGCAAGGCCAGGCCAAAGGCAGCAGGGACCACACACCATGTGGAAAGCAGCTCCTGGGTGCTGCTGGGCCCTGGGGGAGAAGGAGTGTCTACCCAGGACACACAGTCACCAGAGTATCGTATCACCAGCCCTTCGTCACGAGCGTGGCACAGCCCTGTTGTGGGGCAGCTTCGCAGCAACCCACCATGAGGCAGAAGTCCACAGCCAGCAGGGAAGGCGGAGGCCGCGTGAGCAGGTGGCCCAGAGCCACACGCCATCCACCACCAGGGCACCAGCACGGCTCTGTGAGCTCACACTCGGGCCACACAGGGGAACTCCCCACGGATGAGGCTGGTGCGCACACGGACAAGCTCAGCACAGCAGTGTGAGCCAAAACAGACACCCTGAAAGACGCAGCCTGAGCTAACGGGAGCATTCTGGTCGTCTGCTTTGTGTGAGGAGAAATGTGGCCCAAGGCGAGAACACGCAAGGACCCACGGGCAAGGGCGAGGAGCCTGGAGGGTGGGTCAGGGCCCAGAAAGAGGAAGTGGGAAGATGAGGGCCAGGACGGCCCCACAGAGAGGCAGGAGGCTGGATCCCCAGGGAGTGAGTGGGACATGGGTGCTCCCTGCCCCATGGAGGCACCTTCCCAAGATCATCCCCCACAGACTCGGCACCACACGGCCAAGTCGTCAGGAGGACTGGGCCAGCCTCTGGCACTGGCCACCTGGCCCAGAGGGTGCAGGAACAGAGCAGCCAGCAGGCGGGAGGGCGTGCATGAGCCCCCCAGTTTGGCAGGCTTCAGTCCTGCCAGAGACATACCGGGCCACCCACAACCTGGCCACTGGCCCCAGAGCGAGGCTCCAGAGGGGAGATGGTGAGGGCAGCAAGGCAGAGCCACAGTCTGTTCACACCCTTGGCTTGGAAGTCACATGCCATCACTGTGCTGCATTCTGTGGGTGAGAAGCAAGTCACTGGGTCCAACTCGCACCCACGGAGGAGGGGACGGACCAGGTGTGAAGACCCAGAGGCGGGACCAGGGGCCGTCTCAGAGGCTGCCTAACAGACCCGCCAAAGAGCAACCAGGAGGAGCTAAGAAACAGCCTTGCCAACAAATAAGTGTTACAGTTATTTGTAGCTTCTACATTTTGAAATCTTCAGGCAAAAAAATTAGGAAGGATTCAATCTCATATCTCTAACGTACTATTTTGGCAAAAGTAAGAGGCTGTAAATGTAACGGGAAGATCACGTGCTCTGCAGTCCGCCGGGCCCCAAAGTGCCATTCAGCCTGTCTGTTCTGGGTCTTCTCGTCTGCTCAGTGGAGACAGTGATGGTTTCCTTGCTGGGCTGTCATAAGATTATCGACAAAAGACATAAAATACCCAGCGTGTGCTCAATCACTGATATCTGCTATGGCAAAACCCCTGGTTGTAGGTAGAAAGTCCCAGACGTCCTCTGAGGTAAGGGGAAGTGACGGTGGTAGGAGCTGCCATCCCCACGAAGCCACTGACACGTGGTTCTCTGCCTCCTGGAGGCTCAGCCCCTCAGAGACGCTCTCCACAGAGAAACGCAGACCCCCCACACTTGGCAAAGGCCCCACGCTGAGAAGGCAGGCGTGGCTTTGACTCTGCCTCTTGCCAGGAGCGCCGGGGCCCCAAGGGTCCTCAGGGCCAGGCCAGGCCCTGCCTCGAGACACACACCTGTTGTCTCTGCAACAACACAGGCACTTCACAGCTGATTCTGACTGTTGCCCGGCCCAATACAAGTGTCCAGTCCTGATGCACCCTCGAGCTGCCTGGGGACCAAGCTGGCAGGGTCCCCACGTACCACGACCCGCAGCCACCTCTTCTCCTTGAAGAAGGTGCGTCAGCACAGCCACTGTGGACGGCGTCTGGCCACACCCTCACCCGGACCCTTCACTGGGGGAACACTTGCGCACAGCCGCACACGTGCTCAAGGAGACGTGTAAGGAAGGCTCAGGAAGCTCCCTTCAGAGTAGACTACTGAGTGGCATCAATAGCCGAATGGACCAAAACCTGCCATATGTTCACGAGAGAGTGCCACAGAGCAAGTAGCTCACAACTAGAGCAAGTAAAACGACCAAACTGAAACTACACGAGTCAATCTCAAAAGCATGACACGATGTTTCATAGTGACAGAATAAGGCACACAGTATGGCTGCACCTGTATAAAATTGTAAAACACACAAGATGAGACAGTGCAAAGGTCAGCAGTTGCCAAGGCTCGGGGAGGGGAGCAGAGTTGCAGGACGGGGCACAGAGGGTGTCCAGGCAGTGACGCACCTCTGCATGATCCTGCAGCGGGGGGCGCGTGGCACTGTGCATCTGTCCGAGCCAGAGGCGCAACACACAGCGGGGACTGCCCGACGCTGTGCACTTGGCTGACGATGCTGTGTCCCCGCTGGCACATCAGCTGGAGCAGAGGGAGCAAGAGGACAGCAGTCAGGGCACGATGACAGGCATGCAGGGGAGCCGGATGGGAACTCCATGCACTCACTGCTCAAGTTTTCTGCAAACCTAAAACTGCTCTAAAAAATAAAATATATTCATTTTTCTTAAAAAAAAAAAAAAAAAAAGGAACGTAGATAAAAGAAGAGAGACACATGAAGAGACGCTCCACCCGCACCCGTGGGTCAACGTCACGCCTCTCAAGGGAGCAATGACGGGACACTGCCCGAGAGAGTTTGTGGGGATCGAGCACGTTCGTTTCCAAACACGTGTGTTACCACAGAGCCTGGCACACGGGCGTGAACCCTAAGAACACTCCGACGGCTCACAGCCGCGTCGGGGCAGAAAAGGAGCACAAACGTGCACGCAGCCCCGGAACACAGCCACCACTCCAGAGGGAGAAGGGACGGCGGGGCACAAGGACAGCCAGATGTGTCTGTGGGCTGGACCTTCACTTTTTAAAACCTGAGGAAGAAAAGAAGAACTAAACTTAAATTACCTCAAGATCATCAAGGGAGCGAGTGATGCTGAACCTCTTGGATCTTCCCAACGATCTCCGGGCAGAGGTGCGCTGAGAGGTCTCAGTGAGGCCAATTCCCCGCCCAAATTTTGAGCCCTAAACACAAAGAAAAAAATGTATCATGTCATTGTTTTGGGAAGAGATGTTTAGTGTCCAAGGCACTGACAGAGGTCAAGGGACTAGACTGAGAAGTCAGCCCAGCATAACATTTACATTAAGGACATTTTATATAATAAAAAAATTACAAAATCAAAAAAAGAGCCACCTCAGGACCCTCACGTGTCTGCTTCGCCAGCTGTGTGCCCGGCAAAGCCTCCACCTCCGCAGTCGCAGAGCAGGACCAAACAGCCCCCCGCAGAGGCTGCTACCGAGATCAAGCGAGCAACACGTGCTAGTGTTTTGGAAGGCGTGCGGCGTATAGCAGCAGCAGTGATGATTAACACAAAGGCTGGCTTTCAGCAAGGTGTGCTTTTACATAATTCATAAGCACGTTAGGAATGAAAGAGTCCCTAAACATTCAGATGATGTCTGAAGACCAAACCAACTCCGACACAGAAAATAACCAGCCATTATAACATGTCATGTAGTTCTTCCTCCAGGAAATCACCAGAATTAATTCAATTCACCAAACATCTATTTTGTGCCTATCATGATGCCAGACACTTCCCCAAATGTGATGTTGGTTCCAGCAAATAAGTCACCATATCTTACAAATAAAAGGCATCACAGCTGGCAAGCTTTAATTTCCTAAATACTTGAAATCCTAAGTGACCAATTTCAAGCATAAAGGAAGTGAATGTGTTCATCTAAAGATCACCAGGCTCTTTGCACCCTCTTCTCTCTCCACCTGCACAGCAATCTTGTGCATCTCAAAGAAAATGTTGCAGCAATTCCTTGTAAAGCTCTAGGGGCTAAACGTCAGAGAGTCCCTGTCCCTTCCTCTGGAACCGCAAGGTGCAGCGACATCCTGCCCTCCCCTCCACCCACACCTCCATCTCTGGCCCCTACTCTCCCGACCAGGACCCGTGGTCCCCTGGCATCTCACCTGCCCGGCCCCTGCCCTAACCTCCCCTTGGCTGGCCCCTGGGCCTCATGGACCCCCCCCCCCACGCACACCCTTTGTGTTAATCATCACTGCTGCTGCTATACGCCGCACGCCTTCCAAAACATTAGCACGTGTTGCTCGCTTGATCTCGGTAGCAGCCTCTGCGGGGGGCTGTTTGGTCCTGCTCTGCGACTGCGGAGGTGGAGGCTTTGCCGGGCACACAGCTGGCGAAGCAGACACGTGAGGGTCCTGAGGTGGCCAGTTCCCGACCCCCACCAGCAAACCTACCTGGTAACACCCTGACCCTAGTTCATTCTACTCCTCATCCACTCTGCACCTCCACCCAGCTGCTCACAAACGCCCCAGGAGCAGCTCTCACTCGACCTTTCTGACACCAAGTGCAGCACCGTGACTGCGGTTCCGTCACCCCCCAGGTGACTTTTCTCCTCCCCCAACGGCCACATCTCCAACACCTCCTCCTCCAGTTAGTACCTTGCTTATCTCACTGATGAATGCAACATCACTGGGAAAGCACCAGGCAATCCACCCAGCCAGGCTGTGACCGAGAGCGCCCCCTCACCTGCTCAAGGACAGCACGCCACCTGGGACTGTTCCCAAGAGCAAAGGCCGAGGTGACACTGCCCCTCTTCAAGGGAGGGCGAAAGGGGGCAGGAGAGAAAACCTCTGCATCCCCCGGCCGCCCTCTTCCCAGGCCTTCCTGCTCCAGCCGGCCTCGCCCCTGCCCCTCTGTGAGCCCTGCTCAGAATGGTCCCACGGGGCAGCATCCCTAATCTGAAGATCCGAAATCTGAAATGCTCCAAGATCTGAAACTTTTTAGCACTGACATGATGCTCAAAGAAAATGCTCACTGGAGCATTCTGGATTTCAGATTTCTGCACTAGGATGCTCTACCACTAAGTATAATGCAATATCCAAAATCTGAAAAAATCTGAAATACGAAACACTTCTGGTCCTAAGCATTTCGGATAAGGGATACTCAGCCTGTATCGCCAACAGAAATGGGGACATTAGGGAAGTAATAAAACATCCCACATTTGCTCATCAAATCCTAATATTCCAATAAGAATTCAAACAAGAAGCTTTCCACACAGTATCACAGTAAAAGCATTTCTCCCTCTTCCTGAGCCCACTAACTAAATGGCTGCAGTGGCAGGTGCCGCTCCGTGTGCTGGCGCTCCCCTGGCCAGCGGGGAAGGGTGAAAGCGTGACACCATGTGCGCTGGAACACAGACAAGGTGCCAGCCTCTGACTCAAGCAGGGTTTCCAAACCTCATCCGTGGCAGAGCATGGGGCACAGAGAGGACAGCATAGACACAGCACTACAGGGCCAGCACCCCAGAGGCGGAGCCCACCCATGAACGCAGAGACTGCACCCAACAAGGCTGACATCATCCATCATCACGCTGGGCCTTGGGGCGGACAGAGGGGACCACTTGAGGGAAAGCAAGAGGCAGGGACACCATCTTCCCAGCAGGCAAGAGGCCTGGCGCCAAGGGGGTGCCAGCCACCAGGATCGCGGGCAGGATGCACACAGGGATGAGTGCCGTAGGTGGGCCTTGGTCAGACCCAGGGAGGCTCTAATGCTGTTGTCCTGAGAGTGACAATGGCCACAGAGGGCGTCCAGCAAGGGGGTGATGGAGCAACAGGTGCTGCCGGTGGGGGCGACGCGCAGCCAGAGCCTGCTCAAGGGGCGGGGGTGGCCTGCACCTGTGTGCCATTCCCGCCAGTCCCTCAGAGGCCAGCCACGAGCCTGCAGTGACACCATTCCTGCCTTCTGTAAATTGGCCTGTGAGATAGTCCTGAAGGTTCCAACTTAGATGCGGATGTGTCCTTTTCACGTGCCTCTGCTCCCAATGACAGGCATCCAGGCCAGCTGCCACGAGGGTACTTCTGTGAGAGCCGATCCATCGCTGCCCATGCGATGCTATAATCTGGCCAAAAGGACCCACGCTCTTTCCCGCGTAGGCCGGCATTCCGTGTCTACACCCTGGGTCCTGCTCCCTCACCCTCCTTCTCAAGCCCTCTCTGAAATGTCACACTTGTTTGGTCACCTCACTGGGTTCCTTACTAGCAAGCTGATGAATTTGACAGATTCTCAAGAAAAACTTGTCTAAGAAATTTCTTTTTCAAAAAATATGCCCAAAGCTGACTCTAGCTACAGAAAGTATCTGCAACCCTGCAATCCCCTTGCAGACCCACTGCCAGCCTGGCCGGTCACTGGCCTCCTCCTGGTCATCCTGCTCCCCACACCTGCCCCTGCCAGCCCCACTCGGCACCCTCGGAGGCTCCCCTGTGGCGCTCTGTGCTGCTGGTGGGGCCTGCGGGGCCTGGTCCTGCCACCCAAACTCCCCCGGGGTGCCCGCCTCACAGCCTCAGTGCATGTTCTTCCCTCCCTTCTGCCCTCAACCCAAACTCCCCTTCTTGTGAGAGGCCTTAAGCCCCTGTCCAGATCAGACTCCCCGGCGCCCTCTCTCCTGGCCACACTTCGCACGACTGAGATCACATGCTGCCAGCTGTGCCTGTACCTCCCCCCGAGGACTGACGTGGACTCAAGGGCAGCAGAGGCCTGTCTGCTTCTATCCAAAAACTTGCTGCCCAGGGCAGTGCCTGGCACCTGCCAGACGTGCAGCACTGGCGCAGAGAATGTGTGAGAAGGTGCTCAGCATGTTCACAAGAAAAACAACACGGGACCTGACTGCCCTACAACGGGAGCACAGGGAACACCATGCAGCCGTGCAGACGTCTGTTGCAGCATCAGTGCTGACGTGGGACATGTTCACACTCTACTGCTAAACCAAAGGAGGCTACAACATATGCACAAGATGAATTCACTATGTACTAATTATGTATTTGCTGTTCTGTATTTTCTACGTTTGGTGGGTGGCTTTTCACATCATGGCTTTGTGATGTAAAAGTTGTCAGAATCAAAATGGAGTCACTAGTGTTAAAAAAAAAAACGCTGACGAACAGAGCCAGGGAAGGCCAGGAAGGGAGAGTTCTCCTGCATAAATGCCTGATAACAAGAGCTATTAATATCACAAAAGACTCTGCAAAAACCACAACCTTGCACAAAGGCCATCACAGCCTTACACAAAAAATACTTCTACAAGGACATCTGCCCGGCAACTGCCTGTCCAACTTTGGACAGCATCACCCTTGTTATTGATCTTTGTAGACAAGGATAATTATCTCGAAACAATTATGTGATCCTCATTTTCCCTTTAAAAGCCGTTGTCTTTCTTGACTTCCCTGAACACAAATGTAGTTTACCATGGCACGCGCATTCCCACTGCAACGCCCTACTCCCAAACAAGTACTTCTGCTTTAGAGAGCCTGTCTGTTATTTAGGTTCCCAGTGATAAGAAAACAGTTTCACTTTTAAAACTCAGGTGGCTACGTAGATGCAGCCTGGCCGCATCCAGCTGAACTGCTCCCCACACCCAGCGTGGAAACCCGAGCCCACCACAGCAAAAGAAACAGCGCCTGACACCCTCACGCGTGGACGTGTTGTGGGATCGGGAGTTTAAAGGAGAAAGGAAAAGTCTAACAAGCAAGCAGACAGGAAAAAAGTCCTCCAAAGAACTAAGTCTCCTGGAATGAATGCAAACAACTGAAGAGACCTTCACCAGCGAGGAGAGACCCACGTGCGTTTGTTTGTTCCTCAAACTGACAGTCCCCTGCCCGCTCTAGTGTACGAGGAGAAACAAAAGTTTTGTACATTACCAAATCCAGAAGATCACCACCGACTTAGCACCCCCTGCCGACCCTACATAATTGAGACTCCTCCCCAAAGGCTGCTAAACAGTAAAGATTCATATTCAAACAGCCTTAAAAATCAGCCCTCTTCACACTGCACTTTGAAAGTTGAAAGCAGCTCATCCCAACTGTCTGAGAAGACAGACCAAAGACAGGCAGGGCCCGCGGCACCCTCTGCACCCTGCGGCCCCGCGCCCCAACACACAGTGGGCGCCCCTCGCGGCCCAGGGTCCCACGCAGGGCCTGGGGCACAGCCAGCCTGCATGGGGAGGACCAAAGGGCCGTGGGACAAACAACCTGCCCGGTCGCTGCCACCTCAAGGCCTGAGGGTGGGAGGGCCCCTAAGGACAGCCCGGTTGGCTGGTGTCACCCGTTACAGACAGGCCCAGAGAGGCGTGGGGTCCCCTCCAACGTAAAACAGCTAGAAATGGAGGGGAGGGTATAAGCCCACCCACTAGCCAGGGCGTCACACTCTCAGTGCAAAAACAAATCGTCCCTCCGAACCATCAGTTTAGAGCGAGGAATCATTTTAGCACAATAAGTGTCCTGGAAACCAGCCGTTCCAGCCCCTCAGTCCACAGATGAGAACCTGGGAGTCAGGGGAGGTCTTGTTCAAGGTCACACAGCTGGTGGCCAACCTGGGATGACACCCAGCTCTGGTTCTACTGCCGCACTGCCATTTTTTATAACACTTAAAAAATTTTTAATCTAATCTTTAATACGCATAACATGTCATTTTAACCAGTTCAGTAGTACTAAGTACATTTACGTTGTTATGCAACCTTCACCACTATCCATCTCAGAACTTTCTCATCTTTCCAAACTGAAGCTCTGTCCCCATGAAACACTAACTCCCCAATGCGCCCCCCAGCCCCGGACACCCACCATTCCACTTCCTGTCTCTAAGATTTTGACTGCGCTGGGTATCTCATACAAATGGAATCAGGTAGTATTCGTCCTTTGTGTCTGGCTTATTTCACCCGGCACAATGTCCTCAAGGTTCACCCACGTCGTAGCATGTGTTAGAATTTCCTCCCTGTGTGAGGCTGAATAATGTGCTACTGTGTACGTAGGCCCCACACTTCATCCAGTCACCTGTTGATAGACACTGGGCTGCTTCCACGTGTCAGCTATTGTGACCGATGCTGCTATGAACCTGTGTGTACAAACTTCTGCTCAAGTCCCACACTCCTCTCTTTCGGATACACACCCAGAAGTGGGATTGCTGGATCATATGGTAACTGTACTTTCAATTTTTTGAAGAACTGCCATCCTGTTTTCCACAGCAGCTGCACCATTTGACATTCCTACCAACTGTGCACAAGGGTTCCAATTTCTCCACATCCTCGACACTTGTAATTTTCTGTTTTTTTGATAGTGGTCATCCTAATGGGTGTGAGGTGGTGTCTCACTGTGGTTTTGATTTGCACTTGCCTAATGATTAGTGGCATTGAGCATTTTTCATGTGCTTGTTGGCCATTTGTATATCTTCTTTGTAGAAATGTCTGTCCAAGTTCTTTGACCCTCCAAAGCAATGACAGCAGCAACAAAAATAAATAAATGGGACCTGATCAAATTGAAAAGCTTCTGCACAGCCAAGGAAACTATCACTGGAGTGAACAGACAACCTACAGAATGGGAGAAAATATTTGCATGCTACACCTCTGATAAAGGGCTGATAACCAGAATCCATACAGAACTTAGGAAAATCAACAAGAAAAAATCAAACAACCCCATTAAAAAGTGGGCAAAGGACATGAACAGAAACTTTTCAAAAGAAGACAGAATAATGGCCAGCAAACATATAAAAAAGTGCTCAACTTCTCTAATCTTCAGGGAAGTGCAAATCAAAACCACAATGAGATATCACTTAACTCCAGTGAGATTGGCTCATATCAAAAAATCCCCAAACAACAAATGTTGGCGGGGATGTGGACAGATAGGAACACTCATACACTGCTGGTGGGACTGCAAATTAGTACAACCTCTATGGAAAAGAATATGGAGATACCTCAAAGAATTAAAAGTAGAATTACCATTTGACCCAGCAATCCCACTACTGGGTATTTATCCAAAGGAAAAAAAGACATTGTATAATAAAGACATCTGCTCACGAATGTTTATAGCAGCACAATTCACAATTGCAAAGATGTGGAAACAACCCAGGTGCCCATCAATACACGAGTGGATTAATAAAATGTGGTATATGTATACCATGGAGTATTACTCAGCGATAAGGAACAACAGTGAATTAACACATCTGGTATTATCCTGGTTGGAGCTAGAACCCATTCTTCGAAGTGAAGTGTCACAGGTTTGGAAAAACAAGCACCTCTGGTACTCACCATCAAATTGGTACTAACTGATCAATACTTAGGTCACACATGGAAATGATATTCATCAGGGGTTGGGTAGGTGGGAGGGGGGTGGAGGGGATAGGAAAAACTCTCACTGAATGGACGTGGGGAGCACTGTCTGGGGAATGTCCACGATTATAGCTCTGACATGGGCAATGCATAGGCAATATATGTAACCAAAGTGTTGTACCCCCATAATATTCTGAAATTTAAAAAAATTTTTTTTTTAATTTTAAAAAAACAAGTCCTTTGACCATTTTTTTTAATCAGATTGGTTTTGTTGTTGAGTTGTAGGAGTTCTTTATATATTCTGGATATTAACCCCATATCAGATACATGGTTTGCAAGTATTTTCTCCCGTTCTGTGGTTTGCCTTTTTACTCTGTTAACTGTGTCCTTTAATGCACAGAATTTTTAAGTTTTGTTGTAATGTAATTAACGTATTTTTTTTTCTTTTGTTGCCCACACTGCTAAAAGTAAAAATTCCAATCCAACAGTCTAAACACTACACCATAAGGCCCAAAAGGGCAAGGACTGTGTCTGTCCTGGTACCACTATATCCCCGCCCCTCAAACAATGTTTAGTATATACTAAGTACTCAATAAATATTTACTGAACAAATAAACTGTAAGCAAGAGACTATTTAGCTTAAAATAGAGACCAGATCATCTGAAGATTTTTCCAAAGAGAGGTAACAGAGAGACTTATGAGAAGTCTCTCTCACAAGATCCACTCAGGAGACAGAAACCACCAGGCGTCTTCACAGAGCTCAGGGCGAAGAAGAGTGAACTTGGCATTGACTGGACAGGCAGAGACAGACTCTAAGATGTCCTGGGGGTAGCATTCTCCGGAAGCAGCTGCCAGCCCCAGGCGGGAAGAACACAGGGAAGAAGAGGGAATTATTTAAACTCGGCAGCTCGTAGTGGGGGCCCCGACCTCTGAGGGGCCACGTCTGGCGTTTCTGGGGGGCCCGGTTGGGCCCTGGGAGTGTGAGGAAACCACAAAGTGTGCTCAGGCTTGGGGAGAAGGAACTGCCCCTGCCAGGTGAAGGGCGTTGCCACGGCGACCCCCTGCCCGGCCCCTACCTCCAGCACCCCTGGGGCAGAGCCTGAAGGGGCCCCGCTGGTGAGCAGGAAGGGGATGCAGAGTCCCCCTGGCATTTACAATTTTAAAAAGGTACCATTTAAAATAGCAACTAAATTATATAAGGTACCTAGAAATAAATCCAACTAGAGCATAAATCTAATTAAAGATGTTTATGAAGGAAATTATAAAATTTTACTGAAAGAAAATAAGGCCAAAACAGGGAGAGACACTATTAATATTTTTATGGATAGGAAGGCATGAAAATGTCAATAACATCTTGGAGAATTTATAAACTGATTATAAAATCTACATAAAAGAGCAAGGCCCAAGCACAGCCAAGATAACTTGCCCTATCACACAGAAACACTTATTATAAAGCTATAATAATTTTTTAAAGTATAGTTGGTGGTATTGACAATGGGAAAAAACAGAGAATCAAGAAACTCACCAACATTTACACGAACACACAACCGTGACAGAGGGGCACTGCTGATCCATGTGAAAGGACGAATTTAGTGCTAGTACCACCAGTTATCCACAGAGAGAAATACTAAATTTCATCCCACCTGATTCTATTCATAAAAATTAACTTCAAGAAACTTTAAGGAGGAAAAAAAAAGGAGAAAATCTTTTTGACTTCAGGTAGTAATAAATTTATTACATAAGACATGAAAGTATAAACTACAAGAAAAAAGATTATACATTTGGCTACATTAAAGTTAAGAACTTCTGGTCACCAAAAGACACCAGGAGAGTGAACACAAGCCCAGCCCAGGAAGGGGCGTGTGCTGCGTATGATCAGCGAGGGTCCACAGCCAGTGCCTGCAAGCCCTGCAGATCAACGGGCAAAAGACAGCCCAACAGGAAAAACGGGCAAAAGGTTTGAGTAGGCACCTCAACGAAGAGGAAACCCAAGTCGTTATAATCAAGGGAATTTCCTGGACCCTTCCCAGTTTTCATTTACCACCCTGAAACTGCTCTTAACCGTTTGGAATGTTTCCTTTGTATTTTTCTACGTATTTACATATGAACACATATACACTTTAAAATGTATAGGTTTCTTTGAGGGGTGTGAAATTGTTTACACAAAAACAGCATATTTAATATGTGTATTTTTGTAACCTGCTTTTTCCACTTAACATGCCTTGGGGAGCTTTCCACATTGGTAATACATTGACCCACCTTATGCGGCAGCGACCATTCGCTGCTCCTGCAGTGACACACGGCTGTGCAGCTGCAGGCTGCCTTCCCGCCTCCCTCGCACTAGGTGCAGCTGTGTGACCAAGTCTGTCCAATGACGTGTGCAACTTCCCTGCTGTGCCTCCACTTCCCTCTTCCTCGCCCTGCTGGCCCGAATGAGGAAGGGAAGCCAGAGCAGCCACCTTCAAGTCCAGGGTGGAAGCCATGCACGGAGAACGTGACGACACAACAGAAGGCGCCTGGGTTCCTGATGAAGGTGGAGCCTCCACGTGGGCCTGGATGGCCTCCCAAACTTCCCCATGAGGGAGGACTAGACCTCTATGTTGTCTAAACGCTAGTATTTTAAGCTTTGTTATTATAGCACTGAAACTCATATTACTTTTAAATGAGTGCATGTATCCTATACTATGAAAGTACCACAGTTTTCTTTACTTCATTATCAATAAGCATTTTTTACTCAATCAAAAAAATATTTATTAAGTGCCTACGAACTGCCAGGCACTGTTCTAGGTCTACTACTACAAATGACGCTGCAATAAAGAGCCCTGATCATGACTCTTCATGCCGCTCTAGGATAGATATCTAGAAGTAGAATTGCTGAGCAAAAGGGAGGGAAGGGAACTAGTAGCCTGAACTTCATTCTCTCCCTTTACCTGGGGTTGCCACAGAAAATAAAGGTGACCCAATTAAATCTCCCTGTAAACTTGCTAATGAACAACCTGGTGGCAAACACAATCACGGTATTTGCCAGTGGGAGAATCCTTATCTATGGAATGCTTTCAGCAGGATGTACCTGGTGTCTCTAGGATTGCTCATTGTATAATAAATAAACTTGGAATCCTAGGAGTATGGGTTATGGCTCCCTGAAACATGTCACATAAGCTATACAATTCTCAGAGTATAAAATACAGGCATTTCACGGTCAACAGCTCCCTTCTGTGTGAGTGACGTGAGAGCATACATTGCTTAGAGACCTCCCACGTGAAATTGGGGCCAGAATGCACCCTCATGCAGCAAGAAAAAATCAGGCAGTGGCATTGGCAGATGACTTCTCCCTGCTTCTTTGGAGCCTCACAATTACATGTAACATAGAAATTGTTAAAAAGCTTGACATTTAATAAGACCTGTGACTCTTGAAATTTTGATGTAATAATTTTATCATTCTGTTCTCTTTAAGGCAATTTTTTTTTTTTTTTGAGACTGGGTCTTGCTCTGTCACCCAGGCTAGAGCGCAGCGTTGTCACCACAGCTCACTGTAGCCTCAAACTCCTGGGCTCAAGTGATCCTTCTGCCTCAGCCTCCCAAGTAGCTGGGACTACAGGTGCACCACCACTCCTGGCTAATTTTTCTATTTTTTGTAGAGACGGGGTCTTGCTCTTGCTCAGGCTGGTCTCAAACTCCTGAGCTCAAGTGATCCTCCCGTCTCGGCCTCCCAGTGTGCTGGGATCACAGGCGTGAGCCGTCACGCCTGGCCAAACGCAATTTTTCTTTAAAGAGGCAAAGGAATTCATTCTCTTACTTCTTCCTCCATTAAACGTAATAGACTGAAATTTTGCATTCACGAACTCAGGTATACAGAAACTTAACTTTAAAATGTACCTTTATTTTATATAACCCAGTTTGATTTTCTAACCCTCAGCCCAAATTATATCTGATACAGGTTTAATTCAGTCATTTACAAGTAAATAGTTAAATTAACTAATTTTTCAGTCAATTCTGCTACTATAATAATTCACTCACATCGTGTTTAAGTCCCTCTCAGGTGTTTTACACTATTCCCCCCCCTGTGTTTTCTGCGGGGGGAGGGGAACATTCATGTAACTGTTGCTTTGGCAGCACAGGGTAAGGGCCCCCAGCCTTTCAGCCATGGCCTGTCTGGGTCCTGTGCTGGTCTCACTCTCCTGATTTCACTCACACGTCTGTCACTGGGCACAGGCTGAGCGATCATTCACGACTTTGGCACTGGCCACGTTAAGGGACAGACATGGCCTCAATCGATCCTAAGGGGATACTATCTGTTATGGGCTGAACTGTGTCCCCCAAAATCCACATGTTGAAGCTCTAACCCCCAGGACCTCAGAATGTCACTGTATTTGGCAATAGGGCTTTTACAAAGGTAATTAAGGTAAAATGATGTCATTAGGATGGGCCCAAATCCAATGTGACTGGTGTCCTTGTGAGAGGAAGAGATGAGGACACAGACACAGACGCAGGGACGACCACGTGAGGACACAGGGAGAAGGCGGCCGTCTGCAAGCCTAGGGGAGAGGTCTCAGAAGGAACCGGCCCTTGACAATTGTTCTCAGACACCTTAAATCTCAGACGTCCACCCTCCAGGACTGTGAGAGAATAAATGTCTGTCCAAGCCGCCCGGTCCGTACAACCTCACAACGGTGCCTGCCCAGACTAAGACATGCGCACGCTGCTCCCTCCACAGCAGGCCCAGCGCAGGCCCACGAGCACGTGCGGCGGCGTGCACACGCTCTCCCAGCTCTGCGATGCCCCCGGGGCCAAAGGGATCCCAGGGTCTTCTCGTGCCACTCAGAGTCTCCCGGGGGGGCAGGCCCCATGCAAGTTCTAAACACACCCATGAAAACAGGCTTCTTGCATTCTTGGGTCCCAAACATGAAGGCGGATTCCCCCGGGGCGACCAGGGAACTCCAAGCAGGGTGTGAAGGCCCCCACACCACCCACCTGACTCCCCAGTCACCCTCTTGCTCTCCCTCCAACTCAGGTGTGTCCCGTCGGGGGAGAGGAAGGGCAGGATCAGGGAGAGCGTTCCACCTTCCTGCCTTTCACCCAAACCCTCCAGCAGCTGGGCACCTTCACCCGGCAGCTTCCCCTGGGGGTTACGGGTGACACCGTGTTCTCCCACCCAGACCGGGAGTGGTCAGAGAAGGGAGAGGAAAGTCGGGCCAGGGAACAGTCTCAGGGACCGCTCCGCTCCCCAGGGCTGCTCCACGGGCGCAGGACTGTGCTTCTTCCAGGGCACAGTGACATCCAGTGTGAAGAACCAGAGCAGCCAGGTCAAAACTTTTCTCACTTCACAGCAGAAAATTATAAGCAAATACTCCCAACACTAAGCTCCCGCTTAGGTGCGTAAGACCCTAGTAGGAGAAATCTCATCACCATCTGCGTTATTTCCTAATTGCAAACCTATCGTATCTATACTACATCTAGAGCTCTCTCTCTATCCCTACTTTGTATGTAAGTATATCCACACATATTTTATATATATAAAAATTAATCCATTCATGAGGGCTCTGCCCTCCTGACCCAGTTGCCTGTTAAAGGCCTCACCTCTTAATACTGTCATCTTGGGGATGAAGTTTCAACATGGGTTTCAGAAGGGACATTCAAACCATAACACATCCCTATTACATATCTTTTAATCTATACAATTAATTACAAAAGTAATCAAATTTACTAATTGATTGTATGCCAAAGTTCATAGAAAATAAAACCAACACGGCAGTTAAATGGCACATCCGAATCAAGGGATCCTCTCCTTCACCCTCCGGCTGCGCCTAAATCTCCTTTCAGAAAACTCCTCCCAAGAAAAGTCCCTTTCTCTGTTTGAACTCCTCCAGTCACCAAAAATGCATTCATTTTCATTTTTCCTCTTTGGTAGATTTTTTTATGACTAGTTTAAAATGTTTTGACCAAAGCACTAATTTCTTTTATATGCAAAGAGTTCCTACTAATCAATAGGAGAAAGACCTACAATCATGTAGAAAAACAGCCATGGTACATTAATCAGGAGTAGACAATAAAAGAAATATTTATGGCCAACTAACATAAAAGTTGCTCAGTTTAAGAAATTAAATAAGGAAATACCATTTCTTTCCTCTCAGATTGGCAAAGATATAAAAGACTGATAACACTCAGAGCTATACGGGTGGGAGGAAAGGAGCCTTCTCTTCTCTCCTCCAGCCGTCCAGATGCTCAAAAGGAAAGGAAGCCAACGGGAAGGAGGTGGCGCCGCCCCTGCTGTCATGAGGAAGGTGGTGAGTTTCCATTTGAGGAAAGGCCTAAGAATTCTGGCACTGGACAGGACATCCACCTGCTTCGTCAAAGGGCCCCATGACACCCAGCTGCCACGGCAAAGGGCTGTCCTCTATAAGTGGCTGACAGTGCCTCCCGAAATGGACCGGGTTGCCCAGGCCGTGGACCACCACACAGCTATGCAACTGCTTATGCTGGCCCAAAAGTGCAGGCCAGAGACTGCTGGCCTGGGCTGAGAAGAGCTGCCGGAAAGGGGGTGCCTCTGCCAAGAGACTGACCACCTATCCTTCAATCACAGGTTAACCCTGTCACGACCTTGGTGGAGAAGAAGGCTCAGCTGGTGGTGACTTCACAGGATGTGGCTGCCATCTTCCTACCTGCCTTGTGTGGCAGGACAGGATCCCTGCCCATTGTCAAGGAGAAGGCCAGACGGGGTACAGTCCACAGGAAGACCTGCACCACCATTGCCTTCACACAGGTTAGCTTGGAAGACAAGGGAGCTCTGGCTAAGCTGGGTGACGTCATCAGGACCAATTACGACGACAAACAGGATGGAATCTGCCATACTGGGCAGGCACCGTCCTAGGACTGAAATCTGTGGCTTGCATTGCCAAGCTGCAAAAGGCAAAAGTTAAGGAATTTGCCACTAAATTGGGTTACATGTATACTGTTGAGTTTTCTGTACATAGAAATAATAAAAATTCTCCTTCAAAAAAAAAAAAGGAAAGAAAAGAGCATTCACACACACACACGCTAACACGCTACTGACAGAACATACACTGGAAAACCTCTTTGCTGGGCAGTTTGGCAAAATTAAAAATGCACACTTTTAAAAACAGCAATTCCATACCTAGAAACTTACCCAAAAGATATACTCATATACACAAAGATACCAACTTAAGGATGCTCACTGCAGCACAGCTGATAATGAAATCTAGGAACAACCTGCGGTTCCCACTGATCCCCAGTCAGAGACATGAAGCAAAGGCGGCGCGGGCATAGAGTGCAATCCTGTGTGGCCGCCGCAATGAGTAAGGCAGAGCTGTGTAAATTGCTCTGCAACTATGCACATGAGAAACTGTTTTAGGAAAAAGTAACTCACAGCAGTAAATAATGTGTATTTTCAACAAAAGAAAGGAACAGGGAAAGAACATACCAGAGGCTGTAGTGACAGAGTCTGTGAAAGGCAGGAGGCAGCAGAGGGAACTCCGGATGGCGGTGGGATGGAGGCGGAGGCAGGGCGGGGCCGGGGCCAGGATCTAGGACTTTTGACTTTTACAGTGCTATACGGTTTGTTTTTGTTATTTTCATAAAGTCATAGTTTACTTTTAGATATTTTTATTAAGAACAAATAGTGGAGAATAAGATGATGTGCCCCACAAACACACTGCACACCCTGAGAATAAAACGTCATAAACACAAGTGGCGTGGCCTGGGCACCTGCTCCTCCTCTGGTGCTCAGCACACCACACTTGTACTTTGCTCATCCCTCTACCACATGGTGACAGACCTACCCCTACACAACACACAGCACTGTCTGCATATTTTTAAACTTTAGAAACAGTAAAACACTATACATCATCTGTATTTTACCTCTTTTAGTAGCATTGTTTTCAAATTGATTTGGGTTGATGCAAGTACCCCTAGTTCATTTCAATTGAACTCTTTGGTATTCAAGTATATTCCATAATTTATTTTTCCACTCTCCTGTTAACGGGTCTTGTTCTCAGTAAGAAACAGTTTGGACAGGACCCACTCCTACAGCCCATCCTCTGCAAGCCAGAGAGAGGCTCTCGAGAGCGGCCGTCTTCACGCACTGTGGTCTCACGACTCCTGGGTACTTTTAAAGACTAAGGACCCCAAGAGCTTTTGTCTTTGGAAGTTCCATCTATCGATATTTTCCAAATTAGAAATTAAACTGAGAAATTTTTAAATATTATTCATTCATTCATTTTAAAATAACAATAAACCCTTTACTTGCTATCATAAATAACATATTTTCATTTTTTAAATTTCCAAAATCCATTATATGGAAAGTTTAAGAATTCGGATTTTGCTACTTAACCAGATATTTAAATTAATATTAATCTTAGGAATCAGTTTTCAAGGACACAGAATTAAATATGCTTTACCTCAAATTAAGCATAATCATCTTTGATGACACAGGTGGCATGTCAAGATCTTGGATACTCTTTCACATTAATCCACTTTGTTAGTCATAGAATTTAAAATTTATCTCTATTAGTATCAGCTTCTTATACTGGTTATAGACATTAAGCAGAAACAAAAAGTAAACTAAATGGAAAATCATCCATTTATAAACATTATTTAATTCACTTCAAGAATTTCAAGAGCCCTCGGCTCCCGGTCCTCCTCCCTCCCCAAAGGGGGACGGATGCTGACAGGATGAGTCAACTCAAGAGCATCACCTGGCTCAGTGCACTCTGGGTTAAAGCTTTGATACTACAGGAAGAGGTCACAACGCCGAGCAGCAGGGGCTGGTGTCCACGCGCACGGGGGCCAGCGCAGCAAGCAGGCTGAGGCGGACAGGCGCCCGCCCTGCGTGGGGAAGAGCGGGGGGGCCGGCCTCTCCTGCGCTGGTCGGCTCTAGGCCCCCACGGGAGCACCCACTGCGGGAACCCGGCAGAGCCCAGGGGATGACAGGATCTAGGAGGCAGCAACAAAAGCCCTGGTGCAGGAAAGTAGAGATGACCCTAGTGACAGCTGGGACACAGGACTGAGAGGGCTTAGAGACCAACTGGTGACTACACGCAATAAGACCTTTCTTCCAGTAGTTGGCTTTCATTTTTGCATACAGAATTAAGAAAGGCTGGTACCAGTCAATGATTTAAAAGGGAATGTTTAATACAGAGGCGGTAAGTATAACATGGACGCACGAATAAACATGTGAAGACAACGCTGAAGGTTATCCCAGGGCTAGGAACGAGTGCCCAAGCAAAGGGCAGCCTGGGCAGGGCCCCTCCCCAGGCTCAGGCCTCAGCCCACGCTGGACATGGTGTGCTGGTGGCCCGCTGAGTGGAGGCGCCTCAGGCAAGGAACACCCCTGGGGCAGGAGGCAGCTCACAAGGAAAAGCTGGGGAGGGAGACGCCTCTGGGGTTTTGAAACGCCCCAACACAAACACGGACGCTGGGAACATGGAAGGCCCCTGGAGGGCTGTGCCCACGCTCAGAAAGGCCCCAGGAGGCCCTAAGCTCTCCCCTCTGGCTGACCTGGAGAAGGAAGTAAAAGCTAAGGCAGAGCTGCCAGCTGCCTCGCCGAGTGTCGAAGGCGCGTCCCAACACGCACAGAGCCCTCAGCCAGGGCCGGGAGACTGGCTGTCCCAGGCATCTAAGGAAATCTCTGTCCAATCATTAGCTGACCACTAAGCTGACCAAGAGACCTCGTGGCCACGTAACAAAGAATACACCTTACGGCATCAGTTCAGAGAAGTCACTCGACAACACAATGACAACCCCTGGGGCTGTGCTGGAGGGAGAGTGTCCCCCCCCATTGGAGGATACTTGCCTCTGGAGTCCCACCTGTGCTGCTCCATTGTGTCGCAAGAGAGGGCACATGGATGCTGGGGGGCTACACGGGGTGTTGGGGTGCTGTGCCAGTCATCACGGTATTTTGTCTTAGGCCACACCCACCCTCCCTTGCCCAGCTTCCAGTCCCGGCGCTGGGCCCGGCAGACCACGTTGCTCCCTTGCCCAAAGGCTCTGCCAGCAGAGGGTGCTGGAGGGAGGTGTCCAGGTGGGCACAGGCGCTGCTCTCCAGGTGGTCGGGTGGATTGGTATGTGACGGTCCCCACATCATTTCTCCTGGGGACACACAGTTCAGCCGCCACTCCCCGCCAACAAGCTTCTTCACTGTCCAGTGGTCCCATCACTGGGGCTGCAGCCACCTGCACCCTGGGGATCTCAGTCTCAGCCTTGTGGGGCCTCCTTTAAGCCTCTCCTGTGCACCTTTCCAAACTCAGCCCCTTTCCACACTGACTACCTTGGCACTGTCTTTTAGCAGGGAACCATCTTGTCCCCAGTTAACAATTCTTTTACTAAATTCTGCCTGTTCAAATCACTGCTGTATTTTCCGTCTCCTGGCCAGATCCTGACTGATCCAGCCTGAATTTGTGCAAAGTAAAGTGCAGAAGCCCCTGTCACCAGTGAGGAGAACTCAGAGCAGCACGGAACTCAATCCTCACCACCCCCAGCCCCCAGGAGCTCTCCCCGTCCCATTGCTAACTCCTCTTCCTCTCCAGGTCCTTCCTTCTTCCCTTCTGGCCTCTCTGCTTATCCTAACAAGCCCTGGCCAGCACCGGCCAGCATCCAGGTGGTGGCCTGACTGCGGTGGGGCAGTCACTGCCACCTTCAAGGCCCAGCAAACCTGCCAGGAGGGACGCTGGGACCCATCCTACATCTCATGAGCCCTGGAAGCTTCTGCCGCTCCAATGGGGAGGCTGTGGGATCAGACTGAGCTCATCACGCAGGGAGACCCACTCAGCAACGTTCATAGCAACCCACGGAGCACAACGCATTACCGCTTAGATTTAGATGGACGGTGTGTCACATCATGTCACACAGGTAGCCACGAGTCACACACAGCAGGTCCCTCTGGGAGGCAGTACAGAGCCCTAGGTCTGCCTTTGTCTCAGCACTACCTTGCCCTGACTGCGGGCAAGTCACTCAATATCCATAAACCTTCATCTCCTCGTCAGTACAGTGAAAGTAAAGCCACCTGGCCTGATGACCTCACAGAATTCCTGCCCAGGTAGTAACGTGCTCTGCAGCGTAGTGGACGCTGCGCGCCATCATCCCACACTGAAGACACGCCAATCCACAGAAGCATGTCACTCTGTTCTCCAGTGTCAGTGGTAACGGCCGATACCCTGACTTTCAGTGCCCTTTTGTCCAAGGTGAGAGAGAACCGAAAAGGACCCTGCTTATTCCCAGCGGTCAGACCTTCCACCAATCACCGACCCCTGAGGGCCAGTCGGTTCCCCTGTAAAACGGGGACCACAGCACCACCTGTCTTGCAGGTCCCCCGAGAGTCACAGCCGGCAGTGTCCACGGTGGTCTCACGCCCTCCACGTGTGAGTCACTCCCAACTTCAGGCAGAAGTGAGGGTGCGCTGCAATCCACAAAGCAGCACACAAACACTGCTCATTTCTACCCGTGTCAACATCCCCTTGCACAATGGCAATGGATAAAACACACTTTAAAATTTGTATTCAAAGAGATAAATTCCCCAACTTCAAAGAATGTTTTAGCCACGTCTCAGGGCCCTTCTCCTCACCACCCCACCCAACAAGGCAGCCCATGCTGACGCCAGCTCCCGGCAGCACCCAACACCGCTGGGCTCTACGGGGGGCCGAGGGGAGGCCAGGCAGGCAGGAGGGCACCACCCTGGGAATCCAGCCAGAGACAAGGGAAGACAGTGCCGGCAGCACATGCAGCTGCAGAACCGCCTGCTCAAGAATTAGGTTGAAAATCCGTATGATTACAACTGTGTTTAAAAAAAACAAAAATCCACGCTCAGATACGTCAAAGGTTATCAGTGGTTATTTTGCAAAGGTATTAGGTTATTAAGTATGAAATGTCCGATTTCCTTAAGTACTAAGTTTGACAGTTGATATCTCTGACATTTCACTTTGACACTTGTTGCTTTATGTTTATTATGAAGTTTCATCCTCAGTCTTTCAAACATGCAGTTTGGCTTATGATTATCTGTCAAATTTTTTAAAGCAATTTTTGTGAAACTATGGATAAGTCAAAAATTCACGTTATTTTCAAATATGAGATCCGTCGTGGAACCAATGCAGCACAGACAGCTCAAAATATTAATATCAACAAAGTGTGCTGGAAGGATGTGGCTAATGAACGCACAGTACGTCAATGGTTTGAGAAGTTCCATTCTGGTGATTTTAATCTTGAAAATGAGCCATGTGGGCAACCTGAGACCAAGGTGGATGATGATGAGCTGAAAGCTGTAGTGGAAGCGAATCCATGTCAACCTATTCATGAATTAGCAGGAAGGTCTGACGTTACTATTCCAACAATATTGGACCATTTGAAACAAATGGGCAAGGTAAGGAACCTGGATAGATGGTCCCACATGAATTAAATGAGCGTCAGACGAGAAATCGTCTCGAAGCTTGCCTTTCTTTGCTGTCACAATATAAAGGTGAACCACTTCTATACTGTATTGTTACGTGTGATGAAAAATGGATTCTTTTTGACAATCGCAAGCCTTCGGCACAATAGTTGGATTAAGATGAAGTGCCGAAACACAGTCCAAAACTGAATATTCATCAAAAAAACCTAATGGTGCCTGTCTGGTGGTCCATCGCTGGTATTATCCACCACAGCTTCACGAAACCTGGTCAGTCAATTACAGTGGACGTCTACTGCAACCAGTTGGATGACATGATGAGGATGCTTGAGATTATGCAGCCAAGATTGGTCAATAGAGACAGGCTAATCCTCTTGCAAGACAACGCTGGACCACATGTTGCACAGACAACGCTGCTCAAACTACAGCAGCTGGACTTGGAAACTCTCTGTCATCCACCGCATTCACCTGACCTTGCACCAACTGACTACCACTTCTTCCAGGCTTTGGACCCCTTCTTGCAAGGAAAATATTCAATTCTCAATAAGCTGAGGAAAATGCCTTTTGCGATTTCATCACCACTCACTCTCCAGGCTTCTTTGCTGCTGCATAAACAAGCTACTGTTAAGATGGCAAAACTGTGTTGATAGTTCAGGTGCATACTTTGATTAACTGTACTGCTTGTTTGAGATACAATAAACTACACTTTTGATTTGAAATCGGACATTTCATATTTAATGACCAATAACACTACAAGAAGTCTGTCCTTCCTCCATCTTTAAACTTCCTTTAATGCGCCATATCTCATGATGAAAAACACCAGGAGCAGGGAAGGGGGACCAAGCAAAAACATCGCCAAGCCCTGCAGCCCAGCCCACAGCTCCTCTTGCCCCGGCCCTGTTCAACTAGCCCCCAGCCTCAGAGCCTTTTCTCAGGATGTTCTCAGCTATCGAGAACAAAAATGCGAACAAACACAAAAAAAGGTATTTTTACATCATAAATGTCCTCTGAGAAAAGTTGCTTTGAAACACCAGCTGTGCTGACCCCCTTCACCCATCACAAGGCCCCTGGTTCCCAGCAGAGCACCACCCACCCGCACGGCCCGCAGCACCTGCTGAATGAGGTCCTTCCAGAGGGCTCCCTGCTGTCCTCACCTTTTCTGCCCTCACGCTCCCAATTTAGCTCCTAAGCGAAGGCAAAGGCCCCAAAGGGACACTTACGGGTCCAGGCTCCCAGGGCAGGGCCCCACAATGTGCAACTGGCCCCTCACAGCACGGTTTTCTCCAGGAAGGAAGCAGCACAAGAAGTCCACCATGAGCAAGCTCCTCACCCTGCCGGGAACCAGCTCTCTGTGCTTCAAGAATTTTCTTACCTCAAAAAGGGCATGTTGTCTCAGACTCTGGGATGAAGACTCAGGATTAGAAATAAAATGGGCTGTGAAGGGGCTGCGGGGAGAGGGACGGGAAGGGGAGAAAGGCCTCACCCTGAGCTCTGAGACGTCTTCTTCCCTCTTGTCACCCCTGCCCTGCCCCAGCATCCTGCCCAGGACTGGCCGTCAGAGCCAGGACCAGCAGGGCTGGGCAAGGGCTCCTGGGAAGACAGTCTGCAGCAGAGTGACATCCTGTCACAATGGACAGAGGCCATGAGGCCAGCCAGAGGAAGCCGGGGTGGTGGATTTGGCAATCAGCGTGTCATTTCACCTGTAACTGGCTAAGTTATAAAATCAAGCTTGCTTGCACTGAACGATCGCCTTACCTTTTTGTCTTCTTTAGTCTTTCCAACATTTCGATGGGGACCAAAAATGTTCTGCACTGCAAAAGCCTTCCTGGACCAGTCCCTCTTCTGGGCGCCCAGTGGGGGCTGCGCAAAGCTGCCTTCGAGCCTATAGCGGTCCGCTGGGATCTTGCTCATGGGAGGAGGCAGCGTGCCGCAGTTGACACTGGACCACCCATCAGTGGAATCCGTGTAAGACTCCTGGTCGCTGGCATGACCGCACTGCCACTCCTGGAGCACGTGGACTGGGAGCCACCGCTGGTTGAAACCACAGCTGGCACCTGTGGCACCCCTCTTGGAAGGAGGGACCGAACTCCGTGAGGAAGCCAGGGGGATGTCCACAGGAGAGGCTGGTCCTAGGTGCTTGTTTAAGTCCCGGAACCTGTCAGGCTGGGGAGTGACCTCAAGCGGGGAGCTCCCATCAGGATCGTGGCAGAAGGCCCCATCCCAGGGGCCACCCCAGGGCTGGGAGGCCCTCCCGCCCGTGCCCTCCCACGCGGTGCTGCCACTGGGGCCGTGCCTGCTAGAGCTCCCGCCCAGGTCGACCACCAGGACCCGGCTGCTCTTCTCCTCCTGGTGGAAGTTCCCGATGCCGCTGTCACTGTTGCTGCTGGTGCTGTTGTTCTGGTGGGCGTCAGCGTCCCCACCCGGAAAGGCGCGGGCCCGCACACCCTCGATCAGCTCGCCCATGTCCCGGTACAGGGCGGAGATGCACTGGAGGACAGGAAGAGAGGACGCGGGGAACTCCAAGCAGCCACTGGCGTCAGGGTCGGCCGTGCACTCAAACCCAAACCGCCGTGCAATGCCCTGGTGGATCTTGTGACTGAACAAGTCTGGGTCCACCATGAACACGTGGCAGGAAGTCCTCAGGGCTCCCCCCTCCTCCCGGGCCAGGCTCACATCGTCGCCGGTCTGCATGGTCACCAGCCCGAAAAACCGCCTGTCGTCCGGGCACATGGCGCTGAAGGCCAGCTTCTCGGCCGGGTACTCAGCCACGACCCCGGCCCTGTCGGTGCACAGCCGCACACAGTCAGGCACGATCTTCATCGCCACCAAGGAATGGATCTTCTGCTCTGCCCGTAGGCGCCGCATGCAGCCGCGGATGGCTTGCAAACTGTCAGACTCTAGGCTGGAGCTCGCGGAAGGAAGTTCGATAGAACCTAAGTAGCCCACGACCATGGCAACGTTCAAAATGCGTCCATCTAACCCAAAACCGTCATGATTTTCTAGTCCAATGCTGAAAACTGAATCATCATTAGTAACTTTCAATACTTCCTCCTTAGAAAACACGTGGGGGTTTGGATTATTTATATTTTCACGTCCAACATCAAATCGAGCAGCGGCTGACTCTGAAAGGGATCTTTGTTTCAATTTCAAGGGCTCTGAACTACTTGCACAAAGACTCGGATTTTCAAAAATCATATTGAAAATTCCACCAGATTGCATTTCCTCCACGACTCTCTCTGCTCTATTTATACCTAACGCTTTAGAATCAAGTTTGGGCTTCAACCTGCCTTTTCCTTCGTAAGGTCCGCCTTCTTCGTCACTGGAACAGGACTCTAAGTGGACGACGCCTTCACCAATCACCATGTGCAGGACGCCAGAGCACTTCCCGATTAATTTCACTACATCTTCATGAGAAGCTTTTTTCACATTAATTTCATTGACAGCAAATATCTGGTCTCCAGCGCGGAGACCTACAAAATCCGCGGGGCTCCCTCTCATAACACAACTTAGCACACAGGGCGCCTGTCCAGAAAGCGTGAACCCATAGCCGGCCCTGCCCCGGGCAACTTCCACGCTCCGCACCCGAGGGGGCAGTGGCCGCCTCCCCGGGTCGCCCGCTCTATACATCCCGGCGTGCTTCCCAGGCAAGGAGCATATTTCCTCATTCCAGCTGATCCATGCTCCAGGAAATGCTTGATGCTATCATATTTTTTCTTGAAATAATGCCCTAAGGAAGAAAAATAAATAGCTCATTATTAAGATTCCATATTTCTATGCTTACTGGTATTACCTAAATGTCATCATGGAAAAAGAGTCTCTAGGTACCACATAACTGTCAAAGTGAAGCAGAAGCAGTGTCTATGTACAGTAAACCTTAAAGTCAGACTAAGAAACTTCCTTTCAAAGTAGGAAACGTCCCCTGCCGATTCCGACCAGGCTGGCTGCCTCGGGCGAGGGTGCGGCACTCCAGCAGCTGCTGCTTCCGGTACTGCTCCAACACCCGGTTCTGGAGGAAGAGACCCTTTCTGCCCAAAGTGTGGGCCACGACCCGGCAGCCTCTCAGAAACACAGACTCCAGCTCCCCGCAGACCACGTGTACCCAAACAGCACTCGGCCGGATGGCAGAGCCAGAGCGTGAAAAGCAAAGTCTACCACACACTGCAGGTTCAAAGGCACCTGCAGACCCCCAAGACCAACCCCTTAGTGGGTCACACAAATCCCCTCTACAAAAAGTTTTCCCTCAGGAGAGGGGTCACCTTACATTCACTCATGTTCCATGACCCTCCCACAATTAATTTATTTTGAACAAAGTACCACACGGGGGGAAAACACATTAGTCTGAAACAACCTCAATCAATACTGCAGAGGTCACGCAATAGAACAGACAAAAACAACCAAAAAAAGCAAAGAAATGCAATATTTAATTATTTCACTATTCTAGGGGGCATGACTTCAAAATTAAAAGTACTGGTTGTCATTGAAAACAAACCTGCCAGGGATGCCCAAGACCACCGCCAGGTTCAGCGCTCGCTGGGAGGAGCCGCAGGACTCGGCTCAGAGGCACACTCAGAGCCAGGACTCATCACGGCGAAGCACACAAGGCACAGTCAGCCAAGGGAAAAGCCACCTGGGGCAAAGTCTGGAGGAAACCAGGCTCGAGCTTCCAGAATCCTCTCCCAGTGGAGTCGCACGGGATGCGCTTCATTCCCCAGCAGCAGGTGCGTGTGAAGCGCTGTCCCCAGGGAAGCCCGTGAGAGACGCAGCACCAGGGTTTTTACTGGGGCTGGTCACACAGGCACCCTGTGCCTGCCACGTGCTGAAACTCCAGACTCCCATAAGGTGAGCAGGGGTTCAGCATAACCCTGCTGTGCACACAGCTGAGGCACAGGGGGCCTCTCGTCAGTCGGGGCGGGCGGCACCCTCCCAACACCAGAGTTCCCAGACGACAGCCCGGGGCCAGCCTGGCACGCAGGCCCCTCTCAGGACACAGTGTCGGGCCTGCTCTGTGAATCTCTTCTGCACAGGACCCTTTAAAGATCACTTTAAAAAGCAATACAGTAAGTCTGCGGTCTCCAACCCCCGGGCCAAGGACTGGTACCAGCCCGTGGCCTGTTAGGAGCTGGGCCACACAGCAGGAGGTGAACCGCAGCGAGCGAGCGAAGCTTCATCTGTATGTACAGCCGCGCCCCATCACTGGCATCCCCACCTGAGCTCCGCCTCCTGTCAGATCAGCAGCAGCATTAGATTCTCAAAGGAGTGCGGACCCTCCTGTAAACTGCACATTCGAGGGATCTGGGTTGCGGCTCCTTGTGAGAATCTAACGCCTGATGATCGGAGGTGGAGCTAAGGTGGTGATGCTAGTGCTGGGGAGCGGCTGCAAATACAGATTATCATTAGCAGAGGGGTTTGACTGCACAGTAAACGTAATGCGCTTGAATCATCCCCCAACCATCCCCACCCCCCACCCTGGTCTGTGGAAAAATTGTCTTCCATGAAACTGGTCCCTGGTGCCAAAAATGTTGGAGAACACTGCAGTAAGTGATTATGCTGTGAAGACCCAAAAATATAATAGACAGTATGTTTTTTAAAGAGTATATGTTTTTAAAATAATTGTTTTAAAGTTGTTAGAAGAGATTCTTTTGTCTTGGGATAGTTTCCAATGACAGAATCATAAACAGATTCAAAGTAATTCACACACAAAGCAAAAGTACTAAACAAAATGGAAAGTCTATTATTAGGTGACTCCAAACGTGGAGTCACTTCATGAAAACACTGACATACATACAGGACTCATATTTAAATAAAAATTTTTTATATGTAAGAGTGAAAATGAACGATTTATCTATAAATTACTACATTATTCAATATCTGAGTAGTGCTATATTAACAATTTCAATATTAGGACTGGACATTTAACTATTTAATATTCATCATTAAAAATGTGTATATTAAGGTTGGCCAAGAAACATGTTCTGGGATCTTCTCATTGGATCTTCCTAAGGGGTGTGATGGGTTGGCTGACAGCCCCTAACACGTCCGTGTCGAAATCTCCAAACGTGTGGACGTCACCTCCCATGGCCAAAGGGACTCCACCATGGCATAGGTGGTCAAGTTAAGACCTCGAGATGGGGAGACTTCCAGGTGGGCCCCCTGTAAGCGTAGGGTCAGAGTCAGGGGAGACGGCCGGGTGCCGAAGGAAGCAGAGACAGAGGCCTCCAAGGCCAGGCCCCGGGCCAGGGCAGGCAGGTGGCCTCCAGACGCACAGAAGTCAAGGAAATGGATCCTCTCCAGAAAGCCTCCGCAGGGAACCAGCCCTGCTGACGGCTTGACTTTAGCCCAGTCAGACTGATTTTGGACATCAGATCTCCCAGACTGTAGGAGAATAAATGTGTGTTGTTTTAGGCCACTCAGCTTGTGGTAATTTGTTTCCGCAGCCACAGGAAATGAATACTTTATTGGGGTGTGAGGGGAAAGGGAACGCAGTGTAAGCACGACACAGTCTACCTAAAACACACTCAGAACAGCATCTGGCTCGTGGCAGACAGACACATCCAAGTTGCTGCTGCTCCCGACGTAACGGCGAGTGCTGGTCATCACCGCCCACCGTCGCGGCACAAGGGGCCAGCCAGGCCCTGCGGGTTCCCTCCAGCAACAGGAAACCTCCAGCTTTCCCTTCCAAGCAACAGCAGACGTGCCCCCACGAGAGGCGTGACCCCCCAGTTTATACGCACTATCATTCTGCGATTCAACCAACCACCTCGGAGCCTTCACGACGTGTGGCATAATGTTGATTAACAGTCACCTAGGAGGTTCCAAATATTTCTATTAGACACCTACTGCCATGTTCCTCTGCTTATTAAAAATAAATTGTTTCTAATTCATAAAAGTAGTATCTTAATACCTACAGTCACATTTTACAAGTTCAGGCTATAGTTTAATTTTTCCTTAGACTGCATCAATTAATAGTAAAACCAGAAGAACAGACAGTGAAATCCAGAAGAGGTTGTGGGGTCGGTCCTGGGTCCCAACACGGACTTGTACTCCCACCGGCGGGGCTGCTGGGGAAGTGCCAATTCCTGGGCCCTCCAGAGACTCAGATTTAGTAAGTCGCTACACTGCAGCCCTGTCTTCCCTCAGGAGTCACCGGCCATGTCACACAGGCTGGGTGTCCCTTATCCAGTGCTTAGGACCAGGAGTGTCTCAGACTTTGGATTTTTTTCTGATTTCGGAAAATCTGCATACTCATAATGAGATATCTTGGGGACAGGACGCGGGTCTAAACATGAATTCATTTATGTTTCACAGACACCTTAAACACAAAGCCTGAAGGTAATTTTATACAGTATTTTTAATAATTTTGCATGAAACAAAGTTTGTGTACACTGAACCATCAGAAAGCAAAGGTGTCACTATCTCTGCCACCCACGCGGCGTCTTGTCGGGGCTCAAAAAGTTCAGCTTTTGGAGCATCTCGAGTCAGGGCTGCTTGGCCTACACCATCTTCCCTGTACTCATTCGTTGTTCAGAACTAACCGGTGACCTAGGAACAAATACTGCTGCCACGACACTTCCCTGTTCCTTTCCAAAGTTTAAATCTGGTATAAAATCTGACGACTTCACACCACCAAATGGACGCTTACCCCGTGCCCCCCAGACTGCGGATGCAGGGAAGGGTCGGCCCTGACCCACGGTGCGGCCGGGTGAAGAGACCCGACCACAAGTCAGTGCGACAGTGCACAGGCACCTGGTGCAGGGGAGAGACCGAGTCCCACATGGCAGAGTGTCTCGCTGCACCAAGGAGAAGAGGAAAGGTCCTTAATAACGAAACAGCAACATAACCACAGCCAGGAGTGGCGCCTGCCAGGCCCCGTGTGGGCCGCCGCTCTCAGGGCCTGACACGAGTAACTGGTGTCGTCCACAACATCCCTCTGAGCTCAGTACTATTATGCCCATTTTGCAGATGAGGGAATGGAGGTGCAGAGATGTTGAGTAACTTGTCTACTGTCACACAGCTAATTAACAGCAGAGGCAGATTTGAATCAGGCCCATTCTCGGCTCACCCACTGGGTCTCAGACAGCAGGGCACCCTGCCCACTTCCCAACTAGGGCCCGCCCCACAGCAGACCCCCGCCCATCTCCACCCTACACCCGCCCAAAAGCATCAGGTCCCAGCAGCCTCCTGCTAACACCACAGCTACTGAGCATCCACCCAGCCCCACCTCTCCCAGCACCATCGGGGACGTACACGCCCGGAAGACCCGACACCCGCCTCCGCCAAGACGCGCCTTTGCAGACACTCACTGACCCTCCCTGTGTCCGGCTGCCCACCAAGACCCTGCTGAGTCCCTGGCCACTCTCCCTTCCCTTCCCCAACCCAGCCTGACCAGGACCTGCCCTTGCCCACACAGTAGGGCACGCACCACAGGGGATGAGCTGGCAGGTTCCCGATCACCAAGGCCACTTCCAGGCCACTGTACTGGACCAACCATCAACACCTTCTCCACGCGTTCATCCCTGAAGGGCAACGCCTGCTAGAACAACCTTTGTCCTAACCTCTGGGTCTCGGCTCCTTTACCCCACGGCTCCCACTGGCGGACGCTTTGCCTGCCACTCAGGGGCATCACCACACGCCAATGGTGTGTGGGACTCCGCGCCAGGCTGGCGGCTGCAGCATTAGGAAAACAGTCCCTTCCTGCGAAGACCAGGGAGTCAGGAGACGAGGGAAGGCAGCACGACCCGAGCACGCTGGCCCCCGCCAGAGCAGCCGTCCCCGAGCTACACACAGGCAGGAGTCTGAGTGCGAAGGGCCCACCAGGGGCTGAGCAGGGAAAATGGGAAACTGCCACGAAACTTTCAGAGGAAAAAGACGGCTCTTGTAGGAATGCACGAGACTCCGCCCAGACACCTGAGAACAGGGAGTGCCGGGCGCCACAGAGGCCGGCCTCAAGCAGCGCCATGGTCCACCGGTGCATCTCGAAACACGCCCCTGCGGGCTGGCTGTTCTCACCAACGCCTTGTGCCAGGCCCTGCATGACCAGTGTGCATCGTTAACTCCATCCCCAGGACTCCAGCCTGTGGCACCTCGGAAAGTAACATTTCCAACCTGGCCATCTCAGCGTGATGGTCCCCCAGGAGCAAGGCAGGCGCTGTGTCTGCATCCCTCCCACCCTGACAGAACCCCTCTCACCTGGGAGCAGAGCTGCTCCTGAACACCACCAAGTGTGTCTCTTTCTATTCACCCACGACTGAAGTGTGCCTGGCCCCGCCTAGCCAAGTGTGGGGGCACCGCAGTAGCTGGAAGGACCCCACCCATCAGCAGAGCAGACAGACGACTCTTCAGCTCATGACCCTTAAAAGCACCAGTTGCCCTGTGCATGCTGCACACGCTGCGCCCAATATCTGACCACCCGGCCCTAGGGCAGTGCTGTCAAGGGGCACAGCTCCCAGAACTCAGTAAGCACCCACAATGCTACGCCTCATGGTTTCAGGGAATGGGCCCTGGGTGTCCCCCCGCACAATTTCCTCTGCCCAGGAGCCCCCAGACACCCTAGGAGGGCTGGGCTGGAGCACAAACCCACCTGTGAAGGAAAACACCCCCTGCTCTCAAAATGACTTTTTGAAACTTTGGAAATAAAGAAGGAAGTACCCTTTTTAAAAGGACTTCTTGTCAGACAGTATGTTCTGAGTGTTGAATTTAACATCCCCTCCCCTAAATACGAGAGGCACTTAAAAGAGTTCTGCTAATACAAAGAAACAGGCTGCTGTTTGTCCACACCCACCCCAAGCCTCCCTAAACCAGGCACTGCTCCGGGCATGGGGGAAACAACACAGGCGCAGGGCCCTCGGCCTGGGGGACCTGCCCTGGGGTCCCAGCCTGGGGGTCCCGGCCTGGCGGGCCAGCCTGTAGCCGCATCACGGCTGCTGAGAGGGGGCCCAGGGGAGCGCTCCAGGCGGAGCCCCTGGACTGCAAGGCCGGAAGCCGGAGCCCGGCCCTGCCATGTGCGGCCTTGGCCGTTTCCTCACGTGGGCTCAGAGGACACCCAGGGCCCATTCCCTGAAACCATGAGGCGTCAATGTGATGACAGGATGGGCGCGGCACAGGCCAGGCGCGGGCTCGAGCACTGGCTGTCGTCTGTTTTTGCTTCTCCGGGGCCTGCCGGAAAAGCCTCGGGCAGCCATCTTGGGAAGAAGGCAGTTTCACATGTTATTTCTGGACAGTGAGACTTTCATTTTCTGTCTATTCCCATCACCCTCTCCCCTGCCCACCCTTTCGATGCACTGCTGCTGCGACCCCACACTGTCACCCACAGCTGAGGCCATCTGTGCACCGCCATTGCAGGTGCCTCTCTGGAGCAACGCTGTCCCTCCTGGAATCGTGCGGACACACCGCTGGCACCCGGGGAGCCACAGGGCCTGCGTGGATGCCGGAGGAACCAAGGCAACAGCCTGAGGGCAAGGAGGTGCTGGCCCTCGCCCCTCACCCTCACCTGCACCCCTCTCTTGGGATGTTCTCCACAAACCACCCACTCTCCGCAGAAGCCTCTGTCGTAAGCCCAGTCGCACGCGTACACGGCCGTGTGATCGCGGGCGGTTTCTGTGGGCCCCACTGCAGGGTTCGCTCCGCGAGGGAGGGCGAGGCTGCCGCGCTCACCTGCGCACACCTGCCAGTGAGTGAGGAAGGCAGGCCGGCGAGATGCTCTTTGCTTTCTCTGAGGCTCCCAACTTAATTATTTCTGCCCATATTTTCTAAATGTTCCGAAAAGAATAAACACTACTTTTGTAATAAGGAAAAAATGTTAACTTAGGAGGATTGATTAGTTTTTATACATAGGCCATCATAATCATGAATAAAATATCTAATTCCCGCTTTTACCAAAGTCAGCATGGCCTCTCCTCCCCATCAGGTCGGTCCCACCCGACGCTGGCTCCGTGTGCACCACGGCCACTGTGTGGTCTGTCCCCAGCCGTGCAGACCCATGTCCAGGAGACTCTACCTAAGAGCAGGACATGCAGCGAGGGCCACGTCCAGCATGAGGACAACGGTACGCGGGTGTGCTGTCGCCATAAAGGGCGCCTGAGCGTGCAGGCGGGGTGCCCAAGAGGAGTGAACACGGGGCTCCCCACAGCCCACGCCCACCACCAACAGTCCCCTCAGCACCAGCTCAGGCAAGAGTGCAGGGAGGAAGCGAAGCCAAACAGAAGACCCACAAAGCTCCGCCAGGCACGCTTCCCAGCCGCCTAAGGTGACAGGGCCTCTTAACCTCCAGAGAGAGAAGCTGGAGTCGACCCCCAACCCCTAACCCCAAGCACCCTTGCCCCGTCACCCCTCTCCCCGACCCACTCCCCAGCGAGCGCTGCCTGCCTTTGTGCCAGGTCCACAGGCGAGAGATGCTTCCTTCCACTCGCCAGAGCCGCCCAGAACATGCCCCACCCAAACGGAAGCCCAATGCTCGGGGGCTGGGCTCCAAAGGCCAGACCCACTCCCGCTGCCTGCTCTCTGCTCCCCGCTCGGTCACCCGCACCGGCTCCCCAAATGTGATGTGTGGACAGCACTGCCTCCCTACCCACCCTGCACGACGTCCTGAGGTTTAAAGCCGGAGCAGGCAGACACCTCTTCCCACCCAAGGAAGGAAACGCTCATCAAGAGTTTTCAGAGAAGGCCAGCAGCCGACTGACGAGCACACGATCCCACGCGTGTAAGCACGGCAGGACAGAAAGCCCCAACAGGGAGCTCCAATTATGCTAACAGAATCCAGACGACCCAGGAGAGGGCAGGGAGTGATGCCCAGTGAGCGTGGCTCCCGCGGTCACGCTTCCCCCACACACACGTGCACTCCTGCTGCACTGTGGCGCGGCCCTCCCAGGACAGCTCACCTGTATGTCTCCTCACCATACCCTCCTCTAAACTCACGTCATCGTTGCCACACCTCCCGCCCCCCGGCTCTCCTCTGAGCAGCCCACTGCCCCACGGCTCCTGACCTCCAGCCAGCCAGCGGCTCGTGCCTCTGCTTCCATCCCAGGCGAGGCCTATGGCCATGTGACCTCCAGCGAAGGCTGTTACGTGTGACTGAAGGTACAGACCACAGTGCCGCTACAGAGATTAAGGGTGTGCCTCACAGACCCCCTTGTTGAACAACTGGGCCTCCAGGAAGCGTACGGGCATCACTGCTCAGCCGTCAGGAGCGCAGGTGAGGAGGGCTCATGTCGAAGAGATTTTAGGGTAAGGCTTATCGGATGGAGTGAATGCCAAAGAGATTCCCAGGAGGCCCACAAAGTTTTTAAGAAAACTGTATCAGCAGAAACACTGCCAGCTTGAACTAAAAGGGTCAGAGGCAGCACAAAATGAAAAGTGGGCCCTGGACTCCAAAAATCCCACCAGCAGGAAGTGTTACTGGCTCCATAAGGAAGAAAATTTTCTTACAGTATTTTTAGTTCCCTTTTGTTTCAAATGAGTTTTCAGTGTTCATGCTGCGGCTAGAGCTGGCTGCTGTAAGTGGCCTTGAATTGGTGATACTATGGACAGCGAGTTTTATCTCAACTCCAGTAACTTAGCAGCTGCAGTTTCTTAGCAGACTCAGTAAGATTTGCTGACCACACCTTTGTAACTTTCTGTTGCACTGATGCATGCCTTTTGAGTTTTTTCCCCCCAGAAATGGCGGAATCTCCTTGCAGGCACAAGCTATCAGACAAAGCCTCACACCACCTGTTTGTCCAGAGAAGACAAGATAAGCCACACCCCACCACAGATCGTGCCCAAGGACCCACATCCCACCTGCAAGAATGACCCATATTAACCCCTAGCTCATTATACTACTAAAATCCCTGCCCTGAGAGGGACTTATCCACCATTTTTTGATCATGGGATGTAGGTACTAGCATGATTTCCCACTGCGCTTGTGTGCCCTGCTCTCCACCCCAAACACGTAATGATGCTCACTCCCCTCGTGCACTATTCATTTCACCCCCAGAAAAAACCCTGACCCTGTTGGTCGGGGAGGTGGATTTGAGGCAGTTCACACCTCCCCCTCCCGGTAGGCGCGTCTCCTGCGATGAACCCTCTCTTCCTGGACAGTCCTCCTTGTCTCAGTAGTTGGCTTTCTGTGCGGCGAGCAACACTGAACCCCCCTTGCGGGTTCGTTAACAGAAGCAGGCTGAGAAAACGGCTCAACTGCAAACGGTGCTGTCGGTCAGGAAAGGGACGCACAACTCAGAGAGGAACGGAGAGCACAGAAGGCACAGGGAGAGCTGTTATTCCCAAATCATGAGACCTAACCAAGGAACTCCCAACATTCCGGACTTCAGAACTGCTACACACCTGTGACTCCTTCCTGCATCCACCTTCCCTCACTGAACAGGGAGGCCGGTATACAGTGGTTCTTCTGTTTGTCCTGTGACTGTATCGTGGGTGTGGGGGACGTGCTGGTCACCGTCTCCTTAGTTTGGGTTTACAGACCAAGACAGAGTGTCTTCCAGGAGCTATACTTGAGGAACTGTAACCAGGCACTGCATCCATGCCTGGAGCCCATTACACGATGAGCATCAGGACTCTGAGCTGGTGCTGTCATGGGAGGACCTGGGCAGGGTGTATTTTGTACGCGGGAGCAACATGAGTCGCTGGCACCAGTGGTGGACATGACAGGCACCTCTGAGACGGCCCCCAGGACACCATCTCCTGGTCACCCCGCCCTGGACATCCCTCCCCTTGGGTGCAGGCTGGACCTAGTGACTTGCTTCCCACACACAGAATGTGGCAAAAGTGATGAGCTGTCACTTGCAAGATCAGGTTACAAAAAGACCGTGGGCTTTTGTCTTGCTCACCCTCTTCCCTCGCTCGCACTGAGGGAAGTCAGCTGCTAGGTTGTGAGCCACCCTAAGCCGCCACCCACATGGCAAGGAACGGGTGTCTCTGGCCAGCGGCCAGCCAGGACGTTAAATCTGCCAACAGCGCTATCAGTGACCATGGAAGTGGATCTTCTGGGGCCGCCAGCTGCCACATGAGTGCGTGTGGGAGCGAATCCTCACCCACTGCAGCCCTGGCCGGTGCCTGGACCACAACCCATTGGGAGCCCCAGGCCAGGGGACCCAACCAGGCCTCACAGGACTCCTGAACACAGAAGGCAGGTGACAGACACCTGCTGCTGTAAGCTGCCACGTTTGGGGGCACCTTTTTGCACAGCAGCAGACAAGTGTCTGCTGCTCCGTACAGATGTTATCATTTCTCTTGATACCACTCCTGCCACAAACACACACAAAATAGCACTGTATATATTCCTAGGGGGCAATGCGTGAGCAGTATTTTCAAAAATGTTCCCTAAAATCTAATCTGTGATGAGGTGATTAAGGAAATCATGCTGCATACACCAGAGATAAACTGACCACAGAATGGAAAAAACTGGCTAAAAGCGACTAGCTGACGTCACTGTCTCACAAGCTAACATAATCTTCTCAAACGAGGAAACTGGGGCTCCTGACACACCCCAGCTGCCTCCCCTCCCACCGGCACACGAGCAAGCACCTGTGTAGAAGGTGACCGCCCTGGAAGGGTGCATTTCCACTAACAAAAATTATTTATCTGGTTCCCAAAGACTCTAAATTCCTCAGCAGCTTCAGCTCTCAAATTCGAACATAAACAGCCTGAGTTTAGGAACCAGGTCAGCAGCCACCAAAATTATTAGTATGCATATTTTTGAATAATTTATTAGGCTAAACTGAAGAGTACAATACATGAAATGTTCCAGTTCAGCATTTTGTCATCATGCAGAGTTTTTGTGTGGGTTTTTTTTAAATGTCAATTCTTGAGGTTTTTAACATTTCAGGCCCAAAGAAACCAAGAGGCCAAGAATGGGACACATGCGTGAGATGCCTCGATTCTGGTCGTGGAACAAGTTCCCTTTCTTCCTCTTCCAGTCAATCCCAGAAAGATTCAATTCGCTGCTAAGCAGCAAGACAGTGATCAGGCATTAAGAAAAGAATTTACTCAAAAAGTAAAGCAGTTCTTACAATTAGGAAGTACAGCAAATATGAATAATTAGGAGAAAGAAATAAGAGAGGTAAAGAAGAAATTAAAGACTGGCAACTTTAAAACGCTTCATTTCTTTGAACATATCAGAAAATGAATATACATTATTATTACAGCTAAGGAATAGTAAAAGGAAACGGAACTCAGAAAACAATATAAAGGTGAAGAAACAGCTACGCTAACATCATACTTGTCACATAGGGAAAGTTAAAACACTGGCTTCTGCTTCTCCAGCTCCCTCTCCCCGGGAGAGAACACAGGCCACAGCGTCGGCGGGACACGGGCCCCGGGACACGGGCCAGCTCCGCTCCCCCCAGGGCAAGGTCGAGCTCCAGGAAGAGAGGGGGCTTCCCCCAGGAAAGGAGACCCTGCAGACTCCTCCACGCCCCGGAGAGCTTCCCGGGAACAGGACACAGAGGCCGGAAGATCCTATCAGTGGTTCCTGGCGGCCTCGACTCCAGAAGGCCTCCCGCCTATAGCATCTCTAACCCGGCACTTTCCCTTTTTTTTAATCCACGGAGAAGAAAGTTCAGATTTCGCAGAAAAGATATTATCTTAAATTACAAAGATTTGTTTTGCTGGTTCAAAAACATGGATATATTACATCTCTGAGAGATTCTAATCTTTTATAATGTAAAGTTGACATCAAGCAAAATGCAAAGGCTAACCAATTGAGAGAAACAAATGTATACACGCTCCCCAATCTAAAAGACAGACATAAAAATGTAAGACCACCAATGATTAGAAAACTCAGGAAAGGACCAAAATGTATCATTTCATACTGACTAGGCACACACTGGCACCGAGGACAGAACAAACCACCCGCTGTGTCAGAAGACAAAAGACACACATGCTGCATGTCAGGCTTCCAAGTCCAGGGAAAACCTCCTGCTCCCGCACACTGGCCCGTCCCAGGCCTGATCCGGTGCTCCTTAATGTCACTTGGCATGACTCCAGTTTCAAGGCTTCACAAAGACACTGGGAGCCATTCTGAAATAACTTTTATTCATGTAACATAGGAGCACCTTCTACGTATGAAGGGATGCAGGAAGGGTCTGACTTGAGGGAAAAAACGCGGCTGGGCAGGAGGGAGGCAGCCTCCGGGCATAGACAGGCAGGGCCAATGAGGCTGTGCGGGGCCCACCAGCACCGCAGCCCAGCGCCCAGCCCCTGCTCCTCAGCCCTGCCCTGGTCACCGTGCCACTGCCCACCCTCCGTGGGGGCCACACCTCCTCCCTGATGCCACCCACTGGCCCACCCACCCTGCCCTCACCTTCCTCTGGCAACCAGCCACAAGCCCGTCATCCCTCACCCCTGCCCAGCGCGATGTCCCACTGGGCCCAGCCTGCCCCACAGCCACCTCGAGAGGCCCCCTCACCAGGTGCCCTCAGTCAGACCCACTCCGCACGGTCCAGGCCTCTCCGGCTCACTGGCCCACACAGTCAGGAGCTGTCCAGTGGCTTCTGCAGCAGCGCCAGGTGGATAACTATGAATAGGCGACCAGGGATGGCCCTGGGGACAGTCAGACAGGCCAGTGCACAGTGCACAGCAGGCCAGGGTGGGGACACACGGGAGGGCGTCACTTGTGAAGTGACTCCCTCGTGAAACAGGCCCTCCCTCCCGCCCCTGCTGCGGCTCAGCTCACACCCCACCCCCTGCCTGGGCCCCCCCTCTGGCTGTGCCTGCCGTCCACTCTCCGCACGGGGGCATCTGCCCACGGCCTTCCGGGCCTTTCAAACGTGGCGCTCCACCCAGCCCACAGCCAGGACCAAGCCTGAAGGGGCCCACGCTCAGCCCCTGGTGCCAACCCAACCCTGCAGCCTGTCGGGCAGAGCCTGCCCTGGGACTGGCCTGGCCACTGCCTCACTTGGGGAACAGTGAACAGAACACCCCTCCGCTCCAGAGCAGAAGGAACTGTGCAGTGACTTTGGATTCCAGAAACAAACACTAGTTCAGAATCTTTGAAATACTAAAGGTCAAACCAGCTCAATTTTCCTTCCTATTTTTATTTGATTTTCCCTTTTATCTCCACTTGATATTTATTTCTGTTGGTGGTTTTTAAACCTGTGCAAAGTGAGCCTATAAATAGAGTTGCCAGATTTAGCAAACAAAAATACAGGGCACCCAGTTAAATTTGAATTTCAGATAAATGACAAATAACTTTTTAGTATAAGTATGTCCCAAATACTGCACAGCAGCATTTTATCTGGCGAGCCTAACCATCGAGGCAGGAGGCTGTGTCCACCACCTGGCCACATGCCAATGCCCACCACGGCCTCCGCACTGGCGCCTCGGTGGTCTCCTGCTACCCCTGCCTGGAAACACCACCTCCACCCCGCCAGCCTCCACCCCCCCAGGGACACGGCCCACCACGGGGGTGGGCCAAGCCCAGGCCCAGCGCCTCTCGACCCTGGCCCCAGCCGGCCTCCTCTCCCCAGCCAAAAACACCCAGGAAAGACTGAAATCTACTTTTCTCATCCACAAACAGGTCTCATTTCAGGCCTCCTACATGAGCTTCACCCATCTACCCACACCTGGTCGTCCCTTCGGAGGGAAAGACGTGAGTGTCACGTCGCTGTTTGTTTCATGTCCTCACTGGGCCTGAAAGGACCCTTTACTCTCAGCACCTGACTCGCTCTCAGGAAGACAATACTCTGCAAACGTACCAACTCCCGCCCACAGGGCAGCGGGGACAGACCCCACGGGAGGACGGGAGGAGGATGGCCAGAGCAGGGCTCGGCACACACCGGCAGGAAGTTCCTCACCTCCCCCGGGTCTCGGCAGGGTACAGTGGGACAAACACTGGCCCCAGCGGTATCAGGGCCTAATTCCCAGAACCTGTGAGTATGACCTTATTTGGAAAAAGGGTCTTTGCAGATGGGATTCAGTTAAAGGATCTTGAGACGAGGCAATGATGCTGGATTATCCGGGGGCCCTAAACGCCATCACAAATGCCCTTAAAGGAGGGAGGCAGAAGGGAGATGACACAGAGATGGCCACACGGAGACGGAGGCAGGGACGCCTGGAGCCAGCAGGAGCTCGAAGAGAGAGGAAGGGTCCTCCCTGGAGCCTTGGGAGGATTCCAGGCTCTGGTCTCCAGAACTGCGAGAGGATACATTCCTGCTGCCTAAGCCTCCCAGCTGGTGATGCTCAGCCGCCGGAAACTGAGTCTAGGGTGGGCCCAGAGACTCCTGCTCCTGGGCCCACTGCCCTACTCTCACAGTGAGGACGCCACTGGGCTGCTAAATGCCACATCCACAGAACCGGCCTTCTTGCATGGCTGGCGTGGCTCTACTAACTCCCAGCCGGACTCTGGGCACCTCACCCCGCCCAAAGCACCGCCTGGGAAAATGCATCCTGGGCTGGCCTCTGTTGGACTCGGCTCCCGAGAGCCAGCTGCCCACCACCGTCCCCCAACGCCAGCAGCCACGCCGACACTGCCAGCACGGTGGCTGACGTTTACCAGGGCTCCCACTCCGTGCCCTATTGAAACCCCATGGCAACCTTACTATTAGATAGAAACTGTGCACAGGAAAGTCATTGCCCGAGGTCAGAACGGGTAATGGGAAGGACTGAAGAACACCACAGGGTGTAAAAAGACAGGGGCTGCGTCTTTTCTCTCAGCCCCCAGCAAACCCCGTGGAGCCAATGCCTGGTGCACCTGGGCTAGGCCCGGGATCCAGGGCTCATGTGCCTCTGCAAAGTCAGAGAAGACTGACCCACTGTCCCCATCCTTAAGGTGCACACATTACACTAGTCAGATCGGCTGACATGTCTAAGAAGGGCATCTCAAAGTCAACTCTTGTTAGGGTAAGAGTTTTTTTTTTTTAGCTGGAGCAACTCAGTCCCTGCTAACCTGAGTCTACAGGTGAGAAACACGCAAACTGCAAAAGACAAAGGCCTGACTGCTCATCACCGTGCCAGCAGCTCCAGCAGTAAATCAACAAAGTCTGCTGTGTCCCCCCTGCTGCTAAATCAAGTCCAACCAGGGACAAAACACAACCACCACCTAGGGAAGGTGCTGGGAGCTATGGAAAGCAGGCCAACACCGGAGGGAGCTATCCCTCCTCTCCCCGGAAACAAGAGAGCTGCACCAGGCAAGACACGCGTCTGTGTGAACTACTGGAGCTCGGGTAGACGCTACACCCTTCCAGCCTGCAGGGTCAGAACAGAGTGTGGGGATGGCAGGGCGGCTGGACAGTGAGAAGGGTAGCTCAGAAAGGAGGTAGCTGGGAGGGAGAAGCCCTCGATTCTGCTCGTAAACTCTGCCCGGGTCCCTGGCCAGCCCTGAGCTGCCCACACACGGGGAGACTCCAAGGAGCCCAGCAGAAGTGGGCAGCTGGCAGGGCTGTGGCACCAAGCAGAGACTGCAGCAGAGATTTTAGTTTGAGTCCAGACAAATTAACTTTCAGAACAAAAATCAATACTCTTCAGAAAGAAAGAATCTTAAGTCATGACAAAGGTCATCCACAATGTCCAGTACACAATCAAATACCACCAGATATTCAAAGAAACAGGAAGATGAGACTCATCGTCAGAAGCTGATGCAGGTCGATCCTGAGACAACCCACGTGTTGAAATCAGCAGCTAAGAACTTCAGAACAGCTCATGTGTGTTCAAAGATTTAAGGCACAACATGATCATAATAAACAGATGACACATCTCAGTAAAGAAATGGAAACTACAAATAAGAAGTGAAAATTCTAGAAATAAAAACTACTATAACTGAAATTTTAAAATTCACTTAATAAACGTAATAGCAGATTGAAAATGGTGAAAAATTATATATCCAAGGTGTTCAACAAACCTTAAAGCAGGATCAATACAAAGAAAACCCTCCACTCAGATCACAAACTGCTGAAAGCCAAAAATAATGAGAAGAGCTTGAAAGTGCATCACCCCCAACACACGCACACAGGAGCAACGCGGCTACAGGGGGCCAACTTCTCCTTAGACACAGCAGAGGCCAGAAGACACTGGAACGACACAGCCGGAGGGCTGGAGAGAAGGAACTGTCAACGGATTTTTTTTTTTTGGAGACAGAGTCTATCTCTGTTCCCCAGGCTGGAGCGCAGTGGAGTCACCACAGCTCACTGCAGCCAACTCCTGGGCTCAAGTGATCCTCCCGCCTCAGCCTCCCAAAGTGCGGGATTACCAGCTCACACCACCACGCCTGGCCCAAAATTCTATATCGGGCAAAAATATCCTTTAGAATTGAAGGCAAAATAAAGACATTTCAGATCAATTAAAAATGGGAGAATTTGTCATTAACAGGAAAGAAATGCTAAAGGAAGTTTTTCAAGCTGAGAAATGATACCAGATGGAAACTCAAATCTACAAGAAGGAATGAAGCACACTAGAAATGATGAATATGTGGGTGAATATTAAAAATACTGTTTTTCTCAATTTATTTAAAATATACATGTATCTTTAAAGCAAAAAATCAAAAAATTACTGTGTTGTGTGATTTGTAACATATGTAGATGTAATATGTATGACAACAATAGTGCAAAACGGGAGTAAACGGAACTCACTATTGCAAAATCCTTACACTTTATGCAGTGTTACAAGATCAACTCTAAACAGACTGTGATAAGAAACAAGTTTTAGACTACTAAAAAGTAACACAAAGAGATATAGTAAAAAACCTAATAGAGGAATTCAGATGGAATACTAAAAAATATACGTGTATGTGTATACTTTATACACATATATATTACACATATACATGAATTTTTTGAATATATACATTCAGTTAACCCAAAACAAGACAGGAAAAAAACCTTAAGTACAACAACAAAAAAGGACAAGTAGAAAACAAAGTGGTAAACATAAATCAATCATGTTAACATTCACATTAAATATAAATAAACTAAAGAACTAAAAAATAAAGGGCAAGGAGTAAAAAGAGGGAAACAGGACACTGACAGCTTTGAAGCTGAGTGTGGGTTACACGGGGTCATTATATCCTCCAGTGTGCTCTGCATATACTCAAAATTTTCCATAATGAGCAACGTTTTAAAAATCAAATTTGAGAATATTCCAAATCTTACTTATGCTCCACCCTTCAAACTGCTTTGGAAAAAGTTGTGTTTATTGCTTATTTATTAGCTAATAAAAAGGACTTTGATTTGGGGGATATTTAAACACTAAAAAATGTAAATGGACAAAACATTCACATTAAAAAGCAAAAATCAGGCCAGGTGCACTGGCTCACGCCTGTAATCGCAGCATTCTGGGAGGCCGAGGCAGGAGGATCACTTGAGGTCAGGAGTTTGAGACCAGCCTGAGCAAGACCGAGACCCCATCTCTACTAAAAATAGAAAAATTAGCCAGGTGTGGTGGTGGTGCCTGTAGTCCCAGCTGCTTGGGAGGCTGAGGCAGGAGGATCGCTTGAGCCCAAGAGTTGGAGGCTGCAGTGAGCTGTGACGACACCACTGCACCAGCCAGGGCAACAGAGTGAGACCCTGTCTCAAAACAAACAAACAAAAAAAAGTAAGAAATTGTCAGCCTGGACAAAGACAGCGAGACCCAACTACCTGCTCCTGTCGGAAGCTCACTTCAAACAAGGGGCACAAGGAGACAGAGAGGAGAACCAGCAAACGGGAACGCGGGAAGCTGGAGGAGGGGCCTTACCATCAGACGGACAGACGCCGGAAGGCAGCTCGGCACGAGGCCACAGCCAGAACACGTGCCAGCCTGATAAAGAGCTTCAAAACGCACGCTGCCAAAACAGAAAGAACTAGAGGCAGAAGTAGACAAATCCACCATCGTAGGTGGAGACTTTACCTTTCTCTCATAATTGTTTAAACAACTGCCCCCCATCCAAAATCAGCAATGACACATAGGTCTGAACACTGCAGAGTGCTCCTGGGACGTGCCAGCCACTGTTTTAAGTGTTTGAATTCAACCTTGAATAACAATGACGGAAAAAAACACTGGTGTCGTGGAGGATACAGTCTAGTGAAAAATAGAAAAAAGGAAAATTAAAAAACAATAAAAATCCAAAGAATCCTCCGTTTTTATCTTCCGAGAGATAAGATCTTGCGTTTCTAAATGAAGAATAAGACTTTTTTTTGAAGTTAAAAAAATCAAAATAAAAAAGAACTCTGGAAAGTTAAAAAAGAAAGATAATTAAAATAAAACAATTCATGGAAGGGTTGTAAGACAATGCAAAGAAATCTGCCAGAGGAGCATGAACATCACAGAGGTCAGCAAGAGCAGGACAAAGCTAAGAGAAACTAGAGGACCAGCCTAGGAGGTCCAACCTCCAAACAAACGGAGTTCCAGAAAGAGAAAACAGCAACACTGAAAGGAAGAAAATTATTTTAGAAATAATACAAAACCTCAGTCCTCAGACTGAAGGGGCCCCCCAGGTGCCCAGTGTAATGAATGGGGACAGATGCAGCTCAGCTACCTTGGAACACGGAGGAAACGGGGCCACTCCTGTGAGCCTGAGGCATGGAGGTCACATGGATATCAGGCTTCTCAGCAGCACCGAAACCAGACACTGTGAAGCAACATCTTCAAAATCCTGAAAAAATAGTTGTCTAGAATTCTATACCCAGCTAAACTAAAAGGTAACTGAAGAGTAAAAAAAAGATGTTTTCAAAGTCAAAGACAAAAAAAAATCTATGTACTGTTTTTTAGTATCAAAGGAGTAGTACTCCAGCCAAGCCAGGAGTGAGGCCAGACAGCGAAGAGAGGCCTCCAGACACAGGGACCCGCCCAACAGAGCGGGGCACAGGGACAGGGGCCAGCACTGGCCGCAGGCCTCACGGCAGCCAGGACAAACTGGAAGAGGGAAGTCTCCCAAAAACAGCCACAAAAGCGCTGGGGTGGGACAGCGTCCCAGAAGGAATGAAAACCAGGTGGTCTCGGGTGAGAAGCTGCAAAGCAGCCCTCGGGGCCGTGTGAGAAAGGACCCGCACGCAAGGCTCTGCCCGGGGCCACGACCAGCAGTGCTTGCAGAGCCACGCAGCGTCAGCAACGGCAGCTGAGTCCACCAAAAGAGGTGACATGATTAAGATGGACCAAGGTCGGGGGCTCAGAGGAGTGCTGAAGCCTCCCCTCACCCTTTGGGAGAAATCAAACGATCACGTCTAAAATAAATTTTAAAAGAGCAGCTTAAACAGGTGTAAATACCTGAGAAAACAGACGGTACAGGATGAGGGCTCTGGGCTGCGGCAAACAGGACCCACCGTCTGATTTTCCAACCCCGGCTCAGCCCCTCCTCAGGCGTCCTGGAAGGGTGACTAGGGTCGCTGCCGAGGGACTCAGAACAGACGGAGAAAAACATACGTAAGGAGCACAGGGCGTGTGTCTAAATGACCACAAGACCAAGGAGAAAGCTGGGGAGGGGACACATCGGGTATCACCACGATCACAGGGCTGGGGACAGCAAGGCCACGGGAGAGCAGAGGAAGAGAAACACAAAGCACAGACTCCACGTTTATTCTCTCTCACCTGAGTACAGACCTCACGAGACACGGTGGGAGGGAACCTCTAACACACGAGATCCTTGCCTACCGCCCGCGGCTCCTTCATTCATGAGCCTGGGGGACTCTGAAGTGGCGGCTCCCAGAAAACTACAGTAATTGCATGTGCGTGTGTGGAGAGCGTATTTCTGAAGACAGACTACAGTTCTCATGAGGTTGCTAAAGCAGACGGTCACTACCAGCTCCCAAAACAGCACAGGTGGAGTGACCTCTCGCCACCACACTGGCACCCGAGCAAGGCTGAGCTTCCTTCCTGCGACGCCTGTTCCTAGGACGGCTCCAGCCTCTCCTTGAGGGCAGGGCAGTGAAACCACACGGGCCTTCCAGACACAGGTGCAGCAGAGCCCCTGGGACAGACCCCACCCAGCAGCCCAGGGAAAGTGCCTGAGACACTGAGCCCAGCACAGAATGGGAAAAACCAAAGTAATTAAAAAATGAAGTCAGGAGCATCGCGTAGGCTGAACAGTGATCCCCAGAGACATCTAGGTCCTAATCCCTGGGACTGGGAATATCATCTTAGATGGCAACAGGGGTTTTGCAGATGTGAATAAATTAAGGATCCTGAGATGAGATTATCCCAGACACGTGAAGACCGAAGAGGAAGACAGCGATGTGAAGACGGAGACAGGCAGGGGGGCCATGTCCTGCGGGGCCTGGGCCCAGGCATGAGGCCAGCCTCCAGAGGGGACAGGGACGAGAACGGACCCTAGTCCAGATCCTCCAGGGGGAGTGCGCCCTGGTGACACCTTGGTTTCAGCCCATTGATACTGACATCAAGACTTCTGGCCTCCAGAACTGTGAAAGAATAAATTGTTTTAAGCCACTAAATTTGTGGTACTTTGTTACAGCAGCAATAGGAACCTAATACAAGCGTAATCGGAAAGCAGAACATTTATAGGAATTCCACCAAATGCAAACGAAATGTAAAATGCTCACGGCTTCACTATATTTTGTGTGCTTGTGGCCCCATCCATGTTAAGTCATCACTAACACACTGTTTTTTTCCTTTCAGCCTGACTGTTTTGCTTGGCGTGTTTCAGACGAAGATAAAGGTCAAAAGACAACCGGGTCAGAAAACTAACCGGCAGCACCTTCTGCGGCAGGAAGGCGAGGCTGGCGGCGGAGCGACCCCAGCGCTTGGCCAGGGCCACCACTCCCACCGCAGGCCCCGCCCAGCCCCACGGCCTCCCTCCGCCTCAGCTAAGCAGAGGGCAAAAGCCAGCCGGGCCGGGGTCCCCTCCTCTCGGGGCCTCCCTCCTCACCTCCTGACCCTCACTTAGGGTCACTGCCCTCAGGCCACCCTGCCTCTCTCGCTGTCACAGGACAAAAAGCTAAGCCTGCCTGGGGGCAGGTTCCAGCCCCCAGAGATTTCAAGGACAAAGCTGGACGCAGTTTTAAAGGAAAAGACCCAGACAGGAGTGCAGGTGCAGGCACAGGCACAGCCCCCGCCCCAGGCACCAAGGCTCAGCCCTTGCCTGGACCACAGCCCTAGGCCAGTGTGGCTTCCCCACCTGAACAGCATCTCTGGCACCAAGGCCCCACATCACGCCTGGGCACCTGGTATCTATCTGTCACCTCGAGTCCCCAAAACCACTGGGTAAGGTGGATATTTTTTATACCAAGTTTTCAGGAAAAGAAACTTCACACTGTGACAACTACATTTCTAAAACAATATTTAAACACATTCCTTCTCATTCAAAATCCCTTTTGCCCTCCCCATATGGCCTAGTCTAGACTCGGGTCTCAACTCCTTGGTGGGTTTGCAGGAGTCTTCCCGTGGTGGCCTCCCTGCCGCGGGCTCCTCACCCACTTCTCCCCCACCCCGAAGACTCCTCTTGCTGGGAACCGCTGGGGCCGCTGCCCTGCCCTGCAGGCCTCAGATGGGCCCTTGACAGTACAGCCTGGTGCAGCCACGACAATAACCCTCACCGACTGCGGGAGCACTTTGGACAGAGCCACTCATAACCCTTGCAGCCCCAAAAGCAGGCCCAGTGTGGAAACTGAGGCACAGAGGAGGTGGTGACCTGACAAGTGCACATTCCCAGCAAGTGACCAGGCAGCTGAGAGGCCAGGTGGTCCACTCTGGGGTCAGCTCCCTTTCTGTAATCCATAACTGTGGGCCTGCTCCCTGTCTACACTCCACAACTGTGAGGCTGGCTCTGCTACGAGTCCCCCCGGCCACACCCCACGGCACCGCACCCCACGGCGCCGAGACCCCCTCCCTGTGTCCGCACCCCACGGCGCCGAGACCCCCTCCCTGTGTCCGCACCCCACGGCGCCGGAGACCCCCTCCCTGTGTCCGCACCCCACGGCGCCGAGACCCCCGTCCCTCTGTCCGCACCCCACGGCGCCGGAGACCCCCTCCCCTCTGTCCGCACCCCACGGCGCGAGCCCCCCCGGCCGCACCCCGGCCGCTCGGTCTCCACCCCGCGCTCGCCCCGCGCGGCGGCCGCAGCGGGTGTGCAGAGCCGTCCCGAGACAGCCCCTGCGCGAACAACGCGGCCGCCGCTGCGTCGCGGAGGAAGTCAGGCCCCGCGCCCGCCCCGCGCCCGGCCGAGCCCGCGGACGGCGCCGCGAACAAAAGGGGGAAGGAGGGAGGAAGGGCGGCGACCCCGAGGGGACGGGCCACGCCGGCCGGGGCGGGGGCGCGAGCCCAGAAGAAAGAAAGAGCCGAGGCGGCGCGCCCGGCCCACCCGCCCCGGGCCCGCACACCTACCGGGCCGCGCCGCTCGCTCCCGCGCCGGGCGCCCCAGCCCGCGCCGCCCGCGCCAACCGTCGCCGCGGCAGCCACCGCCCCCCGGGCCCGGGCGGGGCCTAGGGCGTGGGCGGGGCCGGGGCGGGGCCGGGGCGGGGCCGGGGCGGGGCCTGGAGGCGAGGCGAGGACGCGGCGGGCGGGACCTCCGGAGGGGACCTTCCTCGCCTCGTTCTCTCCCGCCGTCTTTTTCAACCCTGAAACACATCCCTCACTGCGGTCCGCTCTGCGGGCCCCGCCGCCCTAGAGACGCAGCCTGCGGGCCGGGAAGGGGAACCTCCGGGACAGCGGGGCTAGGAAGAGGCGGGGGCGGGGCGGGGCCTAGGGCGGGGGCGGGGCGGGGCCTGGCGGCGAGGCGGGGACGCGGAGGGGCGGGGCCGGGGGCGGGGGCGGGGCGGGGCCTGGAGGCGAGGAGAGGACGCGGAGGGGCGGGGCCGGGGCGGGGCCTGGATGGGAGCCGAGGACGCGAAGGGGCGGGGCCGGGGCGGGGCCTGGCGGCGAGACGAGGACGAGAAGAGGCGGGGCTTCGCGGGTCCCCGCGCCCGCCCGGCGCAGGCCCGTGTCCCGGCCGCCCCCCGCGGCCTCGGGCTTCCGTCCGCGTTCGCGGCCCCAGCGCCGCTGTCGCTGCCCGCCCTCCCCCGCTCGTCCTGCCCCTTCCACCCGCGGCCCCTGCCGATGCGTCTTTGAGCGTGTCGCGTGCCTGGTCGCGCTCCCGAGATGCCTCCGTCCGTCTGCCCCGCACGGGCCGGCGGCGCTGCGTCACTGGGTCTCGCGCGGGCGCTTGGATCCCCAGGAGCCAGGTGGCATCTCGAACGGAGTAATTTGAGAAGAGTCCAACAAAGCTGCCACTTACAAGCGCTGGGCCCGGGAGTAGGGAAGCCACCAGGGGGGCACAGCCCTGGGACGGGTGACAGCGGGGCGGACTGTTACCACCTCAGGGCGGAGTGGAGAGGGCCAGCTCACGGGGACTGTGGCCTGTGGCCGAGGGACTTAGCCCGCCGTGGTGGCCCCACACAGAGCCAAGGAAGACACCCCGCCCTCGGGCTGCGGCCTCTGGCCTCTGCCTGTGTCCCGCTGGTGGCACCTGCCAGCGGAGCCCAGGCCCCCGGCTCCAGGGCAAGCGTGACAAGGCAGAGGGTGCCACGTGCCGCTCTGTCCTTTGCCTCTGCTCTCCCCCGCACCGCCCAGCCTGCAGGCCCCGCCTGGACTTGGGGTGGCAGGAGAGCAAGGGCAGCTCCTCTGAGGGGTCGCCAAGCCCGTGAGAGGGCACAGACCCAGGGGGCAGCTCACTAGTCCATCCCCGTGGAAGTCAGGGCCCCCGAAGTGGGAAGAAACGTGCAAGACAGAAGGTGCCAGATGCTGTGCTGAGAAGAGATGGGAAAGGGAAACTGAGTCCTGGCTTGAAAAGATAGGTCTTACCAATTAAGCAGAACTCGTTCTGTCATCAGGAGGGGCTACACTCACACAACGGCGCCGAGCCTTGGTGGCTCATTTCTGTCAGTCCCTGGCCCCTGGGGCTCTGCTGCCACGTTGCTCACTCCTGGCCCCAAGCAGGGAGAGCCGAGAACGTGCACTGGCTCTCGCGGCTGCCCAGGGCGAGGGCGACCCGCGTTCCCAGCCACGTTCATCGGTTGCGGCTGGTGCAGGCCCGCGCCTGGGTTGCGCAGGTAGGAGGGATCGTCCCCATGGACTCCAGGCTAGTGTCCCCCGCCCCCACCCCGTGGACTGAGCCCCGCCTTGCCCCTGCCAGGGCCTCTTCCACCTCTACAAGGGAGTCCGGCTGCCCAGGCCCGGGCTGCAGGGACAGTCCTCCTCATGTCCCCCCAGGCCTGGCCTCTCCAGCTGCTTCCCTGAGCAGGAGGCAGGAAGGTCTCACTCCGAAGCTTTTTCCCATCACCACGTTGCTCAAAAGTGAGGCCGCTCTGAGCGGGCCATGCGGAGGCACCCCACGTTGCTGAGCAGAAGGCCGGGAAGCGGTGGCCAGCTTTGAGGGACAGCCTCGTGTTTCACTCTTCCTGCCTCAGGTCCCTTCCCCTGACGTGCCCCAAGACGGCGCCTCTCCCCCTCACAAGGCAGGAGCGTGCAAGCCACACCCAGACTCTGTTTTCTAGGGAACCCTGGCCTCGCAGTCAGAACCGGAGTGACCCTTCTAGAAAGCAGACCATCAGAAGGGCATTTCAGAGTTGGACGCCCAACCTGGGTGAAGGCGGCGTGGAGCCCTTGCTGGAGTGGGTAGGGTGTGACTTCGGCATGAAGTGACCTTACAGTGACCCCCGTGGCACCCACTCCTGCCGGGATGGGATGGAGGTAGGAGACAGCGTCGGAGGCAGGCCACGTTGGGGCCTGGAGCCGGTGGAGCTGCCCAGACAGGGTGGTGGGAGGGCTTGGAAGACCCCAGGCCAAGCACCTGCCAACTGTGTTCCCTGGGAGGTCTCAGGTGACACTTGGTGGGGTCCACACAGACTGTCTGCCTGGTGTGGCGGCTGATGCCCGCAGTCATTCACTTGTTTTCTCGTGTTGTTAATAGCTCCCGCTGGCTCTCCAGAATGAGTCCCATTTTGTGCAATAAAGTGTATGATCACCAAAGTAATGTTCTCTGAGGAGGACATGATGCTGGGTGAAATAAGCCAGACGTGAAAGGACAAATCCTGTAGGATCCCACTGATGTGAAGTCCCCAGAGCAGTCAGATTCCTAGAGACAGAGAGTGGAATGGTGGGTGCCAAGGACGGAGGGGGAGCAGGAGGGGTGTTGTTAAAGGATTTGTAGTTTCTGTTTGGGAAGATGGAAAAGTTCTGGAGATGGATGGTGGTGATGGTTGCACAACAATGTAAATGTACTTAATGCCCCTGAACTGTGGGCTTAAAAATGGCTAAGATGCAGCCATTATGGAAAATACGACGGAGGTTTCTCAAAAAACTAAAAATAGAACTAGCACATGATCCAGCAATCCCCCTGCTTGGTATATCCGACGGAAATGAAATCAGTGTGTCGAAGAGACATCTGCACTCCCGTATTCACTGCAGCCCTATTCACAATGACCGAGATGTGGAATCAACTGAAGTGTCCATCAGCAGATGCAGGGGTAAAGGAAATGTGGTATATGCACACAATGAAACATTATACAGCCATAAAAAAGAAGAAAATCCTGTCATTTGTGACAAGGTAGATGAAACTGGAGGACATTATGTTAAGTGAAATAAGCCAGGCACAGAAAGTCACATATCGCGTGGTCTCACTTAAATGTGGGATTGAAAAATGTCCAAGTCAGAGAGCAGAGAGTAGAATGGTGGCTACCGGAGGCTGGGTGTGGGCACTGGGGAGATATTGGTCAAAGGGTAGAAAGTTTCAGTTACACAGGACAAATAGTTCACATGATCTACTACACGGCACGGTGACTACAGTTGTAACAATAACGTGTACTTGAAAATTGCTAGGAGATTCTACATGTACTCAGCACAAAAAAATAAGTATGTGAGGTGACAGATACGTTAATTAGCTTAATTTAATCATTTCGAAATGTATACATAAATCATCACATTGTACAATTTATTTGTTTTTTTTAAATAAAATAAATTTTAAAATGGTTTAGTTGGTAAATTTTATGTTATATGTATTTTACCACAATACAAAATTTTTTAAACGATGTTCTCTGAGGGGAGCATCATCTTATTTGGAGACTAAGCCTGGCAGCGGGAGGTGGGGCCTCGACCTGGGTCCCTGGAATCTGGAATCGGCAGGTGACAGGATTCCAGAGGGCAGCAGGCGGGTGGATGCAGGCGAGGTGATGGGGAGCAGCCAAGCCAGGCTCTATGGCGGTGGCGCCCACAGGGCAGGGAACACGGGAGGGCAGCCGGGTGCTGACCGTCTCCGCAGTGACAGCAGGCGCAATGGCGAGCAGAGGCTGCCGTCAGCTGCCCGGATGAGAAGCCACATCCCTCAACCTCTTTGGATGAACGTTAGTGCAAAGGCCCAGTGCCCCTGAGTGCAGGGGAGGCCTGAGCCCCTTGTGGAAGGGCTGGAGTGCCATGACCTGGCATTGCCACTGTAAATCTCCACAGCAAATATTTCTCTAACTGCCCCCTAAGGGTCTGTGGCAAGTCGCCAGGAAGGAGAAATACCCTGACTTTTTGAGAACTGCTCATTTTAGAGTTTGAGCTGACACTGGTACTAGGATAAAGCAACCCCCATGCCACTCTCTGGATAGAGCCGGGGCTCACACAGAGCTTGACCATCTCATGGGCATCAGTGGGCCTGCAGAGCCCCGGGGTATCTCCCTGGCCCCCAGGTGAAACCGGGGCAAATACACTGCTCCACGGCTGCAGTAGCTGCCTGGGGTCTGCTCCCCACGGAGTCGGAGATCCCGTGGGAGGGAGGCCCAGCAGCCCCTCACCCTGGCAAAAACAGTCCGTCAGAAGCAAACCCGTATCCCAGAAGGAACGGCAGGAAGCAAAGCTGGCAGCTCTGGGGTTCGACAGGACAGCTGTGCCATCCAGCATTGGTCCTGCGCCACCATTTCTATGCATCACATCCTGCATTTGGCTCCCCGCTCTGCCCAGGAATTCTATAGTTTACCTAACAGCTTGTCAAAAAGAAAAAAAAATCTCTTTCTGCAAAAGTAGCTGGAGTGGTTCACCTTCTCTGCTGCTAAGAACCCTGACTAATTCCTGGCCAAGTCCAGGCCGGAAAACGAGTTCCAGAAACCTCTTCTCTCAAGGCAACCCAGAGCTTGCCTTATTCCTGCCAGTCAGAGGCTGATGCAGGAGGCTCAAAGGCCACGGGCCGCACTCTGCAGCCATAAGACCAGGTGCTGGCTACCTGTGCTCCCGAATTTTCCTGCTGGGTGCCCCAGGCCCTGCAAGGCACCAGGAGATGACGCTGGGACTGAGTGCCCTACCCTGCCACTACCCTGTGGGTGACACACCCCATTGTCCGTCATCCTTCCTCCTGCATCTTACCAGCGAGGGATGACATGCACACACCTCCGCGGTCTGTGCGTCTGGGCCCCTCAGCTCTCTTTAGACCAAGGCTCCCAAGGTCAGCGCTAAATTGCACAGCCTCGTGTGGTGCCAAAGAGCACAGACTCCGGAGCCGGTGCCTGAGTTTCAATCATGGTTCTGCCCCTTATTCATGGCTTAGCCTGGGCAACGCTCTGTGCCTCAGTTTCCTCATCTCTAAAAGGAAGGTAATAATAGTGACCCTGAGTCGCGGGGCTGTTGTGAGGATTCAGCGCAGTGCCTGGCGTGCAGGACATGCTCTGCAAGGACAAGCCGTTGCTACCACCTCTGCTGTCCCAGCAAAGGCACTGGCCAAAGCCACACGCGAAGAAGATCCAAACCCAGATCTGTGCAGTGCCCAAGGCCGCGCTGCTGCCCGCTGCCCAAGTCGCTACCTCTCCCTGGGATGCAGGCAGCGCCTCCCACGGCAGCGGCTCCTTCGCCACTCCTGCTCCGTGGGCAGGAAAGGGAGACGTTCCGCAGCGGGCCTCGCTGCCGTCTCTCCACGGGAAAGCAGTTCTCCCCTCGGCACGCATTACTGTCCCCTCGTCCCACTAAGTGGTGCTCACAGTGCAGTCTTCTAGGGGCTTTTCTGGGTCACACCCCAAACCAATAAATCAGAATGCCAGAGGTAGGAGCCAGACACCCCACTTTGTAAAGCTCTCCGGTGAGTTCCCTATGTGGCCATGAGTGGGGACTGCCACTGTCCCGTTTCAGAGGACCCCAGGTAACTGGCGTGGCCAAGTGGGGAGCAAGGCCCATATGGGAGTGCTCATGGTCGTGTGCAGCTGTCCACCCCCTTGAGCCAGCACTCTTCCTGCCCTGCTGAGGATGTCACCCACACCTGCCAGGGCTCAGTTTGGGGTCGTGCCCTCTGTGGAGCCAGCACCAGTCTCTGCCCCAGCCCACTCACCCACCAGAGACTCCCCAGGATTCAGGGATGGCAGAGAGAAGGAGACTTGTCAGGAGACTGCGGTGTCCCGCTGCTGGTCCGCCCTGCGGCCAGGGGTGAGGCGCAGCCTTCTGGTGTGTCCACTGCAGGGGGGACGCTGGGGGCCAGGAGGTGGCGGCTTGGCTGAGGGCTGCGCGGGAGGCCCCGCTCTGGGTCTGTGGGGACAAGGGATGCCTGGGTGCCTGCGGGTCATGCGTGAGTGCTGGCCACGCAGAAGGAAAAGGTGAAGAGGTCGGCTTGTCCACTGCCCCTGAGGGTCAGAGGGCCCACGGCAAGGACGGGAATGGATCCAGTTCCTCAGGGCTGAGGAATGAAATGCAGGTCCCCACCCATGGGCTCACCCGAGGACCGCAAGGCACTGCACCCCAACAGGCCCAGACGGCAGGACGCGGCTCACCAGCCTCAGCGTGGAGGGTCCTCCCCAGCTCCCCGGATGTCCTCACTACCCCACCCCACTGCACCTGCAGGGCCAGCGCCGGGGCGGGAGGACAGCAGAACCCCCTGCCACAACCCCCAACACCGGCTCCCAGCCCCAAGGAGGCGGTGGGGTGCCGGAGGGTGTGGCTGTAAATCAGCGTGGAGCTTGGAGCAGTACCTGGGGCTTGAGATGACAGGTTTGGACTAATTCTGAATTGAGACCGCATTTGCCACTTGAGCGACAGAAGCTGCCTTTTGTGTAGGAGGGCACAGAAAACCCAAAGGCAGCTGGGAATTTCTAGGGCCAGAGGAAGTTTGCCCACTGCACATGCTACGGTGGGAAAGGAGGGGAAAGGAAGGAAGATGCATTTTGGCGATCTCATGAGCAAAGCCTTTCCAGGGCTCCCACGGCACAGGAGTAAGTGTCCTGGCCTGCAGTGTGACCGTCCCTTAGGACCAAGCATCCAGGTTTGACTGGCCCTTTCCTAGTTTAGTGCCAAAGGTCCTGTGTCTCTGGAACCCCCTCAGTCCCTGGAAAACTGGACAGTTGGTCACCCTCCCTTTAATGCTTCATGAACGACCAGAAGGACACCGCAGGCTGGACAGAGACCCTGCCTCTCGCACCTAAAGGAACATGTCTTTTCTGTGCATTTCCTGGGCCTTCTTGTGAGAACACTTCCCAGCCCTGCAAGCAGCTCCGCCAGGCTTGGACATTTTCTTCGCAGCGTCGCTGAGAAGTAGTGAAGGATTCTACAAAGCCATGCCCCATGCGCTGGGCACTCCCAGAGGAACAAAAACTCTCCGGCTGCACACCAGAAAGTTGGGCCCAGGGGTTCCCCAAAGAAGCCAGTGGTTCCTGGGAGGGGACACAGCCCTGGCTACTCTGGTCATTTGAACACATCTGCTTTGGAAAGGGGGAAGGTGATGTGAGGGGCCAGGAGGGGCTGCCAGGTGCTGACCCTGACAGAGTGGGGCTGGCTCGCCCTGGGGGGGGCCGGGGCTGCCACGGCCAGCTGGCCTGTGGGCCTCTTCCCCGCCTGCCACCCATCCACATGGTTAAGCCTACTGTGCAGGCATGCTGGCGGGTGCCAGGGGGTCGCCAAGTGGGCTGCGTCCTTGGCCCTAGGAGCTTCCAGGGGCTAAGCAGGCAAAAGGATGATGCACAGACTTACAGGACAAAGCAGGCCGCAGGAGGTGAGGAAACCCTTTAGCACCAACAGAGTCCCTCTGTGCCTTTCACCCGGCATCCAACCCCCACAGTTTGTCCTTGTCTCCACGGGTGCTCTGCCTTGGCCCACTATTCCTAATCTCCACCGACACCATAGCTTCCAAGTACCACAGCCATCCCCCAACGCCACGTGCCTCATCCCGTACCACACCGGTAGTAGTCTGAGAGGTCACGATGCCGCTGTGTGCAGTGGCTCCTCAGCGCCCCAGCTCATCCCCCCATTAAGGAAGTTGTCATGCGGTCACCAAATATGTGAGCAATCTAACCTCAGAATCTCATTCTGAGAATCTTTTTCCTGGGGCCTTTCTTGGTATTAATTCCTCTACCAATCAGGAAACCCATAGCACACTCAAAGGTGGTGATTAAGGTTTGTCTAATGAAGAGTTTGTTCACAAATCTCTGGAAAGGTTAAGGAAAATACTGCAGGCAGTGAGGTAGCCCAGGTCTGGCCACGGCACCTGAAGGCTGCGGGAAGAGAAGTTACCAAAACCCAGAGAAATGCAGCGGCAGGGCTCCCACCCCTGCTGGGGCCTCACCAAGCCCTCCGGAAGCCAGGGGAAGGCGAGCCCGGCTACAGCTCTCAGGGCTCAGCCCCCGCGCGCAGAGCAGAGCGCAGAGTAGGCCTGCAGAAGGACACGGGGACTGCCCAGCACCAGTGAAAGCTACCGAGACAGTTGATGTAGAGCTTTATGAACCACGTAGATCGATTCACATATGAGTCATAAATCAGTATCCCTCAGGAGGGGTGGATACGTTGTAACCCTCGGGTGTGAGGGAACACTGTGTAGCTGTGACAGCAAATGAAACACTGACACAGGCGTCACCTGGATGAATCATTAAAGAAAGATGTGAAATATGTCCCAAAATGATTCCATGTATATAAGATTCAAAAACAGATGAAACTAAATATATTGTTCCCAGATATATATGCATGTCATTAAACTATTAAAAAAAAAAAAGCAAAGATGTCATTTCATCAAATTCTATTACTTCTGATGAAAAGTCTGCCAAAATATGCATAATTTTTCTCCACATGTAATGTCATTTTCCCCTGGCTACTTTCAAGATTTTTCTTTTTATGTTTGGATTTCAGCAGTTTGACTATGATGTATCTGAGTGTGATTTCCCAATTATCCTGCTTTGGGTTTGTTGAGTTCCTTGGATTTTTAGTTTATGTTTTTCACCAAATTTTGGAAATTTGTCACCATTATTCCTTCAACCATTTTTCTACCCCCTTCTCTCTCCATCTCTTTCTGAAGCTCCAATGACGTGTGTATTAGACAGCTGGCATGTCCCCCAAGTCTCTCAGGCGCTGCACATTTGCTTCAGTCCACTTTTGTCTACATAGATGCTTCAGAACAGATCATTTCTGTTGATATACCTTCAAATTCACCGATTCTCTTTTCAACCATATCCACGCCACTCCTAGGCACATCCAGTGAAATTTTCACTTTAGTTACTGTACTTTTCATTTCTTAAATTTTCATTGGTTCTTTTTATAGCTTATATTTTTCTACTTGAATTCTCCCATCTGTTCATTCCTTATGTTTTTCTTTAAGTCCTTGAACATATTTATAACAGCTGTGTTAAGGTTCTTGCACGCTAATTGCAACATCTGGGTCATTTTGGGTCAGTTTATATTGTCTGCATTATCTCTAGAGTACAACATCTATTTCGTCACATTTTCTGCTGTATACTGTACGTAATTAATGATATGTTGCAGAATTTCTAGATGCTCTTATGTTCTTATGAAAAGTGTTGATTTTATTCTAAGAGGAACTTATTTTGACTGGACTCAAATCCCAAACTCTGTCTCCTCTATACCGGGAAGCAGCTGAAATCTCTATTCAGCTCTTCCTGCTTCCAGCTGCTGCAGTTTCTCTGTCCTCTGGGGTCCCCCCCACCCACACACAGTTTATCAGTAGCCGGAGACTGAGGAGCTCATTCACAGACATCAGGGCTCAGCCCCTCTGCAGCTGCCTTCATTCCAGGATTTAGAATAGTTTCCCAGCTATTCCTGTTAGACCCGAACTCTGTCTTCCGACAATAGGCTACAGTTTTCTACCACCCCAAGCCATGCACAGATTAAGATCACCCTTGGGCAAAAAAAAAAAAAAATCATGGACTTTTCAAATCTCACCCCTTGCAGATCCACTGGGTGGACTTCCATGCAGTTTCTCCCTGAGAGGCAAGGAGTACGTGGGGTCCCCAGGCCAGACAGTGTCTGCCCAGGAGAGATGTGGCCTCCTGGCAAAGTTGCCATCGGTTCCTTCACTTTAGAACCTCCCACCCACCTGCCCACCAATGTTTCACCACAGATTACCCGCTCCCTTCCTCCAGGTTTCTGATCCTGGACCCTGCACACCATTCCCTAGGAGGACAGGTGAGTGTCTCCTTCCCACACCAAGGGGTCCCCAGGTCTCATCCTCCTTGTCCCCCAGCTCCCAGCCACGAGACTCATCAGTGACCATTTTGGAAGCCTGCTGGTCAGTGCTGCCTTGGGCATTAACGTCAGAGTTGTGAAAGGCGCAGGTCTCTCCAGCTGCCCCACACCTTCACAGGCAGATCACTCAAGTGTCTCCCGCTGTGGTTCCCACACGGCCAAGCATCCCAAGTGCTTCAGCATTCGGGGCAGGGCCCTTCCACCTTTAGCCCTCCCATGGCATCCCCGAAACTCAAGATCCCAGAGTAAGAGCTCAGACGGAGGCCACACACACCAATGCCCAAATGTGTAATAAGTATAAATAAAACTAATAAAATGTCTTCTATCTGCCCACCTTGGCAAAAATTCCTTCAAAATAGCAAAACTGAAAAACAGAGCTAAAGTTATGGCTTTTTATACAACTGAACAACAGGAAGACATCAGAACTCACAATGTTTGTTGCCTGTGTCGGGGAATGGGGAGGGTCAGCTGTGCCTGAGCGAGTGACAGCTGAGCACACACACTGTTCATAATGATCACGTTTTATTCCCCAGAATAACTTTCCCTGCATTCATTTTGGCAAAATCTCTAATTACGTTGTTATAATCTCGATTTCTACATAATTTGTGCTCTATTTTCAATTTGGAGAAACTTTTCCCTGCTGAGGCAGACAGCAACCATAACTGTCAATAAAATTCTTCAAGCAAATATTGACAGTTGGAAAAGAGCCACAGATTTCATGTATCAAACACTGTCATGGAGTTGCCTATGACACACGATAGCTACCACAGAAAATCTTACAACCTACTAAATTCCATCATAGAAACCACTAGGACTTGTAGCAAGATTTTCGCCATCTCTGAAAGCAATATCTAGATTCATACAGTATTTCTAAAACATGACATAGTCAACTGTCTTTTTTTGCTAAGGTTTTGTTATTAATAGCAATCAACATACCAAATTACTAGAACAGAACACATTTAAAATTAATTTCATTTTCCTCTGAAGATGACAATTCCTCTTTAACTAAGGATATTCTGCTTTTTCACTTAACTCTTCTAATACAGCTTGAAAATTGTATAAATTCAATCTCGTTGCTTTACCAGCATGTAGCTGACATTCTTTTTCTGGTTCCAAGGATGATTATAAGGTCAAATATGATACATGTTGAATCAAGGTGTTCCATCTTTGGGCAGATGCAGAAACTATCAAATATAATCAATGAATTATTCCAAAGCATGTCCTCACTCTTGGCATCCTCAAAGCCACATCTCCCAAAAACAGATTCAAATTCTGTGTGGTACATGGCACAAAGAAGGCTACTAGGTTTCCAGCCAAAATTTTGGCTTGTATACCTTTTCCTTTACCCATTGTGACAGTGCCATAATCACAGCCTTCCCTTCACAATCTTTTAAAGTATCTAAATAAAGCTAAAACTGTTCTATTTGATTTTTGAAAACTTAATTAAATGTTATCAAGTAAAATGATTCACAACTTCGTGTTCCACGGCCATCTTGTCATCAGTGTGAAGGGGGGCTCCTCCCTCACTGTGTTACATCCAGCCCAACACGCACACAAACGTAAGAATGTTCAGTCTTGCAAAATGCTCCTCAGCTGCCACGTGAAACTGTAGTGAATGCTCTGCTGATTTGTGAGAACCTCTGGAAACATCACAAATAGAAATACGAAGAAAAGCAAGACAAATGGACACTGACACTATTGGGAAACAGTATCTCATTACTGAGAATCTATGGCATTCGCTCTACCTGAGAGGAAGGGTTTGACAGGTTTGTTAACTTGTCTTTTATCTGACCACTTTCAAATGGGGAACATAGTGGGGGGAAGAAGTAGGACTTCTTCTTCTACCTAGGGTGTAGAAGGGTGCAAAGACTTTCACTCCCATGGCAACAACAAGAAAAACCCAGAAAAAATTATACTTTTCTATGGGATTAGTAGCCCAGTGGAGGCAAGGAAACCTTGACTACCTGACTTCCCAAGAGAGACAATCTCTTCCTAGAGTACAGGGAGTGGCAGCGACTCCCAAACCTGGAACAGCTGCCACAGAACAGGAGACTGTGAGGACAAGAAGAAGCCAGCCCCGTCTTGGATGACATCTCCCTCAGCCCGACCAGCCTGCCCGCTCCCACCCAGCCTCAAATCGTGCCAGGAAGGCAGTGATGGTGGACAGGCTGCAGAGCAGAGCGAAGCTGCTTGGTCCTCCACAGCCTCACGTGCTGGGACTCCGAGGCTCAGCCAGAGTTAAGTCCAAGGCACACCAAATAGATCTAAGACTACAGCCCACCCTTCCTAGCTCACACACTGACAGGCCAAATGTAGATGAACTCAACACGATAAAAGCTGTGGCAGAGCCTCAAGTCAACTTGACTCTTGGAGGAATCTGAATGATAAGCCCCTCACCCAAACTAAGGAAAGGATTTGCATTCTGTGGGAAATACACAAAACAAAATCAAAACAGAACGAAATATTACCAATGAGTCTCCACTGTTAATTTGCATCCAATGTCTGGAATGGAATAAAAAATTATAAGACATGTAAAGAAGTAAAAAAATTTGATCCATAATCAAAAGAAAACACAATCAATAGATGCAGACTCCAGATGATCCATAATGAAAATCAGCAGACACACAATGTAAAAAAGTATTATGAATATGTAAAAGAATTTACAGATAAAGATGCATATAATAGAAGATAAATGGAAACTCAACATAAAATATCAAAAAGAAATTCAAGACCCAAAAACTACAATATCATACTATCTGAAATAAAACATGTATTGATGAGGCTTCTGGGCATACAAAAAAAATTTTCAGTGAACGTGAAGACATGTCAATATAAATAATCCAAACTAAATCACAGAGCAAAGAAAAGGACTGAATAAAATGAAAAGAGCACCTGTGACTTGTGGGATAATATCAAGTGGGTTGACACGTGTAACTGGAGTCCCAGGAAGAAAGTAGAGATAAAATTTGGGAAACATATTTGAAGAAATTGTGGCCAAAATTTCTCAAATTTGATTTAAAAAAATAAATCGATGGATCCCAAAAGCTCAATAAACTCCAAGCAGGACAAATACAAAGAAAACACACATAGGCACAAATTGTTGAAAACAGAAGCTAGAAGCAGACAGAGGGGGAAAAAATATATTATATACATTAGTACAATAATAAAAATGATGGATGAGTTCTTATCAAAAACAATGAAGCCCAGAAGACAAAAGAATAGCATTGTTAAAGGATATGGGACCTCAACAAACTAGGTGTAGAAAGAATATACCTCAAAATAATAAAAACTGTATAAGACAAACCCACAGCCAACATCACACTAAATGGGGAAAAATTAAAAGCATTTCCCCTAAGAACTGGAACAAGACAAGGGTGCCCACTGTCACCACTTCTATTCAACATAGTACTGGAAATCCTAGACAGAGCAATCAAGCAAGAGAAAGAAATAAAGGGCATCCACAGTGGGAAAGAGGAAGTCAAACTATCCCTGTTTGCCACTGGAATGATCTTATACCTAGAAAACCCTAAAGACTCCATCAAAAGACTCCCAGAACTGATAAATAAATTCAGCAAAGTCTCAGGTTATGAAATCAATGTGCACAAATCAGTAGCATTTCTATATGCTAATAATGGTCAAGCTGAGAGTCAAATCAAGAATGCAATACCATTTACAATAGCTGCAAAGAAAATAAAATAGCTAGGAATAAACTTAACCAAGGAGGGAACGATCTCTACAAGGAGAACTGCAGAACACTCATGAAAGAAATCACAGATGACACGAACAAATGGAAAAACATCCCATGCTCATGGACTGGAAGAATCAACAGTGTTAAAATGTCCACACTGCCCCAAGTGGTTTACAGATTCAACACACTCCCATCAAAATACCAACATCATTTTTCATAGGTCTAGAAAAAATAATCCTAAACTTCATAGGGACCAAAATAGTCCAAATAACCTTAAGTAAAAAGAACAAATCTGGAGGTATCTCATTACCTGACTTCAAATTAAACTACAAGGCTATAGTAACCCAAACAGCACGGTACTGGTATAAAGGTAGACATATAGACAAATGGAACAGAATAGAGAACCCAGAAATAAAACCATATAGCTACAACCAACTGATTTTCAACAAAGCAGACAAAAAACATACACTGGGGAAAGGATGTTCAACAAATTGTGCTGGGAAAATTGGAGCCATATGAAGAAAAATGAAACAGGATCCCTCTCTCTCACCATGTACAAAAATTAACTCAAGATGGATTGAAGACCTAAATGTAAGACCCGAAACCATAATAATTCTGGAAGAAACTATAGGAAAAACCCTTCAAGACATTGGCCTAGGCAAAGAATTTATGACTAAGACCCCAAGTGCAAATACAAGAACAACAAAAATAAATAAATGGAACTTAATTAAATTAAAAAGTTTCTGCACAGCAAGGGAAATAATCAACAGAGTAAATAAAAACCCTACAGAATAGGAGAAAATATTTGCAAACTATACATCTGACAAAGGGCTAATATTCAGAATCTATAAAGAACTCAAACAAATCAGCAAGAAAAAAACAAATAACCCCATTAAAAAGTGGGCAAAAGACATGAACAGAGTTTTTTCAAAAGAAGATAGACAAATGACCAACAAGCATATAAAAAAATGCTCAACATCACTAATTATCAGGGAAATGCAAATTAAAACCACAAGGAGACACCACCTTACCTCTATCATTTGGCCATTATTAAAAAATAAAAAAATAATAGATGTTGGTGTGGATACAATGAAAAAGGAACGCTTATACACTGTTGGTGGGACTGTAAATTAGTACAACCTCCTTGGAAAACAGTATGGAGATTCCTTAAAGAACTAAAAGTACACCTACCATTTGATTCAGCAATCCCACTACTGGGCATCTACTCAAAGGAAAATAAATCATTTTATAAAAAAGACACCTACACCTGAATGTTTATCACAGCGCAATTCACAATTGCAAAGATATAGAATCAACCGAAGTGCCCGTCAATTGATGAGTAGAAATGAAAATGTGGTGTGGTGGATGAATACACACACACAGACACACACACACACCATGGAGCACTGCTCAGCCATAAAAAGGATTGAATTAATGTCATTTGCAGCAACTAGGATGAAACCGGAAACCATTATCCTAAGTGAAGTATCTCAGGAATGGAAAAACAAACACCACATGTTCTCACTGATAAGGGGGAGCTAAACAATGGGTACACATGGTCACAAAATGGTGTAAAGGACTTTGGAAACTAAGCAGGGGGGAGGTTGGGGAGGGTGCGCGATAAACACTCACCTATCTAGTACAATGTATACTATTCCAGTAACAGGCACACTAAAAGCCCTGATTTCAACATCATACAATTCATCCATGTAACAAGAAAACATGTACCTCCTAATTTTTTGAAATAAAAATTATTTTTAAAGAAACTGATTCAGGAAGAAAAAAAAGAAAATTATTCTGTAAAATAAAAGAGACATTTTTTAAAAAGGATGAAGGGGAGACTGTCATCTGAGAATTCTGTATCTAGTGAACATATCCTTTAAAAAATTAAGGCAAAATAAAGGCATTTTCAGATAAAAGCTGAGTGAATCCATTGCCAGTATACTCACACTGTAAGAAAGGTTAAAGGAAGCCCTCTAGGCTTAAGGGAAACAATGCCGGATGGAAAGTAGGACCTACACAGAGGAGTAAAGAGAACTGGATATGGCACATATGTGTGTAAATATAAAAGCTTATTTTTCCCTTTCTTAATTTTTTTGAAGAACAATTGAACACTTAAAGCAAAAATAATAACAATATATTATGAGGCTTATGACATAAATACATGTAAATTATATGCAATAATAGCACAAACAATGGTAGGGAAATGGACTTATATGTTGAAAGATCTTTATATTATACATCAAATAGTATAATATGACTTCAAAGTACATTGAGGTAAATTAAAGACACATGTTAGAATCCCTAGAGCAATCTCTAAAAACTAACATGAAGAATATTGTAGCTAAAAACCCAATGGAGGAGATAAGATTTTTAAAATTTTAAAACAGTTAATTTTAAAAAAAGGCAGAAAGGCGGAGAAATAATGCAAAGAACAAACGGGACAAATAGAAAACAATTAGCAAGATTACAGGTAGACTTAAGTCCAACTGTATCAATAATTACATTAAATATAAATGGGCTAAACACTCCAATAAAAGACAGCACATGTCAGATTGAATTAAAAAACAAAACCTCCTATATAATATAGGACACACTTTAAATATAAAAACACATTTAAAAGTAAAAGGATAGGCCAGGTGCAGTGGCTCTCGCCTGTAATCCCAGCATTTTGGGAGGCTGACGTGGGAGGCTCAGTTGAGGCCAGGAGTTCAAGACCAGCTTGGGCAACATAGGCAACGTAGCGAGACCCCGTCTCTACAAAAATAGAGAAATTAGCCAGGCATGGTGGCTCGCGCCTGTAGTCCCAGCTACCGGGGAGGCTAAGCAGGAAGATTGACTGAGCTCAGGAGTTGGAGGCTGCAGTGAGCTGTGATGATGCCACTGAACTCCAGCCTGGACAACAGAGTGAGACCCTGTCTCAAAAAAAAAAAAAAGTAACAGAATAACAGAGGTTGGTGAGGATGCGGGGAAAAGGGAACGCTCAAGCACCGCTGGTGGGAATGTAGCAACCTCTGAGGAGAACAGTATGGCGATCTTTCAAAGAACAGAAAATAGAACTACCATTTTAGCCAGCAATCCTACTACTGGGTATCTACCCAAAGGAAAAGAAATCATTACATCAAAAACATACTTGCACTCGCATGTTTATCGCAGCACTATTCACAACAGCAAAAATATGGAATCAACCTAAGTGTCCATCAGCGGACGAGGGGTTAAAGAAAATGTGGTGTGTGTACGTGTGTGTGTGTATATCGTTGAATACTACTCAGTCATAAAAAAGTATGAAATCCTGTCTTTTACAACAACATGGGTGGAACTGGAGGTCATTATCTTAAGTGAAATAGCTCAGCTACAGAAAGTCAAACACTGCATGTTCGCACTTGTAAGTGCGAGCTACACAGTCGCACACGTGGACGCGGAAAGTGGAATAACAGACATCGGACACTGCAAGAGTGGGAGGGTGGGGGCGAGAGACAAGACAGTACGTAACAGCCACACTAAAGCCCAGACTCACCACTACACAACACATCTGCATAACCAAACTGCCCTGTACCCTCTATCTATAAAGATTCTTTAAAAAGAATATGAAAGAGTTGAACAGTACCATCAAACAATCTAATCTGATTAACGTGTGTAGAAAATCACACCCACTAACTACAGAACACATGTTCTTTTCAAGTGCACGTGGTACATCTACCAAGAGAGAACATACGTTGGGCCATAAAATAAATCTCATTAAATGTTAAAGGTTATATACGGCGTATAGTCTCTGACGACAACAGAGGTCCATGACAGTGTTTAGAAAAGCACTCAACTTTTGGCAACTAAGTAACATACTTCTCAATAATCCACGGGTCAAAGGAGATATCACACAGGAAATTAGAGAAATATTTTCAACTGAATAGTAAAGAAAAGACAATATATCAAAATTTGTGGCATGTAACTAAAGTTCTTATAACGATAAATTCGTAATTTAAAAATGTTCATATTAGAAAAGATGGTTTGAAACAAATGATCTAAACGTCCACATTAAGAAGCTAGAAAATAAAGAGCAAATTAAACTGAAAGTAAATAGAAGGAAGGAAATAATAAAAATAAGAGTGGAAATCACCAGAATAGAAAACAGCCAAGCCATATGAAAAACAAGAGAGTCAAAGTTGATTTTTCAAAATGATTAATAAAATTTATCAACCCTTAGCAAGAGTAATGGAAAAGAGAGGGAAATACAAATTACCAGCATCAGGACATCACCACAGAGCCTGCTGATGTTAAAGGATGGCAAGAGAATAGTACAGACAACTTTATGACAACAGATTTGACAACTTATACAAAATGAAAAAATTACTTTAAAAACACAACAAAGACCGGGCACAGTAACTAACGCTTATAGTCCCAGCACTTTGGGAGGCTGAGGCAGGAGGATTACTTGAGGCTGGGAGTTCAAGACCAGCCTGGGCAACATGGCAAGACCCTGTCTCTACAAAAAAGAAAAAGGTAAATTAGCCAGGTGTGGCGTGCACCTGTAGCCCAGCTACTCGGGAGGCTGAGGCGGGAGGGTCCTTGAGCCCAGGAGTGGGAGGCTGCAGGGAGCTGTGATGACACCACTGCCCTCCAGCCCGGGCGACAGCGTAAAACTCCATCTTGAAAAAAAAATTACGCAAGAGAATAGAGAAAGTCTGGACAGCCCGTTTCAATTAAGAAACTGAATTAATAATTAAGAACCTCTAAGGGGAAGTGTGCTGATGTCTGCAACTCAGAAACGCATCGGAAAGTAAGATGGAGCGATGCCTAGGTAGCAGGATACACATATGACGAGGAAGGCATAATGAAATGCTAATCTAGGAAATGAGCAAGGCTACTCATCATACAGGTCTATCTACTTTTCTGAGTGGTTGAAATTCTTCATAATAAAAATTTGGGGGAAAAACTAGCATTTTCCACAAAGAAATTTACCCAGAAATGAAACTCCGGTGCCATGTGGTATTAGAGTGAATCAAACATTTAAGGAGGAAATAATACCATTCTTACACAAACTTTTTCAGAAAACAGAGAAGGATGAAACACTCTTGAACTTATTCCACGACACAACTTACACTAAAACGTGACAAGGACATCAGAGAAAAAGAAATGACAGACCAATGTCCCTCATGAACACATACACAAAAATCCTTAGCAGAACATTACTAAATTGAATAACATACCATGTGTGCTGCATTTTATCTCAGGAAGCAAGGTTGGTTTAACATCTGAAAAACAATTCTTATAATTCACCACATTAACAAAATAACAAAGAAAAATCTTGTGGCCATCTTTAAATGCAGAGATAGCATTTGTGAAAATTCAGCATCTATTTATGATAAAAACTCTAAACAAACTAAAATTAGAAGGGAACTTTCTCATTTGATAAAGGGCATCTGTGAAAATCCTAAAGCCAACGTCACACTCATTGGCAAACGATCGAATACTTTCCCCCAAGATCAGGAATAAGACACGATGCTGTTCTCATAACTTCTTTGCAACATGGTACTGGAGGCCTTAGCCAGAAAAACAAGACAGGAAACAGAAATAAAAGACATACAGATAAGAAACTTGCCCTTATTCACAGAAGATGTGATTGTGAACATAGAAAATCCCAAGGAATTACCAAAAAAAAAAGAAAAAGCTATTGGGACTAATAAGTGAGTTTAGTAGGTTGCAGGCCACAGATACAAAAAGTAATTGTATTTCTCTACACTAGCAACAAACAATTGAAAAATTAATGTTCTGATGAATACATTTAATAAAGGATGCACCAGACTTCTCCGAACGGAGAGACACGTCATGTTCACAAATCGCAAGCCTCAGTATTTTTATCCCGTCAGTTCTCTCCAAGTGGGTCTGTGGATTCAATGCCACCTCAAGACTTTCTATAAAGCTGCAGTAACCAAGATAACGTAGACACGCAGACCTGCGGGACTGGACAGTGTCTAGAAACAGACCCGCTCTTGTTCCATGAACTGATTTTTGACAAAAGCAGCAAAAAAAGTCAGTTGGGAAAGGAAAGGCTTTCTAACAAATGGTTCTGGAGTCACAGGATAATCACATGGAAAAAATGGCCCTTGGAACCCAGTTCCTATCACACACAACAATTAATTGAGATGGATCAGAGACCCGCATGTAATCACAGCTTCTAGAAAATGACATGGGAAAGTATCTTTGTGGCCTTGGTGAAGATTTCTTAGGACACAGAAGCTTTAGCCATAAAAGAAAAATACATTAGGTCATTTTGATTTAATCAAAGGCAAAAATCTTCTGCCCATCAAAAGATACTGTTAACTTCTACTTTCCACCAGGATGGAGTCACAGAGGTCTGGACTCACCACCTCTCCCACCCGCCTTCAAACAGCTGGAAAACGGTACTAAATATGAGAAACAACTGTTTTCAGACCTCGAACTATAGTTCCTGCAACAAGAGGAGCAAGTGGAGCTTTCTGAGTGCCCGACTCCCTGCCTGGGGACACTTCAGGTCTGCAGACCTGCTCAGAGAAGGCCTTTGCTGCTGCAGGCTGCCAGGGCCTGGGCGTGGGGTTGGCGCCCCAGAAGGGCACCATCTGGAGCCATGGGCTCAGCTCCAAGAACTGAGGCTGCGGGGCCAGGTGGACCTGGGGCAGGGCTACATTTTTAGGAGGATACACTGAACTGGGGGCCCAAAGTCTAGGACATAGGTCTCCTCCACCTGACCGGCCAGTCCCAGCTTCCCCACCTTACAGGGCAGCCGCAGAGTGTCAGGCTGGGCCTGCCTCCCGAGGCCACCCCCCAGTGCCCCTGCTCCCCAGGCGCAGCTCCCACATGGAGGCTGGTGCCCGTGCAGGGCCCCTGGCTCCAGCCACTCAGTGGAGCGTTGCTATTCTTAGCTGTAACCTAAGCAGCTGCCCATTAAAATTCCATTAGTTTCGAAGGCTCGAGCAGCAGTTGATATTTCTAATTATTGTGAAATTAAAATTGTCCCTGTAATTTAATGATAATTGCAGGGATGCCAGCTGGCACCCTGGGGAGCCACACTGTTCCCAGCAAAACTTGGAAAGTCTCTTGAAATTTCTTTGAACAGGAAAAGACAAAGGCTTTTGGAAAGTGGCGGGGGAGGAGGCGGTCAGGCACACAGTTGAATCCAAATTTCGAGTGTTTATGGGCTCTGAACTTGGGCCTCCGTGCAAGGCAGCCTGGCTCGGGGGAAGCGCTGGGCTGCCCAGGGGAGGCCGGGCTGCAGACGTCACTGGCCGTGAGCTGTGGGATTAAGGGAAAGAGTGAGGACTAAACAATGGAATAAATAAGGACTCTAACCCTGTAGGGAACTGAGGAACACAGTAGGTATAACACTATGGGGAAAGTTCTAGAAGCTGGCAGAAGCCTTTGTAGGGCAAGGCCTGCATTTCGGGAATTCTGGGGGTTGAAGGGAGAGGCACCTTGAGCTGGAGGAGCAGAATCTGCCAGAGGCGAGACCGGCCCGAGGTGCACCCTGGACCCTCTGGGGAGTTGCAGCAGGGCACAGCGCGGCACCGGGCCCTCCAGGGCTTCCCCCGCACCAGCCGCCACCTGGGCCCCCTGACTTGGGGACCCTGTGCAAGCACTGGGCGTGGGGGGCATGGGCCGCTGTGGGGATCTTCTGCACCCCAAGGCCACCCTCCGTTGGGCCCTGACCCCACCCCACCACCCTGCAGCCCCAGGCCTGGGGTCAGAGCCCGCCCATCCCCTTGCTGGCTCCCTGGCTCCCCAGCACACCCCTGCCTGCCACCCTCACCCTTCCCTCCTCTGAGGGCCAGCTCCCAGGCCCCTGCCCCACAGACCCACCACACCCCAACTGCTCTACACTGGCTGCCCATGGAGGGCAGGACGGGGTCAGATTTGACTCTGTGTCCCCAGAGTCCAGCAGACTGGATAGTCCCAGATCTGGGGCCCAGTGGAGCTTTGTGAAGTGTGAGGTGTGTGCCCTGGACTCCTCCTGCAATGGCCACTGCCTGGGAGACAGTGGTCTTGGGCCGGCTTCTATAGCAGGCCACAGGCAGAGAGCACCACCCTGGCAAAGCAGCATTTCCTGCCCCCTTGCATGCAGGCTCTGCCCTGAGTTTATCTTCCTCTTGTAGAACTCTGCTGAACATGGCAAGAAGGGGCAACAACACCGACCAAGTCCCAAATGCTTTCCCTGCCGTTTCTCCTAATGCTCCTATCTTGGTCTGTGAGAGGCCCACCCGCCAAGGTGGACAAGGTGACAGACCACACGGGTCCCACCATATAAGATGGGCCACCAGCCGTCTATCCTCAATGGGTGGGTCCTCACCATCACCCACGCCCCATGCAGCAGCCTCTGCTGAGCTAACTCCATGCTGCAGGAGTTGAAATTGCCATTTCCAATACTCTCTTCCCTTTCTGGCACTAAGTTCCTTATCAGAAATTGCATTTGGCTACAAATATGAAATAACACTGGCATGCTTGGGGGTTTTCTTTCTCTCTCACACAAAAGCAGCCAGGCCCACGTAGCGCTCCACAGTGCACCTGGGCTCCCGGTCTGCTGTCTCTCTGCTCTGGGCGTGTGGCTTTCAGCCTCGGGCTCACCTCAGCATCCTGGAAGGCTGCTGGAGAGCCAGACATCTCCTCTGTCTCCTCTGCTTTGAGCTGGAGGTAGGAGAGTGTGGGAAAATGGCAAGAAAACCCACCTACCTGCCTGTCCCTTTCTTGAGGCAGTTTCCCAGATTTTGCACTAACTTCCTGGGATATCTCACTTGTCACCTAAATCAAAAGGAATATTTGTCAGATTTTAGCTCGGAACATTGCTGCCCAGAGTAAAACAAACATTTTGTTACTAAGGAAGACAAGAATGGATATTGATGAGCAGTGGCAGGCTCTGCTCGGGGAAAGATCTCTGATGCCTTGTCTACGACAGGGAAAACCTGGATTAACTGAGACATAAAACCACAGAGATCTGGCTCGTTCTCAGCTCCTTGAGAGCAGGACACATCACAGAGCCCGGCCCTGAGCAGGTGCCCTAAAGGGAGCCCTGGGGTGAGTCCCTTAGAAATGGGTCCTGGGCCATTACGCTGCTCAGGCTGGAGTCACACGTCAGCAGAGAGACAGGTCAGCTTCCGGGTCCAACAGGAGGGCAGACCACTGCAATGCTGTGGAAAGAGGGTCTTTACTAGCGGAGCTAGACCTGCACTGCTGTGCGGCGGAAAGGCCCTAAGACGGTCGTTGCAGGACTGGGGAAAAGTCCCCATGCAGCCCGGGGCCGGGGCCTCCAGGGACAACTGGAAACCAGACTCCTGCTGCCGAGTGGAGCCATGCAGGGCGGTGTAGACGTCTAGGCGAGACCGTTAGGTCTCAGTGGCTGCCACCTCTGTGGGTTTAGTCCAGTACACAGTGTTGGTCAGCTAGGCCGGCAGTCGGGAAGGAGGGGAAGAGCCAAAATGGGCCTGCTGGGGTGTCTGTGTCTGTTTCCCATAGCCCCGACCACCCACAGCCTCTGACCAGCCGTGGCCTCCACCCTCCTGCCTCCGAGATCCTGCAGTACCTCACCTTTGACCCCCTCGACCTGCAACCATACGGGGTGCAGATTCTTGGAAATGTAGTTCCCAGTGCACGGAGTGTCAGCAGCACACACGGTGTCAGATGCTTAGAGAAGGGAAGGCAGAGATGCCTGGAAGGAGAGGCCAGGCAAGCCTGGGTGCGGAGGGGTGCCCTGGAAAGTGGGGGGCACGGAGGCCTCTGCCCCAGGAAGCTGGGGCCACACACACCTCCCGCCCCATGCAAGCCTGGCTCACAAATAATCTTCTGTCCCACCTACGTGTTGCCCATATGTTTTTACCACCTACAGTACGTCTTTCAACTTTTTAAAGCTCTTTTGCCATACAAAAACTTTTGGAACATTATTAATCACATTAGACTATTTTTCTCTTTATAAGTCATCTCACTCAGAAAGGTCTCAGACCCCAAGGTTATGCATCTTTTCAAATTTCCTCTAGAAGATCTCCATTTTTAACATTTAAATTTTTAATCCGTCTGAAACCAGCGTTGTGTAAGGCTGTAAGAGCCAGTAACTAAACCCTTTGTACAGGTTATGACTCCTTATTTTCTTGCCAATTACGCCAGCACCTTTACCCATCACTAAACACGAGGGTCACACTTTGCCACGTTCGCCAAATGTTAAGTCCCCTGCAAGCTGGGCCTATTCCTGCACCTCTACAACACCCTGGTCTGTCCTGTGTGCTTGGCGCTGCCACAAGTTTCACCACCTGGTGCACAAGCCCCGAGGTCACTGTTCCTCTTTCTTTCCCTTTATTTCTTCCACAAGAAGCTCAGAACCATTTCGTTCCACTTTTCAAGCACACTAGGCTCTGCTCGGAATTATGTCACATCTACACACGGCAACGTGCCCTCGTGCGGGTTCATGTCCTGTTCTTTACCCTCATGGCACTGGTGTCCACTGTGCTTTCATTTATGCAAAAGGATTTTATCGCTTTTGTTGCTATTATGAATGGGATTTTTGTCTATTTCTAACTGGTGATTACTAATACAGAAAAAGGGGAAAACTTTATATATTTATTTTATTTATTTGCCTCTTACTAATTCTGGTACACTTTTAAAAAGCTTTTCTTTTAGGTTTTCTGGTTTCACAATCACGTCGTTGGGAAGCAGACGCCATCGTTGCATGTCTTTTCCAGTATTCACACCGATCACTTTGCACTTGCGTGGCCGATGTCGATGAGCAACAACAGGCCTCCTGCCTCCTCCCCAGTTGTACTGGACGTGGCTGTCTCATCCCCGTGCAAGCACGGCGTCTGCTGACGAGGTGGGTATAATCCGTGGCCTGTTCCCTTGCACCCCTCTCATGCCAGAGCTTTATTGGGCGTCTGTGGCCCCAGGCCCCTCCCGTTTGGTGAGTTATGTGCACGGCCGTCCGATGTGAGGACCCCACGTTTCTGAGGAATCCCTACTTGGTCATGGTGTCTTACATTTGCTAATATTTTATTTAGAATTTTCACATTTATTTTTTGGTTTTGTCCTTTTTAAAAATCAGGTTTTGGTATTAAGGCTTTGGTTACAGGGATATTTCTCTCTTTTTTTAGGATCTGAGGTAGTTTAGCATCTTGGGAAGGCATTTCAATAATATCTATTAAACGTGTGAATGCACCTCCTTTTGATCCAGAAATTCTGTATGTAGGAATTTACACTAAAAAAATTTGCTACTTATTCCTTAAGAAATTAAACATAGATTTACCATATGATCCAGCAATTCCACTTCGGAGTATACTCAAAAGAACTGAGAACAGGCTGGGCGCGGTGGCTCACGCCTGTAATCCCAGCACTCTGGGAGGCCGAGGCAGGAGGATCGCATGAGGCCAGGAGTTTGAGATCAGCCTGAGCAAGAGCAAGACCCCATCTCTACTAAAAATAGAAAAATAATTAGCCAGTGTGGTGGCACCTGTAGTCCCAGCTACTCGGGAGGCTGAGGCAGGAGGACGCTGGAGCCCAGGAGTTGGAGGCTGCAGTGAGCTTCGATGACGCCACTGCACTCCAGCCCGGGTGACAGAGCGAGACTCTGTCTCAAAAAGAAAAAGAAAAAGAAAAAGAATTGAAAGCAGAGTACCTAGGGGACAGGTGCACACCCACGTTCACAGCAGCGTCGCTCACGACAGCTAAACGGTGGCAGCGACCCAAGTGTCCATCAGCTGGAATGGATGAACAAAAGGGAAGGAAATCCTGACACATGTTACAACACGATGGACCCTGAGGACATCACGCTAAATTAAATCAGCCAGGCGCAGCAGGACAAACCCTGTGTGATTCCCCTCATGTGAGGTCCCTGGAGCAGTCAGAGTCACAGAGACAGGGAGGGGAACGGTGGGTGCCAGGGCTGGGAGGGGGAGTGGGGCTTATTGTTTCCTGGGGACAGAGCTTCAGTTTGGGACGATGAGAAAGTTCTGGAGGTGGATGGTGGTGATGGTTGCACAACAGTGTGAAGGTACTTAATGCTGCTGAATTGTACTCTTAAAAATGGTAAATTTTATGTTGTATTTTACTACAATAAAAAATTATGAGAAATGGTAAGGATTTAGAATACTCGATTTCTAAAAAGAATAATACAGTTGAAAGGTTCATTATGACAGATTTCAAGACTGACGGTAATGAAGACAGCAGTAACACAGACCCAGGTGGAGACCTGCACATTTACAGGCATCGGGTTTTCAAGGATTCCAAAGCCATTCAGTCATGAAGGGACTTTTCTACAAATGGTGCCATAACATCAGGGCATCTGTATGGAAAAAAAATAAATCTCCACCCTGAGCTCACATGAGAGCCATTGTAGCGTGATACAACTTTTCCTTTCCTGTACAATTTTTTGTTTCCCCTAGAGTGAAGAACTGTTTTGTCTGATTACACACAGGAATACTCACTGCACCACTGTTTATTGCAGAGAAAGCCTGGAACAATCTGTCCGTCAGGAGGAACCCCGTGAAACTGTGGTGCTTCCACACACTGGAACGTGATTCCGCCACTACCAAGGAGCAGGGCATCGTCTGCATCTGCAAGGAGCAAGCTCAAGGGCAAGGTTCAGAGCAGCACGCACTTGTGTACAGGAAGGCCGCGTGGCACCAGCCCTGGTCCCGGCTGCGGGGCGCGCTGGCTGGTGCAGGAGGGGCCCAGAGGACAGCAGCAGGTCAGAGTCTCCGACAGAGTCAGCTCTCGGGCTCAGAGGCTCACACGCCAAAAACTGCTTTCCACAGGAGAATTGCCAAAGGTGGCGTGGCTCAGTTCCAAAGCTGTAGGGCCACCTCTGTGGTCTTCTAGTGGGCTGTCAAAGACCCCAGACGCCACCCCCGCCCGGCAACGTGAGTGCACCAGCTCACCAGCGGCAAGGGCAGCACCGAGCCGCTGTGAAGTCTTCTCTTCCCTGTGTGCACCCTCAGCTGTGGGCTGCTTGGGAAAAGGATCAAAGAAAACATCGCCTGAGGTATCTGTCGCTGCCCAACACCGAAGAGGCTCGCCAGACACGGCATCCCTTTCTTAGGGAGTGCAGAGTGCGGCCGCTCGGCCTCACTGGGAGGGCGGATCATCGTGTGCCCAGACCAAATGCCTGAGGTCACTGGGCCCTGGATTTCTGTGCTCCCTTCTCTCCCCAACATGCACGTGGGCTTTAGCAAGCCCCCCAGGCACCTGCTCCCTCCTGTTCTGCAGGTCTGACGTGCGGGATCAACGTGAGCTCCTGGGCGATGAGACGGCACGTGGTACAGAGCAGGAGAGCGGGCGGAGCCCTGACAGAAGCCACCATGTCCGCAAGCCAAGACAAGCCGTGGGACGGAGAAGGGCGCCAGGTGGACCGCTGTGTGCTGGGCAGGGGCTCGCTCCAGCACATCAAGCTCACATGGGGCAGTGGCCGCAAAGGGGCCACACTCCTCTAGCTGACGGGAATCCACAGTTGTCCCCACACAAGCCACAGATGGGCCAGGAACCCTCACGTCTGCAGGGTTCCAGGCTGTGATGGTTGTCTTCCCCACGGATGCGGCAGGTTTTGGCTTCTATTTCGGAAGGTAGGGCAATCCCAGGGCTTCCAATTAGCTTTTCCTACTGTAAGATCCTCATGTCCTAGGCCAGGGGGCGACTCCCACTGGATTCCACTAAGATGGACTTGGCAGAGACTGCACATAGCACCTTCTTCCATAAGCCCCACTTTGAGTGCGTCTCTGCTGGTCTGAGTCCTGGAGCTTTTTGCTGGTGCAGGGCCGGCGCCCAGGGCTTGGGTGTTTATCCGTGCCTGGCCCACACCAGAGGCCTGTGCCAGTTGGACCGTCCTGTCCTCACTCAGGCCAGGACGCCTCTTAAGGACACCTCGCCCCCCTCTGGGGTGCCATGCCGTCGCCTGGCCCTCCCGGCTGTGGGAGTCTGTCATCCCAGTGGAAACCAGGGAGCTCCTGTCCGAGGCCCGCCTCCCGCGTGGGGAGGAAGATGCTGGCTCCCACCTCAGCAGTGCCGTGCTCAGAGCCAAGGTGAAGGGGTGCCCTCCCGGTTTGCTCACGTCTCCCTCCACCTTCATTTCCCTCTACAGCACTTACCTTCTAACATGCTAAACACTTAATTTTGTTTATTGTCTGTCTAACCCCACCCCCAACTTGAAATTCTATGAGGACCAGAATTTTTATCTGCTTTACACCCAACTCTGTCCCTAGCATCGAGAACACAGAAGGGGATGAGTAAGACGGTTGTTAGACGAAGGAAAAAGGGGCCATCTCCGGGCCCCCCGGGGGCATGGTTTACTCGCCGCTTGTGCTGACCACAGGCAGGGCAGCACGGAGGCGCCCCGTGCACGGCGGCCCTCCACAGGCCTCGCTGTCGGGCAAACAAGGCTGCAATGCACATTCTCCTTCAGGTCGCCTTTTGCAGCCGCTTGAGTTTCTCTAAGGCAGCGGTTCTCAAATTGCGGCCCGTGGATCCCTGAGTGCCCCTGAGGCCACAGCTACCTTCATAATAATCTGAACGATGCCACTTGGATCCTCACTGCACGGACATTTGCACTGACAGCACAGAAGCAGTGGCGGGTCCTTGGCACGAATCAAGGCAGGCGCCAAACTCTGGCAGCAGTCCTGTGCGCTTCACACGACACAACGGCAGCAAGTGCCAGAGTCACTTAAGAGTGTCCTTGATGAAGTAGTAAAAATGATCAATTGTGTGAGATCTTGACACTTGAGTCTATGTCTTTTTAAAATTCTGTGTGACCAAATGGAAAGTGTGTACACAGAGCTTCTGTTCCATGCCTAAGTCGAGGAAAATCACTGTGCAATTGTTTGAGCTGCCAGCTGAAATATAGATTTATGTATGTAAATAAGTAAATGGAACACTATTTTTACTTGAAAGAAAGACGGACAGAAACGTGGGTTATTCAGCCTTGGGTACCCTGGCAGACACTTTCTTGAAAATGAACAAAGTGAGCCTGTCCCTTCAAGGAAAACAACTGATGGCATTTGTTATCAATGATAAAATTCAAGCTTTCACGCAAACGTCAGAATTTTGAAAAACTTGCATCCACCGCCACGAGCTCGACAACTTCCCAACTTGAAGACTTTTCTGCTAAGATTAGTGGTGATATCAACAAAAGTGATTTTTAGATACTGATTAATGAACTGTGTCCACATTCGGAAGATCTGCGTGACTTGGAGAGCCAATATTTTCCAAGTGCCCAACGTGTGATATCAGAGAGACACGGACGGGGAGAGGGTGAAGCGTGAGACGGACCGATGGGTTCTGCTGAAACGTGGAAGGAGGAGCCCACGGACGTGGTTCCAGATTCCAGATCACCGCTAACCTTGAAGAACCGCCCACCGCTTGTCGAGTGTTGGTGTAGGACCAAGGAACAACATCCACAATTATCTGCAAAGGTTGTTAAAATGTTCCTTTCTTCTCCAAACACATATCTGTGTGAGGCTAGATTTCCCATGCCCGCTTCCGTGCTTCACAAGCCAACACCGCCCCACGGCAGACTAGCACGGGAACCGCAGGGCAGTGCAGCTGGCTTCTCCTAAGCTAGAGGTTTGTAAAAACGTAAAACCGTGCCGCTCTTCTAGCTAAAAGCTTTTTGTTTTGGAAAATGCATTTTTCACACAATTGTTATTTATGTTAACATGCAATGGGTTTATTATTTTGCAACGAACAGATATTTTTCAAATGTCCCAGGTTTAATGTCTAATAAGGTATTCTAATAGGTATTAATATTGGTCATTAGAACCCATGTAAGCAAAAGTTTTTTGGCGTCTTTGATAGTTTTTAAGAGCGTTAAGGGGTCCTCGGACCGCAGCGTTAGGAGATGATGCCAAATGGCTCCTGGAGTGGCTGCAGCTACTTACACTCCTGCTGGGATGCAGGAGCTCACACTTCTGTTTCTTCTTTTTTTTTGAAATAGTGCACCTTTATTTATGGCATATAAACAAAAACAAAGCCTTTCCCCAAAAGGCTACATAAATATGTCACTTCAGGTATTGTAAACTATATGTTGTTATACCTTTTCCCTGATACAAGTTAATTTCAGTAAGTATTTTGTTGGTAATCGTTTTCTCCCCACCAGTAATAGCGATGCTGTTATGCAAACCTGGGAAACCAGGAGCTGGAGGACGTTCCTCCTGGCGCTCCGTGCCGCAGACTCGGGGCTGCCCTCCTGAGCGCAGGGGCTGTGTCCCGCGGTCCCCACCCCTTGGGGGCCTGAGTGTGTCGTCTCACGTCGATTGGCCTCAGACCTTTGGCCCCATTCTTTTTTCATATGAATTTAAACATAATCTCATCCATTTTGAAAAACAAAAAACGCAATGTTATTGAGAGTGTAGATGAAATGCATGGACAAAGTGGTGACGTCTGTCTTTATTTTGGAGCTGTCACTAGCACGCTGAGTTCTCGGCATGTGCAGATATGGCTTTAGATTTTTCAACGAGACTGCAAGTTTTCTTGCAACAACTCTGAATGGAATATTTCTTCATTCTCATTTTTAACAGGTTAAAGCTGGTTTAAAGACTCTTGGTCTTTTGTATATTTGGTTTTCTGGGTATATAAAAATATTATCTGAAAACAAAGGTGATTCTCATTTCTGCATTTCGTCTGTTATCCTTGTTTTGTTTACTTATTTTACTGTATCAGCTACGAACGTCAGAACAACATTAAATAACGGGTGAAAATCAGGCACATTTGCCTGATTCCTGATTTTAGTTTTCAGTGTTAACATGTTGTTTTGCTGAATCTTATCGAATATTTTAGCATTTACTGATGTAGTCATTTTTTTCCTCCTTAATGGACCAACAACTGCAGAAGAAGGCAGAGAGTTGTTAACGACACACGCTGTTTACGAAAGGCGCCAGCCCCCGGTGGTTCCCAGCTGAGCTCTGACCAGCCTCCAGCGGTTCTGCTCCAGCCGTGGAAGAGGGGGCAGCACCCTGGCCCGACGGACAAAGCAGGAAGCTCAGACTCTCATCAAAGAGAACAAGAAAATGGAAAGAGACCAAACCACTCCTAAACGCAACTGTGAAAACGATACAGAGGGTGCGGTGACTGATGCCAGCAGTCCCTGAAACACTAACACACATGACCGTGACTCTAGGAACACAGAGGTTTAAAGGTGCAGAAATTGGCTACGGCTACATTGTTTAGAACCACAATTGTGTTACCTCTTACGGGAGCTTCTGGGCTTAACCATCCTGCCAGGGTCGCAGGTGCGGGTGGGGCTCAGGCACCGTGCCCTCTGGGAGGCTTGGGGCAGACCTCCCTGGTGGGAGGCTCAGACCCTCAAGGCCGCGCCACTGGAGGCGTGAGCCAGCCTCAGCAGTCAGCAGCTGGGGACAGGCGCATGTGGGCCGGTCACTTGTGTCCACGGCTGGGTTCCCAGAGTCTACGTGGCACAGGCACCTGGCAGGAGCCCAATACATCTGTTGGACAATGACTCCTGGGTGGCGTCTTGTCTGAGAGGCAGATGGTACCTGAGCTAGAAATTATCCAGAACAAGCTCCCAAAGCTCAGGCCTACAGTGTGAGACATCTCCACGTCCTCTGCCTTTTAGGGCCTCCCCGCTGCTTCTCAGCGGGTGCTGTGGTGGCTCACACTGGCTGACAAGAGCCAGCTGTGAGCATCTCTTCCTGACTTGGCAGCTGGAAACCGGCTTCAGTGGGAGAATTTACACCACAGGCACCGGCCAGTGCTCCATCCCGCCGCTGGAGCGCTGCTTGCAAATAGTCACCAGACACTCTGCCTTCATCCTAAAGCAAAATGGTTTGAGTCCACAGCTCACGGACTCCGGGAGATCTCTGAGGGGGCCGAGGCGGGTGGGAGCTCTCTGGTCCCTGAGGGCGCAGCGAGCACTGCTTCCCCAGCCCTCCCTCCCCACAGGCAGGCGTGGGGCTGTCCTCTGCACCACCCGGGGCCACAGGCTGGTCCGGCACCTGGCCGAGGCCCTGGCTACTCCCTTGCCTGGCTGACCGCGAGGTCCCCGGGGAGTCAGGTGAGCTGTGCTTGTCTCACACTGGATGTCTGTGGTGCCGTCTGGCCAGACCCTGGTCTCCACACCTCTCCCAGCAGCCTGCTCCCCCAGCAGCCAGAGGGAGAGTTTCTAAACCATGCGTCAAGCTGTGTCACTCACTTGCTGACCACCTGCCACAAACCTTTTCTGTTTGGGCAGCAGCGTGCCTAGTTCCAGCAGATTAACCAAACACGCCTGGTCGCAGCCTCCTTTGCAGGCAGGGCAACCAGTGACGCTTAGAGAGAATTCAGCCAAGGTGCTCCTGGGAAGAATTCTCCAAGCGGTGAAAGGACAGAGGCAGTGTGGTGAGCTTGCGGCTGTTCCCCGCCAGCCCCCAGCTCCTCTCCCCTGTGCATGTCAGATCCGGAGCTGCAGTGGCTGAAACACTCCCAACAGGCTCGGAAAACACCAAATCTCCTGCGGGCTGCACAGCCCTCCGTGGCCTGGCTGCTGGCGACACGGCCTCTTTGCTGCTCCTAAGGCTCGCTCTGGGTGTTTGCCCTGGCTGCTCCCAGCTCCGTGTGTCCAGCTCCTCTGTGCTCCCAGGCTGACCCTTCCTTCCGCGCTAGCCACAGTCTGCAATTATTCCTCTACTGACTGGTCTGTCTCCCCTCCATGGGAGTGGAAGCTCCTTGAGGCCAGGGCTTTTGTCCCATTCACCGTGGTATCTCCAGAGCCTAGAAAATTAAACAGGGTGGTGTGCATGAGCAGGTGTTATTACTTTTATTAGTGTCATTACTGAGGAGGCAGTGGAAATACGCGATGTTCCAAACAGAGGTGAGTAAAAAGGACTCTGGAAGGCTGCCTGGGGTTTGCGTGGGTGTCAGAGGTTATTTTAGGGCAGATGCAGAAGGCCCCGGTGAGGCAGGACTCGGGGGTCCCCTCAGGAGAGAGATTACCGTGGCACCCGGCTGCCCGACCCCCTTCCACGTGCTTTCCTTCTCAGGGTAGGTCAATCGGCACATCCCCACCAAGCCAGTGAAAGCAAACTCTGCTTCCAGGCAATAGTGAAAAAGTACACATTTAATATCAAAAGCCATTTCAAGTATCATTGACTATGCGGGAGGGCAGATTCTAGGACGTTCTTACCAGGAGCAACCCCAGAGTCCCTGGCTCATGTCCAAGGAAGGACATTAACGCTGGAGGCTGAGGTCTCCCAGTCCTCGGGGCCGGGAGGGTCCTCACAAGGCCCCTCGGAAGGGACACCTGACCAGGAGCAGCCACCACAGGCCAACATGGAAGGCCGTCCCCTCTCTCCAGGGCCCTGCCTGGGCCCGGGTGGGCCTGAGTCACGTCCCCGGCCGCCCGCCCAGCAGGCCTAGACGCTGGACTTGGCGATGATCTTCTCAAGCAGACTCATCATGCGCTCCTGCAGCTGCAGGCTCTGCACCTGCAGGACATGCTGCTGGTCCAGCACGCGGCGCACCTCGTGGCAGGCCTCCTCCACGGCACGGCTCAGCCTGCGCTGCTCCTCCAGCATGGCCTCCAGCAGCCGGAGCTGCTGCTTCTGCAGGTGGCCGCTCTGCACCTTGCGCTTCTTCACGGGCCGCTCCTCTGACCTGGAAGGACAGCGCCACTGTGGATGCGCTGGCCGCAGAGCCTGGGCGCACTCGCGGCCCCACCTGACCCTCCCAACCACCTCACTGCACAAATGGGGAAGCTGAGGCCCCGGGAGTCAGGTCACTCACTCGGGTCTCGCCGTCCATGTGTGGAGGAGGGGCCAGAGTCCACTCTCCCATGACAGCGAGAGAGTAACGGGGCCACAGTCACCGCCGTCCTCTGGGACCCAGGGTCAAGGACAATCTCTGCCCCTGTGGTCTGGAAAGGGCAGTGTACTGGGCTGCAGAGGGCATGTCCTGCCACAGGAGCACCCCAGACCCCTGAGCTGGGCAGGCGAGGAGGCCACCCCCAGGAGAGGTGAGGGCTGGCGTGGGACGGGGTGCTGGGTAGTGTGTGGCACTCAGGGCTCCTGCAGGGAAGCCACAGACCACAGTCCCAGCCAGCCTAGGGCAAATGAAAAAACTGAGGTCCCAGAAGAAAGGGCCTGGGCCCTGGGCCCCTTCAGTTCCCAGCAGCCAGGAGATAGGCCAGCATGCCGTGGGGTGGGGAGGCAGCAGGACTAGCACCCGCGGGTGTGGGGCCCGTAACAGGCCTGGGCTTCCTCCCCAGGACCTCAAGCCTCTGGTAGAAGCAGGAGGCCAAGGCAGCCCAGCCCTGCACTGTCCCCCGGACACTCTGCTGTTGGGGTGGTGGCCATCCCTGGTCTAACCAGCCCCCACCAAAGGGCAGGGAGCTGCCAAATCCCACCAGACCCCAAGGCCCTGGCCCGATGCCTGCCCACACCTCGGCCCACACTCTGTGCTCTGAGCAGAGCGGGTGACCAGCCAACCTCAGAGGTGGGAGAGCGGCACTGTGGGCTTGAGCAGGACGTGCAGTCCCCACGTCCCAGCCCTGTGCAACGCCCCCGGTAGCTGAGTCTGGGAACTGGGCTCAGTCCACGGGAACAACTGGCTGAAGTCTCAGGCCTCCCTGCTAATTCAGTCTGGCCATCAGCAAAGGCATTTGTCTGGGGTCTTCAATGAGAAATCCTCTCCAGGAAAGGGGCACTGGGTACTCAAGCAGCAGCCCTGGTGTGGGGGATGTGAGGTTGGAGAGACCCTCCACAGAGATGACTTCCTCACCCCACCTCCCATCAGACAGACTTGAACTCCAGGGCAGGGGAGAGGCCGTGACTCAAATCCACATTCTTCCTATTCTGTTCTCCAACTAGCCAACTCCTATTTTACCTTGAAAGCCCACCCAAAGTTACCCTCCTCAAAAGCGCCTTCTTTAAGCTCCCTGGGCCCCACACCCAGGGTGTCCCTCCTGCATGTTGTCTGGCTCCCAGCTGCTCTGTGATCCTCTTGCAGGCACAGTCATGGGGCCAGCGTAGGCCTGGTATGAAGCGTGGGATGGACAGCAGAGGGGACAGAGCGTGCCCACTGCAAAAGGTGACAAGGACGTCTGGAGGCTCGGCCCAACACCCTCCCAGTGCTGAGAACGCCAGCTGGTGCGTGCAGGGGCAGAGAGGTGTGGGGCCCCTGGGCAGGGTCTGCTGGGGCGTGAGGGCTGCCAGGGAGGGCACCCTTGGGTCCAGGCATGTGGACTCCCTCTGCGTGACACTCCCACCCACCCTCTGAGAAAGGTTCTGATCTATCCCCATTTTATAGGAAGGAGACTGAGGCCAGAGAGGTCAAGGAAGTTTCCACGCAGCTAAAAAGTGATGGAGCTAAGAGACAAGCCCGGCCTGTGGACACTCAAGCCCTGGCTGGGCTGGGGGCCTGTCCTTGGAGGCACCTGCACGCCACCTCGGCCTCTGCAGCCGCCGCAACAGCTGCCTCCCCTCGCCACTCCCCGCACCTTTCTCCTGGCCCCCGCTGGGGCGTGGGGATGGGCTGAGGCACCCTGGAGTCAGGAGAAGGAAGAGCGAATGCACACTACCTGAACTTAAGGGACAGTAAGCTGGAGGAGCTGTCGGAGCGATCGTCCTCGAAGCGGCCTTCGTAGGAGCACTGGTTATACGGGAAGTACAGAGGGGTGGACTTAGCAGGCGGCGACAGGGACGCCTCGGTCTGGGACGTGGAGGGCCCCGGCTGCTGGCCGTCCGGCAGTTTGCCATCACAGGACTCGGGGACCTTGGCCAGAATCCTATCAATGGCTAGGTAATAGGGCCAGTCGGGCGGGACAGACTCGCTATCTGTCATGCATTTTAATTTCCTGAAACGAGAGACACAGAGCCACGGGTGAGAAGCAAAGCTGGCCCCGGCCCACCCCGCCTGGCCACAGCAGAGGGGCACAAGGGCTCCGGGACCCCAGGGAGAGCCACGCTGGCACGGGCAGGAGCCACTCTCGGCCACACGGGCCTCCCCAGGAAGACTGGCCCTGCCCCGGGGTCAGGACGACACTGGACTTAACACAAAGTCAGGCTTCAGGACTCCACGGCCCTGGATGTCAGAAAGGAAGCACATGCCCCAAACATTGATAAGGATCATCTGCACATGCCGGGGCCTTGGGGCTGACTCTTAGTGTTTTTTCCTTCCTTTTCTGTAATTTCTAAACTCTCTGCAATGAGCAAATACTGCTTTTTAAATAAGTTAACAGCAATAATAAGGTGTTGTAATAAGATACACAAATACAGTAATAAAATACTGCAGTGTAATAATTGTGTTTCCTGGAGAGGACACCTCAAGGAGAGAGAGCCAGGGAGTGTGGCTTCAGTGTCCACAGCCTGTATCTGCACCTCATCTCCACCACTTGGCTATGTGACCTTGGGCAGGTTCCTTGACCTCTCTGAGACTCTATTTTCATGTTAGTAAAATGGGGGTGATCAAAGGGAGCCCTTCTCACAGCTGTTGGGAGGGTTCAATAACACAGCAAGCTGAACCCCGACATCATCCTTGGCTGGCGCTGACAGGACTCTACCCCGGCACTGCTGCCGGCACTCCCGTTAGCCCGAGCGGGAGCCTGGGTTCAGCGGGAGCCTGGGTTCAGCACCTGCAGCCTGCCAGAGGCAGCGGGGCTGGGCTGGATAGGCCCCACGTCGCCTGACATCTCACCACTCCGCCCCCCGGGCCAAAGGCCTGCACTGTGCAGCTCTGCCACGGCGGGCCTGAGCCCCTCCCAGGCCTCTTCCCACAGACAGGTCCTGCGTCACAGAGAGGGTGGGCAAGTCCCTGGGCCTACCCTGGGCCTTCCCATCCTCTGGGAGGTGGGGGCTGGGGAGACGGGACCCCAGGGCAGCTGGACAGCTCTGGCCAGGCCAGAGAAGGGGCCACACGGGGGGGGGTCTCTGCCTCCTGAGGCCCAGGGCTCCCCCCACACTCCTGCCAGTGGGGAGGCCTTGGAGCTGCAGAGTACCCTGTGGCTGAGGCCCCAGGACAAGCCCCAACCCCAGAGCTGGATGTCTCCTGCCTCCTACATGGCATTACCTGCCAGGGTGTGGCCACTGGTCCCTGGGAACTGGGAACAACGCGCTGGCGGTCTGAATGAGTCACCCCACAGACAGGCACAGCCAGAGGGTAAGAAGGGGCTGCTGCTCGGGGTGGCAAGTGGCAGCCACAGCAGGATGGCTTCAGGGAGCAGCACCAAGCGCCAGGGGCCCGCCCACCAGGTGGAATATTCCCAGCAGAAAGCCGGGGACAGGTCACACAGGGAGGGCACAGGCTGCTCTGTGTTCCCGATGTGGGACGCACCATTGACCCACCCTGGAGGGCCAGGGCTGAGCAGAAGTGGCACAGAGGTGAGGGTTGGCACCAGGTGCCCATCCCAGCCTCCGCCCCAGGCTCCCCTCCAGCCCCTCCAGAGGCCCCAGCTCTCTTTCTGCCCCAGTCAAGCCAGCCCACTCCCGGGAGAAATGAGGAAAAGCCTGCTCCCAGCACGGGAGGCCCCCAGATCATACTCCAACAAACCATGCTTCAGGGAACCCAGCCACCCTCTCAGACACACTCAGCCTGCCACCCTTAACATATAAAGAGCTCTTGTAAAAAAATAAGAAAAGCCTCTGCTATGGGGAGGCTAGGGGGTGTAGACAAAAAACTAGTCACCCAGTCAAAGCTTTGGCCTGTTAAGGACTGTGTGGCCTTGGGCAAGGTCCTTTCCCACTCTGGGCCTCAGTTTCCCCCTTGGTGAACAAAGGCTGATAATGGCAGCTGTGAGGAGCCACAGTGTGCAGCCCTCACCCCGGGCCAGAATGCAGTGCCTAGAGTGGAGGCCCCCGCTCTGCTGCACTCTTGACTCCCGGGCCTCCAGGAATGGAGACAGAATCCCTCCCCTGAGACTCTGGAGAAGGCTTTCAGGATAAATAATGAATAACCCAGCCAGACGCCAATCAAAGGCAGCTGGGGAGGCGTTGCCTATGAATTCCTGAGTCAGAGGGGATGGTAAGACAGCCATTGCTGCCTCCCACCACCCTCTGAGCCCCTTCCTTGGTGCTCCAGGCGCTTGAGCGGGGGCTGCAGAGGCCATGGGGACTGCAGGGGCCACGGGTAGACGTCTGTCCCCACCTATGCCTCTGCAGACACCCAGACTCACATCCCACCCCGAGCATCAAGAGCCAGTGGCTCAAATTTATCATCATTACACTAAGCGACTCTGATGCCAGCAGACCCTGAGCAGCTGCCTTGGTTCCAGCTTCACACCTGACAGGGACGGGGCTGGGGGTCAAAATGCAGAAATGGGCCTTTGGGCAGGCAAGGCTCTGGACCAGCTCCTTCAAGTGTCATAGAAAGTTAAATCAATGCAACTCAAAGAGCACCCTCCATGGCCTGTGGTCTGTCCAGGCCCCTGCTTGCGCCTGGGGGACCAGAGACATGGGAACCAGGGCCTAGGGCCGGGGGCCATAGGCTGGGGGGGTGGGGCTCCCCTCCTGCTTTGCTGGAGGTCATCTCCTCGCCTGTTAGGGGGAGTGGGGTCCTCTCCCCTCAAAGCGTGACTCAGGGACTCCCAGACAAACGTGCAGGGCTGTCTGTACCAGCTTCCCTGCCTCGGGCTCCCCACCTAAGCGAGCCTTGCACCTGAGCTTCCAGCTCCCACTGCTGCCCTCCCTCCATGCAAGCCCCTCCCCGCACCTGAAACCTTCACCCCACCATGACCACAGCCCGCCTGTAGCTCTGTCCGGAGGCTGGCGGCTCACCTGCTCCCTCCTGGGCACCAGAGCTGCCCCAGACCTGCGGGTATCTCCAGCCTTCCCGGGACACTGTGGAGGCAGAGGTGGTGGCCAGGCCGGGAGACCCCCAGACTGGGAGTCCCTGGGGTCAGGGCCGGGCTCCACCTCTTCCTCCCATAAGCAAGCCCCCACCCATGAGCTGGACGCTGTCCTGGCCCCTCGGGCATTTTTTTTAGACAGGTCTTGCTCTATCGCACAGGCTGGAGTGCAGTGGCCCGATCTCAGCCCTAGACACCCTTCTTCCCCACCCAGATGCCAGCCTGAGCCGGGCTCAGTTGATGCTGAAAGTCACAGAGCATCAGGACCAGACGGGACCAGAACGGCCTGGGAGCCGAGCCTCCTTCTCGCCTCCAGCCTCAGTTTCCCCACCTGTACAGCAGGACCCCGACAATCCTGCTGAGTGTGGGGGCTTGGTGGTGGGGAGGGCAGTGGCAGCCGCAGTCTCCTGCCTGGGGGTGTGTACATGTCAAGGGCTGCCACCCGCATGGGGGTGCCCCTCTGAGGTGCCTTGGGGGGCAGTGCCCAGGCCTTGCATGTGTCCCTACAGCTGTCCTGGCCCAGGCCCCGCAGCAGCCCTAGGCCCAGGGCATCCAGATCAGCCCAGCCTGCCACCCCTCGGCTCTGTGCCCAGCGTCCTGCCCTCTGGGGCCTGGGTCTCCCCGCCCCTGAGGGGAGGCTGCACGTGGCCTGAGCCCGCAGGTCTCTATCCACACGAGGGCGGGGAGACCAACAGGTGGGCCACCTGCTCCAGACCCACCCGCGCCCGGCGCGCCCGGCCCACCCACCTGTACTGGAAGGTCATGTTGGTGATCTTGATCTTGATCTCCTCGCCCAGCCTGCGCTCGCCGGTCATCTCGAAGAGCTTGCTGGCCATCTTCTCGTACACCTTGGCGTTGCGCTTGGTCTGCTTGAGCTCGTCAAAGAACTCCTCCCACACGAGCATGAGGCCGCGCATCTCGGCGTCGGTCCAGTTGCGGGCCCGCCGGTGCTTCTCCGCCTGGGGGGACACCAGGTAGCCGGGCGCTTCGGCAGCTGCCATGCCGGACGTGCCTGGGGGTTAAAGATCGCACTCAGGCGAGGCCCCAGGCCGGCCCTGCGGACCATGGGCGGGAGGCGCCACTGGCTCGCTGGCTTGCTCGAAGGCAGCTCCGCGCTCAAAATGGGGCCTACATCTGACAGGCAGGAATTTAGTTAAAAGCTTTTAAACGGGAAACGTCATTTTGATGTCACGTTTCCATAGCAACAGAGCAACTGCATAAGCTACAACAACAGAAACCTTTTAACTGAAAGCCCAGGAATCAGGGCCGCGCTGACGGGCCATCAATACTGCAGCGAGCAGCCGGCCCGAACCCCGCGGCCCCACAGGTGGGATCCAGGCAGCTGCCCCCACCGCAGCCTGGCCCAGCCGTGCAGGCCAAGATGGGGAGGTGGGGTGGGACAGAACAGGGAGAAAGGGGCAAAATGGGGACGGGGAAGGGGGACAGGGAGGAGGATGGGGAGACAGGGAGAACAAGGCCCACCACTGGCCTGGGCGACGTGGCCACTGGCAGTGGCAGGGGCCCCTGGCTCAGAAGGCCCCTGCCAGGCTTCACTGAGGCTGGGCCCTGAGGTCTCCGGGTCCTGGGGTCCTGGGGACTTGCGCTGGGTCCCCATGAGGCCCTCACTCCCCCGTCTCAGCTCTTTCTTCTCTTGCTCTATTCCCCAGATGCCCTGGGCCTCATGTGGATGCTGGGAGCCCTGCCCGGCGCTGCAGGAAGGGGACATGGACACAGTCCTCCAGCACCAGCCAGGCGGGGACACCACCAGACAGCAAAGGGAAGCTGTGTGTGAGAGACAAGGAGGAGTTTGCCGGGCACCCAGAGAGGGCCAGAGGGCACTTCCTGGGAACAACCAGCTGGCAAGGGCAGTGCAGCAGGGCATAGGCTGGAGCGCGCAGAGCCCACCGGCAGCCAGACATGGCACGATGTGTGCGGGGTGGCAGGGCAGAAAGGGGGCTCGAGGGCCAGGATGGGGAGTGGGCCTCTGCCTCTGCAGGGCTGAAGGCCAGAATGTCAGGGGACCTCAGCCTGGCGAGAGCCCGGGGGCCGCACAGAAAGTGCCGCCTAAGAGCATTGGCATCCAAAATTTAAAAGCTAAAAATCAAGTAAGACTCCACAGAACCCAAGCCACCTATTCTGGACGAGCCAAGCTGGACACGGCGCCCAGCCTGGATGTGGCATCTGTGGGCCCAGCACCCTGTCAGTGGTCCTGCCTGGCCCCCCAGTGCCCAGGCTGTGGTCAGCAGAGGGACGGCAGGAGCCCGCCTGCCCTCCTTGGGCCTGACCAACCACAGGAGCCTCAGGTCTGAGCTGCCCCAGGACAGGAGGAGCTGGGCCTGGAGCGGGGAGGTGTCTCTGAGCCTCTGCATCCGCAGAGAAAAGCACCACGTGTTACCCTGCAGGAAGGGGACAAAGGCTCAACGGGCTGAAGCTCTTAGGAAGGACAGGGCAGGGCTTGGCTGGGTGCACGGCCCACTGTGATGCCCAGCACGGGGAGAGCCAGCCTGGGGCTCCCTGGTCCCTGCAGTCAGACTGGGGAGTGCGCCAGAAGGGCAGCCCCCAGGGTCTGCTGGGAACTCGGAGGGGCCTCTGCACCCCCTTCACCGGGTTCCTTGGTCACGGCCTGGCCCCACCATCAGCTCCCGTGGGACTGGCTAAGCCCTCTCCTCTCTGGGCTGCAGAAGACACCATCTCCACCACCTGGCACTGAGGCACGGGAGGGGGCCCAGATCTGCCCCACTCACTGCCAAGGGCAGTCCTTGGTCCCACTGGCTGGCCTGTGGCTCACTGCTGCCCCTAGTGTCCAGTGCGGAGCCTGGGGGCCAGCACAGAGTGCTCTGAGCGTTTGCAGAATGAATGAGTGACCAGAAGGCCCACCTCCTCCAGGAAGCTCCCCCTCTTCTCAGGCACAGGGTTTGGCCCTCGTGAGGTCGGGGACCCCTCCTAGTGCCCCTTCCCCAGCCATGGCTCCCAGGGCAGAGGTGGGGCTCTTGGCATCTCCCAGCACGCAGGCACAGTGAGGGCTTTGAATCGCAGCTCCAGCAACTCAGCACATGACCTTAGTCATCTCTGTCCCCCAGCCTGTTTCCTTATCATTACGATGGGAATAACAGGGCCTGGCTGGACAGCCCCGCCAAGGCCCTGCGGAGGCCACTGGGACCCTACCTGCCACCCACAGGCCCCTTCCACGAATCTGCCTGAGAGCTCTGGAGCGCGCAGCCTGGCCCACCACCCTTGGATGCCTGGCCCGCCATCCAAGCTGAAGGGGCAGCTGCTGGTCCGTGGGCAGCACTGCTGTGCTCAGGGCCCTGCAAGCAGACGGGCCCTAGATGAGGCACATCTACGCCCCCCGCCCGAGTTCCGGGGTCACTGGGTGGCAGAGCCCACCCTGCAGGTGTTTCCGAGCAACAGGCTAAACGCCTGGCTCCAAACTTCTCAGGCTCAGCATGCCTTGGAAACCCCTGGACTGGGTGGGCTCCGGGGCCTCTCACTCTGGGCCTCCAAGGACAAGAACGAACCAGGCAGGCAGGCAGAGGGCAGGGCCAAGCACCCAGCTGCCCCGCCAGGCGGGCCCCAGGTCTGTCCTCTGCAGAGAAGGGCTCCGTACCTTGGCACAGCTGCGTAGCCTGCTGGGCCCTCGGTCACCGTGGGATCAGGGGGCGGAGGGCCCAGGGCTGGGCGCCCAGCAGCACCTGCAGGGAGAAGGTCAGGCCTCAGCAGCGGTTCCCGAGGAGAGCCAGGGGCGTGGGCTGGGGTCCAGCCTGGCTCTGCTGTGCCCAGGCAAGGCCTGGGCCCTCAGGTCTCGTGTCCCCTGCACACAATGATGGCGGGGCCCCAGCAGACACTCTCGTCCCCCTCAGCGGACAGGCTGGCAGGAACCCAGGACTGACCGCGGGTGGGGGTGGCAGGGCTCCCTCCATGGAAGCCCAGAGTGGACAGCCCAGCGAGGGGGCCAGGCAGCTGCGAGCAGGGCCTGTGCTAACAGGTAGGTTTCAGCAGCTGAAGAACTCGGGGTGTGCGCCAAGGCAGGGAAGCAGGTGGTGGGGGGCAGGGGGGCAGCCCCGGCCAGGAGGCCCTGAGCACCGCGAGGCGCTTGGACTTCCCCGAGAGCAACGGGGGCTGAGGGGAGGGATGTGGTCGGTGCTGAAGCCAGCTGTGGCAGGGTCAGAGGTCGGGGGGCAGGCTGCCTGTCTGGGGAGGTGAGGAGGCCATGACCCACTCAGGACCGGCCTGCCCAGCAGAGTCCCCAGCGTCGAGGGCAGCAGGCCTGTGGGCCCTGATGGCTGGGCACTGCCATCCATTTCCCGTGTCAAGGGCTACCCAGGCCCCCTTCATTTGCAGCCCTCTGCCTCAGTGGGCAGGCCCCAACCCTGACTCGATGGCTCCACTGAGCTCCGCCTGGGATGGAGAAAGCCCTGCCCCCACCTGCAGGGCCCAGGAACCCCAGTGCCCCCAGAGGACACGACCACAGCCGAGGGGGGCCGCCTGGGTGGGGACAAGCCATCCGCCCAGGCGGGAACCAGGCTGCTTGGAGACCGTGGGAGCCGCATAAGGCGCTCCCGGTTTCCCAGAGACATCTTGTCACTCCACAAAGCTGGGTCCCCCTCGGGGCCCACGGGCCCGGACCACAGACTCGCGAGCCCTCAGAAAAAGCCTCTCCTGGGCCCCACTGCCAGGCTGCCCTGAGGGGTGCACTCATACACACCCGGGAACGGGGCGCCTCTGCCTGGTTGGCTGCGTCCCGGCATGCGGAGGAGAGGCCCCCACATCCCGTCCCTTCTGCCTGACTGTGGCCACCTGGCGCTCACCCCACCCTGGCTTCTCCCCTCATCCCACTTACAGTGTTAAAAAGCACCGCACACCACACTTGGGAAGCTGCTGCAAAATCCTTTTTGGAACAAAGCTGGTTACAGTGAAAAACAAATGCCACCGACGGTACAGAGCACAAACCCCCAGTGAGGGCAGGGGACAGAGCCTAATCCTGCGGCAGGGACGCGGGGTGTGCTCTCTGGTGAGAGGAGGGCGGTCGGGTGGGCTCTCGCCCTCTGCTCAGAGCAGGTCTGCTGTGGTGCTGGAGGGCAACTGCAGGGACGTGCCACAGACAAGCCACTCACGAGGAGGGGCCACGTCTTCCCCTGGATCCGGGCCCCCTTTCTTTCTGGAAATACCAGGCATGCCAGGTGTGCTCAGGTGTGCCAAGGGTCTGGGGGTCCACACCTGGACCAGGGAGAAAGGAGGTGCTCCCTTTCCCTGAAGTGACCAGGACTTAGGTAGCTTTGAAGGGTGAGGCCGTGTCGTGGGGCCGAGGAGTTGAGTCACCAATGAGACAGATGCAGCGGCAGCGACATGCCCCATCAAATGCTTACAGCAACTGAGGGGAGAACTGCACCCAGCTGGGCCCATCCATCAGGTCCCTCTGGCCAAGCACTCCCTAGCCCTGTCCAGAGAAAGGGGACCCCCTGCCTCAGGAGAGCTCGGGCACAAGCTGCCACGGAACCCCAGAAGGCCCCATGCGCGTCGTGCCGCCTCAGCCGACTGGCCCTCGCCTGTCTCTCCTGGCAGCGAGCACAGAGCCTGTTCTGCTGGGGGATGGGGGGACGACTCCCGCCAACTAGCGGGTGCCAGATGGGCCCTCGCAAACATTTACTAAATACCCTGCACCAGGGAAACCCACAGTCTGGGGTTTTTGTTTTTGCAGGTGGTGGGTAAAGTATCTGCATCCCAAGATTACTACCACACCAACCACCGAGGCTCTCCAGGAGAGGCACAGCCAGAGCTTAGAAAGTGCCCCATGAGCTGAGCAGAGACTTCCTGGAGGAGGTGGTATTTCAGACAGGAAGAACTTACAAGCCAACATGGACAGGGCCAGGCTCTGCAGGCACACAGTGGCCCAGGCCAGAGCAGAGGTGGGAAACATCGGGGGTGGGAAACATCAGGGGCTTCAGGGGCAGCAGGATACAGCTGAGCCAGGAGCACAGGGTGCCAACGGCCAAGGAGGTGGATGGGGTTGGCGGGGCCATGAGGGGACTCAAAAGCCAGCTTGTGCCCTGTGTGGGAACACAGCTCTAGTCCCTGTGCCGGCCTTACCACCCCTCCTGCCCTGGGCCAAATGTGGAAGCAGAAAGTAAGGGCTCAAATCCTGAGGGTTCCACGTAATTAGCTCACAACGTCGTCGCTGAACTATGAAAGCTTTGGCAGCCCATGTCTGCAGGGCATGAAGACCACCCATACTGTGGTTTGTGTCGCCCTTGTGGGAAGCACCCAGCCAGGCACAGGGCCTGGGGCCAGTTCCTCATCCCTGGCCACAGACGCAGGCCGTGTACCTGCTTGCAGCTGCCTGGCAAGACCCCATGGTGCCAGACGTCTGCTGGTGGGACAGCTTCTGCCTCCACAGAAGTGCTTGGGAGGCTGTCTCCTCAAACACCGGCTCAGCAGGGTCTAGGTTCTCAATAAGCAAAGCAAGCCTTGTACAGCAGCAATTCATGGTTTAATTTTTTCCTTTAATTTGGATGTACAATGTTTGCAGCAGTTAAAAAAAAAATTAAATATATATCTCATGTCAGTCCTTCCCTTTCCTGTCGGAAGCGGACAGTCAAGTCTGGACAGAGCTCCGGGGCTTGCCCATCACAGCCCTGCTGGCTCCCCTGGCCACTCTGCCTGCAGCATGAAGCAGGAGGCCTGGACAGGAGGCCCCATTCAGCTCAGAGACAACCACTGTGGACAGGTCCGTGGCGGCTGCGTCCTCCAAGGCCGGTGGTCACCACCCCATCTGCAGCAGGAGACTTTGCTCCCAGAAACAAGTTGAGGGGAAGGGGTTCCTTCAACGGCATTAGCATGTACTGGGCAAGCAGGGAAAGAGCAGCCCCTGTGCCTTCCAGGTGGCCTTCAGCTGTCACAGCGGGTCTCTCCTTCCCAGCAGTACCAGGCCCAGTGGGGAGTGACCCCTTCTCGCCCCAGCCATCCCACGCTCCACTGAGCCTTGGCAGTGCTGGAGGTCTTCTTTCTCCCCATCCCCCCACACTGCCCTCCAGAGAACAACTCCAAGTCCACCCCGGCCAGCAGCCGTGGTCCTGGGCACCCTCTGCAGAGGGAGGGAGGGAAGGACAAAGCCGGAGTGAGGACATTTGCTAGGGAGGGTGCTCACAGGTGGCAGGAGGAGACTAACTCCACTCCCCCAACACACAGAACCAAACTCACTCCAGCCCTGAAACGGTTACTGCTGTGTTTAGGATCCGTGCCCCCAAGCCTGACAGCAGGGCTTGTCCCAGCTCCACACGGAGGAGCTCATTCCCAGGCTCTGAAATAACCTGTCAACGAGGGTGGCTGAGGGGTGTCCTTTAGGGCACAGGGCCTTCTCTGACACTACGCTCTGGGCATCTGGAAGGTGTTTCAGCTTCATGCTTTCCTCCTGAAAGGATACGTGTGCTGGCAAAAACGAGAGACAACAGTAATAAAGGGCACTTGGCAGTTGGAAATGTCACCTACGTACACCCAGCCGGGCCAGCAGGGGAAGGAGGCACGTTTGCTTAAATGTATGCCCGAAAAACTCTACCCTGGTTTCATTAAAATCTTTCCTGATATCACCAGCAGGAAAACAAAAACAATCCCCCACCTCCCCCTGCAAAAATCTTGACAACCAAATTAATGACATTTTCAACAAAATTTGGATTGATAATATGATTGGTACTTGCCACAGACTTTTTGGAACTTGATCAAGTCTTAACCCCTTCTGCAGAGAGTTGATAAGGTAGACTCTTGTCTCCAGTGGGATTTCAATGAGCAATGAACGACCCTACTTTCAGTGAGTCCCATTCTTAGATGTGAGTCACGCAGCTGACTTCATGTGGTGGGTCTAAGAAAAGTCAACCTCCAGGAAAAACTGACATGGGCATTCGTAGAGGCCTTGCATATTTGTCTTGAGATGTGTGTACATGTGTAAATATAAAATTATAGGTATGTATATATGCACATGCATGTATACTTCTGCATGAGTAAAGTAATTTTACTTACAAACGCATATTCATCTCTGGAGCACACAGGCAGGTCTTTGGGTTGGTACCTACTGCCAGGGCAGGGTTCCAAGCCCCTTGCTAAGGACTGTTTCAGACCACATTGTAAACAGGAGGTGGCCAATTAAACTCTTTGTTGAGCCCAGCAATGTGAATTCTGAGGGGAATGGCTCCAAATTCTACATTCACAGTGTTATTTCTTACAAATGTAAACATCTAACCAGGAACAACATCTGGCCTGTGATACGTCTATCTCAGAGCTGTTGAAATCACCTGGGGTGGGGCAGCAACAAGTTCTGAGAACTTTCCCATCGTTCACAAACATTCTGGCAGGCTTTCTACGGGAACAGCTGGGATGAGAAACGGGAGCCCCCAAGCAGTAAGGGAGAATGGTGACTTTCTTCTTAGCTTTCTTTCTTCAGTAGCTCCCCTTAAGATCCTCCTCAAAAGTCGGCTCCATTTCTACCGTTCCTGCAGCCCCCGACACCAGGGTGAGCCGGTTCTGGCCCGGGAGGCCTCTGCTGGAAGCTGGCAGGAAAGGCTCGCAGGGGCCTGGGGGGCCTCTCTGAGGACGGGCTCCCACGGGCCCCCTGCGTACAGGGCAGTAGACAGCCCTGCATCCCAGCTGCCTTCCAACTGCCATGGCGGGAGAGAGACGGATGGAAGCTCAGGGGTCTCAAAGCAGCTCCTACACAGACTTTGGAAAACAGCTCCAGAATTATCTCCACTGACCACGTTAAATACCCAAAACATCAAAGGCCACGACTAAACTGACCAGCACGACAGTCACCAGCCCAGCAGAGTCCCCGCCCTGTCTTACGGCAAAAGGCAGGCAAAACTCCCCAGTCCAGCTCCTATGTCAAGGCAGCCCTGCTGTCCAGGACTCACGTTCATTTTAACGACTTGACTGCCTTGGGCCGTGGTGCTGACCCCAGGCTGTGAGCTGACCAGTCCCTCTCCCCGCTCCATTCCTGCCCTCAGATTGAGCCCCGTCCCTGGGGCTCCACTGGCCACAGACCTGCACTCTCCTGACTCAAACAAGGCCCAGGCACAGTGTGAGCTGAAACAGGGCAGGGGCCACTGGGCTCTGTCACTAATGGCTGCCAAGACACCAAGTTCCGCTCTTGACTGACAGGGGCTTGGACAAGGTGCAGCGCAGCGACGGCTGGGGCTGCCAGGCCAGGCACACGCCATGGGGTGGCAGATCCCAAACCGCTGGCCAGCTCCTGGGGCAGACCCCAGCCCAGGGCCAGCATTTCTGGACACAGCAGAGGCTGCTCACAGTCATGTGCCAGGGAAGCCACCATCCCTCGCTGGTGGGTGGAGAACACGGACAGTCGCCTGTGCCTGTGTCATCTGTGCCACCCTACACACAGGGTGGTGGGGGGCTCCTCAGTCCTCACAGGGGCCCTGGGAGGACTCCTGCTGTGGACACCTGAACACTAACACCTCTCTACACTCCAATTACATGTGAATACGTAAAAACAGGGACATGTGCTGTGCAAATGTGCTCAGGAGGGCTACGGGAGAGGCTGCAGGAGGAGTCGTGGCCAGAGGGGCCCTGTCCACTTCCACGGACGCTGTTGCATGCAGCAAAGGCCTTGTAATTCACATACTTTACACGGGAATAGAAAGAGTTACATCAAAATTAATCTCTTTACTGATAGAATTAAATTTTAAATCCTGAGAAGAAAACAGAGAAAGGGAGAATGGCGCTGGGTTGTGGCGCTTCCAGCCACTGGCCCCGCATGCACTGCGGCTTCTGCGCATCCAGACACTGGGTGTGGCGCACACAGCCTGCTGGGGAGAGGCGGAGCAGTGCCCCCAAAGCCTGCCAGCACTGCCTTCTGCCTGCAGGACAGCAGAGGGGCCGATGGCCAGCCTGCAGGAGGACTTTTGTCCCAGATGCAAGGTCAACTGCAATCTGGCACTAACCAAAAGGTGAGTGTTAGGAGAAAGGCCCACACCTGGTCCACTGGCATTGCTACCAGCTGCAGCCTGAGGGCCGGCAACATAACTGCTCCTGCTCGCTGGAAGGCCTCAGGCTCAACCCCCACAGGCTGCAGACATTCTCCGCCCATCCACCTCACCGCAAAGAGCACTTCTGCCACACGGCAAAGACACGCACACTGCCTGGCCACCCACGGCCTGACGGAAGCCTGTGGTGACCGAGCCCGCCCGGTGGAGGCAGCGCACTTGGCACAGGCTCCCGGAGGCTTCAGCACCGGCCGCCATTGCCTCACAGCCTCCCCAGCCATGGTGCTTAGCAGGTGGTAACCTTGTGGACATTTCGCAAACAGGTGAGCAGCCGGCGGTACGGGCTTCCTGGAGCTGCGACCACCTCAAACACAGACTGGAAGGCCCTGCGGTCAAGCTCCTCTTCTATCTGGTGTCTGTAAAAGTCCGTGGCAACCAGGCAGAAAAGGTTCACGTCCACCTGCTCCAGCTTGCCCATCCTGCTGACGATGTGTGGAAGGCTGGCGGGGGAGTTAAGGGAGAAGGCCAGCAAGTAAGGGGAAACTGCCTCCCTGTCCTGGCTGGGAAGTTCCTCTCCTGACAGCCTGCAAGTGGGCCCCGGGAGGCTTGAGAGCCACCGGAGCATCGGGGCAGCCTGACAGCTCGAGCAGCTGCTTCCTCCAGCAGCTCTCTTACAATCTTGCCCACTGGACGCCCGCTGGAAGCCCAGCAGGGCAGAGGTGGGTCAGGCAGAGCTGGCCGAGGAAGCAGGAGCCCCGTAGGCAGGGCACTTGCTCGGCAGCACTCACCTGGCCTGGTTCCCACGCAGCACTGGCTGGTGCCCGAGCTAGCCCTGTGCTCGCACTAGCTCCTGCGAGCCTGCTCTGGCAGTGAGGGCAGAGCTGCAGCCCTGCCTGCCCAGACCCTGCCAGGCACACTGGGCGAGGTTGTGCTGTCAGCACCAGGACAACCGCATTGCTTGGAGGCTTTTGTGGTCTGTCTTGGGAGAAGGCTGCCAAAAGGGGACCTCCTGGCCGCTAGCATTTTGGGGGTGGGAACTGGATCTTTACTTAAGCCTTTCCCCAAGAGGGTGATCGAGGCACAATGACAAAAGCTAATGAAAAGCAGCACTGGGCGAAACCCAGGCACACGAGCACAGGAGTGGGCTGGATGCCTGCAGAGACCGTGCTCACCCGTGCTGCCCCACCCCATGACCCTCCTGCCACACACCAGCCCCTCTGGTCAGCAAATGGCTGGACATTCCGTTTTCTGTGTCCCTGCCAATGTTTTACTCCCTTGGGGCTGAGGTCCATGTCATCTTGACATCTGTGGGGTTTTTTGCAAAGGTTAGGTTTCAAAAACTTTAACAAAACACATGAACCTAGATGTGGACAGAAGAATGTGCAAGGACTAGCGGTAAATGGGGCCTGGCCAGTGCCAGGGACCCAGGGAGGATACATTGCCGCGACCCAGGGACTGGTGGAAGCGCTGACGAAGAAGCAGGAGAGACTCCACGTGGCCATGGCAACCGGGGTCCTCTGCGTGAAGTTGGAGAGGGAGAGCATGACCCAGTCGCGGACCATGGATGACTGCCCGGTGCTGTGCAGGGTCTGAAACACCTGAGAAGGAGCAAACACCCCAGATCAGGGGCAGGAGGGAGGCAGGGCAGGCGTGTACTCTTCCAATGTGCTGTGGGGGTACAGGGCTGCTGCTGCTTCACCGGGGAGGCACAGGGCCCTCCCAGGAAGGCGGGAGGTCGACTCCCTGTGGACTTCCCTCTCCGCCCTGCCCCACACACAGACGCCCTCACCTTGTACACCACAGTGGCCATGAACTGTGGGTAAGGCTGCTGGTTGGACAGAAACTCTCCAATGACTTTGTTCATGACGTCCTGGGGTGGGAAGAAGTCGTCTAGAAACTGAGGCAGGATCCTGGCCACCACTCTGGCTTCACAGGGAAACCCTTTCCTGATCCTAGGAGGAGGGGACATGGGTAGAGCCACAGCCTGGTTCCCCACAGCTCCCCAACCCTGCCCAAGGAGGATGGAACCAGGGCTGGAGGTGCCCTTGACCTTTAGAGGCTGTCCAAGTGGGGTAACCAGAGTATGAATTTTGAGAGTAAAAAGGCAAAACTGCACTCTCCGTTTGTCCACCTCACTGGTGACTGGCTGCATGGCACAGGCCCAGGACTCCCCACACCGTGCAGGGCCGATGACCCAAAGAGGGTTTGAAAACCACATAAAGAAATAAGCAGAAACGGTTTGGGGTAGGGACATTATAGAAGAGATTTTTAAAAGTCATAACAAGAAAAAACTGTCCTCATTATGTTTTTGTTTTTTCCTTATCAAAATGCTCCACAAACTTTTCACCCTAACATGTTCTAACACCTTGTAGCCCTACGGCCAACCAGGATCCTTTTCTTCTCATCAGACTGGACCCCATCTGTGCTCTCACCGAGTCTGCTCCCACAGATCCTAACACATGTCCCTTGAGCAGTATCCTCGATGCTGAAAGACAGCTGTCCCGCAACTGTCTTGCCGCTGCACAAGTGACGGCCATGTATACCTGAGAGGCAGTGGCAGTGACCCAGAAACTGAACTGGCTTCCTGGCAGGTGTGCCTGGCTCCACCTACCCACAGGTGCTCGCCGGGTGGGTGCGGCTGCTGCTCTGGAAGATGCCCCTCAACTGCGTGCACCAGAGCATTTATTTCCTCAGCACTAGACCGCAAGCCCAGGAAGGCAGGGACTCAGGTGTGGCGCCTCCATGTGCCCCGCCACCCAAGTGCTGGCTGCAGTGGTGCTCAGTGAGTATGTGTGAACTGAAGAATGACACAGAGGCTCATTTTAAATTCTCCATGGAAAGACATCAGCGTTATGCTCAGCGGTTCAGAACACCTTATCTGGCCAAAGAGTGACTACAAGCAAAGTCTGTCTCGGCATGCTCTTGGGACAAGCCAAACGGCTTCCCACTGGCTGGCCTGACTGGAGAACACAGGTTGAGTGGCATAAGGCCACAGACTGTCATGTCGCTCGGCCTGAGAGCCAAACGTGCGGCCTTGTCGTCGAGAAAAAGCCCAAAAGAGCCCCTAACCAGTTTTCCAGAACAGACAAGCAAACCCAATTCTGAACAGAAGCGCATGCAAGGTAGGGAGGCTGGGAGGCCAAACCGCTGATCACGTGGGCTCTCAAAGACGCGTCCATGTGTTTTAACCTTTACTCTTCCTGACGCTGTTCCCGACACTGTTCATAGGTGCCATGTGCTCCCTCCCACAGCCCTTGAAGGGGAGAGCAGGCCCCTGCTTGGACTGTGGGCACCTCTCCTGCAAAAGGCCCTGCACCTGGCCCTCCTAGAGCTGAATCTTTTCTGCACCCGTGCCACACTGCCCAAGTGCTGGGCACCATCCCTGCAGCCTCAAGAGAGATGGGCAAGCACTGGGACTACCTTGGAGTTGTCAATATCACACCTGAGTGCTAGGGTCCAAAGACCATCTGTTCGCTGGCTGAGCACTGAGCCAAGCCAGCCCACAACCAGAGTGTGGTTGGGAAACACTGGCAGGACCACAGCGACCGCTTGGAGGATGAGCAAAGACACATGGAGGCAATTGCTTCTGGCCAGAGTTCCAGGGCAGTTCATGAATAGGGGGTGGGCTGCATTTCTTACCTATCAAAAAGAACAGACACTCGCTCCATAGCAACAATCACTGACTCGCTGTCTGGGGCTGCAGGGTTAGGGTCTGAGGTTCTACCTGGACTGATTTTCTCCTTTCCTGAAACAGAAGTGTTCATTGTGAAGGTTACATAATCTGTAAGACCCAGCAGGCTCTATAGACAGTGCTATGTGCACAGATGTTTAACGAGTCCCTGGAGATGGTCCAAAAGCAGGTGACATGAGCCCCTAGCTAGCCTAGGACCCAGCCCAGCTCCCCACTGCTCAGCCACAGGGGACAAGTGGCCAGAGGCGTGGCTCTGACACCTGTGCAGTGACATGAGCCTGGGTGGGCATCCCTGCCCTAGGCTCTCATGCCTCTCTCACGAGGTGATGGGGCTGGCTTAGGACAACACCACAGGGCTGAATTGGAAGGGACCTAGCTCTACATCCCTCAAGCAAGTGTGCTCCTGTCTCCCTTAAGCAGGAGTTGGGTACCATGGACCATCATGTCTGCTCACCTGTGTACATGCAGGTGAGCATCAGGCCCAGGGCTGCCATGGCCCGGTGTGGGCTGTGCACATTCACTCTGTCCACACTCAGCTTGGCCAGGGACTCTGCGTCCAGCCGGGAGAGCTGCTCAGAGAGCAGGAGGCGCTCCAGGCCTCTGAGGGCACAGTGGTAGATCATGGAGGGGGTGCACTCCTCACTTCCAGACAACATTGCCCCACACATCTGGACAAGAAGAAAGGCCTCCAAGTTTCGGGTCGTTCACACCTCCTCCCCCAAATCAAAACTGACCCACTGGTATAATCCCACAGGGAAGAGGACACAGAAGCCCAGCCCCCATGTCCAGAGGAGACCAGCCAGGGCCCACTCACCTGTATTATTGAGGCTGAAAATTCTGGCCCCACGTCCAGAGGATAGTTCTCAACCAGGTAGAATGCGGTGGCACACATCACCAGCACATGCTGCTGGCTGTGACTGTTCACACAGCTGAAAACGGGGCACAACAGCCAAGCTTAGCCACGCGTGGCAGCCACTTTCATACGCAGTAAAGACTGGGCTTCAGCGTGTAGAGCTGCAGGCCGGCCTTGGGGGTCATCCAGCCTGCATGGCTCCTCCAGGCCCCACAACCTGGCCTGAAACTTCAGTCTCTACCTGACCCACCCCACCTCCACACTGGCCCCTGCACCCCTCTCTGCCCCTCGGAGAGGCCTGCACACTCCTCCCTCCTGTCTTTGTGTCACCTTGTAACACACTGACTCAAACGATCCCGTCAGCCCCTGCCTTCCCCACAGCAGCCACCGGGACCTGGGACCTGGCCAACCTGTGACGAGACAATGGCCACTGTGGATAAAGGAGCCACACAACACCCCTTCACCCAAACAACACTCACATTGGCCACTGCACGGTCCCGCCTCCGCTGCTGAGGTGCGGGGCACCAGTCCCTCTGTCCTTGGTCTGGGGCCAGCTCCACTCACCCTCTCCACCCGGACACCACAAGCTCCCTGCAGCCCAAACACAACTCCTGGCCCCAGCCCTATAGGCCCCTGCACCCACAGTGTGTCAGCACGGCCAGGCCTTGCCTTGGTCTGGTGTCTGCTTAGGGCTGCCCCCAAGATCCCATCCCTGCACCCACATCCATGCCCAATTTGCAGGCCTGTGTCCCCTATGTGAATCAGCTCCGTGCCAGGTTCTAGGCTGTCTGCCTGTCCTGCTCACACAGCACCAACATCCAGTGAGGACAACAGACAAGCTGCCCTCCCCGCAGGGCCCCGCCAGCTCCGGCCTGGACGAGGGCAGCCTCTGGCGAGCCACCTCCCCTGCTCCAGCCCATCCCAACCCCTGCCCACACCCCCTGCCCTCGGAGCCCCACCCCCACCACACCCGTGTCTGCCAGGGCTCCCCAGATCCTCCCCGCCTCACTCCAAACCTTCCACCTAACCGTACCCACTCCCGACTGCCCACCCACTTGTCAAAGGACAACTGGCCCTCAACTCCCCAGTGTCTGTGCCTGAGGAAATTCTACCCTCCCTCTGAGGCAGGTTCTAAAACACCTCCTGCAGGGAGCAGCAGTCAGAAAAACTGCCCATCGCTGCTCTAAACTTCTGCAGCCTCAGCAGAGTTCAGGTGGGACCAGCCTGTCACAGAGGCCCCTGTGCTTGCTAGACACAGTGTAGTGAGCCTGTCTTGCTTTCTAAGGAGTTCTGCCACCAGCTGTGCTTTATCAGGGCCACATCTGTGCAGACTCACACGTACAGCTGTTTTTAGATAAGGTGAGGTTGAGGTCGGAGGGGAAACGAGAGATGGGCTGGGGCCCAGGAGAAGGTGAGGGAAGCTGCGGGAGGCAGAGCTGGGCAACTAGAATAAGTTCCGCGGGCAGAGAGCGAGGGCTACTGCCTTGTGGGGAGTTGGGAATGAATGCACAGAGGAGCATGCTAAGCACACGAGAGAGGGGTGTAGAGGCAGGAGCTCCTGTCTCGTTGGGGGCTACCGAGAGCCTCTGGAATGCCTGCGTCCCTGCGTCTCACTGACCTCAGCCATGGTCCTACGAGAAGGGTGCCTGCCTGGGTTCCCGACACCTGCCGGCCATCTGGCCTGGCGTGCACTTGAGGGGTGTGACATGACGTCGCTCTCTTCCCGAGCCGGCCCCCACTCACTGAGCTATTCCTTTGAGGTTGGAGAGGAGATAGTCACTGATGGCTGGGATAAGCTGCTTTGCAGTGTCGTCGAGCAGGTCACACTCCAGCACGTAGAGGATGCCATGCAGGGCTCCGACCTTGCTGGGTAGGTGGCTGCTCCGAAGTGTGCTCTCCAGCAGGCGGCTGACCGGCTCTGCCACGGCCTTGTCCTGGGCACGCACACACAGACAAAGGCTGCTGTGATGAGCAACAGCACGTCCCAAAGGCCCACCTCCCCCGCAGCCGAGAGAGGGCTGCCCTCTCGCTCGGGTCGAAGGCCTGTGTGCAGAAGAGATTCACAGAGCAGGCCCGACACTGTGTCCTGAGAGGGGCCTGCGTGCCAGGCTGGCCCCGGGCTGTCGTCTGGGAACTCTGGTGTTGGGAGGGTGCCGCCCGCCCCGACTGACGAGAGGCCCCCTGTGCCTCAGCTGTGTGCACAGCAGGGTTATGCTGAACCCCTGCTCACCTTATGGGAGTCTGGAGTTTCAGCACGTGGCAGGCACAGGGTGCCTGTGTGACCAGCCCCAGTAAAAACCCTGGTGCTGAGTCTCTCACGGGCTTCCCTGGGGACAGCGCTTCACACGCACCTGCTGCTGGGGAATGAAGCGCATCCCGTGCGACTCCACTGGGAGAGGATTCTGGAAGCTCGAGCCTGGTTTCCTCCAGACTTTTTCCCTTGGCTGACTGTACTTTGTGTGCTTTCACTGTGATAAATCTTAGCTGTGAGTCCTTTTAGCAAAAACCTGGGGGTAGTCTTGGAGACCTCCGACACTAGTCTATGCTGTCTTGGACCACAATGGCATCAATTTCACTTAGTATTCTAAATACAACAGAGTGAAGTACAGACCTAAACACTTAACATCATGCTCTTCACGTAAGTTCACTCCTTAACAGCAAAGAGAAAAGACCTTCAGAGAAAATAGCCCTTGGCAAAAAATGTCATCCTCCTTCAACCCAAGACCATGGGGACGTGGAATTCCCATGGACAGCTGCACGTCAAGGCGGCCTCTTGTTTTTGTGGAACAAAGCTCTAAGCCTGCGGTAGTCATCTTTCCATGGGGAAAGATGGGCCACCAGGCCCCTGAAGCTGCCACCACCCACAGGACTGAAGGAGGAGGGTGTCCCCCACCTCACCTAGTGCTGCCCCGCCCACGCCCATGCCCACAGGGCTGTGTGGCCTGTTCCTAAGGACGGCTCCCAGCTGTGCCTCCACGTCTCACTTGTGAAAGCACGACACCAGGACGTGCTGTTGAAGGGGTGTGGATTTCACAACAGTGGGCAAATCTCTCGAAAGGAACTCACATACTTTGGAATGAGAGCATCTGCACCAACGCACAGTACACTGAAAACCTTCACAGAAAATGATCATCTTCAAGGAAAAACATTCATGTGCACAGAACTGGGAATCAGTCTCCATGCACCATCCTGCCTTAGGATCTGTTCTTAAAAATTATTATTACTCATTTGATGTACTGACAGCACAACATCCGCCTAGGGGGATCTGGGCCTGAGCACAGAAACACAATTACTCCCCACAGAGAAAAAAGGACCCCTTTCCGGCAAGCTGCTCTGACATGGCCTCAGCAAAACCCAGAGGGCGTTCACTTTGAAGAGCCTTGTGAAGGACGAAAACCAATGCCTTCATTGTTTCTACTCCCTGGATGGCTTCTACGTCACCAGCATGGCACCAGGCTGAAGGCCACCCGTGAGGGGAGATACCTGCTCTAGCACTCTGGCTCGGTGAGGACAGACCCTACTGCGGAGCAGTCAGGAAGAGGAAAGTCAGCCCGGGTCACAGGCATGGGCTTAGCCCCGCCGCCACATCTGTGTGACCTGGACAGCCAGCTGCCCTCTGACTCGGCCTCCACCGGCTGCCCCTGCCAGTCTGTGGACAAAAGTCCGTGGGGGTGCAGGAGGAGGGGCTTAGCAAATGCCAGTGCTACAGCAGTGGTGACCCACATTGTCACTGTCACAACAGCATGGCTGTTCCTGGTGACAGTACTGGGTGTGGAACATGCAGTAGGCAGGCACGGTGGGCACGACCATGCCACCCTCACCAGTGGTGCCAAATGCCTGGCATATGGCAGCCCGGCACGTGTTTGTGGAAGAAATGATTCTATTGCTATCACAAAAATGAATTGCAGGGGAAATGTGAGTAAGAAACATCACAGTTACTGGATAACACCACACAACAAAGAACAATCAATGCCAGTTCTGACCGTTGGGAGTCACTTTTCTGTAACGGCAGTGCTGATATCCTGTTGGGGCCCACAGGAAATTATGTTCACGTGTATATTTGATGTGCATTTAGCAAACACTATGTGGTGATGTGCACACAGCACGTGGACGCCACACAGCACTGGCTGAATTCTGATAAACCAGAAGCAGAATAAGGAGGAACTCAAAAGACTTATGATGGTCTGAATGTTGTGTCCCCCAAAATTCGTATGTTGACACTTAATCCCCTATGAGATGGTATGAAGTAGTGGGGCCTCTGGAAGGCGATTAAGTCTTGAGGGTAGAGCCCTCATGAATGGAACTAGAGCCCTTATGAAAGAGGCCCGAGGGAGCCTGTACACCCCTTCTACCATATGAGGACACAGCGAGGGGTGCCGTCTAGGAGACAGAGAGTGGCCCTCACCAGACACACAATCTGCCGGTGCATTGATCTTGGACTTCTAGCCTCCAGAACTGTGAGAAATAAATTCCTGCTGTTTATTGATTACCCAGTTTAAGGTACCTTGTTACAGCAGCCCAAAGAGACTAAGATAGTCCCCATGCTAAGAACAGACTGTAGTATCCAGACTCTGGGAGCAGAAATGCAGGGCCACTGTGACAAAATGGTCCCTAGGAGGGAGGCTGTGTAGCTGAGAAGCACAGGGGATCCGCGGAACAGAAGGTGGAGAATCAGCCACGTCTGCACCATCTATGCTGCCCCAGTGCCGTCACACACCTGTGGTCACGTGGGGACAGGCTACTGTCATGATGTAACAAACCAAGGGGTACAACACGTGTGACAGTGGCCTGTGCAATGACACTGACAATAACTGAATCCTCCGCCGCTGACAGTGTTGCAGCTCACGTGTGCCGTGGGAGTTTAGTTCAGGATGGGCCTTCGAAGGATGTGGTTGTGCCCAGCACGTTTAGCCAACACCAGGTTCCAAGGCACAGTGGGCCCAGGCAGTGTCAGCACAGGCAGTCCCCACACCAGCTCTCACTTACCATCCCGAGGACAGCAGCCGCCTTACAGATGGCCGGCACTAAATACTGAACAAGAATCTCGTCTTCTGAAGGGTGCACCCTCCGCAGTTCTGTCAGTGTCGAATACATCATCTCAAATTGATTGCGTTCAGTGAACAAGTCTGAGACCACTAGAAGCTGGAGACACGAAACATTAGGATAGGAAGGGGGAGAATTATGCTATTAGAATGTAAGTAATGCATCCAAAACACTGCTGTTGACAAGGCACGTTCTAATATCCAAGAGAGAACAGAATACGGGAATTCACAGGAGCCCTGACTGGGAAAAGAAATCACCAAGAACCTGGAAACCCCAAATACAGGGTAAGCACACAACATGAAGAAAAACCAGTCACTGGACATCTTGTTTAAAATATCTCTCTGCAAACACACCGCAGATGGGGGTGGGGGCGTGTGGGGGGGTCTCAGCTCCCACCTGCGTGGGGACACTCATCCACAGCAGCCACCACAGAAAAGAGCTACGTTTACTATTTTTGAAAATACCAAGCCCTTCCGACAGTGTATGGGGACAGGCCCCCAGAACCCCTGGGAGGATAGAAACGGGCAGTTTGTGTCAGAAACAAAGGCTTTGCCAACTGTTCTCTGTGTCTCCCCAGCGTTCCCTTCTCTGACGTTCACTTCTCCACGTCACAACTAGAAGCGGATCTCGACTCGGCGCGACTGCCCTGTTCTGTGGGGGTGTGCTGGCAGGCGGGGGCTGCCTTCCCTGCGGGCCGCAGGCACAGTCAGGGAGTCGTCCTAACGGGCAGTCCTCAAGGGGGCCGGGGGATGCCCGGGACTCCTGAGGCCTCCAGGGCCTCCCAGGTCAAATCCATCCCCGTAGTGACATTGAGACGTTATTTGCCATTTCACCCTCATTCTCTCCTGAGGGTAGAGAGGAATTTTCTAGAGGTTACACAATATGAACAGACTGAATGCACAGCAGGCATGAGAATCCAGCTGTTTTCTAATATGCCAGATATCAAAAAGATAAAATGAAAAATGTAAAATAAAGCTGTTCTCACTAGTCTTAAAAAAATTATCATTATTATTTTCAAATGGATTAGTAAGCAACTATTTTTAAAACTTAGCTCTGTTTTTATTTCCAATCTTATGGATCCTGATAGAGATAAGCCATGGAAACAGGTGCCTCTGGGTCCTCACTAACTGAACAGTGGCAGGACCCTGGACCAGTCTGCAGTGGCTGCTTCTCAGAAGCGGAGCCTGCTTAGCCGGGCGTGGTGGTGGTGCCTGCAGTCCCAGCTACTCGGAGGCTGAGGCAGGAGGATCGCTTGAGCCCAGGAGTTCGAGGCTGCAGTGAGCTGTGATGACGCCACTGCGCTCGGCCTGGGGGACAGAGCAAGACCCTGTCTCAAAAGAAAGAAAAAAAGACGGATGGGGGCCCGAGGCTCGGGACTGCATGTGCCACAGGCCCTAGGGGAGACGGGCAGAAGAGGACCGGAGCCTTCAGGGTGCTGGCAGCAACGTGGCATGTCCACAATGCTGTGCTTAAGAGTACCAACCTGCCCCAGACTGGAAACAGAAAAAACTGTTCTTTCACCAATTTGAGAAATACTAATCTATTATCCTCTATCTGTGAACCTGTAAGAGTTGCTTCACAAGCTCCGAGAGATGATGAACTGTGTATGTGGGTGTGTGGGGTACTCGGGTCAAGGGCATGTGCATGTGTGAGGGAGGACGGGGAGGCAAACTCACGGATCGAACCACTTCGCTGACCAGGATGACAGGGGTCCTCCTGGCCGAACTCGACGGCAGGATCCAGCGACTGTACAATTCGAGCAAAAACTGGGAGCAGGAGTGGATGTCAACTCCAGCCCGGTGCTTCCTGCAAAATATGCAAAATGGCTTTTCCCCCCGTACACAAGCTGAGAGGTTCATTTCAAACAAATGTCAAATTTCTGTAAAAGAGAAAAAGGCCAGTGGGAAACCTGGAGTTGACAGGAGACGTGGGTGGTGACGAAGGTGCAGGGGCATCGGCCTCCTCTTCCTCCTCCTCGCCCCACTCCTCTTCCCTCAGGGGCGTGATGCTGTTCCCCAGCCACACCGAGTGTATGGACACCTGCCACGGGAGCAGGACACACGGGTCAGCGCTCGGGACGAAGGCGCCAGATCCTCGCGGGCAGGTGCGGCCTGGGCCCCTAGACTGAGCACGCCCCCCGCCCTTTGAATGGCCTGTCCCTACAGGGGTCATTCAGGCCCAGCAGGTTATGGGCAGAAGAGCCACAGAGCAGGTGGGGCGGGGGCTGCGCTGCTGCCGGAACACGCCGACCTCAGGCTAAAGATCTAGACCCACAGTCAACCCATAGGAGCAGCTGCGGGGGGTGAAGGAAAGAGGCTCTAGGAGGGAGGCTTTAGCTCCCAAGTGGCATCTGGACAAAGTCCCGGGAAACGTGGAACCAACACGGGGGGTTTCTCTTCAACTTTCGTCCTAACTGGCATCATGGTGGTAAACCCCATTTGTCTGAATTACTTGCTTTAAAAAGGCCCCTAGGGCCGGGCATGGTGGCTCACACCTGTGATCCCAGCACTCTGGGAGGCTGAGGCGGGAGGATCACTGGAGCTCAGGAGTTCGACGCCAGCCTGAGCAAGAGTGAGACCCCGTCTTTACTAAAAATAGAAAACTTAGCTGAGCGTGGTGGTGCTCACCTGTAGTCCCAGCTACTTGGGAGGCTGAGGCAGGATGACTGCTCAAGCCCAGGAGTTGGAGGCTGCAGTGAGCTGTGATGACGCCACTGCACTCTAGCCAGGGCGACAGAGACTCTGTCTCAAAAAACCAAAAAAACAAAAAAATCCCCCTAGAACGCAAGAGGTGATGTGCCTTTTCTGGAGATGGAGGGGTGGGAAGGAACGAGGAACACAGCAGGAGGGCGACACAGTGTCTGTTAAAGGCAGTTACCCCGTCCCTGCAGAGGGGCCCAGCCGAGCAGGGGCTAGACTTCCCTCGTGCCTCTGTAACCCGTGCTCCAGACAAAAGCTACCGTGCAGTTGGCATAGCGTGTATGTCCTCCCTTCTGCCTGGTGCTCTAGAAAACTGTCCTCTATCATTGGTGACCCTAGCCCCAATTCCCACTCTCGGTGCCAACAGCCATTTCTCCCTCTGACCCAGCAGCCTGCAGTGAGTGAGTGGGCAGGAAGGCTGTGAGTCTGCAAAAGCTATTCTCAGGCTGAGAAGAACAGCCCCTGTGCTCCCCCAGCCCAGCCCCCAACCCTCCACCCCCTCTGGCCCCAAAGCCAGCAGTGGCTCAGTCTAGTGGCATCTGGGGGCTGAGTATCCCAGATAGGGCAGGGGTGGAATTGTATTTCAGCCACTACGTTGGGCCTGTAGGCAGCTGGATGTAGACGCAAACACTGAGGGAAGTAGACAGAGTTAGGGAAACAACTCGAGCCTGGACCCAGCGTCACGGGCCCCAGGACGTGGCCGTGGGCACCAAAAGAGCTGTGAGCCTCTCAGTCACAGCCTGCCCTCAGAAACACACCTCCATACAGACACATCGCTTTCCAATGACCACTTTCACTTACTTTGGGGGGGAAACTTCTCTATGAAGGTGAAAAAACAGAAGAGTTTGTGGCCTCTTTTCCTACTAAGTCTAGAAAAATACAGGCTGGTGCAGCAACTCCCTGCTTCCTGTTCACTGAACCCGGCGGCACCAAACGGGACCAGAGGAATGCCGTGCAGGCAGGGGACGGGGCAGGCATAGGACGTCCTGGGGGCTCTGCTGACAAGGCTGTCCGCTGGGAGCTCAGAATAGGAAACCTTCAGAACTAACAAGTGTTTCCAAACACTGTCCTGACCAATATCTTCCAGAAAAAAGAAAAATTGTCCTGCACAATTGGTTTCTAAATAAACGAGCAACATTGTGAGAGGAAGACAGCAGTGAGCAGAGAGAAAGGTGTGGGTCGGTCAGCGTGGCCTGGCCCACCTGTGAGCGCTGGCCCACACACCTCCTGCCCCGTGGCACATGCCACCATGTGCTCGAATGCCCGAAGTACAGATCAATGCAACCTGCCCAGGAAGTGGCCAAGCACCCGTCTGCACAATGACAGCCATGCCACGGCGCTCCCCTCGGAGCCAGCAGAATACTGGCCACATCTGTGGTCCATCAAAGCAGGGCCCATGTGATATCCACTTCCACCTGAGCGCCTCAGCTGACTCCACTCCACGTTCTCACCCTGTCTCTCCGGTTCTTCCTGAAGTCTAACTCACACCATCTCACTGTCTTTTAGACACATTTCTATCAGTACATATGAAATATCTTAAAACCTTTTTGGAATAAAGAATATAATTAAAAACAAAAGTATAACTTCCTCTGCATTTAACTTTCCCCCAGCTGTGTTAAGCGGCAGTCTGACAACTAGGGCCAAGGCTGGGACGTGGGGCGGAGAGACTGACCTGGCCGAGCTTGTAGCTCATGTTCCCCAACTCTCGCTCGGGGTTGATCTGCAGCAGCAGCTTGTCGTGGCTGATGAGGGCGCCTGCGAAGAACACCACGAGCACCCCTCTGCACACGCCCGCAAGCACGCAGGCCGCGGGTGAGCAGGGCTGCCAGCCCGGCCACTGCCAGCCCTGAGCTGCGTGTTCTCGCCGCTGGCCGGATGGCCTAGGCTGTGCGGAGCCCTGGGGGTCTGGGGGTTCCTCTTGTCACTGTATAACCTGTAAAGCTGGCAGAGCTGGTAGGCAAACTGACTGTTGCTTTTTCTCTGTAACAAATAAGACTACAGTGTCCACCCCTCATTCCTTAGTTCCCCACACCTCTGTCCTCTCCCTGGGCCCTAAGGAATGGTTCTCCCTGGGAACCAGTTGTGGGCTAAGTGGCAAAAGCTTAACAGAGTCCGCAGGGCAGATGAGGTGGCAGTCTCAGCAGGCGAGATCTCTGTGGGGCCCAGATGACCATTATGGTGGATAGTACCTTTTGGAATCCTGCCTTGGTGCCCAGGCTGTCCAGGCCCACCCAGTAGGAGCAGGGTACGGGATGATGCCCCCTCCAGACCCCTCTTATGCCCTCTATGCCCAAGGCCAAATGACCTCCTCATTTCCTTCTGCTGGCACCCCCCCAAACCTGGGCACCAGCCCCCAGCTGAATGTCCCGAGCTAACCTTCTCCCAAGGGGCCTCCCCATCCCCCCCACTCCTGGAAGCACCTGCTCCCCTGGAGCCCCAGGAGCCATCTGCCTGTGCCTCCCCAGAGACCCCCTCTTCTGCCTTCTGCGATAGACCATTTCTCATTGGTCCCATGGGCCCTAAGCCCTTTGAGGGAGCTGGGTCCATGGCCATCCAAGTGCACAGTGCTCGGTTTAATTCAACGCCCTAATAAATGTTTGGGGGCACATAACACACTGCACTTTCATACAGAACCTTTTGTAAGTAAAGCCTTCGAGGTGCTTAAACTTAAATTTCTAAAAAATTTAAGGGACTAGGGACTCACAGAAACTATGCTAAAATACTGTTTTAATGTACATTTAAAAAAAAAAACAAAACCCTTCTTCTAACCCAGGGCGACAAACCCCAGTGCCTGTCGTAGGGCAGGCACACAGCTGGGGCCCTGGGCGCAGGCCGGCACCTGACCAGCATGCCGGGACAGGTGCTCCTGCCCACAGGAGCCGGGGGACGCAGGCCTGCCCTGCCACGCAAGGTTTCTTATGAGAGGGGAGATTCAGACTGTTCAGACGAACCCTGTTGGCTTTTTAACATGCTTGACAACTTGGCTTCTACGTCTCGTGGAGATTGCCAATCTTTCAGCCCCCGAGAGCTCTTCTCCTTCTTCCCACAACTTGACCGGCAAGAGACGATGCCTCTAGTTCCTTCCTAGATTTTATCAATATTTCCTCAAGACTGAGATTTTCCCAGGATGGAATGAGACTCCTGCTCATGAACTGCGCATCACGCTCGGCACCACGGCCTCCAGCACAGGCCATGCTCGGGCCTTCCTGCCTAACGGTGCAGGGAGCTCACCATGCTCTTGTTTCAGCCCCGCCACAGCCCCTCACCCAGGTACCTGTGGTGGCCGGGGACAGAGAAGGCACAGGATCCCACGCCTGGTACGAGTGGTGTGTGGCGATGTTCTCTCTCTTTGAAACCATTGCTTGAATCTCCTGCTCAACAATCCCACGGATAATGCTCAGCTTCCTCCCAAACCTAACATTCAGAACAAAGGTGAAGAGTATCTTGCTTCCCTCAAAATCGTACAAGTGAAAAACACTGAACTTTCCCTCTGCTTTGCCAAAAGGAAGCTGGTGCAGTATCAAATGAAACTCACTTCACATGTGAATTCCTGTCCACGAATCCTATGTGGGTGTTCTATTAGAGCCTGCCCCTGAACACTCAATAATCCCTTACGTAAGTTTACATTGCATTTTCAACGTGACTGGCCACAAAATCACTTTTGGATCTGCACCTCTTGCATCAAGGCCACATGCACAGCGCTTGTGGTTTTAATTCTTGGAATGAAGGAGAAGGCCTTGGTGAACCTGCTGGTCACCTGAGCGGGGACCTCACTGCCCCCAGCATCGGCTGTACCCTGGAGACACAGGGGGCTCAGGCAAACCTGGTATCAAGAGCTTTCAGGGGCTTGTTCCGGGGCTGCTGCTCCAAGCAGCTCACAGCTGGGTTGCCGGCCACGGGCACAGTCATTGCACTGAGCACAAGTGAGGTGATGGCCTGCACAGCCAGGACGTGGATCTGGGTCCTTTCTGTGTCTTCCTGGAAGGACAGCCCACACACAAACAACATGAGCAGCGAGGCTCCAACCACCAGCTCTGCCTCTACTTGCATGCGGAACCCTCAGGACACACGGCCTCGCAGGGAGGGAGAGGAGCCCCGAGTACTATGAGGGGACTCTTGTCAGCCTACATTCACCAGGCACAGGGCAGCGCCTCCACACATCTGTGCCTTGAAATAAATCTGATGGGCAAATATCCACTTTTCAAAGCACAGACTCCTATGGGTGCAAAACTCCAAATGTAAATTACTTTTAAGAAATTATCCTTAAATTTCCTCATTAATTTTAGAAGCATTGCATATGACAACCTATTAGTTTCTACAGATAAATTTAAAGACAATCTTGATGATATATCTACCCTGTGAACTGTCATTTCTGCACGTTGACACCACACCTCCCATCAGAATCAAGGACTCACATCCCATGACTTTCAGTACCTCAGCCTTTGCTTTACCACAGCGTGGTTGTTATTAACATCATATTAACATCATGTACATTAACACTTCAAGAGGCCTAATAAAATCTCTGAAAAACAATTTAAAAAAAACCCCAGGTACTACACATGGCCTTTATAAAGTGCCTTTTCATTTTAATTCAACCCACACTCCTCTGAATATTGAAAAATAAACAGAACTCAAGAAAGGGCAGAACCTTTCTGATCCTAACATGGAACGCACCGTAATAAAATACACTCTAGCCACTGGCAAATCTCAGACCCCAAACCCCAGGGAGATTTGTCCCTGCTCTGGAACATCAGTCAAGACATGATATGGCCACTCTTTTAAAAATAAGGCAAGACAGAAAAGCATTAGCTTGCTGCCTTCCTTTTGCCCACCAGCAAAGGTTTACAAGCTGCCAGTACTGCCTGTTTGCCACTCGGCAAAGGCAGAGTCGTGTGCGGCTTACCTCTGGCGGGCTCTCCTCCTGCTCCATCACAAGGGGCTGGGTAACCAGGACACCAAGGAGGGTGGCCCATGTTTCTTCAAACTGGGTACGACTGGTCCACCCTAGAAATGCAAATGTTATATTAGACAGAGTCTCACCTCTTATACTACCTGCCAATGGAGTGTTGATAGCTACGCTGACATGGCATTACCTCTGGAACTGGCACTGCACCAAGGGCACCACATACAGTGACTACTTTAATTCTCACAACAATTCTTGGATGTAGAGAACAATATTAACAATTCCATTTTATTAACAAGGAAACCGAAGCACACTGACGTCAGCTATGCTTTTTGAGCCACGTGACAAGCAGGTGGTGCGGGTAGAGTCTGGCCTAGACAGCACATTCAACCCCAGCTGTGTAGACACAGGAACAGTGCAGGGACCACCACACAGGCTACACTTGAGCAGGGTTGAAACCACTTCTGCCCCACTCACCAGAGGGACTGAAAGTCTTTCCTAAAGTCCAGCCCTGAGGTTGTGCTGCTGGCCACACAACTCTGTAAATAACACTAAAGACCACCAAAATGTCCACTTTGAGTGGGTGAACTGTATGGTATGTGAATTCTATCTCAGTAAAGCTGTTAAAAATTAAAAAGTCAAAGCAATGGTTTCTCTGACCCTGTCGAGAAGAATAGATCAAAAAAGAATGTATCTAGATGGAACAAGTATTCAGTGCAAGCATATCTGACAGACCGTTCTCAAGTTTGATCATCAGTGAGCTACATTCAAAGTGGCGTTTGATGAATAGCTGTTTCTGAGGGTTGTGCTTAAGGTCCCCATCATAACCCACGGGGTGGTGGCCGCATCACTCACGGCAAGCCCAGAGTGACAAGATGCGGTGCTGAGGATGGGAGAATTAGAGCACTGAGCATCAGGGTCTCCTTGGTAAACCGGATACGTAAGGGTGGGGGTGGGGAGACAGATTTAGATATAGACAGACACACATACTGACAAATAGGTATGACAATTTGCATAAGGCAAAATGAAAAAATGAACAAAGGAAAAAATGGGCAAGGGCAAAGGTAAATATTGGGAAGAGACTGTAGACTTGTCTTGGGTTATGCATGTCTAATCGGCAAGTCAAGAATGAGGACACCTAAGTAAGAAAAGGAGCTTGCGCTACGCAAGGGGGAGAGGAGGAGGCCGCCTGACAACCACCTTTGAGGAGAGGAGGAAGAAAAGCTCCTTGAGCTGTCTGGCTGCAGAGTCCTACTCAGATTTCATTTTGGATGGGGCGATGAACTGTCTAGTTGACTAAAGGGGAAAGGGGAGGCGGTAAGGTATCTGCTGCTAGAACCTTCCAGGATCAAAATAAACACAAAATCTGCAGAAGCCTGAGGGACTTGCGGGGGACCCAACAGTGGAGTTGGTGCCATGCTGGACTTTCTAGGACAAGATACCAACTTCCCAGGAAACACCACAGCGGGACACAGCCATTGACAATTTACTGATTATAATCCCACCACCAGATCACACCTCTAGTCATAAAATGGGGACAAAAAGGGACTTGTCTTGTTCTTCAGAAAGCAGAGAAGAATCCTGATAGGAAAACTACTAACACTACCATTTATTCAGATACTATGTACTAGGTGTATCTCTTTTAAATTTCTATATCTGCAAGAATTCTGTGAAATAGGCGTGGTTCCCATTTTACAGACAACAAAGCTGAAGATCCTAGAGGTTAAATGACCTCACTGCTGAGAGGGTTCATAGCACAGCCAGGCTGTCTGCGTCCCTGGCTGACTCTCTCTGCACTCTACCATCCTGGCTCCCGAGGAAGGTGAGTACTGAGACCCGAGCTAACATCTGTCCCATCTGCTCATTCCACATTTGAGAAGATGGCACCAGACTAGGAACACAAGGAAACGTTCCAAGACAATCACTGCCACCATCTAGCTTAAGTGCATAACATGAGGCCAATTCTGGTATGCCTCTCCTGACTTCAAACAAGCCTGGTAGGAAAAAACCCCTGGGATTAAACTCACACACAGAGAGGAACCTGAATATAATTTCTCAGTGTAATAAGGAGTTTTATATACTCTGCAAAATGTATTCACATAGTTTTTTATCATTCTCATGCCCCAAGTCATTTCTGGAATCAAATGAGAAAAGCCCAATACTGGAGCTTTGGGTTTTCTTATGGTAGATACGTGACAATGTCTGGTGATCCTGAAGGAGAGATTCCAAGAGTACCTAGTGTGTTGATGCGGTAGATGAACTCCTTAAAGACTTCCTTCTCCTGGAGGTACTCCACGGGGATCTCAGGGTATGTTGTGCCAAAATCCCCTCCCGGTTTCGGTGACCACCCAAGTTTCCACACCTGAGAAGATCGAAAAGAAATAACATTACGCCAATCGAGTCAGGACAGCCACATTGTGAGGAAACCAAGAAACGCCACTGCTCCCGGCTGGGCCTCCTTCCTGAGCCAGCTGCCTCCATGTGCCCCCAGATTGTCCAAGAGCCAGAGCACTGCCTTCCCCAGAACACAGCTCCGAACCCTTGGCCCGAGATCCTCCTTCCCCATCAAGTGTGCCCCGAGTCTGCCCTTCCTGCCCTCACGCTCCTCCCTGAGCCACCTTTCTTCAGATGCCGCTGCACGCCCCACTCAGCCTGGCTGCTCATTGGGAGGTGCCACAGAGGTCATAGGGAGGAGTTACAGACAGTGCCCCGCGCCCACAAATGACAGAGGGCGTGTCAGAATAAAGGCAAGCATTAAGTAAAGTTCAGCCTCCTATGTAAACGTTTATTGGCAAGCAGGCACAAAGAAGACCCACACTGTCCATTTCTGTAAACTCCGTGAAGTCCAGTTCTCTGTCCATGAGGTGCTCAGACAAGCGCCGTGCACAGAAGGGTCCCCTGAGGCAGACTCGATGCTGTTCCAACAGCAGACTCAGCTGACATCCCTTCCACGAGGTGACAGAGGAGCCAGCTGAACCCAGGCTAGCAACCCCACCCCAGATTCGCACAGTCTGTCTGTGGGCCAAGGGCTCCGTGATAATGGTCAGCTAACCTCTCACTTCACCAGGGAAGCCTCTGTATCTGTTACGCTCCCCCTAAAACCCACTGGCGCACATCCAGAGGGAGGCTTTACTGTCACAGCTGCCTTCCAGATCAGGGCACTTCAGGGCACGCCCCGATGCAGCCCAGAGCTTGCCAGAGGACTTTCATCCGCTGCATGCAGCCTGTGCAAGTGTGTCCTCAAGGGCACTCCAGACAGTGTGACCTCTGGGCTGTGCCTTCCCGCACGGTCTCCTTGAACCCCCCTGCAGGAGTAGTTACTGCCTCAGAACCAGATGCCACCAAACCTGCGGCGACTCGTGGTGCACAGAGAAGAGAGCTGAAGAGCATGCCCTGCACGGCAACGGCAGCTCCTCCGGCAGCCCCTCCTGCCCTCTCCCCACAAAGGCCTGCAGCTTCCTGCTCAGCGACTGCGTCTAGCATGGCCAGGACACTGGGCTTTTCCTTGGAATGAGCCCACCATCTGGAATACCTTCATCCCCCACAGCAAATCCTTCCTCATCCCTCTGAGTCGAGCAAATACTACTTCCTCGGTGCAAGCTCCCCCAGAGCTTCACACGCACAAACATGCACATGCACACAGAGGCTGTGCCCCACAGGCAGGCATGTTCCCCCAGCAGGAGGAAACAAGCCCCTTCCCTGGGGACGTGGCTTTCTGTTCTGGCTAACCTTTCCTACTGATTCAAGCCTTGCCACGGGTCAGCCTTTTGTCCTGCTAGAGGAAGACTCTTGCCAGTGAGGAACCCCTCATCTTACTTCCACAGGCGGGGAGGCTGATGTGATTTCACTGGGGGGAGGGCAGTCCACCCCTCAGCAACCTGCATCTTCCTCAAGCTAAGCTCTTTATGTTACCTGAAACAAGAATCCTAATGAAGATTGTCTATTTTTAACTGATTCTGAAGACAATTTTGCAAAAGAAATTGCAAAAGTGGTTGTGACAAAATGCATGAATATCTCCAAAGGTGACCACTTTTAGAGGAAAATACTTACTTGAGGGGGTATAATTGCTGGTCTGCGTTAAACAAATTGGTCTAATTACTTTAGAATCTCGTCCAACATTAATCTATCAGTGGTAGATAAAATCTTCTTTAGTGACGTAATACCCTACCCAGTATTTCTACGATCTACCACTATACGTCACGCCTGAGGAAACCAGACAGGTGTCAAAACCACAGGCAAGGAGACTTCTGGCCACAAGACAGTGTCTGAGCAGAGGAGATTCCATCTCACCTGTGGAGTGTGCCCAGCTGGGGCTGCCTGTGCACTTCACTCCACCCTCGTCTTCTGCAAAGGAACGGGCAGACTCACCAGGGGGGGCACGCGTGTGTAGCTGTTGACAAGGGGCAAGCGGGCCAGGCTGATGATGATGTTCTTGAGCACCGGCGTGAGAAATGCTGGCGTGCTGCTATTCCTTTTGTGACCCAAGGCCAACACTGACTGCAGAGACTCCACCATTTCTGCCACCATCTCACAGGCTGAGGTGATGTACTGAGGATCTGAATAAGCAACTGCAGTTAAGAGAGCACTTTCTGTCAAACACACTCCAAACCTGCCACCCCTCCTCTGTGTGCCCAGTGCAGAAGGTATGACCTCTATCAGGTGCTCAAACCAGTATGTGGAGTTCACCTGGACTTGAGCTGGTCCCTTAAGGCCTGCACATTTTACCTCCTGCACATCTACCTAAACCATGCGATTTTCTCCATTTCTGCCAGAATTGCTGCAATAGTCTTGAACCTGAGCTCCTGCCTCAGTCCCCAACCCTCTTGCCCACCAACCGAGATGCAGCCAGCAACAGCTTGCTAACACCTGAATGTAATCCTGTGGCCCTCGGTTTCAAACTTCCTTCAGGATGCCTCCCCTGCTCGTTGGCTTCATCAGGGTCTCCCACGACTCTGTGCTTGTCCCTAAGCTAGTATGCAAAGAACCATGTTGTAATCCCTGCTTCACCATCTCCTCTGTATAGGGGTGCTTGATGGGCTAGGGGTGGGGTTCTGATGGAACTCCTGAGGCAGAATGTTGAGGAAAACTCCATACCCTTAGCAAGAACCACAGCACTGGCCTGTCAGTGTCTTGAAGGCAGGGACTGTTCCTTATTCATTTTGAGTCTGGCATATTGTATGTTCTAAAAAGTTATTTGTTGAGTTGATAAATGCATAATATATGGACAGTATCCATAGTCCATGAGATTCAATAGTTCAGGCAACTTCCTAATATAGAGAAAGAATTCTTATTGGACTTAAGGAATCAAGCCCCAGGCTAAGAGAAATGAGGTTGGTTTTAATAGTATTTATTGGCCAACCTTTAAAAAGTATCATCCTATCAAGGTGATTAAAAAAAAAAAACAACAACACTACTCCTTCAGGCCAGGACTGAATTAAGCAGGTTAAAGATGACCATGAGGAACAAACACAATCACATTAACCCAAAGGAAACACTCCAGCCAGTGGGCCTGCCACACTCACCCAAATCCTTGAAATGTCTCTATATTTTAGAGCAAAAGAAATTCAAATTATAACTAAAATCATGGTAACACCTGTTGAGCACTTATAACAAGACCAATATTTGTTCCAGGTGCTTTAAATGGATTAATTTACTTAATCCTCACACCAACTCTATAAGGTTAGTACTATTCTTATTCTCACTGCAGAAGCATAACATAAACACCCTAAGCTGCCACTTAGCTAGAAAATGCCAAGTGAGGCGGATGTTCTCATATTCCCCAGGTAGCAACCAGAAATCATGAACCCACAAACTAAAGGCTGATGGAACCCCAGAGGTCCCATATAAAAACTGGCTGTGTATTGAAAATGCCACTACTTCTGGGTGACTCCACACCTACAAAACCTTGAACAGGGAACTAGAAGAAAAAAATACTAAGCTTAAGACTAAAGACAGGAAAACTCTATCCAAAGTAGGATTGCACAAATGCTAGCAAAAAAGACCCAAAGCATTTACACACTTATGAACAAAAGGGCATGATTCTTGAAGCACGGAGCATGGATAAGACTACTGGTATTCCAAGTAAGAGTGTTCCGCGACAAGGACAGGACCACCAGGTGAGGCATGTCTCATCTTTGTGGGACAGGCTACAGGTGTCATTCTCACCCAGATGCTGGGATGAAGGAGTTGAAATAGCCCCAGCAGCCTGGAGGCCCCTGTGAGAATAAGGAGTCACTTGGCCAAAAAGCTTTCCTTTGACCCGCATATTATCACCATTTCCCTAGTCTGCTCTGGAATCAAAAGGAAAGTACATGAAAAGTTTCTATTTTTTTGTAAAGACAGGTTTGGATTTATTTTCTGTAGGAAAAGCAGGAATTTTCTTTTAAAAATCCACTAGCTGGGCATGGTGGCAGACACCTATAATCCCAGCACTTTGGGAGGCTGAGGTGGGAGGATCACTTGAGGCCAGGAGTCTGAGACCAGCCTGGGCACATAGGGAGACCCCTTCTCTACAAAAAAAAAAATTTTAAATAAGTCAGGTGTGGTGGCACGTACCTGCTGTCCCAGCTACTCGGGAGGCTAAGGCAAGAGGATGATGTGAGCCCAAGAGTTCAAGGCTGCAGTGAGCTGTGATGACACCACCGCACGTAGCCTGGGTGACAGAGTGAGACTCTGTCTCTTTTAAAAAAAAAAAAAAACCCACCACAAGAGACGGCTGAAACAGACACTCGGTTTACTGAGCATCACGTGGGTGTTCCCAGCAGCTTCAAGTCCCCTAGTGTTCCTACTTATTCATTCATCACTCAGCAAACACTTGGCTTTTTTGATTTTTGGTTTTTTTTGAGACAGAGTCTTGCTCTGTTGCCCAGGCTGGAGTGCAGCAGTGTTATCATAGCTCACTGCAGCCTCAAACTCCTGGGCTCAAGCAATCCTCCTGCCTCAGCCTCCCAAGTAGCTGGGACTATAGGTGCCTGCCACTGCACCCGGCTAATTTTTCTATTTTTTGTAGAGACAGGGGCCTCGCTTTTGCTTGGGCTGGTCTCAAACTCCTGGCCTCAAGCGATCCTCCTGCCTCGGCCTCCCAAAGTGCTGGGATGACAGGCATGAGCCACCGCGCCTGGCCAACAAACACTTATTGATTGCTTATATAGGCCAAGCATTAATTTCTGAGAACACAAATAAGAAAAAAACATTCCCTGCCCTCAAGGAGCTCAGACTAACTGCCATAGCATGGAAAATGCTGAGATGGAAGGGGCCTCCCAGGGAAAGGGTGCAGATCCCGTCTGTGGGAAGGAAGCACATCTGGGAGGGCTACCAGCTGCATGATGCCCCAGCTTGCCTGCTGGGTCTGAGACAGCTGGATGCACGGGGCATGGTATTTAAGCCAGGGGAAAAGCATTGCAAAGACACGGACTAAATATCCCTTAGATTCAGGGACAAGCAACAGAATGCAGCTGAATTAATGTAAGCTTTCGAGAGTTCACATTTACCACTTACAAGTTTCTTTTGTGAATGATTTTTAAGCCCCCAAAGAAAGACAGGTGAAAAAAATGGGACCTGAGACTTACTCTGTGTGTTTGGATCTACTTCATCCTCCCCTCTGACTGCCCTTGGAGCACTGGTCCTCCTTTCTGGACTAAGAAGCTGCTCTCCAGGCTGCACAGCAACTACAACAGAACAAAAAAAAGAATTTTCAAACACTTGCATCGGTCCTTTTTATTCAAATCTTCATATTTGTGTAGCCCCACAAAAATTCAAAAGCCTCAAACTCCTGGGTTCAAGCGATCCTCCTGCCTCAGCCTCCTGAGTAGCTGGGACTATAGGTGTGCAACCACGCCCGGCTAATTTTTCTATTTTTTTTTCAGTAGAGACAGGGCCTCGCTCTTGCTCAGGCTATGTCAGATGAGGTCTAGATTTCCTAGAACCAATTTTAGACAAGTAGACAATACCAGGCAATACTATACTCAGGTACCAATCTCTTGGTTCACATTTGTACATCTACACTCAGATTTCTAAACCCACTACTGTCTACTATTTGCCATCTCTAACCCTGAAGGTTTTTATCAGACTACTCACAATTTATTACTGCTAAAAGCATCACTATAACCCCCAAGAAGTCTGGCCTTTAAAAATTAATCCCTGGGCTGCACGCAGTGGCTCACACCTGTAATCCTAGCCCTCTGGGAGGAGGAAGTGGGAGGATCGCTTGAGGTCAGGAGCTCGAGACCAGCCTGAGCAAGAGCGAGGCCCTGTCTCTACTAAAAAAAAAATAGAAAAATTAGTTGGGCATGGTTGCACACCTATAGTCCCAGCTACTCAGGAGGCTAAGGCAAGAGGATCGCTTGAGCTCAGGAGTTTGAGGCTGCAGTGAGCTACAATGATACCACTGCACTCCAGCCTGGGCAACAGAGCAAGGCTTTGTCTCAAGAAAAAAAAAAAACTTAAGCCCTGGATCTTCGTTTTCAAGTTGACTACAAATGCACAGATGAAAACAATTATAAAACATCAAAACACCACTCTATAATGTTTAATTTAAAAATACAAAACTTCAAAACACCCTCTAATATGTAAGCTATCATGTCCAAATTCTAAAAATGTTGGCTAATGACCCTTGTCGAGGATACTGTTCCTTGAAAAGAATAAGTCACTTTTATTGTACAATATATTAGTATTACAATGCAGTATAGAAACAAGCATTTGACTTTAACAGAAAATAAGTAATCTTTTGAATGTAATCTTATTAATCTTATGCTCATTTAGGACTAAATACACAAAACACTCAACTAGGACCAAAGATCAAAGGGACATAAAATTCAGAAGTATTAGGTCATTAAATATGACATGTCCGACTTTGAATCAAAAGTGTAGTTTATTGTATCTCAAACAAGAAGCAGTACAATTAATCAAAGTATGCACCTGAACTATCAACACAGTTTTGCCATCTTAACAGTAGCTTGTTTATGCAGCAGCAAAGAAGCCTGGAGAGCGAGTGGTGATGAAATCGCAAAAGGCATTTTCCTCAGCTTATTGAGAATTGAATATTTTCCTTGCAAGAAGGGGTTCAAAGCCTGGAAGAAGTGGTAGTCAGTTGGTGCAAGGTCAGGTGAATGCGGTGGATGACAGAGAGTTTCCAAGTCCAGCTGCTGTAGTTTGAGCAGCGTTGTCTGTGCAACATGTGGTCGAGCGTTGTCTTGCAAGAGGATTGGCCTGTCTCTATTGACCAATCTTGGCTGCTTAATCGCAAGCATCCTCATCATGTCATCCAACTGGTTGCAGTAGACGTCCACTGTAATTGACTGACCAGGTTTCATGAAGCTGTGGTGGATAATACCAGCACTGGACCACCAGACACCATTAGCTTTTTTTGATGAATATTTGGTTTCGGCACTTCATCTTTATCCAACCATTGTGCCAAATGCTTGCGATTGTCAAAAAGAATCCATTTTACATCACACGTAACAATACGGTGTAGAAATGGTTCACCTTTATGTCGTGACAGCAAAGAAAGGCAAGCTTCAAGATGATTCTCTTCTGATGCACGTTTAATTCTTGCGGTACCCATCTATCCAGCTTCTTTACCTTGCCCATTTGTCTCAAATGGTCCAATATTGTTGGAATAGTAACGTCAGACCTTGCTGCTCATTTACCCTTAGGCTGAGATGGATTTGCTTCCACTACAGCTTTCAGCTCATCATCATCCACCTTGGTCTCAGGTTGCCCACGTGGCTCATTTTCAAGATTAAAATCACCACAACAGAACTTCTCAAACGATCGACATACTGTGTGTTCATTAGCCACATCCTTCCCAAACACCTGGTTGGTATTTTGAGCCGTCTGCGCTGCATTGGTTCCACGACAGAACTCATATCCAAAAATAACACGAATTTTTGACTTATCCATGGTTTCACAAAAATTGCTCTAAAAAAAATCTGTCAGATAATCACAAGCCAACTGTACGTTTGAAAGACTGAGGATGTACCTTCACAATAAAAGTAAAACAAGAAGTGTCAAAGTGAAATGTCGGAGACATCAACTGTCAAACTCAGTACTTAAAGAAATTGGGCCTCTCATACTTAACATCCTTTTTTTTATATATATATATATATATATATATATTTTTTTTTTTTTAATGAAAGCTGGAACTCCAAAATCTGAACAAAATGACTACAAAAGCAAATTAAAGTTAAATTCTAGCACACTCTAATATACTCTTCACCCCAAATTCCTAACTTAGTACCTGGCAAATCCATGGCACAAAATAAAAATGTTTATGAACTAGATTTTTGTTGCTGATTACTGGTTCAATTGACCAAGGACAAAAACCCATTCATGAACTCCCACTTACTGGCTTCCAGGATGAAGTGCACGCAGTGGATGAGGGAGCAGGCATGGGTCACGAACTCTGCGGAGGAGACCACACTCCAGAGGCTGGGCAGCTGCAGGGCCAGGCAGCAGCAGTCCAGCCCTGCCTGCAGGTCCAGACTCAGCGGGATCTGCTCGTGGATCAAATGCCACGACAGGGCCTAAAGAGGAAGTACTGTGTTCAAGAATGCCTCCACACGTACTTTCTGTCTTAGGCATTCAGGGAAGCAGTGCAATCAACAGGTGTGGTGGAATTGTCCAAAGCACCAAGAGGCCATTCCAGAAGGACAGCTCTGACCTAGCTGTCCCCAGCTGCCATCCCAGGCTCCCTTACACTCAGTCCTGACCCACCGACTCCCAAAGTTCCGGCTCCCCTCTCTGCCAGAATGCCCTTCCCTACTCTGGCTGCCTCCTTTCTCCTTCAGCACCATGGGCTCTTCTAGAAATCTTTCCTGGGCCACTTTGCGGCTCTTCCTTGGGGCTCCCACAGCACCAAGGAATGCTACTGTCACAACCACAGAGGCTGAATTTGAGAGCATGGGTTCTGGGGACAGCAGGACTTGAGTTCAAATGCCAGACTGGCTACTTCCCAGCAGAGTGAACCTGGGCAAGACACAGAACCTCTCTAAGCTTTGCTTTCCTCGTCTGTAAAATGGGAGTAACACAGCCCATCTCACAGGATGGTTGTGAGAACAAAGTAAGGTGATGCATGTGAAGTACTTCACCCTGTACACAGGAGGCACACGGTATAACTGGCACCCTGTACTGTAATCATACATTTGCTTTCCCGTCTGACCCCTAAGCTGAAACCTAAATTAGGACGGATGACAAACTATCTGACTTGGACTGGTTCAGAGTATGTACTTATTCATTACTTTATTCATCACTTATTCATTGGCAACTGCACCACACCCTTTGGAGCCCTCCCTTTCTTTGGTGTGAGTGGCACACAGAGCCTTGCTGGGTCAGCCATGGTGTCCCTGCTGAGGATGGGCAGCGCAGCTCTGGTTCTTTAAGGATTCAGGCCAGACTCTTGGAATGGCAATGCATCCACAGTTATGTACACATTTTGGGGGCTAATTACAAGCACTAACACAAAACAAGTGTTCAATTCTCCCATGGCTGAAATGTCCAGGTCAATTTAAAACATAATACACTTCCCAGATTATTATTTTTCAAGTCTCTAAAAATTAGGATCCACATGACATTTATAGAGAGGGGTAACAAGGGGCTTCTTGCTATCTCCCAAGGTCACTGTGAGCAGCTGGTGACATGAGGGTATGAGCACACCCATAAAGAGCACCTTGACAATGACAAGTAGTTACTGTCAGGATGAGATGAAAGAGTGAACTTGACTGGTCAGAGCTCTTGGTTTTCAAATAAAACTGCTTTATTCTTTCTAGAGCTAGTCACATGTCCCCTCCCCACAGAAATTCCGAGTCCCTGAGCTACCTCTTACCTCGAGGGTCATCACCACAAACTTCACCGTGTCCCTCTCCTTCTCAGGAGGGAGGTGCAAACGACTGGGCAGCTTGGAGACCACCACCAGGTACTGCGCCAGGGCCCGGGCCAGAGTGGTCAGGGACTGATACCACGCGGCATCCCCTGAAACAGACAGGCTTCATGGGCGGGTGCAACTATGAACTTAGGCCTTTACCTCTGAAAGGCAGCCAAGCAATCCTTTAGGATCCATCGAAAGCTCAAGACATCGTTCCTCAGCAGGGCACATCTGCACATCCCCCAACATGATGCATATGATTCTGGGACCTGCATTTCCCCAGAGGTCTACCATGTCTTTCCGTAAAGGCTTAGAACCCTGACTAGGTCAATGACTATGTCAATGAATAGCAAAGTGGCAAATACACAAAAAGAAATTCAGAGCTAAGAAGCCCAGCACTGTTCCTTGGTTACCTTTGTAAATGCCTTCAACATATTAATCAATGGCGTTTATTGTATATTTGCTTGGTATGAAGTGCTGTACTGATGCTGCAACACTTTTTAAAAATAAAAGGTTTTGTTTTAGTTACCAAATAGATCACTCAGCTTGCTCCAGTAGGCCGTGGGCTCTGAAGGCAGGCAGGGCTGGAAGACATGGTGGACAGCAGGGAGCTGCTGGACAAGGCTGGCCACACGGCCCAGAGTCACCTCACAGGCTGCTTCAAAAAGGGGACTCTTCTGGCCACCAGAAATCTCACTCACGCCTAGGCTTAAGCATGGGGCTAAGAGGCTTAGGTTGAACTCCTGAAATCAGAGCAGTGACAGTCAGACAAACAACAACAGAGATTATAAACTTTTAAAGGCCAGAAAACAACACAAGGAAGAACAACGCAAATGCTTACGAGATAATGCAGATGAGTATGCCATAAGGACAGTCTATTCTACATCTGTTATAAATATTTCAACAATTCCATTAACATATGCTCAAAAAAATGTATTTTCTGGTCTCTTTTGGTACTTTAATTTTAAAAGTAATATTTTCTTATGTTCTTGGATTTGTTTGAAATAAAAATTTTAGTATGACAAAATTTTAATTGATAAAAACAGAAAATCATAGCCAGCCATGGTGGCGTGTGCCTGTAGTCCCAGCTGCTCAGGAGGCTGAGGCAGGAGGGTCACTGGAGCCCAGGAGTTGGAGGCTGCAGGGGGCTAGGCTGACGCCACGGCGCTCCAGCCAGGCGACGAGTAAGACTCTGTCTCAAAGGAAAAAAAAAAAAAAACCAGAAAAGCAAAGCTAATGCGCCATCCAAGAACTCAGTGATACACCAGACATTCGTAGAGTTTGAAAAAGATCTTCAAAGCAGCTGAAATAAGTCAAAATAGTCATACAAGTGCCAAAATTTTGGTTGGAAAAACAGCATTTCATATGACAATTTCCTTTTTTTAAAAACCATTTAAGGATTTTGGGGGGCCAATTTTTCAGGCAGAACATCAATCTTAGTTTAATACTCAGAAAAGCATCATCAGTGCCCCAAATTGAACCTTTCTGTTACAGCCAGAAATCTGTAAAACCCAATTAGTGAATTTGAAAAAATCCAATAAATTGGTCACCAAGAAAATTTATCATTCAGGAAAACAGCTTTCAGTATACGGATCTTAAGATAAACTGAATTTTAGCAAAGTGACTTTGGGCAAATTCTCCTTTTGTTTTTTCAGTGTAGCTCTTACTTTCAAGCTAATCAAGACCACTTCAGACCACACTGCAGTGCTGCCTTTCCTGCGGCTCTCTGTCAGCACCTGTGCCCATTCCTGGAGTCACATGCTGAGCTGCCCCCAGTGCCATGACATTCCCACCCGGTGCCTACCGTGGCAGGGCTAAGACCCCACGAGGTCCTGTCCGCTCTTTGTCCTGGGGGTCTGAGAAGGGCCCGCTGGGGCCGTGGCTGCACCACACCTCTGAGGAAGACCCCACCCCTCACAGGGCCTGTGCAGGGGCAGGACCAGGGAGGCCGACACTTGGCAAGGCTGCCTTGGCCAGCTCTGCACAGGGTGTCCTCTGACATGGGGGGAGCGCCGGGGGAGGAGCCTCACTCATCTAGTGGGGGACGGGAGGGGGAACCTCGCTACATTCAGGGGTCTGCTTTACTACTGAAGGTCAACTTCCAGAGCACCACAAACAAGTTAAGTCACACACCCGACGCTGTGTCGGAGCCTATGGCAAATAATGTGCTGCCTCGGTGTCCACTTGGTGTTTGGCGTACAAGCTCAGATGGTAAGTTCCTGTGTCCATTGCTCGGGATGAAGCCAGAGAGCTCTCATTCCAAACCATACACCCAGCCTTGGGGCCAGCTGGATTTCAAGACAACACCTCCTCACGGGAAAGGGTTTCTATGGATTTGTTTTCAAATTTCATGCCTGCCTCCTTTCAACTGCCTACTTGCTCCCCTGCTGCCCTGAGCATTATGTTCTCCCCCCTGGATCCCAGGAAAAGCGAGTGCCCCAGATAGACCCTTCATTCCTCCATGCGCTCCCTGACCGCTGGGTGTGTGGTCTCTGGCGTGCCATGTGTCCCAAGAACCTTAAGTAATAAAATCTTTATTTCCATCTTGTCTCTCCTAATCACTGAAGGTGCTCTCCATCTTAAAGGTTCTAAATTAAAACAGACACTAATCCACACCTTTCCTCATTACCATGAGACCACCCATGTTTTCTTTAAATACATAAAAGGTTGCATTAAAAACAATTTGTCTCTTTTTGGATTCTAATGTGGCTGAAATAACAGGCTTTCCCCATCTGGATTAGAGCCCCCCACATCCTGTCCCTGACTGGATTAGAGGCCCCCCATGTCCCATCCCCCCATGTCCCATCCTGTCCCCGTCTAGATTAGAGTTCCTTCAAATCCTGATGCCATCTGGAGCTGAGTCTCCCCACATGTGCTGTTAATAAGCAGATCACATGATGCTGAAGCAAATTCCCCTCAAAAGTGGCAAGTGAAAGCCAGGGATTCCCTTACCTCCCGCTCACCCCACGCCCCATACCGAGTTCATCATGAAGGCACTCATTTCTTCAGCTGGAATCCGATTCACCAGCTCTGCACCTTCCAGCAGCGCAGAATCTGATCTGGTCCAACACTGGGATCTGACAAGACGCATGTACCAGTCCTGGGAAGAAGAAAAAGGTGTGTGAGGGGAACGCACTGGGCAGCGTTCAAGGGGCTTCCCTTGCCTGGGACTAGGACGGTGGCTTGGCCACCAACCTGCTCTGGGCTGTGGCTTGCCACACCACAGGTCCTCTCCTGGACTGTTGCCACCTGCCTGGGTGCCCTCTCCCTCTCCCCCTTCACCTGGTGCACCTCCAACAGTCCTTCCAAACTCAGCTAAAGCACCGAGGGCTTGCACCCTCCTCTCTGCCCTTCGTCATGTGACACTGCACCTACCATCCTCTCCTGGGTGTCTGCTTTGCTCCCCTCTCCCAGCACCAGAGGCAGAGGAGGTGCTTAATGAGTAGAGCTTGGGAATATGGGATAGAACCTTTGCTTTCCTATACCTGGGCTGCTGGTTTTTGAAATCTAGGTTCATATTTAAACTGAACTCTGTCAAGGAAAGTACAGTACCAAGCTCTCTACCAAGGCCCCGAAGGGTCCCTATCCCTGAGGTGTGAGCAGTGAAGGTGAGGACAACATACCAAGGTCATTGGCAGTGGTAGCATCAATTTGCAGGAGGAGAGGGAAGCAGGTCAAACGTGTCGACAGGCGCTTGAAGACCCGTGCAGTTGTGAGCCTGCAGACCTCGGCCGACCAGCTTCTGATTCACCTATTAACTACCTAACCCCTCGACTCCTGCCGTGAGGGTCCCACATCAGCACTGCCTTTCCCACTAGGACATTCACGGCCCCCAAATGTCTCCACCCCACACCTCACCCAGAGCTGCTAACGACCTGGGCGGAGCGCCAGAACGTCCTAGGTCTGCTGAGCCTCCCCCTGCACACTCTGGATTTGCCACAGGCAGACAGAGGAGCGCAGTGCCTCCGTGCACACCCTGTGCCTCACACACAGCAACACTGGACACTCACTTTGTCTGGACTCACTGTTTCCAGTGACATGTGCCCGTCCCCGTCCAGTGGGTGGGAAGAGACGGGAGGAGAGGGACTAAGTGAGTCTTGTACGGTGGAGAGACGAAACCTGTCCAGCAGGGAATAGAGCCTTTGGTGTCTGAAATACAAACGTAAATTAAATTAAAGCACAATTTAGTTTTTTAGTCTTGGTATCAACTTTGCAAACCCGGGTTCTAGAAATACACAATATAAGGAAGGAATATTAGTGGTTTCTTAAAGCAAGATGCAACTTGTGTAAAATTTTTTCTTCAGAGCTATTTTCTCACCAATACTCAGAGCATGTCATGATACAAATTCAGGCCCTCATTTACTTTTAATTATCACAGTTTAACTTCACTAACATTTTTCATAAATTTCACTTATACTCAAATATTCCAACACGCAAAACATGCTATAACAGCTAATGAAAGCATTCGTAGTACATGCAAAATAGGTAATCCATTCTAAGATCCAAGTGCACACACTCTCCCGTAAGATACAATTTACACAAATTTATGACCATTTCAAAAAAGAATCACCTCATCCAGTAAGATATTTACAATCTTTTAACCTTCCTCAACTGGACTGAAGACTAAGTCTACAGTAAAAAAAAAAAAAAAAAAAAGTTTGATCTCCCACCATCTGCTGTGAGAGTGACTACTTCATAATGCAAATCATACCATGACTTGGCCATGCAGACCAAAAAATCATCCCAAACTGTGGGCTGCTTACCAAATCATGCCCTATCCCATTCAAAAATACCATCAACAAGGTACTCTTAAGACTGAAATCACAGCAGAATAATTATATTCTCTCTCTCTCTCTCACACACACACAAACATACATTTTCTCCCCAGGAATAAAAAAGGTAAAAGCTTCTCTTAATTTATTTTGCAGTCATGGAAATATACTCACATAAGAGATGTAAGGATTTCTGATAAAGGCTTCTAAAAGATTTTGCAAACAAAAGTAAGTGATTAAATAGCTATGAAGAGATACAATTTTAACGAGATATAATTTTCGCATGCCATGAACTGGGTAATGTCTCTCAGATTTGCCAACTCTTATTTAGCAACTGGATTGTATGCTTTGATTTTGCTAGGGTAAAGCTGATGACCTACATTCCCACTTGTCAGTGAAGAGAGACCATACAAACACCTTCTACCTCTCACACGGCCAGCAGGAATGCAAACAGCCTGCATTCATGCCACAGCCGTGACATGCCAGTCCTTCTCTGCTTTGTATGAAGTGAGACTCAGTTATTTTAAGTGTAGGAAGGATTTCTATTATGGCTCTTCTGCAGTAAACCCATCTAGAAAGCACATCAATTACTTGCCTTGTGAATTTATTCCCATACAAATCTGTATCTTTTATATCCTGGGTGACCTGAAAATAAGAACAGCCTTGTGTGTCCTGCATTACCTCTGGGCGAGCCCACTGCGCTGAAGGTACTCCTGGATTCTGTTGAGTTCTTCCACTGGCAACTGGGCCATGCTGCTCTGAAGTGGACAAGAACACATCAGTGGGTTTATAACACATAATGAACAAAAATAACCTCACACTCATTTGAAAAGGATAAACTGACATGTATAGATTATCCTAGCAAGGGGCAGACTAGAAACAAGTACAAGATACAGATCAGACACACAAGGAATGACATGCCTATGCATGTTATACGTGTTTCTATCAGTGGCCACATGAAGACCGTGCCTATGGAGAAAAACAAATAGCCAACTGTTTTGCTTGCCCTGGTAAGCTTTCAATATAAATCACTATCAGAGTGTTTTTTCTAGTACCTGTAAATTTGCAGCCAAAAGCATTTCTACCCGGCGACAGGCAAGGATGTCAACCATGCGAGCCAGCACACGGAAGGGGGTACACAGAAGCCTGTCCACATACAGTGTGAGCACAGCACCTGACTGGCTGAGATGGATTCCTTCCAAGCACTGAAGAGTTTTCTTCAGAGTGGTTGGCTAACGTTGGAGGAAGGAAAGAAACAGGAGATGATCGTTATGCCAATTGGAAATTAGCACTTTAAAAATTCCAATACTCCATTTTTAAGGCAGAGAAAACTGTGACTGGCAATAGCTGGCAGTATGGAGACTTACAGATGAAAGGTTTTCACAGCGAGACTGAATTGCCTGGATGAACAGGCCACTGGCAGCAGAATTCCGGTGAATGGCGCTAATAAAGTCCTGCACCGGAGGCTCGTGGGACAGGCCAATCAGGTCTTGGATGTGGTTCACAATGAGCCAAGTCAAGTGCTCTGAGTCATGGAGGTTCTGACACTGAGGAAAACACGTTTTCAAGTATACAAGAAGAGAACAGATATTAATGCCATAGAAAAGACCAGAAAGGATAAGGAGAAAACAAAATCCAAATATAAACCTCACCAAACAGATAACATTTGAGCACAAACAAGTGAAGAGGCAGGAGGCTCAATTCATGGAGCCCATCACCTCCAACCCTGCACCATCACTTCTGACCCTGCACCGTCACCTCTGACCCTACACCGCCACCTCTGACCCTACACCGCAGCATGGGCCGGATGAAGTCAGATCCCACCGGGTGGGGACGGCAGCCCAGTTCCCAGAGACAAATTTGGCAAATGACCAAAGGTCAGAGGACACAGGCAAGCCCCAGCGTGATCCTCAGGCAGCAGGGTGGCCTGGGCGGCATGGGGCCGCCCGGACAGACTCCTCCTGCTCTCTCCTGGGCTCGGGCTGGCCTCTTGAAGGGTGCTCTCCAGTTACTCTCTCCAATTTTGTAACAGTTCAGTGGAAAAAAAGAATTCATTATCATTGCCACAGTTTTGAAAGAATTCCTGAATCCAGAATATAAATGGATTCCCCATATTAAATGGCTCTTAAGTGAAAAAGTCTCAAGTAAGATTTATAAGGAAATGAAAAATATCCATTCTTAAATGTGTAGCCTTTTCATCTTAATTCATAATCCTTCTAAATCAATTTCTTGACATCTGGGTAATGATTAATGTATTTCATTTGGGATCATTTGACAGTACAGGTTGAGTAACCCTTATATGAAATACTGTGACCAGAAGTGTTCTGAGTTTCAGATTTTGGAATATTTGCATTAAACTTACCGATTAAGCATCCCATATCCAAAAATCAGAAAACCTCCAATGAGTGTTTCCTTTGAGCATCATGTCAGTACTCAAAAAGTTTTGGATTTTGGAGCATTTCAGATTTCAGATTTTTGAATTTGCAATGCTCAACCTGTATTAACCTATAAAATTAGTATCTCTTTTTCTTACATTTCTGTGAAAACCAGCATTTTGCAACTAAATTATTTCTTAAAAGTGGAACTAGAAAAACTATTTCAACATCGAGAATGAAAAGCAAAAAGTAAATATTAATAAATTGCTATCGTCACAAAAAAACTCTATGATAACACCTAGTGCAGCTGAAGAAGTCTACTTCCTTTTCTGATTCAGAATATTTAACATTGTTTTGCTATATGACAGCAATATATATAAGATGCCATGTTTGTAACAAAGAAGTGCATGTTTTTATAAGTATGGAAAAAGTATTAAATCCAGACCAAAATGTAACCGCAAGTCATCTTTGAGTAACATAATTACAGGAGATTTTTTTCTTCTGTTTACTTACTTGGTTTTTGTAAATTCTCCATGTTAAACATGTAATGCTATGCTAGTTTTATGGTTACAAACTCCATTAAAGTTATTTTTTAAAAAGAATGGCATTCAAACAGGTTGAATTTAAAATTTTTTGGTTTTCTTAAAGACAGGGTCTTGCTATGCTGCCTATAGCGAGTACAGTGGCTATTCACAGGTGTAATCATGGCTCACTGGAGCCTCCAACCTGTGGGTTCAAGTGATCCTCCCACCTCAGTCTCCCAATAGCTGGGGACTACAGGTGCCACCACCACACCTGACAGGAATCTATTTTAAAATGCAGCAATGGACATCTAACACCTTTTCTACAGGTTAATTTTTAAAAATCAGAATCCCACTATAGTCAATGCACTTAGCTTGTTTTTCATTTTTATTTTTTTCTTTTTCTAAAAAATTTTTTATTTTTAATTATTATGGGTACGTAATAGTTATACATATTTATAGGGTACATGTGATCTTCTGATACAGACACACAATGTCAACTAATCAAATCAGGGTTAATTGGGATATCATCATCTCAGGTATTTATCATTTCTTTGTGTTAGGAATTAGCTTTTTTTTAAAATTATTATTCAATTGTTTCCCTCAAATTAACAAAAATGCCCACCATTATGTACAGCACCGAGCAGTCACTAGATGTTTGCGGAACAAGAGACAGCTGAGTGAAACCCCTCACAGACCACAATCCAGTGGCTGGAGGGCCAGGTCTGGTTTCTAATTACATGTCAGAGCAGGATTAAACATTAATTTGGTATTTTAATTTTGATGGCACTGGCAGGACGCTGGGCAGACTGGTTTCCAGAGGGTCCATGTAAGCATGCTGTACAGAGGTGTTCTCTGGTCACCCACCCCTTACCCCTATTTACAGGCATTTCCAAACTTACGACATAATCACAGAAGAGAATGAGAGCTCCTCTTCGTACTATTTCTCTATTGCACATTCCAAGTTTGGCTGCCAAGTCAGAATGCTCCTCTTCTCCAGACATCTGGGGACTAAGTAACTTTGTGCTGGACAGACTGTGTCTTCTAGAAGGAGCAACAGATGCATTGACAATATTTCTGGATGGCAGTGAGCTTATTTGCAAAATACTGAAGATGATTATGTTTAATTCTAGTTCTAAAACAGACAAGTTATTTTAAATATCGCCACATCAGAACGATGCATGTGTAATATATATTCTCAGTTATCCATTTCTGAGCTACAATAAACCAAAGCTGAAAAGCTAAAGAAAATAGAGAATTTAACAGGCAGAAAACTAAAATGCTTGACGGAAAGGCAAAATCCACCATAAAGCTGAACATTCAGTAAGTACTTCTATTGAGAATTCATAGTAGCTATGTTTGATAACCAAGCAACTGCCTTTGAAATTCCTCATCTACCAGAGAGAAAACCTTCATCTCTCCCACGGAAACGTCACTCTGGCGTGTCTACAGTGCATATGTTGCGGAAGCCTTGTTTGAAAGCATTGCTTCCCCACTAGTGAAGGTTATTTCACTTCGTACCTACTTCTTCTCACTTCATCTGTTTCTTTTTGAATAGATGGGAATCACAAGCCTTGAGACCCTCAGCTCCATCCAAACATGTAAAACAATTGTTGCCACACCCCCAAACCGCCCCTCTGACTTCAGCATCTGACCTCAAACAATACCCTTCCCATGGTGGCAAGGAGCCTTTATGGGGACAGACAGAGGTCAGTGACATCAGGGCAAGAATATTCTCAAATATGTCAACTTTTCCTGTAATCCCTCAGGATTTAGAAGAAAACTGGTAAAAAAAAAAAATCCCACAGATTTAAAATTTTATTAAAATGTCATTTCTGTCTTTTTCAACTGGTGAATAGATAAGCAAACTGTGGTAGATCCATACAATAAAATGCCTCTCAGCAACCAAAAGGAACAAACCACTGCTGTATATTTGTGCAACCACGTGGATGAATTTTAAATACATTGTGCTCAGTGAAAGAAGCCAGACTCAGAAGGCTACATGCTTTATGATTCCATTGCTACGGTCTTCTGCAATGGGCTAAACAGAGAGACAGAGCGTGCGCCAGTGGCTCCCTGCAGCAGGGGCTGGGCACGTCAGGAGGGGGGTAACTACAAAGGGACATGCGGGAAGGCACTGCCCTATATCGTCATGTGGTGGGGGTTACCTGACTACAGTTGGTACAAAAGAGTGCATTTTACTGTACTGTAAATTATATATCAATTAAAAAACTAACAACAGAAAACCTGCCCTTTCTCAGTCAGCTGTACTGCCAGCCCCAACGTGACTTACACCCAAGCTATATTTTGCATTTTGTGGTAATATAGCTATAGGGTGGAGACTCTGAAAGAGAAAAGGCAGCATGTGTTATTCAAATATTAGCAGCAGACATAAAGAAGTCCAATGTCAACTCAAATTTAGCCCCAATCTGTCGCAGCACATGCCCCAAACCCTCAGGCCAGATGCTGGTGGCAAACAAACGTCCCAGACCAGGCTGACTGCACACGCAGTGCTCGGAACAAGATGAGCAGGGACGTGACCAGCACGCCACGTGTGGCCACACCACACCCACAGTGCCAGCGTACGGGCAGGACCCTAAGACAGACTGAAAGCAAATCGTAAGTCTGGGCCAACAGAGCCCAGGCAAGAAAGACCAGATGGGAGCAGAGTCCAGCAGGGGCCTCCTGGAGCACAGCACCCGCGTGGCCTGAGAGCCACACCCACTGGGAGCGGCCTGGGATGTGACAGGCATGGGCCTGAAGGGTATGGAGGGTGAGCAGCAGGCATGTCTGCAAGTGGAGAGAGCAATCTCACAGCTGTCACGTCTACAGACAGCAAACAGTGCTCTGTCCTCTATTTCACACTTCTAGTGGTTCATTTTATCTTATGGAAGTAAAAAATTCTCACCCTCCACCACACACAGCTGGAGAAACGTGGTCCTAAGAGCAGAGTTTAAACAGGAACAGTTCTTCTCCCTAGGGGGCATTTTGGGCATTTCCGGGGGTGTTTTTTTCCTTCTAACACAGGGAGACGTTATGCACTTACATACTACAATACTTAGGATATACTATCTTCTTTATATTACCATTAAGAAACTATATTTTCATGAAATTTAAGTATAGATACGTTAAAAATCCATCAATCCTTTAACTTTATTTCAAGGTAACAGAGGGACTAACACAAAAGGTTAAAAAGGAAAACAGGGCTGGAGCACAGAACAAACTCCCTGCGTTCATGAAAAGCTAGAGTTCGCCCTCGACAGCTGAAAGGGACACCCGCCGAATTCCAGACTATATTCACTTTTGGTTTATTTCTTCTAGTTAAGTCTAGTTAAGCATTTCTGTTACTCCAATTAAGGGGCCACAACTCCCAGGTTCAGAGCGTTCTGATAAAACATCAGAGTGAACAGGCACATACGTCAGAAAAGGAGTGATTTGCTGAATCTGAATCTTATCTCAGGCAGCTCCACAGTTGATTTATATGCACGTTTAAGCAGCACAGAGTAGGAGACGCTGATTTTCCGTCTCCTAGCTCTCACAGTACTCAGTCACCGGGACAGGCTTCCGGTGTCCTCTGAGCATTTCGAATGCCATCTCAGGTCTGTCTCCCCCAGCTGAATGGTTCTGGCCCCACTACACAGAGCACAGGGCAGATGGCTGGCGATGCCCCCAAGAGGGGACTTTCCAGTTGAGCTCATGCCTGGCCCAGTCTCCTGCACTGAGCAGAGGTGCTGACAGCACATGCCCTCTTTTCTTTATGGAACTTGTCTCCCCGGAGTGGGCTCTTGAGCCTTCCAAAAACACTGCACTGAGGACTTAGCTGGGGGTGGGGGTCATAGCTTTTATTTTCATACATGTACAAAAGTCTGAGCGAGTGAGCACCTAGAAATTGAGCTTAAACCTAAAAACATCTTGCAAAAGGAAAAGCCACCCACAATCAGAAACTTTTTTTTTTTTTTTGAGACAGGGTCTTACTCTGTCGCCCCTGGGTAGAGTGCAGAGGTATCATCATAGCTCACTGCAACCTCTAAGTCCTGGGCTCAAGTGATCCTCTTGCCTCAGCCTCCTGAGTAGCTGGGACTACAGGCGTGCACCCCCCCGGAATTTTTCTATTTTTTGTAGAGACGGGGTCTCACTCTTGCTCAGGCTGGTTTCAAACTCCTGAGCTCAAGCAATCCTCCTGCCTCAGCCTCCCAGAGTGCTGGGATTACAGGCGTGAGCCACCATGCCTGGCCCAGAAACTTAATAAGTCTTTTGAATGATAAAAAAAAAAAAAAAATAGTAATAATAAGGTATTTCCAAGCAGTTTTAAAATTTGCTAAATAATTACTTCATTATCTAAGAATAACCAGAAACACATTTGACTTACAATGAAGTTAAAACATTGCAACATGTCTGGCTATGGAAATAATTTAAAGACTACAACTTAGCAGGAGGCACACAGCATGACAAGAATATCCCACGAGACGGAATGGTGTCAAAGAACTTGTCAAAAAAAAATCACATTTAAAAAGCAATTGCCATTTTGAATGCCTCCGGCCAGACGACATTTTTCTTCCACAGTATGGCGTTCGTGGAAGATTAATACACAGCAGAATTTTACAGACCCTCATGAAGAATGGAAAACGAAATGCCTTGACAGCGGCTCGGCCTCAGGTTGGTGAGAGCCTTAGGACAGAGCAGCGGGCGGCGCCTGGGCCCCGGGCCTGCGGACCTACTTCGGGGTCTGCTGCACCTCTGCCCACCAGCGGTGGTCAGTGTGGTTGACGAGTAGCAGGATCTGACACCAGAGCAGCACCAGGGCCGGGTGCGTGGGGGCCAGGGAGCACGCCCGCAGGTTCAGGCTCTCCAGGGTGTAGAAGCTGCCGCCACAGCCGTCGCTGGTGAAGAGTCTGGTGGCAGCTGCTGTGATTCTCCGGAACATTCCTAGAACCAAACAAAGTAAAGCTGATTACGGGGAAATGTCTTTGCTGTTTGTCTCGGTCCAACACCACATGGCACTTAGAAAGTCTCACTTCTATAAGCAAAAACAGATATCCCACTTATTTAAAGGGCCGGCCAGGGAAGCTAGTGTCCTTACTCTCCCACTGCCCTCCCCAGCGTCGGTCGACACTGCCAAGTCCTCCAGGAGCTCCAAGCCAAGAGGCCTCACTTTGTGCTGCCAAAGTCTGGACACAGCTCCTCAAGAAGGAGGCAGCCACCACTCAGCGCCTCGGGTCACTGTACTCAGGCCAAAGCCACACGGGCAGGAAAGGCACCCTGTGTCTACCATGATAAATGGCTCCTTGGCTTGCTAAGAACTGAGGGACGGCAACACCACAAAAAGCCACATGGGCACCATAAGTGCCAAGAGAAGACGGCAGACATTGCCCACGCCCGTCCTGAGCTCCCACATGCTCTCTGCAGGCTACTGACAACCAAGAGCCAGGTGGCCTCTGCCCCTTGGGCCACAGAGCATCCTGCGACCAGGCAGGCCCCATGGTCAACCACTCATACTCAAAACTGGCACATCAGCAATGCACCCAGTTACTCTGCCCACAAGCTCCTCCGTGACATCCTTCTCAGGGCCTGGAAAAATTCCCTCTGGGAATTATGATTTCATTCTATCCCCATCTCCTCCTTTGGACAAACACAAAGTCAGCAAAACATGCTTCTCTCTTCACCCTCACCCAAGAACAGAGAGACACACACACACCGTGAAGCACAGCAGGGACACGTGGTGAGACACAGGGCACAGAAAGGCCCTGTCACACCGTATCTGGGTCTCCTGGTATCACTGCTGGAGTCAAAATCTTATTTCTGACCTACATTTCAACACACCCCAAATGTGAAAGGGTCCCCAAATAGGCAAAAGCAAAGAGACTACAGATTTCTTACGACTTCATGATCCATGAGACCTATAATCTAAGGCAAAGGAAGAGAGCTAGCAAAAGCATGACACTGAGAAAACAAAGTCCCAGGAAGGACAAGGAGTTCCAACACCTGCCTCTGGCCCCTCTGGCTTCCCTGGTTTCTCTAGCCTTGTTCTGCAGTCAGCATCACCCACTCCAGCCCAGCCAGCACTGGCCTTGTCCTTCCCTTGGTCCTCTGTTATTGTATGAGCTACTTGTGGGGTCAACCAACATGCGTGAAGAGGCCCATGTTGCCTGGGAGGAATTCTGGAGCCCGGCCATGGAGCACATGGAGGGACAGACCAGGGATATGGGGGTTTTGGGGCAGGTACTAGAAAACCATGGTCAGAGCTATGCTCTAGGTGACTGAGCGTCACACAGGTTCCGAAATCAGAATGCCTGGTTCAGGTCATGGCTCTGCCACTTTCTACGTGGGTGACTCTGGATGTACCTCACCTGGGGCCCCCACTTCCTCATCTGTAAAATGGAACTAAGAGCAGTACCTGCTCACAGGGCTGCAATAAAGATCAAATAGCAAAACCCAAGTAAAGGGCTCAGCATAGTGCCTGGCACAGAGGAAATGCTCAACACCTGGGGTTGCGGTTGCTGCTGCTGCTGTCGGAACAATACCAGGAACAGTGCAGACGAAAGACAAGATGGACTCTGGGGGGCAGTGCCCCAATAAATGGAGAGGAGGAGGACAGGCCAGACTCACTGGGGCAGACAGGGAGTTGAAACGAGGCTGGGATTCTGACTATCCCTAATGATGAATGCTGACCCTGGAGAATGCCAGCTATGCTAGGTGGCGAGGTCAGTTTTAAGCAGAAGTCTGAGGTATTGGCAAAACAGTCGCACGTCTAGGAGTTGGCTGGAAATGAGAAACCGAGACAGTAGAGTGACCAGGACTATTCAGGGCCACAGAGTCAGGAGCCTTCCATGCAAGCAGTAACCAAGGGCACAGAGGGCACAGGAGGGGACAGAAATGAGAGAGTGTGCTCGCAGAGGAGAGGGACCAAGGACAGACACACAGGGAACACAGACAACCAAGAGGCTGAACAGAACGGACTATGGAAGTGGTCAAGTGACAAGAGGGCAGTTCCACTGAACCAAGCTGGAGGCCCAGGAAGACAAGGACCCAGAGAAGAACACAGTTGGCCTCTACGAAGGCATTTTTGGCAACGAGGGCAAGAGGCAGACTGCCCTGGATTGAGAAACAAGAGGGAAAGCAAGCCACTAGAAGCAACAAGAATAAACTTCTGAGACATTTATTTTGGAAAGTTGCACAGTATAAAAGAGAGGGACTGACCAGTAATTAAGGAAGCAGCACAGTGGAGAATGTGTGTCTTTTAATTTTAGGCTGCGTTATTAATGTGGCTACAGGCAAAAGAGAAGCTATAGGTGAGAAAGGAAAGACAAGAAATACCTGTTTCACTACAGTGAGCACCCAATGGATATTTTAAAATGAGCTTATGGCCAGGCGCAGTGGTTCATGCCTATAGTCCCAGCACTATGGGAGGCTGAGGCAGGAGGATCACTTGAGGCCAGGAGTTCGAGACCAGCCTCAGCAACATAGCAAGACCCCGTCTCTACAAAAAATAGAAAAATTAGGCAGGCATGGTGGTATGCGCCTGTAACCCCAGCTACTCAGGAGGCTGAGGCAGGAGGGTGGCTTGAGCCCAGGAGTTTGAGGTTGCAGTGAGCTACGATGACGCCACTGCACTCTAGCCTGGGTGACAGAGCGAGACTCTGTCTCCACAAAACAAAACAAGAATGAGCATATAAAGGAAAAATTCAAGACAAACCAGAAGGAAGTGATTACAGGGAAAGCAGACACCAGAGGGGATGGGGACAAAGGCGAAAGTACAAGGTTAGCCTTGGGGAAAGGACCAAGTAGTCCACTTCTATCGGTCGAGATGTGGGAAGGAGCCCGAGCGTCCTTCTGAGGAGAGGAGGGCGGCACGAGCACCCACGAGAAGGGTTCGTTTCCTCTGTGCAGAGCGCGGGTGGACCCCTGCCATGGAACTGGAGTCTGGACCCGGTGTGGGCACACCAGGAGGGCTGGTAAAGGCCGTAGAAAGCTCTGCTCCAGGCAGCTCACCCTGAAGTGACCCAGCACTAACCCCATGGTGACACCTGCCTCATCCCCTCCTTCCAAGGGTTCCTCTGCTTTCATCATCCCGGAATCACCTGTTTTTATCCCTCCAGCAAACTACATCAGAGACTACACCACTGCTGCAGGGAAGCAGCCACCCAACCAGGACGGCACCTCCCAGTCCCTGTGAATGGGGTGGGGCCGTGACGGGCGTCACCAGGGATGCGTGTCTCACTCCATGCAAGCAATAACGGCTTCTCTCCCTTCCCGCTCTTCTTCCCCAACTGAACACAGGGTGCGGAGGCTGGGGAACAGCAGAACCACAAGGAGGAAAGGAGCCTGGGTCCCTGGATTCCCACAGCCACTGGTGAACCAGGAACACCCTCCATGCATTGCCACAAAACCAAAAAATAACCTTCTGTAGTGTGAAGGCACTGAAATGTTGGCGTTCATTTGTTACAGCAGCTACCATCGTCTTAGCTAATACAACATCAACACCAAGGGTGAGGTCACAAGACGCTTTCCAGCAGAACCTCCCTTCCTCGGTCACAGGTAGTGACAACTGGCTGTCTGAGACTGGCAGCAAGATGGTGGGGCCTGTGGGTTGTGAGGTGGCACAGGGGAGACAGGGGTGCCCCAGGGACACAGGGGAAGAGAGAGGGGCCAAGAGCCCGGAGAAAACCACGACCGTGCAGAAGAGCGCTGAGCACAGATGGGGCTGCGCTCAGAGGAACGACCCAAGTGCCAACCACAGCTCCCCTCACCCTGTCTTTTGGGGGCTAAAAAAAGAAATACCAGAAGGAATGAAGGAAGCAGGAATTGGAAATAAAGGATGCTGCTTTTCCTTTTTTAGTAGACAGGGTCTCACTCTGTCACCCAGGCTAGAGTGCAGTGACATCATCACAGCTCACTGCAGCCTCCAACTCCTGGGCTCAAGCCATCCTCCTGCCTCAGTCTCCTGAGCAGATGGGACTACAGGTGCACACCATCACGCCCGGCTAATTTTTAAATTATTATTCTTGTTTTTTGTAGAGATGGGGTCTTGCTATGTTGCCCAGGCTGGTCTCAAACTCCTGGCCTCAAGAAATCCTCCTGCCTCAGCCTCCCAAAGTGCTGGAAATACAGGTGTGAGCCACTGCACCTGGCAGGATGCTGTTTTCAAAGCAGGCAGGATGAGGTGTGCAGACCTCAGGCTCTGGAGACAGGATGCCTCGGTTTGCATCCCACCTCCCGAAGAGGGAAATACTTCACAGAGTTGTTCTGATTATTAATTGGGATAATACAAGCAAAAGGTACTGTGTACCCATAGGAGAACACCATTGCTCCTGGTATTATAACTATTAGCAGCCCTTGACCTTGCTTAAGCATAAACTTAAATCAATGTCAATTTTATTACTCTAGGAAGGACCATTTTCTCTTTCTTCTAGTATTCCTACTTTGACCCATAAAGTGGAAACACTGAAGACAGCTCTGGCCTAGCCTCCCACCCTGCCTGGAAGGAGGGGTGAGCACACAGCGCCGGCCTCCTGCCTGTTCCTGCTTCCCCAAGAGGCCAGCACATCTCCACTGCCCACACCCAGGACTCAAAGAGAAACAGGCAGCAGCCCCTGCTGCCCCTGACTGGGCAAGCATCTGGGTGGCGGGTAGGGAATGGGCACCCGGTGTGTACTCAGAACGTGTGGTTGGCAAAGTGAGGAGGCCTGACGGAGGCCGCATGCCAGACGGCGCTAACACAGCCGCACCAACACCACACACAACTGATACTCTCGCCCTCTCGTCTCTGTCTCCACTGTCTGTTTCTAAACGGTCCATCTTGGAGGAAAAGAGAGGAAGTCACCCCAAATTCTGCAAACTGGAGGAGAGGTATCTTTCGTGGCTGTTCTGCTTATATTGGATTGAATCTGAAACAGGCAAACAACTTGAGGATAAATACCCTTCTCACCCAGCAAGAGGGGTAGCAGAAAACTAGAAGCGAAGGCTGCTATTCAGACTATTATACCTGAAGTGGACAAATTTAAATGTCTCAATTTTCGGTGGATGGGTGGAATTCATTACCTTAGTTTAAGCAGTGCAAAAATACAAATTACCACTTTTATATGCTAAGTGTATCTTATTTATATAAAACTACAAAATGATTTGCTTCAACCCTATCTCGAAACCAAATATAAGAAGTCTGCTTCCTAGCGTCTTTAAGAGAAATGCAGTCAAACTAAACAAAGAGCTCGAAATAGACATTTATACATATGCACACACACAAAATGTATTTTCAAATGTTGGACCAATTAAACAATGTCCAAAGACACTAGCGGCAAAACCCATGTGCCTTCTACCAAGACCGCTCTTTCCGGTAGAGTGTGTGGCTCCTCAACAGACCTGCACTATCTAATATGGGAGCCACTAGGCACGTGAATCTGCTAAAATTTAAGTGAATTAAAATAAAATGAAATTTAAAATTAAGTTCCTTGATCACACTAGCCACACATCAGACACAATAACACATGTGGCTAGTGGCAACTAAATGAGACAGTGAAACATGGAACATTCCCATCTTTGCTGGAAATTCTACTGGACAACACTTCAATAAACAGTAAAAATATTTTCCCTGTTTTTGAGAGAAGGAAGAAGACGAAGTCAGCACAACGGGACAGCAACCACCCTGAGCTGCACAGGACACAACATGGCACACATATCCCATAAAAGCAGGAGTCATCCTTGGGGCTGAAACCATCTGCTCCTGGTATCAGATTCAAACCAATCAATGGCAAAATACTGAAATGACCAACATACTAAAAATGACCTATTATTCATAAATGAGGCATATTTTCTCAACTTTAAACTTATTACCATGGTCAGTGAAGCACAACCAAAAGATATTTAGAAAGAAAAAAGAAAATTCTTTTAATATTAGTAAATAAGAAGGCTTTAAACTGGAGTCCATTACCAAAATTAAATTCTAGCCACGCCCTGTGCTGAGGGCAACAGCAACTGCATGAAGCAGCCACAGAGAAGGCTCCTCAGTGTGGCCGGGCCCCACCTGCCCCTGACTGGCTTCCTGCATACTCCACTGCTCTCTTGGAGAACAGAACGCTTCTCCGCGAAAGGCTAACTCCTTCTCCCCTTCAGGAACAGTCACCCCAGCAATCCTGCCCGTTTTGTCTATCACAGCACTATCTGCTTCCCTCACAGGAAACAGCAAGACTCGTGAGTGTGGATTTGTGTATCATTCTCCTCGCTCACCGCAAGCGCCACACGGCCAGAATCATGATGCTCTACTGAGCACGGCATGCCCAGAGCCCGCGAGCACGGAGGCAGGCCATGCGCTAGGTCTTGTCGAATGAATAAAGGCAGAACATGCTAACTACCTTTTACTCTGAGGGTATGTACTTAAAATGTGTGTAAAAACCCAGTAACAGAGAGGGTCTTCTGGACTTAAAGTGCCCTGGCACATCCCTCTTTAAGGGATCTACTTGTTATCATTTCTGCTTTTCATTCTCCTAGTAGTCACCTTCGAAATTCTAACTGACGTGCTCGTTCCCTGGGGCAGACCGCCTGTTGTTTTGTCTGCCCCCTTCCGTGGCTCCCAGAGTAAGCCCCTCCCCCATCACAGGAGTGCCATCCAATCTCCCACTTGTCCCCAGTTGGCCAGGGCGCCCAGGGGCTCACGGCCACCCCTACGACTCTCACAGGGCCAGTCACACACCTGCTTCGGGGCTGGGGCCACAGGCAGCCAGAGGCCGTCCTTCCTGCCAAGGGAAAGGAGCTGACAGAGAACAAAGCCAACACCGAGAGCAGAGCCGAGACACAGGAGCCCACAATGCGGACCACAGAAATAAACTCCCAGATGCAGCCCTACCCAGAAAGCCAACTACCCCTGCCTGCACTTTCTAGGAGCTCGAACCAGTAATTTCTTTTTCTTGCTCTTGTTTAGGTTGGGGTTTTATCCCTGCAACTAAAAGACTACTGAATACAATAACCACATCATGATTTGTCATGAGTTACAGACTTCAGACATTACCTATTAACTCTACCCTATTAAAGATGAAATAGCTCATTTATGCTACCCCCTACCAATTCTGAGTTACATTTTTAGTTCTACTTGGATACCTTTGTAGCCTCTATTTTTTGGTCAACTGTAGACATTATCACATAATCCCAACAATGCAAAATGAGAATATTAGTGCCCTTCCATCCCCTACCTCTTCCTCTATCATCCACTTCCCAAATTAACTCGGTTAGTTTTCCTTTTATATTTGTCAGAACTGAAAACATTTTTATTCTGTTCTGAAACCATAACTAAGTCATTGTGTCTTCAGTGTTTTATTCATATATTGATTCAAAAAAATGAAAGCTCAAATAGCATTTACACTATGACTATGTGAATATAGTTCCCAACAGAGCCAAGGATCCTAGAAGGACTGCATCTCTTTCTATGGGTCCTCAGTCATGACCCCTGAGCCACTTAAAGGAGAACATTTTTAGTATCAAGGTCTTCCATCACAATCAGTGCTGAAAATCAAGCCATGACTTGGTTTGCTTCATAATTAAACCATAATTTATTGCTGTTTGTTTTTCCTAGAGTTAGAATTGCCTTTCTTTTTCCTTGCTGAGAGAAGAAAGCTATGCCTGTCCCCTGTAACTAGTCTACCAGCTTCTTATTCGTTTACCGAAAGCAAGGCATTCTTTCTATACTCCTTCTTCCTAGAAAACAATGACTATCCTAATTTGGATGGTTGCTTCCTACGCTTGCTCACGGCTGGCGTCCTGTGACTTTCTCTCTTGGGAGAAAGTCCTTTTTAGTGCAAGATCATTTATAAAGGTAAAAACATTTCGGTCCTCCAAACCTTTAAAACAGGAGGAAGCTCTCAGTTTTACTTTTTTTTTTTTTAATTTTTCTTATTGTGGTAAAATATATACAACATAAAATTTACCATTGTAACCATTTTAAAGTGTATGGTTCACTGGTATTAAATACATTCATAATGTTGTACAACCATAACCACCACCCATTTCTAAAATAACTCTTCTCATCTTGTAAAACAAACTCTATACCCATTGAACAATAACTCCCCATTTCCCCCTCCCCACCCAGCCCTGGGCAGCCACCATTCCACTTTCTGTCTCTATGAATCAACCACTTAAGTATTTCACATAAATGGAGTCACACAGTATTTGTCATTTTGTGACTGGTTTATTTCACTTAGTATAACATCCTCAAGGTCCATCCACAGATTTCCCTTTCTTTTTAAGACTGAATAATATTCCAATGTACGTACCAGAGTTTTCTAACCCATTCATCCAGTGACTGACGCTTGAGCTGCTTCCACATTTTGGCTGCTGTGAACACTGGCATACGAGTATCTTTTCACCACCCTGCTTCCCATTCTTTTGAGTACATGTCCAAGAGTGCAACTTTTGGGTCATATGGTGTAAGATTTACTCTTATTACCAACAAAACATTTTCACCTGGCACACTGAGCAAAGCAGGGCTTCTACTGGGCAGCACGGTCCTTATACTCTGGGAGTGTCCACTACAGGACAGGGAATGTTGAGACACTCTACAATTGCGGTGCCCAACCCCCAGGCCACGGACCAGTACTGGTCCATGGCCTGTTAGGAACTGGGCCATACAACAGGAGGTGAGCGGCAGGTGAGGGAGCAAGCGAGCGAAGCTTCATCTGTATTTACAGTCGCTCCCCATCGCTCACATCACCACCTGAGCTCTGCCTCCTGTCAGATGAGCGGCAGCATTAGATTCTCACAGGAGCGCGAACCCTACTGTAAACCGTGCATGCGAGCGATCCAGGTTGCGGCTCCTTACGAAAATCTAACGCCTGATGATCTGAGGTGGAGCTGAGGCGGTGATGCTGGCACTGGGGAGCAGCTGCCAATACAGATTATCATCAGCAGAGAGGTTTGACTGCACAGTAAATGTAATGTGCTCGAATCATCCCGAAACTATCCCCCCAACCCCGTGGTCCGTGGAAAAACTGTCTTCCCTGCAACCGGTCCCTGGTGCCAAAAAGGTTGGGGACCGCTACTCTCCAAAGATTAATCTGATTCACCTACCAGACTTGAAGATGTGGATCAGACACATCAGCAGCGTGCCTAGCTCTTGGCAATAGAAAGTATGTTGCTGTTCACTCATTTCCACCTTTGGTTGTTTTGTAACAATGTCTTCTAAAAGAATACCAACCAGTTGCAATAGAAACCTTCCAAGAAAGGGAAAAGGATGACAGTGAATTAGGTGACTACCATAGAGCACTTAACGCCAGGTATAAATGTAAAATACATATGGCAAATTTAGGTAAAATAAAAATATAGGCAAAGTACAACAAACAAAGTTAAAGTAAAATGTTTAATACCATCATTTTGAACTATGTCACTCTGCCTTTCTGCATATTACCTTCCTCACTTATGAAATGGCAGTAATCACACCACCTTCAAATGACTGTTAGGATAAAATGACACAGAGTATTTTTTTAAAGCTTTGTAAACTGTAAAGCATTACACAAACACAAGCTGATAATCTACCACAGGAATTTAATGTATCATCAATTTTAGCCACCTGCTTCAATGTAACAGAGGGAGAGCCATAGGCTGCCTGCTAACCCTGCAAACAGAAAGATGCCCTGCAGGTTCCTGGGTTTATGTCCATCAACAGCACAGGGAATGTCCACTGACAAAAAACCAAGGGATGGCCACGGTGAGGCTGCGGGAACAGAAGGAGCACCTCCGCAGAAGCAGCTCTAACTCAGTGAATGCTCTGAATCCAGCGGAGGTGCACACACACCTTCTATGCAACTAGCATTTACAAGTGCCCAAACTGTGATCACTGTCCTCAGGGAGCTTCCAAACAATGTATGGGGAAGACAGGATTTGATATGACAGGTATACAGTGGAAGCTGTCCACCTTAGCAGGAGGTATTTTATTATTGACAGTGTGGAGAACTGCCAGCACCTGATAACAATAAATTATAAGACTGACTTTTAATGGGTTTTCCTAGGCTTTTAAATTCTCTCAGGCAATGTATCCCCTATGACTGGCCCCCAGGGTAGCTGCACCCCTGCCCTGCCTGGGATGAGCCACTCTTATAGCATGTTTAACCAGGACAGGAGACAAAATGTGACAGAACCTTAAGAGAGGAATGAACCCAGGGCCACAGGTAAGATGGGCTGGATTTAAAAAGTACACCAGCACAGACTGCTTTGCCCAACTCAAAGCTGAAGCAAGACTAGGAGTTATTCCAGAATCACTCATCATGAAACACCACGTGACCTCCCAAAAGGCACGGATTAGTTACAGGCTTAGATAGAAAGCACACCTTGAAAACATTTCTTCTGGCAAGTTCTTCATTTGTCTCCCTTCACTGTGTTCGTCTAGTGTTGAGTTCCTCTCCCCGTGTCTTAACCTGTTAATCACCGGGCAGGAGACTAAGTATGGAGAGAAGGAGAGCTCCTGAATGCGAGAAAGAACAATATCTTCAGTTGACTGGGAGATTAGAACCCGCAAAATGGCTAGGATTCCTGATATCCACAGTTGAACAGTGCTCACAGACGCCTAAAAGAAAGAAAAGACATGTTATTGCTAAAGAAAAAAGATTAAAAATTTTCCCTGATTGCCAATTTCTTGGAAGAAAATTACCCCTGCTCTCCCATTCTACCAATAAATCTATCACTGGTTCTCAGAGTCTGGTCCCCAAGAAGCAGCATCACTGTCACCTGGGAAATTGTTAAAAATGCAAATTCTCAAGCTCCACCCAGAGTAACTGAGTCACTTAGAAGTTGTGGGGATGGTCCCAGCAATCTGGGCTTGAACAAGCCCTCCCGGTGAATCTGATGGAGACTCACCATTGTGTTTGGGGTGACAAACATACTCCGCAATAGCATGTCCACGGGACGGAGCGATGAAGGCGCCAAAATCTCAAATAAAGTATTTAACACTCCAAGGGCTTCATGAGAGTCAATGTGCATCTGTGGAATCAAACACCACAAAAACGTGCAGGTAAGCCAACAGAAAGGTCGGCTTTACACACATCCTATTACACAGCGAGCGTAGCCATCCCCTCATTACCATCCCCTCATTTAAAAGCATTTTAAGTTTGGTAGTGAACCAAGCAAACATTTCTTAGAACACTATGTCAGCTACATTTTTTTCCACAATGGAAATCATTTCATTTAGATTTTTATTACATAAATAACATGTGTTTTCTAGAAAAGACTTAAATATACAAAAGTATGAAAAAAGTCAACTAGAACTGCACCACCCTGATGCAATCATCACCATCACGGTGGCAGCCAGCCTTCCGTGCACCCCTCGCTCTTCCACACGAATGGGGTAGTGGACACTGTACACATCTATTGTGTGCTTTGCCTGGCCCACCCCTCCCCTACCAATTATTTAGGTTATTAAGTATGGAATGTCCGATTTCCTTAAGTGCTAAGTTTGACAGTTGGTATCTCTGACATTTCACTTTGACACTTATTTTATTTTTATTGTGAAGGTGCATCCTCAGTCTTTCAAACACACATTTTGCCTTGTGATTATCTTTCAAATTTTGTTTTTAGAGCAATTTTTGTGAAACCATGGATAAGTCAAAAATTCATGTCATTTTCAAGTATGAGTTCTGTCGTGGAACTAATGCAGCGCAGACAGCTCAAAATATCAACATAGTGTTGGGAAGGATGCGACTAACGAACACACAGTATGTTGATGGTTTGAGAAGTTCCACTCTGATGATTTTAGTCTTGAAAATGAGCCGCGTGGGCAACCTGAGACCAAGGTGGATGATGATGAGCTGAAAGCTGTAGTGGAAGCAAATCCATCTCAGCCTAAGGGTGAATGAGCAGCAAGGTCTGACGTTACTATTCCAACAATATTAGACCATTTGAAACAAATGGGCAAGGTAAAGCAGCTGGATAGATGGTTCCACATGAATTAAACAAGCATCAGAAGAGAAATCGTCTCGAAGCTTGCCTTTCTTTGCTGTCACAACATGAAGGCGAACCATTTCTATACTGTATTGTTATGTGTGATGAAAAATGGATTCTTCTTTACAATGGCAAGCATTCGGCACAATGGTTGGATAAAAATGAAGTGCAGAAACATAGTCCAAACTGGATATTCATCAAAAAAAGCTAATGGTGTCTTCTTGGTGGTCCAGCACTGGTATTATCCACTCCAGCTTCACGAAACCTGTCAATCCATTATAGCACATGTCTACTGCAACCAACTGGATGCTTTCAATGAAGCAGCCGAGATTGGTCGATAGAGACAGGCCAATCCTCTTGGAAGACAATGCTCGACCACATGTCACACAAACAACCCTGCTCAAACTACAGCAGCTGGACTTGGAAACTCTCTGTCATCCACCGTATTCACCGGACCTGGCAGCAACTGACTACCACTTCTCCCAGACTTTGGACCCCTTCTTGCAACGAAAATATTCAATTCTCAACAAGCTGTGGAAAAGGCCTTTCATGATTTCATCACCACTTGCTCTCCAGGCTTCTTCGCTGCTGGCATAAACAAGCTACTGTTAAGATGGCAACACTGTGTCGATAGTTTAGGTGCATACTTTGATTAATTGTACTGCTTCTTGTTTGAGATATGATAACCTACACTTTTGATTCAAAGTCGGACATTTCATATTTAATGACCTAATAGTAACAGATGTTAACAAATTGGTGCATATACCTTTCTTAACTTTCTCCATGTTTCTATAACATCTGTCTCTGTCTCTCTCTCTCTCTCACGCACACGCATGCTTGGGGAGAGGTTTTATCTTAGTTCTTTTGAAAAACAGTATTAAAAATGTCTCTGCTTTTCTCACTTAACAGTACACTAGAGAACTCTCAAGGCAATTGGTTTTAAAATCTAACTTTATTCTTAGTGATGCAAAATACCCGGGCACAATGTCCTATGGACAACGAGCCCTGACTCTGTGTCCAATGTCTGTTACTACTGAACGTGTATATACACAGTAAGCAACTCTGCAAAGAGATGTGTATTTTCCAATGTATAGATCCAAACTCATACCACACTGAGCTGTACCTTAACAATAAGGAAACAGCAGAGAGCTTCCACGCTCCAGGACTCCCCCGAGCCAGATCTGTGCCTGTGCCCACCAGCTCTGCCTTCTCTCCAGTTGCTCTGGAAGAACCTGCCCAGCTCATAGCAAAGACCGACCATCATTCCCGCAGCCAGTCCTGACCCTGCATCTGCTCACAGACACCACCAAGGCGACTTTCTGTCTGTCCTGTGTCATGGACTTGCCCTCCCTATTTACTTTGCCCCCATGGACAGCAGGCCCTGGTGCTGCCAGGTGAACCCCACTGCCCCTGTGCTCTGCTGGCTACTGCCCTGCTTCTCCATTCCCTCTCCGAGTAAATCTCTTCCAATTCCTCTCACCTGTCCTTTCAGGAACACATTCCCACGGGGACTTGGCTCTGTCTACTCCCCCAGAACTGCTCAGCAGTGCCCTCAGTACAGCCAAATGCGGGCTGAGGTCCCAGGGCTCACAGCTGACCCCTCCCTCCTCGATGAGATGCCAGTTTTTACCTTGGCTTTAGGGACCCTGCACTGGCCCAGCACTGGCTGTCCTTCTATACCCCTGACCTCTGAACTGGGACTCAGTGGGCCCAGTGCTTGAGCCCCTCCTCTCCAGCTATGCTGGGTCCATCGCACGTGGGCCAGTCTCAGACACAGATCTCCTGACCAGCTATCTCTCAACAATTCCAGGCCTCACCTCACCGGGAGCCTGCGGGGCCTCGACTGCACACATCCAGACTGGGCTCTGACCTGCTGAGGCTCCCACTGTCCACCCGCCTCGTCCACAGCTGTCCATCCTCACCCTGAAATCACACTCAGCACCTCTCTGTCTCCCACGTCCCACGTCTAATCCACCAGCAAACCTTGCTGGTTCTGAGTCCACACTGTGTCAACCAATGTCCACTTCTGGCCATTCTGCTCCATCACTGGGCCTGTGTGGGTTTCCCTGCTGTGCCCTCACCTCCCCCTGGAGGCCATTCTCAACTCAGGAGTAAGAACAACCCAGGTCACATCATGTCACTCCTGTGCCAGCCCCCTCGAGAGTCCCCGAGTCCTTCATGCTGGCCCCCTCGCCCCCACCCAGGCCCTCACTCTCTCCCCTCCTCCCAAGGCTGCTGCACTCCACCAGCCCAGCCTCCTGCGCCACGGCAGGCATGGTCCCCCGTCAAGGCCTTTGCAGTGCAGCCTGCCTGGTGTGCTCTTGCCCTGGGAACCTGCCAGGCTCACACGTTCCTTCAAGTCCACTGAGATGTCACCAGGCCAGCAAGGCTTTCTCTTGTCACCAACTGAATGGGGCAGCCCCTACCTGGATACTACCCACTTCTCTCAGCTCCTTAATTTTTCTTCAGAGGACCTATTATCATCTCACATTTTATAAACTTCAATAATGTATTTTTCTGTTGTCTCCTCACCCCCATACCAATGAAACTTTCATTCCAAGAGGGCCTGGAGTATTTTTTGTAAACTGCTTTGCTCACGGATGTCTCTACTGCCAGTACCTGGCACAGTGCTTTGTACTATTTCTGAATGTAACATGTACCTGTGCTGAGCTACCTGGCAGGCACCATGCTAATTGTTTCATAAATGTTTTATCACACAATTTCCACACTGACAGAAATTAAGTCAGGCATTTACTAGGCATTCAGGCCTTCAATCTCCACCTTCCTATAATCGTGCACATGGAAAGTGAAAGAACAGATATAGCTTCTGAAGCACCACTCCGAAACTATCTATCTACAGGTCTGGCATCCATGACCACATTAAAATTACTATCTGCCAACCTCACCAGAAGCCAGGACCACTCCCCACCCCCAATTGTCTACAGGATAACAATTCCATTATGAAATCAGAATGGGGGTGAAGTTATGAAGGTAGTAACTACCAATATATGTGCCTATAAGTTTTTAACAAATGCCAAGAACCATAAACTGCTTGTTTTATCTAGAGTAACTATTTAGCATGGACAATCAAGATGGACAAACACGCATCTGCTGACGCCATTCAAAATGAAATAAAAAGCTTTGCCGGGCAGCTCGTGGGATTTTCTGGTGGGACTGTCCAGCAGGGCTCTGCTGCCCTTCCCTTTGAGGGCCCCTATCCTGGCTGCAAAGGTGTTGCTGCACGGGGTGCACAGCATCCTGCACTCTGACACCCAGTGGCACACAAGGTTCACAGGCCATGGGACTGTCTGTCTCCATTCAATAAGGTACAAGCAGACCGTTTCCTTCCACTGCTTTTGTGGACAACTAGTCGCATCATTTGATTATCCAAATTCTGATTAAATGATGGATAACTGCTGAATTACTTTATAAGTAATAAGGAAACAAAAACAAAAACCTAATGATCAAATACAATACTCAATTGACCAGAATACAGGAGACAGTGTAATAAAACAGTAAAGAACACAAGCTTTGGAGTCAGACTTGGAGTCCCAGCATTCTCGAGCTGTGTGCCACTGGACAAGCTTAATAACCTCTCTGAGCCTTGACTGCCTCACTTTTATAATGTAGGTAGATAACACCAACCTGACAGGGTCACTATGAGAGGAAATGAAAAGTCACTGGCCTCACGACCAGTGCTGACAACTATTAGCAAAGCATGAATCTCTTGCACCTGAAAGAAGCACTGATCACAACCACCCACCTTTCACAAGGCTCTTGATCCACTTACAATTACTGCACAACAATGAACCAAGACTGTGGTGACAAACCTGTTGTTTGGCTAACATTGGGAGGATGACGTCAGCTATCTGTCGAGACAGCCGCTTCCACTTGTCTTCGTTCTCCTTGTGGCACTGCTGCAAGACGAGAATAAACATCTCCAACACCTGCAAGAGCATTTGTGCAAAATTAGAAAGTCTCCCGCCAAGAGGCACCTGTCCATCTCTACGTGTCCATCTCTCACACTGGTCCCAGCTCAGCTGGAAGATTCTAGGATCCAAACAGATGGGTCCCCAGTGAGGACTGAAGAAACTGGCACAATCCTTACTCTGTGACATACGGAATGTAGGGGAACCAGAAGAAAGTGCAGGGGGGATGGAGCACGTTCCTCTAGGGCACACAAAAGCTACACACTTGGCTCAGGATGACTTCTTGTCATCATTACTTCTACAGAATTTACAAGATTGAAGATCAAACGTATATTAATCTTTGGCAAACTCAAAACACAGCCTTAACTAAACTATTCTGCAGAAGGCTTTTACTTTTGTGAATATTAATTTCAATTCTGTGTTCTTTGCAAAGGCAAACCCCTGCTGATTAGCACTTACTTTTAAGAGTTATACATGGTTGAGCAAGACTTTATCAGTGATCATTTCTAAACATAGGTATTTATAACCTGGCAAAAGTCTATAACATGGGGCAGCTCACCACCTGTTTTTGTAAATTTAAGTTTTATTGGAACACAGCCACACCATTTGTGTACATACTGACTATGGCTGCTTTCGTGTTACAACAGCAGAGATGAGTAGTGGGAACTCAGTTCTGCCTTTTGCTTAATAAACCCTCCAGATTAGCCGACCACCCCCATTCTCTGGAAAGCATGCCCAGATCTCACTGAATGTGGGGGCTGAGAAGCCCCTCCCCAGGACACCCACCCTCCCAGCTCTGCTTGCCAGTTGCTTATTCCCAAACCTCTTTATGTGTACTCCTAAATTGTGATTGTGTGATTTAATTAAGCATTAAGAATTTAATTAAATATTACATGGATTAATCAAAACATGAATGCACAAAGAAAGTACTGCTTCTATGAGAAAAGCTTATGGCTTTATAAAGATTCAAAGACAAATAGCTAAAAAGAACTGACAAAGTAAGTGAGGGCTAGGCAATTGTACAAGTTAAAAAAGATACGTTATTTTAAAAAGCAAGATTTCCACACTTAGACTGCCTCAAAGTGTCTTTAAATTCTTACTCTACCTTAAGGAAAACACAACCAGGTATCAACTCAAAGAAAAAGGCCTTGACCCTGAGTCAAAACAGAGGTAAATAAATATACAAATAAAGTTTTTACATTATTTCAGATTTGAGATTTCTATCATTTTTTAGAATTCTACCATTTTGACCAACATTATCAATTAATTGATTTTTGGTCCTTGTTTTGGAAAATAAGGCCTCTACCACATTTACTATCTTGAATGCTCTCTTAACTGTCAGACAGGTGTCAGGCAGCCTCCTGTGTCGGCACCCACTTTAAAGACACACATCTGGCCCCAGGAACCCAGACAGCCCAAAGCTGGTACAAAGTAACACCCACTGATTAACAAACAGCTGGGCCACATGGTGTTTCCTGCCATCTCCCCAGGGATAGTAAAGTGCCACAACTGTTACCACATGCTGCTCTTACCTGATGGTACTGGATGAGTCTCAGCAACATTGAGACCACCACCTCCTTTTGAGTTTCAAGCTCTTTTCCTGCATCAGCTTTATTTGTTCCTCTTAATACGAAGAGATCATGGACTATGGGCTGCAGAGCCGGTATGGCTGTGGGTACACAAGGGAACCCTCATAAGGCATTTTGTGAAAATTACATTTGAAACATGGCTCTCAACACCTCCAAAATGTTTTCAAGAAATAAAGAAAACCCTAACCTGTACTCGTTTTACGATAAGGGATGAATTAAGGTTATCAATGAGTGTTGTGACATTATTATTATACCACTGTGAAAGGCCAAGGCTCTTCCTCTGAACACTGATAGTTTTGTGAAGGCTTCTAAAAAAGAGAACTGGTGTATCTGTAATGTTACGTCACTTCCGCTAAAAAGTGACACAGATACAGATACAAAAGTCAATTTGAAAACGATAAAACTTCCAAATAACCAAAATAGCAACATTCCTGGTCTCACACATGATCTACTCGAGTTACCTGAAAGACAATAAAAACTCTGCTATTGAATACACTTAGCCATAGTATTAGATTATTATGCTATTTTAAGTCAAGTCAAGTCACTTTTCTTATTAGATAATAGGTTTTTCCTCAGGTCTTGTCTTGGTCCAAAACAAGAGTCAAAATTAATTAATTGATCTAACATGACCACATGGAAAATTACAAAAGAAATGCCTTTCACTGGCACACAGGTACACTCTGACTCCCAGTGACATGCACACACACACATGTTCTCTCTCTGACCCTTAAAGACATGCACATACATATTCTCTCTGACCCTCTGTGACGCACGCACAGGGGCACGCTCTCTCTGGTCCTCAGTGACATGCACACACAGGCACACTCACTGATCCTCTCACAGATGACTGAGCTTCCCAGGAGAAAGCCATTGATTCTCTGTCTAAAGACCCACCAAGTCCAGGAAACCTTGGCTCCCTATATTTAACACTTGCATTTTCAACTAAATCCAGTGACCAAACATCTCTGCTTTTAATAACCTGTACTTTTGCTGGGGCACGAATCTGAAGCCCCTGTGAGGCCATGGCAAAGACTGACTGACTTAGCTGCATACAAATCGAAAGGGTGGCCAAGGCCCTCTCTCTCAACACAGCACACTCTACACTCTCCTGCAGATGCACTGAGTGGCGAGGACTTTGTACACGTGTCATTCTCACATTTGGGGGTTTGCTAGGGTCTTAGGATGTATCCCTATCAAAGTTCAAAAGCCTACAGATTCCTGGCAAAGGAGCCAGAGAGGGGCCAACAGGGAAATGCTAGAAGATCAGTTTAAAAGTTCAAAGAAAGACTTACAACTCATTCTTAAAACTACACCACCTCATTCCACAGGCTAAAGGGGGCTACTTGAGCAGCTTACTATTTTCTGTGGTCCTTATTTAAGGTCCAGTAAAATAATCAGGCAAAACAGAAAGCCCTGGATCAAGGTCAAACTATATTTCTAATACCATTGGATGAGAAATCACAATTTAATTTATGGCAAGTTAGAGTTGAAAATTTTTTGTTTCATATAGATAAACAGGAGCATTTATATTCAGAATCTATCTGTACCTTAGGCCATCTTACTGTGTTTTGAATTTTTTTCCCTAAGTATATTATAAACTCCCGAGAGTAAAGAATATGCTTTCTACTCTTTTTAAACATCTCTAACCGATACCTTCACACATAAGGACACACACACACTCGGAGCCTGAGAAGCCCAGAGCGACTGTTCACACAGTTGAAAGTAGGTGTGAGCAGATCACAGTGCCAGGCATGTGGTGACACTGAAGACGACAGTGAAGGTGTGCCCCATTACCGTGTGTCACTGCCTTCCTCCCACTGGCCATGATGCCATCACAGAGCTGAATGATTTTAGGAATTCCAATGATTTGTTTTGAATGATAGCGTTCATAAGACAGTAATACCAGGAAGAAAAAGATGTTTGGAATAATTGCCTCTGATTCCCTGGAAACAAAAACATTCATTTAGACATTTCTTTTTAAAATTAAGATACATAATCAATATAAGCCACACAAAATAACTCATGATTCAACCTTGAGAGAGGGCTCGAATGAAGCTAAAGTGCCACCAGCGATCTAATTTAATGCCATCCTATCACTGTGCGCCCCATCTGTGTCCATGAGAAGAGCCTGGGCGGGCGGAAGGGCTCAGTGAGAGCAGGGAGAAGGGCCAGGAGGCACGAGCTTGTTAGCTCTCTCCTGCCCCTTTGCTGTTGAAGAAATGGACATTCAGAGGAGAAAAATAACTTGCCGGAATCACACAAAGTGCCACATACTCAGAGTAGACACTGGCCCCTAGACCCCAGGGACTCTCAGAACCTTCCTTCTGCACTGTTTCCCTAACTACAGTATTTATTAAGCACTTCAGAAACTAAAGAGTTTTAATTTTCAGTCATTATATACCTGTAACAGGCACAGCAAGAAGTATTAAAATCCTAACGTCCAGAAAGAAAAGTTATAGTTAATGTGAGTAAAGCACATAATAATTGCCTTTACTAAAGACAACCTTATCTTAAAAACGCTTTCTCTAAGACGATTTAAAAAGTTAGCATTCCACCAGATAAGATTTTGTTTAGCCATCTACCATCATCATTAAATGCTTCGAAATGTGAAATGAAAATAACAGCATGTGGAATTACCACATGCAAAACTACTTCTAAGCAAGTCTTGAGATATTCACTAATTTTTAAGAGAAAGAAAAATGCATAGCATGTTGATCAGATTTCCATTTAAAGAAAACAGCAAAAATGCCTAACAGTACTTTAAATGTTCATCTTAATAACTTAAATTACATATAAGTGCACAAAAAGGAGAAGAAATCTAAAATAACAAACGCTATTACCTAAACTGGCCCACTTCGATGTATTCAAACTGTTTCAACACAAAGCCAATAAACACCTACAGGAAGGAAAATAAAATTTTCACATCAATAATAGTATTAAAATGTGAAGCAAAAAGCTTTTCTTTTTGCTTATCTGTATAAATTTTTAACAAGTTTCTTGACAGCAAATACATTTGCATGCATACATAACTCGAATCTATTCTATAGTCAGGCTAGATAATTGCAGAATACTTCTGGAAATCTCTTTAAAGTAAGTTTATTAAACACTGAGGTGAAACTGCCCTGGGAAAACAAATAATAAATTCCAGGAGACATCAAGCATTATCCAAAAATACATCTTGGGCATTCATTTGTTCCAGGTAATGACAGATTGAGCAGCAGAGTCCCTGAAACTGGTCTAGGGATAAGATGCCCAATAAGTCGGGCTTCTCCCTGCCACCACCCTCACATCCAAAGGTGTCCAGTGCTGGCGTGGGTGCCAGGAGGTGAGGGACAGCCCCAAGGAGCTGTGGCAATATGTTTGTTAGGACTGCACGAGAGCCAGTTTCGTGTCACACTCGTATCCTGTGCAGCCGTCAGCTGCCCCAACCTGATGGGAGACTTCCACAGACAAAGCACGGAACTGAGACCCCCCCACTGTTTTCTCAGGGCCCCTGGGCCTAATGCACACACCCAGGAGGTGCTCAACAAATCACTGTCTGAATCGAGTTCAATGGTTTGTCTGTTCTAGCTTTCTATTCTCGTTCATAAAACTGTAACTGTATTAAATTCCAAGAACTGGGAGAAAGGGGACCAACTGATGAAAGTCAATCACACCACCAGGCACGGGGCAGCTGGTAGTTAGTTTCCCCGGCATGAGGCAGATCATACGCTAAAGATGAGTTCAACACATGTGCAGGGACAAGCACAGCACAGGAGGATCTTGATATTGTCTTCTCTCAGTGTTTAAGTACTAGGTGGAGATTTTAGAAAGACAAAAGCAAGAAAAAAAATATTCTATATTTGAGAAAAATCTCTACATAGAATGACCAAAGAAAGAGGTGAGGTTTTTTTTGTTTTGTTTTGTTTTTTTGAGACAGGGTCTTGCTCTGTTGCCCAGGCTGGAGGGCATGGCGTCATCATAGTTCACTGCAGCCTCAAATTCCTGAGCTCAAGCAATCCTCCCCGCCTTGGCCTCCCAGAGTGCTGGGATACAGGTGTGAGCCACTGTACCTGGCCTAAAGAAAGAATTTTACAAAACATTCAAGTCTACCTAACAATTCTATGTTAGAGTGGCGAGTTGGTTGTTTGGTTTTTTTTTATTCACCTACTAAAGACAGCCCCAAAAGAGACCACAGTCTGTAACTACCGTATGAGAAAGTCAGTTTCTACCTACGATGAGTAGGAACTGGGAAACTTTGGAGAAAAGGCAGACAGTAGTCTTTGATGTGTTCTTACTAGAACAGACCAAGCCAGTGCTCTAGCCTCCCTCTAGGGCACCCCTGGGCTCCTCTCGGCCCCTGCCACCAGGGCTGCAGACCAGGGCTTCCCACACACAGATCTCCTAGTGTCAAAGGAAAGGGAATGAAGTCTCTCAACCAGCACATTCCCCGAAGAGGAAAATGGCCCGTTTAGACTGATTTTCTTCTGATAGGTTCCATGACAGAAGGAAGAATAAAAGCTTCAAGCCAAGGCAAAGCCCCACCCCTGGACTCCTCTTTCATTAGATGTTGGTCCCACCCCAATACTAGCTGTTTCCTTATTTCTCCCAGGGAAACAGACCCTATAAGGTGAATAAAAGTGCTGACAGGATCTACAGATAGATTTGTATGTCTATGAAGAAATGGAGAATTGTAATATTTCTATACCAAACAATTTCCTGTCTCACAGAGGAAAGTCGCCTAAAATACCAGCCCAACAAGACGGTTAAATTTTGATGACCTAAAGGCAGTTTTATCTGTAATGAATTTAACTGGCATGAATCTTGCTTGAAGAGAATTTGCATCATGAAGGGACATGACTAGCCCACAGCAAGCTCACAAGGATGGCCACATGGCTATGGGGAGGTAAGCACAGACACCTGTGCAAGCTCACACAACTCCACACAGGAATCCAGGAGCACGGCCTCAGCTACTTTCCTGGGAGGTTATACTTCTTTTTAAAGAGGTGAGCTAACTTTTTAGACTGCTTGAAACTACAGACCACAATGGATAATCTGTTTAAAATAAGTCTAGGGATTTTGCAAAAATGTGCCCCAAAGCAGTAAATCTCAATTACATCTTACAATTTAAATTCAATCTTATTTTATCGGGGTTAGGTGAGTGGATGGGAAAAAGCTTTGGCAAATTTTTAAAGGCTAACCCTAATAGAGCATAACACAAACTTGAGGAAGTCGAGGGGAGGGTGCCAACACTGTGTTCGGGCCTTTTGCATCAGATAGTTGCATGAAATAGTTAAGAGGTAGCCATTGATGGGGGAGAAATGAACTTCACATTTCCTTAAGGTAGATTTTAATGTCTTTTTAGGGTAATTTTTATTAAATTAGGAACAGGTATCATGGATGAAAGATTAAAAACAACAAACCTGATCTGAATCCAGAAGACAGTAATTAACCCGTAACTGAACAAGTTGCGCCAGCAAATCTAAAACCTGCTTCTGTAATTGCACAGATGTTGTTGTCGTGTACTGTTTTAAAGCTTTTATAACAAGAGGCTCAAATAAACGAATGTGATTATGAATAGCATTCTATAAAAAAAAAAAAAAAGAATCCATAAGTGAGTCTTCAACTAAAAGCTTCAAGCCACCAATCTGCAAAGTGTCAAGCTCCATTTTCATTTCTAGCACCGAAGGCCCCAAACGCAGTGTCATTTACCTTATCTGCACGGTTCTTTGTGACACTCGTGAGATTTGTTTTCAACTGGGTAGATACTTTCTGGAGTACATCAAACCATCTGCCAAATGGGAAAAAAAGGGAAGCAAGGGATACCCTTAAGTGATCTTCTCTGTACTCTGCTAGACTCCAGTTCAAACTAGTTCCATATTCACAAAGTCAGAGCACATCAGAGTGAGCAAGAACTCGAGAGGCCGCCCCGTGCAGTGGCGCCACACTCTCGGGACAGTGGGTTCCATTCAGAGCTGGCAGTCGCCTGACAGCAGACAAGTCTAGTCACCTGTAGAAGGCGACTCAAGTCTGAGTCTTCTCCTGCTACAGAAAGCTCACTATTCAGCCCAGTCGTTAGTAGTACTCAAAAGAAAGGTGAAAGTCATTTGAAAGATCCAGTAATTTAGAGAATATCACTTGATTTCCTTGGAGGGAAAAGAACTTAAAAATATTTTAAATCAATTATATTCTTTATTTTTAAGAAATATTAATATATATGAAATTAACACACTTGTATGCATGCACACACATACTGGCTTATTTATACCTCAAATGATCAAATAAAGTATTTAAATAGACTTACTCCTAAAACTTGGATCTATATTATAGTAAGCACGTTACCAACATAAAACCTGGAACGTGGGTATTTTCCTTGACTCCTGATTCCAGTATTTTAATTGTAGCTATTTGATCACTACATTTATAAAAGGAAAAACAAGGAATTCTATTATTGTTACTACACAGAGTAGCAACTCAAATACCTGTTAATGATTATGGCGATTTAAGAAACACCTACTGTATTCTGGGCATCAAAATCACAAACATAAATTTAAGTGAAAAGAGACTTCTAGCCATAAAGTTTACAAAACACAACGTAATATATCCAAGACTCCTCTATGCCCTTCACCTACCTCTAAACACTAGCATTACTGTGCTGTGTTGAAGCTCTTCTTTCACCTTAGTTATAGGTACTACCTATAGCTAAAAGTGCTACCAACACATACCACATTACTACAAAGGAAAATGTCATTTATGAGCGTGTGCTGTAAGTACGTGAGGACACTCTGCGTTACAGTTCCGGTTTGCTGATGCAATACGGAAATCAGAGCTGGCCGCTTCACAGGCTGCACATGCAGTGCTCCTCTCCCTCTACCCAGCCACCTCTGAGATGGGCCAACCCCCGAAGCCCTCGCACTCACTGGACCACACGCTTCTTTGAAGGCCGGGGCTGTGCCTTCATCATCTTTGCACCAACCTTTTTCCCAGAGTTCTTTGGACACAGTGCACTACTGGAAGATGTTGGCTAACTCATTTTTTTAAATTCTTTTTCAAAGAACTCCCTGCTTGCTCTTTCGTATTCCCACCAACAACAGCATTCTTGCAATGACTGTTACCCCGACGTGTCGTGTTCCTGCTCCGCCTGCACCATGTTCCTCAGGCTGGCGTCAGCGAGGGCCTGGGTGAAGTGGGTGTACGGAGCCATGAAGCAGTAGTGATATAAGCCTGGCCTTGCACTGGAGGAGCCAAGGCGTTGTGCTTGGCCTTGAGATTTGCTGGGGTTGGAAGATAAGCCATCAAACTGGGAGGCCAAGTTTGTCCCAAAGAGAGTCTTCAACAACTAGAGTGAAAGAATTGAAGCCATCAACAGTTTACCTAAGTGGCGTGAGCAACACGGTAAGCACTTCCCATGCAACATGCAACATGCAAACATCACATCCATCACATCCATCTACACATAACTGGATACGTTAGCAAAAATACAGAATATGAAATTCTTGCTGTGAATCACTATTAATGCCTTGTGAGTCCTGCTGTGAAGTGCTGTTTGTACCTTAAACAAGAGTTTCAGGTTTCCCTGTGGTTCTAAATGAGACTGGGTATTCTAAAAAAATCCCAGGGGGACACGAAGACAATGGTTAAATAGTGAGGGTCCAGCGGGACTTCTGATGTCCTCTCCTCTCCTCAGTGACAGACCTTGTCCTCTCGGGGCAGGGGGAGGACCCCCTCTTGGACCAATCAAGGAGTGAGCAGAGAGTGACAGGCTGGACCTCCCAACCCTTCCTGCTGATCACCAGCTTCTAAAGAAGTAGCATTTTGTCCTTGTGCCTGGAGGGCTTAACAGAAAAGGACAGGAAACAACGTTCTTACTTGTTGAACACAAACAGTTGCCATCATTGGTTCTCGACTAAAGCAGGACTTTAGGTATCCTAGGATCTCTTCAACACACTGTGGAAAGAATGGGAAGACATTAAGTGACTCACAGATGACCTGTAACTGTTGTCACCTGTGAGTCACTGATACAAGAGATGTAAGATAGCTTCCACTTAAACTGTGTAAAAACACCAGGAAAATCAGAGGAAGGTTTTCAATTTGTCATCATGAACAGAGTCAGTAAAAAATCTAAGTAGATATATTAAATCCATTCTTTCATGCATTTAAATATTGATTCATTCACTCATTTGTTAAGTAGTTATCAAGTATCTACTGTCATAAATACTTAAAGTGATGGATATCCCAAATACCTTGACCTGTGATCCTTACACAGTCTATGCATGTAAAAAGCACTCACAGGTACCCCATAAATATGTAAAATATTATATATCAATAAAGGAAAAAAAGTATCTCTTGCCTACTATGCATCCAGTCCTGTTTTCAGGGCAGGAACACAGAAGTGTGCAAAGGCGTCAAAAGCCATGCATTTGTGGAGCCCCTGAGTATGTTCAACTGAACACAACACATAAAACACTAATGTGTGATTTACTACATATTAGTCCTAGAAGTGTCTTATAGCTATCTGCAAAACTGACCCAAATAACTGCCTTAATGTTACTATTCTCACAAGGTATTTTTACCATCATCAACAGTGAGGTCTGAGGCACCCAATCTCCTTTTAAAGAACCAAGAAGGAAGGGGGCCAGGTGTGGTGGCTCACGGCTGTAGTCCCAGCACTTTGGGAGGCTGAGGCAGGAGGATCACTTGAGCCCAGGAGTTAGAGGTTACTGTGAGCTGTGATCCTGCCACGGCACTCCAGCCTGGGTGACAGAGTGAGACTGTCTCAAAAACAAACAAACAAACAAACAGACAGAAAGAAGAAGAAGAAGAAGAAGATGCTAAGTCTAAGAATGCTGCCAACCGCTGGACTCAGAGTTGGCAGCGCGCCTCCTCACTGCCCAACTTACCGTGAGCCACTGTTGCTATTAACTGCTGAAAACCAACGTCAACTAGATTGAAAACGCCTTTCCATTCGTTTGATATAATTTCCTGCACTAAAAAGCAATAGACTTTTGTTGGTTTCAAATCCTCAAGGGCCATATATTTTTAAAATTCTGATTTACTCAAATTAGGTTCTGAATGTCCAAGGTTGTACTTTTCAGGGTTGAATTGCATATGTCAATTTTTGTTTTTATTCCCTCATAACAGATATCTAATAAATGCTAACTGAAAGAATTACAAATAGAGCCTTTCAATCACAATTTGTCTAACAAGCATGTTTGGAATACTTGGGGTGCACCAGAAAGTACACTAGGCACTGCACACAGGTAAGAAAGGATGCTGTTTCTAGCCTTCCGAGAGCTCCCAGGGTAACAGGGAACCACGGCTCTGACACAAATGTTAATATCCAATAAAATACAGAAACTTCCACTTCTAGCCGAAATGGGGTAAGACGGACTGGATTTACCCTCCTGCTTGAAACAACCAAATTTTTTTAAAAAACCAAAAACACAAAATATACTAAACCACAGTTCTCAAGACAATAGACATCAGGCAATAAAGGACAGTGATCCCCAAGCAACGAGAAGAAAGCAAGGGGGGCCCTACGACTGCCCCAGCTCACTGCCTTGGGAGCTTCTAGGTCGTGGCACAGTAGGAGGGACAGCGACAGAGCCCAGGGATCCTGGAGCTGAGGGTCCAAGGAGACCAAGACAACTACAGTTCACAGGACAGAAAGCAGCACAGAGAGGACCCTGAGACCTGGGGAGGCCCTTGAGTACTCAGCGGAGAACTGACTAGCATGAGTGTGTGAGGAAACTACCCAAGGCCAGGGAAGGAATCACCAGAAAAAATTAGAGCAAACAGTGCTTGGCGCTCACGCAGGGCTGTGAACAGTCACTGGAAAATCTACATGCTTTATGGGGCATTAGGTGGAGTACTCAGGAAGGTCTCACTTCAGCAGAGGGGAATAATTCACCCTAGACTAAGCACTACTCCTACCCCTCTGACAAATTATAAAAGCAAGACCCAAAAGAGTAAACTATTTCCATGTAATTTAACTGAATCCCAGAACAAAGCTCAAGACGACTTACAGGAATACACAACTACCCAGCACCCAGCAAAGTAAAATTCACGATGTTTGGCATCCAATCAAAGATGAGCAGGTACGCAGAGGCAGGAAAACACAGTCCATAATGAGGAGTACAGATCAACCAATCAAAACAACCCAGAAGGACAAGACCAGATTTAACAGAGAAGGACATTAAAACAGTTATTACAACTGTATTCAAAAATTAAGTGGAGATACCAGAGAGATTTTAAAAAGACCCAAATCAAACTTCTAGAGATAAAAACTATAGTGATGAAAAATAGAATGGTTGGGATTAATAGATTAGACATTGCAGAAGAATTATTACAGATCAGAGAATTTGAAGATGTAGCAATAGAAACTATACAAAATGAAAAACAGAGATAAAACAATCAAAAACAATAGCTCTCTGAAAAGAGCTATTACTAAGCTACGGGACAACAGTAAGCAATCAAATATGCAGGTAATTACAGGCCCCTTAAGAGAGGAGAAGGTGGGGCCAAGAAAAAAAATATTTGAGGAACTAATGGCCAAAAATTTTCCAAACTTTAAGAAAACTATGAAGCTACAGATCCAACAAGCTCAACAAACCCAGGCACACGAAACATAAGATGTTAAAAAAAAAAAAAAAACAACTACATCAGGGCACATCATAATCAAATCACTCAAAACCAATCTAAAGTCTTAAAAGAAGCCAGACAAAACATATAACACAGAGCAGTAAGGAGCTACATGGAAAAACGTGTATGATATAATAAAAAAAAAAGCCCCACCACATAATAAATTTCAATTATGTATAAAAATGAGTAGGGAATAAAGTCCAGAAGAGAAGAAAAATAAAATATTATTTGTCAAGGAAGTGGATATATGAATTTTTTTCATTCCTCGTGTTGCTATTTAGAAAAGCAAAACAACTCTATTTTTATTCTAAAATTTCTTAAATCTGAAGAAAACCTGCTCATACCTTTTGCCACATTAAGCTCACCTGTCTCAGCTACACTCATGGTACAGACCCCTGACACCCAACCCCACACGTGGCCAGCCACACATGGCCAGGCACTGGCATCAGAGCAGAGGCCCCGCCGCCTTAGCCACAGCAAAGCTACAAGTAAGACTCTGCAGCCTGCACGTCACAAGCCTGGCCTGGAGACCTGAGTCCCTGGGTGTCATTCCAACTGACCCAGCAGTGCTGCAGCAGGAACAGGTCTCAAATTCTGCCAGGATGTGGACCAGTGAAGGAGACTCCTCACCACAGTTAGGGGCCAGGTGCAAAGAGCCTGTGGAAGTTCCTACCTCCATATCCTTACTGGAAACTCAGCAGGGAAGCAGAAAAGGCTGGCAAAGTACGGACAAAAGGATCTGTGAGAAAGCCAAAAGTGGAGCTAAAACGGGCCTCTGTCATGAAACAGCAAAAAAGATAAACTTGGAAAAAGAAAGCAGGGGTGAGCAAAACCACCTTTAACTGTAAAGACAGGCAGAGGATAAGATGCTGGATTATCTAGTTATTCTTGTCCCAAATATAAGGATTTTCAGAGAGAAAGTTACTATATACATCTTTAAAAATACACAGAAGCGCACGCGTGCACACACGCACACGCACACAAACTACATCCCGGAGTTCAGGAATAGAAAGATCAACTAATGCCAGCCTCTGTTAAAATGTGTATTGTTAATTATATACTTTCATATCTTTGGATAATGAAGCATTGAATAAATCCACTCACTGTAACTGAAAAACAACCATTTCTATATATGACAATCATAATAAAAAGGTAACAAAGAAACCACATACCAAAAAAATCAAAATATGCAAAAATTAACAAAATATAAAGTCATGTTAATTCCCATTAAAAGAAAAAAAGGAAATCTTACTATTTAAAAACCCCCATTTAGATGATATTTATTTCAGTATATCTAACGTTCAAATTTAAAACATGTTACATATTTTCCATTTTACTAAAATGTGTTACACTCACAGACCACAGGCCACTAAAGACCTCTCAGTAAGCACAGGTTTACAGCAAAGAACAGGAGCGCTGCAAAGCTGTGGGACTAAATTAGGCTCTGCCCCTGACTTATCTGGCCCTGAGAACGTCACATCTTTTAGCTGTGAGTCGTGGTATAAATGGGCTCATGGCCGCTCCCTCACAGCACGGCTGCAAGACAAAGGAGACACCAGAAATAAGACACCCAAACTGATTGTTAACAAGAGCATCTACGATCCATTCAACACGTGTTCACTGAACGCAGTTACCTCCCAGGCCCTGCTGTATGCACCGAAGAGACAAAGAAATAAAATAAATTAATAGTGTGTTTTATGAAAGCTGCAGATCCCAGGATGAAATCACTTTCGTCAGACCCAGACAGGCACCAAGGAGAGGGGGATCATGCTCACGTGTCCGAGAGAAGAACTATTTCCAAAGACTTTCTGACGACTCCACAAGAAATCCCTTCACATCCCTCACGCACCTCCTCCTTTGCACGGCTTACATATTTCACATGTATACGTATGTTTCCATGACAAAGTTCTGTCACTAGACACTCTTTGGGACTGCAGTAATTCAGATAAGATGCTCTTAAAGAACACTTGCCCAGTAACAGCATTTGCACCAATGAACCAACAACTCTGGTTTTGAGCCTCTGGAACTAATGAACTCTGTTTCTAGGAAGCTTATGTGAACCTCTCCCTTTTTGCCAATAAAAGCATTCCTTTACCCTTCCTGCACCAGACACACTGGTGGCCTGCCATCTGTGCATTTCGGATTATAATCCTCACTTCTCATTCCTGAATAAACTCAACATATTTGGACATTTCTGTAATGTCTTTTTATTAGGTTGACAATTTGATAATGTATGGGTCAAAGAGAAAAATGAACAGAAAAAGAGAATAAAGTGTATGGACAGATTTAAGTTCAGACAGGATGGCCAGGAAGGCCTCACCAAGCAGGTGACATTACTAAAGTCTTCAACAAAATTTTACTCTGAGCGGATGACTGAGTATCAACACAGTAGGACACAATATAGCCATTTAAAACGAGATGCACACAGTAAATTGATATATGGGGAGAAACCCAAGGAATAACAGAGAAGAAACACAAGTTAATATGTATAATGATTAAAACTAGGTAAACTTGTATGCATATCAAGATCAGAAAAAGATGAAGATAGACAAAAATGAATGAACTTCACGAGATATACTGTATTTCACTTGAAGACACACACATGAAAGGTGGGCGCATCTGTAACTCACTTTGAAATGCATTAGAGGATAAGATCTACTGGTGAATGGACAGGTGGACACATACACAACAAAGCAAATCTGGCAAAATGTGAACTGTAGAATCTGGGTTGTGGGCATATGATACGGGTGTTCACCACAGAATTCTCTTAACTTTCTTACCTGTTTAAGCATTTTCATTATCAAAGGGGGGTGGAAGGAGGGAGAGTACTGGATGTAGAACCAAAGAACGTGACTTTCAGTGCCAGCTCTGCTACTTCTAAGGCATGGAAAGAGCAAGCCACACACCCTGGCAGAGTCTGTTTTTGCCCCTTTCCAGTTGAAAATGTCAAAATTAGAAAATAAAGGATTCTATAAGCACATTTTTAAACACACCAGTTTTCTAAAATAAACTGAGTCTAAGCTAATATATGGTAACAAACTGAAAATAGGATGCAAATAGAACTTCCCGTCCAAATTTCATGGCTAAGACACGGACCAGACTCAGGTGCTGTGCAGTACATGGGGTCAGGGAAGAGTCCCCTGCACTACTGCTGCTTTCTGGATGCACCTGGAGAACCAGTTTCCAGCCCTAGATGCACTCAGCCCAGGGGTGCACACAAGTATGCCAGCCACAGCTCAGTGAGAAACAACGAGACACAAACCTTCCCAATGTCCTGCAGTGTCGCCAGTTCTAGAATCTGAGAGAGAACGTCCAAGGCAGAACGCAGAAACCCCCCAAACTTTTCAGTGCTGTTCTGAAGATCCAAGGTAACCTTGGGAAGGTGAAGGAGAGAACACATCATTATTGGCACCATCACGTTCTGGTTATCCACAACAGAGACACAAACATTGCTGTGGCGAGATGCTTCCACTGTGCAGCCTGCACACTCACCGTTCAGGGTGTGTCTGTGTGTGTGTGTTTTTAGCACTAGGAAAATACCTTGGAAAGGATATTACTCTTCCAGATAGCTATATAAATATATTTCAAAGGCATCCTCCAAGTTATACTGACACTACTGAAAGAAATAATTCCTAACCTTCTGTCATAATGAGAAAAAACTGTTAAATGTCCATCATAACTGGTATGTGGCACATGGTATGTCAAAAAATATAAAACATAAAGTCCTATTCCATCTACATCAGGATCCCTGGGAGACATCACTGTCAAATTCAGATACAGTTGTTCAGTCTGGCTACAAGAAAATATTAAATCAGTCTTAAGATGTATGAAGACTTTAAAGGATTCCACTTAATTAAATCATACAGCAGCTCTCCTACATGACAGACTTAGACAATGGGTTGGGACCAAAGCCACCACTGTGAGCACCCGGGTGCAGAGTGGGATTGACTGTGAACACAAATACTGGCAAAGAAGCCACAATAAATAGAAAAGAAGGTGCTTGGTGAACTGAAATATAAGCACCCACGATGAAAGAGAAAATACTCTCCAGGCAAAGTCAGGAAGCAGGCAAGAGACAGAAAGTGACAATGTGAGCGGATCTAAACACTGTGACACACTAGAGTCCACCTGAGTGTGCTGTCAACAGGCCAGGCAAAGGAAGGCAAAGTCCAGCAGTGCGACCACTGAGGAGCCAAGGCACAGAGCGATGTGACAGCGTCACGTGGGGTCAGGAGGCCAGGGGAAGGCCCCTCCACTGGCACAGTGATCCCTCCTCTCCCGGACAGCAGGGGAGGGCAGGGAGAAAGGAGGCAGGGCGTGCTGGTGGGAGGAGCACAAGCAGGGACGCCTCGCTCTTAAATCAGGGCCAGGAGGTCCTGGGGTGAGAATTAGGATGACGGGATCGCCCCAGAGCTTTCAGAAGAGTGGTGCAAGTTCTGTGGAGACTCGGAAACGAAAGAAAGAAACCAGGGAGGAGACAAGAGGTCGCAGAGGGTCAGGAAGGGCTGCACGGGAAATGGGGAGTGTGGAGGCTGAGTAGCTCAGGAGGCACCAGGGCACGAGAGGTGCCACCCAAAGGTCCAACGAGACACGCCAGCCACTCCGAACACACACAGACTGAGAGTGCTGTGCAGCAGCAGCTGGTCAGGGGAGCGAGGGGCAGGGAGGCAGGAGCCCAAGACACCAGGGAGGCAGAGCTACAGCGGCCACACCAGAGCCCAGGGTGCTCAGGAGGGAAAATGGCCAACAGGGAGCAGACGTCAGGAGTGTGGGCAGGGCTCTGCAACTGAAGACGATCTGAGTCAAAACAGGTGGAAACGAAATGCCTTCCCCACGCGGCATTTTCAACACACCCTCCTCCACTCTGGGGGTTCAGCACACCCTCCTCTACTCTGGGGGTTGACATGAGGAACATGTAGCTAAACAGAGGCTCCGAATCTTTTGTAAAACGTGGTTGAAGACTTAAGTTTCAACATCATCAATATCCTTCAGAAAAGAAGTCACATAAGGTTTATAAATGGTTTAAAAAAAAAAAAAATGAGAAGTATCTATTCTATTAGTAACAAGAAAAGATGAATACCTGGGGATAACATTGTCAAGAAATATGCAAGATCTATGTGAAATAATCTTTAAAGTTCTTTTTAAAATCCTTTAAATTTCATATGTTTCTGAGGTAATGAAAAATGTTTTGAACAAAGAGAAAAGCATCCCACATTCGGGACAGGCCAACTTAAACATCTGTCACATCCATTCTCCCTAAGTTAATCTACAAATAAGCTTGTTCACATGCAAAAATAAATAAGAATGTCCAGAAAATTCTGAAGAAGAATGGAAGAGCATTCTTCCCCCGCAAAAGCATATCACGAGGCTGCAATGGCCGAAAGTGTGCTTCCAAGAGAGGGACAGACGGGGTGACAGAATAATAACCCAACCACAGCACCCGAAAAGGCAGGGTTAGGGAAGGCAGTGATTCAAACCAACCAGGGCAGAAAAATCAATCATTCAGGAAACAGCGCCAGGCAACTGAGAAAAATTGAGTTAGATCCACACTTCATATCTAACAAGTTGAAGATGTATAGAAAATGTTAAAGTGAAAACAATGAACAAAAGAACTGAAATATAGCTACGCAGGAAAGAGTCAACAGAGCAGACCGCTGTCCTTCCAGGGGGCTTCTTGGTAGGCTGGCCCTTGGGGTCTCTGGTGAACAGTCCCCTATGCTGACATAGAACTTCCCCTAGCTGATAAGAGGGCTCACTGTGCCCAGACTACTGGAGACACACGGTTTATGGTGAATACCTGCTTTCCTTCTGCGAGCCTAGAATTTTGGCTCCTATTAGGCAGAGGGTGCCTATGTGACCAGCACATTGCTGTATTTTCGTGTGAGCTTAGTAGGAGGGAGAAAGCAAAGGAAGCCTGTACATGGACCCCTCCTTCCCTGCTAACCTAGCTGTATGTCCTCGCTACTCACTGTTAATGTAGCTTAGCTGTGAGCACAACTAGTGCCGAATTCCACGGGTCCTTCTAGTGAGTCTCTGAACTCGAGCTGGTCTTGGGAAGCCCAGACACAACACCCATAAACCAACACCCATAAACCATAAGAGATTATTTCTCCAACATGAAAATCCAAAATATCTGTATGATAGAAGTTACCACAAAGCTAAAAGACATACTTGAAAAAATTGTAACTTATATCTCAAAGGGCTAACTTACACGTACAATATGTACACATATGTATATATGTACATATATCCTACAAACTGTAAAAAAAAAAATCAACAAGCTATTAGAAATAAGTACACGTGCATATATATTCACAAAAGAGGCAGAGGCCCATACCTTGTAGTTGGCGTGAGTAGCTTTCAGGACATCATGCAATTTGAGGTACGAAGGGAGATGACAGAAACTCCCCAGTGATGAGGATTTGCTGCTTGTAACAGGCCCTGGAGGATCAGATTGTCTAGAGGCTTTAAAAATATGCACACAAAAGATAAACTTGTAGATCTAAACTAAAAATTTCCCAAGTTTAAAAGAGATCACTGGAAATAATGATTTTTTTAAAGCATTAAAAAATTCAGATATTTCCTCTGACTTTTTGATTAACTAGAAGTAATGAGAAATTGACTAACAAAGTAGAACCTGAGTATTAAAAAAATAACATAAAACAAGAGCAGCAGCGGTGTGCGCAGTGATTCCTTGTTTTGGTTGCTTGTTTCTTTGTGAGCAAACAGGTTGAGAATCACAGGAGCAGCTAACTCCAGGACCACCGGCCAATCCCAGAGCCTCTCTGAGCCTAAGGGCCCCTGGCAGAGGCACTAAGGGCTGGCCCCTGGCCAACCGATTTCAGGACCTGTCACACAGTCAAACAGGGATGACATGAGCATGTTTTGAAAACTGTAAAGGGCACAAACATTATCATTAAACTGATATTAAACATTAAAGTACCAAGCACTAGACACAACTATTCTGCAGTTTTAAGGACTTTTGACTTGGAGCCCTTAGTTTATTTATTAATAATTCATCAAAAAGATGATTGCTAACATACTAATAAGTTTGCATTCCTAAAGTCTAAAGCTTTTAAACAGGTAAATCTTCCTGCTGTACCTACAGTCAATCCTCAGAAAAGAGCCTCTTTCAAACCCTTAATATATTGGTCAAGGATACAAAACTTCATTTACAGACAGGAGGAACGAATTCAAGGATTAACTATAGGTGACTACAGTTAATAGCAAAGTATTGTATGCTTGAAAGTCACTGAGAGATTTTAAGTGTTCTCACCACAAAAAAGTGGTAAGTATGTGAGGTACTGCAAATGCTAATTAGCCACTCCACAATGTATATGTATTTTAAAACATCATGTTGCACACATCATAAATATATACAATCTTAATTTGCCAATTAAAAATAAAGAAATAAATAGCCTCGATATAAACACCGTACAAGCAAATGAATGAGAGGCACCGTGCGATGGCGTGAGAGTGGGTCTGGGGGAGCACAGATGCGCAGCCAGGACACAGCAGGTGCAGTCCCTTCACGTGAACTGAAGCCACACCGAAATTCTGCCCCTTCTGTACTGGCACATCCCCCGGTGTAGAAGTCACCCCAAACTTGGGATGCTGCAGGCTCCGCCAACTCAGATGACTCGTCCATCCCCACTGGATCTCTCCTGTATGTCTTCCACGTGCAAATATTCCATTTCCTGCATCAGAATTCTTCCCACATCTGAATCTATTTTTCACCCCACGAGACCTATTCCTAGCCCCCCCGCCCTCGTCTGAGACGAGGGGAGGAGACAGGAGAAAGCACAGGAGAGCAAGGCTCCTTGCTGTGGCTGGAGCCCACAGGCTCTGGTGACTGCATCGCAGCAGGTGACACTTGCAAACGCTTAAGACCACAAGGTGGTCTGTATACATTTAGTAGTTAGTTTTTAATATCTCACACCACACCCAGGGAAAGTTTCTCTGACTTCACTCCTGTGTATTTATTTCCATAAAATACCAAGTTATCGCTTAAATCCTACATTTCCACACGATAGACGGCGCGCTCCCGGCCCCTCCCCAGCACTGCTTCCTACCTGCACTGGTCTCGCTGCCTTTCTTGGGACTCAGTGGGACAGGCGCTTGTTCTCCTGGTTCCTTCTCCTTTCCCTTTCGTCGGATGGGACTTAGAGAAGGGGGGTTTGTTAGAGAAGGCAAGGCGGCCTAAAATAGAAAATAAAACATGTGATGGAAGTATAACCAATACAGAAACTGAAAACTACGAGGTATGGTTTTACCCGTGTAATTCATTTTGTTCTCTGAACCCACATTTACAGAGCTCAGACACTACACGAACTGTCCACTTAACTCACACAACAATCTTAAGCGCAGGAGCCCTCAGGGAGTCAGGCACCACCTGAGGCCACTGGAGCCCCCAGGCCCAACTCCTCTAAGAGCAAACAACTAGGGCATTCTATGTCAGCCATGACACAAAAAAGGGTACAAAGCAGCATTTTAAAGTCCTTTTTTCAAACAAGGAAACAGGCTTAGAGATGAAGTGACTTATTCAAGGTCCCAGCTAATTAGCAGCAGAGCCAGAAGTCAACAAACCCAGATATACCCATACAACCCAAATTCTCCAATACACAACACATGAGAGAATACAGAATGTTCAGCTCCCACACTCCAAGAGGCAGTGGCACGGGGCAGAGTGAGGACAGGGTGACAGAGACATGGACTTCAAGTCTTAGGTCTGTAACTCACTCATTCCCTGATCTCAGAAAAGTGCCTGCTGAGGTCTCAATGTCTGTAGACCCCCTAGATTCATATGTTGAAACCTAAGCCCCAAGGTGATGGTATTGGGAAGTGGGGTCTTTGGGAAGTGACTAGGTCATGAGGGTGCATCACTCATGCATGGATTTGAGTCCTTATGAAAGAGGCCCCTTGCCCCTTCCACCACACAAGGATACTGCAAGAAGGCAGCTGTCCATACGGAAGTGGCCCCTCACCAGAGACTGAATCTGCTGGAACCCTGATCATCTTGGACTCCCAGGCTCCAGAACTGTAAGAAATAATTTCTTTTGTTCAAGCCACCCAGGCTATGGTATTTTGTTATGGCAGCCCAAACTGACTAAGATAGCCTTGTACCTCTGAGCCTTGTCCGTAAAATGGGTATAATGGGATAAATGGCTGCAATCGGGAGAACAGGAGGGAAGGACTGCAGAGAGTACTTGAGAGGCTGGCACGCTGGAGAGCCTGCTCAGTGGAAGGTACACGTCCCTTACAGGAAATGTCCAGAGGAGGTAGATCCACAGAGACAGAAAGTGGATTAGTAGCTGCCCACAGCTGGGGGAATGGGAGGTTGGGGTAAAGGGTACAGGGTTCCTTTTTGGACTCTGAAATTGATTTTGGTAATGGCTGCACAACTCTGTGGGCATACTAAAGAGAATTAATGGTACACTTTAAATGGGTGAATTGTCTAGTAAGTGAATTATTTCAATAATGCTGTTTCCAAAAAAAAAAAAAGGACAGTGCAGTAGACCAAACAAGATACTACATCAACCTGGACCAGAAGAGTGGCAGAGAACATAGAGAAAAGTATTCGTATATATGAATGTGTACACGTATATACATGTATATGTATTTTTTTGGAAGATATTTAGTAGGGAAAACAAGGACTTGGTGAGCAGAAATGGAGAGTTGTGATGACCCGTTTCTATCTTGATAAAATACAAAGTGTGGGAAATGGGGAGCAGGCATAGGCATTGGAGGAGGATGAGAAATTCAGCTTTCAACTACTATGTTTGACTTACCTATGGATCAGCCAAACAGAAGTGTCATGTGGCAGATGGGCACACTGGGCTGTAGCTCCAAAAATAGATCTGAGGCCTCTGCTATTCACACACTGAAGACAGGAGAGCAGCCCTGACTCCCTGGAGCTACCCTGCCTAATACTGGAGCCACTACCCACAGGTGGCTGTTTAAATTTAAATTAATGAAAATTAAACAAAATCAGAAGTTCAGTTCCTCAGCCATACTAGCCACATCTCAAGGGCTCAATAGCCAAACGTGGTTAGTGGCTACTGTTCTGGCTGCCATGGTTGTGGAAAGTTCTGCAACTCTCTGGGGCAGCGCTGGCCCAGAGAGTACAAAGACAGAAGATAGCCTAGGGGACAGCCTAGAAAGCACGTGACGGTAGGCGGGAAGGACCAAACCAGGAGAGTGGCTGGTGAGCAACACCGGGGTCAGAGAGCATCCAAGAGGCCATCTGGAAGCCAACTGGCGAGGACACTCAAGATGGGAGTGGCAGCGTGGAAGATGCAGACAGGGAAATAAGGCAGGACTGGGGCAGTGCCCACCAGGTTTAACGACGTGGCCTCAGCAGGAAGCACTTCTATGGAGGGTGGGAGCAGATATCACCAGTAGTGGTTAAAGAATGGGTGGCTGAAGTAGTGGACAAAGTTCAGGCCAGGAGGGCCAAAGAAGCCTCACACAGAAGGTCCGCCTAGGACAGGGGTGGGGCACCTACAGCCTTAAGGCCACATGCTGCCTTCTAGGTCCTTAAGTGCGGCCTTTTGACTGAATCCAAATTTTACAGAACAAATCCTTTTATTTTTATTAATACACTTTTGTTCGTCTTTTATATTATCATTTTATTTTTAAAATGAACGTATTTAAAATATCAAATAATAAAATAAGTTTCAACAAAATAATCATCCCAGATTGACCGGCACAATTAGAACATTAGTAAGCCATAAGAGTTTATGGGGGTCGAGTACACCAGTCTGTTATCAGCTTTAGACAACGGTGCACTGTGTTTCTGGTTGAAGTGGAATTTGTGAGTAGTTGCACAGCTCAACAGCATTTTTTAATTCTGTCTGCTTAACAGCCGATCATGTCAAAGAAGACCAAGAGAATGCCGAAGGAAGGAAACAGATTTTTTACTGAGGATTGGGAATTGCAATAATATCTTATTTCTGCTAAAGATAAGATGATTCGCTTGCTTTGTGGTACTGCAATATCAACATTAAAGAAATTCAATGCTCATCAGCATTGTAACACTCATAAGGACCACAAATACGTTAAATTAGAGGGGGAGGCACGAAAGGTTGTGCTGCAGAAATTAAAAGATGAAAAACAAAAGTAAAGACAATTCTTTCAAGCAGCAATAAGACCTGGAAATAACGCCACTGAAGCAACTTATGAAGTAGCTTCTATACTCGGGAAAAAGGGGAAGCCATTCAGTGATGTAGAAATTGTGACAGAATGCATTGTCGAAGTTGTAGGATGCTTAGACCCCGATAATGTTTCAAAGTACAAACAACTGCGTCTTTCAAGGACAACCATAACTGATCGGCAGCATGAATTAGCCTTCAACTTAACAGAACAACTTCATGCAATACTTCAAAAGGAAAATAAATATTATTCAATCACTTTGGATGAATCAATTGATACTACTAACTTGGCGCAGGTTTTATACTTCATTCGGGTCATAACAGAAGATTTTCTTTGTTACAGAGAGTTACTCGCTTTGGGCACTCTTATGAACAGAACACGGGGAATAGATATCTTCAACAACTTTCAAGATAGATGTCGTGAAGTCGGACTGAATTTGGTAAATTTAGTGAGTGTATGGACATACGGTGCACCTTCCATGATGGGAAAACATGAGGGGTTTATTGCACAAATAAAAAAAGTATTAACAGGCTGGGCATGGTGGCTCACACCTGTAATCCTGGCACTCTGGGAGGCTGAGGTGGGAGGATCACTTGAGGTCAGGAGTTCAGACCAGCTTGAGCAAGAGTGAGACCCCGTCTCTACAAAAAATAGAAAAAATCGGCTGGGCATAGTGGCACATGCCTGTAGTCCCAGCTACTTGGGAGGCTGAGGCAGGAGAATCAGTTGAGCACAGGAGTTTGAGGCTGCAGTGAGCTACGATGATGCCACTGCACTCTAGGCAGGGCAAAGAGTGAGACTCTGTCTCCATAAATAAAAAAAAAAGTATTAACAAATCCAGATGCTCTCATTTCTTTTCATTATACCTTGCATCAGCAAAATCTCTGTGCTAAGGCTACTATTTTAAGTGACACTTTGCAATATGTTATAAGTATTGTTGACTATATTCGTGCAAATGCAACACACGCAACACAGCATGGTCAGTTTCTTAACACGCTAAAGTTGAAAGATGAGGTATTTAGCGTGGATTTCCTGTATCATTCTAAAGTGCATTGGCTATCACAGGCACAGGTGTTAGCCAAAATTTTATCTCTGCAAGAACAGATAGTTAAATTTTATGAAGAATCAGCAATGTGAATTATTGAAAGAAGATTTCCATAGGAATGCAGCATTTCTGTGTGATATCATGTCAAATCAAAACAACTTGAATATTTCTTTGCAAGGTAAAACTAAGTCTATATGTGATATGCGGCAAAAACTCCAAGCATTTCGAAAAAAGCTATCTTTTGTCAAAACACTTCTTCAAAAGGAAATTTTGGATGAACATTTTTCCCAGTTAGCAAAGGTCATTGATGAGGATGATATATGTGAATCATCTGAAGAATACGCAGCTGTCACAGGCCTATTAATTGGAGAATACAGTGAAAGGTTCACTGACTTTGAGAACCATGACATCACACCCAAATTAGCATTTCAGCCTCACCTAGTTGATATCATCAAGGCACCTAAAGAACTACAGGTGGAACTGACTGAGCTCTCAGTAGATGACATTTTAAAGTCACTGTTTGATGCTAAGAAAGATCCAATTGAAATATGGAAAAAATGCAGTAGAATACCCATGCCTTCAGCAACATGCCCGGAAAATGCTTTCTTGCTTTTCAACCACTTATTGCTATGAATCTACATTCTCCTTCCTAACCCAAATCAAGACGCTCTTAAGGTCACAAATGACCGACACCCATCTGGAGGATCAACTGAGACTGTGGACCTCCAAGCTGCAACCAAATATTCAAATGCTTTCCAACAAAAAGCAGACAGAACAAAGTCATTAAAAGGTTAATTAACTTTAAAATTAACAAACAGTTTTCACTTTTTGAGATTATTAAATAGTAGTTAGATTTTTACAAAATAATATACATTTTTAAGTATATCTAATTGTAGTTTCTTGAATGTGGCCTTATTTGATCACAGCTAAATTAACGTGGCCTTCCAACATGAAAAAGTTCCCCACTCCTGGCCTAGGAGCAGCAGGAAGCTCTACAGGGTGGAGCTGGGAGGCATGACTCTCCAGAGACATTTGCAGAGAAGGGAGGCGCTAAAGGAGCTAAAGCAGAGTGGGAAGATAGAGAGGTAGGTGTGTTTATTTTGGTTTTTTTTTTTTGGTTTTTAGGGGGACAGAATCTCACTCTGTCACCCCAGCTAGAGTGTAGTGGTGTCATGACAGCTGACTGCAACCTCAAACTCCTGGGCTGAAGCGATCCTCCTGCATCAGCCTCCCAAGTAGCTGGGACTACAGGCGTGCGCGACCACACCTGGCTATTTTTCTATTTTTTTGTAGAGACTCGGTCTCACTCTTGCTCAGGCTGGTCTTGAACTCCTGAGCTCAGGCAATCCTCCCACCTCAGCCTTCCAAAGTGCTAGGATTACAGGTGTGAGCCATCACGCCCAGCCAAGAGACGTTTTTAAAGGTAGAAGACACAGCAAAGCAAGAGTAATCAGATACAATGATAAGTGAACTGATCTATCTTAAATTCATTGTGCAAGTAGTTTAACATATGTTTTGAGATTGATTTTATTGCTTCATAGAAAAGCAAAACTGTTTGCCAACATTTAAGGAGAGCAAATGAGGTGCTTAGCCAGCAACATCAATTTTGAGCTGTCTTGGCTGATGCTGAAAGCCTAAAAATAAAGCTAGATATTTCCCTGTTAGAGATAACAGTAATTGATAAATAATACCAAAAGAGCTACAAAACAGATGATCACATTTTGGTATCAAATTTAGTGTCACAATATGACCAATTTTGTTCATTTAAAGAAAAACAGAATTAAAAAGGGACAGATTACTAAACAAAGGTATTTTGGAAGCCCACAGTCATTAGGACGGTATTAAAACAGCTGCCCCGAGGAAGAAGTTACCTTTATTGCTGGTCCAGGAGCCACATCATCCAAGACATGAGCACAGATGTTAATCACCTTCAGCAGGTGAGAGAAAAGCTGCTCCACCATGGGCACCAGGGTCCGGTCACCCAGAGCTGGCCAGACCTCCTCTTGTTTGTTGGCTGCTGGGTTGGCTTCTTCTTCAGAGGTCCATGAACTTCTCAGAGATTTGGGGGCACTGGCTGTGATATGGGCACATATATTACCTCCCCACCCCCAGAGTGTAGGAAAAAGAAAGAAAGACCCATCTCTGTTGAGACTCTGCTGGACATTTATACCTGATGTTCCACTGATACCCCAAACTCAACATGAAATTGATATTTCCCCCCAAAATCTGTGTTCTCAATTTCCATGCATGTTACCACCATACACCCGCCCGAGACGTGAAGGCATCCTGGACCCCTTCCCGGCCTCACGACGGAGGCCCACCACTCTGTCCCCCTGTTCTCTTGCAGCCAGCCTCTCCCCTACAACCCCCAAGCCATTATCTCGGTTCAGGCTGTCCCTCACCTGAACTTCAACATCAACCTCCAAAACTCAGTTTCCCTGCCTCCTCCTGAAACCTATACTCAAGTCGGCTGAATGAGCTTTCTAAAATCCTGATCTGTCAGTCCCTTTCATGAAACTCTCCAATCGTCTCCCACAGCAGACAGCATAGGTCCAGACCCCTAACGGACCGCAATGGACTCTGCCCTTCCTGCTGGCCACCATCTCCATTCACATCCCTGTCTTCACAGACACCCAAAAGTATTACAGTTCCCCAAATGTCACACAATTTTACATGTCTGCATGTCTTTGCATGTGCTATACCCTCTGTCTGGTGTACCCTTGCCTGCCAGCCCACAAATCTGCCCACAGGAAAGCCATTACGGCCACTCTGTGCCAGCACTATGCTTCTGTTTACGTGTGTCTGCCACTAAGCTGAAACCAACTTGAGAACAGAGCCCATATGTTATACTTTCTTGCAGCCCCAGTGCTTGAGACAGCAGGTGGCACATGGTACCCACTAAAACGAAATTCAAAATGAGTTTACTCATAATTAACTGAGGGCCTAGACTGGGAAAAGGCTACTTTAAAATACACAGCATAGAATAGCTGCCAACTATACACACTTTTGTATGTAGGTAATACCTGAAATTTTGACTAAAGGAATAAGCTATCACTGGGGATGACCTCACAATATTTTTTCCTCATATGTTCACTATCTCCCACACCCCATAAGGAAATAAAAAGCTAAAGTCCTGAAGTCCCTGTTTCAACTCAGCACGAGTACCTGCAATCAAATTTCCAGCCAAAATCAAAGCATCTTGATGGGCTGAGAGATCCAATGGGAACCAAGCTGACGAAAGCAGCGTAAGAATCATTGTGGCCATCCCAACTGTACAGCTCTTTCTAGAATCATCTGAGGCGCTCAGAGGGGGTACTCTGGAAGCAGACATTTGCAAGGTCAAATTATAGAACATTTCCAAGCAAACAAAACAGTCTTGCTTTCTCTTATAAACCCAAGAGGAAGGCAGGTCACGATACACTATATATAATCAACTAACATCTCTCCTGCAAGTCACAGCTCCATAAAAATCACGTGAGAAATGAAATTGGGTAGTAGATCTGGTTTAAAAGTATTGGAACTATATGTTTATTTTAATGAATCTAACTTTCCTTAAATTTTGATTTAGCACATTTTACTCCAATGCCAAAGTCAAGTCTAGTGCCGGACTTATGACTAGAGACCTCAATTGCTCAGTCAGTATTTGTGGAAAGAAGAAAAGCAATCATTTTAGACTACAGAATGCAATCCATTTCAAGCAAATGTTAGTAGGTCATATGCTGACAAACACAAGAAACCTGCAGATTTACTTCCAAATGTGATGTGAGTCACCAAAATCTTTCTCAGTAATCAGTACACACAATGAAAGCTTACTTAATGCTGCAGAAGACTTAAAATTATTTCCCAGATGCTAGTAGGGCCATCTACTGGAGGAAAATCATTTTTAAATGAAAACTGTTAATATAAGTACAGTAGTTCCTAAATCACACCCTTGTAGCTCACCACCACTTCGTATGCTAGGTCACATTCCATTTAAAGCAAATAAATGTTTCTAAACTTTTAATATGTAGTGAATAATTCTGTAAAGAATCAAGCCAATTAGAAAAGTCATTTGCCAGCATATGAAAATTCCCTTAAATGAACCTATAGATCACACCCTCAAATCCCCAAAAATGCTTAAGGACATGTGGCATTCACTGAAGCACAACTAACTCCATATTTCCTCAGCTCCTGCCACTAGTTATCACACAACTAATAGGGCAGAAACAAGTATTCCATCAGATACTTTCCCAAAAGCCAAACTAATAAAAGACTTAAAAAGAAAGGAAAAAAGGGACCCCTAGCTATGTTTGTACCATGTAGGCGCAGACAGTTGTATACTGAGGAAAATACATACCCACAATGCCAACCTAAACTCCAAACGCAAACTGGGAAGGCGGTTGAAAGAAGACACAAAGCTTCACAGCATCCAAACTACAGAAGAAAGGAGGAATAAAATCACATCCAAACATCACAAAGGATTACCAAATTAAATCTCCCTTTACCCTTTCTAAAAAGTACAAACAATGAAAAGAAAATTGAGATCTGTGAATGATAACCGTAGGCTATCTGTCCCACAATGGTACAAACTGGTACTTTAAAAGATACAGTCAGACAACTGGGATTCATGTTTCACGAAAGGGTTGATGACATCCCAAGGAAGAGAAGCCAGTGGCAGTGCAGCTCCTCCTGCCTGGAGTGGAGATCACCCCAGAATTGTCACTGTCCTGTCCTGCCCACTTCCCTGCAACGTTCTTCTTCCCCCACAGTCCAGCCCCACCCCCCACGTGCCCCTGGGTGTCCCTCAAGATCTCAGCTCCAGCAGATTCCTGTCTCCCTGCCCAGACTGCAGAAGCCATAAGGGCAGGAATTCTGTTTGCACACCCCAAGCCCACAACAGTGCCTGACACATGTAGGCCACAACAGAAATAAATAAGCAAAGTTCATGATATCTTGAATGAATCAAGGAGAGACCATACTACAGACAGCCCAAACATATTTAGATTTGAAAGATAGTTATTTACTTCTAAAGACTTAGCCTAATCTTAATTGTCTGAGTTTTCTACAACATACAGGTTTTTCTTCTGTCATATAAATAAAAGGGTTTAACCAGGTAATCAGCAAATTAACATTAATTTTGTATAATATTCTTTTTTTCTCATTATAAAAGTTATATTTGTTCATTTTATCTGAAATATCTGAAAAATATAAAGAAGAAAACAAAAATCATCCACAATCCTAAAATTCATGTTGGTGATTTTCTGCCAGTCATTTTTCTGAGTATGTAAGAAATTTATACATGTGAATATTATTTTTCTTAACTGAGATCTGACTATACACACCCCCACACAAGTTTTGTATTCTGCCTTTTTTCACTCAATATTATAATCCAGATTATATATCTCTGTATCATTAAAAACTCACCAAAGCATATTAACTATATACTACCATATGTACAGAATTTAATAATAATCAGAATTTAACCATTCCTGGGTTCTTGGACATTATGAATCTTATCCAATTTCAGCATCAAAAACAATGATATAGATAATTATATTTTACAAAAATCTTTGCTGGCATTTCTGATTTTTTTCCCTTAGCATATATTTCAGTCAATTATATTAGAGGCAGTTTAAAGTTCTGATCCATTACCAATTCAGATTACGGTAATTTTATTTGCACTTTTATGTCTTCCTAGATTGGCTGAATTTTTTTAGGATAAGCATGTATTACTTTAATACTCAGAAAAAAATACTGCTTTACATTCCTGTTGGAATAAGACAAGCTTCTGTTCACAGAAGCACAACGTCTCAGCAAGCCCACGGAGAAGAGCTCTAGCACAAACGCCTCACCATTACGATGACCATACAACTGCACGGCCTCACAGACTACTGACGAGAAAGAGGCTTACTGCGCGTGCTCTCGTGGTCGACGTGACTAGCTCCTGAGAAACTGCTGCAAGGACTCTTGAAAGGTTATTCTCCATAGTGACGTCCGTTATGCTTGGTAGTAAGTTATAGCCTCTATATACTCTGATAAGAAAAATACAGAGACTTAAAATCTACTACTAAAGCATATGATATTTTTAAAGATCAAATAGCATTTAAAAGTTTAAGATTAAACACTAAAAGAAGTTAAGAAGTCTTGACTTTTAAGTTACAGAAAGACTGGACATAAATTTGGTCATTATTCCATAAAAAGGGCTGCACTTACCCCCTCCCTTCCTCACAGTCTGCGCCGAACACTTCCCTGCAGCACTGGCGCTATGTCCCCTCACAGCCTTGCCTGCAACCTCCACAGGCTGAAAGCCATCCATTTTTCAAACTTTAAATTAGAAGAAATGTTTCTCGAAGCTACTTCTGATTCCAAGATGAAAGAAATTCCTTTCTCTGCTACTGAGTTCCCGAAACACTTTTTCTGTCTTCCATTCGTGGCACATGTCAATTTCTACACCCTTTATAACTACACACAAATGCTGATTCCCCAGCTGTTTAAATAAAGCCCACACAGGGTTCACGTCTGACTCGCTTTTGTTTCCCTCACTGTGTCTTGTCCACAGAGATACTCAACAACGAGACTAAGGAGAATATGATCTGATCTTCTCACATAAATGCTAACAGAGCAGGCAGCTAAGCAGCACAGGTGCCATCCAAGAACCAGGGCAGCTGAGTGCCAAGTGTCCAGCTGAAGGTGGCACTGGGAGACTTTTCAAAGTCGTAATCAGTAACCAGTTCTAACGAAATACACTCACCTCAGTTGGCATCTAGTACTCATATTCTGAAACGACATTCAGAAACAGCAATTTATCCTAAGCCCGTCAAATTCCTGATAATGAATGTGAACTCTTACACTGCTTCTACTTATCTTAAAGGAATATTTATCCTGAATCTTTTCAAAGAGGAAAAAAATATGCCAGTTCTGAGGTTAAACAAAGGAAATTCTCTGAGAGGAAAATATTAAGGTGGCCAAGAAATTACCTCCGTGTGTCAAGCAGTCTTTACATGAGAAAAGATGACTCAGGAACAAAGACTTCAAAATGTGATAAGCTGAGTTCCAACTTCAGAAAAAAACATCAAGTGGCCATTTAAGCTTAAAAGTCATTTAGACCAAGTTTTTTAAAAATTTGCCACTCAGCAGAACGGAGAATATCACATAAAACCAATTTTTAAAATAACATTTAAAAAAAACTAAAGAGCACAACAGTCTTCTCATCACACCTGCGATCTTCTCTGCAAATTGAAACTCTGAAGAACAACGTGGCTTCACTAAAGCCCTCCTGCTTCACCCAGCTGAGAATCAGGCGAGAGCAGGACACAGGCACTGTATTCAAAGGCTCTCACACACATGTGAGCAACAATCACTGCAAATCGCTGAACGAGGGGATACCTGGACACCCTAAACAGCACTGGCTTTAATAGCCCACTCACCTAAAACCAATGGGCGTGACAGAAAACCATCATCTTCAGAGGTAATACAAATAAAGTAAAAATTTTTAATGGACAAGTTTTCAGATAACACACAAGAGTCACACACAAAAATACAACTGTCAGAGTGTGGAATACAGTGAACTCATTAAAAGATTTGCAACATCACTGCTGTGTGGCAGCAACAAGGCTTAAAGACAGAGGTGGTGTGGTCAACACTGAAAAACATAAATATCCTCTCAGAGGAAGATGACCTACTCAAACATCCCGAGCTGAAGCTTTTTTCCTAGACAACAAAATGTTTTAAATTAAAGCCTAAAGAAAGACATCAGGAAAGGGCACATCTTTCCGACAACATGAGGACACCACCGAGTCAGTGTACCTGGTTATCGTACTGACAGAGAAGCGAGATGGAGGCTGCGTCTCGTGCATGAGAAGTTTCAGGTGGACGCTGCTTTGATCTCTTGCCACGGCCACGACTGGATCAGCTTGTCCTTGGTCACCTTTATAAAACAGCTTTGGGACAAGCCTGACATAAAGAGAAGGTTGGCTTACTTAAGAAAGTATACGAAGTTCACCTGTCACTCACACCCTATTCCCCCCAGGTGGGTAAGACTGAACCCCTGGTTTACCTACCTTTCTCAGAGGTGGCTCTTCAAGCCCATGAGACCTCGTGCCCACACACCCACCTAAAATAACTAGGTGTCGTACTCTCTTTTTACCTATCACTGAATTAAGTACCTTTCTCTACATACAAATGAACGCTTTTATTAAAAATCAACCTTGACAGTCTCTACAAAAAATAGAAAAATTAGCCAGGAGTGGTGGCAGGCACCTGTAGTCCCAGCTACTTGGGAGGCTGAGGTAGGAGGATCCCTTGAGCCCAGGAGTTTGAGGTTGCAGTGAGCTATGATGACACCACTGCACTCTAGCCCAGGTGATGGAGCAAGACCTTGTCTCAAAAAAACAAAAAATTAATAAAAATAAACCTTGAAAGTTCTCTTTCTAAACCTTTTGATCAACATCAACAAGTGCTGAACAACATATGTCCACAGAGTACTGAGCACAGGGCAGATCTGCAGATCTGGATGCCAGCTTTGTCCCTCAAGCATTTTTGCAATTTTGTCTGCAAAACCATCCCACACTCCCAGACAGAAAAGCTCCAACTGAGATCCCTAATAAATCTAAACTGAACTCAAATGCAGAACACAGGGAACATTTCCCTAAAGGAACAGAAGGGCTTCATATCTGCAATCAATACACTCAGTACATGTTTTGCCTCAGTATACTTACACCATTGGAAACAACCAACTGTTTTATTACATTGGTTTGCAAACCCCAGTATCTTTAAAGTCTCTTTCCTCCATGGAGACTTGGTCACAAGTACAATTCTTTCTAGGATATAATAAGTTGCTATCATTTTCATAAAATGGCAAAGCTCCAAAGTCTCCAATTAGGCAAGTCATACAAACCCATTAAGTAAACAAAACAGCATACCTCACAAGTAATCAAAGAAATGCAAATTACAACAATGAAAACTAAAAGGATATGCACCAAAATGTAACTTTGGTTTTCATTAATAGTTTGGTTACAAAGATTTTTATTTCCTTTTTTATATTTTTCCTAAATTTTGTTCCATAAACATGTATCATGTTTACAAGATAAAATTATTTTTAAAAGAAATACCAACTTCTGCCTAAACAACTGACACACATTTAACTTTTTTTGAAATACTTGTATTGGTGAGAAGAATCAGGCATAATCATTCTGACAGTGGGAGTATAAACTGGTATGTTTCTGGAAAGTAGTTTCACAGTAAGTACCAAAAGTTATTTAAAAATCCACCTCTAGGTATCTACACAACAGAAATGAAAACACATGTCCACACGAAGTCTTATAGACTCATCAGTAGCATGATTCATAACAGCCAAAAAGTAGAAATAATATGCATGATCTGATGAACAGATAAATACAGTATTATACATATAACAGAATACTATTCAGCAATAAAAAAAAAATCACACTACTAATACATGGCATAGCATGGACAAACCTCAAAAACTAAGTGCAAGAAGCCAGATGCAAAACTTCATCTATAGCATGACCCCACTTATGTAAAACGTCCAGAAAAGGCAAATACCTAGGAGCAGAAAGGAGACGAGTGGCTGCTGGGGTGGGAATGACTGCAAACGGGCACCAGGGGTCTCCCTGGGTGATGGATTTTCTACAACTGGATGGTGGTGACGGCTCCTCAACTCTGTAGTTTACTAAACACCATTGAACCGCACACTCAAAACAGGTAAGTTTCAAGGGATATAAATTATACCTCAATAAAGCCACTGGAAATTTTTTTTAAATGTAAAAGCTTGGCCCAGTAACTCAACTTCCAGGACTTGTCAGGAAAGAAAAGTATACATAAACATTTATGCATAATAATGTTCACTGGAGCATTATTCATTATTTAAATCAAAGAATATTTAATATCCAATAATATTTCTATAAAAATTCATCACAACCACATAGTAAAAAAAAAAAATGCCACTAACTAAAATTCCTATTTTAGAGAGTGATAAAAGGAAAATGCTACTAATATACTAAGCGAAAATTACCAGATTACAAAATTGCATGTAATTTTGACCTAATTTTGAGTAAGAAACTCGTACACAGGAGATATAGGAAAATGTTAACAGTGATTATTGCCAGTTGGTAGAATTAAAGGTGATTTTCATTTTCCTCTTAGTGCTATTCTCTATATCCCAAAATTTTGATAATGAAAGTACATTATTTTTACAATAGAAGGTTAGTATTTTATTTTTTAAAATTATTTTACAAAAAAAACTTTTTTTAATAAATTATCACTTTAGACTCTTATGGTAATAGCTAATTTTTTGGGGGATAGTTTAAGAGTAGAATGGCTGAAATGGGTTCAAAATATTCAGGAATACTGCCCTACATCCTCTGAATTCTTCACTCTCTTCCCATCCTCATACCTTTTAGTACTTCAACCAAAAAATTGAAAAAGAGATAAAATATTGGTAAGTACCTCATTAATGATGCTGCGGCCACATGCCGCACCCTGGGGTCTTCATCCCCAAGCAAATAGATGACAACATTATTGAGTACTCGTTCTTGCAGTTTTAAAAGCTTCAAAGAGAAGGATAATAAAAATGAACATAATCTCTGTATTTGACTAAATTTTAGCTAAGATATTTTGGAAAGCTAGTGAGGAAGAACTCAAGATGACCAGTCTTAAATTCACACCACCCAATACCAACTTTCATGACACAAATGTGAAACACACACATCTAAGATGCCATGCGAGGAACGCCCTGCTTCACTGCCTCAAAGGTGGGTGCTTACCCCTGTGTAATGATGAGCCCCTCTGTGCAGGTTTTCTGCTTTTGCTTCCAAAAAGCTCACCAACCTAACAAAAGAATATATTTAACAATGAAATCACACAGTTACTCAGCACATACTCACTGCTGACCTGCTGGCCCCTGCGAGCTGGAACCCTGCAGAAGGCTTGCTCCTGCAGAGTGGGCTCACCCAACCACCCCGGAAGGCTCTCGGGCAGCACTCACTCAAAACGACAAAAGAGACTAATGGCTTCAAATAAATAGAATTTACATTCCTATCACAACTCCAGACTCAGTAAGATAGCACTCAGTAAATCGTTTTTCTTCAAAATGAACATCTACTATTTCAAAGGACTCTAGGTGCTCCACAGAATTAACCCCAACACCTGCCACAGAGGGGTCAGCGGAGCCCCACCCGCTGCCCGCTGCTCACCCACCTGCTCGGAGGCCCTACCTGTGGGTGGAGGTGAAAACAATCCCTGATTCACAGAGACATTCTCAGAATGAAATAAAATAACCCACAGGGTCTTATAAATGGTAACTTAAAAAAAAAAAACCTGGATAATAAAAATAAATCTCCCTCCTAAAAGGAAGAAAACATCCCCAACCGAGACTTACTCTCAGAAAATGGAAGCTGCAACACACCAAAAGCTATTTTTTAACTGCAACAAAACACAAACCAGCTATCTTGCCTACGAGTTCAGTACAATGATGAGTACATTCCTTTTAAACAAGCAGAACTGATATAAGCTACATTTTTCTTTAAGTTTAAGACAAAGGTGAAAAAATTCTAAGCTGTTTTATTCCCACCTTCCAGAACACTTAAATGACTACAATGATCAAAAAAATCCACTCTTCTTGGAATTTTAAAATTCCAAGGATAGGGCAAAGTTCAGCAAACAGCCACTGGGAAGGAAAAAAAATCACTACCATTTACCTAAACCACTCAATCACTGATGGACAGGATACTTCACACCATCATTAATTGCACCAAGTGACCCTGGGACTTTCAATGCTCAGTTCGAACTTCTGAGCTTTAGTTCATTAAACCTAATGAACCTGATTCACTTACCTAAAGTCAATCTCTGCAAGAGTTTCTAAAAGCTCTGTCCTCACCAGCCAATAGGAACTATTCCTCAGGGTCAGCATGTCGATGATCAGCTGTAATCCTAATTCACTATAGCTGCTGCTGCAGAGACTCATGACACAATGCTGAAAAACAAGATCCAGAGTAAGAAGGCGGCAGATTCAGCCTCACTCAGTAGCTGCATCTTGATGGTTTTAAGACATCACTCTCATACACACACTTGTTTTGCGTTTTTTTAACTGCAACAGGGATGCTGCACTTTTTCCACATCTCTCAGAAATATTTATGGTGTATACTTTATCTCAGTAAATAAAAGTTTAAAAGTAAATGTGCCCCTTTCCCATAACTTTGTTTCTTTCCTCCTCCTATTTCTGCCTACATCATGGCCATTTTCATGAACATTTATCAGTGGTAAGGAGGGAGACCTGCAACAGTTTTATCACCACTTCTAAAACAAATCTCGGGCCCCGGACAAGGCAAAGGGACCCATACTAAGGACCACCCTGTGGATGTCACTGTATACTTCAATGCAGAAGGGAACAAGACAGGTCTCTACTGCTATACCCCCCCACCCCATCCCTGCAGCCACAGGTACCCGGGGACACCTTCACACACGTGGCTGACACACGCTGAGCCCAGCCCACAACATGACTGAGCTGCCAGCATGCTTCCTTCTGCTCAAGGCATGACTGGCTGAAACTTGTAGAACTCTGGAACTGGAGAAAAATTATCATTAGGCCATGATATTTTAAAAAGGGGAGGTATCCCACAAATTTGACAATTATAGGGGTTTTTTGGTTTGTTTTCACTTTTACTAGTTAATTTTTACTGTTGTTGACTGGCCAGTTGTGATTTATGAGCCAGCTGATAAAGTTCAACATGCTCTCACTGAAAAGAATTGAGGCTATTCCACTCAGTACAAAACAGAGGCTGATTATATATCCCTAAGACTCACTTTAACTCTTAACGTTCTATGGGCCTCATACAGTATTTTTTTCCCAACAGATATTATATGTAATGATAGTAAGGTATATTTCTACATATACCCTTTAGGGAAACTTGTATTTCAAACAAATAGTGGGAGAATTAAAACTTAAAAGTTTATTAAGCTTTAACTTATTGCCAATGTTTTCTTTCTAAAGCTGAGTGATGGATACATAGATGTTTATTACTGCCTACAACTTTAGAATGTGTGGAAACATTTCACATCAAGCTCCAATTTTAACTGTAACAATGGTAAAATGTCCACTAATTGAAGGAATAGTTTCCACAAAAGATTATGCTCACCCTCACAGCTGTACAAGCCAACTTGCAAGTAACAGAGGATTCATCCTTCAAAGTTTTCTGCAACAAAGGAATGCAGTCCGCCAGAGAAAATGTATTTCCTAACCAGAAGAATAAGCAACAGACATCTTCATGTAAACTTAAAACTTTGGAACGATACCTAGAAAAGACAGTACTGATAAACTGGCCACTACCTGTAAGGGTTCTAAGGGTGCCCATCCAGTCTCCCACGTGGAAGCGGGATCTGCTGAGGATGGAGCAGATGAGGGTTCCACAGAGGATGGCAGTGGCTCCCCGGACCTGTGGGTCTCCATGGTCAATGTAGTCCAGGATGTCTGAGACATACTGCTCCCCTGTGGGGACAAATTGTCCAGCCACTGTATAATTCCCTACCATTCGGCTTCCCAACTCCAAAGCTTAATTCTCGGGCAAGAGGACAGGAAGTGGGGAGGACCTGAGCCTACAAAGGACTTGGCTACCATAACCGTAAGTGGCAAAAAAAATGCGTGGGGTTTAAGGATTCCAATTCATTACATTGCTAATATCTCCTCAATATAACATATTTTCTGGATTATAATTCCAGGCTGTCAGATAATAATCAAAATTCCAAGACTGCATTTCAAAAAAAAGATTAGAAAAACTCAAACTACTATAAACTTATCTAATGTAAACTCAAAAGCACAAGTTTGCCCTTTCACCCAAAGAAAGATTAGGCAGGAGGATAATTCCTACTCCATAACAAAGGGGGTGCAAGGAGGCTTGGGTCCACCGCCTCAGCCACCCTCAGGCCCCGCTCCATCCCTGAGCATGAGCACCTGGCCTGGCTGAGAGCAAGGCACAGCAATTCTGACGGTGCACAATTTGCGCTTTAGGTATAAATCCAATATGTATGGAAATTGGCTCTTACGTTCCCAGATTTCTATTTTTCCTTTGTGTGTTTCATGTAAGGGGAGTCCATTTATGTGTTTTATGAAGAGCTACAACACAGGTCAAATCTCACAAATGAACTCAAAACACTTAGGGATCTAAAATTAAAAGTCACAACTGAAATAGTTTTTACAATAATGATTGAATCTAAGGAAAAAGATGTGACCCTTTAACATACCAGGGTATTTCGTGGTGTCAAGAGTTACTTTATACAGTTTGCTGAAGAAAGACTCTGGATGAAGGGCTATAGCTGCCCCGATACAGCTGAGCGCCAGGGCCTTCACACTGACCCTCACATCCCTGTCCGGAACCAGCACTGCAAAAAAATCACCCGGGGCCACGTTCAGCCTTAAAGCAGCAGACATTTAGTTTTCAGATGAACAAAACTAGACCCAATAAACTACCATTCCCACCATTTTCTCCCTTCCCCCCTCAGTCAGTGAAATCCAAACTCATCCCCATACTCTACTCCCTCTGCTGTAACACAAGGCAAAAACTGGCCACCAAGTTGACCTCCAAAACCTAGAGTTACTTCCTTCAATTCTACACCCGCCTTCTATACCTACCATTCTTTTCCCCCGTTAGCAAAAATGAAGCAGATAGAAGGCGGACACAATAGATAAGAGGCACAGAATCGTCATCAGCAGGCTGTCCTATGTCACCTTTGATGCGGCAAGGCTAGAACAGAGAAACTGACACTTATCATCAAAGAACCAATACATTCAACAAATAGTTCCAGGGAAGCAATTATGCTGCATGCTGGGGACACAGAGATGCCTGTCTTTGCCCACTTGTGCACCTGACCTCACAGAGACCACGGCCAAACAGAAACAGAAAAGGCAGAGGCAGTACGACACAGGGTCACGGGACTGTGGCAGGGGACAAGCTCAGCACACAGGGGAGCTGCACTAGATATAAAGGCAGCCGAGACAGGCATTCAGGAAAGGCCACTCTGGGAAGCAAAGCATGAGCTGTCTTCTACAGGACAAGCAAAAGCTGTTCAGGTGAAGGAAAGAGGCTGGGGAAGCCCAAGGTAAGAGGGAGTAGGGGATCTGGAAGGAACTGCTGAAGGCTGCAATTCCAATTGACAAGACTATGAAACACTATTCCTCATCCTGGAGGAATTTTAAATGAACAAGGAAAACAGACACATTCATGCAAAAGGATAAACAATATAAAGAGAGACTTTTGAAACAGTTCAATGGAACAAAAATAAAAAATGTTGCAAGTCCATGCACAACCATCAAATGAATGGTCCAAGAAATCAGGCACAGCAGCATTCAGCACAGAACAGATTTACAGAGGGCTCTCAAAGGAGGCAGGACTCAGCAGTTCTCAAGTATGTGGGTAGTAGCTGCACAGGCAGAAAAGAGCAGGCCTGGGAAGAGGTCAGTATTCAAAGGGGAAATAAAAAAGTTCAGAGATGGGAAAGCAGTAAGCAAAGCAGACAGCAGCCAGGGTGATTTTAAAACCTTTCATGAGCTCAGAAACGCTGAGATGTCTCATGCCTACATCCCTCACCTTGTTTTCTTGATCACCTAGTTCAGCAGCTTCATCTTTTGACACAAATTTATCTATACTGCTGTCAGAAGGCTGCCTGCTGTGACCCATGTTTTTCAATAAATGTGCTTGTTGAAGGGCTTCAAAAATAAAGAAATTGAGATTAAGTGACAAGTTTCCAATTAAAACACAAATACACATATTTACACAAAGATAACTCAAAAGTACAGGATTTAGATCAAGTATGATCAGGTGGGTGCAGTGGCTCACACCTGTGATCCTAGCACTCTGGGAGGCCGAGATGGGAGGATTGCTTGAGGCCAGGAATTCAAGACCAGCCTGAGCAAGAGTGGACCCCATCTCTACAAAAAATAGAAAATTAGCCAGGTATGGTGGCGCACGTCTATAGTCTCAGCTGCTTTGGAGGACTGCTTGAGTCCAGGAGTTTGAGGTTGCAATAAGCTCTGATGATGCCACTGCACTCTAGCCCAGGTAACAAAGTGAGACTCTGTCTCCAAAAACTAAAACAGAAAAAGTATGATCATCCTCAGTTGGTCATTTTCATCTGCTATTTACAACTCAGAAAACAAAGATATAAAGAGACTTCTTCTCAGAAGCAAAGATAAAATTAAGATGTCCACAACTGAAAATGAGACCATTTTGTAGTGCATCACTTGAAGTCAACATACCGATCGAAGAGTTTCTGAAAGCATCTGAGGCCTCATCAGGAAGAATACTGGCCACTTCCTCATCTTCATCCTGGGGCTGTCCAATCTGCATGCCCAAATACTGGCTGTCAGCACCATCTAACACCTGAAGGGTTCAAAGGGGCTTGTGAGAATTCTGAAGTGTGACCACCAAAGGACAAAGTCTCCAGTATGGAAAGGCAAAGGCAAAAGTCACAAATACCATGGAGCATATTTTACATACAAAACACAAAGGTCATTTACTCAAATGCACAAAAGAGCATGTGCAGAAATTACCAAGAGGTTACAGATCACACACCATTACTACATTATTAAAAGCTTTGATAGCTCTAAAAGTTCCAAAGCAATTCCAATCTGGAATTCTCTTTTTGATATAAAAAAGAAAAAACTCAAACAAAAATCTTTGTCTTCACAAGTGAGGACAAAACTTTCAGACAAAAACCTAACAATATAATAGATTATCTCCTAAACTGCTAGGATTGAATCCACTAAATTCTGGGTGTAGTGCTTCATATGTTTAACCATAAGCTTGGGTCAGAATTCCATGTCACAAAATGTTCCACTTGAATGTTTCAATCCACTTTCAAGTGTAATTTACCTGAAAAACTGAGTTATGGACTCTCAAACCACTAATAAATTATTACTGAAATATTATTTTATTAAGTTGCTTAATTACTATACTATTAAGCAAAACACTTAATAGTATAAATTTTTTTAATTAAAATTGGAGTATAAAAGCAATTCCACTTCTGGGTACACAGTCAAAAAAATCAAAAGCAGAGTATGCAAGATATACTTGTACACCCATGTTCATATTATGCACAGCATTATTCACAATAGCTAAAATGTGGACGCAGCCCAAATGTCCGTTTACAGGCAAATGGATAAGCAACTGTGGTAGATATCCACACAACAGAATATTATTTGGCCCAAAAAAGTTAGGAAATCTTGACACAGGCTACAACATAGATGAACCTTGGGGACATTATGCTCAGTGAAATAAGCCAGTCACAAAAGGATAAATACTGTAATGATTCTACCTGTATGAGGTACCTAGAGCGGTCAAACTGGGAGAAACAGAAAGTAGAACAGTGGCTGCCAGCGGCTGGGAGAAGGGGACGGGGACTTAGTGTTTAATAGGGACAGAGTTTCAGTTTGGGAAGATGAAAAGAGTTACAGAGACGGATGGTAGTGATGGTTGCATAACATTATTTAAATGTATTTAATACCACTGAACTGTACACTTAAAAATGGCTAAGGTAAATTTTATGCTATTTGATGTATATTACAATTTTAAAAATTGAAAAACTCAGTATACACTTGCACCAAACCTTTTGATTAGATCATCCTCAAGTGTTTCTTGCCCACTAATTCAGAGATCAGAGGTACTTAAATCCGTGCTGATATAAAATGGGACATGTAAAAGTTTTTGAAAAGTCAAAAGTGTTAAAAAGAATACACAGTATAAATTTTATTAATGACATCTAAGACCACAGGTCTATTAATAATAGGCTCCTTAAAGATTTATCAAAATAATTATATAGCCAGGGCCCAATAAGGCCTTAAAGAATGTAAAATGCACTCAATTTTAGCAGAGTTCATATAGTCAACTAATCTGATTTTTGACCTCCATGTTCAATACAAAAAGATTGTTTCCTTTAGTGAAGGTACCAGATGAGGTCAAGCTCCCCAGTAATGATCTGACCTGGTGATCTCTGAACTGTCATCAGTGGATCAGACAGGAAGAGAACCAGCAGCAGGAGGGACCAGGTCTGGGCCTCCAGGGAAGGGCTCAGAAAGATGGCAGGCCCCTCTGCAGAAGACTGGGGTGCCCCTCAGCCCACTCACAATTTCAGAACTGTCTGAAGGGGTCACAGCCGAATCGGGCCCTTCGGTGGTGGTCTGGGAGCTGTCACTGATGGGTGAGGAAGCCTGGGTCCCATCGTTGAGGTCCAGGGCAGGGTCAGATGGAACGGCGCTGACCTGGCTGGAGCTGTGGCTCAAGATGTCCTCCTCATCCCCATCGGCAGCAGCACTTGTCAAGTCACAGCTGGCCAGACCCACCGAGTCTGCCTGCAGTGTGTGCTGCGACCGAGGCTGCTCAGTGATGATGTTGTGACCAGCTGACCCTGGAGTGGTGACCCCTGAAGAAGCAGCCAGCTCTCCTCCGATCTCATCCTTCACAGAGGCTAAAAACACAGAAACACTCATTCGTCTGATGGCCAGAAAAAACATTTAATAGGGAATCAAAGGTTTGCAAAGTATCAAAAAGTTCATTGTCATCAAATGTTTTAGCTGCAAAACATCCTGACATACAGTGAAAATATGAACTAGTAAAGGCAAGATAACAATGCATCCTTCAAATATTACTCAAATTGCCTTTTACTATGTACTCAATAAAATAAGGATAATCAGCAGGCATTTTTTTAATACTATGAGTATCTTCAAATTTTGTGTTTCACCACAAAAACTGAAGTTCAAGTTCTTAACCAATGGCTCCAGCCTTAGCTGGAGCAACACATAACGGTGTTTGTAACTCAGAGGCAGGCCGGTCAAGGGCATGAGGCTGGGCAGTCCCTGATGCCTGGGTCCTTCAAGCAAACAGCAGTCAGAAATGACTGTAAATTCATTGCTTTGTGCGTGGGCTTGCCTTCTGCCAAGCCCTGTTCAAGATCTTTAACCCAGTCCTATTCTCCTGCAGGATAAATTATGCCGTATTTTCCTGGTTCAGTTTTTAAATTTCCACTTAAAAATAAAAAACGCTACACAAAAATCACAACAAAAAGATCTGCACCAGGCTGAGATCAGTGGTCACTCCGGGGGGCAGTTAGGTCAGGAGCACCTGAACTTTCTACCATCCCAGACAGCTGTAATTTATTGCATATTAGCTTTTTAATTTTTGTAAACAGGAAAAAAACCCTATGTTTATTTTGTAAAATAAATGAATAAATATTAATAAACGTCACTGGAATTATTCAGATTTTCCTTCCCAAATATGTTAACTTTATTTTCAGTTATCTAAAAATATTATTTTGGATAGGATGATACAACCAAAACTGCCCTTGTTTAATCCAGTTATTAGTGCCTTAAGTTAATTATATTTTATAAAGTACACAAAGGATTTAATTAGAAAACCATCTGCAAACAAAGGTAGATTCTTTTAAGTTAATAATCCAAAGGCAACTCTTCACCTCCTTTCCCCCAGGATGATCCATCTGATGCAGGAGACATCTCCACCAGCCACCCCCTCCCCAAAAAGCATTACACTCAGGGAGCATAAATGTACCTAACTTTAAAACAGCCTAAACCAAGGAAGAACAGCACATGATGCAAACACACACACACACACTCCGAAGTAACCATCATAAAAGAAGCCCCAGTTATCCACCACATGAGCTGGCTGGCTCCATGGCTGTCTCAGCAGCGCAGTCCCTGGGCACAGGGGAGGAGCAGAAGGGCAGACGGTAGATACGAGAAGCTCCACACCAGCTGCCTGCCAACCAGAACTACCTGCAAAGGTGGAGCTGCTGGCGTCTGACCTCGATTCAGAGTCATCTTCTAAGGATGCTTCTTCGCTTAAGAGCACTCTGCCTAGTAAATAATGAGGCAATAGTCCTTTAAAGTCTACTAAAAATAAGGACTTTAAAAATTAATATATATTCTAAACTGAAAATCATAAGCATATTTAATTTATTCTCATATAGTTTCATCATATACAAGTATTTTTATACCTCAAGAGTGTTAAACACAAAGAATACAGAGATACTTAGAATACTATTAAAATCAATAAAGCCAATATGGAAAAAAGTTAAAAGCAATGACTTTCAAAGTACACCACAAAGTATTTAATAATTAACAAATATTTACTGATATGAATTATTGTTAAACAATTTATATTACTATTTAATCTTAAAAATGGTAAGTTGTGACAAAAAAGATTCCATTCTATTGGCCCTTGGAATATTCATGTCATATCTCTAATGACACATCAGAATTAATACATAAAACCCTTATATCTAAAAGTCATTTTCATTTTATTATCTTTTAATTTTCTAGACTCTATGGTTAACAATCAGAACTCAAGCACTGTATGATCTGGAGGATGAAATAACATTATTTTTATAAAGGTGTAAAAATACATTTTATAGTTAACCAAAAGTCTTAACATGATTTAACTGGACTCATTAAATCATTATAACTATATTACATACAGATGTCATTACATGATACTATCTAAATAATTATTGGAAATTTATAATTTTACTGCTCACCAAAGAACATGTCAGAAGTATGATAACTTCCATAAACTTACAGTGATGGGACATAAAAAGTGGAAAAAAAAATTATCAAAGGAAACCCAAAATTTAGATGAAATTAACACAGCAACTTAAAAAATCAAATAAAAGGCCAAAATGATGAATTCAGATCTTAATGAAAGCAGTCTCTGCCCTCCAAATCAGTGGTTTGCAAGTATGCTCCACAGAGCCCTCTGCAGGGTAATTTCCTCAAAGGTACAAGAGCAGGGCTGCTACCCGAAGACAGACTCCAGGCTGTCTTCACCCTAATACCACCTTCACCCTAATCCTACATCCGACACAAATCCACTTTTAACCAGCTTATATAGCGGCAGACTTAAAAAAAAGGATTCTCCAACTACAACAAAAAAGTTTGAAAACCACCACTTGAAATTGGGGTGGGGGGGGAATAACACCGAAAAAATAAAAAAGACAGGACATATCCCATGTCCTAGCCAGAAGAGGACAAAACAGCTCATCTCAACAATGTGCATCGGCCATCTTCTTCACTGCCACTGGGACAGTGACTAAGAAACAAACAAGCACCACAGTAACTCAGTCACGTGTCCAAAAATGTCTCCTAATTCAAGAATATAAAGATTTTCCTGGAATCCTTTTGGCTTTTAAACAATCTCAATTTTTCACTAATATCTCAAACTTGATTAAGTGTCCCACACTGTGACGGCCCAAATATTACTGACTCCAAGTTCTAGGAAACGTTTACTTAATTTAGTGAAGGCTGGAATGTAATTCCTGTTAAGATCCCATTCAATACTGCAAATTTAATACTAGGCACTAGGCTCATAATTAAACAATCAAATTATGACACAAAAAAGGATCAGTCTTTTACGATTTCAAAATAGAAAATGGCAGCAATTCTTTCCTATGCAAATCCACACTGGAAAGGAAATTAATTGGTGTTGCAAAGTGATACTGCATACCAAAACTAGCAGATTATATCAGAAACACTCTGATTTAATAAAAATAAATTAATTGTATCAGAATATTTTGATATGTACAAAGGTAAATATGGCTGAAGAATGATAACCAGGTCCAAATGAAAATAACTGACCAAACAAAAGAAGCTATTTAATAATATTCCCAACTAAACTAGACAAGATTCATTAGGAATGTAAGTTACCTTTATAAAATATAACAACAAATTCCCTAAAGCAGGTGCCTGCCTATTACTGTGAGTAAAGTTTTACTGGAAGGCAGCCAGTAGCTCACAGATGGTCTACGGCTGCTTTCCTGCCACAAGGCAGAGGTGAATTGTCACAAAACAGACCCTACAGCCCAGAAGGCTAACATGTTTACTCTCTGGCCCTTTACAGAAAAATTTCACTGACCCCCGACCTAAAGCATTAGAAATTTATGACAAAGCAATTCTGATACAAAAGTAATTTTTAAAAGCCACCCTACAGAACTGTTTGGGCCTGTTTATCAGATTCCAGCAACATTTAAACATATAATCACCCTACTGAGAAGATATATTGATGCAGAGTCCAATGCATTATGAAAATACAGAAAAAGCAGTAAGATTCAACACAAGACTCTGATTTCTGAAATAATCACCTTTTTGTTTTCTTGAAAGGACAGGGCTGCATGAGGAACCCCCTCCAGCTGTAAATCACAGAAAGTGACAGATGAAGTAAGATAACATCACAGAAAGTGACAGATGAAGTAAGGTAACGATCTTCAAGAAGCTTGATTCATCTTTAAAACTAGGGAAAATGTAAACATAATCCCACAGGAAGTGCTTAAACAACATAGTTCAACACTTCAATTTCAACAGGAAAATTACATTAATAGTCAAATATATATACTTCTAAAGAATAAGACCTAAAAAGTCAAAAGAACTAAAATAAATTACATTTAAAAAGCCAAATTAAAAATTAGAAATCTCAGGTTATTTGGTCAACTATTAATCAAACATAAATTTTATTAGAAATGAATAATTTTCACTAATTATTTGTAAGGCATGCATTCCATAGAGAAAAGGATTCTTCAATGCAAAGGACAGTGAAGAAGGCATATTAACATTTCCTGCTCATGATTCAGGCAAACATTTATGTTCACACGAAGCGCAATTAGACTTCCGGTCAAATTCTCTTAGTTTGTGGAAGCCGCGAGGCCACGCTGTACACACACTGCACTAAATCGACCACACACGCAGTGGCCCAAAAGAGGCTACATTCAGCAAAAGCTTATCAAAAGCCTGCAAGTGCCAGACCCGGATATGGAGGCTGGGACTCAGGGATTCCTGTCTATTCCCACTCCCAAGGGCAACTCCCACGTCAGAGAGGGCCCACTACACTCGCTGCTTGCTCTGCGGTCAGCCGCCAAGGGTGGAACTAGGGCCCAACCCCCAAGAGCACCAAGAACAGCCAGCTGGGTAGTGGTGGTGGATGCAGAGCTGGGGATGGAGGAATTTTCTAAAGTCAGGGCAGGAAGAAATTCTCAGATCCCTCCAAAGACTTGAAGACGCTGTCTGGCAAATAAACACAGGATCCTAGAGCTACTTTCCCCAGTGTTTTCGGTTCATGGGAGGCTGCCAAGGTGAAGAGAGGGTCAAGAGGCCAGGCTTTAAGTGTGTGGTGTCATTTTGCTACCTAGCCTTTTTAAACTTCAGTTCTCCTATCTGTCAAAAAAAGGTGCTACCTGAATTAGAGGTTCTGGGAAGGAATTAAGATGTGGATTGCTCAGCACAGCGCAGGGCCCATAATTCAACAGAGGGTACTGAGTATTACTACACAGTTAATGACACGAGGACTTGCTAATAACTTACTTATAAGTTCCACAATACTCCCACTACGACTTCGGCCACTAGACTCATCTTTAGCCGCAGCGAGCTGCCCGAGGCCACCTGGCGTGGTCAGGGCTTGCAGGAGCTCAGGTGGGGGAGTTCTGAAGAGCTGCTGCAGGAGTTCCAGGGCTCCAGTCACAACATTGTGGTCTTGGTGCTGCGTGTGATGCAAGGTCAGTTCATAAACCTAGAAACAAGGAAACACGGGTATTCTAGTCAGTTTTTTTTAAGATTTGTCCTAGGTTTCACATTTTTCGGTTTTTAACAGGACTTTGTTGACAAAGTTTATACCTTAATTTCTCCCCCTAAAGATTTCTCTATCACTTCTACCAGTGTGATCATTAGCTTCCATGTTGTTTTCTAAATTCCCATTTTTTTCATTGTTACAGTAATTCCTTAAAAATAAATAGAGCACTTCCACTAGAGCAGTAGCATGCTAATTAAGTTCTCCATTTCCTGAAACTAGTGTCTACTAAAGGAAAACTAAAGCCCAACATACACTGAGGAGTCAGTTTGACACACATTTAAAAATCAAAAAACCCTGTTAAGAGTGCCACTGAGAAAGAGTTGCCAAAAATTGTAAAGGTATTATGTTAAATTTTTTTTTTCTAATGAAAGGGGGGGAGTGAGGAGGGAGGTTCAATTTCCTTTTTTTTTTTTTTTTGAGACAGAGCCTCCCTCTGTTGCCCCCGCTAGAGTGCAGTGGCGTCATCGTAGCTCACTGCAGCCTCAAACTCCTGAGCTCAAGCGATCCTGCTGCCTCTGCGTCACGAGTAGCTGAGACTACAGGCGTGTGCCACTACACCCGGCTAATTTTTCTATTTTTAATAGAGATGGGGTCTTGCTCTTGCTCAGGCTGGTCTCCAACTCCTGAGCTCAAACGATCCTCCCACCTTGGCCTCCCAGAGTGCTAGGATTACAGGCATGCCCACCCAACCTATTATGTTAAATTTTACTAGTGTTTTTAATATGATATCACATTATATGAACATAATGAATTTATTCTTTCTCTCCTTAAGTAGATAAAATAGAATTTAGCAACAGCACTGCTTAAAATTATTCTATATTTTATTTTGCTTCATAATTGGATCACAAATTTCTTTCATAAATCTTGCTGGTTTCCCTAATGTTACTAACTGCCTTTTTTCCTCCTTGTTGACAACAGATGCATATGCCTTCCCTTTTCCCCAGCTTCTTAATCATAATATTTGTTGCAAGGAATTTTTCTTGGAGCACCTAATCTGAATTGCAACTAAACAATCACCTTAGAATTGCTTTTATCACATTCCTAGGTTAGATGCTTTGTTACTTAGATTTCAGGGCTTCCTCTATTTTTGAATTTATTTCACATGTTGCTGGAATAAATCTTCAAATAACTTTTTTCAAAAAGCATGCATGAAAAGCAAACTGAGTTCTTGCATATCTAAAAATATCTATATTTTGCTCACACTTGCTTAATAGTTTGGCCAGGCCTAGGATTCTTTTAAATTCTGATTAAATACAGTAAGCCAAACTACATTAGCAGAATTAAACTTCTCCAAGTAATTTAATTCAGAACAGTTATTAGTCAAAAGAAGATGGTGTAAGATATGTTTTAGAGGTAATCACATCTAGCTTGCTAGTTCAAAAAGATGTCATTATCATTTAATCACTTTAGAGAAAAGGAACTATTAAGAAAATCAGCAATTAATTAAGCACCACACCCATACCTCTTCCTGTCCTCCCAGGATCATTGCAATCCCCGTTTAACACGGTTTGCGATTTCTCTCTGACCTCGACTATCACCAGCACTGCGGCTAATTGATTGAGGAGGCCAGGAGGCCTCTCCAGGACCCACTGCTGCCCCGTCTGCACACTCACACTCACGTGCTGCAAGCACACTCTCCTCCTTTCACTCCCTGGACTTGGCAAGGATCGCAGTTTCTGTCTGTAAAACTCCTCTTTTCCCAGCTCCCTGGTCAGTGACAATGACTCTCACGGGTGAGTAGGAGATCCTCACTCATAAGTGTCATCGTCACTGAACCTTTCTTGGGGGCCTCACTGTGCCCCACCTTGCCGAGTGCTTAAGAGGTGATTGTTTCTCCCACTAGACCAGTGGTCTCCCAATTTTTTGATTAAGCAGCTTTTTTGTAAGGCATCAGTAAAAAAATTTTGAGCATATAGTCATAGTCTCAATACTTTTTAAATGTTTATTTTAAAATATTATACTTACTTAAAAATATTATATAAGGACTCCTGAACTCAGATATCATTTACATTGTAAAATATACACTAAATCTGACAAGCCTCTTGCTCCAATTATTGATTTACAGGAAATAAAGACAACAGAAAAAAGTGTTAATTTACACGATGGAGACGCAAGCAATAGATCAGGCCGCAAGGAAACTCATAAGACAAACAGGCTCCTCCACAAATGAACTCTAAGGGGAAAAAAACTGGGATGGAAGGGAACCAGTTGATCAGAGAGACTTACAATCCTTATCAACCAATTTTATTTGGATACGGATTCCATAACAGCAGAGAGAAAGCTGCGGATGAGTGGGTATTTGATGTTAAGGAAATGTTAAGTTTTTTAAGTCTGACAATGGCATTGTCATTAAGTTTAAGAAAAACAAAGTCGGGTCTTCATCTATAGAGATAACACTGAAATACAGATGAAGTAAGAGAATGGTTGGGATTTGCTTCATAATAATAAACAAGACCAGCCCTAGTGTCGTCACGCTGTTTGTGTCATCTGGGGCTCCTGCAGGTACCAGCTGCTACTGAAACATAAGGAACTGAAACCTTGGGTGGACCCTCCCTTTGCCTGTCTTCCCTCCTGTGAATGCGCTTGTCCTCTCCTGGGCTGCTTGTTGTTCTATAAAGCTGGCAGGTGCAAGCTTATCCTCAGTCACTCAGGCCTATAATCCCAGCACTCCAGGAGGCCAAGGCGGGAGGATCACTTAAGCTCAGGAGTTCAGGACCAGCCTGGGCAAGAGCGAGACCCCATCTCTACCAAAAAAAAAAAAATAGAAAAATCAGCCCAGTATTGTGGCGTGTACTCAAGAGGCTGAGGCAGGAGAATCGCTTGAGCCCAGGAGTGTGAGGTTGCTATGAGCTACGATGATGCCACTGCACTCTACCCAGGGTGACAGAGTGAGGATCTGTCTCAAAAAAAAAAAAAAAAAAAAACCCAAAGTGAAAAAACAAACCAAAAAAACAAGGTAAGGTAAAGACGAAATAAACTATATTTTAAATGTATTTATTACCACAATGGTACCCTTTTTAATCACTAAAACATTCAGTAATGATTTTTGTGGGGGCAATATCATTAAATGTCGTATCACATGACACTGTCATGGCTTTTATTCTGTAACGTAACTGAGGGGCAGCTGGTCGGAATAGAACTGTCAGCCCAGCATTTTATTAGAGTCCACTTCTGCTCAGTTGTTTATCATTACCCAGCACTGACAGGGCCTTAACATGTGCAAAGAAGGATTCTAAACACTTTACAAATACGACCTAGCTTAAGGCCTAAATTATTAGCGTTATCTTCAATTCATGATTCTATGCAAGAATCATTTTAAGCCACTTAAAATTTTGTACCCTACAAAATTTAACTAAATGACAGCTATAAATCCAGCTGACTCAAATACCTATAAACCAGGAAGCAAACCCTGAGTCGAGGCACCCCTCTCAAGGTCAGGGTTGGGTACCTCCAATTCTCCACTTAGGACACCTCAGCTCCTGTGTGTGCCATGTGGTCACCTGACTTACCGACAGGGTAACAGCATCCAGATCAATAGCATCCAGAATATGAAGTACAGTATAAACCTCAACACTTTAAGTAAAGCTCAAAAACTCCAATCACTGAAAATGAGGCTGCACTGTTACATGGTTAATGAAACAGCCTTGGTAAGCATGCTGCAAAGGGCTAAAGTCAATTGGTGATCACAGTATATTAGAGTTATTGCAGGATTTCTCTCAACTGGAAAGAGAAGTTTTAACATTTTGTTCCTACACCCCAATAGACCATGTCCCCCGCTCATTGGATGAGCATACCACCCTATCTAGACCAGCTCACTAGGCCACAAGTTCCAGGGGGCAGAGACCACGTCAGAAACGCTCACCATTGTATTGCCAGCACCTACCACAGTGCCTAGCACATCGTGGGCGCTCATCAGTATTTACTGAGTGGATGAACACACTTCATGACCCCTGATTTTAGAAACAGAGTAGCAGTGGTCTCTGTGCCAGACAGGGGTCTCAGGGGCTTAGGCAACACTCACAGCACCTTCGGAGACATCACCTGCATTTAACCTGTGGTGACGCTGACACACAGAGGCCACGCGCCTAGAGGTCAATACCTAGGGCTGGAACCAAGCAATCCAGCTCGAGCCCACACTCTCGGTCCTTGGTTCTGCCACTTCTCTTCCAAATTAATTGGTTCTTTGAATGTTAATGTTCATGCGCAAGGACTAGAGGAAACCCTGTGGCTCCTACCTGGACAAGCTGCTCTGCAGAGGGAGAGACTTCCATCTCTTTCCGTGTCACCCCGAAACTGCCTTTGAGGCTTGTGTCCTTGACCTGCTGCTGCAGCAAGGGCACCAAATACCTCAGTGTGAGTAGCACGCCCAGGATCAGGACGGTGGAGTGTTCATCTTCGACAGGAACTAACAAACCTATACAGGCAGAAATAAGATCCCTTAACATCTAATTTGCTGCTTGGAGATTCATGGCTTAATTTGTCCAAAAGAAGAGATCCTAAGGGATGATGAATATAACATATGGCCCAAGTCCACATCCTGAGCTCAGCAAGGCCCTCTCAGTGAGTTCTCCTGCACATGAAAGTCAGGCAGTCATTTCATATCAGACATCCACACACTCACTCCAGCACTTGCTAGGGTTGATTTCCACAGTTACCCAAACTACAGGAGAAATTGTCAACTGACCTACAGAGAACCCACAGGGACCTGAGGCGCAGTCTCAAGCCTCTCGGACTCACTATAGTCAGAGATGGCACGGACAGGGGGCCAGGGCCAGGCCCAGGAAGGCAAGTGGGGCTGTCCGCTGGCCCACACCCACTGCCCACCTATGTGTCCTTGGGCAAAGCTGCATCTGCATCATCACAAGACCCACATGGGCTCACAGCGCCCCAATAGTTCACATTCACCAGTCAGCCAGTGCCAAATGACCTGGTCCAGATGGCCAGGGGATCATCCGATCTTAAAGATTTTCAAAGGTCTATCTTGAGTAATGCTGGAGACTCCACCTCTCCTATGCCTCCACCTTACCTAAGAGCACATTTAGTAGCCAGCTATAAAAATACTGTGTCCTTCTTGAGTGCTGGCAGATGCTCACTGCTGATCCAGCTGCTGTCCGCCGAATGGTCGGGGAATTGGACTTCAGATTCGCTATGAAAGCCTTTAACAAAACCTACGGAAGCAAAATTCCAAGAGATAAAAGACAAAGCTCCTATGAAGCTTATCATGTATTTCATAAAACTTAATTTGAATCAGAAGTTCCAAAGTCTTGCAGAGTATAAATTATAAACAGTTTTAGGCTTTTCCTACAGCTGAATGAAAAATTTGGGATATTTGAGAGCACCTTATAAATGCATAGTCTATTAACTTTTTCATAACTTTCACTTAGGGAACTACTCAGTACCCATGTCCTCTGTGAGAGTGGAGGCCTCAACTTCTAGATACAGTGTACCCACAGTGTTTGCAGACACAGTCAGCAATATGACACTACGTAAAATAAAGACAGTAAAAAAAAAAAATTGACAAATAAGTTAAGGAGTAAAGAGTACTAGCCAACTATAATAATGCCCCAGCCTAAGAGACAACATGTAAAAGTGCTAATGTCACCAAGCATTATCAGGACTGGAACATCTTCCACTGGCAACATCTGCAACTTAACTGGATATGACAGCATACTCAAGTGTTCTCCTAAGAAATTAGAGAACAAGACTTTCTCACTTGACATCCAGAATAATCCAAAGAAGGTGCTATAATTCCAATGATGGCCAATGAAGTCTTAATAAAAATACCCAAAGAATGAAAAGGGGTGACCATCTAGCTGCATTAGTTTAGTGACTATGTTACTTAAGAACATCTATTTCCCATTATTAAACTGTGCTCTGAGCCATGATTTGATCCCTATCATTTGTTGAATATCCACTGAGCAATTACTACAAGCCAGGGACTCTGCTAGGGCTATGCCTAGGCAAATGAGCATCTGATTTATAAATAAGTTTCTCCTTAAGAGTGTGGTTAGCATAAACCAGTTCTCAGAGGCCTGTCAACTCTCAGTGAATTTGCAGACTAGCCCTCTGGACCCTGTGAGGCAGGGGACTAGACCCTGGCAATTCCCCCAATGACAAGTTGCCTCCAGTTTCTCCCTGAGACACCACCTGGAGAATCCAGTCAATTTATCTCTGACAAACTTTTTCAGCTATAAGAAAAGATATCAGCATCTTAAAAAAGTTCTTGGATCGGCTGAGGGTGCTGGATGAGGGCTGTAATCTCAGTGTTTTGGAAGGCCAAGGTGGGAGTGCCCAGGAGTTTGAGGCTGCAGTGAGCTATGATAGTGCCACTGCACTTCACCTGGGCAACAGAGTGAGATTCTGCCTCTAAAAGAATAAAACAAAACCAAAAAAACTCCTTGGATTGAAAATACACACATACACGCCATTGCAAAAGTACATTAAGAATCATTCTATATTAGTACAAACTTATAATCTCAGTGACAGCTAAGCATTACTATGAGAATCAGCCCATGGTGAACTGACTTACAGGCGGTCCCTGGGTACAGACGAGATACGTTCCTGGGAACAACCTCAGGTCGGATTTGCGTGTGACCCGCATCCCGGATGAACAGTGCACACACGGTCCCAATGATAACAACAATAGTACACTAATGGCTCAGATGTGGTAATAACACAGTGTAATACTGCACTCATAATGATACCCCTGCACGGCAACAGTAAGTCGCAGAAACTATTATGCTCTTTCTCTTCATTCAAATAAACAACATGAAAACAAAGTCATACAAAAAGTTTAGAAAGGAGACAGGAGGAATTTCAAGAAAGAATATTAAAAGTTAACACTCACCTAATGTTACACCGACGCTAGGCTAACAGGAAGGTCACGCTTATTTTGATCTCCTAACCAAACCAACAATAACCTTTCCATGTCAACAATGAACCCACTACGGCGCTTAGGAATGACTGACACTGTCACTGGAGCACTGCCCTGCAGATGTTCCGATATTCTCACTCTGCCCTTCACCATCGCTCCCACAGTCGAGCGGCTGCAGCCTGACGCCTTCCCAGTGAAGACGGCATCCGGCCTCTCTCTCAACACTTAATTATTCCTACTTTCTCGTTTCCATTGTAATCACCTTTCTCTTTGCTGCAGGCTCACCTGAACCTGGTGACTTTTGCTTTGGAGGCAGGGTCACAAAGGGAAACACAAACTCATCAAATCAAATTAAAAAGTTAAGACAAAAGCGATGTTGTGTGTAAGCGGCCGTAGTAACAATGAGACCAGCCGCTAGCACAAAGATGCTGTGCCAATGAACCACTTATACCACGTAGGTTTGTTTACATGTGTGGAAGAAACTAGTTCCCAAATTATTAATTTCATTTTTTAATTATAAATTATCCTATGGGGAGCCTTGGGAGCCTGCTCGTAAGTACAGAACGCCATAAGTCAAGTTGTCTGTAACCCAGGGACTGCCTGTAGTTTGGAATAATAAATCATAAAACTTAATCTGAGAGCCCCAGGGGGCCTTCTCACAATGCCAAAAGTGTCTCCTAGAAGGCAGCTGGTAGGAAGTACCGAGGCCAGTCTTCCACTCTTCTTCTAATGACAAGGAAGTGTACTATATCTTAGAGCAGATAGCTGCACTTTTCAAAACACATGCATGACATATTTTTAAGAGTATTTCAAAAGGGAAAAGATGCATAAATCATTAAATTTTAGAGCCAAGAGTACTTTAGGGAATGGAAATGGAAATTAAAATCATAATGTGATGACAAAATACACCCGTCAGAATGGCTAAAATTAAAAGGAGCAGCAATTCCAAATGTTAGTGAGGATGCAGAGCACCTGGTATTCCCAGCCACCACTGACGGAAGGGTATGCTGGTACAATCACTTAGGAAAGCTGTTTGACAGTATCTACTGCAGTTGAGATACACATACCCTATCACCCAGTAACCCTATAACCCAGCAACTGCATTTCTAGGTATCCACAACACAAAGTTGTACATGTGCTCCAAACTACACATACAAGAATGGTCACAGCATTATTCATAATAGCCAAAAACCAAAAACAACCCAAATGTCCAGCTACAATAAAATGGATAAAGTGTGGTATACTCATACAATGGAATGCTGTGCAGCTATGAAACCTACATGAACTACAAATACATACAATAACATGGAGGACTCTCACAAACGCGATGCTGAGCAAAAGAATACACACTATATGGTCCTACAAACATAGAATTTAAAAACAGATTCTCTATGGCATTAGAAACCAGGACAGTGAGTACCTTGGGGAGGAATGATGGAGCAGTGACAGGGAGAGAGCATAAGGGGGCTTCTGGGTGCTAGAATATTCTATTTCTTGACCTGGGTGCTGGTTACAAGTGTATTCAGCAAGGGGTACACTCATGACTTATGTCTTCTCCTGTATGTATTTTGTATGTCAGGGAAGAACCAAACATCTGGGGAATCTCAGTGTTTGACAGGTAATCTTGAGAATGAGAACACACCAGAGGTTAGAAGACTTAGGATCCAACATGCTGGACTGAACATGTGAGACTCTGCTACCCAGAAACCCCACAAAAATCATGTAAAGAAGTTTTAGAAAGCATAAAGTTAGAAGGACAGAAAGAATAGGTCAGGGACACTAGCAGGCTACAGGTGCCAAGAAAACTCTGGAAGCCAGAAAGCAACAATGAGAACTGCCTGACCCAGTAGCCCACAGGAGGAAGTTCAAGTGCAAGCTCTTCTGGAAGTTAGCGAGAAGGTGTGAAGGTACCAACAAAAAGCAAGCTTATTTAAGCCACAGAACTGCAGGAAAAGGTCAGGCTTTGGAGGGTCCACATCTGAAGCAGAGTGATTGTAGAGGGGGGAAACAGCTGCTTGTCTTAGTGCTCCTTGTGCAAACCCCCAACCACCCGCCACAGGCCTCCCCTCCGACTCGAGGCAGCCCAGGAAGCAACCCTTCCTCCCGATCCCCCACAAAGCCTGACAGGGGCGATCTCAAGAGATGTTTGCATAGCTGAGGACAGACATGACACACAGACAGAAAACAGAAAAATTAAGTAAAAATCTGCATTCTGACCAGTGATACTGTCGGTCTCTTTCCATCCTAGGGTTCTAGGACAAAGGCAGCCAGTTATGCTTCCAAGCAGAATGAGGAATTTTCCTCTAGGGACACTGACTGGCTCAAGAGAAAAAGACTTACAGATACTGATATTTAGAGATCCAGCAAAAAGCCTCCAAAAAGCAGGTTTGCCACCCATCACCTCAGGAAGCCTCATAGAGGACAGGCCCCGCCACAGATGTGCTTCCAACAGCCTTCTTGTGTCTCACCCAAATCCACATGCACAGCCTCTAACATCAAAGAGAAAGGCCAGAATAAACAGAATGGAGGAAGTCAGAACAAACAGATAATGCGAGGTTAAAAGAAGGTGTGAAAAAACTATAATTGATATCCTCAGAAAGATAAGATAGTGGGGCCGGGTGCAGTGGCTCAGGCCTATAATCCCAGCACTTTGGGAGGCCGAGGTGCGAAGATCGCTTGAGGCCAGGAGTTCGAGATCTGCCTAAGCAAGAGTGAGACCCCGTTTAAAATTTTTTAAAAAATAGAAAAATTAGGCAGGTGTGGTGGCACGCGCCCATAGTCCCAGCTACTCGGGAGGCTGAAGCAGGAGGATCACTTCAGCCCAGGAGTTTGAAGTCGCAGTGAGCTGTGACGACACCACTGCACTCCAGCCTGGGCAAAAGAGCAAGACCCTGTCTCAAAAAAAAAAAAAGATAAATACTGCATTCGTGAAACAAGAAAAGGATGTTATACAACATGATCATTCTGAACTTAAGAACTCTTAGAAACTAAAAGGATAACATTGATAGAAGGGTTTGAGGTGGACATCTAGAAAGTACAGAAAGAAAAGAAAAAGATAATAAAAATGTGAATCAATCCAGGAGAACCAATATCTAACAAATTTCAGAAAGAGAGAACACAGAAAATAAAGGGTAAGAACTTGTCAAAGAAACGTAAGAAATTTCCCTAAGAGTTGAAGGACATAAGTTACAAAATTTAAAAGGCCTACTATGTACCCAGCACCCCACCCCACCCCCCAAACGAAAAGCTTCTAGAGAAAAACACATTTAAAGGTTAAGGAATCAGGTCATTTGACCTCTCCATAGCCATGCTAGAGACTGTAAGACAATGGGGCAATGACTTCCATCCCAGGGCTCTATACCCAGCCAAGTGTAAGGGAAAAATAAAGGTATTTTCATGAATGCAAAATCTTAAACAATTTACTTTCCCTTTATCCTTTCTCAAGAAGCTACTAGAGGATGTATTCTATCACACAAGGGAATAAACCTAAAAAGATAAAGATACGGCATTCAGGAACAGGGCATCCAACAAGAGAACAGCAAAGGAAATTCCCAGGATGACAGCAAAGAGAAGTCCTGGGACACAGCTGTGCAGTTGCATCTGTGCAAAGAGCAAGCTGAAAAGGCTGGAGAAAGGAGATGAAGAATTTTGAGACTGATGACTCTACTGGGGGAAAACGGGCCAATAAATTACCTGCCATGTGGAAAATTGTACTGAGACACATTTTACAACACTGTTGGATAGTGTGAGAAGACATAAATGGCCAAGGAATAATAAGCAAAAAAGAGAAAATTATTAACTCCAGGAAAACAGAAAGTTGTACACAGACATATAATCATAAAAATGTAATACATAACCAGCCATGACTAGTTACCTAGGCATAATAATGTACACTGAGTACTGATAAAACTATAGTGAAAAGATGGGAGAAGGATTAGAGCTAAATTCATCTCTTCTACAGTAAAAAATGTCTAACATTGAAAAAAACCCCAAAAAATCGCAGTATAAGCATGATATTTAGAAATGTGAAGGTGAATACCAGGAGAGACGCTAAGAGTTATGTTTGCCTCTGAGACACAAGAATTAAGAGAAATAGGAAAGGGACCGCTTTCTTTGTTTATAATCTTTTTGGTGCTATTGAATTTCACTGAAAATATATTTTAATAAACATTAATTCAAATTATGGGGTAGAGGGGTAGAGGAATAAATAGATTTTTTAAATGCCAAAGGTTCAGGAAGGAAGTAATTAGTATCTACTATGTATAAAAAAATATATTAGCATCTTCATACTCAAATGATGATCTAAATCATGGATCACCATGGAAATGACGAGAAGAACTAAGACTATAAAAATACTATCTATCATCTGCCTGGTTCCAAACCCTGAGAGCTAGAGATACTGCAGAGCGCACTGCCTTCAACAGACCCCCGCGAGCAGACTGGTACTCTGGGGCTGTGAGGCTCTCACATTCTCTGACCACTCAGGAGCACCTGCCCCCATTCCAAAGAGCTGGTAATAAAAATAACAGCAGCAGGCCGGGTGCATGGCTCACACCTGTAATCCCAGCACTCCAGGAGGCCGAGGCAGGAGGATCACTTGAGGCCAAGAGTTCAAGACCAGCCTGGGCAACACGGCAAGAACCCATCTTGACAAAAAGTAGAAAAATTAGCCAGGTATGGTGGCACATGCCTGTAGCTACTCAGGAGGCTGAGGCAGGAGGGTCACTTGAGCCTGGGAGTTTGAGGCTATAGTGAGCTATGACGATGCCACTGCGCTCTACCCAGGCAACAGAGCAAGACCCTGTCTCTAAATAAATGAATAAATAAATAGCAGCAGCTGCTGCCGGGTAGCAAGCACAATGATTTAGTTATTATACTAAATTCTTTGGATTCATTATCTCCCTTCACCATTCTAAAACCCCATGAAATTGGTTTTAACATCTCCTTAGTATTTACAAGAAAATTTTGAAACTCAGAGAAAAAAATGTGAGAGAGGAGCTAGGTAGTTTATATAAGGTCATACAGCTAATAGAAGCAGCAGCTAACATCTGAGCACTTCCTGTGGGTTGCTATGCTACACTATTAATATGCATTCATTCATTTCACTCTTAGAATAGCCCCACATGATATCATTAATGTCCTGTTTTTCAGAATAGGAGGGAAACAAGCTTAGAGCTGTTGAGTAAAGAGGACAGAATTCTAATCCACATCCATCTGATTCCAAAAAGAGTATTCTAACCACTGTACCACATTAACCACTGCACCAAATCCAGGCCTAACCCACAAGAAAGGAAGAGGCCACAGATCCTGTAATCTGCAGACCATGAGGCAGAGTCAAAATTTCCGGACATTGTAAATAAAACACGAAAGTGAGTTTGAAGGTCGCAAAACAGGTAGCCATGTGGCCCTGGTGGGTGTGAGACGTTCACACTCACAGGGCCACATCAGTGAGCTTTCTCCCATCTGCAGTCCTGGTACAGTCAGAACTTAACCCCTCAAGGTTAAGGGGTCCATCTAGTATACCAAAACCAGTCTGCTCTGGAAAGATGCCTCCTGAATTTGCATCGATAAACCACCTCCCTATTCAACTCTTCACCCCACAGTAAGAAAGCAAAAGTGGAAAGAAGCTCTTAGGGTGCCTCAAAATAACACAAATGATGGCAGTCTAAATTATGACACACAACATAACCCAAGAAGTACTCTAAAATGACTGCCTGTCCAAAAGTCGCAACTCTGAACAAGACTCATTCTCGGCATCATTCAAATGTTTGTGATTTGAGGCAACAATCATACCTTAATTTCATTGTCATTTGCAAAATTGCCAAAAGAAGCCATAATTTTGGGAACAGCTGCAGCCAAGGTCTCCTGGACTGATTCCTCAGGTCTCTTGCTTGTTCGAGTCAGGCATGGCAGAAGGTTCACCAGGTAAGGCCTGTGTGTGCAAGAGGAACATTAGTCATTCCTCCACGTCTCCTTAAGGAGAAATATAAGCAATTCGTTCCTTGTTAAGGAAAGACAGTTTTATATGCAAAATAGTCCTTAATGGATACTGGACAAAGCTCAGCTAAAAGAACAGTAGGACAAAATGCAAATGAAGTTCAAGTGTTGGAAGACATGTCCTTCATTTCTCTTATGATCATAGAGGACTCTAAAAAACTAGGTTTAAAAACTGTCTGCAGTAAATTATAATAGTTATTAAAATGCTCATTTTTAATTGGAAAATAATATTTAATATAAGAAAACACCATTTGAAAGACAAAAATTAAGAAATGAGAAAAAAGCTTTCTTGAAAAAGGAGCATTACAAAACAAGGGGAAAAAAGCATGCAAACTAAATGAGGCCTCAGAGATAAGACTTGGCCCCTAAAGAGAAAAACCAGAATGTGCAGGACACAAGAGAAGTCAGTCACAGGACAGATAAGTGAGACCACATGAATCCACTGAAGAAATCCTTGGTGACTGTCAGGCCACTGCCCAGGTGCCTGGAGCAGCGCTGCCACGGATGGGGCACTGACACTTCCATGAGGCCAAACCCACAGAGGCACCTAGGGCAGGTTAGGTAGGGAGCCTATGGGGGCCTCTCAAAGGAGGAGACTTTTTTGCTGAGACTTGAGGGAAAAAACAAACCAGCCATCAGGAGGAAGAAAAACCTGGCTTGCTTGAAGAACTAAAATCAGGCTAACGAGTCAATAGAAAGTATCTGAGGTGACAGAGCCAGTGGGGGTGACGGCCTGTGTCTTAGTGAGCAGTCTGGATTCTGTGTGGACAGCACTGGGGAGCAGAGTTTAAGTAAGGGAATGACAGCATCCAACCATATTCCCTAAGGTCACTTTGGCTGCTATGGGAGAACGTGGGATGTGTCACTTCAGAAATGTAACAAATTTTTCCAAATAAGGATAGTAAAAGAAAAAACGTTCTATAAAAAGGAAATTTGCCTAGTGATTGTAGCTGTGCAGCCATGTAAGATTCTTCCTGAAACTCAACCTCAACGGAATAAATCATTGTTTCATACCAACAGTGACGGTTTAGGCCACTCTGCCATTCCTCAGGGATGGGGGCAAGAGTCCAGGGGCACCAGCATGTTTTGCTGGTTAAGGAAAGAAGGAGGAACTGATGAAAAAGTGGCCCTGCTTGTTTCTCAATCCATTAAGATAGAGGTGTTTCAACTAGTCAGAAGTTTTATTCACAGTTAAGCACTCATATTTTTAACCCATGTGGCAGACCCATTTTTTTCTATAACTCCTTCGGTTGGCAATAATGAGCTTGGTGCCTCAACCTTCAATAATTTGACAAGCACTATGTGCAGACACTGTTACTGGTGCAGGCTAGCAGAGAACAAGACGGTAAGACCCCCGCTGTCCTGGGGTGCACGCCCCGTAGGTTTGTGGGGCAGGCAGGATAGAGAATGCACAAGCACACTCAGAAAGTGTGCAGGACAGTTCCTGACAGGGATTAGTGCTACGAGAGAGGTACAAACAGGGCGAGGTTCGCCGTAATTTAGAATGCACAGGGCAGACCTCTGAACTGGCTTTTATTTTTTCAAGTGACATTTGAGCTGAGATGTAAAGGATTGGTAGTATTATAGCTGGCCCCCCACCAAAAATCATCATCATCACCCAGAGCATACAACTTACCTGCATTTCTGAGGCCGAACCAGGTGAGCCAGCTCAGCAAACCTCCACAGGGCGGCACGCAAACTTCGAGGGGCGCCATTCTGAGTGGTGAAATGAGGTGTTACATTTAAGAGTCACACGTACTAGTCATGAAGAGGATGGCATATAAACAAAAGCATTTTCTTTCATGGTTAATTTTTATTTTTAGAGAAAAGGCCAACTAAATGTGTAAAATATCTGGTAACTACTTTAGAAATTTTAAGGTCTAGTGGGCTTCAATTATAAATTTACATGACCACATTAAATTCCCATCTCATCTAATAAAAATGAAGAGTAACATTTTGAATAAAAGTAAAGCAATAGTCTACTTTACCAAACAGCATTTCCTTCTAACATTTTTACTTAATGAATAAAATATAAAATTTCACACATGCTATTTAATACAGTGAAACTTTTTCAACAATGGAAAATAAAGGCCCACCTTTTTAATTTCCTTATAGAGCTCAAGCTGCAACCTTGGAAGATTGGAATCCATCAAAGCCTACAACAAAATACAACAAATTTGTTTATGGAAGACACATTCCATCAAGTTCTAAAGGAAGCTAAAAGGCAACTAAGATTTTAATTTCGGGGGAAAGTAAAATACAATAGCAATTAAATTCAGAACCTCTTCATTAAGAAAGAAAGAAGAAAATATATGCAGGAGGTTACTGAATAAATTAGGTACAGGTCATTCACTTGAACAGAAAAATGGAAAGAAAAAGAATTTAACTTTCATTATAACCAAATACTATATAACATCAAAATTAAAATAGTAGATAGTTCAAATAAATTCCAAAGCCCCTAGCATGAACTTTTAATCTCCTCAAGCAGGACATTGTGTTGGACGACACTGGCTCATGCGATGCCCTGGAAGCCTACAGGGTCTGGGGGCTATGACTGCTACTTACAAAATCAGAGCCCCTCGCTCTGGCCAGGACCACTTCTTGAGGCAGAGTCCCACATCCTTTCCACAGATCTGGCCCCTCCTCACTGGCAGGGGTGCCCACAGCCCCACAGCCCCGTGACCCAGAGCCCACTGGAAACTAGGAGCCCCATGTTCCTCACAGCACATGTCTTGCCCCTCCCTGCCCACTTGGCAGAGCTAAACCAGAAATAACATCCACATGACCAGCTTCAACCTGGTAACAATGGCTAATGGCACAAAGTCCACATTAGAGAAGGGCTTTCCAAGTTGTAAGAAAGGGAGAGGGCAGACTTTGGTGCCACTCTCGCCCATGGAAACCTTCTCTTCCAAAATGGTATTGCAAATGTTTGCCCACCCAGAAGAGAGGAAGCTGTGACCAAGCCTCAGTCAAAAAGCCCTCTTTCACTGTGACGTGTGGCAGTTGATGTGCATGGACTGAGCTGGTCTTAGTAAAACCCGTGTGGGTTCACCTACCTGGTCAGCAAGCTTGAAAATCAAAAGCAGAATCACATTTGGGGAGATTCTGAAGTATAGTAATGTCTTTGCAAATTTTTAAATCCTGATTCTGCTGTTGCAGTCTGCACTCTTCTAAACACTCTTCTATAGCAGCAGAAGAGTAAAGTGCTATAGTGATCTTGGCACAAACTGCATCAAGAAGCAAGAACAAGGCCGTACGTGGTGGCTCACACCTGCAATCCCAGCACTCTGGGAGGCCGAGGCGGGAGGATCACTTGAGCTCAGGAGTTCAAGACCAGCCTGGGCAAGAGCAAGACCCCGTCTTTAATAAAAATAGAAAAATTAGCCAGGTGTTGTGGTGCACACCTGTAGTCCCAGCTACTCAGGAGGCTGAGGCAGGAGGGTGGCTTGAGCCCAGGAGTTGGAGGTTGCAGTGAGCTGTGATGACGCCACCATGCTCTAGCCCGGGGCAACAGAGCAAGACTCTGTTTCAAAAAAAAAAAAGAAGCAAGAACAAAACAGGACAGGTGTCCCTGTCTCTCTCCTCACCGCACCTATCACTGCTACCCGAGTGCCTGTCGCTTTCTGGCTTCATTGTCCTTTTCCGGGATCTCTTTTCTCCGCATTCATGTCACACGAGCTCAAGCTAACCAAGTAACTCTGGGAGTCACATCTTTATCTGCAAGTGGCCCTGTCTAACCCAGGTCTTGGGAGGGGCAGGGAAAGGAGCTGAAGGAAGCTGGAGACACCACAGCCAGACTTCATTTACTCATCCCCTTTTCCCAGGGCTTCCAAATTTCTTTGTGCTATGCCCAAACAAAAGTTGGTGCCTGTGACATTTTCCCCAAGAGCACCCCAGTGGCCACCATTGTGCCCTTCACTGACCTACGCAGTGTGCACACACAAGGGTAAGCACAGCTCCTCCTGTGGCAGGTATGGCAAGCACAGGGCAGATACCAGAACACCTCTAAACCACACACCAGAAATGAAAAAAGTGCAGACATCCTATGAAACTCTGCTGCTCAAAACAGAAGGCTGCTAAACGATGGCTTCTTCTCTTAGCCTACAATGATTACAGCTCCGAAGACACTGTCCACAGGTTCTTACTTTTATAACTTTGTTGAGGCATTCATCAGCCACCATCCTGACATCTGACTCTGCATCATCACTGCACAGCAGAAAAAGTTCCATAGCGATGCCCAGAAGTTTCTGAAATTCTGGAGAATTTCTAAGTAAAAAAAGAAGAGAAACCGTCAAAAGGATCCTAAGGTGACATGATGATGAAATATAATGAAGTATCTGGTATCCTGGATGAGATTCTAGAACAGAAAAAGGACTTATATAAAAATTAAGAAAATCTGAGTAAAGTGTAGACTTTAGTTAATAGTGCATTAATATGGACTCATTAATTGTGAAAATGTACTGCACTAATGTAAGATGCTCATAATTGGCGTAACTGGATGAGGGGTATATGGGAACTCTCTATACTATCTTTGCACATATTCTATAAATCTAACACTATTCTAAAACAAAGTTTATTAACAAAAAAAGAAGAGATTGCACTTGCAAGACAAACCTCATTTTTTTAAGTTTTAGTTTAGAAACTTAAAAAGACACTGCATCAGATACTTCAATCCCAGACAACAAACTGCTTTCTGCCAAATTACTTTTACTTAACAATTTTCTTGGAACCTTGAAAATTAGTATAACATATCTTTTATTCCTTTTTAATCTTGCTTTCAACATGTCCCAAAGTATAAACATATTTCACCTTAAGATGCCACATGATCGTGGTCAGACTGCTTTTGTTGCCCTAGATAGATTATTGCAGTGTCACAAAAACTGGAGTTCGTGTGTACTGTTTGTACATTATTTAAAATGTTTAATGAGAGAGCCTGTTCAGGCTGTCATGACCCAACTGGCTAACCACAGCCAAGGAAGAGACAAGCTGATGGGCCATGTACATGAAAGTAAAGTGTCACAGACCAGTAATACAGGGACTGTTCTTGAGGTAAGCCAAGAATAGCAAACCCCAGTAATACAGGGGATGGTGCTGCTTTTGAACACCCAAATCAGACTGCTGCTTCATGGTCTCGATCTAAAGCACTCTGAACTGGAGTCCCGTCCCCTGTCCCTGGATAGTAATTCCTATCAGTAGTCGGAAGATGGCCATGAGCCTAAGAGAAAGCAAAAGACCACATCAGCAGTGACCAACAAACTTATAAAAGCAAGAAACAAAACTTGCCACGTAGCAACATTTCAGACCTTCTCTATGTGGAATACAGCCATGAATAAAGAAGTCAGGAAGAGGGGCCTCTAAACACTAGAACAGCATTCAAACACCGTGCTCCAAGGCAGCACTATTCAACAGAAAGATAATGTGAGCTACATGTGTGATTTTATATTTCCTAGTCAACACATCAAAATTAAAAAGAAACAGGCACGATTTTAATAATATGTCATTTAACCCAATACCTCAAAAATTTTTCAACATATAATTAACATGAGATATATAACAACATTTTTTACAGTACATCTCAACTCACACACAAAACTTTCATCAGAAACTTTACCTGTAAGACCTCATAAAATTCACAGTTGAAAAAGTAAGTTTATATACCATTCCCAACCATATTTAAAAGTTCCCCAGTAACTAAATCAAATATTGACTTTTAAATTTAAATTTAATTAAATACATGCAGGGCTAATCAGGTCATCTATTTCTTCCTGAGAGCTCCGTTAGCTTGTGTCTTCAGGGAACTCATCCGTTTCATCCAAGTTGTCAAATTTACTGGCATAAAGCTATTCATACTGTTCCCATATAACCCTTCTAATATCTGAAGAACCTACACCAATGACATCTCCCGCATTCCTGATATTGATAATCTGTGACTTCATTCTTTTTTTCCTATCAGTCTTATCAATTTATTGATGCTCTCAAAGAACCATCTTTAGGTTCTATTGATTTTCTATATATTTTTCTATTTTCTATTTTACTGACTTCTGCTCTTGATTATGTCCATCCTAATGATAACTTTGGATTCCACTTGCTTATCATTTTCACGTTTCCTAAGGTTGAAGCTAAGATCATGGATTTGAGATCTTTCTTTTCTAAAATAAGCATTTAATGCTATAAATTTTCCTTTAATATGCTATAGCAGCACCCTACACATTTAGAAATGTATTGTTTTTATCCTCAATCAATTGAAAATATTTTCAAATTTACCTTTTGACTTCTTTGACCTATGGGCCATGCAGAAATGTGTTTTTCCATATATTCAGGGATTTTCTAGATAATTTTCCTGTAATAGATTCCAATTTACTGATACTGAGGTCAGGGCCAGGCACGGTGGCTCACACCTGTAATCCTAGCACTTTGGGAGGCCGAGGTGGGAGGATTGCTTGAGGCCTGGAGTTTGAGACCAGCCGGAGCAAAAGCAAGACCCCATCTCTACTAAAATAGAAAAATCAGCCAGGCGTGGCAGCATGCGCCTGTAGTACCAGCTACCAGCTACTCGGGAGACTGAGGCAGGAGAATAACTTAAGCACAGGAGTTTGAGGCTGCAGTGAGCTATGACGACACCGCTGCACTCTAGCCAGGGCGACAGAGCAAGACTCTGCCTCAAAAAAAATAATAATAATATAAATAAATAAATAAATAAATAAAAACCACAGAAATTCATTCTTCCACCATTCTGGAGTCCAGAGTCCAAAATTAGTATCACTGAGCCAAAATCAAGGTATTGGCAGCACCATATTCCCTCCTCCAGAGGCTCCAGAATCGTTCCTTGCCTCTTCCAGGTTTGGTGGCTGCCCCGTTCAGTGGCTTGTGGCCACATCACTCCAATCTTCAAAGACGGCACCTCCAAATCCCTGTTCCACCTTCACGTAGCCTTCTCTGGTGCGTGAAATCTCCTCTGCCTCCATTTCATAAGGATCCTATGACGGCACTGAGGGCCCACCCACACAACCCAGGACGATCTCTCCATCTCAAGATCCTTTTCCTTATGGGTAGCATTCATGGTTCCAAGGATCAGGACCTGGCATCTTTCTGGCAGGGAGCGATGACTCTGCCTAGCACAGTGCGTTTCAATTTCTGCTCTTCCAGACTCGGCTATTACTGCCATACATTTTACTTCTACAGCACATATATGCCAAAGTATATTATTTTCGCTGTAAAGAATTCAACTAATTCAATCCTTTAAAATTTAATTAACTAAGTCATTCAAAATTTAATTGCATTAATCCCCTAAAATTTAATTAGATTAAATTAATCTCTTTTTTTTTTACTTAAAAAAGAAATTTTTTTTTTTTTTTTTGAGACAGGGTCTTACTCTGTTGTCTGGCTGGAGTGCAGTGGTGTTGTCACAGCTCACTGCAGCCTCCAACTCCTGGGCTCCAGCCCAGCCTCCCGAGTAGCTGGGACTACAGGCTCATGCCACCACACCTGGCTGATTTTTTAAAAATTGTTTGTAGACATGAGGTCTCGCTATGTTGCTCAGGCTGGTCTCAAACTCCTGGCCTCAAGCATCCTCCACCTCGGCCTCCCCAAGTGCTGGGATTACAGGTGTGAGCCACTGTACCTGGTACCTCTTTAAAAGAGACCAAAAATAAGAAGGAGTCTTTTATATTTACCATAAATTTACCACTATAGTCACCATTTCTGTTGCTCTTCAACCTTTGGTGTAGATCCAGATTTCCACCTGGTATCATTCTCCTTCTGCCTGAAAAACTTCTCTAAAATTTCTTATAGTGGTCACCTGCTGGACATAAACTATGCCTGTTTTTGTATGTCAGAAAAAGTCTTTATTTTGCCTTTGTATTTGAGAGAGATTTTACCGGGTATAGAATCCTAGGGGTTTTTTCCTCTCAGTATCTTATGGATGATGCTCCACTGACTCCTGCCAGACACTGTCCGATGAGAAGTCTGCTGTCATTCTTCCCTGAGTTCAGTTTGCGTCTTTTTTACACCTTGTCTCTACTCAGTATGTTCAATCTCTTCTCCAGCTCACTAAACACATGAGACACAGTTATAGCAACTGTTGTAATGTTTTGTGCACTACTTTACCATCCATGTAATTTGTGAGTCAGCTCCAATTGACTGATTTTTCTCACTATATTTTCCCGTGTCTTTGCATTCCTAGTAATTTTTGGCAGCACCACATTCCCTCCTCCAGAGGCTCCAGAATCGTTCCTTGCCTCTTCCAGCTTTGGGGGCTCAGTGGCTTAGTTCAGTAATTTTTGACTTGATGCCAGACCTTGTGGCTTTTATCTTGTTGGATACTATATACTTATGTATTCCTAAAAATATTCTTGAACTCTGCTGTCGGATGTAATTAAGTCACTTTGAAAAAGTCTGATCACACTGGGTTTTGCTTTTAAGCTTTATTAGGCAGGATCAGAGTAACAACTTAGTACCCGCTCCATGAAGGTTGAGGTTTTTGTTCTGACTGTTGTGATTAGAAACTCTTCCTGGCCCTGTGTGAGTTCCAACAATTGTTCCTTCTAATCCTTTCAGGCGATTCTATCTGCAGCCTCGGGTCACGTCCCCACAAGCATGTGCTCATCAACACTCTGCCAGACACCCAAGGGGGCCCTCTGGGGCTCTCTCCGCTCTGGTATGCTTCCGTATGGGCTCCAGCCCCCTTGGCCTCTCTGGACCGCCCACTCTGCCTTCTTAGCCTAGCAAACCACCAGCTTGGCTTCAGTTTCCCCTCAGTTATTCCTCATGTTATGACCTGGAAACTCCTTCCAGGCAGTAATCTGAGGAAACTGTAGAGCTCCCATATTCACGTTCCCCCTTCCCCGGGATCACTATTCTTCTTTGCCTGATGCCCAATGCTTTGAAAACCATTGTTACATAAATTTCATCCACTTTCAACCATTTCAGGCAAGAAGATAAATGCTGCCCTTGTTACTCTCTTAGCCAGAAGCAAAAACCTTTCATGATTTTTTTAATTTAATGTTTAACACATTGTTAATATCTTTTCCAGTCAGTCACAAACATATTCATCTATTAATGTTAACTAACATTCCCTTGTATAAATGTATCTTAATTTTTCAATTCCTCTTTTGGTGGGTCATTAAGATTATTTTTAATTTTCTAATGGGGTGAATAGCACTGTACCAACACCATTACACACTTTCCTAAGGGTAAATGCCTAGAAGTGAAATTGCTAAGTCAAACACAGATGATAGTCTAAAGCTTTATATTTTGCCAAACTGTCCTCTAAAAAGGTTGTTTCACCTCTAATAAAAATCTGAGTATTTTTAATGTTTGCCAATTTGACAGGTAAAAAAATGTTCTTATTTTTGTTTTGGTCTCATTCTACAGATTACTAGTGTCTTAATCAGCTTGGCTTGCTACACCAAAACACCACAGACTGGGTGGCTTAAACCACAGACATTTACTTCTCACAGTTCTGAAGGCTGAAGTCTGAGAACAAGGTGCCGGCAGATTTGGCTGCTGGTGAGGGCCCTTAAACAAGATTTGATGACTACCCAGATTGGTGAACACACCGAGGAGAGTTGGAGGCTGCAGTGAGCTATGACGACACCACTGCACTCTACCCCGGGCAACAGAAGGAGACTCTGTCTCCAAAAAAATAAATAAATAAACCTTACCTCAAGTCACACAGACGGTAGAAATGGAATTCAGACTCTTTTCTACTATTATTATAGTGTTGCTTTCTACAACAGCACGGTAACTTGGAATTTTTATATTTTTATTTTCAAGACACATTCTCATTTGTTATTTCATCTTCTTCTCACATTTCTAGGTTTTTTTGTTTGTTTTGGGTTTTTTTTGAGACAGGGTCTTGCTCTGTCACCCAGACTACAGTGCAGTGGCATCATCATAGCTCCCTGCAACTCCCAGGCTCGAGTGATCCTCCTGCCTCAGCCTCCCGAGTAGCTGAGACTACAGGTGCCACCACCACACCCAGCTAATTTTTCTACTTTTTATAGAGACGGGGTCTCGCTCTTTCTCAGGCTGGTCTCAAACTCCTGGGCTCAAGCAGTTCACCCACCTCAACCTCCCAAAGTTCAACATTTCTATGAATTAGATAAAAATAGAATCATCTACCATATTTCACAAATGATGGAAATGAGTTAAATTAAAATGAAATGATATATGTGAAATCACTTTGAAAGTACATACAAATGCAAGGTGGCATTAAAAATAAGCAGATCACCAAAAAGATATGCGGTGTAGGATTCCACTTAAACAACGTCCCTAGAGTAGTCAAACTCACAGAGACAGAAAGAATGGTGGGTGCCAGGGCTGGGGAGAGGTAGGAACAGGGAGTTATTGCTTAACAGGGGCAAAGTTTCAGTTTTGACAGACAACAAGAGTTCTGAGGATGGATGGCAGTGATGGTTGCACAAGATTATGCATGTCCTGAACTGAACACTTAAGATTATTTTTCTCAAAGTTTTCTCTAACAGATTATAGAGCGCTCCTTCCAGCTTCCAGCAGGAAAATAACATAAATTATTTATTCCAAGGGAAGAAAAACAAGGAGAGTATTTCACACACGCCCATCTGGGTAGCAGAATACAGAAATCCTACGCACATGTCTCCTACTCAGCCGTTGGAAACAGGCCTAAAATATTGACCATCTACGGCTACGAGGAACAATCATCAGAAGGACTGTCGCAAGTAAAGAGAACAAGGAGAATTAGCAAAGAAGCTACAGAAGAAGGTGCCGGCCCAGCGCAGTGGCTCAGGCCTGTAATCTCAGCACTTCGGGAGGCTGAGGCAGGAGGCCTGCTTGAGCCCAGGAGTTTGAAACAAGCCTGGACAACAGAGTGAGACCCCATCTCTAAAAAATAAAAAATCTTTTTAAGTTAGCCAGACATGGTGTTGTGTGCCTGTAGTCCCAGCTGTTTGGGAGGCTGAGACAGGAGGATTGTTTGGGTCCGGGAGTTCAAGGCTGCAGTGAGCTGTGATTGTATCACTGTACTCCAGCCTGGGTGACAGAGCAAGGCCCTCTGTCTAAAAAAAAAAAAAGAAAAGTGCTACTAGTTCACCCCAGTAAGAAAGATCAAGCTAAGGAAGCTGACCTACAGCCAACTGCCCATGACCCCACTAATCCCAAAGCACAGAGGAGCAGGCAGGAGCCACTGCTGGGAGCTCAGGCTCCACAACAGGGGCAAACCAACGGCAGCAAACTGCCAAAGAAAAGCAAATAAAAGAGATGACACATTGGACAGTCTCAAGCTGTTCCAACTATTGCAATAAATGCAAAAATATCAAGCCAAAGATGATTTTTAAATAATCATAATTATCAAGGGTGCTAATTAAATATAAACATGCTGTTCAATTATCCTAACGGTTACAATTATTGTATAAAAGGTTATAAAAAAAGAAAAAACATTATTCGTTACACTGTCTGGATATCCTCGATCCCAGAAATATGGGAAAAGGGTCCTTATTTCAAATGGACTTCTTAAAGGTTTTCAGTCAACTGGGACACAAAGAATATTCTAGCCCACTATTATTAAGATTGAAAATATATAGTTTTTTTTTCTAGAAAGTTCAAAATGCAATTACCTGAGAGACTGCGCCACTATGTTTTCACATATTGTCAGACAATGGTTCACACGGTCTTTCTTGGTGGCTGAAAGTTCTTTCTTTCTAAATTATAAAAATAAAAAAAAGGAGGGGAAAGGAAATGAGCATGTGTTGAATTATCCGCTCCGCCAACTTCCACACATCGTCCACTCGCTCCGCCAGCGCCCCGCCGTTCCCTCAGTCAGCGCCCCACCACTCAGTCAGCACTCCAGGACTACTCTGAATAACCACTGCACTCCTGCCGGTGGCAGGGCAGGGTCAGGACTGCGGGGGGGGGGGGGGACCCAGAGAGGAGCTCGACCACAGGCTTCCTGACGACACTGCTCCACAGAAGAATCAGGTGATGTCACTAAAGCAGCTGATTTCCCCCCTTTTAGAGAGGAAAGTGCCAATAGTGACTTGCCCAAGATCTCACAAACAAAAACCCAACATTCAAACCCAGGTCCTCTGGCTTTAAATCTACCTTGTATTTCAACAATTCACATTCAATTTCACATTTTTTTCACATGTTAACATCACTGAAACTGGAATGCATCTTACAACCAAGGGCATGTTATAGTTTAATTAGAAACTTTTTTCTTTCTCAGCAGTACAGAAGATGATAGCATAGATTACAACGGATGTGAAATCCAATTCAGTACAACATAATAACATAACATCTACTCTAAATACCAAGCTGCCACCATTTTTCAAAATCACATTGTTAACTGACTGCAGTCAACACACCATATAGACCTCAATAAGGCATAAACAATGGCTAACTGCTTCTATGTCCCCAAATAGCTGGGAATAAACCTCCTATGAAGATTTCTCAGCTGGGCACAGTGGCTCACATCTTTAATCCCAGGCAGGATTTGGAAGGCCCAGGCAGGAGGATTGCTTGAGCGCAAGAGTTTGAGACCAGCCTGGGCAACATAGCAACACCCCATCTCTACAAAAAATTTTTAAAATTTTCCAGGCGTGGTGGCACACACCTGTAGTCCTAGCTAGTCAGGAGGCTGAGGCAAGAGGATCACTTGAGCCCAGGTGTTCAAGGCTGCAATGAACTGTGATCATACCACTGCACTCCAGCCTGGGTGACAGAGTGAAACCCTATCTCACAAAAAAAAAAGAAGAAGAAAAAAAAAGATTTCTCAGCCAAGCAGAAGGAGATAAACCGCCTGGTGAAGAAGATCAGACTAAAAGTGCCTCCTTCCCACCCAAACCTGTGGCTTCAGATATCTTCAAGCTTGGCCCTATCAAAATAAGGTAGAGAGGGATGATCCAAACATGGTACTAAGTAGAAACAACTAAACCAAAAGACTCAAGTTTTTGAGGGAACTCTATTACCAAAGAAATAAAAAATCTAACCTACAAATACCTGTGACTATTTAATCCCTAATGCAATCCTCGGGCTCCTAAGTGCACTTGAAGGCATAGGCTATTTAAAACTGTGCAAATCCACTGAGGGCACACCCTCCAAAAGGCACTTCAGATGTGGCCAGGAAGAAAACAGGCAAGGAAGACCCTCCAAAGGGTGGAGTCAGGAGACAAGAAGAACAGACAGTGGTTCCAACCAGGGAAAAGAACCGGGCCTGAATGAGAAACCTGTACCATGGCAAGTTGGGGGTGGGGGGACAGTGGCCTCCCAACTGCTGCCCAGTAAAGGATCTGTTATTACTATGGACCCCTGAATGTTTCCCATTCATTTGTTTCCTAAAAGGGACTTTTTTTGACAAGTTCTACTGCAGCCTGCTAATCATTCACCAAAACTCCATTCTTCCCTTCTCAGATGCCTGACCTCCTGGTTAGAAGTTACACTGCCTAGCCTCCTTGCAGCTAGCTACAGACACATGCCTTAGTTCTCACAGATGATATGGGAACAGAAGTAATACATGGAATTTCTGCCTCACTTGCTTGCCCTGGGTATCTCCCCTTTTATGTCCCTCCACTTGAAATAAACATGCCTAACACCCAGTTTTTGATTATACAGATAAAGAAAATAAGAAGACTGCAGAGCAACAAGATGGAAGGATCAGGGGTCCCTAAATGACCTAAGAAGCACGAGACACTCATTTCAAAAGTGCTATGATGGAAAAAACCCAAAGGTCCTTCACCTGGTTGATGACAAAGAGTACTACAGCCAGACAACAGAGTACTACTGGGCAGTGACGAAGGAACCAGCCATTGGCAACACACACAAGGATGACCCAATGCAGTATGCTCGGGGGACTAAGACTCAGAAGACTACACTGGATGATTCCATTTATATAACACTCTGGAACAGACAAAACTGCCAGAATAGAAAACTAACAAGTAATTTCCAAAGGTGGGAAGTGGGGGCAGTCAAGAGCAAAGAGGCATGGGGAATTTTGGGGGCTGACAGAACAGTTCTAAATCTTGATTTATGCATTTGTCAGAACTCACAGAACTGTATACTAACAAGAGTACATTTCACTATGTGTAAATTATATCTCAATTTAAAACCAGAAAGTGCAATGAAGATGAAAATGCTCTCCTCTTTAAACCACTCTGTTACAGCCTCTATCACAGCAGCTTAGACTTTACCAGGTTTAAGACAGCCATTAGGGAATTAAAGAACACTGACCATTTTAGGAAGCAAACTAACTCCCCTGCCCACTACCCTTTGATTTCCAAAGTGAAAATCTGGCCAAATCCTTAAATGAACTGAATTCACACACACGGTCTCCTAGCTGTACAGGTAGTGGCCCCTTAATGTGGCAGTCTGTTACACTGGTGTCTAAAAGACTCCTCGGCAGGAGTGGTAAAGAAAAAAAGGTTGACAAACACTCAACTAAGTGGACCTCACAACTTAATGATGGTCAGAACAGAAATATTCATGATCTGAGATTTTCAGCAATGTCAGAATCTAAGCAGAACCTTCATGACTGTGGCGTCTCTGCCTCCATGCCTAAAAAGCAGTGAGTGTAGGACTCACAGCAAGTCCCTTCGCTCTCTGAGTCCAACTTTCCCAACGGCAACTGAAGGGGATCAGCCACTGCAGCAGTGGTAAACAGGTGTCTTTAGATGGGCCCACTCTCATCAATTGGTCGTGGCTGCCCAGAGCAGCAGGCCTCATCTGTATTCAATAAGACTGTGGCTAGAAAGATTCCATGAAGAATATATAAAGACTGCCCTGCCCCTGACTGGGGAAGGAGGTCTCCTAAACAAGATGATTCCCAAGGTCCTTCAGACTGTTGTAAGAGTTTATGGGTGGGGCGAGGTGGCTCACGCCTATAATCTCAGCATTGTGGGAGGCCAAGGCAGGAAGATCACTTGAGGCCAGGAGTTCGAGACCAGCATGGGCAACATAGCAAGACCCTGTTTCTACAAAAAATCAAAAATAAAAAAATTAACCAGGTGTTGTGGCACACGCCCATAGTCCCAGCTACTCAAGAGGCTGAGGCAGGAATCGCTTGAGCCCAGGTGTTCGAGGCTGCAGTGAGCCATGACTGCACCACTGCACTCCAGCCTGGGTGACAGAGTGAGATCTTGTCTCCTAAAATAAAATAAAAAAGTTTATAAAGCATAAAATGCTCCCTGGATAACAAGATAGCCTCAATAGCCTCTTGGATTGACAAAAGTAGTATATCAATATACCAATTATCTCTGCCAATTATCTCTGTGGTTAAAAGTTAAAATGTAGAATTCCAGTGACCATATCACTCAGTACAGCCATCAGGGGTACCAAGAAATAGTTTAAAAAAAAAAAATCAACAGCTTCACACTAATTACCCACATGCCTGACAAGGAACTGGCTAGGCCCATGGAACATTTATCTATCTTCTCAGAAGTGATAGATACAAATGAATTTTTAAAATGTTTGTCTCTCTCCTCATATATGAGATAAACCAAAAGAATACACTTAGCAATAAATAATATGGCATCAGCTCTCAAGGCCTGCCACCTTGGGCTTATTTCATAAGACTCACTTAGTCAAAGTTGATCAAACCACAACTGTTAAAGACAGAATCTATCAATCTCACCCAACATTATTCTGTTGTCTGTTCTGGTCTAGCTTCTCTGCTGAGCACCTTGGGGGAAGCCTGCCTTATACACCAACGGCCCTTCTCCAGGCCCAGCCAGCATCCCCACTGCACACTCTTTGGCAACAGCTGCTTCAATTACCTCCCCAGGGATGACAGGCAACCTAGCGCAAGGACCACATCATGTCTCTAGCACAACACCCACACTTCACAAGTATTCCATAAAGAGCCCAGCAAGGAGAATGGGCTAAATACACAATAAAACTGACTCAAAAGTTCTTCAGTCAGTCTTGTAGGATTCAGAAGATTAACAATAAAGATTCCTTACTTTAAGCTTCAGTTTCTAAAACTAGGAGATGAAAGAAAAGTAGAAACAGGAAAGCTTACAAAAGAAAAAAACTGTGGCGCAACCCAAGTGTACTTGAACTCAAATTCTATGGACTAAGGAGTCCCTCTGTGATTAAGACAATCAATTCCAAGTTCTGTATTTCAAACTTTCAGTGACTCCTACTATCAAGATCGTACCATCATGGCTGGGCGCAGTGGCTCACGCCCGTAATCCTAACACTCTGGGAGGCCGAGATGGGACAATCCCTTGAGCCCAGGAGTTTGAGGTTGCAGTGAGCTACGATGACACCACTGCACCCTAGCCCAGGTGACAGAGTGAGACTCTTTCTCAAAAAAAAAAAAAAAAAAGAAAAACTGTACTATCAAAAGAGGATAGCATACTTTTTATCACGCTCAGCTATGAAGAAAGCACATATTTTAACTTTCTTCTCTTACCTCAAGCAGAACCATTTTCCAGCAATCCAAACCCTTTTGAGGAAAAAAAATTTCTGGCATAATATATTTAAATTTAATCTTTTTGACACTCAATTGATAGCCCTACAATCATAAAATTCTGCTGGTAGATAAAGTTGCCAATGGTTGCTAGTCTTACTATTAAAATCTAAATAATTATTAAGTACCTATTTTGCGTGAGAAGCATAAAAACAAACCACCTACTTGCTACCAAAATACTTTTTGTGCCATTTTTTCGAAATCTACTGTTATTTCTAACATGGCTAAACGTGTGTAATCTGACACATTACACATTATAAAAACTATACAATTTTCCTATATTAGAGTCAAACTCTCAAAATACCAGCTTAAAAAATGCAGGCAAGTATAACCAACATCTGTAAAAAGTGTCTCTTCTTTTATCACACTGAAGCATACCCTCATTTTAAAGTGTGAAGGTCAGACTTTTCTCTCAGACAGCCCAACAAAGAGAACACTAACCAAAAATATCAGACAATGAAAAACAAAATCCTTCGGTACTACCCACTGAAAGATACAAGGCAGCAAGGCAATGAATGAATATAGTAAGCCACTACCCCCCATGGCACACCTCCTGGTCGGGCTTAACAAGGCCAGCTACAGTTTGGCCCCAGGCCACCTTTCCAGCCTCTGCCCTCACTCAATGACCTCCAACCTGCAAGGAACTCGGCATCTTCACACACTCAGCCCCCACCTGAAACACCTCCTACTACCTCATTCTGTCCCATAAGAACACTGGGAAGTTTAAGAAAACTGTAACTATTTCACTCTCCCATGGAATGTAATTAGATGATGAACCGATAAGTCAAACTGACTTGTTCTACGGGAAAAGTATGGAAATTAAGGTGAAAAAGGAACCAGCTTGCCCTGGGCAAGAAGTGGATAACCAAGGTAAGAACAGTTCTGGCTCTTCAATGGCTTCTGGTAAACGTGGTCATTTTAACGTCAGCCTCCTCCAACTGCGTGATGAGGCAGCACGCACAGGCACACAATTGTAAAGAGAGGCGTGTGAACAGCAAGCGTTCTGGGAGCAGTCAGGCAAGGTCCAGTCCGTGACCTGTCAGGAACCAGGCCTCACAGCAGGAGGTGAGCACAGGTGAGCAAGCGAAGCTTCATCTGTATTTACAGCCACTCCCCATCGCTCCCCATCGCCACCTGAGCTCCGCCTCCTGTCAGATCAGCGGCGGCATTAGATCCTCACAGGAGCGGGAACCCTACTGTAAACTGCGCACGGCGGGATCTATGCTGCACGCTCCTTATGGGAATCTAACGCCTGACGATCTGAGGTGGAGCTGCGGCAGTGATGCTAGCACTGGGGAGCAGCTACAAATACAGATTATCATTAGCAGAGAGCTTTGACCGCACAATAAATGTAATGTGCTCGAATCATCCGGAAACCATCTCCCACCCCCCATCCTTGGAAAAACTGTCTTCTATGAAACCGGTCCCTGGTGCCAAAAAGCTGGGGACCGCTGCTCTACAACATATATAATCACATTTTATAAATTATTAATGAACTAATTCTAAAAATGTGAATTCAAGCCCTCTCATCTAAATTCTTATCTCTAGAATTATTTTAAGATTATGCATCAAAAAAGAAATTCCAGGTTGGGGGGTAGTCTGGACTGCCCACAGAATTTGAAAACACTCCCTCGTCTTGGTCTTGCTATCCGTACTCACGAGTATTCACACACCCCCACGTGGACGCCTACACACCCTAGGAAGCAAGCAGAGCCCAGGTCTGGAGGATGCATCCCCTGCAGGAGCAGGGCTGTGAAGGGCAAGGCAGGGGTCCAGAGCTCTGACTCATCAGCTGCTCTCTAACTTTTGCCAAGTAGTGTACGCACATGGCAGCATTCCTAGACAATTAGGACTTTTTCAGAAAGATTGTTTTAAGAAGGAATGACACACCAACTAATTTGAAATTATGTTTTGTGCTTTTTCTCAAGTAGCAATGGTTTAGAAAAACATGCTTAGTTTAACACTGAGCATATATATATATACATACACACACACACATTATAATGATTTAACACTTTGACTATCAAAATTTATGGTCTTTTTCAGCAGCAACATCCTACAGACTTCCTCATGGCAAATGACTTGGATGTGACACCACTACTTATCAGGTAGAGACAAGAAACCATCTATGAACACACTGAAAAATCAGTGATGTCATGTTAAATTTAAATACAAAGACAGACTGAAGCGTTATATAATACTATGCAATGAGAACTTCATTAATAAAAGAGGTCCTCCTTATTAAAAGATAATTACACCAAAAGAAGTCTACTTAAATGAATTCACTTAAAAACAGGGGCCGAACTTTGTAGTTAATAGTGGACAAATGTGCGGGGCACGGTGGTGCACACCTGTAATCCCAGCTATTCGGGAGGCTGAGGTGGGAGGATCACTTGAGCCCAGGAGTTCCAGGCCAGCCTGGGCAACATAGCAAGACCCCATCTCTTTAAAAATATATATATTAATATATACGTATATTGAGAACTTAGCATGAGCTAGATACTTTGGATTCAGCAATTAAAATTAAAACTCTATAGTTTACATTCTAGTGGCAGGAGTCTGCTATAGAAAAAACTAACATGTCAAGTGCTAACAAAAACGAAGCAGAGGAAGAAGACTGGAATGTGACATATCACCTCATCATTCCTCACAGGAAGCCTCAGGGTACATACTGTTGTGCTATTATCCCCATTTTATATAGGAAACCACCAGGGCTCAGAGAAAGAAAGGATCTTTCAGCAAACCTGAAAATCAAATCCAGGGCTATCAAAATGGAAGGAAAAGATAACTACTATGCAAATACATACCAAGATTTTACTTAAAAATAAGAGTGGTGTTTGATTAGGGGACCCAAGGCCTAAGACTTCCCTACCCTATAGTCTGTATCATGGAAAAGGGTTATCAAAATAAAGCCTTTCGTACTAGTGATTTAAATGAATATAGTAGCAATTACCAGAAGAAGGTGCAATTCAGAAACCAATCTGGGCTGGGCACGGTGGCTCATGCCTCTAATTGCAGCACTATGGGAGGCTAAGGCGGGAGGACCACTTGAAGCCAGGAGTTTGAGCCCAGCCTGGGCAACAGAGTGAGACCCCGTCACTACAAAAAATAGAAATATTAGCCTGGTGTGGAGGTGGTGCCTGTAGTCCCAGCTACTTGGGAGGCTGAGGCAGGAGGATGGCTTGAGCCCAGGAGTTTGAGGCTGCAGTGAGCTACGATTGTGCCACTGCCCTTCAGCCAGGGTGACAGAGCAAGACTCTCCCACAGAAAAAAGAAAAGAAAAGAAAACCAATCTGTTAGGCTAAGTGAAAAAAGTCAGTCACAAAAGGCCCAGTATTGTATGATTTTGTTCATATGAAATGTCCAGAAGAAGCAAATCCATAGGGACAGAAATAGAAGAGCAGTTGCCAGAGGCTAGGGGGAGAGAGAATGGGGAGTGACTGCTAATGGGTAGGGGGCTTCTTTTGGGGATGATGAAATGTTCTGAATTTGAAAGTGGTGATAGTTGCTTGCACAACCTCATCCATATACTAAAAACTCTTGAATTGTTCACTTTGAAATGGTGAATTTTATGATACGTGAGTTATAATCTCAATTTTTAAAACATCTGTTTGCAAATTCTGTCAACTATTCCTCCAAGAGATCCAGAATCTGACCACTTCTCACCACCATTGCTGCTGCTACCAGTCACAAGCTACCAGCATTCCCAGGTTTGATTACTTCAACAGCATCCCAATGGTTTCCCTCCCTGTAGACCAGGGGATTCACATGCACTTATAACAAATAATAGAGATCCAGTGTACACTTTACCCAGTTTTCCCCAACAATAACATCCTGCAAAACTATAATATCACAACCAGAATATTGACATTGATACAATCCACTGATCTTAAGAGTTTCAGATTTACTCACTTGTGTGTATGTATTCAGTTCTACACTTTTTTTTCTTTTTAAGAGATGGGGTCTTGTTCTGTCACCCAGGCTGGAGTGCAGTGGCGTGATCATAGCTCATTGTAACCTTGAACTCCTGAGCTCAAGTGATCCTCCCGCCTGAGTATAGGACTACAGCACACACCACAACTGCGCCCAGTGAGTTCTCTACAATTTTCAGACTATAAGTTTGAATATCCACCACTACAGTCAAGGTAATGAGCATTTCCACCACAAGTATCCTCTGTGTTGCCCTTTCATAGCCACATAAACTCTCTTCCCTCTCCTATCCACACACCTATTCCACTGCCCTGTCCCTAACTCCTGGCAACTACTAATCTATTCTCCATTCCTAAAACTGTGTCATTTTAAAAATGTTATGTAAGTAGAATAATACAGTATGTAACCTTTTGGGATTGACTTTTTTCACTAGGACAATTTCATCTAAACTCCTGCACGTGATCAGTAGTTCATTCCTTTTTATTGCTGAGTAGTTTAACCATTCACCCACTGAAGGACATCTAAGCTGATCCCAGTTTTTGGATATTACGAATAAAGCGTCTATGAATACTTATGTGCAGGTTTTTGTGTGAACATTAAGTTTTCATTTCTGCAGGATCAATGCCTCAGAGTGCAACTGCTGAGTCGTATTTCATGTCCAGTTTTATAAGAAACTGCCAAATTGTTTTCCAGAGTGGTCATACCATTTTATATTCCCAACGGCAATGACTAAGGGACCCAGTTTCTCTGCATCCTCACCAACATATGGTATTGTCAAAGTGATCTTTTAAAAACATAAATTAGGCCAGGCACAGTAGCTCATGCCTTTAATCCCAGCACTCTGGGAGGCTGAGGTGGGAGTATTACTTTAGGTCAGGAGTTCTAGACCAGCCTGAGCAAGAGGGAGACCCCGTCTCCACAAAAAATAGAAAAATTAGCCAGGCATGGTGGCACGTGCCTGTAGTCCCAGCTACTCAGGAGGCTGAGGCAGGAGGATCCCTTGAGCCCAGGAGTTTGGGCTGCACTAAGCTATCATGACACCACACTGCACTCTAGCCAGGGCAACAGAGTGAGACCCTGTCTTAAAAAAAAAAAAAAAAAAAAAAGGAAAAACTAGGTAGGAATCTGAAGGAGAATGAGAAAGTGCCAAAGGCAAATATCGACTGCCTCAAAGTTACTGTTGGACTCTCCCAAGCATGCCAGACTTGCTGAGACTGTAGCCAGCCCCACACAGAACTACATCCTATATGCCCAGAAGAACGCCGACACTCATTCTTAAACTGAACCCCATGCATAGCTGCGACACCAGAGTTCCACACAACCAAGCAATAGCCATAAAAATAAAACAGATACTTTGTAAACTGCCTTGGCCAATCTTACTTTGGGAAGAGCACTTTTCAGCTGAAGCATGTGAACAGAAATGCCAAGATCCAAACTTGTGAGCAGTGACTTTGTTACTCAAAATTAATGAATACCTGCTTTCTCAAGAGCAAAATACATAGACATGTATGTATGAATTATACTTAAAATAACTACAATTAAGCCTAATGCAGTTGATTTTAGAGCATGCTAAGAATCTTTAAGTTACTAAACTACTTTTGTTTTTAAATAATCCTAAATCTATCTTAATATAGGCATAGATTATATCTGGATGGATACATGAGGAACTGTAACACTGCTTGCTCCTGGAGACAAAGTTAGGTACTCAGAAAAAAGGGGTGGGAGACATTTTAATCATTACCCTTTTGAAATTTTGGAATTTGCATCATGTTAATATATTTCTTATGCAAAAATAATAGATTAAATTTTTAAAATAAGGCAATCATGCATTACCTTGAAGTTATGAAACAAAACCTATTTAGTTTGTCAAGAAGTCAAAGGAAATCTCTTGATACCTATATTCTGAAGATAAGCAAATTCAAATTCTGTCAAATCAGCACAAGAAACAGAAGGCATATGTTTAGAATTATCAAGTGTCTGAAGGAGCCTGCAGTAAGGTCTTCCTTCTCACCCAGAGCACTGCTTAGTGTTTTCACAAGATACAAGCAATGTGTGAATGTCCATGACACCTACCTCCCAGACAGGCACTACAATAAAACTCTGGAATGATTAGAATGATTACCTGCTGCAGAGAGAAATTTTTAAAAATTTTACATATCTAAGTATCCAAACAGGTTTTTCACCTTTTAGAAGAAAAATTTATTCTAAGTTTTAGTCTAACAAATAAGCCATTACTCCCCAAATCCTCATTTCCTAATTAAACTCTCAGGACAAGGCAAGGATCATAACAGAAACACAAAGAACAAGCAACATTACTAAAAATAAATCAGTCTTAATAGAGTAAGATTCTTTAAGGGGCTGCTTCCTGAAAACTGTCCTTATCAAATGCCATCTTACACACATCCAGATCACAGAAAGGCCTGAACTGTAGGCAGAGCACTTCCTAACCTCTGTTGAACACTCAGCATACAAACACTTCCAGGGAAAGCCCTGGGGTCCATTAGAAGATGTTATTAATGGTCTCTCTTTTTCTGTTTCAAAAACTCCCCCCAGGCACAAGGTGCAGAGACCCCAGCTTCCAAAAAGTAACGGGCTGTCTGCAATGAAGCAAACAGAAGCTCCTTTACTGGCACACCTGAGACGTCCATGGAGCCTGCAGACACCCATGACCTAACAAGCTTGACTGAAATACTGGGGAAAAGTATACACCTCATTTATTCATAACCCTCCCCGCGCAATTAACCTCCCCTACAGCTGTGTAGTTTTATTTCCAACAGAAAGTAGGCGATAAACTCCAGTTAACTCTTCCTAATATTTAAGTAAATTTTATTATTTCTCACTTGTTAATAATCTCCATCTAAGCAGTTCACCACTCACTTGGCAACCACAACTCATTCAAATTCCTGCAGACCAACTTGAGCTTAGATGAGCGGGTCTCTTAGGTGATGCTCAAAATCTTGTTACCACCACTGAGCTCCTTAACTAAATGAAATGCCTCGAGAATGTAAGAAGGGTCTCAAGTCACAGGCCGTTTAAAGTGCCACTTGGAAAAAGACTTCCACGGGACGCGTCCTCGCTCCCCCGCCCCGCCGACCACGGCCGCCGAGATGTCCTAAGAGCATTATGTCATCCACACGTCTCCAGCTCCAACCCGGGCTCCCCTCGAGGTGCCCCGCGCCCCCAGCCCTCCTCCCTCTCCGACTGGGAGACGGAAGGGAAGTGGCCCCGCGACAGCCAAACGGGACGCGCTCTCGGCTCTTCCAAGTTCTCCTCCTAACGTTTTAGCGCACCTCCTGCCCCAATCTCTCGCAAATAAAAAGAAAGAAGTTCTCTCCCTAACTCTCCGCATCCTGGCAAGAGCGACAGCACCGGGGCTGTGCCTCCCCTCGGCGAATCCGGCACAGGCACGAACGAGGCTCAGCCTCCCTCGCGCCAGGACGGAGACGCAGGCGAGGGGACCGGGGCTGGCAGGGGATCTCGCCGCGGGAAGCGGCGGGTGTCCCTCCCGGGCTCGGGGGCTGCGGGGTCACCCCGTGACCGCGGGACCCGGGGCTCGCGTCGCCGCCGCCCCCGCCGTCGCGGGGGGCCCGCCAGGGCAGGGAGCAGCAGCGGGCCCGGACTCACGGTCGGTGCAGCGGCTCCTCGGTCCCCGCCGGGCCGGGCGGCGGCGGGGGCGGCGGCGGGGGCGGCTGCGGCGGCGGCGGCTGTGCCTGCGGCGACGGCTGAGGCGGCGGCGGCGGCGGCTGCTGCTGCTGCTGGAAGGACTTGAGAGACTCGAAGGCCTTCATCAGCTTTTCCAGGGTGGCCATGGCGGCCCCTGCCCCGCGGGGCAGCCCCCGGGGTCCTCGGGCGGCGGGCGGCGCCGCTCAGCAGCGGGGCAATGAATGGGGCCGGCGGCCGCGCGCGCAGGCGGAACCCAGGCGCCCGGCCATCTTGGGCCCGGCCCGGCAGCCCCCGCGGCGCCGTGCGTCTCGCGTCACTGAGGCGGCGGAGGCGGGGCCACGCCGTGCCGGCGGGATTGACAGCCCGAGGCGGCGACCTCTGCCAATAGCCGGCCGAGGTGCGGACCCGCCCCCTGCACTCGAGGCTCTGTCCCGCCGCGGCCGCTGAGAGCGCAGCGCTCCTCCCGGGTGGAGGCGCGGGGCTCGCGGGAGGGGACGCGGCGAGAGACTAGACAAGGAAGGCGCGGGGCGTGAAGGGGCGGGGCGAGACGGTTGAGGGCGGGGAAGGGGCGGGGGCGAGGGGCGGGGCGAGAGGCTGGGCGGAATAGCGTGGGGACAGGGGGAGGGTGAGTGGGGACAGGGGGAGGGGTGAGTGGGGACAGGGGGAGGGTGGAGGGGACAGGGAGGGGTGAGGGGGACAGGGAGGGGTGCAGGAGTGGGGACAGAGGGAGGGTGAGAGGGGACAGGGAGGGGTGCAGGAGTGGGGACAGGGGGAGGGTGAGAGGGGACAGAGAGGGGTGAGGGGGACAGGGAGGGGTGCAGGAGTGGGGACAGGGGAGGGTGAGTTGGGACAGGGAGGGGTGAGATGGGACAGGGAGGGTGAGTGGGGACGGGAGGGGTGCAGGAGTGGGGACAGGGGGAGGGTGAGAGGCGACAGGGAAGGGTGCGAGCGGACAGGGAGGGGTGAGTGGGGACTGGGAGGGGTGCAGGAGCAGGTTGAAGAGCGAGGGGAAGGCCCTCTCAGACAGCAGGGCCAGGGTTCAGTCCGCGGCTGGACCTTGAGGTGCTGCCCCAGTTCCTGGGCTCCTGGCTGGGAGGAATCGCCAGTGGCCGCAGGGAGGGGATGACAGACACTCAGCAAGTAGGTGAAGGACTTAAGGGAAGTAGTGAGGCTGTATGATGGCATAGGAGAGGAAAGCAGAGACGTTTCCTAGGGGGAAACTGGTCTGTCTCTGAGAGTGGAGAAAACCCCGTTTAGTTCCATATTTTCCTTTTTATATGCTTTATGCTTAGGTAAAGGTTAGTTATAATTAGGACTGAATTCCTTTCTATGTTTGGACATGACTTAAAGGCTATGTTATACGTACTGTGGGGAAAGTTCCATTATCTGACTGGTGGTCAGTGTTCTGTGGCCTAATTGCCCCATTTTTTTAAGACTGAAATAACTCTTTCCCCTGGTTATTTTTTTGTAACTATTTGCTCCTTATTGTTTTTCTATAACTGCTTTCTGCTTTCTGTTTTTCTGATTTCCACTCCCTCTCACTTGTTTTTCTGTCCCTAACAGGAACCCCCACACGACGCCGGGAGAGCCACAGCGGAGCCACAGCAGGCTTGGAGCTGGAGATCCCCACGGGGCTCGCTTGCCACCAGGCTGGCCGGGCCTGGGGGAGGGGCTCGCCCGGACAGCTCCTCGGGGAGCATGGTGGGGGTTCTGCCGGAGGAGAGGGGACAGGGGACGTGAGTGGACTCCTGCACAGAACACAGAGAATGCACATGGTCGGTGGCAACCAAGGAGTTCAGGTGTGGCCCCCGGTGAGCACACAGGCCCCTGCAGGGCGGCCCTGCTAGGAAAGAGGGAGGAAGGTCTGGGGCAGGTTTGGGTGGTCAGTGCCTGCTGCCTTGGGCCGTGGTTAGTGCCACAAAAAGCAGCTTTGCTCAAAGACATCCCCCACAGGAATGATTCTCCGTCCTAGGGGCCTGCGCTCCATGGGAGAGCATCATGCTCTGGCCTTTGGGGGGACCCCCACAGGGCACCGTTCAGCAGCAGCTCAACAAAGGTCAGTGGGGGCCTCCTCATGGCCAGGGGGCACAGGCTGGCGCTTGGATAAGCAGCGAAAGGGGACAGGGACTGTGGGACAGGGACCGTGGGGGCATCACCTGCCATCACCTCCAGCCCGTAGGAAGCGCGGTGGGCCTGAGAGAGAGCCATCCAGGGGGGTGATGCCTGAGTTGACAAACCTACTAAAGCCCACTCAGAGCAGGCCACACCTGCCACTCAGAGTCCCCTGTTCTGTGGCCACAAACAACATCTCCACGTTCTCTCAGAGCCTGTCCCCTGCACCAAAGAGGTCAGGTTAAAGGAGGCCCAGCATTGTTGCCAAGGGGGTGGAGTAGTCTCCCCTTCTCATACGGGCAGCAGAAGAACAGCCTTTAGTTCCCATTCCCTGTTGTTAAGAAAGGCCTTTGTCCACTGGGCCAGGCGAGTGCAGGCTCTTGCACAGGGCGGGTGTGATAGCGGGCTTGAGGCTGGCAGTTGCTGTGGTCGGCACACTTGTCAGATGGCCCCAGTGACCCCCTCCTCCTGGCATCTATGCCCTGGTATGACCCCTCCCCTTGAGTGCAGGCTGCACCTGGTGGTGTGTGTCTAACCAGTATAGTGCAGCAAATGTGATGGAATGTCACTCCGTGATCAGGTCAGAAAAGGGCGTCACCTGGCGCTCTCTCTAGTGCCTTCTTGGCTTGTGCACTTGGATGAAGCCAGCTGCGGTGCTGGAGAGGCCCACATGGTGAGGAGCAGGAAGAGCTGAATCCTGCCAACACCAGGGGAGCTTGGGTGTGGACCCTTCCCTAGTCCAGCTTTCAGGTGGGAGGTAGCTGATACTTGATTGCACCCTAGTCAGAGGCAGGGAGCAGATGACCCAGTTGAGCTGTGCCCGGATTCCTGACCCACGGAAGCTGTGAGTCGTAAGTGTGTGTTGGTAAGCCATTATGTGTTGTGGTGATTTGTAACACATCAGGACAAGTGTATTAGTTTGCTTGGGCTGCTGTGACTAAGTACCACAGACCAGGTAGCTTAAACAACAGAAGTTTATCTCCTCGTGGTCCTGGAGGCTAGAAGTCCGAGACTAACTTGTTGGCAGTGTGGGTTCCTTCTGAGGCCTCTCTCCTTGGCTGCAATTGGCTGTCTCTCCCTGTGTCTTCACATGGCCGTCCCTCTGTGCCTGTTCTAATCTCTTCTTATAAGAACAACAGTCATATTGGATTAAGGCCCACCCTAGTGACCTCATTTTACCTTAATTACCTCTTTAAAGAACATCTCTCCAAATATAGATACATTCTGAGGTTCTGGGGGTTAGAGCTCAACATATGAATTTTGAGGGGACACAATCCACCTCATAAAGAGTAAATCATATGGTTGCATCCTGATAGCCACCCTGACCTTTTTTTCTTTTTCTTTTTTTTTAAGACAGGCTCTTGCTCTGTCACCCGGGCTACAGTGCAGTGGTGTCATCACAGCTCACTGCAGCCTCCAACTCCCAGGCTCAAGCCACCCTCCTGCCTCAGCCTCTCAAGTAGCTGGGACTATAGTCGCACCACCACACCCGGCTAATTTTTCTATTTTTTGTGGAGACAGTATTCCTGTGTTGCTCAGGCTGGTCTCAAACTCCTGGCCTTAAGCAGTCCTCCCGCCTCAGCCTCCCAAAGTGCTGGGATTACAGGCGTGAGCCATTTCACCTGGCCTGACCTTCCTCTTTAGTAATAAGACCTCGATTGTTGTTTTTGTTTTATTCAAGAGTCTCACTGGTAGAAAGACCTCAATTTTTATCTGAGCCATTTGCCACTTAGCTAGGAGACTACATTTCCCATCCTTCCTTTCTGTTAGCTGTGACCATATGACTAAATACGTTCTGGCCAATGAGATGCAAGCAGAAGTAATGAGTGTTACTTCTAGAAAGTCTCCTTAAAAGGAAGAGGCACCTTTTACCTGCTACTTGAAATGGGATATATGTTGGTTGGTGCTTGAGCAGCCACTTTGGGTCATGAGTATAAAAGCTACATTCTGGGGTGATGGAGCTAGAAGGAGCAGGGGCCCAGATGACTGGGTAGGAGCTGTCATTTCAGCCTGGCCTGCCCATCTCTGGACTTCTTTTGTCTAAGAGAGAAATGCACTTCTATTTTGTCTGAATGGTGACTTTGGGTTGTTCTGTGTTCCTAAACCAAATTCTAACCAGTCCAGGGAGGTTATGGGTCACTGGGACCATATATGGCCACAATAGATCATAACTGCTTCAGCCATGATTAGAAGAAAGTCTATAATCCTGATAGGAAATCTAATAAGAAATCTTAATCCCAGTTTCAGTTTTGAGGAACTTGATGCGGTTGATAGGAGGAACTTGTTATGGTCCCAGAGAACCACCCATATTTGACAGCTGGTTTACTTCCAAGTCACCCTTATTCTTGGGTGAGCTGGATCCCAAAGTGGAGAGTGAATTGCCTGGACCCCAATCATGGCATCCTCTGGGTTTGATTTTTATTCCCCTATTCTCAAGAGGCTTAGCTCAGCCTTTCCTGTATCTTGTCCAAATCAGCAAATATCCCCAGAGCAGAAGTAGTGCTGGTGTTTGGCTCATGTCTCTGAGTTCCCACCCTCTCCTTGCTTTCAGCCCTGAAAGTTGCTTACTCTGTTGATGTTTATATTTGTCTAGCTTTATTAATTATTTTCATCAGGATGGTAGATCTATATTCTATAGCCCATCATTAATGTACATGGAAATTCTTCCTATAAATTCAGACAGTCCACGACTTGTGATAGTTCAATTTAAGATCTTTTGACTTTGTGATGGTGCAAAAGTGATATACATTCGGTAAAAACAGTACTTCAAATTTTGAATTTTGATCTTTTCCCAGGCTAGCAATATCCAGTACAATACTTTTGCGATGCTGGGCAGCAGCAGCTCCCAGTCAACCACGCGAACACAGGGGTAAACAACTGACACTCCTAGAGTGTACCGAGTTGCCGGATAATTTTGCCCAACTGTAGGCTAACGTGAGGGTTCCCAGCGTCTCTTAGATAGGCTAGGCTAAACTATGATGTTTGGTACGTTAAGTGTATTAAATGCATTTTCGACTTAGGATATCTTCAATGTACATGGGCTCATCAGGATATAAACCCATAGTAAATCGAGGAGCATCTGTATTAAATATCATGTTGAGAATGGCCATCCACCTATTCCTGATTTAACATGAATGCCTCCAGGCTATACCCTCATCAGGTAAAATGTTGCCTTCTGGTCAAATGCCTTTTTACAGCATCTATGAATATGATCTTTTATTTTTTCTTTGGATCTATTCACATGATTTATGTTACTGAATTTGCCAGTATTGAACCATTCATGTATTAATGAAATAAACCCCACTGCATTATGATGTAATATTTTTAATGTGCTGGATTGTTTGGTAATATTTTATTAAGGGGTTTTGCATTAGTATTCATAAAAGAGATTGGTGTACAGTCTTTGTATAAGGTCTTTATAAAATTTTGGTATCAATTTATACTTGCTTTATAAAAAGCATTGGGAAGTTTTCTTTTTCTAGGCTCTAGAACATTTAACTCCCATTCAAATTATTTGCTTTTCAAGGTTTGCTAACATTTTCATGTCCAGTAGTCTGAGCCTGGTGTTTTTTGTGAAGAGTAGCTCTTTGACAACTTTATTTTTTCTCTTGCAATTAGTCTGTTTAGACTTTCTGTTTTACTTGTGGTTAATTTTGATGAATTATATTTTCCTAGAAATGCATTTTATCCAGGTTTTATGTTTATTTTCATGAAGTAGTACAAAGTAATCTTTATTCCCTCTTTATGTGATTTTTCTCCTCTTGTAATTAATTTTTGCATATTTGTATTTTCTCTCTCTTAATTAGGTTAGATATTTATTTTGACCTCAAGAACAAACTTCTTTATTATTTGTTAAAGTTTTTGTTTTATAACCATTAATTTCTGTTTTATAGCCATTAATGTTCTGACATTATCATTAATGTCTTCCTCTGTTTTCCGGTTTTTTTTTTTTTTTTTTAAAAACAGCATCTCACTCTGTCACCCAGGCTGGAGTGCAGTGGTGTGATCAGAGCTTACTGCAGCCTTGAACTCCTGGGTCCTCTCCTTTCAGCCTCCCAAGTGAGCACCACCATGCCCGACTAGTTTTTTAAATTTTTTGTAGAGATAGGGTTTCACTATGTTGCCCAGGCTGGTCTCTAATTCCTGGGCTCAAGCAATCCTCCCGCCTTGGCTTCCCATAGTGCTGGGATTACAGGCATGAGCCACTGCGCCTGGCCCAAAACATTTTTTTGTTGTTACTTTTCTATCCTTTTGAGTTAGAGGCTCAATTAGTTTATTTTCAGACTTATTTTTTTATTGATATAATTAAAAGTATAAAAGTATAAATTTTCCCCTTGAACACTATTTTAGTTGTATGCCATATATTCAGATATATAGATGTCTTCATTATTTATTTTTTTTAGAGATGAAATCTCACTACGTTGCCCAGGCTGGACTCAAACTCCTGGGCTCAAACAATCCTCCTGCCTCAGCCTCCTGAGTAGCTGGGACTCCAGGCTCGTGCCACCACGCCAGGCTTCATATGGTTTAATAGGAGTCTTGCAATTTTGGTTTATATATGCTCTTTGATCCAAGAGAATTTTCATAGAGGCCATACATTTCCAGGTGACAATGCCTTTTTGTTTTCTGATTTTGTCATTGATTCATAGGTTTACAACATTTATAATCAGATACTCTTAACTATATTTACATCTTTTCAAATTTTTTATTAGGATTTTCTTTGTGACCTAACATATCACTTTTCGTGAATCTTCCATGGGCATTTGAAAAGATGTATTCTCTATTATTAATACAGAGTTCAGTATATATATGTGTGTGTGTGTGTGTGTACATATTCCTAAGGTGTACTTTGCTATGCTCTCTCTAGAGGTCTGTAACAGCCTTATCTCCATGCATGCCATCTAGCTGGGACTCATCTCTGGCTAAAGCTACAGTTGTGATTTGGTGAATAGTTATTTCTGAGCATTTGATCTTGTTTGAGAATTGTTACTTTAACATTACAGAGTGCCCTTTCTGCTTGGTTTCATGCCTTCTGGCCCAGATTCCACCTTGTCTGACATTAAGATTGTGACTACTGCTTTATTTTTATTTGCATTTTCCTGGTATGCACTTGCCAATGGTTAACTTCAACCTTCCTCACTCACGATGTTCTAGGTGTGTCTCTTGAACACAGCAGACTTGGGTTTTGCCTAGTATTTCAATCTGAAAACCTTTCCCTTTAATAGGTAAGTTAAGACCATTTACATTTATGGATATGATATGTTCAGTTTTAGTTGTGTCAAAAATTATTTTATATCATGACTACATATATACACACACACACACACACACACCCCCGCCCCACTGTAGCTGGTTTCCTTCCAGTAATGCATTTTGACAATGTTCCTCAGGGAAAAGGGAAGAAATGCATGCAGCTAGCCAGAGCTGGATATGGTAAATAATCAAGCGGTGGTACCCAGAGAGGACCAATTGAGTGGCTCCCATCAGGGACTCTGTAGGGATGTCCTGAGAGCTCTGTCTTCCCTCCTGTCCTTTTCAACACCTTTCAAGGCACCATTCAGAAAGACTGAGAAGACACAATCAACATTTTAAAAAGACAGAAAGCTCTTGCATGACTGGCCCTTTCTCCCCTCTGATTACTACTCAGGTGTCACCTCCAACAAGAGGCTGGCCCTGATGGGTTTCCCATCCCACATGCTCTCCTTCCGGCATGGGGACCAGGTCTCCTTGCACCCACAATGATACAGAATTATTTTGTTCCTGAGCTTGTTTTCTGTCTGGCCCTCTCCTAGAGGTACTGTGGTCTCCTACTGCAATATTCTTTCCACAATGGCAGGGACCTTGTCTGTTTTCTCACTTCACTGTGAGAGCACAGTGAAGATCTGATGGTTACAATTTGCATGTCCTTGCTTATGGGAGGCCAGCAAGGAATTTCCTTAGTGAATGACCTGTGGGGCCAGTTCTTCACAGGTTCCTGAGGCCTTTGCCTTCTCTTTTGCATAAGGAGTTGGGGGTGGCCCTGAGATTTTTATTTTCTTTTTACACGGGTGTCACTGTTTGGTTTAAAGTCTCCAAGGTCTGTCCCCTGGCTTCTCGTATAGCAGGCTGCAAAAAGATCCCGACTGCAGGCTAAACGACAAGAAAGGACCCAGACAAAGCAAAGGCTCCTGGCCAGGGGTCCTCTCTGGCCCCTTCCCTGAACTAGCTTTCACCTTGTCAAATGCTCCTCTTGTCTGCGGAAACTCCCACCGGAGCCAGGCCAGCCCCATCCCACCTACACGCAACATGGAGGAGACAGCTCAAATTCTGCACCTTCACAAAGGATTCAGGCACAGCTTTGAGGTGGTCACTGGCCAAGCGGGGTCCTCCAGCAGGTCCAGCTCCAGGGGCCCTGCACTGGCTGTCCGTTCCCTCTCATTTCTCTGCCCAGCTCAAATGTCACCTCCCTGGAAAATCTTTTAGCCCTCCCTAGGCGAAAAAGCATGGGTGCCCCTCCTTGGTCTTTAGTGCTCCACCACACTCTTCCCGCTACAGCTCCTAGCTGGGGGTGTAAGTGCCCCCTCCCAAGCAAATGACATCCCCACCTCCCCTCATGTTAGCACCCCAGCTTTCTCTTTTGGTAGCAATCGCTGAAGGAAAGAGTCACCATTAATTACAAATGTGAGTTATCAACTTTTGCAATTTCAGCATCCTTAATCTCTGTGGGAAGCTCCTAAACTGCTAAGTGCCACCAGGTGGGGCCCCTCACCCTCAACACAAGGGTGGGCGGCTGTTACACATCCTCGGGCACCCTCATCCACGCGCTGTGAGAGACCATCTTGACACGCTTCGGGAGCCCCTGGCTGCCCAGCCCTGACCACAGGGGTGGGGAGAGCCACCTCTGTCGAGGGAGGATAGAGGTGTTCGGACGGAGGTGGAGGAGACTTAAAACAGTCTACAAAGACACAAACCTAGAAAAGCAGAAATCTTGGTGAGCCGGGAGGCACAGCGGGATGTCAATGGGCCAGGCCTTCCTAGTACCCAAACCCTGGGGAAAGGCAGCAGACGGCCTCCCTCTTTCCTGGACCACTGTGTCCCTGCCGGGAGTTTAAAGTTCATTCCCAACCCCCCTAGCTGCGGGGCACACATGGCGCTCATGCCCAGCCCACGAGGTGTCCAGCCCGGAAGTTTCTGGTGCCACAGTGGAGCTCTCAGGGCTTTTTCTCCAGTTCAGCTTTCGTGAAAAGGCCACCCAGGTATCAATGTGGAGGAATCTGTAAACTCCCAAGGCACATTTTAAACTGTAATGTTTATTGCAGTTCATAGACGGGATGGGATTCGGTGGGTCCCTTCCTAGCACAAGGTCTGCAGTCGCAGGAAAGGGTCAGCACTGCATGGGCTCCTCCTCCTCCTCACTGGGGCCAGAGGTCAGGCAGCCCTGCAACACACAGCACAGCGGCCACCTCAGACACGGTTCTAATGCAAGCAAGTATACACAACAGTTTGAACACTTTTGGGGTGATGCTGATTTTAAGGCACACAAAAACCTTAAATATTTTCTCCTTACTCAAGATATGGAGGATGCTTGACTCACATATGTAAAAAATGCCTCAGATAAGTCTTGCTTCTTGCATTTACTGCTGCACACTTAATCAAATCCACATAGTACATGGTTGAGCACATAAAGGGAATGAGGCCCACCGGCTCCTTCACTAAGAAAGGCCGTGGTAGGCGCTGCTTCGCGCCATACAATTATAGTCTATCACCTGCAGGTTTTCCTGAACAGGCACAGCATTAGGAGCATTTCCGAGCAGGACTTACTGCACGTGGAGAACAATTTGGTTAGTTCATGACTAACCCCTAGTTCTCAGAAAATGTGGTTGTGGCCAATGCCACTTTGAGAGATTCTTACCACCTGGGGCTTGCTTTTTATACTGAAAAAAAGAAGGATTAGAACATTAGTGGACAACCCCTGAACAAACTCCTCAAGAATGTGCAGAGTACAAAGCAAGGATAATCTACTAATCCAAGCAGAAAAACTTGGCTTGGAAAAAATTTTTCTAAATTTAATGCTACTACAGAAAGTCTCTCCAAACTATTCCATTTCCAAAAGGGAATCGGCTTTCATTGTGCATGTGAACTAATGAGATAATAGCTGTAAGATTCAAAACATGTCAGTGTGCAGGTAGAAGGGTTTAAGGAAAAAAAAGAATCGGAACATGTAGAGATTTAAATAATGTGTGTTGTTTGATCATTCTACAAGATACCAATTTCTGAGCGTTGCTTAAAATGCTTTCTCATCAACATAGGAGCCTGTTTCTAATGTTGGTAAGCCACTCCTTTCCAGATCAGAACAGAGTCTTCATGCCAGCAGCAAACATGTCTGGCTGGGCTCCAAAGAGTACCCTATGGCTCTTAAACAATGTGAAATTTCTTATATGAAGCATTGCAAAAAGAAAAGAAAGTACCATGTTTTTACCTTGGCAAAAAATTGTTTTCTCTGACACTTTTTTTTTTTTTTAAGTTTTTTTACCCCGATTCTGAAGAGTCTATAGAAGAAGCCTCTCTTTGGTTTGGAATCCGGAGGACATATTTTCTCTTCTACATCTAACAGCAATTTTCCTCATTTCCATTTTCATTGATGTCCTTGAAACATCCAGATTCGATCATCTGCATGTACAGAAGAGCAGGACAGAGAAGGCGTGGAGGGACACCGCGGGGCAGTTGGTGTGTGCCAGCACCATCAGCTCCCACGTAGCCCCTGTGCTCCACGCTGGCGCCTCAGAGCTCACAGGCCCGGGCCTAGCCTGGCTTCCCTTGCCTAGACTCTGCCTTCCCTGCTTCCTGACCTTGTCTTGGGGTAAGTAATATGGTCCCCTCTTCCCCTGTCTCTGAGCTACTGTGGGAACTGTGGCTGCCAGCCAGCCCTGCTTAGGGAGCGGGACTCAGGGGTGGCAGGCAGGCCCCCACGGGCCCAAGATGGCCACCTCCTGTCTACTTCCAGTCCCTGGGACCAGGGGCAGCTGCCATGCTTCTGCACGGTTGTTGACATGGTCCTTGGCTTGCCCATGGTCTAGTCCTGTGGTCAAAAGTCTTGCATAATTTTACCTCCCAAACACACACACACACACACACACACACACACACACACACACACTCTCTCTCTTTTCTTTTGTCATTGTTGGAATATAAACCTGCTATGCTGGAAAGGCCAATACCTCATTCTGCCAGGGGATGGAGACACACCCCGTAACAAATTGAGCATAGAAGCTGTCATCTGTGGTGTCCAGGTAGACTCCTTTCACTGCGGAGAACTGCTCGATATCCAAGACATCCTTGCAGTAAACTGCATGAGGCTGTGCAGCAAGAACAAACAGAGGCACCAACCCATGAGGTGACAGTTCCCACAGTTACGAAGAATAAAATGCCTATGATGTGAGTGCATAAACACTTCTCCGCGTCTTTGCCAAGCCCCTCATTTGAAGCATTTTCTGATTCATAGAGTGTGTCCTGACTCTTTAGTGTCACAGGTCCTGTGGATCTTGTGTGCTCCAGCTCCCTTGCGTGTGCACACACTCTCCCTCTCTTTCTCTGTCACTCACACACACACACCCCCTCTGAGGGCCACACCCTTCTCTTTTCTATGGTGAAAAACGGATTACAAACAAGGCCGGATGAAGGAGGATGGGATGGGCTGCTTTTATCGGAAGATACAGCACAGACTGAACAGCTGTGGAGCAGGATGGAGACCACGGCTACAAGATCTGTTAGCGACCACTCTCACCCCTGCCCAAGCCCCGGCGTCCTGCACCTGCTGAAAGTGTGAGTGGCAGCTCCAGTGGTCTCGAGCTGACGGAGGTGTCCGAGGGACCAAGGGCCCTACCCTTCCTGTTCCGCTCTGTTCTGTGGGTCAGCAGGCCCGTCCTCTGGGACAGGAGCCCAGGTCTGTGGCCCCCGCCCTGGCCCTGTGGTCCTCAGGTGCAAGGGGTCAGGCATGCAGGCACAGGGTGCCGAGGCGGGTGCTGAGGCTGGGCCTCCGCCTCCTGCCAGTGCAGCTGCTTGCACTTTGGGGGCTAAGGAACAAAAAGCACAGAACTCCACGGTTGTGGGGCCCTCATCTGCTCGTAGAAGAGACGTGCCCTGCAGTTCTGAGAAACCATCTTACCCACAGCCAGAACTTGCGCACCACAGTGAGTCCTATAATCAAGGCAGCCGTGCTCTGAGAGTAGCTCCTCGTCATTCACGCATCCCCGCAAGGTGTGGCGTGCAAGTGAGCTGGCAGGCCCCGCCTTCAGGGGACACACCGGAGAAAGGCATCCCAGTATTTCAGTCCAGGCCAAAGGCCCCAACCCCCATACTGCCCCACAACCAACGGAGTCTTAATTCCACAAAGGGAACTCCCCGCTGTGTTACCATGAGAGCCCTTGAGGACTGGCTCCCTGTGGGGTCATGTGATTACTCTGAGGAGGACCTGCAGACATGTCGGAGATGGCCCAGAGCCCCTGCCCCACCTGCTCCCCCACTCTTCTCAGGACTGGGTCAGTGTCAGTCGAGCTCAGCTGGAACGTCCCTCCTCAGAGACTGCCTTGGGCCTGCCTTCCCTGCTCCTGACCCGAGCAGCCCCAGGGCCTGGCGGGAGGGAGGCTCTCCAGACCAGAGGCCCATCTGGAGGCCTTGTCATGCACTCGGCAGTATTAGATGGTTTTCTCAGTTGGCTAGTTAGTTTTACTGCCTATCGCTGCAGGCGGACAGGCTCCCCCCCCACTTCCCCCCCACCCTCAGCAGAGACCTTGCTTGTCTTGTTCTCCCTGTGACCTTAATACCTAGAGCTGTGTGTGGCAGGTAGTAGGCATTCGATAAGTATGTAACATGTGAATTAATTCCAAGGAAGCAGTTACTACTATAACATATAATACAAATATAAAATAAACCTAACAAATCCTGAACAAGTCCCATATCTAAAAATATTTTAATTGTACTATCTATCTTAATTCCGTCCTATTCTTCAAAATTACCTTATCCTCACATTTGTATAATATAATGCGTCTGAAGCAGACTGCTCAAGACAAAGCCCAGGGTACTGTTTGCATTCACTTATCCTTTTATCAGCAGGAGTGTACTGACTGTCTACAGGCATCCCCACCAGCCACCGACAAGTGCCAGGCCCTGTGCTAAGCACTCTGGAGACACAACCTCATCTGGTCTCCACCTCACACTCAGGAGGAGGCACAGTGACCTCACCACAGTCCTCAGCGTGGGGCCCAGCCACAGTCCCAGGCCTCATGAGAAGCAGAGTGGGAGGCGCATTCCAGGCGAAGGAAGCCAGTGTGCACAGTGGTGTGAGGTGAGCGCTGGCATGAGAAGTGAAGCCAGCACTGAGACCAGAAAGGGAACAGTGGACATGCAGGGCCCTGAAGGGCACGCGGAGGAGGTCCGAGGTGGTGCTGCGGCTCCTGAGGAGGGCAGTGGCTCAGCACCACCAGCAGTGAGGGCAGACAGTGACTCCAGGCCCAGGAGCCAGATAGCTGCAGGGAAGGTCTGTGCCAGGTCTGGGGGTGGCTTTGGGGAGCTGGGGGTGCACCAGCAATGGGGGGAGGAAGAACCAGCTATGACAGGCACCACAGAGCAGAAGCCACACCCTGGCTGTCCCAGGTGATTCTGTATCTGCTTTAAAAAAAACGATGTTACATGGATCACTGTTCCTGGGGACCCTGCTACTCTTGGCAGCACTCACGTCAGGACGGAAAGGAGGGTCCAACATGTTTGCTTCCAGCCTTCTGAAGTTGATGTCCTTGAACACGGGGTGCTGCTTCACTCCAGCTGCCCCATCGCCCTTGCAGCCCAGCCGCTCACTTGGGTTCTTGGTGAGTAACTGTACAGGAGGTACAAATGGAGTCAAGTTAAGCTCCTGGATAAAAATGAAACTCAAAAATCCCCTCCATAATAATCAAGAATTAGGGGTGGCAGAGAGCAGGGACATCTAAAAAAATACTTAAATTTCAAAGCATCAACCCCACCATGTTAATTCAGATTTTACTACTTATGTGGTACTTCACAAAGCAGTTAGGCCAAAGTTTTGCCTTTGAGCTATCAATACCTAAGGGGTTGGCTAAGTTAATGCTTAAGTAAAAAAATTTTTAATAATGTAAAAATTAGGGAATTTTTTTTAATTTTTTTTTTTTTTTTTAATATAAGACGGGGTCTCACTCTTGCTCAGGCTGGTCTCGAACTCCTGAGCTCAAGCAATCCTCCCGCCTCAGCCTCCCAGAGTGCTAGGACTACAGGCGTGAGCCACCACGCCCGGCGAAATTAGGGAATTTTTTAAGGAAATAGAAACTGTTGAGAATTTCAGAACTATCATTTTAATGTTAAATTATATTTATAACCAGAAACCATTTTAATCTGTTCATTAAATAGATCACTAAGGACCTCAGATAAAGCAAAAATTGAACAAACCTAGTTCTAGAGACTGTATATTCTTAAAATAGGGAGTATCTCATTCAAAAGTATTCCCTATACACATACTTACAACTGTCACAAATTCAATAAGCCTTCCTCCACAATTATTATCGATCAAAAAAGGTTAGGCTGTGCTCAAAAGCAGCATATTAAAGATCTACACCTCTAAAATATGGCCTAGACCAGAGGTTGAGAAACTACAGACCATGGGGTATATTAGCTGCCTAATTTTATAAATAATAAGGTTTTTTTGGCACAACCATTAGTTTACTATTGCCTATAGCTGCTATTGCACTACAGTGGCAGAGCCGAAGAGTTGTAATAGAGACCTGCAAAGTCTAAATAATACTTACTATCTGGCTCCTTTCAGAAAAGTTTGCTGATTCCTGGCCAAATCAATGTCCCAAAGACCAGAAAGCATTCTGGACCCAGCTTCTCTGTAGTGCTCCAGCCCCCAACCTCGCTGAGCTGTGCCACCCAGGGCCTATGTCTAGAAAGCTCTTTGCCTCACTGACTCCTGCTAAATTCCTCGGGTCCCAGCTTCTCTGGTCCCCGTGCCTCCACTGGATTAGGCTCCCACGGCCTCGGAGCACCCCTGCTTCTCCTCTACGGCACTTACAACCGAGGTGGACAATCACGGGACCATCCTTTTTGCCAGCCTTTCCTGCTGGACATGAAGCCTGCTGAGACAGGGGCTGTGCATCCCCAGCATCTGGCCAAGCAGGTGCTCAATGACATTTGCTAAATGCATTTATACTTTGCATGCTTTTGTTAATTTAAAACAGATCTGGAAAAAAAAAATTTTTTTTTTTTTTGAGAAAGTCTTGCTCTGTCGCCCAAGCTGGTGTGCAATGGCCTCATCCTAGCTCACTGCAGCCTCCAACTCCTGGGCTTATTTAAGTGATCCTCCTGCCTCAGCCTCCCCAGTACCTGGGACTACAGTCAAGTGCCACCTCGCCTAGCTAATTTTCCTGTTTTTGGTAGAGATGGGGTCTCGCTCTTGCTCAGACTGGTCTCGAACTCCTGGCCTCAAGCCACCCTCCTGCCTTCTGCCTCCCAAAGTGCGAGGATTACAGGTGTGAGCCACTGCGCCCGGCCCTGAAAATTAATTGTCATGCCAAATACAATTTCTGTATCTCAGGGATTCCATGCCTCTATTACTAAGCTTGCTGCCAAAACACACCCATTGAAGGCCATGGATAGTCTGAATGTGTCACACCCTCCACCCCTAAATTCACAGGAGGAAACTTAATCCCCAATGCAATAGTATTAACAGGTGGGGCCTTTAGGAGGTAAATAGATCATGAGGGCTCTGCCCTCCTGAATGAGATTAGGGCCCTGATAAAAGAGCCCCAAGGGTGCATGTTTGAGGACGCAGTGAGAAGGTTCCCTATTTGAAGCAGAGAGCAGCCCTCACCAGACACCGAATCTTCTGGGGCCTTTATCTTGGACTTCCAGCCTCCAGAACTGTCAGAAATAAATTTCTGCTGTTTATAAGTCACCCCATCTAGGGGATTTTGTTACAGAAGCCTGAGTGGACTCAGACAGTGGCCTGATCAGGCAGCACAGGGCAGAGGAAAGAACCTTGGTCCAAAAGCTGGGCTCAAGTCCTGCCGCTGCTGTTTACTGTGTGACATCACAGAAATCAAACTCTTAATTTTTCCAACTGTGAGGCTATGAGACTATCTTAGGAATCCACTGTGAGGATTAAATGAGATGGTATGTCAAAGAGACATTATAGAAATTCTAGAACTGTATACAAATGTCAGTCAGTCTGACCTCCCATTTGAATTACGGTAAAAAGCCAACTGTTCTCTTTGCTTCCCCCTCTTCTCTCCATGCCACACAAGCTTCACACCCTAACCTTAAACCAGACCTGGTTCATTCTTTCAGCAAAATCTCAGAGCACTGGGAGCAGGTGGGGCGCAGGCCCAGGTGATAGGTAGGGAGTAGGGCGCAGAGGCCAAGGGCGCTCGCAGCATCTCACAGGCCTCCCTGGCTTTACACACCTGAGTGGTCCTGGTGCACGCTCCTCGCAGTACCTGGGGCCACCAGCCTGTCTTGCAGGAGATCCGCAGCCCCTCCTCTGTGCTCTTGTTCAGGTTAACTTTGCATCTTGAGATGCCTCTACTCTGATCCCTGATTGTTGGAATTTAGCCCATTCTTTAAGAACTAATTGCTTTTCCTTTCAGTAACTATTGAGGATTATGTGTTACTAAACACTTTCCATGAATTATTTCATTTTATCTTCCCAACAGTCCTATAAGGTAGAAGTTACTCTTATCCGTGTTTTATAAATGAGAAACTGAGGCTTGGAAAGGTCAGCTCGTAATGGGGAGCTGAGATCCCCCTGGGCCCCAACTTCAAAGCCTCCTCACAACACAGGCCCTTGCTCAGACACCGCCTTCCTTCCTGATGCCTCTAACACCCAAAGGGATTTCTTCATCCTGAAAATCCTTAGGCCCTTGTTTCTGTCCGTTTATGACACCTTCACATTCTGCTTTTTTTTACTATAGTCATTTTTATGTTTGTTTTAGGCCTAGCATTAACTGCTGCTTAGGGCAGGCACTGTTTCTAGTATATATTTTTTACATTCCTGCAGCCCTGGCACAGTGTCCTGTGTGTGGCAACACTCCGTCAATAGCTATCAAACTGAATATAAACCAGTAGTTTGGTCCAAATGTTATTAAACACTGTCCACTCCAAGCAGAATGAGCTAGCTGGGAGAAAGCCAGGCTGATGCCACAGCTCAATGACAAGCGTGAAACACTCATTGCTTCATACATGGAAACAAATGAAAGGGAAAGCAAAATAATGACTCTCCAGCCACCACCAACTCACGTGAGTTACTGTACGCTCCAGCCCTAGGTGTATCTGCTGCTGGCTCCAGTACCCAGGGAGGGAGCTCTGCCCTCTTCTCCAATGGCCTCGTCCTCCCCAGCCCAGCCACACTCTCCCCAGGTCACACCCTAGACTCTTCCCAACCAGCAAGCCTGCCCTCAGCTCCAGTCCCCGCAGCTTCCTCCGGGCAATGCCTTCTAGGCTTTCTGCCTCCACCCAGAGGTGCCCTGACTCCAACAAACCGTGGACTGCGCGTGGCCAACAACTGATGGAAACGACCCTTTCCCTCGTCATCCTCCGAAGCCAGCTTCGATTCCATGGTCCATTACTCAGTTTCTCCTCTGCAGACACGCCAGCTCCTGGCCAGTCTATTGCCTCATCACCCCTGCTGAGCCAACCCCCAGAGCTGGGTCAGCCTGCTCCCAGCCCGTGCCATTCTGGGTGTGGGGGGCACAACACACGACCACAGCTGCCCACCTCCCTTCAAATCCATGTGAGCCCTAGATGCTGCCGAGGAGCCCCCACTACTTCACAGTGCTCGACACCTCCTCTGCTCTCACCTCCCTCCCCGTTGAGAAAACAGAAACCCCACAAGACAGTCTTCCCCACTCACCTCTTCCCCCGCTGCACTGGCCACAGACGCTGCCTCCCTTCCCTGTGTGTGCTGGCTGCCATCCTCCCCACCGCCAGGACTTTGCCCCACCAGTCCCCCCTTCCCTCTGGCGTTTCTGCTCAGGCCCCCATCCTGGAGTCAGCCTGGACTCTTCCCCACCACACTGGCAAATCCTCTAGGCCCTGCCTTCAGGATGCACCCAGAGTCTGACAGTGGTTGTCTTCCAACACTTCCCACTCCTGCTCTGCCACCACCAAGGCCCAAGCCACCCCCGTCCTCGCCTGAGTCACTACAAAGCCCCAGTGGCCTCCCTGCATCCAGCCCACCCATTCTCTCCCCAGCATTCTCCTCAGAGCCCTGCCGTGGCTTCATGGCCATCAGAGTAAAAGTAACACTCAAGGCCTGAGGAGATGATGGGGTTGCTCAGCGCGGGCCTGGGCTTCCTGACCTCCGTCCCACCCCCTCGAAGACCCCACTGTGCACACCAGCCGTCAGCCACCACGTGGCCTTGCTGCTGCAGCCAGTTCTGCCCTGCAAGCCAATCCTCTCTTCCCTAGACCCTGCTGCTGGTGGTGGCGCTGGCGCTGTCTTCTCAGTCTATTAAAATCGCCACCTTCCCCGCTTCCCTGTCCTCTGGAGTGCGGGTTGGGTCGGCCCACACATCTGCCTCATTTGTTCTGTTTACTGTCAGCTCCCACTGAGAAGGAGGTGGGGGCTTTTGTTTTGCTCACTGTTGTATCCCCAGTACATGGGACAATGCCTGGCACATACGAGATGCTCAATAAATCCTTGTTTAATGAAAATAAATGAAAGAAGTGTGCTCAGAAATAATAAATAATGGTTTAAGATAAATAACAGAGTCTCCCTCATTGCTTTAGTGTCTGGGAAGCCAGGGACAGTGAAAACAGTCCAGGCCTGAAGGCAGATGGAACCTGACTGCTCCTCACTCGTCCCGTGACTGTGGACCAGGTCTCTGTGCGGTGACACACAACGCCAGTGTCAGCATTGCAGGGCCCTGAACAGAATCAAGGAAAGTGTCTATGCAGCTCCTGGCACAGAACCAGGCACACAGCCGGCCTTCAAGTCAGAGCGTCTGCGGGGCTGCAGCGCTGGCACAGAGCCTGGGCCGCACTTGCGGAAGACTGACAGCCTGCACACCACTGGAGAGAGTTACGAGTCCAACCTCCCAGCCTCCGCTGAGCCGGACCTACCATCCTGCAGATAGATTTGGTGTCCTCTGAAAACTTCTCGGAATACTCTTCAGTATCCTTCTTGACTCTTCGATCGATCTCCTCCCGTCTGACTTTCTCTTTGAATTTTCTGAATGGAGAATGTCCCTGAATCATTTCATATATAAGACAGCCAAGTCCCCACCAATCAGGACCGAATGTATAGTTTTCATTATTGATAACTTCAGGAGCTATATAACAAATACAGGAAATTTAAATTAAATTACATTTTGGTTTTAAATTTTCTTGTAATTAATTCCAAATAATACATTATAAATTCAATGTTTGTTACAACACGGATGAATCTTAAAAACATTATGTTAATTGAAAGAAGCCAGACACAAAGAGCCAAATATTGTGATTCAATTTTTATAAAATAGAATAGACAAATCCATAGAGACAGAAAGTCAATTAGTGGTTGCCAGGGCTGGGGGTGGGAGGTGAAGAACAGGGAGTGACTGTGAATAGGTACAGGGTTTCTTTTTTGAGGTCATGAAAATGCTCTGAAATTAGATAGTGGTGATGGTTGTGCAACTCTGTAAATATACTAAAATCCCCTGAATTAAACACTTCAAATTGGTGGCCTTTATGGTATGTGAATTATATCCCAGTAAAGGTGTTATTTTTAAAATGTTCGCATTCTTCATACAGGATGAACTGAATTGCCACAGAGTAACATTAACATGGGAAAACGATGCTCTCGGGAAGACCCCACCTCTGGAAGGTGCCCCTCCAGACTCGCACAGCCATGCCCACGGGTGCCCCCGTGTGCTGCCATCTACTCCTGCATTGTCAAAACCCCCAGAAGTTGGTGCAGCAGAAACGGCCGCGTGTGGGGTCTTTACTGCAGGACTCAGCAAGGCCCTCAGAGGCCACCACCCCTGGGGGTCGGGCTGGCACTGCCCACAGATCTTTGGAACAACCCCCTTTGGGATAACCCGAGTAGGATGATTTTGCAAGGGGTGTGCAGGGCGGGCGTGCACAGGGGCAGACTTGGGCAGAGTGGGAGACTTGGGGTCTCGTCCTGATTCTACCCTCGCTTAGCCAGGGACTGAGGACACAGAGCCCTCTGTAGGCCTCGCCCTCATCTGTAAAAGGAGGGCCAAACGAGAGGATTCCTCAGCAGTCTCAAAACTCCAACTGGTTGAAGACTTCAAAACACCACTGTACCCTCCGCCAGTGAGCTCAAACTGAGCTCCAGGTCCACCTGTGTCGTGATTTCTCTATGTTCGGAGGCACTCAGGTACCCAGACAGAAAGGACAAGGACCGCTGAAGCGCTCCCTCACATACCCATGTAGCCGACTGTTCCAACTCTCCCTCGAACCGTCTGCCCTTCTGGGACCTCCACAGCCAAACCAAGGTCTGAAATCCGGATATGTCCTGTGTGTGTTCAAATACATTACACAAGTCACAGGAGGAAGTAACGACACTTTAACAACAACAAAAATTGGGAAAAAATCATCTTAACTACCATGGATAGAAATAATAGCATTTGATACTCTGGAACATTTAAAAGTAAAACTGCACTTAACTTTTTCACATTTAGTAAAATTCTGTACAGTGCATTCAGTTTCAGTAACAGCAGCAAATCGGACTCATGCGTGGCTATTGACCAGGAAGCCCTTCAATCACAGACAATCACGTGATAGACAGAGGCTTTGTATTTATTATTTCATTTCCATATAACTACCAGGTACATAAATAAAAATATAACGAACATTTTATCAACTACAAAATAGTAAATAAACACATTCTGTCAGAGTACCAGGAGGCTTACCTACAAGGACAGCTATACATGAATGATATGGAGTTTTTCTCTGGAGAACAAATGATAATCAAGTCGGGAAAATAATAAACAAAATTAACATATTTCACTTAAAGAACTGTATTATGTATTAATGCCTTCAACATAGGAGTATTTAAATATTTGTTAAACTACGGGCCAGATACTGATTACGCCTGTAATCCTAGCACTCTGGGAGGCCAAGGCAGGAAGATCGCTGGAGCTCAGGAGTTCGAGACCAGCCTGAGCAAGAGCGAGACCCCGTCTCTATTAAAAAATAGAAAAATTAGTCGGGCATCGTGGCATGCGCCTGTTGTCCCAGCTACTTGGGAGGCTCAGGCAGGAGGATCGCTCAAGCCCAGGGGTTTGAAGTTGCAGTGTTACAATGACACCACTGCACTCTACGAAGGGAGAAGACTAGGTCTCAAAAAAAAAATTGTTGAACTACTATGACAATAACAAATTACAAAAAACATCCTTTTGAGAGTATAGAAAGATAAGCCAGCCCTGGAAGCAGATGCCCTCTTCAATATATTCACCACTTATCCCCCCAGCTTCTAATATATACCTGGCATATAGCAGGTGCTCAATAAATATTTATTGAAGAAATGAATGAACAACCAATAAATATTTACTGAACACTAAAAATATGCAACGTGCCCTTCAAGGCACCGAGATCATTTCAACACAGCCTACATTATGCTTCAGACAGGAAAATCGACCTGTGACTCTGCTTGCGTGCATGGGATGAACCACACCATGCCCTTGTGCAGCGTGCCCACTCTGGGAGGCGGGAGCGTGGAGGGCTTCTGCACACGGATTCTGGACTAGACGGCCTGAGTCTACTCCCAGCTCCGCCGTTTATCATCACGCCTCAGTTTCCTCCGCTTACACAGATACAGGCTTTCAGTAATGCAGCTCTCATGTATTTCATGTTTAAACAGTACTGGCATGTTGTGACTTATTTTTTAAGTATTACAGTCTTATTTTTCTTTTAAAAAGTTATTTTTAAACTGAGAAATGCAAATTACAACTACACTGAAATACCAATTCCCACCTAACATACTAACAAAACCCCCAAAGTTTGAGGATGTAGTCTGCTGGCAAGGCTGTGGGGATACAGGCAGGAATGCAGACTAGGACAACATCCTGGAGTGGAATTTGGCAATATTTGGCAAAACTGCATGTGAATTTACCCACTTCTAGGAATCTATTAGAAGGATATATTAGAAAAAATAGGAAATGACATGGGCACAGGGCTACTCTTTGCAGTACTAACTGAAATAGCAAAAGAGTGGAAACAACCCAATATCAGGGAGTACCAGGCAAATAAAGCAGGTTTGTCCAGGCAGCTGCAGCAGGGATAAGGAAGAGCTCCACTGAGTGTGGTAGAGAAATCTCTGTTATATATTAAGTGGGAAAGCGAAGTGGAGGCCGGGCGCAGGTGGCTCCTGCCTGTGACTCCAGCACTCTGGGAGGCTGATGCAGGAGGATCACTTGAGCCCAGGAGTTCGAAATTAGCCTGGCAACATAGCGAGACCCCAGTCCCTACAAAAAGTTTTTAAAAAGCTAGCTGGGCATGGTGATGCACTCCTGCCATCTCAGCCACTTGGACAACTGAGGCGGGAGGATCACTTGACCCCAGGAGTTTAAGGCCAACCTGGGCAACATAGAAAGGAATGGGGAACAAATATTATATCTACACATATACTGTATGTAAATGAAAGAATTTAAAAAATGAGCTAAAATGATTACTTGGGGGTGTGGACAGAGATGGAATCTTGATGTCTCTGAATATGCTCAGTTTTTCAGTTTTGTCTTTGGAACCACATAAATGTTTTACATAATTCTAAAATTTAAAAATGAGATCACTAAAAATTAAAAACAAAATGAAGAAAATGAACCTAATGGTATATCAAGCTGGTGGCTTAACCACACAGAAGGATATTGATTGACTTTAAAATAATTTGAACAACCCTAGAACCAAAGAACTTTTGCTAATAACCAAAAGAACTGCAAAGAAATCTTATATTGTTTTCAATAATCTTACTGATGTAATAATATTAATATTGTTATCCTAAAACTTTTACATATATAGTGGATAAAATAAATAAGTAATTATGTTCATGTTATTAGGAACTAATACTTTTAGCATTAGGCAAAAAGCACAAATATGAAATGAAGAATTTAAATAAGAATTAGAAATGACAATATGAGTTCCATGATAAATACATTCTTTTGCAATGGGCACCTCAGCGCCCACCCGTGGCCTCAAGATGCCACTTTCCACGCAGAGGCCCAGGGTCCTTGGAGAAATGGTGGATTCCAGGTCTCATTCAGCACACATGTAGGACAATCCTTACACGGCAGAAAGAGGGAAGTTATTAACGGCTCCTGGGTGCCCACTAGCCAAAGTTGGATGATCTGAACAGCAAAAAGTATGACTCCAATAGATTAAAACCTTTCAAATGTGTTAAAATCCACAAGTTCATAATGATACCAAGACAGAACAAAACTTCACTGGTTGTCTTGCATGACGACAGAGAACTAGGGCAATCTCCTGGTGAGTAGAGATAAAGAGAGGTATTCACCTGCTTTTCCTGAAACAGGCAAATAAACGTTGATGAGATAAATTTTTTTTTAAACAGATGAATCCCAACAAATACGTGCAAAAGGAATGATAACATTAGAATATCATTATTTTATAATCTCAATGAAGCAATGTATCTAAATATTGATCATTAAGCCATTAAGTGAAAGACTAGTGGGGACCTGAATAATGGATAGTTGAGGTTGACCAACATGCAAGACCCCCGATCAATCTTAACACCATAAAAAGAGACACTTGGCCATCACGTACATGCCTCTTGATGTAATGTAACAGGAAGTGCTCAAGAAGGGTGCTCACCAAAAACCAAACCTGGGTCTCTTCCAGCCTCCAGAGCGAACTACTGGCTTACAGGAAAACAGCGGGGATAGGGAGCACATTAAATCCAGCCAAATCCAGAAGACAGGAAATTCCACAGGACAAATGACCTGTGTATTAGTTTGCTAGGGCTGCCATGATGAAGTACCAGAGACTAGGCAGCTTAAACAACAGAAACTTATTTTCTCACGTTCTGAAGGCTGGAAGTTCAAGATCAAGGTGTTGGCAGGGTCGGTTTTATTCTGAGGACTCTCTCCTTGGCTTGTAGATGGCCACTTTCTCCCTCTGTCTTCACAGGGTCATCTCTCTGCGTGTGTCTGAGTCCTAATCTCTTTTTATAGAACCTGTCATATTGGGTTTGGGCCGACCCTAATGACCTCATTTTAACCTGATTACCTCTATAAGACTCTGTCTCCAAATACAGTCACACTCTGAGGTCCTGGGGATTATGAACTTTGAGGGGACACAATTTGGCCCATAACAGCTAGTAGTTTCACGGCAAATAAATGACAAAAAGAAGCAGGGAGGAGAAACCTATGAAGTTAAAAAATACTAACAAGATTATCAACCAACTATTAAATATAATGTGGACTTCATTGAATACTCAATATACAACTCTAAAAACACTTATGAAACAATTAGAGAAAATTTAAAGCTGATGGAGTATTAGGTCATATTAAGAAATCTTTAAATATTTTTGGATATAATAATAGTATTGTCTTTATGATAAGAAGTGTCCTTATCTTTCATAGATATATACTTTATGGACAAAATGACGTGATGTAAAGGATTTCCTTTAAAATAATTATCAGTAATAAAATGCTACTGTTTTTTAAAACAGCTCCCTATTTATCCCTCTTTTTGAGGATATATATTTCACAAAACTGAACATACAAGCATGATACAGTTTTCTTTGTTATCTAAACTACCAGCTGAATTTTATGAACCAAGTCCCTCTTAATAAGTAACTTTGCAAAAAAGAATGCTGGCATATTTGGGATGGACAAATGCTAAATGTGCCTCACAGCCTAAAACAGATGGTAATCAGCTTTTTTACCTAATGCCACCATAAATGTAAAATTCTGCTTTAAAGATGAAAACAGAAAACCTAAGAAGCTGTCAGAAGGGAAACAAGGACATCTCACACAATCACATCACTCTTTTCTTTCCTTAGAGACGCGGTCTCGCTACGTTGCCCAAAGCTGGAGAGCAGTGGCTATTCGCAGGTGCGATCGTAGCACGTCGCAGCCACACCTCGGCCCTGAGTAGCCGGGCGCCAGGCCAGCTTTCACCTGCTCCCAGTGTGCCGACTTCACTCATACTTAAGGGAGATGTCTCGCGTGGGACGTACTGGCAGAAATGCATTCCTAGGAGCTGTAATTGCATGACAGTAAAAAACCCTAAAATCAGTTCTAAGCCATAGAAACTAAAATGTGATCCTGTGCACGGAATTCCGTTCCTTAAAATTTAAAAAGGAAACTGAAAGAAGAGGAAACTAGGTCTCCTGAAATCAGGAGAACGACCAGCATCTTGTCACCCCTCCCGCTCTCTCCTCTAAGAGACGGAGCCTGGCCGTGCTGCCCAGGGAGCCCCGGACTCCCGAGCACAGCTTTCTATTCTCAATTGCAGCGTGACCGGGCCCATGGTCTATAAAAAGCAAGCAACATGGTAATAACCACACAAATGGCTCTGGGCTCTTGCTTCAGAGCAGGATGGAAAAGGCTTTGGCCGGCCAAGGCTACTGCCCACTACAACTAGAAGAACTTAACAAATCACAAAGTCATCCTTTCAAAGGCATCAGCCAAGTGTGACAGTAACACAGATTAGACGTACCGAACCTCCACTGCAGTAAGACCCCCGCAAAGGTGCGCTGGCAAGCGGCAGTGGTATTTTCCTTACAAGCATCTGTGCCCTCCATACAAACCAGGAGCTGCCTACTGGGAGGGGTCTGACCCAGATGCTCCAGCTGCCTCACCAGGGACTGAGAGGCTGAGAGTCTAGACTGGACCCTTGGGGATGCTGCTAGGACAGAGACACCAGCGCAGAATTTGGCACTCATGTGGCACTGGAGAGACAACCTGGAGGCTTCAGGGACCTCAAAAGCAGAACTGGTGTGTCCCTCAAAACATCAGGAAATAGAATGTAGCAATCTAAAGGACAATACATTATGTCCTGATTGGATATGTTTCAGGAATGAAAGGTTAATTTAACATTTGAAAATAAATTTAATTAACTACATTAACAGAAAAATGACATAATAATCTTGACAGATAAAAGCACGGACAAAATTCAACAACCATTCATTTTTTTAAATGAAAAATTTTAAATTTGATACAGAATGGGTACAAAAGTACTACAACAAATTCATACTTAATGCTGACATATTAGAAGGTTGCCCCTGAGATCTGGAACACAAAAAGAACTACTGTTACCACTTCCATTCAATACTGTACTGAAAGTCCTACCCACCATCATATGTAAGAGAAAGGAATAAAAGGCATAATAATTAGAATGGGCCGGGCGCGGTGGCTCACACCTGTCATCCTAGCACTTTGGGAGGCTGAGGCAGGAGGATCACTTGAGGTCAGGAGTTCGAGACCAGCCTGAGCAAGAGCGAGACCACATCACTACAAAAAACAGAAAAATCAGCTGGGTGTAGTGGCATGAACCTGTAGTCCCAGCTACTCGTGAGGCTGAGGCAGGAGGATCACTTGAGCCCAGGAGTTGGAAGTTGCAGTGAGCTGTGATGATGCCACTGCTGGGGCGACAGAGGGAGGACTTGGAATGGTATACATAAAACTGTCGTCTGCTGATGGCATGATGGTGTATGTAGAAAAATCCAAAAGAATCCACAAACTTTTAGAATTAAGTGAGTTTAGCAAGGTCAGTGGACTTAAAGTCTATTGTAATTGTAACTAAAACCACAATTCATGAAAGAAAAAAATTGTTAAGAAGGACTTCGTTACAGTTAAAAACTTCTGCTCTGTGAAAGAAACTTTAAGAAAATGAAAGATAAGCCATAGACTGGGAGAAAATCTTTGCAAAACATCTATCTGATAAAGGACTGGTAACAAAATATACAAAGTATTCTTAAAATTCAACAATAAGAAAACAGACAATCCAATAAAAAATGGGCAGAAGATATGAACAGACACCTCACCAAAGAAGATACACAAGTGACAAATCAGCATATGAAAAGATGCTCCACATCACATGTCATCAGAGAACTGTAAACTAAAACAATAATGAGACACCACTACACATCTATTAGGAAGGCTAAATTCAAGACACTGACAACACCAAATGCTGGCGAGGATGTGGAGCAGCAGGAATTCTCATTCATTGCCGATGGGAATGCAAAATGGTGCAGCCACTTTGGAAGACAGTTTGGCAGTTTCTTACAAAACTAAACATATTCTTACCATATGATCCAGCAATTGTACTCCTTGGTATTTACCCAAATGAAGTGAAAACTTATGTCCACACAAAAACTTGCACATGGATATTTATAGCAGCTTTATTCATAATTGCCGCAACCAAGACGTCCTTCCGTAGGTGGATGGATAAACAAACTGTAGTGCATCCTGACAAGGGAATACTATTCAGTACTAAAAAGAAATGAGTTATCGAGCCATGAAAAGACATGGAGGAACCTTAAATATCTATTACTTAAGTGAGAGAAACCAATCCGAAAAGGCTCCATACTGTATGATTCCAAGTATGTGACATTCTGGAAAGGCAAACATGGAAAAAATAAAGAGATCAGTGGTTTCCAGGAGCCTGGGGAGGAGGAGGGGTGAGCAGGTGGAGCACGGAGGATTTTTAGGGCAGTGACACTATTCTGTATGACACAGTCATGATGGACACATGTCGTTATACATTTGTCAAAACCTGTAGAATGGACAACACACAGTGAGCCCTAATGTAAACTATGGACTTTAGTGAATAAAAATGTACCAATATTGGGTCATCAATTGTAACAAACGTACCACACTAATATAAAATGTAAATAATAGGGGAAATGGTATTTCTAAATACCAGCAACAGGCAAATAGAAAATGAAATTTTAAAAACAATACCATTAAAAAACACCAAACTGTCTAAAAGTGTATCCAGTAAGTAAGTAATAAATAAAAACAAAAAAAGAAAGGAAAAAAGTAAATAAAAAAGAAAATTTAAAAAAAGAAATAAAAGCCACCAAAAACAAAATATGCAAGACTTTTACGATGAAAACTACAAAACAATATAATGAAGACACATATATAGAACTATATACTATGTTCATAAATTGAAAGGTTCAATGTTGTTAGGAGGTCAATCCTCTGGAAATTATTCTATAGATTAAAACAACGCTAATCAAATTCTCAGCACATTGTTGCTTTTTCCCCCCAGAAATTAGTGACTATAAAAATTCATATGGAAACGAAAAAGTCCAGGAATCGCTAAGGCAATCTTAAGGAAGGCTGTGTTGCTGGAGGACTTAATAGAATCAAGGCATGCTAAAGTTTCAGTCATTAAGAACTGTGGTACTGGCCCAAGGACAAACAAAAAGACCAAGGAAACAGATCCTCACATATAAAGACACTTGATTGATGATACATGTGGCACTCCATAGTGATGAGGAACAGATGTCACTTTCAATAAATGGTACTGGGTCAACAGGTTACACAAAATATGAACAAAAAGTACCTTAACTTCCCATCATACACAAAAAACAAGTCCAGAAGTAAATGGGAAAGATAAAACAATAATGTTCTTAAAAGAAAATGTAGGCTGGGTGCAGTGGCTCACGCCTGTAATCCTAGCACTTTGGGAGGCCGAGGTGGGAGGATCACTCGAGGCCAGGAGTTCAAGACCAGCCTGAGCAAGAGTGTGGCCACCATTCTACTAAAAATAAAAAAAATTAGCCGGGTGTGGTGGTGCCTGTAGTCCCAGCTACTCGGGAGGCTGAGGCAGGAGGGTGGCTGGAGCCCAGGAGTTGGAGGCTGCAGTGAGCTATGACGACACCACTGCACTCCAGCCTGGGCGACAGAGCAAGACCCTGTCTCAAGAAAAGAAAAAAGGAAGAAGAAGAAGATGTAGAACGTTTTGTGGTGTACGAGTAGGCAAAGAGTTCTTAAGCAAAACATAAAAAGCACTAAACATAATGGAAAAATTCATAAATTGTAATGTACTAAAATTAAGAATGCCTGGGGCTTCGCTTCCAGCTGAGGAGTAACTGATACAGAACTTGCTCTTCCACCATAATAACTAAAACACGGTCAATCAGCAGCAGAGGACTGTGGTTCCCAGAGAGGAGAAATGGGCCAACCCTGCTTCCTCCCGGCGTCCCGCCCCTGGGTGCTTTTCAGATGGGGCACAGGAGCTGGAACCTAAGCAGCGCAGGTGGTCTTGCCAAGCTGGGGAGGCAGATATTAGAATTAGGGGAAAATGGCTCAGCTTAAATGCGTGGGGTAAAGTTCTGGAGAGGGAGCTACACAGAGAAAAATCTACTAAAAGTACATGAAAAGGTGTCAGTCTCAGTGTAAGTTCTGCTCGCCCGCCTTGTTTTCACTCCGAATAGTTTCTTTTGATTCTTCCTTCATGTTTCTTTACATATATAAGCAAACACAAATATACATTACTAATCCCCCTCTTTTCTTACACAAAAGGTAGCATACTACACCCACTACTGCACCGACTTTTTTCCAATTCACAGCATATCTTGGAGACCGCTCTATTTCCCACACAGAGCATGTCCTCTCCTTTTTAAGCCACTTTAGTGCCACCTCTGGTTGGCAGCACAGCACCACACGTGAGCCAGAAGCTATGGACACAACCTTGGGCAAGTTTCCTTCCCAAATCTCGGTATCACCTTCCAATAAGATGAGCATCCCAGGACTCTCCTCCCTGACAGGGTGGGGGTTTCGTGCACACATTAGATAAAAAGTGTGAGAGCACTGGGCAGAGGCATAAAAGGACTTGCTCGGACTCTGCCTCAGACACCTTTTCTCTTCTCCCTGCAGGAGTCCCCGTGGCCGTATCTCACATCCTCTGCTGGGCTGTAAGACCCTTCTTAGCCACGAAGACTCACTTGAGAAAAGCTCCCTCCCAACACTGCTTGTTCAGCTCTGTGTGAGCACAACCAGCCGTCCTGGCAGTGGTGCCTGTGCTTGTGTTCCAGGTACGATCATCACCCAGGGACACCTCGGCTGAGTGGCACCCGCGCTGTGACTGGGAGCCAGCCCAACAGGGCCATTCCCTGTCCACAGCCCCACGGTCCCCACGCAGACATCTGGGGCCCAGCTCTGTGACACATGCTCTGTGACAAAAGGACAGAACTAAGGGCAGCATGACAATGTTTAGGGGGCATGGAAACAAAAACTAAAGGAATAAAGCCAGGCTAGGGTCAGAAGCAAGTAAGAGGAGGCAAAATGTTCTCACATTGAGTTTACTCTAATACACTTCTAAAACTCAGTCTTAACTGAAAATTATGACCATCTCTGCTTCTTGCCTAAATATAGGGGAATGACAATGTTATCTATATTTTATTTTTTTCAAGAACACATACCAAAGAGTTGCTCTCTTTGTTGTTGTTTCTATTCTGTATTATCTAGCTAAGTCCACGTTAATTTTCTGTCTCCAAGTCCCTCTAACAGAGTCTATGCTTTAGACGTGAAAGGCTCGCTCACTTACCACGATCATCGAGGAGAATATTCTCAGGCTTTAAGTCTCTACAAGGAAAGAAACAACAGCAAAAATCTCAATTATTCAGAAGCTGACACTGTGATTCCTGAGTACCCAGCAGAAATAACCACAGATGTCTCTGTGGCGACGAGCAACAGCCAGAATGGGCGAAAACAAAACCACCCTTTGTGAGCCCTTCTCATTGCCACAGGCTGTAGTTGTCACGTGGCAGGATAAGACTTCTACAGAATTCATCTCAACAGACAACGCATATATGATGACAACATAAAGTGAACTGCTTTGCACAGTTACACAGATTTGAAAACATTGTGGTGATTAAACGTGCAGCCCAGTAGCAAGCAAAGTCCTTAAGTAAATTAGTCCTTAATGAACTCGGTTCAATTTCTTTTATCATTAATGTATTTTTAAGAATTTCAACTAAAAAATTTCCCCTGTTAGGAGTGCTCAGTTTGGGGGTCAGACAGACGTGGATTTAGAACTTGGCTCTGCCGCTTATCAGCTGCATGGGCTTAACCTCTCAAGCCTTTGTGTCCTCACCTGTAAAATGGAGTGGTAACCGCCCAACTCCCTGCCCGGGGTCCTGTGGGGTATGGATGAGATCAAGTCTCACAGCAGGAAGTGTATATAAACAACAGTTACTATTATTCGTACTTCATTGTAAAGGTTGAGGGATACCACAAACTTCTAATAAATTTAAATCGTAAAAACCAAAATATCTTAAAGTAATATCTGAAATCACTGACTCATTTTTTTTGCCTTTGAGAGAAAAAGATTATTTTCAAAGAAAGTTATACTTAATTCTGATTTCATTTTGGCCCTGTCATGACAATCCAGCTTCCCTGAGCATCACCTGCCAACCTGTGGACACATTACTAGAACACAGGAGGAGGGGCTGAAGCCAGCAGAGTGGGACAAGAACCCCGGAAACAATGCAGGAGCCATGGGGGAAGGGGACAGAGGACCACTGAGGGAAAGCTCCGCAGAACTAGAGTAAGCGCTCCCAGCACTCAGACTTAGTTGCTGTGAAGGCATCCTGAGGCCAGAAACCACAGCCCCAGGACAACAGGAGGAATTACCCTAGGAGCCCAGGAGCTCAGGCAATGAGAGTACACACACTGACAGCTGCACCGACAGGTCTTCTAGGAAGATGCCTGGGAGTGAGGGACCACACAAAGGGGTGGCAAAGGGGCCTGGCAGAGACGCCTGCCTTCTGCGCTGTGTGTCTTCTAGCCAGGAGCACAGACTCCGGCATTACCTGGGTGGTGGATGATGAGCATTTTTGTTTTTGCCTTTATTCTTTTCTGTACTAAAACAAATCCTAACAAATGTTATTAAAAACCGAGCAACCCTCCTTAACATGGAACGTCCGTGGCCTCCGTGATTATCCAGTCTTACACGCGACATCGGCAGACTACACGCCCGCCCATCTTACTCCAAATGTCTCCTAGGACCATCTGAATCCTCCCCGCTCTAAGTGTGGCCTGGCATTGGTCACAACACAAACCCTGGGTCCACACGAGGCCTCCTGGCTCCAAGCCACACTGCCACTTGGCCCTTGAGAGTCACAGGCCCGTTAGTGTGAGACTCTGCTGTCACCACCAACTGCAGGTACCCTTGCTATGAAAGGAGGTGTGTCATATGTATGTAACAAAGTAATAATAACAGTAGTCATAGTAATGCCAGCTAACTCTTATGGAATGCTCACTATATGCCAAGACTCGTGCATTTTATATACATTGTCTCCTATAATTCTCACAAAAATTCTGCAGAGTAAGTATAGATAAGGTACTACTCTTGAGGTGTAGTGAAGCTAACTGGGTCACACAGATGCTAAATGACAAGCTAGGACAAATCCCAAAGCCACCTTGCTCACACCCACAACCCCACACACTACACTGGACACACGTTAGTGAAGGAGCACCACAGGTTTAAGTATTGTTGTTTCTCGAACCTTCCCTCAAAAGCCTTATTTCTCCAGGCTTTTTGTTTTTAAGAGATGGGGTCTCGCTCTGTCGCCCAGGCTGGAGCACAGTGGTGTGATCATAGCTCACTGCAGCCTCCACCTCCTGAGCTCAAGTGATTGTCCCGCCTCAGCTTTGTAAGCATCCAGGACTACAGGTGCATGCCACCAGGCCTGGCTAATTTTTGTATTTTTTGTAGAGACAGGGTCTCACTACCGCTCACTACAGGGTCTCAAATAACTCTTGCTCCAATCAAAAGGCATCAAGAACATTGGGGGAGGGGGGAAAAGGAAGGAGGCAGAAATTCCCAATCTGGAAGAATGTGGTTCTTATAAACATTGAAATCTGCCATTCTTTTTTTAATTTTAAAAGTTTCAGAAAAGGTAGAAAATAAATGAGCCTATCTTTCAAAGCACTTTCCATAATTGTAATTGTATCTTCGTTTATGTGTTCACTTGCACACTGTCCTTCACCACTAGATTAAAAGCTTCCTGAGGGCAAGGGCTGTGTCTATTTTGTTCCTCAGAGTATGTTCCTAGTACACAGCTCAGGACCTGGTATGCACCTGGGACTCAATATATTTGAATGAGTGAATGAACCTTTCGGCTGATAACCCTAATGTGGTGGCAGTCATGTGCAGTGTCTAGCTGCTGTATAACCCAAGTCACTACTGAAAAATGGACAGGTCCAAATCGCTCCCTTCTCCCCATTATTTCCTGTACACCAAACTCCTTCTTCTTACAGCAGGGAAGATGTCATCTGCTTTTCAATCCAATTCACTCACTAGAAAAAGAGATCCAATGCACAGCTGAACATCCATTTCCCTTCATGAGATTTCTAATATTCTCTCTTAATTATCTCCAATTGTAGCATTCCAGATGGGTGAAAATTTCATGGGTTGCAACTTATTTAATCAACGAAGACTCAAGTTTCTTTGGAAATGAAGCATTCCAGTGAAACTGCCAATGAAGAGTCAAGGTTTCCCCATTTGTTAAGAAAAGGACAAAACACTAGACTTCCTTTGGGTACTGTGCGCACCCCTCTCTCTCCTGTCTGTAAATGGATGTGATCCTCACTTCACAAGGCCGTTAGGAAGATAAAATGACAATATATTCGAAAGTTCCCTGAAAACGTTAAATGTTCTACAAATGAGTGTTATTAATATATATTTTGACAATCTCTAGCAGCATTTTTGTTATTCACATCATAGTGAGTAATCTTTAAATACAGTGATACATGGAGACAAAGCACAATGCCATCTGACTGCATAATGTCACTCTCTCAGGACAAAACGTTGACTCTTGATCCTTCAGAAAGCTGCCTGTCAGCTCACTTCTCACTTCTGTGAGTAGTGCAAAGTGCCTGTCCATTTATGAATAATGGAAGATGCCATGATTTTTAAGTATAGTGTCAGAAAACTCCTGACCTAAACACTGAGGCCATCTAATGTTACTTTTTGGACAAGTGAAATATCTTTCAGCATTTAATAAATCCATAAGTAGTTATACTGGATTCCACAGTTACTTTAAGTTTGTGGATTTATTTGCAAACAAGTCCACAAAATAAAGCTGACACTAAAGAGAAATGTCTTGATAAGGTTCTGGATAAGAAATTTTATTTTCCACAAAAATAAAGCAAAATAAGTGATTTAATGGTTAAGATAAGCAACAAAATTTAACTCCCAAACTGAGAACTGGCCTTGTAACTGACACAATCTACACAAAGAGAAAATGCAAAGCATACCAAACCTAAGCAGGAGAATGACAACTGAAGTCCTTATTAGCTACTGAATATCTGAAATTGGCATCAGTTAGAAATTATGACCTCCATTTTCTTAAAGATAAAAGAATCATAGATATAGGCTCGATCCCCTATTATATGAACTCCAGATTTTGCTTGTGACAGTGACCTTGAGGACCACTGATGGGGGAGGTGGGTTGGCCTCCACGACATCGATCTCAAGTTGCTTCTTCTCCGTATTCCCTGTGTACATCTAATACACATCCACAAACAGCATTTATCAGGCTGATTTTTAACTGTTGGTCTTTCTAGTGTGTTTCCAGACTCAAAAGGGGGTAGTGATTAAAGCTTTTGTACAACCATCCAAAATTCCCTCTCATCAAATACCAATGGAAGTAGCATGATTCTAGTTGGGGAAGAAAAATAAACAAACATGAGACACTGTATTTACTCAAAGACATGACTCTATATATAGAAATCCTAAGGAATGCAAAACAGAACTTCTAAAGCTAACAGAAGTAGCTCAGCAAGAATACAAGATCATTATACAAAACTCAACCGTATCTCTACATACTAGCAATGAACCATCCAAAAATGAAATTAAGAAAACAACTGCATTCAAAATAGCATCAAAAGAATAAAACACTTAGAGATACATTTAGCCAAAAAAGTATAAGACCTGTATACTGAAAACTGTAAGACAATGCTGAGAGAAAGGAAAGATCTAAATAAATGGAGAGATCCTATGTTCCTAGGTTGAAAGTCAGTATCTTTAAGATGTCCATTATACCCAAACAAATCTATAGGTTCAAAGCAATCCTTAGGAGGAATTTTTTTTTTCTTTCTCAGAAACTGACAAGCTGATCCTAACATTTATATGGGAACACAAAGGACTCAGAATATCCAAGATGACCTTAAAAAAGAACAAAGTTGGAGGACTCACACTTCCAGATTTCAAAACTTACTACAAAGCTATAGGAATCAACTCAATATGGTACTGGCATAAGGACAGACATACAGACCAATGGAACAAAATTCAGTCTAGAAATAATACACACACACACACACACACATTTTTGACAAGGGTTCTGAAGTAATTCAATGGGTGAAACGATTGTATTTTCAACAAATGGTGCTGGGATATAAACCCTTATCCCACCACATACTATACTAAAAGCTAACTCAAAATGGATCATAAACCTAAATGTGGGAGTTAAAATTATAAAACTATCAGAAGAAAACATGCGAGAGAATCTTCATGACCTTTGCTTAGGCAAAGATTTCTTAGATACAATACCAAAAATGTGATGGATTAAAAAAAATTATAAGCGTAATTTTGTTAAAATTAGAACATTCGTACTTCAAAAGACACTATTAAGGGCCAGGCACAGTCACTCACGCCTGTAATCCCAGCACTTTTGAAGGCCGAGGAGGAAGGATCACTTGTGGCCAAGAGTTAGAGACCAGCCTGGGCAACATGCAAGACCCCATCTCTACAAAAAATTTTTAAAATTAGTCAGGTGTGGTGGTCTGCACCTGTAGTCCTAGCTACTCAGGAGGCTAAGGCAGGAGGATCATCTGAGCCCAGGAGTGAGGCTGCAGTGAGCTATGATCATGCTACTGCACTCCAGCCTGGATGACAGTGTGAGATTCTGTCTCTTAAAAAAACAACAAAAAACAAAGCTAAATGTAAATTTTCTATACAACCAAGAAATTCCACTTCTAGGTATCCATCCAAGAGAACTGAAACCACATATTCACGTAAAAACTTGTACGCACATGTTCATAGCAGCATTATCTGTAATAGCTAAAAAGTGGAAAAAAATCCAGATGTCCACCGACTGGTGAATGGGTAAAAATGTGGTCTATCCATACGACAGAATATTACTGAGCAGTAAGAAGGAGTGAGGCACTACTGATAAATGCTAAAACACAGATGAACCTCAAAAACATTATGCTAAGTGGAAAGAAGCCATGTATTGTACGATCCCATTTATAGGAAATGTTTAGAAAAGGTAAATCTCTAGAGACAGTAAGCAGACTAATGGTTACTGGGTGCTAGGTGCAGGAACAGGGAATAACTGCAAATGGGTACAAGCCATATTTTGGGGGTGATGGAATACTCTAACATAGGTTGTTGTAGTGATGGTCGCACTACCCTGTAAATTTACCAAAAATTATTGAATTCTACATGTAAAATGAGCATATTTAATGATAAGCAAATGTTAAGCATCTTTTTTGTTTTGCTTAATCCCTACCCCCTCCCACCCTCCCCCACAAAAGGAGCCCGATGGACCTGGGTTTGCATCTGGGAAAGGGTGGCCTTGGTGTGCTACTTCCCCTTCCCAGCTCTAGTGGACATTATAGACTTGTCTGGCATGTAGAATATGCCCCATTCTGCTCACAGGACAAATGAGTGGATGGTCAGTTTTCTGTGAGAATCTGAAAACTCCAGATGCCTTTGGATTTTGAAAACTCAGTTCTGGCTATTTAATGTATGATGTTTCTAGGAATCAATTTCTTGTCAGTACCTGTGACTTGGAATGGTTTGCACTCAGGGTCCCCTCTGGGACTTCTGGTTAGCACAGAATGAGAAGACCCGGTTCCCACGGACATAGCCTGTAGGGGCACGTTTGCTTTCTTCAGATGGCAGTCCTCTTAGGGATCTGCTTGCAGGTGTTACAGCCATGATTTGAGAGGTAATTATCTCTCCTCACACACATGTCACACCTCATGTCATACCCAGGCCCAGTTCCTCTCGGGCAGACACACTCCTACCTGCATTTGTGATAAGGGGAGAACTGTGGTGGCTGGCATGTCCCCCAGCTAAGCAGGCCCTCAAAGGTCATCTGGGAAGGTGCAACCTCTTTATTAAGTGGGCTGAGAAAGCAGAGGTCCAGAGAAATCAAACAAATGACCAGTGGTCTAAGATTTTAATTTCTATGTATGCTCTTAGAGCCACGAGGCTACATTAAACTAGCATTTAAGATTTTTAAAAAATTTATATAGCATATACTTCTTCTTAAACCTTGTGAATATTTTTTTATAAATCTCCCATCCCAACATGAGGCAGTATATCGTGGAGGTTTAGGGCCCATGTCCCAAACAGCCTGGGTTTCATCTCTCCTTGCTGAGTGGCCTGGGCAGGTGAATGTGCCTCGGAGCCTCACTTTCCTTATCTATGAAATGGGGACAGTACACAGCATTTCATTCTCAGAATAGTAGGAGGGCTAATGAGGTGGCGCACACATTCCACACAGCACTGGCACACAGTACACGCACAAAAAATGTTTGCTGCATTTACTTCAGGCCTTATTCTTAAGAAGCAGCTGGGTGTAGCAAAGAGACTATAGCTTTTAAAGTCAGGCAGATCTCTGTCCAAACCCAGCTCCTGTTCTTACTGGCAACATACCCTGAGCAAGTGCTGTGACCTCTCAGACAACACCTACCTACACCTCTGAGACAATGTGAATGGCGGCACTACAGTGAAGGCCGAAGGTTCCTCAGAATTGATTCAGCCAGAATGGATTTTTACAAGTACATTTTCTTCTCAAAACCAGCAGACACATATTTAGCATTTAACTTAAAAGAAACAGACTGTCCCTCCATCGAAAGCTCTGGCAGAGCTGTGACTTGTCAACCTTGGGCAGAGGGCCAGGGTGGGAAGCAGGACACTGTGCCTTCCCGGGTGAGTTCCTCTTTAAAGGCGAAGCGTGACTGAAGACAACCGTGTGTCCCCAGCCAAGGAGAGCTACTGGAACAGTGTGGAGGCAGATCCCTCTGGAACACCACACACACACACACACACACACACACACACACGACACTGGGAAAAGCCAGCACAGATGTCTCCTGGGCCCTCATCCAGTTAACTGTTTTGTGTTTTTCTTGTGTTGCTGCAGTTGCTAGAAAATGCAATGGAACACTTTAAAAATTAGCAAACCCTAAAATCTTCAGTCTTTCTGCCATATCCATGTGTATGCATATTGTACATATTTATGAAAAATAATTCTTTTAAGAGAAATTGCACTATCAAAACACACCTTCTCCAGCAAGGCTGAAGAACATGCAGAAGGCTGTTGCTCCTCCCATCCGGCTACTGACAGGCCAAGCACTTCCCAGAGGCCACAGGTGGAGGTTGGTCTGAGGAAAAGCTTTTACATGAAAAGAAAATACAACCCAAAAACCCAAGTGATATTTAATAAGGAAGTGGTTATTCCTGCACGATAATATTCAGATGGTGTTAGGGCACTCATGGGGTCTCTTCCTAGCCAGAGCATTTTAATTAATTTGACTTTATAGAAACTATGTTCCTAAGGTAATTTTTAAAAATGACATTTGAAATCCCAAGGGCAACAGTTTCCTTTTAGACTTTTGCATATGTCAGCAGAAAAGAAGCTGAACTCTGTGAAACAATTTTAAAGGGGTTTATTCTGAGCCAAATTTGAGGACCATGACCCGGAGCCACACCCAAGAAGCCTTGAGCAAGTGGACTCGCTGTGGTTGGGCTACAGTTTGGTTTTACACATTTAGGGAGACAGGGGTTACAGGTAAAGTCATAAATCAATCCATGGAAGGCGGACATTGGTTTGGCCCGAAAAGGCAGGTCATCTCAAAGCAGGGGCTTACAGGTTATAGGTGGGTTTAAAGACTCCTTGACTTGTAATTGGTTAAAAAATGAAGCTTTGTCTAAAGGCTTTGAATGTTTTAAACAGGAGACAAGTCAGGACTTATATCTGTTGTGTAAATTGGGGATTTGCAGGTTTGTCTTGTGTAGCCTTAGGCCTGCTGATGAGTTACAAAGGACACCTCCAAGAAGGGAGGGGGCGTGGTGGGGCAGGTCTGACCTCCTCCTGGCAGACAATTTAGTTTTAGGACATCCCCTTGGCCTGGAGGGGGTCCATTCAGTCAGCCGGTGGGGGGGAAGATTTTTATTTAATTTTAGTTCACAAATAAACAGGCAATAGAAACGTAACATAAGAGTTTGAGAGTGAGAGCACTTAGCTGACTTAAAAACCACACACACACACACACACACACACTCGTTTTAAATACAAGGTTGACTTCTTAGCTCAATAAATGGTTATGCTCTGAGAAGTACAAGACTTTTCTTCTCTCAAGATTCTTCCCACAAATATATTTTATTTCATTCATCGGCTTTTTTCATGGAATATTTGAGACAAACTGTGTTACCGGTAGATGTATCTGATGAAACAAACTACTACAGCCCTAAAATCACACACCTATGGCTCTAACACAACGCCACATCTCTGCGGATGGGAACTTCTCTGTGGGCCTCGAGGGCTGGGCAGGGCCCCCTGCTTGTCCTGGACCTTTATTTAGTGTCACAGCCGCCTCAGCACCTGGGAGTGCTCCTGGGTCATGCTGACTCTGGCGCTCCTTTTGTGATTTGTTGTTATTATGTTGTTTCAGGCATTTTATCTGAACAAACAGAAAGGACTCTAGAGAAAAAAGATGAAATACTCCAGGAAAATGGTATTTGGCATAAAAGGCTCTCTATGACACTACGGCTTTTACTAACTGCCTAACCTTTTCTCCAAACAAATAACAGATGCAAAAAGGCACAGCCTTGGGCCTGGCAGGCCATAGAAAGCTCCTCTCCTGCCCTCTGGACAAATGCCCTGCTGGCTTTCCCCAGGGCGCTCACTCACACAGGCACTTCTCTCCCAAACAGCCAGGCCTTCTCCTCCCCCTGCTGGGATCTTTACCATCTTTCCAAGCTGCAGGTAAGCCCCAGCTCCTCCAGGAAGCCTTCCATGATCAGCCTGGACCTCCTTTAAAGCACGAATCCCACAGAGAACCTCAGGAGCGAAGTGCAAGGCTCACCTGGGCCTGAACTGTGCTGTAGGACCTGCCTCCTCGAGGCCCACAAGTTAAGGCTGTGCCTCTCTGTTCCCACCCACTCTCTGAGCACCACACCCCAGTGCAGCTGTGCCTCTCAAGGGGGTGGGGGGTGAGGTGGCCCCCCCCAAGCTCAAAATTCTGACTGGTAACATCTTGTTCCACAAGGATTGCTTGATTTCCTGCCTAAGTGCCTCAAACAGAAGTTCCTCCTCTTTTCTGATTTTTAGACTACTGAAAACGTAAAGCACTTTTATATGTACTGTTTCTCTGCAAAAAGAAAGATCATTTTTCTGGCACCCAGTTTGATCAAAAGGGTCAGCTGGCAATACTGAAAACAGGAAAAAACAGGACAGATGACACAAAAAACATTTCCTTTGAGGCATGCAAGTGGGGCTTTAAGAGGCCCTTAGAAAAAAGGGGTGGGCCCCACCAGAAGCTGAAAGCCATCAGTCATTCACGCAGCAAATGCTTAGTGATACCTACTGATGGTGAGTCCTGTGGACACGGCGGTGGGCGAGGGAGACATGGTCCAGCTGCCACCGAGCGGGTGGGCGAGGCAAATGGCAGCCAGAGGGGAAAGGATGTGGAAAGGAAGATCTTCCGACCCATCCAGAAGCTCATCTTGAGACTGGAGGCAAACATGGGGGGCTCACCTGTAATCACCTGCAAAGCTGTGATTTCCTCCAGGAGTAACATAAGAATCAAGTCTCCTACAGGTGTGCTCCATTCTCCAGTGCCACCAGACTCCACCTCTAGATAATGGCAACAAGGCACCCTTGATTCAGACCAGCTGTGTCCCCAGAGGAATCACTGCCAGGGCAGTCATTCACCCCTTGCTCAATGCTCAAGGTGAGGCAGGGTCGGCCCGCTGCCACGCCTAGTCTCTGGTCCTGGAGAGATAGTGAACTTGGCTATGGGTTGTGTGAGACGAAGAGAACAGGGAGGAGTAAGACCAAGGACTCCTAAGCAGCTCCCCGTCTGGCGCAACCAGCTCGAGGGGACATGCAGAGCAGTGAGGATGCTGGAGGGGGAGCACAGCTCGCGCTGCCAGGAAGGAGGGATGTCCTTGGGCCTGCTGGACCTGCGCAGGGCGGACACTTGCAAAGTATGCATGGAACGGAACGTGGTAGACGAGGAACTCAGACAAGGGCCGTTTGGAGGGTGAAACAATGGCCATAGGGGTCTGGAGAGCCCAGAGGTCGTAAAGATAGCTCCGACCGCAGGAACCGGTGGCCGTTCCAGAAGGGGCTCACCCTCCCCAAACTTTTATCTAAATCTTCTATGGAACTCGCCAAGCTCCCCTTTTTCAGGGTGGATGCTCTTTTTGGCCTCCACCCACCTGCACCCAGATGCCCAAAATAAACGGCATTTTGCTATGTCTCAGGCTTAAGTGTCTTCCTCCCGGCTCCAACCTAACAGGCTAACTCGGGACAGATGAGCAGGAGTTTCTCAGAGTGACCGGAAGAGGGCTGCAGTGAACAAAGGCACCAACAGAGCAGCAGCACGTGCGAAGGCAGAGACGTGAGGACACTTGAGCAGTTACGTACTCGTGTAACGAGGGCAGAGGGTACCCATGTGGGAGCGGCAGGACCTGAGGCTGGAGGAGTCATGGGGAGCCCCATCATGTGTCAGACAGCGTGGCTTACGAGGTGACAGGCGAGATGCCATCAGGTCCCACGCCAGGGGATGCCTCATGGAGCAGGGACTGGGCAGGGCTTCTATTGGGGAGACCAGCTCGTCTGCTGCCAGCTGACCTAAGGACATGACTGAGCCAGTCACCCTGAAAAATAAAGAGTGATGTGGGAAACATATTCAGGAGTGATCTGGCAACCAACTGGATCAGGAGTACGAGGGCAAGGGATGTATAGGCCCCTGTGGAATTTAGGAAGAAGAGCAAGGCTGGAAACACCTATTGGGAAGTGATTTGCCTATGCTGCTGTTCCTCGGTATCCATGGGGACTGGTTCCAGGTCTACCCCTCCAGATACCAAAATCCAGGGATGCTCAAGTCCCTAATATAAAATGGTAGTATCTGCATATAACCTACATACATCCTCCCTTATAGTTTAAATCATCTGTAGATTACTTATAATACCTAATACAACACAAACACATGTGAATAGTTGTTATACTGTATTGTGAATAATGACAAAGAAAAAAAAAGTCTGTATGTGGCCAGTACAGACACAACCATCCTTTTGTTTTTCTCAATATTTTTGATCCGTGGTTGGTTGAACCCATGATGCAGAACCCATGGATACGAGGCTGACTGTAAGTGGTAGAGGAGCCCACACAAGGGAACACATGAAACTGCCCAGGCAGAGCGACTGAGCAGAGATTCAGAGCCCAGGAACTCCATCCAGCATTTAAGGGATAGGTGGAAGAACTTTTTTTTCTAAAATGAAACACACCGATTACACTAAACTAACTACTGAGTTTAATTTTATTTTCTTTACTGAATTATAAGGTGCAAAAAAAAGAAAATATTATTTTAAAACATTTAATTATGTTTTTCTGGTGGGACATAATATTGTTACCAGACCTGTCAAAATATCTAAGAATCTTGGAAATGGGCTCTTCTCATGCTTATGTGACTAGCACTACCTTATTTTATCAACTTAACAAGTAAAAAAAAAAAACTTCTGCTTCAAATGTACAATTTATTAGAAATTAAAGAGAAACTAAAAAGAAAACCAGGGCCCACCTCTGGCCATATTTCCAATAGTGTGAATGACACCCCTGGAAATCACCATCAAGGGGCCCCCAGTTGCTCTCTGCCCAGCCTGTAAGCAGCCAGTGGGAGCCAGGGGAAGCCTAGGGCGGGGGAGATGCAGGCTGTAAGGCTCGTAGGTTCCCTCAGCTAGCACCATTCTTACCTGTATACAATTCTCTCCCTCTGTAAATCTTCCAAGCCACAGCACACCTCTGCAGCATAGAAAACAGCTCTCTGTTCATCAAAGCCAGGATTGCCCAGGTTGTAAATGTGAAACTTCAAATCCCCTCCATTCATAATGGTGAGTACCAAGCACAAGGCATCTTTGGTTTCATACGTGTAGGCTAAACTAACCTAAAGACAGTGACATCAGAAGAACAAAACACAAAAAAATCATTTATTGGTGATTTACTCTATTTGCTGACAATATTCAAATAATCTGTGTTAGATTTAGAATTAGAACACCTGAATACTATAAGCTTCAGAGAAATGTACACCATGCATTGTGTGTGCCTCCTGGACCTCCACCTGTTAAAGATCTTACTGCAGCTCCGTATCAAAAAGAGAGGACTTTTTTTGTGGGGGAGCGGTGGAGACAAAATCTTGCTCTGTCTCCCAGGCTAGAGTGCAGTGGCGTCATCAGCTCACTGCAACCTCAAACTCTTGGGCTCAAGCGATTCTCCTGCCTCAGCCTCCCTAGTAGCTGGGACTACAGGTGCGCGCTACCACGCCTGGCTAATTTTTCTATTTTTTGTAGAGACAGGGTCACACGCTTGCTCAGGCTGGTCTCGAACTCCTGGCCTCAAGCGATCCTCCCACCTCAGCCTCCCAGAGTGCTAGGATCACGGGCATGAGCCAGTGTGCCCGGCCTTTAAAAGGAGAGGACTTTCCGTGTCCAAGTGAAGAGGTGGCAAAACTTCACAAAGATACTTGGGGTCATGACTCCTCCAAGCTGTGCTCTAATCACTTGAGCATCCATTGTATGATTTTGTACTTCCAGAGCCCCTCACTCTGCGTTCAGCACACAAGTTATACCCCCACCAGCAAGAGAGGTGTTGCTACTCCACACCCTTCGAACATTTTGTGCTGTCAACCTTTTTAGTTTGAGCCATGCTGGTAGAGGCGCAGTGGTCTCTTCTTTTTTTTTCTTTGAGACAGAGTCTCGCTCCGTCACCCCGGGGGCTAGAGTGCAGTGGCGTCACCGTAGCTCACGGCAACCTCAAAATCCTGTGCTCAAGCAATTCTCCTGCCTCAGCCTCCTGAGTAGCTAGGACTACACGCACGCATCACCATGCCTGGCTAATTTTTTCTATTTTTAGTAGAAACAGGGTCTCACTCTTGCTTAGGTTGGTCTCAAACTCCTGAGCTCAATGGATCTTCCTACCTTGGCCTCCCAGAATGCTAGGATTACAGGTGTGAGCCATGTGGTCTCTTATTGTGGTTTTAATTTGCATTTCTCTGTATATGGAAATATAGGGGACACTTCTCATATTATTTCATAAACTTTGTCATTTGGATCCTCTTTTGTGAAATGCCTATTCAAGTTTTTTGCCCACTTTTCTATTGGTTTGTATGTCAATTCACACACATACCCTGCTGGGATTTTGATTGGGACTGCATTTAATTCATTAAATCTATGGATCAACTGAGGAGAACAGGCATCTTCACAACATTGAGACTTCCAATCCAGGAATGTGGTCTCCCTCCATTTATTTATGCCTTCTTTAATTTTTTGTAACAGCATTTTATAGTTCTCAGTGTAGAAGTCTTGCACATTTTTGTAAGATCTTTGCCTAGACTTTTTTTTAAGAGATGGGGTCTTCCTATGTTGCCCAGGCTGGATTTCAACTCCTGGCCTCAAGTGATCCTCCCGCCTTGGCCTCTAAAGTAGCTGGGACTATAGGGGCATGCCACCTCGCCCAACCTTTGCTTAGATTTTGGTGTTTCTTGATGCTATTGTAAATGGTATCAACAAAATTTTCATTTTCCAATTGTTTGTGGCTGATTCACATCTAATCACTTGACTAAATCCTCGATAGCTGCGGTCCCTAACCCCTGGTTGGACTGGTACCAGTCTGTGGCCTGTTAGGGACCGGGCCACAGAGCTCCGCTGCCACCCCCCACCCCCAGGTCTGTGGAAAAATTGTTTTCCATGAAACTTAGGAACTGGGGGGCCACACAGCAGGAGGTGAGCTAGCAAAGCTTATCTGTATTTATAGCCACTCACCGCTCCCCATTGCTTGCATCCCACCTGAGTTCCACACCTCCCCTCAAACTGTGGAAGAATTGTCTTCCATGTAACCAGTCCCTGGTGCCAGAAAGGTTGGGGACCATTGCTCAATAGGTTATCTAGAAAGTCTGGGGCTGTCTGCATATACAATGATGTTGTTTGGAAATAATGAATTTTTTACTTTTTTTTTTCCTTTTCTATAACCTTAATCCCTTTCACTTTTTCCCATATTTTATGGCACTGGCTAGAACCTCCAATATTAAAGAGACATGGTCAGCAGGTATCCTGGTCTCATCCAGATCTCATGGGGACAGGTTTCAATACTTTCACATTAAGTATGATGTGCTAGAGATCTTTTGAAGGAAGTTCCCTTCTGTACCTGGTTTGCTTAGAGTTTTTAATCATGACTGGATATTGAATTTTATCAAAAGCTTTTCCTGCAGCTATTGAGATGACCATATGGTTTTTTCCCTTTATTCTGATAATATGATAAACTACATTAATTCATTCCTGGAATAAATCCAACTTGGTCATGATGTACTAAAATAGTAAGAGAGAAAGTGCCAGTTACAATAGAGGGGACAGAGTGCTGAGAATGGAGGCGTGGAAGGGACAGAGTGTCCGCGGAGGTCCCTGCCGCTCCCTATGGTCACCAGCTGGCACGCAACAGGCCACAGAGTTCTCACTAATCCTGCCCTTGGGTCAACAAGGGTCTCTTACTTTTTCTCCTCTTGTGAATACTCTTTCGATATTCACTCAATACATATGGAAATACTACGGAGAACCTCTACCTGCCAGCCTTGTTCTAGGCTCTGCTCTCACGTGGGGGCTGGGCAGCTGACAGACGAATGAATGAATGCACGCAGGGAAACACCCAGACAGTGGCGGTGACTGACACAGAAACGCCTGCAGGACTCGAGACTGGAGGATAAGAGGATGAGGCAGCAGTGCTCTAGGCAGAGGCTCCAGGGCCCAGGCCTGACGCAGCAGAGCTTGGGATGAGACAGGGCCGGGGCTGCAGGAGCCAGGTCCCTCAGTTCCTGAAAGGCTGGAGCTGAGTCTAATTTTACTCTTAGTGTGATAGGTGGCCACTGGTGCGTTTTAATCAGGAAAGTTTGCAAATACTTTCCACAGGTTTCCAGAGTTTGCAAACTCTTCCACAGGTGGCCCAGGCTGCTCCATGGAGGACAGACTGAGGGTGAGGGGCAGGCACAGGCGGGAGCTCCACGGGGAGGTGCCGCCATGAGGGTCAGGGAGGCAGTGGGGATGAATGTGACACAAGGACAGGTCAGGACCTGCAATCACCTGGAAGCAGGGAGAAAATATAGAATCACAGATAAAGCAAAATATTTCTAGGTTCCTTGCAAGAGGCCAAAAATGTAGAAACCAAAGCATTTAAGTAGAATAAACTGTACTACTACTTATGTTCCTTTCAGAAAGCTAGCTTGTGGATTTCTATGTTTCAGGGTGGATACATAAATGTGTTCACTGCAACTCCAAGATGAGCCCATTTTATTAAAGACTTTCATGTAACTGTACGTGAGACTCATATATCATACATATAAACCTGAGCTATTAAATTCAGATGCTGGCTGTGAATATGTACAGTTTTGAAACATTTGTCCTCCAGCACAAAGCAACTGACCTCAGTGCTAAGAAATAAACAGCTTTGAGGAAATAACTTTAACACTACACATCATTTTATAAATTATCGTCCACACTCTGCCTTCAGGCAGCCTTCATACTGCAGTAGATGCATAATCTGGTGGAGAGAAACTAGGTTTGGAGATGAAAGCCACACTATACAATGCACAGCCTAAAGCCTGGAACCGCTCCCTTGAACTCACACTCATACCCATACTGCCGCTGGATGTTCTACCCTTACCAGAAACAGTGAAGGTGGAATTTGAGGCTTCATACAATTGGGATATGCTAGGTGAGGGCCTGGCAGTAAACTTTCCAGGTGTCAGAAAAGGGAAAAAGATGGAAAACAGACTTAGGCCAAGGAGAAGATGCCCACATGAGAAGAAGGCATGGAGAAAGTGTCCTCAAGCACATTCAGGTCACAGTGCCCCTGCCGGCCAGAGCAGCTGACTGGAGGCTGATGGCAAACTGCAATAAGCTCTGGCTATCACCAGGGAAAGGAGAGGGCACTTCCCCAGCAAACACCAAGTTAGTTAACAGAGCCGGACCATCCTCTGTGAGCTGGATGCAGGTGTCGAGAGTAACTGACAGAATGGGAGACAGTGGACAACAGATCACAATAAACCAGAAGTTAGAAACAGCATCATTACGGTTTTATATTTGCAAGATGTGAGTAAGAAGAGTGCTGTTACTAAAAACAGAACAGTTCCCAGCACCTATCACCTGTTAATAGCGGGAGACAGCAAACCCCACATACACTAAACTAGGAAACACACCAAACGGCTTCCAGGGCTTGCAGGAGAGTGACTAGCAGCAGGTCAGCTGGCCAGGGGGTGCTGCTAACCACACGATGCGCGGTGGAGGCTGCAGGAAGACACTCACCACAAATCTGCTCTGCACTTTTTCTAGGACTCTTTTTTCATTGAGAGCCATACTTTCACCTTTCCTCTTCTTTATTCTCTTTTTTTCCAGCTTTTTACAGGCATACATTTTTCCTGTGGCTCGTACTTGACAGGCACAAACCTAGTTTAAAAAGAAAAAGAGGCTCTGTACACCTGATGTTTCTTGGGCCACACAAAGAAAACCGCTTTCTCACTGAGAACGCTGTCTGGTAGCAGCAGGCAGCAACACCTGACAGCCACGGTGGACACGCCCGTCTGAGCAGCGCCTCCTCTCCCTGCCCGCAACAGGCTGCGGGGAGAACCAAGCGAGCGCAGGGCTGCACCCCGAAAGCTCTGAGCCGTGCAACGGAACCCGGCCTGCAGATGTGAGCACGGCACATCTGTTTAACTGAAACAGGCCCCATATGTTTATGTTACTCTTTGTAAAAGGGCAAAAGTTTTAAAATATGACACTAGAAAGATTGTTGATTTTATAATTAAAAAGTTCAAGAATATAGGGAATATATTTCATAGAATTCACAGATTTTCATACCTTTATTCTATTTAGTTAGTTCTTACATATTATTTTAACTTTACATCGTGAACATTTTCAAACATACAAAGTGGAGAGAACGGTACAATGAGCCCCCAGGTACCAGTCCCCCAGTCTCTGGGTTATCAAGGTATGGCCACAGTGTTTTCTCTGACTCCCACCCACTGCCGACCACAGACACCTGCAAGCACACACAGACACCCCCCCACACCCCACACAGACATCCCCCACACCCCATACAGACACACCCCCACATCCCACACAAAGGATTACTTTAAAAGCAAAATATAAGATATGATACATTGATAAAAACTCACCTGTAATTCCAAGACAACTACAGTTAATATTTTGCTGTATAGGCTTCTAAGTTCACCTTTGTACATATTTATGCACGTGTGGGGGGTCAGGTCAGCTGGTCAAGGTGCTGCTAACCAAGCAATACACAGTGAAGACTAAAGGAAGATACTACAAATCTACTATGCACTTTTTCTAGGACTCTTATTTCATTTATTAATAGAATGAAAACACTCCCCCCTCCCTGGCCTTTTAGGGCAAAATTGGGCTTATATTGTAGAATAGGTGATATTTCATAACCTCCTTTTAAAAATCTTATAGTGTGACTATATTCCCATCATTAAATGTTCTCCTAAAATATGACTATTTCAAAATTTGTTTAGTCATTTTCCTACTATTAAGTCTTGGCACAAAGATCTCTTCATATCTCTGTATCATTAACTTAAGATAAGTCCTCTTCAGTGGAATTGCCAAATCAAAGAAAGGGAAGGGAAAGCAGCTAAGAGCTGCAGGCACGTGCTAACAACTAGATAAAATTGCTCATTTGCTCCTCAAAACCCAGCGAGGAGGGATTATGATTCCCGTGCTAAGGACGAGGTCAAGGTGGTGAACCCAAGATCACACAGCTGGAAGTGATGGAACAGGAACCTGACTTTGGGTCTGCCCAATTCTGAAGTATGTGCTCTTTCCCTACACTCTGCTCCCTCTAAAACCATGAAAGCAGAGATGTCTACACAATTCCCTTTCCACTGTGCTTGCCTCAGGACCCTATAAATTGATTTTGGAGGATTTCGAGCACAAACAAAAGAATTATTGTTGACAAAATTAGACCAATTATGTTTGCCCTTTCAAATCCACTGGAAGAAGTGTTAGCATTTGTAAAAAGAAAAGGCACAATTATAATAGAATCTGGACAGAAAGGGTACAGAGGCCATCCCGGCATTAGAGGTCAGTAGGGCTCCTTCCGACAGGCATTCAGAGTAGAAATGACTGTTCACTGCCCTCTGGGCCTTGACTTAGAGTATAATACATCCAGAACAAGTCTGCGAAAAACCATGATGGCATTCATCATCCAATCAATTGCTTGGAAACCCAAGTAAATGTGTTCAAAAGTAATCTATAAAATCATAACTATACTGAGTCTTTCACAACAGCTGACATGTCCCTACTGAGTCCTAGCAGGACTATTAAGTTTTAAAAACTTACATGTGGCTGTAATTAGAATTTCATTCTTTTGTAAACATAAGACCCATGTCCCAGAAACATCTTTCCCTCCAAAATCTCAGTCTTTATACTTGGAGATCATAAAAGGCAGAATAGCAAGAGCTAAGGGGAGAAAATGACTTTCCTGTTCTAAGACATGTTCTAATAGAGGATGGATTTCTTACAGAAGTATCTACCGTGAAGGGGTTACAATAAGCGTTCGGTTGGATTAGGTAAAATGTTCTAAAAGATCTCCAGAATTGTATCAGAAGTACAATGCTGTTAATTATCCTAAAGTAATGACTATGTTGATCAATTCCTTACCATATCAACCTGCAAATGTATAACAGACCTCACTTGTAGTATAATGCCTCTTGGGTCAGCTTTCTAATTAATTTTAAGGCAATGCTTGTGGCTTTTGCTTTTAATTGTAATATGGCAGCAGGCATGATTTAAATCACATCCAGGAAGTCTAAGTTGCTTCTGGCTTAAACATACAGTGTTAGTTTCCCAACGGCTCTCCTGGCACTTGGGGACTTATAATTTTTGAACTGAATGTGATCACTCCAGATAATTAATGAGGTAACTAATATCTCTTTAAGTCGCCAAACCAGCACTGCATGTTATTCTCTATCCACCTACTACAGAGGTCTCTATCAAGGACAGCCATCATCTTTAAAGAACATCTTTCATGAGTCTGTGAGTAGTTTACTCAAGATTTTGCCAAATTAACACATTTTCAAACATCTTTTGATGTAGGTACAAGGTACATATATGTCCAGAGTTGGGTTTAAAAAGCATATTTAATAATGTACTCTCTACTACATGAATTTCCAGGCTGGTCTTAAATTATGGAAATTTCACAATATGGAAACAGTAATCTTTCAATCAAACTGACTGAGCCTGAGTATTCAGCAAAGGAAACCAGCTTCTGTCAGAACTGTGAAGTAGAAGGGAAGGGATTTTTTGGAAAAGTACCTTTTGCTCAAAAGTCCATCTTAATTCTCATAGTTGGCTAAAATTATTCCCAAAAGGCATAGTAAGAAAATACATATATTAGTAAAGTTGATACATTACCTGAAGCCCACGTCTTTCAATGACCTTGCCGTTTGCCTAGCTAGAAGTACTGCTCTTAACTGGCACACACATTACTCACCTCTCCAAATCCTCCTTTTCCTAGAACTCTGTAATGTCTAAATGTGTTCTTTGTTACTGGTTGCCTAATCAATTAAAAAAAAAAGTTTCAGGTCTCACATGGCATTGTTATGTTAAAACAGAAAAGCCTCTTTTCTAAGGCTGAACAGAAAAAAAATAAAATAACATAAAACAGAAAAGCCTACCCAGCACTTGTCCTTAGCCTTATTTATCGAACCACGCTGTTCAAAGGGAATGCTCAGGACAAAGGGTGTCTGTGCTCAGGGACTGTGGCTCCCTCTAGGGGGACAGCTTTCTACCTGCACTAAGAGCAATTAATTAATCTTAAGATTTACTGAAAACACTGAAGCAAGAGGCAGAACGGTCCAAATATCCTTACTAACTAAGGACAGGTCTGCACTCAGCCAACGCTAGGAAATATTTATGTTTATAACTCATTGCATTGTCTTAAGCATACCTCTTTGAACCTGTCAGAAGCTGTTGAGGAAAATGACATATATACAGAGTGCTGACATTTGAAGAAAGAACCTCAAAGAAGATATTTATAGACCTAATATCTCAAAAGAAACATCCATGGACTAGAACTGGAAATTTAATCAATCAGTAATAATAGTAATAATAGTAATGATAACAACACTAGTAGCAGCTAACACTTTTCGAGCGCTTATTTTGTGCACCAAACATTGTACTATAAGCATTTTACACACATTTCCCAGGTGATCCTAGCTACAGTCCAATAAGGTAGATTCTATAATTACCTTTAATTTACAGAACAAGGACCTGAAGCTCATAAAGGCTGAGTAACTTGCCAGAGGCCACACAGCCAGTAGAGACTCTGCCCACACAGAGACTGAGCGGGGCGGGGGTGCCTTGGGCTGCAAACTCTCACCTACAGCATCATATTATGTTACAGAAATCTAAGATAGGTTTTACTTTTAACCACTGTACCAACAGGGTGACTGCCATTTTAAAAAGAGAGAACAAAGACAATTAAATCAGAAGAAACTGTATAATACCTACTAATAATTTCTGTGCAAAGACACCATATATAACTCAAGACATCAGTCAGTATGCATTATGAGAAGTTACCACTTGTTTTATTGAGGTTTTTGTTTTTAGAGACAAGGTCTCACTACATTGCCCCGGCTACAGTGCAGTGGCTATTCACAGGCACAATCATCACACCCTGCAGCCTCGAACTTCCAGGTTCAAGCAATTCTCCTGCCTTAGCCTTGAGAGTAGCTGGGACTGCAGGCAGGAGACACCACACCTGGCTTTTACTGAGTTTTGAATCAGAACATACCTTTCCAGCAGTTTCCATTGTAAAAACTGAGAATAATAGGAGCTTTCTTGATATTCTTCAAATGGTTCCCCTCTTAAATAGTTATGGACAACTCTGGAAAAAGATTTTATGCAATTATATATATTTATTGCATTACAATGTGAAAACAACTGTGTTTTAGTGAATGATTATAATAAGCACTGAATATGGGAAAGTCAATCTTTACACACAATTCAGTACATTTGCAATCATACAAGTCCACACCAGGTTTTAATGCTATCAGTGAAAATAGTAATGAAACAGCAGAGAGAATAGTAGTGAAATATGACAAATGAAAATATGAAAATAGCAGTGGTCCCCTTCTTGGGATGTGAGGGTGCCAGCAGCTCCGTCGTAAAGCAAAGTGCCTCCCATGTGCAAGCTGTAGTGCCAGGGTCCCTTCGAGGGCAGCAGAGAGGTCAAGGGCACAGACTACCACAAGTCCTGCTTCAGCCACTCACAGGCTGAGGGACCTGAGGTAAGTTACCCAACCTCTATGGACTCAGTTTCTCCTTCTGTAAAATAGGGACAATAACCTTGCCTACCTCATAGGGTTACTGTGAGAGGCAAGTGGATTAACTCTTCCAAAGCATGTGTTACTGTTGTGTTACATTCAGTGCACATGGACAAGAAAGAGTTTAGGACATGCCCAGGAGAGGGATTTGAGGAACAAAGATATGGGCTGAAAGACTAGCCCCTCCTGGTTTCTCTGATGGCCCAGATGAAGAACTGGGAGGAAGAATTATGATTCTTACCACAATGTCCCAAGACTAGTAATCAGAGATGCAAGACCATGCCTGTCCTATCTGCCATACCAGAGAAGCTACCAATGGAGATAACATCTTTTTGCAAAGGAAGTTCAAAGCACAAACACCAGAATTCCACTAATGTGAATATTCAACAAGAACAAATAAAAGATGAGTTGAAATTAAAAATGGTAGAGAACATTTACTCTAATCCATTTTCAGAGGAGCAGGCTGGAGGACAGAGGGAAGGATTCTAGTCCAGTGCCATATACCTGGCAAGGAGAAAGATGAGGTGCAAACCATTTATCTGTGGGACATCAACTGGTCATTGAATTTCTCACTGAAGGAAACAAGTATCTAAACCACTTAGCTCCTCAGGGTGCAGAGCTCCTGCACCTCAAGAGGAAGCCAGGGGTAGAGAGAAAGCCTTGGTTTTTATTTTAAATGCAGCCACATTATTAAAGTACCGCAAGTTCCAGCCCCAGCACCACCACACTCCAGCTGAATAGGCCTGGGTGAGCCATTCCCTGCCATACATGAGCGGCATGAAGATAGGAAGTTTGTCTGTTACATTTGCCGATATAGTCCAAGTGCCTAGGACAGTGCTGAGCACATAAGTGCCCTTAATAAATTATTTACTGAATGAATTAATGAACTCAACTCCCTGTGGTCTGGAGTCCCACTTAAAACATCAAGATAAGTCTAAGATAAGGTTATTCATTTATTTATTTATTAGAGATGGGGGGGTTTGCTATGTTGCCAAGGCTGGTCTTGAACTCCTGGCCTCAAGTGATCCTTTTGCCTCAGCCTCCCAAAGTGCTGGGATTACAGGTGTGAGCCACCAGGCCTGGCCTTATTTATTTATATATTTTTTCAGAGACAGGGTCTCTCTCTGCCACACTTGGCTAATTTTTAAAAATTTTTTGTAGAGACAGAATCTTGCTATATTGCCCAGGCTGGTCTCGAACTCCTGCGCTCGAGCAATCCTTCCACCTTGGCCTCCCGAAGTGCTGAGATTACAGGCATGAACCACCATGCCTGGCCCCCTAAGACAAGGTTGTAAAACCTCCTTGGGCATTAAAAGTACACAAGAAAGAGCTTTAAAAGTACTAGCACATGAGTGAAATATGCCATTCTGGCCGGGCATGGTGGTTCACACCTGTAATCCCAGCACTTTGGGAGGTCGAGGCAGGAGGATCGCTTGAGCCCAGGCATTGGAGATCAGCCTGGGCAACATGGTGAGACACTGTCTCTGCCAAAAAAAAAAAAAAAAAATTAGCCGGGCGTGGTGGTGTGCATCTGTAGTCCCAGCTACTTGGGAGGCTGAGGCAGGACTGCTTGAGACCAGGAGTTCAAGGCTGTGGTGAGCTATGATTGTGCCACTGCACTCCAGCCTGGATGACAGAGAGAGACCCTGTCTCTAAAAAAACTACACACACACAAGGATATGTCAGTCTAATTGCTCTCAGAGTAAAGGACAAACTTGTTCACGGCTCACTTTCCCCATCTGTGAAATGAGTGACTATCTACATAAATACACAAAGCATTCCATGTGTGGGGCCTGATCATCTCAGAAAGCATTCTTTCTTCCTGTGTACATAAGGAAGCTGAATTTAGCCAAAGTGCTCTGTCTTAAAGTTTTCCTGTCCATATTGCAAAGATCCAAAGGACATTATCAGCGAGTGCCTAGGACTGAGAAAACATTTTGGGAATCTTTTCATCCTAGACAAGCATTTTGGAAGGCTGAGCAGAGAAGCCCAAAGCCATCATAGGGATGCTAAATACTGGGGCTCTGCAACATGACCTGTTTCAGCATGCCATTTATGTACATGTAATTATTACTCTTCATTCACCTCTTTCTAGAGAAAGCAATCATTTTAATTTGGAAAGCACAGTTGACCCTTGAACATGGGTTTGAGCTGTACGGGTCCACTTATATGGGTATTTTCTTCCACTTCTGCCACCCCTGAGACGGCAAAACCAACCCTTCCTCTTCCTCCTCCTCGTCAGCCTACTCAACGTGAAGATGACAAGGATGAAGATCTTCATGATGACCCACTTCCACTTCATGAATAGTAAATATATTTTGTCTTCCTTACAAGTTTCCGAATAACATTTTCTTTTCTCCAGCTTACTTTATCGTAAGAATATAGTATATAATATTAATACATACAACATAAAAAATATGTGTTGACTATTTATGTTATTGGTAAGGCTTCTGGTCAATTGTAGGCTATTAGTAATTAAGTTTTTGGGGAGTCAAAAGTTAAAAGTTATACACAGATTTTTTACTGCAGGGGGTGCCCCTGACCCCCAAGTTGTTCAAGGGTCAACTGTACTCTGATAAGAACTTGTCTCATGCAGAGAAACTTCCTGTGAGCCCCCTGTCCAGGGGTTGCCTATCGATAATACCTGCAGGGCCGGGTAGGAACCACTCACCTAGTGCATTCCTCAAAGACTTTTCTGCAAGGGCTCTGCTTCAGTCTGCATCTACACTCTCTCGTAACGTCTGGAGTTATTTCTGGTAAGGGGTCTGCTGACTTAACACAATACAAACCAAACACATAACAATTAGTGGTTTCATAATTCAGTAATCATAAACAGAACCTAATGCTTACTGTAGAGAAATGAAAACATAAAGTGTATAAAATACAAGTCAAAGTGCCACCTGCACCCTCTACCCCAGCCCCACTCTCCAGAGTTCAGCCCTTTTCCTTCGCCTATCAGAGCACACACAGAATGGAAAGCAGGGTCTCAAAAAGATGTCTGTACACCCGTGTTCACTACGACATTGTTCCCAACAGCCAAGAGGCGAAAACAACCCAGGTGTCCACGGAGAATGAATAAATTAAATGCAGTATACACATATCATGGAATATTACTCAGCCTTAAAAAGGAAGGAAATTCTGGCACACACTACAACACAGATGGACCTTGTGGACATCGTGCTGAGCGAAATACGCCAGTCACAGGAAGACAAATCCTGTGCGATTCCACTTATGAGGTCCCTAGAGGAGTCAATTCATGGAGATAGTAAGTAGAATGGGGTGTGCCAGGGGCTTGGAGAAAGGGAAACGGGGAATTGTTGTTTAATGGGTACAGAGTTTCAGTTTTGTGAGACTGGCCACCTAACAATGTGGATATACTGAACACTACTAAACTGTACCCTCAGAAGTGGTTAGGGTGGTAAATTTTATGATGTGTGATTTTTTAAAGACAATTAAAAATTAAAAATCACACACTCTCACACACACACGCACACACACATCCTCAGGAACACAGTTTCTTTTTCCTCATACAAAAACTATGTTTTGTAAGTATGTGCTGACACCTGTGGAGCTACCACATTGTCTTTAACGGCCGTGTGGTTTTCCAGTGTTGGGGTTTACCTGCCCCCGAGAACATTCTAATTGCCAGTTTCCCCACAGCAAGCAACACTGCTGAGAACATCTCTGTATACTGTCTTTCTACAAGATAGATCCTAAAAACAGAATTACTAGCTCAAAGGATACATGCATCTTAAACGTGCATATTTACTGTGAAGCTGCCCTCCAGAAAGGTCCCACCGCTTTGCACTCCCACGCACAGTGCCCCTAGGTCCCTGCCTCTCACTCTCTTTAACCCTCCTCCAGAGGATCCTGGAAAAAGAAACACATGACAAAAACCACTGTCCAGATTCAACGAAAAAATAAAAACCCAGAACACATGCCATTTTATACTTAACTTGTAATTAGAAACAAGAAATGCACTGCAGACTGATTTCTACCTGTGGTGCAGCCAGGCTACCAGAGCAAAACCTTGTGTTTTTTATAAATCAAAGTAGTTACTTCCTCAAAGAAGTCGAACTATTGAGAGGAATATGCAACAATGAGAACAACCACATTAAAAAGCAGTAATACTGTTATAATGAATGACTAAATTATCTAACACATCTGAGACACCTTAAGCACGCTGTCTCATTTAGCCCCACCACAACCCCCACGGAGTAGGGGAGGCTCAGGAAGCCACAGGGTGCGGCGCACCCACAGCAACAACGGGGAGAGCCGACCTCGACCCACACCCTGCTGCACTCTAGAGTCCAATCTCCTACACAGCAAGGCCATGATACTGTAAGAATAAGATGCGTCCATTCATTTTACCATTTAAGAAAAGAATTTGGTCATTCATTTACTCAAAAAATACGCACTGTTTCAGGCACTGGACACAGCAGAAAACAAGACAAAATTTTCATAGAAGACAAAACCACTACTCAATAGTCTTATTTCCCCCCCAAAGGTCTCAATTTTTCTGAAACTAAATAGCAGGTTGATTCTATTAAGATTATCTAATGATTAAGTCCAAATAGAGATCCTATTTTCAGTATCTTAGAAAATTTTATATTAATATTTATTCCCACAGAAAGAAAAAGCAATGTTTCTAATGTCCATGAGTGAGAGGTAAGGTAGGCTCAAGTAAGCTGAAGCACGACAAGGGAAGGTATAGTACTACTGGCCTGCTGCCAAACATAACAAAAGCACAACTGAGACGACTTCTGGGCTTTATTTACATTAAGCAACAAGGATTATTTTTCAGAGTAAGTAGTTATTAGGGCAAATTTACCAAATGACTCAGTGCCTTGCTTTTTAACATTTTAGACACAGGAAACTATAACAGGAAAAAGTCCAGTAGTGATAAGGGAGTGCAAGGGTGGGTCTTGCAGAAATATGCTTATTTTTCTGTGTTAAAAAATACATTTACGTTCCTATTTTTAAAAAAATTGGGCTGTCTTTTTATTGTAGAGTTGTAAGAGTTCTTTAAATATTCTGGCTAGACCCTGACCAGGTATTTGATTTGCAAATATTTTTTCCTATTCTGTAGATTATCTTTTCACTTTCTTGATAGTGGTGTTTGAAGCACAAAGTTTTAAGTTTTAAAATCCAATTTATCACTTTTTTCTTTTGTTGCTTGTGCTTTAGGTGTCATATCTAAGAAATTGCTGCCTAACTTCAAGGTGTTGAGGATTTACACCTATGCTTTCCTTTAAGAGTGGTGTAGTTTTAGCTTTTATATTTAGGTCTCTGATACACTTGGCATTAATTTTTTGTTAATGGTGGGAGGCAGGGGACCAGTTTGACTCTTTGCATGTGGATATCCAGTTGTTCCAGCACCCTTTGTTGAAAAGACTATTCTTTCTCCTATCATAAGTCAATGGACTGTAAGTGTGCTATGGTTTGAATGTGTCCCCCAAAGTTCATGTGTTGGAGACTTAATTCCCAATGCAACAGTGTTGAGAGGTGGGACCTTTATGAGGTGATTAGGCCATGAAGGCTCTGCCCTCGAATAGATTAATGCTATCTCAGGAGTGGGTTCCTGATAAAAGGGTGAGGTCACCCCCTTCCTCTCACTTTCTCTCTTGCTCATGTTCTCTTGTCCTTCGGCCGTAGGATGACACAGCAAGAAGGCCCTCACCATATGCAGGTCCCTGGACCTCAGACTTTCCGGCCTCTAGAACTGTAAGAAATAAATCTCTATTCTTTATAAATTACCCAGTCTCAGATATTCTGTTTTAGCAAAACAAAACAACTAAGACAAAATGTATGAATTTATTTCTGGACGTTTAACTCTATTCCATTGACCTGTATGTCTGTCCTTATGCCAGTACTGTAGTCTTGATGCTGTAGCTTTGCAGTAAGTTTTGATATTGATAAGTGTTGAGTCCTCCACCCATGTTTTTCTTTTTTCAAGAATGTTATGACTATTCTGAGTCTCTTGAAGATTCATATGAATTCTAAGATTAGCTTGTTAATTTCTGCAAGAAAGGCAGCTAGGATTTTGATAGGGATTGTATTGAATCTATAGATCAATTTGGGGAACCATCTTAACAACATTAAGTCTCTTCATCCATGAATATGGGATGTCTTCCCATTTATTAAGGTCTTTAATTTTTTCAATACTTTCTAGTTTTCAGAGTACAAGTGTTTCACTTCCTTTGTTATATTTATTCTTAAGTAGTTTATTCCTTTTCGATGCTATATAAATGGAATTGCTTTTTTAGATTTTTTTGGATTTTAATTGCTAGTCTGTAGGAATACAATTGAATTTTGTATAGTGATCTAGAATCTTGCAACTGTGCTGAATTCATTTATTAGCTCTAATAGTTTTTTCTTCGTGTGTGTGTGTGTATTCCTTAGGATTTTTTATATACAAGATCATGTCATCTGCAAATAGAGAGAGTTCTACTTCTTGCTTTCCAATCTGAACACCTTTTATTTCTTTTTCTTGCCTAATTGCTCTGTCTAGAACTTCCAGTCAAGCCTCCAATTGAATAGAAGTGGTGAGAGCAGACAACCTCATATTGTTCCTAATTTTGGAGGAAAGCATCCAGTATTTCACCTTTAAGAATGATGTTAACTGTGGTATTTCATAGATACCCTTTATCAGGCTGAGCAAGTTCCATTCCATCCCTAGTTTGTTAAGTGCTTTTATTATGAAGGAGTGTGGATTTTGTCAAATGCTTTTTCTTTGTCTATTAAGATGATCATGTGTTTTTTTTGTCCTTTATTCTATTAATATCATATATTATATTAATTGATTTTCAGATATCAAGCCAATTTTTCATTCCTGGGAAAAATCCCACTTGGTTTTGGTTATGATCCTTTTATTTTATTTTATTGATTTATTTTTGAGACAGAGTCTTGCTCTGTCACCTGGGATAGAGTGCAGTGGCACAATCATAGCTCACTGCAATCTCAAACTCCTGGGATCAAGTGATCCTCCTGCCTCAGTCTCCCAAGTAGCTGGAACTACAGGTACATGCCACCATGCCCAGCTAATTTTTTAATTTTTTTGTAGAGATGGGATCTTGCTACATTGCCCACGCTGTTCTCAAACTCCTGGCCTCAAGCAATTCTCCTGCCTCGGCCTCACAAAGTGGTAGGATTACAGGCATGAGCCACTGCACCTGACCTGGTTATGATTCTTTTAAATTGTAAATTCGAATTTGGCTGATTTTTTTTTTTTGAGACACAGTCTCGCTCTGTTGACCTGGCTAGAGTGCAGTGGCATCATCATAGCTCATTGCAACCTCAAAATCCTGTGCTCAAGCGATTCTCCTGCCTCAGCCTCCTGAGTAGCTGGGACTACAGGCACACGCCCACGACACCCAGCTAATTTTCGTATTTTTTGTAGAGACGGGGTCTCACTTTTGCTCAGGCTGGTCTCTAACTCCTGAGCTCAAGCAATCCTCCTGCCTTAGCCTCCCAGAGTGCTGGGATTACAGGCGTGAGCCACCGCGCCCGACCAAATTTGGCTGTATTTTAATATTTGGGAATCCTGAAAGGAAAACTAAGAAAACTATGAAAAACTAAGAACATCTGAGTGATAGGACAAAGAAATGCAAGAGTGAACACACGCAGTCTTGCCTTACTTTTAAGTACTTTGGACATTCTGGGTTGTTGAAATTTGAGTAAGTGATCTCAAGGAGTTCCCTTTTCGCTATGAAAGAGAGATTTTTGTTGTTGCTGTTTTTAAAGAAAAGATAAGAAAAAGAAAAGCTAGAATGATGATGTGAATCCCTGGTTTTTTTTTACTAAAGCACAAGGGCAGGACAATCAGGTAGAGAAGAGTGGCAGTTTCCCCATCTGAGAGTAAGAAAAGGGAAAAAAAAAGCTTTCCAGCTACACCATCTTCAGCCAGCCCATAAATATCTCTCGCTTTTACCAAATGCTATGGTTCGAATATTTGTCCTCTCCAAAACTCATGTTGAAATTTAATTGCCATTGTGACAGTACTGGGAGGTAGGACCTTTAAGAGGTATTTAAGAGGCTCGGTCCTCACAAAGTTAGGACTAATGCCCTTATCTTGTTATCTGGGGAGTAGGTTCACCCCTCTTGTGAGCAGGTGCACACATGCCTTCTCTCTCTCTCTCTCTGCTCTAGGACCACGTGATGATGCAGCAAGAAGGCCTCGCCAGAAACTGGCACTGAGAAAGGAAAAAAAACTTTTTATCTGAGGAATGCGAGCCCAGAGAGGCATTTAAAACACAAGAGCAGGCTGGTCCGAGGGCAGTGGCGTTTACAACTGACTGATCACAACCAGTCACAGACTCCTCTGTTCCTCCTCCACTCCCACTGCTTCACTGACCAGCCTGAAAAATAAAAATAAATAAATAAATAAATAAAAATAAAACCCAACAGCAGTCATGTCTCACTTCCCCGTGAGCTAAGTAATTACCTCTTGAAGCCACTTGCTATGTGGACTCTAGACTAACTGAGGCCTCATAGCCATAAAGTGCCACATGCTGGACACCACAACTCATACCCTGTAGCTCAGCAATGGATAGCCAATCACCAATCAATGTTATCTCTGTAAACCAGTGAGAATTCCTGACAAACAACTTTGTGTTAGCCTACTCCTTGTTCCCTTTGCCTTTGAAAACCTGCTTGTGGCCGGGCAGGGTGGCTCATGCCTGTAATCCCAGCACTCTGGGAGGCCAAGGCATGAGGATCGCTTGAGCCCAGGAGTTGAGGATACACTGAACTATGATTGTACCACTGTCTTCCAGCCTGAGTGACAGAGTGAGACCCTGTCACTAAAAAAAAAAACCAAAACCAAAACCAAAACAAACAAACAAACAAAAAACCTGCTTGTAATAAAGGCTGGTGGAGTGGAGCACTCCCCAAGCAACTTGGAAGTGTGTCCCAGGTAGCTGTCCTTAACTTTGGCCCAAATAAACTCTTTAAAATTATATTTTGTGCCTCAGCTTCTTCCTTCTAGGTCGACAGCACCTTGAATTGGACTTCCTAGCCTCCAGAACTGTGAGCCAGTAAATTTCTGTTCATTGTGTTTCCCAGTCTGTCGTATTCTGTTATAGCAGCACAAAGCAGACTAAGACACCAAGCCACAGATGCACAGCTGCCCCTCCCTCCCTCTTCCACATTTGCTATACCCACCATGAGTAATTTTTAAATTCTTTCTTTCTTTTTGATGACCTCCCTTGCTATGTGGATATTTCTCCAGGAGAGGTGAAGACAAAAAAGGAGGTAATAAAAAAGACAAGAGAACGAAACTTCTACTCATCCCAGCTAGTGTCCTGGGGGTACCTGCACATGTGCACAGGCTGGAACACCTATGCCTGAGAAGAATGATCTGTGAGGCTGGAGGCTGAGGAGGACACAAGCTTTGGAGTGAAAATCCACTTGGGTCTGAATCACACCTCCGCCAGCCACAGCTACACATACCTTTGTGCCTGCTGGACAGTCCCATCCTACGTGCACAAGAAGGCTCCCCAAACTTGACAGCTCTACAATCTCCAGTTAGCCAGGCTTAAAATCTGAATATTCTGGACTCAGTCTCACCACATTGCTCTCTAATTCCATTCCTTGCATGCTTGATTGCTGGCTCTGACACATACTAGCTGTGTAACTTTGGGTAAGTCACTTACTCACTGATTTTCAGTCTTGTCATATGAAAATAGACATGATAATAGTATCTACCTCACAGGTTTGTTGTGAAAATTAAATAATTTATTACAGGCCCGGTACGGTGGCTCACACCTGTAATCCTAGCACTTTGGGAGGCTGAGGTGCGAGGATCACTTGAGGCCAGGAGTTCCAGACAGCCTGGGCAAGATAGCAACAAAAAATAGAAAAATTAGCTGGGTGTGGTGGTGCATGCCTGTAGTCTCAGCTACTTGGGAGGCTGAGGCAGGAGGATTGCTGGAGCCCAGGAGTTTGAGGTTGCAGTGAGCTGTGATGATGCCACTGCCTTCATGCCCAGGCAACAGAGCGAGACCCTGTCTCCAAAAAAAATTAAATAAATAAATAAATAAATACTTTATCACACATTAGAGCAGCATCATAAACACTAGCTATCATCATTGTTACTGTTCTTTCCTCACCCTCCAACATAGGGCCCTACCCAGAAGTTAGGACTTCTAATAGTCTACCAAACAGAAGTCACATGAAAGGAAGCAGGCTACAACTCTAATTTCAGACATACTAAACTGCAAGAACCTAGTGAGTCAAAAAGCATAAAAACCAAGACCTGTTAAAGCTTTTAGGAAAAAATGTTATTTTGAGTCCAAGAGAGACAAATAAAATTCTCTAATTCTATATTCTACTTGAGGAAACAAAGAAACTTTTAAATTCTTTGAATCAATTTTCTAAGAGATCTAATTATTAATATCCTCAGAGAATCAAACAAAAAGGCAGAAGAACATTTATAACAAATTAAAGCTTTTAATTTATGTTGTATCTTATCCAACAAAGTAAAAATGGCTATGCACTCTAATTATTTGAGTAAGTTATTTATAAGTCTTTATTCTAAAGAAGAAAACACACCTCATTACTGAAGAATTTATCTAAGATTGACAGTCCACAATCACTTCGGTCCTCATCCTCAGCAACTTCATATTCTGCCTGATTGGGGAGACGGGAGAAAAGGAAACCGTTAGTTAAGCAGTGGGTGTGGTGGTGCACGCCTGCGACCCCAGCCACCCAGGAGGCGAAGGCAGGAGTCTGGGCTGCAGTGAGCTGTGCACTCTAGCCTGGGCAATAGAGTGAGACCCTGTCTCTTAAAAAAAAAAAAAAGTTAGTAAAATTTCTTCACCAATGACATTTATTTCATAATGTCTAAAATTCTCTGACTTATGGAATTGACTTGTTACCCTCAAAACCAGAGACCTTGGTCTATTGATCAAGTATCTACAGCTTTTCTTTGGGAAACTAAGGGCCATGAGAGGGTAGAAAAGCCAGTTTTTAAAAGGAGGTTGATAAAGCAGTAAAGCCATGCTTTCCATCATACTCTCCATGTCACGTTATATTTTCAGTCACTAAATGTGGCCAAATAAAATAAAATAAATAGCTTGGACTGTTCTAGGCAATAGCAATTTAGAAATGTCCAAGAGGTCCTTGGAAGGCTGAGTCCAGAGCTACCAGGAGAAGTCAGAGTTGGTGTAGGGTCATTGACACACAGGTGTCAGGGGACTGGCCCCAACAGTAGGTGGCGTTATCCAGAAAACAGCAGAAGGGTCAGGAGCACAACCTGACTGGTATCTGAACATCTGCAGAGGACAGGTCAGGAAGAACTGGGAAAGAAATGGCAAGAGAAAGAGAAAACCTAAGGAGGGATCACAAAAGCCAAGATAAGCTAGCTGACAAGTGTCAACAGACGTGGGAACCCAAGCACGAAGAGGCCTCAAAGCCTCCTTTGCAAGCAGGTGCCTTCGAAGCGTAGGTGGCACCTGGAGAGAGGAGCGAGGCAAGGAAGGCCGAGGGATGCCGACCTCTACTTTGCGAACCCTCACAGGCCGGCACGGGGCTCGCGACGACCAGGCTGACACGGCCAGAGCCAGCTTCTCCTCCTACGTCCACGGGCACTGCACTCCCCTGTGGCAAACAACGCGTACACTGGTGACTTAAAGAACCATGAGACTCACATCTGGGAGCTCTGGATACTGCACGAAATGCAATTAATGGAAAAGAAAGCACTCGGATGCCGTGATGGTCTCTGACATGCCAACCTGCAGGCAACGATCCACAGTTAGCCAGCCAAACACCATCCAGGTATTGCTGTGACGTATCTTTACATGTGATCAAAGTGTATGATCAGTTGACTTGACGTAAGGGCGATTATCCTAGATAATCTGGGTAGGTCTGATCCAATCACTTGAATGGTGTCAAGAGTGGAGCTGAGTCTTCCACAAAGAAGAAATTTCACCTGAGAAGGGCAGCTTCAGCCCTTCTCTGGAGAGTTCTACTATGCCCTTCCTGATGGTCCATCCTACGAATTTCAGACTTTCCCAGACAGACCCCACAATTATGTAAGCCAATTCCTGCAATGAATCTCTCCTACTGGTTCTGCTTCTCTGGTTGAACCCTGAACCAGAGAATAAATATATTATATAACATATAATATAAATATATTTTATATTTAAAATATAAATAAATATATTTTAAAAGTTTTTAAAAAGCTATGTCAGAGAAAAAACGAATACAAACTCAAAGATTTAAGGCAGTCCTTTGCATATAATAAGTATTCAATGCACACTTGCTGATAGAACTAGGGCAGGCCAAAGCAGAGAGGGGAAGGGTCATAACATTGTTATGACAGTACAAATAATGAAAAGTAAGAGAGCTTTTCTGCTAAATTCCAATTTCCTACTGGTCACTTGCTTCTGAATTCCACAGTTTTGGAATTCTAGGCTTGCCAGGGGTATCCACAAAAATTTAGAAATACAAAATGTCTTTACTTATAGGGAAAACACAGTAAATCTCAAACAGGATACATAAGAATGTTAGAAACTTTATAGGGCATAGTAAATTCCAACCAATGTGACCATTCTTCTCACACTAACTTTATCCCTGCCATATACGATTCTGGGTTTAAAGTGTTTTAAGTCTATAGCATCTGCCTGTTGAGAGCAGAAAGGACACTTTTCAGGTGGCTGAACAAGTGTATCGTCTTAATTAACCTGTCCACCTTCATACAAATCAAAGCAGCATGTTTCAAAGTCATTCAATAGCTACATGCGATTCTCCAACACCTGAGATGTAATTCTATATAAAATACCACTTTATACAAAAGAGATTTCTGAACTAAGAAGATAATATGACACCAAGACAACTAATCTATCATCCGCTCCTACATCAGTGCCCAGGTCTAGTTTTTAAATTTTCAAAGTCACAAGATTGGATGGGCAGTTCAACACTGAGATAAGTCACTTACCACTGCATCCAAGAATTCGATGCATCTCTTTAGGTTCGGCTGTGTGTCACAGAATTGCCTGAAGAGAAGCCTTCCTATCGGCTGCTTGTCACAAAGACTGTTATAATCTTTTTCTGGGGGGAGAAAGGAGATAAGAAGCAAACAAATTATAATTGTTACAATCCACCAAGTGCTGTTCTGGACCTTACTTACTATTTTCACTTGATACAACAAAAGTCAAAAACAGTATACAGTACTATTTTTTAAACTACTGTTTTGTTTATTAATTTAGACTGGTTTTATCATAAACATTTAATATACCCAGGCAGAACCAAAGATAGCTGGAAGAACTCATAAAGATACATGAAGCCTGACTTGAAATGGCCTGCTCCTCTCCAGAAGGAAAGACACAGGGGACTGTGATTCTTGCGGAGCCATGCAGGCGAGGTCACAGCAAGGAAGAGTGGGCCAGAAAAGAGACCTGGGTCTTTCCAATACTCCTCCCCCCTGTATGCACACAAATTGCATATATGTGAAATAGACTGCAGGAATGCACTAAATTAGGTTTTTAAAAGTCTTTTCCACTTTGCTACTTTTCTGTACTTTCAAAAAGTTGCAAATATTATACATGCTTAATGGTTTTTAACTGCTCTTGTGTTTTTGGTTTTGTTTTTTCTTTTCAGTAAGAAATATGCTGTATACCTTACCTAACCTTGCCTCAAACTCTACTATTGTTTTGAGAACAAGTCAATAATATTTGGTCAATGTATCAAGAGGGATATAAAACAAAAATATTATGTCCAAAACTGGTAAATTTAAACTTCAGCAAGAAATCAGTTGCCCTCTTAGCAGTGGATCTCAACATGAAATCAACACAATTATGTTCAGGTACCCCTAAGGTGACTCTAAAGCTGGAGAATTAAAACGAAATTCATGAAAAGTAAGTAAGCCATAACAAATCCCTCAATTGAAGGGTTTATTAATGCCGAGTAATTCTGGGAATCTAAACAGTCCTGTTTGGAATCATCCAATTTGCACATGGAAAAGTACATTTTTGTTGCCAGTATACAACCACTTATTTAAATAAACATCACAACAGTTTTGCAAAAACTCTACAACCCGCTTTGTCCAATTTTGCTACCACATTTCATTTTAGTGATATTCATTAACTACACTTAAAAACAAGACAGTCAGAAAGTTATTATTTTGAAACACTGAGAGTTATTCATACTTTCCTCCCTAATCCAAAGGTCCATTAATGTTCTTAGTTTCCAGCTGAGATGGCAGATGGAGCACACAAGTCTGCCTACATTTTATCTAGATTCCTACTGTAATGACCAAATATTAAACAAAACCAAAACACCAACAAAATGAATGAAACCCTAACACAAAAAAAGAGTACAGGGCACCCTTGGGAGTCAGAATTTTGAGTACTGCCTGGAAGAGAGAAAGCTGATGGGGTTGGATTATAAAAGGAAGCATCAGCTTAAGCCCCAGAGATAAGCTAGGCCTTTTCAGGAAGCCCTTCCCCTAGATCGTGGAAGCCCCTCCCCAATGCCGATCAGACTGGCTAGCTGAGAGACCTTTCCTTTAGGCTGAAAGCTCACTTTAAAGAAAGTGGCCATCTGCCAAGAGAGATACTGGGACCAGAGAGGGAGAGAAAGAACGCAGCTTAAGCAATTAAAGTGCTCTTCTAGCAAAGTGAAGCAATTCTGTCTGTGGCTGCTGGAACACGTGCCCTGTCAAGATGCTAGCCCTTGTAGGCCAGGTGCAGTAATCCTCTGGGAGGATTACTGGGAGGCCAAGTCATGAGGATCCCTTGAGGCCAGGAGTTTGAGATGTGCCTGAGCAACATAGCGAGACCCCGTCTCTACAAAACATACAAAAATTAGCCGGGCATGGTGGTGCCCGCCTGTAGTCCCAGCTACTCGGGAGGCTGAGGCAGGAGGATGGCTTCAGCCCAGGAGTTGGAGGCTGCAGTGAGCTATGACACCACTGCACTCCAGCCTGGGCAACCGAGCAAAACCCTGTCTCAAAAAAAAAAAAAAAAAAAAAAGGCCCCCCCATTGGCACACTCACCTGCCAGAACCCCATTTGAAGAGAGGACACCTGGGAAAACAGAATTATGCAACCAAGGGAAAGCCATGCTGGCTACCTGCATTAACAAATGCAGCCCTTATTATAAACTTAAATAAACGACCTCAGATCTCCAGACATATAGAAAAGCAGCAGCAGCTAAAAAAACCCCCATCAAACAAAAAGAACAACAGAAAAACTGAACCAGGAAAAAAGAGAACAGAAAATATGTCTTTTAAAACTCTAATTGGTATCCTCTGAGATACTGAACAGACTCTGAGAACCACCAAAAAAGAATGCAATCATAGAATGAGAGAGAGTTCTCAGAAATTATGAAGTATGATTAATAAAAAAAGCTACGGGATGGGCTGAATATTTTCTATGTGCCTAAAAGCATTTATGTTGATCTGGATAATAAAGAGGAAATTTAAAATGAATGGCAAAAAGCAAACAGAAAATATGACAGAATACTGAGATGTAGAAGGTAGATCCAGAAAGTCAAATATCTGTCTTTTAGAAGTTCAAAGGGGTAAGCCAGATAAAATGGAAGAGAGGAAGACAGACAGATTGATAGATAGATACAGATAGATATAGACAGATGATAGATAGGTACATACACATAGACAGATGAATACAGACAGACAGATGATAGATAGATGACAGATAGGTACAGACACGTAGGCAGATGAATACAGACAGACAGATGATAGATAGATGACAGATAGGTACAGACACGTAGACAGACGAATACAGACAGATAGATAGATAGATGATAGATACAGACAGATGATAGATAGGTATAGACACATAGATGATAGAGACAGATGGTAGAGATTGATACATAGATAAAGATAGATGACAGAGATAGAAATAGATGATTGCTAGGTATAGATACATAAATAGGTAAATACATGGGGCAGGGGAGAGAGAGAGAGATACCATAAAATTTTCTCAGACTAAAGCCTTAGAGGCTACATTGAACCCTAAATGTAACCAACGAGGCATAACCCATCCCAGAGACATCCCAGTGGCATCTCCCGACACTAAGGAGAAACGAGAAATCCTAAAACCCAAGATTCTGAGAAAGGAAAAAAGTTAGCTGTGAAATGTAATTAATCAGAAGGACATCTGTATAAGCAAAGTTGGGGGCTGGAAAACCAATGTTTTCAAAGTTTGGGGGAGTTGTGTATAAGTAGGAGAATCATTCAATTCTATAAGTATCAAACAAGAAGACAAAAAGGGACATTTTCCAAAATTTAAGAACTCAAAAATTTTACCTTCCATGCACCTTCTTTAAAAAAAATTACTTGAGGAGCTATAACAATAAAATGAGAAAGAAACCAGAGAAAGAGGACATGACAGTAACCAAGAAGGATGAACTGTTTGGGCATAATCCAGAAAAAGCAAAGAAAATGAGAAAAAATAAGTAACTTCATCAAAATATTTGGAAGATTATCCTTGGCAAAGTCTGAACAATGCAGAATATCGCCTTGTCCATGGCTCCAGGTATCCTTACTTGGTTCTAGACCACATGGCATATATTAACACACAGAGGCACCCCTCAAGGCACTGCGGTTCTGGCTCCAGACCACAGAGCTAATACTGCAATAATGCAAGTCACATGAATGTTTTGGTTTCTCAGTCCATATAAAGGCTGTGTTTACAAGATACTGTAGTCTATTAAGTATGCAATAGCATTATGTCTTAAAAAACAATGTACATATCTTAATTTAAAAATACTTTATTGCTAAAGAACACTGATGATCATCTGAGCCTTAGGTGAGTTGTACTCTTTTTGCTGGTGGAAGGTCTTGCTTCGATGTTGATGGCTGCTGCTGACTCATCAAGGGTGGTGGCTGCTGAAGTCTGGGGTGGCTGTGACAATTTCTTAAAATAAGAACAATGAAGTTTGCCGCAGTGATCGACTTCCTTTCATGAAAGATTTCTCTGTAGCATGCGATGCTGTTTGATAGCATTTTATAGTAAAACTTCTTTCAAAATCAGAGTCAATCCTCTCAAACCCTGACACTATTTTATCAACTAAGTTTATGTAATATTCTAAATCTTTTGTTGTCATTTCAACAATGTTCCTAGTATCTTCACTAGGAGTAGATTCCATCGCACGGAACCATTTTCTTTGTTCATTCATGAGAAGCAACTCCTTATTCATTCAAGTTTTTATGAAATGCAGCGATTCAGTCCCATCTTCCCACTCCACTTCTAATCCTAGTTCTCTCACTGTGTCCACCATGTCTGCAGTGACTTCCTCCACTGACACCTTAAATTCCTCAAAGTCACCTGTGAGGGTTGAAATCCACTGCTTCCAAACTTATGTTAATGTTGGTATTTTGACCTCCTCCCATTAATCACGAATGTTCTTAGTGGCATCTAGAATGGTAAATCCTTCCCAGAAGGTTTTCAATTTACTTTGCCCATGGCAGCAATAGCCTTACAAAATGTATTTCTTTCTTTTTTTTTTTTTGAGACAGGGTCTCGCTCTATCACCTGGAGCTAGAGTGCAGTAGTATCATCATAGCTCACGGCCTCAAACTCCTGGACTCAAGTGATCCTCCTGCCTCAGCCTCCTAAGTAGCTGGGACTACAGGTGTGTGCCACCACGCCCAGCTAACTTAGTATTTTTTGTAGAGACGGGGTCTCACTTGGGCTGGTTGCAAACTCCTGGCCTCAAGCAATCCTCCCGCCTTGGCCTCCCAAAATGCTAGGATTACAGGCATGAGCCACCGTGCCTGGCCCAAAATGTATTTCTTAAATAACAAGACTTGAAAGTCAAAATGACTCCTTGATCCATAAGCTGCGGAATGGATGTTGTGTCAGCCACATGGAAAGAACATTCACCTCTTTGTACATCTCCCTCAGAGTTCTTGGGTGACTAGGTTCATTTTCAGTGAGCATTATATTTTAGAAGGCATCTTTTTTTCTGAGCAGTAGGTCCCAATAGTGGGCTTAAAACATTCAGTAAACCACGCTGTAAACAGATGTGCTGTCATCCAGGCTTTGTTATTCCATTTATAGAGCACAGGCAAAGTAGATTTAGCAAAATTCTTAAGAGCCTTAGGATTTTCGGAATGGTAAATGAGCGTTGGCTTCAACTTAAAGTCACCAGCTGCATTAGTCCCTATCAAGATGGTCAGCCTGTCTTTGAAGCTAGGTATTGACTTCTCCTCTCTAACTACGAAAGTCCTGGATGCCATCTTCTTCCCATATAAGGCTGTTTCATCTACATTGAAAATCTGTTTAGTGTAGCTGCCTTTATCAATGATCTTAGCTAGATATTCTGGATAACTTTCTACAGCTTCTACATTAGCACTTGCTGCTTCACCTTGCACTTTTATGCTGTGGAGATGGCTTCTTTCCTTAAACCTCATGAATCAACCTTTGCTAGGTTTGAACTTTTCTTCTGCAGCTTCTTCACCTCTCTCAGCCTCCACAGAATTGAATAGAGTCCAGGGCCTTTCTGTGGATTAGGCTTTGGCTTAAGGGAATGTTGTGGCTGGTTTGATCTTCTATCCAGACCACTAAAACCTTCTCCATATCAGCAATAAGGCTGTTTCACTTTCTTATCATTTGTGTGTTCACTAGAGAAGCACTTTTAATTTCTTCTTCTTTTTTTTTAATATTAAGGGGGGGTGTTTGTGATGAGGGTCGCCTAGTTGTTTTTTTTTTTTTTTTTTTTGTGGAGACAGAGTCCTCGCCCTGTCACCCTGGGTAGAGTGCTGTGGTGTCACTGCAGCTCACTGCAACCTCCAACTCCTGGGCTCAAGCCATCCTTCTGCCTCAGCCTCCGGAGTAGCTGGGACTACAGGCGCCCGCCATGATACCCGGCTGATTTTTTTTTTTCCCTTGAGGAGGTCCCACTGGAACCCCTGAGCTCAAGCAATCCACCCGCCTCGGCCTCTAGCACTTTTCATTTCCTTCAATGACTTTTCCTTTGCATTCACAACTTGGCTAACTGTTTGATGCGAGAGGCCTAGCTTTTGTCCCACAGACATGCCTTCCTCACTAAGCTTAATCATTTTTAGCTTTTGATTTAAAGTGAGAGACATATGATTATTCCTTTCACTTGAATACGCAGAGGCATGGTAGGGTTACTAACTGACCTAGTTTCAGTAGTGTTGTTTCTCAGGGAACCGGGAGGCGCAGGAAGAGGGAGAGAGATGGGGAGATGGCTGGTTGGTGGAGCAGTCAGAACACACACAACATTTATCGATTAAGTTCTCCGTCTTACATGGGTGCAATTTGTGGCGCCCAAAACAACTACAATAATAACATCAAAGATCACTGATCACAGGTCATCCTAACAGATATAATAATAACGAAAAAGTTCGAAATACTGCAAGAATTATTACCAAATAATTACCAAAATGTGACACAGAGACACAAAGTGAGCACATGCTTTTGGAAAAATGGCACCGACAGACTTGGACAAGGCAGGGTTGCCATAAACCTTCAACTTGTAAAAAACACAGTGCAATGAAAAGAAATGTGCCTGTAATCATAACACTGGAATACAGTTGCTGGGTTTCAATTTTCAGAACACTCTATGGACAAAAATACAGGGAAAGGAAGTGATTTACCCAACAAGTATTTCACAGTGCCTGAGAAAGGGGCCACGGCAGAGCAAATGTGGAGGCAAATGAAGCTTAAAAAGACTGGGGTCAGAGTCTCAGAAAGTCCTGATGTTAAACTAAGGAGCTTGTGTCTCTCTTAGAAGGAACAGAGATAAAAATAATGATTGTAGGTAATACTTCTTCATCTTACAGTGTGCTAGATACTATTTTAAGTCCTTTTTGTATAGTATTTAATTTCATCTTCACAACACGTATATGTTTGGCATTTTAAGAACATCAGAGAACCAGAGACCCGTTGGGAACTGCTCACTTCTGCGGGCCTTCTGATCCTGATCCTAGGGCTACAGTGACGATCCTGGGGACAGGAGAGAATGGGGCCAGTGACCAACCAGCAGGAAGAGCAGGAGTAAGGCTGAAACCACGGCAGCACAGCGGGGAAGGAAGAGGTGCGCTTGGTGACAAGATGCATTATTGGAGGCAATTCATCCACATAGCTGTGGAGTCCCTCCTTCATGGTGAGGCTGCTGTAATACAAATGACAGGAGCCCCATACTCAGGGAACCTACTGAGGGGACCAAGGAGGAACGAGGTGACTAAGTGCAGCTGACATGGTAATTGGTAGAAGGCAGCACCACGCCTGACGTGAACACCCAGGAGCAGGGTGGTCACAGGCTCGGCTGACTGCCCTGGAGGACGGCATGGGAGACCAGATGTGTGCTGTGCGGGTAGCACTGGTGAGGTGCTGCTAGAGAAAGAGAAGGAGAGTCTGGCTTGGCCACCATGGGTAGGGGAAGGGACTGCAAAAACGGATGGCCAGGGTTAAACATGTTGAGTGGGAGACAGACACCTCTGTGACGTCCAGGGTTTAAACACTGCTTCAGAGCCCAGGGAGAGAACTGGGACGGACACCAGCACAAACCGGGGAGAAGCCAGACTGCACTGGGCTGGGAGTGAACGACCTGGCAAGGAAGCAAATATAACATTCTAGATCCACCTGGCTTATCTGGTAAAGCCAAACATATGTTATTCTTTTTTGTTGTTGTTATTCTTTTGTTTTTTTGTTTGTTTTTTAACACATTGACTGCCACACTAGAAAAAAAATTTTTTTCCTTGGGGTCATGGTGTTTTATTATGAAAATACAATAAAAACTTTGAAAACAAAATGATCCTTTCTAATTTAATGAAAAATGAAGTTTATTGACTTCTATTCATTTAATCCATGTTTTTAGAATTAATTTGTAAATATTAATTGTAACAATAAGAACATCAACAAGTAAGATTTTCACGAACCAACTGCAGGATTTTGCCCAGGTTTTGCCTCACGAGGCACCAGGCTCAAAACTAGTGTGAGTTAAACACAACTCACATGGCAGTTAATGTGTTAAAATTCTCCACATACTGGTAAAAGCCAAACATCTGAACATTTTTTGGGTAATATATTTCTGTTCATTTTGTATTTTATTTACATTATCACCAGATACCTAAAAATACTTGTCTATTAGGGATAGATTCCACTCATGCTTTCCAAATTTATTTCTGAATTACCCTTAATTTCATTCAGAATGCTAACTGCTAGATTTGAGTCCTTACTTGCAAAGGAAGCTAGCTACCTATCTGGTCCCACAAGTCTTATTTTAGGTACAGCAGTGAGAATGTAAGATTGTTTGTATTCTTTTAAGTCTAAGCATCCTAAGGCTCAGATACTATACACATTTCTATCATAACTGTAAGTGATCACATAATGTAATCCACATTTTCTGAAAGACCTTTGAAAACAGATATAAAAAGAGGATAAGAGCTCCTTGGTTTTTTTTCTGGAGAGAAGCAGAGCATAATCAAAGAGCATGAGCTCCTTCAAATTAGTTCAACCTCTGCTCTACCACTGAGGCAGCATGAGGCAGGGTGAGGCCGTGGCCAGGCCATGACCAGGCTACGCGATGCGAGCCTCACGTTCCTTCGCTGGAGAACGAGAGTATGGCTGAGAGGATGGGATGGAGGCTGCCTCCCGACCTCTTCCCACACACAGACCTTAGTCAACACTTCTCCTAGCACTCCCCTCTCAAAGGTGAAGTTTCTAAATCTGACAATTCCTCTTCGAGATAAACATCTACTCCTGTCAAGATAACCATCATTTCTCCACCAAGAATTGCAAAATGGCCCAAAGTCTCTATCCAGTCAAGCCCTGTAAGGCCCCTCCGAAAGCCCTTAAGACCCCTCAGCCTGTAAGAGCCGGGTCTCTGTCCTTTTCGGCCAGAGGCCCTTCTCAGGTTTCACCCTTAAAAGCTGTCTCTGCCCACCGAGCCATCTCTTGCCTCTATTCTTTCCTCCCTCTACCTGACAATGGCCCTCTACCCCACAGGGCAGGTAAGTGAAGGGACTGAAGGAACACAGGACGATCGGGCAGAGTAGGTAGGTAATCAATGTTCTCTTCAGATGCTGGGGAAGGGAACTCTTCTAAAGCACAATGTGGAGGTAAGAGGAACATTTATACTAGACAGCATTTATATGGACACTTTATAAGAAAATCTCTAATTTTTTATATTGGCTCAGGTATAACAGCAAAAATGATCTGTCATTCAAAAAAACCTTAATTCTAAAGTCTTCTGCTCAAATTTGGGTGGTAGGAACATGGGTGGTTATTATTTTATTCAATAAAGTCCTTTTTATATGTTCAAATATTTCATCTCTCTCTCTCTCTATCTCTCTCACACACACACACACAGTGTCCCTCACCCTGCAGCAATTTACAATTTTCGTACTGATGGTTTAACAGAATCCTGGAGAAATAAATGACAGCAACATCACAAAACAAACAGGAACTAACGTAGTCCGGGAATTTAAAAAAATGTTTCTCTAAATCAACCTATAAAAAATTCTGGCATTTATATAAACATAAATATTTTAAATCTGTTTCCTTCTTACCTTATATGGTTCACAATTCTATTAATGATTTCACTTTTCCATGCATTAAGATTTCACATGCTACCAAAACACCACACATGACAGAAATGTGTCACAAAATACAGCATCTTTGAAACAGTAGACAATGTCTTTCTGTCTTCCCACCAGAGGCCCTGTCCTGCAGAAACGGGAAGAACCGATTCCCAGCTCCTTCCTCCACCCCCTCAGAGGCTGCTCTGTGTGCCAGGCCCGAGCGAGCAGAGAGGGGAGAACTGGCATTTGAAGAGAGGGTGTTGGTCCCCACCAGGGAAGACAAGCTCACCCGGCAGGGAGGAGCCCTGGTGCAGGGGACACAGACAAGCTGCTAGGTCCTGAGTGCTCAGTGCCACAGAGTCAAAAGGAGCAGCGCTTCTCCACCTCCACCCGTCCTAAGGCAACCAGCTGACCGAGACTGGTCGTCTGACTACCAAATTCTGAGACAACAACGAGCCGCTTATCAGATGTGCTCTCTCTCTTAATCTCAAAGTAATCCTCTATAGAAAGAACACGCTATTATAATTCGAAATTTTACAGCTTTCTTATTCCGTACCATCTACAAATTCAGAATAACCAATGCACAAAAATTGGGAAAACCCAAGCTATGCTCACTCCCACACTAAATCAAATGCTATGTAAACTAATAAAGAAAATAAACAAAGGTCTGCATACAGAATAGAGGGCATCTCAGTGGAAACATTGTTTTATTCAGTGAGAAAGTTCTGCCTGTGGATCTCCTCTGAAACAGTGCCTGCTAAAGTCACCGATTCATTCACTTAACAACACTGGGACCAAGGAGTGTTCTACGGATGAAAAAAACACAAAGACTCTGAGCTTGTGCCCAAATCCAGCGGATCCCTGGCCTCTCTGACATGCTTACCTGCCTGGAACCATCCAGCCCCTAGTGCTCTGGATGCCCCAACTCTCCAGCTGTACACAGACCCACCCGGCTGCTCCTTCCTGGTCCACCCGACCAGCCTGTCCCCTTCCACCGGGGGACGCAGGACGAAGGGTCCTCTGAACACGGGGGTCCAGGGCCCTTCCCCTTCTCACTCGTCGTTTCCTCTCTGGGAGGATCTCATCCACTTCGAGCCTCGCGACCTCTGGACGCTACCTGTACACGGATATGTCCCGGATTCCCACCCTCAGCCCAGACTCCTCTGAGTTCTGAACGTGAATACACAGCTTGCATCCAGGCGGGCTCGTGCCCTTGTGTGCCCTACCTCCGTCAACACACGAGACCTGGAAGTCAACCGTAATACCTCCTCTTTCTTTACCCCCACTCATAAGTTATTGGAATCTACTTTCTAAGTGTGATACTGTGAAATATATATTCGGTCTTCCATCTTGTTTCCTGGTTTCCTAGCAAAGGACTAACTCCTAAAATCCCTAGAATCTCCAAAATGATGTCTTTTTGTATGCTAATGATTGACTGATGGCTGGCAGTCCCTAGGTAGCTTCAGAATGGGGGCTGGTCACCAGAAAGACCAAGGCATGACTGGAGGGTTGGGACTTTCAGCCCCACGCCCTTCCCCCCAGGACTAGAGGAGAGAAAGGGTAAATCGATCGCCAACAGTCAAAGATTTGATCAATCAGGCATATGTAATGAAGCTTCTATAAAAACCCTAAAGGACTGGGTTCGGAGAGCTTCTGGACAGCTGAACACATGGAGGTGCCTGGAGAGTGGTGCACCAGGAGAGGGCATGGAAGCTCCGTGCCCTGTCCCCCGTACCTTACCCTGTGCATCTCTTCATCTGTATCCTTTGTAACATCCTTTATGACAAACCAGTAAATGTCAGCAAGTGTTTCCCTGAGTCCTGTGAGCCATTCTTGCACATTAATCAAACCTGAGCAGGGGAGCATGGGAACTCCAATTTATAGCTCGTTAGTCAGAAGCACAGGCCACACCTGGGGCTTGTGATTGGTGGGGGCAGTCTTCCGGGACTAAGCCCCAACCTGTGGGACAGATGTTATATCGGGGTAGATAGTGTCAGAATTGAATTGAATTAGAGGACACCCTGCTTGTGTCCATTGCAGAAATGCCTGCTTGCTTGATGGGTAGGGAAAACCCCCCACATATTTGGTCACAGAAGTCTTCTCTGTTGTATAAAAGCAGAGGAGAAATAGTTTGAGTTTTCCCAGTCTCAGACGGAGTATCTCTCATAGTCATCCAATTTTTCCAATTCCATAACCACCACCCCAAACCAAGCTACCACCATCTCTTGCCTGGACAATAGCAACAATTTCCAATGTGGCCTTCCTGTTTCCATTCTGAGCCTCTCTAATCCCAATCTGATTACATCATTCTTCTGCTAAAAATCTGGCAATGTCAACTTTTCATAACCCTAAAACGAAAAAAACGTCTACCAGGCCTGCAAACCCCTGCCTACCTCCCCCAGTCTATTTTCCTTCGTCTCTGGTCCACAAAGACTGGCCTCTCTTAAGTCCCTGGAAACTGCCATGCTCATTCCCACCCTGGGGCCCTTGCTGCCTGGAACATTCTTTCCCCATCCCTCTTAGTCCATACACACAGCCCAGTCCCTTTCTTAGGAAGCCCTGATCTTCTCTGCCTTACCTGCAACTAGGTTACGCTCCTCCCACCTGGCTGGCTGTACTTTTTCCCTCAGAGCACTTACAACAACTTGTGATTATGTTTATTTCTGTAATTATTTATTTTATATCAACCTCCGCCAAGAGACTATAAGCTCCATGAGGGCAGAGAGCGTGTCTGTTTTCCAATCACTGTATTCCCAGTAGCATGCTCACTGCTTGGTACGCAGGGGTAAATGAATGAAGATATTTAAAGGTTAACTAATGGGACACTTAATGTAGTTTACTTCATTCTATGTACTAAAAACTACCACAAAGAATTAGAAGTATAGTGAGGTAATTTATATGCAAATGTACATAAAAATATAATTCCATAATTCTATAAATATATTTGATGGCATAAATAGTCCCAAAGAAAAGTTCACAATGTCTTAATTACAATGTAAATGTCAAATGATGGAATCAACCTCCATACTAATCTCTCTATACTATATTCATAAAAAAATACTATTAACACTATGGATCAAATGTCAGTTGGTCCAAAGAAGATACACACATGGCCAAAAAGCACAGAAAAAAATACTCAACATAATTAGTCACTAGAGAAATGCAAATCAAAACACAAGGAGATGAGGCTTCTCACCCACTAGGATGGTTGTAATAAAACAAAAAACAAAGAGGAAAATAAAAAGTGTTGGGGGAGGATGTGGAGCAATTGAATACTTGCTAATGGGAATGTAAAATGGTAATGCCACTTCGGAAAACAGTCTGCCAGTTCCTCAAAAGGTTAAACATAGAATTACCACATGGTCCAGCAATTCTGAGTACATACACAAAAGAAGTGAAAGCAGAGACTCAAACAGATATTTGTACACCCATGTTTCTAGCAGCATTATTCACATAGCCAAAAAGCTGGAATAACCTAAATATTCATTGACAGATGAATGGATAAATAAAATGCGGTATTACCCACACAATATCCAATTTAATGCCACTGAATTATACACTTAAAAACGGTAACTTTTAGGCTGGGCACAGTGGCTCATGCCTGTAATCCTAGCACTTTGGGAGGCCAAGGCAGGAGGATTGCTTAAGTTCACAAGTTCGAGACCAGCCTAAGCAAGAACAAGACCCCATCTCTACAAAAAATAGAAAAATTAGCACGCCTATAGTCCCAGCTACACTGGAGGCTTGAGCCCAGGAGTCTGAGGTTGCAGTGAGCTGTGGTGATACCACTGCACTCTAACCTGGGGGACAGAGCGAGACCCTGTCTCAAAAAAAAAAAGGTAACTTTTGTTATGTATATTTTACTATGATTTTAAAAAACCTAGCATATGAATAATCCTAGCAGCATTATTCATAATAGACAAAAAGTAGAAACAACTCAAATGTCTATCAACTGATAAATAGATAAATAAAATGTGATATATTCATATAATGGAATATTATTCAGCAACAAAAAGAATGAAGTACTGATTCATACTACAGCATGAATGAACTTTGACAACCATATGCTAAGTGAAAAAAGCCATTCACAAAAGACCACACATGGTATATGATTCCCTTTTATATGAAATGTCCAGAACAGGCAAAGCCACAGAGACAGAAAGTAGATTCGTGGTTGCCTAAGTCTGGAGGTAGGGAGAGCGGATGGGAAGTGACTGCCAATGGGTACAGGGTTTCTTTTTGGGGTGATAAAAATGCTGTAAAATCGACTGTGGTGATAGTTGCACAATTCAGTGAATATATTAAAAACTATTGAATTAACACAGTTTACGTAGGTGAATTGTATGGCATATCAATTATATATCAATAAAGCTGTTATTTTAAAAACTTAATGAGGTTAGAACAACAGGGTAGTTCTTTGGGGAAAAAAACAGACCTACCTCTTTATACCATCTGAAACTAATTTTGATAATTAAAATATTTAAACTTTTTTAAAAAGGAACTATAATAGTACTAAAGAAAAGATGGGTTGGTTTGTAAAAATAATCCTGAAATAAAGGTGTCCTTCCTAAGTACAGCACAAAGCTCTGCAGATAAGAAGAAAAGGATTGATACGTTTGTCTCTGTAAAAAATTAAAACTTCTGTATGGAAAAAAGTACCACAGCCAAATGGCAAAAAGCAGAATTATATGATATATTCACAAGGAATGTAAAATGTAACTCCTTTCATACATAAAGAGCTTTTACAAATGAATTTGGAAAAAGGCAAAATTGAAAAATCCCAATGGAAATGTTCGACCCCATCCATAATTAAAACAGGAGACCATTTTTCAAATTACAGTTTAGCAAAGATTAAAAATACTGATAACAACCAGTATTAGCAATGGCAAAGATGAAGAAAACTTGTTATACACTGTTGGCAGGCAGTAAATTGAAACAACCTTTTTGGACAGTAAATTGTCCACATCAAAATTTTTAATGCACATACCCTTTGAACTGGAAATTCTATCCTAAAAAAATACAATCATGACTGACCTATTAGACATGGTTCTACATCTGATTTCTTGTGCTCATGTTAGGACCTATAAATAACTCTCATTCTTTATAGCCGCAGAGTATTCCGTTATACCATATATTTTTTCCTGAAGTCATCATCAATATTTTTTCATAATATGCATAGAAAACTGTCTGGAAGGATACTAAGAAATGTTTACCAGTGTTTACCTCTACAGTCAATGATTGGCTGCGTCACGGAGAGAGGAATTTTTGCTTTATTTCTCTTCTGTTATGTATTGGACAATGAGTATATATTACTTTTTTAATAACGCTTTTAATGAAAAAGTCAACAGCCATATACTTTATAACTGCAGATTAGAAAATCTAAAGGTTTTTTTTCCTAAGAAGAATCATGAAAATGTAAGGAGAATTTATCATAAAATTTTCTAAACAAATATGGAACTCAAGAAAGAATAACATCTAACAACGGGTACACTGCTGGACATACCCTCCAGGCATAAGTAGGCACTATTTACTCACCAATGGAATGTCTAAGCTCGCTGCACTGGCTGACGGGAGGCAGCTTCAGCATCTCCCTCCATTTTTTACTACGACCACTTTTTTTGCCATATCCTCCTAAATTTGAAAGAAAAAAAGTACTTTTTAACAGTCAGAAATATCCAATTATAGCAACTACTTCCACTAATGTATCTTACCGTTTCTGTTTGGGGGGTTTGGGTACCTATGATGAATAAAAATACAAGCTTATAATAATTTGTCTTATCTGGAAAGCAGCTTGATGAAGTATAAAATTCCCAGGTGATACAATCAGACACTGGCTCTGTCATTTAGAAACCATGCTGAGCCTCAATTTCCAAATTTGTAAACCAGACCTAACATGATATATTGTTCAGGGCTGCTTATAAACATTTGTTTAACAAATATTTATTGAGCACGTACTACGTACCAAACACCTTCAAAGCACTGGGAATAAAACGGTAAAAACGACAAAGTCCTTCCCCTACATTCTAAGTGAGGGAGAGAGATTAACAAATCAGATAATGACAAGTAATAAGAAAAAAAATTAACCAATCACATAGTGATAAATGGCATGAAGCAAAATCAAGCAGGGTAAAGGTGGAAGGTGCTATTTGACTAAGGTAAGATCAGAGAAAGGGCTCCCTGTGAGGGTACATTTAGACAGAGACTTGAAGGATGTGAAGGACAGAGTCTTGGGAAGATCTGGAAGAAGAGCATCCCATGGTGACACAAGAATGATGGAAAAAGCTACACTACAATATTTTAGAAAGATCTTTTTATTTGTTTATTATTTTGTAGAGACAGGGTCTCACTATGTTGCCCAGGCTGGTTTTGAACTCCTGGCCTCAAGCAATCCTCCCGCCTCAGCCTCCCAAAGTGCTGGCATCACAGGCGTGAGCCACCGTGCCAGGCTCTTTTCTTTTTCTCAGATTCATTCACTTAATAAACATGTAACATGCACCTGCCAATGCCAGAGAATACACTAAGTGCTGCTTCAGTGACAGCCATGTCCCAAGTCACTAAAGGGCTGGGAAAGGAGAATTGGTCCCTCCCATCCCTTCCTAGGGAGGAGAATAGGAGCTCATTCCAGAGAATCGGCGGGTGCTGAACAAAACCTGTTATGTTTGGTTATGGATTCTCTTTTTTCAGGGCTGTTGCTTGTTCTCCCTTCAGGTGAAATAAGAACTGTTCTTTGGGATGCGTCACTTCCATCTGACTTGTTAAAGGATTATAAAGCACTGAGTTGTCACTTGCCTGATGTAGTATTTTGCCCTTTAGATCCCACGAGTGGATGGCAAGTATGGATCTGAAAGTGCCCTGAGATGTGGCTGCGTCTTCAGAGGTGCTTCTGTGCCCCTGAGCTGCCAAATCATCAAGGCAGGTGAGAACGAGTCACTCTTGCTCCTGCTCGTATTTCACCCTCTCTGCTTCCTCTTGGTCTCTGGCCTATCCTGACTTTTCACTACTCGAATAACCAGCAAGAACATGGCGGCCTGGCTGCTGTGACCTTCCTTTCCTGAGCCTGACACTGTCTGCAGACCTGAAACCAGTGCTTATACCTTCCCAGGTGCTGGAGCAGTGAGACAAGCAGGGCCTCAAGGAGGGAGTGTGGCTGCCCAGCTGCAGTGAGTTTGCACTCAGAGGGACGTGGCACTGACAGGGGCCAGGGTGGCAATAAGAGGTGGGCTGGATGCCTCACCCAGGACTAGCATGTCAGGGAAGAGGTGAGTCTGGGCTGACCTTCACAGGTGTGCCCAAGGAAGACAAGGCTTCCAGCACGTCCCTTCACCTCATCCTGGTGGTGGTTTTGGGTGGTTGCACGTTCTCTGAGATCTCAGCATCTAACAGACTGTCGTGGAGATTAAATGGGATAACTTGTGTAAAAAGGCACCAGGCCTGTGAGAAGGGTTCAACATTCCCCGCCCCCCATTAGGGTGTGGTTTCCCACATCTGCGGAAGATTCCAACCAAAGATCAGTTCCCAGATCCACTTCCCACATGAGTGAAAGAAGGTAAGACGCTAGGCTTTTCTGTGAGTCCTGGCTCTTGCTACCCTCCGCCAGCTCTGGGCAGTGAGGGCTCTGGGGAGGCCGGGTGACCGTGGTGCTCCGAGTCCTCTTTCCATAGCATGAATCCTGCTGACAAACCATTAAGTGCCTTGTTCATTTATCCAGAAGACATCTGCTATCCACGTCCTGTGTGCCAGGCACTGTCCAAGCTCTGGATACACCGTGGAGAGTCACGGCAGCTGGTCCCTGCCCTCAAAGGGACTCACATCCCCTCTCCCCCTTCCCTCCACCACTGTCCTTCTCCACTCCCGGTCACAGCTCTCCTCTGCCTCAGCCTCACTGGCCTTCCTCCCTCTGGTCTTCCCTTTCCAGATTCTTCCCAACACTGCCCACAGTCACTGTCCTAAAACGCAAACAACTGCATAAACTCCCTTCTCTGCTGCTTAAAGCTCCTAAAGGACTCCCAGACTCGGGATGAGGTGAGAAGCAAGTGCAGCCCCACCTGACCTCACCCCACAGGCACCCAATGCTGAAGCCACACTATTTACAAAAGCCCAAAGGAAGCAAGAGCAGGTTCCAGAAATCACAAGTGCCATTCTCTGTCTGGACTGTCACTCCAGCCTTATCAAGCCAGGCAAGGCTCTACTTGGCTCAAGCAGAAACCCTCCAGGAAGCCTGTCCTGCCTTTTCTGGGGAGACACTGGTACTCCTTCCTCTTCACACCCTCTGCACCTTGACAACATGGTCACCACGCACCAGGTTGTACTGCCCACAACTCAAAAGGAAGCCCATACACTGAGGCAGCAAAGGTTGCAGTGGAGAAAGAGTATAACATCACAGGGCACCCAATGAGGAGAGAGGAGAAATTTCTCAAATCTATCTCCCCAAGAATTTTGAGGCTAAGGTTTTTAAAGGTAGCTTGGCAGACAAAAGGCAAGGGAAAACTGTGTCTGCTGATTGGCTCGGGATGAACTCATAGAGTTGAGAAGCAAAAATTGTCTTCTTGTGCTGAGAAAGTTTCCTGGTAGAAGGCTGTAGGACCTGTTGAGTCAGTTCCACACATGGCCATTGGTCCAGCTGGCATCAGTTGGTCCCCCTGAATGCAGAGTCTGAAAAATGTCTCAAAGACTAGTCTTAGGTTTCACAATAGTGACGTTATCTATAGAAGTGATTGGGGTAGTCACAAATCTTGCACGAGTCAAGGACATGTGAATCTTAAGCAGTAAGCAATTACAGAAAGGCAAGCTATGAAACAATGGCTGGTTAACTTTCAGCTACGTCTATGCTTTTGTAGAAATCAGACTTTTACCACAGTTCTTGCCTTATAGCCTTACATTACTTTAATATAGGCAGTTTCAATGTCTTCATTCAATTTCAGTGAGGGCAGGGTCTAGGTTCACAGTCTTACTCCTGCTGTACCTCCAGCATGCAAAAAAACTATTGAAGGGAGGAACAAATGGACCTTTATGTGCCCAATGCACGAAGAGCAATGTATTACATACAGCAGACGTTAAAGGAATGTTTGCTAACTTTGAGTTGAAAAAACTGGGGATTTTTACTACAGGGAACAGACCAGAGTTAGAGATGAAATTATCAAGGGCTACACCAGGTGTAGTGGCTCACGCCTGTAATCCCAGCACTTTGGGCGGCTGAGGCAAGAAGACTGCTTGAGGCCAGGAGTTCACCAGCCTGGGAGACATAGCAAGACTTGTCTCTACAAAAAATAGAAAAATCAGCCAGGCGTGGTGACACACACCTGTAGTCCCAGCTACTTGAGAGGCTGAGGCGGGAAGAACACGTGAGCCCAGGAGTTTGAGGTTGCAGTGAGCTATGATGATGCCACTGTACTCTAGCCTGGGTGATAGAGCAAGACCCTGTCTCAAAAAAATTTATAAAAAAAGAAATTATTGAGGGTTAACAGGAGAAGAAGGAGTAAGAGTTAAAGTTTATTGAGTATTAACAACAGAGAGAACGACACATTTTGACAGAATGAAGCAGCTCAAGACAAGAAAATTTTTTTAAAAATCTAAAACTCTGTACCAATTCCCATGAGACACCACTGGCACACTGAGTGAGGAAGAGAGGGAGAGAGTCACCCACAGTAGCCTAATGAAGCGGCAAAACATACACTCAGTCTCACAAAGACTGCCTTTACCATATTTAATTTGATTAAAACTTGCAGGTTTTATTCCACTCCTCCAAAAATAAGTCAATATAGTGTGAAAGCTGCAGATACCAGGATGAAATCATTCTTGTCAGACCCAGATAAATTGAAGCCAGGAAAGCGCCAAGGAGGAGGCTCCTGCCTGCGTGTCTGAGACCAGGAGGGTCTCGAGGACTTTCAACAATAACCCCACGAGAAATTCCTTCCCATCTTTCATGCATCTCCTGCTTCTCATGGCCTACAATTCACACAGATGCACATATTTCTATGAGCAGGTTTGTCACTAGACATTCTTTAGCAACTCAGGTAAGATGCTCTCGCAAGAACACTTGCCCATTAACAGTATATCTACCAAAGAACTGGCGCCAAGTCCAGCTTTGAGCCTCCAGAACCCATGAACTCTGTTTCTAAGCACCTTAAGTGAACCTTTCCCTTTTTGCCAGATAAAAGCTTCTGCTTTCCCTACCCTCTTTGGGTGCACTTGTGGCATAGTTGTGCATCCCAGATTATAATCTTCTTTGCTTACTCCCAAATAAATTCATTAAATTGGGAGATATTTTTCTCTGATGTCTTTTTTATTACGATGACAACAGAATCAAATTAGCTCAATTATAGAGTCCAATCAGACCAAGTTTTAAAAAATTCTTAAAAACTTAGCATATCATTAATTAGCTCAATACGTGAAGCTGCAATCTATGAGCTAATCAAGAACCAAGAAGCCTCTACATAAAGGTCATTTTAAAGATTAAAGTTTTTCCCCCTTTTCTTCCCACTTTATACAGATCTTGAGGATAAATTAATACAGGCCGGGTGCAAAGACTCATGCCTATAATCCCAGAATTTTGGAAGGCCAAGGTGGGAGGATCAATTGAGCCCAGGACTGCAAGACCAGCCTCGGCAACATAGCAAGACCCCATCGCTAAAAAAAATTAAAAATAAAAATTAGCCCAGCATAGTGATGCACGCCTGTAGTCCTAGCTACTCAGGAGGCTGAGGCAGGATTGCTTGAACTCAGGAGTTTGAGGAAGCAGTGAGCTATAATGATGCCTGTGCACTCTAGCCCACTCTAGGGTGATATAGCGAGACCCTGTCTTACCAAAAAAAAAAAAAAAATTAATACACCAACTGACTTTTAGGACTTCCCATAAAGCCTAGTTTATTCTAAATTCTAGCTATAAACATGAAGGAAAATATTTTATTGCCAAAAGAGACCTAGTCATGACACCAAAGGCTCATTCAACAAAAGAAAAAATAGACAAAGTGGACTTCATAGAAATTTTAAAATTCTATAAATCAAAAGACACTTTTGGCTGGATGCAGTGGCTCATGCCTGTAAGCCTAGCAATTTGGGACGCCAAGACAAGAGGATCCCTTGAGGCCAGGAGTTCAAGACCAGCCCGGACAACATAATGAGACCCAGTCTCTACAAAAAATTTTAAAATTAGTGGGGCATGGTGGCAAACACCTGTAGTCCCACCTACTTAAGAGGCTGAGGAGGGAGGATTGCTTGGGCCCAGGAGTTCAAGGCTGCAGTGAGCTATGATCACACCACTGCACTCCAGCCTGGGCAACAGAGCAAGACTCTGTCTCAAAAAAAAAAAAACAAAAAAACAAAAAACAAAGACACTATCAACCGGGTAAAAAGGCAACCCATAGAATGGAAGAAAAAACATATATGCACATCATATAACCATAAGGGATTAATAATAAGCATATATAGAGAACTCCTAAAACTAATGACAAAGCTGCTGCTGGGAAGTGGCTGCCCAACAAGGGACCTGCAGAGAGAGGGGCCGTGGGACTGAGATCCGGACAGCAGAATGTGGACAGAAGCGATTATGCCATTTCCTGGCCTGGCCTGGAGGAACGTCCCACATGGTTCTCCACGCTCTCTCACCGTTCTGTCTGGTAGAGGGACAGGGATACACGGGAGGACCTTGGAAGCCATGGACTTCTATCAGCCTGGAGCCCTGAATGACTGTGTACGGAGCATAGTCCACCTACCCACTCCCTCCCTGACCACCCTCACCATGACCTGTATGGAAATGAAAAGTAAACTCTATTCTCATTTATTCATAAACAACAGAGATTTTAGGGTTTATCTCTTACAGCAGCAAGTATTAGTTTAACTGATATAGATACTGGTATCTTGAAACAGAAAACCTTGGGTAAGCAGAAAGGTCTAGCAATAGGCTTAGCTGTTGAAGGTCCATGTTATTCAACAGAAGCAACACATTAGTAGTATATACTGCCACTGGCCATACCTTGGAAGGCATGAGAGAGAGAGAAACACACACACGGGAGCTCAAGCAATGACAAGAAATACAAACAGACCAGAAATTTGGGCCTTTACAGGATATGAAAGGCTATCTGTTACTGGACCCCAAACAGTAGAAAATAAGACTGAAAAAGGCTTTCAAAGACAAAAGCCCATTAAAACTCAGCCCTACGCAGAGTAGAATAGGGGTGTGGCTTTCCCGCATAAACTGCTGCCTCCAGATAGCCCCCACTAATTTGGGGAGTTAAGAATTGCAAGGAAAGAAAGAAAATTCAGGCTTGAGAATTTTCTAGGACATGAACTGACTGGAGGCGAATAGATCATCAAAAGACAAAATAACAACAAATTTAGTTTAAAGATCTAGTTGGCTTTTATTCGCGATTCTAGAGTTGGGCAACACCTCACTCTATAAAACAGAATGAGTGTTCCAACAAGCTGAGCAGAGGAGGTTGACTTTATAGGCAGAAAAGGGCTGAAATAGGCAAAAACAGAACAAAAAGCGGACTGGCCCTTTCAAAGTTACTTTCCTTGTAAAGGATAAAGCGGAGGGGACTTCCTTATCATGTTGACTAAAATTGGCCTGTTTGAGGATCTCTCTCTCTTGTGATTTCTCAGAAGGCCAAACAACTTAGTTTCAGCTTGGTGATGTGGAACTTTAGCATGAGTGACTCCCTTTTGGTTTGTTCTGTTGGGTCTAGTACAGGAGCTCAGTCCAAATCAATGGCCTCCTATAAACTTTATGCAACAAGATCAAAAGTCCACTGTGTTTTTCAGAGAATTATGGTGCTAAAGAAACTTAGATCCAGGACTAAGAACGCCTTAAACTGCTTGAGCCTTAAAACAACCTTTAGGCCCACAAATGTAAACCAGAAGTGGATCTGCAAAGCTCTGTATTGCTTGTGAAGGTTTCGTCCATCTGTCCAGCTTAGCTGGCTCACAGAGGAAACGTACCAGGGGCTGGGGCCTAGGGCCACAGTGACCAACAAACAAGAGCAGAACTGGGTGCTAACCACACAATGTTCCCCATCCCCACAGAAGCCCTTTACTGATGGACCAATGTCTACTGAGGGTACCCCATTCTTCCTTTTTCTAAAAGGGAATTTGTACAATAGTCATCCTGCCTCTGCTCCCCAGAGAGCCAGCTGTCCTAGGATGATTCAAGATACATTCCCATAATGTAGAGTTGGTGCCAGATGCAGCTGCCTAGCTAATGACTATGCTGCTCTGCCCCCACTGCAGTTAAAAGTGGCCACATGACTGAGCAATGTACAAAAGTGACGTACCCACTTCCAGGGTACATGGACCATGAAGCCCTCCTGCATGATCCTCCACATTACCTTAGCTGAATACTTTCCTCCATGACTGTTAGCTCCATGAAGGGAAAGGATAAGTCTGTTTTTACTCACCCCTGTGTCCCCAGAGCCAGGCCTAGTGCTTGGTACACAATAAATGGTTTCAAAAAGTTTCTAAAGTGAAGTAAGTTGCACAAAGTCTTACAGAGAGTGTAAGGTGAGGGTGTCGAGATATAAATCCAGGTCTGGCTGGCTGCAAAGCCCATGATCTTAACTGCTATTCACACACGCATTCATTCAATAAATATTTACTGAGCATCTACTAAGTGCCAGGCACTGTTCTAGGCCCTAAAAGTATAGCAGTGAACAAAGCAGACAAAACTTCCTCTCGTCATAAAGCTTACATTTTAGAGGGGAAGTCAAGTGGATAAAACTAAAACAAAACAAAAAATAAGTAAAATAGACAGCATATTAGATAATAACAAGTGCTATGGAGAAAAATAAAGAAATGATGGAGAATAAAGAGTGAATGAGGCCGGGCGCGTGGCTCACACTGTACTCCCAGCACCATGGCAGGCCACGGCTGGAAGATGCTTGAGGCCGGGAGTTTGTGACCAGCCTGGGCAACATAGCAAGACCCCATCTCTTAAAAGAAAGAAAGAAAGAAAATTAGCCAGGTGTGGTGGCATGTGCCTGTGGTCCTAGCTACTCAGGAGGCTGAGGCAGGAGCCCAGGAGTCTGAGGCTGCAGTGAGCCATTATCGTGCCACTGCACTCCAGCCTGGGCAACAGAGTGAGACCCTGTCTCTGGAAAACAAATAAATACAAAGTTAATTTTCTAATACATGAACCAGAGAAACTAAACAAGGCGCTACCCATGAACAGATAGATATGTGTCTAAGAAGATACCTCCTGGTACTTCCTGGGAGATGCTCTAAAGTAAATAAATAGTTATTAATTTGGGAAAACAGCCCTAAAATATAGCCAACACTCAGCGTATATCCATATATTTCTGATAATTTCATATCCAATTTCTCTAAACATTAATCAAATTGTACCTAATGACTTTTTTCGGACACAGGAGTAAGTAAATACTTCAGCTCACTGGGGGCAGACCTGGTAAGAATCACAACACCATGGAGTTAATATGAGGTACTTCAGGGAACAAAAGTTAAAACTCTCATTTTTGAAACTATCACTGCAGTCCTAGGATTTGTGGCAGAAAACGTGTGTTTTACATTACTTAGCATTTACAGAGCACTTATATTTACCTCACTATCTAATTTCACGACGCTAATTTTATCATGCTAATCTTCTCTGTATGGTTCCAAGTCTAGTACAGCGCCGCCAAAGCAAGCACCAGTCTCTGCCCCTTGTAAGGCAGTCTGCCTGGTACAATATTCCTTTTTGTACATTGTACCAGATAGGAAGACACGGTGAAAACAAAACTAGTTTAGCCTCAACCTGACTTCCACTGAGGAGGATCCACTTCCGTGACCAATTTGGAGCTCAGAGTGAGGAACGAGGAGGCACCGTCACAGGGTCCACTGGGTGACAGAGTGCGTGCCGCTCGCGACTCCCTGTCTTCAGGGAAACAAGCACCGGGTTCTCTTCCCGCCCCTCCTCAGTCCTACTCAAAATGTGAATGAGTGCACAGAAATGTTGGGAGGGTGAAGTCTCTGTTTTCAACTATTTTTTTTCTCGCCCTGTCCCCAGGCTGGCGTGCAGTGGCGCGTTCGTAGCTGAACGTAACCTCCAACTCCGGGCTCAAGGGAGCCAGCAGCGGGGACCGCAGGCGCGCGCCAGACTGTCCCGCGAGTGTGCGGCGCCGGCGGCGTTCATCCCTTCCCGCAGCACGGGTCCAGCGAGGCGGGGCTCCCCCTCCCGCCCCCCCCCCCCGGCGCGAGCCACGGGGGGCCCAGGGTGCGAGGCCCAGGGCTCCGGGGTCCCCCCGCAGAAGCGCTGGGTCAGCCGACGCCTTCATGCCGACGAAGGGCCCGTTCTCGCCGACTCGTCCGCCTGTCCCCGCGTCGAGCTAAGGCGCGCTGCACACACCACGAGCCTCAGGGCAAACCTCGGGACCGCGCGGCTGCGTTAACAGGCGGAGGCTACAGCCACCGACGGCAGGGCCTCGCCCAGGTCGCTGCAGCCCGCTCTCGGTGCCCTTCAAAGACCATAAAGGCGCGGTTCTTTTTCCGGGCTCCCTCCCTCCCGGGACACGTCGTCTCCCAAGCCCAGCAGGACGCCGGCGCCCGCGCCGAAGCCACGCCGGCCAGGCCGCACCGCAGGCCGGGACTGGGAAGCAGGGGGCGGGCGGCCCCGGCGTCGGGGTCTGCGGGGATCCGGGCTCCTCCGGGCTGCGGGGGCTCCGCGGGGGCCGGGGCGCCCGCCGCGCACTCACCCAGGCGCGCTCTCAGCAGCAGCGTGTTGGCCACGACGTTCTCCAGCTCCATGGGCCGCCGCCGCCGCCGCCGCCGCCGGACTCTGCGTGTGCGAGGAGGCGGGGGTGGCGGAGAGGGAGCCGCCGCCGCCACCGCCTCACAGCATCGCTCGCCGGCCGCCACCCGCTCCTCCGGCCCGGGCCCCGGGAGGCTGCGCCGCCGCCGGCGCCGCCACCACCGCCACCACGGGCGCTGCCGCCGCCGGCGCCGCCACCACGGCCGCCGCCACCACGGCCGCCGCTGCCGCCGCCGCCGCCGCCGCGAGGAGGTCGGCCCGGGGAGGCCTCGCCGCGGGCCCCAGCGGCGGACCGGTCCGGGCGAGGGGAGCGGGCAGCCCGGCCGCCGCGAGGCTCCGCGGTCACCGCCGCCGCGCCGTCCCTCGGGCTCCTCTCCGCCCCATCGCCTCCGCCCAGCGCGTGCAACTCCCTCCGCAGGGCCTGGCCCCGGGCCGCCGGGTCACCGCCGAGCCGCACCCCAGGGAGGGGCTCACTGGCAGGGGCGCCGCCCCCGGCGGCGACGGCCACCGCCGCCGCCGCCGCCCGCTCCTCGCACGCCGGCCGGCTCCGCGCTAACGGCTTTCCAGAAGAGGGCGCCGGGCGCTCCCCCGCCGCGCCCGGGTGGCTGCAGCGCCTCGCGGGGAACTACCGCTCCCAGAAGGCCCCGCGCCGGGAGGACGCGGCGGGCCGCGGGGCGTCGCCTGCTGGGAGTTGTAGTCGCTCGGCCTACTCCTGAGGGGAGCCCGTCGGCAGCGCAGGTCCCGGGCCTGTCTACTTCTCGCGATCTCCGGGAGCGGGCGAAGCTGTCGCGAGACGAGGAGGCGCGCGCCGCCGCCCGCCGTGTGTCCGCCGCGTCTCGGAAGCCTGGGGGGCGCCGGCGCCATGGGGAAGGCGAGCGCGGCCGGGGCGCGAAGGAAGGCCTCCGGGGCGCGGGGAGGCCCGGCGAGGGCCGGTCCCAACCCGTTCGAAGTGAAAGTCAACAGGCAGAAGTTTCAGATCCTGGGCCGGAAGACGCGCCACGACGTGGGGCTGCCCGGCGCGTCCCGCGCGCGGGCCATCAGGAAGGTAAGCGGGCCGCGGCCCCCCTGCCCGCCCTGGCCGCCGCCGGCCCTGCGTCTTGAGCTTGGTCGGGGCGGCGCAGACTGCCAGGGTCTGGGCCCCACGCCGCCAGCTGCTGGGCCTCGGGCCAGCTGCGTACCTCCCCGTGCCTCAGTTTCCTCGTCTGTAAAGTGGAGACCGTGACAGTTACACGGTACTGACTTTTTAATCTTCATGCCCCTGCTTTTCTATGGGCTGGAATGACTTTCTCCTGGAAAGCTTGTCCCTCCTTGAGAGCCTGCACACGTGGTTTTTGGTGACTCCTCAGCTGCCTCAGGCAGAGTTAATCGCTTCTGAGCTGCCGTGGCGTCCTGTACTTGCTCGGACCCTTCCTCGTCTAGGCTGTGAACGCTGCCGATCTGGGGACCTTGGGTGAGGGCTTCCCTAGGATGCCTCAGAGGTGTTTGGAGAATGCGTGTGTCTCCCCTGAGGCACGCGACCTCGTCCCTTGGGAAGGTAGCTGGACTGGGACCGCGTGTGGAAAGTCTCGTTGCGTCCTTGTTTCCCGTGCTTATGGTTCGGTCCCGGGGTATTATTTATCTTCCTTTCAAATTCAGTTCCGCAAATGGCATCCTGTATGCAACTTAGGAGATGTTCATTTTTTTAAAGAGAAGCATTTATTGTTATTGGGAAAGACACATTAGTAGGTTGGTGAAAAAATTAAGGCACAGAAAGGACAAGTAAATTTTCTAAGGTCACACAACTGGTAAGGGCTGGGGCATGCATTCAGGTTTTAGTGTCTGCAAAGCCTTTGTGCTACACTGAGTGCTTATATTTAAGTCTGTTCTAGCTATTGGGAGAAAGGTAAATAAGACCTGGCCCTGCCTTCAAGAGCTCATGTTGTCACACAATGTTCAATCCGGATGATCTTTGCATCAAATCACATATCATCCTTACTGCAAGGGGATGACAGCCTGTGTACCAGGCAAGACTAACTTAAAACTGACTCAGTAACAGTCCTTACCCACCCTGGGGCTGGGTGAGGGGAGGCACAGGGGCATGGGATAGTGTGGCCTCTAGAGTAGACACATTTGCCTTCACCGCGTACACTTCAGTTTTCTCATTTCTTTCTTTCTTTTCTTGTATAAAACTGTGTCTTCTTTATTTTGCATACTTTAATTTCAGAAAGTTTTCTCATTTCTAAAGTAGAGATAATACACATCCTACCTCTTATGGTAGTTTATAAGAATTAAATAAGACAGTGCGTTTAGCACATATTAAGTATTCTCTAAATACTAACTATTATTCTTTTTTTTTTTTTCTCCCCGGGACAGAGTCTCACTCTGTTGCCAAGGCTGGAGTGCAGTGGTGTCACCATAGCTCACTGCAGCCTCAAGCTCCTGGGCTCAAGTGATCCTCCTGCCTCAGCCTCCTGAGTAGTAGTCCCAACTACAGGGGCGCGCCACCACACCTGGCTAATTTTGTATTTTTTGTAGAGACTTCGCTCTTGTTCAGGCTGGTCTCAAACTTCTGAGCGCAAGTGATCTCCCGCCTCAGCCTCCCAGAGTGCTAGGGTTACAAGCTTGAGCAATACTAGCTATTATTTTTAAACTTAAACTTCTTGGCTTGTTATTCTCAGACTCCTTCACATCTGGCTGTTGTCCTTGCTTCACCTCTTGCACACTCAGTTTGTCCAAAAAGGCCTGCCTTACCTCCCAAAGTCTATAAAGGGCCAGCTCAGGTCACCACTTCTGATACTTTCCCAGGCTCCACAGCTGAGATAGGACAGGTTGCTAAACCTCTAGGATCTGGCAGGTCCACCTCCCTGCTTGGTGCTGAAGGCCTGAGGGGGACATTGGTGCTCCTCTTTGAATCCCCAGTGCTCATGGTAGAAATTCAGATCAAAAGTAGCACCTGAGTTCCTTAGGAGATCACCGACAGGAGAAAATGTAATAGGAAGTGAGAAAATTCTTCAGAGAGGAAGTCATATTCAAGCTCTGCAGGTTGAGGGAGTTGTTCGTGGGCTGGGGGTGAACACACATGAAGGCACATTGTCCTGGCGTACTGAAGAATGTGGGGCTTGGAGCTGTCTGAGGGGCAACAGGTCGTCCATTTGAGTCGAAGCTTGATGTGCGTGTAGGGGCACATGGGGCTGGTGCAGTAGGACTGGGACTTTTCATGTGTGCCGGTGCCTTGGAAGTAAATGTGCTGTCCCGATTGTCTTCTCTCCACGGGTCAGAGCACTTTGGGCACTCAGGACGGCAGTACAAGGGCAGCTTTGTGTCAAGACTGCCAGGTGCCAGTCCTAGTACATCACTTTATAGCCTAACAGTTATTAATATACTTACTGATTCCTTATAGTGGGTCAGGCACTGTGTCACAAAATTTACATTTAATCTTCACAGTCAGCTTTATGAGGGGGAGGTACTGTTACTACCCCCATTTTATACCTGAGGAAACTGGGGCAGAGAGCTGTTACCTCACTGTCTTCAGGTCAGAAGTGGTGGGGCTGAGCTGTAAAGCCAGACTGAGTGCTTGACACCCACATGCGTAGGCGATTACCCTGTGCCCGGCTCTGTCCTGAGCCATCTTCTCCTGTTAACTCGCAGTCCTCCTAACAGCTGGCCGAGGTCAGTGCTGTGTTCTCTCCCTTTTACAGATGTGGCCATGGGGGACAGACAGGTTAAGCACCTTCCAAAGCCCTGGCCAGGAGGTTGTGGAGCTGGTAGGATTCATGTCCACACTCTTGAGTGCACCTGCTAGGCCTGTGTGAGGTGCCCTCTGGAGCACCTTCCAGTGGCTGGTGAGGTGTCCTGATGAGTGAGACACCCTGTCCTTGTCCTAGGTAATTTCTCTATGCCCCTCAGGTGCTTGCTGCTCTGAGGCCTTTGGAGATGTGTGTTCAGGGGGCAAGGATTCTCTTCAGCCACCTGTGATGTCTCTGTGTTGTAGACTTGAGGAGCCTCTGGATGGTGGGTGTGTGGCTTGTTTGTGGAGCTCTGTAAGCAGGACCTGCCATAAATGTGGGCCTCCTTTATGTTTTGCTATCTGCCCCAACTCTTCCCTCTTGAGTTAAATATAACCTGGAAATGCATACACCATTTCTTGTCAACTGTTAGGTCATTAAATATGAAATGTACGATTTTGAGTCAGAAGTGTAGTGATCATGTAGTAATGATGAGGATGCTTGCGATTAAGCAGCCGAGATTGGTCAATAGAGACAGGCCCATCCTCTTGCAAGACAATGCTCGCCACATGTCGCACAAACAATACTGCTCAAACTACAGCAGCTGGACTTGGAAACTCTCTGTCATCCACCGTATTCACCTGACTTTGCACCAGCTGACTACCACTTCTCCCAGGCTTTGGACCCCTTCTTGCAAGGAAAATATTCAATTCTCAATAAGTTGTGTAAAATGCCTTTCGCGATTTCATCACCACTCGCTCTCTAGGCTTCTTCGCTGCTGGCATAAATAAACTACCGTTAAGATGGCAAAACTGTAATCAATTGACCAGGTTTCATGAAGCCATAGTGGATAATACCAGCGCTGGACCACCAAACAGACACCATTAGCTTTTTTTGATGAATATTTGGTTTTGGACTGTGTTTCGGCACTTCATCTTTATCCAACCATCATGCCAAATGCTTGCGATTGTCAAAAAGAATCCATTTTTCATCACAGGTGACAATACAGTGTAGAAATGGGTCGCCTTTATGTTGTGACGGCAAAGACAGGCAAGCTTCAAGATGATTTCTCGTCTGACACTTGTTTAGTTCATGTGGAACCATCTATCCAGCTTCTTTACCTTGCTGCTTTGTTTCAAATGGTCCGGTATTGTTGGACTAGTAACATCAGACCTTGCTGCTAATTCACACGTAGGTTGAGATGGATTCACTTCCATTATAGCTTTCAGTTCATCGTTATCCACCTTGGTCTCCCACATGGCTCATTTTCAAGATTAAAATCACCAGAACTTGTGAAACCATCAACGTACTGTGTATTCATTAGCCACATCCTACCCAAACAATTCATTGATATTTCTAGCTGTCTGCGCTGCATTGGTTCTAGGACAGAACTCATATTCGAAAATAACATGAATTTTTGACTTATCCCTGGTTTCACAACAATTGATCTAAAAAATATTTGAAAGATAATCACAAGCCAAAATGTGCATTTGAAAGAATGAGGATGTACCTTCACAATAAAAATAAAACAAGAAGTGTCAAAGTGAAATGTCAAAGATACCAACTGTCAAACTTAGTACTTACGGAAATTGGAAATTCCATACTTTATAACCGAATATTTTTTTTTTACTTGCTTCTGCCCCATTGAAGGTCACCTGATAGTCCGAGGTGTACACATGTGAGTCCTACCTCTTATGCAGAGGCAGGGCTTGCCTAGCCTGGTAGATGTTTTTAAAAGCAATTTTTATTATATTTGCCTCATTACTAAAAAATCACAGGTTTAGTAATATATCACATTTATAAAACATACATCGTATCCCCCCCTTATTCGTAGGGGATACGTTCTAAGACCCCCAGTGGATGCCTGAAACCACAGATGGCTTGGTACCAAGCTGTATATATACTGTTTCTTCCTACAAATGCATACCTGTGATAAAGTTAGTAAATTAGGCACAGCGAGAGATTACCAGCAATATCTAGTAATAAAATAGAACAATATACTGTAATAAAAGTTATGTGAATGTGGTCTTTTCTCTCAAAATATTTTATTGTACTCGTTACTCAACCTTAATAGTCCACTGGTGTTTGTCTAACGAGGGAAGAGTTGTTACCTGGCACTCACTGTATCTTAGAAACCTGGGCTTTCCCACCACTACCTGTGACGAACAAGAAGAGTTCGTTAGGAGAGGACTTTTCCCTACTTATTTCTTCTGGGAGAAGAGAGTGGGAGTGACATTGCTTTTGTCTAGTCTGGGACTCCAGAATGTGCACCCTTCAGGACCACCTCTGCCTTTTGGTATATTATTGGCTTACTGGCAGTGAAGACCAGGTGGTATACACATCACTATATGCGAGGTCGCCAAAGCACATTACCTTGGGAGTGTCCCCATCTGTGTGGCACAACTCAAAATCCATTAGGGACAGGATTGCATTCTAAGTATCCCTAAATTTCTCTGAGCCTAGGATAAATGTCCTGTTTAGCATGCATAAATCTTGCATACTTATTCATATATTTAAAGGTAAATATATCTTGGTTGCTGGCCCTGTGGCTGATCCTAACCGGAAGGGCTAAGGAGAGTTTCCATTAAAAAAAGAAAGAAAAGCATATTATGATGAAAACATGCAGAGTTGTTGAGACTTCCCTCAGTAGTTCATTCCCCTCCCTGGGAGGGTTGGTGGAACTGGGGAAGCTGCTTTAACCCGTTTCCCATACACAACTTTGTTTTCTGTCCTAAAAATCTGACCTAATAGTACCAGGTGGTTTATTATTTCAGTTTATTCCATCAAAAGTATTAACCTGACTGTTCAGGAAGGGGAATGGTTAAGAAATAATCATTTGCAAGTAAGTTTACCTATATGAGGGTTAGACTTACTTAGTAGTTGCAAGCACAATTAGTTCCTAGGTTATCCTGCATTATCCTATTTCTTTTCTTTCCTAAACTATAATAGGTGCTGTGAAGTCGTATTTACATATTTATCAATTTACATATTTATGGCCTAAGGCTGTGGTCCCCATCTGACTGGTCAGTGTCCCCCAGCAGTCTGTGGAAAAATTGTCTTCCTTAGGAAGGGTGGGTGGGGTGGCACACAGCAGGAGGTGAACTGGCCATGGGGTGGAGCTTCATCTGTATTTATAGCTGTTCTCCCCATTGTTTACCACCTGAGCTCTGCTTCCCCCCCACACCAGAAAGGTTGGGGCTGGCCTAAGAGATGTTCTTCACTAAAATTTACGCATAGAATCATATCCCAGATGATGAGAACTAATGATCTTACAGGCACAGAGATGGCTGATGCCTGTCCCGCCTGCCTCCTTCCTAGTGGAAGTGTCTGTCACCATCATTAGCAGCCCCCTCCCTCTGCAGGGACAGGCCTGAGAAGTCATCTCAGTGTAGCATCTAAGCAGCCTCTGTCCATACAGGGTGTTCTTCTAGCACTGTAGGCCAGCACACATGATGTTGTCAAGATATCTTCAATCTGTGAAAAATGAATGGATTCCAGATCTCGTGGTCACTGCAGAGCTGGACTGGAATCGGTCTGCCCTCCTGGTGTTGAGGGGCTTGTGTGTGTGTGTGCTCGTGTCTGTGTTCCATGTGTGTTCTCCCATCTGATCGCCACACAGACCTTGTGATTTAAATAGTGAGTTATTGTTTTAATTTTTATTATGCAAATGAGGACCTGTGTAGGTTTCAGAGAGCTTAAGATGATGCAGAACCGTGTGTGGCAAATGAAACTTTTATGACGAGCACTCAACAGGATCTTGTTCTGCCTCATTCCTTCTCCACCCCTTATGGAGCTGGACTGCTCATAAAAAAAGAAGTGGCAAGAACAGAGCAACAGCGGTGGAAGCCTCTGGTCTTTGGGCTCCGGTCCAAAAAGCATCAGGAAGTTGTACCCAGGGTGTTTTTAACAAACTTTGTTTAGCACCTCCACTAAATACCATAGTCGTTTGCAAAGAAACTGGTTCCGGAAACATTCTTGAAAAAAATGATGAAAATTGCCTTGGAAGTATTTGTTGAAGTAATTGATGGCTTCCCACTCTTTAGGCAGCAGAGGGGTTTTTGATGCATTTTAATTGAAATACCATATTCATATTTTGAAGTGAAATAAGAAAGCTTTTCTCTTCATAACATCACATTGTTAATACTTTGGTTGACCTCCTCAAATGAAATGTGTGCTAAATCAAAAGACACAGCCAGTGCTTGCTTTGTCCTTTGCTTAGTATCTTCTGCTCCTGCCTGGGTGCTGCTTAACCCCTTTCCCTCTCACTTGCCTTTACCTTTCGTCTCCTCTTCTAGCTCCTGTTTTTGACCTTAACTGTGGGTCTCTTAGCTCTAGTTAATCTCCAACCCTGGCAGAGCGACCTGTGGCTGCAGCAAAATCTGTCCTGCCTCCTCCTGAAACACCTTGAAACCAGAATAGTGATGAGTGAGTCATCACCCTCTCCCTCCCGCCACATGTGTGCATGCTTTCACAGTGGTTTTTCACAAATCAGAGGAATCCTGAAGAATGCAAGAAACGTTCAATTCTGAGGTTAGATCAGAGGTTTCAAATATCTGCCAAGGTGTCTAGTTTGTGGTGGGTTTGTAAAACCACGGAATTGGATCATTCCAAGGGCCTTCCATTGTGTCATGATTGGTACTGATTCCTTTTGTCACTGGTTGCCATATACACTCTGGTGAAGTGGCAGTCCCTTAGCAAATATAAGGATTTCTGCAATGGGGAAAAGTTCCTGATGTAGCCAACTCAAGTCACAGAGGCCCCACTCATTCCCCACCTTCCTTTATCCTCTCCCTATTTTAGGGAATTCAATCTCAAGGGCAGCCAACTTTGGATAATATTGACCTTGTTTGTTATTGCTGCTGGGAAAATACCAAATTATTTGATACTTGCTATTAGTTGTTGAATTCTTTATTTAAAATATTGCGGCTCTTGCTGTTCTGAAGCACAATGTCTAGAGAGACTATGACCCCATGTGATCAACCTGTTTATGTTGATCTTGTGGTTCTGTGTTAACGTTACACACGAAGGCACAACTGTGCATTTCCTAAGAGTACCTTTGCTGGGAAATAGCCGCCCTCCTCCATGACAGAGGGGATCTGAACCTGCTCCACTTTTCAAGATGAATCCAGCCTAAAGTACACACTTGCTTAAGCCATAAGGCAGCTGCCACATCTGAAAGAACAGTTCACATCTTTAGCTTGGCCAGTGTGCTTTTTGCTCTTCCTTTCTTTCAGCACTGACAAATAAACTCTAAAGAAAGTGATTACCCCATTGTCACTGAGAGTGAATTGGTTTTCTCTTCTCAAAATTCTGTCCCTAGTAGGGAAGGCTTATCGTGGATGAAAGCAGAGTCTGTATGAACTTTGACATTACAGTGCATAGCTCTAAGCTTTAAAATATGCACCTTTCTGGCTGGGCATGGTGGCTCATGCCTGTAATCCTAGCACTTTGGGAGGCCAAGGCAGGAGGATTGTTTGAGGCCAGGAGTTTGAGACCAGCCTGAGCAAGAGCAAGAGCCCATCTCTACAAAAAATAGAAAAATTAGCCAGGCGTGATGACACTTGAGTGTAGTCCCAGCTACTGGGGAGGCTGAGGCAGGAGGATCACTTGAGCCCAGGAATTTGAGGTTACAGTGAGCTATGACCATGCCACTGCACTCTAGCCCGGGTGGCAGAGTGAGACCCTGTCTCTCAAAAAAAAAAAAAAAAAAATGCACCATTCTGAGTTCCCCTTTGGAGGAAATCACAAGAATTTTTTTGTGAGATTGTTTTGTGATCTGTTTTTCAGCGTACACAGACGTTACTAAAGGAGTACAAAGAAAGGGATAAATCGAACGTATTTAGAGATAAACGCTTTGGGGAGTACAATAGCAGCATAAGTGCAGAGGAAAAGATGATGAAGAGGTTTGCTCTGGAACAACAGGTATGGGAAAAAATGGGAGGAGGGTGTTTGCTATATGTTTTACACAGAAGTCAGGCCCAAAGTGAAAGCTGTTTCTCCCCTTTGTTCGTTTACACGTCCATGGGCACTCGCCCACTAGGTACAGGGGATAGCCCTTGAATCCTGTACCTTTTCTGACTAAGCCAAAGGGGAAGCAACCTTCTGCAAATACTAGTTGAAATGTTCTTAACTGCTGCGTTCAGTTCTGCTGAGTGGAGAGCCAGCAGACTGAGGAGCATGGCTGGGGGTAAGACTGCACGATTTACCAGCGGCTTGCCTGGCCTGTGACATAGTTAAGAATTCCCTTCTGTGAGCTGTTTTTGTCGGAATCATTGCTCACATGACTTAGGATACTCTTTAAGGCTGCTTAGGCTGCATTGTCATATTCACATATAATGGAAAAATAATTGTTTTTTGCTATGAAATGAATGTGGTAATTTAGGAAACTGATTTTTTTTCTCTTCTGTCAGCGACATCATGAGAAAAAAAGCATCTACAACCTAAATGAAGATGAAGAATTGACTCACTATGGCCAGTCTTTGGCAGACATAGAGAAACATAATGACATTGTGGACAGCGACAGCGATGCCGAGGACCAAGGAACACTGTCTGGTGAGGCCGGGGTGCCTCATATGGGCCTGGGGGCTTGGAGCCAGGGCAGTCTGCTCACTGTTGGACTTTCTCCACTAGAAAAAGTTGTCATGAAAGTTTCACTGATCATTAACCTCTCAATAAATTCCACGTGTGACAGTTTTGGGTTTTTTTTTTTTTTTACATTTTAGAATTGTTAGGTGCTTTTATGGGCTGAGAAAGCACGTTAGTATCCGTTATCTTATTTGAACCTCATAGTAACTTGTATTACCCATGAGCTCAGAGAAATAAGGTGATTTGCCCAACCCAAGAGTCAGATAAAACCTTCCTCACTGATTCCTAAGAAGGGTCTTCTGCACTAAACTGCACTGCTTTGCTACCTGCTGTCTTATAGACTCTGACCTAATATCATACCATTGGTGTTTATGTAGTTCTTTTCGTCCTTATTTACTATGTAGCTAGTTATGGCAGTTTTGTGAGGGAGATAATATTGAGCTACGTATCAGTAGATAATAACATGAAACGTTAAGTTTTGGCTTTAAATAACATTAATGTACAACGGAACTGAGTTTAGGACTGAGTTCAAGTCTGACCGTCTTGGGCCCTGTTTATAAAGTTGCAGTCATGTCATTAATTAGTTTGCATTCCTTATAAGTTAGAGTAGGTTCCATTTTTCAGAATAAAAGCTGCACAGAGATAAAACTGATTCTCAAAGCTTTTTTCTTTTTAGTGTGTGGAAAGCTAAGGAATTAAAGCCTGGGACTACCTTTTAACGTTTAGATAATCCGGGGGCAAAAGGTTTAGGAGTTAAGGCCGTTTGTAGTGCAGAACCCACTGTTTATGTAACAGCACCAGGAGCCCATGACTCTGCCAGAGCTTCGTGGTTGTAAAGGGAATGGCCAGTAGTTTTATCCTCTGTGCCTTTCTCTTTGCACTTTTCATTGTTCAAGACTTTTTGTATACCCTTAACTGTAAAATGCATTCACCTGGGGATCATAATTCACTGTGACCGAAGGTGACTGCCTTGGTTTGTGTTTGGTGAGCAGTGTCGTCCTCATCAGCAAGAGGACCGTGATGCTAGGTGACTAGAGGGAAGTAGGGTTCTGTTTCTTCCAAGTAACGGAATCCTGGGAATTCAGCGATTCATTCGAGATTTCCTATCCTTTGATTTTGCTTATGAGCTCACCAAAACCCAGGTAATTTATAAAAGAAGAGCCTCTTATATTTGAAAATAAATATATTTACTATAACTTTTAAAAATAAGTCATAAGGAAACAAGATCTATTTTGTTCAACCATATAACATGATATATTCTCTTAGACTAGGAGAATTTAAAACAGACCTGTGAGGTAGATGTTAACCCACTTTACAGCTGTGGAAGCTGAGGCTGAGGATGAAAATTGGTAACTTGCTCAGGCCTCATAGCCAAGTAGAGCAGGGCTTCTAGTCCCATTGGGCCTGACTCCCAAACTGCAGCTGCTGTGTACTGTTTCACACTTTGAATACAGACATCGAACATATTGTAAAGTACACTGTTTGTTTGGATTTCAAAATAAACAGGCATCTGAAAAGCCTTCCAACTAAATCCTTAAAAAAACACTAATGGAGAACTTTTTTTTCCCCCCAGAATCCTTTTCTGAATTTTTTATATAATTAATATAACCTTACTGGTATTTTCTAAATTTTCCTTTTCAGTAATTATTGTAAACAACTTTGAATTACTAGAATACTAAATGAGTAGTGTTTGCTGATATGCTGAATTTTCCAGGAAGCAGAGGAGTCGTTCATTCACCCATCCATCAAATGCTGGTTTATGTGTCAGGCACCATTCTTGGTTCTGGAGAAATGGCAGTGAACAAAACACGAAACGTCTTGCCCTCCTGCAGCTCATGTTTTACTGGGGAGACCCAGACAGTAAACAAGATGTTACTGAATTATGCCGTCCAGTTGAAGGTGAAAGTGTTGTGGAGTAAAAACAAAGCCAGCCAGCCTCACTGAGCAGTGGTGTTTGTGCACAGCCGTGAGGGCTGTGTGGGGAACAGTGTCCTACAGAGGGAATAGCATGTGCAAAGGGCTTGAGGTTGGGGTGGTGGGAGGTGGGTAGTGGGAGGAGGGGAGGGGTAGTACGAGGCGGACCAGGGCCTCCTGGGCCACGGGAGGGATTTTGGCTTTTACTTGAGAAAGGGAGGCATTGGCAGCATTTGAGCCATGGAATTATACAGTCTGATGGGACAAGGCCAACTGAACATCCTAATGAATTGGATATAGGCGTGGCATTGGGTATAAGAACCAAGGATGACTCCAAGGGTTTTGGCCTGAGTGACTGGAAAGATGGAATCGCCATTTGTGGGGCTGGAGAAGACTGTGGGAGAAGCAGGCTTGGGGGGGCTTGGAAATGCCTGTTAGGCATTCAAGGGGTGTTACCAGAAGAGCACTTGGAGTCTGGAGTTCAGGGAGGATGCAGGCCAGAGACAGGAATTGGAAGTTGTCGGCACAGAGACTAAATGAGGCAGCCAGGGGGATAGAGTGGCTAGAAAAGAGGTGGCGGGAGCTGCAGCCTTCAGAGTTGGAGGAGAGGAGACTGGGCCAGGAGCTGCCCATTGGGCCCTGGGGGTGCTGGCCAGAAGCAAGTGGAGAAACCTTTTCTAGGAGGGAGTGACCAATGTGTCAGGCACTGCTGGTGTTGAGAGGAGGAGCGAGAACTGACCTGTGAATCAGGCAAGACTCACTTTCAGAGATGAATAGAAGGAGAGGAGGGGTGCAGTGGATAAGGCAACCATGGGGACTGTAGGAGGGGCACAGAAGCAAGGTGGGCTGAGGGGGGAATGAAGAATGGTCAGGAACGTGGTGATGAAGGAGGGCAGACTGCCTGGCAGGGGTGGACTGTGGGCAGAGACTGGGGAGGGGGCGTTGAGGGGAGTGGGCACCCTGGGGCACATTGTCGGGCCCACAGAAGTTGCACAGGTGGGCGGCTGAGGGGATGAAGGGACAGGACGGGACACTGATGCACAGAGAGGGACTGGAACTGGGTCCAGGACTGGCAGGTGGTGACAGGAGCCCACCTGAAGTTTGCAGTTTTGAAGATAATATGTCTCCCTGCTCAGGTATGGATCGGGAGCAGGTGTGGCATTTGAGTTAGCCAGACAGCATGGTCAGCAAGGGAGCGTGACAGGAGCAGGGAGGGACAGGATGGACTAGCCTGGTGGACCAGGCTCTGCTGGCCAGAGGCCCGAGCTGTTTCATTTCTGTTCTGGTGTGAGACTTCGGGTAAATCACTTCACATCTGAGCCTCTGGTTTTTCATACAAGAATTTGGATTTTTTAAGGTTTCTTTCCATTTTAAGTTTGTTGATTCCCACAATGTTACATTTCTCTCCTGCCCTGGTGAATAGAGCAGGATAAAGATTGGTGACTCTTGGTGATTACTGCTCCTGCAATCAGCTCAGGGCTTCTGAGTGCCCGGGCTCTGTCCACGTGGGTGGGAGGGATCAGGTGGAACTCCTCACGCCAGTAATCTGGACTCTGCTCCCTTCCAAGACTCTGGATCTGGCTTTTCTCCTGGGTTTGCCAATCTTTCTTGAGAACGAACACAATTAAAAAATAGGTGCTTGGTGTTTCCAGTCACTTGGATTATGGCCACTTGGTAATTTAATGGGTCATGGTTTTCTTGGAGTAGCTCATTTTAGGTATTTCTTAAGTGCCAATCAATGTAACCTGTAGTCTCAAGTCAACTGTGTGTGAGAATTTTTTTCTTGGATGTGGAATTCTCAAGACTGCTCTTGGGGAAATGTTGGCAGAGTACTAAAAAAATGCTTCCCATACAGGGCCTGGGCTTCACAATGGTGTTTTCTGCTTTTGTCTCTAGCTGAGCTGACTGCTGCACACTTTGGAGGAGGTGGCAGGCTCCTGCATACAAAGACCTTTCAACAGGAAGGCGAGGAGGGGGAAAAACCAAAGTCAAGGAAAGAACTGATTGAAGAACTCATTGCAAAGTCAAAACAGGAGAAGGTGGATTAGTTAATATTCTTCATGTGGGATAGCTCTATCATAAGACATGCTCACCAAAATATGTTAAGCTTTTTTTCCCTGTACATTTTTAGCCTGTATTTATTTATTTTTTTTATTTTTTGAGACCTAGTCTCGCTCTGTTGCCATGACTAGAGTGCAGTGGCATTTGAGTTAGCCAGACAGCATGGTCAGCAAGGGAACATGACAGGAGCAGGGAGGGACAGGGACGGACTAGCCTGGTGGACCAGGCTCTGCTGGCCAGAGGCCCAAGCTGTTTCATTTCTGTTCTGGTGTGAGACTTCAGGTAAATCACTTCACATCTGAGCCTCTGGTTTTTCATACAAGAATTCGTCATAGCTCACTACAACCTCAAACTCCTGGGCTCAAGTGATCCTCCTGCCTCAGCCTCCCGAGTAGCTGGGACTACAGGCACGTGCCACGACGCCCAGCTAATTTTTTCTATTTTTAGTAGAGACGGGGTCTGTCTCTTGCTCAGGCTGGTCTCCAACTCCTGACCTCAAGGGATCCTCCCGCCTTGGCCTCCCAGAGTGCTAGTCTTACAGGCGTGAGCTGCCGTGCCCGGTCCCTGTGTTTAATATTTTATGTCAGTTTAATAAAAGCATTCATTTTAAATAGAAATATTTAAAATCTCATCAAGACTATACCTCTCGTGGGTTTTTTGTTCTGGCTGGTTTTAGTACTTGATGTGTATCAGGGTTTACAAAATAACTGTTTCTTATTGACTTGTAGTGAACTGCTCAGAGCATCTAACAGTTTATAGCAGGAAGTTGTTTCTGTCTGATGAGATTTTGTAGCTTTGCCTTTAAGGTATTAATTTCTCCTGGTCTCTTTTTTCTGTTGAATCGTGGTGTTGACCAAGTGGTCTTTGTGTGTGTCTATGGTGGTGACACCAGGCTGCTCGGTTGGAGTTGGTGGTAATGGTGTGCGGTGTGTCTGTTGTGTTTCCCCAGAGGGAGAGACAAGCTCAGCGAGAAGGTGCCCTTGAGCTCACGGAGAAGCTGGATCAAGACTGGAAAGAAATCCAGATTCTCCTGTCACACAAAACTCCTAAGTCGGAGAGCAGAGAGAAAAAGGAGAAACCCAAGGTGGGAGACAGGCGATTGAAACAGACACTGGACTTAGGTCTCTTGACTTGACCTTGCTGTGGGGAAAGGCTGAGGCCGGGACGTCTGCTCTGGCCTGCTTCCTGCTAGGACAAGGTTTCTCTCGCACGTGGTGTGTGATGTCAGGGTGGAAGTAGGCTCAAAGGTACTTCAGTTTCTATTCCAGGTGAATTAAATTAAAGTGGTATTTCTCCATATAGGTAGTACTTTGGGGTGGAGATCTTAGGTGTTTGAACTTCTTTGTAACATATTTATACATGAATGTATATACATTTACTTATTTTTTCCTCTAAGCTCTATTTTTTTCCTACTGCAGTCTTTTTAATCTAAATTGTTGGGAAATGCTCTATTTGCTTAAGCAGCTGGACTCTAGGAAAAAATGTAGGATTTCACCAGAGTACATTGTCATGTGGCCATCTGGACATCTTTGTGAGTCACCCTTACCATTGCTGTTGCTGTACCTAACTCCCCATGTTTAGGATTTAATGCCTAGATGAGTGATGTTATGATTTTTGTTAAAGCAGATGTATTCTGAGGGGAATTTTCTAGGAATAAAAGAAGTTCTGTGTGACCAAAGTGTCCACTCATTTCTCAGTCCTTTCCCTCTAGAAGAAAAGACGTTGGTGTGTTTTAGCTTCTTCCATAATGGTGTCCAACCATTACAAAAGTGGAAAATTTCCCCTTTCCACTTTAGCCTGATGCATATGACGTGATGGTTCGTGAGCTTGGCTTTGAAATGAAGGCACAGCCCTCCAACAGGATGAAAACAGAAGAAGAACTGGCACACGAGGAGCAGGAGCAGCTCAGGAAACTGGAGGTATGGGTGGCCAGTGCCTGCACAGGGGGCTCGGCAGCCACAGCCGGGAGACAGCCGGGGGGATGGCCAGGGGGACGGCTGGGAGGACAGCCAGGAGACAGCGGGGAGACAGCTGAGAGGACAGCCGGGAGGACAGCGGGGGGGACAGTCGGGAGGACAGCAGGGAAGCTGTTTTAATACAACCAGTCATGGGCATCTTCCCATCTCCTGTGTGTTTTCAAATAGTGGGAACAGTTGAGCTGCTTGCTTAGGGGGTCTTTGTTCCTGTTCACTGAGTGCAGCGGGTGATGAATTATGGTCAGTGTTGGCCAGCAGAATTTCACTACAAAGACTCAGAGCAACAGATTTTCCATCCTTGTGAATGGAGAGTATTTCTGCCACAAAGTTTTTTACAGTTTATTTTGTTAAATAAGGAAGTCGCCCACGTATCGTTTCCCAAGTGTTTGTGTGTCTAACTGAAGACCACAAGCAGAAAGCAAGCCAGACGCACCAACCTCAGAGCTGAGAGGATGGTGGGCTGGGGCTGGGGGCCAACTGACTGCCCAGGAGCAGGACAGTGTGCCTCCTTGTCACATGTCTGGGGAGCACACGGTGTGACCTCCCTTTCCTTCCTGCTTAGGCTGAAAGACTTCGGAGAATGCTTGGAAAGGATGAGGATGAAAATATTAAAAAACCAAAACATATGTCAGCGGACGATTTAAATGATGGCTTCATACTAGATAAAGATGACAGGCGTTTGCTTTCTTACAAAGTAAGATGTTTGGCTTCGTTTTCTTTCTTTCTTTCTTTCTTTTTTTAATTTAAAAACACCTTTTCTGGTATTCATTTAAGGGACCTAACCAGTTTCTGTAGAGTTCTTTATCCAGGTGTTTATGGTATCTCAGGTGTCAGACTTTATGGAGCAGACTATAACAGTGGTGCTTGCCCCTCGGGAGAAGGGACACAGATAGCAAAGCTACATCGACTAGACTCCTCTTGCTGTTTACTCAGTTGTTGGCATCAGCTGCTTTTATTTATATCTGCATGACCTCAGCATGATGCGCAGGGAGTTAACTCAAGGTTAGAATCCTGAATATTTTTGAGTGACATAATTGAGTTTCTAGAACTGGTGCAATTTTTGTTTTATTTTGTTTCGGGGGTGCAGTGGCACAATCATAGCTCACTGTAACCTCCAACTCCTGGGCTCAAGTGATCCTCCTGCCTCAGCCTCCCAAGTAGCTGGGACTACAGATGCATGCCACCATGCTCAGCTAATTTTAAAAAATGTTTTTCCTTAGAGATGGGGTCTTGCCATGTTGTCCAGGCTGGTCTCAAGCTCCTGGCCTCAGTAATCCTCTTGCCTCAGCCTCCCAAAGTGCTGGGATTACAGGCATGAGCCACCGTGCCCAGCTCTGGTATAGTTTTTAATTCATGAACCTTATAAGGTCTATACCTTCTCCTTTTAGAGTATTAGTCAGGGTTTAGGGAAGAAAAACAGGCAGGCCCAGGAGGTTCAAGCAGAAATGTTCCACAGTAGGAAACTGGGTATGGCAAAAACACTAGGTTGTCTGCCCCCCAGTGCAGCCCCCAAACCAGTGGTGGGATGCTGTGGACACTCTGCTGCTGAAACCCACACACCTTCCAAATCGTACACCTGTACTGCTTGCTGGCAAAACCTAAACCTTGCCAAGTGTCCTGGTGCAGGGCTCTCTGGGAGCCGCTAGCCCCTGTGCCTCTGGGAATGGCCTAGAAAGGGTGGGTGACGAGGCCCCGTGGCCAAGGGGAGCACACAGCATGTGGGGAGCATTGACTATGTGTACACAGCAGGTGGGGGAGCACACAGCAGGTGGGGAGCATTGTGTGTACACAGCAGGTGGGGTGCACACAGCAGGTGGGGAGCACACAGCAGGTGGGGAGCACACAGGTGGGGAGCACTGATGCTCTGTGCACAGGGTCCTGGTGCCATTGTAGGACGTCATGACCACTGTCTCCGCCCTGCGTGGCGATACTCTAGGGTTTCCATGCTCTCTTCCCAGGACGGAAAGATGAATGTCGAGGAAGATGTCCAGGAACAGCAAAGCCAGGAAGCCAGTGGGGATGAGGGTGAGGAGGATGAGGGCGAAGGTTCCAGCGGGGAGGACCCAGACGAGAGCAGTGGCCCAGATAGCCCCACAGACCTGGAGTCTAATGTAGACAGTGAGGAAGAAAATGAGAAGACAAAGAAAGAGCATCAGAGTCCTGGGAAAAGATCAGTAACTGATGGCCAAAAGGCTCGGAAAGCTGCCAGCACTGAGTTGCCCTACACGTTTGCAGGTAGACGAGCAATCGGGTTTTCGTACGTTTCAGGATAACTTCCATGACCTGGCCGTAGTGTGTGTATGTGTTCATCTCCCTCCCTGGGGTTGCATTTGTGGAGTGGGGACCCAAGGGTGCACTTGTGAGCACGTGGACACGTTCTGTGTGTGCCGTCTTCACTGTGTGGGGCAGGTGCTGTCACCCTGCTCCTCAGTGTCTGCTGATCCAAGTCCTGGTGCGTGACCATGGATGGTTCTGGGGGCCAGCTCCCAGGTGGGGCAGGCCTACCTTTCCATGGCAGCGTCTCCACACTCCTTTTTTTGTGTGCTGTCAGCCTTGTGTAGGGCCAGCAGGGCTGTGGAGACTGGTGATTACCTGTGGGAGGGCTCCCTATGTTCAGACCTGGGCACTCTGGTTCGGCCATATAACGTCTTAGAATATAGTGTGTTTGGTACATAGAAACTGTCCAGCTCTAGCAAGTCATCCTGAAGTGTCCTGTGACTGAAGATTGTTTCCAGAGAGGATAAACTAGCGGTGAGGCAGGCCTCTGGGGACATGGCCTCCGATGGGTGAGAGTCTCACAAGGTGATGTTGCTTAGCTCATTGTAAGGCAGTCTGGGTACGAAAACCAGGCTCGCCCATGTGGCCGAGTAAGTGGATTCCTAATGGAGGGAGGGGGGTCACGTCTTTCTGGGGCTGTGGGGCTGTTCTGAGCGTGGTCCTCCTGGAAAGCCCAGTTCAGGAAGTTGCAGGCTCCTCGGCCAACTGGATGCGGTTGTGGCAATTGGGAGGTAAAATAAATATCTCTGTAAAATGTGTGTTAACTTCTCTATTCCGTTAATGTAAAAGAACTAATCTTACTGATACTGTGTTTAGTTTTTACCTGCATGAGCAGAAATGTCAGTAATTCTCATTTTAGGTGTTAAATGTGGAGTGTGCTTTGTGTTTTTGATAGCTCCGGAATCCTGTGAGGAATTGAGATCTTTGTTGTCAGGAAGATCGATAGAAGAGCAGCTTTTGGTGGTGGAGAGAATTCAGAAGTGCAACCATCCAAGTCTCGCAGTAGGAAACAAAAAAAAATTGGAAGTATGCTGGAACGAATATATGTGTTGAGTATTAGAAGTGTTAGCATAACCCCCTAGTCTCTGAATGTCAGACTTGCTTGAAGTTATACAGTGACCAATTGTGCCTTGGGCCCTGGCCAGTGGGGCCAGCCTGTCACTTGGTTGTCTGTGTGATGGCAGCTGGGGGGCACTGAGTGTGAGCAGACAGAGTCACCCTTGGCATCCCACCGCCCCCCCCAACCCCCCAGCCTTGCAGCAGGCACCAGGGCCTTCGTTTCACAGGTGAGGAAACTAAGGCTTGCATGGCCAGCAAGTGGCAAAGCCAGACTTGGAGGTAAATAGGTAGCTATGAACATGCTTTTTTCTCTTTCAGTAAATGTTGCATATTTACTGTGAACAGGGTGCAGTCTGGGTGTGTTCCTGATTTTCTTTTCATAATCACATGGTATCTGTCATTCTGGAGAGGGCACACCTGATCCTTAGCTTCCTTTTCCTTTCTCTACACCATCTAGTGTGGAACAGATTCTAGCAATGGCTTTGCGTACATTGTGGAATTCTGCTCATGCCTGTGGCCCTGAGGTTCCCCAGCCCACCTGGTTGTCGTGGAGTGTGGGTGATCTGAGAGTTAGGTGCTTGTGGTTGTTCTTGGTGCTGAACACTAAAGCTCTGTTCCATATTCATGTTCCTGCAGAAGCTGTTTGGCTTCCTTTTGGAATACGTTGGAGATTTGGCTACAAATGATCCTCCAGACCTCAGAGTAATTGATAAGTTGGTTGTGTAAGTAAGAATGGCGTGTTATGTGGGATGTGAGGCTGAGCTGAACAATTTTTGTCCTGTTTAGAATCATAAAAATACATTCTAAGGTTATTAATAAGGGAGACAGAATGGTGATATCAACATGCCAGGTGGACGGATTACCTGCAGGCCTTGTAAACAGGCCTCACAGCATGAACCTACTGTGGGAATTTGATGACGACTTCTTGCTCTAACATTTGCTGCTCTGGTCACTTTTAACCATAAACAAGTTGACTTTAAAACAATTGAACCGCTTCACATTTACATATACTATGGTAGGGCTAATTTTTTGTTTCATTCACCAATGAAGTTTGAAGCCCTGGATGGGTTGAGAGGTATTTGGAATGTGTGGCAGACGCGCCCCCTTGTCGCTCTGGGGACCTGCCCCCTCAAGTCCACACCTCAGTGGAACCTGACGGGGCTGGCTATGTATAAGTCTGAGAGCTCTTGCTAGGGAAGCATGTCCCTCGTGTCCTGTATAGGGGCAGCTGAGAGCGGGCTCTGGCCCTCGCTGTACAGAAGCACGTGACCCATGTGGTGACTCCTGGCCTGGGTGCTGGTGACTGGAAGAACGCTGGAGGGGCAGAGGTCTCAGTCGGGAGGCGTGTGCTGGTGTCTGGGATTAGTGGGAGTTGTCGCCTGTGGGGTACCCCTTTGGGCCTGGCCTCCTGGCCTGTGCTATGCGACCAGCCTCTCTATATCAGCTTCTGCATACACAGAGATGCTGCCACAAAAGTACTTGTTGTGAGGAATAAATGAGTTAATACGGAAAGCACCTTTGAACTGTCAGTCACAGCTGGCACACAGAATGTTTTCCCCAAATATTGTTATTACAAACAGAGCTATTTCTGTCACCACTTCCAGTACTACTAAAAGTTAGGACCAGGTTTTTAGGAAATGATAAAAATGAGTGTAGACTGTTACAAACACTATTAGAAAAATTATGAGTCCCCAGGAAGGACAGCCAGATGTCAGTAAGAAGAAAAGTGGATTCATCCAGGGCTCTAAGTTCTAACTTGCTCAGACAGCAGATGACTTCATGGGAAAATGGTTTTGGAGGTTTTTTCTGTGTTTTTATTATCTGGAATCATTCTCTCCTGACTTAACGTTTCTGCTTAACAGGCAGTTATATAATCTTTGCCAGATGTTTCCTGAATCTGCAAGTGATTCTATGAAATTTGTCCTCCGAGATGCCATGCACGACATGGAAGAAATGATCGAGACCAGAGGCCGGGCAGCATTGCCAGGGTTGGACGTGGTAAGCAGAGGCAGGTTCAGTCCAGTTATTCCCACGGCCACCACAGGTCAGGTTTTGTTCAGCACTACACGGAGGACTGATGATGGGGGCCGTGCATGTGGCTGGTGAGGTTGGCGCTGTCTGAGCATCCATGGTGATCTGGGGAGAGGACCACTGCGGGCGGTCCTGCCGTTAGCAATTCAGTGAAGTGTGTGTAGTAAGGAGGTTCTGGTTTGACTCCACGTGAATGGTGCTATGTGGGGTCTTGATGGCCAGGTCGTTGGAAGGCAAGTGGAAGCACTGTCCTGTCCCCCAGGCTCCTGGTTTTCTGTTTATTCAAAGATTGAAGACATTTTAACTGCTCCAAGACATTTTAACAGGTTTTTTTTTTTTATGCACTGTATTATTTTCTACCCCAAGAAAATTTTACTTTATTTTCTACATTCTCATGTTCCTCTTCTCATTTTTAAGTCATCTCGTCACTGGTGGCTTCATCGCTCAGGCCTGACATTGACCCTGGAATTAAGGAGCTAAACTGGACAGGAGCTGGGGGAAAAAACCCTGGTAACCACGGTAACAGTGGTGGCGAGAACTCTGCCAGGCATGCTTGCCCACCCGGGCTGCCAGCCCCTTTAACAGTTTTATAGCAGCCTTGTTCTATATTTTCAACTTAAGTAACTACAGAAATACTTGCTTAGAAATGCTATTTATTCCATTTTCTAGTATTTGTGTTGAAATGGATTTACAATAATCAGCGGAAGTTTAAAAATACAGGATTTATTAGTGGTTTTATCAGACTTCTCAAAACATGATGTAAGCCAGTGTCTGTAGACCATTGCTGGCTACCGTGATCAGTTCTTTGTGAGCTTCAGCCCAGTGTCCTTGCTGCACATTTACCTGTCTAGCCAGTGATCACTGGGTGATTGTGATATGACACTGAGGCGAGAGCCGTGGGCCAAGGAGACCCAATTTTTGCCTCCCTGGAGCCCATTTTCCGCCGAGGAGTGTTAGTGGGTGGTCGTGTATGTCGTTGGGCATGGTCAGGCTGCCCGGGCTTAAACCCACGTCCTCCCGAGCTCTAGTGCTGGGCGGGTTCTTCAGCCTCTCTGAGCCACATTCCTCGTCTGTGAGAGGGGTGACAGTTATAATCATGATACCTGCAAGTGAATACATGTCACATGGTCGTGTCACTGCCTTGACACTCCTGTCAGTAAACAACAGTTGTCACCACCACAACTCTTCCTGTAGGTCACACTGTGGTGTTGTCACTGCCACGGTAAGGGCAGGGGCGCTGTGGAGCTGGCAAACGCTCCCTCTCAGCCCTGCCTCCCTGAGCCCCATTTTCCTTAGAGCCCCACATTGGCCTGGGGCTTGAGGGCCCTTTAGAAGGCCTTCCCAGTAGCTCTGTGGTGATCCTAGAGTCCCTGCTAGGACCAGAAAGGAGAACATGGGGCCTATTGGGTGGTGCCTGGCATCTCTAAGTTCACATGGATCAAAGTGACAGGTTCCAGGTACTTTGGAGGATGTCTCAGCACTGTGGTGAGACCCCGCAGAGGAGGCAGTGGGAAGGCCTCGCTGTTCTAATTCCTCAGCCCCCTTCTGGTGCAGCCCGTGGGCTATGCCTGACCCGTGGCGGGTCTCAAAGCGTAGCTTGCTGTCGTCATCATCTAAGACGAAGCAGTCACATGAGTGTGTTTAGACGTGATCTGAAGAACACATAGTCGGCTCAGCTTTGCGGCACAGGATAGCACCGTCTTCCGCCTCCTCGGGGACGTGGCCTTCCTAGGTCTCTGCTTTCTTGTTTTTAAACTAATGTAACTGCTAGTGTTGAGGTTTTGCCTGGACTGGCCCCAGTCCGACAGCCTCGACGTCCCGACCTGTTGACTCCTCACAGCACCCCGAGGTGGGCACTCATCGGTGTGAGGCCACGGAGGAGGCCTCCTGCCGCGGTGACAGCCCGGCATGGCAGGCTGGGCAGAGCTGGGTATCTGTCTTCCTGAGCCTTGTCCTGAGGCCCCTTCAGGGTGATGTCACAGTCCCTGGTGTTGAGGTGTTCCCGGTCTCATCACACCTGCATTGAAAAGTGATACGGGTTGGACCCTAACAGCTTGTGAGAAGTGCGGGCTTTAGAGGTTGGGTGCCCAGAAGCAAGGCCTGCTGAGCAACCAGAACGGAGCCTGGAGCTCTGGTCTGCGTGTCCTGTGCTGAGCTGAGGGGAGACGTACTCAGTAAGCAGGGAGACCTCCTGCCCTGGCCCCATCAGCTTAGCTCTGCGCCCCCGGCCACCAGCTACATCTCCTCCCCTCCCATGGGTCTCTGTGCTAAGCCCCCTTTCAACTGATCTCTTCTGACCCCCTATTTAAAGTTGCAGCCCCCTCAGCCCCAGCACCTTCATCTCTCCCCTCCTTTCTCCAGGTCACTTGTCACTGTCCCCGTGTTGTTGGTTTATTGTCCATCTCGTCTCTGCGGAGTCCAGTGCGGCTGTGCATACTTGGCGTGTGCTGCGGAGGGACCGGCGTCGGTCCTTCTCCCTTGGCGCTGTTCAGCATGGCCATTTCCCCGCATCCTTGCCGGCTGTGTCTTACCTGACTTTTCCTTACCAATATGACACATAAGTGATGTACCTTGACATAGTTTTATTTTACATTTCTCTTACTATGAATCAAGCTAATAATGTTTTTACATGTTTAAGAGAAATTAATTTCTATGTGCAGGCTTTTCATGTCTTTTGCAAGTTCTTCCATTAGGTTATTGGTCTTTCTTACTGATTTTGTGGGAGTTCTGTGTCATAGAAACTAACCCTTTGTTTAATGAGTTGCAAAAATTTTCCCAAAGTCTGTTGACTTTGCTCATAGTGGTTTTTGCCATTGTATATTTTTACAATAAAGACAAACAAATGAAACATCGTTATTTGTAGGGTGGGGAGGACTCCTGTTGTCCTCCTTCTGGGTGTGCAGCTGTTCCCGAGGCTTCTCTCCATCCCTGATCATAAGGGTTCCCTCTGCACCATGGCACCTAAACGCTCCCTGGCTCTGGCTCTGGAGACCAGCTCACAAGGAACAGCTGCTGCTCAGGTGACCCTAGGGGACAGGACAAACAGTACTAGGAACTATTGAAAACAACTTGTCTTATTATTTGTTCTTTGTGAAAAGTTCAGCTCTGTTTTGCTAAGGCAGTTTGTAAGATGTTTCTGGGTAAATATTTTTTTAAAGGTCTAGGTAAAAAAGGAAAAATGATAAGTAGCACATTTTGAGCACTACAGCAGCAGGCTGGGCACACATGATGTCTTTTCCCATCCCCACTGTGACTCCATAGGCATGAGCTCAGCATACCCATTGTACGGAGGAGGAAATTGAGGGCTCAGGCTATGTGCCCAGGGTCACTTGACTGGTGGGTTGTTGTGCTGCAGACAGTTAGTGATGTTTTTCTGTATTTGAGGTAGTTGCTACCTCTGTATCCATCATAGGTGATAGAGCCCTGGTTCCAGCTTCTGGTGGAGAAAAAAATTATGCTTTGTTATATGGGAAGATAAAGTTTCTAACCTAAGATATGAGAAGCTGCCTCCTGCCAAGACAAAGATGGATTCTTCTGGAAATAGCTGTTGTGGCTGCTCCAAGAGTGGCACCACGTCACCTTCATAGCGTCAGAGGCCAGATCTGTGCCCAGGGCCAAAGTGAACTGTGAAACGTTTGCCATTCTCCTTAGTGTGCTTTGTGAAGTGAAAATAGAGAGGCAGAGATTTTTCTTCCCTTTGAACTTATGAGCTTAGAGCAGAGCTAATAGCGTTGGATGCCGAGGCCTCCCAGCTACCTCCTTCCAATCTGAGGCAGGAAGGCACTGAGTGCACAGTTGGCAAACACCCTCCCTGCCTTGTGAGCGTGAAGCCCAGGACTTCAGGCTGGGACCCTGCAAATCTCGCTGGAGAGGGCAGCCCCATCCTGTTCCTAGTTATGAACAAAAAACATCGCACCTTCCAGAAGAGCGTGGCTGTGCATGATGTGCAGGGCAGGGTGTGAGTGCGGGTGTGTGGGACTGAGGGAGCCCTGCCCTGCAGGCAGGTGGACGCCAGGGCCACCGTGAAGACCTGGTGTCTGCAGCTGCTCTGCTTCATCAGAAGTTCTAGTGCTGGTTTTGCTGCTGAGCCCTTTTTAAAGGCATTATTTTAAACTTCATTTTATTTTCTTTAATCTGCATGATGTCACTTTCTTTCCAGCTCATTTATTTGAAAATTGTGGGGCTGCTGTTTCCGACCTCTGACTTCTGGCACCCGGTCGTGACACCCGCCCTGGTGTGCATGAGCCAGCTGCTCACGAAGGTGTGTCCTCTCCTCCACGCAGTTGGGCAGCCCCGCGTCACCAAAAGGCCATCAGACCCACGTCTCCTTGGGGCCTTGTTGGAACAAGAGCATGGCAGTTTAAGGGTCACAGAGATTGACCCCTGAGGTCAGGCATAAGAGTGTATCTAAAAGGGCCTGTGGAAGAATTCTGGATCCCAAACGGCCCCAGCCGCCCACCAGGGCCCCCAGCTCCAGCAACCCCAAGCAGGGGTTGGGGGGACTGTTTAGCAACTCAAAGTTACAGAGGGCGTTACCCCAGGAAACAGCCTTTCAAGTTAGTGGTGAAGGTACCAAGTGTGATAAGGGCTTTTGTTCCGCTTTTGGTTTAAGAAAGTTCAAAAGTTTCTTTTTCTTTCATAGGCATGTGATTGGTGCATGCCTATTGCAGTTATGTCCTCCCTGCATATGGCAGAACTTTATAATCAATAAAGCTCTTTATCCTGTCCTGGTCTTACTTGATGCCCTCAGCATTGCCGTGAGGTGCAGGGGTTCCCTCTGTACAGGTGAAGCTCAGTGGGTACACAGTTCATCTGGGAACATTCCAGAACATCTTTCCAGAGCAGTGACCCTCCCTTGTGTTCCTCTCCAGTGCCCTGTCCTGTCCCTCGAAGACGTGGTGAAGGGCCTGTTTGTGTGCTGCTTGTTCCTGGAGTACGTGTCTTTGTCTCAGAGGTTTATACCTGAGCTCATGAATTACCTTCTTGGGATTCTTTACATAGCAACTCCAAACAAGCAAAGTCAAGGTGAGTTGATCTGAGGAGCTTCAAATATTTTGTACTTCAGAATTTTTTTAAAGTGATCCATATTCATTGCAGGGAGTTTAGAATATGGAAAAGTAGAGAAAAGACAAGAACCCCTAGGACCTACCATCCGGAGTAGCATCCTCTTTCTCCTCGTGTGAACGTGTGTGCACACCCGAGTGTTGGAGCATCAGCAGCGTGGCTTGTCTGTGTTGTCCAACAGGGCAGCCACATGTGGCAGGCCTGGGCTGAGACGTGCCCCAAACGTGAAATACACCCAGACAGGCAAGACTTAGTGCCAGATATATAGAGATGTGTATGTATATAAAATATCTTAATAACTTTTTATATTATGTGTTGAAATAATATTTTGATATTTGGGGTGAAGTAAAATGTTTTGTTAAAATTAATCTTACTTTTTCTTATGTGACAATAAGAAAATTTTAAATCACTCATGTGGCTCATGTGGACAGCTCTGCTCTGTATAGTTTCAGCAATGCTCAGAATTTAGGAAGGAAAGAGTCACAAGCAGTGTGCTGATGAGCCTTCCCATTTGTTGATCTTCTGATTGGTACCCTCCCCTTAGCACGCTCCCTCCTTCCAAGTAGCTTCCCGGGATGCTGACTGCCCTTCTGGATGCTTCCTCAGCACTTGCCGCTTCCCTCTTGGGACTGCTGACAAGCTGCTTGGTCTCTTTTCCCGGACTCCTCTGTGTCTGGTGCCTTTCCCTCCCTGGTCGGAGGTCAGACCTCAAGGCTGAGGACCCCGATCCCCTCTTTCCAGTGCACTGTGCCGTGCTGAGCACCTGCGTTCCAGGGGCCCCACCTGAAGAGCAGGCGCTGGGGTGTCCTTGGAAGAGGTGTCTAGGCGGTCCCTCCAGTCAGTGCTTGAGTCTGCTTGCCTGTCCTTCAGCTGCTTCCTCCTGGTGTGACTTTCCTGCATGGCTGTCCCTAGCTCTGACTGCACTGATTCCCGGGACACTGCTTGCTCCTCTGTTGGGCTCGGTGTTGGGCACTGGAGGAGCCCAGTCTTCCAGCCTGCTCCCCGCCTCAGGGAGATCCATCCTCAGGTCACTGCCATTCAGCATGCGCAGGCTGCAGCAGGAAGGGGCAGTCATCTCGGCCTGGCGGGAGAGGTAGGACAGGCCAACGCACCTCCTTCCCCTCCCACTTTGCTGTGCAGTCTCCCCTGCAGCCTATTCATTCCCTCTGGTTTGAGTGCTCTCACAGGAGACGCTGGGTTAACTCCTGCACATCCTCTGGGTCTCTGCTGATGTCCACCCCTCGGAGAGGCTGTCTCTGACCCTTACAGTGAACTCTCTAGCCTCCCACTCACCCAGCACTCCCAACTTACCCCTGTCCTCTGCTTTCCTTCTGTCCGTCCATTTACTTTCTCATGTTCTGTCTAGTTTGTTTACTTCCATGGGTGCAGTTACTGCCTTGTCCCCCACAAGGGCAGGAGGTTTGGTCTGTTCTTGATATGGCCTAAGCACCCAGGGCCATATGTGGGATGCAGTCGGCCCACAGGAAATCGTGTGGCAAGCAGGCCTCCCAGGCGGGGTCAGGTGCTGGGTTCTGACCGCCCCTGCCGAAGCTTTCACCCACCTTATCGTGAGGTGTCTCTATCCATGCTGAAACCCTCGGTGTCTGGCACAACCCAGGGAACGTGGTAAAAACATCAGTACATGTGTGTTAAAAGGGGAACTTGGTATAAGCTTGGTGCTGCAGAGCCTGCTCTGTGAGCCCAGTAATGTTCAGGCCATCTCTGTCCTGTCGCACTTGGAATTCAGGTTACGCTGTGGTGCACCCTTTCAGAGCATGTGGGAAGAACTCCGAATTGCTCCTTGTCTCTGATAGAGAGGATGTGGCCACATGGCAGAGGAGCAGCCTCTCCCTCCACTGGGCAAGTGGACCAAGAGCCCAGACAGCCACAGAGGCCAATCACATCAGGTACATGTGGGGACCAGGCTCATGGGGCAGTTGGTGGCCCAGCAGCCCAAAAGGTAGAAGAAACCACCGATGCTTCCTGATTTGCCAGAAATTTTCTTATTTTTAGCTAATTTGCCACCGTGGCCATTTGGTTTTATGTTGGATTAAAAGCCTTTCTGAGGCATGCTGGAATGATGGCCGTTTTTTTCCCCATGGAAATAAACCTTTCCTAAACTATTTTCAAAATATATGCTTGATTTCCCAAATAGTAATTTGGAAACTAAAACCGAGCCACCCGTATCAAGTTGTTACTGTGTTTCCCACTACCTTCCTTCCTGTTCAGGGAAGTGTGGTGACATTTCTGTTCAGTGCCCAACACTGTGCCCCGTGGGCATAGATACTGAACCCTGACCTGAGGTGGCCCTCGCTTTTCAGCCTGGTGGGGTAGGGAGTCATTTTTGCCAAGGTCATTGGTTTTGTCAGTGACTAAAGTAGCCTGAGCTAGGCCCCTTGCCTCCTGCCCTCACAGACTTTCCTGCTTGGCCGTGGGTCTGTCCCTGCTGAAGCGCTGTGTGCTCATGTACAGTGCCCTGCCGTCCTTCCATGCCATCGCCAGTCCTCTGCGAGCCCTCCTGACGGAGCACCTGGTGGACCGCAGCCGCCCCCATGAGCTCCAGGTGAGTGAGGCTTCCTGGCCAGTAGGGTGTTCTGCCCAGCTCAGACATGTCCCTGAGCCAGGACCAGGCTAGTTGGCCTTCTTGTCATTGAGGTTGCAGCTCTAAAAGTCAGGGACACCATCTCTGCAAAATCCTAGGCACGAACGGGAAATAAAATCATAACAGTGAGCAGTGACCATGAATGCCACTGGGCTGGACTGAAGCAGAGTCTGGATCCTGGCCTTTTACCTGGGAGCCTCACATCGTCAGGTGCTACCTCCAGGGGGCTGCACAGAAAGTCCACCAACGCCCAGCTGTCAAGGGTCCCTTCGGCCCCCACCAGGGCCTGGACAGTTGGCTCCGGGCCACGCAGAGCACCTGAGCTGTGCAGTCACCTGATGAGTTTCCTGAGGATGGTCCCACGGTCCTGCACAAGGTTACAGGGCTTCCTGAGCTGGACCTAGGAGCTCCTGCGTGTGCATAAAAATGAGTTCTTTATTCCAGGCACATCCAGTCCTTGGCAGATCCCACAGGTCTGCCTCCAAGCCATTCGAAGTCTGCCTGCTTCCCACACCGCCCCTCACGTCAGTGCACACCAGCCCCCAGGTGCCCTGAGAGCAGGAGGTGCCAGTGCCACATCTGAATCACACACCTCCAGTGGTATCCGTGAATCATTCGGATCGTCCAGACTGCTGTGCACGAGGCCAGCATGGCCTGGCCTCCCAACCCTGGCGACCTTCCTTGTGCCACACCTTGATCAGGGTTGTTCTTCTCCTGCCTGGAGCTCTCCTGGGCTGTGTGGCTTGTCCCCCCACCCTCAGGAAGCCAGGCCTTCCCTGGCCACAGTGCTTGGTGATACCTGGGCTGCCTTTCCACAGTGCTGACCACTCTCGGCACATTGTGCTGTTGTTGTCTCTGCCCCACAAGGACGTGAGCCCATGAGGACAGCAGCTCAGCTGTGCCGCTCCTGGCATGTCCCTAGAGCATACAGCAGACCAGCCCATTGCCCATGGAGTCGCCTTGCCTGGTCTAAGGATGAGGGTGAGACTGGCTCCTGCCTCGGCCTGCATCCACTTCCCGCAGACATGGCTGTGGCTCGTCTTCCATTTAAAGGACAGAGAGTGACTCTCTGATCCTACGGAATTTGGCCGGCCAGAGGGGCACAATGTGTTCATGATCTGGGGGTAGACTGAGCTGGTCATGCCCTTGCATTGAGTCCCTGTGGAGATTAGGTATTTGGGCACTTGGAGGTTACACCCCAACAGGCTGAGGGGTGGCTATGCCCGCAGTTTCAGGAGGCCAGGTAGCCTGAGTTCTGGGACACAGCTGTGCACAGGGGAAGGGGTAGGACTAATGTTAGTGAACTAGTTCCTAGGAGATTCCCCAGAAGCTACCAGCCAACTCTTCTGGAAGCTAAGGCCTTAAGTGAGAGTGTGCCTTACCCATCTGGTTCTGGAAGAGTGAAAATAAGGTCAATCACTGAGACTGATTGAGACCCCATTCTGCTTGGTCCCCTCATGCTGCTGTGCGCACCTGGGCTCTGGCGTGTGTGTGTCACCACCACAGGGGAAGGTGGTTCTCCTGTGTGCTCCCACAGGAAGTGGGTCGCTTGTGCCCTGTCTTGCGAACGAGGGATTCTGTTTATGTTTTCTGGATGCAAGAAGCACGGACTATTGTGACTACCTGCACAAACCCTCCTTTCAGACGGTCACGGTGTTCCAGAAGGACATGTGCCATCTTGCTGTGCACGGCCCCTCCCCAGCAGGAAGATGGCAGCTTCCATCACAGCCTGGCTGCACCCCAGCCCTTGCAGCCCCCACAGCCCCTCACTTAACTGCTGGGGCGGGGAGCAGCGAGGGCAGTGGCTGCAGGAGGTCTGAAAAGACACCGTCCCGCTGCAGGGGGACCACAGGCTGTGTGTCCTCATCCCCTGACGTGGAGGGGCCTGAAGAAGCCAGTGGGGGCACACGGTGGACGGATCATCACGATGGCAGCATGTTTCCTGTTTTTAGGAGCTGTATCAGAGCATATTGACAGAAATGGAAAACCAAAAGCAGCTCTACCAGCCGCTGATCTGTGAGAAGAGCAAGCCTGTCCCGCTGAAGTTGTTCACCCCCCGTCTGGTCAAAGTGTGGGTGTCGGCAGCGTCTCCCCAGGAGGCCAGGCCTGGGCTCAGCGGGAGCCAGGGTGGGGCCACACTTGGGGCAGGCTCTGGCTGACTCTCGCCTCCTTCACTTGGCTTTCTGGTTGTAGCCTCGAGTTTGGAAGGAGACAGGGCAGCAGTAAGGAGGAGCAAGAGAGGAAGAAACTGATCCACAAACACAAGCGGGAATTTAAAGGCGCCGTCCGGGAAATCCGCAAGGACAATCAGTTCCTGGCTAGGATGCAGCTCTCGGAGATCATGGAACGGTGAGGGGACGTGTGTGGGCACAGCCGTGGCGGGGTTTCGGCACTTGCAGTGAACGCTCAGCCTCCGCAGTGGCTGGAGGCCGGGGCTGGGTGGCCTTGTTTCCCTTCATTTTCCCTCCATTTGCCCTGGACGTGGTGGCTGCAGGCCGTTTTGGTTCTTCTGTGAGAAGGGGCAAGACATCCTCCAAAAACTAACCCAAAATGCCATTTGCTTTCTTTGTTTCTTTTAGGGACGCAGAAAGAAAGCGGAAAGTAAGGCAGCTTTTTAACAGCCTGGCTACTCAGGAAGGTGAATGGAAGGCTCTGAAGAGGAAAAAGTTCAAAAAATAAATTTGTTTTGTAAATTAGGCAAGGAACTATATTGTACATTAAGAGTAATATTAAAATATAAGTAATAGGCCAGGAGCCTGTGGCACTGTGGGAGGCCAAGGTGGGAGGATCGCTTGAGCTCAGGAGTTCAAGACCAGCCTGGGCAACACAGCAAGACCCCATCTCGACAAAATATAAAAACATTAGCCAGGCGTGGTGGTGCACACATAGAGTCCCAGCTACTCGGGAAGCTGAAGCAGGAGGATCGTTGAGCCCATGGTTTGTAGCACCTTATGCAGATCGGGTGTCTGAACTAAATTCAGTATCAGTGTGGTGACAGCCCAGGCGTGGGGATCACCGGGTTGCCTAAGGAGAGGTGAGCTGGCCCAGGGTGGAAATGGGGCAGGTCAAACCTCCTGTGCTCATCAGTAGTGGGGTCGTGCCTGCGGACAGCCACTGCACTCCAGCCTGGACAACGTGCTGAGACCCCTCTTCAGAAAAAATGAAAGCTTTAAAAAATTGAAAAATAAAAGCAATAAAGGATGTTGTAATGTCAGTGTGATTTCTTTTTTTTCCTGTGCATTAGTTCCTGTTAAAATGTCAGTTGAACTAGAATGAATTCTGAAATGCACTTTTGGAATTAGGACAAGCACCATAGTAATAAACTACAAATAACTGGTTTGTTGCCACCAGGTTTGACTAATGATTTACAGACATTTGCTTTCATGTATAGAATTTGGTGTTATTTAATATTGTTACCCAAAAGAGTGGGGTTCGTTCTGGTGAGGGACAAACAACTCTCCGTGAGAACCCGGGTCTTGATCAGTGGGAGTTTTAATTGCTTGCAACAGGTGAGGAGAGCACTGGGAATATCCTCCGAAGCAGCGTCTCCCTGAGGGAAAGTGGCCTGGGTGTTTATGGGGTAGGAGAGAAGATGTGTCACCACATGTAGGGGCATGGTTTGGAAATCGAATAAGTATCCAGAATCCTCCCCACTCTAACAGCCACAATTGGCCTTGTCGTAATTCAATCTGCTGATGCTTCTGGGTGCTGGGGTCCCCATTAGGGGCACAGCATGGCGGGAGGTAGGACGAGATTGGGCTGTGTCTGCACTGACCTGGGCTGCAGTCTGTAAGTTTTGGTCAGAATGAGTTAGAAGGTGTGGAAGTTAGGATAAGGCCAGAAGCTCATGAGAGAAACAGCAGTGTTCTCACCCTGGACTAACCAGGAGGGCAGCACCTGGGCTTGGGCTGTGAGCTGGGGGAAGTGAAGGCGCCCTCGACCTTCCTTAGGGGGCCACACCCTGAATGTTGGTGCCACCTCCTCGCAGGGATGTGAACCCTGTTGGGGCCCGCTGCCCCCTGAGGGAGGTTTTGAAGTGGGAGGTCCCTCTGTACTCCCCAGGTGACTGAGCCCTGCAGCGCCACATGCCAGGGCAAGTGCAGCAGCCTAGGGGAAGGTGCCCGGCATCAGTCCAGTTCACACCACACAGGATCACACTGGCCAGCCCTGCTTGCATGGAGAAGCCCATCCCAGTCACACATTCAGCCACAGCAGTGACCACAGATTGCCCAGACCGGGCCTGGGGGAGGTGAGGAAGTGATAAGGACCCAAGGGCCCATTTTTGGCTTCTCTAGTGGGGTGCAGGATCTTTCACCAAAGAGGTTGCCAGGGAGAATCCGGAGTTTGAGCCTAGACACGTTGGGAGGTGCTGAGACCGTGCCACAGCGGGGCTGGCAGGTCCGAGTGACTGGGTCTCCATTCGGAGAGCGGAAGACAGGGACAGAGCACGCCCCGGGCTGAAGCCCAAGCCACACTGGACCAGACACAGGCAACTTTTTTTTAATAGATATGGGGTCTGGCTAAATTGTCCAGGCTGGCCTCAAACTCCCGGCCTCCGCCTCCTGAGTAGCTGGGACAACAGCCGCGCGCCGTTTAGATGCGGGCACCTCGCCCAGCCTCCCCAGGACGGCCAGAGGCGGCTGCCTTCCCAGCCGACAAGCCCCTGCACTCTGGGCACCGGCCCAACGGCCCCGGCCAGCAGCCAAGCGGGGCGACCGGCGCGGGGCTCCCGGCTGCGGCCTTGCCCGTCGGCCCAGAAGGATGGTCCGTGCAAGGCCCGCCGGGGCCGGGAGTACCGGCGCGGCAGCGCGATCCAGCCAGAAGGGAGCGGACGCGCGGGCTCGTGCTGCGGGCGGACCCCGCCAGGCGAAGTGCGACCCCGCAGGAGCCGCGGCCCCTGCCCCACGGCCGCCCGCGCGCGCTCGGGGCCGGGCGCGGCTTCCCGACAGCCCGCGCGGGGCGGGCGCCGACGGCCGGAAGGGAAGGCGCTGTGACGTCACGTCCGGGGCGGGCGCGCCGGCCCCGCCCTGCAGCGCGCCCGGATGCGCCCCGAGCGCGCGGCCGCGGCAGGTGCGGGCAGGGTGCGCGGTCCCAACGGGGGCGCGCGGCGTGGGGTGGGCGCTCCCGCGTCCGGGACGGGGTCCGGCTCCCCGGGACGCAGGGTCTGGGCGCGCGCCCTCCGCCTCAGTTTCCCCGCCCGCCCCGTTACGAGGACGTGGCCTCCCCGCGGCCGCTCGGCGGGCGGCCCCCGTAGCTGCGGTTTCTCCGCGCAGCCCGGCGGCCGGAGTGTCCTGCTGTGTGGCGCGGGGCGGCCGCCATGGGGTGGGGAGGCGGCGGGGGCTGCACGCCGCGCCCGCCCCTCCGCCCGCAGCCTGCGCCGGGGCGCCGCGTGGTCGCCGTGCTGTTCCTGGGGCTCCTGCTCGACCTGCTGGCCTTCACGCTGCTGCTGCCGCTGCTGCCCGCGCTGCTGGAGAGCCGCGGCCGCGCCCACGTGAGCCCCGCCCCGCGGCCGCCGCCCCCGCCCCGCGCCCGGCGGGGCACGGACGTCCGCAGCGCGCTGCCTCCTCGTCCCGCAGGACCCGCTCTACGGCTCGTGGCAGCGTGCGGTGGACGGGCTCGCCGCAGCCATCGGGATGCCCGCGGAGAGGAGGTACAACAGCGTCCTGTTCGGAGGTACGGGCCCTGCCTTCGGGGGGCGTCGTCCTGCCCGCTCGTTCCCTGGGCTCCCATCAGACCGGGGACCTTGCCCGCGCGGTCTGGCTCCGGGCGTCACCTGCCCCTTCCTTGGGCCCTTTCTTGTCGCTGCACTGGGCCTAGTGTGATCGGACCCTCGGGGCCTCGGCTGGATGCTGGCCCTGGGGGCCCTGGGACCACAGCTCGTGGCCCAAGGCAGCCCCGCGACGGCGACCTCTGCCTCTCAGGTGTCATTGGCTCGGCCTTCTCCGTCCTGCAGTTCCTCTCGGCGCCAGTCACCGGGGCCGTCTCTGACTGCCTGGGAAGGCGCCCGGTGATGCTGCTGTCCCTGGTACATCTCTGGAGCCGGGTGCCCAAAGGGCGGGAGCAGGCAGCCTCCCCCCACCCAGCACCCCTGTTGGGGCTGGGCGGGGCAGTGGGGAAAGGGGTGACTGTGGCTGCTACTGGCCTGGCCGCTGGTTGGCCCTCGTCGCTTTCCAGAGGGGGTTCTGGAGCGAGCAGTGGCTCCTGTTGCTGTGCCCGCCTGTCTGGAAGCTGCTCCTGGCCACCTAGGGGGTCATCGGGAACACAAGTGGCCCTTGGATGCTTCAGAACAGGGCAGGGTTCAAGGGGTGTTGCCTGGGTTTGCCAAGCCCCACTCTGGGCCCCTCCTGGCCTCAAGTGACCTGCCGCTTGGCCCTGTCCCTGGCAGATGGGTCTGGCTGCCTCGTATGCCGTGTGGGCCACCTCTCAGAGCTTCGCGGCCTTCCTGGCCTCGAGGGTGATTGGGGGCGTCAGCAAGGGGAACGTGAGCCTCTCCACAGCCATCGTGGCTGACCTGGGCTCCCCTCTGGCCCGCAGCCAAGGCATGGTGAGTGCGCAGGCTGGGGGACCAGGGGTCCACGCGGGGACCTCTGGGCCTGGTCTGTCCGCCCGGCTCAGACAGCCTTCTCCCCAGGCGGCCATCGGGGTGGCCTTCTCACTGGGCTTCACACTGGGCCCCATGCTCGGCGCCTCCGTGCCCGTGGAGGCGGCACCCTGGTTTGCCCTGCTCTTTGCAGTCTCTGACCTGCTGTTCATCTTCTGCTTCCTGCCAGAGACGCTGCCCCCGGAGAAGCGGGTAGGGCTGGGGCCCAGAACTGGCAGGCCCAGGGGATGGGGAGCTGGTTCCATGGCCCCGTATAGAATGTCCCCACACGCCTGTCCCAGGTGCCAGGCGAGGCCGGGCTGCCCTTTCCTGGGGCCACAGTGTGCCCCGGGGGCCCTGCAGGGTGCAGAGGTCTTGCCTGCCCGTAGGCTGCCAGGCCAGCAGCCGTCCCCACCTCTAGGCAGGCGTCTCCAATCCGTCCCCGCAGGCACCCTCCGTAGTCCTGGGATTCCGAGATGCTGTCGATCTGCTCAGCCCCCTGGCCCTGCTGCGCTTTGCGGCTGTCGCCCGTGGCCAGGACCCGCCCACTGGGGAGAGTAAGGAGCTGGGGCCCTCACCAGTGTGCAGCTTTTGCTCCCGTGGGCTGCCTGGGCTGGCCCTGCCCTGCCCCGTGGCGGTCGCCCTCACAGCACCCTCCGCCTGCTCCCCAGGGCTTGGCAGCCTGCGCCGCCTGGGCCTGGTTTACTTCCTCTACCTCTTCCTGTTCTCGGGCCTGGAGTACTCGCTGAGCTTCCTCGCACACCAGCGCTTCCAGTTCAGCAGGTGGGGCTCTTGTGGGGATGCCCCGTGATCTCCCTGTCCTAATGCCCCACCCCAGGAAGCCTCTGGGCCACTCCCGTCCTGGCCCTGCCCCTGGGCTGCCCCACCCTGCTGCGGGCCCACAGGGCTGGGACACTGACACCCCCCACTCCCAGCCTGCAGCAGGGGAAGATGTTTTTCTTCATCGGCCTCACCATGGCCACCATCCAGGGTGCCTACACCCGGCGGATCAGCCCTGGCGGGGAAGTTGCAGCTGTGAAGCGGGTAGGGAGGCTCCCCCCAACGTGGGTGGAACCTGGTACCCTACGCTCTGGGAAGCAGGGGTGGTCCTGAGGCCACTGTGTCCCGCCCCGCAGGCCATCCTGCTGCTGGTGCCTGCCTTCCTCCTCATCGGCTGGGGGCACACACTGCCTGTGCTGGGCCTGGGGCTGCTGCTCTACTCCTTTGGTGAGTGGGGGGGGCCAATGGGGGGGCCGGGGTTGGATCATGCCCCTCCTCTGGGCTGACAGGCGCCTCCCCAATGTCCCCCCCAGCCGCTGCTGTCGTGGTGCCCTGTCTGTCCTCTGTGGTCGCCGGCTATGGTGAGAACCCTCCCCTTGACGGGGGATGCCCATAGCGGGAGGGGCCAACGGGCACCTGACTGGGCCTCTCCCCGCAGGCTCGCCAGGACAGAAGGGCACAGTCATGGGCACGCTGCGGAGCCTGGGTGCTCTGGCCAGGGCCATGGGGCCCATAGTGGCAGCCTCAGGTGAGGGTATGGGGCAGCACTCAGGGGCACGCTGTGTCCCCAGGGACCCCGGCACCTGGCTCCCCTCCAGGCCCCTCAGCTCCGCGTATGCACTCTTGCCTCCCCAAGGCCGCTGCTCAGTCCTGCCACCGGAGGGCTGGGCAGGGGCTGTGCCTGAGCCCCCACCGTCTCTCCACAGTGTACTGGCTGGCTGGGGCCCAGGTCTGCTTCACCATGTGCTCGGGGCTTTTCCTGCTCCCCTTCCTCTTCCTGCAGAAGTTGGGGTGTCCAGCACGGATGCTGAAGGCCAAATAGCTGAGCTGCTGTGGGCCAGCCAGGGCCAGGCCCATGCCTGCCTGCCCACCCCTCCCTCGTGGCCCAGGATCACCTGGGCAGCTCCCAGGGGGCCTCACCCCTGCCTTCTCACTCCAAGCAGTTAGTGACTCCAAAGCCCTCGAGGTTTCTGTCCATTTGTTTTTTAAGTCAGTAGCGCAGGCTACCCAGGTTTTTGAATGACAAAATAAAGCAGCTATTTTATACCAAGTGCCTTTCTCCAGTGTAGGCTCTGCCTCACCACCCGCCCCCAGGAGAGGCAGCTGCAGCTGAATGGCTTCTGTTGTTCCACTGGCCAGACGAGTACAAGGCTCTTCCCAAGCCAGTTCCCCTCGGCGCAGTGGTGGAGTGGGGCTCAGATGCAGGGCCCTCCTCGGCCGGGGCCAGCCCTTGCAAACTCATGTTTGGGCGTGTGCCCTGTACCCTGCCAGGCTGGGGGGAGGGACCCTTGGGGCTGTCCCCATCACAGAGCCCTGTCAGACATGGGCACCCTGCTGTCTGCTGAGCCACAGTGAGGATGAGACTCGGGGGTCTGCTCAGATTGTGGGGGATGAGGAGTATCAGGACAGCTTTCTGTGCTCTTCAGGCCCAGCCCAGCAGCTCCTGGACACCCTCGGGGAGGACAACAGGAGCACTGGGCTAGAACGTCCTCCCCAGCCCACATCAACAAATGACATTAGCTCTCAACATTTTAGGGATCTCTTTTTGGAACATGAGACAAACTTCTAGAAATCCTATGAAAAGTGAACAAAGAAATTAAAGCTGCTTGCCAGATTTAGACAAGGAAATTGCTTAAAGAATTTTATTTGTGAGTAAAACATGTTACAATGAAGAAAGGACATTCAGGACCTGCCCTCCCAAGTCTGTGTCCATATGTGCAACTATATTTCATGTGGTAATACAAAGAATTAAACTACAAAAGTGAAAATTAAGTCATTGCATATGTGGGTAGAAGGAGGGGATGAAGGAAGAGTCCACGGGTAAGTGAAGTGAGTTAATACCACCTTGGCAACGAACGATACACAGAAAAGCAGCTCACTTGCCAGTGCAGCAGGCCCTGAGGGGCCAAAGGAAGCTCAAAGCAGCGGTCAGTGCCTTGCAGCCAGCCCCGGGTCCTGCTTGGGGGCCAAGTCAGTGGGATCCAAAGTGGCTCAGCCCACCGTGCCCGGGACGAGCCCACGTCTGGCACCAGCTCCACCAGGGGCCCCTTCCTGGTGGGGGCCTGTCTGAGGCCCCAGCACACTTGCCCACACCCAGCCAGGCTGGCTCCAGACAGCTCCCGGGATGGGTCACCCCTTAAGGACTCCATCTGGTCACCCACCAGTTCCCACTAAGCAGCTTTAAGCCCTTTCCAGGGAGTTAAGTGAAAACTCAAACCGGTCTTGATCAAGGAGAGTGAGTTACAGGCTCCGTACCTGAGGCAGAGTGCTCAGTGGGACCGTCAGGCCAGCTTCTGCCTTGAGTCACTTTTTATCAAAACCAAGGCATCTTTTAGGCTGAGTTAAGGTGAAAATAGATCCCCTGAAACCTTCCCCCAAATAGGTGACCAGTGCCCTGCTGCAGTCTGCCACAGGCTCTAGAAAGAAAACAACAGCAACAAGTGGCCTGTTCGTGTTTACACTCAAAAATGTAAGCCAAACTGTAAATCTGCAAGAAAATTCTAGAAAGGACTCTTCCCCCTCCTGATATACCTTCCAACTATGACAAGAATCCAGAGACCCGAGTGAACAGGAAACGATGAGCTCCTGAATCTGTTTTTGGTCAAGGGATAATCAGACCATGCATAGCGTCGTGTTGGGTGTACACAGGCCCATGTGCCGCTGGGGTTTCTGCCCAGCATCAGCCCAAACCCACCTCAAGGCAGCCATGGTGCCCTGGGCCGCTGGCAGGCACACGGAGTGTTTTCACGGGACCAAGGCTTTGTGTATAGGAATAAAGTGAGACCGCTGAGCAGATGATGCCAGGAGGAAGCCGTGAGTCTGATTCAGTCACCCGAGACACCACGGCGTGGACGGGAGGCTGAGCAGAGACAGAATGTGCCACTTAATGGCAGAATGAGGGTGAGAGAAGGTTGAGGCTGAGGACCCCACAACCAGAGCTGGCGGAAGCCCCCACTACCTGCTGGCCAGGACCACGATCTAGCGCCCCACGGCCTGTGGGGAGAGCACGTCTCAGAGGGGCAGGCAGAGCCCAAGCCTCCCCCAGAACCTGAGGCCAAGGCCCACAGGGGTGGGCTGGGGGCTGCTGAGCACACGCAGTTGGCTAGCACCGGTCTGCCCGGGGCTGTCACTCGTGAGAGGGGAGCTCTAGCTACGTGGAGGGCTTGGCTTTTTGCATTCCATTACACAAGAGGACAGAGCACGAGACACAATCAGGGACTCCAGCGGAGCCAGAGTCACCTTAGACACGACAGTGTTAGTGCAGGGCAGGCCTTCAGGAGTCACTCTTCTTCTTGCTCTTCTTCAGGAAGGAAGGGGTACGGAACTTCTTCTTCTTTTTGGATGGGGACTTGCCTGGAGACCCATCACTGCCAGGGTCTACAGCAGCCCCCTCCTCGGCAGCTGGGGAGGCAGCCTCTTCAGTCGCCGGGGCCGGGGCTGGGTAGGCCGCAGTGGGGGGCTTGGTGGGGCTTGGCAGTCCACAGGCTTCCTCCGCCTCCTCTAATGTTGGGAAGCCAAGTGCTTCTGAAGGCTCATCAGGGGACAGGTCAGGGAGAGTCGGCTTGAAGGTGGCAGCATCACTGTCATCTCCAGAAGTCAGCTCCTGCGGAAGGTCTGGCGCATGGGGTGAGAGAGACGGGGTTAAGGGCTCCTGCCCAGGTTGCAAGGGGCAGTGTGAGACAGGAGTGCCCAGCACAGGAAACTGCCATTTTATCTGACATTATGGATTTTTACCACAACAAGAAACTAAATATGGTCTACTCTACTCTAAGGCTGGATGGAGCTAATGTTATAAAACGTAGGTGCAGTCTCGGGGCAGTTTTTAGCTTCTTCTCATAGATATCATGCTGACAAAACCAGACTCAGTCACAAGGCCTCGTCCCCCAGCCATAAGGACAGATGGCATTGAGGGAAGCAGCATTAGGTAGTTCCGCATTCTACATTAAACACTAGAAAAGGGGTATAGAAGCTTGCTCTATACCCCTAAGGGAATGTATTAGTAGTCCTGAAATTAGCATAAATTTGGGTCCACAACACCTGGTCTCCCCCAAAAAAGCCAGTAGAAAACCACGAATTTTCTCCAGACCCCATGTGTGACATCGACATCCAACAAAATAAAGCCATTTAGGCAGGATAGTAAATTAAGAGAAAAGAGATAGACTATAACTTAGCAAGGAGTAGGGCAAAAGAATCAAGCCATCTTAACATCTGGAACAGCTAAGGGCAAAAGAGCAAAATGTCACTTCTTTTAAAGAAACCCCCTGGGGGCTGGTGCCACTGTGTGCTTTCTATACTGACCCAGGGGACACCAGTTTTGTGGAGTCTTTAATAGCCCACAAAGTTATAAGCAACTGGCATGTTAGGCAGCACCAGGCCATTTAGCACTTAAACATCAAGCCGAACATCTGGACAGCGGGGGGGAGTCCAGCTGAGCACGGGTCAGGAGCGGAGCAGAAGGCTCTGGGGCCCTGACACTTGGGAGGCTGGAAATGCACCAGCCCCCACCCATCAGCTCCCTTCTGCCCCAGAATTCAAGGCCACACTTCACTGGGGGCAGGAGTGTGGCTGCGGCACACAGCGTTGGGCTTGCTCTGCCGAGTGTGCTGCAGTTAATGCTCCGAGAAAGAGGCTACCTGGGGGTGCTCAGGAGAACTTTCATCATTTGACCAAATGTCACATTTTTAAAAAAGTGCTAAATACCGATTTTCTGTCCCAGCTTAAGCAAAGGTCCAAACAAATATGACTCCATGCACCAGATGGCAGAATCCCACCCCATGTGAACCTACTCTGGATTTATGATGTTTGATCCAATGTGGTAAAATCTTCCCAGTAAGCAATCAAAAGAGATTCTCAAAGTCTGAACGGAAGACTCTCTGAGGCCCAGACTGCTCAGAGCAGCAGGGGGTAGAAACCCTGTGGGAGGCCATCCCTGTGCCCGGGCAGGCTGCCTACTGCAGTGCTCAGGCAACCGGGCCACTTCCAGGAAGGCCACTGAGGGACTAGATACAAAAAAGGGGGCCTCTGTCTTTACTTTGAATAAACAGAAAACAAAAATTTAATACACAACAAAGAAGCAAGAGAATGAGGCAAAGCACAGGGCATCCTGGTTACAGAGCAGAGGGCCAGGCGCGGGGTACTTACTACGGCAACAGGTACTCTTTAGCACATCCATCTCCTGTGTAAGGCAGCCACAAGAAGAGAAAAGCACAAGTAGAGAATCTCTGCAGTCACAGCCATTGGGTTATACAAGAAGAAAGGCCGAGCCATTCTTACAGAACACAGGACGGGGACGGGAGAGCCACAGGCTTCACGGGAAACACGGATGTACGAGACTGAGGGACAAACGTTTGGGATCACACGCCACAGACATGCGGTGGTCTGAGAGGTGACTGGAGGGCAGCACTCTCAGTGGACTGACTGATACAGCGAAAGTCCTACAGCTCAAACACAAGGGAAGGCATGTCCAGAGGTGTCATCTAAACACAATATAGTATGAGAAGTGTGCAAGCAATGGGCAAAACTGACATCAGAAATGACTGTGGCTCCAATCCCTGCAGTTTGCCTTCCTACATGGTTATAATAGCTCACTAATAAATCTGTTTTGCCTCAAGTTTCTCAGGACATAACCAACACAGGAGGAGAAAAGGCCAGGGGACTTCACAACCGTGTCATGTACTGGTTTCAATGCAAATGCACACTTCCTCATTAGTGTGAACAAAACTACTGCCACACTCAGTCACAGTGCAAACGAGGCCATGCACCCTCCCACAGCGGGGCAGCCAGGCGTCTGCCTCCGCCCCAGAGCTCACCTTCTTCAAGCTTGACAGGAGTGCCGGGAGGGGTGTGGGGGGCGGCAGGCTGGTCTGGAGGACTCTTCTCTTTCTCTTCTCTAGTCCCGTCTAGATTCTCTGCAGAGGTACATGACACAAGAAGAACACAGTATAGAGCTCCTGTCGCCATGAGCCTTCCCCTCCTCAACAGCAGCCTGAAGCCCTCCCGCCACAGGGAGGATGCTGGGGCTTCCCAGCAAGCACTCCAAGAAAGAAGGAAGGGCTCATGGACACATCTGTCTTCACCCTTGTCCACAATCCTCTCCAAAAGAGGATGAAGCGAGGTGACTATGACCGGGCTGATCACAGGCCCGCAGGTTACCATGTTTTAAATCTGAATTTCAGAATAATTTAAGCAATTTTGGATGCAAAATTAATTTCTATTCTTCTTCCAAAGAGAATCTGCCAGAGCTGACCCTGCAACAGGCTGTGACTGATGAGCCCTGGCCTGTCCTCCTGTCCTCGGCGAGGGAGGAGTGCCTCCCTCACTGCCTGGCCTCTCCCTGCTGAGCAAGCACCAGGGGTCCTGAGCCCCTCATCCTACTCACACCTCAGGGAACGTGACCTTATCGTTAGGCTGCTTTTAATCTACTTGAGGTTGGGAGTTTTATACTAATAATTTAAACTTGTCACCTCTAACGTTTATTTTTATTTTCTAAAGTGAAATACGCTGATAAGGACCAGAGGAAAAAATGCAGGAACTTGCATCCAGAAAATTCCAAATCTACTTCTCATTTAGGGGAAAATATGGATCGATATTATCCCAATTCCTTAAATTTCCTTCTTTCATTTAAAATCTTTATATGAATAGCTTAGGATCACTAGGTCCCATGTTTTGAACAACCAGCTATAATTACCCTTCTAAACTCACCATGGCCTCTGATCTCCCAGAGATTCAACTCTAATAGGTGACCTGCCTTCCTAACACCCCTGAGTTGGCTGCTACCCACCTGAAGCCAAGTGTCTATAAAAAAGGCTGACACATCTACCTGGGTGAGCAAATGGCCTCAACCAAGAAAAGGTGCTGACCTTGAATAGACAGCCCAAATTTTCCCTGTGATACCCTCCTGCCCCAACACCAAGGGCCAGATCACTGACAGGCAGGAGTCTGTGACCACAGAGCATGGTCAGAGCAATCCCCATCCACACACACACCATAACATTCCTGTGACACAGGTGAAATGCTATGTGTCTTGTTTGACTTTAAAAAATAATCCAGGTTTCCCAAATCCTGGAAGAGTCCGAAGGCCAGACACCTGTCCGTGTACATGTGCACAGGGACTGGGATCAGACCATATGATCAACAGCTCAGGCTGACATACTACCCTCCAGTTCTCGCTCCAGGGCAGGTAATTATGACAACACTTTCTGCAGACAAAGCTGCCTGTGCCATGTAACCACAGACAACAGAATGAGAGCTCCAGCTGAGGTGAAGATTGGAATAGCAAGTTACAGGGTAACACAGACTGAAAAACAATTGAGCAACAGTTTTTTGCAACTCTAATTTCAATAGTAGGTACATAATGCAGCAGTTGGCCTAAGACAAGACTAAAAAAGAGTTGAATTGGGGTGAATTGAAGGTTGTCTTAGGAACAGTGCATAGCTCCCAGGATGACCCCTATGACCAAGAGAGTACAAGGCTCTTCCCAAGCCAGTTCCCCTCGGCGCAGTGGTGGAGTGGGGCTCAGATGCAGGGCCCTCCTCGGCCGGGGCCAGCCCTTGCAAACTCATGTTTGGGCGTGTGCCCTGTACCCTGGCAGGCTGGGGGGAGGGACCCTTGGGGCTGTCCCCATCACAGAGCCCTGTCAGACATGGGCACCCTGCTGTCTGCTGAGCCACAGTGAGGATGAGACTCGGGGGTCTGCTCAGATTGTGGGGGACAAAGAGTGTCAGGACAGCTTTCTGTGCTCTTCAGGCCCAGCCCAGCAGCTCCTGGACACCCTCAGGGAGGACAACAGGAGTCACCCTCCTGTTCCCCACACTGAGACCACCCCAGCATGGTGACTCCAGAGGACACACTGAGGAGCAAATGCAGGTTCCAGTAAAAGGCCTGGGCTGGAGCATAGGGCCCCGAGGATGCTAGTGCGAAGCGTCTGGTGGGGGTCTCTGTGCCACACGGTCTTCCCAGTGCCAGCCAAAGGTGTTCAGTGCCCAGTGGACAAGAGGGCTGGTGGCATGGAGGGGAGATAGCGGCTCAGCCCCGTGAGAGCCTTCATGGCAGAGGAATTGGGAGGCCCGCTTCTCTTGTTGGTTCTCAAAATGTTTGGATCTACATCTCATAACCCAAAGTTTGAAGCCACCTACTCCCTGAGGTTCTGACGCTTAGAGCTATTTATTTTCATTTGTTCTAGAATTGTCTCATCACCTTTTGCAAAAGCATGACCACCCTTATTAGTTAAGCCATCAAGAGAAATACAGGCTGCACCAGCATTCGACCACTCCCAACATGGTCTGGGAATATGCCAGAGCAGTCAACACATTTACCCTAGAGCCTGTGATCACTCCTGCACGGGGGACCCTTGGCGTTTATGGAGAAAGAGAACTTCTATGTCAGAAACCCCAGCTGTAAATACAATTGTGACAGATGTTCAAAGCAGCCTCCTGCTGACTGTGAAAGTGACACTCGGTGGGGAAGGTAACGTGCTCTTGTCCAAGCCCGGGCTCTGCCATGCACAGTCTATTCCTAGGGGCCGCTTAGTCTCTGAGCCCTGCTCCAGCTGGGCAGTAGGGGCCTGTCTCTCAGGGTTACTTTAAGAACCAGATGAGATGTGTGCACACACAGCCTGCTCCACGCAACGTCACAGCTCAGCAATGATTAGTGAGTGTTGATGAACTGCACGAATCAAAGGAGGCCTCTTCTCAGTGAAACTTCAACAGAAATACTGAGTACGTAAGAGAGAGAAATGTCTCTTAAAAATAATAGTCAGGGCCAGGCGCAGTGGCTCACACCTGTAATCCCAGCACTCTGCAAGGGCAAGGCAGGAGGATCGCCTGAGGCCAGGAGTTCGAGACCAGCCTGAGCAAGAGTATGACCCCCATCTCTACAATAAACAGAAAAATTAGCTGGGCATAGTAGCACACGCTTGTGGTCCCAGCGACTCAGGAGGCTGAGGCAGCAGGATCGCTTGAGCCCAGGAGTTTGGGGTTGCAGTGAGCTGTGATGACGCCACTGCACTTCAGCACGGGCAATAGAGCGAGACTGTCTCAAAAAACAAAAAAAAAGTCAGGCTGGTTTTCCCAGTAACTAATCCAAATTTGTGAATTCTTTTGCGAATGTTCTCATCGCTCCATGTGGACAGCAGGCGGCTGGCAGAAGGACCAATGCCCTCGCAGCACAAGCCCCGTGGGCACCATCAAAGTCCCTCGTGCCACCTTCTCTCCTCTCCCGCACGCCTGCATCGCAGCTGCTGGGTGGGACCCCACAGGGCATCCGCAGGTTCAGCCTCAACTGGGCACAGGGCTCCTGTCCTCCCATGCCTGGAAGCCCTAATGTTGTCTCTTACCCATGTGTCCCTCCTAACCAGGACCATTCACCAGCGTGATTAACTCTGCAATTCCTTCAGCTCTTGCCACGTGACGAGGCTGAAAGCGCGCACTGAACAGCACTCTGGTCTTAACCAAGCACGAGGTTTGTCTTTGAGGCACTCAGCTGTTCTCGTCACCACCACAGCCAGCACTGCGCCACAGACACACCCCCAGACCATTTCTCTTGCCTCCTGGAGTTGCCCCGTGTCTAGGATCTGAGCACGCACCTTCGGAGCCCTTCTGCTTCCGCTCCACCTCCCTGCGGTACTCCTCCAGCTCTCGGTCTGTGAGCGCGTTGAAGGGGTTGGGGCCCGTGGTGCTCACGATGGCATGGGGCTGGTACTCCTTCTCGATGATGGCCTTGGAGGCCGTCACCAGCTCCCCCTGTGGATGAAAGGGATGCAGAGTCTGCAGGAGCCCTGCCCATCGGGAACTCTCCCTCCTCCCGGGCAGGCTGCAGGAAGGGGGCAGGAGGCTTTCCAGGAGCAGACAGACACCCCCGAGACGGCACCGCCATGGGCCCAAGGCCTGGGCTGAGCAGCAGCCGTCAGTGGTAGAAGATGTGGAAATAAGGCTCGATGCTACAAAACAAATGTAACAAAAGAAGTCCTACAAAAGTCCCTCAGGTTTCAGAAACAAAGTCCCCAGCACAGACTCAGAAGCACAGAGCACCTCAGGGGGACTCCCTCTCCTCATGGCCAGATAGGGACGGAAGAGGCCCTTCCCATTAGTGTTTAAAAGTCACTTTCCCTCATGACATGAGAAAATGTCACGAGTCACAACATTCCGAGTAAGGCATGCCTGGAGATTTGCTTATATTCTAAGGGCACAGGTAAGTTCTGTTCTTTCGACTATGAATTTAGTTTATAAATAGCTCCTGAAACTTATACCAAAACATTCGGAGATAACAAAATGTCCCAAGACACCAGTATGTGTCTGAGGAATTTGGAAAACTGAGAATTTGAATCAAAGAAAAAAGAGGAGAGGAAGAAAGCAAAGCAAAAGCACACAGGCGGCTCCCAGGCCACCCCCAATCTTAGCGGAGGAAGCAGAGCAGCAGGCACTGTGGTGGGCAGGCACAGCGGGCTGGGCAGGCCTCTGAGAGAGGGAGCCGGGTGGGAAGCCCTGGGGTGCGGTTCACCCACACTCACCTGTCCCAGCACAGCTCTGTGCCCTATAGCTCAGCCAGGTTGGGGCTGGGGGCAGGAAAAGTCCCCCAAATGCTCTGGGGTCCACTTCCGAGGAAGTTAACCAGAACTCACGCACATGCACGTTACTTAATGACAGCTTCCAAAAACAAATGAAAGCAGGAGAATCCAAAATCACTGATGGTAGGCCTGGTCCTTCAGTGCTTGCTTCAGTGAGGGGCAAACACCAGAGGTGGAGAGTGTCCCAAGCGGGCTGATTCCTGGGAAAATCAGCTCACACAGGCTGATGATACTCCTCAGGCAGACGATGGAAAGCCTGGGCTGGCTGCCTGGGCTGAGTGGTCACTGCCCTGCACGCTGGATACAGGGTATCTGGAGCACTCCATGACTGACAGTGACACAGAACCCCAGACAGAAAGCAAGTATCTATATATTTGCCTCACTGGGAAGAGGAGTTTTTAGGACACAGACCTCTTTACTTGGTCAAGGAGAAATTCAACTTGCCAACAAGTAGCACATTTCAAAAGGAATACCATGGTCTGCATTCTGAGGCCCACATAAAAGAAGTAGAATAACAGCCCCAGTAAAGGACATCCACAAAGTCAAAGCACACTCTCACCATAAAAATGAAATATGCACAGTCAGGGTGGGATAAAGACAAAGAGTGCACATATGTACTTCAGAAACAGGGAGGCAGAGAAAAACAAACGGCTGGAACAGGAGTTTATGTGCTGGGGGAGGGGCAGTCAACATCTCTTCACCTAGGGTCAGAGTATAGTGGTTACTCAGCTAGCTATACCTGCACGTGTCACTCACAGAGAGCCAAGTGCTAACTGTGGGGGCCCTACATCTGTCCCTCATGAAGCACCGCAGGTGACTGTGACACACATCCATGTCTGAACACCACTGGGACAGAGCAGGCAAAGTTGTAACTAGATGGTTTAACACAGCTAACCAGGCTGCTTTCTGGATAGCCCTTTAAAAAATACAAATAAAACCCATTAAATGCACTACAACCCCAGAAACACAGCACAACAATGACTCTGTCTACGACTCTGCTCTAGCCCCACAAAGCTAGAAGGCTGCACACACACATTGTCTCACATGACCAGCCACCTGGGGCTCATGGACTACACATGCCCTCACACATCTGAGATGAAGAGTAACTAACAGGGTCACAAAGGCTATGGCCCAAAGCACTAAAGCATGAGAAACAAGCCGACAGGGAAAACAGTACATCTTTCTCCTTTGCTCTGAGAAGTTCTTCCAAGAATGGTAGCTGGAAGTAAATTCTAAGTACAGGCAAAATGGGACCAGTGGAATTAACACATAAATATGCAAAACAATGTTATTAGCAGGGATTCCAGACAGAAATATAGAATCTTTGGTAGAAATCGGCTTCTGTCAATTGGAACATCACTAAAGTGACCCTTGCATCTCACTGAAGGTATATGAAGTGAAAGAGACAGCCCCTGGAAATTTCCTTTGAACAGAGAGCAAACATCATGGCTAAGACCCTAAATGCAGTCTGCCACTTTCTGCCCTGGGCACCAAGTTCTGCACACTAGTAGCCTAAATGCTCAGGGAAGGTTTTCTTCTACTGGGGCAAGTTAGGCCAGACAGATCTGCTACCTACTGTGCGTGATAGGTACGCATGCCCAAGGAGAAAGTCTTTCTCTTCTGCAACATTAAAAAAAAATTATGTGGGTCTCTTTTTAAGGTAAAAATAGATACATTTTGTCAACAAGGGCTGACAAAGACTATCTTACTTCCCATTCCTCTGAAATGACATCATCAATGGCATGACCTCCGATGGCTACATTCATTACATTTACGGTCAAAACTGAACAAGTGCAGGCAGAAGGGCACACTGGGGAGGGCCACTGCTGGCAGGCTGCATCGCATAAAAGGCAAATGCTGAAACCCAAAACATGCACCACATGCAGAACTGCAGAAATGCACCACATCATTCAGATTGGCCATTTCTCAGCAACTGAGGATGCTGAAAATTATTAAAATACCTCACACCAAATTTTTAATTAAAGAATAGAGTAGGCAGAACAGAACCTTCTGTACAATCTTACAAATAATTTAAAGATCCATTTCAAGCTACTTCAGTAACTAAGACAATGCCTGAAGAGAGGAGACAGGGGAGGGGCGGGGAAGGGGGACAGCAACGCGGACTGACAGGGAGTCAAGGACAGGGCAGTGAGTACCTTTCTAAAAGAGAGAGATCTAGCGGGACTAAAGGTCTGCTCTGTAAGCTCGAGCCCTTCGATAGTTTCCGTACAGTCAGAGAGGGGTGCGTCCTGCAACAGTAAACTGAGTCATCAGAGCAACCAGGCCCAGCCTTTGAAATGTCCACCAAGAGCACAGGATGAAGCCGGAGAAGAGCATGCAGTCGGGACAGTGGTGAATGTGACAGTGATGACAGTGGTACATGCAGACACTGAACACAAAACCAGGACCACAGCTGGCCAAATTCAGAAAATGCAACAACAATCATCTACCCCTGCAGAGTCAGATTGTGAAGCATTAGGTGGCATATTAACCTTCAGAGGTAACTACTTACACAATTATCCTCAATGTGCCACTAGGTATAGTAACTTTATAGAAATGCACGTAAATGTGCACCACATTTATAGCATCTGCCCCTCTGCAACCCCAGTGGCACTTTGTTGCAGACAGCAATATGTACCAGAACAAAAGTCCCTCAAGCCCACCCTCTTCCAGCACCTTGCACGGTACACTGCTAAACCCAGGGGAATCCAGGTCCCCAAGCTGGCGGCGTGTGTGCCACCCTCACATATGCATGCACTACACAGAGCGGGGACTAGAGGGATGGACACAGGCCTCAGCATGCTTATGTTTGGTCCAGAACTCAAGTAAAAGTGCCTGGGTTGGTTCTTATCATGAAGATTTTAACAAAGATAACTAGCTGCCTAGAATACTTACCTCATAAAGTCATTCTCTCTCAATATAAGAATAACTTGGGAGCAGACAGCCATACAGCCACCACCCACTCACGTCAGAGACACTCTGAGCTCTCACCTGGATGAGGCTCCTGTCCATCACTACACCACACAGAACCTGGGACTGAGGGCCAGCCGTCTTAATGTCCTGTAAGTTCTGCTCTCGGATCTGAGGATGGGAAGATGAAACACACATCAACATCCTGAGAAGCCACGCTGTGACTGGGCGTTGTGCTGTCTGTGCACCTGGCCAGGCACGCAGAAGCCACACTGCTGCTCTGCCCCACCCGTGCAGGCAGGGCAGCCCACCGCACCCTGAGCGACCACCACGCCTACTTGATGGCACTGCCCAATCTGCTTAAGAGGGCATGGGTCTGAGGGATGGAGGGACTGTTCCCGCCTTCCCACACCTTCCAGACAGCTTTGGCAGGGCACAGACTCATTAACATGGGGGGTTCCCTATGTGCTTATCTTCTAGTGACACTATGAACATTGACAGATCTCACATTCTGATATACCAAACACTGTTCACAGCTCTCTGAATGAACCCTGAAAGGCAGGGGCAGCTGTCTATTCTTGCTAGGAATAGGCTTTGCAGCTTCCAGTTCTGACCTGTAAGCCAACATCAGTTCAAGAATCAATGGGGCCCCAAAAATGTCTGCTGCTCACACTTCACACTATTAGTGGAATAGCAGCAGTGTAAAGGGATAACTTCAGTTGTAATAGTGGTGACAGCACATGTCCTCTGCTAGAAGCAAGCACACCCTCTGCCCCTAAAGCAGCTAGCATCCCTTCCAACCCCACGCCCAAGCTCCCACCAAGTGCTGATGGCAAGACGCACCTTGTTCCTCATCTCCTGGACCTCTTTTGGGTTAGTGTTCAATGGAACAAACAGGTTAGGGACAGCAGAGGTGGAAGTTCTATGTCCATCCTCTTTAGTCCACTGTAATATCAAGAACAGTTGAAAAGTCAGGATCATGACAACAATAACTGACACCACAGCATCCATCTGTCCAATTTATCTCACATCTGGTCATGCACTGAACATCACAGAGAGGACTGAACCAATGCCCTTACCCCCTGGGTCACTCAGCAGGGTTGCCATGGGAGCAGGACATGGCCATATAAAAACCAGTTAATGGTGGAAGTCAAAGTCATGACTGGTGGAAAAGGACCATCTAGAAAGCCCAGCTGAAATCTGGGCCACAGTGTGGGCTGACGACAGAGCTGAGCCCATAACCCCTTGGACCAGCAGGGAGGTCCTCAGAGACCATTGGTTCACTACTCTGAGAGTCGTCCAACACCAAAGCCAACTGGAAGCATGAGATGACAGGGTCATGAAAAGCCATGTGATGCTGCTACCCAGGGGTAGGGAAGAGTCTGTACTGTGAGGCAAGAGTGGGCATCACCAAAGTTCTGCATTAAAATAAATGACAGCATCAGAATGCACTGTTTGCATAACCATTTCAACCCAAGAAAATTACTGTATGAATACTTATACAGTAGCTACCTGGAAGAATAGTTTGGTGATGTCGAATATTTTATATAACTTAATATTTTTGAGTGTTACAAAAATATCCCAAACAAACTTGAAGCGCTTCATGAGTCCTTAATTAAGGGCTGTTTTAGATATCAGTGCATATCATCAACATACTGTGCCTTCAACTTATAAATTTTTTTGGATCTCCAATCAAATATGAGATTTTTAATCAAATTCTAATTCTTAGGCATGAATAGGCACTGAACATTAAAACAAGTCCATCTTTGAGAGCAAATGTTAAGCCTTTTAGAATATTTTTGAGAGGCAATAAGATAGTCATAAACCATACAACTTTAAAGAAAGCAACAAAAGCGTCAAATGCTTAGCCGCTGTGAGCAGGAGGCTGTGGGATGGGCGTGGAGCTGTGGGTACTCACTGGGGGTATCTTCTCAGATAAAAACAACTCCAGCGTCTTATTAAAAATAACTTTTAGTCAAAACATTAAAACAGCAACCTCAGAAGCTTGAAATACATTTGCAAATGTAACAATAATCATTATAAATTAAAATATACCAACCTGGGAACATTGCATGGAATTTGTATTACTCCAGAACAATACGAAACAAACTTAAATGTTGAACAAGTTCTCCCCTTCAATGTTATCTAAAATGCCTAAAGTGATTTAGTTATTTTTCAAGCTAATAGTAAATAAAGCTCAAAGTTGCCGCTGCATAGGCACTTTGGAAAAATTCATCACAGCAGTTCAGCACTATGGATTCACATCATCAGCAGAAAGGTGTTTTGTTTGTTTTTTTTTAAAGGCCCATTCCCTTTAACAAGTAAAACAAATAAAAAATAAACAAATTGAACTTTTAAAAAAGGGAGATAGAGAGAGAAGGGGAAAAGGAGACAGGAAAGGTAGGAGGAGGGAAGAGGAGAGATGCACTCCAACCCTCTGAGCCCCACAGCCACGCAGGGTCCCTGCCCACGTGACACAGCTGCTCAGGAGCACGGAGGCTTCCCACAAACTGTGCCTCAGGAAAACACCAGGACCACCTGGGGAAGACAAAACTTAAAAAAAAAAAAAAATCCATAAAGTAAAAGCACCATTATAAGGGGAAAAGAAAGCTCTACTTGGCTTATTTGGCTGCCCATGGTTTTAGGAACATCTAACCTAATTTCAAATGAACTCATACAGAACTAGTCATGCACAGATGAGTCTGGCCCAGCCAGTCTCCTCACAAAAGACTCCAATTCAGGGGCTTTTGAAAATGGACTTCTCCTACATTTTAAAGCAGGATCTGGGCAGATAGTCAAAGGCTAGGTTACAGAAGCAGTAAAGACCAATCTTCAGAGGAATGTTTCAGCACCAGGACCTCGGAGCATCTTTCAGGGCAAATGGTAACTCTGAGCAGTGTTAATACTGAAAACGAAGCACCCCTTGCAGCGTCTGTCGCTGGTGCCTGCAGATGGCCTGCGCTGCACTTGGGTCATGCCGCACCCAGCAGGAGTCAGAAGACTCACCACTATGGCCGTCTACTCACATGCAACAGTCCATGCAGAGGGTAGCCGGCTATGTGCATTCGGAGGCTTTGGGATAGAAAGCAGGGGAACAATGCTAAGATGAGGGGACAAGGGTCAGCAGAGAACACACTAGTGAGCCAAGAGGGAAAACTGCTTAAGAAAACACTACAGACTTAAAGAAGAGACTTTAGTGACTTGATGAAACCACTGGAGTTTACCACACTAAAATATCAGGTTTATGACAGAACTACCTTTTCGTGCACCAAGTATTAAGAGTTCTTGAATACAATTTGAATCAAAGGAGATCTCCTTTTAGGTTAATACATGTAAATTATTAGTATTTTGCTATGTATGGAGTCAGGTTACATTGGAATTACTGAGGAGGTACATCATATCTTAAGCAGTTTCAAGCAGACAGTATTACTCGAACTTTAGCTAGCGCATTAAGTGGATTTTGGTCCGGACTAAAAGAAAGCGAAGGAGAAAGGTTTGCTATCTAGGTTAGAAGGGCTGGATTCCCAAAGCCTCCGAAGCCCCAGCTACCCAACTTGCTCTACATCATCTAACTATGAACAGTAAGGTAGGCACAGACCAAGCAGTTGGTAATACAGCTTGGCACGCAGACACCGGACGAGAGAGACTGCAGCAAGGGTTTCACGTGATCGTGTGTAATGCTCGTCCACACCTTAGTCTTCGACTTGGGACTGCTTCCATCCTGCCCTTCCTCGGAAGCTTCGTCGCCCCGGCCAGAGTTCAGCCATCTTGTCTTCTCTCGCTGCTGCTTCTGAAAACTGTGTCTGAGAGGGGAGCAAGTGCCCGGATCACCATCACTAGCAAAGGAGTAACCTGTGACACTAGCAGGAACCTCCACATCGCTGTATTTTTTAGATTTCTCTCTCAGAGCAGGGTATCGATAAGGGTAGCCAGTTCTGTAGCCCTAGGGTTCAAGGAGAGTGAAAGACAATCAGTATTCTAGATCTAGATCTCAAAACAGGGTTTCGCTTTGGAAATACCTACAAAAGCTGAACGTATGCATACCCTGCAACCCAGCAATTCCACTCCTAATTCTATGCCCCAGAGAAACACACACGTTCACCAAAAAGGGTACTAAAATGTTGACAGCAGCACTAGTCCTAATAGACCAAAATTGGATACAACCAAAAGTCCTTCAACAGTAGAATGAATAAACTGTGGCATAGGTACATATAATGGCCTACGATACAACAATGAAAACAGATACTGCTAAATACAACAATGTGGATGGCTGCCACACATATGATGTTGAGTGAAATAAGCCAACTGGAAAAGAATACATATTGTACAATTCCATTTATACAAAGTACAGAAGAAGCAAAGCCATTCTTTGTTGTTAGAGACAGGGTAGTGGTCACCCTTGGGACAGGACAAGTGACCAAAGGGGTTCTGGGGGCGTTCTGAGGTGCTGCTATTGTTGTTGTTCTCTGAGTGCTGGTTATATAGAGGGTTCGGTTTTAAAAATTTAACAAACTGAACACCCACAATATGTGCACTCTCCTGTTTATGTATTACATTTCAACTGAAAGTTAAAATTGAAAACACAAACAGAGCTTACTTGCTGCTGGCTACTGTGCAGGTTATATTCATCAACCTACTTAATATTTTCTTACCTTTTAAACCAGTTTAAATACCATGATAATCTTCAGATAAGGTAAACAAGTATACCTCATGACAACTGGTTCTCAGCAAAATTACTTTACATTTGAATATAACAATATTCAACTTCCAGCTTCAACTCTGCCTCCCCAGCATCTGCTATGCTTTAAAATATGGGCCCCACTTAATTCACACCTCTGCTGGACCAATTGTTTGCTGAGTCCCCCACAGACAGCATCCCAAGGGCAAGGATGGTGTCTTACTCATCTCTCCTACTAGTGCTTGGCTTTGGTAGGTGTGACAGACAGACTTTACAGCAGCCCCAGGTCCCCACTCCTGTAATCTCCTCCCCCTTGAGTGCAGGTGGGACCTCTGACTTGCTTCTAACCCGTGGAATTCACAAAAGGTGACAGGCTGTATTACGTAAGAGTGCAGTGCTTATCTTTCAAGAGTCTCTCTCTTTACAGCTGGCTCTGAAGAAGCCGTGGCTGCCACAGCCATAAAAAAATTCTGCCCCCAGCCTGAGGGAGCTTGGAAGTGGGTCTTTCCCCAGTCGAGCCTTCTGATGAGAACCCAGCCCTGGCCAACACCCTGACTGCAGCCTTAATGACATCCTAAGGCCTAAGCTGAGTTTCAGCTGTGCATCAACTCCTGACCCACAGAAAATGAAACAATAAATGTGTGTTGTTTTAAGTCACGAAGTTTGTGGTAATTTGTGACACACCACAGAGAGATACCACACTGGATGTCTGACAAGTGTCTGCTAAATTATCTAACAGATTCATGCCTGGACCAAGTCACTCACAGCACCTTCAAAATAAATGACATGAGAATTAGGACTTGAAAGGACTGCACAGAGCTGGACATATAAGATGATTCAGTGGCCTGCCCCCTGCTTGCTGGTCTTCTAGAAACATTCCTCTCAATTCAGGAATTCTCTCTGCCCTCTAGGTTCTGCTCCTCTTTGGAGGCCACCTTAATTACCAACCACTCCTTTAACACATTTTTTTTTTTAAGATAACAACAATCACTAACAGGTCATTTTTGGTTTTATTTTCCTAAATATCCTCAAAACATAAGTAAAAGCCCGCACTGGCAATTTTCCCATTTATGAGCATACTTTGTTGAAGAATAATAAAAGATAATGACTCAGCCACAGAAAGACTGTCTTCAGAAGAATGTAGTTCTTATCACTTCAAGTTTCCTTTTTTTGTTATTTAAATAAGCCCTTTTTAAAGCATGATCAGGTTTCCTCTTGCTTAGACAGCCAAGACTCTGAGTAATCTCCATGACTTTAGGGTAAACCACCCAGGACTCACAAACATCATTTTACCCCAACAGCGTATGGATTTTTCTTTATTCTTTCCCTCTAAGTGCTATCAAACCAAAATTAGAGGTAATACTCAGACCTCACAACAACTATCTGGCTTATAGTTTAAAATATGGATTTGTTCCTTCTTTGAGAAACTGAAATTATGTCTTGATTTTTTGGGAAATAATTTAGCATCTTTCCTAACCATAAATGTTGAAATGAAATATTTCTTATAGTGTGGAAATTGTCAACTATTCTTGACCCTACTCAATTACTAGCAAACAACACGTGGCTGATCAGATGCTAAATTAAAACATAAACTATGATCAATAATCATTACCCAGTTATTTCTTATAAATACATGGCTAATATTAAAAATGATAAAATATACCTTTTGTAATGAACATTTCACTTACTAAGCATTCATCTTTTATCTTCCTCCCCTATCAAATGAGAATTACTGCCTAATTTTATTTCCCCCTTTCCACCTTCTAGAAGGTACTGAATGCACAAGATACGGCAGACTGGTATGGATTCTCACCTCCACTCTCTCCTTCCTGACTTGAATTTTAGGCAGAAGAGCAGTGAAATGACAAGGCGTTCACCAGGAGGAAGGGCTGCACCACTGGGCCCAGCTCAGGCCTGATGAAGGCTCTGGCTCTTGACACAGGAGCCTGAGCCACAGCTGCCCCACTCCCAAGCTCTTCGAGTTGTGACTTCCTGCAGCTACATTCTCCTGGCCTGCCACCTAACTACAACTGCTTCTCCCACCTTCTTTGTGAGCTTTTGTTCCTCTTCCTGCTTCCCTGACCAACCCAGCACTCTCCGCCCTGAAGCTCTCATCATGCCTGCCAGTCACCTGCAGACCACAGGGGCGGGGCTGCATTTAGGACCTGTTTGCCCATTTTCCTTACTAGGTCAAGAACTCCTGAGGGCAAGAACTGTGTCCTGTTCATGGCTCAACAGCAGATGGTCCATTAATGTAATCAATCTTTATTGATTAAGTAAGTTCAAAAGTTATACCAGACTCTGCTCTGTTGGTTCCTTTGTCCCTGACCGAGTGTGTCCCTGTGACTATCTAACACCTCTGGCAGAACACCCCCAGTTCTCTCTTTCCAGCAGCCAGCGTTTTCCCAAGTGCAAAGAATTTCAGTGAGGACGCTTAGCACACCCCAAATCAGACCCATCAATTCTTTTTGTTCCAAAATCTTCAGAAAAGTTAAAACTTCCTGCCTCCTGAAGCCGCCCACTTCCTCTCTGACCGGGCCCGATGGCTGGGACTTCCGTGCCTCACTCGCCCCAGGACTGGTGTGGCAACACATGAGGACACTGGCCCTTCTGAAGCCTTCTCATTCCCACACTGACATGGTATTTCCTTGCATCTGAACCTCTTAATGTCATGCAGCATTAAGAGGGACCCTTTTGAACCCCATCAAAGAGGTCTGACCTATAGTACACAGAAGGGGACCAACTGCAGAGCCCCCACTCTGATCCTGTGGCTGCAGGGCTGAGACCCCAAGGACAGTTCTGTAATATGGCTCTGGAAATCGAGGAGTTAACGAACCTAGTAAAATCAGATGAACCTGAAAGGTACACCTTACGGCACACGTTCTCATCTCTCTACTGCTGTGTCTTTAGTTGTGCTATGGCCTTATCCACGGATACCTTCCTTCTCCTCAACTCAGCCTGTGTGATCCTACCTATTCTTTGAGGTCATTTCCAAGAGTCATCTTCTACATTAAGTTTTCTCTCCATTCCTTGCAATAGGATGAAATCCCTTATTGAAACACTCCAACACAGAACACATCCTATGTGTAGTCATATCACTGTGTGGCCTCACTCCCCCCCCACCAATTATGCCAGAAGCCCCACAAACCCAGCTTCGGGACCATGCTGGACTCTGTGTCCCTGCAGAAAGCAGCTCAGGGTCTCCCATGTGGGGACAGGCAGATGTCCATGGAACACAGTAATCAGGCCCCAAATAGCTAGAACTTACATTAAAAACCCAAACATAGGACTGACTGATTTAGAAAGCACCCCCTTTCCTTGCTTGTGAGATGACAGTTACTGAGCTGGTTCTGCTAGTCATCCAGCAGTCTACTGTAGAGTATTCTCTGAACTCCTGTCCCTGCTAAGTTCAAACACAGGTTACCGTTAAAAAACAAAATAATACAAGAAAGCTCCACCTCCGTATTTTCTCACGATTTAGCTCAGAAGTTAAATAACCCTGGTGCTTCTTCATGATTTTTGAGGGTAAAAGCATTCACATAGCAATTTCATTTTCTATAAAAACACCAACATTAGTGCTTTTAGAACAAAAGCTTTATGATTGAGTGGTGGCACCATTCTTACCAGATTATCGAGCATCCGCATGAGGGCTTCAAATTCCTGCTCACCAATCTGCCACTTGGGAGGCGATCCGGTGCCTTCTCCTTCCGGAGACCCAGGAGAACGGGATTTAGCTTTGTACTTCCCAGGATCCAGCAGGACTAAGTTGTCAGGTCCTCCAGAGCTGGCCAGAGTTCGAACCTTTTCCAAAACAAGTAAACACCATAGATTGAGTTCCTCACTGAGAGAGATCACTTGAACAAAAACGCAGGTTTCAACAGAAACCAATCACAAGAGTGTAAGAATAAAAACACAGGATGGACAGTGAGAGACTGACCACAAGGTTATCTTCAGAAGTTTTCTTTAGCATGACAGAAATACTGGGCACTCATATTTGGCAGAGAAATGGGAAAACAAAGCACCTTTTAGGATCCCACGGAGGACATGAAATCTCATTATCCCACAGACATAAGCCACACAGCAGTGGGGAGAATGTGAACCTGGGGCCAAAGAGACCTGACGCAAGGGGCTCTCCCAGCCATGAGACAGTGGGTGAGCCCACCTGTCTGCATCTGCTTTTCAAAAGGAGCACTGTGGTAGGTCACGTGAAATAACGTATGGGATGACACACGCAAAGCACCTGGTGCTGGGCCTGGCACACACCAGTACTCCAGAAATAGTAAGGACTCATGTATTTGAAAAATTACAAGTTAGAAATGAAAACCCTAGTAATCTTTTGCCAACTTAAACCAGTGAAATGGCATTTGTCAATTTGATCAATTTCCAAATCCCATGAGCTCATCTTTGGCAAAGAGATTGCTCAAAAACTCATGCCTATAAGACAAATATCAAAAAATCTATGTGAACCCCAGAGACACTTAAATAAGCTGACAGATTTGAATGGCCAATCCCTACCTGGATTTCACATGCAACCACGAGGTTATGGATGTAATAGAAGGCCTCCTCGACGCTCTCCCCCACTGACACGAGCCCGTGATTCCGGAGAATGAGAACCTGAGGGGAAAGCAGGGAGGCTCTAAGGGGCAGGACAAGAAGACTGACACTTTTCCTTTTTTCTTCTCCCCACTATAGTTCAAATACCAGATTAAATGCCTACTGACCTTGCTTTTAGGCCCCAAATTTTTCTGAATCAAAACTTTTTCCTCCTCATCAACCAGAATGCCATGATAGTCATGATAAGCCACTTCTCCAAGGGAAAGCGCCTCTGGGGAGATTGGCAAGAGGCCACATTTCATTGCAGAGACCTAGAGACCAAGTGGTCACCACAAAGGAAGGAAAAACCAGAATTACACAGTAACTGATGACATGGTAAATGCTTTCCTCATAGGAAATAGAAAAAGGGAGGAAATGTTTTATTTTGTTCTACTCTTGAAAATGAACAAACTCTGAACTTAAGATACACTTGACTTCTGGAGCTCATTAACAATCCACTCTTAAAAATAAAAGCTATCACTAAGCTGGGAGAGCCTCAAAGAAAATCCAAATCTTTCTGGATTTTTTTTGCACTGATTATAAATGCCATGTAAGCTTGGATTTAATGACACAATGAGCACTAGGTCTAGCGTAAGGAGTAGACAACAGGCTCCTCTGAGGAGTCAATGCATTTCAAAAGTAAGTTTTCCAGCCAGGTACGGTAGCCCACACCAGCAGTCCCAGCTACTCAGGAGGCTGAGGCGGGAGGACTGCTTGAGCCCAGGAGTTCTAAGCCAGCCTGGGCAACATAGTTAAGACCCTGACTCAAAAAAAAAAAAAAACAAAAAACAAAAAACAAAAACGAAAAAAAGGTGGTTTTCCAAGTTCTGTAAGGTTTTTATGTACTTTTCATCTTAGATTGTAGGTAAGACTGAAACACTTGAAAATTAGATAAAAGAAAATTTATGGCCCAGCACCACGGCTCACACCTATAGTCCCAACTACTTGGGAGGCTGAGGCAGGAGGATTGCTTGAGCCCAGGAGTTTGAGGTTACAGTGAGCTGTGATGACGCTACTACACTCTAGCATGGGCGACAGATCGAGAATCTGTCTTCTAAAAAAAAAAAAAAAAATTATAAAATTTAGATAATTGCACAGTATAATTTCTCTATATTTGATTAAGTAAAATTGAGTCCCCATGTAAAAAATCTAAGTGTTCATATAGCCCTTAAATTTCCTAAAATTCCCCAAAGTGGCCTTAGAACATGCTAATTTTGAAGGTCTTCTACAGACAGCAGCATTATGACCCTAGACGAACAGGCTCCAAAGATTCAAATACTGTCCATAGGATAACAGTTCCACACAAAAAAAGTTAATCTAAAAAGACAATACCAAATTAATTCTTTCATAGTTTCAACACTCATATAAGAAGAAATTTCCTTACCAAGCAAAGTTATTTTGATAATTTTTAAAACACATTTTGTGATAGCTGTTCATGACCATATCCTCAAAGATGACTCTAATGGTTCTTAAAAACCCATGGATATTTTAGTGGTTGGAATAGCATGCATTCTTTTAGGAAAAAATTACATCATTCAGAAAATGACATACCTAATAAAACTCTGATGTTCACATCAAGAACCATATGTTCAAAGTGAAATATACCAGGGCTAATACTCATCCAAATAATCCAATATGCATGACATTAAAACATTAAGATAGATTATATACCGTATTGCTGAATCAATGATGTCATTTGTCATACAATAAGCCCAGAAAGTCCTTAATATAAAACTGGTGATAAAAAGCCTAGCTCTAGAGACTTTCACATGATTTGCACCGACAACTAGAATGAGCATTTTCATACTGACGGGTCTGGGGCTTTGTTTGGGTGGCCCATTAACCCCAGAAGGGACCAGACTTGGTAAGCGGTCAGGACTGGCTCCTGGAAAGCTCTGACCTTGGAGGCCAGGCCTCCTAACAGCCTGCACAGTCTGTGCCTCTTCTCCCCAGTCACAATCCAGCCTGGGTCCCACTGGCTCTGCACAGGACATCTGTAGGGAAGCTGGGCAGGCTGGTTTCCAGGCCTCTCCCTCTCCCTCTCCCCTGGGCTCCTTCCCCACAGCCTGTCAACATGCTCGAGTATCTCCTGTCCTAAGAACCCTTCCCTGAGCCTCTGTCCCCCACCCCCCACTTGCCCGCCCCCCCTTCCCATTCCTCTTCTCAAAACAAGGCATCTGCTTCCTGCTGTCATCTTGCACGTCCCCATAAACCTGACCTCCCCCACTATGATTTTCTAATTGTTAAGTCTAACAGTATTTCCAGAATTATTACAGGTTTTTCAAAATTAGATAGTATATGGATTCCTTAAAAGGAAAAAAAATTCTTTTAAGAAAGTCAGAGTTAGTAGTAAAATTTTTTTTTAATCCAACAAAAAATTAGGTTTATTGACTTGTTACAACAAAGGAGGGCAATTCAGAGAAAATGGGAAGTGCTTCTTACTAAAGAGCTTTAAAACCCAAGGCACTGCCCAGGACAGCACACTCACCGCGGCCCCTGCTGGTGTGTGAATGTGCACAATACACTTCACATCTGGTCGTGCGGCATAAATCGCAGAATGTAACGTGAAGCCAGCTTGATTTACTCCGAGATTAGTGCTTCCACGATCCACTATATCTCCTTGTAGATTGATTTTAACCTGAAAATAAAAAAACAAAAATTTAAAATGTCAATAAGACTTCAAAATACCCTAACTAGAAGCTATTTAAACCCAAGTCTCAAGTGTTCTTAACTTATTTCAAAAGTTTTTCTCAAACTGAACTAATCACATAAAACATGGGCTCTTTCCTATTTCTTGGGTGTTATATGTGTAGCTGGATTTGAAGGTGTTTAATGATCTAATATGACCCCCATGTACATGACGCCAAAGACAAGGACATTCTTACCAAACTGGATGCAGTCACTTCACTGTAAAGCAGCCCAAAAGGTACAATGAGGAAGTGTTCCAGCTCGGAGTTCACTCTGGACTGTGGGGAAAATGACTGCGTTAGCTCAAAAATCCAACTGAAAGTATTTGTATCTCTTTCAGGCCACAAAACTGTGGATTAGTTGAGAGCATCAGGTGAGCTATGTAGGGAAGTACTTAAGCCTAGTGCCTGTCACACAGCTAAGAAGTACTGGAAGCTTTCTATTATTATATTGTAATAATTTTATTTATCAAGTATATAAAATGCTTCTTGGTCACACTCATGATAACTGACTTTACAAAGGAAAAAACAGTTCTGTACTAGCTGTCTAACAAGTCAATAAATTACTGCTAGGTTACTCTATTGCACCTTCTGGTGGCTACCAAATAGCACCATAGGCAAAAAGGGGTCACTCCTCAGGGGCATAATAAGAAAAATGAAAATTTACTTCTACAAAGTCAGTTTTTTAAGTCTCTACAACCCCACATCCTCATTCCTGGTTTGTCTGCTCCTCCCACAATACATCTTTCTCTCCACAACAATTCATTCAATACAGATTTGTTACACATTGTGCACCAAGCATATGCTAGACGCTAGGAATAGAGCAGTAAAAAAGAAGAGTACTGCCCTCAAAAAACTTCAATCTAGTTTTTATAATGATCTTGAAATAGACTCAAAAGACTTCCCAAAGATTGTGTTGGAATACACTTACTACTGGGTTAAGAAATCCAGAATCCCAATTAGGGTCAGGTAGGTGGAATTTAGTGTTTGCTGGAAAGGACTTAAGGTGTTTAGTCCAACCTCTCAAGGACTGTAGTGATTTCTTCTCTGGTGGCCCAAACAGAAACATATCCTGGGTCTGCTTGTTCTAATTTTAGTGATGGGGCCTTATTTCTTCATTCAGCAACTACTTGCTGAGAGCCTACCATGTCATGGGCACTATGGTACTATGATTGATAAACAGAAGCTGGAGAGCTAATAATTAAAACATTCTTTCTCACACCGAGCAGAAGTCTGTCTTCCTGTGTTTGTTACCACTGCTTCTAGTACGCAACACAGAACAAGTTCTATCTCCCTTCTGCCATTCAGTTCTCAGATATCTGAAACTATCCTATCTCCTCTTATGTCATCTTTTATCTTATGTCATCTTTCTGCTAAACTCACCTGACTCCTCCAGTATTGCATAACAGGGTTAAGAGTATAAAATCCAAAGTCAGATAAGACTCAAGTCCAAATCCTAGCTCTGCCAAGAATCTGCTATGCTTCCCTGGGCGCCTGGCTCTCTATCCGTTGAGCAAGGATGACAAGGGCCTATACTCACAATAAGGCTCTCAATAAATGGCATCTCCCATTATCACTGCCGTTAGCATTGGGAACAGCAACAGTAAATTACCACTGATGAACTTTACCTCCGTAAATTAATCTCTATAATATCCAGTCTCTATAAATCCCTATTACCCACTTCTCTGCTCTCTTTTAGGTGTTTCAAAAATGTACATGTGGTTTCTACCTTCCCCCAAAGCATCTTCCCATCAATGCTGACTTAGCTTTGCTTTTAATTCCCTAAAGTCAGCTCTTTTATCTTAAAAAGCATGCTGACCTTTTTAACTATCTAAAGCAAAGCTAGGCAATTGCTCTAATCCCCAAGTTGGATTAAAAAAATAAATAAAAAACAAGGAATTTGTGTATATATTAGTTGGAATGAAGAAAAATAAGGATGGAAATAAGAAAAAATTAAATGTCAAGTTTTTTTGCTTATTTTAAAAGTTCTTATTTTGAAAACATACAAAGAGTATTTAGAAGGTATATGACAGTAAGTACAACAGATCAAACACCCATGTGCCTAATCAATCAGCTTAAGAAATAGAATAATTCTAATATCTCAGAAGCTCTGTTTCTCTTTCCCAATATCCCAGAAGTAACCACTATCCTGAATTATGTATTAAGCACTCCCTTTTATACAGTTTTACCTTATATCTTCATCCATAAGCAATACCATTGTTGAATTTTTATCTGTTTATAAACTTCATATAATTGGAATTGTACTCTATTTTTTTTTGAGATGGGTCTCACTATGTTGCCCAGGCTGATCTCAAACTCCTAGGCTCAAATGATCCTACCATCCAAGACTCTCAAGTAGCTGAGACTATAGGTACACACCACTGTGCCCAGCTCTGTATGTACTTTTCAGTGACTTCTTTTCTCAACATTATTTTTGCAATTCCTCCAGATTATGACATACATGGCTATAATTTATTTATGTTCACTGCTGTATAGTATCCACTGAATGATTATACTACAATTTATGTATCTATTCTCCCATCAATGAACATGGTTTCCATTTTTGCCATTAAAAACCATGCTGCTATGAATATGTCCAAGTTTCTCTAGGGTCAAAAACTAAAAGGTGAGGCCAAGTTATTTTAAAAAGAGCCTAATTAAATACACAGCCCTGCCAGTGGCGTACGATAGTTCTGTGCTTCCACAATCTTTTCTTTTTTCGTTTTTCGTCAGTCTCACTCTGTCGCCCCTGCTGGAGTGCAGTGGTGCGATCACAGCTCACTGCAGCTTCCAACTCCCAGCTCAAGGGATCCTCTGCCTCAGCCTCCCGAGTAGCTGGGATTACAGGTGCCACCACCACACCCAGTTAACTTTTCTATTTTTAGTGGAGACGAGTTTCGCTCTTGCTCAGGCTGGTCTTGAACTCCTGAGCTCCAGCAATCCTCCCAGAGTGCTAGGATTTTACACGCCTGAGACACAGTGCCTGGCCTTCATTGTGGTTTTAATGTACAATTTCCTGGTTACTAATGAGTTGAGCAACTTTGCATATTTTTACAAGGCATTCCTGCTTCCCCTTCTGTGAAATTCCTTTCTTGATTTTTGTCCATTTTATACTAGTTTGTCCTTTTCTTATTGATAGTTCTTTATTCTGGATATTAATTTCTGTTGGCTACATTGTGGGGCAACATCTTCCAGGTTGTGGCTTTTATTTTTACTGTCTTTATGGTATCTTTTAATGAGAAATGTATTCATTTTAAATGTAGTCAAATTTATCCATCTTTTCTGATAGGAGATTTTTGTGTCTTAAGACATCATTCCTTAGACAAAAGGTTAAAGAGGTTTTCACCTACCTTGGTCCTGACATTTTTAAAGTATTACCTTTCTTTCACCTTTAATCCTTAATTCATTGGAATTGCTTTGTGGATACGGGTAGTATGGGATAAAAGTCCAATATAATTTTCAAATTGTGATTTTTCAAACCAAGTGTTCCAGCACCAATCGCTGCCTAATTCAACCCTCCCCCACTGATCTGCAACTCCAACTCTTCTGCATATCTAATTCTGATGTGTGTAGAGCTGGTCTTGGGCTTTCTATTCTGTCCCACTAGTCTATTTGTCTCTTCCTTTACCCAAAGCACACTATGTTAATTACCATCACTTTATATTAAATTTGATATCTGATAGGAAAAATCTCCCTGCCTAGTTCTTCAGGAGTGTCTCAACTATTCTTGGCCTTTTGCTCCTCCACGTAAATTTTAGAAGCATGCTGTCAGGTTCCACGTTAAAAAAATTATATAGCCATTTTTAATCAATCATTTCTTCTTTCTTTACATAACATACTTCATATAGCTATAAACAGTATACATTTCAGGCCAGGCTTGGTGGTTCACGCCTGTAATCCTAGTGCTCTGGGAGGCCAAGGTGGGACGGATTGCTTGAGGCCAGAAATTTGCGACTAGCCTGGGCAACACAGTGAGACCCCATCTCTTAAAAAAAAATTGTTTTTTTAATTAGCTGGGCTTGCATGCCTATAGTCCCAGCTGCTTGGGAGGCTGAGATAGGAGGATCGCTTGAGCCCAGGAGTTTTGAGGTTACAGTGAGCTATGATCATATGATCACACCACTGCATTCCAGCCCAGGCAACACAGTGAGGCCCCATCTCCAAAAAAAAGTACACATTTCATATTTTCTCATTTCTCATAATTAGTTTTTCATTAGTATTTTTATTTAGTTATTTATTATTTTATTTAGTTATTAATATTTTCATTAGTATTTTATTCATTTTTAATTGGTATTTTAGTCTTCATATTTTTTGTCCCTCCCCCCAGTTTTCATAATGTTTTACATGGTCTTCATAATTATTTTTCATAGTATACAACATTCCCTCAAACTGATGTTGAATAACTGAGCCATTTCCTACCTACCGCTAGATATATAGACTCTTACAATATTTCATTATTATAAATAATGCTGTAATTAATATATCTGTACATAATGTTTTCTTCTTTGACTTATTTTCTTAAGATATATTTCAATTGTGAACTTAGATCTACATATTTTAATTTAAAAAGCTTAAAATATTAAATTCTCTGAGTCAAGCAAAAAGGAGAAAGTTCAAAAACATGGACATCAAGTAAAAAGGGAGAAGGACATTCCAAAGTAAGTGTGCTTGGCAGTGGTGCCCTTCCGGACTAGTGCTGCCCCTCTGGACTAGTGCTGCTCTCACTATGTCTCTCACACAACTGCACCCCTTCTCTACACACAAGGAATGAGAGCCTCCTATCACAGATCTTCAGGTCGCTCACTGAATGAAAACCAAGCACATCCCAACTCAGTACCTCTAGCAGATGTCAAGTCCCTGAATACAGCACACAGGTCACAAGGATAGGCTCCAGACACCACCTCACAGGGTTGGCATTCTTTGAAGTCCAAAATGGAGTGGAACCAAGCACTTGCCAGGTGTTAAGCGTTGACAGTGGTCTGCTGACATCAGGATGGAAAGGCCCAGCCATCAGCTACCCACGACAAGGAAAGGAAGCCCCGTCCATTGTGCTAACTGGGCCACCCAGTCTTGTGCCCCCTCCCCACAAAGGCTTCTCTAAATCCAATGCAATCTTAAAGATGTAATTCAGACAATCATCTCCAATACTCTAACACCTCTTAGTGCTTTTAAATCCCTTTAGCAGAAAATCTCTATGACCCTCTTTCAAAGAAAGGGCAGAATGACCCGTTAGCACTTTTTCGTTGCACTGATACTGTTAATATTTACTTTTCTGTTAAATGTCTATAGATAACACCTAAATTATAAACAAAAAATGAATGCTATAATAGTTTAAAAAAAAAAGCAAACAAACAAAATAAAACAAAACCTTCCTTCATCAAAGATTCTCTAGTTCCAGTTTGTTTATAAGAAATATTTAAGATATAAGAAATATTTTTGGTAACTTGCATTTCTTTTTACTCAATATGAAGCAGATCACTTACAGAAGAGTAAACTAATTTTAATTCTGCCAATACCTGAACAATTAAAGGGAAAAAAACAAGCAATTTAAGCTGAACTTATTTAAATAGCGTTCATAATAGGACTAGTGGTAAATGGCATTTTAAAACCTGCAAAGAATGTGAAACCGTTACTAAAGCCAGGGATTTCATTTCCTATTATAGCTGTAACACTTTTCATGGAACTAATTTTTAGGCAACCATTTAGCATTAAATATCCACTAGAGCATTCTGTCAAGTATAGTGAGCCGAGAAGCCAGCAATTTTCCTGCAGGCACCAGGAACAGAACTGGTACTTATGCCAGACTAACTGGACCCACTGATCAAATATCAAAAGGAGGCCATGGTGGCTCACACCTGTAATCCCAGCACTTTGGGAGGCCAAAGGCAGAGGATCACTTAAGCCCAGGAGTTCAAGACCAGCCGGGGCAACACAGGGAGATCTCATGTTCACAAAAAAAAATTTTTTAAATGCTGGGAGTGGTGGCACGCTCCTGTAGTCCCAACTACTTGGGAGGCTGAGGCAGGAGAATCACTTGAGCCCAGGAGTTAGAGGCTGCAGTGAGCTATGATCACCCCACTCCAGTCTGGGTGAGAGAGTGAGACCCTGTTTCAAAAAAAAAAAAAAAAAAACATCAAAAGGCCTCAGCAAGTTCTTGTTCACAATTTTACTGAGGTAATTTCAGCTCAGCTGGGGATTTCATTCAGTCATTGACCCGACATGAGTTTACTGCATGCCTACTATATGCCAGGCACAGTTCCTGGTCCTGGGGCCACAGTGGAACCACAACATAGATGCTCCTTATGGAGCTTATATTGCTGTGGGCAGAGGTGGAGTAAATGCACAGAATGGATGATGCTAACTGCCACAGGGGAATAAAGCAGGAGTAACATTCTACATAGCATGAGAGTGGGCACCATGCACAAACACAACATGGTCAGGCTCGCATGTTGAAAAGTTCTCTGAAGTGGAAACACGAAGAATGCATGGAGGGAAGGCAACTCAGTATCTCTGATAGAGATACCAAGGCCCAGAAGTACAACACACTGACCACAGGGTGGGCTCCAGAGCATCACCTCAGGAGCTTTAACATCCCTTTAAAACCAGAATGGAGCTTAACTAAGCACCATTGTTTATGAGCCCACGTGTGGAAAAACTTAAATGTGTGAGTATGGAGAAAAGGTTTCAACAATCTAAACACTGTAAATACTGGATGCCTCAACCCGGAGATAGGAATATTGGCAAGATTATAACTTTTTCTTTAGGTATCAGCGTAATGTACACTTGATCCAATAAGCAGACACTGTATTAATAATATAAAATATCCATGAAGAGAAATTAAATGAAAAAAGACAGGAGATTGGAACAAGTTTTAAAACCAAAGGAAGGAAGCAGTTCAAAAAAAGAAGCTATCACTACAAAAGAGTGAATTATAAAAGAATCCTGCGATGCCCTAGGTTTCCTAAGAAGGCAGGACAGGACAGAATCCAAGCCAGGAGAGCCCAGTCTAGCATGGGCAGGAGGCAGGGAATTAGAACCAGTGGCCAGGAGTCCAGAATGGCTGAAAGTATCAGTAAGGGTTCCCATCTTTTCTGTGACATGATGAGCTCACTTGCAGGGAGAGGAAGGTCAGGAGTTTCGAACACAGTAGAGAGGCTTAAACGGTAGTCAGCCTGTAAGAGAGACGGCCACTTAGTGCTGTGGGCCCATCCGAGACTGGGGCTGTAAGTCCATGGAGAAAGCCCAGGGCTCTATGGTGAGCTTTTTGCAGCAGGATCTGGCGCTCAGAAGCAGGGAGGAATAGTGCAGGATTGGCACAGGGTGTTACTGAAACGATGGACTATGAAATAAAAGCTGGGCAAAACCGGGAGTGAATAACGGGCGGGTGGACTGGGACAAAGGAGGGGCCGTCCAGGAAGGCAGGGCTCATGGCACTCACTGAACAGTGCTTGATACAAAGAAGGCAGAGACCCAGTAGTATCTGTTATCAGAATGAACTAAAGAAAAGAGAGGTCCTGATAATGTTGAAAAATGGTTAAAACTGGAGCAGCTGGAGAAACAAGTGGTCAGAGTTGGAAAGAAAACATCTTCATTCTTAGGTTTTTAAGCATAAAAAGAATTTTAGAAACTGCCTATAATTTGATAAACACTCATTTATTAGGTTAGCATATGAGAAAGAAGTTTTAAATAACTACTGTTCTCATAACTTTTAACCCAAACTGGCTAATTCTCAGATTATTATATTCTATAGTCAGGAATCAGAAGAGGTTTTCCAAGATTTACTGAAGCTCAGCCTGCTAAATGGAAAGAGGTGGTGCTAGACACATAATGCTTCGTATCATTCAGTTACCACCTCATTTAATACTCACCGTGATGTGATTGTAGATAAGTTGAGACCACCCAAAGAGATCTGCTAGTCTGTAAAATGCTGCCAGTTTACACCGCAATAACTTCTCCCCTTTGTCATATGCAATCGAATCAGATCCTCTAAGGTCATTCACAGGAGTCACCATACCAAGACCTGAAATAAAGAAAAACAAAACTCAGCTGGGAACAGTGGCATGTGCCTATAATCCCAGCTACTCAGGAGGCCAGGAGTTCAAGGCTGTGGTGCGCTATGATTGCACCTATGAATAACCCCTGCACTCTAGCATGAGCAACATAGTAAGATCCTATTCTCTATTTTTTAAAAAAAAAGCCTGAGGCTGGGCACAGTGGCTCATGCCTGTAATCCCAGCACTTTGGGAGGCTGAGGAGGATCACTTGAGGCCAGGAGTTCAAACCAGCCTGGACAACATAGCAAGACCCTGTCTCTACCAAAAAATTTTTAAAAAAAAATTAGCTGGGGATAGTGGCATGTGCCTTGGGAGGCTGAGGTGGGAGGACTGCTTGAGCCCAGGAGTTTGAGGTTATGGTGAGCTACGATCACACCACTGCACTCCAGCCTGGGCAACAGAGCAAGACCCTGACTCCAAAAGGAAAAGCCTCAAATATTAGTATTTCTCATCAAATGTAAATCAAATAAATATGGTTCTGAGATAATCATCTTCCACATTAGGCCATAAAGTCTTGAAAACTTCAAAGATGATTTCATGAAGACCATGTTCTCCAACGTTAATATAATTAACTTAGAAATCAATAACAAAAACATAGCCAAATTTGTAGGATAAAGTAAAGCATGCTTAAAAGGAGATTTATAGCATTAAACATATATATTGGGAAAGGAGAAAAGGTTTTTTAAAGGTTTTTTGATTAAAACAAAAGCTAGTCCTTCAAGAAGATTAAAAATAAAATTAAAAATAAATAAAAAATAATAAAATAAGCCTTTATCCAAAGACTTATCAACAAGAGAGGAGACAGAAATCACCCATGTGAAGAAGTGGAGAGAGGACATTACTGCATATCCTACAGACGTTAAAAGAGTAATAAAGGGGTAATATGAACAACTATGCTAGCCAATGCCTTAGCTTAGATGAAACAGACAAATTCTCTGAAAGATAACAAGCTACCAAAGTTCACTCCAGAAGACATAGATATCCTGAATAGGCCTATTTCTATTAAGCTAAATTTACAGTTAAAAACATGCACAGAAAGAAAACTATAGGCCCAGATGACTTCACTGTAAATCCTGTCAAATATTAAGGAAGAAATAATATCAATTTTACATAAACTCTTCCAGAAAATTCTATATACTCTTCCAGAACACTTTCAACTCATTTTATGAGGCCCAGGATTATCTTGATACCAAAACCACACAAAGACATTACATTACAAGACATTACAAGAACAAACGGACCAATCTCTCTCATGAACATAGGCTAAAAAGTAATTAATAAAATTTTAGCAAACAATCCAGCAATGTATATATTAAAAAAAAACACATCATGACAATAGTATTTATCTCAAGAATGCAAGGTTAGTTCAGCATTCAAAAACCAATCAACATAATTCACCATATCAAACTAAAGAAAAAAAACCCATGTGATCATTTTAACAGATGGAGAAGAAACATTTCACAAAATTCAACGTCCATTCAGGAAGAAAGATCTCAACAAATTAGGAATAGAAAGGAACATCTCAACTGGATAAAGGGTATCTAAAAAAATCTACCACTAATATCAAGCATAATGATGAAAGACTGAATGTTTTCCTCCTAAGACTGAGAACAATGTAAGGATGTATATTCTTACATGCTTACTGAATACTGTACTGAGGGTTCTAGCCAATGCAATAAGGCAAGAAAAAAAAATTAGAAAAGAAGAAAAACTGTTTAACTACATGACCCTACTTGGTCATAACATATTATCAGCTTTATATATTGCTAGATTTGATGCTTTTATTTATTTATTTTAGAGATAGTCTTGCTCTGCTGCCCAGCTGGAATGCAGTGGCATGATCATAGCTCATGGCAACCTTGAACTCCTGGGCTCAGGTGATCCTCCTGTCTCAATCTCCCGAGTAGTGAGGGCTACAGATGTGTGCCACCACACTCTGCTAATTAAAAAAAATTTTCTTTGTAGAGACAGGGTCTCACTATGTTGACCAGGCTGGTCTCCAACTCCTGGCCTCAAGTGATCCTCCCACCTCAGCCTCCCAAAGTGCTGGATATAAATCTATAAATTCAAATGATACTAAAAAATACAAACTAATTAGTCACCTTTGAAGGATAATTGAAACAAATTTATTATTTTGAAAATTTTATTATTTTCCACTGGGTAACCAAAAGAGTTGAGGGGAAGTTTCTCCTTATAGAAATATTCTAGCTAATAAATACAGAAGGAACAATAGAATTCAAATACCACCATCTTGGCAACCTTATTAAGTTCACAGACCTAGGCATTGAGCATCAGTGGCTGCTAACACCACAAAGAGAAACAATCAGGCTTACGTGCCTACTGACAGAAGACAGTATCGCCTGCAAAGCAGTCTTGCCAAAAAACTGGACCAAAGGATGGTCGAGTTTCTAGACCCAAGTACCAATTTACCGTGAATACAAAGACAGAAGAACATGCTAGCAGCACCATGCAAATGGAATCATCAAAATTCAGACTGTAGGAAACTCTGTAAATCAATAAACCCATTTTCTTCAAACTTAAAATATAAGGGAAAAAAAGAGCAATGGAGGGGTAACTTCTGGTTTAGAAAAGGTTTAAGAGATGTTAAGTAAAAATAGGCAAAAACTAAGCCATAATATTTAGGGATGACTATTTTGGTAATAAAACTATAAAGAAAAGCAGGGCATGAATACCACACAAGTCAAGACAGTGGTTCCTTCTAAGAGGTAAGAGGTGGAGGGATAGGACAGGGACTGATAAACCTTTAATTCTTTCTTTTTTTTCTTTTTTTTTTTGAGACAGGTCTCACTCTTGTCGCCCTGGCTGGAGTGCAGTGGCGTCATGAGATCTCACTGCAGCCTCCAACTCCTGGGCTCAAGCGATCCTCCTGCCTCAGCCACCCAAGTAGCTGGGACTACAGGCGCACGCCACCACACTAGCTAATTTTTCTCTTTTTTGTAGAGATGGGAAAAACCTTTATTTCTTGACGTGGATGGTGATTATAATTGCATTCACTGTAAAATTATTCACAAGCTATACATCATTTGTTCTATGCTGTTTTCTGTATATAAGTTATATTTTATAAAAAAGGTTAAAAATTTGTTTTTAAATTTTTACTTATAGGAAACAAGCTATTAGATACAATTAAAACTAATTAGATTTCTTTCTTCCGTCTTTTCTGTCTTCCTTTTTTTTTTTCTTTCTTTGGGATTGATCAGAATGTCTTCCTTTTTTTGTGTGTGGCATTACTGAAATAAAATTTCCTTTATCTCTGATTAGAAGACAATGTACAAGTGAAATGCATTCTAACTCGTATCAAATGTCACTGAAATCCGTTAGGAATCCACGTGAAAACATGAAAACCTTACAGGCAGCCATTTGATTTCAGGATGGAGGTTTGAGCTAGTAAATTAAATGCGATTCTTAATACTCTGTAGACTTTAATTATGTATCACATCTGGTGAATGTCAGTCAACTTCTAAGGAAGAGAGAGGAAAACAGCAAATGTCAGGTGATCTAATGGAAACCAGTACCTTATGTTGGTCAATCAGCTCTGAATATCCAACCAGACCCATCAGAGACTGATCTAGGACACAACACAACAGGTAAGATTAGATGATGCTCAAGTCACCCTGGGCTCCACCTTGTCATGTTAACACTTGCAAATTCAACAGCCACAGCAAACCTTCACCCTTGCACAGCTAACCGTCCTTTGCTCATGTCACCCATCCAACATTTTTCCTCTGGCTTTTCTTTCAGAATTTTTCTGTTTCTCACCTAGTTTGCAAGCAGTAGTGAGGAATGGTAGATAAGAAATGTTGGCCTGGCTGAAATGAATTCAGGCAAAATTGATGTGCCACTCCACAAACATTATTTCTGATTAGTTTATTTTAGTTCATAAAGGGTTTGAGAAACCACATAAAAAGTCATCTGCCTTGGAAATAACAGAGTCTCACTGGCTTATAAAAAAGGAGCCCTCTACATTCAAGACATTTTTAGGTTTACAGCCTATCTTTTACTATAACTAACTAAGACACATTAACTTTCAAAATACTCAACTCTATGTATTACACAGTTGCATGCCCATCTGTTTCACATGAGCAAGCTTCAGGAAATTTTACCTGGAAAACTGTAGAGCATACATAAAAAGTCAAGAACTACTCACTCATGTTTAAGGCAGCCATTCCTCCTTGTGGAGCTGCTGGGTAGACATTCGGTACATTCGTGGTCATAAAATCTGCAATCTGCTGTAATGCCAATAGGCCTGTGGGATTCTTCCCCTTCTTAAATTGTTCCTGTATCATTGATTCCAGTTCTTCACAGAAAGCCTAATAAAAGGCATAGTGAAACAGTGAGATACCATTTCTTTTCTATTCCTTGGGGGATAGGAGAAGAAATCACAAATACCAAATTTTTGTTTTCACCCAGTGTTGAACAGGCAAGTGGACATTCTCATACATTACTACTGGGAGTATAAACTGATAAATTACTTTCCAGAAAAGAATGTAACAATATAAACACTTAAAAATTTTAATAGGAATTCTATTCCTAGGAATTTAAGGAAATAACCAGAATGTGCCAAAAGGTTTATTCATTAGGATGTTCATTCCAGAATTACCGATAAAAGGAAAAAACACCCTACATTTCACATAACAGAAGATTGATTAAATATACTGGGAATTCTATGCACACATTCAAAATGAAAGCCAAAAGAAAAATCAAATGGCATAAAATTGCTCTTGATATATTTTGGAGTAAAAAATGTTATAAAGTAATATAACCAGTTTTTTGTAAGAGTGAATACATATCTAAGCATAGAAAAAGACTAAAAGTAAATTCCTCAAGGTATTAATTGTAATTCTCTTAGTGACAGAAATATTAGTAACTTTCATATTCTAATTTGTGCTTTTCAGTATTTTCTTCAAAATGCTTTTCAAATTACTTTTTAAAAGTGAAAAGGGGAACCCTAAAACATCCATCTCTCATCAAATAATCCTAAATTAGGCTAAAGAAATCCAATTGGATTGGTGGAGATTTTAATATGAAGTCACTATTGTACAATCTATAGTTTCCCCAAACTGTCCTAAAATAATTTTTTTCACATATCCAATAAAGAAACACGCATCTCCTTATCTAATGATTATGAGTGATCTCTAATATGAAAATATGGGTTCACTGGATGATGATCCATGTCTGATTATATGTGCTCCAGGAATCTGGATAATTCCATATTAAACTTATTCTTAGTTTTCCATTGCTTGAGTTGAAAAGACCATTGCAGGAAATTGCCAAGGGACAGTCTAAGTATACCCATCACTTGGGGGAGGCATGCAACAAACAAATGTATTGCTGTTAACTCAATGGTAGAAAAGAATGTCAGTCAAGAGCCCTCTGAGGAGCCTCTGTCTACCAAGTCATGGTAAATAATGTCACAGATCATATTCTGTGGTAGTCTATGAGGAACGGAAAAGCTGGGAGATGCTTTGACTGCAAGCCAGAAATAAAATAAATTACCAAAATGTGATTATTTGGCCATCTTTGTTATCAATGCACAACGTGCTGATATATAGATTTTTTTTTTCTATTTTATTTGTGAGACAGGGTCTCGCTATGTCACCCAGGCTGGTATGCAGTGGCGCAATCACATCTCACTGCAACTTCGAACTCCTGGGCTCAAGCGATCCTCCCACCTCAGCCTCCTGAGTAGCTGGGACTACAGGCGCCACCACCACACCTGGCTATATATATAGATATATATGGACAGACAAAGATAGATGTAGGTAAAGACACAGACAGCATCTTCTAAACGTCACAGACAATGCTGGTCACAGGAGATGGAAAAGCTGAATTAAACAAGCTCCCTGCCTTCACCAGCTCCTGGTCTGAAATTCAAGCAATCTATTACAACGGTTTTCAAATCTACATACATATCTATGGAAAGCTTAATTCAACCTACACTACTAAGTACCAGGCACTGTTTTAGGCACCAAGAATGTGCAAATAGATAAGATGGTCCTTGCCATCAAGGAACTTAAAGCTTAGTAATCAAGTCAGTAAAAGAAGAAACCACAGTGCAGGAGCCCTATGCATCAATGACATTCCAGATGAACTCTATATGCACTAAGGATGCGCGGCACAGAGCTGAGCTCAGCAATGGTGAGTGAGGGCCTAGGGCCACCCATCTGGACGCCAGCATCTGGCTCTAGCCATCAGCCTAACGACCGTGCATACTACTTTGATCATAACTCCTAATGGTTCAACATCCACAATCTCATCTCTCAGCTTCTGGCGTGCAGCTCACCCTTTTTGCTGTCTATTCATGACCCTAACCCCTTCTGAGCACCCCTTACCTGCTCTGTCCTGACCTCTCTCACCTGGCTTAGATCCACTGCAATGATAACACTGTAACCATTCCCTTGTTTACACCTTCAACTCTACTATCTCACCTGGCAAAAGCCTGGTTAAATTCAACTCTTCCTCCCTTCTACTCATGCTGTACAAAGTGGCTAGAAGGGAAAAACAAAGACCAGCCCACATAACCATGCTGTGCTGCCTCACTGTAAGTTCATGACCACAGACCTCAAGTGCACCCTTCACCTTAACCCAGAGACTGTACTAGAATTTCCTTGCCCATTCCCTCTCCTATTCTTCATACCTTCTCTCTCCTCCAACCTCCTACACTACTCCCTGTGCCCATTCTCAATGGATGGCTCCACTTGCCATTTCACTGTGAACAGAGAAGCCATTAGAAAAAAACCTTCCCAAGTTCAGGGGTCTCCTACACTCTACCTTCTGTTGGGCCGCCAAAATCCGAACACGAGCTAATCGAGTTCCACAGGGCCCTCTGTCCTCTCCTCGGGGTAGTTTGGCCAGTAGGGGAGAAGGCGGCCATTGGAATGTGGCCCTGAGCAGGGTTTTACATCAGGCTCTGTAAAGACATTGCCCTCACCAGCAGAGGGGAGGAATCCACTCCCAGTCACACGACCTTGCTTTCTTTCGTTCAGCCTTGTCACACCGTTCTTTAAACTGCTCGTGTCCTCAGATCAAACTGAGGGGCCTGCAGGACTCAAGCCTTGCAGTCTGCAACACATTCCAAGCACCTGCCCAGTGCTGGTCCTGAGCTGGGTGCAAGGGACACAGCAACAGATGACATGCTACCTCGCCTGGAAGGTCCGCTCAGACCAGACAGTCAGGGGCAGGTTCACATGAAGCTAATGCATCTTAAGCTTCAGGGTCCCTCAGGTGCACAGCCTCCTGAGAGAGCAGGGAGTTGCTGAGAGTTATGGAGTGTTCCAGGTGGGGAGAGAAGCCAGCTGGACATCAGGAAACAATTCTGTGTAAGCATTTCTAACAAACTGCCTAAAGAAAAACAAAAAAAGAATAGAACTTTCCCAAGTTCCCTCTCAAATCTACCCAACTATTGGCATCTGTGCCCACAGAGTCTGCCTTCCCTGCAGTGGAACTATCCATGCTCCTATCCCAAAAATCAACCCCTCCACCTGTGTGCTGGATCCTGCCCACCCTCACCCCCCCTCACCTACTCAGGGACATGGTGCCAACAATCCTTCCCTCTCCTGGGCCATCAGATTCTCTCTCTCTATTGGATATTCCCATCAATATGCAAATACACTATCATTTTACCCATCTTACAAGAAAAATGAACTTTTCGATCCCACATCCCCCTTCCACCTACTGCCTCTTTGCACAGAAATGAGCAAAAGGCCTCAAAAGAACTGCCTGTCTTTGGCTGATTCCTCTCCTCATATTTTCTTTTAAATCCAGTAAATCTGCCATGTTCCTCGAGATCACCGAATACCCACATGCTGTTAAATCCAACAACGAGTCTTCGCTTTCCCAGCCTGTCAGTACCACTTGACACAGCTGGCCTCTTCCTCCTCTGGAAAGACTTTCTTTACTTGGCTTCTGATTTTCTTCTGACATCACTGTCTGCTCCTTCTCAGGCTTTTGCTAGTTCTTCCTCCTCTCCCAAAATATAAATGTCTCATTGTCCAAGAGCACAGTCCTCTTCTCCACCAACACTTGCTCCCTTGGTGAGCTCACCTACACACATGGATGTGCTGAGGACTCCCAGGTTGAGGTCTTTGCCTAGACAGATCTCTCCCTAAACTCCAAATGAAGAATCCAACTTCTATGAAACACCTCCATGTGGAGACTGCTAAAACTGGAACCCCTGAGCTTCCCTCCCACCAAACCTGCTCCTCCCCTACTCTTCCACATCTCCTCAGTAAACACTAACTTGTTTCCAGGTGCTCAGGCCTAAAACCCTGCAGTCTTCTCTAAGAACCCTCTCTCCTCTCTCTCCACTCCACCACAACCTAAAGTAAAAATTAAAGTTAACACTACATTGTACTCACTATGCTCCAGATGCTATTTTCTTTCTCTCTCTCTTTTTTTTTTTTTGTAGAGACAGGGTCTTGATCTGTCATAGAGGCTGGAGTGCAGTGCCATGATCACAGCTCACTAACCTCAAATTCCTGGCCTCAAGCAATCCTCTTGCCTTGGCCTCCCAAAGTGCTGGGAATACAGGCATGCGCCACTGTGCCCAAGATGCTATGCAAAGAGCTTTACATATGTTCATTACTTGATCCTCATAACAACCCTAAGAGGTAGGTAGCACTATTATTATCCCTATGTTTTAGATGGAGAAACTGAGGCATGTAGAAGTTTGGAAACTTGACCAAAGTCACAGAGCTCTTAAACGATGGACCAAGAATGAAACCCAGGCAGTCTGGCTGTAGGCACCCTAAACTATGCCATCTCTCTTTCTCCTAGTCTATGAATAAAATTGGATGGCTGAAAATCCTAACGCCTGTGCTTTAAAAATGTTTCTCTGTCTTGTTTAATGCTTTATCCCTAGTGTTTAGGACAGTGCTTGGTATGTAGAAGGACCTTAACTATGTTATGAGTGAACGGATAAAAGTTAGTTCACCTCTCTGAGCCTCACATTCTTAATCTATAAAATAGTGTCACACCACCTATGTATAGAGAGAAATAAAATGAAGAAGGTCAATAAGTCACATAGCACATGTTTGGTATAGCGTAAGTCCTGCAATCGTCCCATTATGAACAAGTGATATTAACAGTGCACAGAAGGAAGTGCTTACTTCCATTTAGGGACGACTTCACAGGAAATGTCGAAGGGCTCTGAGGGACAAACGAGAAGGTACCTGGGGATGGGGCAGGACTGGGGGTCAGTGAGACAGAGGCAGAGGAAGGGCGCTGTGAGGGGAATAGGTACAAAAGCGGATGTTACAAACAACAGTGCAAGCAGTGAACTAAAAGTACTTTGGTGTTACTAGCACTGAAGTGCAGGGAGGAAACAGTGAGAAAGGAGATCATAGAGGCAAACAAAATACATTTTTAGTATACCCCATTCTGCTGCCAATTTTATGCTGTTAAAAGTGATATTCAAAACTAGTTTCTGGTAAGCATAAAATATTTTTGTACGTATGAATGTATATATTTAAAGAGATGGGGTCTCGCTCTGTCGCCTAGGCCGGAGTACAGTCATGTGCTCCTACCTCATAACCCTGAACCCCTAGGCTCAAGCGATCCTCCTGCCAAGTAGCTGGGTCTACACAGCGCATAACCGCGTCTCACTGATTTTTAGTTTTCAAAACAGAATTACCTTTAAGGCAAAACTTTAATTTCCAATTTAAGGATGGTAATGGAAATAGTGGACTTGTTATTTAGGAGTTGGGTAAAGTACTTACTCTGAGTACCAGTTTCCCCACTTGAAAACCAGGTAAATAACAGTCCTCTCTAACTTCTGTAATGACTGCCTGAGCGTCACCTGCTCCATGACATTGCTATAGAACCATTCTGGGCCCTGATGCTCCAAAGGGATTGACCCACGTGATGCTGGTACATACTTCCCTCACAGCACCAGCAACTGTCTTTTCCAATAAACTTTTTATTTTGGAATAGTTTTAGATGTACAGAAAAGTTGCATTTGAACAGAGACTTCTCAGTTTCCTTCACTGTTAACACCTTACATCACCACGGTACATTTGTCAAAACTAAGAAACCAACACTGGTCTGTTACTATTAACGAAATCCCAGACATTACTTGGGAACCCCAGTCTTTCCACTGTCCTTCTCTGTCCCAGGATCCCACACTGCATTTAGACCAGTAGCATCTGGGTGCTTATTTGCTCACTGCGTTCTCAACAACTTGTGGGTAGAGGCTTTACTCTCTCTCTTTGCATCCTCAGTGCCCAGCACAGTGCCTGGCACACACTGGGTACTATAAGTTTAGCTTCTTAACTCTGTCCCTAGTCGTTTTTACTTAGTTTCTTGTTGCTTTTATGTAGGAAAACTGCTCAAGCCAGAAGTCTGGACGTCAGCCTGACTCATTTTTCCTCTCATTTCTTCCATCCCATGCATCAGCAAGTCCTATTCATGCGAAATACAAAACGAGAGTCAAGGGAGTACCTCTCCCCACTCAACCCCCACCACCCCAGCCAAGCTGCCATTATCTCATGCTCGGAAGACAGTTTTCCCTCTTGCTCCAGCCCATGCTCTCCTCTGTATCAAACCAGAATGATTTCCTTAAAACTCTATCGTGTCCTTCCCCTGTCTGCAATGACTCCATTACTTGCAGAATGCAATCCAAACTCCTGATCTCGGCTTACGTGGCCTTCAGGATTTACTCCCTCCTACCTCCCTCTGCGCCACCTCCCAGGCTCAACCACACGGGCTGCCTTGTGACCCTATCCTTTGAATTTCACGTTCGCTGGTCCCTAGACCCAGAATGCTTTTCTTCTTATCCCTGCATGGCTGGCTCCTTCCTGTCATTTAGAGTTCAGATTAAATCCTCCCTCCTCAGAGAGGCCTTTTCTGACCACAGGTACACTCAATCATCCTGCTGCTTTCTGCACTGCACTTCTATTGGTTATTTATTGCTTATCTCCTTCAACTATAATGTAATGAGACCTGATCTGGGTGGTTACAGAGCTGTCACAAAATTCATCAAGCTACATACTTAAGATGTGTGTACTTTACTGCATATAAGTTATACCTCAATAGTAACAACAACCAAACAAAATATATTAGAGTTAGGACCTTACATATCTTGTTTACTGCTAAATCCCCAGTTCCTTGAACAGCACATAAGAGAAAGTCAACATCACTTTAAAAAAAAGAAATCAATAAATATCTGCCAAATGACACCCCCAAAAAATAAGAAGGAGAAAAGCAAGAACAGATTAGAAGGAGAAAAAAAAAAGAGCGAAGCACACACAAGGGCAGCAGCATCAACAGGAGAAAACTGCACTGACAGACGACTCTGCCTAAAGACACAATTCAGAAGACACTCAGTCAGACATGACTATAGCTCAAAATGCTGACTGTAACCAAAGGCAGCAATCAATAATCAGGTCCTGTTAAGGCCTACTACATGCCCAGGACTGAGCTAAGTATTTTGGAGGAAATAATAATTTTTAAATTGTCCCAATATATAAAGACCCTCTGGAGAAGCAGTAAGAGTAAAAAGGAGAAATGAACACCTCCTATTTTTCATGACATTGGAGATTTTCCATGTAGTATGCCTGATGTTTGACAACATGAACTAAACTGAATTTTTTCAACAACCATATACACATATACAAGGCATCGATTTCCTCTGTTAAGATAAAATGACTATGCCACTCATACAACAGGGCATAAGACCTGAAGTATCAGAAGAGGGATGATGACATTTGGTCAGTAAAAAAGCTTCTCTTCTTACAGGACTTTGCAGAATCATGGACACCCTCTTCTTTTGCTCCATCATGTTGAAGTCCTGGCGAAGGTCTGGTGCCATGTTCCTCTCCCGCAAGTATTCTGGATTGTTCTCATCCACCCTGTCGAAGTACCTCTCCTTGTGAGGGGCTGTGGTCGGGGGTGGTGAGGTCACCACTGCAGCCTGAGTATCACCATTCATTGTACAATCTTTCTAAGTTCCTATAGAAACAAAATAAAAGAAATTATTGTTTTCAAATCAAAGTCCAATAGTGTTTCATAATGAGCACATCCTCCTGATAAATGCCATCTTTACCAGGAGGACACTCCGGCAGACTGATGTTAGGACCCATGACCTGTAAGTATTCTTTGTGGCCTCAGAAGCACATGGCTGATCAGCCATCTCCTGCCCTCCCACTAACCAATGGAGTATTTTGTCCTGGCCATTGTTCAGAAGACAACAAGAAAACCATCTAACAAAGCAACTATGTCCTCTGCCAACTTCAAGAAATAAATATTAAACTTACCACCACATGATAGCTGAAAGTCATGATTTGTTCCACACAGGATCTGCTAACAGCAGTACAGTTTGTTTTAGGAGAAATCTGATTTCTGATACTTTTCCCAAAAAGTACTAGCAGTGGTTTTGCAAAAGATTCCACGAACAGATCAATAGAAGAGAAGCTGTTCACAGATCCGTACATATACAAATGGGAAATACTCCCCATTAACATTTGGCTTTTTGGTTCAAAGAACAACAGCAGGTACCAGAAATGTTAATGTGCCCCAGATAACCTAGAAAGATGCCAAGATGGCTCAAATTTAAAAGTCTGCTAATATGGCAACTGACTTTACTTTTTTTTTTTACTTTCAAAATATTACAGGGGTACCAACGTTTAGGTTACATAGATTACCTTTGTACCGCCCAAGTCAGAGCTGCAAGCATGCCCATCCCCATACAGTGTGCATCGCACCCATTAGGTGTGAATTTACTCATCCCCTCCTCCCCACTCCCACCTGCCTGACCCCCAATGAATACTTCCATGTGTGCACATAAGTCTTGATCAATTAGTGCCAATTTGATGGTGAGTACATGTGGTGCTTGTTTTTCCATTCTTGTGATCCCAATCTTTTATATGAAACGATGTTCAAATGCACTAAATTATGTTCATTTATAACTACTAAATCTCTAGGCAGCACCTTTACTAATACAGAGAGTTTCAATTTCTAATCTGGTTCCATAAAACACTGAATGACAGCTTTAACAATACATATGCAGTGTTTACTGAGTATCTATTATGTCTAGGCATTTTGTTCTGGACACAAAAATTAACCGGACATGGTCTACACTTCAAGATAGACTCATTGTGAAAGGCAGAGGTGTTGATTTGGGAATAATCAGCATACAGATGATAGCTAAAGGCACTAGAGGAGAGGAAAATGGCCAAGAGAAGAATATAAATTGAGAAGAGAGAGCAGAACCAACACCTAGAACAGTTTCCTGCATATTGTGGGTTTGTAAATAAAAAATTTTCTAATACTTAAGAGTAAGAAGGAAAGGATGAAGAAACAAGATGAGAAATAGTCTCAGAAGCCACAGGCAGAGAGTTTCAATAGCGAGTGAGTGACCAACAGTTCCTCAAGCAACAGAGATAAACAAGGTAGGGATTTTAAAGGGTTGATTAAATTAGCAACTAAAAAAGGGACTGGTGCCCCCTTCCTTACACCATACACAAAAATTAATTCCAAATGGATCACAGTAAAAACTATAAAATACTGTAAGAAGGAAATCAAAGTCTCAGGGCCACCCCAACTGAACTCCTTACACAAAAGAAAAGGGAAAGGACTCAAACACCTGTGAAGAACTGGCCCCAGATCATTCATTAAGGAAATTCCTTGCTGGCCTCTAATAAGGACATGCAAATTGTAACTATGTCTAGCACCTAAAACTAAAGCATGTTCAATTTACACATTAATAATGAATTACAAGTTTAACTTTACAGGTAACAGAATTAGGACAAGACAGAATCAGACACTCTTCCACCTACCCAGGGACATCTACGTAAGTGATGCTTCCTTCACTCCCTTTTTCCCTTCTAACATTCTCCTTATCTTAAGTAAAGTGTAGATTTCCTGGGCCTCACAAGAATGTAACCACTTTGCCTCATCAGCCCCACTCCCTGTCTTTTTCCTTTTCTCTGCATGCCTTCAAAATGCTGAAGATTCCAACTTCTTCGGGGAAAACAGCCACAGCTGTCTGCAGTTTGCATTTTCCCGGGTAAGTCCTCAAGCTGGCTTAACAAACCACCCTCCACTGACTGAGATTTTTTGCCTCAGTCATTTACTTGGGCTGACAGGTGGCGACCACAAAGGGACCTCTGAGAAGAGTTGGGCCTTCTTAACCTACAGCAACTTCCCAATTGGTGCCTTGGTACCTGCTAGAGCTCCTCACTGCTCTGACCCATTGGGCAATTCACTGAGGTATGGGCTGCTCCCGCCAGAGATCCCCAATCTCTGAACTTTTCAGTTGAGATCTGAGATTTATCCTGCCATGCAACTTCTTTAGGGAGTTTTGCTTGCTTCTGATAAGGAAGGCAAGTCTCCTGCTTCCATGAGAACGGAGAGCAGGCTCAGCTTGAGCCCCATCTCCAGGTTAGGAGCTGGTCTGGGATTTCGTTTTAGAATTTGATAACGGAGGATTAAGGTTTATTGTCAGCTGGCTGTAACTTCTCCTTATGCTTAACGATATCAACAATATATTAACTGTGTGATTGCTTTTTTTTCCTGTTTTTGGTTTTAGTCTTATCTTACATTAGATTTGACCAGCTAAATTACGGAAAACAGTTAATCTAAAATTAACTAAAACCCCCATAACTGCAATACACCAGCCAGTAAAAAAAATAAATAAATAAAAACAACTTACCCCAAAATATATTTCTTTGATGTATTTTGAGACGCATGCTACAAGCTGTCTTTGTACACATCTCTACAGATGTCTTTTTACACTTGTATACAATATTCATTAATACAGCCAAGACTATCTTTTACCTAAACTAAAAAAGATTAACTGACAGTCCCATACCAGTAAAGTATTAAAAGGAAACATTTATTTTACTCTCCCTGAGGACTATTAACGAGACTTTATCTGCCTAACAAGACACCCTTCGCTGACCTCTTTCTCTTCTCTCTCCCAAACCTGTTTTGCTAGGTTTTCATTCTAAAGGCGCCCGTGTATACATTTAAAAATTGATTCAAACGTCTTTTTCTCCAAGCTCATAGGAATCTTACCTTATGGTCAGACAGATTAAGATTAGGCAGATTTGTTTGTAAGGTTTTACTAAAATTAAGTTTAACATTTAATACACTAATGCAAAGATTTTAAAAATTGGTTTCCTCTTTCAAACAAAATTTTCATGTAATAACAATTTTTTTCTACCTTTTGAGTAAACTGCAAAAAAAAAAAAAAAAGGAAGGGAGAGAGACAGAAAGAAACAAATTCAGTTTACCTTCATTAGCTTGCTTTTCAGTTTGTCTTTATTATGTCTATTTGTTTAGGAAATTGAGTCTCCTGTCTACTAAACAGTAAAGTTTTTGCCTTTAAAATCTTTGAATTATCACTTTGGCTGAATAAATGACTTTTATAGCAATCTCTAATTCTGTTTTATGACAAGTGTTTAAATCCTTTGATATGTGACAAACTTGCCAAAATCAAAATTTTAAATTCAATCTTTTTGACCTCAAACTAGGGGTTTTTTTTTAATATTAGAGCCACTGAAAGTCTAAGACAGACACATTCAGCTTATTTGGTATGCTAAAACTATGCAGAAAGCATTGTCAAATATAAAATAGTATTTTACTTTCTTTGGGTTATATTTGTATAAACATGTTATTAATATGTGTTCCAAAATTGTATGAGATTCCTAAAATTCTGATGTCTTGGTGTATGTTATAAGCAATAATTGAAAGGTGGCCTTGTTAATCAAGTAGCTAACAGAGGAAAATAAACTATCAAACAGAAAGCAAGAGAAATAAACTCACAGCACATAATTGCCCGTTTGAAGACAAAACTCACAGCACAACTGCCCTTTGTTTTATTTGATTAAACACCTGTGGCTCAACTCCCCTTCAAGCCTAACTTGTCGTCTCCAAGAGTTTCGTTTCCACAGCCTTGAAGAGCCTGAGGCAGACAACAGGGATGGGAGCTCCAGCTCCAGCTCTCTGCCTCAGTTCCTGCCAAAACCAGATTTCAAAGACTTTGATAAAGTTGGCCTCACAGAGAAAAGAAAAGAAAAATTAAAAAGCAAACGCAGCAGTCTCACAGCCATTTTTGCTATCAGTTGGCTGCCATCACTTTTTTTCTTTCTCTTTGCCCCCAAATAAAAATCCCAAACCTCCTATCCTCCGCACCAACACTTTCCTTTCCTTCTTTCCTGTTGTGCCCTTCCCACCTTTGGGAAGTAAAATAAACTTTCTTTTTATTTCTTTAAAATATCTTTCTTTAAAACTACTCCTACTATTTTGCTCCTGGTATGAGAATTCTTTCTCCAACCTGCCCCATGAGCTCCTCTGGAGCCATCACCCTAACGGTAATTATGGTTATTATGTTAAACTGTTATGTTTAACAGAAATGGCCAAATTTCTTTGTCAATTGTCTCTTTAACCATGGCTATTCTAAGACTTTTTGTCAACCACGATTATTTTACTTTAATTCTTCTCTAAAAACAGTTTTTAACTGACTACAGTCCAGAATTTGCTTCTTCAAGAAAATTCATAAGGACGCTGACGAGTACTCTTACATACAGGTTTCTGATAACATTAAAGATCATACAATTTGGACTAAATCCTGAATTCTTTCCTGGCTACAAGTCTCCAAATGTTTTCAAACTCTTCTTCCATTTTTCTGACTTGAACTCAATGAAATTGTCACCACCTTTTTCCTGAGGCCCTACAAGCATATTTTGTGATATACAAACTTCAGGATAAACTGTTCCAAATATTAACATTTGCTCTTTGTTTAAAAGCTACTTCCACTTTAACTGAAGATGCTTCAAGTTTAATATCTAGACTTCTCATCTAGATGCCCTCAGGACACTAAAGAAATTGGCTTACTTTAATAAAATTTTTAAAAACTGTTACGTTCGTGAGGATTGCTAGCCCAACCTCAAACAGAACAAAAATTAATTACATAGAACTGAACTAAATTTTTTGTCTTTGTTTAAAACATTGCTGTTGCTTTTTGTGTGTGCTTTGTTTTCCAGAAAGTAAGAAAACCTTTTCCTTCTTTGAGCTATTTATAGCTTACAACAAATTGGTAAAGTATTTTTGTAAACAATTTGAAACATTATTTTCTCTCTACTTGATTTCTCCAAAATTTATAAACTATTTATAAATGTTCTTATTTTATTGGCAATATAGATATTTGAATAAGTTCAATAAGAATCTGTTTTCTTTTATAACAGGACAGAATTAGAAATGCTGGTTACTTTACCATGGCTTTGACTAGAATGGCATATTTTCAGATATGCCCAGACTGCTTTAAGGAATTAGGCTGACTTTAAAAGGTCAACAGAAAGCCCTTTGAAAACTGGCCGGCTACTTCATCTATGACTGCCCAGGCCACCCTCATCACTGCATCACTGCCTGAGCTCCGCCCCACCCCATCCGTGGTAAAATTGTCTTCCATGAAACTTGGGAACCAGGCCACACAGCAGGAATTGAGCAGCAGGCAATCAAGCAAAGCTTCATCTGTATTTACAGCTGCTCCCCATCACTAGCATCACCACCTGAGCTCCATTCTCCCCCGCCCCACCCCCTCAACCCCCATCTGTGGAAAAATTGTCTTCCATGAAACCAGTCCCTGGTGCCAAAAAGGTTGGGGACCGCTGATCTATGACATTTCCAGATCTGTGGTAAGTAAAGAATGTCACTTTCTGACACGTCCTGGAACCCCAAGTTACGTTCAGACCACAACAAGAGGAATTTACCCAATTCATACAGGTATTTACAGGCACAGTTAAATCCTTGGCTTGGCGCAGCACAAGAGGCCTTTAAGTCTAACCTGAAATTCCTTATAAAAAAGTTCCAGCAAAGCCAATCAAAAAAAAAGAAAAAAGAAAAAGCCTATATGGCCAATAACTATTCTTGCTGTACTTTATGCAAATAATGAGACTAAATATAATGAGGTTAAAATTGGTCCTACGTGATTTGTCTTTAATAAAAATGATAAACTAGAGAGAAAAAAATGTTTCAGAAAAAATATAGTGAACTCATTATTAGATTCTAGACTTGTCCATCATTTTTGAGTTTTATTATTTCTCTACAATTTTTGACGTTGGTCCTTCCTGACAATTTTGCTGTCCTGAGGGACATGATCTCCCAAAAAATGAACCTTCCTAGTGATTCGGGATTAAATTAAAAAATACAATCACAAACTCATGTCTTCTACAATGCTTTCTCCAGAAGATTGTAAAGAACAGGGGCAATGTAAAAAGGAAATCCAAGTCTCAGGGCCCCAACCCCTTATGCAAGACAGAAGGTAATGGCCTCGGGCACCTGTGAAGAGCTGGTCCCACAGAGCATTTAGTAAGGAAATTCCTTGCTGGCCTCCCATAAACCAGGACATGCACATTGTAACCACATCTAGCACCTAAAACCAACGCATGTTTGATTCCACACTAATAATGAATTACAAGTTTATCTTGCAGGTAATAACTGCAGACCAGACAGAATCAGACATTCTTCCACCTACCCAGGGACATCTACACACCTTTACTCCTTTTTTTCCTAACATTCTCCATATTTTATATAAAATGTAGATTTCCTGGGCCTCACAGAATGTAACCACTTTGCCTCAGCAGCCCCATCCCCACCCTGCCTTTTTCCTTCTCTCCGTTGCCTTCAAAACGCTCAAGGTTCCAACTGACCCTTAGGAAAAACAGCCTAAGCTTGTCTGCGGTTTGTGTTTTTCCCCATTTTTTTCCCAGGTGTGTCCTCAACTTTGGCTTAATAAACCTCCATTGATTGAGATTTTTGCCTCAGTCATTTACTTGGGTCAACAATACTGAAACCATCTATATTAAAATAATGTAGAGCCATAAAGTATAAATAGTAATCAAAGTCTGATTTTTATAAAAGTATAGATAGAGCCAGGAGTTAACGAGCCATTGTTCCCTAACTTCCTTACTGCTCTGATTACTGCTTAATGGCACTATCCTCCCTGATAGGTGCAAGACAGTGACTTCCCCACTACTTCTATAGATAACATTGCCATTGTAAAGCCCAAGGACTAGTGCTTCTATAGATAACATCACTATCATAAAGCCCAAGACTTGTGCTTCTCTAGATAACATTACTATTATAAAGCCTAAGGCTGGTCTTTGAAGTATTAATATTTTTCAGACTATACATTCCAGTAGAGACCCACTGACGCCAACCAGACAGTGGATAGGCGTGGGAACAGATCCAACAGCCTTGAAACCCACCCTCCCCCATGAAATCTCCCAACTGAGAAGATAATCTCTGCTTCCCAACCCTATGAGTTCATCCTCCACCAATCAGCAGACCCAATTCCCTAGCCCTATGCCTGCCAAACTATCTTTAAAAATCCCTTCTCTCCAGGGAGGGAAGGAGGGAGGAAGGAAAAAAGAAAAGAAAAGAAAAGAAGAAATCCCTTCTCCCAAATTCTCAAGGAGATGGATTTGATAATTTCCTCCCATCTCCTCGCATGGTATCTGCTACAACCCCTGCTGTCTCAGTGTATTGGCTTCCTCTTGAGCAGCAGGCAATGAACCTGGTTGGGCTGTAACAATACTTAGAAGAAAACGAAAGAGTAAATCTTCATGACCCTGATTTACAGTCTTCTTATATGACACCAAAAGGACAAACAAAAAAGGAAAGAAAGAGAGATAAACTGCACTTCCTCAAAATTAAAAATGTTTGTGCTTCAATGGATACCATCGAGAAAGTGAAAAGACAACCCCCCCAGAATGGAAGAAAATATTTGCAAATCATATGTCTAAGAAGAGACTTGCACTCAGAATATATAAACTCTGACAACTCAATAATTAAAATCATCTTTAATCTTTAAAAACCTTGAAAACCATCAAGCAGATGCCAGGCAGAGCATAATAACTGCCTAGTTGAGTTCTGCCTAAATTCATGTTCCACAAAGTAAGATATGATTCAACAATCATTTTAAGCTGCAAAGTCCTGGGATGGTTTGTTATGCTACAAAAGATAACTAAAACAATACTAACAACAATAAGGGGAAAGAAGGGAATGACAGCAGCCGGAATTGTAGGTAATTGGTCCTCTCAATTCCCCTATTTGTTGATATATTAATAGTATTAGTTTCCTCACTTTAAAGATGAGGAATCTTAGGTCATTCAGCCAAGAAGTACCAGGGCTGGAATTCAAACCAAGGCCATCTGACTCCAGAGCTTTTGTTCTTAACCTCTAAGCCATATTGTGGATGATGATGATGACAGTGGTGGTGGCTGAGGCAAAATCCATGAAATGCAAGTGAGCAATGTCCCTGAAGGGATAGATCAAGGGCACAGATGCAGACCAGCCTTGAACAGGACCCAAGTTTGTGAGGCTGGGAATCAAGTTAATATGCAAATTCAGATTCATTTGGTCTGGGGTAGGACCTGAAATTCTGCATATCTCATAAGTTCCCAATTGATACCAATGCTGCTGAACTTGGACCACACTTTGGATAGCAAGGCTTTAAAGAATAGTTTGTTTATGCAAAAAATATTTTTATTGTGGTACCAACAGCCAAAGGATCAATTGGAGAAATGTTTTCTTCTTTCTAAGAAAAAGATCAAACAGGATATTGCTCTTCTAAACCTAAAGATAAGATAGAAAAAACAGCATGCTTAAACTGGCACTATTTCAAAGACTTAAAGGCAAAGTATGAAAACAATGGGGACCAAACATCAACATAGAATGAATGAACTAATGACCTAAGTGGAATCTTTAAAATTTACTCTTCTCTAAATATATCCTTTAAAATGTTCTTATTTAATCTGTTTACTCAATATATTTATTTTAACCTAGTCTGTTCAAGAAGAATGACCCAAAGAACAAAATAATGGTTGTCTGACAAAATTTCATCATTAAATGTAAACGAAGCTGAACATTCTGAGCCAACAATAAGAATGTTCTACTTCAGTGTTTCAAAAAAAAGACAAAAGGATATACAGCATCATGAGTCCCGATTTTAAGCCATTTCATCTGTAAATAAGGACACAGGCATGCATTTTAGAGGCAACTGTAGCTACTTCCTGGTTCCTATAACATACAGAAAGAAAAAGAATTTTTGTAAAACCAACATGTTTAAGGCAGGACTGCTTTCCTCTTATTACAAATTGTCTTGTGAATGGGGTAAGATAAAGACTGCACACCAGGTACTTATACACTGCATTCCTTCAATAAGGAAGTCTATTAACTTAAATCAAAATCAAAGTATACATATTCTGAGCTCAATAATCACTGCATTCCTTCAATAAGGAAGTCTATTAACTTAAATCAAAATCAAAGTATACATATTCTGAGCTCAATAATCAAGATTAAGCAGAATTCTTTTTTTTTTTTTTTTTTAAGAGACAAAAACATGCTCTTGCTGTCACCTAGGCTGGAGTGCACTGGCACAATCATAGCTCACTTCAGCCTGGAACTCCTGGGCTCAAGTGATCCTCCTGCCTCAGCCTCCCAAATACCTGGGATTACATGCATGTGCCACCACACTCGGCTTACTTTTTATTTTTTGTAGAGACAGAATATCACTATGTTGCCCATGCTGGTCTCAACCTCCTGGCTTCAAGGGCCTCGACCTCCCAATGTCCGGATTACAAGCGTGAGCCATTGTGCCCAGCCTATAATTCTACTTTTTAAGTACAAACCTGTAATTAGTTTTTGTCAATTACGCCTTCAGGTTTCATTAACTTAGTTTGTAAGTGTTTAAGACAGCAAACTTTTCTAAGATCTCTACAAAGAAGTTATTACTTAATCCAAAAACCTCTGTTAAAGTGAAAAATATATATGCAAAAAAAATTTCTGACATTATTTAGAATCCCTTAAAGTAAATTTGAAATAATTTAAAAGTAGGAACAATCTTAATATTCAACAATAAATGACTGTAACACAAACATAAAGCATGAATCTGCTCAATACAGTATTATGAAACCTATGGAGCTTCTTCAGCATAATATATATAAAAGACTAAAATATATAGTAAAAAACTATATTTCTTATTCTATAATATGTTATAATTATACACAGACAAGATGGTATAATGGCAAATGAGCTGCATTAAATTGAATAAGTTGACAAAAGTATGGATTAATATTATCTCAATATTCCATAATGTTGCTGCAATTTTGTGTAATAAATTTTAAGATTTCACTGTGAACTAAAATAAAATCCTAAGCCCTCTTCTAACTGAACGGACCCTTCTCAGCCAAGAGGACCCCAGAAACACCTTAAAACTGAGTTCCCAGCCATGATGGGATGGGAAAGATAAAGTACAATTATAAATGTACATGATTTCTCTTTTTCATAAACATTCAGGACTCCTCCTATAGCTTATTGCTTATGTACATTTGACCACCCTGCTCAGTATAAAATTTTGTTCCTTTTGTTTGTCCTTTGAAGCACACGTGCCTGGCTTCTGGCCAGGGCTCTGCTTTCCAGCCTATTGGAATGGCTGCCCAACAGGCTACTACCCTTTACGAGAAATAAAGCTCTCCTTTTTCCAAATTACTTCGTTAATTTTTAAGTTAACATCACCACTTGCAATATACTGACAGCTAAATTAACGAAAACCCTGGGAATAATATTTTCAAATAAACAAGCACACACGCAACAGAAAACAAAAGTCCGGATGAACCTCGACAAACAAGCACAGTCTGCCTGTGTGATCTCTCATTCCCCCACATCTTCCCATCCCAACAGACACCACTCAAACCTAGATCATTATTGCAAACCTCCTAGACAAACAATAGCCCCCTAATTGGTATCTCTACTTCTCCTAACAACCCCTACAGCAATCCAAAACTTGGCCCAAGAGTTTTAAATCATAATATAAGTCAGGGCCAGGTGCGTGGCTCACACCTGTAATCCTAGCACTTTGGGAGGCCAAGACGCGAGGATGGCTTCAGGCCAGGAGTTAGAGACAAGCCTGAGCAAGAGCAAGACCCCCATCTCTACAAAAAAACAAGAAAAATGATCTGGGCATGGTGGTGCATGCTTGTAGTCCCAGCTACTCAAGAGGCTGAGAGAGGAAGATGGCTTGAGCCCAAGAGCTTGAGATTAGAGTGAGCTATGATGATGCCACTGCACTCTAGGGTGACAAAGTGAGAACCTGTCTCAAAAACAAACAAATAAATAAATAAATAAAATATAACTCAGATCATGTTACTCATTCCTCTGTTTAAAACCTGACAATTAATATGTGGACCTTAGTTGGATCTTAATTGAAACAAACTGTAAAATAAAAATCTAAAAATGACAGTTGAGACAACTAGAAATTTGAACACTGTTTTTTTTGGCGGGTTACTAGCCTGCTGGGCAGCCATTCCAGCCTGAGTGACAGAGCAAGACCCCGTCTCTTTAAAAAAAAAAAAAAGAAAGAAAGATTAACATACCTTTTCTAATGTCCCAGAAGATACCATTCAGCCTAGTATGTTATTTATTGACCCAGAAATAATAAAGGGTACACTAGAATACTCTTTCTTTCTTTTTTTTTTGAGACGAGGTCTTGCTCTTGCTCAGGCTGGTCTCTAACCCCTGAGGCTCAAGCAATCCACCCACCTCAGCCTCCCACAGATAGAATATTCTTTCTTAACAAAAGTATTCCAGCCCCAGGATGATCCATCCTCATTAACTAAACCTCAGATCAGAAACCAGACAAATGTATGCTTCTCTAAAATATCTAATAAGCTAATTCTAAAATTTTGGACAGATTCCATTATTTCTTGGCACAGACATTTTTGCTAATGGGTAACTATTTCAAGTATTCACACAACTTACTTTTGAATCCCTGAAGCCAGAACACTCAAACCAAAGATGGAAACAAGTAAGAAGGTGGCCATTAAAGAAATCCTCTGGGTAAAATGTCTACTAGAAGAACCCAGGCAGTGTTGTCAGTTTTTAAATGTTCTTAAAACATTTCTCAGAAAGCATGATGAGTGTCAGGCAACAAAGAATTATTGCTCAATGGAAGAAAAGTCAGGAGGTATCAAGTATGCTCATGTAATAAAAGTGGTATCCATCGCTGGTGTCCTTGGCCTTTGGAGTTGTCAACGGGAAAACAAGAAGAGAGGTGACCTCTGCAATATCTTTCCCTATTTCTATTAATTCCTGACGCTTAATATATCCCCACTGGAAATACCTTCCACATTATGTGAAAGGCACCAGAGATAAAAAGATACAAATGAATAAGAGATGATAGACAAAATACTCTTGGTGCTACAACAGAAATCTACTTAGAGTACATCAGCAGGGGAAAGTGTCCAATGATGAGAAGCAGAAAGAACAGAGAGAGAATGTTATGGGTTGTATTATGTCCCCCCCAAAACCCACATGTTGAAGTCCTAACCTCCAACGCCTCAGAATGTGACCTTACTGGGATATAGGACCATTGCAGATGTAATTAGCTATGGAGTTATACTGGAGTAGGGTGGCCCCTAATCGAACATGACCGGTGTCCTCACAAAAAGGGAAAATGTGGACACAGACGTGCAGAGGGAGAACACCATGTGAAGATGAAGACAGAGGACAGGGTGATGCTTCTACAAGCCAAGGAACACTAAGGATTGCCAGCAACCACCAGAATCTGGAAGAGAGACCTGGAATAGATTCTCCTTCGCAGCCTCAGAAGGAACCAGCCCTGCCAACACCCTGATTTCCGACTTCTGGCCTCCAGAACTGTGAGACAATATATTTCTGTTGTTTAAGCCACCCAGTTTGTGGTACTTTGTTATGATAGCCTTAGGAAGCAATACAGAGGGCTGTTGGGGAAACCTCAAAGAAGAGATGCTATTACAGTTAAACAGGTGTTTGCCAGGTGGCTTGGGGAAGGCAGTAGTCACCTGGTGAGTGAACATCTACTCAATTTTAAAGAGGAGCAGCACAGAAGAGACAGCACAGTCCTCGGATTTCACACTTAGTGCACCCAACAGGTGCTCAGTGAGTTTTTAATGACCTCATTAAACTATTCTCTCTTTCAAACCTTTCAGCCCCCACTCATCACAACCCAACTCAAACATTTCCTGCTCTGTGAAGGTTTCCCCAAGCCCCCAAACCCCCAAGCCTGGCAATTGGCCTCCTGTGTGCCAAGATACTTCATTCTCCCCTCTTTTACAGCCATTTTCAAAGGAAATCCAATTATTTGTGTATATGCTTGCTCCATCACCAGCCTGTGGGTGATGTATTGTCCCTGCCCATGAAGAATAGGGACAACACATTTCCAACTTATTTCTATAAATGAGCCCTTGGAGAGTGTTTCATACATAATAGGGACTCAATTGGGACTTTGTCCTTGAAGCAGGGTATATGCTACAAGGGATATCCTAACTTCTCTGGGGCAGAGGGCTCCATGAGGTTTGCATCCAAAATGAAACGGCATCATCAAGACATGCATACTCAATGAAATAGAAGGTGGAGCCTTTGCTGGAAAGAGTAACAAGATTTTAAACAGACTTAGGGGATCCAACACTGATGGCTAAGCCCAGACAAAGGGCTGGGAGTAGTGCAGCACACTCAGCACATATCCTGGCCAGCACCTTGAGTAGAAGAGACATGGAAGCCCGGCCAGAATTTACTTACAACTCTCAAAAAGCTGCAATCCTGGAAAGGGGGCTGCACCAGCCAATGAAACGGGAATTCCTAACATCTAATGGCAGCTGGGAGCCCAACATCTGGCACTCTCTCCCAAATAAAACAGAGCACAACATAATAACCCCTGTTTCCTAGCCTAACGATGCACTTCTCCACTTCCCCTAAAAAGAAACACTCACCTTATGTTGAAGGTCCTTCCTCACAGCCTCAGGCTGACTGAACGTGCCCTGTTTGGGACCTCAGAGCTCAATAAAAGCCTTTAATTACTCTGATCGGATCATTTCTATTCCTGTGTCTCCAGATGTTCTCTTGCAGATGAAACTGTTCAAAAGACCGCTTTAAAATAATCACAGCTAAAGTTATCATTGCTTACCATGTGCCAAGTACTGATTTAAAACTCATTTTTATGTGCATTAACTCATTATTTTTTCTGTGGATAAGGCACAAAGCAGCTAGGCAGCCAGCAGTGGGGTTGTTGAGTCTGAACGCAGGTTGCCTGGCTCCAGAGTTGCTGCTCTCAACTCCACTGCACCACACATTACCTCTCCTCTCCTCATCACAATGTCTGTGCACAGCTCCAATTAGAAAAGAAAACAAAGATTAAAGAGTAAAAATGAATCACAGCAACACATCCCAGCCTTGCCTCCCACGCTTATGCTCCTTTGACTATCTGAGTGGGTCCTCCTGCTTCCTCTCTCCTTCATGGTGGGCAGTTAACAACTTCCCAACCTAAATCTCCCACATTTTATTAAGTTTTTGTATACAGTTATATAGGTGGTGGTGTTTTTCTTTTAACTACAGCATTAGTCAATCCTATGGCATATTATTAGAAATATCACAATTACTTGCTTAAGGGTGAATAGGCAGTTAAGTGGAGAAGAATTTGAAATTAAGAGTATGGTTTAGAGATTATACTCTTAACTGCTGCTCATTAAACTGTCTTCTTGTTGCTGATGACAGGACTCTCCAGTCCAAGGGTCAGTACTAGGCCAGCAATCAGTGGTTAGTCCCACTTATAACACAGTAAAACTTCAACATGTATAAAGTTTCCTCACCTGTAAAGTAAAAATATCTCCCCAACCTACTGATCAAATGAGACAATTCAGCTGAGAACACCCTGGAAAAAAAATGATAAGATAGGATAGTGGCATAATCATCACCTTTATGACTCCCAACTACAGACCTAATTTTTCCCAAACCCAGTTGAGGAAATGCAACTAGAAAATGTAAGGGATCCAGAAGAGCAACCTGAACTTGCACTGTGTAAGAACAGTGCAAAGACCACTGCAGAGAACAATGTCCCCACACACTAGTTAATTCTAACAACCCAGCAAGATCCCTCCATTTGCAGATAAAGAACTAACTGCCTCTGAGTTTTAAGTTCCAGAGGCCTCATAATAAATAAATGGCTGACTCAAAACCTAAACTCAAGACCCCTCATGGGGGAAGGGCAGCAGGTACCCTGAGACTCTTCTGTCTAGTTCAGCATATCTGTTAAATGAACGCATGGTAAAGGAACACAAAATCATTCTGCATTACTGATTTTCATAAAACTGCTTTCACCCAAACAAAACCTATCTAAAGTGACATCCAGTACCTTCAGATGGCCCGAGTACAAGTACCAACCAGTGTACTCTTTTTTTTTTGAGACAGAGTCCCACTCTGCCCCACCCCCACCCCCAGGTAGAGTGCAGGGGCATCATGCAGCTCACTGCAACCTCCAGCTCCTGGGCTCAAGCGATCTTCTAGCCTCAGCCTCCCGAGTAGCTGGGACTACAGGTGCACACCACCACACCCGGCTAATTTTTCCATTTTTCCTAATAGCAGAAACGGGGTCTTGCTCTTGCTCAGGCTGGTCTCCAGCTCCCAAGCTCAACCGATCCACCTGTCTTAGCCTCGCAGAGTGCTAGGATTACAGGCATGAGCCACCACACCCGGCCCACTATACTCTTAAACAAGTGCTTTCAAGAAGGAATTCCACAAAGCAGACCACAATTCAGATTTCAGGAAAGGAATCCGGGAGAAGTAATTTTATATATGGTTATAGTTAACAAATAACTAACAGCATAAGAGGGTCTTGTGGTCTTTTTAACAATATTTTTGATGAAGTTATGCAGTCTTTCAAAATTTACTGTTTACTGAAACAAAACTTTAGCTGAATTTCATTCCATGAGGGTGGTTTGCCAAGTAATGGTTTGAGTTGGATTTTTAATTATTTCTGAGGGGAAGGGGAAGGTGGGGAAGGTTGGCAGGATCACAGGTAAGGAAAATGAAAATACTGACCATAAAAAACAGGCAGTTTTTATAGAATTTAATGGTCAGCAGCTAAATGTCCTAGTTGTGAAGTAATTGGTTCCTGTGGAAGACAATGATGAAAGGAAGTTTTGAAGATAATAGCCATTAGGGCTAATACACTGAGAACACCGTGACAGTTGAGTGTGCTAAGAAGAATATGTATGTATTCTGTACACGCAAAGGCTGAAATATGAGCTACTTTATTAACTCTGAAACATCTAAAGATGGTGCCAGGTTTTCATTTTTAGAGCTAGGCAGAAAACATTTAAAATCACAAAAATAAACCTAAATAAGACTCTGCCATGGGTATGCTTACTGAAAGTAATTACGTCGGCTGATGGAAGTTTAAAAGTCTTTATGCTACCAAGTAATGATGAGCACACAAAAAATTCTAGATGGTCTGGTTTTCATAAAAACAAGGAGATATTGTCAAGTAAAAAAAAAGAGAGAACAGTATATATGGTATCTTTTGGGGGAAAAAGGAGAGGAATAAGAAAAATATTCATATTTACTTGTATTGCATGAAGAAAAGCAGAAAAATATGCAATAAACTTAAAATGGTGGTTACTTGTAAGAAGTAAGGCAGAGCTGGGTGGATAGAGGATAAAGACGACCAGGAGATCCTTTACGGTTTGAATAGATATATATTTTTTAAAGTTTAATTTATAAAAAGTAAATTTCTGAACATTTTTTAAAATAAAACACCATTAAGAACACAATAAAATAACAAGCATCTCTGAAGGTATAAAGGGCAGAGTACACACTACACTGTACTTCCAGCAGCATGATGGTATCAAACATTTGCTTAAAGTTTTACAGTTTACAATTAGTAGGATGGCCTTATCCTGATTTCACAGGTGATAAAATGCAGGTTCTAAGAGATTGTGTCTTGCCCTAAGGTAGAGACAGTAAGTTATTAAACTCTCTCTTTTTTTTTTTTTTACCCCCAATTTACTTCAGAGGTAATACCAAACTCTCAAGTTGAGAATGCCCCTCACAGTCTCTGCTCCAGAATGATTCTGTTCATATTTCTGTATATTTCTTTAAACCCATACTGGCTCCATTTTGCAGGCATTACGTCCATCTTGCCAAAAGCACTGGGGTTCCTGACCCCTAAGCACAAACGGATAGTTCCATCTAGAAGGAACCAAATACTTATGGTGCACCTCCCTTCTGGTGTTAGGGAATGACAGCCAAGGTTTACCACTGAGGAACAGGGCACTTATCATAACTGACCTTGAAGTATGTAGCTATTAGGTGAACACAGCCCACCTTCCTGACCAGACAAAGCAGGTGCATACATTCCTAGATATAACAGCATCTTACACTATGTCTGCTGACGGTAGTGCTCAATACAATCCTCTGGACTGAAAATTAAACTGAAGAGTTAGTAGACCTTCTATAGCCTTTCTAACTCATTGTTGTAAGGATCTCAGTTTAAATATGTCCCCCAAAAGGCATGTGTTGGAAACTTAATCCCCAATGCAACAGTGTTGGGAGGTGGGGCCTAATGAAAGGTGATTAGGCCATGAAGGACCTGCCCTCATGAATGGATTAATGCCATTATAGGGGACTGTGCTCATTCTAAAAGAGTGAGTTTAGTCCTCCCCTCTCATTCTCTGTCCCCCACCCCTCCTTCTCGCCTTCCCCCATGGGATGACGAAGTAAGAAGGCCATCACCAGATGCCAGTGCCTTGATCTGGAACGTCCCAGCTTCCAGAACCATGAGCCAATAAACTTCTGCTCATTATAAATTATGAAGTCTCAGGTATTCTGTTATAAAAATTGTGTTATTCAGTACAAAATGGACTAACATATAGAATAAGACTGAACCCTTCATTTTAAAAGTATGAAAACAGGCTCCAATACAGACAGAACTGCCCTGGGCACACAGGGAGTCACTGGCAGCGAGCAGCAGCATGGTGTGTGGTAGGCTCAAGGTCAGACCAAGGCCAAGTCTGAAGTCTACTGCACTACTTAGGAGTTGTGTGATTCTGGAAAAGTTGCTTAACTTCTCTAGCACTTAGTTTCCTCATCTGTAAAGCAGAATGCAGCAGCCTGCTGCAGTGGCAGGCACCTGTAGTCCCAGCTGCTCAAGAGTCTAAGGCAGCAGGATCACTTGAGAGACAAGCCTGGGCAACATGGTAAGACCCCATCTCTACCAAAAAGAAAAAAGAAAAAAAAATTAGTCAGGCATGGTGGCACGCGCCTGTAGTCCCAGCTACTCGGGAGGCTGAGGGAGGAGGATGGCTTAAGGCCAAGAGTTCGAGGCTGCAGTGAGCTGTGATGACACCCAGCTTGGGCAACAGAGCAAGACCCTGTCTCAAAAAAAAAAAGCCAGGGTGTAAGTAATGGCAACCTTGAAGGATATGATAAGAATTAAAAATGTTCTCTAGAGAACATTTAGCAGAGTATTTGGCAGAAAGTGGACACTCATTAAGGGGTGGCTAAGATTAGTAGACAAACCTAGCACCCAGGTATCCTGGTTCCAAGCCTATGTTCCACAGTGCCAAATTGCTTCTTGCTAACATGACTTATATTGTCATTGACAAATAACTGAAAATTTCTGATCCCTGTCAAAACTACAATTGGTTTTGAAAATATATTGTTTCTCTCATATATACTTTGTTTCTAATTATCACCACCACTTCCCTACATTAACATCCAAATAATTTCTTAAGTCTTTAAAAATTCCAAATGATATTTGAAAGGGAAAATCATGAAAGTGTTAATAGCCACAAATGGAGGGAAAAATGGCCAAAAACAAGCTGGACATGGTGGCTCACACTTGCATTCCCAGATACTTAGGAGGCTGAGGCGGGAGGATCACTTGAGCCCAAGAATTCAAGGCTGCAGTGAGCTATGATCATGCCACTGCACTCCACCCTGGACAGCAGGGCAAGACCCCATTTCTTTGAAAGAAAAAAATGGCAAAAAACAAATTTAGACAAAGGAAAATTATGACTTGAACTGTATATATTATATACAAAATGGTGCCAATTCAATAGACGTGCCACTACTAAGGTAGAGAGGAGAATCCAAACTCTAGCAGTCTCCACAGTTAGGCCATGGAGAGAACTGACAGATCCCGTGCAACTTTCAAATGCACCAGAAGTATAGCCAAAAGATAATTATCACTATTTTCACTGAATCAACAATCATTCAGTCATCAAATATTTACTGAGCACCTAACTATGAGGTTACTATAGGCTAGGCATTGTTCAGCAATCCAGATGCTTAAGAGACATCAATGAACAAAACAAAGATTTCTTATATTCTAGCAGAGGGGCCAGGCAATAAACACAATAAGTAAGCAAATCCCATAGTACGCTAGAAGGTGACAGGGCTACGGGTAGGAAATGTGAGTCCAGGGAGGTGGGGAGGAGAGTCACATCATTAGGAAGAGCAGAGGAGGGCTCCCGGAGAAGGTTGACAGTGAGGAACGACCCGCAGACTCACAGGTGGTGGGGGCGTTAGGCCAAGTGGACATATATCCAGAAAGGTGCTCCAGGCAGAGGGACAGTTAGAGCCAAGGAGTGAGAGAACTGGCTGTTGTGTGGGAGTGGGGGAGGGGAATAAAGCTAAGTCTGTTTATCATCGTCTTTAAACATCAAGATGTTTCATTTACATTTTGATAAATAAGCAAAGATACAAAGAGGCTAAGAAAAGGGGTAAGCATCCTGTTTAATTTTACGTAGAAAACTAATGCCAGAGATAGGATTAGAAGCCACGACTCCTAAAACCCTGGTGTGAACCTCTGAGACCCACTGCCTGGGTCAAAGCTAGTGTCAACCCCTCAAGCCAAGCCATGTCCACCGCTCCAGGCTCTCAGCAGCACCTGGCACAGCCACTCCCTCCTCAGGAGGCACTGTCCTCTTCTGGTTTTCAGACACCAATTTCTGGTTTTCCTCCCACCTCTTTAGCTACTCCTGTGAGTCTCCCTTGCTGTCCCCCCTCTTCTATCCAAGCTCTAAGTGTTGAGGTACCCCAGGACTCTGAGCTGCTTCTCTTCCCTAGCTATATCGTTGCCCTAAACAGTCGAATCCAGGCCCATTCGTGGCTTTAAATCCTACTTCTACCAGGGGTTCTCAGCCCTAGCTGTATTTTAGAGCCACCTGGACGGCTTTAAAACAAACTATGACTGGACCCCAGCCCAGACCAACAGGATCTGAGCCTCTGGCAGTGGGGCCTGGGTATCAGCATTTTTAAAGGTGGTTCAAATGTGTACTCAGAGTTGAGAACCACTGGTTTAAATACACTAATGGACCCCAAATTTTTTTATTTCCAGTCCTAAACCCTTCCCTGAGCCCAAACTTGTATGTCCAAATGCTGATAACACATCTTTTTGAATGTTTAAAGTCCACTTAAACCTAACTTATTCAAAACATAAGTCTTTTTTTTTTTTTTGAGACAGAGTCTCACTCTGTCACCCCCGGGTAGAGTGCAGTGGTGTCATTGTAGCTCACTGCAACCTCAAACTCCTGGGCTCAAGCCATCCTCTCACCTCAGCCCAGAGTGCTAGGATTACAGGCATGAGCCACCTCACCCGGCCCAAAACATAACTCTTAATCTCCCCATCTTTTCTCCCTGCTTCTACTCTTAAACTTTTAAAATTCATTTTCCACGGAAATGTATTCCAATGTCATACCCCTGCTTAATTCCCACCAGTGGCTTCCCACAGTCCCACAGTCCCTAGATAAATCTGGAATCTTGACTCCAGCCTGCAGGGTCCTTCCCAGGTTGGCCCCCAGCCCAGCCTCCCCCTGCTCACCGTGTCCCAGATACACTAGCCTCCCCTCCCGCCTCAAACACACCCAGCTCCTTCCTGCCTCACTGTCTTTGTACCTGCTGTTCTATCTGCCTACGATAAACTTATTCCAGCCACTGTGAATGCCTTAGTCCTTATCAGGTTGCAGGTCAAATTTCACTTCCAAAATCCGAAATTAGCTTTCCTGCCCACCCTATTTAGAGTAGCCCCCACTCCCCGCTCTCTCAAATCACCCTGGGCTCTTGTGTTTCTTTCCCTTCAAAGCACTTATCACCACTATCAGAGCAGACTCTGGAGCTAGACTGCTTGCCTGAGTTCAAACTCCATCTCAGCCACTTACTGACTCTGTAACCTTGGGAAGATTTCTTAACTTCGCCGGTAACAATTTCCACATTTGAAATAAGGCTAATAATGATACCTACCCTCATACAGTCAATGCAGTGCCTGACTCACAGGAAACACTTGAGTGCTAGCAATTAGGATTACTGTCAGAAATTCCCTGTCTCCCCTTCTAGAATGTAACTCCCAAGGGGCAAGAAACTTGTCTATTTCATTCACTAGTGTATTCACAGGGCTATCACACAATAGGTCCTCAATTAATGTAATATATAATATTAGTATATATTAGAGAACAAATAGACTTCCAGGTCTAGCATTTTGGGCTGACAATGTTAATCTAAGTTTGGATTCCAGGGGCCTCGGATTATAAGAAAAACCATTGCTTTGTTCCATTCAATCACAACTGACATATGACTGAAGAGATTCTGGTGACACAGCAGCAAACCAAAAGACTCCAAATTTCAGCTCGCCACTCACAAGGAAATTCCAGACTACAAATGGACAATCTGTATATCAAACTGGGTTGTCTCTGAGTTAACCAGGTTTTATGTTTCTAAGAATTACGTCAATTCAAAAAGTTGATACACAAAGCAGAAGAGGCTTTATCTGCCTCTAGCTGACTAGATTTGGAGACTCAAGCACGTGTAACTCCCTGATGTAGGACAATAAGAAAAGTAAGAAAAAGAAACTGCTAGACCTCACAGAAGCTATAACTAAGCAGGCATGGCACTACAGAGAAGCCCACAAAGACTGCAGAAAGACCCAGCTAAGTTACGAAGCACAGGTCAACCAGACACACAGTATAGAAAATTCTATGTAGATTTGAGAAGGAAGAAAAAAGCCACTATACAATCTAATTAAACACATTAGGAGGGACTAACAGCACTAGCCTAAGATGAGAATGTTTCCCTGGAAAAAATATGGAGAAAATATCAGGGGAATTCGTTTAATAATTAAAAAACAGTAAGATGGGGCTGCCCCGCTCACGTCTGTAATCCCAGCACTTTGGGAGGTCAAGATAGGAGAATCGCTTGAACCCAGGAGTTCAAGACCAGCCTGGGCAACATAGTGAGACCCTGTCTCTACAAAAGAAAAACTTTTCTAAATTAGCTGGGTGTGGTGGCATGTCCTTGTAGTCTCAGCTACTCAGGAGGCTGAGGTGGGGGAATTGCTTGAGCCCAGGAGTTCGAGGTTACAGTGAGCTATGATTGTGCCACCGCACTCCAGCCTAGGCAACAGAGGGAGACCCCATCTCTAAGAAAACCAAAATAGTAAGATGGGAAAGTATTTCATCATAAAAATGATCTTATGAGTAACTGTAGGACACGGCCAATAATTTAAGTTGTTAAAATAGCATATACAAAATTGTACTGCAGCCATACAACAAGGTGAACAAACAGTGACAGAGGCCAACATCTGCTAAGTAGCAGCTTCTGTCAACCTCCCCTTCACCCTGCAACCCCTAGTATCTGCTGGCTGAAATAAGACAATGCTGCCTGCTTGGCTATTTCTGGGTGGTCCTGACAGCTCTGTTCTCCACCTATAATCTGACTAAAATCAATCTCCTGTGGGATGGCCAGTAGATGGTAGGAAAGTATGTGAGTGGACAACCCTGAGGTACTACAACTGCAGAAAGGCATGACATGTGACAGGACAGAGGGCTCTGGAGTCACCCAGGTTCAAACCCTAGCCCAGATACTTATTAGCAGCATGTCCTGGGCAAGGTCACTATTTGTACCTTAGTATTTTCCATCAGTAGAAGGGAAATGATAATATCTATCTATAAGATTGTTGAGGATTGAACATGATATTCTCAATATGATGTCTGTTGTTGTTATTGTATTAGCAATCAAGTTCTGTTCACCGGCCAGCATAATCACAACAGCTGGCACCTGAAACTCCTTCCCTTGGTCACGGAAGGCTACTGTTGCCCTACCCATCAAGGCAGCTCTATATTTTAACAGAGGAATACCAGAGGAAGTCCCTGAAATTACTGGGTAAACAGGGACCATTTCTAACATGTCTATTAAACAGAAAGCTCTAGTTAACTGAATATTCTGATTAATAAAACTACTAGTTGTCAAATACCTGAATATAGTAAAACATACTTAACCCTAAAAAACACTGAGCAAATTAACCTTTGGTGGTTAAAATTCCCTGGAATTATTTTATTTACCTAAATTAATGTCAATAGCTCTCAAATATAAAACCCAATTTTATTAGGTCATTAAATATGACATGTCCGATTTCGAATCAAAAGTGTAGTTTATTGTATTTCAAACAAGAAGCAGTACAGTTAATCAAAGTATGCACCTGAACTATCAACACAGTTTTGCCATCTTAACGGTAGCTTGTTTATGCCAGCAGCAAAGAAGCCTGGAGAGTGAGTGGCAAAATCGCAAAAGGCATTTTCCTCAGCTTGTTGAGAATTGAATATTTTTCCTTGCAAGAAGAAGTTCAAAGCTTGGAAGAAGTGGTAGTCAACTGGTGCAAGGTCTGGTGAATACGGTGGATGACAGAGAGTTTCCAAGTCCAGCTGCTGTAGTTTGAGCAGTCTTGTTTGTGCAACATGTGGTCGAGCATTGTCTTGCAAGAGGATTAGCCTGTCTCTATTGACCAATCTTGGCTGCTTAATCGCAAGCATCCTCATCATTTCATCCAATTGGCTGTAGTAGACGTCCACTGTAATTGACTGACCAGGTTTCATGAAGCCATAGTGAATAATACCAGCACTGGACCACCAAACAGACACATTAGCTTTTTTTGATGAATATTCGGTTTGGGGCTGTGTTTCGGCACTTCATCTTAATCCAACCATTATACCAAACACTTGTGATTGTCAAAAAGAATCCATTTTTCATCACATGTAACAATACGGTGTAGAAATGGTTCACCTTTATGTCATGACAGCAAAGAAAGGCAAGCTTCGAGATGATCTCTCGTCTGACGCTTGTTTAATTCATGCAGAACCCATCTATCCAGCTTCTTTACCTTGCTGATTTGTTTTGAATGGTCCAATACTGTTGGAATAGTAACGTCAAACCGTGCTGCTGATTCACACGTAGGTTGAGATGGATTCACTTCCACCACAGCTTTCAGCTCATCATTATCCACCTTGGTCTCCCACGTGGCTCATTTTCAAGATTAAAATCACCAGAGCAGAACTTCTCAAACCATTGATTTACTGTGCATTCATTAGCCACATCCCTCCCAAACACTTCGTTGATATTTCAAGCTATCTGCGCTGCACTGGTTCCATGACAGAACTCATGTTTGAAAATAACAAGAATTTTTTACTTATCCATGGTTTCACAAAAATTGCTCTAAAAAAAATGTGAAAGATAATCACAAGCCAAAACGTGCATTTGAAAGACTGAGGATGCACCTTCACAATAAAAATAAAACAAGAAGTGTCAAAGTGAAATGTCAGAGATACCAACTGTCAAACTTAGTACTTCAGGAAATTGGACATTTCATACTTAATAACCTAATTAAAAAGTATTAATCTTTTTTGGGATTGAGGGAAACCAAAATTTTTGTATTCCATTTTTGTTAAAAATGGCTAAAAACAAGAAATATCTAACATCTATATATGCATAGGTGCTTTTGAAACATTAAAATTATGAGGCTATAAATTAAAATTTTAGAAATAAAATATTTTCACTTCAGGGCAGAAAAAACAATTTGCAGGACAGGAATAGGGAAGATTCACACCATGCAAACCACTGACAAGTTGGTTACCCAGACACACTAAGCAGTAATTATGTGACTGGAATTGTGGAAGTAAATCCACAAGGCTCATGGATGAGACATTATTAAGTAGCATGTCCACGAAGAGACACTGTAAAGCCCAGTAGAGGTTAAGTACTCATTTCAAAGGAGAACAGAAGTTTATTCCTTCCATTCTGTCATTTAATACCTAGGTGAGTAATACAGGCATTACTGTGGGTTAACCTGAACTTAACCTGACTGTGAAATGAACAAACATTCATTCTTTCCCAAGTATGTTATACTGTGTCCCTGGAAAAATCGTGGATCCTGGCCTTGCAGCCTGACCTCCTCAGAGACATACAACACAGGAATAATCCATCTAGTCAAGTGTTCAGCCCCAAGCCTCAAATGAGTAAGAAATTTTCCTTTACTTCAGGGAGGCAATTCTCAGGTACCAAGAATATGACATACTTCAAAATGATTTCCATACAACAATTCAGAACACTTCTGAAAAACTACAGCATATTTTAACAAGACAATAAACATGCAAAGCACTCTCAACTAATTGTAACACAGCAAATAAAATAAACATCCCAGGAAGTGTGACCATTTGAAAATCCTAGCTCCAAGGCCCTGCCCATTCAGAATGAGAGCACAAGCAGCAGCTGCTGAATGAAACCAGGGCACACAATGTCTCTAAAGCGACAAGTGCTTGACATGGTAAGTCTGACACGGGAAAGGAAAAACTACAGTAAAGCAAACTTCCAAACTGGCTTAGGATTAAATATAAAGTTTCACTTCCTTTTTGACTCATGTATCTGAAAAGGAAGCAGAGAGTATCACTAAATTTCCCTGCTTTGATAGATGGGAAATGTCTCCTTTATTCGGCACTTCTCTGATTAGTAGGTGAGGTTGAATTTTTTTCATGTTTTTATTTACATCTGAAATTTCCCATAGCGTCTATTAATTTCCTTTGTCCACCTACTTGTTGAGATCTTGATGTATTTATTTCTATAAATCTTTAAAATGATAAAACTACTCACCATCCTCAGACTATCTTCTAACAAGATTATTAAAAATAAATTTAATTTTTAATGAGCATATATTAACATTTTGCATATTTAGGTCTGCAAACCTTTTCCTTTGTGATTTCTTCTGCTTTTGAAAAGAAAGTTATAGAATTACCACATGACCCAGCAATCCCACTGCAGGGTATATATCCAGAAGAGGGGAATTCATCATATCTGCACTTTCATGTTTACTGTAGCACTATTCACAATAGTCAAGATTTGGAATCAACCTAAGTGTCCATCAGTGGCTGAATGAATAAAGAAATTGTGGTACATATACACAATAGATTATATAGTCATAAAAAAGAAATGAAATCCTGCCATTTACAAGTGTGGATGTAACTGGAGAACACTAACTGAAATAAGCCAAGCACAGAAAGACAAATCTCACATGTACTCACTCATATGTGGGAGCTAAATATTAAAACAATGGATCTCACAGAGACATAGAATAATGGTTACCAGAGACTGGGAAGGGTAGTGGGGAGTGGGGGATAAACTGGGGATGCTTAATGGGTGCAAAAATATAGTTAGATAGTTAGATAGAATGAACAATATTTGATAGCACAGCAAAATGACTATAATCAACAGAAAGTCAGGATACACTTTAACTAAAAGAGTGGAATTGGAATGTTCCTAACATAAAAAAAAATAAATGTTTGCAGTGATGGATACCCCAATTACCCTTACTTGATTAATACACATTGTATGTCCATACCAAATATCACATGTACCCTATAAATATGTACAACTATTATGTACTCACAATAATAAAAAATAAAAATTTTCTTAAAAGTTATCATTCCTTCACAGGCACATGTCTAATAAAATGTTCCAAGAAAGTGTTAAGGTATTATCCCTGATAAACATTTTATTGTGCCTTTTCTTCACAGTGTCTCTATAATTTTAAACATTTCTCTTTAACCCACCTGGAATTTATCTTGATGAATGATATGTTTTCCAGTTATCTCATCACCAACACGCCTCTCCCCACAGAGGCATAGTTCCTCGCTCCCACCAGAGCCCCCTGACATCATACCAGCAGCACCTCACTTCAGAATCTACAATTGTATGGCGTTGGAAGGTATATCATCTTTTGCACCTCGGTTTCCTGATCTGTAATAAAATACACTTAGTTGTGTTTTACATAATAAATGTAAAATATCCAGCACAATATCTGTCATATAGTAGATGACCTATAAGTAGTAAATATTTTAATTATTCTAGTATTTGATGAGAATGTAAAAGTAACATACCAAAAAACTCATTTCAAAAACCTCAAGAACATTAAGTTTAACCAATTAAAAGCTAAGATCCATTGTTTAGTTAAAAATAACATCTATTATAAACTCATTTTATTTTACCTTTTCATATTTTAACTAAAACTACTGTGTCCTATCTCAACACATGCAGCACTAATTATTTAGTGAGATTTCTCACTTTAATTGAATCTGTAAACCAATATTCTTGAAACAGACTTGGGTGTGGTTTTAAAAACAACTCGGGGTAAGGCAACTAAAGACAAGACAAACATCTGTTTAACTAAATAAATTTAAGTGAACTTTAATGCACCCTATCCTATTTATAATAATCTCCAAAATCTGTCTGATATCATTGATGCAGAAAAGAATCTGGCTTGGGTCTTCATCAAAATTCCATTAGCCTCTCAATGATTAATAAGTGTGCTTGATTCATATATGGAGTTTAGACATGGGCCAGACCACCTGGGTTCTCATCCCAGTTCACCACTTACTAGCTGTGGAACCTTAGGCACATTTCCTTATCTCCCCCTATGCTTCAGTTTCTTCATCTATAAAATGAGAATGATTATCATTATCTACTTCCTTAAGATTAAATGAGTTAATTTATGTCAAGTGTTTAGTACAGTGTACATAGTAAACATTCAATAAGTGGTAGCCGTCACTATTATTACTATTAGCAGCAGCAACAGTGTCATCTTTAAAGACTGATGGAATCTCTTAAAAAAGGACACTAAAAGAAGATTCCGTAATAAACACTAACTAACTATCTGTTTTGGTATGTGCACAGGGACACATCACCATCACTTTAATAATGAGAGTTACCTCTTACAGACTGTATCACTGTTCTGTATCATCAATTTTTGTTGTTTTTTAGAGACAGGCTCTATTGCCCAGGCTGAAGTGCAGTGGCATGATCACAGCTCACTGCAGCCTCAAACACTTGTGCTCAAGCAATCCTCCTACCTCAGCCTCCCAAACAGCTGGGACTACAGGCACCTGCCACCATGCCCAGGTAATTTTTCTTTTTTTTCTTTTTTTAGAGATAGGGTCTCACTATGCTGCCCAGGCTGGTCTCAAACTCCAATCAAATCACTGTAACATATGTATTTGCCTTGCATGGAAAATGTTGCAACTCTTTTAAATTTCTCCATCTCTGCCTGTATAAGTGAGAACCTTAACTTCCCCACTTTGGAGCACTGACTCCATTTCTTTTGGAGTCTGTGTTTACCCGGGTGGCTATCCTCAAGATTTGTGCTAAAATAAACTCTATACTTAATCCTATTTTCTGAATCTCATTATTTAAGGTTGACAAATTCAACAGGAAGATTAAAATTATAAGGTTATATATACCTAATAAAATGGTGTCAACATATATGAAGCAAAAATTACTAGAACTCACAGAGAAACTGAAAAATCTACCATAATGATGGGAGATTACCACAGTGCTCAATTATTTATAAGCAAAGCAGTTAAAAAATCAGTAGACAGTAAACAGAAAACAAGAACAATGCAATCAACAAGTTAGGCCATTAGATGTATACAGAACCTTGCAACCTTGTAACCCCCTACTTTCTAAAACAAACCAAAGAACACAGGGAATGCTTATGAACATTCATCTCATACCTGGCAATAATGAAGATCTCAACAAACTCTATGAAAGCAGCACACAAGCCATTCCTCTGGTCACAATGCAGTTAAAACATAAGCCGATAACAGAAAAAACAATTTTTAAACCATACATTTGGAAACTTAAAAGCATGCTTTTAAGTAACTTATGGGCCAAAGAAGAAATCATAATGAAATTTAAACACACTCAAACAATATGAATACTACACTTGAAAACTCCTGGCTTCACTAAAGAGATACTTCTAGAGAAATACATAGCCTTAAACATTTACATTAAAAAAAGAATAAGTAGGCCAGGTGAGGTGGCTCACACCTCTAATCATAGCACTCTGGGAGGCCAAGGCAGGAGGATCACTTGAGCTCAGGAGTTTGAGACCAGCCTGGGCAAGAGTGAGACCCAGCCCCCCCAACCCCACCCCACCCCACCCCACCCCTGACCCTCTGCCCCGTCTCCACAAAAAATAGAAAAATTATCTGGGGCATCATGGCGCATGCCTGTAGTCCCAGCTACTTGGGAGGCTGAGGCAGGAGGCTCGCTTGAGCCCAGGAGTTTGAGGTTGCAGTGAACTATGATGACACTGCACTCTAAGCCAGGGTGACAGAGTGAGACTCTGTCTCCAAAAAAAAAAAAAAAGAATAAGTGACCAACTTCTAAGAAGTTAGAAAAAGAATAGAATAAACCCCAACCATTTAGCAATCTGTACCCTCATGTACATTCATTATGCTTTATATACTGTATATAATTTCTAATCCTTAAAATAACTCTGAAGGATAGATTATAGCTGTTCCCCACAGCTACAAATGTCCTGGTTACCTGAGTTTAAAAGCACCTTGGTGGGGGAGGGAGGGAGTGTCTATCAAGTAAGATGTGACTCCTGTATCCACCCTTGCAAATGTCATGAAGCCTCACTTTTACTGAGAATAAAAGTAATTTTGGGTTTTTTTACAGCACAATGAAATCTGGGATCAATGGCTTCAAGGGATGAAATAATGTACAAATAACTCATTTTATGAAAAAGGTACTGGCAAACTTCCATAGTTGTAGTCAGCAAAATCTGCACTACTTTCATGAGGATTCTACTTCACCCTAGTGCATATGAAGCAACCAAAACAGAAATTATCCACCAAGAAAAATTAAAATATATTTTAAAAGAGAATCACTACCTTGATTTTTACAAAATAGAAATAATGAAAACAGCTGTGCGTGAGTAAAAGGCAACATCTCCATGGCCTCACAGTTCTCCCAGGGATCCACCCTGCATCCCTACAGAGAAAGCCCTCTGCCCTCTCCCCTCACGGCTTCCTGCATGTTTAACCCAGGCAGTCAGGGGCCCTGCAAGTGCAGGCCTCCATTTTTGCCATCTTTGATTCCTCAACGCCCAGTACAGTGCCTGGTACCTCGAAGGCTTTTTAAAAAGTTCAATGAATTAATATGTCTCCTAAATGCTACTATTTCCACTTAGCAACGAGAGACAAACATAATTTATACCCTCATCACTTGACTAAAAGGTGGAAAAGAAATGTTTCCCTGAAGATATTTCCTGCTTTACAAAGCAATCAATCAAATACTCAGTGCAGAAAACAATACAGTCGATACTGCAGATACCCAAGGTCAATGACATTCCTGGTGGTTCTGCTGCCAATGTAGGCTGTGCTTCTGCCCAGTGATGATGCTCAGAACAAACTGAGATAAAGGTACCTGGATGGGGGCAATCATCCAGTTCCCCTAAAGATGGGTACATTAACATCAGACATCCCTTCCTACTGAAGTAGACGCTCAGTCCAAAAGGAAGTTCATTCCATGAGACTCAAGAACTATTCCTAACTCTCCTTCCTGCCTGAAGCCCTGTGCAACAATAACTTGATTAATGGTATCATCTGGGAAAGAGGTTGGGCTGTTAACAAAAATCTTGGAAAGCATGTCGTAACCACAAAGTTTCTGCTAAACTGCAAACATGTGCAGCTCTATCAGACAAAAATACCTCTGCACAGAGCTTTGATTTATTTTGAGAGGAAGAGAGATACAGACAGAGAAGTTAGTAAATGAGGCTCTCTATTGCCTTTTCTGTGCCTTTCCCTGTTCATGTCTGCTTCTCTCCTCTGTACGCTGGAAGAGAAGGATAGGAAAGGACACGCACACTGGCAGCATCCCTATGTATTGCAAGCATTCAAAAGTTCACCCACCATGGCCCCACAACACTTCCAGCTAAACATGATTGTTATTATTATTACACCTATTTCTACAGATGAGAAAACTAGTTCAGAGAATTTCACCAACCTGATCAAGGGCCACATACTTTGAGTGACAAAATTGATACTTGCATCCTAACACTATATCCCTAACACCAGCACTATACCAATGACAACTGACTGACTTCAGTGACAACAAAACTAATCCAGCATTTTTTTTTTTTTTTACAGCTTTGTTAAGATATATTCTGTGAAAGTTGATCATACGAATTGGGTCAGTCTAGTCATACCCAACTAAAACAGAGTCGAGAAGCCAGGGGTAAAAGCACTCAGGGCACAAAACATTGCTCCAGGAATGTAATTCTCTGCAAGCCTGCCTGCTGAAACTGCCTGCTGTAACCTGGAACCAGGTTATCTAATAGCTGCTGAACCAATCTCCTGTGACTCTAAGAACAACTTTACCCATTTCTGTCACTTACAATCAAAATCTACCAGCTCCCCAAAACCTTATTAGTGCCATTAAACTTTCTTGAAGAACAATACGTAATATTTCTGTATTTTTATAAAACCTCTACTCTTCTCTGTTTTCAGACATACCAAAGACCACTCCCATCTGCATGTATGCCCTGAATTACAGTTCTTTCTTCCCAAATAAAACATTTTAATTTTTGAGATTTGTCTCTATATTTTATTTGTCTTTTGACAATCCACATACCATAAAATTCACCCATTTAAAGTGTACAGTCTATTGGTTTTTAGCATATTCAGAATTGTGCAACCATCACCACAAACTAATTTTATAACATTTTCAACACCCAAAAAGAAACCCTGTACACATTAGCAGTAACTCCTCATTCCTACTCTCCCCAGCTCCAGCCCCAGGCAACCACTAATCTACTTTCTGTCTCTATGGATTTGCCTATTGTGGACGCTTCACATAAGTAAAATCATACAACACACGATCTTCCATGTCTGGCTTCTCACTGAGCATAATGTTTTTAAAGTTCATGCATGTTCTAGCACGTGTCAGTGCTTCAGTCCTTTTTATTGCTGAGTATTATTCCATTGTTCGGACAGACAACGTTTTGGTTGCCCACTCATCAGCTAATGGACATTTGGGGTGTTTCCACTTTTTGGCTATTAAAAATAATGCTGCTATGAACATTCATGTACAAGTTTTTTTATGAATGTTCATACAATGCCTAATGTTTTCATCAGGCATTTGCATTTTCAAAGTGTTTTTACAACATTCTCTCCTTTGCATCTTATATAACTACTTAATTTTATGTTGGAGAAAGCTGAGGCTTGGAGCAGATAAGTGACTTTACCACCCACTGCTGGCTAACCCTCATTGCTTGACTAAAATCTGGAAAAGGAATGTTTCCCTGAAGATACTTCCTGTTTTAGGAAACCCACACCCTCTGGATGAAGAGATGGTGTTCATTCCATAACACCACACTGCTATGGTTATGGTTTTGTTTCCTCTAAAAAAAATTTCAAGCAACAGTGTGCAGATGAGGAAAATCATTATTTAGGTAAGGAGCTCCCTAAATCATTCTCAGTAAGTCAATCCATAAGGCAAATTTAAATTAAGCCTTTTAGAGTAACTGAAGGGGAGAAGGAAGTGTTTGGGACAGGATATTCTAAAGGTCCCTCCCAAATGATGACCTTCTCCTCCCCCTGGAAACAGCCAAAGCTGCTATTCCAGGGTGCAGAGACACACAATACATCTACTGTGCCCTGACAGCAGCCCTTCCTGGGGCTCTCGCACAAGTCAGATGTGCCTGTGGGCTCTGTCCCCTAACATCAGCCCCAGTTACAAGACTCCCTTGGCCCCCAAGGCCTCGGGACAGAGCTCATTTGTTCTGATATAGGTAAAAGTATTTTGGAGGCATACGTTGCTACAGTCAACTGTATAAACCCCCTTTCCCAACCTCCTGAAGCTCTGTCTAGGCTTATAACATTTCTGGTAGTAAAGTTTAGAAGAAATGATTAATAATTATTTAATAATATATAAAAGTCGGCTGGGCACAGTGGCTCATGCCTGTATTCCTAGCACTCTCGGAGACTGAGGCGGGAGGGTTGCTTGAGGTCAGGAGGTTGAGACCAGCCTCAGTAAGAGCAAGACCCCGTCTCTACCAAAAAACAGAAAAAATTAGCCAGGCATGGTGGCGAATGCCTGTAGTCCCAGCTACTCGGGAGGCTGAGGCAGGAGGATGGCTTGAGCCCAGGAGTTGGAGGTTGCAGTGAGCTAGGATGATGCCACTGCACTCTACCCAGGGCAACAGAGTGAGACTCTGTCTCCAAAAAAAAAAAAGTAATATATAAAAGTAATTTACTGACAACTTACTAGATATCTTTTTGCGTTTACTTCATTTAATCCTCACAATAAGATACGTACCATTATTGCCTCAGCATTACATGTAAACACTTTGCTATATGGGGAAAACATACAGTTGGTAGGAGTATAAATTGATGTAACTTCTTAGGAGGGTAATTTGGAAATATCTGCGGAAACTGAAAGTGTAAATGTTCTTTGACATGGCAATTCCACTTCTGAGACTGCATCCACAGATACACTTCACAAGTGCCTAGAGATGGAGAGGTAAGAATGACAAATGAAACACTATTGTGACAGTAAAAACCTAGAAACAAATATCCATCAGTATAGCAGTGGCTGAACAAATTACAGTGTGTATCTGTAAAATGGAGTGCCTTGAGACTGTTAAAGAAAAAGAAATAGATTCATTTATGTGTGTTGATATTGAGCATTCTCCAAGATATGTTAAGTGGGGGTAGAGGGGACAAGATAAATATCATTATGTACAACAATTTATTTTTTAAAGGACGTATATGTACACACCACCATTCTGGCTGTGTAGTCTTGGGCAAATTATTTAACCTGTCTCACAATTTCCTCATCTACAAAATGGGGATAACAACAATACTTCCCACATAGTGCTCAATAAAAATTACCTGAGACTATTATTATAATTTAGTGATTATATAATTATGATACTACCACTACCAATAACATTAACAATTTTTGTTGTTGTTGTTACATGGGTTCAAACCACCCCCCCCCGGGCCAAAAAAAAAAAAAAAACAATAATTTAACACATACACTAGCCATTCGGACATTAGGCAGATACAGAGAGATTGAGGTAAACAGCATCCGCTCTGCTTCCTCATCTAGCTCCCAGCCTATGAGGCTTACACTGCGTGTCCCCTTGAGCACTCACCACCAACAGGCAACAGGCAACAGGCAATAGGCTCTCTGCTTTAGTAGTTTCCAGTGAGGAGGAAACAGCCCTTCAACAAACCCTGAGCAGTGAGATAGGTTTCCACTGCTCAAACAACTTCCCCAGATGCACACGGAGCTCCCTCCCTCACGTAACAGAGATCTAGGACCAAATGTCACCTCCTCAGACAGGCCTGTCTTGGCTCTCCCATCTAAAACAGACCCTCGCTGCCATCATTCTCCAACCTGCCTCCACTGCCTGCACAGCAGTTACCACTACCTGACACTACAGCATTTATTACCTCTCTCTCTCTTTCTGAATGTAAGTTCCCAAGAAAGGGAGAAACGTGTCACATTCCCTGTGTATCTCATTCCGTGCTCTATCCATAGTGCCTAGAACAGTATCCAGCATAAAACAGGTGCTCAATAAATATAAATAAAGAGATGGGATTGACACGCAAGTTAAAAGCTATAGGGTGGAAAATATACTCACAAAAATAATATTTTTAAAAATTGCTGCTGTCATTTTGTATCGGCAAAGCAGGTTCTCAAGACATCATTCAGTCAAGAGTTAAGATAACTGTCCTACAGACTTTAGTCCTACCATGTTTACCATGTAATTTTTTTCCTATATAGCATAAATTCACATAAAGCCTTATCAAAATATGTTCAACACCTTTAAGCTAACGGTTACCAGAAACAATGTTATATATTAGTCATAACAATTGTTTAAAAAGGTACTTCTAGAAAAATAAAGTTCAAAGGGCAAACTGAATTAAACTTGCTTTTCTTCATTCCTTCCAACTCAAGTTTCCTGAATGCAGAAGGCCAGAACAAGCATTAACTATTAAACAATTCTGTTAAAGTTTAATATTATGCTATTAAGATTCCTATTTTAAGGAACCAGAGACAACTAGTAGGCACTGACCAAACTAACAAGGTATTAGCATATTTAATCATAAGATTCAGGGGGTTTTTGTTGTTTTTTTGTGACAAGAGTCTCTCTCTGTCACCCAGGCTAGAGTGCAGTGGTGTCATCACAGCTCACTGCAGCCTCAAACTCCTGGGCTCAAGTGATCCTCCTGCCTCAGCCTCCCGAGTAGCTGGGACTACAGGCACCACCACACCCAGCTAATTTTTCTATTTCAGTAGAGACGGGGTCTCACTCTTGCTCAGGCTGGTCTCAAACTCCTGAGCTCAAGCAATCCTCCCGCCTCAGTCTCCCAGAGTGCTAGGATCACAGGCGTGAGCCACTGCGCCCTGCCAGATTCGGTTTTTAAAACCTTACAAAATAGGGAATTCAAAAAAGGACATCCCTTCTACCTGCCAAAATAACCTCCCAAAGCGTGAGGAACTATAAAAAATAAGATGATATATAGGATGCACAGGTCAGTGGGTTTTTTGCCTTAGTGTTTTGATTCTCAAGGAATCTAAGAATTCAATATATAAGAAGAAAGAGAAGATGCTGACATTAGTCATCTGCAACACAAAAAAAATTTTAAGTCCTTTCGCTAATGTAACCAGAGAGGAGAATTAAAAAAAAAAAAAAAAGAGCAAGCTTTATACAAAAGGCACATGTTGATAAATACACCACACTTACTGAGTCTGGATGATTTCTGCTAGGGAAGTAGAAACATGAAATTTAATAAAGGTAAAAAAAATCTCAAATTTAAAAAAAAATCACTAGTTTCTTTTTTTAAACCTGATGTTTGTCACAGACTCTGCTTATCAGACTCTGTATCTGCAAATCCCATACACGGAATAAGCTTTAAAATAAAGATGTGAACAGCTCTACCACCAAATCACTCTACAAATTCAAAACTTATGCCTCTAACCTCTAGTAAGTATTGAACTTCCCAGTTATGTAAATTATATTCTAAGAAAATATTAAACGAGTGACAGCGTAAGCAAATAAATAGGACCAGGAATCAGAAGAATTTATTCCTTTGAAAATATGATTTAAAATCTAAATATTTTAAATTATATTTTACTGTATATGAATTATATCTCAACTTTAAAAGTATATTTTCCTATGCTTTTCATTTAATATTCTCATTCTGAGAAAAGACATTACTATAAAATAACTGAAAATGGCCTAAATTAAAATTAGTCCCCCCACCCAAAAAATACATACAGCATGGTACACCCAGTGCTCCACAGGTCTTCACTGCTTGACCCCACAAGGCAGGGAGTTATGCAACCACAGTCCATGCTCCATCCAATAAAATGAGAATTGAGATGTCAAAACGCGGTTATACTGTCACTGCACTCACTCTTAGCTTACATAATTGCCTGGGCTTATTTTATAATAGGTCTTCCCTCCCTCCTCCGCCTCTCTCCATCAAACACATAAAACTTAACTCTACTCTCCCTAAGTTATAATTAATGTACAAGATTACACTCTATTTTCAAAAAGTGAAGAAGAAAGATAGAAAACGAACTAAATTGTAATTAATAAAAATATATACAGGCCAGGAGCGGTGGCTCACACTTGTAATCCCAGCACTTTGGGAGGCTGAGGCAGGAGGATCACTGGAAGGTCAGGAATTTGAAACCAGCCTGGGCACCATGGTGAGACCCCATTTCTACAAAAAAATTTAAAAATTAGCAGGTGTGGTGGCACATTCCTGTAGTCCCAGCTACTGGGGAGGCTAAGGAGGGAGGATCACTTGAGCCCAGGAATTCAAAGTTGCAGTGAGCTATGATTACACCACTGCACTCCAGCCTAGGTGACAGTGAGACACTGTCTCTTAAAATAATAAAATAACATAATATAAAATAAAATAACATAACATAAAATAAAATAAATACACACACCATAGTTCTACCCACCCCATGGTTTTGCTTTCCGTGGTTTCAGTACCCGCCGTCAACTGCAGTCTGAAAATATCACATACAATAAGATATTTTGAGAGACAGAGAGACCGACCACATTCATATAACTTTTATTACAGTATACTTTATAATCATTCTATTTTTAGTTATTAATTTGTTACTGTGCCTAATTAATAAATTAAACTTCACCACAGATATGTATGTCTAGGAAAAAAACATAGTATATAGTATATAGAATTTGGTAGTATCCCCAGTTTCAGGCAGCCACTGAGGGGACATGGAACATAAACCCCATGGATAAGGAGGCAATACTGTATATATAAAAGTATTTAGAGCATATCCAAAAAATATTTGCTTTGGGATTATATGAATTATGGACATTTTCTAATTTTTGTTTCATTTTGCCTTGCTCTATTTTCTGATTTTCCTGTAACATACTGCTTTAGCCCCCCAATCTCCTAAAAAAGAAAAAATTAATGATGAGAATTTCACTCTTCATTTTGACTTCAATGAGGAACTAGATAATGTTCACATAAACAAAAGGTCAAAATAGAAAGAAAAGCAACAACTGGCTAAACAGGTCATAAGTAGATAGGTAAGAAAAAATTTCACAGAACATTTACAAAACCCATTTTCTTAAGATAGTATTTCCTAGCCATATGTTTCCACAGCTCTTGTCTGGAAACTTTAGATTCCCTCGCTGGTAAGCATTTATACAACCAATATTTCCTGAATGTCTGCTTTGTGCCAGGCCCTGGGACTATGGCTGTTACTAAGATAGACATACAGATGAAGGAAGGCAGAACGAGAAGCCCCAAGCAAGGTAAATATCTCTACAAGGGAAGTAAGGAACGCTGTGGAGTGCAGAGCCTCAAAGGAGGACCCAGAGAAAGGTCTGCCTAAAGAAGCAAAATTCAGAGTTCATGAAGTCTAAGAAAGGGTCTTTGATATACACAAAGGCACATCAAAATAAAATCGCCTAAAACCAATGATAGAGAAAATCTTAAAAGCAGCCACAGAAAAAGGACACATTATGTACAGAGAAACAAAAAGAAAGGTGAGAGCAGATTTCTTGTAGGAAACAACGCAAGCAAGAAGACAGTAAAACAAATCTTTTTTTTTTCTTTTTTTTTTTTTGACACAGGGTCCCACTCTGTCACCCAGGCTGGAGTACAGTGGCATCATCATAGCTCACTCCAACCTCAGACTCCTGGACTCAAGTGATCCTCTTGCCTCAGCCTCCCAAGTAGCTGGGACTAAAAGTGCATGCCACCATGTTTGGGTAACTTTTATTAATTTTTTGTAAAGACAAAGTCTCACTATGTTGCCCAGGCTGGCAACATCTCTAAAGTATAACTACCAAAAGATTTCAGCCCAAAAGTTTGGAGTTCCAAAAATCTTTTGACTCAAATCTACAAATTTCTATGGCAATGATACCTCTGAATTACAAGCATTACATTTTCTCAAACACTATCATCTCATTTGGCTAGATTAGATGTAATATATTTAGCATCTGCTTTTTTAGTATAATGTTTTACACCCAAAAGGCATGAGATACATAATAACTGTGGATGAATTACGAGAATTTAAGGTAACACTAGTAATGCTTCTTCTTTTTTTGCCCCCAAGTATATTCTAAATATGTGATAACAACATATTTGAGCAGCATCAATTGCCTACAAAATACTTTTTAATTTAATCTTCACACAAACCCACTGTTTAAATGGGAAAACTGAAGTTCAGAAAAAGGGAAGTGATTTGCCTAAGGACGTAAAGCGGAGGAAGTGGTGGAAGTGAGGGTAGGAAAGGGGTATTTCTTAGGTTCTTCCTATCAGCCAGTTATAACACTAGCCAGTTCGCTTACATTATATCTAATCCCCATATATGCCAAACGAAGTAGGAAATGCCTCCTCCCATTTTACAGTACAGGAACAAGATTAAGTAGTTTGGGGAAAAAAGTTACACAGCTAGATACGACCAGGTCTAAATAGCTCTTTCTATTAAACTCCTAATGAAATACGTTAAACTAAAGGGAAAACATAAAATATAAAAATGCATTATGAGATAGAATTCTACTCAAAGAGAAGTAAAACAGAGTTCTTGATGAAAAGTAAGGATAGACTTTATTTTATTCATTTACTATAACGGACAAGGCCCCCAACAATCCCCTTACAACCAATACAATATGGAGTTTCAAAGCAATATTTCTTCTACAAGTCCTTAATGCAGACCAAAGTATGATGCAACAAAAGAAAGAGCACTGGCAGGCAAAATAATTCAGTCTGGGAGTCAGATGTCTAATTTAATCTAATGATAAAATCTAGACTATTTAGATAGGAATCAACAAAAAATTCTCTTCCACCCCAAGGCCAAATCAGCCACCACCTGGTTCTTAAAAGGCCCACAGCTAAGAATGGTTTTTTACAATGGTCCCTGAGTAACAACAGTGCATGGATACAGGTCCTTCAGTCATCACCGATGCGCCCCTCTGGTGTGGGATGGGGACAACGGCATTTGGGGGACAGGGGCACAGGGAACATGCTGTATCTTCTTCTTAATTCCGCTGAGAACCTCAAACTGCTCTAAAAATAAAGGCTATTAAAAAATAAAAATAAATAAAAAAAATTCTTAAAGGTTGGGGCCGGGTGCGGTGGCCCACACCTATAATCCCAGCACTCTGGGAGGCTAAGGTGGGAGGTAACGCTTGAGTTCAGGAGTTCAAGAGCAGCCTGAGCAAGAGCAAGACCCCATCTCTACAAAAAATAGAAAAATTAGCTGGGCAAGGTGGCACACACCTGCAGTTCCAGCTACTCAGGAGGCTGAGGCAGGAGGATCACTTGAGCTCAGGAGTTCGAGGTTGCAGTGAGCTATGATGATGCCACTGCACTCTAGCCCGGGCAACAGAGCAAGATCCTGTCTCAAAAAAAAAAAAAATTGTAAAGGTTGAAAAAGAATCAAAATAATAATATATGAAATATAAATAATAAAAATGACATACATGCCAATCAATTCAAATTTCAGGGTCCATAAATAAGATTTTATTAGACCAGTCATGCTCATTCATTTACATATCATCCATGGCTCCTTTTATACAACACGATAGAGCTGGACAGTTGCAAACAAGATCATCTAACCCTCAAAGCCTAAGGTATTTACTATCTGGCCCTTTACAAAAAGCTCGCTGACCCTCACTTTAAGGGGATAGATGCCTCACCACCTTTAATAATCTTCCATGAACATTATTCCTCACAGCCAAGCTTTTGAAAAATAACTGAAGATCATTAATTCAATAAATATTTCTTTAGGACCTATTCCAGGCATTGTGCTGGACTATGGAAATACAGTAGTAAGCAAGATAAACAGAGCCCTGCCCTCATGGGGGAGACCACGACATAATCAAGTGCCTAAAGTGTTAGGACTGAGGAATTCTATACAAGGAACACAGCACAACCTGGTGGTTAAGAGCATGGTCTCCAGAGTCAGATTATCTTGGTTTGAATCCCAGCCCCACCACCTCCTAGCTATGTGACCTTGGCAATAACTTAAATCTCTTGGTTTTTCATCTGAAAAAGAAGATAATAGTATCTACCTAATAGGATTGTTGTATAGAATAAATCACATAATACATAAAATGCCTACACACACAGGTTGAGTATCCCTAATCCAAAAATCAAAAATCCAAAACTTTTTGAACACCACATGACGTTCAAATGAAGTGTTCATTGGAGCAGTTCAGATTTCAGATTTTTGGATGAGGGATACTCAACTGGTAAGTAAAAACAAAATATTCCAAAATCCAAAACAGTCCAAAATCTGAAACACTTCTAGTACCAAGCATTTGGGACTAAATGAAGGACATTCAACCTATAATAAGTGCTTAAAAAGATGAAAATTTAAATTTATAACCTAGATTTTAGTAATTCTATGTTGCCAATTAAAAGCATATCCCTATTTTTCAACAACCATTTAAACAGAGAAAGGGACAAATATCAAAGGAAAGTGCTGAGGCACTTCATCATGATGCATGCACCCAATATGAATAGTAACCCCACCTCCACAGAATGGTCGTCCTGGGTCCACCTTAACACTGGTCAAATGGGGGACCATTGTTCTAAGAGCAAGGCCAGAGAACAGTGGTTTTTAATCAGGGGATGCATTTGAATCACCTGCCCAAGGCTGGGATTCAGCAGGTCTAGGTGGAATTCCTGGGCACAAGTGCATGTGTGTGTGTTTCAACCACTGCCATAAAACATGGGTACCAAAAAAAAAAAAAAAAAAAACTTTCATTTCTTCTTCACGTAATGAAAAATGACATCTTTCCTTTACCCATTGTACCCATCTTCCAAGGGTAAATTTAAATTCTACCTTTTTTATGTAGCCTTCCCTAAAGTTTCATAACCTTATGTTGTTAGTTATCATTGTCCCTGAAGGTTTAGGACCTTACATTTTTAGCTATCATTTTCCCAAGAATATGACTTAAATTTCCCAGAAGACTTAATGAAACTGAATCTTAAATCATTCATTCATTCTACAAATATTTACTGGGTACCTACCTACTACATGCTAGGTTACTGTGCTCAGAACACAGTGGGAAGCAAAACCAAGGTATTAACAAGCGATAGGACTAGAGATATAGGAAGAGGTCAAACCTTAAAAGTTTGGTCCAGGTGCTCAGGATTTATGGCCATGGAGAATCACTATAAGTCTCTAAGAAGAGAAGTGACATGGTCTAGTCTATCTCAGAGAACTCATTCTAGAATGAACACAGAAGGGCCAGCTTCTGGGTCTCTTTAAAGTACATTTAGGCAGAGGGTTAAAAGCTGAGAAGTTGTTGGCCATGCAGAGGTGCATAAGAGCATTCTAGGCAGAGGGCTCAACATGCAATTCCCCGAGGCAGGTAAGAGCTAGAGAGTGTTCCAGGAAGACCACTGCAGCATAAATGCAGCATAAATGAGCAAGTAGAAGAATGTGAGTTTGGAAAGCATGGTAAGAAATTTGGATTTTGTTCTAAGTATAATGTGTGAAAGTTGTCAGAATCAAAAGGGAGTCACTAATGTTTAAAAAAAAAAAAAACCTGTCAAACAGAGCCAAGGAAGGCCATGACGTGAGGGTTCTCACACTTGTATTCTTGATAACAAAAACTACTACAACAGATTCTGCAAAAACCACAACGTTGCACAAAGGCCATTGCAATCTTACTCAAAAAATACTTTTGCAAGGCCGGGCGTGGTGGATGGCACCTGTAGTCCCAAATACATGGGAGACCAAGGTGGGAGGCCAGGAGTTAGACGCTGCAGTGAGCTATGACTGTGCCTGTGAACAGCCACTGCACTCCAGCCTAGGCAACACAGTGAGACTCTATATCTAAAAAAAAAAAAATTTAAACTTAAAAAAAAAAAATTTTTTTTTTAATACTTCCGCAAGAACATCTGCCCAGCAACTGCCTGCTCAACCTCATACTGGCATCATCCTTGTTACTGATCTTTGAAACCAAGGATACTTATTTCAAAACAATTATGTAATCCTCATTTTTTTCCTCCAAAAATGTTTGTCTTCCTTTATCTCCCTAAGCACATAGTTTACTATGGCATGTGTAGTCCCATTGCAATGCTCTGTTCCCAAATAAATATTTCTTTTTTTTTTTAATTTCAAAATATTATGGGGGTACAAACACTTTGGTTACATAAATTGCCTTGGCACCGCCCAAGTCAGAGCTACAAGCATGCCCATCCCCCAGACAGTGCGCACCTGTTAGGCGTGAGTTTCCCCATCCCCTCCTCCCCCTCCCACCTGCCCAACACCCAATGAATGTTACTTCCATATGTGCACATAACTCTTGATCGATTAGTACCAATTTAATGGTGAGTACATGTGGTGTTTGTTTTTCCATTCTTGTGACACCTCACTTTGAAGAATGGGCTCCAGCTCCATCCAGGATAACACAAGAGCTAGTTCACCATTATTTTTTATGGCTGAGTAGCACTCCATGGTATACATACACCACATTTTATTAATCCACTAATGTATTGATGGGCACTTGGGTTGTTTCCACTTTGCAATTGTGAACTGTGCTGCTATAAACATTTGAGTGCAGATTTCTTTTCTATAGAATGTCTTTTTTTCCTTTGGGTAAATACCCAGTAGTGGGATTGCTGGATCAAATGGTAGCTTTCATCAAAAAGTCCCAAAACAACTAATGTTGGCATGGAGGCAGAGAGAGGAACACTCATACACTGCTGGGGGGACTGCAAACTAGTACAACCTCTATGGAAAGTAGTATGGAGACACCTCAAAGAACTAAAAGTGGAAATATCATTTCTTATAGAGAGTCTCGCTCTGTTTGTTATTTAGGTTGACAAAGGGTAAGTCACTGGAAAGTTTGTTTTGGCTTTACAAAATTCCTTATTTTATTCTGAGTACATAATCCAGGTACATGAATCAAAATTCCAAAGGTATATAAGGTCATACAGAGAAACAAAAATCTCCCTCCCACCCTGTCCACCTGCCACACAGTTCCCTGTCCCTAGACACACACAACCACTATATCAGTCTTTGAAGAGTGTTAAGCAGGACAGAACATAAGAACATGGTCTAATTATGTTACGTATCACCCTGGCTGATGGTGGAAGACGAGTGAGAAGAAAGGACTCAGGGAGACCAGCTGGAGGCTGCTGTGGTGTCCAAGGACGGACCCAGGTGGTGACAGTGGAGATGAGGGTAGAATTGACAAAACTGATGTTAGCAAGACAGCATTAATGACTGTGGCTATAGTCATTGCTATTCACACTTAGAATCTACAGGTCTAGTATCTCAGAGCTCAATGAATCTCAGAGCTCAATGAATATGCAGACAGATAATGGGTGAGAGAACAATGCATAACGACAGAAAAATAGATTACTAAAATGTGATGTTAACAATTTAATTAATAATAATGAACTTACTGTGTCAGTATAAATTAGATGAATTAGCTCAGAAATGGCATATCCGAAACCAACCCAAAACTGTATTACTGCAGTTCAGGGGCTGAAATGACAGTTGTTTAAAAAAAAGAAAAATGCAAAACTAGGATCTTTAACCTACAGCTGTTAATTATCACATAACAGAAAAGAAGGTTAAAGTCTTCTCAATAGAACAGAAGTTTGGAATATAACATCACACCTATGCAAAGCATTTCCTTCCATCTTGATAATTTAAAATGTATCAAAAAATTCTCACCAAATCATAGTATAAGAAAAAAATATCATTAATGGGCAATATTTTTCTGCTGAATGTTCATTAAAAAGCAGTCATATTTTGTTGAATAAACTATAGTACATGCACCAAAAGGAGCACTATGCAACTGTAAGAAGGAATGAGAACCATCTATATTATACTATGGAGTAAATGTGAAAATTAAGTGAAAAAAGCATGGTAGAAAACCATGTATAATATATCACCATCTATCTAATAAAGAAAAGGTATGACTGTAACCACAAAATTAAAAATTAAAAAGGTTATCTATGGGAAGAGGAGGGAACAGGGTGAAGGCGACAGGGAAAGAAAGAAGCAAGACTTCTTCGAATTTATTGTACCTTATTTTATAGGTTTAACTTTGAAAGCCTTTTAATATTTTATATAATTATAAAATAAATTAAACTTTTAAAAAGCAATCCCTAAATACTGCAAAGAACAAAAGAACCAAACAATGCATCCAGTGGTGGCAAAACCATAGAGTAACTATTCTAAGTGACTTTAAAACACAGTAATGTGATTACATATCCCTAATAAGGACACCAAAAAAAAAACCTCAAATACTTTTCATTAGTAGTGGTTTTCATCTTCTTCTGAGACTGAAAAGTATACAATGTGGGATGAAATAATGAGTAATTAGAACCAAGATGTTTGGCTTAGAAGAAAAAAAGACACAGGTGTAAGACTGAGGTGGTTAAGTAGTCTAGTCTTGCTTCTGAACTGGAAGTATCATTAACCCATCATCTGTGTACTAAAAAGACCCAGAAACAATGATCAACCTAGTAGCAACGAGCAACCCAAAGGCCCAGATTGTGTTTTCTAAATAATACTATTTTCCATTAAAAGAAACCAAGGCCCCTTGGAGAAATGGATGATTCCAGGGCTGGGACAGAAAACATACAAGATGAGTCTGGTGCAGTTTATCATACCAGAAAGAAGAGTGATCAAAGTATTAAGAATTGTGTTTAAAGGATTTAGCAGCCAATTTGAACAGATTCCTACTGGACAAAGACGAGACAAGCTTGAGCATCAATAAGGATAATATCTGCAATGGAGTGAAACATCAAACATGTTTAAGCCCATGAGTTCACAAGGACATAAACACATACATGCAACTCACTGGTTACTTTTGAAGGCTGCTAGGGAACCAATCCACTATATTGAAACCTAGTAAATAATGGAGAGGAATTAAGCATTTACTCCACCTTTTCTATAAAAACAACACAGTACTTCAAGGTAATCAAATAGTGGATGAAGGAAAAATTCTCTTTACAGAAGTATTCCATCTAATAAATGGTGAAGTTAGAGAATTAAAATATCAACATTTTTAATGCCTAATGAAATGACTCTCTAGGCATTGAGCATCAAGGGCTCCTAACAAGAAAGACTAGTAATCATTATCTGCCTACTTACCTATGAAGTCTTCTTTCCAAAAATAAATCAAACCTGAATCTGATCCCACCTTTAGATTTAATCACCAGTTTACAGTATATTCTGTATTGTTAACTGTATTGTTAAACTACAATACAGAATAAAATCCAGATTGTGCATAACTTCATAGGACAAACTGCCAGGTTTCATCAACAAATAAATTAGAAAACAAAACATGGAGGGGGAACCTATGGATTAAAACTAGTCACAATGTATAGACAGTATTTGGATCCTGATTCAAACTGTTTTAAAAAAACTATGAGACAAGAATTTTTTTCTCCTAAGAGACAAGGTCTTGCTATGTTGCCCAGGCTAGACTCAAACTCCTGGGCTCAAGCAGTACAGTCAAGAAAATTTTAACACTGGCTTGATATCATTTGCTTTTTGCGACAGTGGTATTCGTATTTACCTTTTTAAAAAGGCTTTAAGATATACAGACTGAAATATTTAACAGTTAAAATGATATGGCATCTGGAATTGGGGGATACAGATGAAGCAAAATTGGCTGTGAATTAACAATTGTTGAAACTGGATGAGGGTAAATATTTAGGGGTTTATTATACCATTCCCTCTACATACGTGTGTGTATGTGAAGAGTTGAACATGGAAGGGAGGAAGAGAAGGGCAGTCGGTTTAACTCTAAGTTTCATATAATAAAAATACCCTGTTATCTTTCATTTCAGTATTTACTTTTCTGATTCAATACAATGACTACATGAAAGAACTAAAAACTAATAAAGATCTAAAGAAACAGGTTTTATGGTAAAATCAATAACACAAAACTGAACACCAAACAAAACCTTATCAGTATCAGATAACATCAAATGAATTTAAGGAGAAAATGATCAGCTTATATTAATATAAATTATGTTTTAATAATAGAAGGGAAACTATCCCACAGTTTGGAGACTGGCTAGAATTCAGATTCACATCATTCTCTGAGTCTCTGTAAGTCTAAAACCCAAACACACCACAAGTAGTAAACTAACAAATCACACCAGCTGCATCTCTGTAAACCACATCAAAACTCTAAAAGGCAGTTCTAACTGGTAAAACCATCCACTTCCTTAAAAAACAACTTTCCTATTCTAGTCTTCCCCACAGTCAGAATCAAAGGAGCACTTTATAACTTATATAGCACAGGCACCTGTCCATTAAAGACTCCAATTTTACACTCGTACCTTTCACCCTCTGCCCGAAACGCCCTCCCCTGTCCGACGCCCGGGGAACGCCTCACGGAGGGCCTCGACTCACACGCGTGGCGAGACAAAGAGTGAACCTTCCTTTCAGCGTTCTATTTCCTCCTCTCATCAAAAATCACTTTTCACACCAAAAAAATCTTTTCGTAACTCACCAGCAATGCATACAGCTGGCAGCTTATGTTTTTGGTCTTTGCAGGTATGACAAGTGCTTTTAGTCATTTTAGGCATAAAATCATATGGTCAAACCAATAGCAGTTTCAGGTAAAACAAAATATTTACTTCAAGGTGGATATGCATAAAGTGGACACAAATCATCTACCAAATATCTCGAGCCATGAATTACGAGAGCAGAAACAAAAGTAACTGTTACAGGGAGAGGCCCTCTGACATCTTCCAAAAAACGAAAGAAAAAAAAAATTAAGAAAAGGGAGGGAGGACAAAGATGACCAACAGCCCCATCCCTAATAAAGTTCCAGGACTATCTTATTGCCACCCGCAGGCAGATTCGGCTTTTCTTTCGGCAGAAGCCGTCGTTTCTAAAAACAACCGCGGACAAGCAGGACCCTGACGCGTCTGCACACACACCAGGGCCGCCAGCGCCGCGGGCCAGATGGGGCGGTCACCGGCACAAAGCTGACCAACGTGCGGGGCTCCTGCCGTTCCACACGGGCCCCCGAAGCCCCCCGGCCCGCCCAGAAACGGGCTGCGCGGGCGGCTCCCGCAGAGGAGCCCACGACCCGGGCCGGGCCCGGCAGAGGGCGTGCAGCGCCTTCGGCTCCTCTGCACACGGCGCGGGCCCACGGCGACGCGGGGACCCCTCCCGGCGGCCTCCCCGCGCCGCCCCCGCCCTCCGCGCCGTCGGGGCGCGCGCCCGCCCGCAGCCCGGCCCCGCTCCCCCGCGCCGCTCGCCCCGCGACCCGCGCCCGTCCGCAGCCCCGGCCCAGCTCCCCGCGCCGCTCGCCCCGCGGCCCTGCCGCCGCCCTTGCCCGCCTGCCTCACCTCAGAGACGAACCGTGCGCAGCGCGCGGGATCGCCGGGTCCGAGTGCGGCCGCCGCCCGTCGGCTCCGGCGGGGACTCCAGCTCCGACTCCGCCCCCTGTCCGCCGCGCGCACCCGCCCGCAGTCCCCGCCCGCCCGGCCTCTGCGCCCCTCAGCCCTCAGCGCTCGCCCCCGCCACCCGAGCTGGGTGCGGCCTACGGCGCTGCAGCCCAACAACGCGCCGCCCCATAGGCCTGGCGCGCGCCGCCACGCCGAGCAACGGTCCCTGCGATTGGCTGCAGCTGAGGGGCGTGGCCTCTTGTGGCGGGGCGGGGCCTGCTACCTCCCCAGAGCGCTGGACCCGCGTCAGCGCCCGCGGTCTGCGGACGGCGGAGGGTCTGGCGTGCCTTGCCCGCTGGGTCGCAGCCTCGGGACGGCGGGTCGTGGCCGCACAGGCCTCGTCGCCGAAGCAGACCTGGACGGCTGATCCGGCCCCGCCTCCCCGTCGCCGGAACCGCTCGATACGCTGCGGTCGTGGCAGGTGGCACGTCTGTCGAGGCCCCCTGCGGCCAGGCCCCGCTGCAGTCCGCTGCTCCGCCAGAGGGGCTGTCCGAGCCGGCGCCGGTAGGGAGGCGAGGGCACGCGGGTCCGGAGCCCGCACTGCGCGACTGGCCCACTCCTGCAGGGGACGGAGCCTGCCCCCCTGTGGGTTGCAGGTCCCCAGGCAGAGTTTTGGGGCCGGGCTGGCAGGAAGGGTGGGGTCAGGACAGCGGGGCCTGTGGACCCTGATAATGCTCCACAGACAAGACAACTGCCTGGCACCTGGGGCCCGGCCCGCCGATGCTTGATGAACCAGCACCAGGCGCCTCCCCAGAACCAGGGAATGAGTCCGGACTGGCGCGCTGGCAGGAGCAGCCACCTGCCCATGACCTACAGGGTAGCCTAAGAGACCAGAGCAGCACTGGGCTGCACATTTCTTCCTCCTGTTGTCTCATCTGAGGCCCAAAAAGGGCAGGGGAAACACGAGCAAGGCTGCTTGTTCTCTTCACACCCATAGGAAGCCGCGGTCCAGAAGTGGGCCGGGGCAGAATAGTGTGGAATCCAGGCCTCCCTCCCAGCAGGAGCCTCTCTGACATTGCTCCCAGGAGGGTCGGGCATACTGTCGGTGGACTAGCTGGATGAGTCAGTGACCGCTGTTCTAAGAACGCTTCTCCTGAATTTTGGCTTTTTTCAGATGGCTTTTCTGACAAGACCACAATTCTGTCTCATTCACTCGTTTCCCACCATTAATCTCTAGGAAAATGCAAATCAAAGCCATCATGAAGGCTATTGTTGGAGGAGGAGGAGGCAGAAAATAAGTGTTGGCAAGGATGTGGATAAACCAGACCCATTGTGCACTGCTGGTGGTAATGTAAAATGGTGCAGCAGCTGTGGAAAACAGTATGTTGGTTCCTCAAAAAATTAAACGTGTAATTACCATATGATCCAGCAATTCCACTTCTGAGTATATACCCAAAAGAAATGAAAACAGGGACGCAAACAGATATTTGTAACATATGTGTTCATAGCAGCATTATTCACAATAGCCAAAAGGTGGAAGCAAACCTGTCCATCAAAGGATGAATTGGTAAATAAAATGTGGTACAGTATGTACATACAAAGGAATAGTATTCAGTCTTGGAAAGAAATTCTGACACATGCTACAACATGGATGAACACTGAAGACATTATGCTAAGTGAAATAAGCCACAAAAGGGTAAATGTATGATTCCACTAGTATGCGGTGCCTAGAGTAGTCAAATTCATAGAGACAGAAGGCAGAATGGTGGTTGTCAAGGGCTGAATGAAGTGGGGGTGGGGAGTTAGTGTTTAATGGGTACAGAGTTTCAGTTTGGGATGATGAAAAACGTTCTGGAGATGGATGGTGGTGATGATTGCACATCAATGTGAACATATATAAAGCCACAGAACCATACACTTTAAAAATCAAATGTATAAATTGGTAAATGTATAAAATGGTAAATTTCATATTATGTAGATTTTGCCATAATAAAATTTTAATGCTATTAAAATACACCTTCATTTTCCAACTACAAAAATGAAAAAAATACTGTCTTGGGTGGGGTTTAAAAAAAAGAACAAGTTTAAGACCATCCTGGGCAACATGGCAAGACCCCATCTCTACAAAAAATTTTTAATTAGCCAGGCATGGTGGCAGCTGCCTGCAGTCTCAGCTACTCAGGAGGCTGAGGTGGGAGGATCGCTTGAGCCCAGGAGTTCAAGGCTGCAGTGAGCTATGATCACACCACTGCACTCCCACCTGGGCAACAGAGGGAGACCTGTCTCTTAAAAAAAAAAAAAAAATTGAATTAGATACATACAACAATAATATCAAGCAATAAAGGAGATCAAGTGAAGCTAAAGTCATCTTAGGTTCTTATGTCATCCAGGAGGAAAATAAAAATATTAGTTAAATCTAGGCTTCGATAACAGTAGAAATAGAGCATACAACTTTCAAACTAGGAGAAGGGGGAAGATGGAATGACTTTTTATTTAAAGTTGCTCAGTCCAAAATTTAAAAAAAGGAGAAAAAGAAACACAAACACAGTTGAAACAATACAAAGCATAAAATAAGGTGGTAAATTTAGTTACATTAAATACAAATGGACAAAATGCTTCAGTTAAAAAACAGGGTATGTTTTTATATGCTATTAACAAAAAAATGAAAAATTCATTCATTTATTTTTTCGTGACAGGTTCTCACTCTGCCAAGAGGCCCGGCAGTTACTGGTCCAAAATGGCCGCGAGCCATGTGGAACGGCCTGATCGTCTAAAATGGCCGACTTAGCCCGCGCTTTCACGAAAGCCCGCGATAGAGCTTGTAAGTTCCCATTTGCCCATTATGACGTGGCCCTTGAGTACCGCTTAAAGATCTCCTTATTTGGACATCCCCATACCATCCCCACTACTTCCTCTTTCTGCCTTACTTAAGCCTCTACTCAACCATTAATAAACGAGACTTGATCAGACTCCTGTCTTGTCTCCGTTTCTCGTGTCTCCTGCCTCTCCCAAATTCCCACTCCCTCCTCCAGGGTCCACGCTGACTGTCCCGCGGGCCGGGACCAGTGGCGCCCAACGTCCTGGGGCTCTGGATACGGGGGATCCAGCGAGCAAGAAGGCGCGAGGTTGCCGGCGTTCGCGGGAGCCTGCCGCGCGGGAGCAGAGGGTGAGTGCGTGCGTCTGAATATGGGGCAGGAATTAAGCCAACGTCAGCTTTATGTTAAGCAGTTAAAGGAAGCCTTAAAGACACGAGGAGTAAAGGTTAAGGGGCAGGATTTGTTCAAATTTTTTAATTTTATAGAAGATGTTTGTCCTTGGTTCCCCCACGAGGGCACAATCGATATAAAGGGATGGAAGAGGGTTGGTGATGCCCTCGAGGACTTTTACCAGACATTTGGACCCGAAAAGGTCCCGGTGACTGCCTTTTCTTATTGGAATCTAATTAAAGATCTTATAGATAAACATCGGGATTGTCCCAATGTGGTGGCTGCTATCAGCCAAACAGAAGAGATACTTAAAGAAGGCTCTAAAACAGACCTTCGTGAGCCTCCCCCTAAGGAAGAGGTAGACTTAATTTCACTTGAAAGTGACGATGAAGGGGACTGTAAAACCCAAGGGGCGACAGCGGCCACAGATAAGAAGGAACAGGACACTGGGGATTGTAAGCCCAAGCTATACCCTACACTCCCCACGGAAAACAAGGACAGGGACGGTGGAAACTATAAGCCAAAAAGATACCCTATACTCAACTTAACAAAAAATTTAAAAAGGGACCCTGATCCTTCAGAAGTGGACTGGGGTGATTTGGAAGAGGAAGCGGCCCGGTACCATAACCCTGACTGGCCGCCTCCTTACAATGTGGCCTCCACACCCCTTGCTATGACTGCGGTAGATCCCAAAGAAGATCTCAGAGAAAAAATAGCTCAGCTTGAGGAACAGATCAAACTCGAGGAGCTTCATCAATCTCTAATTGTCAGACTTCAAAAGCTTAGAACAGGAAATGAGAGGGTCTCTGATATCAGAGACCCCCAGGGAAACATGCGCCCACCGCAGCGGCCGGGACAACATGTCCTGGTAGAACATAAGCCCGCCAGCAATAAGGAAAAAGGCTCCCCCCTTGCCGACGCCTTTCCGGTTACAGAAACCACTGACCCTCAGGGCCAGGCCTGGAGACACCATAACGGATTTGATTTTACTGTGATCAAAGAATTAAAAACGGCTGTTTCTCAGTATGGAGCTACAGCTCCCTACACCCTTGCCATTATGGAATCGGTGGCAGAAAATTGGCTCACTCCCATTGATTGGAATACTCTGGTCAGGGCTGTCCTTACCGGGGGTGATCATTTACTTTAGAAATCGGAATGTTTTGAAAATTATAGGGAAACAGCTAAGCGAAACCAACAGGCTGGTAATGGCTGGGATTTTGACATACTTACTGGGTCAGGTAATTATGCCAACTCCGACGCCCAAATGCAATACGACCCTGGTCTCTATACACAGATCCAGGCAGCTGCCACTAAAGCCTGGAGAAAACTCCCTGTAAAAGGGGATCCGGGTGCCTCACTTACTGGAGTCAAACAGGGGCCCGATGAGCCATTCACAGACTTTGTGCATAGACTTATGACCACTGCAGGGAGAATATTTGGCAACCCAGAGACAGGAATTGACTACGTAAAACAGTTGGCCTTTGAAAACACAAACACAGCCTGCCAAACTGCCATCAGACCTTAACACAAAAAGACTGATTTGTCAGGATATATCCGCCTTTGTTCAGATATTGGGCCCTCGTACCAGCAGGGCCTGGCAATGACGGCCGCATTTAGTGGTCAGACAGTCAAAGAATTCCTCAGAAATAAGGACAGGCAAAAAAGATCTTGTTTTAAATGCGGCAAGATAGGGCACTTTGCCAGGGACTGTAAGGTAGATGTCAAAACTCATGAGAGTAAGTCCCCAGGTCTCTGCCCCAGATGCAAAAAGGGGAGACACTTTACTAACGAATACAGGTCCAAAACCGACATTGATAGAAACCCCCTACCGCCGCGGTCGGGAAACGGGGGGAGGGGCCAGCCCCAGGCCCCAAAACAGGCCTATGAGGCGATCAACACTACATCCAGATCAACACTACACCCACGGGGAAAAATCCATTTCAAACCTCAGTAGAGCCAGCCCAGGAAGTGCAGGATTGGACCTCTGTGCCTCCTCCTACACAATATTAACACCCGAAATGGGGGCCCAAGCCCTAAGCACAGGAATATACGGGCCCTTACCCGAAGAAGCCTTTGAGCTAATATTAGGAAGAAGCAGTGTAACCATGAAAGGTTTACAAGTTTATCCAGGAGTGATAGATAGTGATTATAAGGGAGAAATCAAGATTATGGCAAGAGCAGTTGACTACATTATTACGATTGCCCCGGGAGAAAGAATAGCCCAACTGCTTTTAATACCCCTAATGAAAACAGATAATGGCTGCAATAAAGCCACACGGGGCAAAGAGGGATTTGGATCTTCAGACACCTATTGGGTACAAGCTATCTCTGAAAAAAAAGCCTTCCCTCAATCTATGGTTAGATAATAAAATGTTTATAGGTCTAATAGACACAGGAGCTGATATAACTATTATTAAACAAGAGGATTGGCCAACTCATTGGCCCACCTCCGATACCTTAACTAATTTAAGGGGCATCGGACAAAGCCAAAATCCCAGACAGAGTTCTAAATATCTTACCTGGAAAGACAAAGAGGGCAATTCGGGGCTCATCAAACCTTTTGTCATTCCTCATCTCCCAGTCAATTTGTGGGGCAGAGACCTACTTACACAAATGGGAATCATAATGTGCAGCCCCAGTGATGTGGTCACTGCCCAAATGTTGGCACAGGGATACAGCCCAGGAAAAGGTCTAGGAAAACAAGAAAATGGTATGTTACAGCCCATTCCAATCACAGGACAAACAGATAAAAAAGGCCTTGGAAATTTTTGATGACGGTCATTGACATACCTGCACCCCTAGGCTGTGCCGATCCCATTACTTGGAAATCTAATGAGCCAGTTTGGGTTGATCAATGGCCTCTTACCTCTGACAAACTTGCCACCGCCCAACAGTTAGTGCAGGAACAGTTAGACACGGGGCACATTGTCGACAGCACCTCTCCTTGGAACACCCCCATATTTACAATCAAGAAAAAGTCAGGCAAATGGAGGTTACTACAAGACCTCAGAGCTGTAAATGCCACCATGGTCCTCATGGGGGCCCTGCAGCCAGGGCTGCCCACCCCGGTAGCCATCCCACAGGGTCACTTTAAAATAGTCATAGATCTTAAAGATTGTTTTTTCACAATTCCGTTACACCCTACGGATCAAAAAAGATTTGCTTTCAGTGTTCCCTCAACGAATTTTAGGGAGCCCATGAAAAGATATCAATGGAGAGTATTACCTCAGGGCATGGCTAACAGCCCTACACTCTGCCAAAAGTACATTGCTGCTGCCATTCAACCTGTTAGAAATGCCTGGAAAAATATATACATTATACATTATATGGATGATATTCTAATAGCAGGGCAATCAAGAGAACAAACACTTTCCTGCTTTGCTCATCTTAAAAAGTTACTGACCCAGGCGGGGCTACAAATTGCCCCAGAAAAAATACAACTCCAAGATCCATATACCTATTTAGGGTTTCAAATATGTGGTCCTAAAATTACCAATCAACACGCAGCCATCTGCGGAGATCAATTAAAAACACTCAATGACTATCAAAAACTTCTAGGGGACATAAATTGGCTTCAGCCTTATCTAAAGTTAACCACAGGGGAATTAAAACCCTTGTTTGACATCCTAAAAGGCGACGCTAATCCCCGACCCCCCGGAGATGACTCCTGAAGCACTAGCCGCTCTTAATAAGGTAGAAGAGGCTATTGCTGCCCAATTTGTGACCCAGATAGACTATTCTAAGCCGCTTTTGCTTATTATTTTTAACACAACAGTGACCCCTACTGGTCTATTTTGGCAAGGCCAACCCCTTATGTGGATTCATTTACCCTCGTCTCCTAAAAAGGTCATTCTCCCCTATTACGACACTGTGACAGATCTCATCATCCTAGGCAGAGAAGACTGTCGAAAATACTTTGGAAAGGAACCCTCCAAAATAATACAGCCATACTCCAAACCCCAAATTCAATGGCTGTTTCAAAACACGGAAACATGGCCCATAACTTTTACTTCTTTTCCTGGAGAATTAGATAATCATTACCCTACAGATAAACTCATCCAATTCTACAAACTCCATGCATTTGTTTTCCCTCATATTGTCCACAAACAACCCCTACAAAACGCAATGTTAGTTTTTACTGATGGCTCCTCTTCAGGCGTTGCCGCTTATACCTTCACTGATAAAACGATACAATTTAAAACAGCACAATCCTCCGTCCAACTAGTAGAGCTACAGACTATCATTGCTGTTTTGTCTGCTTTTCCTTATGACCCGCTGAACATCTATACAGATAGCGCCTATTTGGCCCACTCTATACCCCTTTTAGAAACAGCTGCCCAAATTAGACATATTTCTGAAACCGCCAAACTCTTTCTCCAATGCCAGCAGCTTATTCGACTTAGGACCATCCCATTCTTCCTGGGTCACATCAGGGCTCATACAGGCCTACCAGGACCTCTGGTGGAAGGAAACAACAGAGCTGACAGTAGCCACAGTGTGCACAGACAACCTCGAACAAGCGCGTACGGCTCATTCCTTACATCATCTTAACGCCCGGTCTTTACGACTCATATATAAAATTACTGGAGAACAAACTAGACAAATAGTCAAACACTACAGCACCTGTGTCACTCTGTTACCAGTACCCCACCGTGGGGTCAATCCTCGGGGCCTCCTCCCTAACCAACTATGACAAATGGATGTCACACATTACCCAGAATTTGGTAATCTTAAATACCTCCATGTCTCTATAGACACTTACAGTGGATTCTTGCTCGCCTCACTCCCATCAGGAGAGGCCACCAAACATGTCATAGCCCACCTTTTACATTGTTTTTCCATTTTGGGAGTCCCCCGACAACTAAAAACAGATAATGGCCCTGGCTACACTACACGGGCCTTCCGCCAGTTTTGCAAACAACTTCACATCACTCAACATCACTGGCATTCCTTACAACACCCAAGGACAAGGAATGGCAGAACGCGCCCACTTGTCTATTAAAAACACCTTATTTAAAACAAAAAAGGGGGAATGGTACCCCACCAGAGGATCCCCAAGAAATTCCCTTAACCACACCTTGTTCATTCTAAATTTTTTAACTTTGGATGCTAATGGGAAAAGCGCTGCAGATCGCTTTTGGCACCCTGAAACCCATACAAGGGTCGCCTTGGTCAAATCGAAGGATCCCATGGATAACTCATGACATGGCCCGGACCCAGTCCTAATCTGGGGAAGGGGCTCAGTCTGCATCTTCTCCCAAAAACATGATGCAGCTAGATGGCTCCCAGAGAGACTTGTCAGGCAAGTTGATAATGATCACCAGGCCAGGGACGACTGTGCCCCTGAGCAAGCCCCTTGCCTCTCTCCCCAGGATGACTCCACGGACACTCTTCCCTCTCCTCGTCCTCTCGTGGCACCTGATACCTATAGCCCACTGCGGATTCGGGGATCCACACCAGGCACGGGTATTGCTTCGCCAACAGTTTGGCGCCCCATGTGAGTGCAAAGGTGGTTACACACGAACCAGGATCGCAGGCGAACAGAGTACCGTCTCCAGACAGGTGACCTGTGGTTCCACTCATATAGCCTACCAACAGTCAGGGTCACTTAACTGGATCTGTGTTAGAACCGCTGTGCCGCAACCATCTCCTGATGGACAACCAAGCGCCTGCCCGTGTACGGTTTTCCAGACTAGTATACATAGCACTTGCTATGCACAATATACAACGTGCCTTTCCAGCAACAAAACTTACTATACAGCCACACTATTATCCGGACAACCTACCTATGTTTCTCTCCAAGAGGGTAGGCAACAGGCCGGATGCCCGGGCTCTCCCGGTAACCCGGTGTGCTGGTCTCTCACCGCTGGTCCCTTGGTCACAGACGGCGGAGGACCTCAGGACAGGGCCAGGGACTTGTTAGTCCAACGTAAATTAGACCAAATTCGTACGGCCCTGGACCCTCAATTATCCTACCACCCCCTTGCCATACCCCAATCTAAGAGGGGCTCGGATCCGGACCCCTCTGCTTGGGATATTCTTGCAGCTACCCATGCTCTACTTAATGCTACCAACCCTACCCTTGCCCAAAACTGTTGGTTATGTCAAAGAGTCGGACACCCTCTTCCCTTAGCTATACCCCTAGCCACCTATAATTATTCCCACAATGATTCATGCATAATCACCCAGCCTTTGCGAGTACAACCCATCCAGTTTTTTAATAACACTTGCATCTCTGCCCCCTCCACAAACGATACTCATGAGATTGATGTGGGCCCCGTTTCATTCACCTATTGTAATGTGACTACTAACATCTCCAATACGCCTTTGTGCGCACACAATGGTACGGTGTTTGTGTGCGGGTCCAACTTGGCATACACCTATTTACCCAACAACTGGACAGGTTCATGCGTTATGGCTACCCTTCTCCCAGATATTAACATCATTGATGGCAGTGAGCCTGTCCCTGTCCCGACTATCGATTTCCTCCCAGGACGGTCTAAAAGAGCTGTACAATTTATCCCATTACTTGTGAGCTTAAGCCTTACCACTGCAGTAGGGACTGGGACTGCGGGTCTAGACGTTTCCCTTACTCAGTATACCAAATTATCCCATCAGCTAATTTCTGATGTTCAAACTTTGTCAGAAACTATACAGGCTATCCAAGATCAAGTAGACTCCTTGGCTGAGGTTGTATTACAAAACCGCAGAGTTTTAGATCTACTAACTGCCGAACAAGGAGGCATCTGCTTAGCTCTACAGGAACGCTGCTGCTTTTACGCCAACAAATCCGGAATAGTCAGAGATAAAATCAAAAATATACAAGAAGATCTGGAAAAGTGGCGACGGGAACTGGCCACCAATCCACTATGGTCCGGCTGGAATGGATTTCTCCCCTACCTCCTCCCCTTTTTTGGACCCTTATTAGGCCTCCTACTTATACTCTCCATAGGGCCCATTGTACTCAACAAGCTTATGGCTTTTGTCAAACAGCAAATACAGGCCATTCAGGCTAAGCCTATTCAGGTCCACTATCATCGCCTAGAGATGAATGATCACTACGGGTCATGCCAAGAGCTGAACCGGACAGCCAGAGACAGGTAAAGAGGGCACTATCTTTCATGTCGCCTAAGACAGGAGGGCTGCCAATGCTGCCACCTTATCCAGTGACGGGCATGACAGAACCAGATATGGTTGCCCCGACCTAAGACAGGCGCAGTTCCCTTGGAAGTCCTCTCCCTATCTTAAAACAAAAAAGGGGGACCTGTCCGGAGCCAAGAGGCCCGGCAGTTACTTGTCCAAAATGGCCCGCCATGGAGTGCATGGTCGATGACAGTTCCTGATTCGCCCTCAGGTGATCCCTGCCTCGCCTCCAGTAGCTTGAGACTACGTCTTGACCCCAAGCCCAGCAAATTTTCTTATTTTTTTTGGAGATGGGTCACACTATGTTGCACAGGCTGGTCTCCAACTCCTGCTGCCTAAGTTTCCTCCCCCTTGCCCTCCCAAGTCACCCTGAATTACAGGCATGACCACTGAGCTCGCTCAAAAAGTGCAATTAAGAAATAGTGTTAATTTACTGAATGCAAGAACTCAGTATGTACAATCAATTTAACAGCCAGGCCAGTGACTCACCATCGAATCCGCTACTTTGTGTGGCCGAGTGGGCAATATTGACCCGGGTTGGAGACCACCTGGCAAGGATATGACTGCCCCCATCCTAACAGTAGCACACAAAATTTAAAAATTAGCCAGCACGTGCACTGCCATAGATACCTAGCTACTTGGAGGCATGTGGAGGCGCGTTGAGCCCAATGTTCAAGTTATGGTGAGCTATGGATGTACCATTGCCTAAGCCTGGGTGGAAAGGACAGCTTATAAATAAATGATGCTAAAGTAGATGGGCAACCCTATAGGGAGAAAAAAATGGAAGTAAATCCTTACCTTATGCCAGATGCATAAAACAATTCCAGGTGAATTAAAGGCCTAAATATAAAATAAAAAATTATAAAGATTTCAGAATATAATCTAAGAGAATATCTTCGTGACCTTGGAGTTGAAAAGAATTTCTTAAACAAGTCACAAAGAACACTAACCAAAATGAAAACACTGATCAATTCAACTGTATTAAAAATAAGAACTGATCATCAGAGGATGCCATAAATAAATTAAGCCAGATTTGGAGAAGATATTTGCAACACACATTACTGATAATATCAAAACTACATAAAGAATTCCTATAGATTAATAAGAAAAAGAGAAACAACACATTTAAAAAAATGGGCAAAAGACTTGAATAGACACAGGAGACAAAATCAAAATGGTTAATAAACACATGAAAATGTGTACAATCTCATTAGTAATTAGCAAAATGCAAATTAAAGCTATAATCATACATCTACCAGATTGGCAAAAATGAAAAGTTTGACAATACCAAGTGTTGAGAAGGATGTGGATACAAGGGAATTCTGTTTTACTGCTGGTGGGCATGTAAACTAGAACAATATTGTTGGAAAACAGTGAAAGATCCTCATGCCAGACTTCTGGGTACATACCCTAGACAAATTCCTGCATATGTGCATCAGAGACATGGATAAGATTGCTGCTAGCAGCATTGTCTGTAATTGCCCCAAACTGGAAACAAACCAAATGTCCATCTATAGCAAAATGGATCTGGGAACTATGATACAGCCACACAATGGAACTGTTTTCAGCAGTGAACTTGAACAAAGTAAGGTATGCACAGCAACATGAATAATCTCACCAACAAAAAGAAGCTGGATACCAAAGTTTGCATCTGTATGATTCCACTGATATAAAATAGAAAACCAGAAAAATCCTGCGATGGATGCATAATTGGGCAGTGAAGGCTTTTTAGAAGAACAGGAGGCTCACCAGAGCCAGGGCAGGGGAGTGAGTGGTGCCGTGATGGGGAGGGTGTGTGCATGCTGGCAAGGCTATTTCTTGATGGAGGTTGCATAGATGTTCACTTCATAACAATTTGTTAGGTTGTACGTTTATATTTTATTCACTTTTCTGTATGTGTTTTATTCCACAGGAAATGAAGGGAAAAAGGAGGTGCCCCAGCTCTGAGCAGCTCAGGCCACCACCAGGGATGCAGCCTGACAGGGACACACGGGCAGCTGTCAGGCAACCTCGAATGGGTCTGCAGAAGGGTAGATGGGTCGGGGGTCTGCTCTGTGCCCATAGAGTCTCCCTCCAGTGAGAGTGGCCGGAAGATAGCTTGAAGGGGATCACACACTTTTGTCTGTCAAGCACCTGCAGGGGGTCACTGCACCCTCTCCAAGGACAGGAGCCCTCTGTGGACTGCCCCTCATCAGGCAGTCTTTTCCAAGTGGGAGGAACAGGACTCACAGGCAGAGACAGGGCAGGAGGTGTGTAAGGAGTCCAGCAGGGGGCTCGTGCTGGATCACAGCCAGAGACGGGGGCTATGACCCTCCCCTCACTTCCCTCCTCTAGAGACACATGGATTTGGTTCAAGTTCCAACCCTGCCCCATATTCCGTGTGTGACCCTGGTGTCCTCTAGGTCTGCAGTCCCCAACCCCTGGGCCACGGACTGGTACCCTACCGTGGCCACACAGCAGGAGGTGAGCGTTGGGTGAGGAGGGAAAGCTTCATCTGTATTTACAGCCTATCTACAGCTGCTTCCCTGTGGCCGCTCGCCCCAGGGCATGAGCTCCGCCTCCTGTCAGATCAGCGGCAGCATTAGATTCTCACAAGAGTGTGAACCCTACTGTAAACCGTGCATGGAGGGATCTGGGTTGCGGCTCCTTACGAGAATCTAAGGCCTGATGATCGGAGGTGGAGCTGAGGCAGTGATGCTGGCGCTGGGGAGCGGCTGCAAATACAGATTATCATTAGCAGAGAGGTTTGACTGCACAATAAATGTAATGCGCTCGAATCATCCCGAAACCATCCCCCACCCCAGCAAAATCTGTGGAAAAATTGTCTTCCATGAAGCCGGTCCCTGGTGCCAAAAAGGTTGGGGACCGCTACTGTAGGTCATCCCTCTCCAGTGCCTGAGTCACTCTCAGAAGCCTGTTTGTAAAATGGGGATGGCCAGAGGCCTGCCCCAGCGGGCACTCAGCCCCAGCCCCAGCCTGGGAGGCAGGAAGCACCTCCCGGAGCCCGGAGTGCAGCCTGAGCCCAGCCGGCAGGGGCCGCTCCACACATCGGCACCCAGAGCCCCGGGGTGGGGGACGACACTGGGAGCTACTGGGGACTTGTGTGAGGTTTCTTCTAGTTCGGGAAAAACGTCTTTTGCTGGGTGCGGTGGCTCATGCCTGTAATCCTAGCACTTTGGAAGGCCAAGGCGAGAGGATGGCTTGAGGAGTTGGAGGTTGCAGTGAGCTATGATGACGCCACTGCACTCTAGCCCGGGCCACAGAGCGAGACTCTGTCTCCAAACAAAAAAGACAAACGTCTTTTCACAATACAAATCTCTTATTAGCAGAAGGCACCGGGGCTCACCACACTCCTTCAGATCTTCAGGAAAAGGAAGACCATGTTTCATCCTTGGCTTGGAGAAGCTTCCCGAAGTATCTGGGGCCCTTTTCCCAAGCCCCGGAACCAAACCCGCCTCTGAACTCATCGTGATGGTGGGCAAGTCAGGGAACCCTCTGAGCCTCAGCTTCCCTACCTGCCCACCTGCCCTCAATGCAGAGTGAGGCAAGGCAGTTCTGTTCCCCCAGAGCTGCAGCCCCCTTGGCTGCAGAAGGGCACCTCCCAGAGCCCTGGGAGACTGGCAGACCTGACTAGACACCCCCACGATGCCTATCAGAGGCTATGAGGGCTGGTGGGGACCTAGGCAGGGGCCAGGCTCTGGGCTCAGAGCAGGGAAGGATAGATGGGGTCACATGCCAGTTAGTGGTAGAGCTGGGACTTGAACCCAGGCCTCCAAGCCTCAGTTCTCTCACCTATAAAATGGGGCTAAGTAGCTGCTTCTCCAAGCAAATTATGTCAAGTACCCAGCTCAGCACCTTGACTGCAGGAAGTGCTCACTAATAACCACAACCTACGCCTGCTAAGTGGAACAAAACATTCGCAGCCGGTCTCAGGAGGCGGTGGAAACCCCTTACAGCCCCTCCTTCAGGCTGCAGGACCAGGGACTGGGACCCAATCCACCACCCCCAGTACAGACACCCTTGCAACTGAGGCCCTGGCCCCCGGATGGTTCACAAAGAAGTGGCAGCTGTGCCTGCAGGCCAAGGCTCCAGGGGGGGAGGGGGGGGATGCCAGGCTCTGGGCTGGGCTTTGGGCAGCCACAGGCCTCGGCTGTCCAGTTGGCCAGAAGAAGCTTACACCTGGCTCTGGGCCTCAGGATCCCCCAAACCTTCACTCTCAGGGGTCTTCAAAAATGCTTTAGCCACTGAGCTGGTTCCAGGTCACCATGCAGGTTAGATAAAAGGAGTAGTGTCCCGTATCACCAGCTCGGCAGACCCCCAGGCACTGGCTGGAAACCACTTCTCTGTTAAAATTATACAGGAAAGGAAACCACAGCCATGGTGGGGAGCAGAGTACCTCCCTGAGGATCCCCAAGCAAGTTCTGATCAGACAAGCCAAAGAATTCTGACCACAGGAAGGAGGAATGGCTGGTTTTCCAGAGATTGAGGACACCAGAAGCTCCCTGTGCCCCAAACTCAACCATGGTGCACTGACCCCTCTCCCTGGGCAGGCTGAAGAGGAAACCCCTGCAGTGATGGTCTTGGACACCTGGTTCCTGGAAGCAGATGGCTCCTGCTGTCCGCAAGGTCTATAGTCCCACCACACCTTATGATCCCCTGGGGCCACGGCTGCACACATCCACTAACTCCCCTTATCAACCCCTCCTTCCTCCCGTAAACCACAGGCCCCCAGAATACACCCTGGGTGAGAGGGTCCAAACAAAAGGCCCTCTCCCAGGGACAGTTAGTAACTGGCTGATGGGCACAAGGGCTGTCCTCAGTTTGGGTTTCCCCAAAATAAAGTCCGGTGAAAATCACAACAATCCTGGTGTTCCTGCCACCTGACCCCCAGCTGACTCTATTTTCATAAAAAATCCAGCCTGCATGGCTGTGCCAGGGAGAGTGACCTGCTAGAATTCCATGGCAGAAAGTGAGGGGTCCAATCAGGGCTGGGCCTGAGCTGGGTATCACCCAGAGAACTTGGGCATCTGGGTACCACTGTCCCTGCCTGCCCTTGGCCTACTGAGGACCCACTCTTCCTGCCCCCACTGCAGCTGTCACTTCCTCCAAGAAGTCTTCCTGGGGCCCCCAACTGGGTCCAGCTCCCGGCCCCTGCACCCCAGCTGTCCCGACACTGGGCTGTGAGCTCAGCCAGGTCAGGGGCCTGCTCACAGCACATGCCCAGCCCTGGCACCAGGCCAGGCACACAGGAAATGCTCAATAACCGTTTGTTAATGCTGTGAACGAACCAGTTGTGGTTGTGGGGACTTTACCTCTGCAGCCCCGTTGCCCTGGGCCTGACCTGTGCCAGTACAACTGGAGCTCGGGAGCATGAGCTCTGAGCCCAGACTGCCCAAGTTCGGGTCCTAATCTGTAACTCACTGTGCACCCTGGGCAAGTCAGTCAGCCACCTGTGCCCCGAAAGACAGGGCAACAACCTCATAGGGTTCCTGTGAGTTGCTGCAGTCACCATCTGAATGTCAGTGTGGGTGCTCAGTAAAGCCAGTTCCCCTTTCTTTCCCAATCAAGCTCTGGACACCAAGGCAGAGGTCATCTCTGCTTTATTGGAAAGCAACAGCCCCTCCTGGAGCCTGTGTCTTAGCATTCCTGTGGGGTCCCAGGGCCAGCCCCGGCCCCCACCAGACTGCCTCAGCCCACAGCAGGGTGGATGTGCCAGGGAGACCAAACTCCTGTCCTCAAAGCCTGGGCTGAGTCCTGGGTTCCTGGGGGTGGGACGGGCGAGGCCCGGCGTGGCGAGAGAGTTCACCAGCCCCTGCAAACTGGGGCCTGGTACAGCTCCAGAGACCCAGCCTGCTACATGAGGCCCAGCGAATTCCATAAAGTGTCTGTTGGAGAGACCCTGGGGCAAGGCTGGCGCTCGCTCCTGCTTATCCTCCCACGGAGGCCAGTCTCCATCTGTGTGGCCTGGGGTCATGGCCCCCATGGCTGCCTCTGTCTGGCAGCCATATAGGGCAGGCGTCACCTGGGCCCGGCGTAGCCATAGGGGTGCCGCAGCAGCAGGCTCTGGTGGCTGGGCAGCACATGGGTGTGGTAGTGCTCCACCATGCTGCCCACGTTCACAAACAGGACCTCACCCTCCAGGTAGAACTTGGAGTCCTGCGGGGGCAGGAGGGGCGCAGGTCAGTGGGGCCAGGCCAGTGCGCTGCACCGAGCCTTAGTCTCCCTGCCCTGTGCCCTGTCTGTAAAATGGGCGGTCAGCAGTAATGGTGACACAGTCAGGCCTGCTCCCGGCTGCCCCATCTCGCCCCTGTGTCTGCCTCCGCATCATGCCTGTACCCTCCACATTCCCCCTCACATCCCCCTCCCCATCTCCAAGTGTCCGGCACATGGCCTGCACCCAGGGGACTGCAGGCAAGGTCTGTAAATAAACCCAGCGTCTAAAGCTGACCACTCATCCCCTCTAGGGTCAGCTAAGGACAAAGCTAGGCAAGGAGAGGAGAGGAGGGAGGTTGAGGCAGGAGGGGGCAGGGGGCAAGCCAGGGTGTGGGAGGAGCAGGGGAGGGTGGGATTGTAGCCCACCTGCTACCTACGCCCTATCAGGGCAATTCTGCCCTGCCCCTTGCCAAGCCCCAGGGCCAGGATCCCTGTCCCACCCTGAGCCCCTAGACCAGGCCCAGACCTCTCACCTTCTCAAAGATGCGGTAGTTCCTCACTTTGTTGGAGGTTTCATCCCACACGACCAAAACCTACAGAGGGAAGCAGGACACTGATGGCTCAGCTAAGAGAACAGACCAAGGGGGAGACAAACCTCGGGAGAGACCAAGGAAGGCAAGCTATGTCCTGTGGCCCTCGGGGGTGAAGTGGGAGGGTCTCCAGGCCACCTGCACAGGAACAGCAGGGACTAGACGGGCAGCCCCTCAGCCTCTAGGGCTCCTTCTGCCCTCAGAGAGCCTCTGATAAGCCTTGAGTAACAGCAGCAGGTGCCTGGTCCACCTGTAGCCATCTCTGCTTCACATGGGAAAAGTGTGGCTCAGTGGTCACACGCTTCACGCTTGCAGGGACCCGGGCAGACCTCCTGTCACTGCCACTGCCCATGTGCCCCCACACTGCATGAACCCCACCCTCACCCCAGAGGCCCGGGCCCAAGCTCTTCCCTCCCCTCCCCTCATGCCCCTGCTGGGAGGTGGCCATCATTGCCCCCAATTTACAGGTGGCATTTAGAGAACAGATGGGGTGCTACCCAGCAGGGCAGAACTCAGCCGAGATGCCAAGTAAGAAGCTGCATGTGGAAGTAATCTATGAACTAACGTCCTGGGCCCACTGCCGGCCTGGGTATGGGGAGAGCCATAGGGCCCACCGTGCCAGAGCAGTCGCCAGCACATCCTCCTACCTTTCCCGACTTGGTGGAGGAGTTGCGGATGCAGTAGAGTCCATCCTGGGGCTCTCCCCGGGGGCTCGTAGCTTTGAACAGCCTAAAATAAGACAGTCATGTTGACAGGTGAGCCCTCCTCAAGCAGCTCTCACGGGGACCCTCCAGCCTCACCCCCAGAGCTCTGGCCACACAAGGATGATGTCAGAGCAGGACAGAGCTAACAGGTCCCCTCTTCCCTGGTTTCCCCTGCACTCAGGGCCGTGCACTCATGCCAGCGACTACCCAACACCGCAGCAAGTAAGGGGACAGACAAGCAGGGAGTCGGGTGCAGCAGGGGACCCAGCAATTCACAGGCTCTGTGCTGACCTTTCCACTTCACAGGATTCTGTGGTGTTGATGAAGACCGAGCTGGGCAGCGGCACCTGTTAACAGGCTGACAGTGGTCAGTGTCAAGGTCTGAGTGACCAACCCACACCACCACTCCCCAGTAGCTGCCACCTGCACCAGGATCCAGAGCTGTGCACGGTGTTCCATGCCCCTCGGCTCCAAGGTTCTGGGCTCTTTGCTCAGGATGGACCACCCTAGCCTACAACCCCCCTACCACCTGCCCACCCGGCTGGCCAGGTGGGATCTGGGCTCCCCGAGCAGTCTTGCCTTCTCATAGTCCTCATCTGAGTCCTCCTCGCCCATGTCCGCCTGCGAGGGTTGCTGGGGTTTTTCAAAGGAGAAGCTCCTGAAACTCTGACCATCGGGGGGCGATCGCCTGGTTGGGGGAGAGGAAGGTAAGACCACACCGTCAGACACAGGACAGGCCACCCTCTGCTGCCCTCCACGTGACCGCGCCAAGCTCAGTATCATAATCCATGGGGTGTGCCTGCTGCGGCCAGTGACTATAAAGGCCCGGGACAACGGAGCTCTGGAGGCCTGTGCTGATTGCCCTGGGCTAGCAGGACGAGCCCAAGGCCTGGGAGTCCAAGTCAGGGTCAGGGCCACCATGGATGCTGGCAAGGGGGGTCTGCGCTCAGGAGCCACCACACAGTGGACAAGGGCTCTGGACGCTCTTGGGGAAGGGCGTCTCAGTGCGGGCTCTGCTGCTGACTGGCCTTGTGACCTTGGCCACACCATACCCCTCTCAGAGCCACAGGGGGTGGGTGAATGTGAATGGGCTGGACATGCGACCTGACCCTGGGGACACCTGCCAGGACAGCCTGGCAGGCCTCACACACGTGGCCAGGTGATCCTGCTCAGCCAAACCTCCAGGGCTTCAGGGAGAATTAAAGGAAGCCACACGTGGCACAAGGCCATGCTGGGGTGGGCCGCTGCCCTGGACCACAGTCCCCTGCACACACAGCTCTGCGGCTTGCAGATCCAGACCCAGGACATGGGAAAACAACCAAGTACCAAGTATCTGCACATGTATGGCCCCTTGTGAACCAGAACTACAAGTGCAGCAAGGGGTTCTCCCAGACACTTCCTCATAGGCAACAGGGGTCTCAGAGATCTTAACAGAGCCCTGGGAAGAAGGGTACCATGGTCAAAGGCGTTGGGGGAGCGCCAGGTCAACACAACCACGAGAACTCGACCCTGTGGCTCCCAGGGCCTTCACCTGCCAAGAGAGGCACAAAGCCCACCCCGACCCAGACGTCTTTGACCACAGGCCATTGGTGTAGGCAACTGTTGGGAGTGGGGGACACACTGGTTTCCTGGCACTTCCCAGCAATAAAGTAGAAAGCATCTCAAGCCGGCCTCAGGGCCCAGTCCTGGACATGCTTCACATCCCCAATCAGGAAGGGCACAAAGGCAGCTTGGGAGGCTCCAGGCCAGAAGTTGCCCCAGAGTCCCAGGCAGCACTGGGAAGAACCCACACTGGGTCCGGGGTCCTTGGTCAGGAGGGCTTGCAGAGGCATGCTGGCTCAGGGTGGCTCACAGCCTGAGCTCCCAGGGCAGGCAGTCAGCCCTGCAGGCCCCTCGCCTGATCCTGGAGCACCCTCACACTGCACAGAAGTGGCTCTGTGAGGCCTGCATCCCCAAGGCCACACTGACCACTGCCCCCGAGGTGGCCACTGGCTCTAGGCCCACTGCCCACAGGCTGGACGTTTCTCAAGGGCAGAGTTGGATGCTACCTGCACTCCTGAGAGAGGCCTGCTGAATGGCTCTCCTAACGAGGTATGGGGGTGGCCATTCCACCTAGGCATGCTGGGGTAATCAGGAAACATTCCTACCCCTGTACCAGCTACCCCATCAAGGGCTCAGAGTTCCAGGGGCAAGGGGGGACAGGTGCCAGCTGGAAGCCAGGCCACATCAGGGAGGGCTCTCGGTGGCTGGGAGGCAGAGGTGCCAGCTGCAGTACAGACTCACTGGAGGTGGGCGAGTGGCGGCTTCTCTGGCCTGGGCAGAACTAAGGGCCAAGCTGTGGCCTCAGGCATGGGCAGCTTCAACACGGGAAGTCTGGGGGCCACAGGGGGCACAAAGAGTCCAGGCCTTGCTGCCTCCCTTAGGGGGTCCTCTTCAGCTGTCTTCAGGAACTTGGGCTTGTTGGCAGGCACTGGGGGGGGCTCAGATGTGGGTGGCCCCCGGGGGGACAGGTGGAAGGACTTGAGTTTGTCACAGTTCCTGGAGGTGGCAACAGCCATGGTGACAGAACCAGAGGCAGAGCTAGCCCCGTGGCTAGGGGTCCAGGGCTCCGGGCTGGGGCTGGCACTCTCTCGGAAGCAAGGGGCCTTCCGAAGGCCGGGAGCAGTAGGCACACTGCCCAGTGGCGGGTCACTCATCCTTCGGGAGGTAGCGGGCACCCTGAAGGCAGGCTCGGCCCGCCTCAGGGCCATCGGGTCCCTCTTGGAGTCCTCAGGGGCCAGGCTGGCATCTGGGAGGCCATGCTTAAGGGGAACAGGTGGCAGCAGGGGGCTAGGGCCCTTGGAGGTGAAGGAGTGGGCGCGGGGCATGTCGGAGAAGGCTGGCTTCCTTGGCACGGGCACTGGAGGTGGTGGGTAGGCCGGCGGGTGGGTCAGGGTGTCTGCAGAGCAAAGAGACCTGTGTTGGAACCACTCACTGTCAGCAGCCAGCCAACCAGGTGTGCGACCCATTGCAGCCCCCACAGCCTGCCCACCCTGCATCCTATGCCCGGCACTCCCCATCCAGCCTTCCCTGGCTCCCAGACTGCCCACCACCACCTGGCCCTCCCCTCCATCCTCCACACGGAAGCCCACGGAAGGTTCCTGAAGCCTAGACATCACACAAAGAGCCACGGGGTCACCAGAGGTGGAAGTGGAAGAGAGCAGAGTCAAGGACGCCCAGGGCTCAGCGGCACAAGGGGGAAGGGTGGAACTCCCAACGATGGGTTGCGGGGAGGAGACGGGGCAGTCAGGAGGAAGATGAAGGTCTGTGTTTGTTCATAACATGTTTAACATGCTGTGTGACGCCCAGGGGACTTCGCGTGGACTGTCAGGGGCACAAGTCCAAGGTTTAGAGGTCCCAGCTGGATGTGTGAGTCAGTCGGCAGCCAGCAGATGACCCCAGCTGTAACCCAGGCAGAGCGGGAGAAGAGGCCTGAGCTCCAGGGCAGCCCTGCTCCTGGGACAGGCATCCCTCGAGGGGCCAGCACAGGGGTGGAGGAGGCAGGGGCATGGGGTACCCAGAGGGGGGCGGGTGAGGAGCGGGGTGGGCACCAGGCCAGGGGCAGCTCGGGTGATGAGCACAGGATTTGGGAACGGGGAGGCCACTGGGGTCCTGGATGAGAGATGTGTGGGGAGAGGACGGGAAGGCCAGACTGCAGAGGTCCAGAGGAAGAGTGGGTGGACGACAGCGCAGGCAGGGCTGGAGGGTGGGTGGAGCTCAAGGGTGAGGGGGGAGTGCGTGCAGGCCAGGGGCAGGGCAGACGTGGCGGTCACTGGCGAGACGGGGGCTCTGCATGGGTGGGAAACTGTGGCAAACGGCCCACAGGTCCTGGTGGGCTGAAGGCCTGTTGGCGCTGGGGCCCCAGAGGGAGGGAGCAGCTGGAGAGTAGGGCTGGACACGGGGCCTGCAACTGGGAGGGGACAGGCAGTGGAGTGCAGGACACAGGGTGGGGCTAAGGTGGGCAGCAGGTCAGTGAGGACAGCAGGTCAAGGACCAGGAGGCCAGGCAGAGGATGAAGGGAGGACAGCCTGGGGATCATCCAGGACACAGTGAAGTGGACAAGATGAGACAGCCAGAGAGACGGGACAGGGAGGAGACAGGGAACAGCAACATACCCTCCCTACCTGGCCCTGCACTTCCCTGTCACCCGTGTGTGACTGCCATGCTGCGGGAGCTGGGGCGGACCGGACACTGGGGCTTCAATGGCAGCCTAGGCAGCAACCGTCTCCATAAAGAGGTGGCAGCCAAGGGACATGCCCTGGCCCTGGACCCACCTACTCCTCCACGTTCTCAGCCCCAGGGCCACCCTGGCTCCACCCGCCACGATCTTCACAGCCCTCCCCCTCCACCCTGGGAGTGAGGCGAGCGGATGGGCAGAGCCGGCCAGCACCTGCCTCCTCTGCTCCAATCCTGCTAATACTCAGGCCATAGCAGGGAAACTGAGGCCACCCAGAGCAGTGACTGGGCAGGCACCCCCAACCTGGGAGGGACTCTCCACCTCCCTAGAGCTCCCAGGACCCCCCCACCTACCCTCAGGCCTCATGGGCTCAGGGGAGTCAGGCTCCATGTACGAGTCGGCCTCGTCTTCACGTTCATAGTCTGCACAGGAGGGACGGAGCGTAAGACTCAAGGTGGCCCAGCAGCACGCAGGGCAGGACAGCAGGGCTGGGCCTCAGAGCAACGCCCCAATCACGGGGCTGAGGGGCAGGGAGGCCTGGGCCTGAAGACGAGGTGGGCAGGATGTGAACCCAAAACCAAGCTGCCGGAGGCCAGAGGCTGAGGAAGCCACCATCACTCTGCCAAAGGGACAGAGTAAGAGCACAGCTACACATGCCTCCCTCTCCTCTGCGGCAGCCCACAGGAGAACTGGGCTCGTCACCGTCAGCAGCCTGGTGTGGAGAGGTGGCAGATGTGGAGAAAGGCCTCACCTTCGTTGTCCATGGGGTACGGAGAGAGGCTGATGTCCACGGGCCGCTCGACTGCGCCATAGAAGCTGTCTGTGTCAGAGCTGGAGTCACTGCAATGCAGGGAGTGGACGAGGCAGGCAGTGAGCACCAGGCCCAGGAGCTCCCTTGGCACTGACACACTGATGCATGTGCAGACATGACTACTCTGACAGACACACAGACGTGCACGTGCACACACAGACACACAAGCACACACGGTGACACACACATATGGACACACAGAGACACATAAAACACACAGACACAGGACACACACAATCATATACACAGATAGACACAGCACACAGACGACAAGCATACACACAAATACACACAAGCTGTTACAAGGATAAACAGGCGGACTGGAGGCTGTGGTGCCTCCACTGGGTGCCTCCTTCCCTCCTGGCTGTGGTTCTGGCCACAAGTATGGCCCTGGACTGGCCCCAGGCCCCAGGGCTGGACCCACATCTCCACCTGCTCCTGCCTAAAGGGGCTTAGTCAACTCTGGGCTGGCCTGCCACAGGACAACAGCTGAGACCGAGGGCCAGGAGCTCTGAGGTTCAGGGAGGGACCTGCGGGGCAGCCCTGGAAGTGCCCAGCCCTCTCTGGTTCCTCGTCTATGAAAGGACATGACAGTTTGTTCCTGCCCAAATGGTCCCTGGGACAGACAGTTCCAGCCAGGAGAGCCCTGCTGCCTGCTGGGCTACCTCACGGAGGAGGCTGCTGAGACACGGCCCCCCGGGAGATTCCAGCCTCCCCCCAGAGCAGGCCAGGTGGACATCAGAGGTCCTGGGAAGCCAAAGCTCTGAGCTGCTGCAAATTCTGGGCCTCCTGGGTGGGGGAGGTAAAGACACGTGACCCCCAAAGAGGAGCTACCAATCCCTGCGACACAGAGACAGACGTGGTGAGACGGATCTGTAGAGGACAGGCGGGAACAGAGAAAGGCGGCGCACACACATCTCACACACGCGCAGCACGCCTGGCACCTCCAGAAAAACCTTCAAGGAGGGGATACCTATGTCAAGCCCAGGAGCCCTAGGGACCCCCATCCCCATCCGCCACAACCCTGGGCCCACCTGGTGTCCAGGGGCAGCTCCTTCTTCTCCTGGAAGTGGCCAATCTCCCTGCGCAGCAAGGCCATCCAGCTCTGTGGGCCAACCAGGACAACAGTGGGCATGGTGCTGCCGGGGCGGCCCCCTCACGCCTCCTCCCTTGCTCCCCCGGCTGCTCTGCAGCGACCACCAAGGCTAGGGATGACGACCCGACCGGGTCCTGCTCAGACAGTGTGGCTCAGCACAGCCTGGCCCTCCTGGGGCTGCGATCCCCCCCACAACCCCTCGGGGCCCTCCCGGGACAGCACATTCTGTGTGGCGCTAGCCCCAGGCCCTGGGCATGGGGAAGGGGGCTGCAGGCCAGCACCCACCCGGCAGCCCATGCCCAGCCAGGTCTCCGCCCCCCAACCTTGCGCTCGTCCTCAGAGGAAGCTGAGAAGAACCACGTGCGGTGCTTCTTGCTGACGTGGACGATCTTGAAGGGAAAAACGTTGTTGGACGTTGTCTCCTCAGCTGCCCGCATTACCCTGAAGGCACAGCACCAGCGGTCACCACCTGGTCCACAGCCACAGGGACGGCCTCACCTGGCCCCCTCCCTGGATGGGTCTGGCACCCAGCACCAAGAGGGCAGAGTGTGGGTGCGGGTAGAGAGCCGACAGAGGGGTGCTGGGCTCTGAGAGGGCCGCCTGGGAGCAGCAACACATAGGAGGTGAGGACACATCACCCTCAATGCCCACCAGTGCCATTTTACAAGGACACCACCCTCCCACCTGTGGCCCCTGGCCTGCCTGTTGGGGGCCCTCCCGGGGGTCTGAGCCCCCACTGTGCAGCAGCAGCCCTGCGTGCATTTCAGGGAATGACTTGTAACTGCTCTGTGGCCTGCTCATCCAGCCAGGATGTGGGGTTTGCATAGAGATCACAAAATTTACCGTGGAAGGAATGCTGCCTGCCAGGCACCTAGGCAGGTGTGCCCAGCTGGCCCTGATGAGCTAGACAATTACCTGGGGCACAGCTCCATCTGCCACTGGGCTCAGTGTTCACGGCATGGCTGGCACATGCCGGAGGCTGGAGGGCAGTGTCTGGGGAAACGGAATGACTCTCCCCAAGGGACCCCAGAGCTTTGATCAACCAGTGCCTGTCTGCTATCCACAGGGCCCTCAGGACTCCTCCCTCCTTTGGCCAGTGCCCTGGGGGCCTGGCACTGGGCTGGGTGTTTTGGCAAGGCTGCCCTACAAAGGCTGTGGCCAGGGTGCAAGCCAGGTCCTAGAATACCCACAAGGGTCCCAGTCCCACTGGTGATACCATGTGACCCTTGATTCCTCACAGGCAGGAGAGGCTGGGCCCTTAAGGGGTGGCAAGAGATGCAGACAAATGCTGCAGGGTGCAAAGCCCAGGTGGTACAACCCCTAGAACCACAGCCCAGGAGCCAGCACTTAAACCCTGCTCCGTGGGCCCCAAGGTCATGGGGCAGACCCCTGTGAGGCTCACAGGCCCACCTGCACCAGCAAGCCCCATCCCACCCAGAGGGCTCAGGCCACTGCCTACCTGCCCATTAGTCCAGAAGGCCCGCAAGGGCAGGCTTATGGCCCCTCACTGGATGGAGGGTAGCCCACAGCATGTGTGAAGCAGAGAACTGGCCCCCAGCCTGGGAGGGCCCTGGATCCAGGGGCAGGGTGAGTTTAGGACAGGGCCTAGGTTAGCTGGGCTCTGGGCTCCCTGGAAAGAGGCCAAGGTGGGTGAAGGGGCAAGGCAGGGAGGGAGGAGGGACACAGAGGTCACTGGGCCCTAACTGAGTGGAGACTGGAGAGCAAGCCCTTGGGACTTGTCCATGAAGCCACAGGAAGCCCCCAGCCTCACCCCCAGGTCCTCAGCAAAAGCCTGAGGGCAGAACATGAGGAGAGGGCAAGGCATCATGGAGGCTGGGTCAGCGGCGTGGCAGAGGCTGCACACAGCCCGGGGAGGGGGATAAAGGCCATCTTGGAAAGCCTGGACTGTACCTGGGTGAGAACGAGGGGTGGCCCCAGCCAGAGGTGTCAGGGTGGGCTGGCAGGACAGCTGGCTGGCTGTGGGGCCAGGTCAGCAGGCAGGACAGGCACTCACCGGTTATAGCCACTTAGTGAGAAGGCACCCTGTGGGGAGGCTGACGTGCTGCTCTTGAAGTAGTAGATGCATCGCTTGTGGATGATGACGAAGCGCAGGGGCCCTACAGGAGCGTGGCAGGGCAAGACTGAGATGCCAGGGGCCAGCAGGCAGATCCCACTCTAAGGGCCCTCCCCAGAGGCCCCGCGCAACTTGGGGCCAGGCCTCCTGCCTCTGGGCCCTGCTGAATGGAAGAACAGGGGCTGGACTGGCTGCCCCTTCCCAGGAGTCCACTCTTGGCCAAATACAGACAAGTTCACAGGTATGCTGGCCAACCCGAGAGCACCACCCCAGGGCATGCCTGGCCACCCACAGGTTCGGGAGGCTGTATGGAGGAAGGACAGAGCCAGAGCCAGGGCCCAGGGAGGGTGCAATGGGGTGCTGGGGGGGCTTCCTGCATCCCACAGCCAGAGAGGGGGGCTAAGGAGAGCTTGCCAGTGAAAGCCACTGATATGGAACCACCCCTAGATGGAGAGTCACACCGAGAGACCCCACACTCCACTGCCCAGCCCCAAGCAGCCCCTCCAAGGCCTGTGGGCAGGTCAGTTACAGTCTTCCATGGAGGCTCCCAGTACAAAGAGACCAGCTGACCCAGTGCCCACAGAGAGACCAAACACCTTAACCAGGCGGCCCAGGAAGTCCATGGCAGAGAGCACTACCAGGGCAAAGGCATGGAGCACCCACTGGCCAGGCCCTGATGCTATTTGGCCGTCAGTGTCTCCATACTTCAGCATCTCCCAGGCCTGGGAGCTCCCTCTCTCCCAGCCTGCTGTCCTGGGGGCCGGAGCCCAGGTCTTGCACAGCCCCAGAGCTCCAGCACTCAGCCAGGTCTCAACTTGGCATAGGGGTTCACTGTGGGCCGAGTGACCAAGCAGCTTATGAACACTCACAGATGAGGCGAGGGCAGAACCAAGGGCTAGACCTAGCAGGCCACCCAAGGTCCCCTGGTCCTGGCTGCAGGCTTAAGATCCTGTGGCCAGCTGGCCAACACCTTGCACTGAATGCCTTTCCTATCTCTTTCCCCAGTTGCACCACTCTGAACCCTGCCAGTCCTGGGGCCTGGGGAGGCCGACCTCAAGTCCCCCAGGGGGGCAGCTGCCAGAGAGGAAAAGGAAAGTCCATAGGCCCACTGTGTGAGGAAAGAGAGGCTCAGAAAGGACACTCACTTGCTCAAGGAGGCCCAGTATGGCAGCAGGGAGGCAGGATCAGGGCCCAGCTCTGCCCCCATGTGCTCCCACTGTGCCCCCCGCCACCCAGGGGACTCACATTTGAGCAGCTGCAGCTGGGTACCACCCTTCTTGTGCAGGTAGCCAGCCTTGGCCACACCCCCAGGCATGGTTAGCAGGTTCTGGGCACCAATGGCCTTCATGGGGACAGGCCAGTGCATCTCCTCAGCCGCCATGAAGCTGTGATAAAAAAGGAAGAGACACAGTTCAGCCAGGGGTGGGGACAGGAGATAGCTTGGCTGGGGTGCTTAGGGGGACACTGCCAAGGTCCAGGAGACACTATGGAGGGTAAGGCAATGAGGGACGAGGAAACCCCTTTTCTGAAGACCCCCGGCTTCCAGGTGGGGCCTGGGTGGGGCCGGAAGACAGGGCTACCTGGTCCAGCCCTTGGTCCACGCAGCCACACACCTGACCTCCATGGATCCTGACAGCTAAGTGTGTCCTTTGTCATCACTGGCTCATTCAGCACACACCTACTGAGCACAAGGCCCCATGGGGGCTAGGGCACAAAGATGCATGAACCCAGGAACCCAGCCCAGTAAGGCAGGCCTTAGGCCATAACTACCCCAAGTCCCAGTGTCAGGTGAGCCTATAATGGAGCCCGCCCTAGACAGGAAGCAGGAAAGCAGGTAGCCAAGAGCCTCCAGTTTCCTGGTCAAATGACCTGGGCTCCCATCTGGCTTGGTTTTCTGGATGATCCCTAGGCCTTAGTTGCTGGAGGACAGTGTGGACACAGCCCAGCACACAGGACACCCTCCTCAGCAGAGGATGGGACAACCATTTGGTGGATGGGCTGCTATCCATCCCATCAGCCTGGGGCATCACTCACCTATTCTGAGGCCCCAGCATCAGGCCCTGCCCCCTACTCATGCTCCAGCTGTTCTCGCCAGGCTGTTTCACACTTGCGCCTCTGCCTGGAATTACCTCCACCCCTTCCCAGGCAGAGAACCCCTACTCACCCTTCAAGACCCAGATTAAGAGTCCCCTCTTCTGTGAGGCACTCCAAGTGCCCAGTTACAGTTCCCCACCCGTGGCCCCACTGAACAGTGCCCCCCCACCCTGCACCGTTTTGTCTGTGCCTGCCCCACCCCACCCTGGGCAGATCCCGCCTCGGGCTCCAGTGGAGTTGGATGGCAGCGGGCAAGGAGCAGCTAGGGTCAGACCAGAGGACCCGTCCGGCTGGAACTTGTCCCACTACAGCTCCAACCCCGCTCTCTGCTCTCAGCACCTTCCATCAAATGTCCAACAGGGACGTCACCGCCTCGGAGGACCCAGGCTGCCTCTGCCCACCTCTACCTGGGTCACCCCCCAGCGGCCCATCTGCACATAAATCCAACCCTGCCGGGAGGAGAAGGCAAACGGCCTCCCCGGCGCAGGGTCCCCAACAATAGGCCTGGCTTGAAACAAAGGCGCGGACACACGCCTGCGCCTGCGCCACCCCGCCCACCCCGCCGCGGAGGGAGGCGGGAGGGTGCCCGGTGCCCGGTACCCACGCCCAGCCACGGCAGGCGCTGGCAGAGGAACAAGCCCCGCGCCCGGCCCGGGGCCTCCAGACCCGCCCGCCTTAGTTCCCGCAGGAGGCGCGTGGGCGTGCGAGCAGCGCCGGGGTTCCGGTCCGGGTCGCGGTCCCGCGGTTTGCGGCCCGGGTCTGAGCCCGGGTCCCGGCGGTACTCACGGCGTCCACGCGGCGCGCACGGCCGGCTTCCCGGGGGCGGCTCGCGCCCGCCTCCTCTGCGCGCACCGACACGGCCCCGGGCCGGCTCCTCCGGCCGCCGCCTCGTCCCCCGCGCCCGCCTCCCGCCGGCCCCAACAGCGCTGCCGGGGCCCGGAGCCCTCCATGCCGCCGCCCCCGCGCCCCAGGCCCGGCCGCCGACTCCGCCCCTCTCGGGCGGGGGCGGGCAGGTGAGGACCCTGGACCCGCCCACCGCCGCGACACCCTGCGCCGGGCGCCCCCTCCGAGCCTCAGTGTCCCTACCTGCTACACCGAGGCTGGGGGCGCTGGGGACAGGAAGCTGCCCTCTGTCAGTGCAGCCGGGAATAAAGAAGCCTTCGATGCAGAGGAGGGTCCGGGGGTCACCCCCCCAACACCTGTGAGTCCGGGTCCCAATCCCGCCCTGCACCGTGCGGGGAGCTCCCTTGGAAAAGTGGTTTTTCCTCCCTGAGTCTCAGTATGTACCTCTGTAAAATGGCACCCTGCCTCTGAGGGCTGTGTGGGGTTGAAAGGGGTCTGGCTGGCCCCCACCTCCTCTCCCCCACCCACCCCCACTCCACTTTGCCTGTGTGACTCAGTGGGCCTCCAACCCCGGATTCTCCAAGGAGCCAGGGGTCTGGTCCTTGGCAGCTCCCACCTGTTTGCCCATGTTCGGGCACCTCTCCCAGAAGAGTCCCCCAGGCTGGCCAAAGGCTGGTGAAGGCCCTTGCTGGCCTCCCAGGCACCTGCCTCCTCCATCTCCCACCTGCATACCGGCTGCTACTGAGATGAGCCACCTGCAGCAGAGGGCAGCAGGAGGCCCCCAAGGGCCCTTCGGTAGTAGCGTTAACAGAGCCCACCCAGCTGTCCATACTGGGCACTCAGCCCCAGCTTCAAGGCCTCCTCCACCTCAGGCCTCTTCTGGCATCCAGCTTTCAAATCTCACTGCAGCCTCCCCCCACTGAGGCTCCAACCCACCTCTGTGCCTTTGTTCCCACCCAGCCCTCCTCCTTCCAGCCACCCTGCCTATCCCCCTCCCCACTGCCTCCTGGCAGCCCCACCATTTCCCCTCCTCAGGTCTCCCCTGCCTCCAGGGTCTTTCCTCCAGCACACCCTCAACATGCACACCATTCCCATCACGGCTCTGTGCTGAGCCTCTGGGGCCACCTCATGCCCACCTGGCCCTTCCTGATGCAGCCCCTATGGACCCTTTTCACACCCTCTCCTCCTGCCCTCCACCTTCTGTGCGCCTGTGCCAGCCAGACCTCATGGCTCCATTACCCAAATCCACAACACACCCACCTCCAAGCCAAAGTCCCTGCTATGTCCACTGCCTGCAGCTGCAACTAAACTAACTCAGCCCTCAAGAGTTGGTTTGAAAGAACACCAATCCTTCACAAATTCTTCCAGAAAATAAAAGAGGCAGGAACTCATTCTGTGAGGCCAGCATTATCCTCATATCAAAACCAGACAAAGACATCACAAGAAAAGAAAAATACCAATATCCCTTACAGATACAGACATAAACATTCTCAACAAAATACTAGCAAACTGAATCCAGCAACATAACAAAAGGATTCTACACCAAGACCAAGTGGGATTTATCAAGGAATGCGTGGTTGGTTTAATATTCAAAACTCAATTAATGTAAATATCAGGCAGGGCACGGTGGCTCACACCTGTAATCCTAGCACTTTGGGCGGCTGAGACGGGAGGATTGTTTGAGGCCAGGAGTTCGAGACCAGCCTGAGCAAGAGACCCCTGTCTCTACAAAAAATAGAAAAATTAGCCAAGTGTGGTGGCACTTGCCTATAGTCCCAGCTACTTGGGAAGATGAGGCAGGAGGATCACTTGAGCCCAGGAGTTGGAGGTTGCAGTGAGCTGTGATGATGCCACTGCACTGTAGCCCAGGTGACAGAGTGAGACTCTGTCTCAAAAAAAAAAACCCATAAAACAAGAAAAACACCATATCAATAGAATAAAGGACAAAACCAGATGATCATCTCAATAGATAACAAATGAAGAAAAAGCATTGTCAACAATCCTTCATGATAAGAACAACACTGAACAAACCAGGAATAAAAGGGAACTTCCTCAACCTGATAAAGGGTATCTATGAAAAACCCACAGTTAACATCATACCTCAGTGGTAAAACACTGAAAGCTTTTTCACCAAGAAAAGGAACAAGGCAAGGATGTCTGCTCTCACCACTCCTATTCAACATTGTACTGGAGATTCTGGCCAGGGTAATTAGGCAATAAAAAGAAAGAAAAAGTATCCAGATTGGAAAGAAAGAAGTAAAACTATTCACTGATTAGATGATTTTATACATAGAAAATTCCAAGGATTCCACTAAAAAAGTTATTAGAAGTAATAAACAAGTTCAGCAAGGTGGCAGGATACAAGATCAACATAATCGATTGTATTTCTATATACTAGCAACAATCCAAAGATGAAGGTAAGAGTTGGTTCAAGTGTTCCTTCTTCCTGGCAGTCTCTCATAACCTCTAAGGCGTCCTGTGTTCCTCCCATGGGGCTAGCACAGCCTTCCCTCCACGTAACACTGACCATACTAGGCTGTCATTGTCCCCCATCCTCTCCAGCTCAGGCCCAGCCTAGAGGGGGCACCCAAGGAGCCCCAAAGGAAGGATGGAACGTTCACCCACTGAGTAATGGGGATGGTGGTTTGCCTGGAAGGCACAGGAAGCTGAAACGGAGCCCCCACCGTGGTGTGTTACACCCCTCTCCAAGCTGTGAGGAGACCTGGTGTGTGTGTCGAGGTGGGAGGAACTTCTGTGAGGACAGATGGAGCCACCACCTCCTCCTGGCTCCACACCTAGGCAAGGTTCAGCAGGAGTTGGGGCAGGTTACAGCCCTACCTTGTTTCAGCTCAGTGGCCAGGCAGGGACAGGCCTGTGAGGGGCTCATTCCCACCTGGCTGCCATCCCACTGTGGGTAGGATGAAGGTTCTTGGGAGGCCACTGACTGACCTTGGGTGGGGAGGGCAGGTGGTGACAGGGCCAGGTTGTGCTCCATCTTCACCTTCCCTGGGAATGTCCTCACTTCAGGCGCAGACGCTGACACTCACAGCCCCTCTCCAGAAGATGGGCTGTCCAAGGGGAAGCGTATCCCTGCCATCCCAACCTCCTCCGCACTGCCCGGCCCTGCCCTGTACCTGCCCAGAAGCCCAGTGCCAGGCCAGTCTGGGAGCAGAAAGGGAAGTGGTGGCAGAGGGTGAGGGTGATGACAGGCCATGGTGGCTATGGTGATCACACAGCTCTTGGGGAATTTCAGCCCAGCTCGCACACTCCAGCCCCCCCTGTGCCTGGGAAAGCCCAGGGGAGTCCCCAAGGGGCACCCACATACCTGGGTGGCCTGACCTCCACATGTACTCCCTGGCTGTCTCCTTCAGTGCCCCCAGTACTGCCTCAACCACAGCACCAGGTACCCCATGGTCAAATTCTGTTTGTTCATCCCAGGGTGCTCCACATGCCTTCCTGCCAGCTCACTGGGAGGCCTCAGCCCCCTCTTCTGTAGGGGCAGGCGCCCTGTGGGGACCTGTCACTGTGTGGCAGTGAGGGAGAGTGACGAACACTTGGGTTCAAATCCCGCTCGGGGCCCTTCCTCCGCTGAGCCCCCACTTCCTCCAGCATAGAGTGGGTATGAAGGGCCCACTCCTCAGAGGCCTCTGACACCCTGGTACTGCTGGGGCAGCTGCCATCTGGGCAGGACTTTGGAGACACGGGTCAATGTCGGGGTGGGCGGAGCTGGTGGTGGCTGCCGAGCTCCGTGAGCCCTTCCAGAAGGTGTGTGATCTTTGTGTGTGTGCACAGGTGTGGATGTGCATTTGAGCCTGCATGCTTGTGTGGGTGTGCATGTGTGTGCATGCTAGGGACAGCGGGCAGCTGGGACTTGCTCTCCAGGGCTCTGTTTCTGTGCTCATTGCCCCACCTTGTCTCAAAATTGGCTCAGGTCACCCCAAGGCCAGGTTGCTGGGTCGGGGTGGGGCAGGCAAGTGAAAACCACCGTCCCACAGAGACAGCCTCATTGAGCTGCACTAAGTGCAGGCTCCGTGGCTCCCCACCCTGGGGCCCGAAGGGTGCACAGTCATCGCCTGTGCAGGCCCACACGTGCACCGTGGCTCCACGTACCCAGTTAATGACGATGCACTTACACAGGACGTGCACACAAGCTGCATGGCGTGAGCCTATGCATGAGGGGGTGGGGGCCCTGGAGGGCTGGGCTCCCGCAGGCTCTCCCCATGACACCTGCAGACGTGGCTGAGGTGAGGGAGCCAGCACCTCATGTGACCACAGTGTCAGGGACTTACTGTTGGTGGTGACCAGGCCAGCTCTGTTTGTGGGAGCTGCAGGGCGAGGTAGGGCTGGGGGGGTCCTAGCCCAGAGGGAAAAGACATCAGATCCCCCCAGCACACTCACTCACTCGCTCAAACATGTGCACACTCTCACATGCACACACACTCATACGTATACACGCACTCATTCTCACACAGGCCCACTCACATGTACGCGTGCATGCACACTCACCCATGCACACAGACACATACTTGTTCACACTCACATCTCATACGCTCATTCACACAATCACACATATACACACACACACTTGTTCACACTCATATTCCCACAAATGCAAGCACTCATTCACACACACACATACAGCCTCCATGGGCTAACAAGACCTGTCATGGGGGGTCCCCAGTGCCCTGGGCAGGCAGCTTGGGCACAGGTCAGAATACTCATCACCACCCCAGCTCTGCATGGGCCCAGTGCCGAGTTCTACCTGACAGCTCACGAACACACACAGGGCCCACACGAGCTCGGTGCTTTACTCCCATTTTACAGACTAGGACACTGGGCCGGAAGAGGCTCAGGACTTGTGCCAAGTGCACTGGGCACTCATCATGGGCAGGCTCCGTGCTTCTCAGTGATCACCCCACACCAACACCCCAACACACTGAGGTTCACACCAGAGTCATCCCCACGTCACTGATGAAGACACCAAGGGTCAAAGAGGCTGAGTAACTTGCCCTAAGTCACACAGACAGTAAATGGTGCACTCACCACCACCCGCCCCGGCACAGCCACTTCCCCAGCCTGGCACACAATGGGCGACTGGTGATGGCGGTGCCATGAACAGGCGGGGTGGCTTCCTCGGGGCCCCCCAGCTGCCCCGCCTCACTACAGCTCATCTGTTCTCCCTTTTCAGTTTCCTCTCTTCTTCTTCCTCTTCCCAGAATCTTTCTCTGTAAGAGAATCAAAACCAAAATTCTCCTATAAAGGCCCAGCGACCAGCCATGCCAGAGAACCCACTGCTGGCCAGGGGCAGGGCTTCGTGAGGACAGCCCCCCACCTGGCAGGTCTCTGAGCCCCTGCGGGTCCTCTGTGCTGTGCCACGTCCCAGAGCACGGCACTCGCTAGGCGGGCAGTGGGGACCTCACACAGCTCTCTGTCCCCCCAGCACACGTATACACACTCATGCACTATGTGTCTGCACACAGGACCCAAACACCAAGGCCACCCTGGGCAGGGTGTAGAATGGGAAGGGCTCATGTAACCTGGGCCCCCCATCCCAGCAGGCTGGCCCCCGCCTCCCTGCCAGCTGTAGGCTGAGTGGCACGTGATGGGGGCAGGGGTTTCTAGCAGCCGGTCCCTCTCTGGGCTCCCTCTGTGCTTGTCCAGCTCTGCGGGCTCTCGAGCCAGACAGATCTCCTCAGAGTCTATTGCTTCTCGCGGGCCCAGGGCCAGGTCCTATGGGCCCCCACTGTCAGCCTTGATGAGGCCATGGCTCCCATGTGGGGCCTCCCCAGCAGTCCTACAGGTCCTAGGACAGTGCCACCTTCTGACGCCCAACCCCAGGGCCACCCCACTTACCTGATGGCAGTGACCCAACACATGGCTCTCCTCCTCCCTGGTGACCAGGTGGGGGCAGGTGTCCTGGGGCCCAGGGAGGCCATGCAGCTCAGGGGCCATGGGCTGGGGCCTCAGCCTGCATCTCCCAGACAGGAGAGGCTTGATGCCCCAGGCTGCCTGTGCACTGCCTGCCTCGGTGGGCCCACAGCTCACTCCTGCTGCATCTGGGGCCTGTGGCTGCCAGGGCTTCTTCCTCTCCTGGACTTCCTGTTGCCGGCTGCTTGGGCAGCCCTTCCACTAGGGGAGGTCCTGAGAGCTGCCTGGGGCCCAGGGCTGCCCCCATCCGGGCTATTCAGTCAGCTGGGTTTTAGCCCCACCCAGCACTGCGGTCAGACCTCGGCTCTCTGGGCTGCAAGGCAAGGCCAGCTGTGTCCTCTGGGAGGAAGCTCCCTGCTGCCCTTCCAACCCCCCACATTTACCATCCCCCCAACCCCACCCCACCCCCACCACCTCTGCACACTTGGCTGCTTCCTAGCAAACCACGAAGCCCCTCACATCCTAGGGTGTCAGGCCCAACGCAAAACCAGTGCTTACACACTACACGGGGAGCTCATGACCTCACCAGCATGCTCCCTCCACCAAGGCAGACTCTGCTGCCCAACTCTGCCCTCTGAGGCCACACAGAGGGCTGTACCTCTGTGGGTTTCAAGGTGGCCACCTCTGTGCCCTATGACACCAAGGGACTGAGGAACCAGGCCTGAGCCTGGCCCAGGCACTTGTTAATCACCCTCCTCACAAGGCCTTTGTGTGTGTCCTGCCCCCCCAGCCCACCCCCACACCAGCTTGCTAACATCTGGCTTGCTAAAGACTTTATGGCCCCTGCCCTGGCTCCTACTCAGAAAGCCACTCCTCCTGGGCCTGCTCCACCCCCACCAAGCCCAGCTTCCTTCCCTGCCCCCCGACCCACAGCTGGCCTGGGGAATAGGGACCTCAACCCAAGCCATGGGTGCTGAGCCCCCTGTACTCTTCCCCTGAGCTCGAACCTTGAGGTCAGAACTCTCCCAGGGACAGGACCCTTGGGAGGAGGCAGCTGGAGAAAGGTGCTTTCTGGGGCCTGGGGTTACCCTCACAGCAGGATTTGAGGGCAACAGAAGCCACAGACCACAGGGCCCCTGGGGAGCTGCCGTGGCCTCATCTTGCCCACCAGGTTTCCTAGGGCACAGCCCCAAGCTCCCACCTCGCCCTGTGGCTCTGGCCAAACAGGCCCTGGACACCAAGCCCCCATGACTGGCCATGCAGGCACCTAGCCATCCCCCAGGCCTAGGTGGCGGGGCACCTGAAAAGGGTGGCTCCCGGGCTGAGGGAGCCTCTGTCTCCCTGGCTGAGTCCACAGCCACAGACCTACTGCCAAGGTCTGTGCCATCTAGGGGCCTGTTCAGGCTGCAGACCACCCACTACCTCCTGGAGGGTGGGGAGCTTGGGCTTTTATGTCTGGGGCCTCCTTAGGGTGGGCACAGCCACCCTGGCCTCCTCCAGCCTGTGCCAGCCGAGGGCAGACCATGCCTTCAGCAAAAAATTGGCCACAACAGTCAGACAGACAGAGGGCATGAGGGGAGGGTTACAGTGAGGAACCTCCGGGCCACAGACCGGCCATGACAAGCGGGGGGCAGTTCTCAGATGGAGTGTAGGCAGCAAGGAGCAGCTCCAGGAAGAGTTTGCTGGAACGGGGGCAGAGTGAGGGAGTCACAGGCAGGCCAGGGGCTCGGGGTGAATTCTCAGGCAATGAGGTGGTCAAGGCCCGGGGAGGTTAGGGGTGCAGATCCAGGGACGAGAACCCCCCAGGATAACAACCAGGATGTGTCACCCCTTCCCCTTGCCCTTGCCCCACCAAGGGCCATAAGCGCAGCAGAAGTGGGAGTGAGCAGAGGGCCAGGCCCACCCGCCCCAGGGCCAGGCCCAACCCCAGGGCCAGCGCTGAGAGGCTCCAGCCCAGAGGAGAGAAACAGGCTGCACGATGGGGGCCCCATGGGGGCAGATGTGTGCTGCCCCCCCCCCAGCTTCCCAGAAGGCCCCTCCTCTCTGGGCCTTGGTCTCTCCAAGTGCTCTCGCACCTCCTGAGGCAGCAGTTCATCCCTGCCTCGAGTAACACTGCCACTCACAGTTCTAGACGCAGAGGCTGTTCAGGCCTCCTCACTCAGCAATGGAGACTCCACGACCTTTACCCTGTGCTGGTAACCACGGAGATGACCCCACGCCTGCATCCGCACAGGGAGATGCGTGTGGCCGTGGCTGGGGTCACCTACCTCGGGCAGCACTGGTCTCCCACTCCACCCTCCCCTGTGCCTGGCTGGTGCCTCAGACTGCCAGGCTTGGGGACCTGCCGCCGTGCCAGGCACAGGGCTCGTCTCGGGGTGGGGGGAGAGCTTTCGCTGGGCTCTGCTCAGGAGCAAGGCAAAGCCCAGCACAATGGGTGACAGCTGCCACCGGCCACCCCCGCCCTGGCACCTCACGCCTCATGCCCGCCTCATCTCAACGCTCACAGCCCAAGAGGCTGGTCCTGCCGTCATCTGCCCTGGAGCGGTGAAGAGATTGAGGTTCAGACAGGAGGGCACTCTCTGGGCCAACAGCCAGGGTTCAGTGGCATGGGGACAGGAACCTGTTTCCCGGGCACCCTGGGCCCCCATACCCAGCCCGGTGCCTGCTTGCCACCTTCAGGAGCAGCTTGGGCACTGGATGTGCCAAGGAGCATCTGCCGGGCTCAGGGAGGGCACTGTGCCCAGGGACGGGTGGGCGGCACGCCCACTGAGGAAGATCTCAAACTGTTACAATAAGATGCTTTGCATTGGCCCTTCCCACAGGACCTGGGTCCACCCCACAGCCAGCCGTGGGACCCACCCCCCAGGCTCTCCCTGACCAGGACCCCCAACCCCCACCGACCTTACACGGCTCGCTGTACGATGAGGTGGGCTGCGAGGATTCCCAGGGAGCTCGGTACTAGGCACTGTTTGGGTGGGGCACAGGAAGTGGGTGGCCTAGAAGTAGGACCCTGCCCAGTGTCACATGGTGTAATGGGCTGAATGTGTCCATGTCCTAATCCCCGGAACCCATGAATGCCCATGAATGTGACCTTATTTGAAAAAAGGGTCTAAGGATATAATTAAGTCAAGGAGCTCTTCCTGGATTAGCCAGGTGGGCCCTAAATCCAAAGACAAAGGTCATTACAAGAGAGAGAAAGGAGAAGACACACACTGGAAAGGCCATGTGAAGAAGGAGAAGAGACTGGAGTGATGTGGCCACAAGCCAAGGGACCAAGGAGTGCCAGCCACCACCAGCAGCTGGAAGAGACAAGCAAGGATCCTCTCCTAGAGCCTCCGGAGGGAGTATGGCCCTGCTGACACCTTGACTTTGGACTTCTGGCCTCCAGAACTGTAAGAAAGTAAATTTCTGTTATTTTTAGCCCCCCAGTGTATGGAACTTTGTTAGGGCAGCCCCAGGGAAAGAATCTACATGGACTGACCCAAGTGCTTCCCCAGGATGAACTGCAGCCTTCCACTTAGTCTGGCCCCAAGTCCTGGGCATGCTCCATCGGGGAGTGGCCATCTCTGCAAGGCCACATCCAGCTGGACAGGGCATCCCTGAGATGGCCCCCCGGTGTGTCCACAGCTTCCGGCAGGCCTGGCTCTCCACCTCCCACCCCTCCCGTGCACAAGGTCTGCCAGCCTAGCATGCCACACCTGACCACGCCCACCAGGCTTGCTGGCCCCACATCCTGGCCTCTTGTTCACCCCCCTGGCCTGCCCTTCATCAGCTCAGTCAGGCCACTTCCACCGCGGAGCAGAGGCCAGGCTGGTCCCCTGGCTGAGTGGATGGGGTGTGGCCCCTGCTTCCCTTTCTGCCCTGAGCCCCCCACTCTGAACCCATCATGTAGGACCACCTTAGCCCATCCTAGGGCCTGCAATCTCCTCCACACAGAAACTGAATGCTCCCTCACGCTTTTTTGGGTTCTTTTGTTTTTTGTTTTTGTTTTTTCTTTTTTTGAAGACAGAGTCTCACTCTGTTTCGACCATGCCATCTAGGGGCCTGTTCAGGCTGCAGACCACCCACTACCTCCTGGAGGGTGGGGAGCCTGGGCTTTTGTGTCTGGGGCCTCCTTAGGGTAGAGTGCAGTGGCACAATCATAGCCCACTGTAGCCTCGAATTCCTAGGCTCAAGGGATCCTCCTGCTTCAGCCTCTCAGCCTCCCGAGTACCTGGGACTACAGGCACACGCCACGTCCAGCCTATTTTTTTATTTTTTGTAGAGATAGAGTCTCGTTATGTTGCTCAGGCTGGTCTCAAACTCCTGGCCTCAAGCGATCCTCCCACCTCAGCCTCCCAAAGTGCTGGAATTATAGGTGTGAGCCACTGCATCCTGCCTCCCTCATACTTTGAGGATGGAACCATCTAGAACCTTGCCCCCTCCTCTGAAATCTCCAAGTCAATGGCACAGCTCTGCCTACCTGCATCACCACGTGTCCCCAGCACCGCCCAGATCCCACTGAATCCTCAGGGTCCAGGTGGGTGCCTAGCCCATGGTAGGACCCAAGAGATGGACAGGCAAACAAACAAGAGTTCAATGTCATGTCCACACACAAGGCCAGACCCCTGACATGGCCGTAACCAGCAAATCCCTCAGAGCTCAGAGTGAAGAATTTGTAACTTAGAGCCAATCTGACCCTCAACAGAGAGTCTTTCAAAGAACTGATGTCCAGCAAGGCTGCAGCCAAGGCCCATCCTTGCCCCAGGACCCCTGCCTGGTGAGACAAGCTACCAGCCAGCGCTGGGCATACAAGCAAGGCTGCTCACTGCAAAATGAAGAAAGGCCGGTGCACTGGGGTCAGCCAGTGTCCCCAGAAGATGTGATATGCTAGAGGGGCTGCCCAGGGTGGAGGCAGGAGTCAGTCAGGTCACTCCTGTGTCCGAAGGACAAAGACAATTAGGGGAAGTGCAGAAAGAGCCCCCATTCGCATGACTGCTCACACGGGGCCTGAGTCTCCAAGGGCAAGGCCATACTGGGGGCCAGAGTGGGTTTTCTGCTTTGGGGCACTCAGCCCTCACACTCTGTCCCCAGAGGGGACTCACAGTGCCCACACATCCCTGGATGCCCCACTGGGGCCTTCCTCTCCCAGGTCTGTTTTCTCTGTTCCCAGCAAGTGTTCCCAAGCTGGGCTGCAGCATCTCTCCAGGGCCAAGCACCTGCTAGGCTTGAGAGTCAGGGCTGCTGGTGGTCCCCACACCTGGTGCAGAGCTCTGGCCCAGCCAGGAAGGGGCAGAACATTGGCTGGAGGGAGGAGACCAGGGCAGGGGTTCCTGGGAGGGTGACACCTGAGCTGTTGTGAGGTGGATGGGGCTGTGGACTCAACACAGCTGAGTTGCAGAGGGAGCTCACCTGGAGCCACTCTCCTGCCTGAAACCACAAGCCAGCAGAGGCGGTTCAGGATTCACACTTGAGTTCACCATAAACACTGACAAGTTTCTACCTTTTAATTGCCCGGGAAAAAATTCTCCAGAGTGCTGGCTTGCAGCCAGCTGGGTCTACCCCCCAGTTCCTGGCTCCTTGCCCAAGGCTGTAGCCTGCCCCCTCACCACCCCATCCTGAAGGGGCTCACTGCCCCCACTGCAGCCAGCCTGGGCACCTGAAGCCCCAGGCCCTGCGAGGTCCTGAGAGAGGCGCTCAGGCCTGCCTGACCAGCAGTTCCCACATAAGAGGGCTGCCCCACCACAGGCACTCGGCAGACAGAATAGTGCAGTGGTTAGAGCACAGGCTTGGGGGGTACAGGCCTGGCTCAATCCCCTCTTCCTAGCCTGTGGCCCACTCTGAGCCTCAGTTTCCTCATCTGAGGAGTGGGGCTGATAGGACCCCCTGGCATGGCGGGTGGGGCCCCTGGTCACTGGCCACACCGTTATCATAGTCACGTCAGGAAGGGAGGAAATGCCCAAGGAGAGTGAGCTTGAAGGTCCCGTGCAAAGTCCGGGATGCCCTCCCATGGCGCCTGCTGGTCTGGCCCCTACAACGCTCAGTCTCCTCGCCCTCAGCTTCACTCCTGTCCCCTGGGCCCCTCACCCAGACCACACACACTGCCTCTGGGCTGGATGCACCACCCACAGGCACAGCCCTGGCCCATCTCCCTCTGCCTCCTCCTCCTCCTCCGCCCTCCCTCCTCCCTGGCCTGTCTTCACTCCTCAAGGCAGCCCTGCCTGTCGCACCCCCCACCTTGTGGCATTTCCATGTGTCAGCTACCTGCCCCTCTCCTGACATCAGCTCTGGGAGCAGAGATCCCAGGTGTCCATCCCGTGGGTCCCCAGCGCCTGTGCAATGCCTGCATGATGCAGGCACCAGGCACTTATGGCAGCATAAACAAATCTCGTCTATACTCCAACCAGCCGATTCCCCCTACTCCCCATTTGCTGAATTAAACCATTCGTCCTGCCCCAAGCACTTCTTCATCCCGGGGGGGCCCCAGCCATGTGAGAGCTGCCCTTGCAGGGGCTCTGCACCCACAGAGCAGGGCCTGGGCCCCCCAGGCAGCCTCTCCAGCCCCGGTGTCCTTGTCTACAAAGCAAGGGCAGAGCAGGCCCAGAGCTGGGAGAGCACACCCTCCCCCCACCCAGCCCCACCTTGCTGCTGACCTCCAGGGACAAAAGGGACGTGGCCGGGTGAGAAATCTGCTGGGCACTGTGTCGGGATGCCTGGAAATGGACAGGCAGTCTCCTCCTAGGGCAGAGTCAAGCTGACTCCTGGCCAGACAAGGAATGCACAAAGGCCAGAATTTCCCCAAGTCCAGCCCCTTCCACCTCTCCCCTTCCCAGTGGCCACCATGCTCACTGCTGGGGTCACACTACGTTTGCTCCCTCAGCACACACTTGCTGAGCGTCCACCACACTGGGCCTGAGAAGGCTCCAGGTGGCGGTTCTGGGGGCACACTGGCATCTGGTGCTGGGTGCCAAGCCTGCCTCTCAGCCATATAGGACCTAGTCCCTGCCACCAGCCCCAGCCTGGGCCCCTCAGGAGAGAGGGCTGCCACCAACCAGACACCTGGGACACCTGCATCACACGCACATCCTGGGGGACAGACTCCTCACTTGCTGAGGCCCAGGCACAGGAGTCATAAAGTTTGGGGGTGCTTTCCTGCCCACAGTCACCTCTTGTGATAGGAGGGCCGGGCCACCAGGCCAGGGGAGAGACAGAGAGCCCGGCGGGGAATGCTCACCATGTGCCAAATGGGTTAGCTTCCCAGCCCACTCAATCGCCTGGTGCCTGCGTGAACATTTTGCTCTCCTGATGAGGACATCGAGGCTGAGTGGGCTGCAATCCACAGCCACCCAGCCAGCATGGCCACTGTCACCTAGAGCCTGGGGCCACCTTGCCCACACCACACAGCCTGAGGGACCCCAAAAGCATTATGGCCCCTGCAGGGCCCCTACCGCGCATTTCCTGCCAAGCCTGGCTCTGAGGGCGTAAGGAGAAGGGGTCCACTTTCGAAAGGACACTGGATCCCACCAGAGCAGAGAACCCACCAACACACAGGACAGTGCTGTTCTCTGGCTGAGACATTCTCCATGTAAGCCCTTGCTTGGCTAACGCATGCCGAAGATTGCTCCCAGGACGCTGGCTGACATGTCAACAAGGGTGGGCCCCAGCCTCTGTGCAGGGGACAGACAGGGCTCTGGGCAGGAGGCCAGGAGACACAGGGTGGGACATACCAGGTGAGGGTGCAGGAGGAAGCCACCACAGGGCCCGGCCTCAGCAGGGTGGGAACTCCTAGTGGGTGAGGGTCCAGCCTGCCCTCAAGGATTTAGGGTTTGCTTCTGTTTCACACTAATCTCAACAGAGCCCACGGGGAGGCTGGCCAGGAAACCCTGCCAGGCCACACATCCCCACTCTGGCTCCTGCTCACTACAACCAGTTCCCTTGGGGGAAGGGGGTCTCGTGTTTGCCACCGAAAAAGTCCTGGCAGAGAAGCAGCACCCCAGTCCTCAGTTTCTCCATCAGTAACGGGGCCAGTCCCAGGAGCTGTCGGGACCAGGACTCAGTGCTGAGGCTGCGTGGGGGAGGGTCCCTGCCTCCGCAGAGCCTTGAACAAGCAAAGAAGCAAGCAGTGCCTCTGACACAGAGGGATGCCCTGCAGGGCCATGTTTGAACCCCACTGGGCAGCTGAGAAAACTGAGTGCAGGAGGGGCCAGAGAATGGTGGGAGGTAGCCCACCACTGGGCTGGGCTCAGCTAGAGTCATGGTGGGGGTGGCCTGCAGACCTCCTGAACAGTGTCACCCCACCCTCGGAGGCAGAAGGAGGCAGCTAGGGCTCTGTCACTGGCAGGCAAATACCACACTCTGCACCCCGGGACCCAAGCTGCTGTCACCCTCCATCTGGGGCTCCCAATCTGCTGGGGAGGCAGCCACCTCTGACTCACACCCTTGTGACATTGTTCCACCCAGACATGTTGACATGTCAGCCAGCGTCCTGGGAGCAATCTTCGGCATGCATTAGCCAAGCAAGGGCTTACATGGAGAATGTCTCAGCCAGAGAACAGCTTGGGCACAGGCCCTGCATTGGGGCAAGAGAAGCCACACGCCTCAGACATGGTTGGGTCCGTGTCAGAACCGCTTGCCAAGGCCACATGCCCAGCTGAGGCAGACGGTGTCTCAGACCTTCCCTGAGCTGAGCTCCCAGGTCCAGGCACCATTCACACCTGGGCTCCAGTCCCAGCTCTGCACCCAGTGCTGGAGACTGGGCACTGAGCCTCGCTTCCTCATCCCCCAAATGGGCCTGTTGGTCATCGTACTCTGACGACCAAACCAGACGGTTCACAAGGACTCTGCCATAAGCACTTGGCCCAGCACTGGGTCCTAGGGGCCCTGGACGCAGAGAACACCCTGCCCAGCCCAGATCCCAGCAGCAGGATGAGGTGACAAGGGAATACGGTGGGGACCCCAAGGCCGTGAAACTCGTGCTAGGGCAGGGTGTGGGTGGGAAAGTCAGTCAGAGAGACCCAGCCCCGTTGGTCCTCTCAGCCAAGGGCAGAGAGTCAGGGCTCGGCCACGATGGGCACACTGCATGGGCACCTGCTCTCTGCTGGTGCCAGGCCAGGGCAGCTGTACAATCCCTCTGCACTGGCAGCCACCTGCTGGGGTGTCCCAGGACAGGCCACCAGGGACACCAGCCCTGACCCTGCAGCAGTCAGTGGCCTGCACCTTCTCTGCCATCTGTTCCTTTTACTCACTGCATTAGTATTTTTGTACCATGGTGGCCTCTCTTGGACCACACAAAATCATAAAACTCCTCATACCTGCAGAAGTGCTGCATTCTGGGCACTTCACTGTATTCCACCTGAACAAGCTCCTGGGCCAGGGCAAAGGCGCCGGGGCCCAGGGTCACCAGGTGTGGCCCCAGCCCCACTCCTCTGTGCGCTTCTGGTTTACCCAGGAAGCCCAGTTCACCATGTGTCAGCGGGGGTTCTGGCCCTGCCCACCCTGCTGGAACCTGCCAAGGCCAAGGCAGCAGAACAAGGTCCCTTCCCTCTGTCCACTCCCTTCAGCATTTCAGGGTTGGGTCTTTCTTCTGTCAACATGTTGGCTTTTATCCTTTTGCACCTAATGCTAATATTTTCAAACTATTTTCAAATGTGGTTTTTTTCTTTGATGCTGTTGATTAGTTTTTACTCTCTGAGTTTATTATTTTATTACATTGCCTAGTGCTTTTTGTCACTTTTCATTCCTTAGTAAATTTTAGGATGGCCTCAGGAGGTGTCATGTCTAGACTAGGGTCACCCAGAGGCCAACAAAGGTAGGCCCCAGGGACCGGCCAGCCCCTCTGCCAGGGCTGCGGTGGGCAGGGAGCTGGGGGGAGCTGGCCACAGCCACTCCCAGGCTAGGCCTCTGGCTGGACAGGCCAGAAGGGAGGGAGCCCAGGGAGATGCCGGAAGAGGTGCTGACAAAGGGGCAAAAAGAAGGAAGGAGCAGGCCAGACCCCGGGGTGGGGGAACTGAAATCAGCCTATTCCTCCTTGGCCTGGGAACCCTGGAGCCTCCAGGCTCGGCCAGTGGACGGGATAACACAGCCGCCGGCCCCTGTCCTCGCCCCTTGGCACAGGCCCAGAGGCAGCCTGGCTGACTGAGCATTCCCAGGCCCTCACACTGCTCCACTGTTCAGAGGCCCAGTGAGGACAAGGGTCTGGCGGTGGGCCCGGGTTGGCGGGAAGGGTCCCGTCCCAGCCTCCCCTGCTCACTCCCAGTGAAGTCTGGCCCCAGTCCCTGGCAGTCAGGACAGGAGGGGCCGGGGGCAAGGGTCTCCTCCCCCTCACTCTCTACCCACCCCAGGCAGCTGTCCCACCCCTTCCCAAGGCCAGGCCTCTGTGCCCAGCCCCTCCTCGCTCTTAGCCAGCCTGTTGCAGCCTGGCAGACAGGTGGCTCTCCAAGAGGATTCTGGTCAGCCTCAGGGTTCGAGGCCCTTGCCTGGTGCCATCGCATGACCTCCTCATGCTGTTCCCCACCCACGGACTCCTTCTGCCCCAGCTCAGGTCATCCCAAGACACCTCCTGATGCCCCATGGTCAGGTCGGGTGACAGTGCCCTCAGGGGTGCTCAGGGGAAGGCTGGGGAAGGAGGGCCTCTGGTGGAAGCCTGGTCCCCTCTGCTCCCTGGGGATGGCAATCCAGGCTGGGCCCTTCCCAGAGGGGTGGTCAGCTCCACTCAGGGACACCGGCCACCACAGCCTCAGACCCATGGGAGCCCCGAAGCCTGGGCTCACCCGTCTGCCCAGCCTCCCTGCACCCAGCCCTGGCACAGGAGTGTCAGAGGCTTCACCAGATTCCCCAGGTGAAGTGCCCATCTGGCCCTGCCGTCTGCCCCGTGGGGTCATGGGCAAACGCTCCCATCTAATGCAAGGTCCAAGTGAGATGCCCAGAGGCAAGGCGGTTTCTGGCGTTCAGCAGAGCCTGGAACCAAGATCCCGAGTATCAGCCCCTAAGGCTTCCTCCTTCCTGGGACGTGTCCACCGGCCTGCCCAAGCAGCTCAGGCGGGGGCAGGCTGCACTGGCTGGGGGAGGCGGCACAGTTCGGGGGCGCTACAGGGACAGAGCCTTGGAGTGAGTTGGGTGTGCCCTCTCCCTCCCCAGAGAGACATCACAGGCCATGCTGCTCTCAGCCAGAAAACCTAGCAAAGAGGGCTTGGGTGGTAGGGCGGACAGGGGACTAGGATCTCAGGACCCCAGCCCCGGAGCAGCTGCCCCTTGGTGCCAGCTGGCAAGAAACTTGGGTCTGGGTCAGAGCCCGCTACAGCCTCTGGGGGAGTGGAGAGGGATCTTTTCTCGACCCCTTCCTTCCCCAGCAACTCCCTGCCCCCAGCGCATGTGTGGCCACCACCGACCACAGCACTCTATACCCTGGTCATATCCTCAAGAAAATGGGAAGACTAATCTCAGAGAGTCCCTGCCCCAAGTGGCAAACCTTCCTGAAGCCGGGCACCCAGGCTAGTTTGGGGGCTCAGACAGGGGCTCTGCCCCTCCCCTCACCTTAGAGCAAGTAGACATCAGGGCCACAGTGGGTGGAGCAACAACCAGCCCCTCTCCCCAACGAGAGGACCAGTGGCAGCCTCCTCAAGCCCAGGCCCCACTCTACCTCCTTGGGCAGCTGTAGCCTGGGGTCTGGAACCAAACTGGGCCCAATACTGGTAAGGGCCCCAAAGGGCAGTTATTCCAGAGATTCCTGCCCCCATAGCCCCACCCTGGCGCAGCTCCTCCTGTGGGGCAAGGAGCTGGCACTGGGGGGGTCTCCGCTCTGGCTCATGCCAGGCAGCAAAGCATCAGGGTGAGGACCCCTGGAGCAGCATATCCTTCCCACTGGGGAAGTGGAGAGGATTCATGGGGAAGGGTGGCCAGTTAGGGGTATGGCAGGGACAAAGTCCTGAGACACAGTGGGCGTGGGGTGGCAGGTGGCAGTAACTCCAGCTGGAGGCCGACTCTGGAGGCTCCGAGGCCCTGTGCTGTGTCCAGCTCCTGGTAAGTCAGTGCCAGTAGCTAGATGGGCACCCCCATCCCCCTCACACACCCCACGAGGCTGGACTTCCTGTCCCTGTCCTGACCAGAGACAGTGAAAGATGCCCAGGTCACACAGCCTGCCCTGGTAGAGCCATCTGAGCCCACTCAGCACCAGGCGGCCACCCCTGTGCTCCTAGAGGTTTCAGGCCACAGAAAGGGATGGCAACAGGAAGTCACTTCCTGTCCTGTGCCAAGGGACAGGGGACACAGCCACTCCTTCCTCTGCTCTGCCCTGTCAAACTCACCCAGCTGATCGCTGACCTGCCTGCCAGGGCCAGGCCCCCAGCACTGTCTGCCCGGCCATGTGGGGACTGAGGGGGTCTGCGCCAGCCACTCACCCGAGAAAGCAGCTTCCCTTTCTGGCCTCAAGTAGGAGAGGAAGCGGCTGAGGTCAGGGAGGGATGTTTTTCAAGATACACGATGAGAGCTGAGTTCCCGGCTGCTTCCTCTGTCTCTGAGGCTGGTCCCAGCCCGGGCTGCATTCCCCACACCTGTCCACTCAGGGCTCGAAGGCCAGCCATCCTGTGTCTTTCCCCACCACCCTCCTGATGGTTGCAAATCGACCTTTTGCGGGGATCTGGCTCGGGTGCTGGCTCTTTGGGACCCCCAAGCCCAGGACCCCTCTGCAGCAGGCAGCTCAGGCTAGGCAGGCTGAGCCCAATCTTGGCCCAACACACACCTTTAGAAAGAAGCAGCCACAGAGAAAGAAAAGGATTCAGTTTCAGTGAGGACACACAGACACCTCAGGGCCTGGGCAGTTATCTTTCCCCACCAGGCGTCAGTCTCCCCATTTGTACCGCTGCTGGGACCATTAGGACCAGGCCCAGGAGTGGCTAGGCCACCGTGGCCAGGTGGTAGGCCACAGTGACTGTCCAGATGGAGGCCAAAGGGGGCGCGCTGTGATGGAGACCTGAAGAGTTTCGTGCAAGGCCACAGCACGACAACCTGCCATTATCTGCTTGGAAACTCTGCCAACCAGGCGGCAGCTTCCAGGGTGACAGGCACATCTGTCTCTGATGCTCAGTGGAGAATCAAACACAGGTGGGGAGAGCAACCAGCCAATTTCAAAGAGCCTGGCAGAGCCCGCCCGCTGCCATGCCTTCACTTCCCGGTCCAGGAGGGAGAGACTGGGAGAGTACACACTCCCTGCACCCTCCTCTGGGCCAGGCCCATACGGGCACTGCCGGGCAGGGCACTCAGGCATGGCCTGTGTGTCATGAGTTCCCAGGCAGCAGGGGCAGGGCAGGCAGACAGGTCAACATGCAGGGTGACCATGGACCAGGCTAGGGCTTGAGGAGGCACCAAGCTCAGGGGTGGGGGGGGCCAGAGAGGGCACCCTGAGCACCAAGCAGGACCAACACTTATGTTTTCAATAAAAATTGCTTCTGTGGGAGAGTGGCAACATGGGCCAGACAGGCTGAGCTGCTACCTGTGAGCATCTGTCAGCAGGTCCTGCCCTATGGCCTACAGCCTATCAACTCTAGTGACCCATGCCTGGCCCAAGGCCTGGTACCAGGCACCCAGCATGTATGGGAGGGACACAGGGCTGCAAGCAGCAGCTTTCTGAAAAGGGCTATCACTGTCCCAGAGGCAGGGGTGAGGTGGGGTGGCAAAGGCCCAGGCCCCCAGCCAGGGCCCCAAGTGGACTGTGGGCACTACCCTGAGCTCCCAAGGCTGTGGGACAAAGCCAAGGACCACCTCAGCATTCCAGGCCCCCAGACTGGCCCTGACCTCTTCCTACCTTGGCTAGGGGTGGCCAGCAATGAGGGCTGGGGACCTGGCAGACTCCTATACCTGGCTCAGGACAGTGGCAAGGATGCAGGGACAATCCAGGGTGTGGGGACACATAGCCTTCTAATGCCACAGAACAGCATCACTAGATTACAATACCCCTCTGCTGAGGCTGAAGGAACTCTCCAAAGTGGAGCTGCCCACCCATGTGGGCTCAAGGCCAGGGAGGCCCCAGCTCAGGTCTGGAGATATGGCCTCCATGGGGCCCTCGATGCTTACAGTGAGGGTTCCTTGGCAGTACCTCATTTCATTTTCCTGATGATCCCATGCGTTAGACCTCATTCCACAAGGAGGGAACTGAAGCCCTGAGACACAGGCTGCTCGGAGCCCCAGAACTCAGCTCCCCTTGGGTCCCTGGGAGAAGCCCTGTGCTGCTTCACACCGTGCCTGCTCTGAGAAGCCCCTGGGATGCCTGCTCACACTGCCTCAGCCCCATCTGTCACTGCCTGCACACCACCATCTTGGGGCTACTGCCTGCCAGCCTGGCAGATCCTAGGACGGGGACCTGGCCTCCCTCTGCAGGCCTGAGTAGGCAGGCACTCCACACCCCACCCAGCTGCCTGGAGCAGGCACGCTGGCAATGGGCTGCAGCACCCCTCCACAAGGCTCAGCGGTGCACAGTAAACATCTGATTCACAAGGAAGCAGAGGGCACTTCTCAGAATCAGAGCCTGGCTGCAGGGGATGGGGGCGTGGATAACATGAGGACACCCTGCCAACCCCTCAGGACTCCTCCAACCTCCCCAGGCCACTGCCCCAGCTCACACTCTTCCCGGAGGCCAGTTGGCAAAGATCAGTCAGATGTGACTGGAACCCGCTGCAGCCAACCCATGTGGGCTAAGGGTCAGTCACCTCAGGATCCTGGGGCCAGCGGTTCCCGCCTGGTCTGTGACCTGGGGCAGGGAGACAAGCAGGGCTGACCACTCTGGCAGCCTCGTAAGTTATAGTGCCTGGGGAGAAGGAAGGAGGTGGGGGAGGGTAACCGGGCACCTTTGTCCCCCCCAGGAGCCCACTCCACCTCAAACACCATGAGGCCCCACCCTGAATCCTGTCTGACCCACGGCTCAACCTGCCCTTAAGCCTGGGCTCACACTTCACTCATATCACCCCTGGAGTTCAGGTGTATTCAGGAGCCTGGCACTGAGCCCAAATCCAGCAGTGTGGCCCACAGCCAGGGGCTTCTATCACCCCTGTTTTACAGAATAGGTATCTGAGGGTCAGGAAGTGGATTCACCTAGCTTGGATCTCCTGGCCCATGGCTGGGAGGCAGTTGCGTTACTCTCGGCACCATCCTGTCTGGCCCTTCCCCACACAGGCCAGGGGTAGTGAGGAGGGCTCCAGAGCTGCAGGGAGGGGGCCAGGCAGTGAGCTGGAAATGCTCCCTACCACCAACTCTGGGACTTAGGTGGCCCACACATGGGACTGTCCCCAGCAGGGGGGACAGGGTCACTGGAGAGATCCAGAGGCCTCCTGGAGAGGGGCCACCTACCCTGGGGAGATTCCAGGGTCTGAATCTCCCTCTTCCTGCCTCCCAGGCCCCTCCAGGCCATGCCCTACCCATGCCCTCACCACACCTGGCACACACCACACAGGCCACTCTGGTCAAACCAGTCCCACTGCCAGCATTTGGTTCAGTCTGTCCCTACCTTCACGGTCACCAGAAGGCACAGAGGCACAGAGGCTCAGAGAGCACTTCTAAGTGCAAACCCTGCATCCACTGGCCCACGTGTAGCCTACCTCCCTTGGCCAGCCTGCCTTTGTCCTCACCTGCCCAGGCTGCCCAGTGCTGGCCCAGCCACCTGGGGTTACTAAAGAAACATATATGCCTGTGCCCGGGGCTTGCCGAGACCACCCAACAGCCAGCCAGTGAGAGGAGAGCAGGGCCGCCATAGTCACTGACCCTTGGTGCCCCCACATGGAGCTCTGAGGACCCAGGTGGCTCCCCAACACTGGCCGCTCCTTAGCCAGGAGACCAAGGGCTAAGGGTCAGTCACCTGTGGCTCAAAGGTGGGCAGGAACCTGGGAGGCTGCCCTTTGCCCCAGGCCCCTCCAGGCCTGGCCCTGCCCCACCCCAACCCAAGCAGAAGTGGCCCAGTTTGTCCCTGCTGTCCTGCCAGGATACACAGCATCCCTGAAGGCCAAGGAAAGGATTCCCAGTGACTCACAGTCACTGAATACCAACCCCATGCCCCCACTAGCCACTTGGGCACTCCAAGCACCCATCAGCTAGAAAGGGGCTCACGCCCCTCACTTTACAGATGAGAAAATGTAGGCTCAGCAACGTGAAGCCTCCCAGCCCCAATGACACAGCTGGTAAGTGGTGGTATCTGAATTCAAACCCAGGACCCCAGCCTGAGTTCATGCCTTTCCTCACAGCCCCTCTGCAAGCAAGGCTGGCCACTGCATCTCTCCGGGCCCCCCTCAGGCTTCCCATCTGCAAGCCTACACTTGTGCGTGCATCCATGTGGGGGTGGGGGTTGGGGGAGCTGACTCAGCACCCTACTTCCTCTGTCCATGTGAACAGGAAGGGCCAAGGCAGGCCTGGAGCCCGCCCTCCTTCCCGCTGTCTCTCCCAGTCCAGCCTCCTTGGTGGGCTCCTCCACAACCCTGCAGGCCTGGGGGACTCCCCAAAAAGGCCAGGCCCCCTGTCAGCGCCCCTCTTGCCAGATGGCCCTGGCTGTCAGTTCCTGGACTGGGCTGCCTACCTGTCCATCTGCCTGCCCCCTCTGCCAGGGTGTGCCCCAACATGGGGCACAGAGCCAGGTGGGGGGCAGGGAAAGGGAGTCCTCACTCCTTGGAGCCCTCATCCCAGGCCCCCCAACTCCTGCCAGGAGTAGAGCACTGGATGCGGGGCTCCAAGGCTGGGCTCCCAGAGGCCCCCCTCTGAGGGTGTCTGGGTAAAGGACACACTGGGGAGAGGTAGGAGGGGTGGGGCCCAGCCCCTCCTCTGGTCCTGCAGGGCCTGAGCCAGTGAGGGCAGGGGCTTACAAGGGCTCACCCAGGTCACACAGAGTCAGTGCTGGGTTGACCTGAACCCAGAGTCCTGCTCCCAGTCCAGGACAAGGCCCCTTGGCCCTGCCTTCAGATTGTTATGAAAAAAAATTCTACACACTTCATCATCATCATCATGGCAGGTGACATTTCCTAAGCCCCTTCATGCTGAGGTCTGCTCTGTACACTGCCTGCAAGACCACACGCATAGTTGTCCACATGGCAACACCAGGGGTCCACATGGAGCACTCGCCCCAGGCCAAGGCCACCTCTGAAGGGCACTTGGCTTGGCCACCCGACCAGAAGGCACTGCTGTCACCAGGGTTGACAATGAGCAAACTGAGGCACAGAGAGGGACACACACACACACCACGACAGGGCTCAGGCCCTCTCAACATCCCCGGAAGGAGCCACGGCCCAGAGCTGCAGGGACGGGCTGGGCTGCGAGGGGCCGGGCCCACGTGTGAAAGGGCTGCCCCCAACCCCGCCTCCCCCATCCCTTCTGCCATCCGCTCTGAGACTCACTGCTCCACATATGAGTCGCGGACTCCCGGAGCCACAGCTATCAGTCACTCACACTTCAGTGTGAACCAGGCCAACAGGCAAGGAAAGTTTGGATTCCCGGGATGAGGTGGGAGCAAATGCCCGCCTGAGCCTGTGAAGGTCCGGCTGGGTGGGTCGTGTACCGGGGGTCCAGCGGCGTTGCCACAGGGGCGGGAGCAACGCAGGACAGGCGTGTCGCACCGCCCCAGCCCTAGGCCTCCGGTACCGAACGTCACCCCCGCCCCCGCGCCCAACCCGCGCTTCCCCGGGCAGCGCCCGCGCGCGGCGGCGACACCGAGGCCCGGGGACCCGCGCGCCCGCCCCGCCCGGACTTACCCGCCGAGCTCCGCTCCGCTCCCCGCCGCCCGGGTCCAGGCGCGGCTCTGGCCGGCTCCAAGCGCCGGGTCCCGCGCTGTCCCGCCCGGTCAGCCCCGCCCCTGGCCCGTCTACCCCGCCCCGCCCCGCCCACGGCCCCGCCCTCTAGTCGGCCCCGCCTTCTAGCCCCGCCCCGAAGCCCCGCCCCGCCTTCTCGGCTCGCCTCTTCCGAGCCAAGGGGCCTCAGGGTGGGGGCGCCCGTGTATCGCCCCCGCGCCTGGGAGGAGCAGGCGGGCCATGGCTGCGGCGTTGGACACAGGCTCCGCGCCCGCGCACAGTGGGTGCTCAGTAACCGAGCAGCGTGTCTGTGTCCCGCCCCGTGACCCGCACCCCGAGATCCCGGTGGAGAGGGCGTGCCAGCCCCCCAGCCCGGTGATCCCGATCCTGGGTGAGAAGGCGCGTCCCTCGCCGACCCCACCCTGTCCAGTGGGTCTGACTCAGGCCGAAGGGCAAGGCAGAGGCATGGGGTCATCCCTGCTGGCAGAGGAGGGCTTGCTGGAGCTGCTGGAACCTTGTCCTGGTTTCCAAACAACCTCCAGGGCACTTTTCAGCCACTTCCAAAGGGACGTGGCCCCTTGGTCCAGGTCTGGACCCCCATGGCCCAGGGGTCAAGCTCCAAAGCTGGGAGGCCCAGAAAACAGGGTACTTTTTACTTTGCCTCCTCTGCTGCTCCCTTTCCAGAACCACCAGGGCCTCTTCCTACAGCCGCCTAGTTGGAGGTGGGGCCACAAATCCAGCGTTAGACCCAGTCTACTCTCTTTAAGGGGCAGGTAGGAGAAGGGGCTTCCTAGGAGGAAATGGCTTGCTTGGGAGAGCCCTCAGGGCCAGATAGGTGATATGAGCTGTGGAGACAGAGTGAGGGTGTTCTAGGGAGACAGACCCAGGCCTGCAGAGCTTGTGAGTGAGTGGAGCCTTCCAGCAAAGGGGTCAACTGATTGAGGCATAGGAGAGGGACTCATGCCCCCCAGGAGTGGGCACTGGACCCCAGGTCCCGGGAAACCGTGAGCAGAGGAAGGATGGGACCTTGCTGGGGGCCCGAGAGAGCTGGGCGCGGCCAGGGGTGGCTGGGCCCTGTCCAGGGGGAGGCCAAGGTCTGCCCCTCTGTGCTGTGCTGGGCACAAGGGGCCAGAGTCCAGCAGAGCAGCAAAGACAGGGGCTGGATTGGCTGCTCCAAACCAGTCAGAGGCAGGGGCAGGGGTGTCCGAGGCTGACCCTGGCAACTGGCAAAGGACTCAGTTTGAGTCATACAGGCGAGATTTCTAAGGGCCTCCAGGAGACAGCCAGGCCGAGAGGGTGCACAGGGTTGCAGTTAGACCGAGCATGGGCCATGAGCACTGTCCACCATCCCAGAGCTGCCCAGGAGTGAGTCCCAGGTCCCAGAAAGGGGATCCCTGGCTGCAACAGCGTGCCTGCCTGCTGGTGAGATGGGGTCAAACAGGCTAATGGGGGGGGGTGAAAACCAGACAGCCAGGCCCTGAGCCCAGGCATAAGGGAGAGGCCTGTGCCCTCAAGGAAGAGACCAGGAGCAAGGCGGGACCACTGGAGAGGAAGGGACAGAGCTGGGGTGGTTGCAGAGGTAGGTGAGGATATGGGAGACTCCAGCCAACAGGGCCTCAGTTTCTCCATCTGCTGGGGAGATGGTGGGAGAAGTTTGGGAGAGGATGAGAGTGTGCAGAGCACCTGGCCCAGGGCCACCTCCCACCTGGCCCTGGGGCTGTGACCCCACCCACCCGCAACTCAGCTCTCAGTGCTGAACTTGGACCCCAGAGATGGAGGAGGTGGGTGCTGGCTGGCTGGGGTGCTCACCCTCTGGGGTGCCTGTCCACATCCCCACCTGTAGGTTTCCTGGGCCTGGCTGCCCAGGTCTCAACTCTGCTCACCCCAGCCTCGCGTCACCTATGACACTTCTGCCCACCTCCCACCCTGGGCCATTTCACTTTCTCCGGGTGGGGGAAGAAGAGGTAGGACCTGCAGGGCTCCTCCTGCGAGCCGGTGCTGGGTCCTGGGCTGCCTTGCCGGGAAGTCCTTCCCCTCCCAGCTGGCGGAAGCCACTGTGGAGGTGGCCAAGCTCAGCCCCCTCCTGTGCCCAATGTTGCCACTCTTAGCCCCCCACAGGGTTTCCTCCCTCCTTCCACACAGGGTTCCACTTGGAGGCTCGGTGCTGGGCTCGGTGGGGGCTCCTGACCAAACACTCACAGCCTCAAGCTGGACATCCTGAAGTCCCTCATGTCCAGTTCAGCTAAATAAGTGCCCAGCCCCTCACCAGGCCCTGGGGACGCCAAGATGATGCAAGGATCCCCCACCCTTATGGCTCACAGGAGGGGCAGATGCACACATGAGCAGACACCATCGGGTCACAGTGAGTGTCCTGTTCCCAGAGGGGTGGCTGGGGAGAGGGAAACAGACGCAGAGGGGAGGGGAGCAAAGCCAGACATTGGTGCCACCCACTGGAGCATGACTACAGGGGTGGAGGGCAAGGGCTGGCTTTAGACGCCAAGCTTGGAGGTGAGAGATGGTACAGCAGGGTCCCTGCAGACTGTGGACAGACCTGGTGCCCAGAGAATGATCACCCAGAAACTCCAGAAATGCAAATCCACCTCAGTATGCAGGCACCTCAGCCAAACAGGGGGAACAGGGTGCAACCCCCACCTTGGGGAGAATCCAACAAACCCTATTACTCCCTCCTCCCTCAGCAGTCTGCCCTCGAGCCCTGTGGGGGATGGAGCCTCCGGGCGCCTCCCAAAACCTGGCTGAGCAAGGAGCAGCCCGAGGCTGAGGCACCCAGGGTGTGAGGCACCTGGGGGTGGTGTGGGTGAGAAAGAGGACCTCCCCCATGGGGGAGGGTGTGCAGGGCAGGCCCAGGGCTGCAGGTGAGTAGAGGTGAGGCTAGGACCCCTGACTGGCCAGGGAGATAGGGAGTGGCCTCTGCAGAGCAGGTCCATGGTAAAGGCACACAAGTGACGCCCAAAGCACGCTCGCAGGATGATGGCCAAAGAGCAGAGGCTGGTCCCTAGCATGCCACCGGCTGTGCTGCCGTTTTGGCAGCTACACCAGGACCCAGACCTTGCAGAGGCAGCTGCAGTGGGGCAGGGAGGACCCTGCTGAGGGCTAGGCTGGAGGTCAATCTGGGGAAGGCAAGGTCTGCTGCCAGCCCCGGGGTCATCGGCCTCCCAGCCTCAGGCTTTATGCGCTGACCACCAGAGGCCCCCTCCCCATCTCTCCCTGGGCATCTCTTGACATCCCAGCACCTCATTCGCCAGCCTTCCCCACTCAGGCCGGGCAGTTCCGCAGTTCCCGCCGCCTAGAGCTCCAGCCAGCAGCCCTGGGGCCATCTGATGCCTATCCTCTCACCCACACCCTGTCCCTCTGGAAGTCCCACAGCTCTTTCTGTAAAGTGCCTCTGGAATCCTGCCTTCTCAGCCCCCACCTCATCCTCTCTCACCTGGCCTCCCTGTCCTGCTCTCGCCTGGCAGTGTCCATTGTCACACCAGAGGGATCTGGTCACAATGGCGGTCAGGTCATGTCACTTCTCCACTTGGAACCTCCTGTAGCTCCCGCCTCCCCCAGAGCAAATGCCCACCGGCCTTATGTGGGCATGACCTGCGCCAGCCCATGATTCCCTCTCTGAGCTGCTCTATCCTGGTTCCCACTGCACCAGCCACACTGGCCTCCCTGTCACCCCTTCAACACCACAGGCACGTTCCCACCTCAGGGACTTCGCACCTGCTGCATCCTCCTCCTGGATCCCCCCTGCCCTGGCGCTGCACAGCCCCCACTTCCCTCAGTCTGGGCCCTGCTTCACTCTCATTTGATTAGAAATTTCTTTCCTGGGCTGGATGTGGTGGCAACTATAGTCCCAGCTACTCAGGAGGCCGAGGTGGGAGGATCACTTGAGCCCAGGAGTTGGAGGCTGCAGGAAGCTATGATGACACCACTGCACTCCAGCCTGGGGGACAGAGCGAGACCCTATCTCTGAAAGGAAATAAAGAAACTTCTTCCCTTACCTCTCTCTTCAAAGCTGCCTGCTCTCCTCATGTTCCCTCCCTGCTGTCCTCCTCTGAACCCCTGTCTATTTGGGTTTGTGTGGTCAGTCCCCTTCAGGACATCATCTCACAGGGGCAGAGCCTTGCTGCCTGGGTCACTGCTGCATCCCCAGGGCCTGGGCACCTTCCTGGAACAGAGCAGGTGCTCAGTAAGTGGTGGATGAGTGAACAGAAAAAGGTGGGGCTGCCTCCATGGACAGCCCCAAGGAAAGGGCAGGTTTTGGGCAGAGCTGCCCACCTGGGTCCCTGTGGAAGCATCAGCTCTGCCCTCTCCCCCGCCCCATCCCCAGGAGTGGTCCCCTGGTCGCAGCAAGCGCCTCCTCACCAGGCTGCCTCACCTTGGCAGGCCTGTTCCTGGTAGGGCCAAGGCCATAGGGCGCTCGCCCGCTTATTTGGGGACGGTAGAGGACAGGTTTCCGCCCTGCCTCCCCCACCTCCTATCTCCAGGAGGAGGCTGTTAGGAACTACCCCAGGCAGTCCCCTGGCCACACAGCCCAGCAGTAGGGGGAAGGGGGAGTAAGGCTGAGGGGGCTGTAGGGGAGGACGTGGCTCAGGGGCCAGCTCCAGCTGGGAAGAGGGGTCTGGGCAGGAGGGCCAGGCCTCTCATACAGGCCTCAGGCCAGTGAGGACAGGCCCAGGGCTGGGAGAGACTGGGCGAACAGCACGCCCTCTGGCAGGAAGAGGAGGCTGGGCAGGAGCTGCCCTCTGGGCTCCAGGCCACCCCTGCATCCCAGGCCTGGCCTCGGTGGCTCTCTCACGCTGGCCTTGCCTGGTGGGAGGTGGGTGTTTTCTCCTTTGCTGGAATGAGTGCGAGGGCAGCAGAGCGGGAGCTGGGGCCAGAGGGTGAGCCATGGCAGGCAGATCACAGGATGCCCGTATACCGGGCTGGGGTGGGGGGCCGTGGGAGGCCCAGCTCAGGACTCAGCCAGACTCCAGGCCAGAGTTCCTGCAGACTGGCTCCCCTCTGCCTGCCCAGCCCTCCTGCATCCCGCCAGGAAAGCCAGCTCAGTACCAGCCCCACAGTCATGCCCAGATGCCCACCCTTGTCCCAGGCCTCACCCACTGCACAGAACTTGCTGGGCTTCCTCGCCAGCTCCCCAGGCTGGGGCTCCTTGAAGGCAGGGCCCTGTCCTCAGCAGTGGCCCCTAGCCTGTGAGCTTCTGGCAGGACTGCCCACCGTGAGCCCCTGGAAGGCAGGGCCTGTGTCCAGCTTGCTCACTGCCCTCGTGCCTAGGACAGGCTTGGCTCTCCACCAGCCTGAGAGTGGTGTAGGTGGATGAGGTGGAAGAAGGTTCTGGGGACAGCAGGACCAGGCTGGGCCCCAGCAACCTGGGAGGGTGCTCCTGGCAGGGGCCATAGCCCTGGAGGACAGAGGAGGAGAAACAGAGCCAGAGCTCATGCCAGCTCAAGGACCAGCCAGTGGCCCCAGGCCACTTCCCCAGGTCATACCCCCCAGCCCAGGTCAGCTGCTGGCTTTGTCCTCTGAGAGGTTTGTTTGGGTCAGTTTTCTACATAAACTGTGTCAGGCAGGCCCCACTAGAAGTTCTATTTTGTTACACCAGCCCCGTGGGTGGAGGACCCACAGCCCACGCACCCCCTTGTTTTTCTATTTTTACATCCAAACATGCCACCTCTCAGCCCCCGGAGCCCAATTTGGAACTTGAAAGCCACCCGTTCTATTCTGGGTCCCGCTTCTGGCCCTGGTGGTGTGGGAGGTGGGTGTTTGTACACAAGGAGACTTTGCCAGACTCCACCCTCCAAAACACCCCCTCTCCTGGCACCCCCCACCCCCTGCCACCCACGTGACCTCCAGGAAAGTGCTGGGGTCTGGAAGGGGAAACCCGCGTGGGGCTTGGGAAGGGGAAGCTGTGGCCTTCAACAGTGGTGAGGTTCCCATGTCACCCCAGGGGGCCCCACCCATCACCCCAGCCCAGGGTCAGGAGGAGCAGCCAGTCCTTCCCCAGCCAGCCCTGGACACTGAGACAAGGCCCATAAGACATGAGGGTGCAAAGTGGCCCCTCCATGACCAGGGGTGGGAGGAGTGGGGGAGCAGGTGAGCCTGGAAGGGCTCCCAGAATGGGGACCCCAGGAAAGACTTGAGGGCTGCTCCCACCTCGGCCCCCCAGGCCTCCCTCCAGGCCGCTGGCAGGACCTGGCTGCCTTGGCAGGAATGAATGAGGGAGTCACCCTACCAGGCTCCCAGAAGTCCCTGCCCCACCTGGCAGCACATGGGATCTGGGAGGGTCCTACCAGACCTCCAGCCGCCTGCCCAGCCCAGGGCACCAGAGGACCACTCCCTTCCCCCTTCTACTTGCCTATCCTTGGGAGTGGACCTTGACCTCAATTCTCACACTTGTGGGTCCCCCAAACCATGCTGGCCAGCCCAAAGGTCCCCAGCTGCTGCCTGAGCACACCCCTTCCAAATGTGCCACCCTCTGGCCAATCAGATGGACTCTTATGATTGAACCCCAATACCAGCATGCCCCACCATGCCCATCTGCACCCAGGCTGAGCTGGAACCCTCCTGTGCCCCAGCTAGCACCCACCATAGTAGCTCAGAACAGCCCAGGTCCTGCACTGCCTCTCCTCCCAACCTCCAACAGTAGGTGGGGCTGGAAAAGATGAGCCCACTCTCTAGCCAGCCCAAAGCTGGCGTGAATGGTAGGAGGGGACTCAGGACCCTAAGGTGGAGGCTTTCCCACCCACAAGGAAGCTGGGATTAGCCTGTGAGGAAGGCAGCAGGAGACTGAAGAGGGGACTTGCTGGAGGTGGAGCTAAACCAGGCCTGGCCTGTGATAGTGTGGGGCCTGGTGGCACGTGCACACATACACACACACACACACATACACACAGCCTTCCCTGAGCACCTGCTGCACCAGATATCCTGCCAGGTGCTTTTCACATCCCTTACCCCATCTTATTCCTAAAGCCACCATTAAAAGAAAAACTTTAGACAAATTAAATTTAGCAGAGTTCAGGCTAGGCACAGTGGCTCACGCCTATAATCCCAGCAATTTGGGAGGCCAGGAGTTCAAGACCAGCCTGGGCAACATAGCAAGACCCCATCTCTACAAAAAATAAGAAAAATTAGCTGGGCATGGTGGCGTGCACCTATAGTCCCAACTACTTGGGAGGCTGAGGCAGGAGGATCACCTGAGCCCAGGAGTTCAAGGCTGCATTGAGCTATGATCACACCACTGCACCCCAGCCAGGGCAACAGAGAGACCCCATCTCTAAAAATAAATAAGTAAATAAATAAATAAATAAATTTAGCAGAGTTTATTTGAACAAAGAAACGATTACTGAATCAGGCAGCACCCTGAATCAGTAAAGGTTCAGAGAGCTCCACCCAGCAACTTGGCAAGCAGTATTTATAGACAGAAAAAGGAAGTGACATACAGAAATGGCCTAATTGGCTACAGCTAGGCATTTGCCTTATATGGACATGTCTGAGCAGTTTGCCACCTGCAATTGGCTGAAAGCTCAGCTGCTGTGATTGGCCAAGTCTCATTACTTGTTACAAGAATATACTCTCAAGTTAAGTTGCAGTTTGTTTACATATTAAATTACGTTAGAGTTCACTACATATGGAGGCAGTGCTGGCCAAATTTAATTTCATTTAATATTTCTCTCTTTTGGTCTCTCAATTTTGAGACATTGACTAAAACCTTAGGCATTGACACCATTTTTTGTCACCATGCTAATGGGCTTTTTTGGTCTCTGTATGGAATTCATAATTCACAATTTCAAATTAGTTGGATGATTCTTTGTTTTCCTCATGTTTTGTTGTTCTAACCATAATGAGGCCATTTCATGTACAAAGCATGACTGCATACAAGCATTTAAGACTCCTCAGGGGACACGGCATATCAGGGAGAGTGTCAGGATGGCCAAGAGGAGGACAACATCAAAAAAACAAAGTATACACCTTAACAGGGGACTCCACAAAGCCAAACTGATTAAAATCAAACAATTCAAAGTTCAGGCAATAAAGATATTATAGTTCAACAGTATTTGAGTCCTGTTGGTCATAGTCTTTGTTAGAGGCATGATGGCAATAAAGAACCATGGTTCGCTGTAAAATGGCTTGATTTAAGGAAGTAGTCAGCCTGGTAAACAGGTCATAGAAACCCGGAGACCCACGGAAAGAAGTTTGAAGATTAGAAAGCCTTGGAGTAGCCACACTTGCCATCCACCATTCAGGGTGCCTGCAAGCCAAGCGTTAGCAACTCCCATGAGCACATCATGTGTTCCTTTACTCTGAGAAATTTCCTTGTTGTATTCAATGGCAGTGTCTAGAGAAACAGCAGTATCAGCCACCTTTTAAATTAAGCTTTCTGTGTAGTAAAATTGGGGGAAAGATAAATGCAGCATTTGGTTTTGTTCAGCACCGTGTACAAGTCCCCAGCATGGGCAAAGAGGAGATCTAAAGCTGCAAGATGTTCTAGTAGGTGTTTTTGTTGAACACGTTCTCAAAATCTCACCTTTTAGAGAGCAGCTTCTACCTGTCTGAAGCCTGGGAGGTCTGATTGGCTACAAAATCCAAGATTTTCCCCATCTTATGGATTAGCTTCACATTCCATATAGCCACCACCCCACTACCACCAAGAGTGAACCCCCAGAAACCCCACTGGAAACTTTCCTCAGTGGAAACTAAATTATCTTCATCTATTTCAAGGTTGGCGTTAATTTCAGTTATTGACCACTCTGGCCTCTGATTATGGGAGGTTTAATGGGAACCCTCAGGGAAAGTTATTTGGAAGGCAGGAGGGAGCCAGGCCAATTAGCAAGACCTGAACCAGTGAAGAGGCAGACAGAGCAAGCATATTCTCCAAAGACTCGATATAGGCCCTGGGGGCTGCAGAAGAGGAACACCTAGTGGTGCTTGAGCAGAGGCCAGTTAAATTCTTCCCCCCATATGTCTTCGTAGCTCCTGAACCAGGTCCAGTGGGAAATATACTTTTTTGTGGTTCCTTTATAGCATGCCGAAAGGGTGCATAACCACATTTAGTGGAAAGGGACCTCACAGGATTTAATTCAGTGACATTATACAATTATTTCTACCCACGTAGGTAATTCCCAGGACTCAAGTACATGATGCCTGGAGGGACAACATACCTTTGTAGGCAGCACTTGGATAAGGTTTCTATATTTGATAATGATTAAATTATTAATTGAGAAGGTCAGGGTACTATTTCCAGTGAGTGCAGGAAAGCAACAGCAGTGATGTCTAGAATATCAAGGATAATTTTCCACTCTTCCCTTGGTGTCCAGGGTGACTTTCACTGGGAACACAGAGAGGCATTGGCATTAGCGAAATTGTTTCCTGATTTGGGGCATTAGCCCACAAAATTCAATAATCGCTCTGGTTTCTTGCTAGTGCATGAGACTTTGCTAAAGCCGTCCACAGATTATGGTCCCGTTGACTTTCCTGTAAGGAAAGGAAAGAGATTAGGACAACAGGAAATAAAGAAAAAAGGAAAAAATACAAGGTTTTCATGATGACAGAGAAGTCTTGATTTGTGATCTTGGGAAAGCTGTCCACAGCTAGGACACCATATCTGCATCTGAAGAAAAACTCCCTTGGACAGCTTTGCCTTAAGGTCTCCAACAAGGGTACAGTCCTAGGAGTCTGGAGGGACCCTTTTGAGTTAAGAGTTACAGTCTCAAATTTCAAGGCCTTGAAGTTTTACTACGGTGTGGGTGGTAAGAAGAACTTGGTATGATCCCTTCCAGTGGGGTTCAAAGGCAGTCTTTCTCTGATACTGTCTCCGGAAGACCCAATCTCCAGGTTCTAGACAGTGAAAGGTTTGGTTGTCTTCAGTTGGTGGTCGTAGTAGTCTTCCTTTATCTGGTGAAAGTACACTTTGGCATGATGCATTAAAGTCTTGCAGTATTTAGGCCTATTAAAATATAGGAGAGCAGGAGATACATGAGGTTCTGTTATTAGGGGCACAGGCCTTCCAGGAACTATTTCATAGGGTCAATTTATGTTTCCCAGTGGTAGTGGATCTGATTGCCATTGTTGGTAATACCTTTGGCCAAGATACTCTAAAATTGATTCAGTTAACTTTGCCAATTTCAGTTTTAAAATGCCGTTTATCCTTTCCACCTTCCCAGAAGACTGAGGGTAATAGGGACAATGAGGGTAATGCCATTGTGTTTGTAACACCTTATTTAACTGCTTTGTAATTTGTCCAGTAAAACGAGTACCTCTATCACTGGAGATATCTCTGGTAACGCTCCATAAGGGAAACACATTTTCTAATAACATTTTAGCCACTGTTATGCCATCAGCCATCCTGCATGGGAAAGCTTCTATACAACCAGAAAACATGTGTGGCAAGTGGCAGCTGAGTAAAATCCACCTGTACGCATTCAAATGACCCAGCAGGTGTCAGAAATGTATCACCTGAGGTTTTTATTATCTTATCAGAATTAGCAGTTTAACAAACCAAACATTGGTTATAAACCATTTGAGTAATTTCAGAATAGTCACCTACCAATATTTTTTTATAATTTGGATCATTTTGTCTCTTCCATGATGAGTTGTGAGTGCAGAGCTTTTAATAATGGGAGCTTAAAGGACTTAGGAAGAACCAGGTGGCCATCCAGGGCCTCTGGGAATCCACGCTTGACATTGAATTTACTTCCTTTCAGATACTAATTTTGTTTTTCCAAATCAGGTACATAATACTGTTTTCATTTTTGTTTTTGTCACAGGGTCTTGCTCAGTCACGCAGGCTAGAGTGCAGTGGCATCATCCTAGCTCACTGCAACCTCAAATTCTTGGGCTCAAGAGATCCTCCTGCCTCAGCCTCCCCAGTAGCTGGGAATACAGGCGTGTGCCACCATGCCTGGCTAATTTTTCTATTTTTTGTAGAGATGGAGTCTCCCTCTTGCTCAGGCTGGTCTTGAACTCCTGGCCTCAAGCAATCCTCCCACCTCGACCTCCGAAAGTGCTAGGATTACAGGTGTGAGCCACCACACCCGGTCCACCAACACTGTCTGTTAAATAGGTTATCATAGGTAATTTGACTTGGATCAATCTTACAGAGTTCATTAAAATTGCATATCTTAATAATTTCAGTACTGGCTGACTTAACGTGAAAATCTGCCAAATCATTTCCTTGATATTTAATTAATTCTTGTTCTGCTTGATGTTGGGTTAGCAATTTTATGAACCAGTTAGTTTCTTCATTAGAGATCTGGGAATTTTTACCCATGCAATGGTATGATCTTAAAGTTATCAGAAACCTATACCTGTCAGAGTTCTTTCCATGAATCTCCTTGAAGATGAAACACTTCAGGCTTATAGTTACTCAGGAAAGTACCACAGTGAAAAATTAACCATCCGTGAGTGACAAGACTTAAAATGGCCATGGATAAAGATCTGATGAGAGCTCGTTACAATAATGATGCAATTGAAAAGGAAATTTGGTTATTTCTGTTGCATACATTTAAAGATAAAAACTAGAATTATGAATGTTAACATTATACCAGGACTATTAGGTTTCTATGAATTTCACATAATTTCTGAAATATATATTAGTAATATATCCATATAAATATAACTCAAAGAAAGTTTAGCATCACTTATTATTTGACAATGTTTCCCATATAATTTAATATATCAAGTAAATCCAATTAGTTTAGTATCTCTTTTATAAGGAGAGATATCTTTTTGATATGTTCCGAGGGCCCATCTGAAAAATCCCAAAGTTAATTCGAAGTCAAGAAAAAGAATAAACTTGGAATTTGATTTTGGGAAGTTAGTAAAAAATATCAAAAGTTTAAAACACTTGATTAAAATAGGATCACAAGTCACTGTGAACAATAGTCATTCATTTAACCAAAGTCATAATGACAAATGGTGCTGGGAAAATTGGATGGCCATATGTAGAAGACTGAAAGTGGACCCACACCTCTCACCTCTCACAAAAATCAATTCACAATGGATAACAGATCTAAACCTAAGACATGAAACCATAAGAATTCTCGAAGAAAACATTGGAAAAACTCTTATGGACATTGGCCTAGGCAAAGAATTTATGAAGACCCCCAAAGCAATCACAGCAGCAACAAAAATAAATACATGGGACCTGATCAAATTGAAAAGCTTCTGCACAGCCAAGGAAACTATCACTAGAGTGAACAGACAACCTACAGAATGGGAGAAAATATTTGCATGCTACACCTCTGATAAAGGGCTGATAACCAGAATCTATACAGAACTTAGGAAAATCAACAAGAAAAAATCAAACAACCCTATTAAAAAATGGGCAAAGGACATGAACAAAAACTTTTCCAAAGAAGACAGAATGATGGCCAGCAAACATATAAAAAAGTGCTCAACTTCTCTAATCATCAGGGAAATGCAAATCAAAACCACAATGAGATATCACTTAACTCCAGTGAGATTGGCTCATATCAAAAAATCCCCAAATAACAAATGTTGGCGGGGATGTGGACAGATAGGAACACTCATACACTGCTGGTGGGACTGCAAATTAGTACAACCTCTATGGAAAAGAATATGGAGATACCTCAGAGAATTAAAAGTAGAATTACCATTTGACCCAGCAATCCCACTACTGGGTATTTATCCAAAAGAAAAAAAGACATTTTATAATAAAGACATCTGCTCTCGAATGTTCATAGCAGCACAATTCACAATTGCAAAGTTGTGGAAACAACCAAGGTGCCCATCAATACACGAGTGGATCAATAAAATGTGGTATATGTATACCATGGAGTATTACTCAGTGATAAGGAACAACAGTGAATTAACACATCTGGTATTATCTTGGTTGGAGCTAGAACCCATTCTTCGAAGCGAAGTGTCGATTGGAAAAACAAGCACCACTGGTACTCACCATCAAACTGGTACTAACTGATGAACACTTACATCACACAGGGCAATAACATTCATCAGGGGGCGGGCGGGCGGGAGGGGGGTGGAAGGGATGGGAAAAACTCTCACTGAATGGATGCGGGGAGCACAGTTTGGGGGATGACCACGATTGTGGCTCTGACACGGGCAGAACAGGGGCAATGTGTATGGCCAAAGTGTTGTACCCCCATGATATTCTGAAATTTAAAAAATTTAAAAAAAAAAAAAGTCATAATGAAAAGGCTTCAAAGGCAAATACAGAAAGTTACATAGTTGTAGAAAAACCTTAGCTCTTTTAATAAAGAGGATTGTTCAGTTTTCATAAGTGATTAAAAAAACTAATAAAGACAACATGAAGCACAGGAAATTATCTTGGTAAAACCCAGAATCTTTGTTTCCTAGATCAATTTCTAAAAGGTATAGAAAAACCTTTCACAACGTCCTATTAAGAGCAGACCAATACACCAAGAAAACCTTATTTTAACAGAGAGGACCAAATCCTAGCTTTGCATTAGTGTGCTTTTTTTTTTTTTTTTGAGACAGAGTCTCGCTCTGTCACCCAGGCTAGAGTGCAGTGGCGTCATCATAGCTCACTGCAACCTCAAACTCCTGGGCTCAAGAGAACCTCCCGCCTCAGCCTCCTGAGTAGCTGGGACTACAGGCCTGGGCCACCACACCCAGCTAATTTTCCTATTTTTTTTGTAGAGACAGGGTCTTGCTCTTGCTCAGGCTGCTCTCGAATTACTGGCCACAAGTAATCTTCCTGCCTTGGCCCTCCAAAGTGCTAGGATTATAGCCACGAGCCACCATGCCCGGCCTGCATTAGTGTACTTTTGATACTAATGTTCAATTTTAGAAAAACATAAATAATTCCCTTCTAATCTTATCCAGTTTGATCACACATAAAATTCCTTTCATAAGATGCATCTTCCATAAACCTAAAACCTTCTTATATCCGTTCAGTTATTTGTCCTATACTTTTCGTCTTTCTCATTTTGAAACAAACTGTCAGTGTACTCTAGGACAAAATATTACTCTTTCCCTTAACAAAACAAAACATCCTATACCTTACCAAAGGTACATCTTACCTTCCTTGTATACTTACATATGGAGTTGTTTCCCGTATTATTTCTAGTAATTTTAGTTACATACATTAATTTAAATTCTTAACCCTCAATGTTTTTAATTTCTAGTGAACACTAGGAAGCAAGCAATTGTGAAGTATGTCACACCAACAATCTGGAGATCGGCAAATCTATGAATCATAATTTTTAGAAGCATCGGCTTTCTCATAATACAATTTGTCAATGTGGCACAGACATGTTTTCTAACAGTTCCAAATATCTGTAGTTTCTTTGTAATATGAAATTGTAGAGGAGGCAAAATTTTATCTCTATCCCCTTTGATTTTTTCTTTTTAGCTAGGCCTAAGAATTGTCATTTGTACAGATTTCCTTCAGCCTCAACTTTCCATTCTTGATCATAAGCAAGTTAAAACCATCTGGTATAGGAAGGACATCTTTTGCATGGGAATTTTATTTTACTTATATCTATTTTACTCACTTATTTTTAACAATTATGCTTGGTTGCTCATAAAGACAAGGCATTAAACAGCTAGCCATCGTCTTAATTTATTTTTCTTGTTGACAACGTTTTTGATATAGAGATAACATAAAATTATTTTACCAATAAGCCAAATAGGAAAATTTCTGCATCTGTATTATATTTAATGCTGAAAACTCTGAAGACATGTCTGTTTTAAACAAACCAACAATATTCTTATTTACCAAAGATTATCCAAGTCATGTGAACTTGAAAAGCAATTAGGTTAGTTCTTATTTTTCTGAGAGAATACTTCATTTATATAAGCACTTATTTTTCTCAAGGCAAATTGTTTTATTTTTAAATTTTATTTATTTATTTATTTTGTAGAGTTGGGGGGTCTCACTATGTTGCCCAGACTGGTCTGGAACTCCTGGCTTCAAGCTATCCTCCCGCCTCAGCTTCCCAAAGTGCTGGAATTACAGGTGTGAGCCACTGTGCCCTTAACTGCCTAAAGCCAATTAAATAGAACTCATTTACAATTTAGTGTGGCAATATCATAAGGAGATAGAAAAACATCTCACAAACATATCATACAGACAGACATACGTAAACATATAGACAGAAACAAATCTTATAGCTTTCTTTCTAAAATTTTAGTCACATGCCAGCTATGATAACACAAGCTCACTAATTTATTAAAAAATATCTAGATCCAAATTGTTTTTCTGGCCAATGACACAAGATTTCCTCCTCAGATGGCTAAAGCTTTTGACTAATATTTGTGAACAAGACTTTTAAGATTTTTTTCATTTGCTTTCTGTAAGGAACCTTTTAAAGAGGTAATCTTTGATGAATTTAATCTTTTAAATGCCTCTGCATACCAATTAAAGACTGCATCTCATTGCTTTTGTGGTATTGTGGATCCTTTCTTTTTTTTTTTTCCTTAGGGAGAGGGTCTCACTCTGTTGCCAGGCTCCAACTCCTAGGCTCAAGCGATCCTCCCCCCTGGGCCTCCCAGGTAGCTGGGACCCTTTCTTTTCTAATGCACTCCACAAGTGAACAATTTAATTTAAGTTAAAACTTCCCCCCTGTGGCCACTATAATTCTAAGTTGTCTCTAGTAGGTTAACCCATTTTTCTGAAAATGCACAAGTTCTGAGTCCATTGTTCTTATACATAAAATTAGCTGGAGTCAGCAGGTGTGGTGGCTCATGCTTGTAATCCCAGCTACTCAGGAGGCGTGGGAGGATCACTTGAGGCCAGGCAGTTCGAGACCAGCCTGGGCAAAATAGTGAGACCCGTCTGTACAGAAATTTTTTTTACATTACCCAGGCATGGTGGTGCAGGCCTGTAGCTACTCAGGATACTGAGGCAGGAGGATCGCCTGAGGCCAGGAGTTCAAGGCTGCAGTGAGTTATGATCGCACCACTGTACTTCAGCCTGGGAGACAGAGCAAGACCCTGTCTCAAAAAAAAAAAAAAAATATATATATATATATATATACACACACACACACACTATCTCAAGTTAGGTTGCAGTTTGTTTATATATTAACTTAGGTTTCAGTTTGCTGCATACAAAGGCAGTTTTAAGCCGAATTTAATTTAACGCCACCGTGAGAGGGAAGTGAGCCCCATTTTCAAATGAGAAAATTGGGGCTTTGAAAGGGGAGGTTCGCATTGAGGGAGCTGGGACCCACACCCAGGAGGTCTGCTGCGGAGCCTGTGCGTAGCTTCCTGAGCCACACACACACAGTTACCTTTTTCAATTGTTTTGTTTCATACTGCAAAAATGTGAGGGCCAAGTCTTGTCTGCTTATTTCAACTCATTCTTAAGTAACTCTGGATGCCTAGCTAACCATTAGAGGAAGAGAGACCCTAACACATCTTATGCCAAAATAAATTTCAGCCAAAGACTTAACATGTAATAAAAGAACCCCAAAACATATTAAAAGCAGATATAGATGGTTACTTGTATTTCTAGGTGCAACATCAAAGGTGAAAACAACCGGTTTATATGGCTTTGGCAACACAAAAGTGACCATGAAAAAAGTGAATATAAAAAACACAACAAGCAAAAATGAAGACCAGGCGCTGTGGCGCACGCCTGTGACCCAGCATCATGGGAGGCCAAGGCAGGAGGATCGCTTGAGGCCAGGAGTTCGAGACCAGCCTGAGCAAGAGCGAGACCCCGTCTCTACTAAAAATAGAAAAATTAGCTGGGTGTGGTGGTGCACACCTCTCAGCTACTGGGGAGGCTGAGGCAGGAGAGGGTCGCCCAGGAGTTTGAGGCTGCAGTGAGCTATGATGATGACACTGCACTCCAGCCCCGGGGACAGAGTGAGACCCTGTGAAAGAAAGAAAGGAGGGAGTGAGGGAGGGAGGGAGGAAAGAACGAACCACAAACTGGGAAGGAATATGTGTAAAATGCATCCATTAACAAGGGCTAAATATAAAAAGCATTTTTACAAGTTATTTAGAAGTTTCTATCTTCAGTTGAAAATGGGCGCAAATAGTGATTTGCAAAAAAGGAATATATAAATGACCAATAAGACAACTTTAAACATGTTTTCTATGGTTTGAATGTGTCCCCCAAAGTTCACACTCTCTGGCCAGGTATTAGCAGGATAGGACTGTGCATGTGGACATGCTGTTGTATGGCTACCATTGCAGCGTGACAGGCACCCCCCAACAGAAATGCTGCTCAGTGTAGGAGGCAGCTGAGAGGTGCTCCCTTACCAGTGTGCACAGAACTGAATTGGTAAAATAATCGTTTCCTTATCAATACCATAACTTAAGAGGGTTCCAAGTGGACACTGTGACAACAGCGACACACTCTAGGGCTGCACAAAAATCAGCTGATCCTGGCTGGATGTGGAGGTTCATGCCTGTAATCCCAGCACTTTGGGAGGCCAAGGTGGGAGGATCACTTGAGGCCAGGAGTTTGAGACCAGCCTGGGCAACATAGTGAGACTCTGTCGCTATAAAAAATACAAAAATCAGCCAGGCATGGTGATGCACACCGATAGTCCCACCTAGGGGGGAGGCTGAGGCGGGAAGATCATTTGAGCCCAGGAGTTCAAGGCTGCAGTGAGCTATGATCAGGCCACTGTACTCCAGCCTGGGCAACAGAGTAAGACCCTATCTTAAAAAAGAAAAAATGAACTGATCCTAAGGCACAATTTTACATCCTGCCAATTTACCACCTAAGTAAAATTGGGCACATAACTCATCTGAGTGTGTGTTTTCAATTTAGTTTCTATTTTTGTCAGTTACACACGCACCTAGTTTGGAGTTACAAAGCTTCCTTCTAAATGCAGCATTCCTGTCCCACACTTCCACCTTAGCTCGTTCTTCTGGTCTACACCTCCGTATCCCTAACACAACACAGAACTCCTTCCTGACCTCCAGTGTCATTGTGTGATCATTTGGTTCACATCAACAGTTACCGTTTACACCATGATGGCACTGCACCAACCCTGTTCACACCTGAGCCGCATAATGTATCCTGATGACTTTTCCTTTCCTGCTCAACTTCTTGTTTCCTCTGGAGTTCATAAATGCCGTCTTTTAAATTTTGCTTAATTTTCTATTACTAATTCAACTCCAAATTCTGCCAAATGTCCAAATCTCCCCTAAGGCATTGCAGTGTATCAGGTATTGTGTCAACTCAAAAGAGACTCTGCTTTGCAAGCTTGGGGTCCAGCCTCCAGCCCAAGACCTCCCTTCATCAGCACCCCCTTACTCCTCTCTGCTGTAGGGTCTCCTGCTTCCCGGATCCATCACTGCCTCTTTCTTGGCTTACTCCCTCTTTTTGATGGAGCACACCCTTGAGTAGCCTTCCTAAGAAAGGGGGCAGGGACATACATTTTTTCAGGCCTTATCATTCTGAAAAGGCCTCACTCATGATTAATAGTTTGGCTGAATATAAAAATCTAGCTTAGAAACCATTTAACTTCAGAATTTTGAGAGTTTTCATCCATTGACATCAAGCTTCTAGTTTTGTTGTTGAGAAATCTGAAGCCATTCTGATGCTGGTCATTTGTACATTACCTATTCTCTCTGGACATTTATAGGATCTTCTCTTTGTCTCCAGTGTTCTGAAATTCCCTTTGATATGCCTTAAGTATGCATCTATTTTCATTCTTGGTTCTGAGCATTCAGTGGGTCCTTTCAATCTGGAAACTTGGGTTTAACTTCTGTAAAATTTTTTTGGATTATTTCTTTTATGATTTTCTCCCCTTGTTCTCTCTTTCTAGACCTATTATGTAGATGTTAGACCTCCTAGACTGGTATTTTAATACTTCCTTCTCCCTTTTTTTCCTCTCATTTTTTAAGGGGTCTTGCCATGTTGCCCAGCCTGGTCTTGAACTCCTGGGCTAACTCTTCTGCTGAGTTTTCAATGTCCATGATCATATTTTCAATTTCCAAGAGCTCTTTATATTCTCTAAGTGTTCCTTCTTTATAGCACCCAGTTCTTTTCTCGTGAATACGACATCTTCTCTTTCCTTCTTGAGGATGTTAGTGCTAGTGTTTTCTAAGCTGTCTCCTCCCAGCACAGTCTCTGTTTCCTGCCATTTGTCCTTTTTCTGTTTGCTTCATTTCTCTTTTCCATGTCAGAGGCATCCCTCAGACATCTGTCATCCTGGCTTGCTGCTCAGGCTGGAAGGGAGGGACTAGTCCTGCCCCTGGGGTCTGCTGGCCAGTCAGCTTCCCTGGAAAACACCCCTGTGCTGTGACGTCTGGCCTGGAAGGGAGAGGCCTGGCTTCTGGTATTCTGGGCACTGAGGTGGGTGGGCAGGGTAGGGCTGTGGTCTTAGCACTGTGAAGATATGCACCAGATCCTCCTGTCCTTAGCATGGAACCTCATCCCTGCTGTGCCTGACGCCTCCCCACCCAGGGACCCTCTGTCTGGCCCACTCCAGGGAAGAAGCCGCTGGTGTTTGGCCTGGTGGAGGAAGTCCAGGAGCCCAGCTGTGGCTGGGGGCTGTGGAGGGGATCTGGTTCCCTGACAGTTCCTAGCCAGCCTGCTTATTTGAGCTCCCCTTCAGTCACACTCCCAGAGGTACATGGAGCCACCAACCCCCAGGCCTTTTGGAGGGGGATGTGAGCAGCTGGGGGATGGGGCACAGGGAGCCCTGCCCTCTGTACTGGGGCCATTGAGGCTGGAGTTAGTCCTTCCCTCTGAGCCCCAGTTTCCCCCTGGGCTCTTCCCACCTGAAGGGACTTTTTAAACCTGGGAAGAGCTTCCACAGGGAGCTCAGCAAACCCCTTGAAGAGTCCAGCAGGCAGCTGCCATGTACTTAACTCCCACCCTAAGAGCTTCATTCCTTGGTTTTGTCTGTCCTCAGCAGTTTCTGTCTTCAAAAATCTTTGTTATAAATAATTCAAATCAGCATTAAGCTTTACCATCAAACATCTTAATTTGCAAATAACACTTTAGCTATCACCCAACACCTGAGTTGACAGGTACCACCTCGCATATCAGCCAGTACCCCCACTGAGAGCTGAGGTGAGGGCTCTGTCTGGAGATCAAACACAGACACTCTCCTCTGTGTGTGTGGAGGGGAGGGCATGCAAAGGGGAGGAGGCCAGGGTGCTGGGTCCTGGGAGGAGGAACACGGCTCTGACAAGGAATGGGAGACACCAAAGACCCAAGAGCCACCATCCCCATGTAGCCCAGGGACTGTGCAGCTCAGGGCATTCCCCTCAGAGGTGGTATTGCCTCCAGCTTACTGCACATCACCCTCACCCAGACCAGGTTGCCTGGGAGCAGAGACCAGCACATATGTCAGGCATATCATGGACGCTTGATACAAATGTGTTCAGTGAACAATAAAAGCGTGCTGTGCACAGCTCTATCCATTGAACAGACGCAAACATCAAGGCCAGAGTGGGGAGAGATTTGCCAAGGCTGTCAGAGCCTGCAGGGCAGACGAGGCTCTTCCCACCAAGGGCTGCGCTGGCTTCTTGCCCTGCCTGCTCTTAGCTGCTGTGGGCTACACACACCCATCACTGGAGCTTGTCAAAGGTGCCCAGCCTGCAAGTGCCCCCCTGGGGTCCACATTTCTCCCAGCTCTTGGGACACAGTCTGGGAGAGTCCTGCTCTGCTGAGAGGCTCCTACTCCTAAGGGGTTAACAGGTGAGGCCCAGGGTACCAAGAGTTGGCTCCTTGGCCCAAGGCAGGGATGTCCAAGTCCTGGGGCCCCTCTGCCCCCACAGGAAGGCTCAGAATCTTCTAAAATACTCTCTCAGGGAGGATGCCCAGCTCTATCTATGACTGGGAAATGGAGCAGCTTTGGACTAATGCCACCCTTGTTACTGATCCTTGTAACTGTTGGGTCTGCCCGGAATGCATGCAGTAGATGAAGTCAGATAAGGACCCCCGCAGGCTGCAGGCTGCAGGCTCCAGAGGAGTCTCCTGAGGTTGTAAAGATAACTCTGAATTACAAAGGCTGGGATGGAGCCTGCAGAAACTGGCGGAACTCCCCCTCCCCAAACTTTCTATAAAACTCTCCACCTTCCCCTCCTCTGTGTGGATGCCTTTTTCGGCCTCCATCCCCCTGCACCCCGGTGCTCAAAATAGACGGCATTTTACCACGCCCCAGGCTTACCTGTCTTCCTCTGGGCTGTGAGCTAACAGTAACCAATGTTAATTACCTCAAAACAATAATGTAAGCCTCCCCATTTTTCCTTTTAAAAACCTTGTCTTCCTTCACCTCCCTAAATACTCACCTAGCTTACTATGGCACAGGTGTTCCTGTTGCAATGCCCTATCCCTGAATAAACATCTTTTTCTTTTACAGAGAGTCTGTGTATTATTTAGGTTAAAATAAACATGGAGACCAGTAAACACTGGCTGTCTCACCCAAGGGCCTCTTCATGGCCAGGGACCCCCTTTCCCAAAGCTCCCCCCACCACCGTCTGCCTGGACACAGACTTAGGGAGGGAAGCAGTGGGGGAGATGGTGAAGGAAGGCATATTTCCCAAGGGTCTGAACACTCTGTAGGGTCCAAGGGAAAAACTTTTTCTTTGCCCTCTGAAGCTTCATTGAATAACCAAGTTACAAAGGGTAGATTAATTGAAGAAAAGGCACATACATTTATTAATGTGTACGTGGGGAGAATCACAGAGTGATTATCCAACCTCCCAATGGGGCATAGAAGCTTATATACCATCTTGAGGTATAGAAAGAACGGGGGCTCAGAGTATGGCCCCAAATAGGTTATGGTGGTAAATTAGGTTCTAGTGACAAGATAGGTTATGGGAGGGAGAGAAGGGGAGGCCTGGCTAGTAAAGGTGCTATTGTTATGTAAATTAACCTCCCAGGTAGTACCCCTCAGAGAGAATAGATGGTAAATGTTTTTTTAGACATTTAAAGGTGTCAGACTCCCAGTTAATCTTTCCCAGATCCAGACAAAGGAAGGCCTGGCTGCATTAACGCAGATTCTCTACAGACGGAAATCTCCCGGACAGAAGACAGCTTCGCAGGGCTACTTTTGTTTGTCGGCTCTCTGAACAGCCATCTCAAAATATGTCAAAGAAATATATTTTGGGATAAAATATTTTGATTTCCTTTACCTCCGTAGGGCTGCGGAAGATCCTGGACAGAGCCACGCTTTCCACTGGAAGTTAAACTCTCCCCTTAAGCTCGTGGAGAGAGCTGATAGGGGCTCTCCACCTCGGAGACAACCGGGAGACGGACAAGGTTGTGCAGTGCGGTGAAGAGGCACTTGGGGCCAGCAGCAGCTGCCTGTGCCCAGGAACAGCCAGGCCCCGGAGTGCGCGGGCGCCCAGCCTCCGGCGACAGGGCACTGGGCACCCGGGGCTCAGTCCAGCGCTGGAGCAAGGTGAGGGTGGGTTCGCGCACACTGCAGCTCTGCCTGAGCTCTGGTCCCCAGGCTGGCGGGTCCGCGTCGCCCCCTCGTGGACACTCAGGGGAGGGCCCACCCCCTCCCCCAACGCCCCCGAGGGCTGACCTAAGGCTGGTGGTGCCACTGGCCTCAGGTGCAGCCCCAGGCACCCCGCAGCCCAGCGCAAGGTCTCCGACCTGGCTGGGCCTTGCACCTGGACAAGTCTCCTCTACTCTGCCTGGGCCCTTGGTGTCAGACCACCTGTGCCCTGACCATGTGCCAAGCCACCCCCAGGTACGCACAACCACCAGCAACTAAATACAAATCCTGCAGAATGAGAAATTTGCTCACTCAGTCAAGAAATGATTCTGGGCACATGTCAGGGGTCTTCCTCTGGGGGGGTAAGGGTGGGCATAGGGTTGGCCACGGTGGTGTTGTGGCCTCAGGGCCCTCCCAGGGCCAGCCCCCACCCTGAGGGTCCTGTGCCCACCACTCTTCCACTGACAGGGCTCTGGCCCTCCCTACGCTGTGTCCCCACTGCCTGCAGCCCCAGAACCAGCCCCACTTCCCGGGAGGGTAAGAGGTGGAGACCCAGGCCAGGGTCCCCCTGCTCACACCACCACAGAAGGGCATGAGCTGGGTGTCCCGGACTGGCACTGTATTGCCAGAATACTCCAGAGACCCCCTCTCTACTCCCTGTGACCCTCAGCCTGCCAGTAGCCCACCTTGAGTTCAGGTCACAGACTCTTAAATGGGTTCCAGGATTTTCTCTGCCTTGTCTGCCTCTCAGGAGTAAATGTGGTGGTAGCTGCAAGCTGCTCAAATACCCCATTAAGGCCATCTCCATTTTTTTCCCACACTTGTCTGTTTCCTGAGGGCCCTACAAGGCGAATGGATGAACTCCTTAACTCCACCTGACCGGAGGGAGGAGTGCCGGCAGGGCCCGAGCCATGCCACTGTGTGCACACAGCATGCGGGGGCTTTGGGAAGACTCTTGCCCCTCCTGGAGCCAGGCCTGGTCTTGCGGGGTCCTTGCCCAGCGTCCATGGGGTGGTCCTGGCAACGGGGATATCTGGGCTCAATCTGTCCTGTCCCTCCAGTGGCCACTCCACGTCCTCCCCGGCTTGTTCCACTCCAGCCACCCCGACTCCTCAGAGGTTCTCTGTCAGGCCCATTACATGCTCCCTGAGGCTTTGCCCTCGCTTTTCCCTCTGTCTAGAAGTTTCTTTCCCCAATACCCGCACAGCTCCCTCCTGGTCTCCATCCACAGGTGACTGTCTTTCCTGACCTCCCCGGATGAAAGCCAGGAAGCAGGGCATAATCTGGGCTAGGGGCCCGTGGGGGTCAGAGAAGGCAACTGGAGCAGGAGGGAGTGAGAAAGGGTGAGTCAGGTGGGGGGCTCTGCCCTCCCCTCACACCCGCAACTGAGCTCTCCCCTGCCCTGCCTGATCCCTGCTGAGTTAAAGCTTGGGGAGCTGGGAGGTGAGGGTGTGCCAGGTGGGAGCCCCTTGGAGGCTGTGGGGGACACACATACAGGTGACGGGGGAGGCATGCATGGCGGCCCTGCCTCTGAGGCATCAGGCCTGGGAGGGACCTGCTGGGCAGTTCAGGGACTCTGTTTGTGAGCTGAGCCGGCAGTCTGCTCTATGACCACCTTGGCACCCATGTCGAGTTCCTGCCATGGTGCCCATCTGTGAGGCCCACCTCCCGGAGGCTGTCAGTTGTGCAAAGAGTGTAAGGAATGAGCATTCCAGGCACAGGGAACAGCAGATGCAAAGTCCTGAGGCAGGAAAGAACTCGGTGCTTTTAAGGGCTCTTTGAGAATGCTGGTCCACAGTGAGCCTGGGGAGAGGAGTGAAGATGTGTCCGAAAACAGGCAGGGCCAGGCTGACAGCACTGGCCTTAGCGGCTTCAGGCTGTTGATGGGGCACAGGTCTGCTCCATCTTCCCATTCAGGATCTGCAGCTACCCAGGGCTTGCTCTTCCAAGGGCCATGGTGGATGGCAGAAGTACATGACCCATCTAGGGCCTTGTCTTGCAGGACCCCTGCTAACATCTGCGGACCATCCAGCTTGAGTGGGCAGGGAGGTAGACAGGTCTGCTCCAGTGCAAGCACCCAAAGTCATGTGGCAAAGTGGTGTGGCTGGAGGTGGTGAAAAACTGGGAGCAACATTCCATCTACCACAATAAATAATACACATTCACTGCAAAAAGCCCTGTTGTCAGGGTCCCCAAGACAGCCCTCAGGAATTCACTAGAAGCACTCACAGAACTCAGACAAGCTCTTATACTCACAGTTATGATTTATTACAGCAAAAAAACACAGATTAAAATCAGCAAAGGAAAACACGAAGAGCAGGGCCCAGGGGGAAACCAGGTGGGAGCTTCTATGTGTCCTCCCCTAGTGGATTTATAGGGACAGTACATCATTCTCCCAGCAACCCCCAGAGTGTTGCCAACCTGGGAAGCTCACCTGAGCCTTGCTTTCCAGAGTTTTGATCAAGGGTTAGAAGCATGGAGCATCCCTTTGGCTGACCTGAGTCACTCAGTCTACAGCCCCTCCAGAGGTCAAGTTAATACATCAAGACCCAAGACCCCCCTCATAAATCACAGTGTTAGCCTAGACTAGCTGGTGTGGCCCAAGGCACCCAGGTAAATTATCAGATTGGATATTCCAAGAGTTTAGCAGCTGCCTCCTGGGAGCTGCTCAAGGGCCAAGCCCTGTTTTGGAATGTGCAGGGTTTGAGCACCCCAAGCCTGAGTTAACCCTATACTGCACAAATCTAAACGAGTTGCAGAACATGAAAAGCAATTGCTCCCTGTATCAGCTCCTGCTGAACTCTATGCTGTGCCCATTTGTGGACTCACCCAATTCTGCATGCCTGGCCCCTTCTCATCCTTTAGGTTGCCACTGAAATGTCACCTCCTCTCTGATCACTCTCTTAAAGTAGGTTCCCCCCATTTCTCTTTCTTAGCCCTTTTGTTGTTTCCTTACACGATTTTTTTCCCTTCCTTTTCTTAAACAAAATTTCCTTACTTTGCAATTATTTTTGTTTTGAAAAGGGGTCTGTCTCCACCATTAGAATGTTTGCTCATGAATCCCCAGTGCCTGGCCCAGCACCTGAATTTGAGTTGAAGGCATGACCATGTTGGGTACTTCCCATGTTACCCTGGTGAATATTTACCACAATCAGTAAGTCAGGCGTTCTTGGAGGTTTGTGATTCCTCGTCCACGATTCTCAAATCCAAAAAGCTCAGAAACCCAAAATATTTTTCTTAAAGTTGGTGCAAAATCTGACCTGAACAGCTGTAAGGCTTGTCTTGATCTTTACTTATCTTCACTTAGTTTGAAGGGTCATCCTGTCCATGCAGAAATCTTGACGTATCTGGTTTTGCCCTAGTGGATACACTTAGTAATATTTTAATTGTTAGTTTTCTATTGCTGTGGAACAAACTATCCCAAACGTTAGCAGCTTAAGACAACAGTAAACATTTATTAACCCCAGTTTCTGTGGATCAGGAGTTCAGGAGCAGTTTATCTGGGTGCATCTGGCTCAGGTTCTCCGTGGGGTCACAGTCAGTATGTTGGCTGGGGCTTCAGTCTTTTGAAGGTTTGACTGGAGCCAGAGGATCCAATTCCAAGGTGGCTCCTTCACCATGGTGGGCAAGTTGATGCTGGCTGTTGGCATGAAGGCTCAGTTTCTTGCCACAGGGACCTCTCCACAGGGCTACCTGAGTGCCCTCATGATATGGCAGGTGGCTTTCCCCAGAGGGAGTGCTCTAAAAGAGGGCAAGGCAGTAGCCAAGATGTCATTTGTGTCCTAGTGGTGAAAGTCACATGCCAGCATTTCTGTAATATCCTATTGGTTACAAAGGTCAGCCTTATCCAATGCATTGGAGGGGACTACACAAAAGCATGGATATTAGAAGGAAGGGATCCTTTTGGGAGATTGGCTACCCCAATTATATGTACCTATCTGAAACCCAAAGATTCTGATTTCCAAAACACATCTGGCCTGGAGGGTGTTGGATGAGAGACTGTGGGTTGTGCAATGCGTGTTTATCAGTTGAGGGACCAGGCTTGATGACCTGCCCCAGGCTACACTTACAGCAATTGCAGTGAAGACTCCCCCTACCTCTAACAGTTCTGGGCCCAGTGCTACTTCATTTCTTCCACCCCTGTGCCCGCCAATCAGTGTGCATCAGTCATAACCACAGCCACCTGGACTGTGGGCTTGCCCAGGTACTGTGCTGGGCAAGTGTCTCATGTACACTCCATCCTCCAGCCCCCACAACACCCCCACCAGGTAGGGAGGGCACTTACTCGACCTTTTTTCTGTTGAGAGGAAGCCCAGGCTTTGATGGGTAAGAAGGAACCTTCCATAGCAGACCCAGGTCTGCTCAGCCCAACGTCTGTGCCACAAACCCTTGGCTGGGTCTGGATTTGCCTAAAGACTTGTCTGATGCTACAAGCTCGTGAGTGTTTCCTGACTCAGCCCAAGTGTGGCTGTGGATCACATGAAGGGGAAGAGACCAGATGCTGCTCGCAGGGGACAGAGGGGAGGACGAGTGCACACACACGGGGAAGAGGCCCCGGACCCTGAGCAGGGAACATCTGAAAGACCCCAGGTGCTTGGGCCTCACTGTGGAGGAGACTCAGCGTCTGTGTGGGCACTTGGGGGAAGGAAAGGGATGGAGAAGCCAGGATGGGAAAGGGCGAGCTCCCTGCTCCCTCTGCTCTAAGAACAGCTAAGGGGTATCCCACCCGCCCTCGCTGGCGACCTTAGAAAGGGGGGTGCAGGCGCCTGGCGTCCAGCTCTGGGCCACGGCCATGTGCTCCACGTGGGTCGGGCACCTCTCTGGACTCTGTCCCCTGTGACCAAACTCATGCCACGTGCTTGGCGCGCTGGGAGCTCAGCTCTTGGACCCCGCCCTCGTCCTGTGGCTGCGGGGCCCCGCACGCAGGTCGGTACTTGGCAGTCGTCTTTGACCCCTTCTTTGCTTCCCATCAGTAGCCGCATCAGAGGCCGCTGAACCCTAAACCCCAGCCACGGGCCGACTCCCCGACAACGCCCCAGATGCAGGGGCCTGGGGCCACCGCGACAAGCCCCGGGAGTGGGGGTGGGTGAGGTGAGGACAAGGGTGCGCAGGCAGGGGCGGGGCCGCCGGCGGAGGGCGGGGCCGGGCTCCCGGCAGGGGCGGGGCCGCCGACGCGGGGCGGGGCCGGCTCGGGCGGGGGGCGGGGCCGGGCTCCCGGCAGGGGCGGGGCCACCGGCGGGGGGCGGGGCCGGCTCGCGCGGGGCGCGCCGGGCAGGTTCCGGGGAGGCCGGCAGCCCGCCGGGCCGGGCGCGGAAGTTGCCGGCGGACGCGCGCCTCCCCAGGCAGGCCGCGGCCATGTCGTCCCGGGACGCGGGGTCGGGCGGCCGGGAGGGGACCCCGCGCGCAGCCGCCGCGCTCTGCGGCCTGTACCACGAGGCCGGGCAGCGGCTGCGGCGCCTGCAGGACCAGCTGGCTGCCCGTGACGCCCTCATCGCGCGCCTCCGCGCCCGCCTGGCGGCGCTCGAGGGGGACGCGGCGCCGTCGCTCGTGGACACGCTGCTGGAGCAGGTGGCGCGCTTCCGGGAGCAGCTGCGGCGGCAGGAGAGCGGCGCGGCCGAGACCCAGACGCGCCAGGTGCGGAGGCGGGCGGGCCGCGGAGCGGGGCGGTGCGTGCGAGTGTGCGCGTGAGGGGCGCCGGGCCCTGGGGGGTTGAGGGGCGCCGGGCCCTGGCGGGGCTGGGGGGGTTGAGGGGCGCTGGGCCGGGGGGGGCCGAGGGGAGGGTTGGGGGGTTGAGGGGCGCCGGGCTGGTTGGGGGGGCCGAGGGGAGGTGGAGGGGTGCCGCCGTGAGGGGGGGTCCCCGAAGAGAGGGTTGAGGGGCGCCGGGCCGAGGGGGTGTGTGCATCGCTTGGGTTCTGGTTGGGTTCTTGGCGGCGTGCTGCGGTGCGTGTGCGGGTTTCTGGCTGTGTGTCTGCCTGGCTTGGGTTCTGGGCCAACAAATCCATGTTGTGTTCTGGGGTCCCTTCCAGTCCTCTCCTGTGAACGTGTCTTTCGCTGGCAGCACTTGAGCTCTGTGCTGGGCAAGCACAGCAGTGTCTGATAAGGGACGTGAATCCTTTCTCCTTCTCATCCTCCTTGTCATTGATGTTATGTCTATTTTTTATGAAAAGCCATGAGCAGGACAGAAGTAAGAGTAACAGTACTTTTGTATAACGGTTATTTGTAAGCGCCCCAAACATTTGGGTGAACTCTGGCATCTATTATTCCCTTTGGACCATGGCTATTATCCCAGTTTTCCCAGGAAAAAAACTAAGCCTGGAAAGAGAGTAGCCTGTAAAAGATAGTTTTTGTTTCCAGGATTGGTCCCCCACAGTCTGATTTTAGAGAGAGAAAGAAACATACCTTCTTTTCTGATTATAAGAGTAATTTTTAATATCTGAAAAATAAAAATAAAGAATAAAATAGCTACCTTAGTCTCACAATGCAGGGATAACTAGTATTAATCTCTTGGCATGCTTCTTCCTGTTTTTCCTCTGTGCATACAGTCTACATACACTTGGCATGGCTGAATTCATGCCGTCTATATGGTTTTACTTAATACTATGTTGTCAATATATGCATCATTTAAAATATCTTCAGCAGCCAGATGTCTTCCCCATTCCAGCTCTCTCCCTCTTTCTGGAAGGTGGATTATGACTCATCAGAGCAGAAGGGAAATTTAGAGGTCAGCTTGTCTATGCCAACAGATTTTAGTGTTGTGGACACCAAGAGCCACAGATGAGTACAGAGCAGGAACCCAAAGGGACCATCTAGAATTCATTGCCAGAATGTTGATGGGAGGGTTAGGGGATGCAGGCACCTCACAGCCAGAGCAGGATTATACTTGCAGTCTGGTGGCCATTGGTGTTCAAGCGCACGTGTGTCCCCAGTGTCCTGTGTATCTTTGGTCATTAACTAGGAACTCATCGCAGCTGCCTTATGGCTCCAGATAGAACCAAGTCTGTGGTCCCAGTATTATTGGTCCTCCTGCTTCTGACATGTAGGTTTTGTTTTGGGATCGTTAATTAAGGAGCATTTTAATGATCTGGTATCTTATGCAATTATGTTTCTATTGTTCATCCCAGCATTCAATCTGAGGTCAGTCACAGAATCTGTGGAAGAACGGCGAGGTTTATTGCCTCCTAGAGGCTGTGGGTTCACTGAGGTAGCAGTGCAGAGTTAAAGCCACAGGAGGACGCAAGCTGTCGGTAGGTTGCTCTCATCTATGGCCATGTCAGCCAGCCCATTGGGAACAGGGACCCTGGACCAGTAGGGACTGAGAGCTCCCAGAGATGATGTTGAGGCTCAGAGGTATGGAAGAACTGACCACTGCATCTGTGGCCAAGCTGTGGCCAGCATGTGATAGGGCCAGATCAGGCCAGTGAATTGTGGCTCTCACTGCCGCCATAATGTGACTCAAGACCTCACCTCACCTGTAACACAAAGACTGGTTGGATGACTGTGCAAACCTTCTTCAGTTAAGACTTTCTGGAATAATGGTGCTGTTTCACTGTGCAGCCCGTTACTTTTCAACCCCATCCTGTCACTACCCCAGGGACTGGCCCCACAGGCCTTGCCTGGTCTTGGCATATCAGCCTTCTTTCCCTTGCAGCTTTTCTTTCCTGTTCTTGACACACTCTTTATGGAGGGGAATAGGGTACACTCTTTACAATAGGCTGTGTAGTTTTTGTTCTTACTGTTTGCCTTGCTCCCCCACCAGGCTCTTCCAGGGTGAGGAAGGGTCTTGCTCTCTCATCACTGCTTCCCCAGGGCACATCTTAATTGCTTGACGCATGCAGTCAGGGCTCAGCATACTGGCCTTTCTTATAATTGCTACTTACTCCTGTTCTCTCACAGTTCCATCAGCTCCTGGTATAGGGACAGCCATGAGCTGGGCTGCACCCTCCACCTAGGCACCCTGTAAGGTCTGCCTGGGAAGGAGAGAGAAGGGGACTATACTGGGTTATACTATGTCTCCCAAAATTCATGTCCACCTGGAAAGTGTGACCTTATTTGGAAATAGGGTCTTTGCAGATGTAGTAAATTAAAATGAGGCCATACTGAATTAGGGTGTGTCTTAATCCAGTGACTGGTGTATAAAATGGCCATGTGAAGACACAGGGAGAAGAAGGTCATGTGAAGACAGAGGCAGAAATTGGAGTGATGTGTCTGTAAGCCAAGCAATGCTGGCAACCACCAGAAGCTGGAAGAAACAAGGAAGGATTCTTTCCTAGAGCCCCTGCAGGGAGCATGGCCCTGCTGATATTTGGCTTCCAGAACTGTGAGAGAATAAATTTCTGTTGTTGAAGACACCTGGTTTGTGGTATTTTGTTATGGCAGCCCTAGCAAACTAACAAAGGGATGAAGGCCAAGAGGCTATAACTCATTTTTAAGGCTGATCCACAAAACTCTTAATAGAATTCTTAACACTTTTGTGTTTGGAGCATGGAGCTGTGGAGTTGTGGGTCCCAGCAACAGGCTTTCCTGAGAGGTGAGTTGTGTATCATGTCTGTGCATATAAAGCTGCAACTCTTACACAGAACTCACTTTCTGACCAGAGTGGTCAAGGTGCTGCTGTGTCCCAAGAACTGTCACAGACTGGAAAGGCAGTCAGATGAGTCAGTGCGATCTCTCCAACTTCAGAGCCAGCAACAAATTCCGAAAGCCCAGGGCCTTGAGGGGTCTTGGGGCCCTCATGCTGCTGGGTGGTGGATGAGTCGGGCGGCACTTTGCAGGGCCACCGTGCTGCCATGAGCAGTAGCCTGATGTGCAGCGTGGTGTCACCCAGTGGTTCAACCTGTGTTTCAGTGGCTGTGGCAGGGCCCTACTGGTGAGGGAAGAAGCCGGCCTTGAGTATGTTGTCACCCAGCAAGTTTCCACTTGAGCAAGTTATTTATAAACTGATGTTTGAAGGCTGATTTTTTTTTTTTGAAAGGAGACAGGGTCTCACTTGTCCAGGCTGGCCTGGAACTTCGGGGTTCAAGAGATCCTCCAATCTCAGGTGGGACTGTAGGCTCATGCTACCATACCTAGCTGAAAGCTGATTTTCAAGACCAAAAATAAAGACTGGCAAGTCCTTCAGAATTACCCACCCCCTACCTACAACCATGTGTCTGTGTTTTTTCTGTATCTGTGTTGTGAACTGATTGAGAACAGGGCCTGAGTCCTGATCTGTCTTTGTAAGGCCCAGTCTTATTCCCAGATGTTTACTGGGCATCCATTTGGGGCTGGGCGCAGTGCTGAGTACTGGAGTGTGGAGACAGGAGAGAGCCTGCTCTTGGGAAGCTTCAGGAGCCTGTGGGCGTGCTGCCCCCCGTCTGTAGACTCATTTGTCTCTCTCTCTGTCTCCATTTGACCAGCACAAGAAGGAGGCTTAGAAATTGTTAGGCCAGAGCCAAGAGGACAACACGTGAAGCCCAAAGATATAAAGAATTGTTTATTTGAGCACCTGGGTGCAGGTGGGTGGAGGTCGAAAAGGATGTCCACCCCGAAATGGGGTCTACTGAGTTTTTATAGAGGGTTGGGAGGAGGGAGTGGAGTTGGGGAGGGAATAAAACAGTAATTGCAGTATATGGCAGGCAGACACTAGTCCTTGAGATGTCTTTGTTTTCAGTCACATCCCCCTTTTAGGCTTGCAGACCTTCCCTGTTTTGCCTGCTCAGCTGCCTTTTAGCTCCCCTCCTCCCCTCCCATCCCCTTTTCTGGTTTTGCAAACCTTCCCTCAGGGTAAAGACCACAAACCTAACAGAAGTCAGGTTTTACTCAAAGTTCTCTAGCCCTGAAGAGGGCGTGAGGGAGCTGCAGTAGATGGTGGTATGGTGTCGCTGCCTCTCACTCATTTGTTCCAGCTGCTGCCCGGACCCCGTGAGCCTCAGTTTACTGATCTGTAGAATGGGGGAAACGGGAATGGATAGTCACTATCATAGGGCATGTGGGGATCACATGGTTGGTGCAGGGTGGGGGCTTAGAAAGCATTAGCTGCTCCTGCTGCCACAGCCACTGTGGCTATTGTAGGAACTTAGAAGTTTGCTGAATTTATGATTTCATGGGAGACTGGCCTTTGTTGGTATTGTTTGTAGATGCAGTTCCCGACCCCCGGGCTGCACAGTTCTGCACCACTCCCACCCCAGTCCCACCAAAGTCCGAGGGCAGATTGTCTTCCATGAAACTTAGGGAGGGTGGGTGGGGGGTCTGCACAGCAGGAGGTGAGCTGCAGGCCACTTAGCTTCGTCTGTATTTACAGCCGCTCCCCTCCCATCACTCGCATCACTGCCTGAGCTCTGCCGCCCCACGCCCTCGTACTGTGGAAAAATTGTCTTCTATGAAACCGGTCCCTGGTGCCAAAAAGATTGGGGACTGCTGGTAGAATTCCTATCTATATTCATTTTACATGTATTTGCATATATATTGATACCTATGTTTTATATATAGATATATATTTGCCCTGAATAAACTTTAATATCAGATAGAGACAAAGATAGAGACATTTCTCTGTTCTGCTGAAAATCACAGCTTTTAATTTGAATAATTTTAAAATTTAATTAAATGTACTCTGAGTGCAGGTCTCTATTCACCATCTGTGTTTGCTCCATACACAGTTTTCTTTTCTTTCTTTCTTTTTTTTTGAGACATGGTCTCACTCTGTTGCCGAGGCTAGAGTGCAGTGGTGTCATAGCTCACTGTAACCTCCAACTCCTGGGCTCCAGCCTCCTGAGTAGCTGGGACTGCAGGCACGTGCCACCCCGCCCAGCTAATTTTTCTATTTTCTGTAGAGACGGGGTCTTACTCTTGCTCAGGCTGGTCTCGAACTCCTGGCCTCAAGCGATCCTTCTGCCTCGGCCTCCCAAAGTGATACTATGACAGGTGTGAGCCACTGGGTCCGGCCTCCATACACATTTCTGAGCCACTGTTGAGAGTAACTAGGTCTAGCTCAAGTGAGTGTGGCAAAAAAGGTCACTGTTCTGGGGCACTTCCATTCTGCCACCAGTGACAAAGCTGTGGTGTTAGCTGAGGAAAACCAAGCCAGGTGAGGGGTAGGCTATGGCTATGGCTGGCCAGGGTTCTATGACACTTCAGAGGGGCAATTGGGAGGCTCCTACTACACTATCCACAAAGTAAGAACATGAGATTAAGCCCCACACCAGCTGGTGCCAAATTACTTGGCTCAGATGCTTCAAAATGGCCTTCAAAAATGGCCAATTTTAAAAGAAAACAAACATTCAAAGCCAAGAAACAGACCTGTGTTTGTAGGTTAGGTTCAATACCTTGGAAACAGTCAGCAGTGAGAACTGGAGCTGACATTGGGATTTGCCATTCTTTTTCTTGTTCATTGTATTTTATGTTAAGGAGGCTGCAATTGGTTATCATCCAGGTAAATGCACTGCTGCACTGTGTATGCCCTCGCGCATGTGGCAGCATCCAGGCGAAGTGATTTGGCATCATTTGGCAGCCTGCAGCTGTCAGAGGGTCTCGGGGTCGTGGGTGGTGGCCCCCAGTGAATGAACAGTGCTTGGCCTGGAGCCTAGAGCCCCCTCTGCCCTTGGAAAGAACCAGGTCCCCGGCCCCTCCTGCCTCCCAGTGCTGGAGGTTCAGCCTGGTGCTCCAGGGCCGTCTGCCGGGAGAAGGTGCTAATGCTGACTGTCTGGCTTTCAGAGAGACGTCTCTTTTCCTCCTTCGGTACAGAGAGGCCTGGTCTCCACTCAGTGGTAGGGTCATGAGGGTCATAAAGCAGACAGATGGAAGTAATGGCCTCATAAGAATGGATCTCACCTGGCCAGGAAATGGAGGCACCCCTGAGATTCCGGATACCTGCAAAGCTGGAAGGTAGTACAGGTGTGATGGGATGATGGCATGCTGGTGCTGGATGCCTCTGGGCAAAAATCCCAGTTTGCAGATTTGTCCCCAGTGAGGTATTCTGTTTTTCATTTGTATACCTGTTTTTGCTGATTTTTCTACATCTGATCATCATAACTAGAGATTTTCTTCTTTCCTCTCTTTCTGTTTGCCTCTAGAGTGAAGTCCAAGGAAAGTGGGAAGGAAAGGACTCTTAAATTTAAAAGTGCCCTGAGTTGGCCAGGTGCGGTGGCTCACGCCTGTAATCCCAGCAGTTTGGGAGGCCAGGAGTTCAAGACCAGCCTGGGCAACATAGTGAGACCTCACCTCTACAAAAAATTTTTAAAAATTAGCCGGGTGTGGTGGCACAGGTCTGTAGTCCCAGCTACTTGGGAGGCTGAAGTGGGAGGATTGCTTAAGCCCAGGAGTTTGAGGCTGCAGTGAGCTGCGATTGGTCCAGTGCACTTCAGCCTGGGCCACAGAGTGAGACTTCCTCCCTCAAAAAAAGAAAGAAAAATAGCCCTGAGTGAGAGAATTTCAGAATGTTCTCTGAGTCACTTGGTTAGAGTGATGCAGTCATGCTAGGCTTATTATCCTAGAGTAGGTTATCATGGATACCACAGAGTTTGGGTGGAGGAGTGTCAGGAGACAGGGTGGGGCTCAGTGTCTGGCCATGTGCCTGAATTCCTCCAATTATTTCTTTACTCTTAAAACAATACTAGCCATGCGACTTCTGGGCATTTTTCCCATTGATACATTTGTGCAAAAGTACACGGAAACAGAAGTATTCATCAATTGAAGGCATGTTCAATAAATCTGGAATCTGTCATGGTGTTCCAGGCCTTAGTTAAAAAGAATGAGGCAGGTTTCTCTATCCTGCTGGGAAGAAGGTAGATTACGAAGGAGGGGAAGGGCAGTGTTGCTGTGTGATGCCTCTGTGTAAAAATATGCACATGTTATAGATGCTTATAAATGTTCTGGAAAGATATGTACCCAAATAATAAACAGTGGTTGTCTCTGGAGAGAGAAGCATGGGGAAGGGTGGGGGAGAGGGGAAAGAAATTTACATTTTTGTTTTATTTACTTCTGTATGTTTGAACTTTTTTTAACAGTGCACGTTTTTATGATTTAACAAAGCTAGTTAAAAGAATAAGAATTCAGGGTTTCCTTAGTAACATGGCCTGGTATTTGTTCCATTGTGGTGAGAAGGTTCTAGATTCCTGGTATCTGTCCCTCCTCATGTTGTGTAGGAGGTGAGTGATTACCTGAGGTAGAAGCTGGATCCTTCTCCTGTCATTTCCTCCTGGGGGAAGCTTGGGCTTGTCCCTGACTTTTCTGAAACTGTTTCTTCATTTGTGGGATGGAGTAGGTGAGCCTGCTTCACCTCCTTCATGTACTAAAGGGTCTTTGAAAATGGAAAAGCACGAATTTAAGGTCAGATATTAAAAAATTGTCATTTTTAAGGACTTTTTTTTAAAAGAAGTAATTGGGGTTGAGTGTATAAGTTTCCTAGAGCCGCCATAACAAAGTACCACAAACTGGAGGCTTCAAACAACAGAAATTTAATCTTTCCCAGTTCTAGAGGCCAGAAGCCCAAAATCAAGGTGTTGGCTCTCTCTGAAGGCTCTAGGGGGGACCCTTCCTTGCCTCTTTCAGCTTCTGTCCTTGGCTTGTAGGTGCATCACTCCGGTCTCTGCCTCCCTGTGCCCTTCTTTTTTTCTGTCTGTACAAATTTCCCTTTTCTTACGAGGATCCCAGTTCCATCCTAATCCAGTATGACCTTATCTTAGCAATGACATCTGCAAAGTAAGTTCCCATTCCTAGGTACTAGGAGATAGGATGTGGACGTATCTTTTGGGAGCTACCCTCTACAGTGGAGTTTCTACCCTTCCTAGCGAAGATATGTTTGGAATTTCTTAATAATTTGATGATGTCAAATCTAAAATTATAAACTTGCTTGTGAAAATAGCATTTTAAATGAAGTTTCAGAACAGAACGTTGTGGGCTGAAAAACTCCAAAGTTAATGACTAGCTCAAATGATTAGCCTACCTTCCAAGTACGTTCGTTGTCTAGTGATGGGGTTTCCATGCCAGATTTTCTTTTGCTTTATGAACGTTTGCTTTTGGCATTGCTTCTTTTAATCACATAAACTGCGTTTTTAAATCTTCCACTTAGGAAATTGAGAGACTTACTGAGCGAACTAGAAGAGAAAGAGAGGGAGATGCAGCAGCTGATGAGCCAGCCACAGCATGAGCGAGAGAAGGAAGTCATCCTGCTGCGGAGGAGCATGGCAGAAGAGGAACGGGCCCGGGCCGCCAGTGATGTTCTATGCCGCTCCTTGGCCAAGGAGACCCACCAGCTGCGGAGGACACTGGCTGCCACTGCCCACATGTGCCAGCATCTGGCCAGGTGTCTAGATGAACGACAGCGTGCACAAGGGGACGTGGAGAAGAAAAGTCCTGACAAGGTAGGCCACTGTGCAACCAAGTCGCGACGAAGACCCCAGTGTGGTAGGAGGCATTGCCTGCAGACCCCAGGATCCCTTAGCAATCACAGAGGTCAGGGGGTGCCCCAGAGTCCACTTTTGTCCTCAGTAATGAGAGGCAGCTGATGGGGCAAAGCTTGCACATCCAGGGGTTCCTCTTAGAATGATGGAACATGCAAAACGCAATAGGAAAGCAGGGCGGCTCGCCTCACCAACCCCCAACACTGGGCCTGTAGCTGACCCTGTACTTAGCTGGGGAGATGGCACTCTGGTCTCATCTGCCTCAGCTGAGGATGAGAAGGAAGAGCTGGGGATGGAGCGGCTGCCCTGAAGAAGTGCTATCACATGTGTGTTGGGCAGATGAGGAAACTGAGGCAGAGCTAGGCAATACTGCTGGAGAGTGGTAGTGCCTCCAAATGGCACTTGTGCAGGGCCAGGCCCATAACTGCCAGAAGGACCATGGGTGCCAGCCTTCTGCAGGCTCTGTGTGTCCTAGTGGATCAGGGCTGGCACAGCTGTGGGCCTCATGAAGAGCCAGAACTGCCATCTCCAAAGCTGGCTTTTGGGCATGTTCTTGACAGCAGCATGGTCTGCCACAAGCCAGGAGACCTGGTTGTCCTCAGGGCTGCAGCCTCATTGTCATCAAAGCAAGGACCAGGTGACAGTGGGGGCCTAAGAAGGGCTCACTGGGCCTCCAGGACAGGCTGCATCTGGGCTGTGGCTATGTGTAGGGTCTGGTGGGGGAGAGCGGGACTATGAGGGTTTTAGCATCAGAAATCACATAAGGCCATCATGGAGGTTGGGGGCACACCCAGGAAACCAGGGGGTTCCTAGGTAGGAAGAGCAGGGCAACAATGGGACCGAGGCTGCTGTGAGCCAGGCACTGGTCACAGCACCTTCCTTCCTGCTGATGGGTTGTGATCTGTGTCGGGCAGACAGGGAAACGGAAGCACATGGTATACGCCTTGCCCAGGTTATGTGGTGGGCCAGGGTGAGGCTGCATCTTGCCTGCACTGCTTGGCACAGGGCCCCTTCCTCGGGTCCCTTCTAGGCAGTTCTCTGAGGCAACAAGATTCACGCAGAAACTTATGCTCTGAGATGTTCTGGGGCAGGTGGGACATCCAATTGCTATTAGCAGCTTCACCAAAGTACCCGTTGGAGGGAAACTCGATCTGAGAACCACCCATCTCAGTTGGGCAGATTCCACAAAAAGGGAACCTCAGAAGAACACAACTGTGTTTTAGAAACCAAAAGAAAATTTGCCACCCGGGAGGCTGTGGGGTGTTCTTACCCGATTTTGAGTCATTTCCCTCTGGGGATTTGAGAGGAGCCACACACAGTGGTCAGCCTGAGGTGGATGTGGGGCTGATGGTGGGGGAGATGGAAGGGTAGGATAGGCACCTCATCATAGTCTCTAAGTGTCACTTCTCAGCCCTGGGCTCGGCTGAGTCACCCGGGGCTTCCCAGTACAGGCTGGATTAGGACATGCACTTCCTTTGTCATTTGAGGGGAATTCTCAAAAATAATGCCAGTGATATATAGTCCCCTGCACTGTTCAATGCACGGAATTTCTAGGGTACAAATGGGTATTTCATGAGACTTTTCAGTTAGGTCTGCCAACTGTTGTTAGGGTTTAGTTTGGGATGTGGCTTCTATGACTGAATCTCCTGACCCTGCATGAGGCACAGGTTAGATTGCCACCTCCAGAAGCACCACATTGAACTTCATTGTATATAGGACAGTGTCATGGGCTCTGAAGGAGGTAAGCTGGGCACACAGCCAGGCCCACCCCAGGCAGCTGGGGGGGTTCTCTGGTATACAACGGGATTAAACTTCCTGCCTTCCTTACCCCCTGTGATGATGGCAAATCTCAGGCGATGAGAAGATTTTACTACCTCTGGTGTATGTAAACATTCTAGCCTTTAGAATGTTTAAATCCCGAATATTTAAAAGAAACAGCTCAAACTGGTAGGTAGGATGGATTAAGAACAGGGTCAAGGATGATGTGGCCTGGCCCCAGTTGGGGGTGGGCCTGGCAGGGAGAGGGTGGTTCCTTCTCCCCCACAGCTGGAGTCAGCAGGTCCTTTTCTGCTCTGCTTCTCTGTCAAGTGGATGTCACTGCCTGCTGCGCTGTGGGATGCAGTGATGGTCTGCGGCCTCAGCCTCCAGGTCCAGCCTTCCCCTCTCTTGCATGTGGTGACACGGCGTCTTCTCTCTATCCCTTCCTTATGTAGCCAGAGCATACAGGCGGGGATGCTTCTGTCCCAAATGTTATCGAGGAGTTACAGGAAGAAAATCGACTGTTAAAACAGAAGGTGACTCACGTGAGTGTCTTTAACATTTTATTTGAGAAGAACATTCACTCTTACAAACTGTGAGTGAGGATTCTTTCCTTGGCCAATGCCCAGAGGTTGCTCCCCCTCTCTGAGCTCTTTGGCTTGATATACACAGTCCTCAGAGACGTTACTTTTTAGCCTAAGGTGATGTACAGGACATGTCCTGTCTTTCCTCCATTCCCCCCAAATTGATTCACAAGTCAATAAAGGAAGTACAAGAATTACTATCAGGAAGTACAGTTTTTAAGGCAGGAAAATTGCACTAAGTCCACTTCTGTCTAAGATCGTTGCGATGGGCATCAGCACAGTGTCTCAGGATCCTCTGGTGGGCTTATTGTCCCCTCCGCACAGCACAAAGGGAGTTAGCGTCCGCTGAAGAGGAAAACCTCGCTTAGTGAGTTGTAGCTAATAAACAGCTTCGCAGTTGGGCGTTGGCTTGAGCAGCTTTCTCAGCCACCTTCGCCGGGAGCTTTCCGGCTCCACCTCTCCAGGTGGAAGACCTCAATGCCAAGTGGCAGCGCTACGACGCCAGCAGGGACGAGTACGTGAGGGGCATCCATGCGCAGCTGAGGGAGCTGCAGGCCCCCCATGAGCCTGAGCTGATGAGGAAGGAGATCTTCCGGCTCAACAGACAGTTGGAGGAGAAAATAAACGACTCTGCAGAAGTGAAGCAGGAGCTGACGGCTACGAGGATGGCCCGGGATGCTGCCCTGGAGCGGGTGCAGATGCTGGAACAGCAGGTGTCCATCCCCTGGGTCTGGGCAGCATCACCCATACTCTGCCTGCAGGCAGTGGCTGTGGTCTTGGGACAGGCTGGGCCAAGGGCTCAGGGTGGGCAGTGGTCATGGGGCAGATGGGAGAAGTCCAGTGGGGACTTTCTCCTTCCTTGAGCAGAAACATGTCTTGTCTCTTTTTAGATTCTTGCTTACAAGGATGACTTCATGTCAGAAAGGGCAGATCGGGAACGGGCTCAAAGTAGGATTCAAGAGCTAGAGGAAAAGGTCACCTCTTTGCTGCACCAGGTGTCCTGGAGACAGGTAGAGTATGAGGGCATTTCTCTTCTTGCTTAGGTTTAGTGTTTTTGTTTTTCTTTTCATGAATTTTGAGCCCTTCTGTGGCTGCTAAGATTCTGATTTGCTGGTGGTAAGGGTTGTGATGGGCCCTTCCCAGGTCTGGGCAGAGCTGCCTTGCCTAGTGCCTAGGGCATGGTCATGGAAAACCTCACTGTTGTACTGTGTTTAGCTATGGAGGAGGTTGGCATGGCAGCCTGTGTTTGCAGAGGTGGCCATCCTCAGGGCCTGTCCTGCCTCCCTGTTTGTTGCTGTCATGCAACCAGAGAGTGTGTCCTGGGCTTCAAACTCCCTATTGGGTGCTCCATACATTCCCCTCCTGTGAAGCAGGAACCGTGGTTACTCTGTCATGTAGATGTGATGGCCCTAAGTGTCCAGTAATGTCCCCCAGCTCAGTCTGGCACATGGAACTGGGCCTTGCAGGCCAGTGGGCCCTGCACCCCACCCTCTAGGCTCAGTGCTGTTCCCCCCATGGTGGGTGCCTCAAAGGAGGCGTGGTGTGAGTCAGAACTGATGCAGTTTCTCATCGCATGAAACCTGTGGCACCCACATGCCTCTTCCCCGCTCTTCCTTGGAGGGGGGGAGGGGGGTCATGGTGGATACCTTTTCTTCCACGCCCTTGGGCTAAGTCCACAGCAGGGGGCCTGGACACAGGCAACTGTTTCTACTTGTGGACAAAGAAGGGGATCACGGTGGGGGCCCCTGTCCCCCTCCCAAGTCCACAGGCTGACAAGGAAGCTCTGGGTGGCTTCACCAGCCACAGCAGGACCTGCCCCAAGGCCGTGCTCGGGCCCCACAGTTTTCTTGGTATCACATGATGGAGTGTGGGTGGGTGGGTGGCTCCCCATCCCCCAATTCCTGGTTCTCCTAAGGTCCTGGGATTGTAGGTAGGCCTAGGGTGGGGATTTTCCAGCATGTGGGGCAGGACTGTGTGTGGGTTTTCCTGGGATTTGGTTTTGCCTGTGGGTTTTCCGGCCTCCATGAATGTGAGGTAGCATGTGATTTGGATTGAAGGGTTGCTAATGGTACAGTCATGAGGATGGTCTCAGGTGGCCTCTCAAAGATTTGGGGCCAAAGGAACTGGTTCCAGACCTGCAGGCCCGGATTCTCCTAGGAATTCCCACTGTGCCAAGGGCAAAATTCCTGGTAGGAACAGGGCACTTTGTACTAAGTGGCCTCTACATCCCTTTCAACTGTAGCCTCTGACCCCTTGAGCATTGGGAGCACTTGCTGTTGCTGAGTCCCTAAGTGGCACACCCGGGGACAGTGGTGCTGAAGGCATGGATAATGAACTGTGGTCCCACTGAGCAAAATCCAAATTTAGACACAAAATGGAAGCATTTTGGATTGACCTTCAAGCCTACTGGATTGAAGGTCACAAACAAGTAATGATGGGCATTGTAGGCCGCAGTGCTTCAGGGTGGGTGTCTGTGCCAGGCTGTGCGGAGCGATTGATGTGGCCGAGCCAGGGACACGCCCCTGGTACTACTGGAGGCCCCCATAAGGCTTAGAGTGCTCAGCACCCCAAGCCCTGAGGAGGTACAAAGTGGGATTAGGACTCAATTTGCCTGGCTCCCCACCCTGAGCTCCACCACCCCAGCCCTGTGGTGGTGTATGGAGCATGTCATCAGGGGCCACCACCTCAGTCAGGTCTGGAGCTGAGAGGTCCAATCAGGCCTTGTGCCAAGGGGCTGGGGAGTGGACCCCACTCAGGCCTATTCCTTCATGAGTGCATGAGGGAGCATGTGTGATCCCTGCAGTTCACTGAGCAACTCCTTTACTAGGCTCTGGGGTACAGCAGGAAGCGAGGTGAGGGATTTAAGTTGCACTCGTTGCTGGAACCTGAGACCTGGCTTTGTGGCCTTCAGCACAGCCCGTGTAAACAGACCTTTGCCTTTTCTCCAGGACTTACGAGAGCCAGACCCCTGCCGGATTCATACTGGGAGCAAAACTGCCAAGTACTTGGAAACTGATGCATTGGAGCTTGTGGTGCCTGGTGGCTGGAGTCCTGGGCCTGGGTCCCAGCAGCTGGAACCCCCTGCAGAGGGCAGACACCCCAGCACAGCCCAGAGAGGACAGGGAGACCTTCAGTGTCCTCACTGCTTGCGGTGCTTCAGTGATGACCAAGGTGAAGAGCTCCTCAGGCATGTGGCCGAGTGCTGCCAGTGAGCCAGGACTTACCTGTGCCCTTGTGGCCCCCCACCTAGCACCGCCACCCTCAGGGACAGGGTGGGTGCTCTCAGATGGGATGGGTCGAGCTCTACTGAGATCAAGGCCCCTAGAATGGGCACTCTGATTGTTCACCTTGATCCCCCTTTGGCTGTGGAACAGGCCGGGTTAGAGGAAGTTGCCAGCAGGGCTGGGGGTGGAGGCAGGGATGGGGTCAGGAGCATCTGGCAGGGGGAGGCCCTGGTCTCATCTCTCCACCATGCTAAGGCCAGAGCAGTGTGGTGCTAGCATGCCAGCCCCACATCAGCCTGCACCTGGGGATGCTGCAGCTTGCCAGAAAGGGGTGGCTGCCTATGGGAGCCACATGTGCAATCTCCAGCATAGAAGCTCCATCTTGTTCTGTAGAATAAAGTGTCCCCTCCCTGTCTTGGATCGGGAGGTTTGTAGAACAGAGTATTACAGCTGCACATCCCACTAGGGGCCCAGCCATGGCAGAGCCACATGTCTGCATTGAAATTGAAATTGAAATTGAAAAATGTTGCATTGCAATAGCATTTATCATGTATCCAGAAGTTAAAATACACTTATTTTATATTCGTTTATTTTTATAATAAATGTACTTGCTACTGTGACTGCTCTGAGAATTCATGTTGGTGGCTGGGGTGCAGGGACCCAGCAGTATTTTCATTATGTGCAGGAGTTAGACCAGCTGGCAAGGGGAAACACGCCCACTGTTTGTCATCTGCCAGGGGAGCTAGACAAGGAGATCGATGGGAGTCTGGCCAACCCCACCTGTTGGGGGCTGTGTGGGCAGAAGGCTGCCTTAGAATTTGCGGGGATGGAGGGCTTTCATTTTAGGCTTTTTACTTTTAGCAACCTCACAGAGCCAGGTGAATACCTGAGCTCCTGACCTTTACTCTAGGCTACTTGGAGAAATTCTTGGGGCATGTGTACTGAGGCTTACTTATAAGTGGGGACCTGACATTTGAGGGAAGTGAGTCATTGGGGAGAGGCCATCCTTCATTAGGAGCAAGACGTTGCGTTTGGAACTCCATTGGTACCCACATTCCCCCAAGTGTTGGGATGTCACAGGATTCAGGCAGAGACCACTGGGGCAGAGATGGAGCCGTGAGCTACTCAGACGTGATTGGGCACCAGCCCAGTGTCCCACCCTTGGCCTGTTTGAGCCCTAGCCCAGTACGTGGAGGGGAGGAAGGCACCTGCTGGGAGCGTTAGAGGCCTGCACAGGGGCTACCTGCATCGTGCGTGTGGTGGGCTGCTATCGAGGCCCACCTCTTAAATAAACAAATAAAAAGGAACTGTAAATTAAACCCAAAGAAAATGGAAGGAAATAATAGAAGAGCAGAAATTAGTGAAAATAGAAAGCAAGAAAATCAATAATGTCAAGAGTTAGTTCTCTTAAATAGTAATAAAACTGATAAACCTCTAGTATGATTGGTCAAGAAAAAAGAAAACACAAATTGCTAGTATAAGGAATGAAAGGGGGAAAATCACTATAAGTGTCTCAGTTGTTTAAAAGATGATAAGAGGACACTGTGAATAACCTTATGCTAATAAATTTGACAGATGAAATGGATAAAATCCTTGAAAAACATCACAAAAACTGACACAAGAAGAAATAGAAAGCTTGAATAGCTCTGTATCTAGTAAATAAATTGAATCTGTAATTAAGAATCTTTTCACAAAATTGCCCAGATGACTTCACTGGTGAATTCTTTCAAACATCTAAGAAAGATATAATATCAGTTATTTATACACTCAGAAAATATAGAGAATGTTTCCCCAGCTCATTTTATGACACCAAAACCTGAGAATGATAAAAATCCTAACACAATACTAACAAATTGAATTCAGCAATATAAAAAAAAATACATCATAACCAAGCAGGATTTTTATCACAGGAATACAAGACTGGTTGACATCATTAAAAAAAAAAATGTGAAAAAAAAAAGTAAAAAAAAAAAATGTGGTGGCATGCGTGCCTGTAGTCCCAGCTACTTGGGAGGCTGAGGCAGGAGGGTGGCTGGAGCCCAGGAGTTGGAGGCTGCGGTGAGCTGTGATGACGCCGCTGCACTCCAGCCTGGGTGACAGAGCCAGACCCTGTCTCCAAAAAATAAATAAATAAACTCAATAAATGTAATTAACTAGTAATAAAATAACAGAAAAACTGATCATTTCAATAGAAGCAGAAAAAGCTTTATGACAAAATCCAGTACCCTCATGATAAAAACCCTCAGCAGACTAGGAATAAAAGGCATTTCCTCAATCTGATGAAGGCTTATGTTAAAAAACCCTACAGTTACAACGTTATACTTGATGAAATAAATATTGGATGCTGTCCCTGCAAAGGATCAGATCAAGGCAAACATGTTCACTCTTAACACAGCAGGTCAGCATTGTACGGGAGATCTTACCTGGTGCAATAAGGCAATAAAAGGGATAAAGGATAGAAAGATTGTGAAAGAAGAAGTAAAACTATTCACAGATGACGTGTAGAAAATCCTAGAGAATCTTAAGAAAACCTTGGACCTAATAAGTCAATTTGACAATCTCAGGATACAAAGTCAATATGTGAAAAATACTGTATTCCTATATATTACAGTCAATTGGAAAATGAGATTAAAAATAGCCTGTTGTGTGTTGAGTCCCCCCAAAAGAGATATTGACCAAAAAGATGTTGAAATCCTCATGCCTACTACCTGTGACTGTGACCTCATTTGGAAATAGGGTCTTTGCAGATGTAATCAAGTCAAGATGATAGGCTGGGTCAGAGTTGGCCCTAAGTCTGATGACTGGGGTCCTTATAAGGAGAGGAAAAGAGACATAGACACACAGAGGAAAACACCCTGTGAAGACAGAGGCAGAGATTGGAGTGATGCATCTACAAGCCAAGGAATGCCAAGGAAGGCCAGCGACCACCAGAAGTGCGGAGAGAGGCGTGGAACATTGTTCCTTAGAACTGCAGCCCCCACCCCCGGGCTATGGCCCGGGACCCGTCCGTGGCCTGTTAGGCAACAGACTGCGCATCACCGCCTGAGCTCTGCACCCGCCTCCCGCCCCCCAGCCCATGGAAAAATTGTCTTCCATGAAACCGGTCCCTGGTGCCAAAAAGGCTGGGGACTGCTGCCTTAGAACATCCAGAAGGAATCAATCCTGCTGACATCTGGATTTTGGATTTATAGTCTCCAAAGCTGAGAGAGAATACATTTTTTGCTATTATAAGCCACCCAGTTTGTGGTGCTTTGTTATGGCAGCCCTAGCAAACTAATACATAACCCCATTTACCATAGTGTCCAAACAGAATGCTTAGAAAAAGAAATAAATTAATCAAAAAACGTGCAAAACCTCTACAATAAAAGCTACAAATAATTGCTGAGAAATTAATGAACACATAAATAAATGATTATCTGGAGTTCTTAGAGTGGAGATGACTTTCTCTTACAGCTTTCTCAATCATATGTGGAAGCACAACTGTCTTACCTTCGTTTTTAAAAACAACTTTATTGAGATATAATTCACATACCATACAATTCACCTTTTTAAAGTGTCTCTTTCAGTGGTTTTTAGTGTCTTCATAGACATGGGCAACCATCACCAAAGTCAACTTTGGGTCATCTTCATCATCTCGTAAAGAGCACTATAACCTTTAGCTATTTTCCTGTATCCCTCCATCCTCACCGTCCTTCCAGCTCCTGGGTAACCTGTAGATTCCCTGTTTTGGCTGTTTCATATGCATGGAATCATAGAATGTATGGCTTTTTGTGCCTGGCTTCTTTCACTGAGCGTAATATTTTCAAGGTTCATCCATGTTGTGGCATGTGTCAATACTTAGTTCCTTTTTGTGGCTGAATAGTATTCCATCGTTTAGATAGGACACATTTTGTTTATCCACTTGCCAATTGATAGATTGCTGATTCCAGTTGATTCATCAGTTTGGGTTGTTACCACATTTTAGCTACATGAACAATGCTGCTATGAACATTTGTGTACAAGTTTGTGTGGGTATGTTTTCATTTCTCCTCAGTATATACCTAGGAGTGGAATTGCTGGATCATATGGTAACTCTATGTCTAATCATTGAGGAACTGTCAGACTGTCTTGCACCAGTGGCTGCACCATTTTACCTTCCCACCAGCAGTATATGAGGGTTCTGAGTTCTCCACGTCATCCACGCTGGAGTGCAGTGGCACATTCATAGCTCACTATAGCCTTGAACTCCTGGGCTCAAGGGATCCTCCTACCTCAGCCTCTCTAGGAGCTAGGCCTACAGGTACTCACCACCATGCCTGGCTAATTCTTTTATTTTTTGTAGAAATGGGGTCTGGCTATGTTGCCCAGGCTGGTCTTGAACTCCTAGCCTCAAGTGGCCCTTCTGCCTTGGGCTCCCAAAGTGCTGGGATGACAGGTGTGAGCCACCTCGCGCAACTGTTATCTGACTTTCTGATTCTAGCCATCCTACTGGGTGTGAGGGGGTATCTATTGCCAGTTTGACTAGCCTTTCTCTGATGACTAATGATGTTGAGCATCCTTTCATGTGTTTATTAACCATTTGTATAAGTTCCTTGGAGAAATGTCTATTTTTGCCTATTTTTAAAATTGGGTTGTCTTTTTATTATTGAGTTTTAAGAGTTCCTTACATATTCTGGATACAAGTCCCTTATCAGATTTGTGAATATCTTTTCCCATTCTGTGGGGTGCTTTTTCACTATTTTGGTGGTGTCCTTTGAAGCACAAATTTTTTATTTTGATGAAGTCCAATTTATTTATTTTTTCTTTTGTTGCTTGTGCTTTTGTTGTCATATCTAATGTTGAATCCTTTGCCAAATCCAGTGTCATGAAGATTGACCCCTGTGTTTTCTTCTAGGAGTTTTATAGTTTTAGCTGTTACATTTGGGTCTTTCACCCGTGATTTTTGTACATGACATGATGTAATGGTCCAACTTCATTGTCTGCATGTGGAATACAGTTGTTCCAGCACCATTTGTTGAAGACTATTCTTTCCCCAGGGGATGGTCTTGGCATCCTTAACAAAATAATTTGATGACAGGTGTACAAGTTTATTTCTGGACTCTCAAATATATACCATTGATACGTCTGTCCTTGTGCCAGTACCACACTATCTTGGTTACTGTTGCTTTGCAGTAAGTTTTGAAATTGGAAAGTGTGAGTCTTCCTGTTTTGTTCTTCTTCAGAATTGTTTTTATTATTGTGGGTCCCATACAATTCCATATTAATGCTAGAATCAGTTTATCAATTTATGCGAAGTTGTCAGTAAGGATTCTGATAAGGATTGTGTTGAATGTGTGGATCAGTTTGGGAAGTATTGCCATCTTAGCAGTATTAAGTTTTATGATCCATGAACATGGGATGTTTTTCTAATATTTAGATCTTTAATTTCTTTCAACAATGTTTTGTAGTTTTAAGAGTAAACTTATGCACTGTTAAATTTATTCCTCAATATTTTATTCTTTTTGATGCTATTGTAAGTGAAGTTGTTTTCTTAATTTCACTTTTGGATTAATTGCTGCTATGTAGAAATAGAATTGATTTTTGTATATTCATCTTGACCCTGCAGCCTAACTGAATTTGTTTAATTAAGTCTAATAGTTTATTTTAGTGTATTCCCTAGGATTTTCTATATACATAATCATATCATCTGCAAATAGCAATAGTTTTACTTCTTTTCCAATCTGGGTATCTTTTATTTCTTTATCTTGCCTGATTGTCTTGGCTAGAACCTCTAGCACAACGTTGAATAGACACTGTAAGAACAAGTATCTTCACCTTGTTTCTGATTTTAGGGGGGGACCATCCAGTCTTTCACCACATTAAGTGTGATGTTAGCTGTGAGATTTTGCAGATTTTTTTTTTTTAAATCAGGTGTAGGAAGTTCCCATATATACGTACTTTCTTGGATGTTTTTATTGTGAAAAGGTGTTGGATTTTGTCAAATGCTTTTTCTGCATCTATAGAGATGACCATGTGATTTAAAAATTCTATTGATATGATATATTACATTATTTGAATTTTGGATGTTGAACCACCCTTGCATTCCTGGGATAAATCCCACCTAATCATGGTGTATATTTCTTTTCTTATATTGCTGGATTTGGTTTTCTAGTATTTTGTTGAAGATTTTTCCATAAGAAATATTAGTCTGTAGTTTTCCTGTGATGTCTTTGTCTGGTTTTTGTATCAGGGTAATACTGGTTTCATAGAATGAATTGGGAAGTGTTCCCTTCTCTTTTAGTTTCTGAGAGAGTTTGTGAGGAATTGGTATCAGTTATTCTCTAAATGTATGGTAAAATTCAGTGGTGAAGACTGCTGGGCTTGAGCTTTTCTTTGTGGGTAGTTGCTTTTCCTTTTTTGTTGAGACAGGGTCTCGTTATATCATCCAGGCTAGTCTTGAAGTCCTAAGCTCAAGTGATCCTCCCACCTCAGCCTCCCAAATAGCTGGGAGTACAGGTGTGTGCCACCATACCTGGCTAATTTTTAAAAACATTTTTTTAGAGTTCCCTTTTTGCCTTTCCACCATGTTAGGATGCAGCAACAAGGCGCCAACTTGGAAGCAAAGAGCAAGCCCTTACCAGACACTGAATTTGTCAGCACCTTTATCTTAAGACTTCCAGCTTCCAGAACTGTGAGAAATAAACCTTTATTTATAAATTACCCAGTCTGTGGTATTTTGTTATAGCGGCATGAATGGACTAAGACATCATCTAAGTTACCTGACTTGTTGGCATGTTATCATTCATAGTATTCCTTTGTGATCCTTTTTGTTTCTGTAAGACCGGTAGTAATGTACCTGCTTTAATTTCTGATTCTAGTAATTTGAGTCTTTTCTGTCTTTTTCTTTGTTAATCTTGCTAAAGATTTGTCAATTTTGTTGATTTTTTAAGAGTTTTTGCTTTCATTGATTTTCTTTATTGCTTTTCATTAATTTCTGATCTCATCTTTATGATTTTCTTCCTTCTGCTTGCTTTAAGTCCAGTTTGCTCTTTTTCCAGTGTCTTAAGGTGACAGGTTAGTTTACTGAGTTGAGATCTTTCTTCTTTCTTAATATAAGCATTTAGAAGTTCTGGGATGTGCAAGTTACTGTTTTTCAATAACTTTGGAGATTTTTAGCTATTATTTCTTTGAATATTTTTTCTGCTGTCCTGGTGCTCCCATCACGTGTGTGCTGCTGTGACTGACAGTGTCCCACGTTTTCCTGAAACTCTCAATTCTTTCCATTCTTTTCTCCGTCTGTCTTTGGCTTGCCTCATCTCTATCAGTCTATCTTCAAATTCACTTATTCTATCTTCTGCTAGTTAATTTTTAAATTTCAGTTATTGTACTTTTCAAGTTCTGTAACTTTCATTTGGTTCTTTTAAAACAATTTATTTCTTAGTATGCAGCCTTGTCATATTATTGTTTACTTCTTTAATCATGGTTTTCTTTAGTTCTGTGAACATGTTTATAAGGTTATTTTAAAGTCTTTTTCTGATAAATCCAACATCTGCTCTCTTTCACATGCATTGTCTGTTGCCTGTTTGTAAAATTTTTTCCCTACCAGTGTCTGGGTCATACTTTCCTTTTTCTTTGCATGATTCATTCCTTTTTGTTGGAAACTCAACATTTTAGATAATATATTGTTGTAATTCTGGGCACTGTTTCCCTCTATACCACCCTCCCACTGGGTCATCTTCTTGTTTGCTTATTTGGTGACTGACTGGATTATTTTAGTGAAGTCTCTTAATTTTTATTTTTGTTTTTAATTTTTCAGAGTAAAGTCTCTTTAACCCCAGCCCCCCCATGTTCAGCCTGTGATGTTGTTCCTCAGGGAGGTGCAGCTTTGGGCGTCCCCAGTCACCCTGGAAGACGGTGGTTTTGGTAGAGCTCTCTTCCTCTGTGCCTGACCACGTCTAGCTGTTAAACCACAAATTGTGGAAAGATAGCTTTATTGTTTTCAACAATGCCCTGGGGCATAAATTGCTGTACAAACGAATCCAGTCAAATTCTGACACCTCCCCCAAAAAACCTCTCCAAATCCTGACTCCTTTGAAGGAATGTTTCTGTTTGATATTTGTTCTGAGCCCAGGACGGCTCCTCCCAGGCCTTTATTCCCCAGTTCTTCCTGCAAACTATCCACCTACAGTTCAGACTGTATCGTGTGTGGGACTCTGTTCCAGTGGTGTGTCACCGTCTCTGCAGTTCTGGACAGTGCCTTCAGGCTTGAATCTCTCCACTCTCTGTTGCAGATGATGTCAGTTCCTTTGGGAAAAGGTTAGGAGCTGTTTTATGTCCTGTTTCTTTACCCAGGCAAAATCTCTGGGCCAGGAGGCAGAGCTGAGGGTGGGGACAACAGCAAGCTTCTCTCTGAGTGACACCATGCTGGAGCTGAGGATCTCAGGTGGGAGCAGCCCCTTGCCTGTCCTGGCGTGGAACCACTGCCTCACCGGCCAGCACAAGTGGGAGCCCCACCTCTCAACTGCGATCTCCTGGGACTTAGCCTCAGCAACGGGTAGCTGGAGGAAGTGTGAACTAAAATAAAATCAAAGGCTTCCCCCCCACCATCTGACTGAATGGACCCCCTCCTGGCCAAGGGGATGTTCTAAAACTAAATTGTCTACCACGCCCCCTCCCTTCTTGGAGACGTCCTTTGTAACTCATCAGCAGGCCTAAGGCTGTGCCAGACAAACCTGCAGGTCCTCAATTTACACAACAAATACGTGTCCGGTGACAAAGCTTCATTTTTTAACCAATTACAAGTCAAGGAGTCTTTAAACCCACCTATAACCTGTAAGCCCCCCCACCCCCAGCTTCGAGATGACCCACCTTTTCGGGCCAAACCAATGTATGCCTTCCATGCATTGATTTATGACTTTACCTGTAATCCCTATCTCCCTAAAATGTATAAAACCAAACTGTGGCCCAACCACAGCGAGTCCACTTGCTCAAGGCTTCTGGTGCTTGGCTCCGGGTCATGGTCCTCAAATTTGGCTCAGAATAAACCTCTTTAAATTATTTTACAGAGTTTGACTTTTCTGTTGACAGAAGGATGAAAAATGCTTATGTGACGCTGTCTCTGCCTGGGTGGTGGCAGGAAAGGGAGCTGCCAGCAGTCTGGAGTGGACTCTTGCCTGGCTGAGCTAGGAGGGGAGGAAGAGAAAGATCTTGGTTCAAATATGACAGACTCTTGCCTTCCTTACAGATTTCTGTAGATGTCCTTGAATAGATGTTTCTTCATTTCTGTTTGCACTTAGGGCCATTTCCAGAGGCTTTAAATGGTTATTTAAAAAATAGTTTTCACCAGTTTCACCAGGGAGCAGGTCAGCACAACTCTTCACACGCTCAGCCAGAAGTTGGTCTTCGCACATTCATTTTCTGAAAGTTATTTTGCTAGATTCTATGAATCTGAGGTTGACAGGATCCCCCTCTGCCCTTTTCAGGACTTTAAATGTCATTTCCTTGTCTTCTCTGGCTTGTATATTTATTTTTTATTTTTTGTAGAAACAAGGCCTCACTGTGTTGCCCAGGCTGGTCTGAACTCCTGGCCTCAAGTGATCCTCCTGCCTCAGCCTCCCTGAGTGCTGGGATCACAGGCGTGAGCCGCCGCGTCCGGCCACAGCTTGCATAATTTCTGATGACAAGTTTGCTGAATTCTTTGTGTCTGTTTTTCTTTGCCTATTTTTAAGAGTGTCTCTTAATTATTGTTTTTCAGCAGTTTGAGTATCATGTGCCTTAGTGTGGTTTTATTTATTGCACTTGAGGTTTGTTGAGATTCTGGTTCTTTAGTTTCTGTCAAATTTGGAATATTTGGCCGCCATTTCTTATATACTTTTTGTCGCCATCCTTTTCTGGGATTCCAGTCACACCTACGCTAGACCGAGTGATACGCCCCAAAGGTGGTTCTTTTTCAGCCTCTTTTCTCAGTGCTTCAATTTTTAGTTTCTATTCGTACGCCATCGAGTTCACGGAGACTTCCTTCTGAAATTTCTAATCTGCTGTTAGTTCTATCCAAGCATTTTTCATTGCAGATACTGTATTTTTTTCTTCATAAGTTTCATGTGGGTCTTTTTTGGTATCTCCCATTTCTTCCTTTATCTTGTCCATGTTTTCCTTCATATCCTCGAGCATATTTATACGATTTAGAATAGCCATTTTCAGGTTCTTGTCTGTGAGTTCATCATCTCATTTTGGGGGTCTGTTTCTATTGATTGATATTTCTCCTGATTGTGGCTTACATTTTCCTTCTTTTATGGCAAATCTGGTTAGTTTTGAGTGGATGCCAACATTGTGAATTTTACTTTGTTGAGTACAAGATATTTTTGTATTCCTTTAAAGAATGTTGGGCAGGCAACATGTTCTAGCAGGTAGTTAAGTTACTTAGGATCAGTTTGATCCTTTTGAGGCAGGCTTTTAGCTTTAGGTTTTATTCTACTGCTAGTGTAACCCCACTGTTAAAGTGGTACCTTTCTGAGGACAACCCCAATGCCCCATGTGTTACGATGTCTTCCCACCCTGACCAATGGAGATACAAACTATTTCAGCCCTACTGCTTTCTGATGATTTGTTCCCTGGATTTATGGGACTTAGTGACATAAGCACAGATCAGCACTCAGCCAGAGATCTGAGGGGACTCTCTGCGGGTCTCATCTCTGGAGCACCATGTGCAGCCCCTTCCTGTCTGGAACTCTGCCCACAATTCCCAGCAACTGCAGCCTCCCCAAAAGCCAGCCTCTGCTTCCTCTACTCAGCAGGCCTGCTGTGCTCCATGCGGGTTGCCCCCTTGGCTCTGTGGCCTGCGAACTGTCTCCAGGCAGAGAGCTGGGGCTCAGGGGCTCCCTTGAGTTTCCTTTCCTTCTCTCAGAGATCACTGCACGTGTGGCCTGGGTGCCAGTATCTGAAAACATTGTTTAAAAGGTTTCCTCCATTTTATAATTATGTACGTCAACAGGACAGTTTCTGTAGCAGCGGATCCCTTGCGGGTGCCACTGTTCAGTCCACTAATGCCTGTGTAAGCTTCCCGTGCACACATGGCATGTTTGCTACTCATCTTTTAACCCGTGCTGTATTCGCCATGGAAAGCAATTTGGAGGGCACCTGGTTACAGATGGCTGCTGACACACAGTTAAACTTGTTTTGAAAGTTCTTAACAGTTCAGAATTGTTTGAACTTTCTTTGTGTATTGTGTGTCTCACACCCCCAAAGCACTACTTATTCTTATTCTTGCAATTTTTTTTTTTAAGAGTTCTGGCTGTATTGCCCAGGCAGGAGTGCAGTGGTGTGATAGCTCCCTGCACTCTCAAACTCCTGGGCTCAAGCGATCCTCCTGCCTCAGCCTCAGAGCAGCTGGGACTGCAGGCATGTGCCACTACACCGGCTAATTTTAAAAATTTTTTGTAGAGATGGGGTCTTGCTGTGTTGCTCAGGCTGGTCTCAAACTCCTGGCACCAAGGCATCCTCCTACATCAGCCTCCCAACGTGCTGGGAGTATAGGCGTGAGCCACCACAACCAGGCTTATTCTTGCATTTTAATAGTGGATCCAAAACAGACAATGATAGTCCGTGATTGTAAAAATGAACCAGAACTCAAGTTATTTCAATTGTTATTCTGTGTGATGACTTAGAGGTTTTGTGTTTTAAACGGTGAAACAATGTGAAAATAGTATAAATTTTATTTCTCTCTTTTAGAAATATATTAATGATCCAGACATGGTGGCACATGCCTGTAGTCCTAGCTGTTTGAGAGGCTGAAGCAGGAGGATCACTTGAGGCCAGGAGTTCAAAACCAGCCTGGGCAACATAGTGAGACCCCATTTCTAAAAAAAAAAAAGATATATATGTACACACACACACACTCCCCCCACGAATGGAATGAAAAACAATTAATCCTTTCTTTTTCCTTTCTGGTACCATGATATTCCTTTTGATTTTAGTTTAATGGCATGTGTATGTATACAAAGTTCACTAAAAAGTTTCACTGTTAATGTTTCCTTTCTAGCTACTGCTATTTCATGACGATTACAGGTTGAGTATCCCTAATCTGAAAATCTGAAATGCTCCAGAATCCAAAATCTAAGTGCCAACATAGTGCTCAACTGATAAGTCTAATGCAAATATTCCCAAATCCAAAAACATCCACAGTCTGGAACACTTTTGGTCCCAAGCATTGCGGATAAGGGGTATTCAAGCTGTACTACCATGTGAAGGAGGGGAATATTCAGCTGTGATCTCCCGAGTTAATGCCTGAGGATCCCCCAGGGCTGCCTCCCCCTGCCTTGGCCACCAGGAGAGTGATCTCAACAGGAACCCCGAGGGGGTGCCTCTCCCAGGCCTGACCTCCAGTGAAGTCAGGGGCACTGGAGCTGGACGTGCACAGCACCCCGGGCCTCACTTCCCCATCTGGAAGTGGAGTGGCTGGGGTGTGACAGGTGACCAGGCTCACCAGGACACGGGAGGGGCTGTCCTCAGGACCCCCACGCCGTCTACTCCCCCTCCCCTCCCCACCACTATTCCTCTTTGTTCCTGAGGATGGAAACTGTCAAGTGAGGCCCCACTGAGGAAAGACTGGAGAAACTTTTGGGCTGTGTCTTGAAGGTTGGGTGGTTCCCAGGGAAATGTGGAAGATTATTCCCATCCTAGGAATGGCACAGACAAAGGCTGGGCGTCTGGGGGGCCAAACTGGGCAGGCCCCAGGGTGGAGGGGCGGGCCTGAGCGTGCCAGCAGAGCTGGGCCCAAGGTGGCCCTGTGGAGCGGGTGTCTGAGGCGTCTCTGGGCTCTGGGCCCCAGCACGGTGCGGTGTCAGGGCGCCCCGAGTCCCCCACCACCACCCGTGGCCCTGACAGACCCAGCTGGGGGGGCCTCGGGCCTTCCCAGTGCCAGCACGGCTCACCTGGACAGGTGAGGAAGTTGAGGCCCAGAGGTGGGCCGGCCCAGCTCATCTTCAAGACTGCCCACAGGGAGGACTGGCCAGGGCCGGGGGCCCGGGCTCTTCCCCAGCCCCACTGCACCCGGGGTCTACGGGGACCGCATTGGCTCTCGGCCCCTCTCGCGGGCAGTGCTCCCGCAGCGGGCACGGGCCAGCCTGTCTCTCCCTCCGCTGTGCCACCCCACGAACAGGGGCATGCGCTGCTTTTCCTCCTACCTGGAAAAAACGCCATGAGGACCAGTCCTGCACCTCCTCCGACTGCTGACCCACTTCCCGTCCTCTGCTGCGTCTCCAGAGTCGCCGGGACCTGCTGCCCCACCTGTCTTCCTGGACTGCAGCCCCCTCGCCAGCCTCGCCCCGGCCCCCAGCCTCTGACAGCCCAGCCCCAGACGTCTCAGTCTCCACTTGCGGGGAGCACAGCGCCATCCTTGCCGCTCCTCTCACCTGCATCCTGCCCCTCAGGAAGCCCTGTGGCTCCACTGTCACAAAACTTCCAGAAGCCGGCCCTGCCCCCCTCTCCCCAGCGGGGCGCCCAGCCGGGCCCTCCCTCGTCACCGTCTCTCAGCGAGACTTTCTCTGTGCCCGCAGGCAGGGTGAGCACGGGGCTGGGGGCAGTGGGCGCTCTGGCGCGTTGTACAAGGCGGCGGAAGCTGGAGGGCAACCGGGAGGCAGCTCCACGGGAGCTCTCTGGAAATCGCCTGAAGAGATCTCAGAAAGGGACCATGCTGGGATTCCTTTTTTCATTTTAAATACCGTTCACTTTGTTCCTAATTTATACCCAATTTAATATTGGTAGCTTATTCTTTTTGCATCTGCCACAAATGTCATTACCCGGCTTTATTCCGTTTTTAGTAGAGATGAGGTCTCACTATGTTGCCCAGGCTAGTCTCAAACTCCTGGGCTCGAGCCTCGGCCTCCCATGGTGCTGGGATTACAGGGGAGCCACGGCCCTCAACCGGGCAACGTTTTTTTTTTTAGGGTCTTGTTCTGTCACCCAGACTGGAGTGCAATGATTTATTATTTTATTATAGGCCACACCCCCCCCAGTGTGGAAGGGCTCCTGCCTACCAAGGCCGTATGTGACCCTGCCCCTCCTCCCTCCTTGGCTTTATGCTGCAGGGGCCTCTGGCCTCCATCAAGCCCGTACTCCTCATCAAGTGTCCCTGTCCCCAGGGTATACCCCAGGCACCCAGTCGGGAACTGCTGTCCCTGCTCCCCCGCTTTACTGCTGCTCAGCACTCGCCAACCCTCTGATGATCACAGGTGGGCCGCTGTCTCCTGCTGTCTGCTCTGCCTTGGTGTGCAGACCTGCCTGGCACGGATGACAGTGGGGGCACCAGGAACGGCTTTCAGGGGTGGTTGCCCTGGCCCCACGAGGGGCACGTCACCCACTTGCCCCTTCCCACCACGCCCCCCTCACCCGCAGCAGAAAGAACCAGCCGAGGTCTCCTGCTGTACTAATGTATTCCATCTTTCAAAAAGAAAGACATGATTTTAATATTACTTAACAATATGTTAAAAAAGTAGCCAGGCAGGCCTCCGTGTTAATACAGTCGCACACTCTATGACAGACTTGATGGTGTGAGCACTGGGTGGGTTTCTTGTTTTTTAACTTTCTTGTCTGCAAGGGTCTTACACAAGCTGGCTACAAGTCAGGGGATCAAACACAGACAGCGCAACGTGTACACTCTGAACAGCAGATTGTGGAGGGAAGGAAGGAGGCCTGCCCCGCCCAGCCCGCCTTGGGTGGACGCAGGGGCACACGAGAGCTGAGTGATGGCCAACACCCGGTGGGGACAGATGACAGGACGGGGTGCGGTGCAGAGGCAACGGAGCCACGTGGATGATGCAAACTCGTATCTGGCCACAGCCCAGGCCTCCGAGGCCGCGGTGGTGGGAGGACTTGGCGCGAACTACTGTTCCAATCCGACAGCACAGAGCTACAACCAAAGGGGTCTCACGCACAGACTACACGCACACGAGCTAACAGCGTGGGCCGAGCAGCAAGTTCTTGGTCTGGGGTCTCAGGCGGTGGCACCCGCCCCAAACAGCCCTGGGCGAGCTCTGTGGCTCTGGGGGGCCAGCAACGGGCTCGGCTCTCGGGGTGGCGCAGCCTAGCCCACCTCCCGCACGTCCCTCTCCAGGTGGGCCTCGTTCAGTGGGCAGCAAAGGTGGCTTTTTTCAAGCTAAAATTGGACCAGTTGATGGACAGTCTTTGTCGGGTTTGTCTAGCAGAATCCAAGCAGAACCTGCAAAGACAAAAAGCCAAACAGTCACTGAAGGAAACAGCCCACATTCAAGCGGGGGCTCGGCAAAGCTACCATCCTCCTATTGCTGCTAGAAACTCATGGGCGGTGGTCAGTGAGGGTGATCGGGGTCAATGTCCCCTCCAGGCCGTGTGTGAGGAAGGGAAGGTGCCCTTGGGAGGAAGGGAGGGAGGGTGGGAGGGAGTCCTGACAAAGAAAAGACACTTTTAATCTGAGGAATGTGAGCCCTTTAAATTACTGGCCCAGAGAGGCACAGGTTTGTGACAGCGTCACGTCCCCTCCCACCTTGACCTAAGGCATCTCGAAGCCGCCTGCTCTGTGGACTGGAGACTGAGTGCTGCCACCCAAGAGCTACACAGCGACCTGAGGCTCCCACACGCTGGACACTCTCACTCACTCCCTGTAGTTCAACAGCGTATGGCCGTCACCAGTCAATGTGATTTACGTAAACTAATGGGAATTCCTGACAAACCACCTTTGTGATCACCCCTCTTCCGATTACTCCTTTTTTCTTTAGAAACCTGAACCTCTCCATTGTTCTCCAAGGCACTGTTCTCCAGTATGTTCTGGGCTGCAGTCCTCAACCTTGGCACAAATAAACTCTTTCTAGTGATTGTGCCTCAGTTTCTTTCTTTAGGTCAACAGTGCCATCATGACACTGGGCGTGTGCCCTGTGTTTTCTGGTGCTGTGTGTCATCATTTCCAACCCTGTGCTTCAGGGAATGGGCTTGGCTGAAGTTCCAAGAAGAAAAGCAACAGGTGTGTGGGGAGGGGGTGGCACTGGACAGGAACACAGGCCTCTACTAGCCTCCCCCAAGGGAAGTTTCTGACGGAGAGTAAGTGTACCCTGTCTGGCTGGGCCCTGCCAATAGCCACCGTCCTGAACACCTTCATGTGGCTGTGACAGGGACAAGGAGAAAGGGCTAGGGGTTCACTGCTTCCCCAGGTGCCTTATCCAGGCAGTAACTGCAGAGCAGGCGAGAGCTGGGTGGCTTTGCAGGTACGCTCTGCAGACTCACAGGCAGGGCCTGTAGGAGCAGGAGGCTGGGACTGGCAGGTGGTCTCAGGCAGGAGCCACCACACAAGGGCCAGGTAGAGCTCCAGGACAGTTCCTGCAACAGATCATCTTGGGGAAGCAATTCTGCCACTAAGTGGGGCTGCTGCACCTGGGTGCATATGTGCCCTGTGGGGTGGAGGGAGGACAGGGAAGCCCAGGACTGGGCCAGTGGCCTGAGTTGACCATAAGAACAGGAGATGTGCTCAGGCCTGGGCAAAATGCTGTCCAGTGTCTTAGGAAGCAGGGCCAGCTGCAGCCCTTATGGCCAAGCGGGGCTCTGGGACGTGGGACTGTGGGAGCCACAACTGGAAAGACAGAATCATAAGGTGGAAGCAAATTAGATCTGAGCCTGGCCTGCCCTGGGAGCTGCTGGAGGGCTTGCGGCCAAGCACAAGGCTCTGCGTGAACTGGAAGCAGGTATTAAGTCTGGGGTCAGCAAACGTTTGTTGTGATGGGCCAGACAGTAACTATTGCGGCTCTGCAGGCCCTGTGGTCTCTCTTGCACCTGCTTGACTCACAAAGGCAGCCCCAGAAGACACGTCAGTACATCTGTGTTCCAATAAAACTTTATGCACAGTGAAATATGAAGTTTATATAATTTTCATGTGTCATAAAATATTCTTTTCTCCCCAACTACTTAAATGTAAAAATTCTTTTAGCTCGTCAGTTATACACAAGCAGGTGGTAGACTGGGTCTGACCTGCAGCTTGTAGTATATGACCTGTATTAAAGACAAGATCTCAGTCTATGTGTAAATCACTGAGATTTCAGCCTATCCTAACTCATTCCTGAATTCACAAGCAAGTGTGATTGAAAGTAAGAATTATTATGGTGGGATGGTGACAGTTCCCCATCTCAGGGGCACGTCACCCGAACATGAAGGCCCACAGGCCCCTCAGGCCAGTTGCCAGTCTCTAGGCTCGCTGTCTGGGCTCTGGATCACAAACTCCCTGCATGCTAAAGAGCTTTTGAAAAAGACCACACTTTTGCCCCCTGCTTCCCAGGCAACAATGCCTGATTTTTGTATTAAACGAAAGAAACATTTTCTTTCAAAAACCTTTACTTTGGCCGAGTACTGCGGTTCACACCTGTAATCCCAGAACTTTGGGAGGCGAGGTGGGAGGATTGCTTGAGGCCAGGAGTGTGAGACCAGCCTGGGAAACACAGAGAAACTCTGCCTCTACAAAAAAAAAAAAAAAGCCGGGCGCGCTGACATGCACCTGTAGTCCCAGCTACTCGGGAGGCTGAGGCGGGAGGATCACGTAAGCCCACGATTTCCAGGCTGCAGTGAGCTGTGACTGTGCCACTGCACTCCAGCCTGGGCAAAAGGAGACCCTGTCTCTAAAAAGCAAAAATACCCCTCCCCCCAAAAAAAAACCCCATTTACTTTGCATAATTTCAGAGGCCTTCACCACTCCAGCTCTAATTTGGTTAGCAGAAATTTGAATGAAATTTGAAAATGGTTATTGTCACTCGTCCATTAGGTAAAATTAAATGTGTTTGCTTAAGCTGTGGTTCAATCACCCAACCGCACACTGACCGCCCAGCCTCCGTCAGGGAGAGAGAGGCAGTGTTAAGACCGAGCCCCCACCAGGAAGGGCTGCACCACCTCCCAGGATCCACATTCTCTTTCCCTGGCCACAGCTAGTCAAACCCTGAGTCTGTGATGTTACCTTCTATACTTTCTGGAAACTTCCACCTCTGCCATCTCTTCCTAATTCTGACAATCACCTCTTGACTGTCTTCCACTGCTTTCTCAATACAGCAGCTAGTGTGCTCAAAAACATCAATCCCATCCCTGCTCAATGCCGTGCAATGAAGAATCCAATCCAAGCCACAGCCAGGCTTACAACAGATTCTTGTAGCATGGGCATAAAACCCTGCTGCTCCCCAAGGCCCCAGGCCCAGTGTGACCTGGCCTTGCCCCCTGCCCACACCCCATCCTCTCCACCTGTGCTCCAGACACACTGGCCTCCCCATCAGGCCTGTGTTGTCAACCATGGACTATGTCATGCACACACAAGGTATACAGAGCACATAACGTATAGGTTAGGTTATGTGCAACCTGGAATGCAAAAGCCTGAGTAAGAACCCTCCAGGTCAAGAAATCCAACACTGCCAACCGTGGGCAACTTGCTGTCCTCTCCCAGGATGCCGCCACTGTCCCAGTGTTTGTAATAATTAGTCCTCCACAGTTCTTTATAATTTCATGACTTCCGTATGCATCCTAAATGGCAGTTTGGTTGTGCTGATTTTTGAACTTGTACAAATGGAGTCATGCTTACGCATTTTTTCTTATGCTGCTTTCACTCAACATTATGTCTGCGATTCCTCCACGAGGCAACAGTCTGTCCACTTTTGTTACTGTGTGAATACAATGCAGTGGACAGATGCTGCTGCGCACATGGTCCTTGCCCTGCCTCTTGGGGTGAGTGTGCAGGAGTCCCTATAGGCATGTACACAGGCATGGAGTTGTTGGGCTACATGGGATGTACAACTTCGATTTTATTAAATTCTGTCAAACTTTTTTCTAAAGTGGTTTTGACCAGTTTATGCTTCCAGGAGCAGTGGGTAATAACTCCCTTCACTCTATGCCTTCCCCCTCAGGTGAGAGAGACGGCTCACTGGCTGCAAACCGAAGAAACAGCACCTCCCTTGATCTCGCTGTGTAGCTCCCCGGTCAGGTTAAACGTCTCTTTGTAGTTTACTGGTCAAATGTTTTCTGTGGGATCCTGTTGGTTTGCCCATTCTCAACTGGCTTGTCTTTTTCTCACTGTTCTATAGTGTTTCTTCATACTTAATGCTAATTCCTTCAAGATGTGCAGCAAATACTTTCTTCTCACTTTCTATAAAGCAAATTCTTTTAGAAGAATTATTTATTTTTAACTTAAATAGATTCAGTGGGTACGAATGGTTTCTTGTTACATGAATGAATTATACAGTGGAGAAGTCTAGGCTTTTAATATACCCATCACCCAAACAGTGTATACTGTACCCAACTGTACCCAATTTCTCATCCTGCACCTCCTACCCTCCCCCTTCTGAGTCTCCAATGTCCATTAAGTCACTCTGTATGACTATGTATACACACTGCTTAGCTCCCACTTATAAGTGAAAACATGTGTTATTTGGTCTTTTGTTCCTGGGTTATTTCACTTAGAATAATGGCCTCCAGTTCCACCCAGGTTGCTGCAAAAGACATGAGTTCATTATTTTTGATGGCTGAGTAGTAATCCATGGGGGGGTGTGTGTGCGTGCATACATACACATACATACACCACATTTTATTTTTCTGAGACAGAGTCTTGCTCTGTCACCTGGCCTGGAGTGCAGTGGTGACATCATAGCTCGTTGCATCCTCAAACTCCCAGGCTCAAGTGATTCTCCTGCCTCAGTCTCCAGAGTAGCCGGGACTATAGGTATGCGCCACCAAACCAGGCTAATTTTTAAAAAAACTTTTGTAGAGATGAGGTCTTTCTATGCTGCTCAGGCTGGTTTTGAACTCTTAGCCTCAAGCGATACCCCCGCCTCAGTCTCCTAAAGTGCTACGATTATAGGCGTGAGCTCCTGCACCTGGCCATCTCTGCCACATTTTCTTTATCCACTCCTCAGTTGGTGGGCACTTAGGTTGGTTCTGTTTCTTTGCAATTGTGAATTGTTCTGAGATAAACATATGGGCACAGGTTTTTTGTTTTTTTAATAAAATGACTTCTTTTCCCTGGGCAGATGCCCAGTAGCGGGATTTCTGGATCGTATAGTAGATCTACCTTTAGTTCTTTAAGAAATCTCCATATTGTTGTCCATTGTCCACAGAGGTTTTACTAATTTACATTCCCACCAACAGCATATAAGCACTCCCTTTTCACTGAATACATGCCAGCATCTATTGTTTTTTGACTTTTAAACAACAGCCATCTTGACAGGGGTAAGGTGGTACCTAACTGTGGTTTTAATTTGCATTTCCCTGATGCTTAGTGACACTTTACAGAATTCATTTATGAATTCTAGGAGTCTCTTGGAAGATCTTTAGGGTTTTCTAGGTATAAGATCATATAATCAGCAAACAGGGATGGTTTGACTTCCTCTTTTCCATTTGGATGCCCTTTATTTCTCTTCCCTGGTTACTTTGGCTAGGACTTCCAGTACTACGTTAAGCAGAAGTGGTGACAGTGAGCATCCTTGTCTTGTTCCAGTGGTTAAGGGGAAGGCTTTCAGCTTTTCCCCATTCACTATGATGTCGCTTGTTATATATGGCTTTTATTAGCTTGAGGTATGTTCCTTCTATGCCTAGTTTGTTGAGTTTTTATCATGAAGGGATGTTGGATTTTGTTGAATGCTCCCTCTGCATCTATTGAGATGATCACATGGTTTTTGTTTTAAATTCTGTTTATGTGGTGAATGACATTTATTGACTTGAGTATGTTGAACCATCCTTGCACCCCTAGGATGAAACACATTTGATCATGACGAATAATCTTTCTGATGTGCTTTTGGATGTGGTTTGCTAGTATTTTGTTGAGGACCTTAAACATCTACGTTCATCAAGGACACTGGTCTGTAGTTTTCTTTTATTGTTGTGTCCTTTCCTGGTTTTGGAATCAGGATGATACTGGCTTTGTAAAATGAGTTAGGGAGGATCCCCTCCTTTTTGATGTTATGGAACAGTTTCAGTAGGATATGGTATTAGTTCTTCTTTGTAGGTCTCATAAAATTCAGCTGTGAATCTCTCTGGTCCTGGGCTTTTATTTGTTGGAAGATTTCTTATTACTGATTCAATTTTGTTATTTGTTATTGTCTGTGGGGGGTTTCTATTACTATTTCTTCCTGATTCAAACTTGGGAGGTTGTGTTTCCAAAAATTTATCCATTTCCTCTAGATTTTCTAGTTTGTGTGCATAGAGGTGTTCGTAGTAGTCTCAGATGATCTTTTGTAATTCTGTGGCATCAGTTGTGATGTCTCCTTTTTCATTTCTGATTGAGCTTATTTGAATCCTCTCTCTTCTTTTCTTGGTTAATCTAACTAGTGGTCTATTGATTTGGTTTATCTTCTCAAAGAACCAACATTTTGTTTCATTGATCCTTTGTATTTTTTTGTTGCAATTTCATTTAGTTCTGCCCTGATCTTTGTTATATCTTCTGCTAGCTTTGAGCTTGGTTTGTTCTTGTTTTTCTAGTTCCCTGAGGTGTGACATTAGATTGCTTATTTGTGATCTTTTTGCTGTAGGCATTTAGTGCTACGAACTTCCCTCTTAGCGCTGCTTTTGCTGTATCTCAGCTTGTGTCACCACTGTCATTCAATTAAAAAAAAACTTTTTGATTTCCATCTTGATGTCATTGTTGACCCACAGATTATTCAGCAGCAGGTTGTTTAATTTCCATGTATTTGTATAGATTTGAGAGTTCCTCTTGGAATTCATTTCTAGTTTTATTCTATAAATAATGTGGTCTGAGAAGATATATGGTAGGATTTCAATTTTTAAAAATTTGCTGAGACTTGTTTTGTGGCCTAACATATGGTCTATCTTAGAGAATGTTCCATGTGCTGATGAGAAGAATGTATATCCTGCAGTTCTTGAGTAGAATGTTCTGTAAATGTCCGTTAGGTCATCTCGTTTAAGTTCAGTGTTTGATTTTGTATCTCGATGATCTGTCTAGTTCTGTCAGTGGAATGTTTAAGTCCCACACTATTACGTGGCTATTCAATTCTTTCCTTAGGTCTAGTAGTATGTTTTGTGAATCCAGGGGCTCTGGTGCTAGGTGGACGTATATTTAGGATTGTTGTACCTTCAGGTTGAACTGATCCCTTTGTCGTCATATAGTGTGACCATCTGCTCGCTTTTGCTTTCAATTTGTGTGGAATTTTTTTCCCACCCCTTTATCTTCAGTCTATGAGAATATTTGAGTTAAATGGGTTTCTTGGAGACAGCACATATTTGGTTTATATATATATATATATATATATGTTTTTTTTTATCCCTTCTGCCACTCTAAATCTTTTAAGTGGGGCTTTTAGGCTGTTAACATTCATTGTTAATGTTGATCAGTGAGATACTGTTCCAGTCATCACGTTGTTTGTTACCAGTTGCTTTGTAATCTCCCTTGTATTACTGTTGTAAGAGCTGAGAGTTTTTATTTTTGAGTGTTTTTACACTGGTAAGTACTAACCATTCTATTTAATTTTTAGAGCACTTTTGAGCATTTCATATAGGGCACATATAGTGCTGACAAATTCCCCTGGTGTGTGTTTGTCTGGGAAAGACTTCAGGATACAAAATTCTTGGCTGACAGTTACTCTGTTTAAGACTAAAAATGGGACCCCAGTCCCTTCTGGCTTGTAAGGTTTCTGCTGAGAAGTCTGCTGTTAGTCCCATGGGTTTTCCCTTGTAAGCTACTTAGTATTTTTGCCTCACGGCTCATAGGAGATCCTCCTTCATGTTGACCTTGGCCAGTCTGATGACTAGTGCCTTGGTGATGTCCTTTTTGCAATGAATCTCCCAGGTGTTCGTTGAGCTTCTTGTTCTGGATATTTAAATCTCTAGCAAGACCAGGGAAGTTTTCCTCATTTATTCCCTCAAATAGGTTTTTCAGGCCTTTTGTTTCTTCTTCTCTCTCGGGGATACCTGTGATTCTCGTATTTGGTTGCGTTACATAATCCCGTATTTCTGAGGCTGCTCTTTTCTGTTGCTTCTTTCTTCTTTTTGACTGAGTTAATTCTAAAGAGTTGTCTTCCAACTCTGAAATTATTTCTTCTGTTTAGTCTAAAAACTTTCCACAGTATTTCCCTAAATGAAATTTTCATTTCCAGTTCTATTTGGCTTTTCAAAAAATATATCTCTTTAGCAAATCTTTCATTCAATTCCTGAATTATTTTTCTGGTTTCTTTGAGTCAGTTTCCCATTTTTTCTTGGACCTCATGGAGGTTCCTTACAATCCATATTTGGAATTTGTTATCTGTTATTTCAGTATTTTCATTTTCACTGGATCCATTACTAAGAGAGCTGGTGTGATCCTTCAAGAGGGTCCTTATACCATAATTTTTCATACATCTAGAGTTTCTTATGCTGACTCCTTCTCATCTGGAGCAGCTATCACTTCTTGATTTTGAATTTTCTTTTGTTTAGATGGGACTCCCCCCCTACCTTCTCTTAAGGGCATGCCTATAACCAAGACCTTTGGCTTTGCTTGTGGGGTACTTTAAGGTATTGAGACGTCCAGTTTAGCCTCCAAGTCAGTAAATGGTGATTTTGGGTTAAGAGTCAGCTAAGCCCTGTACGACTGAATCAGTAGATGATGTAATGGGCTGTACAAGTTCATCTCCCTGCCAGCAGGTGATGCTTGCAGGAGAAAGCCCACTGTGGTGTGTTGGGGGCCTGTGTCCGGCTCTAGTCAATCAGGGGAAGCACTTGGATATCCCAGGTGTTGGGCAGGGCCTTGGAGCTCCCCTCCCAGGTTACTCCTTCTTGTGCTCCACCACAGCCACGGCAGATGGGGGAGTGAGACTGGGTTGGGCTGGGTTGAGGGAGCTCACATTCAGGCTCCACAAAGGTGGGCGGGCACAAGAGCTGTCTCAGCAGGGGTCACTTCCAGTCGGCTGGGGAAAGACACCAGGGAGGGACTAAGGCCGTCCCACCAAGCCAGAAAGTCTGCTCGTGGGGGAGGAGCAGTCTGGAATTCATAGTCCAGGGGGGCAGTGAGTTTCACTCTTCTGCCACTTTTCTTGCCCTGCAGATCTCCTGGCGATTGGCTGCAAGCAGCAGCAGTAGCAATCAGCTGAACTCACTCGCAGCGCTGCCACAGGCTGGGAGCTTCCCTGGCCAAGAATGAAAGTGTGGCTTTCTTGTGTGGGGAAGGGTCTTCCATTTGTGTGCTGCGGCTCAGACACACACTGCACTCTCCTTCCAGTTCTGCCTGCGTGGGCTCCCTCCCCTCTCCAGATCAGATTCACAAATCTTTCCTCCATGCCCCTGAACGACATGACTGAGTCCTGGGGGTTCAGGATCAGGCCTCTGGGCCCATCCTCTGATCCCACGAGTTCAAGGCCCAACCATGACAGGTAGAGAAGTGCTCGTCATGAATTGCCTGTGGAGTGCTTGAGCAAGGTTTATGTCCCTCCACTTCAGGGCATGCTCTGCTCCGCTGGAACAGCCAGGTGGGCAGTGCTGAGTGCCAACAGGTCGGGAGCTTGCAATCTGAGCACCCCTTGGTCTGCTGCAGGTTTCTAAGGGGAAAGACATGAGCCCCGCTCTCCGTGGAAGCCTGGGTGTGGTGGGCATACCAACAGAGTGAAAGCAGCCACTCTTGAGAGCCCTGGCTTAATTGTCCCTTGGGGGCACCTGTGCCAACACTGCCAGAGCTGCATCAGTGGGTGAAGGCAGCCTGCCCTGAACGTCTAAGATTTGGGATTACACAGTTCCCCCAGGACCCACTGGCCCCCTGTGGCTATGGGAGTCTGGGCAGGTGTTGGGGAATGTTTGTGTGAAGTCAGTGACAAGACAACTGAAGCACTGAAGCTCCCTGGGCAGGACAAAGGCACTCAGTGGGTGGAAAAGCAGTATGGTGCCTGCTGCCTTGGCTCGGGTCTTTGCTGAAGGGGAGCAACCGAGGGGCTGGCAGCCTGGTACTCTGTTCTCAGGAAGCTCCTAGTTCACTGACAGCAGCAGTGGTTGGACTCATGAGGGTAGAGAGGCTCTCTGACAGTTTGGGAGCCTGTAGTCTGCCAGAGGTATGAGGGGAAAATAAACACCCCAACCTACCCTTTCCACAGAGCTCCAAATTCCTCGGGGGTCGATCTCTGCCAAAATCTTGTTCCTTCTTGTTCTGCTCTGCAACTTCTTCCTGTGGGATCTCTGGTGAGTTCTGGCACTCTTCTCTCAGAATTATGCCTGGGCTATGTTTTTTTCACCTGAAACCTTTTCTTCTTTCTGAGACAATCTGGTGACTGATGTCTCTAATCAGCCATCTTGCCTCCCTCCCAAATTTTAAAGTAATGTATCAGGCTGGAGACGGTGGCTCACACCTGTAATCCTAGCACTTTGGGAGGCCAAGGTGGGAGGACTGCTTGAGGCCAGAAGTTCCAGACCAGCCTGGGCAACATAGCAAGACCCTGTCTCAAAAAAAAAACAAAAAACAAACAAACAAAAAAACAAAACTTAGCTAGGCATGGTGGTGTGTACCTGTAGTCCCAGCTACTCAGGAGGCTGAGGCCGGAAGATCACTTGAGCTCAGGAGTTTGAGGTTGCAGTGAGTTGTGATGATGCCACTGTACTCTAGCCTGGGCAACAAAGCAAGACCCTGGCTAAGAAAAAAAAAATTTTAATATCTCAGTCTTTTATTTTATGGTTTATTGTTTTAAGAAATCTCTCCCTACTAGAAAGTCAGAAAGATATTCACCTTTATTTTCATCTAAATTAAACGGTTTCCTTTTGACATTTAAAATATTAACCCACCCCGAGTTGACCTTTGAGTATGGTGTGAGGTGCAGATCCAATTTCAGTTTTTCCCATTTAAATAACTAAATCCACAGCTCTATTTATGTTCCACTATCACCTGCCAATCCATCTTTTGTTATATACAAAAGCCCAGTATGTTCATGGGTCTGTTTCTGGGTTCTGCATTCTGTACCAACATTACAATGTTTTAATAACCCTGACTTTCTAAGTCTTTACCACGGGAAGGAAAGGTAGCCTTCCTTGCTGTTCTTATTCCTCTAGGGGAATCTCAGCAATCTTTTTGTTCTTTTGGTAAAATGTCAGACACGTGTAAGAAGGGTGAAGGAAGGGTATGTTATAACAAACAATGACCACGCAAGTACCGTGTATCACCAGAGTCAAGCCAGCATGCAGGTGGCACCTCCCTTGCCCCCACTGCCTTCTGTGGACGAAGCACTCCCTCCTCTCCTCAGAAGTAATCACACTTTGGGCTTTTTTTTTCTTCCTTCTTTGAGACAGAGTCTCACTCTGTTACGCCAGCTGGAGCGCAGTGGCATCATCACAGCTCACTGCAGCCTCAAATTCCTGGGCTCAAGCCATCCTCCCGCCTCAACCTCCCGAGTACCTGGGACTACAGGGACATGCCACCACACCCAGCTAATTTTTCTATTTTTAATTGAGACAGGATCTCACTCTTGCTCAGGCTGGTCCTGAAATTCTGACCTCAAGAGATCCTCCCGCCTCGGCCTCCCAGAGTGCTGGGACTACAGGCAGGAGCCACTGCGCCTGGCTACTCGTTGGGCTTTTGATGATGACTTCCTTGCTTTTCTTTATAGTCTTAACACCTACGTATGTATCCATGAACAGTACACTTAACTTCTTAAAAATCTACCTTACTGAGTTATGATTTATATAGAATAAATTTCAGTTAGCACGGAGCTCATAAAAGCTGACATATGTATATACATCCTGGTGATCATCACCTCAATGAAGATACAGAACTATCCCACAAAATTCCCACATTTCCTCATGCCCTTTGTTGTGAATCCCCTTTTTGCCTTGGCAAACAATGCCATTTTAGATGTCATTACAGATGAATTGGTGTTCTCTGGAGTCTCACGTAAATGGAATTTCACAGTATGCATTTTGTGTCTAGCTTCTGTCACTAAGTATGCTGTTCTGAGATTCATCCATTGTGCCGTATCAGTAGTAGGCTCTTCTTTATTGCTAAGTAGTATTCCACTGAATAGATGCACCACCATTTGTTTACCCATTCATCATTTGTTGATAGACATTTGGGTTGTTCCCAGTTTTTGGCTATTACGACTTTTTTTGTTTGTTTGTTTTAGAGGCAGCATCTCACTTTGTCACCGAAGCTAGAGTGCAGTGGCACAATCTTAACTCACTGCAGCCCCAAACTCCTGCACTCAAGTGATCTTCCTACCTCAGCCACCTGAGTAGCTGGGATTACAGGCACACACCACCATGCCCAGCTGATTTTTAAGGTTTTTTTTTTTTGGTAGAGATGGGGGTATCACTAGGTTGCCCAGGCTGGTCTCAAATTCTTGGCCTCAACTAATCCCCCTGCCTTTCCTCCTGAAGAGCTGGGACTACAGGTGTGAGCCACCATGCCTCGCCTCTTCTTGAATTTATTAATGCAGCAAATAGTGTATTTTCTAATATTAAATAATGCTTGCAATTCTGGGATAAACCAGTTTGGTCATGGTATACTGCTTTTTAAAATACACTATTGGATTTGGTATGAGACTATTTTATTTATTTTTTAAGACAAGGTCTAATATTAGATTTTGCATCTAACGTTAGTGAGACAAACCTGTAATTTTTCTTCTTTTTCTGGAATTGTTTTTGTTTTTTTTGAGACAGGGTCTCACTCTGTTTCTTTGGCTAGAGTGCAGCGGCATCATCATAGCTCACTGCAACCTCAAACCCTTGGGCTTAAGCGATCTTCCTGCCCCAGCTTCTGTAGTAGCTGGGACTACAGGCACATGACACCATGCACGGCTAATTTTTAAAATTTTTGTAGGGATGGGGTCTCACTGTGTTGCTCAGGCTGGACTTGAACTCCTGGCCTCAAGTGATTCTCCTGCCTTGGCCTCCCAAAATGCTGGGATTACAGGTGTGAGCCACCCTGCCTGGCTTTTTTTTTTTTTTTTTTTTAAGAAACAGGGTCTTACTCTGTCACCCAGGCTGGAGTACAGTGCCACAATTGCAATCACTGTAGCCTCTGACTTCTGGGCTCAAGTGATCCTTCTGCCTCAACCTCCTGAGTAGCTAAGAATACAGATGAGAAACACTACACCTGGCTTTTTCATTTTTTGTAGAGATAAGGTCTCACTATGTTGCCTAGGCTTGTCTCAAACTCTTGGCCTCAAGGGATCCTCCTGCCTCGGCCTCCCAAAAGTGCTAGGATTACAGGCATGAGCCACTGAGCCCAGCCTAGACTGACAATTTTCTCTGAACAGTCTATAAATGTTAGTCTATTGTCTTCTGGTTTTAAATGCTATATGAGAGAGTGGATTTTTGTTTGTTTATCCTATTGGCAAGTGTTGTGGTTTTTTACTTTGTAGATTCATACGTCTCCGTTTAATAAAATGCTCAGGCATCATATCTTCAAATACTGCTTTCCCTGTAGTCTCTCCATCTTTTCTTAGCGGTGGTGCCAATCCAAAGTAGGTTAGACCCACCCAGTCTTTCCTCTGTCTCTTAACCTATCTTATATTTTCTATTTTCCTAATATGTCAGTACATTCTGGGTACATTTTTGAGATACATTTTCCAGTTAACTAATTTCTTCTTCAAGAGTATCTAATCTGTTTGTCATCTATGTGTTGAAGACTTGATTTTAGCAATTATATTTTTCATTTCTAGATGTTCCTTTGTTTTCTACAAATCCTGGGTTTTAAAAATTTTTTGTGAGGACATGCATGATTTTAAAGAATGTGATTTTAAAGAATGGGAGTCCTACATGCCCAACTTAGAAAAATTTCCCTCCAAAGTTCGGTCCGTATCTAACATGTACCCTTACTCTACCCTTTGTCCTTGGAATCCAGATTCAGGATAAACCCTCCCCTCCCTGCCACTTGAGCTCCAGCCATAGCTTTGGTTCCTTGCTGTCTTGACACCTGTTCCCAGGTATTGTTGGCCTGATACTTGGGTATTCCCACTGTAGTTGTAGGAAACCTAGGCTCTTGGCTTCCCCAAACCCTCATCCCACCCAATCTCAGCTCAGCTCAGTTCTTGTCTGTTTCTTTGGGGAGGGGACAGGTAGTTCCTGCAGACCTCTCCTGCTTGCTGTAAGACCACAGATGCTGAAAGGAGTAGAAGGGTGTGAATCGGGGCATGAGTTAGAGGGGGAAGGGCCCCTGATTGTTCATGATTATCAGAAGTAGAATCCTGTGTACGGGCTTTGTATCCAATAGCCTTGCCCAGCTGTCTTAATAGTTCAGGTAGTTTATCTATAGGTTCTTCTGGATTTTGTACAAACATACTCGTATCATGTAAGAATAATGGCAATTTCATTTCTTCCTTCTCAAACTTATCTCTTTTGCTTCTTTTTATGCCTTTAAAAACAGAAGTAGTGATAATGGGCATCCTTAATCACAACAGATAACTTTTAATGTCTCACCATTAAATATAACATTTACTGGAGGTTTGTGCTGATTTTTTTTTAAGACAGGGTCTTGCTCTGTTGCCCAGGCTAGAGTGCAGTGGCATCATTGTAGCTCACTGCAACCTCCAATTCCTGGGCTCCTGCCTCAGCTTCCTGAGTAGCTGGGACTATAGGTACAAGCCACCATGCCTGGCTAATTTGTATATTTTTTGTAGAGACAGGGTCTCATTCCATTGCTCAGGCTGGTCTCAAATTCCTAGCGGCCTCAAGTGATCCTCCTGTCTCAGTCTCCCAAGTTGGAGGATTATAGGCGTGAGCCACTACACCTGGCGTTACTAGAGGTTTGTTAAGGATACCTTTACCTTTTATTATGTTAAGGACGTACCCTTCTAGTCCAGGTTTGTCAAGAGTTTATTATGAATGAATGTTTAACTTTAGCAAATGTTTTATTTCACCTGCATATATATACATAAAATATACAACTTATATTAAGATATATTTTCCAGAAACATTTAGAATTTTACGGCATTTCAGATGTAAGTTAATATGAGTTTTTGCATTGCACATTGCTTCTTTTGTGTGTATTATCTGAAACAAAGAGGTTAAAGTATTTCCCAAGAAAAAACAAGGAGCTTTATTTATTTACGTTTTTAGAGACAGGGTCTTACTCTGTATCCGGGCTGGGGGTGCAGTAGCATGATCATAGCTCACTGTAACCTTGAACTCCTGGCCTCAGGCCATCCTCCTGCTTCAGCTTCTTGAATAGCTGAGGTCTAGAGGCATTTGCCACTGTGCTCAGCTAATTTTTAAATTTATTGTAGAGATGGGGTCTCACTATGTTGCCCAGACTGGTATCAAACTCTGGGGCTCAAGTAATCCTCCAATCTCAGTCTCCCAAGGTGCTGAGATTTCAGGCATGAGCCATACTCCTGGGCTCAAGTGACCCTCCGCCCTTGGCCTCCCGAGTAGTTGGGACTACAGGTGTGCGCCACCGTACCCAGCTAATTTTTAAATTTTTTTGTAGAGACGGGGGTCTCGCTCTTGCTCAGGCTGGTCTTGAACTTCTGACTTGAAGTGATCCTCCCACCTCAGCTTCCCAAAGTGCTAAGATTGTAAGCACGAGCCATTGCACCTGGCCTATATGAAACATTATTGAACATAGTCCTGATAAAGCTTGCCCATTAGGAAAACTGAGCACATATCTAAAATGTTACTTTTCTCCTTCAAAGCATGCCATATCAGTGTGTTCCAGCATCAGCACACATCAGGATCCCCTGGAAGGCTTGCAGGAACACAGATGATGGCCCCCCCACCCAGAATGTGATTCAGCACAGTCAGGGGTGGGGGTGGGCACTGCTACTGGTCCAGAACCACTTTGAGAACCGCTGCCATCAACTATACTTGGAACGTGTGAGGGATGAAGTGAGTGGGCGTGTGTCTGAGTGCTGGGGGTGTCGAAGGGACATGTGTGGCAGGCCTGTCCTGCTAGAAGAAGGCTACTTAGGTGCCAGGCTGTCTGGATTGCTGATGGAACTTCATCCAAGACAACTACAAATGCCAGGGGAGGGCCAGGGGAAGAGAGAACCAGTTATGTAAGGCAACCACACAATCACCATTGTCTTAGACACGCAGTCCTCACATTTACCTTTTGAAATATTCCACTTCCCTCTCTGTCTCATCCATATCCACACTGTCTAGGTCAATATCTTTAGGCAGAAAGACATCATCTGTAAAATGAAAGAAAAGAAGCGAGTCAAATTACAACAGGCTATCTTACCAGAATATAACAAATCATTTGGCTTCACTTAATTTAAACAACTTCACAAATTGTAAACATTTTTCTAAAACAAGATTTTACAGAAGGCCAAAGGAGGGTGTGCTTGTGAATATCCTAGAAATTGTGTGCCTGGTCCAACCTGGAAACTGCGGAACTCACATGTTTGCTAAGCATAGCAACCGCTGCTTCAGGTCCCATTACAAGAGATCCCTTTGCTAGAACCTAGACTCCCCAAGTGACCGGTCATTAAACGATGGCTAGCTCATCGGAGAGCCCTTTAGAAGATTTTCAGAAACCTAAGATGCATGCAAGCCCAGGGGCTGTCCTAGTAAGTCTCTACTGGAAAGAAGGAGGTCACAGATGCCAGCAGAAGCTGCCCAGAGGGCAGGCCCACAGCAAGGAAAGTATAGTCCCTTGGATGTGCCCTTGACAGGAAGAGGACCCAGACATCAACCCTACAGGAAGGCGGCTCTCCCAGGCATTCAGCTCACACACACAACCTCCAGGTCATTCCAAACAAAAAGCAAGACTACATTTCACTTTCCAGTTAAATAACCCTCTTTGAAAATTGGCAGGGTAGCAGGGAGATTATTGATTCAGGGCTACTCAATTTCCTAGAATCTCGGGCAAGTCTGAGCATTTCAATTTCTCTCATCTGCTCTGCCCACCCACCTGATTCAACGTTGAGCACCTTCCTTGGACCTTGTCTGAGCCCTGAGTGTCTCCTGGGAGGGTGGGGCAGTGGGTGCACAGCATCTGGCCCCATCAACATGGACAAAGATAGCAGAGACCACTGACATTTCTGTTAAAGGAGAGTCTCCATTTTGCCCTAGACCTCAATGTGGGAGAACTTTTCAGAATCCTTAATAAAGAAAGCCCCCATTTCTTCCTGTCACTGGGGCATTTCCACAGCAGCATAAAAAGGCACGTTTTACTTGCATAATAGCAGTTAATGTTTTAACAACTCACACTGCACCAGGTGAAGTGCTTTCACATCTACTAGCTCACAGAAATGTCACTTAGGAGTTTCTAAGGACCTGCTCTTTGACAGCTTTGGCTATCTCAGTTCACAATCACATCCATGAGGACACAGAGTTGGTTGGAGGCCACGACTGCTGCTGCTCAGGGGGTTGGGTGGTCTAGGATCACAGGCTAGGAAGGCTGGGCATGCTCACCATGCTCCAGGGGAAGAGCATAAGGCCTGCAAGAGTCGACCTTTGGTAATCTCAGCTCTCAGGAAGGTTCAAAGGAAATTCAGCCAATGGCTCGACCCCAGCACACAGCAGCAGCTTTGTGACTGGGAGAGTGGGGACTGCCCCCGGCCACAGCAGGCTCCACAAACCTGCACAAATAGGCACTTCAGGGCATGGGCAGGCATGCTGAGTCTCAATTAGCAGGAAAAGGAGGCAATATAACACTGGCCACTGAACAAGGAAACACTGAGGCACGAGGGTGAGATGGGGCAGGAGCATTACAGATGGGAAGTCTGAGAAAGCACCACCTCAACAGCTATTCCATAAATAGTTCTAGAAAAGGAACACAGCTCCAACCACAAAAGGAAAGAGAGTTGGCACATCTGTTGGAATTGCTGTCATAATGATATTTCTAATATTCTTTTGTCCTGATTAGAACTAATAATCAGTGTATTAAATCTTGGTATAACAAAAAAATGAAGGCCAGGTGTGGTGGTGGTGCCTATAGTCCCAGCTACTTGGGAGGCTGAGGCAGGAGGATCCTTGAGCCCAGGAGGTGGAGGCTGCAGTGAGCTGTGATTGCACCTCTGCACGACAGCCTGGGTGACAGAGTGAGACCCTGTCTCCAAAGGAAAAAAAAAAAACACAACTTTAACCAGATTCAGTATCAGGAAGACATTTTTTTACACACTATATTAAACAGAGTAGAAAGTTAGTGTGACCCAAGAATTTCATATGCAAGCAAGCTATCTGTTCACTGTCAACACGACAGGAAAAAGTTTACTTTTCCAGCTGGTAGAGAATTCGCAGTCCTCTCGGAGGCAATGCCTGAGAATGCTGGAAACACTCAGTGGTAGGACCTGAGTGCTGCTGTATTTAACGGTGCACCTGAGAACACTGTGTGTTCTGACAGAGCAGAACTGACGCAAATGGAAAACGGGAAAAGAGGAGACCAGAACAGCAAAGGAGAAAGACCAGAACTGATGCGCTCCTGCTGGGGAGGTGCCAGGGGCTGGAGGACCCCAAGATGCCCACAGCAGGCTGGGAGTGGGCACGTGGGGAGCCCCACCAGGAGCACCCAGTGCTAAGTGTAAAGGAATGTGCCAGGTAAAAAAACACAGATTTTCCTAAACCAAAATGTTTTTAGGAATAAAGGAGCAAAGAACACATTACATAGAAAAAGAAACAATTATAAAATACAGGATTTGTAAAATAATGACAGGGTTGAGAACAACCATATAGTTCTATCCATAAATGTGAGTGAGCTTAACTCACTAAAGAGAAGATTTTGAATTTGGTTCACAAAGCAAGACTCAGGTCTGCTGTATACAAGAGAATGACCTAAAACGAAGGTACTCTAGAAACAAAGGGATGAGGACAAAGCTGCCTCACCAGGCACATGGAAACAAAGAGAGCTTGGGCACCAATCACTATCCTAGACAAAGAACTCAAGCATAAAGCACAAACACAACAAAAAGGAGGACATTTAAAAATATTGAAGCCATAATTCACTAAGAATGTATAACAGGAATGTGTACCAAATAATACAGAAACCACCTTTATAAAGCAAAACTACAGGAGGATGCAAGAAAACAGATAGAAACACATTTATAATAACAGAGGATAGATCATGAGGACAAATAATAAGCAACATAATTAATTAATGTATCATGGATATATATTGAACACTGCATCAAGATAAGATGAAACACATTTCTATCTCAACTGCACATAGAACAGTCACAAAAGGTGACATACTAGGTCTCAAAGAAAGTATGAGTGGGTTCATGAAACACATACTACAAATAGTACTCTCTGATCACAATGCCATAAACCTAGAAACTATTAACAAAAAAAGGCTCTCCCACCTGGAAACTTAAAAGCTGCCTACTATATTATTGGGTGCAATAATATACGGACATGGAAATTATAGAATTTCTTAAAAAAAAAAGGAACTAATGGGAAAATTATCTATCAGAATCTATGGGATACATTTAAAAAAATGATCAGAGGAAAATTCAAAGCGCTTAACAACACTTTCATCAATAAAAATGGAAGAATGAAAACAAATGAATTAAATTTCTAAAATAAAAAGTTAGAAAAAAACAACAAAGTAAAACAAAAGAAAACATAGGGAGAAAATAAAAAGCAGAAATTAATGAGGTAGAGGAAAGAATAGCAGTAAACCTAAATCAGTATGTTAAGAGTCTGGTTAAATAAAAGTAACAAAACAGCTAAACCAATAACTAACTTAATCAAGCAAAATAGGGAGAAAGCAGAAATACACAAAATAAGAAGTGACAAGGGGAAAATAATCACTGAAAAGAAATTTTTAAAAAATACGAGACTACTTGCAAACATCTATGACAATAAATAAATTTGAAAATCTAGTTGAAAAGGATAATTTACTATGGAAATACAGTTTACCAAAATTAACTTCATTAGAGATAGAAATATTACACCAATATCCACAGAGGAAAGACAGAATGCTATCGTGAACCTACCTCACAAAAAACACCAAGCACAGGGGGTTTCACAGGGATTTCCATCAAACCGTGAAAGTCTAGAATAGTCCCAACACAGTTTGAATGGTTTCATAACATTGAAAATGGAAGAAAACAAAAAACACTTCCTAATTCTTTTATGAGGCAAGCATAACATTGATACCCAAAGCTAATACAGACAGTCAAAAAAAGAGGAAGTAATGATTTGTCTCTCATAAATATAGATATAAAAATATTAAATAACAGCAAATAGAACCCCAAACCAAAGAACACAAAACACCATAAGCCAGTGGGCTTTATTCCAGGAATCCAAGGTTGGTTCAATATTTAAAAAAAAAAAAATCAAGTAATATGATATACCATACTAAAGGGTCTAAGAAGAAATATGATTATCTTCATAGATGCTAGAAAACCTTTAATAAAATTTCAGCACCCATTCTTGATAAAAAACACTCAAGAAATATAAGAAACACTGGATATTTTCCCAACATGATAAAATATATACACCTTCGTGAAAGGACGGCCTTGCTTATTAATTAACTAACAGAGAAAGTAACCATCTAACTTGCTATCTCCAAGACTGACCACAGGGGACCTTAACCTTAACTTCACCCTATTGCTGTTTCCAAGATTAATTACCTGTCTTTCAAGATTAACTAATCACCTACTGAGTGTTTTCACACCATCTGAAAAGAGCATCATCTCCCTGTGAGACATTTAGTAACTGGCAAATGATAAATGTTAACTTGACTGTGGAGAAACTGCGCAGACACCACCTGAACCCAGGACGAGAGTTAATATCCCAGTGACGGGACAGACAACACTATGCACCTCCTGAGGGAATGCACAACAGGGACCTGTCACGTCCGTGGCATTGCCGCCAAAAACACACAATCTGAATCTGATCGTGAAGAAATGGCACATACAACCCAATTGAAGGACACTAAAATAAAAAATGGGCTGTACTCTTCAAAATGTCAAGGTCATGAAAAACAAAGAAAAACTGAGGAACTGATCCAAATTAAAGGAAGTAAGAGACATGACATGTGATCCTGCATTAGATCCCATGCCAGGAGAAGACAACAAGAACCTGTTTTTTTGCTATAAAGGATGTTAACGGGACAACTTGAGAAACATAAGAAGGTCCATAACTGGATAAGAGCATCGTATCAGTATGAACTTGTTGATTTTAATCACTGCACTGAGGTTTTGTAAGAGAGTGTCCTTGTTCTGAGGAAATACACACTGAAGTATTTAAAGGTAAAGGGAAAGCCTGTCTGAAACTACTCAAATTTGGTTCAGAAAAACTACAGAGGGAGGGAGAGAGAGAATGAAAAAGGAAACACAGTACCATGTCAATGCTGGGAAACTGGAATTCTCTGTACTCTTTTTGTAGCTTTTTGGTAAGTCTAAAATTATTTCAAAATAATAAACTATAACAACGGCTATTTGTCCCTCATTGGTGGTGAAAAAGCCACAAAAAGCACAGAGCCAGGAAGAGATAAGGCAGCATCCAAACCACAGGAAGGGAGACAGACTGTAAGAGAATGCCAAACTAAGTGCTTTTCTCATATTATTACATCTCACACAGAAAATTAAAAGTCACAGATTAGAAATACTTTCCCTCTGTTCTGTATTTACCAATCGAATTGCTGACTCTGTCTCCTTTCTTCTTCTTATTTTTCTTGTTCCTGCCTTTTGGCTGAGGAGAATCTGCCAGCAGCAGCTTGTTGTTCTGCTGAAGCTCACTGGGAGAGGCAGGCTCAGCAGCGACCAGGTTTGACTTTTCCTCCTTGAAGTGGTTCAGTTGCTTTTTGTTATTGTTATTACTGTTGACTTTTCTCTCCTCTCTTTTCTGCTCTGTGAGGTCAATCACTTTAGCCTTTGACTCAGTCTGGGCCCGGGGTTTGGGCTGCCCCTCTGTGGCTTTGGGGGCCTCCATGGGCTTCCGCACTGGCTCGCTGCTCGCCTTACTGGTCTGCTTTAGCTTCTGTTTGCCGTTTCCCTCTTTATGATGATGCATTATGTCCAAGAAAAAAGAGAGTGGCTCATGCTGCTTCCCATTGACCTCCTTGGGGAGGACAGGTTTGGAGTCTCTGGTGTCGACGGGGTCCGCAGTGTCCCTGTCGGCTCCCAGCCCTGGCCTGGGCTCTGTGTGGTTCATGTGTCTGGAAGGGGAGCAAGAGGTGATTTCTGGTCCCTCGGTTTGCTCCAGTGAGCCATTGTGGGTGTCTTCAGAGTTAGGGACAGACTCTGTTGCTGCCTGGAAATTTCTAGCAAGCACGTCCAACTTGGGGCAGTCTTTACTTGGCCTCTCCTTCTTCTTCTTTTTTACAGCTCTTAGCTTCTGAAGCTCCTGAAGCCGCTGAAATTCTTCCTTGAAATGCTCCTCCTCTTCCTCCTCTTCCTCCTCCTCCTCCTGACGCCTCTGCTCCTCCTGGAGGTGCAGGTGCTCCCGGGCCCTGGCCTCGGCTTCCAGACGAGCTTTCTCCTCCAGCTGCCATTGCAAAAAGAGAAGGCAACCTAAGACAGTGGTAAGTATGCTAAAAATTAAGACACAGAAAACTAAGATAATCTGAAAAACAAATCACATATGGAATATAAACTCTGAAAGGGGCTATAATAAACTAAAAATTTAAAGCACACCTACCTTTAATTGTCTTACTCTACAGAACTGTTAAATTTCATCTTTCTACCAAGGTATATGCTTACTTTATTTTGGGAGATGGGGGTAGTTAACAAAAAATCCCTTATAGCCTTTGACCTGGTGCCGCGCACATGACGTGAGGTCAGAGCAGCTGCTATGCTTATGTCCAGGGAGCTGGCTACCCACTTGTATGTGCAGCAGGGAGTCACGCTGACAGGTCTGGTGGATGATGCAACTGATACTACGGATTGATTGTGCAGTAGTGAAGGCTGCACACATGCTGCCAGAACTCTGGGCAAACACACCTTTCCAGGTAAAGGCCAATGCTGATGCATTCACCTGTATCAAAAGGGCATGCAAGAAACATGTAGTAAAAAACTAGAAATTCCTTCTTCTCATCCTGGTAGATAAAAGTCCCAATATATTTTCACTAGTGTGACAGAGCAAATGGCCTGCTGTCCAACTTCACTGGAAATTAATTTTCATCCCAAGTGAAGACTGTATTTTCATAATGATACATATTCCAGGAGTGTGAACAGAAACTATTCCTTCTGTTTAGAAAACAAGTAAATATAAGCCATCAGAGTTAGAAGCATGGCGCCTCCTATAGTTGAACTTGAAAAAGGCTAGTGCTTACGAGAAACTTTGGCAAAAGCATTTTGCCTGGGAAAATATAAAAGTCATGCCCAAGTTTAATGTTATTTTTCACAATATTTTTAATAAACAAATTTACTTATCTTTTGAAAAACTTAAATAAAAATGGTAAAATGGTAAAAACGGTAAAATGGTAAATGGTAAATGGTAAATGGTAAAAATGGTAAAATGGTAAATGGTAAAAATTTAACAATGACATGTTTTTTAAAAACTTAATTTGACAATTCACGTAAAAATTATTTAAAATCCTTGCTCCATCTGTTAAAAGGGAAACATTCCCTGGGAGGCAGCCCCTGATAGGCAGCTCCTGGAGGGGCCCTCAGGTGGGGTCCAGTGTCTGCAGTGGGCCACAGGGCTGTGCCAAAGGGGAAATTGACTCCGTCACTACACTCAATGGCATACACAGGCCAGCTGGTGACCTCTCAGTGCTGAGCTACATTCTGGTATGAGCTTGTCACACCATGGACTGGTGACAAACAGGTGAGGACACCTACTCTGAGCAGGTGCCTTAGCCTCCAGTGGACTGGCTCCCCCAGCACAGGCTATGGGGTGAACCTGCTACAGGACAGAGTCCACAGGTAAGCTACTGCCTTCATATCCACAACCAGCCATTGTCAACAAGCCTCAATGCAGACCTGTGGGCTATCCTGTGACATGAGGTCAAGGGAGAGAGTACCAGGAGGAGGAGGAGTTCCCATGAGGTGTGAGTGGGTGCTGACCTGAAGTCTGGATCCAGACTGCCTGCAAGTGCCTGGAGTGGAGGAAACCCCTGAAAGCACTGGAAGGGGCCCCAGCGGCCTCTGGTGAGTCGCAGCAGGAGGCCTCAGGCCTTGGACCACTGTGGGGCCCCCTGATGCCAGAATACACCATGTCCTCCCCCCTCCAGGGGGCTCAGCAAACCCAGATCTTCTGAGGCACAGAACAAGCTTCTCCCCTAAAGCCTCCCAATTAGACCCAAAAGCCAGTCCAAACCTACTTTAGGATTGTGAGGTACGAGCAGAGCTCTTGACGGTTAATCCAATTAGAACAATCACAACTAGTGTAAAATCAGAACAGCTAAGTTGGAAGCAACAATATAGGACATATGGCCCAACCTCTGGTCCACGTGGGAGTGTGTCCTTCTCTTCTTCACATCCTTGCCTGACCATGCCGCAAGTGTGCCACTGTTCGAGCCCTGGCAACCCTTCTAAGTTCCTCTCTGCCTGCTTGGCTCTGGCTCTTGGAGCCCGATCTTTTAAGGGAGGTGAAGCCAGGAGGATCTTTGGAACTGTTCTAGTACAGAGGCACTGTAGAAAATCCTCCAAGAGAAAATTTTGCCAGGGGCAGGGGCAAATCATAGAGTCCTTTATAGAGACTCTCTGAGTCATTCTATTCCCATCAGTATCAAAATTAATATGGAGTAAGAATACAATTTCTTGGCCGGGTGCAGTGGCTTACGCCTGTAATCCTAGCACTCTGGGAGGCCAAGGCAGGAGGATCACTTGAGGTCAGGAGTTTGAGACAGCCTGAACAAGAGCAAGACACTGTCTCTACCAAAAACAGAAAAAAATCAGCCAGGTGTGGTGCATGCCTGAAGTCCCAGCTACTTGGGAGGCTGAGGCAGGAGGATCACTTGAGCCCATTATTTGAGGCTGCAGTGAGCTGTGATCATGCCACTGCAATCTCCCTGGAGTGACAGAGCAAGACTCTGTCTAAAAAAAAAAAAAAATTTCTCATTTATTAGAAGACAGCCTCAAGTCTGCTCACAGCTCCTCACTGGGCCAAGCAGACATTTGCTTTCTGTGACATACCACACCCTCTGGTGAGGTGGGAACTGCCCAAGCCTTCCCACAAAGGCTGGGGTCACCTCATTCTTCCACATCAATGCCATGCGCCGGCCCTCATCAGCAATGGCCAGTGGAACAAGAGGATCACGGACCCGTGTCCAGAAGACTCTGTTGTGCCAAGTGCCCTTCCCCAGTCCCATGGCTCCAAAAGCCCCCATGAGCCCCACTTCCACTACCTCTACAGCATGGGGCTCCTTCTTCCCTACTTCCTTGGGAAGGAAGGTTTTCATGCAGACAAAGCTGGGTCTGCTGCTGCCCCCATGATGACCAGCACAAGAACCTGAAAGTTTGTGTTAGATCCACTAACAGAACCATTACACAAAAGGGGAAGTGGTTTCCTCAAAGTACAAGTAAGGTTTTTAACCAGCTTCCAGTTCAGGCCACCAGAGACAGGATAAGTCAACTCGTTGCAGAGCCCCGACCACCTGCAGCTCAACCTTGCTCCCATGGGAGTACCCCAGACCCAAGATGCACCACTTGCCTTTCTCTGCTTATGCCTTGCTCGCTTGGCTGCTCGAGTGCTGCTTACTGGCTTGGTCTCTGAGCTGTTTATAAACTGTAACAAATCCTCTACCCTTCGGTGGTCAACGACACTTTCCCTTTCCGAGATCTGATCCATTTTTTTAGGCTGCTCTTCTTTCCTCTTGGTCAGCCGTAAACGAAGCTTCTCCCTCATTTCTGCATAATTTCTACTTGTTGGTGCAGCTGGAGGCTAAGACAAATAACACAACTAAATTAAACTTCAGGTTTTAATTCTGAATGTAACAAATTTCAGACATCTCTAAAAATAAACTGTTTTATTACTCAAGTAGTACATGTTCATTGTGAAAAATAACGAAATTAGATAAGTTGGCAGAACAAAGACAAACCTATCACCAAGTTACCAAGAAGTTGCATTCTGCCACCTACCCCTCTAAGTTTTACACGTTCATGAAAAATCTGGTAAAGCATGTACAACCATGTACACAAATGGATCTTTTAAACTGAGAAGAAACAATTGCCCGTACTGATCAATCTACTTGTTATTTAATACAGTGTGAGTCTCTTTTCATGTTAATAAATGTACCTACAGTATCTTTCCATCCATTGGCAGATTTCCTTTTCAGTGAGTGCCAAAAAGGAAAAAAAATTGTCCTCAATCCTACTGCCAAATTTCTTACTATTAAAAATAGAAGCAAGCAGAAAAACTATAAGCCCATGCTTTTCCTACCACTCATCCCTCATAAATGATGAGTGATAACTGCTGGTACAAATTAAATTACTGCTCTGGAAAGGCGTACAAGTACGTACGGGTACCAACATTCTTTGTATTCAAACAAGAGAAATCAAACTATGCACACGAAACACTGATGCGACTGGCTACAGGATTCCACTGTATGGATATACTACACAGCAATGTCCCACGGCTGGGTGTTCAGTAGATGCCCCCCACTTCACCACCTATTTTAAAAATCATGAACAACTATAAAAATGCAGTGATGAAATCCTCACAGCTAAATCTTTGGGTAAATACTTCTCATTGTTTCTTTAGGTCAGTACAGCCTGGAAGTGGAATCACCGTTTCAGACCATGTCTCAGTTTTAACTCTGCTGCAAACGGAGCTTTCCATACAACACGACCACACCTTACATTCAGTCTAGCGTGCCGCTCTCGCCGAAGAGCCGCATGTGCGTACTTCTCACGCCCCGGCAGGCGGGCCTGGCGCACTCACCCCGCCATGCCCGAAGAACTCGCAGTAGCAGCAGTCGCAGTACTTGCCCTCCTTCTGGGTGGTGGAGGTGGAGGTGCTGGAGCTGTGCTCGGAGCAGCTGTCCTCGTCCCCACTCTCATCCCCGTCATCCTGCTGCGGGTCGTAGACGCCGTTCTCACAGCGGTGTCCTTCACAGTCAGGGTCACTGCAAACCCACCCACAGGCTCGTTAGCGCACGGCCCGCCTCCTCTCGCCCACCCATGGTCCTGCCCGTTTCACAGAGAAGAGGCAGCGCAGACGGTGCGTGCCCAGGGGTCACAAGGAGTCACGTGTAGTCAGCACAGGAGGCGACGGGGGGCTTGGGAAGGAGGCACAGCATGCGTGCAGGCAGTCACCCACGCACCTATAAAGCGCCACGGAACAGAAACACACACAGTCTCTCCAATGTCTCCTTCTGCAACTGTCCCTGCCACCTGCTTCCACACTGAGCAGGAGGGAGGGGTGGCTTCAAACAGGCGAGTTCAAAGATAACAGAAACTTGTCTTCTAAAAAAAACCTGTTGTTTGTTGTATTATGCTTCACTATATACATTTTATACATTTTCTTCTGATTCTATCCAATGTACAAAAAATACAACTTAAAAACCAAAAAAGAGACACCCCTGATACTGCCCGTGGTTAGGGGTAGTCTGCCCACTGACCCACAGCGGCTCAGCATCTCTGCTCTTCCCTCTGCAGAGCCAGAGGCTGGGAAGGGAATCCCCCCACAGACTCTGCTGGGGATGTCCCTAATTCCCTCTGCATTCCATTAACTTTTCAACTGCACGGTTCCAGGGACAGTTTCTGTAGCTGTGTTAGTGCGCGTAACACCCATTTCCCAAAGTGCTCCCAACCACCCTTCCAGGACCCTGCTCACCTGCAGATGCTCGGAGGGGCACTAATCGAGCTGTCTGTGGTGGGGGGCAAGGGGGCGGGACAGAAGCTCTTTCGCGTGTCCACAAACCCGGGAGCTGTGGTTGCCGCCTTGGGGAATGACGGGGCTGTAAGATTTGCAAGGTGAGGGCTGGAGGCAGGCGAGAGCGCAGCAGGAGAGAGTGCGGGGAGCGGGGCCAGGCCCGTGGGGCTGTTCCTTGGGGCTGTCGGTGCCGGTGCTGAGTGTCTATGATCCTCCTTGTTGATGCTGTGAAAGACATCGCCTGCATCGAGAGACCGAGAGTCATGGCCAACGGCTGAAGAAGAAACAGACATTCATGTTTCCCTTAATCACAATTTTTTCACCAATTTTTTGTTTTAAAAATGTTGGATCTGTAGAAAATTTGAAGGAATAATACAAACAACACCCCTTCATCCCTCACCTTGATTCATGATGATTTAACATTTTGCCATATTTATTTCTTATATGCACACACACTTTTTGGCTTAACATTTTGCTGCATGACCACTATACCATTATTCTACCAAAGACATTTAACATGGACATAATACTCTTATCTAATACACAATCCATAGTTTCAGTTTTCCAGTTTTCTCCATATGTCCTTTAGAGCTTTCCCTGCAACACAGCCTCTTCTAGGACATTTTTCCACAGGCCAGCTGTCTGCCAATTTGGATTTATCTTGTCTTAATACATTCAGGTGAAACGTTTGGGGCATGAATCCTACAACGATTATGTTGGATCCCTCCCATTTCTTGGCTACAGGAAGCACCTAACATCCCTTTGTTTCATGGCAGTGTGCAGAGGGCTGCCTGCCAGATTCCTCCAGAGTAAGATGCCCACCATCCCTTTGTAACCTGTCAGTCCCCTGTGGGTGCTGCTTTTGGACAGTGGAAACGCTCTGTTCTCCAGACTGACATCCAGCATTCTTAATGTCCACTGGTGATGCGTGCCTGAACTACCTACTGCACAACTGCTTGCAGAGTGCTGACATGCCACTTCTACCCTTCTTATTCACACAGCAGTGGCGTGCTTCTGTGAAAAAGAGCTGCCCTGCCTACTCCCTTGTCTGGGCATCCCTAAGGACTCTCAACCATATCTGTATGGTACCACCCATCTCATGATTCTTTCTGATGCTCAGTCTGTCCCAACTTGGCTAGTGAGGCCCCTTCGAGCCACTCCCGAGTTCTGCACTGGTTTCTGATTGCTTTCAGGCCCCCTTCTCACTGCTGGCCAGTGGATTAACACAAGTGACAGCAGGGACTGCACCCTAAGCTGGGTGAAAGGCAGCCCTGTCAGTTCTCCTTTGTTCAGCATTTTCCTAAAGCAGATTCTGAGGAATCCAACCATATGCTCAGAAAGCAACGGCCTCTTCCTATCACAGAACAATGGGTATAGAAACTGAAGGCAAGATTCAGTGCACTGAAGCCCTGGAGGGATTCAGTATGACAACTAAAATTCTCATTAGAGCCCTACAGGCCACGCTCTTTGTAGGTGAGCATTCTGGGGACATTAATTACATTAGCCTGGTGAGGCTAAGTAAAAGGCAATTACAAAGATGATAAGAAGTAAACAAGCTAAGCCTTTTATAAGGGTCCCCAAGGGCTAACAGGCCTTACCTATGGAAGGAGGTCTCTTGGACGACACTTTGAACTGGCTGTTGCTCGACTGCACCGTGGTAGCTGTGCAGGACACGGAAGACGTAGCTGATGAGGTGGCCATGACAACTTTGTTTGCTTCCATAAAAGCATCTTGAAAATTGTACAGACATTTCTTTTTTGCAGCATTTTTTTTCTCTTTATCCGAAACTGTAGGTGTTTCGCTACTAGACGGAGGTGGAAGGGCTTCAGGTCTTGTTTCTGAGAGTGTTGGCCCTAATATATCACTCCCTTCAGAGAAGAATGGAAAAATTAAGGCTTCTAACAGAAATAATACTTAGCTAAACCCCACAAGACATGCTGATGACTGAAACACTTAAAACTGGGGCTGTACTGCAGTTAGGCCTCCACTGGTCTGATGCTGGTCAACTAGTTTCTAATCTAAGAAAACATCTTTATTGAGCACCTACTATGTGCCGATTCCTGTGCACAGTGCTTCCCAAAGTCATTTAATGTTTTAAAGCTACTTTCTGAGGTTGGTACTGCTACTCCCATTCTAAGATGATGAAGAAACTGAGACTCAAAGAGGCTAAGCAACTTGCCCAAGGTCACACAGCTAGAAATCCTTCCCAAGCACAGATCGGGATGTCCAGTCTAGCTTGTTGCTCTGAGCGCATGCAGGGGCTGGGTGTGGGGCTGCCAGGAGCTCTGGCCACATGAAGACAGAGATGAGGCATAGCTACCAGCCCCTCCTCAGTTGTCCCGGGCCCTGCGACTGAAATAACAGCTGAACCTCAGAAGCTGAGGCAGCTGGGGAAGAAGGAGCTTGTTAGAGGGGACAGATCCCATGTAGGGCCAATACAGAAATCAGAGAAAAGGAACATAAGTCACGGCATTCAAGTCGACCGTGGCACTGTCTCCCTGGCCCCTGTGCGCTGGGGCTGAGATCTGGCTGTCACCACTGCTCGAGAATTAAAGGCTGGACATCAAACTGTGCAGACTAGACCCTGGGCTGACACGCAGCCACGGAGCCAGAGCCTTGCTCTGCTCCATCAATGCAGGGGACTGATGGGTGGCAGATGCAAAGGATGGAGCAGGAGGACAGCCCCCGAGGACCCCCAAGACGGAGGTGAGGGAGCAACAGCTGGGTACAGCCGGCACCAGGGCTTCTATAGGAGGTTACAGCAAAGTGTCCATCTATTTAGCTTGGGTTATTTTAAAACTTTAAGAAAGTTTTAACAGATTCCTTACCAGAAATTGTATCTGGCAAGAAAGTGCCAGGGTTCCAGTTCTTATCATTCATCACTTCTGATCCCCAAAGACTTATAAATTTAGAACTATTCCACTCTGGAGTATTCCCAAAACAGCTCGGATAAATATGGTCTTGAAGAGATGCATTGAATACCTGATGCTTATTTGTGTGATTCTGAACAGGTGCTGGCGGTAAAGCCTACAAAAAAAAATTTTCTAATCACATATCAAAATTAATATTCTGTTTACCTATGTAATTAAACTACAAACAGACAAATCATTACTGAAAACCTTGTGGGATATGCTCACTGTGAGCTGGTGTCCATGGGTGTAGCACATCTCACAAAGCACTTACTTGATTTACTTATAAGACTATAATACACAATAGGTCAAATTTCAACCAGATGTAGATTTTAAAAGCAACTGATGCCTCAAGGAATATATATGAACAAACTTTAGACAACTCCGTAGCTGCTCACATTCCTACCTAGTCACACTGAGTGTGGTTAACATGCATAAGGTCTGTCCCTATGGTTTATTCTCATCTGGCATTATAATGATCATGGCAAATAAGTCAACTTTAGAATCACCGATAAAAATGGGTAAAGCCCTTACGCTGATCTCTTACACTTGGGTGAAGTACAGCATACGTCTGAAGAACTAGAGGGATTTCACGTTGTGCTCTGAAGCTCAGGGTGCTCTCCAAGGCACTGCGTCACAGGCAACCCCTACTGGGGGCTCTGTGGGGCAGACCCTGGTTGAAGGTACCAGGGAACAGTGACTTGGGTCTGGCCAGCAGCCACACAGTTACTGGGTGACCAGCCACCTGGCTGCTCTCTGCACCCACCTGGGCCCTCCCTCCGCCTTAGCGCATGTCCAGGCTCCAGGCCCTGTCTGCTGACCTCCTCAGGAGCTCCTGAGCAGCCCCATTCTCACAGCAGCCTCCACACTTGCACTCGGGCCTTTCCAGTCCTTCCTCACAGCAGCCAGAGTGACCTTTTTTGAATGTAAATATGAGCATGTCACTCCCCTGCTCAGAATGCGGCAAAGGCTTCCCAGTGTTCTGGCCCCATGAGACCCGAGGGAGCTGGGCCCGTGTACCTGTACCCTTCCTCTCACCAAGCCCCGAACACACAGGCCTTCCCTTGGCTTCCACACTCCACACTCCTACCCAACTGAGCTGTGCGTGTGCCGTGTCCACATCTGAGAGCTCACTAAGCCTCGACTCACTACCTCGCTCATGCACACTCATGCTTGGGCTGAGGAACCACCACTGCCTTTCCTCTCGCCACCCAAGACCCAACACCCAAGACCAAGTGAGCCTTCCCGGGAAACACACTAAAATCTGTCATTTTTCCTCTTAGCACTTACCATGGTGATAATTCAGGACTTACTTGTAGCCTATTGGTTTAATGTCTGCCTTCCCCCAAATTACGTGTGCTTCACGAGGGGCTGGGACACCTTGAGCCTGGTCCCGCTGCCCCCAGCCCTTGTCAAGGCGGGGCACATGGTTTCCCCTCGGCAGGACTGAGGTACTGCTGGGATGAATGAGCGCCAAGGGACAGGCCTTGCCCTACAGAAAAAAGCTACACCTGGTGATCATGCCCTTCGGGATGCAGAAATAAGCAGTGAATTCTGTGAACTCAAATGGGAGGGTTCCTAAGAGCTGGTGACGGTCTGGAAGAATCTCGAGGCCCTGGCCAAGGCAGAGGAGGGAAAAACACAGGGGTGGCCCATGAACATGGATGACAGCACAGCACCCTGAAGGGCTCAAGGACAGCAGCAGCGGCCACATCAGAGACAGCTTTGTATGACTTTGTCCTAAAGGGGCCACAGAGCCACCAAGGGTTTTAAGCAGCAGAGTGAGGTGATCTGGTCAATTTATTAGAAAGACCGATCTGTAGCAATGCTGTGGGTAGACCAGAGGGGGAGGATGACACTAAGTAGGCAGTTAGGGGACGAGAATGAAGCAATAGCAGTGAAGGTGGCAAGGAAAGGAGCAATCCTGGAGCCATCAAGACAGCAGCTGTGACTGAACATCTAGGTCAGGGACTACCGTTCCAGGCAACAGCTGGATCTGAACTCTAGTCCCAGGTCTCGGCCTTGGGCCTACAGCCTGACGGGTTCAGATGCCAGCTCTCCCCTTTACTAGCTGTGTGACCTCAGGCAAGTCACTCAATCTTTTTGTGCTTTAGTTTTCTCATCTGTAATCTGAAAATACCTACCTCCGGGGGTGGTGGTAAGAATTCGGCACATTGCCCGGCCCACAATAGCATCCAGTGAGTGTGAAGGTGGATTATTTTCATTTTCTAAGACTACACTCCCTAGACACAAAACAACCAAACAACTAAGCAAACCCTACCAGCTGTGTCCATTCTCCCACAGGGCTTTGGAGCAGAGAGAAAGTGGGAAGGAACTCCCCCTGGGCCATGGGGTCAGCTCAGTGTGGAGAACAGGCCCAGGGAGGCAGGGTGTGGGGGCGGGGGTAGGGGCTGGAGCAGATGCTCAGGATTGATAGGAGATGAACAGTCGACACGGGATGGGCATCCACTTACAAGCAAGGGCTGCAAGCAGCTATTCTGGCAGGGGAGCCCTGGGGGCAAAGACTAAGGAAAATGAGAAAACCATATTTCCATGGACATCAATTTTTACAAAGTAGTGGTAAGCTAAGAGCTGCTTTGCTGAGAAGTACCTGATGAAAAGTTAACAATTAAGTAGGAGAAGGTTTCTCAGTCTTGGGGATCTTCTGCTAAGGGGCAGAGACAACTGACAGGTGTAAACCAGCCAGCTTTCTCACAGGTGCAACTCTGGCTTTGAGAAGTGGCTCCACCTTGCTAGCCCAGCTGGTACACTCTGAACAGCAGAATCAACTTCAGGGCTCTGAAGCTACTAAAGTACTTCCTGGGACTCTAAGACGAGACTGTGAGTCATCTGGTTTCCTCTCTGGAAAGCCTGGCTGAGAGCCAGGACCCCACCACCCACGTGTGTCCAGAGAGCTCTTGCTCATCCTTCAGACCCTATTCCAGCATCATCTCCTCTGCAAAACCACCCCTGCACCCATTTACACAGTTTCTCCCCTTAGTGTATTTTTCTACCTTGTATCTGCAAGTTCCATTAGGTATGCAGTAGCATTTTGATGTTTTTTTCCTGATGTTTTTGTCTTCTCTTTAGATTGTGAACTCTTTGAAAACAGGCACCAGGACTACCTATTTTTGTTTTCCTAGAATGTAGCACAGGGCCTGGCACATATTGGGTGTTCAATAAATATTTGTTAAAAAGTGTTTAGCTCAGAGGAATAAGGGAATGCATCGCTAAAACTGTAATACTGGAAACATAAGATAATGATTCTACACATTCAATTTATACACTATTCAGAAACCTACCTACTCAAAAAAGGAGGCCCAGTTGTAGAGACAAAAGGCAAAAGTAAGAAAAAGTAAGGGGGATCGGTAATTTTAAAAAGGTGTATTTTTCAGTGTTTTTGCACAAGATGCCTACTGATCTTAACAGCTTAAGAGTTTCCTTCAGAAAAAAATAGGTGTCTGTCACATATACCATTTTGGGGCCATGCCTTGTGAAGTCCACCAATGATTTAACCATAAATTAAGTCTCTCAAAAATGTGGATAATGCTATTAAATTAGAACACTGATTTCACTCTTTATATAAATCCACAAAGCTTCAACTAACAAGTTTTGAATTGCTCTCCACTTTGAGACAAAAGAAGTAATCCACAGGAAAGGTTTTCCTTTAAATGAAAGCTCTGACACAAATGCAAACACACTAAAAAAGCTTTTCAGTAAGCCCAAATTCCGAGTTTAGCCCGGCACCAGGCGATTTAACCCGTCCTCTACACTGTACATGGGCACAAAAAGTGAGCCAAGAGATCGCAGCACCAAATCATTACACACGTGCTTGAGAGAGATTCCTACACTAAGTATTCAAACAAAAAGGAATTCTACTTATATCCCAGGTGAAAGTTAAGATGAGTGACTCTATTCTGTGTTTCTGCTTAATTGAGGCTTTTCAACATTTCTCCCAGAGATGGTGAAGAGGCAAAAGGACCACCTTTGTTTTGGCCTTGCTAGTTCTCAGGCTGGAAGAACTGAATATTACCTCCAAAATAAAATGCAGATCAAAGATCCCCAATAAAATACAGACAATATGATCCCAAATTGCAATCTATTTTTAACCCCATTTTCCACATAGCTCCTCCTACCCCCACTGCCAATCTGAACTTAAAACTTGTACCAAGTTTTAATTGTATTAAACACTTTTGCAGTGGTTGTACTTAATTCTTAAAGTAACCTGGAGAAGGAGGTATAAAGACACACCCAGGTAGGCCAGGCCGCAGTCGCTCACGCCTGTAATCCCAGCACTCTGGGAGGCCGAGGCAGGAGGATCGCTTGAGCTCAGGAGTTAGAGACCAGCCTGAGCAAGAGCGAGACCCCATCTCTACAAAAAACAGAAAAATCAGCCAGGTATGGTGGCCCACGCCTGTAGTCCCAGCTACTCGGGAGGCTGAGGCAGGAGGATCCCTTGAGCCCAGGAGTTGGAGGCTGCAGTGAGCTGTGATGACGCCACCGCACTCCAGCCTGGGCGATAGAGGGAGACTGTCTCCAAAAAAAAAAAAAAAAAAAAAGATACACCCAGGGCCCCAGAGCTAACAAGGGACTACGCCCAACTCACCCCTCACCACATCACCAGGCTCCACTCGATGCACTGAACTCACTGAGGGCCAGAACCCTGTGACCACTTTTAATATTCTCCACGTTCCCAGTGGAGAATTCAAGACATCTTCTACTTCATTTCTAGGCCCTTTCCTAACATGGTGATTGTTGCATAGCACATTTTCTGTGTTGGAAAAGAAAGACACAGGATTGGAAGTTGAATGCCTTGGGTTCCAGTACAAATTCTGGAACCCACCACTCCAAGGCCGCAGGGGACAGCAGGTGGGAACCTGCTCTGTGAAGGAGCAGTGAGTGCAGGTCCACCTGCTCGCCTTTGCTCTTCTCTTTAAGGCCGCTCTGTCCTCCTCGGCCCGTGCTCTGTCAGGTAAGCAGGATACAGAGCTCCAGAACCAAGAGAAGCAACATCAAACACCTTGCTAACAAACTGCTGAACTGCTATGGACACAGGCAAAGGGTAGGAGGTAAGAAATGGCAAGAGGAAGAAGGGGGAGGTGAAGGGAAGGGATGTGCCACGTGAGGGATGGCGGCCCGCAGAGCACGGCCACACCCAGGCAGCTGTCCTGGAGGCTCTCAAGCAGGGCCCAAGGGTCTCAGATGGCTCCTATTCCAGCAGACTTAAGTCCTCTTAAAGAAAGCATCCCCTATTTAGGGCTGTGGGGTTCCATAGAACAAGTCGAATAAAACATGATCTCATAATAAAAAATTACATTTTTAGGGAAACAACAAGCCATGGGTGATGTCAGTAGAAACAACAAAGAAAAGACGTGGATCCTAAAGGTTTCATTCAAACACAGAATAACTGTGTGTGAAATGCTTAATGAGAGAAAAAATAAAATAAAGAAAAATTAGGGAACAAGAGAATATAAAGAGTTGCTAGACATACTTGAAAAAAAGTAAAGCTTAGAAATAAGAATTACACTGGGAATTAAAACTTATGTGGCAGGCTAGGCACCATCAGAGAATCCCTTAACTGGAAGACTGATCTAAAAAGAGTTCTCAGAACACGGAACTGAAGGACAAGGCGATGAGAAACTTGAAACAGAGTGCCAGGGATGAAGAACAGGACGAGGTCTGCTGTCAGTCTCACCAGAGGTTCAGAGAAAGACAACAGGATAGCAGAGGGAATATGGAGATAAAAAGGGATAAAAATGATCAGACGGGAATCTAAAATGACTAATATGCTAAGGGCTCTAATAGAAAAAAGTAGACAACATGCATGAACACATGGACCATGTGAGAGCAGACATGCGGAAAGAAATGCAAGCAGTAAAAACAGCATAAGAAAAACGAAGGATTCCAGCAATAGGCTCAGCAGGAAGAGTCTGTGAGCTGCAGGACATGGTATCAGTACTCCTCAGACGAAAATGGAAAACAAAAACAAAGACAACCCACCCACCAAAACAGAACAAACATTCATGAACCGTGGGACAACTGGAATGCTAGAAGGAGAGAACAAAGAAATATTTGAGCTGGGTATGGTGGCAGGTGCCTGTGGGCCCAGCTACTCGGGAGGCTGAGGAGGGAGGATCACTCGAGCCCAGGAGTTCCAGGCTGCAGTGAGCTATGATCACACCATTGCACTCCAGCTCTGGGTGACAGGGTGAGACCCTGTCTCTAAAAAATGAAGAAACAAAAAAAGAAAAAAAGAGAAATATTGGAAGTAATAAGGGCTGAAAACTCTCCAAAATAAATGACAGACATCACAGATCTGAGAAGTTCAGAGAACATCAAGCAGAGTAAAAATGCCAAAGGCCACACACAGACATATCATATTTAAACTGCAGAGTAACAAAGACAGAGAGGACCTTGAAAGCAGCAGGGGATGGGGAGGGGGGACCTCCAGAAGAACAAGGAAAAGAATTACAGAGAACACCTTGTCAGAAACCATGCAAGCAAGGAAAGAGTAGAGTTAAATATATCCAAAGTGTTGAAAGAAAAAAAACCACCAACCTAGAATTGTGTATCCAGCGAAATTATCCTTCAAAAGTGAAGGAGAAATAAAGACTTCCTCAGACAAACAAAAACTGAGGGAACTCATCGCCAGCAGACCTAACCTGTAAGAAACGTCAAAAGATTTTCTTCAGGCAGAAGGAAAATGATACAGGTCAGAAACTTGGATCTACACAAAGAAAGGAAGAATACTGCAGAAAGAATAAATGTAAAATAAAATGTCTTATTTTACTTATTACTAATTGATCTAAAAGATAACTGCATGTTTAACATAATCATAACAATTATGCTGGGTGATTAATACATGAATAAGTAAAAACAATGACAGTAATGCCGTAAGGCCTGGGAGGGAGGGACTGGGAATATTCTGTTAAAGACTACCTGTTTCACATGTGTTATGTGAAGACGGGATTAGTTTTAGATTAGTTAAAAATGTATATTGTAAACTCTAGGGCAACTACAAATATTTTTTTAAAATAAGTAAATTGAAATGGTAAGAGAAGAGATATAACAGAATCATAAAATGCTCAATTAAAAATGGAGAAGACAGAAAAAGGCGGCTCTGGTAATAAATAGAAAACAGTGACTAACATAGTTGATATTAATCCAAATACATTAATAAACAGCTTTATGAATGGTCTAAATATACCAATTAAAAGACAGACCTTATCAGAGTACATGAAAAAACAAAGCTGGGCGTGGCACACGCCTGCAGTCCCAGCTACTCGGGAGGCTGAGGCAGGAGGATCACTCGAGCCCAGAAGTTGGAGGCTGCAGTGAGCCATGATGACGCCACTGCACTGTAGACTGAGTGACAGAGCGAGACTCTGTCTCAAAACAAAACCAAAACCAATACTAAAACAAAACAAACAAAAAAACCATGACCCAACTATACATGTCTACAAGAAACCTACTTTAAATAAAAAGACCTCAATAAATTAAAAGCAAAAGGATGGAAACAACCAATGAATCAAAGGAGAAATCACAAGGGAAATTAGAAAATACTGACAGACGAATGCAAACAAAAACACACACACCCAAAACTTATGGGACACAGTGAAAGCAAGTGCTGAGGGGAAAATTTACAGTTACAAATGCTTCCATTAAAAATTAAGACACATTTCAAATCAATAACCTAACTTTACAACTTAAGGAATGAGAAAAAGAGCAAACTAAACCCAAAGCTAGCAGAAGGAAGGGAATACAATAGATTAGAGCAGAGATCAATGAAGTAGAGAATAGGAAAATAAAGAAAAATCAATGAAAACCAAAAGATGGTTCTCTGAACAGATCAACAGAACTGATGAACAGCTAGTGATACGGACTAAGAAAAAAAGAGAGAAGGCTCAAAAGAAGTGAAAGTGGGGACATTACTACTGATTCTGCAGAAATAAGAGGGATTACAGGAAAATATTATGAACAACTGTATGCCAACACGCTGGATAATATCGGTAAAATGAAAGATTCCAAAAAACACAAAACCCACCAAAACTAAATAATGAAAAAATAGAAAAATCTGAACAGACCTATCGCTAGTAAGGAGACTGAATTGGTAATCAAAAATTACCCAACAAAGAAAAGTCCTAAATCTGATGGCTTCACAGGTCAATTCTTCCAAATATTTAAAAAGAATTAATATCCATCCTTCTTAAACTTCCCAAAAAATTAAAAAGGAGGGAACACCTTCTAGCTCATTTTATGAGGCCAGCAATAGTCTGATATCACAGCCAAAGACACTACAAGAAAACTACAGACCAGTATTGCTTATGAAAATTGATGCAAAAATCCTCAACAAAATACTAGCAAACTTAATTCAGCAGCATGTTAAAAGGATCACGCACCATGACCAAGTGGAATTTATTTTTGGAATGCAAAGATGGTTCAACATATAAAAATCAATCAATGTCAATATACCGCATTAACAGACTGAAGGACAAAAGGCACATGATCATTGCACCTGATGCAGAAAAAGCCTATGACAAAATTCAAAACCCTTTCATGACAAAAACACTCAAACTAGAAACAGAAGGAAATTGCCTCAACATAGTAAAAGCCATATATGAAAAACCCACAGCATATATCGTACTCAATGGTGAATGACTAAAAGCTTTGCCTTGAATATCAGTAACAAGGCAAGGACACCTGCTTTCAGCACTTCTATTCAACTTAGTATTGGAAGTTCTAGCCAGAGCAAGTAGGCAAGAAAAAGAAATAAAAGGCATCCAAATTGGAAAGGAGGAAGTAAATGTATTTCTGCTCCAAGACTGTATGATTTTATATGCAGAAAACCCTAAAGATTCCACACACAAAAAACCTGCTAGAACAAATAAATTCAGCCAAGTAGCAAGATACAAAGTCAACACACAAAAATCAGTTGCGTTTCTATACATTAACAATGAACAATCCCAAAAGGAAATTATGAAAACAATTTCACTCACAATAGCATCAAAAAGAATAAAATACTGAGGAGTTAACCAAAGAAGTTAAAGATTTGTACAATGAAAACTATAAAACACTGCTAAAAGAAATTAAAGAAGATATAAAATAAATGGAAACACATACTGTACTGATTGACTGGAAGACTCAAAAAATTTTTAAATGTCCATATTACCCTAAGTGATCTACAGATTCAATGTAACCTCTATTAAAATCCCAACGATGTCTTTTGCAGAAATAGAAAAACCCATTCTAAATTCATATGGAATCGCAAAGGACCCTGAATAGCCAAAATAATCCTGAAAAAGAGAACAACCCTGGGGACTCACACTTCCTGATTTCAAAACTTACTACACCAGCCTGAGCGAGAGAGAGATCCCGTCTCTACCAAAAATAGAAAAAATTAGCCGGGCGTGGTGGCTCCTGTAGTCCCAGCTACTCAGAAGGCCGAGGCGGGAGGATCCCTTGTCCAGGAGTTGGAGGCTGCAATGAACTGTGATGACACCACTGTACTCTTGCCTGGGCAACAGAGCAAGACTGCCTCAAAAAAAAAAAGAAATAAAAAATTTACTACAAAGCTACAGAAATCAACAGTGTGGTCCTGGCATAAAGACAGACATAGACTAATGGACCAGAATAGAGAGCCTGGATATAAACCTTCACATATATGGTCAAATGATTTTTGACAAGGATGCCAAGACCATTTAATAGGGAGAGGACAGTCTTTTGAACATTTGGTTCTGGGGAAACTGGACAGCTACATGCAAAAGAATGAAGTTGGACCCTTACCTAACACCATATATAAAAATTAACTCAAAATGGATCAAAGATCTAAATGTAAGACCTAAAACAAAAATACAGAGAAAATCTTCACAACATTGGATTTGGCAATGATTTCTTGGACGTGACACCAAAGGCACAGACAAACAAAATAAAAAATAGACAAATTGGACCTCATGAAAATGAAAATGTGCATCAAAAACACTATCAACAGAGTATAAAGGCAACCCATAGAACGGGAGAAAATATTTGCAAATCACATATCTGATAAAGGACTAATATCCAAAATATACAGAGAAATCCTAAAACACAACAAAAAACAAGTAACCTGATTCAAAAATGGGCAAAGGACCTGAATAGATATCCCCCAAAGAAGATACACAAATGGCCAAGAAGCACAAGAAAAGCTGCTCAACATCTAAACAGTAGGGAAGTGCAAATCAAAACTACAATGTGACAGCACCTCACTCCCGTTAGACGGCTGCTATTAAGGAAAAAGGAGGGTATGATGACTCATGCCTGTCACCAGGAGGCTGAGGTGGGAGGATTACTTAAGGCCAGGTATTTGGGACCAGCCTGGCTCTAGCAACACAGCAAGACCCCATCTCTACAAAGAAAATAAAAAAACTAGCCAGGCATGGTGGTGCGCATCTGTAGTCCCAGCTACTCAGCTGAGGCAGAAGAATCACTTGAGGTCAGGAGAAATTACTCTTCAAGTTTTCTTTAATTTCAAGAAAATAAATTTTTCATGGTACTCATCCTAAATATTTTAGGTACTAAATATTTACCCACAATGGCCAAAGTATGAATTAAAAGAAGAATTATAAGCACAATTACATAACGTTTTAAAGGCAACAACTGTGATTTTACCACAACAGGAACGTCTAAAGGCCCAAACAATATGGACACAGATTCAGCAGGGAGGCAGGGTCAGACCACCACACTGGATATTGCATCTGTCAATCACCTGTGAGAAACCTCCTCCAAGGTAACTGAAGAGAAATCTGTTCTATTTTAATATGGCTCATTAGTTTTCTGGAAGATGCCTCTAGGAATCCCCTCCAGGGTGGTTAATGCATTATACATTTAGATACACAGGCATCAATAGCATCCAACTCAGTCAAACTAACTCAAATAACATAAACTAATTTTGCAAGACCTGGTAAGTGATGATGCCAGCTTGTTTAGAGAAACAAACATTTTCTTACCAGGTATAAATATTTTGCCAAGGGCATTTTGTTTTTCCGAATAGAAATGGCCTCCAACTAATGTATTTTAAATGAATTGGTGAATAGTCTTGACTTTGCTGAAGTGGTTGAAACAAGGCTTAATTATACATTCCTAGGTTTCTATATGACCTCTACTACATATGGCTTGACCTCCATATTTGCCCTTCTACCCATGAATCTTTCAAATCTATCTACAGGATTAAAGTTTAACAGGTGTCAAAGGAACAGATATTAGATAGGAATGATGCTCCTAAAATATGTTTTCCTTCTCCTTTTACTCTAATACAGACTACCGCCTCTGGCTTCCTGAGAAAAGGCCAAAAGTCAGGGAAAATAATGTTTTTAACTACAGTGTTCCACTAGACTTTGGGAATAATCAATTTCACTACTTTACTTGAATATTTTTAGCAACTAATTCTTAAATAGCTTCCACCAGCAAAAATATGTAACAGATACATAACAGAACATTCTATAGTCTTTTCTCTAGACTAGGAAATAGAGCTCTATTCAGTTAAGAATAGGGAGTCAAAAACATCCTAACCTTACACATTTGCCCAGAGGAACACAGGCTGCAAACCAGGTAGACCATGAGAACAGCCTGGCTTTGACTATATACTGAAAAACGCTATTAAAAAGCATTCTATTTATAAAGACATCATTAAGTGTTCACACTAAACAATATTCAATCTAACAAAATTTAAGCATGAATTTAGTGGTCATGCCAAGTAATTATAATAGAATGTGACAAACTTATTAAACTCTATTCTAATCCCGTGGTCATCAATCTCCCACCTGTGCCCCTCCACAGCAAACACATACCAAACTTCACCACGGGCTACACCCCCCCACTTCACAGTGACTCCCAGCGGGGAGTGGTCCAGGAAGCCCCTTCCATGCCATCTTTTCCAGTTAAGAATCACTGTTTTAAATAATAAATTAGAAGAGTTTGGGGGAAATTCTGTTTTTGGTTGATTAGAGTTAACTTTGAACAAGAAAAACTGGCATAAAGAAAAATAAAAATCAGAATTATGGTGAGTCAACAAAGGTAAGTTCAAACAGCTAGACAGGCAAAGCTATCTGAGTGCCTAAGAACGAAACCAACCTAAAATTTCACTGCAAAGTCTAACATACTACATATATACATGGGACTCTCTGAGAAGAAAGCCATAAAAATCAGCCTTTTGCCAGCTCCTCACTCCATTTCCTGAAGGGGCTCTTAGCACATCTAGCTTCTGGTAGCCTCTCCTAACTGCCCTCAGGCTGCCTCTCCATACCTGCAGGGCGCTATGACCTTCTATGGAGGGGCACTCAGGGTTCCTTCCTTTAGGCTTGTGTATTTCTACAAGGCCTTAATTTTCATTCTGAAGAAGCATAGTCACTGTAGACCCTGTAGAGCCCAGCCAATGTTACAGGACTTGTGCTATATTCAAATTATTTTACCCATCACTTTAAGAAAATGAGTCAGGCCCTGAAAGGCCATGGGTATATAATTTTGGAATTGTGTGGAAGTATCCCTGAGTTTAACCTATTAGCAACATTATTTGAAAAACTCTTTACTTTCTAGTTAATTCTGAATGAATTAAACCATGACCTTCATGACTGTATTTAATGATTGTTTTTACAAGTGTAAAGGTTCAAAATTAGAAGTACTTAAGAGATTATGGGGAAAGGAAACATTTGCAGACCTTCTTTATCAAGAGCAGATGCTGTCCTATGCAAGTTGCCAATTTTTTGATTGATTTCTGTTTGTCTGAATATGTACTCCTGTAGGATCTTAGTGATAAGTGAGCTTTCAGGCCCTTTCTCCCCGACTTACCTTACTGTGTGTGAAGGGGGGTGCTGCGTACAAGGTGGGATGGATGAGGGGGCGCGGCAGGTGTGGGACGGTGTGCAAAGGCACGTGTCCATGGATATGGGGGTAAAGATGCAGTGCGGGGTGTGTAGGCTTCTCTGGGGTCATAAACTGATGGCCAGGAGGAAGGGCTCCAGCTGTCATTGCGGATGGTGTCAGTCCAGAAGCTTCTTGTTTACAAACATGACATTCACAAGTGTTTGGAGCTTGTTCAGCCTAAGAGGAAAGGGAAAAAAGTACTTAATTATTTAGTGAACAAAGAATGGTATGAATTAAATTAAAGTCAGTCACATTCTGCTGAGCATTTACAAAGCAAATGCAAAGGTAACAGGCCTTGTCCAGACACCCTGCGCGGACCAGGGCCCTCCTTGCAAGAAAGAAAGGACCCAAAGAGCCGGGGACTGCGGAAGCTGCAAAGAAAAGAGAGGTGCATCTCACTCCCCAGTTGGGTGTCCACTCATGTAGAAGCCACCAGATCTGCGTCCTGTGCCTAATGCAGAAAATTTCACTTCCCAAAACTGACCAGGGACAATGGAACCGGCGAAGTTCACAGAGAAGAGAGAGGGAGCTGGGACCAAGGCGAACAAAGCCATCAGACGGTTATGCTCCACTGGGCTCATGCTGCTGAATAAATGGTTACACAGAGATTCTCCAAAATGAAGCAGAGATGGGACTTCCGCCTAAAGTGGAGCGAAGAGATCGGTGGCTCCTCTGTCTCAAAGCAAAAGTAAAACTGAACACAATTGTCAAAGGCAACCATTTTGAGGCTCTGGAAACCAGCCAAAGGAAAACACTGAGAAGCATTTATTCACGCAAAGCAGCTAGAACTTCAGGGAGGAATAGCAGGACTCTGGCCTTCTTGACTGAGACCCTTTCTGCTCCCTGCTCCCTGCATTCCACCCCGAGCTCAGTCAGGAGTGGGCACAGAAGTTCCCTGAGAGCAGGGATGCCAGTGAGTACGATCCCCGCTGCCAAAAAGGGCAGCCCAATGTCAGGCAGAGGGTGAAGAAATAAAGCAATGTATTTTCTGTTAGCTTGAGACTGGGGTCCTGGTTGGGGCAAGCAGCACAGGAGACCACAGATACAACAGGGAGATGCTGGAAACCAGAGAGCTGTGGAAGGGTTCCTTAAGCTGTCCTAGCTGGCTAGGAGACCACGGTGCATTCACAGGGGAGACCTCAGAGGCCAGACAAAGGGGCCACCAAAGCCAACTTGAAAACTAACAGCACTGAACATGTCAACAAACAGTGGAGCCCCTGTGGGCTCAAGATGTGCAGGCAACCCCTACCCAGACTATCAGCTGACCAGTAAGCCAGGCAGCCAAAGGGGAGACCTCTAGAAGCCAAACAAAAAAACCCCAAAAAGAATAAAAAACGTGAGCTGAGACATCTGCAGCTACATCATGTGGAGGACAAAAATTACGCAAATTAAGCCCACAAAAGTTAAAAAAAAAAACCCAAGCACAAACAACCCTCAAAGGAGAAAATAAGAATGCAAAGTTGCAACATTATTTAAAATGTCCAGTTTTCAACAAACAATTGTGAGACATGCAAAGATAAAGAAGGGTGACCCATATGTGCAGGAAAAGAATAGTCAAATAGTCAATAAAACTGGTTCTAGGTGGGTCCAGATACTAAATCAGAACACAAAAATGTCAAATCAGCTATTATAACATATTTAGAGAATTAAAGGGAAAATAGGAAAACAAAGACTCAATATATAAGGAATAACAATAAAGAAAGAGAAACTACAAAAGAGAATGAAATATAAATTCTAGAGGCTAAAAGTACAATATCTAAAATGAAAATTTCACTACAGGGGCTCAAAAGCAGATTTAAGATGGCAGAAAAAGAATCTGCGAACTTCAAGACAGAGCTACAGAAATTATCTATCTGAGGAACAGAGAAGAAAAGAGATTAAAGAAACACACACAGGCCAGATGCAATGGCTCACGCCTATAATCCTGGCACTGTGGGAGGCCAAGGCGGGAGGATCGCTTGAGGCCAGGAGTTTGAGACCAGCCTGGGCAAGATCGAGACCTCTTCTCTACTATTAATAAAAACAGAAAAATTGGCCGGTGTGGTGGCGCCTGTAGTCCCAGCTACTGGGGAGGCTGAGGCAGGAGGGTGGCTGGAGCCCAGGAGTCTGAGGCTGCAGTGAGCTGTGATGACGCCACCGCACTCCAGCCTGAGCGACAGAGTGAGACCCTGTCAGGAAGGCAGGCAGGAAATTAAAGGTGCCCTCCACCTGAAAGGAAAAAATAGACCATAACTCAAATCAACAGAAAAAACGAAGAATGCCAGTAATGTTAAGCGAGCCAGAAAATAGAAAACTATATAAATATATTTTTTCTTTTCTTTGCTCTTAGTCTTTCTAAAAATTATAAAATTGTAGGAAGCAATAATTATAACATAATTGGGTTTATAATACATAGAAATGTAATAAATATCTAGAACAATAATAGTATAAAGGAAGAAGAAGGAAACTGAGCTACATTGGAGCAATATTTATATATTTTACTGGATTAAGTTGGTATTAATCTGGAATAGATTGTGATAAATTAAGATGCATATCCTAATTCTTAAAGAAGCCACTAAAAAATAACTAAGAAAACCGTAATTAAAGAATCAATTGGAGAATTAAAATGTTACACTAAAAATTTTATTTAACACTGATAAAGGCAGAGACTGAACAGGATAAAAATGCAAGGCCTACTTAAAAGATTCAAAGATAAATTTTAGATTCAAAGACGCAAAGAAGCTACAAGCAAAAGGATGAAAAAAATATAACATGTATACAGTAACTCAAAAAGCTGGAGTGGCTATACTGATATCACATAAAATGGACTTTAAGGTGAGAAATATTAGTAGAGAAACATTTCATAATGACCAAAGGGCCAATTTATGAGGCAGGTGTAACAATAAAATAATACATTCAACGACATCATCTCCAAATGCATAAATCAAAAACTGTCAGAATTGAAAGGAGAAATAAATAATCCAACAGTTACACTTGCGGACTTCAATATGACTCTCTCAGTAATTGATATAACCACTATACAGAAAATCAATAAGGATATATGCTATAGTCTGAATATTTGTGTCCCTCCAAAATTCGTATGTTGAAATCCTAATCTCATATTAGGAGGTGGGGCCTTTGGGACACTCTGCTCTCATAAATGGGACTAGTGTCCTTATGAAAAGAGGCCCAGGAGAGCCCCTTCCACGATATGAGATTACACTGAGAAAACAGCTATCTATGAGGAAGCAGACCATCACCAGACACCAGATCTGTTGGTGCCTTGATCTTGGACTTCCCAGCCTCCAGAACTGTGAGAAATAAATTTCTGTTGTTTATAAGCCACCTAATCTATGGTATTTTTGTTACTGCAGCTTAAACGGTCTAAGACAATACCTAAAAGTCTTGAACAATGCCATCAACCAACTTGATCGAGCTTTCATTTATAGAATACTGCACACAATAAGAGCAAAATACAAATTATTTCAAGTACACGTGCAATGTTATCTAGGACAGACCATATGTTAGGCCATAAAACAAGTCTCAATAAATTTGCAAGCTCTGAAATCAGTAATCTAAGCTTTTGATTCAACAAACTAGAAAAAGAGAAAACCAAACCCCCAAAAAGAAATAATGAAGATCAAAATGGAAACGAATGAAATTGAAAACAGAAAAAGAGTATATTAACAAAACCAAAACTGGGTATGGATAAGACCAACAAAACTGACAAGCCTTTAGCCTGAGTGACTGAGGGGTTAAAAGGAGAAGATAAAATCACCAATTTAAGGAATTAACACCATCCCAGACCCTGCAGAATTGAAAGGATTGTAAGAATATAATAACTTTATGCCAACAAATTAGACAACTTAGATGAAATGAGTAAATTCCTAGAAATGCAAAAATTATTAAAACTGACTCAGAAAGAAATAGAAAATCTCAATAGACTTATTACAAGTAAACAAAATTTGAATTAGTAATTACAAACCTTCCCACAAAGAAAACACCAGACCCACAGAATCTCTCTGGTGAACATCAAATAATTAAGAAATCTCAACCTCAAACTCCTTCAGAAAACACAGGTGGGAGAAACACCTCCCAACTCCTTCTATGATGCCAGTATTACTCTGAACCAAAGCCAGACACATCACCAGGATAGAAAACTACAGACCAATAACTTTTATTAACATAGATGCAGAAATCCTAATAAAATATTAGCAAACCAATTCAGCAGCATATGAAAAGGATTATATACTATCACCAAGTGGGATTTATCCCAGTAACACAAGGTTGGTTTAATACCCTAAAATCCATTGATGCAATAAACCACAGTAAAAGAAAACAGGATGAAAAGCACAGGACCATCTCAATGGGTGTAGAAAATGCATCTGAAAAACCTAATGCACAAATGATTTAATACACAATTCATGATAAAACTCTGAAGAAACAAGCCGTAGGGCAGAATTTCCTCTACCTAACAAACGGCATCTATAAAATACCTACAGCTAGCATCATAGTGGTTAAAGATTAAATGCCTTCCCCCTAAGACTGGGAACAAGGCAAAGATGTCTGCTTGTACCACTTCTACTCAATACTGTCCTGGAGGTTCTAGATAGCTCAGTATGGCAAGGGTAAGAAATCAAAGGCATCCGGACTGGAAAGGAAGAAGTCAAACTATCTCTATTCACAGACAACATAATCTTATCTGTAGAAAATCCAAATCTACCAAAACCCCAAAAAAACCCAACCCTACTAAAATTCATAAACGAGTTTAGCAAAGCTGCAGAACACAAGATCAATATATAAAAATCAAATGTATTTCTATGTATTACCAAAATTCAATTGGAAATCGAAATTAGAAAATACCATTTACTATAGAATCAAAAAACATCTAATACTTAAGAATAAACTTAAGAAATATGTTTAAGACCCAAAGACTGGAGATTTTTTAAAACTGCTGATTTAAATCATTAAAGATGATTTAAATAAATCAAAGACACAGCATGTTTAGATTAAAAAATTCAATTTTGTTAGGACTGTATTCTCTCCAAATTGATCTATATTATCCCGCAAATAAAAGACTATGCCCAGAGGATTTCACTGGTGAACTCTAAAACATATTCCAGAATTCAATGCAATCCTTATCAAAATCCAAGTAGCCTTTTTTGTAGAAGTTGACAAGTTGACCCTAAAATTTATGTGGGAATGCAAAGGATTTTGAACAGCCTAAACAATTTTGGAAAAGGTCCACCAAGCTGGAGGGCACACAGGGGTGGGGAACCTGAAGCCTTAAGGCTACATGCGGCCTTCTAAGTCCTTAAGTGTGGCCTTTTGACGGAATCCAAATCTTACAGAACAAATCCTTTTATTAAAAGGGGTGCAAAGAAAGATGAAGCTTTTCTTGGCTCTTTTGGTGCTTAAAAAAGAACAATCTTGAAATCAGAAGGCCACAGGTTCTCCACCCCTGCCTGGGGTAAGGACAGACACAGAGATCAAACGAACAGAATGGAGAGGCTAGACACAAATCCACTGATTTCCAACAAATGGACAAGGCAGTTCAATAGGGAAAAGGATGGTCTTTTTGACAAATAGTACTGAGACAACTGGATAGCCACATATGCAAAAAGGTGAATTTAGACCCTAACCTCATACCATAAAGCACATATTGAGTCAAATGGACCAAAAAACTAAAGAACTAAAATTATAAATCTTCTAAAAGAAAATAGTTTTGTGTTAGCCAAAGTTTTCTTGGACAAGACATTGAAAGCATGATTCATAAAAGAAAAAACTGATAAACAAAAATACATCAAAACTAAAAACCTTTGCTTTTCAAAAGACAACATAAAAAACTAACAATATGCTACAGACCATGAGAAAATATTACAAATCATACATTTTTGATAAAGGACTTATATCCAATATATAAAGAACTCTTATAACTCAATAATAAGACAGAAAAGGAAACAAATAGCCCTTAAATAAATGAAAGGATGCTCAACTCTAGCCATAAAAAGTGAAATGAAAATTGAAACCACAAGGGGTTACCATTTCTTACCCATCAGATGAGCAAAAATCCAAAACTGTGACACCACTACTTTCTTCTGGGGTCTAGGGGAGGCCACTGTGGCATCACCTAACCCCACCCACAGATGTTCTGACCCAGTAAACCCACTGCTGGTGACCAATCCTAGGGATATATCTGCTTATGTACAGAATGTCAGATGTTACACAATGAATAGTTTGTAATGGCCAAAAAAAAGGGGGGAGGGGATTGACACAAGTGCCCATCAACACGGGACTGAAAAGAAAAAACAAAACTACAATATGTCTACATAACGGAATACAACGAGGCCAGCAGAAGAGAATGAAGAAGTACACTGTATAAACAGATATACTGTCAGGATACACTGCTAAGTGAAAAAGTAAGGTACAGAACAGTGTGTGCATTAGTATCAGCATTTTTCACAAGAAAGGAAAAAAATAAATATTTGTATTGGAATACAGTCATTAAATAAAACTGAGTATTGGGACTAGGGACTGGGGGTGCACAGGTGCTGGACAGGCAGGTGGGGAAGGGGTGGGGCAAGAACTCTCCATGTATGCCTTTCGATGTCACCCTTATGTTCAACCCTTAGATTTGCATTGCCTATTAAAATGAATCAACTAGCCAAGCACCTTGACCTTTGCTTGTTCTCCCTTTTACTTCAAAACTGCTTATTGAGCAAGTGTTATAAAACTCTGAGTCCTAAAGAAAAAATAATGGTCTAATAAGGTAACCTTGACTTTGGTTAACAGAAAAACAGGTATCAAACAGAATACAAAAGCCCCCTTCCAAAAACAAACCTTTTCTGAAATTTTAACATTCCACTATCTTATTTTTCAAAAAACTCTCTCTTTGCTTCACCAAAAAACTCCACATCACCTAAACATGTGGAGCTACTACGGGATGTCACAAAATCAAGACTGATGATTAGATTCAATCAAGAGAAACAAGATTAAAATGGGGGTTGTTTGTAAGTATGTCTTGATCCTCTCTAGTTCCTATCTTCAGAAATTACTGGAAATAGAATAATTTTGTATTCAATAATGCCGTTTAGAGAAAACATACACAGAAACAAGACCCTTGGCAAAATAGAAACTTCGAAAGCATAAAATCCCACCTGCTGTGTCGGGTGAGATGGGGGTGGACTGTCCGCCTTACTCCCCTCACCCCGGGGGCTCCTGTTTCCTGGGTCCCCATCTTCACCCGGGGCACCTGGGGGCTCCCCGCTACTCTCACCATCTGCGTCTTCATCATCAGCTTCCGAAGAACTGCTACTGGTGCTGCTCACCTGAGGAGACTTTAAAGACAGCCTTGTGTAACTTACACTTTTCAAAACAAAAGAATATAAAGAATTACAACGTCAGATCACCATTTGATGTCACCTATTGTCACTACTGCGTACCTCCTCTTTTAGGGCCGTGCTTCCCCCACCGCCGTGCGACTCGCTGTGGATTCCGTTCATGCTGGCTGCAACCTCAGCATCATCATAGCTACTCAATGGGTAAATGTCAGCAAATTTAGCTGACAGTGGTGCCACGTCCTCATCGTCACTGCAACTGAGACAAGCAGAGACGGTCACCACGAGGCTGTGAGACAAGTGAGGACAGCAAACGAACCACCCCCTAAGCACAGACATTTCCTTTACAGATCACTGTCTCATGCTAAGTGACACTCATACTACTTAACAGCTCTTAGTAACCTGAACACAAGAAAAACACCTGGAAGATGAACATTTGTGCTATTTGGTAGAATGAAAGAAAACGTCCACAAGTAGAAATATTAAGGAAACCACAAAAATTTAATCAGATTAATTGCTATTACATTTCCACTTGACCCAACGTTTCCTGGAACACAGCTAGGGCACTCTCTGTGCTACTCCCAAGCAGACAAAATTTTTGATTAAAATTAAAGGGTATAGAGACCAACCTTAGGTCTTCAGTGTTTGCTTTTATAACCACCAACATTTCAGAAATAGCCAGTTGAACAAAATTTTAAGACACTTACGTGGCAAAACACCTAATTTTTTTTTTTGCTACAAGGCCAGTCAGGGTCTGGACAGTCATGATCTTAATTAAATATCAGCTTTTGCAAGACATCTAAGCAATGGGCAAATGGAATATTTACTAAAAAAGAAAATTTTAACAGATTTCAAGGCTTCCACCTCAATGTATGATTTTCTGGAGCATACAAAGACCTGACAGGCTAGGTCGTGGTGGCTCACTTAAGGCCAGGAATTCGAGACCAGCCTGGGCAACATAGTAAGACCCTGTCTCCACAAAAAATAATTAGCTGGGTGTGGTCGTGCACGTTTGTTGCCCCAGCTGTTTGAGAGGCTGAGGCAAGAAAATGGCTTGAGCCCGGGAGTTCAAGGCTGCAGTGGGCTATGACGGCACCACTGCACTCCAGCCTGGGCAACAGAGTGAGACCCTGTCTCTGTAAAAAAAAAAAAAAAAGAGCTGGCACAGAGTTCACAGTTCAGAGTGAATGATTCAAGGTACAACCATGAATGGATGTCCCAGAGTCCACAAAAACATGCCACTGAGTCCATCTTCAGTCTGGGTGCACAATGACTTCCAGAAAGTAAAAATCCTATGAACTGGCTATCTTACCTTTTTAGGAAGGAATGTCCAGGATTACCAAGCTCAGGTGTCTCTTTCCCATTTTCAAGAAATCAAGATCCAACACACTATAAGGTATTACAATCTGGAGCTTACCGGAGGGAAGCACCAAGAGCACCCACCAGGTGAGGGGTGCTCAGGTCTACCAAGGGCCCATGGAACATGCTGCCTCAGTCAACACTCACACCCAATCCTGAGGTATTACCACACCCACAATTTGCAGATGAGGAAACTGAGGTTCTAAAATGAAGTAACTCTGCAGTACAGTAACTAAAATTACACTGTTCTTTTTAACCAATTTTGAAAAGGCACCAAGAAAGAGATAACACTGGAGATTTTCAAATCATAGCAGTTTATATCTGGAAGACACTAATCACAAGTTCCTGAAGGCCCAGATGCCCAGAGAGCCTGGGATCCCCTGACCAGCAGTAAGCAGTCCCTGTCCAGGGAGAAAGGCTCCCACAGCCAAGTCCTTCCACCACTAGATGTGACATAGGAGCCCATAACTGACATCAGCATCTAAGAAAAATGAACAGGGATGAAATTTTCCAACTTAAGTTTTTATCAGATTATACATGTTTAGTCTCTGTATGTTTCTATAAGAAATTGGGTAAGAGTGAGCTGCAAAACCCTTAACACCCTTTCTCATGCCCCGGAGAGCACAGGGTTCTAAGGCTATAAAGCAGCCTGCGGTCTTTGAATGAACAGTCATGGAGTTCAGACCATCCTTTTAGAATTATTTTGTGTTTGAGAAAGAGCCCAAATTAAGAACTTCAGAGGACTCAGAAGGAAAACGTCAGAGTTATTGAGAGAAATCCAGATGGAGGGAATGAACATGTCAGTCAGTCAGAGAAATCTGAGAAACACTAAGTAGCCAAGGTCAGGGAAACGATCCCATCCACTGGGTACCTCCACAAGGCACACGAAACCTGCACGCTTTACGATACATAGAACATTAACCTAAGTTTACTGGAGTAACTACATCCATCCACGTGCAAACCCTTCCAGAAATAAGCACGTGAAGCCTCCACAAATAACATGGTCACAACTCTGAAGCAATCGGGACCAGACACCTACCACATGAAATAGTGACAGCTGCACGGCCTCCTTGCTAACATGAAATGTACTTCTAATCACGCGAGAACACGGAAAACAGAAACTTTCAATTGCTTGCTGACGTGATCATGTGAGTTCTTAGCAAGACATGGAATAAGCATGGATGCTAAGCTGAGAACAAGGCAGGACAGACAGCAGGCTGGCCACATTCCAAGAGAATGAGGAGATGTAAGGCCAGAATCAGACACTTCCCTGCATACTAACATGTTTTTTCTTTACTGGCATTTAATATATATATATTTTTGAGACAGGGTTCTTGCTCTGTCACCAAGGCGGGACTGTAGTGGTACGATCATAGCTCACTGCAGCCTCGAACTCCCAGACACAAGTGATCCTCCTGCCTCAGCCTCTTGAACAGCTGGGACTACAGGCATGTGCCTGGCTAGTTTTTCTTATTTTTTGTTGAGATGGGGTCTCACTATATTGCCCAGGCTGACCTTGAACTCCTGGCCTCAAGCGATCCTCTCACCTCAGCCTCCCAAAGTGCTGAGACTACAGCTGTGAGCCACTGTGCCCAGCCAGGCGTTTAATAATTTACCATTTTTTTTTTCAGGTAATGAAATAGTGTTAAAGTTTGGGTTTACTGATTTCATGTTTCAAAAGTTGCTTAAAAGTACTAAAGGTCCTTTTTCATGAAAAGCACAATACTGATGTTCATAAATTCTGTAGATACTATAGTCTATTTCTAATTATTGGATTACTTAAGTTTCTGAAACTTTACCCCAAGTCACAACTTACAAAGCTGGTGCAGAGCCGCTGTGTGTGTGGAGGAGCCTGGGGTGTCGCTGAACCGTGATGGGTGAGCTGGAGCCTGACCCTGAGCTTGCTGATGACACGCTCGGTGGGCGCATCTCCGGGAGGTAGTCGGGAGCAGAGCCCAGCTGGAGTGGCAGCTGGTGAATGCGGGCGTCGTCAGTGACAGGGGCATCCGTGACGCCGCAGGTGAGGATGTGTGAGAGACTGCAGTCATCACAAGCGCATCTGGTCGGGAATTAGGACAGTTACCCCGGCCACCAATGGAGAGAGTCAGCCGTGCTAGCTAGAGGCCGGTTCTGGTCCTCCACTTGGTCCAGTGAAGGTCCCACAGGCCTGCGGCACCCACACAACACCCCGGCTCACCTTCTCCTGTAGTTGCAGTTGGGGCAGTCAGGCATGCTCAGCCGGGACGACAGCATGTGCCTCATGGTGTCCGTGAAGCTGTTCTCGCCAGTTACTGCTTTTTTGTTAGTTAACTAGAGGAAATTATAAAGCAATGGTTTTATTTTGCAAGATACTTCCCCCATTACGTGGTTCATGTTTTTCAGTAATTATGGTAATATGTATCATGCTCACTGAGAAACCAATAGGCACAGCTTCCTCAAGTGGGATAGGACCCAGAACTGGACAGCAGACCTGGAATCTGCAGCAGCCAAGGGCTGAGCGACACAAGGGTTCAGGTACCAGGAGCCCCTGAAACGCTCTCGTCTTTGGCAAACACACTGTAACGCACCTTCCCGGCAGACACCTGGAAGGCAGGGCTGCTGCAGACACCCAGCCTTCACCCTCTGTCTGCCATGTGCTTGGTACTTTCTAAGCATGAGGAACGGAGCTGTAGGAATGGAGGCTGGCACATGAGGTAGAAGGGATGAACCTGGGAGCTATCAGGGAAATGGCACCTAAACTTCCAGTCAACTACGTGAGCATCTGGATTCCAAGGGAGAAGGAACTCTGGACCAGCTTTGGCAATGAGACGGGGGGCAGCGGGAGGGACCACTCAATAGGACAGGACACATGCAGAACAGGAGCAGGCAAGCAAGCTAAAACATGGGTGCCATCTGTATACCTGTGGTGCCTGGAGGAGACCATGGGAGTGCAAATTTGGAGGCAGGTGCCAGGCCAAGGTGCGGGCACCATGTATACTTAAGGAAAGACCAAGGGAGCGGAGCTTGCAAAGGAGACTGAGACAACATCAGAAAAGCAGGAAGAGAGTCATTGCAGCAGGTAGACAAGAGATCAAGGGGAGCAAGTTTCTAAACGAGGCCAAGTGCCCTGGGACCAACCACAGGGAAGGTCACCAGCAGAAGGTGAGCAGGGCAAGCCTGCCTAGAGGACACACTGCTGGGAAGAGGAAGGGGGGGGTGGATCTGCCAGCAGCCACACTGAAGACAGGGCACAGACCCTGTCTGGAGGTCTGAGCACACCGTCTGGGGGCTCTGGGCCCCAATCCCAGCTTTGTGACACGAAGCAACATCCTTAACCTTACCACAAGACCCTTCTCATGTGTAACCTGGAGACAGCACCACCTGCCTCGTAGGGGATCATGGGGACTCAGGACAATCTCGTCTGTCAAATACCTGGGGCCACTGTGGCTAGAAAGGTCATGCAATAAGCATGTGTTTTTCTTGAGGAGTATATGGAAGATAAGTAAATAGGTAAAGAAAATTAGTTTATCTTGAGGTTAAAAACACTGTCTCGGACAGTGTTTTAACACTGGCAGACATAGCGTGCGGTCCTCAAATGTTCTAACAGAGCATGTTAACGTGTGAAGGAGTCATCCACTCTGTAACAGAGGATGTCTCTTTCCTTTAATTTCCCACTTTAATAACATGCTTACCTGCTCTTCGATGAGTCTTCTTTGTTTAAAAAGTTCCCAGTCTTCTGTCAACATGCGCTGTTTGGTTTTCACTGTCATCTAGTGAGGGGATATAAAAAAACAAAAGCAAAAAAAACCTTAGTACCAGCAACTACACAAGACATTTTCAAGGGGACATTTTAAAAAACGACATATGAGAAACATCATCTGCAAACAAAAGACACAGTACTACAAATACATTACCAGGTATTCTATTTCACCATCTTACTAAAAATCATCACAAGTACTTTCCTTTTCTTTTCTTTTTTTTCAGAGACAGGGTTTCGCTCTGTCAGGCGGAGTGCAGTGGTGTCATCACAGCTCACTGCAGCCACCAACTTGGGCATTGAAGCAACCCTCCTGCCTCAGCCTCCCGAATAGCTGGGACTAAAGGTGCGTACCACCACACTAGGCTAATTTTTAAATTATTTTTTTGTAGAGACAGGGTCTTGCTATGTTGTCCAGGCTAGTTTCAAACTCCTGGCCTCAAGTGATCCTCGTCCACCTCAGCCTCCCAAATTGCTGGGATTACACAAGTGAGCCACTGCACCCAGCCTATTTGGCAATTTTTAAAAAATAGTTTAAACTATCAGAGAAGAAATGAAAGTTGAAATTACAGTCTGTTTAGAAATAACTGACAATGATTTGTGGGATAATGAAAGCCCCACAAATCAAATTTTATAAGATGTACCCAACAAAGGTAACGGAAGAACAGACTGAAAGTGTTCAACTTAAGCAGCTAAACAAAACTAACAAAGCAGGAAGGGACTAAAGATGAAAGGAGAAATTACTGAGAAAACACAGATGCAGCAAATGTTAGCAATAAAACCAAAAGTTGGTTCTCTAAACTTCTTCCAGAGCCGAACAAGGGGAGAAAAGGTAAAAACAAAATAAAACAAACAAACAAAAAAACCATCAGGAATGAGAAAGGACACAGATACATATGAAGGGGGAGACTGTTTTAAACCACAAGAGAAAATGTCTGTACAAATTTATAGTTTTTAAAATCTAAAGAAGAGCTGCAAACGAGTGGCAGCCCACGGGCTATTTTGTTGGACCCGCACAATGCTTTTTAAAAGTTGAATTGACATTTAAAAATTTTGAGATTTCACGTAACAATCCAGATTTCTGGCTTCTCTTGACAACTCAGTAGTTCTGGTGGACCTGTGAGGAGATAGCTAGAAACAAGTAGGGCCTGCCCCTAATGGAGAACATGTGAGCGCACAGATGTGCACGCATGCACCTTCACCACCCCAACCACCACCCCACTCCACCAGGGCCTCCCCACCACTAAGGGCAGGGGGAGCTCCTTTGGAACGTGGAGGAAGTGCTCTCTCTCCCTGAGCAGAGGTGTGTCTAACTGAGAGTGAGTGACAGGCCATGAGCACCTCGGGAACTCTTGGAGCCGCTCCACGTCACCCATGAGCTTATGTCCCTTTATGTAAATGATGTGGGTAACTTCCTAAGCAAAAATCAATTTGTAAAACTGACTCAAGAAGTAGAAGAAAACCTGAAACAGACTAATAAATGTAATATCAATTGAAAAGGTAGCAGAAGATCTATACTCTTTGTTCTTCCTCCCTGTAAAAAATGAATCAGGTCCCAAAGTTTTATGGTAGGTTCTATCAAATCCTTCATGGAACAGAAAATTTAAACTACTCCTTGCCCGGTGCAGTGGCTCACACTGTAATCTTAGCAGTTTGGGAGGCTAAGGCAGGAGGATCATTTAGGCCCAGGAGTTTGAGACCAGCCTGGGCAACATAGTGAGATCCTGTCTCTTAAAAAAACAAAAAAAAAAAAAACAAAAAAAAAAAACCAGAACAAAACAGTTAGCCAGGTGCGGCACGTGCCTCTAGTCTCAGTTACTCAGGAGGCTGAGGTAGGAGGATCATTTGAGCCCAGGAGTTCAAGGTTGCAGTGAACTATCATTGCACCCTGCACTCCAGGTTGGGTGACGGAGTAAGACCTTGTTTCTAAAAAACTTTTAAAAATAAAATCAATTAAAAAACCCCAACTCTTCCTGATAAATGAAAAAAACACAAAGTTTCTCAATTCACTCTATGCAGCCAGCATAACCCTTACACAAAACAGACAAGATCTCAAAGACCAAAACTCAATTTAATTATACCTCATAATATAAATACTGAGTTCCTAAATAAAATATCAGCTATTAAATCTAATAATGGATTAAAGATCATGATCTAGCAGGGTTTAATCCAAGGAATGCAGAATGTAAGAATGTCTCAAGATTAGGAAACCTAATCTCTTAATTCACATAGAAATAGATAAAAACCATACAAATTTTACATCCACTGCTGTTTTTTAAAAAAATGATAACTGAAAAAAACTAGAGATAAAAAAGTATCAGCAGTCTGTACGGCAAGCATCAAAGTTCACAGCGAAACATACAAAACAGGTCCTTTGAGCTGGGAACGGACAAGGTACCACTACCAATGTTCTTATTCACATCGGTCTGAAGGTTCTAGTGGAAGCCAAAAAAAAAGTTCAAATGCTGGAAAGGATGAGACAAAACTATCATCTTTTGTAGATGATATCTGATGTCCTAGAAAACTCAAGACAATCAACTCACCAACTATTAGGGTTAACAAGGGAGGTTGGTGACATGACTGGGCACAGGGTAATGTCACTTTCCTATTTCCCAGCATTAACTCTTTAGAAAATTTATTCTCCCATTAAAGATGCCCCTAAAACTGTAAAATACTGAGGCATAAAATGGGTAAGAAATGTACAAACTATAAAACCATAACGCAAGATTCAAAAAACAACCTAACAAAAGAGCCACGTGCCATATTCTTGGGTGGGAAGACTCAATATTGGTGCCAGTTCTTCCTTATCATTGTATGTGTCTGCAGTTTTGGGGAAAGTATTTTTCTTTTTAAGTAGATATTACTATTACGAAGTTTAATAAAACAATTTTAAATGAGCTAAGAATCAGGAAAGGTAGTCACATTTTTTATCTTAGTACAGAGGCTCAAAAGAGTTGTTTGATATTAAATAACGACATCAATAAAAACCTCTTCTTTGACCCTCTCCTCACATCCTCCGGGTAAATTTTTTTTTGGAACAAGTTTGGATACCTGCAGGCTATGTGTGTATCAAACAACAAAGAAAGGATGAATTCTAAAAAGTAAACAAAAAATAATTGATTTCAAAGCTGTCAACTCTTTTCCTCACATCCATACTTATGAATCAATTATTTGACAAGTGTTCAACATTTTGAAACCTCTGAATTACTACAAAATTTCTAAAATGCTACTTGATTAGAAGCAACTGATATCCATTCAAAGGGTTTTACATTAAATGGCATATTAAATGGCATTAAGTGGTTCCAGAGGAGATTGGAGTGATGTGGCCACAAGCCAAGGAAGGCCAGGAGCCCCCAGATGCTGGAAGAGGTGGGAAGGGTCCTCCCCTAGAGCCTTCAGGGGAACAGTCCTGCCCACACCTTGATTTTGGACTTCTGGCCTCCAGAACTGTGAGAGAGTAAATTTCTGTTGTTTTAGACCACATCCACACATACATACAAACACACACACTCTTCCAGAATGACTCCTACTCTCTGGATGCTACTGAAGTGGCTCAATTTCCCTAATTTGTATTAATGACATCTTGGTTTCTCATGGTTTCTTGATAGAAGAGTGACAGTAAGAATGCATTTTCTGGCTGCTTTAGTGAAGAGCCTTTTTTCTTTGTAAAGACAATATAACATGCAATTTTAAAGAAATTCTATTTCAGCTTTACTTTTTAAGTGAGACTGTATTTCCTCCCTAGAGAAAACATGCATGTTGTTATTTTTACACACATCCCATTTTCATCAGACCAGCAGGGATAATACTATTATATTCCTAAACGAATGTTTAAATTCAGGCAACAGATACATAAGAAATACTATTCCCAAAGGATTCTTCGGTCTTAGCAAAGCAAGTTCTCCTTTTCCTCAGAGCATTTTTGTGTTTAGTGATGGCTCACCTGGAGAAGCGAGGGAGGAACGAAGCTACAGCTTATCCACAATGCCCACCACACAAACAGAGAGGGTAACACCGTGGGCATTCCTGACCTGAACCCCAACGGGCCTGCCTGGCTACAGCCCTGGGGGCCTCACGTCACCTCCAGACCTGGTGACGCCATCATTCCCCAGAACTCCAGAGAGCAGCAGTGGGGTTCGTTCACACGTGCTTGGCACAGTGCTCAGGAAAGGTTCATCTGCCTTCTCTTTTCTTCACCTAAGTTGTCACTTTGATTATACCATTTTCCTGAGATCACCTACATGTCACAGTGATTCCCTATCTCAGAAGCCTACACTAATGCAGCACAATGGGAAAGTCAGGGATAAGTCAGGATGTCCATTTCAGGTGAGCAGCATTGATCCCTACAGAAGGGAAGTGCCAAATTCAGGAAGAGAAGAAGGTGAAGTCCCGTTCAGAGAAGCTTCCAGACTCTAGGCTCTCCGTGACAGGCAGCCTCCTCCATTCAACACCAGGAGCAGAACTGCTTACACACCCAAGCACACATGTCTGACACTCCAGGCTGGTTTGCACGCAGGCTCGCGGACACCGCCTCCCTAGCACGGTGCTCTGCAAACCCCTGACAACTCAGTGCCAGGCAGAGGCCACCAGCCCTGCTGTCAAGGACAGATGCATCCTTAGAATGAAATCCGAGATGCGAGGGACCTCACAGTCACTAGACCAACCACATGTCAAACTCCTCTGCCCACTCTCCCCTGCACATTCCCTATCACAGGGAACTGGCCTCCACACCACACAGCCCATCCATCCTCGGAACAGCTCTCACAGGCTTTCTTCTCGGTATTGCACAGAGCTGGAATACCTTCTCACGCCTCCCACACAGGGTCCAAACTCCACTCCCCAGGGGCGAGCTGGCTGGGACGAGCTGAACGTCTCCTTCGCAGGCTGCTCAGACAAGCGGCCCCAATCCCCTTTGTTCCCCCTGCCTGGCAGGAGCCTGGCAGAGCTGCCCTGAGGTCAGACAGCTTGGCCACCACTGTCCTGACTCTAGGGCCTTCCACATGCTCTGCCCCTTGGTTTCAGCCTGTCACGCCCTCCCAGGCTCTGACTCCACTCTCCAGTGGATTCGCCAAGGCACAGCTTCTCTATTTGCACATCCGTTACTGCTACAGATACTAACAGGACTGTGGAGGGCCTGAGACATTCTTTGGGCCACAGCAAACACCACTTGCTGCCTCCTGGGTGTGTTGTTGGCGCTGTCAGTGCTTACTCTGAAGGTTCTCAGGGCACTGCACATGGCTTGCTGGAGTCTTTGTGGTCCTACCAACAGTATCCCCTCCTCTCCCGTTAGTAACCCTCTCGGAGACAAGCGGAGGGCGGCATGGGTGCTGGCCCTTGGTGAAGACAGGCGGGGTCCTACGTGGACTTATCATCAGTTCACTGGGGGTTTCCACGACCTAATGCAACATGACTTTCCTGCAGCGGCAGCTGGCAGGGCAGACTCAGTAGGTATAATTACCTCAAGTGCAGAGATGCTCACGGGGGGCCCTGTCACCCACCTCCCACAAGCAGCCTCCCTGGCAGTCTCGAAACTCCTCCCCTCTACAGTGGCCCTTCCCTGGGCTCTTGTCTCCACTCAGCCAGGGCAGCTCTTGCTGCTCATAACACGCACTCCTGCAAGGCCAGAGCACCTCACCAGCTTCCTTCCACCACTTGCTTGAGCCCCTGTGACAAGAGTCAGCCAGGCAGAGAAGTTGGCAGCTAGTCTTTCGTTTGTTCTCAAGGCCTTTCCTGTACTGAGCATGGATGACTCGAGGTCCCACTGCTCCTCCCTCACCCCGGTTCTCTCAGTCAACATCAACAGGGCCACCACGGGGTGTGTTCTGCAGGTTGCCCACTAACCAGCATACCACAGCGCATCTCACCACACAAAGAGCTGTTTACTGTCATTCTGCTTTTTAAAAACAACACACAAGAAACTTATTTGGAATTATAGACTACAAAGGCTCATATAAAACTAAATGTCATCTAATGTGAATCTCTTATTTTGTAGGTCAGAGACTAAGGCCCAGGGAGGGAAGAGGCTCGGGCAGGGCTCATGGGGCAGATCCAGGACTACAGCCTGGGGTGGACTGCCACGCAGGGCCCTCCACGTGACCTAAGTCAAGAACCTCCGCAGGGAGCAGCAACCTCAACACACCACTTGGCCCTGTATGGCCACCACCCCAGAAGTCTGTGCTGAAGCCACCTGCATCCTAGAACGGGCTGATCCCCACCACCCAGCAGACTCCATGACGAGAACTGGTGTGCAGGCAGCAGAGGGGAGGGCAGCCTTCCACACCCTCTCTGCTGTGTTGCCCCCATGTGGTTTGGATGCTGGCCACTGGACACCCAAGGACTCATGGAATTGAGGCTGCAGAGGTGCTACTGCCTCTGGAGGCTCTGCCCACACTCTGCCCTAGCCCTCCAGCTCTTTGGACCAAGAGAAGCCTCCGGCAGAGCTTCATGGCTACCTGACCCTGCTCCCACGGTGGCCTAAGCCAGGGAGTCACCGGCAGTGACAAGCCACAGCTGGAAAATAAGCCTTTGGTGGCAAAAACAGACAAAAACATCAATTAGGGATACACCCACTTTGAAGAAAACACAAACTGCTCTCCCCAGTCCCTTAGGGGCCACAGGATGGCAGGAGACTGTTGAAGAAGTCAAGTGACCCTGAGGCCTCCGCCTCATCCTGACATGCTGTACCCACAGTGGCCAGGGAAGACGCCAAGGGCATGGTGCCGGCAGAACCCTGTGCGAGTCTCAGGGCCGCCTACCCTAAGCCAAGCTCTATGGCACTGAATTCCACAATTGACAACATCGGAACTTATTCCTCCGAAGCTGAGGAAGGTTAAAGGCAGCATAACACAGTAGAAGGTGGTGAGACAAGTTCCACCAAATTCTGAACAAGAGACCATCTGCAGCTACAGTCCTTGTGGCTGCAGGAGAGAACTGCCACAGAAAACACGGCCTGAGCTAGAGTCAGTGAAAATGGTTCACAGAAGCAGCAAGCACACCCCACCCAACCCTACCCCCTTCTCCCCACCTCTCCCAGCACTGACAAGGAGCACTGACAAAGGCCACAGCAGCATCCACGTGCCACCAACCACACCAGGGCAGACATGGGACCAGCACACAACCTAAGACAGAGCCCAGGTTCTGTTTTCCTACAAATAGTCTCAAAAATATAACACAGAACTCTGTCATTTCTCCTTTATTACTCTGCATACCATTGTTAGCTTTAAAAGAAGGCTGCTCTGAATGGTGTCTTTGCCTGACCCTATCAGAGGTGCTAGAAAAGCAAGCAGGCCAGGGGGTGTGCAGAATGGGTGTCGTCTCCAAGACCTGCTCTGAGAGGCTGTGGCTGCCCAGTGCACCTTTCCTTTAGGCCCATTTCCAACAGGCACACCCTATGCCTGTTCTCCCCCACCCTGTAAGCTACCTGCCACCTTGTGCGCGTCTGCACTCCCTTTCTAGACAGTTTGGGACACACGGAGAATGGGCTCTGAACAGCACAGTGCTCAGTAAATGGTTCCTGGAATTACAAGGTGCCCACATGGGGACAGAGAACCTGGACAGCAGCCTATGCAGTGATGGTTGGTAGGCCCAGGCCGAGGTGGACCTGACCACCTGCTGCCACTACATCCTAAGCACCGCTGGGCCAGATCTGCCTGTGGTGCCGCACAGGTCTCCCATCCCCTCTGGAAAATCAGCAGCTGACATATGGAGTCCACCCTAGTGCGCCAGGGCCTCTGCCAGGAGCCCCATGCTTGCACCTAAGGACACCACCAGCATGCTGCCTGCAAAGTGGCAGGCCCAGAGGGTGCGTGCACTGTGCAGGCAGCCCCCAGCGGGGTGCTCACCTGCTCGTCCACGTAGGCATCGATCCTTTTCTGGCACTCCAGCCACTCCTCGGCGACTCTGTGCAGCTCCTCCTCAGAGCGCTGGTACCTCTGCAACAAGGTGCTGTAGGTGTCCTCATTGCAGGTGTCATGCGTGGTAGTTCCTAGCCTGGGAGAGAGAAGGCCGTGTAACAAAATAAAGTGCTCAAAGGCTCGGAACCAGAAATCAGAAAAGTGCTTCCTGCTGCTATCATTGTGTTTGGTCATCTCACGTCCCAAGGTGAAAAGTGGGGACCCTACCACACCCTGCAGCAGGGTGCTGTGAGGGACTAACAGATCTCATGTGCAAGACGCCCAGAACAGACTCTGGTGTGAAGGAGACACTCAAAGATGTAACAGCTCCTAAGAAAATAAATTAGTGGTGAATAACATTGCTCTGCTCTAAGAAGAGTATGGCCTAGCGATTCTGTTTACTAAATGTGAGGTCAGAAACTATTTTATCCTGTTGAAATACACTGACCCAGAGGGGGAAAAAAACACTTAATCAGAAATAAAATTTATACCTGGTTTTCAAATAAAGTAAACCAGAAAATTTGATTTACTTGAAGAAATAGTGTTATGTATTCTGTGTTACATTGTCTTTCCATGGGAGGAAACGGCTCTTTTCACCATCTCCAGACCCAAATGAGTCACGCTTGCGAATATGTGTGGAAAGGGGAACTTGCAAACACACCCCTTGGTTGCTGAAGCCACCCACACACGTTCATCTATGACAGTCAGGTCAGAGAAGCAGCTGGCAGAAATAAGGTATAACTAAGCAGCGGTTTAGGGAAGTCCAGAGAAAGGAAAGAAACCACACCGACGCATATGCTGACTAAGGCCATTGCAAATATTAAGGTTGTTCTTCTACGGCAGGTTCTACTCTCGGGAAACAAAACTCGAGACACAGATTCCAGGGATGCTAAGAGACACCAGTGCTACGCTACCATCATGTGTTCCTCGTCCCATACCTCCCAGAAGTAAGAACTTCTCTCTCCCAAGTCACAGAACACAGATTATTTTGAGCCAAGGAAGAATAAAGCAGGCGGAGGGGAGGAGGTCCTAGACATGTCTTTGGTGTGTAACTGGAGTGCAATCTGCAGGCATAGGGCTTACATGCATGCAAAGCTGTGCCGGAATCAAGAGAGTCACAGGGAATATCCACAGGGTTGAATGAAATCAGTGGTCCAGGAAATAGGTTTCTATCTAAACATTCAGCTTCAAATACAAAACAGTGCCATGGAAATATACCCACTGTAACATTACCAATAATGTGTATGTGACACAATATTATTATTGATAAAGAGAATGAAATAACATCAGTTTGAATAAGTTTGTTTCTAAGCTTAATTAATATCATGTATTTAAAATGAAGACCAAACTGGGCAACAGCTACTCAAATCCATTACAACAGGCAAGCACGCACGATAAGCCTCCTGATACAAACCAACCAAAGACACCTGAGCAGAATCTGCTGGAGCCTCCAGATCCAACCACCAATTCTCAGGCAGGATAGGACTGAGGTCCTGCCAGACGACTCCATGACATGCTCACACAGGATCCAGACCAAGCACCTCCAGGACAAACAGCCTGGTTCCTTAACAGACAAAATGTAAGAGAAAAGGGGACATGTGTGGAGGGCAACCTACTGATAGACTCTCAAAAGACATGGAAAAAAAAGGGAGGGGTGAATGGAGAGCTACTGTTCAATGGTTACAGAGTTTCTGTTTGGGGTGATGAAAAAGTTTTGGAAATACATAGTGGTAATGGTTGTAAACACTGTGAATGTGGATCTTCACAGGCACAGTGGCTCACACCTGTAATCCTAGGACTTTGGGAGGCTGAGGTGGGAGGATCGTTTGAAGCCAGGAGTTCAAGACCAGCCTGGGCAACGTAGCGAGATCCCATCTCTACAAAAAACAGGAAAATTAGCTGGGCATGGTGGTGCACGCCTGTAGTCCCAGCTACTCAGGAGGCTGAGGTGGGAGGATCACTTGAGCCCAGGAGTTTGAGGTTGCAGGAAGTTATGATGACACCACTGCATTCTAGACTGGGTGACAGAGGGAGACCCTGTCTCAAAAAAAAGTTTAAATGAATACAGGCCCAGAGACAAAATGTTAATATTAAAATTCTTAGGTCCAAAGAGTGAGGAGTATGCTGTGGAACACAAAAGGACTGCTTTTTCTGGCGTCTCCAGTGCTGCCACTTACCCTCTCCCCTGCTCCATCCCTGTCTGTATTTACCCTTCTCCTTCAAATGACCCTGAGACTTGAAAATATTACTGCAGCTTGAACCTCAGAATTAACAGTTGAGACTCTGAGACTGCTGATTTTTGGAATCTGACCCTTATACCCAATAAACAAACAAAAAATCCAGAAGTAAGACACAGAAAAAAATGGAGTTTTATAAGGCATTTCAGGTTTCTGTCACCCACCCATAATTTGACAAGCCTACCAAACTCACTGGCTCACCAATAAAAGAAAAACAAGGGCAGATACACTGGAATCTTGCTCTAAGAATCCCTTTCTCAAGGTGCATGTCTTCTTACACAAAGTGCTTTTGATGAATTTGAACTTCATAACTAAGGACAAAAAACACGCTCTGCATTTCAAACTCATGACTCTGAAAGCTCTTTTCTTCTGACTCTTTTTCTTCTATGAGGTTTATTAGGACATTCAAGTCTCGCTGCACCTGCCGTGAAATGTAAAGGATGCTTTTAAAACAGTGGACTGAGAAGGGAAAGAATGGCTGGGAAGCAGGCTGTGGCAGAGGGAGAGCGGGAAGGGTCAGGCGCTCCTGTGAGCCTGAGCCAGCCCCACCCCAGTGAGCAGGCCATAATCCCGTAGCGCCCCGTTCTAATCTCTTTACCCTCAATCCCCTTTTACCTAACCAGTTTTGAGGTTATTCTTTCCCTAGAGGAGAGGTTGTGAAATGGGAATTGTCAGGACCCCTCAAAGAGAATTTGGGAATATAGGAAACAAAGACTGGGTCAATACATGGATGTCAAGAGAAAAAAAAGCAGTGACTGGTATATAAATCAACTAGAACAATAATTGATTAACTTAAAAATAGTTCCCCTTCTTTGGGAATCTATTCTAGCTCTATTTTAATATGGTCAAATAAAGATGTTGCTATGATGTGTCTACAATATGGGCATGTGCTCACATGTGGTAAACAGACAAGAACAAAATCACCTACCCACAGACTTGTGGCAGCTCACGCAGGACTCAGTGCAGGCAACGCCACTCTGCTGAGTGACATCAGATCAGGAGGAACTCGCCTCCTAACTGAACACAGTGACTGCAGGGCAGATACACACGCACAGCCCACATCTCTCTTTCACCCCAAGCAAAGCCCACGAGGGAGCACTGCACTTTGTACACCGTCTTGGTAAAAGTGTAGAGTCCATTCTCCCAAATGGGAAGAAGCCACGTGGATATTCTACACCAGGAAGACGAACAAAGATGGAAAGCCTCGGGTATCAAGGAGATGTTTGAGAGAGATGCCAATGTGTGTCTAGGAGTCCCTGGGGACCCTCAGACCTGGACCCTCCTCCCGCCTCCCCTGCACACCCAACAGCCACAGCATGAACCACATCATGCCCACCTGGCTGAGCACAAGTCCTGTCAAGGTAATGCTATATCTACTGTAGGCTTTCCTACATTTATGAGGAATTTGTGGTGTTAAATCTCAGTAGCATCTATGTTGGTTTATAATTTAAAACTTTAATTGTATTACTCCTCACATTTTGATCTTTTTGCCCAAACTGTCTTTTTCTCTAGGACCTGTTATTTTTCCTTTAAGAACTTCCACACTCAGTGGTGTTCAGGTGCACACACATGTCACAGGAGAAAAGACTGTGCTATCACATCATGGAGACAAACAGAGTAAGACCAAGTACCTGATCTGAGATACCAGTGCCGGCAAGTTGCTCTGGAGAAGTGGCTCCGAAAAGACGAGATTTTCAAACAGGTGTTTATTATGCAATTCCCAAGTCACCTGGAACTTTTTCAAGTGTTCATTTTCCTAGTTAAAAAAAAAGAGAGAAAATTAGAAGATACAGTGAATTGATGAAGACTTGGAAATTCCCAGGATTCCCTCTCCCAATGCCCACATCCCTCTACATGGGCCCCGAACATTCTACTTATGAGGAGTTGCTGCTCCCTGTATGTCCCAAAGCACACACCAAATCAGACCTCTGACTACAATGACATGGGTCTCCACCTAGCCTCCCTTCTGAACAACCCACACACAAAAGGGTAGCTGGGTACACACAGATGAAGAGGGGACAGAGAAAGAAACAATTGCACATATTTGATGGTTATTTTTTACAATAAGGCTTTCAAAATGTAACGAAAGCCCTAAATTTCAAACATTTTAAATACACACAAATCCTCGGATGGCAAAGGACAATTTTCTTGCCTATCTTGAGAAATCTCCCATTCTGATAGATACACTGGTGACACCTTGTCAAAGATAAGGTCTTTTGTTTTCCTGATAAACATAGGCAAACTCATCAATTACTTTAGATGACACCCTGAAAACATTTTGGGAGCGTCTTAGTCATCACAGAGAGTGATGTCATCAGAGATGTACCACTATCCCTCAATACAAGATCACTAGGGTTGGTGGCATTACTACCTTTCCTGAATGTAATTTTCATATTTAATAAGTCTTGCCATAACCATGCAGTATGAATCCATGCTTCCCTCTGTAAGCTACACAGACACTGCCTGTTCCATTTTGGGGTAACTGTTCCTTAACCGACAATCTGGAAACTACTTATCATTATGTTCCAGTACTCTATGTTTCCTCCAAATTAAGTTGCTCACAGTGACTAGATTTAGTGGTCTTCTCATATTTACAATATAGCCAAACTGAGTTGATGGAGATGTTAGCAGACGAACTATACATAAAGATTCCATTATTTTGTTACCTGATAACCCCCGTTGATATAGGGGGCTGAAAAAACAAATTATAGTGATCAACTTCTGCTCTTGAAAATAAATATCTATAAGATAATGCAGAGAGCAGACAAGCCGGGCCCTCAGCAGGGACTGCTTCCCAGGAGAGCCAAGGTCTTGGCTGGTGTTCCCCACAAACCTTTGGGACAGATGTCCCCGCCTGCCAGCCTGTGAGCAACCCCGCTGACTGAAGCTCCATACCTGTAGGGGTGGAATCACAGTTCTGGCTTTCTGGGCTCACATTAACTAATCATAACTGGATGAAGACTGATTTATGAAGATGCTTGGCATTTTTTATAAAATCTGAAATTATACTTCTAGGTAGGGCATGCAAAATAAACAGCAGATTCCAAATTCACTTTACAACCTTAAGTAAACCTGGAGTTTACTTAAGTAACAACATGTGCTAACACCTGTGTGCTTACCACAGCCATGCACTGTTCTTAGCACTAAACTCATTAACATCTCCAGTTCCCTGTGACCTTGGTGCTGCCCTGCCTGTGCCCTCATTTACAGGCACGGAAACACACAGAGGAGCCTGCGTAACTGGACCAGAGAGAACATGCAGGAGGTGAGGTATGTACGAGATGCTTGTCACAGTTCCTACCAGAGGGGAGGCCTACAGGAGGACTGCCAGAAAGGAAAGAGATGTCAGTGTGGCTTTGCCACGTAAATTGTTCTCACATCCCACTGTCAGCTGCAAAAGCTTAGGGGGGGATTGAAAGAAGGAAGAGAAGGTGTTTAGAATAAAGTCCTACAACAGACAGTGAGAAGTAACAAGATATTCAAGATTGTTCTGTCTTTGTGGACAGAAATTCAAATTTCAATATTACAGCCTGGTGAGGCATTTCCCAGATGACTGGAAGCGTAACTTAAGTCTAGTCCCAATTTTATTTTAATATTTTAAATAAGAAGAGAAAAATGTGACCCATTATCCTGTTTGATTCCCCAGGCAGTGTGGAATAAACCCCACAAGTGCATTTTCCAGGGAAGTCACAGTTTTTAGAATACCTTTCTATGTCCAAGTTGTATTCAGTGGGTTCAGCAGAAATAGTAGAACAGGGGTGCTGTTCAGAGGAGATAATGGAGTCAGCAGAGAATTAGCTGGTAGAGGTTGCACAGCACATTAACCCGCTGCTTCAAGGAAAACAAGTGACACTATTTGTGGCTAATCATAAAATCTGAGCTTTCAAGCAAAAATGAGAACTTTGGAAAACTTGCATCTGCCACCATGAGCTTGAAAGCTTCTCCATATTTAAAGACCTTTCTGGTGAGATCAGGGGTAATGTTAATTAAGCGTGCTATTTTTTGATATGGAATAATAAAACGTGTGAACATGAGGAAGATCTGCATAACTAAGTGAACTAACATTTCCCAAATGACTTATGTATGATGTAAGAAAACCATGCATGAATAGAAGATCCATTCAAAGTGCCATCTAGACTAGTGAATTTTAATGGAACAGAGTTCATTGATTTGGTTTCAGATTCTATGCCACAACCAACCATTAAGAAACTCTCAAGCTTTGGTATACCCTTAAAGAAGAAGATCCATAATAATCTATTAAAATATCCCTCTTTTTCCAACTATGTATCTGTGTAAAGCTGCATTTTATTCAATAACTTTAACCAAAACAACCTAGGACAACAGGAGCTAACCAAGAATCCAACTGCCAGACATTATAAGGATTTGTAAAAATGTACACGATGCCACTCTTCTTACTAAATATGTTTTGTTTTGAAAAAGTTATTTTTTATCTAAAAATATGCTATTTGTTATATTATCTAATATATGCTAAAATATGACATTTGTGTTATCTATTGACTTTGTATTTTTTAAATGACATTTTAAAATTTCTGAGTTTGAATTTTAATACAGTAAATGCTGATATAATTCACATAAACAAAAGTTCTTTGGGGTCCTCAATTTTTAAGTATAAAGGGACTTGAGTCCAAAAATTTTGAGAGCTACTGCTCTGAGACATTCAAGTTTATCTTAACCCATCTCTGTAAATTCAATACACTGCATAGATCACTGGGTGGCAGTATAACAATGTTTTAAATCTGTGAAGCCTGGGTCCTGATTTGAACATCCCAACCATAAAAAGGGATTTTTCAGATAACTGGAGAATTTTCATATGGACTAGTATTAGTCAATAACAATAAATTACTGTCAGTTTTCATGGGTGTGACAATGGTACTGTGGCTCCATAAGACAATGTTATGTCTATTTTTGGAGATACATATTTGGAATGCTCTAAGACAAAAAGGCATATTTTCTGGAACTTGCATTAAGATACTGCATCCGAGAGAGTGGAAGGGAAAGAGGGAGGGAAAGGCAGCGTAATGAGGTCAGTGTGGCAACATGCTGTTAGCTGCGAATCTGGTTAAGGGGTATTCATTGTTAGTCTCAACTTTGAACCCAGAATTATACAATTAAAACACCTAACAGACAATCTTAAACAAATTCCTGTATTTTGAGATCACTTTTTCTTTGATGTCCTATAGTTGTCACTATGCTGTATCCAGGTAAGGACTTTAGAATATATCTTATTTGGGAAATTTGGTAGGTTTCCTTGATGGAACACTGTATTTTTCAACAATTCTGGAAAATTTTCAGCCAACGTCTCCATCCACATTCTCCTTCTCCCCTGGAAATCTGATTAGTGATAGTCATACTTCCTTGCTGTGCCCTTCATGTCTCTGAACCTCTCTTATATGCCCCATTTCTTTGTCTCTTTGAGCTATACTCTATACAATTCCTTTACTTCTTCCAATTCACCACTTCTCTCTTCAGTTGTCTATTCTGTTTAATCTGTCCATTAAGCTTTTTTTAAAAAAATTATTTTTATTTCTAATTTCGTTTGATTTTTTTTCAAATCTGAATGACGATTCTTTAGAGTCTTAATCTTTAACTCATATTTTCAAACCTTTTTTAAATTTCTTTAAACACAAATACAGTTTACATCCTTTGTATGAAAATTTAAGTATCTTTGGTACATAATTCTGTCTATTGCTTCTGCGGGCTCTTAATTGTACTGTCTTGAATCTGGTGTTTTATAATTTTTTTTTTTTTAACCTGTGAGCTGCTCATATTTGTGGATTTTGCCTACGCAAATTCTTTGAGATCAGACTGAAGTTCGCCTTCCAGAGGTGAGCTGCATGTTGCCTGACTTTACCAGCAGCCTTGAACCACTGTAAAGTAACCCCCAGGCTTGAGCTGTTTCACACCACACCAACAGCATTTGTTCAGAATGCAACCTAAGCAGCAGTTGGCTTATAGTTACAAAATCTCTGGGAGTCTGTGCTTCCCTGGCATACCATCCCACTGTCACGATGGGTGTACATCCTTGCTGCCCCTTCCTGTGCTTGAAGCCTCTCCTTCACCCTTACACTGAGGTTATAATCATTTGTGGTCCCAGCACTATGTGCCAACCCTATCCCCAGGTAGACTGAGGCTGTATCTCCTGTCTCCCAGAATCAGAAGAAATCCTTAGAGTAAATGTTAGCTTTCAAGTACATGTATTTCTCAGGATTCCAGCTTTCAACTGTTTTTCACCACTAGAACTTATTCCCTTTCATGCCATCGTAGGTCTTATGTTTTAAAAGATTTTACCTTATTTTATGTTATCTAGTAAATTTAGTTGTTTCCCTTGGAGGAAGGAATAGGTTCAGCGTATCTAGCCTGCCATAGTACTGGAAACAAAAGTGAATATTTCTATGTGTAAAGAAAGTAAAATAAGATACTGATCAAATAGCTGTGTTTTGTGCTTCAGAGTTTATGGGTTTTTTTCAAACCACAAGAAAATATTTCTATGTAAATTGCTAGGAATTTGTTCTAATAAACATGGTTCGAATTAATTTCTGTGAGCTTCATAAAACAGTGTTCTATCTGAGGAGGGCCTGGCCTTTGGCAGCACTTTCTCCCTCTTTACTGCCAGAGTCTCTTTGTGTACCAGGTTCAGACAGGCAGGAGAGTGCCTTTATTAACCTGGGTCAATGTTCTCTTAGGAGATGGGGGAAGGTTCAAGGTGCTTTCACAGAGGAGGTGGCTCTGGATTTGGACCTCTGAAGAACAGGTAGACTTTCACGAGGTGGAGGTGGGAGAGGCAGTGCTTCGAGAGATGCCAGAAGAAGGAAAAGCACCAGAGGAAAGCCTGGGCTAACCAGTGAATTTAGGTCTTCAAACGGGGTAACTGCTGTGCACCCCCTCACCTAGCTGCCTCTTTTCACAATGGACACCTCCCCGGGGCTTGGTGCAGGGAAGCTCGGGGAAGTCTGCGAACCCCTAAAATGACCTACAAAATTGTATGTGTAAGTTTTTCTAAGAGGGTCCATGAACTTTAGAATCAGATAAAGACCATTACGCTTAGAATCTGAGGAACCGCTGGTTACTATATTTTTTCCAAAATGTAATTTTACCACTAAGAAAGCACCCAAAACTAGCCCAATGAAGTATTATTTAATAATAAAATTAAAGTGATGATGAAAAACTCCACAGACGATTAGTAAATGGATAAGTCTATAGCAGTCAAGGAAGCTTTAATGGCTTGTCTTTGGGAAGCACAGTCTCCGTCCACCCACTGTGGTGACTTACCTCTTCAGGTGGTCAGACCCAGCTGTGCATCCCCTGTGGTAAGACTGCAAGACCCCTACAGGGGGGGACAGGGATGGGGTGGGACTCCAGTCTGTGAGCCTACCCTTAGCACGCACTGGGCCGGTGAGTGAATGCATGCATGAACAAATGAAGTAACAAAGGGCTGCGAGCAGGCTGCTTTCTAGTCTCCATGCTCATCCTTCCTGCGCATGTCCTCAAATACCAGCCGTCTACAGTAACACCAGAACTAACAACTTAAGACACCAGAGATTTCTCTTCCGTCTCCCTATTAACGCACACTATCCTCACCTCAACTGTCCCCATCCCGCGCTCCCTAGGCCTCAAGTCCCCCAAAGTCTTTCCACGAGGTGTCACCAGGTCTCAATCCACTCAATGCTTTTACCCAGCAGCAAAGTCCAGAGGAAAGAGAAAGAGGAGAGAGACAGGCTGTCTCCCACACAACCTCACGGAGGAGGGGCTCACGGAGGCTGGTGCGCGGGGCTGGGACAGTGAAGTCGGCACACAAGCCTCAGAAGATTTGTCCTGCTGCACATTTCTTCTCTTCAGTTCCTCAATAACAGAAAGAAAAGAACACGTTGCCTCTCTTACCAGAGTGCCAAGGAAGGTGCTGATGGAGCGTGCCGCCTGGCAGAGGGCACCATACTCCTCGAGCAGGAGGGAGATGAACTGGTGTGCCTGTGGTGGGCCCTGCAGGCCAGACGGCGCCTTCACCTTTGCCGCAGCTGACAGCTGCCGGAGCAGGCGGACCTTCATCTCCAGCACGTACTCTCGGGCTTGCTGCTCCAGTCGCTGGTACAGCTGGTAGGGGTCCCTCTCACAGAGCCTACACAGAGAAAGAGAGTCACCACTCATACATGGCCCACACACGGGTCCCAGGACCAATGGTTTTTATGTCAGCAAGCATCTTTTCTGAAGTCTTTCCACAGGCAACCACCTATCAGTGACGACGACCATCACCTTCCTCACAAGGACCTATGAGAAGCAAGATCACCCGACCTCACAGATGGGTTCCTGGGCAGAGAGCATTACCAGTGAACTAAAAGGAAAACAGACACTTACTGAGTGCTTTCTCTGTGCAGCACCGGGCTCACCGCACATGGTTTCAGCCCACACAGGGTGGGTGAGTTGTATGAACTCACACAGCTGGCCAGTGGCAGAGTGTGCCACCATACCTCAGCAGTGGCCCAGATGCACACTCTCAACCACATACTACATACAGACGAGACTGAAGATAATTGTGAAGTCTCACATGTTAACAGGTGAAAAGCACTGATCCCAACAGAGGTAACACCTGGCTGCAGGACTAAGATGAACTACCCTCTCCTTTCTGGAACTCAGTATACAATCCACATGGGCTTGTATCATTTTTATAATCAAAAGAAACTTTACATAGTTTATCCTATTTTTAAATTAGCCCACAATAAAAGCAATAAAAGTATATAAAATAAAGTTTGTAAGCTGAAGATTAGGGAGTAAATTAATACTTGCCTCACCAGTAGGCCACAGTTGCAATGAACATTTCATGAATTTCCTTCCAAACTTGATAATGCACTTTTTTATTGATAAAAATATTTGTATGATAATCTACTTTTCAAAGCATGTTCGATAGTATTTAGCATTATTATGGTTAAATTTAACACTTCTTTTAATTGTGCAATTCTGAGGAGCCTCTAGATGGAAACCTAGGACCACTGATGCAATAAACAAAAAATTCATCCATAACCCACCACCAGGAGGAACCAGTTTGAGCTCAGCACTCTTTTAGAACTAAGGCGTGAAATATATTAAGCTATAGCTCTTGGATTTTACATAATAGACCCTTTCACCTTCTGGGTGCCACATTAGGCTAAGGAGAAGAAAATAAGTTGTCATCTGCTCTATTTTTAAATTACCATACCACCTAGGTTGTAAAAAAACAAGAGCCTTCTTTGAGCAGGGCAGGTTTAAGGAAAAAAAAAAAAAAGAGAGAGCCAAGTAAAACCTTGCAATGGAACATGTGAAGCCTTATATATCATGTGGTTAAAAAACAGTGTAAATTGATGTGGTTCCATTAGTACATTTCAGACAGATATATTAATTTTTTAGCATGACAATTATAGTTTTAATTACTAGTACAATAAACTGTCCTCTGAAACAGAATGTATTTCATCTATTAAATGAAAGCCACGGAAGACTCAAATTTAGACACAGGAACAATCAAACTTATAAGTAGATCGGACACATCCTTCTTAGTTCTCTTAGCATGGTGGAATTAGATGCCTTTTATTTCTTTGTCCACTTCTGTATTTTATAAATGTAAGGAAATAACCATGTGGTACTTTTGCAAACAGATTTTTAAAAAGTTATATGAAAAGGAGGCAGGAACATGGTAAAGATGCTGTGGAAGTTCATTCACTAATTTATTAATTCATATGTACATTCAACAAATACTGGCACATTAACTGTGTGCTGGATACTATTGTAAGGTATTGAAGATGCAGTATTAATAATCAGTGAAGTCATGGCTTTGATGTGAAGGTTATGGGTTTTTTCCTAATACTAGGAAACCTAACTTCTTAAATAGGCACGTACCATCCAGAACCACCTCATGAAACACCAATGGTTCACAGGTCAAACCTTGAACACACTGGCTGAATTTATCAATTAGTTAGTATAACCTATGGCTAATCACTATCTCTGCCTCCAGGATAAAATCTACTGCATAGCAAGCATCAATTTATAAAACTCCAAAAGGTGTTGCATTTAAAATGTGAAAGAGACGAAACCCAAATAAGAATCAACCCATGAAATGCCAAGCTCAAATGTGTTGCTTTTATTTGGAATGTTTCAAAAAACAGAAAAAGATGTTACATTCAAACTATAAGGAAGAATAAAAATTACCACCACCTCAAGTTCTGTATTGTTACCTGCTAAAGAACAGATGCGTGTTGTGAGCCACTCACATGTCAGAAACAGCCACACGGACAGGCCTGCCTCCAGCTGCTCTCCACCTCAGGCACTGCAGGTACACATACAAGCTGCCTGACCCCATGGAGCCTCAGTTTTCTCATCATGTAAATGGGGTAACTCTGCCTTTCCCCTTGGGTTGATAAAGGCAAGGGTGCTTGTGAAAGTACTTAGTAGCATCCCTGGCACAACAGGTAGGTACTACTGTCGGTCTTAACACGGAGAAATGATAGAAACATTTCATTTTCTTATTACATGGGCAATAAGTGTTGCATTAAAATCACAATAATTTGAATCTTTTTACCCAGAAGGCTCACATTTGCCAGTCTGCCTGCTGCAGACGTGAACTGCACCTAGGGCTGAGCAATCACAGCCAAGCCCTACCCAAGTGCCATCAGGAGAGTCTGAGCAGAAGGCTGCAAGAGTAGCAGGAGAGGGTGGGGGTTTGGATGGGGACACAATAGGAAGGGGTGACACGTACCTATCCACGAGCTCCTTCACTCCCTCCTTGTCAGGGACCAAAGACTGGTCCTGGTCGTCTGCCAGTGGGGTCCCTGCCTGGCGGTATATGCAGCGAACCATGTAACGCACTTCTGACCAGTAATTCTGCAGCTGCTGAGGTTCTCGGTCTGTCTCTGATGAAATTTCTCTGTGAGACAACACAGGAACCAGGAGAGTAAGTTAGATAGGTTACCACAAGCTGCTTCACTTGCTTACCCTGACAGACTGCCTGAGGGGGTGAAGACGTCCTCAAAGCAGGGCGGATGGAAAACAGCCAACATTTCCCCACCTCTTCCACCTAGCCCAGCTCCCACTAGCTGGCTCCCGGTCACTGTCACCGAAGGGGTGCTGATGGCAGCCCCAGCACAGCTCCCAGGGTGCCCTCTGCTGTCTAGTCCCTAAGACCTTCACGTCCTTAGATGACAGGAACATCTTCAGCTGCTGTCCACAGTCGGGAACACCAACCCCCCCGCCCCCCCGGCCTACCTGACCTTCGCTGTCCAGGTAGCTGCCCACTAAGCCTGTGCCTCTCCACCCGCTGGTCCCCATTTGGCTCCACAGGATTCCTTCCTGTGCTAGGGCACAGAGCCGGCTCAGATCTGGTCCTGGGCTCTCTTCCTCTCAGTCATCTAGCAGCTGCCCATCACTGGCCCCCCCTTGTTTACTGCCGCTGATCTTCGATTCTAGTTATCTATGTACGTCTCCACTCCCTTCCTGAGGACTAGCGTCCCAGTGTAAGTTCCTCAAGACCAGGAATTTTTGTCTTATTCATCTGGTTCTTTCTCACAGTAGCCATGCTGCTACCTTACTCTCAGGAGAGGCTCAAATGTTAGTTGCTATTTGTCACAATAGCCCAGTTTCCTGGTCCAGCTCCATCATGCACCTGTATGCCATCGTGGACAGGCAGGAGCGGCGTGGCACACACACCACGTACCTGCGCTCACTGCAGGCCTCACATGAGCATGCTGTGTCCGAGGGCAGCGTCTGTGTGCCCAGAGCTAGCCTCCCACCACTGCTGGTCTCTGGCTGGGAGCTACCAAGTGGGGAGTGAAGAAGAAAATCTTGGCCCTGCTTTAAAAAGAGAACATAATAGACCAGTTATGTTCAAATGTTCATGGCATCAATTTTTTTATTAAGTGTTCAGAAAATCACGTTTTAGAAAAGTTTTAAAACCCAGACATTGAAAAGAAAGTATCTTAACTGACATTATATAGGAAACTTTTTCTCTCTGTAATTCAAGAACTTTGTTTGGAACCAATGACTTTCTACCTTCTTGCAGTTTACATCATAATCACATGAGGACATTCAGTGAATTTCTTTTATCTTTTAAAAAAGAATTCTGCTCCCAGTGTCCTAATCAACACATGAGATGACCATCCCAGTGGGCACCTCTGGGAAGTGACATTCCCACAGAGGCTTGAGAAAGCACTTAACCCAGCGGCCACCCTGAACCCTGCATCAAGCAGCCGAGAGCAGAGGCCTCTGTCCAGGGTAATCCCGTAACCTGTACTGCCTGCTCTGACTGAGGAACAGGACGCGTAAGAAAGAGAACACTCTGGGCAAAGATGACTGGATGAAGCAAGATCAGACCTTCCCACCCAAACCCAACAGTATCAAAAGGATTTCACCAACAACCACTACAGAGAACACAAGGACAACCAGAGGCCCCTCACAACCCTTTCCCTCCCTCAGTTACCCACCCAACCGACCCTGCGGTCCCTCTAGAGACAGGCCCTGAAAAGGACTCTGCTTTGTGGAAATGTGGGCTCAGGTCTCAGAATTGAGGACAGCCACAGGGTGACACAGGGTGCTAGAGAACCCCCAGAGCTCACAGCAGGCCCCCTGCTCTGTGACCATTGCCCCCAGCAGGCTGAGGAAGAGCAGCACAGTCGCAGGAGGGGCTTCTAGAAGAGAATTCATCTGAGTCCAGAGAACTGCACTGTGCCCTCCCCTGTCCCCACAAGGGGAAGGGCGCACCCCTCACCCCGCCCCCATCACGCAGGGAGCCAGGGAGCCAGGGAGCCAGGGGCTCACCCCTGAGCTGGGTTTGGTCGGGTTTGTTCAGACACTTCACCACCCCAGCATGCTGTGGACTAAGCACAAGAAAACTCTTCCAAGGCCCTGACATAGGTCCCGTGGAGTTTGGCCACATGGACACCAACATCAGACTCTGAAGTGGGAAAGCCTGAGAGCCACCCCCCCAGAGGACAGAGGAAGGCAGCAAGGGAGCTGGCACTTGTGTGGTCATCAAAGAACCCCACTGACACAGGTCCTGCTGGGTGAGCAGACCCCAAGGGCCTGAGGGGAGGCTGGCTGGGTGTGACCATCCCGTACAAAGTCCCCACCACGGCCTGAGAAGTGCCCAAAGAAGATCTGAATGTCCTGCTATGTTCTGAATGTTTGTGTCCCCACATCCTCCAAATTCATATGTTGAAATCCTCACCCCCACGGTGATGTAGGAGGTGGGCTCTTTGGGAGGTGATGAGGTCATGAGGGTAGGCCCTCATGAATGAGATTCCTGCCCTTTTATCAAGGAGGCGCCAGACAGCTGCCGTGCCCTCACACCACGTAAGGACGCAGCAGGAAGGCACCATCTCTGAACCAGAACTTGGGCCCTCACCAGACATCACATCTGCCAGCACCTTGATCTTGAACTTTCCAGCCTCCAGACTGTGAGAAATAAATTTCTATTGTTAAATATGTCTCCTTTGCCAACAGGCACAATGTTTGGCCTTGTGGGCAGAGGGTGCTGCATGGACACTGGCAAAGAAGGGGTGTCCCTCCAGGTTCCTATGCTTTCCTGGTCTTGCTCCTACCCGCAAGACAGCGCCCCATCAGTGGTGTGGGGGGGCTGGGGGCACACACTCTCCAGCACTCAGCCCTGGCCCACAGTGCCTCAGGGAGCCTCTCTGCTACACAACAGGTCCTAACCACACCTCTCCAAGTCTGTGCCTTCCTTTCAATCCTCTCCCTCAGCTCCACAGCTAGTGGCTGCTCCCTAGATCTGCCGTGATTATATGCTTTGGAGCTCACTTCACGGATCTGGGTACCTGATCTGTTACTTGTCAATTATTCTTTATGTTAAAATGTGCCTGTTCTAATTACTGGTGTGGTGCCCATCTCCTGACTGAGCTCTGGTTGACACATCAACCTAAACACCCCAGTTAATCTCTTCTATCACAAACTCTTATCTGAAATCCTGGTGTTCTACTTGTTTTGTTATTCCTCTGTCTTCAACATTGGAATGTCAGTTCCACAAGAGCAGGGACCTTTCTACCTGTTCACTATGGTACACCAGTACCTATGATGACAGCTGACACACAGTACACTCAGAACAACCACCAAGAACTTGAAAGTAACATTTCCTGGCGACAAGAGATGAAAGTGGCCAAGCAAGACAGCTCACACCTATAACCCTAGCACTTTGGTAGACTGAAGCAGGAGGATCGCTTGAGGCCAGGAATTTGAGACCAGCCTGGGCAACAGTGAGAATCTGTCTCTACAAAAAATAACTTTTAAAAAATTAGCCGGGTGTTGTGGTACACGCCCTGTAGTCCCAGCTACTGGGGAGGCCGAGGCAGGAGGATCGCTGGAGCCCAGCAGTTGAAGCAGCAGTGAGCTGTGAAGACACCACTGCACTCCAGCCTGGGCGACAGAGCAAGCGAGACCGTGGGGCGGGGTGGGGGGGAAGAGAGAGATGAAAGTAAATCTTTTAAAACAGGGTACATAATGACTATATATTAAATTCTTAAATGTGTCCCATTATAGTACTCACCTTACACAAATCTAACTTCAGTCATTATGTTTTGTCCAAGTTCAACACAACTTAAAGAATACAACAAAATTCAGCATTCAATAATATAAAATTCACCATGTCCAGCATCCAATAATAAAACCAAAGCAGGAAAATATGACCCGTAACAAGCAGGAAAAGCTAATTAATGGAAACAGACCCCAAAAGGACAGAGATGATACAACCAACAGTCCAGAGTCTGAAAGTGGCAATTGTAAATAAAATCCGTATGTTCAGGAGAGTGGAGGGAACAACACAGTGAGAGTAGCCGAAGATGCTAAAAAAATAAGCAAATGGAAGGTCTGGGGTGAAAATAATTTGTCACAAGAGGAAAGACGCACTAGAGACCAAAGTGCCAATACACCCGAGACACGCAACGAAACAACCCAGGTGAAGTGCAGACAAAAGACAGAAAAAATGAACAAAGTATTTGCAAGACAAAATCAAAATGTCCAATATATGGCTCATGGCGTCCTAGAAAAAGAGGGGCTATATGAAAAATTACTTGAAATATTTCCAAATTTGATGAAACTATAAACTCCCATATCTGAGAAGCTCCGTTAACTCCAAGCACGATAAACACAAAGCAAACCCTACCAAGGCACATCACAGTCAAACTGCTGAAACCAGCGATAAAGTACAAATATTAGAAGCAGGCAAAGGAAAAAAAAAATATTAGGTTATTAAGTATGAAATGTCTGATTTCCTTAAGCATTGAGTTTGACAGCTGATATCTCTGACATTTCACTTTGACACTTGTTTTATTTTTATTGTGAAGCTTCATCCTCAGTCTTTCAAATGCATGGTTTGGCTTGTGATTGATTATCTGTCCATTTCCTCTTTTAGAGCAATTTTTGTGAAACCATGGATAAGTCAAAAAGTCATGTTATTTTCAAATGTGAGTTCTGTCATGGAACCAATGCAGCACAGACAGCTCAAAATATTAATATCAACAAAGTGTGCTGGAAGGATGTGGCTAATGAACGCACAGTATGTTGATGGTTTGAGAAGTTCCACTCTGGTGATTTTAATCTTGAAAATGAGCCATGTGGGCGACCTGAGACCAAGGTGGATGATGATGAGCTGAAACGTGTAGTGGAAGCGAATCCATCTCAACCTATTCATGAATTAGCAGGAAGGTCTGACGTTACTATTCCAACAATATTGGACCATTTGAAACAAATCGGCAAGGTAAGGAACCTGGATAAATGGTTCCACATGAATTGAGCAAGTGTCAGAAGAGAAACTGTCTCGAAGCTTGCCTTTCTTTGCTTTCACCACATAAAGGTGAACCATTTCTACACTCTATTGTTACATGTCATGAAAAATGGATTCCTTGTGACAATCGCAAGTGCTTGGCACAACGGTTGGATAAAGATGAAGTGCCAAAACGCAGTCCAAAACTGAATATTCATCGAAAAAAGCTAATGGTGTCTGTTTGGTGGTCCAGCGCTGGTATTATCCACTACCGCTTCATGAAACCTGGTCAGTCGATTACAGCGGACGTCTACTGCAGCCAACTGGACAGAATGATGAGGCCACTTGTGATGAAGCAGCGACTGGTCAACACAGACAGGCCAATCCTCTCGTAAGACACTTTATATTTAACACACAGGAGCAAAGATGAGGATGACAACATGTTTCCTATTAGAAACTGGGGAGGTCAGAAAAGGCCTGACCAACAACCTAGCATTCCAAACAGAAATATCTTTTTAAAACAAAGGCAAAATAAAAGCTTTCAGACAAACAGAAGCTTCCCTACACTATAAGAAAAGTTAAAGGCAGTTCTTAAGGCAAAAGGAAGATGACACCAGATGAAAATGTGGATCTACACAAAGAAATGAAGAGCACTGCACACAATAAAGCAATGTGGGTCAAAGACTTTCTATGCATTGATAAAGTCTTTTTAAAGAAAAAGTGCTTTTGCTTACTTAAAGCAAAAATAATAAAAATGTATGCTGAGGTTTATAATACATGAGAAAAATATACAACTTTACTAGCACCAAAAATGGTAGAGCTCAAAGTATATTATTACACTATACGTGAAGTGGCATAATATTCTTTGAAAGTACAGGTTGAAAAGTTGAAGATATATATACTATAAACCATAGAAAAACTAAAAAAAAATAAAACACTGAGATATAGGTAATAAGGCAAACAGGAGGTAAAAGAGAATCATAAAAATACTCAAATAATCTAAAAGAAAAGAAGGAAAAGAAATAAAGAGTAACAAATAACAGATCGGAAAAATAGGGGGGAAAAAAGCAAGATGGTACAGATAAAGCCAAACACATCAATAATTACATTAAATAGAAATAGTGTAAATATTACGATTATTAGCAAAGATGGTTAGACTGGATTTTAAAAAGCAAGAGCTACTATGCTACAAGAGATGATAAGGACTAAGAGGTTAAAAATAAAAATTAGGAAGAGATATTCCATGCAAACACTAAATCAAAAAAGACCAAGTAGCTCTCTCAGTTTTAGACAAAGTTTCCTTCAGTACAAGGAATATTAGTAGCAATGAAGAGAGAGATGATGATGATGATGATATTCATTCAACAAGGAGAAATAATGCTAAATGGGTAAGCACTCTACCAAGAGAGCTCAAAAATACATGAACCAGAAATGGAAAGAAATATACCAATCCACAATTACATTTAGAAATTTCAATACTTCTAAGTGAACTAGACAAAAACATTGAAAGAATGTAGAAGATGTGAATGCTACCATCAACCAATTTGATCTGACATTCATATAGTACACTCCTCCCCACAACAGCAGAGCGCAAATTCTTTCCAAATGCACGTGGTATATTAACCAAGATTGGCTGTAAAATAAACGTTTTTTAATAAAATTCTTAAAATTAAATCATATAAATTATGTTTCTCTGATTATAACAAGATTAAGCTACTAATCAATAACAAAAAGTTATCTGGAAATACCCCTAAAATTTGGAAATTTAAAAACACACTTCTAAACAATCCATGGGTCAAACACTAAATCATAATAAGGGCAATTATAAAATATTTTGAACAGAATGAAAAACACAACCTATCAAAATTTGTGGGATACAGTTAAAGGAGTGCTTAGGCAGAAATTTATAGAATTAAACACTTATATCAGAAAAGAAGAAAGGTCTCAAATCAATAATGTAAACTACCACCTAAGACACCAAAAGTGGTCAGGCCTGGTGGCTCACACTTGTAAGCCTATCACTCTGGGAGGCCGAGGTGGGAGGATCGCTTGAGGTCACGAGTTAGAGACCAGCCTGAGCAAGAGCGAGACACCGTCTCTACTAAAAATAGAAAAATTAGCCAAGTGGGGTGGTGGTGCCTGTAGTCCCAGCTGCTTGGGAGGCTGAGGCAGGAGGATGGCTTGAGCCCAGGAGTCGGAGGCTGCAGTGAGCTGTGATGACGCCACTGCACTCTACCCAGGGTGACAGGAGACTCTGTCTCAAAAGAAGAAGAAGAAAAAGATAATTCAAAGAGATAGAATTGTCTTGTCAATAAATAGTCCTGGAACACATGGATAGCGATATGCAAAAAATAATGAACATCCACCCTTACTTTACAGCAGATAAAAAGCTTCACTAAAGATGGATCACAGACCTAAATATATAAGCTAAAACCATGAAGACATGTAGAAAACACAGGACAAAAAAATCTTTATAACCTTGAGTAGCAAAGATTTCTTACACAGAATATAAAAGCACAAATCACTTAAAAATTGATAAATTGGACTTGATCAAAATTTAAAACTTTTGCTCTTCACAACAGTCACTAAGCAACTACAGATTAAAACCATGAGATAACACTATGAACCACTACTAGAATGGCTATAAATAAGGACTGTCAATATCCAGCACTTGGCAAAGGATGATCAACTGGAACTCTCATTCGTGGCTGAAAAACAGTGTAAGTATCAATACTTTAGAAAACAGGATGGCAGTTTCTCATGTTAATCATACACTTATCCTAGGAGACTCAGCAATTCCACTCCTAGGTGTTTATCAAACAGAAAGAAACTCTACTGACACAGACTTATACTAAAATGTTACTGTTAGCTTTATTCATAACAGCAAAAACTAGAAAACATAAATGTCTCTCTATTAGTGAACAGATAGACAAATTGTGGTTTATGCATACAATGAAGTACTACTCAGAAATAAAAAGGAATTAACTACTGCTACATTGGACAACATGGAGAAATCTCAAAAGCATTATGTTAAGCGAAAAAAGCAAAAACTACCACTCAGATTCTTTGCAATTCATTATAAAGGAATTGTATATATTTTTAATGTGACCCAAGACCCAACAGGGCAAACATTCAAGATAAGGAAAATATCAGTGTGCAGATGGGTGGATTAAAAAAAAAACAACAAGGTAAGGACAAATACTAGCAAACTCTTAAATGGCTGGTTTAAGTTGGGACTATATGCCTTGATTAGATATGGGCACAATATTGGAGAACCTGGTTCCTTAGTGTAAAATGCAAGTTACATTTCAATGATATATGATATATGAGAACACAGACACAATTGCTAATGTCTATAATCAAAACAGAGCATTTAAAACAGTCAACCTTAAAAACAAAAAAATAGAAAATTAATGAGCCAAGCAGCCTTCCTTGTGGCAGGAAGCTTGAGTGTTAGAGCCCTTTAAAGAAAAAATAATTCTCCAAAGTGCCATCTCCTCACCATATCCCCCACCAGACTGAAACTATTTTTGTTACTTAAACATACACAAATGCTAAAATTCAACATAACTTATGCTTTCTAGCCTTTGTACAACTATAAAACCCTAAGTTCGTTTACAAGTGAAATACAAAAAAAAGAGATAAAACTGATAAAAATCAAATTAGCATTATTTTAAAGAGATAGATGAATGATTAGCTGAAACCAAATTACTAAATTCAACATAGGCCTTATTCTGACTACTAAGCAGCAGGATTTTTTTGAATCTGGCCTGTACCCCTGTAGGTCTCCGCAAAATGTTTCAACTACCCCACCCCTCTCCCTGTCTGAATTTCTCCTTCAGTGGGTCTTTTCTTGGCCTTAGCATAGAAAGTATTAATTAAGACAATCGATGCTCTTTCCTCAATAGTCTGTGACAAATAGTGCACTGAAGCACAACAGGACATAGGGTGAAGCCCACTGATACACAGCAGGCTGGTCATCTAAATGTGCTGCCCCCCCATAATTATAAGAGAAAATTTTTTTAATCGTCAGAGAATTCACACACCCATGAAATATATCCACAGCCCCAAAGCATGAACTCTACTGTGCAGGATGAGCGTTTTAAACGCATTCAAGTCCTCAAACATCGTTGGATATAAATCAAAGGTAGGCTTGCTCCTTATTCAACTACACCATTTCTAGGTGCCTGCTGTGGGCCAGGCCTGTGAAGACCCCCTGACTTGGGTGAGACAGGACCCCAGGCAAACTGGCTGTGGAAGTAATACAGGGACAGGTGGGCCAGGCCAAGAGCCATGTGGGCCGCGTGGTGCCTCACAGCGCAGGGCAGACGCCTTCTCTGAGGCCCTAGAGGTCTGTCTTCACACTGAGCCCACACAGCCAACCTGACCCTGACCGACCTCCACCTTGACACCCCCACCCCCATCTTGCTCTCGGTCCAACACCCAGATGCTGCTGAGGAGGAGAAAGGACAGAGGAAAAGGTCACCACCGGAGGGGAAATCCAGGCCACTGCACAGTGACAGGCTCCTCCCCCAAACGGGGCGCACAGTCAGGCTGGCCTGCAACCCAATGCCATGGCAGTTTGATGTGCTCATCTCTCACGGACACCATCAGAGATCTTCCCCACTCTCCTGTTCCTTCCCACTCCCATTGAAGCCCTCTCAAAAACAATTTTGTAAAACAAAAGTTTATAGAGAAGAGTTCTGGCAGCAACTATCTCAACTTCTACACTCCTCGCCCTACCTTACTCGCCCCATGCAGCTTTGCCTACAAACCCTATCTCAACAGAAGGGCATGGTTCTTCCAGAAAGAGAAATCCCAGCCTCTCCTATCTCATGGGACCTCACGAGTGCCACCATCTGTCTACCTTACTCTCTCCCACCCCCAAACAATTTCAAACTCTGCCTACCCAATGCCAAGTGTGGGCAAGAACATGAGTAGCCAGAACTCAAACACTGCTAGTGGGGATATGAATTGGAACAAGCATCAGGGAAATTAGTATTACCTTATAAATGTAAATATTTCAATTATTTATAAACCAGCAATTCTACTCTAAAGATAAACATCTTAACAGAACTACTACAAATGAGTACCAGGGGATGGGTATACTAATGTCCCTGACGGCATTTTTCATTATCACAAAAAATGGGAAACAACTCTACACCCTTCAAAAACCTTATTGACAAATAAATTGCAGTATAGTTACACATTGAATTGTATGTGAATTGTATTATATGAATTATGAATGAATTATATTAGTGAAAATGAATAAACTGCAGCTATCCAGGTAGCATGAGGGAATCTCACAAAGAAAATCAAGATACAGAAGACAACATAATAAGCATACATACACCATTTTCAAGCAGATCAAAACCAAATAGAATTAAATAATTTATTATTTAGAGAGACACATATAGGTAATAAAAAAAATTAAGAGTTTTTTTATTAATAAAATAAGGGAATGATAAATACAAAATCCAAGGACAGTGGTTATCTGAGAAGGGGAAGGCTGCACAGACAGGAACGCGAGCATGAGGAATGGCCTCGTTCTTATGCTGGGTAGTGTGTGTTTACTATGCTCCCATAATATGTATATTATCTTTTTATTCACATACACATATACATATCTATATAGATACAGAGATATATCTAAAATGCAGGTTGATGCATCCCTAATCCAAAACTCCAAAACCTTTTGAGTGCTGACAAGACACCACATAGGTGGCTGAGATAGTAACATCTTTACTTTCTGGTGGTTCAATGTACATAAACTTTGTTTCATGTACAAAATGATTAAAAATATTATATAAGGTTATCTTCAAGCCATGTGTATAAGGTATCTAGGAAACACAAGGGAATTTCGTGTTTAGACCTGGGTCCCATCACCAAGGTATCTCATTATGTACATGCAAATGTTCCAAAATACAAAAAGCTCTGAAATTCTAAACACTTCTGGGTTTTTCACAAACATTTTGGATAAGAGATACACTCAATCTGCATTACAATGGAAAAATTTAAAATGTAAAGAGGGGAACCTCTCCCCCTCTCTCCAACTATCAGCTCGTTCCTTCAATATTTAAATATTCCCAAGTCCTTCCTCCAGCTTCACCATCCTCTCTTCTGCATGTATCCCGTCCTCTCCTCCCTGCACAGTCAAGCATCTTAAAAATCTACACCTTACAGACTTTCTCAGCTTCCTCACCACTAAATGGGTTTTTTTTGAGACAGAGTCTCCTTCTGTCACCCTGGGTAGAGTACAGTGGGCATCATCATAGCTCACTGCAACCTCACACTCCTGAGCTCCAGCAATCCTCCTGCCTCAGCCTCCTGAGTAGCTGGGACTACAGGCGTGTGCCAGCATGCCTTCCTAATTTTTCTATTTTTAGTAGAGACAGGGTCTCGCTCTTGCTCAGGCTGGTCTTGAACTCCTGAGCTCCAGCGATCCGCCTGCCTCAGCCTCCCTGAGTGCTGGGATTACAGGCGTGAGCCACCGCGCCCGGCCTCACCACTAAATTATTCTTCACACAGTTCGATCTGGCTTCTGCCCCCACCCTTCCACATACGCAATCTAGCCAAGATCAAATACAATCTCTTATTTGCCACATTCAACACTTCGTATGTTTTCTTGGTTGACTTTTTAAAAATGTCTGTTGGGAGGACTGCTGGGAGATAATTCTCCGTGGGTCTCTCATGCTCCTCCTGTCTTGCCGGATATGGGAAGGCTGCAGGGCCTGGACCATTCTTTCCCCAGGCCTTTTCTTAAGGTTGTTTATGCAGCTAACAACCCTGAGACAAAAAGCAGACTTGCTTGCTGCTTATTGTAAAAGCACGGATTCCCCACACTAAGTGTCCGTGAGCTGCTTTATGTCACAGCACATGGGTAACTCCCCCCCCCCCCCGCCCTGAGTCACGGCCATGGGACTGGGGCCGGAGCAATGAGCACTGATGTAAACATGCCAATGCTCGTGCTGTTTGCTGTGCCATGATTAACAAAGTCCTGTATCTCTGACCCAGGAGCCTCGAGAGTCTTCTACCAGTATCCACAAAATAGTAACAAGATAGCTTATTACCTTCCACACCAGTAAAATCAAATCCCAAACCCGCCAACTCCTGACCTTACCATCCTCCAAACTACTGATTTCCCTCAGTTCTGAGTATCACGCTCTTGTTTTTATTCCTACTTCTCATTCATGTCATCTCTTAAACGTCAAGTGTTCTCTAGAACTGCCTCCCCTCAACATGCACTTCCCACTGCACCCGCTGTGCAGGATGAATGTGCCAGTGACCCAGGTCAGAAAGGGAGTAAGAGTCACCTGCACAGAACCTCTCAATGACCGCAGTTACGAGGATCCAGCAATGCAAAGGACGGATGAGGCAAACTGACTGTGAACTGAAACTGCAACACTTGGGGGAAAAATCGAGATTCCTCAATATAGAGACAAATAAGGTCAAAGACCTGTTTGACTCACAGAAGGAGGGTCTTGAAACACCCAATTTACAACTGAAAAGGAGAAGTCAACTGCATCTATACCAGTAAAATTAGAGGAAGATAAATGTAAAAAAGATGCCATTAAAGACAGCAACAAAAAATTTCAAATACCTGTGGGCAAATCTTTTTTTTTTTTAAAAAAAGGCACAATAACATAACAGAAAAATATAAAACATTAATAAATGGGAAAAAATCCACACACAGAATCAGAATATGGATTCTGGGAATCAGAATACCCAATATTAGAAAGCTGTTCATTCTCCTCCTACTGACTTACAGATGCAACCCTCGGTCAAACCGTAACAGACTCAGCGCAATCCCAGCCAAACCGTAACAGGCATTTTTTGTGGAAACTGACCAGATACTTTTAATTGACACAGAAATGCAAAGAGCCAAGGATAGCCAAGACATTTTTGAAGAGGACAAGGTAAAAAGACTTTCTCTCTGGATATGAAATTTATTATAAAGCTACACTAATTAAAAAAACATGATGTTGGCATAAGGACAAAAAAACCAACACAACAGAGTAGAGCCCAGAAGCAGATCCACACATACATGGACACGTGATTTGTAACAAAGGTGCACTGAAGGGTTGGGGAGAGGGCGCAAAAGTCCTCTCAATAAATACTGCCAGGGAACTGGACATCCACATGGAAATAAATCAAAGTTGACTTTTACCTCACACCATATAAAAACTTAGTATCAATTTCAGGTGAGCTGCAGGTCTAATAGGAAAAGTGAAACAACAAAGGCATAGAACTGTGCTGTCCAGTATGGTAGCCCCTGGTCATATGTGGCTACTCAGCACCTGAAATGTGGGTAGTTCAAATTGATACGGGCTCTAAGTGTAAAATACACACAGGATTTTTAATAAAATATAAAATGAAAAAGATATTAATACTGATTACATGTTGAAATGACAGTTTGGCTATATTGAGGTAAAAAAATATAATATCACCTGTTTCTTCTTAGTTTTTGATATACAGCTGCTAAAAAATTTGAAATTACCTATGTGGCTTGCATTTGTGGTTCACATTTCTTTTGGACAGTGCTAATAAAAGGAAATACATACTAAAAAATATGTTTCTATCCTCACGAGAGGCAAGGCTTACAAATAAACAGGACTAAAGAAAGGAGTAACTATTAAGGGAAAATATGACTAAAAATGAATCTGTGTTCATAAAAAGATACCATAACATAGTGAAAAATAAGAAAAAAGGAGATGGACAATATATGCAATGCATATAACCAATAAAGGGCTTGTACTCAGCATATATAAAGAAATCCCAAGTCAATAAGAAAAAGGCAACCCAACAGAATAGTTGTTCTCAGAGTGTGGTCTGTGGACCCCTGGGAGTCCCTAACATCCTTCAGCAGGTTCACACGTCAAAATTATTTTCATATTAATACCAAGATGTTCTTAGTATTACTGTGTTGACATTTGCACTAACAGTGCAAAAGCAATGGTGGGTAGAAGAGCCAGCACCGTGGCAAGAATGAAGGCAGTGGGAGCAAAGTATGCTAGTGGCCACTGCATTTCTTATGCCACACACTTAAGATTTAAAAAAAAAAAAAAACCAAATCCATTTAAGAATGTCCTTGATGCAGTAAAAATAAACATTCATATTAAATCTCAACCTCTGAGCACATGTCTTCTGAATATTCTGTGTGATGAGACGGAAGCCTGCCTAAAGCATTTCTGCAGCACGCCCAAGGAAAAGGGCTGCCTCAAGGACAAGCACTATGTATTGTGAGCTCAATGGCCACTTTACCCATGAAACATCGATTCTACTCGAAAGAGACTGAACTGTGGTTATCTAGACTTGGATATCTGTCAGACAGTTTCCAAATGAACGAAATAAGCCTGTGACGTCAAGGAAAACCACTGATGCTATTTGTGGCCAATCATAAAATCTGAGCTTTTCTCATAATCATAATTTTTCTGAGCAAAAATTAGAACTTTGGAAAACTTGCACCCGCCATGATGGGCCTGAAAGCTTCTCAACATTTAGAGACCTTTCTGATGAGATCAGTGGTGATATTAATAAAGGTGATCCTTTGATACTGAGTAATGGAAGGAGGCCATAAAACCAGTCAGAAGAAAACAGCTGAACTTGTAACAAATTCTGAAAGGTCGAGTCTGGGGAGTATGGGAGTCTAACTCCTGGAAACCCCAAGCACAAGGATGCTCCCACTCACTCCCAGGGGACCTGTGAGAAGCAAGCCACCTTGCTGGCCCCAACCCTCCTCCCACATCCAGGAAGCAAAGGCCTTCACTGCTAGGGAGGGCAGGCACCCTGTGCCCAGAGCCAGGCCTGATCCACTTGCTGAGAGGAGGGAAACAAGCCCCTGCCCTGGAGAAAGGCAAGTGCCACACACAGGCCAAGACCAACACAAGACAAGGCAGAGGTCAGACCCCTGCAGATACAAGGAAAAGTCTGGCTGCCATGGGGCAGGATCGCTGGGAAAGCTGCCCCTGACACCTTGAGCGCAGGGCTGCTTAAGAGTCAGACTGGACAGGGCAACTAAGAAAAGTGCCACCATTTGAGACTTATGCCAAGTAGGCAGTAGAGACAGACCCCACCCCACGCCCACAAAAACAGAAGGGTGCAGCTTACACCACTAGAGAGACAGTCCAGGCCAAGGACTCACTGGACCTACTCAGCCTCCAGGCGGCACAGCAGGTAACAGCCTCAGCCTGGTGCCCTCTACACACTGTCACTTGACCAAACAGAACAGGAGAAATAAAAAGCAAGAACCAACAACATTTAAGGAAGAAATGATAATACCAATTCTATACAAACTCTTCCAGAAAGGAGAAAAACAGGAACACATCTCAACTCATTTTACGAGGCCCTGAAGGACATTACAAGCCAAGACAACTACAGGCAGATATCCTTCATGAGAACAGATGCAAGATCCTTTTACAGTAGAAGTCCAGCAAATCAATCCAGCAACACGCAAAGAGGATGTCCACAGAAAGAAACAAGAACGTTCACAGCAGCTTTTTTCAGAACAGCCCAAATCTGGAAACAATACAAATGTCCATCAATTAATTGGTGAAGGGATAAACTGGTATATCTGTACAGTTTATTCAACAATAAAAAGGAACTACTGATGCATGCAACAATCTGGATGACTCTCAGAAGCATATGCCAAGTTACAGAAGTTAATGTGACACTCTGGAAAATGCAAAACCGTAGGAACAGAAATCAGGTCAGTGGTCACAAGAAGGTAGGGGAAAGGTTTCGACTACCAAGGGGAACAAGGGAACTTTAGGAGGTAAGGCAAATGTTCTGTGCCTTAATTGTGGAAGTGTATTTTTTTAAGCAAAAAGGGTGGATTTTACTGAATATAAATTATATATCATTTTTTAAAAAGGCCAGCTCCCACAAAGAAGTCAACCTACAAAAGCCAACAGATGGTCTGAGTCCACAAACACAGGCCAACACTGTACCCCTGCCATCTCTAAGGCTGCCGTTTTCGGGGAGGAGAGAAAGCCTCATCTGATAGGCTGTCCATCACCAAGACAAACTGGGAACTAGAAATGAGACTCCCCCAACCCAGGCAAGACTAATTGCAAGGAACCAGACACACGTCTGCTTGCTTCTGTACCAGGGTGAACAGCAGCAGCCTTTTCTCAGGGCAGAGGCAGCCAGAATAACAACAGCAGGGCTGGAACAGGAAGAAGAGATAAAGTTTAAGAAGCGAAAAAAAAATTCCAAAGGCAAAGAATAATGCTTTAGTCAGTGGGAAGACTTAATGCCGACTGGAAATGAACAGGAAACAAACTAGTATCAGTAATATTAAATAGCCTTCTATTAAAAAATGGGGAAAGACCAATACCTTAAGTGGACATAGAAAGTAAACACAAGAAAAGTAGTAAAATGATAAAAGCAAAAAGATGTGAGGAGGAGAAAACCTCAGACTGACTATGCTGCCTTTTTAATCTCTAGCGAGGAGATTTCAGGGTCTATTCACTCCTTTGTTCATTCATTCATTCATTTATTTATTAATTCAAATATTATTATTTTTGGTACCTAATACATGCCAGGCCCCATTCTTGGTAATGAATAAGTAAAACACACAGTAAAGGCCAGGCGTGGTGGTTCATGCCTATAATCCTAGCACTTTGGGAGGCCGAGGCAGGAGGATCGCTTGAGCCCAGGGGTTCAAGACAAGCCAAGACCCCAGCAGGGGTGGGGAACCTGTGGCCTTGGGGCCACACGTGGCCTTCTGGATCCTTGAGCATGGCCTTTTGACTGAATCCAAATTTTACAGAACAAATCCTTAAAAGAGATTAGTTCTGTGAATTTTGGATTCGGTCAAGGGGCCGCACTCAGGGATTTGAAGGGCCACATGTGGCCTTGAAGCTGCAGGTTTTCCCTCCTCTGTGAACTATGATGACATCACTGCACTCTAGCCTGAGTAACACAGCAAGATCCTGTCTCAAAAATAAAAAATAATAATTAAAAAAAATACATAGTATGTTAGAAATAAGTGCTAAGGAAGAGAAACAAAGCAGCAAAGGGGGCATGCGGGAGGAGGCCAAGTGAGAAATCTATTTCTATTTTGATAAACAATGAGACCCCAAGGATCAGCAGCTACTAAAGCCCTACTACAAAAACTGGCACTGGAGTCGGGGTGCTGCCTTCATGGAGTCATTGGCTTAGTGGCTGGTGGCGGGCAGCAAGCAGGTGGACACCCACACGTGCAACAGCAAAGTGCTCCAGGACTAGCCCAGAAGCAGTCCCATATTAGAAAACAGAAGAGCAGTGAATGCTGGCTGTTACTGGCTGTGTGTAGCAAGTTAAAGAGAAGAGCTCAGAAAACAGTTAGCTGTTTACAAGCAGAAATCAAAGGTAAGAGAAAACCCCAGGGGTCTAAAATAGTTGAAAAGCCAACTTCTTTCAGAACCCAAATAGTAGATTTGAAAGCCTTTTTGGTCTTTTTAAAAATTATTTCTCTTTCTTTACTCACCACTGTACTAACAAGGCGAAAGCCTTTTTGGAATAAGGGCCCACTTGAGTCTTCAAGCTAGCTCAAAGATCAGATTATGGGTGTGGTCCTCCCAGCCAAACCTGGTGGCCTCAAGGCTGCCTCTGTACAGATGAGGCACGGAATCAAGGAAAGGGGGAGCCAGGCTTGAGAATTTTATCAGGGAAAGAATATCAGGTGAGTTATCTGCACATGGAATTGTCTAGAACTAAACACACAAAAAGCCCACTAGCTTTTCAGGAAACTCCATCACCAAAGAAATTCTAAGCCCAGTCTAAAAAAGCTAAAAACACCCTTTGGGTCCCCACAGCTTGGTGACCAAGTGTGTCCGGGCAAAGGCGGCAGATACCATACCACCTATTGCAGGTGTGGCCAGGGAAGACCAGATGGAACGTCCCAGAGGGTGGGGCATAGGCCAGAAGATGGTGCGGGAGGGTGTGCCCCCTGAAGGCAAATGCAGATCAATTTCTTTCACTGCCAGTTGGCCCGTAACCCACAGGGGACAAGCCAGTGAGCCCTCGCTGTCCGTGCTAGCAGCCACTCACCACCGGCTGGTCAAGGCCGCTGTGCCTCTCCTCCTTCTCCACGGTCCTGCGGCAGTCCGGGCACACCCACAGCGGCAGGTGCAGCACGCTGTTGCCCTTGGGAGCCATGGAAAGGGCCAGTTTGCTTGCAGTCTTAATTCCACTCTCTAAGAATGAAGAATCTTTCCGTTCACTTCTGCATAGAAGACAGTAATCCCCAGCAGGGTAGGGTGGTGTCCTATGATTCATGCCAAAACTAAAAGGAGTCTGGAATAGAAAAAAAAAATTTCTATTTTCAAAACCAGATCCACAAAGCCAGGATTTAAAAAATATATATATAGTTCTAAATTTAAAATGCATACATACATTTATATAGAGAAACATAAAATAGGAAACTTGTTGAATAAAACTGAACCTAATGTTCTAGAAACTTGTAATACTTCAAATAAAATAGTAATACCATCAAGAAAATCTTACTAGGAGTTAGAAAACTGTCCAAATAACCCTTTCACCTTGACTTCTGTATTACCTCCCCTTACATGCTGGAAGCTGTCAGACAATTTTCAGACTATGAGAAAGCACCAGAACTGTACCATCAACAAAGTTTGAAGCCACTATCCCAGAGGCATCTGCACCCAGGGCTCAGGCCAGAGGTGGCAAGTCTGGCTTAAGCGTGTCTGCTGATCCAAACCATCTATGAGGTAGGCTGTCCAAACTCTAGATTCAAAATAAACAGGAGCCTCCTAGCAGCCTCTACCCAAGACCCCGCTCCCCTTCAGGCACAGCAGTGATAACGCTGAATTCACCTCCAGCTACCCGATTTCAACATAACTTCGGGGTGAGGGTGAGGGTGGGTGGGGACAGGAGCCTCGGAGGTAGGAGGCAGAGGCAAGATCACACCTTAGAACCTCTCTAAAAAATTACCACCTGCCCTATCAGAAAAGTAAAATTAGCCTTAAAAACACACAAACACAGAAAAAGAAACCAAGGCTTACGGGTCTGGAAACGGTTCTAAAGCACCAAGGCCAGCAAGTAGGGGGTGCAGATTTTAACCCAATCAGCATGAGCCCAAGACAGGCCTGTCACACAGTGCTGCCTCTGTACCTTACGAGGACCCACCCTTGAGAGCAGCACACCTGGGCAACAGATCAGCAGGGAAGCTGGCACGGCCTTCCAAGGCCAGAGGCAGCCACTGCTCTACCTGCTCAGAGCCAGAGCAAGTTGTGGGGTCAAGGTGACAGACCCCTCAGTCTCTAACACGATGGGATTGCATCTGCCCAGAGCACAACAGGGGGAAGAGGGGTCTCCAGCTCCCCCAGGCTCCTTCGGGGCCCAGCGAGCCCTGCCCAGCCAGACTCCCAGCTCCTCCCTCAGCCTGGAGGCTCGGGCTCACCCAGACTGCGAATGCACACGACAACCGGCCCACGCCCCAGGAGCTCTCGCACCCAATCGCAGGCTCCATTTCTAAAGTTCCCGCTGGCCAGCAGGCCGCAGGTACTTACACAGGAGCTGAACGAACAGACGAGCAAACCAGTGACTGAAAGCAGGGAGAGGCCACTGAGGCGAAAGACACCCGGAGGCGCTCTTACACGCTCTGTGAGCCAACCGCGGCCCTGCTCACTCCTGCCACACCAGCCCAGCCCAGCAGCCACGTGAGTATGTGGGGTACTAGGGAAGAGAACCGGGACTAGCTCCCAGTGGTGTCCCAGAAAGGTCCAGACTGCTTAACCACTGAATAACAAGAGGATCAATGTCTTTTTCCTTATCAACAGATCCCAAAAGTCTGAATTATGACAATTTCAAAAAACAAAAAAAATTCACACCGTAAAGCCGTCTTGTTTCCCCCGGTCCTAGAAAACAGCCCCCATCACCAACAGAACAGTCACAACCATCAGACTTTTCCATGGCTTCACGGTTACAAAGGTCTCAAGCCTAAAATGCTAACATAAGAGCCAGCGCTCACTCAAGAGCGCCCAGGTCAGACCCGCACACTCACTGATCATCCAGGACTTACTGGGAGAGTACCACGTGCCCAGGGTCTGGTCCAGGCACTGGGGTAGAGGGGTGAATAAAACAAACACCATTGCCCTTGTCAAAGACAAAGACAATAAGTAAGACAAGTAAGTAGAAAATAGAACACCAAAGAGTGGTAACTGATAAGGAGAAAAACATAAAGCAGGAAAGAGTATCTGGTGTTGGGAAAGGGGTCCCTTCATTTGGGGTGGAGAGGGCCCCTTGGGAAGTGACTGGAGGAGACACCTGAAGCACCGCTGTACCTGGGGAGAGCCTGGCTAAGAGCAAGCACAAAGGCCCTGAGGCAATGGGCTAGTGGTGTGGGGGCTTGGGGGGCACAGGGGAGTGGGAGAAGAGACAGCAGGGCAGGGAGCTGTGGTGGGACTCTGAGGCCATGTGCAGAGAAGGGATGGCAAGGGTGCAAGGAAGGACACAAGACTACCTGGATGCAGGAGCCAGACAGCAGTGGCTAGGACCAGGGCTGCAGGAGGCAGAGCTGACAAGATGGCTAACGGGCCAGTAGTGAGGGCAGAGAGGAGGCGGGGAGGCAAGGGCAAGAGCATGAATTGTTAGGTATTCACGGAAATACATTAATTGTATTTTTTCATTCCTCCCAATATTTGAGCTTAGTTGTGGGCCATGGGTAGGAGGCCCACAACTAAGGGGGAGGAGGAGTTTGGTCCTTTCGAGACTTGCCTGTAAGCTTTGTAAGGCAAAACCAGAGCACCTCTCATCTTCCCCACTACCGAGGCGATGCCCTCTGAGCATGCTACCCAGCATCCTGTTGTGCTGTAAGATTTTCCCACTGTGGCTGGTGTGAACACAAAAGGTTCCAGGCCCTGTATGAGCCCCAAGGATTGTTCCAATACTTCCAGGGTTCTATCCCAGGGCTCAGTGAATTTCCTCCCATGCATGTGCTCATCAGTGCTCAGCTGAAGACCAGAGGAGACCCTTATATCTCCAGAGCTCTCTTTCTCTCTGGTACTCTGCCCTGCAAATTTACTTTGGCTTCCCCAAATTCGCAACTCAATCCCCCAACTCAAGGAAATCATCCGGCTCTGGGCTGCTCCCCGAGCCATGGCCTACAATCTCTCCAGGCAGCAAGATGCAACAATCCCAGCGCTCATCCAGTTTGTTTTCCTTCTCTTAGGGATCACTGTCCTCCCCGCCTGTAGTACAATGTTGGAAAACTGTTATTTGGTATATTTTGTCCTTTGTTTAGTTGTTTAAGGCAGGAGGATAAATCCAGTTCTAGTTACTACACCTTGCTTGGAAGCAGAAGTCCAATTACATTTATTTTTAACAATTAATGTACCAGGATGAACATCATACTAGTGTCCCCAAAATCCTATACACATATAGATAGATTAAATTTATAAAGATATAAAACATATATATAGTAATGTAAGGGACTAAAGTTAACCCAGGAATTTTTCCATAGGAGAATATGTATTAACACATATTCCTAAGATGGCAATATTGCTGAAAACACTTCCAGAACACCACTAACAACTCAGTACTACACCTATAATGTATCTCACCCTTTCTGAGTAAACTGATTTTCTACCCTCAAGTAAAAGTTGTCACCTGGGGTAGGCCAGTGGCTCACACCTGTAATCCCAGCATTTCAGGAGGCGGAGATGGAACGACTGCTTGAGGCCTTTGAGACCAGACTAGGCAACACAGTGCGACCTCATCTCTACCCCTCCCCCCAAAAGTTTCCATCTGTGGCCAGTGTGTGCGCGTACGTGTGTGTGCACGCGTGCAAGTGCATGTGTGGGGGGATGCATGTGTATAATAAAAGACGCTAAATCATAATAGCATTTGTTTTCTTGCTAGGCTTATATTCTACTTCTGAAAGTAGTTTCCAAAAAGAAATTCCAAATTAAAAGGCTTTACGGGTAAACTTTCTACAAACATTTAAAAAAAAGGTCATTTTAGAGCATAAAAATAATAAAAGCAACAGCTTCTCAGGTGACAGTGGCACAACCCAGATTACACTGCCCTAGGAAGGCTAACGCACGATGCACACAAAACAACTGTGCCTGTGGGGACGCCATTCTCACCTCCTGCTGCCCAGGCTTCAGGTCCGTCTGTCCCCACATATCCCGTCTCCTGTCAAAGCCATCTCACGTTGCATGTGTGACCAGAATATCCTCTGCCTTACACCCTTCAATTGTTCCCACTGCCTAAAAGGATCAAGTCCTCAGCAAAGGCACAGGCATGACATGCAACTCCTGTGTCCTTGCATAATTACTCAGTTGAACTCATCATTCCACACTCTGCCCCACCAACTATGTGCTTTACTGCTTCCTGTACCCCTAAAACACCAATCTCCCCTTTCTTTACCAGACAACTGCTAGGCACCCTTTTTGAACCCTACTGTAGTATCTTTTTTTTCTGTGAATTTTGCTCCCCACCCCTCAACCAATACATGTCACCACAGAGCTAATTACTACAATTCCTGTAAAACTTCTGTGCTTTATACAGACTATCGTACATTCACTATACCACAAAATTACCTTCCCTATGTCCATCTTTGCATCAGACACTCAACACTTTTAAAACCCCATAATGCACCCAGCATCCAGTAGGCACCCAGGAAGGAGATGCCATTGAGGGAACTGAAATGACAAGTCCAACTCAGTAATCCACATTACCTTGCCTATCTCAACTACAATTTTCTGGATTTTTATATACAATCTTTTACTAGCTGCCTGTGCTGAAGTCCAGGGATCACTGTATGTGTGGTCACTAAAATACCTGCAACTTTCTCTGTTCCTTTCCTGAACTCAGCTTTCCAAAGCATATGCAGGTTCTTTGAGCAAGAGGCACTGCTTGCCTTAACATTAATACTTAAGTTCCTTTCCACGGGGTTACCAAAAAATTGTAACAGAATCGTATCGTGAGTTAGGTAAAAAATTACGTTAAGTATTTTATGCTCTGTAGTATGTAATTTCTTCAGTCTTACAGAGTAAATATTTAGCAACTTATAATTTCACAGTTATTCCCTAGAAAAACAATATAATTCACTAAACATTAATTATTGATTCCATATTATTACAGCACTTTCTTTAACTCTTTAGAGACAGGGTCTTGCTCTGCCGCCCAGGCTGAAGTGCAATGGCGTGATCATATTATAGCCCACTGCAGCCTCCAACACCAGGGCTCAAGCGATCCTCCCACCTCAGCCTCCCAAGTAGCTGGGACTACAGGCACGCACCACCATGCCTGGCTATATAACATCATTTTGTATAGCTAATATGAAAGTTAGTTTTCTTTAAATTTCAGTTTACATATTAGAAAAAGTAGAGAAAGCCTAAAGAAAACCGCAACCATTTTTTCTTACAGCTCCCGAATTGCCTAGCTATTACACAACCAGAGGCTCTGCAGATGTAAACAGGATAGTTTCACAGCATTACTAATGCATAGTGGTATCTGCTATCTGCTGGAACTATATATAGTTACATAAAATATTTTTATACACGTAACTGTTACTAATATGGTTTTCCATACAAATGTAGTTGCCATGTTTTAAGTCTATTAAACAATATAATTACTATTTGCTTTGATGCCACTTATCCAGAAGGAAAAAAATATCTACACAATCTTTAGAACAAGTCCGGATGCCAGGGAAAGTTTAGTATTACTGTTCTGTCATCTGACAGCACAGCAAATACTTGTAAAACACTTCAGGTCTCTACATTCAAGCGCCATACAGCAAAAGGGCAAAACAGCTTCATTTTATTAACAGCAGCAGACTTACAGCTCTGACAATATGTATTTCTAACATATTACTCTTCATCAATCTTTAAAATGCAAGTAATCTATTAAAGTCAAATAAAAAGTTGATACTGTCTGGGTGCAGTGGCTCATGCCTATTACCCCAGCGCTTTGGGAGGCCGAGGCAGGAGGATCACTTGAGGCCAGGAGTTCTAGCCTGAGCAACACAGCGAGACCCTGTCTCTACACAATTAAAAATAAAAAAATTAGCCAGGCATGATGGCGTGCACCTGTATTCCCAGCTACTCAGGAGGCTAAGGTGGGAGGATTGGTTGAGCCCGGGAGTTGGACACTGCAGGTAGCTATGATGATGCCACTCACTGCCCTCCAGCAGGGTCAACATAGTGAGATCCTGTCTCTAAATAAAAAATGTTTTAATTAGCCAGGTGTGGTGGCATGTGCCTGTAATCCTGGCTGCCCAGGAGTTGGAGGTTCCAGCCCGGGCAACAGTGAGACCCTGTCTCTAAATAAATAAATAAATAAATAATTTTTAAAAGTTGACATCAAAGGGCTACTTACTAACTTCTCAGACTGCAGTTTGTGTCCCCTTCAAAATCTGAAAGTACTTGAAAATCACAGTAACTAGTCATTTTGCATACGATGTTAACAGTCTTCATACCAATACCCAGAAATCACAAGAGGGAAAAATAAAACTACTTAGATAGAACAGAGGCCGGAAAAGGCTTTTATTCAGAGACCTTAAATGGGAACAATTTTAAAATTAAATGACCTGAAGAAATTCCAAAGTAGCCATGTGCACACCTGGCAAGGCCTAGGTCACCCACAGGGCCCTGCTGACCAGGGCAGTCCCCCATGGTTGACCCCCTTCCACCACCACTGCCCCACTCGCCTGGCACCAGGGAGGCACTCAGCCCAAGGACAGCCAAACCAGAGGCCAGCCTGTGACCTAAAAGAATGGTGACTACACACAGTATTTGTTTTCTGAAAGAATCCTCTACTTCCCATAATACAGCATTGATAAAGCTAAGTCAGTCTCCAGGGTTACTACAATAAAATCTCCACAGTCTGTGAAATTCAAAAGGCGGGAAGTGAGTTTCGGCAATGAGGCGCAGGAACTTTCACTGATGGACAGGGACAGGCCAAGGTCCTCAAGCCCACCAGGAAGAGCCAGAGAGGAGTGGAGCAGGGAAGGAGAGTGGGAAAACGGAGCTCAGAGGTCTCGGAGCACCGCGCCAGGGAAGCAACAAGAAGGACAGGGACACGGCACCCAGTGCTGCTGGGAAGGAAGGAGCAGGGTACATCCACGGACTGCCAACGGTGGCAGGAAGGCGGCACCCTATTTTTGGTGGTGCGTTTCCACAGGCTCCCAGGACCCCTGCGACCCACACACCTATCCTCACCTGGGCCCTCCCACTCGCTCTCCTTTGTCTGCTCCCGATCAAACGCCCTCCTCGCCAAGGCAGGCCCCAGACCCACACCACCACCACTTGAGGACTGTTTTGTTGACTCTGTCCTCTCTTTTACATCATTGGCTTTTCCCTCTTTCCTGCATCGTTACCATCAGGATACAAGCACGCTGAGTCTCCTGTCCTGAAGAAACTCAACATCCCCCTCTCAACGGCACTTCTGCTCCAGCTACCTACTGCCAATCTTTTCCTTACTCTTCAGCAAAACTCCTCCAGAGTTGTCCACCCCAACACTAAGAGAAATATAATGCACGCCACAAATGTGAGCTTCATAATTAAAACAAAACACAGGTGAAAACAACAAGATACCAGTACACATCAGTTAGAATGGCCAAAATCCAGGCCACTGACAACATCAAATGCTGACAAGGATGTGGACCAGCAGGAATGCTCACTCATTGCTGTTGGGAATGCAAAATGGTGCAGCTACTTTGGAAGACAGTTTGTAGATTTCTTATAAAACTAAATATACTCTTACACAGTCCAACAATCGTGCCTCTCTGTATTTACCAAATGAACTGAAAACTTATGTCCACACAAAAACCTGCACACACGATTTATAGCAGCTTTATTCATAATTGCCAAAACTTGGAAGCTGCCAGCATCTTCTGGGTAAAAAAACAAACAAACAAACAAACAAACAAAAAACTTGGAAGTAACCAAGACATCCTTCAGTAAGTGAATGGATAAACAAACTGTGGTGCATCCAGACAATGGAATATTTATTCAGTACTAAAAAGAAATGAGTTATCACACCATGAAGAGACACGGAGGAACCTTAAATACCTATTGCTAAGTGAAAGGAGCCTATCTGAAAAGGCTCTATACCGTATGATTCCAACTTTATGACATTCTGGAAAAGGCAAACTATGGAGACAGTAAAGAGATCACTGGTTTCCAGGGGCCTGGGGAAGAAAAGGGATGAGCAGGTGGAGCACGGAGGATTTTTTGGGCAGTGACACTATTCCGTATCAAACAGTCAGGATGGACACATGTCATTATACACTTGTCAAAACTCATAGAATGTACAACCCCAAGAGTGGACCTATGGGCTTTGGAGAATAATAATGTGTCAACATAAGTTCATCAGTTTCAACAAATGTTTCATTTGAACATTTGTTCTCTACTTTCTTTCTCCACTTTACCCTCAATTTTGCTGTGAATCTAAAACTGATCTAAAAATAAAGTCTATAAACACCTCCTCCTCCCCCCAAAAAACCCCACAGGCGAATTCTAGTAACATTTTATTTAATCCAATACATCCAAAATAGTATGCCAAAGGTAATCAATATAAAAATTATAATTGAGATATTTAGATTGTTTTTTCATACTAAGTCTTCAATATCTGGTGTACACTTCACACCTAGAGCACATCTCAGGTTGGACCAGCTACACATCAAGTGCTGGCTGGCTACAGGTGGCCAGATGCTCACTGGCTAAAGTCCACCCCTACCCTGTCCAGCTCTCTCCCTCCAGGAAGACTTCCACTCCCACCAGCTCTGTCAGCGTAAGATACAGACGTTCAATCTCTCTTACAGGATACTCTTTCTTCAATTGGCCTCCTGGTCACTTTACCTTCTTGGTTATTCTCAGAACCCACTCCAATCCCAGATGTCCTGACACCAATTGAAGATCGCTGCATGTGTTGTCTGGACGAGGATTCCTAACTTTAGGGTCAGTTCCCAAACTCCTTCCTTGCTCTCTTTAGTTTGTGCCTCAGGGTTGAGGCAGAATCCTTGTTTCACAGAAGGTACTTTTGTTCCCTCCCTGGCAACTTTCAAGAGAGGGGAGTAGAATAAAATGACTTTACCTCCAAGTCCTGCTTGGCCCGGGGAATGGCAGTGTGGACTTAGAAGCAGGGCAGGTGGGCTTTAGCAAGAGATAGACAGAGGAGGTGAAGGCAATGCAACTCCCCTTTCAAATCAGTTCTTATGGTCCAGCTACATCCTTGCCGTTAGCTTCCACAAGGTAGCCCCACATACCCATCATGAAATCACCTTTTGCTTAAGCAAGCCCAAGCAAGACTTGAGTCCTCAACAAGTACATCTAAGGAAAGACTGAATTTAAACTATGGTCTTGGGCTTTGGGGTCACAGAAGCCAGGGCGCAAGTTCTTGCTCTGGAATTTACTAGGTGACCCATGGCAAGTACTCTCAGTTCACCTGGGATTCCATGCCCTATCTCTGCAGCTGCTGAGTCCTCTCCCAAGGACTTTATGGGGTAGACATGCTCACAAAACTGTTCAGAGAAAGGAGGTCATAAGACTGAATAGACACCAAAACTCCATCTATGGAGTGGAAGGGCTACAAACAAAGTAGTAACATGAAATGTCACACTGCTAGAGTTTCTCCTGGGAAGAGGGAAGAAGATGGAATTAGGAAGAATTCATTTTATTCTGTGTTCTCTGTTTAATTCAAAATTTCTCAATGAGCATGCATTACTTTTATCATCAGAAAAGCAAACTTTCCTAAAAAGAAAGGAAGCTGAGGAGTAGGCCAGCTGGTGATGTGCAGGATTTCTTGAATTCAATGCTCTCTCAGCAGAGAAGGGTATATCTTAGGGTCTCAGGGTCCCCAGCACCTAGCCCTGTGTCTCCACACAGAGTAAGGAGACTGAGGGCTCCCTGCCAGATGCTGCGTCACAGCTCATTATTTCATCTGCATCTGACAGACCCCACTGAGGCAGATGGCGCCCTGCAGCTAGTGCCTGCCTCCCGACTGCCTCCACTTCCCAGCCCTGTGCAGACCACAGCACTAAGGAGACACTCTCCAGGGCTGATAAGGAACTTGCCTGTCCATATTCTGCTTCAAGGATATGGTAACAAACTTTTTAAACTTCACCAAGAGAAGATGACTGGTAAAAGACCATCAGATAAGGAATGGTAAACCAACTGAACCATAGGCAAGACGATTCATTGCACAGTTAGAAGCTTTAACCCTTGTTTGATACTAGCAAAGTTAGGCCCTAAGGCATAAAAATTCTTGCATTTATAGTAAAAAGGTATTTAACTATACTATCAGAATTTCTGGAAACATACTATATTTCCTTTTCAGTATTTTTTTATAACTGTAATCTCACATTTTAATTAAAAAACAAAGATTATATTTTCTACAAATATATGCTTAAACATTTTTTCCGGCATTAAGTATGGGATATATATGGTTATATATAAAATTGTAACTGTAAGATACAATGCTCACTACTATACATAAACATTAAAAAATTTAACAAAAATGTATACCAAAGAGCTTCTGAAAACTGTATTTTTAACCCTGACAATCACACTTCAATATTACTAATAATAGCCTGATTCAAAAAAAGCCAAGTCCAATTGGGTGTGGTGGCACACACCTGCAGTCCCAGCTACTCAGGAGGCTGAGGTGGGAGCATCACTTGAGCCCAGGAATTTGAAGCTGCAGTGAGCTATGATCATGCCTGTAAAACAGCCATTCACTTAAGCCTGGGCAGCACAGCAAGACCTCATCTCTTTTAAAAAAAAAAAAAAAGAAAAAAGAAAAAGAGCAAAATCAAAAGAAATCTCAGATAGCTTTAAGCTTATCCCCAAAGTGTAACACAAGACTAGAGCTACACATTCAATTTCGTAGCTATTGTCACATGTGGGCATTCAGCTCTTGAAATGTGGCAAGTCCAAACTGAGATGCACCTAAGTATAAAATACACACCAGATTTCAAAGACTTAGTATGAAAAAAGGATTTTTTTTTTTTTTGAGACGAGGTCTCACTCTGTGAGGACAAATACTTGTAAGACTGATCAAGGAAAAAAGGGAGAAAGGACAAAAAATCAAGGTCAAAATGAAAAAACTGTTACAGATTGAACAGTCATTTAAAATAATATAGATACTGTCCACATCTTTAGGTCAAACTTTACGTTAAAGGTTTTTTAATTCCTCAGTGGAGGGGAATAGGTAAAAATTTGATGAAGTGTTCAAACAATTCCTAGAAAAATACAACTCACCAAAATAGATAAAAAAAGCAACAGAAACCAAAGCAATACTCTATTAAATAAACTCAACCAGGCAGGGCATTGTGGCTCACACCTATAATCCTAGCACTGTGGGAGGATTGCTCGAGGCCAGGAAGGAGTTCGAGACCAGCCCGAGCAAGAGCAAGCCCTCCCCCCGCCCCCAACCCAGTCTCTAGCAAAAACAGAAAAAATTAGCCAAGCGTAGTGGTGCGCACCTGTAGTTCCACCTACTCCGGAGGCTGAGGCAGGAGGATCACTTGAGCCCAGGAGTTTGAGGTTGCAGTGAGCTATGATGAAGCCACTGCACTCCAGCCCAGGCCACAGAATGAGACTCTGTCTGAGGAAAAAAAAAAAAAACACAGGCTCTACAGCCAGACTTGCCCAGTTTCACTCACTAGCCATGTCAACACAGCTCAGCTTCCTCATCCAAAAACAGGCATAACGTCGCCATGGCCTCACAGACCTGCCATGACGAGTAAGTGAACTCACACACCTAACTAAGTGCTTAAAGCCACCCTCTGGTATGTGGTAAGAGATTCTCAAGAGACAGCTAGCATAATGAATTAATAAGTAATAACGTGTGTTTCACACATAAGATGAGAAATACCTGCTCCTTGAGGAAGAAGTCACTGTCTCTACTCCAGTCAAATCAATGTCCCCTGAAGACCAAAACTCTAAGGCTGAATGAAGTAAAAATCACTGTAGACCAAATAGCTCAAAACCACTCCACCGATGCACTGTATTCCTGTTATCTCAAGGCACATTTTTGAAATTACTCAGTGTTAGAGGTTACGACATATTTCACTTTTTAAAATATTCATTCTATGTTATTATTTATTTTATTTTTTATTGATGACCTTTTGTGAATCCGGATGTTTTTAGAGTTAACTAAAATTAAGTGAGAAGAGAAGAGATGATCGAGAGCTGAACTCCCTGGAAGCCCCCCTCAGAAAAGCACCTAACAAAGGAGGTGCAAGAATCCTAGAACCAAACACCAAATACCATCTACTCAGACCCATTCTTGAAAGCTCTGGGCCAGGACCCGACTGCAGTTCTCCAGAGCAACTGCGGCAGGTGCTGAGAACGTAACATAACATCATAACATCCGAGATGGGGAGGAACTGCCCTGGGCAGCGGGCAGGGCTTTGTTCCTCCCTCCCCTGGAAGCAGGACGTCATCAAAGTTTTGCCCAGCGAGTCACACGGCCCCTGAGGAGCTTAACTCAGGGTGGGCTGCTTTTTGGGGTCCCTCAGCTGCAGTGCACAGTGGGGCATGCACAGTTAGGACTTCATCTGCCCTGGGCAGCTTTCCGGAGCTTTGGGGGACCGGCTCACAGGGGATCCAAGACTTCTGTCCCTTGCTGCCTACCTGTAAGTGACAAACCAGCTTCGTGTAACGTGTGTGTGTGTGTGTGTCTCACCAGACTCAAATAGGCAACCAGTGCATGGTGGACCTCAATAGTAGCCAGGACGCTGTGGGCAGAAGCATACGGACTACTGTTCCTGGTGGTTGGCATACGATGCTCTTTGCTATTCTCCAAGCAGTGGGAGTCCTCTCTTGGGATTGGTAATTAGCGTACCTGCCTTGTAATCCCACCACCCCACGGGAGGTAAGGAGCTATCCCCCCAGTTTACAGAGGGGAGAACCCAGACTCAGAGAGAGGTTCACAAATGCACCCGAGATCCCACATCCAATAAGCAGTCGGGCTGGCACTCCAAAGCCACTCAGCCTGCCTGGCAGAGGAAGAGTCATTCTGTGACTCAGTTTCCCTGCTTACTTGCTTACTTGCTGTGTCCGGGTGAGCCCAGAAGGACAGGCTTGGGTAAGGCTTTTCCACCCCATGGGTGGCCCTGAATGCGGTGGGGGTGCGCAGAGAGTAGGGCAACGGTGCTCCCACATCTCCCCAGGCAGGGCCACATCAGGGGGAGGGTCAGTTGGGAGGCTCTACGGTGAATGGAGGCCGCCGGCTCGAAAGGCCAGCACCGGACGAGAGCGAGAGGGAAAGGACACTCGGGGTTTTCTCACTCGAACTTGCAGGGCGGGCCTTGGGCCACTGCCTCAGGGTGCCTGTGTGCGCATGTCCCCGCATCTTGTCCTCACATCCACCTGCCTGGGCAGGTCATCCGGGCCGACCTCCCACCTGCAGAAATGCCAGGCAGCCTTCCCTGGTGCCTCCCTGGCCAGCCTTGGCCCCCAGACTCCCAGAGAATAGGCCCATCCCTGCTTCAGACCCACTCCACAAATCTCTGACCCTTCAGAGCCCTGAACCCTGGACCCAACTTGGGGACAGGTCAAAAGCTCCCACCCTGGCCTGAGTCAAGCAGCTCTCCCCACTCGGGCTCAAAGATGGCCAGCGCCGACTGGCTGGGCCTCGGCTCCAGTGTGCCAAGCCTGGCCTCATGGGGAAGACCCTCCCCAGGCCCTTCAGTTCGGGCCTCAGATGGAGTCTGGCTTATAGCCCGTGGTCCACACACCCAGGGCTGGGTGCTCCTCTCGACCCACATGAGGGGTACACGTGAGAGCACAGGGCCCCCTCCTCAGCTGGGCAAGGCAAGGACTCAACTGTGTGACCTGCTTTCAGGAAACCAAGGCAAGCAAACATAATACAACCCAACCTCACAGTAAACTCACAGGTGGCTCTAGAACTCCTCCCCACACATCCACCTGCAGGAAGTATCCTGAAGCTGAACACGGACATCCACAAAGGAGGCCACATCTTCTCAAAGAGACTTGGGGGGTGGGGACGGATGCAACACACCAATATAGCGTCCAGTTATTCCAGCAAAAAAGTCATGACATCTTATCCACACCTAACAGATTCACACGTAAATTCTGAAATGGAATTTTAAACCTCACTAAATTTTTGTTTAAAATGCTTTTACAGCTGTAACCAGTGTTGCCCAAAATGATGTCTCATAGGAAGCTGCTTATGCAAAGCTGCACATGGGCCTCCCTCAGACGCAAGCCCAAGCCTCTGCAGTTTCCCCGATGGTCTGGGGAAGTATGAAATGTCCGATTTCCTTAAGTGCTAAGTTTGACAGTTGATATCTCTGACATTTCACTTTGACACTTGTTTTATTTTTACTGTGAAGGTACATCCTCAGTCTTTCAAACACACAGTTTGGCTTGTGATTATCTTTCAAATTTTCTTAAAGAGCAATTTTTGTGAAACCATGGATAAGTCAAAAATTCGTGTTATTTTCGAATATGAGTTCTGTCGTGGAACAATGCAGTGCAGACAGCTCAAAATATCAACGAAGTGTCTGGGAAGGATGTGGTTAATGAACGCACTGTACATCGATGGTTTGAGAAGTTCCGTTCTGGTGATTTTAACCTTGAAAATGAGCCATGTGGGCGACCTGAGACCAAGCTGGATAATGACGAGCTGAAAGCTGTAGTGGAAGCAAATCCATCTCAACTTACATGTGAATTAGCTGCAAGGTTGGACGTTACTATTCCAACAATATGGGACCATTTGAAACAAATCAACAAGGTCAAGAAGCTGGATAGATGGGTTCCCCGTGAATTAAGCGAGGTAAGAAGAGAATCATCTTGAAGCTTGCCTTTCTTTGCTGTCGAGGCATAACGGGGAACCATTTCTATACCATATTGTTACATGGAATGAAACATGGATTCATTTTGACAATTACAAGCATTCAGCACAATGGTTGGATTAAGATGAAGTGCCGAAACACAGTCCAAAACTGGATATTCATCAAAAAAAGCTAAAGGTGTCTGTTTGGTGGTCCTGCACTGGTATTATCCACTCCAGCTTCATGAAACCTGGTCAGTCGATTACAGCAGATGTCTACTGCAACCAACTGGATGAAATGATGAGGATGCTTGCGATGAAGCAGCCAAGACTGGTCAACAGAGACAGGCCAATCCTCTTGCAAGACAATGCTCGACCACATGTCGCACGAACAACGCTGCTCAAACTACAGCAGCTGGACTTGGAGACTCTCTGTCATCCACCGTATTCACCTGACCTTGCACCAACTGACCACCACTTCTTCCAGACTTTGGACCCCTTCTTGCAAGGAAAAATATTCAATTTTCAACAAGCTGTGGAAAATGCCTTTGGCAATTTCACTGCCACTCACTCTCCAGGCTTCTTTGATGCTAGCCTGACCAAGCTACCGTTAAGATGGCAAAACTGTGTTGATAATTTAGTTGCATACTTTAATTAACTGTACTGCTCATTTGAGATGCAATAAACTACACTTTTGATTCGAAATCGGACATTTCATATTTAATGACCTAATATATTCATGAAGTGGAAGTGGAGCATCATAAAGGTCTTCATCCTTGTCTTCACGTTGAGTAGGCGGAGGAAGAAGGGAAGGCAAGAGTGGCAGGTACACTCAATGTAACTTTTATTGGAAAAAATCCGCATATAAATGGACACATGCAGTTCAACTCATGTCAAGAGTCAAGTGTAATACATCTCTCCTACATTCCTATTTCTTCTAGGCAGTGCAGTCTATTTCCTGAATAACTACAAGGTGCTGTAGATGGATCCAAAGACCAAATACATGCTTTGGCTCTTGGGAAAATGGCACGAGAGCAGACTGTTTCAATGTGATGGAAATGACAAAGAGCGTGAATGGAAAAGTACACGGACGCTGCTGCTGAAGCACACAGGGAAGACGATGACTTACATGAGGCTGCAGCGGTAAGTGCTAAATGTGCCAGGTATTATGCGAAATGCTATACATGTATTTTCTTTTTTCACTCTTACAATGACTCTTAAGGTGAGCACTACTACCCTAGTGAAAACTAAGGAACAGAACCATTAATTAACCTCACCTAACATCACAGAGCTAGGATCTGAATCCAGGCAGTCTGAATCTGGGACCTGTACTCACCAACACTACACAATTAACAGCCTCTCTCCAAATATTCCCAATGCTTACACAATGGGCTCATGAAGAACATGGCAGCAAGAACAGGGGTGATGAGTATGCTCAACAGCACGGACTTCCACCAAGGATGATCCAGCTACTGCCACTGCTGATGTGCAAACCTCACAACACCTAAGGAGATAAGCAGTAGCAAGTTAATTACATTGAACCCTTCCATCATAGAAGGGACCATGATTTGTCCTCCCTGGAAGAGATGATTATTCTTGATATAGATTTGCCTTCTCTATCAGTCACAATCCAGTCAAGAGACAGAAACTACATAGGAATTTGAACAGAGATCGTTTAGTATTTTTAAAAAGTATTAACTAGTAACTCCTAAAGGGTAAAGAACAGGATCAGCAGATACACGGAGCATCCACTACCCCTAGGCCTGAGGCACAATGCCCAAAGAAGAAACAAATTTGGAGGAGTCCCCTCCACACCACCTCCCGCCAAGACTGCGATTCTGACGTCATTGGAGAAGGTATGGCTGTAGCCCATGGGATGGAGAAATTTGCTGAGGTGCCACAGGGGAAGCTGGCAAGCAGGAAACTGCCCTCTGGGGTGCCAACGAAACTCACCAGAAAGCCACCTTCTAGGGTACTGGTGGAACGCAATGGGCAGCTGTCCTGTGGAAGTGCCACTGAACTCTCTGGGAAGTTAGATATGGTACCAACGGAATTTGCCAGGAAGCTGCCACAGGGATACTGATGAAACTCACTATGGTGAGCACCACTAGATGCCCTGCATACTGGCTGAGTACCACAGGATCAAGAAGAGATGAAGAGTACACCAGAACCAGGATCAGAAGCCACAAGCTCCTGCAATGTCCTTACAGCACATCCTACTAACAAAACTTATTGTACCAGCTGGCAAAAGAGAAAGTTTATAGGGTCCAGGACAAGTATCACAAGTAGGGCACTGAAAAGTGGGTCTGGAGCCAAGAGGCAATAAACTGATAACCGGCACACCTTCCCTGCTCACATATGTGCTGGTTTCGACACATTGCCTCTCAGGCCCACATTTACCCTTTTTGCTTACTCAAGGAAAACGGAGCTGGGCCTTGTATTATAAATAGTTCTCCTTTGCCACCAGTAAGATGTTAAGCTTTGTCAGTAGAGGGAGCCGGAAGGACAATGTCGGAGGAAAGGGCTTCCCTTCCTGGTTCTGCAATGACATGGCTGCCAGGCTCCCAAAGACTGCACTTCCTTTTCCTCCCCTGTCCAGACTGCAGTTTCTCCAATGCTAGGTGTCTGCGGGACACTGCTTCTCCAGGATTTGGCAATGAGTGCTTTCCCCAACTCTGGACTTAGGAAGTGGCAGCATAGCCGGGAGCCCCAGAGAGCATGAACCTGCACCCTAACCTCAGCCTCATCCAGGCCTCCACCCATCAGGGTCCTAAAGGGCTGGCTACCCAACCTTCATCCCACACAGTGGCCTGGGGCTTCCCTGGCCCAAGCCATATACAGTGTGAGTTCCCACAGAGGGCAACTATTGCTCCGGCAACTGAGTCAGCAGTGCACGTGCCTCTGCCCACCAACCTTAGGTCATTGGAATCCTCAAGGCTGTTTCCTGTGGCCTTCCCACCAGGTATCACACACCCCAGGCCTCACACCTACAGGGTGTCCTGGCTGCCACTGAACATCCACCCACCTGTCTCAGCTCATCTACACCCGACTGCTCATTTGACTGGTGACTGTGGGCCACCTCTGGCCCAGGCAACCCAGCCAATCAGTCAGCTGCAACCATATCTTCTCCACAGGGTCTGAACCCCAGCCTTCCAAATGTGTCCTTCCCTGGGTACTACCCATCAGCCCTAGTGTATCCTTTAGAGCAGCAGTCCCCAACCTTTTTGGCACCAGGGACCGTTTTCATGGAAGATAATTTTTCCACAGACCGGGGAGGGGGAGGATGGTTTCGGGATGATTCAAATGCATTACATTTATTGTGCACTTTATTTCTATTATTATTACATCATAATATATAATGAAATAATTATACAATTCACCATAGGTTGGGGACCCCTGCTTTAGAGTTCTCTTTGCAGTTTACAGTTACTTTCCTATCATAGCTTAATAATTCTTTAACATATTAAACTTTCCTTTCCTAAATTACTACATGGTTTTGTCTCCTGACGGAACCCAGACTGTAGCTATATTTGTTTCTCAATGTCACCATCTGTGGAATGGACTTACTGAATGCCTGTTATGACACAAGAGACCAAGTTGTTTGTTTTATGATAAAGTGAGGTAACAGGCTCGTGATCATGGGATTCATTCATTTGGTCACATACCTCATCACCCAGAGGCAAGCGGCTATAGAGAATGGTGGGATGGCCCACTGGGGACCCACAGCACCAGATAGGGAGAACTTTGGTGCCAAAAACCCATCCCATAAGTGCAGTATATATTCTGTACAAACAACCAATACACAGTACTTGTTCTCCTATGAAAGAGGGGTCTAAATGAGAGTAGCATCTCTGTTACACCTAATGACTAGTCCAGAAAAATTTCCCTGCCCATCCACGACTTTTGATTCTGATAATTTAGAAGTCTTAGTATCCAAGAGTTGAATAGTTGCACCAGGTGATAACAGTTTCAGAATGCCAGAAGTTGAGCCTGACCACCCGGACTCATGCCTCTGAGCCAACAGGTGAAAAACAAAGTTTAGTGTGTTTACTGGAATGACTGTAGTTATAGATTACAGCAACCCCAAGGAGGCAGAATCACTAAGAACCAGACATTTGGGGATAAAATTCTGGAGGGTACCCCACCAGGTTTAAAAAAACAAGCAAACAAATTTGACCAGAGATACTGACGGCTAAGCGTAAAGAGAACATGAAACAGGTAGAAGAATCCCAAAAAGTATATCATAAAAAATATGTATTTCTAAACTAAGCTTCCTTCCAAAATGTTGACACATCTTCCAAGAATAGCAATATTACTGCTGATAAATTTTTCCAGCCATCTGAAGCATCTGAATTTGTCATAAAACAGAATGAAGAAAAAACAATAAAATATTACCCTAGAACCATATGTCCCTCCCCAAACAAAATTTAGTCAGCAATGATTTTGTTTTTATACCTACACATGCTTCTAAATAAAATATGCCTCAAAAATCAAGAACAGATTAGAAGAAATTAATGCAGGCAGACTAGCAGAATGCCCTCATGTCTTTGTCGGTGCCATTACCCATCAAGGGAAGACTAACATGAATAGTCTCAACAGCAGTAGTAGTTAACAGGAGAAACTGCAGAAAGGCATTATGGTGTGAAGAGCCTGGGACTTTGGGGCCAGAATGCCTGGATTTGAACCCCAACTCCACTTCCTAAAAAGCTGTGTAACCTTGAGAGGTCACTTAACCCTTATACTTTCTTCTGAGAAATAGAGATATCTCATATGGTGCTGGAAACATTTGTTTTTTAAACAACCCTATGGCTGCTTAGAAAACATTTAGAGTTGACCCTTGAACAATGCATGTTTGAATTGCATGTGTTCACTTTGTCCATTTTTATGTGGATTTTTCCTCTAAAAGTTACACTAAGTGTGCCTACCTCTCCTGCCTCCCCTTCTACCCCCTCTACCTCTTCCACCTCTGCCACCCCTAGGACAGGAGCACCAACCTCTTCTCCTCCTCCTCCTCCTCCGCCTACTGAACGTGAAGACAGTGAGGATGAAGGCCATTATGATTATTCACTTCCACTTCATCAAGAGTAAATATATTTTCTCTTCCTTATGAGTTTCTTAATAACATTTTCTTTTCTCTAGCTTACTGTATTGTAAGAATACAGTATATAATACATATAACATACAAAATATGCGTTAACTGACTGTTAATGTTATTGATAGGTCAGTCTTCTGGTCAACAGTAGGCTATTAATAGTTAAGTTTTGGGGGAGTTAAAAGTTACACACCCAGGCATAATGATTCATGCCTGCAATCCCAGCTACTTGGGAGGTTGAGACAGGAGGATCACTAGAGCCCCGGAGTTCAAGGTTGTAGTAAGCTACCATCGTGCCACTACACTCCAACCTGGATGACAGAGCAAAACCCTGTGGCTTTTAAAAAAAAAAAAAAAAAAAAAAAAAAAGGGTCACCTGTACTTAAAATAAAATAGTCAGAACAACAGTGGTTGAAAGCTACTCAGTATTTACCCTTGGGCAAGTAATTAACCCCTCCCAAGCCTCAGTTTCCTTATTTGGAAATCATGGAGGATTAAAAAAATAAAAAGCCTACTCAGAGGGTTGGCACAGAATCAAATGAGATATTATAAGTAAAGTGCTTAATACAGAGTCTAGGACACAGTAATCATTAGTCCAAATGGCAGCTATTTATTATCACTAAAATGTCAAAACTTTAAACACAGGCAAAATAAAGCAGGTAAATGCAAAGAAAATAAATGTAGGGGTAGCAATATTAAAATCAAAAAAATATTATAAGTAACAAAGATTACTTTGTTAATAAGTACATATAATCTTAACGAAAACATGAAAGTCTTGACTCTTAATATACAAATAAATATGTCAAAATGTTTAAAATGCAAAAACAATTAAAAATCTCAAGGGAAAAACTGACAGAATTTCCCAACAGTCAAACAGAGCACCTATCCATCTATAACAAACAAAGTAGACAAAAACATAAATGACAAATTCAAATAAGGCATAATTGTTGGATTTACGTCAAGCTTTAAACTCCACTGGATACAGCTTCTGTCAAGCTCTATGAAACATCATAAAAACTGATCAAACACTCTGCTACAAAAAAACAAAAAACAAAAACCTACATTCTAAAAGGCACACGTTATAAAAGCCGTATTCACTTATAAACAAAAACAAAACCCAAACGAAATGTAAGATTTATGAAATTACAACTACAGATTTCAAAATCCAACTCATTCAATATTCAAAGCTCTCTCTTAGACAAATGTTATAACTATGAAATTATAAATCTGCAATTTCAGTAAGCCACCAATATTTAATATTAGAAGACAGGAATAGTCATTAAATTCCCAGTACCTACTATGGTAACTAACACATAGTATGAACTAAAGGATGTTTGCTGAATGAATAGATTCAGAAAAACAACAACACTGAGAACACTATACAGTATAGCAAAACTCTGGACATCTGGCCAATGCTGTACTTAAAGTTAACTTCATAGCCCTAACCGCTGGTATTATTTTGAGGGAACAAAAGAAAATACATTCAAATCACAGTGACTGGAGAGGCCAAGGTAGGAGGATCACCCAAGGCCAGCAGCTCAAGACCAATGGGCAACATAGCACCCACCTCTTAACAAAACAAAACAAAACAAACAAACAAAAAAACCCTGACAGCCAAGGTGGCTCATGCCTGTAATCCCAGCACTTTGGGAAGGCCGAGACAGGAGGATCATTTGAGGTCAGGAGTTCAAGACCAGCCTGGGCAACACAGGGAGACCCCAACTCTACAAAAAAAATAATGAGCCAGGCATGGTGGCCCATGCCTGCAGTCCCAGGTACTTGGGAGGCTGAGGTGGGAGGATCTCTTGAGCCCAAGAGTTTGAGACTGCAGCGAGCCATGATCATGCTACTCCACTCCAGCCTGGGTGACAGAGTGGGACCCCGTCTCAAAAAAATAAAAAATAAATTGATTCAGAGAGAAATATTAACCTAGACCAATGACCATAAAAAAATTTCCAGGCCTCGGCCTGACACAGTGGCTCATACCTGTAATCCCAGCACTCCAGGAGGCCAAGGTGGGAAGATTGCTTGAGGTCAGGAGTTCAAGACCAGTGTGAGCAAGAGTGAGACCCCCACCTCTACTAAAAATAGAAAAAATTAGCCAGGCACAGTGATGTGCTCCTGCAGTCCCAGCTACTCGGAAGGCTGGGGCAGGAGGATTGCTTGAGCCCAGGAGTTTGAGGGTACAGTGAGCTATGATGATGCCACTGCACATTGCCAGGGCGACAGAGCAAGACGCTAGGAAAAAAAAAATTCCAGGTCTAGAAAAATTTTTTTCCTTTCTTTTTCTTTTATTTTTTCCTGCTTTTTTCCCCTGCTTTTTTTTTTTTATTTCAGCTGACTTTAAGTTCTATTTTTCCTTTTTCTTAGAGATGGGATCTCCCTAATTTGGCCAGTCTGGTCTGGAACTTATGGCCTCAAGCAATCCTCTCACCTCAGCCTCCAGAGCAGCTGGAATTACAGGTGTGAGCCACCATGCCCAGCCAGGTCTGGAAAGTTTAATGGGTAATTATCTTTTAAGGAACACAGTATTTCCAAGTACTGACTATGTGCTTTTACTTCATGGGGTTGAAGATTAAATGCTTTAATACCAAGAACATCTTAGAATTATGAACAGCACATGATAACATTTACTGAGTTCTACTAAGATTATCACTCTCTTAGCTACCCCAGAATTTACACTCCAAAGCCATGGTTTTAGATTAATTTATACCACTGTTCCACAAGATATGAATGTTCTGCTGTCAATTTTTTTTATGCAACAGACTACTGACATTCTCAGTGGACATGCTGGGACCCTCAAGAATACCTGCTATAACTCCTGCCTCAAGTGATCCTCCCATCATACAAATAACTAAAAAATGTAAATGTCCTCAGCAGACCTTTAAGAAATATATAAAATTAAAAGCCTGGGCAATAGCAAGACCCTGTCTCCACAAAAAACAAAAAAAACTTATCTGGGCATGGTGGCACACATCTGTAGTCCCAGCTACTTTGGAGGCTGAGGCAGGAGGATCACTTGAGCCCAGGAGTTTGAAGTTACAGTGACCTACGATGACGCCACTGCACTCTACCCAGGGCGACTGAGTGAGACTCTTGTCTCAAAAAAAAAAAAAAGCCTTAGCAAAATTGAGAATAGTATGGTACCAATTAGTTATATCAAAAATAAAGAACATCTAGAATAAATATCACATGGACCCCCATAACATTCTCAAAACATTGGAGGTATTTTAGTCCTCATTTCAACTAAAAAGCTCAGGTAATATAACTCTCAGAAGAGCAACACCTGTACAAGAAGTCTAAGAAAACCAAGTGACCATATTAAACCTTCAAAAAACGCTTTGTGAATATGTTATGGAAATTACCCTCTAAACTACAAGGACTGGTCAGAGGATCAGCACATCACATCCCAGCTGGCTCTACACCTGTTAGGGCATCTCCCTGAGCCCCTTAAACCCAAAGTGTGGGCACTGCCAGCTCTGGATCCTGGCTTCACCATCATAACTGCACTTTGGCCCTGAACAAGGCCTTAGCCTTTCTGTGCCCATTACCTCAGCATATCAGGATAATAAAAGCACCTACCACTCCAAATTACTTTGAGAACTAAAAGAACACACACACAAATGTTTAGAACAGTGTCTGAAAAGTGTCAGCTAATGTTAATACACATTAATAATTGGCTGTGGGGCAGGGCTACTTGGTAATTACTGTTTGTATCCTTTTTTTAATTTTGAGACAGAATCTCACTCAGCTGCCCTGGGTAGAGTGCAGTGGCATCACCATAGCTCACTGCAACCTCAAACTCCTGGGCTCAAGCAATCCTCCTGCCTCAACCTCCTGAGTACCTGGGACTACAGGTGCACACTATGACGGCTAATTTTTCTATTTTTAGTAGAGATGGGGTCTCGCTCTTGCTCAAGCTGGTTTCGAACTCCTGACCTCAAACGATCCTCCCACCTTGGCCTCCCAAAGTGCTAGTCTTACAGACATGAACTACCACTCCCGGCCTGTATCTTTAATTAATGCTGAAAGAACTACATAAACTAATGTGATCTCTCTTCTATTACAGTCCTGGAACCTTACTGTTGTCCAACTCACCTGAAACAGAAGCTTCCTGAGGGCAGAGACCACTCCACATGACACGTCCTTGTAACCTGACCATGCCAAGCAATACACAGGAACATTTATTGAAGAGGGACAGTGTCTACAGGTGAAGGGCAGGGAGCATAGTTCTTTCCACTGTTACAATCCCAACATCTACCATGTACCCAACACATTTAAATACTCGATAAATGTTTGCTCAATAAATAAACTACATCTTCATAAATGCCTGAGGTGATCGATACCCCAATTACCCTGATTTAATTAGTTCACACTGTACGCCTGTTTGAAAACATCACATGTACTCTATAAATACATACAACTATTGTACCCGTAATAATTAAAAATAAATTTTTAAAAAATAAATAAAAATAAACTGCATCTTCAAAACTATTTCCACACAAAGTCCAAGCTCCTGATACCCCTTCGTGAGTCTGACCCTGACTTAGCTCCACTATTCCTGTTCTCAAATCCTCCTCAGTCACTGTGTTGGAGTCCCTGGTGGCACCACAACTTTGCATACCTTGCCACTGCTACCTGGGATCCTCTTCCACCCTGTGTTACCTGACCCGATTCTACACTTTCTTGTGGCATCCACCCCAACGCCTCTCATTCAGAAGAGTCCTCAGCTGCCCTTGCCCTGAAGCCTGCTGGTACTCTTCCTTGCCTGCTCAGTCACACCCCTGCTGGAAGATCGTGGGCTGTCTCTAACCCAGGGCCTGGAGGGAGGACCAAGGCAAGTATTTGCAGGTGGAGCGGAGGGAGGAGGTTAGAGGAGTGTGGACCAGCATGGGCAGGAATGTCAGGCCTCCTTTCCCACAGGTGGCTCATGAACCAAAAAGGCTGGGAAGCTTCTATTGTCCATGGGTTTTTCTTTATTTCATTCAGCTTGCCAAAGCTTCCACTAGGGTAAAAGGCCAGAATTAACTTATGACTTAATGTTGTTTTTGAAGAAACACTAAAAGATAACATTTTTTAATGTTTGTTTTTAATTAATACAAAATGATTAATTCATACAATAAAAAATGCCATGCATGTAATATTTATTGAAAATCCCCCTGCTCCAAATTTATTTAAGGCAGTTTAGATATACGTGTTAATACCACAAAAGAAGTGCAGTGCTGGAAAGCATATTTATCAGCTTGGGAATGTTGGAGAACCTCATGGCGCCATTCTTGGCCTCTTTTCACTCCACACTCTCCTCTCCACCTGCCACGCCCATCACCATCAACACACACATGACTCTAAGAAGCCGGATTTAGGGCTCAAACGTCAATGGTACAACTGCCTAATCCACATCTCCCTTTGGATGTCTCAAAGGCACTCTGAACTCAACGTGTCCCAAACCAAATTTACGTATGGCGGCATCTGTGGCAGCGGTGAACTAGAGCACAGGGAACCCAGGTGACACCCACTGCAAAGAAAACACAAAGTGGCTCATGCCTGTAATCCCAGCACTTTGGGAAGCCAAGGTGGGAAGATCGCTTGAGGCCAGGAGTTTGAGACCAGACTGGGCAACACAGCAAGACCTCATTTCTACAAAAAATAAAAAAAATTTTAAAAATAGTAGGGAATGGTGGCACGTGCCTATAGCCCCAGCTACTTGGGAGGCTGAGAAAGGAGGATCGCTTGAGCCCAGGAGTTTGAGGTTAGAGTGTGCTATGATTGTGCCACTGCACTCCAGCCTGGGCAACAGAAAGAAACCCTGTCTCTAAAATAAATAAATAATACAAAAAAAAAAAAATGGAAGGTGAGCAGATGCAGCGGCCTCAGCATGCACGACAGTCCCTCCCTCTCAATCTCCATCCGTGCTCCACTCTCCACGCCCCCCGGCAGACATGAAGAGTGTGTAGCACATGCGCCATCACCCCACCCCACACCGGACACCATGCCTCTAACAGGTCTTCCTGCTCCAGCCTTTGCCCCTCACACCACGAAGCACCTGGAGTGGTTGTTTTAGAACCTACATCACAGCACATCACTATTCTGCTCAAAGTCCTCAAAACCCTCCCATGTTCCCATCTTAACACAACAAAAATGGAAGCTGTGAGTGTCCCACAAGGCCCTCCATATCTGTCCCCTCAGCCTCTCAGACTCACTCTGCTCCAGCCACACGGGTCTCCTTGTTGCCTGGACACCTGAGGGTGTTCCCAGGCAAGTCCCCTGTGCTGCTTTTCTCCCTCTGCCTAGCAACTTCTTCCCTCAGATTTAAAAGAAAAGCATACCCCTCTCATCTCCCGGCCGTGCTCAAACACTGCGACCACCCACCTCCCCGACCTCTTCCCCCACAGGACTGGGTTGGCCTGTCAGCACTGACAGTGGGCGTCTAGAGCAGAGCCTGGCGGCGGGGCCGGACAGACGCTCACGGAGTGGACAAAGGAAACGCAGCACAGCAGCCCAGCAGCCCTCAGCCACAGGGTGACAGGGCAGGGCTTTGTGAAACACAGCCCACACGTGTCCAGAGCGCAGGTCTGCCAGAGAGCACAGTGCTCGGAAGGAAAGGGAGACAAACGGGCGTGAGAGCGGAGCGGGAAAAGGGAAGAAAGAAAAAGGGGCCTTGCCATCCCTGACGCCAGCGGCCTGCCGCGGGCCCCGCGCTGAGGGCCGAAGCAGACACAGCCAACAAAATGTGCCACCTCCTCCCCAAGCCCAGCCCCTTTAGTGTTCCCTCTCCCAGGGGAAATAGTTTCTGAAGCCAGAATCCTAAGAATTGGCCTTGACCTTCCCACATTCAGCCCATTTCGCTCTCCTACAAGTCTCTTTGATGTGTGCCCTTCACTCCACGGCCACGGCCACCTCTCACCCGGACAACTGAGGCACCTTCTACCTGTCTTCCTGTACCCACTGCTCTCCTGAAACCACTGTCCTCACTGCAGCCACAGGTCTTTAAAAATAACTCTCCTTCTCCGCCCAAAGCCCTTCAACTGTTCCAACTGCACTCAATCTAAAGACCCTTACGCCAGTCCCCCAGACCCCTTCCTCTGATTCCAGCCGCCACCACCACATGCCCTCCACACCACACTGCAGCGCAGGGCCCCTTCCAGCCGGAGTCGACAACTCCAACCCACATGCAGCCTAGGCCCAGCCTACAACCTTTAACCTTACTTCAGTCTCTCATCTCAACCAGGGGGGGACACTCACTCTGGGTCCCACAGCGTATTCCCAGCAAGGCTGGAAAAACACTCAAGTCCCCAGTGCAGCCGGTGCTGTGAAGCCACAACCTTAGACAACCTGGTTTCCATTTAGGCACCATACAGAACCTCATTTCAGGAGAAAAAGGCATTAGAAGGAAAGCTTGAAATGTTACTTCGGGCTTAACTTTTAACTGAAACTTAGATCTTCATAATCTATCTTGATGTCCTGACCAAGATTTAGAAAGTGGTAAATAAAAAGTTCTGTTCCAGAATTTCACTCTACACATACCCCTCAAAACTCCTTTCTGCCAAAACATCTTCGAATAAAATTAGGTTTTCTACCTCAGAAGTCACTCACATCAGGCTGGATGCGGTGGCTCACACTTGTAATCCCAGCACCATGGGAGGCTCAGGCAGGAGAATCACTGGAGGTCAGGAGTTTGAGACCAGCCCAGGCAACACAGCAAGACCCCGTCTCAACCAAAAATTTAAAAAATTAGCCAGGTGTGGTGGTGCACGCCTGTAGTCCCAGCTACTCAGGAGGCTGAGGTGGGAGGATCACTTAAACCCAGGAGGTCAAGGCTGCAGCGAGCTATGATGACATCACTGCACTCCAGCCTGAGTGACAGAGTGAGACCCTGTCTCTAAAACAAAAAACAAAAAAAAGCCACTCACTTCCAAATCCCTAGTACAAATACGAATTTTTTTATATACAACCATGCAGAAGTTAACTGTCTCAACAGGTGTCAGTCTCCCAGCTGTCTGCAAGGTGGCACCACATCTGCCTTCTACCCCAGAACCTGCTCAGAATGGATAACTAACCCACAGGGGACAGACCAGGAGCCCAGGGCAGCCCATCACGGCACAGCTGTGCTCCTTAGGGACCCACAATGAGGCCTGGCATAAAAACACAATTCAGTCCACGTCTGAGAAATGTGAACTAAAATACAAGGTGACATCAGCCCCAAATCAATCATTACAGGCTGCCAGGAGGAAGAGCTGGGGCCTTGGCAAGCAGAGTTAGGATGCGTAAGGCACCCCACAGTGAGAGAGCAGGACAGACAGCTGCTGCTCCCTACATATGAGAAACTGAGTGTGCTTCTGTTTCTTGTGATCAAAAGAACCCTGAATACAACAGGGAGGGGAGAGAAGCAGCAGCAAGGAGGAAGGGCAGGAGGAACCAAGATGGGGGGAGGAGGAGGGAAGAGGGGAGGAGAGAGGGGGAGAGAGGCGGAGAGTGACGTGGGGGGGAGGGGGAGAGAGAGATATCAAGATCTGAACACACTGAATTCAACCCTGCAGGTAGAAATAAGGGTAACATGATTTGTCCAAGGAAGTACAGATTCAAACTGGCCCCACAGGCTGAGCAAATGGCAACCAGAGACTCCAAACATTCACTATTGCCAAACTGCCCAGAATCACTGATTCTGAATGCTGGGCTATTTAGTGGGTCAGCCACAATTTCAGAAGATACACAGAAGTGAAGATGAAAACTCATACTTTAAGTTTCTGTAACTTAAGTATGAGGTGTGAAAACCTCCAGAAGTATTTGGCATATCCAGCATCTGACCCCAATGGTGTGGCTCCAATATCAAGAGCATCTGAATGAGATGAAATCAAATTATGGTCACCCTGAAAATACGCCATCCTAAAGTTTTAGAGATAAATATGTGAATCTCAGAACCATGCAGAAATTTATAAATTTGTGACCAAATTCTAGATAATATTGGGGTCCAAATGATTACGAAAACATATATACATTTTTTTTTTGAGACAGGGTGCTCTGTTGCCCAGGCTAGAGTGCAGTGGCATCATCCTAGCTCACTGCAACCGCAAACTCCTGGGCTCAAGCGATCCTCCTGCCTCAGCCTCCCAAGTAGCTGGGACTACAGGTGAGCACCACCACACCCGGCTAGTTTTTTTCTATTTTTGGTAGAGACAGGGTCTCACTCTTGCTCAGGCTGGTCATGAACTCCTGAGCTCAAGCGATCCTCCCACCTTGGCCTCCCAGAGTTCTAGGATCACAGGCGTGAGCCAGTGCGCCCAGCCCCTCTTTTTTCATTTAATTCCTCTCTTGAATGCTAGCCTAGAATGTTTTACTATACTTTTCAGTTTAGCGTATTTGAAAATTAGACTAAATTGGCTGGGCTCTGTCTAATTCACATGGTAGAAACTTACTACACAACAAATGTGATATTAAAATTTTTAGACAACTTTTAAAAATCCCTAATTCTACATCTTGTCTGAGTCATTCAACAAACACTTAACCGGCTATGAACAAAGTACAACGCCTTAAAATTTTGCTGCATTCAATCAACTTCCAGTCTCATAAGCGACAATAAATGTACAGGTAAAACAAAGATGTTAAGTGTCACTGGAGTGGTCAAGGTTGTGGCTGCAAGGATTAGGATAAGTTGTACAGATGAGGCAGCATCAAGCCAGGCCTTAAAGGATGGGAGGGTCTCATGCAGAACCAGGAGGAAGGGGTGGGAAACCGGACAGGAGAAGCAGGAGAGAAAAGTCTCCCAGAGAGCAAAGGCAGGAGCCACGACCCCAACTCGAGAAAGTACAGATCCCAACTCGAGAAAGTACAGGACCTGAGCAGAGGGCAAAAGCTGCCCCCCTTGAAGGCACAGAATAACAGGAGGAAGAAGGAGAAGACACAGCTGGAAAAATGACTGAGGGGCCCAAGAAAGCCCTACTCAGTCACCAGCAGGCTGAACTCTGCAGGACACCGGGCCAGTAGGACCTGAGCACACATACCCCAAGTCCACATAATAGACTCTTCATCATGGCACAAGGAACATGACTTTGAGGTCACCCCGTATCTCCTACCAGTAATTCAGAAGGTGCTCAGCGGCGGTTGATAAAAATAATTTATGTAAAGTAAAAATCAGACAAAATATAGAAACATAAAATCAGATAAAAATGAAATAGTATTTTTATGTACTTGTTTTCTTTTTTATTTTATTAACAATACTGAAAACTTTTTTGTGTCACCAAAAATCATGAGAAAAAAATTTAAGGAGATCAATACAATTGTATGTAATTCATTATTTTTAAAATCTTGGTTGAATATTTTATGTTAAAACCAGATGTTGGGAGCACACTAAATTCAATTTAGAAAGTCAGTTTTACTGGCAGTCTTTGCTGAAAAAGGTCCCTCTCAAAGACATGTAGAGCTAAAATGGAAGAGTATATCATTGGTTGCACTTACTAAATCCCATCAATCAAATATGCAAGATTTTTTACTGAAATTCAGCTAGTCAATTTACTCAACAGAGCTCTTTGCTCTTTCATAGTAATCAGAAGGTATCACATTTTTGTATTTTTAATAAATAAGTTCAAAACCCCACTGTTACAACAGGAAGTTTTTAAACAGGCTAAAAAATTCATTTCCAAGTTTAAGTGTGCACTAAGATGACTACATTATTCTTAGCAAAGACACACACAATGGAGATAATTCTAAACATCCATTTTCAAAATGCTCATTACAGCAAGTTTCTTTCAAAAAACAATTTTCCACTCATTGTTAAAATGTCACCTTTACCTTGAGGAGGCAGAGTAAGTGTTTATTTTTCTCACATTTGCTAGGTAGCTTTCTAATGACAGCCACTTATTACAGAAAAGGTCAGCAAATTGAGACCACTTATCTTTATGTAAAAGAAAACCATTCAATTCACCTTCAGAATAGGTAATGCTTTTAAAGTTGCCACAAGATAACCAGCAAACCTCTGTGTCTTGCCAAGTATTTTCATAGTTGCTCCCCTCTCATTACAAAATATTATAAAGATATACTACTTTACAAAGGTCTCACGCTGACCTGCTATATGCTCCTGACTTCCATTTGTTGCTGTAAGCACTTCCCTATGCATTATGTGAATAAATTTCATGTGTTGCTCTTTCTGCAATCCTACACTACCCAAGATTTTTTTTTAATTACAAAGTGCCTGTTCTATCAGTGCTTTTATCTAGTTTTTCCACAATACTGTGTTTATTAAAGAAATCATTTCAGAATCCATATGCTCTAGGACATTCAGTGTCTCACCAAAAAAAGTACTCAAACAGAATCCAGCACAGGCTGACAACTGTTACCAATACCTATACTTCCATTATCCCAGAGCAAACCCCCATATGTCATATTTATTCTAATCATTTATTTCTTCAAATCTCTGGAAATTGTTTCTACAAATATTCCAAAATACCTACTGACAAAGTAATGTATTTCCTTTGTTGCCATACTGCTTCCTATGGGTTTTTTTGTTTGTTTGTTTGTTTGTTTGTTTTGAGACAAGGTCTCACTCTGTTGTCCCGGCTGGAGTGCAGTGGCATCATCATAGCTCACTGTAGCCCCAAACTCCTGGGCTCAAGCCTTCCTTCTGCCTCAGCCTCCCGAGTAGCTGGGACTACAGGCGTGAGCCACCACTATGTTTTGTGTTTTTTGTTTTGTTTTGTTTTGTTTTTGAGACAGGGTCTTGCTCTGTTTCCCAGGCTAGAGTACAGTGGTGTCATCATAGCTCACTGCAGTCTCAAACTCCTGGGCTCAAGCAACCCTCTTGCCTCAGCCTCCCAAGTAGCTGGGACTAAGACATGTGCCATCACGCCCAGCTAATTTTCATATGTTTTGTAGAGACTGGGTCTCGCTATGTTACCCAGGCTGGTCTCAAACTCCTGGTCTCAAGTGATCCTCCCACCTCAGCCTCCCAAAGTGCTGGAATTACAAGCATGAGCCACCGCACCCAGACCTCATGTTTTATTTCTGCCATTTTGCCCACTCCCCTACCACCTGCTGGAAAAATACCCTTTTCCCCTATGGTAGGTGGCTATTTTATCTCTAGGTATTAGACAAGTATGGCAGATGTTGCAGACTGGCTCTACCAACTCCACAGCTGAGTATTGGACTTTTGTGCTGGAAGCCATTCTTGGAAGGCCAGACAAGAGCCTGTTCTACTAGACTTTTCAAAAATGTATCCTCTTAATTCTTCTTATTAGATGCCAATCTATGCAAACTAGCTAGAGTTGCGTCTGCATCTGAACACTACCCAATATACAAATGTAAGCGAGAAACCTCGAAAGGAGTTTATCCTTAAGTCCGACAAAATTTTATAAAATACTGGATTGAATAACGCATGACTTTAAACACAGCTGCAAAATTTATAAGTGTTATTTCTCTTCTGAATACTTATTTTTTCAATGTTTTGCTGACTATAAAGGCTATATACTTTCCTTCCCTAACATCTTTGGGCATGGTTCATCATTATAAAAGTAGATATAAATCCACATTTCATATCTTTGAGAGTCGATTCCCAGTTCTGCTTAGATCACTTTTTTAACCTCCTTACATGGATAATGAAGAGCTTGTACAGAAGTAGAAGTGGTGGCTCTGCCGTTCATATCCTTGTTGTTTCATAAACCTTCACTATTATCTTCATCTTCAATCCAGGGTTTCTCTGAAGACTATTTTGTGAGGACCAGTTTAATTAAAATTAGACAGCAGAACTCGTGAATGTACTGTAATAAGCACTCATTAACTGCCAAAGCTTCCACAGCTTTAAGTGTTAAGTGAACAAATTCAGGAGCTGGAAGTCCCTCTCTTGCCTCAGGACAGCTCAGGACTCATCCGTGACTGTTTGAAATGCAGATCAAGTGAGGGTGCCAGTTTTGTAAAGTTTACTGTCTTATCTAGAAATAAGTACTAACAAGTTCTTCCTGCAGCCCAAGGGATTGTCACACCTACTCCCTAGAGTGCCTCTGAACTACACCACACTTTAGAAACCCCTGAAAGAAGCAATGGGTAGTCAGTGAAATTGTCTGACCAAAGGTGTGCCAATCACACAATTGTCATAAAGTTGTAAAAGACCTTCAAGATTATCCAGCACAATCTCCTTACCTGGCAGATGTGGAAATTGTGTCCAATGCACAATCACATACAGGTGACCTGAGATCTTTTGGACAAGACTCCTTTTGATCACTTAACTAGGAAACAAACCAATAAACACTATTTTGTAATATGGAAAGAAGAGGTTGGTCTAACTATGGACAAGTTGAGTTAAATGCCACAGCTGAGGTGAAAACAGGCCTCAACCATCTTTCTAATAAATGAATATCCAGGATGTTAGTGACCTCCCATTTGAGTTTCTAACCATCGTCAGATATCTCTATCAGCATATGCTAAAAATATCAAGTGGAATTCTGAACTTGAGAGGGAGAACCAACCATAGAATCACCTGCATCAGGCTAGTGTTACGAGCATAGGTATATAAGCTCACCAAAGCCAGGAGGGTGGGCAAAGCAACAGTCAGGAGGAGAAGCAGAATGGTACTACATAGAGGAAGGCAAAGAAAGTTCCAAAAGGTGTACATAATTAAGGTCAAACGCAAAAATGTCAAAAAGAGCATTAGGATTGAAAAATAACTACAGGATGTGGTAAGGATATGATTACTTAATAATCTCTGGGAAGGCTGATTAAAGAGGTACATGCAAGAGCTCGATAAGGGAATAAAATATGAATTGAAGGGTGAAGAAAATAGAAGCAATCAGTATTAACCAGTATTATTAACCAATATTTCAAGTCATTTGGTGGCAACAAGTAGGAGAAAGTCAGATAAAATGGTACCTTATTAGGGTTAAGCAATTTCAAGAGGACGGGGTGGGGGATGGGAGGATGGAAGACTCGAAATCTGAATGCTAAGGAAAATAATGCAATAGTAGAGGTAAGATTCAAGACTCAGGAGAGAAAGGACAGAGACATTTTGAAGAGGTCTTGAGATAATGTACCATACATAAATTTTGCATTGAGTTTTCAGGGGTTAACAGACTCACTAAAATCCATCAGTTAAGAACTCCTGGAGTATAGAATGAACTTTGGAAAAATGGATAGATGCTTTCTTCCAAATCAAAAGACAAAGATGACAAAAGATTTCCCAAAAAACGTGAAGAGGGACAAATTGCAGAGCTCCCATCAAATGACCTGGCTCTCTGAGCAACGTTTCTGAGCAACTATGTGCCGAGAAGGCCACAGTGAACATCACAGAAGAAAACATTCCAGTCCAGTCTAAGTGCCATGGCACAGGAACCAAAGGAACCCAGAAGGGAGGTAACAACCTAGCTTAGGATGGTGAAGGAATGCTTCCCAAAAGGTATGGGCCTCCATCTCAGAGAAAAACGGCAGTTAACCAGGCAAAGACGGGAGAGAAACACAGCGGGCAGAAGAGCAAGCACTGACAAAGGCACATAGGCGAGACAAACGCAGCTCACCCATGCCGTGCAGGCCGCACCACACAAGCAGCACAGGGGGACTACAAAGCCTGATGGACATGGCCACAGCAGCGGGACAACAAAGTGGAAGGAAGTGAGCCACAAGAAGGATGCTGAGCTCTCCACTCAGCCAGAATCCAGCAGGCAAGGAGCAGTAGGAGCAGCAAGTGGAAGCGCCATCAAAGAAAGCTGAAGACATTTCAGGCACTCAGGCAAGAAGGCAGGTGGAACGTGTATAGAAAGGAGGGAGAAAGTAGCGAGTGTGCTCACAAAGACTGGTTCGGAGGAAGAAAAATCGTAGTACACTGCGTGAGAGTACGAAGACCAGAATAGCGGGAGGGTTTCTATATCTCGGTGCATTACTGACTGAGAAGGGATAGCTATGCCAGCAGGAGCCGAAAGGTGCAAGAGGGGATACTGCTGGAACAATCAGAGGACTCTGTCAAACCCAAGTCTTTGAGCCTCAGTTTCCTCAGCTAACAAACACTGTCTTGGCAATAAGTAAGTTAAGTGTTCTGTTGTCCCTTCCAGTTCTAAAGTCCTACGAGTGTATGATTTGCCTATCCCAGCATTCCTACTAGAATACTGGCATGGGCATCTATAAATGTACAAACATAGTTCAACTTACAGTTTGTGGAGAGGCATTTAACTGTAGTAACTGATCCAAACACTCCTATTATTCTTTTAAAGGGAGAATATTGACAGTAGCTACAACTGTTTTTTATGCTTTTAAAAACAGAAAGCACCAGCAACAATATTATAAGCACAGTCAAGAATTCATTTAGGTAATTTCTTCATCCAAGGCAACCTAACCTTTGGCAAGGGGCTGGTAACTCCCTTCTCTAAGTGATCCTAACCATTGACTAGGGATGCACCTGCACCGCAGGTCAACCCTTTGGTAGCCGCTACAGAGGGGTCTAAGCTCTCAGCAGTAACTTGTAAAGAATGTTTGCCCTGCTGGGCTACTTTCACCACAGTGGAATGACTGTCACCCAGAAGATATAACAATCCTAAATTTATATGCACCAAACAGAGCTTCAAAACACACAAAGCAAAAACTAAATAAACTATAAGGAGAAGTCAACAAATCCACAATTTTAGTCAGAGACTTCAACATTCCTCTCTGAGCAATCAAAAGAACTAGTAGACAGAAATTCAGCAAGAATACAGAAGAACTTGACATTTTGGGCTGAATGAGGAAAAAAAAAAGAGTACAGAAGAACTGAACAAGACCATCAACCAAGTGGATCTAACTGACATTCAGAAAACATTCCATGCAATAACAGCAGAATATACATTTTTTAAAGTACATATGTAACATTCACCAAGATAGATCATAAAACCTTAAAATTTTTGAAAAAATTAAAATCATGAAAAAGATGTTCTCTGACCATAATGGAATTAGATTAGAATTCAGTAACAGATAGATAATAAGAAATTCAATACTATATTTCTAACTAATCCATGAGTCAAAGAAGATAAAAAATTAAAATTTTTTTCTTGCTTTATCTCATTTCTAACAAAAAAAAAAATTACTTTTTTTTTTTTTTTTGAGCTCAAACTTCTGAGCTCAAGCGATCCTCCTGCCTCAGCCTCCCTACTACATGCCAGTGTGCCCAGCTAGAAAATATCTTAAATTGGCCAGGCATGGTGGCTCACGCCTATAATCCCAGTGCTTTGGACAGCTGAGGCAGGAGGACTGCTTGAGGTCAAGAGTTCCGAGACCAGCATGAGCAACACAGCAAGACCCTGTCTACAAAAAAATTTTTTAAAATTAGCCAGGTGTGGTGGCGCATACCTGTAGTCCAAGCTACTTGGGAAGCTAAGGCAGGAGGATTGCTTGAGCCCAGAAGTTCAAGGTTACAGTGAGCTATGATCGAACCACTGCACTTCAGCCTGGGTGACACAGTGAGACCCTGTCTCAAAAAAAAAAAAAAAAAAAAAGGGATAATAAAGGAATATAACCAAAAACTCTACACACATAAATTCAACTACTTAGATGAAATGGACCAATTCCTTGAAAACCACAAACTACTAACATAGAGGAGAAGGGAACAATTCCCAACTTACTTTATTAGGCCAGCATTATACTACAGGTTGAACATACCAAATCCAAAAATCCAAAATGTTCCAAAATCTGAAACTTTTTGAGCGTTGACATGATGCTCAAAGGAAAGGCTCATTGGAGCATTTCTGATTTCAGATTTCCAGATGTGGTATGTTCATCTGGTAAGTATAATGCAAATATTACAAACCCAAAAAAATCCAAAATCCAAAACACTTCTCTTCCCAAGTATTTCAGATAAGGGTTACTCAACCTCTAATACCAAAACCAGGTAAAAACAATATATGAAAACTAATAACAAATATCCCTCATGAAAACAGATGCATTAGCTCAATATAATATTAGTAAAGGGAATCCAGTAATTAAAAAAGAATATACCATGACTAAGCAGGGTTTATTCTAGGAATGCAAAGCTGGTTCAATATCAAAAATCTTTAGATTAGACATTAACAGTCTAAAGAAGAAAAACCACATAATCATATCAACTGATTCAAAAAAGCATTTGATAAAACCCAATATCCATTAATAGAACAACTCTCAACAACTAGAAATAGAAACTTCCATAAACTGATAATAGGCATCTACAAAAAAATCTAAAACAGACATCATACTTAATGGTAAGAGAATAAATACCTTCCCCCAAAGATCAGGAAAAAGGCAACAATGTCCCCTCTCACCACTCCTAGCTGACACTGTACTAAAGGTCCTAGCCAGTACAGTAAGACAAGAAAAACAAAAAGCATACAGAATAAAAAACAAGGGGGAAAAAGTTCCTATTCAGAGACAACATGACTGTTTATTCAGAAAATCCCAATGAATCTACAAAAAATTCCCAGAATATATGATTTTCCAAGATCAAAGGATAGAAGGTGAACACCAAAAAATTAATTCTATTCCTATATATTAGCAATGAATAACTGGAAACTGAAATTTTTGAAACACCATTTATAACTGAAAAAAATGAAATATTTTAAATAGTTGAAAAAATTGAAAAAAAAGAAATATGTAGAAATCTAACAAAATATGTATAGAATCTGTATGCTGAAATCTATAAAACACTGACGAAACAAACCAAAGATGACCAAATAAATATGAGACATACTGTGTTAATTTACTGGAAGACTCAACATATAGTAAATATGTCAATTCTCCACCAAACTGATCTACAGATTTAAGCTGTTCCAATCAAGTCAAGTGAAATAGAAGAACTATTTGTAGATATAGGCAAGCTGATTCTAAATGTATAGAAACGCAAAAGAACTAAAATAACCAAAAATATTTTTAATTTTTTAAAAAAGTTGAAGGAATCACCTTACCCAATTTTAAGACAGTGTGGTGTCTGTAATGCGACAGACCCATGACCCATGGAACAGAATATAGAGCCCAGAAATAACCCACACAAATAAAACCAACTGATTTTTGACAAAGGCAAAAAGTCAATTCAATGGAGAAAGGATATCCTTTTAACAAATGCGTTTAGAACAATCTGACTTCCACAGGCAAAAAAAAACCTACCTAAACTTCATACCTTATATAAAATTAACTCAAAATGAATCATAGGTCTAAAACTATGAAATTTTTAGAAGAAAACATAGGGGGAAAAAACCTTCATAACCTGGGGCTAAAACAAAGAGTTCTTAGACATGACACAAAAACCATGACCCATAAGAGAAAAAAATTGGCAAGTTGAACTTCATCCATATTAAATTTTTTTCCTCTGCAGAGAACAGTTAATAGAATAAAAAGGCAAGCTACAGAGTGGAAGAAAATGTTTGCAAATCACATATGTGACAAAGGACTTGGATCCAGAATAATACAGAACTGTCAAAAATCAAAGTAGCCAGGCATGATGGCTCATGGTTTTAATCCCAGCACCTTTGGGAGGCCAAGGCAGGACGATCTCTTGAGGCCAGGAGTTCAAGACCAGCCTGGACAACAAGCAAGACCCCCATCTATACAAAAAAATCTTTTAAAAATTAGCTGGGTGTGGTTGTACAGTCCTAGCTACACAGGAGGCTGAGCCAGGAGGCTCACTTGAGCCTGGGAGTTGGAGGCTGCAGTACAGAGCAAGACCCTGTCTCTTTAAAAACAAAACAATACAAAACCAAACCCTCAAAAGTAAGAAAACAAACCACCGAATTAAAAACAGGTAAAAATCAGCCAAGTGCAGTGGCTCACACCTATTAATCCCAGCACCTTATGAGGCCGAGGCAAGAGGAGATCGCTTGAGCTCAGGAGTTCCAGACCTTGCCTCTGCAAAAAATACAAAAAGTAACTGGGTGTAGCAACAGGTGCCTGTAGTCCCAGCTACTCAGGAAGCTGAGGCAGGAGGATCGCTTAAAGCCCAAAGTTGGAGGTTGCAGTGAGCCATGATGACACCACTGCACTTTAGCCTGGGCAACCAGAGAGACCCTGTTTCAAAAAAAAAAAAAAAAAAAAGGCAAAGTCTTGAAAAAAAACACTTCTCCCAAGAGGATACAGAAATGGCAAGTAAACACATGAAAAGTGTTCAATATCATTAGTCACTAGGGAAATGCAAATTAAAACCATGATACCAGTACACACCTATTAAAATGGTTAAAATAAAAACTGACACATTGTATGCCTGTATCAAAACATCACCTGTACCCTATAAATATATACAATTATTATATACCCATAATAATTTAAGAAATGTTTTAAACTGACAATCCCAAGTGCTAGCAAGAAAGCAAAGCAACTGGAACTCTCAGACATTACTGGTCGACAGGCAAAACGGTACATCCACTGTGCAAAATAGTGTGAAAATTTATCATAATGTGACAATATGACCCAGGTGATAACACCTTGGTATTTACTCTAGAGAAATGGAAAATTTACTTTCAGACAAAAACCTGTATACAGATGTTTATAGCAACTCTATTTATAATCACAAAAACCTGGAAACAATCCTAATGCCCACCAATGGGAAAATGAATAAACTGTGGTACATCTATCTATACAATGGAATACTACTCAGCAGTAAAAAAAGAACAAACTACTGACACATGCAACAATCTGGATGAATCTCAAAGTTATTATGCCGAGTGAAATAAAACAGCCTCAAAAGGTTACATACTGTATGATTCCATTTATGTCTTCTCCAAAAGATAAAATTATAGTAAGTAACAGAGTAATGGTTGCCAAGAATTGAAGGGTCAGGGAGAATGTGACTGCACAGAGATAATGTGAAGGAGTTTTTATGAATAATCAAACTGTTCTGGCTGGGCACGGTGGCTTACACCTGTAATCCCAGCACTCTGGGAGGCCAAGGTGGGAGGATCTCTTGAGTTCAGGAGTTCGAGACCAGCCTGACCAAGAGCAAAACCCTGTCTCTACTAAAAATAGAAAAAATTAGCCAGGTGTGGTGGTGGTGCCTGTAGTCCCAGCCACTCTGGAGGCTGAGGGTGAATCGCTTGAGCCCAGGAGTTGGAGGCTACTGTGAGCTGGGCTGATGCTTGGGTGACAGACTGAGATTCAAAAAAAAACAAAACAAAACACCTGTTCTGTATCCTGCCTGTGGTAGTGGTTACGTGAATCTACATGTGTTAAAATTCAAATAACTGTACGTTAAAGTATCAGTTTTGCTATATATTAATTTCTAAAAACTAGCATACAGCAGTACCACTTAGGAAAACCATGTGGCAGTATCTACTGAAGCCAAACCATATGTATACCCAGCAACTCTGCTCCCACATATATACCCAACTCAAATGAGTGGTCAGGACGACCAAAAGACATGTACAGAAATATGCATATCAATTTGATTCATCTCAGCCATAAAACATCCAAACGTCCATCGATATGAGAATGGTTAAATAAGTTATGGAATATTCACATGATACAAAACTTACATGCCATGAGAAAGAATGATCAACGTCTACATCAACAACACAGATACATCTCAAATATAACATTGAGCCAAAGAGCCCTAGCACAAAAAGTCCGTTTATATGAAATTCAAAAACAGGCAAAACCCATCTAAAGAATACAGATCAGAACAGTAGTGCGAATGACTATGAACAGGAACCAGGGAGCATTCTGGGATCCTGGGACTTCTCTACAACTATATTCTTCATCTTGATATATTTGTTTCAACAGTGTACACATAACATAAAAACACTGAATCACAGAGGCACTCTCTGCAGCAACACCATTTCTAAAGCCTATATGGTTTTAAGCTGTTTTAAGTTAAATAGTTAATCTTAAAGCACTGGAAGCTCTAGATTTTCATTCAACCTACTTCCTCCTCAGGTCACTAAGGCAAATGTAAACTACAGAGTAATCACTGAACCTCATTTCATCATAGTAGCAATTACTACAACACACTGAAGACCTCTAAGCACACCCTGATGTACCCCAAAGAACCGTAATCACACTAGGGCTGTGAATACAACAATCCCACTGGCTAACCACAGAACGCACTTTATGGTGGCCTTTAACTCCTTCTCTGGCCACCTTTTCAGCCATGAAAAAGGACTTACGTTATTACAAATGTCCCTTACAAGTTTGTCTCTACAACTTTAAAATTTTAATATCAATTTGAAAACACTTCGACGGTCTACCCCAAATGGCACCCTTTTATAAATCTGTAACAGCATTACAAAAAAATAGCCCTAAATTCCCATTCAAGCCCTCCATGAGTGTAGTCATATGTAATTTGATATTCTAACAGCTAGTGACATAGGCCAATTTCCGTAATAGAGGAATTCTGAGTTTTGTAAATAAGGTGTATGGCTTAATTTGCACACTTATTCAGAAAACAGAATTCTAATGGCACAAATTATTTTTATTTTGTACATAATACCTAAATGTTTAACTATCAAAAGGTGGAAAAAGCCAAAATTAGTTTTATTTGAAAAAGGAAAAGTGTTAGTAATATCAGATTATAAAAATACCATTCACCTTCCTGCTCCATAAGCAATGTTCACTATAGAAAAGTCTTAAAGCTTGAGGCATCTGCAAAAGGGAAAAAAGCCATCAGAATGTCCACCACAAAATATCCTGATGTATACTCTATCAGACTTTCCTATGCAAATATATATACAGATACTTCACAAAAATAGGTCCGTACTACAAATACTGTTTTGTAAGCTTCTTTTTTCATTTAATACATCATGAACATTATGAAAATTGTATTTTAAAATAGAAATGCAAAATAATTAGATATAGTCATGCTGTCCCTCATCTATCAACTTCTCATTTCAGGGCCAACCCTTTATTGTCAGGTTAGAGCAGACCAACACACAAGGCTGTTAGAGCAGGCATTGTCCAAGACTCACGTTCAACATTTTTAAACATGTGTACTGTTTTCCCATTTTACAAGTGGAAAAAGCTGATCAGCAGCATCCTGCAGCAGAGTCCCTAATAAAGTCCAGTCCAGCTCCTGAAAAACAGTGATCAGGAATATGCACAGCACTTACTGTGTGCCACCAGGTATCGTTTAAACACTTTCTCTGCATTTGCTTGTTTAATTCCTACAATAATCCTAGGAGCTGGGTGCCCTACCATTTAGAAAACTGAGGTAGTGCAAGGTTGATACTTCGCCCAAGTGAAAGAGGCTATCAAATTTGTGTCCCCCAAGCTTTGTATACCAGAGCTCTGTTTTGAGCCAAAGACCCTATAAGCTGAGTTATGTTTTCCCACTTCTCCCCTAGCCCTCATTCCTTGTTGAAGCTACCCACATGCAGAAACATCCTCTCTGGCTCAGCAGGTGCCTTGAGGAAGATGGTCCTGGGTATAACTCACAGTGCTGTGCCCAGCATGCAGGACAATGAGGCTGTGACCCTCCTGAGAATCAAGACACTCCTTCCATTCTGACTTCTCTCTTATCCATCTTCTGGCTTGATGACCTGCTATGGAGTGGAGAGGACACTCTCCAGGACTCCAAAAGCCTCTCTGGGAAACAGGGCCGGGACCCACTCACTGTTACTGGTTGACACTGTTTTTTGTGCCTGTTTTGCACCATACAAGGTACCCCAGAGAGCTCATCATCTTTGGGGAAACAATTCAGAGGCTTCAGAATTACATTAGGACCTTTTGTGATCCATGTAACATTTTTAGCCCTATTACCATAAAGAGTATATTTCATGCAAAATTACTAAAACACTTGTGAAGAAATCTAAAAACTGAAGACGTATCTTTAAAAGTTTAAAATAAATGTTTTTCAAGGTGCAGGTCACAACTCAATAGTGGACAGTGAAATAATTTTGTGAACTACAACCAGTACTTTATTAATGAAATTTAATAGAATAGAAAAATATCAAAATGTATTGAAATATTTTTTGTAGAACTTTTATTGTGTATGCATGTGTGTGGGTCATGGTCAAAAACCTTGATGCATAATAGTTTAACAGAATAAGACAATCCTGTCAAAAATAATACTATGAGCAGCTCATGCCTGTAATCCTAGCACTTTGGGAGGCCAAGGCAAGAGGATTGCTTGAGGTCAGGAGTTCGAGACCAACCTGAGCAACATAATGAGACCCCTTCTCTACAAAAAATAGAAAAATTAGGGCCAGGCACAGTGGTTCATGCCTGTAATCCGCTATGGAGGATCTGCTCTGGGAGGCCGAGGCAGGAGGACTGCCTGAGCTCAGGAGTTTGAGACCAGCCTGAGCAAGAGCGAGACTCTGTCTCTACTACACATAAAAAAATTAGCCGGGCATGGTGAGGCACATCTGTAGTCCCAGCTACTCGGGAGGCTGAGGCAGGAGGAATCTCTTCAGCCCAGGAGTTTGAGGTTGCAGTGAGCTATGATGACACTACTGAACTCCAGCCTGGACAACAGAGTGAGACCCTGTCTCAAAAAAAAAAAGAAAAAAGAAAATACTAGGCATACAACTATACCTGCCTTTGAATAGCGTGACTAAAATAATAAATGAAAGTAATTATTTTAGATAAATATTGCAAAATAAATGTCAACTATTAAAACCTGAAATGATACATAAAGCCAGAGTAAGGATTTTATAGTGCCACCAACTGGTTTTTATTGAGTCGATAGAAATAGGTGTGTTTTACATCCAGCTACAGCAAACATAAGCATTTTTGTAAAGGATCTGCATAGGCAGACCTCCCACCCTCCCCTCCCCAGCAGCACCAAACACTGCTTTTAAACAGCCCAATAATCCAAATGCACAAGCCTCATCCTTGCTCTCAAGAACTACAGCCTGTTTCGATATCAGGGTAGTAGTGGATAAGGGCAACCTCTGGAGAATGAAGTCCAGCACCCAGGACCCTCAATAAATGTAACAATGTAATGTAAAACAAGCTCCAACGACTGCACTTATTATACCACAGAGAAGACTCAAAGTACTTTAAACTGAAACACACATTACTGTATTTTCATCTTATAGTATAAGCATCACAAAGCCATGCCATGTGCAATGATTTCTTATCTGCTCTCGCCACATACTGTTCCAACTTAATATTTGGAATCTCATGTAAATCAATCTGTCTCACGATTTGACACACAAATACTAAAGCTTTTTTTGTTTTGCTTTTTAGTTGCAAATGTCTTTAATATAATTTAAGCGTTCTAACAATGTTATAAGAACAAAACTTTTGAAAAAAATATATTATCTTTCAGGAGCCAATCCAATGACTGGAAATGACCATACCAATTGCATATCCACGTACACGTATTGTGTCTTCTGCAGTGTAGTAACCAATAGTAGGATAAAAGTGGCAGCAATCCATAATTGGTAGATGCAAAGTCTGCCAGCTACCTTCTTAAACAAAACTGAAAAAAAATCACTCTTCAAATTCCTCAAGTTCAAACGCTAAACACATGCCAGAGTAACCAGACCACTAATTACCCCTAAAAACTTTAAAAAGCGGGGCATGAAAGGCTAGGGCTCTCAACTCCTGCGGGCTGTCAGGTAGCTTCCAAATGACCATATTGGAGAAGCAAAAGAAAACTTCTAGGAGCCACTTTTCAACCAGCATTTTCAGGGGCATAAAGAAGGTGGACAGCGAGAAACACTTCAAAGCACGGGGAATTACAAAGAAAAGCCCCGCTCACGCCTTGAATCACAGCTATGCCGAAGCTGCAGCGGGGGTGCGATGCTACGGCAGGAGCCCGAGTCCCTCGGGGCATCACCCACAGGCGCCACGCGCAGGAGCTTCACCTAGGAAGCATCCCCTCCTCTCGCGGCGGCTCAAATCCGGGCCAGCCCCTCCGTGCCTCGGGGCCAGGTGTCGCCTCCCACGGCCTTGCTCACGTTTTTCTCTAGAGAACGCTGCCAGAGGCCGCGACACCGCAGCCCGGCCCCCCGCCGCCCCGCCCGGGACCCACGAACGCAGCCCGCGGCCGCCGCAGGACCCGTTATCCGCCGGCTGCAGCATCCCCGCCCAGCGGCCCAGGCCCGCGCGGGAGGCCGCGCCCCGGCAGCGCGCGAGGGGGCGGCGGCCGCGTCCCGCCGGCCGGACCCCCGCCCGCCGCCGCTTACCTCGAAGTAGCCTCCGGGGGCGGCGCCGCCCGCGCCCACGCCAAGGGGCCCGTTGGCCGTCGCCGCGCCGCCCAGCAGGCCCGCCGCGCCGCCCGGGGCCGCCAGGGCCGCGGCCTGGGAGCCGCGCAGCGCCGCCGCCGGGCCGGGCTTGCCGCCGCTCGCGCCGCCGTTACCCCGCCCGAGCCGCCGCCGCCGCCGCCCCGCTTGTTCTTCCGGCGCTTGGCCCGCGCTTGGCGTCGGCCGGACTCATGGCGGGCGGGCGGACAGGAGAGGGGCGCGCAGCGGGCGCCGGGCGCTCCGGCCGGCTGGGGCGGGGAGCGCGGCGCGGGGTCGCCTCCCGGGCGGGGAGGGCTGGGGCGGGCGGGAGCTGCGGGGGAGGCCGCTGGGCGGGAGGAACGGCGACTCCACCGGCCTGGCGCCGCCGCTGACCAGAGTTAGAGTCCAATATGGCGGACACAAGGGGAAAGGGATCCCAGTTTACGTCGGGGGAGGGGGAAGGAGCGGCGGGAGGGGGAGGGGTGTGGGCGCCCTCCCCCCTCCCGCCTTACTCCGCCCTCCCGGGCGCCGCTTCCCCTTCTGCCTCGCCCTCCCCCTCCTGCCGTTAACGTGCGCCCGGCGCGCAGGGCACGCCGGGAGTGGAAGTCCGTGCCGCCCCCGCCGCCGCCGGGGGCGCCCGGGGGAGGACCACGACTCCCGTCAGGCCGTGCGCGGCCGAGGGCCCGGCGCTGGCAGGGGCGGGGCGCGGGGCAGGGCGGTGGCGTCACTGCCGCGCTCGCTGCCAACCCCGCTGGCGGCGCGCGGCCTTCCGGGAGCTGTAGTCGGGCGGACGGCCGGGCCTGCGGAAGGCCGCGTCGCCTCCGGGAGGCGAGCAACGCGGCGGACGAAAGCGGTTCCGCCGGGCTGAGGGGCGCCCGGCCGCCCCCGCGCGGCCCGCGGTGCAGCGGACCGACCCGGCTCCCGGGGTGCACCAGGGGCTGCCGGCCCCGGCCCTGCCGCGGGCGGCCCGATGACCTTGGCCCCCACCGGCTTCGAGTCCGCCTCTGCCGCCTTCTAGCCCCGTGACCTTGGCGGGCCGCTCAGCCGAGTCCACATGACAGAGCGGACGGCGGGCTGCCCCACCTCGTGGGGCGGGCGGGGCGGGCGGGGCGCGGGGGCGCGCGGGTCGGGTCCGTCTGGAGCGGGACACCACGCGCAGCCCCGGGCGATCCGTGGAAGCTTTGGCCCAAAGGCCGCCCTGGGCTGCAGCCCCGCTAAGCCGTCTCCCGGGGGTCCTGGCGCCTGGGGACCCGTCCCCACACCTCCCGGGCCTCCAGCGCCCCGGCCCCGGGGGACCCCAACTTGCAGGTCGCAAGGACGGGCCTCTGCGTGGACCCTCCTCCTTCCCGGGCCTTGCGGGCCGTCGGCGAGCCCAGGTACCGGGGCCCTGCCCGCTGGAGGTCCCCACTCACCGCAAACAGCGAAACACAAAAGATACGTTTTCCCCTTTTTGGTTCCATGGGGGTTCCAGGGCCGAGATGCGGCGGAACCCGGCACTGAGATGATGGTCCGCGGCCTCCCGGAACCCTTTACCGGGCCCCGCAGCCGCCTGCCCGTCCCCCGTGCCCAGCCGCAGCCTCAGCCTCCTGATCTGCGGCGCGCTCCTCATGACAGCCGGACTGAGCTAACGTGATCGATTCAAACCTCTGCTGAACGCCCTTGAGAGACCACCGCATCAGCAGAGTAAAGGCCCCCACCGCTAACAGAAGGTCCTGGGCGATCCTGCCACTGCAGTTGGAGTTTGGGAGATGGCGGGGATGCCCGCCCGGCCTCCTCCGCCCTTCCTCTGGGTGGGCGATGTCTTAGGCCGCCCCTGCCCCACACCGCCGCACAGGGGCTGGTCGGATGCTTCCCTTCTCCCGCAGCCCTGTGCTGTCCTTTGTCATAGCACATTGACACAGGATTGGGATTCATGGTGACACCAGTATCCCCAAAAAGGACACAGCTTAGGGGGCAAGGGAGAACATGGGAACGCCTGCCTCAGGAACCTCTGCGTCCCAGCTCCTGCCAAGCAAGGGGCTGGGCACACAGCACTCGAGTATTTGCTGAATCAGTGATGTAATAATGGCCATTTGTCCTGCAATCGTGTACCAACCACTCTGCCTGCTGCCACTACATCTCATTTAATCCACACAGCCACTCTCAAGATAGGTACCATTAGCCCTATTTTATGGATGAGAAACTGAGGTTCATAGATGTTAAGGGATTTGCCCAGCGCAACCCCAATAGTCAGAGGCAGGGCCCAGATTCCCATTCAGGTGTGACTCAGGTGTGACTTGGGCAGTAGCAGAGCATTGGGTGATACAGTTGAAAGTTACTCTGAGGGCTGGAGAGAGGGGAGGCCTCTGAGGTGCTGAGCTGAGCCAGTGCCATTCACGCTCAGAGCAAAGGTCTCACAGAAATTCAAGACTCTGGAGCAGGGAAAAGCTCAGCATGTCCCAGGAACCCACAAAAGCCATGTGGCTAGAGCAAGTGAAAATGGCAGGACCTGTGGCCTCTAGGAGGTTGGGTTTTATTCCAAATGCATCTGGGAGCTATGGAGGGTTTTGATTAGAGAGTGTGATGGTCAGATGTATATTTTCCAGAGAACTCAGGCTACTGTGTAGAGAATAGATGACAGAGGAGCCAGAGTGGGGGCCAGGAGACCAGTGACAAAGCCTTGTCAGAGCAGAGAGGGTGTTCCTGCCAGAGAGAACTGATGAAGCAAAGGACAAAGCAGTGCTTCTCAATCTGTTTTCATTATCTCCCCCTGCTAGGATCTGAATGTGTGTGTCCTCCAAAATTCACTTGTTGAAATCTAATCACCAGTGTGATGGTATTAAGAGGTGAGGCTGTTGGGAGGTGATTGTCATGAGGGCAGAACCCTCAAATGGGATTAGTGCCCTTATATAAGAGGGCCTAGAGAGCTGCCTTGTCTCTTCCACCATGTGAGGACACAGCTAGAAGGCATAGCTATGAATCAGGAAGACACTGAATCTACTGGTGCCTTGATCTTAGACTTCCTAACTTCCCGAACTGTGAGAAATAAGTTTCTGTTGTTTATACTCAGTTTATGGTATTTTGCAATAACAGCCCAAATGGACTAAGACACCCCATAAGGAAAAATTAACAAGAAATTAAGGAGAAAAAATAAAGACTAAGGAATAAGATTTGGTCAAGTAGGGTTGAGCTTTGGAAAGCCACAAAACATTGTACTAGCTAAGATTTGTTTCTCCCCCTAAGAATCAACTTTCACCCCCTTGAGGGATGTATTATTAGTCAGAGTTCTCCAGAGAAACACAAGCAATAGGAGATAGATAGACATAAAAAGAGAGAGAAAAAGATTTGTTATAAGAAATTGGCTCATACAATTATGAAAGCTGACAAGTCCCAAGATCTGCACTGAGCAAACTAGAGACCCAGGAGAGCCAATGGTGTAGTTCCTGTCTAAAAGCCAGTAAGCTGAAGACCCAGAAAGATTCCCATGCTAAGAAGCTATAAAACAAACAAAAAAGACCCAGAAAGAGCCAGTTTTTCAATTTGAGTCTGAACACAGAACAAAACCAATGTCCAGCTTGAAGACAGTCAGGGAGGAGGAGTTCTCTATTACTCTGTTTTCTTGTTCTTTTTTTGTTTGTTTTGTTTTTGAGACAGGGTCTCGCTGTGTCACCCAGGCTAGAGTGCAGTGGCATCATCATAGCTCACTGGAACCTCAAACTCCTAGGCTCAAGCAGATCCTCCTGCCTCAGCCTCCCGAGTAACTGGGACTACAGGTGCGTGCCACAATGCCCTGTTAATTTTTTTTAATTTTTTTGTAGAGATGGGGTTTTGCCATTGCCCAGGCTGGTCTCGAACTCCTGGCCTCAAATGAACCTACCATCAGGGCCTCCCAAAGTGCTAAGATTAAGGTGTGAGCCACCACACCCAGCCCATTTTCTTGTTCTGTTCAGGTCCTCAAAAAATTGAATGAGGCACACCCACATTGGAGAGGGCACTGTGCTTACTCTGTCTACCAATTCAAATGTTAATCTCATTCAGAAACAACTTCACAAACATACCCAGAATAATGTTTGACCAAATATCTGGGCACCCTATGGCCCAGTAAAGTTCACACATAAAATTAACCATCACAAAGGAGAACGTAGGACATAAGGGCCAGAAAGGGTCTTGTATATTCTGAGAATTAAGAGAAACTCCCTCTGGCAGGAGCTTGGGCAGCCACAGGGAGGTGTGGGCAGAAACCTTGGAGAGGATCTCGGCAAGGAAATGGCTACTCAGAGTTTCTACGTGATCCTGGAAGGCACTTGGAACTCATTCACAGGAAAAGGTGGGATATGTCTAGTATTTTTGTAAAATTGCAATCTTATTACTTCCATGTGCAATAAATATTAACCAAGATATGAATGTGTACTAGTAACACAAGATACTTTTATATGGAAAATTAATTGTGAGATATTTAACTTATGTCACAATTCATGACCAGTGGGCATTACATAATAATCAATCATTACCTAGAAAGCTTTTCCAATTTCTGGCTTTATTAAGTACACAAAAAGAACAGCTGGACGCCCCTGTTCAGGCCACTTCGTTGCCCCAAGCAAAACCATGGCAGCTAAGCTTCTACCGCAAGGCAGAGCACATGCAATTCTCTGCAGAAACTGTACAATGCAAGGAAGGGTATGGACATATTATTATTTGGGGAGCCCAAAGAATCAGGCAGTTCTTGGCTCACCCAAAATTGAAGCTTGCAGGTCAATAAGCTCTGCCCATGTAGAGCTTCTAAGCTTTTAAACATGCTACTTACAAACATGAAGAGAGTTAAAGATCAGCAACTGTTTAAGAAATAGCTCAAACTCAGAGACAAAAAGATGTGTGTATGCAGGGGTGGGGGGAAACAAGCAAAGAAACTATTAATGGAAGGAATAGAAGAAAATTTCAAAAACCTACAAATAATCTCAAAGATGCATAAGAAAGTAGTCTTGGAAATTTAAAATAAAGCCAAAATTGTTAAAGAAATCAAACAGAAACATTGCAAGATAAAATTAAGGAAATTATTTAGAAAGTAGACATCATGATCAAACTGCTGAAAACAAACACAAAGAAAAAAATCTTAAAAGCAGCCAGAGAAAAAATTCACATACCTTCAACAGTATGTGGCAGCTGACAGCTCAGCAGAAATGAAACTAGAAAACAATGGAATGACAGAGTAACTGAAAGAAAACTGCCAACTTACAATTTCTAAAAATCTTAATGTCTTACTTAACACAATATATTAAAAGTATGATTTCAACATGTTCTCAGTATAAAACATTATTAACAAGATATTTTATACTCTTTTTTTCATACCAAGTCTTTGGAATTGTGTGTGTATATTACACCTGCAGCTTCTCTCTATTCAGGTTAGCCATGTTTTAAGAACACAGAAGCCAGTTGTGGCTTGTGGTTAACATATTGGACAGCAACTTACAATTTTTTCTCAGAAAAAAAAATTCTATGCAAGAATGAAGATAAAATAATGACGTTTTCAGATTTTTCAGATTAACAAAAAATAGATTTTATCGCCATTAAGAATTCAGTAAAAGAAATATTAAAAAGAGTTCCTTAGGCAGAAAGAAAATTATTACAGATGGAATTGGAGAGAGGATTAAAGACCAAAAGAAAAGGTAAATACGTGGATAAAAGTATGTTAATATTAACCATAGAAAACAATAATAATTTCCTTGGCCAGGCACGGTGGCTTGCACCTGTAATCCCAGCACCTTGGGAAGCAAGGCAGGTGGATCACTTGAGCCCAGGAGTTCAAGACCAGTGTGGACAACATAGCAAGACCCATCTCTACAAAAAATTTTAAAATTAGTCAGTTGTGGTGGGATGAGCCTGTAGTCCCAGCTACTTGGGAGGCTGAGGCAGGAGGATCCCTTGAGCCCAAGAGTTCAAGGTTATCATGAGCTATGATGATGCCACTGCACTTCAGCCTGGGTGACAGAGCCAGACCCTGTCTCTAAAAAAAGTAATAGGCCAGGCCCAGTGGCTCATGCTTATAATCCTACCACTTCAAGACAGGAGGATCACTTGAGCCCAGGAGTTCAAGAACAGCCTGGGAAACACAGGGATACCTTGTCTATTCAAAAAATAAAAAAATTAGCTGGGTGTGGTAACATGTACCTGTCATCCTGGATACTTGAGAGGCTGAGGCAGGAGGATTGCTTGAGCCCAGATGTAAATAGTAGTAATAATAATAATTTCCTGAGGTTTAAAATGCATGAGAACTCTAGTGAAAAATACAGGAGGTAGGCAAAAGGAGTTAAATTTTTAGGTTTTTATATTTTCAGGGAAGCAATAAAATTAATTGTTATTAGACAGTAAGTCAAGGATGCATGTTATAATCGCAATGATAACTGCTAAAAGATGAATAAAAATCCTAAATAAAGACATTTCAGATTTAGGAAAGAACAAAAGGAAAAATTAAGAATATTGAATGACCTGGCAAGAAAGATAGGAGAAAAAGAACACAAAACAGGTGTGTGTCAAAGAGATGAGGACGGTAGAGGCAAGTCTCAATATATTAAGCAGTTACACAACTATACATGGGCAACACTCCAATTAAAAGGATAAGGAAAAAAAGGTAAGATTGTCCAAATGGATTTTAAAAAGAAAACCAATGCTACTGACAATAGACATAACGTAAATATAAGGACACAGAAAGTTTGAAAGTAAAAGGATGGAAAATATATACAAAAGAAATACTAATAATATCATAAAAAGAAAAGCTTTAGGCAAGAATTAATACAACAACTTCCTGCTAGAGAGTGGAGGCTGGCTGCCAGCGGTGCCAGGAGCTAAGCGGGAAAGAAGCTGGGGGAACAGCATTCACTATGCTTTCACCACTTAACCTCACAGTTTCAGTGTGTATCTGAGGCCTCCAGGGATGCCTGGCATCGTCAAGGCAACACCCTCCTTTCACCCTCTCCAGAGATTAAATCTCCAGACTTCTGATGGGGTGGTGGAATTGGCGTTCAGCAGAATGAAGTAAAGGCTGGGAACTGAGACTCTGTTTCTCGAGAGAGTTCACTCAATCTTCATTATTTTATTGCTCCCTTGACCCTTCAGGTCAAGATTTATCTGGTGCTGCCAATTCTTGAGAGTTTTGACAACTCTACAGAATAAATTGGGGCCAGGCACAGTGGCTCACTCCTTAAATCACAGCACTCTGGGAGACCGAGGTGGGAGGATAACTTGAGGCCAGGAGTTCAAGGTTGCACTGAGCTATGATCACACCATTGCACTCCAGCCTGGGCAACAGAGTGAGACCTTGTCTCAAAAAAAAAAAAAAAGGAGAAGAAGAAATTGGGTTTTTTTTTCAGATTTCCACATGGTATGCTTTTTCAGGTCCACTAAGTCAATTGGCATGCAAGCATCTGCTTTTCAGCTTTCAAAACTTGCTGCTATTGCCTTTTTCCTATTCTCTCCATCCTTGTGGATTTATGCCTTAAAAAAACTGGGGTGGGATTTTTGGGAGAGAGTGAAATTAGATGTGAGTATTCAAATCATCAATTGAACCCAGAACTCTTACAATTTATACAAGCCAAAGTATTAATAGTAGTGTTTCTCCTACCAGCCTAATGCAGTTCTAAATAATAACAATAATAAACTACAAAATAAACAAATATGAAAAAGAAAATATAAGTAATGCAGACAAGAAGTACTCTCCAGAGTTGTTACAACAATATGCCTCCTGATGTGATGCAATGGGAAGTACACAATATCATCTAGGAATTATTCTTGCCAAAAATCCTGAACCTGCATATAACTAAGCATTTAGACCTAACCACCAGGAAAATGCAAATCAAAACCACAATTAGATACCATCTCACCCCAGCTAGAAGAGCTATTACCAAACAGTCAAAAAATAGCAAATGCTGGTGAAGATGTGGAGAAAGGGGAACTCTTATACTTTGTTGGTGGGAATACAAATTCGTACAACCACTATGGAAAATAGTATGGAGATCCTTCAAAAAATTAAAAATAGAACTACCATATGATCCAGTAATCCTACTATGTATGTGTGTGTGTGTGTCATTTGCAGCAATATGAATGAGTGTGGAGGGCATTACATTAAGTGAAATAAGCAAGACACAGAAAGACAAATGCCACCCATCTGCACAACATAGCAAGATCCTGTCTCTACGAAAAATTAGCCAGGCATGGTGGTGCGCACCTGTAGTCCCAGCTACTCAGGAGGCTGAGGCAGGAGGATCACTTGAGCCCAGGAGTTGAAGGTTGCAGTGAGCTGCAATGCCATCACTGCACTCTACCCAGGACAATAGAGCAAAGACTCTGTCTCCACACAAAAAAAAACAAAACCAACTAGATGACCCTCCTCACAACCTCCCCCTTAATTAAAAAAGGGGGGAGGAAATAAACTCTTTCCCAACAAGCAGAAACTGAGAGAATTCATTACCACTAGACCAGCCTGAGAAGAAATCTTCAAGGGAATCCTAAGTCTGGATATAAAACGTTGGTAATCACTACCATGAAAATATTCAAAAGTATAAAATTCACTGGTAAAGCAGATACACAAAGGAGAAAAAGAAAAGAATCAAACCATATCACTGCAGAAAACCACCAAAGCACAATGATAAGCAATAAGAGAAGAAGAAAGAAAAAAGGATTTACAAAACCACCAGAAAACATTTAACAAAGTGACAGGAGTAAGTCCTCACCTGTCAATAATAATTTGAACGTAAGTGGATCAATTCCCTACTTAAAATATACAGACTGGCTAAATGGATTAGAAACATAACCCGACTACATACTGCCCACAAGAAACACACTGCACCTGTACAGACACAGACTGACTGAGGGAATTGAAAAAGATACTCTGCACAGACGGAAACCAAAAGTGTGCAGGACTAACTCTACTTACATCAGATAAAACAGACTTTAAGTCAACAAGGAAACATTGGATTTAAACTGCACTTTAGACCAAATGGACCTTCCAGACATTTACAGAACATTTCATCCAACAGCTGCAGAATGCACATTCTTTTCATTAGCATATGGAACATCTCCAGGATAAACCACGTTAGGACACAAAACAAGTCTCAACAAACTTACAAGAATTGAAATCTTATCAAGTATCTTATCTGACCACAATGGAATAAAACTTGAAATCAAAAAGAAGAGGAATTTTTGAAATTGTACATGTACACGGAAATTAAACAACATGCTCCTGAATGACCAATTGGTCAATAAAGAAATTAAAAAGGAAATTAAAAAAATGTCTTGAAACAAATGAACATAGAAGCACAACATATCAAAAGCGTTTGCTGTATCCTATGCTTAAGAAGGAAGTTTATACCAATAAATGCCTATATCAAAAAAGTAGAAAGATTTCAAATAAAACCCTAATGATTTATCTCAAAGAACTAGGAAAGCAAGACCAAACCAAACTCAAAATTAGTAAAAGGAAAATAATTATAATAAAGATCACAGCAGAAATAAATGAAATTGAGACAAAAATAGAAAAGATCAACAAAACAAAAGCTTGGTTTTTTGAAAAGATAAGCAAAATCAACAAATCATTAACTAGCTAACCATGAAAAAAAGAGAAAAGACTCACATAAATTAAACCACAATCAAAAAAGTAGACATTACAATTGGTGCCACAGAAATAAAAAGGATCATCAAAGAGTATTATGAACAACTATATGCCAACAAATTAGAAAACTTAGCACAAATGGATAAATTCCTGGGCAAATACAACTTACCATGATTAAACCAAAAAGAAATAGAAAACACAAGCTGAGGCAGGAGGGTGGCTTGAGCCCAGGAGTGTGAGGTTGCAGTGAGCTATGATGACGCCACTGCACGCTAGCCAGGGCAACAGAGTGAGACTCTGTCTCAAAAAAAAAGGAAACTGAACCCCCCGCACCCCCCCATAAAAAAAAATAAAATAACTAATCAGCAGGGAAATGCAAATCAAATCCACAATGAAATATCATCTCACCCAAGTTAGAAAGGCTCTTATCAAAAAGTAACAAAATAAATGCTAGCGAGGATGCGGAGAAAGGGGAACTCTATGCACTGTTGGTGGGAATGTAAATTAATACAGTCATTATGGAAAAAAGTATACAGGTTCCTCAGAAAACAAGAAATAGAACTTTCATATAATTCAGTAATCCCACTACTGGGTATATATCCAAAGGAAAGGAAATCAGTATGTCAAAAAGATATCTGCACTCCCATATTTATTGAAGCACTATTCACAATAGCCAAGATATGTAATAAACCTAAGTATCCATTAACAGATGAATAGATAAAGAAAATGTTATATACACAATGTAATACAATTTTTTGTATACTATGTAGCTGTAAAAAACATGAAATTCTGTCATTTGTGGCAACATAGATGAGCTTGGAGCACATTATGATAAGTGAAATAAGCCAGGCACAGAAAGATAAATACAGCATGTTCTCACTCATATGTGGAAGCTAAAAAAGTTAATCTCCTAGAAGTAGAGATTAGAATAGTGTTATTAGAGGTGGGGAAGTGTAGGGGAAAAGGAGGATAGCCAAAGATTAGTTAACAGATACGAAAGTACAGTTAGATAAGAGGAATTCTGTCTAGATAAGAGGAGTTCTAGTGTTCTACAGCACTATAGGGTGACCATAACAGCAATTTATTGTATATTTTCAAATAGGCAGAAGAGTAAATTTTGAATGGTCCCAACACAAAGAAATGATAAATGTTTGAGGTAATGGATATGCTAATTACCTTGATTTGATCATTACATTTTATACATGTATCAAAATATCACACGTACCCCATAAATATGTACAATTACATCAACTAAAATAATAAAAGCAAAATAAAAAGAATTTATATAACAAAAAGATTAAAAAATAGTTCATTCCCTTCTTATTGGTGAGTGGTATTCCATTATATGGATGCCTCACAGTTTGCTTACACATTCATCTGCTGATGGACATTTTGGGTTGTTTTCAGTTTTTGGTTATTATAAACAAAGCTGCTGTGATCATTCAGGTACAAATCATCATATGAATATATGCTTTCATTTTTCGTAAGTAAACAGCTACGAGTGGTCATACAACAGATGTATGCTTAACTTTTTAAGAAACTGACAAACTGTTTCCAAAGTGATTGCATCACTTTACATTTCAATAAACACTGTATGTTTCAGTTACTGCACATCTTTGCCAACATTTCTTATGGTCAGTATTGTTAATTTTAGACATTCCAATGGATGTAAAATGTGTGGTAATATCTGATTGTGGTTTTAATCTGAATTTCCCTACTAATGATTTTGTACATTTTTCATGTTCTTATTTACTATCTACACATCTTCTTTGGTGAAGTTTCTTTTAAAATCTTTTGCCCATTTTTTTGTATTCTAATTATTGAGATTTGAGTGTTCTTTTTATATTCTGGAAACAAGTCCTTTATCGGATATGTGATTTGAAAACATTTTCTCCAACTATGTGGCTGGTTACTTCTTTGTCTTAACAGACTCCTTTGAAGCACAAAAGTTCTTAATTTTCATCAAATCCAATTTGATTTTTTTTTGTTATTCATCATGCTGCTACAAAATTGACACAAAATCACAAGGATTTTCTCATTTGAGAACTTTCATTGTTTAAAAAAATTTTCTTTTGAGATAGGGTCTTGCTCTGTTGCCCTGGCTACAGTGCAGTGGTGTCATCATAGCTCACTGCAACCTCAAACTCCTGGGCTCAAGTAATCTTCCTGCCTCAGCCTCCTGAGTATCTGGGACTACAGATGCGCACCACCGCACCTGGGTGATTTTTCTATTTTTTGTAGAGACAGGGTCTCACTCTTGCTTAGGCTGGTCTTGAATGCCTGACCTGAAGTGATCCTCCCGCCTCAGCCTCCCAAAATGCTAGGATTACACGCATGAGCCGCTGCATCTGGCCTATAGTTTTAAATTTTACATTTAGTTTTATGCTCCATTTTGAGATAGCTTATGTGTGAGGTTGAAGGGTTTTTTTTTTGGTTTGTTTGTTGTATATGGAATTCCAGCATCATTTGTTAAAAGACTATCCTTTCTCCACTAAATTGCCTTTGCACATTTGTCAAAAATTAGTAGACCATAAATATGTGTGTGTGTCTATTTCTGGACTGTCTATTTTTTTCACACCATCAGGTAAGCACTGATATGTCTGGACTCTATTCTGTGCCGTTTATCTATTTGTCAACTTTTATGTCAATGCCACACTAATTACAGTAGCCCTATCAGTCATGATATCAGAGTTTTTAAGTCCTTCAACTTTCTTCTTTTTATTTATTTATTTATTTTTATTTTTGAGACAGGGTCTCACTCTGTTGCCTGGGCTAGAGTGCGGTAGCATCATCATAGTTCACTACAACCTTGAATTCCCTGGCTCAAATCCCTCCAGCCTCAGCCTCCCAAGTAGCTGGGACCACAGGTGCATGCCACTGTGCCTGGCTAATTTTGTTTGTTTTTTAGAGGTGGAGTCTCGCTATGTTGCCCAGGCTGGTCTTACATTACTGGCCTCAAGTGATCCTCCCACGTCAGCGTCCCAAAGAGCTGAGATTACCGGCATGAACCACAGCACTCAGCCTGTCCATTTCTTCTAAATAAGATAAATACTAAGTTTTTTTCCTAGAGATCATTCCTACATTTTAGTTGAGTCAATAATCCTGTTGCTACTTTTATAAAATAAAAATATACAATGTAACCATAAATCTCAGTTTGCAATTTTCTTTTTTAAAAATTTTTAATAATTATTTTGAGACAGGAGTCTGGCTATGGTACCCAGGTTAGTTTTGAACTCCTGGGCTCAAGCAATTCTCTTGGCCTCCCGAGTAGCTGGGACTATAGGCCCACGCCACTGCATCCAGCTTCTGCAATCTTCCATCGTATAATATATTCACTTTATTTATTTAAAATTCCATATTTGAGTGGGGTGCAGTGGCTCACACCTGTAATCCCAGCAACTTGGTAGGATGAGGTGGGAGGATTTCTTGAGGCCAGGAGTTTGAAGCCGCATTGAGCTATGACTGCGCCACCGTACTTTGGCCTGGGCGACAGGGCAAGACCTCGTCTTAAAAAAAATTTTTTTTAAAACTCTCTATATTCGTTTTTATATACTTAAACGTCAAAAAATAGTGACTAGTTTTATGGCTTACTTAAAATATAAGTGAGGAAAACATAGACATCTGCCATACTAATAGCCAGTTTTAATGGTTTTCCGAGGAAATGTTATTAATTTAAAAAGAGAGTCCCAAGAAATTTAATAGAATTCCCAGCAATGATTATTTCTGAAATGTGTAAGACTTGAAACATAATTATAAAAGGCTAACAACCAAAAGGATTCATTCTTGCTTTTTCCTTTTTCAAAAAATCCATACAATTTGTCACATCAAGAAAGTTCAACAAGTTATGGAGCTGCAGCCTTAGTCACCCTTGGAATCACTGTCCCTCCTCAGGGGGACAGAGCACTGCACTGAGGACACCAACACGTCTTCAATAGGTTTCTTAGGGTTTTCTTCCAGGTCCATCTTAACTGCTCCAGATTCAGGCAGTTTCCACTCCAACTCATCTCTTACTAGGTTCATGCCTCCACACACCAAAGGCCAACAAACTGAGTCTTGATATCGCCTTCAAGGTAAACAACTACTGTGGGCAGATTCCTACCAGGATAATTGGGTATGCAGATTGTTGAAATGACTTTGATAAATTTGACATTAGGAAACTTCCTGGCAAGCCCACTGAGGTTTTGATTTATCAGGACACAGAGGGGAATCCCTTGTTTGTAAAGGTGCAAGATCACCTACAAGTGCTCACCAGCTTTGGTAACTTCTTGAACACAGTCCTTTCCCGAGATCTCCAAAACTTCTCCAGATTTATCCTTCAGTTTAGTTGCTTTCCACTCAGCCAGTCTTTGCTGCCTGAACACTTCAATAGCACGTTCATCCTCCTCATTAAATCTGTCATCATTTAAATTTAATTTTTAAATGAAACTAAATTAAATTTAAATTAAGAGATCCTCCAACTCTTCCAAAGTCGTATCTTCATATGTTTTCACCACCGACTAGTGGAGGACTTGCTGCTCCTCCTCTTCTGCCTCCTTTTCTAATTCTTGCAGGCTTTCCTTTGAGGGCAAGATGCCCTTTTTACATAAGATATCATTCCACTCAGTGTCTGGATTGAGGTCCTGTATCTTGACTCCAATCACTCAAGTCCAGTTGGGCTGCAGCTCTCTTCTGTGCACACATGCTGTACCTTTCTTTTTTTATTTCTTTTTTTAATTTCAGAATATTATGGGGGGTGCAACACTTTGGCCATACACATTGCCCCTGTTCTGCCCGTGTCAGAGCCACAATCGTGGTCATCCCCCAAACTGTGCTCTCTGCATCCATTCAGCGAGAGTTTTTCCCATCCCTTTCACCCCCCTCCCGCCCTCAGACGAATGTTATTGCCCTGTGTGATGTAAGTGTTGATCAGTTAGTACCAGTTTGATGGTGAGTGCCAGTGGTGCTTGTTTTTCCAATCCTGTGACACTTCGCTTTGAAGAATGGGCTCTAGCTCCAACCAGGATAATACCAGATGTGTTAATTCACTGTTGTTCCTTATTGCTGAGTAATACTCCATGGTATACATATACCACATTTTATTGATCCACTCGTGTATTGATGGGCCATGCTGTACCTTTCTATTAGGTTTTCTTTTTCTTCTTTTTTTGAGATGGGGTCTTGCTCTGTCACTTGGGCTAGAGTGAAGTGGGATCATTATAGCTCACTGCAACTTCAACTCCTGGGCTAAAGCCATCCTCCTTCCTCAGACTCCCGAGTAGCTGGAACTACAGGTGCGCACCACCACGCCTGGCTAATTTTTCCATTTTTTGTAGAGATGGGGTCTTGTTCTTGCTCTAGCTGGTCTTGAACTCCTGGCCTCAAGCAATGCTCCTGTCTCCGCTTCCAAAGTGCTAGGATTAGAGGCATGAGCCACTGTGCCCAGCCTGTATTAAGCTTTCAAATCAGGTAGTGTCTTCCAACTTTGTTCTTTTCAAGAATTTTTAGCTATTGTGGGCTGGTTGCGGTGGCTCAGGCCTGTAATTCTAGCACTCTGGGAGGCTGAGGTGGGAGGATCGCTTGAGCTCAGGAGTTCGAGACCAGCCTGAGCAAGAGCAAGATCCTGTCTCTGCTAAAAATAGAAAAATTAGCTGGGCGCAGTGCCATGTGCCTATAGCTACTCTGAAGGCTGAAGCAGGAGGATCGCTTGAGCCCAGGAGTTTGAGGTTGCAGGGAGCTATGATGCCACTGTACTCTAGAGTGGGTGACAGAGTGAAATCCTGCCTCAAAAAAAAAAAAAAGGAATTTTTAGCTATTGTGGGTTCTTTAAAATTTCATATGAATTTTAGGATGCATTTTTCCATTTCTGCATGAAATGACTTTGGGGTTTTGCTATGGATCACATTGATTCTGTGTATTGTTCTTTGTGCTATTGTCATCTTAACTATTTTGTCTTCTGATGCATGAACATGGGATGTGTCTTCATTTATTTAGGTCTTTTCTTTTTGTCAGCAATGTTTTTAGTTATCAGGGTACATGTTTTGTACCTCCTTGGTTAAATTTATTCATAAATATTTTATTCTTTTTGATGGTATTGAAAATGGAATTGTTTTAATTCCATTTTTGGACTGTTTATTGATAGTGTATAGACATATAACTGACTTTTGTGTTGATTTTGTATCTTGACTTTGCTGGATTCATTTATGAACTCTACCAGTGTGTATGTGTATTCTTTAGGCTTTTCTATATATAATGTCATTTGCGAATGGAGATAGTCCTGCTTTCTTCCAATTTAGATACTGTTTCTTTCTTTCTTGCCTAATTCCTCTGGCTAGAACTTTCAATAGTATGTTGAGTAGAAGTGGCAAAATCAAACATCCTTGTCTTATTCTGATCTTAGGTGAAAAGCTTTAGTTTTTTACCATTTAATATACTCATAATACCTATGGGTTTTTTAATATATGGCCTGTATTATGTTGAAGTAGTTTCCTTCTACTCCTAGATTTTTGTTTTTAATCATGACATAGTGTTGAATTTTGTCAAAAGCTTTTTCTGTATTGAGATGATCTTTTTTCCCCTTCATCCCATTATTGTGGTATATTACAATGAGTTTTGTACATTGAATCACTCTTGCATTCTTGGGGGAACACCCTCTTGGTCATGGTGTATAATCCCTTCAATAGATATGGTGCTGAATTCTGTTTGCTAGTATTTTGTTGAGGATTTCTGCATCTATATTCACAAAACATTCTACGGTTTTCTTTCCTTGTACTGTCTTTACGTGGCTTCGGTTTCAGGGTACTACTAACATTATAGAATGAGTTAGGAAGTTTTCCCTCCTCTTTATTTTTTGGAGTTTGTTAATTCTTTTTTACATGGGTGATAGAATCCACAGGTGAAGCCGCCTGGTTATGGGAGGTTTTTGACTGTTTCAATCTCACTTGGTATAGATCTATTCAGATTTTCTATTTCTTTGTTAGTTTTGGTAGTTTGTTTCTAGAAAGTCATCCACTTCATCTATACCATCCAACTTGTTGGCGTACAGGTATTCTCGTTTTTGTTTTGTTTTGTTTTTTTGAGACAGGGTCTTGCTCTGTTTCCTGGGCTAGAGCGCACTGGCGTCATCACAGCTCACTGCAGCCTCGAACTCCCAGGTTCTCACGATCCTCCTGCCTCAGCCTCCTGAGCAGCTGCGACTACAGGTGCTACCGCCACACCTTGCTAATTTGTTTGTTTGTTTGTTTTTTTGTAGAGGCAGGGGTCTCACACTCCTGGCCTCAAGTGATTCTCCTGCTTTGGTTTCCCAAAGTGCTAGGATTACAAGTGTGAACCACCACACCTGGCCTCTTTTTTGTTTCTTAAGGTATACAAATTAGGTTATTGATTTGAGATTTTTTTAAAAAATTTTTTGTGAGGAGTTATCTAGTTGCCTTTTTGGGTGTGTGTGGAGACAAGAGTCCTCACTCTGTCACCCTGGGTGGAGTGTAGTGGCATCATTGCAGCTCACTGCAACCTCCGACTCCTGGCTCAAGCGATCCTCCTGCCTTAGCCTCCCCAGTAGCTGGGATACAGGCTGGGGCTACAGGCATGTGCCATGATGCCCAGCTGATTTTTTTTCCCCTAGAGACGGGGTCTCGCTGTTGCTCAGGCTAGGATTACAGGCGTGAGCCACCATGCCTGGCCTTGAGATCTGTTTTAAGGTTTACAGCTACACATATCTCCCTGAGCAATGCTTTTACTGCATCCCATAAGTTTTGACAGGTTGTCTTTTTATTTTCACTTTTCTCAAGTTATTCTCCAATTTCTCTTGTGGTATCTTCTCTTTGGCCCACTGGTTGTGTATTTTAATTTCCACACATTTGTGAGCTTTCCAGTACGTTCATACCTTACAGCCCAGTAATTTCACCTCTAAGCATATGGCCATCAAATATATGAGCAAAGTTGCACCAAAAAGGAAATTCACAATGTTCATTTCTGGCTATTAATAGCCCCCAAATTTAAATTACTGAAATTACTGATAATTTCAAGTGTAGTCATCTAACAAAACACTATACATCGGTTGGGCAGGGTGGCTCATGCCTATAATCCTAGCACCCTGGGAGGCCGAAGTGAGAGGATGGCTTGAGCTCAGGAGTTTGAGGTTGCAGTGAGCTATGATGATGCCACTGCACTCTACCCGGGTCAAGAGAGACTGTCTCAAAAAAGGCCCCCCAAAACACTATACATCAGGGAACATGAATAAACTATACCACATGAATCTTACAAATATAATACAGTAGTCCACCCCCAACACTTTTCTGCAATTTTTGACATTTCAGCTACCTACGGTAGAATATTTCGAGAGACCACATTCACCTTACTTTTACTACAGTAAATTGTTATAACTGTTTTGTTAATTATCGTTGTTAATCTCTTACTGTGCCTAATTTACAAATTTAATTTTACCATATCCATGCACAGGAAAAAACAGTATATATAGGATTTGGTACTAGCCAAGGTTTCAGGCATCCACTGGGTGTCTTAGAATTTATCCTCCACTACATATTGAATAACTTCATCTATTTAAAGTTCATTGAACAGGCCAAACTAAATTACATAATTAGGGTCATACGTTTAGGTAGTTAAACCATATAGTCAAGAGAGTGGCTTTCATGCAAGTCAGAATAGTGAATACCTTTGGAGAGAATGGAGAATGTGCTGACTGGGAGGGAGGACAAGGGGTGGGGGGCTTCCTAGGTGTTGTCAATATTCTATTTCTTGTTACAGTTGGTTATTTCATGAACGTTGGATTTCTGTTAATTCACTGAGCTATATGGTTGAGATAATTAAGTGAGGTGTGCCTTTTTGTGTGCTGTATTTCATAATATAAAAGATAAGCAAAGGCGCATCCTTTAGGGAGTAACCTACCTTCAATCCAGGTCTCAGAATTTTCAGTATACCAAGCTACATGGGTTCACAGTAAGGAAAAATTCACGAAACACACAAAGAAGCAAATCATCGTGAGTGTAGCCAGCAGGAACAAAAGACTTTGGAATTAGACCAAGAAAGACTATGGATACTGAAGTTAACATATACAGGACATAAAATCAACAAATCATTGATAAGACTGATTTTTTAAGAAGGGAATGCATAAATTAATATTAATGAAGAAAAGATGCTGCAAAAATTAATTAGCTTGTAAGTGGGTATTATTAACTTTAGGCCAAAAATTTGTGAAGAGAGATGAAATGTATAAATTCCCAGAAACCTGTAACTTACCAAAACAGCTCAGATTTTATTGTGGAGTTCTACTAAGAAACAAATAATTCAAATTCAGGGTATAGAGAGAACACTCTTTAGTCTCATTTTAAGGAACTAGCCTTTTTTTGAAACCAAAACTTGACAAAGACAGTATAAGAAAATTCATTGTTAACACAAGAACACGGATTTTTTAAAAAAAATGCTTAAACCAAATATTGGCAAAACAAATTAAATTTATATAAACACAAAATATGAATAAGGTGGATTTATCCAAGAAACATAAATATAGTATGTGCTGGAAAATCAAATACAGCCACGTGATGCCTAACGACACCTTGGTCAATGAGAGACTGCGTATATGATGGTGGTCGCATAAGATGATAACGGAGCTGAAAAAAATCCTCTTGCCTAGTGACGTCACAGCTGTCACAGGTAGCACATTACTCACATGTTGTGGTGATGCTGGTGTAACTCCGGTGCCAATTGTGTAAAAGTATAGTAGAAACAATTATGTACAGGACACTTAATACTTGATGATTAATGACTGTACTGGCTTATGTACTTACTATACTTTTTATTGTTATGTTAGAGTGTAGTCCTTCTATTATTAAAAAAAGTTAACTGTAAAGCAGCTTCAGGCAGGTCCTTCAGGTGGTGTTCCAGAAGGCAGTGTTGTCACAGAAGACGGCTGCATGTGTTATTGCCTCTGAAGACCTTCCAGTAGGACAAGATGTGGAGGTGGAAGACAGTGATGATCCCAATCCTGTGTAGGCCTGGGCTAATGTGTGTGTTTGTTCTGGTTTTAATAAAAATGTTTTTTAAAAAAGACAAAAAGCTTATAGAATACGGATATAAAGAAAAGGCTAAGTGTTATTATAATACAAGTCAAAAAGTTTTAAAAAATTAAAGTTTATGAAGTTATAGTTACAGTGAGCTAATTTATTATTGAAGAAAGAAAAATTTTAGAAAATAACTTTAGTGTAGCCTAAGGGTAGTTAGTATTTATAAAAGCTATAGTATAATAGTGTCCTAGGCCTTCACATTGACTCACCACTCAACTCACTGACTCACCTGCAGCAACTTCCAGTCCTGCAAGCTGCATTCACGGTAAATGCCCTATACAGGTGGTACCTACCATTTTTTATGTTTTATACCATATTATTACTGTACCTTTTCTATGTTTAGATACACAAATACTTATCACTGTATTACAATTGCCTACAGTGTTCAGTACAGTAATATGCTGTACAGGTTTGTAGTTTAGGAGTATTAGGCTATATACTAGGCGTGTAACAGGCTATACCATAGACATTTGTTCAATTACACTCTATTATGTTCATATAACAACAAAATCGCCTAACAACACATTTCTCAGAACACATCCCCATAGTTAAGTGATGCATGATGGTAATGTAATACATTACTTTGATTTTTTTTTTTTTTGTAGATAAAGGGCCTCACTATGTTGCCCACAGTGGTCTCAAACTCTCACCCTTAAGGAATCTTCCTGCCTCAGCCTCCCCAAGTGTTGGGTTTACAGGCATGAGCCACTGCACCCAGCCTGCTTTTAACTGATTAAAGGAGAAAAATCCTGTGTCTCAATAGAAGCAGAAAAAGACCTAATAAGATCAGACATTCACGTGTGACCAAAAACAGAAACAAGACAAATGCCTACCTCATGGTAGGAAAAGGAACCTTCCTTACCTGCTAGTTACCTGACAAGAACTGATAGCAAACATTATTTCTTGATGAAACACTGAAAACACAAAGGTGTCTACCAACACCATTTGTGTTTAATAATAATGTACTGGAGGTATTAGGAAGATCAGTAAAAGAAAGGCCCAAGAGTTTAAAAAGGAAGAACATTACAGATGATGAGGGTGTTAATGTAGGAAATTCAGAAAAACCCAGATTAGAGTAAAACATCTGGCAAGGATGCTGGATACATAATATGCAGAGATCAACTGTTTCTATATTGCAACAGAAAATGTAGTTACGATGGACACTGAAAATTTCAAAATTAAGTAACCTAGTAACCCCCTTTAACAGCCAGCCTTTGGGGCTCCCTGCTGTTCAGCACCAGATCCAATTAGTTCATACTGGGCCTGTGGCCCTACAGCTCCCTGCCCTTCCATCAGGCCCTTTCCACCTCCCTGGGACTTGCTTGGAACCGAGGCCTCCCTTATCTGGCTCCTGGCTTCAGGGGAAGGACACTGCTGGCCCTGGGTAGCCATCCACAAAGTGTCTGGTTCATCAACACCCCCAGGTACCACGGAGGCCTGCAGACCCTGCCACATGCCAACACGATGGAGGTCCCTCTCAGCACCTTTCACAGGCCTAGGATGTCTCTTTTCCTGGAGAACTTCTTGGACCTTGAGGATGGTAGCTCTGCTTCCCTTCCTTGGGGAAACATTCCTGGACAGGTTAAACTTCCTACTGTAGGCTCTCTTGGATTTCTGTTGCCAGTTTTGATTTCCTATTGGCCCAGGGGACTGTCTCCCTCAGTAAGCATGCTCCAGGAGGGAAGCAATGTAGCTGAGTATCTAAATACCCACCAGAGCCAAGTGCAGTGCCAGGAGCTTGGTAAGCAAACTGTCTCCATTAGAAGGTAGGCCTTTGAGCCCCAGACACCCAGCACATCAGCTGCTTCAATCCCTGGGGGCTGCTGGGTAGGCATGGAGAGGGGCAGAGAGGCAAAGCGAGAGCTCTGCCATTGCCAAGTCCCTGCACTTCTTTGGGCTTCGCTAGCACTGCTCACCCATAGCAACAACTGACACATCCACGTGCTCCAGGGGCCCTGATTCCCACTCAGAGTGCAAGGTCTGTGTCTGGGTGGCCAGGCGTGGTGTGGGGCACTGCACTGCAAGATTCCCGGGGCAGTCTCCGCCCACACTACTCAGTGCAGCCTCCCGCTGCCTTTGCGTGGCTGGCCAAACTGAGCAGACAGCCCCCTCAGCCAACCTCACCTCTCAGGACTCTGTTCTCTTAGGGATTCCACGGCCTGGATTGTGGTTCTGTTCCAAGAATGGCCTCACACGCTGGCTTCTGGACATGCAGCTTTCCTGAACATACACTGATGCAAAATACACTAAGTGTGAGGCATCAGTGAGAATCACACACCTCAGCAATGAGCGAGTTGGGGGGAATTGATTCTGATTCCTAAGAGCAAATGAATGCATGAAAAAGATATTTTGTTCAAATTAATGGTTTTATTTCCATCTTTAACACTAGCAGGTGAGTCCAAAACAGACTGATGTCCATGGATATAGTTTAAATGTAACAAAGAAAGAGCTGAACTATGTACATTGAGGAAAGGAAAGGGATTTTTTTCATACCAACCATTTCCTAGTTTGCAGTTTCTGAACAGTAGAAACTAATTACATGTTTTACCAATTTAATTTAGGATGAAGTAATACAAGTTTTATGATCAACCACTTAAGCTGTCTTTAAGGATAAGATTTGAAGAAACTTGGAAATGGGTATTACCATGTTTATTAGTGGACTGCATGGTCACCTTGGGTCCTGAAGTCTGGGCATCATTAGAATGGAACAAGAGCATTTCCATGAAGCCCAGAAGGAACTTAATGGTAATGAGGTCCAAGCAGAGGGCAGACACGTTACACATCACAATGATGAGCACTAATGCTCCTACCCTCTTCAATTCCAAGTAGAAAATTAATTACTTCCACTCAAACTAACTGGAAATGAGCCAAACAGTTAAAAGTCAGAATGAAGAATAAAACTATTTTCTTTTCACATAGAGGAGGGACACTCCTTCAGCCCCATTTAAAGTGAATTCTGTGCTGAGTCCCTGCTCCTTCAGAAGGGTAAACTGAAGGTCAGTTATTGCTAGCAAAGCCAGAAGTGGCCCCTTTCCCACTTTGAAGATGTTTCAAACGAAAAGGCTGTTGGTTTGGCTTGAAGCCCTGTGAGGAAGGAGGAGTGTGGAGGTGGAGGCAGGCTGGTACTGCAAAGCCTCTCCCCTATCAGCCACCCCCATGCCCTACACTCTTAGGGGCAGCCTGGGCCACATTGCTGCCTCTGAGAGAACTTGAGGCTCCCACACACTTGTGAAGTGGACCAGAGGTTGTTATCTGGCCTCCTGGGGAGGATAAGTCATCCAAAACCTATGGAGCAGTCAAAAGCCCAAAGGATCAAAGCCCAGCTGGGCAGAAGAGCAGCTTCTGAAACAAATGCCAATGGGTGGGGGTGGATGAAAAAGCCACGTCAGTACCAAGTCAGGTGGGCGAAGTTCTTTGAAACAGGGCAACAGCAACTTGGGCAAAAGCATAGAAGTGAGCGGCTGATAAGGCCACGACTACTGCCACCACCTCCCAGTATCTACGCTGGGGCAGACATCAGGTAGTGGGAAGTGAGGAGCTGAGGACTGGAGGGCTCGTGGCGAACACAGGGTGGATTTTATCAGAAAAAAGAGAGGACACTCAAATACGTGCCTGTCCTATTTACCTTGCATGTCCTGTGCCAGGTGAAGGACACTGGAGCATGGGTAAGGTTCCTGAGAACAGTTGGTGAACAGAGATGGGGTGGGACGGGCACTGCTCCACAGGCGACATTAGGCCTCTAAGGGGGACACTAACAGTGCTACATCTCCTGGGCTGCTGAGAAGTAGGTAAAGAATGGGCTTTATTGCACTTTTTCGTTCTTAGGGAACAGGGGATTGCCCTGCAGAGGTTCTCTTGATTTGCAGAAATCACTGCACATCAATGGTAAGGTGCAGGCAGATCATGGTGACCTCTGACTCTCAAGGGAAGAAGAGAAAGTCCAGTGGTTGGTCTTTCCAGGGCCTCAGGGGGCCACTCTTGTACCTGGGATCCTCGAGCTGGGTGGACCGTGTCTGGCTTGGTCAATGTGTGGCAGGCACACTGGTCGACTGGCAGACGCTTGGGACGAAAGGTGGCGTGCTGGGAGAGCTGGGGCAAACTTTCCAAATAGGGAAAACTTCTTGGCAAACGTGCAGGTTCCAGAAACAGAGTGGAACCACAATTCTCTAGTCCAATGTGCCTGACTCCCTTTCTCCTACTCTGGAATCAGACCACCCCAGGAGCAGAGATATAGAGCCTGGCCTGAGACAGCCCTGGGTCCAGCTCCACAGCATCAAACTGGAGAAACAAAAGGATCTAAGAGGGGGCTGGAAACAAAAGAGCAGTTTACACATCAGATGTTGGTTTTGAAACAGTCTTTTTGAGCTCAGGAAAATGGAGGCAGATACCACACGGAGAACCCAGCCAGGCTGTCTGTCTGTCCATCCGTCTCTCCTGAGCAGCTCTAAACACTTCATATATAAATGGGGTGGTACCGTTTGTGGTTGATCTTTTTCCTACAAGTTGGACAAGTGTTAGCATTCTTAAGGGAATCACGGAGGCACTGGCTACAGAAGACATGGCCACATTCTGTAGAAACAATGAGACGTCCATTCTGCACAATCTAGAAGACATTGAAAGGAACAGCCTTCAAGTTTGCCCTTGTCCAAGAGCAGCAGCAGTCCCCACAGAATCCTACCCCTGCCCATCCCTAAAATGACCAATGAGAGGGAAAGAAGGGCTGGGGCTGCAGCAGGAAAAGCAGGGAGATGGTCTGGAGAACTGAGGGTACCTGCTACGTGACTACAGTAAGACCAGTAGGTGGCCTCTGCTAAATGGAGAGCAGGAGGCAGGAGCCACAGTCCCCCAATAGTGGCAGGTCAAGAGGGTTATAAGGAGCCCCAGTAAATGCTAGTAGCTTCTGGTTTGGGCCAGGACAGGGGACACAAAAGACTGATTGATGCATTGGTACCGGGAAGCTCAGGGCATACAGGGGCTGAAGTTGAAGGCTGCAGGGCCCAAGGAGAAACTGGCACATTCTCCCTCCACACAGAGATATACAACAAGCCATGGCCCAGGCATGACTACAGGTAGGTGTGTCAAATCCCACCTAAGGAGAAGATCTTATCTAATTCTTTCAATCAGTTTAGAAACCAAAAGTAGGGAAGATACAGCTTGGTTTACTTACCTCTGAGTATCCATCCATGCAGATCGGACAACTGACAGTACCAGATGGCCTAAGATCACAGTGCTTCACATCAGTTTCTCAGTAAACTCAAACATTCAATCGCACCCTTTAAGTGGCCTCCGTATAAGTAGCCCATATCCCCTACAAGAGTCCCTCCCCTGGCTGCCTCTGACTCTGCCTTAGCACTGATATCCAGGAGACTTTTGGGAAAGCTGACTACCCCAAGGGGGTGTGGCAGGGTGACCAAGAGAAAGGGGAGAAGAGAGACTGGGGCAGTGAAAGTGCAGACAACCCAAGTCACCCTGCTCTCTCCCACCCCCCAACCCATGCTCACGCAGAAGGCCCCTCCAGGATCCCAGTCTGGGGCCAGGGATGTGACTGCCATCCCTTAAGCATTCCTGCTGCAGGAGGTTGGGGGCACCAGGCCTATTCACACCCACCCTGTCAGTGCCTGGCACACCCTGGTCACTGTGGGAATAACTAAGCCCAGCTGTGGATCCAGTTCCAACCACATCCAGCTGCTGGGAAGATGCCTGGCCAAGCCCACCTAAACCCAAAGACTCACAGATTTTCTGAAAAGTACAGTATTTCTATACCCAGGCCTTCTACCCAAGAATGGCAGCAACAGAGCAGGGGACACGGTGGTACCTCACTCCTGTAGCACCTTCGTCCCTGGTGTTTCTCGGAGTGTGGGTGGTCACATACACGTCTCTGTCCCTGGACAGTTCCTCATCGTCGCTGCTCACCACACAGCTGTCGGCATGGTCCTGGCGTAGCCTCCTAGCATTCCTTCTTGGCCTTCTCCTTTCTAAGGTAAGAGTCGCATTTTCAGGTTGGAGGCTCCTACTCTCACCATCCTCGCCACTCCACCCTGATCCCTCTAAAGACCCTCCTCCTTCCCTGCCTGGGATGCCCAGAGAGAAACTGCTGCCATGTCCAGCTATACCCCAGAAGAGGTCCTGCCCGGTCTTGCCCAAAGTCATTGTCTTGTCTTCCCAGGAGACACCCCCTATCCCTACTGGAAGCTGGTGCCTGAGCTGTAGAGCAGTCTAAAGCTGTTAGCCTTCTCCAAAATCCAGCTGGCCCCAAGGCAGGACTTTAGCTCAGTGTTCAGCGATAGGGGTGAAGTTTCTTCAGCAGGTGCAAATGGACTGATTGAGCAGGTCTGACCACAGGATCATCTTCCTGCCTTGTAGTTCTCTGACCCCTTGGGGACGGTCTGGCAAGGCCTGCAGTGCCGTGGCCCTCACCCATGCCAGTTCTCTCTCCAAACCCAGTGAAAAAGGAGATGAAATCACTCACCATCAACAATCTTTAAAAAAAAAAAAAGAAGAGAAACAAAAGAGAAAGAAGCAATCAGTTTGACTTAAGTGATAAAATGGAAGCATTTCTTGTTTCTAATGTGTGCTAGCCTCTGCAGAATCCTCTGGTGAGCAGCAGAGTCCCCAGCCCTTACCAACCCCCAGAGATCTATGCGCCTCTCCAAAGCAATCACTGCACCATTCCTAGGTCAACCTGCCTCCCAGCAGCTACTGTGCTGTCCCTCGTCCCAATGGGTGTTTAGTGGAGTTTCTTGGAGCACAAGCATAGTCACACCGTGTACTGGCTGCATGACCTGGGGGAGTTCCTTACTGTCTGGAAGCTGCAGCTTCCTCTTCTGAAAAACAGAGGCACCAGTGCCTTACTGCATTGTTGTGAGAAGCGAGTGAAACAATGAACACGCAGCACAGCACCAGGGCCATGGTGCTCAGTAAATGCTGCCCATGACCATTCCCACATGCTCTCCTCGTGCTGCCATGGCCAATGGAGGCCACTGCCAAAGACAGAGCCTTTATTTGGCCGAGAGTTTGCAGTGTTTAATACATTATTTAAAATAATTAATTCAAAAAAATAAAAGCAGCCCACCACACATGGACCAATGAGTATAGCACACACCAAGGACAGAAATCAATTCAATTCTGTGTACTTGAGGCCTACAAAAAAAGTTATTGAGAACTTGACAAGCCCCTTGTCAGATGTTTCAGAATATATATTTAGTCAATTTCTGCTTCAACAATTTCAAACCTACTCACTTCCTCCACCTTCTGGCTGAGTTGAATACTCTTACCTGTCTAAGGGGTGGCCAGTAGCACAGCCTTTCCCTCTTGCTCGGTGTATATGAGGAACTGCTTCAGGAAAGCTCCTACCACTAAGACCTGTAGCCCGCCACACCTCAGCTGCCCCTTGTGATGGGACAGCATGGGGCTGCCCCTCTGGCACAGTGTCCCACCCTGCAGTGACTCAATTCCATCTCCCTTGCAGCAGGGATTCTGGATTTGAACTAAGTTCCCTCAATTAGACATGCTTATGCTATTGGCAAGGCAGAAGGGTGGAGGCCAATTTCAGCTGCTGCAGGCATTGCTGTTGGCAGGCACAGCTAGGGTTATCAAGAAGCAGTTCCAGGCAGAGGCTGCAACGCCTTAAGCCTAGGCCCCTCTCCTCCCTAGCAAGGGGCTGTAGTAGTACCTATTTGAACTCAAAGACACTAGGTGCAGGGGGTGGGCCCCACTCCAGACCTTCTGTTTGGAGCAGACATAGCAGCTCCCAGGTGGGTCAATGCTGAGAGGTCAGGAGTTATTCCTAGGGACCCAGCTGGGAGCCCACTCTTCTAGGCTTTTCAACATCATGTAAGTAACTCCCTCAATTAGTGGGGCTGGCACAAGGTACTATCCACATGAAATCGAGAAAAGGGCAGCCCAGATAGGAAGGCACTGATAGCAGTACTGGCCCCTGGGGAAAGCCCTGAATTTAGCTAGGAACAGAAGCAAATTCTGGTGTGGGTAGAATGACCCCAGATTCCTAGAGCTCCAACACTGCCCCCCACCCCGCCAATGGACCACTGATTAGGTATAGATACACCCAGAAAGGCTATGCCAGCCCTAGTTCCCTGGCAATTAGGGTGTGGGAACTGGGTCTCCATGGACTCCTGAGTCATACCCAGCCCACCTCTGGGCAATGCCAACACACTGAGCCCCCACAGAGGTGCATGTACTCCAAAGTGCCAGGGCCCAGGAGGCTGCTGGCATCTGGCAGGTGCTCCATACTTGACTCCTGGGTAAATGAAAACAATATGGCTGAAGAACATCCCTCACTGGTGATGACTCTCACCTTCCCCATCTTCAATGAGACAAACAGCTCCAAGATGCAGCTTCCTGACCAAAGGGCAGGGTACAAATGGCACTAACTACAGCCTGGCTGCTCAGCTCCATGCCCCTTCTGTGCCCCTGGCCCCCCAGCTGACAGACACGACACAGCACCTAGCACTGGTGTTCCCTCCACCCGACAGCTGAACCACACCACATCCCAGAATCCTCACAGGCATCTCAAGTGCTCTGGAATGTACCTAGCTCACAGCGATAGCCTGCAAGCAGCACAATGCTTGCCCTTGCCTGGCATAGAAGGGGGGCATAGACGGAGGCTGGGGGAAGAGTACCAGAGCCTCATAAATGTTTACTGAGTCAACAACTGGTCAGAAGCACAACACAAGCTCTGGGGCCTCTAATCTGATTGAGAGGCTTTTAAAAGAAGTAAAAAAAAAAACAAACTGAAATAACAAGAATTAACTAGCCCCCTGGTCTGAACAGTGTACTTAGTACTGTGGCAAGCTGGTCCAAGATGAGAAGTTCATACATTGCATTTTCCTTTTACTTTTGGTTCTCCTTTTTGACTATGGAGAATAAGACACAAGCAGAGACTGCAGCAGGCACACATATTTGGTCACCCAAAGCCCTTTTGTGTTTCTAAAGCACCACTGAGCCTCAGAACACCTCAACATAAGAGATCCAAGTAGCAGGAATCACTGGGGTCCCCTACACTCAAGCTGATCCCCGGCATTTCTAAGAATGCTCACCTAGCTAAGAGAACTGAGATGTACTTGCTTTAGACAACCCTCTAACTCACAGCACCATGCATTGTTCCACTGGAAAAAACAGCCATCTCTAACCACTGTGCTCACAAAAGCCTACTTCTTTTTTTAAAGAGATAGGGTCTCACTCTGTCACCCAGGCTGGAGTGCAGTGGCTCAATCATAGCTCACTGCAGCCTCAAACTCCTGGGCTCAAGCAATCCTCCTGGCTTAACCTTCCAAGTAGGTAGGATTACAGGTGCATGCTACCACACTTGACTAATTTAAAAAAAAAAAAAAATTTTTTTTTTTTGGTACAGATGTTACCCAGCCTGGTCTTGAACTCCTGGCCTCAAGCAATCCTCCCCCCTCAGCCTCCCAAAGTGCTGGGATTACAGGCGTGAGGCACCACGCCCAGACAAAAGGCTACTCCTTATGTTCAACAGTTGTACATATCATGCAATTACTGATTACTATTACTTGTAGTACTGGCAGGAGTACCAGTAAGACAGGCACCGACAATAATGTTCTAGCTGAGTAACTGATCCATCTCAGACTGCACGTACAACTGTTTTTCTAATTCTTGGATATGTCATCTGAGCCTGCCTTTCTTCACATATAATTAGACTGGTTCACTCATTCCAACAGTATGCCTCTTGTGTCCTTTACCACACCTTGACAGAGAGCTGGACAGTGCTATATCCCTGCCTGCAAGAAAGCCCCTATCAAGTAAGTCCTTTCAATAGAGTCATAAATGAAAAATCAGGCAGGATGCAGAGTATAACATAAATAGCACAATTCATTAGCACATTATGGAAACAGACCAAAAAATGATTCTAAGAAAATCAACCTGACTTGAGAAGAGACAATCTGGCTCTATGCAGTGGCTCACACCTGTAATCCCAGCACTTTGGGAGGCCAAGGTAGGAGGATTACTTGAGCCCAGGAGCTCAAGACCAGCCTGGGCAACACAGTGAGACGCTGAGACTAAAAAAAAGAGAGAGACAATCTTTTGACATTTAATTAAGAAAAACAGTCCAAGCAACAATTTCAATAACCTCCTGCTCAAGGACTCGATTCCTTAAAGAGGGGAGCTAGTCTGTCTTTTCACTGCATCACTTCTAGCCACAGCAGAGATTGGCCTACTGCAAATGCTCATAAAAAGTGACCTGAAATTCTAATCCACCTAATAAACCAGGTAATAAAGCAGAAGAATGGAAAATGTTTAAGCAAAGATTTCCAATAATGGCAGGCTATTTATTTTGATCATTTTTCCAACTGAAAACAAACAAGATAAGATACATATTTCATATATAGGTACACAAACAAAAAGGAAGGAAGAACAAACGAATGAACAAATTTGGTCAAAAGTGAAAGGAAAGCAATAATCCAGAGGAAAAATGTATAGATGATTCTCAAAAAATTGGAGCTTGCTTTTGAAACCATCAACAGAAGACAGAAACCAAAGTCCAGGTCTAAAGTAGTACCCTTATTGTAGTAAGGACCACCCTTGTGCAGGTGAGGCCTTAAAACAAATCTCAACACAAAGGAACTGACAAACAGAATGTACCTTCTGACCATAATGTAATAATACAAAGAATCAGTGACAAAGGGAAAATCCACATATTTGGAAGTTAAGACATACAAATTTCACAAATATGTTAAATTGAATATAAAATACCAATTCCAACATCTGTAGGCTATAGATAAAGAAAAACATAATGTTAAATGCTATTATTGGAAAAGAAATGATGAAAATCAGTAAGTTAGAAAAAGAACAGCAAAGTAAACTCACACAAAGCTAAAAGTTGGTTCTCTGAAAGATCTAAAAAAGCTCTGGTGATACTAATCTAAAAAGACAGAAAACACAAATAGCCAATATCAGAAATGAAAAAGGAGACATCACTACAGATTCCACAGAACACAAGAAGACATTATGAACAAACTTATGCCAATAAAAGCGAAAATTTTAGATGAAATTGACAAATTCCTAAAAACTGCAACTTACCAAAAGTGATTAAAACTCTAGGTTAGACACATTTAATACAGAGTTCTACAAAAGACTCAAGGAAGAAGTAATTCCAATCTTACAAAATTTTCTGAAGAAAAGAAAAAAGGGGTACTCTAGCCAAGTCACTTTGTAAGGATACCAATACTGATATTAAAACCCTGTAAGGAATGTGCAAAAATAACAATTACAGACCAACCAATCTTATGCACCAGCACAGATACAAAAATCACATATAAAAGTTTTATCAGCAAACTCAATCTAGCAATATATAAAAAGATAATACATCATGACCACAATAAGTTTAGTTGGTTGAACACTGGAAACCAAAGGAACTCTCTACTTCAATATATAAAAAGGGAAATTATCAATAGATGGATTTGTTATAAAACTCAACATTGATTCACAAAAAAAATTTGTAGCCAAACAGGAAATACAGAGGAATTTCTCCAATCTGAGAAAGGATATTATGGTGAAGACCTTATTTAATGGTGAAACTTTGAAAGGATTCTCTCAGATTTGGAATGAGACAAAAATGTCCACAACTATCAGCATTTTCATGTTCAGTCAGTTCAAGAAAACAAAAAAGGAAATGGAAAAAACCAAACTTGTTCTGCACACCTAAACATCCAAAAGATTCAGAGTTGTTAAATTAAAAAAAGAAAAAATAACCAATAGATAAAATAAATTGCACTTTTTATGTCAGTAAACAACAAAAACAATTTCATATCAGTAAACAATGAAAGAAAAAAACCAAAATGAAATTTTAAAACACAATATTTAACAGCATCCTAAAATACTATGTACCTAGAAATAAATCTTCTAACAAAAGACTTGTAAAACCTCCACAGGCAACTTTACAAAACTTTTATTGAGAGTCATTCAAGATCCCCATCTCAGTCTATACACAAAAGTCAATTCATGTAGATTATAAACCTAAATATGAAAGGCAAAACAGTAAACTTTTAGAATATAGGAATATCTTTTTACAATATGGGATAGGAAGATTTCTTCAACATATTGAGAAATCCAACTATTAATACATTAAGAGCCTTTATATATAGACACCAAAGAGAGAAGATAAATCTCTAAACAGAAGACACAAAATAAGTAACAGTAGGCTCATATTTAGAACTTACAAAGAATCCCTACAAATCAGGAAAAGGCAGACAATCGAATGGAAAAATAAATAGAAAAAAAGATTCACTATAAAAAAAAAAGGACAAAGGATTTGCTTTATTCTAATTCAATTTCTTCAGCTAATTTTATTAATAAAGTTTTTATTAATAAAGTTTTATTTTTATTCATAAAGTTTATATACAAAAGTTGTTTAAAAAGCTATAAAAAAGTTTCAAACAGGCCGTCATAAAAGAGGAAAATGAATCATCAACAGGTGTTCAATCCCATTACTAATCAGAAAAACAAATTAAAACCACAATGAGATACTACTAGACTGCCCATCAGACTGGCTAAAATTAAAAAGTGGTGATGAAGCTGAGTGTGGTGGCTCAGGCCTGCAATCCCAGCTACATGGGAGGCTAAGGTAGGAGGATCACTTGAGGCCAAGAGTTCAATACCAGCCTGGGCAACATAGTGAGACTCCCACCTCTTAAGAAAACCAAACCAAACCAAAACAAAAATCTTAGCCAGGCATGGTGGCCTGTGCCTGCAGTCCCAGCTACTTAGGAGGCTGAGGTGGGAGGATCACTTGAGCCCAGAATTCGAGCTGCAGTGAGCTATGATCATACCACTGTACCCTACCCTGGGTGACAGAGTGAGACCTAGTCAGTGGTGGTGAGGATGTTGAACGATGAGAACCCCAAACACTAGTGTAAGTGTAATCGGGTACAACCTCTTCAGAAAACAGGTTGCCATTTATCTAGTAAAAATCAAAGATACTCACACCTTGGGACTCAAGGGCGATAGCCTTTTTAAGGTTATGCAATGCCAAAAATAGAAGTTAATTCTGAAGGAAACTAACAAAGCAGAGATGTACAAAGTCTCACTACATCTTACAGCATTTTTCATTTCTCCTAATTCTTCAGGGGCTTTGGATTCCTTTCACAGTTAGGAAAATGCACAAGTCTGCATGCAAAGTCTCTAGTCTTGAGAGGGTTCCCCAATGTACTGAAGGCTATCCCTGGATCCTGCTATCCAGAAAATCCTATCTTATGTTAAAGATATAGAGCTACTCCTGGGGCTAAAGCAGTACACTTAAACTGCTCCAGTAGATCCTGGTAGAATTGGTAAGATCACCCCAATTTTGGAATGGATATGTTTATTCATTTCATACTCTTCTGTAAGCAGAGTCTAAGGTCACCCTGAACACAATTCATCTAATAGATGCCCCTTGTCCTGAGTTAATATTATTAGGCCTCCCAAGCGGATCTGCTCAGAGAGGTAGAATTTTGAGCTCAGGTGTACTTCTCACTGTACATCAATAAACTGGAATTTGGACTTATTAAAATCAACATGTGGAGAATGATTAGAATAAGGAGAGCTACCGAGTCCAAAACAATTCTTTTATAGCTGGGGACACTGCGGCTAGTGTGAGGGAAATCTTCTGACCAAATCAACCAGTAGATCTGAGACCAGAATCCAGGACTCCTGCTTCCAAGCTTTACCCATCAACCTGCCTCTGGCCATCCACTTACTCCCAGGACAGCTCCTCTATACCAGTATTCCTGTCCCTGGGTCTTCCCTATGACTCTCCCAACCGCAGAGCTTACAAAGGTTAACCAGGCAGCCCCAGGTCAAATGGGAGTAGAGGTGCCAGAATATGGAGCCCAAGCCTACGGAAACAGGAAGAAGGTAGGGAAGCTCAGAGAGGAAGCAATAGCAGTCTAGTCATCCAAACAAAACAAAGGCGTGGAAGGGGAAATGATGTTGGTTTGTCATCCAATGGAGGCAAATCTTTGTCTTTTTGTGAGCAGAATCCTAGCTATCTCCCTGGGCCTGGCAGAGAGCAAGCGAGCCAGGTACACTGTAGGTAGACCCTGAGAACTGAAGAGGAAAAAAAAAAAAAAAAAAAAAAAAAAAAAAAAAAAGGACTTTGCAGGCACCATTTCCAGCATTAACCAGCAACTAGGCTACAGGCTTCAGCCAATGTGCCAAATTAAGCTATCTTTCTAGAACTCCAGGGAGCCCACAGGGACTGCCAGGAAAGTTATAGTCTGTATATACCTCAGAAAACACACGAATGAGGCCTAAGCAGAGACCACTCATGACTAAATCCACTCCTCCTTATCTCAGAAAGTTCTAACCAATCACCAGGGAAACCACTAGCTCCCATTTGGGAGCCAATGTCCCCTGACCTTTCCTCCATGGTCCTGTTGATGCTAGAGGGAGTCTACCAGCTGGGGGTAGGGGACAACAACAGGACAGCCTAGTGGTTTCAAACCAAGACCAGAGTCCAAATCTGCCAAGACAGTTCCCCATCCCCACCCTTTTCTTCTTACTGAAGTCTTGAAGCTTCGCAGGACAACCCTATCCTGAAGTTCTAAGCATAGTCAGGAAGCAGTGCCTACAGCTTGTCTCTGTTCCGACAGCCTGGCCTCAGCCCAGCAAGACAACTCCAATGCCAGTGAGCTCCGGGTCAAGATGAAGACTCAGCAAACAGCACCCCCCCCCCGCCCCCGTCCCACTCAGCACTACGTGCCGCCCACCTGCCCACCATTGTCAGGTGGGCCACCACCTCCACTCCCCAAGCCGCAGTCTTGGCACACTATCAGAAAACACTTAAGTGGCATTCTTCAGAAGGGGCATGCTGGTCAGCAGGCTGACCAGTGTCCCAGACTCACACCAGGTGGGCACACTGTGGGCACCATAGAACAGGTCTCCCAGAAGTAACGTCTCCACACGTCCTCTGACCAGACCAGGCCCCATTCCTCGAAGGTTGTGCACGAGGCCCACATGCACCCTGCCAGAGTCTAGAACTGGTGCCATGGCAAGGGGACACAAGCAACCTCCTGGGCTTCACCCTCCCTGGTGTCAGAACACAGCCCAAGGCATCAGATGGTAATGCAGGGTACCTGAATCCCCTGCGGCAACATGAACTGGCTTTTGGAATTCGGAAGACTTCTCACTGGCAGTGCTGAGCAAACACTACCTTTCCCTTCAGCTGGGAGGGCATAAACTCACCTTGACTGGGTACCACCCTAGGTGCCAGGCACTCAAATACGGGATCTCTTCTAACCCTCACAATACCCTACGGACACAGGTGGCTTAACTCATACTATGAATGAAGTGAGTGAAGCTAAGTAACATGCCCAGGGTCAAAAAGGTGGTGTAAATTGTGGAATCAGGTACTGAAGACAGATGTGGGAGCCTTGAGATTCTCCCCAAACCACTTTTGTGCCCAGCTGTGGAAAGGTCAGCGTTACACAGACCTACTCCACAGGCAACAAAGTCACAATAAATGATTTTCCTGAAACGTTTTCCATTTCGGGTTCCAGTCACTGAATGCATGAACTTCAGCACAAGCTATAACCTTGACCTGTAATCTGTGACCAAGGCCTTCAGACACTGGCACTGGCCAGGGACCCACACCCAAGAAATGGCTAACTCTCACACTCAAACACTTACCACAACAGAGTCATTGTGAGTCAGGTCAACAACCACTGGCTCTAAAGATTCACAGGTAAGGTCCACAATTTCATCTCCAGCTTCAAAATAAAGCATTTCAACAAGCATTAGGAGCAAGGTAAGGGTGTATGGGTGTATCCATCTAAGCTTTATTGATTTGATTACAAATGTACTACAGGCTTATACTAAACTAAAAAAAATCCTTAAGTACACCATGTGGAGAGCATCAGGACCTTTTTCAGGAGTGACAGCCAATAAATGCCCTCCCAGAATTTTGCGACGAGTGGGGGTATATGGTTTTTACATATGTACTAGCAGGGTGTGTGTGCGCATGTATGCACACCTCTACCCCACAACAGTGTTACACTGCCACATGGCTATGCCTCTGTGCCCCACCTGCTCCTTCACAGGGGTGATGCAGTGACTTACCTGACAGGACATCTGGGAGAAGGCACCAGGCATGCTCAGCTCAGGGCCTTTCTCTTTGGGATGGACCAGCAGCCAGAAACCTCTGCTCGTCCCAGTGGGGGAGGCAGATCGCCTTCACTTGGCCCAAAGGCATGCTTAGTTTAGTAATTTCATCAGTTAATCTAGCGAGGGCTTTTATCTCCATTTCTCTCTCAAGTGCCTCCCAACTTGGATGGAGAACAGTGATATTTATTAGTCCCCTAAAACCCGTATGGGTTGGGCCTGTTGTAAAGCCTACCTTTTGAGCCCTAGGATATACTGTGATGTCTACCTGAGCACAGGATGAAGGTGAGAAGCACACTGACCAAGCAGTCAATAGCAGCTATGAATGAGGGGCAGAGCACAACTTCCATTTATAAAACTAAAAAAAGATTACAACCATTTTTGCTTCTGATTACTATTAAGATTAAAAAGTACTGTGCACAGTCCTGAGGCTAAGATTTTTAGAAATAGTTGGTTTAATATTTGAGGAAAGTGACTTGTAATGCATGTAACATATTTTAACTTGTCTTACTTTCTTGTATTAAAAAGTTTCACGGGAATAAAAACTGCAATAGATCATAGATACCCAAAGTAATTTATACAAACTTACCACATTCTTTATTAAAAAGAAGGGCTACCTAATAGTTCATATATTGATATATAGTAATTTATCAAACCATTCTCTTTCTGGTGAACATAACTCTTGGCTCTTACAAAAGCAGCACTCCAATGGGCAGTTTGAGCAAACAGCCTTGCCACGGGGTAAGACTGCCTATAGGATGACAAGTGCCACACTGGAAAGCAATTGGATCCTTCCTGGGCCTGAGATTCTGAGTCCTCCAAGTGACCACTTGGGTGCTCAGTGTCACAACTAAGGATGGCACCAGCTATGGGGATGGAGGGCCAGGGTCCCAGCCTCTAGGTAAATAAGTCAAAGCTTTTAGGAATTCATTGTTAGAAGTGTAACTCAGAGACCACACAGAGAACTTCGTTATTTTATCTCATACTAAGTTGCTTCTCTTTAAAATGTCAGTTTTCAGGCATCATAGTTATAAAAACAATTTTAATATATGCAGAGCAAAGGGACTTTGATTCAGGCCATTTGACACTTTCCTGAGCAGGCAAAAGGGGAAAATCCAATCTGGCCTCTGCCTATACCAAGCTCTACCACAGGTAGCTCTGTTGACAAGTTTGCCTTCTTGGGAGATTTTTTTGTCTTAATGAAAAACGGAAGAGGAAAGCTGAATACTTCACAAGGTCAAACAAAACAGTTTCAAATAGATAAGGTGAGCCAGGGCAGTCTCACCATCTCTGCTGCACATTACCAAAGGGTTAGCCCAGCTGAGTTGCTGTTTCAACACCTGCGGAGGTCTTAGGGTTCCAAGGGGGCAGCATTGCTGAATTTAGCTCTAAGCTGTGAATGGTGAGTCAGACTACACAGGTCTTCTGAAGAAGGAGAGCAGCTTCTAATAGCTAACGCTTTGTAGTGTTATCTGCCAAATACTGTTCTAAGTGTTTCACAGTATGGACTCATTTCAGCCTAAGACAACTCTAGGCTGCAGGTCCTAGGATCCCCTGCTGCAGAGGAGGGGGCAGAGGCTCAGACAGGGTACATGACTCGCACAGGCCCCATGGCCAGCAGGTGGCTGTGTGGGGCACTGACTAGCTCCAGCTTGCATGTTTCCCTTCAACCCTAACACCCCCGCAGTCACAGTGTCCCTAGCAACCTTACCAGTTTCCACGAGTTCTATGGGTTCTGCTTCCAAAGAAATCTCAGGGCTGGAGGTTGCTTCCCGAGTTCGTTTCTGGGTTTGTCTAGAATTTACCGTTCCACCACGACGCTTTCTCTGAGGGTATCGAGGTTTGGAAAAGAAACAGTCACGTGAGCTCCAGACTGACAGGGTTTTAGGAAGAAGAACAAAAGGCCAACATGGAAATAGTTCACCACTAAGAGTAAGAGACCAACAAGTAGATTTGCAGCTGGGGTCCTTTCAAAACTTGAGATTCTGTAACACTGAATGCTTACAGAGAGAGAAAAATCACCCAGAACATACAGTGAATAGAAATTCTATAAAATTTTTGTTATATTAAACTATCGGCATGTCAAAACTATGTGATACACCCCTCTGCATAAGCCTCTGACATCAGGATTTGGACTTGCCAGTGGGTGCTCGGGCCAGGTAGACAGGCTTCTGTCTTTGGGGAACCACCACTGACATATGGAATTTAACTCGAGACAAGCAAGTTGGTTTAACTACCAGAAGGCTCGACACACTCCTTCAAGAACTAGGGTTACCCAGAAGCACCCATGTGGCACCCTCATTAATGTGCTGCGAGGAATAAGGCAGTTCTTCAACCTTGAAAACAAACTACGATAAAATGCAAGAGCTGATAAAACTCACTGTGCTCATTATGCTCTTTGGCGGCAACCTGCAGAAAAAGAAGTGATCTGTACAAAAGTCTGCAGGGAAGGCGAAAGTCCTCAACTTCTCATCCCCACTGGTTATGCCTCCTCTAGCTCCCAAAAGAATTTGGAGCCAGATAGATCTCCAGTATCTTCAAGTCCTAAAAAACAAAGATATTGACTTGATAAATGCTGCCACCTGCATCGCTGATAACAAAGTTCAATTCAATAATTTGCCAGTCCTTTCTGTCACCTGGGTGCTTTGCTGAACACTTTGTGCAGTTCATGTCCTTAAGCCCACAATTGTGTTAGGAAGTAAGCCTTCTTGTTGAACACAGGGCTTCCTGATCCCAAAGCCTGCAACTTTGCCACCCTACTGTGCCACCTCCCAGGCTCCTGCCACCCTAGCCAAGTTCTGTGCTAGCTGCTGGGAAAAGACGAGAGTCAGAACTGCCACACATGGCCACACCAACGCCTTAGCAACAGACAGTAGGGGTGGGGAGTGGGGAGTGGGTCGGAGCTCCCAAGGCCAAGCAGAGCCCAGAGCCTTGGGCTCTTCCCACAAGTTGACACAAGAGCCACACACCCCGAAGCACCTGTATTCAGCTGAGACTTCTGTCACTGGCAACAGGTGAATGGTGGACAGGGAGACTGTGGATCAGGAAGCCAGGCAGAAGGTTCCAGGAAGGGTAGAGGAAGCACCAGGTGTGGAGGCTGAGAGGTCCTCGGGTTTTATTCACAGCCCACTGTGAGGTGGCAGCTGACCATGGTAAACTCGGTGTCAGCGATGCAGTGGGTGAAGGAACCAATGAGAAGCAAAACCTTGGAGCCAGGAGTAATTGGTGTGGAACATGCAAAAACATGATTCTAGCCGAGGAAGTCCGAGCACAGGGCAAGGCCAAGGCACTGAGAGAAAGTGCCAAAGCAAGAAGACTCCTACAATCACCCAGTCTGAGGGCAGTGGCTCTCAAACTTGAGCCTGCATCAGGTTCACCTGGAGGGCTTGTTAAGCACAGGTTGCTGGCCAAACTGCATTTCTAACAAGTTCCTAACAAGTGATGCTGATGGTGCTGCTCCAGAGGCCACACGGTGGGGCTCGCTAGACTAGGATAATGACCATGGAGTTGCAAAGAAGTAGACATAGTTGAGAGAAATCTTCACGGCACAAATGACAGGACCACTCTCAAACCCATCCTTCTGTTCATCTTCAGTGTTGCCGCCTTGTCACATTCCTCTGGACCACACCTCCTTGTAACTCATCTCCCCTCTCTAGAACTACCCTACTGCCAACCCATCTTTCTAAAGCAGTTTGCCATGGCAACTTTCCCGGGTTCCTCATTGAGTCCTGACTCCTAAGCACGGTGTGTGGAGGCAAGCTGGCATTGCCAATAAAGCACATCTCTAGAGCCAGACAGCTGGGATTGAAATCCAGGCACCCTCAAACCCCAACTTGTGACCACTGAACTCTGTGCTGTTACCATATCTCTAAAACAGGACAGCAACTACCTCAACAGGTATGTGAGGATTCCAGGAGTTAATACAAAGAGAGCCCTTGGAATGGTGCAGGCACACTGTAAAAGGCCCAACGCCTGTGGCCTCTGGGCTAATGTCACGGTACTCAGTCACCAGCACCAGGCTTGCAGTCTCTCCACGTGCGCCACCCCAGCTCCATCCCTCTGCACAAGCACTAAGATGCAGTGTGATAGCCTATCCCAACCCCCCTCTAAGAACAGGCTGGAACCTCCCCACCTCATTCTCAGTACAGCCCCTGCAGTGAGGATAGAGCAGAGTAAACACAGCTTTTGTTCAGAATCTAGCGGAGGGAGAAGGATGGGGAGGGGTGCTGGTAGGCAGCTCAAGTGTTATAACAAGAAGCAGAGGAGGAGAAGGGGAGGCCACAGCAGGTTTTTCAGGAGAAGCCCGGAGGGGCTGCCCAGCCCAGCTGAGCCTCTTTCTAGAGCATATAGTGACCTGGTTCCAAGAAAATGGCATACCATGACTACACCTGCTCCCTGGGTACCTCATTTTCCACCCTGACCTGAATGGTTTAACCCTCTTCACTGTGTCACTCCCTAAAAAGGAGATTTGCATCTCTCCTGACAGCCCTTAGGCCAGCCCATACTGCGGGACCACAGGTGCTTGCACTGGAGAATGTACAAATGCTTCCCAAAGCAGCTGGGTGCAGTGGTGGTGCCTGTAATCCCAGCTACCTGGGAGGCTGAGGTGGCATGATCACTTGAACCCACGAGTATGAGACCAGCATGAGCAGCACAGCAAGACCCCCACCTCTTAAAAAAAAAAAAAAAAGTTGATCTAAAGCAACACCTCACCTGGTAGGCGTTCACCTTTATAGAGACGTTCAGGGTGCAGGCTCTGGCTAGGATGAAGATTGTCTACTTGGTTTGAACAGAAGTGGATGGCGCCTCAACATCTCCTTAGGACTTGCACAACCATTGAGACCACATGATGGCCCATTTAGACCACATGATGGTCCCAGATCCACCACATTTTCTGGGTTCTAATGTGCACAACTGGTCCCAAGAACTGTCTATACCGGTTCTAAGAATTGTCTAACATTTGGGTGCCTATGATACAGGTTTTTTATTTCCTGAAAAATTATCCAAACAGTGTGTCATGGAGTTTAGAAGAATCTAACAAAAATGTCATTGATAGAGGAAGGAGAGATCTGCCTATGGAGCAAAGGGAAATGATCTGATGCACACACCCCAGCTGTTCCATAAGCCTCTTGCCTCTCATTTCGTTGATATTTTGGCTTTCAAATATGGCTGTTGAAGAGGTATCCTGCGGCTGTCCTGACCTGCACACTCCACACCGCTTTCTGAAACCGGCCCCCTGCATCCCTATAGGCCCAGCTAGACCATTACTTCCCTGGAAGGTTTTCTGGAGCTTCCCCATTCTCTGAGCCCTGGGCCAATACAGCAATTCATTTCAAATCTGGTTCTTCTCTTTTGGGGACAGTAAGGCTCAAGAGTCAGAGGAGGCAGGGCACAGAGGTCAGAAGGCAGCATTTCCAGCGGACCACCCCCAGGGTGGGATGTGGAAGAACAGTGTGTGAACAGAGAGGCTAGGGGTCATGGGAAAGGTTCCAGATCATGCAAGTGACAGTGGCTGTCAGAATAATAGGACTAGTAACAGCTGAAACTCATAGGTTATGTCTATGCACAGGCACTGTACTTTTTAAATCCTGTCTCACACACTCCTCATAGCACCCAGTAAGGAGGAGGCACTATTATGCTCACCATTTTACACACAAGGCAGCTAAGGATGACCAAGAATTAAGTAACTTGCCAAAGTCCACAACTAGTAAACATCAGGGCCTGGACTTAACCCAGGGCAGTCTGACATTAGAACCCACACTCTTATTAAATAAATACTATGTTAATGCTAGAATCAGATGTACTAATTCTAGAGACAAGATGGAACATTGAGATGTTTTCCAGGTTTCTCAAATCTAGTACGTCCAGAATGGAACTTTGCTGCCACCTTTCTCCAGCAAGCCTGGCCCCCCAGCTTCTCAAGGCAAACCATGCAGTCATCCAGTGTGCTCTCACTTGCCTCAGGTGCTACGAGGCCAGGGCTTTGCCTGCTTCGTACCTAGCTAAGATCCTGCACAAAGCAGATACTCGTATTTATTGAAGGAATAAATGCCTTGGGGTAAGAGTAGGTGGTTGACAGTGCCCCTGCCGCTAAGAAAAGAAGAGCTGGTATAGAGCAGCAGCCATTCCTGACTGGGAAAGGTTGGGAAGGCCAGAATCCAGGGATTCCTAAAGCTTCAAGGGTAAAAGAGAAACAACTCACACCAAAGTATCTAGCTGGTCACTGTGCAAGAATGACGCCAAAAATCCAAATAAGGGAAAGAAGGAAAGGAACAAGTGTTGACGGTAGTTTTAGAAATGCTGGACATGAGATACCCAGGAAGAAAGGTCCACAGGCAGCCGGAAAACTCAGGATCAAGAATTGGGGCAAAGGTAGAAATTTCAGAATTCATGAAAATTGGGAGCGGTAGATAAAGAGGGGCCTGTAAAGGAGAATGACAGAGTCAGAAATAAAACTAGGAGAACCTAGGGATACCAGCATTCCAAGAAGGAAGATGCAGTGAACAGCTGCAACGCACAGATGGGGGGACTAAAAGGCAGCCAGTGAGCTTGGTCATAGGAAGTGGGACACTGGTAACCAAGGCACATGCAAGCAGCAGCAAAGGAGTTGCACCCCAAGCCCAATGTACTGAGGATTAGGCTGGGTGGCCTAGAGGAAGCTGCATTGAACAGGTGCCTAAAGCAATAGGATGAGTTAGTCAAGAAACAATCTGGGTGGGTGGGGCTGGGCAGAAGGGAAGAGACAAGCCCTACGTAGAGGGCTGAGAGAACCGAGGACAGCAAAGGTGTCAAAACCTCATACACTACACCCACACCCCACGGGCAGGGCCATCAACAGTTTTAGGATGGGAATGACATGTTGAAATCTGCATTTAGAGAGACTGTGTCACCTGTGTGCTGTGAGGACAGATGGGAGACTAAACAAGTCAGAATGTAGACCAGGGAGGAGACGCGAAGTAACCCAGGTGAGAAGAAAGCTATGTGGCTTGGAGGTAGAGGCAAGAGTGCAGGGGAGAGAGGTGACTGGATGGGGCTTTCTGGGCTCTTATAGATTTATTGGTCTACTTAATCATCCTGTTATTGTTAGAGGTTTATTTTTTCCAATAAAGCCATTATGGACACTTCAGATGTCAATCCCCCACCCAAACTCTAGTAGGAGTGTGACATATATAATCGCATGTGTGTGTGTGTATATATGGCATATGTGTATGACGCATAGAGGCTCCTCCACTTACAATGAGGCTACATTCCCATAAACCCATTGTAAAGTAAAAAAATTCTAAATAGAACCATCATAAGTCAGACACCATCTGTATACGTATACATGTGTGTACATCACATATAGAGGAGTCTGATAATGGTTAGAAACAGATCATTAGGCAGGGAACAGGAAGAATGTTAAACTGGAAGTGGATTCTCTCACCTCATCTCACACCATTGTATTCCCATGGGCAAAGAAAGGGAAGTCAGCAGAAATGGGTCATGGGAAGGGGCACACCAGAAACAGAAGGAAGTGCAGCTCTGCACACATCCCAAGGGAGATGTTCTGATGAGAAGCTCTTCTGTTTAGCCCAGCCCCACAGCAGGTACAAAGAGCCCTCAAACCACCTGACAGCAGGATCTGCTACAATTACTCACTGAAAATAAGAGACCTAGCTCCCCTGACTCCCACTCTGGTTCCACACACAATCACCGAGCAATACTGACCCGAATATGGCTTCTTGTGCATTTTCCTATGCACAAGAAGATGTGCAGGGACATCAGGTCACTCATCCTGTGTGGCAACTATAAAGCAATTCTCACTGCAAACTCATAAATGGCTATTCTGATGCAAGGGTGTTAGTCTCCTGTGAGTTTAGATAAGCTAGCCAGGGTACACTCTTTATGCTGGCACAGTAATAGCAGAGAGAAGCCTAAATCCTACAGAATTTCATCAAGGCAATGCCAATATATCAGTGACTGACTGGGCACTGGCTGGCACCAACTGCCTAGCTCAAATCTCCCCCTTTTAAACCATAAACATATAATGGTTCCCATGTTATTTTAATTATCTCCCTAAATGGAATTTCAAAAGTAGAATTACAGAATATGTGTTAAAGAGCAAGAATATTTTAAAGACTGCTGTGTACTATCCAACTACTTTTGTTAAGAATGTCAAAAATTCCCAAGGCAGAACTGGGTGTGGTAGCTTGTGCCTGTAGTCCCAGCTACTTGAGGCTGAGGTGGAGATCACTTGAGGCCCAGAGTTCGAGATCAGCCTGGGCAATATAGCTGGACCCCATTCTTAAAAACAACAACAACAAAAAAAAAACACCTAGACAAACAAAACAAAAAACCCCCAAGGCTGACAGCAATTTCCAATGCCCTATACAACCTGCCCTCCAGGCACTGGGCATGAACACTGAAAGCTGCCAATAGCTTTCACATCAAAGTTTCATAAATGGATCTCTGTGCCACTGCCACATCAATAACCATGCACTCAAGAAAAACACAAGCCTCATGCCTATTATACAAATAAGGGTCCATGGTAAGTAGTCAGCAAGTATGCGGCTGGCCATTTAAGCCCTGTAGCCTTGCACAAATACTTGACTTCTGTACCTCAGTGTCCACATCTTTAATGTGAGAAAAACATCTCTCACCCTGCAGCTGTTCTGTGGAACAGTGACAGCTGAATGAAAGTGCCCAGTATGGTTCCTAGCTCCCTGAAGGCAACGCCATCAGCTGATTAATTCAGTAACTATTTACAGGTGCCTAGTATGGGTCAGGCACTTCTCCAAGGGCCAGAAACAGAGTGGTAAACAACAAAAAACCCACTCGGGGAGCATATATTCTAACTGGAAAGATGATCAATAAATTAAGTATTAAATATGTATTCTATCAGAAGAGCCAGAAACATATATCGTCTTACAAGTGTGAGTGCTACTAAATAAGAGCAGTACAAACCTTCACCCCCAGGAGGAACTGGAACAAATGTTTCCGGCTCCCAGCAAGGCTCTTTTCATTTCCAGAAAAGATTTGGCAGGATGTAGCTGATCATGACTGCTTAGACTTCAAGGAGGACTCAGAGGAGGCTGAAGAAAGCTGGCACAGAGGCAATGATGACAGACCAGCCCTCTCCCAGAGTTATTTACTTCTCAAGAAGACTCAGGGGCCTTAAACATTGGTCTTCACTGAGGTTTTTGCAGGGATTAGATGAAAGAATCTGGGTAAGCAGAAAGCAGCAGACCATGCTTAGAGAGGCAATGAGGCATGTTTAGATGCTGAGTAGATGTGACGAGGCCTTCCACAATTACCCACGTGGTGGTGGTAGTGATGAAGCCGCCACCAGCAATTAGGCCACAACCAAAATCCCCAGGGGCCTTCATGTTTTTCAACCGAGGTGGCCTGGGCTTTGGGGCTGATGCAAACAATGTAATTCCTGGGGGCCAGGAAAAAGGAAATGAAGGAAACCTAAGGATCCACTCCTCCAGAGGTTGAGAAGACACCAGAAGCCTACCTGGAGATGGCTGGAGGCCATCAACAACCTGCCACCCTTCCCCAAAGAGGGCTGCCGCAACATTGATGGACACCGAACATGAAACCTGCCAGAAAAGGCTAGCTGGGAAGCTCAGCTGCTTCTACTGTATCCTGAACCCAGGGTCAGTTGGGATGGGGGTGGTGGTCAGAAGTTTACAAATCTGATTCTTCAACCCATACCAACAGAGAGCAGCTGAGCAGTACCCCACAGAGGGAACTCCCTCAAGCGCACACCAGAGGCGGGGGGCCTAATCTCAAATAGCACTGCCCTTGGACTCCTCAGCAAAGGCTTTCCCTCCACCCTTAGTCAGATACATCTGTGGGCTGGCTCATGAACTGATACATGCAGTCACCAAAGGGCTAGCCACACCCGATTCTCTAGAGACCTTCATCTTGGCAGTGGGATCCAGCACCAGGCCTATGAGTTGCAGCAGAAGCTCTAATCCACACCCTCTTCAACTCTGCCTCAACACTTTCCCTAGAAAGTAAACTAAAAAGTCAATGGCCATGGCTTCTAGGGAAGATAAAGCTTCCCAAGCACCTATGACAACAGGAGTCTTCTAACAGGCAGGCGAGAGGAGGGAGCAAAAGGAAGGTGGACCTGTGGAAATTAAAAGCTTCACAAGGCTGGACGCGGCAGCTCATGCCTGTCACCTAGCACTTTGAGAGGCTGAGGCGAGAGGATTGCTAAAAGCCTGGAGTTCAAGACCAGCCTGAGCAACAGCGAGACCCTGTCTCTACAAAAAATAGAAAAATTAGTCGGGCGTGGTGGCGCACGCCTGTAGTCTCAGCTACTGGAGAGTCTGAAGCAGGAGGATCACTTGAGCCCAGGAGTTTGAGGTTGCAGTGAGCTATGATGACACCACTGCACTCTAGCTGGGTGACAGAGTGAAAACCTGTCTCAAATATAAATAAATCATCAGGCTCCAGAAGATCCAAGATTATGGCAAGTGCTCCCAAATGATCACAACCATTGCCTTCAGAGGATGGCCCAAAGTCTTAACTCCATGTAGCCAACCTCCTCTCCCAACTCACCCCTCCACCTTTCCAGCTTCATTTGTAGTTATGGACATATGTGCACCTTAAAAAAAAATCATCCTGCAATACAAAAACCCACAGGATTTATGAGGAAAAAATGGAATTAGGGGCATAGCACTCAAAACCTTTGTCAGTGACTCACACAAAAAAATCTAGTGAAAATGGTAGCACATGTTCTACACATGTTAAATGGTTAAAGAAATACAAATAACTGTGGTACTTTACCTTGAAAAAGGCCCTGAAGCTTACTTGTGGAATTGGGCTTCCTAAGGTTTGCAGCTTTCGAGTTACTGAGGAGTGGGGGAGGAGGGTGAATGTCCTGACATCAGATGTGCAGGGGTGTGGCTCACACACAAGAAGTCAACAACAGAAGATCATCATTGGAGAACAGGAGAAAACATCTCTACCTGAAGCATTTTCAATTTGTAAGTTGGAGGTCAGAATAAACACTGGAAGATGTCAAGAAGGTACTTAGAAAGGAAGCAAATCTTAGTATAGGTTATAAAGAATACTGCCACAGCAAGCAGAATTTAGCAACAGTTTGGCTAAAGAGGTGAGATGTGGCAGACAGAGAAATGCCTAGGCCCTAGGACCACTTCCCCTAGCTGAGGGGAAAGGAGGAAACTCAGGAACAATAACTAGATTCTTTGGGAATATAATATAGTCACTGAGAATCAATTAAGTTTCTTGAGAATATTTATAATCAGACCCCTCTTGGGTAAAAATAAAGATAATGATAATATCCCTGATTTTTAAGTTTTATTTTTACTATTTTAAGCTGCCATATGCTTTCCAACCACAGAAAAAAGTGAATGACATACCAAAGCCCAACAAAAGGAACAAATTCAGAGTTACATAGGGGTTAAGACACTAGCTCTGCTCACTAATTCTGTGACCTTAGGCAAGTGACCCTGCTCTCCTTGTGCCTCATGACAAGTAATATGGAGCTAACCACAACTACTTGGCAGGTGGTTCTGTAAGAGATAGTAGTAAGTAGGGAGACAACTGAGTCACACTCCTAACACGAGAAAGAATTGCTATTAGAATTCCCAAATAAAAAGTTGCCATTTAGCAGATATTCTTTAATCTTAAATGTGTATATGTCAAATAAATCCACACAGCAAACCAATTTATTCAGCTATCATTACATTCTGCAGTTAATGTAACTCTAGTGGGTGCACCAGGAAACTGGGTAGTTTAAAAATAACACTCCAGGAAAACTATACAGTCACAACTTCTCTTCTGCTCAGCAGGCTACTGATAATACTCATTTTGAAAAGTTTCCAGGCCTTTCCGACCCTTCATAGTGTGGTATTCAATAAACTTGACAGTGTTTATTTAAGCCTGGAAAAAAACACTTCCAAAGGAAATTGCACATGCCTGCAACAGCACCCTCCATTTTATACTCATATCTCATGTTTTCTTGAACTCTGACCTCAGGATACAGCAGTATCTGTGCTCTGGGTCTTCCTCCTCAGAGAGGAAACTCTAAACACCTTGCTCTACAATTCCAAAAATCCTGCTGAGAAACAAGATATTTAAAAAGGACAAGTTATGAGTACACACGTGAATTATTAATATATCTCAGCAATAAAGAGTCAACCATGTAATATTCTACATGAGCCACCATCATGCAGAAGACTCCTTCAAAGATTCCTAATTCATGAAGCAGTGAAAGATGTAGGTAAATCATTTCAAAATGAGATATTGGTGCTATGGTTTGAATGTCCCCTCCAAAACTCATTTTGAAATTGAATGCCACTGTAACAGTGTTGAAGAGGTGGGACCTTTAAAGGTGATCAGGGCAGGGCGCAGGCTCATACCTGTAATCCCAGCACTTTGGGAGGTCAAGGTGAGAGTATCACTTGAGGTCAGGAGTTCAAGACCAGCCCAGCAATATAGTGAGATCCCATCCCTACAAAATTTTCTAAAAAAATTAGCCAAGCATGGTGCTGTACACCTATAGTCACAGCTACTCAGGAGGCTGAGGTGGGAGGATCACCTTAGCCCAGGTGTTCAAGTTTGCAGTGAGCTATGATTGAGCCACTGCACTCCATCCTGGGTGACAGAGAGAGACCCTGTCTCTAAAAAAAAATTAATTAATTAAAAAACATTAAAAAAAAAAAAAGAGGTGATTGGGTCATGAGGGCAGAGCCCTCATGAATGAATTAATGCCACTATCTTGGGAGTTTGGCCTCCTTTTTCCTTCTCTGTCTCACCCTGTCTCTCCATGTGATGCTCCACTGAAAGAAGGCCCTCACCAGATGTGGCCACTGGATCTTGGACTTCCCAGCCTCCAGAACCATGCACCAAATAAACTTTTTTTCTTTATAAATTACCCAGTGTGTGGTAGTCTTTCATAGCAACAGAAAATGGACTAAGACACTAGTAACACATACACATATAAAGCCATTTTTATATAGCACACAAATCAATTACTTAGTGCACCTATTTTTTATTGAGTAGCATCCCAAATCTTTTCCAGAAATTTGTGGGGCTATAAACTATCATCGATGGGCTTTGCCAATAGCCACTAAGTAAAATGCCAGGGAAGAACTGCCACAACTGGGAATTTCTGACATCAAATTCTGTTCCCATAGTCACTACCCCAGTCCAAGCTACCCTTCTCTCCCTTCCTAATTGGGCTTGCCTTCCTTCCTTCCTCCCTCCCTCCCTTTCTTTTTTTGAGACAGTCTTGATCTGTGGACCTGGCTGGAGTGCAGTGGCGTCATCAGAGCTCACTGCAGCCTGTAACTCCTGGACTCAAGCAATCCTACTGCCTCAGCCTCCCAAGTAGCCAGGACTACAGGCACATGCCACCACACCAGGCTAATTTTTTCTATTTTTAGTAGAGACGGGGTCTCGCTCTTACTCAGATGGTCTCCAACTCCTGAGCTCAAGTGATCCTCCCACCTCAGCCTCCCAGAGTGCCATGATCACAGGCATGAGCCACTGCACCCAGCCTTGTCTACCTTTCTAATCCATCCTTCTCATAGCACAGTGACTTTTCTAAAACACAACTCTGTGTTAGTTCCGGGCTTAGAACTTTACTGTTTCCCACTTGGCCTTAAGATAAATTCTGAACTTCTTAACTTGGGGGCACACCAAAGACCTCTTGTTATCTGGTTCCTGCTTACTTCTCCAGTCCCATCTCTTGCCATATTTCCTGCACAATCTACACAGGCACATCTCAGAGATATTGTGGGTTCAGTTCCAGACCATGCAATAAAGTGAGTAACACAATTAAGTGAGTCACATGAATTTTTTTGGTTTCCCAGGGCATAAATGTTTACACTATACTGTAGTCTATTATAAAGTGTGCAATAGCATTTTATGTCTAAAAAACAATGTATATACTTTAATTAAAAATACTTTATTGCTAAAAAATGCTAATGGTAATCTGAGCCTTCAGCAAGGTGTAATCTTTTTGCTAGTGGAGGGTCTTGCCTTGATGTTGATGGCTGCTAACTGATCAGTGTGGTGGTTACTGAAGGCTGGGTGGCTGTGGCAATTTCTTAAAATAAGACAATGAAGTTAGCCGTATCGATGGACTCCTCCTTTCACCAAAGATTTCTCTGTAGCACCATTCTGTTTGACAGCATTTTACCCACAGAACTTCTTTCAAAATTGAAGTCAATCCTCTCAAACCCTGCTGCTGCTTTATGAGTTTATACACTATTCTAAATCCTTTGTTGTCATTTCAACAACATTCACAGCATCTTCACTAGTAGATTCTATCTCAAGAAATCACTTTGCTTGTCCATAAGAAGCACCTCCTCATCTGTTCAGGTTTCATCATGAATTGCAGCAATTCCATCACATCTTCAGGCTCCACCTCTAATCCTAGTTCTCTTGCTATGTGCACCATATCTACAGTTACTTCCTTCTCTGAAGTCCTGAACCTCTCAAAGTCATCCACAAGAGTTAGAATCTACTTTTTCCAAACTCCTGTTCATGATGATATTTTGACCTCCTCCCATGACTCATGAATGTTCTTAATGGCATCTAGAATGGTGAATTGTTCCCAGGTTTTCAATTTACATTGTCCAGATCCATCAAAAGAATCACTATATATGGCAGCTATAACCTTACAAAACATATTTCTTAAGTAAGATTTGAAAACCACAATTACTCCTTGATCCACAGGCTGCAAAACAGATATGTTAACAGGCATGAAAATATTAATCTCCTTGTACACCTTCATCAGAGCTCTTAGGTGACTAGGTGCACTGTCAATGAACAGTAATCTTTTGAAAGGAATCTTTTTTCCTGAGCAGTAGTTCTTAACAGTGGGCTTTAAATATTCAGTGAACCATGCTTGTTAACAGATGTGCTGTCATCCAGGCTTTGTTGTTCCATTATAGACCACAGGCAGAGTCTACTTAGCATAATTCTTAAGAACTCTAGGATCCTCAGAATGGTAAATAAGTACTGGCTTCAACTTAAAGTCACCAGCTGCATTAGCACCTAACAAGAGTCAGCCTGTCCTGTGAAGCTTTAAAGGCAGGCATTGACTTCTCCTCTCTAGCTATAGAAGTCCTAGATGGCATCTTCTTCCCATTTAAGGCTGTTTCAACTACATTGAAAATCTGTTGTTTAGTGTAGCCACCTTCATCAATGATCTTAGCTAGATCTTTTGCATAACTTGCTGCAGCTTCTATAGTGCTTGCTTCAGCACATCCTGCTTCACCTTGCACTTTTGTTATGGAGACAGCTTCTTTCCTTAAACCCCATGAACCAATCTCTGCTAGCTTCAAACTTTTCTTCTGCAATTTCTTTACCGCTCTCAGCCTTCAAAGAATTAAAGAGAATTAAGGCCTTGCTCTGGATTAGGCTTTGGCTTAAGGGAATGTCCTGGCTGGTGTGACTGGTCAGCAATAAGGCTGTTTCTCTTTCTTATCATTGATGTGTTCACTGGAGTAACACTTTTAATTTTCTTCAAGAACTTTTCCTTTGCATTCACAATTTGGCTAACTGTTTAGCGCAAGAGGCCTAGCTTTCAGCCTATCTCAACTTTGGACATGCCTTCCCCACTAAGCGTAATCATTTCTTGATTTTGATTTAAAGTGAGAGATGAACTTGAACACTTAGAGGTTATTGTAGGGTTATTAAATGGCCAAACTTCAATATTGTTGTGTTTCAGGGAATAGAAAAGCCTGAGGAGAAGAAGATTGGAAACGGCTGGTCAGTTGGAGCAGTCAGAACACACATTTATTGATTAAGTTTGCCACCTTTTATGTGGGCACAGTTCATGGCACCCTGTAACAATTAAAACAGTAACATCAAAGATCACTGATCACAAGCCACAACAGATATAAAAATAATGAAAATGTTTGAAATATTGTGAATCACCAAAATGTGACAGAGACACCAAGCGTGCACATGCTGTTGGAAAAATGGCACCAACAAAACTTGCTCGATGCAGGGTTGCCACAAACCTTCAACTTGTAAAAAAAACGCACTGTGAAGTGCAATAAAACAAGGTATGCCTGTGTTCTGATTGCAGGGATTATCTCTCATTCCCTCCACCCTCACTCAGCTCCAGGAAGGCCAGTACCACATTATTTTTTTTTTCTTTTTCGAGACAGAGTCTCCCTCTGTCGCCCTGGCTAGAGTGCAGTGGCATCATCATAGCTCACTGCAATCTCAAACTCCTGGGCTCAAGTGATCCTCCTGCCTCGGCCTCCCCAGAAGCTGGGATTACAGGCATGCACCACCACGCCCCACTAATTTTTCTGTTTTTAGTAGAAGTGGGGTTTCACTCTTGCTCAGGCTGGTCTCAGAACTCCTGAGCTCAAACAATCTTCCTGCCTCAACCTCCGAGAGTGTTAGGATAACAGGTGTGAGCCATTGTGCCTGGCTACCATAACTATTTTGTTCTGCTATCAAGCAGAAAGTTTGGCATACAGAGACCTTAAAAATATGCTTAGAATATTAACACTGCATTGTTAAAGAGGGCAAAAAATCTTACTTATTTTCTGTACAAGGCACAGATATACACACACTATGTAAAAAGTTAAAAAGTTTACATGTGGCATTAAAATTTCATGGAGGGGAATGACTAGGAAAACAATGTCTAAAAAGCTCCTCACAAAGGTGGTAATTTAAAAAAAGGTTGATAAACACTGTATTAAAATAAGATTTCTGAGTCAGAGTTGGAGGCTCAAATTCAGGTAATACAAAAGCCAGTAATACATCTTTCCCACTCGATTGTTCCCATTTCACCTCAAACCCATAGGTAAAACTGAACCCAATGTCTCCCCGTCCATTAAAAAGCAAATCACCAGTAAAAACAAAAAAAGATTCCCTTCAACATCTCTGCCTTTCATTGCCATTAGTCCCAGAATTCCAGTCACTGAATTTAGAGGCCTAATCCTGCAGTCAGGAACTAGACTCAGTCTGCCACCTACTACCTGTCTGTGTGACCTTGAGTAGAACATCTCAACTTTCTGGGCCTCAGTCTCCACAACCAATTGGGCAGCATAAGCTGAATGCAAGGCTGCAGAGCTGAGACCCTAGGTCTGGCTCAAGAACTTGGTGCAGGAGCAGAACAGAGATTACGATTGTGAACATCCATGGGCACAAACAAGCATAAGACAAAAGCTGAAAACCCTATAAAAAGAGCTTGCCCAAGCTCTACCCTTCTCCCTCCCCCCTCGATGAATCAAGAGGTGGAAAAGCGGTGTTCAATAGGTGTTTCGAGTCTACAGAATCTAATTTTTGAACACCTATCTCCAGGCACGCTAGGGAGGTGGAGGGCCCGAGGGGTGGAGCTCGGGGCCGCAGGCCTCAGTCACACATTTCACCAACGACCGGCTGGGAAGCACTCCCGGAAGCTGAGGTCCTAAGTTCTAGGTCTGGAGCTCGGCGCTCCCAGGGTTAGGCCTGCATCCGGCCTCAGCCCATCCCAGCCGAAGAAAGGTTCCGCCACGCGGCCCAGACTCCCCGGCAAACTCGCAGGCCCCACGACGGTGGGGCGGCGGCGGGAGAACACAAAGGAGGCGTCGTCAGCGGGGAACAAAAACCTTGCCCAAGTCTTGCACCGAACGGCCCGCCCTGACTCTCCAAGTGACCTTGGGCGCGTCCCTGACCCTCCCTGAGCCTGTGTTCCTTCCTAGGTTACGGACTAAGCCTCGCAGCCGCGGCCCGCCAGGGTGAGCCGAGAACCAGATGGAGACCTCCCAATTTCCGTCGCCCGCGCCAAGCTGGGCTCGGTGCAACCGCGCGGACGCCGGGGCGGAGCGGACCGAGGTGGCCCGAGGTCCTGGGGAGGCCCGGCTGGGCTACGGGGCCTCAGCCGGGTCGAGCTGCGCGAGGCGGCTCCCTAAGCGGCGGGCGCCAAAGCCTCTGCAGGCCGCGAAGCCGCCTGAACCCCACATCTGCCCGGGCCCTGACTTGCCGCGCCCTTCCCGAAAAGCCTGGCCTTACTTAGAGCTGGTTTGGTCCGCCGGAGCCGCAGCCAACGCGCTCGAAAGAGGAAGCACCTTTCCAAGCCGCGGAGGAGAACCCCTCAAGCAAGACGCCGCCGCCTCAACAGCAACCCACTTCCGCTCCGGGGGCCTCGGCACCGCCCCCCACGCGTCCCTATTGGCCGCCGCCGCCCCTACTTCCGCGGTCTGCCAGTTAGGGAGGCATGTTTTCAATCCTATTGGACAAGAAAACCATCTATTACCACTTTGAAACGCGCCTCTTTCCGGCCCCGCCCATGCTAGCCCGCCGGAGCGCCCACCTTTCCACGAGAGGTACCGCCGGCGCGCTCGGCCCGCAAGGCCTCTCGGGAGTTGTGGTCTGAGGACCGCCCGAGCGCGGGCCCGCGGCGGCCGTCGGCCGTCCACACGCCGCCGGGGCCGGCCCGCTTGTGGTCTCTGGAGCCCAGGGGGCCTCCGAGCCTGCCCATTCCTGGGGCACGACCCCGCACACCAGCCGCTGTGCTCCTGGCCGGACGCGGCCGACCAAAGGCGCGGAGCTGGACGTTAGCCCAGGCCAGCCGTTCCGCGCCCCTCTCCAGGGCTCCGTTCCCTCGCTTGTGAACAAGGCCTTTGTGAGGGACGGGCCCGGGGCCGCAGTCTCTGACTGTCGGCTTAACCAGGCCTGCCCCCTTTCAGCTCCCCCTCGCGCCGGGCCCTGGGCCGAGCGTGTCGGCCCGTCCCTGCGAGGGCCTGGTCCTGGGACTCTTCTGGGGCCTGATGGTGGAGGCCGGAGGGCAGCACAGCTTGTCCCCTCGGCGGGAGCCCAGAGGACCCTCAACCAGGATGTCTGCGAGGTCTCCCCGAGGAGGCGACCTCGGCGCTGAGAAGGAAAGAGGAGAGAGTTCAGAGCCTGGGCGGGGGAACGGGGAGGGACTGGCTGCCCAGCGAGCCAGGCGCACGAAGACAGGAGCGGCAGGGGCTGTGTACAAACTCGGACTATCCCGCGGGCAGTGGGTGCAGGAAAGTAAGAAACCACCCGGGAGAGGAGCTCTCGGGGCCTCCGGTGCAGCTCCGAGGGTCAAGAGAATGCGGGTCCTGGATCCCTGCTGCCTGAGTGTTGAATTGGAGCTGCTTGATCGTTTACGCACTCTCGACAGTTCCCTCACCTGTTAGGTGGGGATGGTAATGGTGCCTAAAGGAGGAAGAATGTGGAGTTAGAGGACTCGAGGCAGCACTGCACAGATGCGTGCTAGCCCCTGGCTGGGGGCTGCACACCAGAGTTCGACTGGAGAACCGGTTGGTGGGTTTCTTGCGCTCCAGTTCCTGAGCTGGACTTGGGCATGGGTTGAGCAACCAGAAAAAAAAGCCCAGCTTGTCCCTGCTGCCTGAGAATACCCAGACCTCAGTCCATGGCCATCATCTCTAGTCCTTAAGCACCTTCAGGCAGTGTGGTCACCTCTGATGCCTTGGAATGGGTTGTTTCCCCAGGGGTGGGGGGAGGTGTTGTCTTTAACCCGGAAGATTGTGTCATGTATGGGAATGACAAAGCAGAAACCAGAGAATTTCTGTTTTTGTGTTGAGTTTACGAATAATCTGTGTTTGATATTTTATGTAATTGTAAGACAATTTGGCATGGTACAGTATCTGATAGATAAATCTGATTCCAATGTAAAATATGTATTTGATTTTGATAGTGATTTTAAGTTGAAAAGTATATGATTTTCCAAGTTTGTGATTATAATTGGAATAAAGAGAACATATAAGTTTAGGAGAAATGTAGACATTTAATACATCTATGAAAATTATTTAAATAATAAGGCAGACAAATGCTAAAAAATAAAATTAGATTCTACATGTATAAATGCAGTTTAAAGGGAATTTCAGTTCATAAATGGGGCTATATGAGACTAATCAAAATGATAGTTGAAAATGACCAGATTTATAAATAAGATTAGTAATTTGCATTTCACAGCCTAAGGAAAAGTTAGGATTTTCTGTTTGTAACTTTAATACATTGAAGATGTGATGTTGAAAAACAAAGTCACCACAAATACCAGTTTCATGCTCAAAAGCTGCCTTCAAGTCTTCTCCCAACCTAACTTGACCTTGAACTTGCTCTGTAACAAATAGTGCTTCCCTCAGGCTCTGGGCCCCAGCTTGGAGAAAAGACTGGCACCTAGGTGCTCCCGTAGTCCCACACATGGAAACCAGCTAAATGGAGATTCCTGGGTCTCACGCCAGTAGCTGAATCTCTGTGGCTGGGATATTTGAATATGCTCCTTAAGTATCTCCAAAGAAAAAGGCCCTGCCCAAGTGGGTTTCAGACACTGTCAACAGGATCTTCTGACTAGCCTGCACTCAGGTGGAATGTCCATTCCCCATGCAGTCCAGCTAAGAAAGGTCCAGAGAGAGCATTGTCAGCACCTTATCTCCCTCTGGCTGGCCCCCTTTCCAGGGGTAGTATGATTCTCTCTCAAAGGGCCACTGCAGGGAGAGGAAGGCCCAGGTCCCTAGTATGAAGGCCCTGGGCTCCTGAGGGATTTCAGTTAGCTGTTGGTTTGTTAGCTGTGGTTTGTTGGAACAAACCACCTTAAAGCTCAATATTTTGAACGGGCATTTATGTTGCTCATGAATCTACAAGTCAGCAGGGGATGGAGAAGGTTCCGCTCCTAGCTGTACTCACGTTTTGGGGTCTGCTGGTTGTAAGGGAATGGTCCTATGCCTGCTCCCACCCAGGTTTGTATGGAGGAGAGGCCTCAGGTGCTCTCAACCTAGTTCTGAGCAGCTGCTCAGTCCAGGAGGGTGGGCCAGAGGAGGGGACCTTGTTGATTGCCAACAAGCATTGTTGCCAATAGCACTGTCAGTTTGTTAGCTACTACATCTCCCCTCTGCTCCAGAGGCCAGCCTAATAGGTGAAGGGTAATTCCCCCTCTTATGCCAGTAATTGCTTCAGACAACTATGCAGACTTTCCCCCACTGTAGGAAGTGGCTCAGCACAAATATGTTCAATTCAGGCCAGTGAGACTGTGCAGATGTGCCATGTTCTTGAGGCTAGAACTGCTACCAGCCTGGAGATAGAGCTCCTGGATCAGGCCCATCCTGAAGTCCACTGTACTTTTGGATTGCCAGTTATGGGAATTAATAAATCCCCTTTTGAAATCCCTAGAACTCTCTAGACCAGTCATTATCAACGTATTCCCTTGATATCAAATGAAATGGGTTTGAATCACACAACACAGGATGTAATGTTTACTTTTTAAAATGAAATTTAATCTGCCCCCAGCTTTAATTCAACAGAAAAATGGGAATTCATCTCCTTATCAACCTGGGTTGTAAGAAAGTCCTGGGGTTTTGATACAATGTGGAGTATTGGGGTAGGACTCTGGTCTTTTAATCATTGTCAATGATGAGAGATGCCCACCTTCCTGGTCTGAATGTACCCTGGGGCCCAGCCTCCCCATCTGAGGTGCCACCTTTTCTGCAGGCCCAAGGAGAATATGAGCAGGGGAAATCTGTCTCCTGGACATTGTCCATCTTGCAGTTTCCAGCCCCTCCCTTACTGCTCCATACCCCATGGACTCTTCCACTTTCTCTACTTCCTGCAGCATAATGTGCTTTCTTCTTGAGGCTGCGTTTCACAAGCTGGCATTCACTCCGGAAGCCTGTCCTCAAGGCGGAGCCTTCTCCAGCCCAGTGCAGAAGGAACCTATCCTCATGCCTGCCCTGGGTGAGCTCCTGCACCCAGTGGCCCCAACCTTGTTGGGTCCGGGCTCCTTCAGTGATGCTGGAAAAAGGTGAACGGGGAGGGTGCTCTAAAGTCACCCAGGCTTAGCTCTGGGTTCTGGCTCTCTGGGCAGGTCACTTCACCTGTTTGGGCGCCAGTGGCCTTTTCAGCAGAAGGCGGTAGGCCAGTCCTACGTCCCCGGATCGTGAAAAGGACCCCCAAGGCGCGTGAAGAGCCAGTCCAGAACTGGCGCTCAAGAATTCTGGCCACGTCGCCGGCCAAACGCACAGGCACAATCACATACCTAGTCTTGGGCGTTCCCCAGGTGAAGCCACCGGGCTCCGGGCAGAGGGTGGGGATTGCAGGTTTCCACGTGAGGGGGATGGGGTTCCGGGAGCTCCGGAGGGGGCGGGTCGCCAGGAATGCCTTGCGCTGGGCCGTAGGGAAGGGCTAGGATCTGGGCCAGGGTGCCAGATTTGGCACATAAAAATGCAGACGCCCAGTTATATTTGAATTCTGGACAACGAGCGGATACTTCTTTAGCATATGTTTGTCCCACGCAATAACTGGGCGTTCTGCCTTTTATCTGGCAACCCTGCTCTGGGCAGGTGGGGACAGCGGGGAGGGGAGGCGTGCGGCTGGGGTGCGGGGCGGGGGCTTGGGGCCGAGGGCGCGCGGCCGAGGAAGAGGAGGCGCACCCGGCCGGCCGCGCGCTTTACTCGGCCCGGCTCAGGCGGCCTCCAGGCGGCGCGCGGGCCCGCGGGCGGAGCCTCCCCGCTGCCGAGCCCGCAGCCTGCGCTCCCGGCTCTGCTCCAGCTCCAGCCAGCGCCGCGCCTCCAGCTGCGCCTGCGGGCCGGGGCGGGGGCGGCGTCGGCGCGGGCGGGGACACCGTCCTCCCCGCCGCGCCCGGACCCGCGCCCCAACCCCAACTCCGGCTCCGGTCTCTGCACCCCCAGGCCTCCCTGCAGCCGCTCCCCGGACGCCGCCCCCAGCTACCCCCGCTGCCCCCACCCGCCAACTCACCCGGGGCTGGGGGCGCGCGGGCCGCGGCGGAGACACGTGCAGCAGGGCCGCCTGCCTGCGGCGCTCCGCAGCCCTCTCGGCGATCCTGCGCCGCAGCTCCAGCACGCGCTCGTCCTGGCACGGCGCGCCGGGGGCCGCCGCCAGCGCTTTCTTTTCCTCCCACCTGGCGGGTGACAGGGCGGGGGCTTAGGAGCCGGCCAGCGGGCGGCTAAGGCCAGTCCCGGGCCCGGACAAGGGCCGGGCAGCTGGAGAGGTTCACCGGAACGATTTAGGTGCAGGGAGCGAGGCCCCCAGGCCGCGGGGTGCTCCCTGCCGGGATAACCGTGCAGGGTTATGTGGGGATCCTGCCAGCGCCTCTACCATTTTGCTCTTTTTACTTAATATTTTTTTAAAAAGTCTTACACGTGTACAAACTATGTTTATAATTGGGGTAAAAATGTGAAAGACCGCTTTTATCTCACACTTCCCTTGCCTCTTGCCTAGAGGTAACCACTGCTAATACTGTGATGTCTTTGCAAATATTTCCATACATAGGCCATTACTCTTTTGATTAAATAATACATATTGTTCCCTGCTGGCTTTGATGTAAGAGCACTTCACAGCATTCGGGCCTTTGCATGTGCTGCTCCCTGCTGTTCCCTGTCTCCATGGCTCTTGGCTGACTGTCCACAGCACCCACCCACTAAAATGCTCCTGGTGAATTAGTGCCATGGAGTCTGGCTGCATGCATGAGAGGTGCTCCAGATCTTTGTTAGCCAGAGTTGGGCCCTCAGAAGCACCCTAACACCAACCAGACTGCATCTGGGGTCTGCCAGGCCAAGGTCAGCAGCTGGGAAGTGATGAGGTCTCCTGGGTGTATGCTGCCTTGGGGACCTGCTGGGTGGCCAGCCAGCCCTCCCTGAACAGCCCAGCAGCAGCTGTCCTGTGTCTCCTCTGAATTGTAACAGTCACTCAGAGGACCAATGAATTAGTCCTTCCTTCTGTCGACCCCATCATCTACCCACCCCAGTCCTGCTCAGATAATTCCTCTGGAGCCCTGAACCAGGCTCTGCTACCACAGGTCTGGGTGCCACATCCCCAGCTAGGCCATCCTGGGGGAGCAGGCCAGGGCCCAAAGCCAGCCTGATGGGGGCTGGAGGGAGGCAGGGGCACGCCTACCCATCCCATGCCTAACCAGGCTGTCACAGGACAGCCACATGGAGCTGGGCAAAGTCACCACAGTGTCCCTAAAACAAACAAAAAGGTGTGTGGGTGAAAGTGTGCACTATGTGTGACCCTAACTAGATCCTGGTTTAAGAAGAAAAAAAAAGTTATAGCAAACAGTCTTTTAAAAAGTTTTGGCAGTCTTTGGACGCCCAGAGAAATGTGAGTATAGATGGGATATTTAGACGATGTTGGGAATTTTTGTTAAATTTTCTACTTGTGTCATGGTGCTGTGGTTTTATGTAGGACAATCTTTTTTTTTTAGAAGGTGCACACTGAAGCATTTAGGAGTGAAGTGTCTGATGCCTGCAACTACTACTAAATGGTTCTGCAGTCAGATAAATAGCTAGCTAGCTAGAGGAAGCACATATGGCAAAAAGTCCTACCCGTGACCTAGGTGCAAAATGACTGCATCTAGGTCACGGCCATCTAAGCCATGAGTACATGATTTTTTCACCATTTCTATATGCCTGGAAATGATCTAATAAAATAATAGGGGTAGGGGAGTTATTGCAAGGGAAGTGCCTGGGCAGGAGGGTGGTGGGCTGTGGCAAGGAGACCCACCAGGAGGGTGCCAAGGCATACTTCTTGCCCGATGGAGACCTCCTCCCCAGGCCTCTTGTACCCGTACCAACCTCAAGGCTGCAGATCTCCCCATGGCTGCACGGCATAGTGAAATCTGCTCCACTGTGTTCTGCAGCTCCTGGCTTTTGGTGCGCTTGCCTTGGATGATTTGATCCCGCTTGTCCTCCTCCTCTCGCTGCTGGGTCTCTTTGAGCAGGGCCAGCCGCTCTCGCAGCTCCACAACAGACATCTCCCCTTCCAGGCCATACCCAGGGATCTGTGGTGTGGCAGGGGAGGCCCCAAGCTGGGAGCTGGGCCAGGCCCAGGTGGGGAGCACATGTGTCCCTCCCCTGCTCCATAGGCCTGTCCCTTTGCCAGGAGGCCTCCTTCCTGCTGCGTCAATACTGCCTGTATGGCGTGCCCCCTCTTCCAGTTTCTCCAGCCTGGGCCCCGCTCTGCAGTGTTACACCTGGAGTGTGCCCTATAGGCCCCTCCACTGTGGCAGGTCCCAGATGGAGCTCACCACTGTCTCCCCAGCCAGGACCCCTGGGGCCTGGGACAGAAAACCCATCAGATTCCCTACACCCCTTAGGGCCAGGCCAGGCCCTGCAGCAGGCTCCTGAGGCCCTCCCAGGCCTGGCCTTCTCACACAGGCTTCCAGGAGGCCTCCTGCTCTGTCCAGGCTTGGGCCCTTGAAGACCTGTGCTCTCCCTACACTGCCCTTCCCACCTTGGGCCTGGGGAGTCCCTGGACCTCCCCCAATGTGCAGCTCCCAAGTGGCCTCCTGGATCCTACTTTGCCCATCCCCAGGGGAGTCACAGAGGACCTGCTCAGTGTCTGCCTCACTGGTGGGACTGTGAACTCATGGGGCCAGACCCAGGCCTGCAGCACGGGGAGTGCTGAGTCCACGGCTAGCGAGGAGTGGCCAGGTGGATTTTGGTGAGGCAAGACCTGCCTTTGGCCTCTGTGGGAACTCTGGACATGCCCTGCCGTGGCAACGCCAGCACAGCAACATGCATGTAGGCTCCCAGAGGGCCCTGGGGGCAATGTCCTCACCTGGGTCAGGTCCACGAGCTTGCCTTTGCGTGTGGGCTGCATCTCCAGTGCACGCAGCTGGGAGATAAGTTCACAGCGCCGCCTCTGCTCCTCCCTGGCAGCCTCTGCACTGCGCTGCAGCAGTTCCCGGCTCTCCTCCATCACCTCCTGAACTTGGGGGCCCAGTGCGTGCTGAGGGGGCCAGTGAGCGGCCTGGCAGGCACTGGGCAGGGGCACACCTTCCCAGGAGCTGCTCAGTCAGGCTTTTGGCCTCATGTGGCCACCTGGGAGATCCTACCCGACCCTGGCCCTCCCTTGAGGGGCACCCAGACCTCACTGACCACAGCAGCTTGCTCAGGGCAGGATGCCAGCCCAGGGCCTGAGCAGGAAGAGCGGAGCAGGGCAGGGCTTCGTGGTGCCTGGCTCCCCACCGTACCTATCTGCCGTCGGCCCTTCACAAGCTTCGCCTGAGCCAACTTGACATTCTTTTGCAGCTCCATCGCCTGTTCCACCTGCTCTTTCAAGGACCTGTCCTCCTGGAGGCGCCTCTCGGCACACTGCAACATCAGCTTGGCCGTCTGCTGGGACAGTGGACCCGCCACGGTGAGAGCACAGGCCTCCTGCCCCCTAGCCCTGCCCCACCCCAGGGAGCAGCATGAGGTCTGAGGGTGGACCCTGGTCCCTGAAACACCTGGAACCCGGGTCCAAGCCCATTAGTCCCCTGGAGGTTGGGCTTGCTGGGGAGCTTCCAGCTCACATTCTTTCTCCTTCCTCCCAAAGTGGTCCTGGGGGGACAAATCTCTGTCGTTTTAAGCCACCAGTTTGTGGCACTTTGTTATGGCAGCCCTAGAAACCTCATGCACATGGTAATGTAAGATGTTCACAGCAGAGGGGACTGTGTGGGGAGGATGTGGGAACTCTGTACTATCTTTGCAGCTTTTCTGTGAATTTTAAAACTGTCCTAAAACAAAAAGTTTATTTAAAAAATTACTTTTGAAACTTTGTAATAAGTAGGAGAAATGCTTGTGTGGAAATATGAGGTGAAAAAAAGTGGGCTGCCAGAATACACCAGGAGCCTTATCTCAAGTAATTAAACAACAAGCAGAGAAAGATGCCTGGGCCAGGAGGCACTGTCCGGCACCACTGGACCTGTGCCCCACACTGTTGGGGACAGGATGACAAAGGGCCCAGGCACAAAGGCAGCTGGGAGCCTCACACTGGGCATGAGGAGAAGAGACCAGGTAGCATCTCTCAGCTCCTCCGAATTGCACGCGGAACCAGGTAGGCAGCACAAGCCCATGGAGAAGGCACCAGCTTGGAGTAAGACACATGGGATTTTAAGTTCTGCCTCTGTGACCCCAGACAAATCATGGGCCTCCCTGAAACTGGGTTTCAGTTTCTTTGCTGGGAAAATGAAACTGGCCACACCCACTCAGCTGCACTGGGCACAGGGCCCAGCCCAGGCATTAGTGGCATCAGCAGAGAGAGGGGGATGGGCAGGGGAAGAAGAAGGAAAAGGGGTGCCCAGCTGGGAGCCGGGGGCAGGCACAGGTGCTGAGCGTGTGGTCACCTGGCCAGGGTGCAGCAAGGTTAGGGTCACCAGGGTGGTAAGTGATAGAGCAGCTGGCTGGCCCAAGTCCAGGCTCCGACGCCTGGCTCTGTCTACTCTGGCATAACCCTGGGCCCACCGTGCCGCCTGGAGTCACTCAGGGGCCAGAGGCAGCCTAATGCGTCCTTGGGCCCTGCGGTGGATGCCCACTCAGGTTCCCACCTCTCCTCAACCTCCCGCTGCAGAGCACCACATGCACAGGGGCTGCTCACTATGCTCGCATCAGGCCAGAGCTTTTAGTCACCCTCACGGGGACACCTTCAAAACTGAAGTGAACACAGAACACACTGAACAGTGTCTATGTGCCCAGAGCCAGGTGGGAAAATGCAAGTGCTGCCCAGCTACACAATCTGACGGAATGCTTGGTAAGATGTACGCAAGAATGGTCCCCGTGATAGCCAGACGTGATCTGCTCTTACTCACCCAGGGGATTTAGTGAGACCTGCTCTCACCATGGCAGGTCCCCTGTCTGAGCTGTGGAGACACCACAGTTATTCTAGATTAATTTCATGGTGGTAATGGATTTAAAAACAAGTAATTATATGACCTTTATTTGTTTTAGTCAACATATATAATTATTTGTATGGCTCATCAAGTTATTTTAAAAGGGAGATAAAATTATTTAAATGAAGAAAATATATTAAAGTTATTTAAGATAATGTTAGCGTTAACTGAAATATATCAGTGTTACACTCATGATTCTAAAATATATCCTTTTCCAGCCCTATTGTTAAACTATCTTAATATTGGTCACTGTGGAAAAAAACAAAAGCACCAGACATAGAAATCAATACTCGTTTTCATGAGGCACAGAGGCTCCTTGGAGGATAACTGAGTCTGTGTCTTATGCAGGGAAAATTCAATATCTCAAACATTTCTCCCTCAAAAGAAAAGATGCTTCCAAAGGCTCTAGAGCAGTGCAACAAGGTCAGAGAAAGAAAGGAAAGGCCAGGTTGTTGTAATAGAATCGCAAGCGAAAACAAAAGCTGTACCTGGTTAAAACACATTAAGGCCATAGGCCTGGCAAGGTTGCTCACACCTGTAATCCCAGCACTCTGGGAGGCCAAGGCGGGAGGATTGCTTGAGCTCAGGAGTTTGAGACCAGCCTGAGCAAGAGCAAGACCCCATCTCTACAAAAAATAGAAAAATTAGCTGGGCATGTTGGCACGTGCCTGTCGTCCCAGCTACTCCAGAGGCTGAGGCAGGAGGATCACTTAAGCCCAGGAGTTTGAGGTCACCGTGAGCTATGATGATGCCACTGCACTCTACCCAGGGCAACAGAGCCAGACTCTGTCTCAAAAAACAAACAAACTAACAAAAAACACATTAAGGCTATAAAAGCCATCAATCAGTCCAACATGAACTACACAAGAAAAATTAAAATTCTTTTTCTCTTCAAATATTTAGTGCCACCTAATCTGGCTAATTTAGTAAGACAAAATATTAGTTACATAAACGTGTGTAGCTGGACATTCTCAGGACCAGGAGAGAAGCCTGAGAATTCCTCTATAACCTGGTATGAGAGAAACCTTTCTCATTATTCAAACTCCAAACACAATAAAAAAAAAGATTTCTAAGTTTGATGACATAAAAAATATGTTCGCATGGCAAAACACATCGTAAACAAAGCCAAAGATGACAAATTGGAAGAAAACATCTGTAACAATACATGATAAAGGTTATTTTCCCTAATATATAAAGAACATTAAAAAAATCAAGGAAATGGGTGTGGGGGGGATTGGAGAGATGTTGGTCAAAGGATACAAAATTTCAGTTAGGAGGAATAAGTTCAAGACATCTATTGTACAACATGGTGACTGTAGTTATAAGAATGTAAATATTGCTAAGAGAGTAGATTTTAAGTGTTCTCACCAGAAGTACATGTGAGAAAATGCACGTTAATTAGCTTGATTTAGCCATTCCACAATATATTCATTTCAAAACATCATGTTGTATACCATAAATATGTACAATTGCATTTGTCAATTTAAATAAATAAAAACAAAAAATCAAAGAAATAGAAGTCAAAAGCTCAATAGAAAATGGACAAAAGACATGCGCAGTTCACAGGAAAAGATACACAAATGGCTTAAATACATGAATATTTGCTCAAATTCACACATAATAAATGAAATGCAAATCAAAACTATACCAATATACTATTTCTCACACATGAGATTGGCAAAAATTCACGAATTTAGTCCAGTACACCCTGCAGGTGAGGTGCAGGGATGGCCCCTCTCACACCGCCAGGGTAGTGAAGCTGGCACAAGCACCATGAAGAGGATTTGGGTGTATTTCAGAAAACCGCATATTCCACAGAACAACAACAGCAACAATAAAAACTCCCACCTGTCCAGTTACTCTTTGACTTAACAATCCCTCCTCTAGAAGTTTACCCTGAAAATCCACTTCCACAAAGATGAAAGACTTCTGCAACATTATTCTTTTCAGAGAAAGCAAGGTGTGACCTTTTATGTAAGGAAAAAGGGAAGTAAAAATGTGTGCATATACAAGTGTATTATTTGCTTAGAAAGAAAGACAGGAAAGAAAATCCAGAAATAAATGAAAATAAAGACCTATGAGGGTAGGTGGAAACGCTTTGTAAGTTATAGACTTACAAGAAATGAGACTTCTGTGAGTCTACTTTTTCATATTGTTTGGAGTTCATATTTTTTAAAAAATGAATTGAAAAGGAAAGAAAAGGCAAACCCTAAGACCAAATACAAACAGACAGATGAGTATAGAGCAGGGCCCGGACCACGGGCCCTCAGGGGATGCACTCAGGACAGGCAGAGCTGCAGGTCTGGCCTGCCGGGGCCAGCAGGGTCCCCCCTCACTCAGGCCACTGGGAGGCCCACAGGAAGGAACAGTCTTTCTGGGGGAACAGAGGTTGAGAGCCCCCACCTAGGTAAGCTGTCCTAGGAGGAGGAAGAGCCAGGACTGATACATCAGGAGCTTCTAAAGTGACAGCATTTCCTCTCCTGTGGAGAGGACACCATATGCAAACGTGTCATATGCAAACATGTTCACTGTCTGGAAGTTTCTGCCAGAATCTCAGGGCTTCCCTCAGGGGCACCCAGGGATCTGTGGACCAACTGACGTTGCTGGCGGGGATGGGTGGCAATCTGAAACTCCTCCACGCCCCTGCCTGCTGATGTGAGGATAGAGAAACCACAGCTACCCTGTGGGTCTTAGGAGGAAACGACCTAGGGTTAGCCGAAAGCCAATGGCCACAGGAGCCGCCAGGCCATGGCCAGCTGCAGCGCGCATGCTCGGCTTCTCTGGCGGCTCCCAGAGGCCATGCGGCTTGGCTGGCTGTCCCCGTGGCCCAGCTGCTCCATGCAGTGCATCACCTCCTCCTTCTTTTGGTCCGCCCTCTGCTTGTTCTCCTGCATGAGGTTCTGCCGGGCCAGGATGGCCTCCTCGTGGCTGAGCTTCCCCTGTAGTCGCCGGCACTCCCCTGCGGCCAGCTGCTCCTCCAGGTCCTTTGCCTGCATCTTCCTCTGCCACTCTAGGAACTCGGAGAAGTCTCCAGCCCCATCCACAAGCTTGTCAACCCTGAGGACAGAAGGACCGAAGCACAGCTTGGGTTTCCGTCTGTGGCTGAGGCCACCAGGAGGCCACAGGCTCCTTGGGGGTTAGTGGCCCTCATAGGAATGAGCTGCTACTCACCCAACACACAGCCACATTGCCTCCTCTGCCCCCTGCCCACCTGCCTGCCGTCCACTTGTCCCCATCCTGTGTGGCTACCTGTCAGCCACAACGTCCTGCCCCTCCCTTCATCCTCTTGTTTATCTGCCCTTGCTCCACCCACTCACCCTTCAGGTCTGCCACCCAAACTCCTGTCCACAGCCCAACTCACAGACATGAAAAGACACAACTATATGGCACGGGATATGCCCAGGGGTTTCCAGCCAGCCCTGGTGGTCTAGGGAAGGGGGCACCCAGAAGGGGTCCAAGGAAGAGGGGACCCCAAGGAAGTTTGGGGTGGGCCAGGCATTTGCTAAGTCACTGAGTCAGGATTATCTTTGTAAGATGCAACAGTGACCCTGACACAGTCCTGCTTGCCACCTCCAGCCCCTGCAGGACAACAGGCTGGTCAGGACTCCTGAGCCCCCTCTCCGTGGAGCCACCCAGCCCCAGGCCTTCATTCCTAGGGGCGATGCTTCGGAAGGTGGGGGAGACCCACCACTACCCCTCACCTCTGCAGCTCTTTCTCTGCTTGCCGCTGGTACAAGGCCCCTTCTCGAAGGATGGCCGCAGCGTTCAGCTTGACTGGAATGTTGTCAGGCTGTGGGAGGGGGAGGGGCTGGCTGTAGGGGGGTGGTGAGGGGAGCCTTGGGAACAGCAAGTGCCCCTCCTGTCCTCCTGCCCTTCACACTTGCCCCTGCCCAAGGGTGGGGCTATGCTCGGGGCTCTGAGTCCCCAGGTCTGGCCATCTAAGCCTCCAGGGGCAGAACAGGTCAGGAAGGGTGGGTGCCCAGGGAGAGGGGCCTGACCAGCCAGGAGTACCCCTCACCCTGAAGAAGGTCAGCTTCGGAGTCTTTCGGATTCGGGGTGGGAATTGAATCTGCAGCTTCTTCTTGGAGTCCTGCAGGAGTCAGGGTGGAGCTGGCAGCCCGGCACCTGTGCCTTCCAGGTGCCCCCAAACACACCTGGGTGAGCGATTGCTCAGCACCCCTGGGAGGCCCAGTCCACTGTCCTTCATCCAGCTGTCCATCTCACCCCAGACCCCCAGGGTAGCATCTCTGTCCTCCAATGCCCTCCCAGGCCTTGCTGGGGTATTGGGCACCCCTGGCAGGAGCAGGGAAAGTGCAGGGCCTCCTGGGCCTAGGGACAGTGGTTCCCAGTCAGGACAGCTCAGCCTCGGGGCTCAGTGTCCAATTCCTCAGCTAACCCCCCAGAGCTGGGGTCTGGCTGCCCCATGACCTCTCGTGGGCTGCTCCCAGAGTCGGTCTGCACCTGGCCAGCTTCCTGCTGCTTTGCTGACACATCCCAGAGTGGGCACCACTAGCCACAGTGTGGGGGAGGAGCTGGCAAAAGACCCCCCTGTGAGAACTCAGCCATCACAAGCCCCCGTGGCATGCTGCTGTGCGGGGTGCCCACTCCCCGGCCAGCCCCAGCTGCTGGGTGCCACCTCCGTCATGCTGGCCACTGCCCAGGGGGCCCGTCTCCTGAGTGAGCGTCCCAGAGTATAATCGTTCCTTCCTCTTCCCTTCACTTTCTCTTTGTTGGCAAGCATCATGGCTTGTTTTTTTCCGGAAGTAAATGCTCAGTATGGAACATGCTGAGAACACCCAGAGGGAGCAGCTATAGATGCGTGTCTACACTTGCCCACTTAGGAGCCTGGGCAGCAGTGGGATCTCATCAGTGTGGCTCGAGGGTCACTTTCCCAGTGTTACCAGGAGTCTGCACTCCACAGTCCCCCTTGGGAAAAGGCTAAGTGGCCACCGAAATGGTGTTGGGGGGAACTTTTTGATGACATGAGAAAATGCCGCCCTGACGGCTGGTCTTGGGACTTGGAGAGCTGGTGGTACCTGCATTGGTGGCTCCCCACATGACCTGGGCATGGCGCACCGTAGCTCCTCCATGTTTGCCTTCAGCAGCAGCTCCTGGCATGACAACATGGTGCTTCAGCCCCACTGGCTGCTGCCCAGTGTCCTCAGGACCATGGGAGGACAAATGCACCAACCAACATCCCCCACCCGTCCTTCCCCACCCCTCTCTTTCCCCCTCCCCCACCTTCCCTTCACAGGGCCCTGTAGGGGTCTCTGGGAAGTCAGGGGTCACACACACACACACACACACACACACACACACACGGCCTACCTCGGCCTTCCGGCGATTGTATCTCTTGACCATCTCCAGCTGCTGCTGCTCCTTGGGTAGCTGGTAGGTGCTCCGAGGGACCTGGTGGCGTGTTGGGATGAAGAGCCTACGGTTGGCAATGCCAGGACTGGGGCTGGGTGGACGTGGGTGAAGGGGAGGGTGGTCCAGGCAGCAGGCTGGATGGCGGCCTGCACCAGAGGAGAAGCAGGGCTGGAGTGGAAGCCACTAAGTGCTGACCGGGCCCTGCTGGGCACTGGTGGTCATTGAGGGGAGGGAGGGAAAGGGGGTCAGGCCAGTACTGGGCCCAGGACAGGGTGGGCAGAGAGAGATGTGGGCCAGGCACTGAGGGCCACCAGCTTGGGTGAGCTGGCTGCTTATGGGAGGAGCAAGAAGGGAAGGCATTCAGCTCTTGAGACACCGGAGGGACAGGAGAAGATGTCTGATAGAGAGTGTCCTGGACCCCAGCAAAGTGAGCTGCCCATGAAGGGACACTGCAGAGACCAGGGTGGCCCAAGCGGCATCCCTGGGTCCAGGCACAAGAAGCTGTCAATACCATGGTGGGAGCAGTGCCCGTGGAGGGCCAGGATGGAGCTAGTTTGGACACTCTGACCTCCACCGTCCTGTGTCCATCCTCCTAACTCCATGCTAACTCCATGCCTTCTCCCTAGAGTGTCCAACAGGCAACTCAACTCAACTCGTTGAGTCTGCCCCTCCCCCAGCCTGGCCACCCCTGACCGCAGTCCTCTGCAGCACCTCTGTCCCTCACACCCACATCCATCTCCACTGCAGCCCACCTGCTTCACAACATCACAAACTGCCCCCACCTCCTGCCACAGCCACGGCAGCTGGAGGGATCACGTGGGCCCTAGCCTAGCTCAGCACGCATCCTGCCTCCCTCCCCCTCCAGGTACCTCCCTTGCCCCCTTTCCTCCTCACAGCTGCTGTCAAACAGTTGTGGGAGGAGGGAGGGCAGTGCCCCAGGGCCTTTGCATATGCTTTGCTTGCTGTCTGAGACAACCCACGGCTCACCTGCTCACTTCTTCCACGTCTTTACTCCATGGCACTTCTCAGGAGGCCTTCTCTGGCCACACTATCCACAATTACAACCGCCCCAGCATTTCCTATCCCCTTTTTCTGCATTATTTTTTATCGTCAGCATTTATCACCAACTAACACAGCAAATATTTTACTATCCTGGTTTTTGTCTGAGTCCCCCACTGGAATTCATGCTCCCTGAAGGCACAGTGCCTGGCACACACTAGGCATTCTGCAACTATTTGTTGAATGAATTAATGAGTGAATTGGAGTGGGCCCTCAATCCAGGAGGGAAAGGGGGATCCTGGGCATGGGGCAGGGCAGGGAGGGCGGAGAAAACAAGCCTGCAGTTCCAGCACAGCCACCTTGTGGACTGCAGGGAGGGTAGATGTCCACCAACATCTTACAGCTTGTGCTGAGAGACATACAGCTACAGAGCAGTGCTGGGCGTGGTGAGTGCCCTGGCAGGGGCTGTGCCAGGCGGGGGCAAGGGGAGAGAGGAGAAGGGGGGGCGAGAGAGAGAGAGAGAGAGATGCAGCTGTGCAGCTGCCAGGATGACCTGAGACAAACACACTGAGCCCTGAGGAGATGGGGTCAGAAACGCTGAAGATCTTGCAGATGGGGCAATTTTAGGATTGTTCAGCAATAAGGCCCCTGATGATCCATCATCCACCCATCCACCCACCCACCCATCCATCCACCCACCCATCCATCCACCCACCCATCCCTCCATCCACCCACCCACCCACCCATCCATCCATTCACCCACCCATCCACCAATTCATCCACCCAACAAGTATTCATGAGGGTCTGCTCTGAGCCAGGACTATGCCAGGCATTGAGAATGTGGGACAGATAAGATGCACGAGGTCTGGAGGCAAACAGTAAGCAGGCCCACCACTCACTAAACACTGTGCACTCCAATCAGTGCTATGAAGGGAAGAGCTGGGTCAATGAGGAGGATGCTAAGTAAGGGACTTGACGTGGTGGAGGGTCATGGAAAGCCTCTCTGGGAAGAGGGATTTTAATGAGACCTGAAGGACAGTGGGAGTCGGGTGGGACCCTGGGACCTCCCAGCACCATCCCCCTTCCCTCTTGTACAGTCCTCAGTCCTGCTGGGGAACCAGATTGGTTCTAGGAAGCTGAGTCCTCTACCAGCACTTGGGGCAGAGCCCATGACCAGTCAGGACATCATATTCCTAATTGTGGTGATCAGTTCGAGACAGGCATGAGACCTAAGCTGGTCTGGTCAGACTTTTCCAAAGAATTCCTCGCCCCAGTTGTCCTCTCAAGGTCCTGGATGGTGTAAGTGTGGGGGGTGAGGCTGGGTTTTTGCTACAATAAAAAAGGTTAGCCCAAAGATGAAGTTGACCCACCAAGAAGAGCAGGGCAGAGAAAGTCACAGAGCAGTCGAGCTGGAGCCCTGATCGGTTGTGCTGCAGCCTATCCTACTGCAGCCGGTGCTCCACTGTCTGGGCCAGTGTGAGCTGCGTTTTTCTGTCACTTGCAATACAAAGCATCCCGCGTTACATGTCAGCAAGGCCAAGGGCGGGAGAGGAAGAGGCTCTAGGCAGACGTGACAGATGAGCAGAGGCTCTGAGGTGGGGACAGGTGGACACTGTCCCCTGCCCATGCCCGAAGAGCATACTGTGGTCTACACGTGTGGTATTTAACAGGGAGGGGGTGGCGTGTTGCACAGGGCCTGACAGCTTCACTTGCTGCCTACTGATGGGACCACAGTGCGTGGAGTTTAGGAACCTGCTGGGTGGGCTCGGCGGCAGCTGGGTTTCCCTGTCTGTAGGGGTGGGGATGGGGCATGGTTGTCAAATGCTCCTGGCCTGGTTCAGGCCACCCTCGGCCCTGGGAGGAACCCAGCCCCCACTGACCCGCAGTCCATTCTCTCAGCCTGCACATCTTGACATCTTGAATGCCCGCACTCACTGGTCTTGGCTTGGCCACGACGGGGACTGGCTCTGGCACTGGAATGGCGCGAGGCTTGGGGGCAGTCAGGTTGAATTCCTTGGGCTCTGTGACCTTGGCCTTGGTCTTTGAAAGAGGGCACTGACTGGCTGACACTCCCTCCAGCTGGATGATCAGCTCTTGGACCTCTGGCTGCCATCTTGAAGGCAAAATGGAGAAGCCCCTTAGGGTCACTTCCTAACAGGTCATAAGGGGATGACCCTTGGGCTCTATCTCAGGGTGGGGGTGATAATGGGTCTGACAGCTCCTCTTCGTGGAGTGCCTACTACTTGCAGGCACGAAGCCAACCACACCCTTGAAACACACATGTCAGCATTCTCCTTGACAGGTGAGGAAACTGAGGCCCAGAGGCATTGGTGTCCTGGGCCACTCTGGTGAGTGGGGAGCTGGGAGGATGGGGACAGCTCCACCACAGGAATCCTGGGGCTCTGAAATGGAGCAGCAGCTAGGACAGGGAGCTAATCCGGGCCAGAGTAGATGGTGCAAGGGAAGGAAGCCAGGAGCAGGAAAGGGAGCTGTGATCAGAAAGGGACGTTCTGGTGCTGGCAATGGGGGAGCAGGGCTGTGGAGCCAGTGGGGCAAGGCCCGTCCCCTTGTAGGAGCCCAGCTGACCCTGGGTACAGCCTCAGGTGGGAGTGCTCTGGAGCAGGGGCTGGAGAAGGGCCTTGCCGGGCTGCTCCAAGATCTGGGGCTCGCCTTTCCCTGCCCCACACCCTGTGTGGACACAGCCACCATCACCAGCCTGTCCAGTGGCCCCTGCACGGTTTGAAATAGCTCCTGCCTGACCTTGAGAGGCACCCCGGGGCAGGCCCAGTGCCCCTGACTTCAGGGCAGGCCGGGAAAAGGGGCAGCAGGTTTGTGATGGGGCTGGTCCCAGATTGGGCAGGGGAAGCCTGAATATGGGGGAGGGTGTGCTTGAATCAGGCTGAGCAGCTGCCCAGAGGCCATCCTGCAGGCCCAGGCCATGGGGAGCACCTGGTGGGTGGGTGGAGAGTCCAGCCTGGGTGGCAGTTCAGGATACCCTCAGGGGCAACCCCCTCATTCCTTTGGAGGTTTATCCTGATTACCAGCTGGGACAGAGGACTTCCCCTAGGTGAAGGGGCATCTCCAAGGTCCCCCAATGCCCAGGGCCAGGGCTTCCTCTGCCCACAGGAGGGGCCTCCACCTCCTCTGGGCCTCCAGGTCTCCCATACAAAGCTGGCACCTGAGTGATCTACTTGTGCCAAACTGTCTGTCTGTCCTCAGGAAGATGAATTGGCTCTCCCAAGTCTTATTGGAAGGGAAGCAACTTGGGGGGTGTCACACAGCTGCACCCTGGCCCCAGCAGGCCTCTCCATGGAGGACACCAGAGAGATATTTTGGCCTGAATCCACCAGGAGCTGTGCTTCCTCGGCTCCCCTCACACCTGGGATCTGCAGAGGCCAGGCAGCCCCTGCACAGCGGGTGGGCCCCAGGGCAGAAGGGCCGGTCCTGAAACGACCTCTGGGCATCAGGCCCCACCAAGCACTGGTTAGCCACCTGGTGTGGAGAGAGCCTGGGCTGGGGTTGCGTGGCCGGGCCACGCCCACTCTTGCCCCACAGGCTGTAGGACCAGCTGGGACTAGGGCGTCTCTGGGCCTCTCACCCCAACACAGAGCAATTTCCTACCATGCACTGAGCTTCTGGAGGCGCTGAGCCTGCAGAGGCGCCTGGAGTGGAGTGCAAGACGCCATTCTGGCCCCCAGTAACCCCACCCAGTCCGACCCACCTCATCAGGGGGCGGAGCCAGTTCTCCTCCACATGCGCAGTCTCGTAGATGAGGCTCCACTCATCCTTGATCCACGAGCGCAGGTTCAAGGTGTTGAAGAAGAACCCGAGGAACTGAGGGAGGAGCGGGAGCCCTCAGGGGCTAGAGCCTGGGGCAGACCCCTCACTTGGGGAAGCCCCCCAGCACCTGCCTCAGGGAGAGTCAGGGCAGAGGGGGCTGGCTGGAGTTACGGTGGCACTGCAGGTGCTGAGAAGAGACCACACCCCTCAGGACCATCCCTCCCTCCCTGTAGGGTCCTGGGGTAGGGTCCCGGCGGGAAGGGGCTCCACCCTGCTCACCTGCCCCAGCCCAGGGGGGCATGTCTTTGCCTGCAGGGACCCCTGTGCCCAGCCAGCTCCCCAGGACCTGAAAGGCCCCATACCCACTTCTGGGCAAATTGTTGGTGGGGACACATGGACTGCTACCTACCTCCCCCGACCCTGGCCTCGACACAGGCTTTGGAATTCCGAGAATGAAATTGTGCCACTTTCTGCAGTTCAACCCCTGCCCTTGCCCTGGGCACTTCCAGCACTGGGACTGAGGCAGTTTTCCCAGGCCAGGACCTGGCATGGTGCCCAGATGGGCAGGCCCAAATGTGCCCTTGGGATGGTCCAGACCCAGCTGTGGCGGGGCCTTGGGCTTCTGAAGGCCTTTCCCAGCTCCTGGCTCCCAAGTCTAACAGATCTGGCTCCAGAAAACACAGGATCAGTTTAGCTTCCTAAATGGAGCCCAGCCACCTCGGGGAGCTGGAAAATGCATTTCCATAAAACAGGACTGTCTTCAGCCCTAGGAGGTGGCCCTCTGCACAGCAGGGTGAAGGCTCAGGCCCCCAGTTCTTGCCCAAGGGGGAGCCAAGCCTAGGCCCCCGGGTGGGCTGCTCTGTGGAGGGTGTCCAGGAAGCTGGAGACACACCCCCAGCTGGGGGGGAGGGGCTTGTCCAGTCAGCTCCCTGAAAACCTGCTGGAAGAGGAGGGGAGGATCCTAGGGCTGCTGCAGGCCCCTGCACCACGTGTGAGGTCTCCAGGAGAACCCCGCAGGGCAGTCCCAGAAGCACACCCTGAGCAGAGGCCATGGGATCAGGAGGTTCACTGGGAGGCAGCCCAGCAAACATAAGACTGAGCGAGGGGTGGTGGTGGGCAGGGTGGGCTGGCCAGGCCTGTGGTCTCTGCTGTGCCTCCCCAGGTGACAGCCCCAGCAGCCTCCTCTCAGGTCGTCACACCCTTCCCTGTGCAGAGGCAACCAGGGGCTCCTTCTAGAGCCTCCTGAAGCTTCCCCACTTGTCAGCCTGCCCACCCACCACCACCTATCCGGGGCCTCTTCCTGCCTCCTGTGTCGTAGAGGGCTTCTCAGCCCCTTGCCCGGGCCACTGCTCCATCACCCCCTTTGCCACCCCCTCCCCACTTCGTCTCCAGCTTTTCAGCCCACCGCTACTGCCTGCCTGAGGGGTAGCTGGCCCCCGGGTGGGGCACTGGGGGCTCTGCTCCCCTTCCTCCTGGCCCACCCCCATTAGGGCAGGTCCCTTTTCTGCGTTCCCGGGTTCCCTGGGACTCAGTGCTGCTGCCTGGCCCTGCCCAGCCCTCTGTCCCCAAGCCCCGGTCCTCACGCTCAGCATCTCAGCTGGGCTGCCGCCCTACCAGGACACAGCCTGCCCACCCCCTGCACAGGCGGGGCTGTCTGGAGTGAGGCCCCTGTTCTCACTGGGGTGCCGACGGGGCAGCCCTACCGGGGAACCTGCTAGAGTAGGGGTGGGGTTCCAGGTGAGCCTGAGAAAGCCCTCTGGCCATCTGGTGGATCCTACGGAGCTCGCAGGCCACTCTCCCCACAGTGACCAAGCAGCACCTCCCGCAGAGGCCACAGGCTGAGGACCCCAAGAACCAGCTCGGGCACGCGCTGTGTCACCACCACGTCACTCCTGACCACAACGGTGACAGTGCCCAAGGTGTGGCCACAGGCCAGCCATTCTGTCCCCAGCAGCTTGCTGCCCCTCTTCGAGGCCCAGGCTGGCCTCCTCCTGGAGCACTCACACAGGTGGAGGGACCCTAATGGGGCCAGCATTGCCCGGTGGGGCACAGGGTGTGGGGCCGAGGAGGGTTCCCTTGAGGATTTGTGTGGGCTATTTCCACAAATCTCCTCCCAGAAGCTTTCCCGGATAGTAACTACCCAGGTGCCTGTATTGGGGGCGCTGCTGGCCCTAGCACTCTGTCCTGGGCTGGCACTTTGGGCCTCTGTGGGCCAAGGTTGGTCCAGGCCAGCTCCACCGCTGTGGCGCCCAAGGCAAGATGAAACATGGGTCCTTGTTCAACAATTATTAAGAATTTCAAGATGGTGAGAGCCAAGCACAAACCAAGTCCAGGCCCTTCTGACCTTGGGGAAGCTGGCCCTGGCTCAGTCTCAAAGTGTCTCTCAGAAAATGCCATCAGTTTTGCTTCTTTTTCATAAAAATGAAGCCCTTGCTTAAGATAACCATACAAATATATATCTGTCATGAATTACCTATGTTTATATGTAGGTAGGAAAACTTGTCATTAAAAAATGAAAGGCTGGCTTGGGTCAGCACCTTCTGTTGTTACATCTGTTAGGTGGCTGAGGTGCCACGTGGGCCACCAGTCCTAGGTCTCTGGGGCTGTGATCCTGGTGGGCTCTGCTGCTCCAGGTCCCTACTTCCCTGGGTTGGGAACAGCCCCTGCAGAGCTGCCTGCTTCCTTCCAGAAAGGCGCCAAAGTGCTCCTGGGCCCAAGGTCTTCCCACTGTCTTATCCAGGGAATAGCTCTCCCAGGTTGGCAACTGCCCCCTCCAAGCACAGTGAGAAGTAGCAAGCAGTGGCCAAAAGATTTGACTGCACTACTTGCTTGCCGTGTGACATTGGGCAAGTCACTTAACCTCTCTGTGCCCCAGTTTCCTCAACTGTGGGATGAGTATCATGTAGGAGCAACCTCATTGGGTCATTGTGAGGGTGAAGCAGGAACAAGCACTGTGTGCTCACAGAGGAAGCCTGGCCCACAGCAAACGCTCAGTGGAACTTGGCCAGCAAAGAGCAGCGGGCTGCAGGCTCAGATGCTCTGGTCTGCTGGCCCGAGGCCTGGGTGTCCCAGCTTTCTACAGAAGTGGCCCCAGGCAGGCAGGGGTGTGGGCTCTTGCAGGGTGTCCCTCAACCACCCTGAAGCTGCACAGCTACCTTTGCCCTGCCTCGGAGGGAGGAGAGGCTATTCTGGGCCTGGAGTTTGGTCATGAGTCAGAAGAGGGAACCAAATTTCCCCAAGACAAAAAGAGCATATTCACCTTGATGAGGGTGTCAACTGGTCAGTGGTGGTTTTTTTGTTTTGTTTTTTTTGTCTTACTATGTTGCCCAGGCTGGCTTTGAACTCCTGGGCTCAAGTGATCCTCCCGCCTCAATCTCCCCAGTAGCTGGGCTGCAGGCGTCACCGAACCAGGCTTGTCAGTTGGTTTTAAACAAAGAATAAACCTGCCAGAGTTTCCTTCTTAAAATCAACCCGAAAAGTGAAAGGTCTTAGCAGATGAGACAGACCTCTGAGTTGGCTCACCTTGCGCATCTGGACAGCAGGCTGGGACTTGACGATGTTACAGAAGAGCTGGAAGCCGAGCTCCTCCAGCTGGAATGTGGCCAGGTAGCAGATGACTAAGCAAACAGGGAGGGCGGGGCATGGGGTGAGCAGGGCACCACCCTGACCCACAGAGGGGATGCCCCAGCGTTTGATCTGGGGGGTCTGCCAGAGGCTAAGGGACATCACAAGTACACCTCAGGGGCAGCAGAACCAGAGCCCAAGGCCCCCACCACTGTCAGGCGCATGGCCACAGGCAAAATGATAACCTAACACAAACACCATTTTCTGATACATGCAGGGCATTTGTGGTTTTCAAAGCACTTCCACAAATATTATATCTCATTTGATAAGTTCTCAGAACATGCAAAATTTCCCTGGGTAAAAGTGAAATTGTTTTGGATTTCAGTTTGTTAATTCTGAGAGGCTCAACTGCCTCAAGTCAACTAGGACTTGAATGAGCCTGGTCGCAGAGGTTCGTCTGAGGCAGGGCCTGTTTGTAATGTCCCCGAGAGTGGCTGAGATGTGCTTACCCTGCCTCCCAGGACCCTACAGCCCTCATCCCCCTCCCTGCCCCTTCCAACAGGGGCAGCATGGCCAAGTGCAGGGTGCTAGGGCTGGACCAACTCCCCTCCACGGTGACACTGGCCACCACCCTGCCCACAGTGGTCACCCTGTCTCAAACAGCCATCAGAGGCTGTGGGAAGCACAGACAGAGACGGCTCTCATATTTAACCCTCCACAGGACAGTCCAGGCTGCCCTGTGGCCTGGACCCTGTGGCCATAGGGTCTGCCCTGCCCAGCAGCCTTGGGTTTGGGAACTCGGCCTAAGGAAAGCTCCTCATTTCGCTCAGGTGGGACTTCTGGGGGCATTTTCTCTCCACCAGGCCATGTGGGCTCTCTTCACCAGAGGCCAGAGGCTCTCAGGGGCAGAGGGGCCAAGATCTGTCTGCCTCAAGCCTGGCCTTCAGTGATCCTGAGGTATCAGGGAAAACACGTCTGCCCTGGTCTGCCTGCTCACGGGGCAGTGTGAGGATTGAGGGAGGTAAGGGTCCGTGAAGCCCCCCAGGAGGCAAAGGGACTGTGGAAAAGCAAGGAGCTGGCGGCCCTCTGCACATGCCTGAGCAGTGCCCGTCCTCTGGCCTCCTCGTTAGGCCGTTTCTGTCTGCAGCTGACAGTCTGCGGCCCCCTTGTTCAAGTGGTGAGGGTGCTGGGCACCTACCCTGGAAGAGGCTGTAGTCGGCCCACAGGCAGAGTCGGCCGTCCCGCACGTAGAAGGCGTCTACCACAATGGTCAGCAACTTCCGGTACTCAAGGCACCCGGACAGAACCTCCAAAACGAATGCCTGCTTCTGGGGGCTCAGGGCCTGGAGGAGAGACATCAGGGAGGGGCACTCCAGGGCCAGGTGGAGAAGGAGGCTGCTCCAGATGCGGTGCTCAGGCCTTAGGGTGATGGTGGGAAACACGGCACCAAGGCAAGGGCGGGGAGCAGGCGCTCCCCATGTGGCTGGAGGAAGCCACTTAGCGGGACCCTTCCTGGGCAGCTGGCAGTGCCCAAGGCAATCAGGAACTTGGGACTCCCCAGAGACTGGCCCCACAGGGTCTCCTGTGGGTGCACAGACAGAAATAAACATGGAAAACGATGAGACAACTTAAAAAAACGACACAAAAAGACAAATATTGTGATTTCTCTTTATACCTGAAAAGGCAAATTCATTGAGTAGACAGAGAGTAGGGTGGTGGGTGCCAGGGGCAGGGGAAGGGGATGGGATTTAGTGTTTAATGGGGACAGAGCTTTAGTTTACGAAGATAAAAACGTTCTGGAGATGGGTGGTGGTGATGGTCGCACGACAATGTGAATGTGCCCAATCCCCAGTGTAAGGGTACAGCTCTGTACACTTAAAATGGCTAAAATGGTATAATGTGTGTCATGTGTATTTTACCACAATAATTTTTAAAAAGTGAGCTTATATGAAGGCTTTCAAATGAATGAATACAAAATAACCAAAAAGGCCGGGCGTGGCGGCGTGGGCCTGTAGTCCCAGCACTCTGGGAGGTTGAGGCCGGAGGATCACTTGAGGCCAGATGCTGGAGGCTGCAGTGAGCTGTGATGATGCCACTGCTGATGACGCCACTGCACTCTAGCCTGGGTGACAGAGTGAGACCCTATCTCAAAAACAGAAACAAAAACAACAACAACAACAAAGACCCCAAAAAGAACAACGCACGAGCAAGGAAAATCTCTGCAAAAGCTTGTCAAGCATAAAAACAAGACAGGTGGGGCAACAGCGAAGATCATGTCCTTTCTGGGGAGGGAGCAGTGTTGGAGGGGACTGACTTTTCCCAATTTACCCCTCGGATCATCTGGGGCTTGTAGCCTCTGTGTGACGTGTGTTGTGTATTCACAAAAGTAATTAAATTTTTGAGAAGAAGAAAGAGAATAAGATCACGCAGTGCTGCCAGCACAGCAGTGAGAAAGGCTGGTGGGGATAGATGCCGTGGGGTCTTTCCCAAAAGCGATCTGGAAGCATGTTTCAAGAACCTTGTTTTCCGTACCCTTTAATACCAGTAATTACACTTCTGGAAATCTAAGGAAACCATCCAGAATGCAGAAAATATCCATGTACAGGTAGTTCAGGGCAATGGTATGTGCAGTTGTGAAAATGAGAAAACCTAAATGCCCAACACTTATGTTGGATCAAACTTGTCCATGCCGTGGACAAGTATAATGCATTAAAATGACGCTCCTGGAAAACTTACGAGAGGACAAAATAGTCAACGCAACATAAAAGGAAAACATAGATCATGGTCCCAATAGACGTAAAACTTGTGCGGAGAGAGGGAAACGTAGACACTGTTAACAGTACGGGGTGCTGGGTGGCTTTGCCCTCTGTTCTGCTCATTTCTCTACATAGATCCTTTCCTGCAACCGGCATGTGCCACTTTTATAACAATTTAAAAATTCATGGGTTTTTCCTTCAGCCAGTCACTCCCTGTTAAAAGATTCTGGGTGTGTCAAACTACCTTCCCAAGAGCTTGCACCCACATATGTGCAGAACAGCTAGTGTGGGGTGTGCTGCTGAACTCTCACCAGCAGCGTCATTTAAACTTTCTTCTTTTGCTAATCTAATAAAGAAACATTGGTATCTCATAGTTTTATTTAAATTTTTTAAATTAGTAGTGACATTTTCATATGTTTACTGAACACTATTTCTTCTGTGAATTATCAATTTACATACTTGACTAACTTTTTTTATTAGGATAACATCTTAATGAGTTTTATAAGCTTTCTCTATATTAAGGCTATTAACACAATTATTAATGTGATAGTTATTTGTTTTGAGTTTCTAATTTGCCTTTTAAATTTGTGTAAAATATTTTTGGGCATATAGAGCATGTAGAAGTTTTACTTTTTTTTTTGAGACAGAGTCTCGCTCTGTCGCCCAGGCTAGAGTGCCCTGGTGTCAGCCTAGCTCACAGCAACCTCCAGCTCTTGGGCTCAAGTGATCCTCCTGCCTCAGCCTCCCAAGCAGCTGAGACTACAGGCATGCACTACCATGCCTGGCTAATTTTTTCTATTTTTAGTAGAGGCAGGGTCTCACTCTTGCTCAGGCTGGTCTTGAACTCCTGACCTCAAGCAATCCTCCTGCCTCAGCCTCCCAGAGTGCTAGGATTACAGGCATGTACTTTTTTTTTTGAGGTCAAATATATCTTTTCCTTTGTGATTTCTTCAGTTGTTTTTATGCTAAGAAAACAACAGGGTAATGAGATAACTTGAGGGATCCTGGACAAGGCACATGACCTCTTGGAGCCTCAGCTTCCGAACATGTGCAGGAGAATATTCTGAATATCGTTCTGGCAGACAGCGTTGTTCCCACTCCCTTCCAATGTCACCCCTGCAGTGCTGGGGCTGGAAGCCTGAGAACTATATTCTGCAGTCAGCTCTGCCTCTGGAGTTCTGGGTGCAGTTTGGGTTCTCCTAACAAGATACACTCAGAGGAGAGATGGGAGGTGCAAGGGAGATGGACACCCCTTTTCCTCCCTCCCCAGAGGTGATAGGTGCCAGGCTTCCCAGACCAGCACTCTGCTCACTCCCTGTCTCTCCCCACCCTGGGGTGGCGGGCAGCTGTGCCATGGCAGCAGCTCCCTGCAGTGTCCCAACTCGCTGGGGCTGCCTGACGCTAATCCCTCCAGCCCTTCTGATGGCTTTAAGCACAAAAATCCTTGTATTAAATCCCTTTCTCCTGGAAGTGCCTGGACTGGCTCCTGGGCTCCTGCTGGAACACTGACTGGTAGTAATGTTCTCCCACTGATGACCCTTCATTCTAGGGCTCCCCTGTGGGTTCCTCCTCCTCAACTCCTACATATGGGAGGGTCTCAGGCCTCTATTCACTGACCTTGTTTCTTCATTATCCATGCTTACTCTCTGGATGATCTTATCCAGCTTCAGGGCTGAAAATATGCTGATTCCCAAATGTCCACCTGGCCAGCATCTCTCCCCAAACTCCAGAAACCTCCATCCTGCTGCCTGGCCGACCTCCCCACTTGGGCGTCTGGCAGACATCTCATATTAATGCATCTGACTGACCCTGGTGGGCTTGGCCCAAACCTGCCCCCCAACCCTCCCAGCTCAGCAAACGCAAGTGCCTGCTCCCAGCTCTGACCAAGCCTCTTTACGTCTTGCTCCACGTCCGGATGGCTAGGGAACCCCCGCTGCTCTCCTGGCTTCTCCTCCCGCTCCTAATCAGTCTATTTCAACCCAGCAGCCAGAGCAATTCTTTTATGATGGAAGTCAGATCATGTCTGTCCTTCGGAACCTTCCAGAAGAAGAGTTCTCACGATGGCCAGGGAGGCCCTGTGTGGCTGGCCTAGCTCCCTGAGTCCCTGCCCACCTCCCCCCTGCTCTGTTCCAGTCACCCTGGCCTCCTGTTTGTCCACCGTGTGGGACGTCCCCTCAGGGAACTGGCTGTTCCCTCTGTGTGCTGTGCTCTTCCGGGCACACTTGCTTCCCCACTGCCATCGAAGGTGTCCCTGAGCGCCCCTCATGTCAGACGTGGCCTGTCCCAGAAGCACAACACTGGCTGTTCTGTCCCTTTACCTGCTAGAAGGTCACCTGGGTGCTCGCCAGAGAGGGAACGGAATGCCCTGCCTCCACAGGAGGTTGAGGGGACCCAGTGACCTCTGTGAGTGCAGACCTGGCACAGAGAGGGGCTTGATGGATGGGGGCTCCTCCCCTTGGAGCAGCCGCCATGCCTGGCACCCCAGGAGGGGCTCCTGCTCAGGGCTGGCTCTGATCTCCACAGCCAGGCTTCTGCCTCGGTCTCCTTCTCGGGTTCCTCAGGCTGCCAGGCTGCACCCACACCAGAGGACACCGGCCCCAGCCAGGCACCACTCCCCCCTTTTAACTTACTGCATTTTGACAAAGGGTGCCCAGGGCAGACGAGTCAGAGAGCAGTGACTCAGCACAGCTGGCGCTGAAGAATGCCCTGCGTCAGCTCGGCCAGAGACGAGGGCTAATGACTTTGCAGAACACTGCCAACAGCCTCTGCTGCTGCCCTGGCTTAGACAACAGCGACTGCACTTCTCATCAATTGCATCTGTGTCTGGGAAGGGTGAGCATGCATTTTTAATAAGGTTAGAGCCCTGAGCCCTGATGCCATCAGGCCCTGGGCAAGGCAGGTCGGGCAGGGCTGCGCTGGGCCAGAGGATCCTGGAAGACGTGGGGCCCAGTGGGAAGCCAGTAAATGACACCCTGGTCTATGCGCCAGGCTGGGCCCATGGCCAGGTCCTCACCACTAATCCTGGGCTGGCAGCACTAGGACACATGGTGTCCAGCCTGTTCACAGAGAGGGACTGAGGCCTGGGGGTGGTGGGTGAGGGTGGTGACACATGGATCAGAGGGTGCTGAGCACTGAGCCCTAGACCAGGCAGCAGAGGGTGGTGGATCTAGGGTGGGTGGTCTCTCCCTCCCAGAGGAGGCAGGACGTGGCCCTCGATACACAGCTGGCTCTTAATTCTGAGCCAGCCTCAGTCTCTGAGACCAAAGGGCTGTGGCTGCCCCAGGGTCTTCGAGTTTGTGATAAAGTCTTGGGCCTTAGTCAAGTTCAGGGCTCCTGAGTGCCCACCCAGGGACCTCGGCTGGCCCCCAGGGAGAGCAGCAAGCATTCTGATAGTGAAGCCTCCAGCTTTGCTACAGGAGTCACCCAGCGTTCCTGGCACTGGGCTTGTCTGCCGGGACCACAGGGCTAGGGCGGGGCTGGACCAGGGCTGAGGGCAGGGAGGGGCCTGGAGGCTGATTAACCACAGCACAGGATTTGTAGTTTTTATCACCAGTACCTGTTGATCAGTGATGCAAAGACTGAAACCAGTTAGAAAAGCAGGCAAAGGAAATTGAGGCTGCTGGATGTCCATACAATATCCCTCCTCCCCTTCTTCCTACCTAACAGAAAGAATGCTGTCCTGTTGGGGATGGTAACGTGCCTAGCTAAAACCACATTCTCCAACTCCCCTTGCTGATAGAGCCATGTAACAATTTTAATTGATGAGATGTAATGGCAAACTGCTAGGTGTGGCCTCTAAGAAAGCACCTTGAAAGGAAGGCAGATTTAGCTGGCACGTGTCTTGTGCTGTGTGCCTTTCCCCTCTCCTCACCTGGGATATGGACACAAAGCTAGAAGTAGGGCAGCCACTTTGTGACTATGAGGCAAAAGTACATATAAGGGATGGCTGAGTGGAGAGGAAGGGGAATGAGTTCCTAATGGCACCATGGAGCTGCTGAACCCACTCTGGACTGCCTGTCTGCAGATTGCTTCTTATATGAGCAAGATACCTTTAATTAATTTCTTTAAGCCATTGCTTTTCTGGATTTCATAATAGCCAAACACAGTTTCCTAACAGATAAAGGTCCAAGCAGATGGTTCAAAAAAGAAATACATATTGCTTCAAAACTTATGAAAATATAACAAGAGAAATGCTGATTATAAATACACAAAGCTCCTTTTCCCACCAATTTGATTGGCAAAGACAAAAACATTTGCCCGCACACTTGGCAAGGGTGTAGGGGAACAAGGACTCCCTACCTGCCGGAAAGGGCAACAATATGTAGATCTCTGTGGAGAGTCAATTGGCAATACTTATTGAAATCACAACAAGAATCTGTGTTTTCTGGGACTTGACCTTGGGTGTGCCCACCCAGGTGCAGAGGGACACGTGGGCCAGTCAGCCCCAGCGGTTTATAACAGACCTTATCTCCAGATCCTTAATTTAAATACTTCTGCACAGACCATATTTCCAAATAAGGTCACATTTATAGGTACCCAGGGGTTAGGACTTCAAAATATCTTTGGGGGGACACAGTTTAACCCCCAACACTGCCCTTCACTACAGCCTGCACTCCAGACTCTCAGCCCGTTGGCTTATGTGTTGTGTGATTTTCTGGCAGGTGGTAGTCTCAAGCCATGAGGCCTAACAAAATCTGTGAATTATAATGATTTTGACAGCTGGAGGAAAAAAGTGAGTTGTCCAAACTGGGTCAGTATCCAGTGTACCACTCCACTTCGATGCATGAGGGACTTCCGAAATGATCTGAAAGGATCAGTGTACCTGAAGAAAGAGCCACCTCCCACCTGACGTGGGTGGCCGCGAAGATCTCACAGCTGGCCTAGCGCCCCAGATGCATCAGGTCTGTCCACAGCTGCCAGTTTGTAGCTGGAATGGGGCTGCTGGGCTTCCCATGGAAATGCACACGAATGGTCACCACACGGTAACTCACCAAGTAACAACTAGGTCTCACTCACTATTACTGCTGGTTGTAAAACAAAAACCAAACCCAAACTATTTGTTGCAACAAACTCATTTTTATGCAATGGTTATTGTCAAGAAATAAGACATTTTGCCATTTTTTACTTGAGGAAAGGGCCCCCTTTCCTTGCCAAGGTGCCGTCGGGCTGAACAGGCCAGGGGAGCGGGGGGAAAGTGCTCCAGGTGGAGGAAACAGCAAGTGTGGGGGTGGGGGAGAGCTCTCCCAGAGCTGTCCTCCAGAATGTTCCAGAAACAATAGGAGACCAGTGTGCCTGGAGCAGAGTGGACGTGGCAGAGTTGAAGGTAGAGCTGATGATGGACGGGTGTGGCTAGAGGAATGAGGGGCCCCTGAGCCAGGAGAGCTGCAGACGGCTGAGCTGCTGCGTGAGATGAGCAGCTCGGCGGGGGTGGAAGGGGGGGGTCAGGTGAATTCATTCACTTCCAGACGAGTCACACAGGAGTGGTTCAGTTTGCCTTTCCCGGAGAGAGGCCAGGGCTGGAGGGAGGAGTTGGGAGTTGCCCGGAGGTGGGATGCCCAGGAGGGGACAGCATGCAGGGGAGGGGAGGGCATGCAGCCGGCTGGAGGGTGTGGTGTGCCTGGCAGGAGGGCTTTCCACTGGGGAAAAGGAGAGTGCGGATGGGCCTGGCCTTCAGCTATTTTCATCATTTCCCCAAAATGCTTAGGGTCTCAGGGAAAGATCTGGAGGCCAGAGGGGTTCTGAGGTGGGGTGAGGGAGGTGCAACCACCAGAGAGCCCTTAATTCTGCAGACCAGGCAGAACCGCAGTGTGGACATCACATCCCCTGAGTTCTGCCAACCCTCTTTCCACTAGAGTCTGGTCTGATGCGCGTTCTGGGTGCCAGGAGCAACTCCCATGACAAAGAGGGGGTCTCTGTCGAAAACACCATCAGCCACCATCATGACTTGGAGTTTCATCCCAGGCCTCTCCCTACTAGGAAGGAAGGCAGTTGCTAGGAATGAACTTGATGCTGCTTCCCGGAAAGTGAATAGCTACATGCAAGTGGTATTGACTCGGCCTCCCAGGAGCCCCTGAGCAGACACCCTGACCCTACCTGCAGGGAGCTGGATGCAACTTGCAGGAACTGCTCAGGACTGTCCTTCTCAGGTTTGAATTTATCCAGTTGCTCAATCACCATTTCAACACATTTCCTGTAGTAGGCCATCCTCTCAGGGCAGGACCCTAAAGACAAACCATTACACGTCACATCCTCCACAACCTCTGGGTTGCCAGCTTGGCCGGTGGCAGAAGTGGCCACAGGACCCTCACCAACAGGAAATCCACCAGGGTGCCAGGGACCTTGAGCAGTGAGGACTGTTGGATGCAAGTGGGGACCCTGGCTCAGGGAACCCGAGGCCCACTTCCTGGATTGTCCTTTGTAGGCCTCTGCTGCCCAAGGGGCCTAGGCTGGCCTTGGTGAGTCCAACTTCAGGCCCCCCACTCACGCACAGCCCTGGCATCTCTGCCCTGTGCCCTAAGGTTCCCAGGCTGCCAAATACCCCCCAATCCCACAGCCATGCTGCATGGATAGGGTGACCCCAGGGAGGGGCCCAGGTCAGAGAGCAGAGGCACCTTGTGAGCCAGCTTCTGAGTGTCCCTCAGCTTAGCCTGGGAAGGGTGACTGTCCACTCCTCAGGCCCTGCCTGAGGGGGCAGCAGGTCCTGGGTGAGGGTGACCCAATCACAAATGGTTGGAGCAAGAAGGGTCCCAGGGTCCCAGGTTCAACACCTCCATTTCAAAGATGAGGGAACTAAGACCCAGAGAGGACACGCAGCTGGCAAGCAGCCAGGCCTCGTAGGGGCACTGCATGTCTTGGAAATGCGCCGGCTCAAGGAGGCCGGCTTGCCCAGAGCCCCTCTCTGGGAGACCTTGGAGAAGCTGCGTGGGGTGAGGGTGGGACCCCTAGAATCTGCTCTAATGACAACAGGTGGCCCCCAAACTGCCCTCAGAGGAGGGTGGAGCTTGTCAGCAAAGGTTCTCATCCTCCAACACCGTGTGTAGGTTTGGGCTCCAGTTGGACCACTCAGGACAGCTGAGCAGCGGCCATGGGCTCCCTTCATCCCTCTCTCTTGCTCTGTGATTGAGCAGCTACTCTGGGCTAGGCCAGGTTTGAGGGCCACCATGCTGCTGGCCCTCCTGGGCACTAGCAATTGGCAAAGTTGGGCTGCTGGTGCCCTGAGGACAGCAGGGGTACCTCTCCTCCATCCCCCAACAAGCTGGAACAGCCACAGATAGCAGCCCCCAGACCTGGACCCTCCAGGTTAGAGACTGACTGAAAAAAAGCCAAACCTACAATACATTGACATTGGAGGGTCCTCGGGGAGACGGCCAATCTCGGCCAGTGGTCCGTCGGTTGACCCCCACCCCCAGGCCCTGTCATTGCTTAAAAGGAGGGGAGGCCAGATGTCCCCAGAAACTTCAAAGATGCCTCCAACATGAAACACAGAAACAAAGAAACCATCAAGAAAGGAACCAGGAGAAAACACACAATGCACAAAGCAGGAAAAAGCCTAGAAGCAAACAACTGTACCACCCTGAGAGACAGAGATACAGCATCAAAGAAACAAGGAATAAGTGGCAGATGGAGAAAAAGAAAGGGCTCTTGGAACGAAAATTATGACAGAATTAAAAACACAAATAGAAGAGATGGAAGATAAAAGCTGCAGAAATTTCCCAGAGAAGAAAAAGATGAAGCTATAGAAAGGAAGAGAAAAATGCTAAGAAAATTGGGGAACCATTCCAAAAGGTTCACATCCCAATTAACAGGAGTTCCAGCAAAGACAGAAGAGAGCAGTAAAACAAGAAAATGACCCAGAATTGAAGGATGTGGTTTGCCAGATGGACAGACCTCCCTGAGCACTCAGCACAATGAATGAATGATCGTGGAATTTCAGAGCTGGGGACGCCTCTGAACACATTCAGTGTAGGAGTCAGGGGTGCAGAGCAGCCTTGGCCTTGGGCAACTGAGGAGCCAGAGAAACACCTGCCAGCTCTCGGGGGGAACCCACCTCCAGCCTGGAAGGCCCTGGGCCACCCTCCGGGAGTGAGCCCAGGGAGGGGCAGACATGGGTCTGGGAAGCAGGAGCTGAACCCCAGGGAGCATCTCTCGGGGGATTTCTGGGAAGGTGATGCAATCCCAGGGGACAGTGGGTGGCAGGACAGAGTAGGGGCTCCAGGGAGTCATCTCCAAGAGAAGCCACACCTGGTACATTCCCTGAGTGTTAGGGAAAGAGGCTGTGACACCTGTCCTGGCCAGGGACAACGGGAAGGAAGCCTCTGCAGCAGCCGCATCAGCGCCCAGCCCTGGCTCTCTGTGGACACCAAAGCCAGCAGGAGCCTCTCTTTAGTAAGGCCAGAAGAGGCCGGGTGCGGTGGCCATGGTGGCTCACGCCTGTACTCCCAGCACTCTGGGAGGCCAAGGTGGGAGGACTGCTTGAGCTCAGGAGTTCGAGACCAGCCTGAGCAAGAGCGAGACCCCGTCTCTACTAAAAATAGAAAAATTAGCCGGGTGGGGTCGCACGCCTGTAGTCCCAGCTACTCGCTTGCACCCAGGCCTATGAGGCTTTGAGCTACGATGACTGATGACGCCACTGCACTCTAGCTGGGACAACAGAACAAGACCCTGTCTCAAAAAAAAAACAAAAAAAAAACCCCCAAAACCAACAGCGACAACAACAAAAAAACTCAAATAAGGCCAGAAGAAAGGCCTCTTGCAATTTGGAAATCTGCTGAAACGGGCTTGAAGCCCTGGTACTGAGGATAGGCCCTGGAGACCAAGTCCCAGAAAACAAAGTGAACGTGACCCATTGGTCCTGAGTGAGCTGGCCGCAGGCACGACCAGGACACCAGGACTCAGTCACTACCCCCGAGGCCACCTTGAGCCCCCGGCAGACCCCTCCCCCCAGGTCTGGGTCCTGATGATACAGGCAAGGGAGGGACAGTGCCTGGATGGCGCCAGATTAAAAGCCATTAAACATGCAAATCCACAGATGCTGAGATGTGGACTCTAGCCAGGCTTGGCCCCAGGAAAGACGAGAGAGGTTTGCATGTGAGGCTGCCCCAAACCCTGGCTGGCTCCCTCCACCTCCCACCGCCTGCCTCTCTGGGGGCCTTCCACCCAGACCTCACTCCACCCCCATCCTCCCACCCCCCTGTGATCACTGGGATCACTCTAGCTGTCTTCTGGGGTGCCAGGACCTTAACAGTTGTGAGCAGAAAGCCTCAGGAGACCCAGCCAGCACCTTTGCTGGGACGCCTGCCAGCTCTTAGCCACCCAGAGTATGCAGAGTAGCTGAATGTAGAGTAGCACTACATTCAGAGCAGAGCCTTAACTTGTGACAGGCTTTGCACTGGTTGCTGTTTTGGCCTCTCTCCGAATGCAGTGCCCGCTCCTTTGGAGGGCCCAGGCAGCCAGGCACCCGGCATGGCAGGGATGGGTGGGAGGCCCACTGACTCGTGTGGGCCTTAGCCTTGGGCCGGGCCAGCCTGGAGACAGGTAGGTCCAGGCAGCTGTGACACAGCCAGGAGGGGCAACAGCTAGGGGCTGCTGGGGACGGGGAGCACTTTTCTGGGGCATTGCTCAGTGGGGAGGGGGCCTGTGGCTTTCACTCCAGACATTGCTGAGAGCTATGGGGGCTCCCCTACAGGCACAGAGATGGGGGTGAGCTCAGTGGCTCATGGACCCTGGTCCCCATCTTCACCAGGGTCACCCACATTGAGGTGGTTTATAAAACTCCACAGCAGCTCGAGTGGATCATGTGGGTGGAAAAAAAAAACTTCCACGGCATAACCAGGGCCTCTGGGGTGCAGTGGGGGACAGTGGCCTGCCCCCCTCCAGGAGCTGGCATGGTAGGTGCGTGGGGTGGCATGGGCCCTGGCACTGAGGAGACAGCATTACTGATGCAGGTGTGAATGTACACACTGAGTTGGTTCTTCCAGATTTTGCATCCAGGAGTGGGACAGGGCTGTCTGTGGAGCAGGGAACGTACTGTTTGCTGCTACAGGAGTGGGCCCTTGTCTGTGGCTCAAGAAGGTGGGGTTGTCCCCATCCTGTGATGTGGGGCAGGGCAGGCAGGACGGGCAGGGCCAATAGGAGGTGAGCACTGCCTCAGCTGGCAGGCTTCAGTCCTGGGTCTGCTGGGCGATCGAGGACAAGTGGCTTAGACTCTCTGTGTCCCGGGGTTCTGCAGGATGGGGAGGAAATGTGGGTGGGAAGGCACAGGGTGGAAGGTGTCCCTTGGGGTTGAGGATAGCAGGAGAAGCCTGTGTGCCCAAAGGGATGAGGTGGCAGTTTTGCAGGCCTCGATGGGGGTGAACTGAGTGACTGGGTGCCAGGGGCCAGGGCCCACAGCCCCTCCCTGAGACCAGCACCTGCCATGGCAGGAACCCTGGTGACTGGTCCCCTGAGCAGGTGGGACTGCTGTGGCCTGGGTCTTGACGCTGCTGCCCTATGGGGACTCCTGCCCTTGCCCCAGCCCCCATCCTGTTGGTCCCACCCTGCTAGGATCCACCACCCTCCCTCCCCCTACTTGGGCTGGCTCCACTCTGGGGGCTCTTTGTTCCACCTAGGCTAGCTCCTAAGTAGAAAACAATCCCAGACACTCCAGGAATCCCTGGGCCAAAGGTAGCACCCTGGGTGTGTGTGGGGGCCTGGGCTCTAGGGAGCAGTATTTTTCCAGGGTCCCTGGTCCTAGTTTCCCACCTGGGGGCAAACAGTGCCATTGCTGCAGGCATAGGGCCCCCCCTGGAGGGGACACCGGCTCTGGACGAAGCGCTGGAAAAGATACTCATTTCCACGGTTTGCAGTCTGTGCCCTGGTGAGGTCTCCTTCTTCTGTCTGGCCAGGATAATGGACCCACCCATCCATCCCTCCTCCAGAGCCAGAGGCCTTGCTAGGGGGTGGCTGTCCCAGGGCCCCTCCTAGCAGCAACCTTTGTAATCAGTTACTTGTGTTCCTGGGAGTACTTTTTCCTGGGCTTCTCCGTTGAGATGGCAAGGGACATTTCCAGGTGAGGCCCACCCAGGCTGGCCATACCACCTGGCCAGAAGCCCACTTACCAGGTCTCCCAGACCTGGCCCCTCCCACCCCACCAGTATGAGGCAGGTGTTCCCGAGGGCCTGGACAGTTTGGGTGAAGGCAGGAAGACCCGAGGCTTTGGCCTGAGCTGAGGTGGGTGGCATGGAGGGTCACTAACAAATCCCCCCAGGTTCTCGGCTGCTGCGGGACCAGTGCAGCCTCCTCAACAGGTCCTAACCCCATCACGGCCTGAGGTGAGCAGTCCCTGGGGCCCTCCTCCTTCTCCCTCCCCTGCACCTCAGCTTTGTCCACTTGGGATTCTCACTGGCTCAGAAGCTCCTGCATGGGTGGCATCTTCCTGGAGGAGCTCCTAGGCATCCCTCAACACCTGATTCAAACATCACCACTTATGAAGCCTTCCTTCCTCCCCCAGCTCTTCCCTTCTCTGCCTCCTCTGACATCACCCAAACTTCCATGAAATTGTTGAGCACCCTGGGCAGAGCTCTGCTTCATTACTTCTGAGTCCTGGGCCCCTGGCCCAGAGCTGGCACCTAGCAAGTGCCTCAAATATGTCTGTGGAACGAATGACTGAGTGTAAAAACATAAAAAGGATCAAGTACCCTAAACTGTGCTCTTTAATCTGAAAGATGGCTTTGATATCCAGAGATAAGACCTACCCAAAGATCACATTAGCTTTTTTTTATAGCTGCTTTTTAGAACTTTTACTTACACAGATCCTACAGTGCAACAGAGTTCAGTTTTATTGTCTCATTTAATTGGAAAATAATAGATGCCATAATAATATTTTCTAAGCAAATAAAACAATAAAACCCATGCTGGGCCAGGCGGGGTGGCTCACACCTGTAATCCTGTGGTCCTCTACCCCTGGGGCCATGGACTGTTAGGAACTGGGCCACACAGCAGGAGGTAGGCAGCAGGCAAGCTAGTGAAGCTTCATCTGTATTTATAGCCTCTCCCCATCACTGGCATCACCACCTGAGCTCTGCCTCCCTGCCGCAACTGCCACCCCCTACTCGCCCCCTGGTCTGTGGAAAAATTGTCTTCCATGAAACCAGCCCCTGGTGCCAAAAAGGTTGGGGACCTCTGCTGTAATCCCAGCATTCTGGGAGGCCGAGGCAGGAGGATCCCTTGAGCTCAGTAGTTTGAGACCAGCCTGAGCAAGAGTGAGACTCCGTCTCTACAAAAAATAGAAAAATTAGCTGAGTGTGGTGGCACACACCTGTATTCCCAGCAACTCCGGAGGCTAAGGCAGGAGGATCACTTGCGCCCAGGAATTTGAGGTGGCAGTGAGCTATAATGATGCCACTGCACTCTACCCGGGGTGACAGAGGGAGACTCTATCTCAAAAAGAAAAAAACCAAAAAAACCCATGCTAAGCTGGGACTTGGGGGTGAGGGTCCAGCCCCCTGTCCTCAAGGAGGATTTTCTGCCTTTGTGAGTCCCTGAGGCCCAGGCTGAGCTCTAAAGCCCTCAGCCTGATCCCTGGTAACCTCTCTGGATGAGACACAACTGTGTGAAAGAGGCACCCTGCGAACACAATGAAGGAAAATAACATTCACACATTTCAGGACTCACAAGGAAAAGCATAACCCAGGTAAAAAGTCTATTTTTATAGAAACAATGTCAATGAGTGAGTTTTCTTGCTCCCCCCAGTCATGTAGAGGGTTGGGCTGCCCCAGGATGGGGTCCCCTTGCCCCTAGCCTTCCCGAATCTGCTCTGGACACAGCTCTACCTGGAGAAACTGGGTATATATCCAGGAAAAGGGCTCCTTCCTGCGCCTGACGTGGGTGGTGAGAGGGAGTGGTCTGTGTGGGAGCTGCTCCTGGGCTGGGATGGTTTCCCTGCCCTCCTCTCCTGTTCTGGAGCCTGAAACATTCTGAAGAAAGGATGATCCAAGGCGCCCTTTGGTGCAAGAGAAGCATGCCAATTCCCCCTCCCCCTGCCGCAATCTAGGGTGAGCCTGGATGGAATGAACTGGAAGGAACGAATGGATGAACCCGGTTGAAGACAGGGAGGGAAGAGTAGGGCCCCTTTGGAGCCTGGTCTGACTCAACTGTCCTGCCCTGCAGCTCTAGTTCCCTGTTGGGCCTGATGGTTCCTGGGGCAGGGGCTCTGCACCCCCACATCTGGCACAGAGCAGGTGTGCTGTGAAGGTGGGTGTGAGGAAAAGAGATGCTCGAATTCTGAATCCCCCTGAAATTGTGCTATGAACACCATCAAAGTAATCCCATCTTTGGGTAGGAAATAGGTACTAAAGTCCATCCAATTCTGATGGCATACTTTATTTTATTTTTTATAGATACAGGGGTCTTGCTATGTTGCCCAGGCTGGATTAAAACTCCCGGGCTCCAGAGAGTCTCCTGCCTCAGCCTCCCAAGTAGCTGGGATTACAAGGACACACCATCACGCCCAGCTTCAGCTTCATTTTAATGGTGAAAAACCACCCATGTGGGAAGCGTGATCTAATTTCCAAGCTTATTGATTTTTTTCTCATATTGATTTTAACTCCACTAATCAGGACTCGACTGTCTCATATTTAAGGCAACTTGTTGGGCTGGACCAAAGCTTCTCCTTTTCTTAGCAAATCCTTTCTAGCTAAAAATGAGATTATATGAGGTTTAAATTCCAGCAGACACAAACCAGTTCAAAACTCTCAACCACTAGAGAGGCCTCATTTACATAAGATCCCAAATGTGTGTTAATTAATATACATTCTTTTCCCATGATTAAAGCTAATCTCCTAAGGAATGCTACCAAGTCATGCCCCTATGGCTTGTGCTTAAAGCACAGCCCCGTGTGGCAGATTTTGCTAGCTGCTTTTCAATCTCCACTCTCCTTTTGCTCCCAATGAACAAAACTCTGATTTTTAGTTGGGCCCATTGCTGCCCAGCTGAAGGATGACATTTCCTAATCTCCTTGGCATAGGGTGTGGTCATGTGGCTAAGTGGAAGAGTGTGAGACTTCTGGAAAGTCTCCCTGAATGGGAGGGGCATACCTTTTTTCCTACTCTTTTCCACCTGGTCCCTGGGCTTAGGAGGTGATGGCAGGAACATGGGCAGCCACACTGGATTGTGAAGAAACATGATAAGGATGGCAGCTAGAAAATCTGATCCCTGATGATATTGGGGCTGCCATACCAACCAGGATCGCCTCCCCATGGACCTCTTTTTTGTAAACATGAATAATCTTCTTGTTTGGACCACTATGATGTTAGGATTTCTTATTACATGTAGCTGAACCTAATCCTAACTGATATACCCACTTTCATGAGGTCAACCTTCATCTGGAGCACAGTTTCCAACCATGAAGCATAGGAAGGGAGCCTCTGGGCAGCAACAGCCCCAGGCCTTGGAGTTGACCAAGGACAAACCCACAGAGAAAAATCATTCATTCACTGGACAAGTCTATCGAGTCTCTACTTGGAGTTCTTGTGGTGAGGATAGGTGGCTTTGGGAGGATCAGGTTTTATAGGGGGACACTGAGAATACAGTTTTGGACACTCAGTTAAATTTGAGGGTATCTGTTAGATGTCCAAATGGCCAAAAACAGGTAAACAGGCCTGGAGTACCAGGGTTCAGGCTGGAGACATAAGATTTGGAAAGGCTGGGGAGAAAATGGTTGTACATGGAACCATGTGCCTGCAGGAAATCACCCAGCAATGGGGTGGATAGAGTAGCCTCCAAGGACTGAGTCTGGGCGTCCAGTGCGGGGAGGCTGGAGAGCAGAGGAGGCACCCAGCCAAGGAGACTGCCAAGGGGTGGCCACGGGGGAGGAAGAGAAGTGGAGTGTGATCTGTTCCAGCCAAGTGAGGACAGTGTGTCACAAAGGGGTCACCTGCTGCTGACAGTTCAAGGGAGGAGATGAGAGCTGAGCCCTGATCATTGGATTTAACAACATCAAGGTCAAGGAAGACTTTGATAGAGCTTCAAAGGAGTGGTTGGGTGAAAATCTGATTGGAGTAGGTTCAAGAAACAACAGGTGGAAAGGAATTGGAGATAAAGAGCAACTCTGGAGGGGTTTTCCTCTTCAGGGAGAAGTGTCTGGGTGGTAGCTAGGGGGGAGCTACCAATTAGGTGCCAAAAATAAACACGGACTACTACCACCACATAAGGGAAATCTCAGACACCACCACGCCTTGGGCCAGAGATGACAGGGAGGAGCAGGGAAACTCCTGGATTCTATACCAAGGAAGACTTTACGTCCCTCTCCTGCCTTAAATCTGCATATTCCAGAACACAGCAGAGAAGTGGTGCTGTTGGCGCAGGCACACCTGCCCCTGATCTGGATCCACCCTCTACGGCTAGGGCACGTCAGCCTCTTTGTGCCTCAGTTTCTTCAGCTCTGAACGGGCATTTTAAGTGAGACCACATATTTGTTTTTCTGCTTGGCGCATGATAGGTACTCAGAGTTTGGTGAGCGTTTTTACAGATCCAAATTAGGGCACCGTTGGGGGAAGTAGTGAGTGCGGGAGAAAATCCTTTTTAAAAGCACCGTTTATTGTGGCGATTAAAAAAAAAAGCAACGTTAATTTCAATCAGGGAACAGGGAAGAAGACCAAAAAGGTGGTTAGCGAAAGCAAGATGAGAAGCAAGGAGGCGAGAACTGGCCTGCGGACAACGGCGAGCCGTTGGTGAGAAGATGCTGGCGAGGTGGGCAGCGTGCCTCGCCCTCCTCCCTTCCGGGCCCCCGCTCCGCACCTGGACCGGTGCGCGGTACCTGTACCCCGTACCTGTCGGCCAACTCCGCGGGCGCTGCGGGCCGCCCAACCGTCCTTTGCGCCTCCACCCGCCCCGCAGTTCTCTTGGCAATCGCAGCGGTGCCCCTCTTCCCTCCGGGTGCGCCGGGACCCGCGCAGCCACCCCGGCAGTGCGCGGACGCCGGGCGCCGTTTGGGAGTCGTCACCTAGCAACCCGCGGCACGCTCTGGCGCCGTCGGCGGGAAGACTACGGCCCCCACAATGCACGTCGCCCGCGGCGCGGCGAAGGGCGCCGCCTCCCGCAATGCCCACCGGGACGTGTAGTCTCCCGGGCCCGCGGGCGCGTCGGGTCGCCCCGCCGCAGAGAGCGCGCCTCGGGCGGGGCGCGGCGCGGGCGTGGGGATTGGGCGGCGTCCCCGGGCCGGCCCCGCCCGCGGCTCTCGGCGGGCCGGGGGCTCGCGGCGCCCTCGGCGCATGTGCGGCGCGGGGCGGCGGTGACCACGGAGGCGCGGGGTTCCAGCGAGCGGCGAGGAGCCGCGCGCCCCGGAGCAGAGCAGCGCCTGTCGGTCAGCCCGTGCGCCCGCGCGCCGCCCGCGGTTCTGAGGGTCCGCCCGGCACCGCTGGCCGAGCATCCTCTGGGCCGCGCACCTGCCCTGCGCACCTGCCGGTCGCCTGCTGGCGTTCCGGGCTCCGCTCGAGCCCAGCCGCCCCGGGACCGCGCGGGGCCCCGGCTCGGTCCTGCCTCTGCGTCCGCCCCGCGCCGCAGCCGGGCCCGGCCGCAGCGCTGCGGAGGGCGGAGGCCGCCCGGAGCCCGGCCCGGGCCGGCACGGCGATGATGAACAGGTTCCGAAAGTGGCTGTATAAACCCAAGGTGAGCGGCCCCCGCCCTGGGCTGGACGCCCCTCGCCCGCAGGACTGACCTCCTGCCGGTCCCCGCTGCCGAGACGGACCCCATTTCCTTGTGCATGAAGAGCCCTCTTTCGTGCGGCCCAACGCCCCTTCCCTCCACTCCGCGCCTTGGACAGACTTTCATCTCCCTACCCCTGGCGTGGGTCGGACCCCCCCGCCCCCCGCCCTGGTCCAAGACTGACCCTCTTGCTCTTGCTCTTACTCTCGGGCGCACTTTCCCTCCCTCGCTGCCCGCGGCCACAAGGGCCCCTCTCCTCATCCCGGTCCTGGATGGTCCCCTCGTGGCCCCCCTCTATTACTTCTGGGTCCCCCTCCCTGCACCGAGGTTGCCTCCCTCCTTCCCACTCCCCTCCCCCATTATCCTGGGCCAGGAGTGGACCTCCCAACCTCCCTCCGCACTCCGGAACAGACCCTCTCCCCACTTCCCCAGGTTCTGGAGGGAACCCCCATTTCCCAGTCCCCGGGTCCGGACAGACCTCCTTCCTTGTCCGGAGTGGATCCTCATGCCACTGCCCGGGCCCTCCCTTCCCGAACCTGACTTGCTCCACACCTCAGCCCAGTTCGCGTCCCTATCCTTGTCCCCTCCCCACGCGCGTCCTCTCGAATCCGGGACGCGTCCTCCGCCGGGCCCGCGGGGGAGCGCTACTGGGCCAGCAGCCTCCGCGGGGCCGGGGGTGCGGCTCCCCACTGGCGCCGCCAGCCCTCCTAGCGCCGCGGGGTCGGGGTCCGGGCTGCGCGCCCCGCGCCTCGGCGGCTGCGCCAGTCGCACTGCGGGCGCTGCGTCCCCGCCGCCCGCCTGGGGCTCGTGTCCGCGGCGGCCGGAGCAGGGCCGGGTGCGCTGTAGAGGGTCGAGGCGCGGCGGTGCTCGAGACTTCGGTGTAGGGTCCTGGGCACACGCTGGGCGTCTGGGGGCTGCGCGCTGGGGGCCGGCGCAGCGGGAGGGCCCGAGCGCTGAGGTCCTGGGGGAGGGCATGACTGGGGTGGGGCCACCGCGGCCACCCAGGGCGGGAGCGGGGCCGGCTACCGCCTTCCCGCAGCTCGGACATCCGAGGCCGCGGGGTTGCCGACCAACCCAGGGGACTGACCCCCCTCCCCCAAGCTGACCACTTTTCTCCTGCGGCGTCCCCAGCCCCCTGCTCCGCCGAGGGTGATCGCTCCCGGGGAGGGTTTCCTTAAGTCTGTCTGTGCCGGCGGTACGCGCATTCCAGGGAGGCAGCAGGTCGGTTTGGAAGACCGGCACCCGAGGTTTGGGGGCGAGCTCAGGGACCCAAAGGGCTCGAGTTTCGTGGCCTTTCAGGTCGGGGAGTTCCACCTGGGGTTGGGGAGTCTTGGGTTGAGGGCTTACAGTGCCATGGACCGCCCCTTGCTCAGCCTGGCCTGGCCCGGGGGACTCAGGCTTGCCTGGTGCCCAGTGTAGGGGCGCTCCCCGCTCCCCACGCCCCGCCAGGTAGCAGCTACTTATTAAGGCTTCGTCTCCCAGCCGGGTGCTTCCGGGCGCTGGGTGTGGTTCGGGGCCTCGCCCGCCCCCGCTGCGGTCCCTCCAGGACTGCTCTCAGTCCTGCCTGCTGTCGCTATATGGGTCGGCGGGGGAGGGTGGAGTCCTCCGCACTGGATATGTATCTGTACAGGAGTGGTTTTCCGTTTGAGTGACTTTTTGTCACCAGTTAAGGGAAAACCAAGTTCACTTTGAAAAGGTCATTTTGGGGGTGGGCAGCAGCATTATTTTTTTTCAATGACAAATGGCAGGGGGTAGACAGGAAAGTGTATCTTAGATCAAATGACATTCTGATCTCTGAAAACACTTGTCAGAGGTGCTTGGGTTCTCCAGGATGACCTTTCCAGTCATGGCTGTGGAAGAGGCTGTATTTCCAGGATCACCCCCCTTACATTGTTGGAAGGGAAGGAAAAGTAATTGCAGGCTCTCTGTTTCATTAGTAGCTGAATCATGTCAGGGTGGCCTTGCCTGTTTCAATTTAGGGGAAAGACTTCAAAAGTGGAAAATGATACTACCCTTGAGGTTGTGCCTCTGACTTAAGAATTGTGTCCCTAACTTTCCCTCTTCAGTGGGCAGCTCCCTTTGCAGGCAATCTCCAGGGGCTGCCAGGAGCAAAGGGGAGAGTTGGTGAATTAACTAATCCTAGTGATTTTCGGCTGGTGCTGTGTGCTGTAGGAGAAGGGAGGGAATACTGTTTCATCCAGACCTCTCCTTTTATTTGTTGTCATGTCTTGTCTTGCTGTCTGATATTAGTTCCTGAGCCCTGGACTTGAGACATGTCTCTGTCTCAGATCTCTGTTTCTGGCCATGGAGTTTGCTGGAAGCTAGTGCCCTCTGGTCAGTCTGAACTTAGGCTGTTTCTTGTTTGAGATCTGTCTTTGGGGTTAAATATCTTGATTGTTTGAAGGGTTGGAGTATGATATATCAACCAATAGCTTTTCATTTTTGAAACCGAAGCTCAGATTTTTGCCTTGGATTATGAATTAAATATTATGCTTTTCCTTCCTATTTTAACACATTTTGGCACAAGTAAGTACCAAGTCAGTTTCTGGGAAGATTCCGGGCCTGGAAGAGTTGAAATGTTAAATGTTAGTTATAGGAGGATGTGTCTGGGGGAGATTGTTGTCTACAGTTAGGATTCTTTTTTCACTTTTGTATTTAGATAGATATACAATTCGAACTGCATTTTTAATTTAATCCCTGCTTTTGTTGTTAATTTTTTTGAGACAGGGCCTTGGTCTGTTGCCAAGGCTAGAGTACAGTGGCATCGTCATAGCTCACTGCAACCTCAAATGCCTGTCCTCAAGCGATCATCCTGCCTCAGCCTCCCAAGTAGCTAGGACTACAGGGTATGCCACCATGCCCAACTAATTTTTGTATTTTTTGGCCTCAAGCGATCCTCCCCTGCCTTGGCCTCCCAAAGTGCTGGAATTACAGGCATGAGCCATTGTGCCTGGCCCCTGCTTTTGTTTAAAACTGAACACTGAGCTTCTTGTTCATTATGATGTAGTAGGAAACATTCTGAAATAAAAATATTATTCATTGTTCCTATAGTTCTAAAAAGCAATTGGAAATGCTTAAAATGTTCCTATGACAGTTACAATTTTGATATCTGAATTATTAATAACTACCTAAGTTGAGTAAAAAAATACCTGATGAAGAATACCATAGTTTAACATTAAAATGACATTTGCAAATTATATTTTTATTCGTTTTCCTTTAATCAGTTTTTTAAACACAATATGATTTTTCTTTATTTAAAGTGTTCAGGTTTTGTATTATCTTGATTTTGAACATTACATGGAAAGGGCAGTGTGCAGAAAAATTTGTTAGCCTGTCCTTTATTGATGTTGGTGAAATATTTTTTTGCTTTTCTTTAGGGTAAAGCCTTTCCAAGAAAGAGTTGATGTTTTAAAAAGGTGAACCATTTTAGCATAGTTGGTGTCCTCATTTGAGACAAAAGTATCAGAACTTGTGTTTCCTGCTTGGTTATAAGTTCCTATTGATTGTCCTGGCTGGAGATCCCTGGTCACCAGGAGGGGATAAATCCTGACATGGGAGAAGGGGGCCGGGACCCGGACAAGGCAAGGATTTCTTGGCCATCATCAAAGAGCATGTTAAGGATGATCTGGGATGAATTTGTGTTTTCCATCTTTGAGGAGGAATTGATCCTGGGGTGGGTTATGCTGGCCAGGTAGAGGTGGGTAGCTCCCATGCTGAATGGTTACCATGCTCAGCCATGCACCCTGACAAAAACGCTTTCATCTGCACCCCTAAACCGCTTCTGGGGGTGGGGGCTGTTAACCTTCATTTTCCTCCTTCTTTGTAGGGGAACATTCCTTATAAGTCTGCTTTACTGAGTGATGTTTATCTGGCAACTTTCTGTAAACATTCCGGATTCAGATTGGAGATGAAGTGGCCTTTGCCAAGAGAAGTCTGAGTGACTTGCTGGGTGCATGTGCTCAATAAAAGAAGAACCTATTGAGCTTTGTAAAGTTGGTACCAACCCCCAAGAGCATGTTTTGTGGAAACCTGCAGGGACTAAGCAGTGCTAAGCGTGGGACTGCCTACCCTCTGGCTGTTGAGTTAACCCAGCCTCAGTCGACTGGGGGTCTAGATCCATGCCCAGGGTCCCTCTGGGTTTCCAGAGTCCCAGCCCACCCAGCCACTGGCCCTTGAGTGGAGCTGCTTGTTGTTGGCCAGTCCTCTGTACCTTGACCACTTGGCTGATGAGGGTGGCACCCTGGAAGTGCAGTGGCAGATGGAGGCAGGTCCTAGGGCAGGGTGGTGGGCAAAGGCCTGGGTTTGTATCTGTCCAGCCCCCAATGTGCATAGATGAGGTGCAGCTCAGTCCTCCTTTCGGGGCTCCCCAGGTGGCCGAGAATGAGGGGTGATGACACAGATGACAGAGACCTCCAGAAATACAGCCCTAGTGCCAGTAAACCTGAAGCTTGGAGGCCTGTGGGAGGGGTCTCAGTGGAGGTGGGTGAGACGCGTGGTCTTCCCACAACCTGGGTCCTGCCTGCCCTGGCGTCTGGGTGGAAGTGTGACCTGTGAGAGGGTGGCCACCAGCACGTGCCTTGATTTCCCTGCTCTGCTTCACCTGGGAAACGAGCTGCTGTCCCCATAGTGCTGTGTCAGGGCTCTGTGCCAGGCATAGATACTGTTCTAGGTGCTTGGGATTTGAGTGTTAGCTTCTAGGCAGGCTGCTAATTGATTCGTTTTTTTTCAGCTCATAAACTTTAAGTGCCCAGCTGTAGCTGGGGTCGTCCTTGGCATAGCATGCATGTCTCCGAGGTGAGCTGCTGGAAAGCCAGTGTTCTGGATGCCGCAGGGGCGGTGCCAGGGCTGGCCTCCCTCTCCTGCTGGATACCTGGCATATGCGGGACTTGGGAAGTCCTGGGAGGGTTACTCACAGCCCTGAGTCAGGGCATCGGGGCTGGCCCTGCAAACCCCTCTGTTGCCCAGAGGCTCCCTGAGTTCAGAAGGCCCTGGAGCTCCTCTGTCCCTGCTGCATCTCTGGCCACCCCTCCCAGGGAGCCTGTCTTTGGCTGCACCAGCACCTCAGGCTGTGGTCAACTGACTGTGGAGGGCCTGAGATCCATCTGCCCCTTAAGGTGGCTTTGTAGAACCTACACCCTGGTCTCATAGGAAGTGACTATCTGAGGCAGCTCACGTCTCACTTCCCAGGCTTTGCTGAGGTTTCTGCTTGTGGTGGGGGAGTGTGGGGCCTTAGCACCTTGCCCTGTACCAGCGGCATTTGCAGGGCAAAGGAGGGGCTGAGCTACAGACCGAGGTGGGCATCAGCATCTGGCTGCCTCACTTGGGGCTCTGCGCCTCCCAGTCAGAGCAGGAAGTGTGTGGTCAGGTTCCTGTTAAATGGGTGAGGGGCAGGGAGTCAGAAACTCTGTGTAATTGATGTTTGGACCCTGGGGCGGGTCACATGGGGGAGAGAAGCTAGGGCCTCAGTGCCCGCCCCACACTCTAAACAGGAAGCTTTTTGGGTAATCTCATTCGGCCTTAAGAGGAGAGATGGGTAATTTAAGCAGCTTTAGTGCCTGGTTTCAGCTAGCAAGAATTCCCAGAATACCAGATATGCTTGCTTTAAATGTGTGAAAATGCACATCCAAGAGCCCACGTGGTTTTGTTTTGTTGACAGCATTGTGTAGCTACAGTTCTTAAATTGTGTGTTGTGGGCCCCTGCAAAGGTGAATAATGGTGGGCTGATTCCAGTTTAAAGAAAAATAAATACTTAGAAGGCTGTGGGTTTTAAGTATTTCTCACACTTTTAAAAATTGTCTTAAGTCTTTGTTGAGTACCATGGCTGGGAACCTCCGACAGAGCAGCAGGGCTTCTGCTGCAGTGCCTAGGTGGGAATCCTCGAATGTCCCTCTCAGCCCTGTGCCTCAGTTTCCCTAGCTATCAGGTGGGGATGATGGAACCTGCCTTGTGGAGTTGTTGAGAGCATCTGAGGAGACCATCTCTGTCAAAGGCTCATAGAAATAGCTCAGCAAATGACTGCTGTCAATACCAGCAGAACTCACAGGTAGGTAAGAGGGTGTGGGCTTAATACAGGACCAATGTTTAGTTATTTATGGTTTAATATCAGTATTTCATGAATTCCCAGAGGCTGTCACAGCTTCCAGTTGCTTCTGCCAGGTCATTCTGAGAGTGAAAAGGTCTCAACAGGTGCTTGCTGCCCCTTCAGCTTCTGTGTCTGGTGGTGTGCCCGGTGCTTGGTTGCTGGGAACAGACCCTGACTCAGTAGACAAGTAACCCTAACGATGAATGGTACCAATGCTGCCGCTGCCCCCGCACCCTTCTGGGGCAGAGATACTGCCGTATGCTCGTCTACAGCCTGTTGTTGGCAGAGCCAGGGCTCAATTGCAGCCGGGCTGGGCAGCAGTGGGGCCCACCACGTCAGCCTGGCCCCCAAACCTCTCAAGCCATTCTACCATGGCCTATGTCCTCTGTTTGTTGGCCAGGTGCACAGGATCCAGTAGAGGACTCTCCAGAGCTATGGCGTGGCCGGGGTGGGGGTGGAGGGTGGTTGCTGGCGTGAATGACAGTGTGGAATCTTGGGATGCACCCTTTTCCCATACCACCGCCCCATGCTGAGATGTGGTCGTGATGTGAGGGGGTGATAAACTTCTGTTGGCTAAGGCACTGAGGTTTTGGGGTTGTTAACGTTTGAACTGTCCTAATGCACCCTGTTTTACAAGTCATGTCTCAGAGAGGACGGATTAACTTGCTGGAATCTTCACAGCCAGGAGGAGGGAGAGCTGGGGTTTGAACTCAGGTTTGTTGGGTTCCAGAGCTGGAATCCATATGGGTCATGTAGTCTCATTTTCTGCGGGAAGGAACTGTACCTGTCATCAGTTTTTACATGAGTCCCATTTGGTGAAACGATTACTTTTGTACTTTTCACAGTTGGATTGCAAAAAAACTTAGATATTGATGGGCAATTCAAGTGTTTGAAGGAACAAGACAAAAATGAATGGATTTTTTAAAAAACTGGTCTGAATAGATTAAGCAGAAGTAGAATAGAACATTTGATATTATGGTAATTTATGTAGAGTAGTTGGATAAGATGAATGGAATGATTTTTTACAGTAGGTATTTTGAAGCTCTTCCATTGCTCATTTTTTCCTGCTGGATGGAGGCGGGAGGTATAGGGGCACTTCACGTGGGGTTCCGTCATGGCGGGGTGCGGAGGGGTCCGAGTGCTGCATGGCTGGCCCTGTAAGTCTCTGCTGTGGGTGGGGTTTTACTCCCCGAGCTTCCCCCTGACTTTACCCCAGCCACAAGGGTGGTGTTTTACCTTGGTTTCTCAGGGAGACTGGGCTAACACACCCCATTTAGGATGGTGTCCTTAATTTTTTTCTTTGGAATTTCAGTTTTTGAGAATGTTTCCAATTATTTTTAGGGATACTGTGATTATAAAAGATGTCTAAAAGCAGAATCGACTACTTAAATGTCAGCTACATTTAAGAATTGTATACGTATGTTACTAGCAGCTCTATTCATAATAGCCCAGAGGAGTAAACAACCCAAATGTCCATCAAAAGATGAATAGATAAACAAAATGTGGTCAATCCATACAATAGAATATTACTCAGCCTTAAAGAGGAAGGACATTCTGACACATGCTACAACACAGATGAGCCTTGAAAACGTTACGCTCACTGAAAGAAGCCAGTCACGAAAAGCCACATCTTGTATGATTCCATTCATATAAAATGTCCAGAACAGGCAAATCCATTGAGATGGAAAGCAGATTGGTGGTTGCCAGAGGCTAGGGGTGGGAATGAGGAGTGATTGCTCAAAGGATATGGGGTTTCCTTTTGGGGTGATGAAAAGGTTTTGACACTACAGGGAGGTGATGGTTGGACAATATTGTGAATGCAGCAAATGCCAATGAATTGTACACTTTAAAATGGATGATTGCATGTTATGTGGATTTCACCTCAATTTTAAAAAAAAGAAATTGTAGCACTTTTTGGAGGTTAATATATAATCAAGGGAAAAGATGTTTTGCACCTGAGTAGAAAGATGCTCAGGGCCTGAGGTGTTTGGCATTCTGGGGCTGGCAGCTGGCTCTTTGGAAACCACCGGCCAGCCCAGCGCAGACTAGAGCCACCTGGCTGGGGCATCGTCCTCCCTCTGAAGATGGAGCCTCACATGCCTGCCCAGCCTCACCTGCCACCCTGGGCTGCTGCCAGGGCCTTTGTCCTGGGGATTCTGGGAGACAGCGGTGAAGGAATTCTGGGTCTGGGATTGATCATTGTTGGTTAATTCTGCCAACTGCCTGAAACCAGCCTCTCCCAGCTCCTGTGTGCCTTCTCAGGGTTGGGGCGGGGCCTGCACCAGGGGTCGGAGGGACAGACAGCGGTCAGCATACTGGGGTCCGCAGAGTGACAGTGGCGGCGGAGGGTGCCACTAAGATGTACCTGTGAATGGGGGGCCTCTGTGCACCTGCAGCACAGGGAAGGCAGTGGGATCACTGCAGGTGGGGTTGGGGGGTAGGCTGGGGATGGGTCATAGGCGAGGAAGGTGGGGGCACGATGGGGTCAGCTCTGGCGTTGGGGGATCCCTCCAGACCTTCTGGGGGAGGGGCGAGACAGGAAGCGGGGACAGGTGGGAGACTCTGGAGGGAGAAAGTGGGGGAGGGGCCTGGGCAGGACTGGGGGGCCAGGTGGGGAAGGGGAAGGGGAGGGGGAGCTTTTGGGGCATGGGGTGCTGGGGAGGAGCTGGTGGGGAGTTTGAGGTGCCCGCGCAGTGTCCACGTGGAGGCTGAGAGGTAGCCGGGCGGGTTTTGGCCGGCGGCCTTCCGCCGTGTGGCAGACCGAGTGAATGCGGACCGCCCCACTGCAGCTTCCCCGAAATGGTGGACCAAAGGCACAAATACATTTTGAGAGCACTAAGCTGGCGAGAGAGAAGGCGTAACCCCCAGTGCCGGAGATGAGGGAACCAAAACCTAAAGCTGCGTGTGGGAGGGTCCGCTCAGAAACCACCCAGGACCGAGCTTTAGGCCATCGCCGCCGCCTACTTGGCCACGATTTGGGTGGGTCTCGGCTGGGCCGGGGTCTGCCGGCTGGGCGGGGCTGGGCTCAGGGGGCGGGGCTCCGGCGGGGCGGGGCTCGGGGGTGCGGCTCGGCAGGGCGGGGCTCGGGGGTGCGGCTCCGGCGGGGCGGGGCTCGCGGATCCAGGGGCCTCGCAGCCCGCCGGGCAGTGTGTGCTGTTGGTTGGGCCACTCTGCACGGTCTCTAGTCCTCGGGGAGGCTGAGTCGAGACTTTTACTTGACGGTGGCAGGGCAGCGGAGCAGAAGTGGCAGGGTGCTTATGGCCCAGCTCAGAAGTCGACTACGTGAGGTCACCTCCACACTATCTACACGGCCAGCCCCCATCCTAGGGGCGGGGCTGTCAACTTCGCTTCTCTGTGGGGGCAGCAGCAAAGTCGCATCTCAAGGGGCATGTATGGGGCTCCGGGATAATGCTGCAGTCGTGGTTTGGAAGGCTGTGTCCCGCCCGGGAGTGCTCATGGTGGTGGCCCAGGGCATGATGCATGGTGGGGGGAGAGGGTCGTGTCAGTCCAGGGCTGGATGAGGCATTGATCTCCAGCTGGGGGTGGGTGGGAGGGACAGTCAGACCTATGAAGCTGTGATGGCAGTGACAGGGACCTAGGAAAGTTCTGCAGTCTACTGCACACCAGGTTGGTGCTAAAGGGTACCTGGCGGAATAAAACTCAAACTGTCCTGGAGGAGCCCTCCTGCTGCACCTTAAGTGGAGTTTACAGCAAAAAGTTACAAAATGCATGAGAAAGTGGTTTTCTCCAAGAGTGGATCAGCAAACAACAGGGTAATGGGAACCAAGGTGACAGAGCAACTCTAAAGTGCAAAAGCTTAAACCAATCCAAGAGACAGGAGGATGGAAACCAAAAGGTGAACCCAAGACCCCTTTTAAGCAAGGGACAAATGGAACTTCCAGAAATGAAAAAGATAGTCATTGAATTAAAAAACAAAACAAGAGCCACCCCAGTGAATGGGTTAGACAGCTGAAGGGGGAACTGGTGATCTGGAAGGTGGATTTAAGGTCTTCTGGCATGCAGCAAAGAAGATAAAGGGAAATTTGAGAGGTTCTGAGATGCAAAGGATGGATGACAAGGTTCAAGGTGCGTCTAATGGGACTTGAGAGGAGAGAGCAGAGAGCAAGAAGAGGTGGTTTGTAGCTCATGGCTAAGAATTTCCTGAGTTGCATGATCAGGTTCAGTAAGCCCAAGTCCTAAGTGGGATAAATGGTACAGCTGGACACATCAGAGTGAAACTGCAGAACACAGTGTCTTAGGGGCCAGAGGGAAAAGGCTGCCACCTCATGGGGATGACGGTTGGCCTGGCTGAAGACTCAGGCCAGAGGACTGTGGAGCAGACCGAAGGCAGAGTTGTGGGTTTAGCTAAGCTATCGTTTGCAGAGGAGGGCAAAATGGAAGACAGTTTTAGACGAAGACAAAAAAGTAACCGCCCCCAAATCCTTGCTGAAGAAGTACTGAGAAATGTACTCCAAAAGGAAAATCAAAGTCAGAAGGAAGGAGCGGGAGGGAAGAAGCGATGGTGGGCAAAGAAGTCAGTGAGTGTGTGGGCAGATGGAAACAGCAGCCAGTGCATGGCGTGTGGGAATTGGTGGTGTTCACAGCAGAAAGGTACTCCGTGGCAAGAATGGCCTCAAAGACAGGTGAGTGGAAATACCTGGAGGTACTACTGTTGGGGTCAGAGTTGGTTCTGAGGTCTTTGATGGTTTGGGGTAAGGCTTGAGGCGGTGGTGACTTCAGATCGTGAGTTAAGCGTGTGAATTAGCACAGCGTAAACACTAGGATAACAGGCATAGAATGAATAACTAGTGGGATGGCCAAGCCTCCCGCACACTGGCAGCTCCTCGGCCACCACAGTCCCTCTTCCTTGAGCCCCCATCACAGTTGGACGAGGCAGCCTTTCCCAGTGGGCGTTTTGAAACTATGTTGAAAGAACCAAGAGAGCCCCGAGGGCCCGTGACACAAGTGAGTGCTGCCAGCCAGCCCTGGTGGTCAGCACCGTCTAGTCTCCTCCTTACCACTCCGAGTCAGTGGGTCTCAGGAACAGTGGGCGCTGGGACCATGCTTCTGGGCACTGGCCCCTTTCTCTGGACAAGACCTGTGGGGCTTCCCCAGCCTGCAGATCTCAGAGCCTGACCTGGCCCACCCGAAGTTACAGCTTGGCCGTGTGGCTGGGGGGGCATTTCCAGGGGCTCCTTAGACCCCATGCCCTGTCCTGCTTGGTGTCACACCCAGGTCACTGGTGAATAACGGAAACTGCAAGGACACTGAGTTCACCTATTGATAGCCTGATCAATGGTCAGTATGCAGCCTCCGCAAGTGTTTGAACTCTGAGGATGTCCCATTGGTCTTCTCAAACTTGGTCCAATCGGTGTGCTCCAGGCTATTCTAGAACAGCCAAGGACTGTTGGGTTGGAAGCCCTGCCTTGAAGCTAACCATGGGGAGAAGACTGAAAAGGAGGTGGCAGTGCCACATAGCTGATGTCACCGCCTTCCCTTCATGGCACTGTGCGTGAGACGGTGGGAAGCCGTGTGGCTTCTCCCCGGCAGGACCCAGCCCCAGCCAGGACCTGTGCCTGTGACCCAGCACCCCTTGCCCCAGGGCCACCCTCTGGAGGTGTCTGGGGCATCCTCCCCACCCCTCTGGGGTGTCCTTGGAACTTGCCAAGGATGTGCTTTTGAGCACAAATTCTGCTTGTTGATGGGGCATGTTATGGTTCTTTTTTGTTGTTGCTATGTGTGTGTGTGTGTGTGTGTGTGGTGTGTATATTTTATTCTTTAGGGAATTGAGAAATTCACAGAACATACAGTTAACCATCTTAAAGTGAACAATTTAGTGGTGTTTAGTGTATTCACAATGTTGTGCAACCATCAGCTTTCTCCACTTTCTAAACTTTTTCATCCTCCCGTGTAGACACCCTGTATCCGTGGCGTGGTCAGTGCCCACTCCCCTTCTCCCAGCCCCGGTAACCTCTCGTCTGCTTCCTGTCTGTGGATTGGCCTGTTGTGGACATTTTATATGAACGGAATTGTACACTGTGGGGCCTTTTGCGTCTGGCTTCTTTCACTTTCCAGTTTCATCCGTGTTGTAGCATGTGTCAGATTTCATTTTTATGGCTGAATAGTATTCTATTGTGTGGATAGACCACCTGTTGTTTATCCATTCACTTGTTGGTGGACATTTGGGTTGTTTTTGTTTTTCGGCCATTATGAATAATGCTGCCATGAATATCTGTGTACACGTCTTTGTGTGGATGTTTGTTTTCATTCTCTTGGGGAGATACCCAGGAGTGGAATTGCTGTGTTGTGTGGTAACTCCATGTCTAACTTTTTGAGGAACTGCTGGCTGTTTTCCCCATTGTGGTTCTTGACAAATGGAGAGAGGGTTGTGGAGGAGGGCAGGGTCTGCATGTGCTGTGCGGTACCCAAGGCCATGTGCCTTGGCTTTGGGCCGCCCAGCCCTGGTGAGTGGGGTGTTCTGATAGGACCCCCCACTTCTCTCGTGCTTGTAAACCAAGACAGACTCCTTGAGACTGCAGGCCTGGGGAGGTCTTCCAAGGTGGGGCTGTGTCTTCCCGCCACGTCCCAGCACTAGCCGGGGCCATGTTCCTTGAATTCTGGAAGGGCCCTTATTGCATGTGTTGACACTTTCTCTGTGAGTGCGTCCTTTCTCCCAATAGGAGGTCCCACATGGTTTCCATACCCCCACTCAAAGGGCAGTGACGAAGTCCCCCAAATCCTTTGCCTATCTTGGATCCCTTCTGCAGGCCCAGTGCTGGGGAAGAGGCTTCATCCCCTCCTGGGCCACAGCCCTGAGATGTGGGGGCATCTGTTAGGAGCTGGGGCCGGGGCAGCCTTGGTGGCTAAGGCAGAGGAGGCAGCTGGGGCTGCACAGTCCTGGGCCATAGCCCAGCCAGGCCATCCAGCGACTGCAGGGAAAGGACATGCTTTGTTCTGTGCCTGGAGGAGCCACAGGGGTCAGCAGTGTATTTTAAGTTTCCTCAAACATGGCTAACGACATGCCAGCCTCGTGGAGGCTCCCAAGTGGGGATCCTGTTTCTGAGAGTGCTGGATGGATGAGGGGCATGTCCTGTGAAGTCCACGTGGGTGTTAGCTGACCGGGTTGGTCAGGGCAGTGGGGTCTGAGCCGGGCAGAGGGACCTCGCTGGAGGGGGCAGGCCTGGCCCTACAGGGACTGCTCAGGGACCTGACTGCTACCCTGATTTTTGTATAATGAGAGGCTGATTCAAAGTAGAGTGAGTTTAAATTATGGAATTGGTATATCATTAGATATTAGTAAATAGAGATGAAATGTACCATAAATTTAATACTTAACTGCTATAATTTTTAACATTCATTTCTAATCCTTTTTATTGATATTATCTTGAATAGTGTTGTTCTGTGACTGTTTGACACATTCTGCCTGCTTTCTCCCTTTTCCGTGTTGCTTCATAGATGTCTTCCCGTGGGCCACCTGACAGGCTTTGCGGATCCAGTTGTCAGATTGTGACGCTGGAGCTGTTTCCTCTTGAACAGTGCTGGCTCGAGGATTTCTTTGCCAGGTTTTGCCCTTGCTGCCTGCTCTGCTTCATTCTGCCTTTGCTGACCCTCCAGGAGTTTTGGTGACTGTCACCAAGCAGAGGCTGCAGGAGGCAGCCCTTCAGCCTCTTCCTGCTCTGCTGGGGGTGGTGTCTGATGACGGGGCAGTCCCACCATGCCTGGTAGACGGGCGACCCTGGCCCTGGAGGCAGCAGATTTACAGTCCAAATCTAAGCCTGGAGCAGCTGACCTTTGGGGGGACCCCACCCACCCTGCAGGGGTTGTCCCCAGGGTGAAATGAGTTCACAGATGCCAGGCCCTGTCTCTGTGGGGTGCCCACTGGCTGGCAGTCCCCTGTCACCCACTGAGGTGGCACTTTAGCATGGAGGAGTGATGCCTCAGGCCACCTGCCACTGCGGACTCTGCGGTGCACAGGAGGACTCACCAGTTACACCTGTGAGCCAGGCAAGTCCCTCCTCCAGCACCAGCTGGAGGACTTCAAAAGCTGGTGCCTTTTTCCCCACAGCGGCCTGTGAGATCTGGATTCATTCCTCTGTGTCTCTTGACAGCAAAGAGACAGCAGAACAGACAGAGACCTGGGGTTGCTGTGAGCCACCTGTCCCGTAGCCCCCCAGTTGTCTGTCACCTGGGGCACACCATTGCTTCAGGGAACAGTGGCAGGTCCGCAGGGAGCTGGTTTTGTCCAAAAGGTCTTTCTCATTAGGTGAGGGTGAGGGGAGGTCACGGCCCGGGCCTTGGGTGCCTCGGGAGCCACCTTGGGACCCGAAGGTTTTGTTGCCGACTGACGAAAGTTCTGATGGAGTTGGTGGTGAGGGTGGTGGGGCCAGGCGGGGCAAGATGGGGTTGCAAGGAGGCACTCACTTTGGTTTCCAGCAACTTTGGCCAAAAAGACAGCACCGAAGAAAAGGCAGTTTTATCCTCTGAAAATCCCTCTGGGGGCGCTCCAGCAGGGATGCTGGGCCAGGCGGGTGTCGCCATCACGTAGAGTTCTGTGGAAGCCATCCATGCTGCTTGAAGGCTTCTGAACATGCTGGCCCACACTGTGAGTTGTGTCTCTGTGGCCCGGGCACTGGGGCCCGCCTGGGGCACATGCTGTGAAGTGTGACGCAGGCACCTGGGCTCCTGCCCGTGGCCCACACCTGTGACCGCTGCACGCCGGGGGCAGCTCTGCGTGGGGTGCTGCTTGGGTCTGGAATGGGCATCTCCCCCTCGGTCCATTTGCCGAGCATCAGCTGCCTCCAGCCACGCCTGTGTGAGCAGCCAAGGACCCGTAGCCCTGTGTGGTGGCAGTGCCTGTGGAGTGGCTCGTGCCCCCACCTCCCATTGGCTGTGCCAGGCTGGGTCCCCCTTGAATTCCATGGGAGTTCTGAGCTTGGGAGCTGGTGCTTCACCTGGGGACTGGGGAGGGGCTCACGTGACTGCACACCTGCCTCTTGCGCAGGAGTGGTGGACCTGCTTCCTGGGCCACGTTTTCAGGGTATGTGATGCTCACCACCTCCAGTTCTTTGTGGACAAGGCAGAGCGTGAATCAATCAAGATAAATAGCTTTGATATATTACTCTGGAGTTTCTCACTCTGGCACACCTGGGGGGCTGGGGACCCCCAGGACACTCACTCCTGAGGCAGTTTGGGGTACCAGGTTGCTATGGAATCGCTGCTACTCAAATGCCTGTGTTTTAAGAGCCCAAACTGATAATGTGTGGAGAGATCAGTGTGTGTGTAGATAATCAGGCAGTTAACTTAACGAGTATCGCTTGATGTCACTTGATATTTCCAAACATTCTGCAATGGACCAACAATGTGTAAAAATACCCTTAAGACCGTTCATGGAGATGAATTAAGTGCACTCAAGTTAAAAAAAGGTGTTCACCCTAACCTGGGGTTCTCCAGAGCATTTTGAGGGTTCTTGATGTCCCTGGCACTGGAGCTGTGGAGGGTCGGGGCTGGTGCTCACCCTGGGGAGTCAGCAAGCCCCACAGCTCCCCAGACCTCCCCAGGGAAGGATGCTGTGTGTAGAAAATTAGCACTTGAAGCTGACAGTGGTGGGCTGTTCCTGAGCCCTGTCAGTTCTGCCATGAGCACTTTCCTCGGACTCCCTTTTCTGAGGACGTAGTAGAAGGTGGTGCCTCTTAGTGGACACAGCGGGCGGCCCTGCCTGCTTCCTCTACTCTCTGCTGAGGAAGCTTTGATGCAGGTGACAGGCAACCAAGCCTCTCGTGGCCCACATGACCTGTGGGGCCCTGTGTGGCTTGTGTCCAGCTGAGTTTGGATCCAGACGATGGCCCAGGCCCTGCTCCAAGCTCTGTTCCAAGTAAGAGGCCTCTGCTGTCTATTCCGCTCCCCTCCCCAGATGTGCATGTACTTGGGATCCAAGTTTCACTGCTTGGAGGCGGGGGGCAAGTGGTTTCCCTGTAAACTACCTGGTGCAATAGAAGGTAGTGGTGAGCCCCTCCCTGACCTTTGCAAAACAGACACAGAGTTAAGGTAGTCATTTATTTATTCAACAGACATTAACTGGGTGTGTACTATGTTCCAGGCACTGAGCTTGGGACTCTGCAGAGAACAAGACAGCAGAGGCCCCAGCCTCACCGGGGACTTTGTTTTTTTTTTTTTTTTTTTTTAACTGGGGACTTTCTTGTAGGGAGTAAAGCCGGGTTCGGGGAATGAGTAGCAGGGGAAGCGTGGTCAGGGGACAGTGTGGTCAGGGGGCAGCATGGTCAGGGGCGTGGTGGGGGAGACTTGGGTGCCCTGAAAGCTGCCTACTGGTACCCTCCAGGGAGCCTGCCAGGATCTCAGTCGGCCTTCCCAGTGCTTCATCTCTCTGGAGGTTGGAATCGCCAAGAGCCACCTCCAAGTGCGTTCTCTGGCTGCCCAGGCCTGCAGGATACGGGGGAACAGGGAGGTCTGGACTGAGACACTCGGCTTTCTGAAACTGTCCTGTGGAAGGAGGGCCTTCATGGATGGGAACAGGTCAGAGTGTGGAGCTCGATGTGCCCCAGATGCCCTGTAGGTGTGGCATCCCAGAGTCACTCTTCAGGGAACACTGGCCCCAGGAAGCTGCCTCTCCGATGGGACCAGCAGTGTCCTGATCCTGTGGGATGGCAGAGGGGCGATGACCGGGGACCCCGCAAGGCAGAGCCAGTACCTGCTCACAGAGCTCCCTCTGGGTTTTAAAAACCTTTCTTTTTTAAAAAAAAAAAACCTTTTAAACAGCTTTATTGAGGTATAATGTACTTAATACCACCAAACTGTACACTTAAAAATTGTTATGATGGTAAATTTTATGTTATGTGCATTTGACCACAATTTAAAAAATAAGTTAAAAAAACAACAGGAGGGATCCTTGTGGTGATGGATGTTCTGTGTCTTGGCTGTGGTGGACACGTGAACCCACACATGTAACAATTGCATGAAGCTGAGCACACACAGGCAAACTGGTGAGATCTGAATATCAGTGGACTGTGGCTGTATCTGTGTCCCAGTTATGATACTATACTACATTTCACAAGATTTTATCATTGAGGGAACTGGGGTAAAGGGTACACAGGATCCCTCTACCTTGTTTCTTACAACTGCATATGAATCTACAATTACCTAAAAATTTAAAAATTTGTTAAGAAACGTAACCTTTAAACGGCTTTATTGAGGTATAATTTGGCATGCAATAAACTGCACATATTTAAAGAGGACAGTCTGACAAGTTACGACACATGTATGCACCCGTGAAACCATCACCACTTCAAGATCGTGAACATAATTATCACCCCTAAATGTGTCTTGGGCCCGTCTGTGTTCCCTCCCTCCTCTTCTCCCTGCTTCTCCCCTGCCCCCATCTCCAGACTAACACTGATCTGCCTTCTGTCATAGATGAGTTAAAATTTTCTATTAAAAAGGGAAGGTCATATAACTAAAGGGAAACTCTGTCCAAATGCCTGGAGTTGCTAAGACTCAGAAAATGCAACAAAAGGAGCATCTAGAAAGTCCTTTAAGCAGCAGGACGAGGTTAAGGAAAGTGTTAGGGCCTGAACATGTCCCCAGCAAATTCATATGCGGAAGCCCTGATCCTCAGTGCAGCTGTATTTGGAGATAGGGTGATTAAGATTAAATGAGGTCGTAAGGTCACACCCTGATTAGGATTAGTACCCTTATGAGATGCCAGAGAGCTTGCTCACTCTCTCTGCTGTGTCAGGACAGCTGCGAGAAGCAGCTGTCTGCAAACCAGGAAGGGGCCCTCACCAGGGAACTGAACTGGCCTGCACCTTGATCTTGGACTTTCAGCCTCCAGACTGTGAGAAGATAAATTCTCTTGTTGAAGCCCCTAGTCTCTGACATTTTGTTATTGCAGCCCAAGCTAATATACAGTGTTGATGTTACAGTTGTTAAGTGATTTTGTTCCCACCTTAAAGTGGCATAGGCTCATTTTGGGCAGATCATGGAAGTCCTATCCCTGGCTGGGTGTTTCAGAGTTACCTGTGCCAGGATGGCCAGGCTTTCCATGTGGCTTCCCATCTTTCTGCAGCCTGGACTGGGCTTCTTCTGCAGTGGTGCAAGTGGTCCAAGAGAGGCAGAGAGTGGTCCAAGAGAGCTCTTGGTTCTGGCCAGCAGTCACTTGGGAAAACGTTGGCTGCATCCTCTTGGTCTAAGCAAGTCATGGTCCAGTCCAGATCCAAGAAGAGGAGAAAGAGACTCCACTCTGGATGGGAGAAGGGGCATGAACACGTGGGGTTGGAGGGTTGTTGGTGCATCTTGGCAGTCCCTTGTACACTGGGTCTCACCCCCAACATGTGCCTGGGTCTCACCCCCAACATGTGCTGGGTCCCACCCCCCCAAATCATGTACGCTGGGTCTCAACCCCGACATGTGCTGGGTCCCACCCCCCCAAACCATGTACGCTGGAGCTCACCCCCAACATGTGCTGGGTCCCACCCCCCATGTGCCTGGGTCTCACCCCTGCCTATTCCAGGGCTCCTTTGCAGTGGGGAGCCCTGCCTATTGCGCTGGTCTCCCCAGTCTTCTGGATGAATCCTAAAATAGTGAAAACCTGCTGTGACTTCTCCTGTCTCTATAGCACCAGCCATGTAGCAGCCGCTCTCGACTGGGGAGGTCTCTCAAGCTGCGACTCCGTAGCTCCCAGAGCCTCCTTTCAGCAGAAGCACTTAAGGCACTGTCTGGGTGCACCCTCACGGGCTCCCTCACGGGCTCCCTGCCGTTCTTTTTTTTTTTTTTTTTGAGACAGAGCCTCATTCTCTCACCTGGGCTAGAGTGCAGTGGCATCAAGCTCCTGGGCTCAAGGGATCCTCCTGCCTCAGCCTCCCGAGTAGCTGGGGCTACAGGCGCCACCACGCCCGGCTAATTTTTCTATTTTTTGTAGAGACGGGGTCTCGCTCTTGCTCAGGCTGGTCTTGAACTCCTGGCCTCAAGGGATCCTCCTGCCTCGGCCTCCCAGAGCTCTGGGATCCTAGGCATGAGCCGCCGCGCCCAGCCTCCACCACTCTGTCTTTAGCCGCTTCCCACCAGGTCGCTGTTGACCTCCCTGGGTCACGAGCCATTGTCACTGTCATCGTATTTCCTCCATCATTTCTCTTCCTTCACGTCCGGGACACCACACACCTGGCCTCCTGCCCGTGTCCTCGCCCATCTCTGCGTGTCGGTGCCCCCGAGCCCTGGCCTCAGCGGTGGCCTTCCCCATTGACACTCCCTCCCATGGTGGACAGCAGCCCGCCGGTCATCAGCTCTAAATCCCTCTGCCCTTTGTCCCTCAAGCTCGTATCTCCAGCCCTGACCTCTGCCCTGGCAGGGGACCCATCAGGACAGCTGCGCACTCAGTGTCTCCGTGGGATGTCCGCCGGGCTGCTCCATCTCACCTGCCCCACCCCCTCTGCCTCCATCGTCCCCCGCTCTGTTCATGCAAGTGCCCAGGCCCCACACCTGGAATCAGCCTGGATTCTCCGCCTGTTCTCACTGCACAGCCTCACCAAGCCCTGTGGGCACGTCCTCCAGAGTGTCTCCAGGACACACCCGTGCTCACAGCCGTGTTACTCCCCACAGCCAAAAGGTGGAAACAACGCAGTGTCCATCAGTGAATGCGTGGATAAACAAAATTTGGTCTGTACATACAATGGAATATTATTCAGTCTTAAAAAGGGAGGACATTCTGACACATGCTAGAACGTGAATGAACCTTGAGGACATGATGCTCCGTGAAATGAGCCAGTCACAGGACAAATTCTGTGCTACTCCACTTATAGGACGTCCCCAGAATAGTCATTCATAGAGGCAGAGAGTAGAGTGGTGGGTGCCAGAGGCTGGGGGAGGGGGATAGTGTTTCGTGGGGACAGAGCTTCTTACTGGGAAGATGAAAAATTCCGGAGACGGGTGGTGGCAGTGGTAGCACGGCAATGTGAATGTACTTAATATTGCTAAGCTGTGCACCTAAAAATGGTTAAAATGGTAGATTTTATGTTATATGGATACGATTGCAATTTGCAATAATAAATAGTAAAAGCTTTCCACGTGATGACTATTGCAACACCTCCTCCGTCCCTAGCCTCCTCCGTCCCCAGCCGTGGCCACAGCTTTGGGCTGGGCTCCCTCCCTTGCAACAGTCACAAGAGGAGGGGCCGCGGTGCGGGTCTCAGCAGCATAGCGTTCAGTGGAAAAAGCCAGGCTCAGAACATCACACACGTACAATGTCCCTTTTTAGAGTTAAAAACAACCAAAAAATACCTTCTAGGACTACATATGGCAACAACCTGGCCGTGTGGGAGGGGCCATGACGGCCTGGGCTTAGGTGGGGGTTGGTCCGTGGGGAGGGGTCGCAGGTGGGTATGGGCACGTTCTATCTGCGTGTCAGGTGGTGGGTCCACACTGGGCGCTCACTGCGTGATCAAAAATAACCACTGTGCCCTTTAGCTTTTTTGTGCTGCTGAGAAATAGCTATCTTCCGGGCGGTGTGGCCTTCCAGGGAATTCCCAGCCCAGGGGTTTTAAATTAGTGTTGCCTGTAGCATTACATGTAAAACAGCAAGCTTTCTAGGTAGTCGGATTATTCTGTATTTAGCAAGGGGAAGGCAAGTGTTCCATGTCCAGAAAAGGAAAAGGTGAGTGGGGTGACCTCTCACGCAGCGTGGGAGCTGTGTGAGATTCCGGGAGCCATCCACAGCCTGCACCCTGAGTGCTGCGGGAGTCTGCCCCTGGGCTCTGCGATGGGAAGGACTCACTGCTGTGATCAGTAACACGTCTTAGGTGGCTGGGAGGACACAGCCTGCCCTCCTTTTAGGGGAGGCTTTGTAAATTTGCTTCCTTCCAAGATAGGCGCAAAAGATCCTATTTATTTGCCTGGGATAAAAGCTTTTTTCTTTTCTTGTAATTTCCAGGATCAATTCTCCGTTGGGCATATTTAGCTGCATCTTTGTAAATTCCTTACAGCTGAGGTGTGTGACGCGCGAGTCTCATTAAATGCACAGGGCCAAAGCTAAGCTTCTCAAGTCATGTCAGTTTAAATACTGGGTATGGGAAGAGGTGGGAGGTGGAAGTTTGACAAAAGAATTAAGAGAACATAATGTTTCCTTTGATAACTTTTCCTTTGAGTTATGTGAAGAATTAAGTGATGAGAAGAAAGGACATAATTCATTGTGAGCGGGAAAATTTAGTTGTATTTAAATAATTTTAGACGATGTAAGCACATCAGTAAGATGCACAGGGAGGGTCCTACTAACGACCCTTTGTTTTCATTCACTGTAAAGGATAAGTCTATCCAGACCTGCTTGTGAACACTGGCTTTAAACGACCTCTTTCCCAGATTACACCCACGGTAAGTGTAGGTGAAATAAAAACTAACGTAACATTGATGTGCTGTTTTGTTAGAGTTTCCTGCCTGTTTTACACTTTTTGGTCTGTTCTTAGTGGTCATTTTTGTTTTTAATATAGAGTATACTTAGGCACTGGGCTCTTGATATGGCCAGAAAGTGATTACTTGGTAGAGTATTTAGGAGAGCAGCTCGAGGCCCACAGGATACCAGTAGATGCCACTGAGCCGGGCTGGCTGGAGGGGGTGGCTTCCCCCTGGGATGCACCAGCCCAGGGAGCTGCTGTTTGTCCCCCGGGACATTTTTTTAAATTAAGTGGAACTTAGATAACATAAAATTAGCTATTTTAAAGTGAATCACTCAGGGGCATTTGGTACATTCACGGTATTGTGCAACCACCACCTCTGTCTAGTTCCAAGACATTTTCATCCCCTCGCAAGGAAACCTCATACCCACTCCCTCTCCCCTCTGCCTGGCCCCAACAACCACCAATCTGCTAAGGAGCCGTGCTTTTGAAAGTGCACAAGGAGCAGCTTCAAATGATTAAATTTAGTTTTATGATGACTCACCACTATTAGCATATTTAAGGTGCAGGAAGGTGAACAGCCGCAGAGCAAACAGCGTGGCCGGGGCTGAGAGCTGGGGCCTGTACCTGACCCCCGAAACCCCACGTGCTAGCTATGTGACCTTGACTAGTGGTGTGGGCTCTTTGTGCCTCAGTTTCCCGTCCATCAGATGAGGCTGGTAGTAGCATCACCACACAGGGCTGTGGGGGAGGAGAGGAGACGATGCTTGCAGAGCGTGGAGGATGGGGCCCACCCCTGCAGGTGCCCAGGGAATCCAGCAAAATGTGCAGCGCCCGAGGTGTACCTCCAAGAATGTGAGGCGTTATGATTAGAAAATAGAACCTTCAATGCTGAAGATAAACGTGCTGTTCCTTTGTAAATAAGTTAAAATCATGGTAAACTTGAGAATCCTAATGGGCGTGGGAGGACTGTTGCATCCACTGAGATGTGGATGAACCCCAAGGAAACACTGTGTCCACCATGACAAGAAGGAAATGCCCATAGCCTGCAAATCTGAGCTCACCCCCTCAGAGAGCTGAGGTCACGGAGTGGGTCTAAAAATGGCCCCCTAAGATTCCACATCCTAATGTCCCAGTCTCTGGGCTCCGTACTGTGGTGGGGTTCCCTCCTGAGACTGTGTCATGTTCTATGTCATGGAGACCTCATGTGCGGTTGTCCTGTGCCTGCTCTGGTCACAGGAGCCCTTGGAAGCAGGACTTTCCTCTGGCTGGTGGCAGAAGACAGAGCTGCAGCAGGAGGGGGCTGCACACGCTGCTGCTGGCTCGAGGGTGGAGGAGCCACATGCCAAGAGATGTGGGAGGCCTGTAGCCGGTGGGGGGGCTCAGATGTGTACCCACAAGGAACTGGATTCCACAGCTACCTGAATGCACGTGGGTGCCATTTCTCCCCACGGCCTCCCTGGGCTGACCCCTTGATCCAAGCCCCATGAGACCCTGAGCAGAGAACCGGCCATGCCATGCCACACGTCTGACCCACAGAACTGTGAGCTAACAAACAGGTGTCCTTTAAAGCTGCTGGGTTGGGGCAAATTGTTATGGATACACAGGACAACAGGTGAGCTGAATTCCTGGGGGACAAGGCCCCGGGGACAAGACCCCAGGGACAGGAAGGACTCATGGACGGCTCACCTTTGGCAGAGCGTGGGTGATGGGGTGGCTGCCGTGAAAGTGGGAGAAGGAAGCGAGAAATCCAGTCTTGGCGGTGTGACAGCGTGACGTCCCTGGGAGCCCCAGGTACGGGCCAGGTGCTTGCCCTGAAACTCCCATGGGCCTTGGGTCCTCCCAGACAGGCTAGGGGTGGATATAAAAGACCATTTTCCTGTCTTAAATTTCTTTAAAAGAGAACTGACTTATACGAGGTCCCTCGAGTAGACGAATTCACGGAGGCAGAGAAGAATGGTGGGTGCCGGGGACTTGGGGTGGGGGTGATGGCGGGGAGCTGGTGCTCCCTGGGGACAGAGCTGCAGTTTGGGAAGATGAGAAAATTGCAGAGATGGGTGGTGGTGGTGAGGGTGGATGTGAACGTACTTAATGCCCCTCAACTATACACTTAAAGATGGTTAAAATGGCAAATTTTATGTTATGTACACTTTACCACAATAAGAAAAGGTAATTGACTTCCTAAATGATACTGACCTAAAGTAGTACCCTTGCGTTTTGGGGTTTGTAACGTACTAGAAGTCCATGGGTGACAACAGCAGCCCAGAGACAGCAGAGCAGGAATGAGGTCCATGGATGTGTGGCTCACACCACCCGCGGAGCCGTCTGCCACGTGAACGTGGGCGGCAAGAGCTCGGGGGGGCTGCGGACCCCAGAGCAGCCACCATGACACGAAGGAGTAGCTCGGAAGACGACAGCAAGGATGAAATGGAGTTGCAGAAATGCGCTCAATCCTGAAGACAGCAGGGACAGGGAGCAGCCAGACGGCTGGGAAACAGAGAGGGGGCCGAGGCGGGTCAGCCCCTGTGGGTCACTCAGGAGGGCGGGGGTCAGGTGAGGCTGTGTGGCCAAGCCAGGGGCATCTCACGCTCCGCCCCCGGGGTCAGCCTCCCGTGAAGTGACTTTCAGCGGTGAGCATCGCTGCTCAAGACGTGTTCTTGGTGGTTGAGAGAGAGTCCAGCGGTTGCACCCCGTCTGGACGCTGATTCCTCAGGGGGGTGTCCTGGGGCCAGGGCAGTGCTCAGCACGAGGGCCCTGCCCACACCGCCTGGCCAGAGACAGGCCTTGTTTTCTTACAAAAAAGAAAAAAAGCTTAATTATTTTCTGATTGTTTTAGTAATATCTGAAAAGTAATACATGCTCATTGTAAAATAAACTTCAGATAGCCAGAGGGGAAGCCCACTCAGAAGACAACTGTGTTGATATTTTGGTGTGTTTTTTCCAGATCTTTCTCTTTACATATTCTTGCTTATGTATAATTTATAGAAGTGGAGTGTCCTGGGGATATTTTTGGAACACAAACCTGGCCAGGTCGCCTCCCTGCCTCATGGCTTTGGCTTGGGGCAGCTTGTCTCCAGTCTGTCAGAAGACGCCTGGGCCTTATGTCTGTCTGAGTGTAGCAGGAAGCTGTCTGTAGCTTCTTCTGGGCTTGAGTTGGGCCATCCGAGATCTTGGGGCCCTAGTAGGCTGAGCCCCCCACGTGGCAGATGCCGAGGCCCAGCACACAGCCAGGCAGGGTGGGGGGCCCAGGCAGGCTGGTGTGAGACAAGGTGGCCCAGGTGCTCCAGACCCGCAGAGGCCACAACGCGGCCTGGCTGGCTGGCCCGCCTGGCTGTGGGCATGAGTGGGCGGGACTGTGGCGGGAAGGGATGGATCCAGGGGCAGGCGGGAGAAAGAGGAGGGCCTCCCGGCCTCCTGGGTTCTTCACCCCCAGGAGGGAGAACGGTAGGTAGAGATGAAAACCAGAAACAGCCTGTGGAGGTGGGGTGCTCAGCGGGCCTCGGCCGCTCCCCTCTTGTGCGCACACAGGACCCTTCCTTGGTTGTCAGTGCGTATTTCTAAAGGGTAAGTCATGTTCCTAAGTTTCGGGTTGAAATTGTTAACCTCCCTGCTCCCCACCAGGGTGACTCCTCCAGCTGGCAGGGGAGGGTCTGGGGGTCTGGCCCCTGGCCCGGTTCTCGCTGCCTCGTCCTGTGCGTGCTCAGTTGCGAGCTGAGGGACCCTCTTTGTTCTACCGCCAGGAAGTGGCGCCCTGAGACCCTCACCTGAATGCAATCAGCATCTAGAGCAACGCTTACTGTCGGCATCAGACTGCGTGTTCTCGCTCTCCTATGTGCCTTTCTCCAAAGCCTTTCTCTAAAGAAAGTCGTCAGGAAGGAGGAAGGAGGCCAGCCGGGTGGATCTTGGGCTCTGGGGTGACACCTTCCTGGGGTGCTCCAGGAAGCCCCACCTCTCCCATGCCTGTGCAGCAGTGGGTGGGAGAAGGCCTGCACTTGTGGAAAAAGGAGATTTCCAAGCAGAGGTGAGAGCCTTCGCTGTCCCGTGGGTAGTCTGTGACCTTTTTCTTTGCCTCTAGGATTTTTTCCATGGGGTAATTGTGCTTGGGGTTGACATCATTAGGAATAACCTTGAGGAGCTAATTGGGAAATTGACACTGTGAAAGCTTTTAATTTGCTTCTCCTGATGGGATCCATGTTTAATATGATCGTAATTGCCAGCTTTTATGTGTCTAGATGTCTTAAATTTGTGGCTAGGCTTTGAAGAGAGTTCACGGGGAGCCGCCATGTGGGATAGATCACGTAAGGCTTGTACAGAGCTGGCGGGCGGCCTGCTGCGTCCTCTCCCCAGGCCGAGTGCTGCGTGCTGGGGAGCCCTCTGTCTGGCCAGTGGGTGCCGGCGAGGATGGGAGGGCAGCTGTGCCCTCACAGGGCGGCAGATCCGTGCCTGGGCAGCTCGTGCGTTCTGCTGCCCGGGAGCCCTTGGTCAGGAACCACCTTGCTATGAAGCCAAGGTGCCCGGCTCCTTCTTGGGCAGTTTTGGGTTGAAATCTCTCTAAGACTGAAGGGTGGGGGGCCAGGTGACCCTGATGCAATAGCCTGTCACAATGGACACTTATAATTAATATTTCAGCCTTTTTCCTGGCCAATAACTTCCTCCTCCTTTTTGTCAGATGTTCTCCTGGCAGGAGAAGTGCAAGACACTTGTTCAACAGGCAACCTCTTCGATATTCCAGAACCTTCTAGAAGCTCCCTCCCCCTGCGCCCCTGAAATCCAGGTGTGCCAAGACAGGATGATCCCTTCGGGCCTTGGCATGTCAGCCGAACTTTGGCGAGGGTCCCTGCTCTGTGCCCAAGGCTTCCTCTGGGCTCACCCTGCAGGGGTGGCACTGCCCCAGGCCCCAAGTCCCTGTGTCCCCCAGCCACTTGCCACGTGGGGTGACACATATGTGACAGAGTGTTGCCTGTCACAGAACACACAGCTGGAAGACCTGGAGGGCAGGCCTGAAGGGGGACATGTGGGGGCAGTCCCTGAGGTGGGCAGACTTGTGGGGAAGGGGCATGGGGGGGTAAGCAGAGGGGTCCAGGAGGCCTGGGGCAGCCTGGGGGCAGCCAAACACTGCCCCTGCCCTGCCCTGCCCTACCCACCCCACCCCCACCGGGGCTGTGCTGAGGCTCTAGGGATCAAAGACCAGCCCTGCTGTGGGGAGGTGCATGGACGTCTGGGTCTGTCTTCATCCTGGCTTGGCCCCCCCTGTTCGCTCAGAAGAGCCCTGGCTGTCTTCCTCCAGAGCGCCCTCCCTGGGCCCCTGCTCTTCTGCATCCTGCGTGGGTGCCCAGCCCGGCCTGGCTCTGCCGGTTAGCCTCCCCTGGGGCCTCAGTCTGCAGCATGTGCTCCACCGTGACTTGTGGGTCTGGCTGGGAGGGTTTCTGCTCAGATAAGACTGGAGCAGTGGGTGGGCAGGAAGGGGCCAAGTTTCCACTTTGAAGCCCTGTGTTTTTGTTTTGTGAGATGGGGAAATCTGCCCCAGGGTGTCCTGAGGGAGGCAGGACAGCAGGGTTGGAGGGCTCTATGCCAGGGCAGAGGTCAGCCCTCTGGCAGGGACCTAGCTGCAAGCAGTGGGTGCCCCTGTTCCCTCATAACAGGTTCCCAGGTCCTTGCCAAGCCAGGGCCCTTGAAGGCTCAAGGAGCCTGCTGGAGGCCACATGGGCCATCCTGGCACTGCCGGGTGCGGAACTGCCGTGGAAGCAAAGGGAGTCTGCAGCCTGCCTGGGTGGTGGTGCTCAGGGCCAGCTTGTGCACGGAGCCCTGTTCTCAGCCCCAGGCTTGGCAAGCTGTGCCGCCTGCTTAAGGTGGGTCTCACCCCTCCTGCTGCTGTTCCCCGCCCATGTCCTCACCCTCAGGTGCCACCAGAGAGGCCATGGTCTGTGTCTGTCACGACCCGCTAGCTGGAAGTGGTGGCAGCCTTGGGGTGTGTTCTCGGGCAGCCTCTGCAGATGCGATGGGTGCACCTGTGGGTCCTTGTGTGGCTTGGCCAGCTGGGCCAGTCCCCCTTCTCACAAGTCCTGGGGTGGTCAGGCCAGCTAGGTTGGCCTGGACAGTTTTATGTGTGGCTCTAAAGGCAAGGCCTTTTAGAAACTCTCTCTTTTATCTTTTTGTTCCACCCCTTGGGCACATGCAGGATTGGTGTGTTTATAATAATCCTTAAAGTCAGGACTGATCCCCCCACCCTAGGGCCTGATCCTGTCTCTGTCACATCTTGAAAAGCTGGATTTCTGTGTGAGTCCTGGTGCAGGGTGCGGGTCAGCTTGGGCAGGTGTCTCATGCTCCAGGTGAGTGAGGTGGCTCTGGGCTTTTGTCCCCTTTGCCTCTGCTGAATTAAAAAAAATTGTTTAAAATTAATTCAGCCATTCATTTGTTCACAAATCTTGACTGTGTGTTTCCAGCTTCCCCTGCGACCCTCTCAGGAAGGCTGTTTCCTGCCACACTGGAGGGGCTGCATCCCTGTTCCTGGTTCCCCCTCACCCAGCGCTTTCAGGAGCTTCCTGGGAGTGCTCCCTGTGAGACTCCCCTCCTCCCACTCTGGCTGGAACCTGCCCTGCTCTCAGACTGCACTTGTCGTGGTCACATGACCTCCGTGTGCCCCTCCAGCAGCCAGGGTCAGTCCTCCCCTGGGATGGCCCTGGGTGGCCCAAAGCACCTGCACACTCCCTTGGCAGGTGGTCACTTTCATCTGACCCTTCTGGGATAACTCTCAGTCTGTAGGACCAGAAGCCCTCAGACTTTCCTACAAAACCAGTTTCCTCAAATAAAGAGGATTCCATTCTAGAAAGTTCCTTCAGTCAGCAGTGCAGTCTCAGTTTCTCCGAGGTTTGGCTTTGGTTTGCCAGTCCTGGTGTCCCTCTTCCCCATGGGGTGGAAGGTGGGCACCTGGCTGTGCATCCATTCTGCGTGCCCCCTCCAGAAATCACTGTGCCTGGGTAGGGTGTACGGGCCACAGCACCCGCCTTCTTGCCTCTCTCCCACAAGGCCCTGTTTACAGGAGGACGGCGGAGACACTTCTGGGGGTAAGGGGGTGATGGGGGCATCTTAGGTCACCAAGGCCTCATAATCCCGTGGCCAGGCTCCATCCCACCCCCCAGCCATATTTTTGCTCTGGACATAGTGAGGAATGAGAAATGGAGTATCCTGGTGTCTGCCAAGATGTTCTGAATTCAGATATTGAGAGGGACAGTGAGTGAGGACCTTTTGCATGACGGCCTCACCTGTCTGTCCCGTTTGAAGGAATGACTGGTTCCCAGCGTGGTCCTGGGAGAGCCGAGTGTCCGTGACATGGTCAGTGAGGGCCATGATGAATCCTGTGCAGGCTCCAAACTCAGAGGAGGGTTCCCAGCCTTGTCTCTTAGTGTCTCTTAGAGATAGAATATTCTAGATCTGCAGAAGGCCAACTGGGTAAAGCATGACTCCTCCTCCTGCAGTGGCCAAGAGCGGGGTGTGTGGTCTGTGCCACTCACTTGAGTCTGTGTTGGTGGTGCCAAGGCTTTGACAAAAGCGTGTGAAGCCTAATATGAAAAGATAAAGGCATTTAACAGAAGATGTTGTATTGGCAAAGGTGACCTGAGAGCAGTATTTGATTCCCCTCCTTCCTGGTATGGGGTAAACACAATGCCAGTAAGGCAAAGGTGACCAACGGGACCAAAGAAGCAACAGTTCCGATGACAAATCCTTCTTCAAACCGGGTGATTTCTGCTTTTTTTTTTTTTTAATGTCACAGTATTACAGGGGTACAAACGCTTTGGTGACATAAATTGCTTTTGCATCACCCAACAAGTGTGCCCGTCCCCCAGACAGTGCGCACCACATCTGTTAGGTATGGATTTACCCATCCCTTTCTTCCCCGCCCCCGCCCGACACCTTATGAATGTTACTTCCATATGCACATTAGTGTTGATCAATTAGTACCAATTAAATGGTGAGTTCATGTGGTGTTTGTTTTTCCATTCTTTTGATACTTCACTTAGAAGAATGGGCTCCAGCTCCATCCAGGATAATACAAGAGGTGTTAGTTCATCATTTTTTTTTATGGATGAGTAGTACTCCATGGTATACATATACCACATTTTATTAATCCACTCGTGTATTGATGGGCGCTTGGGTTGTTTCCACATCTTTGCAATTGTAAATTGTGCTGCTAGAAACATTTGAGAATAGATGTCTTTATTATAGAATGTCTTTGTTTCCTTTGGGTAGATATCCAGTAGTGGGATTGCTGGATCAAATGGTAGTTCTACTTTTAGTTCTTTGAGGTATCTCCATACTCCTTTCCATAGAGGTTGTACTAGTTTGCAGTCCCACCAGCAGTGTATGACTGTTCCCATCTCTCCACATCCATGCCAACATTTGTTGTTTTGGGACTTTTTGATAAAAGTCATTCTCACTGGAGTTAAGTGATACCTCATTGTGGTTTTGATTTGCATTTCCCTGATGATTAGAGATGTTCAGCATTTTTTCATATGTTTCTTGGCCATTAGTCTGTCTTCTTTTGAAAAGTTTCTGTTCATGTCCTTTGCCCACTTTTTAATGGGGTGGTTTGATTTTTTTCTTGCTGATTTTCCTGAGTTCTATATAGATTCTAGTTATCAGCCCTTTGTCGGATGTGTAGCATGCAAATATTTTCTCCCATTCTGTAGGTTGGTTGTCTGTTTGTTCTAGTGATAGTTTCCTTGGCTGTGCAGAAGCTTTTTAATTTGATCAGGTCCCATTTGTTTATTTTTGTTTTTGCTGGGATTGCTTTTGGGGTCTTCGTCATAAATTCTTTGCCTAGGCCAATGTCTATAAGAGTTTTTCCAATATTTTCTTCTAGCATTCTTGTGGCTTCATGCCTTAGGTTTAAGTCTGTTAGCTATCATGAGTTGATTTTTGTGAGAGGTGAGAGGTGTGGATCCTATTTCAGTCTTCTACGTGTGAGGACTTCATTTGGCTGCAGCTGACAGGTCATTAAGAATGACTTTTGATCATGAAGTGATTCTTGGCCTGTAACTCGAAATGGGGATAGGTTCCTCCATCATTATTCTGGTTCCCCCGACTCAGCCAACTCAGCCATGAGACTGGGTTTCTTGGTGCTCACTTAAATGAAAAAATGGGAACAGCCTTGCAGCTAAAGCCAGTCCACTCAGGCAATGAGTGATTTACCCATAGAGACATTGAGTAGTAGGAAAACCCCGCATGCATCCACCCCATTAAGAAATGCATTTCTAGGCCAGGCGCGGTGGCTCACACCTCTAATCCCAGAGCTTTGGGAGGCTGAGGTGGGAGGATCCCTTGAGGCCAGGAGTTTGAGACCAGCCTGAGCAACATAGTGAGACCCCATTATGTTTTTTATATTTCTACAAAATATAAAAAAAAATTAGCCGGGCATGGTGGCGTGTGCCTGTAGTCCCAGCTACTCGAGAGGCTGAGGCAGGAGAATCACTTGAGTCCAGGAGTTGGAGGCTGCAGTGGGCTATGATGATGCCACTGCACTCCAGCTGGAGCAACAGAGCAAGACCCTGTGTCAAACAAAACAAAACAAAACTTGCCATGACCTTTGCTCTTTGACTTGTCTGCTTTGGCTTTGACTGGACACGTCCACCTCTTGGTGGCCACTGTGCTTTGCCTTCAGGGTTGTGCTGGTAAAGCTGCATTTCGTCTCCTGCTACAGTTCTTCAAAGAAATGCTTGAGGATCTTGATCCTGCTTGTGTAAACTTTCCATTGAAAGCTCTGCTCTTGCCTGTCTACAGCTGATGTGGGTGCGATGGTTTTGGTGCCCACTGAGTGGAAAGTTTGCTCAGCTTTAATTTTTTGGTCAGAATTGTATAAAGTGAACAAGTTGAGATGTCTGTGGTGTTCGCTATTATTTATGCTGTTAATTATCAGTCCTCTTCAATTAGGACATGAAAAATATTAATTTTTTCCTTGCAAATTGGTGTCATGGTCTGCTGCCATGGGCTTCATTGTCAACATCATCCCATCCCTTCTTAAAACGAGTTATCCGTTGGGAAACTGCTGGTTTCTTTGGGGTTTTGTCCCCATAAAATTTTTGTAAAGCATTAGTGATTTCACCATTCTTGCACACAAGCTTCACCACAAATTTGATGTTTGTTCTTGCTTCGGTTTTGGCAGAACTCGTGTTGCTCTGGTAGGGGCTGTTTTCAGACTGATGGTCTTATCCTCCTTAGTGCCTCACACTAGATCCTGTTCAGACATGTTATAACAAGTTAGTATGAATTTATTTTGGTGCAAAAAAAATTGAAATCCACGCATAGTTTCTTCATAATGTGCATTTTTCATGAACTTTTTGAAGACCCCACATATATATGTTGCAGAGAAGTTTGATGGGAAGAGTTTGAAGCATGAAAACACATTCCATGAGGATGCAGTGACAGGAGGGAAGGGGAAGGGGGAATGTGAACTGGAGAAGGCAAGGGAGCCCTGTGTCGTTTCTGCCCAGGAAGAGTTCTGCTGGGTGTACTGATGAGGGGCAGTCAAGTCGGGGGGCTGTTTGGAGTCCAGGAGTGATGGGCCAATTTTATTGCTAAAGTCAACAAGTATAACATGCTGGCAATCCCAACCTCTGCAATTTTGTAACCTTTAGTTTAACATTTAAGCTATCAACTGGTTCTTCCTGATTCTCTTAAGAGGAGAGGGCTTCAAATTTGAGGTCCTGGCATAGGGGGACGGCTCCTGGCCTGGGAGGGCCGCGAATCCTTGTACCACCTGCCCCTCAGCTCTGGATAGAACCTGGGATTCTTATATTTCCTTTTTTTTGGTAGGTGAGGAAACTAAGTCCTGCCCATTGCTGTTCTTTGATTTTTGAGGGCTCTGCTGCTCCCTGGAAAAGTCCCTCCTATACCACACCTGCTTGTTCTCTGGCATAGGTTCTGCTGTCAGCATTGTGCAGTTTGGGGGCTCGGCACTCTAAGATGCTATCTGTCCGTGTAACCAGCCCTCCCCCAGCCCCTGCCCTCACAGGATGGTCCAGCAGCCTCCTCACTCAGGCTAGGCCTTGCTGGGTGAGCCAGGCAAGTGGGGCCCCATGGGGTCCTGGGTGACTGTCTGCTACTGGGCACCTTCCCAGTGGCTCACTAGGGTGCCCCGGAGTCCACAGACATCCAGGTGCAGACTTGCCACGTGGAGGAAGTGCCCTCTGCTCAGAGCCTCCAGCACCGGATCCCACCCTGTGGGAGTGTAGGGTGGCTTGGGGGAGGGTCGGGTAGACCTGGACTCTGACTTGGCTTCAGTTTGCCTCTCCTTTCTTTTGGGACAATCAAGAGCTATGGCAAACCTTGTGGGAATGAAATGCTGGGTATAGGGTCTGGAACGAAAATAAGAAGTCGTTTTGACTGGCTCCAGAATTCGTGGTTGAGTGAGGAGATGGAGCAGGGGTGGCGAAGTGGCTGCAGGAGTATGATGTGTGTTGGATGGGTTTGCTCGTCAGTGAATGCTCATTGAGCTCCTGGCGCATGCCCAGTCCTGGGGAGAGAGCGAGGGGCCCAGGGACACGTTCCTGTCTCTCAGGTCTTACAGTCGACTGTGCACAAACCCATGATCAGTCGCACAGGTCAATATATAGTTTCGATCCAGGAAAGCAGTACAAAGGAAACGATGTGGTGCTTCCTGAGAATGTATGATGCGATTAGTCCCAGCCCTGGAGTATGGGGAGGCTTCCCTAAGATAGAAATAGAATGCATTAGAGCCCAGTTGAGAGGTTCCAAAAAGTGTCTCGTGGGAGTCCCAGGGGCAGAGATTAGAGGGGAAAGAATGATGGAAAAAAGCAGTATTTGGAGAAATAATGGCTGAAAGTTTCCCAGCATTGAAGAAAGATACTAGTCCTGAGATAAAATAGGCTATGAGTTCCAAATAGAATAAATAGAGATGCAGTGATGTGCCACATAGTGACATTTTGGGCAACGATGATGGTGGTCCTGTGAGATTATAATACCATCAGAGTGCCTTTGGTGAACAAAAGAAAAAGAAAAAAAAAGATCAGGGTGTCTTCGGTGGGAAAAAAAATGATAATACCGTATTTTTACTGAACCTTTTCCATGTTTAGATGTGTTTAATTACACAAATACTTGCCACAGTGCTCAGTATAGCCACGTGCTGTACGGGTGTGTGGCCCAGGAGCAGCAGGCTGCCCCGCGTAGCCTAGGTGTGGAGGAGGCCATACCAGCCCGGTTTGTGTAAGTGCACTCTATGGTGTTCGCACAACGTCGCCTGAGGATGCGTTTCTCAGAACACATCCCTGTCGTTAAGCGATGCGTGACAGTAAATCCACACTGAGACTTGCTGTGGTGAAACAGCAGAACATTGAGGATAAAGAGAAAATCTCAAGAGTTAACAGAAAAGACAGAGTAACTACAAAGAAAAGGAAAAAGCCCAGCAGATTTCTTCTCAACAACCCCGAGTGCCACAAGCCAAAGGAGAATGAGCCCACGTGCAGAGGGCGTATGCCTGGAGCCCCGGATTTTATCCCAGATGGACCACTAGTGAGGGCAGGGGGCAGAGTAAGGACGTTTTCAGGCTAACAGAGCTTCAGCGATTCTGGAAGCTCAGCACCAGGTGTGTCAGCCGGGGGCGCGTGCCCGCAAGTGGGAGAGGAGATGAGGGCAGCAGCCGTGAGGATGGAAACTGGGGGACGTCAGCGAGTTTAGCTATTAATTGCTCAAGAAATTGTATGTGCTAAAGAAAGAGGTTAAGCTCTAGACCCGTACTGTCCAGTAGAAGTAGGACGTGAGCCTTGGGTGCAAGCCGTGGATGCAGTTTTACACTTTCTAGTAGACACGTTTAAAAAAAAAAAAGTAAAAGAAACAGGTGAAACTCATTTTAGTAACATTTTATTTAGCTGACTAGATCTAGAATATTGTTTCCACTGTAATCATTATAAAAACTATGAGATCTTGTACATTCATACTAAAGTCTTTGGAATCTGGCGAGTGTTTTACATTGTGGCATGTCTCACTTCGGACGGCTCCATGTCAGAGGCTCGTGGCCCCACGTGGCGGTGGCTGCTGCCGTGGACAGTGGGATCCGAACAGCAGAATCAGAGGGTGGGTGGAGGCTGGCAGTGGGGCCCTCTTATGCCTGGGGAGGCACATCTCGCCCTGTGATAGCAGGTGGTGGTGGCGCAGCCCTGTGCCCAGCCCCAGGACAGTGGTGGCATTATTTACACTTCATGTTGTTCCACGGAAGATTTGAGGGTTTAGTGTTTCATTATTTGCCTCCTCGGACAGCCCTTTAATGTAAGCAGATCCAACGAATTTATCTACCACTCATTCTTGTCAGTGGGCGTGAGCTGGCATGTGGCCAAGGGGCTGGCCTGGGGCCGGGTCTCACCCCAGGGGGTGAGATCCCTTCAATACGGCCACCAAATTGTGACTTTGTCTGGGGTTCACAGGGTAAGTCATTGCTGTCAAGCTGAGGGGAGAGCTCAGGCAGGCTCCATGGGAGGTGCCCAGGGTGCCTTACTCCAGGTTGGCCAGGGTGACAACCCCAGGTGACTTGGGCCTTGTTAGAACTTAACCCCCTAGTTGGTGCAAAGTTGCTTAAAATGAGTAGGAATGACCTAATTATACCATTTTCTGTAAATGGAGTGCTTGGGGATAGAAGAGAAAGCCACCTTCCTGCAGGCTTTGGGAGAGGAGCTTTCGTTGAAGAGCCAAGGCCATGGGCAGGGGTAGGGATGTGGCCCAGGAGCTTGTGTGGCGGACAGTGCCTGCGAAAGGCAACTGCACCATCGGAGTTTCATACTGGATGTCTGGACTGATTTTCATGTCATTTGAATCCACATTTTTATAAACAGTACAGACAGGGAATCAGGAGGAGAGTCCGTCTTGAAGCTCAGAATCGTCTGTGGGAGGACTGGGCTCTCTCCTCGGCCACTCTGCATCTGAGAGCATCTCCAGGCACAAGGAGGACGCACTGTCACATGCTTCTGAGCCCAAACCCGCCAAGGATGAGCTCGATGTGGCATGTTTGTAGAATAGATTCCTAGAAACCTTGCCAGAAAGAGCCTTAAGTATCTGCCCAGATGTGGGTGGAGGTGAGGTAGGAGCTGCTGTGTCTGCTGTTGGGGTTTATGTGGGTTAGATTTAAAATTTTCTATTTGTTTCGCAGACACTTTGGGCATTTTCTGTATGAGCACAAAAAGACTTACTTAAAAACAGATTTCTGACAGACGTTTGCCCTTGTCTTAACAGCTCTCAGCTTCTAAAAACATTGGTTGAAGACGTATCAGTATTTCTTTTTTTAGAGAGATCTTTGCAGCGGTTCTGGTTCTTTCTGTGTCATGTTACCCCAGTTGCCCCTGGGGCTTTTTCCAGAGCGGAGGGGCTGGATCTATGAACATGACGGCTGTGTGTGCACATACCGTGATCTTAGAGTGAAGACATTACCTTTTGCTGTTGAGAGTGAGGAACTCTTGAAGACCTGTGCACAGGACAAGGCCTGTCTCGGTGGGTGGGGGACGTCAGGCCTGGCTGGGGTGGGGCAGGGAAACCAGAGCCTGGGCTGGGGGAAGATTAGGTGGAGAGCTGAGAAGAGAGGGCAGAGGGAGGCAAGGTTTCGGGGTGTGACAGGGAGGTCTCGGTGGGAATTCCTGTGTACTCGTCCACATTTTTGGTTTTTGAAGGTGGAGTGATGTGGCACATGCTCTGCTCTTATTTTATACTGTACTTAAAGCTGTGTTCTGTGCTAGTCACATCGTCTCTAGTTTTTAGGGCGAAGTAGATACCTCAGTGCTTTTGAGGGTTCTGTGGGGAACATGAAATTCTGCCAAGACGTAGGAGTGTGTTCACCGCTGCTCGGGTTTGAGAGCCTCTGCTTGGAGGACTGGGGTGATGATGAATTAATTAACGTGTTTCCGGTTTAACACAGCAGAAGACCAAGATGGTAACAGTGTTTCCACCCTGGGAGATGTTATTCTGCTCTTTACGTTTTTCAGAATTTCCATACTTTTTATAATCAAAAGTTGTATTTAAAAATCATTTTGTGTTTAGTATACTCTGTCAGGGCACAGTCACTCTGTAGAAGGCTAGAGTATAGTAAGCTGAAGTGTAATTTTCTCGTTCACCTTTGGGTGACTGGTGAATGCTGTTTGTCAGCCACCTTGTTCTTGAGCCTTCTGTCCCCGTGGCGGGAGTTGTTATGGGGAGAGGTGCTGGCCCGGGCACAGGGTGGGGGGACCCTGAGTGTCAGCCTAGGGACGTGGGGGTCTTCTGTGGAGTGTGCTGCAGTTGTGCCCTCGCCCAGTCACCGTGGGCCCCGGGACAGTGTTCTGCAGGTGTCCAGCTCCCCCAGGCTGGCCAGAGAGGCCTGAGGGGCTGGGATGGTTCCTGGGTAGGTGCTGGGTCCCCTTGGGGGGAAAGCTCGAGGAGGGAGGGTTTTGGAGGTGTGCAGCATCCTTGGTCCAGGTGGGCAGTTTGTTTCGGTGCCCCAGCCCCAGCCCTCCTGTGGCCAGCCTGTGTGTTTGACCCGCCACAATTGATGGAGCCCCGAATGCTTGCCCCTGTCCTTGGGGAGGAGAGATGACCAGAGTGCGTCCTGGGCTGCCCAGGCGCAGGGCCTGCGTTGTCAGTTCTCCTCACCCAGCCCCTGATTGGCGCCTAGGCTGGCCTGCCCTATGTGGCTCTGTGGCCCCGCCACTGTCCTTCCTGTGCCATGTGATGCTGGGCCACAGAGGCCTCTGTGACAGTGACATTCTGGCAGAGAACTGAGTGGGGGCTGAGCCTGGAGGTGTCGGGGAGGGACCCACCGGGGTAAAGGCCCGAAGGCCAGAATGTGCAGCCTGCTTGAGAAGCAGCCCCGGCCAGGGCTGAAGGGCAGCGAGGGTATTGGGTTGGAGGGATGTGATGGCGGGCAAGGGCTGGGGGGGGCAGCTTATGCAGCCAACGGGGCCACTCAGGCACCACGTCCCTGTGAGGGTGGAGGGACTCCTCCATCTCTGACGGCAGCACTTCTTGGAACCAGACCCACCATCACCACTGTCCATTTCAGCTTGAAATCTCCAGTTCTGGCCCAGTGTGGTGGCTCATGCCTGTAATCCCAGAACTTTGGGAGGCCCAGGCAAGAGGATTGCTTGAGGTCAGCTTGGGCAACATAGCAAGACCATCTCTGAACAAAAAAAATAGCCGGGCGGGGTGGTGTGAGCCTGTAGTCCCAGCTACTCAGGAGGCTGAGGCAGGAGGATCGCTTGAGCCCAGGAGTTCAAGGTTGCAGTAATCTGGCCACTGCTTTCCAGCCTGGGTGACAGAGTGAGACCCTGTCTCTAAATCTCTGGTTCTTTGGTTCATTTTGGTCACATGACCATGCGACAACAATCAAAACCTTTGCTGTCTGGCACTGACAGATGTCCACAGAGGCCACGCGCCTTGGGGCTTCCTTATCCTCACAGGCCATGTCCCCACTGTGGGCAGGCCGCACCCCAGAACCCACTCTCCCTGCTCTCCAGACCCCTCCAGACTTCCACTGAGCTGACCCCAGGGTTGTGGGGGTTTCCTGTCCCTGCTGTGCCCTCTCCATCATTGACATCCTGGTAGGGTCCATTGCTCCCCCCTGCACCCTGGTGGACACACGGCCAACCTTGATCCTGTCACTGAGCAGGCCCAGCTCCCACACCTGGGGCTGGGGGCTGCCAACTGTTTGTTGGGGTCAGGCAGAGCCTCCAGCACAGCCTTCCCAGGTGAGCTTTTGTCCGTTTTTAAATTCCGTTGTCTTCTTACTGAGTGGGAAGGTAAGTGCTCTTTGCACATTCTAGGTGTAAGTCCTTTGAAACATACATGTTGGCAAATACCTAGCCTGTGGCTTGACTTTTCATTTTCTAAGCATCTTTGAAGAGCAAAGTTTTTAATGTGGATAAAGTCTAGTTTATTGATTTTTTTCTTTTATAGTTCATGCTTTTTGTGAACTATTTAAGACATATTTGCCAAGCTCAAAGTCACTACGATTTTTCTGTTTTGAGTTAATTTTTTGATTTTTTATATATGCTATGAAATAAGATTTCGTTGCCCAGGCTGGAGTGCAGTGGCACGATCACAGCTCATTGCAGCCTTGAACTCCTGGGCTCAAGCCACCCTCCTGCCTCGGCCTCCTGAGCAGCTGGACTGCAGGTGCCGCTGCGCCCGGCCTGAGGATCTTTTTCTGCACGTGGCTGTCCAATTGTTCCAGCACTATTTGTTGAAAAGATTCTTTCTCTACCAAATTTCTTTAGCACCCTTGTCAAAAATCAGTCGACATGTATGTGTGGGTTTATTTCTGGACTCTCTGTTCTGTGGCATTCCTCAGGCATCGTGACAACCAAAACCATCCCTGAATAAACTCAAACACCCACTTAGGTGGGCACTGACTGTGGGTTAGTTCTAAAAACCGAAACCCAATGCACAGCCTTTCCACTGTTAGGATTATATAACCAGGTAGTGAGATAGCACTTGTAGAAAGGGATACACCGTCTTACGACACAAGATCTGTGGCTCTTGCGGAAGAATATTCCAGGAGTCAGAGGAGAAAGGATTCCTCTTTTGCTCATTTGGTTTGGAATGCTCCGGATGCCCCTTTCCTGCTGGACCTTGCCCTCTTGTCACCAGAGCCCCTCGGGTGGGCTCCTTTGTGGATGTGGGCTGGGGTCTGGTCCCCGCCCTTTGCCCTGTCTGGCTAAAGGATGGCCTGGCACTTGGGGTGTGCCCTGCTTTGGTCCCCACCTTCAGCCCCGCCCAACCTTCAGGAGGTATCTGGAGGCGGGAGGTGGCTGGGAACTGACAAGCAGAAGAGCCTGTTTGCAGAAGCCACCTGGGCCCTGTTTCTTCCCGCCTCTGTCCTCAGGGAGGTGGGGTGGGGCCCAGGAGAGCTCAGTCCAGGAGCCCAAGGGGCATCCAACTCTGCTACTATTGCAGGGGAGGCACGTGAAGAGTTTTAATTATTTGCCCACTCTTGTTGAAGGGAGTCTTTTTATTCTTTTGTTTTCTGGTTTTTATTTGTTTGCTGGTTTTTCTAACCCTGACTTGAGAATCTGTGTCTGAATTACTTCTCTGCATATCCTTTCCTTGCTTTTCTTCTGCGCACACACCCATTTGGTTCTCTTCTGCCATATGTCGAGCCTCCGGAACATCCGTCTGCATTTTTCCTCTAATAGTGCATGAAAACAAAGTACAGGCTCTTGCTGGCCTATTTTGCAAATAATTTTACCCTCTGATAAAATGACACATTGGTGAGAGCAGGTGTTCTTTCAGGAGAGCTATTTTTAAAGAAGGATGGAATCATCCTTGTCTCTCTGCTCCACGGCATCAGTGACGGGCACCACTACACGTCCAATGTGTCCGACTTTTATTTGCATTATTTGATCATTTGAACAATAACCACAATATGAAAGAAGAATGTGGGAAGGGAGTGCAGCGTGGGTGACTGGACGAATCTATGAGCCCTGCCTCTCCCTGCTGGGCAGCCTGGAGGGGTCGCAAGCCAGCAGGACCCACGTGTCCAGGGACTGCTCTGCCCTCTCCCTGTTTTCATTCCCCGCCCCTTCCTTCCCCACTCGACCCCAGATGAGCTCCCCACACGGCTAGCTCTCCAGCTACCCACTCCTCCACGTCTCCTCCTGAGGAGTGGGACCTGAAACCTCACACGCTTGAGCAGCAAGAATAGCCAGAGAAATCCAGCTCCAGACCAGGGCTGTGCTGCACATACCTTCCTTCATGGTTCACGTCAAAACCCTGTCATCTTCCCTCTGGGTCACTTTGGTGGACAGTGGACACCGTGTCCTCTTGGTGGAACCACCTGGAACTCTGCTTTACACAGAGAGATCAAAGGTACACCTGCCCCACATGGACGCGGGCCAGGGTTGGGGGTGCCTGTCCTTCCTGAGGGCAGAGGGGGTGACCAGATTCAGTGCCATGGCCCAGAGGGTCGAGGAGTGGGGTGGCAGCAGGAGTGGGAAGACCCCCGCCCCAGGGTGCAGTGAAGTGCAGGGTGGAGGTTGTTCCCTCCAGCCCCTCCCTGCATCTTGCTGGCAGGCTCTGGGCTCTGGGCCACAGGATTTGGGTCTTGGGTCACATCTGTCCTGCCGGTGTTCCACCTGCGTGGAAGGAAGATTGGTCACGAGATTGCCCAGAACGTGGGGTGATGCCTGTTCTTGGAGGCACCAGGAGGGAATCCCTCAGCCCCCACGTGTGTCCCAGGGGCGTGTGAGCCCAGGGACACCCCCCGTGCATGGGCTGAGCAGCCGGGCAAGTTCTGCAGGCCCTCAGGGATGTCCGGTAGGGCAAGTCTGGAGGGTAAACGTGCTGATGTGGGGTTTCTCAGCCCCTCTTGCTCCCCGTTTGTGCCATGGTACATCCAGGTCCTTATGGAGCGTGGAGACAGGTCTTCGTTCCTTGTGGCTGCTGTGACCAAGTAGCACAAAGGAGGGGCTTAAAACAACAAGAGTCTATTCTCTCATGGTTCAGGAGGCCGGAAGTCTGAGATTAGGGCGTTGGCAGGGCTGGTTTCTTCTGGGGGCTCCGAGGGAGATCTGTTCCTTGTCTCTTCCAGCTCTGGCCACTCCAGGCACTCCTTGGCCTCTGGACACATCTCTCCAGTCTCTACCTCTGTCTTCACCTGCTGTCTCCTCTGTGTCCTTCCCCCGAGGACTCTTGTCCCTGGATGTAGGCTCCCCCAGATGGTCCAGAATAGTCTTCTGTTGAGGTTCTTACCTTTCTGCCATCTGCAAAGACTGTTTTTCCACATGAGGCCGTATTCACACGCTCCGGTACTTCTGGGGGACACTGGACCCACTAGAGGGGGGTAGGAATCTTTCCTGGGGTCCCAGAGCAGGCCCTGGGGGGCATCTATGCCTCGTTCCAAGGCCGCCTCTTGTGTGAAATTAGGTCCTAATCATGACAAAGGTGCCACATTGTCCCATCCTCACCTGCCCACAGCTTTGGTGAGGGAGTTTGGCAGTGGCAGAGGGGACCCTCATCTCACCAGACAGAAGGGCCCAGTCTAGACTGCATTTACGTGGCTGTGGGAAAGCAGATCTGGTCAGACCAGAGAACCTGGTGTTGTATACCCACGTGTCCCTGGGAGGCAGGATGTCAGGAATGGCCTCTCAGCGTCACCTGCTCACAGCAGACAGGCGTCCAGAGAAGATATACAAACGACCAATAAGCACATGAAAGGATGCGCAACATTATTAGTTGTCAGGAAAATGAAAATCAAAACCACAAGGAGATACTACTTCATAGCCACTAGGGTGGTTAGAATCAAAAAGTCAGAGCATAACAAGTGTTGGCAAGGATGTAGAGAAATTGGAGCCCTCATACACTAACTGCTGTTAGGTGAGTGTTAAATGGTCCAGCTTCTTTGGAAAACAGTTCTGGCAGTTCCTCAGAAAGTTAAACATAAAATCACCATATGACCCAGGAATTCCACTTCTAGGTATATACCCAGAGAACTGAAAACATATTTCGAAAACTTGTTCATAGCAGCACTATTCATAATAGCCAAAAGGGAGAAGCAAACCAAGTCCATCAACAGCTGTCCATCAACAGCTGACTGGATCAACAGAATGCGGTCCATCCATACATGCAGTGGAGCACAATGAGTGCGGATTCATGCTACCATATGGAGGAAACTGGAGAACATTATAATCAGTGAAAGAAACCAGACACAAAAGGCCACATCTTATATAATTCTATTTACGTGAAATATCCAGAACAGGCAAATCCATAGGGACAGATAGTGGGTTAGGGGCTGGTGGAGGGATGACTACTAATGGGTGTGGAATTTCTTTTGGGGGTGATGAAAAAGCTCTGAAATTAGATCGTATGATGGTGGCACGACTCAGAATATACTAAAAACTGCTGAGCCGCATACTTTAACTGCGAGAATTTGATGGGATGTGAATTATAGCTCAATAAAACTGTTTCGGAAAGTGAAGATTGCTTTCTTTTGGGAGAGGCAGCTGGGCTCGTCCTGGCCTGTCGCAGCTGCCTGTCCACAGACCTTCGGGACCAGCGCCCGCTGCCCAGCCCCGGGTGAGGTATGGGGTGTTGGGCCTGAGTGAGGGGCTTGGCAGCTGGCAGAGGCAGCAACCACCCTGTTTCTACGTCTATTAGGTCCTGCAGGGGAAGCGGGTCCAGAAAGGTGCAGTAACTGCACCTGCCGCAGCCAGTGGGGCTCCTTAAGTGCTGGCTTCTGGTGACATCCATCTTTTAGATTCTCCCTAGTGGAAATCCTCCTTGGAATTCCCTGTTCTCTCCTGGGCAGCATGTCCCCAGGACCCAGGCTGGGTGACCCAGGGTCAGAGCTCCTCTGGGTATGGGCAGGCCTTCCCTAATACTCTTCATCCCGGCCCCGTGGGGCTGATGTGCCCAGGAGTGTGGGTCACTCCTGGGCCCCCAGCCTGAGCCGACAAACCAGAGACCAGGGCAGCTGTTACAACCCAACTGCAAAAATCCACTTGGCCCAGAACCTAGCATCCCTGCTTGGGCCCTCTCATTGTTCCTCTGATTAAAGAAAAAGCTCAGTTCATGAGTGTGCTTAGCAGGTCAGCGCAAATCCTCGTGAAGGAGAGGGATGATTTAATTCACAAATCAGCAGTTTAAATTCCCATTTCTCACGAGCAGATTTGCACACATCTCAGGAGCGAGAGGACTGCAACCTGCCGCCTCGTGGAGTTTCCTGGGCTGCTGTCAGCCAGGCACAGCCTGCGGCTCTGGGGGCTCTAGGAGGAGCACCCCGAGGGCACCCCACCAGCACAGTGGGGATGCAATTGATTGTCATCCTAGCAAGTTTGCTATTTAATAGTCAGTTTTAAAAGGAAAATGTATTTTTAAGAGTCTTTAAACCTATTGAAGTTCAAAAATGAGATCTCCTGCAGTTTAAAAACCTAACTGTCAGATACGGGTTTATTCCATACTCTTCCCTCTTGAGACCTCCCCCTACCCCGATTCCTTTCCTCTGTGGTTATGGGACAGCCGTGCAGACGTTCGTTTCTTTATGATCCCACTGTAGCTGCTGTGGTTAAATTATCTGTAATCAGTGTTCTTGGCGTATCATTTGTATAGACAGTACTTGATTGGGAGTTTTATTTGAAAATTCATTTGCCCTTTGAAAACCCTTTGCTAGGTGCTCAGTTATCTCCAAGCATTGTGTTTGGCTTGGCTTGCAGAACAAATGCCACAGTCAAGGCCAGCGTGATCACCTGGGGTGTTGCAAGGCTCCATGCCCAGCTGCTCCCCCTGTAAGGGGGATATCCTCACATGACAGGGGCTGCCTCACCCTCAGGGGGGCAGCCAAGCCTTGCCCCAGGGCTGGGGTCCAGCCTCTCAGGAGCATCTCCTTCCACAGCCGGGTCTGTCTCCACATCAGAGACTGTGCTGAGGTTATAACAGGGCCCTCTGTAGTTAGAGGGTTTCTCCTGGGCTCCAGAGTGGGCAGCAGCTGTGGGGAAGGCTGCTGGCTCTTTAACGCCATCGCCTGCCCCTCTGAGCTGGCTGTGGCTTCTATTTGCAAGTGAGACCAACTCAGCTGGGAGAAGGGGGTGCCACTTGATGAGACAGCAGGTATGAGGAACTGATTTATTGGGGTATCTAAACTGGTCCTCAAATCTAAAGCTGCTCAGGGCACAGATTTATTAGGTCATTAAATATGAAATACCCAATTTTGAAGCAAAAGTGTAGTTTATTATATCTCAAACAAGAAGCAATACAATTAATCAAAGTATGTGCCTAAACTGTCAACACAGTTTTGCCATCTTAATGGTAGGTAGCTTGTCTATGCCAGCAGTGAAGAAGCCTGGAGAGCAAGTGGCGATGAAATCGCAAAAGGCCTTTTCCACAGCTTGTTGAGAATTGAATATTTTTCCTTGTAATAAGGGGTCCAAAGCCTGGAAGAAGTGGTCGTCAGCTGGTGCAAGGTCTGGTGAATACAGTGGATGACAGAGAGTTTCCAAGTCCAGCCTCTGTAGTTTGAGCAGCATTGTTTGTGCGACATGTGGTCGAGCGTTGTCTTGCAAGAGGATGGGCCTGTCTCTATTGACCAATCTCGGCTGCTTAATCGCAAGCATCCTCATCATTTCATCCAGTTGGTTGCAGTACACACCTGCTGTAATCAACTGACCAGGTTTTGTGAAGCTGGAGTGGATAATACCAGCGCTGGACCACCAAACAGACACCTTTAGCTTTTTTTGATGAATATCCAGTTTGGACTATGTTTCAGCACTTCATATTTATCCAACCATTGTGCCGAATGCTTGCCATTGTCAAAAATAATCCATTTTATATCACACGTAACAATACAGTGTAGAAATGGTTCGCCTTTATGTGACAGCAAAGGCAAGTTTCGAGACGATTTCTCTTCTGACGCTTGTTTAATTCATGCGGAACCATCTATCCAGCTTCTTTATCTTGCTGATTTGTTTCAAATGGTCCAATATTGTTGGAATAGTAATGTCCAACCCTGCTGCTAATTCACATGTAAGTTGAGATGGATTTGCTTCCACTACAGCTTTCAGCTCATTATTACCCACCTTGGTCTCAGGTCGCCCACATGGCTCATTTTCAAGATTAAAATCACCAGAACGGAACTTCTCAGACCATCGATGTACTGTGTGTTCATTAGCCACATCCTTCCCAAACACTTTGTTGATATTTTGAGCTGTCTGCACTGCATTGTTCCACGACAGAACTCATATTCGAAAATAACGCGAATTTTTGACTTATCCATGGTTTCACAAAAATTGCTCTTTAAAAAAATTTGAAAGATAATCACAAGCCAAACTGTGTGTTTGAAAGACTGAGGATGAACCTTCACAATAAAAATGAAGTGCCAAAATGAAATGTCAGAGATAATCAACTGTCAAACTTAGCACTTAAGGAAATCGGACATTTCATACTTCCCCAGACCATCGGGGAAACTGCAGAGGCTTGGGCTTGCGTCTGAGGGAGGCCCATGTGCAGCTTTGCATAAGCAGCTTCCTATGAGACATCATTTTGGGCAGCACTGGTTACAGCTGTAAAAGCATTTTAAACAAAAATTTAGTGAGGTTTAAAATTCCATTTCAGAATTTACGTGTGAATCTGTTAGGTGTGGATAAGATGTCATGACTTTTTTGCTGGAATAACTGGACGCTATATTGGTGTGTTGCATCCGTCCCCACCCCCCAAGTCTCTTTGAGAAGATGTGGCCTCCTTTGTGGATGTCCGTGTTCAGCTTCAGGATACTTCCTGCAGGTGGATGTGTGGGGAGGAGTTCTAGAGCCACCTGTGAGTTTACTGTGAGGTTGGGTTGTATTATGTTTGCTTGCCTTGGTTTCCTGAAAGCAGGTCACACAGTTGAGTCCTTGCCTTGCCCAGCTGAGGAGGGGGCCCTGTGCTCTCACGTGTACCCCTCATGTGGGTCGAGAGGAGCACCCAGCCCTGGGTGTGTGGACCACGGGCTATAAGCCAGACTCCATCTGAGGCCCGAACTGAAGGGCCTGGGGAGGGTCTTCCCCATGAGGCCAGGCTTGGCACACTGGAGCCGAGGCCCAGCCAGTCAGCGCTGGCCATCTTTGAGCCCGAGTGGGGAGAGCTGCTTGACTCAGGCCAGGGTGGGAGCTTTTGACCTGTCCCCAAGTTGGGTCCAGGGTTCAGGGCTCTGAAGGGTCAGAGATTTGTGGAGTGGGTCTGAAGCAGGGATGGGCCTATTCTCTGGGAGTCTGGGGGCCAAGGCTGGCCAGGGAGGCACCAGGGAAGGCTGCCTGGCATTTCTGCAGGTGGGAGGTCGGCCCGGATGACCTGCCCAGGCAGGTGGATGTGAGGACAAGATGCGGGGACATGCGCACACAGGCACCCTGAGGCAGTGGCCCAAGGCCCGCCCTGCAAGTTCGAGTGAGAAAACCCCGAGTGTCCTTTCCCTCTCGCTCTCGTCCGGTGCTGGCCTTTCAAGCCGGCGGCCTCCATTCACCGTAGAGCCTCCCAACTGACCCTCCCCCTGATGTGGCCCTGCCTGGGGAGATGTGGGAGCACCGTTGCCCTACTCTCTGCGCACCCCCACCGCATTCAGGGCCACCCATGGGGTGGAAAAGCCTTACCCAAGCCTGTCCTTCTGGGCTCACCCGGACACAGCAAGTAAGCAAGTAAGCAGGGAAACTGAGTCACAGAATGACTCTTCCTCTGCCAGGCAGGCTGAGTGGCTTTGGAGTGCCAGCCCGACTGCTTATTGGATGTGGGATCTCGGGTGCATTTGTGAACCTCTCTCTGAGTCTGGGTTCTCCCCTCTGTAAACTGGGGGGATAGCTCCTTACCTCCCGTGGGGTGGTGGGATTACAAGGCAGGTACGCTAATTACCAATCCCAAGAGAGGACTCCCACTGCTTGGAGAATAGCAAAGAGCATCGTATGCCAACCACCAGGAACAGTAGTCCGTATGCTTCTGCCCACAGCGTCCTGGCTACTATTGAGGTCCACCATGCACTGGTTGCCTATTTGAGTCTGGTGAGACACACACACACACACACACGTTACACGAAGCTGGTTTGTCACTTACAGGTAGGCAGCAAGGGACAGAAGTCTTGGATCCCCTGTGAGCCGGTCCCCCAAAGCTCCGGAAAGCTGCCCAGGGCAGATGAAGTCCTAACTGTGCATGCCCCACTGTGCACTGCAGCTGAGGGACCCCAAAAAGCAGCCCACCCTGAGTTAAGCTCCTCAGGGGCCGTGTGACTCGCTGGGCAAAACTTTGATGACGTCCTGCTTCCAGGGGAGGGAGGAACAAAGCCCTGCCCGCTGCCCAGGGCAGTTCCTCCCCATCTCGGATGTTATGATGTTATGTTACGTTCTCAGCACCTGCCGCAGTTGCTCTGGAGAACTGCAGTCAGGAAAGGGGAGAAGTGGGCTGGCCCAAGGCCACTTGAGAACATTCCTACAGAAATCACCTGAGTTAGGTGATGTATATTCTGCTCTCACAGGAGACCTGCCAATGATTATATTTGTGATTAAACTGTGCTCAGGCCACACCCACCAATTCCTAGAACTTTCCAGGCCTCCTGAGTCCTGGGAGGAAGGAGCTGGCTGTCTCTGCAGCTCCCTGATGGGGTGTGCTGCAGACACTCGTTCTGGGCAGGGTTGAGGGGACCATGGGGGTCCTCCTCGTGGAGGGAACAGGGACGGCAGGTACCCAAGTCCTCAGAGAGAGCAGGGGTGTGTGGGGCTGGCAGGAGCTGTGGCTGGCGGGGGACGGGAGCAAACCCCCTGCTGAAGCCACAGGAAGAAAGGGGCAGGAAGAAGGACCATCCCATCCCCAGTCTCCTGCCAGGCCTCCTGCTGACCAGGCCTGCCATCCTCAACCTGAGGGGTCCCAGAGCAGGGTGGAAAAGGAAGGTGGATGGGCTGGGCAGGGCCGGTGGTAACCAGCAACCGGATTACCAGCCACCATAGATGGGTGGGACAGCAGGGCTGCCGCGTGGGGCGACTGGAGCGTGTGACTATCTGGGGCACGAGCCCCGCTCTGGGGTGGCTGATGGTGCTGCTAGGTCAGTGGGGCCTTGGCCTGGCAGCCCCTGGGGCGTCCTGCTAGGGATGAGGCCCACGCTGGGGATGGACGAGGGTCATGGCTGTGCAGGGACACCAGGTCTGCGTCGGTGTTGGGAGGCAGTGAGCGTTCTGGCCCTGGGGACCTGTTGTCCCCCAGTGGTCAGTGGGTTTCCTTGACAGTCAGGCATGGCCTGGGCAGCTTCCTCATGCCCAGGGCTGAGGATCAGCTGGCTCGGGGGGTGCTCACAGCCGTGGGGGAGTAGCCAAATTCGGACGCCCTGACCAGAGGCTTTTCTCTGGCTTCTTTGTGATGTTCTTGGATTCCTGGTGTTGGAGCAAAGAGGCCAAGGCTTTCCTGGAAAGCTGGTCCAGGGGAGGCCAGGGCCCAGGTTGGCACCCTGAGCACCCAGCCCTCACCCCTGAGCTCTCCAGCATCTGTCTAGCTGAAGTCCATGCGTGGCCACTGTCCCCTGGGGATCTGCTGAGTTCTGGAAGGCAAACCTACGGGGTCTCCATGGCTGAGTGTTGGGATAGTAGGGAACAGAGAGCTGGCAGCGTGGGGTGGTCTGTCTTGGAAACTGGTGTTCAGGGCCCGGATTGTGTCCTGGGGACAGTTGCTGGGGGGAAGGAGGTAGGGGGCTGGACTGGGCTCCACTCCAGCTGGGCATACTGGGGGTGGTGGCTGGTCCTTTCTGGTCTGGCTATGCTGCCTGTCCTCCATCTGTCCTGCCCACCTGTCCCACCACCTGCCTGCTCCTGTCTTCCTTCTCTGGAGTTTGGCCAAGACTGTGATATTGCCACCCCGGACTGACAAGGTGTCCTTTTAAGGTCCTCCAACTGCAGTATTTACGTCAAGTCTGGGAAGCAGGAGTGTATAAGGGATCCAGGCCTGGCCTTCCTCACCCCCTCCTTTCCCCATGTAGATGCCTCAGGGTCCTCAGAGTGACATCTGGGCTGAGATCTGGCTCCCTGGTCTACGGCGACATGACCTTGGCTGTTAGTTACCTTCCTGAGTTTCAGCCTCCTTATCTGGGTCAAAGGTGTTGTGCAGGAAGGACAACCTCACAGAGGGCTCTGATGAACAGTGCTCTGTGCAGGGCTGGGGGCCCCATGCCTCCAGGGGCAGCTCATGATGGCTGCGCACTGGGAGCCCTCGGAACTGCTGCGAAACACGCCAGGGTCATTGCATGTGGGGCTCGGACAGGGGCCGGAGGGCAGAGCCTGAGCTCTGTAGTGTACTACAGCTCTCCTCCCCATCTGTGTCCAATCTGCAACTCCCACCTGCAGCCACATCTGCAGCCACATCCCGTGTTAAGGACCAGGTGTTTGAATGAATTAACAATTTAATCAACTTTACAGAATTAGCTCTGAATGACTCAATTCTTCTTTGTACTTTTGAACTTATTCAGGACTGCTTTGTTATTGCATATTTTCTCCTGCCTATTTGAGGATGCTTGTTCAGTAGTCATCTCATGTCCTAAACTAAATATTTTCTTTATGGGTTTTATTTCTGACTTAACAGTAAAAACTTTCACTGCTATGAATTTAACCTTGAGAAAATATTGACATGGTATGATTTTAAAAGACATTCCTATGGGGTTCTAGTTTATTCTTTTATAATTTTTATTTCAAAAATTTTAACAAGGTAAGGGCCAGGCGCCTGGTGGCTCACATCTGTAGTCCTAGGACTTTGGGAGGCTTAGGCGGGAGAATCATATGAGCTCAAGAGTTTGAGACCAGCCTGGGCAAGAGGGAGACCCTGTCTCTACAAAAAATAGAAAAATCAGCCAGGCGCGGTGGTGCGCACCTGTAGTCCCAGCTACTGAGGCTGCGGCAGGAGGATCACTTGAGGCCAAGAGTTTGAGGCTGCTGTGAGTTATGATGATGCCACTGCACTCCAGCCTGGGCGATAGAGTGAGACCCTGTCTCTCAAAAAAACCAATTTTAACAAGATGAGTACTTGCTATTTATATCAATTAATTCCTTTTGTTGTGGACGTTTTGCTGAGGGACACTTAAAAACTTAAAATTTAATTTTAAAATGTTGAATAAGGCTGGCAGATTCTAAACGTTAACTCCTTTCAGTCCTGCCTACAAGCTGCCTTGAGGGTGACCCCAGAGCCCGCTAGACTAATTTAGCTCTAAGTTCCGAACAGGTTGAGATTGTAATTGTTTACTTCATACTTTGCATATTTAGAGATGGAAATTTAGTACCAAAAATTTTCCTTCAGATTCTGTTAATCAGGAAAAATTGAATTTTGTGAGTTGTGTTAATTCTTTCCTGGGACCCCTGCCTGGAGGTGTCCGTCTCTCCTGGCCCTGGGGTCTGGGGTGCTTTTGATTGACGTGACGGAGACACACAGGGAACTGTGGATTCTCCCTCTGAAATTCCTGTCCTGAGGGGGCTAGAAAGCTAGCTCAGGCTGGGCCTTGTGTGTTTCAGGAATGTTCGTTTGCTTTCCCCTGAATTCTTCTGCTCTGTGTGTGTGTGTGTGTGTGAGAGAGAGAGATTACAGCTCTCTCTTTGCTGAAGGTCAACACCTTTGGAGGTGTGGTTTTAAGGTCTTTAATTTACTGAAATCAAGCAAGGTAAAACCAGAGGGCGGGCACGCGTGGGCCGGTGCTGAGCAGGCAGCCTGCTGTGCCGCCGCCGGTGCCCTCACGTGGAGAGCGTGAGGCAGGTTTGGAGAATGGGGACATTAGCACCTGCCCTGTTGCTGTGGGCAGGGGCATTGGTTTCAGACCTGCTGTTTGGGATGCCCCTTTCCCACCAACCGTTGAGCAGTCGTATCTCCCATGGGTCATAGACATCATAGCAGTTTCCACCAAATCAGAGAGGGCCACAAATAGCATGGAAAGTCATGTAAATGCTGAGCGTTTGCTCAGAGGTGGTTAACTGCTGCCATGCCCAGGCCCAGAGCCCAAGGGGGGGCTGTTTGGGTGGATGGTGGCCCACAGGGTCTTTTAGGGAGGCTCGAGCCAGCCCCAAGAGCAGCTTCTTGAGAGTTGTACAAACCAATAATGCTGGTTTTACTTAGTGGCTTCACCAGCTGAGCATCACGCCACAGCACAGGCATGGACACAGCAGTGGGTCTGCTCGCCACGGGCCCTCCTTGGTGGATGCCACAGCGGCTGCAGGGTCTGAGGTGAGGGCTGGCTGCTCCCCAGCCTGCTCCTGGCTGGTCTACCATAGGTCTGCACCAGCTTCCTGGAGCAGTCATGACAAAGTACTCCAGACCGGGCAAATTAAACAGTAGAAATTTGTTGTCTCACAGTCCTGGAGGCGTGAAATCTGAGACCAAGGTGTGGGCAAGGCTGCTTCCTTCTAAGGCCTCTCCCCTTGCTTGCAGATGGCTGCCTTCTCCCTGTGTCCTCAATGGTCGTCCTTCCGTGCGTGTGTCTGTGTCCTAATCTCCTCTTCTTTTAAGGACACCGGGCATGTTGGATCAGGGCCACACTCAACCTCGCTTTACCTTACTGACCTCTTTAAAGATCCTGTCTCCAGATACATTCTTAGGTCCTGAGGGTTAGGGTTTCAACATATTTGGAGGGACGCAGTTCAGCCCATAGTAAGAGCACACAGTGGGTCCACCCTATCTGGCCCCACAAGCCAGCCCCACCAGCAAGCAGGCCCAGGCGTGTGATCCGCCCAGCAGCCCCTCAGCTCACAAGGACCCAGCCAAACCTGTGGACTGGGGTCAGGGATGCTTTAAAGGGGAGGTGGGCTGGAGGCCACAACCTGGGCCCTACAGCACCTGGGACCCTTGAGCAGCTTCAGGTTTTCAACCTCTGAGCTTGTGGTCTCCTGGGAGTGTCGTGGCGTGAACACCCTTCTCTCCTGGATGCCGGGTGTTTGGTAATGTTCTTTTCCAGTGGGCAGCTTTGTGTGGGGTGGGGCAGGGAGGTGAGGGGTTGTTGAAGGAGTGTGGACTGGGTTGGGACGAGCCTACCACTATCTCAGGGCTACGGGCCATGCAGGGAGCTGCTGAGATGACGCAGGCTCAGCCCTGCTCAGCAGAAGGCCGTCCACCCCAGCAGCTGAGATCACGAGGAGCACCCGAGCTTGGGCGGTCACCACCTGACAACTGCCTGAGCGTCGGGGGTCCTGGAGGAGGAGGCCACGAGCCCAGCTGTGTTTGATCCCGTTGCAGGCACCCATTTCTTGGCGGCCCTTCTCCATGGGGTGGCAGGACATGGCACCTGCGTCTCCCCTTGCATCTCACCTGCCTATAAGCCTGTGGTCAGACCTGTGAGATTTCTACCCTAAAGCGTAAGGTGAAATCCTCTTTCCCGAGTGGCATCTTTCCTGCAGCTGACACTAAAGCTGGCGCGCTTCAGTTAGCAGTCACGAGTCGTCCAGTTCTCATGATTCTACCCTTGTAGAGCAGGGTGGGGTGGGCACAGCCGCGAGGGACAGAAGTCTCCCACAGAAAGATGTTGAAGTTTGGATCGATGCCTCCGTAATTATACTTGAGGTGCCCGTCCTTGGGTGCTGGGCTGTCAGCATCATTCCCGTGGTGTCTCTGCCTAGCTGCTGGGTGTAGAGCTGCCTGTGCTTGAAAGCACGGACAGGCGCGGCACCTGCTCAGTGGGGCGGCGCTTGGGTGGCCACGGGTCTGGATCCGGCCCCCACACAGGCTTTGCTTGTCCTGGGCTCTCTCTCTTCTTTCTTGTGCCTTTCCACAGGGTGGGCATGCCCTTTCCTGTCCTCCCCTGGCCCCGGTGCCCCTCAGTCTTCCTGCCCCCTTTTGGTTGCCTGCCTGGCCCTGAAGGCGTGAGCATGCGCCCAGGTGGGGGTTAGAGAGAGTTTCTGGTCCTTTTGTCCAGGCTGACTTCGCCTCTCCCCCAGCTTCTACCCTAAAGCCCTGAAGAGGCCCCAGGACAGAAAATGGGCCCCCTTTGGGCTATGAATGGAGGGAGTGAGGTGTGGGGCAACATTGGAGGGGCCTCGACCCCAGGGCTGAGGGACACCAGCCTGCTCCACACCTCCCACCCAAGGTCCTCACCCCAGGCTGATCATGCATGCACACGTGCATGTACCTTTATGGACAACGCACACTCTGGCTTGCACGCATACTCACACGCACACACACAGATGCTTACACGCACATACATGTACACACTTGTGCATATGCACAATGCACATATTCACACTCACAGTCATGCACACAGATGCATGCACATGTGTGCAGTCACACAGGTGCAGGCTCGTGTGCTCACACAGTAGTTGTTTGTGGCGTCTCCAGAGCATGGAGGAGGGAATGTGTGGGTGAGCTGAGGGGACGTGCATGCAGTCTCCCGGAGGCTCAGTCCCCTCCTTGGTCCACGGGGGGTGGGTGACAACCTGGGAGCCTGTGATGGGCGGGACTTCGTGTGTGGCTGCACAGCCACTGTCAGCCTTTCACGCACCTGCAGTGTTGCCGAGCCTTCTCTTCCACTAGCCAAGCGGGGGCCCACGGTGCCTGGGGCAGTTGGTGTGAATATTTGAACATGAGGTCTGTTTATACGGCGTAAGGTTTTTGGTGCCGGGGCAGAGACCGATTCTGAGTTACTCCCTGGGCTGGTTTGGGGATGGCCCTCATTGTGCCCTCTTTCTCAGAGCAGAGATTTAGGTCCCTGGCAGCAGCATCTTCAGTGCCCTAAATTCATTGCCTGGCCTGTTTGCTGAGCCAGATGGTGTCTTGTCAGCGAGCAGCGGTCGGGGCTACAGGAACATGTGGGAGGGACTGTGAGGGCATCAGTCCAGCTGGGACGCAGCCTACCAGGTGGGGTGGGGGTCTGGGTCTGTCCCGCTCCCAGCTGCATCCCTGGTCTAGGCCAGCTCCTGGCAGAGTGGGTGCTCAGGCAGCATCCGTCAGGCAAACGAGTGAGTGAGCAAGGCTCTGCCTTGGCCTCCTGCAAGAAGTCCCGGGGGGCTTCTCATAGGCCCTGCCCATTACATGTCCACCTGGCCAGTCACCGGATCTGGGCAGCAAGGTGCTATGGGGGGCCCTGTGCTATCCCTGTCACTCTGGGAACTGTCAGGACCTGGGCAGCCCCCAGCCCCGGTGGTCTGCTCAGCCTCATTCAGGGTCTCCTCTCCCTGCCCCAGGGCTCTAGGCCAGCGTGTCAGGTTGCCCAGGAGAGTCAGGACTGGTGGATCGTCCACAACTGAGACCCTGTCCCAAGGAAAAGCACCCGTGGACGAGGTCGCGGGGGGGTAGGGGCCAGAGTGAATAGAGGAAACGGCTCGACTGAGAAGTCAGTTGAAAGAAAAAGGGAAGCTGAAAATCATGGAAAGAAGCTCCCCTGTATGTGTCAAACTGGGTGACGAGCACAGCCCTGTGCCAATTCTTAGGTAGGACAAGAGTGGATTGTGTTGATTGTGCACACATGTGTGCGCAACATTGCCAGCAAATTTGAACTCACGCACGAGTTGAAGTGTCTCCCTCTCCTTTGTCATTCCCTGCGTGACTACGAAGAGTGCCCTTAAAAAAAATATTTCCGAGGGCTTCCTCAGTTTTCCAGTGGGCTTCTCATAATCCTCGAAACTCAGATCCAAGGGAAAAGCCAAAGGCCCCGAGGCGGGTGGTCTTGCTGCGTGTGTGGGACCGGAGAAGGCAGGTGGCGCCGGGGCGGCGCGGGCTGGGGGACTGGGCCACGGCCGAAGGAGGCGGGTGGGAGCCTGGATTCTGCCTGCAGGGTGGTACTTGCGCTTCAAGACCCGGGATCAGAACACCCTATGTGTTTGGTGGGAGGTGAGCCTCTGGGTTTAAGGTTCCTGCCACAAAGAACTGGCATTTCCTGGCATTTTGGAAACTGGGCTGAGAGGGCTGAGAAGTTTCTGGAGAACAGGGAATGGCAAATTGTCAATCACTCTTCATGTAAGTGGAGTAAAATATTATTGTGTTACTCTGGGCCCCTTCTTTTAGTGGCTGTCTTTGTCATCTTAGTTTAGTTTTGTGAATAAACAATCTTCCTTAGAGCTGATGTCCCACTCTTCCAAGCCCTATTCTGTGCGCTTTCCACCAGTGGGGGTTTGTGGACCTCGGCCCAGGGGTGGAGCCAATACTCTGGCTTCCCCAGAGCCTCGGGCGGCCTTCTGTGAGGGGCACCGCCGTGGGTAGGACACAGGGACCTGGGATGCCAGGTCGGGGGGCAAGCAGGCAGCCTGAGGCGAGCTCTAGCAGTACCCCCACAGGTCCTGGCGTGGAAAGCTGATGGGAGAGCCACTGCTGCCCAGGGTGGAAAGTCTGGGGACAGGCCACCTGCTGATGGCCACTCCAGCTGCCCGCAGGCAGGCCAGGCTGCCCACTCACACTCCCGGCCCCTTTCTCCTGCAGAGGTCGGACCCGCAGCTGCTTGCCCGGTTCTACTATGCTGATGAGGAGCTGAACCAGGTGGCTGCGGAGCTGGACAGCCTGGACGGGCGCAAGGACCCCCAGCGGTGCACCCTGCTTGTCAGCCAGTTCCGCTCCTGCCAGGTGAGCTGCGGCATCGGGAGGGCAGGAGGCCGGGGTGGGCTTGGACGGAGCACCTGTCCTTGGCGTTCTGAGGGAGGATTTGTCACCTGCTCGCACCCCCAGGGGACGTTCTCAGGGCGACCTAGGCCAGGCGCTGGAGAAACCGAACCAGGAGGAGGGGTGATCCTGGCAGCACAATGTGGGGTAAAGAGCCAGGCTGGAAGTGGTTGCACAGGACACTTGGGAGAGCAGAAAGGGGGCGGGGAGCAGGCAGCGCCTGTGCGAGGAGAAGGGGTGGCCTGCCCAGGCGCTGCGTGCGGCAGTGGCGCTCTGCTGCTGACTCACGGTGTGCTGGCTCCTGCTGCATAATTCAGAGATGGCCGTGGAAGCTGCTACTAAAAATATCTCGGCCGAGGTTTCCTTCTCAGAGAACCAAACACTCATGAAGCGTTTCCCCCACAGAGCAAGGGGCACGGTGCAGGATTTCGTCAAGTGACAATTAGGGTCTTTCACAAAGTTCCAGAATGTTCTCTGTGTATTCTGCCCACAGGTCTTGCTAGATCCTTGCTGCCCTGCGAGGTGGGGGGTGACACGTGCCCACCCAACAGGGGAGCCACCGTGCGTCGCTGTGGTCCTGAGGGTCCCCCCCCGTGCGGCCCCCAGGGTGGCCGAGCTGGCAGTGCCCAGCCTGGCCCTGCTCCAGTTGGGCCTCAGCAGCGTCAGGAACCCACCTGTGGCCAGGACAGCTCTTCTGGTCATCTTAGGCTTTGGGTTCTTTTTTGAGCAGTTCAGTGGCAGCTTCCTCACCACATGTCTACGCTGAGAACTGCCCTGAGGGGAGGGTCCAGAAGGAGCAACTGAAGCACACACCTTCCAATCCTTGTGGCTGGGCTCTGTGAAGGGACCAGGAGGGTGTGGAATTTGCCAGACCACTCGGCCGCGTCTGACTCAGGGTGGCTTCCTCCTCCTGGATGCTCTCTGTCCACTCAGCTCCGGGACTCGCCCCTACTTGCCGCCCGCCCCACCGGTCACTTCCGCTCCGGCTCCTTTGTGATCCTCGTCCCCTAGCCAGTCACGCTCGGCCTGGCCTCTTCCTGTGCCCTCCGTGCGGCCTCCTGCCGTTCCTGGCCATAAGCACCCTCTGTGATGACCACCCCAGGTGACCCTCTCAACCTCTCCTCCTCCCAGATCCAGTGCTCCCCAGTGCTCCCCAGCTCCCCTGGGAGCGTCTCAATCGCTCAGACCCAACGTGCCCGGAATTAACACTAGTCCACTTGACCCTTGAACTGCATTTGAATTGCAAGGGTCCACTTATACATGGAGTTTTTCCAGCCTCACACAGTTGAAGGATGCAAAACTCATGTATGGGGAGGGACACATTTTCCTATGTGCGGTTCTGCAGGGCTGACTGTGGCACTCAAGCGTGGGCAGGTTTGAGTATACACGGGTGGTCTGGGAACCATCCCCTGCGTGTACCTAGGGATGACTATATTTCATGTATTTTCATGATGTTATAAATGGCATTGCTTTTTAAATTTCAATTTTCAGTTGTTTGGTGCTAATACATAGAAATACAATTGACTTTTGTATATTGGTCTCATATCCTGAAACCTTTCTGTAGGAATATAGATAAAAACAATTTTTCCTGCTCTGTCCCCTCACAGTCACTTAATGCTCTGTGACCAGGTGTGGGGGTTTGCCACACACCAAGCAGTCCTCCAGCAGACCTCAGCTGGGTGTCCTCAAGTTCACCTCATTTCTGACCCGACTTACCTGGAGGAAGCCTCAGGTCCCCCAGGCTGAGGACTCAGCCCCACAAGACCACCCTCAGCAGTCACAAGCTCTGGTGTGGCCTGTGCTTCTGACCAACTGGCTCTCAGTCGGGGTTCCCATGACCCCCTCCTGGGGTGTGATTAATTGGCCAGAGTGGCTCACAGAACTCAGAGAAACTATTTATATTTACCAGTTTATTAATAAAGGATGCAGATGAACAGCCAGAGAGAAGAGACGCACAGGGTGAGGTCTGGAAGGGTCCCAAGGGCAGGAGCTTCTCTTCCTGTGGAGCTGGGGTGCACCACCCTCCTGGTAGCAGATGTGTTTGCCGACCTGGACACTGTCTGAACCCAGTCCTTTTGGGTTTTTACGGAGGCTTCATTACGTAGGTGCAATTGATTACATCTTTGGCCATGCCCTTCTCCCCTCCCTGGAGGTTGGGGGGTGGGTCTGAAAGAGACCAGCCCCCATCCTGAAGCTGTCACCAGTCACCAGTCTTCATATTACCATACAAAAAACACTCATCACTCCAAACATTCCAAGGGTTTTTAGGAGCTGAGTGCCAGGAAATGGGAAGAAGACCAACTATATATTTCACAATATCATACTTTCTAAGTTCACTTATTAGTTCTGGCAGCTTTTTTTGTAGATTCCATTAGATTTTTTTGCATAGATGATCATGTTTTTTGCAAACAAAGATATCTTCAATTCTTGTGTGTGTTTGTGAGTATGTGTGTGTTGTCCTGTTGCACTGGCTAGAAATCTAGTACAATGTGTTATATATGACAGTTATGGCATCACATAAACAATGGTAAGCTGTGCTAAGCTGCCAAAAGTTTGAATCCCCTGCTAATACATACAGGCTTCTTACCATAGTTGTTCTTAGAGTTACAATTATCTGTCACTGAAAGAAAGTTTGGGCTCATCTGGTCCAATTCTCTTATTTCCTAAATTAGAACACTAAATCCACTCAGACTAGGTGACTCATCTGTAATCATATGCAATAAACAGAAAACAAGGGGTCATTTGCTGGAGGCCGTTGCAGCAAAAGGTCAGGGTGGGTTGAACTCTTGGTGTATCAGAGAATGATAGGAGACACATTATTTTAGTTCCCTGGTAGAAAGAGGATAGTAGAACCAGCTAGGTATCACGAATATGCCAAAAAGATCAATTTGGTCCTGCCCTTAATGAAAATAGATGTTAAAAAAATACAGAAGAGATCAGATATGCTACTGTGAAAATGCAGAAACTGTATCAGTGGTTTGTAGTTCTCACTGAGCATCAGAATAGTCCAGGAGGAACCTAAGCATGCATTGTTTGATTTTTGAATGTTAAAAAAAAAATTACCTCTGCAATCCTGGGATAAATCACATGTTCTTGATACATTATCCTTTTAATGTATTGTTGAATTCAATTTCCTAAAATTTTATTAAGAATTTTTGGATTGATATTCATGAGGGATATTGGTCCATCGTTTTTGTCTGATTTTGGTATCAGGACAATGTTATACTCATGGAAGAGTTGGGAAGTATTCTTTCTTTAAAAAAATTTTTTTTTGAGACAGGGTCTTGCTCTGTCCCCGGGGCTAGAGTGCAGTGGCATCATCATAGCTCACTGCAACCTCAGACTCCTGGGCTCAAGCGATCTTCCTGCCTCAGCCTCCCAAGTAGCTGGGACTACAGAAGCCACCGCACCCAGCTAATTATTCTATTTTTTGTAGAGACAGGGTCTTGCTCTTGCTCAGGCTGGTCTTGAACTCCTGGCGATCCTTCTGCCTCGGAACTCTCAAAGTGCTAGGATGACAGGTGTGAGCCACCACATCCAGCCCTCTCTTCAGTTTTTTGGAAGAGCTTGTGTAGAACTGGTGTTATTTCTTCCTAAATGTTTGGTGGAATTCACTATGAGTCTATCTGGACCTGGAGTTTTCTTGTTTTCTTTTTTTTTTTTCATGGGGGGGTCGTTTCCGGTGAGGACTGGAAAACCTGCTAGACAAATTCTGACAGAGCCATAACACTCCTGGAGTTTTCTTTGTGGGAAGATTTTTAACTACAAATTCAATTTCTTGAATAGATATAAGGTTTTTAAGATTATCTTTTTCTTCTTGAGATTGTCTTTCAAGAAATTTCATCTAAGTTGTTGAATTTATTGGCATAAGTTGTTTTAATATTTCCTCATAATTCTTTCAATATATGTAGGATCTGTAGTGATGTCACTTCCTTCATTCCTGTTATTGATAAGTTGTGTCTTCTTGTATTTATTTATTTATTTATTTTTACTTCAGAATAGTACAGGGGTACAAACATTTAGGTTACATATATTGCCTTTGCACCGCCTGAGTCAGAGAGCTGCAAGTGTGCCCCTCCCCTAGACAGTGCACACCGCACCCATTAGGTGTGAATATACTCATCCCCTCCTCCCCCCCCACCTGCCCAACACCCGATGAATGTTACTTTCATTTGTGCACATAAGTGTTGATCAATTAGTACCAATTTGATGGTGAATATATGTGGTGCTTGTTTTTCCATTTTTGTGATACTTCACTTAGGAGGATGGGCTCCAGCTCCATCCAGGATAATACAAGAGGTGTTAGTTTACCATTGTTTTTTGTGGCTGAGTAGTACTCCATGGTATACATGTACCACATTTTATTAATCCACTCATAGATTGATGGGCAGTTGGGTTGTTTCCACATCTTTGCAATTGTGAATTGTGCTGCTATAAACGTTCAAGTGCAGATGTCTTTATTATATGACATCTTTTTTTCCTTTGGGTAAATACCCAGTAGTGGGATTGCTGGATCAAATTGTAGTTCTACTTTTAGTTCTTTGAGGTATCTCCATATTACTTTCCATGGAGGTTGTGCTAGTTTGCAGTCCCACCTGCAGTGTATGAGTGTTTCTGTCTGTCCGCATCCCCGCCAACAATTGTTGTTTTGGGAGTTTTTGATAAAAGCCAGTCTCACTGGAGTTAAGTGATACCTCATTGTGATTTTGATTTGCATTTCCCTGATGATTAGATATGTTGAGCATTTTTTCATATGTTTCTTGGCCATTAGTCTATCTTCTTTTGAAAAGTTTCTGTTCATGTCCTTTGCCCGCTTTTTAATGGGGTGGTTTGATTTTTTCTTGCTGATTTTCCTGAGTTCTATATAGATTCTAGTTGTCAGCCCTTTATCAGGTGTGTAGCATGCAAATATTTTCTCCCATTCTGTAGGTTGTCTGTTCACTGTGGTGATAGTTTCTTTGGCTGTGCAGAAGCCTTTTAATTTGATCAGGTCCCATTTATTTATTTTTGTTTTTGCTGGGATTGCTTTTGGGGTCTTCTTCATGAATTCTTTGCCTAGGCCAGTGTCTATACTGAGAACCCAGTATAGACCATCCTCACATAGCCATCTGATCTTCGACAAAGCAGAAAAAACATACACTGGGGAAAAGAATCCCTATTCAATAAATGGTGCTGGGAAAATTGGATCGCCACATGTAGAAGACTAAAACTAGATCCACACCTCTCACCTCTCATAAAAATCAGCTAACGATGGATAACAGACTTAAACCTAAGGCATGAAGCCATAAGAATTCTAGAAGAAAATGTTGGATAAGTTGTGTCTTCTTGGTTTTCTTCCTGAACTATGTTGATAGAATTTTATCAATTTTATTGATCTTCTCAAGGGAACTGTTTTTGGCTTCATTGATTTTCTCTTTTCTCTTTCATTAAATTCTGTTCTGATTGTTGTTATTCCCTTTCTTCTACTTGCTTTTGGGTTTCGTTTGCTCTTCTCTTTCTAGTTTCTTAAGTGGAGGCTGAGGTCAGGGAAAAAATGAACTTTCTTCCTTTCTAATATAGGCATTTAGTGTTTAAATTTCTCCTTAATTGCTGCTTTAGTGGCATTCCATAAATTTTGATGTGTTATATTTTCACTTTTATTCCATTCAAAATTTTTTCTGATTTCCTCCTTGATTTCTTCTTTGACTTATTTAGAAGTGTGTTATTTAGTTTCCAAATATGTAGGGATTTTCTGAAGATATTTCTGTTAATGATACCTAATTTAATTTCATTGTGTGGTCAGAGCATATACTTTGTATGACTTGAATTATTGTTAAATTTATTGAGGCTTGTTTTATGGCCTAGAATTTTGCCTTTCTTGGTATATGTTCCATGTGCAGTTGAGAAGCATGTGTATTCTGCTGTTGTTGAGGACAGTGTTTTATAAATGTCAACCACGTCAAGTTAGTTAATAGCATTGTTAAAATTTACTATATCGTTGCTGATTTCTGTCTACTTTATGTGTCCTATCCATTATTGAAAGAGGGGCATTAAAATTGCTGACTTGTGGATTTGTTCATATTTTCTTACTTAATGCAGTTTGAAACTCTATAATTAGATTCATAAATGTTAAGGATTGTTATGTGCTCCTAATAAATTGACCCCTTTAACATTATGAAATGATTTTTTTTATCCTTGATGGGATTCTTTGTTCTGAAAGATACTTTGATATCCATATAGCCACTCTGGCTTTCTTTTGATTGGTGTGAACGTGGTGAAACTCTCTTTATCCTTTTACTTTTAACCTATTTGTGTCCTTGTATGTAAATTGGGTATCTTGTAGGCAGCATATAGTTGGGTGTTGCTTCATTATGCTGTCTGAAAATTTCTGCCTTTTAGTTGGGGTATTTAGGTCATTTTTGTTTAATATGTCTTTGATATGGCTAGGCTTAAGTCCATCACCTTCCTAGTTGTTCCTTGTCTGGCCCATCTCTTCTTTGTTCCCCCTTTCCTATTTTTCTTCCTTCTTATTGATAAATTGGCTTCAATGATTTCTCTTATAATTTTTAATGTATTCTGTCTTTTTTATGATTCTGCCCCATTCCTCCTCCTTTTGGGGCTTGAATTACATGCATATTCAACCTGTTGAAGTTGTCCTACAGCTCACTGATGATCTGTCCTATTATTATTTTATTATTATTATTTTCTCTGATTCACTTGGATAGTTTCAATTGCTATGTTTGCCGTTCTTTTCTTCTGAAATGTCTAATTTGAGGTTAATATGTCCATTAAATTTTGTCATCTCAGACATTGTAATTTAAAAAAATTTTTTATTTCTAGAGATGGAGTCTTGCTATTGTCCAGGCTGCTCTCAAAGTCCTGAGCTCAAGCAATCCATCTGCCCCAGCCTCCTGAGTAGCTGCAATTATAGGCACGAGTCACCGTGTCCAGCAGATGTTGTAATTTTCATCTCTAAGAGATCAGTGTGGGTCCTTTTAATTTCATCATTGTCTCTGCTTAACTTTTTGAACGCATGGAAATCAGTTATAACAACTGTCTTAATGTCCCTGATTGCTAATTCAGTCATCTTTGTCAAGTCTGGGTTGATTTTGATTGATTGCTTTTTCTTTTAGTCATGGGTCATGTTTTCTTAATTCTTTGCAAGCCTGGTAATTTTTTATTGGATGCCTGACATTGCAAATTTTACCTTGCTTAGGGCTATTTTTGCATTCCTATAAATATTTTTGAGCTTTGTTCTGTGATGTAGTTTAGTCACTTAGAAACAGTTTACTCCTTTGGATCTTGTTTTTTAAGATGTTAGGCAGGATCAGAGCTGTGTTTAGTCTAGAGCTAACTACCTCCATATTGAGGCAAGATACTTTTGGGTACTCTACCGAACGCTCTGCGAATTACGTGCTTTCCTACTGCTCTAGGCCTTGGACAGCTCCTGTCACTGCTCCCTCAAATCCTTCACGTGCTTCTTTCCCAGTCTTAGGTAGCCTCCTCACAGGCATTTGACGATCAGTTTTCTGCTGAATCCTCAAAGGGACCCTCCCCAGATCTCCAGAGATCTTGTTCTGTGCAGCTGTCTCTCCTCTGGTACTCTGTCCTCTGAATTCTAGTTGCCTCGATTCCACCCGGGTTCCCTATCCCTGTGCCATGACTTGAAACTTTCCTCAAGGCAGTGAGCTGGATGGTTGTAGGGCTTACCTTGTTTGTTTCCTGCCACTCAGGGATCACTGTCCTTCATTGTATGATGTCCATTGTCTTGGCAATCATTGCTGTTGTTTGCAGTGGGCAAATTTGGTTCCTGTTACTCCATCTTGGCTGGAATTAGAGGTCCCAGTGAATGTTTGTTGAGGAGTACTTTGTGTTAGGCACTGCTCTCTTGGCACTCATCAATGAATGACAAAAGACCCTGCCCTCAGGCAGCTGATGTTCTTGCAGAGCAGGCAGGGTGGGGAGTGAGTCCAAGCACTGCCACTAAAGGCTCCCCAACCCTGGGCAATCCATGCCTCCTCACTGAGCTTCAGAGCACTGCCTATTGTTATTATTACCATTGTTTGTTCATTAGTTTGTAGAATCTTGAGTAAGGGACCTTCCTACCCAGAAAACCTTTTAAAAAAAAATGACAGTATTACCACTTGATGTTGGTTGAACTTTACTTTTATTTTTTGTATTATAAAGGCTTTTTTTCCAATATATATATATTTTTTAAATAAAGGCTTTATACTACAGAATTTCCTTCAGAGGTTAGTGTGCATTGACTTCTTGGATTAGAAAGGTTGTAGTGATTTCTCATATCTGCTTTCTAAGAAAAATGAAACTTAAGCCTCAGAGGGCAGAAAGGAGGGATGTTGAGATTTTAAATTGCTGAGGGTGAGAGTGTCAATTAGTGTGACATTCTGGAAAGCAATTTGGCAGAATGTAATTAGAGCCCATGCATGCAGTTTACACTCTTGACTTTGTAATTCCATTTCTAGAAATTGGTGGGTCCTAAGGAGATAATCCAAAACACGGAGCATTGTGCAGCACTGTAGTGATGGCAGCATTATGTGGTGGCAGAGAATTAGAAACGTTGTAAGTGTCCAGCAAAAGAAAGAGGGTGTGTTAGCAGGGTGGCCGTACGCTGGAACCTTGTGCAGCTATACATCAAAAGTCGGATTTGTGAAGAGTTGTCATAACATGTTCCAACAATGTGTGACAGCTGCAGAGCACAAAATTATGCTCACAGGATGGTCTCAGCACTGAGACAGGCCCACAGGGGACAAACATTAGAAGGAACTGTCCCCAAGCTGCAGGAGTATTTTCCCCAGGGACATTTTCCCTGCTGTTATGCTTTTCCATTGTTTCCAGTTTTCCTGTGATGAATGTGCTTTAACTTTATATTTAACAAAGGAAAAAAATTAAACTTTCAATGTTCTTGTAATTCTTCCAAATGAATAGTTGATGTCTAAAGAATAGGACAATTTAAAAGGATGGAATGTAATTTAAGATGCAAAAAAATGGGCTTGTTTCTCTTACACACAGAAAGTGTTCAAAACAGACCGTTATGCTTTGTATTTTGAACATGAGGAAATAAAGTAAAATAAAGAGTCTTTAAGACAAAAGTTGCTGTGTATTGAGGTTTGCCGAAGGCCAGGATGGCGCCAAGGGTTTTACAAGCTTGAGCTTTCGTGGTCCCCTTGGCTGCCTGGGAATTGTTGTCTTTGTTTTACAGACAGGACCGGCTGATCAGAGAAGTGAAGTGGCCTGTCCTGGGTGGCACAGCCATGAGGGGCAGACTCAGGGTCTCCATGTCATGGGAACTGGTGCCTCTTCAGTGTTACTGATATGCTGGTTCCAGACGAGGTGGGAGGGGACGGTACTCCTATGAGGGAGCAGGGCCCAGCTGTGCTCACCTGACCCTAAGACATGGGTCTGTGCTCCCCACCCTACAGAGGAGTAAACTGAGGTTCAGAGACTATGAGGACTTTGCCTGTGTCCCTGCTTGCTGAGGGTCTGATGCCATGACTCTGGTGGACGCTGGTGTTGAAGGAGGCCCTTTTACTCTCACAGGGGCCTGTCCCTCCATTGCAGGGACAGGCCTTCGAGTCCTGGGTAGAATTCACAGTGTCTCTTAGTGCTGTTGCTCCCTACAGCAGATGCTGCCTGGCAGTGTTGTGAAAACCTAGGATGACACAGACTTGGAATCTCAATAAAAGCAACACAACAATTTGGCAGCAAAAATCAAATTTTTACGTGTGTCTATCAACCTAGCAATTCCCCTTCTCGAGCTCTGTCCTGGGGAAAATGCGTGTAGGTGTTCAGAGGGAGAGATGCTGAGGGATGGTCATCCTGCAGGGAGCCTGGTGCCAGTCAGTAGAGGAAGGGTTCCCTCTTCTCCTAAGGAATCTGGTACAGCTGTTATAAGGGGTTGTGTGACATCTGCACAGGACGTGGACATCATGCCAGCACGTACTCTAGAGCTGTGGTCCCCAACCTTTTTGGCATCAGGGACCGGTTCATGGAAGACAATTTTTTCACGGACTGGGGCGGTTGTGGGGGTGGTTTGGGGATGATTTGGGTGTGTTACATTTATTGTGCAGTCAAACCTCTCTGCTAATGATAATCTGTACTTGCAGCTGCTCCCCAGCGCTAGCGTCACCACCTCAGCTCCACCTCAGATCATCAGGCATTAGATTCTCATAAGGAGCTGCAACCTAGATCCCTCCATGCACGGTTTATAGTAGGGTTCGTGTTTCTGTAAGAATCTAATGCCACCACTGATCTGACAGGAGATGGAGCTTATGTGGTGATGCCAGTGATGGGGAGTGGCTGTAAATACAGATGAAGCTTTGCTGTCTCGCCTGCGCCCACTCACCTTCTGCTGTGCTGCCCGGTTCCTAACAGGCCACAGACCAGTACTAGTCCATGGCCCAGGGGTTCGGGACTGCAGCTCTAGAGAATATACAGGTGTGGGGGGTGCCAGAGTTCTACTCTTTACTGTAGATATTTCTGGAATATTCGAACTTTTTGTAGCAATTGCTTAGCAAGCATGAGTGTGCTGCTATATCACTTTTGGAATCCTAAAAACAGTTAAATGCACTGTGCGTATTTTCTAGCAGTAGGTGAGAGACGCCAGCTGGGTGCAGTGATTAGTGTGCTTTCTCCGTTTCTGTTTCAGGACAACGTGTTAAACATCATTAACCAGATCATGGATGAGTGCATCCCCCAGGACCGCGCCCCAAGGGACTTCTGTGTCAAATTCCCCGAGGAGATCCGGCACGACAACCTGGCCGGCCAGCTGTGGTTCGGTGCCGAGGTAGCGGGCGGCCGCCTGGGTTCCATGGTCCTCATGTTGGGCGGTATCCCACTGTGTCCCTGTGAACCTCATCCGTGGGCACCCACTGGTGCAGGGACCTGGTGTTTCCTCCATGGCTCGGTCTGAGCCTGTTAGGCCAAGTGCCCCAAGAGGGTCTGGAAAAGCCACAAACTTGGGCCCCCAAAACTGCACAAGCAAATGCAGTTCCCATGTGATTTTTATGAGGTTCTCAGACCCCCAGACATCCAGGACCTAAAAGTGGTTCTTAATAGCAATTATACCAATATCAAGAACAGTAGATCCCCTCCCCCACCTACAGCAAGGGTGGCAGCTGTGCCGGATTTCACTGTGCCGTGTCTCACAATAGCCTGTCAGATCTTTATCTTCATCTCCCAATGAGGAATCTGAGGCACCAAGAGGAGGGTGCCCCATTCCCTGCAAGGAGGTGGGGCCAGCCTTCCCCAGCCCCCACCGTGTGGACTCCCCAGACTCTCCCCTTGGCCATACCCTGAGGTCTGACTGCAGCCCTGACACCTGCCCCTTGGTTGTTTTGCCCACCTTACCTCTCAATGGATCCCTGGGACCATGGGTCCTTACATGACACCACCCAGCCATGTGCCCGTCTGCTCCCCGTTTCTCCCCGTCCCTGCGCCCACCCGACTCCTCTGAACTGTCTGGTTGGGGTGTCCTCCGCCAAGGCTGTAGGGGTGTGGGTGGCCCCTGGGCAGGTTATCCCTCCTCCCTAGCCTGTTTTCACCTCTGTGAAGCGGGTCCTGGACAGAGGGTGAGGAGTCATGAGGAGGGGCAGGCCCTGCGCCAGCTGGCCTGGTAGGCACATGGCATTCGGGGCACTGTCAGCTCCTGTGTGGTCCTGGTGCCTGCAAGCTCCGCACTCCCCTCCAGGGTGGGCCTGGGAAACCCTCAACCCCCTGGCTCTGTCACCTGGGAAATGGCCTCTTGTCCTGTTTGTCTGACTACCGCTGATGCATTGGCTGGTTGATTGGTTCTGGCCTGAACCTGGTGAAGCCTGGCTGTGGGCGAGCACCGCCGTCACAGCACCCCTGCCCCTGAGAGCGGCTGGTAGGACCCCACGTCACTGACACGCTGGGGCCTGCCACTGGAGCCCAGGGCAGGTTTGGGGGTTCATGGGTGCGGAGAGGCCCTCCCTGCCTGCCCGGAAGCCTGGTCCTGAGTCTGAGTGTATTGATAGGAGGTGTCTAACTTCCTTGAAAGGTTGGTGTCCTGAATTTAAGAGAAGCCTCTTGAAGGGGACCAAGAGCAGGTGCAGATCCTTGCTCTAGAGTGGGAAGACGGTCACTAAAACATAGGGGCATGGCAAAGCCAGGCTCCCCGGGGACAGGGTGACTCCTGAGAGCCCCGCCCTCCGTCCCAGGCCCCTCCCTGACCGTGTCCCCCCACCCGCAGTGCCTGGCTGCCGGCTCCATCATCATGAACCGTGAGCTCGAGAGCATGGCCATGCGCCCACTGGCCAAGGAGCTCACCCGCAGCCTGGAGGATGTGCGGGGCACCCTCCGCGACCAGGCACTGCGGGACCTCAACATGTACACGGAGAAGATGAGGGAAGCGCTGAGGCACTTCGACGTCCTGTTTGCGGAGTTCGAGCTGAGGTGACTGAGGGTCGCCCCCATCAGCATGGGGGGCCCCGCCTTTGCTTTGTGAGTGGAGGGGGGTGCCTGCTCTCAGGAGCTCATTCCGCTATTTCAAGCTAGAAAATTCCACAGAGGGAGGAGCTGGGCTAGCCCAGGGCCATCTGTTGGTGTAGTCAACTCCGGGGGGCGTGGTATGGGGTGAGGGGGAGGAACCTTCTTGGGGAGAGAGACAAGCAGAGGGGACACAGGTGGGGCCAGTGGGGGTCTGGCTGGCGTGGGCCTCCAGGGCAGAGGACTTGGGAGAGGCCCGTGGGGCTAGGCACGCTGTGACGCGGCCATAGACGTGACAGCGCTCACAGTAGGTGAGAAAGAGGAGGCAGCATCGTGTCCATGGTGGTCCAAGTTAATAAAAATTGTTCATCCTGTCATCTGTCACCTCTAGAGGGAAACCAGCCACCACATCCACATCAAAGGCTGTGGTCTCTGGGAAGTGAAAGCATGGATAACGGAGTTTTATTTTCTTCTGTCTTCCCAGATTGACTAAATAAGCTTTTATAAGAAAAAATCAGTTAATGATTTAGAAGGAAAGAAAATGTTCTGGGGCCGGGAGCGGTGGCTCATGCCTGTAGTCCCAGCACCCTGGGAGGCTGAGGCAGGAGGATCACTTGAGCCCAGGAGTTGGAGGCTGCAGTGAGCTATGATGACACTATTGAACTTCAGCCTGGGTGACAGAGTGAGACCCTGTCTCAAAAAAAAAAAAAAAAGAAGTTCTCACTGGGAGATGGCTGGACAAACCTTAATGTTCTTGCAGCCACCCAGCCAGCCTCCTGTGAGCGCCTGTGTGGCCTGGGCTGGCTTCCAGGGCCACCGGGGTGCCCACAGCATGACGCTGCCCACGCGGGGCTCACGGGGTGTTCACCTGTTCACCCATCCAGCCACACACGTGTTCGTTCATTCTCTCACTTGCTCACTGTTAAGGCCGGTGCTGCAGTGGGAGACAGTCCCCGTACATGGGCGGCGACGGTTCCAGGGCCGTCAGGGCTGACGGGGCAGGGCTGTGGGGCCTGAGGAGGCCCTGCACTGGGCCTGCCCTGGCAGGAGCTTTGATTTAAAATACTTGTAAAGCTGGGAGTTGTGGTTTTATGAAACCGTAGAAATAGGGCAGTGTTGCAATTTTAATTTAAGACACACTTTGATTTGGAGAGGCCCATGGGTGGCCCGAGGGTGGCATTAACCTTCCTCGCTGTGTTTGCAGCTATGTCTCGGCCATGGTGCCCGTGAAGTCTCCCAGGGAGTACTACGTGCAGCAGGAGGTCATCGTGCTGTTCTGCGAGACGGTGGAGAGGTGAGGACAGGAGGGGCAGGGTGGGGGGCCCCGAATCCCTGCTCCTGCCTGCTGACCCAGGCCTGGAGCAGAGGGCAGCCCTGGGCAACACACCTCATCCAGGGCACGCCCAGAGGGGACGGCACCCGCACACGCTCGCCGCCTGCCCCACGCGCTGCCCTCCCTGCTGCGCAGAGCAGGAGGCCTCCCTCTCCTCTGCTCCCGCCGCCTCCCCACGGTGCCTTTGCTCTGGGCCCCAAGGGTAGACCCTGCAGGCGGAGGGGACACCGAAACCACCTGGCCTCCCCTCCTCCCTTACCCCTCACCCCTCACCCCTCACCCCTCACTCCTCGCCTCCTTAATTCGACAGGCCAGGATGTGGTTCTTGCTGGTGTCATGGCTGCTGATCAAGGTTTTGTGTGGGTGAATCATGAATATTCTCATCAGGCCTATACAGTTATTAAAGGCAGGTTTTCTGGATGGATTTTGGGGTTAAAGTTTGACCTGGAATGTTTCTGTGGTTTGACTAGTGTTATGGTGTAGTATGTTTTGGAATTGCTTAATATCATTCATAAGTTTGTGTTTTTTAAAAGATGGAGTATTCACTGTTTATGCTTTGAGAGAGATTTCAATTTGCCAGAAAATAAGATGTCTGAAGTTACCTTTTATTTTGAAAAGTCATTGTGTCAGCAGGCCTGCTCATCGGGTGTGGAAAAAGGCCTTTGTGACCCCAAGGGGTGGAAGTGCATCCAGTTTCTCAGGCAGTGTCATGTTGTTTGGGGTAGTATTTTTGCTCCATGTTTATTCCTGACACTTGCGTTGTTTCGGTTTCCTGACTGAGGAAAGCCACCGACTGGATTAGTTTCTTGTTTGGTTGGATGTCATAGCTGTGCCACTCATTTTACCCACCCTGCTTCCTGGGACAGAGCCGGGCCGGCTGAGCTTCAGGGTGTGGGGTTCGCTGGGCATCGGCTCCCTGGAGGATCAGCACCCTCTGGACGTGTCTGCTGAGCGTGGCCGCAGGCGTGGCGTGAACATGCCGCCCCTGCCCGGCTCCAGTCTGACCCGAGGGTGCGGGTGGGCCAGCCTGGCCCTGCTGACTCTCTCCCCCTTGGACAGGGCTCTGGACTTCGGGTACCTGACCCAAGACATGATTGACGACTACGAGCCGGCCCTCATGTTCACCATCCCGAGGCTGGCCATCGTGTGGTGAGTGCCCCTCCCGCTGGGACAGCTGTCAAGGCTGGCGCCAGGTCCCCACTGGGTGTTGGTGCGTGGTACTCACACCTGGACAGGCGCTGCTCGGCTGCCCAGGTCAGGTGCTAGTAGACCTGCCGTGGCCCTCGGCGGGTGAGGAACCAGGCGTTCTGAGCACCTCCTATGTAGCTTGTTGGCAAGGGAGGGGCCTCCCGCCCTAAACAGTGCAGATGGCCAAGCCTCTGCCACTGGACAGGTGAGATGGAGAGCAGCTTGTTAGTCACAGAGACTCGTAGCCTGTGGACCGTGCAGGACCACATGGGCTGCAGTTGGGAACAGCGTGACCGTGCAGGGGCTGTGGGAGGCAGGCTTGGTAGTAACAAGAGGATGAGGTGCCCCCTGGCTCCCGCAGGAGGATGTGATTGGTTTGTTTGAATAATTTTGAGGGCTGGCAAGGAGGTGGAACCCGTTAGATTGAAGACCAGATGGGGTGCAACGGGTCTGGCCTGCAGTGGGGGCACATCTGGGGAGAGGGAGGAACTCACAGGTAGCCTTTGCGGCCTTGTGGGGCTCAAAGATGTCAAGACAGAACATGGAATTTTAGGCCTTAAATACACCGAGGTGGGCAGTGCTAGGGCACTTGAAAAGTATCTCTGAGCTTCTGGGGCCGAGGTCAGAGCCCAGGTGTTTCGGGGCTTGGCCCACTGCTGTGCAGCCACAGCCTGAATCCAGACAGGGACCCCCCTTCCCTCCTGCCACGGAGGGAGGAGGGGAGTGAATGAGCCGTGGAGAGCTCGGTGGAGAGGCCTGTTGGGCTTGCAGCTGGGAGCTCGACCAGAGGCTGCTGGCCTGCAGGTGTGGAACTGGGCAGGGGTGGGGAATGGGGCATCCTCGGGATGGGTGCCCGTTGGAGATGTGAAGTGGCTGGGGGTGTGGGGTGGGCCCAGAGGCTAGGACTTGTCCAAGCACAGGCCATGGAGAGGCCCTGCTGAGGGCCCAGGGGAACCTGGAGCACAGGCACATGTAGCAGTGTGCTGGGGCGAGCACAGACCCCACCACCATGGGAAATGGGGTGCAGTGGTGGCAGCTGGGGGCAATGGCAGTGCCTTGGGACAGGGCCAGCCTCCTGGGTCCGCAGAGGACAGAGGTGCTTCCCTCAACTGCAGGGATAAGTCACATGCCGCGGGCAGGAGTTGGGAGCCTCGGGGCAGTGTGGAGGGAGTCCAGACCCTCCCCTGGGCCTGGCCATCTGCTCCCCTGTGTCTCAGAGCAGCCTTGAGGGCTGGGGGTGTCCCCAGGGTGTCTTTGGGTGCCGTCTGGGCCAGGGCTTCTCCCTCTGGCACTGTATTTCTGGACTTCACACGCCGTGTTTGTTCGCTCTCTCTGTGCCCACCTCTGGGTCCACCTGCCAGCAGCTGAGCCTTTGCTTTTCCTGCAGGCCTGTCCAGGTCCACAGCGCCCGGGAAGCGCTTCACCTGGGAGGCAGAGTGAGGCCGCTGCAGGGGCTTTGTCCTCAGGGTCCCCTCCTGGAGGCAGCAGCTTGGGATGCCCTCAGGCTCTGGCTGGAGGGAGGGCCTGGAACGGAAGCTGGGGGATCCCACTTGATGAGGGGGGCTCGGAGGGTAGGAAGGAGGAGGGGGAGCAGGTCTGGCTCTGGGGGATCGTGAGGTGCACCGGGCTGAAACTGGAACCCACCGCCCCCCAGCTGCTGCAGGACCCACAGCCCTGTGTTGATGGCCCCCTCTCTCGCCACCGTGGGCCAGACAGGCAGAGGCCACAGCTGCCCAGGGTGGGGCCCAGGACTTGATCCTTCCTGTATTCAGGAGCATGTATTGAGTGACTGCTGTATACCAGCCCTGTGCTTGTCCCAGGGATACTGCAGTGCCCATGGGGGAGATGGGACAGGTGGGCAGATAAGCAGTTGCTGTGGAGGGTTCTGGATGCTGGGGCGAGCTCAGCCAGGACCCCCCTGGTGTGGACAGGAGCTGGAGGTGCAGGGTGGGGCCTCCAGGGCAGGGGCCATGAGAGCAAACCCCTGAAGCGGCGCGGGAGCCAGGTAGGCACCGGGACCAAAGGGGTTGGGAGGCCGGGCAGCTCAGGCTGAGCTAGGATGGGCTGAGAAGGTACTTTGCCAGTAACGGGAAACCCAGGCAGGCGAGTGCTTCCTGGAACCCCACCCTCACGGTCATGACTGTCTAGAGTGTGTACCGGGACCCAGGTAGGAACCCCAGGGAACATTCAGAGCAGAGGGGTGGGGAGCCGATGTGGGGCTTCTCTTTGGCCCTCCCCTCTACTCCCCTGTTGCAGGAGCCCCAGTAAAGGTGCTGGACAGAAACAGATGAGGAAGCGTCTACCAGGCTCGCTGTGTGCCAGCCCCCACAGCTCTGAAGGGCTCCCAGAGACAAGGCGCTGCTCAGGCCAGCAGCTGGAGGTGGCAGGACGAGGTCCAGCAGATGAGTCAGAGCCGGCGTTTGGCCTGTGACAAAAGCAGCAGAGAACTCCGGTTGTGAAGCCGCAGGAGGCTGCCCAGGCAGGGACAGCGGTTGGCTGAGGCCCGGGGGGAGAGGTTGGCGGGTTTGGCCCTCTCCCACCCGCCGGTGGGGACGGAGCCCGGGTGATTCTGATGCCCCAGGTGGCAACGTGCGTTCTGGGGGGAGTGTCTCCACCAGGTTCAGACTCCTCCACAGCCTGGTTGTACTTTTAGGACTTCCCAGTCCCCGTCAGTGTGCACGTGGTCGCTGGTGCCGGCCCAGGACCCCACCCAGCCCTGGTGATCCTCCTCGCCCCGGCTTGGCACCGTCTACACTTGCAGCTCCCTCTGCTTGTGGACCCAGGCTGGACCTGCTGGAGGAGCCCCCCCCTCCACTCCCTGGGCCCCTCTTACTCCCCCCGCCGACTCCATCCCCTCCAGGGCGTTTCCAGGAGCTGCTCACAGGGCCACAGGGTGGTGGGGTTGGTCGCCGTCCTCCTGGGTGACCCTCACCCCCCTGCGCTGAAACAAGGCGGTCACCTTTCCCTGCCCAGGCCCTCCAGAGGCTCCAGCCAGCGACCTGCTCCCCCTGCGGTCCCTCGGCTGCCCCTCTGTGCTGCTGGGGTCCTGCCCTGCGCCGCCCCCCAGCCCCCTGTGCTGCAGGCGGCCATACAACTCACCCATTTGAAGTGTGCAATTCAGTGGGTTTCGGTCTGTGCACAGAGCTGTACAGCTATCAGTCGCCACTAATTTCACAACATTTTCATCACCCCACAGAGATGCCCTGTCACCCCTTGGCAATCACCCCCCCTTAACTGTTAATCCCGCCCCCAGCCCTAGCAAGCCATTGATCTCAGTTCTGTTTCTATAGATTTACCTATTCAGATTATTCGTATAACTGGGATCTGTATTATTTTTTGTCTCTCCCACTGGACTGTAAGCACCAGGAGGACAGGGATGTTCCCATTCCTTGCACACCGATGTGCCCTTAGTGCCTGGAATGTGGTAGCACAGTGGACTTTTGCAGAATTTTGTTGAATTGATCTGACAGGGCACAAATATGTATCATATTTACAAAGATTATCCATGAAGTATTACTTGTAATCATAAAAATTTGAGGGAGGATGGATATCCAAAATTAAGGGATTGATTAAAAATGATGCTCTAGCCATTTAATTTAAATAATGTTGGAGAAAAATTCATAATGCTGTGCAAAAACATCCCCAGTGTATTAAGTATAAAAATTATCAAATAGAATGTCTCTATTTTACAAAATTTCTTAATATGGTAGGTAAAACTTCTGTAAACAGAATCAAAGCAATAAATGTTCTTTTTTCTTGTGGTAAAATATGCATAACATAAGACTTATTTAAACCCTTTCTTGAGTGTACAATTCGGTGGCACTAAGTACATTCACATTGCTGTGCCACCATCACCACCATGCACCTCCTTTTCCATCATCCCGAACTGAGACTCTGTCCCCATTAAGCACTAACTCCCCTTTCTCCCCAGCCCCTGGGACCCACCATCCCACTTTCTGTCTCTATGGTTATAACTACTCTAGGAACCTCATTTAAGTGGAATCATACAGGATTTGTCCTTTTGTGACTGGCTTATTTCACTTTGCATTATGTTTTCAAGGTTCATCCATGTTATAGCATGAGTCAGAGTTTCCTTCCTTTTTAAGACCAATATTCCTTTGTATGTCATTAAATATTATTTTAAATAAAAGATTTGTGATAACAGTCTAAAGAGTAAAATACCTAGGAATAAATTTAACCAAGGAGATGAAAGACACGGATGATGAAACTATAAAATATTGCTGAAAAAATTAAAGAAGACCTAATTAAAGGGAAAGGCATCCCATGTTCACAGATTGGAAGACTTAATATAGTTAGGATGGCAATACTACCCAAAGTGATCTACAGATTCAATGTAATCCCTGTCAAAACTCCACTGGCCTTTTTTTGCAGAAAATGGAAAAATGTTCCTCAGATTCATATGGAACTGCAATGGGCCCTGAATAGCCAAAGAAATATCAAAAAAGAAAAACAAAGTTGGAGGACTCACACATCCTGCTTTCAAAACTTACTACAAATCAAAACAGTATGGAACCGACATAAGGATAAATGTATAGACCAATAGAATAGAATTGATGGGCCAGAAATAAATCCAAACATCTATGGTCAAATGATCTCTCACAAGGGTGCCAAGATCATTCAATGTGGAAAGAACAGTCTCTTCAACAACTGTTGCTGGCACAACCGGATAACCACATGCAAACCAAAAAAGTTGGACCCTGTGATGGTTAATTTTATGTGTCACCTTGCTTAGGCCATGGTACCCAGATATTTGGTCAAATACCAGTCTGGATGTTGCTGTGAGGGTATTTTTTTCTTTTTTAAATTATAAATTGACAATTTATAGTTGTATAAATTTACAGGGTGCAAAATGATGTTAAAATTTGTGAATACAATGTGGAATAATCAAATCAAGCTAGTTAACATATCTATCACCTCAAATACTTAACATTTTTGTGGTGAGAACATTTGAAATTTACTCTCTTAGCAATATGGAAATGTACAATACTCTATTATTAATTATATTCACCACACTGTGCAATAGAACTCAAAAAAAAAAAATTCTTCCTGAGATTTTATACCCTTTGACCATCATCTCCCCACCCACCTCCCCAGCCTTTGTAACCACCATTGTTCCCCCTGCTTCTGTAGTTCAATTGTTTTAGATTCCACATATAAGTAAGAACATGTAATATTTACCTCTCTGGGCCTGACTTATTTCACGTAGCATAACGTTCTACAATTCCATCTGTGTTGTCACAAATGTCAGAATTTCCTTCTTTTTTAACACTGAGTAGTATTCCACTGTGTATGTGCACCACATTTTCTTCATCCATTCATCTGCTGTGGGACACCTAGGTTGATTCTGTAACTTGGCTATTGTGAATAATGCTGCAACGAACATGGGAGTGCAGACATCCCATCAACAAACTGACTTAAAATCTTTTGGGTAAATATCTAGAAGTGGGATTGCTGGATCATCTGGTAATTCTGGTTGTAGTTTTTTTAGGAACCTCTGTACTGTTTTCCATAAAGGCTGTTCCTGTTTACATTCCTGTCAACAGCATACAAGGATTCCCTTTTCTCCACATTCTCACCAATACTTAATATTTCATCTTTTTGGTAAAAGATATTCTGACAGGTGAGAGATGATATCTCATTTTGGTTTTAATTTGCATTTCCCTAATGATTAGTGATGTTGAGCATCTTCTCATATATCTGTTGGTCATTTGTATGTCTTCTTTGGAGAAATGTCTTTATCTCTGGGATGCAATGATGGCTCAACATATGCAAATCAATAAATGTGATACATCACATTAACAGAATGAAAGACAAATACCATATGATCATTTCATTAGGTGCAGAGAAAGCATTTGACAAAATTCAACATTCTTTGGTGATAAAAATCTCTCACCAAATTAGGTATAGAAGGAATGTACACCTTCAAGGCCACTCTTGAGTGAAAATGAAAGAAGAAGGAATATATCTCAACACAGTAAAGGCCATTTGTGAGAGGCCCACAGCTAACATTGTATTCAATGGTCTAAGATCTGGAACAAGACAAGAATGCCTATTCTCATCATTTCTATTCAACATAGCATTGGGAGTCATTTCTGCATCAATTAGGGAAGAGTAAGAAATAAAAGGCATCCAAATAGGAAAATAAGAAGTCAAATTGTTACTCTTTGCTGATGACATGATCTTATATATGGAAGTCCTACAGACGCCACCAAAAAACTGTTAGAACTAATAAATGAATACAGTAAAGTTGCAGGATACAAAATCAATACACAAAAAACGATAACATTTCTATACACTAACAACAAACTATCTGAAAAAGAAATCAAAAGAACAAGCTCATTCATAATAGCTACATAAAAATAAAATACTTAGAAATAAATTTAACCAAGGACGTAAAAAACCCATACACTGACAACTATAAAACATTGATGAAATAAATTGAGGAAGACACAAATAAATGGAAAGACATCCCATGTTCACGCATTGGAAGAGTTAATATTGTTAAAATGTCCACATTACCCAAAGAGATCTACAGATTCAATGCAATGCCTGCTAAAATCCCAACATCATTTTTCATGGATATGAAAATAATAATTTGCATTCCAGTTATTTAAACTGAGATATTCTTGATCAGATTGAACGTACTGTGAGTAGATCTCTTTCCATAATAAATAAGATGGAGAATCTTTGGAGGATGATCTCACTGAACTGGTAAATTAGCTTCCTTTGGATTTTGGTGATTTCCCCAGTTCTTCCAAAATTCCTCAGTGCCATGGCCATTTCAAATAAATCGTGGTGTTCTGCTTACCTTTTCTTTTTCCCCAGAGTTCCACAAGTTTTTCTTTTTCTTTTTTCTGATACAAACTGAAAGATGCCTTTGGTTTTATCCATCCCCTGAATACAAGATGCCGTCTCAGGATTACACAGGGACTGGTGAAGGTGTTCTGTTACTGTTTTCTTGTTATAGACAGGTTCCTCTGCAGGCAGCACTTCACAGCGACTGGATTTCCTCTAACATGAGGATGATGGCTGATGAAAGCCAGGTAATTTTTGTAACCTAGGGAGCTGCCGCAGCACCTCAAAAGCATCTTTAAATGCTTGTCCCAGCTTGTCCTGTTGAACACAAGTCGTGCTTCATTCATAAGCTGACGGTTCGGTGCATCAGTGCCCAATCCAGTGTCCACTTGTCCAAGGTGGACACAACTTTCCCCTCCCCTGAAACACACGTCTGTGTCATCCTGCTGTGAAGGTAATTTTAAGATGAGATTGACGTTTATTTACTTCAGTAGACTTTGATTATGGACGATTACCCTCCACAACGTAGGTGGGCCTCATCCAACCCATGGAAGGCCTTAAGAGAAAACAGACTGAGCCCCCCAGTAGGAGAGAATTTTGCCTCCAGCCTGTCTTTGGACCCGGACTGTGGCACCAATTCCTTCCCCAGGTTTCCAGCCTGCTGGCCTACCCTGCAGATTTTGGACTTGTTAGCCTCCACAATTGTGTGCCAGTTCCTTAAAATCAAAATCTCTCTCTCTTTCTCATTCTGTTTCTCTAGAGAACTCTGACTAATACAGAGGGTAAATCTTCATGTTCTCAGATTTGGCAATGGATTCTTAGATTTGAAACCAAAAACACCAGCAACAAAAGAAAAAATAGATAAACTGGACTTCATCAAAATTAAAAACTTGTGCATCAAAGAACATTACCAAGAAAGTGAGAAGACAACCTAAAGAACAGGAGAAAATATTTGCAAATCATATATCTAATAAAGATTTAATATCCAGAACATACAAAGAACCCTTACAACTCAACAATAAAGAGACAACTCAATTTAAAAATGGGCAAAGACTTGAATAGACATTTCTCCAAAGAAGATATACAGATGGCTAATAAGCACATGCCAAGATGTTCAGCATCATGGGTCATTAAGGAAATGCAAATCAAAACCGCAATGAGATACTACTTCACACTCACTAGGGTGGCTGTAATAAAAAAACTGAAAAGAGTAAGTGTTAGTGTGGAGAAGTAGGAACCCTCATACATTGCTGCTCAGAGTGTAAAGTGGTGCAGCTGCTATGGAAAACAGTTTGGTGGTTCCTTAAAAAGTCAAACAGAATTATATGATCCATATGGTAATACCACACACCTTGGGCATATACCCAAGAGAAATGAAAACATATGTCCGCAAAGACACTCATACACAAATGTTTATAGCAGCATTGTTCATAATAGCCAAAAGGCAGAAGCAACCCAAATGTCCATCAACGGATGAATGGGTAAAGAAATTGTAGATACATACAATGGAATATTAACCATAGAAAGGAACAAAGTACTGACACATGCTACAGTATGGGTGAACCTTAAAAACATGATATGAAAGAAGCCAGTCCCAGAAGGTCATGGATTGTATGATTTTGTTTATATGAAATGCCCAGAATAGGCAAATTCACAGAGACAGAAAGTAGATTAGAGGTTGCCAGAGGATGGGGGAGTCAGAACGGGGGGTGATCACTTAAAGGGTGTTCTTCTGAGGTAATAAAAATGTTTTGGACGAAAGAGAGGGGATGAGCGCACAGCATTGTGAATGCAGTGGATGCCATGGAATTGTTCCCTTTAAAATGGTTAATTACATGTTATATGAGTTTCATATAACAGATTTTTTTGAGAGACGAAAAAGAGAAGACTGGCCACCCACCCTTCCAGCAGGGGCCAGTTCTGTCCGCCGTGCTGGGCGCCCTCTTGCCCACTCACTCACGCTGGACCTGGGCCGGGACCCTCCCTGTGCCCCCTGCAGACCCCCGTCCATGCCCAGGCTGCAGGGTCCAGCCCCCTGCCTGCCAGGCTCACCCATGACGCATGGACGCAGGCCTGTGTGGCCTGTGCTGGTGTGGTGCCTGGATCCCCCTGCCCTGTTGGGCAGTGGCCGAGGGCGGTGGCTGCGTCAGCCCCAGCTGCTTCTCGGGTGGCTCATTCGTGGCCTCATTCTCCAGCTGCTTCCTAGTTCCCAGTCAGACTCATGCAAATGCTGGCCCAGGCCAGCCTGGGCCACTTCCCATCTCTCCCCGCTCCACCCTCCTCCTGGCAACCTCTTCCACCAGTGTCCAGGCCATCGGACACTGCACAGACGTTTGGTGAGCTCCTGCTGGGCCACCCAACACTGGGACTGAAGACCAGCCTTGCTCTGGTCCATAGGGACACCCGATTGGTGGGGCACAGACAGCCTAGCCATCCCATGTGCCTTCTCTTTGCAGTTTGGGCACTTCCCAGGCTGCTTAGCAGCAGGGCTCAGCCGGTGTAGAGCACACAGTGCTCTGAGTGCTCTAGCACGTGGAAGCCGACGCACCATTGGACACCAGGACACAGCCAAGGGGACGTCCTCAGGTCACAAGAGGAGGTGGGCACGGCAGGCTTGGAGGTCTGTGCGCTGATCCCTTCATAATCAGTGGATTCTTCTCTGGGGCTCCAGTCTAACACCATTCGTAGGGTGGGCCTCGTCCCTGGCACTGTGCCAGGCCACTCGAGCAGGAGTGCCCTTCTCACTGCATGGACAGGGCAGCTGGGATCCTTCCCCAGGCCACATTGCTGCCGGGTGTAGGCGGGGAGCGAGGCGTCCAGTAGGGCAGACACTGGGTCAGTTGGTCACTGCCAGGCTAAATCCCAGGTGCAGCAGTGGAGGAGCTCTGCCCAGGGTCATGGAGGGCTTCCCCGAGGAGGGGCTGCTGGAGTTAGGACCCCCACCACCTCCTCCTTGCTTTCTGAAAGAGGAGGTTGCCAGGAGGCTGGGGCAGGGGTTCACCAAACCACCCCCTCCATTTTCACTCTGCCTTTGTCCTGAGCCCACCTGACTTACCTGTGGAGTCAAGGTTCTATCTGGGAAACTGTGCCCTGAAAACTGTTCATTCGGTCAGAATGCTCAGCCCACGTGAGAGCCACAGAACAGGCCAAACGGGATGGAAGCCTGGCTGTGGCCGGCTGTGCCTCCCCAGGAGCTCAGGACCAGCCCCTGCTGCCCTCCGAGCTGGTCCCCTGCAGGGCCTGTGGGCCTTCTGTCACTGCTCTCCTGCCTGCCCCAGGAGGCAGCACTGCCCAGTTTTTCCTGTGACTTTTGAATCTTTCTTTTTGCACGTGAAATCCAACCAATTTTAGGGAAAAACAGTCCCTTCGTTCAATTCTGTTTATCGGTTTTTTTCACTGAACTTGACATGTTAGACAAGAAGACTGCACCCGATCCTGGCAGTAAGACCCCATCACGTTTGCAGAGAGAGACATTCCGGCAGCGTCCATTTAAGCACACAAGCCCGCGGGGCCCTCGCCTGGCTCAGATGAGGAAGATAGGGGATACGTAGTGCATTCCTGGGTGGACGCTCCCTGGGCACCTGAGACATGCCCAAGGGGTCTGGTCCCCAGAGACTCAGGGGAGGCACCCAGAGCAGGGTCCCCCAGGGATGAGTGCTCACGCGGAGAGGCGGGTCCGGATGTGGATCACTGAGGCACACTCAGAGCTGGGCAGGGCCGAACAGGGGCTGCCAAGGGGAGAACGTGGTGTGGCCTATGGATGGGGGCTGCTGGAGGGTGGCATCTGAGCAGGCTTGTTCTTTAGCAGGCACCAAGCTGGACGCTGGGACGGGCACAGGGAGGAAAGCCAGCCTCGGCCGCACAGGAGTCCTGGGGAGGGAGGCCTCTTGAGGCGTGGCAGGCACCCTGGGGAGAGGATCAGTCCTGCCTGGGGGGTGACAGGAGGCTGCTTCCCACCTGGAAGGGTGACAGAGCATTGGCCAGACTGCGGGGAGGGCGCCCAGGTGGGACCTCAGTTCTCACCTCCAGCTTCTGATCTGCTTTTGGGGTAGATGGTTTCAGGTCTAACTCTCATAAGCTTCTACAGATGAATTAAACCACAAATCCAGTTTTTCCATTTTCAAGAAGGCAGATTTTAGTAACAAATCTTGAGGCTAATTTATCTGATTGCAACACTGATGTGTACAGATACATTTTTATGATTATTTTATGATGCCCCCAATGAACATAAGCTAATCAACTGGCAAAGATAAAGTCTGGGTATAATTTTCGTTGCCTTTTTCTAAACTTACTTAAGATTCACTCATGAGAGTCAAAGCGTGAGCCCATGATGTGCTGGGCACAGCGATACTGTAGGGTCCTGGCAGCTGTGCGTCTCCTTGCAGGTGTCTGAGTGGGGAGGTCCCAGGCTCGTCCAGAGGGCCATGGGGCCTAACTACACCGGCTTTTGTGTCTCGAATGCAGTGGCCTCGTGGTCTACGCAGATGGACCCCTGAACTTGGACCGCAAGGTAGAAGACATGTCTGAGCTGTTCCGGCCCTTCCACACCTTGCTGCGGAAAATAAGGTGGGCGGATTGGGGGAAGGAAGGGAGGGAAGGAAAGGGGAGGGGGGAGGGGTGCTGCCACCGAGTGTTCAGCCACCTCCAAGTCCTCCTTCTTCGCATGAGGAAGGGCCAGCCGGGTAACATTCCTGGTGGTTGTAAATGGCCCCACGGTGGTCAAACCCAGTTTGGCTTTTGTTCCACCAGGGCATCACATGGGGTTGGGAGCTCTTTTGGGCGCAGCTCTGGGGAGTGGTAAACTTCATAGTTCCTGCATTGGAACCAAATGGCTAATCGTGTACCCTTTATTCACCAAAAGCCCTGGAGTTGACCTCTGTTTAAGTCAGTGGTGGTCATATTTTGGTCTTTGTCTTTAATTATTGGTGTGTGTTTGTGTCAACACATTGGAGCCCCTTTTAAAACTCCTCACCTTTCTTCCCGTGGATGAAGTGTTTTGCTGGGCAGCCTCTCTGCACCGACAGAGCCCTGCTGTGGCCGCCTGGAGGGTGGGGTGGCATGAGGGCTGTGGCTGCGCTTCCTCCGAGTGCCTCCCTGGCCCATGGCCTTGGACCCCTGGGTGTGTCCTACCGTGGCTCCTGGTCTCAGGGATCAGGTTTCCTTTGGGGACCCAGAGAGCACATAACTGTGCCCCACGTGGAGCCAGAGGTGCTGTGAGTCCAGTGGAAAGTGACCCAGAATGGGGTCTTGGGGTCTCGAGCTCTCAGGACCTTGGCAGGGTGGTGCTTGGAGAGTCAATGGGCCTGGGGATGGGGCACTCAATTAGGCCCATGGTTTGTCTGGTGGGGGGCTTCCCTCTCACTCTGGGAGTCGTGACCCTGGGTCCCAGAGGCCACAGTCCCACCCTCCCTGGGTGATATCTGGGAGAGGAGAGGGGAGGGATGACCCAGGCCTGGGCAGGAAGGCACAGGGCGCTCTAGGCAGACGGGGGTCTTGTAGAAGGGGCGGGTGAGCACTGGGGCTAAGGGCAAGGGAAGGGAGCTGCATGGGGCACTGTGGGGATGGGAGAGGGCCCAGGCCACACGTGGCGATCCCAGCAGGCTTGCCACTCGCAGGGATGGAGAGAAAGGTGGGAGCTGAGCGAGCCTGGAGGCAGAATGTTGTCCAGGTGCAGCTGGGGATGTGGGATCATACGGACCCCAGACTGGGTGTGGGGAGCGACTCCTATAGTATCTGAGAAGGCAGGAGCCTTCTCTATCAAGGATGAGCAATTTAAAATCCCCAGACCCTGTTAAATATCATTCATCACATATTATCCCCAAAAGCCAGTGTGGATGGAATGAGACTCTGCAACCCACCCTGGGGCCCTGACTCAGGGAAACTTCATGTGTGGATTGGGGGCAGGGACACAGGTGTGCAGCCCCAGGCTGGCCCTGCCTGCCACCCTGAAGGAATTGGAATCACTGCATAGTTCCCCATGCGTGGAAAACAGTGAGGCTCTGCAGGTGAGCCTGAGGCTCCTCCGGGGGTGGGTTCAGGGACTTATCTGTTATTGTCCTTTGTGGTCCGGTGTTTACAAACAGCTTCAGGAACTGCAGCCTTCATCATGGGGTCATATGCCACCCCTGGGAAAGAAAAGCCAGGAAGAAATATCTAAATAGAGTATTTAAATATGAACTTGGACTGAGGCTGGCAGTTAGAGATCACTCTGGACTGAGGCTGGGAGTTAGAGATAGTTAGAATGAGACCCTGTCTCTACAAAAAATAGAAAAATTAGCTGGGTGTGGTGGCACGTGCCTGTAGTCCCAGCTACTCAGGAGGCTATAGTGAGTTATGACTGTGCCACCGCACTCCAGCCTGGGTGACAGAGCAAGACCCTGTCTCTAAAAAATGGAAAAAAAAAAAAAGAATTTGGAGTCAGTTATAAAATAATTGAGGAATACGATGAATTTTGTGAATGGACATTGTGATAAATGAGCGCTATTAAATGTAGGCAGACATAACCAGGCAACTTCACGTCTTTTCACAAGATGTGGGCAAGACTTCTGCTCTGGGACAACAGGATGCCTCAAGTCACAGCAGGGCAATTCTCTAGCCACAACACTGAGAAAAAACTGGATAAGCTTGAAAAATCGTATGTTGAAGGGTAACTGAACTGTGGGAGTGAGGACTGGATTAAGCAACATTCCAGAGAGGGGGGAGCCTCCTGGAGGTGAGTGGCAGTCTCTGAAGCTGTTTTTTCCCAGGGGGCATTTGATGATTCCAGGCTTGTCCAGGGCTCAGGCTTCCCAGGCAGAGAATCTCCAGAGGGAAAGAAGACCCAATGGTAAGAGGCTGGTGGAACAGGTCAGAAACTTGGAGCGTTTAAGCAGCATGCTTGCCGGGTGCTAGGGAGGCAGGGAATCCAGGCAGAACACTCCTAAACAGTAGGGAGAGGCTTCCTGCAGTTCTGGGGTGCTCAGAAGACAAACATGCCTCAAGCACACTGCCAGTCACCCCCCACGAGACATTTGTCAGCTTTTGAAGCTACACGGGGCAGGGGGCTGGAGGCTGAGCCCCCAGTCTCAGAGCTGCAGTAGCCAGACTGAAGCTGCAGCCCATCCCAACCTGCTCAATTTCTGAAGGGAATGCAATAATGGGCCCTCACATCATCTGCCCAGCAGAGGAAAGGGGAAACCCCTCTGGTGGAAGAAGCGTCGTCTGTAACCTCTTTGATTCTTTTATATCCAGTGTCTGTTGTATAATGCAGAATTGCTGAAAATGTAAAGAGGCAAGAAAATATGATTGATAGTTAAGAGAAGAGTAAGAAAATTGGTACAGACTGCAGATGATTCAGATGTTAGACACAAGGACTTGAACACAATTATGATTAATATGTTAAAGAAAGTAGAAGGGGGCAAATCAGGTAAGAGGATGGAGAATTTAAACAGAGAATTGTAATCTGTAAACAAGGAACAAGTGACATTCTCGAGCTAAGAAAATCCGCAATCTGAAAACACGGACACAGTAGATGGGTTAACAGCAGACTGGACCCAGCAGAACACAGCAGTGAACTTGAGGATAGCTCAGTAGAAGATACCCAAACTGAAGCACAGAGAGAAAAAGAGTGGGAAAAACAAACAAGTAACCACAACAAAAACCAGAACAGAGCATAAGATACGTGTGCAACGTACTCAAAAGGTCTAATTTACGTGATTGGAGTCCTAGAAGGAGGGAGCAGAGGGGATGGGCAAAGCAGTATTCAAAGAAGTCATGGCCAAGAATTTTTCCAAATTTCCAAAAGATGAAAAATCTCTACCCACAGATTCAGCAGGTTCAAGAAAACTACAAGAAAGATAAACTCAAAACATACCTAGGTGTACCACAGTGAAATTACCAAAAATGAAGAAAAAATCCTAAAAGCAGCAAGAGAAAAAGGATATACTACTTTGAAAGGAATATAAGGTAGACAGCTATCGTCTTAAAAAACAAGCAAACAAAAACAATGGAAGCTAGCAGGCAATGACATGGTATATACTTAAAGTGATGGAAAAAAAAAAGCTGCCAACTAGAATTTTATAACCAAAAAAATCCCTCAAAAATGAAGGTGATATTTCACCTTCATGAATTATTACAATGAATTATTTCAAAACACAGAGATGAAGGAATTTGTTAGCAGCATGCACATAAAGAAAAACTAATTGGATTTCTTCATGAAAAAGAAAAAGTAATCTCAGATGGAAATGTAGAAATACAAAAGAGACTAAAGAACATGATGTGGGTTAATGTAAGTGAATATTAAGTGTACAAAACAATAATTGTAATGTCTTGTGGAATTTAACTTATACCTAGCACTAAAATGCATGATGGAAGTATCAGAAAAGACAGAAAGGGAGTAAATGGAATTTAAAATTTGTAATGTTCTAGCAGTATTGGAGAAGAATTTGATAAAATAAATTATTCATATTAGACTGTGATAAATCAAGGATGCTTGTTATAATATTAGGATAAAAGTAAAATAATAGTTACAGATGTATAACTAACAAATCACAGAAGGAAAAAAATCCAAAATAAGTTAGGAAAGGAGGGAAAGAAGAACATGAAACAAATGGACCAAATAGAAAAAAATAATAAGATTGTAGATGCAACTCAACTATATCAGTAATTACATTAAATGCAAATGGGTTGAATATTCCAAGTATAAAACTAAGATTACCAGGCTGGGTTAAAACAACAAGAGACACATTTGGCTGACAAGAGACACATTCCAGATATAAGGATATAAACAAGGTCGAAAGTAAATGGTTGGCAACAACCAGGCAAACACCAATCAACTGTACCTGTATCAGACAAAGTAAACTTTAAGACAAGAAACATTACTAGAGATAAAAAGAAATATTTCATACTGATAAAGAGGCAATCCAGTAGGAAGATGTTATAATCCCAAATCTGTATGTATTGGCTGAATAGCATAGCTTTAAAACTAACATAAAGCAAATAACAGAAATATAAGGTAAAATAGACAAATCCAAAGTCATCAGGAAACTTTAATTTTACCTCTCTATAGCTCGTAGAACTATCAGAAAAAAACTCCTTGAGGATATAAGAAATCTCAATAATAAGACTAACAAACGTGACCTAATTGACATACGTATAACAGACCACCCAACAATTGCCAGAATTCATGTTCTTCTTAAAAGCATATGGACCATTTATCAAAACTGATCATGTGGCTAGAACATAAAGGAAGCCATAATGAACCTCAAAAGATAGAAATTATTCAGAGTATGTCCTCTGACCACAATGGAATTAAGCCAGATATTAAAACAAAAAAAAAAATTGAAAAAATCCCCAATTACATGAAAATTAAGCAATACAGTTCTAAATAACTCACTGGTCATAGAAGAAGTCAATGGAAATTAAAAATAGTTTGAACTGTATTATAATGAAGATATGATATATCAAAAATTTTAAGGTAAGCTCTTAAGCAGTGCTTTGAGAGAAATTTATAACACTAAATACTATAAATTAGAATAGAAAAGATGAAACTCAATTATGTAAAATTTTATCTGAAGAAACTAGAAAATAATGTCTGTCATACCTCACGAAAGCAAGAGGAAAGAAATAGTAAAAATAAGAATAGACATTAATGAAATAGAAAACAAATGCACCGTAAGAAAAAAGTGAACAAACTTCAAAGTTGGTTATTTTAAAAGATTAATAAAATTGCAAAATTATAGCAAGACTAGTCGAGAGAAAAGAGAAAAAATAAATCAGCGATAATAAGAATGGAAAGGGGGCATCACTACAGACCTTATAGACATCAAAAGGATAGTAAGAGGACACTACAAACAACTTTCTATCGATATATTTGACAATTTGAATGAAATGGACAAATTCCTCAAAAAAAGCAACTAATCAGAGCTGACAGGAGAAACGGAAAAAGTTTTTAGTCTAATATCTATTAAAGAAATTGAAACCATTATTATTCTTAATTAATTAATTAATTAATTTTTTAGAGACAGGGTCTTGCTCTGTCGCCCAGGCTGGAGTGCGGTGGCACAATCACAGCTCACTGCAGCCTCCAACTCCTGGGCTCAAGCAGTCCTCCCATCTCAGCTTCCTGAGTAGCTGGGACTACAGGTGCACACCACCACACCTGGCTAATTAAAAAAAAATTTTTTTTTGTGGAGACAAGATCTCACTGTGTTGCCCAGGCTGTTCTCGAACTCCTGGTTTCAAGTGGCCTCCCAAAATGTTGGGATTACAGGTGTGAGCCACCACGCCCAGGCTGAAACCATTATTTAAAAACCTTTCCACAAAGAAAATATCAGGCACAGATGACTTTACTTATGTATTCTTCTAAACGTTTAAGGAAGAAATAACACTAATCTTATACAACCTCTTCTGGAGAATAGAAAAGGAGACATTTTCTAACTCCTTTTTTTTTAAGGAGAGTGTAATTTTGACAATAAAACCTGATCAGGATATTACAAGAAACAACAGTTACAGAAACAATCTCTCATGAACATTGATGCAAACACCCTTAAGAAGATACTGACCAATAAAATTCAACCATATATAAATATGATAATACATATATTATGACCATGAGAAATTTATTGCAGGTATGCAAGATTGGTTTAACATCTGAAAACCAAATCAGTGTTTGCCACATTAATTTTTTAATTTTTTTGCAATTTATTCTTTTTAATTATTATGGGTACATAATAGTTGTACATATTTATAGGGTACATATGATGTTTTGATACAGGCGTACAATGTGAATGAATCAAATCAGGGTAATTGAGCTATCCATCACCTCAGGCATTTATCATTTCATTGTGTTAGGAACATTCCAGTTCCACTCTTTTATTATTTAAAGTATGCCCTAACTTACTCTTGATTATAGTCACTTTGTTGTGCTATCAAATATTGTTCATTCTGTTTAACTATATTTTGCATCCATTAACCATCCCCACTTTATCCCCCCCTCCCTGCTACCCTTCCCAGCCTCTGGTAACCATCATTCTACCATTTGTCTCCATGAGATCAATTAAAAAAAAAAATTTAGCTCCCACATATGAGTGAGAACATGCGAGATTTGTCTTTCTGTGCTTGGCTTATTTCACTTAACATGATGTTCTCCAGTTCCGTCCATGTTGATGCAAATGCAGGATTTCATTCTTTTTTATAGCTATATGATATTCCACCATTGTGTGTATGTATCACAATTTCTTTATCCATTCATCCATTGAGGGACATTTAGGTTGATTCCATATCTTGGCTGTTGTGAATAGTGCTGCAATAAATAGGAGAGCGCAGATATCTTTTTGATATACTGAATTCCCCTCTTTGGATATATACCCAGCAGTGGCAGTGGGATTTTGGGGTTATATGGTAGTTCTATTTTAGCTTTTGGAGGAACCTCCATATTGTTCTTCATAATGGTTGCAGTAATTTACGTTCCCCCCAACAGTGTTTGAGGGTTCCCCTTTCTCCACATCCTTACCAGCATTTGTTATTGCCTGTCTTTTTGATAAAAGCCATTTTAACTGGGGTGAGATGATATCTCATGGTAGTTTTGATTTGCATTTCTCTGATGAATAGTGATGTTGAGCATTTTTTCATATACCTATTGGCCATTTGTGTGTCTTCCTTTGAGAAATGTCTATTCAGATCCTTTGCCCATTTTGTAATTGGATTATTTGATTTTTTCCTATTGAGTTGTTGGAGCTCCTTATATATTCTAGTTATAGATCCCTTGTCAGGTCGGTAGTTTGCAAATATTTTCTCCCATTCTGTGGGTTGTCTCTTCACTTTGTTGATGTTTCCTTTGCTGTGCAGAAGCTTTTTAGCTTGATGTGATTCCATTTGTCCGATTTTGCTTTGGTTGCTTGTGCTTTGGGGTTTTACTCAAGAAGTCTTTGCCCAGATCAAAGTCCTGAAGCATTTCCCCAGTGTTTTCTTCTAGTAGTTTTATAGTTTCAGGTCTTAGATTTAAGTGTTTAATCCATTTTGATTTGATTTTTATATATGGCAAGAGATAAGGGTCTAGTTTCATTCTGCATATGGATATCCAGTTTTCCCAGCACCATTTATTGAAGAGACTGCCCCTTCCCCAATGTATGTTCTTGGTACCCTTGTTGAATGTAAGTTCACCATAGATGTGTGGATTTATTTCTGGGTTTTCTGTTCTGTTACGTTGGTCTGTGTGTCTGCTTTTATGCCAGTACCATGCTGTTTGGTTATTACAGCTCTGGAGTATAATTTGAAGTCAGGTAATGTGATTCCTCCAGTTTTGTTCTTTTTGCTCAGGATGGCTTTGGCTATTCTGGGTCTTTTGTGGTTCCATATAAATTTTAGGATTATTTTTTCTATTTCTGTGAAGAATGTCATTGGTATTTTGATGTGGATTGCATTGAATCTGTAGATTACTTTGGGTAGTATGGACATTTTAGCAATATTGATTCCTCCAATCAATGAGCATGGACTATCTTTCCATTTTTTGTGTGTGTGTTTTCTTCAATTTCTTTCATCCATGTTTTATAGTTTTCATTATAGGGATGTTTCACTTCTTTGGTTAAGTTTATTCCTAGGTATTTAATTTTATTTGTAGCTATTATAAATGGGATTACTTTCTTGGTTTCTTTTTCAGATTGTTTACTGTTGGCATATAGAAATGCTGCAGATTTTTGTATGTTGATTTTGTATCCTGCAACTTTACTGAATTTGTTTCTCAGTTTTTTTGTGGAATCTTTAGGTTTCTTTAGATATGAGATCATATCATCTGCAAACAAGGATAATATGACTTCTTCCTTTCCAATTTGGATGCCTTTTATTTCTTTTTCTTGTCTGATTGCTCTAGCTAGAATTTCCTGTACTATGTTGAATAATAGTGGTGAACATGGGCATCATTGTCCTGTTCTAGATCTTAGAGGAAAGGCTTTCAGTTTTTCCCTATTCAGTATGATACTAGCTGTGGGTCTGTCCTATATGGTTTTTATCATGTTGAGGTAAGTTCCTTCTATACCCAGTTTTTTGAGAGTTTTTATGTGAAGGGATGTTGAATTTTATCAAATGCTTTTTCAGCATCAATTGAAATGATCATATCGTTTTTGTCCTTTGTTCTGTTGATATGATGTATCACACTGATTGATTTGTGTATGTTGAAACATGCTTGCATCCCTGGGATGAATCCCACTTGATTATGATGAATAACCTTTTTAATGTGTTGTTGAATTCAGTCTGCTAGTATTTTGTTGAGGTTTTTTGCATCTATGTTCATCAGAGATATTGGCCTGTAGTTTTATTTGCCACATTAATTTTTCAAAGAGGAAGAAAAGTCATATAATTTTGAAAGGTACAGAAAAAGCATTTGAAAGAATTTAACACCTATTTTATGATGAAAACATCTCTGAGCAAACTAGGACTAGAAGGGAATTTCCTTAATCTGATAAAAGATATATAGATAGATATTGATACAGATATAGTCTGTGTGTATCTATGTGTGTGTGTATGTATGTGTGTATACTACAACAAACATCCCTGAGACTGTGAACAAGGTGAGGGTGTCTACTATCCACCACCTCCATTTAACATTGTATTGGTGGCCTAGCAACTTCAATAAGGCAAGAATAAAAGGAAAATAAAAATGTTTATAAAGGGAGGAGGTTTATTTAGCTCATGATTCTGGAGGCTGGGAAGTCCAAGATCAGGCAGCTGCATCTGGTTGGCTTCTGGTGATGGCCTTGTGCTGTGCTGTCACATGGAGAAGTGGAAAGGGATGCAAGCACGTGCAGTGAGACCAAGCACGAGAGGCAGCCTTGCTTCGTAACAACCCGCTCTTGCGGTAACTAATCCAGTCCCTCGAGAACTAATCCAGTCTGTGAGAAGGACATTAATCCCTCTTAATGACCTAATCACCTCTTAAAGGCACCACCTCTCAACACTGCCACACTGGGAATTAAATTTCTACATGAGTTTTGATGGGGACAAACCACATCCAAACCATAGCAAATACCATCTATGATAGTATCAGTAAATATCAAATACTTAAGCATAAATCAAATTAAAGATGTCTGTGACCCCCACTGAAAGTTATAAAATGTTATTGACATGAATTTTAAAAGCCGTAATTAGAGAAAAATTCCATTCAAGGAGTGGAAAACCTAACATTATAAAGATATCAGTTATTCTCAAATTAATCTATGAATTCAATACAATCTCAATCAAAATCCCAGGAGGGTTGGTTTGTTTGTTTCTTTTCTTTTTTTTTTTTGCAGAAATTGAAAAACTAATTCTGAAATTCATATGGAAATGCAAGGGGCCGGAATAGCCAAGGAGAAGGGGCAGAACACTATTTATCTATTCTCTTTTAAAAAAATTTTTTTTTGTGAGACAGTCTTGCTCTGTCACCCAGGCTGGAGTGCAGTGGCGTCATCGCAGCTCACTGCAGCCTCCAACTCCTGGGCTCAAGCCATCCTCCTGCCTCAGCCTCCCGAGTAGCTGGGACCACAGGCCTGCGTCATCATGCCCCACTAAATTTTTCTGTTTTTACTAGAGATGGGGTGTTGCTCTTGCTCAGGCTGGTCTCAAACTCCTGAGCTCAAGGGAGCCTCCGGCCTTGGCCTCCCAGAGTGCTGGGAGGACAGACGTAAGCCACTGTGCCTGGCCAAAGGATGGATTTCTTAACCATTCAATAGAATAGAAAGTCTAGAAACAGACCAACGTATATGTGGCTCCCTGATTTATGACATTATAGAACAGTGGGGAATGGTTGTTTTTTCCCAATAAATGGGCTTAGATATCCATATGAGACATTTTTCTCATGTGGTTATCTATTAGTGTCTGAGTCCCTACCACAACCATATACAAAAATCAATTCCATGTAGAGTGCAGACGTAAATGTGAAAAGTAAAATAATAAAGCTTTTAGAGGAAAAAAATGAAGGAGAACTTGTGACGCTGGAGCAAAGATTTCTTAAACAGGACACAAAAGCACTAATTATAAAGAAAAAATATGATATATTGGACTTTATTAAAATTAAAAACTTTAGTTCATCAAAAGCACCAGTAGGAGAATGAAAAGGCAAGCCACAGAGTTGGAGAATATATCTAGCAAAGATATATCCAACAGAGAACTCAAATCCAAAATATATAAAGAACTCCTGTCACTCAATATGAAAAAGGCAGACAACCCAATTAAAAACGGGCAAAAGACTTAACCAGGTACTTCACATGGAGGATATCTAAGGGTTGGTAAGCATAGAAAATGGTGCTCAACTTCATTAGTTATCAGGCTAAAGCAATTTAAAGCCACAATAAGATACCATTACAACTCACCAGAAAGGATACAAGTAAAAATAGCAGGTGTTCACCAGGGCCTGGGGCAAGCAGAGCTGTCAACCAAGGCTGTGGGCAGGTACAGCCCTGTGGCTCAGAAGTCCCACCCCTGCATGTGCACTCAGCCGAAGTGCGCAGGCGTCCTTCAAAACAGGTGCCCAGAGTTGGTGGGTCACAGCAGCCAAAACCCATCAGGTGTAGGATAGATAGATAGATAAATAAATAAACAAACTATGATATATTTACACAACAACAGACTGTATAGCCATGAGAATGAATGACCTATGGCAACATGCATCATTATGCATGAATCTTACTAAATAGGGTTGCCAGATCTAACAATACCACAACAGCAGAAAGCCCCATTAAATTTGAATTTTAGATAAACAATGAATACTTTTTTTTATTGTAAGTATGTCCCCATTCGGGACATACACTAAAAAACTATTCATATGTACACTTAGAAGGTACATATTTGTTGTTTATCTGAAATTGAAATTTAACTGGATGTCCTGTATTTTATCTGGTGATTCTACACAAATAAAATATCAGCAAAGCCTGGCACAAGCGAGTGTAGCCTGTGAATTCCCATTTCTCCAGAGAATAAAACCAGGAGAGACCACCTCTGCCCTTAGTGTCGGGATGGTGGTGCTGCTGAAGTGAGGGTGCCTGGGGTCCTGGGTAGTGTTTTGTTTCTTGATTTGGGCTCTGGATGCTCTTCACACGGGTATATTCGGTTAAAACATTCATCAAGCTATACAGTTCTGAGAAGTGCACTTTCCAGTGAGTTCCGTGACTGCACCGGACTGTTTAATGTATGACTCAGACCTCAGATGTGGCCTGAGCTTTTCCCAGTAGAGAGCAATATGTCAGGCTGTAGGACCTGCTCCAGGCTCCTCCTGGTCCCTGTCACTAAATTAACAGCACCCTCGGGTCTCGGCTTCAATGCCACATCCTCCGGGAAGCCTTCTCAGTCTAAGCCAGGTGTCCTGCTGTGCCCTCCTTAGGGGCCTGCATTTTCTTCTGTTGTAGTTGTCATTATTGTAGCCCAATCATCATTCATGTAGATATTTGTCGTTATCACCCAACTGCAGGCTGACCCCACAAGGGCAAGGGCCAGGCCTGCCTTCTTCCTGTGTGTCCTCAGCACCCAGTGCCTGGCACATAGCTGGTGCTTGATGATATTTGTTGAATGAAAGGATGAAGTCTGTATGTAAACTAACACTGTTCTTCACTCCTTAGAGTTTTTATTAATGCAATTAACACATCCCGAAGAATCAGAACTTCCTTGTTTTCAGTGAGAGGTTCCAGAATCTCATTTTTAGAAAGAAACCATCCTAGAATCACAGTCGGCCACCCTGAATACCATTGTCCTGACCTACGAGACCTGTGCCTTATTTTGTAGTCGAGGAAACATTCTGGTGCCATGGGACTTGAGTTGCAAGCGTTCATCACCTGGTTGCTTTCCTGCTGGTGCAGACTCCAGGCTGCTGTGTCCATTCTTGGCCAACGAGCCCTGTTTGGGACCCTCACTCTTGTTTTTTGTCTTGACCCTTGTAGGGATTTGCTGCAGACGCTGACTGAGGAGGAGCTACACACGCTGGAACGGAACCTCTGCATTTCCCAGGACGTGGAGTTCCCCATCCGGGTGGACACACAGGTGCCCACTACCCTGGCACCCACCTTTCCTGCTCCCCTTCCCCCTGAGGAGCCGCTGTCAGCCAAGTCCAGAAACGCGGAGGCAGAGCTGGCCTGCTCCATGCAGTATGACGACCAGGAGCTGGAGCAGCTCAGCCGCATGGTCCACAGGGCTGGGGATGAGATGTCCTCTCTGCTGTCACCGCCCAGTGCCTGCCAGTCCCCCGCACACAGGCCGGGAGCCGAGGGCAGCCCCCATGGGGAGGCCTCTCCAGGCAGAGCACGCCTACAGGCAGGCAGCGATGAGGAGGAACGGGTGTTCTTCATGGATGACGTGGAGGGCTCAGTGGAAGCCCCTGCCAGACCTGAGTCCCCTCAAGGTCCGTCTGAGTGGCCAGGCAGTGCCCGGGCCGACCCCCAGGAGGGAGGGCAGGGAGGCCAGAGCAGAGAGGCAGAGGTCAGCACTCTTGCCACGGAAAAGGAGGAGGACCTGAGCAACAACACCACCGAGGACGACCGCGTGCGGGCGGCCAGCCTCTCAGGCTCCGACTCCTGCAGCTGCCTGGACTCGCGGTTGTACCTGGACGGCTGGGAGGCGGGTGCGGACGACGCCGAGACGGCAGAGATGATCGCCCACCGGACGGGGGGCATGAAGCTCTCGGCCACGGTCATCTTCAATCCCAAATCGCCTGCCTCCTTGGACTCTGCTGTCGCCGCCCGGGAAACCCCAGGCCTCGGCATTTCCCCCTCGGGGCCCGTGACTGAGGGCACGGAGGGCAGCTCCCACAGACTCAGCACTGCGGCTACCAGCTGCCTCCTCCATTCCTGCGTGTGCTGTGGGAGTTGCAGGGACAGCAGGGAGGACACTGTGGAGCACCTGCAGGAGAAGTGTGTCCCAGAAAGCATAACCAGTGCCTCCTACGCCACCGGCTTAGCCAAGGCCAGCAACAAGGGCCCCGAGAGGCAGGACGAGGCCCGGCCTGTCCACGAGGGCCCCCTGTCCGCAGAAGACACCTCCGACAGGCGGGAGCCCAAAGCTCCCGCTTCCAGCAAGCGCCTGGCACATGCTTCAGGTTCCCAGGTGGATGCAGCAAACGGGTCTCGGGGAGAGGCCAAGGTCACCAGTCAGCAGCAGGGGCCCGAGGCCAGAGAGCAGAACGGCAGGACACCCGTGGCCCAGGAGGAGCCTCAGCGCCCGCCTGGCTCCAGGTGAGCTGGTCTGGTCGAGGGCCTCGACCCGTTCTCTCTGCGTTCGGTGCCCATCGTGTTGGCGGATTCTCAGAAGTATCGCAGTGTTTCTGCCTGGGCCTTCGTGGCCACCAGCAGGTGCTGGGCCCAAGCCCAGGGTGTGGTTGTCTGTGCCGGGGCGGTGGGCGGTGGGCTGGGTGTGGGAGATGCCCACCCTGCTGGAAGTTAAGCAGCCAAGAAGCATGCCCCATGGGCCCCAACCTTCCTGTTTCTAACAGTGCAGGTGCCCGTCAGGTGCCGTGGGCACAGTGCCAAGCCATCGCTCCACCCACTTTTGCCACCATGGCCCATCCCGACCCTGGTGTGAGCCGCATACGGGATCCTGAGACCACTCTCAGGCCAGTTCCCAGGCCATGTTCCCAGGCCCCTGCCCCTCCCGGGGCTCTCCCCTCCCCCCACTTTCCTCTGTCCTCCCCTCCCCGTGCGCCCTGCCCTCCCTCCGCCCCCAGAGGCAGGAGGCTGGGAAGGTGCTGGGGTTGGGTCAGCGACACCCTGGTGCGGGCACATTTCCATGGACTCAGGGCTGCTCTCTCTTTCCTTGCTGCCCACTGCCCTGGATTTATCCTGAACGAAGCAGATTACTGACCCAGCACTGGAGACGGGGAGGGAAATGCAGGTGCTGGGCCCAGCCATGCTGCTTCACACATGGCTGTGTCTTCAGGGTGACCGGGCCTCTAACCAGGACCCTGCCTTGTAAGGCTCCCATCCCGCCGCAGCCATGTCCAGGGGCCTCTCTACCAAGGTGGGAGGACAGGGAGGGGAGGGGCTCAGCTGGAGGCAGAAAAAGCCCCCAGGAGCCATGGGAACTGGGCACAGAGGGGAGGGGAACAGTGCAGGAGTGGGGAGGGTGTTCTGGGGGCAGGGCAGGCGCGCCTTCCTCCTGTGCCTCGGTGCCCCCCGGGGCAGCATGCGGCTGTGTCCTCCAGGGCAGTGTGCCCAGGCAGCTGGCCAGGACCTCAGTGGCTGTCAGGGCCCCTCTTCCTTTGAGCTGCCTGCACAGAGCTCTGTGCCCTCTGCGGGCCTGGGCTGTGCCTGGCTCCTGGGGTCAGCAGTAGCTGCTTCTACAGTCCCTCCTGTGCCCCTCCCAGCCCCTGGCAACCCTAAGTTACTTTCTGTCTCTATGGATTTGCCTCTTCTGGACATTTTGTATGAATGAAATCACGTACAGATGGTTCGACTTACGATTTTTGGCTTTACAATGGTGTGAAAGCCATATGCATTCAGTAGAAACCATACTTTGAATTTTGAAGGTTAGATGTATTAAATGAATTTTCGACTTAAGGTATTTTCAAGCTACGGTGGGTTTGTCAGGACATAACTCATCATAGGTCGAGGAACATCTGTAATATGTGACCTTTTGTGTCCAGCTTCTTTCACTGAGCATAATGTCTTTAAGGTTCATCTGTGTTGAAGCATAAATCAGTCTTCCTTCCTTTTTGAGGCTGAGTAGTATCGATTGTATGAATAGACCACCTTTTGACCATTCACCAGTTGATGGATGTGTGTGTTGTTCCTGCTTTTTGGCTATTATGAATAATGCTGCTGTAAAAATTTGTGTACAAGTTTTTGTGTGGACCAATGTTTTCAGTTCTTCAGGGCATATACCTAGGAGTTGAATTAGTGGATTGTATGGTAACCCTGTGATAACTTTTTGAGGAACCGTCGACCTGTTTTTCAAAGTAGCTGCAGTTTACATCCCAGCAGCCGTGCGCAAGGGTTCCAGGTTCTCCACATCCTCACTAATGCTCATTATTGTCTAAGATTTTTTTAAACACTTCTAACAGATTTTTTTGTGCTTAGGGCATATCCCACTAGAATATACAGTCAACTGATTGCTTTAACTTCACTTGAAATCACTCCTTTCCTGAGGTTATGCCACTAATGTTACTCATGGCCAGGTTAATTTGTTCCATTAGCATTAGATGTGCAGAGATTGCCATTTACCTGTAATTCAGTTTTATAATCATGTGAAATACTCGCTTGGTTCTCAGTCAAATCTACAAAATAAGATATACCTAGAGAAGTCTATCCAAAGGGACCTTATTCCCCCTCACCCCTAAAGGGAACAGTTTAAAATTTTTTTTATAGTTTATCCTTCAGTTTTTAAAAAGGTAAGCAAAGATACATAGATAGGTACACAGATACACACACATGTATTTGGTAAAGGGCCTCCTACTGCAAATACTCCACCTCGCCTTCCTGACCTCCCACCCAGAGCCCCCCAGTGCTGTCTGGAGATTGTCCTCGGTGTCCTTCACAGCCACTTAGGGCCCCGTGCGTGGCTGGACAGTGTGTGCTCGGCCAGGCTCTGTTGCTGGCCTTGGGGTTGTTTCTGGACTTTTGCTGTTACAGACGGTGCTGCAACGATCAAGCCTCGTGAGAACGTCCTCTCCTATTTTTGATAAGGCCATTTTTGAGATGCTGTCCAAGCTCCGAGACCACGTCAAACGGAACGCTCTTGTTCCTAAAGTCTACCAGTGGTCTTCTTCTTCAGGGCCTCAGACTCAGCTCATTGGTAAGTAAGTTATTTTCCTCCAAGGTTGATATGAAACCGTCATAAATTCTTTGACAGAATGGGGGGAGTTTTCAGGTTTTGGCCTGCGCTGTTTTTGTTGTTTGTCCAGGTGACAACCAGCGGACACCCAGCCCGGTCTGGAAGCTCCTCCCACCCTCCTGACGTGATCTTTGTGCCCTACCGCGGACACAGCTCTTCACACGGCCGAGCTTCCCAGGCCTCATCCGGCTCAGCACTCCTGCTGCAGCTCAGCTGAGAAGAGGAAAGCCACTTGTAAGGTGGCTCACAGGGCAATGCCATCTTCCAAGGAAGCTTCTCCAGAAGGTGCAGAGGATCCAAGAAAGAAAGCACATGGCAGGTGGCCGGGTGATAGAGACAGCCATGCCTTTGGTCCAGGACCTGGGACAGTGGTGCTGGAGCCCAGGACTGTGCCTGGAGGTGGCCGGGAACCAGGTCAGCTGGGCGGCGGCAGGTCACGCCTGTCCCATGAATGGGCAGTGCACGCACCAGGAACATCATTCACTCACTTATTCATTCGTGTCTCAAGCACGTTCCTGGGCGGCTGAGCCAGCCGACGGACACCCACCGAGGAGCAAGAGAGATGCGGCATGTTCTCTCGGAGTGTAATCCCACACCAGTGCAGAGGCGATAAGGCAGGGGGTGTTCTTAAAACAAAAGACCAGCTTCACACGGCAGAAGGTTCATCAGAACTCAAACGGCGAGATGGCAGGAAGTCTGGCTGGTGTTAAGTAATGTTTTTGCAAGGCTCTGCGTGAGACAGCCGGTCTCGTGCACAGGTGTGGGCGTGCTCATCCTCCCCCTTCTGCCGCTAAGAGACTGAGACCAAGGGGTTGGTGTTTGCCTTAGCTCAGAGGCCAGTGTCGTGGACATCCTGCTGTCATCCTGATGTGACCATGGGACGTGCTCGTCCAGCAGGTGCTTCTGCAGCCCCCATGTGTGGCCTGGAGGGCTCAGGGTGACCTGCAGGCACGGCCCTGCCCTTACGGCTTCCAGTCCCACGTGTCCGTCAGACCTCTGTGTGCAACAAGTGATGGAGCCACGGCAAAGGGCCTGCCTGTGAGGCCAGATTCCCCCAAGACACCTGGAGCATGTGTTTCTGGTCGGGTAGATGACAGCCTCCCAGGTGGAAGGGTAGGGCTGCCTCGGTACCTGCCAGGGGGACCGACACAGGTCAGGAGACAGATCGGCACAGGCCCACTGGAGTCCTGGCGCGAGGGTCCCAGCCAGCAGAAGCCCCTCTCTGGGGCATTTCCCCAGGTCCTGGCCAAGTCCACCAGTGCCATAGCGTGGGGTGTCTGGACATCATCCTTGGTAGATGCTGATGCATCCACCCTGCTGCTGTGAACGTTCCTGTGTTCTTCAGCTTTTTTTGTTTTACTGGCTGCTTTTCTAACTTTTCAGTGGTCAATGAACCTTTTTTGGAAAAGTTGACACCTTTTGAAAGCTTATTTCCCCCATCTAGCCTCGTCTCACTGACCCTGAACCTTCCGTACTCCTGAAGCCGGCTCCATAAGTTACTCGTCTAGACGACGGAGACTGCTCAAGCCGGGCCTGTATTCTTCCCACGGACATACTATAGTGCGTTTCCAGCCTCTGCCTTCTATGAAAAACAACATCGACTCCCTTTTTTCTAATCATAAACGTGGTCCTTGTTCATTGTAGAAACTTTGGAAAACATAAAAAGAATAGAAGAAGGAAATAAAAATCACCCCAAATCTTATGAGTAGTTTTTATTCTTTTTTGTTCACTGAATACGATTATATGATCGTTTCCCCACAAAGTTCTTTGAAAACGTGATTTTAGTTGGGCCTCCCTCTGTCTTAAGGACGTGGGCTATCTTATTCTACATTTCCCGTTTCCACGTTTTTCCCTGTATTAAACTAGCCTTGTGAGCGGTTTCCTTTACGGTTCTTTGCCTCTTGGATTATTTCTTTAGAATCGGTCCTTACAAGTAGAATCACCACAGCTAAGGTATGACATCTTGCAAAGCTCCGCCACTTACTGCCAAACGGCTTGGAGAGGGACACTGTCGCCAGCACTGACAGCACCACCCGGAGAGGCAGGAGAGCGGCACGCCCTTCGCCGTTCTGGTTTGCTCTTCTCTGGTGATTGGCAGCCTGGGCACGTTTTCCCGTTAGTGCCTGTGTTTGTCATCTGTGAAGTGACTGTTCATGTCCTTTGCCTATTTTGCAATTGGGTTTTTGTGCTTTTCTTCCTGACTTGAAAATGTTCCTTCTGTCTGGTGTGTTTATTGCAGAGAGCGTTCTCCGATGTGTTATTTGCCCTTTGACTTTGATTATTGATGTGTTTTGATTTACAGATGTCCCAAAGTTTATAGAAATTCTAGAGACAGTTTTGATCTGCCTTTCTCTCTCCTCTGGTTGATCCCGTGTGGTGTGTGCGTTTCTCCTTGTCCCACGGCCAGGGACGACTCTCCTCATCTCTTGGTTGCCTGGGCTGGTTTTAAAAAATTTTTTACCATCAACTCTGTGGCCCGATGCCTGGTGAGAGATGAGGCTCTGAACCAGAACTGCTGTCAGAGGTCTGGGCCGTCCTGCCTTCTAAGCATCAGAGCGTGACTGTTGGGTGGCCGTTCTGACACACGGGCGCAGTTACCCTGGGCTCTGGCTTGGGGAGGTGTCAGAAACCGTCACTGTCTGTCCCACCCCGGAAGGCCAGGCCTGTGCTGTGTTATTCACCTCTGTGACTGCATTTGAGAGTCCAGCTGGTGACCTGCACCCCCCCTCCCTCCCTGTCATGTGCTCGGTAGGCCTCTCTGGCTATCCTTTTGGGCAGAATGATAGGAACCTCACAGGGCTGCCCGTGGCACAGGACAGGGGCTGAGCCTCTGCCTTAAACCTGTGGCACGTGCTCTGTGTGCACTTTCCTTCCAGAGTGTGGCCGTGGCAGACAGTTGACAGTAAGGGGTATCTCCTCTCAGGGAACCACTGCAACAGGTGTTCTCTCACCTCCAGGGCTGGAGTGACTGTGGGGAGTGTCCTGCTCCTTGTGCTAACATAGGGGGCAAGGTGGCACCCTGTGGACTGGCTGCTCGGCCTAAACCTCAGTTTTGTCATCTACAAGATGGGCTAACAATAGTCGCCAGCTCACATGGCAACTCGAGGGAAAGAGAGGCTGCAGCACGCAGAGAACTCACCGTGGTTCCTCAGCACTCTCCATGTCACCACCATTGTCCCCACCACCACTCGCTTCTTGCCTTCTTTGCTGTTATCAGTCTTGACTTTGCCTCCAGATTTCTCTGTCTCCTGGACTCCTTTCCGCCGTCCTCAGCTCCCCCACAACGGGACGACTGCTCGGGAGATTTCAGGCGTCCAGTGGGGCTTTGTGCCGTGCCACAGGCAGGGGGTCTAGCCTGCAGCTTCGGCTTCCCCTTCACCTTGCTGTTTCCCCACCCTGCTCCTTCTCCAGTGCTGCCATGCCTTCGTCCACACCGTGGCCCTGTGGTTGTCCCAGACAGGTCCTCTGTCGTTGGCTGGGGTAGGGTCGGGCTCAGATGTGTCAGGTCCCTGAGGCCGCAGAGAAGAGCTCGGGCCTGTGTGACTCAGAGGCGGCTCCAGCTCCCCCAGGCCCTGCTGACCCTCTTCCCCGTGAAGGTAACTGCTTGAGACCCGCCTGGTCCCTCCAGGCCATGCCACAAAAGACCTTGTGGCCCTCAGCTGTCCCGGGTGTCCGGCCCAGGGAGAGCAGGATGAGGCTGGCACAGTAGTGAAGGAGCCTGCAAGTGGTGAGTCACCGTCACCGGGCTTTGTTCACGCATCACACGTGTCTGCACAATGCCTGGGCCAGCCTGCCCTGGTGGGCCCTCGCCCAAGGGCTGCTGCCAGTCTCCTGCCCCGACGGTCCATTTCCACAGCAGCAGCAGCAGCCACATTCCCAGCACTGGCAGTTGGGGCAGTCAGAGGTTCCCTGGGGGTCAGTCCTGAGCTGGACCTTCAAAGGTAAGGGGACAAGAGTCCAGGCGTGGGAACAATGAGGACAAGCATGCTGCTTGGCCGACTGGCCACTCAGTGGCCGAGACGCAGACATCCAGCCCAGCCCCATGGCTGGGCTCTTTTGGGGCTCGGGGTTCAGCAGCCTCCAGCTGAGAGCACAGGCTACATGGTGTGGCTGCCGGGGCTCGGCTGGGACCCGTCCTGGGAGCCGTGTGAGCCTGGGCTCAGGCCTTGCCCCTCCCCGCTGGGACGAGCACACCCTGCCGTCCCCACCAGAGCTGTCTGGGGCCGGGCCCAGGCGTCGGCCCCTGTGGCAGGTGTCCCGAGGCCCTGCAAGCAACACCAAGGCCTCCCGCCCCCTCCACAGCCCTGGAAGGAGAAATAAGATTAAGCAGTTTAACCATGGGGCTGAGGGGGGACCTGGAATTCATTAGACTCTTGAAAAGCAGATTAGGCAGAATGGCTGTCAAGTCAGTCGTTCATATGTGATGGGGCTTCGTGGGCCAACAGGGGCGAGACGGGGAGAGACCAGAGCTGGGCCCCTGAGCATGGGCGTGAGGTGAGAGGGCAGGGCTGGGTTCCCACTGGAGCCCCTCACTGGCACAGCCATGCAACCTCAGCAAGCACAGTGATGCCCGAGCCACAGGAGCCCCACGCGGAGCCCTGGCGCAGTGCCTGCACACAGGGGCACGCGTGCCAGGGAAGCCCGGAGGAGTGCCGCCCTTCTGCAGCCAGCGTGGAGCTAGGGGACTGCCCTGGCCTGGCTGTGCTCTGTGGGGGGTGGTGACCACAGGGTGGCCCATAGCGGCTCCCCTCCGCTGTCCCCTACCCCAGCCCCAGCCTTATGGGCCCTCTGGTCCCCAGTGCCTCTGGCTTCTCCCTCCACCTCCTCACTGTACCCCAAACTCTCACACCATCCCCAACCCTGCTCCTTCCCCATGTCATGTCACCATTGTCCTCAAGGGCCCCACCCGCTGGCAGCTCCAGCTATACTGAAGGAGCCCCCTGCCATCTTCTCTTTCCCTGATGCCCCATCCAGTCCTCCAGCCCATGCCAGGGAGAAATTCGGATCTTTGGTGGGGTGGAGAGTGCGATGGGGCAGCTCCTTTAGTGAGAGCAGTAGGGGAGGCCTCCCGAGGCGTGGCTTGTGCTGAGACCTGAGGGGAGGCAAGGGGCGGGGAACAGGAGGAGCAGAGTGGGGGGACTCTCAGAGAGCTTGGAGGGGCAGGGGGGCAGGAACAGCATCAGAGGCAGTAACAGGTGAACATGGAGGTAAAGTGGTCTGGTATTTTAAAAATCGCTGTAAACAGCTTTATTGAAATATTGGTGTACAGTAACGGCAGCATTTGAGAGTTCCGGTTCCTCCATATCCTTCCCGGCACTTGGTGTGGTCAGTCTTTTTGACTTTAACCATTCTGATAGGTATGACACGGTATCTTATTGTGGTTTTAATTTGCATTTCCGTAAGGAATAGTGATGTTGAGCATCTTTGCATGCTATTTGCTGTTCTTTGGTGAAGCATCTGTTCACATCTTTTGGGTTGTTCATTTCCTTGCTGAGTTTTGAGAGTCCTTTATATATTCTGGATAAAGGCCCTTTATCAGATATGTGATTTTCAAGTATTTTCTTCCAATCTGTGGCTTGTCTTTTCATTCTAACACTATCTTTTGAAAAGTAAAATTTTTAATTTTGATGCAGTCCAGTTTATTAATTTTTACTTTTCTGGATTGTGATTTTGGTGTTATATCTGAGAATTATTTTCATAACCCAAAGTCACAAAGGTTTTTCCTATGTTTTCTTCTGGAAGGCTTATGCTTTTATGTTTTACATTTAGGTCTATACAGTATTCCGTTGGGAGCTAATTTTTATATATGGTGTGAGGCATGGATCAAAGTTTTGTTTTGTTTTGCATAAGGAAAGCCAATTATTCTAGAATTATTTGTTGGAAAAGACTATCCTTTTCACCTTTATCAAAATTCGGTTGACTTCCTTCCTTAGGAAGAAAAAAATAAAAATAAAAAAAAGAAAGAAAAATTCAGTTGACTGTATACGGGTGGGTTTATTTCTGAACCTCGCCAGTCTGTTCCATTGATCTATTGGCCCATATTGAGGGCAATGCTGCACTATCTTGAATATGGTAGCTTTATAAGAAGCCTCAAAGTGAGGTAGTATAAATATCCAACTTTTGTCTTCTTTTTCAAAGTTGTTTTGGCTATTCTGTGCCCTTTGTATTTCCATATGAATTTTAGAACCAGGTTGTCAATTTTTGCCAAAAAAAAAAAAAAAATGCCTGCTAGGATTTTGATTGGGATTATGTAGAATCTGTGTGTAATTTGGGAAGAATTAACATCTTAATACTATTGAGTCTTCTGATTCATGAGCACAGTATGTCTCTTTATATATTTAGGTCTTTAATTTTTCTCAGCAAAGTTTTATGGTTTTTATTGTATAGGTCTTGCACATCTTTTATTAGATTTATCCTTCAGTATTTTATATTTTTGATACTATTGTAAATGGTATTGTTTTGTAATTTCAGTGTACAATTGTTCATTGCTAACATATAGAAATATAATTGATTTTTGTACATTGATATTCTGCCCTACAACCTTGACAAACCTGTTTCATTAATTATGGTAGGTTTTTTTTTAAAGATTTCATCAGCTTTCCTACATAGACGATCATGTCATCTGAAAATAAAGACACTTTTACTTCAATTGGATGTCCTTTATTTCTTTTTCTTGTGTTTTTTAACCAGCCAGAACCACCAGTCCAATGTTGAATAGGAGTGATGACGCAGGATAATTTGGCCTTATTCCCAAGCATTCAGTATCTAACATTAAGTGTGATGTGAACTGTAGGATTTTCACAGATGCCCTTTACCTTCCCAAGGAAAAAGGAAGTTCTTTCCTATTCCTAGTTTGCTGAAAGGTTTTATCAAGAATAGATGTTGGGTTTTCTCAAATGCTTTTTCTGCATCTTTTGGGATAACCATATGTTTTTCCTGTTTTAGTCTATTTAATGTGATAAATTATATCGATTGATATTCAGATGTTCAGCCAACCTTGCCATCCTGGGTGAACCTACTAAGTTTTTGTTAAGAATTTTGTGAGGAATGTTGGGCAGTAGTTTTCTTTTCTTGTAATGCCCTTTTCCAGTTTGGGTATCAGAGTAATGCTGGGATCCTAGAATGAGTTGGGGAGTATTCCCACCTCTTCAACTTTCTGGAAGAGTTTGTGTAGAATTGGCATTATTTCTGCCTTAAATGTTAAACTTTACCAGTGAAGCCATCTGGGCCTGGAGTTTTCTTTGTGGGAAGATTTTTAATTACAAGATCGATGCTTTACTAGTGGTCTGCTTGAGTATCCATCTCTCGAGAGCTCAGTGAGTGGGCAAGTTTCTGTGCTGCTGTACTGTGTGATCCTTAGTCCCTGCCGCGTGCTCCTGAGCTCCCAGAGGGTCATCTGGCAGGACTCTCCAGGGCTCCCAGTCCTCTGCCATCCCAGCCCTTCCCCTACGGGTGGCTTCCCTGGCCCTCATCCCTGCAGTGTGGCCTCTTCCAGACCTCCCTGCGCTCTGCTGCCTCTGGTCTTGATTTGCTCCTTTGGGCCATTGTCCCCCCATGCTGTGTTGTCCCTCCCTGTCCCTTCCATACCAAGCCGCCACAGTTCAGTCTCACTTGCTGCCTTTGATGAAGCAGGTGGGAGCTCTGCCTGCGTGGCCTCGTGGTGTCCCACAGGCACCTTCCCACCCATCTGACCTCAGCTTTCTGGCTGCCTGCAGGACCCTCCCAAGTCCACTGTAGGCGTCTAATGCTCTGCTGTGTGGCATCCTCCCTGGCCCCCATACCACATCCCCAGAGCACTGGGACGTGCCTGGCTCCTTGGTTAGGTGAGCCCTGGCTCTAGGCCAGTGAAAACGAGGTGGCCCTGAGGGCGGGAAGGAGCAAGGTCTCGAGGGTGTCCTGGAGCCAGGGCCATAGTGACGGACATCCCAGTCCAGGAATCTGCCCCCAGCTCCTGCCCTACAGCCTGGCCTGCTCAAGCCCCTGCCCCAGCCCACTGCCCCTCGCCCAGGACAGGCCCAAGGATGTGCTGGTCACTGACCAGCCCCAGCTTCCCAGGGCACAGACACAGTTGGCCCCTAGGCAGGGTCCACATCCTCAGCCAGGTGTGTGTTGGGGGTAGGTCTTTGGGGGCTGCCATGCTGGGGGGCTCTAGGAGAAGGGGGCTGGGCAGAGCCCAGGCCTGCAGTGCTGCCCCTCAAGGTACGGCTGCCTGCTCCCTTTCCCCCTCCCTGGAGCAGGCCACAGCCCTCTGGATAGCTCTCAGGGCGGCACACAGCAGGTGCTCTGAGAGGGTGTCTCTGTGAACCGTGGCCAACTCCCTGCTCCTTGGGGCGTCAGGGGCTCCACATTGAAGGAGGGAGACCAGGATGCCTCCTCAGTCAACTTCACCTGCTGCTCTGAGATTTACCAGCCGTGGAAGCTTCTGCTGAGAGTTTTTAAAAGCAGCAAAAGCCCAGAAACAGTCTGCAAGTGTCACATGAGAATGGTGACGAGAGTCTCCTCTGCTCGACGGTATGATAGGGGTGTGTGTGTGTGTGCGCGCTTTTAGCTTATCTGCATTTCCTAATTTTTTTAGAGTGCACATGTATTGCATCTGTAATTATGGAGTGATAGTGGCTGGGTGCAGTAGCTCACGCCTGTAATCCCAGCATTTTAGGAGGCTGAGGCAGGAGGATTCTTTGAGGCCGGGAGTTCGAGACCAGCCTGAGCAAGAGCGAGACCCCATCTCTACAAAAAATTTTAAAAGTTAGCTGGGTGTGGGGGTGGTGCCTGTAGTCCCAGCTACTCGGGAGGCTGAGGCAGGAGGGTCATGTAAGCCCAGGAGCTGGAGGCTGCAGTGAGCTATGATGACGCCACAGCACTCCAGCCCAGGCGACAGAAGTGAGATTCTGTCTCCAAAAAAAAAAAAAAAGTAAAGAAGGAAGAGTATAAAGATTAGGTTCACTTGCCCCCTTCTCCCGGAGCTGGGCTGTGTCCCCAGATCCCAGCATCTTGGCCAGGTGGGGCTAGGCCCAGAGGAACCAGACCGTGGCCCCACCTCTCCCCCGACTCCTTGGCCAAGAGGAGGCGTTTGTGCTTGGCTTTAGTGGGGGGATTGAGGGGCCAGGTGAACACCCCAAGTCAATGCCCAGCCTGGCCCCAGGCCTGCAGCAGGAGAGGAGTGAGGCCAGCCTGGGAGAGCTGACTTCTTGAAGGACTCGGTGAGCCGTGGGTGTCAGCAGCTGCTCTGGGGCCCGGAGCAGGTCAGGTGTGGCTCTGCTGCACCCCCACCCTCCCGGCTTTGGGAGACGTCTCCTGGAGCTGTTGGCGAGCAGTGTTGTAGCCTCATGCATGGACAGAGCTGCACAGGGCAGGTGGGCTCAGAGCCTGGCTGAGGCAGGACCCGTGGGAAGGTTGTGGGATCCATGGACAGGTCATCATGGCAACTTGAAAGGTGACCTCTGGGACCTGCAACCTGCTGGTCACCAGGCATCATTGCATCTGAACCTCTGAAGCCCTGATTCTATCCAAGGAGAAGCTGCCTCCTGGGGGGCCAGCAGACCTGGGAGCTGCTGGCCCTCTCTCGTGGAGCGTGGCCCGCATTGTCCTGGCTCCAGGGAGACCAACATGGGTGGCCTTTCCTCCAGGAGCAATCTTGCACGTGGGTCCCAGAGAGGTTGCTGAGGCCATGCTATCTGTCTGTTGTCAGGCTAGGACGGTGTCAGTAAGGACAGTGAGCTCCCTCAGGCCTGTCCACTGTCTGCTATTTGTCCTCCCCCCATCTCGGAACCTGCTCAGCCCTCAGGGCTCTGTAGCACATCCCTGGGGTAAAGAGGGCACCGTGGCTTCTGGTGCCTGGCTGTGCCCCATGTGTGGCAGGGCGTATGTGCTCACTGAGTTCCTTTGGGTCCACCACAGTGATGGCCAGAGATGTTTCTAGGAAATCCCAATCCCCAAGTGCACGAGCATCCCAGAGCCTGGTACAAAGGCCTCCCAGAGGCTGCGGTTGGCTGTCACAGTGGCAACCCTGCTGGGGGGTGATGGGGCTACACTCTGGGGCTGGGCCTTGTGCAATGCCTACCGCCTGCCTGACCCTCAGAGGGCTGACCTCTTCGACAACAGCAGGTAGAGGGAGTCTGTGGCCCTGAGGTCTGGTCCGTGGCCTCTGCCTCCCTGCCACACACACCCATCTGGGGAGGCTGGGCGTCAGCCCCGTGTTACAAGGCCCAGGGCCTCGCTGCACGAGGACTTGAGCACCACCTGTCCCGCCCCTCCACCATATGTGGCAGTATTGCTTTCCCATTTTACAGACAGGCAAACTGAGGCCCTAGGAGGTTAAGTTCCCCACCTAGACGGCCTGGGTGGTGATGCCCAAGGGCCTCAGCCCACACTGTCCAACTTCCTGTGACTCCCCAGTCCAGCCCTGAGACCCTGTCCCCATGGCAGGGCCTAGCCCTGGAGCAGCAGTGTGTGCCCAGAGCCCCTTGGTCTCTTCCTGTCAACAGCCCAGGTCCCCTAGGGGCAGGTGCTGCTGGTCCACTGTGGCCCCAGCACCCAGCTCGGGGCCCAAGTCCCCCTTCACCATGGCAGATGCCCACCTGACCCAGGACCTCACTTCGCAGGGCAGGACTTGCCCTCGTTAGAGGTGGGGTCCCTGTTCTATTCTCACCTGGTTGGTCTTCCTGGAAGCCAACTCTGTGGCCAGGAGGGAGGCTGGGAGATGGAGCCCCCAAACCCAGTGACCATAGCTGGGAGGTGATGTGAGCCCTGGGGCCTTTATGGACTCAGGGATAGGTGGGGTACACTGCTGCTCAGGCTGGGCTGCCTCCCCCAGGAAGCCCTCCCTGCTGCACTGTGACTGTCCCTAGTGGCATTCTGATGACAGGCTGGTTGTTCCTGCCTCCCCAGGAATACAGCAAATAAACACCTCCTTGCAAAGCACTTTCCCTGCATGTTTATACATTGATTACAAACTTAGAAACCTGTGAACAATTTAAGCCATAATTATATGCTGAGGACGACTGCTTCTTTTGAATACTTTAAACACGCTTTACTAGTATGAACTGTTTCCGCTCACTGCTGGGCCGCCTGCCTCTCCAGTTCCTGCACGTGCACATGTATCGCAGCCCCCAAGGCACCAGCACCTCGCTGAGGGGTCTTACTTGTCCGACTCCATCAGTATCTATTTTACCATCCCATTCTGTGGGTGAGAGACAAGGAGCCTGCCCAGGGTCACCCAGTGGGTGAGAGGTGGCCTCAGGATTAGATTATAGATTCCACTTCTAGATTAGTGTCCTGGGGCCACTGTAACAAAATACCCACAAGTTGGGAGGCCTAAAACAACAGAAATTTATTCTTCTGCAGCGTGGAGGCCAGAAGTCTGAGGTCAGGTACTGGCAGGTGGCACTCCAGCTGAAGGCTCTAGGGGAGGATCTGTCCTGCCTCTTCCAGCTTCTGGTGGCTCCTGGCACTTCCTGGGCTTGTGGCTGCATCACTCCGACCTCTGCCTCCTCCCTGTGCCTGTGTCTTCCCTCTTCTGTCTCTTACAAGGACACTGAATTTAAGGTCCACCCAGATGATCTCGAGGCTGGTCTCATCTCCAGATCCTTCACTTAATTACATCCACAGAGATGTCCCAGTCACAGGTCCTGGGGATTGATGTGGACATACCACATTTGGGGCCCGTGATGCTTGGGTCCTGTGCCTCCACCCACTCTGCTCTCCCTCCTCCTGGAAGAGTCATCCTGTCACGTGAGGATACTGCAGGAGAGGAGGAGGAGGAGCCAGCGGGCCAAAGCTGTGAGGCTGTCAGTGGCCCTGCTGGCTGAGGTCTCTCCCTAATCCCGCTTGGCCTTGGTGCACTGGAAAGAGCATTTGTTCCTGCAGAGAGCCCACTTCTAAAGCTCTCCTGCGTCTGATGACTTCCTACTGTTTGTTCAGCAGAGGCGTGGGGAGGCCAGCACGTGCCGTGGGCTGCCTTTGGTCCAGGGCTGCTGCAGCGAGCAGAGCAGACGGCAGGTGCTGGTGCAGTGGGCCTTACGTTCTCCCGAGGGAGACGGCCAGTCAGCGCACACACGCTGTGTCGGGAGATCAGTGCCCAAGAAGCAGTCATACAGGGTGGGGGCAGGAAGAGAGCATGGGGTGGGGGTAGGGTCTGTTTCTGACCAGTGGTCAGGAGAGGCCTCTCTGATAGGAGGACACTGGAATAGATCTCAAAGGAACTGGGGGCTTCTGGGGGTGTCCAGACAAAGAGCATTCTGGGCTTGGTGACATCTGTGCAAAGGCCCTGGGGCCACAGTATGCCTTGTCTGTGACAGCAAGGAGTGAGGCTGTGAGGAGTGAGCGAGGGGACAGGAAGGCGGGGAGGTGGGTGGGACAGGGCACTGGGGCTTTGTGCAGAGTAGCTATGTTCTGACTTTGTTTGGAGTCTGGGACTTGGTAGGAGCTGCAGCTCCTTGGGGTCAGGACAGTCTGTGCCTGGCAGGGCCTGAATGCTGGGCTTTTCTGAGGCCTGGGGCAGTTCTGCCTCATGAGTCTGCCTTGGGCCACCCCCCGGCAGGCTGAGCCAGGCAGGGTCCAGGTCTGTGGCCGGAAGCTCTGCCCCGCCCTGCCAGGCTGCCACTGCCCCTCCCCAGCCCCATCAGCTGCTGCCTGGAGCAGTGAGGGGTGGGAGAGGCTGGACCTGGATCTTGCCAACAGCTGTGAAGCGCCTGCTGCCTCCCTCGAGGGGCCACCATGCCCATCAGGTGGTGGCACATGCAGAAACGTCCCCAGCGCCTGGGGTATTTGCCACCTCCCCACTGATGTGTGTGAGTCTCTCCTGGGCGGGAGGCACAAGCCAGGGTTGGGGGGCCAGATGCACACGTGAGGCCCCTCTTGCCGTCTCCTGGGAGTCTGTCCACCCCTTTCTTTGACGCCATGGCCCCCCTGGGATCGTGACTGCCATTGCAGCATGCTGTGGCCCTGCACCACCACGGGGCGCCTGCCTGCAGGATGAGCTCCCCGCTGAGGGTCTTGTAGCTCTGAGACCAGCCCCACAGTGCCCTGAGAGGTGTCTGTCTCCAGGCAGCGAGGGTGACCTGCCACTTTCCCACCCACTTGGATGCTCTCTTCGTGGGGCCAAGCTGACTGAGAGCGCCAGTCACAGGGGCTGGAGTGGCCACTTCCTCCTGCTCCTCACAGGCCCCTGGCTCACTGCGGTGGCCTATGCCTTCGCACACGAGCCCCCGGGGAAAGGCTTTGTGCACACTGGAGCCTCTCCAGCCAGGACGGACCCTCCACATCTGTCTTCTCTGCACCAAAGTGCTTGGATTTTGCTCTTGGTTCTTCTGCAGGACACCAGCCCCACTGGGTTCCTCAGTTACACCGTCTGCCAGTTGCACTAGTGAGCTGTGCTGTGTAACAAATTACCACACACTCAGTGGCTTTAAACAGTGCCCACTTATCATCCCACGTGGGTCAGACGTCCGTTGTGGCCTGGCTGGGGCCTCTGCTCAGGGTCTCACCAGGCTGAAATCCAGGTGCCAGCTGGACTGCGTTCTCCTCTGGAGCTGTTGACAGTTCTGTTAACATTTCTTGTTGAGCAAGAAGAGACTGAAACGGAGCGTGACAGGGGCATGAAGCTCAGCGCTTCACAGCCTCAGAGGTAGCACGTCCCATCTGGTGGGAGGTTGGGGTGGCCCAGCGCCTGCCTGGTGCCCACATCCACCAAGGGCAAGACCCAGGCTGACCTCTGACCGGCTGCCTTTTGGCAACCTCAAGCTGAGGGCTGTTAGGTCTCGTTAGCGCTAAGGCAGGGCTGGCCCAGGGGCTGGAGGGGGAGCTTCCTGTGCGGGGGCTGGGAGGACTGTGCAGCCCACCCCAGAGAGCGATCAGCCGGTGCCTGCAGGGCACTCTCTTCACCCCATACTCCCCATTAGGCCCACGTCCTACAGCAGCAAATCGCAGGCTGCTGTCCTTAAACTCCACAGGGTGCCTGTTGGAGTGGATTTGGCACGGGTGGGGGAGCAGTGACTGGTCCCAGAATGTCTGGAAGAACCCCTGACCTGTGCCCGCCACCCTGGGGCCGGAGGAGTGTGGTTGCTGGAGGTGCTTCAAGAGAACGCGCCAAGACCGGATGATGCATCTGGAAGAGGCCTCCTGACCTGGCTGGCATCTGCCCAGAGGACGACAGGGGTGCAGCACCCAGCAGACCCCCAGCCAGCTGACCGGGCAGCTGTGGCACTGACACTCCTGCTTCCATCTCCCTCCCTCCTGGTTCGATTATTTCCTGACTGGCACCTGGCCTCCTGGTCCCAGCCCATTCCTCCTTTCTTCCATTGGTTCCCTCCACAGGTGTGAACCAGGCCCCACAGGGACAGAAACTGGTCTGAGGATGCTCGTTACGGAGAGCGTTTATCCCCTCCTCAGTCCCAGCCTGTCTCATCCCCATGGGGCAGCTGAAGTCAGAGGCTGCCACGTGAGCACCCTGACCTCCTGAGGAACACAGTCATTCATTAAACCCCACGGAGGATGACTTTCAAGTGGCTGGGGAGGAGCCGGTCTGTCCAGAAGAAATTAGCATATTTGCTGCCCAGAACCGGGTGGGAAGGCCTGGTAAGCTCTGTACTGCCCGAGAGACATGTTAGGCTCCTGGCGCTGCCAGAACAAGTACCTCAGCTGGATGGTTTCAACCACAGAGAGGATGTGTTGCCTCACGGGTCTGGGGGCCAGAAGTCCAAGATCAAGGTGTGGGCAGGGCTGGCTCCTCCGAGGCTGTGAGGGAGGACCTGTCCCAGGTCTCTGTCCAGATCCTGGTGGCCACCGACAGTCCTTGGTGTTCCTGGGCTTATAGGAGCATCACCCCCACCTCTGCCTTCAGGTTCACATGTGGTTCTGCCATGTGTGGGTCTGTGCCCAAACTTCCTCTCTTCGTAAGGACTGCAGTCATTGGATGAGGACCCACTCTACTCCTGTATGACCTCAACTGTAATGGTACCCTAGTTCCAAATAAGGTCACATCTTGACATTCTGGGGTTAGGATTTTAATGTATAAATGGGGAGAGGTACAATTCAACCCATAACAGCACACACACACCTCCTTGCTGAATTCTCACTGTGCTAGACTTCGAGGGCACCCACCGATGAAGAGGGATCAACCCGCTGCCACTTCCCGTCTGTGGCCTGAGTGAAGCCGCTGTGACAGTTCCAGAGCTGATTCCTGGAAGGGGCCCCAGCCCTCCCCATCCCAGGACTCACAAAGGAAGTCAAAGCCAGGCCTTTGGTGAGCTGCAGACTCAGGGGAGGTCTTTGTGAGACCTTGTAAGAGGAGACGGGATGCTGGGCCACGTTGTACCCTGTCTGGGGGACCAGAGGCATCCAGGACTGTGGGACTGTCCTGGCCGGGTGGCCAAGTGTGTGTCAGCAGCAAGGACTTCGCATCTGACCCGGGAGGCCGTGCTCGCCCCTTCTCAGGCCAGCGCTCCTGCTCCCCTCTGCATCTCACCACTGAGATCTCTGCCCAAATGACCCCTTTGCAGGCTGGGCTGGCCACCACTGTGCCCCGCCACACTCGCCACCTGCTTGTCCTGCTTGTCACGGTGGGAAATTAGCTCGTGACTGGACATTTGTTTCCAGGCTGGCTGTTTGCCTCCCCTCCGCCTCTGCACACACGAGGGCCGGACCTTGTCTTGTGACTGTGTCCTGCGCAGCAAGCCCCGTGCCTGGCACGTGGGCACTCAGTTGGCTCACATTGACACTGGGTGTGAATAGGGGTCTCCAGTAAAGGGATGGAGCACATGTGCTGTGTTCCTCAAACTCCTTTCTCAACTTACAGGAGGCATGTTCTGTGGAATATACTTTGGAGAGCACCAACCAACAGGCCAAGGTCCAAGCCTGGCACACTCACGAGGCCTCGCCTGGGGTTTCCACCCCAGCCTCTCCAGCATCGCCAGAGGTGTGGGGGCTGATTCCTGCCTCTTGGCCTCCACTCAAGCTGTCCTCACGTAGCTCCCTCCAGGAAGTCCCCTGACACTCCCGACCCTTCTGCAGCCTAAGGGAGGAGCCCTCCTCTGACCTCCCATAATGACACCCTGCGGATGGTTCTTCCATCACACTTTCCATATTGTGTGATAGTTCACAGCTCACCTGTCTACTTTGCCATCAGACTGTAAGCTCCTGAGGACTGAGCTGTGGAACTCCTGGCTCGTAGTTGGTGCCAAGTCCATGTTGCACGGCAGGTGGGTGGGCAGATGACTTTTGCAGGGAGCATCCAGCCTACCTGTCTCCTTGCTGTCTCAGGGCTCAGGCTCAGGTATGTGGCTGTGCAGATGTCTAAGCTTTCAGTTTTCCCACATCCAGGCACATGTAACCCCTGCCTCTGGAGCCGTCAGTGACTCTTGCTACCCCCTGCTTTTCTCTTAATTAGGCCTTTGCAAAGGGTGTCAAGTGTTCACAGACTAGTCCATCTGATGTCATAGTGAGAAGCATCTTGTAATGCTCTTAGTTTTTCCAGTTTGGCATTCTCTCTTACTTCACAGACTCCTAGAAGTTCAAGCTGATAAAGTTCTTTTTTCTGTCTACAATGCACACTTGCTAAATTCTTTGCTGTATCAGATTCATTTGGGCTTTACTATGGTCTTTCTTTAAAAAAGTGATTGTAATTGAAATTTTAAGTTCAGTAAGACTCCCTTGTCTGCTGTATCCAATTGCTGAATTCATATATGTCCAATGTCCCCAACATCTCAAAGGCTCCCCTCACTGTGTTTTCCACTCCAACAATGAAATCAGATGGTTGTCCTCCACGTGGGCTGTTTGAGAGGTGCGCTTTGGGAAGTTGGCCGCAGGACCAAAGGGGAATGGTTGCAGGAATTTTTTCTGCCTTCTGTAAAAGAGAGTGGCAGGAAGCAGAAGCTGGGTGGCAACAGTTGTAGGAGTGTCTGGCTGCTGCAGCAGATGGCTGGATTTTTTGACATCCAGGTGCACATGCTAAAGTAAGGTTGGTCGGCTGGGTCAATAGATAATGCTGGTGACATGAGTCTGGGATCCGTGCGAGGCATAGGAAGCCGTTGGCTGGATGGCTGCCCCTCCTCCTCTAGCCACTGTTTCTCACGGCTCGCTGTCCCTGTGCGTCCTGAGCGCTGGCCACATCTCACCCTTACTGACTCCGCCCTCACTGTGGGGATGGACTCAGTGGGCACTGGCTGGTCTCTTAGCTCTGTCTTGTAAAAGTGTGCAATTCCTGAGTCTTTTTGTGTGTGGCCTAAAAGACTTGGCCACACCCCAGGGGGCAATCAGGTGTGCTCAACTGATTTATCCCTGGGGGCCTCCCCATGGCCTCACCCTGTCTGTCCAGCAACTGCCCACAGAGGATCAACACCCTTCCCAAGGCAGCATTCTTGGCCTCCCAGTGTCTAAACAATGCCCACGGCTGTGGTTTGAATGTGTTCCCCAAAGTTCATGTGTTGGAAACTTAATCCCTAGTGCAACAGTGTTGACAGGTGGGCCTTTAAGAAGTGACTAATTAATGCCATTATTGAGGTAGTGGATTCGTTATCACCGGAGTGGGGTTGTGATGACTTCCACCATGTTATAATGCAGCAAGAAGGCCCTCACCCTCGATCTTGGACTTCCCAACCTCTAGAACCATGAGCCAAATAAGGTTTCTGTTCATTATAAATTACCCAGTCTGTGGTATTCTGCTATAGTAGCAGAAAACAGACCAAGACACCCATACACATGGCCCCTAGGAACAGGCCAACCCAGACAGGATCCCAGCTCGGGCTCCAGGTGAAGTCCCACGTTCTACCTCCAGTGGTCTGTTCTTTTGCTCTCCTCGGCCCCTCCAAGCCCAGCTGGGCTCCCTTGAGCAGCGCCTCGTGGTTTTCCTGTCTGCGGCAGAGTGCCTGTCTGGAGCCTCTCTATCCACCCGATCCCTCTGTTCTGCCAGAGCTTCCAGCCAGTCAGGGCAGAGCAGCAGGGGAGGACTGTGAAGGAGGTTCTGGGTTGAGAGAGCAGCCAGCAATCGGATCCACCCACTGACCACCCAGCTGGCCTAGATTTCAGTCTTAATCTGCTGGAAGAATTAATTGTTCTTCTTATGACACAGGCTTCATAGCCCTCGACCCGCTGAAGGTGCAGCAGCAGCTTCCACTTGTCCAGAAAGGCCTCCCAGCCTTCAGGGCATTTGTCCAAAGGGCGGGAGTGGCAGGGCTGCCTACCTGGCCTCCCTACTCCGTCTTCCTTCACAGGGAAAATACTCCCTGCCGCAGGCAGGGCCCAAGGGTGCCATCTGCTGCCAACATGCACTTTCCTCTCTTCCTGAAATGGCATGTATTCCTCTGATCCAGAAATAATACCTGATCATAGAAGAGACTTTGGAAAATAACTTATCTGTAGTCTCAGTATTCAAATAAATGTAATATTAATGATTTACCTTGGGTATATTTCCCAATCTCTCATTTATGTACATGTGATATCTCTAATTTTAAAAATGCTACCTTTTTCATTTAATATTTTAACATTCCAGTGTCATTAACTATCCTTCCACAGAGTGTTCCATCATATGGATATGACCTGATTTATTGAATCAACTCACTATTGACAGACTTTTAGCCTATGAGCTAATTTCTTGAATATGCATTTGCTAGGTGATTACAAGAAAAACATACTCTTCTATTGTTTCTTTAAGTGTACAATTCAGTGGTTTTTGCTGTATTCACAAGGTTGTACAACCATCATCACTAATTCCAGAACATTTCATCACCCCATAAAGAAACCCCGTGCCCCGCCCTTCAGCTGCTGGCAACCACTAATCTACTTTCTGTGTCTCTGGATTTGTCTACTCTAGATGTTTCATATGAATAGAGTCCTGTAGTATGTGACCTTTTGTGACTCACTTCATTCACTTAGCATAATGTTGCCAAGATTCTTCCACATTGTAGCATGTATCAGTACTTTATTCCTTTCTATGGCTGAAAATGTATTCCATTGTATGGATATGCCACATTTTGTTTCCATTCAACTGTTTTCCAAAGTGGCTGCACCGTTTTGTGTTCCCACAAGGAATGTGCGAGGGTTCCAATTTCTTCACGTCCTCACCATCCTCACCAATACTTGTTATTTTCTGGGTTTTTTGGAAAAATTATTCTAGTCAACCTAATAAGTAAAATGATATTTTATTGTCATTTAGATTTGCATCTCCCAAATGACAACGATGTAGAGTATCTTTTCATGTGTTTATTGGCCATTTGTATATCTTCTTTGGAAAAATGTCTATTCAAATCCATTCCACATTTTTTAGTTGGGTTTTTTGTCATTTTATTGTTGAGTTGTAAGAGTTCTTTCTATCTTCCAGATACTATACCCTTAGCAGACCATGATTTGCAAAAATTATTCTGTAGGTTGTCTTTTGACTTTCTTGATGGTGTCCTATGAAGCACAAAGTTTTTAATTTTGATGTTGTCCAATCTATCTGTTTTTTCTTTTGTTGCTTGTACTTTGGGTATCGTCTAAGAAACTGTTGCGTGGTCCAAGACCACAAAGATTTACTCCTATGTTTTCTTTTAAGAATTTTAGAATTTTGCTCTTACATTTAGGTATTTGATTCATTTTGAGTTAATTTTGTATATGGTATAAGGTGAAAGTCCAACTTCATTCTTTTGCATGAGGATGTCAAGTCTTTCCAGGGATATTTGCTGAACAGACTATTCTTCCCTGGTTGAATGGTCATGGCACCCGTAGTGAAAATCATTTGCCCATAAACGTTGGGTATATTTCTGGACTCTCAGCGTCATTGATCTGTGTCTATCCTATGTCATGCCACACAGGCTTGATTACTGTTGCTTCATAACGAATTTCAAATCACAAGCATGAGTCCTCCAACTTTTTTTCTTTTTCAAGGTTGTTTTGGCTATTTTGGGGCCCTTGTATTTTCATATGGAATTTTGGATCAGCTTGTCAATTTCTGCAAGAAAAAAAAGGCAGCTGATATTTTTATATGGATTGCATTGAATCTGTAGATCAATTTGGGGAGTATTGCCATCTTAACAATATTAAATCTTCCAATCCATGAATACAGGCTGTCTTCCCGTTTATTTAGGTCCTCTTCAATTTCTTTCAGCAATGTTTTATAGTTTTTAGTGCATACATCTTATACTTCCTTTGTATTTTTTTTTCTTTTTCTTTGAGATAGGCTCTTGCTCTATCACTGGGGCTAGAGTGCAGTGGCGTCATCACAGCTCACAGCAACCTCAAACTCCTGGGCTCAAGTGATCCTCCTGCCTCAGCCTCCCGAGTAGCTGGGACTGTAGGTATGCGCCACCACACCCGGCTAATTTTTCTTTTTTTTGTAGAGATGGAGTGTTGCTCTTGCTCAGGCTGGTCTCAAACTCCTGGCCTCAAGCGATCCTCCCACCTTGGCCTTACAAAGTGCTAGGATTAGAGGCGTGAGCCACCATGCCTGGCCTTCTTTTGTATTTTAATCTTTTTGATGCTATTGTCAATGGGATCATTTTATCAATTTCATTTTGATTTTATTGCTACCATATCTAAATACAAGTGATTTTTAAAATAAATCTCTATTGATATACAATATACATACCAAAAGTTCACCCTTTTAAAGTATATGATTCAGTGATTTTTAGTAATGGACACTCTGGGCAGTGGCTCATGCCTGTAATCCCAGCACTCTGGGAAGCTGAGGCGGGAGGATCGCTTGAGCTCAGGAGTTCGAGACCAGCCTGAGCAAGAGCGAGACCCCGTCTCTACAAAAAATAGAAAACTTAGCCAGGCATCATGATATGCGCCTGTAGTCCCAGCTACTCGGGAGGCTGAGGCAGGAGGGTCGCTTGAGCCCAGGAGTTTGAGGTTGCAGTGAGCTAGGCTGGCGCCACTGTGCTCTAGCCGGGATGACAGAGTGAGTCTCTGTCTCCAAAAAAAAAAAAATAGTGATGGACACTCTGAATGTTTTGTACTGAATGCCATGCCAATCCCATCCTCTTTGCTACGTATTTGCTACCTCAGTTGCTTTTCCTCTGTTCTTTCCCTGTCTCGAGTCTCTTTTTTCTCATTTAAAAATTTTGGTAAAATCATGTGAGAAAATTTACTATTTAACCATTGTTAAGAGTATGATTCAGTGGCATTAAGCACATTCACGGTGCTGTGTGGCCCTCACGCCATGTATCTCTAGAACCTTTTCATCTTCCCAGACTGGAGCTCTGTCCCCACTAAACACTAACTCCCCTCCCCCTTGCCCCTGGCACCCACTATTCTGTCTGTCTCTGTGACTCTGGGGACCTCATGTAAGTGGAATCACACAGGATTTGTCCTTTTGTGTCTGGCTTATTTCACTGACCACAACGTCCGCAGGGTTCATTCACGTCGCGGCCTGTGCCAGAACTTCCATCCTTTGTAAGACGGAGCGACGTCCCACTGTGTGTGTGGACCACAGTTCGTTCACCCACTGCTCTGCTTCCACCTTGGCGCTGCTGTGACCATGGGTGTGCAGGCATCTGTCTGAGCCCCTGCTTTCAGCTCTTTGATGAGGTTGTCAGCTGAGACCGGGGGTATCCAGTGGAAGTTGACATTCTGGATGGTGAAGGCCCCACCCCCTCGCCCTACGCAATTCCCAGGGTGGCGGGCACTAGGCCCACCCCCCGCAGTGAGAAGCTTGGGCCGCCTGGGAGGGCAGAGCTGCAGATCAGCAGCAGGGCCCAGCAGAGGGTCCAGTCCCTCGGCCCGGCCGCCCGTCGCTTCTCCACGTGCAGGTGCACACGCATCCGTGAGGGCAGAAGGTGACGCACGGCCTCCTGCGCCCCACTCCGCTGGAGGAAGGGAACCCGTGAGGCCTGGGCCTCTTGCAGTCCTCCTGCCTCTCCGCTGGAGCGGGACGCTGGGCTTCCGAACAGTCGTCCGCGACGAGGCTGTCTCCCTAGACAAGCCGCCGGGCAGGTGTGCGCGCTTCCCGCGGCCTGTGAGACCCGCTCCCGCCAGCGAGGGGCCGCGGCTGGCTCGCCTGCTCCGTGGCAGCCTCTGCCGCGGCGTGATTAGAACCCGGCCGGCTCTCCGGCCATCGCACGGACACCCGGGGCTGCCTCGAAGACTGTGGTGTCTGCCACGCACAAAGATGAGAGTTTCGGGCGCATGCCGCAACAGGCCGCCGAGCTGTGGCGTGTGGGCAGCTCAGTTGTACTCAGATGGTGCCAAATTATTTTTCCAAAGTGGTTGCCCCAATTTACACTCCCACCAGCCTCCTCTTAAATACGGACAGGTAGCCAAGTCTGGCATGAGCAGCAGACCAAACAAATGAGCCAACTCCCCCCCAGAAAGGGAAAACAGAGACAGTGCAGGCTGCCAGTGGCAACTTTTAAAAAATCGTAACAAATATTTCCAGATAGATAAAAGAGTTTGCATCCATGAAAAAATGTAAGAACAGGAAATTAAAAACCTAATAGCAGAAATTAAAATGTCCGGAGTAAAACTGGAATAAAAAGTTGAGGAAATTTTCCACAAAGTGGGACAAAAAGACAAAGAGAAGCTAAGAGAGAAATTATTTTAAAATTGGAGGGCTGTGAACGCACCACCTGGCATTGGGCGAGGTAGACACCTGAGGTAGTGCGGGCTCAGTTGTGAGTAGTGTTTATATAGTCACAGTGCAACCCCTGAATAGCAAATCTAATAAAAACCGAGGACACAGCTGCTGGGAGGATGGAGAAGGGAAGTATATGGGGAGGGGTCATGTGTTAGTTTCCTGTGGCTGCTGTAAGGAAGTGCCACCAACTGGGTGGCTTAAATCAACAGGAATTGATTGTCTCATGGTCTGGAGGCCAGAAGTCTGAATCTGGCAGGGCCCCACTCCCTCCAAAGCCTCTAGGGGATGCTCCTTCCTGCCTCTTCCAGCTTCTGGTGGCTCCAGATGTCCCTTGGCTTGTGGCCACATCACTCCATTCTCTGTCTCCGTTGTCACATAGCCACCTCCTCTCCCGTGTCTGTGTCTCTTCTTGTGTCTTTTATAAGGACATTTATCACTGGATTTAGGGCCAATTGGGATAATCCAGAATGATCTCATCTCAAGATCCTTCACTTAATTACATCTGCAAAGACCCTCTTTCCAAGTCAGGTCACGGTCAGAGGTTCCAGGGCCAGGGTGTGGATGTATCTTCTTGGGGGGCTGCCACTCAGCCCACTACCGATGGTATGAGGGGCGAGTCTCCTGTAGGAGGAAGTCAGTAGACAATATTAAACTGGGACTTTTGGATCACCACCAGTGTCAACACCAGGAGACCCAGCAGAAGGACGTGGTTGCCTGAGTGCAGCCCAGGGCAGGGCAGGGGCTGGGTCAGAGCCCTGCTGTACCCCCTGGCTTAAGGGTACATGTGTATTACATTGATGGCATTTGCAAGTTAAGTAATCGGAACGCTGTATGTCTGGCCAACACAACCCCCGTGGAATGGGGCCTGCAAGGACACAGATTTTTGTCAGAACCCGCTGACCTTCAGGCTCCAGAAGCCCCTTGCTGTGTCCTCGCCCCACACACCGTATCTCCTTCTCTGTGCAGCGGCTCCATGGCTGGCTTCTGCTCCTCAGACAAGACCGGGCCAGAGGTGGCCCCGGCAGTCACGCCTGTCACCCCCGTGGTCACAAGAGAGAAGATCCGGTCCAGGTTCCATGGCAGCCACGACCTGATCCACCGCCTGTTTGTCTGCATTTCAGGTGTGAGGTCTGGGCCTGGACAGCTGAGGACACGGGGGTGGGAGGTGGGGTGTGCTTCAGGGGCACTCTGGTGGGTATGCACAGCCTCTCCCTCGAGTTGCTATAAATGGCACCTAGTCCGCTCCTTTTCCCGGAGAAGGGCTAGATCTACCTAATACAGGAAGGCGGAGGAAGGGGACCTCTGCAGGTGAGGGTGGGGGAGCTGCCCGGGGGAGGGCATAGTAGTCCCTCAGCAAGTGGCCAGAACCACCTAGCAGTGACAGCTGTGACCTATGGATAACATGCACAAATGTAAATAGCAGACCTCGTGCAGTGGCTGCCACAGTGGCTCTCCGCCCTGCCTCTGCCTCCTCCTGACTCCTGTGTTCTCACTCCTGTCAAAGGAGCTGTCTCCCATGGTGCTGGGCTGCCTCCTCTTTCCCTGATTAAGTGGAGGACATGCTGGTCTTGGCTGCGCCAGCACACAGCACCGGCCTCCGAAGTTCCTTCCATCCACCTTCTGTCACTCTTACCATGGTCCTTCTCCCTCAGGCGTGGCTGACCAGCTGCAGACAAACTATGCTAGTGACCTGAGAAGTATTCTCAAGACGCTGTTTGAGGTCATGGCCACTAAGCCAGAAACAGATGACAAGGAAAAGTTAAGGAAGGGTGAGTGCCCACTTAGGACAGGCTCTGAGCCTGCGCAAGCCACCTGTGTCCACTGCCCCAAGGGAGGGAATACTGAGAAAACCACACCTCCTAGCCCTGGACAAATATGGCCCCTACGAGGCAATCATGTACCCAGGATTGGTTGACTTGCCACAGCCCAAATGTGCAGCCAAGGAGTGCATAGCAGTGGGGCCTGGGAAGCACCCAGAAAGGCCACCTGCCTGGAGAAGTGGCTCCACCCCTGTGAATTTGCAGATGGGTCAGCCCCACCATTCTCATGAAAGCAGTATGTGGCTCCTGGACCCCTGCCCACACTGCAGCAAGGTGACCCAGTGCTTACTGCCGACAGAGGCTGGCACAGCGTTGCTTCCACTGAATTCCATCTGTCACAGCAGAGGCCAGCCCAGAGTCATGGGGGGACGGACGTGGGCCATACTGCTTTATGGAGTAGTGGAAGAGTCCACTCTCAAACCCACAGTCACACACAGGCATGTATACACACGTGCATGCACACATACACGCAAAGTGCACACACATGCACACAGCAGTTACTTGGCGAGGGAAAAAGCATCAGGGCAAGGACTGATGAGGCACTGGGAGCTTGGCCCATGGCCCTTGCAGGATTCTGGAGTGGGAAAGGGGGTTCGACCCCTGCTCACCAGCTCCTTGTGCTGGGCTGAGGTGCCTGTTCTGGGAGAGCCGCCCCTTACCACAGGGGTCTGGGCACATGGGGCATCCCACCTGGTCCTGGAGCCCTGGCCCAGCAGGGCATGTCCTTGCCGGGGGGAGGAGCCTTGTGTCCATGAACTCACCCCCCAGAGTCCACACCACACCATTCTGCCAGGGGATTCTCGGCAGGGCTGCCTTCTGGAAATCACGCTGCAGAAGAGGCAGTGTCATGGACTGGCTCTGCACATGGGGATTGTGAGCCCCTTGGGCCATGCCCTGAACTGGGCACTCAGACACTGGCAGTCTGGGGGGGTCTGGCCACACCCATGCAGTGCAGGGGAGGGGCAGCCACCTGCCTCAGGGCCCAGGATGCTGTGCACAGAAGGGGCCTCAGATGGGAAGACCCCCAGCCAGGATCAGCACCCAACCTGCTGTGGGCACTGCCTCCACATGTTGCGAGATTGTCAGTGGGGCTGGGGGAGCTCAGCCCACAGGAGGCACCCAGGGTGTCCACCAGGGACAGGTGACTGTGCATCGACCGCCTCGCCTATCACCCCCAATGGCCTCCCTTTTTCTGCCAGTCACCCAGACCCTGCGGAGTGCGGCCTTGGAGGACTGCGCGTTGTGCCAGGAGACCCTATCATCCTCGGAACTCGCAGCCAAGACCCGTGACGGGGACTTTGAAGGTGTGTGGGAGGCCCTGGGTCAGGGGCTGGCATGCTGCATGCTGAGCAGAGCACCCAGGAGCCTGCTCTGGATATTTCTACCTCTCTGCACCCCCCAACCCCCCAGGAGCCTGTCCGGGTGTGTGGCTTCCCATGGGGCAGCCTCCCACAGTGCAGCCCCTCTTCCCTTCCCAGGTGGGCACACAGCCAGCCCCAGACACTGCCAGGGACACCAGCAGGGTGCTGTGGGAGTTGGGGGGGCCGCAGGAGTCAGGAGGGCCTCCTCCTGGGGGGCCATGGCAGTCATGGGGGCCTTCTTCATGAGGGCAGGGCCTCAGGCTACCGGATCTAGGCAGGTGCAGCCAAGAGACAGCTTCCCTATTAGCCTGCAGGCTAGCTGGAGACCAGGTGGCTCGGCAGTCAGAGCAGGTGGGGGGCACTGAAGCACATTTGTGGGGATGGGGCTGCCCATGGCCTTCAGAAAGGGCTGGTGGCAGAATGTGAAAATAGGCCCCTGGGTCCCTGGAGGTCTGGGAGAGGTGCCAAGGTGGACACTGGCAGATAGGCCTTACCAGGGTGACCAGAGCTGTCAGGGAGAGCTTGGGAGAGTGAGGGCCACAGCCAGGGTGCAGTCATCCAGGTGGGTGCTCCCTGCAGCACTTCCCGAATGCGGGTGTCCTGGCCTGGGGTCTGATGGTCTGGCACTGCTGACAGCTATGAAGCCTGGTGTGTGTGGTGCCGTCAGTTTTCTGAAATCACAGCCAGTACCTGAAGTGTAGGGGAGCACAGAGAGGAGGAGAGGGATCAGTGGTGCCTGCACTCTCCAGGCCTCTGACCCTGCCCCCAGCGCACCTGGCCTCGCCACTGTTGATGTGTCCCCGGCTCTCATTGTGACAGACCCACCCGAGTGGGTGCCAGACGAGGCCTGTGGCTTCTGCACCGCCTGCAAAGCGCCATTTACCGTCATCCGCCGAAAGCACCACTGCCGTAGCTGCGGGAAGGTAGGTGGGACCACGTCTCCAGAGGATGGTCCCATAGCATTGGGGGACCTGTCCACAGGCCCAGCATGAGGTTCTGGAAGTCAGGGCCTATGCCCTGGGAGGATGGTGAGGCCTCTGGGTTCCTGTGAAGAGGCTCCCGAGTTTGGGCCCTGCTCTGATTCCGGGCATCAGAGTCTGGATGGTGTCCATGTCCAGCCCTGGCCACTTTAGAGCCAGGGACAGGGAGGGGACAGAGGGCGAGCAGGAGCCTGGGTGGCCTCGGTGCAGGGCCTGGACCCCCCAAGAGAGCCCAGCCTCCTGGGTCCAAGCCTTAGCCAGGGTGTCCTGGCGGTCCCAGCTCCATAGCTGTAGGGCTGGGAGCCAGGCAGACCCACCACCTGCCCTGCGGGGCCTGGATGGGAGGGGTTTGGCTGCTGTTGAGACCCCATCCCCCCCCTTCTAGATCTTCTGCTCCCGCTGCTCCTCCCACTCGGCGCCGCTGCCCCGCTATGGGCAGGTGAAGCCTGTCCGCGTGTGCACACACTGCTACATGTTCCACGTCACGCCCTTCTACAGCGACAAGGCGGGCCTGTGACTCGGCCCGGGCAAGTGCCCCGCCCCCGGGCAGGACCCCCAGGAAAGATGGGAGGGTCTCCCCACGTCTGCTCCAGCTGCCATGCCCCAGGGCCGCCCAGACTTCCAGATCGCTCGGAGCCTCCATCCCACCCATGCTGGCCTGCCCACCCGAAGGAACCACAGGCTGGCCGCAGGGCACAGGTCAGCCTGGCCCACGGAGGGAGCCCAGTGGCAGGGGTCTGGTGGGTGGGCCGGGCTTTCCTGCTGATCCGCAGGAGCTCTGCTCTGGCTGTGTGAGCCCGGGCAGATGACTGGCGTGTGCAGGAGAGTGGCCTCAAATCTGGAAACAGGCACCGGGGCAGCTGGGCAGGCTCCCTGTCACAGCAGGGCTTCCCCATGCGCTCACCAAATCAGAGATAGCAGGCTGTCCCTTCCTTCCCACAGCCGCCCGCGCCTTCCTCAGTGCCCGCCCTCGCTGGCCTGCCTCATGCATCTCCTTTCTTCTTGGTGGGGCAAATGCTGGAAGCCGACTCAGGGGTCCTTTGGGTGAGCAGGGGGGCCCTGGTGTTTGCCCTCCATTATCCACCTGCTGGTGGAGCCCTGGGTGGCGCAGAGACCCACAGGCAGAGGCTGCTCAGGTTCTTGGCCCAGGCTGACCAGGCAGCCCAGGACCGCTGGGGGCTGCCAACCTGGCCACCATGACCCCTTCCCTCTGTAACCCCGGGACCCTGGCCCACTTCCTCAGACCCCAGAACAGCCTGACCCAGGCTGACACAGCAAAGTGGCCCCAGCACGGACACCTCCTCAGGCTTAAATCTCAGGCTTCACATTGCAATGGTGATTGCAGTTTTATTTTTAGAGATGAAACACCTACTGCTTCTTTTATAGGATAAAATACAATTACTATTTAACAGTGGAATATACATGCACAAAAACGGCTTCTGTGGGGGGAAAGTATATAATGGAGAGAATATTATGTATTGAGATTATATTTATTTTCTAAATGCTGTAATTCGAAACCATTTCCATAAATCTATTTAAGGATTGCAGATGCTCTTCATTTCTTCTGTGAACACTGACTCCTTGTTCTCTATCTGGAAAGCAACGGTGTTCGTGCTGACAGGCAGTCCCCCTAGGAAGCTGGGGGCTTCTGCACTCCTGAGACCACTGAAGGGCAGGACTTGGCTCCCTGTCAGCCCCCAGGAGAGGGATGGTCACCCCCACCTCCCTGCAGGCCACAACCCACGCCTTCGAGGGCTCTGTGTCCACCCACCCGCCCACCTGCCCCGCTCCTCTCCTCACCTGGGGGCCCTGGTCGTAGGGCTGTGCTGCTCAGCAGCCGGGGGGCTGCCTTCTGGAGTGCCCTGGAGAGAACAGGGTTGTCACAGCGATAGGCCTGAGCCCCTGGAGGTGGGCACCAGAGGGCCAGAGAATAGGTCCCTTTCTGTCTGGTGAGAAAGTGTTTTAGAACGCGGGGCTCCCTCTGCCTTTGGGAGCAGAAGAGAAGGGAACCTCAGTATCTCTGGCTGCCCAAGGCTGGGTCCCATCCCCCCACACCTGGACAGAACACAGAGAGATGGTCCTGCCCACCCCACACCCCCCTCTGGTGGACAGCTGTGGCCTGTGTCACTGGCTGGACAGCTGTGCCACAGTGGAATTGCCAGCTGCCTGGGGCAGCCAGCCCCTGCCGGGAAGCCTGCGTGGATCTGCTCTGTGGGCCCCTCTCTGCTCACAGGCACCCACACTGGTCACCTGAGATGTGGTGGTCCTCCTCGTCCACCAAATCAGAGCGGGGAGAGGGAGTGGAGGGCAGAAAGGAGGGTCTGCCCCCCAGAGGGTGGAGCCTGGGTCCCAGAGTGGCAGCAGGAAGGTCTGCATGTGGCCAGGTCCTGGGAACCCTTTAGGCCAGAGGGAAGGGGGACAGCCCCTCCCTGAGCTGCCCTGCAAGGCGGCCTAGGGCCACAGGAGCCCTCCCACGAGGGTGGCCCACTGTCCTGTTCACACAGAAATGAGGGGTTTCCTGGACTGTGGTGTTCCATGATAAACTCAGGACGTTCAGTCACCCTACCCTACTATGGGGCTATCCTCACCACAAAGGCAGAGCCAGGACCTGGGGGCAAGAAGGGTTGGTCCAGGCAGAATCCAGCTCAGGAAGGATCTAGAAGGGATGGCCTGCTGCCTACCCATGGCTGGGGCTCCAGACTGGGAGAGCTGGGGTTGGGGGTGGGGAGAGTACCAAGAGCTCTGGATTTGGAGTCAGCCTTTGCAGGCCAGCCTCAGGACCATGTGCAGGTCAGCTTCCCTGAGCCTCAGTTTCCCCATTATCACCATCATGGTCCTTCCTGCTGGTGCTTCTTGAGCATGCTGTGTCCCCTGGCTTCATATATGCTGTCCCCTCTGCTCCCATGACAGTACCTCAAGGCAGTAGGATCCCTGTGTTATAGATGGGGAAACTGAGGCTCACAGAGGTCAGTAAGTGGCAGAGCTGGGTTGTGGGCTTTTAGGAGGGTCCCACAAGAGGTGGAAGAAGCATCCTGTGAAGTGAGGAATGCTGGAGTACTTCCAGGGAAGGTGCCTCGAGAGGCAGGGGCTCTGCCACGCCCGAGCATCCAGGCTGCTCCATCGGGCAGCTGGAGGAAGGCGAGGCTGCTCTGAGCGCGGTGCCTTACCGACCTCTCTCGGCTAGGCACAGGCCTGGGGAGGGGCCAGAGGCCACAGTGTTCTCCAACACCCCCCAACCCACCCCAGCTTCCGGTAACAGGCAGGGGCCCAAGGCTGGGCTGCACCTACCCTGCAGGGCCTCAGGACCCCAGAGGCAGCCTGCAGCTCCCAAGGGCAGGCCAAGTCATAGGACAGGTGTCCCAGTGGCTCAGGAGCAGGCCTTGGGGCAGAGATCACCACACCTGAACTTGGGGAGGTGGCACAGGGTAGGGGAAGGGCGAAGCCCCACTGGGTCCTGCCCCTTCCACTGTGGGCTCAGCTCAGCCACCACAGAGGCGGCTCCAGAAGCCCCCACCCACCCACCCCACACACTCTGGCCTCTGGAGCTGCCCCTGTGGCCCCCCATGGCTCACCTGTACAGCAGCCTATGGCCCGGCCTGTCTTCCTGGGGGCCCCAGGCCAGCAGCCAGTTGTCCTGCCTGGGAGGCAGCGAGGTCTCCCCAGCCCTACCATCGAGTTGTGCTGGTTCCCGGGCTGAGCAAGGATAAAGAGCACAGGACAGATGGCCCTGGGGCGGCGTGGGGCGTGCATACAAGAGGTGTCCTTGGCAATGAAGGTGATGGAGGCCAAGTGGGGGGGGGGATGGGTGTGAGGCAGGGAGCACAGCTGTAGCCCCTCAGGGCCGCCAGGGGGCACCCCACCCCACTGCCTGCTCTAGGGGGCCTGGCTGCCAGGGTCCAGCTGTGCTGGGGGCACCTGGAGCACTTGTCTGAAGGGGCTGCCCCACTGTGGCCAGGTACCCCAGGTCCGGACAGAGCTCCCAGTGCAGCCAAACCCAGTGGCCAGACCCTAGTCCTCAAGGTCCTGCAGATGGTGGAGGATCGAGAGAGGCCTGACACAGCAATGACCAAAGGCAGGACAGACCATGCACCAGATGGCTTGGGGAGGCTGGGGAAGGGTTGGGGTGGGGGCTGACAGCACCCTGGAGGGGGCGGCTATGGCCCATCTGTGGGCCCAGTGCCTTGGCCTGGCCCAGCCCTTGCTTTTCCTGTTCCCTGGACTCTGCAGTAGGAGCTGGAGGGAAGCAGGCAGGACCCAGAGTGCCCACCACCTCACGCCACCCCCATGCCCCACAGTCCTGGAGGTGCTCCCAGGCCCACCCAGATGCATCTCCTCCGGAAGCCTTCCCAGATAGCAGCACTCCCCTTCCCCCAGCAGAGGCCCTGTCATTTGTGGGAGGGAGACCTGCTCTTCTACCCCAGGCTGGTCGTCCCCAGGCCTTGAAGAAGAAAGGGCTTCACAGGGGTCCTAAAGCAGCAGCAGCAGGGCCAGGCTGGGCCCCTCTGTCTCTCACAGCCTGAGCCCAGGCCGACCCAGCTGTCAGTGGATCTGGCCCCCCGGTTTTGGAGGCCACCCCCTGACACCACAGCAAGTGTCTGAATCTGCATCCACATCCCTCCTTCATTATCTTTCTTTTTCCTGTAAAAGTTTTTGAAAGGAAATTTTACTATTTTGCTTTTGGACCCTTTGGCTATAAGAAATTCATTTAATTTACAATTGTCTAAGTTGTCCAGGGGTCATCGGCATAGAGGGAAAACCTTGTAAAGTGAGAAAAAAATCTACTCCACTAATTTTAAGTTTAAAAATAATGTTGACATTACATTATGTAGATATTTAATCACATCTTCATACATTTTGATTTTGCTATCTTCTTTTTGTACTCTGGAGATGACATCTTCTGAGTGTCAGACTTTTTGGAAGGCCCCCAAATGCCTGGAGGCCTGGCCCGGTGCCCACGGCTGGCCAGCCAGGGCAGCCTCGGCTCCACCCCACGTTCTGACCAGTTGTGACTGGACACGCCCCATGTCCCTGAGGCCCCATTGCCCTGTGGGCAGGGCCATGGGCTAGAAGCACTTGTTGATTTGGGGCTGATTTTCAGGTTCCTGCCGTTTCCTGGGCACCCCCCTGTGCCCAGCCTGCTGTGGCCCAGAGCTTTGTATGCATCCTTCATTGCACCCCATTTTATATCTAGGGAAACTGAGGTTCAGAGAGGCTAAGTGAGTTGGCCAACTTCTCATGGCCAGACTAGAATCTAGGGTGTCTTCGGGGGTAGGACCCAGTCACAGAAATCCACAAGACTTCCCCCTGGTGTTGGCACACAACCAGGCCTCTCAGTGCAGGGGGCCTAGGCTTCTGGGGGGTGGAAGCACTAATCTCCATTCTGCTGGGATATCTGGGGGACCCTAGCAAGTCCTTAAACCTCAAGGGCCCCAGTTTCCGTATCTGTAAACTGGGCATGCAGATACACACAAGGAAGTGCATATAAAGCTTTCACATCAGTCCAAAAGCTGAAAGTACTGCGGTTTTATAGTTTTTTGTTCTATTTTGTTGGCAGCGGCCCCCCACCACATTTACAACTTCTGTAGGGTGGTCCAGCCATCTTATGCTACAAAACCCTCCACCCTGCTGGTCCCACCCTCAGGAGCACCCAGGCCACTAACCTCAAAAATCAGTGGGAGGGAAGATCAAGGAGCACTGGGTGGGCACCTCCTGGGCCAGCCTTAGGGTCCTCGTCCCACTTAGGGAGACTTCCCTCCCTAGAAATAGCTTCTTTGGCCAGATGGGACAGCGCCTGCCCCTGGGAATGTCCCGGCCCTTCAGACCAGACACAGAGCACGCAGCCCTCCACTCTGGGAAGCCCCTCTCGACCGTGGCGGCGGATCTTTGTCCCTTTCTCTGGGCCTGGGGCCCCTCCTTCAGCCCTGGTGTCCACTGGACAGCTCTGAGCGACCCCTCCCGCTCTGGGCCTCAGTTTCCCCACTGATACCCTCAGAGGCCTGGCTCTTAGCCTTAACCGTCTGCGCCCCTCCCCCAAGGCGCAGCCTTTCCTGGAACCACTCTGTGTCCGGTGGGGAGGGGACTCGCTTGCAGTCCCACGCGAGAGCCCCGGGCAGGCAGCCAGGCCCCGTCCTCCCGCGGACCCAGCGTCGTAGCTGGCCCAGGGCACAGGTTCCCGAACGCGGTGTGCACAGACCCGGCGGTCCGGCGGCGCGGCGGCCGCACGCGTCCCCACGGGCCTGGCGCTGAGCCGGGCGCAGGCCGTCCCCCGCGCGCTCCGCTTCCTCTCGGCAACGCGTCCGGCCGCAGCGCCCTCATTGGCCGCGCGCCCCGCCGCGGGCCATTGGCCCGCAGCCCCTACTTTACATACGCCGCTCTGGCCCAATCGGCGCGCAGCGCCTACTTAACATGCACGACGGCCACCAGTCAGCGCGCACGGGGGCCGGGCCACCACGTGCTGTTGCTAAGCTTGGGCTTCTAAATTGTTACTACCGCGGCTGGCCTATCCGAACCGAGCTTCGCATCTGTCAACATTCTCGGCCCGGCCCGAGGCGTTCGGTCCGTCCCCATTGGCCCCGGCCCAGCCCAGCGCCCGCCCCCGGAGCCGCAGCGCCGGCTCCCATTGGCTACGCTGGCCGCCGCTCGCCCTTATGTGTCAATTTGAGGACCCGAGGCGGAGGGTGGCGGCCGAGCGCACAGAGAGTCCGCCGAGTCTGGGAAGTGGTGCCGCGGCCGCGCGGGGCGGGCGGCGAGCGGAGCCGGCCGGAGTGGGCCGGGCAGCGGCCGCCGCCGTCGCCGGGCGTGCGGGTGGCGCGGGCAGGACGATGGAGCTGAATTCCCTGTTGATCCTGCTGGAGGCGGCCGAGTACCTGGAGCGCAGGGACCGAGGTAGCGCCCGGGCCCCTTTGTGCGGCGCGCGGCGGGCGGGCGGCGGGCGCGGGCGGGGCGGGGGCCCGCTGACCGCGCCGTCTGTCCGCAGAGGCCGAGCACGGCTACGCCTCAGTGCTGCCCTTCGACGGCGACTTCGCCAGGAAGAAAACAAAGGCGGCCGGCCTGGTGCGCAAGGCCCCGAACAACAGGTACCGCCCCCCGTGCGGCCGCCCCCCGCCCGGCCCGAAGCCAGTTCCGCTCGGCCCGGCCCGGGGCCCTGGGCTCAGCCCCCGCCCCCACCCGGAGAGTCCTCCCGGGCCGGATCCCGGGCCCGCAGCCCTCGCTGCGCCGCCGCGCGCCCCGGCGGCCAGCCTGGAGGAGGAGGCGCGCCGGGCCGCGGCCGCAGCCCCGCCCGCGCGCCCCGCCCGCGCCGTCGCCATCTTCCCGCGGCCGCGCCTCCTCGGCCTCTCGCGTAAACAGTGCCACGCGTACAGCGCCCGCCGCGCGGGGTCTCCTCCTGCAGCCGCTCCCGCCCCCAAGTTGTTCTGGACTTTTCCAGGCAGGAAGAAAGTTGTCAGTGGGCGCTGGTCGGTGCCCCGCGTGTCCGGGGAAACTGAGGCTCAGTAAGGGCACCGTGGGGGCTGCCGGCCCTCACCCCTTCTCTCCGCGGGTGGGTGGCCCTCCTCCCTCCGACTGTCCCTAGGAGCCAAGCCCCCTCAGGAGCCTGGACAAAGAAGGCGCGTGGAAGCCCTGCCCGGGCCCCCACTCCTCCCAAAGTGCCCACCGCGGCTGCCCGGCCTCTGGACACAGTGAAACTCCAGCCACAAGTGCAGGGGTCCCCTTCTTTGGGACAGGAGGCCTTTTTAAGGGAGCAGGAGTAGGGGTCGGCTGCAGGGGCAGGCTCGTGAAGGAGTTCCTCCTGGTGCCGGCTACTGCCTCCCTGCCCTTGGCCTTGTGCTCAGATTGCAGGAGCCCTGAAGTGGGGTGCATGCACATCCCTGGGTGGGGAGTGGGCACCCTGGGCTGGGGCTCTCCCCGGAGTTTCCACTCTCCTGGCTGCTGTGAAGACCGTGGCACACGTGGCACTGTCTTGGGGCCCACCTTGGCCCAGCCACTTCCATGTCACCAGGCTGGGAGCTGCGCTTGCAGGGGGCTTCAGGGCCCCTTGGCAGAGGGTGCGGCTCATTCCTGTGGCCTGCCTGTTCTTGGGAAACAGAAAGGCTGGCACAGGGACCCATCTCCGTGGCATCCTGGCGTCCTCAGCCTGGCCAGGAGTTGCTTGACTCTCCAGCTGCCGTGGTTGGGACCTGTGTCTGAGTCCCAGCCCATGTCCCCTGTAGGGGACAGTTTGGGGAAGGACATGAGTGTGTCGGGGACTCCTCAGTGAGCACACCTGGCCCTTGATGCTTGCTCTCCCCGTCCCAAGTCCCTGCTACCTATAGAAAACTCCAAGATGCGACCTCAGGCTCCTGTGGCGTGGAGTACCCAAAGCTAGCAACCAGAATCATAGCGGAGGCTCTCTGAATGCTTTCTCCGCGCTACGTGTTTCACACACACCACTGATTAATCTTCGCCCAGCCCCACGAAGGCAACGTTATTTTTAATACCCATTTACACTGAAGAAACCAAGGCACAGAGAGATTCAGTTACTTCACTGAAGCCACTCATTCACCTCTGAGGATTCCTGTCCTGAGGTGGGGTCCTGGCCTTCCTCACCTGATGGGATGGAGACCTGGGGGCACCGGTGAGGGATGTGTAGGGCTCCCCAGCCGGGCCCCTCTCCCCTGCGGCTCCCTTGGGCAGAGCCCGACTCTCCCAGTGCCTGAGGCAGCCCCAGGCCAACAGACATGGCGTCTTCCTTGGCAGTCGGTGCCCTCGAGACTGTCCTCAGCCAGCCCAGACAAGGAGCTGGGGCAGAGCGGGGGGCCAGAGGGTCTCTGAGCCTCTGATTTGGTGGGGCAGCTCCACCCACATCTGTGGGGCTTGTGTGTCCTGCCTAGGTGAGGGAAAGGGATATGGAGCACCGTGGGGACAAGGCCGAGAGGTGGGTAGTGGGCAGGAGAACAGTGCTGGGTTTGGGGGAGACGTGGCTGCTGTGGTTCAGCAGGAGGGGCCTGGAGCTAGCCTGCGGGGGTTGGGTTCTATGAGAAAGTGAGCAGACAAGTGCCTGCCTTAGGGCTGAGGTGATGCTGGAAGCATTTGGCACACCCTAGCCAGGGCTAGCCACACCTCTCCTCCGGGACAGGATGCTCCTGGGACCCATGTCACACAGCTTCTTTGCAAGGGCCCCAAGCATCTCTGGACCCAGGAGGAACTCCAGGGGAATCCCCCAGGCTGCCCGGGGAGTGCCCCTTTGCCTCCAGGGTGGGGTCTAGTCCAGAGGCTACACAGGCAGGTCCAGGAGCCGGCAGCCCCAGAGCCCTGTTGGCTGCAGCAGGCAGTGGAGGCAGGTAGGATGGGCAGGCATTCTGGCCTGAGGGGTGGGGACAGGAGACGCCAAATCCCGAGTTCCTGGAGCAGGAGAGTGTGGGAGCAGGCAGGCAGTGGTCCGCAGAAGCTTCAGGAAGGGGGGTCTGGGCAGGGAGAGGGCTCAGGGCTCAGTCTGGATGTGCCCCGAGGTGGCCTGGGCTCTCTGCAGCCTGGGAGGCCTGGCTGGCCTCTGGGGTCCCCCCGGGCTGGGAGGTGACCTGGAGCTGGGAGCTTGGCCCCGCTGCCTCATTGTCCTCCAGGGCAAATGCTTTTGCACTGCCCACAGTGGTGTGTGGTATTCTGTGCCCTCATCTGAAAGGACCAGACAGGCAGCATGAGCTGCAGGCAGGGCCCCTGTGCCCAGAGAGCTGAGCCTGGGCCCAGGAGGGCCAGTCCAGCCAGAGCATGGCCCCTTAGGGAAGCAGGAGGGCCGGCTTCAGTGTCCCCCTGTGCCCACTGGCCCAGCAAGCACCCAGGTCTCAGAAGCCCCCTCGTGGGCTGACCTGGCTGAGACTGTTCTTTCCCTGGGTGTCCCTATTGGTCCGGTGAGCTGTAATCCACACGGGTGTGAGAGCCTGACAGGGTGGTGGTGTCAGGACAGGACTGCCCAGTTTCCTGAGGGCCTGGCCTCTGTGCTCCGAGCTCAACCTGCCGTGGGTCCTCTGTGCTGGCCCATGTTGGTTCCAAGGACACAGCATGCCGCAGGGAGTGGGGAGCAGAGAGGGCAGGCGGCTGGCTGCCTGGGCAGCTGTGGGACACTGGGTGGGTCAGCCCCAGGACTAGCTACTGCTGCTCCCTGGGCCTCCCCCGCCCCTTCCTAAAGGAGTCTGGGTCCTCCTGCCGGCCAGAGCCCTTGTGGGCCTCACTAAGTGGCCTGGTGGCCCTGGGCACCCTAGACCCACCTGCACCTCCATGCCTCCCTGTCATTGTGGCTCAGTGCATGGTTCCCACAGGCCCTTGGCTGGCAGCTGCTCACCTGCACCAGCCCTCACTGCCCTGGGCCGTTTGGGTCCCAGACCCACCTAGCTGCTGTCTGCAGTTCCCTGGCCCCACCCCGCCACCCCCAGTAGAGCCATCGTTCTTTATGTTCTGGTGGTTGGGCAGCACAGTGAGCTCTGTCTTTCTGTCTCTCTAAACAGGTCTTCACACAACGAGCTAGAAAAGCACAGGTAAGTGACACCTCCCTAACCCCCCAGGTGAACCTGACACACCTGGCCCACTCTTCTGCTGAGGGGATGCTGTGGCCACCGAGCCCCCCACCTGGCCTGGGAGTGGCTCGCTATGCTGCCAGGCTCTGCCCTGGTCTTGGGAAGGATCCTCCTTAAAGGGGGTAGCCAGGGTCACTGTCATGCTGGGAGGTGAGGGGGATGGGAGGCCAGGCCTTGCTGTAGGGAGTTTAGCCTGGGGGCCAGAGCCAGGTGGTGGCAGGGCCTTGGAACAGGACCCCTTGTGCAGTCAAGCAGTCAGGGCCAGCTCCCTGGAGGAGGAGATCAGTCTGCTTTGGAGTGTCTGAGCCCCATTGGGAGCTTCTCTTTAGCTTTCTGGATTATGGGCTCTGATCAGGAGTTGGGTCCTCTGGCCCCTCAGCCCCATGTCCTTTGTCCCTGTCCCTTCTGGTGACGTCCCTTCTGGGGTCTGCCTTCCAAGGAGCCATGCTAGAGTCCTGCCCAAGGGACAGTGGGAGGGCAGCTAGTCCCAGGGCATGTGGGCCTGGTGGGAAGCTCTGGCCCAGGGCAGGATTCAGGTGAGCCTCCCCTTTGTGCCCATTCATTGACTGCGGAGCTGGGTCCATGGGGGAGCACGGCCACCTAGGAGTCCCTCTGCTCCGGCCCCAGTCAGCCCTGGGCCCTGCATATAATGCTACCAGGTGTCCTTCCCCTAACTGGCGCTGGCATGAGGCTGCTGGGGCTGCAGACCCAGCTGTGCTGGTGGGGATGCAGTACAGTGAGCTTGGTAGCATTGGGTGGGTACAGAGGCTCTGTGGGCCAGGCAGCCCCAAAGGCAGGAGCCCCCTGCCAGGACCAGAGAGACCCCCTGAGGGATGCCAGGTGATCGTTCCTCCTGACTTTGCTCCCATCTGTGAAATGGGTCAGTTCTTTCTTCCCTTCCTGGCGGGGGCAGGTCTATATGCTACATGCTCCCTGGCCTGCTCTGGAAGGTCTGGCACTCGGCCAGTTCTCCACCTCCCCCCCCATGTCTGCACCCATGGCAGCGCCAACTTCCGCTCCCCCAGGATTCAGGCTGCTGGCTGGGGCGGGCGGCTGGGCAGGGGCAGAACGCCGTGTACTCTGAGGAACTGCACTTCCTGGACTGGCTATGTTTGGGGGGTTCCCTAGAGGCCACAGAGGTGGGGGCAGGTGCAGGGCCCGAGGAAACTGGACAGGCCTGGGGTTGCTCCCAGGCCAGAGGAGACCAGCCTGGCCTTGACCAGGACCCAGGACTTGGACAGGCCAAGTGGGGGAAGGGTTCCTGGAGGTGGTGACTGGGAGGACATACAGAGAGGGGATGCCATTGGGGGAGGGTGGGTGGCAAGGATGTGTCAGCCTCTGACCACCGCAGCTGCCCCTTGACCCTCGCCTTGGCCTCTGCCATCTCCTCCAGAGATGTGAGACATGGGTTGGGGGAGATAGGTGTGCAGCCTGGTATCTCTGTAGGCTCCTCCAGCCCAATGCAGGGGTCTCTGCTCCTGGCTGGCCAAGAGGCAAGTGTGGACAGCCCTGAGCACCCACAGGCCTGGAACTTAGGGCTCTGGTGGGGACTTCAGTCATAGCCTACCTGTGGCTGGCCCAGTGCTGATGCCGGATGCTCCTGGCTGCTGGCCACAGGAAGGGCTGTGTGTTGTCCTGAGGAAGGAAGGAAGCACCTGGCTGGGCCATCGGCCGCCCCTGGGAGGCAGGCCCTGGACATCACCCTCCCTGGAGGGTGTCCCCTCACTGGGGCTGGGCTGAGCCTGTGGGACTTCCCCTTGCAGTTTCTCTCAGCCAAGCCCAGCCACCCTGAGGCCTGCCCAGCCCTGCTCCCCACCCCCCCTTCCTCCCCTGTAGTTGAGCACCTCTAGCAGGGCTGCTCAGCAGTGCTCCGCTGCTGACCCCAGGGACCTGGGGGTCAAGGAGGCCACATGTTTCTTGGCCTGGTGACCCTGGTGGCCCAGCTCTAGGCTTTGGCTTTAGCACAATTGTGGGGAGGGTCCCTGGCCATCCCTCCTGGCCCTCAGCATTCCCCACAGTGGCAGGGCCCATCCCAGAATCCCAGAGGCCAGCCCAGAGTCCTTAGTGGGTCCTGCCCCACTTCCACCCCCAGGCATGGAGATGCGTGTCCAGGTCCTGGGTAGACCCCTCCCTCTGCGGGGCAGCCACGTGCGGCCTTCACAAACCACACAAGGAACGTGGGTTTGTTAGCAACAACGAGAAAATGCAGGTAAACGCAAGGGGAGAGTGGGAGTTGCTCTTGCTCCCGTCCCCGCTGCCCCCTAGGAACGCTGGTTAGCGTGTTTCCTTGCTGCCTCTTCTCCGGTAGCAAGGCCTGGCACGGTTCAGAGTGTGGCACTGCTGGCTGGCTGGGACCCTGGCATGGAGCCAGTCCCACTAGGACCTCTGGGTCCTCCTCTAAGGAGTGGGTCTGCAGGGGAAGCTGGGATAGGCTGGGCGCATGCCAAGGGTTGGGCTGCGGCAGCCCCTGGTGACGGAGCTGCTGTTGGTCCCAGAGGCAGGTTCTGCCTCCCAAGTCCACACGGTCTTCCTTCAGGAAGTGGTGGGTTTTAAAAGTGCCTTGGAATGCTTGGGACAGCCACAGGGTGCTGGCAGAGGGCCTGGGGCACTGCAGCGGCTTCAGGAGAAGGGCTTAGCAAGAGCCTGGTGCGGCCCCGTGCTGTGGGGCCTTGGGGCTCAGAAGGGCAGGACCCGCCCAGGGTCCCCCAGCTGGCTGTTGGCAGAGCGGGTTCCAGGCCCTGGCCCCAGTCTGCCCCATCACAGCCACTGCTCAGGGCAGGGAGCCACGCTGACCTGTGCAGCCTGAAGCCCTGACATGCGCTCTTCTGGGGGCGGGTGGACGTGCTGCCGAGTGTCGACAGTGCACGTGTGTGGTCAGGTGGCCTCCCTTTGGCTCTTGAGAAAAGTCTGTTTCACCATTTCTAAAGCAGTCTGCTCAGGTACCCCCTGCACCCCACCCCCAGAGACTGTGACCCAGGCACTTGGAGGCTGCTTCTCCACGCAGGTGCTAACGTTGCTAGGATAGGAAGGGGAAATACCACTATTTCCTCACTTGATCTTTCATCTGACACTGCATGAATGCGTCCACGCTCTGTGCCCCCCAGCGCCTGCACGGGGTCCCTAGCGGTGCCCCTCTGCTAACACAAGGGGATCTCCAGACAGTACTGCAGGGAACCTTGGTGAGCACGATCTTTGCATACCTGGGGGGATGGCTTGCAGGACCGGAGTCCTAGAAGTAGAGATGCTGGCCGGTGGTTGCTGATGATTGTGCCAAAAGCCCTTCAGAACTTTGTCCCTTTGCTCTCCCACCAGCAAACTGTGACCCATCCCCTGCACTGGCTGGGGAAGAGCCAGTCTCTCCTTTCCTTTCAGCCCATTGAAAGGGTGAACATTAGTATCTCCTTATTTGAGTCTTCATTTCCTTGATTACATGTGAGACTGAGTCAGTTTTTGTGTTAGATTAGCCATTCGTAGTTTGCAACTTGCTTGTTTGTGTCTTTTGCCTGTTGTTACACTGAGGTATTCCTCTTTTTATTTTTGATGTGTATGCACTCAAAATATCATGAATACTAACCGTTTGTCTTTTATATGTATTGCAAATATTTTTCTACTGTTATTTGTCTTTTAGCTGTGTTTTTTCTTTCTTGTACAAATGTGTCTTTCTCTGATTGTAATAGTAATATGTGGTTTTTTTTAGCATAGAAAACCTGGAAAATACAGAAAAGCACAAAGCTGAAGAAATAAACGTTGCCAACCGCATCACCTGGAGATGCATGCTTCCTGTGCTTCATTGTGTTTTGTTGAGTCTCTTGTGTGCGTCTGCTGTTTTATTTTTTTAAACAAAATTGGGTCACTTGTCACATATGTGGTTCCATATTCCAATTTTTTCACTTAACATTTGTGATGTGACAATGTAGATACACTAAAATGATAATGAGGCTGTCTTTGGGTGGTGGAATTTGGGGGTACTTCAAATTTTTTTTTTCTTTTTGTTGATTTGCACTTTCTAACTTTTCTACAACAGTCATGTGCTGCTGATGTAATTAAATGGTGGATTGGCCATTTACTCTATAACAAGTGGACCAGGGAAGGAGGGCCCCTGGCAGCGTCCCCACTTACAAGCTTAGTCCCAGTGGTGGCTGCAGGATGGTGGGGACACATCCTGGGCAGAGTGAGTGCTGTTCCCTCGCCTAGCTCAGTGCCTCTTGCCCACATGGTTCCTGGGGTGATGGGTGGTGGGTGCTGCCCCCATGGGATTTGAGGAGGCTGAGGTTCCAGGCACTTAAGGAAGTCACGGAGTGGTGGCCTGGGATCCCTCCCCATGCCTGTGCACAGTGAGGGAGGTGTTTGAAGATCCTCCCACCTTGAGGCGGAGTCAGTCTCAGCACAAATTCATGCCAGCTTTAGTCCTGTGTCCTGGAAATTCTTCTTAAGGTCTAACTCAGATTCACCCAGAAGAACTTCTAGGCCCCATGGTGCTGTGGGCTGGGGTGCTGGGTGAAAAGGTGGTTTGTCAGTGGAGGGTGTTGTGTGGATGTGGGTGACGGCCGTCCCCTGAGGGGCAGGGCTGTTATCATGGCTCTGCAGATTCTCCCTGCACCCAGCAGCTCCCTCCTCCTCTGGACTTCAGGCTCCTCCTTTGTCCAAAGGAAATGGCTGTCCTGCCTGCTTCCCTCCCAGGGAGACTGGATTTGCTGGGGCTTTGGAACACTGGGAGCAGAGATGACAAGGTGGGGATGCTCGGTGTTAACACTGCTTGGGGAAGGGAGTGTGCGCAGGCTGGGCCATCTGCTGCTGAGCACTGCTGTGACGAAGCCCTCTGGGCCAGGTGGAGGCGTGGGCATGGCAGAGGTCCAGGCCAAGTCAGAGAGTGCCTGGGGGTGAATGCCACCAGCCTGCCCTCCCCAGACAAACAGACCAGCCAGGAAAGGCAGCATTTCTGCAAGGGCAGGTCTAGGAGAAAGCCCAGGCCCCTCTCCTGAGGCCCGTGATGAACAAATTCTGGAGGATTGTGGCATATGAACAAGTACCACTGAGTGTGATGGCTCCAGTTTTGTGAAAAAATTGATTAATCTGTGTAGATATAGGGACAAACTCTGGAATGAAGCAGTTTCCAAAGGGAGACCAAACTCAGGGGTGGAGGGGGCCAGTCCTTGGCTCTCCTTCACCTGGATAGACTTGAGTTTCTGTGGTGACAAGAGTGACCAGAGAGCACATTGTCTGCGGCGAGGTGGGGGATGTAAATCTTGCCTGAGTCTCCCAGATCTCGGTGCACCCTGACCGGCACCCTTGCCTCCCCCACCTAGCCCCCCTGGCCACCCAGACTCCAGGTGCGGGGGTGTGGCAGACAGGCAAGCAGGGGCTCTTGGACAGTGCCTGGCGGTGGTGCTCTGAGGCTCTGCAGGGCCATGGTGGTCTGGGCTCACCCTCATCCAGAGGGGATCCTCGGAGAGGAACCCTCACCTGCAGCAGGGTTCGGGACTGTGCAAGGCCCAGCTAGCTGCCCCTGCCTTCTCTAGACCTCTTGGGCCAGCCCTGCCTGCCATCACCCCCATGGCTTTGCCACCCCTGCCTCATGGTTCTGTCTCTGGCTCTTTCAGACGAGCCAAACTCAGGCTCTACCTGGAGCAGCTCAAGCAGCTGGTGCCCCTGGGCCCCGACAGCACCCGCCATACCACGCTGAGCCTCCTGAAGCGTGCCAAGGTGCACATCAAGGTGAGCAGGGCTGCGCCCTCTGCCCCAGCTGCCTTGGCTGACCCCAGCCCATTCCTGTGTGCCTTGGGGATGCTCCTGGTGGTGCGGGTGAGGGGTAGGGCAGTGCTTTGACCAGAGGGCCCAAAGGTGGGTGGGGAGCTGCTTGGCAGGGGCCTCTTGGGGCCTGGATATCTTTGCCAGGGCTGGGGGAGCAGCAGCAGGGGCTTCTAGGACTGGGTTACGTGGCTTGTATCGGGTTTTGTTGAGTGGTAACAGGGTAGAGGAGGCAGGGCACGGGGCTGAGACATTGCCTGGGGCAGCCCCCCGTGGTCTTTAGACTTTTGGTTTGGTGGTCTGGTGATATTTTGGTCTACCAGGGTGAGTGTCCATCCCCTCTAAGGGCTTCCTCTGCCTGCACAGGCATGGGCACCTCCAGTGGGGTGGCAGGAGCTTTGAGAGAGGCACGGTCAGAGCTCTGGGAGCCCTCACGGAGCAGAGCAGCTGGGCCCACGGGAAGGTTTAGAGAGGGCAGGGTGCTGCAGGTACTGTTGTGGCATAGGCCAAAGCCCAAGATGGGCAGGGCCAAGAGTGTGCAAGAAGAGCTGTTTTGGGCAGGGCTGTCCTCCTGGAGAAAGTGCCAGCTGAAGGCTGAGTGGCACTGACCCAGGGCTTCAAGCCCACATGACTCTGCTTGACCAAGCTTGGCTGGCCGCTGTGGGCATTAGAGCCAGTCAGCAGATAGAGAGCACAGAGCCGAGAGGTGGCACCTGTGCGTGACCACCTGGTTGGAACGGGGAGGGGCACACATCAGGCCATGGAGGGCCAGTGGGGACTGGGCACCCTATGGCCCCCGGCCTGGCTGGGCCGTCTGGCGTATGGGGAGCCTGCCCTGCCCAGCCCTCTGTGCCTGGCACCTGGTGCGGGGGCACTCCTTCCCTGCCGAGAGCTCATAGCTCCCCCACCCCCAGAAACTGGAGGAGCAGGACCGCCGGGCACTGAGCATCAAGGAGCAGCTGCAGCGGGAGCATCGCTTCCTGAAGCGGCGCCTGGAGCAGCTGTCAGTGCAGAGTGTGGAGCGCGTGCGCACAGATAGCACGGGGTCTGCCGTCTCCACAGATGACTCTGAGCAAGGTGGGAATGTGGGCCCAGGCCTCTTGCAGCTCCCCAGGGGGATGGCAGAGGAGGCACCTGGAGTAGGGTCAGGGATGATTGGGTGTCCCTGGCACCATCTGAGCATGCTGCATGCCGCGGCTCATTCATTGTCACCACCTGCATGCAGAAGGGACAGGACAAGGAGGGTGAGGCACGGAGGCTGGGTGACATGCCCACATGGGGGCCAAAGCTGGGCTTGGCCCCAGCAGTATGCTTCAGGGGCTGGGCTCTTACCCTATCCTGTCCTGGTGTCTGCCGCCTCAGGGCCCAGGTAGAAGCTCCGCGCCTATAGCCAGAGCTTCTCCTTCCAGAAAAGGGGGAGAGAGGCCCTCACTGTGAAGGAGCCCCAGGCTGGTGCCTGCAGCATGCCTCACCCCACCCCCTCTCTGTTCTCCCCAGAAGTGGACATAGAGGGCATGGAGTTTGGCCCCGGTGAGCTGGACAGTGTTGGCAGCAGCAGTGACGTGGATGACCACTACAGCCTGCAGAGCGGTGGCAGCAGCGACGGTGGCTACGGGCCCCACTGCCGGCGGCCTGGCCACCCCGGCCTCTTGTAGGCCCTGTGCCCTCTGCTCCTGGCCCGCCCACCTGCCTGGCCAAGCGTGTCAGCCCTCCAGGCCTCCCTCCACTGACGTCAGCCTTGCCACAGGCCCGCTGCTGTACCATTCTGGAAGCTCCAGCTGCTGCCTGGGCTGCCCGCCTCTGCCTGCTCGCTGGGCAGGGCCCGCTGAGCCGCCCGCCCCTCCCAGCTGGGCAGGGCCCTCTGCAGGGAGGCAGGGCCCAGCTCCTGCATCCCGGAGCCCAGCGTAGCCACCCACGGTCTGTTCTCAGATTCCTAAGCATTCCAGAAGTATTAAATGTCATTGCTGCAAACCTCGGCGGGCGCCGTGTGAGGGGCTTAATGACCACCACAGGGAGCGCAGACCCCAACCCTGGATCCCAGGAGAAAGGATCGGACCGAGGAAGGAAGGAAGGAAGGAAGGCGAGGCTGTTTGTCTGTCTGTCTGTCTATCTGTTGGTCCACGCAGGCTCCTGAGGCGTGGATGGAGGGATCAATGAAGGGCGGGACTTGGGTGAGCACCTGAGGCAGGTGGGTGGATGGGGGCCTTCCTGCCCTGCAAGCGTCAGGAGCCAGGGCTGGGCCATGCCACCCCTAGCTGGGGAGCTCCTGCTCTGGTAGAGCTGTCAGATGCATACACGCACGCGCCTAGGCACACGCGCTTGTGTACACACTCACACACGCAGACACACATGGGCACCCAGAGGCTACATGTCCTAGGGAGGTTGGCCTTCAGGGGTCATTTAGGCAAATGCTGGCCCCTGGTCTGCACTTGACTCCCCCTGCAACCCCTAGCTCACCCACCCCTGCCCAAGTAGCCCTGCCTGGTCTACACAGGACAGGGCTTCTCTTCCCCCAGAGGCTGGGGTGAGCTGGAGGCTGGTAAGTTGAAACCACTGGGTCCTCAGGGAGCTTTCTCCTCTCCCTTTCAAAAAATAAAATGAAGTATTGCACTGCCCAGCAGCCCAGACAGGGCCCGGGGAGCCCCCTTGGAGGGGCTTCCTCATGAGTTCTGCCGTGTCTGCCTCAGCTGGCAGAGAGGCTTTTTCCAAAAAACAAAACAGAGAAACATTTTTGAAAACAAAAAAGCTGTAGAGACTCTAGGCCAAGGGAAGTTAGCGTGTGCCGCCTCTATTTCCTGTACGAGATTTTTGTACTCTATTTTCCTAGCCGTTGTTACATCCTTGTTTGCTGAGGGGTGGGAGCGACCCAGCATCTCAGGGACCAATCCTTCTGTCACGTCGTCATAGTGTGCCTTGTGTCCCATGTCTGGCCCTGCCCCCCGCCCCCAGCATGTCCCTTGTGGCTCACAGGACGCCCCCAGCCTGCCCATCACGTGTCCCCCACAGTGGGCAGCCCCTCCCAGCATCCGGAATTCCTGGGAGTGACGCAGCCAGGCCTGCATGGACACACGGCTGCTCTCTGCCACCAGCAGGAGGGGCATGACCTGTCCCCCAATTGCACCCTCGCCAGCAGCTGGTAGGGGCCTGCTGTGCAGCCTGGGGACAGCAGGCCACCTGGGGGGGGGGGCTTGCTTGCTAAGCAGAGAAATAGAGTCTCATTTGCTACCTGACTCGAGCCCTTTGCTCCCTGGCCTAGGGCAAGGACTCCAGGTCTCAGACACTGGCAGCAGACGAAGACCCTGGGTGGTGCAGGCCTGGCATTAGGAGGCTTCTGCTGGCCTTGCATTCCTGAAGTCCTTTGTCCTTGGGGACCATGCAGCAATACTCGGGTGGTGGGCCTGGGGCTGGCCCACAGTAGTGCCTGCCACCTTTTCCAGTGCATCTGTAACGAATTTCCGAATCTTGGGGAAAGTGCATGTTTATTTTCAGCCATGTGGATGGACACCCCAGAGCGGGTGGCCTATCAAGGCAGAAAGCTCCCTGGAAATAGCTCTGGCACAGAACCTGCCCTACAGGCGCTCGGGACGGGAGGCAGAGAACAGGCTGGGGCTGGGTGCATGGGGTTAGGGAGACTGTCCAAATGTCCTTTCGGCCCCACTGGAAGGGGCTGCTCCTGCTGGCCCAAGCCTGCCCACGAACCTGCACTTCCAGCACCTGAGAGGGTGGCTGTGCTTGCTTTCAAGGTCTGGACAGGCCGTGCTCTCAATTCTTGAAGCATCAGCTCCCCTCTCCACCTTCCCACACCTGGGGGGGGGGTTCTGCTCCCACCTCTAGCCAACAGAATCCAAGCCGGTGGCTGGTAGCGGCCTCCCTTGGCCAACCTTCCTGGCAGCTCAGCCATGGCTGTTGAGGCTGCGTTTCCTGGGTGGACTGGGGAGTCGGCTGCTCCTCCCTGCCCCTGGCAGGTGTGTGTGGTGTGGTCCACGGAGTTGGGGCTGGTGCTAAGAGTTACTCATTTCTACTCCTCCTCCCCGGCTCCCTGCCATTTGCACAGGCTGGCCATTACTAGTGGCCACAGGGACATAGAGAGGGCTGTTGTGGTGTCTGTAGAATGCAACCGGGACCAGAACAGGGCCACAGGGGGTGCCTGTGTCCTCTGTGTGTGCCCTCCTGGCCCATGCGGCCCACTGTGGTGCTCAGTGGCTGAGATTCTGGAACCCCAGGCTCAGGTTTGCATCCCCCACCCTTCCTGGGAGGTGGCCCCACCCGCCAGGCCCTCACCATCCTGGTGCAGGCCCAGCTGGCAGGGGAGGGGTTGCAGGGAGGCTTTGCCTGCATGCGGGCCCTGGGCCTGCCTCTAGCCCTGGTCTCAGTGGCAGTGCTGAGGCCTGTGTTCCTGGGTAGTGGAGCCACACACCAGACAGTGGCCCACCTTCCTGTCTGCCCTGGTCATCCCCTTCCCGCTGGGCTGGGCAGACCCACCCCCTGCCTGTCTCTTGGTCAGCTAACCTGGGGCCCCTCCCCACAGCCTGCTCAGAAGATCCTGCCCTGGCTGCAGGGCTCCCCTGGGCCCACGTCTAGGGCACTAGGGCAGGTTCTGTGCTGGAGTCTGGGGACACTTGAGGCCTGGTGCTGGCGAGGTGGGCATGCTAGAGCGGGAAATGGGCCCCCAATGCCTGCCCACCGGGTGGGGCAGTGCTGTGTCATTCTGTCATTGTAATATAAATACAGATTTTTATACCTCAGCCCTCTGGCTCTGGCTCTTTCCATCACTGTGCTTCGGTTCTTCCCCTCAGCCTCCGACTAGAGAGCCTGGGGTTGCTGGTGGCCACCTGGCCCGGCCTTTGGGGGTTGGCCCTCACTGCCCTGCGCACAGCCTCTGCTTTCTATGAGGCCCGACAGACCACCTCCCCCCCGGCTGACCACCACTGGGACCCCACGTCACAGCTGCCTCACTGGATGCTGTTGCACCTGGAGTTGGATGAAGCAGGGTCCAGGCAGAAGCCCCCTTACTGGCCTGTTTGCCAGGGAGGTGCACTTGCTGCTGGCATTCGGGCTTTGCTCCTAGCCGGGGCTGAGGTACCGCCTGGCCGAGGACAGCTCATCCCTTAGGGTGTCCTTGCCAGCCTTGCTCACTGTGCCTAAGCCCTCCCTGCACAGAGCCTGCTGGCTCTCAGAGCTGCACTCTGAGAATCCCTCCTTAGGCCTGGTCCCAGAACTATCTAGGCATGGCCTCCCGCCCTTGGGACCTGCTGTGCTGAGGTGGGGGTGTTGCCAGCTGTCCTCTTGTGCTGGCAGTGACCACAGGGACCCAGGCTCCTGTTGTGCCCATCGTGGGGGTGGTTGTGAGGTGGTGAGACCACATGTGGTGGGGAGGGGAGGCCTTGCTCTCACCCAAGCAAGCAGGGCCAGCCAGAGTGACCCTGGCTGCCCGCTGTCCTACAGGAGCAGAGAGCGTTGATCCCCTGAGGGCCCAGGGTTGGGGAGTGTGGGCCCAGAGAGAGAGACATAGAAGAAATGCCTGCCTTGAGTTCTGGAGAGCTGATGAAGTGATGTAGCCAGAACGGGGGTTTCCCGAGAGTATGGGGGCACCACACTGGACACGTGGCGGCAGCACACTGGAGATGGCCCAGTAGGACCTGCTGGCAGGTTCTGGGGTGGCCACGGGAGAGGACTGAGTTCCTCCTCCCTCCCCCAGCAGGCAGCAGTGGACTCTGGATTCCTGAGCCTGTGTGAGCCCCGCACCCACCCAGGGCCCTAGAGGCCTTTAGTGGGGCACCCCTAGAAAAGATCCCTACTAGGATTTCAGCTGGGGCCTCAGAGCACTGGATTTGGGCATTAATGGAAGTGTGGACATTTGAATTCCAAATATTATGATTTAGAATCACCACCACCCTCATTTTCTATTGAGGGCACGTGGACACCAGCGGCTGTGCTGAGCACTTTGTGTAATTAGGGCTTGTCTGGTCATGATGGGCCCATCTGACAGGCAGTAACTGAGGCTCAGGGAAGGTGCCCCCTTCCCAGCTCACTGGGCTGGGGAGTGGTAGGCCTGGGACTGGACCCCCACCCTCAGGGAAGCCCCTTCTGAGTCCCCCATGAGAGTCCATCTCCATAGTCCACTTTTGTATTTGTTGGGTTACAGCAAATGCCCCCAAGTGGGACACTTGCTGCATCTCAGCCCTCCTGCCTGCTCTTCCTGGCAGCTGGAATGACCTCGAGTTGGTCTTGTTGCTCCCCTCCCTCAAATCCTCCTCTGGGTCCCCAGAGCCCATGTGTGCACTGGTTTCAGGCCCCCACCCCTGCCCATGCCCCAGCACTCACCACCTCTGCCTGGACCTTATGGTGCAGTATGGCGAGGCCTCCTCTGGGAAGGGCCCTGAGTCCCCTCTGTCCTTGCCTTTACGTCTTTGCTGGGACTGTGGCCACCCACATTAGATGCTGGAATAATCTAGGCTGATCGCTGGCTGGACCTTTTCGTTCTTCCTTTCCCAATCCCTAGCTAGCCCTGGTGCACACTAACCCCTCGGAGATCTTTCCAGAGTGGAAACAGATTGTTCCCCTGGTCCCTTCTGCATAACTGCCTTCAACCTCCTCAGCCTGTCCTGAGGCCCTTTATGAGACCCCTCCCCCACCAGGGTCCTCTGCCACCCATCCCCTGCCAGCCCTCTTGGCCCCCGCTTCCCATGCGGCAAAGGCCTCTTCACCTGGCCACCGTGGTGAGCTCTGTGATCTCCTTTGGGTTTGGTGCTCCTGAGTTTTCCCCTTTGTCACATGGATGTGAGGAGGATAGGAAACAAACTCTTCCTCTGCCCTCCTCCAACCCCCTGGTATCAGCATGATCTTCAGCTCTCTTCTTAATAGGAAGAATTATTAAGTAATAGGAAGAATAGAAAGAACTGCTGCCCTGTGCCAGCTCTCTCCTCCGTACCCCCATGCTGCAGGAGCCGTCCTGCATCTTGTCTCTTGTCACCTTTTGTCACTTTTTCTCCTGCAGAATCATGCTTCTAACACACATCTGACAATGACTCTCCCACTTAGAAACGGCTCCCATTCCCCGCCCGCTGTTTGCAGAATAGAGTCCCACCACCTTCACTGAGAACATCTAAAAACAAATAATCTTTAACATCAGACTGTTACTTCTAAAGTTTAAAAATAGTCTCAAAAGACATTGTCCAAAACCTAAAATACTTTTTGATATCAATAGGAGAAAAAAAAGCTTCCAACAGGAAGGAGAAAAAGCAAACAGTAAAAACACTTGGTCCTCACAGCTGTCTGTTTAGGTCTGTTTAGTACATTATAGTCTCATGGGTTTTCTCAGGGAGGATTAATTCCTGGGTCCCACTTATCTTTTGACCCTACTAAAACCCCAAATGATTTTGATTGGTGAAAAGAAAGCTTGTTCTGGAAATAGTAGATTTGCTTTCTTAAATTCCAAATGCAACCTCAAAAATCTTTCCAATTCTGTATAGTTAAACCCATTGTGTTTGTCATTTGTATTCTGGGGGCTGGTGTCATTGTAATTTTTACTTTGTATTTTTGTAGCTTTTTATGGCCCTACAAACACCTTTCAAACAAATAACTATGGTCAGCAATTCAAAATCAGATGGAGAATTTGTAGCCCCAGAAACCACCCAGGAGTCACTAGGAAAAGTGGGTTTCCAGAATGACTTCTGGGGTTCTGGAGTGCACCCCTCCTGCCCTCCGGGGCTCTCTTTCTATAAAATAGCCCTTTTCTTTCTGGCATCTTTAATGCTGTCTCCTCTGAGTTCCTCCTCACAGTCTATAAATATCCCCACGTTCCTCCCATTTTAAAACAAAACAAAACCAAAAATCCTCCCCTCAGCCCTGCATTCCCACCCCCTCATCTTGTGTCATTTTGTGCTCCCTCTCCCTCCCTCTCTGTTCCCCCCCACCTCAGTCTTTGCCTCCTCAGCAAAATTTCCTGCAGGCGTCCCCTACACAGCCTGCACTTCCTCCCAGCCAAGCAGGCTCCACTGCTGTGCGCCGGCACTGCTGCTGCCGCAGGCCCCTCCTCGCTCCAGCGCCCCGGTTTCCCTGCCTGCAGATTGCACACCACTCCATGAATTTCTCCCCTGTAAAGTTTGCTTTTTAGATCATTTTAGGCTTTACTGACTTTAAAAAGGGGAGGATAAAAAAGAAAACCAAGTGAAGAATGAATAGGACGTATCTTTGACTCAAGATTAATTCACAATACCTGCCTTAGAACATTCTTTTTTCTCCTTGAAAGTATTAAGACAAACTATCCTAAGTCTCTATCTAGTCACCCTAGACTAGGACATTGTCCAACAAGTCACCTTAGGGTCATGTGACACTGGGGGGAGTACTATTAACTCACGACCAAAGCCCACACCTTGCAAATTTAGGTTAACCTGTAGAAGACTGGTAAATTGCAAATGCTTTTTGTTTAGTAGAGATGCAAACGAATTCTATCCAATACAAACGATGACCCAGAGGTCTGGTTTCACTGGACTGGAGGGCATCAACTGGGTTTGCATTAACTTTAGCAATCTTATTTCAGTGTTCATTCTTTATTGACGGCATATGTCGTTTCCGGCACCCTCTTTGGAAATAGTGTTCCATCCTCCCTAGTTTAATACATCTTTGACACATAGCCACTCTATGTTTATATGAGTTTATTTGTAACATTCTGAAAATGGGATTGTGGAGGAAGTCGGCTTTTTCTTAGTGGTCAGGTGAGGACTTAGGAATTATGTGCTTTTGCAAAATAATGTTCTTTGTAAAAGATTCCAATGCAATCACTAAACCCTTAAAAAGTACCAGGCCCTGCCTGCTCTGATTGCTGTGGACTGACAAACTCGTTTCCCTCGTAGAAGGCCCTGTTGGTGGACCGTGCACAGGCGGGACACAGGCCCCTCGGCAGAGACCTGCCCGGGTCACGCCGCTGGGCAGCGACGGGGCTGGGGGTTGGGCCAGACCCTCCGGCTCCGGTCCGTGCCCCTCACCACTAACCTACGCTTTTCCCCTCTGCCCCTGCAAGTGGACTTGGGTCCGGCTGAGGGCGGAACTGTAACCAGAACGAAAGGCTGGGCCGCGAGCAGGAGGGCACCAGGCGCGTCCGAGCCGCGCGGAGCGCGGGCGGTGCAGGCGGGCGGGGCTGGGCGGGGCGGCGCCGAAGAGAGCCCCGCCCCCGCCGCACCGGAGAGGGCCCCGCCCCCGCGCCGACTCGCGCCCTGCATCACGCCGCGCGCCACGCCCCATCCCACCCGCGGCGTCAGGGGCGTGCTGGGCCGGGGCCGGGGGGCGCAGCGGCGCCTGCTCAGCTCCGCCCCAAAGGCGAGCGTCGCCAACTCCGCCTCTTTCGACGTCATGCCGCGACCCGGCCCTGGCCCCCTGCGCGTGCGCACATCCCGCGTTCCCGTGAGGCTGTGCGAGGCGCGCGAGGCGCGCGAGGCGCGGAGGGCGGTGTCGGCCTGCTGCGTGAGGCGGCGCGGGGGAGCGTCCTGAGGTGAGTGGCGCGAGCCTTGGTCGCGGCGCCCGGGTGTGGGGCTGTAGGAGCGGCCGCGATCCCAGCCTGCACCCCGCTGCCTCTTCTTTTCCCGCGCCCCGGGGGCTCCTTTCTGGCGGTCGCGGGCCGAGGGGCTGAGGGGCGGCCTGGAGGTCCGCGGAACAGGCACCTGTCTGGGGTTTGTGCAGCTCGTTTTTAACGCCGAATAGGCGCTTTTTGTGAATGTTTATTAACCTGCATACGTGTCATAACTGGATTACACCCAAAAAACCAAGAGGTTTTTGCCACTAGTGAGTCAAGTATATGGCGACTTCACGGTCATTAATCCGTAGGACTTGTCGCCGTCACTGACGTCTCCTTGGCTAAATCGTCGTGGATTGTTCAGTGGTGCGTTTGTGGAAGACAGCAGAGGCCTGAAGTACGTCTGCTCGATGACTGCTTGCTTCTGGTTTTCTCTGCACCGGGTTGGTCATACCGGAGATTGATCCCTGCGTGCTCGGTGACTGCTCACTGAATCATTGAGGTAAATATTTAGTTGATTCTTTTAAAAAACTGCTGTATTTATTTCTAATTTCTTACGCATGAAGGGCAAGGAAAAGAGGCTGCTTAGCCACATAGTGGCTTGGGTTTGTTTGGATCCATTTCCTGTCAATGAAAAGCAACTGTAGTTGTATAAAACATAATGTAATTTAAACCATTCTGTCTTTGGAAAAAATAAGATTTTCTTGTTAGTTAGGTTTGTTTTCATTACTGTTGCAGTTTTTTAAGAAATACCCTAATTGCTTCTATTTATCATAACCATTGTAGCTACAACTATCTTTCAGTTAGCCCACTCTCAAATATCGTGTGATATTTGTCTCTGTCTTCCTTTTAAAAATACAATCGTCTTTATTTGTGGTCTAACACTTGTTTTCTTCCCCCCAGGAGGAATCATAGATTCTAAAGTATTTTTTCCCTTCTCTGTGGACTTAATGTGAAACTTAGTTTTGTTTCACAATTTGGATTTACTTTCTAAAAATCAACATCATAAACCCATATCAGATATAAAAAATTAGGGTAGTTAAACCATGAGTTGTGGAAATGAGTTTGTGGGAACATTAAAAAAAATCGGTTATCCTAAAGCTGATATTCTTAATGGAGAAGATTTTGACTGGTTGTTTGAGACTGTTGAAGATGAATCATTTTTGAAGTGGTTTTGTGGGAATGTGAATGAACTGAATGTATTGTCTGAAAAAGAATTGGAAGCTTTTAGTGTTCTTCAAAAATCAGGCAAGCCCATCCTAGAAGGGGCAGCATTGGACGAAGTTCTTAAAACCTGTAAAACTTCTGATTTGAAGACACCTAGACTGGGTGACAAAGAGGTGGAGAAATTAGAGGATAAGGTTCAAACTCTGCAGAAATTAAAGAACCTAAAAATTCAACGACGTAACAAATGCCAATTGATGGCTTCAGTAACTAGCCACAAATCTCTGAGGTTAAATGCTAAAGAAGCCACTAAACAGCTGAAGCAGAGTCAAGGAATTCTAAATGCAATGAATGCTAAGATCAATAATGAACTTCAAGCTCTTACTGATGGAGTTACAAAGTTGATGATGTTCTTCAGACAATCTAATTTGGGTCAAGGGACAAATCCACTGGTGTTTTTATCTCAATTTTCCTTGGAAAAGTATCTAAGCCAGGAAGAGCAAAGCACGGCAGCATTAACCTTATATACGAAAAAACAGTTCTTTCAGGGTATACATGAAGTAGTTGAAAGTTCAAATGAAGAAAATTTTCAACTTTTAAATATACAAACACCATCTATTTGTGATAATCAAGAAATCCTTGAGGAGAGACGACTAGAGATGGCTAGGCTGCAGCTGGCATACATTTGTGCTCAGCATCAGTTAATTCACTTGAAAGCAAGTAATTTGAGCATGAAGTCAAGTATAAAATGGGCAGAGGAGAATCTCCATAGCCTAACCAGCAAGGTAAACATAGGATATGAGACTGGATTCATATTTTAATTGTTGTTAGGAATGGAGGATATAATATTGCTATTAAAGTACCTTAGAATGGGGAGTCTAATGAGAACCTACAATTTTTTTTTCTATGTTCAGTGCTTATTTGTGATGTATGTCAGTATTTCATACAAATAAACCACACATTAATGGAGGGTGGAAATACTGTAACCCCAACCACATTAACTAGTTTATTTTAAACAAGAGTGCTTTAATTTGCATTCTGAATTTGAAATTTGTGTTAATTCAGATAAAGACTGAAGTGAGATTTTCTTTTTATGATGTGGGTAGAGACTAACTGGTTTATTACGGGTTTTCTGCCGTGTTTGCTCTAACCAGAGCACGGTGCTAATGAAGTCAAAGGTCCAGGTTCAGTGGACTGAAACCCTGATACCTTGTTGAGAATGTATAGATGTATTGCAGATGTCTGTCTGCACTCTTGGAAAGTTTGCTTTCTTGGTAAAGTAACCACTAAATAGTTGAGTAAAAGTGTAATTTTTCTGAATCTGAATACCAGCATCAAGTTAGTGACTATAACTGACAAAAACTTTGGAATAATATATAGGAAGTCCAGGAATTCTGTAGAAATACTAAAATCTACTGACTGAATAGGACCTACTGAGATAATTTTAACTTTTAAGAAAAACTTAAATAGCATACACTTGGATTCAGTGAGTAGTGTGCTAATAATTGTTTTGATTGAGTAAAACAAGCATGACAAGATCTCTCTTTTGGTAGCCATTACTGTATATGTATGATAGTAGTAACATTAAAATTTAGTATTTCATACTGGCTTTACTCTTAGTCCACGTTTTTCCTTTTTAAATTGTAATTTTGGTTTATGCTAATATAAAATTAGTTTTTGTTCATTGAGCTTATTATCTGATCACCTAAAATGGAAAGTGAAAATAATTTTAAGACTGTTTCAGATTTAGACCTACAGTTTGAAATGTAACTGCTTTTCTTTGTGTAGGCTGTTGGCAAAGAAAATATGGATGCTAAAATTTCTAGCTTGAACAGTGAGATTATGAAACTTGAAGAACAAATCACTCATATAAAAGACAAAAGTTTGCCTGCTGTGGTGAAAGAGAATGCCCAGTTATTGAATATGCCAGTTGTAAAGGGAGATTTTGATCTGCAGATTGCCAAACAAGATTATTATACAGCAAGACAAGAGTTAGTTTTAAATCAATTGATAAAACAAAAGGCATCATTTGAACTTCTACAGTTATTATATGAAATTGAATTAAGAAAGCATTGGGACATACATCATCAACTTGAAAATTTGGTTCAAGAACTTAGTCAAAGTAACATGATGCTCTACCAGCGATTAGAAATGTTAACAGATCCATCAGTCTCTCAGCATACAAATCAAAGGAATACCATTGATACCAAGGATTATTCTACTCATAGGTATGTATGCTTTATTGTTTCTTTAGTAATTTTTGTTTTTGTTTTTGTAAAATACTAGAGAGTTTGAATTAAAATTATGGAAGTTTTAAAAATTCTTTGCACTCCACTTTTGGCCTTGGTGTTCTTTTCCACTTTTACGTGCTTTCTTTTCCTTTTTAAATTTTTGCTACCTTTTCCATTCATGTTATTCATGTTAGATCTGAAAGTAGCTACTTTAGAGCTGAGGTGGATAGGTGGGCTGGAAGAATGAGTATATACAAGGTTTTATTCCCCTTTAGGCATCATTATTTACATACCTTATTTTAGATTTGGGGCAGGAATTTTGAATACAGCTTGGTAGAGTAGGTATTGCTGGGCAGGGGACTGACTGCATTTGGAGTAGGTGGCGGCAGAGGGGGAGAAGACTTCATTTCTGTGTCTCGTCAGGTGAGTCATTGAGAATGAGTGCTAGCTCTCAAGCTTTTTCTGGATGTCTAAGCAGTTGATGGTATAGGGATACTGAAATTGGAGGACTAAAATAGTCCAAAACCTTATAAATCTGGATTGTACTCCTGATTTTTCTCCAGGACTAGGGTAAAATTATCTAATCCTTTTGTTTTCTTTTTAATAGAATGAGAGACCTGGATAGAGCTGCCTCACTGCACAATTTCAGGGGGTGCTATTGACATGATCTGTGTGAATGGTGCCCCCTGGAATTGTGTAGTTACATGCCCATAGGACCATAGTTGGCAGCCCTGGGCTTGAACTAGTTTTATGAAGTGTGTTACAGTTTGTTAAAATACATTTTTTAATTCTGAGGAAAAAAGCAGACTCTTTTTGTCAGATACGTGTGGAAGGTACAGCCTGAGATTTTTCTGTTTGCCCTGTAGGATGATGTATTTTTCTGCTACTATTAATGTTTGAAGTGTTTTTGGGTTTTTTTGTTGTTCTTTTTTAAATAAGAGATAGGGTCTCACTCTCACCCAGGCTGGAGTGCAGTGGCATGGTCATTGCTCACTTCAGCCTCAAATTCCTGGGGTCAGGCAATCCTCCCACCTTAGCCTCCCAATAAGCTGGGACTACAGGCATGTGCCACTGTGTCCTGCTAATTGTTTGAAGTATTAAAGTGGCCTCATGGCTCATTAAGATTGCAGTTTGGCAACAAAATATGGACAAGACTGGAATAGCAAAAGTTCGCTATTATTTATAGCTGTTTATGTAGCTCTTTATTGTTTACATTTAATGTTTTACATTGTTTTAATTTTACATTTATTTTTACATTTTACATTGTTTACATTTTTAGTTTTTCTCTTTTAATCCCACCACAATCTTGTAAAATAGGTAGGTATTAAGATGTGGAAGTTAAGTCTCAGAGATTGATTTACCCTAGGTCTCTCACATAGAGAACTCAGACCTAGGTCTTCTGTTTCAGATTCGTTGCTGGTCCTACTACATCATAGTTATATTCTGTGAAAGAAGTGTTTTCATGGGCGGTATCTCTGAAATGCATTTTGTGTGAAGTAGGTTAATGGCAATTAAAGTCAAGAAAAATTTTATATCTAAAACTTGAAAGATGGGGAAACTGGGGATTCAGATGTAATAGTTTATATATTTCTGTACTGACTTAGTAATATAGTGAGAATGGTTTCAGTTGCTTGATTTTAGCAGCATAAATATTTTTATAAATTGTTATTTAGCTATCCTCGATATAGTGGATTGTAATTTTGAAAACTGCTGACTTGGGAATTTTTCCCTATAATTTTTATTTTTATGTCTTAGACTTTATCAACTGTTAGAGGGAGAGAATAAGAAAAAAGAATTGTTTATAACTCATGGAAACCTGGAGGAAGTGGCCAAGAAATTGAAACAGGATGTTTCTTTAGTACAAGATCAGTTGGCAATATCTGCTCAAGAACATTGTTTCTTTCTGTCCAAACTGAATAATGATGTGGACATGCTTTGTGATGCATTGTATCAAGGAGGAAATCAGCTTTTGCTTAGTGATCAGGTGGGTATTTGCCATTGTAGTTAAAAATGCTTTAAAAAATAATATTTGTTGTAAAAGATATTAAAGAAAATGTTAACATAAGGAAAATATTACCCCATCCCATTGCAGTGAAATAAAATTTATTTTTTATATCTCCTAATTTTGTTCACATATAAATATATTTTTCAGATAGTTTTGATGAGCATGCACAGAATTTTAAAAACTTATAAAATTTTCCAGGCACACATGTAATGTCTAAGCTAAGTATTAAAAAAATAATAAATTCACTGCTGTGTTTTTTCGCTCAGCAAATACAGGATTGCCTTTATATCTTTAAAATCCTCTGTGTCTACTTACTGATACGTGCTCCTCCTAATAGAATTCCCCCCTTCTTCAAAGAGTAACTAGTATGCTTAATTTTGTTTACCACTTGCTTGCTTTTATTTATAGTTTTATTACACGTATATATCCTAGACTGTATAATTAGTTTTGTAGGTTTCTGAACTTTATATGCATGGTATTATACTGTATGCATTCTTCAATAACTTGCTTGTTTTTTAACATTATGTTTTTAAGACTCATCCATGTTGGTAAAGCTATAGTTCATTCATAGTTTTCTCTTTTATATAGTTAATATTCCATTATATGAAATTCCAGTAGCCAAGAGTGGTGACATGTGACTGTAGTCTCAGCTACTTGTGAGGCTGATGCAGGAGGATCGCTTGAGCCCAGGAGTTCAAGGTTGCAGTGAGCAATGATCATGCCACTGCACTCTAGCCTGGGTGACAGAGTGAGACTCAGTCTCAAAAAAAAACCCAAGCAAACCAAAAAAAGAAATTCCATAATGTAATTATTTGTTCTGGTGACAGACATTTAGGTTATTTCCAGTTTTTGCTACTGTAGATCATTACTGCTGTGGATAGTCTTTTTGAATGTCTCATAGTTGCACGGTTCCAATTTCTCTACATCTTCACTAACACTTGTTTTCTGTGGTTTTTAAAAATAGTAGCCATCTTAATGGATGTGAAGTGTGGTATCTGTGATTTGTTTTTTTTTAACAGATCTCCCATTACTGATTTTGTCTTGATATTTTAGTGAGAATTATATAAAAATCTCCACTATGATGGTGGATTTGAAAATTTCTTCAGGTAGTTCTGTATCAGTTTTTTATATATTTTGAGTCCAGTTTATAAATTATATTCAGGTTTAAAATTGTGGTGAATAATTATCCTGGTGGTTTTTAAATTGAGGTAAATCAAAGCATTTAGTGTTATATAATGACCTTCTCTATTCCTATAATGCATTTTGTCTTGATGTTCTTTTGTCTAATATTAATATTTTTTGTCATCTTTCTTTTAATTAGTAATTGCAAAGCAAAGCATATAGTTTTTTTTTTCCTTTTCTTTTTTGTTTAACACTGTTCCAGTAAGTTTTTATTTGTTAAGTCATGATTCAGGGTCGCAGGGTAGGGATCACTATGTACCCAGGTCCCTCTTTACCACACAGGGAGAAGGATGGAGGACAGAGGAGAGGTGGGGTGGAGCCAGTTCAGATCTTCCCAGGCAACATACCTTCTGCACGGTGGTTGTCTCTGGCTGAGACGAGGATATGGGGCAGAGGAACTTACGCATACACCGGTACCATTTGCACACAGAGACATCACTCCCTTTAGCAGTCATTGCCTTCTCATAGTAGTGAGAAGTCCAGGTAGTTACGCCAGCAGTTCATGGTCTGGTTCTGGCTGGGGAAGTGGCTGTCAAAAGGGGCAGTCCTGTAGTTCTTGATTTTGATCTTGATGTTTTCTACTGTGGTGCTGACTCCTAATGACACCCTGATGCAGCTGGCAGCTCAGTGTGACCCTCAGCAAAGACTGTAGTTTTCTTTTTACTTACATATCTTTTTTATTCTTCTTTTTACTTAGCATTATGAAATGAACATTTTCACTCTCTAAATAGTTTTCTTAATTTTTAATGTTGCCGTACTCTGTTGATTTAATTACTATGCCATAATTTCTGTGACCCATCCATCATTGTTGGACATTTTAGTAATCTTCATTTTTTTCTATTGTTTGCTCTTGAACAGCATTATGTATATCTTTGTGTGTATAGGTTTTTGTTGTTGGATACTTTCATTCAGATACATCCTTGGAAGTAGGATCATTGGAGTTTGGGGGGGTGTATACATTTTTTTTTGCCTTTGATAGTTTTTATTTTTCATACTTATAAGAAAAGATGTTTTAGATGTGGATAGACATAGATTTATCATATCACTCTTGAATGTACATTACAAGGAAAAATAAGCTAATTAAAATGGTTAGGGTATTTCTAAAGCTTTACACTCAGTATCCAGTTCTTCTAAATTATTTTTTAATTTAGAGTTGTCTGTATTTTTCCACACTGTACATCAAGAATGTTGGTGAGAAAGCATTTCTTAAGAGTACCTAGTTAGAAACAATCATGTGATACTCTTAATTGTTAAGATGCATCTTGATTTCAAGTATGTTAAGATGTGAAAATAGGCATCCTAGAATCACTAAAATATGGTAATTTCACTGTAATCTTATCATTGGGCATCATTAGTTAATGTTTTCCATAGCTCAATGTGATATAACATACCAATTTTTAACTTGTATTTTTATTATTAATGAAGCTGAACATTTTTTAGTATCTTATAAGGGTATTAGAAACTATAAGATCTTTATTACTTAATTGAAATTAAGGTGAGATTATTGTTTCTCAGTATATTCAAGTTTACCAAGTTTTTCTCAAAGGAGACCACTAAATGTAGGTAATGTTGAAATTGCTTAATTTTTTAAAAAAGTGTAGTTTAAGAAGTACTGCTCTGTGAATTGGCATTTATGACAGGTCTTAAGCAGTCATGATTGAACTTGTACATTAGAGTCACCAGGGAACCTGTCGAAATGCAGGTTCCTAGCTCTGTCACAGAGATTGAGTAATTTAGTCTGGAGTGGGGTACAGGAATCTATATTCATAACAAGCATCCCAAGTGATTACAATGTTCATGGACCATGCTGAGAAGCTGTAGAAGGTTGAAGGTAGTTACAGCTACAGATTTTCTGAGACCCTCTTTGGTGATACTGGCTAAAATTTATGAGTAGAATGCTTGATTAGAAAGCTATGGAAACTTAATAGTCTGGTTTAAATGCTAGAAGGTGAGGAATTTGAATTTACTAAATGTGAAAGGTCCAGCATGCGTGGGTTCTTGAGCAAGAGAATTTATGATAAGTCAGGATGGTTTTTGTTGAATGTCACAAGTAATTCTGTCTTGTAAGACAATGTAAAAAACAGAAAAATGGAGATTTTTGTTGGGGTAATTCTTTCTTATTGGTCTTCATTTCAAGGCTTTCTCTGTAACTTCTATGTCCAGAGTAAACAGAAATTAGGCTAAAACAACATTTGCTTAATTAAGCAGAATATAAGTTCCACGAGGGAGACTTTGTTCATTCTTATATCCATATCTCTAAAACAAGTGCTTGGCACATGGTAGGCATTCAGTAATATTTGTTGAATAAATGAATACACAGAATAGTTTACATGTCAAGTACTCTTCAGGAAGTAAGAGTTTGCTTTGAATCACTTAAAATTACCTATCAAAATTTGTTGCAATTAATCTTACATAGAATTTATATTAAATCTACTATGGATTTTTAATTGAGGTCTATTTGTTGCTAAAATTTTGGGACATTATTAAATCATTTAGAGTCTTTCCATGTAAATTACATTTTAAATTTATAATTAGTGTTAGGAATAAATTTCTTGAATTAAAAGCATTTTTATTTTCCTCTTTTAGGAGTTAACAGAGCAGTTTCATCAAGTTGAATCTCAACTGAACAAGCTAAATCATCTCCTTACTGATATTCTGGCTGATGTGAAGACAAAAAGAAAAATTTTGGCAACTAATAAATTGCATCAAATGGAAAGAGAATTATATGTATATTTTTTGAAAGATGAAGATTATCTGAAAGATATCGTGGAGAATTTAGAAACCCAATCAAAGATTAAGCCTGCTGGTCTTGAAGATTGAAAATCACTAAAAATTGAATCTTTACTATACATGCTATATATATTATATATAGAAGAAGAATATATCTAATAAACACTACTAAATTTTAAATTTGAGACCAATGGAACATTTCATTTAATGAATTCAAGTATTTTGTCAGTTTGGTTTTTTCCCTCATATAACATGTTTGTTCAAAGTACTAGTGCTTTCTATAACTTGAACATTTGCTTAGTGGCACTTAGTTCTGGTAATTTTTTACTTATAGGGAAAAAGCATTATTATATAATGCAAGTATTTTTTAATACAGTTATATCTCTCCTTTGCTATTTTTTTAGAAATAGCAATTTTCTGCTGTTACATATTTTAAAAATTTGTGGAACTTTGAGTCAGCATTTTAAAATCTGTAGACCTTAATATACAAAATAGCCAAGTCCCTTCATATGTGACTGTAAAGTAAAATTCTGCTCAAACTGTATTTCGCCATAATTCCCTGCTATAGACTTTGAGACTGTTTGAATGTTCCTACTTGCACCACAAAGAGTATTAGGATTCTACTGGCTATTGTTCATTTTAGAGGTTGGGTTATGGGGACTCAGAGTTTCTGCAAGACAGATCTCAGTAGTGTTTTGACTTTAGTGTGACTTACACATCATAAACGACTTTCAAATGAAATTTGAAATTTGAATTTCAAAATTCTGTAAAAGTGGTTGCTCAAAGGATGTATGTTATTTTAATCAATTTCTTAGCAGAAATACTACATGTTGGATTGTATTTAATGTGAGATATTAGAGTAGTATATGGACAATTAGAAATTATTTTAAGAGTGGGAATAAAGTAATTTGAAGTCACTTACCACTTATTACATCAGATGCTTCTTGAGTACCCAATTTGTGTGTGGCCTGTGGTAAATACCATGTAAGCTTTGTGGAGAATACTTTCGAGAATATTCCTTACCTGTCTGTAATATGGAGTGACAATCTAAAAACAGATGGTATTTATGGAATTTTTCATCTATTACCATCAGAAAATAAACATGCTTGGGTGACATCTGAGCCCTGTTGATTTTCGTAATCCATCAAACAAAAATGTTTTGCCAATTATTATATTTGTGTGTTACTTAAAAATTTGTCAAGTAAACCTTAATATACTTGAAAAATTTTTAGCAATAAATTTTGTCTAAGATTTTACTACTACATTCTTCTCACTTGAGTGACATTTTTAATTTATTTTTTCCCTATTCTATCTTGGGATAGAAAATTTGCTTTAAGTTTGCTTTTTACTTTTCTCCAATAATGTGGAAAAATGTGTCACCTGGTTTTCTGGTTTATGGTAGTATATTCTGTTTAAGTTAGTGCAGGATATGTGTGACCAGATACTTGATGATTTGTATGGTCCTCGCCCAGACCTTCACCTCCTAAGCCCAGGGGCCAGTAGGTCTGAGTAGTGCAAGGATGGTAGTTGTGTGTCTGCCACAATTAGCCAACTCAGTTATAATTGTTGTGTTGTTAGATTCATGTATTTGAAGATTTAATACCAGCTATTTTTCGAACCTCTGGAAATATTTGAGTAGATTGCTCACTTCAAAATTGTTAACTAGAAAATAAGTTCTTTATCTGTTTACCATGATACCCCAATTGAGCCTCTAGCTATTTTGCTTTCTTCTTACTATCTTATTTGGGTTATGGGATGATTGATACATATTTCCTGTGGTTATTAATATAGACTTTTAAAGTGAAAGTCTCAGTACATAAATATTTCAAATAATTGTTTCTCATTTTGAGGTCTCAAAATTAATATGTGGGTATTTATCTTATGTTGCTTTTATGTTTAGGATTTTATGAAAATGGAAAATTATGAGGCATTTGTAGGCTTTGATCTCTGTAAGACACCGCTCTCCAGTGTTGCTCAGAAAATTATGTCTGCTATGCATTCAGATGATTTAGTGGATTCTGAGAATTGGGGAGAGAGTACAAAGAGTAAGTAATTTTTATGAACCTTTCTCTCTTTTGTTACCTTGAATGTTAATTCTTAAGGCTAAGAATTGAAAATGAAATGTATGTAGCAAAATTATCCCATAGAACTTAAAGTTCCACACCTGTGGACAAATGAAGCCCAGCTCCTGCCCCCTTTACTCTCATTCAGTGCTGACTGAGCTTCTGCTCACTAAATTTCATGTTTCCTTAACCCTTACTGCTTGAAAAATGTAACACTCTCTTCCTTGTTCCAGGCATTTCTGTCAAACATTCCCATAGAATCTGGATCAGATATTTTAGTATCCTCAAAAGATATGGGCTCTTTCACAGTGCCTCCTGTTTCAACCTTGGCTCTCAGGTCATTGAACCTATACGTAGTATCTACTGTTGTGTGTGGTGAACAACAAGTGTTTTTGACAATATCCGCCATAGAAATGTTTAAACTCTTAGATGGCAAAGATCAGTGGATGAGTGTGGATGTGTTTATGACATGGTGTAACAGTAAAAGCAGTGACATGCTCACAAATGTCACTGAAATGATTTTAACATCAGAGTTTTTTTTGCACCTAGCCAAACAGTTTTTATTTTAAATTTATGAGTCTGGACCAATAATTTGTGGTTTGTTTCTTTTCCTACAAAGTAAGTTATAATGAGATATAATTGAGTAATTAAATTGAGATGAAATAATTGAGTGTTGCCAACTATTAGCACAAAAGTTCTTACAAACACAGTTTCTTGATTAAGTTATCGTAGCGCTTAACATTTTGATCTGGTCACACTCAATCATCTGTTGCTTATATGCTTTAATATGATAGAAGTCACTAATAAATAAACTGGTAAGAATTTTTGGTTGTGGACTGTCTACCTAGTAATTAGTGTTTTAAAGAAAGATAAATATTTAAACGTTGTTCTTTAATATCCCCTCTATACCCCCTAAAACACTATCAGTTGCTAGGTATATAGCCCAGATTCAAAATCATATATTATTCCATATATTTTTTAAAATAATAGAGCAGTGTGCACATGACAGGTGGAAATATACTTTCCTTCAAAAACTGGTAAGAATAATGAAATGCCTGTGGTGGCTATTAATATAACATGAATCTCTGATGAAAAATTTATTTATGGCAATCAGCCCATCTCATGTGAACTCTTGTCATTCTTCTAAAATGTCCTATTAAAATCTTGGTTTTTGTTACGGTTATTGAGAAGATCATGGAAAAAGATATGGTATTACTTTCTCTCAGGCATTCTTGGATTTGGAAAAATAGTGGAATTTTCATAAGGTTTCTATATTATCTATTGCTGCCTAACACTATTACTACAAACTTACTGGCTTAAAACAACACATTTATTTATTGTTTTGCAGTTTCTGTGAGTCAGGAGCCTGGGCCTGGCTCAGCTGGGTACTCTGCAAGGCTTTAATCTGGGTGTCAGCCAGGGCTGGGGTCTCATCTGAGGCTCGAGTGGGGAAGGTTGTCTTCCAAGCTCACAGTTCAGTTCCTTGCTGGCTTTCAGACTGAGGGCCTCGTTTCTCTGGCTGTTGGCTGGAAGCTGCCCTCAGTTACTGTTACGTGGTCCTCTCCATAGACAGCCTACGGTATGGTAACTTCCTTTTTCAAAGCTAGTAAGAGTCTCCCTAGCAAGACTGGCAGTTACAGTCTTATATTATGTAATCACATACATCCTGCCACCTCTGCTGTGTTCTGTTGGTTAGAAGCCAATCAATTTCACCCTCACTCAAGGGGAAGGGGTTACACAGGGCATGTATACCAAGAGGCCAGGATCGTGGGGCCACCGTAGTATCCACCACAGATTTGCATCAGTTTATTTATTTATTTATTTATTTTTTTATTATTATTTTTAAGAAGCAGGGGTCACTCTGCTGTCTAGGCTGGAGTATAGTGGTGTGATCATAGCTCACTGCAGCCTAGAACTCCAGCCAGTTTAATTCTTATATGAATCTAAATTAATGTTGGATTGCTGGTGGGTTATTGATAATTGATGCTGGACCTAGAGTCTTAATTAATTCCTGGATTCTTGTCAAATACTGAGGTGTTATTACATCAGGTTCTTACTTCTAAGAAAATTATTGTAAATCAGCCTTTCATTTCTTTAAGCCCATTTCATACCAAATAAATATCAAAATTGAACTCAGAAATTAATGGAAATAAGTTATAAATATTTGCTTTTACAAATACTTATTAAGTAAAACCAAATAATATTAAACCTGTGATACTTGTCACTTTGGAGTCTAATTTCTCTAATCTGCTGGACTGAAGTGTCTCAAGATACACATCCAGTAAAGATTGGACTGTTATATCTTCTTGAAACAAGCATAGATCTTTATTTTAAAAACCTTTTCCCATGAAAAAACGTTAAAAATGCTGAAACTTAAAATATAGCTTAATGAATTAATGGAACATCCATGTAACTACCACTTACATTGCCAACAGCTCAAAATTTACTTTAAAAACCCTCTCCTTGCTCAAAGGTAACCATTGTCCTGACTTTTATGGCAACCACTTCCTAATCATGGGCATTTTACATTGTTCTGAAGACCTTTTGGCAGAGATTACTTGTCCACCACACTGGAACCCAGTATTCCCTTCTGAGGCACATGATTACACTACATGGCTCAGTCTTGTCAGGTGTGAGCGAGTGGCCAGGTTCCTGTCAGTGGGACTTGAGCTTGAGTGGCGTGTGCCTTTTCCAGGCTACACCTGGAGACCTCCGACTTGCTTCCTTCCTCTCGGGCTTCTTTCCTTCCCACCAGTTGGAATCTGAAATGAATTTTCTCCAGCCCTGCAAATGATAATAGTGTCCTACAGGATTGTGGAACAACATGCTTGAAGGATCCGGGGCCCCTAAGTAACTTCATGAAGCAGCTGCACCACCAGCTGAGACCATTCACTGCAGAATGGAGAAAGAAATTAACTTTTTGTTCTTTAAGCCGTTGTATTGTTGGGTCTTTTGTGAATGCAGCTTAGCTTTTTACCTTAACTCATATACCTTTAAACTATATTCAGAATTGGGTTCATCTGACTTAAATTTTCTTTTTCATTTTATTGTTTGATAATGCCACCAAAAGTCCTTGGTAAATACTGGGTGAGGAGTTTTCAGGGTTGTCAGCTGACTTGGTGCTATGTACAGGATTATGTATATGATTAAGCACATATTTATTGGGATACATCTCTTTATGTTTTATCTCAGTACCTACAGAAATTGACATTTTCTAGCACACATATTAGAATTCATTTTAAATTCTTGGAGCTTAGAGGTGAATGTGATGTTTTTCTGGTAATATAAAAATATTTTTACAAACATTACAAATCAATACAAGTTTGAAACCCCCTAAAGGTAAATATTTTTAAAAATCCAGTTCATTAATGTGAAACTTATCTTTATTCTCATGACCTAGAGGAAGTAGTTGCAATTTCAGAGACAGATACATAAAACTAAATGACAGAGTAGATCTGTTGTGATTATATTCATTCTAATCAAGAGCATATAAACATTTTATATTTTTATGTCTATCAAATAAATATAAACTTTTTACGTCCAGTTACCAAACTCTGCAAGATCTTAGATTTCAATTCCTACTGCCACTGCTCTAATTCAGGCAGTTGAGCCATCTCGCTTGGGTTTTCAGTAGCCTTGTAACTGTCTTTGCCTTCAGTTTATTGCCGCTTTGGTCTTCTCTTGGCACCATTGCTAGAATTAGCTCATCAGCTCTTGTCCTTGCTCTCTGCAAAATTTATCTCTAGAATCATCCCCACATGCTCCCACAAAGTGATCTGGCTCTGGCCTGCCCTCTTTAAGATGTATGTTCTACTGTTTTTCCTCTTTCTTTGTGCTCCATTTAGCTTTGACTGTGACTTCCAGATATATAACACGTTTCTGTTTTCATCCTCTACTTAGCATTTTCCCCTTCTGTCCTTTGCTCTTGAGCGTTGAAGTCATACTGTTACAAGGTTCTGCTCAAATAATCTTCCATTACCAGAATGCCATATTGGAAGGAAACTTTGCTTCTGCATTTGATTGACCAGCAACTCCCTTCACAAGATGAACTGTAAAGTGGTTGTTATTTGTGCAGTGCTTTAATTCTTGGTGGACTTTGAGCTCTTTGAAGGCAGAGTAAGGCATTCTGCTCATCTTTGAATGCTACCATAGGTAAGCTACTCTGTGAATTCACCTCTTACTGATTTGTAAATACTGATTTCTACAAACATTTAACACGTGAAGGATTTTACTATTTTATCATGTATGTTGTAAATATTTTCCTCAACATTTTTGGAGGCTCTATGTACTACTTTAGGAAAAGTGTTTTTGTTTTTTTGTTAAAACAGAAACTAAAGTTCATAATTCCACATTTTTCTTAGAATTTTTTATGTACTTATGTATATCATTTCATATGAAATTGTGAAAGGGTTCATATGTACATTGTTAATTCAGGCTTTTTCTTTCTTGCTTGTTGAACCTTCTCCCCTTATTGTTAATCAGTGTTAATAATTTAGTATGTGCCTTTTATATTTTTGTCCATTTCTTTCCATGATTATACGGTCAGGTGCCACATAACGACATTTCAGTCAATGACAGAACACATATCCAGTGGTGGTCCCATAAGATTTTAATGGAGCTGAAAATTTCCTATCACCTAGTGACATCGTCATCATTGTGATGTTATAGCACAAAGCACAAAGTGTTACTCACATGTTTGTGGTGATGCTGGTGTAAACAAATCTACGCTGCCAGTCATATAAAAGTATAGCACGTAAAATTATATACAGTGCATAATGCTTGATAGTAAACTACTATGTTATTGGTTTATGTATATACTATACTTTTTATTGTCATCTTAGAGTGTACTCCTACTTATTAAAAAAAGAAGTTAGCCTCAGATAAGTCCTTTGGGAGGTACTCCAGAAGAAATCATTGTTATAAGGAGACGACAGCTCCCTGCATGTTATTACGACCTTCCAATGGGACAGGATGTGGAGGTGGAAGACAGTGATATTGATGACCTTGTGTAGGCCTCAGTTGGTGTGTGTCTTAGCTTTTAGCAAAAATGTTTAAAAAGTAAAAAATCTTAAAAATACAGAAATGTTTAGAGAATAAGGATATAAAGAAAAATGTTTTTGTACAGCTATAAGCTAAGTGTTATTACAGAACAATCCAAAAGTTAAGAAAATTAAATGTATCAAGTAAAGTTACAGTAAGCTAAGGTTAATTTTTTGTTGAAGAAAGAAAAATATATTATTTATAAATTTAATATAGTCTAAGTGTACAGTGTTTATAAAGTCTACAGTAGTGTACAGTAATATCCTAGGCCTTCACACTTACCACTCACTGACTCATCCAGAGCAGCTTCCAGTCCTGTAAGCTCTGTTAATGGTAAGTGCCCTATATAGGTGTACCATTTTTTATCTTTTAATACTGCATTTTTACTGTACCTTTTCTATGTTTAGATATGTTCAGTGTTAACAGAAAAAAACCCAAACTCTGTAAAATAATAATAAACCCAAACTCTGAGCCAAGTGTGTGTGACCAAAGCCCAGGAAAGATGTCCTCAAGAGGTCTTGAGAAAATGTGCCTGAGGCAGCTGGGTTAAAATTTGTTTTTTGTTTTTGGGGTTTTTTTTTTGTTTCGTTTTGTTTTTTTGAGACAAGTTCTCTCTCTTTTTCCTGGGTAGAGTGCAATAGTGTCATCATAGCTCACTGCAACCTCAAACTCCTGGGCTCAAGCGATCCTTCTGCCTCATCCTCCTGAGTAGCTGGGACTACAGGTGTGCGCCACCACATCCGGCTAATTAACAGATTAACTGCCATGTGAATTGTATATAACTCAGCTAGTTTTGAGCCTGGGACCTTGTGAAGCACATGTAACTCACACGTCTCTTCACTTTGGGAGCCCTGTGAACTATTTTTCAAGTTGCATATAACTTCCACACAGAAAACAATAAAATAATAAATTTTTCATTAAATTAGAAAGGATAATTTTAAGTTTTTATTCTCTTTTTGTAATAAAACACTGTGGCCCCAAGGAAAAATTTTTTTTCTAGTGTGGCAGTCAATGTGTTTAAAAAAAAAAAAAAAGTTTTTTTTGTAGAGATGGGGTCTTGCTATTGCCCAGGCTGGTCTCCAACTCTTGGGCTCAAACAATCCTCCCATCTTGGCCTCCCAAAGTGCTAGGATTACAGGCGTGAACCACCATACCCAGCCTACAGTTTGGTTTTATACATTCATGGATACAGGAATTACACATAAAATCATAAATCAGTATTTGGAAGGCATACATTGGTTTGGCCTGAAAAGGTAGGACATTTCTAAGGAGGGGGGCCTTACAGGTTATTATAAGTGGGTTTAAAGATTCTTTGATTTGTAATTGGTTAAAGAAATGAAGCTTTGCCTAAAGGCTGAGAATGTTTTAAGTTAAAATATGGAAGTTTGTTAACCAGACAAGCCACAGATACCAAGACTCAAGTGATCTGTTAAGTAAATTGATGGCCTGCATGTGTGGTTTAACCTTGGTCTTGCATGGCTTTAGGCCTGTTAATGATTTAATATCTTATTGTTACAATTCCAAAAGGGAAGGGACATAAGGAGGCATGCCTGATCTCCCTTCTCATGGCCAGCAACTGAGCCTTACGGTTTTTCTGGGGTCCCCTTGGCAAGAGGGGGTCCATTCAGTCAGCTGGGTGGCTTAAGGTTTTATTTTAGTTCACATTAGGTACACAAATGTTTACCATTTGTTTTACAGTTGCCTACGATATTCAGTGGCAGTCACATGCTGTGCAGGTTTATAGCCTAGGAGCAGTAGATCATACCATCTAGGTTGTGTAAGTACACTCTTACCATGTTCGCATAGCAACAAAATCACCTAACAATGCATTTCTCTGAATATCCCTGTCCTTAAACGATGCGTGACTAATTACAGCTTGTGTGTCTGCCTGTGCCAACCAAACCCCCCTCCTCCAGTGGCATTGGCTGAGGGCTTTGTTGCGATGTATCAGTTCAGCATCCTCAGGCTCAATCCTGATCCCCAAGACCACTCCTCAGTAAACTTCCTGCTGACAAATCTGTCTGATTGCCAGGAAACCTGATCTGCTATGGTTGGTGCCAGGAGTTGTCTGATAAAGTAGACATGGGATTTTGGAGTTGGGTTACCCTCAGGCAAGCTGGCACTGATGACTTCATCACTCGTTGTAGGTGGAATACAAATGGTAGCAGTGCAATTAAAACTTTGGGTAGGTGGGCTGGTCTGGCTTACCAGTGGAAGCAGCTGCTCAGATTGGTACAATACTGCATATTTGAGAAGTACAAGGCAGTTGAAGACAATGGAACTGGGTGGCTATGGCTGGGGATGATAGATCCTTTGGAAAAAGACAAAGCCTGAGAGAAATTAGCAATTAAAGGCTAAATGTGAAAGCCAGAGGGCTTCCTGGCACATAGGCCTAAGACTTGGTCCTCATCACTCCAGAGAAAGTTGAATTCTCAGCCCTGGCAGGTGTGCTACCTCAAGATCAGGGCCTTGATCTGAAAGGGCCCCAGACCCTGAGATAAAGGATGGGAACCTTTGGATCTGTGAATTTAAGTCTTGAGTTTCAGATGCTTCTGAGACCTGAAAAAGTGGCTCCCCCACTGATGTCCGCCCACCTTTGCTTGAAAACAATGCAGGGTTGTCTGCTTGGTCGAGAAGAAAACAGTGGAGGGGCTTCTGTCTTGAGAAATAAGGCATGCTCCCTCTTTATTTTGTACTACTTCAGGAGCAGTTTGTTTTTTGGGAGGGGGGACAGAAAAACCAAACATAAAGTTCATAAACCCACATTTTTCTTAAAATTTGTTCATGTACTTATATACACATAAATATATAAAATTGCAAAAGGTTTCATATATATGTTAGTTCAGGCTTTTTATTTTTTGCTGCTGCCTCCTTTCCTCCTGGCCATTAAGTCACAACATAACCTGGCCAAAAAGTGCTGGCTGGGCCTGTTAAGGGAGTGTATAAGATAGTCCAGTCAGGGGACAGAAACCATATAGTAATTTGAAGAGAAAATATGTAAGGCATTATTAACTAGTAATGGGATTAGCTATCAAGGAATAAAGAGAACTCTCAAGAATCTAGTATTAGCAGACACAGGGAGCAGCTTCCTCCCTTAGGGCTGGAGTGCTGAAGGAAAGGACAAATTTAGAAGAGTCACTCCCCACAAGGCTGAGAAAGTGTTCCAACCTTGTCAGAGAGGGTGTGGATGTAGCCCTTGTATGCCCACGACGTTTGCTGAGGTGCCATATTCAGGCCGGCAAGCTAGAGTCCACCGTAGGGTATCCCTGAGCTCGGTGAGAAGCTGGCAGGGATACCTGTGGAACTCAGCAGGAAGCTGTCCACAGAGATCAGCTGAAACTCGCTGGTAGTGCTGCTGGGGGTCTGGTACACTGGCCAGGAGCTGTAGGAGCAAGAAGGAAGAAAGCATGGGAATGAGGGCCCTCCTCTGGGAGCATCCCTCCAGCACCCGCTGCTGGCAATGCTTAGCATTGTGCCAGGGGGCAAAGCAGGTTTGTTTATACAGGGCCCAGCTTTAGGATAGTAAGCAGTGCATTGGGGTGAATTTGTAGCTAAGAGACGGTAAGTTAACTGGCACAGGGATGAAAGAGACTACTCCAAAGGACCTGCAGGACCTACTGTTACAGACAAGCAGGGCCTGCAAAAGTACCTATGGAACTGGGTTCTGAGGGTGCTGGGTCAAGGCAGGCAGAACCAAAGTTGGTCAAGGGAGAGTTGATGAATGTGAGATCACTCTTCAGGGACACTGGACTTGACAGCCTGATGAATATTCCGAGAAATGGTGTTAACATACTGCTAGGATGGCTTTTGGCTTCTTGTAGGAGATGGTTCATGCTAAGTGAAGGAGAAATGTTAGAACTGCTGTGGCGGGTGGTGAAAGAAGGCATGAAAGAGAGGTGGATGTGCTAGAGTGGCTGTACTGCATAGGGCTGGGAAACTCAGCAGATAACAGTGCTCTGCAGAAGGGCCCATTGGGCACTCAGTTTACTGGAGCAATAAAGCGTGCTCTGGTGAGGGAGTGGGGCTGGGGCATGAGCTTGGCTGAGAGTCTCGGTGGTGCTTGTCCTCTGCAGACTGCGGCTCATGGTAAGAGCTGCTTCCTGATAACAGTAGGGTGATGGGCTCCTGAAATAGAGGCCAAGTGGTGGTGCCTGTCAGAAGCAGGGTAGGCACAATTCTCAGGAAGGGTGATGTCAGGCTGGGGACTGACTGAAGAAGAGGCCAGGTCCCTAGAAGGAAGGACCATGTGACACCATGGCAAATGTATATGGCAGTTATTCCTCCAGTCTTTCCCCCAGAGGGACCTATGGCCATTTACACTGATAACTTACACACGGGGAAGGGGGGATATTTAAACATTTCAAGGACATTTGGGCAGAGAGTCCAATATGACATTGATACCTGGAGACCTGAAGTGTCATCGTGGTCCCACTGTTGGAATCAGGGCATGAGGACTCAGGCAATGAATGGATTCTGCTCATAATGGGTCCACAGGTGGGCCCACCCCGTAGCCATTGTCCAAGTGCCCGAGTGTTGTTTGGGATGAATATACTTTGTTGGGAGAGCCCCCAGATAAGGGTTCCTTGGCCTGAGGATAAAAGCTGCCACAGCCAGGTAGCCCAAGGGGGTGACTCTGCAACTGCCTTCCCCAGCCAAGAGAGTAAACCAATATAGCAACATAGCAGCCTGGGAGGAATGGCAGAAGTTAGTGCCATCCTTAAAGACCTGAAGCAGCCATCCCCAACTTTTTTGGCACCAGGGACTACTTTCATGGAAGACAGTTTTTCCATGGATGGGGGGAGGGGAGAGGCGGAGCTCAGGCGGTGATGTGAGCAATGGGGAGCAGCTTTGCTCACTGTCCTGCCTCTCACCTCCTGCTGTGCGGCCTGGTTCCTAACAGGCCATGGACTGGTACTGGTCTGTGGCCCGGGGGTTAGGGACTGCAGACCTAAAGGATTCAGGGGAGGGAGTGAACTATATTTCCATTTAATTCACCAGTTAGGTGCTTACAGAAGTCGGGTAGATCTGGAATATAGCAGTTGACACCACAAATAGTAACCATTACAGCCCTAATGACAGTTGCAGGGCTGGATGTGGTATATGCAATTAACAAGGCCTCGGGCACATGAAGTGCAATTATTTATCGGGTGAATGTGTTCTTTTCCATCCCTATCACAAAGGAAAATCAGAAATAGTTCACTTTCACTCAAAATGGACAATGTAAGTTTGCACCTTGCCCCAGGGCTATGTTATTAAGTGACTTACTATTTTCATGACATCATGCTAATCAGCACATGCAAGAAACACCAAGTTTGTTAGAGGTCTTGCTGTCCAACAGGTGGGAGGTAAACCCTACAAAGATTCAGGGGCCCAATCCATGGTGGAGAACTTGTGGTCTCAGGGCCACATGTGGCCTTCTTGATCCTTGAGTGCGGCCTTTTGATTGAGTCCAAGTTTGGATTCAGTTGAGGGGCCGCGCTCAGATCTGGAGCATGTGGCCCTGAGTCCACAGGTTCCCCACCCCTGGCTGGGGTGTGGTAGGATGTCCTCTTGCAAAGGACAAATTACTGCATTCTTTAAAAAGAGACAGGATCTTGCTATGTTGCCCAGGCTGGAGTGCAGTGGTGTGATCATGGCACACTGCAGCCTCAAACTCCTGGGCTCAAGCGATCCTCCTGCCTCAGCCTCTCAAGTAGCTGGGGCCACAGGCGTGGTGCTACTGCGCCTGGCTTAATCACTGCATTTTTCACCTCCCACCACTAAGAAGAAAGCATAGCACCTGATGGCTAATCTTTGGATTTTGGCACTAGAGGCAGCACACCCTACGGCAATGCTGCTTAGGAAAGCACTCTGTGAGAGGCCTGGGCTGTGGAACAACTGGCCCATCTGCTTGGACTTCCAGCCTCACAGACCTTCTGGTGTTAGAGCTATCAGTGGTGGAAAAAGATGCCATGTGAAGTGTATGGGAAAACTCCAACAGAAGAATCTCAATGTAGACTCCTAGAAATCTGGAGCAAAGCAGTGCCATCTACAGCAAAGAATTATACATTTTTTGAAAAACAAAACAAAAAACTCCTGCCATGCTACTGCCCCTGGTAGAGATGGAGCATGAGACCATGGGGACATAAAGTGACCATGAAGCCTGAACTGTCCAGCAGGAGCTGGTTCTGTCAGACCCACCAAGAGGTAGGTGGGCCTGCAGCAATCTGTTGTAAGTTGGAAGTGGTTCATTGAGTATTAAGTATAAGCAAGCCAGCAGGCACAACGCAGCTGTGTGAGCAAGTGGCCCAGAGACCATGGCATCATCATTGTTGGCACTGGCATTTCTTATTGGGAGGGGCGGAGCCTTAAGATTAGCTGATGAAGATGGAAAAAGGTCGAGCTTCATCTACAGCAGGTTGGCTCAGTATGTGGTGAGCCAAAAATAGGTTTTAGGTGTCCCACAGCCCGATTCAGGCAGCCCAGGAAGACAATGTTGAGGGAAGATCCAACAGGTGAAACTGGTCCATGCACTTGAGACCATCCACTTTGTGTGGAAAGAAAACATCTGGACCTCTGGGCAATGATGAGTGGCTTGGCAGAGTGGTCAGGGACCTGGAATAAGGAGGATTGGAAGATCAGGGTCGATGAGTTCTTGGAGCAAGGCATGTGGAGCAGTCTATGGGAGTGGATGTGAGGTATCCCCCACCCAAGAACATTCACCACAGAAGATGTGTCAAGACAACCATGTTCACAGAATGACCTGGCCAGTTGACATCTGCCAGCCTCTGTCCTCTGCTGTCCTAGTGCCAGCACACTGGGCTCTTCAATGGAGTCGCCAGCTGGGGGGTGAGGCTGGTGTGGGCCCAACAGCACCAGAGCTGATCTAGCTATTTCTCTGCTTGACATGCAACTCTCCAACAACAGAGACCAAATGCTGAGTCCCCAGTAGCATCATCCTTTGAGGAGAACAGTTATTTGGTGGCAAGTTGACAACACTGAGCCCCCCTTGCACCAGAAAAGGTAAAGTGATTCATGTTTTCTTAAATTTTATTTTATTTATTTTTTTTGAGACAGGATCTCGCTCTGTCACCCAGGCTGGAGTGCAATATAGTGTGATCATAGCTCACTGCAGCCTTGAACTCCTAGGCTCAAGCCATCCTCCTGCCTCAGCCTCGCAAGTAGCTGGGACTACAGGCACACACCGCCATGCCTGGCTAATTTTTCTATTTTTTGTAGAGATGGGGCCTCGCTATGTTGTCCAGGCTGGTCTCGAGCTCCTGGCTTCAAGCAATCCTCCCAACTCTGCCTCCCGAGTAGCTGGGACTACAGTGCAAGCCACCCTGCCCGGCCAGTGATTCATCTTGACTGGAATCAACACATGTTCCATGCATGGGTTTGCCTTTCCTGTCCCCAGCCTGTCATTCACAGAGATTCACTGACACAGGACCCCACATACAGCTGAGGAGCTGCAGCAGTGGGCACCTAAGAGTGGGACCCACTGGTTCCCTCACAGCCGTGCACCCAGAAACTGCCAGCGTGGTAGAGCAGCAGAATAGTCTGTGGAAGGCACAGCTCAGGTGCAGCCTGGAGAGGATGCTGCAGTGATGGAGCAGTCACCTCCAGGGTGCAGTATACGCTGCAAATCAGTGACCATTACCCATTCCAGTATCCTCACTTTGTATCATAAATGGGTCTGGGACTCAAAAGGTGGAAGTCATCACTCCTAGTGACCCACTTCAGAAATTTGTGCTTCTCCCCCCACTGCCAACACACACACAGCTCAAGTTCTTCAGGTTTAAAGGTCCTGACTCCCAGAGGGGAAACCCTTCCACCAGGGGCACAGGAAGAGTGCCATTCGATTTCAAGCTGTGACTGCTACCTGGTCATTTCAAGCTCCTTATGCTAAGAGACTGGCAGGCAAAGCATATAATTTCCATCCTTCTAGGGGTGATTGCCCTGGGCACAGGAGGAGGTGGGACTGCTGTTACATAACAAGCAGGCCAGGGAAGCACCCAGGTGATAGGACTGGTCACCTCTTGGTCCACTGCCCACTGCAGGGGCCATGGCCAGAGGAGGGCATGGTGACCAGGGGCTTACCTCTTAGGGATGAGGATTTGGGTCACTGGATCAGGTAAGCCAAGCCACCTAGACCAGCAGGGGTGCTAAGTGAGAGTGAGGAGACCTTAGACTGGACAGTAGAGAAGCAGATGAATGTCATTTGCAACCTTGAGACCAGCTGCAGGGAGATGTAATTCATCCCGTTACCTTCCTTTTATAAGTTTCCCCGGGAAGAGGACCACCAGAATCCTGTAGGAACTGCTCCCAGAACGTGTCTGAAGCAGGTGGCTCTGAGCAGCACAGTATGGACTGCAGTGAGCACTGTAGCGCACAGATCCCTGTTAGTGCTGAAGCACTCGTCCCGAGGGTCTGGGCTGGCCCCTCCTGGGGATTGCATGGGTGGCAAAGAGCTTCTTTGCCCAAGGGCACACCCTTTCCCCAGGAACGACAGATCCAATGACTGGTTGGTGCTGGCTATAAAGGCCCAGCTGTCTTTACCCACTGGGGGACAAGTCTGCCAGGCCATGCTTGGCCCAGAACAGACCTTCGAGTGCATTTCAGTCAGCTTCTTCACTGGCCCTGTCCTGCCTCCTCCACTCCCCAGTCACCTTTCCAAACGCAAACCTTCATCGCGGAGTCAGCCTCCCAGAGGACCCAACATGTGCCGGCGTACGTGCATGACATGGTCACGTACATAAATGGGGAGGTTTGGTCATTGCTTTAAAAAATGGCATCATCGCCTTCAGTCAACTGAATAGCTGTAAGTCATTCTTTTTAATGGCTATGTATTTCATGATGTGGACGTCATATAACATACTCATCCATTTCCTCTTGATTGGTATCTACTTTGTTTCCGGTCCTTTGCCATAATGCACAATACTGTCATAAATACTTTGGTTTAAACCTATTTACTATTGCGTGTATTTCTATGAAACAGCCGAGAGTGAGATAGTTTGGTTAGATGATTGATATATTTTATATCTGTTTTTATTGAGGACTTTCTTTCCTTCATACACACACACACACACACACACAAAAGCACACATATCCGAAGTTTATACTCAGAATTTACAGCCACAGCTCAAGAAACAAAACATGACTAGTATTCCCACAGGCCCATCTTGTGCTCCCTTTGGGTCACTCCTCCCCTTCCCAACTCTCAAGAGTGATGTATGCATTTTTAATTTTAATAAGTCTTGACAGTTTGCTTTCCAAAAAGGTTCTAACTATTCACATTTTTACCAGCAGTGCATGAGATTACCTCTTCACCTCCATCTCCAGGTGATTATTTAATTTAATTTGTGTTTCCCTGGCTACTAGTGAGTTTGAGCACTATATTATATTTGTTTGCTGTTTGAACTTGCTGTTGTGTGTATTTGCCTCTTCCTATCCTTTGCTCATTTCCCTCTTGAGTTCTTAGTCTTTTCTTGTCAATGTATAAGAACTTGTTGTATAATATAGATATTAACCCTTTTGTCATTTTTGTTCCAAATAGTTTCCCCAGTGCATTTTTTTCTTTTGGATGTGGTGCTAGTCATATCATCCCTATTTATTAATCTGTCCTTTTCTGTTGAATTGAAATACTATCTTTGTTATATATTAATTTCTCCTAAGTTCTGGGATCAGTCTCTGGGTTATCTATTCTGTCTTAGAGGTCTTTTCTCTTTTATTATTTTTTAAACTTACATTTCTTGTCTTTCTTCAGATATTTAATGTTTCACATGCACTTTGAAATTATTATATTAAATTCAAGGATCCCTGTAGAGTCTCTAAATGGAATTGCCTTAAGTTTATATTGGGAAGAAGTAAACATTTTGTGATACATATCCTAATGCTGTGTTTTTCCATTTATCCAGATCTTGTTTTATGCCATTTCTTAAGATTTTAAGTTTTCATTATTGAGGGCCTTGTGCTTTTTTTGGTTACATTTATCCTAAGTATAACTTTTTTCTATAAATGAAATATTTTCCTCAATTTGCATTTCTTGGTTGTTATCATTCCAAGAAAGAGAACGTACTTCACAGTGGTTAAGAGCCCAGACTCCTGAGTCATGTTGCCTGGGATTGAATGTTGGTTCCATCATTTATTGTTCAGCCCAGGCTTATTAAAATTAAAACAAAAATCTAAGTTGTAAGTTTGTATTAATGATGTTTTACTGAACCTTTAATTGTTCCATTGCAATATTATTCAATCTAATAATTTCCTCAAACTTTTAATACTTACTTACTATTTCTCTAAAATGTTGACCTTGGGTTTTTAGAGTCAAATATTCAAATGCAAATGCCAAGTAATGATTTTTAGTAAACATTTCATAATTACAGAGATCTGTCCCCAGTTAATTTGAAGATAACTTACATAAATACTTATTGCATTGATAATATGTATTTTGGTTGTAAATTCTATTACATCGTTTTATGTAAGTAAATAACGAGTAAATAGCATGATGATAGTGGCTATTTTCAATGTTTAGCTAACTGCATAACTTAGATTTCAGTGTTTCTTTAACGCCCCATGTTTCTTTTTGTTGCTGTAAAAGCTGCGGAAGTGACAAACAGATCCAATTTTAAGTATTCAGTACTGCTTGAAGATGGGAAGGATCAATCATTGGGAAAAAAGGTAAATAATTGCAAATATGAATACTTCTGAACAGATAACTTTCACTTGTTTGACAAATACTTATTAAGTGTCCTACTATATGCTAGACACTGTGGATACAGTGGTTTTTTAAAAAGGAGTTCTTGCTGTCTAGGAGCTTATAGTTTAATTTGGATGTGGGGAAGTGCAAGACAGAGAAAGAGGATACATCTCTACAGACAGGGTGTTAAGTGCCATGAGAGAAGTAAGTTCAAAGTGCTCTGGGAGCAATAGGCAGAACATCTAACCCAGTTTTTGTGCTGTTTCATTTTGCCTTTCTGGGTATTGGGGAGAGGAGTCTGAGATCTGTTGGATGGTTAGGATCCTTACCTTTAGAGAGTGGTGGAAGGACATTGAGAATATTTTTCAGGTTAAGGGAGAGCTTGGGACTTTGGGGTAGTGGAAATAATAGAAGTTCGGAAGGATGGGGGAATAAAATTCACAATGGGAGAGTTGTTGTGGTTTGGGCTAGAGAGGAGAGATCACGGAAGACCTGTGTATGAAAGAGGTGGAGGCAGCTTGGTGGTTAAGAGAATGGACTCCAGTAAACTACCTGTGTTCAAGACCCAACCTGACTTAATTTAAACCTAAATTCCCTGTAGGAAAGTGGGATAATAATAGGACCTATCTCTTGGGTTCATAGGACAATTATCTGCCTTTGGAGTGGAGGGAACACGGAGAAGGAACTCTTCTCTTCTTCCCTCTAAGTGAATGGAAATTATCTCTCAGTGGTGTACAAACTGTGCTCCTTGAATCCCTAAGGCAGAGGTCTTCAAACTTTTTGTTCCTTCTTGCTCAAAAGCATTTTGAAGAGCACACTCCAGCCTGGCCAACAGTGAGACCCTGATTTAAAAAAAAAAAAAAGAATTTTGAAAAGCCATGTACCTCCTTGCATATTTTAAAGTTGAAATTTAAAATATTCATCGCAAGTTTAAAAAGTTGCAAAGGACATGATTTCTTTTTTTTTATGATTTCTGATATATTGTTAATGTTGACATTTTAAAAACCATTATATCACCATTAAAATATATCCACTACAATTAAATACGGTACTTTGGCAATTGATATCCACACTCATCTCTTTAAAAAAATACATGTGCAAGATCTTCAACAGTCCAAAATTTTATATTTTTCTTTTTCTCCTTGAACTCTCTTTCTTGTATACTCCTCCACAAAATTTTTAATTTATATAATTTTATACTTGAAAGTCTGTTTCTCTGTGATAAAAATATGAATATAAATTAAAATTTTTTCCATGACGTATGACCAACATTTTCTTTCAAAATTGTTTTTAAGGTAAATTAATACACAATTGTTCAAAGCAACCTATGTATTATACATTTGAAAATAAACATTAAATACAAAGTGTTATTGTAAATTAATCATATAATAAAATAGATAAGGATGCCTTTTTCCCCTCAGTTAGTCTGTGTATCTATCAATGTATATTGCATATTGCTGGAATGAGACAGGAAGAGGGTTGCTACTGAGCTGTGTTATTTTAAAAATTTTTAGGAGATAATTTAACATATTATAAAATAGTTTTGGTAATTTCATTTTCTCTAAAAATGGCCTTTACTTGGAAGTTGTAAATTATTAATCTGCCCTCTTACGCACATACGTAACATATTCACATCCATGACATCCCTCATTACATGCGTGATTCTCAGAACAGAGATCGGAGGCTTTTTGAGCTCCTGCCTACTCCAGCCCCATGATCCAGATATGCACACCTACCTTGGTTGAGAAAAATCACTGCTCTAGAAGATACTATATGGTTTCATTAGAAAGTCTGATCATAGATTATATGAAGCTTGTGTCTCCATATTACCTGAGGCAAGTTTTATCAGAAATTAGTTTGGTTTATAGATCTGTCTTATGAATCCATATTCTAATGAAATATTTTCCCATTTTTCTGTAGAATCTTAAATCTTTAACAAGCCAGACATCAAGAGGTTCCACCAAGCTCTCTCCTGAGTCCTCCAGTGTCAGGTGTACACATCAGCTGTCTACTGACCAAAAACAGAAGAGCAACAGCTCATTGGCTCTTTCTGGTTGTTTAACTCCAGAGTGTAATCGAGAGCATTCAGTTCTACAGAAAATGGAGCATAAAAGAAAGCATGTGCTAAAGGAAAATATAAATAATGAAAATAAGGGAAGCATGAATCTTAAAAGAAAACACATTACATATAATAATTCATCAGAGAAAACAAGTAAACAAACGGCATCGGAACAAGATGCTGAAGAGGTTGAAGCCTACTTATATTCTGGGAACTCAAGAACATTTAGAAAACATTTTTGTGATATTCGGTGTTTGAATGATTTGGCAAAAAGCCAGCTGATTGAAATGCTCAAACAGGCAGCAGCCCTGGTGGTAACTCTGTTGTATAAGGATGGTTCAACCCAGCTAAGAGCCGACCAGGTTAGTAAACAGTATTGGTTTTTGTTTGTTGTTTTGGCACCATAAAAGAAGCCCATTTTCTTAGTGTCTGACTTTGACTGGAGAACTAGAGATAGGATTGTAAACCTTCTCCTCTCCCCGGCAATGGTAAGTGATTGACAATGTTTAGTTCCCATCAGTTTTTTAGGAAACTGCCAAACTGTTTTCCAGAGTGGATGTACTATTTTACATTCCACTGGCAACGTACAAGGGTTTCAAATTCTCAACCTCTTTGCCAATACTTGTCTGTCTTTTTGGTTTTAGCCATTCTAGTGGGTATGAGGTAGTATTTCATTGTGGTTTTAAATTGCATTTCCCTATTAACTAATGACATTGAGCATCTTTTCATGTGCTTATTGGCCATTCATGTATCTTCTTTGGTGAAATGTCTATTCAAATTTTTTGCCCAATTTAAAATTGGCTTATTTGTGTTTTATTTTGGATCTGTAAGAGTTCTTCACAAATTCTCATATAAGGCCCTTATAAAAGATATGATTTACAGTTCTTCCAATCCATGGCTTTTAAAAAAAATTTCTTGATGTTGTCTTTAGAAGCACAAAATTTTTTAAATTAGATGAACTCCAACCTATTAATTTTTTTCTTTTATTGCTTGTCTTTCTGTTGTTATACATAAGAATGCTTTGCCTATCCCAGGTCAAGATGATTTACTCCTGTTTGTTTCTAAGAGTTTTATAGTTTTAGCTCTTACATTTACATCTGTGATCCATTTTGAATTAATTTTTGTGTATGGTATGAGACAAGGTCACAAATTCACTCTTTGCATGTGGCTATCCATTTGTCCCAGTACCATTTGTTGAAAAGACTCCTTTTTCCATTGAATTTTCTTGGCACTTTTATTAAAAATCAATTGTCTATAAATTTTATTGAAATCAGTTGACTATAGGGCTTATTTCTGGGTGTTCAATTCTTTCCATTAATTTTTGTGCTATCCTTATGACACTACCACAGTGTCTTGATTACTGGAGCTTTGTAGTAAGTTTCGAAATCAGGAAGTGTGAATCCTCCAACTTTGTCTTTTTCAAGATTGTTTTGGGTTTTGTGGTTCCTTTGTATTTCCATAAAAATTTTAGGAATAGTCAATTTATGCAAACATCCAAATGGGATTTTGATATAAATTGTGTTGAATTTATAGATTAATTTTTGGAGTCTTGCCATCTTAATAGTATTGAATTTTCTGATCCATGAACATGGGGTGTCTCTCCATTTATTTAAGACTTTAATTTCTTTTTTTTTTTATTTCAGAATATTATGGGGGTACAACACTTTGGCTATATATATTGCCCATGCACTGCCCGTGTCAGAGCTACAATTGTGGTCATCCCCCAAACTGTGCTCCCCGCATCCATTCAGTGAGAGTTTTTCCCATCCCCTCTACCCCCCTCCCGCCTGCCTGCCCCCTGATGAATATTATTGCCCTGTGTGATGTAAGTGTTGATCAGTTAGTACCAGTTTGATGGTGAGTACCAGTGGTGCTTGTTTTTCCAATCCTGTGACACTTCGCTTCGAAGAATGGGTTCTAGCTCCAACCAGGATAATACCAGATGTGTTAGTTCACCATTGTTTTTTATTGCTGAGTAATACTCCATGTTATACATATAACACATTTTATTAATCCACTCGTGTATTGATGGGCACCTGGGTTGTTTCCACATCTTTGCAATTGTGAATTGTGCTGCTATAAACATTTGTAAGCAGATGTCTTTATTATAAAATGTCTTTTTTTCCTTTGGGTAAATACCCAGTAGTGGGATTGCTGGGTCAAATGGTAATTCTACTTTTAATTCTTTGAGGTATCTCCATATTACTTTCCATAGAGGTTGTACTAATTTGCAGTCCCACCAGCAGTGTATGAGTGTTCCTATCTGTCCACATCCCCGCCAACATTTGTTGTTTGGGGATTTTTTGATATGAGCCAATCTCACTGGAGTTAAGTGATATCTCATTGTGGTTTTGATTTGCATTTCGCTGATGATTAGAGAAGTTGAGCACTTTTTTATGTGTTTGCTGGCCATTATTCTGTCTTTGGAAAAGTTTCTGTTCATGTCCTTTGCCCATTTTTTAATAGGGTTGTTTGATTTTTTCTTGTTGATTTTCCTAAGTTCTGTATAGATTCTGGTTATCAGCCCTTTATCAGAGGTGTAGCATGCAAATATTTTCTCCCATTCTGTAGGTTGTCTGTTCAGTCTAGTGATAGTTTCCTTGGCTGTGCAGAAGCTTTTTAATTTGATCAGGTCCCATGTATTTATTTTTGTTGCTGCTGTGATTGCTTTGGGCGTCTTCTTCATAAATTCTATGCCTAGGCCAATGTCCGTAAGAGTTTTTCCAATGTTTTCTTTGAGAATTCTTATGGTTTCATGTCTTAGATTTAGATCTGTTATCCATTGTGAGTTGATTTTTGTGAGAGGTGAGAAGTGTGGGTCCAGTTTCAGTCTTCTACATATGGCCATCCAGTTTTCCCAGCACCATTTGTTGAATAGGGAATCTTTTCCCCAGTGTACGTTTTTCTGGAATTTGTCAAAGATCTGGTGACTGTATGAGGTTGGTTTTATATTTGGGTTCTCAGTCCTGTTCCATTGGTCTATGTCTCTGTTCTTGTGCCAGTACCATGCAGTTTTGGTTACTATAGCCTTGTAGTATAGGTTGAAGTCTGGTAGATAGATGCCTCCCAATTTGTTCTTTTTGCTTAAGATTGCTTTGGCTAGACGGGGTCTTCTCTGGTTCCACATGAAGCATAGAATTATTTTTTCTAGATTGGCAAAAAATGATGTTGGTATTTTGATAGGGACTGCATTGATTCTGTAAATTGATTTAGGTAGCAAAGCCATTTTTACTATGTTGACTCTGCCTATCCAAGAGCATGGTAGGGTTTTCCATCTATTTACATCCTCTTCAATTTCTTTTCTCAGTGTTTCGTAATTCTCTCTATATAGGTCTTTCACCTCCTTAGATATGTTCCTAAATATTTAATTTTCTTTGGTGCTATTGTGAAAGGTACTGCATCTTTAATTTGTTTCTCGGCTTGATTGTTATTAGCATATATGAAGGCTATGGATTTGTGTGTATTAATTTTGTATCCTGAGACTTTGCTGAATTCATTTATCAATTCCAGTAGTCTCTTGGTTGAATCCTTGGGGTTTTCTAGATAAAATATCATATCGTCTGCAAATAGTGAAAGTTTGACCTCTTCTGCCCCCATCTGGACGCCCCTGATTCCTCTGTCTTGTCTAATTGCTCTGGCCAGGACTTCCAGCACTATGTTGAAAAGAAGTGGAGATAGTGGGCACCCTTGTCTAGTTTCTGTTTTAAGGGGGAATGCTTTCAATTTTTCCCCATTCAGTATGATATTGGCTGTGGGTTTATCATATATGGCTTTAATAGTTTCAAGGTATGAGCCATCTATGCCTATATTGTTAAGAGTTCTTATCATAAAAGGATGCTGGATTTTGTCAAAAGCCTTTTCAGCATCTATTGAAAGGATCATATAATCTTTGTTCTTGCTTTTATTTATACGGTGAATTACATTTATAGATTTGTGTATGTTGAACCATCCCTGCATCTCAGGAATGAAGCCCACCTGATCGTGATGAATTATTTTTTTGATGTACATTTGAATTCGGTTTGCAAGGATTTTATTGAGAATTTTTGCATCTATATTCATAAGGGATATTGGTCTGTAGTTTTCTTTTCTTGTTGTGTCCTTTCCTGGCTTTGGTATCAAGGTGATATTGGCTTCGTAGAATGAGTTTGGGAGGATTCCATCCTTCTGGATATTTTCAAATAATTTCTGCAGTATAGGCACCAGTTCTTCTTTGTAGGCTTGGTAGAATTCAGCTGTGAACCCATCTGGTCCAGGACTTTTTTTTGTGGGAAGATTTTTTATTACTGCTTTGATTTCAGTGCTTGATACTGGTCTGTTTAGAAATTCTGTTTCTTCCTTGTTGAGCCTAGGGAGGTAGTATGTTTCTAAGAATTTGTCTATTTCCTCCATGTTTTCGTGTTTGTGGGCATAGAGATTTTTGTAGTATTCGAAGATGATGTTTTGTATTTCCATGGTATCAGTTGTGACCTCTCCTTTTTCATTTCTAATTGAGCTTATTAGAATCCTTTCCTTTCTGCTTCTGGTCAACCTGGCAAGTGGCCTATTTTGTTTATCTTTTCAAAGAACCAACTTTTCGTTTGATTAATCTTCTGTATTGTTCTTTTGTTCTCGATTTCATTTAATTCTGCTCTGATTTTGGTGATTTCTTTTCTTCTGCTGGCTTTAGGATTGCTTTGCTCTTCCTTTTCCATTTCCTTAAGATGATTCATAGTTTACTGATTTGTGACCTTTCTGTCTTTTGGATGTGGGCATTTAAGGTGATAAGTTTTCCTCTCAGGACTGCTTTTGCTGTATCCCACAGATTTTGATAACTTGTGTCCCCATTATCGTTTAGTTCAAAGAATCTTTTGATTTCCATTTGAATCTCCTCCTTGACCCAGTAGTCGGTCAGCAACATATTGTTTAGTTTCCAAGTTTTTGGATGATGTGAGTTTCTGTTGGAATTGATTTCTAATTTTATTCTGCTGTGGTCTGAAAAGATACATGGTATGATTTCTATTTTTCTGAATTTGTTTAGATCTGTTTTGTGGCCTAGGATGTGGTCAATTTTAGAGAAAGTTCCATGAGCTGATGAGAAGAATGTATATTCAGTGTTATTTGGGTGGAGTGTTCTGTAGATATCTGTTAGGCCCAAATGTTCTAGAGTCCTGTTTAGGTCCTTTGTTTCTTTGTTTATTTTTTGTTTGGAGGATCTGTCCAGTTCTGTCAGTGGGGTGTTGAAGTCCCCTGCTATTATGGCATTGCTGTTTATTATGTTGTCTAGATCTAGCAGTATTTGCTTTATGTACCTGGGCGCTCCTGTGTTGGGTGCATAAATGTTTAGGATTGTCAAATCCTCTTGTAAGATTTTTCCCTTCACCACTATATAGTGTCCATTTTTGTCCTTCTTTACTTTTGTTGCTTTAAAGTTTACATCATCTGAAATAAGGATGGCTACTCCGGATTTCTTTTGATTTCCATTAGCCTGGAAAATTGTATTCCATCCTTTCACCTTGAGTCTGAATGCGTCTTTGTGTGTAAGGTGTGTTTCCTGAAGACAACAGATACTTGGCTTGTATTTTCTAATCCATTCAGCCAGCCTGTGTCTCTTCAATGGGCAATTCAAGCCATTTACATTTATTGAGAGAATTGATATTTGGGGTAAATTTCTGATTATTCTATTGGGTGGTGTCTTTTGTTTTACCTCTTGTGTCATTGTGGAATCTGGTTTCTGGGGTTTTAGCTTTTGCATAGTTTTACATAGGTGGGTGTCTGTTGTGCTGATTAGTGTACAATGACGGTCTAAGCACTTCTTGCAAGGCCGGTCTGGATTTCGCAAATTCTATCAGTGATTGCTTATCTGGAAAAGTCTTTATTTCTCCCTCATATAAGAAGCTTAGTTTGGCAGGATACAGAATTCTGGGTTGACCTTTGTTTTGTTTTAGGAGACTGATGATGGCTCCCCATTTCCTTCTGGCTTGTAAGGTTTCAACTGAGAAATCTGCAGTTAATCTGATCGGTTTCCCTTTATAGGTTACCTGCTCTTTTCGTCTTACAGCTCTGAGGAGTGCCTCTTTTGTGTTTTCTTTGGTCAGTCTAATAATTATGTGGCGTGGTGAATGCCTTTTCACGTTGACTCTCCCAGGAGTCCTGTGTGCTTCTTGTATTTGGATATCGAGATTTCTGGCTAAGCCATGGAAAATTTCCCCTATTATTCCTTCAAATAGATTTTCCAGTCCATGCGAATTTTCTTCCTCTCCCTCAGGGATGCCTGTGATCCTTATGTTTGGCCTCTTTACATTATCCCACATTTCTTGTATGCTTTGTTCATGCCTCTTGTTTTTGTGTTCTTTCTCTTTGACTGATTTATTTAGCGCATAGGAGTTGTCTTCTAGCTCTGAAATTCTTTCCTCTGCATGGTCCAGCCTATTCTTAAGGCTTTCCACTGTGTTTTGTAGATCCTTGAATGCTTCTTTCATTTCTAGGATTTCTATTTGATTTTTCCGTAATATTTCTATTTCTTTGGAGAATTTTTCATTCATTTCTTGCATTTTTCTTGTGGTTTCTTTGTGCTGGGATTCAATTTTCTCTTGAATTTCATTGAGCTTTCTTATAATCCATAAACGAAATTCCTCTTCTGTCATTCTACCCATTTCATTTGAGTTGGTATCCATTGCTGAGGAACTGATGGTTTCTTTTGGGGGTGACTTTTCACTCTGATTTTTCATGTTCCCTGAGTTCTTTCGCTGGTTTTTTCTCATCTGGCCTCTTGGTCAAGAGCTGGGGGTGTTAGGGCTAGTTTATGGCCCTGTCTCCAGGCCCACGATTTTCGTTCCTTGGCAGAGCCAGGGAGAGAAGTAGTGGCCTGTATTGCCTTAGGTGTATTTTAGCAAGTTTGGTGGATCTTGAGTTATCTCTGGCCTGTTGTCTTCTACTCTTCCCGGTGGAGTGTGGTGAGAATGACCTCCCAGCTTTAGCTCTAAGCTAGTGAATTGTACTTGAGGATATGAATCCACAGCTCCCTGTTAGCTAGGTATTCTGTTATGTCCGTGGCAGACTCTGATCCTCCAGTTGGGGTATGCGAAAGCCCTGCGCTTTGGGAGGGGCCTTGTAGCTCCTAGGGGTTACTTTGACCCTGCTCGTCCTGAGGTGCAGGTAGAAACACAATTTCCTCTGGCTGCAGTGTGAGAGCTGAATTGGGAAAATTCTACACAGCTCAGAGGTTGCTTATCTAGCCACATGTGTCTGCCCTTCTGATGTGCGTCTCCGCGTGATACTGGTTGATAGGGGGATCTCCAATTGTGCACCCCTTTTCCACCACTAGACCCCAAGGCGAAGCAGGTGGCCATCTCTATCCCCAGCAGTCTCCACCGGGGGGATGTTCCCACAGGGAGGGGGGAATAGTGGCCACTGGAAGCACTCTTGGATGGCGTGAAATTCCCTAATGAAGTGGGCAGGGTTATGGGGAGCTGCTCTGGTTCAGCCTGTGGCTCTTGAGGTATTTGGTTGTCATGAGAACCAGCAGTTATATCAAATGAGTCACTGTAGGCAGCAACCTTCAAAATGACCGATCTCTGGGGTACAGGAGGGCTGGGACCTGAAGGGCGGGCACTAGGACCAGCACATAGCGGACTTGTCGGAGGCCGGAGCTGGGGTAGCAGGACCAGATGGACGAGCTGCAGGCTGTTTTCAATACACAAAGGTCCTGCCGCTACAGTTCCGGGATCTCGTCCCACCTGGAACCCACGGATGAAGCTATCCCTGGCCACCAAAGGCAAAGCCTGTCTCACCCCAGCGGAAGAGCCCGCGGGCCGGGCTGGGGCAGAGCTAGAGACCCGGCTCACAGCTCCATGCGGGCGGCTTTAAAGATGGCTGCCGCCGCCAGCCTGGCACACAGCAGGGCTCCGATCGCGCCCGGGAGCGCAGATTTTCTCTGCCGGCCGCGGCGGCAGTTGCTAGCAGCCTCTAAGGGCGTGTCCCGCTCTCCGTTAAACTCCTGGGCCCAGTCCTGCTGACTTCTAGTGCCGCAGTGCCGGCCTGTGGGTTCCCGCACACTGTCCCGGGAAGCTGTATCTCCGCCCAGTCCCTGCCGGTCCCTCCCCAGCCCTGCGCGGTCTCTGTATATTGCAGCAGAGAGTTGTATTTGGCTCTCGCAATTGCTTTCTCTCCACAGGGTCTGCTGCCTCGCGCAACCGCTTTGCCCCAACTCTGGGCTTGTCCCTGACTGAGCGGATGGGGAGGTGCGTAACCGCTTGGGGGTCAGGTCTGGCCGCGCCGACCTGGTGAGCGCATCCTTCCCGCGCTCTGGGCTCTATTGTACTCCATGCGCTCTCCGATCTTTGTGAAAATTTTGTACTTGTTTTCTTGGGCTGGCGTTCCGCGTTGTTTCTCTGTAATTCACAATGCTGTTTTCGGAGTGAGTGGTCCGTGGTCGCAGGTAGCTGCTGGCGTTTTTCACCTCCTTCCCTGGGAGCGGTGTGGTGGGAGGACTCTATCAGACCGCCATTTTTTCCCCCCCCTCCTCAAGACTTTAATTTCTTTTAGCAATGTTTTATAGTTTTCAGTATAGTATGCAAGTCTTGCTTTACCTTTCATTTTTGAAAGACATTTTGCTGGCTAACGTATGTAAGTTGATAGTTTTTTTCTTTCACTATTTTAAAGATGTTGCTCTACTGTCTCTAACTTGCTCTATTGCCCATAAGAAATCTGCTGTCATCCTTATCTTTGTTTCTATCTATATAATGTGTTTTGCCCCCCTGGCTTCTTTTAAGGTTTTTTCTTTATCACTGGTTTTAAGCAATTTGATTATCATGTATTTTTCTTGTTGTAGTTTTCTTCATGTTTCTTGTACTTGAGGTTTATTGATCTTCTTGGTTATAAAGATTGACTTGGGAAGAAGTGACAAACTTATTATGTTAGGTTTTTTAATCCTTGAGTGTGGTATTTCTTTGTTGTTTAGGTCTTCTCTAATTTCTTTCATCAGCATTTTGTAGTTTTCAGCATACAGATCCTGTACATGTTTTGTTGATTTATACCCAATATTTCATTTTTTGGAGTTATTATAAATGGTAGTTTTAAAAAATTTTCATTTTTACATGTCTGTTGCTAGTATATAAAAATACATTTGATTTTTGTGCTTTGATCTTGCATCCTGCAACCTTCTTAATTCACAGATTAGTTCCAGATTCTTTTTTTATGGACTCCTTTGGCTTTTCTACACAGACATTCATGTCATCTGTACATAGAGACAGTATAATGCTTCCTTTCTGATTTGTATGCCTTTTATTTCTTTTTCCTGTTATGTTGCACTGCCTAAGTCATCCATTATGATGTTGAATATGTAGAGACCAGATTTGGAGAGTAAGATCATGAGTTTGGCTTTGGGCCTTGTAAGTAAAAGGAGCTATTCATTTACAAGTTTAATTTTAGGACTTTTCTCTGTCTCTCTGCTTAATTATAAAATGTGACATGTCTTTCTTGCATAGATGTGTTGTCTGTGTTTAATTTTGAAACTTTATTGTGTATTCACAGGCTCCACTTTCCTCTGTTGAAGGAATTGTCATGTTACTCAAGAGCCAAGCAGAAGGCTGCTGTGGTGGTGCGGAGGCCCCAGCCTGTGGCGGTGTTCTGGGGGAGGCCTTCCTGTCTGGTGATCAGTGTATCTACATACAGACAGAGCACTCTTCTATCAGGGGCCAAGAAAAAGAGGCACATAATCAATTTGCCAGGTAAGAAATCTTCACTCATTATCTTAAATCCTTCTTACATGCCTGCTTTATCCTAATGTGAAGTTTCCTAAGCTCCAATTTTAATTTTTTAAACTTTTAGAAGTTTCGTATGGGCAAATGAAAATAAAATGGATCTAAATGATAGAAACTTCTGCAAACACTGACCCTCCCCTGCCCCCAGAAAGCTTCTGGAATGGAGTTGACATCCCTCTGTAGGAGCCTGCTCCAGAATATGAGTATACTTCACAATGAGAAGTCGGAGAGAAAAATATTGTCCCCAAGCCCTGAAAACCCCCTGTCACTGCCAGAGCCCCAGGTGATTTTCCCCATCACACTTGTTCACTCACGTACAGCATTAGAAATGAAGTTATTGCTGCCTACAAACAGTAAATTGTCCTCAGTACCACCAAGGATAGTACTAGTTCCAAAGCTCCATGTCTGTGAAAATAGGCAAGGCCTGTCTCTCCTGGACCTGTCCTTAGAATCACAGAATTTTAAAACAGGCAGGGATGCTCCTGTTGCCGCTTCTCAATCCTGAAAAGCTCTTTCTGGGTTGGAGCTTGAGTCCCTCCTCCTCACTGATTATTCACTCAGGTTTCTGCCTTGGATGGGGGCATCCACTGCCTTCCTAGCCCTTTCTGTTCAAGGTCAATTAGCCACTCCGGGGGAGCTCCTTGAAGCCACCACCCTGAAGAGGAGTTCAAGGAGCTCTGGAGAAAGGCAGGCCCAGTACTAGCACTTCCATGCCTTATATAGGCTTGCCTGGCTCTGGGTGGTTTTTAGGTAACTTTTGGGGAGAAGGGGACAATGTTTGACAAACACAGCCTTCTGCTCCCAACAGAACCCTTAACCTTTCTTGTATGTAGTTTTCTTTTTAATGAATGATTAGGTAGGTCTAGTGTATGGAGGACCCTTGTGAGGATAAAATCCTGATATTTGGGTGACCTTTTCTGAATTCCGGATTCATATAACCTACTCAACATTCTCCACTTGGACATCTAGTAGTCATTTCAGCCTAACGTGTCAAAACTGTGCTCCTGTATTCCCCTGGACCCTGTCCTATGGCCTGGTTGTCTTAGTCAGCGTCAGCTTTAGCCCTCCATGAGCTCAGGCCAAAAGTCTTGGTGTTATCTCTAACTTCTTTTTCCATGAACCATATCCAAGCTCTTAGAGAATCCTATTGGCTCTGTCTTCAAAGTGTACCTAGAATCTGCCCTACTCTTATCCATTCTGCTGCTGCAACTCAGTGCAGGCCATTACCTCCGGACTGAACCACTGCAAGAGCTTCCAGACTGGACTCCTGCTTCCACCTGCCCCTTTAGTCTGTTTTCAGCACAGCACCCAGAGCCGACCTGTTAAAACATAAATCAGATCACATCATTCCCCCACCCAAGACCCTCTAATAGCTCCTGCTTTTCTCTGAAAAAAAGCCAAAGTCATTACTTCTTGGTTTTTTGGTTAAGATCAAGTGTAGAAAAGCCAAAGTCCTTATGGTGGCCCTTGAGGTCTACATGCTTCGGCCCCTCTGCTGCCTCTGCCTTCCCGGCCTCTCAGCACACTCCAGCCCCTTGCTGTTCCTGACCATGTTGAGCATGCCTCTACCCAAGGGCCTTGTATGGGGGGCTGTCCCCTCCTGCAGCATTCTCTCAGATATCTGTATGGTTTTCTGCCTCATTTGTTTATACTTTTCTCTAAACAAAGAAACAAACAAAAAGTGAATATGAAAACACAAAAGTAGTCAGTAGTATACATAGCCACCCAGATCAATATTATCAAAGATTTTTTCATACTTCCTTCATCTATCCCTTTTTCAGGGAGGGAGAGAGTCTGGGATTAAAGAAAATCCCAGTCTTGTCATTTTGCCCTCACATGTCACAAGGTGCAACTCTGAAAAATACAGGCTTTTTTTTTTGTATAGCCACAATGCCATTTTCAAACTTAATAAATTAACAATACCCAGTCCAAATTTAAAGTTACCCAATGGTTTTGAAAATGTCCATCTAGATAGCATCAAGATGGCCAACTAGACAGGCAGCATGTGCCTCCTCCATGATGATCAGAGGAAACAGATCATCAAGGGGAGAACTCACGGATTCACCAGGGAAGTGATGGGAAGCACCAGAGTGGTTAAGGAAGAGGGTTCAGGGCAACTTGCCGAGCCAGGAGCCAGCTAACAGCCAGGAGGAACTCCTGGATATGGTGCAACAGTAAGAGAGAAGCTCCCAGAGCTCCACTCTCTGAGACAAACTTTTACAATCTTGGCTATAAGAGAACCCCTGACCTATGCAGGTCTCAGGCCTAACAAAGGGAGCTGCTTGGAGATTGTACAGAGACATTGTTCCAAAAAGGGGACTCATGCGGAATCCCATGGGCACGAAAGCCTAGAACAGCTTGAGCCAGGGGCCATTCTGAGAGCCTAGACACTGGGGAACCATGGATGTGCCTGCAGCCACTGGTAGCAGCTCTGAGGAGGGATAGAGGGGCCCAGGCGCTCCCACACACGCCTGGGAAGGTCCCCACCGCCCTGATGTGGGCTGATATTGAGACTGACATGTGGGTGGACAGCATTTTCCACAGTTTCTCACCCATGCTGACTTCCTGGGAGAGGCCCCAGCCTTTCTGTTTGCAGGTCCAAGGTGACATTTTGAGAGTTCGACACTGGACTGTACCCTGCCCTCAGGTTGGATTTGGGCTTGATGTAGCTGTAGCCCCCGCCTGGCTCGGGAGGGGCAGAGAAACCATGCTTTCCAGCATACATCTGGGACTACCATCCTGCATCTGGTTGCTGTAGGACTGAGCCTCAAGCAAACTGCACTCCCGACAGTTTCCTGCCAGCACAGCCTGCCTAAGAAGGGCCCTCTCCTCTCTGGTCACAGGCCCAGGGCACCATTTTGGGAGTTTGAAGCTGGGCAGCGCCCTGCCCTTGGGTTGAATTCGGGCTGACATAGCCCCACCCAGCTGAAGAGGGACAGGGGAGCCTGAGCGCACCTACACATACTGAGGACAATTACCACTGTCCTGCTACAGGTTGCTGTGGAACTGAGTTGTGAGTGGACAGTACTCCCCCTCACATCTTGCATATGCTGTTTGCCTGCAAAGGGCCCATCCTTTCTGGTCACAGGCCTAAGATGTTAGTTTGGAAGTCTAAAGCTGGGCAGTGCCCTGCCCTTATGCTGAGCTGCAGCCCTGCCCAGCTGAAGAAGGACACGGATCCCAAGCTCTCCTACCTACTGCTAGGACAATTCCCACCACCCTGCTACAAGCCGTAGTGAGACTGAGGTGGGAGCACACAGCACTCCACCTGGCATCTTGCCCACGCTGTTTGCCTAGAAGAGGCCTCACCCTCTCTGGTCACAGGCCCAAGATGTCAGTTTGGAAGTCTAAAGCTGGGCTGCGCCCTGCCCTTGGACTGAGTTTGGGTGACACAACTGCAGCCCTGCCCAGCTGGGGAGGGGCAAGGAGCCCAAGCTCTCCTATCTACTGCTAGGACAATTCCTGCTACAAGTTGCAGTAAGACTGAGACAGGAGCAGACAGCACTCCACCCAACATCTTGCCCATGCTGTTTGCTTGGAGGAGGCCTCACCCTCTCAGGTCACAGGCCCAAGGCACCATTTTGGGAGCTTAAAACTGGGCAGCCTGGGAAGGGATGTGGACCTTCCCTCCTCCAGCCACCCAATGCTGCAGACATAGCCACTTCTGCTCCCAAGCATGAGCTTTTGGTGTGAATGAGCTGGGGGACAACTAGTTCTAGGCTTGCAGGGGTGGAGTACACCCCCAATAGTACTCTCCCCACTGCACCCAGGTTTTACATAGAGGTTGTGGCTCATTTCCTTCCCTTCATGGGCAGGCAGTGTTTGTGCAGCTGTCTCAAACCGGGAATCTCAGCCCCTGGGTCTCTACATCACTGAATCCACAGCCAACACTCTCCAGCACCCACTCAGACTGCAGCAGCCTCAGGGTACCAGTGGGTCCTGGGGGAACTGTGGGTCTCCTGGAGCTTGGGCATTCAGGGCAGGCCACTTCCAGCCAACAGGAGAGTGCAGCATGCCAGAGGGCCCCGTAGGACAAAGGAGACCAGGGCATCAGCTCCCCCATTCAGGGCCTTGTTTTCCTCCTCCCCTTCCCTGCCCACTGCTGCTGAGGCAGCCATGTCTGTTTCCACCCAGGATAGATGAGGGTTCCACAGGGGATGATTAAGCCAGGCACTTGTGAGCAGCTTCCCCGCCTCTGACAATGTACCTATCACACCCAGGCTTCCATGGAGCTTGGGGCTCACTCCTTTCCCTCTACAAAAACCACAGCAGGCAATTTTGGGTGCCCCAAGCACAAAAGCAACCACCTCCGCGGATGGTGGGCAGGGCTAGCAGTTCTCTCCCTAAACTGCCTATCTCCTCTGGGAGGAGCCTATCCTCCCTGGGGCAAGTCCCACAGCCATACTTTCCCTGCTAGAGTATTTCAGCCACAGGCCACAGCCAGTCTGGTTGCCCTGCACACAGCGGGTTGAGCTGTCTCCACCACCTCTGCTTCAGCTGGGTCAGGGTGGGAGCTGGGAATCTGGGTGCTTTTGTGCCCCTGGAGGACAGAGACTGCTGCCACTACTGAGAGAGGGAGGTATGAGTGGCATATGTGTCTCACAGATGCCTGCCACTGCTAATTTCATCAAGAGGGGCCCACCCCGCTCCTGTTGCAGCTTCAGAGTGCCTCTGTCCTCCTGCCTGAGCATTCTTCCAGAGCAGGAGATCACCCCACCCCTCACTGTCACAGCCAGCGCCTGAACTCAGGGGGTTTGAGGGCAAGTGTACCAGCCTGATCTCAGTCTGGTCCCCCTAGGACTCAAGTATGCCATCTGGGGCCTGGGAACAGGGGATTACCTAATCTAGTCCACCATGACTGGCACCTGAACATCTGAACACTCTCCCAGGGGTCTGAGATCCAACCAATGCAAATTGCCAGCAACACCATGGTGGGTACCTATCTGCGTGAGCCAAAAGGCAGTGTATCTCTCCCTCGCTATGCTGAGCAGCAGAGTTCATGGCAAAGAACAGATGGGCTGTAAAGCTATCTGTTTTGAACTGAGAGGAGAACTTCCAGATGTGAAGGTTCCAGATAAGAACCCTGGCAACATGAGAAAACAGGCTCTTTCAACACCCCCAAAGGATCACATTGGCTCTCCAGCAATGGACTTCAACCAAAAGGAAACTTTTGAAATGTCAGATGTAGAATTCAAAATATGGATCACAAGCAAGCTCAATGGGATCAATGAGAAAGTTGGAAACCAACATGAAGAAACTGAAAAAATAAGTCAGGACATGAATGAAAAATCCATTAAAAAGATAGATTAAAAAAAACCCAGAACTTCTGGAAATGAAAGAGTCATTTAGGGGATTTAAAAATATAGTGGAGAGTCTTAACAACAGACTAAAACAAGCAGAAGAAGAAATTTCAGAGCTTGATGACAAGGCTTTCAAATTAACCCAGTCAGTCAAAAATAAAGAAAAAGGAATCAAGAGAAACGAACAAAATCTCCAAGAAATATGGGATTATGTAAAACACACAGACATAAGAATCATAGGTATCCCCAAGGGAGAAGAAGAAAAAGCAAAGAGCATGGGAAACCTATGTGAGGGAAAAATGGAGGAAAACTTCCCTTGTCTTGCTAGAGATTGAGACATCTATATACAAGAAGGTCAGTGAACTCCAGGAAGATTCATTGCAAATAGCACATCACCAAGGCACATCGACATTAGTCTGGCCAAAGTCAAAGTGAAGGAGGAAATCCTACCAGCTGCAAGAAAAAAGCATCAAGTACCTTACAAAGGAAAACCCATCAAACAACAGACTTCTCAACAGAAACCTTACAAGCCAGAAGGGATTAGGGTCCCATCTCTAGCCTTCTTAAACAAAATAACTGTCAGCCAAGAATTTTGTATCTGGCTAAACTAAGTTTTATAATGAAGGAGAAAAAAAATCTTTCCCTGACAAGCAAACACTAAGGGAATTTGTCACCACTAGACCCACCCTACAAGAAATGCTCAAAAGTTCTCTAAACACCAAAACATATGGTCAATACTAACCAGTGTAAAAACACTCAAAGTAAAAACTCACAGCTCTTATAAAACAGTAACACAAGGGAGATTACAAAGCAACTGGGTAACAATTAACATGATGACTGGAACAGTATCTCAATTATCAATATTAACATTGAATGTAAGTGGTCTAAGTGCCCCACTTAAAAGATATAGATTGACAGAATGGATAAAACACCCCCCCCAATATCTGCTGTCTCCAAAAAACCCATTTGACTCATGAAGAGTCACATGGACTCAAGGTAAAGGAGTGGGAAAAAATATTACACACAAATGGAAAACAAAAACAAGCAGGACTAGCTATTCTTATATCAGATAAAACAGACTTTAAATCAACAACAGTAAAAAAAAAACAAAAACAAATGTGGTCACTACATAATGATAAGGGGATCGATTCACCAAGAAGATACAACAATCCTAAATATATATGCACCTAACACCAGAGCTTCTAGATTCATAAAACAAATACTACTAGACCTAAGAAGTGAAATAAACATCAACTTAATAACAGTGGGAGACTTCAACACTCCACTGACAAAACTAGACAGATCATCGAGGCAGAATATTAACAAAGAAATGCTGGACTTAAACAGGTCTGTAGAACAAGTAGACCTAACAGACATTTACAGAATATTCTCCCCCCAAACTGCAGAATATATGTTCTTCTCATCAGCACAGGGAACATTTTCCAAGGTAGACCACATGTTAGCCCACAAGTCTCAGCACATTTTAAAAAATCAAAATTGTGCTTCTCAGGCCACAGTGGAATAAAATGAAAATGGTTCCCACAGGAACTCTCAAAACTATGTAAATACATGGAAATTAAACAACCTGCTGCTGAATGATCTTTGGGTCATGATGAAATCAAGATGGAGGGAAAAAATTTTATTTGAATGACAGTGGTGGCACAAGCTACCATAACCTCTGGGATACAGAAAAAGCAGTGCTAAGGGGGAGATTTATAGCACTAAATGCCTACATCAAAAAGACAGAGAGATCACAAATTAACAACCTAAAGTCACACCTCAGGGAACTAGAAAAACAAGAACAAACCAAACTCAAAGCTAGCACAAGGTAAGAAATAACAAAGATCAAAGCAGAACTAGATGAAATTTAAACAAAAAAGAAATACAAAGGATAAATGAAACAAAAAGTTGGTTCTTTGAAAAGATAAACAAAATTGACAGACCACTGAGTAGACAAACCAAGAAGAGAGAGGATTCAAATAAGGTCAATCAGAAATGAAAAAGGAGACATTAAAACTGATGCCACAAAAATACAAAAGATCATCTGAGACTACTATGAATCCCCTACACATACAAACTAGAAAATCTAGAGGAAATGCATAAATTTTTGGAAACACAACTTCCCATGCTTGAATCAGGAAGAAATAGAAATCTTGAAGAGCAGGAAGAAATAGAAATCTTGAAGAGACCAATAATGAGTAGCAAGACTTAATCAGTAATGAAAAATGTCCCAACAAAAAAAGCCCAGGATCAGACGGATTCATAGCTGAATTCTACGAGACCTACAAGGAACTGGTACCTATCCTACTGAAACTGTTCCATAACACTGAGAAGGAGGGAACCCTCCCTGACTCATTCTATGAAGTCAGTATCACCCTGATACCAAAGCCAGGAAAGGACAAAAAGAAAACTACAGACCAATATCCATTATGAATATAGATGCAAAAATCCTCAACAAAATAGTAGCAAACAGAATCCAACAGCACATCAAAAAAATAATTCACTACAATCAAGTAGGTTTCATCGAAGAGACTGCAAGGATGGTTCAATATATGGAAATCAATAAATGTGACTCACCACATAAACAGAATTAAAAACAAAAACCATATGATCATCTCAATAGATGCAGAAAAAGCATTTGATAAAATTCAGCACCCCTTCATGATAAAAACCCTCAACAAACTAGGTAAAGAAGGAACATGCCTAAAAATAATAAAAGCCATATATGACACACCTACAGACAACATCATCCTGAATGGGGAAAAGTTGAAAGCATTCCTCCTAAGAACTGGAATAAGACAAGGATGTCCACTGTCACCACTTCTATTCAACATAGTACTGGAAGTCCTAGCCAGAGCAGTCAGGCAAGAGAAAGAAATAAAGAGCATCCAGATTGGAAAAGAGGTGGTCAAATTTTCCCTCTTTGCTGATAATATGATCTTATACCTGGAAAACCCTAAAGACTCCTTCAAAAGACCCCCGGAATTGATAAATAAATTCAGTAAAGTCTCAGGTTACAAAATTAATGTACACAAGTCAGTAGCATTTCTATACATTAATAACAGCCAAGCTGAGAATCAAATCAAGGACTCAATACCATTTACAATGGCTGCAAAAAATAAAATAAAATACCTAAGAATATACTTAACCAAGGAGGCGAAAGATCTCTACAAGGAGAACTACAAAACACTGATGAAAGAAATAATTGAAGACACAAACAAATGGAAAAACATTCCATGCTCATGGCTTAGAAGAATCAATATTATTAAAATGTCCATTCTGCCCAAACTGATTTATAGATTCAGTGCAATTCCCATCAAAATGCCAACGTCATTTTTCACAGAATTAGAAAAAAAAATCCTAAATTTCATATGGTATCAGAAAAGAGCCCAAATAGCCAAAGCAATCCTAAGCAAAAGAAAAAGAAAATCTGGAGGCATCACATTACTCAACTTCAAATTATACTACAAGATTATATAATCAAAGCAGCATGGTACTGATATTACAATAGAAACACAGATAGATCAATGGAACAGGATAGAGAACCCAGAAATAAAACTGTGCACCTACAACCAACTGATCTTTGACAGAGCAGACGAAAACATACATAGGGGAAAGGACTCCCTATTCAATAAATAGTGCTGGGAAAATTGGAGAGCCACATGCAGAAGAATGAAATTGGATCCCTATCTCTTACCAAACACAAAAATTGACTCAAGATGGATTAAAGACTTAAATGTAAAACCTGACACCATAAAAATTCTAGAAGAAAACTTTGGAAAAACTCTTGTGGAAATTGGCCTAGGCAAAGAATTTATGTCTAAGACCCCACAAGCAAATACAACAAAAACAAATAAATGGGACTTAATTAAGCTAAAAATTTCTGCACAGCAAAAGAAATAACTAACAGAGTAAATAGACAACCTACAGAATGGGAGAATATGTTCACAAACTATGCATCTTACAAAGGACTAATATCCAGAATCTACAAGGAAGTCAAATCAGCAAGAAAAAAATAACCACATTAAAAAGTAGGCAAGCCTTTTGCCCTTCTGCTTTCTGCCATATGAGGACACAGCAACAAGGCACCCTCTTGGAAGCAGAGAGCATACTCACCAAGCACCAAACCTACCAGTGCCTTGATTGTGAACTTCTTAGCCTCCAGAACTGTGAGAAATAGATTTCCATTATTTATAAATTACCCAGTCTGTGGTGTTTTATTATAGCAGCAAAAATGGACTAAGATAAAGTCAACAGACATTTCTTAAAAGAAGACATATGAAAAGCCAACAGATATATGAAAAAAATGCTCAACATCTCTAATCATCAGGGAAATGCAAATTAAAACCACAATGAGATATCACCTAACATCTGTTACGATGGCTATTATCAAGAAGATAAAAACAAATATTGGTGAGGATGTAGAGAAAAGGGAACCTTGGTATACGGTTGGTAGGAATGTAAATTAGTATAACCATAATGGAAAACAGTTTGGAGGTTCTTAAAAAAACTAAAAATTGAATTACCATGTGATCCAGTAATCTCTCTTCTGGGTATACACCCAAAGGAATTGAAATTCTTATGTCAAAGAGATATCTGTACTCCCATGTTTATTGCAGCACTATTCACAGTAGCCAAGATACGGAATCAGCCTAAGTGTCCATCAGCAGATGAACTGATAAAGAAAATGTGGTCTATTTATACAATGGAATACTATACAACTTTAAAAAAGAAAGAAGTTCTGTCATTTGTGACAACATAGATGAACCTGAAGGGTCTTATGCTAAGTGAAATAAGCCAGGTACAGAAGGACAAATGCTACATGATCTCATTTATATGTGGAATCTAGAAAAGTTTATCTCATAGAAGTAGAGAGTAGAATGGTGGTTACCAGAGACTAGAGGGAGGAGGGTGGTGGGGTAATAGGGAAAGGAGAGATGTTGATCAAAGGCAACAAAACTTCAATTAGACAGAGAAATAAGTTTTAGTGATCTATTGCACAGCATGGTGATTATACTTAAGAAAAATGTATATTTCAAAATTGCTAACAGTAAATTCTAAGTGTTCTCACCACATACAGAAAAAAGATAAGTAGGTGAGGGGGATAGATATGTTAACAGGCTTGATTTAATTATTCACAATTAAACATCACATTGTACCACACAAGTATATATTATTTGTCAGTTAAAAGTTTAAAAAGTGGATATGTGCACAATGTGGGGAAAAAAGTGGGCAAAAAACATGAACAGACATTTTTCAAAAGATCTACAAATAGCCAACGAACATATGAAAAAATGCTCAACATCACTAAGCATCAGGGAAATGCAAATTAAAACCACAATGGAATACCACCTTACCCCTGTCAGAATGGCCATTACTAAAAAGTCGAAAAACAATAGATGTTGTAATGGATGCAGTGAAAAGGGAGTGCTTGTACACTGTTGGTGGGAGTGTAACTTAGTACAACCTCTATGGAAAACAGTATGGAGATTCCTCAAAGAACTAAAAGTGGACCTACCATTCAATCCAGCAATCCCACTACTGGGTATTTACCCAAAGAGAAAGAATTCATTATATTAAAAAGACACATACACTCCTATGTTTATCGCAGCACGATTCACAATTGCAAAGATACAGAATCAACATAAGTGCCCATCAACTGATGAGTGGATAAAGAAAATGTGTGTGTGCACACACACACCCCCCCACACACACACCGTGGAATACTACTCAGCCATAAACAAGAATGAAATGATGTCTTTTGCAACAACTTGGGTGGAGCTGGAAGCCATTATCCTAAGTAAAGTGTCTGAGGAATGGAAAAACAAATACCACATGTTCTCACTTTTAAGTGGGAGCTAAGCAGTGGGTATGGTCATACAGAGTGGTATAATAGACTTTGGAGACTTGGAAAGGGGGATGTGGGGGAGAGGGGTGAGGGATCAAAAATTACCTATGAGGTACAGTGTATACTATTTGGGTGACAGGTACACTAAAGCCCTGACTTCACCACTATACAATTCATCCTTATATAAAAAACCTACTTGTACCCCCAATCTATTGAAATTTTTTAAAAATGTCCATCTACAGTTGATTTATTGGGCTAAGGAACCCAACAAGGCCCACACATAACATTTGGTGGTCATGTCTCTTTTTTCTTTTCTAATCTAGAGCATTCTCCGACCCGTCACCCACTCTTATGGAGGGTCCCATGTCCTGGATTTATCTGTTTGCTGCATTGTGGGGTTCTTTAACTTGTTCTTTCTCCTTGCCTCCATATTTTCTGTAATCTGGAGTTTAGTTCTAAAGGCTTGATTATTCAGGTCCAACTTTTTTCACACAACATTACCCAGGTGGTGCACACTAAATTTGAATTTCAGATAAGCAACTATTTATTTTTAGTGCAAGCATACCCCAAATATGCATGGGACATACTTATACTAAAATATACATCTCTAAAAAATATTTAAATTTTTTCAGATAAAAATTATTCACTGTTTTTCGGAAATTTAAACTTAACTCGGTGTCCTTTATTTTATCTGGCTCCCCTTAGTGATGCAATTGGGTTGTCCCAATTTTCATGTTGCTGAGCTGGAGCAGCGGGTTCAGATGGTGTTAGCATGATCCCTTGTAAACTTTTCCACCAAACTTTCCCATAGTGGTTTTGTCCATTGATGAAGATAATTGGAATCACTTATTTAATTATGGCTAGTAAGGTGGTAATTTTTCTAACTCTATTGTTTCTTCCACATATATTGGCTAAAGTTTTCTATAAAGAACTTTCCTTCATCAACCAGGCTTTTGTTCACCTTATCCTTCATGTCTTTGCTCAAGAGTTACCTTATTATCCAGACCTTCCTTGACTGCCCTGTATAAAACAGTGCCCAACGCCAACACCACATGCATGCTCCGTCTCCCTTCCCTTCTTCGTATTTCTCTTTAACGCTTACCACTAGTGTCCTTCTGTGTATCTTACTTAATTTTGTTCACTGTGTGTCTTTCCCTGAGCTCTCTGAGGGCAGAAATTTTTACGTTTTGTTCATTTTTGTATCCCCAACATCTAAAAACAATGCCATAGAACAAGTGCTTAATAAATATTTTTTCAATATTATAATTGAATGAATGAGTGTTGAGGCTTAATTTTTATAAGTTCCAGGACAATTATATGAAGATACTGCCTTAAGTAGCATAAAATTGGAAGTAATAATCCCAATTCCATAATTGTATCTTTGAGATTTAGAATGAATTTAAATAAATCACATTTATATTACTATACACAATAAGTAATTTTTTTGCACAAAACTTATTTAATTACATTTATTAAATACCTTTGCAGGGTCTTTTCATATATATGATCTCTCTTCATCTTCACATTATCTCTGTATGTTAGGTCTTATTAACTCCATTTTATAGATGAGGAAAGTGAAGTTCAGAGAGAGAATTAAAGTCATTGATCAGTCTTGAGACTTCAACTTGAGTCTCCTTTTTTGGACTCTAAGTCTAGCTTTTTTATATTATACCTGCCTTTTTGTTTTACAAATGAGACATAATCAATTTATATAACTGACTTATAAAATATATTGTGTTTAGCCATTTTGTGTTACAAGGTATTCTTTTTGTTGTTTGTCTTATCAAGATAGGAATAAACTAGTGTGCATCTCTTATCAGTGGAGGATGGTGGTGGTTATGAGATTTCCTCAGTGAGGATCTCTGAGTTCCTGGCTTGGAAGAGCATCAAAGTGGAAGGAGCTCCAGCTGGCCCAGGTCTTCTCACCAACCCCCGTCAGCTTTCCACTCCCGCTCCCCCTTCTCCCCTCCTGTGCACCCCTCCCCAGTCCACCAAGCCCAGACCCGGAGTCACCTTGTTGGCACCTTGCCTTCCCTAACATCCTGGCCCCTGTTCAAGGGAGACCAAGGTGAAATCACATCCTGTGCAAAAAGCCTAAAATGTCTGTGGAACAAGACAGACAAAATCTAACTACATTTTGAATTAGTGTGCAGAGCACATTCGGCTCCTGGTTTCTTTCTTTCTCGGCTCTACCCAAAGAACCTCATTAATATATTAGTGAACATTTATTATAAAGAGAGATTTATGGCTTTGGTGGCTTAGAATTTAGGCCCTGGCAGCAGCAAAATATGGTCTCACACCCCAGTGTTGCCACTTGTCATTTGTGTTACCCTGGGCAAATTGCTTAACCTCCTTAAGCCTAGGTTTTCTCATCTGTAAAATGGAACTAGTGCCTGCCTAATAAGACTGTGCTGGGGTCTCAATGCAACAGTCTTTGTGAAGTGTTCAGCATGATACCTGGTACCTAGTAAGTGTTTAATAAATGTTGACTGTTACGAATCTGTATTCAAGGAGCTCATATAATGGGGAGAAGAAACTTGCAAGGTACATTATAATACAGCAAATGTGAATCCTACTGTACTAGACATGGGGACAGGAGTTTACAAGGATCATAGGAGAGGGAGCAACTCTCTGCCTGGGGAATCAGGGCATACCCTCCTGAAAAATAGCACTTAAGGAGTTTGCAGAAATTGTGGGAGGACACTGTAGTCAGGATTACAGCATGTGCAGTGGCCTAGGGGCATCAGAGGATGCAGCATAGTCTGACGGTGGAGGAAAGAGAACTCAGCATGACAAAAAAGGGTAGGATGCTTGGAGGGAGTCCTGGGAGAGCAGGCTGGAGAGTCCAGAGTATGTATGCTCTGCTCAGGAATTTAGGTCTTATTCTGCAGGTAATGGGGCTTTACCTAGGGATAAGCACTTGTTAGCTATGTGACCCTAGGCACCTTATTTAGCCTCTCTGTATCTCAGTTTCATCATCTGTAAAATGTAGATAATAAATAATACTGACCTCTTAGGATTCTTTAGTTAATCTATGTCTGTATGCACTATCTAAGTCAGGGGTGGGGAACCTGCGGCTTTAAGGCCATATGTGGCCTTCTAGGTCCTTAAGTGCGGCCTTTTTACTGAATCCAAATTTTACAGAATAAATCCTATTATTTTTATTAATACATTTTGTTCATCTTTTATATTTTTATTTTATTTTAAAAATGAATGTATTTAAAACACCAAGGAATAAAGTAAATTTCAAGGAAACAATCCTCCCAGATTGACTGGCACAATTAGAACATTCGTAAGCCATAAGGGCTAAATTGACAGCTGCTACACTCATGACTTAGTTCTAACTTGCCCCATCTGACTGACACCACTATGGCACAAAGCTGGTTGGTGAGAGTTTATGGGGGTCAAGTATGCCAGTCTGTTATCAGCTTTTGACAACAGTGCACTGTGTTTCTGTTTGAAGTGGAATTTGTGAATAGTTGCACAGCTCAGCAGTATTTTTTAATTCTGTCTGCTTAACAGCCCATCATGTCAAAGAAGACCAAGAGAACGCTGAAGGAAAAAAAAATTTTTAATGAGGATTGGGAATTGCAATATCATCTTGTTTCTGCTAAAGATAAGAGGATTTGCTTGCTTTGTGATACTGCAGTATCAACATTAAAGAAATTCAGTGCTCATCAGCATTATAACACTCACAAGGACCACAAATATTTTAAATTAGAGGGGGAGGCACGAAAGGTTGTATTGCAGAAATTAAAAGATGAAAAGCAAAAGCAAAGACAATTCTTTCAAGCAGCAATAGACCTGGAAATAATGCTGCTGAAACAACTTATAAAGTAGCTTATAAGCTATGAGGGGAAAAAAGGGAAACCATGCAGTGATGCAGAAATTGTGAAAGGATGCATTGTCGAAGTTGTAGGATGCTTAGACCCCAATAAGATTTCAAAGTACAAACAACTGCCTCTTTCAAGGAGAACTGTAACTGATTGACAGCATGAATTAGCCTTCAACTTAACAACTTCATGCAGTACTTCAAAAGGAAAATATATATTATTCAATCGCTTTGGATGAATCAACTGATACTACTGACTCAGCATTGTAGGCTTTATACTTCATTTGGGTCATAACAAGATTTTCTTTGCTACGAAGAGTTACTCTCTTTGGGCACTTTTGAGAACAGAACACGGGGAATAGATATCTTCAACAACTTTCAAGATAAATGTTATGAAGTTGGACTGAATTTGGTAAATTTAGTGAGTGTATGTACAGATGGTGCACCTTCCATGACAGGAAAACATGACGGGTTTATTGCACAGATTTAAAAAAAAATATTAACAGATCTGGGTGCTCTCATTTCTTTTCATTGTATTTTGCATCAGCAAAATCTTTGCAAGGTAAAACTAAGTCTATATATGATATGTGGCAAAAAATCCAAGCATTTAAATAAAAAGCTATCTTTTTTCAAAATACTTCTTCTTCCAAAGGAAATTTCAGATGAATATTTTCCCCAGTTAGCAAAGGTCATTGATCAGCAGGATGATATATATGAATCATTTGAAGAATACACGGCTGTTATAGACATATTAATTGGAGAATACAACGAAAGGTTCACTGACTTTGAGAAGTCAGTCACATGACATCACACTCAAATTAGCATTTCGGCCTCACCTAGTTGATATCACCAAGGTACCTAAAGAACTACAGGTGGAATTGATTAAGTTCCCAGTAGATGACATTTTAAAGTCATTGTTTGATACTAAGAAAGATCCAATTAAAATATGGAAAAATGCAGAATACCCACACCTTTGGCAACATGCCCGAAAAATGCTTTCTTGCTTTTCAACCACTTATTGCTGCGAATCTACATTGTGCTACCTAACCCAAATCAAGATGCCCTTAAGGTTACAAATGACTGATACTCATTCTAGAGGATCAACTGACACTGCAGACCTCCATGCTACAACCAAACATTCAATGCTTTCCAACAAAAAGCAGACACAACGAAGTCATTAGAAGGTTAGTTAACTTTAAAATTAACGAACAGTTTTCATTTTTTGAAATTATTAATTACATAGTAGTTAGATTTTTACAAACTACTGTACATGTTTAAGTATATCTAATTGAAGTTTCTTGAATGTGGCCTTATTTGATTGCAGCTACATCAATGTGGCCTTCCAACATGAAAAAGTTCCCACCCCTGATCTAAGTGTTAGCCATTAGTAGAGTAGTATTTTTCCAAGGTTGAAAGTTCTAAATTAATGTCTAAATCATTGAATTTCTTTTTATCTTCTAGGAATGTGCTATTTCAAACACTGAAATGTAAATGCCCTGTTATTTGTTTCAATGCTAAGGATTTTGTGAGAATAGTGCTGCAGTTTTTTGGTAGTGATGGCAGTTGGAAGCATGGTAAGTTACAGTTTTTTATTGTCTCTAAAGTTTAGCTGTTCTACTCCTCCTGGGAATGGGAGGGTGGTGAGTGCTGCTGTGTGCACCACTGCTGGGGCACCTACCACACGGACTCTGAATGTACCACTTCATGGGCCCTAAGCTAAGGAGGTAATTTCCCTCTATGTTTCCAGGTTATTTGGACTTTTATAAGTATATATTACTTTTATTATTTAAAATGGGAACGAATTAACTTACACAGCATGGTCAAAATGGAATTTGTTGTTACCACAAACAACTTGTAAACTTTCTAAGAATTAAACTACAGTCCAGAGTAATTAACATCAAGACAATATAGGACACATTTTTACCTTTCATTTAAAATAGTAAAGATTTTTGTAATCTTTTTTTACTAGATGGACAGATATGTGATAAAACAAATAGAGCAAAAATATTCATTGTAGAATCTAGGTGGTAGATATATGAGTGTTCACTATATAATTCTTTTCAAATTGTCTGTGTTTTACAAAGTTCATTAGAAAATGTTCAGAAAAACCCTTTTAATTATAGAAAATTTCTAACACATACAAAAGTACCCTTCACCCAATTTCAACAATTATCAACTTACAGCCAGGCTTTGCTCTATAACTCCCCATAGTTCCAAACCCCTGCCTCCTGGATACTTTGTAGCAAATCCTAAACATCATATGATTAATCTCTAAATATTTCAATTGTATGACTAAAATATGGTATTCTGTTATTAAGATGATACCATTATCTTCCCCCCAAAAATCATCAATAATCTTTAAAAAAATTTTTTCATTGCTGCATAATAGATGCACATATTTTTGGAGTGCATGTGATATTTTGGTACATTCATAAAACGTGTAATAACAAATCAGGGTAATTGGGATATCCATCACCTAACATTATCTCTTTTGTTTATGCTGGGAACATTCAGATTATTCTCTACTAGCTATTTTGAAATATGTAATAGATTATTGTCTATTATAGACATTCTATAAATCTATAGGAATTATTTCTTCTATCTAACCATATTTTTATACCTATTAGTCAACCTCTCTTAATCTCTCCCTCCCCCTACCCTTCCTGGCCTCTGGTGAGCACCAGTCTACTCTGTCTTCATGAGATCTACTTTCTTAGCTCCCACGTATGAGTAAGCACATACAATATTTGTCTTTCTGTGTTTGGCTTACTTCGCTTAACATCGTGACTTCCCGTTCCATTCATATTGCTGCAAATGACAGGATTTCATTCTTTTTTTATGGCTGAATAATATTCCATTTGTGTGTATTTACCACATATTCTTTGTCCATTTATCCATTGATGGACATTTAGGTTGATTCCATATTTTGGCTACTGTGAATAGTGCTGCAATAAACATAGGAGTACAGGTATCTCTTTGGTATATTGATTTCCTTTCCAGTGGGATTGCTGGATTATACGATACTCGTATTTTTAGTTTTTTGAGGAACCTCCATACTATTTTCCATAGTGGCTGTACTAATTTACCTTCCCACCAATAGCATACAAGGGTTCTCCTTTCTCCACATCCTTGCCAGCGTCTGTTATTACCTTTTTAGTAAAAGCCATTTTAACTGCAGTCAGATGATATCTCATTGTGGTTTTCTTTGCATTGCCCTGATGATTAGTGATATTGAGCATTTTTTCATGTAACTGTTGTCCACTTGTATGTTGTCTTTTGAGAAATGCCTTTTCAGATCTTTTGCCCATTTTTAAATCAGATTATTTGTGTTTTTTTGCTATTGAGTTGTTTGAGTTCCTTGTGTATTCTGATTATTAATTCCTTGTCAGATGGATAATTTGCAAATATTTTCTCCCATTCTTTGGGTTGTCTATTCACTTTGTTTGTTGTTTCCTTTGCTGTGCAGAAACTTTTTAGCTTGATATAATCCCATTTGTCTGTCTTTGCTTTTGTTGCTCGTGCTTTTGAGGTCTTACTCAAAAAATCCTTGCCCAGACCAATGTTCTGGAGTATTTCTCCAATGTTTTCTTCTAGTAGTTTCATAGTTTCATGTCTTAGATGTATGACTTCAATCCATTTTGATTTGAGTCTTGTATGTGGTGAGAGATAGGGGTCTAGTTTCATTTTCCTACATATGGTTATCCAGTTTGTTTGTTTGTTTTTTCCCATTTATTTTTTATTTGTACATATTCATGGGATACAAGTGCAATTTTGTTCTGTTGATATATTGCATAGTGGTGAAGTCAGGACCTTCAGTAAATATTTTTTTTCTTTTTTCTTTCTTTCCTTAAGTCACCATCTGTAAGTATCTTTAGTAAATATATCACTGAAGCAATACAAGTTGTATCCACCAAGCAACCTTCCATTATGCACCACTCTCCCACCCCTACCACTCTGAGTCTCCATTGTGCATTGTTCCACACTCTGCTTCCATGTGTACACATTTAGCTCCCACTTACAAGTGAGAACATGCAGTATTTGTCTTTCTGTGTCTTGAGTTGTTTAAGATAATGGCCTCTAGTTCCACCCATTTTGCTGCAAAAGACATGATTTTATTCTTTTTTACAGCTGAATAGTATTCCATTGCATATGTATGCCGCATCTTCTTTATCCAATCCTCTGTTAATGGACACTTAGGTTGATTCCGTATCTTGGTTATTGTGAATAGTGCTGCTGTAAGCATAGGAATGCAGGTATCTTTTTTACATATTGATTTCTTTTCCTTTGGGTAGATACCCAGAAATGGGATTGCTGGATCATATGGTAGTTCTATTTTTAGTTCTTTGAGAAATCTCCATACTGTTTTCCATAGAGGTTGTACTAATTTACATTCCCACCAACGGTGTATAAGAGTTCCCTTTTCTCTGCATTGTCATTAACATCTGTTATTTTTTGTCTTTTTAATAGTATCATTCTGATTGGTGTAAGATGATACCTCATTGTGGTTTCAACTTGCAGTTCTCTGCTGATTAATGATGTTGAATATTTTTTCATAGGCTTATTGGCCTGTTTATCCAGTTTAACTAGCACCATTTATTGAAGAGACTGTCCTTGTATGTGTCCAATGTATGTTCTTGGCACCTTTGTTGAAAATGAGTTGACTGTAAATGCATAGATTTATTTCTGGGTTCTCTATTCTGTTCCATTGGTCTATGTATCTGTTTTCATGCCAGTACCATGCTGTTTTGGTTACAATAGCTTTGTAGTATATTTTGAAGTCAGGTAGCATGATGCCTCCAGCTTTGTTCTTTTTGCTCAGAATTGCTTTGGCTATTCAAGGTCTTTTGTGGTTCCATATAAATTTTAGGATTATTTTTTCCATTTCTGTAAAGAATGTCATTGGTATTTTGATAGGGATTGTATTGAATCTGTAGATCACTTTAGGTAGTATTGACATTTTAACAATATTAGTGCTTCCAATCCATGAACATGGAATATCTTCCCATTTTTTGGTGTTCTTCAATTTCTTTCATCAGAATTTTACAGTTTTTCTTGTAGAGGTCTATCACTTATTTGGTTAAATTTATTCCTAGGTATTTTATATTTTTTGGTAGCTATTGTAAATGAGATTGCTTTCTTGGTTTCTTTTCCAGATTGTTTGCTAACAGTTCTAATAGTTTTTTGATGGTGCTTTTAGGGTTTTCTAAATATAAGATCATATCATCTGCAAACATGGATATTTTGATTTCTTTCTTTCCTATTTGGATGCTCTATTTCTTTCTGTTGTCCAATTGCTCTGGCCAGGACTTCCAGTATTATGTTGAATAAAAGTGATAAAAGTGGACATCCTTGTCTTGTTCCAGATCTTAAAGGAAAGGCTTTTTAATTTTTCCTTGTTCAGTATGATGTTAGCTGAAGGTTTGTCATATATGGCCTTTATTGTTTTGAAGTATGTTCCTCCTATACCCAGTTTGTGGAGTGTTTTTATCATAAAGGGAAGTTGAATTTTACCAAATGCTTTTTCATCTATTGAAATGATTATATGATTTTCTTGGTTCTGTTAATGTGATGTATCACATTTATTGATTTGCATATGTTGAAACATCCTTGCATCTGTGAGGTGAATTCTACTTGATTGTGGTGAATGATCTTCTTAATGAGTTGTTAAATTCAGTTTGCTAATATTTTGTTGAGGATTTTTGCATTTATATTCATTAGGGATATTGGCCTGTAGTTTTCTTTTTTGTTGTTGTTCCTTGTCTAGTTTTGGTATTAGGGGAATGCTGGCCTTGTAGAATGAGTTTGGAAGTACTCTCTCTTCTTTGATTTTTTTTTTTGAAGAGTTTGTGTAGAATTGGTGTTAGTTCTGTAAATGTTGGTGGAATTCAGCAGTGAAGCTATCCGGTCCTGGGATTTGCTTTGAAGGGAGACTTTTTATTATAGCTTCAACTTCATTACTCATTATTGGTTTGTTCAGCTTTTCTATTTCTTCAGGATTCAATCTTCGTAAGTTGTATGTGTCCAGGAATTTATCCATTTCTTCTAGGTTTTCCAATTTGTTGGCATACAGTTGTTCTTAATAGTCTCTAATGATTTTTTGTATTTTCGTGGTATCACTTGTTATGTCTCCTTTTTCATTTCTGCTTTTACTTATTTGGGTCCTCTCTCTTTTTTTCTTAATCTAGCTAAAGATTTGTCAATTTTGGTTACTATTTATTTATTTAAGAGACAGGATCTTGCTCTGTTGCCCAGGCTGGAGCGCAGTGGTGTGATCATAGCTCACTGCAACCTTGAACTCCTGGGCTCAAGCAATCCTCCCACCTCAGCCTCCTGAGTAGCTGGGACTATAGGTGTATACCACCATGCCCAGCTAATTTTTCTTGTTTTTTTTGTAGAGGTGGGGTCTCACTATGTTGCCCAGGCTGTTCTTGAACTCCTGGCCTCAAGTTATCCTCCCATCTTGGCCTCCCAAAGTGCTGGGATTACAACATGAGTCACCATGCCTGGCCAATTTAGTTTATCTTTAAAAAAAACAAAACTTTTTGGCCAGGTGTGGTGGTGCATGCCTTTAATCCTACCTTCTTTGGGAGGCCAAAGCGGGTGGATTGCTTGAGCTCAGGGGTTCGAGTGAGACCTCATCTCAAGGAAAAAAAAACACAAAACAACAAGGTGTCGTGGCGTGTACCTGTAGTCCCAGCTACTTGGGAGGCTGAGGCGAGAGGATTGCTGGAGCCCAGAAGCTGGAGGTTGCGGTGAGCTGCAATGACGCCACTGCACTCTACCCAGGACAACAGAGCGAGGAACTCTTGTTTCCACAAAAAAACAAGAAAAAAAACCCTTTTTATTTCATTGATCTTTGTATTTTTTTGTCTCAATTTTATTTATTTCTGTTCTGATCTTTATTATATCTTTCCTTCTACCACGTTTGGGCTTGGTTTGTTCTTGCTTTTTAATTCCTTGAGGTGCATTGTTAGGTTGTTGAATTGAAGTCTTTCTACTTTTTTGACATAGGCATTTATTGCTATAAAATTCCCTCTTAGTGCTGCTTTTACTGTATCCCATAGATTTTGGTATGTTATATTTCTATTTTCATTTGTTTGAAGAAATTTTAAAATTTACTTCTTAATTTCCTCATTGACCCATTGATTGTTCAGAGCATATTGTTTAATTTCCATGTGTTTGTGTAGGCTTCCAAGGTTCCTTTTGTTTTTGACTTCTAGTTTTATTCCACTGTGGTCAGAACAGATACTTGATACGATTTTGACTCTTTTGAATTTGTTGAGATGTGTTTTGTAGCCTCACATATAGTCTATTCTAAAGGACGTTTCACGTGCTGGTGAGTAAAATGTGTATTCTGCTGCAGTTGGGTGAAATGGGCTATAAATGTTAGTTAGGCCCATTTGGTCTAGTGTGCAGTTAACTCCAATATGTCTTTGTTGATTTTCTGTCTAGATGATCAGTTCTTTACTGAGAGTGGGGTGTTGAAGTCCCCTGCTATTGTTGTGTTACAGTCTCTCTCTGCCTTTAGATCCATTAATGTTTGCTTTACATACTCGGATGATTCTGTGTTGATTGCATAGATATTTGTAATTGTTATATCCTCTTGCTGGATTGACCCCTTTATCATTATATAGTGACTTTCTTTGTGTCTTTTTACAGTCTTTGACTTGTACTCTATTTTATCTGATCTAAGTATACCTACTCCTGCTCTTTTTTGGTTTCCATTTGTATGGAATCCTTTTCCATCCCTTTACTTTTAGTCTATGTGTGTCTTTGTCAGTGAAGTGGGTTTCTCATAAGCAGCATATAGTTGGATCTTATCTCTTTATCCATTCAGCCACTCCATATCTTTAACACATTGACTGCCACACTAGAAAAACAAATTTTTCCTTGGGGCTACAGTGTTTTATTATGAAAATAGAATTAAAACTTCAAAAATAAAATGATCCTTTCTAATTTAATGAAAAAATTGTTATTTTTTATTGTCAATATTAATTGTAACAATAAGAACATCAACAAATAAGATTTTCATGAGCCAACTGCAGAGTTTTGCCCAGGGGGCACCCATCACCTAACATGTATGCTACAGCATGGCAGCGTGAGTTGCCTGTGCACTGCACGACTCCCAAGGTAAAGAGATGTGTGAGTTACATATGCTTCATGAGGCCCTGGGCTCAAAACAAGCATGAATAAAATACAACTCACATGGCAGTTAATGTGTTAAATTGGAGAATTTTTTTTCTTTTTTTTTTTTCTATCCATTACCCAGTTCCAATAAATTGGAGAATTTAGTCCATTTACATTCAGTGTTATTATTGATATGTAAGGAATTACTACTGTCATTTTGTTACTTGTTTTATGATTGTTTTGTAACTCCTTTCTTCTTCTTACTGTCCTTTCTTCATTTCTTACTGTCTTCCATTGTGGTTAAGTGATTCTCTCTGGTAGTATGTTCTAATTTGTTGCTTTTTATTTTTAGTGTATTTATTATCAGTTTTTGCTTTGTGGTTACTGTGAGGCTTACAAAAAACATCTTGTAGTTATAATAGGTTATTTTAAACAGATGACAACGTATCTTTGATCATAAAGAAAAAATAGAAACAAAGGAAAAACTAAAAAACTGTACATTTTAACTCCATCCCCTCCACATTTTGACTTTTTATTTTTTCCTTCAATTTATGTATTTTATATTGCCTGTCTCTTAACAGGTTGCTATAACTATTATTGTTTTTGATAGATTCATCTTTTAGTCTTCATTCTAGAGTTATGAGTGGATTGCATGCCACAATTACAATGTTAGAGTATACTGAGTTTGTCTGTGTACTTACTTTTACTGGTGGGTTTTATACCTTCAAATGTTTTCTTTTTGTACATTAGTGGTTTGGGTTTTTTTTTCAGATTGAAGAACTCCCTTTAGCATTTTTGTTTGTTTGTTTTCATATATACTTAGGCACCTTTAGCATTTTTGTGAGATGGATCTGGTGGTGATGAATTCCCTCAGCTTTTGTTTGGGACTTTATTCCTCTTTCATGTTTGAGGGATGGCTTTGCTGGTATAGAATTCTTGATTGGCAGGGTTTTTTTCCCCAGCACTTTGAATATGTCATCCTGCTCCCTCCTGGCCTGTATCGTTTCTGTTGAGAAGTCTATTGATAGGTGAATTTGAGCTCCTATATATGTTATTTGCTTCTTTTCTCTTGTTGCTTTTTAGGATCCTCTCTTTGTCCTTGACCTTTGAGAGTTTATTACATGCCTTGGGATAGTTTTATTTGGGTTTAATTTATTTGGTGACCTCTGACCTTTCTGTACCTGAATATTTATATCTTAAGTTTTTGGCAAGTTTTCTATTATTTCTTTCAATAAGCTTTATACCCCTTGCTCTTGCTCAGCTCCCTCTTGAACACAATAATTCTTAGATTTGCCCTTTTGAGGTCATTTTCTGTGTCTTGTAGGCATTCTTCATTCCTTTTCATTCTTTTTTCTTTTTTTTGCCTCTGTGTCTTTTCCAGTAGCCTATATTCAGGCTCATTGATTCTTTCCTCTGCTTGATCTATTCTGCTCTTGAGAGCCTCTGATGAATTTTTCAGTTCAGCAGATGTATTTCTCAGTTCCAGATTTCTCTTTGATTTTTAAAATTATTTCAATCTCTGTTAAATTTCTCTGATAAATTTCAGAGTTTTGGCTGGGTATGGTGGCTTATGGCTGTAATCCCAGTGCTTTGGGAGGCCAAGGTGGGAGGATCTGCTTAAGGGCAGGAGTTCAAGACCAGCCTGAGCAACATAGTGAGACTTCGTCTTTACAAATTTTTTTTTTTTTTAGTTAGCCAAGTATTGTGGTACACACCTGTAATCCCAGCTACTCGGGAGGCTGAGGCAGGAGGATTGCTGGAACCCAGGAGTTGGAAGCTACAGTGAGTTATGATTGCACCACTGCATTCCAGCCTGGGTGACAGAGTGAGACCCTGTCTAAGAAAAAAAAAATTCTGAGTTTGTTTTCTGTGTTATTTTGGAGATCACTGAAGTTCCTTAAAAATGCATTTTGAATTCTTGATCAGAGAACTCACCTATAGCCATCTTGTTAAGGTTGATCACTGGCTCCTTGGTTTGTCCATTTGAGGAAGTCATGGTTCCCTGTTTGCTGTTGTTTCTTGTGGATGTATATCTATGTCTTTGCATTGAAGGATTATTTATTTATTCCAGTCTTTTCTGTCTGGCTTGTTTTGGTTTTTATTGGATCTGTTTGCTTAGAGATTTCATTGCATAATAAAGATATACCTATTGAATGTCTTTTTTGCTAGATCACTGCCTCTTTTTTAGTGCTAGATGATGCCTCAAGCCCAAGTTTGCCTTGGCTGTAGCAAACTTCAGAGAGCTGCCACCCATCCCTATGGAGGAGCTCCCAAAGGGTATACCCTGGCAGTGTGGGAAGGCTAGCTAGGGGTTCATGCCAGGGGATCTATGGGATGTACCTCCTACAGTGTGGTGCTACTGACCAGCCACACTGATTTGGTGTCTTTGTCCAAGATACAGAGTAGAGTTTCCCAGTTTAGAGACACTAGTCCTGCCCGCCTCAACTCCCCTCATCTCTAGCTGTCCTCAGAAGTTTTTCTCCCTTCAGGCACTCATGATGCTTCCTGTAGGTTGAATCAGGGATAGGTCTTCTGCCAGGGAGCCCAAGATTGTGGGGGAAACTGGCTGTCCACTTCAGTCGCACTTTTTCAAGAGTAGTAACCATGGCCAGGCGTGGTGGCTCACGCATCCTAGCACCCTGGGACCCTGGGAGACCAAGGTGGGAGGATATCTTGAGATCAGGAGTTTGAGACCAGCCAGAGCGAGAGTGAGACCCCATCTCTAACAAAAATAGAAAAAATTACCTGGGCATGGTGGTGTGTGCCTGTGTTCCCAGCTACTTGGGAGGCTGAGGCAGGAGGATCATTGGAGCCTAGGAGTTGGAGGTTGCAGTGAGCTATGATGACTCCACTGCACTCTACCCAGGGCAACAGAGCAAGATTCTGTCAAAAAAAAAAAAAAGAGTAGTAACCATGAGTTGGGGTAAACTTTTCACACACTTGGTGCCTAGCAGATTGGGAGGAGGGTGTCATGGCTATAAAAGTCTGATTCTTTTACTCTCTGCACAGAGTTTTTTTACTTCTCTGTGGCTCCAGGAAGTGTCTCATCCTTAAATTTGAGTTCTGGGATGTTACTGGTGTTAATCTCAGCACTGTGTATTTGTTTTTATTTTTCTGTGGGTGGAGGGGAAGTGAAGCCAGCTTGCTTCTACTCTGCCATTTTGGTGACATCACTCTATCTCCAATAATCTCTTAATATTATTAGCTATATAGTTGGTGATTGCACTTGCCCAGTTCTGTAACTGTTTTTGTTTATTTGTCTTATTTTTTACAATTTGTTTGAATGGAGATCCAAACAAGACTCGTACCTTGGGATAGGTGTGATTGTTTCTTAAGTCTTTTTTAATCTATATGTTCTCCCTCCTTCTGTCTTTTTTCCTTGCAATTGTTTTGTTGTTGAAGAAACCAGGTTGTTTGTCCTATAGGATTTTCTACAGTCTGGATTTTGCAGATCATATCCCCTTCTTGTTATTTAACATGTTCTCTCTCTTCTATTTCTTGTAAACTGGCAATTAGGCTTGAGGCTTGATCATATTCAGGTTAGATTTTGGGAGGGCAAGATTACTACATAAGTGGTGTGAACAAAAGTTCTCTGAAAAGGAACTTGGAGGAAAGAGATTTTATTCCAGTGAATAGTTTGCAAACTGTGGAGACAGACTCCAGTGTAAAAAAAAGGTGTGTTCCAGAGAACAAAGGGAGGATTTGGGTTTTACCGCAAAAGTTCCAACCCAGGTTCCCAATCAGGTCTGCTCATGCAAATGAAGGATTGGAACTAAAGTTCTGATTGGTTGATGTTGGTGAGTTCTGATTGGTAGATATACTGAGCCCTGATTGGCCGAGGCAGGTGATTTCTGATTTGTTGGTTCAGGTGAGCTCTGAAAGTCCCAAAGTTAAAACAGTGAGGGTTTTCAGGGAACTCAGAGGTGACCTCTAGTCAGCAAATGGCTCCTTGGCTCTATTTTAAATTTAGGCCCAGTTAGTCACTCGGGATTCATCTTGAAGGACTGGCTCTTTCAAGTTCACATTTGTTCACAGTGCTGTTGTGTACTTTTGCCAGGAGGTATATAACTTCTGGTTGTTTATCTGTTTTTGTAAAAGTGGAAGCTATTGGTTGTCATTGTCTAGGCTCCTTAATTGCAACATGGTGATATTTAAAATCTATTATACCTTTTCATTTATTAGCCAGAATACTGCCGTAAAGAGAAATCCCCCCATATCATCTATTTGGTTACTCTAAGTGTACTTCATATGGGAATGCCAGGATAAAAACTTGATTCTTTCCCTTTATTTACCTGTTTTGAAAATAATGAATTGTTTCGTAGAATAAGGGTGATCAAAAAGGCTTTTAATTTTAGTATCGTTATGAACATATGGCTTTAAACATATCTCATGTGTTTCGATTCATTGCACGCCAACTTTGATGAGTTAGGGGTGAGTCCTTGTTATACAAGCCTGGTAGTCTGGGCATCTTCCTTGATTTATGGTACAGCAAGATGGTTTAGGCTCATCTTGTACTTTTCCTGACCTAGACCTGGAATTAGCCATTTCACCAAGAAGCCCTGTTACTTTAGTGAAACTGGCACTTAGACCAGGATTTGGTCACTGGTTATGTACATTATTATTATGTTGACCTTTGTTTCCAGTCCAGGAAGTTTGTATCTTTTAAAATACGAACTATATCATGAGTTCATACTGATACTTCTAATTCCTATTCAGGATGACGAGGTTTTTATTTAACTTCGTTGATCTTGAGTTTGTATCTCCTTTTAAACACAGTGAAGAATGCTTTGTGCTTGGAGGTCAGTTTGATTCGATACAAGATCATTGGCTGAAATCCTCTTCCTTGTCTTTCTAAAATACGATATACTATTGTTTTTTGGCATAAAGTGATGCTTTCAGAAAGTGTGATGAAAATCTGATTTTCTTTCTCTAATTAATGATTTGGTCTGTTTGTCAGAAGGGTTTTTGTTTGTTTTGCTTTCCTTTTTTCTTTAGGAAAGTAGTTGTTTTACTAGACTGTGTCTTGTTGGCTGTTCTGAGTCAATTTGCCAAGGTATGTATATACCTTTAAAAATAGCTTTTTGTGGCCGGGCGCAGTGGCTCACACCTGTAATCCTAGCACTCAGGGAGTCAGGAGGATCACTTGAGCCCAGGAATTCGAGACCAGCCTGGGCAATAGCGAGAGTTCGTCTCTACAAAAACTAAAAAAATTAGTCAGGTGTTACGGTGCGCGCCTGTAGTTCCAGCTACTCGGGAGGCTGAGGCAGGAGGATCGCTTGAGCCCAGGAGTCTGAGGCTGCAGTGAGCTGTGATGATGACATTGCACTCTAGCCAGGGCAACTGAGTGAGATTCTGTCTCAAAAAAAATAGCTTTTTGTATCACATTAGGGACTACAATTTTTTAAAAAAGAAAAAAACAATAAAATAACTTCTTGGTGTAGCCAAAATAAAATCAGCTTTATTAAGATATAATTCAATATCATAAAATTCACTCTTCTAAAGTGTACAGTCAAGGGGTTTTAGGGTAATCATGGAGTTGTGCATCCATCACCATTATACAATTTCAGAATATTTTTATTACCCCAAAAAGAAACCTTGTTCTCATTAGCAATTACTCCACATTCCCCTGTTTCTCATACCATGGCAACCACTAATCTGATTTCTTCCTCTGGATTTGTGTATTTTGAACATTTTGTATGAATGGAATCATGCAATATGTGGCCTTTTGTGACTGGCTTTTTTTACTTAGCCTAATGTTTTAAAGGTTCATTCATTTTGCAGCATATATCAGTACTTCTTTCCTTTCTGTGGCTGAATAATATTCACATTTGTTTATCCATTCATCAGTCGATGGACATTTGTGTTGTTTCCACTTTTTGGCTATTATGATTAATGCTATTTATTAACATTGGTGTACAAGTTTTTGTGTGGACATATATTTTCTTTTTTTTTTTTTTAAGACATGGCCTTGCTCTGCCACCCAGGTTGGAGTGCAGTGATGTCATTATAGTTCACTGCAGCCTCCAACTCCTGGGCTCAAGTGATTCTCCTGCCTCAGCCTCCTGAGTAGCTGGGACTACAGGTGTGCACCACCACACCTGATGAATTTTTTTAGTTTCTGTAGAGACGAATCTCACTATTGCCCAGGCTGGTCTCAAATTCCTGGGCTTAAGTGATCTCCTGCCTCAGTCTCCCAAAGTGCTGGGATTACAGGCATGAGCCACCACACTCAGCCTATTTTCAATTTTCTTGGGTATATATCTAGAAGTAGAATTGTTGGGTCATGTGCTAACTCTGTATTTAACTTTTTGAGGCACTGCCAAACTGATTTCCAAAGTGGTATACCATTTCATAATCCTACCAGCAGTATATAGAGTTCTAACTCTCCACGTCCTTGCCAATACTTGTTATTGTCTGTCTCTTTTATTTTAGTCATCCTAGTAGATGTGAAGTAATCGTTCATTGTGGTTTTGGCTTGTATTTCCCTGATGACTAATGATATTGGACATCTTTTCATGTGCTTATTGGCCATTTGTATATCTTTTTTGAAGGAATATCTATCCAGATATTTTGCCCATTTTTAAATTGGGGTATTTGTCTTTTTGTTGTTTAGTTATGAGAATTATTTATATGTACTAATACAAGTCCTTTGTCAGATATGTGATTTAGAAATATTTTCTCCAATCTGTGAGTTGTCTTTTTGCTCTCTTGATGGGGTCTTTTGAAGCACAAAAGTTTTTTATTTTAAAGAAATCCAATTTATATATGTTTTCTTTTGTCACTTGTGTTTTTGGTGTCAAATCTAAGAAACCATTTTTTAATCCAAGGACACAAAGATTTACTCTTATTTTTTTTCCCCAAGAGTTTTATAGTTTTAGCTCTTACAGTTAGGTTTATGATCCATTTTGAGTTAATTTTTGCATGTGGTATGAGGTAGGGGGTCTGCCTTAGTTTCCTAGGATTGCTGTAACACATTACCACAAACTTAAAACAACAGAAATTTACTCTCTCACAGTTCTGGAAGTCAGAAGTCCAAATTAAGGTGTTGGCGGGGCTGATTCCTTCTGGAGTCTTTGAGGGAGAGTGCGTTCCGTGACTTTCTTCTAGCTTCTGGTGGTAGCTGACAGTCCCTGGCCATCCCGGGCTTGTGTACGTGTCACCTCGGTCTCCGCCTCCATCTCCACGTGGCCTTTCCCTCTGTGTGTCTCTGCCCATCTACTCCTTTCTTGTCTCTCGTAAGGGCACCATCGTTGGATTTAGGGCCCACCCTAATCCAAGGTGATCCCTTCTCAAGATTCTTACCATAATTACATCTGCAAAGACCCTTATTTCAAATAAGACCCCATCCTGAGGTTCTGGCTGAATATATTTTTGGGGGCCACCATTCAACCCACTTCAGGGTCCAACTTCATTCTTGGTACCTTTGTTGAAGATCAGGCAGCCACTGGCGTGTGCGTTTGTTTCTGGCCTCTGTGCCTGCCCCGTGTCAGTGCCACACTGTCTGCATTGTGCTTGTGTCCATAAGTCACCTGGACGTACCATGTTTAGGACAGTAGCAGTTTGATTTTTTCCTTTGAGCTCCTATTTTGTATGTTGAATCTTTCGTATTTATCACTCTATCGTATTTATCACTTTTTATCCAGAATCAATTTTCAATCTCATTTCTTTTTGATTTTTGAAAATATCCTCTATTCTGTCTTCTTTTTCACTTAAGGCATTATCTATTGTATTTATTTGCTTTTGTGACTTGCCACTTTAGTTTTTGTTTTATTTCTGAATTTTTAAAAAATTTTTCTTTCCTGGATTCTGTCATTTCTTTGTATAATTTTTCTTTTTCTAAGTCACCTAATTTCCAAGTATTTCTAATTCTGGTTTATTTATATTTTCATAGCTTTTATCATTTTCTTAATTTTTCTTAGCTTATTTAAAATCTTATCTTGCTGGCATTTCTTTTTCAACTACTGGCTTTTTCTCTCCCAGTGTGGGGATTTGTGCTGGCAGGCTCCAGCTTGTCAGGTGCAAGAGTTATGGGGACCAGCTCCCCAGAGCATGCCAGCACTTCCAGACTTTACCCGAGGATTTGCAAAAATATGTGTTCATAAGAACCCTTAATTTTAGAACATTAGAGCTTTGAAAAGGCAAGTGGAATGAAACAGTCCTGTTGGCCAGTGAGTGTTACTGACTGTCACCGACTGACAGTGACAGTACATTGAGATGTTGCTGTCCTGTGGCCAAAGCCACATGACTACTGCTTCCTTCTCGTTCAGAGTTCCAAATATGCCAATATAAGAGATTTCTGGACATCAAATGAAAGAGTCATGGCCGGGCGCGGTGGCTCACACCTGTAATCCCAGCACTCTGGGCGGCCGAGGCTGGAAGACTGCTTGAGCTCAGGAGTTTGAGACCAGCCTGAGCCCTGGGCAAGACCCTGTCTCCACTAAAAATAGAAAAAATTAGCCGGGCGTGGTGGCATATACCTGTAGTCCCAGCTGCTTGGGAGGCTGAGGCAGGAGGATCTCTTGAGCCCAGGAGTTGGAGGTTGCTGTGAGTTAGGCTGATGCCACTGCATTCCAGCCTGGACAACAGAGCAAGACTCTGTCTCCAAAAAAAAAAAAAAAGGGTCATAATACTGGCTGCTTTGGTAAATACAAATCTCTTAGACTAGTATAATTTAAAGCTGCCAGAAAATATAATATTTAATGTGATATGATCTAAGACTATAGTTTTATTTAGGTAGAGCCTTATTTTTGTATGGCACAATTCAAAATTCACCTAAGAAGCAATCATTTTAGGATTTAGGTTATCTATTAATTTATAAGTCCCCACATCCGTGTCTAAAGTACTCTGGTACTAAAATTTTTCTATTTAGCAAATATCATTTTTATTTTTTAGAAAGCACTTTGACATGTGTCTCACAGATATTTATAGTAATCTTTTCCCTCAGTTTTCAGTTGAGGAAACTGACACTGAAGGGGCAAGGTGACCTCCCAGGCTCACGGTGGGTTCTAAATCCAGGCCCAGTGTTCTTTCCGTAGGGTCCCACCACAGGGTGGATACCAAGGCATCTCTGCTGTGCACACACTGCCACCCGCCCCAACACGCAGTGATGAGGATGCCACGTGTGCTCAGGCAGCTCCTGGCCTTCTTCCTTTTACCCAGGAGGCCTGGGCTCCTGACACCACCATGCAGAGCCTGGTGGGAGGCTGGGGTGGGGGACTCAGCGGACAGGAAGCCCAGGGGAGGGAGGAGCAAGGACGGGGAGAGGAAAGTGGGGCCCAGGGCGCTGACTTCAATAGCTTTTGACATGTTTTTGAGAGACCCAAATTCCAAATGAGCTTGGGGTCCCAGTCCTTTTTGGCTGTCTGAGATCTGCTTCTTTAACGTGACGCCCATGGAGATGGGCCATGTGGGACCTGGGTTCGTTGAGGCCAGTTCATCAGAGGTTTGAAGTTCTTGAGAATGATGGAGAGTCACTTTGGCCTGGTTCTATAATCTGAGGGAATGTTAATACTATTATTATGCATCTGAACCTTAAGAACCTTGTCAAAGCAGGAAAAACGACAATTATTGTTTTTTCTTGGGATGACTAAATGAACCTTTTCTCTTCAGTTGCTGGTTTTGTAGGGCTAGATCCCAGAATTGCTGCCTGGCTTATAGATTCTAGTGATGCCACACCCTCTTTTGAAGATTTAGTGGCAAAATACTTTGAAAAATCCATTAAAGTTAAAGTGAGCAGCACATATGGAAATTCCTCAAGAAATATAGTGGTGAGTTGTTTTAAGATAAGGTTTTATCAACCTTAATACCATCGTAATGTTTTTCTAGAAACTTTTCCTATCTTATAGGTAGTCTAATAGTAAAAAGAACATTTCCAACATTCATTTTCACTTATTCAGCACAAATTTTCTTACCTTAGTGTTTCTGGTGGAAGATGTTGAATAAGCATGGGTGATTTCCATTCTTCTGTAAAACTTGTTTCTGGGAAATCTTGTTCACAGTGTGATTCTTCTAAATAGACTTTCTGGGGCCAGAGTTGCCTGCTCCATGAGCAGAGAGTTGCTCATTCATCAATCCTTGGTGCTAATGATGTGGCCACCATGCTGGACGGCCACTGCTCAGTCCATGTGGGGAGAACTACAGGGACTGCTCCGATGTGTCTCTCCAGGCCCTCCCCTGCTGGAGAGGCCCCTGATTGTGAGGAAGCACTGTCGGGAACTGTGCCTGGAGCCCAGAGAGAGGCCACGGCAGGCCCTGGAGGACAGGGCTCTGGTGGGAGCGGCATGGGCAGTCAGGGCTGTCTTTCTAGGCTTCCTAGTTTTTAGCAAACAGCTAAATGGTAAAAGAACTGCTGGAAGAACACGCAGAGTGCTGAGAGAGCTCAAGGTGTCAGAGCACGGCGGGAGGTGATGTGAGCCTGTGCCGTGTGCTAGGTGTTGAGCTGGGGGCATTTGCTTTATGCCCTTCTCCCCACAGGCCATCTGTGAGGTGACGGTCTATGCCAGTAGGGCTGTAAATAACAGAAATGTACCCCCCCAAATTTAAAAAGGGATTTATCAGGAGGATGTGAGGTTGCTCACAGAATCAGAGGAAAAGCAGAACTAGGCCTTGGGAAGAACAGAAGCCAGGCAGCACTGGGATACAGGGAACAGGAACCGCTAGGCACAGAGCAACACTAAGCCATGAACTTTTCTCTCAGTGGGTCACTTTTGTCCAAGATTCGAAGTTTCAGCACTTGGAGAGTGTTTCCTTTTCCTCCCTGTGCTGCACATCTACCCCCACCAGGGGCGGGCAGGGCACCAGATTCCATGCTGCTGGGCAGGAAGACGTCTCCAAACAGAAGTTGAGGTTTTATTACTGGAAGAAGGAGTTGTCTTCCTTGGTATCGTCAGTCTCAGTTTACAGATGAGAAAACTGAGGTGCAGAAAGGTTAACCACATGCACCTTGCCCAAGCCCAAGTTGAGGCCAGGGTTCAACTCATCCACTCTCCAGGCAGAGGAAAGGCGGCCTCAGATGCAGTTCCATTTATGTTTTTTTGGCCAGACGCGTGTCTGTAGTAGAGCCACGCAGTGCATGAGGGCAGGGGATGGAAAGCTGGCCATTAATCTACACCCTGCTGTTCTGAAGAGGTGGTATGAGCTGTTCAGGAAAAAGGAAGAGAGTTCCAGGTAGAGGGAGTGGTGTGGAAATGGTAAGGACTCACAGAGAATGAGGCTCCTTTGGGGGAGACAGCAAGACCAGCATGTGGAGAGGGCGGGATGGCTGTGGGAGCTGGAGGAGATGTGCACAGCCTTGTCACACAGGGGCTGGGCCAAGGGGCTGGGCCTGTGCTGGGACCATTCAAAGTGGGAGTCACATGGTCAGCGTTGGAATTCAGAAAGCTCCCGCAGGCGGCCATGTGGAATTCTGCCAGGTGGCAGCCGAGAACTTTATGTGGAGCTGCTCCTTTGCGGGGTGTTCCTGACCAGTCTTTCACAGGAAAGTCACAGCCAGAAAGTGACTTAGGAAACAATGCCAGGTTGTGTGCAGCTGGCTACTGGTCCACTGGGGGCTCCCTCTAATCTGAGGCCTTTAGTAGAAAACTGAGTCTGAGTGGCATAGAGTGAGGTGTCATTTGGTAGAGTAGGGTGTTGAGCAGGAGATCCTGGGCTCTGCATCAGGGGAGGGAGAATTAGACTGCATGTGGAGGGGCTGCCTCTCATCCCATCTCCCCTCTTTGTCGCTGGAGCGCAGACTCTTGTTTGGCGATTTCCCAAGGACTCTGTATGTGTCTGCCCTAATGTGAGAAGGGACAGTGGGTGTGGAATGGGGCAGCGACCCTGTGTGGGTGTAGCACGGTGGAGCTGAGAGAATGGGGCTGTGGGCTCCAGAGGAGCCAGGCCTGTGTTCTCCACCCCTACCACCACCTAATCATTGTGCCTTGGACGTGAGGCTTCTTTGGGGTTCTATTTCTCAGTCTGTAAATGAGGAAAAACCCTAGGTTGGGAGAAAGTGTCCAGCTACGGATAGCTTGCACTTGCACCGTGGAAGTACTTTGCATAGACTGGAACTTGTCTTCTTGGGGTGACTGGTGATACTACCACATGCACAGCATCTGCCAGCGAAAGCCTCATGGGATTTTACTAGGAAACATTTTGTCAGTCATGTCAGTTCCCAGATGGTGGTAAGCACTGCCACCAAGTTTGTCTAATTTTTAATACTTTTGCTCTTTAAAGCATCAGAATTTATGTGTGAACCTGAGGATACTCTACAGACTTACGATGGACCTTTGTTCTAAACTGAAGGCAAGACATTTTACTATAATTTCTGGCTGACAGGAGCCTTGCATGCTGTTTGTAAAGGGCTGTCTTTTCCTTTGCACCCATACTCCCAGGGAGCAACACTGCAGCGTCTTTGAATGTGAAGGAAACAAAACATTGAGTTCTAAGACCAAAATAACCTGTGCATCACTCAGAAAAGGATAGTCTAGAATGATAAGACCTGAAGTTTTAAAAATAGGTTGAAAACAGTTGTAACATTTTTAAAAGCCTCCTCTTTAACTGGGGTGTTTCCAATGCTGTAGTTACAATAAAAGCTGAGAGTTTATTTTGGTTGATGGTGGACTGGACACAGTTTCACTTAATCAGAGTCTTACTGGGAAGCAGACAGCCATTGGCACGAGCAACTGAGAAGAGTGGAATGCAGGGACTGTGTCCAGAGGTGAGGGCAGGGTGAAGGGAAGCAGCAAGGTGGAGAAGCCTCCAGGGACAGGCAGTAGCCAGGGGCTTTTCCACCCCTGGGCTCCAAGGGCCAGCGGAGAAAACCTCTCTCCCCTGTCCTCAGTCTCCTGCTGGTACCCAAATGGGTGGAACCAGTCTGAGGGCAGAGAAGGAGCCCAGTGATGGGGCCAGGAGTCAGCACTGTCTCAGGGCCAGGGCAGGGCAGAGAGGGTCTGGAGGGACGGGAGGGAGCACGAGAGCGGGCGTGGGAAGGCGAGGCCCAGGCCTCTCTCAGCGGCACCGAGAAAGAATAAAAACGGTGAAACTGCAATGGAGAGCACGGAGGTGATCCAGACAAACAGAAAGAGATTTCCTACTCTCAGAAGAGGTGACCTGCTGTAAAGATTCTAGTGCTCCCCAAATTAATCCATATTGTCAGTGAAAAATCAACGAGAATTCTAAGTAACTTTTTGGGAATTCAGTAAGCCTATTCTGGAATTAAAATGGAAGACTAAAAGTCCACACATACTTAGATCAGTCTTTAAAATGAGAAAGAGGCTGGGTGCAGTGGCTCACGCCTATAATAATCCCAGCATTTTGGGAGGCTGAGGCCAGAGAATCGCCTGAGCCCAGGAGTTCAAGACCAGCCTGGGCAGCATAGTGTGACCCCCTCCCCCCCACACACAATTAGCCAGGCGTGGTGTGCACCTGTAGTCCCAGGTACTCAGGAGGCTGAGGCAGGAGGATCACTTAAGCCCAGGAGTTCCAGGCTGCAGTGAGCTGTGATGATGCCACTGCACTCCAGCCTGGGCTACAGAGCAAGACCTTACCTCAAAAAAAAAAAGAGAGAAAGAGTAAAGAAAATGGGGATGGGCCTTGTGTGTCTGATATTTCTAAATATCTCTATTGGGTCTTGGTAATAAAATAGGCTACTTAAAGGAAATAGGAGTTTTATTAGGAAGAACAGGAGAGAGAAGTAGATATTGGGTAGGAAACCAGCCGTGTCCATGATAGGACCTGCCTCAATTCTAGCTCAACAAAATTAAGTAGGCTTTTCAACAAAATGCAGATACAAATCATAATTTAAAGTTATATTGATATAATTTTTTTCTATGAAATAGGTTTATGGTTTATGGCAACTATTTTGTACTTTGGAGCTTCCTCTGGTACCAATTTTGGCAGGTAAGTTACCATAAAGATGAAGTGCAGTCATTTTCCTAGAGAATTCTTTTTGGGATGAATGTTTCTCTCTAACTTACTTAGAAGCAGGTGATGTTGCACTGGAGTGGTAGGTGGCAAGCCCCTCATATTCCCTTTCTGTAACAAGAGGGGTTGGACTGTGTCACCTCTTGGTCTGGAAGGACCAGAGGTTCTGACATCCCTTCTGCACTGTGTGTACAGGAGGAACAGGTATCTCTGGATGTTTTATCCTTCAGTGGTTGTCTCTAATCCTGGTTTGCTGTCCTTGTAACCCTCCCCCTTAGCCTGGTGGAGTCTTGAGAACCTCCCTGCAAGAACCATTGCAGGGCTCTCTTCTGCCTTTGCCTCTGACCAAGGTCCTGCTGGGTGCCACACCAGCCAGGGCAACTCTCCATTCACAGTGTGCCAAGGGCCAGGCCACAGCTGGACAGTGCAGTCCCCATGCCCATGCCCACCTCCAAGGCCAGCTCTGTCAATGCACCTGCCTCCCTGTAATGCAGAGATCCTGACGGATCCTGTGCAGAGGTTGGCATGCAGCAGGTGATGAGTAAATGGCAGTCACTGTCATTATTGCCCTCTTCAGGGAGTGAGGCCCCCTTAGTCTTTACTAAGAAGGATTCATTAATGCAGTCCAGATAGTATCTGCTTTGATTTTTGAATCACAGTGATGGAGAGCCACAGCATTCAGGTGAATAAAGAAGCAATGGAGAGGACGTCAGTGCTTCTTGGGGTAAGTTACTATTTCTGACTGTGCTTGTCGTCCCTCTCCTACATGACAAATTGTTCTCAGTGGAAGCTCTAGAGTCGATTCTGCTTTTCTTCCCCTCCCCATTTGAAGTTGACACTATTCCTCCTTCTCTCTGGCTCCTGCAGGGGAGGACCAAGCATTGAAAAGATTTAAATAGCATTGCATCTAGTGCATATGTGTCGGGGAGTTCTTTAAATGGATCTTCAGAGTCCTTCTCAAAAGTCAGGTTTTTCTTACAGGAACATTGCTCCCTATGGTTTGGTGAAGGAATTCTTGGGTTTCTTGAAAAATAAATATACAGAGATGCATAGAGATGCATGAAAAATGCATAGAAATATTCCATTTAAATTTTCTTAAAGGAAACTTTCCATCCCCTAGGTCAAAGCATGGAATTTCCAGAAGCCTAGTGTGCTTTCCCTGACAGAACCCCCTTCCTGCTGCCAAAAGTAACCACCATCCTGACTTTTGTAGCCATTTCACGGTTGCTTTTCTTTCTAGCTTTTCCAGTTCAATGCCTAAACAATGTAGTTTAGCTTTGCATTTGAACAGTAAGTAAATCAGTGGTTTGTGTGCAGCCTTTCACTCAGCTTTCTGCATGTCAGCTCCACCTGCATCGCTGTGTGTCACTCAGTGCTGTAGAGTCTTTCCCTGTGGACTGTGCTGCCTTCGTTGTCTCTGTCCCACTGCTGATAGGCATCCGGTGGTTTCCTGGTGGTGGACATTACAAACCACACTGCACCCCTGAGTGTATCCCCTGTTTCTGTGGGGTATGAGGTGGGGTGGTACTGCTGGGGCACAGGGGAGGTGTTGCTCAGCTGTATTTCAATAATGCTGAGTTGCTTTCCAGTGATCTCACCCACCAGAATGCACACAGGGTCCTGTTCTTACACATCCTCCTGTCCCCTGGCTGCATCAGACTTTTATTTTTTATTTATTTTATTTTTTCAGATGATTATTTAATTTGTAAATATTGTACAATTTTTTTTTTTTTGAGACAGGGTCTCACTCTGTTGTCCGGGATAGAGTGCAGTGGCATGATCATAGCTCACTGCAAGCTCACACTCCTGGGCTCAAGCGATCCTCCTGCCTCAGCCTCCCAAGTAGCTGGGACTGCAGGTGCACACCACTGCACCCGGCTAATTTTTCTATTTTTAGTACAGACAGGGTCTCGCTTTCGCTGAGGCTGATCTCGAACTCATGACCTCAAGCAATCTTCCAGCTTCGGCCTCCCAGAGTGCTAGGAATTATTGTACAAATTTTAGTAGCTTAAATTGTATATACGGCCAAATAAAAACTTGCATTAGTGATTGGTGGGGCTTGTGTCATAGCATCAGTGTGTTGGGCTCCATTTCCTTGCTGAGGCTGTAGACTTGAGAATGGCCTTGAATCTCTAGGAGTGAGGGTTTCATGTAAGCCAGAACTGGGGACACTGTCTATCATGAACTGATTAGGAAGATATGCCCATTTTACATATGGGAAAACTGAGGCCCAGAGAAGTTCAATATAGTGCCTTAGGTCAGAGACCAAGTAGGAGAGCCAGGATCTGAAAGCTGTCTTAGCCAGCTTGATGCTGGGATAGGCTGGGAACTCGGGCCTTTTGCCTGTGACTCCAAGGATGGGGCAGGTGTGAAGGCTGGTTGGGTGGGATGGGGCTGGCAGGGGCAAAAGGCCGCCTTGATTCCAGATCAGCAGGCTGGGGAGGACGGCCCTGTGCTGCAAGGAGCTCCCAGGTACTCCTTGGTGGTCAGGCGAGCCAGAGCTAGTCACTTAACATCTGGGAGGTGGAAACCCTGTCAGGCCCAAATCTGGTGTGGAATGGAACACGGACCTGGAATAAGCCTCCTACCTCTCCATCAGACAGGAAGAGTCCAGGGGGTTGACATGAGCTCAGCACTGCACTTGGAACTTAAGACCTCCAGAACCCATGCCTGAGAAATCTGTGTTCTCCATAGTCTATACCAAGCCAGGTCTAGCCTAGAGCAAGGGCTTGGAAATGTTTGCAGCAGAGAGTCTGAGAGGGTCAAGGAAGGAATCTGCCCAGTGGGTCTGCCCTGTGCTACCCTCCCCTAAACTGGGTTGGGCTACCACTTCTACCAGACAGTAACCCCTAGAATCTGAATAGCTGAATAACCCCAAGGAGCCCCAGTGCAGGAACAGGCCAAAGTAGGGGAGAGGGATAGCAGCTAACGCCCCCCTACTAGCTTGGCTGTTCCTGGTTGGTCTCCAGTGTTAGGTAGCTCTCCCCCAGTGCTGACGCCTGTGCATAGTGTTCCGTTTACCCCTTTATGCAAGCAAGGCCCAACCCCAAAGTTGCTCACACTTAGCCCTGGTCTCTGTATCCCTGTCCCAGGGGCTCTAACACCTGCCTCCCTCCTCCTGAGGTCCCCTGGACTCCAGTCTGTGGGGATGCTGTCATACAGGCTGCTTACCTGGGCCTCAGAAGCCCTTCTCCAGAAGCCTGGCTTTGAGCTGCTGGTGACAGGTGTCTTCCCCAGCAGTGGGCTCAGAAAACCTTCCACATCCTTCTGCAGAGCCCAGATGTCCCCCTCCACCTTCTAGATCACAGTCATTGGGCAGCTGCCATGTGTGATGTCCTTGTAGGCAGGGATGTTGTGCATCCAAAAGCGCCTCACAAAGTAGAGCAGGGGGGTCTCTGGGAGGCTGCCAACCACTAGGAGTGGGATAATGTTCATGCTTTGGAGGTTTGGGGATGCTGGTGGCGGTAGCAGGCACTCCACAAACTGGTATTCATCCACAGACTCCACAAAGGTGGGATAATCCAGAGGCCCCTGGGTCTGGCCCAGCAGCTGTAGCCTGCAGCCCAGCTGAACGCTGCTTCTCCAGCCCCGCAGGGTAGCAGGAACATGGTAGCTGCCATCTGCATCAGGCTTTTAAATTGTAGCCATTTTGGTGAGGGCATAAGGGTGTCTCATTGTGTGTTTAGCTTCTATTTTCCTGATTGCTAGTGTCAACCAAGAAAAGGTGAAAAAACAGACTGCAAAGCAGTAAGACAAGGTGTTATTGGGGTCTTAGGACTTGCAATTTAGAAGATACATATTCAGCTACTGGACAAATTGTGTTCCAAAGAGAAGAAAGGGAAAGAAAGAAAGCTCTCTTTAAAAAAGAAAGCTAAGGGTGATTACAAAAGTTTTTTTGAAAGAATTATCATTGGTGGAGGCAGCTGGCTTAGTACATGGGTCCATAGTTCATTGTTTGTCACTGTTCAGGAGTTGCAGGACTGGCAAAATTCAACTGTTTTCCAGGATGTTGTAGTCATTGTAGTTTGGCCCAGTGCAAAGATTCAAGGTAAGTTCCTGTTGTCATTTTTTCCAAGGTTGCAGGTCATACAGCCTTGCAAGTCCTTAGAATGGCTTCCTGACTCCGTTTTAGAGCTCTGCACCAGAGTGACGCCATTGTGTATATCACATTCTTCCTTTTTGCTCAAGATCTGACATGAGGAATCATTGTTGATCAACTCAATCAATTATTGGTTGGTCAGACACAGATTTGTTATCTGTTTCCCTTGGAGGTAGAAACACCTGTTTCTAGAGGGTCATGTCTCACAAAAGGAGGATGTCAAAAGTCAATGTACCTCTAAGGCTCGGGAGATTAGTCACATTTGAGTAACAAGGAATCCATTTTAGTAGAGGCCTGCATTAGTCTATGGCATATATCTGGAGAGATACACATTTGATTAACCATGTCTAAATGGTTCAGTCCTCAGTCTTCTTTTCTGAAATAGATAATGAGATTTCAGGGAGGGGATAGAAGGTGATTGTGTTTCTTTTAGTAAGAAGCTTTCCCCCATTTCTACTAAAGATAAATCATAGTAGGACCAATTTATTTGCAAAATAGGTTTTACTCTTGTTATACTTGGCCTGATTATTTGCATAAAGTGCAGCAAGAATAGCAATGGCCATATAGGCTCTTTTTAAGTTGGCTTTGCTGGAACTTTTTCATAAGGAATCTCAGAATAGACTTCTAAAAGCCTCTCAAGGCTGGGAAGCCAAGCCAAAGCTTCACTGTCAGACTGCACATGTAATACTTATAAAACGGGGTGACTTCCTCTCTTCTCACAGTCCCTAAAATGTCTTGAGTTTCTTGGGCCTGTCAGAAAGTGACATTATTTACTTACTACAAGGTCAGGAACCTTGTAAGGGAACAGTGTAGAAAAGGTACCAGACCACTCTCTTTTCAAGTCTCTTGGTTTAAAAGTCAACCTCAATTCCTCAAAGCAGTCTGGTCATATACGAAAAATGTTACATTCCGGCCAAAACTTTGGTAAAATAACCAGTGTCTCCAATTGTGTCTTGTCACAGAGAAAACAGATTCTTATTGAATTTATGTAAATAACTATGTTGCCATAAAATAAGAATACTTATGAATAGTTTCCAAACTTGGGAGAAATTGAGTAAAGGTAAATGTTTCAATTTTTCTCACAAAAGTATACTTTACCCAATTGCTGTCAGCTCTAAATACCTTAATAGAAAAAAAGCTTTCTTAACTCTGGAAAACAAAATATAAAAAGAATCAGCAATGTTGTAAGCAAAAAGTCATAAAAAATAATTTCAGTTGATTTTTGTTAGAGGTGAGAGGTGTGCATCTAGTTTCAGTCTTCTACATGTGGCTATCCAGTTTTCCCAGCACCACTTATTGAATAGGGATTCTTTTCCCCAGTGTATGTTTTTGTATAAGTTGTCAAAGATCAGATGACAGTATGAGGATGGTTTTATATCTGGGTTCTCAGTCCGGTTCCATCGGTCTATGTCTCTGTTCTCGTGCCAGTACCATGCTGTTTTGGTTACTATAGCCTTGCAGTATAGTTCGAAGTCTGGTAGATTGATGCCTCCCAATTTGTTCTTTTTGGCTAAGATTGCTTTGGCTAGACAGGGTCTTCTCTGGTTCCACACAAAGCGTAGAATTATATTTTCTAGATCAGCAAAAAATGATGTTGGTATTTTGATAGGGACTGCATTGATTCTGTAAATAACTTTAGGTAGCAAAGACATCTTAACAATGTTGGTTCTACCTATCAAAGAGCATGGTAGGGTTTTCCATCTGTTTACATCCTCTGCAATTTCTTTTCTCAGTGTTTTGTAATTCTCTCTATATAGGTCTTTCACCTCCTAAGTTAGATATGTTCCTAAATATTTAATTTTCTCTGGTGCTATTGTGAAAGGTATTGCGTCTTTGATTTGTTTCTCGGCTCAACTGTTATTGGCATATATGAAGGCTATTGATTTGCGTGCATTGATTTTGTATCCTGAGACTTTGCTGAATTCATTTATCAATTTCAGTAGTCTCTTGGTTGAATCTTTGGGGTTTTGTAGATATAATATCATGTTGTCCGCGAAGAGTGAAAGTTTCATCTCTTCTGCCCCCATTTGGACACCCCTGATTCCTCTCTCTTGTCTGATTGCTCTGGCAAGGACTTCCAGCACTATGTTGAATAGAAGTGGAGATAGTGGGCAACCTTGTCTGCTTCCAGTTTTAAGGGGGAATGCTTTCAATTTTTCCCCATTGAGTATGACATTGGCTGTGGGTTTATCATATATGGCTTTAATAATTTTGAGGTATGAGCCATCTATGCCTATATTGTTAAGAGTTCTTACCATAAAAGGGTGCTGGATTTTTGTCAAAAGCTTTTTCTGCATCTATTGAAAGGATCATATAACCATTGTTCTTGCTTTTATTTATATGGTGAATTACATTTATAGATTTGCATATGTTGAACCATTCCTGCATCTCGGGGATGAAGCCCACCTGATGGTGATGAATTATTTTTTTGATGTACATTTGAATTCAGTTTGCTACGATGGATAACAGACTTAAACCTAAGATGTGAAACCATAAGAATTCTAGGAGAAAACGTTGGAAAAACTTACAGACGTTGGCCTAGGCAAAGAATTTATGAAGAAGACCCCCAAAGCAATCACAGCAGCAACAAAAATAAATAAATGGGACCTGATCAAATTAAAAGGCTTCTGCACAGCCAAGGAAACTATCACTAAACTGAACAGACAACCTACAGAATGGGAGAAAATATTTGCATGCTACACCTCTGATAAAGGGCTGATAACCAGAATCTATACAGAACTTAGGAAAATCAACAAGAAAAAATCAAACAACCCCATTAAAAAATGGGCAAAGGACATGAACAGAAACTTTTCAAAAGAAGACAGAATAATGGCCAGCAAACGTATAAAAAATTGCTCAACTTCTCTAATCGTCAGGGAAATGCAAATCGAAACCACAATGAGATATCACTTAACTCCAGTGAGATTGGCTTATATCAGAAAGTCCCAAAACAACAAATGTTGGCGGGGATGCGGACAGATAGGAACACTCATACACTGCTGGTGGGACTGCAAATTTGTAGAACCTCTATGGAAAGTAATATGGAGACACCTCAAAGAACTAAAAGTAGAAGTACCATTTGATCCAGCAAGCCTACTACTGGGTATTTACCCAAAGGAAAAAAAGACATTCTATAATAAAGACATCTGCACTCGAATGTTTATAGTAGCACAATTCACAATTGCAAAGATGTGGAAACAACCCAACCCAGGTGCCCATCAATACACGAGTGGATTAATAAAACGTGGTGTATGTATACCATGGAGTATTACTCAGCAATAAAAAACAATGGTGAATTAACACATCTGTATTATCCTGGATGGAGCTAGAGCCCATTCTTTGAAGCAAAGTATCACAAGAATGGAAAAATAAGCGCCACTGGTACTCACCATCAAATTGGTACTAACTGATCAATACTTATGTCACACATGGCAATAATATTCGTCAGGGGATGGGCAGGCAGGAGGTGGGCGGAGGGGATGGGAAAACTCTCACCGAATTGGTGCAGGGCACACAGTTTGGGGGATGTCCACGATTGTAGCTCTGACTTGGGCAGTACATGGGCAATATATATAGCCAAAGTGTTGTACCCCCGTAATATTCTGAAATAAAAAGAAAAAAAATAATTTCAGTCTTTTATCACTTTAGTCCCATGTAATTAATTCTTGTTCTGCTTGATGTGAGGTTAGCAGTTTATGAGTCCAGTTTTTTCATTGGAGTTTTTAAAAAAATTTTCACCCAATCCAGTTGATGAAGCTCAAAATCATAAGCAGAGATCTGTATGTCAGAGTACTTGTCAGAGTGTTTTCCATGAACCTCCTTGAAGACATAACGCTTTAGGATTTGCAGAAGAGCTTTTAGAAAAACATCAGAATAATGCAATTTACCAGGACATATCAGATTTTTAGGAATCTCATACAATTTTGGAACATATATTAACCCTTTTATACAAATATAACCTCAAAGGAGATTAACAGCATTTCTTATTTGACAGTGCTTCACATATGATTTTAACATACCAAATAAGCCAACTATGTCTCTCTTGGCAATCTAGGGGCTCTTTTTGTTTGGAATGTCAAAAAGTTAGTTCAAGGTCAAAAATACTTAATTTGGAATTTGAAGTCTGATTTTGGGAAGTTTGTCAAATATCCAAGGTTTAAAACACTCGGTATCAAAATAGGATCACAGGTCACTGTAAAATAATGGTCATCCATTTAGTCAAAGTGATAATTAAAAATTTCAAAAAGCAAAAAAAACTACTCCAACTTGCTTTTGATTAGTAAACAAAACAAAATTTAAAAAGCAAAAAATCCTTTACTCTTTGATAGAGAAGAGACAGTTTTGTAAACAATCAAAAGAACTAATAAAGACAACATGAGGCAAACTCTCCCATTTTTTTTGTAATTTACTCAAAAGGTGATCAAGTCTTTTACTCTTTCTTATCAATACTACATGAAAATCTTGTTTAAGAAAGAAAACCAAATTCTACCTTTGCATAATTATATCATTAATACTAAAGCTAATTTTAATAAAACCTTATAAACAAATCCATCCAATCTCAGCTTTGACCACACAAGATTTCCATAAACCTTTTATAACCTCTTATGATTTTTCCCATTTTCTTTCTTTCCCTAACTTTATATATGAATGCACTTTTATCCATCATTATTTTTTCTTTCTTCAGTTTAAAGCAACCTTTAAATAACTTCTAAACTAGACAAAATTAATTTTCCTTTAACAAAAATCACATCCTCATGTTTTTAAATAACCTTCCTTACCAAAACACATTCTACTTTTCTTATACACTTTGCATACAGAATTGTTTCTCTTATATCTAGCAGTTTTAATTACATGTATTAGCTATAGTTTTACTCTCAGTAACCCTAATTTCTGGTGAAAAACCTATGAAGTAAGGAATTTTAATTGTTATGTATCAGATTCAGAGCCCAGGACAGAGGACAGAGTTGTGAAGACAATGCCTGGAGGATCTGACCCCTCCCAGCATGGCCAGGAGGCTGAGCTGGGCCAGGGAGGCTGTACTGGGCTTGGCTGTGCCCTATGGCTGCTGGCCTAGTCACTGTGAACATACATATGTCTTCAGCCCTCACCATGGCCACCTGTCTGTACCCCAGAGTCTAAAGGCTCAAAACCAAAGACATAAGCTCACAGTAAGATGTATGCAAGGCTTGAGAAAAGCCCAGCAGCCAGCCTTTGCAGCTTTAGCTAACTCAAGAATCAAGCAAGTATTAAAAATATCACAAAAACAACAGCTTTATGACCTTAAAACATCTAGCAGAGATACTATACATTTCTCTGACCAGTAGACTCAGGCAAAGATGTCTAAAATTTTTAAGACATCTCTATTTTACTTTACCAATAATTTTAAAACTATATTTATTTACCAAAGATTACTAAAGCCATGTGAATTTTAAAAACATTTGCACTAGATATTTAATTTATGAGTACTCATTTATAAGTCAATTTGGTACCATATAGACATGTATATATAGATTTTTATGTGTACATAAAAATATGACAAACACAAAGATTTTATGGCTTTGATTTTAAAATTTTAGCCATAAGACAAGTAAAACTCACAATTTAAAGGGACAGTTGGATTAAATTGTGCCTCTGTAAATGGAACAAGTTAAATTTTATCTGTCCCACATGGCCAAAGCCCTTACCAAGTTTTAGAGAAAACAGGGTAGCAAATTTACATTTCAAATCACAGAGAAAGAATTTAAGTTTTTTAAAGAAGGATTTGGGTGTGTTACTTATAGGAAGATTAAAAATGGATGCCAAGTTAATGTAAAATTATAGGAATTTACTATAGGATTTTACAAGGAAACATACAGATGAGCCTAGAGAAAAATTCAGAAATATTTTCAAAATAACCAGCTGAAGGCCAGAAATTCTTATTTTGGAGACCAATGTAGTTAGATAGGTGACTTCTAATTTAGTCTTCATTTTCCAGCTGGACCACTGAGGTCAGGGAAGAGCCCATTTGTGAATAGGGCCAACAAAGCATTTGTAGTTTTAGGGCCTAATACTTATACATGTGAAAAGCAGGCATAGCTGGAAAGTAGAGCATCTAGATCCCCAGAACTCATGGATCCCATTTTTCACGCTTAATCCCGAGTACCCAAAAAGAGGGAAATACCAAGGGACTGAGCCGTGCACACTTCCACAGTGCACTCTGCTTCAAGGACACTCCCCTGAGGCTGGTGGGAGACCCAGTGCCTGTCTGCCCACTCTGCGATCAGCCCATCCCCCACAGGGGCCTTATTCCTTAATAGTGTTCCCACAGCCTCCAAGTGTCCAACCCTCATTTTTCTTATCTAAACACAAAAAAACAAGTAGCCCACCTGCAGTAAAAACCATTCACTGTCAGCCACTTCCAAAACTGCAGCCCTCACTAGTGATCGACAAGCCACGATACACACAAAGGTCAAGTTTTCTGTCACAGTACAAAGTAACCCTTGGCATCCCCAATAGCCGGAGAGATCAGGGAACTCAATGCAAAAGAAAGCAGAGGTTCAGACCTGAGAGGAGCCTGTCCATGACTCTTGGGGCTCCATGAGAAACACAGAAACCCCAAAAAGGCAAGGGTCACACAAATATCAAACCAATTTTTTAATAACTATTTCTTCTCCTGAGTTAAAGGACTTATACCTGCAAGTACTGGTTCTCTGACCAAGAATCAAACCTGGACCAAGGCAGTGAAAGTGTCAAGTCCTAACCACTAGACCCAGAATGGAGTACCTTTTTTTTCATAAATCCCACAAGGAATCCAAAGCAGGAAGTTTGAGCATACAAAGGATTTTAACTTTGTTTTAGGTCAGATTTTTGCTCTTTAATTTTGTCAAGAGAATTTCTAAGGGTAGCCATGACACTATTTGTGTCTTTTTAAAAAAATTTGATCCTGCTATAAGTACAAATAAGACAATTATTTAGAATGAGAGATCTGTAAAATATTTTTCAAACATAGGAGTTTGCTAATTTAAAGAATCCATTTTTTGACCACTGATGATTAGAACTTCCAATGGTATACTTATTCTAGTAGCAACACAATCCTATAAATCTCCTCATGGAAAGCCCAGGAGGTAATTTTCCATGTTTAGGATAAGTTTTTACCATATAAGCAAGAGGGTACAGAGGGTGACAGTGGGATGGGAGAGGTAAGCATGGGTGGGGTGGGGTGGAGGTAACACAGGACAAAGACAAACAAATAGAGGCATGCTTGGTTTCAGATTTGTTTTGTTTTAGGAGCTTCTAAGTTTTTTTGTAAGTTAGACTCTTTGATCTATTTTGGCATCGTGTCTCTTAAAGACACTAGTTTAGATTCCTGGAGTCTTTTAGATGCCTCAAGATACCAAATTAAAGTATACATCCCCACTCAGTCTGTTTAATCTTTCCTTGTAGCCCTTCTAATTGTCCATGGAGGAAAACAAGTTTCGGGATATCAGAAGATCCCCAGCTTGGCCATTGTAATTTCAAATCATTTTCAGTGATATTCGTCCATCAAGAAAGAAATTACAAGATAAAGGACTGTAATTTTTGTACAAAAAACCAGCAGAGGCTCCAGAAGGGTGTGACTCAGTATCTATACCTGTAGAAGTAGAACTCTCCATAAGTACTCACCAAAAAGAACAAAATCCCCTTGTCAACAGCCAGAAACAAAGGACACCCAATAAAGTCCCAAACCTCAACCAACGCGGGAGGTTCAGGGAAATGAGAGGACTCGCCAACAGGGTCTGGGGTCATCAGGAAGCAACAGGACACAAGGGGTTCTTGTAGTTACCATGCTTGAATCGCAGCAGCACCAAAATGCAGAGGAGGAGAGTTGCTTCGTATCCCACTTCTGACACCATTTAATGTCAACTCAGAAGAGGTGAAAGACCAGACTGCAAAGCTGAAGACAGGGTGTTACTGGGGTCTTAGGATTTGTCTGTCTTTGGGAGACACAGATTCTGCTAATGGCCAATTGTGTTCCAAAGAGAAGAAGGAGAGTAGGGGTTTTTTAAAGAAAGTTAAGGGGTTTTGAAGGAATTATAATTGGCGGAGGCAGCTGGCATAGTACATTAGTCCATAGTTCATTGGTTGTTGCTGTTCAGCGTTTGCAGCACTGGCAAAGTTGCACTGTTTTCCACGCTGTTGTGGTCATTGTAGTTTGGCCCGGTTCAAAGGTTTAAGGCAAGTTACTGGGGTTTTCTCGTTTTGCTTTGTTTTTTTGCGAGGTTGCAAGTTGTGGAGGTAGTCCTCCTTAGAATGGCTTCCTGACTTCATTTTAGAGCTCTGAACCAGAGTGACACCATTTTGTATATTACATTTTATTTCACACAAGTGAGGTTGAATTGCTTTTCATATCATCATTGGCTGTTAGGAGTTTCTTTTTTGTAAAGGGTCTGCTCAAGTCTTTTGCCCATTTTTATATTTTTTCTTACTGATTTATAGGACATCTTGATATTTACCTGTACCTCCTACTATATCATCCACCTCTCTGTCTTGTTTTATGTGATGGTGGATCCCTTTTCTCGTCCTGATATTGCTAGAGAATTCATTCTTGCCCTCCCTCATTTTGATGTATTATTATTTTTGCTCCTTTCAGTTTCTTTTCTTAGGTTTGGGGGAGGGTGATTCTGTGAGCCTGAGTATTCCACCATGAGTCAAAAGACATATTTTTTTAATGTCCATTTTGGTAAATTATAGATTATTTTTTATTCTATCAAGAGCTTTTGTTGGGAATTGTTTGAACTAATTAAATAATTTTAAATTATGAAAACTATTAATGAGATTAATTGTGTTTATCACATTTTCAGGCTCATCTCAAGGAATTAGAGCAAGAAGCCCATTTTGTTGCAGGAGAACAGTTCCTTATAATGAGTAATAATCAGCTTCGAGAGGTAAAGCTAAATTTTGGTCCTTTCATAAAATATATCTCCTATTTAGGAGATAAAGGGAGATTTAATCTGAATTTATAAATATTATGTTGACTGTCTGAAAAGTATGTAAGTTGTTCATGTTCTCTCACAGGTAATGAACATGTTGAGATTCATTACTTCAAAGACTTTAAATCCAAGAAAAGTACTAAATCAGAATTTTAAGCATTCTGTAACATCAATTTGGGTGTACAAATGATGTGGGTGTGTCTTCTCTGGCTGGTGACTTTAACTCTGTTATAGTAATGTTCCATTTCTCTCAAATGTGAAACTCTCTCAACATGTGGAAATTGCTTTTGTTGAAGATCCTTTTTGGCAAGTTAAAGCTGCACCTGCTGAATCCAAGAAAGTGTCTTCCCAAAATGGGGCTGCAGAAGTACCCATCCACATCAGAAGCTGTGGTAAGGTGGCAGAGCCGTCCTTTTTCTTTTTGGAATGATAGCACGTCTGCAGCACATGTGAGCTGACTCGCAGACCCACCCGAGCTTCCCCCAGAGGGCCGTCCCCTCGTGCCCCACTGCAGAAGAGGGGCTCCTCACCCCAAGGCTGCTCTCCTAGCTGTGGACCAGGAGTAAGAGGCAGACAATGCATTTTTGCAGAAGCAATTAATTGGCTTGACTTCCTGCAAAGGATAATTTGGGGCAGTTTTGTTCTTAAAACCAAATTATTGACAATCTGTCATAACCTCTTTGTTTCATGTCCACAAAAGAGACTGGAAATGGGTCATCAGTCTTCTCCTTTCCCCACATTTATTTTGGGGAATTTTACCTACCCTTCTCTTGAGAGGAATATATTTTTAGACAGACAGGAGTTTGATGTAAATGATCCAAAGTATAAAAACAAAAACAAATACAAAAACCAACCAAAAAGAGACAGAGTAGTGAAATTCTACTCTATTGGAATGGTAGAGTGTAAATATGTATTCAGAAGCCGATAAGTAATTTTACTAAAAGGATGTAGAGTGGAGGTCAGTAAATAAGTGAATTTATGTTAATGCAAATATTGTTTATTGAGGTGAGAACCAGCTTTTGAGGCTCCAATTTGTACTTTCTGTGTTCTGTCTGGCTTTTGACTTTGCAGCAGAGGAAAGTTTCCTTCTAAGACTTCTTCTCTGGTCATATTGCCTCTCCCACTCTGCACTCTTTCTGCTCATCTCAGCTCTGTGAAGGTGACTTAGAGCTGCAGTCCCCAACCCCCAGGCCGGTCTGTGACCTGTTAGAGACTGGACCGCAGAACTCCTCTGCTGCCCCACCCCCTCACCGTCCGTAGAAAAATTGTCTTCCATGACACTTAGGAACAGGCGGCAGGGGCGGGGCGCAGAGGCAGGGTAAGGGGGACTGCACAGCAAGAAGAGAGTGGCAGCCCAGTGAGTGAAGCTTCATCTGTATTTATAGCTGCTCCCCATTGCTCGCATCACCACCTGAGGTCCACGGCACCCCCCCCCCGGCCCCCCTTCCCCAGTCCATGGAAAAATTGTCTTGCATGAAACTGGCACTGGCAAAGTTTACCAAATGGCCCAGGGACACGCCCTAGACCTTGGACTGGCCTCTAAATGTGGTGGGAAGCCACTGGCAGTTCTAGTCAGGGAGTAACATGATTTTTCTAATGCTTTTGAAAGATCACTCTGCCCAGACGTGGGCAATGACCAGCACGAGTGAGAGTGGTTGGAGGGAGCGAGGTGAGAGAGGACCACGGTGGCACCAAAAAGGTTGGGGACCGCTGCCTTAGAGTACGCTTGTACTGGAGACTGAATGAAGAGCTTGTACAGAGAGCTGTGGGCAGCAAGTGTGCTGAGCAAGGGCTGGGAGGAGAGAGGGGAGGGGTGGGGGCCAGGGAAGGGGCAGAGCCAGGCCCATGGAGCCCCGAGCTCGCTGGCTATGCCCACACATGGCCCTTGGTGGTCCAGTAGGCAGTTTTTGGGTGAAGAATGGACTCGACTTGGAACCACCTTCTTCCAAATCCCGTTCTTCTTCAAGTCATCGTCACCCAGTGAAAGGCCCCATCCTTCCCCAGATGCCAGGGAGCCAGTGCAGAGTAGTGGGTGACAGCAGGGCCAGTGGGGTTAGCCACCATCCTCATCACTTGACTGTTCTGTGCCTGTTTCCTGATCTGTAAAGAAAGCTGACAGTAGTGTTTTCCCTCCTGGAATCTAGTGACAATTCAGTGAGTGTGTGACAGTATTTAGGACTGTGCCTGACATAAAAGCTCTCAAAGAACCAGTAAGTGTTGGCCACTCCATCCGAAAACCTGTGAGCCGCCTTTGACTTTCTTTCCGCCTCACCCACAGCAAGTCCTACCCCCAGAGTGCGCCTTGAGGCGCCTCCTTTCCCCATCCCCACTGCCTCCACCGTGGTCCTCTCTCACCTCGCTCCCTCCAACCACTCTCACTCGTGCTGGTCATTGCCCACGTCCGGGCAGAGTGATCTTTCAAAAGCATTAGAAAAATCATGTTATGTCCTGACTAGAACTTCCAGTGGCTTCCCACCACATTTAGAGGCCAGTCCAAGGCCTAGGGCGTGTCCCTGGGCCATGGGCCTGGCTCTGCCCCTTCCCTGGCCCCCACCCCTCCCCTCTCTCCTCCCAGCCCTTGCTCAGCACACTTGCTGCCCACAGCTCTCTGTACAAGCTCTTCATTCAGTCTCCAGACTCTTGCCGCAGATTTTGCACACTGGCTTCTGATTGTCAGCTTAGATATTGTTTTCAGATGACCTTCTCTAGTCACCCATACTACAGTAAGGCCCCCAGTTACTCCCTGTTTCTTCACTGTGGTTTATTACCTGCACACAGCTTCCCGCTCCCTAAAGTTATCTTGGGTGTTTGTTTGCTTATTCCACTAGAATGTAGGTTGCACGGATCAGAGACTTCAGTTGGTTCCCAGAACCAAAAGGGCCTAAAACTAGCCCCTGGTGGGCTGAACTGAAATGTCTGTGGTTTGTTCACTGAGCACTGGGACAGCAGGTGGCTCCTGGGAGCTGCACCCGTCTTGCTGCATAGACTCTGGCTTGGATCTCAGCACCACACAGCAGATGTGGGCAGCGCACCCCCAAGCTCCAGCAGTGAGCGCTGCCTAGGAGAGCCATGTGTTGCCCCGGCCGGTTCATTTTCTGTCCTGGCACCAGCTGGCACTGTCACCCTTCCCTTTGCAGCTCCTTTCACTCTCTAGACCACAGTAATGTAAGAAAGGAAACTCTCTTCTCGTGTTGATGTGTTCTCTTGTAGGCAGAATTAAGACAGTGACTTTAATGAAGAGACTCATTTTTTTCCACAAGAAAGTGATTGACATAAATTATATTAGCCTCACTCTCTTATGTATTGATGGATTGAGACAAGGTCCCACTCTTGCCCAGGCTGGAGTGCAGCGGCGTCATCATAGCTCGCAGCAGCCTCACACTCCTGGGCCCCAGCCATCCTCCTCCTCAGCCTCCTGAGTGGCTGGGACCACAGGCATGAGCCACCACACCTGGCTGATTTTTGTAGAGTCGGGGTCTTGCTGTTGCTCAGGCTGGTCTTGAACTCCTGGCCTCGAGTGATCATCACACCTCAGCCTCCCAGAGTGCTAGGATTACAGGCGTGAGCCACTGCGCCAGGCCCTTACCCTGTCATTTAACTGAACAAGTCGTGCTTTCCATTCTGTGCGTGTAAGAAGGATTAGCTTGTACTAGGCAATACATGCTCTTGTTCTAAATTCAAAATTGAGACTCCTCACAACTTTACCTCCGTTCTCACCGTCCCCTTCCCAGAGGGCGTGGTGAGCACTGCAGCTCCTCCTGCCCCAGTGCCTGTCCTCGCCTCCTGCCCCGTCCTCCACGGCCTTAGCCTGGGCTGCTGAGCTGGCATCTGGCATCACACGTGGGTGTGTTACTGCTCAGTTCCCCAGCTAGGTGTAGCTCTAGCAGGGCATAGACTTTGCTCTGTTATTGGGCATTCCCAGTGCTTAGTGCGATGCCTGGGGCATGGATGCGCAGTGAATCTCGAATGAATCCCCCAAGTTTTGATATGTGCTATTTTTTTCCTCATTGTTTAATTCCACATATTTGCTCATTTCTATTATGCTTCTTCAACCATTGAGCTGTTTGGAAGTGTGTCTTAAAATTTCCAAAATTTTTTGTTACTGATTTCTAAATCAAATGCACCATGGGTGGAGAACATGATCTGTGCAGTGTCAGTTCTTTGACACCACCATCAGGGGTCACAGACGCCCCACATGGGCTGAAGAGCGCGTGTCCCCTCACGACGTAAAGGGTGGTGTTCTAGAGACCTGTGGCCCCAAGCTGAAGGGTTCCTCCCCCGCTTCTGCTGGGGAACAGCAGGAATTCCTTCTCCTCAGAAGACACACGAGGAGTGGGGAACGAGGGTCCCTCCTTAACAACAAACTGAAGGAGGCTGTGGTGGTTTTTTCCCCAGTGAAGTCACATGTTCTCAGAACATCATAGGGGGTTCAAATACTGGGAAAGTGGCCTGGCCTGGGGGTTAGGATTGTTGGATTGCAGGGTAGCCCAGACCAGCCACTCATCATTTCTGGGAGTTGCCTCTCAGAGCCCTAGGTGATAGGGGTCTCCAGGTCGTGCACGTGTACTGACCTCTTCTGCCAGGTGTCCAGTATGTGCCATGCATACTGCTAGCTTTGGGATAAAGCCATGAGTAGGACAGATGTCTTCCCTGTTTTATTCAGCAAATATTTATTGTGGCCCTGGTTCTGTTCAAACTGTTTATAGTTTGGTGAGGAAAAGGTCTTTGTCATCATAGAATATCTATTCCAGTAAGAAACTGTATTAGTCAGGGTTGTCCAGAGAGGTAGAACCAATAGGATATATGTAGATGTAGACATAGATAGATATATGAGAAGGGATTTTTTAGGGAAATTGGCTCGTGTGATCATGGAAGCTGAGAAGTCCTACGATATGCCATCTGCAAGCTGGAGACCCAGGGAAGCTGGTGGCGTGGCTCAGTCCAAGTCTGAAAGCCTCAGAACCGGGGAAGCTAATGATGTAACTCTCAGTCTGAGGCCAAAGGCCTGAGTGCCTGGGGGACTGCCGTTGCAAGTCCAAGGTCCAAAGCCTGGAGAGCCTGGAGTTCTGATGCCCAGGGGCAGGAGAAGAAGAGTGTCTCCGCTCCAGAAGAGACAGAGAGATTTTGCCTTTCTTCTGCCTTTTTGTTCCATCTGGGCCCCCAGCTGATTGAATTGTTCCTGTTCACATTCAGGGCAGATCTTTCCCTGCTCAGTCCACTGACTCACGCGCCAATCTTCTTTGGAAACACCCTCACAGACACACCAGAAACAATGCTTTACCCACTATCTAGGTATCCCTTAATCCAGTCAAGTTGACACCTAAAATTAACTATCAGAGGAACATATGTACCAGTGGGATAAGATCCCTGTCAGTCCCCAACCTTTTTGGCACCAGAGACCAGTTTTATGGAAGACAATTATTCCATGGATGGGTGGGAGGGGTGGAGCTCAGGTGGTGATGCAAGCGATGGGGAGGGGAGTGGCTGTAAATACAGATGAAGCTTTGCTCATTTGCCCGCCACTCACCTCCTGTGCACCCCCCCTTCCTAAGTTTCATGGAAGACAATTTTTCCACGGACAGGACGGGGCATGGTGGGGAGCGGCAGAGGAGCTTGCGGCCTAGTCCCTAACAGGTTGCAGACCGGTACTGGTCTGTGGCACAGGGGTTGGGGACCGCAGTGTTAAAGTGAAGCCAGGCTGGTGAGATGCGCCTGTAGTCCCAGCTGTTCGGGAGGCTGAGGCAGGAGGATCATTTGAGCTCAGCAGTTCAAGGTTACAGTGAGCTTTGATTGCACCACTGCACCCCAGCCTGGGTGATAGAGCGAGACCACGTCTCTTGAAAGAAAAAAAAGGATGCATTAGAGTGAATAACAGGGAGAGTGACGCAGTTTAGATTGAATGGTCCAGAAAGAGCTCTGAAGAGTGAGGTACAGCTGAATCTTGAAGATGAGGAGCTGCCCATGCACAGAACAGGAACAAGGCCTTGCCATGGGAAAAGGCTCAGGCTGCTCAGGAGGCCGAGGCCGGAGCTTGTGACTGACAGGAGAAGAGCAGGGGATGGGGTTGAGAGGTGGACGAGGACATGACCATGCTGTGCTTTGCAGGCTGTGGTGAGGAATGTAAACTTTTAGTAGCCTTGGAACAGTTTAAGTAAGGTAGCAACTATGATCTTAGGTTTTTTAAAAGTAACTTTATTTTTCAGAAAGTTTTGGGTTAACAGCAAAATTGAGCAGAAAGTACAGAGAGTTCCCATATACACCCTGCCCTCACACATGCACAATCTCTCCTACTATCAACATCCCCCACAGAGTGGTACCTTTGTTATAATTGATGAACCTACACTGACACACCATGGTCACCCAAAGACCGTAGGTATGCAACTCTTGTATGTAGGTAGGTTTACTCTTGGTGCTGTACATTCTATGGGTTTGGACAAATGTATAATGACTTGTATCTGTTATTACAGTATCATACAGAGTAGTTTCACTGCTCTAAAAATCCTCTGTGCTCGGCCTGTTTGTCCTTCCCTCTCCCCAACCCATGGCAACCACTGATCTTTTTACTGTCTCCATAGTTTTGCCTTTTCCACAATGTCATATAGTTGGAATCATATAGTATGGAGCCTTTGCAGATGGACTTCTTTCAATTAGCAATATGCACTTACGTTTCTTCTATGTATTTTCATGGTTTATTAGCTCATTTCTTCTTAGTGCTAATATTTCATTATATGGATGTTCATCCATTCATCTGCTAAAGGACATAATTGGTTGCTCCCAAGTTTTGGCAATTATGAACAAAGCAACTATAAATGTCCATGTGCAGGTTTTTGTGTGGACATAAATTTTCAGTTCATTTGGGTAAAATACCAAGGATCGTGATTGCTGGGTCATATGGTAAAAATATGTTTAATTTTGAAAGAAACTACTGAATTATCTTCCAAAGTGGCTGCAGCATTTTGCATTCCCACCAGCAGTGAGTGAGAGCTCCTGCTGCACCACATCCGTGCCAGCATTTGGTGTTGTCAGTGTTCTGGATTTTCACCATTCTAATTGCTGTTAGATATATTTTTTTCTTTTTAATTTTTTTAAGCCAGTCAAATTTAGCAGTGGGGAGATATGTTTTTAAAAGATCACTCTTGTAGCTGGTTGGAGAATGGAGGAGACTTATTAATAGGCTCTCATTGGCGTCCAGGTGATAGCAGTGAAAATGGAGCTAAGCAGATGGATCTTCAGAGCATTTTTAGAACAGAAAGGACCTCCTGATACGTGAGTGTGAGTGTGAGCAAAAGTCAGGACGTAAAGTAGTTCCGAGTTTTCTGAGTTATTCACCTGGGCAGATAGATGTGGCCACTACTCAGGGAAAGCTGGGAGAGGAATGGTTTACTGGGGGTTCAAGTGTTCAGTCTTGGACACGTCAGGACAGAAGTGCATATGAGACCATGTCAGCTGCATGGTCACACAGGCAGCTGGGTGTGGACGGAGCTTAGGATACACACTTTAAAGCTGTCAGCCAATTTTTATTCAAGTTGCCCTAAGACAGTGGTCCTCTACCCTGGCTGGAGATTTGGAACACACTGATGTCCAGGCCCACAGTTGGTCCACTGAGTCAGAATAGGGTGGGAGTCATGGGCCCACTTTTTGAAGCCCCTTGCCCCACTGAATCTGATATGTAGGCAGCGTTGATACCCACAGATTTGAGCTCCGAGAAACTGACAGAGGTTAGAGAGAGAGGAGGCACCAATGCGAGACTGGAGTGGCCAGAGTGAGAGGGGAGGTCAGAAGAATGTGGTGTCAGGAGCCAGCACCGAGCGCTGGGGGAGCCTGCAGAGCTGCACGGCTGACAGTGCCCTGCCTCTGACCCCCAGCCTTTGTGACCAAACACCTAATTCTTTCCAAGTGTTCTCAGGCCGCTCGAGTCAAGATATACTGCGAGACTGTTGGTTAGAAAGTTATTTTGCAAATAAAGTATCAAGATAAGGAGAGTTAGATGATCGTGAGCAGTTTTCTTGGCTAAGTATTTATGTGTGTTTTCATCCCCTGGGATCCCCCCTCCAAGCAAACTGCAAGTCTGGATTGTGCTGAGGCAAGATGCCTCCCCTGTTGGTGTTTTTATGGCTAGTCACGACTCATGTGTTCTCAGCCTTTATTCAAATAGAGAGTGATACGATTTAGTGGTTTACACTATTACATTAAAATCATACAATCAGCTCTCCCCTAAGTTGATTGATAGATTCTAAGCAATCCTAATTAAAACACTGGCGGGAGTTTTTTTTGTAGAAATTGATAAACTGATTCCCAGATTCATATGGAAATGCAAAAAACCGAGAGGAGCCAAGATAATCTTGGGGAGAAAAAAGCACTATTTGAAGGTTTAGTCTGTTGGATATCAAGACTAATTATAAAGCAATAGGAATTAATTAAGCAATACTGTTGGGTGTTGAGTCAAGGATAAACAAATAGACCAGTGGACCAAGAAAGAAAATCCACAAACAGACCTGCACGAGTATGTGAAACCCATGGTTTCTGACGGGCAGTGTTCTGGAGCACTGAGGAAGGCTATTACATAAGTGGTACTGGGCCAGTGCGGCTTGACCCCCTTTTCAATGCTGTACACAACGTAAACTCAAGTAAATTGTACAACTAAACATAAAACAAAACGAAGACTGGAGAAGGTACCATAAGAGAATATCTCCAAGACCTTGAAGTAGGTAAACATTCATAAACAAGACACAAAATGCATCAACCATAAGGGAAAAGGTTGATAAATTGGACAACAGTAAAATTAAGAATCTCTATGAAAAGACAACATTAAACAAGTGAAAAAGCAAGCCAAAGAAGGGGAGAAGATACTTCCAATAAATATAATTGACCAAGAAAACCCTGTCCAGAATAACAAATTACTACATCAAGAAGAAAAAGACATACAAACCAATTTTTCAAATAAGCAAAAGACATGAACAGGATTTAAGAATGTACACGATAGTAAATAAATATGGATAGTGTCCAACTTTATTAGTTATTGGGGAAATACAAATTAAAACTCCAGTGAGATTTCACTTCTTATTTATCAGAACAGCTAAAATTAAGACCAATGATAACATGTATTGGCAAAGATTTGGATCAGCTAGAACTGTCATGCTTTGCTGATTGGGGTATAAATAGATATGTTTACTTTGAAGAACTGGCAGTATCTCTGCTAAAATTGACCCAGCAATTTCGCACCTCTTCATGTATATATCCAACAACTCTGGACATGTGTTAACTAAAACTGTGTACCAGAGTGTTTGTAGCAGCAGCATTCATAGTAGCCTCAAAGTGGAAGAAACCCAGGTATCCATCAAGGGTGAAATGGATAAATAATTGTCCCATATTCATACAGTTGGATATTATATAGCAGTACAAATAAATGAAATACTGTTTCATATAACATAGATGGACCTTAAAACCATAATATTGAACAAAAAAAGCCACACACAGAATACCTATCCTATTCCATTGATATGAAGTCCAAAAGCAGGAAAAAGTAGCCTGTGGTGATAGAGGTCAGAGTGGTAGTTAGCTCTGGGGAAGGAGCAGGCACCCACTGGGCAAACTGCATGTTCCATTTCTTGATGTGGATGACAGTTTACCCAAGTGTGTTCAGTTTGTCATAATTCAACAAACTGTGTTCTTATTATCTTGTACTTTCCTGTGTGTATATTATATTTTGATTTTTAAAGTTAATTTAAAAACTCATGGCCAGGCACAGTGGCTGATACACTTTGGGAGGCTGAGGCGGGATCCCTTGAGGCCAAGAGTTGGAGACCAGCCTGGGCAACGTAGCGAGACCCTGTCTCTACAAAAATACATTATAAAAAATAAGCCAGGTGTGGTGGCATGCACCTTTAGTCCCAAGTAGGAACTGAGGCTGAGGCAGGAGGATCACTTGAGCCCAGGAGTTCAAGGCTGAAGCAAGCTATGATCGTGCCACTGCACTCCAGCCTGGGCAACAGAGCGAGATCCTATTTCTTAAAAAGAAAAAAAAACCCTCATAATCATATTCCTGTGCTACCTCTCTGAGATTATGGCCAGGTAACTGTGATTCACATGTGGATGTTCCTAAACTATTGAGTTACATGTTTGTAGGCATCTTTGTAGCTTACTCCCCTATGTGGCATTTTACATATCCTGGATTTAGATTTCACTAATTTAAATCTCACGGGGGTTTTATTTCCAAGTTTGTGTGAAGTGCTTTTAGCTCCCGTGTGGACAACAGAATGATTTTTGTAAGGGGTTAGGATTAAGACACATGATAAACTAAGGTTATTATAAATCTTCATTTTGGAAAATAGCTCAATTAGACCATTTATTACTAGGACTTTCCTCCATCTGAAAATGAGTGTTTAAAATGTTAAAATAAAATGAAGGAATTACATTGGTGATATTTTCATTTTTTAGTTAAATGCTTTGCAAGACCTGCATCCATTACCCAAGATAATTTTGGAATACAGGCAGGTAAGTTAGTTTTTTGGTAAGTAAGCAGGTGATGAAGGGAACCATATGGCGCTGTCTTTTAACAGACATCCATAATAGCTGAAGATGCCCTAGCAGTGCTCTCGAGGGAGTGCAGTTAGTCAAGCTGACCTTGGTTAGCACTGTTTACTTGCTCCCTGACATGATTTTACTCAAGTCTGTAGCCCCACTCAACACTGTGGATCCAAGAAGTCACAAATAGAAGAAGATTAATGAAAATTTGGATGGAAATATCCGGCGTCATTATTATGTGACTTCAGTGTGAATGAGTTTAGAAGCCTCCACAAAAGCCACCCTCCTTCCCCTGGCTTCTAGGCCTGGCGAGATTGTCCCGCAGCAGTGTTTTGTCATCTTGCATTAACATTTACCAGCGATTTAGTAACTTGCCCCCATTCCTCTTCTAGCTACTCACCTTTTCTCTGTACACCTGCCATGTACTTCAGAAGTTCTCTGTTGTTTGTGAGCCACGTTCATAACTTTTGCCACCACCCATACCACAGGTACTGTTACTTACTGCCTGTGGCCTGCTGTCTTTGTGAGGACCTGGCAGTGGTGAGGGAATGCATGGGCACCAAACTGGCCCTTTCTCCCAGAAGTAATGTAAGGATTGCAGGAGAACTAAAACGGGGCCACCACAAGGGACACAGGTCAGGGCATTCACTTATCTATGTATCTTTGCAATTTTTCTGTAAATCTAGAATTAGTCCAGAATAATAGGTTTATTTTTAAAGGGTGGGGTGAAATCTTTCTCTGTGGGACGGTGTTATGTAATCCTGGTTACCACCTAAGGTCGTTTTTGGGGCCTCCCGGAGTCATCTGAGGTGGCACCAGCAGCACATGCCCAGCATTCTAGGAAACACTGCTCTGACATTTGTTCCTGTTTAAACACTTCAACAAAGAAAATGATTGTTCTTGTGTTTGTAATTTAGGTCCACAAGATCAAGTCAACCTATGTAGATGGATTACTGGCTTGCATGAAAAAGGTAACTGAAGCTTAAAAAGACACTGTGATTAGGAAAATGGTTTATACATAAGTTCAGATAAATATAGAACTTGAATAATTTCAGTAAATGATGAAATAATCTAATATTCTTAAAACTATGAACCATGATTTTGTTACTATTCAGGTCTTCGTACAGCATAGGTTGGCTTTATACCTTAAAATCTTCTATTTACGTGGAAGCTCGATAGCTGACCTCCTACTTTCACATCTATTATTGCATCTCTTTTCTGGAATCATTTGAGGTAGATGTTACTGTTTTAGTTCATACATGAGGAGACTGTAGCCAGAGAGGTTCTGTGTCTTGTTTGAGGCCGCACAGCAAGTGACAGAACCTGTCTCTGATGTACAGCCCCACCTTGAGTCCATGCCAAGTCCTCCATAGCCCATTGGCCGTCCTCTCCCCATGCACAGGACTTGTGAGTGACACAAAGACCTACGTGTCCTATGCAGCTTCTACGTGGATTAGAAGCAAACGTCCTTCTTTGCCTCTCCCTGATCACGTATCAGGAGTTTTGTAGCCCCAGGGATATTTCAGGGTTGGGAGTTTAGGGCCAGCAAGAGTTCTATGTTGTAGGCGAAGGGTCTTCCGTGTTCTTGACTTCACACAGCATTGCTTGAGTCTAAACTGATTCTTTTTAACTAATAAAGGGCTCCATCTCCTCTACATGGAATCAAACTGGAACTGTGACTGGAAGACTTTCAGCCAAGCATCCTGTAAGTTGTTTAAACAACTGTCTTTGTTAAACGCCAATTTCCATGCCTTGCTATTGAAATTTTGCCTCAACATGTATTTGCCTGTGCAGTTTCCGTTTCCAAGAAGGGACCTCATACTGATAAATTGTGTCTTATTCTGTTTATTCATTTCACTAACATTTATTTAATACCTCCTACTTTCTGGGAACACAGTCGGGGAACAAGTTGTGGTTCCTCTCCTCATGAAATACTCAGTTAGTGAGGTGGGATTCTTCATACCCTGAAACCCATGCACTCTAGCACTGAGGGCAGAAGGGACCCACCCCTGCCTGTATTCCTTTTCATGTATGTGCTAGACAGGTGGCTTCTCATTTCCAGAAATATGTTGAAATATCTGATGCTGTAATGACCAACTCCATTTTCTGGTGGTTGAAGACTATTTGTGATGAAAAAAGCTATAAATGCCCTTAAATTTATGATACATCTTTAAGGAAACTTACAGCAATTAACTTTTTAAATGGCTTTCTATTTTTAAATTGAAGACTCATTACTAATTTCTCATTATAGAAAAGTTCCTTGAGAACAGAAAAGAAATATAAACTAATAAAAGTCATCTATTATTCCACTATGCAGAATTAATTGTGGTTAATATCTTGGTGTTTATCTTTCCATACTTTTTGCTAAGTGTATGTATTCATAAAATACCATTTTTTCTACAAAAATAAAGCCATGCTGTTTTATATTATGCTTTTTTATTTTGACATCTCTTGATATCAGTATACATCAATAAATATCTATCTGAATCTATATTTAAATATATGAATTAAATATGTGAGTTATTTAAATATACATTATATAGTATATATAAATAGGAATATATGTTCATGGTAAAGAAATACAAGTATGTGGAAGTTTATGGAATAAGGAAATGTGAGTCGTCTTTTCCTTCCCTTGGTACCATTTCTGTCTGTTCCATGAGTTCCCTCTGGGGACTGTCAGGCCTTCATCTAGGCATGTGCATATATGGCGTACCTAGTGCACACAGGCAGAAGGGGCACTTACTGGGCCTGCCTCGGGTGACTGTGTGAGGAGGGGAACTGGGCTGGGACTGTGTGGGCTTGCACTGGGGTATGGCCTCATGGGTGCAGTCGGGCAGCTCTGGGTTGCCAGTCGTCTCTTGGGCCTTGCACCCACTCTAGAGAGCTCTTCTGGGGTTGTCTGGCTAATACTAATAGTAATACTAATGCTAATACCAACACCAATACTAATCTGATCTCTGAAAGCAGGTGCTGCCCTCACGCTGCCCTTGGGTTAATTTCTCAACCAGCCATACCTGCGGTAGGCTTTCTCTTAATTGATGCTGCTTCTCATCTAGAAGTTATTTAGGAATTCTGCTGGAAACACTCATATTTTGTGGAGGTCCTTGCTTTTGCCTGTATGAGCTTGTAAATTCCTGCTTTCTGTTATCTTTCCACTTAATCTCTTGCTGTGCTTTATCCTTTTAGAAATTTTAATGGCCCTGGCATGCAGGCAGCACTCCTCCTAGGTTTTCAGTGGTACTGTAGTTTTACTTATTTTTCTGTTGTTTCAATCAAATTTTTGGAAAGAGAAGATATAAACATAATGTGTCCATTCAGCCACCACCTTTAACTGGAAGTCTACATCATCATTTTAACAGCTGCATTGTATTCTGCTTAGTGGCTTTTCCTGTTGATGGTCATTTATATTGTTTTCACTTTTAATTTTTTTGTTTGTTTGTTTGTTTAGAGACAAGGTCTCGCTCTGTTGTCCAGGCTGGAGCGGTGCAATCATAGCTCACTGAGTCTTGAACTTCTGTGCTCAAGTGATCCTCCTGCCACAGCCTCCCAAGTAGCTGGGTATGACAGGCACCTACTACCACACCTGGCTAATTTTGTTTTATTAATAATTTTTTGTAGAGACAGAGTCTCGCTATGTTGTCCAGGCTGATCTCAAACTCCTGGCTTCAAGCGATCCTCCTGCCTCTACCTACCAAAGTGCTGGGATAACAGGCGTGAGCCACCATGCCCAGTCCAGTTTTAATTATTTTATACAGAGATGCCATAAACATACTTGTATGCATATTTTTGGTACATTTTTTTCTGATGGAATTTCTGAGTCAAAGTATATATGTATTTTTAAGGCTTTTAATTACAGTGCCAAAATTATCCTTCCCCCAAAAAATTACATTCCCATCACACAGTGTGTGAAATGCTTGGTCTCCTCATCCTTGCCAACACGAGGAATTTTCATTTTGGTTACTTACTCATTTTTAAAATTTCCATTCCTTAAAAAATTTGATGACGTTGACTACATAAAACAGTTCTTCTTCTGTGAATTGCGTGTTTATGTCATTTGCCCATTTCTCTGGAGGATTTTTATTTTTTCTTACTGATATGGAAAAGCTCTTTATAGAATAAAGATTAACCATTTATAAAATCTTGAATTATTTTTTTCCAGTTCTCTTTTGCACCTTAATCACCCCAGCTACAGTGCAGGGGCATCATCACAGCTCACTGCAGCCTCGAACTCCTGGGCTCAAGCCATCCACCTGCCTCCGCCTCCCAAGTAGCTACGACTAAGGCACACACCACCACCTCTGGCTAATTTTTTTAAACCTTTTTTTAGGGAAGAGGGTCTCACTATATTGCCCAGGCTGGTCTTGAACTCCTGGCCTCAAGTGATCCTCCTGCTTCAGCCTCCCAAGGAGCTGGGATTACAGGTGTGAACCACTGTGCCCAGCTTATTGCCCTTTAATTTTTGAAATATATATTCTTATTTGCCATACTTTAAGTGGCTTTTTTATTATATAAACAATATATGATAATTCTAAAGAATTCAAACAATAGATAAAAATGTAAATAACAAAGTAAAGACCACATAAAATTCCATAGCCATGCAATAGCCATCATTAACATTTTTGTGACCATCTTTATCTCTTTATGCACACACACATACACACATATTTACATAAATGGGATCACATCATATATGTTGTTTTTATTGTAAACACTCCCCATACCCACATACTTCATTCACCTCCCTACCCCAAGCTCATGGTAGGCCATGATAGCAACCTAGAGTGTGCACGTCCATATTTTCCTCCAGACTTATGATAAAATTTTATACAAACCTACCCATATGTATCTATACATATAAACACAGAGATGTGTAATGACTTTGTCATTATTTATTGTATAGAATTAGAATTTTCTTTTTCTGCCTCTTGCTTTTCTCTGTGAGCAATAGCTTGTGGATGTCCCTGTAAGTCATCTGACAGAGTCCCATTTCATTCTTGTTTTTTTGTTTTTGTTTTTGTTTTGTTTTGTTTTGACAGAATCTCACTCTGTCACCTGGGCTAGAGTGCAGTGGCATGATCATAGCTCACTGCAACCTCTAACTCCTGGGCTCAAGTGATCCTCCTGGCTCAGGTGGGACTACAGCCGTGCATTACCATGCCTTGCTAATTTTTAAAATTTTTTTTAAAGACAGGGTTGTGCTATGTTGCTCAGGCTGGTCTAGAACTCCTGGCCTCAAGCAATCCTTCCTCCTTAACCTCCCAAAGTGCTAGGATCACAGGTGTGAGCCACCTCACCTGGCCTTCATTCTTGTTAATGTGTATTCTCTGCACATTATTGTGCAGTTACCCCCTAAGACTAAAACTACAATAAGCACCATGTACGTATGTCCTGTTGTATTGGTACTTGTATTTTCGTGGGACAGATTTTCAGGTATGGAATTACTGGGTTAAAGGATATTACATTTTTACTTTCAATGTTTTTATTATAATAGATTGCCTTCCGAAATGCTTTCAGCCCTTGTCTTTGCCATAAGCAATGTGTGGCAGTACTTTTCTCACTACAGGTGACTTTTCCCTGAACTGAAGTCCCTTATTGTTTCTGCCTTAGTGTCATCTTAGAAAGGCTTTCCTCAGCTCCAAGATTATTTAAATATTCACTTGTGTTTTCTCATAGAAATTTTTCATTTTTTTACACATAAAACTTGAATCTAGCTGGACATTATTTAACCAGATACTATGTAGGTTATATGGCAATATAATACCATAAAATGGCTAGAGGTTGAATTACATTTTTTTGCTTAGAGTGCACAAAATACATGGAATAATATTTTTAAAAATCAGGTTATAACTGTTTTTCAGTATTTTCAAAAAGCTAGTTTTCTCACAGTCACATCCTCCCAAGAAAAAGGTATTGCTACCATTTGTGCAGAAGTATACCTAAAAGTATCCTTGTGTCCCTTTGTAATATCTCTCTCTCACCCCCCAATATTTACCCATGTACTTAGGCAACAACTGACTTGCTTTTTGTCACTATAGATTAGTTTGCATTTTCAGGAAATTTATATGAATGAAATCACAAAGTATGTACTCTTTTTTGTCTGGCTTCTTAGACAGCACTATTATTTTGAGATTCAGCCGTGTTGGTCTTTGTTTCAATTGTTCATTTCTTTTGATTGCTCAATAGTATTCCATTAAATCTGTGTACCCCAATTTGTTTATAAATTCATCTATTGATCAGTATTTAGGTTGTTTCCAGTTGGGGGTATTATTCAGTTTGGGATATTAATATATGTATTCATGTATAGTCCTTATATAGACATCTACTCTTTTTTCTCCTGGGTAAATACCAAGCAGTCAAATAGGTCAGTCATAAGGTAGTTGTATGTTTTACTTTTTAAGAAACTGCCAAACTGTTTTCCAAAGTGGTTGTACCATTTTACACTCCCACCAGCAGTTTATGAGAGTTCTACTTCCTTCACATCCCCAGCAGTACTTGGTATGGTCAGTTTTTTGATTTTAGCCATTCTAATAGATGTACTGTGATATCTAATTGTGGCTTTAATTGCATAGCCCTAATGACTAATGAGATTAAGCATCTTCCCATGTGCTTGTTTGCCCTCCATTTTTCTTCTTCAGTGAAGCATCTAGTCAAATTTTCTGCACATTTTTAAGGGATTGTTGGTTTTTTTATCATTAAGTTTTGAGAGTTCATTATATATTCTAGATACAAGTCCTTTATCAGATATATACTTAACAAATATTTTCTTCCAGTGTGTGGCCTCCCTTTTCGTTCCTTGGACACCATCTTTTGAAGAGCAGTTTTAAATTTTAGTGAATTCTGATTTATCAGTGGGTTCTTATATGGATCATGCTTTTCATGTTACATCTAAGAAATCTTTGCCTAAACCAAGATCACAAAGATTTTATTCTATGTTTCTTCTAGAAGAGTTATAGTTTTGGGTTTTACATTTAGGTATATGATCTATTTTTTGTATATGGTGTGAAGTAAGTGTCTAAATTTATCTTTTTTGCAAGTGAATAGCCAATTGTCCCAGCACCATTTATTGAAAAGACCATCCTTTCCCTATTTAATTGCATTGACACCTTTCTCAAAAATGAATTCACCGTAAATATAAGGGTTTACTACTGTACTTCAATTCTGTCCACTTGATCTGTATACCTCCCATGCCAGTAATACACTATCTTTATTATTGCAGCTTTCTAGTGAGTTTTTAAATTGGGGTGTGTAAGTCCTCTAACATTGTTCTTTTCTTTTTTATTTTGGTTTTTTTCTTTTATTTCAGAATATTATGGGGGTATAAACACTTTGGTTACATATATTGCCTATGCACTGCCCATGTCAGAGCTACAATCATGGACATCCCCCAAACTGTGCACCCGCACCAAGTCGGTGAGAGTTTTCTCGTCCCCTCCACCCTCCTCCCACCTGCCCATCCCCTGGCGAATATTATTGCCATGTGTGACATAAGTGTTGATCAGTTAGTACCAATTTGATGGTGAGTACAAGTGGTGCTTGTTTTTCCATTCTTGTGATACTTCACTTCGAAGAATGGGCCCTAGCTCCATCCAGGATAATACCAGATGTGTTAATTCACCATTGTTTTTTATTGCTGAGTAATACTCCATGGTATACATATACCACATTTTATTAATCCACTCGTGTATTGATGGGCACCTGAGTTGTTTCCACATCTTTGCAATTGTGAATTGTGCTGCTATAAACATTCGTGAGCAGATGTCTTTATTATAAAATGTCTTTTTTTCCTTTGGGTAAATACCCAGTAGTAGGCTTGCTGGATCAAATGGTACTTCTACTTTTAGTTCTTTGAGGTATCTCCATATTACTTTCCGTAGAGTTTGTACTAATTTGCAGTCTCACCAAGAGTGTATGAGTGTTGCTATCTGTCCGTATCCCCGCCAACATTTGTTGTTTTGGGACTTTCTGATATAAGCCAGTCTCACTGGAGTTAAGTGATATCTCATTGTGGTTTTGATTTGCATTTCCCTGACGATTAGAGAAGTTGAGCAATTTTTTATACGTTTGCTGGCCATTATTCTGTCTTCTTTTGAAAAGTTTCTGTTCATGTCCTTTGCCCATTTTTTGATGGGGTTGTTTGATTTTTTCTTGTTGATTTTCCTAAGTTCTGTATAGATTCTGGTTATCAGCCCTTTATCAGATGGGTAGCATGCAAATATTTTCTCCCATTCTGTAGGTTGTCTGTTCAGTCTAGTGATAGTTTCCTTGGCTGTGCAGAAGCTTTTTAATTTGATCAGGTCCCATTTATTTATTTTTGTTGCTGTTGTGATTGCTTTGGAGGTCTTCTTCATAAATTCTTTGCCTAGGCCAATGTCTGTAAGAGTTTTTCCAACGTTTTCTTCTAGAATTCTTATGGTTTAACATTTTAGGTTTAAGTCTGTTATCCATTGTGAGTTGATTTTTGTGAGAGGTGAAAAGTGTGGATCTAGTTTTAGTCTTCTACATGTGGCTATCCAATTTTCCCAGCACCATTTATTGAATAGGGATTCTTTCCCCTAGTGTATGTTTTTGTGTACTTTGTCAAAGATCAGATGACAGTATGAGGATGGTTTTATATCTGGGTTCTCAGTCCTGACAACATTGTTCTTTTTTTAACAAAATTTGGTTATTCTGGGTCTTTGACATTTCCATATGAACTTTATAATTATCATTTATCAATTTCTACAAAAAAGTCTGCTGAGATTTTTATTGGGATTACATTGAATCTAGAACTCAATCTGGGGAGAATTGACATCTTAACAATATTTACTCTTCCATCCCATGAAAGTTCATTTATTTAGGTCTTTTTAAAATTCCCTCAGCAAGGTTTTGTACTTTTCAAAGTATAGGTCTCTTTGTATATTTTGTCAGGTTTATCTCTAAGTATTTCAATACTAATATTTTTGATGCTATTATAAATGGTATTTTTTGTTTTAATTCCCAATTGTTCATTGCTATTATACAGAAATATTTTAATATTTTGATTTTGTATCCTGCAAACTTGATAAACTGACTTATTATTCTAGTAACTTTTTTTTGTAGATTCCATCAGATTTTCTATATAGATGATCTCATTGCATGTGAATAAAGAAAGTTTTACTTCTTTTTCCTCTTATTTCTTTGTCTTGCCTGATTGCACTGATCAAAGCATCCTGTACCATGTTGAACATAAGTGGGGAAAGCAGACATCTTGTCTTGTTCCAGATCTTAGGGGAAATCATTCAGTCTTTCCCCTAAGATTCAGTTGGTAAGAATGATGTTGGCTGTAGGTTTTACATAAATATCCTTAACCACCCTCAGGAAGTTCCCTTCTATTAACAGCTTGCTGAGAATTTTTATGTGGATATTAGATTTTGTCAAATTCTCTTTTGTGTCCATTGAGATGATCATATGGTCTTTTAGTTTGTTAATGTGATGAATTACATTGATAGATTTTCAAATGATAAACCAACTCTGCATTCTTGGAATAAGGTCCATTTGGTCTTGATGTACTATTATTGGATTAGATTTGCTATAATCTTGTCCATAATTTTTGCATCTATTGTAATGATGGCTGTTGGTCAGTAGTTTTCTTTTGTCTTTGTTCTTAGAATAAGGGTAATACTAACCTCAAATAATGAATTGGGAAGTATTCCCTCCTTCTCAGTTTTCTGGAAGAATTTATATAGAATTGGTTTTATTTCTTCATTGATTGTTTGATAAAATTCACTAATGAAGCCATCTGGGCCTGGAGGGTTTTTTAGTGGGAAGGTTTTAAACTACAAATTCAATTTCTTTAATCAATATAGGGCTATTCAGGTTATCTATTTCTTCTTGAGTGAGCCTTGGTAGTTTGTGTCTTTCAAGGAATTTGTCCATTTCATATGAATTGTTGAATTTATTGGCATAAAATTGTAAATTCCTTTGTTCTTTTAATATCTGTAGAATCTGTAGTGATGTCACCTCTCTCATGCCTGATATTGGTAATTTGTGTCTTCTCATTTTTTCCCCCATGATCAGTCTGGCTAGGGGTTTATCAATTTTATCAATCTTCTCAAGGTAGAAGCTGAGGTAGAATCTGAGTTTATTGATTTGAAACTTTTCTTATTTTCTGATATAGGCATTAGTCTAATATAAGCAATTAATAAGTGCTATAAATTTCCCCTTAACTACTGCTTTCTTGCATCCAATAAATTTTGGTATGTTGTATTTTCATTTTCATTCCATTGTAAAAACTTTCCAGTAATGCTGCTATTTTTTTTTTTAAGAACCTAGGTCTCACTCTGTCACCCAGGCTGGAATGCAGTGGCATGATCATAGCTCACTGCAGCCTCGAATGCCCAGGCTCAAGCAGTCCTCCTGCCACAGCCTCCCAAGTATCTCAGCCCACACCTGGCTAATTTTTAAATTTTTAATAGAGACAAGATCTCGCTGTGTTGCCCAGGCTGGTCTCAAACTCTTGACCTCACATGATCTTCCTGCCTCAGCCTCCCAAAGTGCTGGGTGCCACTGCACCCAGCCCTAGTAATGTTTTTGATGACTTCTTTGACCCGTGGATTATTTACAAGTTTGTTATTTAGTTTCCAAATATTTGGTGATTTTCCAAATATCTTTCCATTACTGATCTCTAATTTAATTCTATTGTAGTCAAGAGATATACTTTGCATGACTTGAATCCTTTTAAATTTATTCAGACTTGTTTTATTGTCCAGAAAATGGTCTATCTTAGTAAATGTTCCATGTGTACTTGAAAAGAATGTGCATTCTGCTATTCCAGGGTGAAATGTTCTATAAATACCAATTAGATCAAGTTGGTTGATAGTATTGTCCGTCTACTATCTTCTTGCTGATTTTCTGTCTGATTATTCTGTCAGTTATTGAGAAAGGTGTATTGAAATCTCCAACCATAATTGTGTATTTTTCTTTTTCTCCTTGCAGTTATATCTCCTTGAAGTTTTTGCTTTAGGTATTTCGAAGCTCTTATGAAAACAAATAAAAGGAAAACTAATTCACACAGGTCTATTCTAAATTTCTGTTCTGGCCCAGGAATTTGCATATGTGCAAAGACAGACAGAGATAAATGCTGCAGTCCCACAAATGGATATGTATAGCTGCAACCCCAAGGCATAGAAACTGAAGCTGCCCCTTTGACTGTGTAATTGGAATCTGTTAAGTATTTCACTTACGTGTAATAATTGCAAACTTGTTTATGAGATGAAGAACAGACAGGATGAAATCAATCCTTCTTCCATCAGACCCTAAGACACCTACCTCATTTACCTTTTTCTTTTTCTTTCCCCTGCCCGCTCGACCACATGTTTTTCTTATAACGTCACTGACCACCAATCAAAGACACAAGCATGTCTCCGTTGCTTCACTGCCTGCCCTCTGTGCTGCACGTATTCCCTGTTAAGGAAATGTGTAAATACTGTAACCTTCAGAACACAGGTTACAAGCTCCCATGACCCAGGCTTCCCAGGTGGATCCTCATGCTCTGGCTGCATAACCCTCAGCTGATTGAGATTCCTGTCTCATTCTCTCATTTGGATTGACACTGTTTTAATAGAGGCAGAAACGTTTAGGATTGTTATGTCCTTCTGCTGAAGTGGCCCCTTTATTCATTTATTTATTTTATTTTATTTTTTAGATATGAGGTCTCACTATGTTGCCCAGGCTGGCCTCAAACTCCTGGCCTCAGATGATCCTCCTGCCTTAGAGGCATGTGCCACCATGCCTGGCTCTGATCCCTTTATTTTTATGAGCTAACCTTTTTTATCTCTGGCATTATTCTTTGCTTTGAAATACATTTTGTCTAATATTAAAGTATTAATTTAATATTAATTAATAAAATAAAATTTAAAAATAGTTTTAGAAATAATAAAAATAATAATTTAATATTAATGTTAAAATAGCCATTCCAATTTTTTTTGAATAATGTTAGCATGGTATTTTTCATCCTTTGATTTTTAAGCTATTGGTATCTTTATATTTTTTTTTATCTTTTTTTTGGGTTTTTTTGGTCTCTTTATATATAAGGTACATTTACTGTGGGAAGTATTATGTATAGTTGTTCTTGCCGTTTTATTCATTCTCACAATATCTACCTTTTGATTGCTTAGTTCGGTCCATTAACATTTAATGTGATTATTCAGTGTTAGGTTTAAGTCTGTTATCATGCTATTTGTTTTCTATTCATCCCAATTGCCTTTTTGATTGAGGTTTTAAATTATTCCATTATCTCCTTTTTTGGTTTATCAGCTATACCTCTTTGTTTTATTCTTTTAATGATTAATTTAGAGCTTACAGTATGTATCTTTAATTTATCATAGCCCACCTTCAGGAATGTTATCTCACTCTGCCTTCAGTTAAGAACCTTATAGTTGGGGCGCGGTGGCTCACGCCTGTAATCCCAGCACTCTGGGAGGCCGAGGCGGGAGGATTGCTTGAGCTCAAGAGTTTGAAACCAGCCTGAGCAAGAGCGAGACCCCATCTCTATAAAATTAAAAATAAATAAATAAATAAAACTTCAAAAAAGAACCTTATAGTGGTGCACACTTCTATTTTCTCCTTCCTGCCTTTATGCTACTGTCGTTACATATCTCCCTTTGTACAGTACGTAAGTTATAACTCCCATAATATATTTTATTATTTTTGTTTAAACAGACCGTGATCTTTTAAATAGATTTAAATAAGCAAGTTCTCTAATATTTACCCATGTAGTTACCGTTTCCAGTGTTCTTCATTTCCTTGTTTACATCCACATTTCTATTTGGCATCATTTTCCTTCTGCCTCAAGGACATCCTTTAACCTTTAGTGTGAGTCTGCAGTTGATGAATTCTTTTGGCTTTTGTAGGTCTGGAAATGTCTTTATTTCACCTTTGTTTTCTGAAGGTTATTTTTGCAAGGTGTAAAATTCTCAGTTCAAAGTTTTTTTCCTCAGTACTTTGAAGATGTTACTTTCTTCTCACTTACATTGTTTCTGATGAGAAATCTGCTGTCATCATTATCTTTGTTGACTGGTTCCTTTTAGCTTTTTCTTTATCACTAGTTTCGAAAATTTTGATTATGCTGTACCTTAGTGTATTTTTTTTTCATGTTTCTTGTGTTTGGGATTCATTAAGTTTCCTGGATCTGTGGGTTTATAGTTTTCATCAAACTTGAAAAAATTACTGGCAATTATTTATTCATATACATTTTTATCCCCCTCCTTCTCTCTCCTCTCCTTTGGGGACTCCACTGATAATTGCATATATTAGTGGCTTGAATTTATCCCACAGCTCACTGAAACTCATCTTTCTTCTTTTCTTGAATTGTTTTTCCTGTTTCAATTTGGACAGTTTCTGTTACTGTGTTCTCTAGTTCACTAATCTTTTCTTTTGTCATGTTGAATCTGTTGTTAATCCCATCAAATGTATTTTTTATATTAGACATTACAATTTTCATTTCTAGAAATTCAGTTTGGATCTTTTTTATATCTTCTGTGTATCTGCTTAATTTTTTCAATATATTGAATGCAATTATAATAATTATTTTAATGTCCCTGTCTGCTAATTTTAACATCTGTGTTCATTATGGATTAGTTTCAATAGATGATTATTTTCATTATGAGTCTATTTTCCTGCTTCTTGGTATGCCTGATAACCTTTGTTTGGATGCCAGACATCGTGGATTTTACATTGTTTGGTGATGGATTTTTTTGCGCTCCCATATATATTCCCGAGCTTTGTTCTGGGATGAGTTAAGTTACTTGGAAACAGTTTGTTCCTTTTTGGTCTTGCTTTTGTGATTTGTTAGGCAGGTCAAGAGAAGTGCTTCATCTAAGGCTAATTATTCTTCACTCCCTGAAGAAAGACCTTCCTGAGTATTTTAGCTAATATCCCAATTATTATGAGCTTGTCAAGAATGGCTGGTGGGAGCAGGCCCTATCCCTGGCCCTATATGAGTATTGGGCATTATTCTCTAATACTTTTGGATGTTTTCCAGCCTTCGGTAGTTTCCTCATATGCATGCATTAATCGGTTCTCTACTAAACACTTAGCTCTCTGATGGGCTCAAGAAAAGTGATGATTTTATAGATTATCTGGCCTTTCCTCAGTGTTAGGGTGGGAACAACTTTCTTTTCAATTGTATGCATCCCTAGCAGAAGTAGAAACTCCAACCTACTGATTTTTAATTCATCTAAAACTCTGCATTCTTTATGTTCTCCTAGCATAGGAATAGTTCATTAATCAATATTTGCTTTATCAGAACCTCAGTCTGGTGTCCCTCCTAGATACTCCACTCCCTGTTTCCCTAATCATGATGCTTATTAGACTGTGTTGTGACAGCCTGTGCTTCTGTTCACCTCACTGGATTGCAAATTCCATGAGAATAGGAACCTTTTTTGCATGCTTCAGTGACCTATCCCCAGGCCTGGCTCTGTACTTGGAACGTAGTAGGCACCAACTATTTATTGAATGTAAACCTGGATATGTGATCTACTCTTGAATTGTCTTTCAGTGTCTCAAAGTCATCTGATTTGGGGTCATCATCAGGATCACGGTGTTGACAATATGGGCCAAGTCTCTTCCCCATGCAGGACTGTCATGCTCTTCATTCTAGGCATGAGTTGGTCATGAGATCTTTTGTTTGTCTAAATTCTCTTCTTTCCCCAACTCTGATACTTTAGGGTTCATGCCTGTCAATCCTTATTTTGCATGCCCCTCCTAGAACTATCATATTTTATTATAAAAGCCTTCTCATGGAAAGGTGTTGAGGACATTTGTTCTCATTGCACTTGCCAGGAGCCACATTCTTACCATCCAATACCTCCTTATCATGCATGGCTTTGATGTCCCTTCTAAAGTTTCTACATCAGCAGGGCCAGTTTTGTCAGTGTCCTCATTTCACTCAATGCCAGTTGTGATACTGGCTCAGAATTTATCAACATTATATAATTCAAAATATCTGAACTTTCACATTGTATTTTTACAAATTCTTTAGTATCTTAAGTTCTGATTTTTCTTCTACCTTAGTATTTACTTTTTTTAAAAAAATGTTGTAGCTGTATTAAAATCTAGACATTATTTAGCTGGATTTTTGCTTTGATTCCTTTGTTAGTAAGTCTTTTTTCCTCTTAGTTTTCTTTATTTTTCTAACTGTATGTTCAGTGTTTCATTAGCATGTTTGTAGTAACTTTTTAGTGTCTAGCTGGGTTGGAGCCAAATAAACATTTTGGTATCATTTATGATTCCTTGGTCCCTCATGTTTTCCCTTGCCTTCAAGCCATTGCTCTTGTTACCTCTGTCTGGTGACTTTTTCTGCCCCTAGATCCCTGAGTACATGTTCTTCTAGTCCAGCCTTACTTACCTGACAAATGCCTGTTAGTTCTTCTGGTTTCTACTCAGGGGGTATGTCCTCAGAAAGCCTTGTTTGACCCCCTCAAGCTCATCCTCCTGCCCCCCAAAGCTCAGTTAGATGCCTCTTTTCCTATTAAAAAGGTATGGAACCTAATACAATGAATATCTATGTATCCATCATCCAGTTTGAAAGCTTAAAGTTATTTGGGTACATTTAAAGCCCCTGTTTATCCTTTCCCAAGTCTGTTCTTTCCAAGTTGGTTCCCTTTTCTATCCCAAACTTGGTGTTTACCGTAGCATTTTAATGCTTGCATATACATGTGTATATTTAAAATCCCTTAAATATATATATTTCCTTAAATAATAGTTGGTATTTTTTTGCTATTTTGAACTTTATATAAATGATAGTGTGTTGTACTTGTACTTATACAATTTGCTGTTTTTGTTTAACATTGTATTGTTAGAGGTAGCTATAGGTTATTCCTGTCAGCTGCTATATAGTATGTCATTGTGTAAATATACTAGAATGTTTCTACTTTTTCACTATTAAAAACAATGCTGTGAGAAAAAAAGTACTGCTGTGATGAATATTCCTGAACACATGCAAGGGTTTTCCTAGCTTGTCACCAGCCTTGTCTGACCATAGGGTGTGCTAATATTCACCTCTCCTGATATCACCAAATACCCTCCAGATGGTGGACCGACTCACACTCTCACCTGCAGGATGGGAGACCTCTCACTGCCCTACAGACCACTGCACTTGGTGTTTCCAGACTTTAAGTTTTTACCAGTCTGATCAGTGTAAATTAGTTTTGTATTGTGGTTTAATTTGCATTACTTTAATTACTAATGAGGGCAAGTATATTTTCATGTTTATTGGTCAGTCCATTTTCTTCGGTGACTTGCCTGTTTATCTCCTTTGCCTATATTCAATTTAGTAGTTTGTCTTTTTCTTGTTAATTTGTAAAAGTTCTTTCTATGTTATGGATTCTAGTCTTTTGTTCAATTATATATATATATATATCTCTTCTTCCAATCTGTGATTTGTTTATTTTTCTCTTATATGCTATGTCTTTGATTTACAGATGTTTTTCATTTTAATATCATCAAATTTAAGGTCTTTTTCTTTATGGTTTGAGCTTTTTGGTGTCTTTTTTTTTTGTTTTTTTTCAGACAAAGTCTCACTCTGTTGCCCCATCTAGAGTGCAGTGGCGTCATCATAGCGCACTGCAACCTCAAACTCCTGGGCTCAAGTGATCCTCCTGCCTCAACCTCCCGAGTAGCTGGGACTACAGGCTCACAGCACCACGCCCAGCTAATTTTGCTATTTTTTGTAGAGATGGGATCTTGCTCTTGCTCAGGCTGGTCTTGAACTCCTGAGCTCAAGCAATCCTCCTGCCTTGACCTCCCAGAGTGCTAAGATTACAGGCATGAGCCACTGCACCCAGCTCTTTTTTATGTCTTGTTTAAGGAACTCTTTCCTGTTTGAGGGTCATAAAGATACTCAAATTCTCTTTTAATGGTTTTAAAGTTTTGCTTTTTACATTGGGTCTTTAATTCCCATGGAATTTGTTTTTATATAGGTGTGAGATAGAGATCTGATTATTTTTCCATTTGGACAAATGCTTCTTATAACTATTATTGTAAGAACTTACAATAATTTGTTATGCCTGTCATGTATGAATTTTGATAAATGCATTGGTCTGTTTCTAGGCTCTGAGTCCTGTGCCCTTGGTCTGTTTCCCTATTCTTAACTTACTATAGCTTCATTATAGGTGTGTATTCCCAGAGCAGCCTCTCCTTGACCCTGTCCTGTCGCTATTACCTTGGTAGTGATTGCCTTCACTCTTAGTAGGCTCCTGGAGTCTTCAACATTTTATCCCAATAAACAAGTGCAGTGTCTACCATTTGAAAGGTAGTTACTAAATATTATTGAAAGAAAGAGTAAAATCAGGGACTTAAATCTTAGTTACCAAGTGCTAAAAATAGCTAATGTATTATTGAGGGGAAAATGTTTTTAGAGAAAAATATATAGCATTAGCTCTTACAACTTGTATTTATTAGGTAAAGGAATCCCTCCAGTAGTTTGTATATTATTTAAATATTAATTATTTAGAGGTTGTGTATGTTAAGAACTATCATTTTTCATAATAGCTGACACATGGTAAGATTTTGATAAATACAGTGAATGAATTCTTTTAGTTAAGAGAGTGTTCTAAGAAATATTTTTAACAGTAAATATATATTTAATAGAAGATGCTTTTTATAATTTTAAGAAAAATTATTAGTTTTTCAAAAGAATATATTATAACATCTGATATTATGAAAAAAGATATTAAGTTCCCTAGGGGCAAATCATCATCAACCAAAGCTCCTAGGTCTAAGTGGCAATTCAGTTTTGAAGAATATCTGGATTGTTTCTAGTTTTGGGCTATTACAAATAAAGCTGCTACAGGTTTCTGTGTGAACTTAAGTATTCATTTATCTGGGATAAGTGCCTATGAATGTAATTTTTGGATCTTATATTTTTTAATATGTTGCCAAATGCTATATGCTAATATTTTTGAGGATTTTTGTGTGTATACTTATGAGGGATATTAATCTGTCTTTGTCTGGTTTTGCTATCAGGGTATTACTAGTTTCATAAAATGAACTGGGAAGTGCTTCCTCCTTTTGTATTTTCTAGAAGATATTATATGGAATTGGTAATAATTCTTCTTTAAATATTTGATAGAATCCTCTAATGAAATCATCTGGTCCTAGAGATTTCTTTTTGAAGAATTTGTAAATTATGAGTTTAACTTCCTTAATAGTTATAGGGTTGTTCATGTGATCTGTTTCATATTGGATAAATTTTGGTAGTTTGTGGTTTTTGAGGAATTTGTCCGTTTTTTCTAAGTCATGAAATTTATGTGCATATAGTTGTTTGTAACATTACCGTATCTTTTTTTTTTTTCCTTGAGACAGAGTCTCACTGTTTTGACCAGGCTAGAGTATAGTGGTGTCATCATAGCTCACTGTAACCTTGAACTCCTGGGCTCAAGCAATTCTCCTGCCTCAGCCTCAGAGTAGCTGGGAGTCCAGGTGTGCACCACCACCCCTGGCTAATTTTTTTAAATATTTTTTTTTTTTTTAGAGACAGGGTCTCACACTATATTGCCCAGGCTGGTCTCGAACTCCTGGCCTTAAGCGATCCTCCTGCCGCAGCCTCCCAAAGTGCCGGCATTACAGGCGTGAGCCATCGTGCCCAGCCACCTTATCCTTTTGATGTCTATAGGGTCTGTGATGATATTCCCTACTTCATTCCTGATACTGACAATTTGTGTTTTTTTCTCTTTTCTTTATCAATGTAGTGAGAGTTTTTGTCAATTTGATTGATCTTTTAAAATAACCAGCTATTTGTCTCATTGCTTTTTCTCTATTATTTTCCTGTCTTAATTTATTGAATTCTATTATTTAGTGTTTCCTTTCTTCTCCTTGATGTGGGTTTGTTTTGCTTTTTTCCCTGTGTTCTTAAGGTGGGGGTTAGACTACTGCTTTGAGGCTTTTTCTTTCTTCTCATGTATGCATTTTAAGTGCTATAAATTTCCCTCTCAGCACCATTCTAGCTTTATCCCATAAACTTTTTTATTTTTTTATTTTTTTTTTTAGCAAACGTTGCCTGATAGTTTATCCCATAAATTTTGATATTTTGTATTTTGTCAAAAAAAATTACACCAGACTAAACATGCAAGAAAGAGATGATTTAAGACTATTGCAATGGGGGGCTGGGTGTGGTGGCTCACGCCTATAATCCCAGCACTTTGGGAGGCTGAGGGAGGAGAATCACTGGAGGCCATGAGTTGGAGGCTGCAGTGAGCTATGATTGCACCACTGCATTCCAGCCTGGGTGGCAGAGCAAGACCCTGTCTCTAAAAAAATTAAAATTAAATTAAAAAAAAAAAAGTCTATTGCAATAGGGGAGAGAGATTGAACTCAACTCCAAATATTGCAAGGGCAGCTGGGGATTTACAGCCAACAGGCAGGGTAAGGGGTCAGTGGATGGAAAATTACTAAGAGGATCTTGGCAATGTATCAAGAATGGGGGGATTCTTGCTAAACTGCTTGCAAAATTTGTTAAACTCAGCCACAGTTTTTCTGTGGCGTTTGGCTGGAGTGGTGTGCTGTTTATCGTCTAAAAGTTTTCTGTCTTGCTAGGCTGTTCCTTTTCTGGTCCTTTGGCTAGTGAGAACAGGCTTTTGTTTGTTGGTTTTTGGTTTTGTTTTTTGTTTGTTTGTTTTTGTCAGTATCTGTTGGCATTTCCAGGTTATTGCCACTTCCGGCACCCAGTCTGTGACATATTAGACAAGAAGAAACCTGGGAACTCACCTCTGTGTAATTCTTTGGTTCTCCTGGTCCCTAGCCAGCCTGCCTTATTAGCTTCACCTTTCAGAGTCTTCTTATGTTTGCTTTATATATAACACCCGGGGTTTTAGTTGTACCTGGTGGGAGGAATAAGGAAAGTATGTTCACACCACCTTCCTGGAAGCTGGAGTCTCCTTATCAGCAGCTATCATTGAACAAAATATTTGGTAGCACAGGGATAGTTTTGAAAGACCATCCAAAGTATATTTCATTCCCAGCATTTCCTGCTACTGAGAGACTGATGAGGCCTGTATTACTTCAGAGGGAGATGCGGCTACAGCTGAGAATGAAGACAGTGTTCAGCTCTGGCTTTCAACGAAAACTTGTGAAAGAACACAACAAAAACAAGAGAAGTATCAGGCACTAGAGATCAAAAAGTATTTTGTTTTGTTAACTTTTGAATTACAGAAAGACTCAAAGCCTTGTATTTTCTGCTTAACATTGTAAAGGAAGCCATTGAGTAGAGAGGATGCAAGATGCTATGCCATCACAAGAAGGAGGTGGCAACTACTCTGGGCTGGGAGGAAGTGCTGAGCAGGAGAGCAGGAGAGCAGAACCCAAAGCGAAGCAGCGTGTCTCTGAAAGGCACTGACTCTGGCCCTTCTGGGTCAGAAACCAAGGTGGGGAGAGAAAGCCAGGGAGGGGCATGCAGCCCCCCGCAGGCTGTACGGTACCCAGGCACTGAGGCTCCTGGGAGTGCCAGGCCAACACTTGGTGGTGTTAGGGCAGAGAGGGCCTGAAGCTGCTCTCTCCCGCCAGGTCTCCGTGGGCCCCACAGGCATGAGTGGGGTCTGGGAGCTCCTGCAGCTCCCGGGTCCTGTGCTGCCTGGCTCTGGCTGGACCATGAGGGGAGCTGTGGGATGGACAGTCCAAGGCCTGGTCCACAGGGAGGGTACAGCTGAGCTTCAGGAGATACCGGTGTCACCAGAGCCACCACCAGGGTCAAGTCAGCAGAAGAGGGACATCAGACACTGGCTGGGCTCAGAGCACAGACTGTGGTCCTTCACAGACACTTCACCAGCAGAAGCAGACGGGGCAGGGCAGCCACAGCTGGTGACACAGGCGCCTCCCTGCTGGGGCCATGGTGATATGTAGGCTCCCCCATCCCACCAGCCCAGACACCGCCTGGAGAAGGAGGAGAGGGAGTGGAGGGAGGGGGACTGAGGGGACAGCAGGCTGGGCCAGCCACACTAACTGGGCACTGTTCCCCACGTGTGTAGACTAGGGCTTAAAATGCCCCCAATCCGTGTGTTCACTCGGACTTTCAGGTGCAGATAATAGAAAACCAAACTCAAACTGATCTAAAGAATTAAGGATATTTCTTAGCTTCCCTGACTTAGAAGTTGACAACCCAAAATAAGTGACTAAAGCAAAGATCTCAATCAATGGAGGTTTATTCAGCCAAAGTTTGAGGATGCACCTGGAAAAACACAAACCACAGATGCATCTTTGACTGCTTTTTCCAGAGGGGAATTTGGGAACTTCTGTATTTAAGGGGAGGAGGCATACATAAAGAAAAAGGCGGAAGGGGGTGGGCAGTGAGGCAAATGGTCACATTCTTGTGAGGCCCAGGAAATCCACATTTTGCATAAGGTAAGGTGAATGTTTGAAGAGGAAAAGGGACTAAAGGAAGAATCTGTAACGTAGATGTCCCTGGGTGGCTGGAGGAATGGTTGATCTCATCCTGTCCCTGTTCTGCACCTGGGAAGATAAGCTTGTAATCGACACTAGTTTTAGGAGTTAGACTTAGCCTGTAGACCTGAAGTTACAACTTGGAGGTCCTTGTTTATGGGAGGCCAGCAAGGAATTTCCTTATGAATGGTCTGTGGGGGCGAGTCCTTGCAGATGCCTTTTGTCTTTCTGTGGAGATCTGACTGATGCATGATGTTAGTAACGGCTGTTCCCTTGGAAGGGGGTGTTGCAGGACTCCAGGCTTGACCTTTGCTTTTGCATAAGGAGTTGAGGGGATGGTCCTGAGATTTTTATTTTCCTTTACAAAGCCTAAGGAAGGGCTCACTTCAGGAAAGGTTTGATCTGGTGGCTGAAGTTATATGGGCAGACCCAGCTTCTTTCTCCTCTTTTCTCAGCCTCTCTTTCATGTAGATCTCCCCTCATCGTCCCGAGGTGTCATTGAACCAAGCGGGGGTCCGCTCACCTGGTGCAGTAAAGCCAGACACTGGAGCTGAGAGTTGCAGCAATAACAGGAGGCTTTATTTGCAGGGTGCCATGCAAGGAGAATGAGCAGCTAACACTTAAAACTCTAACTCCCCAGTGGCTTATAAGCCAGGGTGTTTAAAGGCAGTACATTTCAGGCAGGCCTGGCCCAAAAAGGTGGGTTATCCTGAAGTGAGGGGGCATAGGTAGATTCAGAGATTCTTGGATTAGCAGAAAAGAATGTTAAGATGGGTGTGACAGGCCCTTCAGGGAGAAATTTAGAACAAAGAATGGCAGTCAGAGTTAGTTCAGTTCCTCAGTTCCCCTTTATCTGCATTTTCCATCTGGTGGGAGTTCCTGAAAAACAACTCAAGAACATGCTAAGATGCCACCTTTTAGTTCCCGTAGGGAACCACACACCTCCTGACTCTGGCTTCCTTGGAGGGCCATTGTTCTCATCAGGTCACCTGTTCAATTTTCAAGGTTAGCCAGGTGCCCGGAACTTCCCCCTGAAAAAAAACTCAAGATTTTCCTTTATTTCCACGCCTGGGGGGCCTGGCAGCCCCCTCAGAGGGGTCCCTGCTTGGTTTCAGAGGCACATAGTGCGTATCGCAGCAGACCTTGGAGTCACTTGCTTAGTTTATCTCCAGTGGGGATGAAAAGTGTCCTTCCATGCAGCTTCCGGGAAAGTGTGAGGAACCACCTGTCGCAGATGCCGCAGCACGCGTCTCCCTGCATCTCTGTGGCCTGGAGACGAGGTCTGCTGGCTGGGGGGGACCTTAATGAAAATCTGAGTGCCACTTGCTAAAGAGAAAGGAAAAGAGAGCGCTGCATGGCCCCAAACAGCCAGTATCCCTCCACCAGTGGCAAGATTATTTTTTTCCTTCCATCAGCAGAAATAAGAGTTATGAATTTTAAATCTACTCCATAAGTTTAATTTAACCAATATCCCTTTGAATGTGCCAAAAGGTAAAAGAGCTGTTTATTACTTTTTTAAAAATTCTAATAGGAAGTTTTCTATTCTGTCTTACAAAGCACCAGCCATTCAAAGTTATTATTTGATGAAGATTCTTATAAAATTTTTCTTCAGGGTACAGACTGCGCCACATATGAAGAGGCCTTGCTTTCCTGATATAATATTTATGCTGTATTTTCCTTAGGACCTATGTAAATGTTATAATAGCTATTTTGAAATAATTCTAATCAAGGTGTTTACGTTTTGGTGTTTTGTTTTTCTGCTTTACTAATGAATGTCCTTCCTATGTAAGGACATTCATAAACATCTATCAAAAACTGTATTAGCAAGATGTTCATAAATCATCATATGATGATTGGTTTCAAATGGTTTCAGTAGTGGTGCTAAATCTGCATGCCTCATTATACCCCCCCTTTTGGATTTAGACCAGCATATGAAAGTAGAGATCAGAAGACTGACAAAACAGACTTTTCATGGCACTGAGATACCAAACTACAAACAGGACCTAAGGCCATGCCAGGCAAAGGTTGGTTCATGCCTGCAGGCCTGCAGTTTGCTTACTGATCACTTTGAGTCAGTATGTTGTGGTTTGCTCTATGATTAGCAGGCTTCCTTATCTTAACTTAAAACATCCCTTTCTACGGATTCCAAGCCTTTAGACAAAGCTTGATTTCTTTAACCAGTTACAAATTAAAGAATCTCTGAACCATCTATAACCTATAAGCCCCTGTTTTGAGCTGTCACGCTTTTTCAGGCCAAACCAATGTATACGATTTACGATTTTATCTGCAGTTCCTATCTCCCTAAAATGTATAAAACCAAACTGTAACCCAACCACCTTGGGACCACTTACTGAAGGCTTCTTAGATTTTTGGCTTGTTAATAGAAAAAACCAAACTCTGCAAAATAATTTAAAGAGGTTTATTCTGAGCCAAACATGAGTGACCACGGTCCTGGGAACATATCTCAAGAGGTCCTGAGAAAATGTGCCCAAGACAACAGGCCGGGCTGCTTTTCTCTGTAAGTCACAGCACCCCGGGACAGCATCGCAGGCTCCAGCCTGCCCTGCTCAGCAGAGGCTCAGGCTTCCCTCTGCTGGCCTGGTGGTTTCCTTTGCTCTGCACCATCTCCACTCTGCCCTTGCTGGTGATGGACTTGGCTCAGTGCTCCAGCTCAGAGTGGTCTCTCCTCCCTCTGTGACCATGGGGGTTTGGCCCCTTCCCAGAGGAGTGGGCTCTTTTCCCTCCGCTGAGACGTTGCAATCAGGGGTGTTCCTCCTTTCTCCTTAGAGCCCTCTGCACAAGCGCCTCCTTTACTGGCAGCTGCCACACCCATGTGAATGCTCATAAGTCTCAAATCTCTGTCTTCATTCAGCTTTCCTTCAAGAATCTCAAACCAAACACACAAAAAAGACAGCATGATTTTACCATTTTTAAGCCAAGTGTGCATCTCTGAGCTCCCCGTGTGGATTCCTTGGTTCACCTGGTCACGAAGGCCAGAACCCTGTGGACTCTCCTGCAACGGCTCATCCCCACCCTAGTGACCCACCCGTCTTGGTGCAGGCCTTCCCAACTCCACTCCAAGTCCACAAGCCTCCATCTCTCCAGCCAAGAGAATCTCCTAGAAATGCAATCCCAACTCTGCTGGGGCAGTGGCTCATGCCTGTAATCCCAGCACTTTGGGAGTCCGAGGTGGAGGATCGCTTGAGCCTAGGAGTTCGAGACCAGCCTGGGCAACATAGCAAGAACCCATCTCTACAAAAAATTGAAAAATTAGCCAGGCATGTTGGCACTTGCCTGTAGTCCCAGCTACTCAGGAGGCTGAGGCAGGAGAATCACTTGAGCCTAGGAGTTTGAGGTTGCAGTGAACTACGATGATGCCACTGCGCTCTAGCCCAGGCAACAGAGCGAAACTCTGTCTCAAAAAAAAAAAAAAAAGAATTACCATATATAATTATGATAACTGTCACACAGGCTAGAGTCAAAAAGAATTGTTCTCAAATCTGCTAAGTGATGTATCCACCAAAATTATGTTTCAGTATTAGACAATTGTGTTAAGTATTAATATGCTTACGCATGATACATTGGCATTACTTATTTTAATGTTTAATAAAATGTGATGCGTTTTAAATACCTTAAATGATACAGATTAATTTAAGAGTAGATATTCCAACTAAAGCTATTCTTTTATCATTAACAGAATATCCAAGGTATCTCAAAGCATCCAATTCAAATTATGAAACCTCGAAATTTTAAAGGTAATTCATTTTATTCTACCTTGCTAAAACCTTGGGTAACATTTTTTGAAAACCTAGAAGTGTTTGTCATCACTTTTCTATATAGTTAACTGCTTCATTTTCCTGAAGTTCTCTGTGTTTGCATGACTGGGATTCAAATATACATTGAAAATAAAAAACAGCTAAAGTGATATGGTGCCTCCCTTTTAGTAGTTTACAAGTGAAAATAGATTATAATTATACGAGGGAAGTAGCTCTCCTCCTACCATCTCTCCCCCGCCAACTTCCCAATAAAGAACAAACAAACATACAACAGCACTGTCTTTTATTAAAGTCTGAAAATTACTGGAAATGTTGATAGAAGCACACTACCATTCTCTACTTTTTTCTTTTCTTTTTTTTAAAGAAACAGGGTCTCACTCTGTCACCCAGGCTGGAGTACAACAATGGTACAATCATAGCTTCCTGTAGCCTGGAACTCTTGGGCTCAAGAGCTCCTCCAGGCTCAGCTGATGGTCGCTTTTCCAACAAAGACAAAGTTCAGATCTGAGCAAATGAGCATTCTGTGGCCCATTCCCAACACACGTCTGTACCCTTGGTGGGGATGCTCCTGCCCCTTGCTCTGGGCACTGCTGTACCGGGAGGTCCTAGGAAAACAGTGGAGCGTGATGAGAAGTCCTTTTTAAAATACACAGTCATACTAAACAGGGCCCGTGGAGTGTGATCATGAACAGCCTGGTCCCCCCACCCTTGAAGATGTCTTCAGTGGGAATTTACAATGTGCTTCCCCATGTAGATCTTCTAAACAGTGAGGCTCACAGAATCTCAGACTGCTTTTACTGGAATGCATTCAATTGTCAATATTTGACTTTTCCTTTCTTCATTAAGAATTCTAGACAGAACAGAAAATTTTAATACCAGAAAGTCTAGTTAACTTTTAGTAGTAATATGTTATTTTAAAATTACATTAATAAAAATATTCAGAAAAACTAAAAATCTAGACTCAACCTTAGAATGATATTAAAATAATTTTGTATTGAGGAATAGCTATGATAGCTCATGACCAAATTCACTAAGTGCTTTTGAAATAACAATTAAGGTAAAGAAGACGAGATTCTCACTATCTCCCCGAGGGCCATGTTTGTTTCATCCAAAGGCCACACCTTCCTAGCAGCAGGTACGTGCATGCAATGCTGGAGGGATGTGGTGGTCATGGTAGCTCACTTTATGCATTTTCATACAGTTCAAATATTTAGAAATTGAGTAAGTCAAAGGTACTTACAGAACTCATTCTTTCAAATAAATCCTAAGCAAAGATTTATATGAAACGAAGATTTCTTATGCACAGTAAATAATAACAGGTCTTTTACTTCCAGGGTCCCTTCACCTCACCACATCTAGATCCCAGATAGTCCTGCATGGTCCTGCTCAATCTGCGTCTCTCTTCCCTGTCCTTGCCCCAACTTCTCTCTGCCTAACACGCTGTCCATGGCCTCGCTGCCTGCTCCAGTTCTCCCCATGACAGCCCGTCCACCGCAGGCCCCTGCCCAGGCCATGCCTCTTCCCCAGATGCCATCTTGGCACCTCCTTCGCTGCCTCCGTGCCTTTGTTAAATGTCACCATCTTGGCAAGGCCTGTAAGTAGGGTGCCTGATTACCCTGTTTATAATAGCAACTTCCCTACACACACACTCCTCAACCTCCTCACCTTCATCGATCTTTTACATTTTATTTCTTGCCTTCTAACATACCAAATAATTTCTTCAAGTTGTCTTCTCCTCCTAGAATGTAAGCTCCATGGGGAAGGCAATTTTGTCTGTTTTTTTCACTAACATATCCCAAGCACAGGGCCTGGCACATCATAGGCCCTTTCTAAGATTTTGATGTATACAATGAATGAATGAACCAATGAACAAATGAATGAACACAGCCCACCCTGGAGACCTTGCTGGCCTGCAGGAGGCAGAGAAGGTGTGCAGAGCCAGAGAATGGCTAGTGGCACTGAGGCCAGGGGACCCTGGCCAGTGGGAGATGGGGATGTTGACCTTGACCAGCAGAGGGGAAGAAAGTCTGAGGGTGGGGCAGGAGGAGCAACAATGAGGGCCATCCTTGGTAAATTCTGAATTAATGCAGAACTCTGTCTAACAGACTTTTCACAGATTGAATTGCGCATTCTTGCACATTTATCTGGGGATCCAGAACTTTTGAAGTTATTCCAGGAATCTGAAAGAGATGATGTGTTTTCTGCTCTGACTTCACAGTGGTAAGATACATGTGCTCAGGTATCAGATCTGCAGGAATGCCACCATGATTTTAAAAGCTTGAGGTCATTCCAAGGATATTTTCAAAAGACAGAAATTACATTTTTTTCTGTAGTAGTTAATCATGTTGAAAAGAAGAGGAGACAACCAGTATACCAAAAGTCTCCTAATAGTGGAGGAACTGATGGTTCTTCCCCGCTAAAAAAGAAGGTGATCGCTGGAGAATGTAATAGAAACGGCGTTAAAACAACGAGCCCCCTCCAGTGAGCACCCTCTGATGAGCGACTGGAGGCAGCAGCAGGGTGCCGTGCAGGAGGGTGGTGTGGCAGACTGAGCACTGAGCTGTGGGGCAGTCCCTGCCCACAGCACACACTCGGGGAAACAGGCAGGTGGTCTCAGGTGGTGTTGGGTGGCTTGGCAGTGTTGTCAGAGGTCCTTCTTTCTTTCTGTGTCTTTATTTGTAGGACATTGGCTTTCCTTCTTCCTGGCGATGGACAGGCCTGGTGCAGGGCTGTCCCGGAAGGTCCAGGTGCTCTAGCTGCAGACAGCACCACACCCCTCCCCAAGCAGCCACAGCTGCCAGGCTGCAAGGGAGGGAGTAGTTATGCTCTGGAGCAAAGAGGAATGGATACTTATAATTGGCTTATACAGTCTTGGGTTTTCACCTGGGCCAGGTACATCACTGGCCTGGCAGAGCACAGAATGTGAGTCTGCTAAAGGAGGAGGAGGAGGAGCAGGGTGGGCTGTCAAAGGTCCCTGTACCACCTGCCTTCACCTCGGGCCTCTCCCCCCACCCCCTTCACCCTGAGGATGTGGCACAGAAAGGCTGCCTGCTCCTCACCCACACCTGGGTGGGCCCTGTGCTCTCAGGCCTCTGCACTTCCCTTCTCCACACTCGCCCACCGTGTCTGCAGAGCTCCTTACCAAGCCTCACAGTGGGGAGGACTCAGGAGACATGTCAATAAGTGGATGAACGCACAGAACTCAGACTTTCCTTAGCTCTTTTATTGTAGTAAAATATCCATCACATAAAACTTACCATCTTAACCATTTAAAATGTACAATTGAGTGAAAACTATGTTTAACTTTTTGAGGAACTGCTAAACAATTTTCTAAAATAGCTATACCATTTTATACTCCCACAAGCAGTGTATGGGGTTCCAATTTCTCTACATTCTCACCAATACTTTTTATTATCTGTCTTTTTTATTCTAGCCATCTTAGTGAGTATGAAGTGGTATCTTATTGTAGTTTTGATTTGCATTTCCCTAATGAGTGTGATGTTGAGCACCTTCTCATATGCTTAACATTTATTCTTTATCTTTGTCTCTTCCCCTCCTCTACACCTTGAACACAAGTGCATCCCAGGGTGTTTTGTTTGCCTACCTTTCTCTGTGTACTTCCTCCCAGAAATTTCCTTCTCTCTCACTTTCACTATCCCGCCAGTTAGGATATAAGATAATACAGAATTGTTAAAGTATGTAATAGGTTTAATAACACCCCTTCCCTCTCTGTAGAGGAAAGTCATAGAAAATGGTTTTTGTTTAGGCAGGAAGAGCATTTTGCTTCTTTGGTTAACTCTTGAGCTTTCCATCTTAGTGCTTAGATGGAATAAGTGCCCTGGATTTTCTCTTTTATAGTGTGTGAGGGAATCTCTCTACAATTCAAGGTTAGTGTTGTACATAGATGACAAGTGTGTTATTTTTGTTCAGTGGGTCCAAAACTACTCTGGCTGTTGCTAAGCAAGTATTACAGCAAAACATTTTTGTCAAAGTACTGGGCAAAGGATACAGCTAAAGCAGTACCAAGAGGTAAACATATAGCACTAGATGCTTACATTAGAAATCAGGAAAGAATTTAAATCAGTAATCTAAGTTTCTATCCTAAGAAACTTGAAAAAGAAGAGCAAGATAAACCCAAAACAAGCAGAAAGAATGAAATAATAAAGAGCAAAAATCAATGAAATTGAAAATAGGAAAATAGTAGAGAAGATTAATGAAAAAAGCTGATTCTTTGAAAAATCAATAAAATTGATAAACTCCAGCAAGACTGACAAAAAGTGAAAATAGAAATGACATAAATCATCGATATCAGGAATGGAATAGGGACTATCACTAAAGATCCTGCCGTCATCCAAAGGATAATAAGGGAATACTATGAACAACTTTTTATTTCAAAAATTCAACAATTTACAAGAAATGGGCCTATTTCTTGAAAACTACAAACTACCAAAACCTAATTAAGATGAAATAGATAACATGAATATTTCTGTAACTGTTAAAGAATTTGAGTTGGTAACTTAAAAGTTCCTAAAAAATAAATTCTCAGTCCCAGATGGCTTCACTGAAGAATTTTACCAAACATCTAAAGAATAATTAACACCAATTTTATACAACTTCTTCCAAAAAATAGAAGAGAAGAGATTACATTCCAATTCATTCTATGAAGTCAGTATTAACCCTGATACCAAAATCAAACAAAGAGAGTAAAAAAATAAAACTAACAAGCAAGCAAAAAACCTACAGACCGATATCACTCATGCATTTAGATGCAAAAACCCTCAACAAAATATTAGCAAATCAAATCCAACAATGTATAAAAATAATTACATATTACGTCCAAATGGGACTTATTCCAGGAATGCAAGGCTGGTTTGACATTCAAAAAATCAATCAATGTAATCTACCATGTCATCACGCTGAAGAATAAAACTAATATAATTGTATTAATTGATCCAGACAAAGCATTTGACAAAATCCAACACCCATTCATGATAAAAATTCTCAGCAAGTTAAAAATAGAGGGGAATGACCTCAATTTGAACATCTGTTTAAAAAAATTCCTAAAAGCCAATTGCATATTATAATGGTGAAAGGCTGAATGTTTTCCCCCTAAGATCAGGAACAACTTACTATTGCATACTGGAGTTCTAGCCACTGCATAAGATAAGAAAAACAAATAAGTGTCACACAGATTAGAAAAGAAGAACTAAGACCGTCTTTATTTGCAGATGACAAGATTGTCTATGTAGAAAATTCCAAGGAATATACAAATAAAATTTTTTTTTAACTCTTAGCACTAATAATTGTGTTCAGCAAGGTCTCAAGACCCAAAATCAATACACAAAAATCAATTGCATTTCTATAAACTGATAATGAATATGCAGAAATTGAAATTAAAAACAATACCACTAATAATCGCTCCAAAGATAATGAAATATTTAAATATTCAGTTTTCAAAATACGTACAAAATCTGTATACCTGAAAGTACAAAATGCTGATGAAGGGAATCAAAGATCTAATAAACCAAGAGGACATGTCCATGGTATGGAAGACTCAACATCCAAAAAATGTCAACTCTCCTAAATTGATCCATAGGTTTATGATGTAATCCCTATTAAAACCCAAGAAAGTTTTTGTAGACATAGAGAAGCTTATTCTAAAATGCATATGAAAAGCCACAGGCCCTAGAATAGCTAAAACAATCTTGACAAAGAAGAATAAAGTGGGAGGAATCACTCCACCTGATATGAAGACTTAATATATAGTAATCAAGAGGGTGTTGTGTTGGCAGAGAGACAGATACTAGATCAGTCGAACAGAAAAGAGAAGCCAGAAATAGACCCTCACAAATATACTGGACTGATTTTTGACAAAGGTGTAATATATAAGGTGGAAAATACATGTCTTCAGATTCATGTCAAGCCGATCACTATAAAGGCAACTTGAAAAGTTCACGTCTACGCCGGATACTGTATATGTCTTTTCTGCATTTCATTAGCTTCCATTAGTTCTTGGGAGAACTTCAAAACTAAGAAGACTTTAATATTTGCATGATGGTAGTTTCTAATTCCCCACCAGCAGTAGTAATCCAATGTTTGTGACTTATACTATAATTAGTTGCTGTGGAAATGATTTTTAGGTTCCAAACAGAGGACTAGAATAGCACATGGTAAAAAAAAGAAAAAAAAAAAAAAAGCAGCAAGAGCTAATACACTCTTAAAAATATTTGTTTTGTGTCAATGCCTTATTGTTTGAAGCACAAAAAGTAAAAAGGCAATTTAATGTTATATTCTGAAATATTTATAAATAGTAACATTTAGAATAACAGTTTCCTTGAAAACCTTTAAAATTGCATAAATGGAGTTCAGAAGAAATCAAAGAAATCATCTATTAAGCCACAGTTTGAAAGATGAACGCCTGAGACCCAGAGAGCTGGGACCTGCCCAGGGAGTGCACATCAGGCAGGACCAGACCTCAGAGCTGCTCACGTGGCTCTAGCAATTCCACATGCACACGAAAGACATGGTTGTTCTGCGCTGTGGGGTCTGAGACAGGCCACTGAGGCATCTTTCTCCACAGTAACCATATCTTTGCCTCATTAGATGGTTTCCTAAAAGTTTTATATAAAATACAAATAAAAAACATTTCTTATGAGTTGTGCATTCAACTCAACATTTTCAGACTAAAACTTAAAAGAATTTTTCACTGTGGAATATATTTGTTTTTCTTCTGCTTAAGACTTTCTTGGTTGCTTCTCTGAGATATTCCCTGGTAAAAAAACAAAACTGTCTTTATTTGCAGATAACATGATTGTTTATGTAGAAAATCCCAAGGAATATACAAAAAAGTATAGGCAAATGTGGAAGACAGTATTATATCTGGCCCATGTCCAGGGAATATGGTGCTTCCCTACCCAGCAGGCACAGGCATGGCCGTGTGGCTTGCTCATGAAATGTGAGTTGATGGCGTGTCCCTCCTGAGACTTTAAGAAACTGCATGTGAGTCCTCTTGAGCTCTTGTCCCTCTATTACAATGACTGGCAAATTTTTTGATAGAGGCTGCTTCATCATCCTGCATTATGAATGGTGGACCAACCTGTGACGGAGTGTAGTGGGTGTGAGGCTGTAAGGCGGTAAGGTTTGGAGTGACTTATTATGGTGGCATAACCTGGCCTATCATGGTATCTACAGGGACTGGTGCTGTAAACGGCTGCTGTAACAAATCCTAAAACACGTGGCTCTGGCTTTGGGGGCAGGGCAGGCAGTAAAGAGATGTTTATCGGAGCCTGGAGGATGGCATTGGTGAATGCTGTAATGTTTGATAAAACTGTCCCCTGTGATAACTTGTAAGGCGAATACTATCCCTGATGAGCTTGTGGTTTGAGGCAGAGGTGGGCCAACAAAAATGCTAGAGCGTGCTTTGATTGCGATCGTCTACATGTAACAAGGTGCTGTAAGAAAGACAAATTCAGAAAAGAATCGGCCTGTGTACAAGTAGGGGTGAAAGGGAATAGTGAGATCCCCGAAAGCTGGAGTCTTGCCCATTTGAATGTATCAATGATTCTCGTCTCTAACCAGCAAAAGAAAAATTGAAAAGGCATGTGAGCAGCAAAGACCAATTAAAACCCATAAATCAAGGTGTGTCCTTACTACCTGCTACTAACACATCAGAAAGAATTAAGGTGGCACCCAAAAGTCTTTATAGTTGGGCAACATAGCTCTGGGAAAAGGGAGGTAAAAAACAGAGTAAAAGGTTGTAGCTTTCCCATAAACTCCTGATAAACTCAGTTTACCTGCAATGATGTCTAGAGAGAGGATACGTCTCTGAATGAACTGTGGGTGTGTCTGTTGGTAAATGGAGCTGGCTGAAGTCAAATAAGTAGGAAGCTTATTATACTTTTAAGAGTTGTACTTCCCGAAGAACCACCAGGCTAAAGAGACTGTGATTCTTTGAGACTTAAAGCAACCGTTGGGCTCAAACTCTTCTATAGGCAAGAAGCAGTCTGGGAAACACACTTATCTACCAAAGAAACCACATTCTTCAATGCCCTCTTGCAAGTAGCCAAGAAGAAAAATGGACAAAGAAGTCTCAGAAAGTGGAGCAAAAAGCCGTGGAGAATAATGGACTAGAAAGATACTCCCAGGGGAACAGATTCCAGGCCTAATCAAGGACCCTTTCCCAGCCCTAGAAAAGGCCACCTCAACACCTACCCAGAGAGAACTCGGAGTTGCTGTGGGCCAGTGACTGCCGTGTGTCTCCCATTCTTCCCCTTCCCAGATGGAGTGTTTATTCTGGCTGTCCTGTCCCTGTCCTACCCTTGCGTAGCACATTTTTGCAGTGACAGCTAGACTTGCCTTCTTAGTTCACTGGTCTCCAGATCAAGAGAAGCCAGAGCAAGACCTGATATAAAGATGATCACAGAGCAGGGAGGATTGCTTGAGGCCAAGACTTTGAGACCAGCCTGGGCAACACAGCAAGACCCTGTCTCTACAAAAAATTAAAAATTAGCCAGATGTGATGGCACATGCCTGTAGTCCCAGTTACTTGGGAGGCTGAGGCGGGAGGACTGCTTGTGCCCAGGAGTTCAAGGCTGCAGTGAGCTGTGATTGTGCCACTCTACTCCAGCCTGGGTGACAGAGTGAGACCCTATCTCTAAAAAAAAAGAAGAAGAAGAAGAAGAAAGAAAAATGATCACAAAATCCTGGCCTTTGAGTCTGATGCCCTGATGGTGTGGAACTTTGGCTTGTCGTCCGTGAGGAGGGGATGGATGTATTCTGCATATACAAGGGGGAGCAAAGCAAATATTTGTAATCAGGTTACAAATGGACTGTATTACTCTTCAAAAACATTTGTTATCCTGCCCTAAGGGAGGAGTGTACATCCTTGTCTCACTGACTCAGGCTTGACCCTGTGACTTGCTTCAGCCAATGGATGTGAATGGAATGGTATGTGTCAGTGCTGGGTAGAAAATTTAAGTGCCAACACATAGTTCCCCGTTTTCTCTTCTTTTTCTGCCATGACAACCATCGGTGTTCCAGATGTAGAATGGGCTGCACTTCTTAAATAACAGAAAGCAGATGACATGGAGGACAGCCTCAGTGGACCTGTGAGGACATGTTGCATGAATAAGAAATAAGCCCTTGTTTGTGTAAGCCTTTGGGCATAAGCTGTCCTGTCCTTACTGTACAGAGAGGTACAACCATTTGTCTTATCAGTATTTGGGTATGTCTCCATTAACAATGAAATCCAGTCCCACTTTCTATCTGCTTCATTATTTAGTTTTACTAGGCTTTAGTAACCTCTGAGTCAGCAGATTAGTATTGCCGAGAATCATATGTGTGCTCTAGGTACTCTAGGCTGACTTTCAGTGGCCACCTGATATGCTGCCTGGAAGGCCAAGAACAGCTGTGGAGAGGAGTTCTGTTGGACTGCCACTAACAGGGGCTAAAAAGTCTCTGTGTGACCTTGTGGTTTGCCACGAACAGGTGCTGAAAAGTCTCCATGTGACCCTGTGGTTTGAGGTCCTGGGTCACACTGCCAGGTGATGGAGGAGCCACGTTTACAGGCCACATCCCCTTGCAAGGCAACATGACTTCCCCTGCACCTTTCTCTTTATCCACACTCCCTCCTATACGAGAGGAGATGTTCTGAAACGTGGCTGTTTTAATTTTTTTTAATTTGTAATTTGTGAGAAAACTAAAGAATTAATTTCTAGTTAAGACGGAAAAAACCACAAGCAATTATTGCTCTATCAATCAAACTAAGATGAATAAACTACAAAATCAGTTTTTCTGAACTTACCAGAGAGCTGAGGATACAACTAAGAGTGGAGCTCCAGCAAGTGATGAGCCCTTCATAGAAAAGAAGAAACCATGGATTTTCTCATCCCTGGGGGAAAGCAGGAGGAAGAAGAATCTTATACAGATGGGGGAAGAAGAAACTAGCTAAACTTTTAATTAACATATGGGCTAGCATGACAGATGAGAATTCTAAAAAGCCCCAGCTCCGGAGCTTATCATTCATCAATTCTTTCCCACAAATCTTTACAGAGTGTCTAGGGGTAGACATCGAAGCTGGGGCCTGGTAACAGAGCTGAGAGAAACCAACCCAAGGTATTCCAGACCTTGAGCTGCCAAGGGCTGGGGTAGGGCAGAAGGACTAAGAGAAACCCCTCTAGACCTTCTGGTAAGGGAGAAATCAAGGTACAGAAAGTTGGTATGGTGCTGGAGGGCAACGTGAACCTTCCAGCAACCCAAAAAGCTGGCAACTGGTCTGTAACACAGAGAGAGAGCTCCTATGTGTGGTCTAAAAAACTGGCAGCTGAGCTGTAAATCTCCAAGAAATCCTGCAGTTACGCAGTTCTCAGACTCCAGACCCCACAGAAATTTCTTACTACACTCACAAAACATTTCAAACCAGTGGTGAACTGAATCAAACTAAAGTTTGCAGTGCAGTCCAGACTGAGCCCAACTACAGACCAGTTGAGTTGCACCCAACTCTAGTGGCCTGACATGAGAAATGTTGTGTCCTTTTTAGAAAATAAATATCTACTTCAGTCTCTACTCGTCTTTTATACAAAAAGTCTAGCATATAATAATATTTTTTAAAATTATGAGACCTAAGAAGAAGCAAGAAAATGTGACCTGTGACCAAAAGAGTAAACAGTCAATAGAAGTCAACCAAAGATTTGCATTTCCCTGATGGTCAGTGATGTTGAGTATTTTTTCATATGTTTCTTGGCCATTTGTCTACTTTTGAAAAGTTTCTGTTCATGTCTTTTGCCCACTTTTTAATGGGATTGTTTGGTTTTTTCTTGCTGATTTGTCTGAGTTCTTTGTAGATTCTGGACATCAGCCCTTTATCAGATGTATAGTTTGCAAATATTTTCTCCCACTCCGTAGGTTGTCTATTTGCTCTGTTGATTATTTCCTTTGCTGTGCAGAAGTTTTTAATTTAATCAAGTCCCATTTATTTATTTTTGTTGTTGCTGTAATTGCCTTTGGGGTCTTAGTCATAAATTCTTTGCCTAGGCCAATGTCTGAAAGAGTTTTTCCTACATTTTCTTCTAGAATTTTTATGGTTTCATGCCTTACATTTAAGTCTTTTAACCATCTTGAATTAATTTTTGTAAGTGGTGAGAGATAGGGGTCCTGTTTCATTCTTCTGCATGTGGCTATCCAGTTTTCCCAGCATCATTTATTAAATAGGGCATCCTTTCCCCAGTGTATGTTATTGTCTGCTTTGTCAAAGATCAGTTGGTTGTAGGTAGATGGTTTTATTTCTGGGTACTCTGTTCTGTTCCATCGGTCTATGTCTCTACTTTTGTACCAATACCATGCTGTTTTTTTGGTTACTATAGCCTTGTAGTATGGTTTGAAGTCTGGTAATATGCCTCCAGATTTGTTCTTTTTGCTTAAGATTGCTTTGGCTATTTAGGCTCTTTTTTTGTTCCTAACGAAGTGTAGAATTATTTTTTCTAGATCTGTGAAATATGAAGTTGGTATTTTGATGGGGATTACTTTGAATCTGTAAATCACTTTGGACAGTATGGACATTTTAACACTGTTGATTCTATTGATCCATGAGCATAATATGTTTTTCCATTTGTTTGTATCATCTGCAATTTCTTTCATCAGTGTTTTGTAGTTCTCCTTGTAGAGATCTTTCACTTCCTTGGTAAAGTATATTCCTAAGTATTTTATTTTCTTTATAGCTACTGTGAATGGTATTGAGTCATTGATTTGACTCTCAGCGTGACTGTTATTGGTACATAGAAATGCTACTGATTTGTGTACATTGACTTTGTAACCTGAGACTTTGCTGAATTTATTTATCAATTCCAGGAGTCTCTTGGTGGAGTCTTTGGGATTTCCTAAATACAAGATCATATCATCAGTGAAAAGCAATAGTTTGACCTCCTCTTTCCCAATTTGAATATTCTTTATTTCTTTCTCTTGTCTGATTGCTCTGGCTATGACTTCTAGCACTATGTTGAATAGAAGTGGTGACAGTGGGCACCCTCTTGTTGTTCTAGTTCTTAAGGGGAATGCTTTCAACTTTTTACCATTCAGTATGATGTTGGCTGTGGGTTTGTCATATTTGGCTTTTATAATTTTGAGATATGTTCCTTCTATGCCTAGTTTTTTGAGGGTTTTTATCATGAAATGGTGCTAGATTTTGTCAAATGCTTTTTCTGTATCTACTAAGATGATCATATGGTCTTTGTTTTTGCTTCTGTTTATGAGCTGGCTTAGATATTGGAACTATCAGAAGAAACAATTTAAAAATTATGATAAAAATGCTAAAGTGTCTATATGAATAGATGATATGTATTAAGAGATGGTGAATTTCAATACAGATGTAAAAAATATAGAAAGGAAGCAAATAGATTGGAAAAGATAAAAATACCATATCAAAACTGAAGAAACCGTTAGATCACCTTCACAGCAGACAAGATTCACCATAGGAAAGAATCCATGAACCTGAAAACAGGCCAATAGAAAGTGTCCAAAATGAGATACAAAGAGGAGAAAGAAGGTAGAAACCTCTCCATCCCAAGAATCTAAGATCTATGGAACAATATCAAATGGACTAACCTATGTATATTTGGCATCTCACAAGCAGAGGAGAGAGAGAGAATGAGGGAAAAGAAATATTGGAAGGCATATGGCTGGGAACTTTCCAAAATTGACTAAAGATGTTGATCTACATAACCAAAAAGCTCAAGAAACCCCAAATGGGTTAGACACAAAGAAAACCACATTTTAGGCAAATTAAAATCAAACTCATGGAAGCAAAAGATAAAAAGAACATCTTGACAGCCTTCAGAGGGGGAAAAAACCCACCTTATATATGTGCAAAGGAACAACAACAGGAATTACAGCTGACTTTTTACCAGAAACAGTGGAGGCCAGAAGGCGATGGAATAACATCCTTAAAGTGCTGAAACACTTAGAGAATATAGAATTCTATATCCAGAAAATTGTCTTTCAAAAATTAAGGCAAAACAAAAACATTTTCAGATATACAAAATCTGAAATAACTTGTTTTAGTAGACTTGCACTGCTAGGGATCCTAAAAGAAGTTCTTCAGGCTGAAGAGAAATGGTACCACACAAAACCCTGGATGTTCAGGAAGAAATAAAGAGCACCAGAATGGGTAAATATCAAGGTAAATATATTTTTTTAATTTTACCTTCATTTTAAGCAATTTATTGTATGTTTTTATATAGTTCTATACATAGTTTATATACAGTTTTGAATTCTTCAAAAGACTATTAACAGTGTTTTTGAAAAGTCTTATAGGTAGAAGTAAAATATCATACAAGTTTTTAAAAGTACAGAGGGTGGGAAGGTAAATAAATGGAATTATACTATTATAGGGTCTTTACACTGTCCCTGAAGTATTCTAATAGCATTTAAAGATAGACTGTGATAACTTAAAGATGCATTTTATAATTTATAAGGCAACCTCTAAAACAAGACCAAAAGAAATCTAGCTAAAATATCAATGCAGGAGATAAAATGGGATATTTAAAAATATGTGATTCACCCAAAGAATTCAAGAAAGGAGGAACAGAGAACAAAATGCAAATGGAATAAATAAAAATCAAATACCAAGATGGAAAGCTTAAATTCAATGACAGCAATAAACATTAAATGCAAATGAGCTGAAAATTCCAGTTAAAAGGCAGAATTTGTCCGACTTGATAAAAAGGCAAGAACCAATTATAATGCTGTTTACAAGACACTGATAAATATAATTACAAAGACATATTGAAAATAAAAGAGTGTAAGAGATATGCCATGCAAACACTAGGCATAAGAAAGCTAATTACTAGACTGGTATCAAACAAAATAAAATGCAAAACAGCAAGTGTTGCCAGAGATAAAAAGGGACACTTCATAATGATAAAAGGATCAATTCATCAAGAAGATATAACATTCCTAGTTTGAATACACCTATTAAGACAACTTTAAAATACTTGAAGCAAAAATTGGCAGAATTAAAGAGTGAAATAGAATTTACATTTTTTTCACTTATTCATTCATTTGCTGAAAAAGTCTTACTGCTTTTCTCAGAGGGAAATTTCTTTTTAAATAGAGTTTAATAAATATACAATTAGGATGTCATCTTGTATCATTTTGATTATTACGCTTGCAATCCAAAATAAGTGACTGAGGCAAAGATCTCAGTCAATGGAGGTTTATTAAGCCAAAGTTTGAGGATATGCCTGGGAAAAACACAAGCCACAGGTGCACCTGTGACTGTTTTTTCTGGAGGGGGATTTGGGAACTTCCGTATTTAAGGGGAGGGGGCATAGTGAAAGAAAAAGGAGAGGTAGGTGGGTAGTGAGGCAAGTGGTTACAGTTCTTGTGAGGCTCAGGAAATCTATATTTTACATAAGATAAGATGAATGTTTGAAGATAAAAAGCGACTAAAAAAAGAATCAATTATACCAGCAAAGAATTGCCTTATGAATGACCTGTGGGGGCAGCCCTTTGTAGATGCCTCAGGCCTTTTACCTTGCCCTGGAGATCTAGCTAATGAGTAATGTTAGTAACAGCGATTCATGTGGAACCGGGTGTTGCATGACTCAGCCTCCAGGCTTGACCTTCCTTTTTGCCTAAGGCGTTGTGGGGGAGATCCTGAGATTTTTGTTTTCCTTTACATTCCCACCCCCAGCCGTTCTTCAAAACCTTTTGGGTAAAGCATTATAGAAGACATGAGTCTGTGGTCAGATGTTTCATCTAATCTCACATTGCTAGAAAGTCTCATTCTTAGAAGATTGTGTTTCAGAGAGAGGAGGGAAACGAAATCAAAAAGAACCAATACCAAGCTATAGGCAAATAATGAAAGCTCAAAAACAATGAATGAAGAAAGCTAGAATCTAATAACAGGTGTACTGTAGTTTCTTCTGAAACATAATTTTTCTGTCTCCAGTTTGTCATTTTTACCAAGGATAAATCATAGTAGGACAAATTATTTGTGAAATAAATTTTAGTCTTATTATACTTGGCTAGATTATTTGCATGAAGTACAGCAAGAGTAGTTATTGGCCATAGAGGCTTTTTTAAGATGGCTTTGTTGGAACTTTTTCATACGGAATTTCATATTAGACCTTTAAAAAGCCTCTTGAGGCTAACCAAGCCAAGGATTTGTCAGACTGTCTGCAATACCTGCATGAATTGGGTGAATTCCTCTTTTTTTTTTTTTTTGAGATCCTAAAATAACTTAGGGTTCTTGAACCTGTGAGAAAATGACATTCTTTACTTACCACAGATCAGAACCTTGTAAAGGTCAAGGTAACAGACCAGTTTTTCCAAAGGGCTTTTTATCAGCTCTATAAAGTCAACCTTAATTCCTCAAAGCAGTCTGAGCATATCTGAAAATACATCATTTGAGTCAAAGCCTCAGTAAAATAACCAGTGTCTCCAATTGTGTCCTATTATAAAAGAAAGCAGATTCTTATTGAACTTATGTAAATAATTATATTGCCATAAATTAAGAATTTTCACAAATAGTTTTTAAATTCTGGAAAAATCAAGTAGAGAGAAAAATATATGCTTTAAATTTCACTCACAAAAGTACACTTTACCCAATTTGCTGTAAGCTATAAACAGCTCAAAAGAAGGAGGAAAAACGTTTTCTTGACTTCTGGAAAACAAGAAGAATCAGCAATGTGTCAAACAAAAAAGTCATAAAGAAATTACTTCAGTCCTCTGTTAGTTCAGTCCCATGTGATTAAATTTGTTCTGCTTGAGACTGGGTTAGCAATAATCATGAATGCATCAGATTTTTAATTAAAGTCTTGGAAGTTTTGGACTGTAGCCAGTTAAAAAAGCTTTTTGAGAGGAATCAAAGTAAAGCAATAATTGTGGGTAACAGAAAGTCTTAGAAGAGCCATGGTTAAGGAGACAATTGACAAGGAAATTTGGTGATTTTTGTGGCATACAACAATTTAACATAGTGGTCATAATTATTATTGATAATATATTTTAAGCCGTATCAGAATTTTTAGGAATTTTATACAATTTTGGAACATATTTATAACACATTTAGATAAATATAATCCTAAAAATGTTAAACACCATTTCATATTTGACAATCCTTCCTATAATTTTACATACCCAATAAGGCAAATATGTCTTTCTTAGATTTTTAGGGACCCTAATATAATTTGAAATTTTGATTTTGGAAAATTTTTCCAAAGGTTTAAAACACTTGATACCACAAAATAGGGTCACAGGTCATTATAAAATAAATCATTCATTTAGCCAAAGACTTTAAAAAGCAAAAACTTTACTCTTTGATAGGAGACTCAGTTTTCCAAACATTCATAAGATCTAATGAAGACACCATGAGGCATGAAGCAAATAAAATCTGTCTCTCTCTCCCCTCTTCTTTTTTTTTTTTTCGTAGTTTACTCAAAAGATGAACAAAAATCTTTTACTATCTCTATTAATATTACATGAAAGTGTTCAAAAAAGAAAATCAAATTTTACGTTTGCATTAGTATATTATTATATATTTTTTGACATAAAGTGCTCCTTTATTTGTGGCTTAGAATCATAATATAGTTTAAATATGAGGCTTTCAATTTTATATTCTAGTGTTTTCTTTTTGTTGCTGCTGTTTTTTTGGTTTATTTTGGGGGGGTTTGTGGATAATTGCATTAGTATATTATTAATGCTAAAAGCTAATTTTAACAGAACCTTATAAACAGCTAAAAGATAATTTAATTAAACCTTATAAACAAATCCTTCTAAACAAGGGAGATGTCCCACCTTTTCAGGCTAAACCAATGTACACCTTCCACATATTGACTTACGATCTTAATGTGTAATTTCTGTCTCCATTAATGTATACAACCAAACTGTAATCTGGCTACCATGGGCACATTTTCTCAGAACCTCTTGAAACAATCTTAATTAGTTTGACCACATAGTAAGATTTTTATAAACCTCTTATAACCTTTTACAATTTTTTTTTACTATTTTCTCTTTTTTCTAACTTTCTATATTTAGCTTTATCTATCACTCTTTTTGTTTCTTTAATTTAAAACAAAATTCTTAAAACTTCTAAACTAAGCAAAATTATTTTCTCTTTAACAAAAGCCATATTCCTATATTTTCTTATAACCTTTTTTACCACAAAGAATCATATATTCTATTTTTTAATACATTTTGTATGTAGAATTTTTTATTTCTAGTAGTTTTAATTACATATAATAATTACAATGTTGGCTAGGCACGGTGGCTCATGCCTGTTATCCTAGCACTTTGGGAGGCAAGGTGGGAGGATAACTTGAGGTCAGGAGTTCAAGGCCAGCCTGAGCAAGAGTGAGACCCTGTCTCTACAAAAAATAGAAAAATTAGCTGGGCGTGGTGGCACATGGTTGTAGTCCCAGCTACTTGGGAGGCTGAGGGAGGAGGATGGCTTGAGCCCAGGAGTGTGAGGTTGCAGTGAGCTATGATCACACCACTGCACTCTATCCCAGGCAACAGAGGGAGACCCTATTTCCAAAGTAATAATAATAATAATAATAATTACAATGTTAACTCTTAGTAACCCTTATTTTTAGTGAAAAATCTAGGAAGTAATTTTGAATTGTTATCAATCCCCAACTTTTTTATTAACAGTTTTAAATATATTTAGCTTTTTATACCATATAAAAATAAGATGTCATGGTATATAAACTTAAACTTATATTTAATAATTATTTTAGTATCTTAATTTACCTAGAAATGACTCAGACATTTTATGATGATCAATTATTTAATTTAGCATAACATGACTTAAAGATTTTAAATTACTGAAAAGAATTTTACAAGAACGGTTAAATTTAAACTGTGCCTTTGTGAATGGAAAGGTTAAAGTTTATCTGGAGAAGCCCTTATTGAGCTTTAGAGAAAACAGGTAGCAAGTTTACATCTCAAAGGTGGGGGGGTGGGGAGAGAGAGAGAGAGAGAGAGAGAGAGAAAATCTAAGCCTTTTATTTTAAGGGGCTTGGGTTTGTTAGAGGGAGATTTCAAATGGATGTTAAAGTAACACAAAATCTTAGGAATTTACCATAGGATTTTACAAGGTGTGAACTAAAATAAAATCTTAAGCCCACCTCAGCAGACTGAATGGACCCCCTCTTGGCCAAGAGGACCCCAGGAAAACCTTAAAGCTGAGCTGCCAGCCAGGAGGAGAAGGGAGGTCAGACACACCTAGTTATGCCCCCTCTCTTTTGGAATTACTCTTTGTAGCAATAAGATACTAAATCGTTAACAGGACCTAAGGCCATGCAAGACAAAGCTTAAACCATACCTGCAGGTTGTCAATTTACTTAACAGATCACTTGAGTCTCATATTCTGGTGACTTATCTCTAATTAACAGACATCTTTATCTTAAGTTAAAACATTCCAAGCCTTTAGATAAAGCTTCATTTCTTTGCCCAATTACAAAACAAAGAATCTTTAAACCCACCTATAACCTGTAATCTCCCTCCCCTTTGAGATGTCCTGCCTTTTCAGGCCAAACCAATGTACGCCCTCTGTGTATTGACTTGGGGTCTTACATGTCATTCCTGTCTCATGAATGTATAAAACCAAACTGTAACCTGGCTACCGTGGGCACATTTTCTCAGAGTCTCTTGAAAACATGTGCTCTGGACCGTCATTCACGCACACTGGACTCAGAATAAGCCTCTTGAAATTATTTTATACAGTTTGGGGCTTTTTCCATTAAGAAAGGAGACATACAGGTAAGTTTAGAGGAAATTCAGAAATCCCTCTAAAATAAGTTGCTAAATATCAGAATGTCACACCTTGGAGACCAATCTAGCTGGGTAGGTGACCTTGCTAGACCTTTTAATTCCAACTGGACTACCAAATTTAGGGCAGAGCCCACACTGAATCTCAGGTCCTCAAGAGAGAGATGCCAGGGACCAAGCCACGCGATACTTTGCAGTGCATTTTGTTACAAAGACATTTTTCTAAGTGTTCAAACCGCACCCTTTCTTATCTAATGCACAGAGAGACAAGCAGCCGCCTCTAACGTCGCCCTCCTGCCTCGCCATTGTGCACACGAGGATTAAATCTTCTTGCAGTACGGAGGAATACTGATACCCCTAAAAGCCAAAGAAATCAAGTAACCGAATACAGAAGAGAACTGAGCTTTAGACTTGGGAGGAATCTCTCTACTTACAATTCTTGGGGTTCCATGAGGAAAAACAGAACTTTCTCTCAAAAAAAGGAGTCTGTGGCACCTTTTTTGTTTTACTTAAGGGATCCCAGGCTGTTTTAAAAGTAGCTTTTAAGTTAAGTTTAACCAAGTTTATGACTTAACTGAGGACATGTGAGGTGTCTCAGAAGAGGTGGAAGGCAGTTTTTTTTTACAAAATCCAGAACTGCCTCACAGACAGCTCTAAGAAAGGAAAGTTTTGCTAGCCACAGATGGGGTACAACCCACATTTTTGTCTAGCCATATTTTTTTAGGGTCTCATCTTCTCAGATGTTTATACATAAAGGCCAAAAAGCCTCATGTGCCCCTCACAGTCAGGATGACAGGAAGTCAAAGGCTGTCTAAGAAGAGAAAAGGATCGATGATACATGAGTGCCTCAAAAAGTCAAAAGCCGTATAAATATCAAATCAAAAGGGGCCTGTTCCCTGACCGGGAATTAAACCCAAACCACACAGTGAAGGTACAGAATCGTAACCATTAGGCCACAGGCGGACTGGCCTTAGCTATTACTCCCACTGGAGCAGTTATTCCTGAGAGGCAGCATACAAAAGATTTCATCTTCGTTTTAGGTCAGATTCTTGCTCTTTCATTTTGTCAAGAGAAATTTTAAGGCTAGCCATGACATTATTATGTGTCTGTTTTAGTTTGATCTTCCTATGAGTACAAATAAGGCAATTATTTAGAGTAAGAGATTTCTAAACATGTTTTTTAAACTTAGGAGTCTAATATAAAGGATCCATCTTAATGTCATCTGACCATTGACAAATAGAGTTTTAATGGTATATTTAATTCTAATAGCACAGAGAGAAAGCTGGAAGGTGGTCTTTTTATATAAATGAAACCTCACAGGTAGCAGCTCTCAGAGAGTGTCTCTTTTTAGACCTTTAATTGTGTTAGACTCTTAATCTTTATTGGAACGGCCACTTTTAAATATGTCAAAGAAATATATTTTGGGGTAAAATATTTTGATTTCTTTTAATTGGTTGGTGTCTCTAGAGGTGGAACTTGACTTACTGCAGCTGTGGGGTTTTAGATGATTTTAGAGGCCTTGTTTCCCATAATTTAGAGCTTCTGTCAGGTTTGACCAAGAGTTGGTCAAATCTGATGTAAGACAGACCAAAACCAAAAACAGAAAAAGCGATCGCACAGTTCATATATTGTTCTCCTATGGATAAGGAGAAGTTATAGCCAGCTGACAATAAGCCTTAATCTTCAGCTGTCAAATTTTAAAATGAAACCCCTACCTGGAGATGGGGCCCAAGCTGAAGATTGCTTTCTGTAGTCATGAAAGCAGGAAACTCACCTTTCTTAGCAGAAGTGACCAAAACACCTTTAGGGGAGTTTCCTGGCAAAATAAACCTTGGATCTCAAACCAAACATTTTGGGAGATCGGAGAACCTCAGGAGAGAGCAGGCGTTTAGCCTTGGCGAGCCTCACAATCGGTTAGAGTAGAACTCTAGCTCTAGTACCTTAGCACCAATTGGAGAATCACTGCAAGTCAAAAGGAGCTCTACTCCCAGTGGTCCCTTGTGGTCACCTTTATGACAACCCAAAATAAGTGACTGAGGCAGAGATCTCAATCAGCAGAGGTTTATTAAGTCAAAGTTTGAGGACATGCCCACGAAAAACAGAAGCCACAGAAGCATCTGTGACTATTTTTTCTGGAGGGGGATTTGGGAACTTCAGTATTTAAGGGGAGGGGGCATACAGAAAGAAAAAGGAGGAGGGGGTGGGCAGTGAGGCAAATGGCTACATTCTTGTGAGGCCCAGGAAATCCATATTTTGTGTAAGGTAAGGTGAAAGTTTGAAGAAAAAGGGACTAAAGGAAGATCAGTTTTCCCAGCAAGGAATTTCTTCCTGAATGGCCTGTGTAGCAGTCCTTGTAGATGCCCGAGGCCTTTTCCCTTCTGTGGGGGCCTGGCTGATGGTAACGTTAGCCCCAGCTGTTCCTGTGGAAGGGGTTCTTGCAGGACTCAGCCTCCAGGGTTGACCTTTCCTTTTGCATGAGGAGTTGGGGGCATGGTACTGAGATTTTTATTTTCCTTTATACTCTTCTAGGTTACAATTTATGTACTGATTTCAAGCTATATGCATTGTTAAACATTCAATTATCACGAATTACTTTTTCCTAGACCCTGTGTACTGCTTCCCTAAGAAAGTTCTGCCATAATGATTAATTGTAGCAAAGAACTCCTCTCATGATTAGTTCTGCTTCAGAAGTTGTTTTGTGTTTTTTCTTATTCAGTAATTTCCTCCTAAATGGTATTGCTTAATCTTTCAGATTCTTCTATTAAAAAGTTTATCAGATCCCTGACACATTTAATTCCTTCCAATATTCCTATAATAATTGGCAATTTTAAAATGATGTAGTCATTTGTGAGCACTCAAAGCCTCGCAATATTTCATGTTCTCTAGAGCAGCACAGTGGTGATATGCACAAATTCATAGGCGAGGCAGACAGCCAACCCCCACTGATGAACAGAGCCACCACTTTCAGTGGGGCTTTGGTTAACTATTCCGTCATTGTCCAGAGGAAGTGTCCTTGCATGCTTGATGACCATGGCTGTTTTGTTGTTTCCGCATTGAGGTTTTGAAGACGAGTGTGCCTTACAGAGGCCCAGCAGGGAAGGGATAGGTGTCGGCCACAAGCCTCTGGGGATCTCTGGTCAGCTGCAGCCAAGTTGAAGAGTCTGAGGGACACACAAAGAATCACACTTTACAGTGAGAAAACTGAGAGGATACTTGTGATGGAACTACCTTAAAAGTATTCTTAAGCTTTAGTGAATGTCAATACATATGATGCGATGCATAGTTTATCTTGGAGCTATAAGAGAGATTTAGAAGAAAAATTCACCGAATCTACACTACACTTTCGTTCTGACCACCTTGTGAATGTCTTTCCTTCTATGCTCAGGAGGTTCTCTCCCTTTTTCTTATCTGCTTTCTATCCCTTTAACAATGAAAATAACTAATATTTATTGAGTACTTACTATATGTCTAGGTTGTTTTAAGCACATCTTATTTAATACCAACACAAATTTAGGATGCTGTTCTTTTCCCATCTTATGGATAAGGAAACCAAGGTCTCAGACATTGAAAAAACTTGCCTGAGACAAGCAACCACCTTCCTTGTCCAGAGAGTTTGATTCTGGAGCCTTTGATCTGAGCCTTTGGGGTCTTAGCAGGTCAGTGCCCTGAACCTTTTTCTGAGCCTCCTGTGTTTAGAATCTTGATAGTCAGAGCCCTGGCAGGAAAGAGAAGGGGCCCTCAGCTGGGAATTTAAGGAAGGGACTATTTGGAGACCCTCTGAGGGTTATAGGAAGTATACGGACAGCCAGCCCTGGTGGGAGCCACAGAGGAAGTGTGTTCCTGGAGCCTGGGAGCATCAGGAAGGGCCAGGCAGGAGCTGGGGCTGGGACCCACCGGACGGGCAGGACACTGGGACCTGTGTGCTTCCCACCCCCCACGGCCTGGCTGCAGAGGTCAGGTCCTCAGGCCACAGGGCACTGCGGGGATCTAGGGAGGTAAACAAGGCAACACCAGCACAGGAGCCCATGAGAAGGACACCAGGCATCAGAGGATGGGAGTCCTGCCCAGCACCAGTTCCATTCTGATGAAGCCTGTGGGAGAGTGTGGCTCAGATGGACTTCTGCCTGCCCGTAAAGTGGACCTAACTCCACACTGCAGAACTTGCCCTGCAAGGCAACTCCCTTGTGGGGAGAACAGACCAGAATGCAACCCCAGGAGGTTCAGCTGGAGCTGAGCAGGCAGGCCCACTCGACTCACCACTCAATCAAGTCTTATCCCTGCCAGGTAAGAGCAGTGGGTCGGTGGCCTGTTCCTCTGCCTCCCAGTGGGGGGTTCCCAGGCGCTCCTTGGGGCCTCTTCCTGTCATCCATGGGTCCCAGAACCCCTTCTCCCCTCCTCTGGTTCCATCTGGGCTCCAAGTCAACTGCCATTTGCTACTTGTATGACCTCAGATTTTTATTTATAAAGTGGGATAAGGACACCTGCCTCCCAGGACCATCATCTAGTCATCCACTCAGCAGACCGTGAGACATGCATCATGTGTTAATGGAGCTGTGAGATACAAAGGCTGCCCTGCCCTGCAGCGCCTGCAGTCCGGGAAGGTGGGCCTTACGCAATGCAGCTGAGTGTTTGCTTGCGAGTTTTAAAAGGCCATCAAAGAGAAGGAGGGTGCTGAGAGGCGCCTGACTGCACTCTGTCCTGCCTGGAGCCAGCCAAGCTTCCTCGAACAGATGAGGGCAGGCAGAGTTCTTAGGAGTGAGGAGGCGCCCACGGGGAAGGAAGGGGTTGCTCACCAGGCAGAGGGAGCAAAGGCGCTGCGCCCGCGGCTCAAGTGCATCACAGAGTGCTGTGGGATTAGGTGACACTCAGAGCAGAAGTGCTGATCCAGTGCTGGCTCACAGCGACACCCGGGGATGGTGGGTGTGTCCTTCACTGCCAGCACATGGCTGTTGCAGCTCCTCTCTGTCCTGAGCTCCAGGCCGGCCTGCCGGTCCTCAGTGGCAGTTTCTTCCAGCCACGGACACTTCAAACGCAGTGTGTCTGGAGGGAACTCAGCGCATGGCCCAGTCCCCACAGGCAACAGTCCGGCCTCCTCCCTTCCTCCCTCCCACACAGCACCCCAGCCAGGCCGGTGGTCCCTCTGACCTTGGGCTCTCCCCTCTGCTCTTGGCTCTGCACCTCAGTCCAGGCCCTCCTCATCTCCTACACCTGCTGCCGTAATAGTTTCCTGACTGGCCCTCACTCCTAACCCCCCCATATCCATGCCCTAATGCCACCACCACTATCTCTTAGATTCAGTCAGATCATGGGACCCCTCTTGTCTTCCATGGATGATCACATTTACCCTCTGAAAGCCAAACTGCAGCAAGCTCAGGCATGAGACACCAAAGCACCCCTGTGAAATTCAGGAACAAGATATTGCTGCTACTTTGTATGATTGCGCTGGTTGATACAGTAACAAAGTAAGCATAACAACTGGAAAGGAGGAAGCAAAACTATCATTTGGTGAAGATAGTTTGATTGTCTGCCTAGGAAACAAGGAAAATCACCTAAAATAAAACTATTAAAACAATACTAGGATTTGGAAGAAGAGTAGGTACAAATTAATGCACAGATACTGCCTCCCTAAATATAAACAGCAACCAGTCAGAAAATGTAATAGAAGAAAAGATGTAATGAAAACGATAAAATGTTTATAATAATGTAATGAAAAATGTGCAAGATCTGAGAAATGTGAAAAATAGAAAATCACAGAAGACAGATAGGAAACCTCAATTTTATAAAGATGTTACTTATCCTTACATTAATATATAAATATAGAGGCCAGGCATGGTGGCTCACACCTGTAATCCTAGCACTTTGGGAGGCCAAGGTGGGAGGATCGCTTGAGGCCAGGAGTTTGAGACCAGCCTGGGCAACATAGTGAGACCCTGTCTCTACAAAGAAATAGAAAAATTAGTCAGAAGTGGTGGCATGCACCTGTAGTCCCACCTGCTGGGGTGGCTGAGGCAGGAGGATTGCTTGAGCCCAGAAGTTTGAGGCTGCAGTGAGCTATGATGGCACCACTGCACTGTAGTGCAGGCAACGGAGCAAGACTCTGTCTCAATAAATAAATAAATAAATAAAATATAAAGTCACAGTTGCTAAAATGCTGTGGTATGAATATAAAACAGAATAGATGAATACAAAAAATAAAGTCCATATATTTATGGACCCACATATGTACAAAATTTAGTATATGATAAAGGAGAACATAAATGTAATTTAACTGAAAAACTCTCTCAAAGGATTTGTTAAATAATCATCTGACAGAGCCATGGGCTATTTACCCCATCTTCTTATTTAACAGCCAAGTCTTGTAAGTATTAATATTTATATGGATTAGGAATTCACATATGCCAATTTTAGAATTACTCCCTGGGCAAAAAAAAAACTCTCAGATACAACAACCTACCAAAATTACAGGACTCCGTCAAGATGATTCTCACAGAACATGGCTAACAAATTCTATAGTCTGGGAGTCTGGCAAGACCTCCAAGGGAAAGTTTATGACGACAGAAGAGAGAAGTTTGCAGCAATTAAGGATATTCATGCCATGTTTTCATAGTTCCCAGGAAACCAGGATGGATATCCATGTGAAATGTGAAAGTCCCCATTAACATCTTTTCAAATTGGGTCTGTTAATGTTTCTTCCTCCACAGCTGCAGGGAAGAGGGAACATCTTCATTTCTTTCTTAGGTTCAATTTTTTTTAAATTATGAAGACTTGCATTTTAAAGCCAGACTCTGCAATTTCATTAGTTAGCATTATAAACAAAAAGTAGGCCAGTAAAGATCACTGTTGCTAGAAGAAACGAAGAAGAACCTGAGTAAACTCTTAGTGAGTTTGTTCAATGAAAGTGGAGTGAGCAGCACATAACAGGTGTTAACTTAGCTCCACACCGTGGAGGGCGCAGAGCTTGTCAAGACACCAGTTTCTGTAGACAGAATCCTCTGATTTGGTTCTCATCTTTGCCACCTCTGTCTGGAGCATGGGTGCCCGGAAAGCCTCCTGTGGAATGTGTCTGGGGTGGGGTGAAGGGATGAGTCAGAGGGGTGCCTGGCCATGCTCATACCTGCATTGGGCTCCCTCCCCACTTTCAGTTGCCTTCTGCCCCATCCCCTCGCTGTCCCAGCCACAGCTCCCAGGGCCACTCCTGGACTGCGCCCACCCTAGCCCCTCCCCAGCCGAGATGGTGATGTGCGGAGCTCTCTCCCCCTTAGTCCCTCTCCTGCTGTCCTTTTTCTTGTAGATTTATACCTGTAATTACTGTGCTTTATTTTAGGGGGATCTCGGGAGGGAGCAGAGATAGATGTGCCACCTTTAACTGGATGCCCACCCAGGGCTTTCAGCAAGGACATTTATAAATTGCGCGTGGCTGCTGAGCAGAGTAGGGAGTGCGAAGCAGGGGGGTTGTTGCCCACTGTCCAGTGACGGTCGAGGCAGGAGGGTTGTCACCCCTATCCAGTGAGGGTCCAGGAGCAGGCAGCCCGGGTGTGAGGAGGTCCAGATCCCAGGGACCCTGGGAGATGAAACTGACCAGATTTGGGGATGGACTGGACATGGGCACGTGGGAGGCTGATGGGGGACGCAGAGCAAGTGGGCAGCAGCAAGGGGCAGCCAGAAGCCAGAGTCCAGCGGGGATGGCCCCAGGCCAGTCAGGCTAGGGATGCTGGAGCACGCGGTGGGTGTGGGGCACAGCTCTGGCTGGACCTGACTCTGCACTCCCTAGCCCAGAGCCCCGGCACGCCCCATGCAACAGGCCCCCAGTGCCCTGTCCACCGTTGGCCCAGCTCTCCTCTGTGCAGGCAGCTTGGGTCTGTGTGGCTCGGCCGCATTTCCCTCCAGAGAGTTTTAATTATTTATTAAGGGCTGCGGGACAATGCTTGCTGGGGAAGGTTTGCGTAAAAAGCTCAAGGACTGGTCTTCATTTCTGCTTTCCTACAAGATAAAAGTAATCAGCTCTCACGCATTGCCATTGCCGGTGGGTAAATGGTGTAGCTGGGGGAGAACAGTCTAGCAGTTCCTCAAAAAGTTAAGCTCAGTTACCATATGACCCAGCAATTCCACTCCTGGTATATACCCAAGAGAAATAAAAATGTATGTCCATACAAACACCTGTACATAAATGTTCATAGTGGCATTATTCATAATAGCTGAACGGTGGAAACAACCCAATGTCCATCAGCAGAACAGGTAGACACGATGTGGTCTATCCATAAAGTGGAATATTACCCTGGCATGGAAAGGAAGGAAGCACCGACATAGGCTACAACATGGATGAACCTTGAAAACATTATGCTCAGTGAAAGAAGCGTGTCACAGAAGACCCCCTGTTGTATGATTCCATTTGTTTGAAATGTCCAGAATAGGCAAATCCATAGAGATGGAAGGTAGATTAGTGGTTGCCAGAAGCTGAGAGATGAGGGACTAGGGATTGACTGACAAGAGGTATGAGGTTTCCTTTTGTAGTGACGGAAATATTCTGGAATTAGATAGTAATGATGGTTGACAGAGCATGTGTGAATATACTAAAAACCACGAAATTGTATACTTTAAAAGGGGGAATTTTATGGAATGTGAATTATAATCTCAATAATTTAAAAAGATAAAAGTAATCAGTTATTCCTCCTAACAATTTTTTAAAGTTAAAATGAATGGAACTATGGGTACAAAATTCCAGCTTGGGATGATGAAAAGTTCTGGAAAGAAATAGTGATGGTTATACAACATTGTGAATGTGCTTAATGCCACTGTAACCATATACTTAAGCATAGTTAAAATGCTTAAGTATAAAGCATTTATACTTTAAAATTTCTAGTAAATTTTATGTTGTGTATATTTTAGAAAAGAAACAACTACACTAAGGGAAATATAACTGAATCATGGACAAGCCATTTTAAATGAGAGTTTTAAAGGAAAACACTTCAGGAAATACACATCTTCCCTTTTGCCTATAGATGGCCAATGGCTCTTCTGTAAATTCGTGCTGTGTAGGTGGTAGACAGAGCGAGGGCCTGGTGGACAGGCTGGCTTTGCAGCCCTGCCCCGGCCACTGCCTGTGCGTGGGCCACCCCTTCACCTCTTGGCACTATATGTTCTCTGCAGATTAAACTGGTTCTCTACCTGCTTTGTGGGCCTGCTCAGTGGAAAGCACTGCCTCAGGCCTGGCTTTCAGACCAGCATGGATGTCCCCATGAAGTCCTGTTTTGTCCCAAGGCCAGTGCTTTTAAAACTGCTCCCAGAGCCTCAGTGGCCTTCATCAATTTTGCCAGACTCCCCCTCTGTCCCACTGTTCCTGAAGGAACTTGTTCTCCTTGTTGTTCCTCAGTATTGTCAGATTTTTCATTTTTGCCATGTGCTATGTGAAAAGTGATGTCTTGTGACCTTTATTTGCATTTTATGGAATTAATAATGTTCTATTAATTAGCTATTCCAATTTCCACTTCTAGAAATTACCTGTTTATATTCTCTGCTCAGTTTTCTATCACATTATTTTTTCTTAATGACTTGTAGAGATTCTTTAGATAGTCTGAATATTACCCTATTTCTCTTTTATATGCCCAGTGTATACTTTGTCTTTTTTTTTTTTTTTTTTTTTTTTGAGACAGAGTCTCACTCTGTCACCCGGGCTAGAGTGCAGTGGCGTCATCATAGTTCACTGCAACCTCAAACTCCTGGGCTCAAGCGATCCTCCTGCCTCAGCCTCCCAAGTAGCTGGCATTACTGGCACATGCCACCACGCCCGGCTAATTTTTCTTTCTTTTTTTTTTTTTTTGTAGAGATGGGGTCTCACTCTTCCTCAGGCTGGTCTGGAACTCCTGAGCTCAAGTGATCCTCCCACCTCGACCTCCCAGAGTGCTGGGATTATAGGCGTGAGCCACCGCGCCCGGCCAACCAGCTTTCTTTAGATTATTTTCATGGTATAGTTCCCCATCCTCTTGTTATACTTCCAACTTTTCTGTGCCCTTATATTTAAAGTATGTCTTCTGTAAGCAGCATATAGTGGAGGTTTGATTTTTTATCCAGTTTTACTATCATATTCTTTAAATTAGAGATTCAGTCTTTTACATTTAATACGGTTGTGTATTTTTGTTTATATCTGTCATTATATTGTTTTTAAATTTTTTTCTGAACATTATGCCATAAGAAGTATGTACTGTTTTTATGTATACTGTTTTATCTTCCATTCTCTCTTCTTTCTTGCCTTCCTTTGGATTAATGTTTTTTTCTCTATTAGCTTTTTGTTTTGCAGTCTTTTCATATTCTTTTAATGGTTACTATACATGACTCATGGACTATATCATGAATCATTGACGCATTACAGTCCTATATACATTAGTACTTTAACTACTTCCCAGGCAATGCTGTGTTCTCGGAACCTTCCAACTCTTTCCACCCATTTCTACCTTTTGTGCTATTGATAATCATACATTTTGATTCTACATATATTTAAATCCCGAGATAATGATACTATTTTTTTACAATCAATAATATATCACTATGAAATGTTCTTCAACTCCAGTGATGTTTGTCTTAAAGTCTTCTCTGATATTCTCTACAAAGGCTTTCTTCTGTTAGTTTTTCCTTAATAAATTTTTTCCCACCCTTTTACTATCAGTCATTCTGTGTTCTTATATTTATGATGAATCTTTTATAGGCAGTATTTAAAAAATTTATCCGAGTCTGACAATCTTTGTCTTTTAATTATTTTGTCCATTTACATATAATTGCTGCTATATTTAAGTATAAATCTCTTATTATTGTTTTCTATTCGTCCCACTTATTTTATGCTCCTTCTTCTCTCCCTTCTTGTCTTTTTTTTTGGATTAAGTCTTGTTTTTTTGGGTTTTTTGTTTTTAAGAGACAGGGTCTTGCTCTGTCACCCAAGATAAAAAAGCTTGTTAGCATTTTTATTGAGATCACATTAAATTCACAGATAAATTTAGGGACAGCTGACATCTTGATGATGTTGAGACATTTCAATAAAAAAGAAGGGATATATTTTCATTTGACAAGTCTTCTTTTGTGTCATTCAGGAAGTTTTAAAGTTTTCTTCATGTGGGTTTTACACATTTCTTAAGTTTATTTCTAAGTATTTTATCTTTTTTGTTAACATTGTGAATGAGATATTCTGTTCCATTATATCTTCATAGTGTTACTAGTGTTTATGAAGGCTATTGATTTGTATGTTGATTTTATTTCCTGCTACCTTGCTGAATTATTTATCTTTGATTCTCTAGGGGTTTTCAGGAATACTGTCATGCCATCTGCAACTAGAGATAGTTTTATTTTTCAATTATTATGCCTCTGATTATTTTTTTCTTACCTAATTGCTTTGGCTTATATCTTCAAAACAATGTTCAGTAGTAGTAGAGATAGTGGCTATCCTTGCCTTGTTGCTGACCTTAGTAAGAATGCCTCTGGTGTTTCCCTGTTAAGATGCTAGCTTTAGGATTGAGGTTCATTGCTTTACCATTTGGAGGAAGTATCCAATTACTCTTTTTTCAAGAGTTTTTATTAGGAATAGGTATAGTGTTGGAGCCTGTTTGCTAATATTCTATTTAGGATTTTTATATCAGCCAATGTTCATACAAAGTATCAGTCTATAATTTTCCTTTATTATTGCTCTCTTTATCATGTTTAGAGATAATTGGTATATTTGCTTAATAAAAGAAACTTGAAAATTTTTCTTTATTTTCTATGCTCTGAAATAATTTATACAACATTGGGATTATCTGGTCTCTAAAGGTTTAATAGAATTCCCTGTGAAGCAATCTGGATTTGGTGTTTTTTGTGAGGTGGTTCCTTAATTATTTTCTCTATTTTTTCTATGGGCGTTGGTCTATTTAACTTTTATCTCTACTGAGGTCAATTTTTATAATAATATTTTCCTATTTTCTTAAGAAATTATCCATTTAATCTAGGTTTTCAAATTTACTTGCATAGAGTTGTACAAAATCATTTTTTAATGTTTTCTTCTATTTTGTATATTTGTGCTTTCTCACTTTTTGATTAAACTAGCTAATGGTTTGTTTATTTTATTTTTTGCAAGAACCATTAATTTGATTTGTGTTTCTGTTCTCTAACTCATTAATTTCTGTGCCTATCTTTATTCTAGCTTTATTTCCTTCCTTGTGCATTCTTTTGATTTGCTTTATTATTTCTTCTCTTGCTTTTTGAATTGAAAACTTTATACTTTTACTTTTATTCTTTAGTTTTTATTTATATAGGAATTTAGGGCTATGAAATTTCCTTCTTGCTTTATATGTAATTCATTAGTTCTAATGTAAAGTGTTTTCATTAGAAATTATGTAATTTCTGTTTGTATCTCCTTCCATCCAAAGGATGGTTAATAAAAGTGTGTTTTCTTTTTGGTGTATTTCTAGATGGAAGGGCTCTTATTTTGTTTTGTTTTTAATTTCTAGTTTTTTTCCACTGATCAGAGTGTTATTTTAATATCTCTAGTTTATGCAACCTTCTAATGTTTTCTGTGTATCTTAGTATGTGATCAGTTATAAATATGCCATATGTGCTTGAGAAGAAAGTTTATTCTCTATCATCAGAGTGTTTGTTTGATATATATCCATAATATTTATTTATTATATTGTTTGGATCTTGTCACAGTTTGGTTCTCTGTGAAGCATGTTCTGGCAGATTTTGATACTGCCTCTTCAGACAATTTTTCAACCCCCCATACAGCAAACTGAGGGGAGGTCACCTGTGTGGTCTGGTTGAGGGGCCATGCCCTGCCCCAGAGCACCCCCCACCACAGTTATCATCAGATCCATTCATCTGAGCTAAGACAATGTCTGTTTTAATTGCAGGTGGCCCTGGGAGGGTCACAGAGGAAGCTAATCTTAATATACTTATTAGCAATATCTTTCCTGGGAGCCTGTTTGGAGCACGTTTCCCAAATAGAAGTAGGGAGTGAGGGTATTTTGTGGCACAGGAGTTGACGTATATGTTCTGAGCATGGATACATTTTGGTTTTTTGCTTCCTATCTAAGTTCAATTCTTAACAATACCAACTTTAAGGGTGAGATAAACAAGTGGGCAAAATAGCTTAACCCCAGCAGGAAAAGGGGGGAAAACTAGAAATGCATTGGTACTTAGAAATCAGGTGTTAAAAGTTGATGAAGTCTGGGGTGTCAGCAACAACAGCAGGGTAGGCAGCACCATGTGCCCATCCCCCACGGAAGCATTGAAAAATCAAACAAAAACTGTCAGAACCAACTTTGCCAGAACTTTGGAAAACAGGCAAAGGTTTACAGCAGCCAAGAAAATGCTGAATCAAGAAAAAGGCAACTTCAAGCTGCAGGAGCCTCACGGGGTTTCTGCCTGCCCTTGCCCCTGCCCCCTTCAATCTTGAAAAAGGCAGCAGTGTGTCTCCAGCGTGGGCCCTGGTCTCTGGTTCTGGAGGGAGCAAAGCACACCTTATTTGAAAAGAAGTGTGTGTCTATTCTGCCTTGCCCAGGGGCTGCCTGAAGGACTGGCACAGGCGCTTGTCACTGTTTCACCTAACTCAGAACCAACTCTGTGCAGAAGAGTGGCCAGCACTGCTTGAATACATTGTAAGGCAAACACACAGACTGCAGCTTGGGGCAAAAGATTATAGTTGAGGTAAAGAATAGAGCACTGAAAGCTTGGAGGAAAAATTGGGGAGAGAGATTCTTTAAGGCATTTAAAAGCACCTGTGTACACTGGGAAATTTAGAAAGCCCATGCATGTCCAGGGCAGCTTGCATCTCAGAAGAGACCTACGAAGACCCTGAGCTTTCACCTTGGGCTGGTGTCTATGCTCAGTGCAACCAGAAGTGAAGGCTAAGGCAAAGCAGTAAACAGCCTGGCTAAGCAATGGAGGGCTGCAGCACAGAGCCAGTCACAAACTGGGAGCAGTGTTTCTGTTTCTCTCTCTCTCTGTCAGCTTCTGAATCTGCGTTGCTCAGTCCATCAGAGGAGGCTTGGTGTAGATGATAAGGATGTTTACAAGAGCAGCAGCAGGAGAAGGCACCCAGGGTCCATGGCTGGCTGGCTATCCTCAGTGTGCAGGGGGAGAGGGGTGCCCGGGCAGGGAGGAGGGACTCTTGTTGCTGCTAAGTGGTGCCCTGTAGCCCTGTAGCTCCTTCTCTACTCAGATGTCTCAGCTTTAATCTCTGGAGATTGCTGTGGTTCAGATGCCAGGCAGATGCTGAGCTGATCCTTATTCTGTCTGAATGCTGTAGCCCCAAGACAGGGCTCACCCCATGGCCTTCTGTCTGTGGGTGGCCAGGACAGAGGCTGCAGTGGGACTAGAAAGAGCTAGAAACCAGCTCATCCTCTGCAGCAGACACAGCTGTGGCCCAGGCCCCAGGCACCCCAACACTGGAGCAAGCTTTCCTAAAGTTGGGTGGGCGTGGCCCAGGACCCAGGCAACCCAACATAGGAGCAGGCTCTCCTGAAGCTGTTGACACTCCTTTGGTGAAAGCAGGTTTTGGTTTTGATTTGTGGACACCCCAGAATTTGGGGACTGATGTTTGGCTGGCTTGCAGCTGCTACAGTCTCACCACCAGTGTCTGTGTGGGGGCCCTTGCCGAGCTGGAGGCAGCAGATGTTGAACGTTTCCCCTGCCCATGTGACAGACAGATTTGAAACAGTTAAGAACCTCCAGAGGAAGAACTGTGGTGGGGGTGCATGTGGCTTGGATCCCCTCTGCTGACAGTGCTGACTGCCTGACAACATACTGTCTTTCCACACAGGAAGGACATTCCCGTGGAACACGTGACACATGCAGACAGAGAGCAGACCAAGAAGGTGGTGTACTCGATGGTCTACGGGGCAGGTAAGCTGTGGGCCAGGAGCTGAGGTTGTGGGGTCACCTGTAAGCCAGATGGCTGTGCACCTGTGTGTAAATGTGGCTGTGCCTCGAGAAATCATCCTGTGAGTCCTGTGTGCTGTTTATATAAACACTCTGATGACATTTGTGACCTCCAGACACTAGTGAGACCACTTCATGCCATTGACTCGTCAGTGTCACAGCCAACCTTTTCAAGTGAGGTTAGGTGTGACCAGGCTGCCCAGCCCCACCCCTACATGGCACTGCTGTGCTGGATGTCATTGCTGGGCTTGGAAACCCTCAAGGAGACCCTCATCTGTGTACACACACCAAGGCTTTATACAGTTTAGCAACCTCAAAATGAGCTATGGGTTGGCTTGTTTCCCTGTCTCCCCAGGCAGAACTCACCCAGCCAAGCCAGGCAGCAAAGCCAGCCCCCCACCAGGGGCGGTGCCAGGCCTCAGGCTGGGAGCAGGGCAGTGTGTGGGGGTCCAACCTTGGGCAGTGGGCAGGAGGGGGGCTAGGCCAGGAAGGACTGGAGGCCAGAAGTGGCCGCCTGGAGCCTCCTCTGCAAGTCCCCCCTCTGCCTTCCCCAGGCCCAGGACCCATGGCGAGCAGGCCCCCTCTCTTCCACTGTCCCTTCAACTCCCCAGCCATGGCTGTCTGGGCTTTTTAAATTCATCTCTGCCTCTGGGTCATGCTGAATCAGTGTGGCCCGATTTCCACTCAGTCCGTGCAGCTGTCCAGGGCCTGTGCAGACCTTCTCCCTTTGAGCAGCGGGGCCTGCACAAGACCCTGAGAAGAGGATTCCTCTGCCTGCCATGGAAACCCTTTGTTTACTCAAGGAAAGGCTGCAAAACCAAACAAGCTTCAGCACAAGAATAACGGGCGAGTGCACAGTCAACTGTCCCTGGGAGCTGCCGTGCCCATCTGCGGCAAGGCTGCAGTGCGGCTGGGTGTGCATCCTGGCTGCAGAACCGTGTGTTACGACATACCGTCAGCTTCGGCTCTGCAGGCAGGACGTTGCCTCCCCTGTCCCAGGCCCGGCAGCCAGGCTTGGTCCCAACGCTGCCACCTCCTGACAGTGGCCCCATTCGAGGGCCCCACTTCTGTGTGCTCATCTCCTCCTCTGGAAGCACTCTCAAGGGGTTGATGTGGCCACACCTGGCACAAGCTTCACTCTCTTCTGTGTCATCTGCCACCACGTCTAGGTCCTACTTTGATTCTGTGCTTCCCAGTGGCTGAGGTCGCTGAGCCCACCCCACCCCCACTGTCTGCCAGCTGGGGCTGGCCAAACCCCTGCCATGGGGTGGGCCCCTGACTGCAGCCCCGCACACCTAGAGAAAGGCAGTCTTCGCTTCTGTCCATGTGGCTCTTCTGGAGTATATTCATTTTATTTTTTCTGGAGAGGAAAAGAGCTGCACGTTGTAAATAAGCATGAGTCATTAGCCCTGATGTTGGTGAAAAGGATAATTTGGCTGCTTTTAGACCTGACGGTGACACAGGGTTTCCTACCCTCAGCTTCCGTCTCTGCTGTTCCTTTTGTTCCCACCCGGCCTGACAGCTGGAATTACTGTGTGTCTGCTGCGGCAGGCTCAGCTGTTGCGTTCTCCTTGTGTTTGAAACCTTGTCATGTGAGCTGGGACAGAGGAACCCAAGTAAACTTGCCTGGCCTCCTGGGCTGCCAGACCCTTTGGGAATTCAGTAGAGGAGCTCTGGACCAGATACTTTCAATGGGTTGCAATGATATGTCTTCACATAAACACTGAATAGTCCGGGAGCTGCTGCCAGGAATGCAGGGAGAGGGGGTGTGGCAGAGCCTAGTTTTCTTGAGAAAACCAGTTACATGACTGTTTTGAAGACTGATGAAGACAGAGAGTTAGTGCAGGACTGTGAAATAGGCAGGAAAGACACTCCACAGGTGCTGGGTCTGTGTGCTCAGCCTGCAGTCCTCGGGCAGCCGCCCACCACCCTCAGACTCACCCGGCCTGTGTGTCGGAGCTGGTGGGGGGCACCCGGAGCCATGGGGCAGCAGCTGCCTGGGGCCTCCACCCCAGGGGCTGGCTCACAGGCTGCCTGTGCCTCCTTTAGTCACTGAATTCAGATGTCTGCCGGCTTTACGGTGCCCCTCCCCAGCCACCACACTGCTCACAACCTCCCAACCCACCCAACCCTCCCAAAACCACCCACCACCATGAGCCCAGCAGAAATCTGCCTCCTGTAGGAAGTAGCTTCTGACTCCTCCAGTCTCGCTCTGAGCTCCTGTTGCTTTTAGAGTCTAACACTTGAGTCTTCTCAGATTACTGAGTGAAGCTGAAGTTTGCCTCCACTTGCAGTCATCGCTTGATCAACAGGCACTCACCGAGGGTATCCCGTCTGGCCCAGAGCCTGCTCCCAGGGACTCGCACCTGTCAGAAGAGAGCACAGCAGTGCTTTGGTAGGAGAGTCCCTGGTGCCAAGGGAGCCCAGAGGAGGGCCTGTGGCCCGGATAGAGCTGGGAGGGTCTGGGAAGACGGCCCAGAGCAACACCGCTTGAGCTGAGTTTTGGAGGCTACATGGATTTAGTTGGTCAGGTCAGTTCCAGTTACACTAGCCACAGTTCCAAAGGCCCACTGTGTGCTCGGCCCTAGAGACATAAACAGAAGTGAAAATTGTCAGCAGTATGTGTGGGGCAAAGGGTACTTGGAGAAAGGGAGTGAAGATTGTCCTCCTAAAGTTACATTTCTGACACATGCACACGGGATATGATTAGCCATCTGTGGGAAAAGTCAAAGCGTGTGTTCATGTAGGGTTAGAGGTAGGGAGATCCTGGGGTGCTCTCAGGGAGCTAGGCCTGCATGTGATTACAGCTTCGGGAGCCTGATCCACTGAATGAAAGTGTGGAGGCAAGTTCTATGGAAAAAGGGAGTCAGACCACATGAAGCGTAGGAGAGAGAAGCCCCTGCAGAGCCAGAGGTCGTTCTGCTTGGGGGAGGGACAGTGGCCTTTGAGTGTGGCAGTCCTACTGCCACGGATGTCCGAGGGGTGGGAGCAGGAATCCGAGAGAGCTGGTTGGACCCTCTGTCTCCATCCCAGTCTACTGCCTCTCTCCTTTTATAGTTGCCCATCGTTTGCTTCTCTTGTAAATAGGCTTTCTTCACGTACAGGACCTTGACCACCCTCTTCCCTTCAGACATCCCACAGCTCTACAGAAAACAGGAAGGTAATTCTTTTCAGCCATAAGTATTTAGAAAGAGAGGTGTGACTTCTGGTGATGGCCAAGTAGCCCCTACCAGACCAACTCTCCCACAGATATTAACCATAAACTACAGAAAATATATGAAAAAAACCCCAACTACCTGAAGGCACTGGAAAAGGGACCCAAAGCAAACAGAAACTGAAGGTTGGTTGACACTTGGAAGAAAGAAGCAGCACAGGTAAGTTTCCCATTTTACAGCTCCTCACCTGAAGGCAAGCCTTGGTCAATGCTGTGGGTGGCAGAAACTCTGACAGAAACCCGTAGTGCTGCCAGCTGGAAGAGTCAGAGGACAGAGTGTGGGACAACCACAGATCTGGCGAGTGAAAGGAGAAATTCCAGAAAGAAGGCAGCCAGAGGATAAGCCCAAATTCTGGATGTGAATCTGCCCGGATCTCTGGCTGGCCCTACCTATGCATGAGTGGGGCAGACTTCAGGCAGCCAAGCTAAGCCAAAAAGGATTAGATCTGGGATTTCAGCTGCTGCTCGTGGCAGGGAGACAGAGTTTGAAGTTTGAGTTTAGCCAAATTAACTGCCCTCTTAAATAAAATTAGTACTCCCGAGAAGAACATAACAGAATCCAAAGTCTCTATGACATATCATTCACAATATCCAGGATACAATCCAAAATTCCTAAACATATGAAGACATAGGATAACTTGACCATACTCAAGAGAAAAGGCAATCATGGAAACAGATCCTGGGATGACCCAGATGTTGGAATTAGTAGACAAGGATTTTAAAGTTGCTATTAATACCTAAGCTCAAGGATATAAATGAAAATATGTTCATAATAAATGAAAAAAAACCCTCAGCAAGTAAAAAGAACCAGATGGAAATTCTAAAACTTAAAACTGCCATATCTGAAATTAAAAATTCACCAGATGGGCTTAACAGCAGATTGGAGATGATAAAAGACTTGGCTAAGAAGAATACTCAAAGTCCTATCTGGCTGACCTGGCTAAGGTGTCTAGGTGCCATCTGGTTCCTTTCTGGGAGCCGGTGGAATTTTCCACTGCTGTGCCATAGCTGAGGGTGGTGATTGGAATTTGAGAGAAAGAAAGAGTTATAGATGGATTATTTCAGCAAAGTGTAACAAACACATAATATGTTCATTATTTGTGAAGATAGTGGAATAATAGGTCTTAATTAAGCCCTAAAAGAGATATGAGGGTTTTTTCATTTCCAGCCAAATGGCTCCAAGTAACAAGCAGTCTTGGGCCTAGAGAGAGGACCAAGGGCTCCAAGCTTATTCCTGTCTTCTGGGATAAACTTTGGGAGAACAGGGCACCCCAGACTTTCCAACCCTTCCTGGCAAAGCAAACATCTGCCCCTTCACTGTCCCAAGACTTGAACATTGTTTCTGTCCAGAACCATTTGAGGCATCAGCCAGCTGGGACTGGCCTGGCTGAAGGGAGGACCAGATCTGAGAGGCCAGGCAGCCCCTCAGTCTTCACAGACCCTTCATCTCCAACCTCAAGCTGGGATTTCTGGACTGCCCTGTTAAATGACCCCAGAGTTAACCCAGTGCAGAGGGCAGCAAGCCCACTCCTGGCCCTGGCCATGCTCTCCCAGGAATGCAGGTCTCCAGGCAGCTTGCCCTCTGGGGTTCCCTCCAGGAATGCAGCCCCCAGAGCCAGGGCTTTCCCTGTGATCCCACTGTCAAGCAAGGGATTATGTCCTCATGGACTCCTTCTTCTCTAAGTTATTGGTCTTTTTTGGAGGAGAGTGGAAGGGAATGACTACAGACTAAGTGCCAAGTAGGAGTCAGACACCATTTCGAGCTTTATATGCCTTAGCTCAGAGGGTTTCCTTAACAACCCCTGGGGTTAAGGACAATGTACCTAATTCACAGGTGAAGAAACGGGTTTATTGTGGGGCATGTGACTTCCCCAAGGCCACAAAGAGCCTCCCGTGGGTGACAGAGCTGGACTCAGACCCAGGTTTGTGTGGTCCCAGAACCTGCACTGGCATGGAGGGGACTCATGTGCCATGCCAGAACTCAGGGTGCCACCCCAACCAGAGACATTTCTATTAGCAGCTTCGCAACAACACCTGCATTTTCTAGGAACAAAATATTGGTCTGGACCAAAAGCATTTGTCTCCAGAGGAAAATTCTAAGATAGGAACTCCTGAGTACCATTTTTTTCATAATTTGGCCATGGAATGTTCCCTTCGTCTTTTCCTCTGTCCCAGGCTCCTGCCTCCCCCAGTTGTGGAATTGGGTCTCCCACCAGCCAAGCTGGGAGCAGGGACCATGTCTGCTTCATTCACTGCTTTACCTGCAGAGCTGGCAGGTGTTCAGTCAGGAGTGGTGAATAAAGAAATGTTTGACAGACCCCAGTCCAGACTGGGCAGCACCCAGCACCCAGTGTGTAGTGCCAGATGCTAACACCCTCCTGACCATGCAAAAAAGGCCAGCGGGGCCAACTGAACCTTGACTTGCAAGGTCCCCCTGAGGACCCGTGAGGCCTGCGGCTGGCTTGTCGCTGTGCACACGGTCCCTCCCTGCAGGCACGTGCTCTCAGTACCTGCTGGGTGTGAGTTAGGACTTAACTCTGATCTTGTGTCTTTCTGACTCATATAGGGAAGGAACGGCTTGCTGCTTGCCTTGGAGTTACTGTTCAGGAAGCTGCCCAGTTTTTGGCGAGTTTTTTACAGAAATATAAGAAAATCAAGGACTTTGCTCAAGCAGCTGTTGCCCAGTGTCAGCAGACAGGTGAGCTGGCCGCAGCCAGAGGCCTTGCTCCCTCCCACTACCAGTGCCTGCTGTGGCCAGCAGTGTCCACGGCTTCTGGCTCTAAAGGTGGGTGGGTGGCCAGGTGGGTGGTAAACACATGGGTGGGCGGTGTGTGGACTGGCGTGGCTGGGTTGCTGGGGTGGTGTGGGGCTAGGTGAGTCGTCAGCTCCTGCCCATGAGGAGGGGCTAGAGTCAGGCTCCACTGGAAGCAACAAAACGAACAAGCTTGAGTTAGTATATGATAGATGGATAAAAACAGATAAAATCTTGCACCTAAAAATGGAGAATTATGACAATCACATGGTATATTTACAAATTATCACCACAATTTGGTCACAAAGGAGACCCAAACCAATCTCAAAGAACATCCAGTAGAGCATAGTAGTGCCATAAAAGGTAGTTTTATATACTATATCTCTGTGTGTGGCCATCCATCCATCCACCTAATTGGAAATTCATTGCACTCCTAAGTAATTTAGGATTAAAAAAAAAAAAAAGAAAATGATAAAAATTTTAGAAATAAATGACAGTAAAGTGTCTCATCAAAAACTGGGGCTTGGCCAAGCTAGTGCTTCACTTAGAAATAAAGGAATACTTTAAAAAGAGTATTTTTAAAAGAAAGAAATTTGTGGACATAAATTATTTATAGTCAACACAAGAAACTTGGAACAGAGCAGCACAGTAAAGAAAGAAGAAGGGAGGAAATCGTGGAAAGGCAGAAATTAATGAAATAAACAAAAAAAGAGGATTAATAATGGCACAAAAAGCGCACCCAGGAAACTCCACACTCACCGGGCGTGAGAAATGAGCCAGCTGGAGACCCGGCCTCCGCAGGACCAACACTCCAGACGCCCTGGCCGCCCCTGGCATGCGGCGGCCTGCGGCCACCCTCCTCCCATCTGTCCCGCGACTCACTGGTGACTCTGCACTCTGGAGCCGGGGCCGCCACCGGCCCTCACTGGCCTGACAGCAGACGGGGCGGGATGGTCTGCACCACCGGCCCTCACTGGCCTGACAGCAGACAGGGTGGGATGGTCTGCACCACCGGCCCTCGGAGCTGCAGGGGTCCTCCCTGGCCCCGCTGCTCCCCACAGCCTCTGCTGCACCTGCTTGCCTGCGTGTGGAGCACGAGGAAGCCGCTCAACCCTGATCATTTCCAGCCTTGGGCCTGTAGGCCAGTCCGGGCCTCCAACCCACCCCACAAGCCAGGACCTTCTCCTGGACCCTGGAGCCCCACACTGGGCAAAAGTAAAAATACTATCAGTTTTGAAGTGTTAAAATAGCGACAGCACCTAGTGTTGATGAGCATATATGGAGCCAGGATCTTCTCGTACACTGTGGATGGAAATATACTCACAATGCATTCGTTTGTGTAGCACTGACTGTATGCCAGGCGTGATTTTAAATGCTTTCCATAAATTGACTCATGTAATCCTGACTGCAGCTCTAAGAAATGGGTGACATTGTCTCCATTTTACAGAAGAAGAGAATGAGTCACTGAAAAGTTAGGGAGCTTTTCAAATCCACACAGCTAACAGTGGGGGCCGTGATGCACCCCTGGGCAGCTCAGCCCCAGAGCCGGTGCCTCCCTTCCTTATACTTAACTTTCCTGAAGGGACATGGGGTGTTACATATCCAAAGGAGAAGTATGCATGCCCTTTGACCAAGCAGTTACACTTCTGGGCAGATACTGTAATAAACATTAGACAATCATTGAATTTATCCACAGATATTTGCTGGGCACCTCTCATGTGTCAGGAACTGTGCTGATGCCCGGGACCCAGCTCCTGGCTGTCCTGGAGCTTACAGTCCAGTGGGGGAGACAGGGAAGCCACGAGTAAGCAAGTACGTTCAGACCACAACAGAAAGATTGCATCCTCGGTGTGAAAGGAACAAACAGGGCACCGAGGCAGAGAGCCATGGGGGGCACAAGGAGCAGCTGCCAGCCTCAGCCTTGTTGAGCAGGGGACCTGAGCTGGGACAGGAAAGGCAGGGAGGGCCAGTAGGGGTGCCAGTGTGGGCATGTAGGGGAGGCTAGAGGACAGACAGGGCCAGGTGAGCCCAGCCACGTGTGGTGCTGCACATGGAAAGAACCTGGTGTTTGTCCTTCAGAAATGGTTCTGGTAACAGTGTGGGAAAGAGACTGGAGGGAGAGGCTGCAGTCAGAGCCACCGCCTGGGAACCATCTAGAAGTGACACAGGCATTAGCTCAGTGGCTATGTGCGTGGGCAGCTCGAGCCAAGCCCCAGGGGCAGTGCCCTCCGTGTGGCACTTGGCCTGCGCCGGGATGGAACGATGGCTGGCGTGCGCTGTCTTTTGCAAGCTTGGTGAAAGCAAGGTATTTCAGCTGCAGTCGACCAGGACTGCTGCCTCTTCAGCTCCGGCTTCTCCACCTGCTTTTCCATGCCTGGTGGTGGCAGAGAGGCCACAGCCGGTTTTGGAATCTAGCTAAGGGGAAGTCAAGTTGGCGGCTCATTTACGCCATTTCTGAGCTGCTGCTGGTATTCCTGTGCATGCTGCCTCCCTGCAGGGTGGAGGGTGCGTGCTGTCTCGGCACAGGAGTGGCTTTCCAGGAACACTGCTTCCACTCTGGGCAGCAACATGAAGTGGCAGGGCCAGAGGGCATCTCTTGGGATGGGCAGGAGCTGGGGACACAGCACTGGGAGCAGCAGGTGAAGAAACGTTTGAAATGCTTGGAATCAGGGGGCTTCCGCTTTGATCACAATGGAGTCACAGGCTTCAGACTTTGCTCTCACCATAAACAACTAGAAAACTGGGCAAAATATAGGAAGCAGCTGTTTTCTGACACTAGACAGTGGACAGCATATTGTTCTGGACTCTGAGAGCAGAGAAGCAAGTAAGGTGAGTCTTGTATACCCTGTGTCTGGAGGCTCTGACCACAGTGCAGGAGGAGAGGCCCAGCAGACCCCAGTGGTCTTGCTGAGTAGAACTGACACAGGTTAGGGTTGGGGAGGCAGAGGCAGCTGGATTTTGCAAGGACAGTATCAGAGGAGGGAGCTCTGCAGAGAGAGAGCTCCATACATCGTCAAAGGGCCCCCTTGTGTCTGTTTCTGAATACTAAGACATACATGCATAGAGTGCAACTCCACAGGACTAAGCAGAATAACTGCTGGGGAGCAGTACGCTGCACAGTTTCAAAGTGCATGCAGGCTAGGAGATGTTTGAGTACTGACCATTTGGACTGAAGAGTCCGTTTCGACCATCTGGAACATTCAGTAGAGACCTCAGAAGGGTCACACCTTAGAGGTAGGTCTAAACTAGCCCTAGCTTAAAGGCTACTCTAAACCCACCCTAACAAAGCTTAACAGACCTCAAAAGAATCAAGATGATCAGCTAGTAACTGAAGCCTGCCAAAACACTTTTGAAAGGAAGACAGCAAACCCCAGTATTCACCAACATAAAATCACAATACCCAGCATCCGGTCAGAAATCACTAGACAGGCGAAGCTGCAGGAACGGAAAGGGACCACGTCAGAAGCCCAGGCTCCCCCTGCCCTCACTGCAGTCACTCTCAGGAGGCTTGGTAGGTTGCCTGGCATGTGGTAGGCACTCAATACCTGTCACTTTGTCACTTTTTTTGGGCGGGGGGAGGAAGGGTCTCGCTCTGTATGTGTCAGCTATAGTAGCTCTTTTTTCATTCTCCTTAGGATTCTCTACCTAGATGATCATATCATCTGAAAAGGTTTTTAAATTTTACTTGCCCTTTCTACTACGGGTGGCCTTTACAGCGTGCCTTACTGCAGTGGTTAGTGCCTCCAGTGCAATGTTGAATGAAATCCGTGAGAACAGACATCCTTGTCTTCTTCCTGATCCTAAAGAGAAAGCGTTCAGTCTTTCACCATTAATTATGACATCAATAATAGGTTTTTAAATTTTTAATTTTATTTATTTATTGTTCTTAGAGACAGGGTCTTGCTCTATCGCCCAGGCTGGAGTGCAGTGGCATCATCATAGCTCACTGCAGCCTTGAACTCCTGGGCTCAAGTGATCCTCCCACCTCAGCCTCCTGAGTACTTGAGACTACAGGCGTGCACCACCACACCTGGCTAATTTTTAAAATTTTTTGTAGAGACGGGGTTCTCACTATGTTCCCGGGCTTGTCTCCTGACCTCAAGTGATTCTCCCGCCTCGGCCTCCCAAAGTGCTGGGATTACAGGCGTGAGCCACCACCATTCAGGACCTGTCACTTTTATGATTATTATATATGTGGGAAAGTCTTCCAATCCTCAGACATGTAAAATCACAAGTGGAGCATTTATTTCTCACCAATACCTAGTTAAGACAGAAATCCTTACTGGTCAGGAATATATTCAACAAATGCAGAATGTTTGTGTTCATTTTCTTAAAGAGAGCCCCCGGACCGGGCGCGATGGCTCACGCCTGTAATCCTAGCATTCTGGGAGGCCTAGGCTGGAGGATCACTTGAGCGCAGGAGTTCAAGACCAGCTTGAGCAAGAGTGAGACCCCCGTGTCTACTAAAAATAGAAAAATTAGTCAGGCTTGGTGGCGCACGCCTGTAGTCCTGGCTACTCAGGAGGCTGAGGCAGGAGGATTGCTTGAGCCCAGAAGTTTGAGGTTGCAGTGAGCTAGGCTGATGCCACTACACTCTAGCCCAGGCAACAGAACGAGACTTTGTCTCAAAATAAATAAAAAATTTAAAAAATTTTTTTTAAAAAGCCCCCAAATTGCATATGCTTCAGGTGTGCAGAGGTCCCACAAAACTTGGATCTGCCCCCAGTGGAGATGTGGGCTCTCAGACATCCAGCCCTCCTTGCGGGGAGTGTGGGCAGGTGCCTTGCTCCTCCAGTATGGCTGCCACACAGCCCAGAGTTACTCCTGTGTCCAAGCCCCACACGTGGCTTTGAACAACTTTGATAGTAGAAAAATTGCCCTCCCTCACCTTAGGTCAGGTCTAAGTGCAGCTAGAAGTCAAAACAGTGCAGAAACGTGCCTCCTGGGCCAGGCACATTTCCCAGCACGGGCCCCAAGGGCCCCAGGATGGGCCAGGAGGCCCTGTGTGAGGCTCAGAGTCAGCGCTAGACAGGACGTCCCTCTAGGGCTCTGGGCCCAACCCAAGGGGAGCCGCACCCACTGCACTGCCTGTTCGCTTCCGTCTCTCATCTGCCTTTTCTTCTTGTGACCCAGGCTATGTGGTGTCCCTCATGGGCAGAAGGAGAGCCCTGCCGAGGATCCACACACGTGACCAGCAGTTGCGGGCACAAGCAGAGCGACAGGCTGTGAACTTCGTGGTGCAAGGTATGAGCCCTCGCTCACCTGCCGCCTGCCAGCCCCTTGCCCCATGGTTCTGGATCCATCTGCTGCTCAGGTTTTAGCTGCTGCAGGGCTGAGAGGCGCCCACCACATTACTGTTGGGGTGTTTCCTGTCCTAGAAAGCCTTAGCAAGCCTTCCTCCAGTAGCTCCACAGCTGTCGCCTGTCCTGCCGGTGATTACTGTCAGGAGGCACCAGTGCAATGGCACCTGCAGGTGGCAGGTGCTCGGGGCGTGATAATTAGGACATTTCTTGCCAAGAGCCAGCTGAGGCAGTGCTCTTCCCTATATCCACAGGTGGGAAACTGAGGCTTCAGGAGTTCAGTCAGCACGAGTGCCAGACCTGGAGCTCGGTCCCGTGTCGCATGCCGGGGCCCCGCAGCAGCAGTGTCTGCCTCCTCACTTGTCTTCAGCCACTGTGTTCAAGTGGCTCAGAACCAGTGGGCTCTGCATGGCAGTGCCATGAGAGCTGCGGTGACGGGCTGCAGGCGCCCCACCATGGGCCCTGAGACAGCCCTCTGTGCCCACAGGCTCAGCTGCCGACCTCTGCAAGATGGCCATGATCCGCATCTTCACTGCAGTGGCCACCTCCCCGACCTTGACGGCCAGGTCTGTGCCAGATGGCCTTCCCTGGGCATGGGCAGGAGGTGGCTGCCAGGGGAGGGAACTACACTGGGTCCACCACTTCCCACCTGTGGGATCTAGATTCTGACTGCTTGCCAGCTGGGAGCAAAGGGCCCCCCGGAACCTGAGCTCCTTGAGACACGGAGCCCTGGGGGCCTCTCGAGGCAGGCAGCACCATCCCCCAGCCTGGGGCACAGATGAGGTCTCTCAGGACAGAAATGCCACCTCCCCGTCCTTTTGCTGCCACCAGCACCAGACAGTGTGCAGATGTTCGGGTCTTGCTGCCACAGCCCCAACCCCTGGTCAGGAATATATTCAACATTCAGATGCCCCTGAACCGTGGGGGCTCCCCCAGGCTGCCCTGGGGCCACAGCTCTCTCAGGTCTCTGTCTCTGCCTCAGTTGCTCACCCTGGGACACACACCCCGGGAGACAAGGAGCCCTGGCCCCAGCCAGCTACTCCCTGCTGACGTTGGCTGTGAGGCCCTGGCATTGGCTGCAGGCAGCTGCCCAGACGCCTCCTCCTCCTGGGGGGCTGCGTTCTCCTCAAGAAGCCCAGGAGCCCCTCCAAGAAGTGACCCTGTCAGACCTCGCTCCCTCCCACCCACTCCCACCCTAAGGACCCTCAGGCTGCTCACACCCATCCTGTGGGGGCCTCTGCAGACAAGAGTGCGCGCCTGCCGCTACGGACAGCTCTGCCCATCCAGGTCAGCGTATCCAACACCCGCAGGGAAGCCCATGGCGGGCAAAGCAGCAGCTTCTCTTTTTCTTTTTTTTTTATTTCAGAATATTATGGGTTTATGAACACTTTGGTTACATATATTGCCTATGCACTGCCCAATTTTCTCTTGGCTTCTGATATTATTTTATATTCTCAAGGCATGATTTTTTTCCTTCTCAGAGATCTTTCATCTTTCTTTTGAAAACTGTCTCCTTTATGTCTTCAAATATTTCCTCCTGTTAATTTTGACTTTTGAGCCTATGTTTCTTTGGTGATCAGCATCGTTGTGCTCACTTGTACTAGGCAAAGGCCCTACCTGAGGCCTGTGGGGGGCACCTAGTAAAGGGACAGGGAGGAGACGTCCCCAAGCCACAGACCCCTGCGGCCCTCCCCTTTGACGCCCCTCCAGGTGGTTCCTCTGTCCACAGTCACCTTAACCCCTGGGGAGGAGCAGCCCAGGAGGAGGCCGCCCCTGGGCTGTCATCCAGGGGCCTGGGAAGGAGGCTGCCTGAGGCCCCAGGCCCATCCAAGCCTGGCCCCAGTGGCCCCACTGGTACCTGCCCCGGGCTCTGGGGGCAGCTCCGACCTCTGCAGTGACTGAGGGGGTTAAAAGTTTTGCTCTCACTTAGTTTCTCCTGCCATCTGCTGCCCTCCCCAGCATGCACACATGTGCACACACGCCAAAGCCAGGCAGCTTCTAGTGGTCCCCAGGTTTTCTCATAGTTTTCTGATTATTTCCTGAAATCCATGCATCCTGCAGGCGCATTATAGTTCCTCACAGGAGATGAGCAGCATGTACTAGTTTCCGCCAGGCAGGAATTGAAAGCCAAACAGTTGTTCTGCATCTAAGATTCTGCAAGTCTAGAAAAGTCAATTCATTTTCAGTTTTTGCAGAATTATTACTGTTTTTTAAATGCCCTCCAATCCTGCAAACAGTTTTTGTGAAATTGATAAAGGATGTTGGTCCGTGAAGACTTGGTTCTCTCCTTGCTGGTGACTGAGTCCTGCTGGAACCTGAGCACACACACTTCTTGCTCAGAGGTCTGACGACGGCTGGCCATCCATCATCAGCCCTCTGCTGTCCTTAGGAAACGCTTCTCTTGGCAGAATTCACCGTGATATCTCAGAGAGCAAAGCAGACTCATGTGGTGTACTAGGCACTTCACACTCTGTGTTTTGTGACTGTGACTTGTTCTTCCAGGAGTAATGCAGACATTCTGGACGGTGTCTGGACGGGGCAGGCGCAGGCCCAATGTGGGCCACAACTTCGCCTGAAGCCGTGTGAGTGAGATGCAGTCACTGGAGACACCCGATGCCCCTGGAGCCTCACCCAGCCACCCGGGGGGCCACGGGGGGGGCCATAGGGCAGGCCCCGTTTGCCGCCCACAATCCCCAGGACAAGGGATGTGGCGTCCATTCATGTCTCTTGGTCCAGATCCTGAAAAGACCAGAGAGGTGAGGCCCAGAGCAGGCTGGTGGTCAGCATGTGCAGGCCTCTGGGCCAGGAGCGTGGTTCCCCTTCCTGTGTCTTCTGACAGGGGCCCTTTAGGGAAAAGTCCTTTCAGAACATGTCAGAACTGGAAAGAAGCTTCAGAGACTGTTGGCTCCCACACCTGTGTGTAGAGACGAGGAAACTGAGGCACAAAGCCCGGTGCAACTTGTCCAAGTTCAACCTGGCCAGCACCAGTTCCACCGGGAGCCACAGCACTCCCTTCCCAGGCCTTCTTGGGGGACAAACGCACAAAGGGGACAGCAGAGCTGGGGGCGCCCTTGGACAGGAGCTGTCCGGCAGGCCCCAGACAGGGAGATGAGGTGATCTGGAATGTTCCCCCTTGGGAGCAAGGATCTCAGTCAGGCCATCCAGATGCAGGACACAGTGGCTTTGTGGGCCAGCTCCTCTCAGCAACAGGGATGGGAAGTTACACGAGCAACGAGCTCCCGTCTGGAAGACAACAGGGTCCAAGGCCCTGTATCCTTCGGCCCCACACTGAGACGACTCTGTTTCTCCTTGTTTCCTGTGCCCCACTTTCCAATTCAAGGCATGGTCATGTCTCAGTGGCTGTGAGAGTGACGCCTAAGTGACTAACGATCACACCTATTCTTAGGTTCCTGCCACACCAGCAGCTCACAAGTTCACAATGGAATTTCAAGAAGTGTGAAAACTGTTTCTGCTAAATCTGGAAAAATTTACAAGTGCATTTTCTGAGGTTTCCACTCATTTGAAAAGTAAGTCCTCTTGGGAGCCAAAGACTCTGCCAGAGGCCTTGAAGTTAGTTTAAGACAGCACATGCTGGCCATGTGCAGTGGCTCACGCCTGTAATCCCAGCACTCTGGGAGGCTGAGGCGGGAAGATCACGAGCTCAGGCGTTCGAGACCAGCCTGAGCAAGAGCGAGACCCCTGTCTCTACTAAAAATAGAAAAAATTAGCTGGGTGTGGTGACTCATGCCTGTAGTCCCAGCTACTTGGGAGGCTGAGGCAGGAGGATCGCTTGAGCCCAGGATTTGAGGCTGCAGTGAGCCACAGTGATGCACCTGTACTCTACCTGGGGTGACAGAGCAATACTCTGTCTCAAAAAAATAAAAATAGAAAGCACATGCTGATGCTGCCAGCCTGGTCTCCACCATCGCTCACCCTGTCTGACTTTGGAAGGGCAGTGCCCACGGCCCCTGGCCAGAGGCTGCACACACAGCCTGCGGCAGAGGGTATGAGCACCACTGCTTCGTAGTCTGGCCCAGCGTGAGGTCCTGCGGACGCCCCCACATCAGGATGTGCACTTGGCCGCTCCTGGCACAGACCCTGCATACTATAGCAGCTCAGACTCCAGAAGGTGGATTTTTCTCCCATCATGAGAAGTACGGAGCACAGTGGTTGCTGACTTTGTTTCAGAGGTTCAGAGCAGCAGGACCAAAGTCCCTCTGGTTCCCTGGCCCTTTCCCTCTTGGTGGCATGAGGGAGGTAGCTGGTCTAGCCATCACAACACCTTTCAGGCAAAAGGGGAAAGTGGTGATAGTCAAAAGAGCACTGCCCCTGGCCACTTCAGCCCTTTAAAGAGCCTTCCTGGAGTTGGAGGGTATATACCTTCTGGGCCACTCCATCTGGGAGAGAGCCTGGGAAGTGTTGTCTGTAGCTGAGAACACAGCCCCATCTCCACCACACCCACCAACAAAGGGGCTGACGTGAGGAAAGAAGAAGAGCAAATCGGGGCAGGCCACCTTAAACCTCTGCTGTAGAGTCCACATCTTCTGCTGAAAGTGCTAGGACGAGCCATGTCTGTCTCTACACTGGGGTTGGAAGAGCCACTCCCACATCCCAGCCGGGGTTTACCATCACATGCCCAAGACCCCTGCCCAGTGAAGCCTGCCACACCTCCTCTGTGCAGCCCGCAGGGGCGACAAGGATCAGACGTGACCCCTGCCCTCGAAGGCCCAGTATAGGAGACAGAGCCAAGGCCACACAGAGGACAAGTACACAGGAGCCCTCCATGCCCCCCATCCTTCCTGGTGGGCTGCAGGCCCTTGTGATCACCCTGCGAGTTCATACAGCAGGTTCCCTTCCTGAGTTTATGGGCGAGCCACCTTCGTCCTCCCCGCAGGAGGGGCTGGCACTAGGTCCAGGGTCCGCAGCCCTTGTCAGGGGCCTCACGTCCATGAAGATGCTCAGGCATCATCTGCTCAAGCATGAACCAACGCGATCCCACCTTCCAAACAGCATGTGAAGTCATAGCATGCTGGCCACATCCAGCCCACAGCATGTGCTGCATGGCCGCTCGGATGTCCTTGTGGCTCCATACCTCCACTGTGTGCACGTGTGCACCTGCACTTGCATCTGTAAGCCCTGCCCAAAAGACCCTTGCCCCTGGCAGTGCCTTTCACCTGACTCTCCCCCCACAGTCAGTTCCCGCTTTCTATCCCTACTGATGCCCCTGGAGGGGGTCTGGGGAGGCTCCATGAAGGACCAATCACTGGAGAAGGGTAGGGCTGTGTCTGGGGCCATCGGGAAGGGCTCACCAGGACAGAGCAGCCCTGGAGACCTGGCTTCCACTGCAGGAACTCAGCCCAGCACAAGATACTCTCTGGGGCTCAGGAAACCACGATGGCATCCACAGGGCTCAGCCCCAGGGCCCAGGGCCACGCAGAGGGGAGAGAGCAGGTCTTGGGGGCTGGGGCTGCAGCCAGGTGCCCAGGCTGTCTGGGCAGCCTCCATGCAAAGACCTGTTACCAGGAAAAAGTGCACGTCCAGTCCCAACCATGTTATCCCAAATGCCCACTGTGGTCGTGGAGGGAGGACTGAGAAGATATTTTGTTTTCCACTTTTAAATTTTGATGTCTTTTCCAAATTTTATTGAATATTTATTTCTTTGACTTTTAAAATTTAAATAAATTTTATTCTATAAAATATATTTTATTTTATAAAAATAAATTTAAATTTTAAAAAGAGCATTGCCCCTCCCTTCACCTTTCTCTAAGCTGGTATTCAGGATGGGGTGGGTGGTCCCAGCTTCCCCAGGGTCCCCACGTTCCAGAATTATCTTCCCCCAACCCCAGCAGGCCCCTAGTCCGTGTCAGAGACCCCTCCCTGGTAACAATTCAAGGGGCACTCTTACTCCACCCTGCCCAACTTTTCAGATCATGAAGTGCTCCCTGGAGTGGGGTGGACAAGAGGCCGCCCAGCCCCTCTCACTGGGCCTGCCACCTGCCACCCACTCACCAGAGTCATTTCTGGCCTGGGCCTTCTCCCTCTCCTCCTGCCTTTCTTCCAGCTCCCCTAGGAGCTGTCCTGGTGACGGTGACCACGGGCAGCAGTGCCCATGAGCTGGGTCCTCCCCACAGCCCACAAAGCCACATCTTCTCGGGCACCCAGTGCCAGAACCACCTTCCAGGAACCTTGGTGGATGAGCCCCCACGTCTGCATGTGACCCTGAGCCCCCACATCCCCAGTCCTGGCCTCCAGGGTAACTCCCTCCTTCCTGCCAGGTTGGTTGCCCAGATTCACGATGAGCTGCTGTTCGAAGTAGAAGACTCGCAGGTCCCCACATTTGCAGGTGAGCTCAGGTTCTTTGACGAGTAGGTAAGAGGAGATTTGACGTCTGGTGTGGACACCCCAGAGAAGCATCTCTGTCTGCCCCTTCACAGCACTTCTCCTGGCTCCTGCTGCCTGGTATCCAGACCCCGGCAGGCTGATGGGCGGCCTGGCTGTGGGGACCCTTGGAATGGGCTCCACCCCAGGCCAGTACCCCTCAGGGAGCACCGGATGCTCCACAGCAAATGTGAAGCTCCAGAAGGTGGGTGTAAACATCCAAGGCCAGCTCAGCCTCAAAGCCTGGGGGGTCTGGAGAGACAGGGAGTGGGCCCTGGCCACCCAGGCAGACTGGGGCCAGGCTGTGGAGCCAGCAGGCGTGTTCTTGCTGGGCTGTGGGGTCATCTGCAACCCCAGGCTCAGCACAGGCTCCAGGCCAGGTCCCACCCTGTCCCCCACCCCAGCCCCCTCTGCTGAGCCACTGCACTAATGGACGTGCCTGGGCAGTGTTGCCACAGCTGTTGGCTAGGGAGTTTCTTTGCAGCCAATGACCGTTCTCTCCTTAGGGAGGGCCAGGACCCCCCAACACCCAGCCTCTGGCCCCCTGGAGGCTCCGATTCTGGCCTCACTGATGAGGGGGTGAGAGCAGGTGCCCACATGGCCCTGGGCCCTTGGCTGCTGGCTGGTTCTGTCAGTGGGCCAGCCTAGGGCGTGGCAAGCACCCCTGTGACAGCACTGTGTCCTCCTGGCCCTACCCCTCTCAGGGTCTGTCCCTATAAGGTGGGGTGTGGGGCTTTGATCCTTGGGGTCTACCCAGCCAGGCTCCTTCCTAGAACTCTGCCACTTGAAAACTGTCCAGCATCCCATTTGGAAATAGCCTGAAAACAAACCCATCTTATGTGACCATTTGACAAGTATAACAGGTACTCAGCGGTAGGTTAAAAAAGGCAGGCGGCACCTTGAGCGCGGCTCTCCAAACAGCACAGGGGCCAGGGACTGTGGGGCCAGGTGAGCCAGGTGTCAGCAGGGCCTGTGCCAGCTCTGAAGGGCTGGGTGGTTGCGAAGGGCTACCAGGCAGTGAGCAGCTGCCGGCCTCCCCGCATCGACACTGGCTGCAGCAGCCCTGCCCGCCCTGGGTTGGGGAGCTCAGGGAGTGCCCTGGCTGAGCACAGGCCCAGATCTACCACCCGCTGCCCTTCTCTGGGGTCCCAGTTCCCTGCACACCAGTGTGGCCCTAGCCAGTGTGAGGGGGGCCAAGGTTCCAGTGTGGACTATGCTGGCTCTCCAGCCCCCCCCCATAGGAAGCTCCTAGCCCCGCAGCTCCCAGGTGGCCCCGGCCCCTCTGCAGGGCTCCCCACGTGTGCACAGGGCCATCTTCCTACCCCTGCAGCCGTGGTGACCAGCTCCCCACCCGCCTGCCACCCTGTACTGCACAGAGGAGGAAACTGAGGCCCACAGAGGTCAGGGTCCCTGGTCCTTGGGTAGCTACTGGCCCTGCTCGGGCACCCCAGGGACCGGGGACCAGTTCCCCAGGGAGGTCCCTGGCTCCACAGGAGCCCGGGGGCTGGAAAACAAGGCAGCATCTGGCCATTGCTTGCGTGTTTGTGTCACAATCTTTGTGTTGATGTGTCACATAACATAGAAGGGCAGAATGAAACATTTGAGTTTATCAAAGGGGTGCGAGGGATCTCAGAAACACTGAGCTAACGGTCCCAACCCTCCCCCATCCCAGGCTGTCCCTTTCACAGGGCTCTGAGCTCCACTGCCCCACAGTGACCCAGGCCCCTACAACAGGGTCAACCTGCCAGCAACACAATGCTACCCTCATGGGCTTGATGTTACATCAACCTTCACCCATAAACGGGGGGTCCCAGGTCCTCCTGCATGCCCAGGCAGCTCTGGCCAGCAGGGGCTGCCCTGTCTGGCTCCCTCCACCCAGCCCCAGAGCCTCTGGACAGAGCTGGCTTGGTGCCAGCCCCACCCTGCCTGGCCGGCCCTGGCTGGGGTGAGCTGAGGCCGAGGGGTGAGGGGTGAGGGCCAGTGTGGTATGGTGGGCTGGACCAGGTAGAGGGACTGCAGGGGGGCTGAGGGGCCTACAAGTGGCATCCTGGGCATGGAGATGGCCAGGGGGAACTGGAACCAGCCTCGGGGGCAGGGGACACTCCAGGAGCTGCTTGTGGGCACAGAGGCCCCCACAACTGGTCCAGGTGACAGTGCGGACATGGGAAACACCTAGGGAGTGGGGGGCTGGGGCAGGACTCCGGCTGCGAAGGTCCCTAAGGCCAGGAGACCAGTGGGACCTTCGCACTCTCTCTGTGTTCTAGCTCTCGTCCAGCGAACCATGGAGTCCTTGCAGCAGGTGCAGGCACTGGAGCTGCAGCTGCAGGTGAGGGGACACTTAGCCCGGCCAGGCCTCCCCAGAGTCTCCCCAAGGTGGGGGCAGCTCCCCAAGGGGCAGGAGTGCAGGGACGGAAGGCACACCCCCAGCCCTGCCGAGGGGTTGTTGCTCCCTGGGTGGCTCGGCTGTCTGTCTGGGGAGAGGCCCCAGTGGGTGCCCTGAGCTGCTCCCACCAGCCAGGGACCCTCCTCCACCTGCGGCCACCCAGCCTCTGGCCAAGCCCACCTTCTCTAAGGCTCACCATACTGGGGATGTGGGTGCTGGGGCCTCCACCTGCCCCAGGGGCACCCCCAGGGCATGCCCAAACCCAGCCCAGGCCCCACACCTGGCTAGTCTCCTCTCGAGGCAGCTCTGGTTTGGGTCCTTCCCAGGAAAGACTTTAGGGCCATTGGGTGCAGGCTTCTTGGGCAGTGAGGAGGATGGGGGGAAACCCAGCAGGTCACAGTCCCCAAGGCCCACTGGTGGCTTGGGGGACTCAAGCAACAGCCCTTGCACCCCACCAGGGAGGGGACTCCTGCCCTCTGGGGCACAGTCTAGACAAGCCCAGGCCTGCAGCAGGCAGAGACATGGGGGCTGGGTGGCCCCTGGAAGCCCCACCTGCCCTGCCTATCAGCAGGAGCCCTTCGGGATGGACAGGACACGGGGGGGTTCTGGGGACGGGGGCTGCAGCTGGGGGCTGGTCCCACCCTTCCTGTCAAGAGAGGGCTGTTGAGGTTTAGTCCAGGGCCCTGGACAAGAGCCCACTCAGGAACAAGATCCCTGGGAGGGCTCTCCTGCCCAGCTGGCACCTCTAGGAGCCGCCAATGGCCCCAGGGACAGGGCCCTGAGGGGGCAAGCACGGGTTGCCCCAGGACACACTCACCCACCCTAGGGTACCTTGCCTGGCCTGCTCACTGGCACAGAGGCCCTGGTAGGTGGGAGGACCTCAGCTGAGGTCGAGGCCTCATGACTGGGAGGTGGCTGTGCTGTGAGCCTGTCCACTGCTGGGTGGGTATGCATGAGTGTGCACGTGTGCGTACATGTGTGCATGTGGGTATATCTAATCCCAGGTCTTTCGGGGTGTGCCCCTGTGCATGTGGGCCTGGGAGGTGGCTGTGGACGGCTGGCCCAGGCCAGGGGCTCACCTCTGGTCCAGTGCCTTACCTGCGCGTATGGGATGTGCCGACCTGAAAACGAGGTCACCGAGGCCTCCTCCTTCAGCACCCCCCGCCCACTGCCAGCGCATTTTTCTCCTTCATTTTGTCTGTAGCCCCAGGCAACGGTGGGAGAGGAGAGCTGGTTTCCACCAGCCCATTGTGTGGCCTTCCCCAAGGTCACCAGCAGCTTTGTACATTAACCCTTTGGTGCTGGGGCGGCCCAGTCAACCCTGGAGTAAACGCCTGTGTGAAGCCATCCTTGTCCTGGTCTGAGTGAATTCTTCCTGGGGGTGGGAAACACCATGGCCACAGCCCCCAGCCACTTGGCCAGAGGCAGGGCCACGTGCACCAAATCAGGAGTGGCTCAGCCCCAGCCCGGCTGAGTGGGCACTCCTGCTCCCTCCCCCGGGAGCCCAGGGGAGGGGGTTCCGAAGCTCTGGCAGCTGCTCACCCCTGGCAGGTGCCCAGGGAGCTGCTAGCGGCCTGGAGGCCCTGGGGTGTCCTCCCTGCTGGCCCCCTTAGCTTCCAGAAGCCCCAGGGTGTGCACCTTCCTCCCAGGCTGGCCTGGGTGCAGCCCTGAAAGGACCCAGAGAACACAGCCTCCGACACTCCTGGCTGGACTCCTGTTCCCGACAGAGGCTGTGGGCCAGAGCACACCTCCATGAGAGGGCTCGCCAAGGACCAGCTGGGCTGTTGGGGGTCTCTGGAGTCAGACACTCCCAGGCCACAAGGTCTCTCCTGGGATCCTCCTGCAGCCTGGTGACCAGAGACTGTGTCAGGCTGGCTCCTCCCCAAGGGAGCTCCCCCAGCAGCTGGCACAGACTTTCCAGCCCACGTGCCCCTCTGCCTTCCCTATACACAACAGCTGCACTGCCAGCCCAGCAGGATACCTGTGACAGAGGTACCAACATGACCCCCCTTTGCACATGGAGAAACTGAGGCACCAAATTTCAGCCACGCCCTTGCTCTGCACCACAGCTCCCCGTCTCTATACTGGTTCCTGGGAATGTGCCCCTGGGGTCCTGCTTTCAGACCCCTGTGCCTCAGCTGCTCCCATGCACACCTCATCCGGGTCTGGGTCTGGGCCTGAGTGCCTGCCCCGCAGCGGGGCGAGGGGCCCCCTTGGCACCTGTCAGGGAGTGTGTTGAGCTACGGGTCTAAGTGACAGGACTCCCTCCTGTGTACCACGCCTCTGTTTAGGTGGTGACTGTTTCATGTGCTCTGCTCCCTTTGTGGCCCCACTGCACACACGTCTCTCCTGGCAGACTTGGGTAGTCACGGCAGACTATGCCCCGGTGCCCCGTGGGCAGTCGGGGGCCCTGGAGGCCCTTTCCTTCATCCTCCAGTCACTCAACAAATGTTTGTTAGACAGCTGCCGTGTGTCAGGCACAGGTGAGGCCTGAGTGGGACAGCCAGGTGCAGACCACAACCCTGAGTCGGTGCAACGCCACCCTGGCCTTACCCCTCCCGGCTCCCTGACCCCGGGGAGCAGCAGGTGCCTGTCCTGGGGCTGGGGAAGCAGCTGGGCCGGCTCCTCCCCAGGAGGGTGATGCCCACACTGTACCTTTTCACTGGTTTCACAGCGTGTATAGGATCCTGGGTGGCCAGCCCTGACCATGGAGTGATGGAACATTCCAGCAATCCAGAGAGCTGGTGCAGAACTGCTGCTGGGCCCCTCCGTGCCAGCTGTGCTGCTGTTCCCCTGCCCTGAGCGTGTGCATCCACATGTATGCATGCGAGAGTGCTAGTGTGCATGTGGCGCAAGCTGGGCCAGCCAGCCACCTCTGCTCTGTCACTCCAAGGTGCCCTCACTCCTGGGTTTCCGGCAGAGCATCTGATGCTGAACTAATACTGTGAGATGCCAACGTCCAGCAGCTGGGGCAGGGGCGAAGGCACCTTTAGGTTTCAAATTAAACAACCCAGCTGCACTCCAGGCTTCTAGATCCACTGGCTCCAGTTTCAGCTGAGATGTTCCCAGGGATGGGTTTTGCCATTTGTTACCTGAGCCTGCGCAGGGACCGCCCAGCTCCCCTGCACTGGCTGAGAGGGCAGACCCTGACCTGGCCTTGCCCTTCGTGGGGCCTGGGGAGGGGGCAGGGAAGGGGGGACCAAGAGGAAACCCCAACAAGGAAAGCTGTCCAGAGGCCTGGGCTGCAGGGTCTGCACCTGCTGGAACCCAGGCTCCAAGAGTCCCTGTGTCACCAGGCTGGCACCCTGCACTGGAGTCCAATGGGGCAGGGGTGTGTCCTCCCTGTACCTCACTGTCCCTGAGACCCACCCCCAGATGCATGCTGCAGCCGACCAGCACCCTCCTCACCACCGAGCATCCCGTGGCCTAGACCCCACACCCTAGCAGGCCTCCCTCCCTCCCTCTGGACGCTGGGCTTCCGCCCCACAACCCCAGTCAGCCCTGACACCCACACACCTGGATCCCAAACCTCACGCCACCCCTCAGAGCTGAGCTGTTCCTCCAAGGTGCTGGGCAGGCAGACAAGTGCCCAGGCCTGTGGTGGCACCAGCTGCCAGGGGCTGCTGGCATGGGGACAGGTGTAACCACTGGGATTGGGAAGAACCTGGGAGAACAAGGAAGCCCAGTGGGGGCTGCAGACCCAGGAGAGGGACCAACACACCAACAGCACCCAGACCCCAGCACCTGCAAGCCCAAGGTCTCAGCCTTGAGGGGCCCCAGGCCCCAGGCCAGAACAGAGCAGTGAGGCCTGGAGGGCCCAGCCGGGCTGGGGTGTACACCAGGGGAGCAAGGACGGTGGGGGGAGCAAGGACGGCGGGGAGCAAGGACGGGGTGGGACCCAAGGGGCCCAGCTGTCTGTCTCAGCTCTGCCAGGAGTTTGGGTGGCCCAGGCCACAGCCAGAAGCTGGGGGGAGGGCAGAACTGCTGGGGTGCTACTCAGGGCGGTACCAGCTTGTGAGCAAATGTCTCCTCCTCAACCCAGCACACCCAGGGGCACAGGCTGTGGAGCCCCCCACCCAGTGCCTGGCCAGAGAGTCGTCCAGGCGCCCCTCCCCAGGCGGTGCCCTGGGAGGCCTGGGCTGGGTGCCTGCCTGGGCCCACGAGACATCCGAACCCCCTCCTCACCCCTGCCACCTGGCTGCCCCCGGCTCCTCCAGGGTCACAGGCAGGAAAGCAGCCCAGGTTGGTGGGGCTAAGGGGTAGGGAGGGGGTAAGTAAGAGGAGGTCAGATGGGGGGAGGGGGCGGGGGCCAAAGGGGAAACCACTGTGGGGAGCCTCAGAAAGCCAGCCCTGCCACCCAGGGCAGGAGGCGCCTCAAGAAAGCACTGGAGCCGGGTCCTTCAACTCTGGTTTTATTGAAAAACAGCAGCATCAGGGCCGTGCAGGCAAAGGGCACACCCACCCTGGCCCCGCAGTCTCCTGGAACTCGGCTGGTCGCCCGGCCCTGGGGGCTGTTTTGGCACATCCTGGGGTCTCAGGACAACCCCTGCCCTGACATGGGCTCACAGTACAGTTTCGGGAACAAACCCCAACAGGCGAAACCTGCCCACACACTCACCGTGGACCTGCCCTAGGGCCAGAGGGAGCCGGCCAGCGGGGCAGGCAGGGGCTTGGCCAGCACCCACCGAAGCCCCCACTCTGCTGAGGGGCAGGAGGAGCCCAGCGCCTCCCAAGCTGGACCCTGCCCACTAGGCTCCCTGGCCACTACCACACACGTACACACCCATACATGCATGCTCACACACATAAATACACATACACATTCACACACATGCGTATGTGCACACATACACTCACAAGTGTACATGCTCCACACTCATAGGAACACACATACATTCATACACAAGTACATGCTCACATACATGCTCACATACATATGTACACACATGTGCACACACACAAGTACACTCCTTCTTTAAAATGGCTAATTATTGCTGTTTAAAAAATAATGTATCCAACAGTGCTACAGTGGGGCTCCTTCCCCTAGGCTCTGGGCCACTGTGCCGCCACCCTGCATGGACACCACACGCCACTGGAAGCACCCTGGTGGCAGGATCAAGGACAAACACATTCGGGGTCTTCCCCACCCAGCCCAGAACTCAAACCCCAGAATCCTCAGCCACAGAGCCAGCAGCTCGGGAACACAGGCCTGTGGCCAACACTGGGTCACAGAAGCAGCTTCCGAACAGACACAAGTGAGTCCGCAGGCAACAAACACAACACAGCAACGCTCGCCCTGATGGGGCAGAGGCAGTGGCTCCCCCCACTTGGCGACTGTCCAGTGTCCCCTGGGCACTGACAGGAAGGTGGCCCCAGCATGCCCACAGAGCCCCCTGCCCCCCGGGAAGCCACCTTTGGCCCCCCCGCAGTCCCATGCACCCACAGGGCCCAGAAGCCTGAGTTCCCCAGCCTCTGTCCACAAGCACGGCCCTGGAAGCCAGCTCCAGCGAGGGTCTGGGCTCAGGGCCACCCCCAGGGCAGGCAGGGGCAGGCCCGCCAGTGGCCATGTGCCTCCCAGAGGCCAGAGCCAGACTCTTCGCAAGCCCAGAGAGCTCCCCCAGCACCTGCCAGACAGCCCAAGAAGCTCCCCTCAGGCTGCCCCAGGGCCACCCCTCGGGCCAGGCTGACCTTCCCCTCACCCCCTCTACCCAGGGGCAGTATCTCAGCTGCTGCCAGTCCCAGGGGGACACTAGTGGGCAGCAAGGCTGGGCGTGGTGTGGAGAAAGGAGTGGGGAGACGCCGCCAAGCCTGCGGGGGCACGACCCCCACTCAGGAGCCCATGCTGCCTCAGCACACGCAGGTCACCCACCCTGGCCCCCAGCCTCAGGGACCAGCCATCTGCAGAGAGCCATGCCTGGGCAGCGGCACACCAGGACCCTGGCAGGCCTGGGTAGCACTGGGCCGGCCAGAGGCGCTGGAGCCCTCAGCAGCCGCCGGCCACTTGTCAGGTCTGTGCTGCAGGCTCATCTAATGCAGACTTTCTGAACACTCCACCTCCCACCTTCTGCCCGCCCCACTCCAAAAACAGAGGTTTCCAAACAAACAACAGAAATCCTGGGAGCCCCAGCCCCCTGAGCAGTGCCAGGCCCAGGCTAGTGAAAAGCATGGTCCTGGGCACACCGGGGTGGGGTGGGGGGGCTGCAGGGAGGGGGGAGGGGCCGGCACACCCAGGGAAGCTGCACGAGGCGCGGGACAGCAGGGCCCCACGGGGCACTTCACAGAGGTAGAAGAAGTAACAACAGAATTTCTACAAGCGTATAAAGTTCACGTCAGTGCACATTTGTGGAGCAGTTAACTCCCAGGCTGGAGGGATGAAGTGGGCCAGAGCCAGGCCCACGCAGCAGCGTGCCCAGCCTCCAGCCAAGGTGAGGTGGGAAATCTGACCCTGGGGGCCCTCCAGGACCCATGAGCTGCATACTGGCCTGGGGAGGGCTCCAGGCAGCTCGAGCCTGGCCCGGCAGGCACACAGGTGCCTCTGCCCACCTTCACTGGCTGGGCAGCAGGGTTCCTTCTTCGAGCGCCCACCCCACCACACCCTTCCTGGCATCTCTACCAAGTCCTGGCAGCAACAAAAAAAAAATGTCAAGATTCCAGCACGCGTCCCACCACCCACTCAGCCGTGCAGCCAGACGCTGCCAGAACAGGAGGGCCACACCACCACCTCATGACCCTCTGAGCCCTCGGGAGGTGGGTATGCTGTGAGCCCACCCTAGGTCAATGTCCAGGAGACACTGGCAGTCTCTGGCCCCCCAGGCTCTGCCCAGGCCTAGGTGGGCTCTGCCAGCCACCACCCCAGAGACTGCAGGCTCTGAAGGCACAGGATCAAAGAAAGCCAGCGGCACCCCCAGCTACCCACCCAATAAGACACACCACCTCGGCCCCACCCTGCCCTTCCTGCCCCGCCAGGCTCCAGACCACCAGCAACCCCCAACACACCCCAAGCCAACTAAGACCAGCCCCAAGCCGAACCCAAACCAAACAAAAAGAGGAAAAAGGCACAACTGTTTGTTTTCCATTTTGCTAAAACACTTTACGTCTGTCTGTATAATCCAGATTAACAAAATCTGAGAGCTGCAAGAAAATAGGGTGCCAATTTCTGTACAGTCTACAAAACTCCCACCCAGAGCAGGGACCGGGCACCACCAGGGGGAATGTACAGGGGAGAGCGGGGTCTGTACAGTATTCTGCAAATACCTCAATTGCTAACGGGACAAAAGGCCCCTCGTAAGCTGGGCTTGTTCCGTTAATTCATTAATTTCTGAAGCACCTTTTTATGAACGTCCCCTCTGCGGCCCTGCACGTAACCTTGGTGCCTGGGACCCAGTTCCGTGGCCGCCCTGCCTGCACCTCCCCATCCCCAAGCCCTACACGAAGGGGCCTGGGTGGGTACTCGCGCCCCTCCAGCCACCGAGGCCAGCCAGGTCCAGGTCGGACGTGTGGCCATGCCACCCTGCCTCCCTCTCCACTTCCCAGGCCACCCCACACCCAGGACAACCCCTGCATCCGACCTCGGGAAGGAGAGGCCAGGCCAGGAGGACAACCAGCCGGAGCCGAGGCAGCCACCCCCCAACCTGGGCCCCAGGCAGCCCAGCCCTGCCCCCGTGGCCACAGGACTCCACTTGCGCCTGTCCCTCCACCTGCCGACCCCGCAGGCTGCAAAGGGGTGGCCCGGAGCCTTCTCACTCGCCAGGACTGCTCCTTGGCGGGAGTCATGCCAACTCGGGGTCTCCCTCCAGATTTCAAACTGTGAAACCCTCCACCCACCCGGCCACCCACCCCCACCACACTGGGCCAGAAACAGTGCACATTCCAGCACCACACAGATGTGTGTGTGTGTCTCAGGGTACAAACTACCGTTTTGTCCCAAGAATTAAAGTCATGCAGAGTGCTATTCTGTCTAAATAACTTATCAGAAAATGGGGAGAAGCTGTGGGCTCGGCGCTATCGGCAGCAGCCTGGGTTAGTGAGATTCACAGGGCAGACCCCGCCAGCTGGGCATGGGAGGTCCCTGGGGACGTCTGGGAGAGGCCACCATGATCCAGCAGGTGCTAGGGGTGAGGTGTCCCCCCATGGGCCCCCACCACAGCTGTGCAACGGTTGCTATGGGAACCACCCCTGGGTGATGTCGCCAGTCAGCCAAGCCCGGGCAGGGGAAGGGCAGGGACCAGGAGGAAAGGAAGGTGACTCGCGTCAAAGCACAGCGGGAGTGGAAGAAGCTGGGGCGGCGCAAGGCGGTCCAGGCCCCTCCAGAGTGCAGGTGGGGGTGGGCAGTAGAGTAGGCCCTCCTGTGGCCAGCTTGGGCCAGGGCAGAGGCGCTCACCAGCCATGGCCTCGGGGTCCAGTCTGGGCAGGGCAGCAGCGGGAGGTGGTGGGCATGCGGCATGCTGCGGCCAGGCCACTTCCTCAGCATGCACAGAGCAAAGCAGGGCCCGAGGCCGGCCCACTGCTCCGTGGGGCAGCAGTTGGCCAGCCCAGCAGGCCTCCCTTCCAGGGACCGACAGCTGAGCCACAGCCTGGGGCTTCGTCGCAGAGGTTCTGTGCTTGGTGGGCAAGGCTGGGCCTTCCCCAGTAGCAGCGGGCTGGGCAGCCTCGTGGACAGCTGTGGAGGTCCAAGGTGCAACTCTTCAAGGCGTGGCAAGCCGCCTGGCAGGCTGGGCAGGGTGAGGGGCCGCAGCTGCAGACAACTCACCACCACCAAAGTGTCGTGGAAGAGCCACAGCCCTGCACCCCAAGAACCAGCCGGGAACTGCGTAATGATGAAAAGGAAAACCCAACACAAACGCCAAGGTGAGGGTCTGAAAGCAGGGCCGCGCTGGGCGGCGGGCAGGCGGGCACAGGTGGACAGGGCAGCTGGGGTGGTGGGCGGGAAAGCGGTGGCAGTCACTCCTCGCGCAGCTGCAGGCGGTAGCGATGGTAGCGGACCTGGAAGAAGAGGCGCTCGGCCAGCGAGAGGGTCATGCCAGGCAGCACGTAGTGGTCACTTGCGCCCATGTGTCTGAAACCCAGTGACTCATAGAGCTTGTGGGCAGCCACCTTGACGGCTGTTGTGCCCAGCACCACCGCAGAGTAGTTGTGCACCACGGCGAACTCCAGCACCTTCCGGCCCAGTGCCTTGGCGATGCCCTTGCCCCGGAAGCGCGAGTCCACAGACATGCGCAGCAGCTCCACGGTGTTGTCCTCCTCGTGGGCCCTTGCAGCCACAATGCCCACCACATTGCCATCCAACACGGCTACCCAGAAGCAGGAGCCTGCAGGGGACAGGGTGGTCAGGGACACTCGACGAGGTAGGTTGAGAGACCCCCTTGACAGGGGGTGGGCAGGGCGTCTCAGGGTTGCCTACTCCAGCCACACATCAAGCCACACATCAGATTGGCACCTGATCCCTCCTGCCCCCATGGCCTACCTCCCAGCTCTGCTGGATCTAGGGTATGTGGGGGGACAGCCACAATTCAGGACAAGCAGGTACAGTTGCCTCCTCCAGAGCCCTGAGCAGAGGAAGCCCAGCTGGCACACCCGGAGCCTGGGTCCAACCTGCAGCCAGGACCCCCTCAGCCCTTGAGGCCAGGCTGGCCAGAGTCCCTCCCTTGGGACCGAGAGCTGGGCAGGTCTCAGCCAAGCAGGCCCCTGCCCCAGCCCAACTACACTTGGACCAAATGCTCAAATGGCCACAGGACAGCCATGGGGGAAGCCCACCTACTCTAGCTCCCAGCCCCCAGGGGCCACCAGGCCCACTGGTTCCCGGGCACCCACACTGGAGAGGTAGGAGAGGTAGGAGCCGAGAGGGAGCATCCAGAAAGACCCCTGCAGTGAGAGCTGAGAGGGGACCTAGAAGGACATTTCATAATCCAAGTGGGGACGGGGCCCACTGACCCTGGCCTCATGGCCAGGCCTACTATCCCCACCGATAGCACAGCCCAATCCCAGCCTCAGGCTGGCAGGAAGGGGTATCAGGAGAGGAGCCGCAGGGATGGGTGGGGGAGGGGAGGCCTGCAGGGCCTGGGCCACCTCTGCTAGACCAAGATGAGGTGATCCTAGAGACTCGTCTGCAGGCTGAGGGAATGCCTGCCCAAGAGCCTGGCCCCGTCGAGGGGCCAAAATCCCCCCACAAGGCTCTGCACTTGCTCCTTGTCCAGCAAGCAGCCCCCCATCACCCCAGGAACCCCACCAGCCCACTGGCTCAATAAGGGGACCTCTATCTCCTCCAGTGCTGGACCCTGAGCCCAGGCACGTGACTGAGGGGGTGCTGAGGGCCCTATCTGCTCACCTCCCCCAGCAGAGGCAGAGCAGTCAGGGTGAGCCGCCAGACACCGCCGCCATCACCAGGGCCCTGGGGCTTGTCCCTCCAAGCTTTGAGCAGCTCCAGGGTTCCCAGGAGGGCTCCCTTCCTCCCCTGTCCCAAAGCCCCCAAGGCTCTCCCATGCCCCCCCACCTACAGTGTTTCCAGATCCAAGGGGGACCCCTGAGCCAGTCCCCTCCTGCCAGCTGGCCCACCCACCGTCCAGGAGTCCCCAACCACCCAGACCAGACCAGAAGTCAGGATAGTCCAGGAAGTGACAAACCCCCAGCACCATGTGGCTGGGGGCACACCTCCATCTCCCAGGCCTCAGTCTCCCCATTTGCACGAGCAGTACCCACGAATCCAGCAGGGCCTCTGCCCTTGTGGGGTTCCGACAGACCCACCAGATGTCCCGCAGCCCCTCACACCAGGGAGGCTGCAGCCCTGGGGGGCAGGGTCATGTGCAGCCGCCTCAAGCAGGGTCCCCCACCCTGGCCAGAGCCCCCTTCGCTGCTGTGGCCTGGGCTTTGCATGGGCACCCCCTTCCATTCCTGAGCAGAGCCAGGCGAGGTGAGGGCCCCATGAGGCCGTCCAGATGCTCTGTTTGGGTTTGGAGAAGGGTCAAGGAGAATGTCAGGCGCCAAGGCCGGCTGGCGGGGGTGGGGGCTCGTCAGCTGGCATTGCTGGGGTGGCTGCCCTCCCCTGACACTCACCAGGGCTTGCTAGACCCTAACCAACCCTCCAGGGCCCATTCCACCCCTCTCGTCTGCCACAGACCCTCCAGCGGGCTGGGATTCCTCTCGCCTCCGAGGAAACTGCGTGGCCCTGACCCCCCAACCTGCCAGCCTGAGGGCTGGGAGTAGCCCCCAGGGCCCTCCAGACTGTCCTGGCCCTCCCTCTACAGAAGGCCATGAGGGCCCGGGCAAGACCCCCGCTCACTAAGTGGCCCCGAGACCAAGCCCCTGGCCCCATCCAGGGTCCTCGTCCCAGCCACACAGGCCCCCTCCACCCAGGGCCCTGGCACTGTGGGGCAGCCCAGGATCCCTAAAGCCAAACCAGACAGGACCAGCAAGAGCAGAGAGGCCCTCGTCCCACTTCAGCAGGTGCCAGGCCACTTGGGGAAGACCCAGCCCACTGACACCCCACCCTTGGCTGGAGGAGTTCTGCCAGATGAGTGTGGGGCAGAGGGCAGGCGAGGGAGGACTCACCAGGCGGCTTCATGTAGTACTGCTCGATGTCGGCCATGTCCGTGTGCAGTGCGCAGTCCAGGTAGGCCAGGATCACCTTGCGGCTGTAGTAGTAGCGCAGGCCCAGCAGCCCGGCCGGCACCAGGCAGGTCAGCAGCAGCGAGCGGGTCACAGCGAAGCAGAGCGCTGCGGGGACAGGAGAGGCGGCGCGGGTGAGCGAGCGGGACCCCGGGGACCAAGGACGCGCAGGAGGGGCCAGCCCAACAAGGCACAGCTGTCCTCTGGGGTGGAGGAACAGTGGGGCATTTCAGGTGTTCCCCCTACTTTTCCCTATTTTCAAACTTTCCACCCTCAAGACAGCTACCTTTGTCACGGGAAACAAACATCACACTTCTAAACCTCCTAAACACGGCGGCAGCCTCTGGGCAGGCTGCCCTGAGTGGCCGGCAGGCGCAGCCCAGGCTGGACCCTGCGGTCCCCGGCTGGGAAGGGGCCCTGCAGGCCACCCGTCCGCTGGGAAGCGGGCAGGGGTCCCCACGTTCCGCAGGCCCCAGGACCACCCTCCTCCCGGCGCCACAGCCAGAGCTCTCCCTGGACCAGCCTCTGTGCGCGCCCCGAGGACGGGGCCGGGCCGACAGCTTCCAGCCGCATCTAGGCTGCGGTGACCTTGGCGGAGTCGCACCCTCCCCCAGCCTCAAGCTCCTCATCTGCAAAATGGGACAACAGCCCTCCGCTGGCGGAGCTTCAGGGGAAAGGCTCCGACAGACCTCTCCGAGACGGCCCCCGCCCCCCCACTCTGGCCCGGCGCGCCCCTCCCGCGGGCCCCGCGGGGCTGGCTGTCTCCCCTCATAAATTAGCACTCGGAGCCGCCGCGGCAGCCTCCCCCGCCCCGCGGATTATATATAGTCACCCGCGCCAGGCGCCGAGCCTCGGCCGCTGCCTGCCCCGCGCCCCGCCCCCACCCGGGCCCCGGAGCGTCCCGCCCGCAGCCCTGCCCCGCGCCGGCCCGCGCCCATTCCCACGCCCGGGCCCCGCACAGGCGGGTGGGCGCGCGGGTGCGGGCCGCTCGCCTCCTCCCAGGCCGGGTCCGCGCGGGGGCCCGCCCGGGCTGCGGGGCGGGCGAGCGGCGGGCGTCCCGTGCGGCCGCCCCCAAGGGGACCCCCGGGCTCGCTCGAGCCGGGCCCCGCGCGGGACTGCGGCAGGCTGGAGCGCGGCCCGGGCCCCCGCCGCCCGCGCACTGACCCGCCAGCAGGGCGTAGAGCAGCTGCGTGCGCGGGTGCTGCCGCAGGCCGCGGAAGGCCGTGTTGGGGATGCGCTCCATGATGCCGTCGTAGAAGATGCGGCGCGCCGCCTCCTGCTCGGCCGCGCGGAACTCGCGGATGCACACGCCGCGCCCCCCCGGCGGCCCCGTGCCCCCCGCCCCGCCGCGCGGCTGGGCACCGGGGACGGGCGGCGGCGCGGCGGGCGCGGCGGCCGGCCCGGGCGCGGCGGGCAGCGGGGGCCACATGGCGCCGGCGGCAGCGAGCAGCGCGTCCTTCTTGGCCCCCGGCAGCGCCTCATGGTCCTCGGCGGCCACGATCTTCGTCTCGCAGACCATGTCGGGAGGCCCACAATGCATGCACCCGGCCGGGCGGCGCAGCGCGGGGACGCAGCCGGGCTCGGCCCCGGCCCAGGGCAAGGGCGCGGCGCCCTCGGACCGCCGGCGGCGGCGGCGGCGGCGGCGGCGGCGGCGGCTCAGGGGCGCAGGGCGGAGGCGGCGGGCGGCCGGGGCGCGCGCAGGGAGCTGCGCCGCATTTTGGAGAAGTATTTATAATGCAGCGGCGCCGGTGCAGTCGCGGCGCCCGGGGTCCCGCAGGGTCCTAGCGTCCACTGCATTGGCTGCCGAGGGTCACCATGTGATCTCGGGGGTGGGAGCAGACGCCGCCTCCGCGCCCGCCCGATGGCACACTGGGCGCTGCGCGGCGGCCGGGCGCGGGCGGCAGGCGGGGGTGCAGCCGGCGGGGGCGCGCGGCGGAGCGGCAGAGCCACGCGAGGTGGCCCGGCACGGGCGCGCGCGCGGAGGCGGGCGGCGGCGGCGGCGGCCCGGGCTAGGCGGCCCGGCCCGGAGGGGCGTCCCGCGGGGCTCGGGACAGGGAGCGCGCGATGGGCACCCGCCGCCCCGCCCCTGCGCCGCCGCTCCACGCGGGCCTGGAGCGCCCCGGCCGGGCCGGCCGCCAGGAGCAGTCACGGAAGCATCTCCTTCTTCATCTCCCGCCCCTTTGTCTGAAAGCGGCGCCCCCGGGAACCTGCGGCCGGGACCGCACGGCGGGAGGAGAGGGGACGCGGTCGGAGCCGGGCCTGGTGCCCACGCGCCCGCAGCCCTGCGCGTCCCGGCGCTGCGCAGCAGCCCCACGCCCGATCCCCGCAGCCGACACGGGGCTCGGAGCCCGCAGGACCCTCCCGGCCCGTCCCCCGCCCTCCGCGGCCCGCGCATGCGCCCCGTAGCCTCGGTGCAGGTGCACGGCGGGCGCACGGACCGCGTCCTCCCGGTCCCCGCGAGCCGGACCTGCGGACGCTGGAGGCCGGGCTCGGAGGAGTTCAGGTGGAGGACAGGTGGTCGCAGACTCCACCCTCGGCACTCTGCGAACCCCGGCCCCCCGCAGCGCTCCGCCTCCTTCCTCCAGTCACCCCAAGGGCAACCGGAGCAGAGTTCTCCACACCTGCGCGGGCCCGCGTTGCGCCGTGGGGTGGGGCCGGCGGGGCGACTAAGGTCACCCAGAGGCCAGGAGGGGCCGGCCTTGCCCGCGGGACGTGGGAGTGGGCGTGCAGCGTCGCGCTAAGAGACCATTGGAGCGGCGAGGGGCGCTGAACTGTCCACGAGAAGACACCCCCCATGTCAGGGACCCCGCAGTCACCTCTGTCGCCCTAAAGGAAGAAACTGAGGCAAAATTAATATAGTAAGTAGAGAGTTTATTTGAGCCAAGTTCTAGGACTGCCATTCTGGGGCCTAGACTCAAGTTGCCCTGAATATATGCTCCCGCTAGCAGCAGTGGGGTTTTTGTTTTGTTTTTGTGAGAGGGGGGTCTTGCCCTGTCACCCAGGCTGGAGTGCAGTGGTGCGACCATAACTCACTTCAGCCTCTAACTCCTGGGCTCAAGCGATCCTCCCTCCTCGGCCTCCCAAGCAGCTGGGACTACAGCCCTGAGCCACTGCACCCAGCGCCTAGCAGTAGGTTTTTTTGTTTTTGAGACAGGGTCTCCTCTGATGCCTGGGCTAGCGTGCTGTGGTGGGACCAGAGCTCCAAGCAGTGGGTTTTTAAAGGGAAAAAAGAGGCAGTTCCTAAATCGTTTACCAAGAATTTACATTAAAATAACATAAGCTATGATTGGCTGTACATTATCCTCTGTGTCACAAAGTCCGGGAATATGAAGACAATGAGCGTGAGGCAGCAAGGCTGGAAACCGCAGGACAGAAGGGACAAGGTGCCCTACGCAGCCCGGTGCGGGTGGGGCGAGGCTGGGGTCCCGCAGCCGCGTCGCCCTGGACCTCGTACATCTTGCGTTCCTCACACAGCTCAGACTGCTCTGAGCTATTTTTCTTTTCTTATTTCCCATCTTTGATCAAAATCTCTCTCTTCTGAAAGCATTGAGGATCAACACGTTAGATGTAAACTAGTCCCGTGTCACAGAGAAGGCTCACTTGCAGCTAATCTCGTCCTTCCGTCCAGGTAGAGGGACAGGAGAGGTACTGTGGCTTAGGAACTTAGCGAGGTCTCGAGGCCAAGTTGATGGGTAACACCAAGGGACGAGGGGGTCTCAGTCAAGCCCCCACTTAACAAAGGAGCCACAGCATGTTGGATCATTTCTAAGTGTCTATCATGATTAGTTTTTTTTGGTTAACTTTAGACATGTAGACATACAGAGCATAATTAAGAATCAAAAATATGACACAAATAAATGTAATTATTAACAAAATTCAAAATCCAGATCTGAAAAGTGTTGCTGTTCCTCAAGGTAATCAAAGAAATATTTCGTGTACTTCTTGTCCTGGTCTGAAAAGCAGGTGTTGCAGATCTCCGGTGAGGACGCCATCCAGCCAGGCTGCCTGACACCAGGGGGAAGCCTTTATTTGATGGCTTTCCCAATAAACAAAACCTGCAGGTTGGAGACCGTGATCTTTGATGTCCTCATCTCCCGGGAGCTCACTGTTAAAAGAATCATTAATTAATTTAGGATGTTTAGTGAGAAGGTGTAAGGCCTTGGCAATAAGGAAAAACATCACGTTTAAGGAGTGCTGGTGTGTTATTTCAAAGGGAGAAAGCTGATTTTTCCAAATAGGGTAGAACTTAAGTTAAGCAAGTGGAAGAGCCTGAGGCCAGGAGAGGTTAAAAGTTTCTGTAAGCTTTGCCGATTGATTTTTTATTATCCCATTTGTGCCTTGCACCAGTCTGACGGGCGAGTGCCGGGGGTGGGTGGCCGGGCAGTGCCGATCGATGCAACGTCAGCCAGCTCCGAGCACACGAGATGAGATGTCCACAGATCTGCTACCACCGCTCATGGCTTTTCCCACTCTCTCTTTCCCCAGCTCTGTATTCACTCACTTTTATCTCTTTCCTTAGCCCTCAATTTAAAACAATTTTTAAAAACCTCTAGACAAAATAACTTTTCCTTTAACAAAAACCATTCTCATGCCTTCTTTATAATCTTCTTTACCAAAAGCATATTTTATTGTTCTTATACACTGTATACAGAATTGTTTCTCTTATGTATAGTAGTTTTAATTACATATATTAACTATAATCTTAACTCATAATAACCTTAATTTCTAGTGAAAAACCTAGGAAGTAATTTTGAACTGTTTTATATGAGTATTTGTAGATGAAAACCATTTCATAATTTTTTAGAAAGATGTTTCCTCATTTTGTTTATTAACAGATCTGAATATATTTAGTTTTTCTATACCATATAAAAATAAGATGCCAAAATATATCAACTTAAACTTGTTTAATGATTGTTTCAGTATTTTAACTTACTTAGAAATGACTCAGACATTTTATGCTTGTCTGTTACTTAATTTAACATAATGTGACTTTAAGTTACTGAAAAAGATTTTTTAAACGATGAAAAGTTCATGTACAAACTTTCTTATCATCTACATTCATTTAATTTACTTGTTCTTAACAATTATGCTTGAGTTGTCCATGAAATAAAGCTAGGCATCATTTCAAGTTATTTTCTTGTTAATAATTTTTACAGCTTGCAAATGTTGAGGAGTCGCCTCCTAAGCAAGAACCCTAAAGTTAAATACATGGATATTTCGCTGATAAGAAGATACAGCTGTTTTCATTAAATCAACAATATTAAACTAGTCTTACCAAAGATTTACCCAAGTGAATGAAAAGGCATTAAAGTTAGTTTTTATTTTTCTGATAAAATATTTTATTTAAGCTCTTTTTCTTTACAACAATTGATTAGAGATCTTTCATATATTTTGGTAGTGAAATATCACATAACACATATAAACATACAGACAGAAGCAGATCTTATAGCTTTTATAAGATTCTTCATTTGCAAGTGTTGATGGAAAAACTAAATTCTGCCAAAATATTTAAAGAGGTTTATTCTGAGCCAATAGGAGTGACTGTGGTCCGAGGAACACCATCTCAAGAGGTCCTGAGAAAGTGCACCCAAGGAAGCTGGGTTACATTTTGGTTTTATACATTCATGGAGACAGGAATTACAGGTAAAATCATATATCAATACATGGAAGGTATACATTGGTTCGGCTTGAAAAGGCAGGACATCTAGAAGTGGGGGCTTACAAGTCATAGGTGGGTTTTAGGGATTCTTTAGTTGGCAATTGGTTGAAAGAGTTAAGCTTTGTCTAAAGAATTGGAGTCAGGGCCGGGCACAGTGGCTCACACCTGTAATCCCAGCACTTTGGGAGGCCAAGGCAGGAGGATTGCTTGAGCCCAGGAGTTTGAGACCAGGCTGAGAAACATACCGAGACCCCATCTCTAAGAAAAATTTAAAAATTAGCCAGGCCTGGTGGTGTGCACCTGTAGTACCAGCTACTTGGGAGGCTGAGACACGAGGATCGCTTGAGCTGAGGAATTTGAGGTTACAGTGAGCTGTGATCTCACCACTGCACTCCAGCCTGGGTGACAGAGTGAGACCCTGTCTCTAAAAAAGATTAAAATAATAAAATAAACCCATTTAATAAGATTTTATAGTTTGTAAGGCATGACTCACCAGGCCTCTTAGAAAGGAATTTGGGCAAGAGAAAAAAAGGTCAGAGTTCAGTCCTCAGTTCCCCCTCTTGGCCAAAGATCATTTCAAGGCATGTGCAGGCCAGTAACCAGCAGGAGGTCCCAGGGCTAGGCAGCCTCATTTCTAGAGTTGTGTATTCGGTCATCTAGCACTAATGACAGCCATTTCTATATTAGTGATGCCGGATCTTAGGTGAAGGACATGATTTGGCCTGATTTAAAAGCCAGTTGTTTAAGGGGCAAGAGAATCAGGTCTAGGGTTCATTCTGAAAAAAGATCCTGGCTCAGATTTATTCTACAAGCTATCACAATCCAGGTCTTTGATTGTATCTTTTTTCCTTTTCCTGTATCTGGCACCAGTTTTCAAATGGTTTCTCCTCTTCTCCTCCCCCTTCAGACTATCAATCTCTCTCTCTTTTTTTTTTGTTTTTTTTTTTTTAGAGACAGGGTCTCACTCTGTCACCCAGGCCGGAGTGCAGTGGCATCATCACAGCTCACTGCAGCCTCAAACTCCTGGGCTCAAGTGACCCTCCCGCCTCGGCCTCCCGAGTAGCTGAGACTACAGGTGCCACCACACCCGGCTAATTATTCTTATTTTTCTTAGAGAAGGGGTCTCTCTCTGTTGCCCAGGCTGGTTTCAATCTCCTGGATTGAGGCCAGCGATACTCTGGCCTCATCTCCTGGAGTTGCTGGGACTACAGGTAGCACCACTGCACCTGCTAAATCTCTTGACCACCTGTTCCCTTGCCCTAAACAAGGTTAGCTAGGCAACTCCAAATTTGCACTTCTAAAGACATGACTCTTAGGTGAAACAAGGTAGAAAATTTACTTCTCAAAGGCACAGAACTTGAGTCTAAACACCATTATTTGCTGAGACAAAGAAGGACTTAGGTGAAGGCCCAGTTAAGACAAGATGGTTTGGAAGAGCACCTTAAGCAAAGGTGCAGTTTGTTATGTAAACGTTAAGCCACTGTCTTCCCATTGTGCAGAGAGATGCCCTTACAAATGGAGATTTCCTTTATAGATGTAAATTTCTTTTACAGAGGGTTTCAAAATAGCCAGCTGTTTGTCAGAAAGTTGTATTCTAGAGACTAATTTAGTTTGATTGATGGTCTTTTCAACCTAGTTTGAAATAGATTACTAATAGATTATTGACTTCTAAGTGGAGCCACTTCCATCTCAGGAAGGAGGTGCATAAACCACCACCACCACCAATCATAGTGGGGCCCGTTAGGGAATAAGGCAAAGAAAGCATTTGCAGTTTGGGGAACCTAATATTTAAATAAGCAAACAGCAGGCACAGCTGGAAGGCAGAACACCTACAACTTTAAAAATCAAAGATCCCACCTTTACTCCAAATCCTGGGTCCCCTAACAGGGGAAACACAGTGGACTGCCGCACAACCTTCCCACAGTGCTCCCCACTGCCAAGACTTTCCCTGAGACTGGTGGGTGACCCAAGGCCAATCAGCCTGCTCTGTCATCAGGCCATCCGGAGGCTAAGGCAGGAGGATAGCTTGAGGCCAGGAGTTCGAGGCTGCAGTACACCCTGACTGCACCTGTGAACAGCCACTGCACCCTAGCCTGGACAACATCACGAGATTCTGTTTCTAAAATAAATAAAAGAAAGAAAGAAAACAGAGGGACCAAATGTATTTAAAAAGTGCTTTCAGTCAATTGAAAAAAATTCCCAGAAATAGGACCCAAAAGAGAAAAATCAGAAAGGCTTGTTTATGTTTGTATGTATATAGGTATGTTTTATTTATCTATCTATCTATGTACACACAGGGTCTTGCTCTGTTGCCCAGGCTGGAGTACAGTGATGCAGTCACTTTAAGAACTTCTCAAAAGTGACCAAGGCCAGCAGTGTGTCTGGGGATGAAATGTGCTTGTGCGTCACTGCTTTAGGGGTCACCCGAGAGTCATGATAGCTCTCTTGCGTGTCTCAGACTGCTTCTGTCAGGTGACAGCACGTTGTTCAAGATATGGGGGTGACCAGTCCCTTATTTATACCTTTCCAAATGAGCAAGAGTCCCTAAAATGTTCTTCTGGTGAAGAATGCCCTGTGAGGCCACTTCCTGTTGTCCAGGAAAGCAATTCCGACACCTCTGCAAAGCCTCCAGTTGCCTAGAGCGCCTACCTGGGTCAGAGGGAGCAATTACCTCTTCCCTTTGGGACAGGAGAACTCACTGTCATGTACCTTTTCGTTTGGAACAGGAATTGGTCACAAACAAAAAGATATGTCCACGTTATGAGCAATAAAAAGCAGCTGCAATTTTTTAAAGCATGCTTTGTAATTTTATCCCAAAGGAAGTGAAACCCCCAGTACCAGACTGCCCAGACCCTCGCCATGAGGCAGAGCGGGGAAGGCAGTTCTCTGTGGAGCTCTTTACTGGAATCTCCTATACAAAGAAAGAGACTGAAGCCCTCACTTTTAAAGGAAAGAGAGGGTTTGAAAAACAGGCCAAATAAAATGTAGACCTCAACCGAAAAGAAAAGGGAGGTCTGGATTCAAGACTCACCGTTTGCACCCAGGGAAACCTCTGGAGTCGGACGCCCACAATGGGTTCATGCTGGCGCCGAGCGCCGGGTCCTAGAGAGAATGCTGGGTGGTCAAGGAGGGGCGGCCGCTCTGAATCCTGGTGGCTTATGCCAGATATGTTGACCTAAAGGAAAAAACTGAGGAGAAATTATTATAAGTAGAGAGTTTATTTGGGCCAAGTTGGAGGACTACAACCAATCTATGCTCTCAGGTTGCAGTCCTCCAACTTGCCCCAAATAAACTCTCTACTTATGTAAATTTTACATCAGTTTTTTCCAGTAGGTCAACACTTTTCAGGAGAGCAAAGTGGAATCGCAGAAAATCTCGAAGGAACTCACTGATCCATGCGATGCCTGAGTGACAACCAGCCACAGCGGTGGCTCCTCTGCATCCTGTGGTTGGCCGGTCGGATGGCAGGAAGAGTGTCCCAGGAGAGGAACAGCATGCAAGGGGTCCAGGCAGGAAAAACTGGCCACTGGAGACAAGCGGGGGGCAGGCGTGCCTGGAGGGGCCGGGCACTGACGGAAGGTGAAATGGCTTTGAACTCGGGAACGCGGGCCCTGAGCGCCGGGGCAGAGACTGGGGACGTTCTGCCATGTTTCTGACGGGGGCAAGGAAATGGGAGAAGCCATGTCTGTCGTCCAGGACTCCTGAGCGGTGCCCTCCCCGCAGCCACAGACTTGAGTGTGACCTCAGAGCAGAGTGGTCCAGCCCTCGCAGGGCAGGCCTCTGCTGAACCCTACCCACCCCTCTTTGCCCCCACACCAGGCCAAGGCTACCCGTGCTCTGTCCCCCACAGCCAGACCCCAGGACGGAGGCAGGCCTGGGGGCCCCTCCCTGCAGCTGGCCTGGCCGCACCCTTCAGCCCTGAGTCCCCCAAAGCCCCTGTAGCCATGTGACCCCCCAGTGGCATAGGCCTGGTGAGGTCAACACTCCCACCCCATGGTCCACAGGAGCCTGGAACGCTCCAGAACGAGTTTGGGAGTGGGGACGGGGCAGCCACAATCAGCTCCTAAGGGGCAGGGCTGGACCCCAGGGACAGCCACCTGGAAGGTCTGGGAGGTCTGAAAACACCTCTGGATAGGGCTGGGGAGCCTAGAGCCCTCTCCTCCTCCCCAAAAGGGGAAGATTGCACAGGCACTGGGCAGTCCCAGGCCCCGCTACACCTGTTTCCCCCTCCGTGAGGTGGGGGTGCCCCTGCCCGCCCCAGGGGAGACCATGCCAGGGAGCTGTGCCTCACATCAGCCCCAGGTCAGTGTCAGGAGCCCATTTTACAGGCAAGAAAACTGAGGCTAGGCACAGTTGGGCCCCAGACCTGTTTGTCCTGCTGAGGTGGGAGGATCACTTGAGACCAGGAGTTTGAGACCAGCCTGGGCAACATAGTGAGACCCGGTACCTACAAAAAATAGAAAATTAGCCAGGCGTAGTGGCGCATGCCTGTAGTCCCAGCTACTCGGGAGGCTGAGGCAGGAGGATCACTTGAGCCCAGAGTTCGAAGCTGTGGTGAGCAATGATGATGCCAGGAGACGGGGAGAGAAGAGAAGGAAACAGAGCAGTCCAGAAGGCCCACTGTCCAACTTACAGAAGTTCCAGGAGAAGAACGGCAGGGGAAGAAACAATAGTAAAATAATGATTTCCCCAAGCTAAAGCATCTAGGACTCCAGATTCAACCTGCCCAGCACCTTGAACCAGTGCAAAAAGGGCTCAAAACACATCCCGTGGAAGCTTCCAGACACTCTGAGGGCCACCTGCTGCAGGCAGATGGAGGAGGTACAGGGACGCGCCCACCTCTGACTGAGAGCCCACCCTCCACTCAGCCTTCGCTGCAACACTGATCCAGGCGCCAACCCATATTGGGCCGTGAAAAGAACAAAGTCTCACCCTCCTGGGGTTTTACAGTCCACTGGGGGTGTCAGGAGGTGAACTATTAACAGAGGGATGAGCACTCTAGTGTCCCCCAGGGACAGGCGCTACACAGGAAAGGAAGGAGGGGTTTGGGCCAGAGAACGAGGCTGGTCATGGAGGCCAAGGGGGCAACTGGCACATGCAAAGGCCCTGGGGTGGGAGGGCTCAACTATGAATGAACCCAACAAGCCGGCAGAAGACATTTTCAAACACACTGACTCAGAAAGTTTTCTTCCCACACACTTTTCTGCAAGGCTACCTGAAAGCATGCAGCAGGGAGAAGAGGACACAGGGTCTAGGGAAAGGTGGCTTTGAGCTAGAAGAGTGAAGGGTGTGCAGAAGAGTGGGCAGCAGGAATGGCCAGCTGGCCGGAGCAGGAGGGCAAGGGCCCGGCAGGGACGACAGGGCGATGCCCTGAGGCGAAGGGGGTGACTGGATGCTGGAGAACGTACAGATGTGATAAAGGCAGAGAATGGGGAAAAGGGAAAAAAGGTAAACATGAAGTCCAGGAAAGCAGCCGTCTGGGAAAGAGAACACATTCCCAGTTCACTGGCCACGCCACGAGCGATACCTGCATGCAGACCTCACAGACGCTCTGTACTGACTCGGCCTCCAGCCAAGCAGGAAAGCCACGCATGGCTCCAGGGCAAACGTGAAGCCAAACTCTTCTCGGGAGCTGACTGTGCTGGGTCTCCCCCTCCGCTCGCCCAGGAAGCCCATCAGGCTTTTCCCAGCCCTGATGGACCCTGCTCTTGGCAAGGTCACCAATGACCAGAGTTGCCAAATCTGCTGGTCATCTGGGCCCTGCCTACCCTCCACAGCATGTGACACACTGAGCCCCAATTCCTGAAGCCGTCGCCCAGCCCTCCGGGACACCTCTCAGTTCTCTTCCCGCCTGTGACAGCTCCACCACCCCTGGGGGTCTCCAGCTCTCTGCTGTCCTTGCTTAGGCCACAGGGGTCTCAGCCAGCACTCCTGTCCCAACCTGCTCCCTCGAGCCCCCTTCCTGGAGCAACCACCCAGTGGCCTGCTGCACCTCACTGAGGCTCCTGCCTCTCTCTAACCCACGTCCACCCCGCCCACAAACCCAGCTGCCACCACTTTCAAACACATCTGGAAGCCAACTGCCTCTCACACTGCCCATGGCGCCAGCACCCCAGCGACGGCCACCTCCTCAGCTCTGATGGCTGCAGTCACCTCCTCGTAGGCAGTTCTGTGCTCACCCAGCCAGTCCATTGTCAACCAGCAGCCAGAAGTGTCCAGCTCACAGCCATCAGCCCACATCCTTGCCCCAAACCCCACAGGACTCCACCATGCCGTGCCAACCCTCTCCTGATGCTGGCCACACTCTCTGTAGGTCCTGGGCCCCCTTGCCAGACAGAGGCACATGCACACCAGCCCCTGGCTCCCGCACACCCGAGTCTGCCTGGCGCATGCCACTGCATCACCCCAAGGGCACCTCCGGAGAGGTTTCTACAAGACACTCCCAGATGACCCCATCTTTCATAGTGATAGAAACCCCAATCTGTGCCAGGGCTCATGGCTGCCCATCAAATACAGAACACTAGTTATACCTGAACTTTTGATAAATAATAATTTTTAGTATAAGTTCATCCCCAATACTTCATGGGACATACACTTAAAAAGTACTTGTTGTTCTTGTATTTGATTTGCTAAATCTGGCTGCGCAAGACCACATTCCCAGCCTCCCTTGCAGCTAGGAATGGCCATATGACTAAGGCCAGCCAATGGGACATGACCACTGCCCGGGCCATGCCCTTCTTCACTGCCTCTGCTCAGGCACTGCTGAGCCAGGGACAGGAGCCTGGACCCTGTACTACACCCCTCTTGTGCCCAGATTGGAGGACCAACGAAGGCCCAAGGCCTGCCATGGCCTCAGAACCCCCTCAAGTCTCTCCCTGGCCTGCTTCAGAGTTCTTCACAGGTGCCCTCCTGCTTGCACATCCAACTTGGTCCCTCCACTGCATGTGAGCTGCCAAGGAGCGCTCTGTTCACCGCGGAGCCTGCACGTCAGGACAGGCCAGTGGTCTGGAGGCTGGTAGGGGAAGGCAACAGGGCAGGAACATGGAGTCAGGCCCTGGCAGTCGGCAGGGGCAATAAAGATCACATGACAGAGCAGAGGTGGGAGCCTCCTCTCAGACAGTGGACCGGGAACGTCTAGCCCTACCTGCCCAAGATAGCAGCACCTGTGACAACCAGGGAACTAAAGCCGGAGAGAGGCCAAGTGTCCTGCCCACGTGAGTGGCAGCACTTCCTGTCTTTGCCCTGCTGTACTCCTGATTTGTTTCTAACAACGTGCATGCATTACTTTGACAAAAGGCTCTAATTTTACTTTAAAAAGCATGTATAAAAAAAATAAAGGGAGGAAGGTATCACTTCACCTGGAGGTCACCTGCTGGGTGCTGGGTGCTGGGTGCACAGGCCTGTGCCAGATCCCCATCGAGGAGGCCCCGGTGCACAGGGGCCAGGCTCAGGGCTGAGGCTGGGGGTGGCTGTCCCAGCCCTCCCTTCCCTGGAGGGGCACTGCCCAGTCACCCTCTCTCCCCCAGCAGCCACAGGCTGTGTGGCCTGCCAGCTCAGCCTCCAGGGAGCCCACCCCATGCAGAGGAGCCTTGGGGGGCTCAGCCCTGGGGCATCAGGGGCGTCAGGCCAGTTTCTCCACTTCCCCAGCCTCCAAGCAAGAGACAGGCAGGCAATGAGCAGGTGGGCTTGCTGTGGTGCACACACCTGTGGGTACAGGTCCACACCTGAGAACAGAAGTGTATATCTGCCTCCCAGCACTAGCGTGGGACAGGTGCCAACAGGGCCCCCACTCACATAGAACTGGGGAAACCGAGGCCCAGAGAGGCCAACCAACCAAGGGGTGTGACACAGGGGGCTCTGGTGTCCAGAGCAGGGAGACAGGACACAGGCATGCTGGCCAGGCGTTTATTGACAGGGGACAGTGCTGGTGATGGTCCTCAGCGCCCAGTTGGCCAGCAGGCACACAGGGCCCGGCGCTCGGCCTGTAGCAGGAGGGTCTCCGTCTGCAAAGCAACAACAGGCCATGAGGGTGCAGCACAGCTGCCCACTGGCCACCTCCCCCAGAGCCTCCAGCCCACCCAGGGCAGCCCCGTCTCCACCTGCTCCTGACAGGGCCTGCTCATGCTCACCCCATGCCAGGATGACTGCCCCACTTTCTTTCAGCTCACACCCCCTCTGGTGGGGGGCTCCACTGTCAGCCAACACCCCCCAGTGGAATGCCCAAGGATAGGCTGGGGTCTACTCCTCCAAGAGCCCAGCTCCAGACTCAGTGGTAGGAGAGGGGGCTCCAGGTCTTGGCCTGGGCCCTTTGGAAATGCCAGGACTTGTAAGGGATGGGCCCAGGCAGGCTCTCCCCTTCCTGAATTCTCCTACTTCCCGGTAAGAAGCACAAGCTTCTGCCACAGATGAACTCTCACACCTGTGCCCTGTGTGTCCAATCTTGATGGGGGGTGATGCTCCAGCCACACTCTCTTTCTCTGCCTCGGTTTCCTCTCTGACCCCTGGGCCTCACCCTCCACCTGGAGAATCCTGAGCTGCGCTGGGCTGGGCTGGTGGTCCTTCCCCAGGGGCTGAGTCTGCCACAGTGCCCAGACCCAGGGTGGAGGGGTCACAGGCCTCCAGGGGGAGGGGCTAGAAAGTGTGCTGGGCATGGGGGGTGCTCAAGGGTGAGACTGTGCCCACAGGGGTCACAGGGGCTGCCCATAAATGAGGGTGGAAAATTAGGGACACGCCCTGGGCGTCCTGGAAAGCTGGCTCTACGTTCAACGGAGGGCACCTTCTCTGCACCTGTCCCAAGCCCCAGGGACGCCCAGGATCATCCTGGGGCGCCAAGCGGGCGCTCACCCGCGCATCCAGGCTGTAGGCCGTCTTCCGCAGGTCCTGCAGGGCGCGCTGCATGAACTCGAACGCGTGGCAGTCGACGCACGGGCGGCCTGCGGGGGGCGCGGGTCGGGGGTGGGGGGGAGGAGTGTCGCCTGAAGGGGATGCCCTGCACGGTCCCCCCACCGCAGTCCACCCCGAGTGGGCCCCACTTCCCACCCGGCCCTCTCCCGCCCAGGGGAGCACCCGCTGCGGGAACAAAGGAGAGGCGTCCCTCCTCCGCCCCCTGCTCCCCGCCCCCCGCGCCCGAGAGGGTCGCCCCAGGGCACCTACTCTGCGCAGGGACTGCGCTCCCAGTGGCGGGCTCGGCGCGGGCCCGGGTGCCCAGCAGCGCCAGGCTCAGCAAGAGCAGCAGCGGCAGCGGTGGTGGCGGCGACATCAACATCGGGGACCTGCGCGCCGGCGGGAGGGCCATGGCCGAGGAAGCCCGGGCCGCCCTGCAGCGGGCGGGAGGGAGTGAGCGGTGCCAGCCGCACCCTGGGCCCGCCAAACCCCGGCCCGCGACCCCAACCCCTCGCCCCTACTCCCAGGTGCAGCCCCACCCCCCTGGGCCTGCGCCCCCAGCCCCACCCACTCCCAGAGCCTCGAACCCTTGCCGCAAACCAAGACCCCAGCCTGCCCCACAGATCTCGAGAACCCCCACCTGGACGCCCCCACCCTCGCCCTTACCGCAGTTCAGGGACCCCGCGACCAGCGGCTCGGCCGACTAGGGAAGACGTTCCGCGCCCGCTGCGCACCGCGCATGCGCCCCTACCGACCCCTCCCGGGCCCCCACCCGACGTCGTCGTCATGGAAATCCCGACACTACGTGAGCCGCCAGCTTAAAGGGACCGAGGGGGGCCCCAGGACTCCCGAGTGTCCAGGCCTGGCCGCCGGCGTTCCCCGGGAGCAGCGTCCGGTGGAGTCCGAGGGCTGCCTGGAGGAGGCGGCGCCTGGGCGGACCCTCCAGAGCGCGCCGCCGGCGGGAACAAAGCCGAGGGAGTGGGAAAAGTGCGGCTGCCGCTGGGGGCCGATCCCGACGGTGGGGCTCGGTGCTCGCCAGGGGCCGGAGGGGGTGGGGGTGGTGGTGAGTGCGGACGCGCGCGCTCCGCTCCCGGGACGGTGGGGCCCACGGTGGCGTCGGACCGCCCCGGGAGGTCCTGGCCCGTGGGGGGATCCACCCTCTCCAGCCTCGCCCTGGCCCTGGCGTGCGGGAAGGGAAGCCCACTAGCCTGTCCGTCCGTCCCGGCCGCCCCCTCCCCTGGGCCTTCCTCTCCGCCTCTCGGCGCCCGGGCACCTGCTCGCCGCGCCCCTTGCCCCGCCTCCGCCCCGCCCGGGAGCCGGGAGCCGGGAGGGCTGACCGCACCTCCGCCGGCGCGCCTGGAGCGGGCGGTCGCTCGGCCCCTGTGCGGGCGCTTTCCCGTGAAGTCGGGGTTGTTGGACTTCAGGAGCCTCGCGCCGCCAGTGGCCCCCGTGGGCGCCCGGCAAATGCGAGTCTCACGCCCCCACCCGGGCCCACGCGTGCGGGGAGACCTCGTCCCTCTGGGAGGGATGGTCTCCACCGGCCGCTGGAGCCCAGGCCCAACACCGGTGCAGAGGCCGCGACCTCGGGAGACGGCGCCCCAGGCCCACGTGAGTGCCGGCGTCCCCCCGCTCCGCAGCCCGCGCGGGCCCGGGGCTCAGGCCTGGCGCAGACCTCCGGCCAGGATCCCTCCTGGTGGGCGGGGCTGAGCGTGCGAGGGCCCACTCCCAGCCGCCCGCCCTCTGCCCCGCACCTCCGGGCCCCTGGCCGGCGGTCACCCTGGCGCAACGTGGTGACGGCCGCGCGCCCAGGCTCCTCCCGCGGTCGGAGTGGCCGGACGCGGGTGTCCTGACCGTGAGCGGATATGGGAGGCCGGGTAGGGGGTGTGCTCGTGACCGCCACGCCCCGCTCCCGGCTGGGCGGACACCGGGCTTCTGGGACCGGGTCGCTCCTCGCGGTGCGCTGCATCCCAGCGTGCCGGAACGCAAGCGGCGGGCCCAGACGCCGGGAGCCAGTGGCGTTCGTGTGTGTGGTGCAAGTGCGTATCTCCGTGCTCTCCTTACCAGGTGCCCGGGGTCACGCGGTCAGGGGCTGGGGTGGGACAGGACGCAGGCTTCTTTTTTTGGAGACAGAGTCTCCCTCTGTCGCCCAGGCTGGAGTGCAGTGGCGTCGTCGTAGCTCAGCCTCCCGAGTAGCTGGGACTGCAGGTGCACGTCACCACGCCCGGCTAATTTTCCTATTTTTAGTAGGGACGGGGTGTCGCTCTGGCCCAGGCTGTCTGGAACTCCTGAGCTCCAGCGACCCTCCCGCCTCGGCCTCCCAGAGAGCTGGGATCACGGGCGTGAGCCGCCGCGCCCGGCCGCAGGCTTCTTTCTACCCCGTCGGTCCCGCGCTGCCTCCGGCTGTGACCTGCTCCCGTCACCCCCCGCCACGGACAGCCGCGTCCCGGGGGAAGGGGAACTGCGGTCGGGCGGCGCGCGGGCCGCTGCGTCCCCAGCACCGGGCGGGCGCCCCTTCTCCCACCTCCCCGGCACCCCGGGGTCCTCTCCGGCGGGCCTGTTTCCTGCCACGGTCCAGTCTAACCCCGGCCCGACCGCCCCGCCGCGCAGACGTGCCCTCCGCCTGCGGGCGCCCTCGCTGCCGTCCCGCCCCCGCCCCCGCCTCCCGCACGCGCCGGTTTTTTCCTCTTCACGGGAGCGTTCTCTCCAGCAAACCCGCTGTAACTCCTTAACAGGCGAGCAGAACAGCTCGCCGGCACCGCTCCGCGCCGGTCCTGCTCCTTCCTCCCTGGAGCCACTGCCCTGGCCCCAGGGACCGCGGTCCCCGTCGGCGCCTGCCTGCAGGGGATCCTCTGCCGCCACCTTTTCGTGTGCCCTCCCCTCAGCCTGCGACTGTCCCTTCAGAAATCCTGTCGCCCTGCCACCAGAGTCGCCTCTCCTCCCCTGCCCCGTCCACACCCCTCACCTGGACTCCGCTCCAGTCTCCAGTCAGAGGGACCTTTAAAAAAATCGTAAAATATGTGTAACAAAATTTACCATTTTAACCATTTTTAAGTGTACAGTTCAGCAGCATTTCTATTCATACTGTCACAATCATCACCACCATCCACCTCCAGAACTTTTTCATCTTCCCAAACTGAAGCTCTGTCCCCATTTAAGCAGTGACTCCCCATGGCCCACCCCAACCCCTGGCACCCGCCGTTCTGTGTCATGTCTCTGTGAATCTGACTGCTGCAGGGACCTGTCCGCGGGATCGTGCAGGATTTGTCCCTTTGTGTCTGGCTTGTTTCACTCAGCATCATGTCCTCAAGGTTTATCCATGTTGTACCATATGTCAGAATTTCCTTCCTTTTATGGCTGAATAACACTCCATCACATGGATAGACAACATTTTGTTTATCCACTCATGTGTCACTGGACATTGCGGTTGCTTCCACCTCTTGGCTGTTGTGAATAATGCTGCTCTGACAGAGGGACCTTTTAAATCATTGTCAGATGCTGTCCCCTCTGTCCATGACCCTCTGAGGCGCCCATGTCACCCCTAGTGGTAGTCCAAGCCCTGCCATGGCTGGGAGGCCCTCAAGGTAACCCGTCTACCTGCCAACCTCAGGCCCGCCCCGTGGCCTCCTTGCCGGCCGGGACGCTTTGGCTGCTCGGCCAGTTCCTTCAGATGCCAAGGGTGTTGGCCTCTCCTTCCCCTCAAACTTTGCTCAAATCTTTTCTTCTCGGTGAGACTCAGACCACCCACCCTAAGTAGGCCTCCTGCCAGTCCGATGCACCCATTTTAGTCTGTGGGCTGCCATAACAAAATACCACAGTCTGGGGGGCCTAAACCACAGAGATTTATTTTCTCACAGTTCTGGAGGTCGGAAGTCCAAGATCAAGGTGTCAACCAGTTCAATTTTGGGCGAGAGCCCGCATCCTGGCTTGCAAAAGGACACCTTTTTGCAATGTCCTCAGAAGGCCTTTCCCCAGTGTATGTGCTAGGAAAGAGAAAGGGGGAGCAAGCAAGGTCTCCGAGTCTCTTCTCATAAGGACACTAATCCTGTCGGATCAGGGCCCCACCCTCGTGACCGCGTTTAACTTTAATTACTTCCTTAGAGGCCCCATCTTCAGCTGTGGCCACACGGGGGGTCAGGGCTCCAACACAGGAGTTTTTGGGGGACACAGACATTCAGTCCATGGCACCACCCCATCCTCCCTGCCTGCCCCCCATTCTGTTTTCATTTCCCTCACCTAACTATATACTTCATTCAGTATGTTGGTCGTTCATTGTATCCAGTAGTTCTCAAGGTGGGGATGGGGGTGGGAGGAGGCTGTTTTGCCCTCAGAGATATTTGGCAACATCTGGACACAGTCTGGGTTGTCATGGCTGCGGGGGGGCGTTGCTACTGGCATCTAGTAAGTACGGGCGCAGATGCAGCTGAATATCCTGCAGTGTGCGGAATGGCCCCCGCAAAGAACAGTCTGGTCCAAGTCGCCCACGTGCTGTGGCAGAGAGCGCCTGCGCTCCGTGTTCTCACTGAGGAGCGAGCCCAGCGAGCACAGGGGTCTGCCTCTGTCTCACTCCCTGCAGTGTTGGCAGCGTCCAGACCATGCACAGGATGTTTGGATGTGGGATGCCCAGGAGCCCAGGGCACCCACTTGGACCTGCGCAGGCAAAGAAGGGTGGCCACACGGGGGTGGGGGGCCTGGGAAGAAGCCCCACTTTTTTTTTTTTTCTTTAGAGACAGGGTCTCTCTCTGTGGCCCGGGCTGGAGTGCAGTGATGTGATCACAGCTCACTGCAGCCTCCAACTCCTGTGCTCAATGGTCCTCCTGCCTCAGCCTCCCAAGTAGCTGGGACTACAGGTGCCACCATGCGGGCTAGAAGCTTCTTTGACCAGGGCTTGGGGCTGCTCTGGCATGGGAGGGGAGCGGGCAGGAGCACGTGGTGGAGAGGCCTCTGTCGGTGACAGGAGGCTCGGTGGGTGGTTGGATGTGGGGCTGGGGTGCAGGGAGGGAGGGGCTGGGCCAGTGGCGCCCCTCGGAGATGAGAAATGCAGGGGTGTAGGGAGGGTGGTTGCCCTGTGTGGATTCATTTTGGAAATTGTGAACTTGAGATGTCAGCTTTCCAGGCCTGGGCTCAGAGCTGCAGCCTGGCTGGAGAGAGCAGCTTGGGAGTTGTCAGCATACATGTGATGCCTGTAGTGATATCAGAAGTCTCTGGAAATGAGTCCCTCCCCCAACGTGCAGAGCCCAGTACTCTCCACTCTCGCTCAGGTGGTGACCTCTGTGGGACAGGGGTGTGGCTTAGGGGCATCTGAAGGCTGCTCCCAGAGAGGCCAGATCAGTGCCTTGTGCTTGCTTTGGGCTCTGCCTAGACAGTGGATCAGGGACCTTTTCCTCCTTCCAGAGCAGATGCACCCACAGACCTGCCACCACTAACTCTTAGTAGGCAGGACCCCACCCCCACTAACCCTTGCCTCAACCCTGCGTTCACCTTCCCAGAACAGGGCACTGACGTGGGGAGGTGGAGCACACAGAGTCGCTGCTGGACTGGGTCCAGGTGTGAGGGAAGCAGGAGGCTAAGATGAGAGTGGCAACCTACATAACACATGGAGGCTGTCTAAAAGAAAATAATACTGATTTGGGAATAGCGCCTTGCAATGGGAATACATGTGCCATGGTAAATTACACGTGTATTCAGGGAGAAAAAGTAAGACAAACATTTTTAAATGAAAAATGAGAAGGATTACATAATTATTTTAAAATAATCATCCTTGGCTACAAGCTTCAATACCAAGGGTGGTGCCATTCTGAGGTTGGACAGGCAGTTGCTGGGCAGGTGTCCTCAAAGAAGTATTTTTTATGTAAGGCTGAAATGGCCTTTGTGCAAGGTGGTGGGTTTTGAAGAGTCTTTTGCGGTAGTTCTTGTTGCCAGACACGCGAACCCTCCCTTCTGGCCTTTCCCGGCTCTATTTGTCAGTGTCTTTTTGTTGTTGTTTTTTTAACACAGTGACTGCATTTTGGTTCTGATAACTTTCACATTTCCCCCTTTAGGTCAGTGTCTTTCTCCAAAAATATCACTGATGAATCATCCTGTAGTTAGGTTTTGATTTTCCCTCGGTGCTGTGATGGACCTGTCCTGGGTTGCTGGTCTGGCCCACATTAGAGGGAGTGATTGGCAGCAAGGAGTCAGTGTGAAAACACTTTTAGCCATATTTGAGTAACAAGGGCGGTTTGGAGGGAGTGGCTCTCAGGCTACGTCTGCCTGGAGTCCATTGTTAAGTTCAGTTTTGTCTGTTCCATACGCATTGGCTATCAACTCAAAGTGCTGGGCCAGCATAATTCTGTTAGGAGTTATACTTCTGCACAAATTTAACAGGTAGCAGGTGTAGAGTTTAAAAAGAAAAATACAAAGTAAAATGATAATCTCAGTTTGCATAATAGTTTTGAGCCATGAACCTAGGCTTAAAGGTAACCAGTTTTTTTGGGTAGAGATGGGGTCTCGCTATGTTGCCCAGGCTGATCTCAAATTCCTGGCCTCAAGCAATCCTCCTGCCTTGGCCTCCCAAAGTGCTGGGATTACAGGTGTGAGCCACCCCATCCAGCCCCAGTCATTTTCCTTCACAACAAAAACTTAACAATATGAGATTCTTTCTCATACAAAATTATTCCCGTTTTTTAACTTTTCTTACCAAAAATACATCTTCATACCCATAACTTTCTTCACATCTCTCTGTCTCTCTTTCTTCTCTCTCTCATACTTACTGGTTCCTTTCTGTCTTGTTTCTATTTCCTTTCTAAATCCATATTTTGAAGCAACCTTTATACAACCTTTGAATTAGACAAAATTATTATTTTTCCCAATAAATAACACATTTTATGCCTTTCTTATAATTTTTCTCATCAAAACCACATCTTTTTGGTATTCTTTATATACAGTTATATGCATATTAATCAGAATTTTAATTCTTGGAAACCTTAATTTCTAGCAAGCAATTTTGAACTGTCACATTACTATTTTATAGGTGAGAACCATTTTATAATTTTTAAAAACAGGATTCCCCATAATATAATTTTTTGATAATAACTCTATTTAACAAGTCCAACAAGAGTACAAACCCAGCCCTCCCCCACCATCAAAAGCACAAAACTATCATGGCTTATCTTCTGATGTGGGAAAAAAAAGAAAAAAGAAAAAAACAAAACATAATTTGCACAAATCCCACTGTGTTATTTATACATTCCACTTATTTAGTGCTTTCTTTTATTTGTATACCTAAAATGTATATTGATATAAATTCCTAGGCAATGAAAAGATTTTTGGCAGGACCAAGGATTGCTCGTTGAAAATTAAATCTAATCTAGCCAAATATATTAACTCAATTCTCCTAGGCACTATGTTTCAGTCTGCATAAGTACTGAGTCATACTCAGGTATTGTGATGCAACAAGACACTAAATAACATAGTTTCAAAATACTTATTTTTATGTATTTATTGTTATTTTCTTCCTGAGGTAGGGTCTCACTATGTTGCCCTGGGTGGAGTGCAGGGGTGTCATCGTAGCTCACTGCAACCTCAAACTCCTGGCTCAGCCTCCCGAGTGGCTGGGACTACAGGTGCCACCACCACGCCTGGCTAATTTTTCTATTTTTTGTTTTTTTGTAGAGATGGGGTTTCGCTCTTGCTCAGGCTGGTCTCGAACTCCTGACTTAAGCAGTCTTCCAGCCTCAGCCTCCCAGAGTGCTGGGATTATAGGCGTGAGCCACTGCACTCAGCCAGATTTTGCTTTTCTTATACAATTAAGCCAGTTCTGGATAAAATATAAACATTGAAAATTTAACCCTAAACTCATTTGAAACTTAAAAAAATAAAGAAAAAAAGGATAAAAGAGATTTTCTAAAATCAAACTGCTTTACCCAAAATTTTGATCCACAGCCTTCATTATATTATCTATCAGGGCAAATAAAGTGTAACCCTGTGAACAAGTCCCATTTTGTCAGAAATATAATTTGGATCCAATTGTAATACACATCCCATCTGTATTACTACCTCATGACTAAAATTCTAAAATGAAAGCTATAAGATCTTTACTTGTGTGTGTGTATATGTGTTTAAGTGTGTTTATGCATTTGCATATGTTTTATGTTATGTGCTGTGTCTATATGGTAAAATCTGGAATAGTCAAGCAAAAAATCCCTTAAGGAATTCTATTCAGATTGGCTTAGATAAACAAGTGCTCATATAAGCTACATACTAAATAATAATAAATGTCTTTTAGTTCACGTGACTTAAGTAAATCTGTAATAAATAAGATGGTTTTTAAATTACTGGTAAAATAAAAATAGAAATGTCTTAAAAATTGTCAACATACATTTTTGCCTGAGTTTACTTCAGACAGTGTTATATTTGTCAATGCTTTAAGGTGTCAGGGTTTGATATAAAGAATATAAAACTATAATACCAGGACATTATTAATAATAAAAAAAGATATAAAATTATAAACCCAGCCTAAAACAAAATAATCTTTGTTTGTGTAATTCTTTGATAAGTAAGACTAATGTTGCTGGTTTAATGAAAATAGCTGTAACTTCTGAATTACTGGCAAAATATCCATATACTTAACTTTCAGGTTCTTACTTAGGTGAACCCCTGATCTTCACAGGATATGAAAATGGTTAAGGGAATAACTTGAAATGATAACTAGCTTTGTCTAATATCTCAGTCTGCACAAGTAATCTAAGTAAATTATTAAAAATAAATAAATTGGGTAAATGTGAATAGGATGAACATTTATTAATGAACTTTTAATGTAAATTGAAATATTAAATTTATGTTAAATTAAATGATAGATACTCATTAAATGCCTGGGTCATTTCCAAATAAGCTAAAAAAACTAAAACAGGCTGGGCACGGTGGTGCATGCCTGTAATCCCAGCACTTTGGGAGGCCAGGGCAGGAGGATCACTTGAGCTCAGGAGTTCGAGGCCAGCCTGAGCAAGAGTGCGACCCCCCATCTCTACAAAAAAAAAAAAATAGAAAAATCAGCCAGGCGTGGTGGTGGCACCTGTAGTCCCAGCTGCTCGGGAGGCTGAGGCAGGAGGGTGGCTTCAGCCCAGGAGTTGGAGGCTGCTGTGAGCTGTGATGACACCGCTGCCCCCCAGCCTAAGGGACAGAGTGAGACCCTGTCTCAAAAAAAAAAAAAGAAAAAAATTCCCAAGGAGCCTTAAATTTTCAGTAACAAATCTATCTTTTGTTTGTAGATCTGGTTTGTTTGACTAGTCAATGTGGGCAGGAAGCATTTTAGTAATTTTTTTTTCAGCCTTTTTTTTCTCTTTGGGCCCCTGCATGGCAGACAAAGCAATTTTTCTGCCAGATGGAGGAAATACGTTATACTATTGCTCTGAGCTCAAGATTTAGACTTGTTTGATCTGAAACCTAACTTTCATAAACATTTATCTAATTTTTTTTCTTTTAAAATATCAATCCTTTGGTTAACTGTTCTATCACCCTAAGCAATTGTTAGTCAGGCAAACCTACATTTATATTAAAAAGGATGACTCTTAGCTCTAGGGTTTCATTTTTAAAGCCATTAATTTAAAAGCCCTTTAAGGCTCCTTTTTTTTTTTTCCCAGAAGTGGGGCCAGGTCTCTGTCGCCCAGGCTGGAGTGCGCTGGAGCCGTCACAGGTCACTGCTGCAGCCTAGAACTCCTGGGCTCAGGCGACCTCCTGCCGCAGCCCTGGACACCATTTATGTCGACCTAAATGCCACGCAGAGCTCTCTAAAAGAAAGTCACATTTATTCAGCAATAAGGCGTTGCAATGGGAGTGCACGTGCCATAGTAAACTATGTGTGTATTCAGGGAAGTAAATGAAGATAAAAAATGAAAAATTGAAAATAAAATAGATGAAAAATTAGGAGGGTTCGTAACTGTTCTGAGATAATTATTCTTGGCTACTAGGATCAGTAACAAGGAAGACACCAGACCGAGGTTGCACAGGCAGTTGCTGGGCAGATGTCCTCGCAGAAGTATTTATTTCTGTGTAAGGTGGTGATGGCCTTGGTTTTCGGCTGTGGTTCCTGTAAAGTCTTTGTGATAGTTGTTGTTATCGGGCACTCTAGATCCCTCCCCTCCTGACCTTCCCAGCTGTATTTGTCAGGGCTTTTTTTTTAAATACAGGTGACTCCATTTTGATTCTGACAACATTCAGAGCGTCAAGATTCAGCCAGGGTAAGACTGGGGGGAGCAGGCCCAAGGCTGGGGCATCCGGAGTTTGTCCTGGTCGTGTTAGGTCAACTCGTCTGAGGCTTTGCGTGCCTCGTGCAGCGGAGAGAAGAGAAGTGAGGGCCGAGACTTTCTGGCTTAACACACGCGTAACTGGAGCCTGAGGAGGAAAGAGTGAATGAGTAGGACAGAGCAGTGTGCTAAGAAATGACGGTTAAGACGCTTCCAGCACTGATAAAAAGATGCCAATTCAAAAACTGAATAACCTCAATCAATGTCAAGAAAAATTAATAAAAAGAAACTGACTTGTGTTCACATCAAAATACAATTGTGGAAAACTAAAAACAAAGAGGAAAAATAGGCCGGGCGCGGAGGCTCACGCCTGTGATCCCAGCACTCTGGGAGGCCGAGGCGGGAGGATCACTTGAGCTCAGGAGTTTGAGACCAGCCTGGGCAAGAGCGAGACCCCGTCTTTACTAAAAGTAGAAAAAATTAGCCGGCATGGTGGCACACGCCTGTAGTCCCAGCTACTCAGGAGGCTGAGGCAGGAGGATGCTTGAGCCCAGGAGTTGGAGGCTGCAGTGAGCTATGATGACACCACTGCACTCTAGTGGGGCGACTGAATGAGACTCTGTCTAAAAAAACAGAAAGGAAAAATATTAAAATTAGCCCCACCAAAATGACAGATTGTCTTTCTCAAGGACTGGCAGTTGGTGTGATAGCTGACTTCTCAATAAAAACTTGGGGAGGCAAAAGACAGAGTGCTAATATCTTCAGTATACCGAAAAGAAATAACTGCCAATTTAGAATTCCATAATCAACAAAACATATTTATACAATGAAGGCCGAGAGAATTTAGACTATGAGATTTCTTATTATGAAGCTACAGTAACTAGAAGAGTGTGGTATCAGCGCAGGAATAGACCAATAGAACAATGGAACTGTGCCAGTTATTAGTTTATTTCCTCTGAGCTCCAAATTTCTCACTTCTTTGCCCTATTTTGATATTTGGAGCAAGACCTTGTAAACATTTCTCCTTTACCAGTTGGCCAAATATTGGTCTTTGCCAATAGAGGGCCCTGGAGGAACAAGGCAAGGCCACCAAGGCCAGTGCAGGAAGAAGGGCTGTGCCTTTGTTTTTCCAATGGACTGTTCCAGCACAGAGCAGCGAGCTGGGGGCCTCACTGTTCACCCTGGTGGGGACTGACCGGTGTGGCCACACCCATTGGGCTGCTTCTGTGGCCCAGCTGTGGTTCAGCTTTCTGGCAAGTTTTTCCACCAGGAATAAGCTGGATGTTCCAAAATCAGCCACCCCTCTTCAGAGAGTTCTCAAGCTCAGAGCACTTGGGGGAACCTCATTGAAGTTTCTCAGCTCCTCGCTGTGTACTTTCCCTTAGCCCTTGAAGTAGCATCTGCTTTCTGTGGTTGCTACTTCTGTGCCCTCTTTTGCCTCTCTTAGTAATTAACCATCTTTTTACTAGTTAATCATTCTTTATATCAAGTATTCCTTGTTCAAATTAGTGGTGTGGTTTCTGTCTCTTGACTGCATCCTGACTATTACTAAACAAAATACAGAGTGCAGATGTAGACCCACACGTTTGTGTATTTGATTGATCACAAAAGTGCCATGTAGTACTGTGGGGAAAGGATATTTATTTTCCTCAAATAGTGATAGATCGATTGGATATTCATGTGGAAAAAAGTGAATTTTGATGTCTATCTCATATCATACAACAAAGGTCAATTCCAGAGAGGTGGTAGATCTAAAAATGAAAAATAAATGGTAAAGATTCTAGAAGAAAACAGCACAATGTCTTTGTGACCTTAAGGTAGGCAAAGATTTCTTTAATGGGATACAAACAGTACTAACCGTAACACAAAATATTGGTCACTTTGACTACATTAAAATTAAGAACTTACGCTCATCAAAAGACATTATTAAGAGAGTGAAAAAGATCACAGAGTGGGAGTAGGTACTTGCAATATGTTTATCTGACTTTAAATTTCGGATCTTTAAGATGGCAAGCACTCCTTCAATGATTAGGAGAGACCAAAGAGAGAAAGATTTTATTACTTACACAGCATGCCCGGAGGCCACACACACAGAGTTCAGGGAGCACGTGGAGAGAGGAAGAGGGGGCCCCTGGGCCAGCACCTTTATTGTGTCCAGGGCATTACCCAGACAGGTTTCCCGTGGGGAGTTTTAAGTGGTGGGTTTAGAGCAAGCAGGCATGAGTCCCACGGGTCCTGCTGTGACAGGGAGGCGGTCACGAAGGTCTGCACAGGCTGTGTAGGGTGTGGGGGCCACAAGTCTAGTCCAGTAGGTTGTATCTGGCTGCCCCACAGGGATGTGGTCACCAGGACGAAGTTGTATAAGGCAGGTATCTGGGCTGACCGTGTTGAGAACTGGGGGTGGGGGCGCAGAACTGGAGACTGTGTCGGGGGTGACTGAGCCCTGCAGTGGTATAAGAAAGTGAAACTTACATGCAAGATGGATCCTGAAACAACATAAAAGTATAAGACTTCACTACACAGATAAAAAAGGCCTGCCCAGAATATATAAAGAACCACTGCAAATCAATAAGAGAAAGACAGATAATCCAGTTCAAAAATAGAAAACACACATACACACACTCCCCTTGAATGGGCACTTTATAAAACAGGATATCCTAATGGCCAATAAACATATGAAAAGGCGCTCAACATCATAACTTATCAAGCAAATGCAAATTAAAATTACAATGCAATACCAGGATACATCCACTAGAATGGTTAAGATTTTAAAAATTGACATTCCTAAGTGTTGACAAGGATGTGGAACTCACATACACTGCTGGAAAATTATTTGGCAGTATCTACTAAATCTAAACACACTTACAACCCAGTAATTCCACTAGTAGCTATATACCCAACAGAAATGTGCATATGTTCACCAAAAGACAAGTACGAGAATGTTCATAGAGGTACATGCTATAGGATGAATAAATAAATTTTAATATATTTATACAATTAAATACTATCTAGCAATAAAAATAAATGATCTACAACTATACTTAATGACATGGATTAATCTCACAAACACAAAGGGTTCCCAGCCTTATAGTGAGTAAATAAAATTGTAAAATCTAAAGTCTGCCTTGATTTGGCTTCCCAGCCTCCAGAGGTTTCTAACACATTAACTGCCATGTGAGTTGCATTTAACTCATGCTAGTTTTGAGCCCAGGGCCTTGTGAAGCATATGTGACTCACACGTCTCTTCACCTTGGGAGCCATGAGAACTATTTTTCAGGTTGCATATAACTCACGCACAGAAAACAATAAAAAATAACAAATTTTTCATTAAATTAAAAAGGATTGTTTTGTTTTTGAAGTTTTTATTCTATTTTCTTAATAAAACACCATGGCCCCAAAGAACAAAATTTTTTTCTAGTGTGGCAGTCAATGTGTTAAATCTGAGATTCCTTTGTTATCAATGTAGAGAGAAAAAGTAGTGCTTCCAAAGAAAAGCGGTAATACACCTGTTGTTAGGTTGTAGCTCTGTGCATTGTTTTTGGGTTCTTGTTATCTACCCTAGACTAGACTAGATCCTAAATTTTTCTAGGTTCCTGTAATCCAACTTTCTCCCATAGAATTGCTAAAAATGGGAACTACTCTGTTCCTGAAACCTCATAAGATGAAGCCAGATGAATTTTAAGAAACAGGTCTCATGCCTGATGTACGGGCCACTCAGAAAGTTCACCAAACCACCCGATGCCATAACCAGAGACATTGAGACTGCAAACCAGAACAAGAAGCTGATGACTTCAGGCTGTGGGCAGCTTTCCCCAAGACGTCAGAACAAGACGCTTACCCCAATTAATGCCTACCTTTTTCACTTGGCAGAATAATGGTGTAATTGAAATTTCACAATCAGCAGCTTCTGCTGGTGATTTGACAGAACCTGACCTAAGAGATCCTTGAGTCCACCTGGTGGGTGACTTTGGCAACCTCCCTAATACAAGTGTTGCTCACTCTCTGCTTTAACTCAGCCCAGTCATGGGATATTAGATGATAAAATTGCTCTGTGTTGTCTACTGGTTAAATAAGGAAATGTCTGTGCTATTGCTGCTACTACCTGCCGTACCTAATCAGTTCCTCTGCGGAAGCTGAGACCCGTATGCACAAAGTAAGAAAACAGGCCACATGGTTACAAGTCTCACCTCATTCCCCATGACTCTTTGATTTATTTGGTTGGTTACCTTTGATTGGGCATGGTGGCTCACACCTGTAATCCTAGCACTTTGAGGGGCCAAGGCGGGAGGATTGCTTGAGGCCAGGAATTCGAGACCAGCTTGGGCAACATAGCAAGGCCCCATCTCTACCAGAAAAAAAAAATTGGTTACCTTTAAGCCTTGGTTCATGGCTCAAAACTATTATGCAAATTGAGGTTATCATTTTACTTTGTAGTTTTCTTTTTAAACTTTGTACCTGTTACTTGTTAAATTTCTGCAGAAGTACAATGCCTAACAGAGTAATGCTGGCCCAGCACTTAGAGTTGATAGCCAATGCGTATGGAACAGACAAAACTGAACTTAACAATGGACTCCAGGTAGACTTAGCCTGAGAACCACTCCCTCCAAACCTCTTTGGTTGCTCAAACGTGGATAAAAGGGTTTTGATGGTGACACTTAGTGACCAATCACTTCCTTCCAACAGGAGACCAGACCAGATCGAACCAGGACAGGTCCATCTTGGCACAGAGAGACAATCAAAACCCAATTACAGGATGATTGGTCAGTGACGCTTTCAAAGAAAGATCTTGATCCGAAGGGGGAACTGTGATTGTTGTCAGAGTCAAAACGGAGTCAAATAGAGCCAGGAAAGGCCATGCAGGGAGGGTTCGAGTACACAAATGCCTACTAACAAGAGCTACCAGAAAAGACTCTGCAAAAACTACAGCCTTGCACCAAAAAAGTACTTTTGTGGGAGCATCTGCCCAGGAACTGCCTGTGCAACCTCGGACTGGCATCATCCTTGTTATTGATCTTTGTAGCCAAGGATAAATAACTCGAAACAATTATGTGACCCTCCTCATTTTTCCTTCAAAAACATTTGTCTTCCTTTACTTCGCTAAATACACATATAATTTACTATGGCACATGTATTCTCATTGCAATGCCTATTCCTGAATAAACAATTTACTTTTAGAGACTCTCTCTCTGTTTTTTATTTAGGTTGAAAAAACTTTGAGTTTGGCCCCTTACGCTCTCTCTGTCTCTTTCACACACACACACCTGTGTGCACCCCCTCTTGCCCTTCAGCTTTCTGCCATGGGATGGGGCAGCAAGAAGTAGAAGTCCCTGGCCAGATGTGGGCCCCTCGACCTCAGACTTCCCAGACTCCAGAACTATAGGAAATAAATCTCTGTTCTTTATAAATTACCCAGCCCCAGAAATTCAGTTACAGCAGCACAAAATGAACTAAGACAACATAAAGATATATTCAGACAGACTGAGAGGTCATCACAGAAGTTTCTCAGGAAGGAAAGACTAAAGGATGTACTCCAGCTGAGATAAACGGGTCCCACATGGAGGACCAGAGAGACAAAAGCAAGCAGCAAAGCAAGAGGGAGCTCTGGTGGCAAAGATGAAGAAGCAATGACTGCATAAAGCAACAACAATAATTCAATTTCTCCTGGATTAAAAAAGATAGAATTAAAATATATGACAACCTATAAATCAAGGAGTAATGGAGTTGTGTTCTAGATTGAATACCCAAAGGACCTGTATTTGTGGTAGGAGGGGAAGGAATTATTAAATTTATTTTTTCACTTCTTTATAGATTCATTATGATTGATGTACAAGATGCACATATTAAAAGTGTACAGTTTGATCAATTTTGTATACACTTGTGACACTGTCCCACCATCAAGCTAATGAACATCTCCATTACCCCAAAGATTCCCCATCCCCCCTTGTCATGCCTCCCTGCTGCCTTTCCCTGGATGTCCACCTCCTGACAACCACCTATCTGCTTACTGTTACTATAGCTTAGTTTGCATTTTCTATTTTATGAAAATGGAATCATACAACATATTTTCTTTTTTGCCTGTCTTCTTTGAATCAGTATAATTATTTTGCAATTTATCCATGTTGCTACGTGTGTTAATTGTTCATGCCTTTTTATTGGTGAGAAAGATTCCATTGTATGGATAAACCACAATTTGTTTATGCATTCACTTGTTGATGGACATTTGGGTGGTTTCCAGTATTTTGCTGTTACAAATAAAGCTGCTCTGTCAAATACATGTACTTGAACACATGTGTACAAGTCTTTGTATGGAAATGTGCTTTCATTTCTCTTGGGTAAATAAATATCTCGGAATGTGGTGGCTGGATCATAAGGTAGGTGTGTGTTTCACTTTTTAAGAAGCTGCTGAATTTTTTCCAATATGCTTGTACCATTATACATTTCCACTAGCAGTGTATGAGAGTTCCAGTTGCTCTGCTTTCTCTCCAACATGTGGTATGGTCAGTCTTTTTAATTTTAACCATTCTAGTGAGTGTGTAATGGTATCACATTGTAACTTTAAAGTGCATTTCCCTAATAACCAATTGTTGAGCATCTTTTCCATCAGCCATTCATATATATTCTTTGGTGAAGTGTCTGTTCTTTTCTTTTGCCCATTTTTTTTCTTCATGCCATTGTCACATTGGGAAACTAAGTATTTTTATTTTCGCCATTTTAGGTTATTTGAAAGTCTATCCTTTGTGCATTTAAAAAATACTCATATTGAGATATAATTCAATACCATAAAATTGACCCTTTTAAAGTGTACAATTCAGTGCTTTTTAGTATATTCACAAAGTTGTGCAACCATCAACCCTATCTAATTCAAGAACATTTTTATTACCCCCAAAAGAAACCCCATGCCCATTAGTAGTCACATCACCACCCCTCCCATCCTGCCCAGGCCCATGGAAAATGCTAATCTACTTTCTGTCTTTATGGATTTGCCTATTCTGGACATTTCTTGTAAATGAAATCATACAATGTGTGGCCTTTTGTGTCTGGCTTCTTCCAGTTAGCGTCATGTTTTGAAGGGCCATCCCTGCTGCAGTATCAATCAGCACTTCATCCTTTCATGTCTGAGTAATGATCTATTGCACGAATGGACCACGTTTTGTTTGTTCATTCATCAATTGATAGACATTTTGGTGGTTTCCACTTTTGGCTATTATGAATAATGCTGCTATGAACACTTGTGTACAAGTTTTTGTGCAGGCATATGTTTTCAGTTCTCTTACATATATGTACGCAAGGGTGGAATTGCTGGGTTGCCCACTTTTTGATTGGGTTGCTTGTCTTATTTTTATACTGTAAGGGTTGTTGATGTATTCTAGGTATAAGTCATTTGCTGGATATATATTTTTGCAAGTATTCTCTCCCAGTCTATGACTTGAATTTTCTTTTATTTAACAAGGTCTTTTGAAGAGCAAGAGTGTTTCATTTTGATAAAATCCAATTATATTTTTACTTCAGGCTTTTTCTGTCCTGCTTAAGAAATCTTTGCCTAGCCCAATGTCATTGGGATTTTATTCTGAGTTTTCTTACACAAGTTTTAAAGTTCTGCTGTTACATTTTTTTGTTTTAGAAGAAGGAAAGAGGAGTTTATTAATTTTCTGGTAAATGAGGAGGTTGGCAGACTCCAGTCTTAAAGTACCAATGTCCTGCCTCTGAGGAGAAGTACAGACCTTTTAAAGGTTCTGATTAATCCCATAGTCCCATCTTCGGCTAAGACAATCTCGGGGACCTCTGCCCAGGCAATTCCCTTGAGCCATCTCCTGTGGCACAAAGAACCAAGGACATTCCCCTGCCCCTCCCGGCCACTGGCCTGAGGCAGAGATTATAGGTTTTAGTTCTCAAAAAGGGTAAGGGGGTTTTGAAGAGACAGAAAACTTTTTTTACCCTTTTTCAGGCCATTTTCTTGGTTACATATTCCCCACTGTCAGTTTTACCCTTCCATGTCTGTGGGAGGAGGGGCGACATAGTCATCAAGCCACCTCCTGCTGCATTGGCGTGATGTTTTGGACAGAAGGAGCAGAGTGTCAGGTGAAAGGGTCATAAGCAGTAACTGCGGCCGTGAGGACGACAAGGTGAAACGGGCTGTCACCTTGCACACAGTGCCCGACACAGGGCTGGTCAGAAAAGGAACACGGGGCCTCCGTGCAGATGCTGTTGCATTCATATCTCTGATGCATTTGGAGATAGTTTGATATGAAGTGATGGTTGGGGCTTATTTTTGGATGTGGCTGCCCGGTTGCTTTGGGTACAATTCTTTTTTCTCTAGTTTTATTGAAATTGTATATTTTTTGGTGTACCATGTGCTGTTTTGATATATGTGTACATTGTGAAATGACCACCACAGTCAAGCCAATTAACACATCTGTCACCTTGCAGAGTTACCGTGTGTGTGTGTGTGTGTGTGTGTGTGAGTGTGTGTGGTAAGAACACCTACAATCTAGTTTCTTGGCACATTTCAAGTATACGATACGGTATTACTGACTGTAGTCACCATGCTGTACATTAGAGCTCTAGAAATCACTTGTCCTGCATAACTGAAACTTTGTACCCTTTGACTGACATCTGCCTCCCTCCCCCCTGCCCCCCGCCCCAGCCCAAGATACTTCTCAGCCCCTGGTAACCACCATGCTGCTCTCTGCTTCTGTGACTTTGACTATTTTATATTCCACTTATAGGTAAAATCATGCGGTATTTGCCTTTCTGTGCCTGACTCACTTCAATTAGTGTAATGTCCTCCCAGATTCATCTATGTTGTTGCAAATGACAGGATATCCTTCTTTTTAAAGGCTGGATAATACTCAGGCTAATTCCACATCTTGGTTATTGTGCATAATGCTGCAATGAACACGGGAGTGCACATACCTCTTTGAGCTACTGATTTCATCTCCTTTGGATGTATACCCAGCAGTAGGATTGCTGGATCTTATGGTAGTCATATTTTTAATTTTTTGAGGAACCACTATGCTGTTTTCCATAATGGCTGTACCAGCAGCAATTCTTAAAAAGATACTCATTTCCCCCGTTGAATTATCTTTGCATTTTTGGTGAAAAATCAATTGGCCAAATAAATGTGGGCTCAATTTCTTTCATCTCTAGTCTGTGCCCTTCATCTGTGTATGTCTACCTTTGTGGCGACAGAAATCCCACAGTCATCGCTGCAGCTTCATACACGTGAAATGAGGTGGCATAAATCCTCCAACGTGGTGCTTCTTTTTCAAAAAGTTTTTTCTATTCTAGGATCTTTGCATTTTTATATATGTTTTAGAATAGGCTTGAAAATTGGTACAAATTTTTATTTGTAGATTTTGGTTGGGATATCTTTGAATCAGTGAGTCAGTTTGGGAAAGATTGGCATTTTAACAATATTAAGTCCTCCAACCCATGAGCATAGTATCTCTCTCCTATTTAATGTTTTCTAAATTTCCCTCAGCAATGTTTTATAATTTTCAATATGTAGGTTTTGTATATCTTTTGTTAAATGTATGCCTAACGATTAATGTTTTATATTTTGGTGCTATTGTAAATGGTATTGTTTGTTAAATTGCACTTTCTGATGGTTCATTGCTAGTATGTAAAAATACAATGGAGGTTTTTAAAATTTTTGACCTTGTATCCTGCAACCTTTCCAAACTTAAACTTATATATCAGCTATAGTAACTCTTTTTTCTTTTTGTACTTTCCTTAGGATTCTCTACCTAGATGATCACATCTGAAAAGTTGTGTTGTTTGTTTGTTTGAGGCAGAGCCTCGTTCTGCCGCCCAGGCCGGAGTGCAGTGCTGCAGTCATAGCTCACTGCAGCCTCCAACTCCTGGGCTCCAGCCATCCTCCTCAGCCTCCCGAGTAGCTGGGACTACAGGTGTGCACCACCACGCCCAGCTAATTTTTCTATTTTTTGTAGAGACGGGGTCTCGCCCTTGGGTCAGGCTGGTCTCGAACTCCAGAGCTCAAGCAATCCTCCTGCCTCGGCCTCCCGAATAGCTGGGACTACAGGCCCACACCACCATACCCAGCTAATTTTTTCTATTTTTGGTAGAGACAGGGTCTCACTCAGGCCGGTCTCAAACTCCTGAGCTCAAGCGATCCTCCCGCCTCAGCCTCCCAACGTGCTAGGATTACAGGCGTGAGCTACCGCACCTGGCCAAGACTTATCAATTATTCATTTCACCAAAGGTTCAGCTTTGCCTTCATTAAATTTCTATATTCTTTTTGCATATTCTATTTCATTGATTTCTGCCCTTATATATATTATTTATTTTCTTCTGCTTATTTTGTATTTTATTTGTGCTTTGTTCTAGTTTTTGAAGGTAGAGGCTTAGGTTATTGATTTGATGTCTTTCTTATTTTCTGATATAAGCATTTAATGTTTTAGCTGCATCACACAAATATTGATACATGAGTTTTCATTTTAATTTATTTCAAAATGCTTTCTAATTTTCCTTGTGATTCTTCTTTGATTCAGAGGTTATTTAGAAGTGTCTTAGTTAATTGCCAAATATTTGGGGGCTTTTCCAGACATTTTTCCTTATTGATTTCTAATTTAATTCCATGGGATCAAAGGACATTTTCTATGATTTGAGTCCTTTTAAATTTATCTATACTTGCTTTCGACACAGAGTATGGTCTATCTTGGTAAACAGAATGCACTTGAGAACAACGTGTGCTCTACTGGTGCTGGCTGGAGTGTTTTACAGCAGTCACTGTTTACGACTTTATCTTTACTGATTTGCTGTTTACCTGTTCAATCAAGTCTTAAGAGAGGGGTGTTGAAATCTCCAAGTATAAATGTATATTTCTCTATTTCTCCTTTCACTTCTATCAGTTTTTGCTTCATGCATTTTGAAGTTATGTTATTCATATAATTGTTACATGCCTTTAATGAACCGACTCCTTTATCATTATAAAATGATGTTTCTCATCCCTAGCAATAGTTCTTACTCTGAAGTCTACTTTGCCTGATATTAATGCAGCTGCTCCAGGTTTCGTTTGATTATAGTTAGGCTTTTTACATCATTTTACTTTTATTTGTGTGTTTATATTTGAAGTGGGTTTCTTGTAAATAGCATGTAATTTTTTATCCAATCTGAAAAATCTCTTTTAATTGGAGTTTTTAGACCATTTGTATTTAATTTGATTATTGATATGGTTGGTTTTAATGTGCTATATTTGTTTTCCACTTGTCCCTTCTTTCTTTCTTACTCTTTTCTGCCTTCTTTTGGATCAGTTGAGTATTATTTTATGATTCCATTTTATCTCCTTTGCTTGCTTACAAGCTGTATCTCTTTGTTTGTTTCAGTGATCTCTTTAGGGTTCACAGTAAAGTTGGCCCTTCGTATCCATGGGTGCCACACTCATGGATTCAACCAGCTGAGGATGGAAAATGTTCAGGGAGAAAGAATGGATGGTTGCTTTTGTGTTGAATAGGTACAGACTTTTTTGTTGTTGTTCATTATTCCCTAAACAATGCAGTATAACAACTATTTATGTATCACTTACCTTGTATTAGGCATTGGAAGGATGTGCATAGTTTACATGCAAATACTGCACCATGTTAGTTGAAGGGATTTATGCACCCGTGGATTTTGGTATCCTCAGGGGTCCTGGCACCAATCCCCCATGGATACCGAGGGACAACTGTATTCACCTTTAATTTATCACAGTCTACCTTCGAGTGATGTCACAGCACTTCGTGTAGAGTATAAACACCTTGAAACAACATACCCTGCTCTTCCATCCCCACCCCGCCGCCACCCCCGCCCCACCGTGCCTGCCTCTGGGCTTTCTGTCATACATTTTACGTATGTCTACATCCATAACCATAAGGATATGGGAGGTTTTAACAGTGGGCGTTATTAATACAATTAATAAATTTGACCGATGGGGCTTCTATAGCACACTGAGTCCAACAACTGTGGAGCATAACATTATTTTCAAAGTCTGATGAAACAGTTACAAGAAGTGACTATATATTAGGCCATAAAGCAAATATCAACATATTCCTAATGATTGAAATAATAGAGCCCATGTTCTTTGACTATAGTGCAGCCAATCCCGATCTCCCGTGTGGGTGGAGGCCTGAGTTGCTGAGCAGGCACAGCCTGCGTCTTGGCTTCCACGGCTCCTGTTCGTGTGTCTACTTTGTAGACTCAAGGATTTCCACGGAAAGAGGGCGGGAACATCACCGAACACAGGTGCTGTCAACATGGTTGTGCAGCGCCTCCCGCCGGAGGACGCGCGAGCATCAGTGTACAGTGCAGCCCCGCTGGCTCTGTGCCATCCCGTCGGCTCCCCTCTCCCGCGCTCTTCCACACTTGCTCCGTCCAGGTTCTCTTCAAGCAGCCAAACGATCAGCCCTGCCCAGAAGTCCACATCTGTCCTTACTCAAGGCTCGTCTCCCGCTGCATGAAACACGAGCAAGCTCACTGATCCAGGTTGTGCTCTCAGGGCGGCTTTCTTCTCGCCACGCTCCTCTCGGGCCACCCGAAGATGTCCGTAGTGTAGCCTCGGCCTGTTTTCACATTCCATCGACACTGAACCAACTCATCTAAGACCAGACACAAGATTCTTCTTTTTGGCAGCTGGGGTGGGCCAGTCCCATGATGTCCTCTTGGAGTCTGTTCCGTGTGTGGCTGACTGGGTCAGCTGTGACACAGACTTTGAACAGACTCCACTTATCACTTGGCCCCCAGCAAGGGGCTCTGGGTGGCATTTGGGGGCCCTGAGCTGAGTGTCAGCTCAGACTCTGTATCCAATGGCCCTCGAATAATCTGGGTATGCCCCGTTCCCAGGGTGCAGTTGCTCTGCTAAGTGACTGCCACCTTTCTGGGGAGTCAGACTGAGGGAATTGCCACTTAGTGAACCTGCCATGTTCTTCTCACGGGGACCTGGCTTCCCATCCAGCAACTGGGAGGGGTGGCTGATTCTCCCTTGTGGGGGTGACACAGCCTCCAGTTCACCTACTCTTGACTTTCTTCGGAGGTTTGGGTCAAATAATACCCCGGTTGGCTGCCCATCGGTCTTGCACCTAGAGCCACCGTGATCTCTTGGCCCCTGCCACAGGTCCCTATGGAACAGGGCTGCTGGTATCCATTCCACACTCACTGCTTGCCCACTGCCTTCTGCTATTCTAGAATCTTATCCCTGAGATCATGACCAAGAAAGCTCGGTCCCATTGCAGCATGTCCTGCCACTGACCCTGACTCCAGAACACAGCACCACGGAGCTTCTCACGGATGCCCGTCAGTCCTCACCAGCATGTGCCAAGCATGCCTACCACGTGCCTACTACATGCCTCCCACTTTGTGAGTGCACCTTGGTGACAGTGAGCTGCTGAGTTCTCTAGACCCGAGCTGTTCGTCCACTCTAGCATGGCCGTTGCAGTGACACAAAAAGCTGCACACAGGTAAAAACATTCGAGAGTTCAACCATTAGACAAATGCTCATAGCAACAAGGCATACTTTCAATAACGAATATGCACTCACTTGGTGAAAGAGCTTGTGCTTTCAGAGGTCAACACCTCATGCTACATAATCTCTTCCTGGGTTATGGCCTTAGTTCATTTGTGCTGCCACAACAAAATACCTGAGACTCTGTGGTTTATAAAGAACAGAAATTTATTTCTCATGGTTCTAGAGGCTGAGAAGTCTCAGATCAAGGTGCCAGCAGGTTCATTGTTTAGTAAGGGTCCAGTCTTTGCTTCCAAAATGGCGCCTTGAACGCTGTGTGCTCACATGGCAGAAGGCGCAGGATCAAGGGGGACGAAGTCCTTCTGCCGGGCCTTTTTATAAGGACATGCAATCCCATTGATGACAGAGTCCTCACGGCTCACGTCACCTCCCAATACGGTTGCATTTGGGATTCAGTTTCAACATGAATTTGCAGGGGACAAAAACATTCAAACCATAGTAATCAGGGAGGTTTCAAATTGTCACTGGAAGGGAGAGAAACTGCTCTTGATGGGGGACTGCTGGCATCACTTGAACCTGATCCTATTCAATATTCTGGTAACTTTTTCTGTCAAACAAATCACATTTAAAAAATAACATTGGGTTGGTCTGAGTGCAGTGGTGTTTAAAAAATAACATTGCAGTCGGGTGCAGTGGTGCGCACTTGTAATCCCAGATACTCGGGAGGCTGAGGCAAGAGCATCACTTGAGCCCAGGAGTTTGAGGCCAGCGTGGACAGCACGAGACCCCGTCTCTTCTAAAAAAAAAACAAAACATGAAAACTGTGGTAGTAGTAACATCCTGAAATACCCACCTCACTGAGCTGTTTGACCCTGACCCCATCCGCTCCGCCCCCAACCAGGAAAACCTGTTGATCAAACAAAGCTGAGTTTATTAGCCTCCTGCAACAAGAGAGCACACTGCCTCGACAGTGTCTTGGTAGTGTCTCAAAAGGGGAAAGTTAGAAAAAGGTTTTGGATTTTGAGCTTAAATAGCTTGAGGTAGGTCTTTCAAGACAGGGACTGGCTGGGATCAGGCAAAGTTGTGACAACATAGTTTATCGGTAGACACAGCAAGATGGGGTTTCTGATGAGTGAGCTGTTTGCTCTTGTGAACAAAACTTTTGGCCAGAAAATAAATGGATTTTCAGAATTTGCTAAAATAGCAGTGAAATATTTATTGGTTTGCTGTCTTATCTTCCTGTCAAGAATGTCATAGATCAGACAGTTAAGTCATGCTGACACACATGGCCTCAGTTGAATCCCAGAGGTTGAGTTTTCTGCATCCTGGTCTTCCCAACACTTAGTTGCTGTTGACCTCATTTTCCCCCTAGCTGGAGATCTGGGGCACGATGACTCCAGATGGGAGGAACGGAGGTCTTCGGTCCCATTAAAGCAGCTTCATCACCCTAGAAGAGTCTCCAGTCAAGACCTTGACTTCACTGAACTTCATGAGGCAGCTCAAGCCAGAGCCCCGCAGCTAAGCCATGTCCAGATTCCTGACTGACAAAAACTGTGAGGATAGTAAGTGTTTATTGTTGTCTTGAGCTGCTACGTCTTGGGGTGTTCAGTTTGAATGCAGACTTTTGTGTCTGCAAGTGAGGTGCTGCCAAAGTAAAAACCTAAAATGTGAAACTGACTTGGAAACCAGGCAGTGGGTGGAAGCTGGAAGCCTTTGAAGAGAGAGTTAATGAAACCCTGAAGAGCATCGACGGTACTTAGAACTTGACGGCCTGTGACAAGGCTGCCAGTGACGGCTTAAACAAAGGGAGGAGGATCAGTTGGGCCTGGGAGGGAAGGGAATCCCTGCTTTGGGGGGCGGAAGCCCAGCAACACCGCCGCCCGCAGTGACAGGGAGGTGAAAGGGCGCTCCGGCTTGTCTGCGCTTCGCGAAGTTTTTGAAATGGCTCTCTGCTCGGACCAAGACTCGAGTGTAAAATCGACAATAAGGACAGACATCTACACAAAAACGTGTACATGAATATTCATAGTACATTATTCACAATAGCCAAAAAACGGAAATGACTGGTGAATGGATAAACGGATGTGGCGCATCCATACAATGGAGTATTATTTGGCAATAGGAATGAAGTCCTGCTACAGCACGGACGAATCTTGAAACAAATTACGCTAACTGAAAGAAGCCAGGCACAAGAGGCCTCTTATTATTATTACTCTATTTATGTGAAGTGTCCAGAATAAACAAATGCCTCAGGATAGCTAGTAGATTGGTGGTTTGCAGGGGCTGGGGAGGGTGGAGTGGGAAGGGAGGCTGAGGGCTGTGGGGTTTCTCTGGGGGGTGAGAAGAATGTTGTGACAATTGTGGTGGTGGATGAGCAACTCTGCTCTGTGAATATACCAAAAACCACTGAAGTGTACACTTGAAAAGGTGAGTTTTTTGTGTGTGAATTATTCCTCAATAAAGCTGTTATTGTAGTAAATTAACCCAAAGGGGCTTGCCCAGTTCTGAAGATAATTTAACTTTAGGAGGCAATTGAGCTTCAGGGATTTCTGGGCAAACAGGAGAAAAGAGTGATTAGAAAGGGACAGGCAGAGGGCAACGGAGGCAGCAGTGGAACAAAAGCCATCAGGTTTGAGCCACAGTTTGGGGGATCTGAAAGACAGTTAATTTCCTCATACTTTCGTAGGCCCCTCTGAAATCAACACTTCGAGAATGGGGTACAAAAAGTCTCCAAAGTGGCCACTGTAATTCTAAGTCACCCTTGATGAAATCACACACTCGGAGGGGTGAGCACGTGAGCTGGAACTGCAGCGTGGACGTCTGTGAGAGGCAGGACTGTCCCGGAGGGGCAGGACCTCGGCCTGAGACAAACCCCGCGGGTCTGGCAACGGGTTGAGTACGAAGTTCGTGCACCCCAGGCCTCAGGCCCCCAACCTAATGTAATGCTGACCTAAAGGACTCTTCTGGAGGACAGAGGTACGAAGAGAAAATCTTCCTGAAAACAAGGCAAAACTGAGGAAAGTTCTGTCTAAGATTTTCTAGATAACCCAGTGGAAAGTTTGTCCGAGAAGACTGGTGGGCTTACGAGACCTTCCGAGCACACTGGCCCTTAGTGCCACCGATGGATGGACTTTCCAGACCTATGTTCATTCATCCTCTTCCAGGAAGCTCCTCGCAAAAGAGTGACAGGGACAGATGAACAGGACCATCGTTAGGAGCAAGGCCATTTCCACGAGGATAAAAGTTTTCACGTCTGATCAGATAATCAAAGGACACATCAAAAGGTATTCTCGGTCCTAGGAGACAAAATCACTCAGCATTTGGGAGCTCAGACTCTAGGCAGAACCGCCACATCTTCACAGAAGCGGAGGAGCCCGAGTGTGAATGGCGGGAGGGTTCTGTTCTCGGCGAGGATCTCGGGCCACCGCGCAGAGGCCCCAGCTGAACGTCGCAGGAACATGCAGGGTCTGCCATCAAAGCTGGGTTTATGAACTGACTGCGCGACGGGGAACACCGTCTTCATCGGGCCTTGGGGGTGTCTCCAGAGGGGGTCGTCATGGAAGGGTATTCACAGGATGTTAGACCCCAGGCTCAGAGGATGACGGTGTGTCTCTCAACGCAGGGACTCAGGATTGGGCAAAGCCTAGGACCCAACAGATAATACCAACATCTTAAAGACTAGTCTCACACATGAACAAAGCAGTGAAGACCTAAATAAAATATTAACAAGCTAATTCTAGCAACAAATAAAAAAGAATAACATATGTTCAAGTTGGGCTTATTCCAGGAAAGCAAGATTTATTTAATTTGAAATGCAATCAATGTAATTCATCACATTTACAGAATAAAGGTGAAAAATCACACAGTTATCTCAGTATGTGCAGGACAAAACATTTTACAAGAACATTTGATAAAATTAAATGCTTGGTCATGGTTTTAAGAAACCTTTAGTAAGTTAGGGATAGAAGGGAACTTCCTTAATTTGATCCAAGGTACCTTAAAAAAATAAACACAACACTGAATGGTGAGGAGTTCTCAATGCCACGTGATGATGAGTGGCCTAGGCAAACCGGCCAACCCTTCCACTGACTAAAGGCTTTGAAGAGTAAACAAAAGCAGGCAGATTTTGGAGGGAAGTAAAAGTTTGGAAGAAGGGACCAGCCTGGTGAGTTTTAGGGCTGTTTTTAAGGCTTAAGCCTGAGGACAGGTAGAGGATCCCAGCATGGTGCAAGCAGCTAAAACTCTAACAGAAAACTCACTATCTTTAACAGAGCCTGGGCTGATGCAATTTCTAGCAAGTGAGGAGGGACTCCTAAAAAACGAGCTGGAAAAGGGAGTCCAAAATTCTGTGTAAATTCAAGTCTCTGGCTGATGTCTGGATCATGCAGGTGGAGGGCAGATTCTAGCAGCTTGCAGGCAAGGCTGCAATTGAGATTTGAGTGGCTGCTCGCCACCAGCCAATCGGAGTGTGCATCACGCGTCTGACCAAGTTAACTTCCTGCCAAAAGAAAAACGCCAACACCCAGCCCCTGAGTCACCCCAGCTTCTGAGGCTTCCCAGCTGAGGCCCAGGACAGCAAGGAACACAGACAAAATATCCCTGCAGTATTTTTTCCAAGCTCTGCTTCACAGAAGCTGTGAGCATAACAAACTGGCTGCTGTTCTATTGGGGTGGCTTGTTACATAGTGGTAGGTAACTGAGACAGTTGGGTAGGCATCTGCTGCTACCTGCCACACTAAAAAGGAGTGGAACAAAATAAAAACAGGGGAAGAAACAGAAAACAAGCAAAAATAGAAAAGACTAAAACCAAAGACTGATTCTTTCAAACTATTGAAGACAGATAAACCTTTGACAGTATTAGCAAGTTAATAGAAGAAAAGTTGCAAATAATAATAGAATTAAAAAGGAAATAAACACACATACAGCAGAAAATTTAAAAACAATAAGAGGATGTCATAAACAACTTCCCATGAGTAAATGTGAAATCCTATATAGATTGATACATTTACAAAAAAATATAAACTGTCAAAACTAGTACAAAAATAGCAACTGCTAACAATTAAAGATATTGAAAGGCCACTCAAAACCATCTCCACAAAAAGTCCCCAGGTCCAGACAGACTAAATTGACAAAGAATAGATAATTTCCACCTTTACACATAGCTACTGAAAATAGATGAAGAGAGAAATCTTGCCAACTCCTTTTAGGAGGCGAGGAAACCATAATTCCAAGTCTATGTAAAAAATAATTTATACAAATAAAAGTTTAGGCTGGGCATTGTGGCTCATGCCTGTAATCCTAGCACTTGGGGAGGCTGAGGCGGGAGGATTGCTTGAGCCCAGGAGTTTGAGGTTGCTGTGAGCTATGATGATGCCACTGCACTCTAGCCTGGGTGATAGAGCAAGACCCTGTCTTAAAAATAATAATAATAAAAATTAAAAAAAAATAAAAAATAAATAAGAAATAAAAATATAGGCCAACTCACTCATAAACAGAGATGCAAATTTTAAAGGAATTCACAATGAATCTTTTTGAAAAGCAGGGCTGTGATTAGGGCACTTGCTTTGGGTGGAAAATTTAAGGAGGTTCCAAAAAACTCAATTATCAAGATAAGTATTTTTAAGGCACTGTCTTAAAATTGAAATTGATACAAAAAAAACCTATGATCAACAAAATATCCAAATTCTACCTGAAGTCAGCATCAGTATTACTGATTTTTTTTCTTTCACCTCAGCTCCAATATGGCTTGGCATGGCACTGTTACTGATCCTGTCTCTATTTAAATTTTTATTTTTTTCATACTGATTTTTGTGGTGGTATTTTTGAGTTTTTAAAATATTTATTGTGATGACTGAATTTTTTGCCACCTCCTTAAACTTCACTTGGCTCTCTCCCCTTCCTGGTGCTGTCCCTGAAAGATAATCTGTCTCGATAAGTAGGGCTGAACACCAGAGATTCTATCAATTCAATTCCTCTGACATTAGGCACCACATTCACAGACTAGACGAAAAGCAGCATGAGATTTCCTCAACAGATGCAGAAAAAGCATTTTACTAAAGGGAGAAACACTGTTATGATTAAAATTCTGGAACATAAAGGAAACAAGAAAACTTCTTTAACTTGGTAAAGGCTACACACCAATAACCTAGATATACGTTATATTTAATGGACAAAATTTAGACATACATCTTTAAAATTGGAAACAAGACAGCAGGATGCCTATTGCCCTTGCTAATGTTCAACAGTACTGGGCACTCTGGCCAATACGATAACTTAAGAATAAAAGAGAAGTATAAATACAAATGGAAGAGATAGAACTGTCATTGTTTGGAACTGAAATGATAATAACCAACTAAACCAACTATTTGAATAAATGTAGGAGTCCATCAGGGTTGCTAGATGTATGATCAACTTAAAAAATATTAATAAATCGTGTTCCTCCATACTCACAACCAACTAGAAAATACAGTAGAAAATTAAGATATCATTCATAAGAGCAACAAATACTCTAAGGTATCTGAGAGTTAAGCTAATATAAATGAACAAGAACTGTATGAAGAAAAATATTAAAGTCTACTAAGATCATAAAGACAGACAAATGAAGGCTATTCTATGTGCCCTGTTCTATGTAAATGTATCAATTCTCTCTAAATTAATCCACAAACTCAATGGAAATCCAATCAAAATTGCCCTAGAAATTTTTTTAGAAACTCAACAAACTTACTCTAAAATGTATGGAAAATAAAGTAGTAAAATTTATTGTTCTAAAGTAAATAAAAATCAGGACACTTTATGTTGCAGAATAAAGCAAATAGATTAGAAAAGAAGATAAAACTGTCTTCACAGATATGACCATCTGTAGAAAACTAATAGAATCTACAAAAAAGCTACTAGAACAAATAAATGAGTTTAGCAAGGCTGCAGGATACAAAATCAATATAAAAATCAATTGATTTCTATACTGGCAACAAACACTTGGAAATTAAATATTTAAAACAATGCCCTTTTCTAGCCAGTGAAACTACAAAGATAAATTTTAAAAAATTTAAGTATCTTTTACAATAACATCCAAAGATATGAAATACTTAGTGGCAAATCTGACAAAAGATGTGTAAAACCTGTATGTTGAAAACTATTATACAAAATGGTGCTGAATTTAAAGAAGACCCAAATAAATGGATAGATATACATACTGTGTTCATGAGACAAAAGCTGTCAGTTCTCCCCAAATTGATCTGTAATAATTCCAACAACATAATTCCAATCAAAGTGCCTGAAGGCTTTTTTTTTTTTTTTCCATACAGAGTCTCACTCTGCTGCCTGGGCTAGAGTGCAGTGGCTTCATCATAGCTCACTGCAACCTCGAACTCCTGGGCTCAAGCGATCCTCCTGCCTCAGCCTCCCAGAGTGCTAGGATTACAGGTGTGAGCCACCACACCTGGCCAGCATTTTTTTTTTTGGTAGAAATTGACAAATGATTCTAAAATTTATATGGAAATCCAGAGAACCTAAAAGAGCCAAAATAACTTTGCAAAGACATAAAATTGGAGAACTAGCACTACCTGATTTCAAGGCTGATCAGAAAGCTACAGTAATCAAGACAATGCAGTACTGGCATAAAGATAGATGAGTAAGTCAGGATACAAAAGTCCAGAAACATACCCACATGTATGTGGACAATAAATTTTTAACAGAGGTTCAAACGCAGTTCAGTGGAGTAGGCATAGTCTTTTCAACAAATGATATTGGAACAATTGGATATAGTATTTTAAAAAAAACTTTGGCTTTCTAATTTTGCTGTGTGATTGGTGTAATGAGGCATCTTGTCATTTTAATTTGGATTTTTCAGGTTACTGGTGAGTTGAAGCATCTCTGTATGCTTCTCAGGTATTTGGGTTTCCCCTTCTGTGAATTGCCTATTCTTATCTTTTGCGCATTGGTCTATTCAGTCTCCTGTCTTTTTCTCATTGATTTACACGAATTCCTTTTTTCACTGTGAATATTAATCCATTATTGTTTTTTGATACTGCAAGTACCTCCTCCTAGTGGTCTGTCTTCTGTCTTTGTTAAGCCAGATGTTAAACAGAATTTTTCCCGATGACCCAGAATTGGTTTCAAGGACATAAAACTGAGGATTCAGATGCACCAAGCACTATGTATTCTACAGAAAGCCACAGGCAGGGTCAGAATCATTTGGATTGTTTCAGGTTTTTGGCTATTAGGAATAAAGCCGCTATAAACATTTGCACATAGATTTCTGTGTGAACAAAGATTTTCATTTCAGCCAATTAATGGTTATAATTCAATCATGATTTGACATGTGGAGTTGCATCCCTATCACTCTTTTCTCCTATCATATTAAATTTGATATGTAACCAACTGTTAAACTATTTCTCACCTTCAAGTTATAATTATTAAACTTCTTTCAGCATCAGCACCCACTTATGTGAGAACGTCACCCATTACTCAATGACTTGAGTCTTTGCTAGATCAGGTAATAGCTTTTAATTAACGGAAGAAGTATCTCCTCACTTTTTTGTGCTATTCGCAATGTAATGACTACAGACAACACACTTTTTAAGTTTACTCTTCATTATTAACATTTTCTCTATCACTTTGTTAAGTTTAAACAATCAACAAAACAATCAATCCAGCCCTGATCTGCAGCATTTGACGATTTCCATGGTGCAAATTCGCCCACCACTGCCAAGTTCAAGCTGCCAATGTGACGTCATCGAAAGCGGAGTTGGGCTGAGGGGTGCAGCGTTTCCACCATTCAGATACAACAGATGTAAACGACGTCAAGATTGTGGATAATAGCAGAATGAAGTAAAATGCCTTTTTAAAAAAGGTAAAATAGTAAAATGAGTATTATAAAATGAAGTTTAATTTTTATTAATGTCTGTATTTAATGACAAGCTCGTACAATTCCTGAAAATTTAACAATGGGCTCTTGCAAGCCGGCTCCGACACCTGCCCGGGAGCCAGGACCCCTACTGCACTGGGTGGGAGGGTGACCGGTGCACCCCACAGCACCTTCTGGCAGCCCCCCGTGACACTGCCTGTGTGCCCTGACCCCGAACCCCTACTCTGGGACACGCGCCACCCCGACTCTTACAAGCGGCCACCACTCTGTACGCGGGGCCCCGTGGAGCGGCGTCCGCGGGGTGTGCAGTGGGGAACAAGGCGCGGGTCTAGCCCAGGTGACCGGAGGCGCGCTCGGGCGGCCAAGGGGCCGCGTGTCCGGAGTCTCCGGCTCCCCGTACGGCCGGCGCTGTCCAGGTGCTGGCCCCGAAGGGAAGCCCGGCAGGGCGACGGCGGGCCACCGCAGAGGGGAAATGGAGGCTCGCGCGGGCGACCTCGTCTGCGCCGAGACCTGACTGAGGAGGACGCGAAGGGCGGAGAGTGGGCAGGTACAGCGGGAGCTTCGGCCCAACCCGGCAGGCCACCCTCCCACGCGCCCCGGCACCGGGACCGCCGCCCGGCCCACACACCGGAAAGACACGACACCCTTGACGTCATCTTTCGCGGCCGTCCCGCGAGCCTGCCGTGGGCGCCGCCATGATGCGTTACGGAAGCCGACAGGCCTTCCTCGGCGGTAGCTCCAGCTTTCAGCGTCGCGACGAAGCGTCCCGCCGGCGCGGCCGCCACCCGGCAGCGCTGCTGCTCGAAGCCCCGCCCGTGGGGCCGTACCGCCCCCGCGGCTCGCAGCCCAGTGGGCACCGCCATGTTGGGGTCCTCGCCGGGGCGCGTAGGTGTCTTCATAAGATGCCGGCTCGGCGGCGCGCGGCTTCCCCCCAAGATGGCGTCCATGCGGGAGAGCGACACGGGCCTATGGCTGCACAACAAGTTGGGGGCCACGGACGAGCTGTGGGCGCCGCCCAGCATCGCGTCCCTGCTCACGGCCGCGGTCATCGACAACATCCGCCTCTGCTTCCATGGCCTCTCGTCGGCGGTGAAGCTCAAGCTGCTGCTCGGGACGCTGCACCTCCCGCGCCGCACGGTGGACGAGGTGAGGCGGGCGGGGCCGGCCGCGCCTCCTCCGACCCGGGACGCCCAGACCACCACCTTCCCACCGCGCCTCTCCCATCCCCCTCCTCCCCCCACACCCTCCCGTCCTTCCCCAACTTCCCCTCTTCCGACTGTCGCCCCCCAGGGCCCTCACAGCTGCCCCGCCCTCCCCCTCCCGCCAGGGCCCTCGACCTGCACCCCCGCCCTCATCCCTCCCAGGGCCCGGCCCTCCCCTCACCGCCCGGGCGCTCACACTCCCCAGGGCCCTCCCCCCAGGGCCCTCCCCGCCCCCACCCGGGCGCTCACACCCCCCCCAGGACCCTCCCCCCCCCGGGCGCTCACACCCCCCAGGGCCCTCCCCGCCCCCCCCCCGGGCGTTCACAGCCCCCCCAGGGCCTTCCCCTTCCCCCTTTGCCCTCATCCCCCCCAACAGCTCCCCTCAGCCCTCACCCTCCTCTCCCCCTGCACTCACCCCCCAGGGCCCTCACGCCCCCCCCCAGGCCCTCACACCCCACCCCGACCCTCGCCCTGGGTCCCTCCCCTCTCCCAAAGGACACCTTCTCCCCGGCTGTTGGGGTTGGGGCGCCGCGGGGAGAAAACCCCTTGGGGGGTGTGGCCGGCTGGGACAGGTGCGGCCAGGCCCAGCCAAGCTCGTCGGCTCGGGGCGTTGAGACTTTCCCCGTTAGTCTGTCGTTCGCGCCTTAGGAAGTATCCAGCTGTTTAGATCGCGCTGTCTTCTTTTTAGTACGTCTGTGAGATTTGTTTTCTCTTTTTTCCTAAATGTTATATTGTATCGCTTTCTGTGCAAAATAAACTAAATAGTTTTGCAAGATATTGATGCACCGTAGTTGTTTAAACGTTCCCAACTACTGTTGTATTATTATAGTATTATAGGTTATAATTGTTTTTTATTGAGATATGTATACAAAAGTGTGTTTGTTCAATTTAACGAATAATAATAGCATTGGAACCCACTCCCTGAATGTCCACATAGTTAAAAAATAGAACAGTGCTGGCTGCTCAGAAGCCGAATACAACCTTGTCTCTCTCCCCTACCCCATTTTGAAGGGGTGATCATTTCTTGCCATTCTTCATAGTGTCATCAGTTACGTGCATTCCTAGACAGCAGAGTTTGTTTTTGCTTGACATAAACTTAACATTAGGGTAGCATGTTGTATGTATTTTCTGTGTGGTGTGAGTATGTCTGTCTTCCTTTGACACCTTGGTGGGGTCTTCCAAGTTGCCGCTGAGGTGATTCACTTTTCATGGCTGTGTGGTATTCCATTCTCTGAGCAACGTGGCACTTCATCCATTCCGTCATAGGGAGACATTTAGGTTGTGGCCAGTTTTTTGCTGGTGTGAATGATACTGTTACCAACATTATTGTGTATGTATTCAGGTGCTTGTAAGCATGGCTTTCTTTAGGGCATAATATCTAGGCGTGGTATGGAATTGGGGAGGGGGGGGTCATAGGATTATGCCAAATTGTTTTTCAAAGTGGTTTTATCAAATTATACTCCTCACCAAAACTTGTCAGTCTGGTGGGTGTGAAAATAATCACCAAGTGGTTTTAATTTGTATCTGCCTTTATTTTTATTTATTTATTTTTTTTGAGACAAGGTCTCCCTCTGTGGCCCTGGCTAGAGTACAGTGGCATCATCATAGCTTACTGTAGCCTCCAACTCCTGGGCTCAAGTGATCCTCCCGCCTCAGCCTCCTGAGTAGCTGGGACTACCGGCGTGCACCACCACACCTGGCTAATTTTTTAATTTTTCCAGGCTGGCCTCAGGTGATCTTCGTACTTTAGCCTCCCAAAGTGCTGGGATTACAGGCATGAGCCACCTTGCCTGGCCAACTGCCTTGTTTTTAAGGTGGTTGAACATCTTTTCATGTGTTTATTTGCTGTTTGGTTTTCTTTTTTGTGACTTTTCTGTTCAAATCTGGTTTGTTCAATTGTCTTTTTTTTGGTCATAGCTTTGTAGGAGTGTTTTGTTTTGGTAAACACTGGATACCAATCCTTTTTCAGTTATATATATTACAAATATCTCCCAGTTATGGCTTGATTTAGCATTCATCCCAGAATCTGTGGATGAACAAAAGCTCTTAGTTTTAAGGTAGAGGGGTGTATTCATCTGCCCCTTCCATTGGTGCCAATTGTGTTTCCTTTAGGAAGTGCTTCCCCACCCAAGGCCAGGGACCACTCCCTGTGTTATCTTGGCATGCTGTAGAGCTTTGTCTTTCACTCTTGAATCTTCTGTCTGCAATTGATGACTATGTGAAGCTGGGAGTCTGATTGTCCACATGGATGTCCGGTTAGTCCAGCACCATCGAATGAAATGACTGTCTTTTTTCCGTGGATCTGCACTGTGACTTCTCTGGCTCTTTCTGGGCTCTGTTCATTTGGGCCATTTATGTATTGCTGTGCTGATAACCCACTAAGTCGGTTACTGACACTTAAGTTCATAATAAGTCTTGTTAGCTAACAGAGCAAACCCTCCCACTTTATTCTTCTTCAGGAGCGTCTTTGGCTATTCTTCTTGGCCCTTTGTACTTCCATATATATTTTATATTAATTTCTCAGGTTACACACATAAAACTGCCTACTGGGATTTTATATTCTAATAATATTAAATCTTATGATTTGTGAATATGGCCAAATCTATTGGGATCTTCTTTAATATCAGTCATAAAGTTGTATGATCTTCTCTGTAGAGGCCTTCTATCTGATATATTCCTAGGTATTTCATATTTTTTCATGCTGTTTTAAGTGGTATCTTAAAATTTTATTTTCTGCTTGTTGCTGGTATATAGAAATGCAATTGATTTGGGATAATGAATTTGTGAGTAGCATCTATGCTAATTATAATAATTTTTTTGTAGAATCTTCTTGATTTTTCTATGTACTTAATATTATTTTGTTTCTTTTTCCAATTACTTGTTTTTTTCTTGTCTTACTGTACTTGCCAGAACCCTCCAGTAAACTGTCTTGTTTCTGATCACACAGGGAGAACTTGTAATGTTTTGCCAATAAACATTATGTTTCCTGTTGTCTTTGGTAAATGCCTTTTATCTAGTTAAGGAAATTCTCTTCTATTCATAGAAGATTTTTTTAAATTTCAAAATATTAAGGGGGTACAAATGTTTTTGTTACATGGATAGCTTTTATAATGCATAAGTCAAGGCTGTTACTGTGCCCATCAACTGAATAGTGTTAATTGTACCTATTAGGTAGGTTTTACCCATCCCCTCCAGCCCCCCTCTTCTTGATTTACAATGACTTTTCTCTCTGTGCCCATTGATTAGTTCCAAATTATTAGAAAGTACATGTGGTGTTTGCTTTTCCATTCCTAAGATACTTCACTTAGGATAATGGTCTCCACTTCCTTCCAAATTGCTGCAAAAGACATCAATTCATTTCTTTTTATGGCTGAGTAGTACTCCATGGTATAGATATACCACAGTCTTTTAATCCGCTCATGAATTGATGGGCACTTAGGTTGATTCCACATCTTTGCGATTGTGAATTGTGCTGCAATAAACATTCAAGCGTAGGTGTCTTTTTGATAAAATGACTTGCTTTCCTTTGGGTAAATACCTAGTAGGGGGATTGCGGGATCAAATGGTAGGTCTACTTTTAGTTCTTTGAGAAATCTCCGTGCTGTTTTCTGTAGAGGTTTGCAGTCCCACCAGCAGTGTGTAAACATTCCTTTCTCTGTGCATTCATGCCAGTGTCTATCGTTTTGGACTTTTTAATAAAAGCCATCCTAGCTGGGGTAAGGTGATATCTCATTGTGGTTTTAATTTGCATTTCCCTCAGCTGTGCACAAGCTTTTTGGTTTAGTCAAGTCCCATTTATTTATTTTAGTTGTTGCTATGATTGCCATTGGGATCTTCTTCATAAATTCTTTGCCTAGGTCGATATCTAGAAGAATTTTTACAACATTTTCCTCTAGCATTATTGTGGTTTCATGCCTTCCATTCAAGTCTTTTGTCTGTCTTGAATTAATTTTTTGCGAGTGGTGAGAGGTAGGGTCCTGTTTCATTCTTCTGCATGTGGCTGTCCAGTTCTCCCAGCGGCATTTATTGAATAGGGCTTCTTTTCCTCAGTGTGCATTGATGTCTGATCAGTTGGCTGCGTGTAGATGGTTTTATATCTTGGTCCTCTGTTCTGTTCCATTGGTCTATGTCTCTGTTTTTGTGCCAATACCATGCTGCTTTGGTTACTGTAGCCTTGTAGTATAGTTTGAAGTCTGGTAATACGATGCCTTCACATTTGTGGGGTTTTTTTGGGGGACAGAATCTTGTTCTGTCGCACTGGCTAAAGTTCAGTGGCATCATCATAGCTCACTGCAACCTCAAATTCGTGGGCTCAAGCAGTCCTCCTGCTTCAGCCTCCCAAGTATCTGAGACTACAGGGGCACGCCACCACGCCCAGATAATTTTTTCTGTTTTTGGTGGTTACGGGGTCTCGGTCTTGCTCAGGCTGGTATCAAACTCCCTACCTCAAGAGATCCTCCCACCTCAGCCTCCCAGAGTGCTAGGATTACAGGCGTGAGCCACCGCACCTGGCCTGTTCTGGCTATCTTTGAAAGGGCTTTGAGGAAATAATAAATGCTGTTTCTGGGTAAAACCAGTAATCACTCCAATCCAAAACCTCAGCATTGGCACTAAAGGAAGTTTTAGGGAGAACAGATGTGACTGTGAGGTAATTGTTGAATATGTAAAATTATCCAACTCACAAGGCTACCATGGGAAATCCTAGGGGCATTTCCGTAATGGGTGAATGGGATGGCTATATATTTATTAGCTGGAATAACAGATAGATGAGGCCAGCTGCAAAGTGGGCAGGAAACAGTGTTTCCCCCAAGGATACAGCTGTGAAGTGTCCTAACAACTCCCTTATCACTGTGGCTGTCTGCTTCACTAAGAAACTCTGTTGTCTAAAATCTTGAACTCTTGGAAGTTTTGGTATTTGAGCTTATATCAGTAAGAATGAAACGTCCACTTTTGCTTAGATGATTTAAGATACTTTGACACAGAAGCAGCTTCAATTTCCAACTCAGGTGCAGAATATCCAATAAGGGGTGTCTGAACTAACATCCACATCTCTATTCCCTTTGTTTCCGAGGAAATAGGGCCCAGGCCCATGTCACAGTTCTGACGCTGACCTTTTGTAGAGACTCACCACTTCATTGGAATTTTACCTAAACACCACCCTTTCCCCAGAACCCAGCACCTGTGATACCTTTGTTGTTTCCTTTCTGTGGGAGGCGCCTGTGGTGCCCCTGGCATGCAGCTTGTCATCGGCTTGTCATCGCAGTGAGTCAGTAACCTGACCTCGCTGACCATAGCTTTGCCCCTGGTAGCCCTAGGCAGATTGGACTGGGGCAGTAGCTTTGCCTTGTGTGTATTCGTTCCTTACGATGTGTTTTGGTGAAAAAATTTTTAATTTATTCTACAAAATTTGTTGGGCTTCCTGAAATTATGATTGTTTTACCAGATCTAGAAAATTCTTAGCCATTATCTCATCAACTGTTGCCTTTGCCCTGGTCTCCCCTTCCTTTCTTTCTGACTGTCCAGTGAGGAGTACGTCGGGCTTCACTCTGTTTTCCATGGTGTCCACCCTCCCTCCATACCTTCTAATGATTTCCTTCTTTGCTGCCATCTAGATAACATCTGACGTATTGAATAGGGCTTATTTTGACGTATTTTATCATTCTCTCTTCTGTTGTTATTTGCTGATTTTCTTTTCTTTTCTATAAAGCCTCTTATTTTACTTTTATTCCCATAGATTACTCCCTACTCTCCCCATAAGTAGCAACTGTTCTATTCTGTTTAATGTGATCTTTTCCTATGTCTTCTTTAAAAATGCTGTTGCTTTCAGGGTCTTTTTTTTTAAAGGTATGATTGACATAAACTACCTGTATCTAAAGTGTACAATGTGACATTACACACTTGTAAAACCACCACAATGAAGATGATGAACATGCTCCCCCCTCCTGATGCTTTGTAATCCCACCTCCTGCACCTCCCCCATGCTAAGGTGACACTGCTGTGCTTTCTGTCACTTGTGGATTAGTTGGCATTTTCTAGAAAAGTATGTAATGGATTCTGCAGTGTGCTTTTGCCTGACTTCTTTCACATGGCATCATCCGTGGAGATTGATCCGTGTGTGTTAATGGTTTGTAGTTTTGTTGCTGAGTAATGTTCCTCTGTGTGGATGTGCTCCACGTGTGGATCGGTCTTTGTGGACTGTTGTCATTTCTCTGGGGAAACACTAGGTGAGGGATGGCCAGGCCATGCTGTAGATGTTTGTGTCACTTGTAAGAAGTTGCCAAACTGCTCTCCAGAGTGGCTGTACCATTTCATTTTCCTGTCAGCAGTGTGAGAGTTCCAGTTGCTCCATGTCCTTGTCAACATTTTGATTCCAATCATTGTAACAGGTTTCAGTTTGCATTTCCATAATGACTAATGATGTTGAGCGTCTTTTCCTGTGTTCTTTGCCATCACAGATCTTTTTTGGTAAAGTGTTCACATCTTTGGGGGCATATGTTTTTAATTGATATAAATTATATTGTTCTACATATACCATTCAATTTTTTAAATGTTATTTTTAATGTTCACCCAAGTTGCTGTTCAGCTAGTCCAGGGTTGGCAAATTGAGACCCATGACCTGCTTTTGTGAGTCCTGTGAGCTAAGAATGGTTTTACATTACTAAAGGGTTGTTTAGAAAAAAGGACTGTGTGGCCTACAAGGCCTAAAATAGTCACTGTTTGGCCCCTTACAAAAAACATGTGCTGACCTTTGACCTACTCAGTTGTCTCCGGCCTGTATCCTCCCAGTGCACTGCACTTTCCCCAGTACTGATGGCGGCACCTCCAGCTCTGTGCTGCAGCTCGCAGCTCCCCCATCATTGTTGTAAAGATTTGGCATCTGTGCCCAGGGTGGAATTGTTGGGTTATAGGACATGTGTTTGCTTAATTTGCTTATTGGAGGGCATTGTGGTGTCCACACTCCACCGGCAGTACCTGAGGGCATCTGGGTCCCACCCCCTTGGGCACTTGGCTTGTCCAGTTTTCTGTTTTTGCAGATCGTGTGGTTGGAAAGAGCCATGTTGTGTTCACTTGAATTTCTTTGGTTCATTTGGGACATTTGTCCCCGTGCTCATTGTAACCCAGGCTGAGAAAGAATTCTCGACACAAAGATTAGAATAGTTTTAAAGAGAGAGAGTTAATTTTATTCCCAAGATGGGGAAGGGCGCGGCACAAGAGAAAGAAGGCGGTGCCTTGGGCTCTCTGTTGAGGGTAAAGGGAGAGGAAGAAACAGTGGTTGCTGCCAGCTGATAGCGGAAGGCAGCTGTGTCTTTCTCCCCTTTTCTTTCCTGTCTTCTCTGTGAGGCTGGCTTGTCAGCGTCCTTGGAATGTGGTCTGACGAGGGTGGGGGCACTCGCACCCCTGCTATCTGCTCTGGGCTGTTCAAGGCTGTTAAAAACAAAACTCTCAAATAAAACAAGTTAAGCCAATTTAAGTCACAGGTGGTTAATCTAATAAAGGGGTGGTTGCGCTGTGATCTTTCCCTTCAAAGGGGCAGTTATGTACTGGGAGTTTATTCCTCTTTCTTTCTGTTTATTTTTCTCTGTTAGTTTATTAGCCAGGCTGTCCTATCACTCATAGCCTTCTCAGATTTCCTGTTTGTACGTTGCCTATTAATAGCATCTGCCTATTTTTCTTTTTTTTTGAAACAGAGTCTTGCTCTGTCATCCCAGCTAGAGTGCAGTGGCATCATAGCTCACAGCAACCTCTAACTCCTGGGCTCAAGCCATCCTCCTGCCTTGGCCTCCCGAGTAGCTGGGACTACAGGCATGTGCCACTGCGCCTGGTCAGCATCTGCCTATTTTTCTATTAGGGTTGCTGTCCCCTTGTTGATTTGCAGGGGCTCTTTGTATACTTTGGATGTTAAATACTTGCTGGTTTTGAGCATTGTAGGTGTCTTCTGCCATTTTGCTACCTGCCTGCTCATTCTTTCATCTGCCCTTTGGTGAACAGAAACCTTTACGTTTAATACACAGAAATTATTTTTTGGCTTATGGCTTGTGCTTCTGAAGTTTTGTTTAAGAAGTCATTAGATGTGTTCTCTTCGCTTTGTAGTTCTCCGGCTCGCAGCTAGGTCTCTAATGTGTCTGAAACCCACCCTTACACATGCTGTTAGGCTGGGAGTCAGTTTCATTTTTCTCTGTGTTCTGAGCCCAGGGCCCCCAGCCATGCATGGAGGCAAGCTGGTTCTCCTTTCCTTGTGGATTTGTGGGGTGTGTGCAGGGGAATGTTCTAGCAGCCTGTGCCAGGTTGCACGTGGCAAGAACTGGAAGCCACTTAGTGATGAATCTTTCTCCCCCCACTGGCTGAAGGCAGGATTCTTGTTGAAAGTTTCATTTAATCTAAAGGTGGATGTTTTAATCAGCCTGGGTTGCCATAACAATACCATAGCCTGGGTGGCTTAAACACCGGGCATTTATCTGACACGGTTCCGGAGGCTGGAAGTCTGACATCAAGGCACCGGCCAGTTCAGTTTCTGGTGAGGGCTGCCTTCCTGGCCAGCAGACAGCCACCTTCTCATTGTGTTCTCATGTGCTGGTGGTGGGGATCCCATTTAGCCAGGCTTGTGACCTAATTACCTCCCAATGGTCTCCATCTTCAAAGGTCAAAAGTATCTGGGAAAAAAAGGCAGTAAAAATCATGATACAACAGTAAAAACTAATACAAGTAAAACAATATAATTATTTATGCATTTACACTGTGTCAGGTATTCCAGGTGATCTGGAGGTGATTTAAAGTGTATGGGAGTGTGTGCGTAGGTCCCATGCAAATGCTCTGCCATTTTATATCAGGGACTTGAGCATCAGTGGATTTTGGTATCAGAGGGGGGTCCTGGAGCCAATCCTCTGAGGATACCGAAGGATGATTATACCATCTATGGGGATTAGGGCTTTGCCATTGTCTGTATGTTTGAGTCCTGCAAAATTCATAAGTTGAATTCCTAACCCCTCAGATGATAGTATTAGGATGTGGGGCCTTTGGGGAGGTGATTAGGTCAAGGGGCCAGAATCCTCATGGATGGGATTAGTGCCCTTATGAAATAGGCCCAAGGGAGCTCATTCACCCCTTCCACCATGTGAGGACACAGCAGGAAGGTGCCAGCTATGAACCAGGATGTGGGTCCTCACCAGACACTTGATCTGCCAGCACCTTGATCTTGGACTTCTGGTCTCCAGAACTGTGAGAAATAAATTTCTTTTGTTTATAAGCTAGCCAGTTTGTGGTATTTTGTTATAGCAGCCCAAAAATGTAAGATAGGCCTCAACATATGAATTTTGGAGAGACACAAACATTTAGTCCATAATAGTGGTCTTTTTTGTTTTTAACCTCCTAGACTTTTTTTCTTTACCACTTTTATAAAATTCTATCCAACTTGCCTCTTGGTAGGTTTATTATTTCCCTGGGACTGTTGTAACAAAGTACCACAAAATGAGTGGCTTAGACCAACAGAAATTTATTTTCTCAGCTCTGGGTGGCCAGAGTCATGGTGTTGCAGGGCCCTGTTCCTGAAGCCTCCAGGAAAGAATCTGTCCTGGGCTTCTCCGGCTGTGGGCAGCCTCACCTCTGGCCTTCCTGGGCTTGTAGGTACATCACCGTGGTCCATGTAGGGAATGGGGGTACCTATGGTATGGTTTGGGGTTGGGGATAGCAGGTGCCAGCTGACTCTCTGGCCAGCCCTCCCACGTGCCTGAGGAATGGGGAGGGGCCTGGTGGAGGCCGGGGCGGGGGGGTGAGGACGTGGAGGGGCAGGAGCCTCACTTTACTCCTGCAGGGCTCAACCTGGCCCCCAGGCTGGGCAGGGTGCTTCTGAAAGGACTAGGGCCCTAGGGCACTGCCCAGTTCCTGAGGAAAGCCAGTAAGGAGAGTGCAGGGGGAAGTTTTGGAAGGGTGGCGGGGAGACGGTGGCTAGATGGGTGACAGTGGATGGCTGTAGCCCTCTCAGGACAGGACTTTGGCCATCAGGGTGGGGGGATGTCAAGAAGGCCTGTGCTAGGTGTCAGCCTCCAGCCTCTGCGCCTGTGTGGGGCAGAGGCAAGACAGGAACGTGGCACTCCACGTTGGCGGGCCCAGGCTTCTGGGGATGGGACAGAGGGCGGCTGGGGAAGGGTCCCACCTCCTAGGCATGGGGGTTGCGCAGGTGCAGCATCCTCAGCCCCACATCTGGCCCATGGCCTGCATAGGGCCTTGTGCCCAGTCCTGAGGGCTCTCCAGAGGCTGTGGGAGCTCCTGCTCGGCTTCTTTGCTGACTCCCGGCTCCCTGCAGCCCCCAGATGGCCGGCCCTGACCTAGATGGCTGGCAGGGCATGGACTGGGGCACCTCTGCTCAGCCACATGCTGGCCCAGCTCCCCGGACCCCCTCCTCTGCCTTTCCAGACACACCCCTTTCCCTGACGGCTGCAGGTGACTGAGACCCTGTCCCTTTGCTCTGCTGAGTGAGTTGGGGCCACCTGCCTGCCTCGGGGTTTCCTAAATGGAGGTGTCGGCGGCCTGGCTCCTTGGCCTTCACGTCTTGCTACACCCACACACCAAGGATGGGGTGCTGCCAGGGGCTGTCTGGGGTGCCGTGGGGGGTTCTGCAGCCTGGCAGAGGCTGTGGTGGCTCAGGAAAGTGGGGTGGCCTTGGCGGGGCACAGAGGAAGGGGAGCCCATCCAAAACCTTGGCAGGTGGGGTGGGCATGCCGACCGCCTTCCTGTGCAGCAGTGTCTCCTCTCTTGGCAGATGAAGGGTGCGCTGATGGAGATCATCCAGCTCGCCACCCTGGACTCGGACCCCTGGGTGCTCATGGTCGCCGACATTCTGAAGGCCTTTCCTGACACAGGCTCGCTTAACCTGGACCTTGAGGAGCAGAATCCCAATGTTCAAGATATTCTAGGAGAACTTAGAGAGAAGGGTACGTTGTATGGCTTCAGTTGACGTTGGGAGGAGGGAATGGGTCTTCCTTTAACAATTTTTTTCTCAAATGAATTTGATTTTTAGAGTGTTATGTTGTTTACTGTGTAGTGTGTTGTGGTTCCTAAACTGTTAACTATACACACACACCATCCCCTCCGCTATATGCCACTGTCTGGCTTTTTGCCAGTCTTTGCAAAACAAGCTTGTAACAGCCACAGCCCTCCTCATGGCTCTGGCTCTATCCGAAATTGTATTATTCACCACAGTTCCACACTCATGCACTGTCTCTACCTGATCAGCTCCATGAGGGCAGGGACTCTGCCCATTCATGCCTCCAGAGCCTAGAACATTCTCTGGCCCAGAGTAGATGCTCAGAAATGCACGTTGAAAATATCAACAATTCAGGAGTTTAGAATGTGAATTGAAGACCTTTTAGAAAATATTTTCAAATGGTTTTAAAGAACACGTCATGATGGGATAGTCTGTGCCTTTTCTGAATTTCTCTCCTGCTTTGGAGAATTGGAACTGGCAGCCCCTGAAGGAGCAAACCTTGTGCTCTGGCTCCTGCGAGGAAGGGCACCCAGAGAGCTGGCCTGGCTCTTCCCTCTACGGGGCGGCCACCCTTGCACTTTGTAGATTGTTACTTGATTTGGGTTTTTTTGTTTGTTTTTAAGACAGAGTCTCACTCTGTCACCCAGGCTAGAGTGCAGTGGTGTCATCATAGCTCACTGCAGCCTCAAATTCCTGGGCTCAAGAGATCCTCCTGCCTCAGCCTCCCGAGTAGCTGGGACTACAGGCAGGTACCACGCCTGGCTGATTTTTCTATTTTTTTTTTTTTTTTTAGTAGTGACGGGGGTCTCGCTGTTGCTCAGGCTGGTCTTGAACTCCTGAGGTCAAGCAATCCTGCCTCAGCCTCCCAGAGTGCTGGGATTACAGATGTGAGCTGCCTTGCCAGGCCTGGTACTTGATTTGTGATTGCACCACACAGGTGCTTCTGGAGCGTTGGTCTGGCTGAGTCTACTCCCATCTGGTTGGAGTTTCCCTTGAGAGCAGGAAAGGCCTGATCCTCCTGGGAGCAGCAAGAGCAGAGGGGGGTGAACTGTTTGCGAACTTATGTGCTTTTTCTCAAAGTGGTTTCTGTCACGAATTTGGGCAGCAGGAGCTCCCGTCCCTCTGTGGGGTTTTTCCTGAGCCCCACTGCTGGGTGACCACACAGACCCAGGCAGCATATGTGGGCAGTGTTGCTGAGGACCAGGAGAGACCACCAGCCTGGGGCGCCATGGGTACTGGAGGAGAGACGCCACAGACATATTCTTCCTGTTGTTTGGGGGACGTGTTTGGTCAAAATTTCATGATCCTAAATTCCTAAATGCATGACGCTCCTTCCAGAAATAACTGTACTTTTGGACACCTGTGGTTCTCAGACCCCAGTGGTGCCGAGGACTTACAGCTAGCAGACCAGCAAGACATTCCCTGTCCTTTCTTCCAGGCATTTCTGTTTCTAAGCAGCCCTCCAGGGTTCTGATGAGCCCTCCGCCAGGTGGGACACCTGTCCTTGTCGCCTGGCCCGTTTGGATGGCATTGGCTGCTGGGGGTGGTGGGGCCAGATAGCAGGGAGTGGGTCTGGAGAGGACCCCAGGGGACTCAGAAACAAAGCAGGAACCACCACAGCCTTCACGAAGGAACGTGTGTGGTGGGGTGGCCGTTTCATCTTTGCTGTGAACTTTATGGCCTAGGACTGGGGCCATAAAGGTGCTGCGCCTCATAACCATCGTGTGGCTGTCTCCATGCAGTGGGTGAGTGCGAAGCATCTGCCATGCTGCCGCTGGAGTGCCAGTACTTGAATAAAAATGCCCTGACGACCCTCGCCGGACCCCTCACTCCACCAGTGAAGCATTTTCAGTTGAAGCGGAAACCCAAGAGTGCCACACTGCGGGCGGAGCTGCTGCAGAAGTGTGAGTGTCCACTGCCTGGCAAATCATGCTTTGTCTTTCTATCTAGCATTTCCAGTGTTAGATTTCCTTTAGATTTTAAGGTACTGAGGCTTCTTTTCAAGAAGACAATCAGAGATCTGCATAAAGTTTTTTTGTTAGCAATTTATTTATCACTGTACTAAGCTGTGTGGTCTGAAAGCATGCTTTTAGAAGCTTCAGAATTTCAGGTTAAGGTGTCTGTAATCTCTTTTACAAAAATGAAATCTGTACCAGCCAAGTCAAGCATGCTGTCACATGCAGTGGGTAAGGGACTGGGAGCCTGGCTTCAGCTTCTGTGCTGGAGGGAGCACTGTCCTTAATCTTGCATGTCTACCTTGGTCTCGAGTTGCCAATAATCTCAATTTGACTTTAAAGATATTTGAGAGGCAGGAGGATGGCTTGAGCCCAGGAGTTCGAGACCAGCCTGGGCAACATTGTGAGACCCTGTCTCTGCAAAAAATAAAAATAAAAAAGATTAGCCAGGTATGGTGGTACCTGTAGTCCCAGCTACTTGGGAGGCTGAGCCAGAAGGATCACTTGAGCCCAAGAGTGTGAGGCTGCTGTGAGCTGTGATCGCACCACTGCACTTCCACCTGGGTGACAGAATGGGACCCTGTCTCAAAAAAAAAAAAAATCTGATCATTTCATTCAATGTCTTCCCAAATAGCATCTTACAAAATGTATATGGAAGACATTTGCTGGGAAAAGGGCAAGGAAATTGATTCCTCTAACTAAATAGCAAAATACAGATTTCAATAAACTTTTATTTTGAATGGTTATGGAATTTGTATTTACAACATATGTGAATACTCTGTTTTCAGAGACACTGAATAAAGCACTCATAGCTGCTGTGTGTGACTCTTGGCTGGAATGGCAGCATGCCGGGTCCAGTGCTGTCCTGGTAGCTTGTGGGCCACAAGGCCTACCAGGTAGCCTTTAAAGGTCTCCACTCAGTCCCTCTCGCCTGGGCCCCTAACCCCACAGCGGGCACATCCCCTCAGGAGATCAGCAGCCACACCCACCCTCCTGCGGCAGAGCCGGGTGCTGGGCTCTGTCCCTCTGTGTCGCCAGCAGCAGCCCCAGGCTCTGCCGTGGGCACTCAGGGTCCTGACCCTCCAGCCTTACTGAGCTGGAAAATCTCATATTTGTGCGTTGGTGACAGGGACAGCCCTAGCCTGTGTCTGCTGACTGAGTGAGGAAGGTGCTCCAACCAGGCTGAGCTGGCATCCCCAGCCCTGAAGCCCAGGGCTGCCCAGGGTCCCCTCCTGGCCTGTGTGGTGGTGGAAAGTCCCCTCGACTCCTCTGCTGTCTCCTCGCTGGTTCTGTGCTCCCACCTGGTCTCCTGGGAGGGCGGCTGTGGCCCCGGAGCTCCTGGAGCATACTCACAGGAACAAGGTGCTCACACAGCAAATCCAGTCGTGGTGTTTGAACTTGTGCTGGGCTTCTCAGTGAACAGATGAGTGCTTATTTAGAAAAAATGAACATTTGCACATGAATACTTCTAACTCATCCTTTTTTATATGTCAGATTTACTGAGGTGGGATTTACAGGGGGAAGGGCGCTGTTGTTCTGATGAGCACTCACACACGCAGCCTTTCCCTGACAGCCACCGAGACGGCCCAGCAGCTGAAGAGGAGCTCGGGAGTGCCCTTCCACGCCAAGGGCCGGGGGCTGCTCCGGAAGATGGACACCACAAGTAAGGCTGCGCTCACCCTGCCCAGCGGCCACCACACGCTCAGACCTGAGATAAAACGCGCAGGGCTGTGAGGCTTGGCATGGGTCCGGCTTGCTTATGGGCCAGAGCTGTCCGTTGCTTGTCAAGTAGGAGGGTTTGACCTGAAAAACACTACCTTTCCTTATCGGGAAAGTCATGTAAATGTTAAAGCTTGTCAGGCGTCAGCTCCGGCGAGCACGTAGGAAACCAAAATGACGAACCTGGGGTATTTTATGAGTTTTTCCTCTGGGAGAGACCTGGGAGGGAGCATGAACTCACTAAGTTGGGGAAGAACAGAATTTGAGGGAAAATACTTGATTTTGTTCCCCTGCTGTCTGCAGTGGCCGTCGAGGGTGGGGCTGGCAGGGGCAGGTGTGGGCAGACGTGCAGCTGTTCCCAACTTGCCTGGCTTGGCCTGCTGGCCCAGGTGCTGTGCTCATGCTGCGAGTCTCCCCAGGGTGGGGAGAGCCTGGAGATGGTGGTGGCCTCCTTGCAGCGGATGGGCAGGGAGGAAATGCACCAGGTAGCCCCGGCCCAAAGCACAGTTCTTAGACCTGCATCTTTGTTTGTCCTCTGTGATTTGTGCTTACTGCCCTCAGGGTTGGGCGCAAACTTACGCAGAATGGATGGACATTGATGACAGGAAAACGGGGTTGCCCCTGGGAACCGGGGCAGGGTACACACACCTCCAGAAGGTGCTGGGCAACAGCCCAGGGGCCAGAGGGCTGGAGGCCGTTGTCCTGCAGGGGACAGCTGGGTAAACATGCATGCCCAATTGGGCCTGCCCTGCCGATTCATCTGGGAGCTTGTCTACCAGGTTCCCATAGTCCCAGAGCGTTCATGTGGGATCTGATCAGAGTCAGCTGGCTGTCCTCACTGTGGTCCCACCACAGCTGAGCTCTGCCTTGCTCTCCTGTCCCACCAGGCCCTGCCCAGAGCAGACCCCATCTTTCTGCCCCCAGGGCAGGGGTTGCGCCTGCTCTGCCAGGGAGTGGGGGACTGGCAGTCAGTATGTCCATGCTTGACCCACTGTGCTGATGGCACAGTTCCCTGGGTGCTTCTCTGCCCTGGGCCTGGACCACCACATGAGATGGGATATGCCCTAGAGGGGTGTGGGGTGGTGCTGGAGAAAGACTGGGGAGAGGGGAGGGTCCTCCTCAAGTGTGTGGCGGAGGCTTGTGTGTTGAGACACACAGGAAGGAAGTGGAGGCCCAGAGCCTGTCGGCACTCCATGTGTGAGATGCTGTGGCTGGAGATGTGACTCCTGTTTTTGCTTAGTGTCCTTGGCAAAGATGTCACAGATTGACTGAAGTCATTGCTCTCCTGGGCAGGCCGACTCTGCCCTTGGTTGGCCACAGGGAGAGGGCCAGCACCCTAAGGTCCAGGGGTCCCAAGTGTCCCGGCCAGCTGTCATCTCCCTCACCCCCTGCCCATAGAGATGCAGTGAGTCCATGAGAGTCGAGGGCTCATGCCTGCCGGGCATCGTGGCCTGGCGCTTCCTGGCTGCCTCGCAGGGCTATGTGACTGGGCTGGCGGTGTCTGAGCTGCGTGTCCCTTCCTCACAGTGATGCTGGCAGGAACAGCCTTCGCTCATTATAGAAAAGGGCAGGGCACACAAACAGTGGCCCGAGGCAAGCTGTCCTCCCTGCTGTCCTCCCCTGGCAGCGCCGTCCTAGGCTCTCTCTGGTGTCAGGGTGTTGGGGGCTCTTGCTGGTCACTGCCGCTGGACGGCTGACGGTGCTCCCCTCTCTCCAGCCCCTCTCAGAGGCATCCCGAAGCAGGCACCCTTCAGGAGCCCCACGACGCCCAGTGTCTTCAGCCCCGCCGGGAACCGGACCCCAATCCCACCTTCAAGGACGCCGCTGCGGAAAGAAAGGGGCGTGAAGGTGGGCCCATCCCCTGGCTTCTGTGACGCCCCCACAAGATGAGCCTCGCTTCTTCACGTTGTGATTAAGTGTGGAGTTATGTTTGTTTTGGCAGCTGCTCGATATTTCTGAGCTGGATATGGTTGGTGCTGGCCGAGAGGCAAAGAGGAGAAGGAAGACGCTAGGTGCGTGTCCAGGCGTCTGTCGGGGTCTGCGGGGGAGGGGTGGCGGGGGGGGCAGGGGTGCCCCTGTCTTGGGGCTGGGCCAGGGGTGTGTGGGCGCTTTCACGGGCAGGGCTGCCGGCGGGAGATACGGGCCAGGCCACGCTGCCTTGGAGCTCCTCTTCCTTGACGGGCGGACACCAATTTTCTCATCACGTGGACAGCAGTCCTTTTCCCTAGGAATCATTTTCTGCTTTGCCTGGAGACTCTCTGAAGCTACTGTCTTGAGCTGAGCCTGTGTGGACAACACCGGTACCTTCTCAACTTGGAGGCCTCCAGGGTCACTAACAAGGACTCTGACTTTGTCAACAGATGCAGAGGTGGTGGAAAAGCCAGCCAAGGAAGAGACGGTTGTGGAAAACGCCACCCCGGACTATGCGGCTGGCCTGGTGTCCACACAGGTAGGGTTCAGTGCAGCATGGCCATGGCACCACCGGCATCTGCTGCCAGCACCCAGCGCAGAGTGTTTGCTCCCTCCAGTTGCGATTGCTAGCTGCTAAAATGTGTCTGTCAGAGAGTATGTATGTGTGTATGTATATGTATGTCCATATGTGTGCGGCTGTGTATGTGTGTGTATGTATGTATGTGCAGGTGTGCATGTTGTGTATGTATGTACATATGTGTGCAGGTGTGTGTGTATGTATGTGTATGTATATGAGAGACAGCAAGGGCCATAGGGCCCTGACTTGGGCATCAGACTCAGGTTTGGAACAAGTGCCTGCCCCACACTCACTGGAGGTGTTACCTGGTGAGTCTCCTCACCACTGTGCCTCAGTTTCCCCTCTGTCAAGTGGGGGTGGCAGTACCTGTCTTGCAGGTGTCTGTGCAGATGAGGGCCAGGCCTGGGGGTGCTGGGTGTGGAGCCCATCCAAGATCTCAGTACCCTGGAGACCCCAGTCCTGCCTGTGGACAGGGAGGAGGGTGGACAGCAGACAGCGGCCCCTCCCCAGCTGTCTGTGGGAGCAGTGTGGCCTTGTGGAGATGGTGGCGGATCATCCCTGGCCAGGGCCTGGAGAAGGCTGAGCCACAGTGGTTATTTCTGGATAATGGGCTTCTTTCTTCCTATTGCATAGCTGTGTTTTCTAATTTTCTTAGAATGAACATGATCTCTTTTTATAATAGGCTTTTGTGGTAAGAAAAAGCATTGTTAATTTTCTTCTTTCCTCAAAGATGGTCGGTTTGGGAGCTTCCTTAAGCACCTCCACCTCTGTAAACAGAAGCAGCTCAGCCCCCTCCTCTGCTGGGGTGGCTTGCTCCAGGTGCCAGTGGGCTGAGGGGCAGGAGGCCAGAGCTGGAGGCTGGGGTCCCATTGCCTAGCCCAAGAGGGCTTGGGAGAGCATCCCCTGCTGTCCTGCTCCAGCGCTGGGGGTCGAGGGAGCTCACACAGCCAGTGTCCGGGGTGGGGGAAGCACACACTGAAAACCTGGCCTCTTCTTGGAAGGACCCTAAACTCTGTCTTCTAGAAACTTGGGTCCCTGAACACCGAGCCTGCGCTGCCCTCCACAAGCTACCTGCCCTCCACGCCCAGTGTGGTTCCCGCCTCCTCCTACATCCCCAGCTCTGAGACCCCCCCAGGTGAGTGGACGGCAGGTTAGGCAGAGTCAGACGAAGAAGCCCCTTGCCAGCCCTTCACCCAGAGTCTCGAGGGTGCGCTGTGCTGGGCCCAGTCTCAGGCCGAGCTCCTGGCCTGGGCTAGTCCGTTGTGTCCACCAGAAGATGGTGAGATGGTCTGGCCCAGGGGAGCTGCTGGGGGCTGTGGTTCTCCCTTCTTTGAGAAGTGACATGTCTGTTCTGTTGTTTTCCTTCAGCCCCTGCGGGTCTAGGGTGGGAGCCCCTGCTGGCCAGCACAAGTTTCAAGAAATAAACGAAAAGCTTTGATCTGCTTGGCCCTTCCTGGGAGGAAGCGGGCAGGTGCCCACTGTGGGCTTGACAGGAAAGAAAATCCTGGTCTGGGGGTGGCTTCTGCTCAGCCCACCCAGTGACCCCCACTCTTGCCTTGCTTCTGGGCAGGCAGGAGGGGAGCTGCAAAGGAGGACGCTGCCACTGGGGTTACATCACCTCGGGTGCTAGGGCTCCCTCACAGTCCCAGAGTTTGGGAAAGAAAATACTTAAGGAAAAGTTGAACTTGGGTTAGTAAATTATGTTCAGGCTTTTGCTGCCAACTTGGGAGTTTGGCATTGCAGAGGGGTGGCTCACCTTAGGGTCAGGCAGCCTCTTGGGGCCCTGGAGGGTTGGGGGATAGAGGGAGCTGACAAGGGCCCAGACATCTTGTCTGTGGATCTGGAAAGGTGTCAGACCACTGGCTGTGCCCCTCAGGGCTTGTGCCCCTGGCCTGGCCAGTGTTGCTGGGGGCTGGGGAGGGTGGAGCAGGTGGGTGGGGCAGAGCTTGTCTGCCCAGGAGCAGTGGGGTCTGGGGGCACGGGGCCTAGAGAGCAGAGGGTGGGGGTCCTATTCCTGCAATGTCCCTGCCTGGTCTTCCTTACCAGGCCACACTCTGCCTGCAGCCCCATCTTCCCGGGAAGCCAGCCTGCAGGCCAGCCGGCCACCAGAGGAGCCCAGTGCCCCGAGCCCCACGTTGCCGGCACAGTTCAAGCAGAGGGCACCTATGTACAACAGCAGCCTGAGCCCAGCTGCACCCACGCCTGCAGCACCCACCTCGCCTCTGACACCCACCACACCCCCAGCTGTTGCCCCTGCTGCCCAGACGCCCCCGGTGGCCATGGTGGCCCCACAGACGCAGCCCCCTGCCCAGCAGCAGCCTAAGAAGAACCTGTCCCTCATGCTCACGGTAGGTCTCTCTCAGAGTAGGTGCGCCCTGGTGGGGCCCGCAGACCACCAGGTTGGTGGTACTGCTTGGCCACTGCACCTGGGGTGGAGGTGCTGCTGTATCTGCAGGTGGGAACAGGAAGTGGCCCTGGTGGGGCCAGGCACCCACACTCTTGTCTCCCCCTTGTAGAGAGAGCAGATGTTTGCTGCCCAGGAGATGTTCAAGACAGCCAATAAAGTCACGCGTCCAGAGAAGGCCCTCATCCTGGGCTTCATGGCAGGCTCCCGAGGTATGTCCATGTGGCCAGGCCTGGGTAGTGCCCCAGGTGGGGGATGGGCTCCTTGGCCCAGGCACCCACCCAGCAGCCCCTGCTCCCTACAGAGAACCCATGCCAGGAGCAGGGGGACGTGATCCAGATCAAGCTCAGCGAGCACACGGAGGACCTGCCCAAGGCGGACGGCCAGGGCAGCACCACCATGCTGGTGGACACGGTGTTCGAGATGAACTATGCCACGGGCCAGTGGACGCGCTTCAAGAAGTACAAGCCCATGACCAATGTGTCCTGAGGGCTGCCCGCCCCACTGCTGGCCCTGACCAGGGCTCCAAGGGACGAGAGCTTTGCTGGCTTCAGGCAGCCAAACGGTGGATACCTGGCAGCCTCTTTAAGTTTTAGATCCATTTCTCTGGGGTATTTTGGGCTTGTTTTTTTAAATTTTAATATGGGTTACTTTTTGTGTGATTTAAGATACTTTTTTGGATCCCGTATTACATTTTTGAATGTTAAAGCTAACCAAAAAAGTTATAATGTCCTAATTTTAGTGCCAGCTCTGCCTGTTAGACTTTTACCTTCTAAAAAAATTTTTTTTAATTCCACTGACCTTGAGTGAGGGCTTTTCCTTGCTAGTGCAGCACCCGTCCCACCCCACGAGGTTGAAGGGACCGAAGGTGGTGCACAGTAGTGCTGGGGATAGGGTGGGAACAGCCCTGACCATGCCGGAAAACAGGAGACGATGGGCTTTGCCCACTGCCAACACCTGACTCAGAGTTTTGTATTTGTCTTTTATACAGTTCTGGACACTTCAGACAGTCTTTGGGTACCTATTTTCATTGTAAAACTATCTGAATAATTAAACTTTAGCTTTTCTAAATAAAGCCCCCGGAGCTGTGTTTCAGGCCAGCTTGTCCTCCCTGCTCCGGGGGCCCCAGCCCCTCCCTAGGCAGCTGGCAGGTTCCAGGGGCACCCAGGACCGCAGGGTGGGTAGCGGGTAGGATCAGCCAAGGGTCACCCGTTGACTTGGGGGCTGCCGTCAAAGGCTCTTTAGCAGAGAAGGCGGAGGGCTTGGGGACTGCCCAGCTCAGCTACCTGCAGGGCTGGGAAAGTTAGCTGTTCCTTCTCTCCTGACCATTTCACCATTAATAGGAATTTGGGAACCAAATTAATTATTTTTGAAAAAAGAAAAAAACATTTTTCCACAATTAATTACCCCTGCTCTTTCCAGTGTCTGTGTACTTCCCAAGGCAACAGTAGCCTTTCCCTGGAGGGTCAAAGGTGAAATGACATAGTCTGAGGCTGGGGAGTCCCTCCCTAAGGGGAGGGGGTGTCACCACTCTGCCAGATGCCTTGGAATTCAAAGTAACTGGAAAAGTGGGGAAAAAAATTCAAAGCACAATCCCATATAAAATAAGTTAAGAAAAAAGCCTTTAAAAATTCTTTAATACAAAAATACTCATACACAATTTTCCAAACACAACTTTCCACTTCAAATGCTATTTTCCCCCCAACTGGCAATTCTCCAATCTATATTTCAGTATATTCCCCCCCACAAAAGTGAATTTCAAGTTTTTAAGTCTAACTATCAGACTTGGTGGTAGCACCCCATATTCTTAAAATTAATCTGACCTTACATTGTATGAAGTTTAGACACCAATAGGCACACTTAAATTTATATTTAATTTCTGAGAGGGCACTTCACATCTCAACAGGGTACGGTGACATATGGCACCCAGTGGACAGGTATTTTACTAATAGTCAACTATACTCATCGGATCAACATAAGTGGCAACTGACCATCATTTGCATTAACTTTAATTAAAACAGGCTTACCTTTAATTCTTGAAAATAAGGTAGTTATAGAAGCTGGGTACTGTACACATCATGGTCCAGATGTCAAGATAAATACTTTGGAGGTGTGAGAAGCACAAACCTGAGTGTGCACAGGACCTGGGTGGGGGTTGCTGGGGACAGGGCCATTCCCAGAGACGGGACAACTGGGTTCTCACCACTTTAGGTGCCAGATGAATTTCCCAACAAGTGACTGTGTTTTGTAACTGCCCAGCTGAGTGCATCCCTGTGACCGCACGCACAGCGTGAGGCACTTTTATTCTCACAGATGCACACGTGCAGAGCTGCGCTGCCTGACTGTACTCATGTGCACAGGTACAGGTTTAGGTGCAGATCCTGGTTGGTTTCTGACGCCAAGAAATCTTGAGGTGTTTGGGCAGTTTTCGTTTGTGTTTTGCTTCACATTAATGACAAAGGATTGAAGCTGATATTCAGAAAGTCACCGAATCCTCAAAAACAAATCTCCCCCAGACTGTTAGAACAAAGCTGGGCAGGTCAGAGTACCGGCCATGTCCATGGTCATGGCTGGGGGCCTGGTCAGCTCCAATGGGGAAAGGTCCTTCAAGCTTGGAGCTGCTACCCCAAAACTTTGTTTTACTCTGGTTTATAAACTGATATTCTAAAGATTTTCAAAGTTAGTGTTATTTGCTCATTAACAGTTTTTGGAAAGGGGAAGGAACCATATTTAAAATTTTTGCAGTATTTCCTTCAGAAAGGTCATAAAATAATTTGGAAGTAATATGAAAGTGACTCAAACATCCTAAGATTTTACTACTGTCAAACACAAAAATAAGTTAATCTGCTCCCCCAAAGTGCACTGCAAAACCAATTCTGATGTTTTGACTTATGCAGAAACCCTTCCACTGCTAGGAAAGGATCTCTTAGACAAGTGACGCCACCTGCCCGCACCTGTCAGAGGGGCCCCCGGGGCCTGTCACTGTGGCAGCCTTCCAAGTTTAGGGCATAAGGAGCATAAACCTCTGAACCAATCCAGTATTTTCTGAAGACAATGTGAGAGAAGTTAGAGTTCTAAACTGAAAAAGTACTCCCCACTGCCTGTCTTACCAGGCGACTACATTTCCAGAGGTAACAGCCTACACATGGAGAAGTCAGCCGACTGCAGAGCTCTTGTTTCCTTTTGGTCCATTTTTGTTTGGGACCATGATAGAAGGGCCAACGGGATGGCCACCAGTCAGTAGAACTTCCTCCCACGGTCAGTGCTTTGGGGAGGTGCTGGACCCTGCAGGTCCTCACACCTGAAGCCCAAGTGTGCAGGTCACAAACCCACGGAGTAGTCAGTCTTGGGTCCAAAGACATACTGCACTTCGGCAAGGCAAAAAAAGATAATATGAAAGAAAAGAACAGGAGACCTCAGTAGCAGTCTTCAAGAGTTCTGTAAACTTTTCTGCAAAATGGACGTTCTCCTTAAGTTATTTTAAGAAAAAGCCACAAAAAAAAAAAAAAAAAAAAAAAAAAAAGCAGCTGCTGCCAAATGTTCTTTTCCTCCTCCCCAGAGACAAGGCAGCCCCTGAGGGCGCACACGCCTCCACACTTCCCAGGGTGCTCCACACTTCCCAGGGTCAAGAGGAACCCCCAGAAAAGAAGAATCAAGTCTTCCAAGAGTCTGTCAGGAGAATATAGTACTTGGATATTTCTCACTCACTTTTACTAACTAAAAGATAATTGAAATCTCGCAGGGAAGTGGGTGTCAGACCTGGCTGAGAGCAGGCACCCACATGTGCACGTACACCCGCCTGGTGGAGAGTGGCTAAGACCAGCACAGTTCATGCCTTCCAGTAACAGACCCACCAACTGCTGAGATGGAAACCGCTTCAGATGGCAATAGCTCGAAACCCTGCGTCTCCTCAGACCCATGTGCTGTGTCCCTTGGGGGTGGTGTCTGCAGTGCCCTCGGGATTCCCTAAGTTATCACTCTGGGCAGCCCGCAGTCTCACACCCCTACCGAGATGATTCCTTCTGCCATGGGACTCAGGGCCGCATCAGTAAATACACATTTCAGTCGGTGGCGATTTGTGGAATGGGTTTAGCAAAAATATATTGAGAATAAAAGCCAGAAACTGGTAAAGAAAAGCCAAATGAAAAAAATATACAAAGTTTTTCCCCAGATGTTGATAAGAGTTCACAAGATAGGCCCAGGTGAGAAGTGGCCCAACCTGGCCAGGGTGGGAAAGGCTGTTCCGTGTGACCTACACTTAGAAGGTGGACAGGTTACTGGCATTTAGTTCAAATCCATGAAGAGAAAAAGCTACAGGAGGAAATCTTACAACAACACTATCACTATCACCATCTGTTCGGCCAGCTTCTCACTAGGATGGAAAGGAAGCACTGAGGAAAAATTCACATTAGTACCAAAAAAAAAAAAATAGCTGTTTCAAAAGAGCATAATCAAAATCATGGTTTCCAAGGAATCCAGGGTCCAAGTCCTTGCACAGGCCCACCCTGGTCTCTCCTGAGTGATGACAATGCTGTAAGCAGAAGTGGAGTAACATTAAGGTCAGAGTTAATAGTGATACTTTAGAAAAAATACTATTCTATACACTTCAGATGAGATAAAAACATTTCATATGCCAATTAACTTTCAATCATAACTTTAACCTAAAAAAATAGAGCGGGAGGGAACCTTGACATTCTTAGAAATTCAAGTGTTGCTGTAATGCTGTGTAGTAAGGCTGGTTTGTCCTGGAACGTCGAGCTGTAGCTCTGACGGTCATCAGTGCAGACGCAGCAGAGGCTGCTGAGGATGGCTCAGTGGTGGGCAGGCACTCCCTCCCGAGGAGGCCTGTGCATCTGTCCTGGCGGCCGTGAGCTGGGTCCTCTGGGCCAGTCCCACGCTCGCCCTCCCCCTGTAGGCAGGGCTGGCCGCCCCACACCGCCCCTGGATCTGGCCAAGCTGCCACCTGGCGCTATTTGCCTTCCATGACCCTCCGCCAACACCTCCTTTTCTTCCTCTTCCCCTTTGACTTCACTGGTTCTGGAAAGGGTTTCTCAGTCTTGGCACTTCTGACTGATTCTGGCCCCAAGTCATGCTCACAGCAGTAGGACTGCCCATCCTTGGTAGAGCTGAAGGCTGTCCCATCTTGGTGTTCCTTACAAAATGAATTGGGGCAAAGGTGGCAGAATGAAGTTGAAGGTTTGCCACACACATCACAATGGTGCCAAGGACACTCCCACTTCCCTGCAACAAAACACAAAATATCAGCAGACGGAAGTGACAGGATCACAACTTTAACATTGTCATGGTTGAAGATAATTTTTAAAACTGTCTAGTCAAGTGCATCCAGATTACAATAGTGCTTCTGGGTGCAGTGAGCAGGGATTGTTGATAGGGCCATCTCCAGCTGCCCCAGCAGAAGGCATGGGCTCCCTGGGAGAGCCTGTCCACTCCAAGGTGCCCGTCAGGCCCCTGAGCATCAAGTATTGGCTTCTCTTTATGTTTCGGCACCTGACTGAGAAGCCATGCTGGGAGCAGGCGTGTCCCACCAGCCCTGGGTGCCAGGCAGGGGCACTGCCCTGCTCCGGGTCACATGTCCACTTGGGGCCCTGGCCTCCCCCATGACCTACCTATACCTAAGACTGATTTGCTACCGGGGTATTGATCTTTCTGGCATGAGTTTGTAAATGCTCTTTGTTAGGTTAGGGATAACTCTATTACATCCACTGCAAATATTTTTCTCTGTCATTTGTCTACTAACCTTGGTTTGTCATCATTTGCCATACACAATGTTTTTCGTTTTTTGGTTTTTTTTTCAAACATGTCTGACTTCTCTTTTTATAACTTTTCAGTTGCTTGTCTTTGGGTGAGGGCCTTTTAATTCTTTTGAGATTTTCTTCTGAGATTGTGTCCTCCATAACAATGTTTTAGTCAACAACAGACTGCATTTATGACGATGGTCCCCTAAGATTATAATGGAGTAGGCTACACCATCTGGGTTTGTGTAAGTACGCTCTGTGGTGTTTGCACAACACCGAAGTCACCTAACAATGTATTTCTTAAGAGTGTATCCCCATCATTAAGTGACACATAACTATAGTTACTATTTTCACACTGAGGCCTGTAATCTCTGAAATACGTGGTGCTGGTGGAAGGCAGAGCCCACTCCATTTTCTTTCTAATAGTGAGATCTGCAGCCCCATCATCAACCAGTGGCTCCTCTGAAGCACAAGCGTCATCTCTGTGCCCCACACGCCCTGGGCAGGAGCTCTGGGCCCCTCCTTTCCAGGTGGGGTGCAGCCAGGCCAGGCCCTACTGGGCTGCCTGGGAGACCGAAGATGCTCAGGCTGCTGCAGGAGGACCTTCTTCTGGGAGCAGCTCTGCTCCCTGGGCCACCTCCTTCCCCTGCCACCACCCTGCATGGACAAGGGGGCCAATTCTCCAGTGGGGCTCAGGGACTGTCACCTGAGCCCCTCCTGGAGCAGGCTCCACCATTGCCACAGATGTTTGCTCAATGTACACATCTAGAACATGCTGCTGGTGGAACAAAGAAAGGCTCTGCCACCCTGGACCTCCACTACATGAGTGACCAACACATCTGCGACCAGATGAGGTCAGCAGAGAAGAGCAGTGACAGCCCTCTGGGGCCTGTCACACAGACATGGCCCAAGGCTGCCATGGAGCCATCCACCTACCGAAGGGCCGCTTGCCCAGGCCCAGGCAGGACAGGTGGTAGGCCTTGGTACAGAACTTGCGGTCACACAGCACCAGCTGGCCACCATCGCCACAGCGGAAGCATTCATCCTCGGACTGCCTCTTCCCTTCCCCTTTTGCTCTGCGCCGCCTGGTTTTCTTCTTGGTCTTTCTGCCCTTTTCCTCTGAAGAAAGGGACGTTGAGGTCTAGAATTAAGAATTAAGCACAGTTCACTTAGAAGGATTATACAGACTGAAGCAGTAACCAAAGGCAAACTATGAAGAGTGGTCAAAAGAGCCAGGTTAAGCACAGGAGTTTCAGCGCTATCTGGAGATGTTCTAGCACTAAGAGAAGAGGGGAGGGGCCTGCCCGATAGGGCGGCTCACCAGTCACCTCCTTGGACTCACTGGACTGAACATGAAAAAGCTGAACCGAGACTAAAACAGGCATAAGCCTTACTGAAAGTTTCCCACAATAACTCATCTCAGCAGGTGATGGCTAACACCTGGCTCCTGGACCCACTGCTGGCACCCATGGCACAAAGGATGCCTCAGTAGGAAGAGTGACTCCCACCTGCCTCCTGGGCTCTCTTCATGAGGAATCTCATCAATAACATGAGAGCAGGTGGGTGGCAGTAACCTGAGAGTGTCACCAACACAGGCAAGGACAGACACCAGCTCAGAGAAGGGAGTGGTTGTACTAGGTGCAAGAGTATCCCCAAATTCATGTCCTTCCGGGAGCCTTGGAATGTGACCTTATTTGGAAATAGGGCCATTTCAGATGCAATTAGCTATGGGGTTATACTGGAGTAGGGTGGGCCCCTAATCCAACATGACTGGTGTCCTCATAAAAAGGGAAAATCTGGACACAGATGTGCAGAGAGAGAACACCATGTAGAGATGAAGGCAGAGGTTGGGTGATGCTTCTACAAGCCAAGGAACACCAAGGATTGCCAGCAACCACCAGGAGCTGGAAGAGAGACCTGGAATAGATTCTCCCAGAGAGCCTTCAGAGGGAGCACAGCCCTGCCCACACCTTGATTTCAGTTTCTGGCCTTCAGAACTGTGAGAGACTAGATTTCTGTTGTTTAAGCCTTCCAGTCTGTGGTATTTTCTAACGGCATCCATAGTAAATGCACCCAGTGAGGAACTCTTAACAACTAGACTACCCTGAGAGCCAGCCGCACCTGCCAGGGGAGCCATGCTCCCTGACTGGCTGTCCTGTGCCGCACTCCCCACCCCTGCTTGTCACAGCAATAAGCCAAGTGGAAGCCACTGCTCACTAGAAGACGCCTGTTCCCAGATGTCTGGGAAATACACAAGAGCTTCATGAAAAGGATGACCTTACCTTCGGTCTATCCCCGAGGAATCCACTGCAATTAGAGGCTCCGCAACGACAGACCGTTTTTTCATTGCCCAAACAATCGAGGTTGTAATTAAAAGTCAGCTCCGTCCCTGGGAGAAGAGGAGACAAATACCGTATCAGAAACACTTAACCTTTTTTTAATAAAGCTAAGGAACTTGCATTAGGTCTACAAAATATACTATTATCTTCATATCTATACTGGCATAACCCATGGCTTTTCAATTTTGCTTCATAAAATAGATACTCAAAACAAAACAAAACTTCCACATCACCACCCACCGCCCCCAGAGTCTTTCCAGTCTGGCCACTCTGCCTGCCCATGTGGCCACGGGCCCCCTCTCAGAGTCCCCAGAGAGCTATACCTGCAGGAATGTCACACACAGCAAACAGGCCCACTCGAGTATCCCCATTCACCGTCCACTTGAGGGTCTCACAGTTGGGCTGGCAGCTGTGATTCATAAATCGAGAATAGTTTCCTTTGGGGCCAGCATCAATTATACGGTCCTGTGAAGTAAAAGTCAAATTATATATATGGCCAACTCTTAGCAATTACATGTCATTTTTAAAGGGAATTTCCATTGTCATAAGATACACTGGACAAGTAGTTTGCCTGTTGTACTGAAAACCGTGGTGTCCCATGTCCACTCGGACAGGACACCCCCAAACCAGTCCTGTTTCTCTCGCTCACGGAGGGCAGGTCTGGACCACGTGGAGAGGACTGAGCCCTAGTGAGCGCCAGTGAGAATGAACAGTTAACCGGCACTCCTAACGCCATCCTCGACAACAAACAAGAAGATGAGAGACATCAGTGCCACAGATGGCCAGAACCACCAGCCGACAGAAATATGCACTGACAGACGAGAACAAGACTAACCCAACTAAAACATGGGCAAAGGATATAAACAGACAATTCCCAAAGAGCCAATCCAGACAGACAAGCATAAGGGAAGAGGTTCAAATTCCCAAGCAGTTGAAGAAATGCAAATTAAGATGACAATAATCTCTGACTTTGCATCCATGACGCTAATGTCATGTTGGCTGAGATGGGAGGAGTAGCTACAGGGCTGGCACTATGGCAAGAGCCCTGAGAATCACGGACACAAGTACACTGTGGTCCTGGGAATCGACCTGAAATCCAAGTGCCCATATGGAAAAGGACATTTTATGTCTGTCGTGGCAAAATCCGGAGGCCATGCCATTGCCCAACAATGGGCAAATAGACAGATCAAGCACAGCCTTGCCCTCCTCACCCTAGAAGGATCTAGGTCAACTGTGCCACTGGATGGGGTCCCTACCCTGTGAGGGGAGAGGAAAGTATTACAATTACTAGTTAATGCAAAACCTCAGGGCGCATGGGGATAGATGTGTAAACACAGCATCCGTAAGCCATATCCTGTGATCCCAGGAGGCAGCAGGCCTGGGAGATGCTGTTCACACGCCACCTCCTGTGACGCGTCTACCTTGGCACACACCTCCTCAGGGTACCCGCTGCCTGGGACCAACCGGCTTCTGTGCATCCTTTCTACACTCCCATACTGGTTGTTTCTTTAAAAATAGAAATGGCACCAGAATGTGGTGCTCTGCTATTTACTGTGCAATATCAACAATCTAACCAGAGTTTTACTTTGTTCCTTTCAAGAGCTGCATGACGTTCCTTAACACAGATGTGCACTCTGCTGAAGCTGTATTAAGCTATTTCTCACTTTTGCCGTGACAGTGCTGCAGTCACTGCTCACGTGCACAGGCACTGTTTGCACGTGCATTTCTTCAGGACACACCACAGGATGAGAATGGAAAGGGCACACAGGCTGGACATGCTACCAACACCCTGGCCACGGCAGGACAGCCCCAGCCCTATGATGTCCAACGGGCCCCAGAGTTTGATCTCCACTTCTGAGGTTATCAGGAGGTCCCGCATCCCCTCCTTTTTACTGGGCATCTACATTTTTTTCATTTATGGATGGCCCACCATGTCTTGGCCCTGTTTTATTTATTTATCTTTTCTTAACTGATTGCAGGTGTTCCCTATATATTCTGAGTATCAGACCCTTTTAACTATGTGTGAAAAACTTTCTCATAGACTAACACTTAAATTTCAACTTTATAGTTAAAAAATAGATGGTTTTCTCACACAAATCCATCTCAGTTTTATGCAACTGTTTATCAGTCCTGCTGTATGCATTCTGGGTTTGCTGAGCAGCTTCACGCATCTCCCCAACCCCCAAATTATAAAATATATCTCTCAAACTTTCCTAGCTCATTAACCTATCTGGAATTTATTTTTGTAAGGTGTAAGGGGAGACGTCAGTGCTTGCTAAGTGGCTGCCCTGGCCCTGGCCTCGTCCCCACCCGGCACCCTGTGATCTGCCCCGGGCCTGGCCCTGCTGTTTTCACAGGAATGCAACAGGGACGACACCCTCCCAACTACAAGGCTTTAAGATAAAACACCAGCTAGTCTTGCAGATTTATGGTTCTATATGGACTTTGAAATTGCCTGTCCAGACTTATTTTAAAATTGTTAATATCTTTATTGCAATTACAATGGACTTACACTTGGAAGAATGTACATCTTTATAGCATTTCATCTCCCAACCAGAAACAGTATGTGTCATCCTTCATGTCATCTCTTATGTCCTGCAGTAAAACTCTCAAGATTTTTTCCACAAAAACTTGCTCCATTCACACACATGCACTCACACATTTTTTGCAGTTTTGCGAATGGGAGAGGAGGGTGGCGGGAAGCCCTGCACTTGGCTTCTCTCTGCTGTTGCCACAGCTCCCGTGATGCCACAACTCAGCTTAGTCGCCTCTTTTTCTAACAGAAGCATCGGCCGCTCTTCCTGCACTGCACTGCTTCTCCCCTTGCTGCGCCTCCAGCACCTGCAGGGGTAGGACAGGCAGGAGCGGGGAGAGCCCTGTCCTGTTTCTGAATCTAGATAGACGTCTGGTTCATTGTGAGCATACAGCGGGCAGCTACTTTGAGATCCTTTATCAAGCTAAGGAAATGTCCTTCTAGTCCTGGTTTCCTGAGAAGTTTTCATCAGGAATAGGTTTGATTTTTTTCTCATATAAATTTTTGGTATTCATGAAAACGATCCTGGATTTGTTTTCCTCCTTTACCTAATGACTGGGTGGGTCTTCAGCCATCCTTTGTTTTGTGCTGTCCAGGTGCACCCCCAGAGGGCACACGAGGTTCTTGGGGTTCCAGGGACCCACTTCCACCTTCCCTACCGTGCTCAGGCACAAAGCCACTCCACCAGGCTTGGAATGAAAAATAGATGGCACCATTTTGCATGTTTGTAAAGAAAAGATTTACTTATTATTTCTATTGTTTCTGTTTTCTAACTTCTAAATTTCTGCTATGTCTTTAATTCCTTCCTCCAGTTTATTTGCTGTTCTTTCTAGTCAGTGATTAATTTGTGCTCATTATCTGTACAGGATCTCTGCCCTCAGTTAAGAAAGGTAAATACACATCAGTTTATTCACTTGTCTTTCTCTTGTACCCCCCAACTGTTGCTGTAGGAAAGCCACTGTGTGCTCTTTGGGACACATGATGCAGAATGCATGTTCACCCTGGTGGTGACTGCAGTGTTACAAAAGCCTTCCTTGGTAACGCTGAAAGTGCTGGGGCCTGAGTTCTACTGTCTGGGAACAACCCCTTTTGACTTTACCTGGCATACCTTTGCCCACAACTTTATTTTCAACCTTTCAGAATCTCTTTGTTTCTTACATAGAGAATTCGGTTTTGCTTTATGAATCAATCTGGGAGTCTTTTAATAAGTGACTTAACCCATTTTCCTCTTTATAGATATGACTGGTAAGTTGGGCACATTTAGAACACACTAGCCTATTTCATTTTTTATATGGGTTTTAAGCCTTTCACTCTGAAGCAGTGGGGTTAATTTTATTTTTCCTTTATGTTGAGAACTGTATTTTTTTCCTACAGTTGCTCTTTGTATGATGCTCCAGCATTTCCACCTGCATCTAAAATCCCTGACTTCCTTTTGTAGTGGTGTCCACTTGTCCACACTATGGCCAATGATAAAATTAGCCTAATTCCCTCCCCTCAATCACCCAGTTTTAACCAGCAGGATTACCTTAACGTTCACCTGTATCCTTGACCATGCCTGAACTGCTGCTCCTACTCCACCGATCAGCTCCGACTCCTGGATGCTGGAGTTTGTCCCACTTCCCCCCGTCGTCCCACTTGCGTTCCTGACAGGGATAACATTCTGAGCACATCATCTTTCCTTCCAGTACCCGGTCTGGGGCCGACACGCACCACCACCCTGTTGCCGGAGCTTCACCTGACTTCTACTGGCTGCTCACAACTCTCGTCCTTCAGCAGTTTCCTCAGGACGTACTTGTTCCTTCAGTTCCCTTACGTTCCAGCCTGTCTCTCTGTAGCCACTGTGCCCAGAGAGCCATGCAGCAGAACTCAGCCCTGGCTTCCTGTGGGTGCTGCCCCCAGCCCCGGTCCTCAAGCACTGGATCCTGCTGTGAGGAGCCTCCAGCTGGCCGCATTTTCTTCCCCTTAGGAGCAATTTAAATTTTTTATCTGGCTAACCAAAGAATTGTTATGTCCAATAAGCTTATTAAACTATTATATCAACCATTTTGGATCATTTTCCCCCAAAACATGCTATGTTCTCTCAGTAGCCAGGCTTTTGTCCGCGCCGATGTGCCTGGTGTCTTCAGCTGCCCGGGCTGTCTCCGGCCCTGCTCTGGCCTGCGGTCCTCAGCCTGCTCCCTGTCAGACTCTCCTCTCTCGTCCTTTGTTCGTTCTTTCCACGGCACTTTGCTTGGTCCTCATTTGTACCCTCAGTGTCTGTTCTGTGCTTTCTCTTCTCTCATGTGCTCCTTGTGGTTTAGGCTTCACTTTGAAAGTCATTTTATCTTTTCCTTCTGTTTCACTCTGGCTGGCTGGCTCTGATTCCTCATACATTTTAAAAATTCATGGTGGATATTAGGGTATAATTTTCATCTGCTTAGTGATAAAATTTTTCCAAGTGACTTTTCTCCACCTATAAGGAAATTCTGTTTTGGGTTGGGGTTTTCTAGCAGCCCTTTCATCATTGTTCTCTGAGTAAGTCTGCTTTCTTGAAGCAGTTATTGGCTGGATGTGGGGTACGGGGTTCTTGCCTCCGGGGCACCCTCTCTGCTGTCGGCTGGATGGAGGTTCCCTCGTCATATGACCCACACCTCTGGGGGCTCTCGGCACCTCAGGCCCTTCTCTCTGCCTTCAGGAATGCGGCCTTCCTTCTGGAGGTGCCTTTCCAAGATGCGCCATCTCAGCTTCCTCTTTTTCCATGCCCCCCCGCCCCCTTAAACTCTCAGTTCTGCTTGGCGCAAGCCCACTCGGGGCGGCCCTCACCTGGAGTGAACATCTGTTTCTGCCTGCCCAGGTCGCACCACTGCACCTCTCTGCACTCCCCGCTTGCCGGCAGATGCTACTGGTCTCCAGGACTTTCCTGTCTGCAGAGGGACTTTAGGTTTCACGTAAGATATACTTTGTGGGCTGTTTTTCTTTTTTTTCCTCTGGAAGTGAGCAGCCACCATCCTCTACCAGAATCCTATATATAGATTTTTAATTGACTATAGATCTTGTTCTGAGATTTTTTAAAAAATCTTTTAAGATCTTTTCAAGCTGTCAAATGTATACCTAATCTAGTTTATCCTCTCAGTGCTATCTCCCCACATCTCCTCCATCCCCACGACCACAAATATTAAGGGCTGAGCCAGGACTCTCTGCCTTGGCGTACAAGGCCTGCATGAGCTTTTCCTTACGTAGTGGCTCTCTCCAGCCTTTAGCAATGCTTTCCTCAGTATTTATATTACCTCATATTAACACAGCAACTGCATCCTTCTTTGGATTAGGTTTTTTTTTTTTCTTTTTTCTGCAACCAGGCCCTGACAAGGATTTGCTAAGTTTTAAATCTTTTTCATATTCTTATTTACAACCTTTCTGGTTCATTTTTATTACTTATATCACAGAGCTTCAAGTTAGATTCCTATATTTTAGCTGATGTGAATCTTAGTTTTAACTTACAAATTTAAGCCACTTACATTTACTATGATTATCAACATATCTGTATTTTTTATACTTCATGTGTGCTTTCTAATTATCCTCCCAGTCCCCACTTCTACTAGGCTGACTGACTCTTCTTCATTCCCTTTTTTACCCTTTAATTGTGTGGAAGTTTCACCTTCCATTTCTATTCATTTAGTAATTTCCCATGTATTCTTGACAAAGTATAAAGTTAATAAAATCTCTCCCCTCCATCCACACAAGACAAGTAGCTCACCACACCACTTCTGATGCTCCCTGTGACTGTCAGTATCTAATGCCTCCTTATTTTCATATTCCCTCTTCCTAGCAAGCAGTTATCATCATCCATCATGATTTTATATAACCTAACTTATTTAGGTATATTCACAAACTTACTTGTTCATCATTACTTCTTGGATTTCACATTTAAATTCTGAAGTTCAATTTTCTCCTTCCTGAAATATCTCCTTTATTATTTCTTTCAGTTAAATCATACTGATGGTCAGCTCTCTCCATCTCTGAAGTGATGGGTTAGCAGGGCAATGAGTGCAAAGTCTAGGGTTACTTCCCCGAGCACTCTGAAGTGTCTTCTGGCTTCTATCATGCTTTGAGGAATCTGACCACCTAATTGCTGATCCCTGGAATATCCAGCTCTTATCTTTTCTCTATGGTTGCTTTTAATCTTTGTAGTCTTTGGCATCCTACAGGGTTTGTTTTTGTTTTTTAAAAACATATCTAGCCAGGTACAGATTTATTTTTATTTATTCTGCTCAAAACTTGTTCAGTTTCATCAGTAAGATGATACATGTCACATAGATTCCCAAAAATTCTTTTCTCACATTACCCCTCCCCCAGTTCTCCTATCTTTCCTCTGGAATATCTACTAAAAATTTCTACCTTCCATGTCTCTTAACCTCTTTTACAGAATGTTCATCTTCTTATCTTTCTGTGCTGCAATCTATTAACAGATCATTTCTTTGATGCAGTCTTCCATGTCAGTAATTTTCTCTATAGCTGTCTAATTTTTCTTAACCCATTTGCTGGGTTAATTTCAATGACTATTTTTTTCCAATTTTTTTATTGTTGTAAAATACACCTAATATAAAATTTACCATCTTAACCATTTTTTTTAAAACAGAGGGAGTCTCACTCTGTTGCCCAGGCTAGAGTACAGTGTCACAATCATAGCTCATTGCAACCACCAACTTCTGGGCTCAAGTGATCCTCCTGCCTCAGCCTCCTGAGTAACTGGGACTAGAGGCACATGCCACCATGCCTGGCTAATATTTCTATTTTTTTTGTAGAGACAGGGTGTCACAATGTTGCCCAGGCTGGTCTCAAAGTGATCCTCCTGCCTCAGTTTCCCAAAATGCTAGGATTACAAGCATCTTACCTATTTTTAAGTGTACAATTCAGTGATTTTAAATACATTCATAATGTTGTGCAACCACTGCCACCATTCCATCTTCAGAACTCTTTTCATCTTGTAAAACTGAAACTCTGTACTCATTAAACAATAACTCCCCATCACCCCTCCTCCCAACCCCTATCTCTATAAATTTGACTACTCTAAGTACCTCAGACAAGTGGAATCGTACAGTAGTTGCCTTTTTGTTAATGGTTTGTTTCACTTAATATAATGTCCTTACAGTTCATCCACATTTAGCATATGGTGAATTTCCTTCCTTTTTAAGGCTGAGTAATATTCAATTGTATAGATAAACCACATTTTGTTCATCCATTCATCTACTGATGGACACTGGTGTTTCTTCCAATGTTTTAGCTTTTGTGAATAATACTGCCATTAACATGGGTGTAGAAATACTTGAGTCCCTGTTTTCCATTCTTTTGTGTATTGCTGGATCATATGGTAATTCTATTTTTAACTTTTTGAAGAACCACCACACTGTTCTCCACAGCGGCTGTACCATTTTACATTCTTACCAAAAATGCACAAGCTTTCCAATTTTTTCATGTGCTTGCCAACACGTTATTTTCTAGAGTTTTTTGATTGAAGCCATCCTAATGGGTATGAGGTAGTATCTGGTTTTTTTGATTTGCATTTCCCTAATGATTAGTGATGTTGAGCATATTTTCACCTACTTATTGGCCATTAGTATATCTTCTTTGGAAATGTGTCTATTCAAGTCCTTTGCCCTTTTTGAATCGAGTTGTTTGCATTTTTATTGTTGCATTTTAGGTCTCTGTATATTCTGGATATTAATCCCTTATCAGATATATGATTTGCAAATATTTTTTCCTATTCAGTGGGTTACCTATTTAATCAGTTGATAATATTTCTTGATGCACATATTTTTAAATTTTCATGAAGTCCAATTTGTCTATTTTTCTTCTATTACCCGTACCTAAGAAATCATTGCCGAATCCAATATTGCAAAGCCTTTGCCCAATACAATGTTATAAAGCTTTTGCCCTATGTTTTATTCTAAGAGTTTTATTGTTTTAGGTCTTTGATCAATTTTTAGTTAATTTTTATATATAGTGTTAGGTAAGGGTCTAACTTCATTCTTTTGCATATGAATATCCAGTTTTCCCAGCACCATTTGTTGAAAAGACTGTCCTATTCACCAGTAAATGGTGCTGGCACCCTTGTGAAAAATCGTTTGACCAAGGGTTTATTTCTGGGTTCTCTTTTCTATTCCATTGGTTTGTATGTCTGTCTTTATGCCAGTACCATACTGTTTGATTACTGTAGACCTATAGTAAGTTTTGAAATCAAAAAGTGTGTGTCCTCTAGCTTTGTTCTTTTTAAAGACTATTTTGGCTATTTAGGGTTCCTTGAAATTCCATATGAATTTTATGATGGCTTTTTCAATTTCTGCAAAAGACATAATTGGGATTTTGATAGGGAGTGCATTGAATCTGTAGATTGCTTTGGGTAGTATTGCCATTTTGACAATATTAAGTCTTCCAATTCACAAACACAGGATGTGTTTCCATGTCTTCTTTAATTTCTTTCAGCAATGTTCTATAGTTTTCATTGTAAAAGTCTTTCACTTCTTTTGTTAGTTGACAAGCATTTTATTTTTTGATGCTATTGCAAATAGAATGGTTTTTGTAATTTCCTTCTCAGATTGTTCACTGTTAGTATATAGAAACACAACTGACTTTTGTGTGTTGATTTTGTATCCTGATACTTTGCTCAATTCGTTTATTAGCTTTAATAGGTTTTTTGTGGAATCTTTAGCGTTTTCTACATATAAAATATCATCTGCAAACAGATTGTTTTACTTCTTCCTTTCCAATTTGGATGCTTTTTATTTCTTTTTCTTGCTTAATTGCTCTCTCTAGAACTTCCAGTACTATACTGAACAGAAATAGTAAAAGCAGGCATCCTTGCTTTGTTCCTGATCTTAGAGGAAATGCTTTTAGTCTTTCACTATTGAATATGATGTTCACTGGGTTTTTCATATATGACTTTTTTTATGTTGAGGTAGTTTCCTAGTTTGTTAGTGTTTTTATCATGAAAGGGTTTGAATTTTGTCAATTGCTTTTTCTACATCAGTTGAGATAACTGTGAGTTTTTTCTTCGTTCTGCTAATGTGGTATATTACACTGACTGATTTTCGTATGTTGAACCATACTTGCATTCTAGGAATAAATATAATACCACTTGGTCATGGTGCATAATCCTTTTAATAGCTGGGCATGGTGGTGTGCAACTGTAGTCCCAGCTACTCAGGAGCCTGAGGCAGGAGGATTGCGTGAGCTCAGGCGTTCAAGGCTGCAGTGAGCTATGCTCGCACCACTGTACTCCAGCCTGAGTGACAAAGTGAGACCCCATCTCTAAAAAAAGAAAATACTTTTAATATGCTGCTGAATTCAGTTTGCTCGTACACCTGCTCCTCAACTTATGATGGGGTTATGTCCCAATAAACCCATCATAAGTTGAAAATATCATAGGTCAAAAATGCATTAACCTAGCCTACCAAACATCATAGCTTTGCCTACCCTGCCTTGAATGTGCTCAGAACACTTACATTAGCCTAGAGTTGGGCAAAATCATCTAACACAAAGCCTATTTTATAATAAAGTGTTGACTATCTCATGTAATTTGTTGAATCCTGTACTGTAAGTGAAAAACAGAATGGCTGTATGGGTACTTGAAGCACAGTTTTTACTTAATGTGTATCGCTTTCACACCATTATAAAGTTGAAAGATCTTAAGTCAAACCATCGTAAGTCAGGGACAGTCTGTATTTTGTAGAGGATTTTTATATCAATGTTCATAAGGGATATTGGTCTATAATTTTCTTTTCTTGTAGTGTCCTTGTCTGGCTTTGGTATCAGGGTAATGCTGGCCTCATAGAATGAATTTAGAAGTGTTCCCTCCTTTTTAATTTTTCAAAAGAGTTTGGAAAGGATTGGTATTAGTTCTTTTTTAAATGTTTGGTAGAATTCATCAGTGAAGCCATCAGGTTCAGGGCTTTTCTTTGTCAGATTTTTGATTACTCACTCAATCTCTTTACTAGTTAAAAGTCTATTCAAATTTTCTATCTTTTCCTGATTTAATCTTGGTAGGTTTTTTGTTTCTAGCAATTTGTCCATCTAAGTTAACCAATTTGTTAGGGTACAATTGTTCCTATTACTCTCTTATAATCTTTTTTTATTTCTGTAGAATCAGTAGTAATGTCCCCACTTTCATTTCTGATTTTAGTAATTGGAGTCTTCTTTTTTTCCTTAGCCCATCTAGCTAAAGATTTGTCAATTTTGTTGATCTATTCAAAGAACCAACTTTTGGTTTCATTGATTTTCTCTAGTTTTTCTATTCTCTATATAGTTATAATGCTCTAATTTGAATTTATACCAGCTAAAGTTCAATAACATAAAAACTCTTACTTTACAGCTGTCCCTACCCCCCTCAGTTGTTGATAGTCACAAAACTAAATTTTTTTTTTTTTTGAGACAGAGTCTGGCTATGTCACCGAGGCTAGAGTGCAGTGGCATCATCATAGCTCACTGCAACCTCGATCCTCCTGCCTCAGCCTCCTAAATAGCTATAGGTGCACACCACCATGCCCAGCTAATTTTTTTCTATTTTTAGTAGAGACAGGGTCTCGCTCTTGCTCAGGATGATCTCAAACTCCTGGCCTCAAGCAATCGTTCCACCTCAGCCTCCCAGAGTGCTAGGATTACAGGTGTGAGCCACTGTGCCCAGCCACAAAATTACATCTTTATATACTGTGTACCTCGAAACACAAACTAGTAATTCCTTTGTTTTTGTTTTTTGAGACAGGGTCTCACTTTGTTGCTAAGGCTGGAGTGAAGTGGCATGATCATGGCTCACTGCAGCCTCAAACTCTTGGGCTCAAGTGATCCTCCCCCCTCAGCCTCCTGAGTAGCTGGGACTGCAGGCACATGCTGCCATGCCCAGCTAGTTTTTTTCTCTTTCAATTTTTTGTACAGGGTCCCCCTATGTTGCCCAGGCTGGTTTCAAACTCTTGGACTTAAGTGATCCACCTGCCTCAGTCTCCCAAAGAGCTGGGATTCTAGACATGAGCCACCATGCCCAGCAGTAATTCTTTTAAATGCATTAGTAGCTTAAATTATGTAGAAAACAAAATGTACAGTTGCAAACTAAGGTTATAATAATACTAGCTTTTAGATTAATAATTTTTAAAAATGTTATTAGTCTCTTAAATCATGTAGAAAACAAAAAAGTGAAGTTAGAAACCACTGTTACAATAATACAAGGTTTTATAGTTGCCCATGTATTTACTTTTATTGAGATCTTTATTTCTTCATACAATTTATAGTTACTGTGTAGTCCTTTCATTTCAACCTGCAAGACTCCCCTGAGCATTACTTGCAGGGCAGGTCTAGTGGTAACAAACTCCCTCAGCTTTTGTTTATCTGGGAATGTCTTAATTTCTTCTTCTATTCTGAAGGACATTTTTGCCAGATACAGGATTCTTGGTTGAGTTTTTTTTCTTTTAGCACTTTGACTACATCAGCCCACTGCCTTCACACCTCCAAAGTTTCTGATGAGAAATTTGCTGATCATCTCATTGAGGATCCCTTGTATGTAACAAGTAGCTTCTCTATTGCTGCTTTCAAGATTTTGTCTGGTTTTTGAAGTTTGATTGTAATTGTCTCAGTGTGGGTCTCTTTTGAATTCATCTTACTTGGAGTTGACTGAGCTTCTGAGACATTTATATTCATGTATTTCATCAAATTTGGGAAGTTTTCAACCATTACTTCTTCAAATGTTCTTTCTGCCCCTTTTCTTCTTTCTTTTCCTTCTGGGACTTCCGCAGTATGTATGTCAGTCTACCACACGGTATCCCACATGTCCCCAGCTCTGTCCACTTTTCTTCAATCTTTTTTCTTTCTGTTTCTTGGACTCCATAATTCCCATTATCCTATCTTCAAGTTAATGGATTTGTTCTTCTGCCTGTTCAAATCTTCCTCTGAATCTCTCTAGTGAATTTCTCATTTCCGTTATTGTACTTTTCAGCTCTGGAATTTCTTTTTGGTTTCTTTTTAGGTTTTCCATCTCTTCCTTGACATTGCCATTTTGTTTATACATTGATTTTTTTTTAACTTTCTCCATGTCTTGAGTTCTTTGAGCATCTTTAAGATAGTTGTTTTAAAGTCTTTGTCTAGTAGATCTGCCATCAGGTCTTTTTTTAGGGACAATTTCTATTGATTTTTTTTCTTTTCAATGGACCATACTTTCCTGTTTCTTTGTAGGCCTTGTAATTTTCTTTTGTTGAACACTAGACATTTGAATCTAATAAGTGGGTAACTCTGGAAATCAGATTCTCTCCCTTACCCTGGGCTTGCTGTTTTTTTGTTACTGTTTTTATTTATTGTTCTTGTTTTCTTTTGATTGTTGTGGGCTGTCTCTGTGCCAAATCAGCCCAAGATGTAAACTAAGGTCTTCTCAGGTCTTTTCTGAGCCTATGCCTTTCCCTGGGCATGCACAGTGACTTTCTAATTTTCCCTATGTATGTAGTTGCTTTTGAATGTCCTAGTCTTTTAATGTCTGGGTTCTAAAAGAGGAAAAAGAGAAAAATGAAGGTGGGGAGGATTGGTGCTTGCCCTTTAAATCCCCTTGAAGTCACTTCGGCTGGAGAAAAAGAAGCTGGCAACAATGGAAAGAGGTATACCAACAATGGCCACCTGCCTCTTTGTCTGCACCTCTGTGATCAGAAGCAGCAATCAGAAATCTAGAGCACAGATCCCCGCTTTTTGGAGGACAGGGTCCTTTTTGCCCATCTTGGCTCCTGCAAGCTGCATGCAAGATGCCCCAGGAACATGTGCACAGCTGCCTGCCAGGCGGCTGCCATGCCCAATGGTGGTGGGACACAAGGTAGCTACTACTGTACTAAGAGCTGAAATTGACCAAAATTAACCACAGTTTACCATCCAAGCCTTCCCGTGGAAGTTGCAGTCCTTCAATAGACTCCAAAATTCCAAAAGAGTTACCTCAGAGAGATTCTACCACTGCAACTGTTATCTAGCTGCAGAGACAAATTCTCGGTGTCTCCTACTCCACCATCATTCTAGAACCCTCTCAATGACTCTATTTTAACTCCCAGTTTCGTCTGTTCAAATCTGCCTGATTTAACCTCTCAATATCTCATCCTTTTCCTGTGGTCTCTAAACTTCTTTCCATGGCTCTAACCACTTTTAATACACTTACTTCATATCCTCCCTTAGACTTAGTCTTGTTACTTCTGGTTCTCACTAAAAGCCAAACCTTTTGTTTGAAAGTTCTGCACACAGGAACCACATTCTACTGGAACATTTAAGTAGGGCTCCTTTTTTGTGCTTTGTTTTTATAGAAAATACATGAGGTTTGGATTGTTTAAATGTCTCTTACATGTCACAGGTTTTATCTTTGCTTCAGCCAGGTACCCCAGGTGAATTACCATAACAGGGACCAATTTGTATGTTAAATGCTTAACTTGGCATTTCTTACAACACACAAGTAGTTTAAATTTAGACTCCAAAACACAGTAAGGCACAAGCCTAGGGTTTCAGTTTCTAACAAAATAAACTCCCTTGCTCCCCCACCCCCAAATAAAAGACAGAAGTATATTTGCTGCCTCCTGGGACAAGTTTATTAACCCCTTCCCTAGGGCTACAACCCTCCAAGGAGTCTACACAGGAACTTCAGCCCCACCTGGCCACCAGGCCTCTGAGCAGGCCTTGTTGCTGGTCCCCACATGTGGAGCAAGCCCCTGCCTGTTCCATACCCCACAGCCCCCAGGGAAGCTGCATATACCCACTCCTGCCTCTGTGGATCTGGCTCTCACCTTGCCTTTTTGCTCTAGCATTGCAAAGCTTTTCTGTTTATGTAGCAAGCTTAGCTTCCTTATCTGTCATCCTACATGGGTTGTTGCTAGACAATTTCACTGGGGCTTGTTCTTTCTCTATAGTTGTTTATTCTTGGTTTTCTGTTCATTTTGTTCTTCAGAATCCCTGCTCACCTGCTTAACGAGTAAGCCAGAACACACCTCCTATAGAAGGCCTGTTTGTCAACAGGGTCCTGAGAGGATGTGCCGGTATGCCCTGACAGGCTGGGGGAGGAAGCACTGCCCTCCTCTCTAGCTCCAAGGCCCACACCCTTTTTAAACCAATTATTTTATTTTAAAAAATTTCAAACCTACAGATAAAAATGGAAGAATAGTACAATGAACATCAGTACACTGTTCACCCAGATTCACTATTAATATTTTACCAAATTTGCTTTTTATCCCCCCCACATATATACGTATGTGTGGGTATACATGTGAGTGTGTGTGTATATGTATATGTATATGTATATGTGTATATGTATATATACACACATACTCATTTTTCCCCTGATCCTTTGAAAGTAAGTTATCAAAAGCTGGCACTTGACTCCTAAGCACATCACAAGGCATTCCCCTACCAGCCATAGCACCTTCCACACCTGAGAAATTTAACATCAAGAAGAACTTCTTGTCCAAATTAAGATTTCTATGACTGTCCCAAAAAATGTACTTTATAGCTCCCCACCCCTCAGCCCAGATTCAAGATCTGATCAAGATGCATACGTGTCCTCTGGGTGTTTCTTTAGTCTCTTTTAACCCAGAACCTTTCGTCCTTCATGACACTGACACTGGTCTAGGCCCCACAACATGCAGTGCATAACACAGAGCCCAGTGCTCACCTAGGCTGGCTCTGCTGGCCACAGCTCCCTCCTCCCTGGTGAGGGACAGCTTCCCCAGGGACCATCTGATGGGGTCCCTGGAACCATTCTGATTTCCACAGCAGCCCTTTCTCTCTAGGTCACATCACATCTTATTTCTGTTGTCCATGAATCATTCAAAATTTTTGGTCTGTGATCATTTTATATCTGGTTTTAAAGCACTATCATTAATCTATTCTTTTAAAAATAGCCACACTTTCCTAGTAGATTATGAGTTTAAGAACAAGAAAAGGCAGAAGAAAGTGTATTCTGTCTGCTCTCCTCTCAAAGAGCACTCAGACACCAAAGAGGCTGCACCCTCCCAGCAGAGTCACCAGCAGCAGACAGCCCACTGTGCAAAGGAAGGAACGACACCCACCCTCCTGGGGCTTTGGCCACCAAAGGAGCTGCCCTGTAAGGCCTGGTAGCACCCGTCGGTCCCAGACCTGAGTGCATCCCAGATTCACTTTCTCTTATACATGCCCATTCATAAACAAGTCATCTGACCCTCCTTTTCTAAGAACACCAAGCCCCTCTAGCACCTAGGTTCCAAAATGTTTGAAAATATGGGCTTCAAACAAGCAATGAACAACCAAAAAGGACTCCACTATGTAACCGAGAAGATGTGAACTTTCCTAATCTGTGTTTTTCGCTTTTCTTGTCCTGGCCCTTAATAAGGCCACTTAGTACACTCTTCGTGCATCATTAGACATGTGAAGCTCAGGGACGTGCTCACTGATGAGAGGCAGTTAGTTCTGGCTTTCAGGCAACTGCTGAAAGACACACCCTGCACTTCATAGGAAAATGTGCGGATGTTTGAAAAAAGCAACTAAGAAGACAAAATGATAGTATCACCCCAATGCAAGGTCCACTTCTACAGGTGAACCCTCAGGGCCCCATGTTCAGGACACTACAGGAACTCACAGTGAAGCTCCATTCTCATTACCTTGTCTATAGTGAGCATGTAGAAGTGGGTAATGTCGTTCTCGTGTGCATACTTGATTCTTGCCATGCACTCCTCTTCATCAATCACCTCCCCAACGTACTCATTAACAAATTCTCCCTGAAAATCAGAAGAACATGGTGATGACAAATAGCACACTGACAAATTATTAGTGTCAGGGCTCCAGACGCAGCATGAGCAATTAGAACAGGGCACCCCATACATCACACCTCGGGTGGGGTCTTACAAAGTCCTTAAAAATTAAATTCAAAAGATCTTATACATATTCTATAAATAAAGGTTGTCAATGAAAAATTTATTTAAGTATTCTTGAAGTAGCAATATTCCAAACCTTGCTTCCTACAATATCTTGTCTCTTAGGAGCACTGTCTGATAACAAGGCTTCCATACGACTCACCTTTACATGTTCATTCCCTCAACAGAGAAAATGGTTACAAAGATTCTGACAGGCTCTACAGCAAGAGAGTCTGGATGAATCAGCAATCGAGGCAGGCAGAGGAACAAGAACACTGGGGGGGTGTTTCTAAGCAATCTTTGCTACTGCTGCTGGGACTAGCACCAAGCCTACATTCTCTCTGGTTTGTGCTGGATCTGCCCTGGGCATAGCCCTGGGGGTCTGAGACTACCCATCCCTAGGCCACGTCAAGGCACGCTGGGGCAAAGTGGCAACAAGATGAGCAAGTCCAGCCATCTCTTTATGCACCAGGCGCACTTGGTAATTCGGTCTGAGAACAGGAACAAGACATCAGCGATCTCTGGTATTTACTAATGACTTTGTCTTAGACTATGCCAGGACTACCCTGATACAATTCATGTCCTTACATCTGCCTGGTAAAAGCTCCTGAGCATCTGGCTGCTAGTCCAAAGGAAAGTGGGTCATTTCCCAATCTTTGATTTCATAAAAGCGACCATCAAAATTCTGACTTAAGGCATGTTTTAAGAGAATTTATGAGTTTTAATGTTCATGGATATCTTTCATGTAACATTTAAAAATATTCAATTGTAATAATTCAATTCAAAAAAACATTTTCAAAAATACTACTCTCACATGAATGCAAAAACAATAAGCAAATAAAGAAGCCAGTAAAACATATAATTCCTTAGAAGCAGGGGAAGGGACACACACACACACCTTTCTGATGTCCCTCTTGGCGACCAGGCCCCACCCTTTGCCGTCGGTCTTGATGATCTTGGTCTCTGGGTACTGGCGCTTGGTGAAACATTGGTTCTGGCAGTACTCTCCCGCGGGACACACCTGCGGGTGGCACTCGAACATCAGCATCCTGTTCAAACACTCTGAATCAAAGCCACAAGGATTTTCATCTGTGGGCTTACAGTTGCATTTCGGGATTTCAGAAATATCAGCTGTGTAGATTTGGACTTTCCCATAAGGTTTATTCACCTGCAGGGAAAAAGTAAGCTGTCTTGGCCATATACATACATGAAAGCCTTCGGATTCTCCTGCACAGCCACTACTGCCCCTCCCCACCCAGCCTCTTTGTGGTCTTAAGCTTCAGAGGCCCAGCTAGGACACATACATCAGAATAGCCCCTCACCCAGACCCTGGCAAGAGCTCTTCTGTGCCCTCTTAGCACAGGAGGCAGACACATGACCTGGGAGCCCCCAACCCAACACTCCTACCCACCCACATTATTTTATCTCAGTGTTTGTGTTCCTTATTTATGAAAGAGAGCTGGGCCAGGCACTGTGGCTCATGCCTATAATCCCAGCACTTTGGGGAGACCAAGATGGGAGGATCACTTGAGCCCAGGAGTTCAAGACCAGCCTGGGCAACATAGTGAGACCTCATCTCTACAAAAAAAAATCTTTAAATTAGCCAGTCTTGGTGGTTCGTGCCTGTAGTCCCAGCTACTCAGAGGCCGAGGCAGGAGGATCGCTTGATCCCAGGAGTTGGAGACTGCAGTGAGCTGTGATCGTGCCACTGCACTCCAGCCTGGGCAACAGAGTGAAAAAGACAGTTGGATCCAAATTAAATTTCTGACAGAATGAGACAGCTAAACTTTATTTGCCCTGATAGGTAATGAAGGCTGTAGGTCAAAATTAAATTTAAAAAGGAAAGAAAGAAAAAAAGCTGACAGCTTAGCACAGTGCAGGGTGTCCAGCAAATGCCTGACCAGAGCTCCCTTGTACAGCTTCCCCAGCCATCTCTCTGACCCTCACCAGGCATCTACGGCCATGTGAGAGGGCACCCAGGGAGAAGGTGGTGGGAGGAGGGCACAGTTCCTGCCCTCATGACCTTATGGTTTATTAACATAGGAAGAGCAATCAAATGATAAAAGTAGCAGAGAGAACTGAGGAGAAACTAAAGTGGGAATGGACAATTTTAGGGAAGATACTGTAAAGACACCTTTTCACTGCCGTGGTGTGACAAACTGTACAACACTTCACAAAACATCTGCAAATATTCCCCAAGAATCTAAACGTTTCATGCCCTCTGATCCTGTAATTCTATTTCTGGGAAGTCATCCCAAAGAAAATATACAGATGAATATATACAGATGAATACAGAGAAGGCTTGCTTTATGCACAAAGATATCGACTGCAGCCCAGATTTGAGGAGCAAAGATGGAGCACATGACCCAGCTACACAGCCACTGGCACCCTTGTGTCACTGGGCCATGAGGCTATGGGTGATGGGACCCGGCAGCACATGCCCCTGAGGGCAGACTCCTCTGGGAAACACAAAGCTCTCATAAAGTTGTGCCCTGGCTATCGTCCCCCATACCTGGGGACGTTGGACACAGGCTTCCCATGGGGCTCACTGTAGTAAACACAGGACAGCATTGTTGTCTCACACCTTTGAGGCAGGAAGATCATGCTGTCTCAGGGCCTCAGCAACTCAGCCACGCCATGGCTGAAACTGGCCCCGACAGACCTACTCTTGTCTGAGCTTGTCTCCAGCACGTGGTGACACCATGGTCCAGGTGGTGGGCTGGTCCCTCAGCTCCACCTGCTCTAGGCAGCCAAGCAGGATTGTCATTCCAACCCTTCTCTGGCCACAAAGCCAAGCCTCACACTCTAAGGCAAAACCACAACCCCTCATGCAGACCCCTCATCCCTGCACACAGTCACTCTCATGTAAAAAGGACACATACTCAGTGATGACAGCATCAGCTATTTGCCTACAACTTCCTGTGTAGCCATCTACACCGGGCACTACAGACACTAGCTCATGCATGACAGCCCTCTCACCAGCCACAGCCTGCACACAATGATTCTGCACACCTGAGAACCACTCACAGCCCCTTGGTGAAGATTCCACACACACACACACACACACACACACTTCACAGCCCCTTGGTGAAGACCCCACACACACACACGCGCGCGCTTCACAGCCCCTTGGTGAAGACTACACACACACACACACACACACACACACACACACACAGAGCTCTGACACATCACCTTGATGTGCTTGTACGGTGGGGGCTTGCGCTCGCTCTCCTGTGTTTCTCGGGCTTCCCTTTGAAGTTTAATTTCACGAAAACGAGCTTCAGCTTCTTGCAGAGCTAAAAAGTCAATGAAATGTGAGTAAAGATTTTAGTAAATACATCTACCTCTTAAGCTCTATATTTTAATGATTTACTCTAAACTTCCACTGGTAAGTATAGTTTCTAGTTCTCATAAAACTAGAGGTTATGGAAAACTGTAAAAGGGCAGATGTTTTAAATACTGCAAAATGTTTTAAACAGCAGAGTGCTCAAAGAACATCCAGGTGACTGAAGGACCCTGGGTGCTGCTTTGCATCAGCTCAATACAGGAGGCCCCAGGTGGGTTTCTGTTGGGTGCCTCCTGTCTGCTGTGGTCTGAGGACAAAGCACCAGGATCAACACCGGGACTCATTGTCCTAAGACAAAAAATGAAAACGCAACTTTGTTTCTCTCAAAAAGAAAAGGGGCTCTGAGAGGAGAAACAGACTCAATGAACAGAGGAAACACAAATAACCAAATCCGCCCTGAAAGAACAGCCCCAACATCAACGCCAATGCCCTGTGCTTGTGGTCTGCCCGTGTGGGCAGCTGCTGGTAGTCACTAATGGGTCTGCCTCCACAGGATGCCTACATCCAGTCAGGACACCCCACCACTCACCAGCTACTGCCACAGCAAGCACACCGGGCTGCCTCTCACTTTCAGTATCTCTCCCTCTTAATTTTAGATTTTTTTTTTTTTTTAAAAAGAGACATGGTGTCTTCTAGGTCACCCAGGTGGGAGTACAGTGGCACAATATAGCTCATTGTAACCTTGAACTCCTAAGCTTCAAGTGATCCTCCTGCCTCAGCCCCCTAAAGCGCTAGCATTACAGGTGTGAGCCACCATGCCCTGAAAATGTTTTTAATGCCTGCCCATTCTTATTCAGACCTGAGTGCCTGCTGCATGCTGAGGACGTGTCAGAGAATAACAGGCTCCTACTGCTCCACACAGCCTGCAAAGCCCCTGGCTTTCAAAGCTTGTACACCCCACCTGCCACTGCACATGTGCAATCATCAATCCTGCCACAACACAGCACCTCATTCTCCCTGAATGAGCCTTGAGTGTGCATGTGCCTTGAGCTTTCCCTACTGATCTCACTTGCTCTTGCCCCAATGTAAATACCAACTCCTCCAGTGAGATGGCCACAGCCCATCCTGTCTCCTTCATGCCAGGTCCTTGGCCGGCCACGCCCCACAGTGGCTCCTCTGTTTCCTGCCCTGGCTATGGGATCAGATACACAGCACTCTGTTCACCCACTCATCTGGACACCTCGTGAGGCCCTGATGCCCAGCTATGTTTACTGAAAGGTAAAGGGAGCCACAGAGAGCTGGGTACACACGGTCTAGCCAACAGGAAACTTTCCTCCAGATATGCATCTTACATAAAGCAAAGCTACGAAAACTTTCTGTAAATTAGTACTAACGGTAATTTCTTAAAAATAGCTTTACTGCATTTTAATGAAATTAATCATGAACGAATGTTACAAAAGTTAATAGTACATCTTACTCTACGCCTCAATAAATAAATCAGTTTGCAAACTTATTTTTTTCTAATTTAAAGTACAGATAGAATGCTTAGTCCAGGATTTTCTACAAAGAACAAATTTCAAAAAGCAGACATCAGGATTAACAAAATGCACATGACAGTGCTGTTCCACTCTCTGTGTAGAAATCTCCATACCGTTTTTGAAGACTCTTCCGATCCCTCTGACCCCCTGGTAGCGGCTGCCCCGGTCCCCCTCCATGTACGGGAACACTCGAGCCTGATGCGTCCAGTAGTAATCTTTAGACCCAAAGAAAAACACAGGGAATTCTCCAATCTCGTGCTTCATTTTCTGAATATTTGGGGGAACATTTTTGGGATGGCAAACTTCTGCCGGCCACCATCTATTATAAATATTAAAAACAGGATTCACAGACTCTTCAGAGGAAGTGACAATAATTTCAATACGTTAAGTACTGTAAAGTGAAACGAACACATTTCAGTAAGGAAAGACATAAAAGCATATGATTCTATTTCTCACACCTGTAGTTCCCAAGTTTAACCCAAATAATATCTTGGAAGTGTAGTTTCTTCCCAGCCCTGCAGTCATTGCAGAACCAGCTGCCGTCGGGCATCTCGATGTTCAGGCAGTCGGGGTGGAAGGCTGCTGGGCAGGACTCACAGCACAGGAGGCTCCCCCCTGCAAAAGGAGGCGAGGTGGGCTTAGCCTGTCCAGTGCAGCTCAGACCAGGTGTGGCTCTTCACAATCCATAGCTATTGCATATTCACATCTTAAACGTTAGTTTAAAAACAGTAAAAGAAAAGCTAATGTTATTTTTACCACAAATAATTTCCCATGAATCTGTGAAATGGAAATAATCATGCTACACTACTAAATGTGAAGACATGGAAAACACTATGAACATCAATAAATAAAGCATAGATAATGACTGAAGCTTGCCCTCAATGCATGGTTCCTAGGAACATCGGTAAGAGCTGCCTGTGTTGAGAAGCCATGCATGCCAGGCACCCCCCAGGCCCCTCACCTTTGGAGCACACGAAGCACCAGCTCACATTGACGTGGGCGTGGTGCCTCTTCCCCTTCCGAGCGGTGAAATGGCCTGTGCAGATGATGCTGTTGGAAGCAATCACTGAGCATCCTGCTGCCAGACAAGCATCTCCTCCATGATAGGCAACAGGGCAGCGGACACACCGCATCATTTTACCTGAGGCAAAGAAATGCACCCTGAAGACCCCAAATGTTGCCCACTCCACTACAGCAGCTAAGATTACTGAGCCTCCGTAAATTTGAAAAGTTAATGCTGAAAGAAACTTGAAGTATTTGATAAAAATACCTTTTATCAAGGCAAAGGTGCTTCAAAACTATGTTTGAGAAAATGGCCAAGCATCTGAAATGCCATATTCTAAAATAAAGTCAACCAGCATTTCTCAGTCTGGCACGGCTGGCATCTGGGGCACTTGGGCAACTGCCCCCTGCACTGTATGACATTTAGCAGCATCCCTGGCCTCTACCTACTAGATGCCAGGAACATGTCCTCAAAATAGCCCCAGACATTGCCCACTGGAGTCAGACAACCTGCAACCCTCAATCCCACACACCTAATGTTAAATAATGCAAATGTCATTTGATATAAAAATGTTTTTCTTATATATGAAGGGCCATTAAAAACAGAGCAAACAAGCTATCAAAATGGTTCAAAGGTTGCCCCATTCCTAAAATTAAAAATGATACTTAGGAGGGAAAGGAGGAGAATGGGGGGCAGGTCCTTTGTCAAAGGAAACCCTAACCCAACCTGCACCAAGTCAGTAACTAGGATTAATGACCTTTGGTGACAAACCCAAAAGCTGCCACGCCACTCCCACCTTCCAAAGTGCCTGTGGGACTGTGCAGGCATGGTTGTACCTTTCGACGGCCTTGGGTTTGCAGGGTTTGAAGCATGGCAGCTCACACAGCTGTGCAGGGGGCAGCGGAAGCCTCGGCTCTCAAACACAGTCAGAGGGAATTTCCTCACACACGCCTCATGGTAAAACTTCCCACACTGAGTTACAACACAGCGCTTAACGTCTGTCTTGCTCTCCTTACACACGAAACACGAGTGAATCCCTAACAAATGATTAAAGAAAGGGGTAGAGAGAAAAGTGCAAACAACAAGAATTAAATTGTAGTTCTAAGCCACTAAATCAAGCAGCTCTTTTGTGGAGGCAGCCCATGTTGCCAAAGCATCTGGCTCTGTTTCCAACCTTGCTGACTAGTCCAAGCATTCTTCAGAAAAAAAAATCCAGCCATCAAGGGTTACCTTGCTGTGGTCTGAGCTCCAGCTTTACCTGAAATACAGGAAAGTCATACTAGGCAGACTAGCTGGGGAGGCTCACTTCAGCTGGCAAGAAGCTCGAGGGAAGGGGCTCATCTGAAGAAAGGCCTTTCCTCCTTGAGAGCAGCTAACCACCGCAGTGCAGAATCGTTCACGATCATAGGCAGACACCCTCAGAGGTGAGGAGCTGCTGCTGAGCTGCCTTGGCTTGGGGCTTTCCAGGCATATCCCTGACCCAGGATGTTTTCTGCCGACAAGAGCCAGGACAGTCCTCAGGCCTGGCAAGTAGACAGCAAGGGCTGTGGCTGTGCAGCCATCTGCCCACCGTGGCCCCAGAGTGTGCACGGTGAAACCTGATGCAGTAATGAGGCGGCAGACCTAAAGTTCTGACCACTCTGGGCGAGCTTGGAGCTGCTTGTTCTGCTGAACTGAAGCTCAAAGAGACACTGTGTCTTCGTAAAGAACTCCACGCTCCTATGCATTTCAGCATTCTGTGACCAACCAGGTTACCTGCACTAGCAGTGCCAGGCCGTCTAGAGCCACAGTGCCCCACGATGGCCGCCTCACAGACAGAACAGGCTCAGGCCGGCCCATGGGAAGAGTGTGGCAAAGCCCACGACCTGCTATCCTGTCCTTCAGTCAGTCACTGTATACCAAACCAATTGTCTCATTAAAGTAGCAAGGCCTACCATCTGATGGGGACGTACCCAGGGGAGCACACACAATTGAAATCAGAGAGCAAACTGGGAGCCCCTCTGAGAGGTGGGCACACCTGCCAGGTGCAGGCTGCACACTCCCCTGAAGGACAGGTGGTGGGGCGGCGGAGGGAGCCTGTTCTCTGCTAGTGTCTTAGGACAAGACTTTGTGAAGGGAGCGGAGGAAGAGGTGGCCAGTCGAGCTGCAGAACTGCCCGCCCTCAGCAACAAGCCTTATAAGCAACAGAACTTGCCTGAGGTGCACTCGCTGCAGGTGAACCTCCCTTCTGGTCTCCGGGAAAGCCCAAGGCAGGCGAGATGGAAAGCTCCACAACAGGGGCCTTCACACAGCAAGAGGCTGCCTGTCTTTTCACACAGCTGTGGGGACAGAAAGGGGCAACATGAACCAACCTAGCACAAGTCCCTTCTGTACTCTTCCATACTGCAAGGGGACAGTTTGATTCTGTCTACAATGGCAGAAAATCCCGTTTTGCTAATCAAAGAAATATAACCACCAGTCTCTAGTGAAATGCCTGGCTTGAACAGAACCCATAATAACTATAGTATCAGATCAAAACCAGATGACATGTTACAGAAAGGAGTCAGACCTCAACGATGGCAAAGGAAACAATAGGATCAAGACCCTGGAGGGTACATTCAATATGTTTCAACTCTGATTTGAAAATCAAGAAAACCCACAGCACATTTTTATCAAAAATCAAAGTCATCCTAGCGCAGGTGATAGGTACCAAGCTGGCTGCAGGTGAGGCACTGTGCTAGCATTTCTCACGTATCACCAGCCCTGCATAGGTCTGACTTTATCTCCACCTTATGGATGGGGCAGGGGCTGAAGCAGAGGAGTTAGATGACCTATCCAAGGGCACTGTGCCAGCACACAGCAGAGGCAGGACACTGACCTGAGCCCTAGTCACTGTGCACACTGCTGACCCCTGGGCACAGGTCAGCTGACAGCTGCCTCAGCCACAGCCTGGCCCACCCACCATGGTGTTAACAGTGAGACCAGGACACTGGCCTAGCACCTCCCCTCTCCTAACATAGGACCTTTAGATGTGTGTGTGTTATATGTGATGTGTATAGGAAACACACATCCTACACATGAACAAAGGATGTTAGCTGAGGCAACTTAATCCCAGGACTCTGCTGGCAGCCCAGCCCTTTCAAAACAGAGATCGGTGAGAGACGATGGGGATGGGAAAGGTCTGGAGGGAGGACAGAAGACGCTGCAGCCTGGCTCTGCCGTACCCACGGCCCTCAGCAGGTGCCACCATGGATAAAGCAGATGCTTCCTTCCCCTCACCTGACACACGTACTCCTTTTTGGCGGTCACTCCTCGCTCAGACTTTTTAGACGAGACGGACACTTCAGTCTGTGTTTCGTCTGCACTTTCATATGGAGACTCCGAAGGCTCATCTCCTGGGCTGTCTGAGACCTGGAGATGAAGGAGGTGGATGACAGTTCACTAGTCACAGAAAACAGTGGGTGGCCACCCCCTTCAGAGACTTGCCCCACCTGGCCTCATCTCCTACTCTTTCTCCACACCCGTCACAGCCAGTGACTCCCATAATCAACTGGTTTTTGTGATAATACAACTTGTTAATTGAGCTGTGTAGAAAATTCAAAAACGAACTTTATCCTACTCAATATTTAGCATTCATATGTATATATGAGGCATATTCCTTAAAAATGAAGTAACTCATGAAATCCAATTTGCTCTAGTAGATGAACTAAGACAGGCTTTGGGATCGAGAATCTTGACCTTTCTTACCCAACTGTTCAGGTCCTACTATTTTTAGGTAAGAAAAACATGTTAATGCCAAACAAATTTTTAAAGGAACCAAGACGAATTGTCAAACGTAAGGTCTCATCAGGTGACTGTGCTGTCCCGCCGTTGCCTAGGTGGAGACCACAAGCCCTTCCGGAAGAGTGTGCTCGCGCTGGCGTGCCAACCCAGAGGCCAGGGGTCTTCGCTCACACCCGAAGGCTGACTGGCCCTGCTGCTCTTCTTCCTCCCATTGCCTTGTCTCCCCTGGTATTTCTTAGTTCATTCACTCCTGCCCAGCAGAGCAGTAAGGCGGGAAAAGGGAAGGTAACATATGCCTACTTGGCTAACATTTGAGTCTAAGCAAAAGGCCTGGGAAAAGATGTGGAATCTTTGAGTGAACGGAGTGACTTTCAGGTTACATTTCATCCGTCTCTCCTTCGTTTAAGAGGTGATTTAAGACCAGGCCCAGGCCTCACCCTCGTTGCACACAGCACCTCACCCTCACTTAATAAGCAGTAAGTGTTCAAATGAGTAAGATAGAAACCTTGTCTATCAAATTTAGGTGTTAAAAAATTTTGGTTTTTATTTGATGTTAGGTAAGTTAAGTGTCAAAACTGAATTTTAGAGATGAAACAGAGCAAAAGTATAAACTCTATTTCCTGTATACCTCAATACTCACAAGTAATTACATTAGAGGCTTGCTGTTTGCCAATGAACACAAAGCTAGAAGTTGAAATAGGGCCACGTTAAAAAACAAGAACGAACCCACCAGGGATTCTGATCAATCCTGTAGCCTTATCAATGAGCTTTTCCCAGATTTAGCCCACTGAAATTACGGGGAGCGGTGGAAGAAAAAAAAATTAAAAATAAACACAGGAGATTTTGTTGACTTAAAATTAGCGTTAAAGATGGCTGACTTCTGCGGGCTTCTGCTGACCTGACTGGCGAATGGGCTGCTCTTCTAGCCTCACTGGACACATCTGGTAACAGCATAGCCTAAAGAAAAAGCGGCCTTTTAAACTCAATCTCCTCACCTTGTCCAGGAAGATGGAAATAGCAGCATGAACAACACTGAATCAGCGCAGTGCCCTGTGGGGAGGCTCTGCCACTGTGAGGCTGGCTGGGGGCCTGGAGGGCTGCAGCCCACCCTTGAGGCCAGCTCACCTCCTGCCCTGTGATGTTAACATCCACAAAGAGGCCACCTGAAATATCTGAGTTCAAACCCCAAATCTAATATGTCCATCAGATACAGGGTCACAGGAGGGGGCTGAGTGTTTCTGAGGTCGGCATTGGGGGAGCCTGGGGCATTGGGAAGCAGTGGCCTCCCTGTCTGGCTGGGGCCCCGCTCAGAGTTGCCCACACGGCCACCCGAGGCTGACCTGTCTGACTAATGGAGGAACCATGGCCCACGGAAAGGCGCCTCCACTCAAGGAAAGAGAGCCCCGTGAGCTACCGCCAACCCATGCTCCTCCCTTCACATGGCTGGAACAAATTTAAAAGCTAAAAGAGAAAAAAAAAAATGCATGGAGAGAAAGACAGAAAACACAAACCAGTCCTGGATCAGAGGAAGGAACAGCACCTTTTATTTAAGATTTACAGAAAAAGTTAGCACGTTTCCACTTGGAGATATTTACTAAATTAACAAAGTCTGTTTTGAGGAAATAAACACTGAAATACATATTTTGAATGGAAATATAAATGTTAACGACACACATGAGGCTCGTTTCCTGATTGGGGTCTGAGATCCACATACAGAATACAGACCTTACAACATTACAGTCCATGACACAGATTGCAGAAGGTTCCGACGTTTACCCCACCACACCCCGTCCCAGCGACTGGACAAAAAACTAGCCACAGTCGAGAAGGATCCAATGCTCTCCAATCAGCAAACCCCACAAGAAGAGCAAAGTACACAGGCATCACAGAATGAGCCTTACTCCAGCGGCAGGCGCCACCTCCACGCCCCAGGTGACGTGACTCACTCGGAGACGCCATTTGTGGACGTGGCACGTTCACCTGTGCGGTCCCAACACAGTCCCAGATCTCAGTCTAGACATCTACGATCTATTCCATGTCCAACAGGGTGCATTTGGAAAGAGAAAAGTGCAGTGACTGAATGGACATAGACTGTCAAGAATTTCCCGTCGCTTCCCACGTCCACCATGGCCACGCTTGTGGCACCGATTTCCAAGCAGCTTAGTTCCTGACTTTTGAAAGTTTTCTTGAGTCTTAAAATACTTTCTCCACTCTCTACTCAGTATGAGATAGTATGGAGTTGCCTATTTGCCTTAGAAATACATTCCTTCGGGGCAGGGAAAGCAGTCTCCTTGGTATATAGCAGGGACTTTTCAAGATGATGTTACCAAACATAATGTAGCCTAGGGCACACATTCCAACCAACTGCTAAAAGCCACGTGGCTGTTCAGGGTGACTTATGTGAACTGCAGTCAAGTGCCACCTGCCATGACTGCAAAGCAGTCCCCTACTCTTCGGAGTGGTGTCATACACATTGAGTTTTTAAGTTTTTGACAAAACAAATCCCTTCACAACTTGAATGCTACATCATTTTTGAAATACAATTACAGACCTTGAACAACAGATATTTCTATAAACCAACATTATTTTCATATTTAAGTTATGCTTTTGTAAAGGAAGAAATTGATAACTAGAAGTACTTTCACACAGTGTTTTGGATTTACAAATTATAAGAACCCTGTGCTCAGCAGATTTAATGAGTTTAAAATGAATTTAAAAGACTAATCTCAAACAGGTCTTCCAAGTTAACATCACAGTGAAATATTAGAGTGAAATTAAAATAATTTTAAAATAAGTCACTCATCATCTAAAATACTATAATTCATAATAATTTTTTATTAAAATTACTCTTCTAGGTTACATGGACTAGAACCTTCCTAGCTGCCCCTAAATTCTAGGGTTAGGGCAAGGCGTGAGTCATTGAGAACATAAAAAATCTCCAGTTCACAGAACATCATTGTGCTTCACAGTCATCTTCTAACCTACGTGGGCTTCTGTGTCATCCAACAGCCCCAAGAACCAAGTGGTGCCTGTGGCTGCAAAGTCAGGCCATGCCCTTATCAGAGGTAAAATGAGTCTTTAAAATATCCTATCAACCCAGCTTTGTCCCAGGTGTGCCCTGAGCAGTGGCCATCCCATGGGGAGTATGCTTGGGAGAGGCCTGGTCTGGCCAGCTGCAGGCAAAAGGCTGTGCCCAGTCTGTGGAGGACTTGAAAACAATGACAAAACTGCTTACGGCGCCCCACTCCCGCTTCCTCCAGCTGGGCCAAGACCCCTGCCCCTACATCAGTCATTGCTTGACAACACAATATGTCTGGTTAGCATGCTTCAAAATACTAGCAAAGAGTTACACGCAAAAAGCCCAACAACTACAAGTAGACTAGAAAAAATTATAAATGTGGATCTAACACATAACCACATGGTTACAAAGATATCTAACAAGATGAGGCCTGTCGGGTTGTTGGAGGGATGCCCTTGCTGGTGAAAATGCCCCTCAACCTTCCAGTACAAGGAATGAGATGTATAAGAGACTCACAATTTTCTGCCTGCTAAGGATAGTCAATTTCACATCACTGGCAGGTAACTAGTGGTAATTTCTATTATTCTAGGTAAAACAATAAGAACAGTATCTAAAGGGATCAAAATCAATTTCATTGGCCAAAAATCCTAAAATATAGAGTCAGTATATTTCTTTAAAAAAAATAAAAAACAAAAAACTTTAGAAGTTAATAAAAAGCCAACAACAGCTCTAAGAGCATTTTGAGACTCTTCTAACAAGATAGTGGGATTTCGGTTTCTCCAGCAAAAAACTGTACGTTAGCTTTACAATCTAAGTCTGTGTACAAAAGCCTACCTGGCCAGAAGAATCCTTAAAATGCATCAACAATTTAAAGGGGACAGATGTTTGAGAAATGTGTTATGTTAGAAATCAAATCAAATGTGTTATGTCAGAAAAAGAAATGAAGCAAACTTGCCAAATTTTTCACTTTCCACTATCAGAGAGGTATTCTCCCCAGGGAAGGGAAGCCTCTGCTTTAGACCAGCCTTTCGGGCACAGCTCAGGCCCACACATAGAACTGACATTAGTTACCAATCACTCACCAAGAGTGCTTGTTCCTATTCAACTGGACCAAATGAACCAAGAACTTTCCTCTCAGTTGGAAATGCTCGTACATGTATCCACATATCCACACAAGGACTAAAAGGTAGACAAAACCACAGCTCAGCCTTGCCACAGCAGGCACATCATGTACTCACTTCAGGCTCCGGGCAAGAACTTTCTCAAGGGCATTTTCCAATCATTTTAATTTTATATACATCCATGGGCAAGTCTGTTTGTTTTTGAACTAGATGCTAATTTACACTCTTTTCTTTTTAAAAACATTTCGGTGACAGGCTATCAGCAGGTATTAGAGCCACTCACCATCAGGCTGATGCTTGTTCTGCCTGGCTGTGTGGTCTGGCCACTTTCACACACCTTTGGGCACAAATCTTGGGCAAGGAGGTCAGGGCCAAGAGATCATGGGACTCACAAACTTGTTCCTGACAGTTCAGGTCTCACACCAAGTTTTCTTTCTCCTTCCCCCAGGTATGTTTAGCTGTTAACATCCACAACTATGTAAGCCTCTCAAAACAGCTGTGCCTGCTTCCTGCTCCCCAAATCCCCGAGCACCCCATTTTAAATCTTCCTATGCTTCTGTGTGAACTATTCCAACCAAAACCACGGAATCAAATGTGCCTAACGCTGAGGGCCTCACGGGATCACCTAGGCCACTCCCTCCCATGGGAAACGTGTGCCAACCCTCCTCAGAGGTGATGGGGCAGATGGGGCTCCTGGCTCCTGCCCCAGGACTCCATGCAGCGCACAGAGCCACTCTCTGACTTCTGTCATATAAAACTTTGCTTGCTTGTCATGAAAACTCCACTGAGGTTTCTCGTTGATTTTCAGGAATATCCTCTTAAAAATCCTGGACTTATTTTCAGTTGGGAGATACACATATAATATATATAATGTATACTAAACGGAGTACTGAGGGACAACTATACCTTAAGTCAGCATGACTGGAAAAAGACATTTAACTTTTGGATGAACTCTGAAGTAAGGCCCACAAGAGAGACAGAAATCCATCTATAGCAGGTGGGGCAGTTTTAGATGTGGATATTTAAAGACTCAACAGCCCAGTGGCTCTCAGATCTGTCTTAGAAAAACAGTGCAGGACCTCTATTGCTAACATGTGCACCCCCTCGAGATGCTACTCTATCACAATGGAGTACTTTCAGTTTTAGAACAGCTACAATCTAAACTTTTACATATTGTGACGAGTTTTCACCTCTCCTGAATGCCTCAGTTTTTATACTAGACAGCTACCTCCCCCCACAGGCACAAACATGATGTATGAAAGATGGTCTGAAGCAAATCCAATGGGATCACCAAAACAGCTCTAGGGACAACATAAGCAAAACTCATCTGGACAATGGGAAGTTCAAATGACTTAAGGCTAGAATGTATCGTTGCTATTTTGACATTTCTAGGAAACGAAGGAATTCCATGTTAAATTCATAGCATAATGAATTTTTGTACTCTTGGCAGACAAACTATTGCTCCTCCCCAAGCTCTTTCAAACAAGAGCTCCTTTCCACTCACTGCCCTCAAGAAGCTCTGCTTCTCTGTGGTGAGACCACTCCTGGCATCTGGAGTGGGAGAGTTCACTGCAGAGTGTGGAGTACACCTGCCCCTGCCTACCTGGTCACCCTCCAAATGTCCCAAAGGGTGCTGTCTCCCGCAGTCAGGAAACACTGCATAATTCCCATCCTTCCTCCCACAGGCCCCCAGCTGATGCTGGGTTTATGCCGCTCTATGTACACCATTCAACCATTCTGAAGGGTCTCCCTTTCTCCATCACAGAGAGGAGCATATCTATGCTGTGGCTGACTTTTAATGCATATATCACATATGGGCTAGCTGGCTGGCCACGCACTCAAAATTCATCATGCTGTAATTTCAGATGAAATCCCTTAATTCTCGCCAAAAGCCTTTCAGACCAGAGTCTTTACTTTGAGTGATAGCTTCTTGAACCAGGGCCATTTTTATGTCATTTTTTTTTCCACGTCTTTAAATTTAGTGATTTTTGAGAATTTAAAATTTACTCTTAAGCTTTTTCATGTCCTTTAGGAATAGTCCAACTTAGATTGCTCCTAGGCCATCTTTGAGGCCACATATCCCACAACATTTGAGCACAGCCAACAGAGCAACCCAACCAGCCCTCAGCCACACCGTCCAGCACCTTAAAGTGCCACACAGACAAATCCAGCATTCTGCCACTTCTGGGTTTATTCTGTCCCCACATGCATAATGCAGTCAAGAGGACCACTTTTCATGCCAAAGCAAAATTTATACTTGTGGATAAAAATAGAATGATGGCGATTTTATTATTTTTATTGTTAGAACCATTACTGTCACAACAGCGAACCACGGAGTCCTTGCCAGGCACAGGCGCCCTAAGTGTGTTACATGCGTTACATCACTTAATGGTTTGGAACAGAAGTATTAGTCAGAAAGTTTCATTAAAAGTAAAACACAGCTGTAGAGTCTGCTGGGAATGAATTGCAGGCTATTCACATGGTACTGTGACTAGCATGCATTCTGCGTCTATGAGCTGAAGGGCAAGTGAAGCCTTTTCCTCGCCATGCAAACATGCGGACACCTGGGGGCACAACACCAGGCTGCTCACCCAAGATTAAGACACTGAAACATGAGGGCTGATGTTCTATAAAAGCAACTAATGAAGTGGCTGGTATAAATAACCTGATTACAGTATCCCTTAGGTATATATATATTAGTCCTTGAATCAAAAGAGTTAAATGGTTCACAATGATACTGTAAATGGTATTTTTTCCTAAAAATTTACTACATCTAGTATCATAGTAAAACTGTTTAGTAAAAAAGGACAGAATCAAAACTCTTCCTGCCTTTTACGCTGGAAATTAGTTTAGTATCTACAGTCTTGAATACATTTCATTGGCAATGAGAATAGTAGACAAAGACCCCTTTTAATGTGTATTGTTTGTTCTTTGTTTTTGAAGGTACAGATGCTGACACTTTTCAATAAAAATTCAGTAAGTTATGAACCAGAGGAGAAAACAACCTCTAACAGGACCACCCCTTCTGTGCGGTGTCACTGTTGCAGTTCTGGATAGCCCCTGATTGAGGGCCTGCTTTTCAATTGAAATCTACATTGACCATTGGATATGAATGTGTCTCTGTTATGAGATGAATGTGATTGAGTAAATGGCCTTGATTAGGTCTCTTACCTTGGTCTTAAAATTTGTTATCTGTTTTCTTCATTGTATGTGTTTATTAATACCAGTAAAAACAGATTATCACACATCTTCCATAAAATGATTGTGATAGAAATGTCACTTAGTGTGTACGATGATACACCACCTGCAGCAGGCATCTTGGAATATTACATCATTTTAAGTGCAGTACAGGGCAGCTGAGTTCAAATCCAACTTGACTGATGTGGACTCCCATAAAAGCTGTTACCAGTGAAGGCGAAAAAAATAAGAATTTGCTCTACTAAGGGAATAAGAAATGAAGTTACAAAACACTTAAATCACATTAATTCCTTCACAGGCCTTTGTCATGCAAGTGTGTAATTTTAATCTATTCTCTTCATTGGGGTGATGTAGCACCATGTAATAATTATTCCAATATAAATTTTTTTTATCATATATACCCTTTTTCAAGAGGAATTCAAACACAACATGACCTAAAATGTCTTGACATACCAATGCTATGAAAATCTCTTATTTCAAAATCAAGTGTGATGAAAGGAAGGAAATATAAACATGCAAAAGGTACGTGACCCAAACAGGGGATCAGTCTGAACCCCCAAAAAGCAATTCCCATGGTCACTTAACTCATGTCAGAACCAGGCCCAGCAGTGTTGTTGTTGTTATTGTTGTTTTAAATAACACTACACTTTGTCTCATATGCTAACAGGCATTCAGCATTATGTACATTGTAAACATTTACTATAGTTCAGTCGTGTTAATACATAATAGACAAGTCTATCTGTTTGCCTAAAGTTGTTTTAATTAACAGTATAATTCTATAAAAATGAACCTTAATGGAAAATTTATATAAGCCACACAAAAGTAGCCTAATGGCAAATACCTAGTAATTTAAATGCTTTTATATAAGGAACATAACACATACTATGGGATCTATGCATCACCCTCAAAATATAAGAAGGTATATGAATTTAATGTATTTAATGTATAATATAAATGCATTTAATAATCTATATTCTAAAGAATTTAAAATCAATTAAGTCTAATGATTATAAAATGTTTCATCTAAGTTTCCCCATGTTCAGAACAACTGTCTAAGCCAGAAAGATTAAATTCCTCTGATTCACAGGCATGCCTAACCAGTTTGTTCAGCCTTCACCATTGCCATGTCAGCTTGTGTGCTACTCTAAACCAAAACCTTTAATACACAGGATTTATGATCAGGCAGCATAGACAGTAGTCTTTCTATTGGACCTGACAACAGTATAAGTAAAAACACACCCAGATAAGTGGACCAAAATATGATGCAAAAAAAAAAAACCTCATTAAAAATTTTTTAAACAAAAATGCCAACTTAAATGAAAGGGTCTACAGAACTAAAACTTTTTATTTTTAATGTTCTTCTTCTTTGGAATTGTAGACTACCCTTCGTTTAATTTCCTAGGATACTAACCAGAACTTGGACAAAAAAGAAAAGAAAAAGAAAAAATAATTTGCATAAAATTTGCCTTTTCATATTTCAGTAAGCTCCTAAAAGTTCAGTAAGGAATTCTTACTGCATTTTCTCAAATCTGCCCAAATGTAAGAAATGCTTAGTTATCTACACATATTAAACTATAAGCAAGCCCCAGTCCCACATATCTGAGCAGCTCTTGACCACTACTGAGTTGCTTTGAGCCACTGAAGAAATTCCACTCAGAGGAGTAGTCTCTATTTGCACCAGCACTGAGGGTTCACAACGGCGAGGGGCAGTGCTCTCTGGGCACCTTCACACACTGGAAGGCCTACGCCTCCCCTCTAACGGGAGGAGACAATTGAGGCACACCCCATCCCTCCTGGGGACCATGCAGAGACCAGGTCTGAAGTGTTGCCTTCTGACCCAGCAAGAGTAAGGGGCCTACGCAGTCTCTCCCTCACTACCTTGTTCCAAAAAGGCCCATCTCCTCACAAATATTATAAAAATAGGACTCATGTCTACAGTGAGAAAAACAGAATCACAGGGAACAAAATAACAAGAAATTAAAACTTCAAAGCAAGCTCCATGAAGGTAATCACTCAGATCAGGAAACCAAAACTAACTCTGGACAAAAAAGTGGTCACGCTTACATTCTGTGGCCATTTTTTGTTTTGTTTTTAAGCAATGGCAAAGACTTTAGATCTGATAATAAACTCTAGATGTCATGTTACAATGATAGCAGGTAACAGCCTCAAATAGCTATTATTTTGCTATCATATATTTTGCAAATCCAGAAAACAGGAGCCATATTACAATGGTAGTTCTGACTCACCTCAACACTCAAGTAACTAAGAATATGCCAGAATTTAATGGACCAAAGACATGGACCCAAAGCTATGAAACGCATGAGGACAAAGAAATCTCTGGCTTCCTCCACGATCCTAGGTCTGGAAGCCACAGGAGTTCGGTGTGGCACGTGAGCCACCCTTCACCCCACAAGTATGAGTGCACAATGACCAGTGTCAGCTCAACTGACACAGTATGTCATGCTAGAACCAACGCAGACTTACTTTCATGTGAAAACTTACAGTGTGAGGACTATATAAAACACAACACTTTAAAGACAGATTTCAAGAACAATTAAACTGCATCAAGACTGAAGTATATATGAACATTTACACATACACCGTGTGTGTGTATTTATATTTAAAGTGCTCAAACAGACTAAAATAACGCACTATTTTTTTCCACTTCATGAATTTTAGATAGTTAAGAGGACCTAAAACTCACCTACATTTATGGAGAACACCAATGTTATGCTTATTAAGTTTGACCCTTTACTCACATTGCAACTTGGTAGCTAAGTGGCTTTCGTATGAATGCCATGATTATCATCATCACTATTATCATTATTATTTTACCTCATTCTCAGTTAAGGATGCAGAAGGAGATGAACTTTTGCTAAACCCAAGAGCTGAAGATGCTGTCGCAGAAGCCCGATTTCGCTTCTTCAGTGGTTTGCATGCATCAGACAGATTTTTCGTTGCTGGAAAATAATTTTGGTTTATAAAGTAAATTTTGAAATCTTAAACCCTCAATGTCTTTATTGCTTTAAAATTACCCCTCAAATAAGAGTAGTTCTAAAGATGAATCTTCTGGGTTCCTCTGTCCATCTGGCTTAACTTTTTATCATGGAAAAATCTGAATGTTAACAAAAGCAGACAAACTGTACAATGAACCCCATGTCCCTGCTGCCTGGGCCCCAAGACCATCAACCTAGAGCCAACGTGGCTCCATCCACACCTGGTTCCACATCCCCCTGCCAGATTGTCCTGAAGCAAATCCCACACATATCATTTCATCCATGGAAAGTTGCGTACAAATCTCTAAAACATAAAGTTTAAATATAACCACAATACCACTATCATACTTACAAGTAACAATCCCTTTATATCATCAAATATCCAGTCAGCATTGAAATTTCCAATCGCTCACAAATGTCTTTTTTTTAATAGTCTCTTTAACTTATTGATTGATTGATACTTTTAAAGAGACAGGGTCTTGCTGTGTTGCCCAAGCTGGTCTCAAACTCCTATGCTCAAGCGATCCTCCTGCCTCAGCCTCCCAAGTAGCTGGGACTACAGGCACCTGCCAGTGCGCCCAGCTAATTTTTCTATTTTTAGTAGAGACAGGGTCTCACTCTTGCTCAGGCCTGTCTCAAACTGCTGAGCTCAAGTGATGCTCCTGACTCAGCCTCCCACAGTGCTGGGATTACAGGCAGAAGCCACCGCGCCCGCCTCCCTATCTCTTAAAAAAAAAAAAAAAAAAAAAAGAAAGAAAGAAAACAAAACCACCACTACAGCACCTCATGCCAAATGATAAAAAGAACCACTCCCAATCTCCACTTACTCCCCCTGTGTTTTGTTCTCCTTTCTGGTTAAGAGCTGGAGATGGTAAGCATTCTTCATAAACTATCACATGGTATTTCAAAAAGAGAACTAAAATGGAATATGCTTACCCGTTTTATTATTTTGATAGTTATTCTTCATAAACATTTTAAGCTAGTTTCTTCAATATGTGAAATATAAATAACTAGACATTACTTTTACTTTAGCTACACAGAGGATCAGGATACTGAAGAGTGGTGGAATTTATAGCAACAACGGACACTATCAAGTAAGAAACCTGAAAATTCCTGGTTTATATCACTTTTCTAGTGAAATTTTAAATTGGAAACAATAGAACCAAGTAAAAAATCAGTAGAAAAGTAACTTCAATAAAATTTAGCCAAATCCTTAAAGCAACTTACAGATTAAAACAGTTTATTTTCCAGCTGCATGAGAACCTCCTTTCCTTCTCATCCTTTTGGGTTCTAGCTTAATTGTGGATCCTTCCCCTTCCTTGTTCTCCCTCCTCAGCCCCACCTTCCCCTCCACACTCTCAACCACCCCCACTGGGCCACCCTGTTCACCCACCTAGCCCAGCCCGGGCACCCAGAAGCAGGTCAAGAAGGAAGGAGTGCTGGCCACATTACCTGCCTGGCTCTTGAGTGAGGAGGCTGCCTCTGTGGCCTTGTAAGAACTTGTTCTGGCCGTTTTGTCAGTGATTGTGTCTCTCTATTATTTAAAAAAAAAGAAAGAAAAGAAAAAGAAGAACAGAGAAAAAGAAAAGGAAGGAAAGAGATCTCATGTGAATAAAAACACAGGTTGCTGAAAAGTTTCATGACAAGAAACTTTTTCCTTTGGAAATGTGTCCCGCATACACAAATTATCCATGGTTGCCCAATCTCAGACTTTTACTTCACAATCTGGACTGATTTTTTTACCTCCAGCTCTCACATCTGTCAGGAGGGTGATCTGGGTGAGTCACGTCGTTAAGATACCTGATATGAGTTGTATTCAACATGCTTCATAACTGTTCCACCGAATCCAAAGCAGAGTATTAATTTGAGGAAATCTATCCTACTCAAGAGGTGCCCAATCAAGTTAAAGTCAGCAGTGCTATGTCAGATCCAACATTACTAGTCTAACCCACTACATTGAGCATTTCCAATTTTGAGACAAACTTCAGACACACCTAACAAAGATCAGTAAAACACATTTCACAACTGAGAATAGCAAAAAAAAAAAAAAGAGAGAGAGAGAGAGAGAGAGAAGGGATCATGAACTGAACATTTTGTGGAGTGCAGAGATTTTGAATAATGTAGTTGAAAATGCCCTGTCTCCAGAGCTCTAGGGAAGTACTGCCCAGGGGTTACTGTGCACTCCGGGAGGCAGGTCCCTGCACTCATACCCCACCTTGCCCACCTGCCTGAGACCAGGGCAGCTAGACAGGATGCCAGGGGGTGGGGGCACGTCACAAGGACTGTGGACAAAGTAGCAGGTGAATGCACTTGGGACAGTGACAGCAACAAGCTTGATCACTGAACAACCCCATCTGATGGCAGGTGCCCCAGAAGAATGCAAAGGCTTCCCTGAACTGAAAATATGACTCTAAAGAAATAAGATAGAGGAGGTGGTGTCCACACATTTACACATTAGCAATATGTGAGATTTATTTTTCATTCTTCAAAATAAAACAAAACAATAAAAAGAGCATCTTAATTTAGATCAGTAAAAGATAGGATCAAGCTTTACTCAAATGTATAAATACATGACTTCTCTGTCAGAACTATTACTGAATAAATATAAATTCAAATATAAAGTTCAAAGTCTATTTAAACTTTCAGTTCATGAAAAAGTTAACTGGACGTCTGAGATGGTTGAGGTAACTGGCACTGCATCATATGCTCAGAAAGGGCTGTGCTTTGTTACATGCATGAGTGCCATGTGCTAGACAGAATAATCCAGTGTTTCTTTGGGTATATGGACCTTGGTCAGTTTCACTCCCCTCCAGGTCCCTTGATACATGCTGAGAATATTCTCAGAGTCTAAGGACCCGGGTAGGGCTGCCTTTATGTGAAGCTGGGCCTTTGTATCTATGTCCCTTTCTCTGTTGCATCCAATAGGCCTATGCAGCCTGCTTAGTATTCCCATTGATTAAACTGTAATGTGAATTACTAATGAACCAAATGAGTTCATAAATCTATTTTCAATGCTTTTAATGATTCTTTAACTTCTTAATAAAGTATAATATATATCTCTAATGGACTTTCATGTCAACTCATTATTTACACCTTGAATAATAAGCCCTATAGACAAGAGTCATTTTTAATGTACAATTTTTTCCAATCCAAAAATCAAGTATTACTCAAAGTGTTTGGATGTTTGTTTCTTGGATAGCAGAGTATTAGCAGTCTCTGTGTTAACATCCTCGGATAATAAAAACTTGCTTTCTTCAGCAGCCTTTCTCAACGGGGTTCTGTGAGAAAAGCAAGCCTTACTGCTGAGTGCCACCCTGGGGAGAGCCAAGAAGACCACTGCCTATGTCCTGTCTGCCTTCTCATGTAGGGAAACACCGGCACCAAGAGTCACACGGCACATATTCTGATAGGCCAGGCAAACCCAGACCATAATTACCTTCCGAAGACTGTGCTTGTCCGTCCTGAGTCTTTTCCTGGGTGCATCCTCAACTTCAACACCATCTGTAGGGTCCTGTGTCCTCTTTGTGTGGTTTCTTTTTTTCCCATTTAAGTTACCTTGGAATGGGGGATGGGGGAAATTTACATGAAAAACACTCCAAAAGCTGCCCTCCAAAGCCCTAAAAATCTACTCAGGACATTCAGTGTATAGATCCAGCCCATGACAGATTTCCTGCCATCCTGCTGATTTCCAGGGCTTATGTGTTATACATCAAATCTCAACTGGGGACTGAAAATATTTTATCTAATTTAGAGCTTATTACATTGGTATTTGTTATAATTATATTTTAATGTATTATAGCATTAAATTTAAATATAACCCAGTATTTTTTAAAATCTCTTGCTAATATTCCAAGACTTGTGGAATTTAAGTTGAACTTTTAAAAAAATATACAACTTGCTACTATTTATACAATTCCTTAAAGAAGCATTTTAAGTAGCACTACATTTGTATCTGCAAATTAAGGGCTTTCTACATGTTTGCTTGACTGTGCCATGTATTAAGTGTTCCCAGGAATATTAACTAATCCAAGACCTAAAGTGTCCAAACAGTACTGAACTCAAAAGATAAGATATGAGAAGAGTGCAGATTCTAGAAAGATGATGAATTTGAACATGCCAATGTTGATTTTAACCACAAATCCAGTATTTTTATTTGTGTGACTGCTTTACAGAGGTTCAGGGTTTTTTATTAACAGATTATTCATCAAACATCTTGCAGAAGGACACTGTTATCCTCAAGCCTCACTACTTCTGGGGACAGAACACACCAGCACAACAGTGCTGAGCTCCATGGCATCCAGAAGTTCCTTGGGAGGAGGTAAAAGTGTTCTTGCCCTGGGTGCCAACATGTGCAGAGCCTCACCTTGGGTCTGGGCCTAAGGTTGCTGCTAGAGAAGAGCCATGCAATCAGAGAGCTGGGCTCCCAACTGAGGTAATCAGGGGCCCAGAAAGTGGCCCTCACCAAGCTCTGCTCCTATACCACTGCAGGCTGGCTGCAAAGGCAGCATCAGGAGAGGCCCACAGAGTGGTGGATGGTATGATCCACTCAGCCACTGCCCAAACATGAGCACCAAGCAGCACAGGCAGCCTGACTCCCAGAACCCTCCATCAGCATCTGCTCATTAAGACAGACACCTGCCAGTAGCAGTGTCAACCTATGGCCTCATCTTCCCACAGGTGAGGTGAATTCACAGTCCTTCACAAAAGCACCTCCTGAGTACCTCTCCCTCTACCTAGAATGAGGCAGCAGCTGTTTCTTATAGAAATAAGCAGTATGGGCATCTGTCTGAATTTCTAACACTGAGACGAAGGGTCAGGTGACACATAAGCATGGCGCACTATCTTTGTTGTTAGTACCAGGTTCACCTGGAAGTCAGAGACAGAGGGCACCCGAGAACCAGTGCACCTGACACATACTGTGGACAGAAATCCACCTGTCCCTTCTCCTGTCACTAAGTACTCAGGAACGGCCCAAAATGGCAAAATAGGACACAATCAGATTCACACTTACCCTTCAAGAGTAAGCTGAATCTGGCTTCAGGAAGACCCAGCTCATTTTTAAATAAGCAAATCACTGACAAGGGAAACTTCTCTAAATTTAGTGTACTGATGAAGACTGAGGTGAACTTTCGCCTTTTAAAGAAAATACACAAACCCTGAATATCCTTGCTATTCTAAATCATGGTACTTGCAACAAACACTGAGCAAATTGAACAAAATTCAAGATTAACTAGATAGCTGATGAGGAGATCTAGAAAGCCCTAACACAAGATAAAAACATCTGAGGGAAAGAGACAGGTGATACAGCGCATATGGGATCCTAGCCCAACATGCACAGTGCGGCTCTATGAGCGCAAGTGAGCACACCAAGGCAGACCATGGTTACTTCTGGGCCTCCTTTTAGGTGGGTCTTGGAACACTTTATGGTTGGCCTCTCCAAATCTCCTCAATGATGAGCTTTGAGAAACACAGAATTTGTTTGTACCTTAAACAGACACCCAAATACATCACGCTTATTTTTACATTAAAATGTCAGTTTTCCACAACTTGTGTATCCCAAGCACACACAGATCACAAATCTGACCACTGTTACATATTTTCTCCAAATCTTACAGTGTTGTCTCCCAACTCTCGCCAATGCCCAAAGCAAAGCAGCACTTTTTTTTTTTTTTTTTTTTTGAGACAAGGTCTCGCTCTGTTGCCCGGGCTGGAGTACAGTGGCACAATCACAGCTCACTGAATCTTGAACTCCTGGCCTCAAGCGATCCTCCCTCAACCTCTCAAAGTGCAGGGATTACAGGCATGAGCCACCACACCCAGCCGACTTCCCCACCCCCCACAGTTTATTACACAAAAGAAACTATACAAAGTGAAAGTAAAGAAGGAAGCTACCCAAAGTGAAAATACATGCCAGAGAGAGGAATTAGGTCAGTCTCCGTGAGTGGAGAAAGACCCCACTTTTTGTTTAAACCGAAGTCCTAGGAAAACCAAAAGACCCAAATTTAAGGTCAGTCCAGTCATCCTTCTCACCCTGCAAGCTCTCAAGCCAATAGGCCAGAAACTGCCCCCGTGCCAGGGCAGCACACGCCAAGACTGGTGGGGCAGCTGTCAGCAGCATGGGAAAGGCAGCCTCACTGGCAGCCATGGGCCTGAAGCCTGACCCTGCCACATCCCGCAGGCCTAGAGTCCTGGAACCGCCTGGCTCCCTTCCCCCCAACCTACCTCACACAACCCATTGGCAGCAGTGACTGCAGTACCTGCTCCACTTGGGCAGAAGAGCAAGGGACCCACAGGCCAGACAGAGGATCACACGGAACAGCTCTCATGATGAGTGGGGAAATGCAGGCAGCAGAGGTTGCTTTTATTGTGATCACAGGCACTCTGGAAGCTGGCCCGAACACCATGGGTCAGAGCTGGGGAGATGAACACGCTTCCCTACAGTTCCAACACCAGAGCTCAGTTTGCTACACTACACATGTTGCACCTAAGCAGAGGATACCAGTGCAGTTTTATGTTTACCAGAATCTTCTTCAGACTGGGCAGCGGTCATTAGGGCAAACTTGGTGTTATAGCGTGCTTTCTGTTTCTCGTTGAGCATGTTCCACTGGGATCCAAGCAATTCTTCAATCTCCTCACCTGAAGCATCTGGGTGCTCAGCAACCACCTATGAACACAGGAAAGGGGTGTAGTAAGGAGGTTAAATGCATAAAACTCATTTGGGTTTTGTTTTGCATCAAATCAAATGCATGGCCCTTCAGAACTTAGCGTGTGGCATTTTTATTCCTACATCATGAAACTATGTCCCATAAAAGCTTCAAAGAAAAATAGCATTTAACTGATGCTGTGACTCACTGGAAACTCATAAATGAAAATAGTGCCATAAAAACAATGCAACCATATTTATGTAAATGTAGGAAATTATAAATGGCAAAAAGAGAAAAAAATATACTTTTCTAAAATCGCTAAATTATTTGTAAGACACAGTATTTAGGCATCCTTGAAAAATCAGCAGTAGCAAGAGTCCCACGGAAGTGCCACCTCTGAGCATGGAGGCGAGGAGGCCCAGGCTGGCTCTCCTTACTGGCCACAGTGCCCATTTTTCAGGCATGAGCCCTGGGTGGGCAGTAAAAGCAGTACACCCAGAAGCGTATCCCAATTTCTGTCACAGGCCAGGCCAGCACACAGAAACAACCACTGCACGGCCAAGAGACTGGGCTTCCCTGGCCCTCCAGCCACACTGGGGCTGCTGGCATTACCCCCCTAGGCGTCCCACCCCAGCCCTGCCTACCAGGAATCTGCATTTTCATAAGGTCTCCAGGAGATTCATGTACACATGGAGGTCGGATCCCTGGGCCCTCAGCCTTGGCTGCACGTGGTGACAAACCAGGAGTTTTAACACCTGTGAGGCTCAGGTCCCACGCAAGACCAACTCAATCCGGTGGACCTGGCTTTAAAGGTTTCTCATGGGTTGCTAATGTGACCCCGAGTTTGAGCTAAAGATCCCAAGAGCAGAGGACAGGGTCAAATCTGACCCAGCCTGTTTCTGTGCGGTTCATGAGCTAAGAATGACTTTTGTATTTTTAAATGTTTGAAAAAATTCAGAAAAATATTTCATGATATACAAAAATTATAGGAAATTCAAATATCAGTGTCCATAAAAAAAGTTTTATTGGAACACAGTGTCATGTGTTTGTTTCAGTGCTATCTGTGGCAGTTTTCAGGCTACAGCAGCAGAGTTGAGCAGTCAGGACAGACACCTCACTGCCCACTAGGGCCTGGAAACAGACTGCCGACTGACTTGGAGGACTGACCAGCATGCTCTGGAACCAGACCTGACTAGATGTCAGCTCATCCTCAGCAGTTGTGTGAACATGGGTTGTCTCCACCTCTGCTCTGTGAAATGGGGGCAGCAATGCTCTACCTGGCCATGGTGTGGAATCAGCAGGTCAATGCTGGCTGGTCACCATCACCACCCAGACCAACCACCTGTCCAGCCAACACAGGTAACCTCTACCCCTAAACTCAAATGCCTCCTCACAAGGCAGTCACTGCAGACAGCTTCTCATAGCCTCCCCTGTGCACCTGCCACCTGGCCTCCTGCTGCCTGGATGAGTCACGTGACCACCCCTCCAGCCCTCATCCTGCTGCTGCTGCTGCACCCCTGCCTGGACACCAACACCACCAACACCCGCCCACAACTACTCCAGATGAGGGTGAGTGCCTAAGACCTCCTACCACCAGGATGCCAGTTCCAACTCTGGCTCTGACCTCGGGCACTCAGTTCTCCTAGGGGAACACATTCCCACCCCCCACCCACCTGGGCATTCCTAGCCCCCATCACTCCCCTCTCACGCTTGTGGGGCTCTGTCCTGCCTGCTGCACCTACTACTGACCTCACCAGCTCTGAACTCCCAAGCATCAAGGGTCCTCTCAGATCGTCATCCAGCAAAGGTTCCTGTGCAGGGCTTCAGATCCACAGGGTGCCTGCCCAAGCTCCCCAAACACAGCACATTCCTTTGCGGGCCTGCTGCCCTTGTTTGGCCACTGACCCCTAATACCACTGTCTCTGATTAGGATGATCATAACAGTATCCACAGCTGCTGCATCAACAAGGGTCAGTGGCCCCTCAAGACCACCCTTCCTTCTCACATCTAAAACCCGTGCTGAGCTGCTGGCTCATAGATCACACTCCCTCCTGTACCCCACCCACCCCTCACACATCTTAGAGCTTTCTTTTACTTTTAGACTCCAGAGAAGAGTGCTGCAGCCCCCTCCTCTGAGGCAGCGCATGAGCCTGCCTCCTGGTTTCCATACCCTGCTACTAAGTAGTGCCAGCCTGTGTGACAAAGACCACAGGACAGAAAGGATGTCATGTGACTAGGGCATTATAGACATTCACCATGCCCTCTCTAGAATCACCCATTGTGGGGGAAGCCAGGCCCTGTGTCATGAGGACACGCCAACAGCCCTGTGGAGAGGGCCACACGGTGAGGAAATGGGACCTTCTGCAGCAACAAAAGTGAGGCACCTCAGAAGCGGATCCACTGGCCAGTCAAGCCTTCAGATGATGCAGGCCCAGCTGACATCTCTACTGCAACCTCATGAGAGACCCTGAGGAAGAACCACCCAGCCAAGCTGCTCCCAGATTCCTAACCCACAGAAATGTGAGATGATAAATCCATGTTGTTGTTTTAAGCCAGAGTTTTGAGGTAATTTGTTATACAACAATAGGTAACTAATACAAAGGCATACAAACTAATACAAAGAACAGAGACATAAATCATTGGTTCAACTCTAATGAATCTATGAAAATTAGGATCAGGGAAGGTGGAAAAGACTTTAAAAATTGGAAATCAGGCCTAAAAATTCTGCTAATGAAATTGCTGCTAACACTGCCTTCGGTAAACTTTTGCAGTGCTTTTTATCACAGTGGGGGATCTCACGTGCAAACAAAATAAGGGCACCATTCTGGCCACTGCCTGGGTTGCTCACCCTCTGCCCCTGCTCAGGTTCTCTATCACCCTCACACGAAGGGGACATCAGTTCTCCCACAGACAGTGTCTTCCAGCACACTCCTCATCTTCCTCCCTACTCCAGTCCCTTCAGCTGTGTTCCAGGAACTTTACCAAATGTATGCATGAGCCGCATATCTGAGCTAAGCCTGACAGAAAAGGGCTGATGAGGAAGAGCTGTTAATGAAGTGCTCCACCCATCCAAAGATTCATTTCAAGAAGCGCAGTATTTTTCTTCACTGGCAAGAAGGAAGCTGGAAATTGGCCTCCAAAAAGAGTCAGAAAGTGGCAACCAAAGACCCTTGACAGTCACAGCATTCCATCTAGTGACCCCAGAAAAGGAGGGCCCAGGAAGCAGCAGGGGCTCCGCCCAACTCCCTCCCTCCGGGGATAGCCACTGGTTAACTCACTGACCACACAGAAACCATTCCAGAGGCACCACCACTCCCCAGAGGAAAGACAACCCAGAAGGACTCAGGTCACTCTGCAGGGTGCAATCAGGGAGGAGCTTCCTCAATGTAAGTTTAGAATTACTTAGGACAGGTTCAGCACAGACATACTCCTATGACAGCAAAGTCATTGAAACATCACTTTTCTGACAATACACAATTAGTAAAATCTAACCAGCTGGAGGGGAGGGAGACCCAGGACCAGGTGTGGGTGGGGCAGGGTGTTTGACACTAATTCGGAATGGTTTTTTTCTTTGTTTTGTTTTTTGAGACAGAGTCTCACTCTGTCACCAGGGCTGGAGTACAGTGGCATCATCATAGCTCACTGCAACCTCAAACCCCTGGGCTCAATTCATCCTCCTCCTGCCTCAGCCTCCCAAGTAGCTGGGATTACAGGCACGTGCCACCACGCCTGGCTAATTTTTCTATTTTTTATAGAGACTGGGTCTTGCTCTTGTTCAGGCTGGTCTCTAACTTCTGGCTTCAAGTGATGCTCCCACCTCAGCCTCCCAGAGTGCTAGGATTACAGGTGTGAGCCACCATGCCTGGTCTTTTTTTTTTTTTTTAATTTTTAAATTTTTAATTATTATGGGTACATAATTATATATATATTTATAGAGTATGTGTGATGTTTTGATACAGGCATACAATGTGAATTAAATCAAGGTAACTGGGGTATCCATTATCTCAGGCATTTATCATTTCTTTGTGTTAGGAACATTCCAATTCCACTTTTTGTTATTTTAAAATATACCCTAACTTACTGTTGATTATAGTCACTTTGTTGTGCTATTAAATATTGTTCATTCCATCTAACTATTTTTTGCACCCATTAACCATCCCCACTTCATCCCCACCTCCCTGCTACCCTTCCCAGCCTCTGTAACCAGCGTTCTACTCTGTCTCCACGAGATCAATTGTTTTAATATTTAGCTCCCACACAAGAGTGAGAACATGTGAGATCTCTCTTTCTGTACTTGGCTTATTTCATTTAACATAATGTTCTCCAGCTCTATCCATGTTGTTGCAAATGGCAGGACTTCATTCTTTTTTGTGGCTATATAATATTCCACTGTGTATATGCATGACAATTTCTTTATCCATTCATCCGCTGATGAACAGTTTGATTCCAAACCCTGGCTACTGTGAACAGTGCTGCAATAAACACAGGAGTGCAGACATCTTTTCAATATACTGAATTCCCCTCCTCTGAGTATATACCCAGCAGCGGGATTGCTGGGTCATATGGTTGTTCTATTTTCAGTTTTTTTGAGGAGGCTCCATACTGTTCTCCATAGTGACTGCACTAATTTACATTCCCACCAAGGATGTGGGTTCCCCTTTCTACACATCCTCGCCAGCAATCATTACCTGTCTTTTTGATAAAAGCCATTTTTTAAATTCCATTTTCTTATCTTACAGTACTGGCTAGTATTTTAAGTGCAATGTTTAGTAAGTGGTGAAAGAAGGCATACTGTCTCAGTCATGATTTTAATGAGAATGCTTCTAAAGTTTCATCAATAAGTAAGATCCTTTACAAAAGTTTTTGATAGATATCCTTCAACGGATTAAGGAAGTTTCCTTCTACTCCTGGTTTATTAACTTTTTATCAAAAAGCAGTTCATTTTAATGCATGTGTCAAAATATCACATGTACCCCATAAATATGTACAACAAAAAAAACCAATGAATTTTATCAAATGCCTTTTCTCCATCTATCGAGATGATCATTTAATCTTCTACATAGTAAATCACAATAATAGATTTTCGAACATTAAACCATCCTTGCATTCCTGAGAAACCTGTACCAGTTATTCCTTTTTTTCCTTTTTCTTTTTTGGAAATCCCCTTATCTTCTAACTACTGGTTATTCTTGAAGGCACCACTCAAATGCCTTTCTCTGGAAGACTTCCCAGTTCCTGGGTAGGGACCAAAAGGATCACATCCCATGGATTTCTTAGAACATCCAACAACCACTCATTTACAAATCTCTGCCTGAATTCCTCGTGGCCCCATACTGTGCCATGCTGCCTGCCACACAATAAGTGCTGGTTAAACACCCATGGAAAACTTTGGGAAAACAGACCCTATTTCTTATTGGTACCTTTAATCACCATATGGATTTAGACTACTGAATAGAAAATTCCCAAGAAAGTAAAATTAAAATGAACACTATAAAAAAAGGCTTTTATGCCCTAGACTAGAACCTACTCACTTCAAGTAATAGTTAACATAACCAAAAATGGGGAGCCTAATTCTTTCAGTTCTTTACAATGGAATTGAGCCTTAACTATGTACTAACATTGTGTATTTTATGAAAATGATTAAGAAAATTATTTAAATGCTTTAACCATACTACTTTTTTTTTTTTTTTTTTTTTGAGATAAAGTCTCACTCTGTCACCCTGGGCTAAACTACAGTGACATCATCACAGCTCACTGCAACCTCAAACTCCTGGGCTCAAGCAATCCTCCTGCCTCAGCCTCCCGAGTAGCTGGGACTACAGGGGCACGCCAGCATGCCCGCCTAATTTTTTTTTCTATTTTTAGCAGAGACAGGGTCTTGCTCTTGCTCAGGCTGGTCTCAAACTCCCGAGCTCAAGCGATCCTCCCGCCTCGGCCTCCCAGAGTACTAGGATTACAGACGTGAGCCACTGTGCCCGGCCTAATCATATTACTTTTCAAATATCGTGGAAATACATCTTCAACATACTCAGTGCTAGTGGATACAGTAAGTTTTATAAATGAGCATACTCCATACCGGAAGCTTCAGAAGAATAGCCAGCTGGAGAAACGCTAACCCAGAGTCAGATATTAAGGACAAGGCCAAGGTTCCAGCAAAGAGCAGCCCAATTAAACCCACTTCCCACTGTTTCCAGTATCTTCTCACCCACATTGGGAGAAACAATTTAGCAACCCTGAGTGCAAAGGCAAGTATCTTTGCCCCAAGGGTCAAGATGGTTATTCCCTAATGATACTTATCAGACCTAAAATCTATCCAAGGCTCACTACAGACTGCTGATAGTGCAGAGAAACAGGTGACAGAACAATGAAGTGATACTCCTTAAGTGCAGAAACTCCCTAGCAATGAAACCCACCAACTTAGAACCCATCAGAGTACTGACCTCATCCCTGTGCTTTTGACAGAAGACCAAAAACTGGGATGCTGCATCTCCCTTCCTGCTTCGTGGAGTGGAGGCCATGGCCTTCTTCCTCCCAGGAGGAGACCCAACTCCTCTTTTGGGGTCCACCTCTGCCATCTTTTGAGGAGTGTTCCTTACTGTGCCAGGGTCACTCTCCTGGTTCTCAGCAGAGCTAGACAGTTTGGTTCTCCGCCTTCTCTTTGTGGGAATGCCCTCTTCTCTCACAAACTTGGGGTTTTCAGCAGCTTCTTCACTGACTCCTGAAGATCCCGCCATTTCTCCCGAAAACTCCACAGCAACACCAGCCTCTTTAGCCACTCGAGGGTTGAGATGAAGCTGGTCCCCCACATAGACGAAGGTGAACTTGGCTTTCCGCTCCTCTACTGACATGCTCGCAGCCTCTTCTGCTTGAACAATGCCCATTTCCCACTGGGCCCTCAGTTTCCCTGAAATAGGTTTCAACAGCTGAAAAAAAAAACATGATATTTTAAGTTTCATTACACAAACATAAAAGTTAACTCACTTTAAAAAAGGATACTTTTACAGTTTCAGATAAATTTAGAAATCAAAAACTATAAAAACCAATTAACTTAGAAGGTTTTAGACAGAATTCGGCCCAACACAATAACAATTATTTTTTAAACCAGAAATCAATTCCAATCACATTAACTAATGTTTATATATATATGAAAAGTAAAATAAAAATTATGAAACAAATTATCTCTAGAAGTCATCAATGAGTAGAAGAAAAAATTTGTGTCTCCAAAGAAACTTGTCATATTTTAAAACATGGCTTACTTAGGCAAAAGTAAACAATGATAGATATATTAATAAAAAAGCCATTAGAGGTGGGTGTGGTGGCTCACACCTATAATCCCAGCACTTTAGGAGGCCAAGGAGGGAGGATTGCTTGAGCCCAGGAGTTTGAGACCAGCCTGGGCAACACAGCGAGACCCTGTCTCTACCAAAACAATTTTTTAAAATTAGCCAGGCATCGGGGCTGGTGCCTGTAGTCCTAGCTACTCAGGAGGCTGAGGTGGCAGGATCATTCCAGCTCAGGAGTTCAAGGATACAGTGAGCTATGATCCTGCCATTTCATTCCAGCCTAGGCCACAGAGCAAGACCCTGACTCAAAAAAAAAAAAAAAAAAAAAAAGAAGATGTTACAATATTTCAAGCAACTAAGTTCAAAACAAGATAAATAATAAAAAATTAAAATTAAAATTGTGGGTCTAAAAGTATACTGAATACTGAAGGATCATCTGTCACCTTAATTTTCTCAGCTTTCGTGGGTGCCTGCTTAGCACTTTCCTGGCATAATTTTTCAAACTGTCCTTCTCCTTCAAAAGCTACAAGGCTCTTCTCAAATATCCAAGCTCTTTCCGGGGCATCACCAAAGAACTGTACATGATACTGGCGTGCACTCTTTTTCTGACCTAGTTTTTAAAATAAAATATTAGAACATGAAAGTTAGAATTTGGGGTGAAATTAGGCAAATCTATTGCTCCTTTGCAATTGTTTTCCTCAGTGCTGTTTGAGTCTGTAAATCTCAAAATAAATCCTCCCTTCTTATCCCCACCATGCTCCATGCCAAACAGGGAAATTCATTTACAAAAAACTCCAATAAGGTTCAAAATTGACTGGGAGAGAAAGCCAATCAAATGCACTCCTTTATTATCTCCCCCTCTCAAGATCCTCTTAAAAAGATAGCAAATAAATAAAACAAGAGAAGACATCAGCAAAAGGGACACTTCAATAGAGGGGGCTAGAGTGGCAGTGAAGGGGGCAGTAGACCAGCTTGTCCAGCCCCTCACTCCCAGTGCTGGGGAGTAAAGGCACCAATGGCCTCCAAGAGTAGCTGAGACCACAGAGTAGCCCCTCAGATGCCCACTGCTGCTACTCTTAGCTGAGAGGAGGAAACCACGTCCCACAATGCAGCCAGAGGGAACGTGGATGAGGAAAGAGACAGTTGGACCCAAAACCACGAGAGGGGAGGCCAGATTCCATTGAGGTCAAATGAGAAGTTGAATACCGACAGGTAAGCCGGTTGAAAGGTCAGATCTCTGTGCCAAGTGGGGAGGCAGGGATCACCATGGAAGGGGCCATCAGTCCCTGTCTCCTTGTGCAGAACACTGGCCACAGGAAATCAAAGGATACTTCCTGGAGAACTGAAGCACCCCAAAGGAAAAGCCTCTCCACTGAATCTTCTGGAGATTCCCCCACCTAAGCATCCAATGGCCAGTCAGACCCTTTAAAGCAAAGCTGGTCCGGTAACAAAGCCCCACACACACAAACCTGCAAGCAGACCTGATTGCTATGCTCTTAAACACAAGCACAGTACAAAAGGAAGCCCAGGATCCAGGAAAGTCTCCTGAATGAATGAATGCAAAACACACAGAAGTAAACAACCTCTGCAGGACCACAGATAACAATGCAAGGAAGAAAAGACACCCAACAGAGAAAAACCTTGGTGTGCTATGAAAAGAGAACACAGAAAAAGAAAAAGCTATTTGGGATTTTAAATACAATTATGAATATGGCCGGTCACGATGGCTCATGCCTGTAATCTCAGCACTTTAGGAGGCCAAGGTGGGAGGACTGCTTGAGGCCAAGAGTTTGAGACCAGGGCAACATAGCAAGATGCTGCCTCTACAAAAAAAAAAAAAAAAAAAATTAGCCAGGCATGGTGGCATGTGCCTATAGTCCCAGACACTTAGGAGGCTGAGGTGGGAGGATTGCTTGAGCCCAGGAGCTCGAGGCTGCAGTGAGCTATGATTGAACCACTGCACTCCAGCCTGGGCAACAAAGTGAGACCCTGTCTCCAAAAAAATTTTTAAATTTAAAAAAATAAAATTATAAAAATAAAATTCAACAAAGCTCAGAAGATAAAAATCTCCCAGAATGAAGAAAAGATTAAGATGAAAAATATCTACTCCCGTAAGAAACCTATAGAATCAATCCAGGAGGTTCAATACTCAAATAACAGGCCTTCTGAACAGAGGAACAGAGAAACTCCAAGATTTAACACAAAAACACGTCTCAAACTTGAACACCCTCCATTATTTCACCCAACACCACAGCAGGGCCCATCTGTGAGATTCTAGCTGCTGGGGAGAGGGGAGAGAACAGCATCCAGTTAACAGAACAAGTAGAGGTACATCAAGAATGGCCAAAGACTCCTTCTAGTAATACCTTCAAAATTCCGAGGGTAATTATTTTCAAGATAAAATGCTATACCCAGCCAAACAATCGACCAAGTGTGAGGACAGAAAAGCAGCATTCCCTAAAGTGCAAGAACCCAAATTTACCTTCCATATACACTTTCTTAGAATGCCAAAAATGTATTCCACCAAAAAAGGAAAATTAATGAAAAAAGAACACAGCATGAAACTACAAAAAACAGGGCAAGTAACTCAGGAAAGCATCTTGAAGTCTAAGTTTACTGCAATACAAAAAGTTAAGAGCACCGGCGATTCAGATTGAGGCAGGAAAAAGAAAGATTCTAGGAGAGAGCTGCAGGGGAAGAAAAGAGGACAGAAAAGTCCTCTTCTACACAGAAAAATCTAGGTAGCAAGGAAAGAGGGTTAAAGGATAAGTTCCAAGGAGCAGAAAAGGAAGATGAGCCTCAAACACAGGTTTTCCTTTTTTTAGGAGAAAAAATAACTACATAAATATATAAATAGGAGAAACTAACTATATGTTAAGATTGAGTTTTAAGGATAGGGAGATGAATACTTGAAAAAAATGAAGGCTGTGTGGAGAGCCTTTATGATTTAAAAAGAAATGCAATAACTCCAGGAAAAACTAAAGGTGTACGAGAAAGAAAACCCAACTGTAGAACACAACTTGGCTTTTCACTGAATGAGATTTACAATGTCAATATTATATAAACACTTATTTTTTATTTAATAAAAACAGCTTAATTATAGAGGGAGGACACAGGGGAAGAATTAGGAAACAGTTGAAGAGCTTAATCTTCATTTTCCATAATAGAAAGTCAACGGAAAATGTCTAAATGATAAATTGAAATATAGTAGTTAAAAGTAGGCGACAATGTTGAAAGAGTTCAAAATAATTAATTGTGAGGAGGGGAACACAGGGGATGATTTTTCACCATTAATCTTTCAGTACAATTTGACTTGTTTCTAAGTGTACAAACGTCTTTGATTTGAAAATACCTAAGATTCAAGGGTATGTTCAAGGCATTTGTGACTTCTTCCATTACTTTAACACTTTGAAAGAACTTTTCTTACTAATGAAAATGAATATAGATAGATACACGTCATAGCATTTTTATAATGAAGAAAATCTGTTACAGTGCATGCAATGAAATATAAACTTAAATCATGTTTATAAATAGTTAATGACACAGAGAGACGTTCCTCATGTATCAGGTGGGAAGAAAGTAGAAGAGATTACTATAGTCTGATCCCAAGTTTACAAAATAAATGAGTGCAACATCTTTTAAGTTCTTTCCTATCTAGAAATTTGACAACATAACCCAATTTTCTCCTATTTTTATGGGTATCTTTAATCCATATGAACTTTATTTTGGTCCAAGTTGAGAGGTGAACATCTTGTTGTTTTATTTCTCTGCATAATTAACCAGTTGTCCCAGTACTATTTATTAGCACTCCTTCCTTCCTATGCCAATTTCTGATGTTCATTAATCCCAGTCTGTATAAAAATGCTTGTCCTAGACTCCTCCACCTCTATTCACTTCTACAAGAACCTGGCCTCCACCAGCAGTTCTAGGGCCTCCTTCTGGCTATGTTCCTTTCCTCCCCATCACAGCTCATTAGGCCACAGATGGCCTCTGAACCTCTGGGCTCAACTAAGCCAAATCTCACTCCAGATTCTGTGGAACCTGTTGACAACGGCCATTCATGCACACAGAATGAACCACACCAAGAGACAAGGCTGCCTGAGAACTGAAGCTTGAGGGAGAAAGAGAAGCTATAACAATGCAAGGCCAGGCACGGTGACTCACTCCTGTAATCCCAGCACTTTGGGAGGCCAAGGCGGGAGCACTGCTTGAGGTCAGGAGTTCAAGACCAGCCTGATCCAAGAGTGAGATCCCATCTCTACAGAAAAATAGAAAAATTAGCCCAGCATAGTGGTACACACCTGTAGTCCCAGCTACTGGGGAGGCTGAGGCAGGAGGATTGCTTGAGCCCAGGAGCTGGAGGTTGCAGTGAGCTATGATAACACCACTGCACTCCAGCCTGGGCAACAGAGTGAGACCTTGTCTCCAAAAAAAAAAAAAAAAAAAAAGGACAAGCATTACCAGGTTTGAGTTTCCCAGTTCAGTCCCTGTGGGGTACCAGAGCCCCAAAACAGGTAAACCAGAAACTGACAATAGAAAAGGGCACATCCACTATCGAGTAGGGGATTTTAACACATCTCTCTCAGCAGCTGATAGAACAAAAAAGAAACGAATCAGTAAAAAGCTTATACCATCAAATAACGTAAGACATGAGAAAACCAGATTACCTGTAATATTTTTAGAACATGCTAGAAATAAAGCAATGAGAGTTAATTTTTAAGATTCCCTTCCATAACAGAAAAAGCACAACAAAAATTTCCACAACAGAAAATTACTTGATTCTAGACTGCAGTTATCTAAAAAGAAGACCAGTAGGATCCAGGTGTGACAGGGAGATGATTAGAGTCCCCAGATGCAACAGAATCCAGTTTTCTCCATAGCATGACATCTAAAATATATAATTAGCTTCTATCTCCACCTTAAAGGATCAGGCCTCAAAGCTGCTAGACCATCTACGTATCCTGATAGATAGTAGCCAAGACAAGTTCTGCTGTTATAAATCACAAAAATGCTATTAACACTTTCATTAACTTAGATTTCCAAAGGATATCTGGACTTTCAAAAGAATCTAGATTGAGCTGCAGTATGAGTTATGTTCTCTTCTGCATGTATATTATGCTTTAGTTTTAAAAATTTAAGCATATTTACTAAGATACACAGATTCAAGCACGTCTATAAATCCCAAGCATGATATTATAAATTAAAGAAAACTGGGGACAGAAATCAGGGATAGGGTGAGGAGGTTCCATCTTACAGAGAAATAAAAGCACCTGCTTCACAGGGTGTGCTTAGCCTACTCCACACCAGGAGCCATCTCTTTTCCACGTCCCTGCCCTTCTCCAATAAGGACACCCCACCACTCACCGTCTCACTCCCACCATGGGGTACTGCAAGCCAAGAGGTAGGGAATCATAAATGGACCCAAGAGTCCACTTGGAGACCCACTCACATGTATCCCTGGCAAATTCTGTCTCCTGGAGCAACAAACATAACTAGTGCCCAGATCTGGGCTTCAACATACTATTCTCTACAAAAAGGACCTAGGCCTTCCAGAGAAATGGCTGATTCCAGGACTAGGGCAAAAAAAGTACAAGATGAGCCTAGAATGTATTGTTGGACCAGAAGGTAAAGAAATACTCAAAGGTTGATGGGGACATAAAAAAATAAGGACTGTAATACATAACTAGTCTTTTTAGGGGGGAGCTCATTTTCACAGAAAAAATGCCAGCTAAAATGTAGAAAGTGTAACAAAAATAGACAGTTACCATTTTATAAGTCAATAGATCATCAAGGACTACTAACACCAGGGCTGCAAGGGAACCCAGACCCTACGCATTCATGACCACAGGAGGCCGTGCCCTTCCACAGAGAGCTCTGAGGGTCCCACCTACTAAGGGGCGTTAGCTGCCCTGCAAGCCCCTCCTGGCCTGGTCTGCCTGGCCTACCATCCGTCCTTCCCTTCCCTGTGTTCTGCTCACGGGCTCCTTTGACCCCTTTCTTTTTAAAGGTTTTCTGCACCTCCTTTCAGCTGGAGGGTGTCTGTCCTGGCTTGCCTCCTTCTGAACGGCTTTTCAAATGTACATTATCAGTCTTCTGAAGTTGATTTGTATGTGATTACAAGGACCTGCTCCCTGCATCCAACAATTCCTAGAGAAGCAGACTGTTAGGAGTTAGGGCAGACTACTCCCTGGCCTAGGCTGATGGAGGACACCGCCTTCTTCTGCACACATAGAGGGCCAAAGCTACCTTTCAAGGCTCCTGAGCTCCAGCCTGGCTTTTCTGACCTGGGTGTGCTCGTGAGGGATCTAGAGTGTCCTGAGGAATGGGGGGTTGGGGTACTGTAGAGTGTGCATCTCAATCCCAGAGGGTAGGAAAGCACAGGGGTCGGGGACACCAGGACAGCTGAGGAATTCCCAGCTAGGACCATAATGACAGGCCACGTTCCTGATATAATGTTTCCTGAAGTGTGGTTGGGTGCTTAGTCAGTAAGGAAACTGTCCTTGACCTGGCATAGTTGGGAGTGAAGTGCCATGACATCTACAACCTATATTCACACCGTTTGGCAAAGGAGAAGCGTGTTTATATAGAGAAAGAGATGGAAAAGGCAAAACAAGATGTTTAAAGTTGGTGTATCGAGATGAGCGGGATGGGCATCCATTGTGCTATTCTACTTTGCCCAGTGGGCTTGAAAGGTTTTTAAATAGATAAATAAAAATACAAATAAGCAAATAATAAATAAAATATTTTACATATACACACAAAAAAGCTAGAATCCAAGTGTAACTGTTTAGCATTATTTTGAAAACTGGGCGAATACCTGGTGACATAAAGACACTTAAAAATGGGTACAATGCTATTAAAATTAAGTGACCAAATTCTAGGCTGCTGGAGGGTAAATAACTGGTCAATCAGGAATGTTTTCAGGACACATCTCTAGAGGTAGAAGAGTAGGGGAGTAGGGGTCGATGCAATAAAAATTCAGGTTTTAAAAGTAAAAATGAGGATAATAACAATCGCTTACTTGAGTGCTCAGCAGTCACTGTGTTATTGGTACCCTCATTTTTCATACACAAGAAACCACGACTTAGCAAGATTCAGTAGTTCATCACCAAGATCAACCAGCTGAGCTGGACACTAGCAAGCTGATTCCAGACAGAGCCCATGCCCAAACTACAAAGAATATACCACAATGCCATAAGCACAAGAGTGAAAACACTTAGCTAGAGTGAAGGGCCCAGGAGTCAAGCAAAAAAGTGAGATTTGAATAAAAATGGCAGGATACCTGAATGTCAGAGAAGCTGTTGCAGACTACAGGAATTACTTAAATCTAAAGCAGAGGAAAGATATAATGAAATTAAAGTAATGAACCCCGGTAGGAGGAACAAGGAGACATTCAAAAGACTACTTCAGGCTGGTGCAGTGGCTCATGCCTATAATCCCAGCATTTTGGGAGGCGAAGGTGGGAGGATCGCTTGAGTGCAGGAGTTTGATACCAGCCTGGGCAATAGCAAGACCCTGTCTCTACCAAAAAAAAAAAAATTAGCTGGATGTGGTGACACACACCTGTCATCCCAGAGGTGAGAAGATTGCTTGAGCCCAGGAGTTGGAGGCTGCAATGAGCTATGATCGTGACACTGCACTCCAGCCTGGGTGACAGAGTGAGACCATGTGTCCTAAGGGCTAGGAGCTTGACATGGCTTCATATAAACAACTAAAAATCCCCAGAACTAAAAAGGAAATCAGTAAGAGTCACTTGAGGTGTGCCATGCAGACAGAAGATGTGAAAGTCACCAGGTTTGCTGTGTGGGCACCAGGCCCAGTTTTAGGGAGCTAAGAAGGAACTGACAATCCCTCACACACACCTATATGTGCCTGGACCCTGGCTGCAGAAGCATAATGGTCCATCCCCAAAGGGGGGGACAGCTTCTATCTGAACTAGTATTTTCTTTCACACTCTGTCCAAGTCTAGATGCCTTGGGGTATAGCCTGGGGTTCCTGTAGCCCCTTGGAAGGGACTCCCCCAATTCTGGCAAGCCAAGGATGCCAAGAGTCCTCAGTGGAGATAGAGCTGTAACCAGACCATAGGCTCTTCTCCTGCCACAAGTCCTGGGAGCACACATGCATGCCTGAGCCTCACAGCAGAGGCCATCCACACCCACCTGACAGAAGACCAGGGCAGGACTCAGGTAGGGGCACCTGGGACTCAAGTGAGGTCCTGTTTATCCTGAACCCATCCCTTCTAAAGTTGACATTTGCCAGGGAGGTGCCACTGTGTCTCACTCCCAGCAGCCAGCTGCTCCCACAGCCAGCCAACAAGCCTGTTTGGCTACTTGGGTGGCAGCGGAGGACCTAAGTAAGCCCAGAGCGAGAGCAGCAACTCTACTCCTGTGAGAGCTCAGGCCTCCAGCCAGAGACCAGGAGAGGCCACATATGCCTGCACCACTGAGGGGCCATACAAGGCTGACTGTTGGCAGTACTGGGCTGGAGCACTGGCCTGGTCCAGTCACGACTCTAGTCGCCCACACTTCTGAAGGGTGCACAGATCACTGGGGCACTAACCTGCTCAGCTCCAACTCTGTACTCGCCACAACTCACCTTCCTTAAACTAAATGCAAACTTTAGAAGAATTTTCCAGAAGACTCTCAAACCACCTGATCCTTTACTTTTCCTCCAAAAACACATTTATAGGTTGTCCAACTATTATTTAAGTATTTGCTCTATATCAATGACATACTACATTCTTAATATGTTACTGTAGCCTATTCCATGTACAAATCAATTTACCTACCCAAGTTTTGTAAGACAAAGATGATCATTTCTAGTTGTTTTCCCTCTTCCTCCAGGCCTAATAAACTTGGATGTCTTTATAACTTGAACTTAGTATAAAATACTATTTCTGCAAACCATGCTGAAATAAGCAATCACTGCACATCTAGATAGTAGGGCTATTTAAGGAAGAGTAAGAAAGAAGCCTGGAGACAAGAAAGACTAAGCGCAAAAGAGAAAGATGGAAAAACAGCCCAAAAAACACAATACCTTTAAGTTTGGTATAGTTGTGAAGGAGTGGGTCTGCAGAAACCATGCAAGGCCACCAAGGGTAACCCGACACTTTGGACCACACCAAATCACCGATGTTATATTTCAACAGGTGGTCTTTGTCTCTGCCAGTGTTTGGGCAGGACTCTTTCTTAACTGGAATCTGAAAATGAACAATAAAAGACAAATACTAACACATCTAATAACTACCCCTAAATCCAGCCTTCTATCCATACAAGACCCAGGATTAATCAGGCTGGAGGTTCAAAACACGTATCCCAAAAAAAGGAGCATGCACCCCTTGCTGTGTTTTAGAGCATAGCCCCAATATCACTTCATGGAACCATCTGTGTCTCTCACCCTCAGCTAAAGGGTCAGCACAGTGCCTGGCCCATAGCAGGTGTTCAACACTACAAGGATCTCTCTATAAATCTATTTCCTTGGCCTGGTGGACGGTCTTTAATGGTTCTTTATTCAATTGCTCAAAGAGTAATTCTCACAGAACCCCAAATTTTTACTGACCCCCGCCCCCAGGCACATGTCTGACCATCAGTTCTTAGGAGCACATGTGTCACCTGACATGAACGTGCGAGTGTGAGGGCAGGGCTGGAGCAAGTCCCAGCTCCACCACTTGTGATCTGAGTACTCAGGCTCTCTGAGGCTCAATTTCTCCATCTCTGGCACGAGTAGTTTATGAGGCTGAACATCCCACCACAGGCAAACTCCTCCCCAAGCCATTCATGGTTCTACTCTCCAGTGGGATCAAGCATATGAGCAGGGACCCGACCTCCTTGAGGATGAATTCCTGATCCTCCTTCTAAGAGGACTATGTACTTAGGCAAGCTGTTGAACTGCTGTGGGCCTCAGTTTCCTCACCTGTGAGCTGAGGATACCAGCTCTGAAATCTCACTGGCAGTCACAAAGATCTGTGGGCATGCTGTTGAGGGCTGGCTTGAGCTGCCACATTACACACTTTCAGGGTTACATTTATTGTCCCCACTCTGCAGATGGAAGTCAAAATTCAGGTGATTTACCCAAGTTTTAACAAAACCAAGTGTCAGAGCTAGGAATAAAAGCCAGGTCTCTGACAATTTGCGCAGGCTTTTTCCCCTGTAAAAGCGTGAGGTTTGGCCAGGCACAGTGGTGCATGCCTGTAATCCTAGCACTCTGGAAGGCTGAGGTGGGAGGATCGCTTGAGCTCAGGAGTTCGAGACCAGCCTGACCCAAGGGCAAGACCCAATCTCTACAAAAAATAGAAAAATTAGCCGGGCATGGTGGCACATGCCTGTAGTCCCAGCTACAGAGGCTGAGGCAGGAGGATCACTTGAGCCCAGGAGTTTGAGGTTGCAGTGAGCTACGATGTACGATGACACCACTGCACTCTACCCAGGGCAACAGAGCGAGACTCTGTCTCCAAAAAAAAAAAAACCAAAACCATGAGGTTCAACACAGCCATGTGTGCTTCAAAAAATCATTCTATCAGCCCAGATTACTAACCTGGACTTTTAAAAAACCTTGCCATTGTAATTACATTAGCAAGAGCTAAACAGCTCCTGAGCACTCAAAAAACTTTATTTTAAACACTCAAACCTCTTCATTATTTTAATGATTTCAAGGAAATTCCAGCCATTCCCCCTATCTGTGGCAACTCTAAAGTTCCTCAGTTACAATTTTAAACTCAATATCCCAACCATGATGACAATGTCAACTCCCACTTGTCTCCAGCTCCCTGTCCCCACCCCTCCAAGTGGGCCTGGAGCTGCAGCTAAAGACCAACACCCTGTAGACCATCGTCCAGACAGAGGAGGCTGCTGCCCTGTCCCTATTTCCTTTTGTCAAGGCCAAGGTCCCTTGGCTGTCATATATGGCTTATACTCATTTAAATGTTAGGGCCATCCAGAGTGTCACCTTAAGACATGGTGACACCAACCTCCACACAGAATGGAGCAGAACCACCCTGTCCTTCCACCTTAAGCTAGGGCTCTCCTTCCCAGCCTTTGATTAGTGAACACTCATTTGCTTGTTTATGTTCAGCATGCTGGGCTCATGAAGGCATAAGACACAGCCCCAATCCTCAAGGAGGCAGACCGTGTGCTGACCACCTGGCTTAGGAGACAGGTAAGTGGACAGTGGATCTGTGTGGGAAGACGGCAGGAGCACCCCTGCACAGCACCGCTCTGCCTCCCACTTATTAGACAGAGCAGGCTTAAGGAGTCTCACGCTGGAGCCCAGTGTGTCTCCACTGACCATATCAGGCCAAAGGATGCCTTGGACATGAGATCCATGAGGACAGTGCAGCCTCAAGCCATCAAGCAAGGGCTCTGGAACTGGCAGGCCCAGAGTCAGAAACTGATTTTGACTCTTTTTAGTCATTTTAATCCTGAACACCTAGTTAACCTCCCCAGGCCTCTCAACAGGCTCAGCAGCTGGCTGTGAGACCCACGGAGGCAACACCGTGGCAACCTTAGAGCCTGATGCCCAGCCCACAGCCAGGGCTCAGTCAAGCACTGATAGCACCAGGCCGTCCCCCCATCTGCTCCACCCACCACTGCACCCGCGCAGGTGCCCTCACACGGTTCCCACGCTCACATTCACCATCACATGACCCCTGTCAGAATTCCCCATAAATACCTTTTTATCGGAAGGACTTGAGATCTTAGACACTAGGGCTGCTTCGACGAGACCCTGCTCCAGTAAGGAGTCATACTTTACACTCCTCTTCCTGTTCCTCCTCGCCTTGTTTTCTGGTTTTTGTCCATTTTCTCCTGACTGGGACACATCAGCAGCACTGTCGCCACAGATGGAAGACTCAAAGAGAGGTTTCCCATTCATGTATGTTTTGGTGATTTTCAGCTTAATTTCTGGAGAGCCATTTTTGATAGGGGTAGTGCTAGGTGGTGTCCCCATTCCTTTCATTTCCTGGGGTTCAAAACGCAATTTGGCATCATGAGTACCAGGTTCCCCATTAAATACACGGGAAGTAAGATCCTTCAGCTTCTCAGCTGGGATAAACGGAAGTGCATCGTGGCCATTAAACTTCTGCATGACGCCCTCCTGTAGACTGTTAGAAAGCTGGGCTTTGCTGAGGAACACCGAACACTCACGATTCACTTCACAGCTCTGAGTCTTCCCATTTGTATTGCCAAGGATTTCCGGTGCCTGCTTCATCTTAATGCACTTTACAACTTTCTGAACAGAAAGAGGATTTTTTTGGATGCTAAATTCCATCTAGCCCAGATGCTTCCGTTCTTAGAACACTACAGTATTAAAAAAGAAAAAAAAAAAGAAAAAGCAACATATTACGTTTAAACCTAGGATAAGTATGCCAACACCTCTACAGCTTTGTGGGGTTTGGGGGTTTTTTTAAAGCAATTTATGATGTTTTATATAATGATTTAGGCCACAGGAGGCAGTTTTAATATCACAATGACACAGAATCACAAAATGATAAAGCTGAAAGGAAAGGCAACAAGGAATCATCTTTAAAAGGGAGAACACACCAGTCAGTCAAGGACAGCAAACTCCAGTTGGGCACTACCACTAGCAGTCAACATGGCCATGGACGCATGACTTAACCTGCTCAGTCACCCTTGAAAAGCTGATTACCACCTGCCCACCAGTAAGGTATACACTTCAAAGAGCCACTGTGTGTGAGGCAGCTAACACGATGTCGGGCCTGTGCACAACAATAGGGAGATGCTTGAAAGCAAAATAAACACTAACAGGAAAAGAGCTCACCAGGCCCTCCTGTTACAGCCTAGGGCCCTGAGGCAGAGGCCCAGATCCACGCCCAACCCAGGATCACAAAGTCAACACATCTAAAATCAGATCTTCCAACCCCAGCACAGTCTTAGCCCCAGACTGATGAAAAAAGAAACAAGAAGCCAAGAGTAACCAAACACAAAAGCACTCGGAGTCAGTTCTAGTTTGTGCTCAAACTAGCATTCTAATCTCTGTCCCCCAACCCCTCCTCGTTCAGGCCCAAATTAAACACCACAAGGAACACTACAGTAACCTTAAATTTTATTTAGCTATCACCTGAAGATTAACTAGTCGAGGGCAACACTGCTGAGCCGTAACAGGCACTACTCTGCAACGTGGAGAAAACAGCCAATGTGCCATACTGGCCATATGAGGCACAAGTGCAGAAGTGGGTAGTTTTAGGAAGACCCCTCTGAATGCAGTGTGGTGATGTGGAGTCTTCACTGTGAAGCTACAGTCTCCAATCTGAGACACACGGTGAAGAGGACAGAGCTAGTGACAGGCAGGCACCCACCACCCCAGCTGGGAAGACCTCTACCAAGTGTCTCCATCACACATTCCATCCAACGAGACCCCTCTAAGAAGGCAGCAACCAACATCATCAGACACTGGGGAAAAGTTGAGAACAATTAAGGACCAGAGATGCCCCGGGATGTTCCCCAGGGACATTTAGCCCCATCTGGAAACATTTCTGATTGTCACCACTTGGGGGCTGCCACTGACATATCAGACCAACTGTCCCATGGGTAAAAACTATAAACCCTGGACAAAACATAAAAAACAACTACCTCAAGGCACCAAAAAGTAACCAAAAGCAGGAAGAAAATGGATGTTCCCTTTCTTTCTCTTGAAAGAAAGGGAACAACATTGGCTGAACTCAATTTTTAGATCTGTGCCTGCGGAGAGTTTGAAGCAACTGCAACAGCTGTAAAAGGAAGGGGGAAATCTCAAAAAAGAGAGAGTCCCAGAAGGAAAATTCCAAATTTTGCATATAAACTCTGCCCAAATTCCAGGCTAACACACACATGGGACAGATTCCAAGCAGCCTAGCATATAAATAACTGAAATGAGGTTCCAGCTGCTGGACAAAAACAAAGCAAAAAGCACTCTTATAAGGAATATAGGCCTGGCGTGGTGGCTCACACCTGTAATCCCAATACTCTGGGAGGGCGAGGGGTGATGATCACTTGAGGTCAGGAGTTCGAGACCAGCCTGAGCAAGAGCAAGACCTCGTCTCTACCAAAAATAGAAAAAATTAGCTGGGTGTGGTGGTGTGTACCTGTAGTCCCAGCTACTCAGGAGGCTGTGGCAGGAGGATCACTTAAGCCCAGGAGTTTGAGGCTGCAGTGAGCTATGACGACACCACTGCACTCTAGCCTGGGTGACACAGTGAGACTCTGTCTCCAAAAAAAAAAAAAAAAAAAAAAAAGGACTATAACAGAATCCGTATGTCTACTACAACAACATCCAGGATACAATCCAAAATTACTAAACATATGAAGAAACAGGGAAACAACAGAAACCAACCCCAAAATGGTCCAAATATTGAAATTCATCAGACAAGGACTTCAAAGCATCTATAACTATGTTCAAGGACAGACAGGAAAACATACAGAGGCCAGAAGACAGGAAAATGACATTTAAGTACCGAAAGAAAACCTGTCACCCAGAATTTTATATCCAGAAAAAATATCCTTCAAGAATGAAGGCAAAACACTTTTTGAGAGAAATACAAACTAAGAAGTCATCACTAGCATACCTATACTACAAGAAATGTTAAAAGAAGTTCTTTAGGTTGAAGGGAAATGAGACCAGGCTGAAATTCAGATCTTCAGAAAGAAATTAAGAGCACCAGAAATGGTAAATATATGAGTAAATGTAAAAGACTATTTGTTCCTCTTAGTTTCTTTAAAATTCATATACTAAAATTTATAACACTATGGGGGTTATAACTTACATAGGCATAATACACATGACAACTATAGCATGGGAGAGAGAGAAATAAATCTAGACAGTCGCAAGATTCTTATATTTTATATGAAGTGGTACAATATTAACACAAAGTAGACTATGATGAGTTATGGATGTAAACTACAATCCTAGCTAGCACAACCACTAATGCAAAGAACTAGAGCCAATAAAGAGATAAATATGAATTAGTTGCAATTAAAGTTTGGGATATTTTACACAAAAATTCAGAATTCTGGCTTCTCTTAGAACTTACCCTAGGTCATGTGGCTAGAAAGTCATGGGGCCAAGATTTAATCCCAAGCGTAGGTCTGGAATTAATCATGACCTGTATGTGAACCACACTTTTCAAGATTGTGTGTTTCTGTTGTTATTTTCAAGTTTCTTTTAAATCCTTGAACATATTAAACATGACTATTTTAAATATCAGGTCTTTATAGATCTATTTCTACTAATTGTTCGGCTTTCTTGCGGCGGGGGGAGATCTTTTTCTCATTCGTGGTACTTGTTTCTTTGTGTGTTTTGTCATTTTTTCCTCCTAACCTGACTGTGGACTGCTCATTTCCCTAGGATGTTACTGGGAATGCTTTAAGGCAGCGGTCCCCAACCTTTTTGGCAGGGACTGGTTTCATGGAAGACAAGTTTTCCAGGAAAGAGGGGGTGGGGCAGTGGGGGGCTCAGGCAGTGATGCGAGCAATGGGGAGCAGCTGTAAATACAGAAGAAGCTGAAGCTTCACTTGCTGGCTGTTCACCTCCTGCTGTGTGTGCCCCTCTCCCCACACCCCCCACCCCTCTTTCCTAAGTTTCATGGAAGACAATTTTTCCACGGACCAGGCGTTGGGGACCACAGCTTTAAGGCATGGGCTCCTCCAGACAGGATTTGCCTTAGCTCCACAGCACTCCTAGTCACTCACCACTTGATTTTATCTTTATAAAAGTTTTCTTTTAATCAAAGTCATACGAACAAATTAGAAAACCTTTCACTTTTTCTAGCATTTCAAGAAAATTATAAAACCTAGCCAAAACTGACCCAAGAGGTAGAAAACCTGAAAGTCCAATAACTAATGAAGAAAGCCCAGAGAACTGTAATAGCTGGTCTTACCACCCCTTCAATGAATAACCGTTCTTATATTGGGGAAGGCAGGAAGGGGTTAAGTTCTTAAATGCAGAAAAGTATGAATAACAATAGGACAAACTAACATATCCACCACCCTGAAAGACAATTTTTAGCATTTTGCCACATTTGCTTCAAGTCTTTTTTATATGAAAGAAGAAAGAACTACAGGTAATAACAATTACAAATATGTATTTAGTGTTTACTCTGTAGCACTTCTATGTTAAGGCAGGGTTTCCAGACCTGGAACTAGGAGAGGAGCCAGTCTTCGTGGGGCTCCCAGAAGCGGGAAGCCAGGGTCACCTGGTGAGACTGGCCACCTCCACACCCACAACACTGTGAGGCAGGTGTGACTGTTCCACTCCACAGGTGCAGAGACTCACACCTGTGTCATCCAGTTAGAAGACAAAGGGGCAGCACTCAAACACAAGCAACCCATCTCAAGCACCACCTCCCACAGGTCTCCGGTGAGTGAATGGATAAAACACACACAGATGCCGTCTACCTGATTCTCGAAATATAAGTTCCATTTACTCTCCCCCAGAGGCAATCCCCATCATGAATTTACTATACATCCTTCCAGGCTATAGTATATATTCATTAACACAAGAACCGTGGTATGTTGTTTGTATTTCTATAAATGCTATGTTATACCTTTGCTCTGCAATTTGATCACTCAACATATCTTTATCTCCCCATGTTGATATGCACAAATATAGCTCGGTCTTTTCAACTGCTGTGTATTTTACATCACATAAATATTTCATAAATTGTTTAAACTATTTATAGAAGATGATAGAAACATAAAACATGGAAAATGATGTAAAGTTTCCCAAAACATTATGCAAGGCTGGCATAACCCTCATACCAAAACCAGAAAGCAAAACAAAAAAAAAGGTACCCAAAAAAGCTATAGATCAATCAAGAACTGTTAAAAAAAAAGAAAGAAAGAAAGAAAAAGAAGTAAATCATCAAACCCATCCATTACTAAATTAGAAGAGTAAGATACCATGGCCAAAGAGGGTTTATGCAAAAATGTAAGGATGACTCAACATGAGCAACTCAATTAATGCTGTCATCATGTTAAGAGATTACAGAAGATTTCTGGTGAAGATGGCCAAAAAACAATTTTTTTTTTTTTTTTAAGAGAAAAGTTCTCACTCTGTCACTCAGGCTGGAGTGCGATAGAATGATCATAGCTCACTGCAGCCTCAAACTCCCGGGGCTCAAGTGATCCTCCTGCCTCAGCCTCCCAAGTAGCTGGGACTACACCTATTAGCCGCACCACCCACGCCCTGCTAATTTTTTTTTTACTTTTTGTAGAGACGGGGTCTTGCTATGTTGCCCAGGCTGGTTTTGAACTCCAGGGATCAAGTGATTCTCCTGCCTCAGCCTCCCAGAGTGCTGGGATTACAGGCGTGAGCCACTGCGACTGGCCTAAAATATTGTTTTAAAGAAAAAAGTTAGCTATACTGCCTAACTCAAAGCAAGCAAGGGAAATCTCTATGTCTAGAAATAAAGGAGGAACCACAGTCTGAGCCTCGTAGGGTGCAGGCTGCCCATGGCAGGACCCCAGGCTTTACAAGCTAGGGCTTGGCAGCTGGAATACAGAGCAGAGGAGCAGAGAAAGGGTCTGGGCCTGCCTGGGAGTGGTTGGGAGCAGAGCATGGAGGCTACTGCCCAGGCTGGAATCCTGGCTCTGCCATTACTAAGCTGTGGGACCCTGGGCAAGTGACTACCTCTCATCCTAACTTCATGTCCTGGGGACAGAGGACTGACTTCATAGGATACTTCTGAACATTAAGAAGGAAGAGAAGGCACTGCCAGGCAGAAGACTCTCCAATCACCAGGTGTCTGTTGTCACAGTGTGGTCGTCATCACCTGAGCCCCTCCACTGGCCAGCCTAGGGTTGGGTCCTCAGCAAACACCCACCAGAGGCCACTGGGGTGACAGAATCGCCCTTGAGAAATCTGAACCCCAAGCCTTTGCCTCAGAAGGCTGTGTGGTATCCCAAATCCTGAGACATGAAATTTATATCAAAACAGGTCTAGAGTGAGTGACGCTGTTAAGACTCTGCAAAGGCAACCAGGAAACCGCTCATGGGCCCAGAGTACTCGGAAGATCCGCTCAGATGACTTCCCAAAGTAAGCTGGAAGCCAGAGCACACAGCCCTCACCAATAGTGGGGGATTCCCAAGGAACCAGGCCCAGGATAATGTGGAAGGTCTTCTACAAAATAAGAACAGGAAATTACTGTTTTCATAACTTGCAGACTTGGAAACAGGCATTGAAATAAAAAACTCAGTTGTTGAGTTTGAATATAGCAGGACAGCCACAGCTAAAAATATAATAGAAGATAAATCTGAACAAATCACCAAGGAAAAAAGCTGGTAGAGATGAAAATATTTAAGATAAATTAAGAGACAAAACATTCATGTTTCATTCTTTCAAATATTTACAGAGTGCCTACTATGTGCCACACACTGATTTTTAGGTGCTGGGGGTACAGCATTGAACAAAACCGAGTAAAAAACACTCTGCTCACCCAAAAGAATTGAAAGTAGGGACTCGAAGAGATATTTGTGCATCCATGTTTTTGACAGTATTATTCACAATAATCAAAAGGTAGAAGCAACCCAGAGGTCCGCTGACAGATGAATGGATAAGCAAAATGTGGTCTATCAACACATTATTCAGCTTTAAAAAGGATGGATGTTCTTGGCCAGCGGCGTGGTGGCTCATGCCTGTAATCCCACTAGCACTTTGGGAGGCTGAGGCAAGAGGATTACTTGAGGCCAGGAGTTCCAGACCTGGCCAAAGGAGCAAGACTCTGTCTCCCCCTTGCCCCCAAAAAAGGAGTTAAGCATCATATTGCTGTTTTTTAAACAAGTGCTTAGGAATTATATAAGTAATGATTTACATTTGACAGAATACATATAAAATATGACCTAACATGTTAAGTAGCTGGGGAGGCTGAGAAGCCCCTGCAGGACCACATGGAATGGGGGGGGGAGTCTCCAAAATGAAGGGAGGGGCACTATTCTCAGAAGGTGGGGAAAGGGACCTGGGCAACAACAGGCAATGTTCAAAACATTCACTGAGCATGAGACCTGTTCCAGCATTTGGAAACAGAGCAATAAACAAAATGCAGTCCTTATTCTCGTGGAGCTAATGTTCTAGAGAAGAGAGGCAGAAATTAAGAAATACAGATATCTTAGGGAAAGAGAAAGATAGACCAGAGGGTGGGGGGAAGCAGGAAAACCGTCCCTTCCTAGCAAGCCTCACAGCTCCTTTCTGCTGGGCTTTACTTCAGAAACAGCAGGCCTCACTGCTCTCGCCCTCCCACTGCCTGAGATGTCAGTTACACCCCATGCTGACCATTCTGTGAATCTAACTGAGCAGAGAGGCACCTTGGGAAGGTCTCAACACTGGGACAGCTGTGAGGCTTTCAGGACATTCATTCCCCAGAGCCAGGCCATGAGAGGTACCAAGCTCCAAGCGATTCCTCCAGGGTCAGAAGAGGGACTAAAATGGAAAACCCAAGTTTGCAAATATGATCTACACACACCTAAAATCCTCTCATTTCCTACCATTTCACACTAATCTACCTGAAATACATTTTTGTCCTACCATCATTGAATGATGACAGCACCTCTGTTCTTTTATGGTCTACATAAGGAATAATGGAGTCAGCATAGAGTTTGCTACAGAACAGGGAGGGTCCAAAGGCATTGACCACTCCATTAATCAAAAATTCTCTAATAAGGTTATTCTACAAAATTTCGAATTTATTCACAGCAAAAGTTTTACTTCTCCTGTGCAAATACACCCATGACAGTAAGGACTTCATAACTGACCTATTTCCTTTTTTGTTTTGGCTGTAAAGAAACTCAGAGCCAAAAGGCAAGGCTCAACACCAGCCCTTCTGGCTGCTTCTCTCTTTCTCAACACCAATCTTAAACTTATGATGATACGTAAGTTGATATGGTCCCTGGTCCCAATTACTGGTTTCTTTCTATTTCACTGTATATATTCTTAATGTAATATGTCAAATAATCAGACTCCTCATGCACTGCTAGTGTGAATATAAAATGGTGCAGCCACTGTGGAAAACAGTCTAGTGGTTCCTCAAAGTTAAATATAGTTACCATGTGACCCAGCAATTCCATTCCTAGGTACCTACCCAAGACAGCTGAAAACATGTTCATACAAAAATTCATATAAGAATGTTCATAGCAGCATTATTCATAACAGCAAAAAACAACCCAAATGTCTATCAGCTAATAAATGGGTAAACAAAATGGTCTATCCATACAATGGATATTTAACCATAAAAAGGAATGAAGTACTGATTTATGCTACAACATGGATGGACATTATGCTAAGTGAAAGAAGCCAGACACAAAAGGCCACATACTGTATGAATCCATTTATGTGAAATGTCCAAAATAGGCAAATCCATAGAGACAGAAGTAGAATGGTTGCCAGGACCAGAGAGGAGGGGAGGATGGGAATTGACTGTTTAATGGTACAGGATTTTTTACTGGGATGATGAAAATGTTTAGGAATTAGGTAGTGGCAATGGTTGTACAACACTGAATACGCTAAAAACCACTGAACTGTACACTTTATAATGGTTTAAACGGTGCATGTTATGTGAATTTTATCTCAATAAAAAGTCAAATCTTTTGTGGAATGGGCAAAGTGTCAAACATATCAAGTTCCATCACTAATGCATCTGTAAAATCTTTTTCTATTTTCCTTCTAAAACATATTTAAAGCATAAAGATAATTTTCTGAACATAGTAGGGGTATCTGCTCCAAAAGCTGGAAACGCTAAAGAACTGGCTTCAAGTCCATGGAAGTTGTAGTCACAGCCCTGGCCCTGTTCCTCGTGCCAGGCAGCCAACCCTGCCCCGACAGAAGCAAGAATGGAAGTTTAGTCCAGGGACAGGGAACATCAATGGGGTCACAACTGATGTGGGAGGGGCTCTGAAAACATCAAGATTACAAGAAAGCCCAGTAGTGAACTGTAAAGACCCTTAGCCCCTTCTGGCAGCCAGCCAGAGGACACCTGTCAGAACCCAGGAGAAACACCTACTGATACTGACACTGAGGTCCTCACCAACCAGCCCTCAGTGAAGTCCCCACCCAGACTCCTCCCATCAGCTCCTGAGCATCCATCTTGATAATAAGCCTTCCGGCAAGGACCACCAGGCATCCGAGGGAAACCCACTATGAGAGACAAGAGTTTAAAAGCAGGAGAAAACCAGGAACTTAGAGGAACACACAAGACAGGAAATGGGAGAAATCTCAAAAGTACACTCCCATTTGTAGTTAAAATACACACACTAAGTTTTACTCAGGTATGCCCTGCCTAGTTCTGGCTACAGTGTTGCCTCTAAGGAGGTGAATGGGGTGGCTAAAGAACAGGGAAAGAGGGAGATTTTTACACCATACGTTTTAATTGTGAGGCATGTGAATATATTAAAGTTTTTATCTAGGTTTTTAGGCCAGGCGGCTCACAGCACTTTACGAGGCTGAAGTGGAAGGATCCCTTAAGCCCAGGAGTTTTGAGACCACCCTAGGCAACACAGCAAGACCCTGTCTTCACACAAATTAAAATTAAAAAATTAGCCGGGCGCGGTGGTATGTGCCTGTAATCCTGGCTACTTGGGAGGCTGAGGTGGGAGGATCGCTTGAACCCAGGACTTTGAGGATGCAGTGAGCTAGGATTATACCACTGCACTCCAGTCTGGGCGACAGAGTGAGACCTTGTCTCTCTAAAAAAAAAAAATTTTTTAATTAAAATTAAAAAAAGGTTTTATTTAGATTTTTAAAGGAACAGTATGAAAATATAAAAATGTCTCCAAAATAATTAAAAATTACAGCACTCTCTATAATAGCATTCCATAACTGCTAAGGGGATGAAAGAGACAGCCAGTATTATTAATATGTGCCTCCTAGAGTTCTGCCAGAAGGAGACTGAGAAAGGCAGGAAGAAGGGGGGAAGGAAAGGGAAATGAAAGGAGGCAGAGAAATGGAGGGAAGTAGGAAGGAAAGAGAAATGTAGGAGAGAAAAAGAAGACAATCTGAAGATTATGCCAATGAAATAACTACATAATAGGAGTTCTAAAAAGAAACATAAGATAAAAAACTTATGACAGAAATAACTCAAGATATATCAAAATCAAAAGGTCAAAAGGACCCACTGGATGGGATTTTTAAAAAAGGTCACATGACACATGCAAAGAATCAGAAATCTCAATAGTGCCAGACTTCTTAAAAGAGAAAATGCACATGGGAAACTCAAAAGCAATGAAGTGATGCTTTCAAAATTTTGAGGGAAAATTAATTTCCAACCTAAATGATATACCCAGCCAAGCTATCAATCAAGTATAAGCATAAATAGGTAATTTTGGCATGTAAGGTCTCAATAAATGTTGCCTCACATATTGTAAGGTAACTACCAGAGGCTGAGGTGGGAGGGTCACTTGAATCCAGGAGTTTGAGGTGATAGGGAGCTATGATCACACCACTGCACTTCACCTGGGCAACAAGAGTGAGACCCCATCTCTTAAAAAAAAAAAAAAAAAAAAAAGGAAAAAAGAGAAAAAGATAACTACCAGAAGGTTTATTACCAAACATGAAGGCAAACCAAGGAAAACGTGAGATTCAAGAAACAGTCCATCTCAGAAGATGACGTGAACACCTCTGCAGCAAGCTGTGGAGAGTCCATGCAGTCTAGAGCAGGAAGGCAGACAGCTCTGGGAGAAAGGTCATCGCAAGAAAAAAATGAACTGACAGATCTAGTGTAACTGACCATCCCAAAAGGCTTTTTATACAGTTCATTTGGAAAACCTTTGACTGAATTAGTAATAGATACATGGAAAACTAAGCAAAAAGAAAGATTATTACCACCAGAAAAACAAAAAGTTGTACAAGAAAGTAAATATTATCAGTCTTGGTGTATGGTTTAGCTAAACAATGTAACTATTTATAAATATTAATCTAAACCAAAAATTGCTATAAAAGTATGGTGAATTAAAGATGGCCAACAATTCTTTGTCACCCTTCCCTGCAAGAGACAACATCTATTTCTCCCCGGAGTCTGATGTGGCCCTGGAGCTGCTTTCAACAACAGAATATGGCAAAGCGACACTAAGACGGTTCTCACCCTAGCCTTTAAAAGGACTGGCAGGTTTGGCTTCCTCCTTCATGGAACCAGCCACCATGCTGCAAGGAAGCCCAAGCAGCCTTATGGGATGGCCCATACTGGGGACGATGAGGCCCCCGGCCAACAGTCCCTGCTGCACTCCCAGCCAACAGCCAGTACCAACAAGCTAACACCACATAGAGTTGAAGGAACAAGCTAACCCTGACAAACCATGTCCAAATTACAAAATGTAAACAATAAATGCTGTTGTATTTTCAGCCACTAATTTCTGAAATAGATAATCAAAACATCAAAATATTGGGAATATTAGGAAGAAGTAGGGAGAGGAAGTGGGAAGCAAGGGAGGGTAAGAAAGCTAAATCCTCATCATCTTCCACAGATAAAATTTAATAAAGAATATATAAATCTGAAAGTTGTAAAACTAGCAAAATAAGCAAGTTGCTTTTTAAAGTACAGATAAAGCTGAAACAACAAACAGGTTGCCTTGGTGGAATAGGGAGGTAGAATGGAGCAGAACAGTTACCTTTGATTCTGAGCCTCACAAAGCAAACTGTCTTTAGTTTACATGTTTTTTTGTTTGTTTAGTTTTTTTGTTTTTTTTTTAAGTTTACAGGTTTATTATAAAAGATATAAAGAATACAGATGAACAGAAAGATAAAGTGCCAGATAGTATTTCAGAGGCAGGCAGGGTGGGGCATGGAGTGTCCTTGCCCTCTCTGGGTATACCACATTCCCAGCACCTCCACATGTTCAGCAACTTGGAAGCTCTATGTTTTAGTTTAATAAAGGAAAAGATAAATTGGAAATATGGCTAAACATTTTGGTTGGTGACATTATGGCCACACATTTCCTTCCACTTTTCTGTATTATACAAATTTCTCCTAAAATTTATTTACTGGCCGGGCGTGGTGGCTCACACCTGTAATCCTATCACTCTGGGAGGCCAAGGTGGAAGGAGTGCTTGAGTTCAGGAGTTAGAGACCAGCCTGAGCAAGGGCAAGACCCTGTCTCTACTAAAAATAGAAAAAATGAGCCAGGCATGGTGGTGCGCGCCTGTAGCCCCAGCTACTCGGGAGGTTGAGGCAGGAGGATCACTTGAGCCCAGGAGTTTGAAGTTGCCGTGAGCTAGGCTGACGCCACGGCACGCTAGCCCGGCCGACAGAGCGAGACTTTGTCTCAAATTGAAAAGCTTCTGCACAGCCAAGGAAACTATCACTAGAGTGAACAGACAACCTACAGAATGGGAGAAAATATTTGCATGCTACACCTCTGATAAAGGGCTGATAACCAGAATCAATACAGAACTTAGGAAAATCAACAAGAAAAAATCAAACAACCCTATTAAAAAATGGACAAAGGACATGAACAGAAACTTTTCCAAAGACAGAATAATGGCCAGCAAACACATAAAAAAGTGCTCAACTTCTCTAATCATCAGCGAAATGCAAATCAAAGCCACAATGAGATATCACTTAACTCCAGTGAGATTGGCTCATATCAAAAAATCCCCAAACAACAAATGTTGGGGGGGATGTGGACAGATAGGAACACTCATACACTGCTGGTGGGACTGCAAATTAGTACAACCTCTATGGAAAAGAATATGGAGATACCTCAAAGAATTAAAAGTAGAATTACCATTTGACCCAGCAATCCCACTACTGGGTATTTATCCAAAGGAAAAAAAGACATTGTATAATAAAGACATCTGCTCACGAATGTTCATAGCAGCACAATTCACAATTGCAAAGATGTGGAAACAACCCAGGTGCCCATCAATACACGAGTGGATCAATAAAATGTGGTATATGTATACCATGGAGTATCACTCAGTGATAAGGAACAACAGTGAATTAACACATCTGGTATTATCCTGGTTGGAGCTAGAACCCATTCTTCGAAGCGAAGTGTCACAGGATTGGAAAAACAAGCACCACTGGTACTCACCATCAAACTGGTACTAACTGATGAACACTTAACATCACACAGGGCAATAACATTCATCTGAGGGCAGGCGGGCGGGAGGGGGGTGGAAGGGATGGGAAAAACTCTCACTGAATGGATGCAGGGAGCACAGTTTGGGGGATGACCACGATTGTGGCTCTGACACGGGCAGAACAGGGGCAATGTGTATGGCCAAAGTGTTGTACCCCCATGATATTCTGAAATTAAAAAAATAAATAAATAAATAAATAAATAAATAAAAATCATTTACTGATTATAAAATTATTAAAAATAATTAAGCTTTCTATTTTGCCATAATGATGTGTCAAGAAATTGCACATCCTTGAAAATAAGAGTTATAGAAATTGTAGGATGAACTCACAACTCAGAACTCAGTTTCTGCTACATCACTCCCATGCCAGGGAAAGCACCCTCAGAGAGAGGAGAGAGGTGAGAGCGTGCCAGGATCTGGGCAGCTCTGAGGAGCCAGCTCAGAGACATCTGGACAATAACAAAGGGGAATCAGTGAGCGGACACCAAGGGAAGCAACACCGGCTCCTATGAGACAAGGGCATCCACAGAGAAGGCACAGCCAAGAATAGGGGGGAGGCCCGAGGAGCCAGAGCTCCCCACAAACCCCAGTGGTGCCTCCACACTCCAGCATTATGCTCAGCTCCAAGGAGCTACTCGGGACTACACCAGAGGCAGAAATGTAGAGCCAGGACAATTCCTGTTAAAACATGTTTCTATTTCTAATGGGCCATCAAGACAGATTTCCTTTATCTCAGAAGTTTATCAACTTACAATAATGACCAGGGCCCCCTCCCCAAAGGAAGTAGAGAAGGTAATGACCTATAATTGGTGCTGTTACTAGTTCTTCTGAACCAGTAGAAAGCCCTCACTAATACCACTGACCCACAGCAGAGGCCTGGGACTAGGACACTGGTGATGCCTTGCTTCTGCCTTTTACTGATTCAATCCACTAATTTGTTGACATCTCTACAGCAGCTAAGAACATAATGATATATGAGAAACACACATGAGTTTAACCTCCAAAGGTAGACACTGAATAAACAAGAATGACCATTATTTGTTTCAAAGGAGTTATAAGCAATTGAATTTAAGAAACAAATTCTTTTTTTCAGATTTCAGAATTCAACTGAAAAGAACCCAATAAACTGTTAACATGATACATAATCTCAACTCATGTTCCACAAATATAATATGCAATTTATTTTACATGAAGAACAAAAAAGAGAAAAACCTAATTTTTTTACATGCAACTTTCTCAGTAGTCTCATATTGTAAGTTTTCATTTTGGGTAATGCTACCACTACTGAAATGTCATTTTTCTCTCCCACTCAAGGAACAGGAAGTTGCCTTGAGTTAGACAAGCTTCTCCATGCTCTTGTGCCAGTTCATGCCTCCACCCCAGGCTATCCCATGGAAGAACCTGAACAGAAGAGAAGCAACAGACCTCAGGAGGAAGAACGCCGCAGGGACCTCATCACCCAGACACCAGACAGTGCTCAGCAACACCCAGGTCACACAGACCAAAACCTGAGGGTTCTAAGTTGGCCACATTCTCTCCTCGCCACTGCCCAGCCCAGGCAGTCGTCCAGGCAGCTCCTTCAGCTCCCACGCCCTGAGCGCCTGCACATGCAGCACAGTCCTGGGAACGCAGACGTGAATGAGAGCAAGCACCCTGCTTTCGTGGAGCTTCCACTGAAGCTGAGAGGCAGGTGGGGACAAGTGAGGTGATCACTGCTATGGAAAAAAATAATCAGTCAAATGAGCTCAGGAGACCAGAGGGGGTGCAATTTTAAATTTGGGGGTGTTAATGTGGGCTTCATTGAGAAACTGATATTTGGGCAAGAAAGTCAACAAAATTTTATTTCTTAATAGGTTTTCTCTTGTTTCTGAACCCTGAAACTGAAGGAAATACAAATGCTTACAAAAAACACTATCTGGATAGTGAATGGCGCCTCCTTCTGTCTGGTTCTGTCAGACAAAAACTTAGGGGCTATCACTGACACCTCTCCCTCTACATCTCTCCTATCCCAAACAACATGCCTTACCAATTTTACTCCAGATCCCTTCCTAGCTAAGCCTGTCCACCTCTCTGCATACCCACAACCCCAGCGCTGGCCAACCACCAAGATCTTTCACCAGGACCAACACCACAGTCTCCTAACTGGCTCAAGAATCAGGAAACTCCAGGTAGTAGTTCTCAGCTTAAGGGCATCAGAATCCATGAAGGGCTTTAGAACAGACTGCCGGGCCCCACCCCAGAGCTTAGCACCCAGTAGGTCTAGGGCAGGACTTGAGAATCTGCATTTCTAACAAGTTCCTGGGAGACTGAAGCTGCCAGTCTGGGGACCAGACTTTGAGAACCACTGGACCAGTTATGGTGCAGTATGGCTCAACCCAAAGGTTTCTTTCTTGCTCATGGTACACATCCGTTTATTTCCACAGGGAAAGGGGAAAATGAGAAAACACGTGTCTCTTAGAGCCTCCTCTCAGAAGTGACGTGTCACTTTTCATTGGCGAAAGTAAATCACAGGCCACACCAAATTTCAAGGAGACAGGGCTGTTCAATCACATCAGGCACTCAAAGCAGGAGCAACGGAAATATTTTAACCTGAATAGACAGAGTAACTGCATATTGGCCTGCTGTACGCACTCTTCCCTAACCCTCCCCCACCACCAACTCAACATACAGAGGATTCTGAGGAATACTTTCCAAAACAAATGGATCTGTGCCACACCCCCCAGCCCCTTAATCTTTAAATGGGGATCTTCAAGGGCCTCACGTTGCTCTTAGGATGAAAATAATAGAGCCCAAAGAACTTGCCTGACACTACCCCCACCCCAGCTCCAGCCACCCCAAGCTTCTTCCTGCTGCTCTTGCAGGGCCTCTGCATAGGCTTTCCTTCTACCTGATACTCATACCCCCTCTGCTCTCGCGTCAGTCCCATCAGGAAGTCTTTTCTGATACCCTGCCAGGTATAACCTCCCTACTAGATGCACATGGATCCTTCCTTTATGACTTGCTTTTTATGATGGAGAACTCTAAATACACATAAAGGTGGACAGAATAGTTAGAACCCATGTACCCACACCACCCTCAACCTGGGCCAGTCCTGATCTAACCACACACTCACCCACTCCCTCTTCCATAGGATTGTGAAGGAAATCCCAGATGATGTATCATTTCATCAGTAAATGTCTATATGCATCCCCAAAGGGTAGGAATTATTTTCTTAACCATAAAAAACCACTATCACAGCTAAAAAATAGTAATAATTCCTTAGTAAATATTGTCAGTGTTCCAAATTCTAATTGTCTCAAATATCATAAGAGGTATTCAGTCATGTCTCTTGGACTAACTGGCCTGACACAAATACAAATAAGCACTACTGCTACGGTCAGTCGCTGTGCCCAATCTCGTGCCGTCCAGTCCCTTTTTTCCCCCTATTGAAGAGAAGGGTTACTGGCCTTATTATTTCCCATGTTCTGAGTATTTCCAATGGCAACCTTGTGGTGTAGTTTAGCCTGTTCCTCTCCTGCCTGAATTTCCTATAAATTGGCTGTTAAACATGGAAGCTTGATCAGATTCAGGTTTGATTTTTTTGGCAAGATTATTTGCAGGTTTCTCAAAGATATGATCTTTTTTCCACTCTTCCCCCTGTTTCATCCCTTCTCAGGTCTTTAACATCCATGGGACCAAAGACAGGCCTGGCTCATCACTAGCATACAGCTGATGCTCAAGGAATGAGGAAATGTCACACTGCCACACTGACTGGCAAAAATAGAACTGCCCACCCTTCCATCCACATATAGACAGTTGTATGTTAAAATCTTCCCAGAGAGGCAGAACAGTTAAGTTCCCCGGGTATAGAACCAGAGGTCAGGCCCCGCAGGAATTCTAACTCCATCACATACAGACTTGTGACTTTGGGTCAGTGACTTAATATCTTTGGGATTCAATCTCCTGCTATGAGGATTCAGTGAGATGCAGTAAGGAAGATTTGCTGCTCAAACATGTATATAGCAAAGCTCTACACAGATGGCACCAACTTCAAATCTTTTGGAGGAAGCAACACAAAAACTTCCTATTTCAACATATTTTAATAAAAAATCTCAGAATTCATATTTTTATGAAATAAAAATCCTCAGGAAAACAGAATAATACCCAAAAGCTATCTCCACTTGTTAATTGAGTGTCTTCTACATTCAGGCACTGAAGACAAGTCAGAAGATCGTCATCTTGAAAAAGTCACAACCTAGAGAAGAGAATGGGGCAAGAGTGCAAGGTGCTATTGTAACAGGCCTAGCATTCACAAACTTAAGGGGAGCAAAAAATGCATCTAGTGCCACAGGCCCAGGGTCTGCAACACTGGTGGAAATAGGGAAAGGCTTCACGGAGATGAAGGCTGAGCCGTGAAAGTACTGTGGCAACACCAAACAAAGCAACTCAGGAAGAAGCAATAACACATGCACAGATACATGCACAGGGCACAGCTCATCACAAGAGCTACAGGCAGCATGACAGTGAGGTCTTAGTGTAACCACAAGGGACAGGCCAGTGAAGGTGCTAGAAAGACAGGCAGGGACCACATGCCATGCTCAAGATCTAGAGTCTCCTCTTCTAGGCAAACAGTGAAGCACTAGGGACATATTTTAGGCAGGTAGGTGAGATCAGAGCTTCCTTCTGGAAGGAACAGAGGTAAATCAGAAACTATGACCCCACCCCTCCCTTTCACTGGTTCACAGTGAGGTAAAAATGGTGCCACCAACTAACCAATCTTTCAGATCATAAATACTGGAATCACCCAGCCCTGTCAATGCTGCCTCAGCTCCCTCCCTTGTATCTGTCCACTCTTCCCCACTCCCACTTCCTGTGCCTTGGTGAAGCCATGGTTCTCTGGCCCTGGTACTGGTCCACAGGCCTCCTCCCTGACCTCTGCCACCAGCCCCTGGCCCTCTACCTTTCCAGCCTCACACCAGGGGAAACATGCTCACAGCACTCCCCTTCATTCACACCTCTTCTGGGACATATTATTCCCCCATATCATACAAAGTACTGAGGGCTCATTCATTCAAATAATCACTGAATGCCTGACACACACTCAGGTACTGTTCCAGGTGCTGAAGATACAACAGTAATCAAAGCCAAAGGAGAAAAGTCCCTGCCTTCACACATGACTCAATGTAGTCAGGAAGACACATGGAATGTCAGAAGATAAGTGCTATGGAAAAAAGGCTAAGGCAGGCTGGGCCCAGTGGCCACGCCTGTAATCCCAACCTAACCCTAACCCTAACCCTAACCCTTTGGGAGGCCAAGGTGGGAGGACTGTTGAGCCCAGGAGTTCAAGATCAGCCTGGGCAACACAGCAAGACCCCATCTCTACAAAAAATCTAAAAATTAGCCGGGCGTGGTGGCGCATGTCTATAGTCCCAGCTACTCAGGAAGCTGAGGCGAGGAGGTTGCTTGAGCCCAGGAGTTTGAGGTTGCAGTGAGCTATGATGATGCCACTGCACTCCAGCCTGGGTGACAGAGCAAGAATCTGTCTCTAAAAGAAAAGAAAAGGTAAAAAAAAAAAAGAAAAGCTAAGGCAGATAGGGAGTGCCAGATAGCAAGGAAGTATTTTAAATTAGTGGTCCGGGAAGGCTCTTGAGGAGAAATGTGAGCAGAGACCTAAAGGAGGATGAGCAGCCAGCCATGCGGGTACCTAGGGGACAGTATCCCAGGCAAGAGTAGCAAAGCAGTGGTCTGAGGGCAGGCAGGAGGCCAGCGTGGCTGGACCAGATTGAAAACAGAGTGGATGAAGATGGAGGAAAACAAGGCCCCCAAGACAGGCAGGGCATCAGGAATGGCATTCTAGCATGAGGTCCAAGCTGAGGCCTGACCGAGAGGGATTTAAGTGGGAGAGCGAGCCTAACCCACGTAGACGGTGGGGTGTATGGGAATGGGAGAAAGTTACAAAAACTGACCAAGCAAAGGCCCAGGGAAAAAGCATGGCAGACAGAGACGGGCTGAACAGGTCAGGCAAGGACGAAATAAGAAGTGTGGTGAGAGCCTCAAAGCCTAGCAAGATACTGGTCTTGAACCCCAAAGGGCAATGAGACCCCTGAAGAGCAAGAACTCAAAGGACCTCGTTGGTATTTTAGAAAGACTGGGCAGGGTGTAGGGAACTGACTGAAGGCAGTAAAACTGGAGTCAGAAACATGCTTTCTGATCTGTCAGCCTCCATAACATAGCTGCAAAAACACACACGAAAACAATCGAAACATAAAAACATGCTAACACATGTAGACCTTTTAACAGTGTAACACTTTCAATGCCAACCCAGTCAACTTAAAAACTGAGCTCATTCCATGACCATTCTGATACCAAAAAAAAAAAAAAAAAAAATTGAGCTCACGACTTCTTCCAAAAAAAAAAGACCACATTTTTTTTCTACACACCCACTAGGGTAGTCTCATTACTTCACTGCCGGGGTTTTTAAGCTGTAGGCCATCACTCAAGCTCAACCAACACTTTGCAATTTCTGTCCTGGTATATTTTGTTTAAACCATTAAGTATTACAGAATTAAAATGCTTTTAAACACTTTGGAAGTTTATTCATGGCCATTTGGTTTTAGGAAGGCAGATGCAAGAACAAAGCTAATTTGAGGTCTTGATTTTTTTTTTTAAATAAATACAAAATGCTGAACAGTCCCTGGATACCAACGTAAGTCTTTTTCTTCCCAAAGTACTCACTGTAAATAACCATTCCTAAAAAATAAATTAACAAATCATATAAAGACAGTCTGTAGGCCAGGTGTGGTGGCTCACACCTATAATCCCAGCACTTTGGGAGGTCGAGGTGGAACAATTGCTTGAGCCCAGGAGTTCGACACCAGCCTGGACAACATAGCAAGATTCCACCTCTACAAAAAATTTTTTAAAAAATTAGTCAGATGTAGTGGCCGGTGCCTGTAGTCCCAGCTACTTGAGAGGTTTAGGCAAAAGATTGCATGAGCCTAGGAGTTCAAGGTTACGGTGAGCTATGATTAGACCACTGCACTCCAGCCTGGGCAACAGAGCAAGACCCTGTCTTTAAAAAAAAAAAAAAAAAAGTTTGCAAACATGAGCCTAATCCTCTAGAGTTTCCAGGTCACCTCTTTCTTTTGTATTCTGTATACTTTATATTCTCTTTACCTTGCCCAGTGATACAGAGAGAGTGGCAATGAGGTACGGTAGAAACTCTTGCTCCGTCTTGGTGGTAAGTACAGGTCTGTTCTATTATTGTTGTACTTAAGTGCTTGGGATGTTTCATAGCTAATTTTCATTCAACATTTGAGTTAGCTATGATGAGCAAAGGAAACTGCCCTGCCTGGCAAAAAGTCCTGGCTCCCCAATTAAAACAGAGTGAACTTAGCTCAGCCCCTTCCTTTCCATACTCAGCTTCTTCTCAGAGTCCCTTTCTGCTTCAACATGACACAAAAAAGAGAAGCAAACAAACCAGATACTGGCATTAAAACAAGTTGTTTGTTTACACTAAGCCATATAGCCATTTATTCAGCATTTACTGAGTGCCCACCATGAAAAGGCACCAGCAGAGGCTGGGCTGCCCAAGACAATGACAGAGGCCTACCTCCAAGAGTTCACCCAACAGGACGGAAAGCTCATATGTGGCCAATAAAAGGCTGTGCACTATGCCTCAAAAATGGAGGACTAGTGGTGGTCCACGCCCAACAATAGCCCACACAAAGGCCTGGAGTCAGGACAGAGTACCACATATTTGGGGAACAAGGACACATTTACTGCAGTCAGGCAAAAGAGGACAGTGAGAATCAGGAGACTAAGATGCTTATCCAAAGCCATATGCATTCCATGGCATGAGCAGTCCACCAAAAGAAAGACCAAAAACTATACCAGAATATATGAGTACAAAGCCATGTGTCTTCAGTTCCCACTGATTAATTAAAGCATTTACTTAGAAAGGTTATTTGCCCATTTGCTCGATTAAAAAGGACAGTGGAGGCCTGGGTGCTGTGGTGTGCACCTGAAGTCCCAGCTACTCTGGAGGCTGAGGCAGGAGGATCACTTGAGCCCAGGAGTTCCGGGCTATGGTGCGCTACAATTGCACCTGTGAATAGCCACTGCACTCCAGCCCAGGCAATAAGCAAGAACCCATCTCTAAAAATAAACAAATAAAAAGGACAGGGCAAAGTAAGTTTGGATGATGAACTTCAGCACCATCTTAGCACATCCTTTTATATGTGCTCTTCTTACTTGGTGAAGTGAATCCCACAGCTCATGTAATATATATATATAAAATACATACATACACACACACACACACACACACACACACAGTATTTTCTATCCTCTCACCAGTACTTTCTTAGTAAGTTTAATTCCACCTTTTATGTGTTTTATACTGAATCTTCAAGCTGTAAAAAAAGGATGCAACTAGTTAGTTCACATTCTGCCATGTAAGTAAACCTTTTAAGGTTTGACTATTTCTAGGAGAGGACAGTCTGAAGACTGCACCCACTCCTCCTAACCCACAGTGTCTATAATTTCTGACCCATTCTGAAATTCTGCCTTATACTTCATTTGGTCCTCACATTTCTGCAGGTACTGGTTTAATAGCCCTGTATATATTAGTTGCATAAAAACAAACCTAATAGTCACACCTACAACCTGTTTACCTTTTTGTTTTGCTCTGTATGTCTCCACAAGTTTCAAGTTATATTAGTTTGCATGTTATATATGAATATATCATATATGATAAATTATCCATCACTCTTTGAAATTAATAAAATTATTTATCTAATAGTCTTAAAATGGAATGTTTACCCCTGGAATCAGAGGTCAGCCTATTTGGCAGTAATACAATCAGGAGGGGAGGATTTTTATACTGAAGAGATCCAAGTTCTTCACAAAAGCTTAACACAAACTCAGAACAGTGCAGTAAGTCCTCATTCAAACAACCATCAGCCCAAAGTGAAGGCTGCTGGGTGGCTGAGAAAATGGAAGGAAAGAAAAGGAAATGACTCAAAGTAATCATGCTTCAAGTATGAGTCCTCTCCATTTTCAGTCGGCAGTTTAGATTTGAACTACCATCGGCTGTGGGAACAGCACACATCAAGTCCACAAGGAAAGGTTATGCTCACAGAACTTGTTTCCTTCATGTTATTTGGAACTGTTCTTTTTTAATACAGTTGCTCTCATCACATTTAAATATGTAACTGGGACATTTGGGAAAATAAAGTTAAAGTCCCAGCTTCATAAATGGGATGGCTCCTACTTATTTTCATGTTGATAATCTTATTAAAAATACATAAAACAGAGCCAATATAATCAATGCGGGAGCTTGTATTTAACTCATTTAAAAGTCAACACTTGAAAGTCTGAGAGTGGGTTGTTAGTAGTGAAGAACTTCCCCTAACCTAGGTTTCAACTCACTCCTCATCAATTAGCCTTCTCTTCACAGGTCTGTTAAAACACACACACACACACACACACACACTTATCTATCTAAAAATGATTAATGTCAGAACACCAGTTTTGATACTAAGTTTCAACTTGAATGTCAAACCCCATCCTGGGCTCAAAAAGAAGGAAAGATTAGTGCTGCAAGGGGTCCCATACAATACCCTCGTCCATTTTCTTTTTATGGAAACTCAAGACTAGCATTTTTTAAATGCCGAGATTTTAAACCACTCTGCCTGCAAGTGGGGCGAAACCAGCCATTCAGAAGCCGGGCTCCATCCCTACGTGTCCTCAGGCTTCAAGGACTATCGGTCTGCAGCCTGGGAGCGAGGGAAGCATCCTGGGCGGAGGCCGACAGCCCCCCGAGCAGGGTCCCCACGCCCGGCCCACCCGCGCTTCCACCTGCCAAGGCCCGGACCGCGGCCCGGCTCCCCGGGGGCGCGCCCGCGCTGACCAACGGCCCGGGCGCCGCGAGTGTCAACGCCGGACACCTTCTGCAAACAAAAAGCGGCCCCTGGACCCGGCCCCTGGACCCGACCCCTGCCCGGGCGCTGGCCCTGGGACCCCGACCTGCCCCTCCCACCGCGGCCGCCCCGGCCCGAGGCGCCGCACAAAGGCCGCCCGGCCCGCTCGGCGCCGCGGGAACAAAGGCGGCCGCCCCGGCCGGGCCGGCACAGGTGCAGCCGCCCGGCCCCGCCGGGCCCAACATGGCCGCGCCCGCCGGCCCCGTTAGCCGCCGCCCTCCCCCGCTGGCCCTCCCCGCTGCCCGGCCTCCGCCGCCCTCCCGGCCCTCCCCGCTCCTCCCGGCCCCTCAGGCCGCCGGCCTCCGCCGGACCTCGCTCCTCTTGGCCGGCCCCTCAGGCTTCGCCGGGCCTCCCGGGCCTCCCCACCCTCCGCAGTCCTCCCGGCCCTCCTCGATCCTCCCGAGTCCTCCCCAGTCCTCCCGGCCCTCAGGCCTCCGCGGGCCTCACCGCCGCCCCCTCAGGCCCCCACCCGGCGGTTGGCGGTCCCAGTAACCTGTGGTGCGTCGCATCCTCCGGGCGCGGCGGCTCCGGCGGCTGGGCAGAGGCCGGGCCGGGGCCTGTGGCAGGAGGGCCGCGGCGGGGAGGGGGCGGCGGCGGGCGCAGCGCGGCCAGGCCGAGGCTCTCCGCGCGCGGCGCCGACCCCGCCCCCGCGCCTCCCGCCCGCCGCCGCCGCCGCCGGGGCTGCCGCCGCTCTCAGAAGCCGCGGGAAAAGTGCGCGCCGCTGATTGGCTGCCGCGCTCGCGGGGCCCGCGGACCGGGCTTTTCAAATCCTCGCCGGGGCCGCGCGGGCGGGGCCGGCCGCGGGACCCGCGCGCGCCTCGGAGCAGCGCCTGGCGCGCGCCCCGCTCCCGCTACTCGCCGGCGCACGCCCGGCCCGGCCTTGGGCCCGCGGCGCCGCGCGCGGTGACGTCACGGCCGCGCGCCCAATCGCCGCCGGGAGTCGCGCCGCCGAGCCGTGGGCGAGCGGCTGGCGCGGGGCTGGGCCGGTGGGCCCCACGCGCGGGTCCGAGGTTCTTTCCGCCTCCCCAGCTGTCCCGGACCAGCGCTACCGAGCCGCCGGAACAACCGGGAAGGGGGACGGGCCCGCGAGGGCGGGACCTGGCGGACCGCGGCGGTGCGGGGTCTTCCCGTGGAGCGTATGCAGGGGAGGCGAGGGTCCGGCCGGCGCCAGGTGGGCAGGCAGGCCGCGCAGACCCTCACCGCCGGGGGACGCGTCCAGGCCAGGCTGCGGGTGCCAGGCCGCGGCGGGGCGGGTGGGCCGGCGCGCTCAGGGCGCAGCTCCGGGAGACCGCTCGGTGCGGTGAGGACGGCGGGCGGGTGGGGTGGACGCGGACACGGAGAATGGCAGAGGTAGAGCGGACACTGGCCGAAGTGGTAAGGAAGGACTTTCGGTAGCAGTATACTTTTTAAGTGGAGGAAAGCGCCCAGCACGAACTGAGCTCAACTCTACTTGGCTCAGGGTGTCCGTGCGTCCGAGGAGAATGGGAGTGCGGAGGGGCCCAGCGGGGGCTCAGCAGAGTCCCGGAGAGAAAGAAGGTAAAAAGCAGGAAGGAGAGTTGGTCAGCGTGAAATCCATCCGAGTTTGCTAACTGGAGCTGATGGAAGTTAGGCTCCTACCCTCCCACTGGGGCGGTGGGTGGCGGAAGGACCTATCTCTCCAGGTGTTGCCGGAACAAACAGTAAATTCTTTCCTTTCGGCAGCCTTGGGTTTTCTCAGGCACTTTAAGGGAGGCTGGGGACATCCTAAGAATGGAGCTTTGAACTGTTAGAATCTACGTTAGTTCAAGTCTTTATAGGCCAAGCTTGAGACCTAGTGGAGACAAGGGCTCAGAAGAGCCTGGCTAGACTTACGTCAAGGACAGAATCTTTGTCAAAATGCACCATCCAAAGACTGTACTTTCAGGGATCATTTCTATAGTTCTGAAAAAAAAATTGCCACCCTGGTCCCCCTCAATAAGGGTCTTGCTGCTGCTCGGCCTCTAGCTGCCGTGTCTTACAGGGTCTGCCTCCACTGCAGAGAGCCACCTCACCCTGGGTCATGCCTTTCCCCGAATAGTCACATCTAGCCACTGAGGGCGTGGGGCACAAAGGCTTGGTCAGTTTTACATGCTGTATGATTCCAACTATGTGACATTCTGGAAAAGGCAAAACTATGGACACAGTAATAACATTAGTGTTGCCAGGGGCAGGGAGGAGAGTGGGATGAATAGGCAGAACACAGAAGATTTTTAGGGCAGTGAAACTACTCTGTATGATACTATAACAGCGGATACATATTATATGTTTGTCAAAACCCATAGAATGTACACCACCACAAGTGAACCATAATGTAAACTGGATTTTTAGTGAGAATAATGTGTCAATGTAGGCTCATTGATCATAACAAATGTACTTCCCTGGTGGGAAATGTTGATGATGGGGGAGGATGTACGGGGTGGACAGGGGGTGTATGGGAACTCTCTGTACTTTTTGCTCAATTTGTGAACCTAAACCTGCTGTAAAAATTAAAGTTTAGGCCAGGCACAGTGGCTCACGCTTGTAATCTTAACACTTCGGGAGGCCAAAGTGGGAAGATCGCTTGAAGCCAGGAGTTTGAGACAAGCCTGAGCAACATAGTGAGACCCCATCTCTACAAAAAATTTTTTTAAAATTAGCTGGGCATGGTGGTATGCACCTGTAATCCTGACTACTCTGGAGGCTGAGGCAGAAGGATCGCTTGAGCCCAGGAGTTTGAGGTTGCCGCGAGCTATGATGACGCCACTGCACTGTAGCCCAGGCAACAGAGCAAGACGCTGTCTCAGAAAAAAAAAATTATTAGTTTTAAAAAAAAGACGTTGGAGTCGTAACCTCCAATACCTCAGAATGTGACCTTATTTGGAGATGGGGTCTTTTCAGAGGTAAAGGGTCTTTTCAGAAGTTAAAATGAGGTCATTAGGGTGGGCCCTAATGCAGTATGACTGGTGTCCTTACAAAAAGGGGAAATTTAGAGACACACACACACAGGGGAGAGAACTCCACATGAAGATGAAGGCAGAGGTCAGGGTGATGCTTCTACAAGCCAGGGATTGCTGAAACCCACCAGGAGCTGGATAGAGCCCAGGAACAGATTCTCCCTTGCAGCCTCAGAAGGAACCAACCTTGCCAACACCTTGATCTCAGATTTCTGGCCTCCACAATTGTGAGACCATAAATTTCTGTTAAGCCACTCAGTTTGTACTTTAAAGTTTGTATATTAACTGAGTGTTAATACACTCAGTTTGTATTGTACTTTGTTACAATAGCCATAGCAAACTGATACAGTCCCTAATAAGCATCTGACCCTTCAAACTCCATCTCAGCCTCTGTTTCTGGAGAAGCTGACCTATGGCAGCTGAGGGGGGCTGGGCTAGAGTCGGGGACACCGGGCGGGTGGGGGGTGTACAGGGCAGCAAGAACAGTTGGTTTGGGCTCCCAGGCAGTGGAGACAAACATAACCGGGCTTGGGGCTTGGGCAAGTGTGAGTGTGGAGGGAGGTAAGCAGTGGCTTCTTTCTTCCCAGGCTCCTGAGAGCTGTCCCCCACAGCAAGAGGCACAGCCTTTGGCACTAGAACTGTGGGACCCTCCACCCCTCAGAGGTTCAAGTGCTGACTGTACAATGAGAAGCAGGTGGTGGGAGCCAGCCTGGGAGCTTGGCACATGGCGCACAACCTGTATTCATTTCCTTCCTGGCAGGCTGGGCTCTTACCCAGGCCCCAACTTCAGGTGCTGCTGTGGGTATCAGAGGGGTGCTGAGAGCTGAGATGTGAGCTGTCTGGACAAGGCTGTGCATCCACAGTCCTGTTCCTGGGCCTCTGACACCTCAGACTGCAGCACAGTACTCAAGGGCCTCCTCTGCTAGTGCAGCCTCAAGAGTTTCACAGCCAGGTCATCTGCAGATACAGGCACCCACTCGTGCCCTGGTTTTGAGACCAGGTGCTATGACCCAAGACTTCAGCCAAGCCCTTTGCTGTATCCCTGGCCTGGCCTACTCCCAAAGCCCCCAGGTCTCCCCAGCTCCTCAGGAGTGCTCACAGTCCAGTGCTCTGTCCCCTGGTCTGAAAGGATGACATAAAGACCCCTAAGCCCAGACAGGGTCCATTGAAAGCAAGCAGGATATGGAGGAGCCCAAGGCTTTAGGTCCAGGAAGGGCCTCAGGGGCAGGAGGGTAAGCAAAGCCGACTGAAACAGACTCCCCATTGCCCTCAGCCACAAGCTTCATCTGCTTCCCACTAGGGCAGGGACTGGCCCAGGGCATGCCAGGGGCCCCACTACAAGGGATTACCCTTCCTCCAAACCCTATATGGTGAGGTCCTACTGGCTCCTGTACAGGGTGTGGGGTCGGGCCACAGCCAGAAGAGCTTCCCTGCCCCACGTGTTTACCCAGGACCCACCTCAGTCCCCCAGGAGCCCCTGGACAGTATCTAGTTGGGTAGTGGCCAAATGCTTCTGGCTGTGGGGAAGAGAGTAGGTGCCCTCTCGAGGCCCTGCATCCTCTGGGGCATAAGCCTGTAAATGGCCTGCCTCCCCAGCACCTTTTAAATCCCTGCAGCACATGACAAATACCACCATACTGCATTTGATTTCCCAGATTTGGATTTAGGACTACTTTTCCCAAAAAATCTGCATTTAGAATAGTGCAATCAGCATGTAAATTTATTCAAAACATGCAAGTGTGTGTTTGGATTTTCTTGAAGAAAGTTATTTAGGGCTGGCTGGTCTTTTCCTGCCCAGTGCGAGCCTTCCAGAGCCCAGCCAGGCTATCTGCGGGGGTAGGGGGTGGGGGAGGTCCTGAGCCCCTTTCAGTCAGTCTGGCCAGCTGAACCCCTGATCTCCACCCTGTACACACACCAGGGGCCTCTTATTGAAGGCAATGTGTGTTGCAGCTCTCTCCAGGGCAGGCAGAAAGAGGCCCACATGGGACTCCACAGGTGGGTTCCCATGAAAGGAAGCCCTCTGCTGCAAATGCTCCTCCATAACTCAAATGCAGGCTCCCAGGTGGGCCATGATCAATGCTCTGGGCCCACAAGGCCCACACAGACAGACACACACAGCTTGGAAGTTCTGAAAGCCTGGGCTGCACCCCCCCCACCCCCACCCCGGCACTGCAGACTTGGAGAAAAGCTGCTCCTGGAGGGAGGCCTCAGGCAGGTAGAGGGCCAATAGCAGGAGTCTGGGTCTTGGGTAGGCCCGGCGTAGGGCAGAGTACACAGGGATAGTAGCAGCTGGGGCTGAGCCTTGTTTTAGTCTCTTGAATTCTTGCTTCTCTGATGAAAACTCTGCACTCTGGCTGCCTGCTGTTCAGTCTCTGCCTACTCAGGGACTACAGCTCTAGGAGATAGAGTCCACCACCCACGTGGCCCCACGTGAATGAAACCCATGCAGCCTCCCTGCTCCTCACAGCCACATGTCTGGCACCTCCTGGCCCGGACCCATTGCTCCTCTAAGAGCTGTTGCCAAAGGATCCCCTGAGCTGGGCTTGGCCTCCCCATCCCCCACCAGGGCTGGGGTTCCCCAGCAGCCAGTCTCATTGCTGTTTCCATGGAGATGTTTGCACTCTGACCCCAGCCTTTCTCCATCCCAGGCCAGATAAAGAGGGCTTCCAAGTGGAAACGCACAGTCTCAAGCCACCCCCTCCTTCCGTGTCCAGGTGGCTCCTGCCTCCAAGGAGGGGAGGGAAAGGAAGACCCCTCCCCTCAGCCCAGGGCCCAGCAGGCCCAGGACCCGAGCAGAGCTGCAGTGAGGGTCTGAAGGCCTCCCACTCTCAAGCCTTCCCAGTCCTGACCACTGCTCTCCAGCCAGAAGCTCAACTTTCCCAAGGCCCAGCTCTGCCCCAGCTCCCACCCAGTCCAAAGACCATTTTGGTATACTGAGACAGTCCACAGGAGCAGTAGCTGCAGCCACCAGGAGCCAGCAGGCAGCACTGCAAGGCCCCTCTGGGCCACATGGACCAAACTTCTACTGAGCTGCAGTACCCATGAGGCAGGGGAGATGGTTGTGGGGACAGAAATCCAGCTGAGAAGTCCCCCTCCTCTGCCCAAGTCCTGGCTGAGAGTCCTGAGCTGCCTGACACCATAGTCCCAGTGGTCACCTCCAGGAACAAACCACATCCCAAGACCAGGGTTCAGTCCTGGAGGCAACTGCAAACCCGTCTTCCCCCAAGGCTACTTCCCGGAGAGTCCACCCAAGCCAGCAGAGCCCCAGGTCTGGGAAGCCCCTTGGACAGCCATAGGTACCCACCCTCAGCAGGTACCAAACTGAACTCCCCTCCCTCTCCCCATGCCAGGTCTTAGCTGAGAGACTACATTCTCCAGGAGCCTTCCTTGATCCCCTCCCAGGCTGTGCTGAGACCCTCTGGAGGGGACCCACAGCCCCATTTCATCTCCAGATGGCAATACCCCCTCTGGAGTGGGACTGCTGGGTTTCAGACCTCATCCCCTCTTCTATCAGTTTCTTAGGGCCACAAAACATCAGAAAGTCACTCTCTCACAGTTCTGGAGGCTTGAAGCCCAAAACATGTTGGCAGAAGAGGCTCTGGGGGAGGACCGGTCCTTGCCTCTTGCCAGCTTCCGGTGGTTGCCACTATGCTTGGTGTTCCTTGGCTTGTGTCAGCAGTGGTCCAATCGTCACGTGCCCTTTTCCTCATGTGTCTGCCTGTTTCTGTTTTCTCTTCTTGAGGATCAAAGTCTTCCTGAAGTGGGACCCTTTCTAAGAACCTCATCTTAACTTGATTACATCTGCAAAGCCTCTATTTCCAAATGAGGCCACATTCACAGGTACCAGGGCTAGGACCTGAGCATATCACTTTGGAGGCCACAATTCAACCACAACACCTCTCTTACTAGTGGCACGACCTCGAGCAGGTTGCTGGGACTGTGTGTAAAATGGTGACAATGATAGCCAGTACAGTCACTGTCAGGTCAGAGCCGGCCTCCCTAGGGGCGGTGGCACACACCTGCCCGCCTCCCCAACCGGAGGGCAGGCCGCGAGCCTCCTTTCAGAACACTCGCTGAAAGGGGCGTGGAAGTGGGAGCCCGAGCTGGGCCGGCGATGCTGGGGCAGGAAAAAGCCAGGCAAGCTCGCGCGGTTTGGGCGAGCAATGGGGAGAAGCCTGGGGGAACCTGAAGGAAGCCGTGGGGCCGCGGAGACCCGGCCGGCTCCAGGCCCCACCCCACTGTCGCAGGCCACGCCGCAGCGCACCCTAAGCTCGGGGCTGTCGTTTGACCTCCGCAGCTCCGGGTCTCTCCGAGGGAAGAAAGCTGTGCCTGGGAGGCCCGACCCCCTGGGCAGGGCGAGAAGATGGGCAACCTTCACCATGCCGCCCCCACTTCCTCCTGCCGCCCCCGCCCCACTCTCCACGGGACTGCCCCAGGGTCGGGGACCACCCAGGGCACGGCCTGCGGCCGGCGCTGCCCACTCACTCCGGCTTTGGCTAAAGACACATTGTTTTGTGTGCTAAAGTAGCACTTCTTGTTCTAATTATGAAAATGGCAGGATATTAAAACCCACAACTGCAGAAGGAAGAAAATAAACGTTCTTCCTAAGCCCTGTGCCTGCCGCGATATCCTTGGGGAGCACGGTGGGCCACTTCTCTCCCGGACTGGTGCGGGCCTGCGGCAGTCTGAGCTGGGGACCGGCCGGGGACAACACGAGCGCCACCCTGAGCCAGCTGGGGGCAGCCATTCGGGACGCCGAGCCTGCCTCCCCTCCACCCAGCCAGCCTCTTTTATTTTTTATTAGAATAATTTTAGATTTACCGAAAAGCTGTAAAGATAATACAGAGTTCCACACACACGTTTTCCCCTAATAGTAACCCTTTATGTTTCCAGGGTAGCTTTGTCAAAACTAAGAACCAACACTGGTCCATTATCATTAAGGAATACCCGGACTTGATTCAGAGTTCACCAGTTTTCCCACAAATGTGGAAGCATCTAAAAAACAAATCTGAACGAGGATTCCACTGCAGGCTGTAACAGAAGCCTGTCCCGGCTATTAACATAATCCTATAACCCTATAATCATAACATGGACCAAGCAAATGAGGCAACTGTTTTCAGATGGTAGAAGACAGAAAGCACAGGACTGTGGTCCCTGGAGAAGGGACACTCATGAGGTAAGTCTCAACCTCCCCAGCTCTCTATTTGTGTGGTAGTCTACCAGGGCACAGGGAGATGGGGTCCAGCCAGGGTGTGGTGCCCCACTGAGCTATGGGGCAGTGACACAGCTGGAATCTGTAGGGAGGGCACTGGAGAAATAGGAAGTGTGTGCAGGAGAGCCTGGGATGTCCCACTGACCTTGGCTGAGGAATGGGCTGTGCACGCTCAGGGTTAGACCACCTGGACTTACTAGAGAGCAGCTGCCATGGGAGCTCTGGCCCAGCCAGCCAGAGCTGGAGAGAGGCCTCATTCAAACCTCATGAATGTCCCTGGCATGAGTCTGAGAACTGGGATGCACACCCTAGGAACTGGGACTTTATCCTAGAGCAAAACATTTTCTAGGCACATCCTGTCTGAGTTATCTATTGCTGCATATCAGATCACCCTCAGTTCTTCCCCATGTGGGTCTCTCCACAGGCTGTTGAGTGTCCTCATGACATAGTGGCTGGTTTCCCCCAGAGTGAAAATCCAAAAGGGAGCAAGCCGGAAGCTGCAAAGTCTTCAGCGATCTAGCCTTGGAAACCACACATTGCTGTGTAGACAAAATCCTATTGGTCACACAGGGCAGCCCTGCCCATTGTGGGTGTGAATACCTGGAGGCAAGGATCTTCAAGGGCCATCTGGGAGGCTGGCTACCACACACCCTAACAAACCCTAACACCAAGTTCTGACAAGATCCACAGAGGATGTCAGGCACAGATATGCCCAGACAGAGCACAAAACCAAGCCTATCTAAGTTCAAGGTGATACACTGCAGTAATTAAATCGCCTGCTAGAACAAAAATCAAGACTCTTCAGAGGAAAATAACAGAATCTAGAGACTCTATAACATTTCATCTACAACAACCAATATACAATAAAAAGTTACTAGGTATGCAAAGAAAAGATAAAATGCGACCATAATCAAGAAAAAAGCAGGCCAGGTGCCAGTGGTTCACGACTGTAATTCCTAGGCCGAGACAGGAGGCTTGCTTGAGGCCAGGAGTTCCAGACCAGCCTGTGCAAGAGTGAGACCCTGTCTCTACAAAAAATAGAAAAATTAGCCAGGTGTCATGGCACACACATGTAGTCCCAGCTATTCAGGAGGCTGAAGCAGGAGGATCACTTCAGCACAGGAGTTTGAGGTTGCAGTGAGCTGCCAGGGGAACAGAGTGAAACCCTGTCTCCAAAAAATAATAATAATAAAATAAAATTAAGAACTTCTTTATCAAAGAACCCAAAGAACATCTAAAACAATCTTGAAGAAGAACAAGCTGGAGATCAGACAACACCATAATATCAAGACCAGTTATAAAGCTATAGGAATAAAAACCTCTCCCCTAAAGTCGAGATGTAACTTCGAGGGAGGCTGGTGAGTAGTGTTCCAGCTGAGCTTCCCTAGGCATCCCAGGGTTGTGTTGCTCAGGAAAGGATAGAGTGGATATGGCTGTGGGGAACCAGCAACTTTGAACTCAATCCCATAGACACTATTCTTGGGTTCTCAAGATCCAAATGCACAGCCCTCCCATCTCCCAGCCTGGAGCAATCAGCTCCATGTGCAGACAGTACCGATGGGGTGAGAGGAGGCTAAAGGCTGGGCCTTGCCCCTCCTGCTGCGTGTGCCTGGCCAAGGCTGCTCCCAGCTGGAGGAATGTGACTTGGCCCTCCAGCCTCACCTAGGGCTTTTCTCCTTGGCTTATACCCTAGTCCTTGCCATCACATCAACATAAGTACAAGCCACCCGTCACCCCAAGGTTAGCATCCTGCTTTTGTCAGTTCACTTGCTCTGGTACCTGGCTCCAAACCCCCTCAGCTCACAGGCTGCCTGCCAACCCAGTTACCTTCTGTCCCAAGCCTGTTCTTTCCCCTCCCCCCCCAGTTTAATTCCCTGGACAAGCCTCATAGCCAGTCTCCTGCATTCACCTTTGACTCTACCATCTCTCTCTTTCTTCACGACACTTCCCAGCAAAACCTCAATCCATGCAAATCCTACTCTGCCTGCCCTGCACCCAAGTGTGGCTGGAGCACAACACGCAGCCTTTCTGAGTCTTTCTCTGGTACCCTGACCCCTAACCCCCTCCCTAACCCCCCTCCCTAATCCCCCCTCTGACCCCTCCTTGACCTGATCCCTAACAACCTCCCTAACTGGGACAAGTATGCTGCTTGGACATCCTATCCTGTTTCTTGACTCTTTCACTTTTATAAAAACTGAGCAACTGTGGAAAGTTATGTATGATTTGCAGGGCGCATAGGGAGAAGGAAAAGGGAGTCCCCCAGAAAAAAGAGAAAGGCTAAAAAGAGTCCAGGATATTAAAACAAACCACTGCGCCATGGTTCTGTGCACTTGGGATTGCTGCATAAAGAGCAGGACAGGAAGACATCACTTATCTGGGCACACAGCAAGCTGGTGGGAGGCCAGATTTCTACTTATTTCTTTACACTTATTTTTATAAACTTGAAATGGCTACACTGAGCACATTTTTTTTAGATAATCAGGAAACCCAAGAAGGCTATGTTTATTGTTGAAAAATGAATTTCTCTAATATCCCACCCTGCCCGCCACAGATACATACCTCCCCTCTAGGTCAACCCTGTCCTTAGCTCCTCCCTTCCACTCCCCTGGCTGGACACTCCTTTCCCTGGCCAGGGGTGATGAGTCATCTTAACTGCAAGTGAGTGGTGTTGGGCAGGGCAGAGGCTGGCGGGGAGGGCTTCCCCTTCCCCCAGTGTCCCTTCAAAGCCCTGCAAACAGCTGCTAGTATAGATGGGACCCTGTCTCTGGACAACTGGGACCCTGCAGCATCCACAGTAAGGAGCACTGATTCTTGTCCCCTCCCTGCCCCTCAGTGGCCTCAGGGCAGGGTCATCTGGAGCTCAGGGCCAAGCCCCTACTAGGAGTAGGACAATCTCCGACATTTGGGGCATAAAAAGGCCAGTCCTTTCTGACTCTGAGTACCTGTCTGCTCTGGCTCAAGCCCAACCCTGGGCTGGAGGGACAAGGACTGTCTTTCCTAATTCCCCAAACCTCCTGGGGGATGGGCAGAAAAGACCCCCCCTTTGGGGTTTGTTGGCAGCTGCAGACTAGGTTTCAGGCATAGGTGTGCTTAACGTAACTCTGCACTTTATGTCTGTAGTGCTCACTGACCAGTGTGGATACGGGAACTTCCAGACCATCTTCAAAGTGCCCTGCACTAAATAAGTGTCACCCCCTCCCACGTGAGACGGGGACTCCAGGCTCATACAGGCCCAGCACCTGGCAATTCTTATTCAGGAAAACCACACCCGGCAGGCTACTTCTTCCCAACGGTGAGGGCTGAGTGCTGGAGGAGCCGGGGCGGGGCGCCTCCTAAAGCGACGCGCGAGGCTGGCGCGCTGGATGGGATCAGGAGTCCCACTCGTGGTCCCCAGAGAACTGAGATACGGGCGTGCACTACAGGACCCCTCATCAAGCTGAGCGCTGGGGTTACACCAGTGAACACGACAGGGGCAAGAAAGATAGAAAACACCTTCCAGGCAGAGGGCCTGGGATGAACAAACACTGAGGAGGTGGGAAGCGCGTGCTAAGTCCCGGGGAAGGGCCTGCTGCCTCTGGGTTGCGGTGCAGGCCTGTGGGCCCGCGCCCGCCGGAGATCTCGACCGAGTGAGGACCAGAGTGCCACCGGGCCCTACATTCCCCCAGCCTGCTTTCCCTGCCTCACCGCAGGGACCCCCATCTCGAGGAAGGAAGGGGACGGTGGTGCTAACAGGTCACGCGCAGTAGGAGGCTGCCGGTCGCCCCTCCTGGAGAGAGCAGGCTGTTGCCCGGCTGGGCGCGGAGGCTTCCGCGAGACGCGATTGAGCGGCCCGCGGGGCCAGCCCAGCACTGGCGGGAATCCTGGAGGCGCTGGGCCTGGCCCTTGGCGTCTCTGAGCCTCGGCTCCTCCATCGAGGGCTGGGAGGCGAGGCGGGTAAGGCGCCGGCACTAAGCCTGGCGCCCTCGCCACGCCCGGGCCCCCCGGGGCTGCTCCGGCCGGAGCGGAACAAGGGTCCCCCCGCCCCCAGGCCGGAAGACACGGCGTGCGGGGTGTGGCGGCTGTGGAGAGTGCCCAGTGCCGCGCGGCCCGCATCTAGGGGTTGACGTGGCCCTGTCCTCCGGGGCAGGACCCCAAGCTTCCATGTCCCCCAGCGGTGGGCCGCACCCCCGAAGCCGAGCAGCGCGGGGTCTGCGGAGCGCCGCCCCGGACGCAGGGGAGGGCTCCTCGGGGCTGCGCGAGCCCAGGTGTAGCCTACCCCTGGGCAGAGCCACAGTTCCGAGGTCGGTCCGGGACCCCGGCGGCGGGCGACAAAGGCGCCACTCCATACCCAGCGTCCCCTGCCTCGCCCTTGGAGGGCGTCCGGCCACCGACTGGCCCCTTCCCCACGGCGTCCAGGAGCCGTTTGCTACGCGCACGGACAAGGCTGGGACCAGGATAAGAGCCGGGTTTGCCCGCCGCCGAAGACGTACTGAAAATCACCACGCATGCGCGGCCGGCACGCCGCGCGCCGAGGCATTCTGCGGATCAACGAGACCCAGAATGCAGTGCGCCCTGAGGTGCAGGCCGCCCCGGTGCACGCCGGGACCGGTAGTCCGCGGGGCGCGGGCCCGCCCCTCACCTGGCAGGCGGCGGGCGCCCGAGGGGCCCAATGGGAGCGGCGGCCTGGCCGCCCCGCCCAGAGCCTCTGGACGTCTGTGCCGGGACATGGCCGCCGCCGGTGCCGGGTCCTTGAGCTGAGCGCTTGCTGCCAGGAGCCAACCGCCGCCGTCAGCCGTCCGCGCGGGCTGGACCCGAGGCGCCGCCGGGACGGCGAGGAGCCGCGGCCGCCGCGGAGGAAGAGGAGGCACAGCAGGAGGCCGGAGCGGCCGCCGCGTCCGGGCACATGGCGTCCATCTTACTGAGGAGCTGCCGCGGCCGGGGGCCTGCCCACCTCCCGCCGCCCCGCGCCGCGGCCCCGCGGGGTAAGCGGCTGGCGCTCCGCTGATGGCGCGGGGCGGGCCGGGGGACAGAAGGGTCGGGCCCGGTTGCCGTGCGGCGCCCCCAGGGCGAGGCCTGCACTGTGGTGGGTGGTTTAGGGTTCGGACGCCGCCCGGGGCTGGGGTCCCGCGGGGCGGGAGGCGGGCGACGGGTCACAGCGGGCACCGGGCTGTGGTTGACCTAGCGGGCGGGCGGGCGGTGCGGAACCGTGGGGGAGGACTGGCCCTTGGCCCTGCCAGGTCCTTCCCCGCCGCACCGGGTCCCTCCGAACGGGTTGTCTCTGCCAGGTCAAGCGCCCAGTGGTCTCGGCCTTCCGGGCCCCTGCCCGCCTTGGAGTCCTGGGGTCCCTATTTCAGGCTGTGCCGCCGGCGCTGGGTGGAGTCGCTGGGACTCTGCCTTGTGCTGTGACCTTAGTCGGCCAGGTCCCTGCAGGTCACTGCTTCCGAGAGAGGGCGTTGGGAAAGTTCTGAGGGGTTGGGACAGCTTTGGGCACGCCTTTGCGTGATTAAGCTCGGTGGAACGTGGCGTCCACTCATGAGGACAGTCGTGCCCTTTGGCCACGCTCAGGGCCCCGGAGATGAGGCTGGGTGGGGGAGGGGGCAGACACTGCTGGGGTGCAGAAGCTCTCTCTGTCCGTAGAACTGATAAGATGATGCCAACACCTGCAGCATCTTAGGATGTGATTGGGCAGCGGCCTGCATCAGGGGTCACGCGTGCTCCGGGGCCCGCAGAGGGTCCTTAGGCTGTGCATGGCCTTGTCTAAGCCACCCTCGCAAGGCACCTGCACTTCTCTCTCTCTCTTTCTAATTAACCATCTGATTTTGTGTCTTTATTTGTAAGACTGAGATAAACAAAACGTCCCTGTAAAAGTGAGAGACTCAAGTAAAATAACTGATTTCAAGGCGCTTTATGGCTTACAATGACACCACAAGAAACGTGATTCTTGTCATTTTTAACAATTATTTCTGTTTGGCCGCTGAGACTTTTGGGGTGTGGGAAGGATGTTGAGCAGCAGGAGCTGTGGGCAGTCTGGTTGTGGAGCTCAGTCTTTCCATCTGCTGTTAGAGAGTTCTGGGCCTCTTCATATGTTAAGGATGTTGATGAGAATACCATGACCACTTTGAATTTCTGTAGCACATTTTTGGACTAAAAATTAGCTGATTTTTTTTTGTGTGTGTGGTTATGTCATTTCAGGAACACAAATGTTTTCTGTAGTTATTACTGTTCTTTGTGACAGAGACACTAAAGGGCTGATAGTGGGTTAAACATCAGGTTTGCTGTAGGACCAACAGGGTTTTCAGAGCCTGTACGACCTAGGGTTGGACTGTGGGGAGGAGGTCCCTGAACCCCCAGAAATAACTTACCCAGCGGAGTGCTATAGCCCCCGTTATTAACATCTTACATTAGTATGGTTCATTGTCACAATTAATGAACTGACGTCAATATGTTATTATTCACGAAGGTCTATACTGTATTTAGATTTTCTTTGCTCTTCCATACTTTATTCTGTACATACTTAATTCTGGTGTCTTTTTTCTATCATAGGACCCATCCAGGACACCACATTACATTTAGTCCTCATGTCTTCTTAGGCTCTTCTTGATGATGAGTCTCTCAGATGTTCCTTGTTTTCAATGACCTTGATAGTTTTGAGGAACACTGGTCAGATATATTGTAGGATGCTTTTCTATTGGGATTTTTTGATGTTTTTCTCATAGTTAAATTTTTGGGGGGATTTTTTGGGAGGAAGACCACAGGGATAAAATGCCCTTCTCATCATATCAAGATTCCATGCTGTCAGAATGATTTGCCACTGTTGATATTGACCTTGGTCACCACCTGAGGTGGTATTTGTCAGGTTTTCCACTATAAAGTTACTCTTCTCCTCCCTTTCCACATTGTCCTCTTAGGGAGGAAGTTGCTATACATGTGCAAGTGGGGCTGACCAGACTTTATAAGGATGGGGTGGGAGAAGAACAGCCAGTCCAGGGTGACTCTAACTTCTGGCCTGAACTGCCTGGGTGTGGCAGTGTCATTAATTGAAACCCAGAAGGACTTGGGGAGGTGTAGGCTGGGTGGGGAGTCAGGAGTTCTTGTTCTTGAAGCTATTGAATGTGCCCATGAGACCTGTGGGTCGTGTGTTTCTGGAGGTCAGGCAGGGAGGATCCACCAGGAGAGGAGAACCAGAGGAGCATGGTCTCCTGGAAGCCAGGTGAAGGAAGGTGTGTTATGATAAATATATTTGGTCTTTGTCCCCAGTTGGGTTGCTGGCATTGAGCACCCAAAACCCTTGGGATTTCCTGAGTGGGGAGCGTGTCTTTAGTTGTTCATAAGGAGCATCTTACCACCACACCTGAGCTTAAAGCTGATGAGGTGGCACAGGATGGGCCCATAGATTCAAGTGGGGGCTGGCCATTCTGTGATTAGAGGGTTGAAACTTCCCCTTGCAGGGAAGGGAAAGGGTTTGGAGACTGAGTTCAATCTCTAGGGCCAAGGACATGATCAGCATGCCTCTGAGATGAAGCTGAGGAGGCTTATGAAGCTTCCCAGTTGGTGTCCCATCCCAGCTCCACAGGGATAAGGCTCTGTGCTTAGGACCTTCATCCAGATGTTCATTTGTATCCTTATAATAAACTGTGATGGTAAGTAGAGCCCTTTACTGACTTCTATGAGTCATTCTAGTGAATTAGCAAAACCAAGAGGGTCTTGGGAACCCCTAAATTTGTAGTCAGCAGAAGTGTGGGTACCTGGAGTGGGGGCAGTCTTGTAGGGATGAACCCTTCACCTGTGGGGTCTGTGCTAACTCCAGGGAGTGTCTTCATTGAATTGAATTGTTGGTCCCCCATTTGGAGACTGGTTTGTGAGCGGAAGGGCTTCCAGAAGGAGGGAGTGGCCCACAGACAATGTCAGGGGAGCACTGGATAGCTTTGACTTGGGGGTTTCTGTGGAGAGCTGGGACAGAAGCCTTCAGAGTGGGTTTGGAGAGAGTCTGAGAAGGGTGCCAGTGGGACAGGGAATGTTAGATATGGGGTCACTGCAAACTCCAGGAGGTTTGACAGCCTGTTTGCTTAGTGGGAGCCATTTTTCCTTTTTTTTTTTAAGAGACAAGGTCTTGCTCTGTCCCCCGGGCTGGAGTGCAGCGGTGTGATCGTAGCTTACTGTAGCCTCGAACTCATGGGCTCAAGTGACCCTCCCACGTCAGCCTCCTGAGTAGCTAGGACTACAGTTGTGAACCACCAAACCCGGCTAATTTTTCTTATTTTTTTGAGACAGGGTCTCACTGTGTTGCCCAGGCTGGTCTTGAACTCCTGGCCTAAAGCGATCCTCCTGCCTCAGCCTCCCAAAGTGCTAGGATTACAGTTGTGAGCCACTGGGCCCTGCCTGCCCTGTGCTTTTGATGCAGTAGAAAATGTAGCTAACATCTTTATGTTATGAATCATGGTGACTGAGCATTCGTGAACCCAGTCCCCAACTTGCAAACCAGACTATCACCAGTACTGCAAGGTCCTAAATGTGACATTTCATGGGAATATCCTTCCTTGCAGAAGCATAAGAGTTGCCTGCTATTTATGACATAAGGTGACAAGTGGTCCACTGGCAGCGGGATGGGCACCTGTCCTCTTCATCTTGTCCCTTCTTGCATGATGGCTCTCATGGTGGGCCAGCCCAAGTGAGCTCCTCATAGCCCACACTTGCTTCTGCCGCTCTCAGGCAGAGGAGTCAGTGCTCCCTGCTGGGAGGGTGGAGATGCCACCTGCTGCCTCTCTACCCCTTGCACTGCCTGGCCCCTACACAGGCTTGCCTGGCGCCTCCGGGGGTGGTGCCTCTGGCTGTGCTGCCTCAGCACCTGTCTTGTTCCCAGCCCAAGGCTTGATCACAGTAGACTCTGAATGTTGGTGGTGTGAGTGAGCTATGCTATGAGAACAAGAATGAGTTAGGGAAAGTGTCCTAAAAATGTGCTGTGCACTTACCACTGTTGTTTATCCAAGAAATGGGTTATTCTTGGCATTTGTTGTTCTGGTAATTCTAGCACCCCTTGCCCCTGGGGATTGTGGCTTACTCTGGAGGGCTGTATGTGCATAGAGGGTTGTGTGCACCCTGGCCACTGCCCACCAGAGCCTGCTGAAGTGAGTGGGAAGTGGTCCCCCTTGCAGGACCCCATAGGCCTGACCTCCCTGGGCTTTCAGTGGGAACCCAGTGCTCCCTCACTGGGGCTCGGCCTGCTTGGGTTCCCACTTGGGGTGTGTAGGGCCAGGGGCTACTTCAGGCTTCTGTTCTTTCTCTGGGGCTCCCCTGAGGTACTGTTTTCCTAACTGGGGCGGACCCTTCACTTGGCAGTGCTCTGAAACTTTGCAACACTCAAAATTGGCTTCCAGAAACTTACATGTAGAGGTTTCTACAAAAGAGATCCAGACTCTTTCAGCCTTTAAAAGACAGTAGCAGTTTAGGTCACCTGGTTTGATACTTGTTTACTGATATTTTTCTTTGTTTTTGTTGTAGGTGGTCTGGGGGATCCTGCTTGTCTCAGTTGTGCCTACACGGGGTTGGGGTTAAGAAGCCATGTGTAAGTAAATCAATATCACTTTGACCTGTTTGCTTGAAAATGCTGAAGGCACTGCTTTTTGAGAGAAACAGTGTATCCTACTTTGCTGTTCTTTGTTTTTGTTTCTTTCAAATCTTTACCTTTTCCTTTTGAAAGCTACAACCACATACCTCAGTGAATATTTATTTTTTAAGTATTTATTTATTTATTTATTACTTTTTATTTATTTATTTATTTTTAAGAAACGGGGCCTTGCTCTGTCACCCAGGCTGGAGTGCAGTGGTGCCATCATAACTCACTGCAGTCTCAAACTCCTGGGCTCAAGCAATCTTCCTGCCTCAGCCTCTGAGTGGCTGGGACTACAGGTGCACACCAGCATACCCAGCTAATTTTTTTTATTTTTGTAGAGACAGGGTCTCACTATGTTGCCCAGGCTGAGTACTAGTGTTTTAACAGTTATTTTACAATCTCAGATAGTCTTCAGTTGAAATGATGCAGACCCTGAGGTGATGACGTAGAGCACTTTTGATCCAGGACAACATTATGGAGATATTCTGGCTTTTGACCTTCTTTACCATTAAGATAAAGACAGAGAGCAGCACCCAGAACTTTGACTGAGCAGTCAAACCACAAGACAGCCGTTCTGACACCATGTAGATGTGAACCTCATTTAGTGAGAAAACCTCAGCTGATGGGAAGTTATTTTTTTCCCTAAATCTCCACTTTGTGTGAATGCTCAAGAGATTTGCTGGGGACTATTGCGGTGTCAATGGCAGGGTGCTGTCCCAGGCCTCCGCAGCAGGTGCCCTTGCAGTGTATGTGCCCGGCATGTGGTGACGCTGGCATCGTGGGCCTACTTGATGTTCTTGTGACTTGATTTTCTGCGTGTTCCCTAGTTCCCCAGCTGAGAAGAGTGAGCATGATTTCATCTCTTGAGGTGGACCGCGTAGCCGCAGGTCTCTGGGCAGAGAGCTGTCCTGGACTTCTGGCGTCATCTCCTGGGTGGTGGCTGTTGTTACGTTGTGCTTTCTTCCTTGTTTCTTTCTTCTTTCCTGGTACTGGGGATAACTTTGTTCCTGCTGACATCATGTCCCTGAAGAACTGAGGGTGGCGCATATGGCTGGTATCCTTCCTGCCTGGCTGGCCTCGGAGCACTGTTTAAGTGCAGTACGTGCAGGAGGTTCTGTGAGTGAGTGGCACCACCTCCGGTGCTGTCCCCTGGGGAGTGGCTCATGGGCAGTAGTAGCTGTGGCATTTTTCAGCATTGTCAGGAGCCAGGAACATGCTGTGGAAGGAGAGTAGGCCTGGGCCCCCACCTGTGGCCCAGCCTGCCATCTGGGTGGCTGTTGCCACCAGAGAAGCTTACAGAGAAGCACTGTAAGAAGCAGGAGAAGTTCTGGTGACTGGGGTGGTGGAAAGCTGGGCCCAGTGGTCCTGTGCGGGTGAGGCGCACAGTGCTTCTGGGGAGTGCTGCCACCACCCTGAGGCTCCAGCAGTGTAGGGCTAGGCAGGCTAGCTTTCTTCCATCATGCTGTCTGTCTTAGCTGCTCACCAGAAGCCACTGTGCCCAGACTAGTTTTGTGTTGATGAAAGTTTTAAAAAATATGTTTCATAATTTTGTGCCTTTTGGAAATAGCTAAACCTTTCTGGCTTGATTGTTAGTAATCTCTCTAATGTGCTTGAAGATGGCCGGACCTGCAGGGCTCTTGGCCTTCGCTGAATACACCACGTGTGTGCTGCTCTGCTGAGTCTGTTTTTATGTGTCTTGGTCTTTGCCTGTTGGTGCCCTACCACTGCTGACATCATGCCTTCTAGCAGAAGCCACACTCTTCCTTGCTAATTGAGGGTGGAAAGTGGCATACTTAGGCTTGACGATGAGAGGAGGTCACATTTGATCCTGAGTGTGAGCACTGTCAACACCTGCACTTGAGGGGGGCCAAGGCACAGAAGGCAGGAAACTAGCCAGTGTCAGGAGGCTGTCAGGTGGCCCAGCAGCAGTCTGATCACAAGTGGGCTATACTGCATTCTGTGCAGTCTGGCCCTCCGAGACACTGTGACTCAGGACTGTGTGGACTCGGGGGCCCCTTCCCAGCTGGGAGGAACCTGGAGATGTGGTGGGGTGGGGCCAGGCGGGGGCTTAGAGAAAGCCTCGAACTGGGTGAGACGGACTAAAGGGGGGGGTCCACTCCCTGGGCCTCCCTGTTTTCACCAGCCTGTACTGGTGTCCACCAGGCACTTCCCATATGTCTCGTTACTTAATCTTCAGAACCTGTCTGTGAGGTCAGTGTTGGGTTTCTGTTTCTGTAGTTGAGGAAAGATTTCAAGCCTGGGAGAGTTCTTAGGGGGAGGGGCCCCAGCCAGCAACTGGCTCCAGAGTTGAGCCCTAGCAGCCTGGACTTCTGATCCTGGCATGTTCCATGCCCTGAACCACTCTGAGCTGGTGGTGCTCAGCGCCAGCTGCACTGCCCGCTACAGGCTGTGAGCTAAGACAGGCATGTGCCTCCTAGTCCTTCAGGGTCCCCGTCTGTGAAGCAAGCAGCGGAACTGGAGATTTCGTACCTTGTCTCCAGCCCTGACTGGTGGCTTCTCCACTGCTGTGATTGGGGGGGTGGCAGTTGCAGGTGCCACTTGTGTGGTGGGCATTGGTGTGCACCAGGCACCATTGTGGTACTTGGTATATGTCAACACACATACTTACAAAGGCAGCAGCCACAGCACAGAGAGGTTAAGTTACTTGGTCAAGGTCACACAGCAGTAAGTAGTAGAGCCAGAATCTGAGCTTGGACGTCTGTCCAGAGCTCAGGCCCTCACTGCTGGTGTCAAGCCAGGTGCAGAGAGATGACAGAGGTGGGGAGAAGTTGGGTATGCCGGTTACATGGCACTCATGGCCTCTGAAGCAAGGTCTGAAGGTGAGCCTGTGGCCATCCGGGGTGGGTTTGTGCATGAGTATGGAGAGAAGCTTCTGATATGCAAGGCGAGATGAATAGGAGATTATGAACCTGAAAGAGCATCGTACAGGTCGCTTGTGTCAGTATTAGACTGCAATTGACATCACAGCACTGAGCTGCTTCACGTACAGACCCTAGGCTCTCGGCCAGACACAGTCCATGCTGCAGGAGCTCAGGCTGCAGTGGCCCTCCTCTCACAGTCGTTTTGTGGGTGGACACCAAGTAGGCAGCTGCTTGGGGCCCAGAGCAGTGGACTGGCCTGCTCTGGCTGCCTGGGGCTTGGGCAGTCCTATGGGCCTGATACAGTGTGGACAGAGAAGGGTCTGAGGTTTTTAAGTGACAGCTTCCCGCTGTGGCCTATGAGGCCTCATCCTGCCTCCCCAGCCCTATGGAGCTTGCATTGCAGTGGAGAGAGACCAGGTATGTTGGGCACAGTGTGTACCTCATGTCTACAACAGCCAGGTGCTGGGCAGGACACATGCAGGAAGACATGTTGTGGATGCGAGAGCAGAGTGGGTGGTGGGGTGGTCAGGGAGGCCTAAGGGAAGCCAAGGTGTAGCTGGGGCTGCCTAGGCCGGGGACAGCCGCAGAGCTCTGGCTGGGGCCTGCTAGGGCCGGATTGAGTGGGCAGCAGGGGAGGAACAGGAGGAAGGGGGGCCTTGGGCTTTATTCTTTGGGTTTTGCCATTTGGCGCTAGTGCCTGCAGTCAGCTGGTGCACAAGCCTGCATCTGCTGATGGGCACATCCTTGGTGATTCGCTGATTTTCAGGACTTGCTCAAGAGCCACAGGTCTTTACAGAAAATCACCTGGTAGGGGAGAGGACCTCCAAACTCAACAAACTCTTCTGCTCTGCACCCCATTCCCCACCAAATCGCAAAGCAGCGCACCGTACCTCCCTAAGTCACTGGGAGTGGGCCCACAAGACCTGCCCAGAGGTTGGGTTGAGTCCGGGAATCCAGCTTTTGCTGGTCGCATGCACATCTGACCTGCCCCACTGGTGGATGAAGGGCAGGGCAGCTGGACCACACACTGTCCTGGTCTCCCACACAAGCCCTCTTGGAAGGGTTCCCCAGGGGCGTTTCAGACATTAGGAAGGAGGTGGATGTGTATGTGGTTGTGATCCCGTGTGGCATGTAGTTTTTGTTCTTTTTGGTATTTGGTGCTGAGCGGTCATAGGCAAGTGCTGGCTCTCATTGCTGTTTTCCCTTTTTCCTTTTTCCAGGAATGTTCCGTTTGGCTGCTGTGCTCTGGGCTACCCTGTGTACCTTTCCCTCAGAGGCGGTCACCTCGGCCGTTGGACTCCGAGGCTCGAGTGCTCGCACATGGTGGCAAGAGCACCGTGGACTCCCACCACGATGGGTTTGGTTGTCGCAGGACCTCAGTGCCTTCCTGTGCGTGGCTGGCACTTGTCACCGCGCCTCAGCGAAGACTCTGTAGTAGAGAAGTCCCTCAAGTCCTTGAAAGACAAGAATAAGAAGCTGGAGGAAGGGGGCCCGGTGTACAGCCCCCCTGAGAAGGTGGCGGTGAAGAAGTCCCTTGGGCAGAGGGTGCTGGATGAGCTGAAGCACTACTACCATGGCTTCCGTCTGCTCTGGATTGACACCAAGATTGCGGCGCGCATGCTCTGGCGTATCCTCAATGGCCACACCCTGACCCGCCGGGAGCGCAGGCAGGTAATGGGGACCTTGTTTCACCTTGTAAGTTGTTCTAAAAATGTTTCCTTGCTTTCTGTTTGATAAAGAAAAAAATCAGGGAACTTTCCCCATAATAGCAGTACTGAATTGTAATGCTGGTGTTCTCAGTCCCTTCTGCCAGCAGTTTTCAACCTGCACGTCTGTTTTCTGTTGGTGCTTGGGTGCCGTCCCCTGGATTCTGGCTTCTCTGTTTCCTGTTGAGCCTTCCACGTCCACACGGTGTCTCTGTTGCTGTGGACGGCGTTTTCTCTCTCATTTCTTCCAGGTCTGTCTGTGGGGTGGCACATGTCCCTGTGGGTGAGTGTGCTTTTGTTCATCATTTGGGACCCATGCCCCCAACCCCTTACTCTCTCCCACAGTATGTAGCCAACCCACCAGACTCTGTTAATCTGCCTTTAAACATACCCAGATTTGACCACCCCACACCGCTGTGCACCATATCCTGCCCTGGGCTGTGGTCAGAGAGCTCTCCTGCTGTCTGCCTCCATGTGCCAGCAAGAACGACCTTTTGAAAAAGGAAGTTGGCTCGTGCTATGTGCCCCTGGGGAGGCTTCCCCTCCCCAGGGAGCCAGAGCCCTCCCAGCGGCCCTCCCTGCCCATGTGCCCCGGCTCCGGTGTCCCCCACACCACTGGGCACGCACGGAGCCTTTGCACTTGCCGTCCTCACTCCAGCACCTCCCTGTTAGGGCTGTCCTCCGAGAGCACTAGGCAGCACTAGAAAGACGAGGCCTGAGGGCTGTGTGCTGGCAGGACGTGCTCAGGTGCCCTGCAATTGCTGACTGGTGTGCCTGTGTGTTTACATGTCCATTCCAGTCTGTCTGGGCACTTGCACATGGGAAATAAACTTACATAAATAGAAAATGGCTTATGCCCTGAATATGGGTAGACATCTATATACAATAACTCTGACAGGGGTGCTTAGTACTTGTCAGCCACATATGTCCTCATGGAAGGGGAGCTGCCATGTCACTCAGTCCTCTTAGGCTTGGTGACCTCCCTCAGTGGAGCTCAGTTGCTGTTGACTCCATCAAGGGCTGGGGCACCTCTACTCCAGGCCAGCTGCTCTTCTGGGCAGGAGATGGGATTCTAGTGTCCCTGCCTGGCCTTCCAGCAGGGTGGGAGAAGGTGAGAGGGACTCTGGGGCTCCCCTTATCCACTGGAGTTACTGCATCTTAGTGCTTTGGGGACATGAGTGACTGTTTCCAAACTCACAGCCTTTGTTCTACTGTTTACACACCAGTAGAAAACTAGCTTGTTCCTTTCAGGTTTCGTGTTTGAAATCTACCAGTGTACTGCTGGTCATACATTTCAGCAGTGTCTTTTACCTCTTTAAAGACAATTGTGGCTGGGCGTGGTGGCTCACACCTGTAGTCCTAGCACTCTGGGAGGCTGAGGCAGGAGGATCGCTTGAGCTCAGGAAGTTTGAGACCAGCCTGAGCAAGAGCGAGACCCCATCTCTACTGAAAAATTAGAAATAGAAAAATTAGCCAGGCGTGGTGGTGCATACCTGTAGTCCCAGCTACTTGGGAGGCTGAAGCAGGAGGATCACTTGAGCCCAGGAGTTTGAGGCTTCAGTGAGCTATGATGACACCACTGCACTCTAGCCCAGGTGACAGAGTGTGAGACTCTGTCTCAAAAAAAAAAGACAATGTACAGTGCTGAAATGTGCTGTATGACAACAGGATTTGAAATTCTGCTTTTGTGTTTATAAACATTTAAGAAGTTCTTTTATTATTTGGTGTGTTTTACAGGTCTGTTTTAGAAAAAAATGTGCAGTCCATGTTTGAAATAAATGTTCTAGTTGATGAATAATCTCAGCTTCTACCAACTGAACATGGAGACCCTTGATGTTAGATGCACGTGAAGATGTGGGTTTAGGAGGTGCTGTGCAGTCGTCTGCTTTAGGTTTAAATGTCAGTGTTTGACAAATGGTAGGATGTTCTTCTAAATGCTTTACTGGAAATGTTTACAGTGTGGTGGTCACAGGCACAGTGTTTTTGTTGCAGCAGGGGTTGCTTCCTAAACCTGTCTTAGAGTCAGGGTATTTCCTTGTATCTGTGCTCAGGATGAATGAGAGGCTCAGGAGGGTGTGGGGTGAGCACGGAGTGCTGGCTGGGCTCTCTGTGCTGGACTTCTGAGCATTAGGGAGCACTTTCCAAAAGACTATGTGTTCAGAAATAGATGTTCCTGCCACATCCTTCTGCTCCCCTCTTTGTTTGTCTGTGAAATAATTATGGTCACAATCTGACTCTTTCCCCCTTCTCTCCCAGCTCTTTTCTCCGTGGGAAGTCCCAGGTAATAGGGATAGCTCAGCTTCCAGCTCTCAGTGTCCTAATACTGGCGCTAGGGCCCCCAAAGGATAGGCGCAGAGATGGCCTTCCCTTGGACAGTCTGCCCTGAGTCAACAAATGAGGGATTCCTCAGTGGGATGGAAGGACTTTATTTTAATGCATCTTGGGAATTAGCTGTTACTTAGGAGAGTAACTCAGGCTTCTAGTTTTATACTTGTTCTCAAGAACTTCACTGAGAACATAGGTCTTTTTTATTTAATTGGCTGGAATTTCCCAAGGGATGCTGTTTTAGAAGGGGCCATTCGATAGTGTGAAGAAGAGAGGGTGGCAGTAGGATTTCGTAGTTGTCTAATAGTGGGTGCTGGGTGCCAGCTGTGGCTGAGTTAGGAGATGACACTCGTCCCTCTGTCCTCTCTCTTCCCATTCTGCTATCAGAGCTCAGGGTTTTGCCATTTCGTTGAAGAAGATGAGACTTTAAGGAAAGAAAGGAAGAGTTGGAGCAGATGGGCCAGTCCCAGGGCAAGGTCCCAGCAGGGTGTGGGACTGGTAGTGTTGGCAGGGCCCTGTCATAAGCATTAAAATGAAGGCTTGTGTAGATGTGCTGGTTTTTTCTTGGTTTTGGATGTTATAGGTAATTTATTTGAACAAAATGTTATCAGTCCTGATAATTTTTGGAAAGAGATTCTTAAAATTATAATTACAGCAAAGGAAAACAGTGCAAGAAATTACAAAATAAGTAAATAAAATTTGTATGACCATTTTTTAAGTGGAAGATACATTTGAAATGTTGTGATTTAAGTTTAGGTAGCTGTTGGGTGCTTGCTGACCATGTTAAGTAGAGAGTGGCAAGCATGTCTGTGAGGGTCAATGTGGAATAGAGGCATTTGGGAAGTCGTTTTGTGCTCACATTCTGGGCCCCAAAGCCCTGCAGTAGTCAGGGGAAGAGGTGTGTTTCTGGCCCCCAGGATACAGGAGACCATGCTGCAGCACGATGCTTTAAAGTGGCAACGTCAGGGTAACAGCAAGCAGGGGCAACACTGACCCTCTAGCCCCCAGCAGCCACTATTGGACTCTCTCTCTGTGGATTTGACGACTCTAGGGACTTCATATAAGTGGAACCGCAGGATTTGTCCTTCTGTGACTGCTTACATCACTTAGGATAATGTCTTCAAGGTTCATCTGTGTTGGACCATGTGATTAATATTCCATTGTGTGAATAGATCACCTTTCGTGTATCTATCTGTCAATGGACATTTGGGTTGCTTCTACCTTTTGGCAGTTGTGAGTAAATAGAATTTTAAAATTTCGATTTATAACTTGATTGCTAGTATATGGGAATACAATTTATTTTTATATGTCAATCTTATATCTTGCAGACTTAACAAATCAGTTATTAGTTTTAGTGGCTTTTTTGGTAAATTCCATCAAAGTTTTTATCAGGAACAGATTTTGAATTTTTTTGTCAGATGCTTTTTCTGCATCTATTTAGATGATCAAATGGTTTTTATTTTTCAGTTTAATTAATAAATGGTTGAGATTGTCAGATTGGATGAAAAAGCAAGACCCAACTAAATGCAGTCTATAGGAAACATCTTAAATACAAAGATACAAATAGATTAAAGAAATATCTTAAATACAAAGATACAAATAGATTAAAGGCTGGGCGGTGGCTCACGCTTGTAATCCTAGCACTCTGGGAGGCTGAGGTGGGAGGATTGCTTGAGGCCGGGAGTTTAATGCCAGCCTGAGCAACAGTGAAACCCCGTCTCTACAAAAAAATGGGAAAATTAGCCGGGCATGGTGGCACGTACCAGTACTCCCAGCTACTCGGCGGGCTGAGACAGGAGGATCACTTGAGCCCAGGAGTTTGAGGTTGTAGTCAGCTATGATGACACCACTGCACTCTAGCCCAAGGGACAGAGTGAGACTTTGTCTCAAAAAAAAAAAAAGATTAAAAATAAAAGGATGAAAAAAGGTAAGTTGTGCTAATGCTAGTCAAAAGAAGGCTGCCATGACCACAATCCATATCAGACAAAGTAGATTTCAGAGCAGACTGTTACCAGGGATAAAGAGGGCCACGTACTGGTGGTAAAGGGCCCAGTTTATCAGGAGGACATTGCATCCTAAACACTTAAACACCTCATAACAGAAGCCAGACTCGAAAGATTATATCAGGGTTCTGTGTATGTGAAATGTCCAGAGAAGCCAAATTTATGGAAACAGAAATTAAATCATGTTTGCCTAGGGCTGGGAGTGGGAATGGAGATTAATTACAAATGGACACAATGGAACTTTTTGGTGTGACAAAAATGTTGTAAAACTGGATTTTGGTGATGGTTTCACAATCTATAGATTTACCAAAAATTATTGAATTGTACACTTGAAATGGGTGAATGTTATGGCGTGTAAATTATACCTCAATAGAACTGCTAAAAAAAAAAGTAGGGAATATCAAAAAACACAGGTGCCAACTTTAAGGGTCTGTCTCTGTCTAAATCTGATACCATATGAGACTAAAGATAGGAGTAAAATGTAAATAAGTAAAAAAAAATAGGAATCCATGAGTCCATTTTGATAATAAATAGAAAAATGAATATGCAGGAAGGCAGGGTTCTCCCTTACTTCAGATGGTAGATGCGGAGGGTCGGGAAGTCACCATTGTGTGACCGTCAGAGTGGAGACCGGCTCCATGAATGCCGAGTCTGGGAAGAAGGCTCATGAGAAGGACATGGGCGTGCCCCTGGGATGGCTCCCTCAGACTCTCACTTGTCACAGGTGGAAACACAGACACTGCACAGAGTGTCTTGACCAGGCGACCTCAGTGAACACCATCGAGGGGCAGGTGGACACTGTGACACCTGAGGAGGGGGCAGCATCCAGCAGGCGTGTCTACTGTGCCTAATCACGGAGAAACATCAGACAGGCCCACAGTGAGGACCTTTGTATTAATAGAAATGATGTCACTCTTCCAAAGAGCATCAAATTAATTAAGGAATCATAGAGGCAGTACAAATGACAGCACAGATAAGATGATGTTTTCTTGGTTCCTGTGAGACTAGCGTGCTTTGTGTGTAGTGCAGTAAGGAGCAGTGCCATAGGACTGAAGGGAAAGTTGAGCTTCTCGGGAAGCCAGCAGCGATTGTTCAGGGATCACAGGGTTCAAGTAAGTTGATTATTTCAACTTGTGCATTTCTTTAATGGCATCAAACATTAGTTTATATATGTCAGTGAAGCACTTGGGCTTTTTCTAATGATTGTTTTGTAGTCTAGTTTTAGATCTAACCATCTAAGGAAACATGAGAGAAGTGCACGATCAGCTCTCCTTTCTGCAGAGCCTGTGGAGTCTGCAGAGACGGGTGGTGTGGCCCAGCCGTCACTGGTGACCTACTGCCACACCAGTGGTGCCACTCAACTTGCTGCTATTGCCTGCTGGCCTCCCAGCCTGGGGTACTGGCCACTGTCCCTGCAGGAGTGAACCTGCTTCTCTGAAGGCCATTGGCATGTGGTTTGAACCCTTGAGAAAGAAATAGGTTCTAGGACATGTTTGCTGAGTGGTTTTAGAACTAGAGCCCTTAGAGATTCCTTTGAGTCACTGCCTATGGTTGTGCCTTTAAAAGATTGTGGGAGAAAGGCTCAAACCCCTCACTCCCATCCCCATGCCTGCTCTGTCCCACACTCACGGAGTCCTGCCTCTTTCTAGTTTCTCCGGATCTGCGCTGACCTCTTCCGCCTGGTGCCCTTCCTCGTGTTTGTGGTGGTGCCATTCATGGAGTTCCTGCTGCCCGTGGCCGTGAAGCTCTTCCCCAACATGTTGCCATCCACGTTTGAGACCCAGTCCATCAAGGTGAGGGGCATTGTGGTAGTGAGCTCATTTCAGAATGAGTCCAAAATTTATTAGGATAGCTGCCTTGTTTGTGACTGATGTTTCAGATGTTAGATATTTTTGAAGCTTTATGTTATCTTCACATTGTCCTTCTCTGTGCTCTAATTATTTAGTGGATGCTGCATTTCAGATTTGTTTTTCTTTAAATGTGTTTTAAATATGGTTTTTCTAGACCAGTGTTCTACATGCCACAGGTGAGACCCATTCATGGGTTGCAAGGTCCATCTAGTGTAGGGTCAACTGGCTATAGCCCACAGGCCAGATCAGGACCCGCCACACCTAGTCGTGTATATCTGGTCCGTGGCCACTTTTATGAGTCACCAGCAGAGTTAAGCAGTTGTTTCAGACCACATGGCTTACAAAGTCAAAAGGCTTTACTGTCTGGCCCTTTATGGAAAAATTTTGCCAACCTCTGCTCTAGAGGGTCACACATATTTTTTAAAACCGTGAAATAGAGTTTCAGAATGTATTGCACTTAGATGAGAGTGTTTTGTAAACTGTCACTCTTAGTGCGTGAGAGGAGGGCGGGTAGGTGGTCGGTCGAGGTGTGAGATGCTGTTCTTGCTGGGGTCATGGTCTCAGGAGTTGGAGCACCCTCCTGAGTGGTGGCCTCCAGGGAGGTAGGGTGGGCTGGGGCTGGCAGGGGAGGCCGGGTGGGCTGGAGCGCAGTGCCTTCTCTCTGCCCTCGCAGGAGGAGAGACTGAAGAAGGAGCTTCGGGTCAAGCTGGAGCTGGCCAAGTTCCTCCAGGACACCATCGAGGAGATGGCCTTGAAGAACAAGGCGGCCAAGGGCAGCGCCACCAAAGACTTCTCCGTGTTTTTCCAGAAGGTGGTGTGATGCTCCCAAGCCCCTGTGGCCTCAGCCTGTTGACCTGAGGCTGGTCAGAGCCGCAGAGCACCACTGTGCCTTGTCTGGGAGCGCTCCGTGCTTTTCTTTCTTTCCTCTTTTTTGCTGTGCTCAGCAGAGAGTGAGGTTCCAGACAGAAGCTGGCTTGTCCTTCAGGGAGTTTAACCAAGAGGCTTGGCTGGTGACGGCTACAGTGTGTCAGGCCTCCTCAGGTCCTCAGGGAGATGGTGCTGCTGTGGCTAGTCTGAGCCCTGCTGGCATTCAGAGTCGCTTGCTTGTGTCTTGTGACTTTGCAGCAGTCCAGGTGGTAGAATCTGACAGAGGAGGGACCTGAGACCCGGAGTTGTGAGGTGCTGGGTGGTCAGGCTGGGCTCTTCTGCCAGGCTCCACCACCTGGCTGGACTCAGTCAGGATGGTCCCGAGGAGCTGGTTAGAGGCCTGGTCTGTGCGGCAGAAGGGGAAGGAGGAGGGGACAGACCTCGGGGCTTTCCTGTGGCTGTGTGGCCAGTGAGGTAGAGAATGGGGAGAGGGTGGGTGCCCTGGAAGGGTCCCCGAGGACACGACAGAGATGACAAGCCCAGTGTTGTTGAGCTTGAGGGATGTGTGCCACTTTCTGGAGTCAGAAGCCTGTGTCTGTGATGCAGGAAGAGCTTAGGTCAGAAGCTCCAGCCGCTCATCTGTGCCGTCTGTGGTGTCTTCACACTGCAGCGCAGAGGCGAGTGGTTCCCACAGCCACAGCCCAAAGTATTTGCAACGTGGCCCTTACAGAAGAGATTGCCAAGCCCCGCTCTAACTGTGGAGGGGAGCTGGCACAGCCATGGGGGCTGGCAGGATGCAAGCTGGAGGGTATGGGGGCCAGGTCCTGCCTTTCCTGAGCCACTGTGAGGCACCAGCTCCTGAGAAGGACAGTAGTGCTCATGGTCACCTGAGTTGGGGTGTGCTGTGTAGGGTGTCCGCCCAGGAGTACACCTGTGATCATTTCTGCACAGGCAATTTGGGTCATTTTGATTTGGGGAATTCCTGGGGGTGGGTACCAAGTCAGGTTGGTCCCTTTTGTCTGTCCTCTCTGCGAGAGACTGTCCCAGCCCAGCTCTGGGCAGAGACAGCTGGTGGCTTGTCCATCGGGTAGGAGGAGATGCAGACAATCATCCAAAGAGCCCCAAGTAGTCTTCCTAAAGGGCAAGAAAGTTGGGCCCCAGCAGGAAAGGGGCTTGATATGGCTACCCAACTCCCCTGATGCTCAGATCCTGATGCTCAGACCCTTGTAGGTGCCCAAAGGTGTGCCCTCTTCCTGCCACTGAGCAGCTGGGGTCCTGGCACCAGGACCCATAGCAAGGCCTTCCCCAGGGCCTCCACCAGTAGAAGCAGCCTCAGCTCTGCTGGCTCAAATGCCGCCTGTGCTACCTGCCTGCGGCAAAGCCCTCAGCATCACCCCCAGGCAAGCCCAGACTGTGCAGCCCAGTGCTGGCAGAAGCCTGCAGTTTGTCTTTCAGGTGTGGAGGCATCTCCCAGTTGGAGCATAGGTGAAAGGTGGGTGGTCCAGGATCAGATGTGGGGCCTGAGGCCGGGGAGGGAGCCAGGAGAAAACAAACACACACACACACACACACACACGAGTGCAGGCACCAGTGACCCAGTGGATGACACTTGTGATTGCTCCTGCAGATCCGGGAGACAGGGGAAAGACCTAGCAATGAGGAAATCATGCGTTTTTCCAAATTATTTGAAGATGAGTTGACCCTGGATAACCTGACGCGGCCGCAGCTGGTGGCACTGTGCAAGCTGCTGGAGCTACAGTCCATCGGCACCAACAATTTCCTGCGTTTCCAGCTAACCATGCGGCTGCGGTCCATAAAGGCTGATGACAAGGTGAGCCACTGAGGCACCGCCACACAGGCTTGGCTCCACTTCCCTGGGCTTTTACCTTTTTTCTGACTGCGTGAGCAGTGTGTGCTCATTGTAGGAACTCTGGAAGATAACGCATGGCAGAAGGCAAGATCACTGGTAGTCTTGTCACTCCCAGGTCATGACTTTGACAGTTTGTGCATTTCTGCTCACCCTGTCCCGAGTAAGCACAGAGTGAGTGTGTGTGCGTGTCTGTCTCTACTGTGGTAAATACTGGCTCACGTGGCCTTTATGGGTTTTCACTTGGCATGACATTCTGAGAGCCCCCTCATGTAACTCAATATTCGTTGAAAACATGAATTTTAATGACTGCCTAGCATTTCAGTAGTTGAATGTACCATAAGTTATTTAACCAACACTTTAGCTAATCTTTAGCTACCCCAAACAACACTGCAATGAATATCTCTTAGCACAGATTTTTGCTCCAGATCTTTTTTTTTTGAGACAGAGTCTCGCTCTGACACCCGGATGGAGCGTAGTAGTGTCATAGCTCACTGCAGCCTGGAACTCCTGGGCTCAAGCGATCCTCCTGCCTCAGCCTCCTGAGTAACTGGGACTACAGGCACGCGCCACGACGCCCAGCTAGATTTTTCTAATTTTGATAGAGATGGGGTCTCCCTCTTGCTCAGGCTGGTCTCAAACTCCTGACCTCAAGTGATCCTCCTGTCTCAGCCTCCCAGAGTGCTGGGATTACAGGTGAGAGCCACCTCACCCAGCCTACTCCAGGTGTTTGATAATTTTCTTAAAAATAGTGACCTAGAGGCCAGGCGCAGTGGCTCACACCTGGTAATCCTAGCACTTTGGGAGGCCAAGGTGGGAGGATCACTTGAGGCCAGGAGTTCCAGGCTGCAGTGAGCTATGATGATGCCACTGTACTCTAGCCCGGGCAACAGAGTGAGACCCTGTCTAAAAAAAAAAAAAATAGTGACCTAGAATTGGGTTTCTTGAATAAAAGGGTAGAAAGTCAAAACAAGTCCTGGCCCCACAGCCAGATTGCCCCAGGGGTTGTGCTGGCCACAGTATCCTCACCACTGCTCCTGTTCACGGCCAGCAGCTGCCCTGGGTGGTCCCAGGAGTACACTTTTCTCCAGAAGAATTAATGAAACATCCCTCCTTTTCTCTAGTAATGTATTTTGCCTTAAAATCTATGGTATCTGATATTCTGATAGGTACACCAGCTTTCTTTTTGGGTAGGTCTTTTTCCATTTTTTTAATCAAGCTTCCTGACCTTATATTTACAATGTGTCTGTTATTGATTTGGTTTGGCCTGGTAGTCTTTCAGTTGGGATATTTAGTTGATATTTTTTCTCTATTTGTTCCACCTGTTCTATATTGTACTCAATTACTTAAGTTCTTAATTCCTTCTCTCTATCCTTGTCTTTTTTCCTTTTCTTTCCTTAATCTACTTCCTTTTTTACCTTCTTTTGGATTAGTCAGGTATTTTTAGATTATTTCACCCCCTTCCATTAGCTTATTAGTTATTAATTACTACAGTAGTTTCCTCGAGTTTACAGCCAGCTGCTACCCCCTCCAGGCAGTGCTTGCACCTAGAGGCCCTGGAGCTCCGTCTTCACCCCCACCGCCCTCGGCGCTGTGTCTCCACCCGCCTGAGCTTGTTTGTAGGCACCTGCGTTTCACCCTCCTCGTTGTCAGCCCTTCCTCCCTGAATTTCTGTGTTTCCATCCTGATTATTCTCTTCTACATGAGGAATTCCCTCTAGTATTTCTTAGGACATGGGTCTGCCGTGGTGAATTTTCTTAGTTTTTGTTTGCCTGGGTGTGTCTTGTTCCCCTTTCCTTTTTGCAGGGTTTCCGCGGGTGCAGGACCCCAGGCTGGCCTCTCTGTTCTTTCTGCACTTACAGGTTCTCTTGGTGTCTGGCTCCCACTGTCGCTCCAAGGAGGTCAGCCGTCGGGCCTGTTGTCATTCCTTTGAAGATGTATGTCTTTTCTCTGGCAGCTTCTAAGATTGTCTCTTTATTTTTGTTTTTTAGCAGTTTTATAACAGTGTACATAAGTGTATCTGTCTTTGTATCCATCCATTTATTGATCATAATGTTCCGTTATCTCAGGAAACGCTGCCTTTACCCCTCTGCTCCCCTTGGGGGCTCATAACTGTCCGTCAGCCTTCACCTCGTCTTAGCACATGTGCTTTTGTGTATCTTACATCCTTCTTTGCTTTGTGGTTACTGATCCTCTCTTCTTCTGGGTCTAATCTATTACTTATCTTATGAGTTCTTAATTTCAGTCCTAGCAGTTCTGTTTGGTTTTTGGAGTTCCCAGGTGCAGCTGCCTATCTTGGCATCTGTTTTCCTCAGCACACTGGTCACAGTCCATGTCTGATGACCCTGCTCACTGGGCCATCTCTAGGTCTTCTCTCTTTTTTTTTTTTTTTTTTTGATTAATTTTTTATTTATTTTGCTTGGAGATAGGGTCTCACTCTGTCACTTAGGCTGGAGTGCAGTGGCTTCATCGTAGCTCACTGCAGCCTGGAACTTTTATTTTTTTTATAGAGACAGGTCTAACTGTGTTGCCCAGGCTGATCTCAACTCCTGGCCTCAAGTGATCCTCCCACCTCAGCCTCCCAAAGTGCTGTGTAGGTCTTTTTCTTTTGTTTTCTCTCTTGGTTTTGTTTGTTTGTAGTATTTAGCATTTCCTGCATGCAGGCATTGTCTATGGAGAATTATAGCAGTTCAGGAAGGGCCCACCTGTGTCTGGGGAGCAAACTGAGGGGCCTGTCACCCATACCGATCAAGACTAGGGCCAACAGGGAGCCTGAACCTCCACCCTCGCCAGGATGCAGCAGGACACCCAACCCCCTGCTTGGGGTGGCGGCAGAGAAGGCTGCGTAGGGAGCTGGCTCTTTCATCCCCAATAGGTGGTAGTAAGGTACCTTCCCCACACTCCTAAGGTGTCAGTAGAGACCAGGTGGGGAGCCTGGCCTTCCATCCTCAGCTGGACAATAACAGCACACTCCCTCACTGGTGGGGTGGGGTCGGGCCCAGTAGAGAGTCAGGACTTTCACCACTGCCCAGCAGTAACAAGGCCACCTCCACCCACTAGGTCAGCGGAAGCCAGGTGAGAAACAGTAACAAGGCACTTTGGCCCCACCCAGCCAGGGAGGCATCTGTGGAGACCTCATTGGGAGCCAGAGCACCCGCCCCCACCTCCCAGCAATAACAAGAAGTGCCTCTCCCCTGAGGTGTCAGCAGAGGACAGATGGGTAGCCTGGATTCTGAACAAGGCAGCATTCCCACCTGTCCTAAATTGCGCCTGTGATTTAGTTCAGGAATGGACTGACAACACGATGCCATCAGCAGAAATTTGTTACAGCTTCTCTGGAAACATGGCACAGTGTGCCACCTGGCCACATGAAACCTGGACACCTGTGAGGAACGGAGTCTGCCTTCATTCCTGTGTTCGAGGAGGAGCCAGGTGGAGAACCTTTTTGATTGGGCAGGAAGTGAAGCACAGATGTTAGGGTTTGTCGTTGGTCGGGGAAGCTGGACCTCAGGGGAGATGCAGTCAACTTTGGGTTTTAGCTTGGCCTTATGATTAATAGATGCCAAATCATCATTTGCAAAATCTATAAAAGTTAGAACACCCCCCCAACCCCATGCCAGAGTGGCATCAGAGGAGGCCAGCTAAGACAGAAGATTGAAATAAGGTCCAGATTCTTATAACATAGTACCCAGAATGTTCAGGTTTCAATCCAAAATCATTTGTTAGCTAAGAACCAGGAAGATCTTAAAGTGAATCAAAACAGGTGAACACTAGATGCCAACACCAGGATGACAGATGTTAGAAACACTGGGCCGGGTGCAGTGGCTCGTGCCTGTAATCCCAGTACTTTGGGAGGCCGAGGTGGGAGGATCCCTTAAGCTCAGGAGTTCGAGACCAGCCTGGGCAATAGCGAGATCTTGTCTCTACTAAAAATAGAAACATTAGCTGGGCATGGTGGTGCACACCTGTAGTCCCAGCCACTCAGGAGGCTGAGGTGGGAGGATCGCTGGGGCTCAGGAGTTTGAGGTTGCAGTGAGCTATGATGACACCATTGTACTCCAGCCTGGATGACAGAGTGAGACTCTGTTTCAAAAAAGAAAAATACATAAATAAATAAATACTGGACAAAGGCTTTAGAGCAGCCATCACAGCAGCGCTTCAGCAAGCCCTTACAGATTGAAACACTTGGAGAAATAGAAGGTCTCAGCAAAGAAAAAAGATATTAAGAATAACCAAATGAAAACTTAGAACTTAAAAATACAATAACTGAAATAAAAAACTCAGCGGGTGGTCTCGACAGCTGAATGCAGAAGAGAAAAGAATCAGTGAACTTTAAGATAAAATGATGGAAACTACCCCTTTGAACAACAGAGAAAACAGGAAAAACCACTGGGTGTTCAGGGAGCCCCAAGGTTCCATACTGGTTACGTGCTGAGTGATCCCATTTCACTGATGAAAGTATAGACGTGGAGACGAGTATGTCTGGAAAGAGCAGTTGGAGGGATCCTGTGGGGATGGGGATGGTTTCTGTCTTGACTGGGTGGATGTCAGTGTTGTGGTTATGATGTGCGGTTTTGTAAGATGTTAGCCCTAGGGGAGTCCAGTAAAGGGTGCATGGGATCTCTGTATTCTTTGTTATAACTGTGGTATGTCTACAAGTATGTCAAAACGTTTAATTTTAGAAATGGAGGCAATGGTACCACCAGCCTCATGGGATCGTTGAGGGCAAAGGGCTCACTGAGGTGACGGTGTGGGAGGACTTGGGAACCACCCAGTGTGGATGAGGTGGCACCCAGGTGTTTGTCTGGCAGTGGCTGTTGTTACTTCTCTGTTTCTTCTCTCTTCTCAACTGTTGCTCCTTGTGTGACCTCTGTGCCCTCTGACTCTGAGACTCCTGTTTACTCTTCCAGATTTGGGTTACTGTGACCTCAGGCTGGGGGGGAACAGAGGGAGCCCCTTTGGGTGTGAGGCCAACATATGTCTTCAGAGTGTTTGGGTCCCCCTCCCCTTCTCTCCCTCCTTCCTTTTTCCATCCTGGGAACCCTGAGAATGCTTTGGCAGATGGTGGACTGTGGTTATCAGAACCAGCCCCACCCAGGCATGGCCAGGGTGGGGCTGGTTCTGCTACCAGGACAGACGGGCCCCTTCTCTGAGCCACGTTGAGGAGAAGATCCATGTCCCTGAGCAAGGATGGGTGGAGGTGGCTTCTTTGGGTCTTGGGGTTAGTCTGGCCATCCTGCATTTCCCAAGATCCCAGCCCTCAATCACATAGTTCCGGTCACTTCAAACCTAGAACTGGGCTTTGGTGGTGATGGTTTGTCTTTTTCTTGGCAAAGTCTTTTAGATACTTATTCCCAGGTGTGTTAACATGAATACCATAAACCACCGAACACCTTTCAAATTGATAATTAATTGACTTCCTTTTCTAGCTGATTGCTGAGGAAGGAGTGGACAGCCTGAACGTCAAGGAATTGCAGTCAGCCTGTCGGGTACGGGGCATGCGGGCCCTGGGCGTCACAGAAGACCGCCTGAGGGAGCAGCTAAAGCAGGTGCGGAGTCTGGGGGCGGGGGGCTCGGGCACATTCGTAGCTTTCCCTTCCATCCAGACCCGAGCAGGCTTGTTGTGGGAAACTTCAAAATCAAAAAGCCACCAGAGACTCTCTGAAGGCTTTTTTCAAACTCTGGGCAGGTGGGCCTGGTGAGGCCACACTGTGGCCTACCTGGGGGTGCCTAGAGGTTGGGGACTATTTATTCCTTCTGTTCCTACCACACACGTGGCATCCCCGTGTTCTCGGCTTTGGTAGCCTTTTAGTATTGCTTTGGTTTTTCTCATCTGCTTTTGGTTGATTTTAAAGACCGTAGTAACTTATTCTTCTCTTGGTTATCTATAGTCAGATGAGGCCTGAGGTTCACATCCTTTGAAATTTCTGGGGCACATTCACATTTTGACTGTCTTTCTTAAGTGGGGCCTGGGAAAGTTTGGGTAATATGACCCAGTCTGACCTCTGGAGCCAGCCTTTCCTTTGGGCACCCTCTGAGCCGCTGCCTGGTACACAGGGGCTCCCTCCCCCCTGCTCAGGTGTTAGTGTACCCTGCCTTTCAGGAGCTCAAGGGGCCCTCGGGCAGAAATCCAAACACCAGGTCTGTGTGGCACCCGATGCCATCAGATGGAGCAGAGTGTACATCGGGTGGGTGACAGCCACAGGTATTCATCCTTTACATCAAGAGGCTTAAAGGGTGCAGTGCTTGAGCCTGTCTCCCTCCCGACTGCCCTGTCACTGCCCTTCTTGGCAGTCACCTGCTTGTCTAGTTTTTCATGCAACGTCCAAGTGTAGACAGAGATGTGTGAACATCCACTTCCCCTCTTTAACACAAATGGTTTTTATCATGTGATACATCCTCACCCCTTTGTCTCCACAGGCAGAACCTGCATCTTTGATGCAGAACCTTCTCTGTGGTATGTCTGGCCTAGGTGTGCTGACCATCCCTGGTGCCATTCCCAGCCTTCTGGAGCACAGTGGGGGCAAAGGCAGCACACACACAGACGTCAGTGAGTGGGGGGCTGTCTGGGCACCATCACTGCCCAGGCCGCTCAGCCTAGCCCAAGAGAGTCTGGCACATGGGGGGTTTGGGCATGAAGTGCTCACATGTTTTCCTTCTCTGTCCACCTCTGCCCAGCGTTTCCTCCCTATTCATAGGGTTTTTTCCTCATCTCTTGCCCTGTGTTCAGTTTGTGTCTAAACATTGTTACGGTTTGAAGATTGTCTTGGTGTCACTAAAGCAGCCTGACAACACCTGGCCTGTAGCAGGCTTGCAGGCACTTGGCCGCTGAGTGAACTCAGTGATGCTGCCTCTCGTAGCCCCACATGGCACATTTGCCTGGGCTGTTTTTAAGGGAAGAGCTTGCTTGCTGTTCTTAAGGCCTCTGGTAGCTGCTGCAGGGGTGCTGAAGATCCTCTGGGCGCTGCAGGCATCTTTACCAAGGTGGTCATTGTCTGAGGCACTGCAGTACCTCACTGCAGTAGAACAACAAGCAGGCCATTAAAGCTCGAGGTTCATCTTCCCTGGAGAGTTCCTTCTGGAGGCTTAGTGAACTGATTGGCCCAAGTCCTGCTTTGGCTGTTGCACCATTTCCCTCCTCTTCCCAGCCACACCAGAATAGTGGAAGAACATTCTGGGGTTGAAAGCCCTGGGCCACCTTGTGGGAGCCGTGGGTAAACTGAGGCTGGGGGGGTGGAGTGGGAGCTGCACATCTGGTGAGATTGGGGTTTTGGGTTCCAGTGGCTGGACCTGCACCTGCACCAGGAGATCCCCACATCACTGCTCATACTGTCCCGAGCTATGTACCTCCCAGACACCCTCTCACCCGCTGACCAGCTCAAGTCCACGCTGCAGACCCTTCCAGAGATCGTGGTATGTGTTGTCAGGGGACCCCTTTACCTGGTCACTTTGTAAGGGCCCCTCTCTTCTGGGGTGGGAGGAAGGGTCACCGGAACACTCACTTCCTCAGCCGTAGGAGCCCCTGGGTCTACCCACTGCCCCTCACCTACCCCCCCACCCGCCAGTGTGGCACAGTCACTCGGAGCACCCTGCGTGCTCCTGACCCTGCCACAATTTGGCTGTACACAGCACATCTGTAACACAACATTTACCATTTTTGCCAGTAGTGTCTGTGTCTGTCCTTTTTCTGAACATCGAGGATCATTTGATAGGTACAGGAGGTGACCCTCGGCATTTCCCAACAGTCAAGGGGCGGCATCCCAGCAGTGCATGCTGTCTTCTGTGTGAAGCCCTGATAGTGACAATGCTCAGAGATACGGGGTGGGGGTGGGGGCGGGGGCGGGGGCGGGGGCAGGAGCAGAGGCCCAGGGCAGCATAGGCCTCTGCTGGCTGCTGGGGTTCACTCAGGTGTGCCCTCCTCTCTGAAGGCAAAGGAAGCTCAGGTGAAAGCGGCTGAGGTGGAGGGCGAGCAGGTGGACAACAAGGCGAAGCTGGAGGCTACACTGCAGGAGGAAGCAGCCATTCAGCAGGAGCACCGGGAGAAGGAGCTGCAGAAGCTCTCGCAGGCAGCGGTGAGCAGCTGGATGTGGCCTGACCCTGCTCCTTGGGATGCAAGGCCGTCCTGGTCCAGCCTACCTAGAAACTCCTTTATGCCCATGTACTCGGCCCCACAGTTTGGGTCTTGTTTATTCCTTCCTGGAATGGCCAGGGTGGCACATTGGAGGCAGAATAGCCGGGTGTAGGGCCTTCCCAAGGGAGAGCCACAGTGGTGCCTGTGGGGGTGTGGCTTGGCCATCTCTCCCTGGCCTGGGTGCCGGTCAGTGCAGAGGGCCCAGCTCAGTGCTCAGGCAGTGCCCACCTTATCAGGGGCCTTGCCTTAAGGAACACTGGCTGAGGAGCCTTAGGTTCCCCCAGGCTCTGGGCTGTGTTGCAGCTCAGCCCCTGGGTCCTCCTGGGTCACTTACCTGCGCAGCCACCCACAGACTCAGCCTGCTGCTCTGCAGGTGACAGGTTAGCTTGGTGGGGTCATGGGGAAAGGCTAGAGATGAGACAAGGTGCTCTGACCTGCTCTGTGGAGGAGCCTCAAGACCCAACCAGTTCTGGGGCAGCTGCATAGAGAGTCCTTCAGGGTGAGCCTGTGGTAGGTGCACTGCCCAGCGTCAACTAGTGGCCTTTTCCAAGTGTGGCCTGTGTTAGTCATACCCACGCTGCCTCTGTGGGCTAGCGTGGTGCTGAGCTGGTGCGGCCTTGCATTTCAGAAGGACGTTGAGCTAGAAGGAGCAGAAACTGCCCCTGAGCAGCCAGTGGCTGAGCCACAGCCAGAAGTGCCTGATGTGACCCTGCGGTCAGAGATCCTGAAGGACACTGCCCCAGTGCTGGAGGGCTTGAAGGTAATGGGGCCCTGTAACAGCTTCTGAGGACATGGCGGCTGAGGCAGGCGTGGCCTGCTTAGTGGATGGTGGACTGTCAGGGCAGGGATAGGGATGATCTGAGAGGAAGTGGGGGCAAGGGAGTGAGCATGAGGCCAAGGGACCCCTGGGGGCCTGGTGGATGTGAGGAGAGCAAGTCTGGCCCGGTTCCGAGCTCTGGCCCAAGCACCTGGCAGGTAAGGCTGCTGTGAACTTGGTACCCTGGCCCGCTGTGCTCTGTGTGGCAGGTGCTGACACCTAAAGTCTAGTTTCTAGACCCCCCTGTCAGCCTGCCCAGGCAGTGGGGAAGGGGGTGGGAGCCAGTGTGGTGCCTCCACAGAGATGTCACCTGCTGGGTGACCCAGGTTTGGGGCACCTTCCAGACGCCATGCAGACCTGTGAGGTGCAGCGTGTCCTGCAGCCTCATCATCCTCAGTAGGCCTCCAGGCTCCTGTGCTGCATGCATGGGGCACCCTCTGTCTGGAGCTCATAGGGACCCTGGCACCAGGGAGCAGGTCCTAGGGCCATGTTGGGCAGAGAAAGTGTCTGATAGACAGAGGGAGACAGCTTGGCAGCTGGAGCAGGAGAGACCCATGTGGGAGATTTCTGTCTGGAGTCTCAGACTGGGGATTCCGAAGGAGGTGAAGAGGCAGCAAGCCCGGCCCCACACCCAGAGGTCAGGGGGAGGCCACCTGTGAGGTGGAGCATGTTGTTCCCTAGACACAGGTGGAAGAGGACGGGTGGCTTCAGGTGCTGAGGAGTGAGGCCTGAGCCTCGGCCTCTGGTGGGCAGCACTGGTGGGGGGGTAGTCTTGTCAGGAGCAGTGGCAGAAAAGCCTAACCGCAGGGGCCTTGGAGGATCAGGGAGGGTACCAGCCCCTCTAGGCCTGTGGGGAAGGGCAGTCCTCTGGCCAAGGCAGCTGACTGGAGTCTGTGGGGACTCCTTTTGGAGGATGGTGTGACTTGGGATAAGCCTGGTAGGAGGTGGAATTCCAGGGCCTCACTTCACCCAGTGGAGGCCAGAGGCCTGAGGAAAGCAGGTCTTCACCCTCCTGGTGGCCCTGAGGCCCGTGGGGAGGTATGGCCCAGGAAACATGCAAACTGACACGTGGTGTCATCCTGGGTGGGAGGAGGAGGTCACCAACCAGGCAGCAGTTCCAGGAGCCTGGCTGGGCTCAAAGGGTGAGCCAGGGAAGGGGGCCCCCCGGCACTCCTGCACAAGCGGGGGTGCTGGGCCACCAGGTGTCAGGGACAAACTACCACCGTCATTTGTAAGGAGTGCAGGGCTGGAGTAGGGGCCAGCAGAGCAGAGGTGGGGCCTGGTAAGGCCACAGAGCACATTTCCGGAAGGACCAGTGCTGTGGGTCAGCAAGAAAGGAGGGACTGGCCGAGCACAATGGCTCACGCCTGCAATTCCAGCACTTTGGGAGGCTGAGGTGGGAGGATTGCTTGACGCCAGAAGTTTGAGACCAGTCTGGGCAACACAGCGAGACCCCCATCTCTACAAAAAATAAGAAAAATTACCCGGGCATTGTGGCACACACCTGTAGTCCCGGTTACTGGGGAGGCTGAGGCAGGAGGATCGCTTGAGCCCAGAGTTCAAGGGGGCAGTGAGCTATAGTGACACCACTGCACTCCAGCCTGGGAGACAGCGAGACCCTGTCTCAACAAAAAAAAATAGGGACCCATCAGTAATAGGATGGGATGGTTGGCTGACTTCATGGAAGCAGATGAATCCCATTTCCAATGGATCAAAGACTTAGATGTAAAAGGAAATTTAGGACTCTTGGGAGAGCATATGAACTGAGGGTTGCCAAGAATTTCTTAGAAGCACAAACCTTTAAAAAGTTAAAATGGAGACTTTGGTTCCCTGAAAAGATAGCATAGCATGGAAAAGACGAGCACCTCATTCCCACGGCTAGTGCAGATCTGGAGTGTTCAGTGTTGGCTGTCTTTGCTCATGAGGGGAGAGGACCTGAGTAGCTCCATCGCCAGGAAGGACATTGAGTTTGTAGCTGAAAACCATTCCGTAAGGAAAACCTCAGGCCCAAATGGCTTCACAGGTGAAGTCACTGATGAAGCAGACATTGAGGACCAATGCTCTCTAAATTCTGCAGAAAACTGAAGAGACAGGAACATTCCCCAACTCATTTTATGAGGTGAACATTATGTGTGTGATAGGAAAGCCAGACAGACATGAGAAAATTACGGACTGATATGTTCTATGAACATAGATGGAAAAAGGTTTTATTCGTTTTTTAATTTTTTATTTTTAATTACAGATACATAACAGTTGTACATATTTATGGGGTACATGTGATATTTTAATACAAACACGATGTGTAATGATCAAATCAAGGTAATTGTGTTACCCATTACCTCAAGCATTTGTCATTTCTTTGTATTGGGAACGTTCTGATTCTACTCTTTCAGTTATTTTGAAATATACAACAAGTTACTGTTAACTGTAGTCAGCCCATTGTGCTGCTGAGCACTAGATCGTACTCCTTGTATCTAACCGTAATTTTGTACCTATTAACCATTTCCTCTTTTTCCCTGTCCCCTCCCCGCTTCCCAGCCTCTGATAACCATCATTTTATTCTATATCTCTGTGAGTTCAATTATTTTTTTTTTAGCTCCCCACATATGAGTGAGAACATGCAATATTTGTCTTTCTGTGCCTGGCTTATTTCACTTAACATGATGCCTTCCATTTCCATCCATGTTGTTGCAAATGACAGGATTTCATTCATTTTTTATGGATGAATAATATTACATTGTGTATATTTGCCACATTTTCTTTCTTCTTCTTCTTTTTTTTTCCTTGAGAAAGGCTCTCACTCTGTCACCCAGGCTGGAGTGCAGTGGTGTGATCACAGCTCACTGCAACCTCAAACTCTTGGGCTCAAGTGATCCTCTTGCCCCAGCCTCCCAAGTAGCTGGGACTATAGGTGTACCACCACCTGGCTGATTTTTAAAATTTTTTTGTAGAAATGAGGTCTTGCTATGTTGCCCAGGCTGGTCCTGAACTCCTGGCCTCAAGGGATCCTCCTGCCTTGGCCTCCCAAAGTGCTGGGATTATAGGTGTGAGCTGTTGCACCCGGCCTTTACTACATTTTTTAAATCCATTGATCTGTTGATGGATACTTAGGTAGATTCCATATCCTAGCTATTGTGAATAGTGCTGCAGTAAACATGGGAGTGCAGATACTCCTTCGATATACTGATTTCCTTTATTTTAGATGTATACTCAGCTGTGGGATTGCTGGATTGCATGGTAGTTCTATTTTTAGTTTTGTGAGGACCCTCCATACTGTTTTCCTTAGTGGCTGTACTAGTTTATTATACAATCCCACCAACAGTATATGAGGTTCCTCTTTCACATCCTCACCAGCATCCATTGTTCATGTCTTTTTGATAAAAGCAATTTTAACTGGAGTGAGATATCTCTTTTTTTGTTGTTTTTTAACAAAGGAATGACACTGCATCATTGTGGTTTTAATTTGCATTTCTCTGAGGATTAGTGATGTTGAGCATTTTTTCATTGTTGGCCGCTTGTATGTCATCTTTTGAGAAACATCTATTCAGATCTTTTGCCCTTTTTTTTTTGGAGACAGGATCTCACTCTGTTGCCCAGGGTAGAGTGCAGTGGTGTCATTGTAGCTCACTGCAGCCTCCAACTCCTGGGCTCAAGTGATCCTCCTGCCTCAGCCTCCTGTGTAGCTGGGACTACACAGGTGTGTGCCACCATACCCAGCTAATTTTTGTATTTTTTGTAGAGACGGGGTCTCGCTATTGCTCAGGCTGGTCTCAAACTCCTGGGCTCAAGTGATCCTCCCTCCTTAACCTTCCAAAGTGCTGGGATTATAGCCATGAGCCGCTGTGCCCTGCCTTTTGTCCATTTTTTTAATTGGATTATTTGTGTTTTTTCTGTTGAGTTGCTTGGGCGCCTTATATATTCTGGTTACTAATCCCTTGTCAGATCGGTAATTTGCAAATATTTTCTCCCATTCTGTGGGTTGTCTCTTCACTTTGTTGATTGTTTTTTTGCTGTGCCGAAGGTTTTTAACTTGATGTGATCCTATTTGTATATTTTTGCTTTGGTTGCCTGTGCCTTTGAGGTGTTACTCAAGAAATCTTTGCCTAGATCAATATCCTGGAGTGTTTCCCTATGTTTTCTTGTAGTTGTTTCATAGTTCTAGGTCTTAGATTTAAGTTTTTTCTTTTTTTTTTTTTTTTTGAGACAGAGTCTCGCTCTGTCATCCCGGCTAGAGTGCAGTGGCGTCATTGTAGCTCACTGCAACCTCCAGCTCCTGGGCTTGAGTAATCCTCGTGCCCCAGCATGTGCCACCATGCCCAGCTAATTTTTCTATTGTTTGTAGAGACGAGGTCTCGCTCTTGCTCAGGCTGATCTCGAACTCCTGAGCTCAAGTGATTCTCTTGCCTCGGCCTCCCAGAATGCTAGGATTACAGGCGTGAGCCACCGCTCCTGGCCCAAATTTAAGTTCTTAATCCATTTTAATTTGATTTTTGTGTATGGTGAGAGATATTAGGGGTCTAGTTTCATTCTTCTGCATATGGACATTTAATTTTCCCAGCACCATTCTATTTATTGAAGAGACTGTCCTTTCCCCGATGTATATTCTTGACGCCTTTGTTAAAAATGAGTTGACTATGAATGTGTGGATTTATTTCTGCTTTCTCTATTCTTATATCTACCTTTACACCAGTACCGTGCTGTTATGGTTACTACAGCTTTGTAGTAGAATTTGAAGTCAGGTAATGTGATGCCTCTAGCTTTGTTCTTTTTGCTCTTGATTGCTGTGGCTACTCTGAGACTTTGTGGTTCTATACAGATTTTAGGATTCTTTTTTCTGTTTCTGTGAAGAATGTCATTGGTATTTTGGTAGCGATTATATTGAATTTGTAAATAGTTTTGGGTAGTGTGGACATTTTAACAATATTGAATTTTTCAATCCATGAGCATGGAATATCTTTCCATTTTTTTGTGTCTTCTTCAGTTTCTTTTATCAGTGTCTTACAGTTTTCATTGTAGAGATCTGTCACTTATTTGGTTAAGTTTATTCCTTGGTATTTTATTTTATTTATAGCTGTTGTAAATGGGATTACTTTCTTGGTTTCTTTTTCAGATTGTTTGCTATGGGCATATAGAAATGCTGCTGATTTTTATATATTGATTTTGTATCCTGCTACACTGAATGTTTTTTTATCAGTTCTAATAGTTTTTTGGTGAAGTCTCTAGGTTTTTCTAAATATAAGATCATATTGTCTGTAAATAAGGATAATTTGACTGCTTCCTTTCCAATTTGGATGCCCTTTCTTTCTTTCTCTTGTCTAATAGCTCTGACTGGAACTTCTGGTACTATTTTTGAATAAAAGTGGTATAAGTGGGCATCCTTGTCTTATTCCAGATCTTAGAGAAAAGGCTTTCAGTTTTTCCCCATTCAGTATGATACCAGCTATGGGTTTGTGGTATATTTTTAACACATTAACTGCCATATGAGTTGTATTTAACTCATGCTAGTTTTCAGCCCAGGGCCTTGTGAAGCATATGTAACTCACATCTCTTCACCTTGGTAGCCGCGAGAACTGTTTTTCAAGTTGCATATGACTCACTCACAGAAATCAATAAAAAATAACAAATTTTTTTTAAAGTTAGGATTGTTTTGTTTTTGAAGTTTTTGTTCTATTTTTGTAATAAAACACCATAGCCCCAAAGAAAAAATTTTTTTTCTAGTGTGGCAATGTGGTAATAGCTTTTTTTGTGTCGGGGTATGTTCCTTCTATACCTAGTTTTTTGAGAGTTTTTGTCACGAAGGGATGTTGAATTTTATCAGATGCGTTGTTGGCATCTGTTGAAATGATCATGTGGTTTTTGTCCTTCATTCTCTTGATGTGATGTTTCACATTTATTAATTTGCATATGTTGAACCATCTTTGCATCTGTTGGAATGAATCCCACTTGAGCATGATGAATGATTTTTTTTTTTTTGAGATAAGTTCTCACTGTGTCACCCAGGCTGGAGTACAGTGATGCAGTCATAGCTCACTGCAACCTTAAACTCCTGGGTTCAAGTGATCCTCCCGCCTCAGCCTCCCAAAGTACTGGGATTACAGGTGTGAGCCGTGGCACCCATCCAATGATCTTTTTAATGTGTTGTTGAATTTGGTTTGCTAGTGTTTTGTTGAGGATTTTGCATCTATGTTCACTAGAGACATTGGCCTATAGTTTTCTTTTTTGTTGTTGCTTTGGTTTTGGTATCAGGGTGATAACTGGCCTCATAGAATGAGTTTGGAAGTATTCCGTCCTCAATTTTTTGTGACAGTTTGAGTAGGATTGGTATTAGTTCTTTAAATGTTTGGTATAATTCAGTAATGAAGCCATGAGGTCCTGGGCTTTTCTTTGATGGGACACTTTTTATTACTGCTTCTATCTTGTTACTTGTTATTAATCTATTTAAGTTTTAGGTTTCTTCATGGTTCAATCTTGGTAGGTTGTATGTGTCTAGGAATTTATCCATTTCTTCTAGACTTTCCAATTTATTGGCATATAGTTGCTCATAATAGTCTCTAATGATCATTTGAATATCTGTGGCATCAGTTGTAATGTCTGTTTTTCTTTTTTTTTTTTTTCCAGTGGTGTGTCCAACCTGATGTAATGTCTGTTTTTGTCTCTGATTTTATTTATTTGAGTTTTTTTTTTTCTTAGTCTGGCTAAAGGTTTGTTGATTTGTTTATCTTATCAAAAAACTAACTTTTCATTTCATTGATCTTTTGTATTTTTTTTAGTCTCAATTTTGTTTATTTCTGCTCTCATCTTTATTATTTCTTTTCTTCATAATTTTGGGTTTTGTTTACTCTTGCTTTTCGAATTCTTTAAGATGCATTGTTAGGTCGTTTATTTGAAGTTTTAGTACTTTTTTAACGTAGGCATTTATTGCTCTAAACTTCCCTCTTAGCATACTGCCTTTGATGTATCCTATAGGTTTTGGTATGTTGTGTTTGTGTTTTCATTTGTTTCTTAATATCTTCATTGACCTAGTGTTCATTCAGGAGCATATTATTTAATTTCCATTTGTTTGCATAGTTTCCAAAGCACCTCTTGTTACTGATTTCTAGTTTTATTCCATTGTAGTCAGAAAAGTTACTTGATATGATTTCAGTTTTCTTGAATTTTTAAATTTTATTTATTTATTTTATATTAAGGGGGGGTACACATGCTTTCGTTACATGGATAGCTTTTATAATGCTTAAGTCAGGGCTATTAGTGTGCCCATCACCTGAATAGTATTCATTGTATCTTTTAGGTAGGTCTTTACCCCTTCCTTCTTCCCCCCCTTCTTGATTTCCAACAATTTTTACTTCTTTCTGTGCCCATATGTGCCCATTAATTAGTTCCAAATTATTAGAGAGTACATGTGGTGTTTTTTTTCCATTCTTGAGATACTTCACTTAGGATAATGGTCTCCAGTTCCATCCAACTTGCTGCAAAAGACATTGTTCAGTTCTTTTCATGGCGGAGTAGTAATCTAAGTTTTTTCGAATTTTGAGACTTGTTTTGTGGCCTAACATATGGTCTATCCTTGAGAATGTTCTGTGTGCTGAGGGGAAGAATGTATTCTGCAGCTGTTGGATGAAATGTTCTATAAATGTCTGTTATGTCCATTTGGCCTATAGTGCAGATTAAGTCCAATGTTTCTTTGTTGATTTTCTGTCTAGGTGATCTGTCCAGTGCTGAAGGTGGGGTGTTGAAGTCAGCAGCTGTTACTGTATTGTGGTCTATTTTTCTCTTTAGCTCTAATAAGATTTGCTGTATATATCTGGGTGCTCCAGCATTGGGTGCACGTATATTTAGAATTGTTATATCCTCTTGCTGAATTGACTCCTTTGTCAATATATAATGACTTTCTTTGTCTCTTTTTACAGTTTTTGTCTTGAAATCAATTTTATGTGATATAAATATAGCTCCTTTTGCTCTTTTTTGGTTTCCATTTGTATGGAATATCTTTTTCCATCCCTTTATTTTCATTCTATGTGTGTTTTTATAGGTGAAGTGAGTTTCTTGTAGACAGCACATAGTTGGGTCTTTTTTTTAATCCATTCAGCCACTCTCTCTGTCTTTTGATTGGAGAATTTAGTCCATTTACATTCAATGTTGTTATTGATAGGTGATGACTTACTACTGCCATTTTATTTGTTTTCTGGTGTTTTTTTGTTTGTTTTTAAAGAGACTGGGCCTTACTCTGTTGCTCAGGCTGGAATGCAGTGGTGTGATCATAGTTCACTGCAGCCTGGAACTCCTGAGCTCAAGCAATCCTCCTGCCTCAGCCTCCAGAGTAGCTAGGACTATAAGTGTGCACCACCACACCTGGCTAATGTTTTCTGGGTTTTTTGCTAGTCCTTCCTTCCATGCTTCCTTCTCTGCTGTCTTCCTTTGTGTAAAAGTGATTTTTGCTGGTAGTATATTTTAATTTCTTTTTATTTTTTGTATATTTATTATAGGTTTTTGTTTTGTGGTTACCATGAGGCTTGCAAATAACGTCTTACGACCAATTAGTTTAAACTGATGATAGCTTAACTCTGATTATAAAGAAAAGAAAACAAAGAAAAAACTTAAAAACTCTACACTTTAACTTCATCCCTCCCACTTTTTTACTTTTTGTCTCTATTTATGTCTTTTTATATTATATGTCTGTTAAAAAGTTGTTGTAGTGATTATTTTAGATTGGTTTGTCCTTTATTCTTCCCTACCCTGCAATTACAGTGTTAGAGTATTCTGTATTTGTTTGTGTACTTACTATAAGTGGTGAGTTTTATACCTTCAGATGATTTCTTGTTGCTTGTTAATGTCCTTTTCTTTCACATTAAAGAACTCCCTTTAGCATTTCTTGTAAGACAGTTTTGGTGTTGATGAAACTCCTTAGCTTTTGGTTGTCGTGGAAAGGATTTCTCCCTTATGTTTGAAAGATAATTCTGTAGGATGTTAATACTCTATGCTGGAAGTTTTTTTTCTTTCAGCACTTTGGGTATGTCATGCCACTCCCTCCTGGTGTGGAGGTCTGAGAAGACTGCTGCTTGACATATCAGAGCTCCTTTATATGTCCTTTGCTTCTTTTCTCTTGCTGCTTTCAGGTTCCTTTCTTTATCCTTGACCTTTGAGAGTGTAATTATTCTATGCCTTAAGGTAGTCTTATTTGGGTGAAATCTGCGTGGTGTTCTTTGATCTTGTGCCTGGATATTCATATCTTTCTCTAAGTTGAGAACGTTCTCTGTTGTTATTTTTTTGAATAAACTTTCTACCCCATTTTCTCTATATATATCCTCTTTAAGACCAATAACTCTTAAGAGTTGCCCTTTTGAGGCTGTTTTCGAGATCTGTTGGCATGCCTCATGTTCGTTTTTGTTCTTTTTTCTCCTTTGTATTTTCATATTGTCTGTCTTCAAGCTCACTGATGCTTTTTTCTGCTTGATCATTTCTGCTGTTGAGAGATGCTGATGCATTTTTAAATTTGTCAATTGAATTTTTCACCTCCAGAATTTCTGCCTGTTTTTTTTATTATTTCAATCACTTTGTTAAATTTCTCTGATAGAATTTTGAATTCTCTCGGTGTTATCTCGAAACTCGTTGAGCTGTCTCTAGGTGGCTATTCCGAATTCCCTGTCTGAAGGCCACACGTCTCCATCATTCATTCCAGGACTGGTCACTGGTGCCTCATTTAGTCTGTTTGGTGAGGTCATGGTTTCCTAGATGTTCTTGATGCTTGTAGACATTTGTCGATGTCTGGGCATTGAAGAGTTAGATATTTATTACAGCCTTCACAGTCTGGGCTTTATCGTTTCTGTCCTTCTTGAGACCGCTTTCCACAAATTCAGAGGGCGTTGAGTGTTGCGACCTAAGCCTGCGGTCACTGCAGCCATTTCAGCACTAGGGGGCGCCCTAGGCCCAGGAACACTGCAACACTTGAGGACTCCTAGATGCACAGCCTCGGTGGATTGGGTAGGATAAGGGAGAATTCCCTGGGTTACTAGGCAAAGTCTCTCACCCTCTTCTTTCTCTTTCTCCCAGTCAGAAGGAGTCTCTGCGCTGGGGAGCCTGGAGTTGGGGGAGGCGTCATGGGGGCTCTGCCATGACCACCACAGCTGGCACTGCACAGGGTTGTACTAAGCCTTGCAGACCACCACAGTACTGGGGCTTTCCCAAGGCCCATGGCCACTATTGCCTGACTGCCACTGATGTTTATTTCAGTAAATCCTGCCAGAACTGGGCTCTTCCCTCCAGGGCAGTGGATCCCCTCCTGGCCTAGGGTGGGTGTAGAATCACTGTCCAGGAGCAAAGTTCTGGAATTGGGGGCTTAAGGAATCTGCCTGGTGCTTTATTTTACTGTGGCTGAGCTGATACCCAAGTTGTAAGACAAAGTCCTCTGTACTCTTCCCTTTCCTTCCCCCAGGTGGAAGGAGTCTTTTCCTGAGCTGCACTGCCTGGAGTTGGGGGAGGAGTGACACAGGCAGTACCAGGGCTTGCCCAAGGACCACATCCCTGTGGCCTGACTGCCACTCACATTTATTCCCAGCCCCAGACCTATTTAATCAGCCAGTGGTGAAGCCAGAACTCAGCTTCCTCCTGCTTGGGCTAATTGTTCCCCTCTGGCCTACGGCTGGTCCAAACACTCCCTCTGTGGGCACAGGCAGAGTTCTGCACTGTGTTGTGCTCCACTGTGACAGGGCAGCACTGAGCTCCAATGCAAAGTCCCACACTCACTTTGATGTCCCTCCCCAAGCACACAGATTCTCTCTCTGCATGGGGCTGTGGGGAGGGGGAGTGTAGGCAATGCGAGACTGTCTTTCCTACCCTCTTCAGTGCCTCTTTACTTGGTATAATGTTAACCAGGTACTGGGATTGCTCACCTGATTTTTCGGTTCTTGTGAAGGTGCTTTCTTGCGTGGATAATTGTTCAGTTTGATGTTCCTGCCAGGGGGAGATTGCTGGAGGGTTCTATTTGGCCATCTTGCTCTGGCTCTGCCAGATGTAAAAATTTTTAACAAACTTTTTAGCAAATCAAATGCAACTATTCTATAAAAAAATCATGATCATGTGGGCTTTGTCCAGGAAATACAAATTGGCTTAAAATTTTAAAAATCAATCAATGTAATTATTAATACCATGTTAACAGACTAAACGAGAAAAGCCACTCATTATCATCTCAACAGCTGCAGAAAGAGCACGTGACAAAACCCAGCATGTGTTGCTGATAAACAGATATTCGACGTACCAGTAGAAGGGAACTTTCTCAGCCCAATCAAAAGCACCTATAGAATTACCGGTAGCTGGTGCAATTTTTAATGGGGAGACACTGATGAGGGTGTCTGCCCTTACCACTATGTTCAGCATTGTACTGGGGGTTCCAGCCAGGGCAGTTAGATAAGGAAAACAAATTAGCCATATCGATCAGACAGGAAGAGGTAAAACTGTGTGTATTCACAAATGATATGATTATGTGAAAATTGATTGTACTTTTCTATACTAATGAACATTCAGAGATTGAAAGTTTAAAAAGTGTGTCATTTTTAATAGCATACTCCCAAAATGAATTTCTTAGGGATAAATTTGAAAAAAGATGCAAAAGGTTTACACTGAATACTTTAAAATGTTACTGAGGTAAATTAAAGAACTAAATAAGTAGAGAGACTTACTGAACTCATGAATGCTAAGACTCGGTGTTGCTAAGATGTTAATTCTCCTCAAACTGATAATATAGATTCTCTAAGACCTTCATAATCTCAACAGATTTTTTTGTTGAAATTGACGGATTATAAAATTTATGTACAAATTCAAAGGACCTAGAATAGTCAAGACAATGCTTATAAAATAACAAATGTTAAGGGAATTATACTACTTGATGTCAAGATTTATACAGCTACAGTAATCAAGACAGTATGAAATTGGCATAAAGACAGGTAAGAAGTAAACCCATATGTAGACAGGGTTGATTGATTTTCTCCAAAGGGGCCAAGATAGTTTAACAGGGAAAGGACAATCTTCACGATATTGTGCTGGAACAATTGGATAGTCATATGTAAAAAGATGAACTTTGACCCTTACATAATGCACACAGTGTTTAAAAATTAACTCAGAAAGGGTCATAGACTTAAATGTAAGAGCTAATACTATAAAACCTCTTAGAAGAAAAAATAGAAAATTTTAGTGACCTTGGGTTTGTTATAGATTTCTTAAATACAACACAAAAACATGATCCATAAAAGGAAAAAAATTAATGCATTGGTGTTTATCAAAACTAAAAACTTCTGCTTCAAAAAAATAAAAATAAACTTATAAAAATAAAAAGACAAGCCATAGACAGGGAGATGTTTGCAAAACATATACCTGACAAAGGACTTGTTTCTAGAATATATAAAGAATTCTTACAACTGAATAAATAGAAAGACAAATAGTTTGATTTTAAAAATGGGCAAAAAATTTGGACACTTGCCAAAGAAGGTGTACGGTTAGCAGTAAGCACCTGAAAGGTGCTCCACATCATTAGTCATCAGGGAAACGGAAATTAAAAGCACACTGAGAGACCACTGCGTACTTGCTAATGTGATGAGAACTAGAAAACTGGATCGTTCTGCCTGAGTGCTGCCGAGGCCGTGGAGGAGCAGGATTCGGCACTGCGGGGGTCCCTGTGGAAAGTGCTTGGACAGTCTCCCACAAAGTCAAGTTGTGCCCACCCTGCGACCAGCCGTTCCACTCCTGGCATTTCCCTGCAAAGACTTACACACGAATGTGCATGACAGCTTTATTGTAATGGCTGAAAGAAGGAATTAAGGCAAATATCTATTGCTAGGTGAATGGGTAAACAAGTTTTGGTGTAGCCACTCAGTGATTCAGAGGGACACACTACCACACAGATGAATCTCAAAATGAGTGAGTGAGAAGTCAGACAAAACAGAGTACGTGCTCCACTCTAGGAAGTACACGGGGCGGTTCCCTGGGGCTGGGGGCGGGGTCCTCCATGGGTATAGGGAAGCCTTTGGAGAGGACAGGTGTGTTCACAGTCTTGGCGGTGGTAGAGTTTGCATGGGTATACATGTATGTCAGAACTCACCAGATTACACACTTGCAAGTGTGGTTTGGTGTGCAAGGACACCAGGAAGAGTGCAGTGACATAGGGCATGTGCGCACCATAGCCCTGGACTTGAACTCCATTGGTTTAATGAACAGAAAAGCAGTAAACTCTTTCAGGGGAAAAAGCCAATTATTTCCCTTCACTTAGGCTCTGCTTGCTTGTTTGTTTTCTCCCCAGGAAGAGGAAATAACAAAGGAGGAGATCGACATCCTCAGTGATGCCTGCTCTAAGCTGAAGGAGCAGAAGAAGTCGCTCACCAAGGAGAAGGAGGAGCTGGAGCTGCTGAAGGAGGACGTCCAGGACTACAGCGAGGTAGGCGGGGCTGGGGGCCGCCGCACTTTCTCCATGCCCCGCGCTGCCTCCCGCAGGCTGGCTCCTCAGCTATCCTGCAGAGTGGGCATCTTGGGGCGTGGCGTTCTGGGTGGGTGAGACTTGCTCCCAGGACTGAGATTGTAAAAGGTAAAGTAGCTTTTATCAACCCCTAAAGTATTAAATAATACTTCTATCAAATACTTGATAAGCTGGCCAAAGGGTATTTGGAGAGAAAACCAAATTATAAATAAATTTATTCAATCACTTTTCTACAGCCATTCTGGCTGGGCCACCCTTCTCCTAGCATGTGGCCCTGCGCCCTTGCAGGTAACAGGCATGCATCTTTAGTTTCTAAACATGTGATGGTATCACGTGAGTAGTTCGCTCACTTGATAAATGAAATCTTATTTATAATTCCCCAGAAGAGACTTCTTTCTTTTATGATGTGGTGGTTCTTTTTCTTTTTTCTTTTTTTTTAATAAATATTACTAATCTGGTTTAAAAAGAACTATGTCTTCATAGCTCTGTTGGAAAAGATGACTAATTTTAAGATTGGTAAAGATAATTTGCCATTTTCTGAGCTTTCTCGTAGCAGCCCTCTTGCTTTGTGAGTTCCCACCGGAAACCAGGTGTTCGCCACCAGCTCAGCCTGCTTCTTCATCCTCTCCCCTGACCCACTCTTCCCTGTGATGTTTGCTCATCGGGAAAAACTGGCGTGGAATTTTAAAAGATACTTAAATGCTTTGAATCTTTGACTCATTTATTTATACTTTAACAAATATGGAGAAATTGAGATTCAGAATAGATTCTATTTCGTTTGCTACAAAAGCAATGTTTGAGTATATAAAAATAAGAAATTTATATGATAGGTAGAAATAAAATTTTGTAACTTTCTGTGGTTGGAATTAATGTGATTAAATATTTTTACAAGTTAGACTTAATTGGAAGATCTCCCTTTTTTTTTAAGACAAACTTTTCACAACTAAAAATAATTTCATCAGGACTTACAAGAAATCAAGAAGGAACTTTCAAAGACTGGCGAAGAAAAATATGTGGAGGAATCTAAAGCCAGCAAGAGACTGACGAAGAGGGTACAGCAGATGATTGGGCAGATTGACGGTTTGATCTCGCAGCTGGAGACGGATCATCGGGCCGGCAAGCTGGGCCTGGCCGAGGGCACACCCGTGGGGTGAGTGGCGCTGAGCGGGGGACATGTCATTCGGCCCACAGGCACTTTGCTGGTGTCTGAGCGGCCGAAGGTCTTGGCCTTTGGGCCTTGCTGTCCCTCCACCTGTGACCCAAGCTCTAGGCAGAGGCCCTGGGCAGGCGTCCCTGCCCCTGCTTCCTCCCTTCCCACCTCCTCCATCTCCATCCACCTCTGCCTGTCGCACCCACCCCGCCCTCCTCCTCTCCCCCTTCCCACTCCAGCCTCCACTCCCATGCCCTATGCTGAATAATGACACCCACATGCGCAGGCAGCCTTCTCTCTGCTCCAGCCATGGCTGCAGGAAGATGTTATCACCTGAGTGCCCGTTGGGCAGCTGAAACAGCTGCCATAGTGACAGCTGACGCCCTGCACCCCACAGGCCATGCTGTGCCTCCACCTCCTCCAGACCAGGTGCCCATGCAGAGCCCTGCTCATGCCCTGGGTCCCTGTTCTTGGAGGCCCTTGTCCAGCCCCCATGAGGGTGTGTCCCCTCTTGAACTAACTTGTGGGCCCACCTGCCTGGGGCACTATCTCCCTGCACTGGTCAGAAGGCAGCACAGCCACTTTGACCACAGTGAGAGAGTGTCCCATGTAGCCACAGGCCTAGGACCACTGCCCAGCATCCATGGCCATCACATCCGTGGGGCCCTCACCCTACCATGGCCTGGGGAGGGGGGTCACTGGGGACAAACGTGTACATGGGAGACCCTGGGGCCAGGGTGTTTCTGTGTGTGTGGCCTAATGGGCTGCCCACCCCAAAGGAAGGGACGTAGGAGCTCTTGGCGGTGTATGGGATTGCACCATGGGGGATCTATGCTGAAGGCTGCCTGGTTCATGTAGGGCCGCCTGGGTCAGAGCTGGCCAGTCGGAGCTGCAGGTGTGTGGGGAGGCCCGTGGGGCAGGACTCCTGGCCGGCAGCCACATACAGGCTCTGCTCCCCAGGGAGAACGTCATCAGTGTCACCGAGCTCATCAGCGCCATGAAGCAGATCAAGCACGTTCCGGAAAACAAGCTGCTCAGCTTGGCCTCGGCTCTGGATGAAAACAAGGATGGCAAGATCAACATCGACGACCTCGTCAAGGTGGGGCTGGGCAGGTCGGGGGCGGGCAGGTTGCCCTGGGCCTGGCCAGGCCGGGAGGAGCTGCTCATGGCTGTGCCCTGAGCCACAGGAGCACCCACCCCACAGAGCTTGCTCCCTCTGTCAAGGGGTGGGGTCAGGAGCTGTGGCTGTTCCTTGAGGGCTTTGCTCTCATTTGAAACACTGGAAGTGAGAAATTATTAAAGTTACAAACTCGTTGAGTAGTGAGACAACAAAGCAGGTCTCGCCCAAGCTCCCTGTCACCAGAGTGCTTTCTGCACGTGCCTTTAGCACCTGCCCCTTGCCTCACCCGCCTGCCCACGTGTTGCGCCCCGCAGCCCACTGTCACTCCCGGTACGTGGCGCACACAGCATTAAGAGCAGTGTGGTGACAATGTCAACTCTGGAGCAGGCCACCTGCTTTTTAAATGGACACTTAATCATTTACATTTCTGAGAAGAAACTGCCTTCATGGCTCCCAGCATATTGGCAAGTTAGTGGTTTTCCAGACATTTACCAAAAATATTGGCTAATTTCTTTTCAGTTTAAAAGCAAGTCACCTGGGTATGGTGGCTCACACCTGTAATCCTAACACTCTGGGAGGCCAAGGCGGGAGGATTGCTTGAGCTCAGGAGTTTGAGACCAGCCTGAGCAAGATCGAGACCTCGTCTTTACTAAAAAATAGAAAAATTAGCCAGGCGTCATGGCAAGCACCTGTAGTCCCAGCTACTCAGGAGGCTGAGGCAGGAGGATCACTTGAGCATGGGAGTTTGAAGTTGCTGTGAGCTAGGCTGATGCCACTGCTCTCTACCCAGGCGACAGAGCAAGACTCTGTTTCAAAATAAATACATAAATAAATAAAAGCAAGGCAACATCAGACACACATGCTGAGCATCCCACCTCCCTCCCATCCTTAATCTGGGCAGCAGAGGGGATGGGGGTCCTTCATGTCACTACTCTGTGCCCTGGGAAGCCACAGTCCAGGCAGTCCACGGCTCTGCAGTGTGTCCAGGCCATGCTGGCTGAGCAGGGACCTGCCCTGTAGCCTTGCTGTGCTGCCGTGGCACCCCTGCCCTGCAGCCCCAAGCCCCGGGGGAAGCTCCCCTGGCCTCCCGCTCTCTGAGCACAACTCCCCCACCTACCCCATGGCTTATAACCAGGCCTTGGGCTTTAGAGCCGGTTGTCACCCACGGGGGTTGGGGTGGTACTCTGAGGACCAGGGCAGCTGGAGGACTCCAGGACCCCTGGTTGGCAGCCCAGGTAGCTGAGGAGGTGGTTGGGAGGAGGGGCCACGTCCCCACCTCCCCTGTGCTGCCACTGAGTCACTCCCTTTCCCGTGTGTGCAGGTGATCGAGCTGGTGGACAAAGAAGACGTTCCCGTCTCCACCAGCCAGGTGGCTGAGATCGTGGCGACTCTGGAGAAGGAGGAGAAGGTGGGGGAGAAGGAGAAGGCCAAGGAAAAGGCCGAGAAGGAGGCCGCAGAGGTGAAGAACTAGGATGCCAGCGCTGGTGCCCGCCTTCTGCTGCACCCACTGCTGCAGTGGCACCGCGGTAACGATGGCTTGGCGGTGATTCTTCTTAGTGGCAGGTCTAATATTTTGGCTGGAATAAATCAGAAACTTCCATCATCAAGTAATTTTTAATTTTCATCATTCCGTGAAGATTCGATCAGTCTGGAATCCTGGAGCCCATCTGGGGAGTCGTGTCTGGACACTGGTGTGGGTGCAGCCCCCCGGCCCCCTGTGTGAGCCCCTGCCGTCTCTGTGTCTTGCCGTCCTGTCCCCAGGAGAGTGAGGACTGTGTGGAGCAGGCACACGTGCCTGGATGCCTTCCGAGGCATCCAGACACCGGGGGAGTAACACAAGCACAGCCTCCTCGGCGCTGAAGAAGTTGCTTCGATCAGTCTGTGGACTTTGATTCCTAAATATCGGTGTAAATAGATCTGTCTCTTCGTACACATTTTCAAAGTCAGATCTGTATAACTATTGAGACAAAAGTGTCTGTCCTCTCTCAGTGGCCTCTGGAAAATACCATCTCCCGACAGGAATGCCAGTGATTCTGTGTGGATTTCCCATTATGTGTTTATTGGAGCTCTTTCTTGATTTACCATTTATTTTTACCTAATTGTTTAATCAGTTGATTAGTACGGAATTTGCACACAGGGCAGTCTGCCTACTCATGAGGAATATCTAACCTAAATTATGCTGTGAGAGTTACTAATGAAGCCTTTGACAATGAAGTGTTTCACTTTTGGGTAATTCCTTGTGCTGTTGTGGTATGGGTTGCTAGCATTCATTGCGGCAGGGCTGGAGCAGAATCTCTGTGTATGCGGAGATCGGGCCCAGCCCAGGGTGGGGGCTCTGCAGCCAAGGGACCCCCAGCAGCCCAACCCTAGCTCAGCAGGACCCCAGGCTAAAGTACCCTTGGGGCTCTTGCTGGCTTCTCATGTGAAATTTAAAGCCAGCACCCATGGCTGTGCTCACCTGTCGGTTCAAGATGCCGATTCCCTTACATGTTGCAGGCCCAGGTCCCTCAGCTCCTTTAGAACAAATAGGCTAGTGGCCGCACTCCAGACACTGAGGAGCAAGGACATGTGTGTGGTGCAGAGGGTATCTCACTCAAGGGGCTTTCACAACAGTGACACCCACAGTGCATAGGGCTTGCGCAGTGCCCCTTGGGTGGAGCTGGGCGGCCTCCATGGGCTTGGGGTCCAAGCTCTTTACCGAGTGGCCAGCAACCTCTCAACACTTTGCAGCACAGTTGGGGGGTGGCTGGGGCACAGCATCCTGTGGCCTCACCACCACCCTCCTGCCCTGCTGTGTAGTCACATTTATCCTTGTAAGGCTAGGCTGGTTACTGGCAAGAATGTCCTTTCAGGGGGACTCCAAACGTAGGAATTGGGAAGACATAGGAATAGCGTACACGGAGTGGCCACGTTAGCCAGGCAGAGAAGCAGCTCTCAGAGGATGATACTTCTCAGTTACTTGAAACTTTTTTTTGCTCAGCCATTAAAGAAGAAACTTGACAATTAGGGGTAAGATTACATATTCTCAAATGTCAACCTTTATACTTCTTAAAAACCTAAAGGTTTTTTATTTTAATTATTTGAGAAAGAAGTATGTTTTAGATGCTTAATATTTATGAATTCTCTTACCCTATGTGAGTCGCCTGGTTTTCAGATGTCAAAGTGTACTTACTTTTGAGAACAGCATCGTGGTTGCCAAACATGTCTACAGATGATGGATGTCTTTCCTGTGAGCAGCACTCTGGGCAGTCAGTTGTGCCCAACTCCTGTCCTCATCGGTACTGCATGGCCAGACACAGGCCATGTCCCAGCTGCCGTGGACAGGCAATCCCACTGTCCCTCTGCCCTGGACTCTGCCCTCCCGGGTTGACTGGGAGACTCAGCAGGCACATGGGGAGGGGCTTTGTCAGTTCCAGTAACCTCAGCTGTGGCCTGAGACAGGCTTTCCCCCCTCGCCATTTGTGTTTGTTTTGAGAAACTGTATGTACACATGAACTGTATTTATTGTAGCTGGAAGTAGTGTCCAGGCACAGGCGTGAGAAATGGTGGGTCCAGAAGTAAGAGCTTTATGAGTGGTTTTAAAAAACTGTCCATGTTTATACCTGCCCAGTGCCTGAGCCGCCGGCCTCCCCGTGCTTTTGCAGGAGCGGGGGTGTCTACACCTGTCCTGGTGTTTCTTCCTTTGCTCCACCTACACGCCCACTTCTTAAGTGGGGATTCAAGAAATTGGCATTTGGCTTCCAGAGTCATTTTGGAATATCACAGTCTAGACTTTTTAAAAATGAAGGGCACTGTGTAATGTTTGAAAGATAACCTCCTGGCAGTGGTGGTTCTAACAGCAGGGCCCGGACCCACAGGGCTGCACCGCCCGGGAGGTTGGTGGGGGAGGGAGTTCTGTCTTCACACGTCCTGTCCTGCAAGGGCCCATCCTGGGCTGTGTCAACACCTTTTGTAGAAATAGTATTTTTATTAAAACATCAAATCCATGTTCCTGTAATAGCTCAGAGTAATATTTTTGAACCATTTGACACATAAGTCCAAATGGAAACTGTCGGAGCTGTCTCAGTGCCTGCCGTCCTGACTGGGTGTTCAGCGAGCTCCCGGTGGGGTGTGCTGCTGTGAGGCTGGGTTCCAGAAGGAGCTCCACCTTCCTCGGGGGGCACCTCCAGTGCCAGCTCTCCTCCCCTGGGCGCGGGCCTGGTTCTTGGCCTCCTGCCTGGGGGAGACAGTCCACAGTCCTGTGGCAGCTGGGTGGAGCGTGGGGGGTCCTCACCACATCAGATCACCACTGTGCCAGGCTGACCCTGGCCTGTGGCAGTGACATGCCATGTGGTCATGTTTTCTAGACACACCATTTGATATAAGGAGACGATTTAATAAAGCACTGTCTTGACAACTTGTCTGCCACCTAATGGTTTGGTGCCTCCCCATCATTCAGATTGTCTTCCTGGGTGGGTGGTTGCTGGGACTGCTCTTCTGAAAGACTCCTCAGGGACCTGGTGGGACCCAGCACAGCCCAAGGGGTCCAGTGAGAGGCCAGGGCTCTGCCCACACCACAGCCTGCTCAGCCGACTGGCAGGGCCCAGATGGCCTGAGGGACATGTGGACAGCATAGAGCCTTGTGGGGGCTGTCCCCCCGGCCCAGGTCTCTGGATTGCTCCCTGGGTGTTGGAGGGTGGGTGGACGGTCCTGGCAGCAGGACAGAGGCATCTCATCTGCCAACACTTCCTGCTGCCTCAGTGCACAGACTGCCCTGCCCTGAGCCCAGGACGCCGGCCTCCAGACACTCACCCTGGGCTGGCACCAGGCTCCTGGGGTGCCTCACAGACTGCTCCGTCTGTGGTGCAGTTGGCTGTGTGTGCTCATGCTTACGGCCCTTCTTCGGGCCAGGCCCTGGGGACACAGCCCTGTGAGCCTGAGGGCAGCGAGGAGGGGCCTGAGCTGGCCACAGCAGGCCACACAGTTGAGCTGACTGAGGACACAAGGCCTGGGCTGGAGCCTGTTTCTCTCAGTGTTCTTGATTCTTCTGTCTCCCAGCGTTCAGAAGGCCACCTGAAGGTACTCCAGCTCAAGAAAGCCCGATCCCGGGGCTGGAGCAGGAAGTGCTTGGTGGGGACAACAGTCCAGAAAACAGAGTTGATGGTGAGCGGAAGTCCTGCGCCTGTGGCGACGTGACCTCGAGGAGAAAACTGTGTGATCGCATAAGTAATTCAGAGAGAATTTGATTCCTTTGCCTTTCCTGGAAGCTCTTTCCAGAAGTATTCAAGCTGATGGCCTCAGGGAAACGCTGGGATCCACCCACAGTCCCCAGGAAACTGCCAGCCCTGCAGTCATGCTGGCCCACCAGGAGCAAGTCAGACAACCCACAGGAGCCACTAGCCGTGTCCGGAAGGCAGGGCTGGATGCAGGACACGTCCCTCTCAAAGAGCCATCCGCAGAGGGGCAGGGACCATCCGAGAGGAGAGGAGACCCAACCACCAGAGGGGGGATCCTGACTTAACCAGCTGCCCACGCCATGGTAGGGGTGATTGGGGAGGTCCCACCATGGTGACAACAGGGACCCCCCGCTGTGTTCACGTTCTTACAGGCAGGGACTGGTGGCCTAGAAGCCCCTGGTGGGCAACTCCAAGGACTGAGCTTCCCGTGCCTGGTCCTGCCGGCCAGCGCCCCGCTGGGGCACCCCCAGGCTGGAGAGGGGCCTGGGGGTTGCAGCAGGGATGCAGCAGGCCCAGCATTGGGGGGGGCCCCCAGCCCGCACTCCAAGCCCAGAGGAGCGCAAGACCTGCCTGACCCTCGGCTTCACCCTGCCTCCCTCCTGGCCTCCCCACCCTGGGCACTGTCAACGGGTGTCCTGTGGCCAGGCCAGCCTCTGGGTCACCAGCACGGGGTCTCTGAGCAGGCTGGGGGGATGGGGAGCAGGGCTGGGGGGAGTGGTGCCCCTTGTGAGGTCACTGTGCCCCCCACCAGGGGGTGGCTGCCCCCACAAGCACTTCCTCGAATAAGGTTAGGCCCTCGTAGCCTACCCAGAAAATGGGCCAGAAATGCCCCTCACCTGGAAGGTGAGTTCCAACATGCAACAGGGGGAGTGAGGTTCTTAGAGGACAGAATACACATTCAAACAGTCCAGTGGCTGGAACCCTGCTCCCAGGTCAGAGGTGATAAAATAACGTGGGACCAGCCTGCTCCTGACTCCTCCTCCAGGGTGCCTTCCCAGACTTACTCCTACCCTGCTCGGGCTGTGATCTTGGGAGGTGGGGGCCCTTCCTCAGAGCCCGAGCCAGCACAACAGCATCTGTCCAAAAGCACAGGCATCATTGGCATGCAGGGGTCACTGGTGGAGCCTGAGGTGGGTGGCCAGGCGGGGGGGAGGGGAGCTGGCCAGGAGTGTGACCCCCATCACCTGTGTGGATGGAACTCTCCCGAGGTCACTGTGCTTATAATCAGCTCCATGTAGGGACACCTAGAAAGCGCCTCTTCCCTGGTGATGGGTCACACAGGTGCTGGGGGGGGCCAAGGGGAAGTCTCAGACCTACATTAGCACCTGGACATGGCCCCACGCCCCTCAGGGCCCGCATGAGCTGGGGGCACCCAGGGAGCTGGCATGCCCAGAGTTTGTCCTGGCTCCCACCAGGGCCTCCCTGCCCTGGGGCCCTTAGCCCATCCATCTGCTCTAACCGCCCCCTCCCCTTGGGGGCAAATGACCCAACAAGAAGCTGCCCAGGATCCCAAACAGAAGGCAAGGAGGCACAGGGCAGGGGTGGGAACCAGTCTTCTCGCTTTATTGTTTGGAAAGTATGTCTGCTGGGTTAACAAAATCACATCTGCTGGTTTGGGCCCACACCTTGGCCACCAAGCACTAGGCCGTGAGAAGAGACCACCCTGAGCCACTGCCCAGACGATGAGCAAGGGACAGCCCCCAAGACTCAGGCCATTAATAGCACGAAAAGTAACAAAACTGAATTCACGGCTTCTCTCCCAAGCTTTGAAAGGTAGCAGTCCAGGCTATAAAAATCTAGAAGCATTGCGTAAGAAGTGTTAAGTCTACAGCAAATACATCTTGTAAAAACTCAATAAATTATATATATAGATATATAAACTTGTAACATCTAATAACATCTGAACCTGCATGCAGGGCGGGCCCTTCCCTGGAAACCGCCTCCCTGCTTGGAACACACAGCAGTTAGAAGAATTTGTATGAAAATACCAGGTTGCTTTGAAGTCCAAAAAAAAATCTCCTAAAGAAAAATCCTATAGAAATCTAATTCCCCTGCAAAAGAAGGCCAAAAGAAATAAAATATCTTCATTGGAATCACCTCCAACTATTAGCGGCCTTCTAGGCTCCCAGGGGGCCGGCTCCAGCTCACATGCAGGCTGGACATACGTTCTCCCCAATCCCTCTCAACGCAGCATAAACCTTCTCAGCTTTTAATAACTTAAAACTTAAAACTCTGCCATGTGGCTGGCTAAACACTATGCGCGTGGCAGTGGGGGGAGGGGAGGGGACAAGGGTGCTGGGGGTCGATAAATAGCTTTACAAATATACAGGTCCAAGTACAATTTTTAAAACAAAACTCTGGTGCCAGAAAAGCCCCTGAGCCCCCGCCTGTGTTTGCGTTTGTGTCAACAGCAAGTACCCCGGGGGCCTCCCTGCCTCTTGCACCCCAGGTCCCAGGCCTCAGTGTGCAGCCTCTTCTTCCACACAGACATTTTTATATATAGGTATGTATATATATCATATACACAGCATCTATTTATATAAATGTACACTTGTTTCTGGAATAAACCTTGCAGATAGAGGTTAAAGGCTCCCACCTTCAGTACCCGTAATTTTAGTCTGAGGGGCAAGGAGGGAAGCGGGTATCCTGGAGGAGGCGCTGAGCACTGACACCTGCCCCCAGCAGGTGCTGCTCGGACAGGAGGTCGCCAGGGGGGCTTTTCTGCAGGCTCAGCTCTGGGCACTGTAGGGGCCGAGGCCCCCCAACACTGGAGCCAGCCCCTGATGCTTCCTATGGGGCTGGCGGGGCCCGGGGGCTGGGACCCATGGCGGTCTGGCTCAGTGCCTGCCCCCGGGGGTCCCACAGGGCAGGCCACCTTACATTCTACATTTCATCCCCCCAGAACAAAGGCCCCTCGGTGCTGCAGCACTGGTCAGGAGGTCATGGCACAGCAGCATGGGCACCCCAGGGGACTGCTGCACTGGGGGCTGAGACTTTTCTGTGCACACATTCACACACGGGTGCACACACACAGGTATGAAGCACTGTCTGTCTGTACCGAGTCTCCGGCCTGGGGCTACCACACACCAGCAGCACAGGGTGGCTGGGGTCCCCTCTCACATTGTTGAGGGCTCAGCCTGCAGGCTGCTGGCTTTCATGTCCTCTGGCCCCCGCTGCTGGGCGGGGCCGGGGGCAGCAGATCGTGGGCAAACACAGAGTCATCCCCGGAGGAGCTGGAGCTGGGGGTGTCCTGGCCGCCCGGGGAGTACTGCTCAAAGGGCACTGACAGGTCCAGGTACTCCTGCCGGCAGGGGACAGGCGGTCAGCAGCGCCCGCCAAGGCCCCACTTCCCCCCTCCCAGCTGTGCCCAGGCTGTGCCCAGAGGGCCCGCCCCACCCCTCAGGGCTCCAGGCGGCAGAATGGCCTGTGAGGAGCCTTGGGCCAGCACTCACATCGGTGGACGTCACAGTGAGGATGCGGTCCAGGTCCTCCACCAGCTGCTTGAAGGTGGGCCTCTGGGAGGGCGCGGCATGCCAGCACTCTCGCATGATCATGTACCTGCAGCGACAGTGCTCAGGTGCGGCTCCTGCCTGCCCACCCGCTCCCGGGCTGCTGCCGACTTCCTGCCTGACTCAGGAGCAGCCTCTGGGGCTGTCAACCCCTCACCCCGCCCTAGGCACATGGGCCCTGCTCCCCCGTGGACTTGGTGGAGGGGCTGGGGAGCTGCTCACAGGTCATGTGTACAGTTGGCTGGCTTGTCCATGCGGTGACCCTCCTTCAGCAGTTTGAAGAGCTCCTCCACAGGGATGCCGGGGTACGGCGAGCCCCCCAGTGTGAAGATCTCCCAAAGCAGGACCCCAAAGGACCAGCTGCAGGGGCAGGCAAGGTCAGGCTGCCCTGCAACCCCCCCTGCCTGAAAATGTGCTTGGGCTGGTACCACAGGGCCCATAGGGTGAAGGCCAGGGCTAGAGAAGCAGACCACCTTCCAAGAGCCCCCAGCTGTGGGGGCTGCAGTTGGGCTCCTAGCTCTGCCCCAGAGCTCCCACCCCCCACAAGGGTGGGGACTGCAGGGCACACGTACACGTCACTCTGGTGGGTATAGACTCGGTCAAACAGGGCCTCAGGCGCCATCCACTTCACGGGCAGCCGGCCCTGGGGGGGCGGTAAGGGGAGGGGACGTTGGCTGCCAGGAGTCCTCCTGGCTCAGGCCCTCCTACCCTGGGACTGCGCTCACGTTGGTGGTCTTCTTATAGTAGTCGAGATTGTGTACGTCACGGGCCAGGCCGAAGTCTGCAATCTTCATCACGTTGTCCTCGGTCACAAGCACATTGCGGGCAGCCAGGTCCCTGTGGATGCACTGGGGTGCAGGGGCCAGGGCTGAAGCTGCTGCCCCCCCACTATCCTCGCCCCATGGGCGGCACGCCCACGCCCACGCCCACCCTACAGCCTACAGGCTGGTCACCTTGGCTTGTACCTCCCACCCTGCTCACCTTCTGGGAGGCCAGGTACTCCATGCCCCGGGCCACCTGGTAGGCACAGGACACCAGGTCCTTAAAGGTAAGCTGCTCCTCAGGCAGCTTGCAGGTGTCGAAGGAGTAGTCCATGCCGGGGGGCCGCCGTGCCCGCAGGTACTCACGCAGGTTGCCCTTAGCTGCATACTCTACCAGCACATACAGGGGCCCTGTGGGCACAGGATTCTCAGAGGGACTCCCCGGGCCTGGGGGAGCACCTGCCCACCTGCCTGCCCGCTGCACCTACCACCCTGCGTGCAGGCCCCCAGCAAGTTGATGATGTTCTTGTGTGTGCCAATCATCTTCATCATCTCCATCTCCGACACCAGGTCTGACAGGTCCTTGTCGGTGGCATTGTCTGTGCGAGGAGGGGGCGTCAGGTGGTGCGCTCCCAGCCCTGCCCAGGCGCCCCTTGCTATGTGGCTTCTCACCTTTCAGCATCTTCACGGCCACAGTGATGGGCTTGGCGGCCCGGTCCTTGTCAATGCCGATAGCCTCCGCCATGACCACCTGGCCAAAGCAGCCCTCCCCAAGAGGCTTGCCCAGGGTCAGCCTGGAGCAGCAGAGGCATGAGTGCGTGAGCCTGCCTGCTTGCAGCCCCACCGTGGTGCCCCTGCATAGCCCTGCCCAGCCTCCAAGGCCTAGGGCCACCACCTCCAGGTGCCCTCCACACGCACCCCACACCCTTGCTTATGAGGATGAAGGGTGTCACACTCGGGCCTCGCCCTGTGCTGTGCCCTCCAGCAGGACACCTTGAGAGGGGTGGGTCCCTGCCAGGCATCCCCCTCGGAACATCCCCCAAGGCCCCAGCCCGCACCCGATGGTTACCACATCCCCGACGGCCCTGAATCCTACCCAACTGCAATTGGAATCCAACTGGTGGCCGCCCTACCCCACCATAGAATCCCTGCCAGCCCCTCTGCACACCGTCACCACCACTAACCGGGCCCGGGGCAGCTCCCACTTGGGGTCGGCTGGCAGCTCGAGCTCAGAGACGTCAGCCAGCGTGGGGCCCTCTCCTGAGGACAGCCGGGCGATGCGGACCAGCGGCGTGTTGGAGTTCATGGACGAGTTGGACTCCAAGGACACCTGCTTGGGTCGGCAGGGGCAGGTTGGTGCCACACTAGGGAGCTGGGGTGGAGCAGCCTTGGGGCATAAGGCCACAGCACGTGGGTAGGACACTGGGCTGGGAAGCCGGTGTTCTGACTTCTGCTAGTGTTAAGTGAAGATTTTAAAAAATGTTTTGTAATGCAAGGTAACCTGGGCTCCATGTGGTAACCTGAGACGACAGAAGGGTTAGCCCACCCGGCTGCACAGAAACATGTCCCATGGAGGTCCCTGGCCTGAGACACCACAGGGTCCCCTGAGCTCAGAGACCCTAGGACCAGAGTGGGACCCACAGGGCACCAGGAGGCTGGGTGGGCCGGCAGGCAGCTCGGAACCTGGTATCTACTTTCTGTTACCTGTCGCTTGAGCGGGAAGCGAGAGATCTTGTGCACGGTGGGAGAGCCCAGGCCCTTCTTGGGGGGGCTGCGCAGGCGGCAGAGTGTCACAGCCGCCACCACCAGGATGAACAGGAAGAAGCCCGCCCCGTAGCTGAGGACACCCGTGTACACGCTGCTGGCCTCACCAGCTTCTGCCAGCTCTTCTTCGGCTGCAAAGACACAGGCACTGAGGCCTGGCCCGCCTCTCGGGAGCCCCCACGGGCTGCCCTAGGCTGGAGCCGCAGGCACTGGTGGACAGGGGCAGGGCTCAGAGCCTCCACAGCCCCTCTCATCCCAGGGTCCTGCAGTCAGAGCACCCGTGAGTCAGGAGGGGCCAGACCCCAGAGAGAAGGAGCCCAGCAGAGCCAGCAGCACCCGCACCACCACCCAGGTGCCTAGGAGAAGCCAAAGCCGCAGCGGAGGGCCTACATCTAGGGTCCTGGCTGGTAGTCGGGGGCCCAGGCCGAGGGGGTCCCTCTGAGACCAGACAGGGCTGCTTGACTCTGTTCCCACACCAAGCACAGGGCCAGGTGTGAGGGCCCCATGGAGCGGGGCAGCCGCAAGTTGCAGGGTCCCATGCCTGTCTGCAGCGGCTGTGGCATACCCCAAGCCAGCACCCCAAAAGCACAGGTGCAGAGCGGCAGGAGCCAGTACCTGGCAGCACCGCCAGCCACGCAGAGTGATGGGAAAACCCGATAGAATTGCCTGCCAGGCAGGTGTACTCCCCGGCGTCCTCAAAGGTAACATTGCGCAAAGACAGAACCTCTAGCTCTTTGTCGGTGGTGTTAGCGCCCGCCGTCTACAAAGAGAGAACAAAGCGCGATAGGCGAGCGCCAACACCTCCCCGCGGGCACCGCAGCAGAGTCCACATGGCGACGATCCAGCCAGGCTGCAAGGAAAACGCCGCCACCACCACCTTGGCCACCACCACCTTGGCCACCACTGCCTCGGCCACTGCCACGGTGGCCACTGCCATGGTGGCCGAGGGCCCTCCGCCTGTGCGTCGGCACCGAGCCCGAAGCCAGTCCCTCCACCGGCGTCCTCTGTCCCAAGTGAGCATCAGGCACGGCGCTGCGCAGGGGCAGCATGCAGGGTTAGCATGGAGATAGGAGGGTGCAGACAGAGGACGGACAGACGGACAGACTGGCTGGAAGTGAGCAGGCAGTGGGGCCATGGCCAGAGAGAGGCGGAAGGTGGATGCTGACAAACAGTGTGGTGCCCGGCCCTGGGCGCTGTGGACCTTATGGGGTGTGCAGGGGTGCAGGAAGGGCCAGCACAGGCCATGGGGCTCAAAGCAGGCAGTCACAGTGGAGGCCGGTGCTGCCCAGGTGGCCAGAGCAGAGCACGGAGCACGGGGTGGGAGCGAGCAGGACGGGGCGTGCAGGGCGTGCAGGGGCTCGGCCAGGGCCTTGGAGCTGGAGCTCGAGTGCCGGCTGGCGTGGGACAGAGTTGTTACCTGCTTGGGGCCCGTGAACGCGCAGCCAAAAGGCCTTCTCGGCCACGCCTATGAAATTGGTGGCTCGACAGAGGTACTGGCCCCCGTCCCGCTCCGACACATTGGCCAGGCGGAGGCGTGCGTCAGCCTCCACACTCTCACTGATCCAGGACTGCGGGGACAAGAGACCCAGCTCAGGCACGCCCCGGGGCAGCGCCGCCGGGCACGAGGCAGGACGTGGAGACCCCCAAGGAAGGACAGGGATGGGCTGGTCAGTGCAGAAGCTGCCTGGGGGTGGCGTGGAGGCACCGCCCGGCGGTGGGCTGTGGTTTCACAGGATGCACCTCCCTTGTCCACTCCCAGCCCCCAGGGTCCAGAGCCCTCAGAGAGCCTCTCTGAGCCCCGCACACCAGTGCCCACAGCCACAGAGGGAGCACCCCGTAGAGCCCGCTGTGGCCTCTCCCACAGTGGGGACTCTGCTCTCCCCACCCCCATCAGACCATCTTCTCTAAACAGATGTTTCTCTTTGGGCTCTGAGTGTTGCAACCATCCCAACTTGGCAGCCCCCACCCCTGCGGCCGTGGGAACAAAGCTAAGGGCCAAGGGAGGCGGGTGGGGGGTGAGCCCGCACCACGCTCTGCACAGCTGACGACAGCCAGTTGGGCCAGCTCCGGGAGCAGCCACCAGCCTCTGAGATGCAGAGGGTACACCGGGAGGGCCCAGCTGCTACCCTCCTGCCCTGGACCACCACCACTGCCCTTGAGCCTACCCTAGAGAGGCCAAGGCTGACCTTGGAACAGACAGGGAAAGAAACAGGTCCCACAGCAGCCACCTGTGGCCCAGAGCAGGGTGTGGTGTGCTGGGACTCACCCCCAGCCCAGAGCTCCCACCGCCCCTTTCCCTGAAGCAACGATGACACCTGGGCCCAGATCCTTCTGCATCCCCCAGCCCAGGGGCAGCCTTGGGGCTAGGCCCATGAGCCCCCAACCCGCCTGCTGTGCCTGGCAGCAGCGGTGCCCATTTGAGCAGCCAACTCACCTTGAGCACGGTGACGTAGGGCGTGCCATCAGGGCCCACCTTGCTGCCATTCACCTCAACGTGCTTGAGCCACTGGATGTGGGGCTGCGCGTCGCTGTACACCTTGCAGTGGAACTCCACGTCGCTGCCCAGCACTGCTGTCTGGTTGGCTGGCAGCCCCGCCTGCAGGATGGGGCGGTGTGGCGAGCGCTCTGTGGGGACAGACACGGCTCAGGAGCTGCCCACCACCCACCTGCGGCCGCCCCACCTGCAACCCTGGCCCTCACCCAGCACGTCCAGCGTGTACGTCTGCCGCAGGCTGCCAAACTTGTTCTCCACCACGCATGTGTAGTTGCCGCGGTCCGAGGGCACCACACTCTCCATGACCAGGCTCCACTGTTGGTGCCGCAGCTGCAGCGGGGCACGAGTGAGCCAACCCCGCCAATGCCACCAGGCCCCGCGCACCCCCAGGTCGAGGCACTGTCCGCCACTAGGCCCACCTTGATGCCCCCAATGCGATGCTCGCCACGGAACTCCTGGCCATTCTTCAGCCAGGAGATGGAAGGAGTAGGGTTGCCAGCGGCCGGGCAGCGGAAGCGAACGGTGTTGGCGGCCGGCACAGCCAGCAGCTTCTTGTCCATCCGCTCAGGCCGAGTCCAGTAAGGGGCCCCTGCCAGTGGTCATGCACATGAAGGCCATGACCAAGGCAGGGCGCAGAGGCACATCTGACCCGACAGCTGCCCTTGCCCACCTCTGCCTCAGTTTCCCCTCCTGTGCAGGGAGAGTGCTGGCCTCTCGAGGACCCCTGCCTGGGCTGGACAAGGCTTCCAGGAGCCTCTACATATGTCCCCCACCCTGGGCACTCTGAGCTGGACTGTGTGTCCCCTTCCCACCACCTGCTTCCCCCAAGCAGCTGTTCCCACTAAGAGGTCCAGGGTGCCCCACCCTAGCCTGGGACCAGGCCAGGCCAAAGGGCACCTCCCAGGGGAGCCCCCACCCACCCAGAGACACCAGCAGGGGGAGACCCAGCAGGCAGCCCAGCTGGGTGGAGGAGCCTGGACAGGCCTTGGGAGCAGCTCACCAGGAGGGGACCCAGCCTCCCACATAGCCGGGGCCTCCGAGGCAGCTGGGTGGCATCAGCCCACTGGAATCTGAGACCCTAGGCCACCCTCTGCACAGCCCCAGGGCCTGGCAGGCACCTGTGAGGACACCGTCCTGGAGGGCCCGCCTCCTCCCTGTCCTGGTGTCCAGTGCTGCCAGCCTCCCAACACAGCCCAACTATTTTTCCTCCTTCCTGGGTGCTGGGGTGTGGGCTGCCTTCCTGCCAGGACTCTTGGGGAGGCTGGCCCAGCTTCCCCTCCCCATGGGGACCACACTGCCATCCACCCACAGCGACACGCCCAGACCCTGGAGGATGCTGAGGTGCAGGTGGGAGCAATGTGGACAAAGGCTGGGAAGAGGTACCTCCTCGAGCTGGCAGCTGCCTTCCCAGGCCTCCCGGAGTGGGGTGTGGAGACCCCCAGGGCTACAGAGAGCCCAGCAGGCTATGGAAGGGGCCATCTGCCAGGACTGAGAGACCACAGGATTCAAGGCTGCCAATGCCAGACAGTGCCTTTGAAAGGCGGCCCCCAGTGACCCCCACAGCCTGAGCCACACGGGTGGAAGCACCCAGCACCTGCCCAGGATGGCTGGGCTGGAAAATCCCCATCCTCTCCTGAGACGCGCTCCCCTGGCCTCCCCAGGGAGCCCCATCGCCCTGGCTGGTCCTCCTCCCCTCTTGTCCACTCACCCCGGGGGGCCCAGGGTACAGCCCACACACATCAGTCCCCAGGCTGTACCTGCCCCCATGTCCATCCCACAGTGATCCTCACCTGCATGTTCACCTCTCAGCTCCTCCCAAGCCAGAAGCCCCACCTCCCCACTGGCCCTCCACGTGGCAGAGGCCACTTGCCACAGTTCCAGGCCAAGACACCGGGCACTGTCCCCTGACTGTACTCTCACACCCACAGCCCGTCCACTGGGGATGCTGGCTCCCCCTTTACAGCCCCATGGGCACCCCCCCCTCCCATTGGGCCAAGCAGACACTGCTGCCAACCTTAACCCCTGGGTCCCTCCACCCCACACAGCCACTGGGGCCCCACTCCCTGTTGTATTCAGACCTATACGGCCACCTCACCCAGAGCCAACACCAAAGTCCCCACGGGCCAGCTCTGGCCTCCTTACTGTTCCTGGGACCCCCAGGGTGCTGTGCCTCAGTCTCCCCACCTGCAGAATGGCTATGCCCCTGCCAGGGGCCAGGCATCACAGCCATCTCCACAGCCCAGCCCCTCCTCCACCCTGAGGGGACCTGACCATCGGTGTGACCCCAAGAGGTTGTCCTCCAGGTCTTGATCCCCCACCTGCCTGCTGAGGCAGGTGGGCTTGGTGGGCAGGAAGCAGGCGCCTCCAGGCTCACCTGCATCTTCAGTGTCGTCCTCACCATCTTCATCATCACCCGAGGACGGAGCATCTGCAAGGCAGGAGAGAGTGCATGTGGGTGGTGAGCCTGGGACGGCTTGCGTCCAGACACCCAATGGGTGGGGCTGGGGCCCCCCATTCAGATGCACCTCTTGGGGGTACCATCCTCTCTGCCAATGACCAGCAAGACCCTCGGGGCAGGGGTGCTGCAGCCGCATGGCCGGGGGATTCCCTGGGCTCAGGGAACTTAGCAGCCCAGCTCCCTCCACCCAGCCTAGCTCGGCCTGGTGGCACTCACCTGTTACACGCACACTGAAGTGGCAGAGCAGGCGCTGGGTGAGCCGCTGCCAGCAGCTGTAGGCCCCTGTGTCCTCATGGGAGGCGTTTAGCACCTGCAGCTGCCGGGGCCCCACCAGGATGCGCTCCGAGGGCACCAGCCCTGTGCCATCCTTGACCCAGACAGTGGGCCCCACAGGACCACCTCCAGGTGGCTGGCAGCTCAGCTCCACGATGTCCCCACTGCTGAACACCAGCTGCTCCTGCTGGCCAGAATCAGGACCTGGGACCCCTGCAGCCGAGACAGGCGACTCTGAAGCAGGCACCCCGAAACCTGGTACAGGGGGCCCTACATGCCCACGGGAGACACCAGGGCACCCCCACTTCACAGACACACCAGCAGAGATCGCAGCAGCCCCAAGTGAGGAAGGACGTGCTCCCAGAGCCTGGCGTCCCACCAGACAGCCTTCAAACCAAGGGCTGGAAACTGTTCCCCTAAAGGGCCAGGGGATCGATATTTTCAGACTCTACCCTGTCTCTGTCTCGAGGACTCAGCTCTGCCATGGCAGGTGACAACAGCTTCTGCAGACAGCCTATGAGTGAACAGGTACAGCCGCTCTCCTGTGAAACTTCATTTATGGACACTGAAAGCTCTAATTTCTAAGTGTCATGAAGGATTATCACTCACTCACACAGGAGGACCCAGAATGGAGGAGGAGGCTGTCAGAGCCACTAGGAGAGCAGGTCAGAGCTGGAACCACAGAGCACATGAGAGCCCTGGCCCCTGCCCTGAAGGCCAAGAAGCTGGGATGGGGGCACAGCCCCACAGGCAGAAGCACACAGGTGGCCCCTCCCCTGCCCAGCGGCTGCCCAGCTCCCCAGGGTCCACCAAGGTCTGAGACCCAGGGACGCACCACCAGACTATCACCCTGAGGCCTCCCTGTCAGGCTAGACAATACCCAGCACAGGCGGGTGGCCTGGGCTTGGGGCCCAGGACAGGGGTGGGTGGTCCTGCTGGGCAGGCCTCCTTCCCCCGACCCAGCTGGGCCGGCTGCACCATCACTTGTCATTCTGCTGATGCATGGCCTAGATTCGAGAGCCCAGCTGCCCACTCTGGCCACACCAGTCCCTGGCTCCCCAGCCAGGCCCAACTCTGCCCGCCCCACCTAAGCTGGCTCCATATGCCCAATGCCCACCAGAATCCTGCCAGCCAAAAGGACCCACACTCACCCCTGAAGTATCCACCGGAGCCTGTGTCCCATGGGCACCCACAGCTCAGGGCCAGCCTCTGCGGGGGCCCTGTGGTCAGGGGGGCTCCTGGCCTGACTTCCAGCCCTCCAGTCCCAGCCAGTGTGTCCTGTGGGGACCACCCAGTGCTGGGAGCTGCCTGAGGCCCCCCAGAAGGCCAAGAACAGGCTGATCGTGGCAGCCTCAGCCCCAGGCCCTGGACCAAGGGCAACAGCCGGTTGGTTCCAGTTTGGTCTGGGTGGCGACACAGGTCAAGCCATCTGCAGAAGTATTCCCTTCAACCTGGTCCAGGGAGGGACTGGGGGGACACGGAGTGTGGACCCCAGGCTAGCCAGGCCCATGGCTCCACTGGTAGGCAGGGAGGGCCCACCTAACCACCCTGACCACAAGGGCCGACTTCAGGCAGGGGCCCACAGGGGCCTAAGGAGGCCCGGCAGAGGCTGACTTAGGGGGTCAGGCAGGAGGCTCTAGGAGCTGAGGGTCTGGCTCCCCTGGGGAGGCAGCATGGGGGCCCAGGCCAGCTGGCCCCCTCAGGCCCCACCTGGCTGCCAGGCACAAGTGGTGCCCATCCTCCCCCAGCAGCCTTAGGAAGGGATCCTTCTTGCTCAACAAAAGGGGGGGCCCACCCCACCCACACCCAGACAGGCTGGAGACCACATACATCAGAGAACAAAACTCCTGCTGTGCCCCAGGTGGGGAGGGAACAAGACCCCCACCCCACCCATCTGTGGGTCCCACAGCACCTGCTCCTGCCACCGTCCCCACCCCACCTCTATGCCCACATGGGGCTGAGCTCTACCAGGGTGCTACATGCCAGGAAGAGCCCACAGGTCTAGCCCAAGAGATACTGGTCCTGGACAGGCCATGCTGAGTCTGGGGAGCGTTTCTCAGTCAGACTCTCCCTGACTTTGCCACTCACTGGCTCTACGCCTCAGTTTCCCCCAATGTGGCACAAGATAACAATTCCACCCCACAGGACCGGGGGCCCAGAGAAGCCACCACACCCTAAGTGGCTGGAGGGTGTGAAAGCAGGCAGTGGGAGACACTCCCTGCCCTGGGTCTCTTGCCCGGGGACTGATGTCCATGAGGCCATGGCCAGGCCAGCCTGCTGGGAAGGGCTGTGTCCTCAGCCTGGGGAACCTTGCTGTCAGTTCCGGGTCACCACAGGGCGGGATGGAGGTGGAGCAATGCTCCACCTAAGGGCCTTGGGCCGACCCCAGAGAACACACACCAAATTCAGACTCTAGTCTGGAGCTGGCCGCCCCAAGGGGTTTGGCTTTTGGGGTGAGAAGAGGGCCTGGGGTCAGGGAACAAAGCGGAGCTGTAGCTCTCAGGGCTGGACACGTTGCCAGATGCGTGTTGCCAGGTGGGTACTTTAAAAGAGCCTAAGAGAAGAGGGCACCCCGAAGGGACTCTGAAGCCAAGGGCTAGGGTCTGGCCTTCCTGCCTCCCCACCTTGCTCCCCACCTGGAGCTATTCCTCAAAGTTTCGTAATAAAGTCAGGGAAAAAAGGGATCCAGAGGCTAGGCAGGCTAATGAGAGCTTACCAGGATTATCCGCCTAATCCTCGAAACAACCCTGCCATTATCAGTCCTCTTGGACAGGTGAGGAAACTGAGGTTGGAGGAGGGCACCCAAAGCCTGGGCTGGCAGCTGGCAGCCTGAGCCCCCACCAGGGTCAGCTAGCTCACTTGTAACTCACTCAGGTGGGCTAGCGGCCTGCCCCCCCCCCCCCCGCCTGGGGCACCTCAAGCCCCTGGGTTCCCCCTCTAGGCTCAGCTATGAAAAAGGGTGCCTTGGGTGCCAGTTCCAGCCCTAAGTGAGAGCTGAGGGCTTGGGGGATGGGTGACAGGGGCTCCTAGGTTCAGCCCAGGTTAATGAACCACCCAGAGGCCAGTGGGGCTCAAAGTCCAGCCCTGCGGAGGGGCTGGTGAATGTGGCAGCCAGCCAGCCCTCCTGAGTGGGGTGCTGTCAGTCTGCAGGGGGAGCCCACCGTCAACCACCCCGCACCCTGGGGGCCACCCACAGGCCCCCACCGAGAGAGAAGTAGCACCTGGTGGAGATGGAGGCTGCCCTGGTAGGACCTCGGGTGGCCAGGGCAGTCCAGCAGCCAAAACCTGCACCTGGGCCCCTGACCCCAGACAGCTACAGCTACACAACTTCTGTTCCCCGGAAAGCGCCAGCCTGGACCTCTGTAAATTTCACGAGGTCTTTGTATTTTCACTGCCCGGCCCATCTCGTTAAGGAACCGGATTAAGTTTATTGACTTACGAACGCACTACCTGTTTCACCAGCTCCAGTGGGGGGCGGGGGTCCCCAGTGGCGCGGGCCCCGCAGGCGGTCGCAGTTGCTGGGGGGTGGGGGGAGCCGTCGCAGTTGCTGGGGGGGGCCCGGGGTGCGGGAGGCCGCACCCCTGCACCTCTCCATCCCCAGGGGCTAGTTGACATTCCCGGGCCGTGGGGAGTAATATCTTCATCTGAATGCGAATGCTAATGCAGGGCTCCCCCCGCGGTCGCCCAGTCGGCGCCCCTGGAAGCAGCCCCGAGCAGGCGCTGAAAGCGCGCGCTGACCTCCCGACGGCCCCTGTCACGCCGCTGAATGACACGCACATTCAAGCGCCAGGCCCACTTTCATTCATAAAAAAATGACATTGTTCCGGGAGGCTGCAGCCGCCGCCGGAGAAAGGGGCGCAGGCCGGGGCGGCCGCCATCTGCCTGGGTCCCGCCCGCCGCCGCCTCAATGCGCGCTCTGTGGCCGCGCCGACGTACAAAGGGGCGGCTGTTCGGGCCTCGGCCCGGGTGGGGCGTGAGCTCACCCGGCCCAGGCCTCCCTCCGCGGCCCTGTGCGCGTGTGCGGGCGCCGCACCTCGGGGCCCCGCGCGCCTGCCCCGGCCCTCGCCCGCGGGCCCTTGCCCGCCAGTCCGGCAAGGCCCCACGACCAAGGACGCCCGCCCCTCCTCTCCGCGCCCTGCCCAGCGTCCGGCACGCACCCAGGGGCGCCCCTCGGCCCACCGGACACGGGAGCAGGGCGGGGGAGCGGAGGCGCTGGAGGGTGTCACCTCGCCACGCCGGCCACAGGGGGCAGGGGCCGGGCTTCGGCTGACGCGCTCACACCCACCCTCAGAAGTCCAGCTTCTCGCTTTGCCAAAGCTGGACATGAACTGGGGCCCAGGGGAGGGGGCACCAACAACAGGAACTTTCCGTCTCAACAGAACCCGAAGAACAACAATGGGCCCCCGTTCCCTCCCGACGGCGCCGCCACTGGGGAGACGCGGGGGCGGGGGCCGCGGAAGCCCCCTCGGTGCCCGGCTGCCTCGAACTCGGGGAGTGCCGGGCGGCTCCGGCGCCGCACACACCGCCGCGCTGGCTCTGGCCGCGATCTCCGGGGAGGAGGGCAGCGGAACCCAGGCACCCGCCCCGCGGTGCCACTTACACCCGGGGGCCCCCTCCCCACCCAGGGCCCGCTCCCGTCCCCGACGCCTCTGCCTGCGGGGCCCCGGCCTTCCCCCGCGCCTGCTGGGTCCTGCCTTACCTGCCGCTCTCCCCGCGACGCGCTGCTCCGTGCCCGGGGGCTCTGAGGCGACGCTGGCCACGACGGCCACGACCACGCAGAGCGCGAGGGCGCAGGCCCGGGCGCCCATGGCGGGGACGGGGGCCGCGGCGTCCTTAGGCGGCGCGCGCGGGCATGCTGCCCCCCACGGCCCGGCTCGGGCACCGGCGGGAGGAGGGCGCCGCTCCGGAGACTGCGGGAGGAGGGCAGCTCGTTACCGGGACCGGCCGGGGTGCGCCGGGGCTGACGCGGTGGCGGCCGGCTCCTGCGCCCGCACCTCTCCGACCCCCAACCACCCCGCCCGCCGCCGCCGCCCAGGGCTCCCGGGCCGCCTGGCGCCGGCCGCCTCCTCCCCGCCGCGGTCCCTCCCTCCCTCCCCCTTCTCTCCCTGGCTGCTACAGAGCCCTCCCAGGGCGGCGGCGGCGGCAAACTTTCCAGAGCGGGAAGCCCGCGCCCCGGCCCGGCCCGCGGCAGGGACCGCTCGCGATCCGAGCCTACCGTGCGGCCCGGCCCCTCCGCGCGCCCGCCCCGGCCCGGCCGGCCCCAACACCGACCTGGCGGGCGCAGGAGCCTGGCTCGCTGCGCGCGGCTCCCGCTCCGGCTCGCTGTCCTCCGGCCCAGCGCCCGCCCCGTCCCTCCGGCCGTCGGCCCGCCGGGGCGTCGGTGCGCCCGGCAGAGCACGACCGCGCAGCGCCAGCTGCCCGCGACGCTGCTACCGCCGCCTCCGCCGCCGCCACCGCGCACTGAGCCGCGGCTGCCTCGCGCGCTGCAGCCAGTGGGGGCGGCCCGCGCCCCGCCCCGCCCCCGGCCCCGCCCCCCGCCCCGGCTTGCAGGGGGAGCGGGGACACGCCCCTCCTCGGGGGCGGTCCCAGGGTGGGGGGACTCGAGGGAACGTGGCCGGGCGGGGGCGCCCGGCGGTCTCGGAGGGCGTGGGAGCCGGGTGGGCGAACAAGACCCCCTTCGCACGGCAGGGCGGCCCGCGCGGGACGCACCGAGTCCCGGCGCAGGCCTCTATTTGCACAGTGCGCAGCTCCGGGCCCGCTGGGACTGTGCTCAGGGCCGCAGAGGGGTGGTCTCGGTGGGGTACGGAATGTCAGGGAGGCCTCAGCGGAGCTGAACCCTGCGGTGGAGCAGGAATTCCTCAGGTGGAGGAGGGTAGGACGGCATTCCAGGCAGAGGCAACTGTGTGTGCAGAGGCAACTCTGTGCAAAGGCCTGGGGGTGAAGGACAGCGTGGCCTGTCTACCTGGTTTGTGAAATGCAGGGAACTACACCCCAGGGGCAGGGGTGGGGGTGGGGGGCTTACTGCTGCATGTATTAAGTCTGGGGCACACGCCTAGCTCAGCTCCCTGAGTTCCCTGCCAGAGGGGCTGTTACACCACCCTCCCTCCCCCAGGAGGACGCAGGTTTGGAGGTTGGGTGTTTGACACTCCTCAGATGGAGAGCCCTAACTGGGGACCCGAGGTGGGGCTGGGGGAGGAGCCCACCCCAGGGCTCTGAGGGGGCCGAGGTGTGGAGCTGGTGGCAGAGCCTGAGGGCACCCACTGCAGGATGGGCACAGATTCTAGCTGGAGAGGGTCAAGACTGGCCAGCTCAGTTCCCAGGAGAACCTAGCCCGGCCTTCTACCCAACCAGCAAGCGGTAGGTGCTACTCTGCAGGGACTCTGGGGGTGTCTGGGTTCCCCTAATCCCCCATGACTGGTGGCTCCTGTGTCCACCCTCACAAGGAAGGGGATCTTGTCCCACTCTCAGGCAAGCCCAGGGCAGTCAGGGGCCCATTGGAGCCAGAGCAGTGAGAAGGTGACCTCAGCCCAGTCCTTCTGCCCCACCTGGTTTGTGGCTTAGGGACTTGATTTGCTCGCTGGGGAAATGGGCAATGAAAGCCCTGCAGTGACTGGCTGCTCATGCACCCTTCCCAGCCCATGGTGCAGGCCCGCCCTGCAGCTCCAGATTCAGCCTGTGCTTCCAGAGCCTAGGGTGTCTCCGGTTGACCTCAGGGCCCTGGGAGGCCCCACCCCCAGTACCCTCCAAAGCCCCTGCGGGCAGGAGGGTTCAGTGGAGCTCCAGGCCCTCCCCCAGGACCTCCGGGGAGGGCCTGCTCCCTCTGTACCCTGCCCCCACAGGTCCCTGGGAGGTGAGCATCCATCCACCTTTGTGCATGTAGCTTTCTGTTCTGCCAGGATTGTCTCCTGGGTGGAAATCTTGGGCCCGTATGGGCTGTTCCCTAAGTGTCCCTACCCCATCCCTTCTCCCATTTGTCCCTAAAAGCCTGACCTGGAAGACTGCATCTCTCAGACTCCCTTGCTCCTGGCTTCTGGGTGGGCGCTGCCAGTGGGCAGCGCTGGTTTCGGGAGAGCTAGAGACAGGGCTTATCTACTTGCTGTCCCTCCAGCTGGGCCCAGCAGCCCCAGCATGGGCCAGCCCTCCACGGCCACAGCCCTGCAGGGGCAGGGGGATCCCCTCTCTTCCTCCAGTAGCAGCCTGGGTTGAGCCTGCGTGCCTCATCCCTGGTCCTTTCCTAGGGCTGCTGTAACAAGTGACCGCGACTGGTTGGCTCAAATGTACTCTCTTGCAGCTCTGGACACCACAAGTCTGGGATCAAGATGTCAGCAGGGCTGTACTTTCTCCCGGAGGTTCTGGAGGAGGACCCTTCCTGCCTCTTCCAGCTTCTGGTGGCTGCAGGCATTCCTTGGCTTGTGGCTGCATCACTGCAGTCTCTGTCTCCCTCTTGGCCGTCCTCTCTTTTCCATCTCTTCTAAGGAAACTTGTCATTGGATTTTGGGCCCACCTGGGTAATCCGAGATGATCTCCTCTTCGTAAGATCTTCACCTTAATTACACTATCAAAGACTCTTTTTCCAAATAAGATCACATTCACAGGTTGCGGGGGTCAGGACATGGACATATCTTTTGGGGGCTACTGCTCTGCCCCACCACATGCCCCCTGGTGGCTGGGTCCTTTGGTGTCATCCGCATTCTGAAGTGGTCCCTTATTATGGCCTCTCCTGTGGCTTGGTCTGGTGGCAGTCAGGTCAAAGGGCAGGAGCATGTCCGTGGCTCCGTGGATTCTGCCGGATTGCTTCCAAAGGGCCCTGGTGCTGGCTGCTGCCACCAGCAAAGGGGTCACTGCCCACTTTACCCCGCTACCACCACCAGTGGAGGGCATTACTGAAAGCACAGATTATTGTCAAAATGATTTTATTGTTCAAATCGATCATTTCCAAGTCGATAAGTGCACCCAGAGCGAGCTGTTCCTCAGGCTTTCCCGAAACTACAGGTACGTCCAAGCTGCTGCCATGGGGCCTCTGTGCCAGGACCAGGCCAAGTTTCCTGGCTTTTGGTGGCTCTGTCTGTACCTTACCCCCCAGTGGCCACCATTTCATCATAGCGCCCTTGACGGAGCATTTTCCCTGAGACGCTTTGCAATATTGTCCGGCTGGGTCCTCCTGGCACGTGATGGGGGTGGTGAGCCCTCCTTGTTCCCTGGACAGGTGAGCCCGGTGAGGAGGGCGGAGCCTGCTGAGGGTCCCTGATGGCAGGGAACCTCCACCCTGCAGGACTCCCCTTCTATGTTTCCACTTCCCTGTCCACTCCCCTGCACCCCACCCGTCTCCAAGGCCCAGACCTGTGGGGGCCCCTGTGAAGATGAGTGTGTGGGCAGAGGCTGAGGCCAGCAGTGAGAGGGGCCCACAGGCCCAGCCCAGTCAGGGCCAGGCTGGTGACTCACAGCCGGGCAGCCCCAGCTTGCTGGGGCCTGTGTCAGTGAGCAGCAGAGGGTGCCTGGGGGAAAGCCTGTGCCCTGGGTGCAGGGCTGCAGCAGGCTGGCAGTGGCCTGCCCTACCTCCACCCCTCCTGTGCTGTCAGCAGAGGAGGGTGCTCCTGGCAGGCAGCCACTGCCACGGTACCTGACAGGGAGATGGGCAGTGAGGCTGAGGCTTGGAGACCTGCCCCTTGAGGCTGGAGGCCAGCCTGGAACCTAGGGCAGGGGGAGCCCCTGAGGGAGCCTCCCGCTCAGCTTGCCTCTGTGAGGAGTGCCTGGCCCAGCCAGGGCTGGGGCTGCTGGTAAGAGCTGAAAGTACTGGGGAAACTGAGGCCCCAAGGCGGCTTCAAGTCACTTCTGCCCCATCCACCTCTTCTGGGAGGCTCTTGGGATCCCCCAGGGGCCGCTGATCTCCCCCTGGGCACTCTCCATCTCCCAACATTTACCCTCACCTCCTCTAGGAACCACTGCTAACCCTGCCCCAGGGCAGGCCACCACAGGATGGAGGGGGAGGTCCCTTGGTGGCCCCCTGAGCTGGGCTGGGCTGAGCCCCTTCCCCCAAAGAAGAGAGAGTAGGTTTGAATGGTGCTGTGGCTGTTATAGTTTGTGGGTAATTCCTGCATTTTAAATTTATTCTCAGAGAATTTGAAGAGGATTAAAATAAAAAGCACATTGATCTGCTCATTATAGCAGAAATGGAATTCTAAAGAACATGGAGAAGAAGAGAAAATATTCCAAAATCCCTCAGCCAACACTAGTTACTGTGCAAGATCCTTAATTTTAGCTTTGAGCTTCCTGGCAGGCTAAGCAAGAAGGGTAACACCATGAATCATGAGCTGTTGGGAGCCTGTCATCTTGGACATGCCGGGACGTCCCAGTTCAAACATTCTGGCCTTTTTGCCCTTTGGTTCACACAGACCACTAGACCTCAAGTCCTGACTTTTGGTTTGGAAAATGTGGCTGCTCCCAGATGACCAAAGAAAGGAGACCAGGCCATCTGCAGACACAGGAGAGAGGTGCGGAGGTGGGGGCAAGTGTACAGGCTGCCCCACCCAGAGCTTGGCACAAGGGCTGCTCAGAAAATGCTGAGGGGGCGGAGGTGGCTGCAGGGCGGGGGGGCGGCCAGGGTGCTGGCGAGATCCCCATGAGGGTGGGAGTGGAGTGGGGGCAGTGGAGAGCTGGCCAGGGAGGGGTCAAGGCCTCCAAAGCTCCCAGGGATAGCGGGGCCAGGCCAGTAGCCGCTGAGCAGCTCAGAAATCTGTTTTCCTAAGCACTTGGCATTTGTCTGAAACCTCAAGTGTATTTTCCCTAAGTTTTATTTTTTCTTTGACCCCAAACTCTGGTAAATTTAAGGGAAATTCAATTATGGTGTTTTGGGTCCGTTTACACTGAAACCCTCTCAGCATTTTTTCCAAGACCCTCTTGCAGTTCAGCACGCCTTGGGAGCCTTCTAAATGAGCGTTTTTATTATTTTTTTTTAAAAGGCTTCACTCCCCACTCCTACCCCCAGCACCAGCCTCCCTGCCAAGAATAAGCAAGCCCCAGCTCCGCAGGCTCTGGTGCCCTCCCCGCTCCACCCGGCAGGCCTCTGTCGTCCTCACGGTGCTCCTTCCTCTCAGCCCGCTGGCCCTTCCGGGTGTCCCCTGCACCAGACTTGGCCGGAGCCCCTCCCCAGGGCCTCGCTCAGCCACCTCCGCCCAGCTGGTCCCTGCGACAAGTCACCCATAAGCAACCTGGGCCGAGCTCCCAGCCAGAGCGTGAGAGACACTGTCCAGCCAGGCCAGGGCATGGGGATGGCCCCCACCCCCACAGACGACTTGGGTTGAGGCAACCCACGTCCTGTGTGGCTGGGGTCAGGCAGACAGTGAAGTCGGCTCCCGACAGACAGCCTCCACGCCAGCCCCATCATCAGCCCTGCTTGACAGGTGGGGAAACTGAGGCACAGAGCCTCACGTGGCATGAGGTACTCAGTGACCAGATGTGACTGCCCTCCTCTGGGAAGGTTCCAGCTGAGCTTTGGGAAGGGTGGTGTGTTCTCTGCAGTATTTAGGAAGCCCTGCAAGCAGGCTAGACCCCCAAGCCCTGGGCCAGGTGCCCAGCAGCACAAGGGAGGGCCGGCCCGCCCACCCCAGGGCCCAGCCGCAGGATACTGGCACGGCAAGTCTGCGCGGGGCTCTTTGGAGGAGGCAGTGGTTTGCAGCGAACTCTGAGGCTGGGCAGAGGCTGCTGGCACCCAAGCTGCCGCCTTGAGAGCCTGTCTCCAGGTGAACCCCTGCCGGGCCACTGGGGCCATGCTCCCCCACCCCCTACCCCGCTACAGGCCCACTGCCCAGCACAGCTCCGAGAGAGGAGCGGAGGTCCCTGAACCTCAGTCTCGATGCCCCAGCTAATAACAAGACTACCCCATGGGCAGTCTCTCTGAGGCCGCAGCCAGCGGCACCTGGCGGGGGAGCATGCAGGGGTTGGGGGTGAAAGGGCAAAGCCTGACATCAGAGGAGGGTCCTGGGGGCCCAGTACCACCATGCCCAGTTCTGCTTGCTAAGGGCACAACCTCCCATCTGGGAGGGGCTCTATTAGCTGCTCAGAGGGTGTGGGGTGAATAGAGGCAATCTCAGAAAGCACCCAGGCGGCACAGGGAGGAGGTGGCCAGAGTTCCTGGGCTTCCCAGGGAGGGGCCTGGCTCTGAGGGTTCCAGCTCTGGGGTCATCTGAGAGGGAAGGCCCGGGCCAGGCCCTGTGGATCCAGGCCTCCGTGGCCCCCTGTCTCTGCCCCTCTCCAGCTCCCAGGAAGGAGGAGTGGGGAGTGGCTGGTCAGTGGCAGACCTCCCCCCAGGCCCAGCTGTTGGACCTTTTTCTCGGAAATGGAAGCTGCCTCTTGCCAAGGAGGGGGCCGAGCCGGCGGGCAGGCTGTCACTGTGTGCTCCTGTGGGGCCATGTCCACCCCAAATCAGACAGAGCAGGCAGGGTGATGGCTGACACCAGGGCTCCTGCAGAAGCCAGCTCTGGTCCCAGCCTCCCAGGGGGTGGGGGCTTCTGTGGGTCCCCCTAAGCCTTGGGCTTCCCAGAACCCTGCTCCCGTGGAAGCCAAGGTGAGTGGGCCCCCTCCTGCAGCCCCAGCTCAGCCTTGGGCACTGGAGAGGGGGGTGTGTTTAAGCCACAGGGCTATCTAGGGCAGTCAGCACTGCACCATTTTACAAATGGAAAACTGAGGCACGGTGTCATGAAGCACTTCACAAGGGGTCTATCCTAACAACCATTTGCTGAGGACCTGCCCGGGGACTGGGGCAGAGTGGCCTCCAGGCTGCTTCCACCCTGCTGGGAGTCTTGGGGTACAGGTGCCTTAGGAGGCTGGGGATGTCCCTGCACCGCTCCTAGCCACACACTGACCCTGGCTGACCACTCTGGCAGCCCCACACCATGGGCTCCTCCACCATGGGCCTGCCCTTCCAGGGACCCGGCCCAAAGGCTGACAGGGACCCTGAAGACAGTGAGCCCCTCTGAGGGCCACCTCTGCTCCCAGCCCAGAGGCTTCAGGGCTGGCAGAACAGCCTGGGCAGGGTCTGCAGCCCCTAATAGAGATGTCTTTGCTGAGTCCCTCCTCCAGCCACGCTTGCTGCCTGGCCCTGGCTGCTGACAGCTTCATTGTCCACTGGTCTGGGCAGGGAGAGACCAGGGGTGTGGTTGAGGCAGTCCTGGGTGGGGGACGCTGACCACCACCCAGGTGGAGGTTGGGTATAGGAGTGAGCACCGCCAGTGTGCGCCACTCCATACATAACTGTCCACACCTGGGCCCACGGTGGCCTATAGCCCTGGTCCGACAGGGCTGCCCAAATGGCCACTGCTCTCGTGAGCCCCAGCCAGGGCATGGCAGCCACTGGTACCTCCCAGGCTCAGGGTGAAAGGGACAGAGCTAGGGCCGGTGGCGGGGGTGCCACTTCCCAATCAGAGGGGACAGCGTGAGCTGGACATGGAGAGGCTGGGGCTGGGGGAGGGCTTGAGGGGAGGGGGGGACAAGGCAGTCCCTGGGGGTGGGGGCACCAGTCACCCCTCCCTGCAGCCACTGGCTCCGTGAGGTACCCCACCCAGTGTGGCTAGGGTCTGCCAAAGCCAGAGTGGGCAGGGCTGGGGAGCCCTCAGGGAGGGCAACTTGGGCCGGACCCAGTGGTTCCCAGGCCTGGGTTATCTCGGGACAGGGGTCTGTGTTGCCTCAGTATGGATCCAAGGGCTTATCAGGAGGGCCAGGCTGGGGATTGCTTCCCACGGCCACCCTTCCGCCCTCACAGCTTCCCTCCCTACCTCCCTTCCTCCAGGACCCTCTCACCTTCCCCTGCTCTGGGATGCTTTCAGAGGCCAAATCCACCCCTCTTGAGGATCCTGGCCTCCAGGAGGGGGTGACAGGGAGGCACCAAGCCAGGTCTGTAGTAGAGGGCCACAGCACCTGGTCTCTGGAGGCTTCTTAGAAGGCAGGGTAGGCAGAACAGATTCAGGCAGCCATCTACCTGGTGACCACAGACACAAGGCAGAGGTGTGTGGTAGCTGGTTAAGGGCGGGATGCAGGTGGGGCACCCACCCCCTCAGGGGACAAGCCCAGAGCACATCCAGGCAGCCAGGTGTCCCCAAGGTGCCACTGCGGGCCCAGGGCACTGGCATTGTGAGAGAGGCTCTGTGAGCCCCCACTGCCAGGGCCACCCGCCTGCCTGGGCATGGAGGGCTGGGCTGGGCCTGGAAAACTGGGTCAGAGCAAGGCTGGGCAAGCTCCCTGTGCCAGCACTGCTGTCTCGCCTGCACCCAGCCAAGTGTGTGCCCACAGCCAGGGCAGGGGCTTCACATCACAGTGCAGCCTGGGGCCGCCCTGTGCCTGCATGCATACATGGCCACATGTGCGTGTGCACACTCACATGGGATTGTCCTAGGGGGTGAGTAGGGTTGGGTCCTTCAGCTGGCAGCCGAGCTCAGGGCTCTGGGCCCTCCCCGCCCCCTCCCCACCCCACCCCACCCCACATACCCCTGACCTGGCTAGGGACAATCTGCGGCCAGTGCGGTGTCCAGGCTAGTCCAGTTTCCAGGCTAGCCCACAAAAGCTGGGTAACTCGAGTGCCCTGGCCACCCCTGGAGAGCTCAGGAAAGGACTCCCTGCCCATGACCCTTTGGATCTTTGGGGCTCAGGGAGATGAATGATCTCAGGTAGACAGATGAAGAATCTAAGTTTCAGAGAGGGTAGCAACCTTCCCCAGGGCACACAGGAGATCAAAGAGAGCCTTTCCTCCTCTGAATGCCCTGGAATATCCAGTAGTATGCCCTCCCTCTGGTTAAGCATTGCCCTCCCCTCCCAAGCACCCCCCAACTTGCCACACCAGGGCGCACCCCCACCTGGAGACACTGGCCTTTCCCACTATGGTGGCCTCAGAGAAGCTTCAGGGAGTTCATCGAGGGCTGTCCCCACACCTGCGGGGCTCAAGATCTGTCCTGGTGGTGCAGGACTGAGGTCCAGGTCCCCATACCGCTGAGGCAGCCTGGGTGGGTGAAGGGAGGAGCCCCGGCCCAGGCCTGGGCCCTGGCTCATGGAGGGTGGGGCTGCAGCCACGCCCACCAGGCATTGCGCGGAGGGGCCTCCTTCTCCATTCCTGACCCCATCCAAGGGCTGCTGTCTGGCCTCGCAGAGGCTGGGCTTGCCTGGGCTCCTGACCCAGCCTTGGGACCAGCCCAAGTGTGGCTGGGGAGAGCAGGGCCTGCCTGCACACTGTGCTGTGGTGGGGGGGGTCAGCCTGCTAATACCTGGCCTGCTCTGCCGTCCTCCCCCTGTTGGATCTGTCCCACTGAGAGGTGGGAGAAGATCCCCTCCCCCACCCACTGCTAGACACCCTTCGTCCAGTCCCTGAGACAGGGTAGCCTTGCCCAGGGTTTGTGGCTCTGCAGGACCCCTCCCCCCCACCAACTCCTGCTCCCAGGAGTGCTGGCCCTGACCCACCCGCGTGGCAGGACCCCCAGAGTGGCAGCCCCAAGCCCTTGCCTCAAGATGCCCATGCACGTGTGTGTATACGCATACACTCATGCGTGCACATGCACGAACACACACACACACGCACGTGTATGCCGCCAACACCATGTTCTCCTTGTAAAGAGCTTAAAGGATTCTGGCTGTTTGCTACTGCCGAGCTCACAGGACTGGTAGTGCCAGAAATCAGCTCCTGGGGCAGGTGGAGACTCGACAGCAGCCACTCCCCAGGCCTCTCTGCTCAGGTTCTCCCCAGGGGCACGCCCTGCACCCCTGTGAAGATGACGCCACCTGTGTCAGTGGTCTTTAGGTGAGGGGCCGGAACCGTGGCCTGAAAGGTCGACTTTGTGGGAAGGCGGTTGACACCTGCCCCACTGCACATGCTGCTGCTGCCACCGTGCGCCTGGTGGCTCTTTTCCCACATCCCCCACACTCCAGCCCTTGAGTGTCCTGGTGCCCCAGGCTCCTCACTGGGGCCCTGTCTAATCACCCTTGTCTGTCCACAATGCCCAGGCCCCATCCAGACCCAGCTCTGACTGCCGAGTCATGTCCCCTCCCCATGCACCTGACGCCCCTGGGGCAGCAGCAGGGCTGTCCCTGCTGGAAATGTGGGGCCCCTGAGTGGCCTTGGGCATGCCCATCCTGCGTGGTCACTTGTAAAATGGGGACAGTAAAGGTGTGACCCAGTGGGAGAGGAGAGGGTTAGTGACTGGAAGCTTCTAGAAGGCTTAGAATGGCACCTGGGGTTGCCCTTGTAGGGCTGCATGCTCACAAGAGGTGGCAGGAAGCCCACCAGACCTGCTGTGTGGAGTGAGCAGAGCCGGGATGGAGCCCAGGCTTGACCAAGACTCTCCCAGCTGAGCAGAGGAAGCTGGCCCTTGCCACAGGCGCTCTGTGGGCATCTGTGGGGGACACGCAGGAAAAGAGTAGCCTCAGGCATGACTGGGCCCCAGGTCCCTCCTGTTCCCCTGTATTCCAGCCTCCTTTCCTCCCACACTCAGGGCTCACCCCATAGGCTCAGCCCACTGTCATCTGCCAGAGCCCATCTATGCTGGGGGATGGCTCACGGGCCTGCTGGCCTCAGGGCGCCCCTGCCACCTCGCTGACTCAAAGACCCTGGGATGGTCAGAGCCTTTGTCAGGGCCCCACGGGTTGGGGTCTTTGAGGTCTCAGGGGTACTTGTGACCCAAGAAGGCTAGAGTTGGGGGTGTCAGAAACTGTCACACTTGCATGCCACCCCTGCAGACATCATTAGTCTACTGCAGCACTGCTTCTCCCGTTGCAGCTGTGGTCTTGGCTTCTGAATGCTCCTCCACAGCTGCCCCCACCCATGGACTGGAGACCTGGGGCCACATCTTGGTCTGCGTCCTTAGCGCACCGAGGCCAGCCCAGGAAGCGGCTCCACTTCAGGGCCTCAGCACCGCCCCCCATACCCAGTGCTGCTCCCAAGGGCTCTGTCCTCAGACCCAGACCACTGGGCCCCTATCCAAGGGGGGTGGTCAGGGCCACCTCCCACCCCCAGGAATAAGTGATGCCATTCAGACTGGGGACAGCTGTGTGTGGCTGTTGTCGGCCACCCTGCCTGTGTCGTACACACGGGGCAGTAAGCACAGCCTCAAGGACAGCTGGCTGAGTGCAGTGGATAGCAGAGTCCCCAGATGTACACCAGGCCCTGGCCCAGGTGTCCCACATCCGGGCAGAGCACGGCAACCGCTTGCCGCCAGCAAGCACGGATGTGTCCTGCCGGGTGGGCGGGGACTGGCAGCCCTCGAGGAGCACAACAGCCCATTGACAGTGCCTGGGCATGCTGTCCTCACTCAGGACACCTGCTAGGCCCCCTGCCAGCACCCCAAAATCCAGGACCCTGACCTGCAGACCCCTCCCCAGCACTGCTGTTGCAGCTCTGCCAACACTTTGGTTGCTGTCACGTCTCTTCTGGGACAGGAAGCTGACGCCCACTCAGGATACCCATTCCATCCTGGGAGGCAGCTCGGGGCTCGGGTAAGTCCCTTGGTCCTGTGTGTGTGTCGATGTCCTCGGGGGCATGATGGGGTCTGGGCTGTCCAGGAACACATGGGCCATGCTCAGAGCTGTCCCCCCAGCCCAGGCCCAGGGCATGAGATGAGACCATGGGTAGGACAGGACCTTCTGGAGGGGCCTAGCCCTGCTTCCAGCACTGCCAGCAATTGTATCTTCCCCAAACCGCCTTGAGGTCAGGGCCCTACCACCTGCAGCTGGACGTCTGTGTGCCTCCCGTCAGCCACCATGGGCCAGCACCTTCGTCCCTTCCCCAGGCAGTCCTGTTAAGACTGGGTGGGCTCACACCCTCTCTGCTCCAGGCCCTGCTGGCTGGCTCAGCACCGCCAGGGCTTCCAGAACAACCTCTCTGACCACCTCACTCCCCACCCTCCTGCTGGCTGTGCCTCCACCTCAGGGCTTTTGCACGGCTACTCTTCCCCTGACTCCCCCCTTTGCCCTCCCTCATCCCCAGGGCTCCCTGTTCACCTTGTCCTGCCCTTCTAACCATGTGGCCTCCTAGCCATGCAAAGGCCTGGAGCTCCCAGAGCAGGACCTGGGGCCCCCTTGAGGCGTGCAGGTCCTCAAAGAGCTGCTTGCAGCTTGTCCTTGTCCTCATCCTCCAGCTGGAGGCCTGGCCCCAGACCTGGCCAGCCCAGCCTGGTCTGATGAGCGTGGAGACAGAGGCCAGCGGAGGACCTGGGCAGTTGGCTCCCGCCTGGCCAGGGCTTTCCCTCACGTGAGAATCTGGCTCTCTCCTCTTCCCCTGAGCCGCCTGAGGGGACCTGTGAAGATGGTTCGATATTCACTTGACCCAGAAAACCCCACAAAATCATGCAAGTCAAGAGGCTCAAATCTTCATGTTCACTTTAAGAACACTCGTCAACACTGCCCAGACCATCAAGGGTGCGCGTATACGAAAACATCCAAAAGATGTCACGTTATAGAAACAATGTGTACCCTTCCCCAGCTAAAATGGTGGAGTTGGTAGGTGTGCACAGGCCAAACAGCGGGGCTGGACACAGGGTCGGTGGCCCAAAAAGAGTGCTGTATTTTTGCTGCACGTGCCTAAAAATGCAGAGAATAATCTACATCTAAAAGTAAGGGTTCAGATGTAGATTTTCTGGTCATCGAGCACATCCAGGTGAACAAAGCACCCAGGATGCGCCGCTAGACTCAGAGCTCATGGTCGGATTAACCCGTCCATGAGCTCCCCCTGCCACATGGAGGTGATCCTCACTGAAAAGGAATGACTTGTTCCAAAACCAGAAGAGGAGGTTGCACAGAAGAAAAAGATATCCCAGAAAAAACTGAAGAAACAAAAACTTATGGCACAGGAATAGATTCAACATAAAATAAATGCAAATAACAGTAAAAGGGGAAAAAAAATGAATCAGGTGAGGTGTCCCAGGAAGGGACCACAGGGTAACCCATAGCCCCAGAAGCCAGTGAGGATGGGCCTGGCCAGGGGTTCCCAGCAGGCAGGGCCAGGCTGGCTCAAGGGGCTTCGGCCTGTCTTGAGACAGTATCCCTGTGACCACAAGTGGACAAAGGTGCTCACTTACCTGGGGCAAGGTGTTCAGTGGGTCAGGCTTGGGGACCCCCAGGCCTGCGCTGTGGGTGCTCCCACCACCACATCCCCAGCTCCACCGCTCAATCTTTTACTCCACCCACAATGACCCATAGCACCTCCCACGTGTCTGGGGCAATCACAACCCCAAAGGCTCATCTGAGTGGCAGACCCAGGTGCCACCCAGGCAGACAGTCGCAGTGGCAGAAGAGCAGGCTCTGGTCGTGCTGTGCAGGGAGGCTGGGGCGTGGGGCCACGTGGTGGTCTGGTGGGGTGGACCTCTGTGGCATCGCCCTGGGCCAGGTCCTGGGAGTGTGGACAGTTACTCTGCTTTGTGGAGCCCTGGGGGGGTAGCCAGTGTGGCCAGATCCTGGGAGATACTGCCTGGAGTCCATACCTCATACACCCCTGGGGGCTCCCATAGCCCAGACCCTACCCCTCAGTCATCGTGCTTTGCTTGTCTGGGGTCCCTGACACTCGTCTGGGGAGGGGCCTGCCGTGCCCACTCGGTAGGGAGCCAGGGGTGCCTGCTTGTCTACCACCACCCTCCAGCACACTCCAGGAGGCGGGGGCATGAGTGCATCTTCCTGAGCAGGGAGGAAGGGGGTGACTTCGTGGAGACCACAACACCTGTCCCTGTGCGAGTGATGCTAGCCTCCCTCCAGCCCTGAACTCTCTCCCAGGCAAGGCCCCCAGCAGCCAGGGCCTTTGTGCCTCCTAGCACCCCCTGCCCCTGGGGCTGCCCCATCAGGGCTCAGGTGCTCTGGCATCCTTCTGAGACTCTCCTGCCCTGGTAGGGGGAGGAAGGGGCTGTGCCAGACACACAGGGTGAGGACAGCAGCAAAGCTGTGCCCAGGTCTAGCAGGGGACTTGGTCTGGGTGGGGAATGGACACAGGCACTGCCCAGGCCAGCTCTTTGTCCCAGGCAGGCCCCACAGGGCAGAGGGCAGATCCAAGCAAGAGGTGGTATCAGGCTCTTGGTGGGCCTTGGGCTAGAGTGAGGCAGGAGGAGGGCTGCCACAAGGCCACCATCATTCTCCTTTCCAACAGGGCTGCCTCGGGGGCATCAAGCCCATCTGGGGTCTGGGGGACCTGGGGATCCTGGGGAACGTGGCCAACAGGTCCTGGCCATACTGTATTAAAACCTGATTCCTCAAAAATGTCTAAGTATCCCTGAGTGCCAGGCTTGGGGTACCTGCCTCTGCGGGCTGGCAGGGGGTGGGTGGTGGTCAGACAAAGCCTCCCAGGTGCCACAGGACAGGGTGATGCAAGGCAGGTGACCAGGCAGGGCCAAGCACACGGCCTCTGATTCCTTGGGGGTGGGCAGCCCCCAGGGCTCTAGGCAGGAGTGTGACAAGATATGATTAAGGCGCAAAGAGGTCCTCTGCTGCCAGGCAGATGAGAGGGGAAGGCCCCAGGCCCAGGCCCACTTGCGGCCCAGCTGCGGGAGGCCAAGGGTAGGGTCCCTGGAGCAGCTGACATCAGTGATGGTGGGGGGGAGCTGAGGAGGGGTCCCAAGTGGGGGGCGCTGATGGCTCAATTCTGCCCGTCACTGCTCAATGGGCCCTTGTCCCCAGCCATTGAGCGCCACATTCCGGGCCCCCTGGCGACGGCCCTGGCCACGGCCATCTCCGGGGAGGCAGGAATGTGGCAGGCGGGGCATGGGCTGGGGGTGGGGGCTCCCGTTCTCACGCCCAGGGCCACTCTGACCGACTCAATTGGAATTTAAATGCCAGCCATTGTTGTCCCCAGAATGGCCAGGAGTCAGAGCTGCCCTGGGGGCTTGGCCAGGCCTGGACCAGAGTAGCCAGCCAACCCAGCAGCCAGCCTGCCCAGCTCCCATCAGCCCAGCCCCTTCTCTCCTACAGGCCTTTCCCCCAGCCCTTCCTCCAGGGAGCCCTTCTGACCTGCCCCAGCCCTCTTTCCTGGCCACCCAGCTCCAGTTCTGGTTCTATTTCGGAGGGTGGGACCATGGGTGCCCCCTACGGGTCCCCACATGGGCTAGAACCTGACTGTGCCCCACACAGCCTGCTGTCTCCCAGACTAGCCGGGCCAAGCCCACCTGTGAACGCAGGCCTTGCCTCCTGGTCCCCACTCCGGGGACTTGGGACCACACCTGATGTTCTGGGCACCCTTGAGCCCCTGGGTAGGGAAGGCTGGGCTGGAGGACAGGGCCCACCTCAGAGGTGTCCTCAGGCCCAGGCTGTGGCAGGGGTGGCAGGAACCCAGGCCCCTCCAGGCTGGCCTCCTGGTGCTCAGCCCTGTGTGCCCCTGAGCTCTGGACTCAGGGAAGGGTCCCAGGAGGAGGGACAAAGCTCTGACCTCCCACTCTGGAAGGCAGCTCATGGGGGCCCCCAAATCCTGCCCCCCACCACGGAGCTGAGATCCACCAGGAGGGCTCCTCCCCTGAGCTGAGGCTTGTCCCTGCATCTAAGCAGAAAGCCCAGGAAGGTGCATGTCAGGGGTACACCTGGCTTGCCAGGACACACGGGGACTCTGTGCAGCCCTGCCACCCACCACTGCCCTGCCTAGCCTAGGGCCTCCCATCTACACCAACTCCAGGCAGAGCCAGCCCCACCTCTGTGGGAGCTGTCCCCTCTGGTGTGCACCCCCTGATTCCTGGCCTCATCCCCCAAACCCTCCCAAACACAGCTCAAGCCCCAGGCTGGGTGGGCCCATCCCTTGGTGCCCGGTCCTGGCCTTTCCCACTACCTCTTCCTCCCGAAACTTCATTGATTTATTTATTTGCTGAACCTCTGACGTCCTTGAAAGGGGCCTTTGTCCACACAGACAATCAACAGCACAAATGGAAACGAGTTGTGTTTGAGGAAAGTCTAGTGTGTGTTTGTGGGGGTGGGGGATGGTCCTGGCCGGAGGTGGGGCGCACGGTCAGCCAGGAGCCACGAGGGGGACCCTGAAGCACTCTCACCTGACCCGGCCTAGGTGCGGTGCTGGCCTCAGCCATGAGTCCCCCAGGAGTGACAGCCACCCTCGAAGGGGGCGCTGACCCACCCCCAGCCCTGACAAGCCCTCCAATGAGTAACAGAGAGTGCAACCCCGGCATGCACAGCGGCTGCGCCACAGGGGCAGCCAGCCCCCTCTTTACAGCACTGAGTGAGGGCAGGGCGAGGGGACACACAGCCAATGGGTCCTGCAGCCAGGGCTCTGACCACTGGACTGCACAGCCCAACCCAGGGAACAGCCCTGCAAGGACCTGAGGCCAGGGCGGCTATGGAGTTAGAGGAATAGCAAGGGCAGGAATGGGGAGGTCCAGTGGAGCCAGGGCTATTGAGACTTCTATTGGGGTGAGATGGGAGCCCAGGGGGGCTGGTGGAGCAGGGAAGTGGCCTGAGCAGCAGGTTGTTGCAGGGGAGGGGCTCAGGGTCCCAGTGAGAGGGACAGGAGGGATGGACCTTGACTAGGGGCCAGAAAGCACTAGATTCTGAGTATGACTTGATGGTCAAGCCAGATGGGTCTGCTGACCGTTAACTGTGGGGGCAGGTAGCAGGGGTAGGAGAAAGTGAAGGATGTGGGCTCAGACTGGCTGACCCTCGTTGCAGGCCTTCCCCAGCTACACGTTGGAATGAAGTCCCTGGTGGCAAGACCACCCTGCACTGTCCAGCGCTCTCTCAGGGCTGATGCTGGATGACTGCCTGGAGCCCTGGGCTGCTTGGCCAGGGCCTGACAAAGCTGGGATGCTGAGGCCATCTTCTTCCTGGAGAGCTTCCTGGTGGAGGTGTGCCATGGCTGGAGGCATGAAGTGCTGCTGATGGGCCAGGCTCTGGCGTGCCCCTCCTGGGTATGATGAGCCCAGTGGGGATGGGGAGGGGTGGTAGAGGCTCCCTGCCTGCCCCCGGGTGGCCGAGCAATGCTGACCCAGCACTGGCCACTGCATCCCAGGCGGATCCTGCCTGTGCCCAGTGCCTGCCTAGACACAAACACGACCTGTCCACAGGCAGCAGAGGCAGAGCCACGGGCAGGTAAGGCAGCCTGCCTGGCCTGGCAGGAGTGTGTGGCCTGTGGCTGCCTGTCTAGTGTCCACACTGGCTGGCTCAGAGTGGCTGGACCCCCACGGGTCCTCTGATGCCTTCTGGGCAGGAAGGGCAGGAAGCTCTGGACATGTGGAGGAGGGCTGAGGAAGGGGAAGGAGCCCCTAGGCTCAAGACATGGGGTGCAGGCACAGGGGACCCCAGGTCTCCATAATGCAGGGGATACTGACTGCCTCAGGCATGGTCCCCCTTAGGCCAGCCTGCCCAGGAGCCCCCAGTTTGGTCCCAAAGGGCAGCTCCCTTTGTCTGGAGGTCGACCCACCCAAGGACCTCAGCAGGGTGAGCCCTGGGAGTATGAGGTGTCCGCTCAGACCCCACGACCAGCATCCCCTTGGCCAAGTGTCCAGCATTCTGCTCCCTGCAGAGACTGTTTGCTTAACTCTGACCTGTCTATGTGCAGTAACTATTTGCTACAGCAATGGTCAGCCTGTGACTGCTCACACAGCATCACCTAGAGGCCCCAGCTCAGGCCACGCTGTAGGGTCCACAGTGGGAAGGGGGCACTGTCCCTTGGATGACCTGTGTTGGGTCCCAGGCAACCCTGTTCTGCAATGATGTCTACTCTCCATGCCTCCACGCTGGGCCACAGCCCACCATAGTCCACTGTTGCTCAGCCACAAGCCTGCCCCACAGCCATGGCCCCACCCTGACACCATGGGCAGCAGCCGTGGCCCCTTCCTCTGACTTGACCTGAGAGGCACCTGCAGGAAACCAAAGCTGTGTGGTTTGATGCACTCAGGTCAGCATTTGGAGACAGGTACCAGGTGGGATGGGGCTGTCACGGATGTGGGCCCATGCTGCCTACTTCTGGCCTTATTCTGGGGCTTGGGGCCTCCGGGGCTGGAACAGGCCAACAGCAGCCAATGGGGCCACAGCACAGGCTCCAGGGGCAGGTCTGGGAGGGCCTGCCTGGCTGCGCCCTCAACAGGCTCTGGGGTTGGACTCCCTTCTGCTTCGCTGCCTTCGGTCAGTCCCCATCCTGTGCACGGTTGGGTAGGGGAGAGGAAGTAAGTGGGTGGGGGACCTGGGGGCTTCCGGGCAAGTCCCCAAGGGCTGCAGTTGAGTGGGGGGCAAAGACCCCAGTAAGGGGGCCATGGCTGCACCCCACAGAAGGCCCCATGGGGAAGGCCCCCAGGAAGGCTGGTGTCATCAGATGTGAGCCTTAGCAACCAGCCTGGGCTGGCAAGAAGGGAGGCTAGAGGGCCAGACAGAAGCAGAAGCCGCCTTCCCGGTGCCCACAGGCGGGGTGTGCTTGGGGAGTGAGCTGAGAGACACTCCAGAGGACACGCAGATGGGCTGGAACAGGGAGAATTCCAGAGCCTCGGCACCCAGATTTGCTGCCCAGGGGCCTCAGTCAACTCGGTTGGTTTTATGGCTCTGGGAAGATGCCTTCCTCAGCCCACCTCACCCCCATCCCCGGGAGCACTGCCCCATTGCCCACGCTTGGCCACTGGGGTCAGAACACATGGGCACTCCAGGCAATCCCACACCCCCATGCCAGAACCCCAAGGCTGAGCCTGCCCTCCCTGGGAGCCCCCACCTGGGCCAACACAGGCAGTGAGGACCAGGAGGTCGGGTTGGTAGGGACGACGCCTGGGGTCGGAGGGTTCAAAGGAGCTTCCCAGGGCAGGCCGCAGCCAAGTCAGGTGTGAGAAAGGAGGACCTTATACGAGTAAGGGCAGCAGGGAGGCACACAGGACCAGAGGGCCCAGGTGCAGGCACAGCTGGGCAGCAAGTCTGAGAGCTGGCCTGTCATTGCCACCCTCTGGGGACAGTCTGGGCCCAGAGTGCCCCAAGGGAGGCACGTGTGAGAACAGCCAGGTAAGCCAACCTCAAGCACACCTCTGTTCCCGGCCCCCACCCTGACCCAGATCTTGCTGCCATCTGAGCAGGAAGGGAGCTGGGATCTGAGACTGGGTCCCCCAGACACCACGGGTGCTACGGGTGGGCAGCACCGTGCAAATGGGAGACCAAGCCCTGAGAGCCACCCCCTACCCCACAGGCCTTCCAGGTCCTGTGCCTGGCCCCCTGTACCCGGGGTGGGTCAGCCTGGGGAGGGGCAGGGACAAGGGTCCAGCTAATCTCTGTGCCTCCTGGGACGGTCCACCAGGTTTGCAGTGGGTGGGGGATGGCAGGCAGGGTTGGATTTCGAGTTGGCCCCTTCCCAGGCGCCGACACCTGCTCTGGGCGCGACAAGTCCATTCTGCTGCTGTCAGAGATAACACCTCCAGCGCTCACCGGCTGTCCAGGGGACAAGGGCTGGCACCAGCTCGAGTCGGCAGAGAGGTGGGCATGATGAGCCAGGTTGGGGAGGGGCTGTGGGAGCAGGAAGCCTGCCCCCTTCCTGTCTCCCATGGGGGGCCCACAGGAGAGGCTTCCTAGAGGGGACATGGGGTGGGATTAGAGCCAGCTTGGGAGACTGAGGGGTCCCCTCGTCTCCAGAACACAAGCCCCTTGTACCCAGCTGGCCCCATCAAACCAGGTGGCCAGAGAGGAGGCTGTAGAGGCAGGCGTGGCCTGGGCCAACTTCCTGCACCTGCCCCCACCCCCACCTGGCTGCCCTGCCTCAGGAGGAGGGGGCTATGCCTTGGTTTCCCACCTCCGAGATGGGGTGGTGGGGAAGGTGTGAGCAGGCTGGGACTGGCCTGTCCCTGGGTCCCTGTTGTCTCTGGGTCTTGGGGCACGTGTGTCTGGGCAGCCTGGAGCTGACTTTGGCCAGCCTCCCTGTCCCTACAGCCCCCCTCTTCCCCACACCCCCCCAACCTCTGTGGCTCTGGCTCCCCCAGTAAACTGGGTCATCACGCGGCCTCCAAAGGCCTTCACACAAATTCTCGGCCTCCACCACTACCATACCACAAATATTTACTGGGCCCCGACCCTGCTGGGGGGGCCAGGCTCACGGCCCCCTCCCAGGGCCCCCTCCCAGGGCCTGGGGCCTCGGCTTGCTGGGGGGCCACGTGTTGGTGGGTGTGCCCCCATGTTTACCTGCGTGTGCACGCGTGCCTGCCTACACATCTATGTGCACAGAGGCACCAGGGCAGCGTCCTTGCTGCTCAGGCCCAGACCTGGAGTGGTCAGGTCAGCAAGGTCAGGCGTCATGACCCCTACTGCTGGCACCAGGAAGCTGAGGCCTGCGCTCCCAGCCATCCTGTGCCTGCCCAGACCCCTGTAGATTGCCAGTCGCTCCTCTCCGGGCCTCTGCGGCTGAGATGGGCCTCTGCCTGCCAAGGCCGGGTTCACTCCCCTTCGAAGCCTGGGCCCCCAAGCTGCGGTAACTGGAGGGGGTGGGTGTGGGGCTGTACCGCAAGCCAGACCCGGAGGCCCCAGCAAAACCACGAGGCCCCAGCACTAGGCAGGCTGGGGGGTGGGGAGGTCCTGGCTGCAGTGCCAGCCCCTCAGGGTCCCCACACACCCAGCCCGGCCTCCAGACAGGCGACTGGAACCCAGAGAGGGGTGGCTATTCCAAGGTCACACAGCATACCAGGCTAGGCAAGCAGAGGGGGTGCTCCCAGTGGGGACACCCCCAACCCCATGCACACAGAGCCCCACTACAGCACCCATCAGCTATCCACCATAGCCTGCTGGCTCCCAGTCTGGCCAGGGGCCCTCCCAGGGACCCTTTAACCTCCCCTGACCCTGGTGAGCCATGCTGCACCAGGCCCCCCAGCACCATGGCTTGGCGTAAACCCTGAGCTCAGGCCCCCACTCAGGTCATAGCTCCCAAAGGACCTGAGGGCCCTGGACGGAGGGAGGTTTGTAAAATACGCAGAGCCCCAGGGATGCCCACCCCCCAGTCTCAGCCTGGGCACTCCAGGTTGGCCTGAGAAGTTTCTGGCAAATTCCCTTGGTCATTGCCCTTACAATGACCCAGAGCTTCAGAGCCCAGAGCCCCAGGGCTTGACCCTGAGAGCTCCAGGCTGTTCCTCTGAGTGAAATGCCGGGGCTGGTGGGGGGAGCTGCAAGGTGTCAAGCCCCACACAGATGCCAGAATTTGCACCCTCATGGCCTTCAGCCCAGGCCCCTGGACAACCCGGTAACCACCACTGCCAGTGAGAGGAAGCCTTCCAAGGCACGGTGACCTTGGCCAGGCCCTGAGCCCGCCTCCAGCGCCAGTGTCCCGCCACACCATCCCCTGTGTGTGTGCCTGCCTGCCTGTCTGCACACGTCCTGACTTCCCAGGGTGATTCCTGCAGGTCGCCCGTGGGTTTTATGCTGGACAGGGGCTTCCCCCAGTCAGGTGTTTCTCCCGGGGGGAGCCACAGAGCTAGGCTCAGCAGGTGGACAGAGTGGGGGAGTCTTTTGGGCCTTCCCTGGAAAGGTCCAGAGTCACCCTCCCAAGCCAGCTCCGCCCCCACCCAGCACTGCACCCCCCTGGCTGGGAGCCCAGAGGCCCGCAGAGCTCATTAGCGCAGCGGCAGCCCCGCCAAGCTCACTTTAATTGGGGCCGGCGGGACGTGAGAACCCAGGGACCCTGTGCCCGGGCCACAGGGGGAGGGGGCACCCGCCTGAGTTGCCCGTGGCGGCGGCCCGGATTAGCTCGAGGCTCAATGGGCCCAGCGAGTGGTAATTAAAGCTGCCCGCCCGGGCCGCTGCAGGGCCCAGGGAGGCTCTGGCGCCCGCCCAGTCCCACTCCAGAGCCTGCCCGGCCAGACCTGCACCATAGTGCCTTGCACCCATGAGTCCTGGGAGGCCAAGTTGCCCCTCTCCACCAGCCCCTCATCCTCCCTGCCAGGGTGACCAGGGCAGTGGCTTCATGCTGGTGCCTGCCTCAGTTTCCCCTTCTGAAAGTTGAGCAACCATGGCTGTAGCAGGGGGCATTTGGGGGTGGCAGGTGAAGTGATGCTCATGAATGCCTGGTTGGTGAGTTTGTGTATGGGTGTGGTCTGCCACTCCAGAACCCCAGGGGACACCTGCAGCCTGCCTCTATGCTGGGCCTCTCGGGAGCAGCCTGAAGGCCTGGCTGGGCTGTGGAAACCAGGCCGGACGGGGGCCAGCCCAGACCCTGGAGCTGCAACAGAGGGGAGAGCAGCCCCTCAGGGCTCTGGGAGGCCCAGCCGAGCCCCTGGGGTCTGTTCTCTTCACTCCACCTGATTCCCTGGCTCTCCTAGGCCCTCACCTGGGCGCCAGCATCTGAGGAGGTTCAGGGCCCAGACGGGCTGGACTGGCCCACACAGGGGTGCGGGCTGGGGGTGCATGGGGCATGGCTTCCCCTTGGTCTGACCCCTCCTGGGGACAACTCTGGAAAGCAGCCCCTGCTCCTGGGGAATTTCTGGGAGGACGTGGATGGGGCTGGCGGGGGGGAGTAGGCAGCTAGACTGGGGGCAGGGGAAGGGGATGAGCAGGGAGCCTCAGGTCCTGGCCCTAATGTCCGCTTTCAGTGCAAGGGGAGGGCATGGGACCCTTGGCTGCCAGTGGGCCCGTGCTGGGGTGGCTCCCCTCGGCCAGGCGCCCCGAAACAACCCTGTCATTACTCGATCAAGTTTCCCGCTGCAAACCCCAGGCTCCTGTGGTTTCCCCAGAGTCATAGGATCCGACCAGGCCTGTCCTTGTCCTGGCCAGGGGAGTGGGGGCTGTGTGGGCACTTGGGCCTGCCTCTCTCCTGCCTTTCTAGAGGTGAAGGGGTCAGAATGTGTCAAAAACTCCTCCAGCCAGCAAAGGCAGGGCCTTTAACATCTCAGTGGGGCCCACGACAAAGGGCCCTGGCAGGCAGGACCCAGGGAGCCCCTGCCTTGGGCACGGGTAGTCCCTGATGGATGCCTCCCACAGCAGGGGTGCCCCCTGAAGTCCCAGGTCCCACAACTGCCTGCAGCTGGTCCTAAACCAACCGGGCACAGGGTGGGGCAGGAGACACCGCAGCAGAGCTGTAGGCATTCGGGGGCAGCCTGGTTTTCTCTCTGGCAAGATCCCAGGGGAAGACGGGGCAGGCCTGGGAGCAGCCCTGGGGACCTCCAGCACTGAGGGGCACCCGTCCAGGGACTCACAGCAGCCCACTTGTACACGTGTTGTGATACCAACACCTGCCCCACCCTGCCCACCTGCTTCCTCTGCAACACCACCCTGTGGGTGCCAGGCCTGTGGGCAGGGGCAGGGGACTGTCAATGTTTTACCACCAAACTTGAGAGGCCAACGTGATTCTGGGTGGTAGCAAGAGTGGGGCCCCCCTGGGGCAACCAGCTCCCCACAGGCTGCCTGGGTCAGGTTTGGCCACATTTTTTCTCTTGGGAGAGGGCTTGTTGCTTCCTCTGGTGAAGATGTTTACTCTCCTGGGGCGGGGGTGCTTGCTGTGGCCTGTGTGCATGTATGTGCATGTGTACAGGTGTCCATGTGGCTGGGTTGCTGGAGGCAGGTCCCAGGCAGCAGTGGGGGGTTGAGGCAGCCCCCAGCACTGCTGGTCAGCATGAACAGGACCAGAAGAGAGGTTCAGAGAGGGGAGCCCAGCCCGGGCCACACCCTGGGGAGGACAGGACCAACCATACGTGTGGTCCAGACCAAAACCCCCACTCTAGGCCCCTGCCACGCTGGGCAGATGTTCAGGGCCCTAAACAGGCAGGTGCAGAAGAGAGCTGGGCCAGGTGGGGTGGGAGAGGAGACCCTGGGGGTGGGGGTTGAGGGTCTAGTCCCCACTCCACACCTGCTGGCGGGTGACCTTGGGCTGCTTCAACCAACTGTACCTCATTTTCCCATCTGTAAAGTGGGGGTAATAACAACACCTCCTTTTTGTAATTTAATCTGAGTCAGGAGTCTGGGATAGAGTCCGGCATAGAGAGAGCACTCAGCAAACCGGAAGTATCCCTGAGTTCCATCTGGGGACAGTGTCTTCTCATCTACAGCCTCCCCTCTGGCCTTTTGGGAGCCACTGGTCTCCCAAAAGCCCAGAAATTATTTTGAGAGAAAATGGTGAGGTGGGGCCAGGGTGAGGGAAGATGTGCTACCTACCCATGTAACCTTGGAGCCAGGGTTTCCAGGAGGAGAGGAGGGGTGCAGGGACCAAGGGGCCTAGAGCTGAGCTTAGGGCAATCTAGCAGGCTGCCTGGAGGAGGCAGTGTTTGGGTTGAGGCAGGTCAGAAGCAGAAGCCTGGGGGCGGGGTGTGTGGGGGCCGAGCCCCAGTGGCCTAGATATTCTCCACCCACAGCCTCTCCCCGAACTGCCTGGAAGCCCCGGCCAGAGGCCTGGGCCAGCCCAGGGCCTGACACGGGGAGGGGCGTTGCGGACGGCGGAAGGGGCGCCCCGGGTGTGCTCAAAGGCCGCTAATGTTCGCTAATCCCGGGCCTTTCAGGCAGCCGAGGCCGAGCTGTTGGCCCAACAGCAGGCAGCTGAAAGGGGAGCGCGGGCGCCACTGCCCCTGCCGGCCCCGCCCCCGACCCCGGCGGCCTCCCCACCCGCCTGGCCCACAGCGCCCCGGAGGGTCCACGGCCAGGGAGGGCAGGCCAGGCCGGAGGGTCCACGTGCAGGGACATCAGGCCAGGCCGGAGGATCTTGGTGGCAGGGAGAGGCTGGGCTAGGCAGGAGGGCCACCGGGCAGGGACAGCAGGCTGGGCCCGAGGGTCTGCGGGGGCGGAGAGGGGCCAGGCCGCCCCCTCAGGCTTACCGAGTTCCCAGGCCCTGGAGGGGTGTGGGCCCCTGCACGTTGCCGCAGACAGGCCGGGCCCCTCAGGAGCGTGACCTCGGCTTTCAGAGCCGCCCCTGGCCCGGCCCCAGCGCCTCGTTAGGGATTTAATTAAGGAGCCGGCGGGGATTTGCATAATCTCTGAGTGGCTGGGAAGCCCGGGGAGGGACAGCTGTTGGGAGGCGCAGGTCCCCCAGCCCAGGCAGAATGGCCAGGAGGAGGCAAGGGATAGGCCAGGGTCAGGACGGACCCTTTTGTGTCAGAGCCAGCCCTGGAATTCCCCATGGGAACCACAGGATACCCCCTCCCGGCTGACTGCACTGTGGACTCAGCTGGGCCTCTACCACAAGGAGGGTGCCCTGGGAGAGGGGCACACACCTCCCCCGGCAAATGGCCAGTGCAAACATTCCTGCCCGCCTGTCACAAGTCCTCAGAAGAGAGTTGGTCTACCCATCCTTGGGTTCAGGCCATTAGGGGCCCAGACCCAGGGCAGAGGCAAGACAGGTGACCTCTCCCAGGGCAGGGCATCCCCCATCCACAGGGCCTGGCCTGAAGAGGGCAGGGACCCAGCTGGGCACCCCAGTTCTGGCTGCAGCTTCTGTGCTGAGCACAGAGCAGGTGGTGGCCCCAAAACCCATCCTGGGACCCTGAATCCCTGAGTGGAGTGGGAGGGCCCTCTGGGACCAGCCTTTTCCTGGGCCCTTGTGGCTTCTGGCTGAGCCTGGCCCAGGTCAGTAAGGCCCAACACTGGGGGTTGCAAACCTGGCTTCTGCCCCCCACGTTCCCAGGGCCCCTGCCTCCACCGGATGGGGAGACAGAGCACTGGTTACAGGCATTGCTCTTTGGGGCTGGGTCAGGGAGGGTGGGACGTCCTGCCTCCACCGCCTGCTGGCATCTCAGACAGAGCCTGAGATTGTCACCCTGGGAGGGTGGCCAGGGCTCAGGCAGGAGGCTGTGCATAAGGCCCAGGCCATGGCACTAGCAGGCCCCCTCCCCACACCTGGCACCCACCTGCCCTGCGGGCATTCCCACAGCCTTCAAAGGGCACTGTGGGGCATGCTAGGGGGCAGACCCTTTCATCTCCTGGGTGGCAGGCCAGGGGCTGGATGATCCTGGGGGTATAGCCACCTCACAGGCCCTGCCCCCTAATGGCCTGGTAGGACCTGGCACCCCAGCCAGCCTGGGTTCTGCCCACTATGTCAGGGAGGCGTCCTGGGGCGGGGCAGAGGGTAGGAGAGTATGAGCCTGCAGCACCCTGAAATGCCACCCTTCCCAGTGTCTAACCTTGGCCCCAGCCCTCCACAGAGACTGCACTGTCCTTCCGGCTGGCCCTGCCCACCCCCTGTGCTAAAGCGGCAGCAGGGTCCCTCACATCCTTGCACCACTCTCCTCCGTGCCTCCTGCAGTAGCTCCTGTGACCTCCAAGCCAGAACCGAAGCTCCTATGCCGCCTGTGAGGCTGTGGTCCCCCAGGCCCTGGAAACTTGCCCAGCTCTCACCCCTCCCCTCGCTGTCCCTCTTCGCTGTGGCTGGAGCACCCTGGTGCCTTGCACCTTAGGGCCACTCAGGCCTGGCTCCTTCTCATCATTTAGGCTCTCAGGAACCCCTTTCTTTACCTCTCTGAGCTTGGGTGTCGGCACCACAGGGGAGGCACGGAAACATGCAGGACCGGGGCATGGGGGTTGCAGAGGGTAAGTGCTCAGGCAGGTCCAGGGCCATGGTGGCATTATGCCAGCTCCTTCAAGGAGGCCCGGACAGAGTGAGCTGCAGTGTGGGGGCCGCACCCTGGCCCACCGTGGGGTTGGCCTGTGGGGTACCTCTACTCTGCCATGGGGTCAGCATGAGTCATGGTGCCCTGCTCTGGCCTGGTCAAGTCAGAGGGGCTTCCTCTGGGCTGGGTCTTGAAGGGTAAGTAGGAGCTTGCTGGGATGGAGGAGGAGGTAGAGCCACCCAGCAGACCCTGAAGGAGGTGGCAGTGTGAACTGGGTTGGGCAGGTGGACCTGGGCTTTGGGACTCCAGGTTGTCCATGGAGCTTTGCCGGGCCCAGGGACCCTGGGGACAAGAAGCTGCCTGGGAACATGTTTCAGTTCCTGGCAGGGGTGAGCCAGGGACAGGGCAGCCCCAGGCCAGGTCTGGGCCCAGGGTGCAGGCATCCGGGGGTGTCTAGGGGAAGCAGGGACGCATCCCTGCAGCCTGGCTGGGAGTTGCAGGAGGGGGCTTTGGGGACGGGTGGGCTTCAGCTTACGTTGGAACCCAGTGTTAATCCAACCTCATGGTTGGCCCCATTTTCAGTTGAGGTGTCTGGGGAGCCCAGAGAGCACAGGGCCCAAAGCCAGCTGCTCCTTCGGCAGAGATGTCAGAAGATCCTTGCCCTAAACAAGCCCCTGCTGCCTGCCTCAGTGCCTGGGTCCCACCACCAGGCCCCGGTGCCCTGCCAGCCCCTGCTCACGCCAGGCACCCATCTTGCCTGTGTCCCCTGCTGGGTCGGGAGAAGGGGTCTCAGGCCTGCCCTCCCAGCAGCCGTGCAGAGAGGAGGGAGGGAGGCAAGGATGCTCGCTACCGTGGCTCTGGCTTTTGGGCGGGGGGAGGTTCTAAGCAACAAGAGCAGTAGCTGGATGGCTGCGCTCAGGGGGAGGCCCTGCAGGGGCAAACACCGGGAGGCAGGGCTGAGGCCACCAGGGGCCTCAGGTGGGGGTGAGGTGTGGGCAAGAGAAGGCCTAAGGACTTGAGCCGGCTGACGCTGGCCACCCCTGGGTCTGTAGGACCCAGAGCACTCGTGGCTGTGGGAGGAATGGGGGTTTGCCACCTAATTTTCATTCATTTCCACTTGAATTGTCTAAATACTGTCCTAGGCAGCTCCCAACGCCCCAACTCCTCCCCTGGCCCCGGGATCCCCAGAGATGCGCCAGGGGCTGGCCTGAGTCTGTGGCTCCACACCTGGATACCTGCCCCACTGAGAGGGCCTGGGTCCACTGGGTCTCCATTCCCTCCTCCTCCTCCGCCCCAGCCCTCCTGGCACCCAGCCCAGACCCTTGAGGGAAGACTTGGGTCTTGGGGGTAGAGGTGGTTCACCTGGGACCCCCACCCTGGGCTCTGACCTCCTGGCTTGGCACAGCTGGCTCAAGAGACAGGGGAGGGGCCCACACAAGGCTGGGGGTCTAGGGGCAAGCATGAGGCTGCCCAGAGAGCCCGAGGCCGTGGGGTGCCAGGTGGGTGCCTCCGCAAGCCCCTGGCCCACCCTGCAGCCAGAGTCAGCCACTCCTGAAGGAGCCTTTCAGTGAGGCCCGGGTGCGGCAGAAGCCCCCGCCTGCCTGGTGCCCAGCCCCACTGTCGGCGCCTCTCGGCCGGGCGGCCACAACCCTGATGTTGCTTTAATAAAACAAAGTTTTTCTTTCGTGCGCAGCCTCCAGTGGTGAAAGGGCCGATTTACGGAGCCCGGCCCCCTCCCTCCCGCCCTGCAGTGGCGCTGGCCGTGGCCACGGTAATTTATAGCTTCAACTAGGCACACTCGAGCTGGCCTGGGCTGCATGACTGGGGCCCTTTATCCTGGCCCCAGTGCGCAAAGGGCGGCTCAAGGATCCATTCACGGCCGCCCACGCTCCCTCCCGGCCGCATTCCTTATTCAGATGTTTGCAAACTCCACGGAACCCCATGGGTGAGAACAAGCCAGGCTGTTTGTGCCTTGACGGCTGTGCCCTCCCCAGCCAGGCACCCTCCCTGGCTGGGACCCCACAGGCCTCGGGGTACCCTCCCCTCCCGTCCACAGGTGAGGGGACCAGGCCACGAAAGGTGGGTTTCCTTCCTTCCTTTCTGTTCAGGTGGGCCCAAGTTTCTTCCAGTGAATACGATTGTTTGATCCAGGTCTCAGTTAGCAGGGTCCTGTTTGGAGCCTCCCAGATCTAGGGCCTCCGGGCTTAGGGCCAGGAGTTGTCTTCGTTCACCAGCGCTCTGAGGGGCCACCCCATCCCAGATCCCCACGCAGGAAGGAAGGGGTGAGATGCCCATACCAGGGCCAGGCCAGCTAAGAGGATGGGAGCAGGAGGTCCTAGAGACCAGCTGAAGCTCAGAGACCCGGAGATGGGGGGCACTGGGGTCAGTGGGACTTAGGGAGGCTTGTGGAGAACCAGTGCTCTGAGCCTCCAGAGGGGCTGCTGCACAGGACACAGGGACGCACCATGCACACTCAAGCTCAGCGGCCCCCATGTGGGCCCACCCCAGCAGCACTGCAGGGCCAGGCCCAGCTCTGTGTGGGCAGCAGACAAGCACGTCCTCCATTCCGTGCCTGCACCTGGGCCCAGCCGTGGGCATCTCCACTGGGCTTCCTGAACTCGGCAGGGTCACGCCTGCTCCCGGCCCCCACCCCCGACTCTGGTGCTGGTTGTACTGTCCGTCCTTCCAGCTGCCAGGCCTGACCTCTCGGGGTCCTCAGAGTCTGCCCATCCTCACCGCCAGAGCACCCTGAGGACCACAGCCTCCCTCCATGGCCTCCTCTGCGCTCTCCTGGGCCACGCAGGTGCTCCTCAGTCCTCTGGCCCCCCACAGGCCAGCCCTCCACCAGGCCAGGATGGGGTACACCCTCCTCTGCTCAGCACCCCCCTGTCTGATGGGGCTGGGGTCCCAAGGGCAGAGGTGGCTCTCCAGGGAAGCCCTGATCTCTGCCTTCTGCTGTCTGCTCTGGTTTATCAGCCTGGGCCTCCCACCTGAGCCCACACAGAGAAGTTGACCCAGAGGGAATGGGAACCACACACTCCCAGTTTCCTGGAATCTGTGCCCCACCCCCAGCCTGGAGCTGGGCACCTGCCCAGGGTGGGCACAGGCAGGAGGAAGTGGGTCCTCCTAAACAGGAGTCTGGTGCCTTGCGGCAGGTGCAGGGGGTCCAGCAGGTGATGCTGCCCTGTCTGGGCCTCAGCCTGTTTGTCTGGCATTGACCTTGAGGGCTGCTGTGAATGCTTCTGGGGTGGGGCCTGGGTACCTGCTTGCTTCTCAGCAGGGGCTGCTCATTCCTGGCCCCTACCCTTGAGTGCTGTCTGTGGGTTGTGCAGTATGGCTTGGACTGGAAACTTCGTGTGCTCCCCTATTTCTGCACTGGGTCCCTGGATACCTGGCCCCTCCAAAAAAATAAGATTCAGGGGACCTGAGGTCCCGCCCAGGTCACATGACAGGTCTGAAGCCAGAGCTTTGGCAGGAGGTGATAGGCGAGGGGGTGGAGGGGGTGCGGTGACTCTGAGAACCTCTTAGGGGCTGAATAGGGGGACAGGAACGCAGGCAGGCAGTCGGGCTTGCGGCAGGGTCCCTTCCACTCAAGGCGCCCCACCCTGCATCTTGTGCCCTCCAGCCCGGGACCTGGGGTAGACCACCCCCATCACTTGTGCCCACCCTCCTCCCCATCCACACACCCACTTTAGAGGTGGGGTAACTGAGGCAGGCATGACCCATGCTGCCCTGAACTTGAAGGAATGAGCAGATCACCGGGGTCTTGAGGGTCTCACACCACAGCTCTGTGGCCTGTGAAGGGCTCTTAGCTCCCTCCACCTTTTGAGGCACATCTCTTCGAGGGACTGGGGGGCTTTCAATCTGGGAGGAGGGCAGGTTCCCACACCGCAGGCAACGCACCAGGCTGGAGTTCAGTTCTTCCTCCAAGGTCAGGAAACCGGAAAGTTACAAGTGCATAGGGGAAGTGATGGCTGGTGGGGTGTGCGCTGTTCCAGGTTTGGGTCCAGCCACCACCCCATCCAGGCCCTTGTCTCACCCAGTGCCTCTGGCAGGGGACTGGGGGACAGGCTGCCTGGGTAGGGTGTCAGGGACCCAGGACCCCTTGACCCTGTCTCTTTGGAGACGAGATTCTCACTTTGTTTCCAGAGTCTCCTGGGGTCCTTGTCAGGGGCAGCTGGAAGGCTGGGAGGGGCCTGGCGGTGGTCGGGTGGGCCCAGTGTGAGGGCCCGACAGGGTTAACGAGCTGCCTCTGCTCCCACCATTGCAGCTCGGTCATTAAAACCCCATCTCCTGCCTATGTCCCAGCCCTCCGGGGCCTCCCGGGGCCTTTGTCTCACTTTCTAAGGCTGTGACAGGATCAGGCTGGGTGGGGGCCCCAGGAAGAGAGGGGGCCTGTGGCATACAAAGCCCCCAACCCCCTGGCCCCTGGCCCTGGTGCCTCCTCTGCCAGGATGCCCTCCTCAGAGGCTGGCACGGGCCAAGCTGGCGGGCGTCCCCTGAGCCCCACCCAGGATGGATCCGCCCTGGCCGCACCCCGTGGCCACCCCCGCGCTGTTCCCAGGCCCCTCGGCGGGTAGAGAGCCCCTGGCCCTCCTCGAATTTGCCCACGGTCCACTGCAGGTTGCTAGGAGCCGGGTGGGGGGAGTGTGCCGCCAGCAGCCTGGCCAGGCAGAGGATCCGGGCAGGGGGCGGGTGCCTGGGGACAAAGCCTGCCTGTGATTAAGTCATCTGCCCGACGGCGCCACGCATACCACCCAGCCAACCGAGGGCCATGCTTGCCCACATCCCTCGGCCACTGCCCCCAGACCAGGTGCATGGCCTACCCCACTGTGGTCAGGGGTGTCTGCCTCCCCCTGCCCCGTGGCCTTTCTGGCCCAGGTGCCCGTGACACCCTCCCAGGGCCTGGCTTCCTCCTGCTCTTCCAGCTCTGCCGCTGGCCTGCCAAGGCCCTACTGCCTCAGTGCCCCATCTGTTGCATGGGCCACCTGGGCTGGAGAAGCATCTGAGGGTCCCACCTGCCTCAGTGCCTCCTCCAGCCCTGACCCCGCTGCCCCACCTGCCCTGAGCTCCCTGAGCTGGAGGGCTCAGGAGGGCCTGAGCCCAGGAAATGGCTGGGTGGGCACACAGCTGCCTTGCTCATGGAAGGAAGTGGGGTCCCTGGGCCCCCAGCAGACCTTCCCACAGAGCCTCTCCTGTCTCCACCAGCAGGACCTCCACACCCCTGGGAGGAAGAGTCCATCCTCCTGGGGAGCCTAGGGGCACCAGGGCAGGGAAGGGGTACTGTCTGGGCACACGGAGGTCTTGAGGAAACGTCACTGACCCCTCACCGCCGACCCCACTGGCTCCCCTGGGCATTTATGGGGCCCTGGCCCGGCCCCAGGAGAGCCCCCCAAAGTTCACTTTAGAGCAAACACCAAGCGAAGAAGGCCTTTGTGGGTAGGGTCAGCCCTACTCTGGGCAGGGAGGCTGCGGGGTTGGCCAGGCCTCGGCCTGGTCTGAATGGGTGATGGGTGGTATTATGGCCAACAGGCTGAGGAGTCGGGGTTTCAGGATGGGGCGGAAACTTCCTGGGATTTGCTGCTAATCAGGGCCTGGGGCGGCCACAGTTTATCTCTGCCTTGGTCACACGGTTATGTTATCTGAGCCTGTCCTCTGGCCAGAGTTGTGGGGGCTGGGGAAGGGCGGGGCAATGCCCTGGCTGGGGTGGGGCACTGAGCACCCGGCCCAGCCAGGCTCAGTGGGCCAGCTGGGGGTCAGCTCCCAGGGTACCTGGCGGGGGATGCCTGGCCTGACCCCCCAGGGCCCCCAGTCCCCTTTCTCCCTGGTGAACTGCTCTGTGGCCTGGGGCACAAGTGGGCATAAATGAGGTGCCCAGAGTGGGTGCAAGTGTGGGAGGGGCCCTCCTACCTCTCACTGCACCCTCTGTGCTTGCTGAGGGGGGCACTGGGCTCTAGGGCCTCACCAGGACCCTCCTTCCCACCCCAGGAACTTGCCACTCCCCCACTCCTCCTGGAGACCCCAGCCAAGGCCCAGCTGGGTGAGGGTGGCTTTCTCAAGTGGTCCTGGGTTTAAGCTTCTTGTCCTAGCTCCAGCTTGGTTGGCCCTGGGGAGATGGGCTTATAGGAAGGCCAAAGAGGAGACCCCCTCACCTGGCTCCACTTCATGCACACCATGCCCCCAACTCAGCAGCCGGTTCTGCGCCAGCCCTGTTGTCTACTCTCTGGCCGATCCCTGTACCTATTCATTTTCCAGGGCCTGGCACATGCATCGCTGTCTTCTCTGGTTCTAGGGCCTTTCCTTTACCTGGCTGCTTTGACTCCCACCCCACCTGGGAGCCAGTGGGGGGCCTGGTCTCCATGTTCTCAGGTGTAAGAAGGTCAGCACCTATCTGCATGGGCCAAGTGGCATGCTGGCCCAGGAAACTCAGTGGTGACTGGACAGAATACCTCCCTGCTTCAGGGGCTGTGGCTGCCCTCCCTGAGAAGGCACAGGGCTGGCCAGGGGTGGACAGCAGAATTCCTGGCCCACCTGGGCCTCTCCCAGCCTGTGCAGCCTCATTGAGCTGGTTCCACTTGCCTGGTGCCCAGGGCCTAGGAGGACCCAGGCTGGCCAGGTATGGCCAGGGAGGGGTGGGGCTTTCAAACCTAATCTCTCCTTCACTGTCAGGTAGGGAAGGCCTCTCGGAGGGTGGGTGTTGGGCTCAGGGCACAGGTGGCCTGTGCTATTGGGGATGGGCTGGTGGGACCCTGTGGCCAGATTCCTGCTGGGCAGCGATGCTGGTGCTAGAGGCATTGGCAGGGGAGGAGCTGGGGCAGTGGAGATGTCAGCCCCTGTCACTGGGGAGCGGAGCAGGTGGGGCCTTAGCTTGCACCTGCCACCCGCCTGGACCCTCCTGCTCAGGCCTGTCCAGGCTGGGTGTCCCCAGAACCCCAGGCTGAAGCCCAGAGTGGGGGGACTGTGCTGCTTTCCCCAACCTATTCCAGCTGGTGCCTTCCATGCACCTCCACCCTGCGGGTGGTGCCTGACCCGGGGGCAGTGTCCTCTGGGATGGGCCCCAGGGCTCCTCGAGGGAGAGGAACATGATCCCCTTCCACACCTTCTTTCCTAGGTCCCAGACTGTCCCGTATACAGCAGGTGCTCATGAGGCCTGTCCTAGAACTATCACTCCCTGGGCTCCTCTCATGCCTCCTGCCCTCTTGTCTTGAGGCCCGCTGCCTCCGCTTGCTCTTCCTGTCACTCTCGGTGGCAGCACCTCCTGACTGCACATTGCAGCCACCAACTTTCATCAGATTGCCCGTCACTACAAGTACCAACAGCCCGCAGGCTGGGTGGGAACTCCGTTGAGAGCACAGCCCCATTCCCAACATGTCTGGGACAACGCATGTGGTCAGCAAATGTTTGTCAGTGGACGACGGGTGGACAGGCAGGTGGGAGGTGTGGATGCGGGGGTGAATGGACGGATGACAGGCATGTGGGCACGGGGACCGGTGGCCAAACACTGGGAAGATGCCTGTTGGCACGCACAGCCAGGTGGATGGTGTTTGTGGGAACAGCGGCGGGGGGGGTCATGCACGGTTAGCAGTGGGCCGGGAGGATACAGAGGTGACCACGGCATGGCCAGAGGCCTGGAGGAGGTGGCAGGTGCGTGGATGCCCATGTGGTGTACAGACAGCTGAGTGCATGCTGCAGGAGGAGGGGCTGGGGCTGGGGCTGGGGGAGGGGTTATGAGGCCTGAGAGGGTGGGTGTGTGGAGGCTGGAGGGTGCTGGCGGGTGCAGGATAGGTGGGCAGGAGGTGGGTGCATGCAGGCTGGAGTCCCGGGAGCTGGAGCCCGGGAGGTGTGTGGGGTTTTCCAAGCTGCCTGCCAGGGAAGGAAGGAAGGGCCCATGGTGCCTGCTCGTGCTACGGCATTAGTAGTGTGGGGTCCTGGGATGCACCAGGAGGCGAGGGTCCAGCCAGGGCCAGCTGAGGGTCCAGCCTGGGGTATCCTGGCTCGGGCAGCGTTCACCTCTGCCTCCCACTGCCTGGAACAGAGCTGGGGGCTGTTGGTGGGTGGGGAGGGGTAAGTTATCAGCTTTGGGGAGCCCCATGTGAACTAGCACCCATGCCTGCCTCAGTGGGCCCATGGGCACCCCTGTCCCTCCCACTCTGAGCAGGCACCAGGCCCAAGGATTATGTCATGTCTGCTGTGGGTACCTGGGGGCCCGTGGCTGGGAGCTGGGGGGCATTGCCGGTCCTTGATGCTGCCAGCCTCCATTCACTCAGGTTTTCTTGGGGTCACCAGGCAGGCAGGCACCAGGAGGAAGGATAACATACCAGCATCTACCCAGCCACCCGCCAGTCCAACCAGTGACCTTGAGGCCTGCTCAGACACCCCTCCTTGGGCACCCTGACCAGGTCCTTGGGCATCCCAGAGCCCCCTGCACTAGCCACTGGGATTTCTGGCCTGCCCGGGGCCAAGTGTTTCTCTCCCCTTCCATCTCCTGGTGGGGCTTGTAAGGAGCCAGGCTGGGGCCGGGGTCACCTCTGGGTCACTGACTATGGCAGGAGGTGGGGGTCATGATGGATTGTCCCTAAAGAGCAAGGCAGGGGTCAGGAGAGAACAGTTGCCCGGATGCAGGGGTGCTGAGTGCACCACGCAATCACCCCGTGTCTTCTCTGTTCCATGCCCATTTTTCAGGTGGGGCCACTGAGGCCAGGCAGGGGCCAGGTCAGGACTGGAGGCTGAGCCCCAGACCCCGTGGCCACCACCCTGGGGGTGGGTCAGGTCCCCCTCCTCAGCCTGGAGCTGCCATTAACCCAAACCGGAGCCTGCAGGTCTTGACCGGGCAGGGTGAGGATAGGGTCTCCAGGCCACGCCAAGGCGGGAATGGCGCCTTGGCCCCTCTCAGGGCGCTGCTGCCCACCCCTGCCCGATCACCATGCAGGGAGATGGAGCCTGTGGCCATCCTGCCTCCATCAGCCCCTCTGGGGTGGGGGTGCAGCAGGCAGGGTAAGGGAGGGGTTCCAGGCAGACGCCAGGCCGCCACCTCCACAGGAAGAGCCGGGAGGCAGAGCGGGCAAATCTTATTAGCTGGCAGACTTCCGAAGTCCCTATTGCTGACCGACCAGCAACCTTCCTCCTGCCTGCCCAGTGGAGATGGGAGCCGGAGGCCACCCATCCTGTGCATGACCCCCGGCAGGTCTCCCCAGATCAGGTTGTGCCAGGGGCTGCATCTCCCCCTTGGAGCCCTCAGCCAGGCCAGCTCGGCCAGGCTGGCTCCCCTGACCCTTGCCTGGCCCCAGGTCTCACTCTGGCTGACAAGGCTCCTTGGTGTCTGGGCACTTTCCTTGCTTGGAGGAAGTTGAGGGGGCTGTGGGAGGCCTGTCCAGTGCCGGGGTCCCACTCAGCAGCCTGGGCCATGGAGGCCCCATGGACCAGCCCTCACTTGCCTGGAGCCAGGACAGAGTCGTCATTCAACAGCCAGAAGTTTCTGTGTGCCCAGTGCTGTCCCAAGGGCTCAGTGCAGGCAGCAGGCTTGGCCCATCCCATGGAGATGGCATTTCCTGGGCAGTGTGGTCCAGGCAAGGATGTGCAGGGCCAGACCCCTCGCTGGCCCCAGGGCCCCTGACACACTGAGCTCCGGCTGGCCAGGCCACTCCAGTGATCTCCTAGCCTAGGAGGGCCTCTGGGTTGGGGAACCAACACCTCTGCTTCCAGCTGTGCCACCCAGACAGGTCTGCTTCCCTGCACCTCAGTTTCCCCATCTGCAGAATGAAAAGCATAGCAATAACAGCCACTCTCATACGGAGGACTCCTCGGCAAAGGTGGTGGCGTGCTCTGGGCCTCAGGCTGCTGTCAGCCAAGTGGGCCTGTGGTCTGTGCTCCCTTCCTCCCCCGGACCAGGCCCAGCGGGCAGAGCGGCCATCCACAGGGTCCCCATCTGGAAACGATTGTGCTCACGGCCCTCAAAGATATAATTAAAATATATTGGGTTCTATGCTCCTTCCTGGGCTGGGGCAGAATCCAGGCTGGTTATGAAATCGGATCGTGCTGACGTTGGGCATGGGGGGGTGCGTGGACTTGGATGGCATCCGCCCAGCCCAGACTGCCTTCGTGGCTTCCATGGAGCACACAGCACGGACGTGTCCAAGGCCTCCGGGGAGGGGAGTAGGGTGAGTGCCCCAGGGCTTTGCTGCACCCACTGCGCCTGCCCCCGGGGGATCCTAGGTACACTGTGGGGCCTGGAGCCACCAAGGAGGCAGCGGAGGCTGCCCCCAACTAAGCCTGCCCTCCCTTGCTTCCCAGGCCGGGGTGGAGACCCCTATCGAGAGTCAGGCAGTGAAACCCCTGGCTCCATCCTGTCCCCCTTCACTTCCTCTCCTGGTCCTTTGTTCTCTAGGCCTCACCTCCCCCAGGAAGCCTCCTTGGTAGATGCCCCACCACGAGAGATTTGGGTCATCCTTCCCCATGTGGCCCTGTCTGTGAGATCCACCCGAGGGTCACCCAAGCCCCCAAGGAGTGTGCAGGCCCAGGGCAGGCTGGAGTCCAGGGGGACCTCGGAGGGGTGCCTGCCTGGCCGTGGCCAGTCCCTCCCCCAGCCCAGGCACCTCTGCCAAACCTCAGGCTTCAGGGGCTGAGGAGAGTGGTGCCCCAGCCCCAGGAACTGGCGGCTCTTGCCAGTGAAGCCCAGGGGCAGGCACTGGACAGAGAACGGGCCATCTCTTCCTCCTGCCTGTGCCTTACCTGACCATCCCCTGCCTGGAGCCGCCCCCACCTGCTCTGAGAGCCTGTCAGCACAAGCACCTCCTCCTCTAGGGAGCCCTCTGCCTGTCCAGTAGCCTTCAGTGCCCCATCCCTTGTCCTACCCTTCCAAGGTAGCCCTGTTCACCTCCCAACCTCAAGCAGCGGCTGCCCTCCTGGTCCTCCCTAGCTCAGAGTTGTCTGTTGGCTTCTTCCTGGTCTTGGGGGGTGACTGGAATGATGCCAGAAGCTCCCTGCTTGAAGCCACTCTCATGTTGGCCCTGTGCCCAGGGCCATGCCCCCAGGGCCTGGAGCCTTGGGCAGCCCCAGTGAAGAAGCACTGCCCGGCAGGCACCAGGGCCTGAGGAAAAGTGGTGTGTGCCCAGGCTCCTCCCCTGGGCCCGGCTGAGTGCCTGCTATGTACTGAGCTGGGTGCCTGCTGTGTACCTGGCTGACCTCCTCCCCTGTTCGTGGCTGAACGCTCCCCCAGCCCTCCTCCCCAGCAACCTGGCTTGGGGACTTTCAGCAGAAGCCCCCAAGATGGGTAGCTCTCCCCTTCCCCAGATGCCCGTCTAACCTCTGAACTGGTGACAGATCCTCCGTGGCTGTTCCCGCTTCCCCCCACCAGCAGCAGGGCCTAACTTCCATAAGACCCTGGTGCCAGGCTCCCCTGGTGGGAAGAAGCCCTGGGGGAGGAGTGCAGTGTTTGGCACCCACCTCCCAGGCTGGTGTGGCCAGGGCTGGGCTCAGCCCGGTGTGGGAGGCTCAGAGCCCAGCACCCACTTCCAGGGGCCCTTGCAGCTGCTGCCCTCGGGCTCCCACCCCACCTCCCCCAACCCAGGACCAGTGCCCCGGCCTCTCAGCATGTCCCACAGCCCAGGCCCCAAAGGTCACTCTCCTGAAGGGGCCCAGGCTCCTCCCCACTGCACACTTGGGCCCTCCCTGAGGCTGCTACATCTCTGGTCTCGGCTTCCCAGGGCAGGGGCCTACTTAGGTCCAAGCACCCTCAGGCTGCAGCTGGCTCGAGGACCTCCCCCAAGACCCTCAAGGTTCAAATCCCAGCTGTGGGACCATCCCTGAGCCTTGCTCTCTTGGTCTGGAAGGGGTTGCTGCCTGTCTTGGGCCGCTGGAGAAACCCACGTGCTGGTGAGCAGGATGTGCTTGGAAGAGTGGGGGGGCTTGCTTTTCGGCGGGGGGTGCTCCTGGGCTCTGCAGTCCTACAAGAGCCCCCAGCCCCCAACTCCAGCAGGCAAGGACCCTGCCCAGATCTCTGTGCAGGGCTCAACCGAAGTGGGTGCAGGGCTTGCTCGACCATGCTGGAGGCAGGGCGAGCGCTCCTCCCGCCCCATCCAGGGCACAGGCTATGTCGCTGCGGCTCCATGGACCCAGGTCAGGGGCCTGAGTTTTGGGGTTTGGGCTTGGGGACTCCCATGGGCAGATGGGGTCCACAGCCTGGCCAGGAAGGAGGGGAGAGGTAGGGGTAGGAGGGAGTGGGGCTGCAGGGCTGCCTGGTGCCCTCCTCCTCTGCCTCCTCACCTCTGCCGGGAGTCCTCACCTGCCAGCACCCCCACCCCCAAGGGCCTGGTGTCCTGTGGGGCCCAAGGCACCTTCTCCGGGAAGCCTCCTCCCTCAGTGGCAGCTCTGGCCTCACCCAGCTGTCCCCAGCCAGAGGAGGGGGCATGTCAGGCTGGGCCCAGTGGGGCACCAGGGGCTAGACAAGCCTGGCTCGGGGCAAAGGTACATTCCTGCTTTCTGGGCGTGTGGGGAGGGGGGTTCCCAGAAACGCTGAGGAGGCCTGGCTGGCAGCCCGTGGGGAGAGCCCCTGGCGCTTCCTGCTTGGCTAGAGGACAGGCCGCCCGCCCAGAGCTCAGGAGAAACGCGTCACAACAATAACCAAAACTGCTGGCTTTCCCAGAGCCCTCCCTTGTGCCCCCAGAGACCCTGATCCCAGGAGGTCCTCTGGTGCCCTGGCCTGGGCACAGCTGGCACCCCATCCCTGCATCCCATGGTGCTGCAGTCCCAGCACCCCCGGCAACCCTGTGGCTCCAGCCCAGCTGTCCCCAGCTCCCTATCAGCCCGGGGTGTAGCGGTTCCCGGGGTGTTCAGGGAAGCAGCTCAGGGCAGAGATGGCTGCGTGACTGCGGGCAAGTCATGTTGCCTGTGGGGTGGGGTGCTGCCTCGACCCGCCCTGCCCCTGGGGGTGGAATGAGCTCATGTTTCTGGCAGAGACGCAGCACCTGGCCTGCAGGGAGCCCTCGTGGAGCTAGCCGCACCGTGGGCACGTCAGGGCGGGCGCAGATCCGGCCCTTGCCCGCCTGGCTTGGACGGCCCTCCAGCTGGGTAGGGCCTCCTGGGAGACACATGGACCCCCCTTGGCAGCCAAGAGGTTGGGCCAGTCAGGCACTGACCAGCATTTGAAGCCTCCTCTAGGAGACAGGCCCCAGACTGGCAATGCCCACTAGCCCTCTGGGGACACTCAGGAGCCCCCTCCTTCAGGAAGCCCTCAATGCTGGGGGCCTGCCCCCATCCCACCCATGCTGGGCCATCCGCAGGGGTGTTCCCCTCAGAGAGAAGGAGTGACCAGCATGGTCTGGTTCCCATGGTCTGTGCCGCATCGCCAGTGTGGGGGTGACAAGGGGCCCTGAGCCCCGAGGGGTGTGGACAGCAGGCCAGGCACCGTGCGGTGCTGGTGAGGAGTCATGTGAGGGTGGTTCATTCCTGTCACCTTGGAGGCCCACATCCTGCAGATCCCAGGGCACGGGGTGGGGACATCCTGCCTGTGAGTAGCCCCCAGGTTGGAGAGCACATCTTAACCTGGAAGCCTGGGCACAAAGGCTTGAGCTTCCAGACCCTGGCAGCAGGCACGCCTAGCTGGTGCGGTGGAGGCCTCAGATGGGGACAGCACGTCCTGGCAGGGCCCTGCTGTCCAGGCCCCGCCCTAGCGTGGCTCTGTGTGTGAGCCACTGGAGGGCTGGTCTCGGGGACACTGGGCTGGCCATGTGTTTCTGATTCCTCGAGGCCTCCCCAGCATGGTGTGTGTGCAACGGGCACCCCCCCACCTTGGGCCCGCCCAGTGCCTAGGCTGCCTGGGCGGCCCAGCCTGCTATAGGATGGCCCACCCGGCGGCCCCAGCCCATCTGGGGTGGGGTTGAGTGGACCCTGGTGGGAAGCTGTCTTCCAGGTCCAGAGGAGGCTGAGGGCCGCAGGGCCCAGGACCTCCGTGCAGGACAGAGGGGCAAGGGGCCTGCCTGGGTTCCCAGAGCAAGGGGCAGAGCTGGGCTTAGCCCAGGCACTGGCCTGCAGGGTGGACACAGTCCCCCACCACCTGCTTGCTGGAGGAGATGCTGGGACAGTCGGCAAGGGGGCTGCCTGCACCCCTGTGGGAGTGTTGGGCCTTGCCAGGTACAAGGCTGGCCCCACTCCTCCTCTGGCCTCTGGACATCAGGGACCCCGGAGCCTCTGCCACTGGCATGGGTTGGGGAGTGAGTGCCCCAGCCAGAAGCGTAGTGGAGGTGAGACAACCTCTGCAGTGTGTGAGGTGGGGGCAGCAGACACCGATGACAGCAGTGGGGACCCTCTGGCCACAGAGGGGAGTCTGGAACCTACCCATGATGACATACCCTTCCCTCCCCACGGTATTGTCAGGGCTGGCATGTTCTGTGCTTTCCTCCACCCCAGCCAGATTGGCTCCACAGGGCAGGGACAGGCTGTTCTGTCCCCAGCCATAGCCCAGGGCCTGGAACAGTGCATGGAACAGAGGAGGTGCTCAGTGCACATTTGACCTAGGAGTGCAAGAATGACTTAGTGTGTGATGACATCTCAGGGCCCTGCCTGCACGGACTGATGTGGACACTGGGCTCCAGGGCTGGTGGGTGGGGGTCTGGATGGGGTCTACCCAGAGCCAACAGCCTGGCTCCAGCCCACCCAGCCCTGGGCTTTCTGGTACCAAGCACCACCCCTGCTGCCAGGATACCAGCCCTGGGTTCTGGGAGGGGCTGCAAGGCCATGGTCACCAGACACCCCAGGCAGAAGCCCTGGGGCTGCTGGGATCCCCTTTGGTTTGGCCTGAGGCAGTGTCCAAGCTGGGCAGACCAGAGAGCAGGCTCCAAGAGAGCTCCCTCGGGAGGACCCCCAGCTCTTGGGCCCAGATGCTCCACTGTCCTGGGAAGGCCCCAGGAGGCACCCCACCTGTAATACTCAGCAGGGTACTGTGTGGAGGGGGCCCCAGCCCTGAAGGCCCCCCCCTTGGGATACTGCCCACACTGTGGCTCCTGCCAGAACAGCCCCCCAGGCAGGTGCTGTCCCCATCAAGTCCCCCAGGCCCTAGGAGTGGACGGACACGGCACCTCTGGAGACCCAGGGGCCAGCTACTACTGGTCTGCAGAGGACCCAGCCGTGCAGGAGCCCTTTCTTTGAGGGTCCCAAGGCCCCTCAAACAGCCCTTCTCTGTCTGGCCCCGCACCATCTGTGCCCTTTCCCCACTCCTCTCCCCTCTGCAGAGTCCAGCCAGGGTGGGGCTGTCAGTGCCGGGGGTTGTGAGGAGTTGGGGAGGGTGGACAGTGAGGGACCCCAAGGGGATGCAGAGGCTGCAGGGCTGAGGGACCCTGGCCGCCCCCCGCAGGGATGTTAGGCCCTCACCTCATCCCCTACTGGCCTGGAGGGAGGGGCCCGAGTGGAAGCAGGTGACGGGGCTCCCAGCGCGTGCACTTCACTCATTCATCCCACAGACGCCTGTGAGATAGCCAGCGCCCAGTGTGCGCTTGGAGCCAGGTTGGGGGTGGTGGGGCGGGTGTTTCTTGGAGGAGTCTGTCCCACTCCTACAGAATGCATAGGTGAGGGGGTGCCCAGCAAAGCCTGCAGGGAGGACAGCAAGTACCAGGGTATCTGGCTGGTGGCTCAGGGATACAATGTCCATCCCCCACAGGGTGATTTCCTAGAGCACAGCTGGATGGGGCTGGGCCCACTGACGGGGGGCTGGGCCTTGCCACGGACCCCCAGCTCTACCACCAGGCTGGCCCAGACTCTCAGCGGGCAAGTGTGCCTGGGGTGCCTGGCCCCACGGCACGCCCTACGGCGGCTGGCCCTGCCCTCCACAAGCCTCGTGGGGCCCTGGTGAGTGCTGGGGCCCGCCGGACAAGGGCGGGTGTGGGGAGGCAACGCTGGTCAGGCCTGCCGGGAAGCGCCCCCGGTGGCCCCTCGACGCCCCTGGGTGCACAGAGGTCTCGGGGATGGCTGGTCCAGCATGGTTGGCGGGAGGCGTTCAGGCAGCCCAATGGCGCCCCCTGCAGGCCGCCTGGCCCAAGGGCTCGGCACAGCCGCAGCAGGACACACGTGTGCAGCCCCTCCACCCACGGGCACACCCCATGCCTGCGCCCCTGCCCTGTGAGAACACCCCAGGGAACGCCTTGGCTCAGGCAGAAACCTGTCCTGGGCCTCGTCCAGCCCAGGGCTGTGGGGACGGGGACGGCCGTTCCCCAGCGTGCTCCCACTGCCCTGTGCGGACCTCCTCAGCCGGGACAAAGGACACGGGCTCAGCCTACCCAGGGCAGCCCGAGGGTCCGGTGAGAGGGCATTTGGAGCCTGGGTTTGAGTGTCTGGGTCACAGGGGCACCAATGCCACCCAGAGGTCCTTACCAGAGGGTGGGGTGGCCAGCCCGAGGAGGCCCCTCTGGGCATGCAGCAACCCTCACTGGTTTGCACTCTTGGGAGCTTGAGGTTCCGCCTGGGCCGGGGGCAGCCCCTGGCCTGCGGGTGGGAGCACCCTCTCCCAGGGCTCTTGGTAGGCCAGGGTAGGGTGGGGGTCACAGTGGGTGATGCCGGCAGGGAGTGCCTGAGCTATGGTCAGCTGTTCTGGCCAGTCTCCCTGTACCCCAGCCCACCTTTTGCCCAGGGGACTCTGCTTCCTGCCCCCTAAGCCACGTGGTGGCTGCCCCTGTGGAGGAAGGGCCCGAACGAAGATGCGAGGGACCGCGTGAGCTTGGAGGAGCCGTGGCCACTGGCCTGTTGAAAGGGTCTTGAGCAGTCCAGGGAGGTACTGGGGGCTCCACTCTGGCCTCTTCCCCTTCCTGTGAGGACACTAATCCCGTCAGGCCAGGGCCTCACCCTCATGACCTCCCCTAACCTTAAGTATCTCCCTGTACCAGCCCCACACCATGGAGTGCCCTCCTGGGACCCTTGCCTCCTGAGACGGCGCAGCCTGTGGCTGCTGCTGCCCCTGTGGTCACCCCTCCTCCCTACTGCTCAGTGGTAGGGACTGGGAGGCGACCCCCAGGGCAGCTCCCCATTTCCCAGGTCCCCCCGTCTGGCAGGTGGCCCCTGAGGCACTGGCTGCATACATGTGCGGGGAGACAGGGCTGCGGAAGTCCAGACCCGCCACTGTGTGCCCGGCGTGGGTCATGTTTACCCGAGGAAGGCCAGTGCCAGGGCCCCCGCCTGGCCTCGCGGCCTCGAGTTAACTCAGGCTCCAGGATAAACACCCATTCAGCCGCACAAGGCTCCTTTGTCCTGGGAGTGAGGCTCTCAGCCCAGGACGCTGCCTGGTGGCCGGTGTCCTCGGCACAGCCCCAGGCCAGGCCGGCTGCCCTAACACGTCCAGCCGCCCTGCGTGGCCTTCTCCGGGCAGACTCCTGGCTTGGCTCGCAGAGGCCCAGTGGGGACCAGGCAGGCAGAGCTGGGTGAGGAGGCCCCAGCTGCCGCTGTTGTCTCTTGCGGCTGCTTCAGAACAGACCCTGGCTCAGTGGTGAGAGGTGGGAGTCTTGTGGCCATGTGGCCCCTCTGCCCACCTGGCCAGATGTGCCTGCAGGCAGGTGGGGACGAGAGGGGCAATGCTGCCTGTGGGCAGTTTTCCAAGCCACGGGACAGCGGACAAGCTCTGGAGGCCCCTCTGCTCCCCTATCCACCCCGACCCCGGACTGGAGAGGACCTGCCCACACCCTGCACTGGCCGGGCTGCTCCAGCCAACGACCACTGGTCTCAGTGGACCTGGGCAGGCTGCCAGGGGCCCTCAGCCAGGGACTGTGCTCCTTCTTTGTCCAGGACCGGGGGTGAGATGGTCCCAGGAGGCCAGTCGGGAGGTGCCACAGGGATCTGGAGCACAGCGGGCCATGGAGGGAAGGGGAGAGAGGCCTGAGACTTGGACACTCTGCCAGCCCAGGCCCCTGCCCCAGCATTGCCTGGCAGTGGCTCACTGTGGCCTCCTGTTCCATACCAAGCACTTCCCTCCACACGGGCTGAGGACAAACCTGCCCCCTCCTCGCCCCCCACTGCATACTCCTCAGCCTCCCTGGTGGCCCACTTGGCTTCTTGGCATCCTAGCCCTGCCCCTTGAGGGCGTCACCCACCTGGTCCCTTCCCTGCACCCTGGCCCATGGTGGGCAGCGACCCCTGGCGGCAGCCAGGTTTGTTGCTGCTGCCCAACCAAGGGTCAGTCCTGGGTCTGGTCACCAGACCCAAGTCCCAGTCACTCTCCAAAGCAGGTCCTGGGACTGTGTCCCCCCCTGCCTCGATGCTTAGGCTCCCGGAGTGGCTGGGACTTGGCCAGGACCATATGACTATGGCAGGACGTGGCCTGGGTGATGCCCCACTGTTGAGAGAAAATACTGCTTCCGTTTAAGTTTCCTCCTCAGGCCTGAGCTGAGCATCAATTCATCCGTCAGCCTTGGGTGTTTATACTTGCCTGGTTCTAGAGGACAGCGAGGCCCAGGCCCAGCACCAGCCCCCAGGAATGGGTCAGCAGTGCCACTTCCCAGCCCTGCACAGACCTGAGGCAGACTCAGAGGGCCCCCTGGCCATCCTGCTGGTTCTGGGGGCCCAGGCACCATGGCTCAGAGCCCCAGCGACCTGTGTCCCATCAGCTCCGTGCCTGTGTCCAGGGGTCCCAGGCTGCCCCCAGAGCCTCTGCACCCATCCTGGAGTCTGAAATGTGCAGGGCAGGCTGGCAGGCTGGCAACTTAGACGGGAGTTGACCCTGCCGTCTTGAGGGAATTTCTTCTTCCTCAGGGAAATGTGTTTTGCTCCTAAGCCTATCACATTATCGAAGACAATCTTGACAGGACTGACTTGGCAGGTGTTCCCTGACCACATCTACAAAACACCTCCACTTCACACCAGGCGAGCATGTGACCAACTGGGGCTGCCGGGCTGCCAGGCTGACGCCAAACCCACCATCACAACTGGCTGCTAATAGTTTTTGTTTTTTTACATGAAAACTTGAGTCCGCTTGGATTTTGATCTGTGGTCCCCATGCCAGGACCACAGCAGCAGTCCCACGGCACCTGCCGAGGGAGGCGGGATGGAGGCGGGCAGCTGCAGGGGCAGGGAAGAGGGGAGGGCATGGCGGGCGGCGATGGCTCTGGCCAGAGCTGGGGAATCTCCACTTTAACCAACACAGGAGTAACTTAGAGTTTGAACTTAAGGGAAACTTTATTTAATCTTCTTCTTGAAGCAATCTAGTTTAAAAATGAGTTGAAGATAGTGGAAAGAACATAATAAAACCTAAGAGAGACAGACAGACAGACAGACAGGCAGGCAGGCAGGCAGGCAGGAGGGAGGGCAGCTGCTGGTCAGTGGCTTCCAGTCAGATCTTCTCCATCTTGGAGATGAGGTCGTCACAGATCCTGGTCAGCTCATCGTTTTCTTTCGTCTAAAGAAAAGACAAATCGCTGGGTTTCTGCAGAATATGCTTACAGGGAACAGCAACAGGCTTTCTAGCAGGTGCTGCCAGATGGCTCTGCTTCAGGGCAGGCTCTGAGCCCGGGGGGTCAGGGGTTCCCTGCGCCCTACCTTCTGCTCCACTGTCTTCTCCAGCGAGTGGATCCGCATCTGCTCCTTCCTCAGGCTCGCTTGGAAAGCCAAGGCCTCCGCTTGGGCCTTGCTCCGGACCTGGGCAATCTCCTCATTTGCCCTGGAGAGGCAAGGGCAGAGGCTGAGTCCAGGGGGCCAAGGGACCAGACCCTCCTTCCTGGGGGCTCCCTAACCCTGAGCACTCACAGCTTAAGCTTCTCTTCCGCATGGGCCTTCAGTGCTTGGTATCTCTGGCCCTCCTTGTCAATCCTCACTAAATATTCCTCAACGCACTTCTTCAGCGACTCTTCGTTCTTCAGGAAAGAGAGGAGGCGTTAACTGTTAACAGTACTGATCTACGTAAGACAGCCCGGGCTTGGCATTTGGGGACCCTGGGGGTCAGGTGCAGACTGCAGACCCTCAAGGCTGTCCGGGACATTAGCAGTGAAAAAGCCCTTCCATACACAATCCCTGCCCACCCCTTCAGAGGCTCTGGACATTCCTGAGGGCTCTCCACCCTCTGGGGCACTGGTTCTCACCCCTGGGCCCTCACAGCTGTTGCCTCCTCTTGCCACACCCTCAGTCAGTACCTGTGCCCAGGCACTGGGAACAGTTACCAGTGCACCCTTGGGTACCTCCCCCTACAAGCTGAGCCCCCTACTTTGGGGGTGGCAGGGGGAGGATGACAGCAGGGGCCACCTGACATCTGGACATGCTGCTCCCCACGGCCCTGCAGGCTCCCTGCCCCAGTGACAGTGAGGAGCCCCAGCTGAGGGGGTGCATGGCCAGGAGGGGCTGGAGCCTGGCAGCTGACACCCCATGGTCCCAGCTTCTCCCCTTCATAGGTCCCTCACCCCCACCCCAGCCTCAACGTGGGGCAGGCACAGCCCACCCCGCCCTCTTCCCACAGGGCTCCCCGACCCCACAGCCTGGTCACCCTTGTCTCCCAAGAATACCAACACCACTGTGCCCCTGGCCTCCCATCCAGCACCCAGACTGTGGTGTGCTGGGTTCTTTAGAACCAAGTTCTGCCAAGGTTCCCGCCTCCTGCTAAACCCTTGGCCTTGTGTCTTGTGGCTGTGGAAGTTCCTAACCATCTGCCTGTAGGTGAGGCATCTGGCATGTGTGGGTCAGGCCTTCCCTGTGCAGCAGTGTCTCCCCATCTTCCGTCCCCAGCTCTGGGGCTGCAGTCTGCACTCTGGCCCCTGACTCTCTCTCTTCTTCCTGTGGTGAATGTTCAAGGTAGCCAATCTGAACCACGTCCGGTGAGTTTTTAACTTTGGTAACTGTATTCCTCAGTTCAGAATTTTCATTTGGTCCTTTTCTAGTTTTGCGGTCTCTACTGAAACAGTACTCGTTTGAATACAGCCGATTGTTGTAAAGCCTGTGTTGGGTCCTCCAAGGTGGGATTAAGTGCGGAGAAGCCCCCATGAAAGTGGGGAGGTGGCCAGGGGGAGCCATGATGCAGGCCTACCTAGGAGAGGCGAGGCCAGTGATGCAGACCACGGCACAGCTGAGGGGAGGGGAGGGTCAGGAAACACTGCCAGGAGGGGTGTCCTCAAGCCAATGGCACTGTCCGAGGGGTCCTGCCTCTCCCAGCATCCTTGCCATGCCAGCCTCTGCCAACTCTCCTCCCCAAGGCAGATCTGAGAAGCGCCTTCCACTACCACCTGCTTCTGTGGACACCAGTGACTGGAGCTCCTGTGGGTCTGTTTCTGCTGACTGGTTCTGATTTTCACTCACGTTTCCTGCCTCCTTCAACACCTGGGTATCCTGTGGCGGGTGCTATTTGCAAAATGGTCCACAGCGGTAATCAAAGGTTTAAGATATCTTATATGTCATAGTTTTTTGATCACAGTCAAGTTGTTCTTTACACACAGTGGATGGTCCAGATGCTGCAGAGCCCAGGACCCTCTCCAGAAGGCAGGTTCTCCCATGCAATGAGCACAGCTGTACCCACTGCCACCTGCCCCGGCCTCCCCTGCTATGCTCATAGCACCCTGCCATGTCCTGCCTCCTCCAGGCTGTGCCCATGCGGCTGTGCTGCTCACCTGTCCTCCAACCAACCTCAGCCAAAGCCTCGCAGACCAGCTGTGCCACGCAACTCCCACCCCCACCAGTGGCCTGTCTTGTTCACAGGACACCCTGTGCCCCACGGCAAGGGAAGGCTTGGCACTGGACCAGATCCTGGCAGCTTGGACTGTTAAGCCCGTGAGCCCACATGGTAAGGATGCAGGGCAGCAGCATGGGCATACCTTGCGGTAGCCTTCAATCACCTCCTTCTGTTTCTCGAACCGCTTGAAGAGGTCGGAGAAGGACTTTTCCAAGGAGTAGTTCATAAATGGTCTTTCTTAGAATCGGATTCGCTGGGAAGTCTGTTTGGTCTCTTGACCAAAAAGCAGCTGGATTAAGACTAAACCTGGGGTCAGAAACAGGCCAAGAAATGAACAGGGAACCCGGTGGACAACAAGAGGAGAGGCGAGGAGCCAGGGGGTGAACAAGCAGGCATGATACCTGATCAGATGTCCCCTCAAGGTGATGATCCCCCCTTTCCACCTGTGCTCTTCCAGGCTGGGACACAAAGCCCAAAACACAGCTGTTCCCTCAACGTCAGCTCCACAGGGGACCAGAGGGAGTGGACAGTGAAGCCCTGGGCCAGAAACCCAGGACCCGGCAGCAGAGGTCGCTGAAGAAGAGGCAGCGCTCAGACATCCCCAGAGCCCACAGTGCGACCTGCAAGCTGAGAGCTGGTGTGGTGAGCTCGAGGCTGCTGGTTGTGTCGTTGTAGGCTTCGAAGAGATGAGGTGGAAGTCACGCCCTGGCTGACATGCTTAGCAGGTCCCCACAGGAACAACGAGGAGCAGTTGGGAAGCAGGTTGGGAAGTCAGCTGCCCCTGGTCTCGACTTAAGACAGGTCCCCACAGGAACAACTGCAGGAGCCCGAGTCCTTGCCTCAACAGGGGTGTGTGTGTGTGTGTGTGTGTGTGTGTGTGCATGCGCGCGTGTGTGTGTAATCTGTTCCCTGCCACGGCCCCAGCTGCCAGCTCAGGATCTCAACAATTTTGGGGCCTGATAAGTGCCAGCCACACAGGTGCCACCAGCCTCACTGACTACCGGCTTCTCCCTAACTTCTCAGTGGTTCAGTGGTAGGTCTGCTGCGGGGGAATACTTTCGTGGTAGGAAGAGGGACCCTGGAAAGGTAGAGCTAACCTGTCCACACTGAGTGTCCACAGGGCTGGGATGTCACAGGGGTGGGGTGGGGGAAGGGATGGGGAGCGGCTGGCACCTGGCAGAGGTGCCTGCCCCTCAGTGGCCTGGGCACTCACCCATTGCCTGGTACACAACCTCCTCAAACCTGTCCATGATCTTCCTGTGGGAGGAAAACAAATGAGCATCCATGACCTGTGGCCAGGTGAGCCTGGGTCAGAGCTGGCTTGTGGCTGCAAGACTTACCCCAGCTCCAGGTTTCTCCCATGCAGTTCCTCACACTTGCTTTTCAGCTCCAGGTTCTCCTCCTGTGTCGCGTTCACCTGCACAAACCACACACCTGAGTCGGCAGGTGGGACCTCAACCCCCCACCTGCCACAGTGTGCACCTCCCACAATGATCTGACTGTGCCTACACCCAAGGTCTCTGGGACCACATCACCAAATCACAGTTCCATGTGGGGTTTCCAGGGGGACCCTGGGAGTCCTGGTCAAACTGAGGCCACTTGCTCCATGCAAGTTAGGTCACCATGGGGCCAGGAGGCATGGGGTCGCTGGCTGTGCTTGTGAGCAACTGGTCCTGATGGAACCCCGTCGGCGCCCAGTGAGTGCATGTCCACCTGTCAGGACCCCACAGGCTCCCCTGACTCAATTCTAGTTAACTTTGCAGGAAGGCAGGGCCCAGAGGCCCCGAGGCCCACCTGTCCCCAGGAGCCCGGGGCTGCAGGTTGGAGGGCAGCCAGTTGCAGAGAGAAGGCCAGACTTAAAGGCCAGGCTGGGTGTTGTGGACCTCTGGGCCTGCTCCAAGGCCACTTAGATGGGCTCCAACACAGTGCAGGGGGTTGTGGGGGGGCCTCTGGTTGCAGGCCTGAGAAGACTTGGAGGCTTGAGTCCCAACCAGGCCAGCTGTCCTCTTGGGCCATCCCATCCCCACCTCCCTGGGGATTGCTGGGCAGATGGCAGCTCAGAGTGGTGCCCAAAGACACCCAGCCCCTCGAGTGTCCAGACCTGAGGCGATTTAAACAGGCTGAGCCTCAGCATGTCTGGTGAGGACAGAGGGAAATACAGGGGACCCTCAAATCTGAGGAAGGTGGAGGTGGGGCTCTCTAACCCACCCAGAGGTGGTGTCTGCACTGGTGGGTTAGGGTGGGGCAGGAAAGGGCCACACCCAGGTTCACAGCAGCAAGTGCCACCCTCAATGCTGCAAGATCACCCCCGAAATGAACACCGCACCCCAGGCCAGAGTCTAGGCCGTCTGATGGCTCTGCGTGGGGGAGGTGGCTTGTGGGCAGCTGCCTGCTTGGATGCTGGACAGGAACCCGGAATTCTTAGCTACCTGGGCATCAGCAACAGACTAAGGGGTTGGGGGGCCAGTAATTGAGGCCAACAGGTACTTGTGATTCCACCTGGAGGACCAGGAACATGCACGGTGGTCGGGCCCTGGACCCAACACCAGGCGCCAGGACCTGCGCTCACCGCCACCTGTGCCTAGCCATTGGCCAGTCCCCAGAACAGCCTGTGAGTTTTATAGAGGAGCCGCCTCCATGTCCTTACTGCCATGTCCAGGTCCTTCTGGCTGTACTGCAGCAGGTCCACAATGGGCCCGGTGGTAGGCAGGGGTGGACCCCCAGGCATGAGGACACACGGGGGTGGATCCGGCACCTGCAGGGAGATGGAGATAGAGGGGTGGGCCTCGCACCTGCCTCCTCCCACCTCCGACCTGCCATCAGGGAGGAAAGGCCCACCCAGCCTGACTCTGTGGAGACAGCATGGGGAGGGACCTGCGACAAACCTCCATCTGTCAAGTGGCCGGCGGACCCACCACCACCAACTGAGCTGAAGGCTTTGGACCCCCAGGAACATAACACAGGCCTTTAAAACAACACGTCTCTGTAGACCACAAAAAGATCACTCAAGAGGGACTAAAGTACTCACAGGAACATCCAGCGCTCCCAAGAAATCAAACTCCACAAGTGTGGCTTCTGGCGGATTTCCTGAGGAAGGCTGGTCCACATCGTGCGTGCTGAGACCAAACAGCAGCCTGGGTCACCTCAGGTCCTCTCAATATTGAGCAGGACATAAAGCACAGGTGTATCCAGTCTAACCAAACTCTTGGTTTGTTAGTTTAAAACCAATAAAATCAGGTTTGCAGTAGAAAACGCAGGACTGTGCCTAGTAAGCCTGACCTCTCCGCTGCCCTGAGCCCCTTCCCTCACCCTGTCGTCCCTCCTGTGAGCTCTGCTGCTGCTTTACTGCCTGATGCAGACTGAGTCGAGTTGGTTGTCACCTTATTTATGGGATCACACATGGTCAGAGGCTTAATTTTTACAATTAGATGCAGCAAACTTTTTTCCTCCTCAGCTTCATGGCTTTCATGCAACACCTAATAAGTCATTCCCCTCAAAATTATGTAAATGTGCCGTGTTTCCTTCCAGAGCAGGGGACGGCCCATGTTTTCCACAAAGGTCCAGACAGTAAGCATTTTAGGATATGAAGGTCACACAGCCTCTCTCACAACTACTCAGTAGTGTGAAAGTCACCACTGATGATTTGTAATGGAATGGGTGTGGCCACATGCCAATAAAACTTTATTTATAAAAACAGGCAGTGGGTACAGTTTGGCCCACAGGTCATAGTTTGCTGACCTCTGTTCTAGAGTAACTATTTAAAAAAATATATTTAGATCTTTAATCCACATAGAATGGCATCCATAACGAGCATGGCAGGGTCCCTGTGACCGAAGGGCAGGATCCTCCTGGCGCCCACCAAGGAGATTAGGGTTCTGAGCCCCTGCCCACCTGTCATGACTCTTTTCTAGTTTAGATCATCCCCTTAGTCTAAAAGTCTCTGATCAAATGGTGCACCTGGGAACAGCTACCCATCTCCCTGGCCTGCACTAAAGGTACCTGTTTGTCCCAGTGGCTGTGGTTACTGGTCGATGAGGACTGTCCTTGAGGAGTGGGTCGAACTTGAGGTATAAGGACTGCTTCCTCAAGGCCGACTCCTTAAACTGGGGAATGACAGGGCAAATTAGCAGGTGTCACTGTTGTTCCAGAACAGTCCCCAGAGCCCTGGGGTGAGCTGCCCACTAGGCAAAGGGCTCTGTGGAGGTCACAACACACTCCTGCCTCTGGTCACCCACAACTCTGCCCCAGGTACCACCATTCCTGGAAGCATAGCATGCCCAGGTTTGTCTTGGGTGAACACCTGGGCTGGAACTCTGCTAGGACTACAGGCTACCACTTAAAAGGGAAATTTCAGGAAAATGGGGCCCTAGAGAGACTCAGGACCAGTCACAATGTTTGGGCCTATTTGCAGTCAAGGGAAACATGGGCACCTAGTGACACCCCACAGTGAAGAACCATCAGGCTGTTTTGGCATGACAGTGTAGGGAGCTGTTCTAGGGATGCACACTGCAGGTGAGGCTGCTGTCACAGTGCCCAGGACTTACCAAGGAAGTTCCAAACTGCTCCAGGTAATCTACCTCGGCCCCTGTGCCTAGAACTGAGAGGGAGCAAGTCACTGCTACTGTTATCGTCTTCCCATACCCAGGGCCCTGAGAGCCACAAGCTAAGTCTCCCATGTTACTCAATAAGGCATGACCATGGTTCTTTGGTGGAATAAACTTGGGGAGCATTCCTGGCCACCAACCCAGCAGCCTCCTCACCTATGACCTGGGGCTCAGGGTCCTTTGCCTTATGGTGGGATTTCTCACTTCAGCGCTGCTTACACTTGGAGCCTGACCACTCTCTGCCGTGGGCGTGTGCTGGGCACTGCAGGGTGCTGAGCAGCATCCCTGGCCTCTACCCACTCAATGCCAGTAGCACTCCCCCTGGCATGACAACCAATAATGTCCCCTGGGGGGCAAAAGTACCCTAGTAGAGAACTACTGTTTAAAACTACCTTAGAAAAATCTTTTAAGGTCTGGTAATATAAACTTTCGTTAAAAAAACCTAAGGGTAAGCCGGTGCAGAGGCAGGAGGATGGCTTGAGCCCAGGAGTTTGAGGCCGTAGTGGGCTATGACTGTGCCTGTGAATAGTCACTGCACTCCAGCCTGGGCAGCATAGTAAGACATCTCCAAAAAAAAAATTAATTAAAAAAAAAACAGCACAAAAAACTTAACAGTGCCTCACATCATATAAAAAAATTAACTCAAAATGGATCAAAGACCTAAAGACACAAATGTTCATAGCATTATTCACAACAGCTAAAAAGTGGAAACAACCCGAGTGTCTGTCCATGAATGAACAAACAAAATACGAACGTTAAATAGCCACAGCAGGGAGTGAAGCATGGACACCTGCTGCAAGATGGATGTGTCTTGGAAACACTATGCTCAGCGGGAGATGATAGACCGAAGCCTGTGTTGTGTGTGATTCCGGGGTCCCACGTGGGGGTGACAGATCCACCCCAGCTGAGCTTATCCCCACACGGCCAGAACCCACGACTATCCTGCCAGAGATAAACCCTATGTTTGCTTTCCAGTCTTCTCAATGACTGAGTTTTTAAGAAACCAAAATTGACATCTTAACAAGTTGCTTTATAGCCTTTAAACCAATACAGTTAAAATTTCTTATTGAATGTACTTTATTCATTTTTTTCTCCTGCTTTCTCTTCTGATGCACTTCAGTTTAATGATCATTCTACCTTCCATGTTTAATCACAGCCTGGTGTTGAAGGTTTAAACTTCTCATTTCATTATTAACTCTCTGATTATCAACAAGTACCCAGTTGGTGCTTATGCATTTGTATGTCGTCTGTGTATGGTCTTGTTTACATCTTTTGCTGATTTTTCTAAGTGAGTATATAATTTCCATTTCTAGAAGTCCTTTATGTTAAAGATATAAGCCCTGTCCTACTGAAAATGCCTATCTTTTGATAAACCAGAAGTTGTGTCTGAATCACTTAACGTTAGCAGACAGACCAGCCCGTAGAACAACAATCACCTGCCAATGACACAGGGGAGTCAAGCCACCAAACACAAGTGCTCACGGGATACATTTCAAGCAAACCAGAGGACATCTGCCCCAAGGCGACTCACCCTCTGCGGGGTCTCTGAAGCTCTCTTCCCTCAGCTCCAAGGCAGGGTCTGGCCCCTGCTGGGCAGGGGGCACTTTCTCACTGCCCAGACAGCTCGTGGGAACCGATGTGCCTGAAGAATTCCAGTTTCCCTCCTGGAGGGAAGGTCAGGGTCACTCTGTGCCTCACCCAGTCTCATCAAAATAAGCCCCCGGGGTGGGGGTAGCAGGGTATCCCACCCCATCACTGCAAGGTCACCTGTGCCTCCCCCCACCCCACTACTTTTCTACATGGATACTGCAGAAGCATATGCCCTCACATGTGTACCTGTACCTCGCCCTCTGCGCTCGGGGTCTTGGCTGCCATCCATGCCATAGGCGTGTCCTCTGCTAAGGCTGGATGTGGCTGCCTGGAGAGACAGAGTCAGCAGAGGCCTGGATGCCCTGCCCCGTGCCCCCCAGCACTGAGCTGCCACCTGCCTCCCACCTGCATTGTTGTGCTGGTTATGTCAATGCTCAGCTAGAGTATACCAGGTACAAGGGCTGCCCAAGTAGTGACCTGACCACAAAGCCACCCTCACCAACCCCACCCAACATGAAAAACACGTGCTTTGCCAGCCAGCTCCGGGAGGAGTGGGCAAGCGAAGAGGATTCATGGCAGTCTTTTGACTATGAAATCAGCAAAGGGCCTGGGGGGGACAGGAGGCAGGGAAGGCTCGATCCCCTGGCTGAGCAAGTCAAGCTGTGGGGTGTGGCCTAAGAGGCAGCAGATGGCAGCAAAAGGCCGAGGCCGGCTCCGGCTCCGGAGGCTCCCTAGGAAAGCTCCAGGCCAGAATGCTGGGCGGAGGAAGGCTAAGACCCCAGCGAGCAGTGGCAGCAGAAGGTGCTCCCACTAGAAGGCATACATGTGAGGACTGAGCGAGTCACTCTAGACGGTAACAGGCTACATCTGGCTGTTGGAATTATGCACCTAATTCAAGTTTACCCGGGCAGGGACCATAGTTGGGGGAGGGGGTCTTGCTCTGGGGCACACTATCGCACAACCATGAAGGCAACTCCTGAACACCCTCCTGGGTCTCAGTATTAGGGACCCGCAGCTGGGCTTCCTCTGCCCAGAGGCCCCTCCTCAGGGGGTTTCCCTGGCCACAAAGGAGTGTCTAACTGGCATTTCTAGATTCGGGCCCCTGACCAACCATACCAGAGCAGCCACCCCGACATTGCCACACCCCCACTTACAGGCTCAGACTCGAGTCCTCCGTGGTCCCAGACCTGGCGCTCAGCTGTTCAGCTGCAGGCTGGGCTGGCCCGGTCTTGGGGCTTTCTGGGGGCCGAGCCTCCCTGTCACCAGACTTGGAGCAGCCTCCAAATGGACTGAAGTTTGGGTCACCCAGCTTGTCCCAGTCGAGGTGGCAAGAGCCCAGGGGAGTAGGCATGAGGGGCTCACCTCCCCCTCCCTCCTCCGCCTCCTGGGGAACCTGTTCCTGCCTCACCTCCGTTCTCTTCAAGGGAGGTTTGAGACCAGGTCTCTGTCCCAGTCTCCTTTGGGAGGGTGCCCTTTTGCTGGTGACACCATCAGAAAAATCAAATTCTAGTCTCATGGGTTCACTCCGCCAGGAGTTGGCCTTTTGGCCAGAGGCCTCTTCTTCCTGAGGACTCGGGGTCGTGGCCCTGCCCCCTGTCAGGGGCCTGGGTGGGGCTGCGTCCTCAGGACAGGTAAGGGACTGGGCATCATCTGTTGGCACGGGGGTGCCCACACCATCAGGGGGTACCAGAGCCTTGCCAGGCAGGTCTGCTACGGGCACTCCACGTGCTCCTTCAGGGCTTGTACCAGGAGGCACAGCAGCCCCAGCCAAGGAAGCAGAGCCCCTGCCATGTGCATTTTCTCCCTTGGCTCTGTGAGGAGTCTCCGCTTCGGGGGTTGACACTATCCCAGGAGGGTCTTCCAGGGCCTCAGAGGTGGATGTCATGTTTCTATCTGAGGAACAAGAACTAACGTTTTCCTCCAAGGCTTGCTCAGGGCTGCCAGACATTTTTCTTGGAGACGCCAATTGGCTTTCAGGACTTCCTGGGCTCTGGAGAGAGCTGGAGGCACCCTGGTTGGCCAGGGGGGCCAGGAAGCTGCCACCTTCAAAGGCTGGGTCTGCATTCTCTGGAGGAGTGTCAGCACCAGCCACCACTTGTTTTTGGAGAATTCCATGGGTAGTTTTGGAGTCTGCTTCCTTGATGAACTGTTGGCTTTTTAAAAACAGACTTAGTTAACGTTAATTGGAGTGAATTCTTGTAATATTATGCTGCCTCAGCATCCATCTTGAATACAAGTTTAACTTGCCCATACCAGAAGCAGGGCCTGTCACCCTTGACATGGCTTCCAGTTCTATGCCCCTCCCCACCCCTACTTCTTCATCGCAGTTCCTCCTTGTGGTGCTTCCTCACAGCCACCTGCTGGTGACCAGCTCCCTGTGGGGCAGCTGGAGACAGCCCACTTGGCTGGTCCTGCTGAGCCCACAGTGGGGTGGATGGCTGCGCATGGGGTCTCCAGCTGCGGCTTGCCTGTGTCACCATGCTCACCAAATGCCTTCCTAGGTGCCCGACCCACATTTCTCCAGTAGCCTTTGATGTCTTCGCTATTCAAACAGCCCCTGTGCACCGTACACACGGTCTAGTGTTGAGGCACGCCCCAATCAACTGTAATGGGAGTGACACAACACAGGTTGCTGCCTAGGCATTAGGAGGAGGCTCAAGCCAGGTACAAGCTTAGCGGTATCTCTCCTGCCTCGTAGACTGGGCTCCCTGCTTTCCTGCTGCTTCCTTTAAAGGGAGACCCTGGGCATTTGCCTGCAAGCTTAAAGTGACCCCCACCCTACCCCTGGTGTGCACTGCTACTTGCCACACTCTCAGCTCTCCCCGCCTGCCAGCTCTCCCTGCCCTGTGTGTGGCCTCCAGGCGTGCTGTGCACTCCCAGGCCTGTAAATAATAAAACCTTTAGTTCCATCTTGAGTTTCCCCCGGTCCTTGAAGGGATGCTCTCTCTGTCTTAAAAATCGTAAATTACAACATTTTTGGGCAGAAAATAAGAACGTTCAGTCAACCCTGTCCTCTGGCTTAAATCTCACACAAGGACACGACCACAGATCAGTGCTGGCAGCCATCTGGGGCCACGCAGACTGAGATAGAGCAGAGATGTGACAAGCCAACCATCCAAGTGAAGGTTTTCTGCGCTAACCTGCTTTCCCCTTTGAGCTGGGGACCAGCAGCTCCATAGCGTCACAGATGGTCAAACTTTCACTGTAGAGAGGGATGGCTGAGGTCAAGAACGCTGCCTTTAGACAGAGGAGGGCCAGAGTGGCCTTGGCAACTCCTCTCTGGGATGTGGCTACACTGGCCTAGCGCCTGTTATAGGGGAGTGCCACGGGTACAAAGAACATCTTCCTAGGGGACCCCTGTCCTGCCATGCCTCGCATCTAATGCAGGGTGGCTGGGTGCAGAGGCCAGAGCCCTGACAGACGGAAGGCTTGTTGGGACAGCTGGGGTTGGACAACGCTGAGGACACGAACTTCTGCACTACTCAACCTTCAGGTCACTCAGAAGAGGCAGGGTCTGCATGGCCAGGCTCAGTCATTCCAGTGCCTCAGATGAAGGCCCTGTGCCCCCTGCCTTCTCTTCCAACTCTTCTCCAAGTTTGAAAATGTTAAAACTAAGAAATTGAGGATCAGGAACTGCTTGGCTGACAGACTGCTCACCGCTGCCGTCCTGCTCAGCTGACACTGGCGGTGGTGTTGACCTCCCAGACGACCACCTCGGCCACACTCAGGGACAACGCACTGGCAGTCAGCACCCCGCAGCCACTCTCTGGTCTCATCCCTGCTGACCCAGGGGCTCCATGAAGAGACTACCACCTGGGCCTCACACTGTCCCCAGCACACAGCAGAATTCCAGAAAAAGATGAACTGTCACACGGCAGGGACACCGGAGCCTGAGCCACCAAGGACAAGCAGAGAGATGTTTGTGGCTCGAGTCTCTTGGGGCTACCCTGCCTGGCCCTCCTAGCTCCCCCATGCCCTCTGCCCCCACAGATGGGCACATGGGCCATAAGAGGATGCAAGAAATGTTGCCTGCATTTATTGGTGACACTGTATTTAAGTTAGATGGAGAGAACATTAGTGCTATTTTGTGCTTTTCTCTGCACATCTAAAATCTGTTTAAAAGTTTTGAATGGTTAAATCAGCAAAAACCAATACGAAATTGTGCCAGTGAGGCCCTGACCCACCCTGGATTTGAGACGTGTTAGTTCAGCTGTGGAGTGAAGCACTGCCTCCAGGGCCGTCCCTTTCTAGGCAAAGACAAGATGAGTCTTGGTGCCACTTAACCGTCATGTGTCAGATCAGCCAGCAGACTGCCCAGCCCGGCGCCTGATGCCAGGGCCTAGCCCTTTGACCACACGCAGTCTGATCAGCAGGGAGCTGTGACCTGCTCTGTGTCGACCTGGGCTGGTTCACCTCTTTAAGCAACCTGGTGATTCCCCGCTCCTGGGAGGTCACCATACTGATGCCAAACTTAGTAAGGACACCTGATCGGCCTAGCGCACTACAGCCCAGAACTCCTGGACTTAAGCAGTCTTCTCACCTCAGCCTCTTAAGTAGCTGTGACTACAGGCACTTGCCATGTCCTGGTACATGTATTCTGACTGGTAGGTAGCGCAACACAGCTTCTCTGCCTACAAGTTTCTATCTGTTCTTTCCAAGTGTGAAACAAGCAGAATGAAACAGAGAGATGAAAACGCACGTTGCCATCTCCTGGAGGTGGGGTCAGGACATTTCATCGAGTTAGAGAAACAAAGACGGTTGGCAAGAGCATCAGCAAAGGAGTAAACTATGAAATTAAAACTTATTCTGAGTATTTGATGATCAACTTTTCTGCTAACCAAAGGGCCACACACTGCATAAACTCAGCAGAGGTCCGGAGAAATCCAGCCAAGATGTGATAGAATGTTCCCACCAAGTCAGCCAGAGACCGTGAAGCTGTGGCACATTCAGCAGCACCCACACTTACTTCTCTTTCTGTGTCCAGACCTGGTGAGAGTTTCCTAATCCAAGGTTGTCATCCAGAACAAAAGCAGTCTCGAGTTTGCTAGTCATGCTAGGACTCAAGATCCTGTGTGTCTGTGGGTCTCGCAGAGGTGTCTGAAAAGTCACCTGTCAGGGAGTAAGGAGAGAGCACCCGTTTGCTAATTCAAATCGTTACAACCATGTTGGCAGCTCTGTGTGAGTGGTCACCAGAAAAGTAGGCCCCAGGGCAACCTGACAGGCCACACACAGCAGAGTTCACACTTACCTTCATAGCTTTGGCCAGGTTCTTGGGTGGCACATTTTCTTTCTGTGACAGACGAAGAACAGATGATCTTCCGGTAAGTTCTGGTGGTGAAAACAGGAAGTCGCAGTTTTCTGTACTTTTTTCACTGGTGACATTTTCGTCATTTAAGACTTGCAGACTCATTCTAGTAAATGCAGAACATCTTTGCGTCAGCATGAGAGCAATGACACTGCATCATCTGGACACAGATGTGACCCAGGGACAGAGCTGCCCCCAAGTGCTGCGGGGAGGACGTCCCCTTCCCACACAGGTGTGATCAGCACCCTAGAGCTCACACCTCACACAGGTGTCCTCTGCCAAGCAGGGCAGAGAAAACCTCAGAGTGAGTCCCCCCCTCGCTTCAGGGGTCTCTGACTCTCCATCCCGGCAGGGGGAGCTGCGGGCAGCCCTGCCACCTCCTGGGACCAATAGCTAAAACGGCGTTCAGGCTGAGACAAGGAAAAACAACCAAGTCCTCATAACAACTCCTACTGCTGGATTACTCTGTTGGGTAAAAATCAGGAGACAGGAAAATTCTGACCTGTAGGAAAACCAGAAGAGCCAGAGGAAGCCCCAGTCTCCCCACAGGCCTCTGTATGCTGTATGAGGCACAAAAGGGCAGCTGAGGACAGGACAGAGGCTCTGGTTTGCACTCCTTCCCACTGGGCCAGAGAGTGGAGACCAGACCAGTGTGTTGGGAGGGTCACGGCCCAGAGGAGGAGGAGCTGAGGAGATTTAGAATTACTCAGTGGGTGTCCGGGAACAACTACATCAGGGCCTGGAGTCTAGAAACACACACCAGGGCCTCCAGTCAGGCCCAGGTTTTACAATGGCTCCACTCCTACTTCTCAGGTCCTCACACTGGTCACCGACACGTTTTTCCATCCTTTTCATCTACAACATTCCAGAGCTAGGGGTTGCTAGAGAAGTGAGTGTCAACCTGCCCAGAGGGACACCATAGGCACCTGGTGTTGGGGGTGCTGGGGGGGTTTGGTTTGAAGAGTGAGGTGGGGGGTCAGGAGTGGCCTGAGAAGCCCGCTGGGGTTGCTATGTGTGGGCGAACAGGGAAGGGCAGGAGGGAAGTGGGGAAACCAGGGGATCATGTAGCAGGGGGAGGAGAGGCCAGACCCTGGCTTGGCCAGCGGGCCCACGTGAGACTTGTGGAGGTGGGAAAAGCAAATAGGAGTCAAGGGCAAGGCTGAGGTTTTCGGCTTGGTCAACTGAGTAAAGGACAGGGGAGGGGTGCTGGATCGCCCTGGGATGCACAAGCCTAGAATTGCAGAGATAGTGACAGAGGAAACCTTTCTGGCAGTCCCTGGCTTGGAATAAGGTGGGAGAACAGCGAGCCCTTGGGCAGGCGGGGATTTTGTTGACTACACGGGGCCGGGGAGGGGGCTCTTGAGCAGGAGCGGCAGCCGTGCTTGGTTTCTGGCCGCTCTGCGGTGGGGGCCAGGGTCCAGGTTTCTGCTGCAGGTGGCACAGCTGGAGTTGGGCCCCAGAAGAAAGGCTGGAAGAGATTAACGCACAAGAGCCTCCGCGAGAAGAGGGAGCGGGAGTGAGCCGGGAGCGAACCTCGGAGCAGGAGCGCGGTGCTTGAGGAGAGAGAATGGACTCAGCGCGCCCGAGGACACCGGCGGGGCCCCGCGCCCGCTGCTCGGCCTGGCTCGGTCCAGCCCGCCCACTTCCCAGGGCCACACTCCGCCGGAAGAGGGCCCGCTGACGGGGCGGCGTGGCTCCATCGGAAGGGACGCTTCCGGGGAAGCGGCGGCCAGCAGGGAACCGGAGGGGCCAGGCCCGGCGGCGGCCGGAGCCTGGGGGGTCCTGGAGAACCCGGGACCCTGGGGGGAAAACGGCAGCCGCCTGCCTACCTGCCCGCCGCTACCGGGCTCGGGGCCCGCGCCGCCGCCGCGAGGAAGGAAGAGAGTCGCGCCGCTCGGCTCCGCCGAGGGCCAAGTCGCGGAAGCCAAGTCGGGTCGCCCCAGCCGCGCTCCCGCCCGCAGCCGCCGCGCCCACGGATTCAAACGCCGACGGTTGGGTCTGCGCGGCCAATCAGCGTGCGGCCCGGGGTGGATCCGCAGGGCGCGGACGGCCAATGGGAAGCCCCGCTGCGCCAGCTCCGCCCCCTCGCATTCCTGCGGTTCCGCTTCCGGGGTCGGCGGTACGTTGGGCGTGGCGGGCGCTGTGAAGACCGGGGGCTCGCAGGGAAGAACGGCTGCTCGCGGGTGGGCCGTGGTCGCGGGACCTACCACAGTGCCGGGGATCTCTGCCTCTGCCGCGGACGCGACTGGGCTGCGCGGCATGGCCGGGGCGTGAGAGCCGCTGGCTCCGGCCTGAGTTTCCCCAGCTGTAGAATGAGACCAGGTGCAGCGCCACCAGCGGGATCGCCCGTGATGAAGGGCTACGCCCTCGTGGGATCTGTTGAGGCAGCTCACGGCTTTTGGCCGTGCGCGGGGCGCAGAGGCGCCATCTCCCAGAGTCCCGTGGCAGCCGGGCTTCGGGACCCCGTGACCCAGAGTGTCCCGCGGGCGGCATGACCGAGCGGTGGGGGGAGGGGAAACTCCATCTCCCAGAGTGCTTCGTGGCGGACGTGACGGAGGAGACTCCATCTCCCAGAGTGCCCCGCGGCGGCCGCAACCGACAGGCCGGAGACCGGACGCTCTGGCCTCTCCCCCGCCCCGGGGTGGCGGGCATCGCCGGACAGCCTCCCTGCGGCGGTGCAATGGACAGCCCCGAGGTGACCTTCACGCTGGCCTACTTGGTCTTCGCCGTGTGCTTCGTGTTCACGCCCAACGAGTTCCACTCGGCCGGGCTCACGGTGCAGAACCTGCTGTCGGGCTGGCTGGGCAGCGAGGACGCCGCCTTCGTGCCCTTCCACCTGCGCCGCACGGCCGCCACGCTGCTGTGCCACTCGCTGCTGCCGCTCGGTGAGGCGCTGCCCTCCGGCTCCCCGCCCGGAACGAGGGCGCGGAAGCCCCGTGCGTCCTGCCGTGGGGGGGCGGCCCGGCCAGCCCAGGCGGCGGCAGCGGGCTCCGGGCTTCTCCGGGGGGGGCGGCGCCGCCCGCGCTGGCTTACAAGGGGCAGGAACGCAACTGGGCTCACGTCCTGAACCACCACCGTGGCCGGGGGTCGCAAAATCAGCAGCCCTTGTTTGTGGGAGTGGCAGGTGCCAGGAGACTGGTTCCAACGGAAGGGATCGGACGGGCTTCCTGGAGGGCGGGTGTAGGGAGAGCAGGCAGAGATGGGGGCAGTTCCAGTCTGGGGGCCGCAGGTGTGGAGGATGTGGGAGGGCCTCTGGGTGCGATGCTCGCCGGGCACTAGCTGGTTGGAGGATGGGGAGTACCAGGCGGGAGCCCTCTGGAGGACAGGGGCAGACGCAGATGGCCCTTGGCCTGCCATGGCCGCAGCTCTGTGGACACAAAGGGTTTCCCACTGGTGTGAGGACGCAGCAGCCTGATTCCCTGGGAGCTGGAGGCAGGTGTGGGGTGGAGGCACCCAGGCCTGCCTTGTGGGGAAGGTGGGCAGAGGGGGGCCCACTTGAGAGACGGACGCTGGAATGTCTGGCTGGTCGCTAGGCCTGAGGCTCCAGCCACCTGTGAAGTAGATAAGGAAAGTGGGGCTCTGAGGCTGGGTGGTGGCCAGGTTGCTCCCCTGAGGGCCATGGGTGGGTTTCTGTAGCTCCTCTAGCTGTACCCTCCCCACATGCCTGTGAGGGGCTGGGCACCCCAACCCACCAGTGGGAAACCCAAATTTAGGGAGCACAAGTGACTCATGGGGGTCACCCCTGGAGCAGACAGCAGAGCTAGCCGCAGTCCATTGTCAAGCTTTGTTTTATTTTTAACTTACTTAGGAAAGTTCTCAAGCTTCCTGGATCTATTAGTTACTTATTGTTACATAACAGATTACCTTAAAATACAGAGGCCCAGTCTTGTCCAAAGTTTACTATTTTTTTGAAACTGGAACCTGCCTGTACAGCCTCTCAGCATCTTTGATGTTCATTTTGACCTTTGAATCATCCCTGATCTGGCCAGCAGGGCCCTGCAGCTGGCCCCGGTGTCACACGCTATGGCTTTTTGAGCACTTGCTTACTTTCTCACATTCAACTTCCCAGCGCTGGGGTGGACCACGTGTGATCTGCCTCAGAGGGGGCAGATTGAGGGGCCAAGATCTGGCCCAAGGAACTGCCCCCAGCAGCCAGGGGTCAGCTCTGTGTGAGGTGCCACCAGATTGTTGTGTTTATTTTTGCCTTTCTTGGCTTTTGTGGTTTTTTCAATACTCACTTATTAATTGTGTAAAACTAAAGTAGCAAATTAAAATATTTTCCCCTAATACGTTGTACCACTGCCGTGGGCAAGGGCTGAGTGGGAGCTGACCAGGGCGGGGGTCATGCCCAGGGCTGGGCATGAGAGAGGAAGTGCCCGTCCCCCACCTCCCAGTACACAGATGGCACTGTGGCCCTGGGATGGGCACCACTAGGGGCGGGACAGTGGCCTGGCAGTCCCAACCTCCCCTGAGGTTCGCCTCATCCTTTTCAGGCTACTACGTGGGCATGTGCTTCGCAGCCTCAGAAAAGCAGCTCTACTTCCCCAGCCAGGCCCCAGAGGCCTGGCGGCTCTTCCTCCTGCTGGCTGTGACCCTCCCTTCCCTTGCCTGCACCCTCATCTACTACTGGTCCCAAGACCAGTGGGCCTGCCACCCACTGGCCCGCACCCTGGCGCTCTATGCCCTCCCGCAGTCAGGCTGGCAGGCTGTTGCCTCTTCTATCAACACCGAGTTCCGGCGGATTGACAAGTTTGCCACCGGGGCGCCGGGTGCCCGTGTGATCGTGACAGACACATGGGTAATGAAGGTGACCACATACCGTGTGCATGTGGCCCAGCAGCAGGACGTGCACCTGACTGTGACAGAGTCGCGACAGCATGAGCTCTCGCCGGACTCCAACCTGCCCGTGCAGCTCCTCACTGTCCGCGTGGCCAGTGCCAGCCCTGGCGTGCAGGCCTTTGACATCCGGTAAGAGAGGTGGCCTCCAGAGGGTGCGTGTCCAGCCAGTGCCAGACTCTGGCCTTCATGCCCCCCTGGGAGGCACTGGGCGTGGCAGGTGTGGGCCTGTATGGTACCAAGCCAGGTGTCTGTGGGACACTGGCCACTGACCCCTCAAACATTGTCCTCCCTCAGGGTCCCCTCCTATCCCCACTCTCTCAGCTTCCCCTGAGCTCCCTCCCGCAGATCTTGGGGAGCACTCTGGGGACAGTATGAGACTGCAGGCTTGGTGGCTGCCTTGGCTCCCAGGTCTTCTGTCCCATCGCTCAAGCTGTGCAGTGAGCAGGCACTGGGGCTGCAGGCTCTGGCCTCAAGGCCATCTTTTTCGGCTTGGTGGGGCAGCTGCCCATCCCCCCTTGGGGTGCAGTCGCGGTCTCCCCTCTCCCTGCCAGCCTCAGGGTCCTGGCTAGGCTCCAGACCGAGGGCCATGCTTCTCCTCAGGCTGAACTCCGCGGAGTACGGGGAACTGTGTGAGAAGCTCCGGGCGCCCATCCGCAGCGCAGCCAATGTGGTCATCCACCAGAGCCTGGGCGACCTGTTCCTGGAGACGTTCGCCTCACTGGTGGAGGTCAACCCTGCCTACTCGGTGCCCAGCAGCCAGGTGGGGGGCTGGCCAGGGTGGGGTGGGCAAGCGGGCTCCCAGGCTGTGCCTGGGCTCTGTGTGACCCTCTTCCTGCCCACAGGAGCTGGAGGCATGCATCGGCTGTATGCAGACACGTGCCAGTGTGAAGCTGGTGAAGACCTGCCAGGAGGCAGCTGTGGGCGAGTGCCAGCAGTGCTACTGCCGCCCTATGTGGTGCCTCACCTGCATGGGCAAGTGGTTTGCCAGCCGCCAGGACCCCCAGCGCCCTGATACCTGGCTGGCCAGCCGTGTGCCCTGCCCCACCTGCCGTGCGCGCTTCTGCATCCTGGACGTGTGCACCGTGCGCTGAGCAGCTGGGCAGGACCTCAAGGTCCTGGCCTGGCTCTGCACCCTGCCAGCCGTGGGGGGGTGGCGGGAGGGAGGAGCGGCCAGGCCTCCATTGGCAAAGGGCTCTGTTCAAAGCACATGATCTGCAGCAACTGCCTTTACCCTTAGTGCAGAAGGTTGAGGGCTTTTGTTTAAAAGAAATTCTCATGGAAACACCTCCCCCCAGTGGCAGTGGGATGTGTCTTCACACCTCTTCGCCTCCCTCCCTCCATCCCTCCACCTTCCTCCAGGTAGGGGCAGATACTGGACACAGAGAACAACACAGCATTGGGCCCATCCCCAGAGCCATCTTCTGGGAGACCCTGGGCTCTGCCCCAGACAGCCCTCACCTGGGCCACTTGCCTTAATTTTTTGCAGTACACCTGTCCCTCAGTTATGTGCCGGACTCAAATTTGCCCAGGTGGCTGTGGTCTGTTCTCCCACCACTGTGCCGGAGTTGGCCACTGGCCCTGTGGTGTAGGGCTTCCCTCCCCAGCCACGGACGCTGCTTGGAGGACCCTGGGCAGAGCCAAATGGTGTAGGTGGAAAGCAGGGGTGCCACTGCAGTGTGGGAGTACTCCTGGGGCTTTCTGGTGGCTATGGCCAGCCAAGGGACCCCTCCTGGTGGGGTGGTGAGGGAGGGCAGGTGGGCCCACTCACTCATGGGGCCACATACTCCCGGAGGGGCATTTACTCTGTCCTCGGTGCCTTCTGCTGCCCCCATAAGTCTAAGGAAGGCTGAGGCCTCAGACTCCTGGCCAGTGGGTGGGGGTCGAGCTGAGGACCAGAGTGACCACAGCAACACCCAGAAAGCAGTTCTACCAGGGAGCTCACAGGGCTGGCCACTGCCCCAGGCTTTGCCTGGTTCAGAAGGGGATGCCCCCTGTGGTCAAGGCTCTGACGGGCATTTCACCCAATTCCTGAGGGTACAGGTGGGGGGAGGGGCAGGGACGATGCTGGCCAGGTTCCAGGGTGCAACTTTGACACAGGTGGAGGAGGGCTGTTTCAAGCCAGGGTGATGGTCTCAGCTGGCCTGAGTCATCCAAGGCTGCACCTGACTCTAGGGATTTGGGAGCAGAGAAAGTTCATCTTTGTGGGGCTCTTTGGGGTGCTCAGGAGCAGTGGCCAGGAGTCAGACTCAGCCTTAGTCCAGAGTTTCAAGGGCCAAGGAGGGGCTGGTGGTTTGGAGTTATTTTTACTACAAAAGAAATTACCTAGTTTTATAAAGACAAATGTATTGTAGTTAAGTAATGTAGTATTTAATAAAATGTTAGTCTGAAGTGATATACTATATTTTGCTTTATCTGATGTTGAAACCAACCTTTTGAACCAGGCATTGTGGCTCATGCCTGTAATTCTAACACTTTGGGAGACCAAGTTAAGGAGGATCGCTTGAGGCCAGGAGTTTGAAACCAGCCTGAGCAAGAGCGAGACCCCGTCTCTACAGAAAATAAAAAAATTAGCCAGGCATGGTGGCACACGCCTGTAGTCCCAGCTATGTGGGAGGCTGAGGCAGGAGGATCACTTGAGTGGAACATTTTGAGGCTGCAGTGAGTTGTGATGATGCCACTGCATTCCAGCCTGGGTGACAGTGACACTCTGTCTCAAACAAACAAAAAAACGCCAAGCTTTTGTAACAGCTGGGGAAGTGGCTGGTAGATGTCGGAGAAGCCATTTTAGAAGTAGAATTGTGCACACTTCAATGATCCTGGCTTGTTCAGAATAAGGGGAAACATTGGTTGGGAGGCTGGCGCTCCAGGAAACTTCCCCTCGGATTTCTAGGTGGAGGCCCCAGGGCCACCTGCAGGAGCAGGGTGGAGGCAGCCTCTTGGGCCTGGCTGTCTGGTAGAGGGGCAGTGGTCAATCCTTTCCAGTATATGGGAAGCCTGGGCCCTTGGAGGTCTCCTGCAGGCCATTATGGGGGATGGGGAAATCACTGCGTGGTTGCTTCCAGATGCAGGAGCTGTTGGGGGCACACACTGGTGGCCAAAGAGTGAGTGGCCCCTGCTGATCCACTCTTGTGCTTGTAGCTGTGTCCTGTGGGGACACCGGGGCTGTCTCTGCTGACCTTGCTGTGGGTCAGGGTGGCCCAGGAATCACCAGCCGAGCATGGTGGGCAGCCAGGCAGCACATGCGGTTCTCACCCTGACCTGGGCTCTCTGGGCAGCACCCTGGGATTCCTGATGGCACTGAGCAGTGCTACCCCTGGGCCTCCAGTGGGCACCCCAACAGCAGGACAGTAAAGGCTTGCTGCTGTTTCCCTTATCTTGCTCCTTGTGTAAGAGTGGTGAATTTATGAGGAGCTCACGGTGCAGGTGGAGAAAAATTTCTCACAGAAAGGTTAGGATAGAAGGAAAGTTTATTTTACTTTTTCCAGATGGGAAAAGGGCCAATGTGGAAGTGAAAGAGGGAAAGTGTGTTAGGTGTAGAAGATCAGTTACTCAGGCTTTTTATTTAGGGGTTGTAAAAGGGGTGAAGATGATTTATGGCTGTATCCCAATTAGCTGGGTGCTACTGTATCCACTTCTTTTTTCTTACCGGTGGGCTGATAACAGCAGCGCCTGTAGGATGTATCTTGTCGTTGATCTTGCCCTTGAGATTTGGTTTTGGGGCAGGAACTGAGGCCTGAAGCTAGCACCCCTGCTGGAGCTCAGGAACTCTTCAAGACTGTAAAGCCAAAAGTTCTGGTGAATGTAAAAGAATTTACATTTGCTTTCTGTCTGCTCAGCTCTTTTCAGATGTTGTGAAAACAGAACTATGCGGGGTGCCTGTTAGCAAGAGAGCTCATATGATTGATCTTAGCCCTTACTAAGAAACTAGATAATTTTTTCTGTTATTTTGCTAGCAAGGCCATCCTTTCACTTGACCCATAGAATGTTGCTTGGGGAAGAAGTTTATATAACTTCTTTGAAAAACAGGACAAGTGGACTTGTGTTTTCTGTGCTCTGTGGGTCTTCTGATCTTTTTAAAAAAATCCCCTTTCAAAAAAAAATGTCTTCTGACTTTTTCCGATGTGGGGCTTTTGTCTTTACCTTCATTCTTTTGCAGACACAGGCCAGCACTGCTTCAGCTAACGTAGAGACTGGTAAACATTCACTGTGTGTCAGACCCTAGGGCTCACAGGCACTTGGGGACTCTTTAGTTCTGTGCTGAGGGCTATGATGGGGATGCCCAGGGCCTGGGAGGCCGACGACAGAATGTGGCTGTCTCCGTTTGGGGATGACCTTCCTGAGTTCAAAACGGAGGGAGGGGGGCACACCAAGGCACTGTCCTGAGGGCAGCATGTGCAAAAGCTCAGCCCTCCCAGGAGTGTGGGGGGGTAAGGGGGAATCCCAAGCCTTCCCCTGGGGCTCAGCCTCCTTGACCTCTACCCCCCCGCCCACTCTTTCACCTGGAACCTTGGGGCTGCCAGCTGCAGCTCTGACTGCGGGGAAGTGGGATTGGACAGGATGAGGAGTCTGCAGGTGTCTTGCACCCAGGCAGGCCCAGTTGGCTCTGGACAGAGGGTGGGACTGATTCCTTAAATCCACAAGGAAATTGAGAGCCTGTGAGCACCAGGCACTAGGGACACGGGAGGACGTCCGGGACTCAGGAGGACCAGGCAGGGAGACAAGCAGTTCAGCCAGTGGCAGGTGTGTGGTCAACGGCCAGGGCAGTACAACCGAGAAGATTCAGTTGTACTGGTCAATTGTCGAAGTCTAAAAGATTACTCCAAGACTTTTAGCAGCTTACAACAGACCACTGTCAACCCAAATGAGTGACTGAGGCAAAAATCTCAATCAATGGAGGTTTATTAAGCCAAAGTTGAAGATGCGCCCAGGAAAAACACGAACCGCAGACAAGCTATGGCAGTTTTTTCTGAAGGGGAAGTTGGAACCTTCAGCATTTTGAAGGCAACAGAGAGGAGGAAAAAGGCGGGGGTGGGGGGGCTGCTGAGGCAAAGTGGTTACATTCTTGTGAGGCCCAGGAAATCTACATTATACATAAAATAAGGAGAATGTTAGAAGGAAAAAGGGAGCGAAGGAAGCTTCAATTATATAGATGTCGCTGGGTAGGTGGAAGAAGTCTGATTCTGTCTTGTTCTCCAGCTCTGTTACCTGTAACATAAACTTGTTATTCATTATTTGTGTGGACTCAACAGGCTTCAGTTTTAGGTGCTTATGGGAGGCCAGCAAGGATTTTCCTTAATAAATGCTCAGTGGGACCAGTTCTTCACAGGTGCCCGAGGTCTTTACCTTCTCTTTTGCATAAGGAGCTGGGGGGATGGCCCTGAGACTTGGATTTCATTTTTTACACCACGCACCCCCGCGGCCTGGCGGGGTCGGGGGCGCGTGGTGTAAAAAGGAAGACCGCACCTTCCGGATTCCGGTTCCCGCCAGCGCGGAGACACGCCCCCACCTGGGCCGGGGCCAATAGGAGATGCGCCCCAATCCAGCTGGGACCAATCGGAAACGCGCCGCTTCCCCCCGCCCCGCGCCCGCGTCCGCGTCGCGCGCGTCCATAGCTCCCGCCAATACCCCTCCCCCGCCCGCGGAGGCGCGACCTATCAGCGCCCGAGGGGTCGCCGCCTCAGTGCGGGGGGGCGACCTTTTCCTCGGGTCTCTCCTCAGTCAGCTACACAGGGCGTCTGGCAATGAGGCCGCGCTGCCCGCCGCGGTCCTGGGGCCTCAGCCCCGCTCTACTCGGCCCGCGAGGCGCGCGCAGCCGAGGGCTTCCCCCGCCCGCATGGGCCGGATGGTCTTGCCCGACCCGGCGCGCGCGGGAGCGCCGAGGGGCGGGGCCAGCGGCCCTATAAAAGCGGTTGGGGGCGGGGCATGTAGAGCCTGTAGGCGTCCGCGCGGGGAGCTCGTCTGCCCGGTGGCCGCCGCAGCTGCAGCGCCGCGCGTCCGCCCCGCGCGCGCTCCCGCCGCCGCCATGGCCTGCCGGCCGCGAAGCCCCCCCAGATACGGGAGCCGCTGCGACTGCGACGCCAGGTGAGGCCGGGCCGCGCGGCCGTGGGGGTCCCCGGCTGGCCCTGGGCGCGCGCGTCACGCGGGGCCGGGGCCGTGCAGGGCCGCGTGTGGGGCGGGGGTCCTCGGGCCGGGGCCGGGCAGGGCCGCGTGTGGGGTGGGGGTCCTCGGCCATCCGAGACCCGCCGACTGCGTCTCTGTCCGCAGCCCGCCGTCCCCCGCGAGATGGAGCCTCGGACGGAAGCGCAGAGCCGACGGGAGGCGCAGGAAGCCCGAGGACGCCGAGCAGGGCGAGCGCCGGGGCGCCGACCGCAGACCCGAGAGGTGGGCCTCAGGCCGCTGGTGCTTGGGGGTCTGGAGGGGCGCGGTGGGGCCCTTGCAGAGGCTGCTTTGGGGACCTCCTCTGCTCCTGTTTTCAAAAGATGTCGGGGCAGATCAGATAGGTGCAGTCTGGGTCCCCTTAATCTTTGTCTCTGCTCGATCTCCCAGGCCCCTGCTTTACTGTCCGAGTGAAATGACGATTAGGAGGCGGGCGCAGCCATCGGGTGCCTTCCGGCTGGGCCACCACGGCTGGACTGTGAGGTGCTGGACGCCCCGGAAGCATCTTGCCCTTGATAGGTGTCAGCAAAGCGGGCTTCAACCTGTTTGAGCTCTTACTGTGCTCCAGGGAGAGTGATAGGGACTATCACGAACTTAAAACGTTGTGAGGTAGCAAGGCGTTTTTATTTTACTCTTAAGAGTTAATTTGGAGAAGTTACAGGGTGGAAAAGGGTGTTGAGTGAAAGCCAGAAGGCAAATCAAGATTTAAGGTCCAGATCCCTTTTTCCATTCTAATGCTTCTGAGGCTTCCCGAGGCTTTTGTAGCATTTACTTGAGCATTTTGTAGGTTAGGCAGTGTGCTGGATGGTCAAGATGTGAGCTGAACAAGGTCTCCGTTCTTGTGCTTATAGCCTGATGTGGGTGGGACAGCATGTCAAACAAGGTAATTCATGGGGAGGAGGAGTGTCTGAAAAAAAAATAAGGGGCACCTGTGGTGGTGGTCGTGAGGGGGCTGTTCAGGGACATGGTCAGGGAAGGCCTCTCTTGGAGGATCTTTGGGATCCTCATGACTGGGATGAAATGGGAAGTGATTTCTGTGCGGGATAGCTCCTGTGAGGAGTTATGTGCCAAGGCTCCCAGGTGGGGGTGTTTGTGAACTGACCAGAGGACAAGGGCAGGCTGCTGCTAAGCTCAAGTGAAAGGGTGTGGTGACTTGGCTGAGATGGAGCAGTGAAGGTGGTAGGAAATGCGTGGTTTGGGATAGACTTCTGAAGGCAGGACCTGTAGGACTTGCTGAGGGATTGGGGGCAGGTGGAAAGAGGAATCAAAGATGACTCAACACTTTAGGTCTGAACACCTGTGTTGATTATGGAGCCATTTCCAGGATAAAGAGGTGGGAGTGGAGCAGGCCTGCATGGGGAGGGAAGCTTTTTAGACAGCAAGGGGAGATGTCAAGAAGGTAATGGGATCCTAGGAGTCTGGATGGGGAGGCCACACCAGGCACCCTGTGAGTTACCAGCACATACAGATGACATTTAAAGGCTTAGGACTAGGGGCAGGTAGAGGAGAGGTCCTAGGATAGCCCCAGGGCTAGATACAAAGGAAAGATAATCAAACCTTATCGAGATCAAATTCTGAACTCTCCAGTGGCCTTGTTTAGCTGAAGATAAGATGTGAAATCTATATAATCCTCTAGCAGTCCTTGTCTGGACCAGGGCTCCTCTAGCCGCCTCATTCCTCCAATATGGCAGGAATGCTTCTGTCCTGGAGCCTTGGTACTTGCCGCTTGCTCTGTGTGGAGAATGCATGCAGGTACCTAACAGATAGAGCCAGCTGCATCTCCATAGGGGGTGGGGGTGCTGGTTGTCGATGGAGTAGGGCAAGAAGTGGTCCCTTTGGAAGTAGGTTAGCTCAGTGTATAGAATGGGCTTTGTTGTCCCAAGGTAGGGTAGATTGTGAGTATAACCTGCCAAATCTAAGAAGTGGGCTTTAGTTTCATGAGAGGTACCAAAACATGAGATGTAGTGTAAGGTTATTCATATGTACCCTTTAAATTATTTCTGTGGGGCATGGTGGCTCACGCCTGTGAGCCCAGCACTTTGGGAGACCAAGGTGGGAGGATTGCTTGAGGTCAGGAGTTCGAGATCAGCCTGGGCAACATAGTGAGACTCTACAGAAACCTACAAAAATTAGATGGATGTGGCGTAGGCCTGTAGTCCCAACTACTTGGGAGACTGAGGCAGGAGGATGGCTTGAGCCCGGGAGTTTGAGGCTGCAGTGAGCTATGATGATGCCACTGCACTCCAGCCTGGGCGACAGAGTAAGACCTTGTCTCAAAAAAAAAAAAAAAAAAAAAAAATTCCTGTAGTTCAGATTCCTGCTGGAGACCCAGACCTGAACCTCTTGATACACTAGTGAGGATGTTGGTGTCCAAACCTGGACAAGCCTCCATTTGGTTCTTTATCTGCAACACAGTTACTGAGTAATTTAACTTTCAGTTAATTACTTAATTTGATATCAGACCTTTCCAGCCAATTTTAGAATTTGGAAATTTACTTTTAGAAATCCAATTTAAGTTTCTTTGAGTGGTGGGAAGAAATGATAATTACGTAAAGGGATTCATTTGTTACTGCAATTGCATTTTCAAAGCACACCATTTCGTTCACTACTAAAATATAAGAGGTTGCTTATTTGGTGTAGTTGAAATTAGTGCCTAGTTTTGATATATCAGTGGTGGCCAATAGAGAGAGGAAGTGGAAAAATAAAAATGTAAGTTTATGTCTAATATATAAATAACGGACACATCAGCAAGTTCAACTGCCAGAATTTTTGGCATTAAGCCTTAAGCTTTCAAATTGTCTTATTTTTTTTTTTCTCCCGAATTTCCTGATCTTGATTAAATATTTTCTTAAGCTAGAGACAGAACTGAGCTCCTGGATTAGGTTTTACCAGTAGACTAAGCCTAATGTATCCAGGACTCTGACATATATACTTACTACCCTTCCATATACACTTTAATTTTGGGGTAATCTGAATCATTAATTATGTGCATCTAAAAAGTAAATATATATTAGCCCCTATATATATTAGGTTCCTACTGTGTGCTGGTCACTGTGCTTAGCACTAATTGTGTATTATCTGAAATTGTTTAAAAACTCCTGAAAAAAAAATAGCTCCTCATTTTGCAAATAAGTTGTATTAGGTGCTCTTCTTAGTGCTAACAGTGCCTTGTTGACTTTTTCTGCCTTTACTCTCAGTGGACTGTGTCCCCATGATTTAGCCAGTGCTGGCACATGATAGGTAGGCAGAAGTTTAATGAATGAAGCCCAGAAAAACTTTAAGTGAATTGCCCAAACTTAGTGAACTAGTAAATTATGGAGCAGAGGTTCTTTTCAAGTCTGATTCAACTCTCAAGCCTGTTCCCTTGGCACTCTGCCAAACAGCCTTTGAATGTTTTTTTTCCCCTGAATATTTCCTGACATGCAATTGGAAAGGAAACTGAAAGTTTGTGTCATGGTTCAAATATGCATTTTCATTTTATTACAGCTTTACCACTCCTGAAGGCCCCAAGCCCCGTTCTAGATGTTCGGACTGGGCAAGTGCAGTTGAGGAAGATGAAATGAGGACCAGAGTTAACAAAGAAATGGCAAGGTATACATTTTGGACCATTTTGAAGGTGTTATCTGTGGTGTTTGCAATTGTATATTAAATTCGAGGTGTGTCTTAGAGCATTGCTTCTCAAAAGTCTGGGCCCCAGACCAGTAACATAAGCATGTCCTGTGAGCTTGTTAGAAATTGGGATTCTTAGGCCCCTCCTTGGCCCTGCTGGTGATGGGTGGGGCCTGGCCACCCTGCACAAAGCCCTCCAGGTGAATCGGCTCCCTAAAGCATGAGTACCACTGTCCTCTTAGTGGTGATCCTTCTGAGAGTGGAAGTAGGGGTGCAGTGGTGCTGCTGGACTGCAGACTAGAGGACTGTCAGGAGCTTTCTGCAGTTACGTTACCACCTGCCACATGCTTTGCTCATACTGCCCAGCACAGAAGATGGAGTGTGCTCTCCAGGTGAGGGAATGTGCTCTTGGCTGACGCCTGGTTCAGGTAACACAGCTCAGAAATGCCAGTGTCCAGGGAGTGGTCCCTAACTTGGGGTCTGCAGTTGTACACAAATTGTTGTGTATATCCAAGTTCTCACAAACTGTAAGCCAATTCCTCTCCCTTGGCTCATTATCATTTGGATAGTGCATTCTTAATATCGTCTAATCTCCCTTGATTACATTATCAATGTTTTTGATCCTTTTTCTCCTTTGATATAGGCCATCAAACCCAAACCAGCTGAATGAACTTGGAATTAAAATGTGGTTCATAAATAGTTGAAGTATTTTGCAAGAGATTTCTAGCTGACAAGTGGCTGATAGATCAAACAGGATCTTTGTTAGTTCTTGATTCTGATAAGAAAATGTGTCCTATGTGTCAGTCAGGAGAGCAGGACTAAACTGCCCATCCTCATCTCAGCAGTTGGTGATGGTATTTATAGCTGCCTCCTCTGAAAAGGCACAGGAACACATGGGAATTGGTTATTGAACATTCAGGGGTCATTCTTAATTTCTTTAAGGTATCGAAATGTGTGGCTGGGTAGTATGCATGGATAGAAAGAATGAACTGGGAGTTGACACATGTGGGTACCAATGTTTTGAATGAATTGTTTTATTTACATAGGTCTTGACTTTCTCAAATATGAAATTAGAACATTTGACTTGATCTACACGGTTTCTGTGTTCTGTTCATAAATACTAGAATAGTTCTTGCATACCTGTGGTCCTAGTTGCTCCCCAAGTTACCACTAGCCAGGGCCTATCTGCAGCCCTTGTGCACCTGTCTGGACCCTCCTGTGGGTGGACCCCTCTTTGTTCCTCAGTTGTCTCATGGGCCTTGTCTGAAAATTGTTGTATTTTGGAAAACAGGCATACTTTTGTCCAGAGTGTTCTTTTGGGACACTCCATTGATTATGCCCTTTCTTTCTTTTTTTTTTTTTTTGTTTTTTTCTTTTGAGACAGAGTCTCACTCCTTGGAACTCCTTCACCTGGGGTAGAGTGCAGGGGCATCATCACAGCTCACTGCAACCTCAACTCCTGGGCTCAAGCAATCCTCCTGCCTCAGCCTCCCGAGTAGCTGGGACTACAGGCATGTGCCACCACACCCAGCTAATTTATCTATTTTTTTTAGAGACAGGGTCTTGCTCTTGCCCTTGCTCAGGCTGGTCTCGAACTCCTGACCTCAAGTGATCCTCCTGCCTCGGCCTCCCAGAGTGCTAGGATTACAGGTGTGAGCCACTGTGCCTGGCCTGATTATGCCCTTTCTGATGGAAAGCTGCTGCTTTTAGTGCAACCTGGGTGATTTGACCGCCTGGCCCCATGGCGAGCCTTTACAAGGCAGGCCAGCTTACTCCCCTACAGCAAAGGGAGTATGAGAAGTCAGCTTACTATACTTTAAAGCGAGGAACAGACTACAAACTGGCAATGTGAGAATTTGAAAATGAGTTTTCATCATACCTGAAGCCAGTTTTTCTCATCTGGGGTACTGGAGGGAATGAAGCCCCACAGAAAATGATTTGTGGGACTAGTTTCTCAATTCTTACAAGGCTGATATATAACCAGTGCTGTTTTAGATACACAGGATATAAATTATTTCCTTAACTCTTGGTGTCCAAACTGCACTGGATACCATAGCACACTTGGGGGTGGATTTTAGATTTTGGAGGGAGGCACAATGATAAGTGGCATCTTTCAGACACCCGAATGAACCTCTAGCTTGAGGTGGGTTGTGGTTTTAACGTCAGATCTCATTAGGCTCCTTTAAATGATGTCCTACTTTTTTTGCAGAGCTGGGTTTTAGTAGTTACTGCGGTAGAAAGCTGATGCCTCATGAAATCCATGAGGAACGAGGCATGAGGGGGTGGTGTTCAGTTACCAAGACTGGAGAAGGCACAAAGTTCCTAGCAGGCACACACATCCCATTAGTAATTGTGGTATTTGAAAAATGAAAACTTCTTATTTCAATTTTTTTTTTTTTTGTAAGGCTACTGAGTTTGGGGAATGTAAATTTTTGTTGTGTGGATCTCACTACTTAAACTGAACCTGTCAGTGATTTCTTTTGGCCTGGGGAACCTTTGTATTACGTAGGATGGTGTACCTGAGAGTTTTAGGGTAGAGTTTTGTCAGAACTGGGTGCTTTATTTTTATTGTTTATTTGTTTATTTATTTCTCTATTACTGATTTATTTACTAGTGATAATTATGCTATAAATACAAATTTTAATGGACATAAAACATACAGAACTATAGATGACAGTTTCAAAGACATAGACCCATAGACGACAGTATCACAACCCACCCCACCCCCACTCAATGAACATACTGCCTGTTTTCCAACCATCATTTCTGCAGAGTCAATCCGGTTTCATCTCTATCCCCTCTCACAGCCACCTCCCCGGAGCATTTTTTAAATGTAAATTATACTTTCTCTAGGAACAGTTTGGTGCTACGGTTTCTTTTTTATTTTATTTTATTTTATTTCAGTGTATTATGGGGTATTTTTGTACCTTTTTAAAAAAAGCAATATTTATTTTGCCCTCAGGTATAAAAGAAAACTCCTCATAAATGATTTTGGAAGAGAAAGAAAATCATCATCGGGAAGGTAGAGGCTGTGTAAACGTTTCTTTCCTAATTTGATAGACCTGTCGATTGGGAATGAAAAGAGCCGTGACCAAGAAATGGCCGTCCTCGAGCCTGCCTTGCTCAGAGCCACCTTCCCTGGGTGCTGACACTGTGTCTGTTGTGTGCGCAGTTCCCATCTGCACAGAGACGCTGGACTGTGCTGTTGTTAATGAGGTTTAGAATCTGGAGAATGAACCCTCCTTCATTATTGTGTTTCAACATTGTCTTGGTTCGCCTTATGTGGTGGTCTCAATTGTAAGGCTTGTTCTGTTAACCCTTCATTTTTCAGTTCTGATTCAAAGGAGTCCATGTCTACGGTGCCGGCTGACTTCGAGACAGATGAAAGTGTCCTGATGAGGAGACAGAAGCAGATCAACTATGGAAAGAACACAATTGCCTATGATCGCTATATTAAAGAAGTCCCAAGGTAGTTTTGCTTTGGTGGCATGTCCTGAACAAGTCTTAAGGTGTTGCACTTCTCGTGTTGCTTAGATTAGGTAGTAAATCTGATGCTGGGAATAGTTTACACCTGAGAAGAACTGTTTATTAGGGATTCACAGGAGCTTATGATGTAAAGAATGGATTAGCAACTGAAAAACCAAGGACATGAAGATTAAAAATAAAATCGTTTTCATAATTTTGAATGTCAGGTAACATTTTATTTCTCAGGACTTACAGATGTAGTTATTAAAATACATGATGTAAAAAAAATGAAGTTAAAGATTGTCAAGATCTAATTGGAGAAGATTGGCATTGCCCTACATTCTGTAAGCAGCATGTTCTTGTCTATCCTACTCCTTTGAACACATAGACACAAAAGGATACAAAGAAAGCTTTAGAGTTTTCCTGAACTTTTTGGCAGGATTGGTGTTAAAACTTATCTTTCTGGAACATAGATGGCAAAGGACTAGTAAGATTAAAAGAGATAGTGCTTTTATATACATTACTTTCTCATTTTGTAGAATCTCAGTTGATCTATAATTTTTAAAATAACACTAATTTCAAAGTTCGGTTAATTAATCTTCAAGCTAATGTGCAAGTGTGAGCGGCATGTGTGGGGTGGTGTTGCTCTCTTGTAGACACCTTCGGCAACCTGGCATCCATCCCAAGACCCCCAACAAATTTAAGAAGTATAGTCGACGGTCGTGGGACCAGCAAATCAAACTCTGGAAGGTGGCTCTGCATTTTTGGGATCCTCCAGCTGAAGAAGGATGTGATTTGCAAGAAATGTATGTCTTTATTGCGTTCTTATTCTGTCTCTCTGATTGGTACAGTGACTGAGCAGCTCTGTGTGTCACTTGTAGGGCAGGTTGTCATAGGTCTAGGTCCTCCTGACAGTTGTAAGGGAGTGAAGTGGCCACTGCAGCTCCAAGCTGGGTTTCTCTGCACAGTGTGTGAAGCTGGGTGGGAGGGAATTGGAGGGAGGAGGTTTGCTTCCTGGATTGGATTTACTTTTTGTAGCTAGAGAAGATAGAGCTCAGTAAATCTAGGAATACATGGTGGCTATTTTTGTTTTTTAAAAGATGGAAACATCCTAAAAAGTATTTGAGTCATTTATGTTGAGCTATGAAAATAAAAGGTCTTATTTTAATTAAGGAAGGCTTTTATCTTTTCCTTGTTGGTTTTTAGACTTGTGCCTAGTTGAAAATACCTCAGGCCTGAACTCTTGCTGCATGATGGGAATACCTGCTGCCTAGGGAGTTAGAAAGCCTGTGCTTGCCTCCCTCTGGATGGCATTTATTTCTGATTTTTCTCAGCTCCCCTCTGGTCCTGAGCCTCTCCCTTCCTCAGACACATTTAGTCATTCAACAAATATTTGAGTTTCTTTGTGCTGGGAAGTTAATTAGAAACTGGCATGTTTGAAATGCTTTTTCACATGGCTTTACAAATTTGGCCTGACAGATGTCACATGGGTTTCTTTCCAGTATGAACCATTGTACCATTCTCTATGAATAGAAAATAGGAAAAGTTAGCAATAGTATAGAGTGTGATTTGTCACCATTTCATTCCGTCCCTCAAAAACTGGGCTTGTTATGAGTGCCCCTGCTCCCGAGGATGCTCGTGGGTATGTGTAAGTAATCCCAAAGCTCTTGAGAACAGGCAAATCTTGGTGTGCTGGGTGTCAGGTAGGTCTTTTCACTTCTTATAATTGCTATCAGCTTGCTTGATCGAGTGGGTCAGGGTTGGATCTGGCAGAAGGGAGGGACACTGTCAGTGTCTGTCAGGGCAGCATGATGTGGGTGGAGCTTGTTTTTAGCGAACGGACTTATAGAATTTAGGTGCACACCGAGTCTCTTGACTTTGTTAAGCCAGTGGCTGACACACTGTTGGATTTCGTTTCGCAGACACCCTGTAGACCTTGAGTCCACAGAAAGTGGCTCCGAGCCCCAGATGAGCTCTCAGGATGACTTTGTAAGTACTTTCTTTGGATGGGTCTCTCAGCTTGGGGGTTTCAGGGGAATTGTTGATAACATATGCCACTTTATAAACCGATTTGATTCAGATGCTTATGCAAAAGGGACCCCTTACCATATTCCCCATTATTGAAGTGTCAGATTTGATTATAAGATTGAATTCTTAGGTAGTGACCTTAATTTAGGTTTTTGGTTCAGTCCAGCTAATCAGACCCACCATTTCCATTTGAAAGTAGAAGGCCTTTTTCCTTTGAATCCAGCATCTCCATATGCATTGTCATTAGCACTTGATTACAGGCTGTATACAGTTTGTGCTGACAAATTGCTAACATAGGAATCATCTGCTAATTGTTATGAAATAAGGGAATGCTTTGTGCCTAGAAGTTTTCCTTGCATTTGCTGATTTTTAAAAATTGCATATTTTTGAGGAGGAAAAGTGTCAAAGATGAAAAGCAGTATATAAAATTGCCTCATCTTTAATTCTGTAATGACTGGGTATATGTTCTTGTGGACCTTTCTGCACGTGCACAGTTTACAGCAGAATGATCCCTTTATTATCTTTATAAAGGAGACCACCCTAATATTTTCCTATAGAAGCATCTAGCATATTAAGTGAAAAAACAGGCTACAAACTAGAAAATGTAAACATGTATTGTGAAATACTCAGGTAAAACATAAGATCCTGTACTGTATTTGAACATATAAAGTAAAGGTGTACAGTTACCTTTTCCTGCCAGCTTTCCATCTGTGTCACCCTTGGTAAGGTCCTTCCAGTCTACTTGACCATTTGAACACCACACAGCCTTTATTTGTGACTGACAATTTGTGATTGAGAAATTAGAAGTAACACAAATGTCCATCAGTAGAGTTGTGGCAAAATTACATTTACTTCTTAAGGAATGCACCTGTTACAGATCATGTTTTTGAAGACTATCTAATGAAGTGGGAAAATTGTCAAGATAAATCTAAAAAGAATAACTATAGATAAAAAGAATATTTAACTGAGCCCAGTTTAGTGATAGTTATACATATATAGGACTAAAGTGCCTGTCAAGATCTTGACAGGTGGGTATCCTTGGTTTGGATTAAGAGTGGCTTTTGTAATATTTTTTAAATGTAACTCTTGTCCCAGTTCTAGAATCAGATTATGACATGCCAGCTGCAGTGTTAGAAGCTAGAAGTAAGTGAGCGGTCCTGGGCATGAGGAAGAGAAGGAAAGAGGAGACTGCATGGGTGTGGGGGGCAGGATTAGAGACTGGGGTCCTGGTGAGAGATCTTGGGGGCCTCCAAGGAGAGGTGGCTGTAGATGGCTTGATGTGTAGAAGGGAGGAGAGAAGGCTGAACTAAGGTATTTGGGAAAGCATTTTTCTCCAAAACTGTTTTGAATAACAATCTGTAGCAAACACCTATGTAGCTATTTCCTATTTGTGTGTGTTCCTTAACCACTTGAAAGTGGTGGTGGAGCTTTGCCACTAAATATTACAAATTTTGTCTCCTAAGATTGAGGATGTTCTTATGGACATAACCACAAAATAGTTACCACACTCAGGAAAGGTACTGTTGACAAAATTCTGTCTAATAAGCAGTTCACATTTCAGGTTTCCTGGTTGTTCCAATGTCCTTTTTAGCATTTTTTTCCTTTTTTGATCTAGAATTGAATCAAGGATCACATGCTTAAACTACCCCGTCTCTTCCCTTTCACCTAGAACAGGCTCCCTGCCTTTCCCCATGATCTTGACTCATTTCTTTGAAGAGGAGTTTAGTTTTTGTAAAGCAGAGTGTTAGTCAGTTTGGAGCTGCTAGATTGTATCCCTAAGGATTAGGTCAGGTTGGATCCTTTGGGCAAGAACGCCATCATGGGGAGTGTATATTGGTTTGTCCTGTTGGTGATGTTAAATTTATAGCATGATTCAGGTGGTATCAACTAGAGGCCTTTTAAAATTCTTTCTGTGCCTTTTAGAATTCTTTCTGTGCTTATAAAATGTGTACACATCTAAACTGTTATGTTATATAGTGTCTTGTAAATGGTACGTATGATCCCTCTTTGTAATATCATCAACATCCGTCTCAATTACAATTGAGGTGTACACCTTGACTTGTAGTGTATCTCGTGATGCAAGTAAGTTGTGGGGTATATGAAGTGGCCTCCGTTTTAGGGGTGAGATGGGCTCAGGAAAGGGCTGTCTTCAGTCCCCAGAGCTCCCGTGCTAGAGCTGAGGCAGATCTTCCTTGGCTGGTGGGTGACTCAGCCATTTTGGTGTGATTCTCCTTCACAAGTCACAGGTGGGTGGCATCCTGCGCCTGGTCCTTGAGGCAGCTCCCATTAGAGTTGAAGTAGCTGTGGCTCAGAGATGTCAAGGGATTAGTGAGCTTCTAATGCTAACCTGGGACAGGGGGTAGTTTAGTGGGTAGGAATTTAACACTTCCAGCTAAAGTTTGATGTTATTCATTATCCATGAGTTTTAATTAGCTGCTCACTTTGCATTCTCTGTTGTGTTCTGCCTTCACATGACCTTCACTGATGATGCTGGGTCTGTCTTGGGCCTGTCGTGCTGCTGGGCACAGGAGCGTGCACTGTCCCCTCAGTGGGCGAGTAATAGGCCAGTGTTTAATGTCTATGTCTGGACGTCGACATGACCCATGCTTCTGTTTTCTAGGATGTGTACTCTGGCACACCCACCAAAGTCAGACATGTGGACTGCCAAGTGGAGGACGAGTTTGACTTGGAAGCCTGTTTAACTGAACCCTTGAGAGACTTCTCTGCCATGAGCTAACTGTGCCACCTGGCGGCCGCCAGAGAAACAGATGCCCCCACACCCGGTGGGAGGCCAGCTAAGGCCAAGCACGTGTTGTGCCCTTGTACCTGGGTGGTTTCTCTGTTAATAGCTCATTATCTCATGACAAATTGTTATTCCTGCCTTATTTTCATAAGAAACATTAGTTTTATGTACTAGTGAGTGTATTTTGCATGTTTTAAATTGTTAATGGAGCTAAATCCAAGGAAGATTGGACTTGAAGCAATTTTGCAACAAACTTAATTGCTTAATCTTGACCATCCTACAAGTTAAACTTACAAGTATCCTTTAACAGGTTTTCCACAGGTATTTTAGACATGAAGTTGCCACTTGTCAGATGGGTTGTTTGGGATTTAACCATGAATTCATGGGACCAATCTAGAATCAACTTTCTTTACAGGTGTTTGACAAAGTATTCTCAGTGTCAAATACCTAAATATCTTTATGGAAATTTAGTTTTTGGCCTTTTACCAGTATGTTGAAGTAGGTTTTTTTCCTCATTCAGAGCTCTGACAATTAAACATGTTAAATTAATGGGTTTTATGTAAGTTATACAGTCTTAACTTGGTACTTGTAAATAGTGCTAGGTAGGCTCCTTATCTAGAATACTCCAAGAGTTAAGGCAGCAGAGGGATTTAGAAAGAACTTTTTTTTTGTGGTCAGTTAATTTACTATGTAAAATGGCTGTAAATGATATTGTGTACAGATTTTCTGTTCAATATTCATTTGTAAACTTCTTGTTAAGACTGTTATGTTTCTATTGCTTTTGTATGTAATGATATTGCAAAAATAAAAAGAAAACCTTCTTTAACTGATTTAGGATTTTGCCAGGTGGGCTATATGCTGTGAGAACTAATGTGTTTGGAGGGTCAGAGTGTGCATCTGTCTGTCCCAGGTCTGAAGTGCTCATGTGGTGCAAGGTGAGGGCAATGCATGGTGTGGAGAAAGAATTGTGGCCAGTGCTCAGGAGTGGTCCTCTGTGCCTCATTTGTGCCGGCTCATTAAGCCCCACCTTCCACTGGGTGAGGGCCCTTGTCTGATAGGTGTGGAGCTCCTTCAGGGTGTGCCCAGACCCAAACAAGGAGCCAGTGACCTAGGTTCCATACTTATTCCTCAGCAGCTGGGATGACAGGGACAGACCCTGCAGCAGGGCCAGCATTAGGGCTGGGTCCTGAGGGGCGCCTAGCCATGGCCTGCCTTCCACAGCTGCACCTGGGACCCTGGCAGCTGCCTGCAGACATGGCCACCAGCCCATAGGCACAGCCACGTCCCAAAGACACTCCTTCAAAATTGATGCTGGGCTTGCTTCAAACGAGGGATGGGCTCTGGCGACTTTGTTCTAGGAGTTTGAAAAGGCAGAAGCCCTTCCTTGTTTAGTTAACACATCTATCAAGCCCTGTGTCAGGTCCAGTGTGGGAGACACTGGGGGCACAGCAGGAGACACCACCTGCAGTCTGCACTCACACTCTGGTGGGGAGACTAGGTAGTAAGTGTGGTGTCAGGTAGAACAGGTCAGGGACAGGGAATTGGCAATATTTTCACGGTGGTTGGGAGATGCCAGATGAGATGGCATTTGAGCCGAGATGTGCTATCACCCCACGGAGGGCAGCAAGTGCAGAGGCCCTGGGGTGGGAGTGTAGCATGTTGACTGCCAACAACATCCTAAGATGTGGGCGGACTTTGGGGGTGTGTCTGTGAGGAAACCACTAGAAGAAGCCTTTGCTTTGAGGCTGCAAGTGAAGACTGGCGGGAAGGTGTAGATAATATGGGAGATAACAGCAAAGTGGATCCCTGTGTAGTGACACGGTTGCCTCCGCCATGGTGGCAGAACAGAAAATGTCTCATGAGCTGGATGGTGTGGCCAAGGTTTCTAGGCAGGTAGCTTCTGGTGTCCTTACGTTAAGAGCTAAAACAGTGCAGGGAGAAGCAAGGGAGGGCGCTAGCTGTGAAGGAGCAGCACTTAGTGCTCTCAGATGTCCATAGCCTTGCCAAATGGTGAAGGGTGCTTCCAGTGGACAGCCAGGAAGACCAGGTCTATGCTGAAGCTGAGGTTGTGGCTGTGAAACCCTCCAAGACCTGTCTGTCCAACAGTGGGGCTGCTTGTCCCTTGGCAGGAGCACAAGACAGACAAGGGTTGTTTTGAAGAGATTTGTGTATGTGGCTTCTGTCTAATGAATTGAACCCCAGTAGGAGTTGCAGGAGTCTCGATAAGCTTTTGAAAGAATTATACTGGCAGAATCACTAGCAGGTTGGGCTGAAAAGGACCAGGCAATACGAAATGAAAGAGGTCTCTTGGATCAGCAGGAAGCAGGCTGAGACACCTGCCACCTTTCATGGAAGAGGAAGGATAATTCCAGGGTGAGCCCAAAAGCCTGGAAAGTCACTGGAGCAAGGCCAAGCCCTCATGGGGACCTACCCACATGACATTTGCCTGGCAGACCAGTGATTCCTGGGAGTGGCTCTTGTAGTCATCCTAGGTCTGTTCCCTGCCCTGGGTCCCCCCACCCCCATTGTATGTTGGGTGTATAGCCTGGCAGGGCTGGGGGGCAGGTAGGTTGTCTCTTTAGCTCTGATGTCTTCACCTGCAGGGGGACTCAACCCCAGGAGCTGACCTTAAGGAACGATGTCCGAGGAGCCCTGTCCACACGGGAGTGGATTCAGATGACATTCTGGACCTTGGGCTCACCCTGTGGTGGAGGTGGGACTTGGAGGCCTGGGCAGGGAGCATATCTTGCATTTTGGAGGATTATAAATACCCTGTGGCCAGAGGGTGGGCTGTGGTGATCTGAGCAGAGGTATGATGGGCGAGGTGAGGGTTGGGGGTGGGTGCAAGTGGGATGTTGACTCTGCCCTGGCTGAGACTGGCAGCGGGGGTCTCGAGCAGGGGTGTGAGGCCTGACTTGGGCTTCAGAAGAATTGCCCTGGCTAGTAGCTTTTGTTTCACATTTAAATTCTTGTAATGCTCTTAAGCACCAAGGAAATCAATCTTCAGACTTCAGTGCTTGCCTCTTAATGCTGTTAATGTAATCTAGTATTTTCTCTGAGTGTTACAAATAACCAATAGGATAGAACTGAGTTGTCTTTATTCGTGACTCTTGTACATTGAGCCTAGAAGTGTCGGAACTAAATTAAGTTTGTCCAGCATGATTAATTCTTCACAATCCCAGGCTGATTGCTATCTCGTCCCCGTAGGTGAGTCATTTTCCTGTCTTGCCAGCTATAGCTGGGGTCAGCCTATCAGGGTTGTCATCCAACAGCCCCAGACTGACTTTTCTCCCTGTATTGTGAAGCTGTTCATGTTTCTTGCTGGCCTGTCAAGATCTTTGTCCTTTAGGTTCTCTTTTTCAGCAATTCTGCCACCAAGTTGCTGACTCTTCCGTCCCTTTGGTAGGAAGATGTCAATAGAGTCTCCCAGGTTAGTCCATAGCCTCTGCCTGAACCACAGGGCCAACTCCTGTTGGCTTTCTGGGCCCGTGTGGTGGCTCCTGACTAACTGCTGGGTTATAGGATCTATTATTCCATGTCGGCAAATCTGAAAGGTCTGCTAGGTAAAGTCATGCTACAGTACTTGACAAACTGAAGTACCTTGCACAGTAGTGTGTTAGCTGTCTACTTTGAACCTGGTTTGGTGTGGGAGGGGGAGGAAGTGTGCCTATTTGATCATCAGTCTGCATATATTTTTATTTTATTTTTATTTGGGGGGGATTGCGGAGGTGGGTTCAATTTTCTTTTTTTTTTTTTTTTTGAGACAGAGTCTGACTCTGTCACCCTGGGTAGAGTGCAGTGGCATCATTGTAGCTCACTGCAGCCTCAAACTCCTGGGCTTAAGCAATCCTCCTGCCTCAGCCTCCCAAGTAGCTGGGACTACAGGTGAGCAGCACAACGCCCGGCTAATTTTTCTATTTTTTGTAGAGATGGGGTCTTGCTATTGCTTAGGCTGGTCTCGAACTCCTGAGCCCAAGCAATCCTCCTGCCTCAGCCTCCCAGAATGTTAGGATTACAGGCATGAGCCACTGCCTGACCAATTTTTTTTTTTTTGAGACGGGGTCTCTGTTGCCCAGGCTAGAGTGCAGTAGCGTCATCATAGCTCAATGCAACCTCAGACTCCTGGGCTCCAGCGATCCTCCTGCCTCAGCATCCTAAGCATCTGGGACTACAGGCATGTGCCACCATGCCTGGCTAATTTTTCTATTTTTCGTAGAGATAGGGTCTTGCTGTGTTGCCCAGGCTGGTCTCAAACCTCTGCCCTCAAGTGCTTGGCCTCCCAAAGTGTTGGAATTACAGGCATGAGCCACTGTGCCTGGCCAGTCTGCATATAATTTTGTGTTTAAGAACCTTGGGGGTTTTTTCTTTTTGCTTTGTTGTTTTGTTTGCATTTTAATGTGCAGATTAGCCCTAAACCACTTGGTAAAAATCACACTTCAAAGATGCACATAAAGTTTCCCTGGAACCCCCACCTCAGTGTAGGAGTGTAGGAAGCAGAACCTCCAATATTAGCACGAAGGACTCGGTGGCTGAGGCTCCAACAGAGACGGTGACTGTGTACAGTACCTAGCGCTGCTGCTGTTGCTGAGCTCCCTGCACATCCTTGATTCCTAGGTCCTTCCAGGCTGCACTCAGTCTTCAGGCAAGAATTAAAGCAGCAGGTGCTTAGAAGTACGAAATCTGCCTCAGGGCATCCTGGCTGCTTCACGGAGGCTGAAAGCCAGGGAGGGCCAGTCTTGCTCGGGCCAAGATGTTGCCCACCCCTCCTGCCAAGACCCCTCACCCCAGGCACTCCCAGATACGCCCCCACCTGATGCTCTCCTGGGCCCCAAAAGTGTATGTCTACCTGCTGGCAGACAGCCCTGTGTGGGGTGAACAGGCACTTGGAAGGGGCAGACGGGGCCTTCCTAGTCTCCTGACCCCACAGCCAGTCTCACCACAGTGCTGTCAGCTTTACTAACTTCCAGAGCTCACCCAAACCTGGGGGACCTGGGCAGCTTCTTGATCTCTCCACATCCCCACAGAAAGGTGGAAGCAAAAGGGCAAGGCCAGACTCCAACAGACACCAGTCACAACCAGGCCAGGTGACAAGATGTTTTCATGAACCCAAAATGCAAGGGGTAGGTGTAAACTTGCAACAGCCCCAAGGCCTGCGTGGCAGTAGCAACTGCAGGGGCACAAGAGGGAGGAAGTGGCCAAGAAGCCAAGGCCCTGAGAATGGGGGTCCAGAGGAGCCGTCCACATCCCTGGAAGTACCACAGGCCAGCATGAGAGCTAAGGGTGTCTGTGGTGGTCCAGTGCTGGTATTATCCACCACAGCTTCATGAAACCTGGTCAGTCAATTACAGCGGGTGTCTACTGCAACCAACTGGACAAAATGATGAGGATGCTTGTGATTAAGCAGCCGAGATGGGTCAACAGAGACAGGCTAATCCTCTTGCAAGACGATGCTTGACCACATGTCGCACAAACAACGCTACTCAAACTATAGCAGCTGGACTTGGAAACTCTGTGTCATCTACCGTATTCACCAGACCTTGCACCAGCTGACTACCACTTCTTCCAGGCTTTGGACCCCTTCTTGCAAGGAAAAATATTCAGTTCTCAAAAAGCTGTGGAAAATGCCTTTTGTGGTTTCATCATCACTTGCTGTCCAGGCTTCTTTGATAAACAAGCTACCGTTAAGATGGCAAAACTGTGTTGATAATTTAGGCGTGTACTGTGATTAATTGTACTGCTTCTCGTTTGAGATATAATAAACTTTTGATTTGAAATCGGACATTTCATATTTAATGACCTAATAAAACTGCTTGTGTTTGCAGATGACATGACTGTATAGCCAACTCTAAGGAAACTACAAGAAATAAAACCCTCCTAAAACTAATGGTTGAGTTCAGCAGGGTCATGGGATACAAGATAAACATAAAAATCAGTTGTAATTCTAATACTAGGCTGGTGCAATGGCACACACTTGTAATCCCAGCTACTCTGGAGGCTGAGGCGGGAGGATTGCCTGAAGCCAGAACTTTGAGACCAGCCTGGGCAATGTGGTGAGACCCCCATCTCTAAAGAAAATTAAAAATTCTAATACTAGCAACGAACATATAGACACTGAAATTTAAAAAAAATTGTACCATTTACAATTGCTTAAAAACTGGAACACTTAGGTGCAAATCTAACAAAACACATACAAGATCCGTATGCTGAAAACTGCCAATATCTGGATGGGAGGATGGGGGGAGGAGGAGAGAAGACAGAACAAAAATCAGTGAACACACACACAGCACAATATGGTTGGACCTGGAGGACATGATGCAGATACAGAGGGTGGGCTATAATGTACCAGGGTTTCAATTTCTCCAAATCCTCACCAACAGTTGCTATTTTTTGTTTTCTTGATTATAGCTATCTTAGTGGGTGAGAAGTGGTATCTCATAGTGGGTTTGATTTGCATTTCCCTGATGGCTAATGATATTATCTTTTCATATGTTTATGGCCATTTGCCTATTTCTTTGGAAAAGTGTCCATTCAGACCTTTTGCCCCCCCTCCCTTGTTTTTTTAAATTTAGAGACATGGTCTTGGCCGGGCGTGGTGGCTCACGCCTGTGATCCCAGCACTCTGGGAGGCCGAGGCGGGAGGATCACTTGAGCTCAGGAGTTCGAGACCAGCCTGAGCAAGAGTGAGACCCCGTCTCTACTAAAAATAGAAAAATTAACTGGGTGTTGTGGCACATGCCTGTAGTCCCAGCTACTCGGGAGGGTGAAGCAGGAGGATTGCTTGAGCCCAAGAGTTTGAGGTTGCAGTGAGCTACGGTGACGCCACTACACTCTACCCAGGGTGACAGAGTGAGACTCTGTCTCAAAAAAGAAAAGAAAAAGAAAGACAAGGTCTTGCTCTATGTTAGAGTGCAGTGGTGCGCTCATAGCTCACTGTAGCCTTGAACTCCTAGTCTAAAGTGGTTCTCCCACCTCAGCCTCCCAAGTAGCTGGGACTACAGGTGTGTGCCACCATGCCTGGCTAATTTTTAAGAAATTTTTTGTAGAGACGGAGTCAGTCTTGCTACGTTGACCAGGCTGGTCTCAAACTCCTGGCCTCAAGTGATCCTCCTGCCTCTGCCTCCCAAAATGCTGGGATTACAGGTGTGAGCCACCTTGCCCAGCCCTTTTGCCCATTTGAAAAAACTGAAGTAAAATATACATAAAAATTCACCATTTTAGCCATTTAGTGGCATTTAGAACATTTACAATTTGTGCAACCATTACCACTAATTCCAGAACATCTATATCACCCCAAGAAGAAACCCTGTGCAGTCACTGTCCACTCCCCCCCTCCTCTCGGCGTCTGGTAACCTCTATTCTACTTTCTGTCTCTATGAATTTGCCTATTCTGGACATTTCATATAAATGGAGTCATACAATATTTGTGCTTTTGTGTCTGGTTTATTTCACTGAGCATAATGTTTTCAAGGTTCATCAGTGTTGTAGCATGTGTCAAATTTTTCTTCCTTTTTAAGGGTGAATAATATTCCATTGTATGGATAGATATTTTGTTTATCCATTCATCTGTTTATGGACATTTGGGTTCTTTCTACCTTTTGGCTACTGTGAATAATGCTGCTATGAACATTCATGTATAAACTTTTGTTTGAATACCTGTTTTCAATTCTTTTGGGTATACACCTAGGAGTAGAATTGCTGGGTCATATGGTAACTCCATGTTTAAATTTGTGAAGAACCGCCAGACTGTTTTCCCCTGTTTTTAAAGTAAGAATTAAAACCCATTCTGACACTGTGGGCCGGGGTGTGCTGGAGATCTGCTCCTCTGGTCCTATTGCTTCCTTGAAGCTGTGCCAGCCCACCTCTGTCCTGCAGCATGCAAGGCCAACTTGGTCAGGCCTGTCCTGGGGTCCCTGCCACTGAGGCCACCCACATCCCAGTCACTTGGGGGACCTGCCCAGAACAGCCATGCAGCTCTGGGAAGGTGTGTGGGTCTGTAAGGCCTCCTCAGCACTGGGCCACTGTGGCCCAGTGACAATTCAGCCTCTCCTGGATGGAACACGTGACAGTTTTGGAGGAGCTGAGGCATCAGCCAGCAGGGGGTGGCAGCAGTGCCACATGCTGCATCACCATGGTGGGACATGCCCCTCTGCTCTGAACCTCAGCTTCCTCATCTATAAAGTGGGGACGATTCTAGCACCTTCCTGTGGGTTGACCCACAGCAAAGGCTTTACGGACGGTACTGTGATGACTTGCACTGGCCAGCGAGGGCCAGCTGCCTTCCTCTCCTGGAGCATGTGTGTGACCTGACCCCTCCCATGTGTGAGCTCTGAGACCTAGCGACTACCTCTGGCCTGCAGGTCAGGAGGGTCTTCCATGAGATCAGCAAACCAAACAAGAGACATCACTTTAAAGGGGCACAGACTATTTCTTGATCCACTAAAAGCCTTTAATAATTATCCAAATAAGGGCTGACAGGGACAGGTGGATATAACTTCATCAGTCACACGGCTCTGACACACACACACACAGGTGACCTTGGTGATTTGAGGTTGTTGTCACAGGTCCAGATGGGCTAGGATGGAAAACCCAACTCAGGAGGGGCTGCCATGGGCAGAGCCCCTCCTTGGCACAGGCACCTACCAGGTATCTGAGTCCTCTTCTGGCACCTGCCTGCTCTGGCCCAGGTCACAAAGCCACTTGTCCTCAGATGACCTGGCCAGCCCAGCTTGACTGTTGTAGGAGGGGATTAAAGGACCCTGGTGGAAGGAATGGCCTGGCCAACTGCCCTGGCCCCACCTGTCGCTGGCTCTGCTGGCGCTCCTGCTTTTTCAGACAGGTGAGAGTGTCTTTCCAGCCTGTCCTGACGTCAACTGACTTGGCTTTGCAGCCTGTATAGGACTGGCCTTGCTGGGCTCAGAACCTGCTTGAGGCCTGGCAAGACCCCTGGGAACTCCACTGCCTCCCCTAACATCCAGCACCACCCACAGCCTCACCTGGTCCTCTCCACCCCTCATGCCGCTGCTTCCTCCCAGCACCACCTGGCCACCATGCATTTGTCTGGCCTCAGCGTCCACTGTGGAGCCTGGCCATTGTGCCCCCCAGTGGGGCCAAGGCACACAGGTGGCTCTTTCTCCCCTCTGACCCACCCCTTCTCACCACCCCATGCAAAGCTCAGGGCTTGGGGACTCAAATGTGGGTGCTTTGGACAGCATGGTCCCCAAGGCCCCTCCTCCCCTAGGACCCCTCTCCCTGGGTGGGAGCATTTTCCTGCCTGCACCCTTTGAATAAAGCATCTAGGCTGGAACAAATCCCACCCTACTGGAATCTGCACCGGTTATCTGATATCCAGACAGCCCGGCCGCGAGCCGGGGATGGTGGTGACCCGGTGTCTGCTGTGGGGACCTGGGGCCGTCTGCCCCGCTCAGAGGCCAGTGTCTTGGATCAGGTGGCTCGTCTCAACCCAGGGACCCCCTCATCCCCCAGGATGGGAGGCTGGAGGGGCAGGCAGGGCCCTCCTCCTGGGAGTTTGCTGGAGACCCCGAAAGCGAGTTGGCACGTCCTCCTTCCGCTGCCCGCCAGCCTCATCCCTCTGCAGGCTGCTCGTCCCTAGGGACCCCCAAGAAGTGCGGTCACACTGGGCCAGCCGTGCTCGAGGGAAGGAGCCTCCACCCCCGTCTACTGCCGGAGCCCAGCGCCAGGCGCGCCCGCGCGTGTGCCTCATTCACACCGCCCTGCCCGTCACACCGCGCAGATGCCGAAGTCACACCCGAGCGGGCGAGCGCCTTGCCCGAGGCCACACAGCGGGTCCAAGCGGGGCGGGACCGCGCGCCCAGGGCTGGGCACCCCCCGCACCGGCCGGGGGCTGCCGACGGTCCCCGCTGAGCGCCCGCGTCCCGCCGCCTCAGGTCGCCGCCGCCGCCGCCCGCCTTCGCAGCCCCGCCTCCCCAGCGCCCCTTCCCGGCCAGGGGGACGTCGTCACGCCCGGCCCACGCACGCGCGCACGGGGGCGGGGCCAGTGCTCAGCTCGCCGCGGAAGCGCGCGCCTCAGCAGCCGGCAGCGGACGGTGCCAAAGGGGGCGGGGCGTCATGAGTCCCCGCCCACCAGGGGCGCCCGGCCACCCCCTCCGTCCGCGCGGCTGAGGGACGGCGGGGAACCGCGGCGACGGCCGGGGAGAGCGGGGACGGCAGGCCGGGCTCACTGGCTTGCGGCGGCCGCGCGGGCGGCCAATGAGGGTGGCAGGAGGGGGCGGGGCGTCGGCCGCGGGTTTGTTCCGCCGAGGCTGAGGCGCGCCGTCCCTATGCGGGAGGAGCGCGTCCTGTGCGGCCGCCGCCGCCCCTCGCCCCCTCAGGTATCGAGCCCCGCGGCCCGTGCGCTCGGCCGGCGCCCCGCACGCGGCGTCCCCGCTCCGGTCAGCGCGCCGCGCCGCCCGATGCCTGTCGGCGCTCGTCCGTTCCGAGCGTTTCGCCGCGTCTCGGGGAGAGCCCGAGCCGGTCGCAGGTGCGGAACCCCCGGGCTCGGGATTGGGTGTTGGGACTCGCGCCGTGCGGACGGCCCCGTCGGAGCCGCCCAGGCCCCGCGCACCCCGGGACCCCGCGCATCCCGGAGCCTCCTCGAACCGCCCAGGCCCCCGCATGCCGGGACCCCGCGCACTGCTCGCACCCCGGCTGTAAGGGGCCGCCTGGCGCGCCTGGGCGCGCTGACACTTGTGGAACCAACTTTGCGCTGTTTTCCGCGGTGCTGAGCCTGGCGGCCCACGGCCGGCTCTGGAGCTCTTGCGTTTGTCATTTGGTAACGCGAGAGAAGCAGGACGTTTGACGTGATAAAACGGTACGTTCAGGGAGGCCAGATGCTCCCAACGGCCTGTGGAAGGTGACTTGGAAGTGGATTCCGAAGCCGCTTTTTATGCGTAGACTGGAGGGGTGTAAGTTTTTTTTTTTTTTAAGACTTTTCCTGTGAGTTGAGAAAGGAACGTTAGACGTATTTTACTTTGTTCCTGATTTGCTGTTGCCTTACTCTGTAGATTGGATTTTATTTTTCCCTTAGTATAAGTACAGTCGCAGATCTGAAGTTTGTCATTCAATCTGTGTTAAAAATGACTCTTAAGGTTTTGAATTTCATCATTGGGTAGCTTTTCTTTGAATCTAACGTCCATAACTTGAATGTACTTTTCATTTTAAACTCAAACTTGACTTATACTTGATATTTTTACGATGATCTCTCAGCACTGAGAACTTATGATGGATAGTTAGACTTTAAGAATGTGCTCCCGTCTCACAGTATTTAAGAAATTTAACCTGAGCATATTGATGCTGCTCTGAGAAATTTAACCTGAGCATATTGATGCTGCTTCTTTAAAGACTTCACTGTCACTGGAGCTTGTTTCTGATCAAAGTGGGTCCCTGAAGGGAAGTGCAGCCTCTGGCTCTGAAGGTAGAAGGCTAGGAAACAGTTTTGATTTTGAAGTTCTTGAATATTACCCCAAAATGGGAATTGAAATTGTTTAGAAACAGTGGCTTTTCTTTAAATTGGGTTTGTTAGAGCAGGAATTCTAGATGGTAATTCTTTCAGATAATCTGGTTTCCTGGATCTGGCACCATTGTCCCCCTCTTGAGTCCCCTTTGAGTGTTGGGCAGTGGCAGTTCTGATCGCCTTCCGTGGCTTGGTAGATGATTCCCCTTGCTGTCCTGTGAATTTAGAACTTGGTTCTGTGGCTTTGTTCCTCTGGTGTGCTCTATGATGCCATTTTGAGGGCCACACTGACTGGGGCTGTGGGGATGGTTCTGCCCCTTTGGATGGGTCCTTACGTTTTCTTGACTTAGGTTGGATTTGGGGGCCACAGAAAGAAAAGTTTTTGTTGCTACTCAAAGTCAGAGACAATGCCAAAGTAATCATTTTTTTTAAGTGGATGCATTGGGGCCTTTCTAGTTATAGAAACATTTGCTCATATGCACTGATGTGCATAGGCAACAGGACTCTAAGGAAATTTTCATCTTAGAGAGAACACATTTTTACTGGTAGATAAAAGAACCAAGAAAACACTTAGGTATTTTTCACTGGTGCGTTGGGAACATCCAAAACTTTTTTTAAAAAAGCAAATTCAAATTTTTTATATAAACCCTTTTGGCATTTTCTGCAATGATATTAAAGGAAAATTGACTTTCACAATCTTTTAAGCATTTGTTATAGGTGATCACAATTTTAAAATGTGCCAGGGACTCAAGTACTTTCACGTGTGTTGTTGAATTTGATTCCTTGAGGCCTTATGAAGTGGGTGGTTCCTTCCCATTTTCAGTTTCCAGGAAACCAAGGCACAGAGAGGTGAAGGTACTTGTCCAGGAAAGCCCAGCTAGTGCGCAGGTCAGCTGGAGCCTGAACCTGGGTCTTCTGCCTAGCTGATCAGAGCTCACCTTATACTCTCAGAATGAAATTACTTGGTGCAGTTTATCTTCTTCCATGTGGTGACATGGTGCGGTCTGTACTCACCAGTGGAGAGGTAACAATGATAATCTCCATTTTAAGATTTGAGTTTCTTCTCCTTTGTTGGGTAACACTTCAAACATGGTTTCTGTGCTCATAAAAGAAATACTTTATTTTTGTCCAGACATGGTGGCTCACACCTGTAATCCTAGCACTTTGGGAGGCCGAGGTGGAGGATCACTTGAGGCCAGGAGTTCAAGACCAGCCTGAGCACGAGCAAGACCCCATCTCTACAAAAATTAGAAATATTAGCCAGGTGTGGTTGTCCACACCTGTATTTTCAGCCACTTGCGAGGCTGAGGCAGGAGGATCTCTTGAGCTCAGGAGTTTGAGGTTACAGTGAGCTATGATGACACCACTGCACTCCAGCCAGGGCAACAGAGTGAGACCCTCTCTCAAAAAAAAAACCCAAAAAACAAATTAAAAAAAAGCTTTATTTTTTAGAGCAGTTTTAGGTTCATAGCAAAATTGAGCAGGAGATACAGAGAATTCCTATATACCTTCTACCCTGACACATGCATAGCCTCCCCCATTATCAACAGCCCCCACCAGAGTGGTACATTTGTTACAGCTGGTGAATCTACATTGACATGATTATCACCCAAAGTCCATAATTGACATTAGGGTTCACTCTTGGTGTTGTATATTCTATGGGTTTAGACAGATGTACAGTGACAGTTATCCACCATTACAATATCATACAGAAGAGTTGCACTGCCTTAAAAAATCTCTGCTCTGCCTGTTCATCCTTTTCTCCCCCAGGCCCCTGACAACCACTGATTTTTTTTATAGTCTCAATAGTTTACCTTTTCTAGAATAACATGTAGTTGGAGCCATATAATATGTAGCCATTTCGGATTGGCTTCTTTTGTTCAGTAATATGCATTTAAGGTTCCTCCATTGTCCATGAAAAGCTGGAGGGAAAATAAAAGGTTCCTCCATGTCTTTTCATGGCTTGATAACACATTTCTTTTTAGTGCTGAATAATATTTGACTGTCTGGATGCACCACCAGTTTATTTCTCCACTCACTTACTGAAGGGCGTCTTGGTTGCTTCCATTGTTGAGTTTTAACAGTTCTTTGTATATTTTGGATAATGGCCCTTTATCAGATATGTCTTTGCAAATATTTTCTCCCAGTCTGTGGTGTGTCTTTTTTTTTGGCGGGAGGGGGCAGGATCTCACTCTGTCACCAGGGCTGGAGTGCAGTGGTACAATAATAGCTCACTGCAGCCTCGAATTCCTGGGCTCAAGTGATTCTCCCGCCTCAGCTTCCCGAGTCTGGGACTGCAGGCAGACACCATACCCAGCTATTTTTAAATTTTTTATTTTTTGTAGAGATGGGTTCTTGCTATGTTGCATGCACAGACTGGTCTTGAACTCCCATCCTCAAGTGATCCTCCAGCTTCGGCCTCCCAAAGTGTTGGGATTACAGGTTTGAGCCAGCGTGCCCAGCCTGTGGCTTGTCTTTTTATTCTCTTGACAGTGTCTTTTGCAGAGCAGATACTTTTAATTTTAATAAAGTTCAATTTATCAATTCTTTCTTTCATGGGTAATGCCTTTGGTGTTATAACTCAAAAGTCATTGCCAAACTTTAGGTCTTCTAGATTTTCTCCTGTTATCTTTTAGGAGTTTTATAGTTTTGCATTTTACTTTAGGTCTTTAATCCATTTTGAGTTAGTTTTCATGAAGGGTGTAAGGTGTATGTCTAGATTCGTTTTTATGCATGTGGATGTTTAGTTGTTCCAGCACCATTTGTTGAAAAGACTGTCTTTTCTCCATTGTATTGCCTTTGCTCCTTTGTCAAAGATCAGAAGCTATATTTATGTGGTTCTATTTCTGGGCTCTCTACTCTGTTCCACTGATCTAATTGTTCTTTTGCCAGTACTACACTGTCTTGATTACAGTAGCTTTATAGTAAGTCTTGAAGTCGGGTACTGTCAGCCCTCCAACTTTGTTCTCCAATATTGTGTTGGCTATTCTGGGTCTTTTGCTTCTCCATATACTTTAGAATTAGTTGGTTAGTATCCACAAAAGAACTTTTGCAGGGATTTTGATTGATGCTGGTGTTTATGTCCTCTTAAAATTCATATGTTGAAATCTAATCCCCAATGTGCTAGTATTTGGAGATGGGGCCTTTGGAGGCTGTCTTTGGGAGGTGCTTAGATCATAAGGTTGGAACCCTCTGGAATGGAATTAGTATTGTTATAAAGAGGCCCCAGAGAGCTCCCTCGCTGCTTCTACATGTGAGGATATAGGGGAAAAATGGCTGTCCATGACCCAGAAAACAGGCCCTCACCAGACCCTAAATCTTCCAGTGACATGATCTTGGACTTCCAGTTTCCAAAACTGTGAGAAATAAATTTCTGTTGTTTATAAGCCAGCCCGTCATGGTATTCTGTTAATAGCAGCTTGAGTGGACTAAAACGATTGGGATTACATTGAATCTGTAGGTCAAGTTGGGAAGAACTGACATCTTGACAGTATTGAGTCTTCCTATCTGTGGAATAGCTCTCCATTTGTTTAGTTCTTTGATTTCTTTCATCAGAGTTTTGTAGTTTTCCTCATATAGATCTTGTGCATATTTTATTAGATTTATACCTAAGTATTGAATTTTTGGGGGTGCTAATGTAAATGGTATTATGTTTTTTAACTTCAAATTTCACTTGTTCTTTGCTAGTAGAGATTAACTTTTGTGTATTAATTTGTATCCTGCAAGCTTGCTGTAATGGTTTGTTAGTTCCAGGAGTTATCTTATTGATTCTTTTGGATTTTCTACATAGACCATAATATCATCTGTTAACAAAGATAGTTTTAGTTCTTCCTTCCCAATCTGTATACCTTTTATTTCCTTTTCTTGTCTTATGGCATTAGCTAGGTCTTCCAATACAATGTTGAGTAGCAGTGGTGAGAGGGGACATCCTTGCTTTGCTCTTGATCTTAGTGGAAAAGCTTTGAGTTTCTTGTCATTAAATATGGTGTTAGCTGTAGGTTTTTATAGATATTCTTTATCAAGTTGAGGAAGTTTTCCTCTGTCTTAGTATGTTTTTGCTGCTACAATAAAATACCTGAGACTGGGTAATTTATAAAGAACAGAAATTTATTTTCTCAGTTTTAGAGGCAGGGAAGTCCAAGATCAAGGTGCCAACAGGTTCAGTGTCTGATGAGAGCCCAGTATCTGCTTCCAAGATAGCGTCTTGTTGCTGCATCCTATGGAAGGAAGGGACACCATGTTCTCACATGGCAGAAAGCTAAAGGACAAGCTGCATGTAGCCTCTTTTGTACGGGTCTTAGTCCCATTCACAAGGAAGGAGCCCTCATAGCCTAATTTCCTGTTCAAGGCCCCACCTCTTAATACTATCATGCTGGTAACACCAGAGTTTTGGAGGGGAAACATTCAAACCATAGCATCTTCCATTCCTAGTTTGCTGTGAGTTTTTATCATGAATGAGTGTTGGATTTTTCAAATGCTTTTTCTGCATATATTGATAAGATAATGTGATTTTTCTTCTTTAGCTTGTTGAAGTGATGGATTATATTAATTAATTTTCATTCCAGTGTACTTTTAAACTAAATATATTTCTGTCCAAACCAACTAACTGTAGATTTTAATATTAGTAAGATATCGGTTAGTATAGGTGGTTTTATCTTCTTTTCTCATTTTGTTTTGTCCTATTTGAAAAGGCTTTCAAAAGACTTCAGAAGTCTTACACACAGTTTATCAATAGCATAAGCTTTGTGACACCAATACAAGCTTTGCCTTAGACTTTTCCAGGAATCACTGAATATGATGCATAAGTGTGCCCTGTTAAAGAAGATATTGAACCCCTGAAATGGAGTATACCCCAGAGCTGCTTAGTAACAGCCACATAATGGGCAGCTGGTCTCAGTGGTCTGTAGTAACTACATTTGTGTGGCTGGTGTTGAGCATGAAGACAACACCACTGCCCTTTTCTTCCCCAGCCTCTGTGCTGCTGGATTGATAATTATGACCGGCTCCAGCAGTGAGAGAGGGCTGTTTGGCTCCATTCTCTTTATTAAGTGTCACTGTTTTGGTTACTGTGGCAGGACAACAAATTACCTCCACAATTAGCAGCTTGAAACTATTAATATAATAATCATTTACTATTGCTCATGGTCTCTGGCATCTGGAATTCTGGAGCAGCCCAGCTGGGTAGCCCTTGCTTGGGGGTCTCATGCAGGTTGATCAGATGAGGTCTGTGGCTGAGCCTCCCCTTGCTGCCATCCTCACTCCCATGTCTGGTGCCTGGGCTGGGAAGACTTGAACAGGGGTGGCCCTGGGTGTCACCCCAGCTGGTCTCCCAGCATGACACCTACAGGCTGTGTCCCAAGTCAGGTGGCTGTAGCGCCTTTTCCATTTTAGTCTCGGAAGTCACCTACCACCTGTCCATGTGCAAAGGGAATTAGACTGTACCTTTTCATGGGAGAAGTGTCAAAGAATCTTCAGACATGCTCTAAAACGACCACACTCAACAATCACTAGTTAATAACTAATGTGCAACCAGATTATGAGTTATTGTTCCAGTGCTTTTTGAGAGAAAACTAAATAAAAACTAAATAAGAAGAAAACTCAGAAAACCTGGAGTTGAGTGTTCTTGTGTTAGCCACATGGTTATGAATCTGTACAATGGTCCTTGAATTTGGGATGTACACAGTTTAATAGTGTTGGTGGACTTGATTGTTGTTTTTTTCTGTTAAAAACCTCCCCAGGAACCTGAAGCCTTTGTGTTGTAAAATAGGAATGGCTTCTACCGTCAAAGTTCTGTTACTAGGAAACAGTTGTTAGCTGGGCTGAATAGAGTCTCTTCTCACTATACAACAAACTTTTTAAGTAGATACCGAAAAGTTGTTCTCCCCATTTCATGCTTTAGGAACTAGAGTGGAGGAGGTGAAGTAGCTTGTCCATAGTCCAGATTTGATTTGGTGCCTGATCTGTGGCCAGTGACGGGGTCTGGGTTGACTGGGCACCTGCCCTGGGATTCTGAGAGAGGCTGCAGTTTGGAGGTGGCTTTATCCATCCCACCTGGGCTTGTGCTGCTTTGAGCCTGGTTATCCACACAAATTCATTTATTTTGCTAATCCTTACTGACTTCCCAGTGTCAGGCGGCCTGCTGGTAGGGATGCTAGGATGAGTTTTTTTGCCACCTGAAGGGGGCTGCAGCCCTGTAAGTCACTGAGTCCCTCTGTAGCAAGGCAGCATGGATGATAACTTCTCCTTACTGCAAACGCAGAGCCAAGATGACAAACATCAGAGGACACCTCCAGCCGGAAAGCAGATGCCAAGAAAAGCAGAGAAGACCAGGGGAACTGAGATACACAGTGCAGGGACCAGAGGAGTCAATTTCTTAAAAACCACCAAAAACAGCCCTGTGATAAATGGCCTTAGAGAAAAGAGTGAAAACGGAGGTTCTAAAACAGCATTCAGAGAAGAAGAAGGAGCCCTGGGAGGTTAAACATATGCCAGGAGAAGTAATCATGTCGCTGGAAGGGTTGGAGGGTGAAGTTGAGGACGGATCCTGCAAAGTAGAGCAGCACCAGCAGCAGAGAGTGGAGAAGGTGGAGGGAAGTGACCAGTCCAGGAGCAGCTCCAGAAACAGACTGGGGAAAGGAGGGCAGCAAATGGTCAGCCATGAGGCCAGTGGGTCTCTGAGAGCCGAAGGACTTGGTTTTCAGGGCTGGAAGGCTCTGCCTGCCCCGAGGTGCCTCGCACAGTTCCCAGTGATGGGGAGAGAGAAGACCCTGAGAGCTGGGCTGGTGCCGGAGGTGAGGGAAGAGAGAAGAGGCGTGGTCTTCATGTGCACCCCTTCTCTGGAAGCTACGAGATGAGGGTAGGGGCATCCTGGGAGGGCTAGGTAGGCTGGCGCTCCAGGGGCAAAAGGCTGAAGGGTGTCCTGATGTTTTGGACCAAATGAAGCTTGATCCTGGGAGGTTATAATTCTACTGGGGAGTTTGGGAGAAGAGTTTGTACTAGACAGAAACTTTGCATGTGAAAAAAGGAGGGAATTATTAACTTTGGGGAACAGACCCCACTGTGTGGCTTAACTGGGAACACTATTTATAGTGACATGGTAAGGTCAGCAGTGACTTAACCAGATGTTCACACAGCCCCAGAGGGAGGTATGGCGTGGGGGAGCTGGTGTGAGGTTGGACCGGCAAGAGCTATAAGCCTTGGTGGTTGAGTGTAGCCAGGCATAGCTGGGCACCTGTGCTGTTTAGGGGCTGATGTGAACAAGAGCTAAGCCCCAGTGGGTGATGTGTAGCCGGGCACAGCCGGGCATGTGTGCTGTTTAAGGGCTAAAGTGAACCAGCACTGAGGACAGGGCTGGAGGGGTGGAAGTGCCCACTGTGAGAGGAGTTGGGGGCAGGTCCTCTGCACAGTCAGGAAACACTCAGAAGTGTTGGTTTTTAAACCAGCACCACTGTGTGTGCCTTGCCATGGTGAAATAAAATACGGCTCATTAGGGGTTGAAGGGTGTCCACCCTTCAAGTTCACATGTTCAAGTCCTAACCCCAGGACCTCAGAATGCAACTGTATTTGGAAATTGGGTTGTTGCAGATGTAATTAGTTAAGATGGCATCACACTGGAGTAGGGTGGGCTCTAATCCAGTCTGACTGGTATCCTCATAAAAAGGGGAAATTTGGACACAGGGAGCATGCAGGGGGACGACTGGCATGATGCTGCCATGTTTGGGAGAGGTTTGAACACGCCCTTTCCCAGAGCCTTGCGGGGGGCCGTGGGGGTGGCCCTACTGACACCTTGATCTCGGACTTATTGCCTAAATTTCTGTTCTAGGCCACTACTTTGTGATACTTTGTTATAACAGTCACAGGAAACTGATTCATGGCTTTACCAATGCTATATCTGACACCATGTTAATAAACTTGAATTAAAAAACAGAAAAATAGAACCTACTTTGGTGCCTTTTTGGAGGGTGGATTCCCAGAGAATGGGAGTGGCCAGAGCAACCAGCTGAGAGATTTTTGTCACTGTCCAGTAGAGGCAGGCATCTGAGTGAGGCAGTGCCCACAACGTGGGCTTGTCCCCTGCTGCTCCTGTGGTGCACTGCTAAGCATGTGACCTCCTGGGGGCCACCTGAAGGTTGAGCAAGAGGCCCTCAGAGAAGAAGGGACAAAGGCCAGATAGGCAGGAAGAGTCCTTGGGGTGCCGAGGTGGACACAGGGCAGATGTGGGAAGGCCAGAGAAACCCAGCTCCAGGGCAGGGGAGGGGAGGGACACAGCACTGTCTAGAAGGGATCACTCATGTGTGCCTTGGGAAGCACAGCCATTGAGTGACATCCTGGACCCCTGAGCAGACTGTGATTGCCCCGGAGGAGGAGGTATGTGTCATACCTCCCGACCGTGGTGTTCTATCGTGATGGTCCTCGGAGGAGGTATGTGTCCTACATCCTGACCATGGTGTCCCATCCTGATGGTTTGGGTTCTTATAAGGGGAGACAGGCTTGGCATTGTGGGTTGAATTGTGTCCCCCAAAGGTTAAGTTTAGCCCTGACCCCCAGTACTTATGAATGTGACTTTATTTGGAAGTAGGGTCTTTGCAGGTGTAATTAAGATGAAGGCATATTGGATTAACCCAACCCCTCCCAATCCCTGGTGTCCTTATAAGCAGAGACACAGAGATACAGAGACTCTGTGGTGCTGGGGAGAAGGCCACCTGATGTCAGAGGCAGAGGTCACAGCAATACAGATGCCAGCCATGGAAGGCCAGGGATGCCTGGGAGCCACCAGAAGCTGGAGAGAGGCAAGGAACAGATTCCCCCTCAGTCTCCACAAACAGGGACCTCCTGATACCTTGAATTCAGTTGTCTGGCCTCCAGAACTGAGAGAGAATAAATTTCAGTTGTTTTACCCCTCTCTGTGGGAGTTTGTTATGGCAGCCACAGGAAGCTACTACACATTTCCATAGCTACCTGAGTAACATGCCTTCCTTCGGGAAGGAAATCCTTGTTCTGCACTAGAGTCTCCTCCCCTGCCCAGCACTCATAGTCCCGTCTCCTTGGCTCAGGAAGGGATGCTGTTAGCAGCATTGCCCTCTCTTCCGCGCTGCGGTGCTTTTCCTGACACGTGCGAGCTGCTTTGGACGCTGCTGGTGTGCCTGTGTGTTGTGCTGTGCACGCTCCTTCCACTGGACATGTCACCCCGCAAGCTCCTTGCGAGCATGCTTTATTTTATGTTTTAACATCTGAACTGAGAGAGTGTGACTATCCACACTTAGCCTGTTTGGAGCTATCCGCACTTAGCCTGCTTGCCACTGCTTAGCCACACAAATCAGGAGCACGTGGATCCTCCAAATGCTCACGTTGTCAAGTGAGCACAGGACAGCGATCACAACCAGAAAGAGCGTGTCCGTGTGACACAGTACTGTCATCTGGTGGTGCTCAGCCAGGTTTGGGAGGTTGTCCCCTCTGCCCCATCTCTGACTCAGGATCACGTGTTGCATTTTCTCTCCAGTCTGGACAAAGCCTCGTGGCCTTTCGTGACCTCAGTGCTTCCGAATAACCCTGGCTAGTTATTTTGTAGAGTTGGCCTCACTTCGGTTTGTCTGACTTTTCCTCATGACTAAGTCCAGGTTCTGCATTTGTGGTAGGAGCCCCACTGAGGGGCTGTGTCCTCAGCGTCCTGTCTGGAGGCTTGTGGGTCCATGTGGCCTGTTACCAGCTGCATTTACCCTGATCACTTGGTTCAGGTGGCATCTGCCAGGTTTCTCCACTGTGAAGTCATTATTTTTCCTTTGTAATTAATTTTTCCTTTGTAGTTATCTTATGGGGAGATACTTTGAGACTGTGTAAATACTCCATTTCTCCTCACGTTTTCACCCATGGATTTTAGCATCACTGATGATTCTTGCCTGAAATCATTACGTTGGGATGTTCGTCAAGTCATGGTTTTTAAAAAGTTTGCATATTTCCACCTACATTTATTAGTTGGCGTATTCTGTAAGGAAGAGTTTGCCTTTCTCCCGTTTACGGATGTTCTCTATTATTTCCGTCACACGGATTTGTGGATTCTTACTCTACTCTGTGGCGTAGAATCCACTGCTGTCATCACCTGCTTGTTGCCATCGGGAGCCCGACCTCCCTTCCTCCAGCCTTGGAATCAGACATTTCTCCAAGGACCAAATGGCCTGTTTTAAAAATAAAATACTAGTTATTTTATTAATTTTTTAAGTTGTATTGTGGCTGCTGTAGCCTTTCTGGAGGGTGTGTGTACACTTTGTGGGACCAGGGGGTTTTGATAAGGCAGGTGTGAGACCCTCGTGGCTGGTGCATGTGGGCTGGAGGGGAGGAGAGGCTGCCCCGAGCCCTGTGGGGCCAGCTGCCGTGTATGTCGGGGTGGGGGGTTAAGGAGAGTGGCAGCTTGTCACCTATTGGTCACCCATCCTGTGAAGGCAGTGCTCTGAAGCTGGGGCCGAGGTGAGTTTGTGTAGTGGTGGGGAGGTGGCATCTCAGGTTGCCTGTGACTTTTGCAGCCCTGCCCAGCTCATGTTGGACCATTGTTGGGTATGCAGTGCAGTTGGCTCTCATTCCAGTTGCTTGGTTTGAAAAACACTTGAACAGAGCCACTGCTGGTGTGGAGACCTCCTGGGGAGGCCCGGTGGGCCTGGCTGACCCTGCCACACCCCTCCAGAGCCTGTGGGCTGGAGGTAGCAGCTGCTTCTGCCAAGGATGGTGGGAGTGGTCAGCTCTGAGGACAACAAGAGCTAAAGGCACAGTGGAAACAATTTCAGTTCAGATGAGCCAAGGGGAATAGCACTTCAGCTGTGTGTAGCCCCTGGCCTACAACAGCTCCTCTGCTCACAGGCCCTTCCTGGATTCGGCCTGCTTGGTCCCCTGGGCCCGCACCTGCTGACAGGAACACCCTGAGCCAGGGGTGCACTCAGGTGCAGTGTTGGTGGCACCCTGCCCTGCTGCCCATGTTTGCTGGGATGCCTCAGCATTGCCCTGTTCAATAAGATGCTGGGTTTTAGGCCTCTGAGGAAGGAATCTGTTGATTCCTATTGTGAGTGTGTATATGTATATATTATTAAGAATGAAAAATGGGTATTGAATTTTGTTGAAATCTTTTCAGCATCTATAGCAGTGTTCATATGACTTTTCTCCTTAGATCTGTTAATTTATTTTACTAACAGATTTCATAAAATTGGATGCTCCTTGCTTTCCTAACACAAGCTCGGATTTGCCGTGACAGGTCGTCCTGATGGGTACAGATCATGCCGAGGCTGCCCGAGACCTTGGGGCGGGGCTTGTCAGTGATGCTGCCCTGGTGGCCTGGGCTCCCGGCTATGTCGGTGTCCTGTGCCCGCCCTTGCTCTGCAGGTGCCTATCAGGCCCTCAGGGCCTCAGAAGGCAGAGCGGGTGGCAGTTGGGGACGCAGGCTCTGGAGATTCTGTGGCGGTTCCATCACTGCTGTTTTATAATAATTTCTAAGAGCTTTTTTCTTTTTTCTCTGAGTGTTCTTTTTTAAGGGTGTCCTGATCTTATTTCACGGAGACAGTGATTTATTGCTCTGAGGGTCAGGTTGAGGATACTGTGGAAGGTTTTGCCCACTTATGTCTGTTTTTCCCCATCCATTTGGCCTCTATTGTATCCTAAACTGGTGGCTCTTGGCAGCTGCTCACACTCAGCAGGGCCACGAGGGGACTGGAGTTGCCAGGTGGCTGGGTCTGGCTGCAGGCGGGTGTGGGCCACCTTGCTGGCGCCCTGCCCTGGCAGCGTGTGTGGGTGCAAATGTCTCAGCCTGTGCCTGAAGTGTGGTCAGAGCTGCTGCTCCTGGGCTGAAGAGCCCATCGTCCTGCAGCCCCTGCGTCCTGGCCCGTGGCCTTCCGCGTCCTGGTTCCCTCTGGCTCACTCCCCACCTGCCTCGCAGGAGGGAACCCCAGCTTCAGTGGGGGGCTCTCGCCCACCTGGCGGGAGTGGGCACAGGAGTGGCATTCAGCCTGGAGCAGACCTGGGGGGGTTCGGTAGTTTACAATCAGGGTTTCTGTGCTGCTGGCTGGAGGTCAGCTTTCCAGAGGCTTCCCAGATTCCAAAATGACCTTGCTGTTGTCTCCTGCTTTGTTTTCTTTGCCCTTTTTGAGAGCAGGGGCTGACGGGGCCTTCTCTTGTTGTTTAGCTGAGGCTTGGGGAGTGGCTGGGTCTAGTGTGTGCCTTTAACTCCCCATCCTTGACCCTGCAGGATATCAGGAATGTTTTATGCACGGGGGACTCGGCATATAACAGAAATGTCAGCGAGATGGTTTTGCATATGGTCACATGATGATTTCTCTGTACTGAAAAACAGACACAAAGCTCTGAAGAGCCCATGAAAATGGATCATTCTGTAAATGGAGACATAACCTTGACACTTAGCTCAGCCCCACCTGTGGCCTGGGCCTTCTGAAGTCTGATGTGCCAGAACTCCAGTGCCTGTCAGTGTGGACGGAGGACCTGGGGCCCCAACCATGGTCACACTCATCACTGAGAAGCTGCAGAGCCAGAGTCTGGACGACCTCACCCACAAGGCCGAGGCCAGCGCTGCTCGCTGCTCGCAGTGACAGTGGTGATTGCAGCAGCGCTGGCTGCATCCTGCGGTCTGTGCCTTCTGGGCTCTCAACCTGCGGGGCGGGAGGTGATGTCTTCTTCCCACAGGATGGGCTGAGGCAGGGGAGGTGAGTGCTGGCCACAAGCCCATGTTCTGCCCATGACACTGTGTGCCTGTTCCCAGTTTTTCTTTTGCTTAAATGGAAAAAATGGTTTTAAGAAGACTTTAACTAAGGCCAGAGGATACAGGGTAGTAGACAGCCCGTGCTTCTTAGGACATTCCTGGCATGCAGATGTCGGCCAGGGTGCTAGGTCGCTTTCCTGGGGAGATGGCCGGGGTCCCCTCAGTAGAGGCATCTGCACAGACCCCCTGACGTGCAGTGATGCCCATGGGCCCCCGCGTTCTCAACTCTTTAGGTGGTCGCTCTTGACCTCTTGTAGGGAACGCTTTGTCCTTTGACAGAGAGAAGCTGGCGTGGCCAGTTCTGAAGCCAGCCTCGGCCTTGCAGGGGGCTCTGGGAGCTCTGGGGGAGTGGAGTGGGTGGTGAGGAGGGTCCCACCCACAGCCTGCTCCTTGGCCTCTGCTGGCGCTGGCTCAACTAGTGCCTAGCCCAGGGCGGTCGCTTAGGCGTCTGTCGCCTTTGGTGACGAGCCCCCCACGACTCTAGTGGATGTGGTAGTCGTTTCTTTCTGAAATTGGAGGATGAACCTTTTTTTCACCAAATCTAAATCTTGACTTTTAAGAGGAGCTGTTTTGGTGTTTGGAGGATTGTCTGGCCTTATGTAGTGGGGAGAACTGTGGCCTGGAGAGGCCTCGGCCCTGCACTCCCCGCTCTTGGAGTTCCTGTGCAGGTGGAGCTGGGGTGGCGTGCAGCAGGTGATGGTGCACAAAGAGGCTTTCGTTGTAAAGAGATGTGATGACAAGAAAAATCCCCACCTAGAATTCCTTCCGTTGTAACCCAGTAATCCCTCTGTCTGAATTCCCAATCAGTCTTTCTGTCCAGGATATAAATGGTTTGGAAAATAATTCCCTCATTACCAGTGGGTGTTTTACTGAATTCCTGGTGGGACTTGCTGCTGTATCTATGTGGTTTCTGTAGCATGGGGGCATTATGCTTTGTTTATAGCACCTGCTTTTGCTGATATTCACACTTTATTAAAAATGAGTATAATTTACATACAGTGGCATGCACAAATCATATCTTTTTGAGCAAGAAGTGCCTGTCATCCCTATCACCATCTGCTTTTGAGCATTTAGTTTATCAGAATCTCTTAATATCATTTTATAATCAGGACAGTGTGTTTGACTGTGTTGAAGAACTTTGAAATCTGGTTACTGGGTGGGAAATTGTTTGTATGTGAGGCCAGCTGTCCCACATTACCTGCAAAGGTCTAAATACAAGTTACTTGTGACATTCACTGACACAAATCAGTATTTTAAAAAGCCAATTTGTTGTATAAGAATAGAAATTGATTTTTTAAAGGTGACTTAAAACAGTATTTTTATGGAAAAATAAGTGAAAACGACAGTAGAGAGTTAGAAACCTCTGTGAGCCCACTGCACAGCCTCAGCAAGAGAGCAAAATGCCACCATCGGCCTGTGGACCCTTTTTGACCTGTGCCCTCACTCACTCCCCTCCTGCTATTGTTCCGCACCAAATTCTAGACGTATTTCCTCTGTAAATATTTCAGTATGTATCTCTAAAAGGTAAAGACTTTAAGAAACATGACCAGAATATCGTTTTCACTCCTAAAGTCCCCTAGTAATTCCTTAATATCATTAAATATTCAGTGTTCAAATTTCCCCAATTGTCTCAGTTTGAATTTGTGCAGGGGTCCAGATTCATTGTGTCTCAGGTCTCTTTTGATCTGTAGGTTCCCCTCAGGGTTCGTTGAGCTGCTTGTCTCGGACCATCCCCCAGCTGCATGCAGCTAATGGCCTCCCTGAACTGTCTTTTCAGACAGTTTATTTAATTAAAATTGAACACAATTAAAAATGCTATTTCTCATTTGTGCTTGACACATGTCAAGTGCTCAGTGTCTTGGTGTGGCTAGTGGCTGCCATAGTGGACGGTGCAGCTGTGGAGCAGCCACCAGCAGTCCTTCCTCACAGAGAGTTCTCTTGGGTGGTGCTGTGAGGCTTGGTCAGTTTCACATTTGATAGACCACAGTTTGTTTGTCCACTCCCCTGCTGATGGACACGTGGGTGGTTTCCGCTTTTTGGCTATTTCGAATAGTGCTGCTATGAACATTTGTGTACATGTTTCTGTGTGGAAATATGTCTCTGTTTCTTTTGGATACATACCTAGGGGTGGAATTTTGGGTCATGTGGTAATTCTGTGTGTAACCTTTTGAGGAATCACCGAACTGTCTTCCATGGCAGCTTCGCCTCACATCCCCCAGCAGCGCACGTGGATTCCAGTTTCCCCATATCCTCATCAGCCTTGTCCATCTGTTTTGAGTACAGCCATCCTTGCGGGTGTGAGGTGGCATCTCGTCGTGGTTTTGGGTTTCATTTCCCTGATGACCAGTGATGTTGAGCGTCTTTTCCTGTGCTCATTGGGCATTTGTGTGTCTTCTTTAGAGAAATGTCTATTGAAATCCTTTGTCCATTTTGAAATTGGGTTATTTCTCTTTAATTGTTGAGTTGTAAGAATTTTTTTATATTCTAGATACTAGTCCCTTATCAGATATATGATTTTCAAAAATTTTCTCTCATGCAGCATGTTGTCTTTTCACTCTCTTGCCCTTTGAAGCTCAGTTTTTTACTTTGATGAAGTCCAGTTGATCTGTTTTTTCTTTTGCTGCTTGTGCTTTTGGTGAGAATCCTTTGCCAAATCCAAAGTTATGAAGATTTATACCTATTTCTTCCTTGAAGAGTTTTATTGTTGTCCCAGTATCATTTGTGGAAAAGACTGTTCCTTCCCCATTGAATGGTCTTTGGCATCTTTGTCTAAAATTTACATTTGTTAAAGCTAAGTCTTTGAAACTTAGTGTGTATTTTACACTTATAGCAAATCTCAATACAGACACTAAGTTTTCATTACATAGAATTTTATGTGTATTTAGATTTCATAAAATTTTTAGTTGAAAAAGTAGATTCACATTCCCAAGTTGTTCTAACCATATTTAAAAATTTTCCAATCACTAAACTGATTATCAGTTTTAAAATTAAAATAATTAAGTAAGGCTGGGCATGGTGGCTCATGCCTATAATCCCAGCACTTTGGGTGGCCAAGGCAGGAAGATCACTTGAGGCCAGGAGTTTAAGACCAGCCTGGGCAATATAGTGAGACCCTGTCTCTACAAAAAATTAAAAAAATTATCCAGGTGTGGTAGCATGTACCTGTAGTCCCAGCTACTTGGGAGGCTGAGGTGATAGGATCACTTGAGCCAAGGAGTTTGGGGATGCAGTGAGCTATGATGATGCCACTGTACTCCAGCCTGGATGACAGATAGGAGTCTCTAACAAAAATAAAAATAAAAATACTTTAAGTAAAATTAAAAATTATGAACGATTCAGTGCCTCCAGTGCTGTAGCCATAGTGCTGCTCTGGGTCATTTGTCCAGCCCATCCTAATTTTGGGACACAGTTGTGAATACCACAGTCCTAGACCTCTGGCTGAGTTCGGGGTGAAGAGGTTGTTGAGTCGAGAAGTCCCAGCAGAGCTGGGGGTGCCAGGGGGTGCCTCCCCTAGTCCCAGGGCTCCGTTGTCAGTGGCAGCTGACATGTGCAGTGTGGGCCTGTGTCCATCTTACACCCTTTGCATGTGCATGGGGGCCCGGGGGTGCCAGGCCCCGCGCCTTCTTGTTGACATTCCGCCAGCCCTCTGTCCTCCCCTGGCTTCACCAGTCCAGCGTGGCCGGCTCCTCCCGTCTCTTCATTTTATTTCCTTTTCTCTGGTCTGTATGCAGTGTGACGGTGGAGCCCCATGCTGTCAGCCAGCAGCCACTATGGTGTGTGGTGATTGAGCCTTGGGGTATGAAGAGTGTGGCTGAGAAACTGAACTGTAAATTGTATATATATAACTTTAAATTCACATAGCTGCATGTGGCTACTGGCTATCGTCTTGGACAGCACAGAGAGTAAAATGCCCGGTTTTGTGGATAACACAGTTTTTCAGATGACATTGAGTCTATCCCTCCGGTCACTCCATTTTGGCCACCCCACTCCCTCTCACTGCTGGCTCCTCCTGGGTCCCTGGAAGTCGCTTGTTTCTTCTAACCCTATAATCTTGTCATTTCAAGAATGGCATATACGTCAAATCCTGCAGCATGTTTTCACTCCACAAGTCCCTAGAGGTCCACCCAGGTGGTTGACTGGGGAAGTAGTTGCTCTTCTGTGCTGCTGAGGTGTCCCGGGTGTGGCTGTGCAGTGTGTTTAGCTATGCACCCATAGAGGGATCATTGCAATTCCAATAAAAGTCCTAATGTGAGTTTTGTGGAACTTGACAGGTTGATCTTAGTGTTCTCAACCGCGCTTTAGAGGCTCTGATTCAGTCATTCATTCACTGTGCGGCTGTAGGCCAGATGAGGTGCTGGGCTTGGATGAGGGGCATGCGGCCACCTGCCTCGAGGCTTGTGTCCTCCACACGGTGAGGGCGGCGGGCAGGCAGGCATGCGGGCCTCGCCCAGCGGCCAGAGCCCAAGGGCTGGGGGTATGGCACGGGCTGCGCATTGAGCAGTGGGTGGGGTCCTGCTGTTGGTGGGGCAGGTGGAGGCCGTGGGTCCTCAGGGCAGGATGTGGACAGAGGCAGGGCAGGCCCTCACACCATGCTGGGGGCGGGGTGCCCCCAGAGAGAGGGGACAGCAGCCAGGAAGCGGCAGGGCCTGGATTTCACGTGTGAAGATCGTCCTGCTCTGTGCCCGTGTCTGTTCTGGGTGCTGGGCTGGGAATGTGGGTGCTCACTTCCTAGGGGAGGCTGACTGTGAGCGGGTGGACAGGAGTCACTATGGCTGTTAGGAGAATAGAGCTGAGGGCGCTGAGAGCTACTAGGACTTGGGTGGGGCTGGGGAGGACACGGGGGGACACGTGGAAGAGGACATGAGGGGACACTGGGAGGGATGCTGCAGGAGGACACGTGGGGGGATACTGGGGAAGGACATATGGGGTGACACCGGGGGGGGCATGGGCATCACTGGGGGTGGACACTGGGGGAGGCCATGAGGGTGGGAGCCCTGGAGAATGAGCACCTGGGGTTCAACTTAGCAGGGAGTCCAGAGGGCCCAGAGCAGGGGGTTGTGATCTGGGTCAGGGCAGCAGGATGGGGTGAGAGTGTGACGGGAGGCCAAGGCACCTGACTCGGGGCTGGCCCAGAGCAGGGGTGGGTGGGGATGGTGGGGCCAGGAGGGAGGCCACGACCACAGGGACTGGAGCAGGCCTGCCGGCCTAGTGGGTGTGGGGTGGCAGTCGGCACGCTGTGCTGTTCTCCAACCACATCCAGCTGTGCAGGTTCGGGCTTGGATTGGTGGAGAGTTCAGTTCAGTTTTTATAAACCGTTAGTTTAAAATGTATTTATTTTTTGAGGCATAATTTATGTACAACGTGCAATGGACTGAATGTTAGTGACCTGAAATTCATATGGTGAAGTCCTCACCCCCAAGGGGATGTGTTAGCAGGTGGGGTCCTTGGGAGTTGAGTAGGTCATGAGGGCAGAGCCTCATAAGTGGGCCTTGTGCCCTCATGAAAGGGACCCCAGGGAGACCCCCTTACCCCTTGCACCATGTGAAGTTACAGCAAGAAGACAACTGCCCAGGAACTGGGAAATGGCCCTCACCAGACACGGAACCTGCCGGTGCCTGGTCTTGGACTTTCAGCCTCCAGAATGTGGGAAATGAGTGTTTGTTGTTGACAGGCCATCCTGGCGATGGTATTCTGTTATGGCAGCCCGAACTGGTTAAGATAGAAAGTTGGTATTGAGAAGTAGGGTGCTGCTATGACAAATGCCTAGATGCGAGGAAGTGGCTGTGGACCTGGCTAGTGTGTACAGAGTTCTGGGAGCACGCTAGGCAAAGCCACATAGCCATGAGTGGACCTTTACAGCTGACTCTGGTGAGGGCTCAGAAAGAAGAGAGAGCGGCAGGGACGGTTCCCATCATCTTAGAGAATAACTGAGTAATCCTGAGCAAAATATTGGCAGAAATATGGACAGTAAAGGCCCCTCTGAGGCCCTTGCAGACAGAAATGAGGGACGTGCTACTGGATGGTGGAAGAGAGGTCCAGTTATAAAGTGGCAAGGACTTGGCTGTGTGGTGTTTGTGTTCTAGTGCTTTGTGGAAGCTGGAACATGTGTGTGATGAGATTGGATATTTGGCTGAGAAAATGTCTAAGCAAAGTGTTGAGGTGCAGCTTGGCTTCTCTGGGTGACGTCTAGTGGAATGTAAGAAGAGAAATGGTTTAAAGTCAGAATTGTTATTCTGGCCATGAGTCTCTTCTCGGATATGTGTTTTGAGATTATGTTCTCCTATTTAGTGGTTTGCCTTATCACTCTTCACAGTATATTTTGAGGATCAGAAATTCCAAATTTAATGTAGATGTTTTCCTGTTAGTGTTTTTTGTATTCCATTTAGGAAATTTTTGCTGACCCAAGGCTTGAGGATGTTCCTGTGTTTTCTGCCAGAAGTTCCATTGTTCTACCTTCAGCTTGGGCACTGTACTCTGTGGCACTGAGTTTTGTGTTTGGATGAGGCAGGGGTCAAGGTTGGTTTCTCCTTTTTCTCTTTATGTAGATGTATGGTCTCTGTCGTCATCTGTGTGGGTCATGTGTATTCTTAGGTAACCCTTACTGCTGCCCTGTGGCATCGTCTTGTTGTTACCTGTGTCACAGATGAGGAAACTGAGGCTTGCAGAGAGGAGCCCACCTACCCTGATCACAGAGCTGGTTGGGGAGCTGGACTCATGGCCAGGCTTGCCCAGCTCCCAGCCTGGCTCCCTGGCCAGGCACTGCACGGTTGTCACCTGGTTCCACAGTGGAGGAGAGGGTCTGAGTTCAGGTCTCACGGGGAGTACATGGTGGGGCTGGGCCACTTCAGCCAGGTCAGTGGGAGTCTGTGGTCTCAGTGCCTCTGCAGCGTCTCCCAGAGAAGGTTCAGAAGCCCCCTTGGTATGAGGCATGTTGTACAGGCTGGTCCTAGCGAGTTGAAAGCATGTAGCAGTCACCCTCCCGTAGAGAGCCCTGCTGTCCCCTGCTGTCTGTCCCCTGCTGTCCTAGTGTCCCGGCTCCATCTGCTTCCTGCTGTGCCCGCCCGCTGTGCACACATCTCACGCAGTCAGTACTGCTGGGAGTACTCACTGGGGAGTGTTGGGCTGCACCACACTGCTTCCATGTGCACTTGTGCTGAGTTGGGTACCCCTGGGCAGGTGCAAAACTGTGGCTCCCTTGTCCCACCTGTGGGAGCCCTTTGAGCTGGCTGAGAAAGCCCTTTCCTTGCTATAGGTCCGTTGTGGCGTTGGGCTGGGTGTTGTTCAGGTGTCCTGCTGCACACTGGGACCACAGGTGCGGGGAGGGTGGACTGGGCTGAGCACGGCGAGAGCGTGGTCCTGGTGCTTGCTTTGGGGAGTGGCTGGGCCTGGGTCAGGGAGGCCCAGGGCTGGGAGGATCTGCAGCAATGTGCCAGGTGCCTGCAGGGACAACTTCTACATGGTGTCAAGACCTGGGGCCATGTGTTGACTGGTACATTTTCTAGCAGTTCCCAGAGTTTTCTCATTTCTTCCACTGGACCCAGGCCCCAGGGTTGGAGAACCTGAAGGTTGTCCAGCTCCTGTTCCCACGCCAGGCCCTTCCTCCTAGTGTGGCCGACTGCTTTGGACAGCTGTGCTAGCTGAAGTGGGACCTGCCACCTGTGGACAGCCTGTCTGTGCATGGGTGTCTTTTTTCTGGGTTACAAACCCAACTTTGAACTTATTCCCTTTATGTGAAGCAACAGAGGATTTCCTTTTAATTTTATCACAGTTTTGAAATCTTATCACATGAAATGATGCCTTAAGAAGCTAGGCATAATGAGGTGTTCTGTGGTATGGTAGAGAAAACCAGGGACCCGAAAGGCAGAAAAGCAGAGAGGCAGTTGCCCCCAGTCCTGTGAGACAATTGTGTCCTCAGTCTGGGGTGGTCTTGGTGTGTTTTCAAAGACAGGGAAGCCAAGGCTCCAGGAGGTTACAGAGCTTGCTCAGTGCCCAGCTAGACGGTGATGGCCATGGGGCTCCAGCAGGATATGCGCTTCCTGTGTGCACACCCCTGCCCTGTTCTAGTGGGGACTTGGCCTTCCAGGGGTCTGCACCCCGAGCCTGTGCTGGGACCGTGTGTGGAAGCAGATTGGCAGACATGCAAAGGCACTGAAGGAGATGTGGATTGTTAAGTAGCTCCTTGAGACTTCGTGTGACGGAATCATAACAAAGGGAAAAAAGTAGCACCTTCCCTGCAGGGCTCTGCAGCTACTACTGTGCCCAGTGGCTTTCCCACCTTGCTGGCCTGAGGGAGGCCCTGAATGTCTCCCTAGACCAGGGCTGCCCTCCAGAGCCTGGCTTAGGGGCGCAGGTCCCATGTGTAAGCTGTAGCAAGCAGGAAAGGGCCCCTTAGATCCTGGCTCAAGACCTTCTTGCTGCAAAGTAACTAAGCAGTGAGCTTTGTAAAGATAGTTGTAGCTCAGAGCAGCAGAAAGGAAAGAAGTCTGTGCTTCAGGAACAGAGACAGGAAGCACACTTGTGGCTTGGAAGAAAAATGTCTGTGACTCAGTTGAGTTTTGTTAGGTTTTAAAAAACTTCTATTAAGAAAAAAAAGTATTCCAGGGCCAGGCACAGTGGCTCACGCCTGTAACCTAGCAATCTGGGAATCTGAGGCAGGAGGATCACTTGAGCTCAGGAGTTCGAGACCAGCCTGAGCAAGAGTGAGATCCTGTCTCTACTAAAAATAGAAAAATTAGCCAGGTGTTGTGGTGTGTGCCTGTAATTCCAGCTACTTGGGAGGCTGTGAGGCAGGAAGATTGCTTGAGCCCAGGAGTTCGCGACTGCAGTGAGCTACGATGACGCCACTGCACTCTACCCAGGGCGACAGAGTGAGACTCTGTCTCAAAAAAATGTATTCCAGAGGTTGATGCTTTTAATTTTAATGACCAAAAAGAAAATGTTGGGGAAAAATAGAATGTATTGCAATGATAAAAACACAGGAATATTTCTTATTTCTGAATTTTCGGTATTGAAGCTTCCCTTTCTTGTCATTTCAGTATTCTGCTGAGAAGCTGAACAGAAGTGGCCATTTGTTCCCTTTAGAGATCAGTGGTGAGTATTCTAGCAGCCCTGGCAGGGTCTTCCTAGGGCTGGTGTGGCCAGACTTTGAGTGGGGCTGGGGCCAGGCCCTGGGCTGGGTGGGAGTCCTGGAAGCTGAACATGAGCATGATCTTCAGAGCAAAGGCCCCGAGGAAGCATTCAGAGCAAAGGCCCTGAGGCTGCAGGTGACCTTCCCCACCCCTCAGCACAGGGGTTGGGGAGGTCACCTGCAGCTGTCCTCCCCGCTGCTGGGCCAGGGGTTGGGGTGATCTGTGAGCAGGACAGCCCATGCCAGAGTCAGGGCCCAGCCAGGCCCATCCCTTCTTGGCTGGCGGGGATGTGGCTGGGGGCCCAGGGGGCTGCCTTGGCCTTTCTGGGAGGAACAAGGCCCACCCCGTGGTATCCTGTGGCCCCTAGAGAAAGAACGGGACTTTGGGTCAGGCGGTGCATGCCACATTGGCGGGAGCTCTGCCGTGGCAAATGCCGGACCGCCTGTGTGTGTTGGGATGTCCGTGCTGTGGAGTGCGTGGATCCGCCTGGGCTCACCCCACACCTGGGCCCTTCAGTGACCAGGAGCAGGCAGCCGGCCTGAGCGTGGGGGCTCACTGGTGTTCATACCCTGAAAAACCTTGAGTCCCAGGTCCTCCCCCAGCGAAGGCCTGGGGGCATTGGGGTGTCACCCTCTGTTGGCCCTGCTGACTGAGGCCGGGTGATGGTGCCCCGCAGGCTGTGCTCGCAGAGCAGGACTTCAGGGTGATGCTGCTGTGATCCATGTCAGGAGGCTCACCTCTCTTCAGTGTCAAGTTACTACAGTGGAGGGTTTTTTTTAACCACATTCACGAAGAGATGGAAGTAGGAAGTGTGGCCTCTAGCAGGTCCGAGTCCTACCACCTGACCCGCCGGTGGTGCCACATTCTCCTTCCTGCCTCTGTCTGGGCCTCCTGGGGCTCGTCCCGCACATGGGTCCAGACTGACCACCTCAATCCCTGCCCAGAGCCCTGTAGGGCTTTGCACGCTCCTCATCTGGCTGCTTGCCTCCAGATGAACCTGCTTCCCTTCTCCCGCAGCCCCTGCCTCACCTCCCTGCTGCCCCAGGTCACCCAAGGGCCTTTGCACAGCCTTCCCCTAGAAATGGGCCTGGCCTTCTTCCACAGGTCCCTGCAGCCTTCAGTCCAGGGTCCCTCAGCTGGACAGTGCAAGAGCCCCTGGGGGAGTCCTGGGGGGTGCTGGATGCCCCCCGGCTGAGAGCGTGTCCTGGAGCACCCTCTGGGCAGGTCATTGTGGTCCAGGCATCGCAGCCGGGGGCTGACTCCACCTGAGAAGTCCCACACACCTGACTTTGCTCTCAAGTCCACCTTGTGAACAGTGACAGGGCAGAGTGGGCTCCCACCCTTGCCAGCCGGTCAGGAGGGGTGGTGGCCAGGGCCATGGCAGCTCTGAGCACGTATGGGTCTAGATGCCTGGTGGAAGGACAGGGGCAGGTGAGGGGGGTCGGGGGGAATGTGTGGGCACTTGTGAGGGGTGGGCCCTGGGAATGGGGTGGAAGAAGTGAGTTTGAGGGCCTCAGGGCTTGGCTCCAGGTAGGTCTAAGGTTGGGGAGGAGTTTCTGGAGCCCAGACTCCCTGGAGTCACCTGCCCCCAGGGGTGTGGTCCCGGATCATGAAGTAGGAGGAGCTGTTTTTAGGAAGATACTTTGTTGGGGTCCTGCTGGGGAAGTTGCTCACCCTTGAGACTCGTTGGCCACAGACAGAGGGAAAGCATTTTGATGACACAGGGAGAATGTTTTAGTGAATCTTGAGTGCAAACAGAGCAGTGTGGTGGTTTTTGGGAAATGCCCTGGTGGAGGACACTAACTTACCTCGCCACAACCAGGTGTCTTCCTTCACAAAGTGTATTAGTTCCATCGCTAACCCAAGGAGGTTAAGGCAGGGCCGTTCAGGAGCCAGGGTCAGCGTAGGTGGGGCCAGTGCTGACCATGTGACCGGTGGCATTTCGTACAGACAGCGTCTGTGCCCTGGCGAGTCCCTCAGAGGAGACGTTTCTGAGAAGCAGCCCCGAAGAGGAGGTGACGGGCCAGGCCCTGGCTGGCCTGTGTAGGGCTGTTTGCCTGGGCAGAGGATGTGCCTCTCCTTCTGCTCACCTGTCTCTTCTCCCCCCTTTCTGTTTCCTCAGCAGATCAGAGCTCCCGGAAGGTCTTAGGTGGAGGATGGCCTGTTGGAAGCCAGGTGGACTCAGGTCCCGATTTCGCCTTCCCACTGAGCCTGTCTGGTGCAGCTCACACTGTGGGTCTCCAGTGGCAGCCAGAGTCGCCGGGCCCACACACGGGCCTGGGTGCAGTCAGCGCTGTGGACCTCAGTGAGAGCACAGGACCGCCTGTGGCTCCGCCGACCAAGCGGCACTGCCGATCTCTGTCCGAACCTGAGGAGTTGGCATGCTGCCGGTCCCTGTGGCGCCCCGGTGGCTCCAAGGTCTGGACTCCGATCTCCAAGAGGCAATGCAACAGCGGTGGGAGCATCACACTGCAGGGAAGCCTGGGAGCCATCCTGCTGAGGAGTGTTGTGCCGCTGGCTGGCCCCACCGCACCCCCTGCCCCCCGGCCATCCTCGGCCAGCAGCGGCTTCATGGACAGCAGCGAGGGCAGCACAGGCTCGGGCCCACCCTGGCATTCCATGGGGCCCTGCCGGCTCCCCTCGAGGCGCTGCCTGTCCCTCTCACAGGAGCACCTCGCAGGCACGGGCACTCCCCTGCCCTCAGCCAGCAGCACCCCCACGTCCACGCCCGAGCTGGGCCGGCGCCACGGCCTGCTCCGGTGCCACTCACAGCCGTGCGTGCTCAGCAGGAAGAGGAGCCAGCGCAAGCGGAGGCGGCCAGAGGATGCCAGGTGGACACGCCCATCCTTGGACTTTCTAAAAATGACGCGGGTGAGGCTTTGTTGTTGTTTCCAGCGCTCAGGGAAGGTCAGGTCTGCATGCGGCAGTTCTCAGGGTAAGGTTGGTGCTGGCAGACAGCAAGGTGACTTTCCGCACAGCTGGTTTTACCGCTTGGCTGGTTTTCTCTATGCTAGGATGTGGGTGTGAGGAGAGCCAGTTGGCAGTGCCCCTGAGACTTGGGGCTGGGTGGGAGTGGGCGTGGTCCTATCCCTGGCTTCAGAGCCCTCATCAAGCTGCCTGCCCAAGAGGCAGGGCCGGCTCGCAGGTAGGGGGAGCTGGGAGCAGAGGCACCAAGCTGTGGGCCTCTGTCCTGGTGGAGCTGCCCACCTGGTGGCCCCGGCTGCTGGGATCTCTCAGTACCTTTTCTGGGGCGGTGATGATTCTGGGTGTGAGGAGCTGTTCCGGAAGCCCCATCCAAGGCAGAGCTGGGGGGCACTGCACCCAGACCCAGGCCCCCTCTCTCGTGGGAGGCAGCGGGAGCCCTGGTGGCAGTGTCTGTGTGCCTGGGGCCCTCCCTGGCATCTCCTGGGGAGTGTTTTGATGGAGCCTTTGAATTGTGGTCTGGAAGAGTCTCTCGTCCCCCTGCCATCTCTGCTGGCCCCCCGCGACTCACAGGCTGCCGTTGTTGTCTGCAGAGTTAAAGGAGAGTGACAGGACCAAGGAGACTGTTCCCCAGGCCTCGGCTTGGAGCCTCAAGGGCCCTGGCGCTTGGGGCAGGGAGGCCATGGCAGGCGGAGAGGGCTGTGATCAGGGTCATGGGGTCTGTGTGAGGAGGGACTTCCTGGTGCCAACTCTAGGTGTAAGCCGGGGGCAGAGGGGCCCGTGGCTGAAAAGGGCAGGGCCTGTATGTCACCCTCTCCCCTCTTGCCTGTCCCTTGGGCCACAGCCTGACCTGTCCCTGCCTCTGTGGGCTGGGGAGTAAGTGCGCTGCGCATGGTGGCGTCTGCTGTGTCATCTCAGTCAGGTGGGCTATGTCTGGGCCGTCCTGGGTGGGCAGCCACTCAAGTGTGGTCTGTTGAAATTTAAATCAGGGAGAAGGGGCACAGACAGCTGTTCACCAAAGGTGCTGTTCACCCACATGTGAGTGAGTGAATGAGTATGCCTGTGGACACAGCAGTGTGCGTGTGCATGTATGTGTGCACGTGTGGGTGGGTATGTGTGTGCACGTGTGTGTGTGTGCACGTGTGCCCACCCAGATGAGGAAGGACTCAGTGTCCAGTACCACATGACTGTACAAGCTTTAGAAGGGCCTAGGGGCCCTGGAGCTTCGTCACTGGAGTCCCACATGGGCCCTGGGGGTCCTGGTAGGTCTGCTTTAGGCCACCCCGATGTGACCGTCAGCTTTGCCCCTCCTGACTGGTGGGTTCTCTAGAAGATTATTCTCGGTGGCTGAGGGGTTGAAAGTCTGGATGTACCAGCTGTGAAACACTTCTACAGGGAGCTGGGGTTTAGAAAAGAAGGTTCTGGTCTTTTGCGGTGAAGATGCGCCAACCTGGGAATGCCACTGAATGTCGGCAGGCTGGCAACACACTTCGCATACACACCGAGCCGTCCTCTGCTTGCCAGTGCGGCAAGCACGCGCGGCCACAGATGTCAGGCGGCCCCGTGGGCACAGAAGGGATGGGGGCAAATGGGGGGCACAAACATCTCGTGCCGGAGCAACAGTCTCTTGCTTGGTGACTAAGCAGCAGTCCTGCTCTGGAGAGGCTTGTGTGTTCCAGACCCCATGCATGGAAGAGAAGGGAGGGACTGACCAGGTGGGGGGCTTGTGGCGGGGACCACGGGCAGAGGCTGTGTGTGGGGTGCCACAGCGGCGCCCCTCCTCTCCCCTTCCCTTAACCCTTTCCCCTCTTACCCCTCTTCCCCCTTTCCTTCATGAAGTGCTGATTACTTTTCTGGTGGGTTTGTGGTCTCTCTCTTTTCTGGTCAGGATGCTGATGCTCTGCTCATCATGTGTGTTGTGGACATTCCCCTCAGCCTGTGCCTGCATTCCGTCTTCATGTGTGGCACCTTTGGTGAACAGGTGGCCTGCAGCCCCAGTGCCTGTTAGGTCCCTACCCAGGTCAGAGCCAGAAAGAAATGCTCTGGTTTCCTTCTAAAGCTTGTACAGTCATGTGGTACTGGACACTGAGTCCTTCCTCATCAGTGTGGGCACATGTGCACAGACACGTGCACACGCACACTCACCCACCCACTCACATGTGCACACACATGCGCACATGCACACTGCTGTGTCCACAGGCATACTCATTCACCCACTTACATGTGCACACCCCAGCACACTCACGTGCATGCCCACAGACACATGCACACTCATGTGCACACACGCATATGCCCACTCACACCCACACTTTTTTGCTGTGCTGTGCAGTCTGTGTACACAGCTGGGCTTGCTGTTTGGGACTTTTGCATTGATGTTTGTAATTGAGATGACTGGGCTGTTGTTTCCTCCTCCTGCTGCCCTTTTGCCATCTGATTCTGGTCTCAGGATCACACCAGCCTTACCCCCAGGGTCAGTGGGCTACTCTCTAAACAGGGCTGGGGGGCAGCTTTCTGATCAGTGAGCCAGAGGCAGGGCCTGTCGACCAGCCAGAAGCAACTCTGACTCTCGACTGACACGCTGGCCCTGTATGGAGCACAGGGTTCAGGGCTCCGGTCAGCAGAGAGCGGACACACACTGCCTTTCCTGACCCTTCACTTGCACCCAGTGAATGTTTTTACAAGAAGACATTTAGGATTTTCTGCTTTTATTGGCAAAGCTATGTTTCAAATTGAAGTTAAAATACTATCACTGAAAATGTGCAAATCAGTGACAGTTCCTAGAGAGTATGGGTGCAGGTACTGGTTTTTACACAACTGTGTGCTTTTAGGACTTTGAAAAGCTTTTACCACTTAGAGGAAGTGTTTGGCCACCTCTGGTGTGACTGAGGTTGCTCGAGTCTGTCCTAAAGAAGAAAACAGCTCTCTGTGTGGCCTCGTAGCCGGATCTTCAGGCACCTGGGGGAGCTTCACAGTTGCAGTAGCTTCTTTGTCAGTAATTCCTTTGGGTGCCAAAGGACCTAAGGCCAGTTAGACTTGATGTACGTATAGGGAAGCTGTGTTTAGACCTTCAGGCCCATGGATTTTTGGAGATCTTGAGTTTGTTGAACAGGCGACGCCATCCACGGCCCTCAGAGTCACGAGGACGTCGGGCTTTCCCCATACAGCTGCTGCCAGATTCTGTAAAGCTCCAGTCCACTTGCTGAGCCGTTTTCTTCTTGCTCACTGTTGAACTAAAAAGCCCAAAAGCTTAGAGCAGCTCATGGTACCAAGAAAAGGAGTGTCTTAGTCCATTTCTGCTGCTATAACAAAATGCCACAGGCTGGAGAATTTATAAATAATAGAAATTTATTCCTTGCAATTCTGGAGGCTGGGAGTCCAAGATCGAGGCTCTGCAGGTTGGTGTCTGGGGAGGGCCTGATCTCTGCTTCCAAGAAGGTGCCTTGATGCTGTGTCCTCCAGGAGGGATGAATGCTGTGTCCTTGAGTGGGGAAGGGACGGAGGAACAAAAAGGGCCACTCCACTTCCCTCCAGCCCTTTTACAAGGCACTAACCCACTCGTGAGGACTCTGCCCTGGTAGTCACTTCCCTGGAGGCCCCACCCCTGGCGGGGTCCTCCTCTGTGGAGGCTGAAGCAGCCCCACCTTGGGTGCCGACCCAGGCTGACTTCTGAGTAACCCCTGTCCCGGGGCGCCTCTCGGTTTCTGCTTTATCTACTGTTCCTGCCCTTAGGCAGATTTGCCCAGCACCCTTGCCCCTCTTGGAGGTTGGCTCCAGGGTCCTGCCCATCTTTCCCACAGTATGGAAAGCCCTGGGTCTGGGGTGACAGTGCAGACATCCGAAGTCCCGTCCCATGGCTGCTGGGACATGGCTTCTGTTCGCAGGTCCCTATGAAATGTTTCTTTCAGAGAAACTGGATATGTCAGCCTCTTTTTTCAGCCTCTCAGCTTCCTTGGACCTTGGGGGTAGTTTGCAACTGCCCACCTTGGAACATCCTCCTTCCACAGCCTTGGTTGGGTCTCCAGCTTTGGGCTTTTTAAGGCTTGTTTCCTGCTCGTATGCATGCAGCTCACACTCTGAGCAAGCTGTGCCTACTTTCTATCTTATTGTTTTTATTTATATTTCAGCTTCCCCCAAAGGTGGATAAACAATTTTAAAGATGTATTCTATTTTAGCCTTTTTACTTTTTCCCTATCAATTATTTTATTTTATTACTTAGATAAGTGTGAAAGGTGATGGATACAGAAGGTGTAGCAAAGATGTCCCCAACTCTATGGCAGAGGTGACATTGTTACTGCTGTGGGTGAGGCTTCGGAACAGGTCCTCAGGGTTGCTCTGGCTGTGGTCTGAGGAAGTCAGTGCTGGGGTCACACATGGAACAGGGTTTGCATGTGCTGGGGTCACATGTGGTGTTGGGATCAGTGGGCTGGGTGCACAGGACTCAGCACAGGTGAGACCCTGGGTGTGCAGCACCAGCAGGAGAATGGTGGGGTGGGTGCTTCAGCCCCTGTAGGGCCTCGAGCTCTTGGGTGGGTGACTGAGTGTCCCAGCGACAGCAGCTGGGCAGGGCGCACAGCCCGGGTGTGGGGGAGGAATGGACTGGCTCCTGCCCCTCCTGGACTCGGTCCCTACTGGCCGCCTCTCGCCCCTCGAGGCCTGAGCCCTCCTCGCCTGGTGTGCAGCTGCTGTGCTCCCTCACGTGCTCGCTGGGTTGCAGGGCGTTGCCTATTGTCATTCCCAGCTCACTTGCTGGGGCAGTCTTTGAGACAGGATGCCTGGGAAGCGTGCTTCTGGAGACCTCGAATCCTGGGCCAGAAGCGGATTCCCACAGACCTTGGGAGACTGGGGACTGCCCAGGTCCCAGCATTGCTGTAGAGGAGCCCGAGGCCGCTCTGATGCTGGTCCTCCTGCTGGAGGCCTGCGGCCCCCCACCCTCTGTTCTGAGACTTCACGACAGTGCCTGGGCACGTGTCCATGTCTTGGGGGTCCTTTCTCCTGAAGACGTGTGTCATTCAGGCCTGGGCTTTCCTGAGTTTCTGTGGATGAGTTCTTCACGCGTGCACACGTGCCCACGTGCCCAGCGCACCCTGCTTCATACAGTCTGCTTCCCATACCCTGTTCAGGGGTGGGGCCTTCCTGTCTGGTCTTCTAATTTTCTTTCTCACTGCTGTTTTCCTTTTGTTTTTCTGTTTGAGGGACTACATTTTGTTCAGCGGGGGGATGTTTTCCTTTTCCCACATGGCCTGTTCCCTGCACATTGCCTTCCTCTTCTGAGCTGTTCTCGTCACTGGCTTTCGGGTGAACGCTTCCCTCGGATGTTTGGTGATGTCTAGTGTCTGCTAGTGTCTGAGATGGGCGTGAATCATTGACCACGGCTCTGTATGGGTGCAGCCTGTTGGCCAGGAGCTTTCTATGGGAGGTCTGGGTGTGCTGGGAGTTGGGGGACCCCCAGTGTCTATGTCTCTGGGAGTCTCCTTTGGGGTCAGAGTCCCCAGAGAAGACCCTTCCAGCCCCTGCCTGGAGGGTGGTGGAGCCATTAAGGAGAGGCCCAGGCTCTGCATTTGGGGCACAGACATTCACTCAGCCCCCATTTTTGCATGTGCCCCCCCAGGCTCTGCCAAGCCTACCCCCAGTCCAGAAACCCTCCAGTTTATACTTTCCTGAGCGTGAACCTCTGAGAGAGGTTGGGAGGGGTGCTTGTCAGAGGTGAGTGAGGGGCCTAGGGTCCCCTCTCACACGGCTTCCTCACCGGGCACACTCATAGGCCTGTATGCGCACAGAGCCCACTTCTGGCCATCTCTGTCCCCTGCCTGTGGTGTGGACACTGCCAAGCCCTCCAGGCCTCTGTGGCTCGGAGCAAGCTGGCTTCCCCTCCCTTTGGCAGGTGAGGGGGCACCCTTGGCTCTGCCTGCTGTCTGTGGGTATTTCTTTTCACACCTGGAGCCCTGGTTTGACATACACACGCGTGCTGGGCTCCAGGCGCTTTTGGCAGTTAGAGAGCCCAGCCCACCCTGGGTGCCATCAGGCCTGGCCAGCAGTGTGGCCTCAGTGCCAGCAGCCAGGGTCAGCTTTGGTCGTTAGCAGATTAGCCGTGTGAGCCCTTCTCGCACAATGGGTGGAGGTTGTGCTTTCACAAGTTTAGTCTGACCAGAGCCAGAGGCCTTGGCAAATGGGTAAGTGCAGATGTGGCTGAGGCCGGGCCCTGGACATTTGTCGAAGCAACTTTGGAATGGCTCATAGGAAGGTTTCCATTTTTTTCCCAGAATCTCACCAGCTTAATTGTAGCTGAGCTAACTTGGCTTCAGGTGCTGGAGGCTCACCCAGCTTTAAGTTGGGGCCTGTCTCTGATAGCTGTATGTCCCCACAGACTGAATTGCTTGGCACACAATTTGAAAGACCCTGTGAGATTTAGAGCCCCCGATTTAGAACTCTAAGACTTGACTTTTGTTTTTTGAACAGCTCTTTTGTGTACCTCTGCCTCTGCTCAGGTACAGGTAACCACGGAGCCAGAGCAGCAGTAGCAGAAGCTGGAACTGAGGCCTGGGCCTGGCATCTGGGACAGGCTCACATGGGGCAGACGGGTGCCGGTCCAGGTCAGCACTGGCTGGCGGCCCTGCACACCCTACTCTGAGCCTCAGTTTCCTCACTGTGACCTGCAGCTTTGTGCTGGATGAAGCGCACATCTGCGTGGTTGCTGTTAGGAGCGTGCTGGGTTCTTAGCTCTGCAGGTGCCGTTTTTATTAGCAGCTGTTCTTTTTCCTTCACAAATTCCATAAGTGGAGGTTTTAAGAAGCCTGCTGTCTTCCTCCTCGAGCTGCACAGTTGCCGTCTGTGAGTGAGGCCTGTGTCGTGGCACTAGGGGACTTAGCGTGGCTCTCTCCCCCTCTGTCAGGTTGGTGCAGTCAGTTCAAAGGGCCGACCCTGAATCAAGACAAAATGTCATAGTGTGAGATTTAAGGAAACCTGTCCACTGCAAGCAGCAGCACTTCTGTGGACACCCACATGCATGTGCAGTTTGGCCCTGTGCTGTGGGTTTGGAGCCCACCCTGGTTAGGCAGGGCGGTGGTGGGAGCCAGCAAGGTCGCCAGCAAGATGAGCCAGAGCTGGGGCAAGACCCAGCCCGGGGCCTCCACGCTGCCCAGCAGGGACCACAGCAGACTCAAGTGATGTTGAAGTCAGATTCACCTTGATTTGGCTGAAAAAGGAATTATGCATCCTCATTTTGTGATGAAAACACATGGCCAGTTGTATCTGCAAAAATTTGATTCTTTAGAATTTTACTTCTTAACAGTGATTCACTTTTTATGGTAGAATAACAAAACCAAAAAACATGGCAGTTTGTCTTATAGAGCCAAATAGTTTCCTTAAAAGTACTAATTTCAAAAAGGAACTCTGTCCTCCTGAGGGACATGTGTTTATTTACTTAGGTTTGCTATGGAACTGTTTCTAGGGAATGTTTTAGCCAAAAAATAGATTTTCTGTCCTGTGAGGCATTTCATTGCTCTAGAGAAAGGTGATTTTCGGAAGATGTTTTCGTTGTCTGGAGTTGGTTAGCTTGTATTTTAGGTTCATAATTTTAAGTGGCCAGTGTTGCTGACATCCAAGTGGTGTTGTGTCTGCGTGGTGTGCATGCTGTCCTCAGCAGCGTGGCACCCCTGTGCTGACTACCCATGTGCCCTTTAGAAGCCCTGAACCACGTGGTGACGTGTTTGAGGCCAGGGTGGTATGGCCCAGGAGAGGAGCCCATGGCTCCTCTCCTGAGGAGGCCTAGAGGTGACACCTGGGCCAGGTACCATCAGGTGGGAGGCTGCTCCCGCAGGGCTGACATGGAAGTATGGGCACAGGTTGCCATGGACAGTGCTGGGTGCTGAGGATGAGGAAGTGGAGGTGAGGGCCAGGAGGTGGGGCCTGGGGAGACGGGCTGGGTGTGCCAAAGGGCTGCTGCTGTGGGGACCCAGGGCTTGGCGTGGACACACTCCAGTTAGACACACCTGCCAGGTCTCAGCCCCAGGGGACAGTCCAGGAGAGGCCAGCCCAAGTGGACAGGGACTCTGTCTGCAGTTCAGGGGAGAGCACTGGTCTGGGGAAGCCCTGTCTCTGATGGGCCTGGGGGCACTGCTATGTGAGAGCTGGCCAGGGTGTGGAGCAGAAGAGGGGCAGCAGTAGCAGCATGTCCAGGGAGAGGTTAGGGATGCCCCAGCCTGGCCCTTGAGGCCCCACTGCCCTGGGTGGCCCAGCTGTGGCATGTGGGGGAGGCGGCTGGAGGGCTGGAGGGGCCTGCCTGGGAAGCAGCATGGTCCTAGCTTGGAGGAGGCCCCTGCATGTGTGCCTGGCCGTCTTAGATATCTTGAGATGAGAAGGGTTTACACATGTTCATATTTGAAAAATAGCACTGGAAGAGGAGGCCTGGGGAGAGAGAGGACAGTGGGAGGTGGGTCAGGCGGGTCCCCAGGGACATGGGAAGAAGCTGGATTCAGGGGACTCGCTATGGGTGAAGTTGGAGGGGCCCGATGAGGTCCAGGTGGAGATGGGATGAAGGAGTACCCCCTAGGGCCTGGAAGGCAGCTGTGAGGTTGTCTGCCTAGCGTGGCCCTGGTGGGGACCGTCCTTGGAAGTGGGGAGCACGTGGGACCCTCCCTGGCCAGCCATGTGTTGGGTACAAGACTGCGGCTCAGGGACACTGTCACATGTGGGCCTGGGCATCAGGGTTTGTTCAGGTGTCAGGTGCCCACGGACCCAGTGCATTTGGTGTGGGCGGGGCTGGGATGTGCATCTCCCCAGTGCCAGCTGGGAGGGAAAGGCCAGGGACACATTTGGGCAGGGTCCCGAGAAGGCAGCCCTGAGGGCCAGTGGCTGATGCACAGGGGACAGAGGATGCTGGAATTTTGTGTGGACCTGGGGATGGGCTAGACCCCGTGCACGCTCCCACATAGCCTACTGGAGATGCTGTAAGCCCATGTCTTTTCTGTTGCAGACTTTAAAAAATTCAAAAAGCCTTTGCTCCCTCGACTGTGAAGATGACGGTGAGGGTGATGCCCAAGTGAAGACGGCCGTGTCCTCGCCGAGTCACTCGCAGGGCCTCGCGGGCATCCTCACGGCCAGCTCTGGCCCGAGGAGTACATGCCCCAGGCCCTGCCTCACCAGCCCCAGCCCGTGGGCCTCGAGGGAGCCAGTGGCCAGTGAGGGTGCGGGCGGGAGCAGCGGGGATCCCAGTGACTGGGACAGCGCTGGGGAGGAGGGCATCTTCCCTCTGGATCACAGTGAGCTGGACCTTGACCAGATCGAGAACAACTGACTTCCGCTGGGGGGGCGGGGGTGGAGGGGCTGTAGCCTGGGTCTGCTCTCAGCGCACAGACAGAAGATAGGTTACATGTTATTTTGAACATTGAGGTATAATTTTGATTCCATTTTTCCTAAAGAAGTATTTTGCATTTTTATGGCTTTTACAGTTCTGGAGAAAGCTTCTCTATTTTGAAATGAATTTTCAGAAGGGCATTCTATTAAATGTGAATCTGCATACAGATTCCAGTGCGGGTTATATTACTTTTGTAAAAAGCCTACTGTGAAGAGCGCCTTGTGTGGTTTAGTTGCTAGGAAACCTCAGGCTGGTGGTCTGGGCCCCTCCAGAGGGGTCACGGGTGCTTTGGCCACACGTGGGCATTTTTTGCCGCAGGCTCTTGTCATCCGTGTGCTGGTGAACTGCCAACCAGCAGTGATGCTGTCTGGGGCAGGGCCGAGCTACAGCAAGTCTGTGCTGTCTGGGGCCTAGGAGGGTCTTGGTACCCCGAAGTAGGACATGAAGCCGGCCCTCCTGGAAGGAGATCTGTTGGCAGCACCAGTCAGCACCTAGTCTGTGCATTCAATAAAAGGCATTTGCTTTGTACGTGTGACTTCTGACTGACTTTGATTTCCACTAGTTAAAGTGGGCCTGGCTGGCCTCAGTCCTGCTGGCACCAGGCAGAGCCCGGGATTGCCTGGTTTTCATTCCTGCAACTTAAGAAAATCACAGGGATTTCTACCAAAGGCCTTGGTATAAGGAGCATTGGTTAAGAGGAAGGAGATTGTGATAGCAAAATAAAACATTAATAATTTTTGGAGAAATTTTTTTTCCCCCAAGACCGTTAACTGATGGTTCCTTCCTGACTGGCCTGGCTGTAGATAGATCAGAGACGGCAGAGGTGGAGTGACTTGTTCAGGTCAGCTTTCCTGAGGCCAGCCCAGAGCGGGTAAAAGTGGGGTGCTGGCTCTTGGGACCTCCTCTGCGAGATGCAGACGCGGTGGGGGGCTCCCCACCCGCTGTGCCCTGCTCTTCAGGACAGCGGGCACCCACATGTGTGGGTGTTCAGCAGCACTTGCTGTCCTCGTACATTTATTTGCGTAACTCTGAAGTGGCCACAATGGCTTCCTTTCTGATTAATGTGAAAGAATTTTTTTTTCTGTTAAGATCTAGGCTGCATCCTGAGGGGCACTGGTATTTCCAGAGGTATACAGTTGAGAATCTTGCTCGCACATGGGTGGGATGCTTCAGGAAACGGGCAGATGTCCGAAGAGGGGCAGCCCGTTCAGCGAATGCCTTATGGTTAGAATAAAGAGCCTCCTGTGCCTTGTTGTAGAACCATCTATCATCTAGCCAGTGGCTCTCAACCACTGGGGAGTTTAACTTAAAAGGGAAAGATAAAAATAAGGTGCTGAGGGTGTCCGGGTGCAGAAGAGCCGCATGATCCAGATCTGGAGCCACTTTCTGTGCTCCGCATGCCCTGGGCTGGGGAGAGCCTGCCGGGAGCACGGCCAGAACAGGGCCTGTGACACTGCAGCTGGACTGCCGTGGAGCCTTGGTGTGTGGGTGATAGTGGGACAGGAGCCAGCTGGTCCCTGAGCTGTGTGGGGCCTTTGGGGTCCTGAAAGTGTCACTTGTCTCCTCAGAGCCACCCCCTGGCCCAAGGGTGAAGGGCGGGGCCCCAAAGAGCCTTAGGAATCACAAGGCAAGTCCAGGATTTGGGGCACAATCGCCAGACCACACCAGAAAGTGTAGTTGGATTTCTGGAGACCGCCTGCATGAAGTCGGGTCCCCACCCAGAGGTCCCTGCTGGGTCCAGTGCTCTGGGCTTTGGGGTGGGGTGGGCAGTGCTCTGAGATGGCTAGGTATAGGGCAGGGTCCCTGCAAGGACAGTCTTTGGGGGCTTTGGGGCCGTAGGGGCCTTCAGGGCACTGGCCACTGATGGCCTCTAGGACAGGGCGGTCTGGACAGCAATGGGGGTTGGGGGCCTGCTGGAAAGCCCTCTAGGCAGCCAGTGCTCCCATCCCAAGGGGCCCTCGGCAGGAGGCTGGGAGGGATCACAGATGAAGCAGGGTGTGCTCCGCGGCAGCAGAGAGCCCGGTGGTCCCCACCGGGGCCTGGGCACTTGGTGGGCAGGTGGCAGGGGGCCTCCTCTCACTTCCCTTTCGGGTGGGGGCAGGCTGGCTCCCTGGAAAATGGGGTCACAGGGCCAGCGCCGCCACCCTGAGAGCCACTGTGTATTGTTTCTTGTATCCCGAGTTCTGCAAGGTGAGTCCCGTGCTCCCTGTCCCCGGAGCACAGCTCCAGCCTGCCCTCCTGCGGACAGCGGTGGGAGGCCCCACCGCTCCATAGCCCCATATAACCCCACCAGCTCAGCCCCTGCCTTGGAAGCTTCCCTCACCTGGGGTGCCTAGCCCTGCCCAGGACAGACAGGAGGGGTGGGGCAGACAGGGGCGGGGCCAGAGGTGGGGCTGGATGGGTGGAGCTGGGCAGGAGGGGTGGGGCCAGGCAAGAGGGGTGGGCTGGACGGGGGCGGGGCTAGACGGAGGAGCGAGGGGGGCAGGAGGGTGGAGCTAGGCAGGAGGGTTGGGCGGGATAGGGGCGGGGCTAGGCAGGAGGGGCGGGCCGGGGGGGCGGGGCTGGCCCGGAGGGGCGGCCTGCTCTGTGCCGCTGCTCCCAGCCGGGAGTGTGTGGCTGTGGGTCTGCGTGTGGAGTCACGCAGCACCACTCACCTCGCAGCTGCTCTCCTTCCCTGGACGCACTCGGTCCTGCCCACAGCCCCCCTGGGCCCCCGATGCCCCTCCCTGCCATGCCCCCTCCTCCCTTGCCCCTCGCCCGGTGTCCTCGTGTCTCCCACGAGGCCGGGGCGAAGCGCCGCCTCCCTCCAAACCCCCACGGCTCCCCACTCCTCTCAGTCCCGGCCTCCAAGCGGGCGTTGGGTAGTCATCCTAACCATTTGTACGTGCACAGTTCTGGGGCATTAACGTTGTTGCATTCACAACGTTGTGTAACTATCGCTATTGCCTCCAGAAGGTTCTCATTTTCCCAAACTGAAGCTCTGTCCCCATGAGACACTAGCTCTCTACCTGCTCCCTAGACTCCTAGCCCCACCATTCTACTCTCTATCTCTGTGAATCTGATGACGCTAGGGAACTCCTATGTGGAATCAGACAGGACCTGTCCTGTGACTGGTCACTTCACTGAGCGTCAGCTTCAGGCTCATCCGTGCTGTAGCAGGTGTCGGAGTGTCCTTCCTCAGGCTGAGCACTGTTCCACTGTGTGGATGGACAACCTTCTGCTTGTCCACCTTGAATCCCTTTAAGACGGGCAGTGGGTCTTGTTGCTCTTGGGGCTTTCTGCCACTCTTAGGACAGAGACATGTGTCTTGCCGCTGCCCCCGAGGCCCAAGCTCAGGGACTTTCCTACCCCATCCAGTCACAGGCCTCCTGTTGCTCCCTGAGGCCTCCCCGGCAGGGCCATTGCCTATTAGCCTCCTGCTGGTCCTGACGCCACCTCCAAGGACACCCTTCTCGGCTCCAGACACGCAGCCTGGTGAGAGCCCTTCACTGAGTGGCAGGTGTCTTCAGGCTGGGAGAGATCCAAGCAGGACGCCTGTGGCCAGCCAAGAATGTGCTTTGCCCGCCTAGACCTCCTCCCCAAAGCTCTCCTGGGCACCTGGCCTTCCTCGGCTCCTTCTAGCAAGACAGCCAGCCCCTCCCTCTAGGTGTTATCGGGGCCCCAGGCCTCAGGCCAGCCCTTCAACCTTACAGGTCTTGGGACTGAGTCAAGAACTAGTCTGGCTGCTCCGACTGCACACCTCCTCCCCCATCTTCTCCTTCTTCCCAAAACTTCAGCTCACCTGTGTCCCAGGACCTTTCAACTGGCTGGTTAGTGAGGCTGGGGCCTGGCTGGTGGGGAGCTCCTTCTGAGGATGGAGCCAGGGACGGTTCCCCTCAGTGCCCTCAGGGTGGCCTGGGAGGGCACTGGGGCAGGCTCTTGGGTGTCTGATGGGCCCGGGACCCTGGTGAGGCAATGCAGATGGGCCCAGGGTAGTTAAGTCCAGAGTGACCCCTTCTGAGCAGGCTTCTGCCGAAGGTCCTGAAATCAGAGGCAGCTCAGCTGGTTCTTTTGCAGGGTAGACCTGCCATGTCCTTTGTGCTGATGGGGAAATGGGGGCTGAAAGTTCAGGGCACCCCTGGGTCCCCCCATCTGCCTGGCAAAGTGTGGCATGTGTGTGCTGAGAGTGAGCTGGTGGGGAAATGCCTGGCTCACAGCCCGGCCCTGGGATGTGTGTCCCCAGGGGCGTGGGTGTCCGTGTGTGTGTGTCCCCTGGGATGATGTGGCTTTGAGTCTGCTGCTCCACCTTTCTGGGTCACCTGCCTGTTGGCAGGGCTGTGAGGTGAGACCAGGCTGAGAGCAGTAGGCACTTCCAGGTATGGTGGTGGCTGCCCCATCCTCCACCTCATTTCCACTAGTTGAGGCCAGTGCAGCTGGTGTTGGCCTGGGTGACTGCCTCGGGTATGTACCTGGGACCCTGGGGGCTGAAACGGGGGGATGCTCCCAGACTTTTCTACGTGAAGGCACATAAGGTGGGGGGGATGATTTAGCTGACCACCTACCAGGTGGGCCTGGAGTTGGTAACAGTCCTTCCTCTCTAAACTGGAGACAGGCAGGCGACCCGGCTCTTGGGAGGCCTCAGAGCCTCGGGCAGGTGGGTGGGGGCCTGTGGTGCAGCCCAGCCCTTTGGTCCAGAGCCCTGCCCTGACCTCCAGGCCGGCCAGCCTCACAGCCATGTGTCTTTCTCTGCCCTTCCTCCTCCTCGTATTCTCGACCCTTCACAAACGCAAAAACCATTCTTAGCTCTTGGCTTGTACAGAAATAGGCTGAACTGATTTAGTTCACAAACTGTTATGTGCTGACCCCCGAATGAGGGGAATAAAAGAAAAAAGCCAAAGAGAGGGAAGAAAGGAGCTAATAAAATAAGAGCAGAAATGAATGAAACTGACGGCAAAGCTACAGCGAAGAAGACCCACAGGTCTTGTCTTTGCGAGACTCATTTAACTGACAGAAGTCTTTGAGCTTGATTGAGAAACAGAGAATGAGCAAGTAAACACCGTCAGGAGTGGAAAGAGGGACAGAACTGGAGATGGAGCAGAGATCACAGAGGTAATCAGAGAATATTAAGAACAATTTAGACGAAATGGACAAATTCCTAGAAAAATATTGCTGAAAACTGACTCGAGAAGAAAGAGAACCCACACATAGTCCTGCAACCATTTAACAGAATGAAACAATAGTTTCACATCTTCCTGCAAAGAAAACTCCAGGCCCAGATGACTTTATAGGCAAGTTCTACAGAATATATAAGAAAGGAAATTCTAATCTTGCACAATTTCTTTCTCAGAATGGAGAAGACCCTCTCCCAGTTGTTGCATGAGGCATATATGATCTTGATGTGAGAACCAGGCAGGAACAGTGGTGGCTGCTGACTGTCGGCTGACCACGTGGCTGAGGTGGTGGTGGAGAAGCCCCTCGGGTTTGGCCCTGTGAGCTGAGTCAGACCAAGGGTCTGGCGCCTCTCTCTTCCCTGTTTTCCCTGTGTGGCGTGGAGTGGGTGGGGACAGGGATGGAGCTCAGAGGGTACCCCAGAGCCTCAGCTGGTCCCAGGGAGCAGTGGGACCCCAGCAGCCACCCCTTCCCTGCCCTCTCTCTGTCCGACCCCCACATGAGGGAGTCCTGTTTGCATGAAGAAGCTCAGGCCCTCCTGCCACACCCCAAGATCAGGGTCATGCAGTCAGAGTCTACTGCAGACTCTGGTCCACAGCCTCCACCCTGGCCCTCTGGACAGCCTGGAGAATACTCCTGTCCCACTGCCAGAGAGCCCCTCCCTGGGCTCCCCCACCCAGTGCTCAGTGGGGTCTCTGCAGCTGTGGCCACCTCCCTCTGGGTGGTGGGCTTCTGCCCTGGTACCGTGTTGGACGGCAGGTAAGTCCCTGTAGCTGGGCCCCAGTCACTCACCTTTTTCTATTTTTCTGCAGTTATGGATATAGTTTTTTTTTTAAACTTCTCTAAGTTAATTTTGGTAATTTATATTGTCTTAGAAAATTGTCAATTTTATCAAGAATATCAAATGTATTAACTTGTCACTTTTAATCTCCTTTGCTGCTCTGATTTCCCTCTTTCTTGGTCCTCCTGGGCTTTTGTGTTTTCTCTCTCTCTGGATTAGACTGGCCAGAGGCCTGTTTATTGTATTTATTTATTTATTCTGAAGAACCGGTGCTTGGATTTACTGATGGGGTCTGCCATTTTTCTTGTTTCCAATTCATTAATTCCACCTTTATCTTTATTCCACCCCCCTCCTGCCTCCCGTGGATTTAGTTTATTGTTCTGTTTTTCCCTCCTTGTGTCAAGTGTTTAGTTCATTTATTTTCAGTCTCTCTTGCTCAGTAATAAAAACATTTAAGGTTGTGAATTCTCTGCCGACTCCTCCTGAAGCTGGCTCTGTGGACTTGCAGTTTCTCTTTCTGCATAATTGTAAAATTGTCTGTGATGGCAAATTTTATTTACTCTCTGACCTAGGAGTTATTTAGGAGAGTATTTCTGAATTTCCAAATCATCTGGCTGCTTTTTTAGATGCTTTTATTAATTTCTAGGCTCATTGCATTGGTTTAAATAATAAGGCCTGTAAATATTTTACCATTTGGAACGTAGAGAGGTATGTGCTTGTGTATGCATATGCGTGCCTACATGCGTGCATATGCACTCAAGTACATATGTGCACAAGTACATGCATGCGTGCGCCTGTGTGTACCCATGTGTGTGAATGTGCATATGTGCATATGCATGTGTGTGCATGCATGTGTGCAAGCATACATATGTGTATGTGTGCATGTGTGTCTACATGTGTCTCCTTTTGTATCAGGATGGAAGCAAGAGGTCTTAAAGGCCTTTCACTGGGCTGGCCTTGGAGGGATTGTGAAGGAATTTGGGAGTCTCTTGTGCAGGCTGCAGCCAAGGGTGGGGCTTGTGCTGTGGTCCCCATGTCCTCCCTCCAGTTTCCCAGAAGGGCTCATATGATGGGGCCACAGAGCACTGGAGAAGGGACTCAGGGGGTTTTCCTTTTTTAAAAATTTTTTTATTTTTAAAAGTTTCTGTAGAGATGGGGTCTTGTTCTGTCACCCAGGCTGGAGTGCAGTGGCCCGATCACAGCTCACTGCACCCTTGAACTCCTGGGCTCAAACAGTCCTCACGCCTTGGCCTCCTAAAGTGCTGGAACTACAGGTGTGAGCCACCACACCTGGCCGCTGAGGGATTTTCAGACAGAAAGTTCAATTCTAGTCCTAGTGTGCTAATTATAAAAATCATGAATGGATGTTGAATTTTATTATTTTTATAATCATATGATATTTCTCCTTTAATCTGTGTTTTAGTCTGCTTGGGCTGCCATAACAAAATACCACAGATTGGGTTGCTTAAAACAACAGAAATTTATACCCTCATAGTCCTGGAGGCTGGAAGTCCTAGATCGGGTGTCAGCAGGGCTGGTTTCTCCAGAGGCCACTCTTCTTGGCTTGTAGCCCTTCTCCCTGTGTCTTCATGTGTCAGCCCTCTGTGTGTGTCTGTGTCCTAATCTCTTCTCATAAGAACACCAGTCACATTGGGTTAGGGCCTACCCTAGTGACCTTATTTAACCTTAACTACCTTTTTAAAGACTCTATTTCCAAATATTAAACATTTTTTATTGTGGTAAGATACACATAACATAAAATTTACCATTTTAATCATTTTAAGTGTACAGTTCTGTGGGATTAAGTACATTCACAATGTTGTACAATCATCACCACCACCCATCTCCAGAACCTTTTTCATCTTCCCAAACTGAAGCTCTGTCCCCATTAAACACTAAATCCCATCCCCCCGACCCAGCCCCTGGCACCCACCATTCTACTACTCTCTGTCTCTATGACTCTGACTACTCTGGGGACCTCATGTAAGTGGAATCATACAGGATTTGTCCTTTTGTGACTGGCTTATTTCACTTAAGTTAATTTCCTCAAGATTCATCCATGTTGGAGCATGTGTCAGAATGTTTTTCCTTTTTTAAGGCTGAATTATGTATGGTTAATACCACCTTTTGTTTATCAATTCATCCATCAATGGACACGTGGGTTGCTTCCACCACTTGGCTGTTGTGAATAATGCTGCTATGAATAGGAGTATGCAAATAACTCTTCAAGACCCTGCTTTCAGTTCTTCTGGGTATACACTCAGAGGTAGAATTGCTGGATCATATGGTAATTATATTTTTAATTTTTTGGAGGGTGGGGGAATTGATGGACAGGGTCTCCCTCTGTTGCTCAGGCTGGAGTGCAGTGGCATCATCATAGTTCAATGCAACCTCAGACTCCTGGGCTCAAACAATCCTCCTGCCTCAGCCTCCCGAGTAGCTGGGGATACAGGTGTGCACCACCACACGTGGCCAATTTTTCTAATTTTTGTAGAGATGGGGTCTTGCTTTGTTGCCCAGGCAAGTCTTGAACTCTTGGCCTCAAGCTGTCCTCCTGCCTCAGCCTCCCAAAGTGCTAGGATTACAGGCATGAACCACCATGCCTGCCCGGCCCTATTTTTAATTTTTTGAGGAGCTAACATACTGTGTTTCCACAGTGGCTGCACAATTTTGTATTTGTACCAACAGTGCTCGAGGCTTCCAGTTTCTCCACATCCTTGCAACATTGTCTTCTGTTTGTTTGTTTGAAAGTAGCCATCCTCATGGGAATGAGGCAGTGCCTGTGGAAGTTTCTTTTCTGTTTTGTTGCTATTATCTAACTTACCTGCATTATAGTAGAGGGTTTGTTGAAACTTTTATGTGGCCAATGTTTTTTACATTTTTTTTTTTAGAGATGGGATCTTGCTCTGTCACCCAGGCTGGAGTGCGGCAGTGCAATCATAGCTCACTGCAGCCTCGAGCTCCCAGCCTCAAGCCATCCTCCCACCTCAGCCTCCTGAGTCATTGGGACTACAGGTGTGAGCCACCACACCTGGCTCCTGTGTGGTCAATTTTTATAGATATTCCACACGTGCTTTTAAAAAGAATATTCTGAATATTAAAATATTAAAAAGAAATATTCTGAAGATATTTGTTGCATTCTATGTATGTCTATAAGATCTAGATTATTATACAAATCTATATCCTCATTGGTTTGTCTACCTGATATATCAATTATAAATAGCTGTGTTAGAGTCTGTGATGGCTGACTTGCCTGTTTCTCCTCCCAGTTGTATAGGCACAGACAAGTTTAGAATTATTAGTATGTTTCTGTTGAATTAAACCTTTTATAATTACAAATCAACCCTCTTTGTCTCTAGTGATAATTTTTGCTTAAATTCTATTTTGTCTAAGGTTAATATAGATCCTCATCTTTATTTTGGTTAATCTGCCTGGCACATAATTTTTGTTTTGTATTTAACCACGTGTTTACCATTTTTGGTGCCCTTTGTTCTTTTTAGTGGATCTGAGCTTCCATCTAGTCTCATTCCCTTCAGCCTGGGAATTTCCCTTAGGATTTATTTTAGTTGGGTCTGATTGCTCTGCTTTTGTTGATCTGAAAATATCTTATTTTTCCTTCATTTTTGAAGGACATTTTTGGTAGACACAGAATTCTAGTTTATTTGTCTTTTCTCTTCTGGACTTTAAAGAAGCAGTTCCATTATCTTCTGACTTGCATAGTTCTGATGAGAAGTCAGTAGTAAATGTTATTGTTTCGCTGTATATAATGTGTCTCCCTGTCCCTCCCCAGCCCCCATCACCCCCGGAAGCTTTTAGATTTTCTTTTTCTTCTTTCAGTAGGTTGGCTGTGACATATCTAGGAATGGCTTTTCTTTGTATTTGTCCTGCATGTTTGTTTGTTTGGCTGGCTTTTAGCTTCTTGAATCAGTGCTCCTGTAGCATTCCCTCTCTCCTTCGGTAGACCCCCCAGTACCCCCCACCCCCTGCTCTCTTTCTCCTGACAGAAACACAGAGTGCCCTGACTGCCGTGTGACCTGGCCACATGCAAATTTTCCCTGCAGGCTTGAACCCAAGTTGTGGCCTTGAACATTCCTAGGCACTGAGAAGGGTATTCAGGTTGTTGCCCAAAACTCTGAAAGATCAAACATGTTGCTAAACATATAAAAACCAGCCCCAGCCCTGAGCCAAATTCCTTAAACCTCATATAAACTCCATAACCCAACCCTCTCATGGTGGACCTACCTGGGTGGAACATTGCTTGTCTCACTGTCCATGATAAGGATGCTAAAGCCCCGTAGTCAAATCCCCTCATAAATGCTTTGGGCTGATCACCTGGCATTTAGTGCTTCTTTCTTTGGAATCCCAACTGGCCCCATCTTGGAATGGTTTGGGGCACTCCCTTTTGGGAACTCCCCTGCTGCTGCTTTTGGGGCAACTCCAGTGGTGGGTTCAGCCAGACAGAACACCTTCTCTCTGGGCTTCCAGTGTCACGCATGTTAGACCACTTGATAGTTCGTGCTATTGACCGTGGCTGGCTGATTACCCCAGTCCCCCAAAGTGTCTTCTGTTACGACCCATCCAGTGTACCCAGCCAGGCATCCACCTGGTGTGGAGTCTGCCAGGTGGGTTCTGCAATTCTATCCTCCAAGGCTTCCCTGCATCCACTGTTCTTCACTGGTTCTGCAACAAATCAGGGTGTTAAATTTGATGAATTTTTCTTGTTACCACAGGAGCAAAGAGCTTTGACATCCCCCTCATTCCAATGAGCATCAGAAGTCTCCAGGTGTGTATTTTCCCATACGCTTATGTCTAAGCCTTCTGTGGCCGTATGTGTCAGGTCTTGGTGAGCAGACTGGAGCTGTTTCTTTATCCCTCCTGGCAGTTGTTAGTCTTCATTAGAGCATTTAGTGTTTATTATGCTTATTTATATCATCTTGTTATGTGCCTTTTGTCTTCTCCAATTGGGGATGCTATAAATTCCATTTCTGTTCTTTAAGTGGGTACCCTAGAAACTGTAACAGGCACACTTACCTTATCAAAGTTTAGTTCATCCGTGTCTTTGCCCCTCTCCTGGACAGCACCAGAACCTTGCATCACTTAAATTCTAGACACTGCCCTCTTGGTTTTAATGTCCTGTTGCTGTGTATTGTGGCCTGTTTTGTTTTTTCAACCCCACAAGGCATCATCACGCCTGTATACACTGTCAAAGGCTGTTTGATTTCTACCTTTGATAGCTTTCTTGTCCTTTGCATTGCAAACGCCTTTTCTGGGGTTACCTGGGTTCCTTGCCACTGGGACTTTCCATGGGACAGCTTGCGTCATGGCAGCTGGCTTCCCTCAAAGCAGGCCAGCAAGCAAGCGAGATGCACCCGAGATGGAAGCCACTGTCTTGTAACCTGCTCTCAGAAGTGACATCCAACACCTCAGCCGAATTCTGTTCCCTAGAAGTGAGCCACTGGGTCCAACCCCCATTCAGTGTGGACCCCAGGAGTGGGGGTCTTCGGGGCATCTCAGAGACTATCTAGCACACTGTAGGCACAGAGCTGTCTCTCTGCGGTTAAGTCCCTTCAGCTCAGAAGACATTTTCCCAGGCCTGGTATGTGCCTCGTGCTGGGACAGAGGCTGAGGCCCTGCCCTCCAGGAGCTGCCCTTCAGCAGGGAACACACTTGAGAACAGGAAGCCACAATACTCAGTGACAAGGGGACCCTACAGCACTGTCCCTGGGCTTGCAGAGGGTGCAGGCTCATTGTAACAGCCTGGGCTGAACACCAGGCTCAATGGTCCCAGCCTTGCCTGTGACATGGGGTTCATGGGGACCCTTGCTGTGGACAGCAGGCCTGGGGCACAGCCACGTGGGGTGTCCACTGCCACTCCAGAGCGCTCTGGAGCAGGCACAGGCGAGCAGGCCGGTGGGGTGTCCCACCTGCCTCAGCCCCTCCCATGCAGCATGGACACCTCCCTTGCAGGGAGGGTGGGCTGACCCCTGTGAGTAGGCAGGGTGGGTGGCATCAGAGCCATCCTCCATTCTTCTTGAGTGTCACAGTAGTTTATTGGGAACATCCTTTTTATTGTTAGTATATAAGAAATTTATTGATTTGGGGTATTAATTTTATACATTACTATATGTCTGAACTATCTAATTGTCTTTTTAAAACTTTTTGGGGTCAAATTCACATAACATAAAATTAACCATTTTCAGGTATCCAGTTCAGTGGCATTTAGAAGATTCATAAGACTGTGCACTCACTGCCTCTGTCTAGGAAAACATTTTGCCCATCGCCCCCAAGTGAACCCCCTGCCATTAACAGGCTCCCTGTGCCCCCAGCCCTGGCCACCTCCAGTCTGCTTTCTCTCTCTGTGGTGTGGCCTGTCTGGACATTGCCGAGAGATGGAACCATGCAGTGTGGGGCCTTTTGTGTCTGGGTTCCATTAGTATGTTTGGAAGCAGGTTCTGGGCCTGTCCTTGGGCCTGAGAGCAGCTGAGGCCTCTCGCCGTGGGGGACTGCTGGGCAGGGGCTGCAGCTGAGCTGCCTGGGGTGTGCGACTGGCACCTGCCCAGTGTGGCCCAGGGCTCTCGCCTGGGCCCCTGCTGCCCGATTCATGATGCGGGATCCACGAGCCAAACCCAGCCCTGGTCTGTTCTGTGGACGCCCTGTGCGGCTGTTCTGTGGGACAGCGGCAGCTCTGAGGAGTTTCCACAGAGATCATGTGGCCCATAAAACCAAAAACATTGGCTCTGGCTCCTTACGGGAAGTCTGCATCCGATGCCGGCTCTCTCAGTCACCAAGCAGGGGAGGCCACGTGGTTCCCTGGCCACCAGCAGGCGTGGCTGCCCTGAGGGTCTGGCTGAGGTGCTTTGCAGCCACAGGCGGACACAGGGCACCGGATGAGGGCTGGGACAGCCTGGGCTGTGGTGTGACCCTGGGTGAGCCCCTCGCTCCTTGGGGCTCCATGGGTGCATCTGTCTGGGGGGATGGATGCCTGTTCTCCCTGCTTCCTGGGAGTGAGCCAGTGTGTAGGCAGCCTGGAGAGCGGGGTGCCTGTGGCCCGTCCGGCAGGGGGCCCCAAGGCCAGGCTGCCCTGCACACTCCCCTCATGGGTGGCTCTTGGTGGCTGGGAAGGGGATGGTTGATACTGTTGTGTGAGGAGTTGGCCCCATCGTCCAAGGTGCAGGTCCTTAGTACCCCAGCCGGTAGGTGGCAGGACGGGGCGTCCAACAGATGGATCCTCACCAGGCCTCTTCATGTGGGCGTGGAGATGGAAGGAGGGCGGGGGAGAGGAGAACCCCTTCTGGCCCCTTGCTCAGGCCAGGCCTGTCTGAATAACTCACAGCTTTAGCCCAGGGTCGTGAGGATGAGGTGGGCTGTCCAGGCAGGGCCGGTGAATTAGCCTCTGGCCTTGGAGAGGAGCGTGTGGGTGGGGCCCAGCCAGCCCTGTTCTCAGAGCCACTCTCAGGAAGTCCTGCCCTGGGGCTGTGCTTGGGCCTGACGCCCTGCCTTGGGAGCCCCCCCCCACACCCTTCACTGAAGCTGGGTGTTGGCAGGGCCTCCCTCAGCACTGGGCAGCTACCATCTGCCAAGAGTCCCTGTGTACCAGGTTCTGGGGCTGCCGGGGCTGTGGGTGAGGCAGGAGGCGGTTCCCGCAGGGGCCAGGATGTCTGGGCACAGAGGGGCCACCAGGGGTGGAGCATGTGGCTGGGGGGTAGGAGGTGGTATGGAGGGAGGCCTGACATGTTGGGCTTGATCCTGGGGGAGGTGGAGCCCTGGGGGGTCAGGAGGGGGAGGCTGGGCCCTCTCCACCCTGCAGCCCTGCTGAGCTGGCAGGAAGCACACTGGACAGCCGGTGGGACGTCCAGCCCCCAGGTGGGGATGTGGGTGAGGCCTGAGCAGCCGGGGTTGTGGGGGCTGGTGGGTGCGCCCTCGTCCTTGTGCTGGGACCTGGGGACACAGGAGGAACCGGCGGGACCTGGGCATGATGGTGTCATCCCCGAGGTTGTGAATTTAGGACTGAGGGCCTGGGGGCATGTCACAGGGGGGTGTGGGTGGCCTCCAGGCCTGAGTTCTGCCCGTCATGGTCAGCGGTGACTTGGGGCTTCACAGCTCAAAGACATTTAAGCGTGCATGACACGGGGGCTCCCAGGCTGCACCCCCTTAGGTGGTTGTGGGATGTGGCATGCAGGACAGAAGCCAAGGGCAGTGAGGCCTCCTCCCTCCCCCCAGGCAGGGCTCCAGAGCTGGTGGAGCCAGGATGGCCCCAGGATGAGGCAGTGACCATGGCTAGTGGCCCTGGGACTGACGCATCAGCTGTACCCAGAATGTGGCCTGACCGAGGCCCCAACTGTCCTCTGGCCAGGCCCCTGGGGCACACGGTCCAGGCCCGGGACTGACCTCGGCCACCCCAGAGCCGGTCCTGAGGCCTGGCAGCTCTGCTTCCTTGGCTGGTCCCTCCGTCAGCAGGCTGCCGCCTGGGTGGTCCTGCGGTCGTTGTAGCTGGAGGCTCCTCCTGAGCTGCCCTTGGCGGCCGCTGGGTGGCAGCAAAGATTGCCCCTCGGTGGTGGCCTCGGCCTCAGCCTGCCCTCCCATGGGCCCAGCCTGGAGGCCCTGGAGCCTGGGTGGGGGGCACAGGATCTCTGGGCCCAGGTGTGGGGGGTGTGGGGTTTCCTCCTCTGGCGGTTCGGCCCCCCGGTGCCCCAGGGACCTGCTGTGGCTGGGCTGGGTGTTAGCTGGAGGGGATCCAGGTGCCCTCCCTGAGAGAGTGCGCGTTGGCCATCCTGGGGGGATGCGGGTGGGGAAGGGACCCCCTGCCCTGTCCTACCCCACAGAGACCAGGCCATCAAGGGGGACTTGTCTTGAATTTGGGGCCAGGGAGTTGGGGAGAGTGGAGCTGCAGCCCCCTTCCCTGCCCAAGCTGCTCTAGTAGGCTACAGATGGGATCCCAGCTGGGCTAAGGGCATGACCCCGGGTATGACCCCAGGTGTGACCTCAGGTGGGCTCTCGATGTGACCTGACGTGGGCTGTAGGTGGACCCCAGGTGGGCTGCAGGTGTGATGCTACAATTGACAGACCCTGAAATAGGGAGACTTGCCTGACATCCATCCCGCAGCTCACAGGCAGAGCTGGTCTCTCCCAGGGGTCACTTCATGGTGGGGGGAGCCTCGTGGCTCAAGCCCCAGGCCCTAGTGTGACCTCGGAGGTGCTACCTGCTGACCCCAGGAGGGGCTGCTCCTGGGCCCAGTGCTGGAGGGTGGGCATGGGGGTGGGAGGGAGGCCAGGGAGACCCTCGTGCCCTGGGCTCCTCCCCCTGGCCCACCCAAGCTGGCCTCAGCTGCAGTTCCGGCCACTGAGACCCCATGTGGACACGGGCCTTGAGACTTTGGCCCAGGTGTGGAGAGGACAAGTAGGACAGGCCTAGGCCACCTGCTGCTCCTGCCCGGCCCCCTGCCAGGCCATGGGGAGGGGAGGGTTACCTGGGTGGGGTCTGCTGGGGAGCTGTGACCTGGTGGGCTCTAGGAAGGGTGGGCTGAGTGGGCTCTTACCTCAGGATCCTCCAGTCTGAGGTCCCCAGAGTGCTGACCCCACGGTTATTGAAGTGTCCACGGCCCATTAATGTCCCGGATGTGCCTGTGGACAGGCAGTTCACAGCTAGCAAGGGCAGCAGGATCAGATGCGGCCAGGACAGACTGGGCGCTGGGCTGGGAGGGGCCCTGAGTGCCCCGTGCTGGGCCTGTGGGGAGTGTGACTCAGGTGGGCCGGGCATGCAGTGTCCTGAGAGACCCACCTGCTCTCCGCCTCCTTGGCCAGCGTCCACGGTGGCCCTGGCCGGCCTCGCTCTGCCCTCTGGTGGTAGCTCCTTGCCAAGCCTCGGCTGTCCAGTCCCGCACCGATGCCCTCGGGCGGCCTCTCGGCCAGGCCCCCACTGCCCCCGCGGGCCCCTCCCGTGGACGGGCACATCAGGGCTCAGTCTCTGTTGGATGAGCAGTGGGTGAGTTCTCGATGGGGACTCGGGGCTATGCAGGCAGCACCTCCAGGCAGTCACTGTGGCTGCCACCTCATTTGTGGGTTCCAGAGACCCTGTCTACACTGCCCCAAGTCCTCCACAGGCTTCCCCCATCTGGATCCTGTGACCTGGGATTCTCCTGTTCTGCCCTGGAGCCCACAGCTGCTCTCTGGTCTGTTTTGGGGCCCCCTTTGCTCTGCTGTATCAATCAGGCTTCTGTTGTGATGATGCTGAGTAGCTAACAGCTCAGCACCTCGGTGGCCCGTGACAGCCAGCATCTGTTAATCTCTAAAGGCAACCTGGGCTCAGCTGGTCTTGATGCTGGGCTGCAGGTCGGGTCCAGCCTCCTCCTCCTGGGGCCAGTGGCTCTGGGTTGGCTCTTCTCCTGGCACAGGCAGAGTGGGGCAGTGAGCATGTGCCAGGCCCTGTTTACTCCACATCCAGCGTGTCTCTGGGACAGGATCTGGGGCCCCCTCTCTATGGCAAGATCTGGCAGTGTGGCCCATGCCCCGCAGGGGTGGCCAGGGAGGCTGAGGCCAGCCTGGTATCTTTCCTCACCTTTCTGTTTGCATGCAGGATTTTGTTATTGCTTTTGAGGATGTAAAATGTCCCCTAGGGGGCCTGGGGTGGGACCCTTCCTGAGGGTCTTGCCTGGAGTGGGGGCCCTTGGGGTCTTTGCCCGATCTCCCCCCAGCCTCTGCTCTGACAGAGCCTTGCTCCCAACTCTGTCTGGTGCTGGGTGATGTGTCCTGTGTCTCCTGGGCCATTGTATTTGGGGTTCAGTAGGGCCACGTTGCTGTTTCTGCCTCTTGGAGCTCTGCTGTCCCACTCTGGGCCTCAGTTTCTCCATTGTGAAGTGAGGACACCTGTGTCTCCCTTGAAGCCCTATGCTCCCATCTGGGGCCTGTGGAAGCGTTTCCCCACCTGGACCTGGCTCTGCCTGTGGGGACTCACCCTCTCTCTGCATGTTGAAGAAAATTTACTGACCTCCTGGGAGGCTACAGCAGGCGCCTGACCTCGGGGCATCCCTGGCGAGCCCAGCCCACCCTGCCTGCCCTCTGCCCGGCGCGTCCTGGGTGGTGGATGCCGCCACCCCCTTTCACAGATGAGGGGATGAGGCCCAGAGGAGACACAAGCTAAGGGTGGCTCAGCCAGCATGCACGATGCCAGCCCCTCCCTAGTCCTGCTGGGCAGAGGGGCTTCTCTGCTCCTCAGCTGTGGGAGGCGGACCTAGTGGGAGGCCACTGGCTATCCCTCCAGACAGCAAAGCAGACAGTGGGACAGGCCACCCACAGATGGCTCAGAAGGGAAGCCCAGGACTCGAGTCCTTTCCCAGGCAGACGCCAGCCCCTGGGCCCTCAGACGTGCCCTGGGGACCCCTGGGAGGGTGCCCCACTCCTGGCCTGCGGGCTGTGCCCAGTGGCACCAAGCTCCTCCTGCCCCAGAGAGGGAGCCTGTCAACGCTACTCTCCTCAACTTTTTTCTCCTCCCCAATTAATTAATTTAAATTGACCATTAAGTCAGCCGAGTTTTTGATTGATATTTTCATTAGCAGCCCTGTCCGACGCCCCAGGAATGTATGGTAATGTCCAATCTGCGGGCGGGCCGCGCTCCTCCTCGCCGCGCTGAGTTATGGCTGGCACTGTCGCGCAGCTCCCAGGGTAATTTGAATTCAGATGAGCTGCTGCAGTGTTCCGGAGCCTGGCGGCCGGCCGCTGACGGATGGCACTCAGGTTACCACAAGGTCACTGTGCAGCCGCCGCCTTCCTGGGAGGGGGGAGCCAGGCTACCCAGGAAGGTGGGCAGCCCCATGTGGGTGGCCCAAGTGCACTCCCGAAAGCCCCCCAGCCAGTGGCCTTCCCGTTAGAGCATGGGCAAGACCTAGGGCCTGTGTGGCCCGAGGCCACCGCAAAGCCTCACAGCCCCTGTCCCCAGGGGGATTAGAAAGCCACCTCGTGGAGGGGCAGGGCAGGCAGGCTTCGCATCCAGGGGGGCCTCAGCTGGTCTTTGGATCTACCTGCAGCTGGACGCAGCCTCCCCTGCAGCAGGTGTCCCTGTCCTGGGGAGGGAGCTCCAGGGCCCTGGCTGTGGCTGGTTGGAGGGCTGGACCTGCCCTACCCCTACTGCTCATACAGGGACCACATGCCAGGCTGGTGGCCATGGTGGGAGGTACACGAGCCTGGAACACCTGCTGTCCAGCTACGTGGCGGGTGGGTGTTTCGTCTTGATTTCCCCATCTGTACAGTGATGATCACATAGTACCTCCTTCCTTGGCTTAGGGTGAGGGACACAAGAACCAGACCAGGCAAAGCGTGAAGCGAGTGCTGGGCAGGCTTCAGCCCCGGCCAGCAGCCACCCCTTCCCCTGGAGGCTGCACCCCTCCCCACCACACGAAGTCGTATCCCCTGCCCTGCCCTGGCTCGGGGCCCCTCACAAGCCTGGATGCTACTGCTCGCCTCAGGCCTGGTGAGGGCTTCAGGTGACCCTCAGAGTGCTTGGAAATGTGGTGTCCCCCAGGGGACCCCAGGGACTGGCACCTGGGCCAGGCTGAGTGAGGCAGGATCTGACCCCTGGCCTGGGCCCAGCCTGGGCAGGGCTGTGTGGAGTGGCCCCAGGGGGGGTCTCTGGGTGGGAGAGGGGCCCAATGGAAGGAGGTCACGGAGCCTCCACCTCCTCGGGAGGGCCCAGCTGGGAGCCTGAGGGGCCACGGAGGAGCCCCAGTGAAGGTGCCCATGCAAGCCAGATCTGCCTCTGGGGGCCCAGCTGTGGGACCTGCAGGGAAGGCACCACCTTTGTCCTTGTCCCTGTCCTCGTTCCCATGCTGGGGGGTCTGAGTTTGGCCATCACACTGGCTGGACAGTGTGACCCAAGAGCAGGCTGCTATAACAGAACACCACAGATGGGGTAATTGGTAGTGATCAGAAGGTATTGGCTCACGGTATGAAGGCTGGATGTCCGAGATGGGGCCCCTTGATCTTGGTGAAGGCCTTTCTGCGTTATCCCATGGCGGAAGGTGGAAGGCAAAGAGAAGGCTGGAGGGTGCAGGAGAGCCAGCCTGTCCTTCCGTGAGGCCCCTCCCAAGATGGCTGCATTGATCCACTCATGACCCAAGCCCTCCCCTCGGGCCCACCTCCCAGCACGCCTACACTGGGGATCACATTCCCTCATGGACTTTGGGGGACACATTCAAACCACCGCAGGTGGTAAACCCTGGGGTTGGCAGGGTCATGGCCCCTGGACACAGTGCTAGGGACTGCATAAGACCAGACATTGGCCCCACTCTGGATGTCCTGCTGGTCCCCGCCGACCGTGCTGGGGTCTTGGAGCTGGAGGGGCAGGGGCCTTGCGACAACCAGGGCAGAGTGCAGGGGCTGCCCAAGTCCCACGGGGAGGGACTGGTCAGGACCCAGGGAACTAATCCTGATCCCCCATGGGCCTCTCTCTGCTGTGGAGGCCAGGTGGGGGGGTGGGCCTGCCCCATGGGCACCTGCCTCAAGCTGCTGGGCCTTCACCTATCTGGACCCAATTTTCCAGTCTTCCTTGTAGCTGACTGTGGCCATGTGACTAAGTCCTGGCCAGCAAGATGTGAGTAAATGTGTTGGGCAGAACTTTGGGGAAGGCTGACTCAACTGGGAAAAGCACCCTGTCCATCGTGTTCCTGTTTTCCTGCTTCCTGAGACAGAGGCATGATGCCTGGGGCTCTGGCAGCTATTTGAACCATGAAGTAACCTTGGGCAGGAAACTGGTGCCTAGGTATCTGATGACTATAGAGCCCTGACCCCAGCCTTGGTTTGGCCACCTCCAACTCTTGTCTCATGAAAGAGAAGTTAACTTCTAACTTACTTAAGCCACTTTTGTTGTTGTAGCTGTTGCTGTTGGTGGTGGTGCTATTGGTGGTGGTGGTGGTGATGGTGGTGTTATTTGTGTTTTGGTGTCATTGGTGGTGCTTTTGGTATTATTGGTGGTGGTGGTGATGGTATTTTGGTGTTTTTGTTGGTAGTGTTTTTGTTATTGGTGGTGGTGGTGGTTTTGGTGTCAGGGTTGGTAGTGGTGTTGGGTGATGGTGGTGATGGTATTGTATTAATGGTGTTGTTGGTGTTTCGTTATTGTTTTTGATGGTGGTGTTGTATCTGTTGACATTCTAGTGTTTTTGTTATTGGTTGTTTGGTATTCTGGTGGTGTTGGTGTTCTTGGTGGTGTTCTTGGTGGTGGTAGTGTACACAGCCAGCACAATTCCTGACCATGGCAGGAGCCAAGCAGAGTCCACCCTATGTGGAAACAGCTCCCTGAGAGGCCTCCCTTGTTCTGGGACAAGATGAGAGGACAGAGCTCAGGGGCATCCTGTGGGTTGCTCTGCAGGAGGGGTCATTCCATTCAACAGCAGTGGCCAAGCAAGATCTGTTATGGGAAATAGAATGGCATTTTATAAAGCATCAACTCAGTTTTTATATAATAAGATATTAGGGAACATGAGATGAGATGAAGCTGATCCAGGAGCCGGGGTGCGGGGCCTCCCCACCCTGCACAGGCCTTGGTAAGAGGTCCTTTATTAAACCCTTCCTGATTACTGTAAGCACGGGCCTCTGTTCCTGCTGGGGCCCTGACTGGTGCAAATGCAGCCAGAATGCACGAGCAGAACTAGAATCTGCCGTGAATGACAAAGTGCAAGGCCCATGGCCCTGGAGCTTAAGTCAGAGATGCAGCAGATGCAGGGGAGTGGTCACAAAAGGCTGGGTTGCAGGGGATGAACAGCATGGACGGGCCAGAGCGGCAATGTAGCAGGAAATCATAGCTCAGAGCGGGCAGCCCCGTGTCCTGCCTGAGGCCCAGGCACAGGATGGGAGGCCTGGGCCGACCCCCATGGACACTCAGCCTTGGTCCTGCCCACCACACCCCCTGCCTCCTGCTTCGGCCCACCCTGGTGCAGCTGGGGCGAAGCTGCAAGGCCTGGGCCCAGGAGGCCTCTATAACCTCTTTCTTCCCTGCAGCCTGTTCTGTTTGCTCAGCCCCTTCAGGGGTGAGGGGAGCTGGGCGGGGGGGCCGATTGCGCCGCTCCCCAGCGCCGACAGCCTTCTCCTTGCTGGCTGGCTCCACACCCAGCAGACCACAACATCAGCTCTTGAGTGGCTGCTCCCCCGCCTCCCTGCGGTCCCTTGTGGTGCGGTTGACTCTGGCCGGTCACAGGTGGCTCTTTGATGCTCCTCGGTGCCCCCATGCGTGGGCTCTCTCCTTGCACAGGCAGATACAGGCGCCATTGACCCTGAGGTCCTGCCACACTCGATGCTGAAGGAAGAGAACTGTCAGCCCTGAATTATGTCCTTGGAGGTGGCCATCAGGACTGAAGGTAGGCCAAGACATCTAAGGGAAACCAAGAGAGCTTGTTACCAACAGACCCACCCTGAAGAACAGCCGAGGAAGTTCTCTAAGCAGAAGTGGGAACAATGTCAGAGGCAACCTGGGGACATCCAGAAGGAAGAGAGAACACAGCAGGCAAGATTAAGGTCAGCGCAGCAGGTCTCCTGCTTCTCGTGAGGTTTCTGAATCACGTGTGGTGGTTGAAGCCACAGCGAGAACACTGATGGATGGCATTCTCAACAGACGTAAAGGAATGTTTGAGGCCACTCTATACATGGGGGAAGGTTTCTACACTTTGCTTGAACTGGGAAAATAGTGATGCCAGCAAACTGTGGTGAGCTGCGTGTAAATCACAGCCAGAGCAACGACTCAAAAAGCACATGGAGAGACCATTCAGAACACCACAGATAAAACCATAAATGACCCCAAAGTTGAGAAGATGTTCTGTTTGTTAAAGCAAGTTAGGGTGGAGACCAGGCCTGACCGTCCTTGAGCAGCGGAGCCAAGGTCTCACCTACGACCTCAGCCCTGCTCCATTTGCAAACAGAAGGAAACTTAACCTGAGCCTGTAATAGAGGAAAACAGAACTTAAGCTCAAGCAACCAGAAGCAGCCAACAAACTTACAGTTACATCACTGGGGATTTTCCAGTGGGACAGACCCCAGGGGCAACCGTGGGACTGTGACCAATGAGTTCCATGTCTGTCCCATCGGAGCCTCCTGCCACATTCCCTCGGGGACCTCCACAGCTGCCTGATTCATGAATGCTGTTTGCACAGAAAAACTCTTTAAAATTGTATTTTGCCTCAGCTTCCCTTTTAAACACTTGTTTCTAGCACACTCAGTTTTAGCTTTTAGGTTTAGTCTGTGATCTATCTTGAATTAATTTGGGGGTATGTTACGAAGGCACAGTTGAGGTTCATTTTTCCCTGTACATTTATCTATTATTCCAGTGCCAGTTTCTGAAAAGACTTTCCTTCCTCCATTAAAAAGTACTGGTGTCTTGTCACAAATGAATTGCCCGCACGCACACGCACACACGAGCGTGTTTCTGGACTCTGCATTCTGTTCTGCGGATTCGTCTGTCTTTATTCCACTGTCAGCCGCCTTAGCTACTGTAGCTTTAGAGAAAGTCTTGAAATCAGGTAGTGTTAGTCCTCTAATTTTTTCCTTTCTTTCAAAAGTTTTAGGCCATTCTAGACTTTTTGCATTTCTGCATGTATGGACCAATGTCGATGTAACTCAACAAGTTTTACAAAAAAGGTATTTTTACTGGGATTGTGTTAAATCTGTATACCAATTTAGGGGAGGATTTCCATCTTAACACTGTTGAGTTTTCCAATCCACAAACATTGTCTTTGTCCCCATTTATTTGTCGTCTTCAATTTCTCTCAATTACCAGTGTAGAGGTCTTGCACATGTTTTATTACATTTATTCCCATGTATTTTATTTTGGAGTGCTAATTTAAATAGATTTAAAATTTTTCCTTTTTCTAATTGTTTACTACTAGCTTATAGAAATAAAATTGATTTCTGTATACTGACCCTGTATCCTGCAGTCTTGCTAAATCCGTTTATTAGTCCTGGTAGCTGTTCTGTGGATTCCTTATATAGTGGTTCCCTATTCCTGCATAACAAATCACCCCCAGCCATTTGCTTAACATGGCAGCTGGTTATTGTCTCATCGCTTCTGAAGTCAGTAACCGCGTGTGGCTCCAGGCTCAGCAGGCGCAGCCAGGCTGTTGGCGTGGGCTGCGGTCTCATCTGAAGAGCATCCCCTGGGAGGGCCCCGAGGAAGCGTCGACCCACTAGGAGGGGCCAGTGTCCCTGGGGGGGTGAGGGGGGCCGGGAAGAGAAGATGGGGCAGCAATGGGGCTGTGGCCCGGCTGGCCTGCGGTCACGGCGAGGTCGTTGGTGTTTGCTCTGGGCGAGGTGGCTGGGTGGGAGGGCTCTGGACACGAAGGACAATCACATCTGGGTCTCTCTGGTTCCTGTGGGAGCCGCAGGAAAAGTGACCGTGGGGCCGGGGCCGGGTCCATCTGTGAGTATGTCTGTAATGTCCACATCTCTGTTTCTTTTCATGTCTACCCGTCCAGGGATGTGTGTGTGCAAGACTTGTGTGTCTTTCCGTGTCCATCCATGGGGAATCGTCTGCTGCTGTGAGCTCCAACCCAGTGCCACTGAGGTCACCGTGTGCTGACCCACCAGTAGCTCCTGTCTCCCACAGCCAGGGACCCAGCTCCTCACTTGGAGGCCTGTCTGCCTGGCAAGCTCTCCTTTGCTGCTGAGCCTGCCCCAACACAGGCACGCTGTCACCTGTCCCTCTCATGGTGCCAGCTCCTGTGTTTTGTCCCATTGGGCACCAGCCTGGCTTGGCAGGGAGGTTGGGAGGCCCCAGTCCTGGCTGAGGGGGTCACACTTGGGGTGTATGGCATGGCCTTGTCAGTTGGTGCAAGGCCTGTTTCCTGGTTTTGTCTTTTTTTTTTTTTTTTTTTTGAGAAAGAGTCTCACTCTGTTGCCCTGGGTACAGTGCAATGGTGTCATCACAGCTCACTGCAACCTCCAGCTCCTGGGCTCAAGTGATCCTCCTGCCTCAGCCTCCCGAGTAGCTGGGACTACAGGCACGCGCCACCATGCCCGGCTAGTTTTTCTATTTTTATTAATAGTAGAGATGAGGTCTTGATCTTGCTCAGGCTGGTCTCGAACTCCTGAGTTCAGGCAATCCTCCTGCCTTGGCCTCCCAGAGTACTACAATTATAGACATGAGCCACCAATCCCAGCCCCTGGTTTTGTCTTATGTCCTGTTTCATTTTGTCTTTGTTTTTATTTTATGCTTTATTCTGCCTTGCGCTGTCCCATCCTTTCCTCTGGCCCGGCCCCGCCTGGAGTGGCTTGCCCATGTGGTCTTGCTCCTGCCGCTCTTTCCTATGGCAGAACCCGCTGCTGTCTCCGCCTGCCTGCATTCCCCTTCCCCTGCTTTCTCCTGCTCACAGCCTCTCCTTCGCTGCAGCTGGGTGGGGCTGGCTTCATGGCCAACAGCTGTGGGGGCACGTGGGGCGGGTCTGGGTGGGGCAGGGAGCTGGCCTCCTGGGGCTGAGCTGGGCGTGGGGTGGCCAGCAGGCCGGGAGCCGAGCCGCGTGGCCGGGGACGCTCAGCAGCAGCACCTTGTGCTGTAGTCAGTTGGCCTCTGTCAAAACGGCCGGACCAATGTCCGTAAACACCGCCGCTGGCACCCGTAACCCTGACCGCAGCGTTGTTGGTCCAAGGCTTTGCGCGTCTGTGGCTTTTTGGAAAAGGGCATGAAGCCGTGTCTGTCAGCACAGCTGACCTTCCTACTTCAGGTTGTGTACCTGTGAAGGTGCCTACTCTGTGAAACGCGTTGGTGATCCTGCTCGACACTTCGGGTGCATTCATGGTTGTTCTCAGACACGCGCTGAGAACAACACATTTGAGTCATTCAGTGGGTGTGTTCTCAGGGGAGGCAGAGCAAGCCCACCTGCCTTCTCGTTTCTGCTCATCCGGAACAATGTCTTTTCTGTGGTCTATGTGTGCCACATTTTCACCCTCATGTGACTCTTTCTGGTGATTTTACTGTTTGAAACAGCCCCGGGCCCGGTCCAGCGTCCCCAGGCTCAAGCGGCTGTGGTGAGCTTCAGGGAGAAGACGCGCGTAGGTGAGCCTCGTCCCAGCGTGAGCTTGCTGTTGATGAATAGACCATACGTGTTCAATAAGGTGTCTCGAAACAGAACCACACACGAAGCAAGTTTGTGTATTGATTGGCCGGTGAAAATGTGACCAGAGGCTCAGAGGAACCTAACCCTGTGTCGCCTGTATGAGCAGCTTGGTGTGCGCTTTGCAGTTCATGGAGACCTCATAGACAGAACCAGGAGAATACCGGGTGTTGACTGCACTGGGCCGGCACCATCCGGCTTATCCACTGACCTGTGGCCCACCTCCCTCTGGTATTCTGGGTACATCCCCCATCCCTTTGCTGATGGTGGGCACCGGGTAGTCCCTGGTGGGGCCCCTGTGAGCTTGGCAGTGGGGCCTGAGGGTCAGTAGACACCCCGTTTCCCTGGGCCCTGGCCTCTGGGGTCAGCTGCGTGAGGTGTGGCTTACAGGTCCCTGTTCCCATGTCCCTGCCATCGCTGTCTGTCCTGTGACCTTCCCAAGCCTGCTACCTCGAGGGCAGACGTATGTCTAATTTTGTGTCTGCCTGACTCCTGTTAGGGCCAGCTGTTCACGGACACGTTAACCTTGTGACTGTCCACTGTGAGCTGCCTCATCTTTGTTGCTTGTTCTCTGACTTTTTCATATCAATTTCTAAAACCTGCTGACGTGATCTCAACCTCTGGATCTTTGTGTGTGACCCAAGGTAGGGATGCAGTTATATTTCTCTCCACAGAATAATCCAGTTCTTTCATTCTTAGTTTTTGAGTTATTTTAAAAAATAACTATTGAACTTTATCAGATGCATTTCCTGCATCTGTGTGTGGTTTGTCTCCCGTAGGCTCTTGATGGAGTGCATCACAGTGACACATTTTCTGGTGTGGAGACATCCTGGGGTATGTCACAAGTGTCATTTAAAATACACCATTGGACCCAGTTAGCAGCATCTCATTTAAAATGTATGCACCTTACTTGTGATACATGCACATATATACATACATCTACACACACATTTATTACTACACACATATACATATATATACATACCTGCACATATCTCATGCATATATTATATGATTTTCTTGTGCTGTCTGCATGTGCTTTATTTTGGTATCAGGGTTGCTATGGTTTGAATGTTCGTGTCCCTCCAAAATTCATGTTGAAACTTAATCCCCAATGCAATAGTATTAAGAGGTGGGGCCTTTAGGGGATGATTAGGTCCTGAGGGCTCTGTCCTCATGGCTCACGGATGGGATTGTGCCCTTATGGAAGGGCTGGGGGGAGCGGTTCGCTCTCTGCTCTTCCACTGTGCGAGGACACAGCAACAAGGCGCCGTCTTGGAAGCAGAGAGCAGCCCTCACCTAATACCAAACCTGCCAGCGCCTTGGTCTTGGACTTCCCAGCCAAGAACTGTGAGAGCTAAATTTCTATTATTTATAAATTACCCAGTCTGTGGTATTTTGTTACAGCAGCAAGAACAGACTGAGACAAGAGTCATACCTGCCTTGTGGATAGAGGTGGGAACATCCTTCATTTTCTGTTTTCTGGAGTAGCTTGTACCTACTGGGCGGTGGTGGGCTTCAGGGGCTGCCACTGCTCATACTCTTCGACCACTGGAGAGAGCTGGGAGGCAAGGGCATCTGTGTGCAGGTACAGGCATAGACATGTGTACACATTGTATGAGCACATGTGTGCTTGGGTGAGCATTATGCTACATATGGGCGTGCATGCTTATGTGCATGTGCACATGTGCATGCTTGTGTTAGTGAATTTGTGCAGAGGTGTGTATATGTGTATCTAGCCATCTGCCTTGTGTGTGTTTGGTATGTGCTGTATGTGCATGTGGGTGCTGCATGCTTATATGTGTCAGTGAGTTTATGTGTATATGTGAGAGTGTGTAAGCACACACATGAGCATGCATGTGAGTGTACTTGCATGGCCTGCATGTGAGCACACCCATTTGTGCAGGTGAATGAGTGCAGGTGTGTACATGTGTGCATTTGTGAGCTGACCCTGTGTGTAAATGTGCTAGTGTGTGCGTGCTTGTTCCCATTCATGCTTATGTGGGTGCTATGTGTGTCAGTGTAAGCATACATATGTGGTATGCATGAGCATGTGTGTGGATTTGTGTGCTTGTGTATGTGTTATATGCACATGTGCACATGTGCATGTATGTGTGCATGCACAAGGGCTTGTGTGAGTTTGTGCACCTGCTGTGTGGGCATGTGTGTTTGTACATGTGGGTGCTTTGTGTGAGTGCAAGTCAGTGTGGGCATGCACATCACTTGTTGCATATGCACATGTGTGATGCATGTGAGCGTGTGTGTGTGCCCATTCATGCGTGTCAGACAGGGCTGAGCCCACCCTGAGAGAGCTCTGGTGGCAGGACGCAGGGGCATGGCAACTTTAACCTTCACTGGCAGGGCCATCAGAGGTCCCTGTGCGACCCAGTGTAAACGCAGCAATCCACACTTCAGATAAATGCAAGATGCATCAAAAGATTTAAGGCACCTGTTGTGTATTTAAAAGAATTATATCTTGTTTATGGTCCGGCATAAAACGCACAGCTGATTTGTACAGTGGCTGGCCCATCGCAGAGGAAACCTCATTTCAATCATAGGCGGCAGGGTGTGATTTAAGAATTCATTCTTTCATGGGTCTGCAATGTTCAAATTTAAACCCATTCAATTCATCAGCCAAATATTCAATATGGGCACCGGGAACTCGTTTAGGCAAACAGAGACTTTTAATATAAATTTTCCGGGAGATTTCTCCATCGATTTCGCAGTTTAGTGCAAAATGATTTGTGCGATACATTCCTGGAGATCAATGCTGCCGGTCAATGGCTCCTATAAAACCACCTCCCCCGCCCTGTGCAGGTCAAGGAACTTTGGCTCTTGGGGAGCTGCTTGGCGGGACGATGAGGCCGCACAGCCGGAGTCGTCCCTTCTCTCTGCCTGTGCCTGCCGTCCGCTGCCCACGCGCTGGTGGAGGGGCCACCTCCCCAGCCTGAGCCGAGAGTCGCCGCGTGGCCAGGACGGGGAGGCCCTCATCACTCCGTGCTGGCCTGTTGTCCACTGAGTGGACAGAGACCACAGACTCAGGAGCCAGGGCCTGCATGGGACTGCCCACTCGGGCCTCGGTGCCTGGCTGTCTTGGGCCCAGTGGGAGACATGTGAGACCTCAGCCAGAGATGCTGCCTGTCTTCTTGTGCACCAGCCGTGCTCAGGAGAGGCCTCGCAGCTGTACCAGCTGCAGTCAGTTCGGGGCTCTGCCCTGGGAGCTGGCAAAGAGCCTTTGGGGCCAGGCCTGAGCTGCCCTTTGTGGCCCATCCCTGGGACCCAGGGCTGGGTTCTGGCACAGAGGAGGGGCCTCCTGGGGGCGAGGCAGACTGACTGCTGGACACCAAGGCATGGATTGGGGTTCCCCAGCCAGGGGTCTCTGAGGGCCATGGGGTGGGACCCCACACCCCGGCCTAAGGTCCTTGCTGAGCGGGAAATGGGAAGGCCAGGCCGAGGCCAGTGCAGGGTTGCTGCCAACATGAGGAAGGAGCAGTCACCGTGTCTCCTGCTCCCCTCGTGCCTGGCCTGCGTCAGGCGATGGAGACTGTTCTCAGTGTGGCCCAGGGATACTGTTCTGTGCCCCATTCCCCAGACGGGGCCTCAAGGATCTGCTCGAAGTCACTGGGCAGGGTCCAAGGCCACATGGTCTAGCCTCTTTCCATGTAGCCCAGTCCCTGTGGGCACTGTGGGGGCAGCCATGCAGCCACAGGGCAGGCTTCTGACCATAGGCAGCCTGCGGGCCTGCAGGTGTGCTGTGCTGCAGGTGGGGCTGGTCTGGGGTAGTGCGGAGCAGGAGGGGAGGGCAGCTGGAGCCCAGGCTCGGGGCTGAGGGCTGGCATGCCAGGTGGGGCCCCTGTGCTGGGCAGGGCAGGGTAGGACAGCCAGCCCTGTGCCCAGATGGGTAGGCCGGGCGGGGGTGTCAGGCTGCTCTGGTACTGGGATGGAGAGGCCTGGAAAATGCCCCTCAGGCCAAGGCCTGTGGTCACAGGTGCCTCTATGGCCCACCGAGGACAGTGGGATGGCCACCAAGCCCGGGGCATCCTCAGGCCTCCCTCCCACACCCCAGGACTGCCCACCCCCTCTGGGGCATCCTTCCCGAGTCCATGCGGCCCCTGCCTGGTATCTCTGCTGGTCTCCCCACTGCCCACCCTGTTATCTTCCAGGCCCTGGGCCTGCCCCCCAGTGTTGGGGTATCTCTTTCTGCTCTGGCCCTGAAGGCAGGGGCTCCCTAGGGTTCCCAGGTCCCACTTCTGCAGCCCCGCCCTCTGCGCCAGGTCTTCTGAGCATTCGTTCCCTCAGTGCTCACCTGCCTGGACCTGGGGTCCTGAGGGGTGTGGGCAGGTTTTCCCTCCAGCAGCTTTGGGCCTGGGGGCTGAGGCAGGAGAACTCGTGGGTGGGCCCCACAGGACTTCCCAGCTCCTGGCAGAAGAGGGAGCAGCATGGTGCAGCCTTGCCCCTGGGCTCCTGCAGGTTGGGTTGGTGGGGGACAGCGTAGTAGGCGGGGCACAGGAGGGCCCTGGGGGGTGTCTGTGGATGAGCCCTACCCCCCAAGTGCCATGTTAGGAAAGACGAAAAATGAGTTGGCGGGAGCTCAGCCATGATGACTGGGGGGTCACAGGTGACCACAAGCTCAGGGGAGCTCCCTGGCTTCAAGGGAGGCCCTGGGGCAGGTTTCGGATCTGGGTGTCCCTGGGAGAGTCAATGAGGGACTGGAGCTTGTTGGGACATGGGGAATGTGGATACTGAGACCCCCAGGGCTATGCAGGGGGGTGAAGGGCTAGCCCTGTGGGAACCCAGGTCCCAGGCTCTGCATCCTGGGAGTGGGGTCCCAGGCAGGGGTGGACAGCCTCTGCAGGGACCGTGGCCCGAGGCTGGGTGGCCGCCTCTCTCTGAGAGCTCAGGGTGCTCCCGAGCAGCAGGCCAGGGCTGGGGTCTGTAGCCCTGCTGTGCTCAGGACAAATCCTCAGCCAACTCTGAACCTCAGCACCAGCCGTGATCTGGTGGCTTGGTGGGCACGCCTGGCCTAGGGCTGCCTGCTGCCTCCCTCCTGCTCCTCCAAGGGGCCCACCTCTGAGGCTGAGTGGCCCCTGTGCCTGGTGCCCTGTAACCTCCGTCCTATAAGCCAGTGGGTTCCTGGCCTGCCCCGTGCACAGGATACACCAGGAACGAGAGCAGAGTGCATATTGATTTCATTTCCAAATTATTAATCAACTTCACAGCTCAACAGAAATATCGTATTGTTCAGCTCGGGCAGGTCCAAATGGTTCTCCCTTGGGCGAGGAGCGGGGGTGGGTGAAGGACAGCAGTGACAAATGGGCTGTGGCCACAGACACTGGCAGGGAGGCGTTATGCCCTGCCCGCCCATGGCCTTCTCACCTGGCCAGGTGAGCGGGGGGAGGGCCTGCGAGGGCCTGGAAAGGGGATCCCCGAGCAGCGGCTTCTGCTGCCTTCTGGGAAGCTGAGGGCTGTGCCAGGGCAGGACGGGCTCAAGGGCACCGTCTGGACTCAAGCCGGAGCCAACTGCAGGCCTGTCCTCTTGAGGTCCACCCAGCGCCCCTGCCCAGCACCCCCAACCTGGCCTCCCTCCCCAGACCTCCTCTCCCTGGCCCTCACCGGGCCCCCCTCTCCGGCCCCCCTGCCCAGCCTCCTCTCCCCACTCCCTCTGAGGACTAAGGGGAGCCCAGCCCAGTGCCTGCCTGGGTCCCAGCGTGTCTTCAGCCTGGGAAGACTCGTGCACCACCCACCCCTTGCCCAGCGCATCCCTCCCAGGAGCATGACTTCCCTAACTCCACTTGTCCAACTCCCCCAGCACTGGTGATTTCCCCTGTAGATCGCTGTGTCCCATCCTGAACCTTTCAGGACCGCGTTGGAGCCTTTATTTTGTGCACCTGCTGTGTGCTGTTCCTACTGGAGGACCTTGCTGGGGTTAGGCCTGTGGCCAACCTGGTTTTGCTCTCTCTGGGTCTCCCTGCCCACTGGGCCCTCCCTTGGAGGTGGATGCACCACCTGCCATTGAGCCCAGGGAGCCAGCAGGGCAGGCCTGTGGGGCAGAGCCAGCAGCAGGAGGGCCAAGCCCCACTGTGGTGGTGCACATGGAAACCACGGGTCCGCACAGCTTCAGGTCATGGCCCCTCTGCGACAGAAATCCCAGGTGGGGGTGCTCCAGAGGCAGCCTCCTTTATGGAGGTCTGGGGCCAGGGTCTCAGGGTGCAAAGCCCCCATGGGGGGGAGGATGAACAGGAGACCCAAGAGGCTGGCTAGGGCAGGGGAGACTTGAGGGACCGTGGGGGCTCCATGAACAACCAAGCATGGGGTTCTGTCCTCTTTGTTAAGCCAGGGCCTGGTGTGGCCTGATTTCCAAGCAATGTGTGTGGATCAGGAGACTCATCCATGCAGGGTGCATGTAGCCTCATGGAGGTCACAGACCAGTCGCCAAGCAAACATGGGTGAGACAGATGCCCGGGAAACTCAACACCGACCTGACAGTCACGGCTATGGGGGAATTAGCAGTAGCCGCCTTAGTGAATGGTGCATCGCTGTTATGATAAAAATCTTCTTATCTTTTAGAAATATGCCCAGAAGCACATGCGGATGAAAGGATGTAATGTGGAGAATCGCTTTAAGGTGATGTGGGGTGTGTGTCCCGAGTAGATGATTGAAGGGTGGTGGGTGAGTGGGCCGAGAATCCAGTACACAGGTCTCCCTGCTTTATGTGTGTGTGAACATGTCCGTAACAATGGGGATAAAAACCATCATGAGACCCTCATCAGGATGGCTACTATAAAAAACCCAGAAAATAACAAGTGTGGGTGACGACATGGAGAAACGGAGTCCTTGTGCGCTGTCGGTGGGAATGTAAAATGGGGCAGCTGCTGTGGAAAACAGTGTGGCAGCTCCTCAAAAAATTAGGCATAGAATTACCATATGATCTAGTAGTTCCTTCTGGGTATATCCCCAAAAGATTTGAAAGCAGGGACTCGGGTAGATATTTGTCCACCCATGTTCATAGCAGCAGCATTCACAATAGCTAAAAGGTAGGAGCAGCCCGTGTCCATCAGCAGAGTGGATTAACAAAATGTGGTCTACCCACACAAGGGAATATTATTCAACCTTAAAAAGGAAGGAAGTTCCGCAATCTGCTACAACAGGATGAACCTTGAGGGCATTATGCTCAGTGAATAAACCAGACATAAAAGGAAAAATGCTGTATCATCCCACTTACATGAGTAGTGTGGTAAATAGGACACGCTCCTAGTGATCTCTGACGGTGGAGGATGTGGCTCCATCCTTTCCATCAAACAACAGGACTTCTAGAATCTGAGGGCATTGCCTCTCAGCTGTCTCAGCAGCCCCACAGGAACCCAAGATGGACAAGAGCTTATCTTGAAGAGATTGGTAGTGTGGCTTTTGTCTAATGGCATAAACGATGATAAGAATCATAGAAAACTCAGTTTTTGAGAGAATTTGTGATAGTAGCCCTGCCATAGTTTATTGTAGGCCGATTATACCTCAATAATACTGCTTAAAAAACAAAGAAAACATGCCTGTAATCCCAGCACTCTAGGGAGACCAGCTTGGGCAACATAGTGAGACCCTGTCTCTAAAAAAATAGAAAAATTATCTAGGCGTGGTAGTGTGCGCCTGTAGTCCCAGCACTTTGGGAGGCTGAGGTGGGAGGATTACTTAAGGCCAGGAGTCTGAAACCAGCCTGGACAATATAGCGAGACCCCATCTCTAAAAAAAATAATAATTAAAAAAAAATTAGCCGTGCATGGTGGCACACACCTGTAGTCCCAGCTTACTCGGGAGGCTGAAGCGGGAGGATCGCTTGAGCCCAGGAGTTCGAGGTTATAGTGAGCTATGATGACACCACTGCATTCCAGCCTGGTGACAGAGCGAGACCCTGTCTTTAAAAAAAGAAAAAAACAAGGAAAGTACTTCCAGTCTGGACTAAAAAGGGCAGAAATGGTACAAATGAGGAATTCCCCTGAAGCCCAATGGGGAGGAAGCAAGTGAGAAACCCTTCAGTGGCAACACAGCCCACACTTCACAGAAGAGGAAGGGTGGCTCAGAAGGCTGAACCAGAGCCCCCGGGCTGTCAAGAATTTCTCCTGGGAGGAGGGAGTGTGCCCCTGGGAAAGATCTCACAGCCCGGGCCTCCGGGATTTCAGAATTGCTGTAGGCCATCCCAGGGCCACATCCCACCTGGGCCCGTTTAGTTGACTGGACCTTGGGTGGAGCCTAACGTGGTATTGTTGGGGGTGAGACCCAAGGGTCTGGAGAGAGAAGGGAGGTTTATTTCTTGTTGGGGGATGAGAATTGTGGCCAGAGGGTGGACAGTGGCAGATGACATTTTTCAGAAATGGCTGCAGCAACACCTGTCCCCCCACACTCTCCCACGGGCCTTCCACACCCCCTCCAAGGTGGGGTGCAGGCCCCAGGCCCCTGAAGCCGGGTGGACTGGAGCTTTGGTGGAAATGAAGCTGGGTGACTTTTGGGCTGGGTCGTAGAAAGTGAGGCTGCTTCCTCTGGCTCTCTCGGGACACTTGCTCCTGGGGCCCAGGGCCGTGCTGTGAGGACACATGGCCACACGGAGAGGCCGAGTTGGGAGTTCTGGCCAACAGTCCCTGCTGAGGCCCCAGCCGACGGCCAGCAATGACCACAAATGTGCAGATGAAGACGTCTGGGGTGGCTCCAGCCCCGCCTTGGGTCATCCCCAGCCTCTGAGCTTGTCTGGTTGAGGCCCCAGACGCTGTGGAGAGGAAAGGAGCCAGCCATGTTGCGCCTTGTCTGGACTCGGGCCCAGAGGCTGTGAGCATCATGGACTTGTGCTGTACGCTGGCAGGTCCGGGGTGGTTTGTTATACCACAGTAGATGAAAGAGCACTGACATAGAAGGGCCAGGACCAGAGCTGGACAGCGTGGTGCCCATAGTGTCCATGCTGTGTGGTGGGGAGGAGGGCCTGGCCCCGGAGAGGTTGGGTGAGGCGGGAGAGAGACGGCACCATGTCCCCTAGAGAGGAGCAGTTCCTGCCGAGAGGGAGGTGCTGGGCAGGGTGCGGCTGCTGAGATCTGGCCAGGAGGGCAGAGTGAGGGAGCGGCCAGGGTGGGCTGCAGGGCTTGTTCTTGGTTCCTCTGAGGCTGGGAACTCCTGGGCACGTCTCAGGCAGCGCAACTGACCCATCATGGAGTGGGGCAGGGGCTGCAGTGGGCGATCTGGGGGAGCAAGAGTCATAGGAGGGCATGGGTAGTTCTGGGAGACGTGGAGGCCACAGGGTCCAAGCATTGGTTGGAGGGAGGGGTTGCCAGGGCATTGTGCAGCCTTGTGAGTGGGGGCTCCCTGGGGTCTCTCAGGGACATGCAGACCTGGGGGCTCAGGACCTGGCCACAGTGTGCCCCAGCCGCACACACTGAGGTCCCTCCAGGGTCCTGTCCAGATGCAGATTCCAGCTCTGGTCTCACATCCTCAGACAGTTTGAGGTGCTGCACCTCCTGACCTGTCCCAGGCAGGCAGCACCACCGTCTGAGTCCTTAGATGGCACTTGCTAGGACACTGTTGCTTCCCCCTCTGTGAGCCTGGGAGCCATCCCAAGTGCCCACCAGACCCCTTCCCCAGGTGCAGAACCTTTCATGGGGGTCTCCTAGCCCACTCCAAATGTCTAGAGTTGGGGGCAGCCAGGGTTGGGGGCCCTGCCTGAGCCGCTGGTGACTCCAGGGGTCCAGCTTGGCTCTCGGCTCACAGGGGCTCGGTGGGGGGCTTGGTGGCCATGCTGTGTGCTGGTCGGGGTTGTGGCAAAGGAGGTGACGTGCTAGTCCAGCCTCACCTGCCTGGCCCAAGGTGGCCATAGCCCCTCTCACCCCTGACAGCCGACAAGGGTGGTGGCCCACAGGCGGCCCCATGTCAGTGACTGCAGGCTACCTGCTGCCCTCTCTAGCATGTGATGCATTGCCCAGGACTCTGGCCGGCCTCTGGGGTCTACACGCTGCGGTCCCCTGGGGACACATTTTGTGGCATCTCTTCCTACTCTTTAAATTTACATTAATCCTTTCTTTGGGGTTGGCCCTCTGCGTCATGTCTGGAGACAGCCAGAAGTGTCCTCGAGCGCTGTGTGGAGTTGATGCCCATGCTGAGAGAGGGTGTGCAATGGGCTGGAGCATCTGCCTTGGGGCCACAAGTCCCAGCTCCATGAGCTTGTCCTGACCAGGACTGCTGCCTCAGGGCCACACCCTCGGGTGCCCCATGGCTGCCGGGTGCCGGGCCTGCAAGAGTCCCTCTGAGGGGGTTGCTGCTTGGAACTCGGGGGCAGGGGCACATGGAGGCAGGTCTGGGCAACACTGTGGGGGCCCCGAGGGGTGCCTTGGAGGGGTGAGAAGAGGGGTGCAGGCACAGGCCCTATGCGTGCTGGTGGGCACTGGGCATCCGTGTTGTCTGAGCCTGGGCAGCGGAGGCAGCCGTCACAGGTTTGCAAGGTCTGGGGGCTGTTGCCCAGGGTGAGGCTGTCTGTCGGCTGCTGGGCAGAGGGCCGGGGAGTGTAGAGGCAGCCCTGGTGTGGGGCAGCCTTGTGTGGGGAGGCGTCTGCCCCTGGAGAGGGCCTGAGGGGGGCTGGGTGGGATGCTGGCCCCTTGGATAGGTGGTGGGCAGAGGGACTGCAGTGACCTCACCTGGGCCCCTGAGTGCAATGGGCAGCCAGGAAGGGGGTGCTGTGGGGAGAGGGTCTCAGGGTGTCCAGGGCTGGGGGCTGGTTCCCTCCCAGCCGGGGCCTGAGTTCAGGCCTGGTTTGGGGTCTGGTGACCCCTCTGGGGTTGGGGCCAGCTCCCAGGAATACAAGCTGTTGTTCAAAGATGTGGAGGAGGGTGCAGAGGCACAGGGCAGGCCATGGGGGCTCCTATGTGGGATGGGCCACCAGGCTGGGGACCTCAGGGAGCAATTTCCTGAGGCGGAGACTTTAAACTGCTGGTCATGAGCAGTGGCCAGTGGCTGCCCAGCAGTGGGGGCTCCCATGGTGGGAGCTGGGCAAGGGCCCTTGGGAGATGGCCTGCTCCACCCAGAGCCAGATGGGACCCCTCTGGGTCCACGGGCAGAGGGACACCAGGCTGCGCCCCACACAGTCCCCGAGCAGCCCTGCCCACTGGGACCACTAGCTCCTGCCTGCCCAGCCAGCATGGCATCCTCTTCCACCCCGTGACAGGGCTGCCCAGCACGGTGCCCACTACCGTCCTGCTTTGCCTCTGTCTGCTGCCTGTTTGCCCAGCTGCAAAGAGGGGCAGCGCCCCTCTGGCTCTGTTGCTGTCCTGTTGCCTGCTGGAGGGAACCTCGGCGGGTCTGGGCTCCAATCTGGCTCTGCCTCCTGCTGTGTGACAATGACGTGGTCGCCCCACACCTCTGGGCTGTTGTCATCCATGTCCCCTCAGGGAAACTGAAGCATGCAGAGGTTCCTCATGGGCCCTGCACTCCCAGGTAACTCGGAGCTGGGTTTCCCCGCAGGTGAACTCAGAGCCCCACACCGTTGAGTGGGCTGCGGGGAAGACAGAGAGATGGAAGGAAGGGCAGCCAGGCACGTGGGACCCCGGGACCCGGGCGCCTGGGGCTGGCCTGGCTAGAGGACAGGGGCGTCCCTTGGGGCGTGAGAGCTGCCGCCCCGGTGGGGTGGTCACCACGCGGACCCCGGCTGGACAGTGCCCCGTGCACGGTGGGCCCCAGCGGTGCCTCCTTCCCCATGGTGGGCGGGCCAAGACCCCTGGGGTCTGCAAGGCTGTCGTGCCCACATTGCCGTGCCCTACGGGGGGGTCTCACTCAGCCTGGCCTCACGGCTCCTGTGCAGGGAGGGGGCAAGCTGGGGGGCTTGGGCCCGCGGCCTGAAATCATCCGTTTTCTCTCCCCCCGGCACTGAAGCAAGTCAATTTTTTCAAACCACATTTGGTCTCTTATTGTTTATTTTCGGGCAGCAGCAGCAATTTTCAAGGCTGCTGCCGATACCCACCTCAGATATATCTCGGGTCACCTGTCATTCCAGAAAGGTCAGCAATTCATTTAAAGTTTCATCACCCTTCACATAAGCAGGCAAATACCGTTTCATTTGCCACAGCCGCTGTGTGGGCCAGAGACCCCGCCTGTCGTCTCCTTCCTGGCCTGCGGATTGACAGTCACCCCCCCAGTGGGTCCCACCCCCGCCCCCACAGCCACTAAATAGACTTTCATTTGGAGGCAATTTTGGGGGGTGGGGGCTCAGCCCTCGAAGCCCTTCCTGCCCCGGGTCTCTTAAAATGGAATTATCCAATTACATCACCCCCCCCCCCACCCCCTGAGTCTTGGCCCAGCCTCTGTGTGGACCATACCACCCAACCGCGCCCTGAGGCAGGCCCGGCACTGGTGTCGGGCTGCAGACACGGCCACGACCAGGCCCCAGACGCCCCCAGCTGCCCCAACCTCTCACCAGGGTGGATTTGCCAAGCCGTCTGGCACCTCCTCCTCTCCATCATGCATTTCAGGGCAGGCGGCCCACATGCCAGGCCCTGCCAGAGACTGGGGCCCCCAGGAAAGGCACATCCCTGCCATTCAGGGAGCTCACGGCCCAGGAGTGGGTAGCAGGGGAGGCTGGGGGGAGACAGACGTTGCCCCTGGGCACCCCTGGTGGGCCTCGAGGGTTGGGTATTGCAGATGGGGTAGGAGTGCATTCTGCAGATTTTTCCAGACAGACAAGGAGGAGGCACAGTGCAACTGGGAGTGGAGCAGCCCTCACAGGCCTGCGGGTGAGAGGAGGGCTGGGCCTGGGGAAGATGGGGCTTCAGCGGGGCCAGGTCACATGGAGCTCCTCCTGCAGTTTGCTGCCTGCTCAGCCTGGGCCTGTGTGGACAGACGGACAGATGGACACCTGTGAGGGCTGGCATGGCTGGAAGGTCAAGCCTTGCTGTCTGGTGTCCCCATCGTAGGGCTGAGGGGAGGGTCCCCAGAAAGCAGTGCCCAGAAAGTGTGACTTCTCCTGGGTGGGGACCTAGGTGGGTGTTGGGGCTGCTGCAGTGCCGGAGGTCCCTTCGGAGGTCCTGGCCCTGCCCATCTGCCCTCAGCCCAGGCCGTGGTGGGGGCTGCCTCAGGTGGGACCAGATCTGGAGCACCTCCCTGCTTACCCCACCCCCACCCCAACTCTGGGGCAGGGCTGAGTGGGGAGGGGTCTTGGGTCCTACTGACAGGTGAGGCCTAGAGGACAGCTGGCCCGGAGGCCTGGGCAGCCCTGTCCAGCTGGTCCTGGGGGTGCACTAGAGGACAGGTCTCCAGCATCTTTGGGGGCCTCTACTTGCTGGTCTAGGAGGCTTGAGCCCCTTGGCACCTCCCTCCAGACTGTGGCCTCCAAGGGCCTCCAAGTGTTCCCGGGGAACCCACATCTTGTCTGTTTGCACCCAGCTTGCCCTGAGAGGACTTAGGGCAGCAGATGCAGGTGCTCAGAGGACAGGATGGTGCCACAACACAAGATGTGGTGCAGGCATGGGCAGAGAACAGTGAGGTGGCAGAGCAGGGGCACCCTGGGGTGGCAGAGCAGGGGGCCCTGGGTGCACGGTGGCATGGTGCTGCCCTCCTCCCCTACCTGATGGGTGATGGCCCTGTGCCCAGGGCTTCTGGGGCCTGGAGGTGGAGTGGATAATTCGTGTTGGGCACCACACTGGGGCAGCAAAGGTGCGGATGTGTGGCCCCCTGGGCGAGCCATGTCTCCTTTCAGGAGGAAGAGGAGGGGGAAGGGGGGAATAGGTTGGGGATGGGGGGGAGGAAAGGGGAGGAGGAAGAGTGGGGAAGACCCATCCACCCACCCGCCGATCTATCCACCTTCTCTCCACCCATCCACCCACCTAATCAGTGAGCCCACAGACATCTACAGGACACCAGTGGGGCCAGATCGTGGCCAAGGCACTGGGGAGGCCCGAGGGCCTGCTCCAGAGTCTTAGCTGCTGCAGAGAATATGCTGTGGCCTCATGGCTCCCCCCTGGGGATGAGAGGAGGAGGCAGGGCCCACGAGGGGCAGGACTGGGTCTGGGAGCCACAGCCCCTACGGTCCAGCCTGGGGTCCCACCTGAGCCCCCCAGTGCAGCCTCCGTGCACTCCTGAACACTGCTCCAGGGCAGAGCCTCATCCCCCTGCACGCGGCCCGTGCACCTTGCTCTCAACTCCCGTCACCCCTTGCCCTGCTTCACCAGTGCCCCGCTGGCCTCCTACCCCTGGGGTCCCTGTCCTGTGGTGCAGGTGCCCCCCAGGGCAGATGTGGGGGGCTGGGTGAGGGGAGCCTGCTGCAGGTGGCCCCCCAGCCCTCTCCCCAAACCCCACAGGGCAGCAGCAGGGCCACCCCTGATCCGGGGAGTGAGGTGCCAGTTCCCCGTCTTTGGGGCCATGCAGGGGCACACCCCCCACAGGACCCCCGCGTGTCCTGCTGTGCTTCTGCTCCTGGCCAAGGGCCAGGTGGGGTTTGTGGCGGCTGGCTCTGCACTCCAGCGCCCCGGCTCACTGGCCCAGGTGACGGAGAGGCTGCCAGCCCGGGGGAGGCAGCAGGTGAGGAGGCAGGCAGCGCTGCACCCGCATGCACCCCTGCGCACGGCAGAGAGCACAGAGAAAGATAACTGATGGGTAGTATTTTAAGGCATATTAACCCAATTACAAGTATATTTTTACAATTGTGGCTCCAACATTTATCACACGGCATTTATTAGCCCCCGGAGCTGGGCTGTGTCAAATGAAGGCTGTGAAACTGGAGCATTTCATTACGCTCTGCCCGTGCCGGGCGCTCCATCCTGCGACTCTTAAACCGCATGATTTTATCAAAATCTTCGGAAATTGAAGCAATCACTAAAAGGTGTCGGGGAATTAAAATGTTCTGTCTCGGTGAAAGAGATACACTTCTTGTAACATATATCAGTGGTTCTTTTTTTTTTTAAAGACACATTACTATGCAGAGAAAAGGCATCAAATGTAGGGGGGAGCATTCCAGAAGGATCCAGCGACAGCAATTCTTCATGCTTAAAAATTGTCTTCCGAGGGACGTGTTGCCTGTGAGAGCGCGTTCTGTGGCCCCCCCCCCCGTTCTCTGTTTTTCTGATTTCCTCTTCCACCCTCATTGTTTGGGGCCGCGTCACCCCCCGTGCGCCTCTGCTCTGAGGACATGGGTCCAAGCAGCCCCGGCCTGCGCCCCTGCAGCCCAAGAAGCTGGTGGGAAGGGGCAGTGTTTGGAATCTACCCCAATTCCTCAAACACGCTCCAGGCAGCCAAGTGCACAGGCCTCACCGTCCTGCCCTTTCAGTTCAGGTCTGTGGGTGTGGAGTCTGCCAAAGTGCCAATTTAGGGATCTGGGAGCTGTTTGTCTCCCAGTGTCCTCTTGCCCAGTCACCCCATGGCCTCAGCAGGGCGAGAAGGGCTGCTGGGCCCACAAGCTCCTCAACGGAGCACGTTTCTGTAGCACCCACTATCCTGTGGCTGGGCCTGGGCACAGCCTGGCCGCCTGAAGGGCACCTTCCAGTTCTTTCTGTGGGAATAGTCCCAGGGCTTGCAGGCCCCCCAGGGCGGTGGGTCCATCGACTGGAGGCTTCCTACAGCCTGCCCCCATGAGATAGTCCCGTCAACGTTGATTTTGTTGAGGACAATGGGCCACTCTGCTCTGGGTCACTTCTGAAGCCACGTGGGCATAGACAGGGGTCAGGACACAGCCCGAGCTGGACAGGGAATCTGCAGGAGCAAAGGCCCTGGGGTCTGACCCCCCCTGGAGGCTTGGGACCATTTAGGGATGGACATCATTTGTGTTTGGTCAGTTCTGAGGGAAAGGCTGCAGGTCCAGGCGATCATGTGGTCACAGCCTGTGTGGGGTTTGTGGCTTTTTAGGGCCCTGCAGTCAGGACCAGCTTGGTCCCTGCTGTGCAGAGGTCGTTGGGCTCTTGCTGGGCTGTGAGAGAGGCCCAGTCCCACTGGCAGGTGTGTGCACTGGGGCCTGAGTTGGGGGCTGGCAGGTGTGGTGTGGTGAAGTCGGGGCACAGGGACCCTGGACAGGCCCCTGGGGCTGGCCTCACTGCAGTCGGCCATGTCGGACACTCTGGGGTCTGCTCAGTTAGGGTTTCTGAGGCCCCCCATCCTGGCAGTGGTGGGGAGAGGCCTGTGGAGGGGTGGGGGGATGAGGGGCACAGGGGCTGTGAGGGGAGCCCCAAGGAGCACCCCCAACAGAGCATGGGGGCCTGGGGTCTCGCTGCGGCCTGCAGGCATCTGCTGGAGCTGAGTGTTGGCCGGATGCCAGGGCTGTCCAGATGCCTGTGGGGGACCTCAGGCCTGTGGTAGCTGACCAGCACCCAGGGTCTTGGGGAGGGGTTGTCCCTTCTCTGAGCTTTGGTGGCCTGGACATTGGAGTGGGGGAGACAGCTGTGCTAGAGGGGGCACTGGAGAGCCGCAGCACTGTTGGGCGTCAGCTGCTCACGAGCCTTGTGGCCTCTAAGTGGCTCTTGCCTTCTGTCTCTGTCTCTCTCTGACTCTGTCACTCTGTCTCTGTCTCCCTGTCTCTGTCTCTCTGTCACTCTCTGTCTTTCTGTCTCTATCTCTGTTTCTTGGTCTCTGTTTCTGACTCTGTCTCTCTGTTTCTCTGTCTCTGTCTTTCTGTCTCTCTCTCTCTCTGACTCTGTCTCTCTGTCTCTGTCTCTTTCTCCCTCTGCCACTGTCTCTCTCTGTCTGTCTCCCTCTGTCTCTGTCTCTCCCTGTTTTAAAGGAGTTTCATGTTAGAAGTGATACAGCTGGACATCGGAAGCCACCCAGGTGTCCTCTGGTGGGTGAACAGTGTGGCTCAGCCCCACGGGGAATATCGCGCAGCAGCGAAGTGGTGGGAGCTACCAGCAGATCTCCCGAGGGCCATGCCGAGTGGGAGAATCCAGTCCCCAAAGGTCAAGTTCTGTATGATTCCACTTATGGAACATTCTCAAGATGTCAAAATCATGGAAATGGAGAGCAGGTTAGCGGTTGTCAGGGTTGGGGGTGGTGGCCTCGAGATGGAGGGACCAAGTGGGCTGGCCACGGGCTTAGCCACGCAGAGTGCTGGGCCCTCCTAGAGTGGCCTAGGGCTGTGGCCCCATGGTGATCCCTAGGCGGGGGGGCTGGGAGCAGCCCCGGACTCCCTGAGCAGGCCTCCACCCCATCCCTCTGTCACTGTGTACACCTTTAGCCCAGCTCAGGAGGAGGGACAGGCTGCAGAAGCAGGACGGCTACTCTTGTGGTCCTATGTCTGGAGATGGCACTGGTCTCCCGCTGAGCTCAGCCTGGCCTTGGGCTGATGGCAACCTGGGAGTCACACTCGGTTGTGAGGGCCACCCAGCATCTGGGCCACAGAGAGGAACAACCTGGCCTTTGGGTGGGACTCTCCTGTGACAGGACAAAGGAGAAGAGGAGACAAAGGGCCCCAGTGGACCACAGGTGGGACTGCCTGAGGCTTCTCAGCACATCAGAGCTGGTGCCTGCATGGGGACTCCAATTCCAGCACTCCTTCCCTGCCTGGCTGGGCTGGCTGGGACCGGGCCTGGCTCCTGGAGCTGGGCCCCTGCCCTGTCGGGGTGTTAAACTCCAGGAAGGATCGGCGCCTGGGCTGGGGTCTGCTTGGGTGCCATTTACTTATCTGCTATTTGATGCCACTAATTTATACCAGTGTCAATTTCCCAGAGGCTCCCCTCTCTCCCAAGCCACTCAAAGTGTCGATGGGCTCCTGGGTGCCCAGCACCACCAAGCCTCGGGGAGGGACAGCTCCAGCTGTGACCTCAGGGGGAGCATAGACCTGCCGTCCCTGGCCTGGCCCAGCCAGGGGGCCTGGTGGTTGTTTGCCCCCAGTCCTTGCAGGCCCCTTTCTCAGCCTGTAGAGGGATGGCAGAAGCGACTGGCGGGTGTTGGAGAGCTGTCCTGGTGTCCACTGTCACTGTCCAATGGCCACTCAGGATTGCAGTGGCTTCTGTACAAAGAGGGGCCTGTGGGACTCCTGCCGAAGGTGCGGCAGGGGCCCTGTGGCCTTCCTGTCCTGGGGCATGGTGTCTCCCCGCCCTCCGAGCCTGGGTGGGTGCTGGTTCTTGGGTTTCCCACAGTGTCCGGCTTGGTCCTGGATGAACAAGCCCCGTGTCCATCCTGCTCAGCCAGGTGGACGTGTGCAGAAGGAGTAGATGTTCTCCTCCCCGCCCAAGGGCCCCTCTCTGACATGTAGTGCACTCAATGAAGGTGTGAACTTTCTAGAACTTAAACACCTTTCTTAAAACAATTAAGCCATAGAGCCACATTACCAGATTTTTGAAAAGGAGATAGAGAAAAGGACCCCAGATAATAATAACAACCACGACGCCCCCACCCTGGGGGCTCGCTGGTGCGCCCCCAACATACTCCTGGGAGCCAGCCTGTGAGCACTGTCCTCTCTTGAGTGGAAACTGGAGCTGGGGGTGGTCAACCTCTGCCCAGGGCCCCCAAGTGAGGAGGAGACTCAGGCCAGGGCCTGTACTGGGTTCTCTGACTCCAGGAAGCCTTCCAGGCTGTGCCATGGTCTGGTGACCTGTGAGCCCCTGTTTGTCCAGCCATCCTGCCTCCTGCCTTCTGTCTTGCCCGGGGCTGCTGGGGGCAGGGCCACTGCTGGCTCCTGACAGAGGAGGGAGTCTGCCCAGAGGGGGCCCGGGACAGTGCTCACCTAGCCTGGCCACCAGCTTGGCTGGCCTGTGGGGTGGGACGGGGGCCCGAGGCACCTCTCCCTGCAGCTGGGTCCCTGGAGATGGGCCGAGCCGGCTGGCTGCTCTCCATCAGGTAAATCTGTCGTGGATGGCGTACTGCCTGGCTGTATTTCCTGGTTGTTGGTGTCACAGACTTTGCCATGCGGGGTCAAGAGTTATCCTGCCCCATCCTTTGTGTTCTAAATTTAATTGTTGCACGCCTTTTCTCTCTTAAAAAGATCAGTAAAAACTGTTAATTTGATCAATACTTAATTTTTTCACCCGGAGTGTGTTTCTTCTGCTGGCCCGTGATAAGCTGGCGGCGGGGCAGAGGGACGAGTAAATTGTCAGAAATTTCTCCACTCTCCCCGGCCACTCCACCACTTAGAGCCGTGTAATTTATACCCCGGCAGTCGCTCTGCAATTACCCTGTCTATTGCTGTCGACAGTATCGCACTATCTTTTAAATAGATCCGGCTTGGCTGGCCCAGACGAGCCGCCAGGACAAATGACGCCATCCCTCATCCCGCAAGTCCTAAAGAGATAAGTCCCTTAAAGAGGGGACCATTTATCAGCTGATACAAGCTGGATACTTACAAGCCCACTTCTTTGTTTGGGCTCTTTTCAGATTTCCAAAGCTATTGATCTGCCGAGGGGGGAGCCAGGCTGGGGCATGTGGCAGGTGTCGGGGGCAGCCCCAGGCCCTGAGCTTGCCTGCACCTCCAGGCCCTGAGTGTGACTCCTGGCCACTGTCCTGCCTCTGCTGGGCCTGGCTGCAGGGGCAGGCCCTTAGGCACTGACCTGCCTCCTGGAGCTTCCCTCCCGGGTGGGTGAGGACATAGGTGCTGACCCCAGACCTCCAAGGCTGCAGGCACGGCACCTGGGCCAACCTTGGACACGCCAGGCCCGTGTTGGGGGTTGGGGGGCTGGCTGAGGCCTTAGGTGCCACTGGCCCCCTGAACCGGTACCTGGTCTTTGCTTGCTGCCACCTGCTCCCCCATGGAAGGACACCTCTGTCTGCTCTCCTGGTGAACACCTGAGCCCTGCGCCTGCCGGCCCAGTCGGGAGAGGCCTGGCCCTGCGGGGTCTGGAGCTGGAGACCTCCAGGGCCTGTACTTCTCATTAGGGAGAAACAGAACAGGTGCTGGGCTGGGCTGGGGCTGGGGGCTGCTTAGGGGAGGGGGCGGTGAGCTGCTCTGACTCATGGAAGGGCTCTGATGCCAACAGGAATTGGGCCCATCAGCTGGCAGGGCCGGGGGTGCCTTCACGGCCCTCCCCAGCCCTCTAGCCAGGACCCACAAGGAGCGAACCCATTGCCCACCCTTCCTGCGGGACCAGTGTCTAGAGGAGCTGGAGGCGGGGGTGGTGGGGTCTTCCTCAAGCACTGGCCTCAGGTGCCTCTATAGCAGGTCCCTCCCCTCTGTGAACACACTGGATGGCTGGAGGCCGCCTGCCCATCCCCTGCACAGCAGGGCCTCTGCAGTGGGGCCCTGGCCTGGGCCTGTGCCCCACTGCTGGCCTTGATTGCTGAGTTCCCCCTTCACAGCAGTGGTCCTGCCCCTCTGGCCCCATGGTTTCCAGACTCTCCGGGTCCTGTGACCCTGGGCTCACCTCCACCTGGCCTGGTCTGGAGAGTAGGGCTGGGCTGGGGGGGCCACCATGGCCCAAGTGTGGCCAACACTGGGCTGGAGGTGGAATTGGGCTGAGCACGGTGCAGGGGGCAGACGCTGGTATGGATGCAGCCTCCGAGCCTTCAGAGGACCCCCTCCTGAGTTCTCTGCTTCCTCACAAGGAAGAGCAAAACAGTGGCCAGACAGGGCTACAGCTCGCCCCACGTCCCAGCAATGACCACTCACTCTCTCTTGCCTAGCTCAGGAACCCTGGACTTGGGCCCTTTTCCTCCAGGGTACTTGGGGATGATCTGTGTGGTATCAGCCCACGTGCCTGGCCACCAACGGGAGCCACGCCCTCCAGGCCACGTGGCTGTGACACGTTCCTCCTTCTGACGCTGCCTTGCCGGAACCTTCACTCCGTGTCCGCAGAGATGGATGGGAGCCCCTTGTTGGACGTGCTGATGTGGGTGATACGCTGCAGGTCATCAGTTTGGTCTTAATTTAGAAAACCTTTGCGAGATTATTAGGTGGCATTTTTTCCCCTGTGGCACTTGATGGTATCAGGTGGGTTCAGGGCTGAGCGCCTCCAGTTTATCTTCCTCAGAGAGTCGCATTAATACGTAGGTACAACGGCCCAGACGAAACCCCACAGAAACAAATAGAAATGATCTTTTCAGTGTCTCCCGTTAAAAATAGCATCCATTTATCATCCAGCCAGATGGTGCTGGGCTCACGCCTGTGGGCTGGGTGACCGACTGCTTTGGGCTTAAGCCTCTGCTCTTCCATTTAACTCTCTTTCTATTCAAAGTCTTCTCTTTCTGCCCTGCACCCAAGGAGGAGGCACCGAATACTTGTGCCAGCTGCCAGGAAGGGGTGGGCATGGGGCCAGGAGTTCTCCATTGAGCTTCCAGTTTGTCAACAAGGGGGAGCCCTGGAGGGACACCTCAGTGGGCCCTCTGGTGAACTCCTTGGCTCAGGGACCCTGGGTTTCCTTCTCTGCCAAGACCCCTCCCTGGCCACCTCTGGAGGGGCTCACACTCTTCCCCTCAGGATTCCCAGCCCCTGGACGGACCCTGAGCCCACAGTTGGAAGGAACCACAAGTAGGGTAGGGCCTCAGGCTGGACTGTGCATTCAAAAGGAGCCAGGACCTACTCATTCACTCATCTACTCACCATGACACAGACTAGAGTCTTGGGTGTGCAGATGGGCACTGTGTGGGATGCTGCAGGTGCTGTGGAAAACAAGACTGACTGCCACTCTGTGCTCGCAGAGCTCACCATGCCATGGCCAGCTCCCTCTGCAGGAATGTCATGGGGTGTTTTCTCTTTCTTCCCCCCCATTCCTGGCAAGTGCAGGGATGCTTGGCTTTTCTAGGTGGATTAAAGGTCCTGGAGTGCAGGATGCTTGTAGGACTAAGGCTGCTCAGCCTGGAGAGTGTGAAGTTGAAGAGGAGAGAGAGGCAGGATTTTTGCAGCCCTGGAGAAGTAGAAAAGGAAAAAAAGAAAAAATAAACCAAGTATATAGAAATTAGAAAACACAGAACAAGATGGAAGAAATAAATCCTATTACAACAGTGAGTACAATAAACGTGAGTGAGTGAGACTCACTGACCTGAAAGCAGAGGTTCACAGATTGGCTGAAAAATAAACTGCTGCTCTACATTGCTTATGGAAGACACATTTTAAAGGAAAGATCACAGATTGAAAATCAAGGGATGGAAAAGAGATACACCAGGTAAATAAGAACCAAAGAAATTTGGGAGAGCAATTCTAATATCAGACAAAATATAATTAAGGCCAAAAACTCACAAGAGACAAAGAAGAATATTAGATGGTTCAAAAGGACAAAGAATCAAGAAGATAGAATGATTTTATATACATATATATGCATTAAATAATATAATCTTAAAATATATAAAACTACAACTGAGAAAATTACCAGGAGAAATATACAACTAAACTGTGGTATTTAGAACGTTCCATAAACCCCTCTTATGAAATGACAGATTAAGTATATAAAAGTAACTATAGATATTTAAATTTGAATGGCATAATAAATTAATTTAATTACATCATTATCTTTCAATTTACATACCTCATGGAGAATACAGGTGTCTTTTCTGTACAACTTATTATTCACAAAAATAGGCCATGTACTAGGCCACTCTTATGGTCACTTGCAGAGGCAGGTGGACTCCCACCCAAAATTTGGTTCAAATATTGGGACTGATGGCACTATACATACACACCACAGGGCATGAAGAGTTTGGGTTGTTTGCATAATTGAGGTCTCTGAGGAGCACAGGGCAGGCCTCCCAAGCAGGTCAGGAATGGCTTGAGCAAGGAAGGAGAGGTTTTTACTGTGGTCAGGGGCTGGGGCTGGGTAAGAGTTCCCGTGTGCAGGCAGGGGCTTATGTGGTCTGAATTTCCCACCAGAACCGAATGAGGCAGTGCCTGGGCTTTCTCACCAGCCTGTCCAGACGTGGGGCACAAGGGGAAGGGGCAGGGGGCTTAGAAGCTGTTGGCAGCCAGACATCAAAAACTTGAGTCAAACTGCTCATTACAGCCATGAAGGAAAATGTGATAAATTTCAAAGAATTAGCATAATACAGATTGTATTCTCTAACTATGATGCAGTAAAATAAACGAAAGAATAGTGAAAAAATTCCAGATGTCTGGGAAGAAAAAATTGTAAGTACTGAACAACCCCTGGGTTAAGAGAAAATCATAAGGAAATTACAAAACATGCAAAGCACTTCGTGCCAGGGGTTGTGGGACGTACCTAAACCAATACCCAGAGGAAAATTATGGTTTCAAAGACATTTATCAGAACACAGATAGAGATTGCAAAGAAGCGAGGGAAGCATCTAACTCAAGAGCCTTAGAAAAAGAGCCAAAGAGTACATCTGAGGAAACAGGATGTAAATAAGGAAAGAGCAGAAATCAGTGAACTAGAAAACAACTTTAACATTAGGAAGTCAGAGAAGATTTACAAAGCTAAAACTGGACCTTGCAAATATAATGAGACAGGCAGCCCTCTGGCAAGACTGATGCACAAAGAGAAGCAGCAAGTAAAGTAAACATAGAATGAAAAATGGAAAATAACTGCAAAAACAATAAAGGAAAAATTATGAATGACTATATACTAAGACAGTCAGAAAACCTAAATAAAATGAAAAAATTTCTGTAAAAATATAAAATGCCAAACTGACACTAGAGTACATAGAAAATTTAAAAGACCAATATCCATGAAAGAAATTGAAATGGAAAGCAAACAATTTTCCACTAGAAATCTTCATGAAAGATAAATTATTTCTTATGCAAGCTCTTCCAGATAATAGAAAACAAGGGAAAGTCCCCCAGCTCATTTTCTGAGCTAATAATACAAATCATAAATAAAATATAGCCAATCCCAAGTGTATATCTTAAAAAATCATTATCAGATAGGTTTATTCCGGGAATGCAAAGATGGTTCAACATTAGAAAAATCTATCAAGAACATCAAAGAATCTATGGACATATTTGTAAAACCACCACAATTATCTTACAAAAATCACTAGTGTTCTTCCGGAGCAGCAATATAGGCTGGAAAACATGAATCGAGAACAAGGAACCATTACAACAGCATTAATAAAGTACCTAGGAATTACCCTTAAAAAGAATGCATCATATCCTCATGTAGGAGGTGGGAAGATCCAAATCTACTGAAAAGGCACAAGTATACAGAGCTATATCATGTTTATGGATGGCTGACTTAACATTACAAGTATGCTAGTGTTCCCTAAATTAATCTGTAAAGTAAGTATAATTCAAATAAAAAATTTTTGAGAAATGTTACAAACTAATTTTAAAACTCACATTAAAAAATGAAGATACAAGGGCATCTTAGATATTTTTTAAAAGAAAGAGCAAAAGAAGGGAAAATTGTCCTACATTTATTAAAATATACTACAAAGACATAAAAAAGAAAATGAGTATGCCAATGGCACTGGAACAGATAAATAAACCAAAGCTGAAGACAGATTCCCCCAGGCAAATCCGTGTATCTGTGGCAACTTGCTGTGTGACAGAGATGATTTAGTAAATCGTTGGAAAGGGAAGATTTTCAAAAAATGAATAGTATTTTTAAACAACAGATCTGGGAAAAGCTCCATGATTTTGGTCTGGATAGTTTTATGATTTTTTGGATGTGACCCCAAAAGCACAGGCAACAAAAGTGAACACAGATAAATGGGGTTATGTCACACTAAAAAGCTTCTGCACCACAAAGGGAATAATCGACGACGGAGTGAAGAGACAACCTACAGAATGGAAGAAAATATTTGCGAACCATACACCTGATATGGGGTTAATATCTAAACTGTATAAGGAACCCGAACAACTCCATAGCAAGAAAACAAATAACCCAGTTACAAAATGGGCAAAGGACCTGAAAGACATTTCTGAAAAGAAGGCAGACGGATGGCCAACCGGCGTAGGAAAGGTGCTCAGCATCACTGATGATCAGGGAAACGCAGATGGAAACCTCACACCTGTCGCAGTGGCTGTCATCAAAGAGATGAAAGGTAAGCGTGGCGAGCGTGTGAAGAGCAGGGAGCCGTTGCACGCGGTAGGTGGAAATGTGAATTAGTGCAGCCATTACGGAAAACAGTATGGAGGTTCCTCAAAAATTTAAAAATAGAACTACCATATGATCCCGCAATTCAGCTTCTGATATGTATCAAAAGAAAATAAAGTCAGTCTCTCTCAGAGGTGTCTGCACTCCCATAGTCATTGCAGCACTATTCACAATACCCAGGATAGGGAGTCAACCTAAATGTCTATCAGCGGATGAATGGACAAAGCAAATATAGTATATACACAGTGGAATACTATTCAGCCTTGAAAGGAAGGAAATCCTGTCATTTGCAATAGCATGGGTGAACGTGGAGGACGTCCTGTTAAGCGAAATAAGGCAGGCACAGAAAGACTAATACCACGTGATCTCACTTAAATGTGGAATCAAGGAAAGCTGACCCCACAGAAGCAGAGAGGAGAAGGGTGCTTACCAGGGGCCGGGGGGATGGGGGGGAATGTTGGTCAAAGGATGCAAAATTTCGGGTAGACAGAAATTATTCCTCTAATTCAGTTAGACAAGAGGAATAAGTTCAAGAGATCTCTTGTACAACATGGTGGCTATAGTTAATCATGTATTCTTTTATTTTCTGTCTTATAAACAACAGAAATTTATTTCTTACAGTTCTAGAACCCTCAGGGGTGAGGGCTCTCTCTCTGCGTCATAAATGGTGCCTTCTTGCTGTGTCTTCACATGTTGGAAAGAGCTCTAATAATGTATTCTTGAAAATCATTAACAGAGTAGATTTTGTGTTCACTACCAAAAAATGATAAGTTATGTGAGGTTATACATATGTTATTTCACTCAATTTAGCCATTCAACAATGCATACATATTTCAAAATATCATGTTTTCCATTATACATATATACCATTTTTGTCTCTTAAAAATTAATTAATTACAAAATAAAATAAATAACAGGTCTGCAAATACCTTGACATTGCTCCCACTGAGAGGTGAAGCCTGTCTTCTCTCCTTGAATCTGGACTGGGCTTAGTGACTCACTTGTAACAAACAGAATGCAACACAAGTGATGCCGTGTGACTTCTGAGGCTATGTCAGAGAAGGCCAGGCAGCTTCTGCCTGGTTCTCTGGAGACGCTTACTCTGGGGGCAGCCAGGCACAAAGTAAAAGTCTGGCTACCTTGAGACTGCCATGCTGGGGAGGCCACACATAGGAGCTTGTGCTGACAGCCCAACCTAGCTCCCAGCCACCAGCCAGCAGCAGCTGCCAGCCAAGTGAGTTACCAACCTGGACACCCAGCCCAGATGACTCCAGCCCCAGCTGGCATCTGGCTGCAACCAAATGCAACTGTTCTCTCTTCCCAAGGCAGAACTGCCCTTGCCGAACCCTACCCAAATTCCCAGTGCTCAGAGATGTAAGCAAATTAAGATGTTTGTTTTAAGCTGCTAGGTTTTGGGATAATTTGTTATGCAGCGAATAGTAACTGGAAAAAATAATATTGGGAAAACTGGCTCATTTTATGGAAAATAGAAAGTAGGATCCCTACCTCAGACCATATACAAAGGGAAACTTAAATGTGAGAGATTAAAGACCTAAATGTTAATGGTAAAACTGTAGGCTAAAGAAGAAAATGGTGGTGAATTTCTTAGTGACCTTGGGTATGAAAGGATTTCTTAAACAAGACTCCAAAGAACAAATCATAAGGTGAAAAATGGATGGATTTGATTATGTCAAAATGAAGGATTCTGTTTGATAAAGAATTCAATAGACCATGTTAACAAATGGGTGACAAACTGACAGATGGTGTTTGCAACATCTGAAACCCACAAGGGATTGACAGAATATACAGGAAACTGCCATAAATCACCTTCAAAAAGACAAGGCCTCCAAAAGAAAAACGGGCAAAGGCGTGAACAGGCGGTCCTCAGAGAGAACTTGATGGCTGATGAGCGAACAGCGTCCCGCAGCCTCTCCAGTGGAGAGAAGGACACAAATTGAAACAACAATGACATGAACTTTACACCCGTCAGAAAAGCAAAAAATAGAAGATTGTCTAGTTCCCAGCATTGACAAGGATGCGGGGGGAAGAAAGGCCCGTCTGGCTGGAGAGAGCATCCTCTGCAAAGCACCCTGGCGGCACCCACCTGTGAGGCAGCAAAGACAGCACTCCTCAGCGTTTCCTTGCTCTGGGCCAGGCTTTGTGCTGGGCACTCTACTTGCATCGTCTAATTTAATCCTCACACAATCCCCAAGGAGGAGGCACAGGAGGGTAAGGGGAACAGAAACCAGAGAGGGCTCCACTCCAGCAGCTGCAGGACTTAGGAGAGTTTCGCAAACTTTCTGCCTTGTGCACAGGGGCAGAGGGCGTCAGGGCGCGTGAGGGTTAAATGCGCTAATTTACACAAAGTGCTTGATCCTGCAGGCACAGTGCAGGCTATTATTGCCCTCTGCGGTGCAGAGACCAAGCAGAGAGAAGTGAATGTGACCAGCTAGGGCACACGGCTGGTTCCCAGGGGAGACTCTTCTATCCGGTGACTGTGGCCCTGCAGAGTGACCGTAGAACTGTGTGTCGTCTGCGGCATCTCCATCCCACTGCCCCTCCTTCCCTCTCTTCCCATAGGTGTCACGCCTGGGACCCTGCTTCCCTGCTTCTCTCCCCTCTCTGACTGTCCCCCTGGCCTGCAGAGGACAGCCCACCCTCTCGTGATGCTGGTTCCCTCCCTAGCGCAGTCCTGACAGCCTTGGTGACAGGTGTCCTCTGGGCCCTCCAGGGAACATGGTCCTGGGGGGTCCCTGACCCATACAACATGCCCATCCCACACACCCACCCTTCCGCCCGCCTCTTCCCAGGTCAACTAGGCATTGCCACTTCACTGAGAGTTGACCCTTACTTTGATGAGGCCCCTAAGAGCCACCCAACCTCGAGTTTGACACATTGCCCAGGTCCTTGCCAGGATGTTGAGTGGCCAAGAAAGAGTCCCTAAAGAGTACCCGAATTGATGCATTCTTGCTCATGCAGTCTGGTCCCTCAATCCAGGGCCCTAGAAATCCAAGCCCAGGGCCTTGCCCTGGATCTGCCCTTTCATGTAGCTATTCTTGCAGTTCTTTTAGTGAATAGTCTCCTTCCTCCCTCACCATGCCCAGCACCCCCCAGCTAGGTCACACTGGGAGTTAACACTAGTTGCTGTCCTGGCAGCTGGAGATGGGGTGGGGCTGTCTCCTGGGGAGCACCTGTTGCCCTGGAGGGGGGTATCTTCCTCACCACAGAAGTGCCAGCTCTTATGAGGGAAGGGTGGGCTATTTCCGCAAGCCCAGAGTGTTCGGGGAGTCTGCAGAGCCGTGTCCTCAGGAGTTTCCACTCAGATGTCCCCTCCCATATTTCGAGGCCCTGTGCTTTCCCCGCCAGGCCCTGCCCTCCATGTGACAGGTATGCCTACGCTCGGCAGTCTGATGTCTCTGGAGCTCTGGGCTCTAACAATTAGGTCCGTAGTCTGCTGCTGTGCTGTGACTGCCCTTCCCCTGCAGGAGACACGGGCCTTGTGAGCAACCTTCTGTCGTTGGTTAACTGCCTCGGTGTCCCATGATCCCTCTGCAAGACATCAGTGAGCTATACTAACCAGACAACAACACTGTCTTTTGGGTGTTGTCCCCCCATCTTTCAAATGCCTGAGTCACGACACCTGCCCTGGTGTCCCCTGGATATTTTACCATGTCACCACCTGTGAAATATTTACTTACTGGGACCCACCTAAAGCCTGGGGCTATCATTCCTACCCACCACCTGGAGGGCATCCTTTTCACCTGCCAGGGGGCGAGCAGGCTGGTCCCACCTCCCCATCTCAGCTCCTGTTTTCTCAGACCCTCTCAGCACCACTGCTATGAGTCCAGGTCCTCTGCGAGGCAGACCACAGGTGGGATCAGAAACCTTTAATAGGGGAAATGTCTATGAGGGGAAGCTGGGAAAGCCTTTAGGACACGATGCATGTCTGGTCCTTATGAAGGAAAGAGGGAAGGAAGGAAGCTAGCTGGAAGCACCTTAGACTGCAGTGGCATTCTGAGGAAGCTCAGGAAGGCCACTTTGGGGTCCTTGACCCAAAGGTGCTGATGAGAGAATGGGCCAGTGTTGGTGTCCCTGCCAGGCTCGGTTGGCTGGGAGCAGCTGTGGGAAGCTCAGCCTTGAGGCTAATGCGGTGGTGGATTCCAGTGTGCCGTTGAGCTGGGCTCCTTGATTTCTGCGGGGGTGAGACCCCAGAGCAGCAGAGGCCGAGGGGCAGCCCTTAATTGTCAGAGACAAGGTGGACATGTGAACCATGCCATGCAGCAGGGGCTGACTGGCACAGCATGTCTTGACCTACAGAGGTCTTCAGTAGTGCCCAATTGATCATGGTGTTCCTAGGAATGAAATATGGGCAGCCTACTGAAATCTTGCTTGATCTATAGAACAAGAAAACCTCTGTCTATAGCCAATAATCTGATGTGAGTCACCACAGAGGAGAATCTGGCCCCTCACCCAGTTTCCAGACCCAAGTCAGTCCACGACCCAGAGGCTCTCGGTCGAAGGGGAAGTTGTGTCCTCTTGAGAAAGGGCTCCCCACTGCTGCAAGTGCAAGCTGTAAATTGCCCCCCAAGCCTTCCACAAAAGGACCTGTGGCCACTTGCTAGTGCCTGTGTATTGAAGAAAAGGAAATCTCAGATCTTTGGGGGATGGCTAGACATTGGCTCTGAATTGATGGTAACACCTAGGGACCCAAAATGCCACTGTGGCCCACCCATCAAGGAGGGGGCTTGCAGATCCAATTCACGGTGGGCCAAGTTGGTCTACTGACCCATCCTGTGGTTATTTGCCCAGTTTCTCAATGTATAATTGGAATAGACACACTGGCAATTGGCAGAGTCTCCACCTTGGCTCTGACCCATGGGATGAGGGCCGTTATGGTGGGTGCCTTAGTAAGACACACATGAACCAGAGGATGGGAAATAGGCCCTACAACAGGGCTTGCTCCCTTAGTGACATGTCAGAGAGTTAAGCAGTTTGGAGCATGTCAAACATCCCCTCCAAGGAGAAAAGCAAATTGATGAGTTTTGTACCAACTACCACAAAAAAAGAGATACAATGCTCTCTTGGCCTTCTTGAATTTTGAAATCAACATATGCCACATTAGAGTGTTCTGCTTTGACCTGTGTACAGAGTCACCTGTAAGGCTGCTAGATTTGCGTGGGGACCAAAGCAAGAGAAGTCTCTGCAGCAAGTTGAGGCTACAGTACCAGCTTCTGTATCACCTTAGATCCTTATGGATTGAATGCTTTTGTCCCTCCAAAGTTCGTATGTTGAAGCCCTGCTGTGGTTTGAATGTGTCCCCGAAAAGGTCATGTGCTGGAAACTTAATCCCTGTGCCCTCATAAATGGATTAATGTTACTATCATGGGAGGAGGCTTGTTATCGTGGGAGTGGCTCTGTTGTAAAAGTGAGCTTTCCCCAGCTTCCTCACTCCTGTCCTTTTGCCATGGGTTGACCTCTGCCGTGTTATGACACAGCAGGAAGGCTCTCACCAGATGCCAGCACCACACTCTTGGACTTCCCAGCCTCCAGAACCATGGGCTAAATAAACTTCTTTTCTTTATAAACCACCCAGTCTGTGGTATCCTGTTATAGCAAAAGAAAATGGACTAAGACGACCTAACCCCCAATGTGATGGTATTTTAGGAGATGGGGTCTTTGGGAGATGATTAGGTTTAGAGGCACCCATAATGTGATTAGTGCTCTTACAAAAAGAGAAAGGCCCTCTCTCCCCCATGTGAGGACAGAGAGAGAAGGCAGCCTCTGAAAGCAGAGTCCTCACCACCTCACAGGAACCACGTCTGCCAGCACCTTGATCTTGGGATTCCAGCCTCCAGAACAGTGAGAAATAAATGTCTATTGTTTGAGCCACCCAGTCTGTGGTACTTTGTTATAGCAGCTGTGCTGATTAAGACAAGTCCAGTGATGCTCAAAAGGGAAAAGGGATTCTGTACGGAGCCTCTGCCAAGCTCCAGCAGGAAAACCACAGAGCAGATATCTAGGGTTTCTGAGCAAATCTATGCCCTCTTCTGCAGACACCTATGCTCCCTTTGAGAAATAGCTTCTGCCTTGTTACCAACCTGGGTATACACTAAACACTTAGCCATGGGACATCAGGTGCCCATGTGGCCTCAGCTTCTTCCCATGAACTGGACATTGTCTGACCCACCTAGCCATAGGGTTGGGCATGGATGGCAGTGATCCATCATAAAACGGAAGTGCCATTTATGAGCTGGAGCTTGGGCAGGTCCAAAAGGTGTGATTAAGTTTCGTGAGCAGGTGCTCAGACTGCTTCAGCACCAACCCTCCTTGCCTTGCCTCCTTTCTCTCAACCCACGCCCACAAGGCACCTCTATGGCCAGTCGACTGGGAAAGAAATAAAATATTCCAGCCTGGCTTACAGATGTGTCTGCACTATATGCTGATGCCACCCGAAAGTGGACAGCGGTAGCACCAAGCCTCACTTGGGGCCGACACTGAAGGACAGTGGGGAAGGAGAGTCCTCTCAGTGCGCAGAGCTGCTGGCAGTCCCTTGGGCTGTCCACTCCATCTGCAGTGAGACATGTCTGGGCCAGCACAGATCTGCGCTGACTTACGGGCAGTTGCCCACGCTTGGCTGGATGGTCAGGGATTTGGAATGAGCGGGACAAGGAAGTTTGGGGAACTATGTGCAGAGACTTCTCAGAACAGACACAGATAATGAAGACACGGTACTTGGATCCCCTGTGAACAGCCGCCAGAGGCACGCCCTGCAGGGAAGTCTGTCCATCCTCAGCTGGATGAGACTGGCTGGCTGTAGCTGCCTGTCGGCCCCTCCCCCGGCAACCCCAGCGCTCGCCCAGAGGGCCCGTGAACAAGAGCTTGGTGGAGGGCGGAGGCAGGCATGGGCTCGACCAGTCCGTCCAGCCACTGCTGCCCAGTCCTGCTCAGCCAACGGCAGGACCAGGGAGACCAGGAGCCATCTGGTGACAGGTCAATTACATCTGAACTCTTCTGTCACGGTGGGAGCAAAGATTTGTCCTCACTCAAATAGAGATATATTCTGGATGTGGATTTGCCTTCTCTGCTCATAATGCTTCTGTGTGGGCCCCCAGAATGCCTTACCCACCATTGTGGCACTTCCCCCAGCATGTGTCTGGTGAAGGAGCCCACTTCTCAGCAAAGGCCATGGGCTCAGGCCCACAGAACAACTGGTCCTCCCACACACTCCATCAGCCAGAGTGCCTGGCCTACTTGATGGTTCACCAAAGGCTCAGTTATAGAACCAGCCGGGAGATGACACCCTGAAAAGATGGGGTTATGTTAAAGGGTGTGGCTTATACTGTGAATCAGAGACCACTACTTGGTGCTGTGTCCACACAACCAGAATTCAGAGTCCAGGAGGGAGGGGGGATTTACTCCTTTAACCCTAACTCCTGAGAACTCACTTGCAGAATCTTTGCTTCCCATCCCAGTAATGTTGAGCTCTGTGGTTTCAGAGATCTTAGACCCCAAGGGGGGTTGCTTCTGCCAGTGGACACACCAGCGGTTCCCCTGAGTTGGAACATGCACTGTGGCCATTTGGGCTCCTCACACCCACAGCCACACAACAGGCAAAAAAGGGTGGGGGGAGGTACTCTCTGCTGGAGAGACTGACCTTGATTATGGGAGGGAAATCGGATTGTTGCTACACAACGGAGGCAAGGAGCATCACGCCTGGAACCCAGGGGTTCTCTTGGGAGCCTCCTATTTCTTCTATGCCTAATAGGAAACGTTAGGCACAGAAGGCATGAACTACAGTAACCCTGAAAAGGCAGGGCAGTTGAAGACTTAGCCCCTTTGGGAATGAAGGTCTGGGTCACTCCACCAGGCAGAGAACCCAGAGCAGAGCAGCTGAGATCCCAGCTGAGGCCAAGGGAAGTACGGAGGGGGCAGCTAATAACATCATTACAGAAACGAGGACTGTAGTTGTGTTTTGTATCTTCTTTTGTCTGTTATATGCATGTGTTTATTTGTACGTGTTGACCATTTTCTTCTTGTCTCTCTTCCTTCCCATTTTATTTTATAAATGAGTTGCTGAAGGTTAACTTTACAATTTAGTCTTTGGGTAACAGAATATGCAGTGGGACTGTGAACTTGATGAGCAATGGGTGCAACGACTGTGCGGCCTGTGCCCTTCATTTGGGGAAAGAGTGAGAGCTTCTTTGCTGGTAAGAAGGATAACTGCATCTTGTTAGGTGGAAATATGGAGTTGTTTTAGGATTGCAAGAGAGTTCAATTGCATGTAGAATGGTGCACATGGAAGCTGAGTAGTCAAAGGGGTGACTGTGCCACTTAGCAATTTATTGCCTCTTAGCTCCAAATTCACCCTTCAAGACCTACTCTGGATGATGGGGATTCTCTTAAGCATTTCTCCTTTACAGGAGCCTGAGTGCACTGGAAGGACATTGCAGGGAAAAAGGTGCTGCTGCTGGTCCTGGCAGTGGCACTACTGGTCAGCTGTGTGGGTGGCACCAAGGGGCTGGTTGGTGTCCTTGAGGCCCTGTGCCCTCTAGGGGTCAGCCTCGGTCTCTGATGCCAGCAGGTGGGGGAGGCATCCTGCGGTGGACCAACCTCGGTTGCAGGGAGGCTGGGTGATGGGCTCAGGCACAGCCTCTGTCCCTGCTCCCACAGCCACTTTGTTCATGAGCCCAGAGTTCCTGGTGCCTGCTGGTTGAGTCCTCCTGCCGATTTGGCTGCTCAGCACCTTGTGTGGTGGGCACTCTCTGGTGGGTGTTCACATGTGAAACTTGAGGTCCACTTCTGTGGGTCCATTCAGACCTCTTGGATCCTGAGAGTCCAATCTTTTTCCTTCTGGGCCCCTGACCAGCTAGTCAAACTATTTGTATACCGTCATGCATTGCTTAACGACAGGGATATATTCTGAGAAATGCGTCGTTGGTTATTCTATCACCGTGCGAACATCACATAGTGCATGTACACAAACCTAGATGGTACAGCCTCCTACACACCTAGGCTATATGGCCTCCTGCTCCTAGGGTACAAACCTGGACAGCAGGTTACTGTACTGAATACTGTAGGCAACTGTAACACGATGATTAGTATTCGTGTATCTAAACACATGTACATACAGAAAAGGTACAGTGAAAATACGATGTTATAATCTTTTGGGGCCACCGCTGTATATGCGATCTGTTGTTGACTGAAACATCATTATGCGGTGCATGACTGCATACCCTAACCTTGGGCCATGTCTCCTTCCACACAAAATGGACAGCCAGGTTCACTGCCCAAAGACCTGCCCACAGAGAGGACTGCTCCTCACTACTGTCTGTCAGGGCTGCCCCCAGAGGGCTGTTGTGCAGCCTGTCCGTTTCCTCCATATCCACACACTGAGGCTGTAACCCACCTGTCAGCTGAGCTTAGCTGCTCCCCTCTGTCAGCTCCATGTGGCTTGATGTGGCTGAAGTGTGAGCAGAGAGTGGTACAGTGCCACAGTGGAGGGTCCCATGGGGCCCAGGCCACTGCTGTTCAGCATGTGCCTTTGGCCCTGCCTTGATCGATGCAATACACCACTTCCACCTTGCCATGGATTGTTGCTGGGCCCGTCCAACTTAAGGTGTGGAGGTTTGAACACCTGTTGTGGGGGCCAACCCAGCTCCTGATGGGTTCTGGTTGCAGGGTCACTTGGTGGCCCACGGGCAGGCTTCTTGGCTCTATCAGAGCCCAGTAGCACATTAGGACATGTGTTTCTGAGATGCATGCCCCAGAACCCTGGGGTGCTACACTGGACTTCTCCTACTGGGGCCTGCTGTCAGCTCTATGCAGCATCACTCCTCATGAGAGGCACCCCAAACTCTGAAGTGTCTGACAGGTCCTTCAGCCCAGGCAGCCAGGCACCTGCTCTGCAGACTGGACCTGCTCCTCCCCCATGTGAAGCTGGCAGCCTTCAAGGTCACCTTTCATGGGTCAGAGCCATGCTCTCCAGTGTGGGTTAAGCTGCCTCCAGAGCCTGGAGAGGCCCACCGGGCATGGTGCATTCTTCCTAGCAGAGGGGCCACTCTCCAGCTATCAGTGGGGTCCTGGGAAGTGGACTGGAGATGGGCATGAGTGGGCGGGGTGCTGCTCAGGGAGGTTCTTGGGATCGACACTGTCCATGAGCAAAGAAGCAGGAGTGGCCCAGGGGGAGCTGTGCAGTGATGGTGGCCTTGAGCCACCCATCAGAAGCCTGGAGCTGGGTGTCCTGCAGAGACCCTCTGGGACATTGGGCCTTTAAACCCCCTCATCCACTCGTGGTTGGATGTGGCTGCTGGGAAGAGCACGACCTTGGGTGTCTCGGCTTTCTGAGGCCAAAGTCAGCCTCCAAAGAGGGTCTCAGCCAGGGCTGCCAGCCTCCAAGTCCTCGGAGCTGGGGAGCAGGATGGGAGTGGGGACAGCACACTACCCTGCATGCTGGATCCTGCGTGGCCTGCCCCGCAGGCTGCTGGCCGAGTTGGCTGCAGGGAGGCGTGGATGCTGCAGCTCTGTGAACCTGGTCTCAACCTGCAGGACAGCAGGACAGCAGGACAGCAGGTGGTGACCGACATGTGGCAGAAACACCATCTCAGCGACTGCCTGCCCCGCACCAGGGGCACTGTTCTCATCAGATCAGTTTGAGATGCTGAAACTTCTCATCAGATCAGTACGAGATGCTGAAGCAAACTCTCCTTGCTGTTCTAACGCTCACTTCCTGGATCGCTGCAAAGCTTGGCCGTGAAGTGGTCAAGGAGCTTCAGGTCGCTGACGTAGAGTATTTTGCCTGATTCGAAACACAAACACGCACTAAAAGTCTAAGTGGGTTTTGCCAATATTATTAAAGAGGTACAGGAAGAGAAAACTCAGGGAACAAAGTTTAAAAAGTGAAAAATTTGGGAAGACGTTTGGAGAAAATTAAAAACTCAAAATTGGTTTTGTCTTCAGCTTCTACTGTAAGGGAGGGAGCATAATGATCAAATTCTGCTTGGTCTGAGCACGGCTGCATACGAGACCCCTGGGGCAGGGCAGGGGCGTGACGGGGGCGTGGCCTCGAGCGGGGGCGTGGCCCTGGGTGTGGCGGGCGGGGCCTTGGCGGGCGTGGTCTATGGCGCGGGGGGGGCCTCTGGCGGGGGCGGGTGTCTGGCGTGGGCGGGGCCCTGACGCGGGCGTGGTCTATGGCGGGGGTGGGGGCTCTGGCGGGGGCTCTGGCTGGGTCCGGGCCAAGCTCTGCCTCCGGCCCGGGACTCCGCTCTCCTGCCCTCGCAGCCCCCACCCCACTGCGAGGGGTCTGGACGCTTCTGGCGGATGCACCCCCTCTCCCCGCCGAGGCGCCCGCGGGCAGCCGTCCGTCCTGCCGGTCCTTCTGTCCGCCCTCCAGCCCGCCCGGCGCCCGCGGCTGGGCCGGCTCACACTCCATCATCGACGGATGACAGCGGGAACGGTGGGAGTTCATTACAGGGACCATGAATTGTTGGAGGTAATTTAGATTACAATTTAAAGTTTAATTTAAAAATCTATCAACAAATGTGAAAGTACTCGAGGAACATTTTAAAATGCACTTTAATCTCACCAGCACAAATAGCTTTTCGGGGCTCTAAACATCATCACCTGGAAAAACAGTAAAACTTTACTGCATCTTTAATTAAATTACAAACACAAAGGATAATTAACTTTTTATTTTTATTTTATTCGTGCCGTTGTTTCTCCTCGGAGTCAGTATCTCCCAGCTGCAGGAGCGCGCTGTTAGGAGGAGGTTTACAGCCGGCCCTGCGGTGGGCTCGCCTCGCCTCGGGGGTGGCTGCGTCGCTGGGTGCGGTGGGGGCCCGAGCCCGCGCGCGGAGCGCCGCGTCTGTGCTGGGAGCACGAGGTCTGCGTGGGCAGCACGAGGTGTGCGCTGGGAGCTCTACGTGTGCGCATGGAGCACCGCGTCTGTGTCGGGAGCAGCGGGTCTGCACGGTGTCCTCCAAAGGCCACCCGAGCTGCACCTACTAGGTGCACGCGGCGTCCCCTCCACCCGCATGCGCGGGTCCCGCGGCACTGGGGGGCCCATGCTGGCTACTGGAGGCCACGCTCCAACTACCACCCCGAGGCCTCCCTGGGCTTGGAGCCAGGCCGCCCCACCCCATTCCCGCGCCCACACCCGCCACAGTCCGGCGAGTCTCCGTAGAGGAGGCGCCCGCGGACACGCGTGACTGTACCTCGTGCCACGCGGTGTTCTGAGTGGGAACTCATTTAATCCTCGAGGCAACCCTGGGATTAAGCCCACCCCCTTTCACAGGGGGGGAAGCCGAGGCACAGAGAGGGTGGGCAATCTGCCTGTGGTTACACAGCTAGCGAATCACTGGCAAAATAGCCTAGATTTGCCAGCGTGACCTGGCTGAGGGGGGCTGTAGCACAAGCCCCCACCCAGGCCGCTGTGTTTGGACACGCGGGAGTGCGGTGCGGGTGGTGGGGCTTGGCTCTTGTGGGGGACATGCTGGTTCCCAAGCCGCAAAGGGGGTCTTGGGGGCAACTGGGGTGGGGCGCGGGGCTGGGGCCCCTCGGGGGCGGGGTGCAGTGTGCTGCGGCGGGCCCGGCAGCGGCCACCAGGGGGCTCCCGCAGACGCGGCGGGGGACCCTCGCGGGGACCGCGGTCGGGGAGGGGGCGCGGGGCGGCAGGAGCGCCGGGCAGGGGCGGGGCTGTTGGGGGAGCTTGCCCCCCTTTCCCTCCCTGGAGAGGCGACCCCTTCCCTTCCTTCCTGGTGCTGGGTGAGGGGCTTTGGCATGTTTCTTACCTCCCGTGAGCCCCATTTCCTTGTCCCCAGCGGGGGTTCAGGGTGGGGGGATGGAGACCTCCTCTGGCGGGCTTGGACGGCTGCTGGTTCTTAGGACCGTAACGTGCCCCCCATTACTTCACTATCCCAGGCTAGGTCCGCTTTGGTCTGGGGTGGGAGACATCACTCTGAGGGTCCCCCACCTCCAACCCCTCCAACTCCTGTGGGGTTTCCAGGCCACGCTCACTCTCACACCCACTCCACATGCTCACACTTACGCTTGGTCACCTGCTATGTCTGTGAAGGGTCCCCAGGTCCTTCCTGCCCAGCAGTCAGGGCCACCCTTGGCACTTGGAGGCAGAGGGGGCCACTGGCCACATCGCGTGTTCAGTTTTAGTGCGGTGGCTGCTTAATTATTGGTGAATCTAGCAATTTAGCATGCTTCATTTAATTCTAATTAGGAGAATTAATAGGCAGAGAATAGTGATTTCGATAGACGGGCACAAAACGAACCCCATGTGCTGTCTGGGGGCTGTGTCCAGCCGAGGGGGCAGCCTGGGGGTGTTGGCGGCCAAGAGGGCAGACCTGCCAAGAAGCCTGAAGGTCATGGTGAGGTGGGGGCACTGGCAGGGGTGGGCAGGAATCACTCGAGCCTTCTGGGCCCGTGGCCTCCAAGGGCGGCTGGGGTCCAGGGCAGCCCGGCAGCACCCGCCAGCCCAAGGCTGCCTCCCAGTCCCCGTGGCGCCCCGCGTTTGTCTCTGCTCATCAGGCCGGCTCCCTGACAAGGCCCCGACATTGGACAAGACTGTTCCTCTAATTAAGGTGCTAATTGAATTAAATGGCCTTGGTAATGAGCAGATGAGCGGCATAAAAAGTACGGAGTCAGATAGGCCAATTAACAAGAGCGCCACGCATAATTATAACATTGGAAATACATGCGCTTGCTCCAGCATTGTTAATTGTTACCAGGGGATTTATGGTAATTGGCCCCACAACACACAGCAGCCAAACCTGCCCAGGGCTGGTAATTAAAAAAATGATATTCTACACAAATGCCGAAAGGGCTAATTAGGCCTTGATTTACATAAAGGCTTGTGAGGAGGCTCTGCAGGCACCTCACCTCGCTGCTGGGGCCACTTTGGCTGGCAGCACGGGAAGCCAGGTGGGGCAGGTGGGAGCCCCCCTGTGGCCACACGGTGCACAGAGCCGGTTGGCATGGGGACTGTCCAGGCTGCGTCAGCGGCTGGGGCCCCAAAGCTGTCTTTGAACCAAGGCCGTGGCGTGGGGCGGCCATGCTCCGAAGGAAACCTGTGAGCCCAGCGCTGACCTCGGCTCAGCCCTGCCTGCTGGCTAGCTCTCCCTGCTCTGGCCGGCAGTCCCCTCATGCCACAGCACAACCCCTGCCTTCATCTGGGGAGCCAGGACCTCTAGGGCCCCCACAGGCTGCCTCTGAGGACGGCCCCAGACCCAACCCTGGGGTGGGACGAGCCCCTCCCCCACCACACGGACTCATCAGCCTCAGTTGGAGATGACCAGGGACACGCGGACAGACAGGTGGACAGATGGCTGGAGGGAGGTGGCCAGGAACAGGTGTGCAGTGGGAGGGAGGCTGGACCACCCCCAAAGGCAGAGGGGAAGCCAGTGAGGTTGACTTGTCTGTCCTCCTGTCCTGCCCCTCCCACCTGGGCCACCTGCACCCCGTATTAGAGGTGGGGAAGGGGGAGTCCCATCTCCAGCAGACCAGGATGGTTCCTTGGGCTCCTAACAAGTCCTCTTTCCTCCCCCTGGAGCTGTCTCCCGGGGCCAACATAGTTCCAGCCATCTCTCCAGAATGTGGACCCCAACCCCTTCCCTACGCCCCCTACCCCTGGCACAGCCATGTCCCAGCCGGCGCCGCGGCCACCCTGGCCCGCCCACCCGCTGCTGCCTCTGCAATGACTTCTCGGGCAGATTTACCGTAACGTTCACACTCCGAACAGAAAACGCTGCCTCATTTACAAATGTAATTTCAATTGAGGGTAGTTTTCCAGTCTCCTTTCATTTGAGTCCCACTTGAGTCCCTTCTCGCGTGCTGATGGCATGATTAGACAGTGTGCACGCCGCGGCGGGTTAGTCAAGCGCGGCCCCGTAAATTGGGAAGGATGTTTTATCAGGACACGTCGTCGCGCTGCAGGCAGCTGTGGGGTGCTCCGGGCTGTCCCCTCAAATCACGGTTATGGAATAATTTAGCCCTCGATTCTCCGCGATTACTGCCGCCACTGATCATGCTGTCACATTGCAAGTGAGCACTTCATCCCGCGTTTATTCATGCCAGATCTGCTTTGCTTCCGTAATGAGCACATATTACCCGGGCACAAAGAGGATGAAGACGGCTGCGTGATAGATAGGCGCAAGATTAAATGGGATCCTTATGACTTCTGCAGCCATCAGTTCTGACTGTGCGATAAGACCAGTCGACTGGGGTCCTGATTTGCTCTTTATTGGAGCCAATATTAGCATGCACTCACGGCGCTCGGGCTGATCAAACCCATTTAAGGTGGAATCGCAGCCTAGGCCGGGCGGCGGGATGCTGCCAGGGCAGCCAGGAGGGAGGCTGCAGCTGGCCCCGGGGGCTCCACCCCACACGTGGTATCTGTACCCTGCCATACTGGGCCATGGCCACCTTACCCCTGGGTGGCTGCAGGGGCCTCAGCAGCCAGGTGGGGTGAGCAGGTCCTTTCTGCCTGAGGTTGCGGGATGGCCCTCTCCCTTCCACGCCTCATCTGTGGGGCCAGGCGGCCACAGGTGATGGCTCTCCCAGCCCACCCTCAGGTCCCAGCGGCCATGTCGCTCTGTTCCCCAGCTTCTGCTAATGCACCCTGGCAAGGAGGAGATTAGTTCATTTAGGACCGGAGGGATGCCAGGCCCTTTCCTGTGTGGGAACAGATAACTGACCCATACAGGCCTTCCCTCCTGAGCCCCACTCAGGTGGGACCCCCAACATCACACCACCTCCTGTCCACGTGGAGGGACACTGCACAGGCCCCATCTCCAGCCCTATCCTCCTCTCCTGGCTGCCCTTGGGATTCTGGGGGGCAGTGCCCAGCACCATCCTCTCCTGCTCTGTGCCCTGTGGACCCTCGATGGCTGCACCGCCCCCCTCCTCTACTCAGCTGCAGCCACGGCCCTCCCATCCTGCCTCCCTGCCTTTTGGCCATACCTCAGATACCCCCTCTCCTCACACCGCCCACTGTCGGGGCAGTAGCCTGCTCCTGTCATTGCCTTTGCCCCCGTGTGTCCCTGCCAGGAGCCCCTGCCATCTCCGCCTGTCAAAGCCCCTGCCCAGCTCAGAATGAAATTGAATGATGCCACGTGCTGGCCAGGTGCACACCCAGCCTGCCATGGGCACAGCATGGGGGTGGGGGAGGTCAGGGAGGCTCGGAATGTGGCTGAGCCCCAGTTTGAGTCCACACAGTGTCCCATCCTGTGGCTGTGTGTTTCCATCTGGGCTGCACTTTCTCCTGAGGGTGATCTGAGGCCCAGCTAGGCATTCCCCATGTGGTTCCCTTTCCCCCAGTGGGCCCGAGCGGGCAGTGGGTGCTCAGAGGGTGGCTGGCTTCTGGGGGATCTGCACCCTGTTCCTCTTGCCAGGTAGATGGGGCCCCTTCACCATGCAGGGGTGACTGTTCTCACTCGACTTATGCAGGGCACAGTTTTGGAGCCTCCACGGGCACCTTTCTGTGAAGCCAGCCTGTCACTTGTCCATATTGCACATTTTTACCTGTGTGTCCGGTTGACACTGAGGGGGGTAGAAATGATGAAACCTCCTTGTAGCCAGAGGGCTCAGGCGGCCGTCCACAGCAGGGCAGCCAGCAGCCCGCATGCTGGGGTGTGGGCTTTCCTGCTGTCACCTGCTGACCACCTGCCAAGCCCACCCAGGCCTCGCCCATCCCTCAGGAGCCCCTGTGCACAAGGCCTGGTCGATGGTCTAGGCTTTAGGGCCTGGGGGTGAGAGGTGTGGGTGCGCCAGAGGCTGGCTTTGTCTTAGAGGGTCCCCCTGCCAGTCCTCCGCACAGGAGAACCCCAGGAAGAACGCCAGACCCCCCAGGAGGAGGAGCTGACCTGTCGACAGGGGCTGCACCAGTGACGCCCCCCAGCCACAGGCTGCCGGGGGGAGCAGCCCATGACCAGAGAGAGGCTGGTAGCCGCTGCTGTCCCTGGTGGGAAGTGGCCACAGCCCTGAAACAAATTCCAGACAAGCCCACATGGGGGCCACTCCACAGGACACCACCGGTGCTCCCTGGAGCTACCAAGGGCAGACAGACCAGCAGGGCCTCAGGGGACAGTGTGGGGCTAGACCAGAAAAAGGACATTGGTGGGAAAGCAGGAAGTCAGAACCAAGTCTGGGCTATTGGAGTTAAAGGTGCTGAGTTGTGACAGGTGTACCAAAGATGAAACACTAGGAGAAGTGGGGTGGGGGGTCAGGAATGCTGTACACTATCTTTGCACTAACTTTTCTGTAAATCTAAAATCATTCCAAATTGAAAAGTTGAAAAAAATTCACTCTGGCTCTGGTGTGGAGTATGGCTGCTGGGGACAGAGAAGCAGCTGGGATGAGGGAAGAGGTGGGACAGGGGAGGAGCTGGGACAGAGGAGGAGCTGGGACAGGGGAGGAGCTGGGATGAGGGAGGAGCTAGGAGGGGGAGGAGCTGGGAGGGGGAGGAGCTGGGGATGAGGGAGGAGCGTGGGAGGGGGAGGAGCTGGGAGGGGGAGGAGCTGGGGTGGGGAGGAGCTGGGGATGGGGAGGAGCTGGGGATGAGGGAGGAGCTGGGATGGGGAGGAGCTGGGGATGGGGAGAAGCTGGGGACGGGGAGGAGCTGGGCAGGGGAGGAGCTGGGGCGGGGAGGAGCTGGGACGGGGAGGAGACTGGGGATGAGGAGGAGCTGGGGGGGAGGGGGGAGGGAGCTGGGACGGGGAGGAGCTGGGGCGGGAGGAGCTGGGATGGGAGGAGCTGGGACTGGGGAGAGCTGGGATGGGAGAGCTGGGGATGAGGAGAACTGGGGGGGAGGAGTGGGGGAGGAGGCGGATGGGGAGTGACAGAGGGAGGTGGGTGTGGAGAGACAGGTTAGTGGTGCAGCCTCTGGGCTGCTGGGAAGGCTCTGTGTGTGTGTGTGTGTGTGGTAGAGAATGTGATGGTGAGGTGTAGTGTGACACTTGAGTGTGTAGCACAGCTGTGTGTGGGTGAGAGCTGTGGTGCGTGTGGGGTTCTGTGCAGGGCCGCAGAGGAGCGCTGCCGCTGCCTGACTGTCCTGCTCTGGCCTGCCACCTGCCTCCACAGGGACCTGTGACACTGTCTCAGGTCGGGGACACTTCGGCCCCTGGCAGGCAGGGAGTGGGATTCACAGGTCCTCTGACCACCCCTCTGGTGAGGAGACCTGTCCCCCCTTTGAATTCCACCCTTACTCCCACCAAGTGGCACCTGGCTCTTTTCCGTGAGATTTCCAGCCTGGCAGACCGTCTGCACCCAGGCTGGCACTTCCCAGCTGTCCCCACAGGAGCTCGGCCACTGCCTTGGGGGGGGGCTGGCATCTCCCGCAGTCCTCAGCCTCCCCTTATCTGGGCCCGAGAGCTCGTCACCCTTAATGGAAACCGTAAATACCTCTACTTGCTAATTTAAAAAGGGAACGGGGCTGTGTGTGAGCACCCCAAGAATGACATTTATGGGCCTGAAGGTAAGTGATTATTGACAATAGACAAAGGGAGGGAGCCCATTCCACACGACTCCCTCCAAGTGATAAGGGAGAGTGTTTCCTTTTCTAATGCTAATTTCAAACCTGAGCATACACTATTAGCAGCAGGGAACATTTCCCTTTTCTTTTCATCTTAAATGTCACTGTAGAGCTGCAGGGTGCTCCTTGGAAAGAGAAGCCTGGACTGACTGACACCCCTGCTGCAGGAGCTGAGGGGGTCCCTGAGGCTGCAGGGGTGTGGGGGTTTGGGGCAGGGCGCTCAAGGTGTGGGGGCCTCAGAGCAGGGGGGTTGGGGTTGGGGGCCCCAGAGTGTGGGGGCCCAGGGTGTGGGGGCCTTGGGGCAGGAGGATCAGGGTGCTGGGTCTTGTCTCTTGCAGGTCATCAGGGTGCCTGGCCCCGTGGCCCAGCCCCCAGCAGAGTGGCGCAGGGCCCACTGCCTTCCAGGGCTCACCCAGTAGAGCGCTTTAAAAGCAAACAAAATGAAATGCCATGTCTGTCCCTATTCACTGAACACCAGCTGTACGCACACCTGTTCCAGGATGAGGAAGACCCAGGTGACTGCTGCCTCAGCCGCTGGGTGGGGAAGGGCTCGGGGCAGCCGGGAGACGGACTTGGCCTCCTCTACTCGAGATGCACCCATCTGCCCTCCTTGCCCCCCAATCCCCTGTGCGCGAACCCCCTCCCCTGCTCCACGGGCAGCTGTGGAGATGAAGAGCCTGCATGGCCATCAGCGCAGGGGGCAGCTCACAATGGCCCCACCCGCACCAACCCCAAGGACGGGCGTGAGCTCAGGGCAAAGAGGCTGAGGTGGCAGCTCCAGCGTGCTCCTTGCCTCTGCCAGCACTGGAACCTGGGCAACATCGGAGCCCTGCTCTGGGCCTGGTCCACTCACCAACCCTGGCTAAGGTGGGGACCGGCCTGGCTGGTGTCAGAGCTGGGGAGGTGGAGACCACGGCCAATCCTCCCTGGGCAGCCTGGAGGGAACCAGACTAGGACCCTGGTGGACACTGGTGGCCCGACCCCGAGCTCCTGCCCATCTCCCTGGCTGTGCCCACAGCTGCAGACACTCCAGGCTGCTGTGCCATGGGGAAAGACTGCTGGTCTGGGGCTCCAAGATCCTGGGTGAGATGGCCAGCATCCACCCCCTTCCCTGGGAACGGGGGATGAGGGTCCAAGTCTGCCCTCCACTGCCCCCAGCACGCCTCTAACCCCGTGGGCCCAGCCTATAGTGCCCTGAGTGGAGCAGGCACAGGCCAAACGCACAAATGCAGATTCCTCCCCTGGGCCTCCAACAGTGGGGCAGCTTCCCCTCCCCCCCCACCCCTCCCCAGCCTCCCTGGCCTCCTTATGCTCCCTTCTGTCCTGTGTCCTGGGCCTGCTGGCTGGCTTCTGCCCCCGGTGGCAGCCCCTCTCCTCTCTGATTTTACTCCCAGGCCTGTTTGGTTTGCTTTGTTGGCCTCAAGTGCAGAGGGACCCAGAGGAGCTGGGCCCCAGGGAGAGATGGCTGGGCCACTCCTGGGTAGCCCTGCTGGTGCAGGCAGGGGTGGGGTGCCAGGTCTCAGCCCTGAGCTGGTTCTGGGCCGGGCACCGGAAGGAAGTCACGGAGCCCAGTGGTCGGGGCAGGGGCAGGTCTCGGAGCTTCCCTCCCTGTTCTTGCCTGTCACACAGGGACTGTTAGAGCTGACTTGTGGTTGGGGCTGGGTCTGGGCCAGGGCCCTAGCTGGCCCTGACTTTGTGGCAGGTGCCCAGCCCACACTGGGCATGCCGCTTCCCTTATGGTCTCTGGTGCCTTTACCCAGGCTCATGGTGTTTGTTGAGTGGCCGAGTGACGCACTCTGAGGGGTATTTGCAGAGGGCTGCCCGCCCTGTGCTGTACTGTTCTGCACACTCCCGGGTGCAAATAGCAAGTGAAGCATATTCTGCAACCTCACATCCCCTTCCTGCCTGGACACAGCCCCACCTCACCCCCTCACAGATGCCCGGAGCCCAAAGTTCTGTGACCTGGAGAGCCCCAGTAGATAAAGCACAGCCCACACAAGAGAGGCCAGTCCCCCCACAGAATCTGGCTTTGGGGCACAAGCCTCCTGCAGTGAGGCTGCTAGCACCAGGTGAGCCTGCCAGGTGGGAGCAAATTCCTTGCCCTGCTCACACTACTGAGCAACCTCCCGCCCCCCAGCATGGGCCCCTTGGGCAGGTGTCAGGGACACAGGAGCCCCCAAACAAGGCCCTGGAACTGGGTGCATCCAGGGTTTCCATCTGCAGCAGCCTGGTCAGGGCTGGGGATGGCCGGGTCTGGGCGGGCTCTTGGGCAGGTAACCACATCAGGCTTTCCCTGGGTCATGGGCTCTTCCCCTCCCTCCCCATGGCGTGTTCCCTGTGTGTTCACTTCTGCCCCAAAGTCTCCCCGAGGGAAAGCATGTTTCTGATGCCATGTGCTGTTGCATGAAGCTGGGAGCATCTGTGGGTCCCCGGGGTGTGTGAGGCTAACCCTCCACGCTGTTTGGCTTGGCCAGTACAGGTTCCCACCTGGGTCTACCTGTTGCCCCTCCCTTCCTCCCTGGAGGCAAGGATGGTGCTGGTGGGGCCTCCTGCACTGAGGCTGCTCAGCGATACCCATCTTGACTTGGCTGTGTCCCAGTTCACAGGCATGGCCCCTCCTGTGCCCATTCCTGCCCTTTGTCCTGCATGCCTGGGATCGAGGGGCTATCTGAGCTGGAAGGCCTTTGAGGCCACCTGAGGTCACCTAGGCCATGACTCCAATTGTTTCACAGCAGCAGGAGCCTTGGATGATGTTGCTTGAAGATCCTGGGGGTCTGAGGCCCATCCCGGGCTACTCCACCTGACGCTCCTCTGAGCACCCAGGAGGGCCACGCAGACGGCAGGGACAGAGCAGAAAGCCTGGGCCAGGCCAGCCCTGGTCCTGCAGATCAGAACCAGGGGCCCAAGAGGCAAGGCAGGCCAGGGTAGAGGGCTGGGCCCTGGCCAGAGGCCTGCAGGCTGCCCAGGACACACGCCACGGGGCTGCCCCCGAGCCTCTGCCTCCTGGGGCCTCAGCTCAGCTCACTAGAGACCTGGGCAGGCCCGGCCACCCTGCTCTGCTGGGCCTGTGCCCCAAGTCCTGCTTAGTGGCTGCTGTTGATGCCTGCCCGTGATGTGGCCCAGCCCAGCTAACAGCCCTGCCGTGGGTCTCCTGGGGAGAGCCTGAAGTGGGGGCCACCACTAACCCACCTGGTCCCTGAAGGTCCTGCGGGGCTCAGGCGCACGGCAGCACAGGGATTGGTGCCTCTGTTTCTAATTCCCATCGGAGCTCGGGCTCAGGGAGCAGAGGAGAGAGCAGCCGAGGCGGCATCGTCAGGCAGCTAGAAAATTGAAGGCTCGGCAGGGCTCCAGAACTGTGGGCCACCCACTTCTCTTCTCGTCCATTTCTACTCAAACAACTTCCCGGGAAATGGACGGTGGGTGCATCCGACAGTGGGATGATGGATGGTCGACACTTGCGCCTGGGGTGGGAGGTGACACGGGGCGTGCCCATGTTGGGGGGGGTGGGGCGGGGCTCAGAGGGGGCTCTGCTGGGGAAGGGTCCACAGAATGGGCTGTGCAGCCCTGGGGAGCAGGCCCTCGGGAGACAGGCTGGGGGCGACCCTGGCTGGCTGGGTCCTGCCCCATTCACCAGCTGGAGACCCCAGGCCGGCCATCACCTTGCTGTGCCTTGGTTTCCTCATCTGTGAAATGGGGATGTGCTGGCCCTGCCATGGGTGCTGTGGGCTCCAGGAGGTGCCGCTGAGCATGGGCAGAGCCTGGCACATGGCAGGAAGCCTCATCACTTGGCCGGCTGCAGGGTGTGCAGCCGGGCCCTGGCCCAGCCTTGAGACTTCCACCTTAAGGTGTGAGGAGCCTTCCGTGGCCGAGTCCCCCTCCGCCCCACCGCCCTGGTGACAAATACTAATGTCTAAATCAGCAGCCCGCCTGGCCGGCCGCTGCTGCTCATGTTCTTTGCTGAAATGTCACCTGTTCCTATCTAACGATTTGCATAATGCAAAGCTTCTCACTCGTAAAATACAGATTAAGAGGGAAGCCAGAGTCATTCTGGAACCAGGGAGCCATTTCAAAGGGAATGGGGAGGGAGGCCTGGGAGGCGCCATGCTCTTAACCCCATCCCTGCCAGGGCCCTGCTGCTCAGGGGAGGGTGGTTCTGCTGGCTGCATCACTGCTGCCCCCTTGGCCCGACATGACAACATGACACGCTGGGGTCTGTCCCCCCAAGCCCGGGGGGTGCCAAGCAGGTGATGTCCCTGCGGCCTGTCCTAAGGCTGTCTGGGGCTGACACCACGTGCTGCCCAGCCCTTCTGGTCCTCATGTGTGGACGGCTGCGTCTGCCCCTGAAACTGTGCTTCTTCCTTGGAGAACCTGTGGCTTTGGGGTGGGGTGTTACCCACATACAGAGGAGAGGAGTGGAGGGGCTGGGGCCCTCTGGCCCTGGGGCTGCTCCTCTGGCAGGTCCTCTTAGGGGTCTCTGTGGCTGTCCTGGCCCCTAGGTGTTTCGAAGGTGTGGCCTCAGGATGGGGGAGGGGGCCCAAACCTAAGCTGTCATTAGGGGCTTCTCCAGTCCCCCAAAGCTGGCTTGTTCGTGGGCTCAGCAGGGTTGGAACAGAGATGAGGGGAGCCTCAGTGACTCTGCTGCTCCTGGCAGATGGGCCTGGGCCACAGCTCCACCCCTTCAGCCTGAGTGGGGTGGGGCATGGCCAGCCCCAGGGCAGGAGGAGGGAGGGGAGAGTCCTGAGAAGCTGTCTCTGTGGGGGCTGGAGGAGACTGGGCTTCTATGGGTGGGGGAAGCGCAGAGGATGGGGCTTCTCTCTAGGTGAGACGTGAGGCTGCCCCTGGCCTCCACAGGGAGGAGTGACATAGGCTTGTTCATGCCCAGATCCCTCATGCTCAGGGCCAGCCTCCCACCCACCAGCCCAGCCTTCCCTCCCTCCCTCCCTCCCTGCCTTCCTCCCTGCACTGGTGAGAGGGCCCCTGCTGTGGGGCTGAGCTCAGGCAGGGCTGTGGGGGGCGGAGCCACACCCACTTGCAGGCTTGACCCAGGAGGGAGCAGGGGTGGCAGCAAGGACAGGGAGGCCCGATGTCTAGGGTCAGCAGGGGAGGTGGAAGCTGGGTCCCAGGTCTAGAGCTGATATGGACAGGTAAGGGGGTACTTGGCTGGGGACCCCTGGCTGAGCCCCTGCTCATGGAGGTTAGTAAAGAACAGGCTGACTTAGTCACAAGCCTTTCCTACAGGCAGGGAGAGAACCCAGGCCAGGAGCCCCACCTGGAGCCCCACCTGGAGCCCCACCCACCTGGAGCCACACCCACCTGGGGCCACACCCACCTAGAACCCCAATTCACCTGGAGCTCCACCCACCTGGAGCCCCACCCACCTGGAGCCTTGCCCCTCTATCCCAAGGCTTCCTTTCCTGCAGGTTCTCTCTGATCACAGCCTTGGGAAGTCTCAGTCTACCTGCTCACCCAGCCTGCCCCTCACCTCTAACCAGGAGTGTGTGGGCTGGGCCGCCCCACCTGGTGTTTCCATCGGCATGGTCAGCACCAGTCTTGTTATCTTGAGCAGCAACAGCAGCAGCACTAACAGTTACTTAGCGGTAGCTCTGTGCAGGCCTGGCACGTGGTGCTGCGTTCATGTCATCTCATGTGATCCTCACAGCCCCAAGCTTGGTGTTTTCACCAGCCCCGTTACAGTCAGGAAACGCAGGCAAGGCAGGGTCTGCCAGTGTTTAGACTTGGGAAGTATAGGCTGTTGCATCTCCTTGTGTGGGGAAGAAGGCACTCACATAAAATTTGGGTGGTGAGCCCCTGCTGTGAGCTGGGCCTTATCCTGGACCTCCACCACACTGCCCCCTACTCTTTCCTTGCCTAAGGGTAGGGGGCAGAGTCTTGCTTGGGCAGATGGATGAGTGCCCCAGCACAGGGTGGTAATCCATCTTTCCCTGAACACTTCTGAGCACCTGGGAAAATTCAAGGTGACACCTTCTACCTGGCTGACCCCAGTGCAGGCAGCATCCGCAACTGATGCCCAGGAGACACCAGCCCAGACTCACCTGTGCCCTCAGTAGGTACTCCTCTTCTTTAGGTGCCCCTCCTCTGTGGGTGCCCCTCCTCTGCAGGTGCCCCTCCTCTGCAGGTGCCCTCCTCTGCAGGTGCCTCTCCTCTACGGGTGCCCCTCCTCTGCAGATACACCTCCTCTGCAGCTTGTCCTCCTTTGCAGGTGCTCCTATTCTGCAGATACTGCTCCCCTGCAGATACACCTGCTCTGCAGGTACCCCCTCCTCTGCAGGTGAGCCTTCTCCCTCTCCTATCCTGTGGACCAAGGGGGTCATCTCCTCTGGGTCTGAGGTCCTCCCCTGCACTGTATGGCCCCAAACTCTCCAGGTGCCTCTGGTGCACTCTCCAACCAGAGCAGATGAGGGTTGGCATGACAGAGTTTGTTCACCTCTCTGTACCTTAACATGTCCATGGACATGGAGGGAAGGCTTCTGTCCCCATAGGGACACATCTGGGTTGCACCCTAGCCCTGCCCAGGCCTGTGGACTCCTTGAAAATGGTCTCAGCAGTCTCAATGGACACCAAGAACAATATTCCTAAACTAGGGTTTTGGTTCATCTGTAAATGTCTGGGTAGGGGGTCATCAGGTGAGTCACAGCCAACTCAGCTGCAGGGTGTTGATTTGCGGCCAAGAGACTGTGAGAGCCCCTTGAAGGTCTACAGCCCACAAAACTGGAGTCCAAGGCTGGGTCTGGGACCCCCACAGAGGCCCCTGTCCCCTCCTTCCTGGGACAGATGACCCAGGGGCAGCCCCACCTGGGTGGGTTTTTTCCCACCTGGGAATCACAGGGCCAGGCAGGACAGGGCTTTTCCTGTGCCAGAGTCCAAGCCATCACACTCAGGGCTCACGACTCATTGCTCTGACTGCCCTGATCTCTCTTCTTAGGGTGTCAGGGGTTTGCACCTGGAGCAAATGGGGAGGGAGCAGCCTCAGGGTTTGGGTGGAGGCAGAGGGAATGGGTGTGACCATTTGCTCACCCTCACAGAGCCATCAAGGTGCTGGGCCAGGCCTGCCCAGCATCCCCCCAGCATGTTGGGCCGGTTCTTCTCCACCTCTAAGCTGGCCTGGGCCTGCCTCTGCCCCCCTCCCCTGCCCCTAGGAACTGCCCCATGCTCCTATCCATTTCCCAGCCCCGCTGAGGGGGCTCTCCTCTGGTCACCAGGGGGCTTCCCTGGGCCCCTTGTCCTGCACCCACACCTGTGGGCTCCACCTATCACTGCCTGAGGCTATGTCACCGCTGGGGCCACACCCTCCTCTGCTCATAGGTCCCACTGGCTCTGCCTGCCCCACAGAAGCCTGGCATCCACATCCTGTGTCCCTCCTGCTCATTGCCCCACTCTGCCTGGCATTTCTGCAGTCCTTTTTGCGCTGAACGAGCCTTGTCTTTGGACTTGGAGTCTTTGCTCCCATGCCAGGGACCAGGGCTATGGCCTAGCACCCCCCAGATAGTGGGTACCCTCAAATCCTGTGAGTGGCCCACAGGGTGGACTCCCCAGGGCTGGGGCCACCAGGACCATCCCTCCATGGGGCTGTCTCCTGGGACCCCAGCTCAATTCACCCCAAGGTCTGGGCTTGGGTATGCCCTGTGCTGGGGGAGAGCTGGGGCAGAGGACACGCCAGCTGGGGCTGGGGCCTGGCTAAGGGCTTGTCCTGCGGCTGGCCACGGGTCACTGCTGCTTCCACCCTAGGGCAGCTGGAGGCAGCGACTGGGGAAGGGCTGGGCTGGGGCATGAGATGCCTCCAGCTGCTGATAAAGCTGTGCTAATGGCCTTGTGCTAATGAGAAAAGCTGGACTGATTATGACAAATTGCAGGGAGCAGCGGGCTAAGCGGAGACACCAGGACACCCCGTGGCCAGGAGGGGCCGCCAGCCCACCCATCTGCCAGTCTGTTCCTTCGCCTGTGCCCTGCCAGCATCCCCTAGCCCCCACAGTGCACAGCAGCTTGGTGGGGTGACAGGGTGGGGGCCCTGGGGTGACTGAACTTTTCCAGGCTTTCCCAGGTTGAAGGATGGCAGGAGGGGCGGGCTCAGCTGAGGCTGGGCTGGGGGTGCTGGGCTGGGGGGAGTGTCAGGGCCCCCAGGGCTGCAGGGAGGACAGACCAGGTGGCCAGGTGAGGAGTCACCCAGAGGCTCTGAGTCAGCCAGGCAGGACGACTGCTAGGCCAATCTGGGGCGAGAGACAGTGTGGGGGCTGCACCTGCCCCAGTGGGGAGCTGGCCCCACCGTCTCTGGCTTGGGCAGGGAGGCACAAGCTCTGTGCCTCAGTTTCCCAAGGGCACCCTGAGGTAATGGCCCACTTCCTCACCTCCTCCAGGCCCAGCTGGTATCTGGCTTGGGAGACACTCAGACTGCCCTAGCTCTCCCTAGTCCCCTCGTCCCTCTCCAGGTAGTGTGGGGGTGGGGCGGGGTGGGACACACAGCGACAGAGACTGTGTCCCTCCTGTCCCAACACCTCCCAGCTTCCGGAACCTTCTGCTGTCCTGGTTCCCTCCCTGGTGGCTGCTGTACCATCTCCTAGGCTTCACCCCTGGGGTCCTCCCGCTCTGCCTGCCCCTGGGCGCTCGACCTGGCCTGGACAGCAGGAGGGACCCTGCTCTCCTTGGGGGTTGGGGGGACACAGGCTCCTCCTCAGCTGGCTTCGAGCAGTGCTGGGCATTACTTAACGGGGCTGGGCGAGGACAGCGTGTAGAAAGCTGCATGCTGAGCTGGGAGGCCTCACGGGACTTGCCATGTGGAACAGCGCCTTATCCTGGGCCGCTCCGGCCATCCATTACTGCTAGTTATGCTGCCTGGCTGCCCGCTTCACGCCACAGCTGCAGCGGCCAGGTGGGCGTCTGTCCTCATTGTCCTTTCTGGGGACCGCCCGCAAGGCCCAGTGGGAAGGGCCTGGGGTCTCCCTATCGTCCCGGAGCAGCAGCCCAGTGTGCGGGCGCCCCGTGATGGATGAAGCGTGGAAATTAGCTCCAGAGTTTAACTGATAACCGGAGAGCCCGCGACATTCGGTACGGCAGGCCTAATTGATGAGCTCATTAAGTCCATTATTAGAGAAATTGATTTCAAATAGGCACTTAGAGCGCCGGGAGGCAGGTGGGGCGGGAGCATCAAAGGCAGGGGAAGTCGCGAAAATACATAATGAGGCAAGTAATTTTATAGGTTTGTTTAATGAAAAGCCTCACCAGTGCACTCGTGGCCGTGTGGGTTTTAAACACTCATTTTATGTACTAATAAAGCTCCCGGTGGTGGGATCCATTCCCCGGGCTCCAGCCCACTGTTGTCCATGGCCGCCCTAATTAATTAATTAACCCGGACCAGGCGATCAATGAGTGAGTGGTGCAGAATCGACGCCCTGCAGGCGGCCGGCTTGCAACAGGGCTTCATGGGGCTCGGGACAGGGTTCAGCCTGGGATGGCCTCAGTGTCCAGCTCCTGCTCCAGCTGCCCCAGGCCCACATACACCCAGGTGGAGGCGGACACATAACACACGTGGACACATGCTCACACAGGCACAGAATCCCATGTGCAGACACACACAGACACCTACCCGTATGAACACACACTCAGAGGTATTGACATGAAACACGAATCCCACACATAGGCATATAAGGACACACACGGATGACACAGAAACAGTCATATGGACACACGGTAGACACAAGTAGGTGCTCACGGATGTGAATACACACTGACCAGCCCTTCCCTTCTGGAGCATGCTTGGGCAGGGACCCAGGGCTCTGCTCTCCCCACCCGAGCTGGCCCCCTCGACCCCCATGTAGGCCCAGTGCCCCGGCTCCATCCTGGGCCTCTTCAGGCCTGCTGTGTCCAGCATGACCCCACGCACTCCTCCTGCGGCCTTTCCCTGCTACAGAGGCCCCTCGATGTCTCCGCTTGGTCGTCCCAGAGGCTCTTCATCCCCCATGTGGCCGAAGCCAAACTTGGTTTCCTGCCCTGCCTGGCTCCTGTACCTCAGCAAGGGACACCCCAGCCTTCTGGGGCTGGCACCCCATGGGCCTGTGGAGTCTGCACCTTCTCATGCCCGCTTCATTCCACTGCGACTCCTGCAGTCACACCTCTGCACCCTGGGCCATGCTTGGTGCCCACCCACTACTTAGGAGCCCGTTACAGGGCCTGCCTCCCACACGGCACCAGAGCGACCCTGCCGAGGTGAAGTCACGTCCCATCACCTGCCACCGTGCAGTGTGGAGCCCCCAGGACCTGGCTTAGTCCCCACAGCTCCCTGCCCTGCTCCTCTGGGCTGCGCTGGCCCTGGCTGTGTCTCCAAAGCCAGGTCCTGCCGCAAGGACACTCAGGGCCTCTGTTCCTGCTGTTCCCCGGCCTGGAGCAGCTCCCAGGTGACCTCCTGGCCCGTCCCTCACCTGTTCCACCTTTTCCACAGTGTTCACTGCACCTGCAGTGGGGCTGACCCCACCCCCACTGGGTGGAGGCTACATAGGGCAGGACTTTTCCTCTGATACAGCCAGTCCCCAGAATGGTGCCTGGCACGGCAGAGGTGTGTGCCAAAATTCAGAGAATGAACAGGTGCATCCAATTTGTTTAGTTTACACAGTGGGAGCCAGGAAGTACTGGCTACAGTAACACAAGAAGTCAGAGCTTTGAAGTTGGTAAGGTAATTAAAACAGTGGTGCAGGGCGAGGGGAAGGAAGACGTAAGAAACTAATTCTCAGTGTGGGGAACAGGAACTGGCACACAATGCTGGAAAACAGGGCTGTGGTGTGAAGAAGTGGTCACAGAGGCCAGGTCTTCAGCTGTGTCTGTCCTGAGTCACAAGAAAGGTTAATGTGGGACCATGGCGGGGGCTCCCTGGCACTGTCTGTGCCTTGCGCCTTTGATGTGGAGCTTTTCTACGCTTGTTTTTTTTCACTGTGCAAATACGACTGTCATAAATTATATGAGCCAGTTAAAAACACAACACTGACCAGTGAGAGTGCCCACCATGCTTGCACTGGCCAGAGTGTTGGTCACTTGAGGCTCTTCGGTCCTCGGTTCAAACTGGACAAGCCCATGGGTGCACACTTGCGTGTGTGGACTGCATCTTGCTGGGGTGGCAGGGGTGTGCCCTGCAGAGTGGCTGGCTGCACCCCTGCCTGGGCGCCCTGGATGTCTGCGGCTGTGATGCCACCCTGCCGTCTCCCCCTCCCTGTGCATTCTCAGGCTGTTCTGAGGCCTGGTGGGGAGGGTGGGCGACGGGCACCCCCAGGCCTCTCGAGCAGCCTCTGGCGCTTCCCAGCCCCTCTGCCTGCTTCCCAGACCAGCTGGTCCAGGGCCCGACGGACACAGCCAGCCCAGGACACAGGGGAGCAGGCTGGGACCTGTCCACCCTGCCGTCCTCCCGGGCAGTGTGAGGCTGAGGCCTGGGTGGGCTCACAGTTGCTTGGTGTGTACCCGACAGTGACCCAGGATTTACCCGGAGTTACCTGGTATCTGGCCCATAGTGATCCTTTGTTCTGTGTCGTTTTGTGCCCTCCCTGCTTTGATAGTCCCTCCAGCAGAAGAAAGATCCGCCAAATGAACTCATGGCGAGACACAGGCCTCTGACCAACCACTTTGATTTTTCAGGTCCGAAAATACCCACTGCCTGTCGCCACTTGAAACCCACTAGGGCCACCTCACACCCCACGTGTGGCTGTGCACACCAAGGCCGGGTCTTCCCAGTCCCGCGGCTGTGGCCAGTGTGAGGGATGCGAAGTGGCTCTGAGGAAGGAGGTGAGGCGGGTTGGGTGGTGCAGGACCTGGCTGTCCATCTGCCGGCCCTGAGTGTCCCCCATGCCTGGGACTAGCACGGAAACAGAGACAGACGGCAGAAAAGCAATTTACAATTTGGCCCATTCTATTTCCAATTAAACCACAGACATTAGTTAATATGCAGGGCTGGGAATCTTGGGTGGAGATAATGTGCAGATAGCTCCATAAAACTCTGCTAGAAACAAATAATTTTGCACAAATTTGCAAACAGCACGGTTTTTGTAAATAACCATCATCTTTCTACCACGCTATTGCCGATTATGCATTTTTCCTTCCTGATAAATTAATGATGATCTAATTTCCCTATTGTTGCTGGGCTTTGCATGCGGCCAATGGGACCGTCCAATTTAGTCCCAAATCCATCCCATGGCGTTAATTCATACTGACCAAGTATTTACAAATTGAGCTTTTCCCTTGTTATGCCTGACGGTTAACTCCACTAACCAGCCTGTGGCACCTGTCCAGCCGACTCGGCCTGGGCCTTCCTGAGAGTCTCAGCTACCCCCACCCGTCCCGACCCCACTTGTCAGGGCTGCGGCCACCCCAGGAGCTGCACGTGCTTGGACGAGGTGCCTGGCCTGGGTGCTGCAGGGCCCTGCTCTCAGGAGACCAGGAGAGAGCCAGGTGGGGCAGGAGAGGGTGGGGGAGGGTGGGCCTGTGAGCTGGAGAAGTCCAGGGGGCTGCTTAGAGGAGAGGGTGTGAGCAGACCCTGGGGGCGGGTGGGGTAGGAGCAGGGGGAGTCACAGGAAGGGAGTAAGAGGACCTGGGCTGGTGTCGTGTATCAGCGTCCTGGGGTGCAATGACAGAGGACCACAACCCGGGTGGGGACAGCCCACTATCCCTGAAGGCTCCAGGGCAGGATCCACCTGCCTCTCGCAGCTTCAGGAGGTGCCGGCGACCCCCGGCATCCCCTGGCTTGCTGGCTTGCAGCAGCATCGCTGTGACCTCTGCCTCTGCCTTTAGCTAGCCCACTCCCTGTGTGTGTCTCTGTTCTCTTCTTATAAGGACCCCAGTCACTGAATTAGGGCCCACCCTCATCCTTACCTTAATCACATCTGCAAAGACCCTTTCTCAGAATACGGACACATTCACAGGCTCCAGGGATTTGGACATGGACACATCTTTTTTGGGGTTACCCGTCTATTGCCTGCAGAAGCCACGTAGGAGTTGTGGGCAGTGGCGTCCTCCAAAGCTTGGAGAGGCAGGAAGAACAGTCTGCGGAGAGACTGGGGTGGTGAGGTGCAGAGGGCTGGGCAGACAGAGCCTGTGGGCTGGGGGAAAAGGGCAGGCAGAGTCTGGACGGGTTTGGGCCTGGCCCCGCCTGGCCCTGTGTGAGGCCTGAAGTCCTGCCGGGTGCTCTGTGGCCCCTCCATTCCTCCCAAAAAGTTCACTTCTCTGGTGAATGGTGGTCAGAGGCTAAGGGAGAGCCCCCAGACCCAGAGGCTTCGGTTTACTCTTCTGTAAAATAGGCCAACAAGGGCACCTCCTCCCCAGGGTTTTGGTGAGGGTCCAATGAATGTGTGGGGCTTGATCATCACTGACATCCTGTACCCAGGAAGGTGCTTGGGACAACGCCTGGTCTGTGGTCAGTGCCCATGAGCATTGCTTTAATTATCATTGCTGTTCTGTGCTCGTTTTATCTTCACAAGCTCACCCAGGGTTTGCTGAATGGGTGGTGGGGCAGGGAGAGGCCCAGCTGGTGGACGGCCCAGGGATGCTGATAGAGGGTGGAGCCCAGCCTGGGAAGAGGCAGGCACCCTTGGCCGAGCTGGGGGCCATGCTCCAGCCCTGTGCAGAGGACTTGAAGGCCTGGTCTTCAGCCACAAAGTGATGGTGACCACAGAATATATAAGTGGATGATTGGGTATGGGGGTGGACACATTAGCAGGTGGGGGAAGAGGTGGGGGAAGAGGTGGGCTGGGAGGGGGGAGCTTGCTGGGGGAGTTAGCCCATGGGTTGGGGGTGAGCCATGAGGGTTGGGGGGGGCCAGGTCGGAGAGTGGGGAAGCTGAGGGACAGGCATGTCTGGGGGCTCACAGCTGGGTGACAGCTGGGTAAATGCATGGCTGGGTGGGCTCCTGGGCAGTGGGGGGCAGGCAGGGGCCTGGGTGTGGCCCGGGACACTTGCTCCCTGGAGATTGCCCAGGCCCTCCTCTGTCAGCGGGGCCTGCAGGGTGTCCTTTGCTTATCTTGTTCTACTTGGCTCTTATTCCATTTGGAGGGCAAATTTGGGAACAAAAACAAACCAAGAGAGAGTTGCTGGCAGCGCTGAGGCCCATGGGAAACCACCTACTGAGGAGACAGGAGAAAGGCGGGGGGGGGGGGGTGAGGGCGTGAGGAGGGGCCCCAGGCAGGCAGGGTGCATGGCCGTGGGTGCCAGCTGTGGGGTCAGGGTGGTGGGGACAGGGGCGGGGGATGGGGGGGACGGTGTAGCTCTGGGAGCACTGAGTTGAAGCTGCCAGGGTGGTGGGACATGTGGGGTCTGGGCCCTGCCCTAGGAGAGGGGTCTGCCACGGCAAGGGGGTGTGAGAGAGGGCTCTGAGAGGGCAGGGGTGGGGCTCCTCGGGGGAGGTGGCCGGAGCTGGGGTCATGGGGCGCGGGTGCGGGAGCAGGCACACCGTCTTCCAGCCAGTGTCTGAGAGAGTTGGAGCTGCAGAGACAGCACATGCCACGGGAGGCCCGCGCACCAGGCCTGGCGCGCTGCAGTGGTCCTCATCCCGGGGGCAGACATCCCATCCTCACTGGCAGCCCCGTGACAAGCACCCCTACCCACGCTGTCCTGCCTGTGCAGCTTCCCGGGCACACAGGGGCATCTGCAAACCACGCCCCCACCTGGCATCCTCACCCCTGAGGGGCAAGGCCAGCCTCTCCTCAGTGGGGTGCAGGCCCCTGACCTGGCCCAGCCTCCTGGGTGGGCCCTTCCCCACCTCCAGGTCCAGGGTCACTGCCAGCTGGCCAGACCCCTCCATTAGAGTCAGGCAGAAGGATGTTCCTGTCCCAGGCGTCTGGGCTGGGTGGGTACTTCAGAGAAGCCCGGCCTCATTTAGAATATTTGCAGGCCTGTGGGTTTCTTCCCTGTATCCGCCGCGCAGCAGGCCATTGCAAATCCCTGTCTGTGACCGGGAGGAGGTGTGTAACCTCAAAGGGTTATCATTGTGACACCCTTTAAAACGGTTCAGTTATAAACTCTTCAAATCAGTGGTTATAACAGCAGCGTTTATATGCGCTCGTAACTCTCAGCTCTTGTGATGCTCCATCCTCCCCACAACCATGCTGCTCTGGTGGGTTGGGCCCCAACGCCAGTCCTCCTACAAAGGGCTTTGTAGGGCCCTTTCCCCAGGCCCCCGCCCCCCAAAACCACTTCCTCTTTCTAAAAAGCTAGATTTTTTCTAGTATTTGTGCTGCTTTTAATCCATAGGAAGTCAATTTTCCACTCATATATTAGTTTATTTTATATTTTCAAATTGATTCAACTATACATTGATTTCCTGTTGTGGGTGTTGTGTCCTGAGCTAGGATTATGCCTTTAGGAGAAGTGGATACTCGTGGCTCATAAAGGTTGTTCTGTGCTGGAGAGCTCTTATCTTGAAAAGGGAGAGTCCAATTTTATTGAAACAGCTAAAATCCCACTTAATTGAATTTTTTTTCCTCTAAGATGTACAGGCTTAGAGACTTTTGCTTTCCAATTCAACTCAGGCTCCGTGGTGTTTAAATTTCCAAACCCATAAAGACCTTTATGAAAAAGACCCTACAAATATTGTATTTCTGAGCTGGCATGTCAGTGCGCCAGGTGGGAGCGGGGAGATGTCAATACTAGGCAGAGCGGATTTTGATCCTGCCCATTCCTGGATCGGAAGGGCTCCTACTGGGTCCTGACGGTGCTGCCCCGAGGCCCTCCCTTCTTTCAGGGCCGTGCAGTGTCTTTCCTTGTCCCCCCTTAAGTCAGTGAGGGGCCCCCAACAAACATTCATTTCCGAGCATCTCAGAGCCACTGGCTGCAGAGAACACATTGTCCTGGGGGCTCTGCAGCTTTCCGTGGGGTCTTCCTGGGCTCCACAAAGGTGTCGGCCCCAACCTCACCCCCAGCCTTGCAATGGCCTGGCCCTGGCTGCCCAGAGACTAAACCAGGCTTGGCCCTGGCTTCTGCCTCCCGGCCTCTCTCCACTGGCCTCCGGCTGCCTCTTGGGGAGGACAGAGGAAGGTAGATGGGGCAGATGGCCGTCCAGCGCCTGGCTCTCTGCTGCTTGCAGGCCAAGTCCTGTGGAAGGTGGCCTCTGGGCCTCAGCTCGGCCAGGGCAGGTCTGGCCAGGGCAGGTGTGCCGTGAGCATGTATCTGGGTCCTGGGTCTGGGTGGGGTCTGTGATGCACCTACACTGGACCTAGGCCCCTTGGCCACCAGTCATAGGTGGGTGAGTGGGGGACCCTCTGTCCAGGGTGTCTGGGGTGAGTCTGGGGCACCCTCTGCCTGGGGATGCCTGGGGGGTGAGTCTGGGGACTCTGGGGGTATCTGTGGGGTATTGGAGGAGCTTCTGCGTGAGGGTGTCTGTAGGTGAGTGGGGAACCCGCTGTCCTGAGGAGGTCACACCCTCATCCCGCCCTCTGGGCCCTGCAGCCCAGCCTGGTGGCTCCCATGCGTGGGCTGACCACGCGTGCACCCACAGGCTGGAGCACAGGCTCCCACACGCTCCTCTCAGACAGGGCTCAGCCCTCCTGCTGTGCACACGTTCTAGCCACACAGCCACGTACTACTGGGCCCCACCCGACCACATCTATCCCACCTTCAAGGCCCGGCCCTGACGTCCCCTTCCCACCCTGACCGGCCACCTGCGTCGTTACTGAGCCAGCCTCCAGCCTGGGCCTGAGCACCTACAGGCCAGGAAGTCCGGGTAGGTGGGCCCTGGGGACCCTGAGGAGCTTGGAAGCTCACCCCTCCCCGTGCCCCTGGGGCTCCCAGACCCCATAGCCCCTAGAGGAGGCAGAGGCTCCAAGGCCACCTGTGCCCCTGGGGGAGGGGTGGGGTCTAGGCCTGCTTCCCCTCCAGCTCCCCATCCCCAGGCTCAGTTTCCCCATTGGTGCAAGGACTGGGGCTACACGGCACTTCTGCTGCTGCTGGATCTGTGGTCTGATCGCCTGGCTGGGGCAGAGGGGGCCATCCTCCCGGGGCTAGCAGGGAGGGCAGCGGCACGAGACCACATCGGGGCCTGGCTCCCTAGGTACAGCCCCCCGTGCAGACCCCGCTGGGCTCAGGGCCCGCATGACTCTGGCGCACACTGCCCGGCAGTTATCTGATGCCTCTTCACACACAGCTGTGCAGACGACAGTTTAATGGCGCTGGGTAACCGCAGCTACTCTGTATCTATCCTGCGAAAATGGCTAATGGTGATAAGCGAAGGAGAAAACAAAGAATCGGAGAGGCGCTCCGCCCGCCCGCTCCTTCGCACTGCCCGAGATTGTTTCCTTGGCTCACTGGAGCTTCTGGAGAGATCTCTGACCTGTGCAGGCTCGGGACGGAGAGTGGGGGGTGCCTGGGGCTGGGCTGGAGGGTCCACCGCCTTCTCACGTTTCTGGGGGTGCATTTAGGGGTGTGTGGGCAGCTGGGGCCCTGGGGGGGGCACTGCAGCACATCTGGACTCTTGAGCAGTGGGTTTCATGTATTCATTCAGGAGGTATTTCCAGGAAAGCCACTGGGACTGCAGCAGAAATGTCCCCAGTCTTAGAGGGTACCACAGGCAGAGAATGACCGCTCCCGGGGCTGAGAGAGCTTAAGGGAGGGGTGGTCAGCTCAGGGCCACTGCTGGGCAGTGTAGGCAGGGGAGGCTTCCTGGAAGAGGTGGTGTTGGCACCATGCCCCCAGGCATTGGGGCCCCGGGGCTGGGGCCCTCCCCAAGCCCAGGCCTGACCTTGGTGGGGAGCCTCTCGGCACACAGGGGCCCAGGGTAGGGCCGGCCCCCACCCCCTTCAGGCCTGGCTCAGCCCCTCCTGCCTTCTGCCACTGCCCAGCAGCTCCCAGGAAAGGGAGGGAGAGGGCGTCTCTGGGACTCCTAGCTCTGCCCCCAACTTGCTGTGTGGCCTCTGGCTGGCCTCAATACCCTTTGGGATTTTGGTGACACAAACCCTAGCTGAAGTGAAGTGGAAACCACTGGGTCCTTAGTGAGGAAGGTACAGGGCCCGGGCCACGTGGCGGGGCGTTGCTGGGCGGTCCCTGCCCACCCAGACCAAGCAAGCCTCACTTGCCTGCACCAGTCTGGGTCTTGTGTGCCCCTGATCTGCGGCAGTGCACCCCGGCCCTCACCCCGAGAGCAGGAGAAGGCCCCAAGGGAGCCGGCATGACTGCCGCGGGGACTGGACGCCTGGCTGTTTCCTCACTGGGAACTGGCACCCAACCTGAGCCACCAGCACCAGCGGGGAAGGAGATGGGTCTGCCTGGGGCAGTTTCCCCGCCCCAGCGCGCAGGGTACCTGCAGTCTGCTTCGCCTCCAGCAGGGGTTCTGAGGGGTGAGCGCCCGGCCCCCACAGCCTGGCCTGGGTCCTCCCTTTTTGTGTCTGAACAAGCAGGAGCCCCCTGCCAGGCAGCCGCAGCGCATTTTAATAGCAGAATGTAATTCCTGGGCAGCAGAAAAATGAAAGGGAGAAGTCTATGAATTATTACAAACGCACTCAGTCCCCTCGGCCGTGCAGCAGGGCCCTGGGCTGGAAAGCCTTTTTTTTCTTGTGTTTAAGTTAGCGTGGAAGATGAAATAGTCACAGAGACACACTGGCCACTCGAACCTGTTATTGCTAGCTGTGTGTCTCCTATAAATACTTTTCTGATTTATAACCTCACTCTGCTTTATAAATGGAAAAACCAGAAAAGCCTTCAAGAGCAGCTTTTCACAGCCTGAGACGTCCCTGTGTCGCACGAGGTGCTGAATGCCCACCACGTGGGCCTGGGGCTCAGGGCTGCTGGCGTCAGTTTCCTCCTGAGGGCATGAAGCCTCCACCCGGGGCTGGGCGCCAGTCTGGAGTCAGGCAACGCGACCAACTGTCACGGTTTGCCTGGCACTGGGGGGTCCCTGAGACTCGGGGGGATCAGTGCAAAACCGGGAAAGTCCTGGGCAGGCTTGCACCTGGCCGGGGAGAGTGAGCCCCAGAAACTCCAGCTACTGACCGCTGGTACTGCCCTGCCCAGGGCGACAGGGATGCTGTCCTGGGTTCACGACAGGGAGACAGACACATGGAGGTCAAGTCACCGTCCTGAGTCTCACAACAGCCCAGAGCAGTGGTGGCTCTGGATGGGTGGATGGACAAGTGGGTGGACCCCTGTGCACCTGGAGCCCCCTCCCCTTCCCCGGGGCTGTTCTTCACCATGTGAAGAATTGGAAGAAATCGCAGGAAAACTGGGCGTTGGGCAGCAAGCAGTCTGCTTTGGATTTGCTCTGTGGGGTTCTGAATCATCTAGGGAATGTGAGCTTCTTGATGAAAAGCGCGATTTTGTGTTATGAACCAGAAAGTCATGGGCTATCAGTCAGGGCCGGGTAAAGTCCCACGCTGCAGACGCTGCTGTTTCCTGGAAGGATGATGGGGTTAACCCGCCCTTCACCCTTTGGAGCCCAGAGCTCAGTGGCCATCACCTGAGGTCCTGCACCTACTCCCACGTCTGCAGGTGGCCAAGTGACCTCAGCCTCGGGCGGGACGACCTTGCCAAGAGCCCAGGCAGGAGCCCCACCACCCTGCTGGGAGGGGCCTGTTCCACACTCTGATACCAAGCTGGTCCTGCTGTATGTGTGGCTGCTGACGACTCCCTCAGCTGGGCCAACGCTGGGCCTGTTCATTGAATAGGAAGTAAAATTGTAATCTCCCATTCAAAGGGAATATGCACACAACAATAAAAGTGTCGATTTGGCCTCAGGGAAGGGTTCCATTCCTAGGACTGGGTACTTCAGCCTGAAAGTGATTCTGGGTGGAGCGGGGATGGGGACTGGAGGAGGGAGGTGGGAGGGTGGGTGCGTTTTGCTGGTCAGCTGCAAGTGGGACCTCCATCAGCTACTAACCCTGAGAGGGCAGGGGGGGCCACAGCCACCCTCTGTGTGGGGCGTTAGTGGCAGCAGCGGGCAGCCCGAGAGAGCCGCCCACGGTGTGTTGTGAGGGCCATGCAGCCCCAGGGAAGGGGGCGACAGGGCCGGGAGCCCCCTCTGTGCCCACCACCCGGCCCAGGCGGTCACCTTTCTGGCTCGAAAGGCAAACAAATCATATTTTGAGACTGCTGGGGCCAGCACATGGGAGATCTACATATACCTGGTTTTAGTCTGCAAAGTACCACACAGCAGGGCGCTTACACTGCAGAAATGCATCATCTCTCAGTTCTGGAGCCAGGAGTTGGAGATCAAGTTGTGGGCAGGGCTGGTTCCCCCTCGAGGCTGTGAGGGAGGACCTGTCCCAGCCTCTGTCCAGGTCCTGGTGGGTGCCGGGATCCTCGGCGTTCCTGGGCTTGCAGAAGCACCACCACGGATTCTGCCTTCATCCCCACATGGCCTCTCCCTCTGCACGTCTGTCCAGATTTCCCCTTTTTACAAGGACACCAGTCAAATCGGATTAGGGCCACCCTAATGACCCCATTTTAACTCGTTCACCTCTGAAAAGACCTCTCTCCAAATATGGTCACATTCTGAGGTGCTGGGGTTAGGACTCCAACATCTTTCTTGGGGCACACAAATCAACCCATAGCAGATGCCATTTTCAAAATTTTGAAAAACTTTAATTTTGAACTAATTTAAAAAAAAACCTCAGAAATAGAATATAGAGTTCCTATACATCCCTCACCCTGGTCCTCCCGATGCCAACATTTAGTGTGACCACGGTTAGCAGTGAATGTTGGTGCAGGGCCTCCTACCCACGTGCTCCTGCTCTGGGAGCCATGTGGTGTTGGGTCTTGCCCCTGTGGGGCACCATCTGGACAGGTCCTCAGGCTTTCCTTGAACCTCCAGAGCTTGACCACTTTGAAGGGTGCTGGTCAGGCCTTGTGTAGAATGTTCTGGGACATGGGTCAATCTGTTTCCTTATGGATTTGGGGCAGGAATTCCACAGGATGGATGTAGTCCTTCTCGGGGTGGCCCACCAAGGACATTGGCATCACTTCTGGGCTCTGGGCTCTGCTCCCATCCCCTTTGACACCTGTCCCAGGTGTTCACACCCAAGGACAGCTGGGTGGAGGCATGATGTCTGTTGTGGGGGGCCATGGTCTTGCAGCTTTATCTGGAGGAGAATGTGGGCTCCACTGTGGGACTTCTTGGTGCCCTGGGGTGGGACAGAACTGCTCCCTCACTCCACACCACTGTCAGGTGCCCATGGCCTGCCCACCCTGAGGGTCCTGGGAGGTCTCATGGAACACGCTGGGGCTGCCCTCGAGCCCTGTCTGGGTGGAGTGAATGGGCAGATGTTTGGAAAGAGACCCCCTTTGCCACTAGGTGCAGACCCGAGCCCAGTCTCACCAGGGGAGGGGCCCCATCAGGATCCTTTGGCTGCAGGTGGGGGACCCAGGTCAGGGAAGTCATCAGTGCCTGGAGACTGAGAGCCCAGAGCAGGTGCTGGGTGCTGCTGAGCCAGCTCCAGCTGGTCCACCCTCAGGCCCGGGAGTCCCAGCGGGCATTCAGAGGTAAGTATGCCCTGGCGCAGCAGAGGAGCTGGGACAGAGGAGCAGTGGGTTAGGACCACTTATCTTGGGGAAGAGCATGCTCCAAAAGTGAGAGTCCCCCACAGCCATGCATCCACAATTCTGTCCACCCTAACACCACCCATACCCCCACCTACTCTTCACCCACCCCCATGCACCATCCGCCCAACCATACCATCCACCCCCCACCACCCCCTAACCCCCACCACCCACCCACCATCCACTATCCACCCACCATTCACCGACCTACCCGCTCTCCACCATCTGCCCATCATCCACACACCCACACCACTCCCCATCCCCCACCCCCCTCCACCACCACCCACCATCCTCCCATCCCTTTGCCCACCCCCACACACACACCTCTTTCCCCTTGTCTTGTGTTTCTGTTCGGCTGGAACGCACAGACACAGGGGCTGTCCCTGGTGGGTAAGAGCCCAGATGGCGAGGCCTAACCCGGGCCCTAACGCAAGGGCAGGTGTGTTTGTGGGCATGTCCCAATTTGATGTGTGCCACTTGTCACCAAAGTCTTGCATAAAGCAAAAACAGAAAGGGTTTCACGGGTGATAGTACGTGTAGGCTGGGTCTTAGAGATGAATTTTGCCGGTTGGGGAGCAAGGAGAAAGGAGCTGGGGAGGGGGAAACATAAGATGGTGCAGCCCGAGAGGGCACGGGGCATTCTGGGGAGGCCTGGGCACCAGGGCAGATCAGAGGCGGGTGGCAGGTCCCAGTCAGAACCTCACCCAGAGGCCTGAGGCAACCAGGCAGGGGCGAAGGCTCCGCCAGGCGTGCACCCTGAACAGCTACTGCAGGCAGGGACGGGGCGGGGGGATGAGGAGGAGGATGGGGAGGAGGACAGAGGAGGAAGGCACAGGGAGGACGCAATATTCCCCTGGGCCCCCATCCCTGAACCCCCCTGTGGCCCCCCATGCTCCTGGCCCTGTCACCTCCCCATCCCCCTCTCGCTGGCTCCCAACTCCTCAGTCTTGCCCGGAGGAAATCCCTTTCTCCCCGTGAAGGCCAGCTGACAGCCGCAGGCCTCCCCTGGGATCCCTGAGACCTGGGTCTCCTCCCCGCCAGCCCCAGGCCAGAAGAACCTTCCAGATAAGTCCTTCCCAGGAAGACCCCGGCTCTGGCAGCAGCCTGGACATCACCACCACCACCCAATCTTGTCTGATGGCTCCAACTGACCTAAGCGACCCTCAGTTCATGCCTGTGTTGAGGAGCACGGGCTTTGGTCAAGGAGACCACCCCAAGCCTCACTTAGGATGCTCCCACCCCCACAGACACACCTCCGGACCCCGAGGTCACAGGGCCTGCAGGCAAACCTCCTGCCTCTTGAGGGTCCATTCCCAGCTGGGCCTCCCAGAGAGAAGCCCCCCAGCCTTGAAAGCAGGTGTCCCTGAACCCAGCCCTGGCCCCTCCCACTCAGCCCCCTGTCCTGCAACCATGTTCTCTCCTGGCCACCCAGACTTGGGTGTCCACCCAGCACCCACCAAGCCCAGCCCATGGTCACCAAGTTGCAGTTTTGCCTCCAGAGCCTCTGAGGCCGCAGCTTTGCCCTCCATGGCCCCACCCACAGGCCCTGTCACCTCCACTCAGCCCGTGCTCCTGCCTGCCAGGGGTGGGGGTCCTGTCATAACACTTAAGGGACCAGGCCCAGCCTGGCCTCCCCCACGGCCACCAGATCTGCCTGCGCCCTGCCCGGCTCACCTGGCAGAGCTCCGGTTTCACTACCTTCCTTGGACAGGCACACCTGTGGCCAGGCACACCCCTGGCCCCATCAATGCCTTCCTGACGGTGGAGGCTGAGCCTGGAGCCCAGAGTCCCGCAGCACCGGAGCTGTGATTTGGGCTCTACCCTTGGGGCCTGGAGCCAGGATGGAGACTTGCAGGTTGAGGTGGGTGCACCCAGGCAGCGGATCTGGCAGAGCGGCCCTGGTCAGGTCGGGCCAGTCCCTCCAGCCCCTGCAAGCACCTCGTCCACAACTTAGATCCCTTTCTGCAGAAAGAGCTGGAAGGATGCCACATCCGCAGCTGGCCCCATGGGACCCAGCATGTCTCCAACTGTCACATTCACCACCCCAACCTGGGCCCCTGCCAGGTCCTGAGTCCCTGTCCTCCTTCACATTCACGGGTGGGGCTATGAGCTCCATGGAGGGGATGGCAGTGCTCTCACTGCCCCATCCCCAGTCAATGGTTGGACCATTGACCTCGGGCGTGCAGTGTCATGCCTAGCACTGTCACCTGGACACTAGGCTGTTGCCTCAGGCCAGAATCTCTAGGACATTGCAGTGTAAGGACAGCAACTAGGCAGGAGCTGGCCTTGGGGAACAGACCCTAGGGCTCCTGGATGGGTCGCCTGCCCACTCACTGGCTACTATGTCCTTGGCCTCAGTGTTGGGAATACAGGCCAGGAAGAGCCTGGGAGCCCTGCTTCCTGGGGCTCTCAGTGTAGTTCCCCTCGGAGGGGCTGCCCCAGGTTGGAGCTGCCACACCCTCTCAGCAGCTCCCCCAACTATCCGAATTCCTTCCTCCTCTTCTAAAGCTGTAGGGACAAAACCCCAATCAAATCGAGCCCTAAAGCACTCCAGGAGCCCACCCGGCCAAAGCTCACCCTTCCCCCAGCCTGACCAGCCCCCAGGCCTGTGCCCAGCATCTGGCTGAACTCTAAGCAGGACTGTTGGAGAAGTTTGTGGGCCAGCTCAGGGCCCAGGATAGATTTTACGACCCCAGAAGAATGGGGTGTAACAAGTAGAAGTCCATTTTTAAGGTCATTTTTGCTGTACCCTCTTGCTGGCCAGAGACTGGCCTTGCCAGCATCAGCTAGTCAGAGTGAAGGCACCAGGTCCAGGAAGCCCAGCCATTCCTGGCTACCCCCATGGGGTGTCCACCTCTGCCTTCCCACCAAGGGTCTGTGTGCAGAGCCTGAAGTTCTGACTCAAAGGCCACGTAAGAAATCTTTTACTATCTTGGCAATTTCCTAAGTCATTGGTTCTCGCATTTATAGGATAAAACAAACCCACAGCATTGGACGCGCCAGGATGGAGAACGCTCCTTGCTGGGGGCAGGTGGAGGGTTTGGAGGCTTCCTTGGTCACCCCAGGGCCCTAAGTCCCACACACTAGACCCTCCAGCTGCCCTGGAGGCAAGTGTTCAGGTGGCGCCACCCAGACACCCTTGTTCCCATTAGATGTTCTGGCCCCGAGAGACCCTGGGGCCCACAGCCACTGCCGAGGCTGGGGTGGGCCAGCGAGTGGGCTGAGCTGCCGCCCAGTCTCCCGTGTCAGGCTTCCCCCTCAGTCACACGGGAAATGGCTGGGGAGTCTGCACAGATTCCAGGTGGCCCTGAGAAGAAAGCTGGGCCAGAAAATGGTGCCCAGCAACCGCCCACGAATGCCCCCAGCGGCATGGCTCACAACTGCCTGGCAGTGGAAACAAGCCCGCATCCACCAAAGGGGAACAGATGAAAACATGTGGCCTGTACATGCAGTGGGACATCACTCAGCCTTAAAGAGGAAGGAAGTCCTGACACATGCTACAACATGGGCAGACCTTGAGGATGGCAGGCTGAGTGAAATGAGCCAGACACGAAGGCCACATGCTGCTTGATTCCACTCACACGACATGTCCAGAGGAGGCAAATCCATGGAGAGCAGGCGGGAGGGTGCCCGGTGGGGCTGGGATGTGGCCGCTGGGGTGGGGGCTTGTCCTTGGGATGAAGGTGAAAATGCTATCAGTGATGGTGGCACAACATCCTGAATGTACTAAATGCCACTGAAATTTATAGCTTAAAATGGTTATTTTAGAACATGTGAACTTTAATTAAAAAATAAAACAAAGTGAACAAAGCCACTGGAGTTGAGGGAGTGAGGGGAGCATGCATGAGTGCAGTGTGCACCAGGGGAGTGTGTACCAGGGGAGTGTGCACGAGCGGAGTGTGCACCAGGGGAGTATGCACCAGGGCAGTGTGCACCAGGGGAGTGTGCACGAGGGTAGTGTGCACGGGTTGGGACAGTGTGCCACGGGGAATGTGCTGTGGGGAGGGGTGCCCCAAGGTCAGTTGGAGGGTGCTGGGCCTTATTTGGACTGGGGTTTGCAGGGACATGGGCCAGGGACCGGGGATTTGTTCTGTGTCGCTCTCTCTCGGGTGCAAGAGCCCCAGGCTGCAGCTCTGCGTATCCCTCCAGTGGCCTGTCTCCCACTTGGGGCAGGGCTGACCGTGCATTCATTGTACCCTGTCTCCAAGGAAGGGGACGAGGTGGTGGCATCTGGTGCAGCCCACCTCTCCGAGGGAAGCAGTGGGTACCACCCACTGCCCACTGCCCCCTGCCCCCTGAGCAGTTCTCCCTGCTGAGGGTCTGGAGGGAGACCTGTGGGGTGTGGACCAAGCCCAGTGCAGTCAGGGCCTGAGTGCCCCCAGAGCTCTGAGCTCGCCCCGGCATGGATACCGGAGTTAGGGGGCCGTGGCCCCCAAATCATGAGCCCAGAGACCCCCTGGGTCTTGGGGGCGGAACCCTCAGCATTTCAGAGAACACAGAAGATGACTTGATGAGACAGACCCCAGAGCTACTGTATTCATGGGAAACCCACAGGAAAGACTGGAGATTGATGGCATTTTTAGGGCTGTTGGGACAGAAAGCTCTCTCAGGGCCTGGGGGAGCCTCTGCAGCCGTGGTGGGGCAGGTTCCCTGTGGGATTGTCCTGTGCCCAGGTCTGTTTCCTCCTCCTCACTGTCGTCCCAGGGACAGTCTTGTTGGCTCCTCATTCCAGGGCACGCAGCTGAGGGCAGATGTTTCCAGGCCCTTCTCTGCCCTCTGCTCAGCCACGCACCATGAGAGGTGCTGGTGAGAAGGAGGAGGAAGTTTTGGGGGTGTGATGCGTGTTGCCCTCCGCCAGCCAGCGGCCTGCTCACAGGGGACTCTGTGCTCATGTGGAAAGGCAGGTCATGGTGGTCCTTCCCCCCGCTGTTGTTTGGACAGTTAAGGGAGCACGTGAAGCCGCGTGGGGCGGACATAGGTGTTCTTTATCACCCCAATGTGCAGACGTCCCATGGCAGGAAGTCGGGGTGCCAGGACCCTGGGGCCTGCCCGCGTCTGAGCTGAGATGCTCCCCCCAGCAGGGCAGAGCACGTCCCCAGATCGTCCAGAATGTGCTGTCGGAGGCTCTGCGGGGCCAGGGACAGAGGAGGAGTGCAGAAATGAGCGAGCAGAGCTGCGGACAGCGGATGAGGAAACGGGCCAGGTCCAAGCCCAGCCCCCGCAGCCGCAGCGCACAGTGCCACTGGGCCCCGCCTGCCTCTGGGGACCGGCCTGTTAGGATAATGGCCCGTGAGGAAGCCTTCCCGGCCGGGTCCACCCACTGGCCGCGTGTAATGGAGCTCTGACGGGGAATGACTCCTGGGCTGAGCTAATCGAAGCTGAAAAGGTGGAATCAGCGTGTGTCGCATCCTCTTGCTGCCTTCATCAATCCAGCTAACTGGGTTTGAGCTGCGCTCGGCAAATGCTCTGCAAAGGGAAATTAACATGTAAGACATCTGAGGCCTGATGCGGCCGCGGGTGCAGCGGGCTGGGCAGGAGCCTCCCCAGCCACCCGGCCACCATGCTGCCACCGCTCTGACCTGCGGCCTGGGGGGGCACCGCCTCGCCCCCACCATCAATTCAATTACCTCAAGGGCTGATGCGCATTCAGGCCACTGACGCCAGAGTGGAAGGGGAGGCCCAAGACAAAGGGACCGTATTTACCCAATAATAAGTTTCATTTGGAGGAGGTTTGAAAACAATTCCCCGTCACATTTGTCCCTGTCAGATCACATTATTCACAAATGAAGTTCACAAAGTATCAATTCAATTTCAATGAGGCACCAGCTCGGGCCGCTGAATTTAGCCACTGCTGGGGGGGTGTGGACAGCACGGCAGTCAGAGGTAATCAAAGGCAGGGCCACGTACCACTTTCCATTTCACCCCCTTTGTGCACATCTGTTCCTGGATAATCCCATTTTCTACACTTCTAAATCATGGAAGACGGCGGGCTGGGGGGGGCCTCTGGCCCCAGCCTAGGCAGCACATCCATCCGGGAGCTGAGGCGGGGCCTGGCAGGGGGGTCCACACGATGCCTGGTCCTCCTGGGGCCTGGCTGGCACTTCTGCAGGCCGGGCAGCCGGGGCTGGGTCCTTGGGTCTGTGTGTGGCTCCTGCCAGCCAGTCCCGACCACTCTGAAGGCCCTGGGCACCTTGGCCAGTGGGGGCTAGCCTCACGCCCACTGTGGCCCCTCCACATTCTCACAGAGCGGTGGGTCCTCTCCTGATACTGACCTCAGAGGCTGCCTGGTGACTTCAAGGAGGATGGTCAGAGCCCTCCTGTCCGACCTCAACGGCACACCTGTGCCCCTCCTGCAGCATCCCCCCCATGGCACACCTGTGCCCCTTCTGTCACACCTGTGCCCACTTTCCAGCCCAGGCACCTGTCAACACTTCTATTCATCCCTCTTGATGCCCCATACCTTTCCTGACACAGGTGAGTCTGGGGGAGGCCGGGGTGAATGTTTCTGGGGCTTCTGGTCAGAGGAGAACTCCTGGATCAGCTCAAACTTGAAAGCCAGGGGCCAGGGCGAGTTGCAGGAGCTGGACCCTCCATGTTCTGGCCCTTCCCCCATGGCTCCTGGCCCAGCAAGCCCCGGGTCACAGGCCGGGAACCAGTGTCCAGCCATATGTGAAACGCAAGGCACCTCCCAGGGCCTGGGAGGGCACAGCCACACCAAGGGGCTCTCTGGGGCCAAGCCCAGTGGGCAGTCGTCTGGCTTCCCCCTTCCCCAGCATGGACTGTCCCCGATAGCCCACAGCAGGGCAGCACTTCCTCTGTCCAGGCCTCTCCCCCGCCCCAGCACTGCCCTAGACTTGAGTGTCCCAGCTCAGAGCCTACCGCCTGTCTTCACTGCCTCTGAGGACAGGCAGCCTCTCTGCACCAGCCACAAGCACACTGCCAACCTAATGCTGCCCACGGCCCCAGGTGGGCCCAGACCCTGCTCTCCAAGGCACAAAGTGTCCAAATGTCAGGTCAGAGACCTCCCACCCACACCGCTGGGGGCTGTACCCTGTGTGTCAGGGCTGAGGGGTACCCCAGGAGGCAGCCACCACCCTGGTGTGATCTGGCCACTCACCACACGTTCCCTGGGCCTCAGTTTCCTCATCTGTAGAGGTAAGGCAGAGGTCTTTCCTGTACCATGTTTGGGCTGCTCTGGGCCTCACAAAAGACTGCAGACCCTGAATGAGCCCCAGGAGGCCATGGGGGAGCCAGACAGATGTCAGAGGCCTGGGCAGGGCGTAGACCAAAGCCTCTGGAACCCAGGCAGGAGCCTCTGTCCACTGTCCTGGCACTCTGCCCCTGAGCAGCCAGGATGTATGCAGGGGTTGCCCAGAGGCTTCAGGCCAGAGGCCCCACTTCCCAGCTAGCATCTCGCAGGGTGGGAAGGAGGGTGCCCCGTGCAGGTGTGTGCACACATGTGTGCACGGGCATGGGTGTGGGGTGTAGCCATGCACTTGCATGCACACATGTGTGTGCTGTGCCTTTTGTAGCCACCCTCATGAGCAAGGTGTGAACAGAATGCCTGCAGTGAGGGACTGAGGTCCCTGTGCTGTTTGGGGAGCATGAGGACCCCTGAGGGGCGGGTGTGACAGCTTTCTGCTTTCAGCTGCCTTGGACATTAGCTCCCTGCTGGGGCAAAAAATGGCTTCATGCTCCTGGAAATTGGCGGGGCCAACAGTGCTGATTGATTTTACAGGCAGACCCCTAGGGCCCCAAGATGCCTCCGGCTGGAGTGGGGGTGGCTGCCCAGTGGTGGCAGCCACCTGTAGGATGTGGGGGTCAGGAGCATTGGGGGTCTGTGCCCCAGAGGCCACAACTCCTGGTGTCTCTGTCCATGGATGAGGCCCCCAGTCACAGAAGTGGGAGAAAATAGCCATTTCATAACGTTTGCAGCAAAAGCTGAACTATCTCTTTGCTCCCTCCATTTGGTCCTCCTGAGCCACCAGGAGGTTCTGGGGCCCAAGCCCATGGAGGGGCCCCTAGCAAGAGCCAGTGATACCACTCCCCACCCGCCACCTGCAGCCGGGCAGCTTTGCCACGACCTGGCATTGCGAACCTGCCTGGCCTCTGGCTACATCTCTTACCTGTCCAAGCAAGAGCTGGGTCCCGGCCTGCTACCTGCGTGGACATGGGGATGTGTCCCCCTGGGGAGTGTGCAGGAGGCTGGGGGTGCCCGTCAGTCCTGGGACGTGAGAGGACGGGGTACCTGGGCAGGACCAGGCTCTCTGGGCAAGTGCTTGTCCATTAGATGCTTCAAGGGAGTTACCTGGGGACGGTGGAGGCCAAGGGGCTTGCTGGCATCCCCTCTCCCCCAGATGCTAAAAGGCGAAGCCCTGGCACCACGCAGTGACTCTCCCAGGCCTTGGCCTCCAGGGCCTCACTGGCTCCCATGCAGTTTTCTGGCTTCTGCCTCTTCCCTGGGTTCTGCTGCTCGGGGCAAGCCCCCAGCCCCAGGGCAGGTGTGACCTGGTGGGAGGGGAAGCCTGGGCCCCACAGGTGGTTGCCGCTGCCTCAGCTCTCAGCCAGATGGTAACTGGCACTGGGGGCTCTTGATGTATTGACCCCAGGGCCAAAGCATGTTGTAAAATGAGGTGATCATAATGGGGTTTGAAGTTATGATGGGTGAAGCCAAGTAACGTGGAGCGAGGTCTTGACAGGTTCAAGTCACACGGCTGCAGTGGAGTCTGCGAAGACCACCCTGAAGAAGAGGCTCGGCCGGCTGGGTCACTTGTTTGAGAGCTGAGTGGAAGCTATGTGTGACTCAGCTTTTACTCTCTTTCTTGTTCTGTGAATAAAAGGATGTTTTTTCAAACCCAGGGGAGTTGAAAACCCCCACGGCAAAGCCAACCATGTCCGTGGGGCAGCCCCCAGCTTGTGGTGGGCCCCTCCATACTCACACACATATACATGCATATACGCACCTAGCCGTGTGCTCACACATATGTGCACGCAACACACACCTGTGCATTGGTGCACACACTCATAAATGTGCATACGGCCCACTTGCCTGCTCACAGGTGCACACACACACCTGCTGCCTTGAGCTCCGCCCATCTGGGTGCACCGGGACAGGCCCATCTGGGAGCTTCCTTCCCTGGCTCAGTGAGAAGTCAGGGAGTCTGTGCTGCAGATAGATTCGTGTCCCGGCTCACACCTACAGCATCATATTTGCTGGGTGGGTCTCTGAATTTCCAGAAATGATGAGTGCGTTCTCACCAGGAGGGCCGGTGGGGCCTGTGTCTCCCCTCTGTTCCAGGAGGGAGGCTCTGAGGCCTCCCCAGTACCCTGGGCCTCCTGCATCACCACTGCATGAGCACACAACAAACGCTGGGAGAACAGTCCCCCTCTTTGTCCAGAGCCTTCCTCTGCTGCATGCCTTGCCCAGAGCTCACTGCTGGGGACCCTCAGGAGATTGGAGGCAGGCCCCCTGCACTTCTCTGGCACTGACATCCCCACCCGGGAGTCATGAGGAAGCAGGTACAGCTCTCCTGGGCTTTTGCTCAGGTGTTGGGGGGTGGGGGTGGCTTTGCAGAGGTCTTTGCCTGGCCTGGGGACATGAATGATGTGAGAGGCTCTTTTAGCTGCCAGAAGCTCTCCACATGGAGGTGGGGCAGGCCCAGAGGCCATGGCACGGAAATGCCTGGTTGCTGGGAAGGGGGGAAGGTAGGAGGGGGCGGGGTGGGGCTTCCTGGAAGGCCAAGAACTGGCTGCAGGGCCCTGGCTCCCACTAGCCCTGCCCTGGGCTACCCACCTGCCACCCACCGATCCTCTGCAGAAGCACAGGTATTCCCCGACCCTGGGACCCTGGGGCTGCTAAGGCGTACTGGCCGCAGGTTCCTGTGGGTCTGGGTCAACACTGCACTTTCCCTACCTGGCTATGACCTCAGGGGACACAGAGCTCCAACAAGGTAGTGGGAGCAGGTGGGTTCCTCAGCGCCTCCAGGCCAAAGAGCATCCAGAACCTGGGCTGCCGGGGCGCCAGCCTGGTGGGCAGCCCAAGCCCGCCTGCGAAGCTGCTGGACACTGTTAACATAGAGATGTATCGAATTCAGCTTAGCAACCCAGGCATGAATGCCCTGGCCTTTAAAGAGAAACTTATCTGTAATTAAAATCATGCAGAAGTTTTAAAAAGAGCCTGTTTACAACTGGGAAGAAGCTGATTGTGAAATGAACAGGCTTCCATTGGCCTGGGAGTGTTTAATTCGGAAATAAATCCCCCCACAGGAGGCACTTTGAGGGGCTCTTGTCCCTGCGCTTTGGGGGCTGGAGGCTGGCGTGGTGCCCTGCAGTGGCTGACAACGAATGGCCTTATCAAGCTAGAGCCGCGGGCTCCAGGGTGGCTGGAGAAATTCGCAGAGAACTCAGCTCCTCTGCTTGTGAGCAATAAATTAGCCCAGTTAAAATCAGCAGGACGCGCTTATTCAAAGTTTATGTTTCCCTGTAAGCAGATGGTGGCTTCCACGTGTGCCAGGCAGGAGGCATCAATCACCAGCTTCTGAATTTAGGAGACAGTAACACTGCTCTTAGCAGAAGAGCTGCTGCCTGGACGCGGTGGCAATAAGAATGTGATTTACGCTGGGCAGGGGGCTGGCGTCACTTAGGAGGTTAATCGGCAGAGTGGCTGATGAGAATTTGGGGCCAGCGGCATGGCCACCACATCTGCATAACTGTCCTGTTGTAGATGAGACGGCCGGTTTGGAGAGGAATTGCTTTTCTGGGTATTGATTGTAATTAAGAGCTTGAATATGAGCCGGAAGATAAGGGGCTTCAGGGAGGGAACGCGGCGTGGGGAGTTGGCCCTGAGTGCCCAGCCTAGAGCAGCCGGCCAGGCCAGGAGCCCCTTCCTCCTGCCCCCTCCCAGGCATGAGAGAACTCCTGGCACATTTGCATCTGAGTGGATTTAGTTTGTAAACAGCACCACCCGTGTGCACTTGAAAGAGACTCCTATGAACAAATATTCCTGAGGAGCCTCTGGCTGCACCCCCCAGACCCTGCCACTTGCCTACACTACAGGGCTCATGGGTCCCCCTCATGGAATGGGAGCCAGGACCCCTCTGCCTGGGCCTCCCGCTCCAGGTCCCACCTCCACCAGCGTGGGGAAGGGGCTTGCTGAGGGAACACCTTTGGAGGTGAGAGCCTCGTCCTGGGTTCTCGGGGTTCTTGGGAACCTCGGCCCTCCCCTGGGGGTACAGCAGGCTCTCCTGCATCCCATAGCATCCCCATCCAGGTGGGGCAGAGCCTGGACTGTAGGAGCCAAAGCCAGGAGAGTGGGCGGGGAGGCCACGGGGGTGCCATGGGAATGGCACCTTAAGGAACAAAGCGGAACCAGCAGGGGTCCTGGGGACAACAAGAGAACTGTGGCTTGACCCAAGTGGGCAAGGCACGCAGTGACCCTTGCAATGGGGGCTGGAGGGGTCTCAAGGGCTGGGATTAGCTGCCAGAGGAGGTGGGCAGGTGAGCTGCCCATGACACCTGTCACCCCCAGTCCCTTTGAGGGTATTTCCAGTGAGCCAGGCCATGGTCTCCACCCCAGGGCACAGCCAGCTGGGCCAGGGGACAGGCTGTCCCTCTCCCCCTCCTCCAGCACTCAGACCCAAGTGCCCGAGGCTCCCACGGTGGCGGTGGGTGCCTGGAGCAAGGCTGCCCTGGAACCCAGCTGGGGTCCCTCAGTTGAGGGTCCTGTCAGGGCTGGAGGATGGGCGTGGGCTCCCCCCACCTTGAGACCCCAGTAGGGACAGAGGCAGGAGAGGACAGGCCAAAGGCCCGGGCCCTGGGATGGCAAGGACAAGTGGCCAGAGCTGACCCAGCTGGCTGCCCGGGTGCCAAGATGCCCATCACTGAGCCCAGGCAAAGGCCAACTCCAAAGAGGTGAAGCTGGTGCCTGCCTGGTGTGTCCATGGCCCTCGGGCCCCTGCTCCTCCAGCCCTGACTCCCGCTGACACCCCTGCCCCTCCCTTGGCACTGTGTCCCCTGTGGCCCCAGCCGCCCCCACCAGGACCTCTGGTGCTTCAGTGTCCAAGGGCTGGTTCTCTCCTCCCCTCCAAGGAGGCGTGAGGCAGTCTGGACCCTCCCACGCAGGTGGAACAAACAGCAAGCCCCCACCCCCACCCCAGGCTCCCTGCGGAAGCCTGGGTGTCCCATCAGGCCCTGTGGCCTCTGCCATCCTGGGATCCCCTGTCCTGGAGCTCCCTGGGAGGTTCAGAAACACTAAATGTGGCAGAGGTGGGGACTGGACATGGACACCCCTAGGATGGATGCAGGCAGGCCTCAGGCCACCATGGGGTCTCTCTTGCAGGCACTTGGGCCGGGCCCCAAGGAGGTACAGCCGCCTATGCCCAGGGTGGGGAAGGACCCATTGCCCCCTTTCTTCTGGGAGAAGGGTGTCCCCACAAAGACAGAGGAGCCCCAATATTCATTCCCCACTTCTTTCAGAGAAAATGGGCTTTACCCAGGCCAATTCTGCCCAAGAGGGCCTCACCTTCAGCATCTTTTGTGGGAGCTGACGTCCTCCCCTTGGCGGGAGGGAGGTGTTCCTGGCACACAACCGCTGTCAATACCAGGGAGAAATAAACTTATTCATTTCTTAAACAAAACCTTACCTAAGCCTCTGTTGTGTGGGGTTTCCTGTCACTTGCTGCCAACCCCCTCCTGCCTGCCATAGAGCAGGACCTCATATGCATACAGAGGTCATTTTCAGGTGAATTAAAGGAGACACGGGAGTCATCTCTGTGGCCTCAGTGAGCTTCCAACAGCACTGACCAAAGCAGAGCCCCATCTGACACAGCCGTGCTAAACCCAAGAACTTTTCTTTGTCAAAGCACATGCCACACACCAGGAAAGGATATTTTTTATGCATATGATGAGTAAAGGATCAGTATCCACAATATATAAAGAGTTTCTAGAGTCACCCAGATAAAGACAATTCAGTATAAAAACTGGCAAAGGTACAAACAGGAGTTTCTCACGGGAGGAAACATGAATGTGAGCGGGCACGAGGGAAGAGGCTGTCCTGGTTAGTGGCCAGGACCCCTGCACCCCACCTGACAGCAACATGGAGACACAGTGGTGTGCGCGCATGTGGTCGGTGCTCTCACACCACCGTCAGTGGGATAAACGTGGGACAAACGTGGCACAAACGTGGGACAGTTCAGGGTGAGGGTCAGAAATGGGCGGTGCATGCCCAAAGGACCCAGGAAACCACCCAGAGCAGGGGCTTTCTAACTTTTTATTGCAATTCACAATTTTACGTAAACACCAACTACTTCAAGATTAAGATTTTAAAATCTGAGTAAGAAAAGCTAAGATTTAGACTATCTACCAAACTGTGAGCCTGGCTTATCTCCAGGGAGTGGCACTGTGGGGTCCTCACTCTTGCGCTTGTTCTGCTCCTTTATGGTTTCGTGATTTCCTGGCTCCAGCCCTGGACTCAGCCATTTCTCCAGCTCCTGGGAGGTGTTTAGGAGCAGAGTCTGGGCAGGAGATGTGCCTACTACCACTAGGGTGTCATTGCCTCAGACCCCTCAGTGGACAGAATTAGGAGGCACCGTGTGTGTGTTTGTATACATACTCACACACATATAAAGAACATTAGTAGGACAGGTGACAAAAGTTGAATGTTTATAGATTAGGTAATAATATTTTATTAATGTTAATTTCCTGATTTTGATGGTTATTTGTAGTTATGTAAGAGAATGTCCTTGCTTTTAGGAAGTGCACACTGTATTCGGAAGAACATGTCTGCAGCTTGTTCGCAAATGGCTCAGAAATGGGTAGACAGGCAGGGGCGGAGGGTGGGGGGAGAGGGAGGGAGGGGGGTGGGGGGGAGAGGGAGGAGGGGGTGGGGGGGAGAGGGAGGAGGGGGTGGGGGGAGAGGGAGGGAGGGAGGGCGAGAGGGAGGGAGGGAGGGCGGGGGTGGGGGGAAAGGGAGGGAGGGGAGCAAGCATGGCGAGTGCTGACACCTGGGGGTCTGGGTGAAAGGTACATGGGAATTCTTTGGACTATTTTTGCAACTTACCTGTAAGTCTGACAGAATTCATTAACATCGTTAAAAGATAAATAATGTGCTCTCACCCCAGGAAAGGAGGGGAGTGCTAAGATTGAAAGGGCTCTTTGTGTGAAATCAGTAACAAAACACTCAAACTGTCACTTTTCATTTTACTTTTTTAGAGACAGGGTCTTGCTCTGTCGCCCAGGCTGGAGTGCAGTGGTGCCACATTATCTCACTGCAGCCTCCAACTCCTGGGCTCCAGCCATCCTCCTGCCTCAGCCTCCCGAGTAGCTGGGACTACAGGCGTGCACCACCACACCTGCTGATTTTTTAATTTTATTTTTGTAGAGATGGAGCCTTGCTGTGTTGCCCAGGCTGGTCTCGAGCTCCTGGCCTCAAGGGATCCTCCTGCCTCAGCCTCTCAAATTGCTGGGATCACAGGTGTGAGCCACTGTGCCCCTGGCTTAAAATTGTCTTTTTTGATGATATTTTCAATAGGTGGTGCTGGATTCACTGGTATCCATATGGAATAAAGCAAAAATTTGACCCCACAGAAAAAATGTCTTCATGACCTCAGGGAAGAAAAATATTAAATAGTATACACAAAGTACTAGCTATTTAAAAATTTAGAAATTCAGAGCTTTTATTGTTCATCAAAATCACCACATATCATAATATAAGGGCTTGTATTATCACAACACATAAAGAACTGCTATATACCTATAAGAAAAAAACAACACAATGTTAAAAAACTGGCAAGAAACTCAAACAGGTACTTCACAAAAGAGGATACCTAATGGCCAATAAACACGCAAAAAAGTGCTCAACATCATTAGTATGCAAGAGTAGCAAATGAAAGCCAAAGTTAGACACCACTGGACAACCATCAGGGTGGGTAAAAAGGAAAAGACTGAAAATATCAAGGATTGGCAAGGAAGTGGAGCAGGAATGTGCTGGCAAATGATCAGCAACCCGCTGTCCTGATTTTCAGCGTTGGCCACTTTCTGTGGTGTAAATACTCCCACTATGGTTGATTTCAAGTTACCAATATGATGTTGCTAAATGTGGAGTTGGGAAGAGATTTGCAAAATTAGCTCTTGTGAGCCACTGCAAGCCGGCTCCAGCCATCACTGAGGAGCAACCAGAGTGCCCGTCCTTGCTGGGAGATGTGTAAATTGGTACAAGCATATTAGAAAACTGTGTGGCAACATCTACAAAAGCCAAACGCAAGCACTCTCTTTGACCTAGCAATCCCACCCTTAGCTGCACCCCTAAATGGAAACATGCACATCTGTTCACCAAAACACACGCTCAAGAATGTTCCTCTCTGTGCTATCTAGAACAGCACCAAATGAGAAAATACTGAAATGACCGCCAATAGCACAAGGGAAAAATTATTTGTGGTATATACACACAATGAAATGTTCTACAAATGAAAATGAACAATCTACTGCTACACATGGCAAAATGGATGAGCTTCCTAGACACAATGTTGATTGAGCAAAAGTATCTAAACACAAAAAGTTACTCACTGTGTGATTCCTCTATATTAAGTATGAAAACAGGCTAAACAAATTTATGGAGTTAGAAACTATGACAATGATTATCTTTGGGGAGGACAGGGGTGCCTGGGAGGTGGTATTAGGTGGTAATATTCTATTTCTTGATCAGGAGGTGTTTACATGGATTTCATTTTGTGATAATTAATTGAGTGCTGCATTAATATTTTGTGTGCTTTTCTGTATGCATATTATGATTAAATTCTAAAAAGTTTAAAAAAATCATGACAATTTCTATAAACTAACAATGAACAATCCAAAAATAAAATTAAGAAAACAATTCTATTTGCAATAGTATAAAAAGGAACAAAATACTTAGGAATAAACTTAACCAAGGAAGTAAAAGACTTGTACATTAAAAATGACAAAACATTGCTGAAAGACATTAAAGAAGACATAAATAAATGGAAAGACATCCCATGTTCATGGATTGGAAGACTTAATATTGCTTAATGGCTTTGGAGTTTCAGTATTGTGAGAGATGAAAAGTGTTCTGGAGATGGATGGTGGTGATGGTTGCACAACAGCGTGAATGTACTTAATGCCACTGAATTGTATACTCAAAAAGGGTTAAAATGGTAAATTTTATGTGATATGTATTTTACCAAAATAAAAAAAGATGAAAAAAAAATCATGAAGAGGCTGTTTCAGTCTGGGTCCAATCAAGAGACAGAAACCACACAGAGTCAAACAGGGGCAATTGAATGTGAAGAATTACTGATAATGGTGAGAGAGTAAGTAGGAGACAGAAAGGGATTCTGGCCTCTTTGGTGAGGGAGCATCCCCAGGAAGGACAGATTTGGAGAGTCCCCTCTCCTCAGGGAAGGATTGCAAGGCCACAGGGAACCAAGTGCAGGGGCAGGCGGGAGGCCTTCGGCCACTGCTTCTACCCTGAGAGGGAAAGGTCTTACTGCCAGCCAGGCAGGGAAAAAGAAAGGTGCACATTACCTACAAAATCTGTCGTACTTTGGCTCAGATTTCTCCTCCACGTTCTGAAACATCAAAACACCTTGAGAAACACACATAGACATTTGAGGGGGAAAGTGTTACAAGAAGGTGTTACACAAATTACTGTTACCATCAAAAGTCAGCAGAATGACATTCTCAGATGTAGCCCCGTGCGTTTGCCAGTCCCATTCTAGGTGCTGAGTCACCGGCTGTGGCACAGAGAGGATATGAACAAGAATCTGTTTTGAGTACAATAGCCCCCATCTGTTTTTTGGTTTTTTTTTTTTTTGAGACGGAGTCTTGCTGTGTTGGTTCAGGTAGAGTGCAGTGGTGTCATCATAGCTCACAGCAGCCTCAAACTCCTGGGCTCAAGTAATCCTCCTGCCTCAGCCTCCTGAGTAGCTGGGACTACAGGCACGCACCACCCCACTGGGATGATTTTTTCTGTTTTTGTTAGAGGATAATTTTTTTTCTATTTTTTTGTGGAGATGGGGTCTCACTCTTGCTCAGGCTGGTCTAAAACTCCTGGCCTCAAGTGATCCTCCCTCTTCGGCCTCCCAGAGTGCTAGCATGACAGGCATGAGCCACTGTGCCTGGTCAATAGTCCCCCGCTTATCCATAGTTTCAGTTACCCACAGTCAACCATAGTCCAAAAATATTAAGTGGAAAATTCCAGAAATAAACAATACATAAATTTTAAATTATGCTCTATTCTGAGTAGTGTGCTGAAATCTCTTGCTGTCCTGCTCTGTCCTGGCCTGGACACGCATCATCCCTTTGTCCAGCAGATCCACACTCTATACTCTACTTTGTAGCCATCTTGGTTAACAGACGGAAAAAAACATAGTATATCAGCTTCAGTACTATTCACGGTTTCAGGCATCCCCTGGGGGCCTTGGAACTGCCCCCCGAGGATAAGGGAGGAGGCCGTAAAGGTATGCGAGTGAGGACTGTGCAGCCTCCTCTGTGCTCCCCAGGATCCTGCGAGCTCCAGTTCACGCAGTTCTCACAACAGCCTTCTGCAGTAGGGTCCTGTTACTGTCCCCTTTTCAGAAGAGACAGACACACATGGAGGGTAAGTGACTTGTCCAGGGTCACACAGAGAGCAGTGGAGACAGGAGCAGCCCCAGAGCAGGTGCAGTCCTGAATGAACCAAGCCACCCGGCCCCGACGTGGCAGCAGGGAAGCTACAGCAAGAGCTTCAGCGCCTTGGGACCAGCGAAGCACATGTGCTGTGTTGATACTGCAAAATGAAATTCCAACTGCAGCAGGCCTCGGAAAGAACTGCACTGCTAATAATAATCCTCAGCATGGTCACGGCACTGTCTGGACACACCCCAGCCAACCGTGCTGTCTCACCAACTGCACCTGCATGCACCTTTCCTGAAAAGGGCAAAAGCTACTACTTTGCCCTTGGCTTTGATAACCAGAGAGAGCGATGTTGACGTGTAAATTTGAATAAAACAAAAAGCATTAAAAGTGAGGTTGTAAGGCAAGGCACAGTGGCTCACATCTGTAATCTCAGCACTGTGGGAGGCCAAGGTGGGAGGATCACTTGAAGCCAGGAGTTCAAGACCAGCCTGGGCAACACAGGGAGACCCTGTCTCTAAAAAAAATTTAAAAAATTAGCCTGGATGGGGGCACACACCTGTAGTCCCAGCTACTTGGGGAGGCTGAGGCAGGAGGATCGCTTGAGCCCAGGAGTTGGAAGCTACCGTGAGCTAGGATGATGCCACTGTACTCCAGTCTGGGTGACAGAGTGAGACTCTGTTTCAAAAAAACAAACAAAAAATGTGAGGGTGTGCATCTTCCAACCCACTGAGGGCAACTGAAAAGGGCTCAACCTGAAGATAGTGGAGCCATCCAAAAAGCACAAATAGGGAGTGTGAAGGGAGGCTGTGGAAGCCACAGCAGAGCTGTTGAGGGCAGGAGCCACCTGCACCTGAGCCTCGGGGGATGTTCAGGGAACAGCAGGTGGAAGGGTAGGTGGGGGGATGGAGATGCCCCTGCCCCACTCTCAGAGAACCCCCAGCCCCTCCAAGAACTGAGCCCCCTGCCTGGGAAGGCAGGAGCAGGGCTGGTCTGGGAAGTGGAGCCCACTGCCTGCAGCATGGGCTGGGGTGGTGGTGGGAGGCACAACAGCGGAGGAGACTGGGGGTGTAGGGCTCCCCTGCTGGGAGGAAGGCAGCGCCCCAGCTCAAAGTGATGGAGGTGTATAGAAAGGAGCATTTGCATTTGAGTCAGCCACAGGCAGCCCACACAACCAAGTTTCTACCAACAAAAGGTAGAGTCTAACTCCCCCCACTCTCCACGAATATCAGCTGACCCTAGTGATAAGCTTCACACCAGAAGAACAAATGCGGCAGGACTGAGGCTGGGTGACTTCTGAGGTTAGATCGTAAGAGCCAACTCGCCTTCGCCCCCGCTCCCACTCTCTCAGGACACCGGTTGGGGACCTGGCCACCATGTTGAAAGGAAGCCCAGGCCAAGGCGAGGCTTCCGGGTTCCAGTCACAGCCCAGCTGAGGGCCCAGCCCAGCCAGTGTGAACCACCTGACAGTGAGTGAAGGGGCCTCCAGCTGCCTCTAGCCTGGTGACACCAAGGGGAGCAGGAACCAGCTGTCCCCACCGGGCTCTGCCCAAAGTACAGATTCACAGACAACACAGACGAGTCATGGTTTTAAGACACTAAGTTTTAGGGTGGGTTGATTACACAGCAAGTGACAACAAATAGGCAGCCTCAGCCTCAACTTTAGGGACCCCAAGGAAGACACCCCAGGGCTCCCCCTCCTGCTAGCTTGCAGTCTGTGGGTGGCCTTGTGTGTGTGCAGGCCCTGTGGCCACTATGGAAGCCCAGCGACTGAAGACTGATGGCATCATCCCTTGGGGGGCACAGTGTGGATGGCCTGATACAGCCAAGGGGTCCTCCCAGGCCGGGAGTCCTCCCAGGGCACCCGGATGGGCCCCCACAAGTGCTGATGCCATGAGACCGTGTGGGGAACATCACAAATTAAAACCCTGACAGGAAGACTCAGAGCCCCCGCTCTGGGCACCAACAATTACAGTGACGAGCAGGGTGCCTGCTGGTCCTTCCTGCAGACCAAGTAGGGGGACCAGCCGGTCTCACGGGAGGGCTGCTGGCCATTCATCACCATGGAGCAGCCTCGCCCTGCCAGCCCTACCTCTCCTGGCCTCCAGGTGACCTTGTGGCTGGAGAAGAGGCACTTCCAGCTGGGCAGGACTGGGTGGGAAAGTGCTGGGTCCAGCCCCCCAGCCCCCTCCCGTACCCCCAGCCAGCCTGCTGCCCCGGAGCAGGCCCTGCCAGTTCCTGCCCCGTCCCACCTTGTCTTCATGCCCCCACCCTGTTCCCTGCCCACGATTCTGTCTTTGACCAAATCCTACCCACCCTCTAGTCCCCTGCGGTGGCTCCCCCTCCAGGAAGCCCTCCTCATGGTCTCCTGCAGCCCTGCTTTTACTCCGCTCTCACAGCCTCACAGCGCCTAGGGGAGGAAGGAAGCGCCTATGTGCTGGCTGAAGTTCAACCGGATCCCTGAGACTCAGCTCATTGTTGGAAGCACACATGAGCCCTGACCTTGGGGCTAAGTGTGGGAGCTTCCAGCCTTGGGTCCAGGCACACGCCAGGGTGGGGCCAGGGCACAGAGCCTGGCTTGCCCCGGAAACGAAAGTATGTGGCTAGGGGGCTTGCTCGGCCTTGATGTCCCCAGACCTGGTGGGCCCGGTTCCAGACCCCACCTCGGCAATGATGGGGCTGGGGCAGGTGAGCCTCGAGTGTCCGCACCAAGGGGCGTAGGGGTGAGGGGGGCAGGGACCTGAAGGAGCAGGGAGACCCGGGGAGGTCAGGGGGCCTCAGTGGGATGCTGGCCTCGCAGGTGAAATATGGTGGGGTGGGGGCTGCCCACAGGGCACATAGAGGACAGGGTGCAGGGCCAGCTCTCCCTGGACGCTGCCTCTGTTCCGTCTTGCTAAGGAAACACTCCTGCCACTTAATGGGACAAAATATGAAGCTTCCTTCTTGCCAAGGGACAAAGACACAGTGCCTCATCTGTGAAACCAGGGGGCTGTGGGGACTCAAGATCTCCTCCAGGGAGTATGGAGCTGATGCTTTTACATTTTCTCTGTTCGGTGGTCCCTGGGGGTCTAGGGGACAGCTAGGGGAGGCAGGGGAAGGCGCTCTGGGTCCGAGGACCCCAGAGTGGTGGCTGTGGGCCAGGGAGGGGCTCCTCTTCAAGTGCTTGGGGTTGCCCTGGGCTCATGTCCTGCTCAGCTGGGGGCCGGTCCCAGGTGGAGTCCCCAGCCTGCCTCACTCCATCCAGGTCCACCCTTGCGCCACGTGGCCCTGCAATAGGGCAGCGCTGAGCTGTGGGCCTGGGTCTCCTGTTGGCCCTCCTTGGGGTTCTGCACCTGCAAATAGATAGGAGCTTTGTGTGGCCTCAGCCCTGGAGAGGACGTCCGAGGACTTGCGCTCGGCCCGCATTAACTTTTAATTTAAAGTCTCTAACCAAAACACAATGGACTTTTGACATACAAATATTAAAAATTAAATTTCCCGAGTTCATTATCTGATAATTAGAACTAAATAACATCTTAACTGAGAGGCCAGCCCCACGCAGATCAAGTCAGTTCCATTTAAGATTCCATTAGACCAGTGTTGGAGCGGTAAGTAATGGACCATAAAATTTAATTTGGAAATGATCTCGCGCTGTGATGGAGCGATAGCGCTCACAAAGGAGGCGGCCGCGGCTGGCCGGGCTCCGGGCGAGACGGCGGATTCAAAAGGAACCCGCTGCTATTGCCAGGAGAACATGTGTTTGGTGCTTTCTTCCCCTTTCTCGGGCCCTGCGGTATTTAAAAGTCAGAATTGACCAGTGTAGCTCCGTGTAATTACAAAGAACCCCTTATCAGAGTCTATTTGCAGCACCAGGGAAAGAAAAGGCTGATCCATTGGCTGTCTCCGCCTCATTTACATGCGCAGTAACCTGGCGGCTCAGGTAGTCCCTGTAGGGTTCAACCGCACTTGGGCATGGCGGAGGATGAGGGGGTGCCCCCAGTGGGGCCCCCCAGGGCCCCCACCCCAGGAGGGCCTCAGCTCAGGGCTCTGCAGGTTGGAGCACTGGTGGGAGCCCTCCATGCTGCTGGAAACCTTTCCGGAACTGCACACCTGTCCCATGGTTGGGGACCCGGGCAACAGGGCCAGTAATTCTGAACCGGAGGAGCAGGCTGATCTGGCCAACTTCCAGGCTCAGTCCGGGACTCCCGCGTGGCATGACCTTAGTCCCCCTGGGGCTCAGAGAAGCCACTACCTCCAGCTGCCTTTCCAACCCTCACCCCCTGCCCCTGGCCTTTGAACTTTTCTGGCAGGTGTCCCTTCTTGGCTCAGCAGACTTTGGATACTGGTGCAAACCCAATCCCCGGAAACAGTCCCTGTGGCCCATGGGTGCAGGGTGTGGCCCAGCGCCAGCACTGAATTCAGAGGGCCTTACTGGGAGCCCTGTACTCTGGTTCTGTGCACATGTCCAGCAGGCTGGGCATGTGCTCCTCTGGCCCACCCAAGCCAGCATGGCCCCTGGGCAGTCATGTTCCCCACTGGCTGGCAGTGGCGCTGAGAACAGTGAGGTCCCAGTGCCCGGGGTGCGGGCCGGCAGCTTGGGGGGTGTCACAACCTCAGGACCAGCCAGAGGCAGGGCAGTGGGGATGAAGGAGGCTGAGGGACCCTCGCTCTGCTCCCACCCCCCAACCTGCCAGGCAGGGCCTGCAGTTCCCTAGGCAGAAGCCCCTGCCCGCCAAGCCCCAGGAAGCATCTAAAATTAATTCTTGTTCCTGAGGCGGCCGGTGACCCCCTGATGTGCTCGGCCTATGCAGGCTCTCGCCGAGCAGCCGGCTCTGCGTCTTATCTCAAGAGCGGCCTCATTTGTTACTTCCCGCTGCATACACCCACTCCCATTATTTCTGTAATTCTTGGCAATAACAGCCCTTGCCCTAATGAAACCTGCATTATTGGAAGGTTGCAGTCCTGACCCAGTGGAGATTAGCTGTGTACTCTGTTATTACTACATATGTAATTGTATAATTGATTTTAAAATTTACTTTTGTGTCCCCACATTGTAAGGTAAGCAGCCCATTAAGGGGGAGAAATATAATTGATATATCTCTAAGCACCTCCCCAGGGAGAGAGGGCACTGGGCAGGGTCTCCTGGGCTCTGGGCAGGGTGCCCACCGCTTCCACCTCCAGGGCCCTCGTGCCGTCTGGGGTTCCAGAAGGGCCTCTGCCATAGGGGATGGGCTACCACCTCCCAGCGCGCAGGTCCCCCAGAGTGGGGGCCACACCCCTTTCCAGCTGGCAGGCCCCTCACCTGAGCCACAAATCCATGCCCTACTTCTGGCCACCCCCAGGCCCAACAGCCCTGTCTCCTATGCCATGGAGGTGAGGCTGGGTTGAGTTCCATCTGGGGCCACCTCTGAGGCCACATGCTCCTGCAGCCCTGCCTGTGTGGTAGGGACAGTGAGGGGTCCGCAGGAGGCTGCTCGGGAGCCTGGGAGCAGAGCCATGCCCATAGTGGGCCCAGGGACAGCCCCTAGCAGGAGGGCAGGGCATGTCCCACCACAGTTCTTGCCTGGACCCGCTCTCTGCCTGTGTGGCCTCCTCAGGTGCGCAGATGTTCTGGCCTGCCTGCTCCCTCCTGCCCTGACGGGACTCCACACTCAGTGGAAGCCCATGCACAAGCGCAAGCACAGGCTCCGACAGAGCCGGCGAGCAGGGGGGGCCCGAGAGCTGGCTCCAGCCACCGCATGGGTGATAGCAGAGCTGGACCAGGACAGGGTAGTGGGGGCCTGGAGACATGGACCCAGGGGAGGGAGGCACTACGCCCTTGCAGCTGTCAGGACAGCCCCCAACTTCTGTTGGCACCAGGATGGACACACTCATAGATGCATGCACACGCTAGCACCTGTGCAGACATGTGCATGCATGTGCAGACACACACCCATGCATAGGGAGCTGAGAAGGGCTGGGTGCCAGGCTGGAGCTACCAGAGCACAGCGGGGGCTCCTCACCCTTGGGCCCTCAGGGCTTCCCTAGCTAATGGGCCCAGTGCAGAGGGTGCCAGATGCTGCCTTGGGAGGCTGGCTTTGCTGCACATAGGCCCCAGGCAATCAGGCAGTGCTGAATGGCAGCCAAGTGGCCTGGGCAGGGCCGGAGCCTGGCCCAATCAGCAGCCCTGGTGCAGCAGCCCCGGAAAGGTCATTGGTTCACCTTCATAAAGCTCTGCCTGGCCACTGGCTGGTGTCACCTGGGGACCCTCATCTGGTTGTCCCCACTACAAATAAGCCTGAGGCAGGTGTGCAATCTGCACACCAAGAGGCCTGGATTGATTCAGACAGACTATTCACATCCCTTGGGTGTGAACGAGGCCATGAGGTCATGACATTCCCTAACACCCTGATCTCTGGGATCAGCTCTAACAATTGGCCAGGGCATGGAGGGTCATTTTTAAGGGGTGGGTTTTTTCCACAGGAGGAGTTGTGGGTCTGAGAAGACACCATGTAGACAGGGTGGGAAAACAAAATTTCATTATGATCTGCCGACATGGCCACTTTCACAAAGGCAAAGTCAGCGACACAGTTACAAACAGCAAGTGGCCTGGAGATCCAGGCTGGACCTCTGTGGGAGTGGCCTTGGCACGGGGTGGAGCAAGGTCTTGGGGGCCACGGGGTCAGACCCTGATTGTCCACCAGGGGTCAGTCACTCCTCAGGGTGTGCCAAGGAGGGCTCTGCTCAGACGCCCAGGACAGCTCTCTGCACATTCCAGTTGTCCCCACAGAGAAGAAGAGTGAGTTTCTTCACCCTGATTCAGCCCCATGTTCTGGCCTCTGCCAGTGACTCCCCTGGATAGGGAAGGGTGGAGACCCTCCCCTGGCCCAGCTCCAGGGGCAGGACCGGCATCGTCACCTGAGGCCTGTGGTGGCCTTACACACAGCCAGGTGCAGAGTGGCTGTGCCGCCCCCAGCCTTCTCTGTGTGTGGGGTTGCTTAGGGTCCAGGCAGGGGCCTGGAATGGGAATCCCAGCCCCACATACCCACACGCATGCCCCTAAGGCCCCAGGTAACCCAGGCCAGTTCCCTCCCAGCCAGGTGGCCTTCCCTGCAGGCAGGGGCTCACAGACGTGCCCAAGGGCACCCCAATTCCTGACCTGTCAACCCACCCCAGGGAGGGGATGCGTCAGATAACCCCATAAGTCACACATCAAAACACTTTTTAAAGGAGGCCATGGAAGAGACAGCGTTTCCTCAGCCTGGTTAAGACGCATGTAACAAAATGTATGTAAGAAAGTCGGCTACTTAATCACAGAGACGAAGAGCCACTGTGGGAGATTGTTCTGCTTAAAAAATGCAGTGGTGACTTGCAAATATGTTTTTAGAAGCAATTTTATTACAAACTGTCCCATCGGGTAGCGCCTGGAAAATTATGGGGAGCTGTGCTCATTCCTCAGTGGCCCGGACAGCAGCGGGAGTTGTTAGGGGAGGATTTATTCCAGCGGAGCCATGGAGGGGCCCAGGCCTGGTGGGGAGTGGACGGGCTCCATCTGGCCCTGGGTCCTTTCCAAGGGGCCAGGTGCAGGTCCCTGCAGGCTCCTCCCAGCACTCAGCGGAGGGGCCCCGCGAGCAAGGAACACCCAGCAGGAAATGTAGAGAATGCAGTACGCTGGCAGGAGGACTGTGCTTGGGGACATGGCCCCACGAGCCAGCCGAAGGGGAGGAGAAGGGAACACGGCCCGTGGCTCACTGGACATTTCAGAGGGACACAGGCCCAAGCAGTGAGAAGAAGCCACAAGAAGCGGGTGCGTGGCCAGAGAATCTTTCCTTTATAAGGAAGGTGTGAGACCTGGAGTCCACAGACACCATGTGGGGTCTCTTGCCTCTCCCTCCCCTCTGCTCCCCTTCATCTTCCTCTTCCTCACCGGCACTGTAGGAAGCCCCTTCCCTGGCTGCAGCTGGGGTGCTGCCAAGTGATATGTCAGGAGGGTTGTGGGCTCACTGCAGGAGTAGGTTATAAGGGAGACAGTGCTTGGGTGCTGGCTTGGTTTTCTCCCTTCCCTCCCCTGCATCATCCCACCCTCCTACCCCATTTCCGTGTCACCACCTGCTCTAGGGGAAGCCAGCTGCTGGGGCACGTCCATTCAGACAGCCTCTGGAGAAGCCGAAAGCGGTAAGGAACTGACATCTCTGGTGATGGTCAGTGAACCTCTGTGGCCTGCCAACAGCTGGGGAGCATTCTTGGAAGTGAATTTGCCACCAGTCGAGCTTTGAGATGCCTACAACCATGGCTAACAATTTGACTGCAGCTTCACAAGAGACCCTGAGCCAGTATTACCTAGTTCAGCCGTGCTCAGATTCCTGAGGGTCTCTCAGAGACTGTGTGGGATCATAAATATTTGTTTTTTCAGCCACTATATTTTCAGGTAATTTGTTACACGGCAATAGATAACTAATACAACCATCCCCATCACCACCACCATCATCATCATCACCATCTTCATCAACACCATCACCATCATGACCATCATAACCATCATGACCATCTCCATCATCACCATCACCATCACCATCACCATCACCATCACCATCATCACCATCATCACCATCACCATCACCATCACCACCATCACCACCATCACCATCATCACCATCACCATCACCACCATCACCACCATCACCATCATCACCATCACCATCACCAGCATCATCACCATCAGCATCATCACCATCACCGTCATCATCACCATCACCATCACCATCACCATCACCATCACCATCACTACCACCATCATCATCATCACCATCACCACCATCACCATCATCAGCATCATACCACCACTGGAGCCATCACCATCATCATCACCATCTTCGTTCCTTCCTGGTCTACAGCACTTTCACACCTGCTCTCTTAATGATCAGAAGAGCCCTGCCAGATAAGGAAACTGAGACTCAAAGAGGTGGAACAACTTGCTCAGGGTCACCTAGCTGACAGATGAAAAAGGCCAGGCTGAGGCCAAGTCTGTCCAACTCCAGCTGCAAGTTGAACCCCTCTCCAAAGCCAGAACAGGTGAGTCTGTTGGCCCATCTTCCCTGCAGGGCCCTTTAACCCTGGCGGAAGGGCATGGCCACCCAGCCAGGCCCAGCAAAAAGAGGTAGGAGGTGTGGGGTTGGTTGGGGGAGGGCTTCCTGCCTAGCCTTGTCCTTGAGCCCTTGAGGGCTGCTTCCCCGAGACCTTGCTCAGGCACTTCCCCACTCCTCACTCCCTCTCTATGTCCTGGTCTCCTGTGACGAGGCCTGGGAGCCGGGGCCCTGAGTCAGCAGTAGTGCCCAGGGGCAGCCCGGGTATGGGGAGCCAGACCACCCATCACAGTGTCCCAGTGTATTTGAAATGACGTTTGGTGCCCAGACAGGCTGGGGTAATGGCACCACCATGGGAGAAGAGGCTGAGGGTCAGGGACTTGGAGGAGTTGGGGCCGTCCAGGTAGGCCACACACCCAGGTAACCTGCACGGCTGGGCGGGCCACGTGCAGCCGGGCAAGCCTAGGTGGGCTCCCAGGCTGCCAGGCTGCCCCAGCTGGTGATGCCAGAGGACAGTGCACAGGGAGGAGTACTGACGAGGCCAGACAGCAGTCCGCCCAAGGAGCACTGGTGAGCCATTAACTGCTCTGTTTAGGGCTTTTTTGTCTTCAAACAGCAACTAAATTTCTGCAGGCTTTGGAGAAAGCTAATGACCCGGAGCAAGACACCTTGTAGATCAGGCCCAAGGGGGCAATGCGCTGCTCTAGCAGGTGCCACTGGACTGTGGGGCTGAGGCCTGGGCGGCCCGACCTGTGATACCCACCTGTGAAACCCGTCAGTGACCTGTGAGCCATGCACCTCCCCCTTCCCCCCCAGCCCTCCTTCCTCCCTCTCCCCCTTTCCCTCATATCTCCTCCTCTTCTCTCCTTCCCCTCCCCCTTCTCCTCCCCCTCCCCTCCTCTCCTACCCCCATATCCCCTCCCTCCTCCTCTCGTCCCCTCCCCATTCCCCTTCCCACCCCTCCCCTCCTCCCTCTAGAGATGTGATTGGACAGGCTGGCCGTATGTCCACCTCTGGACCAATCACTGTGGTCTGAGGCAGAGATGGGGCACAATGATTGGGTGGCCCGGGCCATGTGCCCTCCCCTCGTGGCTGGGTGGGGTCACTGTTGTATGGACAGTATGGCCACATAAACTCACTCATGGGGACTGGGGGACAGAGCCACCCAAGCTGCCCTCATGGGAGCATCAGGAGACTCCCAGGTGTCCCAGCAGGCCGGAGGGCTGGGGTCTGGGAGCCTCAGGGAGGCATGGGCAGCAGGGCCAGGCCTGGGCTGGACATGGGTGGCGGCTGGGCAGGTGTGGATGCCCTCCCTGAGTACCGGAAGGGCTGTGTCTGCCCAAAGGTGGTCCATCCGTAGAGAGGAACCAGTCCTGAGGACCTGGAAAACATTAGGCCCAGCAAGAGGCCTGGTGGGTTCCTGGATGGGGAGTTTGGTGTGGTCCATCCCTAGGGACAAAGCAGATCAGCTTCTTGGTTGCCAGGGCCTAGGGACGGGGAGTGGGGAGTGACTGCTTAGTGGCAACAGATTTCCTTTTGGCGTTGCCAAAGGCAAAATAAAAATGTAGAGACGAATCTCTAAATTTAACATTTTATTTGGGAAGAAAGAATTGCAATTTGGGGCATACACCAGACCGGGTGGCCTTCAGTATGTCTGAAGAACAAAGAGAAGGTTGGAGTTTTTATGAAAGGAATGTTCATGTGGTCCTGAGAGAAAGTCCACTGGTATTAGGAAAGCTCTGGGAGCTGGCGAGCTCCTATTGGGCAAGGTGAGTCCTAGAGTTGCAGGAAGTCATCTCGCAGCTGTAGATGAAACTGGTCTCTGGTTATAACGGGCAGTTTCAGCAGCTGGACTTGCAGAGATTCACATTTCTAGAGCAATGTTCTGTGTCCTGCACACTGCTTCCCCCTGGCCCCTTGACTCTGATTTAGGTGGGTACGACAAGAATGACTCAGTTCATATCATCAGCTTTCACAGGGTGACGAAAATGTTCTGGAATTAGGGAGTGATGATGGTTGCGCACCTTGTAAATACACTAAAAAATCAGAGAAACGTACACTTTAAAATGGTTAATCTCATTATGGTAATTATGTTTCAACTTTAAAAAGCATGGAGAAGAAATCTCTTACAACTTAATACTAAGAAAACCAGTTAAAAACAGGCAAAATATTTGAACAGACATTTTTACCAAAGAAGATACATGGATGGCAAACAAACCCACGAAAAGATGCTCAACATCATTAATCACTAGGGAAATGCAAGTTAATACCTCAGTAGGAGGCCACTGCACACACGAGAATGGCTAAAATTAAAAAGATCAACCCTGTCCTGCCAAGTGCTGGTGGGGATTTGGAGGAACCCTCATACACTGCTCACGGGAATTAGAGTAGTACAGCTAGTTTAGAAAACAGCTTGGCTGTTTCTTAAAAAGTTAAATATACATCTACAATATAATTCAGCCCTCTCACTCCTAGGTATTTACCCAGGAAAGGAAAGCACGTGGCCATACAAAGATTTGTACGTGAAGTTCATTGGAGCTTCATCTGTAAAAGCCCCAAACTGGAAACTACTCAAATATTCATCAACAGGTAAATTGTTAAACTAGCTGTGTTGTATCTGTACAACGGAGAACTGCTCGACAATAAACGGAACAAACTACTATTACTCGCAATAATAGGAATGAACCTCAACATAATTATGCTTAGTGAAAGAAGCCAGAAGGAAAAAAAAGTACATTTGTATAAAACTCTAGAAAGAGAAAATTAATTTGCAGTGACAAAAAGATCTGTGGTTCTTGGGGACAGGGTGGGGTCCAAGGAGGGGTTGCGGGGGGAGTGTTTAAGAAGGGGCAGAGCTGACTTCCGGGGATGACGGACGGAAATGGTCACGGTCGGGACTGTGGTGCTGTTCTCATTGGCAACACCCACCAGATTGCACACTTTAAATATGTGCGGTTTGTTATGTGTCAATGATACTTTGATAAAGCTGTTTTTTAAAAAATGAACCCATTCCTGGGGCTGTGCTACTCTCCCTGGTCACCTGCCTGTGTCCCCAAGTGGGGCTGGCTGGCGAGTGTCAGTCCCAACCTTCCATGGCCTCTGGCTGGAGGCCCCTCAGCCACAGACAGCAGGCTGCTCCTGCTCCTTCCTCCAACGGAAGCAGGGCCTCCCTCCCAGTCCTAGAAGCTGGGGATTTCAGCCCAGTGGGTGTGGGCAGTGAATACCCTGGAGGCTTAGCAGAGGACAGAGAGGTCAACAGGAGTGCACAGTGGCCTCAAGGGCCGAGAGGGTCAGCCCCAGCCCCTAGCATGGTCACACTCTTCCACTCCCTGCCCCTCAGGCCCCTGACGCCTGCTGCCCCCTCTTCCATGGTGCCAGGGAGCCAGCCCAGGACTGGCTTTGAGCCTCAGCTCTGCTGCTTGCCCTGGGTGAGTGCACCCCTCCCTCCCTGCCTGTAAAACGGAGCCCCATGGTGCTTCCCAGGACACCCCACCCTGCTGTCCCCCCCAGGCAGAGTGCAGAGGATGTCTTGAGGCCCAGGTACCCAGGTGCTTACTGAGGGGTGGTGGGGGAGGGACGGGAGCCCTAAACAGAGCACCGCGCCTTCCCTTCCCTCACCCCCATCTGCCCAGAGAAGACAGGGCATGCATCTTGCTCTGCCTGAGCCCACCCTTGAGCAGAATGGGCAGTGAAGGAGGGGCCATTCCCTGCCCAAACCGCTTTTCCATCCTAGGTGGCCACTCCGACCCCCAAGCCTGGCTCCAAGAGCACGCTAGGGCATCCTGCCTGTGTCAGCCTGCCTGCAGCTGTGCCCCACCCCTCAATGGTGGGGCCCGTTGGGTGGTCCTGTCTGCATCTGCAAAGCTGAACTTTTCCAGCTGCCAACCCGCCACAGCCCAGGGAAACAGGATTGCCCCAGACAGAGAACAGAGACACAAAGTGTGAAAAATTGGACTGACAGTGCTGCACTGATAGCTTGTTGAACGAGTGAGGGAGCGCTGGCAGGGAAATTTACATTTATATAGTGCGTTTCACCAGGCTGGGCCAGGGCCACCGGCCAGACCCCCAGTACCATGTAATGCCCAGCATGACCCAGGCCCACCCACCAGGGCTCCAGGAGGCTCTGCCGTGAGCCTGGCAGGAGCCATTGTGGGCAGACCCTGGCTGGATGGGGGTGTGACACCACAATGTTCCCCCAGTGTACCCCCTTCACCCCATGAGCCCTCTGCCTACAGTACAGGGTCCTCCATCCTTCCAGCCAGGCCTCCCACCACTCTGGGTCAGCCCTGCCCCACTGACCCTCCCACAGCCTCCCCAGATGACAAGCCTCCCCAGAGAGCACTCACCTCCTGCCTCTCGCCCCCACAACCTCACATCCTTCACACACTCCGAGGGACTGAGGGACACATGGGAAGCTCCGGCCCGAGCCGGCGTGGGGGCTGGTGGGGAACTTGGAGAAGGACTTTTCTTCGCATCAGGCACAGACTCCCACTAGTGCACCTGCTAACAACTCTGGGCACCTGTCATCAGGCCAGAGACAGCAAGGAGGCCCGTATGGACTGAACTTGGAGACAGGGCCTCTAAGGGGGTAATCAAGGCTAGATGAGGCCATACAGGTGAGACCCTGATCTGACATGATGGGTGCCCTACAAGAAGAGTGAGGGTGACACCAGGGACGCAAACACATAGTAAGAGGATGCCACTGCAAGCCAAGGAGAGCGGCCTGGAGTTGTCAAACCTGCTGGTACCTTGATCTTGGACCTCAGCCTCTGGAACTGTGGGAAGATAAATGTCTGCGGTGTTTTGTTATGGCAGCCTGAGCTGACTAACACAGGCGTCAGTGCTGGAAAGCGGAAGAGAAATGACCATTTTTTTTACAAATGATGTGGCCATATCCCGGAAGAATCAACTGAAAACCACCTCTCACAAAAATGCACTTGAGTAAGGAGGCTGAGGACAAAATGGAAAAGCCCAAATCAACAACAACCAGAAGAAAAAAACCAAAAAAGACAAAATACTTAAGATTAAACTTAGCAAGAAAGATGTAAGCCTATACAAAGAAAGCTCCCAAGTTCCACTTAGGAATACGGAAATGTGAAAAACAGCCCATCCTAGGATGAGAGATTCACAAGGGCCCGGCACTTAGTTTAATGCTCTGTGTCTTAAAATTGTTAATACTTTTAAAGAAGGGGCTTCACGTGCTCGTTCTGCACAGATCATGTGGCCGGCCACTCTGCCCTGCCCTCCCTAGCAGCCTCAGCTGCAGCCGTGACAATGTCCTGGGAGCTGGTGGCTGGCAAGGTGAAGCCTCTGCCTCTGCTGAGCCCGTGCCCTCAGGCACCCCCAGCCCTGTGTTTGAGGACAAAGCTCGCCTGCCACCTCCCCTGTAAAGCCTTTTATGACTGCCGGCTGGCTGGGAGCACTGTGGGATGCGCCCCCTCCTCCCCATGAGCCTGCAGAGACGGGTGTGTGGATCAGCACATCCACAGTCACGGCACTCAGGACGTGGGGCCAGCTCAAGCCCCAGCTCTGCAGATGAGAACAGCCGGGCCCTGAGGGGCAAACTGGCCAGGCCAGGATCCCGACCTGGGGGCCTGACCACTGCACATAATTTCAGAGGAGACAAAACTTCTCTAAGCGACACAAAACGTAGATGCCATAAAAGAAGATTGATAAATTTGACTACATAAAATCAAGCATTTCTAAATGGCAAAAATTGCGCCCTCCCAAAAAAAGACAAATGGGGGCGTTAGGGGGGATGCAACATGTGTGAGGAATGAAAGGCTAATATCCTTTAAAAGCTCCTAAAAAGAAGAAAGAAAAAGCTTGGTGAAGTATTATAACAGAAAACAAGCAAAGGCCGGGAGGGCAGAGACGCAGCGCCTTTCTCCCGCCGGGCCCCAGTGCCTGCTGTGGTGGCCACGAGCAGGCTCAGTGTCGCCAGATGGCTCACTCCTCCTGCCCCCCGGCCTCCCGCCCCACTGAACCTGCCACGTTTGGGACCCCCACATCTCCCAGTCTTTGGCCCCTGCCGAGGCCTCCTCTGTCCTCTTGGCACTCATGGTGAGTGTGAAGCCAGAATGGGCAGCCTGTGAGCAGAGGAGGTTGGCACTGACACTCCCTGAGCACCACTGTATCAGTACCAAGGTGTCACCAGGCACATGAATGTCGAGGCTCCTACCCCCTCTGCACAGCCAATGCTCCCCGGTGCCTTGGGGCAGAGGTGGGGTTCTGGGGGCAACATCAGCCTGCACAGCCGAGGATGTGCCAGGGAGTGGGGCAGCCCAACCCAGCAGCCTTCCAGGGAGGACAGAGTCCCTCGGGCTCTGCTTCTGGAGGGATAAGGGGGCTCTAGTCAGGGAGCTGCCTCAGCCCCCCAAAACCAGCCCTGCTCCTGCAGGTGGGCTTCTGCAGTGGCTATCTTTGTAAGCTCTGAAAATGTCTTAAATAAAATGCACTTTATTTGATTAACTGAGTAGAGGGAGTCTTAGCACCTCCCTGGGTGTCCATCAATTTAGCCAGGATGGGGCAGTGAGTGCCACCCTGGAGGGCACCTGGAATACACCCATTACTGCTCCAGAAGCAGCATTTTTCTTGGGAGGTGATGGAGGAGCTTCATCATTTTCATAACAGAAGCATGTGGCATTTACATATTTTGTGACACTTACCAGGCCAGGGCTGTGCAGGGGGAGAGGGTGGAGGGGAGCTCAGCCTCACCTGCAGTGGTCCTGGCCCATGAGGCAGCTGCCAGGACAGTGATGGGGCGGGGGCAGGGGGCATTTCCTCTTGCAATGGCTGAATCTGGGAGTTCAACCTATACCCAGAAAACCTCACCTGGGGCCCAGGTTGGAAAAATGGAAGGAAAACTGTTCTTTACATCTCCCCACAGCAGCCAGCCGATTATCTTAAAATATGAAAATATGTTTGGTTCCCCTCTCCCGGCCCTCTGGGCCCACCCACAGCCCCTCTCCTGCACTTGCCCACTCCGGCCTGAGCTGACCTGATCGGTGGGGGCTGGCTTCTGTCCTACTACACTCGAGGATGCTGTCTCTACCATGTCTCCAGCCCCCCAGGGAAGGGTCCACTCAAAGGCCCCATCAGGCCTGGCCCCTGTGACCTGCTGCTGCTTCTAGAGGGGGCAGGACATGTGGGCCCTGACAGCAGGAGGCAAAGCTGGGGGCCGATGGACCTGCTCTAATCACCCTGTAACTATAGCTTCACCTTGAGGAGCATGCTGCCAACCCCAGGGCCCCTACTGCAGGACCCCCAGGACCCCCATCCCAGAGCCCCCCAGGACCCACACCCCAGAGCGCCCCAGAATCCCCAGCCCAGGGCCCCCCAAGGCCTCCCAGATCCCCAACACCAGTGTCCCCTTCCCTCTCCCATGGCCATCCAGGTCTTTAGCTTAAGGCCGGCCCAGGCCAGGCATCGCTGGGCTGGCTGGGTCCCCCTCTGCTGCCCCCAGGGTCAGTCACCACGTTCACCCGAAGGCAGACGTCTAGGTGGAGTCTGGCCGAAGCTCCTCCCATCCACTTAGCTGTGAAGTCTCTGCCCCACCTATCGTACTGGAATTGGGCCCTGATTGGTCCAATTGCACCACCCCGGCTGTGGGGATTGGCTGGGGCAAGCACGTGACCTGGGCGGGACCAATGAGGCGCAAGGCGGGACCACCGGGGGTGGCCGGGACGGAGCCTGGCCGAGCGAGGCCTTCGCGGGGCGGCGGCTCCTGGGCCCCGGCGAGGGGCGGCCTGGAGGGCGAGGGGTGTGGAGGGCAGGGCCGGCCGGCGGCGTGGGTGCAGCGGGAGTGGGCTGGGTCGGCGTCCTGGCTGGACTCAGATGTGGGCGGATGAGGCGGACAGTGTCTGCCCGGGGACGGCGCCTGGTGGGCTGCCGGGAGGAGGCGAGGACTCCGGAGGGCGGCTGTGCCCCTGCCGCAGTGGCGCCCAGAGAGAAACGCTGCGGATGGCGGGCTCCCCTCGCCGGCTTTGGTGAGATTTCTTACGCCGCCCACGAGTTATCAATCTCCGCTCCCTCAAAGACAAATGCCACGTCAGGCCGGCTGCCCGGACCCCCTATTTATCACCATTTAATATATATTAAAGCGCTCTCACCTCTGATTGGGAAAACAAACAAAAAAAGCTGCATCAATCACGGGGCGGCAACAGGCAGGAGGCAGGTGGGGCACAGGGGGGTGCTGGGGTCTCCCCTCTTTCCCAGCGGCCTTTGCTTCCCTGCCCCGGCAGAGGCTCTCAGACCCTCGCGGAGGTTCCAGCGGTGAGGACAGCGCCCTCCTTTGACTCAGGCCGCCCCAGCATGTGGCCGGCACACCCCACAGGCGGGCTAGTTCTCCTCCACTCCACTCCCCCAATGAGGTCATCCCCAGTACAGAGGAGGAAACTGAGGCACGGAGGGATTGGCCTGTGGCCAGCAAGTGTTCAGGAAGACACTGGTGCCCTGGCATGCCCCTCAGGGCACATCTGAGCCCCGGGAACCCATCAGAGCTGCCCTGTCTGGTCTGCTGAGACTGTCTAGGCACAGACACAGGGGGTCTGGGGTTTAGGGAGCCCCAGTGCAGAAGAACCACAGACTCCACTCGAGAAGGGGGTGCTGGTCCTGGCGGACATTCCCAGGTGGCCTCCGTGTTAGGGATGGGGAAACCAAGGTATACTTGTGCTCGACCAGGAGAGATGGACCCAGTTCCAGGGAAATGTTGAAATCCAGAGCGTGAGTTGCAGCCAGAGACGGTGTGGAGTGAACAGACCATTGGCCACCACTGACTTACTGATGCAGCCAGGAAAGACGAGGCTGGGGATTGGCCAGGGGGTAGCCAGGAGCCTCAGGGCTCAGCGGTGTATGCCCCACTCTACAGGTAGACAAACTGAGGCCAGGGCCGGGTGGACTCACACCCAGGCAGGCATCCTGTGTTGTCGACAGTTCCTCCCCCCAGCCCTGCCCCCATCCCTCCCCGCCTCCACCACCATCTCTCTCTGTTGCCACCCACCACTCCCCCCATCCCATAATAAGCCTTGCCTGGTCCCCTGGGGACTGCAGCACAAGGGGAGGGGCATGGGCTTGGGCCACTAAATCAGTCCATGCCTGTCACCAGCTCAGGGCGCAGGAGCTGCCCGAGCGGAAATAACAAATGGCTGTCATTGTGGAGCCAAAACCTGTGATTATAATTATCACATCCTCGGTGACCTTGCGTAAACTTTAATCCCTCTCCAATGGAGCATTTAAATAGCCTTCGCTGCGCTGCAAAGCCCCCGGCCCGCCTGCTGTGCCCCCAACCCCAGCGGCTGGCTCCCAGGGGGCAGGGACGCCTCTGGAACCACCGTGCCTGCCACGGTGCTGCACGAGGGTGCTGAGCTGGGAGTGCCTGTGACCAACCACCCAGCTGGGGGGCTCCCCTCAACCCCATTTCATAGAAGAGGGGGTGGGGATGTTGAGCAGCCCCAGGTAGGTGGGGGGCAGGCACAGCTCCAGGCCCTCTGACTCACTCCCCAGGGCCCGTGGCCTGGTCCTGGAGTAGGACAGCAGGGCCAGAGGTCATGGGGCCTCCATCCACTCAGCCCTCCCAAAGTTGGGGCCATAGCACCCCTGCTGGCTCCTCTTGGAGTGCCCCCGAAGCCCCTCACTCAGCCTAAGGGAGGCACCCTACTTATTTTCCTTGGCCAGGCTGCCGCTGCCTCTGTAGCCCCTAGCACTGCGCCAGCCTTGGAGTGGTCCAGGCCTGAGCCTGCGGAAGGCTCCTCTCGCCCACTCAAAGTTCTGGCCTGGGCACCTCGGCCAGGAGGCATCAGGAGGCGCCCATCTCACAGCTCGAGGGGTCCCTTGAAAGTGGCTCCCCTCCAGGGACAGGACCCCAGAATGTGGCAGGATGGGGCGCCTTGGGCCTGGGGGGCATGGTGCCCCCACCACCTCAGTGCGGCCGTCCCAGCTGGACATCCACACTGGGAAGCCCTACTAGGGCCATGAGGAGTCTGGACACAAAACAGACCCCTCCCCACGGCCCCTGGCCCCAGCACACACCCTTCCCCGCCCAGCACCCTGGGCCCCCGGTCTCCAAGCTTTCCTCCTCTCACAGACAGGGCTTTGGACTCACAGCTGAGAGGATGGGGGTTATTAACCCCCCAGGGCCAGTAGCCCAGGGCCCAGCCCCTGGCCAGCCCCTCCCACACATGTGCTCTTGGTGGGGGAGGGTCTGAAAGCTCCCTGAGCTCCTACCTGGGGCCCTGACCCTAATGGAGGCAGGGCAGGGGGAGACACCAGGAGCCCACACAGGGTGGGCTCAGTCGGTGCCCACCCCTCCACCCTGTTCTCCTCGCTGTCCTGCGGGAGGAGTCATGGGTCACAGATGGCTGTGGCCAAGACAGTTCTCTGTGCTCAGAGAGCCTGGTGCTCTCCCTGGGACCCACACAGGACTCCAAGGTCGGTGCTCTCCAAACTGTGTCCCTTGACAGTACCATAGTCTGCAAGACGTCAGAAGGACATGCTCAAACATGTTGGGAACGTTCCCATGGGCTCCTCGAGGGGTGGGGGCAGAGGGGCTTTCCATGCCCATCACCAAAGGTACTGACAAGTCCTGTCATAAAGAACCTCTTTGACTCTGTTTGAGTCCTAAGTCGTCCACATCAGTGTGCAGGAGCCTCTTGTTTTCACAGCACCCCCATCAACCCTTCTGAAGTTCCTTCTCTCCCTCCTGGGGTCACACCCTGTGCTGGGTACTGGGATAGCCAAGGCCTGGCAGACAAGGTCCCTGCCCTGTCTGGAACTGACTGGAGTTAATCAAATCAGGACAAATGCAGGTATCCACGCTGAGGTGCACAGGCCCGGGGGGTCAGGAGGTGTCTTGGGGGAGTCATCCGAGCAGAGACGTGTGTGAGGAGGGGATATGACCAGCAGACAGGAGTGGGAAGGGGATTCTAGCAGAGGAGATGGCACGTGCAGAGCTGGGGGGAGTTTGGATCTCTGAGAGGTGGGGATCAGGATGAGCCCAGGGCCAGGCCCTCACCTGGCACAGGGGCCCCACTCCTGCTCTCACTTGCCACATCTATTGGCACATCTGTCCCCACCTGCCGTAATAGCTGCTCAATGCCCTAGAGGGCTGGTGTTCTTGAGCCTGGGTGGGGGAGTGTCTGTGGTGGCATGTCATCAGGGTGCCCACCAGGCAGGGGGTGTCATGGGGAGCCAAGGTACTGTGCCTAGGCCCCCAGTGGTCCCCTAGCCTGGCTCCCGCTCAGTCAGCAGGGTCAAAGCCCACTCCCCGGGGGCTCCCCCAACCAGCCGCCTTCTCTGCTCCTGTCCCCAGTGCTTGGGCACTTGCCAGGATGCTCCTTGCCTCTCCCTGCAGGCCCCAGCCCATGCTGTTCCCTCAGCATGGGTGTGTCCCCTGTGCATCTCTCCTTGGGAGAAGTCCCAGCTTGTCCCCTAAAACCCTGTAGTTATCCTCTAAGAGGGTCTCCCCCCGGCTTTGAGCACCCCAAACACACAGCCTTGTCCTCACTCAGACGTCTCCCCAGGGTGGTGGGAGGGTGGTGGGGGGCAAGAGGAAGCCCCAAGGGAGCTCTCCATGAAAGTCCTGGCCCTGCACGCAGCTGGGGCTCTAGGGAGACATGCTCCAGGGCTCTTGGCATGGCAGGGTGGGATGGGGCCTTGAGGCAGGAGCAGGCTGTGCTGGGCAGTGGGGGTGGGCAGGCCAGGCCTGGGCACATGGGTCCATGCATGCCTACACGAGCATGTGCATACATGCACACTCATGCACAAGCACACACACAATGCACACATATGGCCAAGGCACATCTGTGCATGTGCACACATGCATACTCATACACACAAACACATGTGAATGCACTCATATATGCACACCTGTGCACATGTGTGGTGCCAGGTGAAGGGCTAGGGGCAGCTGGCGGGGTGCTGGCTGTGGAGTGGGCCCAGGTGGTCTGGGTAGCAGCTAAGTCTGCAGCAGGGAGAGATGCCAATGGGGAAGGGGGGCCTTCAGCTGAGCACCGAGACGCCCCAGAGTGATGTAAGCAGAGGAAGCAGGCCTTTGAGATGGCAGGAAATGGCTGCCACGGTGGCCAGGAGAGGCAGGTCCTCTGGGTGGAGAGAGGCCAGTTCCCAGGAGGAGGGCATGGCCAGCCAGGGCAGGTCCCCAGGGTCAGAGGTCAAGGCATGGGATGTCCCAGTTTGGTCTGGCAACAAGGAGGACGTTGGGGCCAGGCCTGAGCCATGACCTCTCGGTACCGGTGCAGGAAGGTCAGCAGGGACTGGAGACCCAGGGCCGAGGAGGCAGCAGGCAGGGAGAGGCTGAGGGAGGGGCACTGGCAGGAGGGGACGGGGGTCCTGGCTCCCAGCAGGGCCAACCTAGAGTGGGGCAGCAGCCCCCCAGGGAGGACACCTCAGGAGTGATCCCATCTCACCTCCTAACACAGGCCGAGGGTCGGCCCCTCCCACCGCCTCAGACCCCTCCATGGCGGAGGGCACGAGGCTCAGGGAGGTGCAGGTTGCAGGAGAGCTGGTGAGATCCAGGCTGCGGTTTCCTCCATGGGGGCTGGGCGCCATGTGGCTCCACAGCTCAGAGGACCATAGGGGCCTCGTTGGGCCAGGTAGGGCCACATGGGACACAGCAGGTCACACAGGCCACGTGGGTCACAGTGGACAGCCAACGCCAGCAGGTTGAGGGTCCCGAGCGCTTCACAAAGTGCTCAGAGTGAGGCCCTACTCAGGGCCATCCCTGCCCCCACGGCCCCTCTCCCACCCTCCCCCAGGGCTCAGGTGCAAGGGGGGCCTGGTGCAGCTTTGAGGAGGAGGCCATGCCATACCCCAGCCTCTCAGCTGGGCCTCAGTTTCCCCACAGCCCCAGCCTGCAGTGGGGGGTGTCTCTGGAGCCCAAGGAAGGCAGTGGGCCAGGACAGCAGCAGGGCTCAGGCGCTGGGACCTCAATTACTGCCGCCGACTCAGAAATGTCAGTGGTGCCTTCCACTCCCCCAGCCACTGAGTTTGGGCTGAAATAGCAGCAGCCCCAGCCCAGAATGAATCGCTTGGAAGTCACATAATTGCCGGCTGCCATGCGGTCACCCTTGACCATTTCGGGGACGGCTGTCAGATCAGTGCCAAAACATGGCTCTCGGGCCAGGAGGGCCACCCCACCCCTTGCAGGCACCCCTGGACCCCTCACTGCCACAGCAGCAGGCGAGGGCTGACTCTGTGTCTTGGAGGGGACGGTGCAGGGCAGGGTCGCCCTCGTCTGGGGCTGGGAGACTGATTACGGACTTACACGAGATGACGTGTACACAGTAAGTGCCAATGTTAGTCATTCCCCTCCCTCCCAGACGGCCCTGGATCCTCTGAGACTTCCCCAGAGAAACCAAAGATGCGGGAGACAGGAGCAAGTTGGGGGTGCATGGACCCCCATAGAGGCAGAGTGGGGACAGTATGGACATGGGGCCCGGGACGCTAGAAAGTGGCTGTCACAGGAAGGTGCCTTCAGAGCCACCACATGTGAGTCAAGCCCGTCCCCACCCTCACTGTCAGGGCTGTCCTGGACCCAGTGGGCCCCTCCCCCTGGGGGACCCACTTGGCACTTGCCTGTTCCTCCACCCCACTAGGAACCTGGGCTGGGGAAGGGCATTGTGACCGGCACTCTGGCAGGTGGGGCTGGTGGCCGAGGTGGGACTCAAGTCGTTAAGTGCCTGGCTTCCAGCCTGTTCTGTGCTTCCCCCTGCAGGACTGGTGTGGATGGAGGTGACTGCGTGAGCCAGCATGTGGGTGTGGGGAGCTGCGGGAACCAGCTCGGCCACCTTCAGAGCCCGGCTTGGTCCCTTTGGGTGTGGACCTGTGGCCATGGGGAATGCAGTGGGCGGCCCTGGAACAGGCTGGTGCTGCTCATAGCTCTTCTTGCACAGCCTAGGACTTGGCCCAGCCAAGCAGGTGTCACAGCAAGCCCTGGGCATTCTGCCCGGGACGTGCCCACTCTCTCCATGACATTAAAGGAGGGAGAAGAAATGCATCCAGGGGACAGGGCTACCCAAAGGCCACACCACCCTAGTGGCTGGTTATGCTGGGCCTTGTGGCCACTATCAGGACTCAGATCATGTCCCTGCTCTATGCAAAGCCGTCAGGAGCTGTGCTGGCTGGGGGGGCAGGGGCTGGGAGGAGGAACCACACACACACAGACATGCACATACATGCTTGCACACATGCACATGCACAGGGCACACATACACACACACGTGTGTGCACAAGTATGCACGTACTGCGCACACTCACACATATGGACATGTCTACACACTTGCATACATGCAGATGCACACACAAGTGCACACACATTCAAGCCCTGTTCCCGCAACATGCACTCAACCTGTGACTAAAGCTCCTGAGGGCTGCTGACCTGCACACCACCCTTTCAGGGCCCTCCTGGTCCAGGTGGCCAGAGGCAGGGGTGGTCAGGGGGCCGTCCAACAGTGGGTGGGAATAGAGGAGGCCCTGACACAAGTTGTGGGGCACAAACCATAGGCTTGGGGGGGCAACCTCAGCTGGTTCCAGGAAGAGGTTATTCATCCTTCCATCTACCTACCCGCCCATTTATCATCTTCCCTCCCTTTAGCCACCACATGCTCACACCCACCCATTCACCCCTCATCCATTCATCCTTCCAAGCACAGAGTTATCCATCCAATCATTTATTAGAGTCCATCAACTCTTCCATGTTCCTATATATCCACCCCTCCACCCACCAGTCCCCCATCCATCTCTGTGTATCTGTATATGCATCCACCTGCTCATTCGTCAATCCATCGACCTATCCATGCATCCACTTCTCCATCAATCTGTGTGAGAGGGGCCAGGGTCCGGTGCCCATGAGGTGGTGCCAGCCTTCACCAGCACAGAAGGGAATCCATGTCCAGGGGTAGAGCTGGTAGTGGGAGAATGGGGCAGTTCTCTTTTAGGTTATGCTTGTTTCCCAGTGAACACAGTAAGGTCATCAGCTGGGGTTGGAGAGTAAGCGGAGGGTGGTGGCAGTTTAAGGAAAGAAGAGGTGGGGGAGGTGCACCGAAAGCAAGAGAGGGCGCGAGAAGGAGAAAGTAGGATTGCTGGGCAGTGCTGTGCACCCCTGAGGCTTGTGGTCATGAATCTACAGAATGTGCAGCACGATTGTGTTTGTGCGCAGCCACATCTGCTGCTCAAGTTCATCTACATGTTCACCCATTGCCGTCCATCCATCCTTCCGCCCACCCAGCCACCGTCCATCCATCCATCCATCCATCCCTTCATCTCTCTATCCAGCAAGCCACCACCCACCCGTCCATCCATCCACCTATCCATCCATCTGTCCATCCATCCATCCACTTCTGCACCCACCCACTCTTCCACCCATCACACATCCTTGCCCCTCCTCCATTCCAGGGAATGGTGTGGAGGATGGGGCTCTGTCCCTGACCTCAAAGAAGACTGAAGTGCAGGACGAGTGGGGGGGACAAACGAGTGAAGTGCTGCAGTGGTCACCGTGGGCTGTGGCACTCTGTGCCTCCATGGCCCTAGCGTCCCATCCTTCCGGCTCATCCTGGGCCGTGTCCTGGGCCTCTCAGTTTGGAGATGGTGTCACAGGCTGGTGGTGGGACTGGGCTGGAGCTGGAGTGGGTCCCTTCTGTCCCCGTACTCACCGCCCCTTCTGTGTCTTCCCCCTTCCAGGTCAGGCCTGGTTCCAAGGCCCGTGTGTCCTGCAATCTACAGGAAGCAAAACAACATGAAAACAGCCCATGTCCTCCACGTGGCTCCAGACTCCAGACTCTGCCCTGCGTTGGGGGGTGGGGGAAGATGGGGGAGCCCCATCCCTCCAACCCACCACGACTCAGTCGCTGGCCCTCAGGAGGGCATGAGTGTCACTCGGCTGCCCTGCTGGGACCCACAGAGGCTGCAGCACCCTCGAGGGCAAAAGCCTGAGGCTCTGGCTGGGCCCCAGCACTGCCCTTCAGCATCCCGGCAAGGCCAAGCTGTGCTGGGGGTTCTCGTCACAAGGGATGTAGGGGATGGGGAGGCAGGACCCAGGAGGGCAGGCCAAGGAAATCCCCTGCCCCCAGGACCAGGGGTGCGTGATGGCTCCAGACAGAGCTGGTGACTGCACACGGGGCTGGGCACAAGTCAGTGGCCAGGCAGGTGCACCTTGGCGGGCAGTTGCAGGGGAGGTGGGCTGCGGCTGGGCCGGCTGGGGGAGGGGGCAAGGCCTTCCCACACCTCCCCTGGAGAGATCCCACGCCTCCCTGCCAGGCAGATAAACCCAGCACCTCCCCATCCCCATCCCCGGATGGAAGCAGGTGCCACACCGGGGGCGCTTTAGTCCTCCCCAGCGGGGCAGCAAGGTGGCCCCACTCGGTCCTGTCCTCGCAGGTGGCGCCTTCACTCCCAACCCTATGGGAGTGTCCACACTCCAGGGAAGGGCCACAGAAGGGCCCCGCCCTGGCCTGTCCCAGCTGCAGCCCCTTGCCCGGGCCCGGGGCAGGCCTGCGGTCCTGGCTTCTCGGGCAGCACCTGGCTCCCTCTGTCCTGACCTGTCAGTCGCACCCGGAGCCTCCCCTCACACACAGTGACCTTGAAACGCAGGAGTCCTGCGTGGTCTGGGGAGAGAACGTGCTCTATAGACTTCACGCTCTTCAGAATGGCATTTGTCTGCGCCCTGCTCCCCGCCGCCGCTCTGTCAGTCTCCCAGACGCGCTCGCCTCCCGCCCCTGCCCAGAATAACCTAAAACCCGAAAAACTGCCATCACTCGTGCTTCCTTCTTAGAAAACACCCAATATCTCAATCTTATCAGGCCGGTTATTTATGTGTCTCTACTCCTGGGCAGATGAAACAGGACCGCAAAATCCGCAGGCCGTGCCTCCCGCCGCAGCCGCAGATAAGCCCGAGGTGGGTAGGGAGGGCTGCGGGGCCTCTGGGAGCTGTGCGCCGCCTCCGTCGGGCTCCACCCTGCCCTGGACGTCTGCTCCTCCTGGCTCCCTGGGCCACGGACAAAAACCGGGTGCCTGCATGACTCCCAGCTCTCAGTCCCTGGAGGGCTGGGCCTGTGGGATGGGGCTGGTCACACTGTGGGGTGGTTTGGTGTCTCCAGGTGACATGTGCAGCTCCATGGCTCTGTCCCACCTCCCCCTACTCTCGCCTTGCTCACACACACAGGCGGGGACCCTGAGGTGGCCCTGTCAGAGTGCAGGAGCAGAAAGGTCGCTGGTGGTTGGAAGATGCAGCTAAGACTGGCCTCTTGGCCATTGGCTTGGCAAAGTGGCCTTCCCAGGTGGGCGTGGGACTGTTGCCCACTCCGTCATGGGTGGTTCTCCCAGCATGGCTCTGACACCTGCTCTCCAAGCCCTGGGGAGAGGGGACAGTGGGGTCACAGATGTCAAACCTAAATGTGAACATACAGAACGAGCAGATTCGAGGCTGGGTGTGGGTGGAGGCCTCCCCATAGAGGGGCACACGTGAGCAGAAGGCGGAGGAGCAGCATCTGGTCGCCAGGATCTCGGGGACAAAGGGCCCTGAGGTGGGAAGTGGGAGCCACGCGCAGACGAGCCCCTGAGGATGACCCGTCTGAGTGTGGAGAATTTGAGCTGTAAGAACAACGGGCACGAAGTTGGAGGGACATCGTCATCACCAGGGCTGGGAGAAAGGCCTCTTAAATTTTCAAAAGTATAAACTAGAAGGCACAAATCAATACATTTCAACGCCATCAAATAATTAAGGATTTTGCTGCCTAAAAGCTAATGGACAAACAACAGTAGGACAAGATACTTGTGACATCTAGAAGAACTCCACAAGTCAAACTCCACACAGCAGCAAGGGCGACGCAGCCCGGGCAGCAAACCTGGCAGGATGCCCCAGCGACGTGCCGAGGGAAAACCCGGCAGACCTCGAGACGTGCAAATAAAACTATGCCTCATACCTGCCTGACTCAGGGAGCGACAGGTGCGACCTGCCCCTGCTTGATGAATGAGCAGCGCACACCCGGTCCTGGAAGGACCCACACTTGCTGCCCAAACACAGCCCTCTTGACAGCCAAAGGGACAACCGGCAAGAACCGGGGTGTCTGTGGGCAGTTGGGAATGCACAGTCTCCCTACCTGGGGTCAGCAGCGCCCCAGGGCATCCCTTGCAGCCACGCTCTGGTGTGTGGGGCAGGTGGGATGGCGTCCCAGGAGAGAGCCACATGCCTGGTTCCAATTCCAGCTCTGCCACTAGCAGGGGCATCTTGGCCAGTTCAAGCCCTCTGTGCCTCCCTTGCAGAATTGTGTGTCATGGGCTGGACTGTGTCCCCCCAAATTCACGTGTTGTGCCACGGAATGTGACAGGATTTGGAGATGGAGCCTTGCAAGAGGTGATGAAGTTAGAATGGGGTCTTCAGGGTGGGCTCTGACACTATACGACTATTGTCCTCATAAGAAGAGATTAAGACACAGACACCACAGAGGGATGGCTGTGTGAGGACACCAGGGAAGGCGTCACCTGCATGCCAAGGGGAGGCCTCAGAGGAACCAGCCCTGCCTGGACTCAGTCTCCAGGACTGCAGGGAAATGAACACCCGCCGTGTGAGCGGCCAGCTTGCAGCACTGGGCACCCTAGTGGTGCACTGTGCCAGTCTGTGTTTGGCGCTCAGAGCCGGCGGGGAGAAGGTCCTGGGTGATGCGTGATCATGACGGGCTGTCCCAGGAAGAAGTGTGCTCTCCCACCGAGTGCTGGGGGAGGAGGAGCTCAGTGTGCTTTGTCCCTGGATCTCCCTCTGGGTGTGTGTCGGGTGGAGGCCGCGGTGCTGCTTCTGGGGGTGAGGGGTGCATAGGTCAGTACCCCCCGCCCGCAGGGTGGGCACAAAACCCCGACTTGCCCCTGACTACATGCTTGCCCTAAGCTTCTACCCCACCCCTCCTGAAGGCCAGACGGTGGCCTGTGGGTCACTGCAGCCAGCGCCTGGGTGTCTGCTAGCACTGGCTTGGCCTGGGGTTCAGGGCCTCTGTCCTCTGCTCGCCCAGCCTCGAGGGTGAGGTGCCAGATGCAGGTTCATTCATTCATTTACTTGTCTGTTCATTCAGTGCTCTTGCACCGAGTGCCCGGGGCTGGGGGCTGGGCCTGGAGACCCTGGAGGCCCCACCTTCTGGTGTCCACAGGCAGCGGAGACCTCAGCCTGGCCAGAGGAGAGTGGGAGGGCTGGGCGGGCCACGGACGAGCTGGAAGGTGGAAAGGCACCATTCCCCTGGCACCCTGGGACCCCGGGCCAGCAGCCGCAGAAGAGGGATGATTTCGTCCCTCCCCACCGCCTCCACTGGCCCTGCTGGCAGGCCTCTGACACCCCTCATGCTGGCCCTGGGCAGAGGGACCCGGCCATGTCCCAGAGTGACCCCAGGCAACCTCCTGCCCCTGCCCCCCACAGGAGGCCCCACAGTGGCCACTCAGCTCCATCCCATGGGACTCTGATGGGACCAAGCCCTGCTGGCTGGACCATCTCTTGCCTCCTGGCATCTGTGCCCTGAAACTCAGGCAGCCAGAGAGCAGCATGCAGCAGACCTTGGGCAATCCCGATGCTGGTGGCAGGCTGGGGGCTCCTGGACCCTCCCTCATCATTGCCAGGTCTTCTCACCCAGGGGGCCCACGTGGGAGGAGCTGCCAGGGAGTTGTTGTCCCATGGGCAACTCGGTCCCCGAGGGAACCAGGCATGGGGGCAGGAGGGGCTGAGCCTCATTTGCTCGGGGTCTCAACAATGCACCAAACGCACCTCCTAGAAAGCCGCCCCACCTCTGAGGACTGGGTGAGGGCAGGACCAGAGGCCAGGGTGTGCAGGGACAAGCTCCCAGGACCTGAGCCAGGCCAGGCCTCAGGAGTGGTCAGCACATGCACACAATGTGTGTACAGACCACAGGCACACACATGCACACAACACACACATAGCACACACGTACCCTAATCTTGCCCAGCCAGAAGGTGGCAGCCAGGACCCCTCCCTGTGTCACTCGGTAGGCCTTCCTCAGGTGAAGCCCCTGCCCCACACCACCAGCTCCCAAGCCAGTGCCCTCCCTGGGCCCCAACCCACCAGTGTGCGAAGTGCTCAGTGCCTCCCAGGGTGTGACTCTGACTGTGACAGGCTGTGGACAGTGATGGGCAGTGCCGGCCACCCCATGGGAAGCTGTGCTCTGCCTGCTACCTTGGCTGGATGCCTCTGGCCTCGGGCCTGGAGGAGCCAATTGGTCAGGGCCTGGGAAGTGCTGGTGCTGCCCCAAACAGTGGACGTGTCTGCACAGCGCTCCTGCAAGGGACCTGCACCATTTTACAGATGTGAACACTGAGCTCAGAGGGTGAGTCAGCACTTCTGGGGCATCATCTTGATGACCAGGCTCTCCCAACTGTCTGCTAGTCTCAGCCATGAGTGTGCCCTGGGACTTCACCTCCGGCCATGGCAGGACACTCAGCCCAGGCCGGGCCACCTCCTGTCCCTTTTGGATGTTGGGCACCTTCACTGGGCAAAGGTGGGGCTGCAACTGCCCCCACCCCCACTGACGGCCATCCTTCCCTGGGCCCCTGTCCCGCATCTGCTGTGGACAAACCTGGGGGCTCCATGGAGAGGGTCAGATGTGAGGGGCTGGGCCAGCAGGACCTCGTCTGCACAGCCCCCTCCTGCCCTCAGCCAGCCAAGGTGGGCAGTGGCCTCAGGGGGCACCACTGTCCACTGCAGTGTGAGGAGGGCGTCTCCCTGGGAGTGTGAGCCCCAGGCAGGCCGTGTCACATGGGGTGGGCGTGCGTCCTGAGGGCTGGGGGAGAGCCAGGTCGTCCTAAGCCAGGGCAGCCAGTGAGCAGAAGGGCCTGGCATAGGGAAGGGGCCCTCGGCTCCCACCGCCACCTCCTCAGGAAGCTCCAAGATGAGCGCGGGGTCCAGAGGGTCCCACAGCCAGGGCAGCCCCCTCCAAGCTGGGTCCAGGGAGCCCCACACCCCATGGGCATCCCTCGGCTGTGTTCTCGAGTCCCAGAGCCTCTGGGCCCTGCACTGAGGGTGACCAGCGACAACACAGGGGAGGGGCCAAGGGGGACCCTCCCACCACCCACCCGCACACCCCTGGGCCATCTGTTGGGCACTCCCCCTCTGTGGGGTCTTGGGGCACCCCCAGTGCCTCCTCCCTCCCCTGGGCCTGTCCCGGGCGTCCTGGGTGATGCCCGGCAGGGTCGTGGGGAGCGTCCCCTGCTGCTGGGAGGTGAGGTGGGGCTCCCCTTACTCCAGCTGCTCCTCACTGACCTCTGGCCCCACAGGGACCTCTGAGGGAGGAGACCCCGACCCCCTTCCCTGCTGCTGAGCACCACAAATGAGGACTTGGGCCCCGGCTAGTCGGCACATGGCAAGTGCGCACCTTGGGCCAGCCCTCTGGGAGGAGAAGAGGCGCTGCAGAGGCCGCGTCTGGGCAGCTGGGTGAGCCCTGGGACTGGTCAGGGAAGGCTTCTTGGAAGAAGTGGCCACCTGGTGGATGGGGGAGCCAGCCAGGAGAAGTTGGGGAAGTGCTGTCGTGTGCTGCCACCCCTGGCCATTGCAGGACTTCCACCCTCTGCAGAGTCCTGGCCTTGCTGGCAGCTGGGGGACTCCTCCCGTCTGCCTCTGGAGTCCCTCAATGGCGGGCCAGGCCTTTACCATCAGGCGGGAAGGACCACATCCTCCTCTCGTCCCCACCTCGAACAGGCACTGTCCACCCGGCTGGCCCAACTGGTTTGCAGAGCCCAGGGGACCAGCGGTCACAGGTGGCAGCCCCTGCCAAGGTGTCCTAGGGTCTGCTGATGGATGAGGTGTAGGAGCTCCACCTCCAGGGCTCCACGGGGAACTCCTATGGGCCTGGCATGGGCGTGAATGTGCAGGGGAGGGGGCTGGGGAGGCGCAGCCCGGGGCAGGGACCTGCCCGACAGGCAAAGGACGGAAGTGGGGCTCCCTGCCCTGGCAGCCCCGGCTGGCAGAGCATCCCCCTTGCAGCTGAGCAGAGCTGCACAGGGAGAGGCTGGCACAGCCACACTGAAGAAAACAGCATCTGACACAAAATAAATCTCTTAATAAAATTACCATTGCCCAGCCCAACACTCTCTGCATATGCAATGAAACTCACACACCGCGGTGACAGTGACGAGGGAAGGAGTCCATTCAGGGAAGGGCCTAGCCCAGGCGGGCCCTGGGCACTGGCACCAGGCACCAGCTTGTGCCCACATGTGCCCATGACCGACACGCACACGGCCCTGTGGAACTGCGGTTTATCAACCCGTTACAGTAATGAACCCCTGGAACAAAGAAATCTGCCTTGAAGCAAATTCTGTCTCTGCCGCAGGGCCACGCACAGGCTTGGGGGACAGGCAGCTCGCCTGGCGGAGCAAGCGCAGGCACTGGACAGGCTCTGGGCAGGCGCTGGCGAGGCTGGAGGGGGAGGTGGGGAGAGGGGAGAAGCAAGCTCAGATCTTGGCTCTGACCAACCCTTGACTGCTGCCTCACCTGACCTCACCTCTGTTGGCCCCACTCCCCAACTCAAAAATGGGAACAAGAATACCTCCCTGTGGGCAGTACCCTGGAGCCTGCCCTCCCACCCAGGCCTTGAGAGGTGGCAGAGCCCACCCCCACCTCTGTGGCCCACTGAGCACCAAGCCAGCACCTGACCAAGCTGGCCAATCATGTTCCTTCTCCTGGGGCTCAGCCTGCCCCTGGCTGACAGGTGGGCGAGGCGGGCACCGGGGTGGGGTCAGGTTTGGGCTTTGAGGAGCCGTGCGCCTTGGGAGGAGTGTGAGGCCCCAGAGGGAGATGAGGGCACTGCCAGGGCACTCAGGGTGCAAGTGACCAGAGCCCCGACTCAGGAAGCATCAAAGGCAACTCCCTGCTCAAACAGCCAAGTGGGCTGTGAACCTGCTTCAGGCAAGTTTTGATCCAACATCTCATGCAAGGACCAGGTTGCCTCTGCCCTTTGGGGTGACTTGGAGGCCTTTCTGAGGGAGGGCAGAGACAGTGAGGCCCCACTTGCACCCTGGCTTGCTGGAGAATAAGACGGGCCCTGCAGGAGGCAGGGGAGTGGGAGGAGGAGGGCTTAGTTTGGGACATGCTGGGTCCTGGGAGCAGACGGTAGCTGAGATGGGCACTGTCTCCAGGAGAACAGCAGGTCAGGGGGCCAAAGAGGCCCGTGGGAGACACCCCCGATGGTGACATGGCTGAACCCCCCATCCCCCAGGTGTGACCACAGTTCAAAGGAGGCTTCCTCCGAGGCGGCCCCTCTCTAGGAGCAGGGGTCAGTGTGGTGGGTGGACAACCCCGTGGCTGCTCACTGCTGGTGTCCTCGGGCCACTTGGCCTTTCTGAACCTCAGTTTTCCCATCATGGGTGAATGTCCCCATTCAGTGTGATAGGGTGAGTCACACGTGTGAGCTCCCAGGAACTATAAGGAGCTCTGAGTGAGCAGGTGAGGGTGGGGTCGTGGCACCCTGGCTGTGCGAGGTGGCTCTGGGTGGGAAGGCTTTGCCCAGGTCCCTCAATGCGTCCAGTGAAGGGCCAGGCCTACCACCAAATGCCCATGTGCCCTCAGCTCTCCCTGTGTGGCCAGAGATGTGGCCTCCCCACAGTCACACAGTCACATAGCCAGATGGGCCTCCAGCCACCAGGTGCTGCCCTGTCCATTAAGGAGACAGGTCCTGGGCTCCCTGGTGGTCCATTGTCAGGGGAGCCCCAGCCCCATCCCTCCCCCTTGGCTGTCTGAAGTGGGGGGCTGCCAGACCATGGCTCAGGAACCCGTGAGCTGGGAGTAAGTAAGTTCATTACCTTCTACAACGTGATAAGCCCACTCTGATTGCTGCATTAAGGGACAGGACTGCAAGATTATAAATTACAGGGTATGTTCTCACGTGTCTGTCTCTCCAGGGCCAGCCAGGAGAAGTTAATTATTTTTATAGGTCCAGATAGGGCATGGGGTGATCAGAATGCCTGGTCCCAGGTCAGAGCTGCACAGATGCCACCCGCTGCCCACTCTGAGACCCGGTGGCATATCCCGCATGTGGGAGCCCACCACGGCCGCTCGGCCGTGCCGCGCCAGCCGTGCCACCCCTCGCTCCCCGCCGCGGGTGCACAGGTTAAGGCGAGGCGGCAGTTTCCTATTATTGCTGCCCACGGGGGCAGTGGGCCGAGTGCGGCTCCCTGAGTGGCCAGCGAGGCCATCAGTAACCCTGAAGGATGGTCAGTAATCCTTTTCTCCCCCAATTGCCCACCACAGCCTATATTACAAATACATAAATCATAATGTTTCAACAAAAGCAAAATTTAATTTTCTCCTTTCAGCCGTTATCTGGGCCGGGTGGTATATGGCAGGCTGCGCCCGGCTCATTTATTACGCCCGTTGAATGGATAATGGCAGGCTGAGTCGATTGTCGCCAGCTTTGTTAGGCCTCTGAATGTGCAGCGCAGCCTGTGGCGGCCCAATCTCCCCACATCTGTAATAGATACACAGGACTCTATTATTCCTTGCCACAGCAAAATTAAATAGTTGTGTGTGTGCGGGGTGGGGGCCGGGGCTCCGGGAAGGTGGGCGGCGAGCACCTCGTGGGGAGGCCTGCTCAGCTGCTGCGGTGCCCCCTCGCCCTGTGAAGCCCACCCCCAGCCTGGCCAGAGCCACTGGGCTCCTTGGGGAAGTGGCAGCAGGTTTGGGGCTGTGGAGCTGCCCTCTCGGACACAGATGCAACCAGGAGCGTCTTGGGCTCAGCAGTCGGGGACACTCTTGGCCTGCCCACACTATCACACTATGTGATGGGCCCATTTCACAGGCCCAGGAAACTGAGGCTTGTGAGCTGTGACCTGCCTAAGCGAGGGCAGGATGACAGTGCCAAGCTCCCTGTTGGGGATCCCTCCTTGGGCTCTGGCATTTCTGCCTCATGAGGCCCACTAGGACTGTGGAGTCGGAGTCCCCTGGGCTTGGACCTCAGGGACAGTGTGATAGGGTGGGGGCTCTCACATGCCCACCTGCCCATCATCAGTGCATGCCCCTTCCTGTCCAGTGGAGCCCCCTCCACCACGCAGCCTGCAAACACGCACCCCAGCCACGTTGCCTGTAGCCAACACCCTACCCTGGGGACTTTCGCTGGTGGCTCTGAGTGTTGGGAGCTACGGGGGAGCTCAGAGCTACCCTCACCCACCCTCCCTGGTAAGCAAAGCTGGGACCCTGGCCCCCCACTCCCAGCTGGGGAAGGTGCCCTGGCTTGGTGTCCATGGAACTCCAGGAATCCCAGCACCTGGCTCTTTCCTATAGAGCACCCACGGGGTGCAGGGGAGGGTGGACCCTGCTGTGGACCCTCTCAAGTGGACTGCTGTGGCCTTGTGACCAGTGACCACTGATGACCATTGTCCCCAGCCCCCCTCCTGCATGGAAGAGGATGGGGTGGGGAACCCCGGGAACCCTCCTGCCCATCCTTCCCAAGGGCTGCTGGCCCATGTGGGCAGAAGCCACCAGAGCAGAGAGCTTCAGGCTGGATGCAGCCCTGTCCCAGCTCCCGGGAAGCAGCCCAGGGGAGGTGGGAGGCGGCAGGTTCATTATGGAAGTGTGGACGCTTCTGACACCACGAGTGAAGGCACTTCCTCCCCGTGTTCCCTCGTGCGTGTCTGCAAATGCACTTTGACAACATGGAGATGGAACGCAGGCAGGGCTGCGGCCCGTTTCTCATTTAACCTTTGTAATGCTCCCTCCTCATGTCATCGACGCCTCTGGGGGATGCTGCTTCACGGGCTGCCCCGCACTCTGGCCCCACACACCCCACGTCCCCATGGCCACCTGAAGCCTAGGTGCTGCACGGTACCTGCCAAGGTCCAGACTGCCCTATCCTGGGACCTGAGTCTTGCTCTCACCTTACGGCCCACCGCTGACCGTCGGCTCTGACCATGTGGGGGGCTTCTTGTGCCCCACAGGGCCCACTGTGCCAGGGGCCTCCATCCCCACAGAAAGCTGTTGGGGCACAGAGGCGGGGGGTGGGGAGTACGGGGGTGGTGGCAGCAAGCCCTGAGGCCAGCACAGGCAGGAGGAGAGGCCGTGCTCCCCACCATAAGCGGGCGATGGAGCACCCGAGCTGGGGTCTGCAGACACAGCCGCCTCTGTGCCCCTCAGCTGGCTTTCCTCAAAGCTCCCGTTTGTCCCTTAATGATGCTTGAGAAGATGCCTGGAGTTCCTGGTTGCATTTGGCTAGTAAAACTCAGTCTGGTTTAAACCTTAATCACAAATCCTGTTTCTGGTTGTCCTCCTCTGCCCCTAAGGGCATCCTCAGGTGGGCTGGGCTGACAGACATGCACTCGGGTGGTCGGTTCTCCCCTCACGTGGCCTCTGTCATCACTGAGCGCTGACTGTGCCCTGACAGTGCCCAGCACTGAGCTAGGGAGGAGAGATGAGAATTCCTGTCCTCGTGGAGCTGGCATCCCAGGGACAGAGATGATCAAAAACATCACACATAAGTAAACTTTAAAGTTAGAACGTGACCCCTGCCGTGAAAGTTAAGAACTGGGTCGGGGGTGGGAGTCAGGGCAGTACAAGTGCATTTGCTATTTTCCAGTCGGCTGGGCAGCGGGGGCAGGGGTAGCGAAGACTGGAAGGAAGTGAGGGCAGGAACAGCATTCCCAAACGAAGGAACAGCCAGTGCAAAGACCCTGGGGCCACAGCTTGCCCGACCTGCTCAGGACAGCGAGGCTGGCAGAAGGCCGGGGGCAGTGAGGTCTGAGAAGTCACAGGGTCGTGCACACAGATCTGAAAACCGCACGGGGCTCTAACTTGCCCGTAGTGAAGGAAGCCACTGGAGGGTGTGAGAGGGAAGAGAGGATCTCACATGTGCTTTAAATGACTGCCCTAAGCAGTGTGTGGAGAAGGGAGTTCAGGGACCCAGGTGGGACCAGGAGCAGGCAGGAAGCCACTGCAACAGCCCAGCTGAGAACGATGGTGGCCCGGCCTGGGTGGTGGGGCAGGGAGAAGGGCCGGGTGCAGGACGCATTGCAAAAGTAGTGGGCTTGGCTAATGCACTGGATATGGTGAGCAAAAGAGATGAGTCGAAGACAAATTCAAGGTCCTGACCTGAGCAATTAGAGGGAGGGAGCTGCCCTCACCGGAGGTGGGGGCTGGGGGGGAGCAGGGGTGGGAGGGAGGTCAGGAATCTGGTTTTGAGCACGTTGAGTGCGGTATGTCTACCAGACACCCAAGCGGAGCCGTTGAGTAGCAGCTGAATTTATGAACGTGAAGCTCAGCGAGAGTTCTGGGCTGGACACAGACGTGTGGGAGTTGTGGTGTAAAGATGGTGCCTAAAGCCAACAGGGCCCAATGAGACTGCCCAGGGAGCAACGTAAAGGTGAGGAGGGCCCAGGCCCGAGCCCAGGGGATGTCCCTCATGGAGGGGCCGGGGAGATGAGGAGAAGCCAGGACAGGAGACTGAGACGGCGCGGTCGGAGAGGCAAGAGGGAAGGCAGGTGTGAGCTGCCTGGAAGCCACTTGAGGAAAGTGTCCCCCGGAGGAGGGAGATGCTGCCGCAGGGGGTGAGGTGAGAACGGAGAACTGACCACTAGATTTAAAACACGGCAGTCCCTGGTGACTCTGATAAGAGCAATTTTAGTGGAAGAACAGGGAAGAAAACCTGACTGGAGTAAATCTCAAAAGAGTGAAGGAGCTCCACGGATGGACAAGGTGGACAAAGAAGATCTAGGTTTACCCTCCTACCTGAAGCACTAAAAATGGTACATGAGCCAATGGCTCCGAAGATATTGAACACCAGGCAACGAAGATGAAGGACGTCAGAGACCCAGAAGAGATGAGGTGAGCCCGTGTTGCTCCAGTGCTGCCTTGAGAGGCTTCCGGGCCATGGCGCAGGGAGGGGACCCCGGTGGGGCAGAGAGAAGAGCACCAGTGACCTGAGGGACGATTTCCAGTAGCCAAACCCAGCCAGCCCTTTGCATCTGTGGGGTCAGCTTCTGTGGATCCAACCAACCATGGATGGAAGATATTTTAAAAAAGAAAGCATCTGTACTAAACATGTACAGACTTTTTTCCTGTCATTTTCCCTAAACAATACAGTATAACTACTATTCACATATCATGTACATTGCCTTAGGTACTATAAGTAATTTAGAGATGATTTAATGCATACAGGAGAATGTACATAGGTTAAAGCAAATACCACACCACCTTATATCAGGGACTTGAGCATCTGCAGATTTTGGTATCCACGGGGGGCCCTGTCACCAATTCCCCATGGATGCAGAAGAACAACAGTATATGTGTGATTGGAGTTCTTCAAGGGGGAGGAAAGGACAGAAAAAAACTATTTCAAGAAATCATGACCAACATTTTCCTAAATAGTATGAAACTATAAACCCACAGGTCCAAGAAGCTCAACAAATAACAAGCAAAATTCATTAAAACTAGTGATAAAGGGAACGTCTTAAAAGCAGCCAAATTGGGGGAAACACGCACACACACACGCACACACATATGTGCAAAGAAACAAAGACAAAGGTGACAGCAGGTTTCTCACTGGGAACAGTGCAAGCTGGGAAAGAGTGAAACAGTGTCTTCAAAGTACTGAAAGAAAAATAAAACTGTCAGCCTAATATTCTTTCACAGTGAAAATATCTTTCAAATACAAAAGCAAAATAAAGACTTTTTCAGACATAAAAAAAGCTGAAAGAATTTATCACCGGAAGACCCACACTACAAGAAATGTCGAAGGATCTTTCCCAAGAAGAAGGCACATGATACCAAATGAAAACCCGTGTCTCCACAGAAGAATTTAGAGCATCAGAACTGGCAGCTGTGACAATTTTCTGTTTCAAGTAAAATAATAATAATAATGTGTTGTGAGGTTTATAACATGTGTGGAAGTAAAACGTATGACCAGAACAGCACCCAGCCCAGGGAGGGAGAGGTTGAAGTGCGCAGCGTAAGGCTCGCACACTGTCCATGCTGTAGTGTGACACCGTAGTGTCACTTGAAGGTAGACCATGATGAATTAAAGACGCATACTATAAACCCTAAAGCAATCACTAAAATAACAAACCAAAGCATTATAGCCAATACGCCAACAAAGGAGACGAAATGAAATCATGAAAAATACTCCAAAAGGAGACAGAAAAAGAGGAAAGGGGAGCAGAGGATACAGGATACAAATGACAAACAAAAGCAAGATGATGAATTTAAATCCAGGTACATTAATATTGACATTAAATGTAAGTTGTCTAAACACTGCAATTAGAAGGCAGAAGTTGTCTGATTGAACCGAAACATCAAGACCCGAATATGTGCTGCCTATGAGAAACCCACTTTAAATATAAAAACACAAATAGGTTAAAAGTAAATGGATAGAAAAAGATAAATCATGCTAATACTAATAAAATAAAGCTAAAGGGGCTACATTAATCTCACACAAAGTAGATTTCAGAGTAGACAGACAGTATTACCAGGGAGAATGAGGGTCAATTTTTAATGGTAAAGTGTTAATTCATCAAGAGGACATAAAAATTCTAAGTATGTGTGCTCCCAAAAACAGAACTTCAAACACTGAGAAAATCACAAGAAAACATAGACAAATCCACAAGGATAGAGATTTCAACACCCCTCTCTCAGTAACTGATAGGACAAGTAGGGAGAATATCGTCCAGTCTGTAGAAGACGAACACTCCCAGCCATGCTGGTCTAATTGACACATAGAACACTCGCCCGGCGACAGGACAAGTGCTCTCTTTTCAAATTCATGAGGAATATTTATCAGGAAACATCATATTCTGGGCCATAAAATAAGTGTCAATAAATCTAAAAGTATGCAAGTCATACAACTTATCACAAAGATATGTTACATGACCACAATGGAATTAAGCTAAAAATCAATAACAGAAAAATATCTGGAAATTTTTTAAATATATGGAAACTAAATAACACAATTCTAAATAACCTCTGGGTCACAGAAGAAATCAAAAGGAGAATGAACCGAATGCAAGTGAAAATGTAACATAGCAAAGAATTTGGGATGCTGCGGGGGACGCCCAGCACTGGCATCAAACATCGGCGTTGGGGAGAAAGACGGACCCCAAACCAACGGCCTCAGCGGACACCTTGTGAAACCAAGAAGAAAAAGACCGAATAAAACTCAAAGAAAACAGAAGAAAGGAAAGAATAAATATTAAAGTGGAATCAATAACATAGAAAACAGAAAGCAGTGGAGAAAATCAATGAAACCAAAAGTTGGTTCTTCGAGAAGATCGTTGAGACTAATAAACCAGACCAGTGAGGAGACGCAGTGAGAGGCACAGACGACCGACCTCAGGACCCTGGGAAGGTGGCATCGTTGAGATCTACGTACAGCAAGGGGATGTCGTGGACATTTTATGCCGGTGAATTTAACAACTTAGATGACACGGAAAAATTTCTCAAAACACAAACTATCAAAGCTCATTCAAGAAGAAATAAAAAATATGACTAGTCAGTCCTGTAGCAATTAAAGATTGAATTTATAGTTAAAAATCTTCCCAAAAGAGAACTCCAAGACCAAATAGGTTTCAAGGAAGAAATAACACCAATTCCACACAAACTCTTCTAGAAAATGGGAGAGAAGGAATAATATCCGATTCATTTTATGAGACAAGCATTACCCTGATACCAAACCCAGGCAATGACACTAAAGAAAACTACAGACTAATATCCATTATGAACGTAAATGCAAATATTCTTAAAATTTAGCAAATAGAATCCAACAATATTTTCAAAGGATACTACCTCACGCTCAAGAGGTGTTGCATAATGTGTGGAATGCAAAGTTGGTTTAACATTCAAAACTCAATCACTGTAATTCACCATACTAACAGACTAAAAAAGAAAAACCTTATGACTATTTAAATAGATACAGAAAAATTATTTGACAAAATCTGACAATCATTTCTGATTTAAAAAAAAAAATTTCACAAAATAGAAGAGAACATCCTCAACTTTATAAAGGGCATTTCTGGAAAATGCACAGTCAACACCATACCTAGTGGTGAAAGACTGAATACTTTCCCCCCGAGATTAGGAAAAAGGCAAGGATGCTTGCTGTCATTCCTATTCAATATTGACTGGGTATTCCAGCCAGTGCAATAAACAAAAATGAAAAGTACTCAGATTGGAAAGGAAGAAGTAACACTTTATTCACAGACAACACGAGCATCTCATAGAGAATCCTATGGAATCTACAAAGAGGCTACTAGAATTAATACTCGAGAGTTTAGCAAGGTTGCAGGATACAAGATTATTATCCAAAAACCAATTGTATTTCTATATACTAGCAACAAACAATCGTCAATTTAAAAATTTTAAATAGTACATACAATGCCATCAAAAATATAAAATACGTAGGGATACATCTGATAAAATACATGCAAGATCTGTGCACTGAAAACTATAAAACATTGCTCAGACAAAGAAGACCTAAATAAATGGAGAGAGACACCATGTTTGTGGATCAGAAGACTCGATATTCAGATATCAGCTCCCTTTGGACCCATCTGCAGACGCAATGAAATCCAAACCCAAATACCAGTGGGCTATTTTTTTTTTGGCAGAAATTGACATGCTGGTTTAAAGAATCTCAAATAGTCAAAACAACTTTCAAAAGAGGACAAAGTGGGAGGACTCTCGCTCCCCGGCGTGGAGGCTCATGCTGAAGCTACAGCGGTCACTGCAGCATGGCGCCGGCCAGGCGAAGGTAAGACCGCACACACGTTCGTCTGTCAGCAGTCCCTCGCCCTGGCCCTGGTGACAGTGCCAGCTTTCACCCATCAAGCCCACCCTGTGGCCAGCCCTGGGGCTTTGCCATCCCCAGGTTCCCCTGACCCTGCCCACGCCTTTGCAAATAGCCCCTTGGCCACACTCCGCACAGACCCAGGCACCCATTCGGTCAGGCCAGACACTTCCTGCTGGGCCAGAACTGTGTGAGCACCAGTGAGTGTGGCCCTGATGGGTCCAGCAGGAACAAGACTGAGAGGTCCCCCATGGAGGGTGTGGACTGGCTGGGAAGACAGGTGTGGGGGAGGGAGGGGGACGGAGGAGGAGGGAGAAGGGGGAGGAGGGAGGAAGAGGGGGAGGAGGGAGGAGGAGGAGGTCCCCCCCTATTTTCCAGTGAACTGTATGTGGCTTTGAGGGGGTGATTTCCACTGCTCTTTCTTCTTCTTTATGACTTAGTTCTGGGTCATGGCTGAGCCCCTTAGATTCTGGGGCATTGATGAGCTTCCAGGCAGAAAGTGGAATGCCACAGGCCTGAGCACAGACTCTGGAGTCAGGGAGGGGTCAGACCCACCCAGCCCCCTACTCTCCATGGGCCTTGCTCTCTGCCCAGCACTCTTCAAGCATCTCCTGGGCTCCCACGTCCCCAGCGTCTGGCCTGGGTGCTGCCCTCTGACCCCTGGTTACCACACCAGCCTCCACGGGGCTCCGAGTCGAGAAGCCGCCTGTTCTCTGCCCTCTGGTAGCCGCAGGCCCCTCCAAGGAGTCCATCTGAGACGCAGGGATCCGTGGAGTTCCTGCAGCCTCGAGCAAAGGGAGCAGCATCTCCATGGAGGGAACAGCAGGCACAAAAGCTGTGTGCTGGGGGTGTGGACACCAGAACTGGAGCGGCACTCTGGCTGGAGGGCAGAGAACGGCACCCTGATGCTGAGGACCCGGGGCTGAGGTGGGACTGAGACCTGTTCTGGGCCATGAGGAGCCACTCGAGGGTCCCAAATAGGAGAGGAACCAGTCAGGTCTCCATTTTGGCAGGTGTCTAAGTCCAGCTGGAGAGCTGGGGGGGAGATGGGTGAGCTGAGAGATCCTCAAGGTAAATTGAGACTTGGGGAAGACGGGGGTGGTGAGGGCTCAAGGCAGTGGCCCTGGCCCAAGCCGGGTGCCCTGGAGTGAGACCCCGTGCTCCAGTATCGGCTGAGTTTGATTTGGGGTGTCTAGAGACCCTGGTGGAATCACCGAGTGGACGTGGTGAGGCTGGGGTGAGGTCTCCTGGGCTCCCTGCAGCTGAGCTTGCCTGAGGGTGGGAGAGAGGAGGCAGGTGCACCTGCAGGGCACACAGGGACGACATCTGTCCCCATGCCCAGGAAGGACGTTGAGGGCAGCCTTGAGCATTCCCTGTCCTCCTTGTCAAGGGCTGGCAGCCAACCAGGTGGGCTCCCACCTTGATGAAGCTGTGCCCTGAGTGGGCATCTGTGGAGCCCTCCTCCTGGTGGGAAGGGAAGGGTCGGGGGGCAGGCACATTGGGCAGAGGCTCCCAGGGCAGTGCCTGGGGAGGGGTCCTTTCCTGACCTGGGCCAGGTCCCCAGGCTCCTCTTGTTCGCATCTCAAGACCCTCCGTCCCCCAGACAGACAGCCGGACCAAGGAAAACCCAGACTCTGGTGACGGGAGCCCCTGCTGACAGCCTCCCCTGGGATGGCGCCAGTGATCTGCACTAAGTTCCCTGGAGGTGGACAGGCACCAGGCAGACAAAGGCCACAGGAGCAGCAACGGCCACAAAGCAATAAGGAGAGGCATAATGGTGCCTGCACTTTTAATTTGTGACTAATTTGTTGCACAATGAGGTTGCAATTTTCTAATTGTGATTGCCATTTTAATTTTACTCATGGCTGTGCAACCAACAATGTATAGTCTAGTAATTAAAATTAATTGTACCTTCACCTGCATATTTCTATTAGGCTGTTAAATTTAGTCTGTGAGCTCAATGATTCTGTTCCCGGAAAGATGCCGAACTCATTTCACTGAGCCCAGTTCTGCCGCATTTGCTGACTCCCCTCAAGGAGGGTGGCCTTGCCCTCTGACGAGGGGACAGGGTGCTGATCTCTGCCCCAGCTCCCCGGCGGGTGAGGGGCCCTGAGCTCTTGAGGAATTTCACTGAGCTTATGAGTCTATTATTTATTGCATTACTAATGACTTATTAGGTTCCAAATTGTATGTGGGGGTTTCATGAACAATCTTGGAAAAGGGATTTCTCCACCAAATTAAGCCCATGAATTCCTCCCACAGTTCTTGCTGGACACCATTTTCCCAGCATGAGGGTCCTAGCGGCCTTTGGTAGGGTGGAGGTGGGACAGGGGCCAGGACCTGAGGATCAGCCTGGGCGTCAGGGACAGAGATACCCCAATACCCCTGCAGGGGTGCCCTTCCCAGTAGCCCCCAGGGTGCATGGGGAAAGCGCCTTTCCTGTGCTGGGTGAGGGTAACTCCAGGACCCTTTGTGCACCTTGGAGGCCACAGGCACAGGCTCTGTGACCTCACTCTGGCTGCACCCAAGACTCACCCTCCAGGGACCCTGGTGCAAGGGCAACATGGCCGGCCACTCTGGTGGACCATAGGTGGCACCAGGGGTTCCAGCCCACCCAATCCCACCCCCCTGTCCACTGATTCCTTCTAGCAATTCCTGTGACCCAAGTCAGTTGCGGTTTCTGTGGTTTGAGACCAGGAATCCGATGGATGCGTCAGGATGGGATCTGCTGAGGCTCCATGTCCTACCGGCCTGGCCAGGATGCAGCAGTTCTGCGGTTTTCTTCCCTGGGGGTGGGAAGGAGACCTTGAGCAGAGCCTCCTGGGCCCGCGGGCTGCACCAGGAGCCAGAGAGTGGCCCATCCAGACCCAGGGCGGCCTCCCAGGGCAGTGGCAGAGAGGGTCCCCAGAGCAAGTGGCAGCTGAGCAGCAAGTGGACCTGGGAAGACTGATGGAGCTGGAGCAAGTGGGGAGGGGCAACTGCCAGAGCGTCTTCCCAAAGGGAGGGAATTAAGGCAGAGAGACAACTCAGGAAGGGTCTGAGGAGCTGGAACCTGGCCTTGAGCTGGGTGGTCTTGGTGGCTCTTCCAGGCATTTCTAAACTACATCCCCATCCCACCCTGGAGTCTTGGAGGTTCCTCTGGTGGGCAGACTGAGGTGCAAGGGACAGGTCAGGAGGGCCTGCCAGGATCCCGGGGACACCCCACTGTGGCCCACACACCTTGGAGATGCAGATGGCTCTGAGGCTGACTCCTGGGGCCCCTTGGAGAGGCACAGGGAAGGCTGGGCCCACGAGTCCAGGCTGGGGTGGTGGTGCTGCCCAGGGAAGCGCTGACTCTCAAAGGGAGTCACCAGAGGGTCAGTATTGATCCCATGACCTCCAAGGATGGGGCACTGGGCAGGGGCTAGACAAGGCCTCTGGCTGGGGCTCTCCACCCCACCCTCAGGACTAGGTCTCTGCTCAGAGTGACAGCTTTGTACCTGCAGACAGCCTAAGCAGGGGGAGGGAGGCAGGGAGGTATGAAGCCGAAGGGACTGCCCCTGCCACGGAGGGACACTGAGCCTCCTCCTCTGAGTTGCAAGTTTCCAACCCACTGAGCCAAGAAACCGCACCTTTTGGTTACCTATTCCCTGAGCCAGGCCATGATGGGGCCAGGGAGAGGTCAGCTGTGATTCTGCTTCCTCTATATGGAGGAAGACGCAGCTCCTGATTGTGCAAGAGGAAAGGATGGGCCCTTCATACATCTTCAGAGAGGCTGGGAATAGATGCTTCTTTGCCCGCCCACCCACCACCCATCCACCATCCATCCATCCACACACCTACCTACCTACCTACCACCCACCTATCCATCCATCCATCCACCCACCCACTCACCTATTCAGCAAGTGCACACTGAGTGCTTGCCATGTGTTGGAGCTAGGCACAGAGCAGGGAGCAGGACAGGCAGGGCTATTGAGCCCTCAGGTTTGTCACATCCTTAGATGAGCTTGGCAGGTAAGGTGGATAATATTGACAGAAAATAAATTCAGAAAACATCTAGAATGTCTTGCCAATATACACTATGGATAAAAACAGTACAGGGGAGGGGGCCGGGTGCTGGGGCTGGTGGGAGCAGGAGAGCCTCACCAGAGGAGCAGCGTCTGAGCCAAGGCCTGAGGATGCGAGGGGAGGGCTGTGGAGCTGCGTGGATGCTGGAGAAGCAGCCGGGAGGCCAGGTGGCTGGGGGTGGGCATGGGCGTGGGCTCAAGACCATGGAAGGACTTGGTCTCTTCCCTGGCTGGCACAGGAGCCATCAGAAGCTGTGAGTGAGGAGGGACCTACCTCGTGGGGCTGCCATCCCCTTGTCCTACACCCACCACCACAGGCATCCTAGACCACGGTGTGACAAGTTACACGGCTTGATACCCGAAGTGGGCCTTGTCCCCCAGGCTGGAGGCCAGCTGCTCAGCACAGCCTGTACCCTCATCCACCCCCACAGTCACTCCAGCGCCCCGCCTCTTCCTGCCCTGCCTTTGCCCCAGACATCCTTTCCCCAGTTCTTACCCCGGCGAACTCCTCATTCATGGGCCTCCTCCCCCAAGAAGCCCTCCTGGACACTTGGGCAGGGTAGCTGTGAGCACACCCCCCCCGTGCACTCTAGCCATGACACCTGCTCTAACGGGCCCACCGCAGGCAGGAGACGACGCAGAAACCCTACCCTCCACTCCCTTTCTGGGGGTGGCCCCAGCACTGTCCTGCATCCTGTGGCCTGCGTTTCGCCTGCTCCCAGGTCTCCTTCTCTGCTGGCACCATGCCCAGAAAGGGCACCTCCCGCCAGATCTAGGGACCTGGGGGATGAGACCCTCCTGCCCATCCCCTGCTCAGCTTCATATGCCCAGGCCTAGATGGCTGCCCTTCCAGCTTGCCTGTCCCCATCTTGCAAAGTCCCCTGAGCTTCTGTGCTCAGGCCAGCAGCTGGGGTCCTCCAGCTTCCCTCATCCCTCTGCTGCCACAGCGAGATTTCACAGTAAACAGCTCTCTGATCACACCCCACCTGGGCCCCCATCTCTTGCCTGGACAGCTGAAGGGGCCTCTGCACTGTCTTCTGCTGACCCCTCCACCCCGGCCCCCGCCTCCCCCAGCTGCCCCTGCTTGGACACCACCACCCCTCCATGTTGTCTCCCCCACCTGCTCCATCCCTGCTGAGCACAGCAGCCTTGGGGAGCCCCAAGTGTTGGCATGTTCAGACCACGTGGGTCCGCGCACGTGGCTCACAGGCAGGGTGGGGCCTTTCTGCTGCTCCCCACAGCATCCCCAGTAGTGAGAGTTCCATGGATGTCACCAAATGAACGAACAAATGAAGGAATGAACAGATGTCCGCAGTGCCTCTTATCACTGGAACCAGCAGGTTCACTGGTTTTTATTAATAAGGACAAAATGCAATGACATATTCAAGGCCTGCTGGAGCTGACCCTGTGGCGGCAGAAAAGGCAGATGCTCTGCCACACGGCGCCACTGGACCGAGTTCCAGCCTTGCCCTTCAGGCCTTGTGCTCCTGGGTCAGGCCTGGAGGGTCCTGCTGCCTGTGGCCACTTGTGCCCAGAGCAGAGGGTGAGAAGGACCAGGCGCTGTGCAGGGAGCCCTGGGGACCCTCATCCAGGAGGATGCCAGTCCTGGGCAGGGCAGGGTGGGGATCAGGCCTGTGGGAGGCTTGGGAGCCCAGAGCCCAGGGCCAGGCCAGCATCCAAGAGGGTGCCTTGCCAGCCCTGGCCCTTCCGGCCCCTCCCTACAGTGCCCAGAGGTGGCCACCCACTCCCAGCCCTTCTTCCCAACCCGACTTGGGTCAGGCCCCCCTCCCTGGGCCTGCCTCCCAGCCTGGCAGCCATCCTGCCTCCAGGGCCCAGGGCTCCGGGCCAGGGTGGGCGATGCTCAGCACTGTGTGCCCACACTGCTCTGGGAGTTGGGCCCACAGTGGCCGGCACAGACATGCCTCGCCCTGCCTGGGGGGGGACAGTGATGAATGACGATGCCACGGGCATGTCAGCCACTGCCGGGCACCAATGCAGGCAGAGGAGGGACAGTGAGGGAGCAGGGGGGACAAGTTTTAACAGGGGTCAGGAGAGGCCCAGATGACAAGGAGGATGCCAGGGCTCATAAAGCACCCAGATGTGTGTTTGGGAACAGCAGGAGGCTGGGGCAGGGGGTGGGCTGGACTCAAAGGAGGGGGTGTCCTCAAAGTTTCCGAGCAGAGGAGGGCAGAGATGACCAGACTCTTGGCTTCTGTGCAGAGAACAGGGTTTGGGGTCCAAGGCAAAGTCGGGGGAAGCGGGAGGGGGGCTTCTAACAGGCCCCTGCTGCAGTCCCAGCAAAAAAGCATGGGCAGCTGGAGGGACCCTGGAGGTGGAGCGGAGGAGCTGCTGCCACCAGGTGTGGGGAGCCCAGGGCACTGGACGTGGGTGGCTTTGCCTTCGAGGAGGGGCATGCGGGCTTGGGAGGGGTGAGGCCCCAGGCTGAGGGAAGGGAGCCCCCTCCGCACTGCTCCCTGGCAGAACAGCCCCGCATACACCTACACCAGGAGGTGACGGTCCAGCTGCAGTGGGTGGTGGGCCGGTGGCACCCTCAGTCTCAGGGGAGGGGTGACTGGCCTGGGGGCCTTGCCAGGACTCCTGCCCGCCCCCATGCACCCAGAAGCCCCCTTGGGACACGGGACACAGGCGCGGGCACTGACACTCGTCAGGCCCGATAACGGGCACGCTGCCGATGGCGCCAGCGCATTAATCTTCCCCAAATTAAAATCTGCAGCGCAGCGTTTAAGATTGAGGCCACCACGGTTCAGCGCGGTGTGACCGCCAATTTTGATAAAAGTGTTTTAAGAGCGGGGAGACGGAGATAAATTGCCTGCGGCTGCAGCGCACCGCCGGGTGAGAGCCGCACGGCGGCCACAGACACCGGGTCGCCCCTGCCGCTGAGCTGCCCGCTGTGACATCCAGTGACACCATCCTGGACAGCTCAGAGACCCCTGCAGCAGCCAGCCAGGCCTGGGAGCAGCACCCCGAGGCAGTCTGCACCCCACCGTGGCGGGGCTGCTGGTGAGTGAAGGCGGGAATGTGTTGCTGGGCTCAGCGCTCCCCCTGAGGGCTTACCGGAGGAGGGGAAGGACAGAGAGGGATTGTTGGACAACAGTGAGGGCCCAGGAGGGTGCCGACAGCAGGGCAGATGGGGCAGGCCCAGGGGAGGGGCAGGGGGGCTTGAGACCAACCCCTGAAGGCCCCAGAGGAGGTGGGCTGGCGCCTGCTTGCTGGACACATCCTTGATGGCTTCCGCTTTTTCTTATAAAGTTGAAGCTGGCAAGAAACACCTGGGTTTGCAGCGGGTGAGGGCTGCCTGCTTGTCCCTCCCCGGGAGCAGCCGTGAAATTGATATTTAAAACTAATTGTACAGCACCCTTGGGGCAGCTGGGCTGGGCGATGGCTGGACAGCGGCCACATTCATTCTATCTTGCCTCAGGCTCTGTCCATGACCCCAGCAGGAGATTAGGGGCCGAGGATGAGGGGCTTATCTCCAGCGGACAGTGGCTGCCCCACCCCCACCTGCTGGCCACAGCCCCCTCCTACGTCTGCCTGAGGCCACGAGCTGCCCCCTCCTTGGAGAGTGTCCCTCCGATCTCATAACATCCAATTATTGCCCTGACTGCTGTCTAGGGCTTGGATCAAATCACTCAGCTACAGTGAGGAGCCCCAAACAGGTCAATCTTGGCCGGTTAGACACGGTGTCCAACGTGAGGCTGCACACAGCCCACCTCAGGAGCCAGAGGCAACACACAGCTCAGGGGGCAGCAGCGGCCACCAGGCTGTCAATGATGCTGAGCTCTGGCTGTTGTTCAAGGCCAGGTGAGAGAACGTCATCTGAGAGTGCAGAGCACAGTCAGGTGTGTACACAAGGGCAGTGACCTCTGGAGAGGCCACCAGTGACTGACCACCAGGACAGCCAGCAGTGCTGGCAGTCAGCACCACAGCCTCTGGGCCCTGGGCTCCAGGCCTGTGTATCCCAGAATACTGAGCTGGATAGTGTCCCTCTAAAATTCATGTCCACCAGAACCTGTGAATGTGACTTATTTGGAGATAGTCTTTGCAGGTATAATCAAGTGAAAATTGCATCACATTGGATTAGGGTGGGCCCTGATCCAATGACAGGTGTCCTTATAAGAAGAAAAGATGGAGACACAGAGACACATACACAGAACAGACCGTGTGAAGACAGAGGCAGACACTGGAGTGATGCCACTAAGCAGGGCACGCCAAGGATAGCCGGCAGCCACCAGGAGCTGGGAGGAGGCAGGAAGGATCCTCCCCTAGAGCCTTCAGAGAGAGTGTGGCCCTGCCCATACCTGGATTTCAGACTTCTGGGTTCCAGAGTGTGAGAGAATACACTTCTGTTGTTTTAAGCCACCCAGGTGTGGTACTTTGTCATGGCAGCCACAGGATGGTAATATACCCAGTGTGTTGGTGAAATCCAGCTCGGGTCCTAGGCCCATGGCTTCTGCCCACCTCCCCCCATCTCCCTTCTCAAGCTCCCTGCTCCTCCCATGGCCCTCTGGGTTCCCACACCTACATCCCACTGTCCTGGGCCACCTGAATCCACCGAATCCCCTGTCAGTCCCAGCCACATCACCAAATAGCGGCCAGCCCCCGGGATCCTACTCCCCACCCTAGACTCTCCATAAAGCCAGGCAGTGGGGCTCTGAAGTGCCCTTCCAGCCTTCAGGCTCCCAAGGCCCCTTGCCTCTCCCCAGGTAGCCCTGGGCTTGGCAGGAGAAGGGCACGGTGCTTAAAGCCACCAGTGGACCTGGGTTAGCATCCTCAACCTCTTGGAGTCTTGGCACTTGCATCTGTATGGTGAGGGAGAAACTCACATTGCTGATGTGGCTTATGATCTCCCATCCCAAGGGAAGAGTGGAATAAGGTGTGTAAAACCACACCTGGTTGGCCAGTGTAGACAGGAATGATCCAGGAGAACCAGACATCTGGCCACCCAAAATGTCCCTGGCCCCAAGGGCTATGAGGACTAAATGAGGGGACCTGAGTAAAGCTCTCTTAGCACAGTGCCCAGACCCTACTGGGAACTCAACCAACACTTCTGTCTGCCTCTTAATATTGGCAGCCACCTCCAGACCTTACATCCTCAGCCTATGGTAGGAGCTGTCACCAGCACACATGGCCTGCTCTCCCCATGAGGCTGGGCCCCTCACATTGGATCATTCATCACCCTCTTGCCACAGGCACTGTGCCCATCCACGGCCTTCAAGTCAGTGGCTCCCATTTCATTCAGACTCTTGCACTTGTGTGCTCTACCAAGGCATTAAAAACCCATTGTCCCACTTCATCTAATGGCAACAGTTTGAGGTCTGCAAGGGAAACATCATTCCCATTGTCACTCACCATCATTGCCCATAGTCACCCATGACCACCACCGTCATCACCAATACATCATTGCCATCATCACCATCATCATCACCACCATTAACATCACCACCATCATCACCATCACCATCATCACCATCATCACCATCATCATCACCATCATTATTATTACCATCACCATCATCACCATCATCACAATCACCACCATCACCATTATCATTACCATCACCACCATCACCATCATCACCATCATCACTATCATCACCATCATCACCATCACCATCATCACCATCATCACCATCACCATCACCACCATCACATCATCACTCATCACCATCATCACCATCACCATCATAATCACCACCTTCATCACCATCACCATCATCACCATCACCATCACCATCATCACCACCATAATCACCACCTTCATCACCATCACCATCATCACCATCATCATCATCACCACCATCACCATCATCACCACCATAATCACCACCATCACCACCATCACCATCATCACCATCACCATCATTGCCATTGTCATTACTGCCATCAACCCAATAATCTTCTTTGTCATTTTTACTGTCAGTATCAACTATCATCCTCATTGTCACCATTGTCATTTCCTTCAATCCCTTAATTATCTCCTTTGTCATCATCTTCATTATCACCACCACCATTGTCAACATTGGTGGTCATCATCACCACGCAAAACCAATTTTCAGCTGGAAAGTCAAAGGCCAGAAATTTTGGACAATTTGCCCAAGTCCGCCCAGACAGTTTGTAGAACAGCTCAAACATTCAAACACCTTCTGACCCGACTTCCATCCCAGTAGCAGAAGAAATGCCACCTAAGCAGCACCCACGTTGCCCTCGCCCTCCCCACCCCCTTCTTGGGGACAAGCTGGTTTTCTGGCCATGCCCACAGTCGATTTTGCTTGAGGCTCCTGTATCCTGCTCACTCCCTCAGTCATGCCCCGGCTCTGTAAGGCCAGAGAATCCTTTTCCATAATACCCAATAAATAACCTGGATTTAATTGAATTAATATCGACAGCATGTAATTGCTCCTGGTTGTTCAAGCCTGCTAGGGAGGGGCACGAGGGGGCGGAGCAGTGAGGTTATTGCTTTAAAAAAATGCCCTCAGCCCCGAGCAGCGTTTTGGCCTTATTATTATAGTAATAATGAGGGTAGCTGATTTGATCTCTCCTTCCACAATAGTGCGGCACAGCGGCTAAATAAACAGCCAAAGTCCTTTGTCCCTGTGGGCTGTTTCCGGGTAATTAAAATCAATAGGGCCTTCCTCACAGATCTCCTTAGACCCATCAAGGCTCAGTGCTCAAGGCTGCCAGGTATAAGACAAGCAAATGAACTTGCGGGTCCTTGGAGGGTCTGGAGGGAAGAGCTGTGCGTGAGCAAGATGGGCAGTGCCCTACCTGAGCCCCTTCCCACCCACAAGGGCAAGCCCTCCCATGCCACAGCCTTCCCCAGGCCCCGGGACTTCTGGCACAGCCTCAGAGGTAATGAGCGGGTCCCAGTGAGGTCAGCGTCTCAGGCCGCAGCTCTGAAGCCAGCGAGGAGGAGCACCCACAAAGGGGCTTTCCTGGGCTTGGGGTCTGTAAGGAGGGTCTGAAAGGGCTCTCCTCACCCTCGTCTTCCATGGACCTTTGAGCCTTTGTGGGGCACTTGCCTCCCCTCCCCAGCGCCTGCACAGCAGTCACCCCACATCCTTGTCCCTGGTCCCACGGACAGCACTTGGAGGCCCTGCATTGGGCCTCTCAGCAGCACACGCCCCAGGCCCTCATTCACTGCAGGTGCCCGGTGGCCTCCACACACCAGGGCCTGTCCTGGGATCTGGGGTCCCAGGAAGTGGACGGGCACTGCTCTCGGGAGCTCACCTCAAGGCAGGGAGGCCGGCCTACTGTGCTTGGAGCAAAGTGGGGGTTCCTAGCCCCATGCCGCGCGAGAGCTGGCACCGTGGCAAGACACCGGTGGCCAGGCCCGGGTGCCGCGGAGGGGCGGGCGAGGTTCTGGGAACACATTAAAGGCAGAGACTATGTGAGGACAGGGGTGGGTGCTTGGAGCAAGTGGGGGGAGCTGCTGACCATGATGGGGCAGGGACCAGGGGTGGGGCCGCAGTCAGCGGGGGCGCCGAGGGGGGTGCCTGTTGGACATTCATAGGGGATGCCAGAAAGATGAGTGATTGTCAAGCTCAGAAGAGTAAGCTTGGCTGGAGATGCAGATTTGGGGTCCTCAGAGCATAGGCTGAGGCTCCCGGGGTGAGTGTGGACAAAGCAGGTCAGGGTACCAGGACTGACACAGGCACCCTGTATCTAGAGGTCACAGGTTAGGGAGATGGAGAGAAACCGCATCGGAGCCCGAGCAGGGGACCTGGGGGTCCCGGGGAATGAGCTCGGGGGTCCCTGAGCTTCAGAGGTCAGGTCAGAAGTGACCTTGGCTGGGGTCCGCATGTGTGATGCCGTGCTGGGCTTACCCTATATCACCCTGAACCCAGATTGTCCGTGCACACATGACGCTGAGTGGACACATGTTCAGGGTCACACTGCTTGTCCTGTCCCCTTGGTCTCCAAACCAGACCTCTGCCCCATCCACCTGGCCACTCTGGGTGGCCACCACTGAGCCCACCTAGCCCCTTGGGGTCTCCTAACCGGCCACCTCCCTGACACCCCTCTCTGGCCCCGGGTCTCCCCCATCTGTGGGCCTTAGCCTGGCTGTCCCCTCTGCACAGAGGCTCTTTGTCCAGCTGATTATGCAGCTGCCCCTCCTTCCCGGTCACTCCTGGACACAGCACCCTGGCATCCCCTCCCCAGTGCTCGTGCACTCTGACTGCCGTATTGAGCAGTTTCCTCGCTTTAGTCCAGAACACAGGCCCCACTGCAGCCCCTAAGGAAAGGCCTGCATTTAGACCTTCCCTGTGGCCTCCACGTGTTCATTCCTCAATGTAAGCTGTTACCACATTTCTGCCCCAAGTGTCTGTGTATCCATGCGTGGCCTCTGCAAGACCCTGTCCTGAGGTCATGTCCCATGTGGTGGGGGCGTGGGTTCTGGCATGAGGCTGACATCACCAGCTGACAGGGGGAGCCTGACATCCTGGAGGGAGGTGCTGCCTAACGCCCTCCCCCTGCAGGATGCCCCAGAACAGGAGCATGTCACTGCGTGTGTCCTGGGGCCCAGCACAGCTCCTGGTGGTGCACAGGAGGTGCCCAACCAGCGTGTCCGTCAGGGTCCAGCCAAGTCAGAGCCAACACAGGCCAGGACACCCAACAGGAGGAATTTATGATGGGAGATTACTGCAGGGGCTGGGTGGGCCGCCTGGGGTAAGCCAGGACCTCAGCCCCCACCCCCGAGGGTTGGAGGAGCTGGGGAGGGCTGCAGGGTCCCTGAGTTGGAGCTCAGACAAGCACACAGATACACACCTGCATAAGGGCACATGCTCACGCCTGTGCACACACAGGCACACATAACCACAGGTGCACACACACACATCCCCTCCTCCTCCAGCCTGACCACGTTCCAAGCTCCCCGTCTTCCAATGGGAGCAGACACAGGTCCTTCTCTGACTTGAGGCTGAAGGAAAAATTGCATCCAGCGTATCCTCACACAGGACTGGCCACCCACTCTTCACCCTGTGCATGGCAGTGGTCTGACCACCGGGCAGAGGAAGGGTGCAGCCTGCTAGCAAGGGTCAGAATCCCCTGGTACTTCCAAGCAGAGCTCAGCTCCCTGTGGCCACGTTTAGCATGTCAGGGAAAATTACTCCCGGGTCCAGCTTGGGAGCAATTAGGCCCCTCACACCGGGCGGAAATGAGACATTTACTGTTGGCAGCAGCGGCAGCAGCCACGACAGCTCCCTCTGAAGGCTGCTGGCTGGTGGTGGCCATTCTGGTCTGAGAGGCTGCGGAGTTCTCCTAGGAAGCACAGCCTCTCCCGGCTCCCCGGGCCAAGGGTAGGCAGAGGGCCCCTTGGGCTTGCGCTGCCTGTGGTCTGGGCAGAAGCTGACTCTGTGCTATCCACAGGGTCTCCCTGACCCTGGGCAGCCTTCAGGTCAGGCTGGCTCAAGGGTATCGTCTTGTGCTTGCCACCTGTGAGCTCACTGAAGGGGGCCCCTCAGCCTGGGCTTGGGGCCTCTGTCCCCTGAGTTGCCATGGGAGCCACCCAGGGAGCCCCAAGAGGACCCCAGGAGGAGAGTTGATCTCAATGGCCGAGTCCAATAGCGGGAATCCCAGGACATCTGCAGGGAACACCCAGGAAGGGCCCTGCCCAGCCCCCAGACTTTAGCCAGGGCTAAGCCCAGGTCCCCCACTCCCTTCAGGCTTACCGGTCTTGCCTCTCATCGCTCTCCTGAGTGACTGACGCTGGTCCAGCAGCACAGCCCTGAACCACGAGCCTGTGAGCAGAAGGGAGAGCCCCTGCTCTGAACAGCAGCCGTGGCCCCTCAAAACCAGGGAGAAAGGCTGTGGTGTCTCCCACAGCCTCCGTGCAGGTGGTCAGCAAGCCGGCCTCCCTGCCTACACGACCACTGTGTGGCTACGGACCCCTGCCTGAGGTTGCAGCCTGTGGTAACCCTGTGGTGGCCCAGCATTGGGGCAGGGCTGTGGGCAGGAGCACTTTTGGGGGGCCAGCAGGCGTGGACAGCTCAGTGTCTACAGATAGGGGAGCCAGGGAAGACCTGCAGGTCCAGGGCCCATCTGGGGCCTCCATGGCCACTGTCCTCCCAGGGAAGTTCCCAGGAAGCTTGTGAGCACAGGAGCCTGGCCTCACTCGTGGCTCCCTCTGCACATGGATGGGTGATGGGGTGTGGCTTGAGACCAGGGCTCCCCGGGGCTCTGCCGAAACACTAGGACCCCCATGGGGAAGAGGAGCTCCCCGCAGTCTCCACCCATGGATGACGCAAATGGGTGGGTCTCCACTGCCCCTCCCACGAAGGCTGGCACCCAGCTGACCGGCTCGCTAGGCAGCAGGAGAGTTTAATTCTGTTCTTTTAAGGAGCATTCCAACTGCATGATCTCCTCTAAGCCCCCTCTTCTTAATTAAATGTGACCTGAACTGAACTCCTTTCCGGGTGGCGGGCAGCCGAGAGCAGACCAGCTGGAGGGACACCTCTTCCTGGCTGGGCTGGGCGGACGGGCAGCCCTCCCAGGACAGTGATCCATGGGCCAATATCCCCGCGTCCATGCAGCTGACCTTGGAGAAGCTATCAGCTGCTTCTTAATTAACTGTCTGCTTGTTCTCCCCACTCTCCCCACCTCCAATGAGACACCGGAAGAGGGAGGGGGCGACCTGAGCTGCCCTGTGTCCACAGTGCCATTTCCCGCCAAGCTCTGGGGCCACAGATACCCACTGAGCTGACTCCAGGGCCTCTCGTCCACCCCACCCTGCACCCATCTGGCTGGCATTCCCCTGGTCCCATAGGGCAGTGGTCCCCAACCTTTTTGGCACCAAGGACCGGTTTCATGGAAGACAATTTTTCCACGGATGGGGTGGGGGGAGTGGGGAGTGGGGGGTACGGAGCTAAATACAGATGAAGCTTCGCTCACTCGCCTCCTGCTGTGCGGCCTGGTTCCTAAGTTTCACGGAAGACAATTTTTCCATGGGCGGGGGGAGGGGAAGGGGGGGCAGAGTTTAGGCGGTGATGCACAGTCCGATTCCTAACAGGCCACAGACCAGTACCGGGCTGAGGCCTGAGGGTTGGGATCCGCAGCCACAGGGCATTCTGGTCTCCTCGGGTCAGCTAGGGAACACCCAGTCCCTGGACGGGGTAAGGAGGCGGTGGGGACAACACTGCAGTGGGAGGCCAAGGCCTGACTGCAGCAGGCAGGGGAGCCACTTCTGCAGGGGGCACTTCCTCTGGGGGCGCCTGGGGATGTAGTGAGGACTGCACACCCCCACCTGCCCCTGGGACCTGCTTGCAGTGCAGGGGGCTGCACCTGCGGGGCCAGCTATGGGGAGGGTCTGGAGACCGACAGTGAATCAGTGAGGCACTGACCGTACTTGGGGCTTCAGAAACCTCCTCCAACAAAGACCATCCGGATCTGACCCCAGGCCCACACAAAGGCAGGACCCCAGCCCCACAGCTTCATTCATTCCATAAAGCTTTGCAGGTGCCATGCTGGGCGGAGTCCCTGTCTCCCTGGAGCCAGAAGTCTGGTGGGGAGAGAGGAACACAAACCAGAGAGAATAGTACCACCTGGCAGGGAGGAGCGGTTTAGCTAGGGTGGGTCACGGGGCCTCCTTGAAGCCAGGGAGCAATGCCACCTACAGCTGTGGGGATGTATTCCACACGGATGGCTCCTGCAAAGGCCCCAAGGCAGGAAGGGCCAGAGGTCAGCTTAGCTGGAGCACAGGGATCCAGTGGCAGGGGGAGGGGAGAAGAGGCAGAAGGGGAGGTGGGGTTGGGGGTCCAGGAACCCGCTAGTCCCCCTGGGGCCCCGAGGGCAGGGCCTGGGTCTCTCCTTCCTGGAGAGCTAGGAGTTGCACAGCTGGCCTCCTTAGAGACCAGATGTCAATGTTCCTTAGTGGATTGTTGCCGGGGGCTGCCCGCCATAGGGGCTGAGCTCAGTGGGGTCCCAGAGTTGGAGGGGCAGACTCCCAAGGATGGCCCCTGGAGCCCCTTGGGCACAAACCGAAGCCTGGTCACTCTGACTGTGCTCAGACAGGAACAGGATCCAGAGACGGCCAGGAAGCGGGGCAGCCTCCCAACACTGCAGGCTGGGCCTGGAGGGAGGCGGGGGACAGGGAGGGAGGCCTCAGGGGAGAAGTTGACCCGTGCTAGTGAACAACCCAGCGTGATTTCCCAAGTCAAGTCCTCCAGCAAGCAATCAGAACCCCCGCCAAGGTTCAGCTCGGCCGCAAGAGGGGGAGGCCTCTGCCTCTATGCTTTATTCCCTGACAGTATCCATCTTTCCAAATTGATTTTTGATATCCATAGTGACCTGGAAGGGAGACACGGCGATAACTCTCGGAAAGTGGAAAACAATATTATCGCCACAAATATGAATTACTGGCCGCCAGGTTAAATCTACTGTGCAATGAATTATGTGACCCTCGCGCTCCTATAATTCTTGGGAATTTTATAGAGTCGTGAGAGGGCCTGTGGACGCTGACAAGCACTTAACAGCCAGAACCGGGTCCCCAACAACTCTCGGGCCATTTGATTTAGCTGTCTGGGCGCTGTGGGCCACTCTGCTCTGCCTTGGGAGCAGGAGATGACAGGCAGCCACTCCTGGAGTTACATGCTTCATTTGTGGACTCCGATTGTCATTCAGAGACGCTCAGATGCTGCCTTACCATCAGGAACAGCAGAGCAGCTCAGGGTGACCCAGGACTGTCCCCCCCGGGGAGCCCCAGGACCATGGCAGGTGCCCGCTCTTGGGAGTGGGTGGCAGAGACCCTCTGGAGGGGCTTTGGGGCTCACTAGCTCACGCCAGTGAGAGCCAGACACCCAGAGTCCATAGCCAGGAGGCAAAGCCAGCAGGAGTGACCTGCCCACAGAGGGAGGGCGGAGCCAGCCTCACTTGGGGTAACAAGTGGGGTGCTGGGTGTCCGTCTGGGGGGCCAGGTGGAATCAGTGAGGAGAGCACGAGTCCCTGGAGCCCAGACTTACCACCCGCCTGGGCAGGCAGGCCACGGGGTGGCACGGCCCGGGGGGCTGTGCTTGAGGCCTGCCTGCAGCTGCCACCCATTGGCTGAACAAAGAACAAACGAACAAATGAAGGAAGGAAGGAAGAAATGAGGGAACACAGGAATGAATGAACGAGTGAGTGAGTGAGTTCAAGAGTTTATGCCGCTGGCAGGAGCCTCCGAGCACCCTGGGAGTGGAGAGGAGGGTTTTGGGTCTGAGGCCCAAGCCCACCCAGTTGAGAGGGGCACTGGGGGCCAGAGTGCAGGTGTGGGGTGGGGATGGTGGCTTGAAAGGCCAGCTGGGGTTCGCGCCCCTGGGCCGGCTCCGCGCCATTGCTGAGCTGTGGGCCAAGCTCCCCCCAGGGCAGCCGGGGACCCAAGGGCTGGGTGTCTGGGCTGAGTTGGGGACACAGGGTGACAGGGAGCGTGGGGGAGGCTGGGGGCTGCTGGAAGCTGGGGCTTAGAGAGGCCACCCTTGGGCCTGGTCACCAGGGTCCTGAGCTGACCAGGGGCTCCCAAGAGGACGGCCGGGCCCAGCTCCCTCCAGACGACAGCACCTCCTCTGGGACACCAGCCCTGGGACTACTCCGAGGTGGGGGTCCATGCTGGAGGATAAGGGAGAAGCCCTGGAGCCGTGCAGCCCTGCCCTGGTGCCAGTGTCTGCCCCTGGTGTCCAGGACGTCTGGGCCTTCACTGGTGCCAGGACCTTGCTGGAAGCTGAGTCAGCTGGGCTTCTCCAGGCCCCAGACCTCAGTTCCTTGTTCTCTGGCCACTCCAGGGATCTCCCCAAGTCCCTGGGACTGGGACCAACAGCGCCCACAGCGTGGCAGGAATCTGACCACTGCTGGTCTAAGCAGGCTTCCTGCTTGGTGTCCTGGGCTGAGGAGGCAGGGCTGACAGCAGCGTGGGGTTCCCAGGCTCCACGGGCTGGTGGCCTGGGCCTTGGGGTGGTGATTGGCCAGACCCAGCCTATAGGACACAGCCAGAGGCCTCTGGGCAGGACTTTGGCCAACTGTCTCCCACTGTGCAGAAGGAAACAACACAAATGTCATTTAATTTACATGACAAAGTGGTGCCATTATTGCAAGCTGACAGAATGCTGCTCTGGGTAATTTCCGAAAATTATTTAAACAATGTAATGAGTTAAATGTCAGCACTGGCTAATTATGTTTATGCTAATTGTTAATTAGCCCTATAATGGAGACAGTCTTAATTAACAATGGTTATGAGTGTGGGCGGTGGGCTTTCCTGTGGGTGACTGGGCTGCCTCCCACCAACCTCCCACTAATGCCCCCAAAGGCCCAGGGTGTCCCTGAGGGCTCAGTGCTGGAGTCCAGCAGCCAGGCCTAGGCATGAGCCCTCCCCGCCTGTCCCACCCTGCTCCCCTCCTCCCTCCCTCCTACCCTCTTTACCCTCCACCAGGCAGCTAGCCAGGATCAAGGACAAATGGAACCCGGAGTCTGCACCCAGCTCCGCATGAGCCCTTCCCGGCACTGCTTTGGGCCAGGCCGCCAATCATTCTCCCCTCCCAAGGTACTATAAAGAGGGGGTATTTCGCTCCCATGTCATGGGCCAGGAGACACACTGAGCCAGTTGGAGGGACTGTCCCAGGCAGGGGCAGCTGCGGCTGGAGCCCTGCCCAAGGGCCCTCACATTTTCCTCCAAATGCGCTTCTGCTGGGCCTCCAGGACTCGGGGAGGGGTTCTGTCCTGCACTTTGTTACTTCTGGGGGAACCTGATATTGCTGGAGCTGGCCCTGGACCACCAGGTGAGCAGGGCTGTCTAAAGACCAGGTCCACTGTGCACCCCCAGCCAGACAGGGCCAGGGCCAAGCATATAGTGGGAAGAAAGACCCTCGGGTCTGCCCAGGAGCTGGGGCCCAGCCTGAGCCTTGGAAGGGTAAAGGAAAGTCACCAAGAGCAGCTGACAGGAGGGACAGATGCCTTGGGCAGGAGATAGGAAGTGTCAGGGAAGAGGTTTGAGGGCTGGCCCTACAGGGATGGCTGGGATTGGCAGAGATGCAGCCACACCCGAGAGAACACAGCCTCTGCTCCGCCCCCAGCCACAGCCTCCACCCCAGCCTCCGTGGGGTTCCTCCTCTGGGGACATTCTGAATGGCTGGGATGAAACTTACTCTCTGGTGGGAAAAGTGCTTGGAGTAGAACCAGTCAGAGATCAACAAGGGAAGATATTTTGTGCACACCTAAGTCAGCTGACTGAGATTGTCTCCTGCTTGGGCAAACAGGGATGGAGAGTAGAGCTCTCTGCTCTCTCTGAACACCCAGAGAGCAGCTCTACACACAGCTTGAACCTGACGCCGTCCAGACAAGCACTAAATGGGCTTGTCCTGTGAGGCAGAGTCTGCTGTTAGGGGGAGAGAGTTGGTACGGAGTGTTTGCTCTGGATATTGCTTCTGTTTACCTTCTCTGTCCCTCTGTTTGCCTTTTCTGTTCCCCCATCATCACCACCTGATACTGGTGATGGTGATTATGGTGATGGTGGTGATGGTGGTGATGGTGGTGGTGATGGTGATGGTGGTGGTGATGGTGATGATGGTGGTGATGGTGGTGATGGTGATGGTGGTGATGATGGTATTGATGGTGGTGATGACGTGATGATGACGTGATGATGACATGATGGTGATATGTCGATGGTGGTGATGAAGATGATGAGGTGAGATGGTGACAGTGACGATGGTGTGACTGTGGTGGTGATCATGGTGGTGAGGATGATGATGGTGAGGCTGTGAGCTGATAGTGATGGTGGTGATGGTGGTGATGATGCAGAAATCAAAGAACAAAACCTCCAGCTGCTAAAGCAATGAAGATGTGTGAAGCATCACACACAGTCTCTCACCACCCATGTTTCAACCTGATGGGATCTACTTTCAGCTCGAATGCCACCAAGAAGTCATTCTCTCCAAAAGAAGTATGGCATAAAGCACACTTTCCTGTCCTCCCAGTGCCACAGAGTGCAGAGGGGTGTGCCCCACCCCTCAACCTCGTCGGGCTCCAGGCTCCTCTCCAAGTGATGGGGGCCTGAGGTCTGTCAAGGACTCATCAGGTTCCTGGGGACACATGAGTGTGTGAGTGGGTGCAGGGAGGGCACACCAAGGGAGAAGAGGAGGGACCTTCAGCAGGACTCGCTAGGCAGGTTCATTCTGCTCCATGTGGTTCAGGTGCTTGGATCCTTCCCGTGCACCCAAGGGCTTGGAATCACCTGCATTTGCATGCCCTGGGAGACAGCCTTGGGCCAGACGGGAAGAGGTAGAGGGCTACTTGCACTATCTGACAAACCAGTTCACACACTCTTGAGGGTGGAGGGCTCTACTGATACTCATGCCTGGACATAAACCAGGACACACGCTCACTCTGGTGATAGGGCCTGAGGCTCACATGGCCCCAGTGCAGTGCCACAGGCTGGAGGGTTGAGCACAGACAAGGGCAAGCCAAAGCCCTGGCCAAGACACACCATAGGACATGTGATTCCAAGCTGGGGGGCAACATGATGACCTCTGCCCTAGACAAGCCAGGGCCAAATATCAGTGGGGACCTCACCCACATACATGACAGCCACTGGGGCACCGCATGGGGAGCCCATGAAGTTCAGTCCTGTCCCCAGAGCCCAAATGAGGCAGACAATGACCCAGAAGCCTCTCTCTGTCCCTACAACGCCAACGGAGGCCCAATCACGTACAGGCCACCTGCAACTTGAACACAGGACAGTCTGATAGAGGGGGAGGGAGTAAGGAGAGCCAGCTGAGGCTTTGGGTCTACATCCAGGGTCGTACAGGGCTGCCCTTGACAAAGGGCATCTGGGGCACCTGGAGAGTCATCTCAGTGCAGTTGGTGGCAAGGGCTGGTCCTTTGCAGACCAGGGAGAGGGACCTGCTGGACTTCATTTAGCATGAACTGGGCTCCCCAAGCCCAGACACTTAGGGCCTGGGGGCCCCAGGGCTGGCCTCACTTTCTATAAAGATGAGATTCACTGATACTCGTTTCCTTGAGGGCCCTCGTTAACATTCCACCACAAAATCCAGACAGGATCACCCACTAAGAGCCTACTTTGGACACCCCTCCAGGATGGAGAGGACCCAAGGGAAGACTGTGCCGGTGTGAGGCAGAATTCTCAGCTCCAGGGACAGAAACAAAGCTCAGACTGGCATGCCAACAGGAGGGCCCGCAGCCCACCCCACACCCCAGATCCTCTCTCCCCCTCTCCCTCGCTCTCTCCCTATTTCTCCCTCTCCCTCCCTCCCTCTCTCTCTCCCACCCTCTGTCTCTCATCTCTACCTCTCTCTGCATTTTAGCTCCCTTTCTCCACCTCCCCCCCACAGCCAGCAAATGCTCCTGGTCTCTACCACACAGAATCTTCCACAAAGAGGGACCAAACACTCCCCTTAGTGCCCCTGTAGCATTTTCTAGCAGAAACTCGGACCTGGACCACCCAAACGCCAGAGTGCCGCCTCTGGCCGCACCTTGCTCTCTCAGTTTCCTCCCTGGGCCTGACACTTGTCTGTTTGCTCACCTGTCATCTAAAAGCTGGATGCGGGGCCCTTCCTCACAGGGTTCTCCTGGGGCTTCATGGTGGTGGTGGCCTGCTGGGGGTCCTGCAGTGCAGGGACAAGCCCAGGTCTGCGACCCGCCCTCCCACAAGATGCTCTGGCCTTGCAGATCCAGCCCCACCCCAGGCTGGAAAGCTGCACAGGCACAGCGCAGGCAGCGAGTGTCTCTGCAGACCCCTGCAGTCCCCCCAGGGTGTGCTCCCGCCCTGGGATGTGGCCTGCTCGCTGGGCAGGTGGGCTGCGGGCCACTTCCGAGCTCAGCTGCCATCTGTAAACCGCGTCAAAAGCACCCAACATGCAGGGGGCAGGAGGATGGAGGGTAGGCGGGGCAGTCGCGGGCTGATTCCAGCGATCCCTCCCCAGTGTCTCTCTGGGCCCCCACTCCGGGTCCGCCTCTGCCCTGGCTTGCCTCAGAGTCTCCAAGCGCCCCATTTGCCTGGGAGCAAAGCCCCTCCCGAAGCCGATTGCCCCCAAGCCAGCTCCCATCCTTCCAGCACCGCTTGCGCTGTAGCCCTGGCGCCCCCGCCTCCTCCCTCCCTCCGATCCCGGCCCTCCAAGCTCCCTTTCCTTGCCTGGGTTGGGGGCTATGCACCAGGGGACACACACCTGCCCTCGTTTCTACAATTGCCAGCTGGCTCTCACCCCCACCTCGCTGAAGAGGGGCTTTGATGTGCCCAGGAAAGGCACCTGCGCCCACAGTTGTCTCCTAGGGTCCAGAGCAGCCTCCTGTCCATCAAAGCCCGAGCCTTCCAGGCACCGCTCCCTCCTCCCTTCCGGGAGCTCTGGGCCTCTGGCTGCTCCTGCCTGGTCCTGGGGTCGGGGGAGGCTGCGGTGGGCGTCCGAGTGAGTTCACAGTCCCTGGGAAGGAGCCCCTGCCCCAGGCCACACAGAGGCCTCTGCCTCAGACTCCTGCACTCCAATACTGGGGGTCCCTGGACCCTTCCCGGGGCCCAGGCGCTGAACGAAGCTCTCTGCCCACTCCGGAGGGCCTGGGGTCTGCAGCCAGCCCCACTTGCCACCACGGTGGAAGAATGACTTTGCCCACCACTGGGCTCTACTCATAGGACAGGTGTCTTCCCGCCCAGTGCTAAGGGACCCTGCCCAGGGTTAACAGGCCCTGCCCAGCACTAAGAAAAGCCACCCCCCAGAGCTAGCAGACCTCACCCAGCAGGCCACATCTCCATCTGGGGGTTTGATGCCCCCACTTAACCTTCAGGCTTGGACCCAAAGTGGGGCTGTCTGGTGCACTTGTGTCCCCCTTCCTTTCTCCTCCCTCCCCACCCATGGCAGAAAACTGCTGAGGAAGGACCACTTTCCCACTGGGAGTGGAGCACAACCACATCCTGCTTCCTTAGCCCTCCTCCTAGGCTCCCCTGGGCCTCCTCCAGGAAGGCTGTGGAGCACCCTGGTTGACAGGTCCCTCCCTGCCCCCCAACCTCACCCCATGTGCTGGTGCATCCTTCCTAACCTCCTGTCCTCAAGCCCACAGAAAACACAGCTCCCTGGGCCAGTCTGGGCTGGGCTACTCTGGGCCATGCTGAGCAAGCGTGTCTCCCCCAACCTGAGCATCCATCCCTGAGGGGCCCTGAGAGGAGGGAGACAGGCCTGGAGGCTGGGGGGAACGAGGCCAGCCCCGACAGCCTGCAGGGCATGGCAGGGGAAAGGGGGGCTATATTTTTCTCCTAATGTGACAGACACTTACAGGAGAAGGGGATTCACAGCCGCATCTCAGAGCCTTACTTTATTCCCAGCAACTGTGATAAAAGTGCCGTTTAAGGGGCCTCCTGTTCGTGGCTCCCAGGTGTGCAAAGACATTATTTATAAGAAAGCTAACTAGCCAACTTACTAGCTGTGGTTCAGGCAGGTGGACGTGGAGCCGGTCAGCCTTGCATCCAAGGACTGAGTGAGTTCCCGTGCATTGCAGGCCCAGGGTTGGCGAAGCCGCTAGGCCTGGGCCTGCTCCCTTGGGTGGGAGTGTTCCAGCCCACACTGGACCTGGGGCATCGAGGAAGCTCCTTGTTCCAGAGCTCTGCCTTGGGTCCCAGCACATTCCCATGACCCTGAACCCCCTAAGGACAGCAGCCTCACATCCCAGAAGCAGGCACCGAGGTCCAGCAAGCCCCACTGCCAGGGAGTTCCTGGGGCCCAGCTGTCTGGCATCTCAGCCACACACACCAAGCAGACAGTTGAGAGTTCAGCAGCAGTGGAGGGTAGGGCTATCCCATGTGTCCACACAGGGTGGGACTGTGGTCGGGCAGGAAGAGGGTGCAGAGTGCACACCCCACCCTCACTCATCCGTCTGTCTGTTCTGCATATGTCCTGGCCCCAGTGCTGGGGTGCCAGGGTGCAGCCCCCGCCCTGCACTTGGAGCAGTTGAGCTCCCGGACAGACCTGCTCCACACCACACAAGGCCACCCCACGTCAAGTGCTGTGGAAACAACCCAGAGCTGGCTTCAGTGTACGTAAGCATGAGGTCAAGGGGATCGAGCCAGAACCCGGGGAGCTGGAGGGTGGGCAGCCTGGCCAAGAGGCGAGGGCAGCCTGGTTGGGGAGGTGGAGGCCCAGGGAGGCGCATGCAGGCGCTGGCCAGGCCTCTGTGCAGGATGCTGGTCAGACGTGGGGAGGGGCTGGGGAGCTGAGGTCTCCTGGAGTGTGTCGGCTGGAAAAGGGGCTCTGGGCTGCAGGACACGTGGACACGCCTGGTACTCAGGGAGGGGCCTGCACCCAAAGGCCTGTGGGTATAGCTGGGCCCAGGGTCTGGGGCCCGGGGGATGACAGAGCGAGAAAAGAGCCCAACACGCAGGCAGGAGAGCAGAATAGGCATCTTCCAGGGGGCAGGAGAAAAACCCTCAGCGCACATATAGGCAAGGAAGGGGTCTCAGGCTCTGGCCCCATCCCTTCTCGAACCCACCCCAAGCGGGGCCCACTGACCTAGAGCCCCAACAGCAGACACCCCTGAGTGCCTGGACCCCACCTCTGGTCTGTCCTGGTGGCCCCCTCAGAAGGCTGTTCATGCCCTACTGAGCCCTGGAGAGGACAGAAAAAAGCCAAGGGGTCTGACCCAGGGGTCTGTGTGTGTAAGTTCATCTGAGTGTGCACGCTGGTCTGAGTGTGGGAGTATATCTGAGTGTGCACATGCTTGCCTGAGCGTGTTTACTGGAGTGTGCACAGTTGTCTGAGTGTGTTTATCTGAGTGTTTCCTCCTCTGAGTGTGTTTACTGCAGTGTGTGTGCTCCTCTGAGTGTTTATTGGCATATACCCACTGTCTGAGTGTGTTTCTCTGAGTGTGCACGCTGGTCTGAGTGTGTGAGCTGATCTGAGTTTGCACCTCATTAGGCCTGGCCTGTCACTGGGCAGCAGTGTGGGGCCCATTGACCTTGGCTTTGATAGCAAGTGGCCTCTTTGCTACAAAAGGCAATAAACACTAAGCACCACAGGCCAAGACCCCCTGAGCAGAGAACTGATGGACCAGAATTGACTCCTGGTAGCTTCTCCCTCAATTAGAGCATTTTCCCTCTTCTCCTGTCTCGCTTGTCGTCCTTCCTATAAACTGCAAAGTTAAAACAACTCTGCTCAGCACTGATGTGGACATGAGACCCCTTGTAAATGGGCCCCCTCCATTGCACACCCTTTGCAGTTGCCCAAGATATATGCACTGTGTGCTCCCAGGAAACACGAACAAGATTCCGATCTGCAGCCAGGCAGTGGCAGTCTCCTGGTGACTACCCCCAGCAACGAAGACCCTCAGAGGGGAGAAGCCAGGGGGGACTCTGGGGGTGCCTGCAGTGGGGGAGGGGTGTCCCCCTGTGGGGGAAGAAGGGGCCCCAGGTGGACGTTGTGCTGTCATGCCTCCTGATCTGAGGGTCTCAGAATGATGGATCCTGTGCATTTGGGATGACCCTCCAGACTCCAGGGTGTCTCAGTCTGTCCTGTGCCTCCTGGACCCTGTGTCAGCCAAAGTTCTCCAGGGAAACAGGACCAGTAGGAGATGCCTATATATTAAGACATTTATTTCATGGAATTGGCTTGCACGATTGCAGGGTCTGCTGGGCAAGTCTGAAACCTGCAGGGCAGACTGGCTAGCTGGAAACTCGGGAGGGGGCTGATGCTGCCCTCTCAGGACATAATTTCTACTTTGGGAAACCTCAGTGTTGCCGAGCAGTTCTTGCACTGGTCAGATGAGTCCCACCACACTATTGAGGATGATCTCCTTTGCTTAAAATCAACTGATGGTAGATGTTAATCACACAAACAAAAACGACCACAGCAACACTTAGGTGAGTGAGTGGTTGGATACCTGGACTGCAGCCTCACCAGGCCAAGCTAGTCACTACAGGCCAGGAGCTCCCAAGGGCAGGGTCTGGCCTGTGGCCTAGTGGCCTTCTCACCCTGGCCTGTCAGGTGGGCCCAGGGCCCTGAGGACACTCAGGTCTGGTCCCTGCCCTGTGATGCCAGCACATGCTCTAGGCTGGGAGAGGCAGGGAGGCTCAGGATGGGGGATAGTACAGGGGAGACAGTGTCACAGGGTGGAGATAGAGGGCACAGGGGTCTGCCCAGACAGCTGGCAGGATGGATGGGGCTCTCCTGTGGGAGGCCGGGTTCAGACCAACACGCCTACTAGCCTCGTGGGGGCTTGTGGGCTGGTTCTATGCAACATCTCTCTGTTGTGTCCAGCCTCCACTTACATGTCCAGCCTAGACCCTCACCCACGCTCCAGACCCTAAATCCAGCTGCCTCCTACACATGTCCCCATGGCTGGACAAGACACTTAAAGTGACAAAACCAGACTGTCATCCCTTGATACCCCCAGCCATGTCTCCCCCACCATCACTGCTCCTGCCCTGCACACCCCACCTGGGCCTTCAGCAGACAAAACCAGCTTCACACAGAACCCGGGCCTCCAGGCCACCCCTGAGACATCCCTCCCACCTTTCCAGCCTCCACCCTGCTGTTCCCTCAGCAGCAGTCCAATCACTTCACCCCTTGAGGGGCTGCCCTGGCTGCCCAGACCTCCACTTGGAGCCCCTCCCCCTCTGCACAGGGCCCACCAGAACCCTGCCTGGTTGTCTGGGCACATTTCCCCCTCGAGGTCAAGTCCCAGGGGCAGGACCTGCCAGGCTTGCTCACTGCTGCATCCCTGTGCTCCATGAAGTTTGTTGACTGACTGACTAGCACTCTCAGAACAACCCCACCTTGACCCAGAGGAGGGTGGTGGGTGAAGCCCCCTGAGCAGGAACCCAGGCCCTTGGGGAGCTGCCCCCATTTCAGCTCCTGTGGCAGCCACAGCCTGGCCCCCTTTGGGCTCCAACACAAGCTCAGCCACAAGACCCTCCCTTGGGCCCCAGGTGCACAGCCCAGAGCAGGCTCTGGCTCTGAGGAAGCTTTGTTCCGTGCTGAGGGGGAGGCACGGAGATGGAGCCAGATCCCTTAATTTAAAAAAAGAGAAAATCAATCCACAAAATTTTAAAGCAAACTGGAACCAATAAACTTAACCTCACAGAAAAAAGAGTCACTTCAAGTGGCTATAATACACGCCTTCTACATGTGTTTCCAAGCGGGAAGTACTCTAAGGACAAACAGAAGCCCAGTGGACAAGGGAGCTGACTAAAGAGCCTACAGTGGGACAAGTCAAGCGTCAGGAAGAATGATAGCTGCAGTAGATTGAAACACATCAAATCTGTCAAAATCCATGACTCAGTAACAAGGCAAAACAAACAAACACTTCATTGAACACTATTGGAGGTGGTTAGGGCATCAATTTGTTACTCTGAAAAATTTATAAATACAGGAGAAAAAACAAGCATTTATTCTGTTTTCCCTGAGTAAGCTGTATTTCAGAGTAACCAAATAACTGATAAAGAAAAATTTCCTTTATATAACTCCAGATGACAAATTAATAAGGAAATAATGAATTGGAAAAATCATTTTGCACCCTTTATAAAATAATGCATGTGGGCAACAATTATCAATTGTTGCTACCTGATCCCATGAATCGATCTCTCAGCATCACTGAGAGTGAGAGGGCTTGAGGAAAGGATCCCATAAAAATGGATATGAACTCCAGCACTCACCCCCGAGCTGCACAGGTGTGGATCTGACCCTAAACAGCAAACCAAAGGCGTTGATAACTGAACTACTAAGCACACCACCACCCAGGACCTAGACAGACCATATGGTGGTGCACACATAGGGCAGATACAAATAGCATCACAAAGGCTTGAAAATGGAATAAACATTTGCATCATGGCCACAGAAGGATGGTCAGAACTAGCAGCCTGGATCTAACCTTGTTTATTGCCTCCTAATACAAAATGAAACGAAAGTCTTCACAGATTTAAAGAAGACCCAGAGTCTCATATAAAAAATGACCAGGATTCAATCCAAAATTACTCAACAAGCAAAGAACCAGGAAAGTCTGACAAAATCTCAAGGGAAAAGATAATCAACAGTTATCATTCTCAAAAAGACACAGTTGTTGGAATTATCACATAGATTTTAAAGCAACTATTATAATTATGCTCCAAGAAGTAAGGGAAAACACTCTTGAAACAAATGGAAAAATCAGAAGACTTAGCAGAGAAAGAGAAGCTATGAGAAAGAATCAAATGGAAATTTAAGACAGAAAAATGCAATGACCAAAATTAAAAATTTGCTGGATGGATTCAAAGGAAGAATGGAGATGACAGGGGGAAAAAGAGTCAGTGAAATTTTAGATAGTGCAATGGAAATTACCCAAATAATAGAGAAAAAAAGATTTTAAAAAATAAAGAGAGGCCAGGAGCTGTGGCTCACACCTGTAGTCCCAGCACTCGGGAGGCTGAGGAGGGAGGATGCAGAGCCCAGGAGTTGGAGGCTGCAGTGAGCTGTGATGACACCACTGCACTCCAGCCCAGGTGACTGAGTCTTGTCTCAAAAAAATAAAATAAAATAAAATAAAAACTAGAGCCTCAGGGACCTATATTATGCTAACAAAAGGTCTAATGTTTGTGTCATTGGAGTCCCAGAATGAGTGGAGAAAATGAACAAAAATACTTACAGAAATAAGGACCAAAATTTCCAAAATCTGCCAAAAGACATAAATTTACAGATTCAAGAAGTTCAGTGAACTTCAAAGAGGATAAACTCAGAGAAATCCATGCCCAGAAACATCAAAATTAAGCTAAACCAAAGACAAAGAAAAACACATTGAAAGCAGCCAGAGGAAATGATGGATTACATAAGGGAAACAATGATTTGGCAGACTATGGATTTCTCGTCAGAGAGCATGGAAGCATAAGGCAATAAATATGTTTAAGTGCTAAAAGAAACGAACTGTCAACCAAGTAATCTATATCCAGCAAAAATGTCCTTCAGAAATTAGGTAAAATAAAGACATTCTCAGATGAAGGAAAATAAAGAGATTTTGTCACCAGCAGACCTGCTCTAAAAGAAATGTGAAAGGAGGTTCTTCAGGCAGAATGGAAATGATACCAGAAGGAAACAACACTTAGGAATGAAGCAACAGTCTCTGGGTGAATGTAAAACACTATTTTTTCTTCTTACTTTTTAAAAACATGTGATTGTTGACAGCAAAAATTATAACATCGGGAAATTATGAATGTATGTAGACATAATAATGAGACAAGTGTATCTATAAAAGGAGAGAATAGAGGTGGTTTGGGTGCTAAGTTTCCTACATGGCAATTGAAGTGGCAAAATATTAATTCTAAATAGACTGTGACAAATTCAGTATGTGTATTGTAATCTTCTGAAAAATTGCTAAAAAAATAACTATAGAGGGAGGCATTTTAAAAACGCAGTAGAAAAATTAAAGTGGGACAATAATAAATATGGAAATAATCAAAAAGAAGGCAGGAAAGGGAAAGGAGAGGAACTGAATGAGGAGGCATATGAACAGACACTGATGATGTGCTAGACCTGAGTCCAAACACACAAACAGTTATATTAAATGTCATTGGCCTAAACACACCAATCAAAAGACAGAGATTGTTACATTGGATTTTTTAAAAATCCAGCTACATGCTGGCTACACAAAACCCACTTTAAATGCAATTATGTTGGCAAATTAAAAGTTAAAGGATACAAAAAGATATACCAGGGGAACACTCATCAAAAGAAAGCAGGAGTGGCTATGGTAATGTCAGACAAAGCAAACTTCAGAACAAGGAAAATTATGAGGGGCAAGTAGACATTACATAATGATAACAGGGTCAATTCACCAAGAAGACATAAAAACCTAAATGTGAACTCACCTATCAACAGACCTTTAAAATACATGAAGCAAAAACTGATAGAACTGAAAGCAGAAGTAACAAACCCACAATTGTCGATGGGATCTCAACACTCCCCTCTCAACGTCAATAGAACAATTAGATAATCAGCAAGGACGTAGAAGACAACACCATCAACCAACTGTTGATGACATTTAGAGAACGTTCCATCCAACAATAGTAGGATATATATTCTTGTCGCATGCACATGGAACTCTCCAGAGAGACCATATCCTGGCTTATAAAACAAACCTAACAGATTTAAAAGAACCAAAATTATTTAAAGCATGTTCTTTGACAATAGTAGAATTAAACTTCAAATCAATAACACAAAGATATCTTTAAAACCCCAGGTGCTTAGAAATGAAAGATCATACTTCTAAATAATCCATGGATCAAAGAAGTAGTCTCAGGGGAAATTATAAAACATTTTGAGCTAAATAAAAATTAAAATGAAAAATATCACAATTTGTGGTATGCAGTTAGATCAGTGCTTAGAGGGAGATTTTTAGCAATAAATGTTTATGTTTAAAGATTTCATCAATGACTTAAGCTTCCATGTCAGGAAACTAGAAGAAAAACAAGAGCAAAAGAAACCAAAGCAACCAGGAGAAAGGAGATAATAAAGATAAAGCAGAAATCAGTGGAATTAAAAACAGAAAAACTTTAGATAAAATCAATAAAATCAGAAGACGGTTCTTTGCAAAAGTAAAGAAAATTGATGAGACTGATAAATAAAGAAAAGAGAAGACACAGATTACCGATCACAGGCATAAAAGAGGGGCTGTCGCTACGGAGGCCACAGACATAAAAAAGGACAATCAGGGAACGTTCTACACACACAAATTCAACAACCTGGATGCCTGGGCCAATTACTGGAAATCCACAAACTACCAAGACTCACCCAAGAAGAACTAACAGCCTAAATAGCCCTATATCTACTAAAGCAGTTGAATTCATAGTTAATAACTTTCCAAAAAAAGAAAGCACCAGGCCCAGATAGTTTCACAGGTGAATTCTACAAAATATTTAAAGATAAAAATAATTCCAATTCTACACAATCTTTTCAAAACAATAGAAGAAGAAGTGACACTTTCCAACTCATTTTTTGAGGCCAGCATTACCCTAATACCACAACCAGACAAAGACATCACCAGAAAAGAAACTACAGAACAAAACCTCTCATGAATATAGATGCAGAAATCTTCCACAAAACACTAGCAAGTGAATACAGCAACATATAAAAGGATAGCACATCATGAGCAAGTGGGGTTTATCCTAGGAATGTAAGTATGTTTCAGCATCAGAACACCAATTATCATAATCCACTATATTAACAGACAAAAGAAGAAAACCACATGATCATATCATAAATGGAAAAAAAGTGATAAAATGTAACATCTGTTCATGATTAAAAAAATCCTAAGAAAACTAGGAATAGGAAGGATCTTCATTAACCTGGAGCTGTTGTAAATTTTATTTTTTTTAATTTTAGTTTCTAATTGTTGATTGCTAGTATATAGAAATTGGTTTGACCTTTTTTAGGTTGTTTTCTCTGACCTTGCTAACTTACGAGTTGTAGGTGCTTTTTTTGTTGGTCCTTGGGATTTTCTATGTAGACAATCATGTCGTCTGCATGTAGAGGTATTTTTTTTCATTCCGATCTGTTTGCCTTTTATTTCTTTTTCCTGCCTGAAATATTTACAGGTGAAGCAACTTAACGTCTGGAGATATGCTTTTAAATATTCCAGAAAAAAAGGTGTGGCTGTGGATAGACAAAACCATATTGACAACCAAATGTTGATTATTGTTGAATCTGAATGACAGGTACAAGGGAGTTGATTCATATACTCTTCTGTGTATTTGTGTGTATGTTTGAAATATTTTATAATAGAGAGTATTTTTTTAACCTATTAAACAAAAAACCCCAATAGCTGAACAAATGGAAAAGGACAAAGGCAGTTCACAAAAAATGAAAACACACGACCAGTATTCATTAAGTAAAATGTTCATTCTCACCAGTACCCACAGAAATGCCAATTTCAACAAGAGCCAGCAGATCTGTCCACCTGGGTATGGAGGAAGCCAGTGTAAAGTAATGGTTGCTGGAAACATTGGCCCAGCCTTTAGAAGCTCCTTCCTTTTAACCCAGCAAATCATTTCTGTTTTCTCCGAAAGATGGGATCAAAATTTAAACAAGAGTCTAGGCAACAATGTGTTCAAGGCAACCGGAAAGCCAGACCTTCAGACTATCAGGGCTAATTGGGTGATAATTAACCCCACCATTCAATGGAATTGTGTGGGACCATTAACACTTGTGTTGCAAGGTCTTCTGTGGCGACAGGAAACACGATACACTGATACACTGGTGGGGGGCTGCAGATGCAGCACCAGTATTTATGTTTTTCAAAGGTAGAGCACAAGATTAGAGGGAAACAGGCAAGATATGAGGCCGTTGCCGCATCGTGGGTTACGGGAGATGCTTTTTCTCCTTTACACTTTCATGAGCATGGGTTACTTTGGTCACTAGAAAAGGTGGGGTTCTTTAAGATCATTGTGATAGCAGATGTCCCTTGTCCCTGGAGGGTTTGGCCAGGTCAGCGGGGAGCCTCCTTGTCCCCCACCGGCCTCTGCTGTTAGGGTCTTGGGTGTGCGGCCCTGCGCTTCTCTACTCACAGTGCCCTTGTCCATACCCGGACCTGAGCTGCCTCCCGGAACTGCCATGTCAGGGGAGACAGGACAGGGGACACGGGCCCTCACCCCACGGCACCCTCAATGTGACGACAGAAAGGCATCTGGGAAGACTCCGGGGGATGTAACCTGGGGTCTGCACCGGTGTGGCGGCCTCCAGAACTGCCTTGAGTATTTGACACCAGGAGCATATCAACAAAATCATGTTCAGTCATTGTCATGAAACAATCCACAGAAAATAAATGCCAATGGTGAAAAGTCTTTTATTGAATTTTTACGTTATTAGTAAGCAAATTAATTATATATTATAATGCAAAATAGGAAAAAGGGAATGGGTTGATGCTTTTTAATTACATTAATGTATTTCAATGAGTGTTTTACTTTAGAATCATTGTAGACTTAAAGAGAAGTTGCAGAGGTCCCCACGTGCTGCCCCATGCTTACCGCTCACACCACACTGGGCATTCATCTGGACTAGGAAAGAGCACAGGCGCACACCATCGCGCCCACCACAGACTCTACTCGGATTTCAACAATTTTTTTTTCCCACCAATGTCCTTTCTTTCTTCCAGGATCGAATCCAGGACACCACATTGCACCAGCATATTTTTTAGTGGGAAAAGGCACACGAAGAAATGTTTCCAAAGGAGACAACTCCAAGAGGTTTAGGGAACTGTCTGCACCTGGAACGACAGGTTGAAGCCTCCAAGTTCTGTGTCTTTGTCCCTACAGTCACTGTGGCAGCTGTTTATTTTGAACCTACTATTTACACAAAGGAACATGTGGGACCTGGGGGTGGGGCAGGGAGACAGGAGCTGAGCTTGAAGCCGATCAAATCATGCTCCCGAATCTCATGACTTCCTTTCAAAACTGACGCATGTGGCCATATACACCTGTCAAAGGAAACTTTAGAACCCAGATTCTCAGAATTAGCTTCTGTGTAGAATCCATGCTTATCAAAGGGTAAGTAATTAAAGCTTGGCAATCTGAAGGTTACATATATTTACATGTAATGTGTATACACACACACACACTCTACAGTAACAACAGCCACTATTTAGAGAAGTTAGACCAACAGAATATTTTTTCTGGGTAGGAGTATTAATCACTGACATTGTTTAGAATTACATCACTTGTGATGGTGGGAAGCAGACAGCCCGTTAGCTGGTTCTACTAGTGTTTTAAAATTCCCTACAGTGGCCTTCCCCCAGCTTGTTCAGTGCAGCGGCAGCCGCCAGGGGATGAGGAGGGCAGGACCTGGGCCGTCTGGGCAAAGGCTGGGACGCTGGCCTGACAGGGAAGCAGCGACAGCCCTACAGAGTCCCCTAGCCCTGCCAGGAAGTTCCCGGAGAGTCAAGGTCTCCAGGCTCCCAGAAGACAGCACCTCTGAGGCCCAAGGCCACTCAGGCAGTGGCTACAGACTGGACCCCACCTCTAGCCCCCAACTCCTAGGAGCCCCAGTGAGGGAAGGGCTGCGTTCACCACAGAAAGCTCCAAGCACCAGGCTCCCTGCTGCAGAACCTGGCCAAGCTTCACTCCGGATGACTATTTGCACCCTGATTTTATGCACGGGCAACTGCTCCTGAAGGGCATACCGCCATGAGCAGCACAATCAGCCTCAGTCCTCTGTCCACCTACAAATAAATAAATCCTGCATTCAGGGCAGTCTCGGTGGGGTGGCGGGTTGAGCCAGGGCAGTCAGGGTTGGCCTCTCTGAAGAGGTGATGTTGGAGCAGAGAAATCAGCGTGGAAGAGAAGACGGCGAGGGGAGCTTCAGAGCAAGGCAACAGCCAGGCGAAGATCCCGGGTGGGAATGAGCTGGGCCCATTCACCCAGCAGCAGGAAGGCCTCATGGTGGGTAGTGAGCCAGGGAAAGGAAGGCTGGGGGGTCAGAGCAGGTCCTGTGGACCAAGGGTATGGGCAAGGATTTGATTCTCTGTGTCGGGATGACAGAGGAGCACAAGGTGAGGACTGGGCTCCATGCATGCAGAGAACGCACTGGTCCAGGCCCTCACTTCCGAGAAAGATGGGAAAGCAGGTGGGGGCAGGGGTGGTCCAGGCTGCAGAAGAGCCAGCGGCTCTGGCACCTGCCTCCAGCCAGGCCTGGCTCTCCTCCCTGCCTCAGCCCTGCTGGGAGTCCCGGAGGAGCTGGCAGCAGGGACCACGTCGAGCAGCCCCACTGCGTTTTCCCACTGACCCTGGTGCCGAGGGAGCCGGGCCATGCTAGGCCGGTTGGTGGGGGCGAGGCCAGCAAGGCGGGCAGCGGCGTCCCAGGTCCTCGCCAGGCCCTCGCGGCACCTGTCCCCAGATTAGATTTCTCCTTTCTCATTACCACCGTAATGGGTCCTTCAGACCTCATTCCAGCCTTAGATATTATCTGACCCGTATAATTAATTAATTATAGCCCAAATATTATAGATTATTAAAAATAGCATAACTAATAGTGTAATATCTCAAGCTGTCGACTTTAATAGTCAACATTGTCTTGGCAGAGCTTATCAGCCCGGGACACCCGGTGAGAATATTGATTCTGGGTAATTTTAGCCGTCATCTGCCATCCTGACGGGGAATTGTCAGGTCCTCACCCGAGCTGGGGCTCATTTGAAATCGTTAACCTGCCGTGCAGCTCACAGTGGGTCTTAATGTTTCCTTTTCTCCCCTTCAATATGTTTTGGCAACAGAGAGGAAAATAAATAGAGAAGTGGAGGTGGCAGGGTGGAGGGAGAGAGAGGGAGAGACCGTGGGGGGTTGGGAGCTGCTTGGGGCAGGAGACTGATGTGTCTGCCTTGGGGACCCTGGACTCCACACCTCCATCTTTTCTGGGGGCTCTCCTGGCTAAGCCCAGGATGGCTGTGCAGGGCGAGGGATGCTGAAGGACAGGGTGGACGGGGCTAGCAGCACGCACAGACAGGACACCTGTGTGCTGCGTCCTGGAGACCAGAGCTGACCCCAGGGGCCCCTCAGAGTGGACTCCACCCAGCTGCACCCCGACAATCCCACACAGGCACTCACAGGCACCCTCGGGCCACAGGATGGTGAGTCAGACCCACACCCGGGTCACACAGACATGTGGACACCCAGACTCTCTCACACACACAGACCCACGGACACAGACATATGGATGCCGAGAAACACACATGCACTCACACACACACGATGCACAGACACACTCAGACACACACCGTGCACGGTCACAGAGAAGCGCCAGGCACCTGCATCCATGCTCTGAGACACCAGGTCAGGCACAGGTGCAGACACACAGACTCCCACGATGGATGGACACACCAGCCTGCGAACACACACATCCACTGCCTGAGGGCCTGCTGGGTGCCCTGCGGTGCCATGGCTTAGAATACCTGGGGATAAACACTGGTCACAATGACTCAGTAAATGCAGGTGAGGACAGCAGGGCACACAGAGGGCAGGGGAGGAGGGCTGCAGCTCCAGACAGCTGCGAAGAGACCAGGAGAGCCCTGAGCCCCTCCCGCCCCAGGGCCCCCCACCGGCGCCCGGTGCCCCGCCCAGTTTGCGGGAGGGAGGGCAGCCCTTGGAGGCGGCAGGTGGCTGCAAGAACCCAGAACACAGACCGAGGAGGGGCACGGTGGGTGCCGGTGCCGGGAGTGTGGGGCGCCAGGTGGCCGTTAAGGAGGTGGTGGCTTGGGGGAGGCGGGGCCTTCTGAAGCCCGGGCTCACCCCCATCCCCGCGGACATGCGCACACCCGCGCTCGCGCCTCCCTGTCCCCGTGGGCGGCCCAGGCGCAGCGGCACCAGAATCGCTCCTCCGAGGCTTCTCTTGGAGCGTTACTCAAACTTCTAATTATGATTCATGCGTGTGATAATAATAATTTAATAATCAAGGAGCTGCGCGAGAGGCATTAACCTCAATTAAGCTCATTATGCGGCCTGACCCGCCCCCTCCCCACGCGCCCGGGAACCGGAGCGGCCGGCAGGCGCCTAAGTGTGCCAGGCAGGGTGGCTTCCCTGAACTCATTTGCTGTGTACCGGGCCTGGGCCCCCACAAGCCCCCCCCACCAAGCTCCACACCTCTCCACCCCACCCTCCTCACCCCCCCCCTTTCCAGAGAAGGTCACCCCCTCACATCCTCCACGACCTCCTCCCTCCCCCTTCACGTCCCTGGGTGGAAGTCAAAGACCTGCTGGACGCCCCCTGGTCTGGCTGGGGGACCCAGACACCCGGAGCCAGGGCAACCTGCCCCTGCCAGCCGCGCTCTTTCTGCCCCAATAAAGGTCACATTTTCTCAAATCCAACATGCATGGCCTCCAGTGGTCAGGGGAGCCACTCCTGTCGGAATGGTTTCTGCTTAACACTGCTGTGTAACAAACAGCCCCAAAGAGTTCAGTGGTTCACAACAATAGCCATCCACTTCTTGCTCATGGATTGTGACCAGCTACAATTTGGGTGCCCTCAGCTGGGTTCATCAGGGCTCAGGATGGCTCCATTCCAAGCCCCAGGCTGAGGGAATAACCGCTCCCTAGTACGTGTCCCTAATGCAGGAGGGGGAAGATCCAAAGGGCAGAAGACCTCTTACTGCCTCAGCTCGGAACTGGCACTCATCACTTCTGCCCACTGCAGGTCACAGGCCAGGACCAGCTTTGGTGTGGCTGGAAGTATATGTTCTCCATTACCCCTCAGAAGGCCATGGCAGGGGTGGGGATGGGGGGTGAAGGGAAGGAAGAATTGTGGCTAAATTACCCAGTCTGTAACAATCTGATTCAATTAGAGCTTTCCTAGCTGGACAGGGCTGGGGAGGAGGGACAAAGAACATTACCATGGATGTACACAACACACCTGACTCCAGAATTGAGCTACGAGCCCAGACCCACAGCCGTGTAGGGGTGAAAATTCCATCTTGTGCAGAGGATTTCCCAGGTCTGTGTCTCTACTCACCTCCTGTACAGCCTCTGGGGAGGCCATGCAGAGCCAGAGGCTGGGATTTGGTGCTTGGGAATTACCAAAGGCAGGGAATACAGGAGGGAGTGCAGAAACGGCAGAGACCTAACCAAACAAAAATGCCTCTGCCAAGTCCCACTTGGCCTGATTCGAGGGTAGCTCTGCAGTATAAATCCCACCAGTTGCTCCACCCCTGGAGGAGGGGGTGGTGTGCCCCCAGGTGTCTCTGGGAGCTGCAGCTCTGTCAGCCCAGGGAAGTTCCCCAAAGTTGAGCCATGGCACTCGCAGCAGCTGGGCAGGGGTGTGCTGGCCCACACAGGGAGGGGGGCAGGGCACCACCTGCATCCACTATGCCAGGGAGAAAACTGATCAGGGCTATTTCCCTGCCCACAGGGGCTACACAGATGGACCAGGAAATTGGACCACCAAGAGGGAGGGGAGGGTGCATGGGCTAAAACACTGCCCCACCTTGCAGCATTGGGCCCTCCACTATCCCTTGTTAGTATAAACTTACTCTAACTGCCTCTGCAGCCCTGATGGGGAAGGTAGGTGCCCTGTCCTCAGCACACAGCACCCTTGGTTCCCCACAGCCTGAGCACCACTCCCAGCTCCTCCAGTAGTGGATATTTTTTGTTTTTAAGTTTAAAAGTGTTTAAACCTTTTGCATCCTGCTTCTACCTTGATGAGGGACACAGAGCTAAGTGAGACACATACAATGTCTAGGAGCTCACAGTCTGGGGGTGGGAGCCACAAGTGGACAGATAGAGGTCACGTGATTTGTTGAGGCATGACAGAGGGAAGCTTGGGTTTGGAGGGGGTGCACAGGATGGTGCCGACCTCACCTCGAGGAAATTGGGGTGGTTTCCAGGTGGTGCTTCCATTAATGGGAGTAGGGAGGATGCATGTGCATAAGTGGCTGAGGGCATGACCCATAGAGAGCACATGGTAGCTTGGCCATCTGGGCACAGATAGGAGCTCTGGGTACAGGATGCAGGCTTAGGGAACATGCAGCAGAGCTGAAAAGATCCAGTCAGGAAGGGCCCCAAGGTAAGGCTGCAGAGCCCAGACATGGCCCCCAGAGTTTCTGAAAGAGAAGGGGCATGATTTAGTTTACATTTTAAAATGATAGAAAATAGACTGGGGAGGGCCAGGCTGGGACAGGGAAGTGGGAGGTGAGGCAGTCATCAGCACAGACACCCAGTGCCAAGGCACCCCCAGAGCCTCTTGACCAGACAGTGTGACCCTGGCCATTCCCCTGGGTAGAAAGTCTGTAGACACCCCAGACAACTCTGGCAACCACTGACAGTGAGAATGCCTCCTCTTGGAGCCCAGGGTACTGGCAGGAGCTTGAAGCAAAGGGAGGGGAGGTGGCCATCCTGGGCAGGCTCAAACCTGGGCACCCCTGCTGCCCCTCCAGTGTAAACTAGTGGCAGGCAAAGAGAGGGTGGGGGGAGTGAGGGTGAGTCTGGAGGGACAGAGCCTGAGGACAAAGGACCTCTCTGGACCTGGACTGCTTTTCCTCTGGGACCTGTAGCTGGTTATCTGTGACATTGCAAATTAAAAACGCTGTGTCAGAAGACACAAGCATTCACATAAAAACTCCACCACTTACTGGCTGGGTGACTTTGAGCATGTCTTGCATCCTCTCTGGCCTCAGTTCACTCATCTGTAAGGTGGCAATCCCCACCTCTGCCCTGGCCTGTGGTCAGTAAACCCTAAGGAGCCAGGGTGCTCTCTAAGTCCAGCAGCGTCCAAGAGAGGGAGCCAGCTGGCCACTGCCTCTGCAGCCCTGATGGGGAAGGCAGGTACCCTGCCCTGCTCACACAGCACCCTTGCTTCCCCACAGCCTAAGCACCGCTCCCAGTTCTTCCAGTAGTGGATATTTTTTGTTTTTAAGTTTAAAAGAGTTTAAACCTCACCTTTGCATCCCTGACCCCTCACCATGAGCCAGGCCCTGTGCTATATGCTTCACGTCCTTAACTCACGCAGCCTGCAAATAGCAGATGGCAAGCCCAGGCAGCCAGCAGCTTCGTGAAACTCCCCCGCCCTTCTGTGGTTCTGGTTTGGTCGAGGGGAACGGGCTAGCTTCTGATCTGGCTGTGTAACACACACTGGCCCGGACTCCATACACCACGCTGCACGACACACACAGCCCGCTGCCCTCTTCCTCCCCTGGGGTGGAGAGTTTGGGGCGTGGAGCCGAGGACGGGGCAGAGATGAGGGGGCGCGCGGATGGCGTTGGGGTTTGCCGGCGCTGTCCGCGGTGCTGAACGCGACGCAGTCCCGCTGCCCGCGCAGGGCGGGGCGGGAGCGCGCTGTCCGCGGTGCTGGCAGGGAAGACCTGCGCTGGCGCTGTCCGCGGTGCTGAAGGTGCCACTGTGCCGGGGCCGCCCGGGGCTGGGGCCTCGGGTCCCCAGAGCTCCAGCGCTCCCCAGAGGTCAGCAGCCCGTGCTCCCTCTCTCCTCTGGCGTTCGGAGTGCGGTGTACTCTTTCTTGAGGAGTCAGAGGACCCTAAGGGGGGTATGCCATAGAGAAGACGAATGATGAAGGAATAAGCAGAAAATCTCGTTCATCGTTCAAATTCTGGCGATCAACAGGTTCGCCAGGGAGCAGAGGGGTGGAGGGATGAGGGGAGGGAACATAGGAGCCTTCTTCCCCGTTCTCTGCCACAGAGAGGCGGGAGTGCCACCTGCACAGGGAGGTGAGGCAGCACAGTGTGGGCAGCTGGACTCAGTCAGGACCAAGGAGTCAGAACACTCATTTGTAGACGGGGATAGCAGTCCCTGCTTTGCACATTTTACAGCGAGGTGTGGGACTTTGGGTGTTTTGGGGAGGGGTTCACTTTGCTTGAGGCAAACACTATCTAAAGCGGAGGTTATTTGTGCACGTGCCCAGCCCCAAGGACCCCTGGACACTGCTGCCCTTCCAGCCTGTCCCACAAAGCTCTCCAGGCACAAGAGTGGATGGGAGATTCCACCATCCCCAGGTACAAAGTAAAAGGCTGTGATCTTGTCATTGCTCGACCCACAAGGGGAGGGTATCAGGACCTTAGAGCTCACATAGAATCCAACCCCCACAAATGACAGATGAAAAAACTGAGGAGAGGGTTCATAAACTCATGAGGAGTTAGTGGCAGAGGTGGTGGGGTCCCTTCTTGCTCTTGTCCCTCAAGACTTCAAAAAATGCTGATGCTGGGGAGTGGAGATTGGAAGTCTCAGCCCCCATCCACTCTTTTTCGCAGGCTTACTTCTAAGGCCCTTTACCACCAGTCTCTCCCTCCAGATTTCCACTATTGTCATATCTCTGCCCCCGCCTTGCCCCCCACCCACCCAAGCCCACCAATGACCCCACCTGGTCCTGGCTGACCTACGGTGGGCAGGGGCTCAGCAGTGAAGGGGATGCTTCCTGTCCACCAGGCAGGCAGAGGCATCCCCATCCCAGGAACTGATTTCACCTGTCAGTGCCCACCTGGGGCCCCACAAGAGAAGCTGGTGTCTTGGAGATAACCTGGGATGGCAGATGGGCAGAGATTGCACAAATGAGGGTCTAATTGACAATCAATTGTGATTAGGATCGAAAGGACATCTTTATAGCCCCAGACATTCTAGGTAGATGTTGGAGGAGGGGAGGTGGGGGTGCCATGCATCTCTGTGGCTTGCAATGTTCCTTAGGGATGAGGATGGGTGGGGCAGGAGAGGAGGCAGTGATTCCCTCCCTGAGCTTGTCCACACACAGCACCCCCCTTTCCCATCCAGCTCTGGAGGACCCCGAGCCCCCGCAGGACCCATTGCCTGGCCCTTGCTCCCTGAGTCTGACTTCGACCTTTGCAGTTCATCGTCCTGCCTCCTGCATTAGGGGTTCGCAGTAGAATGTTGAGGGGCAGAGAAAAGAGGGGAGTGAAGGATTGAGGACCTACAAACCTTAGGACAGCCACAGTGCTTTCCTCAGAGTAACATTCAAACTTGAACCAGCCCACACTCTCAGCAGGGAGCACATTCTGTGGTGCTCAGTGTGTGTGTTTTGGGGGAAAACACTGTGTAGTTGTATATTATGTTATAACATTATTCCATTCTGCTATTACATATCATATTTAATGTTGTATAATATTTACTATGTTTTAGTGATAACCATACATTATACTACATATAATTAGCATGTTAAAATGGCATTAAAATGATGTTACATAAAACGTCATTTTACATGTGACTACTCATTTTGAATGAAAGTTGTGCCAAGAGGGCTGGATGTGTCATCACCTGTCTCCTCCTCACATTGCAGGTGTCTAGTGTGTCTGTGACCCAGGCACAGCCCCCACCCACCCAGCAAGGTGGGGGGGGGTTGTGGCTGCTATTAGAAGGGGTTTGGCCAAGTTTGAGCCTGTGGTAGGGACAGACGATTTGTGGCACAAGTGTGTGCTTGTGGGGGTTGTGTTGCCCTATGTCACACTGGAAACCCCCAGAGCCAGATCAGAGATCTGCACTTGGGACCTGCTCTGGCCCCTCAAGGCCTCCCTCTTCCACCCAGCAGTGTTGGGAGGGGAGGGGTCAGGGACCCAGCAGGGGGCCTGTGTGCCTCTCAGCACCGGGAGAGTTAAAGGGGACACCAAGCCCAGCGTGAAGCTGGCAGGGGAGAGAGTGACAGTGCAGGACGTGAGTGCATTTATGAGTCATTTGCCCAGGTTTGTGTGTCTGGGCGCTCATGAATGAATTTGTGCTTGTGCGTGCTACGCACTTGTGAATGAGTGTGAACGTAAGTGTGTGTGTGAGTGGGGTGTGCACATTTATATCCAAACTTAGCTGGGGGAGGGGTGGAGAGAGCGAAGACCAAGGTGGGGGCGGGAAGAAGATAATTACCTCCCTGTGATGAGAGATTACCCACCCTCCTTCCCCCAGAGGTGATTTATAATTTAAAGATAAAGAATAATCAAGTCCTGGCAAGGAAGGACACAGTGTTGTGGGTCTGATTAGAATCTCGGGATGGACCAGCACACGGGGAGGGCGGGAGGAGGAGGGGAGGGGAGGGAAGGAGCGGGGGCCTGTGCCTCCCCCTAGGCCTCGGCCTCCGGAGGCTCAGCACGTCCGAGCGTGGCCCAGATTACAGCCGGTCGGTCCCCCATTATTCCTCTCAACTTTTAATTTCTGCTTCCAAAGGATCATTGCCCGCGGTAATTGCAAAGGACCCGTCCTTGTGCGCGGAGCAGGCTCCGGGGACGGCGGAGCGAGGCGGCGCGCACACCCTCTGGTGCACGCGCCCGCGCGTTTACACCTTGGAGACACGCGCGCCCCCGCCGCCCACCGGGGTCCACCAGCGGCCGGTCTGCTAGTTGGCGTGTGCGGGAGAAGGGGAGAGACGCGCGACCCGCTGGCAGCTACGCGATCCCGTGCCGGGACGCTGCGCCAGGACGCTGGACGCCAGGTCGGACCCTCTGACCCTCCGAGGGCCCAAGGACCCTGTCCTGCAAACGCTGCCGCTGTGGACAAAACGTACCCACATAAAGACTCAGGCCTCTGGGCTTATTTATCCGAGTGTGGGGAAGGGGGTATTTGTAGTATCATTTCGGAAAGAAACACACATTTTCCCCTTACTTGAAGGGTATCGATTTTCACGTAGGCCGCCTGCAGTTTGTACGATTTTTCGGTCCCCATTTTGGGGGGCGGGGCGGGAGGTCGTCCAGCCTTCCTCATTTTCGATTCCACTTCTAATGAGCAACCCCGGGGCCGCCGGCCCCGCCCCCTGCGGGGACTCCTGGCTGGGCCCTAATTTGACGATGTGAAGGGGGCGGGCGTGGGAAGGGATGGAGGGGCAAAGACCCCGAGCAAGGGAGACCGAGAGGCGGGACCGAGACCCACAGAACGCGCGGGAGAGGGCTGAAGACCAGGCGGAGAATACGCCCGCGAGAAACTCTCCCCGCACCCCCGACCGCAGCTGCCCAGGGGCGCCAGAGCTGTGGGAGCCGCCCGAGCGCCACGGCCCCGCGCGCCGGGAGCCCGGAGGAGAGGCCGGGCAGGCGCCGCATCCTGTGCCGGGATGTCCCAGCCAACTCTTAGCGCTCTCGGGCCCGCGGGCCCTGGGGCCTCCGCAGCCGGTCCGCCGACGGATGCCGCAATTATTTAAAATCCGGGGCTGTCTCCTCCCTCTTCGCCCAGGAGGCTGGCGCGCCGTTTCCAGACAAGCAGAGGTGCAGCGACACTCCGCTGACCACAATAGCCGCTAGCGGACTGCGCTCCGGCTCCGGGCTGCGCGTCTGTCCGTCCCGCCCGGCAGCTCCGTCCGTGTGTCCCGCGCGGGGCCCGCCTCCTCCACCCGGGACCGTTCGCAGCCAATTAGGCGCGCGCGCTAACGAGGGCGGCGGAGTCCCGCGGCCGCCTGCGGGCGCACGTGTGTGCGGCGTGTGGGTGCGTGGGCGCCTCCGGCGGGGCTGCCATAAATGCGCTGGCCGGGAGCGGCGGGCGCCTGAGGCGGTGGAGGAGGCAGCGCCAGGCAGCACCGGCCGAGCGCGGGGCGCGGCGCCGAGAGCGAGCCAGCTGCGGCCGCCTGCGCGGGGTGGTGCGGCGGCGCCGGGGCCGCCAGGAATGGGAGCCCAGTAGGCGGCGGGGCCCGAGCCGCTGGAGCGGCCGGAGGCCGGCATGAGTGCTAGCGGCCCGGCGGCTCCTGGGGACGGCCGTGCGCTGCCGCCGCCTGGGCCCGGGCCCGCACCGCCCGCTGCCGCCGCCGCTACCCGGGACGCTATGGACGGGCGCGCCGAGCTGCCTGCCTTCCCGCGTACTGGAGCCCCACCGCTCGCGGCCAGCGACACTGTGCCCGCGGCGCCCGAGGGAGCAGGAGCGGCCCGGCCCGCCGCGCCCCCGCGCCCCACCTCCTTCTCAGTGCTGGACATCCTCGACCCCAACAAGTTCAATAGTAGGAGGCGTCGCTGCGTGCTGCTGGGTCCCGTGGCGCCCACTACGTGCGCCCCGACCCAGTGCGCCCCTGCCCCTGCCGCCTCCGGACGCCCGCCGCGCACGGAGGAGCTGGAGCGCCGCGCCCTCGCCGGCGCCGCCGGGGGAGTCGGAGCAGCCGCTGGAGCCGAGCCGCCGAGTGAGTAGGATACGGCCCGCGCCCAGTCGCGGGGACAGGGGTACCGGCCGCTTCCGCGCGTTTACGATCCCGGGACCCTATGGCAGCGGGGCCTGGCTCGGCGCTGAGGCTTGGTGGAAAGTTCGCAGAGTGCGGGGTCCGCGTACGCCCCACCCGCGGCCTCCGTCCGACCCGGACTCCAGGGCCCGCACTGCTGGCTCCTGCTGGGAAGCTTCAGCCGGGTCAGGCCCAGGGGCTGCGGGGCTGCGGGGCTGCGGGGCGGGCGCAGGCTTCGCCTCCACGCATCTCCCGCCTTGAGGGGCAGTTGGTGCTGGAGGCAGAGGGGACACCGGGCGCGGCTGGCCCGTGACCTCCCCGCCCCCACTGTGGCCTCCGGGGCCTCCTTCCCTCCTTTTCTCTCTCTCCTTTTTTTTTTTTTTTTGACAAATCAGACTAATTGTGACAAAACGCTGGTTATCTCTGGAAAAACAATTAAATCCCTTCGATTACAGTTAAGGGGAAATGTGCTTAGCGGCGGAAAGCGGCCGGTAATGGGGCGGCCCACGCCCCCGGTCGGGTCGATATCCCATTACGGCGCATGCATATCTCTTTCAAGCACCTTGCAAACTCCCCCCGAACATCTAAATTATAGGGTCAAAATTCGGATAATTACTCGATTAAAACCTATTACACTTATTAGGGGCCGCTATTGATCGTGAATTGCATTCGACCCGCTCCTGATTGCTTTTTGTGCCTCCTCCCCCTCGGCCGTTCCTCCCTCCAACTTCCCGGCCCCTCCGCGGTGCAGGGACTGGAGCGCGGGCAGACTGGGCCGGGGCCGCGGCTACCGGCAGGGCAAGGAGGCTGCCCGCCGCACCTTGCGCTAGGCAGGCTTCTTCCGGGTCGGCTGAGATGGAACGAGAGCAAATACGGGCTGACAGGAGGAGGACCCCCGGGCTCTTGGCACAGGGACCCTGCGGGTAGAAGGCCGAGGCTCCTGCTGGTGCAGGCGCACAGCACAGCTGGGGACAGGACCTGGGCTGGTGTTGTCTGGGGGAGAGCTCCTGCTCCAGCTATGAGGTGGGGATTGGGGCCAGCCTCCATTCGAGGTGGGCCAGTTACCCTGGAGGACTTTGCCAGGAGCGAATCTGTCATTTATTATCCGAGATTTTGGTGCCAACCTAACCTGAGAGCAGGGCCTTGGCACCTGGTCGGGTAGCGCCATGGAGGGCACCTGTCCTGATTCCTCTCTTGAGTTAAGACTACTTGTGTTAGGGGTTGGGGGCATAGACGACCCTGCCCAGGTGAGACGCTTTCTTCCAAATGTGAGAGGCTCCAAATGTAGTCACCCCAGGGGCCTGTTGTTGGACTATGCGGGGCTGCAGCTCACACTGGGCCTACCCGGGCCTCCCGGCGGCCTCCTGGCCCCTGCCAGTCTCCGCGACACTCCTAACCCGTGCCACCTGCGCCCTCCTGAGCAGGCCGGGCCGGCACCTGCCCAGGGCAGGCACGCTGGGCACTCGGGAGGGGCCCGAGGCGCGGGCAGCGGAGCGGGGACTGACGCTAGCGGCCTAGTTTCAGGGCCTGAGGCTTGAGATAGGGACAGGGACAGAGCGTCCGATTTTGGTCCCCGGAAGCCCCATTCTTGGCCGGCTGCGACTCCACCTCAGGCCTCTGCCCCCGCTGGTTATTAAATGCCCGGTAATTGGCTGGCCCAGTACCGGCCTTAATTGGAGGGTAATACACGCCGAAATAAATTAAGTGGCCTTTAACTAGTTTGTACATTACACAAAATGAGTTTAATTAAGTTTGTATCTGCCCCGCGCATCGATCCGAGCTTTCTCTCCGCTGGAAACCCCGCAGCCGAGGCCCCGGCCCGCAGCACCGTCGGCCCTCTTGGCAACGGCGCGGCGTGGCACGTCGGGGCGTCCTCGCGCGGGGAGGCAGGCAGGGGTCCTTTCTCTGGAAAGAAATGAGGAAGGGACCGCGCGGGGACGCGGGCCGGAGGGAAGGAACGAAGGCAAGCGGAAAGGAAAACGAAAGAGCTAAGGGAACAAGAGAAGGAGGCAAATAAACGCAGAGGAGAAAGGAACCGAGCGAGAGGAAACCACGCGGGGAGGGAGGCGGGACGGGCTGGCAGGGCGCGGGCGAGCGGCGCAGGGAGCAGCAGTGCGGGCGGGGCGCGGTGCTGACAGTCCTGTCCTCTCTCCCCGCGCGCAGATGCCGGCGACGCCTACAAGGCGGACGAGGCCGAGGGCAACGGCTACAGCAGCGGCAGCGGCGCCGGCGGCCGCAGCCCGAGCGGGGACAGTGGGGACGAGGCGCCCGACGACGACGACGAGGACGAGGCGCCTGAGACAGAGGCAGCGCACGGCGCAGAGGAGGCGCGGGGAGGCGGAGGTGGCCTGGGGGCCCGCGGGTCGGGCTGCCCGGGCGCCGCCGAGGCCGAAGCGCTCCCCGGCGCCATCAACGAGGCCGCCGCCCCCGGACCCTGCGGGAACTCGCCCGGAGCCCCGGGCCCTGCGGGAGCCTCGGCGGCGGCGGGAGCCGCGGGGACGACCCCGCAGGGCGCGGCGGCCGTGGCGAAGCCCAAGCGGAAGCGCACGGGCTCCGACTCAAAGTCTGGGAAGCCGCGGCGCGCGCGCACCGCCTTCACGTACGAGCAGCTCGTGGCGCTGGAGAACAAGTTCAAGGCGACGCGCTACCTCTCGGTGTGCGAGCGCCTCAACCTGGCGCTGTCGCTGAGCCTCACCGAGACGCAGGTGAAGATCTGGTTCCAGAACCGCCGAACCAAATGGAAGAAGCAGAACCCGGGCGCCGACACGAGTGCGCCGACCGGCGGCGGCGGGGGACCGGGGCAGGGCGCGGGGCCGGGCACCGGGCTGCCCGGCGGCCTCAGCCCGCTCAGCCCTTCGCCGCCCATGGGCGCGCCGCTCGCCATGCACGGCCCCGCTGGGTACCCGGCGCACGGCCCCGGCGGCCTGGTGTGCGCCGCGCAGCTGCCCTTCCTGTCGAGCCCGGCTGTGCTCTCGCCCTTCGTGCTGGGCTCGCAGACGTACGGCGCGCCCGCCTTCTACGCGCCGCACCTCTAAGCGCACGCGGTGACACCGGGCGGGGACGTCCCATGCGCCACCAGGCCGTGGCCGGAGGACCTGAAGGCGCCCGCCGGGCCGGGCTCTTTTTTTAAGGTTCCAGTCGTTGACTGTGTATATACCGGTTGCTACAGAAGAGTTTTAAATTTATAAATGACTGAACGCGTCGGGGCCCAGCCGAGCGCGCGGCTCCCGCGGGCTTGGCTCGCTGGGAAGCCCTTTGCGCAACTTCACTCGGTCAATAAACCGCAGGAGGCCGCGCCCGCGTCTGCCAGGCTCCTGCGCTTGAGTCCTCTTCGGTGGGGACCGAGGCGCCTCTGGGGTGTGCGGCCAGGCGCGGACTCGGGCCCCAGTTTCCCCGCCGGCCTGGCGTCCCAGGCCAAAACTCGGCCTTGTCTGCTAGCGCCTGGGTACCCCATTCTCTTGAGGCTGGGCGCAAAGGCTTGCCCACCGCGCGGAATGAGGCTCAGGTCTGGGAATTCCCCCTCTCCGTGCCCCCCAGAGCAAGGATGCATCTCCCGGGCAGTGACGCCTGGGTCCCCTTCCGCTCTCCCTGTAGCCACAGGGCTGGAGACAGCGTGCTCTCTGCCAGTCACTGGCCAGTCTCCAACTCCCTCCCGACCCTGCTGCCCTGTTCCCCCCCCACCTCTCCCTCAGCCAGCACATCCCCTGAACCCCACACTGCCTCGGGTATCAACTGGTGTCCCGGGGAGGAGGGAGCTCCTGCCCGATTCCCAGAGGAGGAGATGGTGGCTCGCTGTGGTTGAGCTACCTGCCCAAGAGCATCCGGAGCCAGAGCCAGATTCCCAGCCCAGGCCCCAGGACTCGGTGGAGCCCAGTGCTCCCTCCAGGGCTACCTCTCCCGGAATGACTTTGGACACGGTCCCCACGCGGGCTTCTGTAGCCCTGGGAGTGCAGGGCTCACCCTGAGCTGGGTACTGGGAGGCACAAGGCAGTGGTACCTGGGCCTGGTGGCTGCACTGACCCAAAGCTGATGCTGTGGGGATGTGAATGGGGGAGTCCCCCTTGGCAATACCACCCTGACTCAGGAAGTGCTCCAAGCCCCAGCAGGGGAGGGGAGAGGGGGGTTCAGAACACTGTGGTGGGGCCAGGCATCTCTCCTCCTCCTTTACTGGCCCAGCCTGGGCCCTGAGCCCGCAGGAGGAGCCCTGCTGTGCGCTTCCTGTGCACTCACCACATCCTCCTGGCATCTCCCTTCCTCCACAAGGACTTGTCTCTGGCCTAGTCAGCTTGGCAGGGCAGGGCAGGGCAGGGTGTGGGTGGCAGCGATTCCCTGGTGTCACGGGCAGGAGTGGAAGGGAATGCTCCACACTGGCCTCCCTGTCACGAGGGGGCAAAGGGTGGGCAAGGAGCAGCACCTGCCATCGGGCAGGTGGGAGGGGCGGGGGAGTGGGAAGTGCCACGGGGCAGGGGGCCTGCTTCCTGGCATCTGCTGCAACCCCCGTGTCTTGAACCTGCCCTTCACCAGCCTAGAGACCCCCAGGCCTGCTTTCCAGGTCTGCATGGTGCTGGCAGTGCCTGAAAGTATCTGCCTGAAGTTGAGCAGACCCTGGGGGTACCCGGCTCCTACAGGGCTCTCAGCGCTCAGGGCTACAGCATGCTTGGGCTGGTGAGTGAGAGCCACTCCTGGGGATGGCCTGAATCTGGCTGAAGGTAACAGGAGGGTGCAGGTGGGGGACACTCTTGGTTTCACAGCTGAGGCCTGGGCCTACAGAGTATGGGCAGCTGACTAGGCAGCCTTTCAAGCCTCTAGCAGGTTCCAGAAGGCTCTTGGCCTCGAATCATCAGCAGTACAGTGGGCGTGGCCTGTGCTGGGCAGGAAAACAGCCTCCACTTCTGGGGGAGGCCAGGGAAGGGTCTGTCCATTAGGCCCACCCAGGACTGCCAACACCCTGGCATGGAAGGGGCCTGGGTCATCCCCCAGGGGTTCCCTGCTTCCCCCATGCCAACCCTGCCGAGCTCAGCTAGGACCTGCTGGGGCATTCCAGGGCTTCACAGCCCTCAAAGGGAGGTGACAAAAGGTGGCTGTCACTAGGAAGACCGGGTACAGATACACCAGGAACCGGGCAACACAGCTGGGCCCAGCCCCTCTGCGACCCACACAGCTCTGGCCTCCCCCCTGTCCTCACTGACATGGCTGTACACGCCGCTGATCTCCTAAGGCTCAGCCAGAAACATGGTGGCCACACTCGAGGACCCTTCAACATCAGCCCTGTGCTGTGGGCAGGGGTGGGGGGTGTTGGTCGGGGGCCATGAGGCCTGGGAACCAATGTCCCCCCAGTCAAGCATTTCCTGCCCCTTCCCTAGGCTCCCCTGACAGCCCTGAGCTGGTGCCACCACCATGTGCCACAGGAGTGGGGGCCTGCTTCCTGGCATTTCCTTGGGCCCTCCAGTCTCTCTCCAGTGCACACCTACTGTGTGCCAGGTGCTTGCCTGAGTAGGGCTGTGTCTGCCCACCCTAGCATCCCAGCAACCCTTGGTGTCTGCACATTTCACAGGAGGAGATGGCAGGTAGGCTGAGGGCCTGTGGGGCAGCCCTGTCCCCTCTTGGAGTTGTCCAGCTCATGTGCATCTCCAGCCCCAGCTTTCCAGCTCCCTCTCCCACTGGGTCCCCACGCCTCACCATAAACCTCGGGAGTTTGGGGGCTGCAGGTTCTTCTGGCTGCTTCACAGGGAGCCCTCAGCTTGGCCCCACCACTCCTGCCTCTGCTAGGGGGGCCTGCCCTGCCTGCCCACTTCTCAGTGTGGGTCTCCCACCTCTGACTCAGTCTCCACTTCCTGGGCCCAAGCTGGAGGCAGAGGTGAGCAGTGGCCTTGTAGGCCACCCCAACCTGTCCCCCTTTTGGCGTCAGTGCCACAAGGGGCTGTCTGAACCCCAGGATCTGAGCACTCTTCCATGGCCTCTGCTGCTAGGACTCAGGGTCTGTCCTGCCCCAGACCTGGATCCGTCCTGCAGCCACCCTGCATTCCCAGAATTGTATCCGTGTAGTTTCCACACAGCCATCCACGGAAAGCATCTCTTGTCAATAAGCAAGGCAGGAGCGAGTGCAGGCTCCACACTCGCCCCATGTTCCCCTCCCCCACACTGCCCCCAAACTCCTGCCCGGGAGCCACTGAGCCCAGACAGTGAGGGGCTCCCACCCAGCCCTGCCTGAGGTGCTCCTTGGTCCCTGGCTGTGTGGGTTAGGATTGGGTGTGGCTGCACGTAAGGGAAAACCCTGGTGAACAGAAGTTGAAAGGAGGCTGTTTATTTTCTCTTATGTAAGGGAATTCTGGCCAGTGGCAGCACTGGGCAATTATCAGGCTTTCAGTGAGTCCTCAAGACTCAGCTCCCTGCAGCTCTCCCCTGTGCCATCCCTGGGTGGGGCCCTCCTCCTCACAGACCCATGTGGAAGTTCAGGCTCCAGCCATCACACCCTCAGTTCCAGGCAGCAAGCAGGCAGGAAGGGTGATGCAGGGTGCACCCCCTTTCTTTTAAGGTGCTTTCCCAGGGTCCACAAAACAGCTGCTCACATCTCATTGGCCAGAGCGCAGCGTGTTCTAGCCAAGGGGGGCTGGGAGAAGAGGGCTTTCACCTGGGGGGGTGTCTCGTTTCTATTAAAAAGGGGAGAATGGATATCACCCTTTCCCAAGCCTACCTGCCCAGCTTAAGCTTACCTGGCTTTCTGCCCACCCCACCCTGGCCCCCAGGCAGCTGGGCTTGTTGGGGAAAGTCAACCTCAGCCCACCCAGTCTTATCTGAAGCCCATGGCCACGACCTCAGTGGGCACTCAGCTGGCAGCAGTCTGCTCCCGCGCCCCAGTGTGTTCACAGTCCGCCTCCATAGCCCACTGCCCTGGGCTGGCCACAGGTTCACACCCACCTTCCTGCCACGAGATCCTGCCACCTGCCTGCCTCCACCACGTGCTGCCCTCCCTGCCGTCCCTGGCACTGGCTGCTCTCCTGTCACCTCGCTTGCCCGTGTGGCTTCCAGCAGCCACCGCCTTCCCCTTCAGAGCCAAAGTTATCAACAGAGCTGTCTCCACCTCTGGCCCCAAAGGACCCTGCTCCATGGGCTTCCCCAGCACCCTCCATGTGCCCTGCTCACCTGGGCCCCGGTTCTTCCTTCTCAAAGTCCTGGGGCACCCTGGGCTCAGGGGACCCCTGATCCCCACCTTGTCCAGTCCCTACTGCGATGACCTCTGAGGGCCGGGGGCCTTCCAGACCCAACGGAGCCAGAACAAGCTCCTTCCACCCCGGGCCCCACCTCAGGGCGCCACCTGCAGCCCCCACACTCCAAGCACCCTCGCCCACCTCACCCCCACATCCAAGTCCTCAGGAAGGCACAGGACCCCTTCCCCCCAGCCCTGTCCATGTCCTCGCGGGTCCTCTCCACACGCGCAGTCTTGTCTGCACCCACCATCCCATCCTGTGTCCACCTGTGCTGCCCAGAGACGTCCTGGCTGCCCAGTACCCCCACCCCCTCCCCAGGTGACCGTGTGCCCCATGTGTCCCCTCGCTCCTGAAGGTCTTTTCCAGCTGGCTGTGCCCAGGGCCTGATGTGGATTCCCCCAGTCTCCACCTTGGGAGCGCAGAGGGACCTGCCCCAGTCCATGCGGGAGCAGGGGCCTTCCTGGAGGCGCCATTTATGGGGTCGGGATGGGCAGCCGGAGCTGAGGGAGGTGACAGCAGGGAGGAAAGGGCAGTGCCTGAGCCGGTGACCCTCCTCAGACAGGACTGTCCTGAGAGGCATGGCTGAGACTTGTCTGCCCCTGTAGCCATCGCTGGCGTCTGGTCTCTGGGCAGCCTTTGCCCCGCCCCACCCCCAGAATCGACTTCTCACCTCACAGAGCTCCACGGGGTGGGAGGTCTCATTCACTGCCGGGACTCATTGCCCACGGAGACAATCCTGGGGTCTCCACATCCCAGCTTGTCCCAGACAGCCCTGTGTGATGGTCCCCTTCAGAGGCAGCTCTGTTGGGTGCTGACCCGTTCTCTCTCTTCCTGGGAAACGGGACTGATCGTGGCTGGGCACCTGTCTTCCGGGATATAGACATTTCCTGCTTCCTGGGCAGTGGGTAGCTGGATGCTGCCTTGTGACCAGATTATGGCCAAGTTGGCTTGAGCAGTGTGCGTGTTGAGGGAGGGGGTCCTGGGAAGGTTCCTCTTGAGAATTGGCAAAGCAGGGAGGTGCACCCCTCCTCCTTCCTTCTGCAGACCCAGCGATGGCTGGAGCCCCAGCAGCCACTTTGGGCTATGAAGTAGCCTTGGCAATGGAGGCCACATACTAGGATGCTGAGGCAAAAACTAGAAAGAAACATGGTGCCTGGGGCACCTATCTTTGGACTCATGATTGACAGAACACACAATAACCCTTGTGTTTATAAGCCACAGTTCTCAGTTCTGTATAGCTAACCGTCCCCATTTCCATAATGGCCCATCCAGCCCAGCACTGAGGCCATGACCTGTGCCCTTCCAGTCCTCACACCCACCACCTGCTGCATCCTGGGCTGACCTCTGCCAGCGTGTCCTGGACAAGGGCAACAGCACTTTGCACCAGCCAGCCTGGTCCTCCCTGCCCTCCTGTGCCCCACCAGTAGCCCCCACGGCCCTAGGGGATCAAGCCCAAGCCCTCGGCCTGGCACTGAGGGCCTACTCCTGCCAGCCCAGCCTGCCATGCCGGCACCACCTGACCTGATGGGCACTCCACCCATGGAACCTCTCTGCTCACTGCCTCTGCCCTTCTCAAGCACTGCCTCCCCTAGGCCCAAACTCCCATGCTCAGCAGCTGTCTGAGCTCCAGTCTGCCAGCAGCATTCTTCCAAGACCCCCAGCTCTCTGCATCCTCTCTGTTCAGGGTCACCTTATGTTCATCTGTGCATCCCGGGCCTGCTCCAACACCACTGCCTTCAGTAGACGCTGCGTGAATGAATGGCTCCCTCCCCATCCTTTGTGGCTTCCCACAGCTGCACTGACTCCAGCCTACAACTTGAGGCTGCCACGGCACCCAGCCTCTCTCCTCTGGGCCAGGAGCCCCTGGGGATGGTGCCATTTTTAAAGCCTGGCCACCCAGAGGTATTGGCCTCCAGCAGCCCAGAGACACAGGGGAGGGGCTGGTGAGCTGGTAGCCTCCCTGTATCTGTGCTGTCCCTCAGCCACCAGGCTCAGCCTTAGGACAGGCTGACCCCTGGGTGTACAGGGCCGGGTATGGGTGTGTGGTGGGGACTCCTGGGAGGTGCTGGGTCAACAAGTCTGCAGGAACACCCCCCCACCCCCTGCCTCGAACTCAGGACCCAGCCCTTCCCAGACTGAGTCCTTGCCAGCCCCTTCCCCCCACAGGAAGGGCGCTCCTCTCCTGCAGGTGGCTCCCACGGAACTGGGGCATGGCCCTGCCCACTGGCTCTAAACTCACCTACTGGTCAGGCTGTCCCAGGCTCCCCTGCGCCCACCTGCCTGGCTCATGGGGACCCAAACCACATTGTGCCAAGTGTGGGGGGAGGAGAGTGCCGAGGGCATCGAGGGAGGGGGTGCAGCATCCTCCACCTGGGCCTGTAAGGAAGCAGTACCCCAGCAGCCCTTCAGTGCCAAGTCACCCAAGGGGGCCTGAGCTCAGAGTGGTGGAGCTACTCCCAGAGGCGCAATGCCCCCAGAGCCCCATCCCCCAGCCCACCCCTACCTGCCACACCCACCCACTGCCCCACCCCGACTCTGACCCTCGCCCCTGCCCCACCACCACGCCACATGCACCCACTCACACTCCTCCTCCCCTGCCCGACCCACCGGCCAGAGGGCCAGCCCAGGCCCCAGTTTCACAAGCCCTCACGCGCCTCACTCCTGCCAGTCACAAACACACGGAGTGAAGGTTTGTCTTTTAATAAACATTCATGAAGATTCATCAAAAGATCTGATACAAAAAGCACCAGTGTAACAAATTAGTCTTAAATTAAATGTTACAGAAACACCCTCTCCTCTTCATCTCATCCCTAACATCCCAACTTTATTTCAAGATGGACAGAAATATAAAAGGGGTCTTTGACATAAAAATGTCTTACAAAGCTATAGTAACTACAACAGTATGATGATAATATATGACCAGGCAGGCAGGACAGAAGGTCCAGAAACAGAACCACTGGGGACTTCGATACATGATAAAGGTGGTGTTCCAAATCTGCAAAAAACCCGAATTCATTAATAAATGGTGTAGGGACAACTGGACAACTATCTGAAATTTTAAAAATTTGATTTCCTGGCTCACATTTTATATCAAAATAAATTACAGGTAGATCAATGATTTAAATGTGAAAATGAAATCCATACAAGTACTAGAAGAAAAGATAAAAGAATTTTTAATGTAATTTCTGACTGGGGAAGAGCATTCTAACTATAACACAAAACTCAGAAACCATGAAAGACTGATAATTCAACTACATAAAAAATCTACATGGTAGGCCGCATAGTGGCTCATGCCTATAATCCTAGCACTCTGGGAAGCTGAGGCAGGAGGACCGCTTGAGGCCAGCCTGAGCAAGAGCGAGATCCCACCTCTACAAAAAATAGAAAAATAAGCCGGGCACGGTGGCTCACGCCTGTAATCCTAGCACTCTGGGAGGCTGAGGCAGGAGGATCACTTGACCTGAGGAGTTCGAGGTTGCAGTGAGCTATGATGACGCCACTGCACTCTAGCCAGGGCATCTACGTGGCAGAAAACCAAAAAAACAGCATAAGGAAAATCAGAAGATAAACGTGAAATATTTGCAATGCATCACAGAGCTAATTTTCTTAATGAATAAAGAACTCCCACAACTTAATGAGAAATAAACTAATAAGCCAATAGAAAAATGGGCAAAGAATATGGACATACAATTCACAAAGGGAAAAACAAATTCTTAAACATATAAAAAAATGCTCAATATGTCACTCCTGAGAGAAATGTCAACTGAAACTGGAAGATACCACTTTTTCACATAGCAAAGAGCAAACTGTTTGCTAACACACCAGGGGGAGGGCTGAGTAAATAAGCACTCTCATACACTGCTGGTGGAAAAGCCAAACGATACCACTTCTAAGAAGGGCAACCTTGCAGTGTCTATCAAAATTACAATTACACAAACACCTCGACTCAGCAATTCCTCTTCCAGGAATTTAACCACCTGATAAACGTGTCTATGTATGTGAGAAGATGTACACACAGGGACATCTGCTGCAGGACTGCTGGGCACAGGAAGAGACTGGAAACTGCCTGCAGGCACAGCAATCAGGATCATGCATGTGAGTGACAGCGCACCCCCCGTTCCCCCACAGCAGAACATCCTGAGCCACAAGACACTGAGAGGTGCCCTTCCAGAGCGGCAGCGTGAGGACTCGAAATCACTCCTTTGTAACGCCACAGAACACTGGGGAAATTGTCAAACCAACTTTTTCAAAACTCTGGAAATAAACAAAAGGCTTGTAACAATCCAGGGAGTGTTTGTTCAAGAAAAATGGCTGAATCTTGGTAAGAAAAGTGAGCTTTGTGGTGTTTTAACTTGCACTAGCCCTTTTTCCGTCACCCCAGCTCTGCAGTGGCCTTTAAAACTAGTGGCCATGTACTTTTCTGGGGAGCAGGTTTTAAATTAAATAAATAAATAAATAAAAATAAAAAATAAAACTAGCAGCCATGGCCAGGCACAGTGGCTCACGCTTGTAATCCTAGCACTTTGGGAGGCCAAGGCAGGAGGATCACTTGAGGCCAGGAGTTTGAGATCAACTTGAGCAACACACCAAGACCCTATCTCTAAAAAAAAAAAAAACTGTAAAAATTAGCCGGGCGTGCTGGTATGCTCCTGTAGTCCCAGCTACTCGGGAGGCTGAGGCAGGACTGCCCGAGCCCAGGAGTTCCAGGCTGCAGTGAGCTGTGCTCACGCTACTGTACTCCAGCCTGGGCAACAGAGCGAGACTGTGTCTCAAAAAACCACCACCACCACCACCACCAAAACCCCCCAAAATCAGTAGCCACACATCCACGGGAGCTTGGATGTGGCAGCCTAGCAGCCACTGAACAGGGAAGACCAGGTTTGGAACTCCCTCAAAAGACCCATCCCTGAAGAACGGTCAGTGTTTGACTCGTCTGGCTGCAGGGCTTGTCTTTATTTGGCCTGACTTAGGGGGCTCCGTGGGGGCTTGTCAAAAACATCACAGCTGCCAGAGTGGCGACAGCCGCTGGGGCAGACAAGAGGCTGGACGAAGACCTCGAACGGGAAGAGCTGAGGAGCGCAATGTCCACGGTGGTCTCGGGAAAGCTCCGACACACCCTCGGAGACGGGCGCTCACATAGGAGGAGGACCTACGCTCTCGCCCCTGGCTGACTCGGTGGCTCTGTGCAAGTAGGAAGCGAAGGCTAAGGCAGAGTTGGCAGCTGCCTGCCTGTGTTTGAAGATGTGCCCGATGCACACACACAGCTTGTTGGCAAAAACTGTGTTATTAGTTCAAAGCACTTAAGGAAATCTCTGTCCAGTCATTAGCTGAGCATGAAGTTGACCAAGCAGACAATTCAGTGGCTGCAAATACCAACAGTACAGATTTTACAGAATTAGTCTAAGAAAGACACTGAACAAATAGTAACAACAGCAGCAACAACAAACCCTGTGGAGGGGGCATCTGATTTCTAGAGTTGCACATCACATTATTTTAATGTCCAGTTTTCAACAAAAAAATTAGAAGACGCACAAAGAAATGATGTGTGTGTCCTTGGCCTATACACAGGGACAAAAGCATTCAATAGAAATTGTCCCTAATTAAGCTCTGATGTTGAACTCACTAGACAAATACTTTAAATCAGCTACTATCACTATGTTCAAAGAACTAAAGGAAACTATGTCTGAAGACTTAAAGTATGAGAATGATTTTTCACTAAATAGAGAATATCAGTGAAGATACAGAATTTATAGAAGAGAAACAACTAGAAATTCTGGAGCAGGAAAGTACCATAACTGAAATGAAAAACTCGTGACAGCAGCTTGACATCAGATTTTATGTGGCAAAGGAAAGGGTCTTTGATGTTGAAGATGGGTCAATTGAGATTACCCAGTCTGAAGAACAGAAAAAAGAATTTTAAAAAATTGAACAAAGCCTCAGAGACCAGTGGACACCACCAACCATACCAATATACACATAATGGGAGTCCGAGGAGAGAAAAGACAGAGGAAGCAGAAAAAATATTTGGACAAATAATGGCCAAAAACCTTCCAAATTTGATGAAAAACATTAATCTTTACATGCAATAAGCTCAATGAATTGTAAATAGGATACACTAAAAGAAACCCATAACTAGACACATCACAGTCAAACTGTCAAAAGCCAGAGTCTCGACAGCAGCAAGAAAAAAGCAACTCACTGTGCACAGCCATCTTCCACACGGTCAGCCACTGGCTTCTAATCAGAAACCACAGAGGCCAGAAGGCAGTGGGATGACACTTGCAAAGGGTCGAAAAGAAAAAGACTGTCAATCAAGATGCCTATATCTACCAAAATTATTTTTTTAAAGTGAAGGAGAAATTAAGACATTCCCAGATAAATGAAAATGAAGAAAATTCATTGCTAGCAGACCTGTCCTACAAGAAATACTAAAGGGAGTCTTTCGGGCTGAAATGAAAGACACTAGACTCACATCTACACAAAAAAATAAAGAGCACTGGAAAAGGCCACCACAGAGCCACCACAGAGCCACCACAGAGACAGCATAAATGAATTTTTGTTCATAAATTTTTTCTTCTATTAATAGACAACAACATTAAGCAATAATTACAAAATTATGTTGATGGGCTTGCAATCTACAAAGATATAATTTGTATGGCAAAAACAGCACAAAGAAGCTGGGAGGAAACAGAGCTATACGGGAGCAAAGTTTTTATTACGTTATTAAAATTAAGTTGGTGTTAATCCAAACTAGATTGTTTCAAGTTGTTAATTGTATTACTCAGAGCAACCAAGAAAATAACTTTAAAATAGAACAGCAAAAGAGACAAGGAAATTAAAATGTTACAAGGGAATTAAGTATCCATTTAACACACAAGAAAAAAGTGCATTAAATGGAAGAATAGAGAAAGAGAGAAAAAAGACATACACAAAACAAATAGAAAAATAGCAGACATAAATCCAACCTTGGCCGGGCATTGTGGCTCACACCTATAATCCTAAGCACTCTGGGAGGCCAATGCAGGAGGACTGCTTGAGGCCAGGAGTTCAAGACCAGCCTGAGCAAAAGCAAGACTCTGTTTCTACAACAAATAGAAAAATTAGCCGGGCGTAGTGGCGTGTACCTGTAGTCCCAGCTACTTGGGAGGCTGAGGCAGGAGGATCGCTCGAGCCCAGGAAGTTGCAGTGAGCTATGATGATGCCACTGCACGCTAGCCTGGGCAACAGAGCAAGACTCTGTCTGGGGAAAAAAAAAAAAATCCAACCTTATCAGTAATTATACTGAATGTAAATGGAGTAAATATTCCTCTCAAGCAGCACAGACTGGAAGAATAGTTTAAAAACATGATCAAACTATATGCTGTCTACAAGAAACACACTTTAGATTTAGAGATACAACAACAGTAGAAGAACGGGAGAAGACATACTGTGCAAACAATAATCAGAAGAGAGCCGGGTAGCTATACTAATATCAGACAAATGAGACTTTAAGATAAAATTTTTCATTAGAGACAAAGAAGGTCATGTTATAATGATAAAAGGGTCCGTCCATCAGAAAGAAAGAACAAGTACAAACATGAATGCGCTTAACAACAGAGCCCCCAAATACATGAACCCAAACCTGACAGAAATGAAGGGAGAAAAAGAAAATTTGACAATAATGGTTGAAGATTTCAATATCCCACTTTCAACAATGAGTACAACAACTAGGCAGATCAACAAGGAAAGAGAAGACTTAAACAATGCTATAAACCAACTAGATCTAACAGACATCTATAAATACATGTCACCTAAGAAGAGCAGAACAGACATTCTCCTCAAGCTCACGTGGAACATTCTCCAGGACAGAACGTATGTTAGGCCATAATATAACTCTCAATCCATTTAAAAGAACTGAAGTCACACAATGGGTGTTCTCTGGCCACAGTGGAATGAAATAAAAAATCAATAACAGAAGAAAATTTGGAAAATTCACAAGTATGAAGAAATTAAACAAACTCCTAAATAATCAATAAGTAAAAAAAAAATCACCAGAAAAATGAGAAAATCCTTTGAGATTAAAAAAAGACAAAAACACCATATACCAAAACTTATGGCATGAAGCTTAATCAATACTTAGGTGAAAATTTATTGCTACTAACACCTACATTAATAAGATTGATTTTAAATCCATAAGTTAATCTTCCATCTTAAGAAACAAGAAAAAGAAAAGTAAACCCAAAGGAAAGAGCAAAGATTACAGTGGAAGTTAATGAAATAAAAAATGGAAAAATAGTAGAGATCAACAAAACTAAAAGTTGTTTCTTTGACTAGATCAATAAAATTGATTACCTTTTGCTAGACTAACCAAAGGAGGGAAAAAAGAAGGAGAGAAGACTCAAATTACTCAATCAGGAAGTAGTATGAGCAACTGTACGTCAACAAATAGTAACAAATAACCTAGATGAAATGGACAAACTCCTAGAAAGAGATAAACTGCTGAAACTGACTCAGAAAGGAACAGAAAATCTAAATAGACCTATAATAAATCTTTATTACTTGAATTAGTAATAAAAAAATTTCCCACAAAGAAAAGCCTAGAACCAGATGGCTTCACTGGTAAATTCCACCAAATGTTTAAATAATTAACATCAATCCTTCATAAACTCTTCCAAAAAATCAGAGAGGAGAAAATATTAGAACATCAAATATGAAAGGTCTGATTTTGAATCAAAAGTGTAGTTTATTGTATCTCAAACAAGAAGCAGTACAATTAATCAAAGTATGCACCTAAACTACTGACATAGTTTTGCCATCTTAATGTAGCTTGTCTATGCCAGCAGTGAAGAAGCCTGGAGAGCAAGTGACAATGAAATCGTGAAAGGCGTTTTCCACAGCTTGTTGAGAATTGCATATTTTTCCTTGCAAGAAGTGGGTCCAAAGCCTTGAAGAAGTGGTAGTCAGTTGGTGCAAAGTCTGGTGAATACGGTGGATGACAGAGAGTTACCAAGTCCAGCTGCTGTAGTTTGAGCATTGTCTGTGCGACATGTGGTCGAGCGTTGTCTTGCAGGAGGATTGGCCTGTCTCTATTGACCCATCAAGGCTGCTTAATCGCAAGCGTCCTCATCATTTCATCCAATTGATTGCTGTAGACATCTGCTGTAATCGACTGACCAGGTTTCATAAAGCCATAGTGGATAATACCAGCGCTGGACCACCACACAGACACCATTAGCTTTTTTTGATGAATATTTGGTTTTGGACTGTGTTTCGGCACTTCATCTTAATCCAACTATTGTGCCGAACACTTGAGATTGTCAAAAAGAATCAATTTTTCACCACACATAACAATACACTGTAGAAATGGTTCGCCTTTATGTTGTGGACAGCAAAGAAAGGCAGGCTTCGAGACGATTTCTCTTCTGACGCTCGCTTAATTCACACGGAACCCATCTATCCAGCTTCTTACCTTGCTGATTTGTTTCAAATGGTCCAATATTGTCGGAACAGTAATGTCAAACCTTGCCGCTAATTCACGCATGGATTGAGGTACATTTGCTTCCACGGGATACAGCTTTCACCTCATCATCATCCACCTTGGTCTCAGGTCGCCCACATGGCTCATTTTCAAGATTAAAATCACGAGAGTGGAACTTCTCAGACCATCCACGTACTACGTTCATTAGCCACATCCTTCCCAAACACTGCATTGCTATTTCAAGGTGTCTGTGCAGCATTGGTTCCATGATGGAACCAGTAACACGAATTTTTGACTTATCCATGGTCTCATAAAAGTTGCTCTGAAGAAAAATTTGACAGATAATCACAAGCCAAACTGTGTGTCTGGAAGAATGAGGATGTACCTTCAGAATAAAAATAAAACAAGTGTCAAAGTGAAATGTCAGAAATATCAACTGTCAAACTTAGTACTTAAGGAAATCAGACATTTCATACTTAATAACCTAATACTTCCTAACTCAATCTATGAGGTCAGTAGTACTCTGATACCAAAGCCAAACAAAGACATCACAAGAAAAGAAAATTACACACTAATATCTCTTATGAATATAGATGCAAAATCCTAGCAAGCCAAATCCAGCAGAATATATTAATAAAAAGGATTAAACACCATGAATATTATGAATGCAAGGTTGGTTCAACATATGAGAAGCAATTAACTTACAAAATTTAATAAAGGACAAAAATCACATGATCATCTCAGTAGATGTAAAAAAAGCATTTGACAAAATTCAACCTTTCATGACAAAAACACTCAACAAACTAGGAGTAGAAGGGAACTTTCTCAACCTGATAAAGGGCATCTACAAAAAAAACCTAACATCCTACTTAATGGTGAAAGACTGAAAGCTAAAAGCTTTTCCCCCACGATCAGCAATAAGACAAGGACGTCTGCTCTCACCACATCTATTCAACATTGCACTGGAGGTTCTAGCCACAGCAGTTAGGCAAGAAAAAGAAATCAAAGGAATCCAGATTAGAAAGGCAGCTGTTTGTAGATGACACAATTTTGTGTTCAGAAAATCTTAAGGATAACACACACACACACAACTATTAGAACTAATGAGCAAGTTCAGCAAGGTTGCAGGATACAAGATCAACACACAAAAATCAGTTGTATTTCTACACATTAGCAATGAACAACCCCAAAATGAAATTCAGTAATAACGATGTTTACAATTACATCAAAAAGAATAAAATATTTAGGAATAAACTCAACAAAATAAGTGCAAGACTTATATACTGAAAACTACAAAATACTATTGAAATAAATGTTAAAAGACCCAAATAAATAGACTTTATCAGAAGTTCATGAATCAGAAGATTTAATATTAAGATGGTAATACTTCCCAAAGTGATCTAAAGATTTAATGCAATCCCTATCAAAATCTCAGCTGCCTTTTTTTGCAGAAATTGATGAGCTGATCCTAAAATTCATTTGGAAAAGGAAGGGACCCAGAATAGCCAAAACAATCTTGAAATAGAACAGAGTTGGAAGACTCACACTCACCAAATTCAAAACTTACCACAAAGCAGTATTAACCAAGACATTGCAGTATTGGCATAAGGTGATGTAGGTCAAGGTGATTGAGAGCCCAGATATAAACCCATACATTCATAGTCAGTTGATTATCAATAAGCACATTAAGATAATTCAACAGGGAAAGAATAATCTTTCAACAAATGGTGCTGGGACAACTGGATATCCACATGCAAAATAATGAAATTGGACTCTTACGCCATATACAAAACTGAACTCAACGTGGATCAAGGATCTGCATGTAAAAGCTAAAATTATAAAACTCTTAGAAGAAAACTATAGGTGTAAATCTTCATAACTGGGGATTAGACAATGGTTTCTTAGATGTGACACCAAAAGCACAAACAACAGAAAAAAAAAATAGATAAATTGGACTTCATCCAAATTAACTTTCATGCTTCAAAGAACACTATCAAGAAAGTGAAAAGACAGTATGGGAAAAAATATTTGCAAATCATATAAGGGTCTAGTATCCAGAGTATATTAATATATAAAAACTCTTACAACTCAAGACAAATAATCCAATTAAAAACAGGAAAGAGATTTGAATAGATATTTCTCCAAAGAAGATATACAAATGGCCAATAAGCACATGAAAAGATGCTCAATATCATCAGTCATTAGAAAAATGCAAATCGAAACCACTATGAGATGCCACTTCACAGCTACCAAGATGGCTAAAGTAAAACAAGATAATAACAAGAGTGGTCAGGAACATGGAGAAACTGGAACTCTCCTAAGTTGCAGGTGGAAATGCAAAACGTTCTAGCCTCTTTGGAAAACAGTTTGCAGTTCATCAAAAAGTTAAACAATGCAGTTACTATACAAACCAGCAATTCTACTCCTAAGTATATATCCAGAAGAAATGAAAACATACATCTACACAAAAACTCGTACACAAATGTTCAGAACTGCATTATTCATAATAGCCAAAACGCAGGACCAACCCAAATGTCAGTGATGATGGTGGTACCTCTACACACCGGAATATGACTGGCAAAGAAAAAGAATGAAGTATTGACACACATTACAACATGAAAAAACCTTGAAAACATTATGCTAAGTGAAAGAAACCAGAAACAAAAGGACACATATTGTATGATTCCATTCACATGAAATGTTCAGAAAAGGCAAATCCATGAACAGAGGAGATCAGCTGCTGCCAGGGGCTGGGAGGAAGGGAGTGAGGGTTTCCTGTTAAGGTGGTAACAGTCTTGGAGCTAGGCAGTGGATGTGGCTGCACAACTGTAAATATACTCACTGCTATTGAACTGACACTTCAGAAGGGTGAATTTCATGGTATGTGAGTTGTATCTCAATACAGCTGTTATTAAAAACCAAACAGAGTGAGACAGTTCTCTGCGTTCTGATGTGGAACTGTCACCAAGACGATTTGTGAAGTTGGAAATCCAAGGTGCAAACAGGGTGAAAGGTTCACTACCCTCTGTGCCTGTGTTAAAAACAGCATTTGCATCCAAGTGTGGGTTTTCCCCGAGCTCCTCTGTGTGCTCATCTCCTGCGGAGGAGGCCAGGGAATGCATGCTCTGAACACTGAGCAGTGTGTACTTTTCATCAGTTCTGAACCACGTACCACAAAATGCACAGGTCTTACAAGAATTTGTAAGATGCCCTTGGGGACATGTGCCCATGTTCACACCCCTGGGCTCAAGGGGCTCCTCTGCAAGGCCAGACTTACAACTGGTCGGCAGGAGCCCCCCCATAGCAGCGGAGAGGCCATACCTCCCGGGCATTTTAACACACCATTTCCTCACATTAAATACACAGTCACTGCCCAGACCCACACCCATTCTCCTGTCCTAGTGCACAGGTAGAGGAAGAAGAGGAGCTGATGACCAGAGGGGACCGTAGCAGACCTGGCCCAGACTCTAATTCAGCGCGTAGTTAAACTGGTTTGCAAACTTCTCATGCTTCTTCTGGTCCATCTGGTTCATGGCTGTGACCACTCTCCGCACAGCCGCCCTGCAAGGAAAGCAAAGCAAGATGCTATCAGAGAGGCTCTGTCCAGGGCTCTGGGCTGACCGTGGCTTTGCTAGGATCAGGCACTGGTCCTGGGGCAGCTGCTGCACCTGGACTACTTACAGACATCCTGTGAGAGCCACCTTCAGAGAGACAGGCACCGAGGACAGAAAGCAAGTCTCAGAAAGAGCCAGAAGTTACCAGTCCTGGAGCTGGGCCCTATGTGGGTGGTTCTGCCCCAGGTGAGGGTGGCCTCAGCCCTGCCCTGGCACTTCTCCCATGGCCTCCCCAGCTCTGAAGGTGGCTGACACGACCCCCAATCTTGCCAGCACTGGGATGCACCCCAGAATGCAGGCAGAGCCTGCCCACTGATCTCATGGACAGCAACCACGCAAGCGAATATAATCAGGAAGCATCTAATTCAGCCCACTGCTAGCTGGGACGCCCCCTCCAGGGAAGGGGGCTGGATGGTCACCCAGGGAAAAACAGCAGGGGAGCCCTGGGGCTGGGCCCTGCGGGATTTTGGAGCTCAGTCAGCTTTCCTTGAAAGCCCCCAAATTGGGGTCCTTGGGAGCTGGGGTTCCTGGGCCAACCGCTCTTACTTGGCGAAGACTTTTTTCCCAATGCGTGCCCGGGCAGTGTCGGCCTGTGCCTTCAGGTCGGTGAGGTTGGGGTACTTTCTCTTCTTCCCCTTGCCTTTCCTGCAGTATCTGGATGAGCCCAGATCCACCCCGGTGGCTGCTTCCACATCTTTCATGAACTCAGGATCCTGCCAGCCTATAACAGAACTTGAGGATTTCAGGAGACCCCTGGCACTGACCAGAGCACCTCCCATCCAAAACCCCAGGAGGGGACCTTGTCCCTGGCACCAGCGGCCTGAGGGGTGGGTCTGTGCCGGCCAACTCAGGTTCCCTGGAGCAGCAGAGTGGGAGGGAGGGAATACAGGCCACCCCTGGGGGAAGGCAAGGCAGAGCTCCTTCCCACTGCCCTGCCCACCACAGGCCAGGGAGGAGCTAGGGCTGGGCCTGAGGCCACTCCGAGTGAATCCACGGACCCTTCAGGCAAGAAGGTGGCCAAGGCCAGCCGTCGGAGAGTGGGTGCCATCCACAGACGCCTTCCCTGACTGCAGGCTGGACTGTACCCCACTAGGCCAATCATGGACCTGTCAGACAACGCTGCTGGCTGTCCGCCATGTGCGGCAGGGGCTGGCCAGGGCTGAGGGAAAGGAAGGGCCAAGCATGATGGCCAGCAAAGGGCTTTCTTTTTGTTGATCTAAAGATGACCGGCCATAGGCCTCAAAAATGCAGGATGGGAAATCACCTATACAGAGCTACCCTTTCTGAGCAACCCGGGCTTCACCTGCCATGGCCATGAGGGGAAACAATGTTACCCGGCCCTGCCATTAGCCCCACCAGCCCCAGGCCATGCCATGGCAAGGTTGGCATGCTGACTCCCAGGGCTGAGACAGGGCTAAGAGCATTCATTGTGCAAAGGGTTCCTGGGCAGCTACCCCGTCTCAGTCTCTGCTGGTTTCCCTCCACGAGACGGCCGCAGGGATCTGTCAGGCAAGGTGTTGGTTCAGCCTGCTTGGGAAGGCCATCCAGATAGGAACATGATGGCCAAGAGACCAATGAACGGCCCTGGCTTGCAGAAGGGAGCTGAACACACCATGCTTCATGGCGTCCAAATGTGCAACAGGACCCCATAAGCTGGGAGCAGAGGGGCTGGGCCACGGGAGGCATGTCCATGGAGGCAAGAAGCCACAGCCCCAGACAGACAGATGGTGAGGCCTCCCCAAGCTGATTTTTTGAAGTGAAGGAATACGAAGCTGCACAATTCAGATACAGGAACGATTAATCCAAGATTAAGGAAAACTGTCTAAACAGTTTATCTCCCAGTAATAAGAAGGCGTCACAGTTTAGGAACCCAGTGAATGGAGCGATTGTTTAAACACAACGAAAAAATGCCGGCATCCAGTAGAGATGGAATGAGCACCTCAGTAAAATGAAGGAGCAATTTAAAAGCCTTTGAAGAAAATCAATAGATGCTGGGGCCTCCCGGCCTTCCTGGGCGCTGACGGGCCCTGGAGCGCTGCGCGCATTGTCACCGAGGTTAGCACCAGGGAAAAGAAAATTGCCCCGTGTGCGAGGGAGGCGGGATCAATACTGTAGTTAGTAAAGAGATGCTATTTCACATCTGACTGGCCAGCGTGGCCCGTAGCCACAGCCTGATACCTGTTTGTTAACAAGTCACCAAGGGCTGGAAAACCAGATACTCTTCAGGGTTGACACAAAAAATAGGCACTTCATTTGCTCCTGAGTGTGAGACACCAGGGAAGGCCTTGCCTGAAGATTAACAGGTCAGGGTCCCCCAAACCCCCGCACCATCCAGGGCCCCCAGGGCCCAGGTGCTGTCTCTGGGCATCAGGCTGAAACTTAACATCTGCCTCTCATGACCAGAGTGCAAAAAAGCCAGTGAACGACAAGACGGCTGGGGTGGGACCCTCAAGCACACCAGCACTGCTCCCACAGACACGGCACGACTTCCACCTTCGCCTAAGTCTGGGCCTGCAGACAGGACCTCTCTTCAGAAGGGAGGGTCCCAAGCCAGCCAGGGCCTCCAGTAACAAACCCTTCCGGAAAACAAACACCAACCCCAGCCCCGGGAGGGGCGGGCTGGGTGGGCTCCGCCAAAGCAACAGGAACCTCCAGACACTGGGCGGCCAGCACAGGGCACCCCACACTCCCACCACCAGGCCATAGCAGATGCCCTGAGCACAGCGGCCACACGCATCCCTGGGATGGGACAAAGCAATCATCCAGCTGCAAGAACTCTGCAGAAGGGGCAGAACACAGGGGAGTGCGAGGCAGCAGTGTAGGAGAAGCAGTGACTCGGGGTCGTCATTTACCTTTTTTTGCCTCGATTCCTTCATCTGCTTAAAAAACACAACTAAGAAGCTAAAACAACCACACAAACGATAACCTGGTGGTTCCAGGGCCATGGAGGAGCCTGTGTCCCCATTGGGCACCTGTGACAATGTGGCCCTGCTTGAAGCCTGAGCACCCCATGGAGCCCCCCAACCCGAGACCCCCAGGGCGGTCCCCCCGCCTTCTTCTATTGCATGCAGCTCCCCAGACTAAGCTGGTGGTGTGGGTGCTCCCTGACCACACAGAGACGTCCTGGGAGCAGTGGGTCCCAGGGCTGCGCCCCCCACGGAACCCACCCAGACCTACCTGAGCGTTCCTGCATCTGCTGCTGCCGCCTCTGCTCTGACACCCTGTCTTCCGGGTCAAGGGGCCGTCCCTCCTCATCTCTCGGGATAATCTTTCCATGGAAAGGGCACTACACAGCAAAGACAGAGCAGCTGACAGCAGAAGGGGGTACGCCTGCCCCAGTCACTGCCACCCACGGCTCATTGGGCACAAACAGCTGTCGGGGAGGGGTGGCATCATAAAGCCAAGGTGCACTACCCTTTAATCACATATTCAAAAGCAAGGGAGCCTTGGGAACTGCAGGGAAAGGGGAGGTAGCCCCAATCTCCGTCTAGATCCGGGAATTCAGGCAGCAGCAAGGAGTCTGGGCCTCATTCCTGCTGGTTTGGTGGAAGAGACTTCCCTTCACACCATTCCCAACTGCCAGCCTATGAGCTGCCACCCAGCCCCTCTGGCCTCTCCCCATGGCCTCCTACCCCCTGAACCCCAGAAGACAGGGGATGCACGTGCTGCCTTACTTCTGAGGAGTCCAGACCCAGCAGAGCAGGCTAGAGGCACAGGAAGGACACTGAGTGCCTTGGTCTCTGGAGGGCGTCCCAAGTCATGGGCCTGGGACAGGAGACCCCAGACATAATTTTCTGACGCCCAGTGGCCAAGCAATTTCTGCCAACCATGGACAAGCTCTTCCATGGGAGCATCTCTGTGCTCACAAGCATCCCCGACCCAGGGCCAGGGCAGGTGGGAGCTCAGCACTCCCCTCTGGCTGCCCCGTCCAGGCCCTGCCTAACCCTAACCCTAACCCTAACCCTAACCCTAGGCCTATGGCTCTAAGCGCCTGCACTGGAGACCACACCTTCAGCCGGTCTTGGCGCTCACAGAGCCGGCCATTGGGCCTTGGGGCGCGGCACCGGTGCCGCACAGGCTCAAACCTCCCTGCAAACGTGATGTGGCGGCTCTGGAGCATCTCGGAGACGGCAGCGCTCTCCACTTCCTCTTCCACCTCGCTGGGTTTCCAGAAGCGGTGCTGAGAGTCGGATCTGCAAAGAGAACCAGAAACCCTCAAAGGTGTGTGCAGGAACCCAGGAAGAGTGTAGCTACTCGGGGTCTAGGTGTGGGGGAACAGCCAGACCCCCTGCACCCCAGTCACTCCTTGACCCTGGGGACCCCCTGAGCTAACCTCTAATGCCTCCCTGGGCCAGAGGAGATGGCCACTCCAGTCTGGGTTTGAATCCTGAAGCTGTATGAACCAGCTGCAAGATTGTGGCATGACCACCAACCCAGGCTTGGGTTCTCTTGCCACAGTGGGGACACCAGCTACTGCATTCTCAAGGCATGACCTCAAGGGTTATGGAGCAATCCACATAAAGGTCACCATTACCACCGTGGTGGTGTGAATAGAGGCAGTGCCTGCACCCCAAGGAAGGAACATGCGGAACCCACCACCCAGCCCGTGGCAGCAGTGCTGAGGAACAGGAACAACAGGTTTTGCTTCTATCTCCCAAATCTCTGGTAACTTGCTCTGCGCTATCACCAGCCCTTGTTAGTGATACTTTCCTTTTGATGCCATAGAAGGGGCAGGGCTGGCTGCACCAGTGCTGTAGGACTGGGACCCTGCTCCCCGCAATACCCAGGCGGGGGATAGCAGCCCCTGCTGCACCTGGCATTGATGCTCCAGCTGGCCTGGGCCAGGCTCTTGCGAGCAGGGCCTCCATTCTGCGGTACATGGCGATGCTTGGGGGACGCCAGGTACAAGGGTGGACAGAGAGGCAGGGAAGCTCCCTGGGGAAGCACAAATGGTTGGCTCTGTCCACCGAGGCTCCTGGGCTCCCACACCCCTGCCCCAACAGTCCAGAAAGAGCAGAGCCCTGGCACCCCCTGCCCTGCCCCTCAGCCTACAGACAGGCACTCGGGTACCAAGGCCTGGAGAAGGCCTCGCCCCTGGGGCCACTCCAAGTGTCTGCTCTGCCCCCACCTCGGTCTGGGCTAGGGCTGGGGGTCCCACACTTGCAGGGCCTCATTCCCACTGGACCCACCACAGGGAGAGTTGGCTTGGGCAGAGCCTTGGCAGGGGGCTGAAGAGCACCCAGCCATGTGCCTCGCAGCATGGGGTGAGGATGTGTGGCTCCCCAGATGATGCCCAGCTGCCCAGCAGATGCCTCTGGCTGGACCAGGAAAAGTCGCAAGTCAGACGTTGGTGGGAACACCCAGAAGTCAGTGCACAACAGCCTATACCACTGGGCCTCCCCCATGGGAGGGGCCAGGCTGCGTGCTCCATTTGACATGCACCCAGACACGGGGATGCCCTCCTTGGCACCCTCTCCTTCCCTGGCCAAGACAAACGCTGGCTCAGGCCCTCCTTGGCACCCTCTCCTTCCCTGGCCAAGACAAAGGCTGGCTCAGGCCCTCCAGGCTGCCAAGCACCTGCTTCCAGGAAGTGGCTTTTGCAAAGAGGCTGTGGTGGAGAGAGCTGGTCTCAGAGCCAGGGACCCCAGCCCCACTGGCCCTGCCCAAACCACGTGGCCTGGCCAGGGCCTGGTGTCCTGGCCTTGTCTTCTTGACCTGCTGGATGAAAGGGGCAAGCCCATGTTCCCCGAGGTTCTTGAATGCTGGCCATGAGCTGACGGCATGACACTGGTCACTCAGTGAGGGGCCAGCCAGGAGCAGCGTCACCCTAGACAGCCCAGACACACACCACGTGCAAAACTGGCTGCCAGGCGCATGCAGGTACCCAGGGACCAACACCAAGGGGCCAGCCCATGCAGTGCTGCCTGCTAGGCTCTGACACAGGGGCCTTTGCTGCATGTGCATGCTGTCATTCAAGCCGCGGCCGGCCACTGCGACAGGTCTGTGAACAGGCAAGTTCAGGGATCTGCCCTGTTCTATGGGGAAGCATCAAATCACGAGAGCCTGGTGCCAGGTGGGTGGTGGTGACATCATGGGGGCCCGAAGACAACTTGAGGAACTCATGAAGGCCATGAAGCCAGGTCCTCGTCTCAAGCTGCTCAGGCCTCTCCCAGTCTCATGCCTCTGGGGACCCCAGGACAACACGTGCAGCACTGAGGTGCCAGGCAGGCAGGAGGGGCAGATGCCCAGCTCCAGGTGTGGGCTTCTGGGTGGGTGGAGCCACGGCCACACTTGCCCATCATCCCCTCACAGGCTGCGGTCACTGGCTAGGCTCTAAAACAGCGCTGGCTTTGGGTGCCCCCAGCAGCAACGTGTGGCAGTTTTCTCCCTGGCCCAGTCTGAGCAGTGGGTGCTGGGAAGGCAGCAGCACCTCCTGTGTCAGAGTCGGCCTCCCTGTCCTCACAAGTCCCACCCCCGCCCTGCCAGCCACACACAGCCGGGCCCTGGGCCTTGTTGGCCACCCCCCAACCAGGCCTGGGGCAAGCTCACCTGGGGGGTAGGGGCAGGGCTCATTTTGGGGAGCAGGGCAGGGGGAGGGCTCATGGGGGTGGGGGAGGGAAAGGTCACGGGGGAGGGGAGGGGACACCTGGGGGACAGGAACAGGCTCTCCTGGCGGGACCTTCCATCCCAGGACAGACCCCTGGCATTGTCTTCCCTGCCCTCGCTGGCTGTGTGAGCAATGTCCCAGCCCAGCTTCCACTGACAGACCATGCAAAGAAGGTGGCCTCTCCGGGCCCAAGGGTCTGCATTTAGGAGTGGACAATCCCCTGTGCACCCGCCTCCTCACAGCCCCACAGACAAAGCAGGAGCCAGAGCAGTGGGGGCAGCACAAGAGGCATGAGGGGCAGGGAAGGCAGCTCCCCAGGCCTGGCCCACTGTGATAACTGGGGGTGCGGTCACTCTGGCGGGCGCAGTCCTGGGAGCGGCCCAAGCTCTCAGCAAATGAGCTCTGAACAGGTCTCAGGGCCACCTTCAGAGGGGTGCCCTCTCTCCTGGCTATTCCTTCATGCTGTGTTAATGCCTGACCCTCAAGGACGGCTCCCGAAGGAGCAACAGGAAGGCTCAGAAAAAGCCCCAAGACCTGCTGGGCCGGGGCAGCAGTCCCGCAAGAACCCACGCCCGCACCCTTCTCGGCACTGGCACCAGCAACAGCACCGGAAGGGGGGCAGAGCTGCCTCAGACCCGGGGGGCCCCATGAGCCTGCCACTCCTCCCCAGGCCAGGCCCTGGTGTGCACCCTTGCCAACCAGACACGCCCGAACTCACCTGAAAATCCTCCCGGCTGCTGGCTGCTCCTGGCCCCAGTAGCAGAGGTCTACTCCATAGGGCACAACGGGTGCCCGGGACCGCTCTGCTGCCAGTTTCTGGGCCTCCTCCAGCCCCAGCAGTGCCCTGGAGGGGCCACAAGAGCAGAGCAGGACGTGCTGACCACACACTCCTGGAGCCGGTCACAGCCACTGGCCTCTCCCTCCCCACACCCTGCAGTGCAGCCAGGAGCCCTGGGTCGGCACAAGGGAGCAGTGACCTCTGCCCACATCGGGCATGGTTTTCAAGGCCACCGCTGAGGTCCTGCGAGAAGTCCCAACGCCCAGCCAACTGCTGGCCTCTGGTCTGCGGTCTTTCACCCTGCCCCAGGGTGACCTGACGTCTGCTCTCGAACCCCAGGGCAGCTGCCCAGCCTCAGGCCCCTCTCAGAGGGGCAAGCAGGGCCTGGAAGGGTATTTGTCAGCTCAGCCCCACCTGGGCTCTGGCTGACATGCCAGCACTGAGGGTCCCCTACACACCCTCCAGTCCCTGCCTGTGTTGTAGATGCCAGCAGGCACCTGGGTGCAGACCCAGGCTTCCTTCAAGGGAGCCAAGAAGGTCCTAAGCAGTCTGTGGGGTGGCCAGTGCTCTGGGGAGAGGTAGTGCAGCTGCAGGCAGGGGATTCAGCAACAGGATAGCAGGAGTCACCTGGTGGATGAGGGTGGTGGCGGGGGCAAGTGGTCCCTGAGCCGCTGTAGCTGGGCAGCCGCAGAGGTGGGGTCTGACGCCTCCTCATCCCTTCTCGTCCTTGTCTTTGTCCTTGCCTGAAAGCCCTGCCCAGCCACGTCCTTCTCTGGGGTCTGCAGCGGGGCCTCTGGCTCCAACCCTGAGACAGACATGTGTCTACTTCGACCACATCCCCACGACCTCGGGGCACATACACAGGGGCACTGTGTGCCATCCCAAATGACTGGGCAGCGCTAGTAGGTTTAATCCTCCAAAAGCCCCTGAGGTGGGTCCCGCTACCTCCACCTCGCAGACAAGTGGGCTGCCTGCCATGCTCGGCGGGACATGGCAGAGGCAGACAGGGACCCTGGCAGTCCCAGTGTGCAGCACTGTTGACATGCTGTGCTTCCCGGATTCACTGCAGCACAGGCTTGACCAGGCAGATCCATCAGGCTGGCTCAGGAGCCCACAGCCCCGCTGGCTGCTGCCCATAGCTCGGGCCCAGCAGTGAAAGGAAAGGACGAAAGCAAATTAGGCAGCCTGTGGCCATTCTTCAAGCCGCCAGGCCTATGACAGAGAAGACAGGGCCTTCCCTGTGCAGAACCTGGGCACACACGGCCTGCTGGGGCAGCCATGCGAGAGAGGCCACCCATGGGGTGCACACTGTGTCCCCCAAGAACACACGGGTCACCCCTTGGCTGAACCGAGCAAGGAAGAGAAAAGAGACAGCATTCCAGACAGGATTCCAAACCACACCTCCTGCACTGAGGTAAAAACATCAATTTCAAGGTGCGGTTCAAAACAGTGCACTTTCCGCCCAGTCCACAGAGATGCCTTTGCTCCATGCCTTTAGCTGACTTCTCCAAAAGCCCAGGGGGGAGGTGGGTGGCCAGAACTGGGGCCACCAGCCGATGGGCCAGGGTGCCGTATCTTACCACGTCCCCACGGGGGACAGCTCGGACGAGCCACCAGGCCCCAGACCTCTGCAGCCCAGCGCCTATCTCCACATCCCTGGGGCAGGGCAAGGACAGATTCTCCAACACTACCGAACCCTGGCCCACACCCATCCATGCCAAAGCAAGGACTTGGGTCTGGCTCTCAGGCTGCTCCCCAACGGGGCCCTCCCTGACCCCTGCTGACACCTCCAAGTTGGGGCACAGGCCTGCGTTCCCCAGTTGCTGTCCAAGGTGGGGTCTGGGGGCAGGGTATGGATTAGGACACCAGGTACCACCTGCCTCCCCAAACTCAATGCCAGAGCAACCTAGGCCTGGACTGGAGCCCTTCCTCTCAGCGTCCTGCCAACCAGGGGTGGCTCAGGATCCCAGAGGAACATGAGCTGGCAGGCAAGCCAGACTTCTGAGAGCACACAGCCTTGAAAGAAAGCAAACTGACAGAGCAATGCATCCCGACAAGGCAGAATCCCACAGATGAGACATGCAAGAAGAAAAATAAGCAGTCTATATTCTTTAAGAGCTAAAGGAGCACACTGGAAACAGACCAATAACAAGAGGTCAAAAAGAGGAAGAGATATTTAACATGTCTCATACTGATAACAAAGGGCAAGAAAAATAAGCTGGAAAAATAATTACTTGCCAGATGGCTGGTGGGACCAGCAGCAGCACCTGTGAGCTGGAGACAGCTCAGAGCTGGGGGGAAGCATGGAGAAACCTTCACAGTTCAGAGGCATGAAGGATAGAGGGCAAGTATCAATGTCCTCATTTCTGGAATCCAAGGAGAGAAAAAGTAACTGGAGCGTAGAAAATAGTTGAAGAAATGATGAGTCAAATTTTCGTGGAATTAGAGGCCTCACTCAGCGCCAGAGGAGACAGAGGAAAAACTGTGGCTAGAAACGTAGAAAATTTAACAACATTAAAGATAAAGAGAAAAACCTGAGAAGTTTCCAAAGAGAAAAAGCTGATACTTTCAAAGAAATAAAAATCCTTTTGTTCACAAAGGGCAGAAACTTAAAAAAATAAATAAAAATCCTTATCGGCACCAGTGTTTTTAACAGCAACAGTGAATGCAAGATCTTGGAAGATCATTTTAAAAGTGTTGAATGAAAAGACATTTGAGCTCAGAATTTTATACCCAGCTAAACCATCGTTCCAACGTGCAGGTGAAGGACAACAACCTTGTACGTCCAAGACCTTAGGAGGCTTAGCACAGGAGGATCTGCTTTGAAAACACCTCTAGAGCAAGAAATCCATCAAGAAAATAAGTTTAGGAGGGTGGGGCAAGATACAGGAGTGGAGCTGAATAAACTACTTTGCAGAGTTTACTGCTGCCCCAACCTGAGTGCACGTGACAACCTGAATCACACTGGGGTCTGGGCGCTCCAGTGTGACTGGTGCCAGGAGGCCACAGTGGAGAGAGGCTGCTGGGTTACCTGTATTATGCAGGGAACAGTACAGAAATTGAGAAACTATAAAAATAAACAGTAAATGGTAAATGTATGTATGAATCTTTTAAAAATTAGGGATAATCATCAGAAGAATAAAAAGATGAGTATCTCTAAAACCAGCAGAAGAAAAGGTGGGCTAGCAAAATAAAAGGCAAGAAAAAGAAGAAAACAAAGCAGCAGCAGCAGCAGCAAATCAAAGAGAGAGAGATGCAAGCAGGGGCGGCAACCAGCTGGTTTGACTACGCCTGAAAACATAACAACTGCTGATTAAGTGAATTAAAATTAACGTAAAGACAGACTGACTGGATTAAATATATTTAGTGATATGTTGTCTATATGAGACCCCCTTAAAACAAATGGCTGAAGAAAAGCTGAAAGTAAAGGAATGAAAAGCTATTTACTACGCAAACAAGAAACAAAAGACAGCCGAGATGGTATGTTTATATTAGAAAAACTGCATTTTAAGTCAAAAAGGACAGAAGGAATATGTGAAGGTATAACAAACATGAACGGATATGCTGTAGAACTTACCCGTGTAACTTCGGAACATATAAAGCAACTGCTGAGAGGCCACAAAAAGAACTGGGCGCCACACCGTGCAGGGGAGACCCTCTCGGAAAGTGGCCATTAGACAAAGAATGAGCCAAATTGTGGGTGCTGTGTATGACATCATCAAGGAGACCAAACTAGGATACACCATGGGACTTCATACCCAAGAAGTCCCTTCCCAACACATACATAAAGCTGACAAGAGACAACAAAGTATGAAATCATGAAAAGACTGTAGTCACTTCTGAAGAATCGTCACCCACTGTGTCCTCAGACCACAGAGCAGCCAGGAGTTCAGAGCAAAGGGCAGCCAGAGAGATCTCAGATGTCTAGAAACTCACGTGTGTGTGATATATTACATGCATACACACATGCGCACACATACATGTACTTACACAGACACACTAAATACACACTTATTCACAAATGTACAGACTTATTGCATACATATAGGCTGACTGCATAAATTCGGCAGGCTATGGCTATGGGCCAAATCTGGCCGGCTGCCTGTTTTTATAAATAAAGTTTTACTGGCACACAGCCATGCTCACGTGTCATCCTTGCCGTGTCTGCTTTCACACTACAACGGCAGGTTGAAGAACTGCAATAAGGCCTTATGCAGCCCATAAAGCTGAAAATATGTGCTTGCTGGCTCTTTATGGAAGACGCCTGCTAACCCTATCCAGCAGTGCCCGCTAAGCCCTGTGCACTGCTGTACACGTGTGGCGACGACTCCCGTTTCTTGGGTTCCCACGGACAGAGGAGGATACGGCACCGAGCCACTCAGAGAGGGTGATGAGATCAGACCCTCCACCCCTCAAAGCCGCCGTGTGCGTGGAAGACTCAAGGCTCGACGGCAGTGCACACTCGGAGGATGTTGGGCAGCCCCTACTCAGCTCTGTCGTCTGATGTAGGGTCTCAGGTTTACCTCACAAAACTTCCGAATGCCCCTATTCTCTGGGGCATTTTTTTGGCGATGCATCATCACTAACTGATACCGGAACAATGCAGTCAGCACACGTGTGCACGAGCACACATGCATGCGCACACACATGGAGGGGAAGCAAGACTGATACATGAACACTGTGACATTCAGATACAATCACAGCCAAAGATCAATATGAGAATTCCTAAGAGTTACAAGAATGAAATATATTTTTCATTGATTTGTTGTTTCAAACCATTAAAAAGATGGGTAAGCGTGTTAAAGCAGGGTAAATACTCAGGGCACTAAAAAAACACTACCATTTTCACATTGTTGTAGAAAATCAATCTCACTGACATACTTTCAAAGTAAAAACCCAAAAAGCAGACAGCATTCCTCAGGCACTGAAAACATTCGTTTTCAGGAAGAATAATGACTCTTGGAAAAACAAGAGGCCACAGGTACCGGGTAAGCCCCGCCAGCTGCCCCGCCCTGCCCCGGAGGCGTCTAACTCGAGTACAGTATCTTGGCTCAAATTCACTCCCACAGTTGCTTTTAGAAAGAATCATAAATACGTCCAAATCCCTCTTTTTGTTTAAATTGACCAAGTGGCACCTACTTGCCTGAAGCACTAAAGCAGACAGTGCGCGGGGAGATCGATCGCAGGAAATGGAGAGGCTGGGGCTGCGCGCAAGTTGGGCTGCCGAGCGCTGACATTATTGATTTTACCTAGTTCAGCTGGCCTTGTAATTAAAATGTAAATTTGAGAAAGAGATTATGTCCTGACAGAAATGGTAGGATTAAGGGGAAGATAAAAGCCCCTCAGTGAAAATTCAGAGAAAGAAATGAGAAGGAGAAAGAGCACCGGCTTCCTCGGCTGTGTGGGTTTAGACCGAACCTAACCACTTCCCACGCACCTGCGTGTGACGGAGAGAAAGCAACAGGATGCAAACCAGTGTCATGAACTGCACTGGCCTCCGCGCGGCTCACCTGCAGCGCCAGAGACCATGTGGGTGGCACAGGCCCCACCCCAAGAGGGGGTCCTGCACCCCCTCCTCCCCATGAAGTGGTCCCATACCCTGCTCCCCCCCACACCCGCGCCCCTGAGGTGGTCCCCCCTCCCCCAACAGCTCCAGGTAGTTTACCACTTGGGACCTCACCCTGGAACCCCTCCTGCCTCCATGCTCTGCACAGTGGTCTATACCCTGCAGCCCTGCTCTGGACCCCGCCACCCTTCTCTGGGCCCTGCAGCCCTTGGCCCAGGGTGCACAGACGGCCGCTGAACTCACCATGGAGGGGCCAATGCCACACCCTGTCCCCCACCCTCTTCGCCATCCACTTGTTTTCAAGTTGTAGACCCATGCCCACCATCATCACCTTCAAAGCTAAATACAGACTGTCATGAGCTTTTCAAATTAAAGGGGTGAATTAGTGGCAATAAACCTCCCAGGGTCTCTGCCCACCCAGCAAAGCCACAATGGAACTCCCTCCCCTGTAGCCCAGGTGTGGGTGGGCCCTGGGGCTCTGGCCTTGCACCCGCAGCTGTCAAAACAGGGGGTACAGGACCACTTCATGGGGAGGAGGGGGGACAGGACCACCTCTGGGACGCAGGGTGGGGGGTGCAGGACCGCCTCTTGGGGCGAGGGCCTGTGCTCCCCACCTGGTCTCTGCGTCACTCCAAGAGAGCTGGGGGAGGCAGGACCAGGCCGCCAGTGCGGAGGCAAGTGCAGTTCAAAGAAAAGTGGATATCACAATGCAGGCTGACAAGAGCTGGGAGCATAGGAGGGCGCTGCGGTCATCTGCTGTCATGTAATAAACCACCCCAAAGCTCAGTGGTGGAACCAACAGCCATTGTGTCAGGCTCACACATTTTCCAGAATTGGGAAAGTCCAGCAGAGACAGCTCCTCTCTGCTCTGCTGTGCCTGGGGCCTGAGATGGAAAGACAAACGTCCCCAGATGGCAACATCTGGAGGTGTCTTCACCATGTCTGGGGCCAGACCAGGAAGACCCACGAGCAGGTTGGGTTGGGATGGCCAACCCTAGCTTGTTTTTCATTTCTGCTCTTGGTCCAGATAGTGTAGAGCCATGAGTGAGGTTTTAAGTAAAGAGTAGACTTCTGCCACTGAGACCTCAAACATCACCCAACTTGCCCAATGAGACTTATAATTTCTGCTGAAAGGACCCAGCTGCATTAAAGCAGGCACGTACGGAGACCCAGGGTCAGAAAACTTCAGCAAAACTACAAGCCAAGGGTCAGTGGTAGCTCCAGATCCCCAGAGGGAGGAGCCTGGGGCCTGACAGCCGCACATCCTAACCAGAGCTGGGCGCCTGCCTGGGGCTCAGGGAAGAAGATGGAGTAACCCAGCTGGGCCGGAGGGGGTCGGGGCAGACAAGACTGCCCAGGAGCTGAGCAGGGGCACAGGCAGGTGCCACCCACTGCCCCCCCATCCCCAGCCAGGGCAGCCTCAGACCTGGCTGTGCATCACCTGGCGCCTCCCTGAGGCCAGCTGAGGGTGGCACAGAGCTGGGTGGGGGGCAAAGACCATCCTGGCACAGGGAGGGCAGTCACAGCACCCAACAGTATGCCTTAGGCACCGCCAGGGCCTTGTGTCAGGTGTGGGGACTTGGCCATGGCCACCTGGGTGAGGCTCTGGCTGTGGGGCACTCCCACTCTAGGTGAGGAGACCGTTTCTGGGGGAGATGGCATTTGGAAAAGAATGGAGTGTGCGGGTCAGAGGGAGGCCCAACTGGGGGAGAGGTGTGGCCGGGGGGCTAGAAGGCGAGGCAGGAAGGGCGGGAGGAGAGTAGACAGAGGCCACTTGGCTTCTCTCTGCCGAGCCCCTGGAAGAAAGAAGGCAGATGTGAGTCAGCACCACAGCCATGGCCAGATGGGTCAAACGCAGGTGGTGCCCAGGCAGGGGCACCCAGCTGGCCCCCAGGTGTCTGGTTTCCTTCCAGACTGTCAAGCACACACTGACCCCAGGAGCTCGGCCTGCCCAGCACTGGCCTGCAGGCGAGTGCTGGGAGCCTGCTTGTGTTAATTTGGCATGACACCCTTAATGGGTCACGCATTCACACAAGTTGTCTAATCATCTAAATTCTTTTAACAAATTTACGTTTCATCTTACAGACTCCGATTCAAACCAACTTCTCTATTCCACCACAAAACCCAGTGGTCTGTTTTTCATTTGATACCTCTGGATGCAGAGGCCACCTGTGTGTGCCATGCGCAACCTTGACTTGGTGCACACCCTTCCTCCTGGAGGGCCACAGCCCTGGGGTGCAGAAAGCAGCTTTCAGAGGTTGCTTTTGGAAAAGAAGAAAATTCTAGATAGCAAAGGCTATAGCAACTGTGCTTTGCACTCCCGTGTGGTAAGAAGTTGCTCCCTGCCATGGGGCGGACAGACATCCTGAGCCCAGTGCTGAGTCCATGGCTTTGTCCATGATAAGAAGGGACATGCCTTACTGGTAACAGCCCCTGAGAAATGGCAGGGGGGCCGCCCCCTCCCTCCCTCTCACTGGAGACGCTCCGCAGCAGCAGAATCACAGGGCCTCATCACCCTCTCAAGCTGAAGGAGCCAATGCAAGCTGGCCGTCTGCTCCAGGAGGTGCCCTTTCTCACTGTGGGACAGGAGCACCTTGGGGCAGGCCGCAGGGAGGGACCCAGGCACAAAAGGAAGATCACACAATTTTAAATGAAAGCAGCAATTACTGACACAGCATAACCCAGCACGAAGGCCTAGGGGTCCCACTGAGGCCCAACTCCCTGCCCCTTGGAGGGTGCCCAGACCTCAGGGTGTGTGGCCATGGGCCCAAGGGCAGCGTCCTGAGTGGGGGCCTCCTCCCCAGCACCCCCCTGAAAGTCTGGCAGCCTGAAGCCCACCGCACTCACCCAGCAGGTGGTCAGGGATGCAGGCCTCGAATCCCTCCTTCTCTGGGACCTCCACAAAGTCATCTTCCTTGTCCTCCTCCCCGACCTCCGGGGCGTCTGTCTGTGGAAACACCCGCCAAGCACTAATAAATTGCCAGACCCTGAGTATGAGAACCACTGTGAGCAGGCAAAGCCCAGGAAGTCCCGATTTCTTGTGGCGCTTTTTCTCCAGGGTGGATTTCATTTAACATTGTTTCTAAGGCTGTTATTCCCAAAATCACACCACCTTTACACTGCCCCATATTGGGGGCCGTTCAGAGTCTACGCTGAAACAACAAATTGTAAAGCAACTCCCCAGTTCCCTCTGGAGCACGCTGTCCTCTCTGTCCTCGTGTGAAATAAACATTGCTGCAAATCTGCACAGAACAGAGCACCCGACGAGACAGGAGAGTAGCTCCCGATGGCTGCGGTAATGGTCGTCCACCCTACCAGGCGGAGCAGGTGGGTACAGGGCCAGCTTCACGTCACAGACGTGAGTAGGGACAGGCATTAACATGCCCTTAAGGACTTGTTAAAACCCACGTCAGAGTTTCCTTCTGACAAGGCCACCTCCCCCTGCTGTGGCCAGTGTCAAGGGGTTGCTTGTGCTAAGTACTGGGGGAGCCCAGGTGCCCACCTCCCTCCCCGCTGAGGACCTGAGAACTGCACAGGAAGCTCTGCTTCCTTTTCTCCCCAAGAAAACCCAGTTCCTCAAGCCCACCCTGCCCTGCTTCCTGAGTGGTTGACATCTCATCAGGCTGAGGGGCAATTCCTCCCTGGAGCAGGAGGCTGTAGCACGCACTGGAGCACTGCACAGCAGTGACCCATGGCTGTGGCTACCCATGTAAATGTGCTAGCGCCACACACGGTGGTGGCAGTGCCTGCTCCACGGACCTTGTTGCAGACATGGCCCGTGGGTGGCTCTTTTCTGGCCCACTTTCCCACTAGCCTGCATCCTTCCCATGGCCAACCCCACACCACAGGAGAGAGGGTGGGGGGGGTCCGAGCAACCCCCACCGGGGTCCTGCCCTTCCTGAGAGGGCCTAGCCAGAACACCCAGAACAAAGGGAACCTGGCAGGGCAGCCCCCAGGGTCCTGAGGCCCACAGCATCATCACCACGCCAGACAGCTGAACGGAACGTCCAGAAAAGGAGATCCCTGTCGGATGAATACCAGCCAATGAGACCCTTCCACGGTTGTAAGAGGAAAACTTTGAAAAACTCGATCATTCTGACACGTGTTATTACTTTGTTAACTCATTCCCAACAGCAACACCTCAAAGGCACACTCAAGCCCACCCCTGACAGATAGCAGAGACAGGGGCTGATCCCCCAGGCAGGGGCCCACTTAGGTTCCAGACGGTTGTGGACAGCACCCCAGCTCAGCCGCCAGTCGCCAGGCAGAGCTGGGCCACTCACGGCCACCAGAGTGGGGGACGTCCGCAGCCACATCTGGCCACACCTGCTGGGCCCTGATGCCCTGCATAAGAGGTGCCACCGGCACAGGCACAATCAGATGCAAGTGCACTCTGTTTAGGTGCAGCCACGGCTGCGCCTCTGGGAAGCACAGAAGACATTAATCACTGGAAACTGTAATTTTTGTTATCAGTCTAACACTGATCAAAAGGGAAGCCTGTCTCCACCGCTGACCTGTGAAACGTCCCAATTATACTCTTTGGAAATGACAGGGGCACTTAACTCCCGCGCAGAGCAAATGACGACCATCCATCACGTTTGAATAACAATGAGCCACGGACCTGAAAATTATTTTTGTATAGAATCTGCCCAGGAATTTATGAAAGGTGGAGAGCAGCCCAAGGTTTTAGGGCATTACGGTTCTCAGCTAGTGCAGTGCGTATCAAACACTAAACAGAATTTATGTGTTTTAATTTTCTAAAGGTAGATGTGGACCGGGTGCTACAATGCATAACATACAGCGCCAGACTTTAAATATGGGGGTCATTTTCAAAAAATATTATGCTTATTGCCCACACCCTTGAATTTCAACGGGGACTTTTATCAAATTTTCATTTCCTAAAAAATATTTAACTGCTTAGCTAACTATTAGGAATTATACCTTCTTTCTCCCCAACTAAAATTGTTTATTTCTGTGATTAAATTTGGAGCTCGGGTTCCTCTTTGTTCTTACATTAGCACTGACAGGCCGTCCTGGCTGGTGCATCCCTCCGTAAACACCAGGCCAGGTCCTGCAGACAAACCTTTGCCTCTGAACAGATTGTGGGGCTTTCTCCTGGGCAAGAGCTGACCACAGCATGATTCCATAAATATTCCATAAATAGTTTTCAACTCTTTAGAGACTGGAGTAACCCACTCAAGCCACAGCAACTTACAATTTAGGGACTTCACTGCTAGTATGAAATTTAAACTTAAAATCTTCCATTTTCAGATTTCAATTCACACAGGATAAACTTGGATGTCATCTCAGACATCTGACACCAGGCATGCTGCACGTTAGGACAGGTAGTGACGTTTCTTGTGCCAAGAAGGGGGGAAGCTATGTGACCTGGTAGGGCCTCACACCCGAGGCCTGCTCAGAGGAAAGAGACACCATGGTCACAGGGATAGTCCTCTCCAAGACCTCAGAGACGCAGTGAGGCCCAAAGGGAAATTTAAAGCCTGCACAGAAACGAGTCCCTTCTGAGCACTTCCATGGGTCTCCAATTCACCTCTAGGAAATCAAATTACCAAGTGGTGTGAGGCATGGGGACCTGCCCTCAAGGTTACAAACGAGGTCGGGCAGGGCTCAGAGCCAGCATCGGACACCCACAGCACCCTCCGCCAAGGGGCCAAGCACACGGCGGCTGGACAGTCAAGGATCCTGGAAAGGATACCACACCCCTAAGCAGGTGTCAGGGCTGGAGTCATCTTCCAAAGGGAATCAGACCTGTAAAATGTTCTCAAGAGCAGTTTGTTTTTAACCCACCTGGGAGCCGAGTTTTCCAGCTGTGATGAAACAGCATAAAACGGAAGACACCGGAGAAACCTGACTAGCAGAAACAAGACACGTGAAGGCTGTCCCCTCCCAAGGGGGCTGTAAATTGGGACAGGCTGGGCACCTGTGAACATACCTTCCCTAACAGGTGCAGACCTGGGTGGGACCCTGCGAGCCAATGGGAAGCCACCTCACCAGGTGGTCCCCATGGAGGGGGCTGCAGACCCCACTCCACACACTGCCTCCCACGGCCTCTGAAAGGCCCCTGGCTGCCGCCACAGGGAGTTGTGGACAGCACTTAGGGCCTTTGCTGGTTTTATACAAAGTGATCCTCACTCACACTTAAAAGGATTTAGAAAAATGAGCCTCCACGATCATAATTAAACAAGCAATAAAACGGCTAAAATATACAATGCAATCAGTTTACAGAAGTAGGCTAGAGAGGTTACTAATTATTGAGAAGGAAGTAGAAGTGCAGCCCCGAGAGAAGGGGGCAGTTCTGCCCGCCAAGCACACAGCCTGGAGATACAGCTGGGACCATTAAATAAATTTTGTACCATCTAATTAACTTGGTAACGCGATCTCAATTACTTTTCACCCAAGAAATCACTTTTGTTCAGTTTTATGTGTGTCTGTTTCCCTTTTTTAAAAAAAATGATGTAAGGCCTCGTCAGACAACTGAGTTCCAAACTGCATTTGTCTTTCAGCGGCTTGATGGCTATGCATTTAAAAACCCATTCTATCTTATAAACTAAAAATTAAACGTGCTCAGCTGTGATGGTCGTCATTGCATCTGCTATTTATATGCTAATGCCCTCCCTGGAAGGCCGTGCAAATTGCCCAGCCAGGCCAATATCTCATGTGTATCTCTGGCTCCTGGGGACGCACCTTCAGAGGACAGAGGGTGGCCATGGGCTGGGCTGGCCACAGGGAGCACCAGGATGCCAGGGCGACACCACGCAGCACGCTTTCAGTTCCTAGGTGATCGTGTGGAAACTATGCTGAAGAAAATCACCATTTTCTAGAATGACTCTTCATAAAACCCACACTCATCAAGAAGATTTTACAATAATATCACAAAACACACAGAGTGGCAAGCTCTTTCCCTTTCTCATTTGATCCAAATCAGTAATAGGACTGAGGGTGTGGAAGCTGCTGGCGTGCACAGTGGGCCTTGGGGCTGCTTGCTAGAGCCCAGACCTGACCTGCAGCCCCACAGGGCCTGGAGACCCCACACGGCGTCTATCCTGCCGGGAGGTGTGAGAGGAGCCTTTGGGTCCACAGGATGCCCGGAGGTCAATTTCCAGAACCAGGCTGGGTCCGGATGCGCAGCCAGCCAGAAGGGAATGGGGGACCCACATCTGTCAACCGAACAAAGGTCTGTGCTGCTCTGGATGGACAGACTCCGGCCAGGTGGCCTGTTCTGGGGTGGCCAAGCTGGGGCTTGCACCTGGATTCCGCAGAGGATGTAGTCTGTGTAGAGGCTGCCAAACCGGTTCCTGTACAACAGAGCAGCCCAGAGACCCATGCCGGGTGCTGGGGTCACATGAACTTTACATAAACTAGCATCACAGTCAGTAGAGAGTGAAATCAAATCTTAAAGCAACTGGCATCTCCACATCTCACAACTTTTACCCCCCCCCAAAGCTCTGCAGAGAAAGCTAACTCTGGGCACAGAAAAGCAGAGCCCTGTTCATACCTGCTCCAGGGCACCAATGATTAATGAACACACACTCTCCTCTCGGATGTGAGAAAGGGCCACATGCTCCAGCCCTACCTCAGGTGAGAGTGCGTGGCCAGAACACCAGGCTCCGGTGAGCAGGAAGGCAGGCCCCTCTGTGTGGCCACATGCCAAGTGTGGAGGTGGCACATTCATCAGGCAGCCCTTCCCACCAGGCGGCCAGGCCTCAACAAGGATGCCAGGCTCACAAAACTTCTCCCAGACTCGGTTTTCTCATCTGTAAAATGTGGGTAACAATCTACCTGATAGAGCTCTTTTTGGAATTAAAGAGAGAACACGTGGGAAGGTGTTCAGAAGAGAGATGGGCTTGTTTGGGAAACGGTATCTGTTTTGTAGACAGACACGTGGTGGGGGCGGTCTGTGCTGTAGGGCTTGGGAGGGAGAGGGTTGGTGCCAGGGCCCTGGCTAGGCCTAGGATGTCCCAATCCAGGCTGACCTCGGGAGAACTGTTGCGTCTGCACCCCTCCCCTGGCTCTCAGCCTTCCACGGATACAGCCACTTGGCCTTCAGCGTGATGGAGGGAGCCGCATCACCTAGGAAGGTTGTTTACTGGCCCTGCTGCAGCACAAGGTTTCCCAGCGGGTGGCTGATTTAGTTCCCTGCCTTCCCCGCCTGCGCCTGCCGGTTCAACATTTCATTCCCTGGGTTTTCGGCTTCTGTCCTTTTCACCTCCAAGAAGCCAAACACTTCCACCGCTCTAGGAGCATCACAGAAAACTTTCCCTAATACAACAGCAGTTCAAGGAGCTGGGGCCGCGATTCGGGGCCTGAGAGGGTCTCCAGGGGGACTTGTCATCTGCACCCTCAAACTCTGAGGCTGAACATCTGGAGGGCAGGAGAATGCTTCCTAGAGTTTTGGTGGTGAGGCTGGCTGAGCAGGCAGGCAGGCGGCCGGTGCAGAAAGAAAACCATGCACGGAGCCAAATGGACGACTTCCACCTCTGTGAATAGTGACGATGCATCCACACTTAAAACCACATGGCTGCCACAATGGACCCACAACGGGTGAGAATAAAATGAAACATCCATATGGATAGTTTAGTTATGTATACAAATAACCCAATAGTTTACAAAAAAAAAAAAAAAAAACAACCACCGCTGATAGTACTGAATAGACTGATACTTAAAACTGTTTTCTGACTGGTTGGTGGGAAATTAATATTTTGTTAATTACATAATACAAAATAGTTGGTGATCTTAGCTATGTAATTAAATAGCATGCAATTTAAAAGTTTTCAAAGGATTTTTATCAGCTTACTGAAGGAAGCAGCCATGGATTATTACACCTATCCTATAACAGAGCAAGGCTGGAAACTAAATCTACCAAATGACCCTCTGTATTGATCTACTTAGGATTTATCCCTGGCCTGCTACCAAACAGAACTGACACAGGGACACTCTATAAAACACACAGTTAAACATATTTAAACTGGCTTAAGTATTTTTTGAAGACAAAATATCTATGTCAAAAGGAAAACAATATTATGTAAAAACAAATACCAACAGACAAACAGAAATGAGAAATGTTAAAAAAAAAAAAAAGATACTCAGTTTGTCCCCATTTAGTTGTCTGAGGAGAAAAGGCAGAAATATCACAACGTGCATCAACCTTGAACCTTCAAAGGATGGGCTCAAACTTCTCTCCAACATCTGAGCTACTGTCATTTGACTTTAGCTAGCAGTGTCATATTTGTTTCGGTCTCAAAATATCTAAATCACATATTATTGAATTAGCATTCTCAGCTCTGGCTGTTCTACACGCAGAGTTAACGATGCCAATCCTGTGCTCAATGGGGAAACACTAAGGGAATGATTTAAGCCCTCCGTAAATTTTATTTGAAAATTAACTAAGAGCACCTCATTCATAATTTCTAATTAAAACGGCTCTAATTAACACCCACGTTCATTAGCCGGCCCCACCTGCCCCTGCACACGCCACTGCAGACGTGGCGGCCTTCCACGGAGCTGCCCGCCAGCCGCAGGAGGAGAGATAAGCAGATACCCCAGCCAAGCCACGTCTATTCTGGGAAGCGAGGCTCAGGTGAGCCGCCGCTGCTCACAGCCAGGCGAGCCCCCAATCACTTCATCTGCTGCAGCTCCTTGCTCTCGCGCTCCGGGAGCAAAATCTCCAAGGATTTCTGAGCAGTGCCTTTTTAAAAAATCAGTTTGTAGAGAAGGGTCTAGAAAGTGTCCAACTGACAAACAGCAGAGCGACTTCTCCCTTCCCACTGAAGCCGTAACACCCTCAGGGGGCCAACCTCAACCTCACTGGGCCCAGCCCACCCTGCTCCCCAAGGCCCCAGTGTCTGCCAAACAGCCCGGGAGGAGAGCGGCACTCAAGCCACCTCCGGAGCATCTGCTAGGTGGTCCAAGGGGGCAAGGGGCCCCACACCGCCTGGAGCTGCCTCTAAGCCAAATCAGGCCACAGCCATAAAGGCCCACTGCCTCCCACCCAGATACATGTGAGAGGACATGCAGAGCTAGGGCGGGGCCCCGCAGGACAGTACGGACAGTGGCAGCCCCGGGGCTCTGGGCTCAGGATGGTAGTCCTGTTCACCCGGGGGCAGGGGTAACGCCGATAGCTCTACAATGTAGGGTCCAAGATACCCGTGTCTGAGTCACACAGGAGCTCGGAGACAGCTGACAGCACTGACAGGGCCCTTGGGACCTTATGGGGTGGGAGCAGCCACCAGAGCCCAACAGGCAGTCCCACTTGTCCAGCACCCCCCTGGACAGCCCAGCCCCACACGCCTTGTGGGCCCTGGTGCCCCACTGACTGGCCTCTGGACACGGCACCCGAGAAGACCAGCAGCTTCTGGAGAGGGCGCTGCAGCAGGAGCCCAGGCAGGCAGTGGTCAAGTAGGCAGACTCCTGTGCCCATGAGGGGCGGGGCCAGGCTGAATCGGGACTCTCCAGGAAGGGCCATTCAGTCTTCTCCAGCCCACAGGAGTCTGGGTGTCTGCCAGATTGCGGCAGAGACATGCGGGAGAGCCTCCAGGCCTCCCTGTGCTCTGGAGACACCCAGTGCAGAGCCCTGACCCGGGATGTTGCGTGTCCCTTGTTACCACCTGAATGGGCTGAGCTGCCAACAGGCCAGGAAGGGACTGCCCAGGGCTCACTCGCACCAGCCAGCTCGCTTGGGGCCAGTCCTAGAGGCCGTGGAGCCGTGAGATGTGGGCAGGGGCAACTCCAGGCACTCCGGAAGGCTCTGCTGCCAGAGCCTCATTCCAAGGAAAGTGGCAGGACTGCCGAGACCCCTCTGGGATTGGGGTCCTGCCATCCCTTAGCAATGCTACTGGCCCTGAAAGTACCATGAAGGCTGGCAGTGCCCAGGCCTGGTGAGACCAGACTGCACTACCCAATTGCCCCTCCTGGCTCTGTGGACACTCCCCAAAGCACCCAGCCGCCCCAGAGGCCGGCACTGTGCAGCAAAGGCCTGTCGGCTCATTGGCAAACCTAACTGTCCACAGACTGCAGGAGCCAGGCCCAGGGCCCATCCACAACAGGAGGGACCAGGAGGGTGCCCCGGGTGGGGTCTTAGCGTGGGGGCTGAACGTCCTGTTGACACGGAGCAGCACCCACGCACAGCAGCCACAGCAAGGAGGCCTCGGGCAACTGTGAAGGGGTTCTGCCCAGATCACAGAAGCATTCTTACTGCCCCAGCCTGGAGTGGAGACTCCCCACACCATGCCCACGCGGGCAAGTCAGCCACCCAAGGCTGCTCTGACAACCCTGTGACCCCGAGTATACCAAGGTCAGTGATGAACTCCTGATTGATAATATGCTAACTGGGTTAATCACTTTCCTCCCATAACTAGAAAAAAATTCTTTTCCATTGTGAAAGATATACTTTGGTCAAAATTTGCAAAACTAACTGATTTCTTAGTTAATGCAACTCTTACGTGGTATTAATAAGCACCCAAAAACGGCTACAGCACAAGCAGCCCTGGCGGCCAGCAGAGAGGCTGAGTCTACCCGATGGTGCATGAATTCCCAGGCGGTCTCACGTTCCGGAGAGAACAGCAAGAGCACCCTCTGCTGGCCCCGGGGCTGCACGCGCCCTCTGCAGTATCACGGGCTAGACGGGGAAGCCCCAGTGCCCGTGGCCAGCACAGACCTGCGGGAAACGGCCTGCTTGGAGACCCGCCGGCCCACGTTCCTCTTTGCGGGCAGCGCCCACTGCGCCGCATGCCCATCTCGGGAGGCAGGCCTCCTGGGCCGGACGCCGAGTCACCCATGCACGGTTCTAGGCTGGGGCCACGGCAAGGGCCGCGTCGTTCTTTCCACCCCAAAGCTTTCTTTTAAATGAAGGAGAGTTTAAAAGTCAACCATCTTCCAGGCCAGGGCTGGCACACTCTTGGCTGCAGCTGGGGTCTGGGGTCTGGGGTCTGAGCTCAGGGTCCGGGTTCAGGGTCCCGGGCTTGGGTTCCGTGAGGGATGGCGCACCTGGTATCTGTTTTCTCAGTTGCAAGACAGTGGAGAGACCACCAAGGCAAGAGATGGGATGACCACACACGGGCAGGGACCACCAGCTGGGGGCTGCTGTGACAAACCTCATGTCTCCCAATTACAAGGTCCAGCTGCACCAAGGGCAGCCCCCTGGCCTGCAGTCCCTGAGGACCCATGCACGGGATCCTGGCTCTTGGGTCCCTTCCAGGCATCAGGCCTGGGTTTCCACTCTGAGCTTGTCTCTCTCCTGAGGTCCCAGTGCAGCAGTGCCTGGCGCCGCCACCCACCACCCTCTGCCAAGTGAAATGGTCTCTGCCACCCTGGGGTTGCTGCATGGCTTCACCCTGCCCCATCACCAGGAGCCTAAGAGGTAGGCGCCTGCACCTCCCTCCAGCTCTGTCAGGTGGCCTCTGCCCCTACAACTCCATTCCCTGCACAGGGGGGTGCTGCACATCCCTGCGGCACTCCCAGAACCTCAGGGGACCAGGTCCTCCCTCTCAAACCAGACGGCAGGCCTTCCATTCTCACCCACCCAGAGCCCTCCCAGGGTCTCTGCCTGGGCTGACTGCAGTGTCCCCCTAGATAGGATGCCTCATCTGCTGGCAACTCCCTAGAAGTCTCCACTAGGTTGGGGGGCGCTCCCTGACTCTTTGTGGCTTCCTGAAGGCACCCTTCACACGTGGGGCGCTCAGCACCGTGTGCCCTCAGCTAGAACGTACAACCAGACCACACTGACAACCTGGAATGTCATGGCACCATGGCAGTGACCCTGCACTCCCGGGAAGCCCTCGCTGGGGAGGCAGGTGTGGCTCTGGGATCCCCGCTGCCCCCACCTCTCCGGCCCTGGACCCTTTCACTGCCCCGTTGATGGGAGGCCTGATCTGGGGCTCCCATTGTGAGAAGCCAGTTCTGAGTGAGGAAGGAACCAGAATCTTCTGAAGCGTCAGGAACTCATGCTTGCTCAGACCTGTGCTCAGCCCCCGCCACCCCCTACTCACCCTGAGCCTTTGCTCTCCCTCGGATGCGATGTCCAGCTCCTTATATTTTCTCAGAGCAAGCTCTAATTCTGTCTTCAGGTCAATGGCACGCTTCAAGTGTCCACCGTGGATCCCTGCGCGGGTAAACCGCTGAAAAACACGGGGTGAATCGCAAAAGTCCCGGGGAGCCCATCCCTGACAGGAGGCACATGGCTGGGTCTGCGGGCCTGTGAAGTGACTCTAAACACACCTGGGACACAGAGGACAAAGGCCACAGGCAAGGGACAGAGCCCTCCTGGGGCAGGGGGCACTCTGGTTATCTGAACTCCCCCTGCCCCAGCACTCACCCCAAGGAAGAGAGCCCCATGCCAAGCATTTTCCACACATCCTCCTTCCACCCACAGGCCCCCACCTTCCATGCCCTCATTCTGGCCAGGTGCACGGCCTCACCTGGACCCAGGAGCACACAGCCGGCAGAAACTTGTTCTGGACAAGCTTGAGTGCGTCACGGGCAGCGTGGACGATGGCAAGGTTGTCCTCGTCCTCCCACACCTTCACACCGTCTGGGGAGAAGCACACGGAGGTCACCAGAGGGCCAGAGGCCCACGTTTCCCACAGACCCTGGCGAAGCAGACCACGCAGCAAAGACCGCTGTGGCCTGCAAGGAACCCGTCAGACACCCACCCCTACCCCAACCACATGACCCGGGGTCCCAAACCTGATGCGGTGAAAGGAAATGCACCATTTTGTGATTTTGGATGAGAATGTTCTGGCCCAACACCAAAGCTTCCCCAAGCACCCGGCTCCAGTTCCCAAGTCTCAATCACCTGGACTGTGGCCATGCCTCCCACCATAGGGGGGAGACCCCGATAGCCTTCTCCCCTTCACACCCCACCTCCCTCTGCTTGCAGAACTCTCCCCTCCTTCCACTGCCCTCAGGATGGAGGCCCCCCCCAGCCAGCCTCACCAGCCCTTCCCTGCCGCCACCTCATCTCCTGCACAGCCTCTGCCGTGTGCTTCCCACACCACAGAGCTCACGTGTCTGACACATGGCTATGCCACTCATAGGGGCTGACCATGCCACAAACACCGACACCAGCCAGAAAAGCGCTCCTACTACCCAATTCCTGCCTGCAGCACCCACAGCCCTCAGAGCAAACTGAGCCTTGTGGGTCAAGTTCTCCTGGCAGCTTCAGAGCCTGGCTGCCTCCACCCTGATGAAAGGACACCCACTGCACCTGCTTTCAGAAAAGCAGGTTCCCTAAAGACAGTGATTCGAAGCTGTGCTTGTATCTAAAGTACCCATGACCCCTCCACACATACCCCACATACAAAGCATGCAGCACACATGAGGAAGCTTGGGCCAACAGGCATGGGGATGGTTGTATCTCTGCAAAGCCCTCTAGGCAGGAACGCCAAGGCCACATGTGGCCCTGACAGGCCTGTGACCTCCCCAGGGCTCCCCAGTCACGTGGACCACACACCGCAAGGACTGCACAGAACAAGGACCTTGGGACCTGCCAGCCTGGAGAGCCCTCCTCATCCCAACCCCTCACGCCAACCTTGGGGGTACCTGCTCTGCTCATAGCCTCGCTGGAGTGGGGGCTGCTGGGATGGCAGAGAAGTCTGTGAGCTCTTCAAAGTGTCCCCCTGCAGCCAGCCTGTAGCCACAGAGGCCTGGCATGGTAAGAGGGCAGCCCAGAGCAGAGGCCACACAGGAAGGAAGGACCTGGTGGTGCCCCACAACCCAACCCCACCTGAGGAGCCAGCACAGGTCCAAGGCTCTATTAGCCCGAGACACCCTGGGCCAGGCACCAGTGACAAACTTGCCGATCAGCCAGCCCAGAGCCAGCCGAGGGAGGCACCGAGCAGACCCCCTGGGAAGCCAGTTACCTGAGGAGATCTCCACATCCAGCGTGTACTTGTGCGAGCCAAGCCCGTGGCTCCGCACAAACTCTTCCTGGTCACTGTCCTCATCCTCCTCTTCCGAGGAGTCCCCTGTGGGTGCCTGCAGCAGCTGTGCCCCGCTGCTGGCTCCGGGGTGGCACGCAGAGGCAGGCAGGTCCCTGCTGCAGCAGGGCTGCTCCCCATCTGAGGGGTCAGGGGGGCCAGACCGGCAAGAGGAGGCCTGGCCTGGGCACAAGGAGTGAGAGGCACCCTCATCAAACATGCCAGAAGCCACATCAAGGAATTCTACCCCTGGGCTCGGGCCAAAGTCAAATGGCACCAGCAGCCTGAAGCAGTTCTCCACTTCTGTCAGGCAGGACTCAATTTCTTCAGACATTTCTGCCAAAAAATCAAGACATTTACTTCCTTTGTCATGTTGGGCAAAAAAGGCTCACCCAAAACCATGCCTAGAGGTCTGCTCCCCTGGGGGGTCATTTTTTAGCACCAGGTGGGCTGGGTTCTTGAAGGACACCCACATCCCCTGGGGCCTCCTTTCTTCCCAAGAACCAAAGCCAGTGCCCCGGAGCACATATCACAGGAGCTTTTTAACTGTTCAACAAACCACCCAGCTCAGCAGCTGGGCCTGCAAGGTCGACCTCTCAGAGCCTTCAGGTAACCTCAGGCCTGGACTATGCTGTGCCGAGGGCATATGCGAAGTTACACACCCTTTCTGGGGGAAAAAATGCTGTGTGCATCCCCTACTTCCCTGGGGCTGGACAAGCTCTCCCTCCCGGTGTCCTCCTTGTCATCCCTGGGGCGCAGCTGCCTGCCTTGCGGGCTTCTCCAAGGCTTGGGCTTCCCAGAAGTGGCCTCTGGCATGGCCCACGCCCAGGAACAGGGTCTGTCTACAGGAAGCTCTGGGCACAGGAAGAGCCCCCAAGACCTGCAGTCTGAGGACACAGAGCAGCACCTCAGCCCATGGCAGGAGACGCCCTGCTGGGGGCAACGGCAGCCCCAGGCCTGGCTTCCACCTCCTCACACCCAGGTTGTGCCCCTCACGAGAAGGGCCGACTGCCGGGAAGTGGTGGAGTTTTCTGGGAAGGGGCTGGCAAGAGCAAACAGGGACATGCCATGAATGGTGAGATCCCTGGGCAGACCCGGACCACTGCGCCCCGGGTCTGCCCAGGGATCCTCCCAGCAAATGGCGTAGGTGAACGTGGCCGCCAGGGGGTGCGGAGAGGCGTGGATGCCACAGAGGCCTCTGGCCAGGGCCCCTGGGAACAGGGTGGGGTCTGTGGCTGCGAAGGCCTCCCCCAGCCCTCAACCTGAAGTGTCTCTGCCGGCCTGTCTGAACACCTGGGTCCCCAGCGACCAGAGGCCCTAGGACCAGGAGGATGTACAGGCTGGACCCAAGGGCACTGGCTGGCACAGAGGCATGCGGCAGCACCAGGAAGGCGCAAGGGCCCCTCCCTGCGTCCTGGGAACTCACCTTCCATCTCCCTCTCTGCCTGCTGGGCTCGTTCTCTATAGATTTTATCCAAGTGCTTCTGCTTCTCCTCTTCTCTCTTTCTTTCTGCTATAGTCCTGGCATTCACATCTTGAAAATCTACCTGAAAAATTGAAAATAAAGATTAGGACTGTCTATAAAGAACACAAAATAATAAGCCAAAAATAAGTCTAATAAAAGACACACGAGCATCACCACATGGTCAAGATCTCTACAGGTTTCTCAGTTCACAGTGCATTAAAACAAAAGGAAATACACCTAACCCTGCTGTCTAATCCTTGCAAAGTCCGCACATTTGCTAACTTAAAATAAAAGAGGTAAAAAGACTTCTCCCCCACACCTGATGCAGGCAGGAAAGCAGTGAGCTCGCCTGATGCGCAAGCAAGGGGCTGCTGACTGGACCCGGGGCCTAAAGACAACACCTGAGAGTGAGCCCTGGGGGGAGAGGTGCAGTCCCCGGGCCCCACAGTGAAGGCTGGGCTGAGCCTCTGTGGCAGGTGGGGCTCTGGGTTTGGGCCACAGCAACAGATCCTAGCAGGTTTTGTCACTCCCAGCACCAGCCAGAGCCCACGGCAGAATCCAGGTGGAGACTTACAGCACAGCTGGGACAGACCCCAGACCCCAGGGGTCCCACATCAAAGGACAGGGCTGCGTCTGAGAAGCTGGGTTTTGCTTTTACTTTTTATCTTATACAAGTAGGTCCGCAGGCCCAGCTGCATCCACACAGGAGCTGAGCTCACGCTCTTCTTCTCAGCACTGAGAGGCCCTGACCCCAGCTGCTGATTACTCTCAACTACCCCCAACACCCCAACAGCTGGTCCAGCAGCCTAGATGCCCAGGGAAGGCCAATCAGGCCCCTGCCATACCTGGCCCGATGTGCATCCTACACCCAGGCTCAATAGGCAGAGCATTCTCTCCCTCTCTGGTCTGCCCTCCTCACAGCAGGCAACCGGAGTCTCCAGTGAACAATGGGAAAGGCACACCTACCTTTTTGTTGTGTTTTAAGAAATGGTAGCCCAAAGCGAGCTTCTTATAGGCCTCCCCAAACTTCTCATTCCACGCTTCCACTGCCCGGACGGCTGCCTGCCTCAGCCTCTGGGCCACCTCCCTAGGGGGTGGCAGGGGCTGCTCGTGGTCTGTGCCCAGTGTGAGCTCCAGGAACTCCTGGAAGTCAGAAATGACCAGCATCCTGAACTGGTGAGACCTGGCGAAGAGTTCATCCACAACCTGGAAGGCGGAGAGGCGGACCTGGGCATGCTCCTGACTCAGCTGCGCCATCAGCAGGTGGTAGGCACGGCCAAGCTGCTCCTCTGAAGACCTGGGGACACAAGCCGGCCTGACTCAAGCGCCCACACTTGAAGGACAGTTAATAAACGCTCTTTGTGCAGGGACACAACATTCATCTGTGGCAGAGACCACAGCTGCCTCCCAAGCTTCATTCTCCCCTTCTCCTAGAGCAGGGTCCACAAACTACTGCCCAAGGGCCAAACCTGGCTCCCCTACCCTCTGCCTGTTTTCATAAGGCCCACAAACCCAGAATGCTTTCTACATTTTTAAATGGTTGAAATAAAAGAATACTTTGTGAAACATGAAGATTACATAAAACTCAAATGTCAGTACCCACCTATAAAGTTTCATTGGAACACAGCCCATCCACGAGTTTAGGATGTCTCTGGCTGCTTCCACAGAATCGAGACCCTACGGTGAAGCCTAAAATAGTCACCATCTGGCCCATCCAGAAAGCCTGCTGCCCCTGACTCTCACGAGACTGCAGAGCTGGGTGTGTGACCTCGTGTGACCTCGCAGCCTCCTCCTGCAGAAGTGAAAGGGAAAAGCCCAGGGGGCTCCTCTTCCCAGCTAGTACTTTGTGTAAACCATGGAGATTTGGCGGTTTTTCAGGGCATGCTGCAAAACCTGACCTGAACTGGAATTTTTTATCGAAATAAAATACTTCATCATTTAATAAACAAACTTACATTCCCCTGTTTTATAAGTACAAGATACAGGATAATCAGGAATGCCACACACCCCCACCCTAGGACCACTGCCTCAGAGCATGACTGCCCGTAAGAGCTGGGCATTGCAAGGCTCTGGGAAAATGTCCTGGGTGTGTTCCTCTGCTGCTTCTTCCCCAGGGGATGGCTGAGAAATGTGCAGAACCCCACAACCGCCCAGGTATGTCAGCTACTATGAATTGCTGAACCTTAAGACATACTTGCAAATTCTCTTCAGTTCCTTCATTTTCTCAGGATTCAGTTGGGATTCTCCTGAAGTTGTGAGCTCTTCTACCAACTTTGAAAGTTTTTGATCCATATCTAGAAGTATGTAATGCAGAGACGCTAAATTACCATCTGGTAGTTTACATTTCTTGGTTTTATTAACACATGTTTGCTGAGCTCCACTGTACATCGGGCATTCCGGGAGGGGCCGAGGCTGGCATCCTTACACCCTTACCTCTGCGGGGTAACTCCCCGGGAAACACGACGATTCGAGGGGACATTCAGGGTGAGTCCAACAAGGTGTTTTTGGTGTTAATTAGGAAGTTTTAAAAATGAAACTTTAACTCCGGACCTCTACCATCACACAGGTGTAACAGACGCCACAGAGAAGGCTGCGCTTGGCATGTGACAACGCACATAAGCGTGTCATATTTAAATGAGCTGTTCCCAAACTCGACCGCGGCACAGCTTCCCTCGTTCGCTCACACCCCACAGGACGGCCTCGCGAAAGGCTGCCGAGGCCAGGAGCCGGGGACCGTCAGGGAACCAGCGAAAAGCGCACCCGGGGCCCACCTGGAGGCGGGTGCGCACTGCCAGGGCCGGGACGGCGCGGGCAGCTCGCCACGAACCCGGCGGGGGCGGCCTGGGGCGGGAGCCGGCTCCAGCGCTCCTCGGAGGAAGGAGCCCCCAGAGGCCGCGCACAGCTAAGCCGGCCGGCTCCGCGCCCGCGACTGCGCGGCTGAAAACCCCGCGCGCCGGGGCGGGGTCAGGCCGGGCGGGCGCCGCAGCCCACGCCGCCGTCGGCCGCACCACGCAGGCCCCTCCGCCAGGCCGCTGCCCCCAGCCCGCGGCACCTTCCGCGCGACTCGGCCGCTCGCGCCCTCGCCCCGCCCCTTCCTGTAGAAGCCCCGCCCTCCTGTCGCGTGCCCAAGAGCTCTACAGCCATTGGCTGGCCTTGGCCCAAACGGCGCGGGAGCGGCGGTCAGCACCACAAAGCCGCTCTCGCGGTCGCCTCGCCTTTTCCGCCGAAGGCCCCCCCCCCTCCAGTCACGTGCCCCGAGCTCGGCGGCCAATGGCTCACCCTGGCCCGGGCGGCGCAGGCGCGAAGGCGCGCCGAGGTCTGCGCGGTGACGCAGGCGCGCTCCCAACGGGGGCGGGGCGCCTGGGAGAGACGCGCGAGAAAAAGGAGACGGGAGGGCGCAGCAAGTCCTTAAAGGGACCGCGTACGCGGGTGCCGGGGGCGGGGCCAGCTCGGAGCGCGCGGACGGAACGCCGCAGCCAAGACGCCCACCCGGGAAACTAAGGTTCATACGGAAGATTCGATCTCCGCTTAGATGCCTCGGCCGCCAGGAAGCCCCCGGACCCTGGGCCCATGGCGACGACTTAGGCCAGGACCGCCCAGGTGGGATCCTGGGGGCGCCGAGAGCCCCGCCCCACACGGGCGCCCGCGCTGCGGGGACGGAGGCTGAGGGGGAGGCTGAGGGAGGCGGGGAGGCTGAGGGAGGCGGGCGGGCGGGCGGGAGGCCGCCGGCGGGGGAAGGGAGGTGTCCGTGGGGGGCGAAGGGGGACGGCTGCCTTGGAGCGGGGGCACCGAGGCCTGGCCGGGGGACGGCGGCTCAGCCCGGATGGTCCGGTGGGCGCGGGCCGAGGCGGTGCAGGGCTCGGGCAGCCCGGGAGTCCCCGTAGGTCGCTCTCGGCCGGCATCTCGCGGTGGGAGGCGAGGCCGGTGCCGGCTCCAAGCCGACCCCCAACAGCCCCGGCCTCCCCCCCCACCCCCCGGCGCAGCCCCGGCCTCCCCCCTCCCCCCCCCCACCCGGCACAGCCCCGGCCTCCCCCCCACCCCCCGGCGCAGCCCCGGCCTCCCCCCCACCCCGGCACAGCCCCGGCCTCCCCCCCACCGGCACAGCCCTGGGTTCCCGCACACCCCGGGGCCCCAGACCTGGGGCCCGGCCGCCACCGACAGCTGCAGCCAGACCTGCCTTGGCCCAGCCCGGGGTAACCCTTGACTCCCCCTGCCTCCGGGCCCCCTAGGGCCTCGGATGCGCTCCCCTGGTCCTGCCACTCTGGCCTCCTCTCACAGCAGGTGGGCCTTTGCACAGGCAGCATGGCCACCACAGCCACCTGCTCGCAGCCCGCTGCTTGGGTCCCCAGAAAGGCCTTTCCCCACCCGCCTCCGGGGTTCTGCGTGGGCTCTTCAGTGCTTAGTTTGGTGCCCGGCACAGAACAGGTGCTCAGTAACCAGATCGGGGGGTGCCCTCAGAGCAGGACAAAAAAGATAAAGATGTCTGCCCACAGAAAACTTTGTACACCGCTGGGCGAGGTGGCTCACCAAGCCTGTAATCCCAGCACTTTGGGAGGTTGAAGCGGGAGGATCAGCTTGAGGCCAGGAGTTGGAGACCAGCCTGGGCAACAGAGCGAGACCCCGAGTCTACAAAAAAACAAAAATTAGCCGGGTGTGGTGGAGCATACCTGTTGTCTTGGTTCTTTGGGAGGCATGAGCCCAGAAGTTCTGAGGCTGCAGTGAGCTATGATCGCAACGCTGCACTTCATCCTAGATGACAGAGCAAGACCCTGTCTCAAAACAAACAAACAAACAAAAAAATTTTGTACACCAATGTTCATAGCAGCACCATTCATAATAGCAAGAGGTAGAAATACGTGTCCATCATCAGATGAATGATAATCAAAAGGTGGTCTATCCTTACATGACATACTATTCAACCTTAAAAGGGAATGAAGTATGATACCTGCTGCCATGTAGATGAACCTTGAAAAGTGCTCAGTGAAATAATCCCGTTACAGAAGACCACATAGTGTAGGATTCCATTTATATGAAATGTCCAGAAGAGGCGCATGCGTAGACACAAAGTGGCTTCGTCATTGCCTGGGGGGACTGACTGCTAATGGGTACAGGGTTTTTTTATTGGAGTGATGAACATGTTATGGAAGTAGATGTGGTTGCACAACCTTGTTAATAATATACTAAAACCAATTGATAATATTCCATTGTGTGGATACCACATTTTGTTTATTGATTTATCTGTTGGTGAATATTTTGGTTGTTTCCACCTTCTGGCTATGGTGAGTGATGATGCTGTGAACATCTGTGTGCAAATATTTATTTGAATACCTGTTTTCAGTTCTTTTAGGTACATTGGAATGGAATTGCTGTGTGTGTGTGTTTTTTAAGCCATAGCAAGTATCTTCCCTTCCCCGCCAATTGGAGACCAGGAAAATTAGGAATATTTTGTATTTGAAAGGGACCTATTTGAATCTGGAGCCCTTAATCTTGGTTTTCTAAGGAGAGGCATCAGTGAAATATTCTGTCATTTAGCACATTAATGTGTTCATTTTGTGAGTAGCAACAGGCACTCAATTTAAAATTACATTCCTTTAAAAGTGGCCGAGTTTGCAGTACCCAGCAGGACACTGACAGCTGTGTGACCTCTGGTGGGTTACTTCATCTTTGAGCCTTGCTTTTCTCTTCCATTCACAGTGGGGACAATAGACCTACCTCACAGGATTGTTGTGACCTACCCCCCCATCTTTCTTAATACAGAAAAAAGTTTTGCATTGGAGCTAACCCACCATTTAACGAGTCTTCTAAGCATCACATGATATATTTTGTTTTACAAATTTGGTATTCATTCAGAAAAATAATGTGAAAGTGAGTAAATTCTATGCAATTATTAAATGACTTGTAAATGATGTCTTCTGTTCACATTTTGCTACATTTAATCTTCTAGGTTTTTAGATCTTTTCTGAGTTTGGAGGTAGCAGTAATGCTGAGGCAGCTAACTTTTTAACATTCTGGGTCAGGCTAATATTTTGGTGGAAAGAATTCCTGCATTTCTCAAAGAACTGAGGCTGAAGCAGAAATAACTTCCAGTGAGCAAGTATTAGGTTGAATAAAACCTAATAATTTAAAACAAAACAGAACAAAACCCATTGAGTTGTATATTTTTGAAGGGTGGATTTCATGGTATGTGAATTATATCTAAATTAAGGAATTATTTTAAAAAGGAAAAGAAAAAGTGATAAATACCCCACTCCCTGACTGTCCATCCCCACAGGGAATCTGGCCGCGTTTCTGCCCTGCCCCAGCCCCTCTGTAGCGCCACGGCCAGTCCCTGCCCCCTCAACTGCACTGGACTCTGGCCGTCTCCTTGCTTGCAGCCAACCCACAGCCACGCGGCTGACTCCTCTGCCTCAACCCCACAGACGTTCCCCAGTCATCCCTCACCCCTCCCTTGCCCTGCCTCCTGCGTCACTGGGAAAACGGGGGCCCTGTGTCCACGGACTACGCCAGCACCCCTGCCCGTGTGCCCGGCCCCAGGCCTTGTGGCCTGCTTCAAGGCAGCCGTCCACACTTCCCTCTGTCCCCTGTAGCATGACTTTGTTTTTCTTGTCTACTAGATTGTTCTCATCAGCATGAAAGGGTTGTTTCTCCCACCCTAACAAAACCTCTTTGTCCGACTTCTCCCGCCGTTTCTTCGTTCCCTGTACAGCAGAATTGTCAGGTCTCTCCGTCCACCTTGCACCCCATTTCCTCCTCCGCCTGAGTCTGCGGGTCGCTCAATCCAGTCTCCCCATTGCGCTGCCTGGGGGGTCCTGATGGTGTGGGCTTGACCACTCCCAGGCCGGTGACGGGAGCGCGGCCTTCTGTCCACACGGGCCCCACCCTCACACCTTTCACCCCTGTCCTTCCGTTTGTAAATCTGGACAGTCCTGCCACCTTCAGAATATATCCAGATCTGAGCATGTACCACCACCTCACTGCCGGGTCCCAGCAAGCACCCTCAGAGGTCACTGCAGTCAGCACTTAGCTCCCCATTTCTGCCCTTGTACCCCTGGAGTCCCTCATACAACCACCAGAGTGACCCCAGAAAGGCCATCAGACCACATGACTCCCCCACTCAGAGTCCTCCAATGGCTCCTATCCCAGTGGGAAAGCAAGAGATGTCCTGGTCTGTGCCTGCTGCCCCCTGCCCACTTCCCCAACCTGCTCTCCGCTTGCCTCACTCCAGCCACCCAGGGCCTCTGTGGAGCTGATTCCTCTGTGGGCGTTTCTTCCCCCAGTGCCTGCAGGGTTCCCTCCTCACCTCCTTCCAGTCTCTGCTCACCTCTCACCCTGAGCACTTCCACAGCCTTGCACCTCCCTTACTGTAACCCCCCCTCCACTTTCTTAACCTGCTACTTTTCCCCACAGCACTTGTTTATTGGGGTTCCCTCCTTCTCCGCTTCTAGAACGTATGCTCCATGAGAACAAGGATCTTTGTTTCATGATGCCAGACACACAGTCGATGCTCAATATTTGTTGAATGAAAAAATTAGAAAGCCAAGATAAATCATGGTGAGAGTTAGAAGGTATTTACAAAGAACCAACTGAAACTTCAAACCGCCCAAGGTACCTCATAATCACATGGCAGAAAACTAGTGACAAAGACAAATGTTAGAAGCAACGAGAGAAAAAAGGCCTATTACATACAGTTACAAAGATAAGAAACAAGTTTTGCTTGGCCAAAAAGAAAAAAAAAATCAAGAAAATGGAACATCTTTAAAGTAAAAGAAAAAACACCGTCAACCTAGAATTGTATATGCATCAAAATATCCTTCAAAAACTAAGGTGAAATACTGTGATCCCAGCACTCTGGGAGGCTGAGGCAGGAGGATCACTTGAGCTCAGGAGTTCCATACCAGCCTGAGCAAGATTGAGACCCCATCTCTACAAAAAACAGAAAAATTAGCCAGGCGTGGTGGCGCACGCCTGTAGTCCCAGCTACTCGGGAGGCTGAGGCAGGAGGATCACTTGAACCCAGGAGTTGGAGGCTGCTGTGAGTTATGATGATGCCACTGCACTCTAGCTGGGATGACAGAGCAAGACTCTGTCTTAAAAAAAAAAAAAATACACACACAAACTAAGGTGACACAAAAACATTTTCAGACAAAAAGCTGAGTGAATTCATGACCAGCAGAGCTGCAGTATAGGAAATGTTACAGGAAGGTCTTCAGATGAAAATGATACCAGATACAAACTTTGATCAATAAAAGGAATGAAGAGTTCTGTAAATGGTAAAAATGTGGGAAAATATGCTATATTTCAAATTTCTTTTATAAATCATTGACTACTTAAAATAACAATGTATTGTAGAGTATGTAACACCTGCGGAAGTAAAAGTTACGACAACAGTAGCCCAAAGGACATAGGAGGGGAGAAACGGTAGTATATTGTTCTAAGCTGCTTTTTTTCTTTTAAGAGTAGTCAAGTGCAGTAAGAAGGGGTAAAGAGTAGAACAAGGAGTTCAATCTGTAACTGACTGAACAGTCAAGATAACTCACTACCTTCACACCAGCCTGTTCTAAGATTCTTATATTTTTACATGAAATGGTATAATATTATTTGAAGGTGATAAGTTAATGATGAACACGGAACTCTTAGAGCAACCACAAACAAATTAGGTATCACTAATAAGTCCATAAAGATAAAATGGAGTCCTTAAAAAATACTCAACCCAAAAGAAGGCAAGTAAAGTTGTAAAAAAGAACAAAGAACAGATGGGACAAATAAGAAACAAACAGCAAAACAACAGATTTAAATCCACCACCAACGCTAAATACATACATGTCAATGGTCCAAACAGCCCAATTAAAAGGCAAAGACTGTCCAACTGGATTAAAAAGAGCAAGACCCAGCTATATTCTGTCTGTAAGAAACACACTTCAAATTATTAAGATTCAGGTAGTGCTATGCTTTGGGTGTGTCTTTCTTGACAAAATTCACGTTGAAACTTAACTGCCAATGTAATACGGAGAGGTGTTGGGGCCTTTTCAGAGGTGTTTGGGTCATGGGTGCTCTGCCCTCATGAAGAGATTGATGCATTCTTGTGGGAGTGAGTTCTCTTGTGGGACTGGATTACTTACCTTGAAAGTGGGTTGTTACAAAGCGGGGCTGCCTCCCGTGTGTGGACCTCTGGCATGCCTGCTTCCCCTTCCATTCCCTGTCGAGTTATGATGCAGCACAAGGCCCTCACCAGAAGCCATGCAGATGCCAGTGCCAAGCTCTTGGACTCCCAGCTGCCAGAATCATGAGACAGATCAACCTCTTCTTTATAAGTTACCCAGTCTCAGGTATGCTGTTGTAGCAACACCAAATGGGCTCAAAAAATACCAAAAAAGGTGTAATGTACAAACACTAAGCATATGAAAGTTGGAGTGGCTGTATTCACATCTGACAAAGTAGACTTTATAATAAATATTACTCCAGAGTCATTTCATAATGATAATGGGGTGAATCCTTTAAGAAGACATTGATCTTAAATGTGTATGCACCTAATAACAGAGACTCAAAACACATGAAGCAAAAACTGACAGACCTAAAAAGGGGGATAGAGAAATTCACAATTATAGCTGTAGATTGTAAGACTCCTCTCTCAGTAACTGATAGAAAAAGTAGAAAAAAAACCCAGTACAGATTTGAAAGACTTTAACACCACCATCAACCAACTTGACCTTGACCTTGACATTTGTAGAACACACATTCTTTTTAAGTACACATGCAGCATTCACCAAAATAGCTCATATTCTGGGCTACTAAACAAGTCTCCATGAATTTAAAAGGATTGAAACCATACAGAGTATGTTTTCTGACAACAGAATTAAATTAGAATTTGATAACAAAAGTGTTTGGAAATTAACCACAGACTTGTAAATAACTCGTGTCAAAGAAGAAATCACAAGAGAAATTACAAACTATTTTGAACTACATGCAAATATGTCAAAGTTTATGGAATAATTATATTGGAAATGAAAGGCCCCAAATCAGTAATCTAGTATCTCCTTAAGAAGCTAGAAAAAGAACAATTAAATCCAAAATAAGCAGATGAAAATAAGAGCTGAAATCAATTAAACAGAAAACAGGTAAATAATAGGGGGAAAAATCAATCAAACAAAAAGGTGGTTCTTTGCAATTATGAATAAAATTGATAAGCATCTCATGCTGGGTGTGGTGGCTCACACCTATAATCCCAGCACTTTGGGAGGCCAAGGTGGGAGGATTGTTTGAGCCCAGGAGTTCAAGACCAGCCTGAGCAACATAACAAGACCCCGTCTCTACAAAAAATTTAAAAAAAAAAAATTAGCCAGGCGTGGTGGTGCGAGCCCATAGTCCCAGCTACCCAGGAGGCTGAGGCAGGAGGATAGCATGGGAGCCCAGGAGTTTGAGGTTGTAATGAGCTGTGATGACACCACTGCACTCTACCCTGGGTGACAGAGCAAGACCCTATTCCCCTCACACCCTCAAAAATAGTAATAGGGTAGGTTATGGACAACTTTATGCCAACATATTCTATAATTTAGATGAAATGGACAAATTCTTTAATGACAAAAGTGAGAAAAAGACCTAATTAGTCTTTTAGCTTTTAAAGAAAATAAGTTCATAATTAGAAACCTTCCCACATGGAAAACTCCAAACCCAGATAGTTTGACTTAAATTCTATCAAACATTTAAGGAAGAAATACCAATTTTAAACAAACGCTTTCAGAAAATACATGAGAAGGAAACACTTTCCAACTCACTTCATGAGTTTTGAATACCCTGATACTAAAACCAGACAAAAACTTTACAAGGAAAAAAAGACCATAGACCAATAACTCCCATGAGCCCAGTTGCAAAAATTCCCTAGCAAAGTACTAGCAAGTCAAACCCAGCAATATAGAACAAATATAACCAGTAAATGGGATTTATCCCAGGAATGCAAAGTTTAATAATTCCAAATCAATATAATTCTTCATATAAACAGAATAAAGGAGAAAAATCATATGGTAATATCATTATATGAAGAAAAAAATTTTGACACAATTCAACATCCATTCATAAGGAGTGGAACCTCCTCAACCTGATAAAGGACATCTGCAAAAAACCTACAGCAAACATCATACTTAATTGTGAAAGATGTAATGCTTTCTGCCTAAGATTGGAAATAAGATAAGGATGTCCATTCTCACCCTCCTATTTAACATCGTACCTGAGCCTCTAGCTAATATAATAAGAGAAAAAGAAGCGAAAGGCATAGACATTAGAAAAGAAGAAGCAAAACTGTCTTTATTTGCAGATGATTTAATTGCATACATAGAAAATCCTTAAAAATTTACCAAAAGTACTAGAACCAATGATGAGTTTAGTAAAGTCACAGTATATACAAGAGCAATATACAAAAATCAATTATATGTCTGTATATTACCGATGAACAACTGGAAGGTTAAATTTTAAAAATAAGTTTACAATAGCATCAAAAAATCATGAAATACTTAAATTAACAAAATAGATATACTCAAAACTATAAAACTTAGACGAGAGAAAGATCTAAATCTATGGAAAGACACACCATATTCGTCAGTTTGAGGACTCAATATTGTTAAGATTTTTAAGTCCCTGTTACATATGAATTATGTCCTCCCCTTGCCCCAAGTTAATATGTTGAAGCCCTAACTCCCAGTGAGACTTTATTTGGAGATAAGGCCTTTAAGGAGGTAATTAAGGTTAAATGAGATTGTACGGTTGGAGCCCTAATCCGACAGGACTGATGTACGTACAAGAGGAAGACACACCAGAGATGCAAACGCACAGAGGAAAGGCCCCATGAGGACACAGTGAGAAGGTGGCCATCTCCAACCCAAGGAAAGAGGCCTCACCAGGAACCAGCCCTGCCAGCATCTCCTCCAGGGCTGTGAGGAAATAAATTTCTGTTGTTTAAGCCACCCAGTATGTGGTATTCTGTCATGGGAGCCCAAACACACTAATACAGTCCCCAAATTGATCTGTAGGTTCAATGCAATTCCAATAAAATTCCAGCAGGCTTTAAAAAAATGTCATTAGACATTGACTAGCTGATTCTAAAATTTGTGTGTAAATGCAAAGGACCTAGAACAACCAAAACAACTTTGAAAAAGTAGAACTGGAGGACTTATACTACCTGGTTTCAAGATTTGATTTAAAATTACAATAATCAAGATAATGTAGTATTGGTATAAGGCTAGACCTAAAGGTCCATCAGACAGAAGATAGTATCTAGAAATAAACCCAAACTTACAGAGTCAGAAGATTTTTTGTTTTTTAAACAAAGGGGCCAACATTATTCAACAGGGAAAGGTCTTTTTAACAAATCATGTTGGAACAATAGAATAAATATATGGGGATGGGGTGGGAAATAATCCTCAAGCTCTTCCTCAGACCACACACAAAAGTTAATTCGAGATGTCTTACAGACCTAAACATAAAACCTGAAACCAAATCTTCTGGAAGATATAAGAGAATATTATTGTGACCCTGGGATAGGCAAATATTTTTTAGAACATAGAAAAACATTAGCCATGAAAGAATGAATTAGTAAGTTGATCTTCGCTGAAATTAGAACCTGTGCTGATCAAATGATACTGTCAATAAAGTGTAAATACATGCATCTACAAAGGATTTGTATGTAAAGAATTCCTACAAATCAATAAGATAATGTGATTAAAAATGGGCAAAAGACTTGAACGGATGTATGAATAACTAGTCAGCACAGCAGAAGCTCAACGTCTCAGTCTTCAGAGAAAAGCACATTAAAACCACAGTGAGGGACCAGTACACACCCACCTGAATGGCTAACATGAAAGGGAACAACAGTGTCAAATGCCAGCAAAGATGTGGAGCAACTGGAACCCACACACACTGCTGGTGGAAGTGTAAAATGGTATCACCACTTTGGAAAAATCTTTGGCAGCTGTACAGTTAAACACAGCAATACCACAACTCAGAAATTCTACTTCCAGAGAATTACTTCCAAAAGAAATGAAAATAATGTCTACAAAAAGATTTGTACACAGATGTTCGTAACAGTTTTATTCATACTATCCCAAAATGGGGAACCACCCAAATGTTCATCAGGAAGAGCATGGATAAACAAGCTGTGGTTTATGTAAACGTGGATTACCACCCCGGTTACTACTCAGCAGTACACAGAGGACGAACTATTGATACGTGCAGCAACGTGGCTGAATCTCTAAAGCATCTGTTGAGTGAAACAAGCCAGGCACAAGACTACAGACGCTATGATCTGATTTACACGAAGGCACAAGTAATCTATGGTGATCAAATCAGAGCACTGATGGCGTGCACAGGTTGTGCATGGCCTGGATGATATAAGGTGTAACTTTCTGAGGTCGTGGGAATGTTCTACACCTGGGCTTAGGTGGTGGTTACACATAGGTATGCATTTATTAAGACATGTTATTTACTTATGTGCATTTTAATGTATGTAATTTTTACCTCAATTAAGAACACATTAAGATAACATTCACAACCAAGATTCCCTGTGCCAAGCGCTGGTGAGGACAGAGAACAGGCAGAACTCCCACCCACTGCTGATGGGTAGAAGCTGGTGCAACCATTTTGCAAACTGTCAGCACCCTGCTGAAGCTAAACATTTGGCCAGCAATGCCCCTCCCCAGTATCTTTCCACAAAAAGAGGTGCCTAGCAAAAGTCGTGCATGAAAGTGTTCACAGCAGCTTATCTGGACACAACCCAGATGTCCACTAACATGCAGAAGCGTGAGCCATTGTGCTCACTCCTCCAATGGACGACACACAGCTCTGAATAGAAGGGAAGCTTGCCGTGCCAGGCGCAAACCGCCCAGGCACAAAGCTGAGGGAGTTCACTCCATGGGACTCCATTTTTATGGCGTTCAAGAACCAGCTGAGCCACTCTCTGGTGATTAATGATGTTGCCAGAATAGTGACTGGGAAGCTGGACAGTCTGCATGGTGGTCAGATGCACACATGATGTAGAAATTCACTATATGAACACAGAATGTGTGCAGTCCAACATGTTACGCTTCAACAAAACAGGAAAGAAAGGTGCGAGAAGACCCTACTCATGACAGCCCAAGCCGCTCTGGGTTGCCAGCATCAGGAGCATGGCGCTGGGTGTGCAGTCGGCCAAGGGTGGCTTAGTTGGGTCCTGGGCACAGCTGCAGGGCACAGAAGTGCCATTATGCCCTGCATCTCCCTTGCCAGGCATTAGGGGTGGAGGAGGTGGGCACCAGGCCAGCCACAGCCTCTGCTTGAGTACAGAGGTGCTGACTGGCGGTACGTGGCCAACACGCACTGCCTAAGTCACGGGGAGACCCCACAGTAGAGCACAGGGTGGTGGCCTAGAGGCCGTGGCTTCCTTGGGACGTGGACTCAAGGAGCAGAGGCCAGCGGGGGGCAGCACAGGTGCCTGCTTCAGCCAAGGCCTGACCCTGGTGGGCACTGCTGGAGGAACATGTGTAACCACCTTTGGGCCCCAGCAGCCTGGCGGGGGTGGGCTGGCCAAGGCAGCCGACATGAGGAAGAGTCGGGGTTGAGGGCCGTGAGGCCAGCCACAGAACTGGGGAGCAGGGGCAGGGCCCTGGAAAGGACAGGTACCAGGCAGTGAGGGGGCTGGCGGCCACAGCCTGCAGGCCTCCTCAGCGCCCCCCCAGCTCAGGACCCCAGCCCCCACCCATAACAGACAATGCTGGCAGGTCCCAGGAACTAGGGATGGAGTCACTCTCAGAGCCTGTCAGTCCTCCAGCCAGGCCAGGGCCACACTCCTGTGCCTCCCGCCAGGAGCCAGCTCCGACCTCAGGACTCAAGACACTGGTGCCACCGTCCCTCAGGGCAGCTCCCTGGGCTGTCTGGGCTGGTGTGGTCTCCAGCCTCACCCTGAGCCCCCTGTGGCTGTACATGGGAAACCCAGGCCCCCCGTGGCCATGTTGACCAGGCAGAGGGGAGCAGAACACAACCCAAGGAGTGTCGGAAATGCACAGCAGCTTCTGCCTCACACAGAAAGAAGAAATAAAAAACCCTTTTATTAACATGTTTTACATTTACAGTTTATTAGCTAATCAACATCAACATGCAAAAATAAGCGCTAAATACAAACCTCTACAATATGGTTTTGTGTAAACTACAATGGTTCACTTGTTTTGGAAAATCATCAGTACTTATTTCAACTGAACTATTAGTTTCTGTAATGAATAGTATTTAGACTCTAAAGTTATGGAACCATCCAGCAAGGCCTCTGCAGAAACTCGGTCCAGTGGATTTCCACGTGAATACATTCTCAAAGCAGGAAATAAGGCGGCGCACAAAAGATGTGATATTGAACCTATGCACATATTAAGATAGTCCCACAGGCACTGCCTACAAGGCAGGTGGGGCAGTCCTCGAAGCCAGCCCCCCACAGGCTGTGGCACCGGGCGTTTTGGCAGCAGCTCAAGAACGAAGTCATGAGTGACCCTCATGGCACCGCATCACGGGTCACTGCAGGTCAAACCAGCGCAGTCACCACTTCTCCCAGGCCGTGCCAGGGCCAACGTGAGTTGGTGAAGGACCAGCCCTTCTCCAAGTCTCATCATTAGCAGAAGGGAGGAAAGTGAGAAACACGAGGAAAATCATTGATTCCTATTTTTGAAATGTTCTAGAGTTTCCCTCGTTTAGGTCAGTTAAGGAAACGTTTCCTTTGAAAGTTCAAAGTAGTTTTCAGAAGCATCAAATTGTTGACTTATGTTACAAAATCCTACCAATCAAAATGTTTTCAAGTACAAACTTATTAAATCTTATTTCCTTTCTTCCTAAGAGTATTTATCATTGCTCATTGATCTTTGGTCGCAAGAAACAGAAACGCTGCGGCAGGCTGGAGCTCAGGGCAGGAGGGGGCCTGGCCCCCTGCCCGCTGCAGCCCCTGCCCCCAGGGCGTGTGCTTGGCGACTCGGGGCCTACATGATGTACACCTTCTCGGCTTGTGAGAAGTGGAAGACTTCTTTGGTTCTCGGGCAAACAACTTTATCATCTTGACGAATAGAAAGCAGAGACTGAAAAATAAGACCGGAAATGCATTAGACAAATACAATATAAATGAGGATTTCCACTAAAAACCCACATAAGGAACTATCAGGGAATAAGCCATCTTATTATGCAAAGTTACTTCCTGAAGGTACACCTGTCAAAGAAACCCTGGGGTTGCTCACCTGTTGTTCCCACCCCTTCACCCACTTTCGAATGGCAGCTAAGAGCGGTGCACCAAGCACAGCCAGGGGGAGGACAGCCTGCCCCGACATGACACCTGCCAGCCTCGCCCACTCCCTGCCCCTCACATTATAGCCGTAGACATAGCCGTTAGGCAACATCATGGGCGGGTTGTTCTCGTTCATCACGTCACCAGAGATCTTGCAGACCAGGCGGGAGTTGGCACAGTGGGCCATGGGCAGGGGCTGTGCCAGCTTGTTCAGGGAGCGGCTGCACACAGGGCAGTCTGGGCTCTTGGAACTGCCGTCTTCCTTGTAGCACTGCCTGTGCATCAGGTTAAGGAAGGATTTCGGGGCCTCCCAGGGCAGCCAGGGTGAGACAAGGCCCACTGAGGCCACTCAGGCACCACACAGAAAACAAACAGGGCTGTCTTCTAAGGTGAAGAAAATCTTCCATTCGACGGGAAAACAGCCTTAGTGGAGCTTGACTGGGGACAAAGAGGCAAGAGCACTGCCCCACCCCTCCCATGCCGGCTCAGCCATCCACCTGCCCTCTCCTATCCCCTGCGACCTCTCAGGGCAGGATAGGCAAGAGCCGCAAACCAGAAAAATTCTCCTGGAACCTAGGAAAAGGCAGTGTGCAAAAACACAAGCTCTTCCTCGCAGGGGATTCCACAGAGACAGGAAGAACGAGGGGCTGGAGCCAAGATTCAAAGCCCAAGACAGCTAGGTCCCAGGAGTCATCCCAGGATACTCACTACCCTCCGGGCCCTTGCCTGTCACAGGAGGGGACAAGACCAGTCACATGAGGGGCAGGTCACAGGAGGGGACAGGGCCAGTCACACGAGGGACTGAGTCCTCCTCAACAGGACTGAGTCCTGCCACATGTTGGACCTGCCGAGGTGTTCAGCATGAGATCGTGGTGCTGTGAGATGGGCACTAGCAGGTCAGGAGCCAGGACACGGGGCCTGCTGGTGCCACAGTGAGGCAGCGGTTCTGGAGGGGACCAAGACTTGCACTTAAGGGAGCTACCAGATCCAGAAACCCACGAGTGTTTGGGGTCAGGCTTCTCAGTGCTCTCTGGAGAGGGGTGGCTGCCACTCTGCTGAGGCATGACCAACTCTTATGAGCTAATTTGAGAAGAAAAACCCCTTTCCTAGCACAGCGAGGGTTCAGACCACTAAAGTTCTATAGGATTCTTGGGAATCAGATGGGGAAACTACTCTGAATGGTTAATATTCCAGCTGCCAGAACATACGCAAACATTTGCTTTTAGATCAACACAAGGTGTCCACAGCAACAGCTGAGATTATGAGATGGGGTAACACAGTCCAGGTTCTCACAAACTTTTCATGTGGGTCTGAAGCGCCTCTCAACACTGTGCAGGCACAGCAAGAGGCAGGAGCCCAGATCTTTCCACAGTGGACACAGCACACGTTTTCAGAGGACAAGAGTCCTCTGTGGTAAGGTGCAGGGTTGGTCTTAAAATGTGACCAAAGACACAGCCCCAGACTAAGCCCAAGGGGGAGGATACGGTGTCTTTATCGCTGAGAGGCCGGCCTGCAGGGTGAGGGTGAACACGGAGTTGTTTCCCAGCTGGTGCAGTCGGTAGTTGTCATACCGGAACTGCTGGATCAGCATCCGCCACCGGGCCGGGTCCAGGAGGTCCTGGAAGACAGAAGGCAGAGCATGCTGGGAACCCTCCCAGGGCAGCTCCCGGGAGACCAGGAGGGACAGTTCGCAGCAGTGGGCCATGCTGGGGGTGGGTGTCCTCAGCTTACAGTAACCTCCTGACGCACACACTTCTGCCCTGCAGGTCAGCACAAAACGGAGTTCCCCAGGGTCTTGGTTTAAAACACACTGCAGGACCACTGTCAACTCTCTGCATTCACGTTCACCTGTGTGTGAACCAATTCAGGTAGTCCGGAACGTGTGGATCCGCGGCCTTGTGACAAGAAAGGCCTCAAGGAGCTGGAAGGACACCACGGCACAGAGCAAGCTTCGGAGCGTTAGGTTTAAAGGGAAAAGTCTTACTTCAGAGAAGTAATTTGTTAAGTGGAAAACAGCCACTCCACCTTAGGTTTAAGCGTCACAGAACAGAAAATTAAATCTGATGGATGTCCATGCCTAAGAAAGCTCAGGTTGTGACTCAGAGCACAAGCATGCAACTGAGTGTGCGCATGCAGGGCGCATATGAAAGGGAACCTTCGTGGAAACCCAGAAAGGCCCCCAGTGACTCTGGCTGGCGGGGAGATGCTGCACCGGGGAAGGGAGGCAGACACGAGGGCACCATGAGCCATTCTTTGTGAGCTCCTCAGACAATCTGAATTTGGGGACAACATCACACTTAACTTCAACATTTTTAAAAAGGTGCTTTTCATCTTATTTTTGCCAAAACAAAGTCTACACAGGATTAAACCAACAGTCCAGAAGGTTCTTGGTGAAAAGGAACAGTTCCTGGCACTTTCCACTCCCCTGACCCTCTGCCCTCAAGCCTCTTGTGGCTGCTCCCTCTCTGAACAAAGCACTTCCTTCCACTTCTTTCTCAACCCGTGTAGACACGGCCTGTTACTTCCTTTGGCAACTATGAGAACCTTAAGAGTGCCTGGGTTCTCTGCTCCTTTCCGGATCCCAAGACACAGCACTGCCTCAGCTCTCTTTTTAAGTTTTCTGTATACTAAATGGCCTGTGCCCCCGAGCCAAGGTTTTCCCGTGTATATCTTGGTCTTTCTTTTTCGTGTTGCTATATCCCTCTGAGCACCATTCACAGTTAAGAAGCCACATGTGGGCTGTGCCTGGCGTCCAGCGGCCTTGATCCCAGGCAGCAGGTGGGCACGGCAGTCATGCTGGGGACCCCCGCAGAGGGGATGGGCTCTGCTCTGGAGGATGCCTTGCTGTTCCCCAGGGGTGGGGTGGCAGGACCTGCCTCACTCTTCACTGCCACTGTCAGGCCCCAGGAGAGACAGGCTCCACACCCACCCTACCCCACATGCTGCACCCCCAAAAGGGGCCGGCCTTCTTGCATCTCTAACAAAATCTTCTCCAGAACAAGAAAGAGAAACATAAGGTGCTGATTTAAAATCTGAGAAATTTAGACTCAACACCTGAAGATCCTCGTGACCTGGTAATTTTTTATTATGAGATGTCCCAAACACCTCAGATCCGTGTGAATCCAGTCAGGGCAAGAAAGCTTTCTGCAGCCTTCCACAAGGCAGTGGGATAGCGGGGCTGGGTCTGCACAAGGCTTTGCTGGTACCCCTGGGTGGGTGGTCCTGACACACCGAACACTGTGGGGTGGGTAAGGGCCACAGGGCAAACACCCTGGCCTTTGACAGAGACCACCTTTGAGGCCCAGAGAATAAACATCACTAATTCCATGAGCAAGAGATTGTACTTTATTCCTTTCGCAGGAACTGAAACTGTTACCAGCCAGGTGAGCACACAGGTGAGCTTGGCTCCTGCAACGCCTCCGCTGAATGTGCCAGGGGGCCGCTGAGCTGCCCCAACAGGGGAGCAGCTGGGGCCCCACTTGGTCAGACCGGGTCAGAGCACGGGGTGCCTGGATAGTGATGGCGCTTGCCCACATCCTCACGAGACACATCAGCTCACAAAGTCAAAGAACAGGGGACCCTCACTGAGGGGCTGAGGACAGAAGACCCTAAGGCAGAGAAGAGGAAGACCAAGACAAGGTGGGGAGCAACGCCCAGAAACCAGGAACGGCCAAAGGAGGCAGAACCACTAGATGCCTGCTAGTGGCCACAGAGATTCAGAGGCTCCGACACTTATGGATAAAACATAACATAGCAGTAAGAGAAATACCGACCAGGCCGGTCTAGCCTCTGACTGGGCGACTGTAGGAGAAAGAGGACAACCAGGAGAAATGGCCAAGGACGCAGGTAAGAACACCCTCTCCCACCCCGCTGAGCTCTCAAGCCTGAAACGCTTCCTGAACCTTTCGGATTCAAATTTCTTATGCACAAAATGGTAATAAAACAACAAATGGCTGGCTGGGCAGGTCTGACAGGGTGTGTGGCCAGGACAGGCGCTCACTCCCTGCTGTGTGTGGAAGCAGCCATAGACAGGACCCCAGGCAGCAGGCGCACCCCGGCACACCCACCCCACGTGGACACCTCGACCCGAGGGCCAGCAGGAAGCCACACGACGGAGCGCAGACGTTACCTTGTACGGGGAGATGTGTGTGTCTGGCGGGAAGGCCAGCATGCCCATGACCTGGCGGACTTCGTCCAGCTGGCTCCCTTCAGCCTGACTGAAGTGCTTTCTTGCATGTCTAAAAAACAACATTTGGCACATTTAAGTTTGCATTTTCAAATTTAAGAACCTAAGCTAACAGTCTTTATGTCGGAGCCTAGGTACAAAGTAAGCACCTCACTCCAGTTGACCTGCTAGGTGGGAGTCTTTGGGGACTGAGGCCTAGGAAAGCAGTCGTGCAGGCACCCCAGGGGGCGGGGCACATGCAGAATCTCACACAGAGAACACCTACCCTGAGCCCTCTAAAACTACGCTGGTTTACAGGGAACCCAAACCCGACTCTAATTGCTCTGGATGCTCACCCCATGGCCCCAGGGGACCCTCCCCCTCTGCAGTGGCTCCTAGCACAACCCCACAAAGAACAACACCCTCACTCAGGTGCAGACTGGACTCCCGGGCAGCTCCAGCCGGGCCCTCTCAGCCCCGTGTGTGCAAACACCATGTGCGGCCACGGCCTCTCCTGAGCCAACACATTGCAGGATGCACACAGGCCAGCTCTTGCCCAGCTGGGAGACTTGAGGCAGAACGTGACAGTGCCGCTGAGCCACCAGTGGGCACCTGCTCACCTCAAGGGCCCTGTTCTCATGCACCTCGCATGCTGGCCTCCTTCCCAAATGCTCCCTCTGGTGAGGCCACTGAGCACTAGTGGTCACCACCCTCTGACAGTCCCGAGAGAGAGCCTGCCCTCACATACACCCTTGGTCCACCACCATGTCCTCTGTGCTCAGAGCCCTTCCCCACAAAATGGTCCCTCTGCCCCAGGGAACAGAGCCAAGGCAGCAGAACCGGGCCCGCGTCCCACATGAGGTCGGCGCTGAGCCATGTCAGCAACAAGGCAGGCACCGGACGGACAGGACACAAAGCCTGGAAGTGCCGGCGCTCACAGCAGCCTCGGGGAGAACATGGGTCTGGACAGAGACTGCAGCTGGCGTGGGAGGGGCTGAGCAGCCCGAGGGACAGCAAGGTGGCCATCAGGCGGAAGCACCCAAAGGGCAGTGGGGCTGGGACGGAGTCCGGGCTCAGGACGCACAGCGGCGGGTCCACACGGCTGTCCACCCATGGGGCAAGCGTGGGGAGGGACCGGTGAGTGGCCAAGCGGGATTCTGATGCCTGAGACGCTCAGGGCATGCCCATGAGCTGTGGGCAGGCATGGACATGGGTCTGTTCCAGCAGGAGGCCACACCAGACGCCCTAATTCCCTCGCCAAAGTTAAATTCATCACTCTGCTACTGACGCAGGCTCCCGCTGTAGCTTCTGCCCCTAGAAACGACACCTTGATCTCCCCTCCCCACCATTTTTGTCCCTCAAAAACTGCAGGGAATATGGTCCAAATGGAGCAGCTCCACTGAACTGGCCACCTCACCTCTTCCCAGACCTGGTTAGAAGGGACAGTCTCTTTGGTTACGTTTGTTCAGCATCTATGAATTCAACTAATTGCATGACCTGGTTTATATTTCTCACCAACAAGCAAAACCCCAGGACAGATTGTCTCCTGCCTTGCTAAAACCAAGCTGTATAGCCACATACACTATTTCCCTGATCTATAAATCCTGACACCAAGACAGAAACAGAAAATCGGAGAAGTGGTAGGTGACACTCCTCAGACCTTATGATACCACAACACAGCCCCAGCGCCAGAGAGCTGCTCCCAGGTGCTGTCACTCAGGCACCAGGCACAGCAGATGAAGCAGTAGTGACCTAGTGTGCGTCCACAGCTGGTGAGATAAAACCACGACTTTCCTTCAACACACACAACACAGCCAATATAAGAAACATATATGACAGAGTTTTTCTTTAAAAGCACAAACATATATGACAAAAATACCCAGAAGACTAAATACCTAAACTACACCTGGCCAGGCTGAGGCGCAGCCATGTGGCAACACAGTCCACCCTCCACACGAAAGCCAATGAAGTGCGCGCCATGTCCCAGCCATGCGGGGTCAGGCGTTGGCTTACTCATTTATTAACAATTAAAAATGTTAAGAAGTGATCACTAGTAGCTTATACTTTCACTTCGGACAAACCCACAAACACCCGAGGCAGGGCAGAGGTCCATGGCCTGGTCTGGCTGGATCTAGACTCAGGTGCAGGAGGCCAGGTGGCAGGACCCCACCCTTGCCTTGCCTGACCCCAGGCCGGGCAGCCACAGCCCTGGAGTTGAGCCCCACGCACCGGCAACCCCCGGACTGTGTTCAGCAGTGGGAAGGTGGGCAGCTCCAGTAGGCTGGGACCAGCCTCTCCACTGTCCCGAGCAGAATGGCACTCTGCGAGCTCACCTGGTGAATGCTGCTCTGCACAGGGCACCAGGCGCGAGGGCCCAGCTAGAGCTCTCAGGAGACTTTTGGCCCAGCTTCTCTACCTTCCCTCGTGGACAACCACGGAACATGCACCATCCGTTCAGCTCCAGCCACACCTGTCCTGCCTGCCTGGACCCAGCTGGCCCTTCCCCTCCCACCGCAGCCCTGCCTGCACCCACCTGCCCACCAGCCTGAGGCCCGCACTCTGCACCTCTCCCATCAGGGTCCTTGGTCCCAATGCAAGGTGCCAACCTTCCAACCTTCACTCTGACCCCACCTCTCCCAGGAGACCTGCCTGATGGTATGAGCACCTCTGCCAGGTTCCATTTGTGAGAATAAAAACAAAATGTAGAAGCCCTCAATACTTGTACCTACTTTGCTGTATTGCTTTAGGTTCCAGTAAAGTCCTGGATCCACCAAAGTGACATCCTGCCCCACCTGCTCTCGTGCCTCCCGACCGTCCTAAGGACCTATGGGGGACACCCCCAGACCACAGTCAGTGCCGCCTGGCACACCCTGCCCACCAGCTGCACGTGTCCCATGCCAGGCACACAGCAAGGACTCCCCCAACTGTGCCCTGCAGTCCTGCACCTGACGTGGACCGGGTGCTCCAGAGCCAAGCTAGGCCTGAAGCCAGGCCTCCCCGACCAGGCCTCCGCATGTGGTGACCCACCTCCGAGACAGCCCCGGCAGCACCTGCCCCGAGTCCCAACAGAGAACAAAGCTCACATCACGACCATCCCACACTGTACTGGGGGTGCCACCTGCCACGCTGGCTGGGCTGGGACTGAGGCTTCACAGCAACACATGGCAGTGCTGGGACAGGGAGGCTGTGGCTACCTCTGCGTGGGACCCACCTGTACCCCGGCAACAGATAAGGCCACAAAAGGCATGGTCCCCGGCCATCAGCAGGCAGAGGCACTGCAGGCCTCACCCACCTACCACAGCCTGCCTGCCCCGAGGGGTCTCCAGGGCAGACTCCTCCCAAACAAGGGTAACACCCTCACAACAGCCCTCACTGGGGCAAGGTGTCGCCTGATGTGTGATGAGGCCAGTTGCAGAGAGCGGCTCCAGGACCTCTGGCGGTTTGGCCTCAGACTCTTGGCCTCACTTGGTGGCCGAGGCCCTCAGGAGGCTGAGGCTCACTCTGGAGGGAAGCAGGCCAAGGCCACAGCCCAGGAGACGTCCCCGTGGACATAAGCACCAAGGCCAAAGCAGAAGAGACCAGGAAGGCTGAGAGCACCAACCTCTCCTCCACGCAGGGTGCCACTGGCCACACGCCCAGAGCACAAACCACATCCCCACTCTCGGTCATGCCAGGTCTGGAGACCCCTGTCTTGCCCTCTCAGGGGCTGCAGCCCCACCCCAGGCCAAGCCACCTGCAGCTCTGCAGGACAACGACCTCACCCTCCTGCAGGCCCGGCTCATGTCGGGACATGAATGAAGACAGGCCCGACCCTTCGACTGCATACCCAGAACGGGGATCGGGCACGAGAGCAGGACCCCAGCCTCCCCAGGCCCCACCAAGGAGCACCCTGCTGACTTGGCCACGAGGACTCGCTGCTGTCCCATCTCGAGACTGCCTGCTTCTCCACGTGGCACCTTCTGTGGGAAGACTGTTATCCGCCCAGTGTGCGGCAGGTTTCAGCTACCACAGGTGGCGCCCTGCCTCCTGACAAGCACATCCTCGCTGCACATGCACCTGGGCGGACTCACTGTGTAGCTCAGGCCCTGCTGTCCAGGCACCCGCGGCCGCACCCATTTACAGCCCAAACAGTCACGGCCCCACCGTGGCCGCCCCACCCACAGAGCACAAGGTTTCACTGGAGGAGCCTCAGCAAATATGAGCCAGAAGACGCCGCACTAGAGGAGCCGCCACTGCCTCAAATGTGGTGAGCGCCACCTGACCAACGCCGCCCAGCTTAGGGAGCGAGTGGGAAGTCAGCACCCGGCCTCTCTCTCGCTGTGGACACTGTGGGCCCCGGTAAGGCTGAGCAGGAGTGATGGCCACCGTCCCCCTCCCTATGCCTGACTGCCAGGGCCCCACCAGGCTGAGGCCGTGTGGGCAGCCAGCCTGCCTCAGCACCTGGCACCCTGCCCCGAGCCCAGTGCTGCCCCAGGGTCAGAGATAGGCCAAGGAAACCCGGGCGTGCCCACGCAGAAAGCCTGGGTGCTGCGTGCCGTCAGTGTCCTCCAGGTGACCATGATGGGAATTCCCCAAACTAAGGACTAACCATGTCAGGGACACTCCTGGCTACGGGAGCTGACGGCATTTTCCCACATGAAAAGAGGGGACCCAGAGCCCTGTGTCCACGTGTTTCACGTGGATGATCGTAATGCCAAAGTTGTCTCACCTGGTAGCTGTGGGGGCCTGGACACCCACTTGTGGCCACACCCTGGTTGGGGGCATCGCCCGGGCTCCAGGCCTCACCCCTGTACCCCCAGGAACAAAGAGAAGCAGGCTGCCCAGTCAGACAGGGCCAGTCACACTGAAGACCCACGGGGCACCCCTACTTCCTCCCCCAGAACCCGGACCACAGGGGACGGGGCAGGCTGGGGCCGCAGGGAGCATCCTGCAGTTTCTCCTGAGAGACACCATGCCTGCATCGCGACGTCCTACCTCACGGCGTCCAGTCTCTTATTCTGCCGGATGAGTTCAATGAACTCCTGAATCCTTAGGCTGAACTCCAGGCAGCTCTGAGGGCAAAGACAAGAGCAGGGCTTAGACAGCGCACGCGTGCTGTGCCGTGTCCACCAGCAGACCCCATGACCAAAGCCCTGAGCCCCTCAGACGGGCACCTGAAAGGCAGGAGGACACCCAAACTGCCACTTCAAGCTGCAGCAGACACTTTCTAGCCGGACCAACTTGGTTCTGGGAGTCTGAGAGCCCAGCCCATCACGCAGCCACATCGGGGTACGACGGCCCCACATTTCAACCCCAGGATCGATGACTGAGGATGTACCTAGGAGCTCAGGCCTGGGGGATGCAGGGAGAGCAGAAGCAGCAGGTGCAGCCACTGGGCAGCCATAGGACCCTAGAAGAAGTGTCCCTGAGGGTGAGCAGGAGCCACTGGAGGCTGCCAGGGGCCATTCCCAGCTCGCAGGACGTGTGACTGCATGAAGGAAAGGCACCAACTCCTCCCCGAGGACAAAGGGGCTTTCTGGGTTCTACTCAAATGCCATCACAGTCCTAAGAGCACATGAGCACGCTCCCAAAGCTTTCTTCACCTAAATGTGCTCCTTTATCCCCCTCGGCCTTGGAACAGTCTGTCCTATAGTGGGAACTGGGTGCCACCCATGCCAAGGACTGTGCTGGGAGACACCTGGGGGGAGGAGACGGTGCCCAAAGGCGCGGGTGTAGGGTGATACCTCGCGGGAGGGCCTGAAGCAGAGTTACAAGCCGGGGGAACGGTGGCCCCAGGCCTCGCTGAGCAGGGAGTGCTCCAGCAAAGACTTATGGGTGAGGGGCCTTATGCCCGGGGAGAATGCTCCAGGCACAAGAGCCAGTGCCCAGGCCTGGGGAGGGGGGTGTGGGGTGTAGGCTCCTGTCTCGACTTCGAGGTCCAGGTCCAGATGGTGAGGGGTGGTTCCCCTAAGGGGCAGGAGGGAAAGAAGGTGGGTTGGGAGCCGCCAAGAGGAGAGCGCTATGCCTGAGGCGGGGAGGCCGGGGTCAGGGCTTAGGCTCTGGCAGGACTGAGCCCCGAGGTGCGTCTGCCTCAGAGCTCTGCGCGTGACCCAGGGAACACTACGGAAGCCCAAACGCTAACTCTGAAATCTTAGCAATACCAATCCAATCTGGGCTGAAACTCCTGTGGCTGGGGGTAAGCATAAAAATTAACTTTTGTTTATTTTGAATGAGAAGCAGGATTTTACAAAAGGGATGATTTAAACCTTAAGGTTCTCAACACAGTTTCAGAACATACTCAGGCTTTCTACCAGAAACAGGATATACGGAGTGGACTGTGTAAGACAGATCTTAGGGTTCTCCTCTCATTTGTCATTCTGAGTTCCACAGCCTCCAGATCACAGATCGCATGAATAGAAATTCTACACGACAAGCAGATCAATCAACCCCCAATGTCTAAAACTTAAATTTGAAGCTTGCCCATACAAGTCCTTTCCCATTTAGCCTCTGCCAAGTGTACATGGGTATTCTGAGGGACTGTCCTTCACCCCAGCCTACCTGCCTGCCAGCCCCACTCCCTGACACACAGGTACCTGCAGCAGTGGCTGTGAAGGGAAGTGTGGGTGGACTGGGCTGCCGAGACCCCAGGAGCCAGCCAGAGTGCCAGAGAACCACTTACCTTCCAGAGCAGGACTCAGACATGGCCACGAAACAGGTGCTCAGAGCAAGGACAGATTGGTGGTGGGGGGGGAATCCCTGCCCTCCTCTCCGCCCTGCTCCATGCCCTCACCCTGCCCTTCAGCACCGAGGCAGACGAGTATACAGGCTGGACACAGCATTCCCACGCTTGCTCCAAGCTGGGGCAGGAGTCTGACTCCATGCATGAGTACCAGTTTTGGTACAAACCAGCAAGGAGGAAAAAATTCACCCACAGGGCCCCCTCTGAGACTGGCCCCGCTGGGGCCGATGACAGACTCTGGTCGGCCATCTACTCCCCACACCAGGGCCACGCCTTCCTTGGGCCCTGCCTGCCTCCCAAGGGCCCCCCAATGACCACTGCTTCTACAACCAGTGGGTGCTGTTCAGCTGTGGAAAATCTGGAAGGAGCCACTGTGTGGACATTCTAGAAGGGCATTACTTTGGGTAAACACTAGGTTATTGCTTTAAAAAATGGACTTTTAAAACCTTTTATTACTTATGGCAGCTCTTTGCTCTAGTAGGTTAACTTTCAAATAGTTGACTAATAGGTAAATGTGTATATGTAGTGAAAATTAGGTATTCAGATGCAAATCTAAAATACCATGAGCCCACACAATCACAAAGTGTGGAACACCAACTGTGCTGTGCACACTGTGCGACAGGCCTGGCCCTTCCACAGACACGCAGCACACAAACCGCTGCTTTCTGCAGACTTGAGAGACCTGAGTCAATTCAATAGATACTAACTTGGCACCCACCATTTTAATATTTATTTTCCAACTAGGTGAAACTTGAGGCTCAAAAGTTTCTTCTCCCATCTAGATGCTCATGACTGCCCTGAGGGACCCATCAGTGCAGCATGTGGCTCTTCCCCGGCTCATGCGCCCACAACGGGCCGCACAGGCATCATATATCCCGCTTTGTTCAGCTATTTCCTAATGGGCGTGTCTGTACGTCATCAGGTAGTCTTCAAGACGTGTTTTGGGACAGCTATTTTCATTCCATTCAATCCTGACTTCTTTCAACACTGAAGTAACACTCATTTGCTGGGCGTGCACTCCTGTCTCTGGCCTGGCTGGCCCCCACAGTAGCTTCACACAGCAGCCCACGTGGCGTAGCCCAGGCCAGCCTCGAGACCTCTCCAGCAGTACTGTCTGGTAGGTAATTAGGCGTGCAGAAATATCCCATCAAGACGGAGGGATCCTATCTTTCCTCTCATGTTCACAGGAAAACACCTAGGGAGAGCTCCCACTCTCTGGGAGAGTGTGGCTGGCGCTGCACGGGGTGGTGCTGCGAGTCAACACCAACTCTGGCCTCTCTTTTAGGGTTTCCACACCAAGATCCTCATTCTCTGTGGGGAGTCACAGGCTGCTGTACTTTTCACCCCATCCCTGAGTGGCAGAGAGGGTCCCTCTTGGCTGGTGACAGTGACCCCGACAAGCTCAACCAGGGTGAGGTGAGAGCAGTGCTCAGTTTAGAAAACAGAAAACAAACAGTGTTTCTAAAAGAGGCAGGGCTTGGTTAATGTACGTTAGAACATTTCTGCAAGCTCTAGGCAACAACATCTTTTAGTAAGCAGGTTTAATTAAAGTCTGTGGTTTACGTTTAAGAGACTATTTCTTAAGCCCCTAGTGGTCTCTAGAAAAGTATACATTCAATAAGAACACCACAGTCCAGGCCTCTGCTGCCTCACATGAACAAGGACTCCCAGACCAGCTTTCCAGCTTTTCTCAGTGCTGGGAGGGCCACAGAGCAGGCCCAGGTGGAGCGGGACTGACCTGCCTCCCAGCTCCAAGCCCAGCAGCCCAAACGTGCTACCCGCACATGGCCAGCCTCCCGCACCCCGCCCCTTGCCAGAACGTCAGTCCAATCCCTAATGCAGAAGGAGGTGTACTTTTTCGGGTCTTAACTTAAAAAGTGGAAAACCACCACCAACTCCCCACCAAACCCACACCAAGCCAAACAACCCCCACTTCACACCAAAACCAAACAACTGTGAAGCAATAGCAGAGGGCACACTGGTCCTAGGGCAGGTGGCACAGCATCCCCAACCCACAGGGAGCCCTGCCCCCCCCCCCCGCCCCAGGAGCCCTCGAACCTTCATCTTCCGGAGCCGGGACTTATTGTCATGGCACCAGGCCAGGCAAGTAGCCGTCTCTCTCCTCTCCAGGGACTCCTCCACTTCTTTGGCTGTCAGGAACATCTCAATATTCACCAGGTCCTTAGAGGAAGGAGGCAGCTCCGGTTAGAACAGCCTGGCTCAGGACCCCACGCTGCCCCTGTGCCCGGCCTCTGCAGGGCCCAGCCCAGCCCCCACCACTGCTCACAGCACCCCTCCAGTCCACACCTGTGGTCCGCACTCACAGAGACCCCTCGAGGGTCCATGAACGGCCAAAACCCTGGGAGCAAGAGTGGTGAACTTCCCCGAGGCCCTGGGAACAGAATGGTCCACGAGGATTGGGGAGCTCGGAAGGATTCAGATGCCACATGGGCAGCAGCCACCGGCCGGGGAAGCCAGGCTGAGGCTGTCACGGGGGCGTGGGGGGCCTGAGCCAGCAGACACATGTGGACTGGCCACATTGCCCCCTCCCCAGTAGCCCCCCGTTTCACAATAAACAGTAAGTGAATAACACATAATAAAAAAGCATATTATGGCTTATATTACAGTAGTTAAAACCAATAATTTATTAACAAGACAAAGTGAGGCAACCCCCAGCCTGGCATCAAGACTGAGAAAGTGCCGAGCACAGGCTGGGTGCCCAGAGTTCAGCTGTGGCAGCAGGAGAGCAGCCCACCCACCCCCAGGCCAAAGGGAGCCATGTGTCCAGGGGCCACTCTCCTGGGCCCCACCAGCCACTGCGAGACTGGCAGTGAGCATTCCAGCCAGCCCAAGGCGAGAGCAGCCTATGCCCATGGTCCTTACGAGTGACCCCTGGGGGCACCAGGCCTTCCTCAGGAGCCACGGTGGTCAGTGGGTCCTCACACGGCCTAAGACCCCAACTGTCCACGGCAAGGCCAAACAGGTCACCACGCGGCTCTTACGACATCACGCCCTGCCCGCCGGGCTCAGGGATGAGGGAGGAGGTGGCCACGGGGGTGTGCTGGGGCTGCGAGGCCGGAGACTGACTCTGCCCTCACATGGGCAGAGCTGGGCTGGAAACCGACTGGCCCTCAGAGGACTTGTGGCCCTGGGCAGGCGCCCAGGCTCAGGAGCCGGATGGCCGGGTCCAAGCCCTGCTGTGACACTTCCCAGCTGTGGGATCTGGGCATGCTCCTTAGTCCTTCTGGGCCTTAGTGTGTTGCCCTTTGCTGTCAACTCATACATAATTGCCGTTGTGTGACCGCCACCACAACTATACAAACAACATTCCTGTGCCTCAGTTTCCCCATTAAGTGGGGAGAAGGAACTATAATGCCTCACAGGTGAGTCATTTTCTGGTACTGTTTCTTTGACAATTCACTCTCTTTTCTAGAACCCCTTCCTAGCAGCTGAATGTTGGGTCTTCCCCGCAAAGTTTAAGTCTCGTTTTCTTCTCTATTGCCCAACTTTGCTTCCTAATTTTGCTCTAAATTCCAAGAGATGGCTCCTGGCCTGTCTGCTGCCCACATGTCCCCTTCCAATTTTGTGTCCCCCATCCACACAGCCTCCATGTCCCTGTGTCACTGGGATCTTTTTCTCTCTCCTGTTGATGGCTTCTCTGACATCCATGGATCCTTGGTTGTGCGAGTCCCAGCAAAGCTATGAAGCTAGTTATAGTGGCCAACTTGCGCAACACAAACTGACACAGAAACCACCCAAGAGAAAGCAGGTTTCTGTCTCAAACAACGCTAACTAACACTGATGCCTAAGGTGGTGCAGCTTGGACGCGTGACACCAGCTGCAGCTGTGTGACTCTTTCCCTCCGTGACTGTCTCGGCTCATGGCCCCAGGCTGGCCCAGCTTGACGCTCTCTTCATGGTGCCTTTCCCTTGATGGCAGCATTTCCTGTCCTGTCCAAGACCTCGCCCCACACCAGAGCTTGCATATATCCTCCTAAGTTTGTTAGACCTCCAATTTTTGTGCAGGGGTGTGAACCCCGGGACCCTGGCCTGGCCTGGCAGCTCCCACCTGGATCATACCAGCAACTCCCTAGGGCCTCCCAGTGCCCCTCTTCCCTCGTGACCTTCACAGAGCACTGGGGAGCCTTTTAAAAGCAACTCCTCAGCTCGGCCCTTCTGGGCCCACCTCAGGAAAGGGAACCCCCAGTCCTTACACACCACAAGCTCTACTCAGGCTGGCCCCCCAGGACATGGCAGCTCCAGGCCCTTTCTGGGACAGATGTGTTTGGGACCTCCCTCATCTCTTCAAGTCTAGCCTCATGTCTCGTCCTGACAAGGCGTACCCCAGCCAACCTTCTCACCATCATCAGCCCCTCCCCACGCCCGCCTGTGTTTTCTGCACTGCTGTAGAATGCACTGCCTATGTCTATCATGTGGCCCCCAGTATTACTTCTCGCCTCTCTCCCTTCCTGAGGCCAGGAGCTTCACTGACCACAGCATGACATGCTTGGTCACACCCCACAGGCCATAGGGACAGTTTGCTGAGCATTCAGGAGGAGAAGGGAGCTGGATTATCTGTGAACCATACAGGACGTGCCAGGCAAACACAAAGACAGGAGAGCCCACTGGTCAAGTGGAAACTGGGCATACTGGGCTGGGAAGGCAGGTGGGTAAGACAGGCACAGGGGACTGGTGGGCACTGGAGCTGTCACATGGCAGCCCCACTCTCCACCACGGGAGCCTGGGCACCACAGCAGAAGGGGTTCCAGAGAGCTGCCTGAGGATGGGGTCCATGTGAGGGCACCGCTTTCTGTGGCTTGGCTGTGACATCCCAGTGAAGGAGGGGAATGGAGCCAGGTAGGTGGCTACAGGGGCTCAGGAGCACTAGCCCTGGTCCCTGACCAAGGATCATGGGTGCTTCACCCTGAGGTGTCAGCTCGCTTGTATGAGGGGACGCCACACCCTACAAGGCAGCCTGAGGAGCAGCACCAATACCTGCACAGATCTCGGTGGGGGGCTTCCTGGACTCGAGGGCCCACCTGCTCTTCCCCGCAACAGGGCATCGTGTATCTATGTCAATGAACACAAAAAGAGCCACACATTTCACTCCTGATGGGTAAGACAGATGACACAGACACAAGGAGGAAAGTGCCTCGAAGCACGCAGTGAGAGGGACAGACAGGGAAGGGGACGCTGTTCTACCCAAGGTGGTTAGGGTAGGCTGCTCTGGGAAGAGACCTGAGCAAGGATCAGGGTAAAGGCCTTGGGCTAGAGCAGGTGAGCCAGGAAGGTTAGGCAGGAGAGGCACGGAGGCCAAGGAGCAGTGTCCAGCTCAACTTTCTTAGAGGTCTGATGGTGAAAAAAGAATGGGGTGGGGGTGCCCAGAGTGGACCCCAGGCCCAGGGAGTACAGCGTGTGCAGATGGGCAGGCCCTGCAGATGCCCGTGTGGGGGCTAACATTGCCAGGGCTCGGGCCTGTCACACCCCAGGTGGGAGCCACACACAAAGCTATGAGACAAGATAGGGTCCCTGGGTTAGACAGAAGGGGGGCCAAGATGGGCCCGAGGAAGCCACAGTAAGGAGGGTGCAGCGGGGAGGCCACAGTGGGGAGGCCGCAACAGGGAGAGTGGCAGCAGGGAGGAGGCAGCAGGGAGGCCGGCTGAGACAAAGGAAGAGCCTAGGGGTGGGAGGAGACTTGGTGGGTGCTATGCACACGGCTGGGTATGCAGAGAGGCCGCAGCAGGTGGTCAGATGAGAGGGTTGGGGAGTGTCCCACCCAGGATGGAGGATCATGAAGGGACACTGCTGTCGCAGAGGCTCTGACACCACAGGTTTCCAAATGCTGTCATTTAACATGGGACACAACATCACCTTAATTCAAGACAGGTGAGGCTATGCACCAACAGGGGGATCTGGACAGGGACAAGGGGACATGCATGCTGGCCCAGGAGGCTCCAACTGCCCTGGACCCCCCAAAGTGGTGGGTGACTACCCGACAGCAAAGGGGCCATCCCCAGCTACCTGGGCCCAAAGTTGCAGCTGCATCTGAAAAGGCCAGGCAAGGAGAGCTGAGTCACAAATTCAATACCACCTGGCATGCTTCTTTCAGAAGCTCTCAGCTAGAACATGCTCTGAAGGCAAGAGTGTTGCTTGTTTCTATAGCTGCAACACTGGTCCACTAAAACAGACTTGGCTGGGCATAGTGGCTCATGCCTGTAATCCTAGCACTTTGGAAGGCTGAGATGGCAGGATCACTTGAGGCCAGGAGTTCAAGACCAGCCTGAGCAAAAGTGAGACCCAGTCTCTACCACCTGTACAAAAAACAGAAAAATCAGCCAGGTGTGGTGGCACATGCCTGTAGTCCCAGCTACTCGGGAGGCTGACGTGGGAGGATTGCTCAAGCCCAGGAGTTTGAGGTTGCAGTGAGACTCAACCTCAGACTCACCTTCCAGTTCACTAATTCTCTCTTTAGCTTTGTTTAATTGTTAACTGTTAACTGGTAACACCACCGCACTCTACCCTGTGTGACAAAAAAAAAAGTTAGGGAAAAAAAAATAGCCACATGGAAAACACACCATAACCTGTGACAAATTCAAAGCTCCTGCAACAATAAAGCAGGGACAGGAACATGCCTGAGCGTGTTGGGTAAGGTGGGTATCAGGTGGGGAAAATCCCTTTCCACATGTTCCTAATCAGAGCATGTTTAAACGACCAAAGGCAAATGAGAAGCACCTGTAGTCATCTTTAGACACTGACTTCCTTAGTTCAAAAAGCTAAAACCTGAGAACGTTTACATGAAGGGTGCGGGGCCTCACAACTTGATGAGGAAACTGCTAACTAGGGCACAGACACGCAGGCTAGGTGGGAAACAAAAGAAGGTGGCTCCTGTGCAGAGCCAGCCCTGGGACACACTGGCCCCTCCAGCACCTTCCCTAACCCACCTCAATGCCACTTTGCCGTGCCAGCTTCACGGCTGTGTTGTAGTAGCCGCAGCGCAGCAGATGCTCCACCATCATGCGGTCCATGCGCTTCCTCTTCCACATGCTGGCCGCTGCGGGCTGGTCGCTGCTGTGCTCTTTGAGATGCTCAATCCTACGCTTGCACAGTTTGGCACTCTCGTCCTCGGCCTGGATGGACTCCACTGCCTGAGCCACACACACACAACAAAGATCCATTCAGATGGGGACATACCTCTGTGACCCCAGCCCCATGAGAAACCAGCCTGCCACAATCCTGAATGCTCACAAAAAGAAAAGGAAGGACAAATAAAAGTTGGGAACACCATGGGATTGTATGACAGAATAAAACGAACAGTGTTCTGCTATGCCCACCAGGCAAGTTTGTGCTTGATCTAGGAATTACTGACAGAGGTTATGTTAAAATCTACCACTTTGTAGGTTTGCATCTTCTTTTCAGTTGTTACTTTTTGCTTTATATATTCTGAAGCTACGTTGCCAGATGCATACAACTTTAAATTTGTTATACCTTGCTGGTTAAACTGTTTATTATTATACAGTGACTTTTTAAAATCTTTTATAATACTTTTTTTCATAAAGTCAATGTTGTGCAATATTAAACAGAAACGTTCTATACCTGCACAGTTCAATACAGTTGCCACCTGAAGTGTGGCCAGTACAACTGAGGAAATGAATTCTTAATTTTATTTAATTTAAATTTTAATAGCACACATGGCTAATGGCTAGGTATTAGTGCATATCTAGGATTCTGGTTGGTTTCTTTTCTTTTAACACATTCCACTATTTTTGGCTTCCAATTGCCGTCAGCTATTGGGCTATTTGTTGCTCTTTTGGAAGTGGTCTTTTTCCCCTAGCTGCTTTTAAGATTTTTTTCTTTGTCTGTTTTCTTTAGTTTTACCATGTGAAAATCCTATGTAGGTTTATTTTCATTTATTCTGTTTAGGATTCTGAACTGGTGACTTTCATCAGTTCTGAAAATCTCCTGGTCCTTCTCCCTATACCATCTATGCCCACCCCCACCCTCTGGTTAAACACAACAGAAGTTTCTGTTCTATTCTCTGTCTCTCTTACTCTCTTATGTACTTTCATTTTTTTGAATCTCTGTGCTGCATTCTAGATAATTTCTTCAGACCCACCTTCCAGTTCACTAATTCTCTCTTTAACTCTAATTGTTAACTGCTAAACTGTTCGTTATAAGCAAACAATGGTTTTTCATTTTGGTTATATTTTTCATTTCTTGAAGTTTCACTTCATTCTATTTAAACTCTAAGTCATTTTTTATACTTTCCATTCCCTGCACAGATTTTCAAGCTGTTTTTTAATTCTTTAAACACAATAAAGTACAGCACCTGACAGTTCCCACATCTGAAATCTGTGCAAGTATCTGTCTACTGTTTCTGGTGATTCTCTGATCAATCATGGTGTCTTGTGTGCCTGGTTGTCTCTGTGCTGGATTTTGCACTTGAAAAATTATTTCTAAAAATAACCCTATGCTTACTGAAGGTATCCTCCCCATAGAAGAATCTGCATTTACTCTGCCTGGAGCCCAAAGGCACCACCAGCCAGGACCACTCACACTGAAGTGAAGGCTAAAGGTCTCTGATCACCAAGGTGTTCTGAACCTATGCTGCAAGGCTTTGCTGATGCAAGTTTACTTTTGGTGCACCCTCACCTTGAGGTGTAGCACTGTGGGGTCCCAGCTTATCTCCAGTAGGTCTCTACTTTCCACAGCCCTGGGTCACTGGTCCCCACATCTTTATGGCCCAGACAACACTCGCAGGGCAACAGCATCCCCCAACCCCCAATTCTCCACTGGTGATTCCTTTCTGCCTCATGAGCTCTTTGATACTTTCAGTAACATGTTTTAAAATATTTCATCCCACTTTCTGGGTTGTTTTCAGGGGGCAGATTAGTCCCAGTAACAAACCCCATGTGCTATTTTGAGGGGCAATTCTAAAAATAATAATCCAATTTGCTACACATCCTGGCCTCCCCTCTGTCTGGGCTTGGGACACTCCTGTAGCCAAGACAACAGTCCCTACAGGAACAGGAAGCTGGCCTGCTTAGTCTAACAGTGGCACCAGGACACAGCACGGAAGGGGACCCCAACAGTGCACCCCCCATATTCCCACCGTAAGAGCTTGTTTCTCCATCTTAGGACTTCCCAGCCAGCTATGCCCCAGCTTCCAAAGAAGACAGCTCATTTTCAAGTCAAACTGGATGTCCTTCCTGGCTGAGGAAGGATGGCGCAGGAGCAGAACTGACCTTCCTCTTGAGAACGCTGAGTTTCTCCACCACGCCGTCCAGGAGGCTAACCACAGAGTCCACAGCAGGGCAGCTGCTCAAGGTCTTCTCCAGCTCAGCCACCACCATGGTGACGTGGCTTGTCTCCCGGTCAATGTTTTTCTGAGCAGCTCGAAAGCGTTTATTCAGTGTTTCATAGGGAACCTAGAGGAGGAGTCCACTTGATCTGTGTGAGCACCACCAGCCCTACACTCAGAACACACCCGGTCTCCTTCATGGCACTTTTAGATGCCAAAGTCAGACTTTCAGTTCTCTCAAAATATATCTACCCTAAAACCTGACCAAGACCCACAAATGCCTCGGTGAATGGAGGGACAGTCCTCACCCCTGGATAAGAAGACTAATACAAAGACGCATATTGTTCCAAATCTACAGACAAAGCGCAACCCCAATTTTCTCCAAAAGATTTTAAAGTGCATATTGACAAAACAATCCCAAAGTTCATCTAGAACAACAAACAGTTAAGGAAATGACCAAAAAAAAGAGCGGTAATGGGGGCTTTACTCTATCAGATAGTAAAACACAGGACCAATTGGCGACGAGCCAGGTTGGTGCAGCAAAGACAACACTGCGAGAGACCAACCAGTACAGGGCTGAGGACACACACAGCGTGCACTTCACACTGATTAGGGTTAAATAAAGTGAAGCCATAAATGTTCAAATGAAATTACGAGTGCACACCAAATGCGTCTCTCCCATGTGAGAATGCTTACTTTACCCCAGTTACAAAAATAACCTATTACCTATAGAAAATTAGGAAAATGATAAATACACAAAGAAGAATCTTAAAGTCAATGTTATTTTTCTGTCCTTCTAGAGAACTGTTGCTGACATTCTTCTCTGCCCATTTCCCGTGCTCCATGAGTTTGAACACGACAGACCAGGCTGTATGTCTGCCGGGAAACACTGTTCCCAAGGCAAGGCTGCACTGGTGGCTGGCAGAGTGACCACACCCAAGCCTCACAGCATTGTTGATTCTGACTTTGCTATCACAATGGTGCTCAAATGAGCACAAAAGAGAAGGACAGACTCTCTGGGCACTGCCAGCTCCACCCACACTGGGCAGGCACTGACCCTGTGCCAGCCACCATGCATAGCAGGAAGGCCAAATGAGGAAGGCAGGGCCACAGGGAGGGACACCTAGACTGGCTGGGTCTCCTGGGAGCAGGGACAGCCAGGGAAACAGCAGAGATGGGACTGACATCAGCCAAAGAAAGAGCTGCACAACAGGAATCTTCACCAAAGACTAACTTTTCTTTCTGAAAGGAGGGACACAAGCCTGGTGGCAAGGCCAACGCTGTGCTTGTCCCCTGGCTGCCACTTCCCATTCAGCCTCCCCTGGCCAGACTGCCCTCCGCCCAGACATCCCCTGAGGACAACGTGGACCCACCACGGGTGGCAGCATGCAGCACGCACACATTCCCATCCACACCTCAGGTCTTACCAACACAAGGGCAGAATGCCCCCCAACAAGCCACATCTGCCACACTGGGAGGCCTCGGCAGACAGCAGCTAACATCACCGCTTACTACCTGGCAGGGACTCACACTTGCCGGTGAACAAATGAGTCTTCCAATATTGAAAGGGAGGGTAGGGAAGCTATCAAACTACAGCATATTTAATACATTGACAACACAGCAGGAAACAGGAGACAAGCTTGAAGCAAGTCGCTGTGTGCCGCACGTGTTCTCCTGGGACGGGCTCAGCAGCAGTGCTGGGCTGGGCAGGCATCACCTCTGGAGGCTCTGCAAGGTGGGGCCAGGGAAGAGCAGGTGCTTCAAAGGGGTCAGCACGCCCAGGCCGGCCAGAGCAGATTGTGGGATCCTCCGTCACCCCACACTGCCTGCCTTCAAGGAAGATTTCTTAAAGGAAGATTTCCCAAGGATTCAGTACTTCTTGGGATGGGGGGGAGGCATGATGATTCTTTTTTTCTTCCTTCTATATCCAGTGTACAAGCAAGTCACAACAGACAGCACTTTAGCACAGTACCTGGCACATAGTGGGCTCTTAACAAACATATGATGCATGAATAAAAGCAGGCAAAGTACAAACACGAGACCCCCAGGGTAAGGCACCAAAGGCCTCCCCCAAGGTCCTGTACTCCCCAACCTGGCACCACTCCCAGTGTAACTCTCCCCCACTCAATTCTATTTGGGTGTGTCCTGCAAAGAGATGGAATTTCTGCAGGGCATAAAGTGCACTTAGTCTTTACTCTGATGCCAGGGTCCTGTACAACCAGGACAGGAAAGTCTTTGTGAGAAGACAAGGATGCACAACCACCTTCACCCGGATTAACTCATAGCATCTGCGACACAAGCACGTTCCCAAACTGCCACCAGCAGAGACCTCCCTGGATGGCCCCAGCCACATCCGAGGTCTATGCCAGGACTGGGCCTTTCCTGCCTTTACAGTCCCTTAAGCCCCCCACCACACTGCCCTGCTTATGCGGCTGTGGCTCACACACAGCGTGAAGCACTGAGCAACTTGGTGGGCCACAGATAAGAACTCCTGTCCCCCACATGCAAGGAAAAAAAACCGCGCCCAGAGGCCAAGCTTTGACCAAGGCACCATGGCTCCACAGGATGCGATTACTAGGGAAGCACCTTTACAACTCTTCTGTGTAAGTGTAAAATTATTTCAACATGAAAAATTTAAAATAAAACCAAAACAAAACAGGAGCAGACAGATCTCAACGCACATGCATATCTGCCAGACTCCCTCTGGAAAGCAACATGAGGGACCAAGAGGGAAGGAGCTGAAGCTGAGAGTCCACAGACACTCACCACCCACTATGCCCTTTCAGAGACTTGGTATTTTCTAATCCATGTGCAGGTATAAATCTTATTGCTTTGAAAAGAGAGCTCCAGTTCCAGGGACACAAGGGGCTCAGTTGTCAGCTCTATCCGGATAAACTTGGCTTCCCTGAAGGCACTGAAACACGGCATCCAGCATCACCATCAGGCACCCTTGGGTGTGCCACGCTGGGCAGGCAAGCCAGGGACAGAAGACCATGAGTGAGTACAGGAAAACCAGGAAGGTGGCTCCATGCGGCAGCTCTCTCTCCCTCCCACCAGAGCTCCCACGCCCCAGGAGGGCCCAAATCAGGGCCCTGCAAGCCACCCATGGGGAGGATGGTTAATTGTGTTTCCCGTCTGACACAGACTGACTCTTTCATTAAACATAATAAAATTGAATTACTAAAAAATGAGCTGAAACAAATCCCAAGACACATAATAAACAAAAGCTCCAAAGTTTTATTATCAGATTTAGAATTAAAATTACATTTCAATAGGGCTAGTCATGGTGGCTCATGCCTGTAGTCCCAACACTTTAAGAGACCAAGACAGGAGGATCACTTGGGGCCAGGAGTTTGAGACCAGCCTGGGCAACACAGCGAGACCCTGTCTTTACAAAAAATTTTTTAAAAATTAGCCAGGCGTGGTGGTGCACACCTATAGTCTCAGCTACTTGGGAGGCTGAGGTGGGAGGATCACTCAAGCCCAGGAGTTCGAGGCCACAATGAGCTATGATCATGCCCCTGCACTCCAGCCTGGGTGACAGAGTAAGACCCCGTCTCAAAAGAGGGGGAAAAAAAAAAATTCCAATAGATATAACCAACGCAAACATAAGATAGGAAAGAGTAATCCCAGCGTGTGCCAGGTGAGGTGTACAGATCCGCAAGAGTAGCTGCAAAGCTGGGTGAGGAGCGCCACCTCCAATGCCCATCACAGACAACAAACAAAGCCCAAGCACGGCGACAGCTACTGGACCCCACGTGATGAATGAGCTGGCTCTGCACTAGTGAACTAACCTAACCTGCGTTGAGTACGGCACAATGACTCGCAGGAGGGACTTGTCTGAGTGGTCCTACATCTCAACAGAGGAGCTCAACCCACAGAGCCAAGGGCAGAGCAAGTCCTGCAAGCTAGGGATACGCATCCTTAACTTTTACCAGAGAAAGGAGCAGGCGGTGGGGTAACATTCATCTTCAGTCCATCATTGGTACCCAGTCCCAGCAGTTCACATTGCAGGGTCATGGTCAAATTTAACTGTCTTTTGATGAGAGAAACCAACTCAGAATCTGAGACCCTTGTGGGGTGCAGGTAACAAAATAACCCAAAAGCATCACCAGTGTGTGTGAGGGCCCACTGTGCTCGTGCAGGACACAGCTACCCCCACATGACATAGACTGCATCACTGGGCTGCCCTGGCTTGTCACAGACCTTCAATTATAGCTCCTAAACATTCACTGTCAACTTCTGAATATCCTCCTCCAGACCTGCGCCAGACCCCAACTCCTTTGAGCAGCAAGGCCACCACTCCTGATCCTGACCTCCAAATGGCCCCAGTCTCCACTTCTTGCAGCTGCTCCTCCCAGGTGAGGACTTACCCTCCCTGCCTGTGGCTCTCAAGGCCCAGCTGTCAGGCTGCCTCTGCTGCTCCACCCCCAGCCTGTCTCACCTGCCCCACCATCCACGCCTTTGTGCAAGTGCAAGCGCCTCCAGCCTCCCTCCTCATCACAGCAGGGCTGATCAGGTGTCTGGAACTCACGGGTGCGTGATCTGAGTTCAGGGATGTGTGCGGCAGCTCCTCCCACTCCTGCAAGGCTCCTAGAGTTCATGTCACGTGTGCAGCTACTGAACAAGACAGCAGCTTCCCACGCCAGTGTCCTCCTGCCATCCACTCCTCCCAGGGAAACATGGTGGCTGGGCCTGGGGAGCAGCCATCGCTCTTCAACTTCTTCTGACGGGACCAGCATGAGACTCTCTCCTGTCTGAAAAGCTCCCACCCCAGGCTTTCCCAAACTGTCCCAGGCTGGTTGGTTACCAACAGCTCCTTCACAGGCTCCTTCCTAAGGGGCATTTGATAGACGAATGGGTGGGATTTCAGAAATGCCGAAGATTCTAATCCAAGCCAAATTATCATTTAAGAATGAAGACAAAATGAAGATACTTTCAGATATGCAAGGACTGAAAGTTTAGCACCTACAAACTCTTTCTGGGAGGAAAATTACTCAGAGATATTGCTCAGTGAAACAAAAATAATATTAATAAATCAATGAGGGAAGACAACATAAGATATAAGAAATAGTACTGAAGGAAAAAACCAATAAAAGATATAGTTAGCCTAAAGATGGATAGCATGGCTAAAAAGTTAATAGAACTTAAGGAAGAATCATGAAAAAGAAGTAAAATATCAAAAATATATTCCTAGGCCAGGCACAGTGGCTCATGCCTGGAATGGGAGGCCAAGGTGGTGGGATTGCTTGAGCTCAGGAGTTTGAGACCAGCATGAGCAAGAGCAAGACCCCATCTCTACAAAAAAATAGAAAAATTAGCCGGGTGTGGTGGCTTGCCCTGTAGTCCCACCTACTTGGGAGGCTAAGACAGGAGGATCACTTGAGCCCAGGAGCTTGAGGTTGCAGTGAGCTGTGATGACGCCACTGACTCTGTCTCAAAAAAAAAGAAGAAAAAGAAGAAAAGAAACATATATCCTAAATAGCACTGGCAACAAAAACAGACAAACGGGACTACATCAAACTTACAAACTTCCATGCAGCAGGAAAAAAACCAACAGAGTGAAAAGGCAACCTACAGAATGGGAGAAAATACTTGCCAACCATGTATCTGGATAAGGGGTAATATCTGGAATATATTTTAAAAACACCCACAACAACAAAAGAAAATAATCCAATCAAAATAGACAAAAGACTTTAATAGACATTTCACCCAAAAAGTATACAAATGGCCCAGAGGCATGTGAGCAGATGCTCAACATCACTAATCATCAGGAAAATGCAAATCACAACCACAATGAGATAACTCATACCTGCTACGATATCTATTTTTAAAAAAGTTTGGGCAAGGATGTGGAGAAATTGGAACCCTCGTGCGCTGCTGGTGGGAATGTAAATGGTGCTGCGGCTGTGCAAAAATGGTGTGGAGGCGCCTGAAAAAATTAAAAATGAAATCACCAAGTGCTCGGCAATACATCCACAAAAATTGGAAGCAGGATCTCAAAGAGATATTTGCACACCCATGTTTGCTGCAGCATTATTCACAACAGCCAAGAGGTGGAAGCAACCTCAATGTCATCAACACACGAAGAAAATACAGTACAGTCACATGTGCATAATGACATTTTGGTCACAGATGAACCACGTGAAGTTGATCCCATAAGATTATGATACCATTTATTTTTTACTGTACTTTTTCTATGCTTAGATATGTTTAGATACACAAATACCATTGTTACAGTTGCCTACAGTATTCAGCACCATAACCTGCTGTACAGGCTTACAGCCTAGAAACAACAGGTTATCCCATATTGCCTGGGTGTATGGGTGTAGGGCAGGCTATGCCATCTAGGTTTGTGTAAGTACACTCTATGATGTTTGCACGATGAAATCTTCTAAACACATTTCTCAGAACGTATCCACGTTGTTAAGCAACACATGACTGTATATCCATATATGATGATTAACTTTAAGTGTCAACTTGACTAACTTAAGGAATATCTAGAGAACTAGTAAAGCATCACTTCTGGGTGTGTCTGTGGGGATGTTTCCAGAGTAGATTGGCTTGTGAGTCGGTGGACTGACAGGGAAAGATCTGCCTCAATGTGGGCGGCATGATCCAATCAGCTGGGTGCTGGGATTAACAAAAAAGGAGAGAAAAGGTATTTCCTCTCTCTCTGTCCTGGAGCTGGGATACCTTTCTTGTCCTGCCCTTGAACATCAGAACTCCAGCATCTCCGGCCTTTGGACTCCAGGACTGACACCAGCAGCCCTCCTGATTCTCAGGCCTTTGGCCTTGGACCAAGGTACACCATAGCATCCCTGGGTCCCCAGCTTGCTGACAGCTTGTTGCGGTGCTTCTCCACAATCTCCACAATCACCTGAGCTAATTCCCCTAACAAATTCCCTCTCTCTGTATCTGTATCTATATCTATATCCTCTTGGTTCTGTCTCACTGGAAAACCCTAACACAATACACAGTGGAATATTATTCAGCCTTAAAAAGGAAGGAAATCCTGTCATATGGATGAACCTTCAGAACATTATACTAAATAAAATAAGTCAATGATAAAAAGACAAACACTGCATGATTCAACTTACATGAGGTATCTAAACAAACTCTTAGAGACAAAGTAGAATGGTGGTTGCCAGGGGTGGGGGATGGGGAGAGAGAGTTTTTTGTTCAACAGGTATAGAGTTTCCAGTTTTGCAAGATGAAAATGTTTTAGAGATCTACTGCACAACAATGTGCATATAGTTCATACTACTATACAGTATGCTTAAAATGGTTAAGATGGTATATTTTATGTTATGCATATATAAAAATATATTTATTAATAATACCTTTTAAATAAAAAAAACTTAACATAAAAATTTCTAATGACTTTGATGGAATATAGGCAATGGCACCTATTTCCAGACTTAACTATAAAGCTACAGTAATCAAGCCAGTACGGCACTGGTCTGGGAATGTGGTAGATTAGAGATCACTGGAAGGTAAGAACCAGGAAGGGACCCACACAGGTCCATTTATTTCCAGCCAAGGGGCGAAGGCAATTTGGGAGGGGACAGGAGGAAGGCCAGTCTCTGCAACAATGGTGCCAGCACTGGTGTCCACGCAGGAAAAGGATGAACCACAACCCATACCTCATACAATTTGCAAAAATAACCTCAAAATGGATCATAGACCCAAACATAAAAGATAAATCTGTAAAAGTTCTTAGAAGGAAACACAGGAGAAAATATTTACAACTTTGAGATAGGCAAAGACTTCTTAAAAGGATACGATACACTAACTGTAAAAGAAAAATTGATCAATTAAACCTCATCAAAACTAAAACTTCTTTGAAAAACAATATGAGAAAATGAAACCATAAGCCACAGACTGGGAGAAAACATTCATACTGTGTATGACAAAGGACTTTTATCTAGAATATATTTAGAACTCCAACAACCTCAATACTAAGACAATAAACAAGCCCATTTTTTAAACAGGCAAAATACTTGAACAGAAACTTCACAGAAGATATATGAAGGACTAGCAATACATAGAAAGATGTGCAACATCATTAGACATCAGGGAAATGCAAATTAAAACCACAATGGGAGGTGTGATGGTTAATCTTATGTTTCAACTTAACTCGGCCACAATACCCAGACACAGGTACCCAGATGTGTGGACAAGTATTATTCTCAATGTGTCTGTGAGGGTGTTTCTGGATAAGATTATCATCTGAACTGGTACACTGAGTAAAGCAGATGGTCCTCTCCAATGTGGGTGGGCCTCACCCAATAAGTTGAAGAACTGAATAGAACAAAAAGGCTGACCCTCCCCAAGAGAGAGAGAGAGACAGAGAGAAGAGAGAGAGAGAGAGAGAGAGAGAGAGAAGAAGAGAGAGAGAGAAAGAGACAGACAGACACACACACTGAGACTGACTCCTCTTGCCCCACTGCTTGAGCTGGAACATTGGTCTTTTCTGGCCTTTGGACTTGGACTGAAGTCCAAGTCCATTGGCTCCTCTTGGGGCTCAAGCCTGCCAGCTATCAGAACTTCCACCGTCAGCTCTCCTGGTTCTCAGGCCCTTGGACTCAGAAGGGAACTACACTTCAGGTCTCCTGGGTCTCCACCTTACCAACTGCAGATCTTGGGGTTTCTCCATCATCACAGGAGCCAATTCCTTACAATAAACCTCTCTTTATACACACATAGACACAAACACATACACGTCCTATTGGTTCTGTTTCTCTGGAGAACCTTGGCCAAGAATAGTTCAAATTGAACAGGCCATCACCACGTGCTGTCGAAGCTGAGGAATACCTGGACTGTTGCTGGCAGTGGTTTAGATGATCCTTCTGAAAAGAGTTTGGCAGTTTCATAAAAAGATAAAGAGACACAGTCAACCAGATGACTTAGCAATTCCACTCCCAAGAGAAATGAACATCTAATACCCACAAAGAGACTTGTATACAAATGCTCACAGCAGGTCCAAGTGTTCCAGAGGGATGGGTAAGCAAACCGTGGTGCACCCACACAAAGGAGTCCGACTGGCAGTCAAAGGGAGGACCACCCCCGCAGGCACAGAACCAGAGTGAAAGCAGCTGGCAGCACGCGCAGTACACGCGGAGGCAGAACTCACCTAGAGCGGCAGCCTCCACCAGGGCAACTTAACTCCCCAGGTGATAGTGGGCAATGTGTGGAGATGTTTTTGATTTGTCACAACAGGAATGTGGCTTTGAACTGTCCAAATCACAAGAGGAAATTAAATGGAACAAAGAAAACCTTATCAATCCACCAAAAGAAAAGAATTGAAAATAAGTTAAAAGCATAGGAAATAGGAAACAAAGTAAGATGGTGAGAAATAAGTCCACTATATAAATAATCATTAAAAACGTGGATGGCCATGGAAACACAGTTACATCAGAATACACATTTTCTTTCCAAAACATCGCTCAGGGACAGAAAAAAAAAAAGGATAAAGCCGCAGTTCAGTGCTATCCAACAGAGCTGTAATGTGAGTCACACGTGTATAATTTCAAGTTTTCTAGTGGCCACATTAAAAAGTAAAAGGAAACACCTAAAATTTGTTTTAATATATTTAACCCAATACATCTCAAATATTTTCATTTGAACTCATAATCATTATAAGTAATTATTAGGTATTTTACATTTTTTCCTTTGTCCTAAATCTTTAAAAGCATTTAATTCGGACCAGCATTGCTTCAAGGGCTCAACAGCCACACAGGGCTCACGCTGCTGTGCGGACGGTGCTGCTACAGAAAGCCCGACTGGTGAGGCGTGAGGGAATGAGACATACACTGCCACTTGTGGGTGAGGAGGTGTCGACAGGAGCTCCCAAAACTGTGCCTCACCTCTCGACCCTGGTACTCTACTTCTATGGATCGAAAAACTAGCGGTATCTGTGTGCAGGGCTACACAGCACGATACCCACCTGAACCTGGCCAGCCCTGTGCGTGGATGTTCTTTAATCATCTACTGAGCCAAATCGTACCAAAAAATGCCAATATGCCATTTTTAATTTTACTAATTTTTACTGATATAATTCACATGCCATAAAATTCATCCTTTTAATGTGTACAATTTAGTGGTTTCTAGTATAATCACAAAGCTGTGTAACAGTCACCACTATTTACTTCCAGAATATTTTGGTCCACAAAGAAAGCCCATGCCCACTGCAGTCCCCTTAGACTCAGCCAATCAACCACCAACTGACTTTGTTTCTGTGGATCTATTCTAGACATGTCATATAAATGGAATTGTATCACACATTACGTGGACTTTCGTACCTGGCTTTTCTCACTTAGCGTAATGTTTTCAAGGTTTATCCGTCGTGTAGCATGTATCAATGCTCCATTCCCTTTTGTGGCTGAATAGTATTCCACTGCGTTAATATACCTATTTGTTTCTGCATTCGTAAGTTGATGGACATTTTAGTTCCTTCTACTTTTTGGTTATTATGAATAATGAGGCTATGAACATTCTTACACAAGTTTTTGTGTGGACATATATTTTCACTTCTCTTGGGGATATACCTAAGAATGGAATTGCTGGGTCATACAGTAACGCTGTGTATAACTTTTTGAAGAACTGACAGATTGTTTTCCAAGGGGGCTGCATCAGTTTACATTCCCACAGCACTATAAGTGGATTTCAATTTCTCTGCATCCACGCCCAACACCTGCTATTGCCCATCTTTCTGACTACAGCCATTCTAGTGGATATGAAGTAGCATCTCATTGTGGTTTTGGTATATATTTCCCTGATAACTAATGATGTCGAGCATCTTCTGTGTTTACTGGCCATTTGGATAGCTTCTTTGCAGAAGTCTATTCAAATTGTTTGCTCATGTTTAAAACTTTTTTGCCCTTTTATTACTGAACTACAAGAGTTCTTTGTATATTTCTGAATACTAGACCCTTATCAGACATAGGATTTGCAAATATTTTCTCCATGTTCTGTGAGTAGTTGTCTTAGTCAGTTTGGGCTGCTATAACAAATACTACAGACTGGGTGGCTCAAACAGCATTTATTTCTCACAGTTCTGGAGGCTGGAAGTCTGACATCAGGGTGCTAGCATGGTCGGGTTCTGGTGAGGGCCCTGTTCCTGGTCATGTCCTTGGTATGTACATGCAAAGAGAGCTCTGGTCTCTTCATCTCCTTATGAGGGCACAAATCCCATCATCGGGTCTCTAACCTCATGACTGCATCTAAACCCAATTACCTCCCACGGCCCCATCTCCAAAAATACCATCACATTGGGGATTAAGGTTTCAACATATGGATGTGGGGAACACCAACATTCAGCTCATAGCCATAATCTTTTCACTTTCTTGACAGTCTCCTTTGAAACATAACCTTCTCATTTTAATGAAGCCCAATTTATCTATTTTATTTTGGTTTACTATGCTTTAGGTATTATAAGAAACCACTGCTTAATCCAAGGTCAAGGAAATTTATACCTTTGTTTTCTTCTAAGAACTTTATAATTTTAGGTCTTACATTTAGGTCTTTGATCCATTTTAAGTTAATTTTTGTATATGGTGTGAGGTAGAGGGATCCGACTTCATTATTTTGTATGTGGAAAACCAGCTGTTTCAGCATCATCTGTTGGAAACACTATTCTTTCCATATTCTCTTGGCACCCTTGCTAAAACTTAATTACCATAAATGTGTGGGTTTATGTCTGGATTCTCAATTCTATTCCATTGATCTATATGCCTATCCTTTTGCCAGTACCACATAGTCTTGATTACCATAGCTTTATAATAAGTTTCGAAATCAAGAAATACGAGTCTTACAACTTTGTTCTTTTTCAAGGTTGTTTTGGCTACTATGAGTTTCTTGCATTTCCACACGGATTTTAGAAATAGCTTGTCAATTTCTGCAAAAAAGCCAGCTGGGATTCTGACAGGAGTTATGTTAAATCTGTAGATCAATCTGGGGAGTACTGCTATCTTAACAATAGTTTGAGTCTTATTCCTAAGCATTTTATTATTTTTGGTGCTATTATAAATAAAATTATTTCCTTTGTGATTGTTCACTACTTTTATATACTGATCTTATATTCTGCAACCTTGCTGAACTAGTTTATTAGTTCTAATAGTTTGTGTGTGTGTATTCCTTAGGATTCCGTATACAAGATCATCTGCAAATAGAGTTTTACGTCTTCTTTTCCAATCCGAAATGCCTTTTAGTTCTTTTTCTTCCCTAACTGCCCTAGTTAGAACCTCCAGGATGATTTTGAATGTAAGTGAGAACTGATATCCTTGTCCTGTTGCTGTTCTTAGGAGGAAAGAGTTCAGTCTTTCACCATGCTATATGGTGTCAGCTGTGGGTTATTCATATGCCCTTTATCAGGTTGAGAAAGCTCTCTTCTATTCCTAGTTTGTTGAGCGTTTTTTTAAATCATGAAAAGGTATTAGATTTTGTAAAGTGCTTTTTTCCTGCATCTATTGAGATGATTATGTGGTTTCTGTCCTTTATTTTATTAATATGGTATATTACATAAATTTTCACATGTTGAACCAACCTTGCATTTCTGGGGGAAATCCCACTTAGTCATGATACATAATCCTTTCTGTATGTTGCCAGATTCAGTTTGTTATTATTTTGTGGAGGATTTTGGCATATGCATTCATACGGAATACTGGTCTGTGGTTTTCTTGTGATATCTTTGTCTGAATGCAGGGTAATACTGGCCTCATAGAACAAGTTGGGAAGTATTCCCTCCCCTTTTGTTTTGGGGAAAAGTTTATAGAGTTGGTGTTAATTCTTCTTTAAACGTTTAACGGAATTCACCAGTGAAAAAACATCTGGTACTGGGCTTTTCTCTGTGGGAAGTTTTTTTGAATCTCTTTACATGTTACAGGCCTATTCAGTTATCATTTTTGACCTACAAAAATAACAATTTTATATGGTTCAACTTAATACATTTGTCCTCCTACACATTATCTGTTTGTGTCCCTTGTCCAACATTCCACAGGGAGGTCTGGAATCTTATCAATTTGAATCAGCTCTCCATGGTTCATATTTGGTGAATTTTATTTTAAAGCTTGTTACTTGCTTCTAAATTCTGGTCATATCTATTTATCTGGTTATACCAAAGATTTAAATTTTTACTTATCGAATCTACTCAATTTTTCTTTGGTAATTTGTTGCATTACAGCTCTTCTCTGCATCACAGGATTTCTCTATTTAGTTAGCTGATGCTAAATTACACTTCCTCCAGTGTATCTTTCCCCTTCAATGACTCACAAAAGTAATCCTTCCTGTTTTCATAATTGAAACAGAATCTGGCAAACACCGTAAGTTGAGACTTGTATAAAACATCTGTACTTTCATCCAGCTCTACAGCAATCCTCCCACACTGTGTCACTTGCTTTAGTACGTGTTTCTTCAAATCTTCTCCAATGTTTGCTGTTGATTTTCTGACAGTATTTGCTGACAAAAAAATGCATTTTAGTTTGTCATGATGTTTTCAGCCGTTTTTACCAACAGAGGAAGGAAGCATTTCCCCAACAATATGAGGCTTTTTATCTTTCAAAATTAATCTCAGAAGAAGTTTCTAAATATTTATCACAAAGCTAATCACATCTTCTGAAGTGCTGGGTTGAGCCTTGAATGGCACACACGTCCCTCCACGTGCTGGAGAAGTCGGTCTTGTGTTCTGGTGCACGGCATAGGATGGTCTTGCAAATCACAGCAGCTTCATGCTATCCTGAGCTAACCTCCCCAAGCACAGCATACACCCTGAGGGAGACTCACCAAGGACAAGAATGGTTTAAATCCCCTATTTTAAATGGGCATCTTGAAAAACAACACATTTCTAGACAACTTCTAGGGGGATATGACAAGATTGATTTTTTACCCGACAAAGCCTGAGATGGGAAGAGAGCTGTCAGCACCACCACACTCCCCTCTCATGTGCTTGCACAAGTAGGGTCATCCTCAGGCTTCTGGTTCCCTGCAGAGAACTTTTCATGCCACTGGTCCATTTTAGAAAGGGTAGTACAAATAAATCAATATAAGCCACACATCCTTAGTCAGCAGGCATGCACACACCGCAGCATGGCACCAGCCATAATGCCAGCACAATAGGCAGTGCCGGGGCCATGCCTCCACGGGGTCGAGTGCGCTCCTCCCTTGGAACAGCTCACTGACCAGACACAACAGACAAACTGTGAGCAGGCACCAGCGTCAGTTCACATACATAACACCAGCAAAGCTTACTTTCCCACTTTCGATAAAATATTTAAATGGAAGCCAGCAGTTTTGCAACAAGTTCATTACTTCGGCAGTCTCACGCCTGGCTCTAGTCTTCTTGGTGCTCCCCTTATATAATTAAGAAACATTTTATCAAGCACAAAAAAAGTAACATTATATCATTACAATTTTCATACAGAAACACGATATTCTCTGCTAAGGCCAGTCTTCCTTCAGGCCTTCATTAAAACATCAGCACTACAGTGTTCATTACCCTGCCTGCTAAGGTTAATTTATTTCTGCTGTTAGGTTATTGTGAATGGATATTTCCCATACGTTCTAACTGGTTATTGACAGAATACAGAACAGTGCCCAATTTCTGTGTTGACCTTTCAACACAGAAGTAAATAGTTACATTTACTTCTATGTCAATTCTCATTGCTTTGGACAGAATTGCCAAAATAATATTTAAGTTAATCGAAGAAGTATTTTTCTCTGTCCTCCAACAGTTTATAATCCCAGTAGTCAGAAACAGACAAAGAAGCCAAATACACTAAATCAGAGGGCAGCAATGGCTAAGGAGGGGGAGAAGAGAAGGGGAGAAGGTGGGGAGATATGCCATGTGGACATCTGTGAGAAGAGCGTTCCGGACAAGGTCAGTAACAGCAGAGGCTCTGGGCCTCTGCTGCTACTAGGCTGGCACGGCCTAGTAGCAGCAGAAAGGCTGCTGTGGCTAAGTGCCCAATGGGAGCAGAGGAGAAGGTGAGGGCCAAGTAACGAAGGGCCTGGGGTGGCCACGCTAAAAACCTTGACCTTTACCCTAAGTAAGACGGGAGGCTAGCAGGACAGAAGAATGGCATGACCTGACGATCTGGTGGCTGGGGTGAGAAAAGACTGCAGCGGAAGTGGGCAGAGCAAGGGACCAGCTAGGAGGCTACTTCAATGCCCCAGAGAGAGGACAGTGATTTCAGCCACAGTGGCAGCAGGAGAGAAGACAGCAGCAGCTGGGTTCTGTACACACTGAAGTTGAGTGAAGAGGACATGTAGATGGGTTGGATGTGAGCTGTGAGAACAGAGGGTCGAGGCTAACTCCAAGGTCTGGCCTGAGCCAGCTGAGACGGAGGGGCTGCCCTTCCTAGAGAAAAGGAAGACAAGGGAAGTTGGTTTTGGCAGGAGGCAGTTCAGATGAAAAGTTCAGATTTAAATATGCCAAGGTACCTTCCAGAGATCCAAGTGACTATGTCTTCTAGGCTACTGGAACACAGGGTTCTGGGGTTAAGGGACAGATCAATTTGGGAGTCATAAATATATCCAGCAGGTGCTTAAAGTCCATGAGACCATACAAGATCCCCAAGATAGGGAGTATTTGCAGAGACAGCAGGGCCTGAGCCTGAGCCTGGGGCACTCCAACATGCAGAGGTCAAAACCATGAGGAGAGGCCAGCAGGGGAGAATGAGGGGTAACAGCAGCCTGGAGGGACACAGGCAAGTACGGTGCCCTGGGAGCCAAACAGAAATGTGCCTCAAGGAGGAGGGAGTGGTCAGTGGTTGCAGCAGTTTGAGAGGTCAAGATGAGCAAAGAAAAGCCATCACAGGTTTGAACAGTGCTACAGGGTCACCTGGTAACCCGGCTACAGCATTGCAATGGGGCAGTAATTGGGGCAAAGCCAGATGAGAAACAATTCAAGAGACCCTGAGGCGGGACCGGCTCAGAGAGAGGGTGACCTGTGGGTTAACTGGAAGACAGCAGTATGTGTGCATCTTTAAATCACGGTGGGGGGCCTGGGGGAGCAGTGCATGAACAGGGAGGCTGGCCTTGGGCAGGGCACAGATAATGTATCCCCAGTAACAGGAGGGAGACAGTGAGTGTAGGCAAGGGTAGACCACGAGGATGCGGGCAGGTGTTGGAGGTTTAAGGAAAAAGGCGGGTACATGAAACAGTCTTTGGGGTGCAGGGGGGTGAAAGGTCTCAAGAAACGTAGCCATGCTGCTAGGCAGTAAGAAGTGCTCACTCCAGGTAAGCAAGTGGGGGTTCCTCAGCAGTGGGCACAGCTTTTGCAGCCGGTGCAGATGCCAGACAAAGCAGGGTTACTGTGCTGGAACTTGGTAAGAGCAATGGAAGGGAGAGGTGGGCATGTGGGCTAGAAGGTAGCTGGAAAAAGATCTGCAAAAGGCTGACCACGCCCTGATGACTGCACATGCCACAAAAAGTACTGTGGAACACAGCAAGTACACAAAAGTGAAATGCAAAGTTTTAAGGAATTTTCTAACCAAAGAAAGGAGAAATTCATTTAGCCAACAGCTATTTATTGTGACTCCTATGTGCCAGGCACTGTTGGATGTGCCAGGACAACAATGACCAAAACGAAGCCCCTGCCCTTGCAGAACACACATTCTAAAGGAGAGTCTGACAGAAAAAACGCAAACAGATGTAGTCTATTCCGTTAGACTGTGATTAATGTTATAAAGAAAACAAAATAGGGTAAGGGACACAGAGCAAAAGGAACCACAAAATCCCAATTTTATTTAGGGCAGCAATGAGCCTACAAACAGGCTATACACCTTTTTCAGGTTCCTTTAAAGCTAGAAATGGCCAACCCCATGCTCTAGCCAATGAGCTTAAGTATAAATGCTCAAGAGGACTTCTGGGAGGGCCAATGCAGGGAGCTGGTCCATATGGCAGGTGCCGTTTCCTCCTTACCCTTCCCTGCTGGGTGTGAAGGCTGGAGCCCCAGCAGCCATACTGGGCTAAGGGGGAGCTTGAGGATGAGCATGAGAAACAGGAATCAAGAACATCCCCAGGGTTTTGGCCCCACTGAACAAGTGGCAGGAGGAAGATGTTTTCAACGGAGATGGGAAGCCCAGGCTGGGCTCCCAGGCCAAGATGTGGCACTCGGCTTTGCACATGGCATCTTTGATCCGTATCCCAGACATGTGAACAGAGAGCTTCAGTAGGTGGCTAGCTACGTGAGGTGGGAGTTCAGGGAGAGGCGTGGCTGGAGGCAGAAGTGCAACGACACATGCCCTCTCAAGGGTTAGCTGGTGACATAAAAGAGGAAGAAGACTAAGACTGGATAAAACAGCAAAGGCATCTGAAGAGGACATGCAGTGAGGGACGAGAGAGCCCAGAGGATGGTGTCAGGGAGCCCGTGAAGGCAGTGTCTTGGGAGGCAATGATTAACTGGGGGCCAGATACTTCAGCAATCATGTCCTCAACAGGAACGTCTGGGTGGAGTGTTAGGGGCAAAAGCCTGATTTAGAGAAAACAGGAGGAGAGACATGGGAGAGAGGGGGCAGAGAAAGGGAGCAGGAGCTGCAGGAAAACATGGGCAAGGAAGGGGTTCAGTTCAGGATGGGAAGAGTCAGACCCACGTACACACTGATGCAAGGACCCAGTCAACAGGGAGAAAGTGATGATGCAGGAGAGAGAAAAACCAACTGCTAGAGGGCAGGCAAGAAGGAACGGACACTGAGCACCTGGCGAATGCCAACAGGGCACTGACCCACAACGGATGCAGGAGCAGGCAACAGCTGTGTGGTAGACTGGTGAGTGTGCAGTGGGAGAGGAGGTTTGAAAGAGGGGCAGGTATGAAAGAGTCACTGGGAGCAAAGGGGGGAGACGGGACCAGAGACGGGGCAGGCACTGGGCAGCACTCGAGCGAGGTTCACGGTTAGGAACGCAAAGCCAGGCTGTCAGCACAGCTGGGTGTTCCTTTCCATTCAGCCATATTCAGCTGAATAATCACCAAATACTTATTAAAACAGTGAGTAATTCTTTTTTTTTTTTCAGGTTTTCAAAATCATGGTCCCTAGTTATGATGATTCTGAAACAACATACACCTAAAAACAATCAAGTTACCCCCGGCAGAAACTACTTTGCAACACTTACGTAAGCACCTGGACATCCCCACTGCACCTAAAGTCCCAAAGAGAATGGCATCCCGCCACCCTGCACCTCTGCAGATGGGGAAGTCCACACGCTGTACACTGGCTGGCCTCCTCTTCTTTCTGGTGCCAGTGTGTCTCATTAGGCTTGCTTCCCATTCTGCCGACCTCCGCATCTACAGGTCGTGTCCCTGGCCTAGGTATTCACTGGTCCCACTTGTTATAACCTCTCTGCACAGCTTTGGGAACACTTTCAGCCACGTGTGTTTCCAATAGGACTGTGTGCTTACTGGGGGTGGGGTCTGCCCAGACTTCAACATAGCCCAGGCAGCTTCATCGCCCCAAGACGAATTCCCCTGACCACCAGCTAAAGTCATCACACTCACCCAGGGAGGCCCACCCCCACCATCTCCTGCTGTCCAACATTCACCTGGACTTCATCAATGTCTTAAAGAAACTGAAATGTTTATTTGCTTAATGCCTCCCTCCCACCAGAGAGTAAGCTGCATGAGGACAGGGGACCTTACTTGTCTTTTCACCAAAACATCCCAGGGCCCTCAATAGCACCTGGCCCATGGAAGCTCCTGAATGGCTGTTGAAGGAACACACGCGAGAAGGTTCAAGAAGGTGCGTGTGTAGGCTTTGGCATCAGGCAGCCCCAAGCTGGCACCCCAGCCGTGCAGCCCCCCCTACCTGTGCCGTTGCTCAAGTCCCTGGGCCTCCTTGGGCCTCACTTCAGTACTGCCTCTAACCTAGCCCATCCATGACAGAGAACCAGGTATTACTAGGAAGTCCTTTCTTTTCTTGACTCAAAATCTGTTAGAAATAATACTTAAAAAAAAAAAAACAACAAAACTACTCCATAGCTGGCAGGAAATCCAAGTCTACATCCTCATCTCAGACTACATCTATCCCACTGGAAAGGCCCAGGCATAAGAGGCAAGACGTTTGCCAGCGCAGAGCATGCAGAAGCCAATGGGACACTGTGGTCCAGGGTCAACACCAACAGGACACCCTGCTCCAGTGTCAATACCAATGGGACACCATAGCCCAGGGTCAAATACGCAACAGATGGTGCAAAAGCTGAGTAACAGCAGAGGCCCAGAGGGCACAAATGGCAGGTATAGCTCTCGCAAGGAGAAGGAATCCCAGTTGTGCTCTAGAGATGGGTAGGATTCCAGAAAGCAATGTGAGGCTACTTCAGATAAGAGCAGACAGTGCTTTGAAGGCCTAACAAAGTTTTGAGCCTAGTAAGAGGAAGGCGATTATGGTTTATTAAGTGCCCGTGGGCCAGATAGACGACCAAGTGTCTTTAGTAGAACACAACCACCTTCTCAGGGAGGAACTGGCTCTACTATGTAAATCCAAAAAATCTAAGGTGTAAAAAGAAGACCTAGCCTATGACTACTATCTAGGACACAACATAACCAGGATCACACCCAACGTATTTGTCTCTTAAGTCAAACGCTTCACAGTTACCTGTTTCTCACGCTCGAGAACACATGATCCTCCTAAACCCAGCCAAGACCAACTTAAGAAACTGCACTAAAAGTTATAACTTCAGGCATATACTTGGCACTCAAACTTTGTATGACAAGTACAGACCCAGGCTTTGAAACTGCAGAACAGTACTTGGTCAACCAGACTGTCATCAAATTGAAAGCATAAAATGTAAATATTCCTGTAGAGAATTCAAAGACACATGAGACCTAGCTCAGGAACAACATGCTCACGTTTTTAAGCCTGTCAGCCCGTGAAGAGAGGACAGTATCACCAACCAGGCTATGAGAGAACAGAGTCAAGCTGAGAACCCCTGGCTGGGGCACCAGGAGAGGATGGAGGTGGGCCCAGGTGAGACTCCAGGACAGGATTCAGAATCCAGGGCCAGGTCTTCCACTAAAGAATTCCAAGCTCCTTCCCCTGCACCATGCAGACTCCCACCTGAATGTCTCTAAGATATTATTTTACTTCGGCTATCTGAAGGAAAAAAAGTAAAAGTAAATACACCAAAATATTAATGAAATGATCTCTATACAGCAGAATTTGGAGAAAAAAATTACTTTTATAATCAGAAAAAAATATTAAAACACAGGCTTCCAGTTCAAGAACTTGGACTATGCATCCAAGTTTCTCCCCCTCCTGAGGAGCATAACCTACAACCTGACACCGGACAGCATTCCATTGGAAAAAAGACTCACAGCCACAGGCAGAACAGAAGGGCAAGTCCCCGTGAACCACACCTCTGTGCTCTTAAGAACACAGAAACAAGTTCCCTAAAGCAAGATCCAGGTCATTGGTTCTCCTGGGAATGATTTTGCCCTCAGGGGATATCTGCCAATGTCTGGGTACATTTTGGGGGCATGCTCCTGGCATTTGGTGGACAGAGGCCAGGGATGCTGCTAAACACAGCCCTCATGACAAACAACCATCCAGCCCAAATATGCACAGGCTGGCCCACCCACTGTGGCAGAAATGGAAGCTCAGTGAGGAGAGGTGTACACAGGGTCCGCACTTCATTGCACTCTCTTCCCACTTCACCAGGAAAATAAAGAGAAAAAGCAATGCCTGCCAGGTACCCAGAAGCCCCGACACCAACACTGAGGCTGTGAGGAAGTGGATATCTCAAGGGCTATGGACCCTCTGGAGAGTGAGGAATTCCCCACGTCTGTGGAGGATTTACTTGGCAGGAGAGCAGTTTAATTCTTACCAGGTGAAGATCTACCCCAGTACATGGCAGTTCCTACTACCCTATAGGATAACATGCTCTTATACTAGAGAAGCACAATATCTACCCTACACCTTCCAAAACCCCCACCCGCTCAGCCCTCACTCCCTTCTCTAACAGCCACACTGCCGCACCTGCACTTGGATGCCTCCTTAAGACTAAATAGTACAGCTCTTGAGCTATTAGCTCTGCCAACATTCTGTTTAACTCTATATTAACAAATGCTTCTAATCAAGGATTCCTACTTTGCCAGTAAAACTTCCCCATTATCCACTAGGAATTACTCCTGAAAACTTCTAGGAAAAAAGTATTAACTTAGCAGTAATACAAGTGTCAATAGAACAAAGGAATTACGACACTATTTCTCTACCTTATGGGTATCTGCACGACTCTTTCAATCAGAGACTATGTAATAACTCTGGAATGCAAATTACATTCACGATTATGGAACAACAGAGGACTTGAAGAAGAATCTTTTCCTAAGTCCTTCGGTGTCCTTTCCTAGCTCATTCAATGAGCAATGAACAGATTTCCGGAAACCTTCCTGTCTGGTGTTTCCCATATTCACCAGCCACTACCAAAAATGACAAACCACCATAGTTCTGAGATCTTCAAGTCTTCTTGTGCATCAATTGAAATGACAGGCTTGGAGGTGCACTGAGACAGAAGATCAGTGGTTAAAGGTTTCCCCCACTAATGGCAGCATGGTCTTCATCTCTAAACCAACAGTAACCCACCAGTGTCATAAAACTGAGTATAAAAAACTACATCTTAAAGGGGTCTAGCAAAGAGGCCTTTGGTAATGTCAGCAACACTCCCCTCCTCTCTTTGATCAAGTGCTGGGTATGCAAGTGCCAGGAAACATCACTGTTAAACCACTAGTTAATGAAGAGAAACAGAACCTTGCTTCTGCTTTCCTACGAAGACCAACTATACCAGGGCGCACACTGACTTTAAGACTGATAACTATGACAGGTATCTGTTAATGAGTGCCACCACTGCTCTAAGCCACTCATTTCACCCTCAGGCGACACAGGTGTTACCATTATTTACATTTGACAAGACTAAACAATCACCTCATGCTGCCTGTGGTGCACACGGGTACCGTGAACACAGCGCGGCAGTGTCAGAACCCCGCAGTGGCCCAAACCTGTGCTTTAGGTTGGGGTGCTAACGCACGTGGCCTGGGGAACACGCACCACCTGGCCACCCTGAAGACGAACACCTGTTCCGTGAAGACGGGAAAGTACAGCGTTCTGGAAAGGAAGAAACACTACCCCGGCCAGGAAGGAACGATCAAGTCGCCAGGCCTCCTAGGAACGTTATGACCCTTGATCACTTAAGCATGGTCTCACCCGGGCTTCAATTTGGTCAACTACCTAAACCCACCACCCACTGTAGAAGAATACCACCCATTTATGAACGAAATTGCATTCTAAGGACAGCCGACGTTGGCTAAGGCACCCAGGTCACAGCGACAGTCACTAGTGGCAAAGCGTATTCAAGGTTGGTCCCCATAGGTAAAGGGTTCCCCTTAGGTTTAGTTTACCGTAACAGTCCCATACCGAAGGCATAACCTCCGGACAGCCCTGACACCAACCGCGAGTAGGGGACTGCCGCCCCGACCCGTACAGCCGGAAACTCCGGCGTCCACCCCAGCCCCAAACCACCACCCGCCACCCCAGATGTCGTGCTTCGTTCCGCCTTCTAATGGAAGGTCGTCACGGCTCAAGGAGCGCAACGGCCCGAGGGCAGCGGGCCACAAACGGACCGCACTGGCCGCACCTGCCCGGCGCGGAGCCCGCCGCCCCCGGGAGCCCGCCGGCCCGGCCGCGCCCAGCCCCCGCTGCCCTGCCACCTGCCCGCCCCGGCCGCCCCTCGCGCCCACGGGCACCGGCAGGAGGCGCAGCCGCCTCCCCCCGGCCTGCGCTCCGCAGATGCGCACCTTGAGGGTCGGGTACTCCTGCACCTTCAGGGTCATGGACAGCTGAGCGGCAGACTCCTGCACCGCCATCTTGGCTCGGCCAAAACAGGCGGGCGAGGGGACGCGCGAGCGGCTGACGCCGGATGCGCGGCGCGCGCCGGCCGGGGCGGCGGGGAGGGGCGGGGCGACCGCCAGCACCAATCGCGTCCGCCCAGTCGGCCCGGCGGCGGAAGAAGACGCTGGCCAATCACTGCCGGCCTTCCTCTCGCTCAGCCAATCGCGACGGCCCTGGCTGGCGCTGCCTCCTTGAATTTCTGGCCGGGTCCAGGCCGCAGGCGCCGGGGCCCCGGAAGGCTGCGGGGACCAGCGGGTGTGGGTCGGAGCGACTGTGGAGGCGGGCCCGAACGGGCTGGGGGACTTGGCGGGCCCGGCGCCGGAGGTCCACGAGGGGCGCCGCTGGGGGAGCACTCGGGCTCCCCCGTGGCGGCGGGTCCCCGTGGGGCCGATCCCCCGTGGCTGCCATTCCCGTGGCGGTGGCGCTGACAACACGGCGCCTGGCCACCTGTGTGCGTCAGCGGACTAGTTTTCTTCGGCTTGTTTTCACCGTTAACAGCTGCTGGAATCCTGATGTGGAACCACGGGCTTCCCGCTGGAAGAGGAAAGGCCCCGTATTTAAAACTAATTTATGGACAAGAAATTCCGGAAGTATAAAAAGGGTCTGTGTCCGGTAGGGCAGCGGTCCCCAACCTTTTTGGCACCAGGGACCGGTCTCATGGAAGACAGTACGTCCACGGACGGGGGTTGGGGGCGGGGATGTGCGGCCCGGTTCCTAACAGGTCACGGACCGGTGCCGGGCCGAGGCCGGGCGTTGGGGACCGCAGCGGTAGGGTTCTTGTGGTGACAAGGCCCTGGCTTCCAGGGCAGTGCCCTCGTATCATTTCAGCTGCTTCACATTCTCGTTCTTTCACGTATCACCAGTCTCCCCTCCACCCTTTTTAAAAATAAAAATGAAATTAAGTTTTATTAATTAGGAAATGACTTCCAAATTAAGCCACTTCTTGTGTTTCACATAACTCATTTCTAATCAATTTTTAAAAATATTTAGTGTTTTTTTTTTTTGAAACACCTAAGATGACGTGTAGCAATGAGTGGAGAACCTCTACTTGGAAGACGTACAGGAGTTTTAACTGCTACACGTCAGAAGTGGAATGCCAGAAACCTACCTTCGTTTTAGAGTATTTTTCTGTTTTGCCGGGTGCAGTGGTGCACACCTGTAGTCCCAGCTACTTGGGAGGCCGAGGCGGGAGGAACGGAGTTCAAGACCAGCCTGGGCAACATATGGAGACTCCACCTCTAAAAAAATAAAAATAAGATAATAGAATATTTGTTCCTGAGCGAGCAATGGGCTTTACTGTCTGACTCACATAGAAGCCAATACCATGGTGCCAGCTTTTGAGAAAAGAAAGGCTTTACTGCAAGTCAACCGGCAAGGAGACAGGAGACAGCCTCAAATCTGTCTCCCTGGGGGCTGGGGTAGGTTTTATAGGTATGACGCATGATCTGATTGGATCTTGGGATGGAGTGATGCCAGGAGGCGTGGTCTGACTGGATCTTTCAATAGGGTGATGTCAGGAGGCATGATCCGACTGGATCATGTCATGGGGTGTCCACTTCTTAATTTGGTCCCCATTTCTTGGAGCACTTAGGTTCCCCCTGTGGTTGCCTGCTAGGTTCATCTGGGCATGCTTGGCTGGATGACTTGCAACCAGGGGGTCCATGGCAACTGAAAAACAACTCACCGTATTATTACACAAAGTTGAACAAGATTGGGCTGGTTTCGTGGTTACATATTTTTCTGTTTTATCAAGGAGTTGGTGCTGAGGAGAGCATTATTCCTCACGTATGTGGCAGCAGACTCCAGCCATCCAGATACTTTTAGATGTTTTGAGGTATATCTTACAGTAAAGTGCACAGATCTTAACAATGCAGCTCAATGAATTTTCACCCATGTATGACCACCATCCTGGTCAAGACTTAGGACATTCCCTGTGGCACAGAAGACTCCCTTGTCCCCTCCCAGTCTGTATTCCCCAAGAGTAACCATCATTTTCCCCAAATTTTTTTTAAATTTATGTAAATGGAGCTGTACACTAGGTGCTCTTGGTCACTTTCATGGTCACTTTCACCATCACGTCTGATACTCTGCCACAGGCAGTCACGGTAATATACAGTAATGTTCTCTTTAAAGACTGCTCTTGTTTCACCAGGGATTCAAGATTAACCCAAAGAAAAGGATGCAGGTTTCATTTTCATGACAAAACGATCACATCCTAGTGCCATTTATAGTCAGGAATATTTAGGGATGATAAGGTAGAGGTTTGCACGTTGAAGTGGTATAAACCTCCTAATCTATTCAGTTCATTTATTCTAGGTTCTTTTTGTATTTGAAGATAAAACTACATTTGAATTATTTGGTCCTTTCTAAATAATCTCTATTAGTGTAAGGAAGTTACCTACTTAACCATGCCCCACCCAGATCCTGGATGGCTGGCCAGTTTGCGCAGAGGAACACCATGCCGGGAACTTGCGTGTGTGGACTAGACAGGCTTTGTGGCTCAGAACCTGGGGGCCCCGGCTGGCAGACCCTGTACGCATGGTCACCCCCGAACTCTGAGGGACCAGTGGTTCTGGGGCCATGAGACTCCATTCTTTGAGGGAACCAAGTTGATGACTCTTTAAAACAATTTTAAGTTATTGGGTTCTTTTTTTTTTACCCCAGGGAGAATTCCCCTAGACATTGTAACTGGCCCCCATTGAACAAATTTCAATGACCCCTATATAATACTCTGCCTTAACTAACTACTTGAACTTTTAAGTTGTTTCCCGGAAATAATGGATTTTGTGCAAGACAAAGGAGCTGAGATTCTGAAGGCCCCTGAGCAGACTTCCCAATGCCAAGACTCACCATCCCCTACAACCTATTCCCAATGCCAGTAGCCCCTTGTTAGTTACACCACGACCTGCCCCAAGGCACATGACCCCTGCTTTAAAAACCCAGGACCTCCCTTAGTCGGAGGGACGGATTTGAGGCAGCTGCTGCTGTTCTTCCGGCAAGATGTCTGTTGTATTAAAATTTCTTCCATGGCAATCCTTGTTGTCTCAATAATTGGATCCTTGTGCAACGAGCAACTGGACCTAGACCAAACCCTCTTGTGGTTTCCACAACAATGTAAGCAGAAAGCTCTTGTGCCTTTCATTCTAGCAGAGTGTATGGTATTCACGGAACAGGCCCATCAATGGGCGGGGACAGGCTTCCCAGTCTCAGACCCAGTACACCCCTCGTTTTTCCAAAATGAACAGTGCTTTGGGTGTGTTGCATTTTGAATACAGCATTTTCTGGAAGCTTACTTACCTCTCAGATGGCAGGCTGGGGAGAGTACCCAACAGCGCCCAGCACCCTAACACCCTGATAGAAAAGACAGTGCCTGGCACCCTGGTGTCTCAGCAGCAGACAACAGAGCTGTTCACACACACATGGCACAGCTCAGGCCTTAGAATTTGTGGCAGAAAGAAGGCTCCAGCACGCGGGACATTTTAAGCCAGAGACCTGTATCCTTTGGTGTATGTAAGAGGAGTGGGCTTGAGGCAAGTGTCAGCCGGTCAGACAGCAATTGTCAGTCCTGGACAGAACCTTCCTTGTGGGGATTGTCAAGTGTTTGCTTTCCACCTCTGGCCCCCAGTTTGGGATTTAGATAATTATCTAGGTAAAGGGAAAGGCTGCCTGCTGGTGACTGAATGGCCACTGGTCTTCACAACGTAGAGAGAATCTCCATGTTTCTGTCCCGCCCAGGGGAGACCAGTGAGTCCCACCACCCATTTCATGTGAACACAGCTCTCTGGGGGAGAATCTCTTCTGTCAGAGCCTACCACAGAGGCCTTGAGAGAGTGAGCCCCCAGGTCCTGCTGCCTGGGCAGCTGAAAGGCACCTGCACAGCAGGAAGTTATGTTTTAATGGCCATCTCAGATGCAAATGAGCCAGTTTTGGAAAAGTGTTTATCTTGGAAATTTGGCATGCAAGTGGGGGCCCACGGGCACAGAGGGTGTGGCGCACAACTCCTGAGCAGCTCTAGAAATCCTGCTGGGCCTTTTGGAGCTATGTGGGAGAGGTCAGAGGGCCCTGGATGATCCTGATTTGGGGGCATGGCCTGTCTTTTAGAAGAAGCTGGTTCTGGAAAGTTTAGCTGCAATAAAAGTAATAATACAAAACAGCAAGAAGGCTGGGGTCAAAGGAAGATGCCCTTCCCTTCACAGGTGGATGGGAATGAAGAAGGCCCGAGGTAGGTGGGTGGCTTTAAAGCTTGCTTGCCTTGGGACCCTCCTCTGTGGAAGGAGCCAGCCCACCTTGCATTGCCCCACCTAGGGTCAGAGTTCAGGCATTGTACCCTAACAGGCAAGAAGGAGGAGAAATGTGTACTGACCTTGTTGAAATCAAGGTGAAATGGGAAATTTATACCTTTTTGCTAATCCAAATACACTGTGGATACTATGTGCAGGCAGAATGCAGGCATCAGTAACCCTTGGGTGAATAAATGAGTGAATCAATGAACAGTGGTTTTGTGTAGCTTTTAGATGCACATATATCAACTGATGTATGACAATTCTGCCTCCCCCTACATCTCTAATTTGGGATTGGGGGGTAGGGGCTCAGGTGGGCTCTGTTTACTGATCCTAAGCATTGAGTACTGGTGTTCTGCAGCAGTATAATATCCTTGGAGTCTTTGGTAATTACAGATCAAGGAGAAATGGGAATTATCCAAATGGAAACAGCTTGTTGGCAGAAAGACCTCGTTTGTATTAGTGAGCTGTTTCACAGCATTAATGTCTTAACAGAGGCCTTTATGAACTCATGGACGTATGTTGCTGAGGAGTTTTTAAGTAAGATTCAAGTCAGTTCAGGTGTATCTTTTTATGTTGTATATATTTCTATTTTGACATTGGAAGAGCTCATGCACTTACGACTCTTCCCAGATTCCTTTCTTTCAGATGATCGAAATCCACTCCCCTTCCATTCCTCGGAACGGTCTATGGGCGTGTTTTGTATGGTTAAAATAAGGAGACGGTCAGGGTATGATTTCACAAAGCACACGGTGTATTGCCACACGACAAGAACTCTTTTCTAAGATTCTCAATTCTTACAGGGGGGAGGGGAATAACATGAACCAGCCTCACAGGGAGCACACCCCGTAGGGGAGATGCACTGACCATGCAGTGAGTTCCAAAATTATCACCATCTAGTTGCTCAGCAGACCTCTGAGGAAAGTGAAGCTTGAGGTGTACCTGTTAGAGCAGGAGACAGGGCTGAGACAGGTGCAGGGGCTTGCAGATCCCGGCAGGTGTTAAAGTAAACAACCCTCAGGCAGAAGCTGACCAGAGGGGCTGATAACCGCAGGAAAGAACTGCTTCAAGCGGCCTGTCACCCATCTCTGCCACCTTACATGAACTTTGGCTAGTTACCACATCATTTACATTGAGGCTGTAAAATTTATCCATCCTTGAAATCACCATAACAGTTCTGAGACAATCATATAAAGTATGAAAATGGGAGGGAGCCCAATTCTAGGAATTACTACCCAGATTCTTAGTAAAAGCTAACCCCTTGGCCTTGAATATTCCTCCCCTCCATTAGTAAGACTTTACAAGACCAAAAACCACTTTCTCCCCGTGTAGCTGCTCCTGCTGAGAGTGTACTCTTGCTTTCAATTAAAAAAAAAAAAAAAGCTGTCACTTGCTTGGCTTATGTGATGCATCCTGAAATTCTTTTCCTAACGTTCACCAAGAACGTGGAAAAACCTCCACCTGGAGGCTGCTAACATACCTTTATATGAGCAGTTCTCGGGGGAGATAGCGTCCAACACAGCAGAGATCTCTCAAAAGTAGAGGATGGTGGAGATGTTGGGGGGCTTTGGAGAATGACCTGAGGGCTCCCAGGGCATGGCCCTGTCGAAGCCTGAGCGTTGTCTTCAGAGGAGCAGCTGGCAGAGTGCAGTCGGCACCAGTCTGTGCTCCCTGTGTATCTGCCAAACCCTCGAGTTTGTGCATATTTTGAAGTCCAGGAGTTGAGGTCAGCAGCTCACACGTGGGGCCTGCTGAGGTGTGAGGGGCATGCCCCAGGGGAGAATGCTCCTGGTTCATGCCACAGTAAAACATGTCACTCACGGGGCAGACTCTGGGTTTGGGATCACATCACAGCTGCGTACCAGGGTGCGTATTCGGGAGCCTGGAGGAACACTTGGAGACAAAATTTTCCAGCCAACAGTGGCCCTGGTGGAGGCTGGTGCCCCACCCTGTCCTGTGCACCCTGGAGACACCCAGGCTACTGGCTCCTCTCCCTGGGGTCCCTCGTACCTTTGGGGTTGTCTGTGGGTCTCTCCCTCAGAAATGGGTACAGGGCAGGAGGAGCTGGCCCGACTGAGGCCCGGATGGAAGGTTGCAAGTGATGGGAGTGAGCTCAATCCACCAGAGCCAGTGGAGGAACAGCCAGAGAGGGTAAAGGGGAGGTGAGGGGGGCAGAGACAGAGGCACAGAGAGGCGGGGAGAGCGTCACTCCTGGAATCCCAGGATTCTGCATTAACGTGTAGCACCTGGGGTGGGGGGTCCACACCACAACCAACTCTGATTCTCCGACACAACCCAGTTCAATTCACAGTCTCCCAGAGTCAGTGCAGACCCTGCAGGTGAAGGGCTCAGTCCCACAAGGCTGGCCCCGCTCCAGACAACAGCTGCAAGTGGGGTGCCAAGGCTACGCACACCTCTGCAGACTACAAATTTGGGGGTTCCCATGAACTCTTCATCAGGGGAGAGTGGTTCACTAGAACCACTCACCGAGCTCAGGGAAACACTTTACTTACGTGTACGAGTTTCTGATGAAGGCTGCAACTCAGGAACAGCCAGGTGGAATACACAGGGCTCGGTACTGGGGGCACGCTGCTCCCACGCCCTCTCTGGGCAACACCAACCAGGAAGTCCTGAATCTCGTTATTCAGGGATTTTTACATCTCAGTCTCCAGCCCTCCTCCCCTCCCTGAAGGTGGGGGTGGGTGGGGTGGGGCTAAGAATTCCCACCCACTAATCACCAGGTCTTTCTGGTGACAGCCCCCATCCTGAAGCTGCCCAGGGCCCACCCTACACCACCTCCTAGGCACAAGCTCAGGTGTGGTGGCAAAGGGCTCCTTATAACAACCAAAAACAGGCCCCTCACTCAGGAAATCCCAAGGGCTTTAGGCACTCAGAGCCGGGAACCAGGGACAAAAACCATACATATTTCTCATTGCGGGTCAGCTGTCTGCGCGGACTAATGGGCTACACCAGGGGACGGGCTTTGGGGCACCGGTGGTTCCAGGAGCCCCTCCCGTGGGTGGGTCAGGCAGACCCAGAGCAGAGTGGCCAGGTGGACCTCAGTGGTGTCTCCTGCATGGGTCACTGCTGGGAGGACCTTACCTCTGGCTCCTGCACCTGGACCTCGGTGGTGCACTGTTACAGCGACACAAGTCCCCTGCTGATGCACGGGCCCCTCCCTCATCTCAGCTGATGGGCCACAGAGCACCCGGCACTTGAAGGGCTCCCCATCAGGGTTGACGGTGACGACTTTGCCCCTCACCTGGCCAGACTGGTTTCCAGAGCTGGAATTGCCCTTGTGGTTATTTTAACCTGCACATCACATGGGAGGTAGTTAACACCTGCCAATTCTGTTTAAAACCTTAATTCTTGAATGAAACATACCTCACGTCAGATGGTAAGACTTCACACATAGTTGACTGTTTTATCAGTAAGAAAATAACATGATTTGATTTTCCCTTGAAATTATTTAGTAATATAACCTATAATTAGTTTCTATAATTAGCTATAGAGATTAAATCTACCCAAACCACATAATTGTTATTTTCACCACATGCACTTAGAAATGTCTCCAAGGAAACGGCTCCAGGCTGCCTGGAGGAGGAGGCCCAGATGCCCTTCGAGGCAGCCAGGCACCCGGGGCAGCCTCCCCAGTCCTGTCGGCTGAGGTTGTAGGAGTTCCCTCTAGTAGGTGGTATGAGCCCTAAAATAAAAGTTGAATAACTTTGTCTGGCACAGGACAAAGTTAAGTGTCTTGGATCCAGAAGGACCTACCTCATGTGGACAATGTCACTAGCAGAGGGACAGCCCACCTGGGGACCCGGGGCCAGGAAAAGCTCTAGTGAGATCTGCTGCCCCACTTCACTCTGTGGGCTTCTGTGATCCTGGCTAAAGAAATCAGGAATTTGTGCTTGTGTGTGCACGTGTGTGTGCACATGCATGTGTATGTGTGTTTGTGTTCGTGTGTGCATGAAGGTTCCTTTCCTCCATCAGGTGAAGCCCACCTGAGAGGATGCAAAGGCTGTCATTGGTGAGATTTGCGTGCAGACACCCCACCCACCATGGTTTTATTTTGGACCTAGGTGTCGGGAAGGAGAAGCAGTGACCAGGATGAGAAGTGGATTGTCTGGCATGAGGCCACAGAGTCATTGAAAAAGGTTTTCTTTTTAGTGGAATTAATCCACTATTTTCCTAACAATTGATCTGAGCAGATAACTAAAGAGGGTGCCTACAAAATAGTTGCTAAAATCTTTCATATACCAGGCCACGATGAAAATGTCAGCATATTGCAAACAGCAGAAACAGTACAGACGATGTTCAAGATCACAGTGCACCCAAACTAGAATAAAACAAAGTGCTTCCACCCAGAAATGAGAAAACCCTCTCTCTAGTGTCAAAGACAGATAAGGAGACTGCAGATTTTCTAGAAAATAGTAATAATGAAACAGTACCTATGTCAGAACTAATGGGATATTGTTACTGCTGTGCACACAGGAAAATTCATAGCTTTTAAGAGTTGCGTTAATTATTAAAGGAAGAAATAAATAATGACCTATGCATTCTACTCTCAATATTTAAAGGGACAACAACAAAATAAGCAGAAATAATAAAGATAAAATCAGAAATTAAAAGGTTAGAAAACTTTAAATGTAGAAGCAAATATAAGTATAGAATATGATTGTTTAAAAGATAAAACAGATAATCCCACTAGCTGACCTAATTTTTGTTTAAAGCACAATGTCACAACATGGAAAATAAGAAATGACAAATGAGAAACTTCTGCAGAAATTAAAGGAATCACAAGAGATCTCTTCTTCCACTTCATGCGGTGAAGCATAAAATAAGCTTCCAGAACTGAGTGAAACCCCGCCTTGCACCCCTGGCCAGCTCTCTGGGGCAGAGGGAAGCTGTGCCAGTGAGTTCATGGGGCTGTACGTTGCTTCCACTGCATTTCTGAGTTGTTGGCTGAGTAAGTGAATGTAGTCACGTCATGTCGATTTGTAGCCTACCAGAATTGATGGCACAATCTATTTATTTCCTACATTTAAAGTCATTGCTTAAAGCAGTTTAAACGATGATTTTTATGTGGGAATATAACTTATATACAGTAAAGTGCCCAGAGCTTAAATGTACCGTGTGATGGGTCTTGGCAAACATAAATGCCAGTGTTAACATCACCACCTCCAGCACTTTGAACCCTCACCTCCAAAACTTCTGCAGTGATCTTTCTAGTCAATCCCTCCCACCAGAAACAACCACTGCTCACTTTCTATCTCTACAGATTAGTTTTTCTGCTCTTAAACTTCATATAAATGAAATAAAAACTTCCTCTAAATGGAATCATACAATACATACACTTTCTCATCTGGCTTCTAGCATTAAACTTTAAGTGGGTGAGATTCACCCACGTTGTGTGAATTGGTATTTATTCCTTTTTATCGCTGAGTATGTTACACTCTATGGACGCACCACAACTTGTGTATCCATTTTCGTGTCACTGGATGTCTGAGTTGTTTCCTGTTTGGGGCTACTACAAATAAGGCTGGTTGAACGTTCTTGTACCTGCACTTTTGTGGACATCAGCTCTCACTTCTCTTGGGAATGTATCTAGGAGTGGCATTGCGGGGTCATGGGGAGGTGCAGTGTAGCTTTACTAGACACTGCCCAGCTGTCTTCCCGGGAGGCTGCACCGTCTCGCACTCCCCCCAGCAGGGCGTGAGAGTTCCCGTCACTCCACATTCTCAGTCTTTTCCAATTAAGTCATTTTAGTGTATGTGGTTTAAATTTGCATTTTACTGACTAATGATGTTTAGTACCTTTTCAGGTGCTGATTGGTTATTCACATATAGCTGACCCTTGAACAATATAGGTTTGATCTTTAAGGGTCCATATATATGCAGGTTTTCTCTCACCTCTGCCACTCCCGAAACAGCAAGACCAACCCCTCCTGTTCCTCCTCTTCCTCCCACTACTCAACGTGAAGACGATGAGGACGAAGACCTTTATGATGATCCACTTCCGTTTCATGAATAGTAAATATGTTTTCTCTTCCTTATGAGTTTCTTAATAACATTCTTTCGTCCAGCTTACTTTATTGTAAGAATACAATATATAATATTAAATACATAGAACAACAAAATATGTGTTAATCAACTGTTTATGTTGTTGGTAAGGATTCTGGTCAACAGTAGGCTGTTAGTAGTTAGGTTTTGGGGGAATCAAAAGTTATATGTGGATTTTCCACTGCAAGGGGGTCAGTGTCCCTAACCCCCGGGGTTCTTCAAGGGTCAACTGTATATTCTTTCGTGAAATGTCTGTTCAAATGTTTTGTTTATGTTTAAATTGTGTTGTTTGTCTTTTAATTATTGATTTGTAAGGGTTCTTTTGAAACTTTCATATATTGAGTTCTTCATATATTCTCAATATAAGTCTTTTGCAGGATACCATATGTCACTTAATGGCAAGGATACATTTTGAGAAATATGTCATTAGGCAATTTCATCCTTGTGCTAACATCATAGAGTGCACTTACACAGACCTAGATGGTGTAGCCTACTACACACCTGGGCTATATGGTCTAGCCTATTGCTCCTAAGGTACCAACCTGTACAACATGTTACTGTACTGAATACTGCAGGCAATTATAACACAATGGTAAGTATTTATGTCTAAACATATCTGAACATAGAAAAGTTACAGTAAAAATATAGTATAAAAGAAATGGTACACCTGTATAGGGCACTTACCACGAGTGAGGCTTGGAGGATCCACTCCACTGGGTGGGTTAGGGAGCAAGTTGTGAGTGAATGTGAAGGCCTAGGACGCTGCTGTGCACTGTCCGAGGTACAGTGTATAAACACTGTACACTTAGGCTACACCAAATTTATTTCAATTTTTTTTCTTTCTTTAGTAATAAATTAACCTTCACTTACTGTGACTTTTTTTACTTTATAAACTTTTTATTTTTTTTAAACTTTTTGGCTCTTTTGTAATAACACTTAGCTTAAAACACAAACACATTGTACAGCTGTACAAAAGTATTTTCTTTCCTTACATCCTTATTCTATAAGCTTTTTTATGTTTTTAAAATTTTTTATTTATTTATTTTTTTGCTTTCTAAATTTTTTGTTAAAAACTAAAACACAAACCACATGTTAGCCTAGGCCTACACAGGGTCAGGATCATCGATGTCACTGCCTTCCACCTCCACGTCTGTCCCACTGGAAGGTCTTCAGGGAAAAGAACACACATGGAGCTGTCATCTCCTACGACAACAGTGCCTTCTTCTGCAGTACCTCCTGAAAGACCACCACAAACACGTGAGTAATGCATTGCGCTGCAGTTTAAGGATGGCTATGATGTCACTAGGCAATAGGAATTTTTTGGCTCCATTATAATCTTATGGGACTACCATCATATATGTGGTACATTGTTGACCAAAACGTCACTCTGTGGTGCATGACTGTACATGTTTTGTGATATTTTCCTCCCGTTCTATGGCTTGCCTTATTATTCACTTAATTTGCCTTTCGATGAGCAGAAGATGTTAATTTTAATTATGTCTATTTTTTTTCTTTAGTGGATCATGCTTTTTGTTTCTCATCTAGGAACTCTTTGACCACTCCAAGATTATAAAACACTCTCCTGGAAGTTCGATAACTTTAGTTTTACACTGAGGTAGATGATCCACCTTGAATTAATTTTGCAAATCGTGTGCTATAGGAGTCAAGGTTCATTTTTCTCCCCCATATAGCTATCTAGTTGTTCCAGCAACATTTGTTTAAAACATTTTCCTTTCTCCATTGACTTGCAGTGGCAGCTTTGCTGAAAATCAATTGATTATGTCTGTGCTGGTCTATTTTTGGACTCAGTCCTGTCCCATGGATCTATTTGTCTATCCCTACACCAAACCATGCTGCCCTAATTACTGCAGCTTTATAATAAGTCTTGAAATTACACAACTTAGGTCCTCCAACTTTCTTCTTTTCTTCCTAATATCATCTTGACTCTTTCAGATCCTCTTCATTTCCATTTAAATTTCAAAATCAGTTTATCAACTTCTTAAAACAGTCCTTTCGGGATTTTAATTTAGATTGCATTGAATTTACAGACCAATGGGGGAAATGGACATTTTATTGATATTGAGTCTTCTATACCATGATATAGTATATCTTTTCCTATATTTAAACATTCTCTAATTTTTCTCAAAAGTTTTGTGAGTTTTAGTGTAGAGGCCTTGCACTTCCTTTTTAAAAATGTGTTGCTAGTTTTCATGGTTTTTGATAAACTGGTGTTTACATCACTGTCATCTTCTTGCTGGTATAGAGAAATACGGTGGGGTATTCCCACAGACAGAGGGAAAGAGAGCGTGCTGGCTTCTCTTCTCCCCCTGAGCGCCTCAACCTCTCCCCTCCAGTGCTGGTAACCAAAGTTTCTCGAGCCATTTGTATTAGTCGTATCTAACGCTATGTAACAAATTATCCCAAAATATAGTGGCTTAAAATAACACATTTGTTATCTCACAGTTTCTGTGAGTCAGGAATTTGGGAGTGGCTTGGGCTGGAGGTTCTGGCTAAAGGTCCCTGGTGGGGGTGCAGTGAGGACACCGGCCAAGGCTCCTCATCTAGAGGGGCGGCTGGAGCTGGAGGATCTGCGTCTCAGACGGTGCACCGCCCCGCGCTCGGCACCTTCCCATGGGGCTGCTGGGTGTCCCCCCCAGATGGCAGCCGGCTCCCCCCAGCGTGAGCCATCCAAGAGCCAGCGAGGAGGAGGGCGCAGTGCTCCTTATGCCCTTGTCATGAAATTCGAATTTTATCAGCGAGTCACCAAGTGCAGCCCATGCTTAAGGACAGGGCATTAGGCTCCTCCTACGGAAAGGAGGGGTATCAGAGAACTTGAGGACGCATCTTAAAACCACTACACCGCTTTAGAGTCGGAGAAGCAGAGAGACGCCCACACTGTTCAGACCAGCACTGCTGTGAGCTTGGCCCGCCCTGTCTGCACTGGCAGGTACTGAGACCTTTTCTCTGGGCCCTTTCACAGGCCCTCAGACACTCGCCCCTCTTCTGGACTCTCCTGCCTGCAGTTTCCGTAAAGCAGGAAGGTGCTTCTTTCTTCCAGCTGCTAAGGGTCTCTTGACTCTCTGGGGACGCCCTGGACAGGCCTTGAAACAAGCCGGGCCACTCTCCTCCACGCCTCTGTCCCCGGGGAGCTGTGTAGACGGCCGCTTCTCAGGGAGAAGCAGGGACCGTCCACTGGTCCCCGAGGATCCCTGGGCTGGCGGTGGAGGTGGGGGGTGGGTAAGTGAGCCCCTCTCACGCTCTGTGCTCTCTGCAGCCCCCTTCACAGACCAGGGCTGGGGGGCCAGCTTGTACTCCGACGCCTCCCCCGGGGGGCTCTTTGTCCGGCTCCTGCATACCCCGGCTTTGCGTTCCTGGACGGCCACTCACTCAATCTGCTGTGAGAACGCAGAGGGATAGAATTATTCACAGAATTCCTTCATAATCTGTAAGTGCTGTAATCACAACCCTTTCATTCTGAATTTTCGTTGTTCTCTTGTTTTTTTATTAAAAAAAAAGACTTGCCAGAAGTTTGTCTATTTTTTAAAAGACTCAATTCTATTTTAATTCGTTAAATTATATGAATGTGCTATTTTTATAGGTCAAAAACTGTAGAACATCAGCAGTTTTGGTGAGTTCAGCCTCATATTTATCCGTTTTGCCCTTTAACTTTCTAATCAATTTATTTTGGATGTTACCTACAGCAATTGTCTCTTCCAACTTTATCAGTAACTATCGCATGCGTAAGCATTTATGCCTCTTGCCCCAGTGTACTCACTTTTGGAAATCTGTTCTACAGAGACACCCGCAGGTGTGCGGAGAAGCTGCCCCGAGGGGCTGGCTGCAGCGTGGCCTGTCGCTCAGCGCAGGTCAGAGCTGGCCCACCTTGCGTGAGCACGGGCGGTGCAGTAAGGGAAGGTCCTGCCACACGGGAGTGGTATTTAGAACTTGAAGAGTAAAAAATATATGTATCAGCATGAAAAACTACCCAAAATATGTTACTAGGTGAAAAAAAGCGGGCTGTGTGACAATCTGCCTGGTATGTGCAGCACGTGCCAGGCAGAACGGTGGCCCCAAAAGATGTGTCCACATCCCCAGAACCTCTGAGTGTGACCTTATTGGAAACAGGGTCTTTGCAGATATAAGCAAGTTAAGGCTCTTGAGATGGGGTCATCCTGGACTTAGGGCTTTCCAAATGCATGTCATTTGGAAATTGAATGACAAGCGTCCTTTTAGGAGAAAAGAGAAGTGAGATTTGAGACAGTGGAGAGAAATAAGGCTGGGTGACACTGGCGGCGACAGCCACAAGCCAAGCAACGCCTGGAGCCACCCTGCGGTGGCAGAGGGTGGAATGGATTCTCTGTCAGGGCCTCCAGAAGCCCATGGCAACCCGGTTTCAGACCTCTGGCCTCCAGAACGCTGAGAGAATAAATTTCTCTTGTTTTAATACACCTATTTTGTGGTAATATTTGTTATAGCAGCCCTAGGGAAGTATGATTTTGATGTTTTCCCAAAATAAACAATAACAATATGGGGTCTGTACAAGAAAAAAGTTTATCTGGGGTTTTCTATCTTGTACATTTCGGTAATATCTGAGCTTTTATTAACTTTGTTTTATCTACGTAATTGGAAAATGCAATAAAAACATCAAATGTTTGTAACAGGTGCTTATGTCTAGGCATAAGGTGACAGTGACTGGATCAGGCTGGGGAGACCTGAGGACGGGGAACTGGGCTGGGGGCAGGGCAGGGCAGGGCCGGGGGCAGTTTGGGGTCGGGGCTGGGGGTCACACCCAGGTTGCCGGTAGGGGTGGCAGGTGGACGAGAGGCTGGGAGGAGAGACTGAGTTTCTTCCTGGACACCCCAGACTCGCGTCATGTGTGGCACCCAGAGGGAGCCGTTTGGTCCCGAGTCCGGAGGCAGAGCTGGGTGTCCAGAGAGAGTCACCCCTGGCAGAGAGGGCTGGCTCATGGATTGGAGGAAAGGAGGAAAATGACAAATCTTGCAAGAAGTTTGGCCATGGAGGGGAGATTAGCCTCGGTGGTGGCTGGAGGGGTGTGTGGCCAGGGGAGGGCTCTGCAAGAGTTGAGATGGTGCCGCCCAAGAGGAAGCAGCTGCGGGGATGGGCTGAGTTCAGGGCATAGGCTGGGGTCCCAGGGCAGGAGGGGTGGGCTTGGAGCCAGGCCAGAGGACTGAGTCTTGCCTCGTTGTAAGTAGGTGAGACCCCTTGGTGAGCATGAGGGCCCTGCCCAGGGTGGCCCCAGGGGTCCTCTGGTGGACATTCAGCATTTATGACATGTATTTGGAAAGCCATCTTTTCTGGAAAATCATGAAGAAGCCCACTGTTGGCCAGACCCAGGGGTTGAGGATCTGTTCCCCAGTCTAGAGGCAGCAGAGGAAGCCCGGCCTCTCTGCAGCCTGCTCAGGGGACCCTCCCACAGAGGCAGGCAGGCAGGGAGTGTGTGTTCTGACCTGGAAAAATGCGTGTTGTCTCCTGAGCCCAGGACTAATTTAATTTAATTTCTAGCAGTAAATGCTTCCAAGTCACTGCTGAGGGTTAGCTATTGAAGATTTTGACAAGCCAAAATAGGTGTCTGAGGCAGAGATCTCAATCAATGACAGTTTATTAAGCCAAAGTTTGAGGACACACCCAAGAAAAACACAAAGCACAGACCCATCTGTAGCCTGTGCTCTTGGAAGAGGGACTCGGGAACTTCCGTACTTAAGGGGAGGGGTACACAGAAAGAAAAAGGAGGAGGGGTTGAGGCAAATGGTTGCATTCTTGTGGGACCTTAGTACCCAGGAAATCCGCATTTTACATAAGACAGGGTGAATGTTTAAAGACAAAGAGGGAGTGAAGGAAGCATCAGTTATGCAGGTGCGTGGGTGGAGGAGTGATTGATCCCATCTTGTCTCTGTTCTGCACCTGGGAAGGTAAACCTGCAATCAACATTATTAGTGTAGAATTGAACAGACTTTAGTTTTAGGAGCTGGACTTAGCCTGTAGACCTAAAGCAACAATTTGCAGGTCCTTGTTTATGGGAGGCCAGCAAGGAATTTCCTTATGAATGGTCTGTGGGGGCCAGTCCTTGTAGTTGCCTTTCCCTTCCCATGGGCACCTGGCTGATGCACAGTATTAGCACCAGCTGAAGGGGGTGTTGCAGGACTCAGCCTCTGGGCTTCACCTTACCTTTCACATAAGGAGTTGGGGGGGGGGTCCTGAGATTTTAATTTTCCTTTACATTTCAACCATCACTTGTGAAGATTTTCTTGATTTTTTTAAATAATGGCTCAACTTTAGGTTCTTGAGAGAAATCCTTTTAAAAAACAACTCACCTGTGTCTGCCCAAATCTCAGGCCCCAGCCCCCTGAGGGGCCACATCGTGCCTCTCCTGGCATCCTTCTGCAGCCCCAACCAGCACTGGGCTCGGATCCTCAGCCTGTGCAGTGCCCGTGGGAGACTGAAGATCCTGCTCTGCCCTCCACCAGGGCCTCGAGTTGGAGAATGAAGGCTTGAAGTTTATCTTTTTCTTTGTGGCTCCCAGGGTGCTTTGAAGCCTCCATCCCAACCAGGTATCTCTGTAGCAGTCTCTGTTGTTGCTGGAGCCCTTGGATCTCCATTTCCCCCACCAGACCCATCCCAGGCCCGCATGCCCCAGATGTCAGGGTCTCATCCCCTGGTGAGGAAGCTGTGGGGTGTGCACTTCCCTACTCTGTACCCCAACTGGTACCAACTTCCATACAGATGAGGGACCCAGCAGGAACTGATGGCCCACTCCACAGGTGGACTAAGAGGCTATTTACAGAGGTAAATTGAGGGTGTGCCCCCCAAAACAATGCTCAAAGTTGTGAGCGCTCCAGCCCGGAAGGGCAGGGAGAGAGCAGTGTTGCCAGAACCCGGGAGAGTCAGGCAGGGGGACATGGGCAGAGTGAACACACTGACCTCCTGCCCTCGCCCTGCTGGGTCTGGCCTGGGGTGGGAGTGGGTGCCACATCGGGATCAGACTCCTGAGCCAGGAGGAGTGGGGACAGTCCCACAGGGTGAATAGAGAAGGACCAGCACTCAAACAAATGTTTTTAAAAATGCTCATAAGGACAGTGCCTCATGAACCAGCTGTGGTTAAAAAAATGAATAAATGTCATACGTTAAGTGCACAAATATTGGTATTCTACATCAAAATATTTTCAATACTATAGATACTACAAAAATGGTAGTTAAACCCATAATAATGTATCTTCGAGAACTCAAAATAGGGATTTAATTTGTTATGCAATAATTTCTCATGATAGGAATAATGATAAAAATAACGAGATTTTAACACGAACAGCAGAGATGTTAGTGAAAATAATTTCTTGCACGAGGAAATAGCTTTTAAAAAGTCATTACTTTGGGCATGGTAACAGATCCCCGGAGGGCCGTTCCACCTTTGTGTTGTTTTGGCAGCTGCTTTATAAAGCGTGTTTATATAGACACCATCAGCCGGTTCTTCCCCAGTTGCCACAGAAAGTCTAATTTTGCAGTTTATCACAAAATACCAGATTCGCTCAGCATGTAATTTAATCTTATGCTTGGAAGCGTCCACATTACTTTGTTATCGTGAAATTATTCTTTTAATAAAAATGTATGCTTTGTGATCTGTATTTCATCAAATTGGGGCATCACTCCATCCGTCGCCACAGACGGCAGGCCTGTTGTCGTCACCGTTACTGGCCAGCTACTGGTGTGTGTTCACACTGCGTCATACGGTTCCTAACTCTGGGGCAGAACAGAAATAGTCTTGATCTACAAAGGAAAATATTTGGAACTGCCAGTTGTTAGTAATACTATAATTACCACTATTTCAATGTAGAAATCATTGCCATTAAACATTTTTTTAAACAAGTGTCTTTAGTTCTCCTGGAAAGAGGCAAAGAGGTGACTGTGTTACTCGTGGGGACGTCAGCGCTGTACTGAGAATAACGACACAATAGGAGTTTACAGATGTCCTGTCAGCCTCTGTCCTGGCCTGTCCTGCCCGTGCAGGAGGCTCCCTCGACGGGGGCGTCCGGGTCTGTCTGAAGGAATCTGGGTCCGCAGTTTGACCGACTGGAGTTTGGTGAGCATCTCTGGTAGGGCAGAGTGAATTCTGGAGAAACCAGCCAAGCATTTCTAGAAGAGCAGTTGCTAATGTTTTGTCTTAAAGTAGAAGGTGGATTTCATAGTGAAACTCTTCCATTCAGATTTCTCACCTTGTTTACTTAACACAATAAATGAGGGATCCTAGAATTTACTGCATCAATAAGGTAATATCTACCCACCAAATTAACTGTGATGTGATTTCTCCCTGGGACTCCATGTTGTTTGTTTCCAGGGGAAATACAAGGGCAGAGCTCACAGGCACTTTACACATGCGGGTGAGGAAAGTGTCCATGCAGAAGGACGGTTCCTGCTCCTGCATGTATTCAAATTCCACTTCCCACCACCCTGGGGAAGTTTCCCTGAGGTGGGCTGGGGGAGCTTGGTCCTTTGGGAGCGGGGTTGGGGGGCTCGGGGGGGGGGAGGGAAGGATCACAGCGCCCTCTGCCCCCAGGAAAGGCCGGTCCAGGAGACCCTGATCTCCCCCCACCCACCCGCAGAAAGTGGGGCCCTGCTCTTTCCTTCCCTGCACCCACTCCAATGGAGGTGGGGGCTCAGACCCAGCCCAGCGGGGTGGGTGGCGAGGAGGGTCCCAGCTCCTGCCTCGAGTCCCGGCCAACAGGCTCTGCGGCACCTGCATGGGACCCTAGCTGGGCCTGGTGGACAGCGACCTTGGGCCTGACTTTGACATCCGCCCCATAGGGCGTGAGGAACTGATGAAGGACACTCTCTGCCAATGGCTATAATTTGGGGTCCTTCATTCTGCAGCAAGTGATAATACAGTCAGGGCTTTAAAAATCAATTGTACATCTCTCATATTAGCAACCACCATTGGAAATGGAAACTTAAATGTGCCATCCACAGTAACAGCAAACACATCCAGACTTTGAAATGTATCTAAGCAAAGACATGCAAGACTTCAAGGCATTTATGAGAGAAATTGAATGAGACCTAAATAAGTGGAGAAATATGCTTGAATTGGGTGGTTTTTTGTTTGTTTGTCTTTTAGTATTTTATTATATCTCTTCTATTGACTTTTTAGCCATACCCCTTTTTGCTATTTTTTAAGGGTAGCTCTAGAGATTACTGTGCACACCTTTAACACATTGCAGTGTGTATTCGAGTAATATTATGCCTCATCACAAAATAAGAATCTTATCAAGTATAATTTTGTTTCGTTCCCTCCCACCCTTTGGGCTCTTGTTGTCTTATATTTGTTTCCTCTATTATGCTATGAACCCGGCAGGATGGCAATAGTTTTAGAGGAATAATGTCTTTCTACATAGATGGAAATAGCTTCTCTCCTCTCCCTGGAGTAAAGGTGTTGTGTATTTACTCAAACATCTGGTCTTTTGCTCTCTTATCCCTTCATACAAATCCCGCCTTCCCACTGTCCAATTCCCTTCAGCCTTAAGAGCTTCTTTCAGCATCTCTTGTAGTCCAGGCCTGCTGGAAATGAATTCTTTTAGCTGAATATATCTTTATTCACCTTCATTTTGAAGGATGTTTTTGCTGGATATAAGATTCTGAGATGACATTTTTGTTCGTTCAGCACTTTAAAGATGTTTTTTGTCCTCTGGTCTTTCTCGTTTCTGATCAGAATTCCTTTTTTGTTCCCCATTTTTACATAGTGTCTTTCACGCTCTTACTTTTATCTTTGCTTTTCAGCAGTTTGCCTCCGATGTGCTCAGGTGGGATCTTCTTTGAATTTATCCTTCCTGGGGTTCAGTGAGCTTCTCTGGTTTGTGGGTTGAAGTCTTTCATCAACTTTGGAAAATTATTGACCATTTGTCTCTTTAAATTCTCCTACAGTTCTGGGAGTTGAGCTGCACATTTCCCAGATCGTTTGACATTGTCCCACAGATCTCAGATGTCTTCTTAAAAAACTCATTTTTCTCATTGTGTTTCAGTTTGGATGATTCCTGTTTTCCTGCCTTTAAGTTTACTGATTCTGTCCTCTGGTATTAAGCTCATCCAATTACTTCTTCATGACTGATATCATATTTTTCATTTCTAGAATTTCCATTTGGTTCTTTTTTTTTAAGTAGTTCCCACCTATCTGCTGAGATTTCTCATTTGTTCATACATGTTGTCCACCTTTTCTACTACATTCTCTAACATATTAATCATGGTTAAAGTCTCTTTCTGATAAAAACAATTTTTGCACCAGTATCTCTAGGTCTGCTTCTAGTAACTGTTGTTTTCTCTTGGCCATGGGTCACATTTTCTTGCTTCTTCATGTGTCTTGTAATTTTTTATTTTATGCTGCTCATCATAGATGAAGACTAGTAGAGACAGAAGTAAACGATTATTTATCTACCAAAAAGGACATGCTCATTCTTTAGTCAGGCCGCTTGTGTGAAGGGATGAACCAATCTAATCTGTAGTTGAGCTGGGTCTAAGCTCTGTTGTGACTTTAATCAGATTTAGTTCACCACAGGCTGTAAATATTTTGGAAGTGAAACCAGAACTTACGCCGCAGCAGGACTTGGGATCTGAGCACTGGTGAGAATTTGAGGTCTCTTTAGACTTTACAGCCTAGCCACTAGCCTTCTGAATTGTCAGTTTCTCTCTCTGCCTCACCCTTCAGTGTGCTGCTCTCAGGCGCTCAGTGAAGGTCTGTGGGAAAGAGTTGGAGGGTGAGTCAGAATCAACTCTGGCCTGGGGTCCTGGGAGTCTAACCTTATGCCAGTCCACACGCGGCTGTTAAATGTTTGTTGAAAGTTCTGCCAGGGCATGCTGAGGAAAGGCCATGTGAGGACATCAAGAGAAGGCAGCTGCCTGAAAGTTGGGAAGAAGACTTTCATGAGAAACTGAATCAGCTGGAGCCTTGATCTTGGACTTCCAGCCTCCAGAGCTGTAAGGAAATAAATTCCTGTTGTTTGAGCCACCCAGTCTATGGCATTTTGTTAAGGCAGCACAAGTCGAGTGGACTAATGCTCCCTCTCTCTCCTCTCCCTTGGAGACTCCAAGGATACATGTCGTTAGGCTTCTGGACGTTGCCCCACATTCACGGATGCTCTGCTCATTTTCTTTTCAGTCTTTTTTCCCCATTGTTGAGAGTTTCTATTGCTGTCTCCCAGCTCAGTAATCTGTTCCTCTGCAATGTTTAATCCTCTGTTAATCTCATCCAGCGTATTCTTCGTCTCACACCTTGTGATTTTCATCTGTAGAAGTTCCGTTTGGGACTCATTTACATCTTCCGTGTCTCTGCTCAACAGTCTCGATCTGTCCCTTGCTTTAACCTGCGGAATATTGTCACAATAACTGTTTCGATCTCCTTGTCTACTGGTTCTGCCGTCTGTGACATCTGGGCCTGTTTCAATTGGCCAATTTTTCTCCCCATTATGGAGTATATTTCCCTTCTTTGCCAACCTGGTAATTTTTGATTAGGTGCTGGATATTGTGCATTTTTACCTTATTGGGTTTAGATATTTTTGTATTTCTTTAAATACACTGAACTATCTTTTGGGATGCAGTTACATTACTTCCAGTCCATTTAATTCTCTAAGGCTTACTTTTAAGCTTAGTTAGGTGGGATCAGATAAACCTCGGTCTAGAGCTAATTTTTCCCCACTACCAAGGGAATACATTTCTGGGAATCCATGGTATGTTGGCCTGCAACATCTCTTTCAACTTGGTATGGCAAGTTCTGTTAGAGAATGAAAAGAAATATGTGAAAAGGATTAAATGAGCAGGGGAGAAAAAAAAATTGGCCAGGCATGGTGGCTCATGCCTGTAATCCTAGCACTCTGGGAGGCCGAGGTGGGAGGATCACTTGAGGTCAGGAGTTTGAGACCAGCCTGAGAAAGAGTAAGCCCCCATCTCTACAAAAAAACAGAAAACTTAGCCAGGCATGGTGGTGCTCACCTGTAGTCCCAGCTACCTGGGAGGCTGAGGAAGGAGGATCACTTGAGCCCAGAAGTTTGAGGTTGCAGTGACCTAAAATGATGCCACTGCACTCTAGCCAGACTCTGTCTCAAAAAAAAAAAAAAGTTCTGCCAGTTTCCTTTTACCCTTGACTGTGGCATATTCCTCCTACTACTCTGCAGAAGTACAAGCTGCCGTGGTTCTCTTCTCTTCCAGGAGGCTTGTTACTTTCTGGAATTTAGTTTATCCAGGCTTCCTTACATCTGCTATGGTTTGGATGTTTGTCCTCTTCAAACCTCATGTTGAAATTTGATCCCCAATGTTAGCAGTGGGGCCTGATGGGAGGTGTTTGGGTTATGGTGGGTGGATCCCTCATGAATAGATGAATGCCCTCCCTGGGGTGAGGGAGTTCTCCCTCTATTAGTTCACACGGGAGCTGGTTGTTAAAAAGAGCCTGGCACCTTCCCCCTCATCATGTGATCTCTGCACACACCAGTTCCCCTTCACCTTCTGCCATAAGCGGAAGCTCCCTGAGGCCCTCACCAGATGCAGGTGCCCAATTGTGAACTTTCCAGAATCGTGAGCATGGTGCCCTCTCATGAGCAGGAGTGGTGCCCTCTCATGAGTGGTTGTGGTGCCCTCTCATGAGCAGGCGTGATGTCCTCTCATGAGTAGGCATGGTGTCCTGGTGCCCTCTCATGAGCAGGCATGGTGTCCTCTCATGAGCAGGCATGGTCTCCCATTTGGATCATGCAGAGAGAAGCTATAGGTGGCATAAGATCCAAGCCCCACCACAGTGAGTGGGACAAGGTGTCCATCCGTGAAAAAGCCAAATACGTGGGGTGGCCCCTGAATGCCGAAGGAGCTGGAAAAACAAAGAACGAGGCACACAAATCCAGTTTGTTGGTACAGGATGGTTTATTAGGGGACTTACGGACAGAAGTGTGGTTTTGGGCAGCCGCAGACAGCTAGGTCTCTGCAGCACAACCCCCCAAACCCAGGGCTTATATCTTGGGAGAAAAGTACACATGCTCTGGAAGGAACATGCAGGTGGCTAGGTCACAGCCCATGATGTATGCAGTGACATGGAGGGTTGTTTTGGAGGAAAGGTAAAACTTATAGTGAGTAGGTGTTCTTGCATAAAGAGTAATACATCAGCTAGACATTTTGGAGGCCTTCCTAGACTTGGGGTTAGTCAGGTGGATTAACATTTAAAATAAAGTCACTCTTGTCCCCACATGAGGGTAGCAATTGCCTGTCTTCCCTCACTGGGTTTTGGCTTCTCCATTTGCAAAACCTGGATGGTAGCATCTGCCTCTCCAAGCACCTGAGGGTTAAATGCAGGTATCTTTGTGGGAAGCAACCTAAGGGAAAAATAGAGCAGGAATTTGAGTGAATGATCTTTTTGATTAAAATTTATTGAGTGCATACTACAGGCCAGATTGTGGGGATATGATAACGGAATTCTATGCAAGACACAGACACCAGATTATGCACTATCTACAAAGGGGATTTAATACAGGGATTAGGTGGTTACAACCATTGTAAGCACAGGATGGCAGGCGCTAGGCTGGGCCTCGGGGAATGACAGCCCCATAGAATGTGCCTGTCAGGGGTGCTGCCACCCAGGACAGGAAGTGTTGTGAGGAATTAGAGAACAGTGCTAAGAATTCTAAATTCTAAAACATCTGCCTTGGTGTGGTTCTGGTGGCAGGGTTCAGATCTGTCAACCCACTGCTTCTCATGCCTCCTGGCATGCACAGAGCTGGACACTGGGTGACACTACCGAAGCCCCCACATTTCTCTAAGACCTTGCTTTCCAACAGAAAACTGCTGAAAGCCACTTCTGCCTGCCAAGTTTTGTGCCATACCATGTTGTGTTGGGGCTAAGAGCAGGGTGTGGGCCAGATGGTCTGGGCTTGAGAATCCCAGTCTCTCACTAGCTCTCCATGGGACACTAGACAGGTCACTTAACCTTCTGTGACTCAGTTTCCTCATCTGTGAAATGAGGATAGTAACTTCCCTCACAGGCTGCAGTGCTTATTAAATGAGATAAATAGGAAGCTTTTAGAAGAGAGATTGATGCCATATGTGTCTACTATTATATTACCATCATCCTCAATTTAATATTTAATTGACAGAAACAAATTCATATCCAGAATCCCAGCTGCAATGGAGTCTGGGAAGTATAGTTTTTGGCTTTCCAGCCTCTGCAGTTGGAAGGCACATGATGGGGAGGTGGGCATGGATGCTGTGCCCAGTCCACCATATCTACATGGGATCCCCTGGGAACCAACACAGTCAGGGTCACATCACCACAGCCGTGAGTGGCAGAGAGAGCAGGGCCAGCTACACAAATTGCGGAGCCCAGAGCAAGGCAAAAAGGCAGGCTCCTTGTTCAAATAGAAAGGGTACCATTAAGTACTAAAATAGGCTGGCGTGGTGGCATGCCCCTTCTGTCCCTGCTACTTGGGAGGCTGAGGTGGGAGGATCACTTGAGCCCAGGAGTTCAAGAGCAGCCTGGGTGGCACAGAAAGACCCTATCTCAAAAAAATACTAAAATATAGAGCTTTTTCCTTTCTTCTGTGGTCTCTCTCTTTCTCTCAAGTGTTTTTAAATCTTCCATTTAATGTCATTCTAAGTAAAAAAAAAATTATTTGCATAAATTTTACTGTTCATCTTTATACTGTGCAATGCCAGTTTTAAATGCAAGTGTAGGAGCTTTAGCTCATATGCAGAATCACCAAAATTATAAAATTTGTATTTCCTAGCTCATATGTGTGTATGTACTTTGTTCTTACCAGAACAGGGGAACGCTGCACAGTCACTAATGCAACCGTCACCTCACTTCTGACGTGTGCATATTCTACCGATACTCTTTTATTGCTGATGAATAAGGAGTGTCTGGAAGGAAAGGGAGCTATGGGTTGCCTTGTCTTTCCCTTTCCTTCTATACATCAGTTTTAGCACACATGGTTGGCTAATATGAGTAAAAAAGTATATGATAGAGTTTTTTGCCTGTATGTGTTTCTTAGAACTCCACTGCCTTCTTCCTGTGTTTGAAGCATGTTCTGGGTCAAACAGAAGGCCTGGCCCTTCTGGCCTTTCCGCTTCCTCCCTCCTAGGTATAGCACACTCACCTCGCACTCACTTCGGGTTTTGCTGAGCTCCCGCACATCACGGGCTCACCAGAACCCTGTGCTTACAGGGCACCGTGAATGCCACATGCACAGGGCAGCCAGGAACAGGCGGACATGCGAGGCTGTGCACTGTTTGATGGCCATCTTCTATCTGCAGATTCCTTCCTTTAATTAAATTGGGATATGTTTCAGCCATTATTTCTTTAAGTATCTTTTCCTGCCCTGCTCACTCTCGCCCTTCCTTGCAGGATGCCAATTGTGTCAGTGTTGGACCGTCTGGTGCTGTGGCCACCACGGTGGTGCCAGGGCAGCAGAGCTGGGTTGGGGAAGCCTGTGAGCGGTGGCAGCTGACTCCTGCTCTGGTTGACTCAGTTGGCACCAGGCACACAGAGCAGCCAGAGCTTTAGCATGGGCCTGAGGAGGGGACAGCTGAGGTTTGTCAGAGGGCCCAGAGAGCAGATGGCAGAGCCCTGGGCCGGCACCCGGCGGGATGTGAGGAACAGGTGGGGTGGCCAAGAAGACACAGAAGGAGAAGGCAATGCTGAGTCACCCACACTGACCTGGCAGGAATTGGAGACACACAGGGTGGCCAAGCTGAATGGAAGAGAGAAGGCAGAAGAATGCAGGTAGCACAGTTCCTTTACATCAGTGGGGAGCCTCCATGGGGGCAGAGCTCACAGAGGTCAGGGAGCAGCACTGGACCCGTGAGAGGGGAGGACTCACAGGCCAGGGCAAAGCATCACTCAGGAAATCCAGCACTCAAGTTAGCAATGGGCTCTTAGCTATGACACCAAAGCACAAACAATGAAATAAAAAATAGAAAGATTATACAAAATTAAATACTTTTGTGCATCAAAGGACATTATTAAGAAAGTGAAAAGATGACCTACATAATGGGAGGAAATATTTACATATCACATGCCTGATAAGGGACTTGGATGCAGATTATGTAGAGAACTCTTGCAGCTCACCAACAAAAAGGCGACCCCATCAAGAAATGAACACCCAGCACTCTGGGAGGCTGAGGTTGGAGGACTGCTTGAGCCGAGGGGTTCGAGACCAGCCTGGGCAACATAGTGAGACCCTGTCTCTATAGAAAATTTAAAAATCACATTTTGGAAAAATGGCGGTCTGGTAGAGTCCTCCTACCTCACCATTCCCAGGGAAGGAGGTGAAGAGCGCCAATGGCTGCCTGCACACAGATCGCTCACTCTGAAAACAGCACTGTGAAATTGCAGAGAAGCATTGTGGGATACTCAGAGCAAGAAAAAAGGTGACAGGGAGATACATTTACAAAGATCGGAGAGCACAGGGAATACAATAGAGATCAGAGCACAGGAAGGACGTGCTCGCCAGGTCAGCACAGTGCGACCTGACCTACAGGTGGTCACGCACCACCCCCACGGACATCCCATCCACTCGGTCAGGGACAAGCCCAGTTGGGGCAAAGCTGTTGCTCGAGACAGCAGGCTCTATGGAGAGGAAGCAACTGTGGGAACCGTACAGAACTCTCAGGTGCACCATACAGGGACTGCGCAGGGCTGCGTAGGGACTGGGCTTCCCAGGACAGTATGCAGGAATCTGGAGATGGGCGCCTCACCCCTGGAAGTCAGGGGGACCAGGGCACAGGAGTTGAATGGAGAGCAATGGGATACGCCCTTGGTGGCTGCTGGCAATTGCCTCTGCGGGACCCAGGTGGGTTGAAGACGGCTGAGTTCATGGTGTGAGCTGAACGCTGCTGTGCGCCAGACTGGCAGTCGGCAACCATATTGAAGGTCTCCTGCCTGGAGCTGACTGTTAGCTGAGTCTCTAGCTTCACCCCACCTCCGGCCCGGTGTGTCCCCTCTCTGGGCATGACAAGCTATGCCCTTGGAGGCCGTGGACAGCTGCCTCTGTGGGTTCCAGATGGGAGGAGGTCCCTGACCTGTATCGCTGGGACCTTTGTGTATTGGAAACAGTTTGCAGCCCATCCATCCAGTCCTGCCTCCCTGGCTCTGGCCTTCTCCTATGTGATTGGTCCTAGTGTCTGCTCTCCAGGTCCCTGTCCTCCCCTACCCCAGAGAATGGTCATACTGAAGGTTGCTGTGTCATAGTGACTCATTTTGTATAAGTACCAGTTCCCATGGCGACCGAATGCCTCAGGTGCCACAGGCTGAACCAGAGCAGCTCCCCCTAACCCTGCTCACTTTGTTAGGGAGTTTTGCTTGATCCAAGAGTGCCTTGAGCTGCCACTATTCTCCTCAGTGGGAGCATCCCCCTGGCGGAGACTTCTGGGGATAGAGAGGTCCATCTGCCTCCCCTTGGGGTCTAGTGATGGAAAAGGGGTGCACAACTGGAGATCCCCCTATCAGCCAGTGACATGCGGAGATGCACATCAGAGGGCCAGACACATGAACTGTGGGGAAGCTTGAGAGCCCACAAGTGGGCCGATCAGAGGGGAAAGTGCCCGAGCTTATGGACAAGGAAGAAAAAACCTGGCTAGAGACCTCAGAAATTGTACCAGCTGGTCCCTCCCATCAGAAGCAACTCTCCAAGCCCAGAGAGAGAGAGTTCTGAACTCCATACCAGCAGACCCCCCCAGTGGCCAGATAAGCAACTTCTGAGCTGTGTTTACGCACCCTAGCTTTTGCACTGCAGCTGCAAGCTATCTTGCTTCTCCCCCCATCTCAGGGGGAGCAGGGTCAAAGTTACCCCTGGGAGCTACAAGACCCCTCCCAAAGCTTGGGGCTTTTGTATACCCCACCTGGGGGTCCACACCCTGCCACTGGCACAACAGATTACCTAGGTAACTGGTTCCTCTACACAAACTATAATCAACAAGAGAGGGAACAACCTCATAGCTAAAAATATCGCCTCCCATCTCAAGCTATTAGGGAGCAGTGGATTGGAGCTGAAGCTGGGAGAACAAACTCAGTACACTCCACTGGGAGGAGGTGAAGACAACAGGTCAGAGGTAACCCAAGAGGTCCACCAAACTTGCTAAAATATGCCTAAGGCAATACAGAGCAGTACTCCTCTCCCCGGCTCTGCCAGGGAACAATTCTTGGGGTCTTGGAGACAGGGCCATAAACTAGCCCTAGGACCCCCAGCTCTCAACCAAGAGGCCAGATGAGAAAGAATCAGTGAAAGAACTCAGGAAACATGAAAAATCAGAGTGAAAAGTCACCTCCAAAAGAAATCATTAGTTCCTCAGCAATGGATACCAACTTAAATGAAATGGGTAGGTAGAATGACAGAAGAGGAATTTCATTTATGGATTATAAGAAAGCTCAATCAAATTCAAGAGAAAACTGAATCCCAGCACAAAGAAACTACAAGAACAATGCAAGAAATGAACAAAAAATTCTCTAAAGAAATTGAAGTATTACGGAAAAACCAAACAGAAATACTAGAAATGAAAGAGGCATTCAAGGATCTACAAAACACAGTGTAAAGCCTTAAGAATAGGCTGGATCACACACAGGGAAGAATCTCAGAGCTGGAAGATAACTCCTACATGCTAAATAAATCAATCAAAGAGAAAGAACACAAAAACAAGAGGCATCAACAAAGCATACAAGAAATGTGGGATTATGTACGGAGGCCAAACATAAGAATCATAGACATCCCTGAAGGCAAAGAAGAAAATTCACAAGGGCTGAAAAATGTATCTGAAGGAATAATAGAGGAAAATTTCCATGGCCCAGCCAGAAATCTCGATACCCAGGTACAAGAAGCACACAGGACTCCTGGGAGATTGAACATGAAAAGGCATTCACCATGCCACATAATTATTAGGCTGGCCAAAGTAAACGCGAAAGAGGTACTCCTTCAAGCAGTAAGGCAAAAACAGCAGGTAACCTACAAAGGAAAACCTATCAGATTAACTGCAGATTCTCAACTGAAACCTTACAAGACAGAAGGGACTGGGGATCCATCCTCAGTCTTCTAAAACAAAATAGTGGCCAACCCAGAATTCTTTATCCTACAAAACTAAGCTTCTTATATGAGGGAGAAATTAAGACTTTTCCAGACAAGTAATCACTGATGGAATTTGTGAAGACCAGACCTGCCCTGCAGGAAGTACTCAGACCTGCATTGTACACTAACCAGCACAATAGACACCCACCAGTGTAAAATTACCCAAAAACTAAAAGTTCAGAACTCAGATTCCACAATGGCTCAAGAGGTAAAACAAAACAAGAGTCTACCCAACAGGATAAACAGAAACCCACCCCAAATATCAATCTCTCAATAAATGTGAATGGCTTGAATTGCCCATTGAAGAGACATAGGCTGGCTGAATGGATAAAAAAATAAATAAAAGCCAAGTATCTGCTGTCTCCAGGAAATGCATCTTACACACAAGGACTCATTCAGACTCAAGGTGAAAGGATGGAATACAATTTTCCAGGCAAATGGAAACCAAAAGAAAGCTGGGGTAACCATTCTTATATCAGATATCATAAACTTTAAAGCAACAAAAGTAAAGAAAGACAAAGATGGTCACTATATAGTGGTGAAGGGAAAAATCCTACAAGAAGACCTAACAATCCTAAATATTTATGCACCTGACACAGGAGCACCCAGATACATAAGCAAATACTGCTAGATCTAGACAACATAATAAATAGCAATGCCATAATAGCCGGGGACTTCAACACCCCACTGACAGAACTGGACAGATCCTCCAAGCAGAAAATAAGCGAAGAAACAGTGGACCTAAACAGGACTCTAGAACATTTGGGCCTAACAGACATCTGCAGAACACTCCACCCAAATAACACTGAATATACATTCTTCTCATCAGCTCATGGAACTTTCTCTAAAATTGGTCATATCCTAGGCCACAAAACAGATCTCAACAAATTAAAAAAAATAGATATTGTACCATGTATCTTTTCAGACCACAGTGGAATAAAATTAGAAATTAATTCCAACAGAAACACACATCTCTACCCAAAAATTAAACACTCTATTGCTGAATGACTATTGGGTCAAGGAGGAGATTCAGATGGAAATCAAAAGATTCTTCAAACTAAATGATAATGGGGACAAAAGTTATCAAAATCTGTGGGATACAGCAAAAGCAGTCCTGAGAGGAAAACTTATTGCCTTAAATGCTCACATCCAATAGACAGAAAGTTCACAAATCAGCAAACTAATGAATCATCTTAAGGAAATGGAAAAGGAAGAGTAAACCAACCCTAAACCCAGCAGATAAAAGAAAGAACCAAGATCAGAGCAGAACTAAATGAAATTGAGAACAAAAGAACTATACATATTAATAAAACAAAAAGTTGGTTCTTTGAAAAGATAAACAAAATAGAGAGGCCACTTGCTAGATTGACCAGAAGCAGAAAGGAAAGGACTCTAATAAGCTCTATTAGAAATGAAAAAGGAGAGATTACAACTGTTATCACACAAATACAAAACATGATCTTTGAATACTTTAAAAATCTCTATGCCCCAAAACATGAAAATGTGGAGGAAATGGACAAATTCTTAGAAACATGCAACTTCCCTAGGTTCAATCAGGAAGAAAAAGAATTCCTAAACAGACCAATATCAAGCACCAAAATTGAAGCAGTAATAAAAAATCTTCCAACAAAAAAAAGTCCTGGACGAGATGGGTCCATGTTTGAATTCTACCAAATCTACAAAGAAGAACTAATACCTATATTACAGAAATTATTCTATAACATCAAGAAGGATGGAATCTTCCCAAACTCATTCTACGAAGCTGATATCACCATGATACCAAAGCCAGGAAAGGACACAACAAAAAAAGAAAACTACAGACCAATATCCCTTATGAATATAGATGCAAAAATTCTCAATAAAATCCCAGCAAACTGAATTCAAATGTACATCAAAAAAATAATTCATCACGATCAGGTGGGCTTCACTCCTGAGATGCAGGGATGGTTCAACACATGCAAATCTATAAATGTAGTTCACCATATAAATAAAAGCAAGAACAAAGACTTTATGATCCTCTCAATAGATGCAGAAAAGGCTTTTGACAAAATTCAGCACCCTTTTATGATAAGAACTCTTAACAATATAGGCATAGATGGCTCATACCTCAAAATTATTAAAGCCATATACGATAAACCCACAGCAAATATCATACTCAATGGGGAAAAATTGAAAGCATTCCCCCTTAAAACTGGAACCAGACAAGGTTGCCCACTATCTCCACTTCTATTCAACATAGTGCTAGAAGTCCTAGCCAGAGCAATCAGACAAGAAAGGAATCAGGGGTGTCCAAATGGGGGCAGAAGAGATCAAACTTTCACTCTTTGCTGACGATATGATATTATATCTAGAAAACCCCAAAGATTCAACCAAGAGATTCCTGAAATGGATAAATGAATTCAGCAAAGTCTCAGGATACAAAATCAATGCACACAAATCAGTAGCCTTCATATACGCCAATAACAGTCGAGCTGAGAAACAAATAAAAGACGCAATACCTTTCACAATAGCACCAAAGAAAATTAAACATTTAGGAACATATTTAACTAAGGAGGTTAGAGACCTATATAGAGAGAACTATGAAACACTGAGAAAAGAAATTGCAAAGGATGTAAACAGATGGTAAACCCTACCATGCCCTTGAATAGGTAGAATCAACACTGTTAAAACGTCTATACTACCTAAAGTGATTTACAGAATCAATGCAGTCCCTATCAAAATATCAACATCATTTTTTACAGATCTAGAAAAAATAATTCTATGCTTCACGTGGAACCAGAGAAGACCCTGTCTAGCCAAAGCTATCTTAAGCAAAAAGAACAATTTGGGATGCATCAATCTACCAGACTTCAAACTATACTACAAGGCTATAGTAACAAAAACAGCATGGTACTGGCACAAGAACAGAGACATAGACCAATGGAATAGGACTGAGAACCCAGACATAAAACTGTCCTCATACTGTCATCTGATCTTTGACAAAGTAGACAAAAATATACACTGGAGAAAAGAATCCCTATTCAACAAATGGTGCTGGGAAAATTGGATAGCCATATGTAGAAGACTGAAACTAGATCCACACCTCTCACGTCTCACAAAAATCAACTCACAATGGGTAACAGACTTACACCTAAGACATGAAACCATAAGAATTCTAGAAGAAAACATTGGAAAAACTCTCCTAGACATTGGCCTAGGCAAAGAATTTATGAAGAAGACCCCCAAAGCAATCACAGCAGCAACAAAAATAAATACATGGGACCTGATCAAATTGAAAAGCTTCTGCACAGCCAAGGAAACTATCACTACAGTGAACAGACAACCTACAGAATGGGAGAAAATATTTGCATGCTACACATCTGATAAAGGGCTGATAACCAGAATCTATACAGAACTTAGGAAAATCAATAAGAAAAAATCAAACAACCCCATTAAAAAGTGGGTAAAGGACATGAATAGAAACTTTTTAAAAGAAAACAGAATGATGGCCAACAAACATAAAAAATAGCTCAAATTCTCTAATCATCTGAGAAATGCAAATCAAAACAACAATGAGATATCACTTAACTCCAGTGAGATTGGCTTATATCAAAAAGTCCCAAAACAACAAATGTTGGCGGGGATGTGGACAGATAGGAACACTCATACACTGCTGGTGGGACTGCAAATTAGTACAACCTCTACAGAAAGTAACATGAAGATACCTCAAAGAACTAAAAGTAGAACTACCATTTGGTCCAGCAATCCCACTAGGGGGTATTTACGCAAAGCAAAAAAAGACATTCTATAGTAAAAACATCTGCACGTGAATGTTTATAGCAGCACAATTCACAATTGCAAAGATGTGGAAACAACCCAAGTGCCCATCAATATATGAGTGGATTAGTAAAATGTGGTATATGTATACCATGGAGTATTACTCAGCAATAAAAAACAACGGTGAATTAACTCATCTGGTATTATCCTGGATGGAACTAGAGCCCGTTCTTTGAACTGAAGTATCACAAGAATGGAAAAACAAGCACCACTGGTACTCACCATCAAATTGCTACTAACTGATCAATACTTATGTCACACATGGAAATGATATTCATCAGGGGTCGGGCAGGCGGGAGGGTGGTGAAGGGGATGGGAAAACTCACATAATGGGTGCGGGACACACTGTTTGGGGGATGTTCACGATTGTAGCTCTGACTTGGGCAGTGCATAGGCAATATATGTAACCAAAGTGTTTGTACCCCCATAATATTCTGAAATAAAAAAAAGAAAGAAAAGAAAAAAATCAGCAGGGCGTGGTGGCATGCGCCTGCAGTCCCAGCTACTCAGGAGGCTGAGGCAGGAGGATCGCTGGAGCCCAGGAGCCCAAAGCTGCAGTGAGGTATTATGATGCCCCTGCACTCCAGCCTGGGTGACAGAGCAAGACACTGTCTCGTAAAAAAAAAAAAAGAAAGAAAAGAAAAAGAAAAATATAAAGAAAAAGAAATGGACAAAGCACTTGAAAAGACATTTCTCCGAAGATATACAAATGGCCAATAAGCCATGAACAGAGGCCCGCATCATCAGTCACTACGGTAAGGCAAATCAAAACAATGATGTACAGCTTCACACCCACTAGGAAGGCCATAATCCAAAAACCAGAAAATAACAAGTGTTAGTGAGGTTGCGGAGAAGCTGGAACCTTCTACCTTGCTGGTAGGAAAAAAAATGGTGCACTTGCTGTGGAAAATAGTTTGCCAGTCCCTCAAAAAGTTAAACATAGAGTTACCGTGACTCGCGAATTCCACTTCTAGGTGAAACCCAAAAGAATTGAAATCAGGTGTTCAAACAAAAACTTTACATGAATCACAACAGCATTATTCATAATAGCTAAAAGGTGGAAACAAATATCCATCAACTGATGAATAGATAAACAAAATGTGGTCCATCCAGATAATGGAATATTATTCAGCCATAAAAAGGAATGAAGTTCTGACTCATGCTACACATGGGTGAACCTCAAAGACATGCTGACAGAAATAAGCCAGACACAAAAGGTCATATATTGCATGATTCCATCTGTGTGAACTATCTAGAAGAGCCAAAACCATAGAGCCAGAAAACAGAGGGAGGGTTGCTGGAATGAAGCAGGAATGGGGAGTGACTGGTTAATGGCCGGGGGTCTCCACGTGGGATGATGACGGTGCTCTGGAAGTAGATATACGTGGTGGTTGCACAACACTGTGAATGTACTAAACACCCATTAATTGTATACTTTAAAATGATTAATTTTGTGTTGTGTGAATTTCACCTGAATAAAACATTTAGAAAGAAATCTAGGACTCCAAGGCAGAGAGGATCAGGAAAGCCACCAGGGAGGCTGTGAGTTCAAGCCAATCCCCCAACGGAGAGGCAGAGAGGGGTGGGGACGTCTGCGGCCTGGATAGGAACGAGGCTATGTGAGGCCAGTGGGCACTGGGCTAAGCCTGAGCCCACTGCGGTCCCGGGAGGCTGCTGGCTGGCTTGGAAGTATAGAGGAAACCCTGCAGGGTGGGTCTGGCCACGGGGCTAGGGAGGTGCCAGCACAGACCCTGATGGGCAGGCAGCAGGCGGGCACACTGCTGGGCTCTGTCCCTCACACCAGGCTCCTCTGGTCAGGCTCAGCCGCAGGTGGCCGGGAGGAGTTACTGAACCTGCCTCTGTGTTTGTCCATCTGCACAGTGGGGGCTAATGCAGTGACCTCCTTGCGGCAGGAAGTGAGATGCCACAGGACAGCGCTCCTGGCCGGGCGCTGGGCACCTGCAGACCTGACGTGACGTGTGGCTAGATTCCCGTCTGCCGCCTGGTGGGGCAGCCCCACACCACAGCCAGAGCCTCAGGGGAAGACGAGACACTGTCCTGGTAATATTGTCTGTTGTTAAATAAAAAATGAATTTTTTAAAAAATAGTTTTTTATTATGGTAAAATATATACACCATAATCTCATTTTAACAGTTTGCAAGTGTACAATTCAGCATCATTAGTTACATTCACAAGGTTATGTAACCATGCCACAACCTATACCCAAAACTTTCATAATCCCCAATGTAAACTATATATCAATTAAATGATAACTCCCCATTCTCCCCTGCCCTCAGCCCCTGGTGACATCCACTATACTTTCTGTCTCCATCAAATTACCTATTCTGGGTACCTCAGGTAAGTGGAGTCACGTAACATTTGTCCTTCTGTGTCTGGCTTATCTCATTAAGCATAATGGTTTCAAGGCCCATATGTTGCAGCATTCACCAAAATCAAAATTTCATTCCTACTTGTGCCTGAGCAGTCTTCCACCGTATGTGCACACACGTTTTGTTTATCCGTTCATCTGCTGATAGACGCAGGGTTGTTTCCACCTTTCGGTCACTGTATATAATGCTGCTGTGAACATTTGTATAGGGATATCTGCTTTCAGTTCTTTTGGATGTATGCCCAGCAGTGGAATTGCTGGGTTATACGGCAGCTTTATTTTCAACCTTTGGAGGGGCTGCCAAACTTTTCTGCAGCAGGTGCACCATTTTACATTCCCACCAGCAAAGCACAAATAAGGGTTCCAATCTCTCCACATCCTCACTAACACTTGCTATTTTCCACGTTCTTGATTTCAGCCATCGCAGTCGGTGTAAAGTGGCGTCTCCCTGAGCACTGAAGGTGTTGGGCCTCTTGCCATGGCCTGTTGCTCTCCTGTGTGTCTTCTGTGGAGAAACGTCTACTCAAGTCCTTTGCCCATTTTTGAATTGGGTTGTTCTCTGTTGCTGTTAATGAGTTGTAGCAGTTCCTCGTATATTCTACATATTAACCCCCTGTGGAATAGATAATTTGCAAACATTTTCTCCCATTCTGTAGTCTAACTTCACTTTCTTGATAGTGTTCTTTCAGGCAAAAAAGTTCTTAATTTGATGAAGTTCAATTTACCTTCTTTGTCGACGTTTCTGGTGCTGTTGGCGTCCTACCTATGCACTCGTCACCAAACCCAACACCATGAAGATTTTCCCCAACGTTTTCTTTGAGGAGTTTTATAGTTTGAGATCCTTTGCTTTTGGTGATGGGGTCTTGCTCTGTTGCCCAGGCTGTAGTGCAGTGGCATCATTATAGCTCACTGCAGCCTCCAACTCCTGGGCTCAAGCCATCCTCCTGCCTCGGCCTCCCAAGCAGCTGGGACTATAGGAGCATGCCACCATGCCTGGCTAATTTTTAAAAAATTTTTTGTAGCAAAGGGGTCTCACTATGCTGCCCAGGCTGGTCTCGAACTCCTGGCCTCAAGCAATCCTCCTGCCTCAGCCCCCCAAGTGCTGGGACTACAGGCACGAGCCACCTCACCAGGCACCATTTTTGTCTTTTTAGCAACATTTATGTTGTGCTGATTCAGAAATTAACGCACATTCATTCCATTTCCTCATGGCCAGCTGGAAAGAGGCTGCCTCAGGGTCCTGAGCTCAGCTACCCAAGAGGCAAGTGGTAGCAATGGGACTGCAGCCAGGGCAGATGCGAGAGGCTGTCTTCACTCCCACTGAATGATGGGGAAACTCAGCTTAATGAAAATTTGTTATGTGAATGAATTGTATTTCAAATTTGAATTGGAAGATAGAAATTCAAAAATGGGAATATTGAAATATTAGCTTTACTTCTAATATTTGGCCCCAGAGATCTGGCCCCTCTTCTCTGGAATCAACCTGTTATTGTTGAACTGAATCTTCCATTTTTGCAATGTTTGATAGAGGCTTCAGCCTGCTTCTTTTTATTCACTTTCATAATGGAAAGCAGATGTTTACAAATGCGGGGGCTTTCTGTACATCACTGCACAGTGCTGTTTCCCATAGAAGCCATGTGTCTGGTGGGGCTTCACAGGGGCACATCACTGCCACTGCACACGTGAGCCACCACCTTACACATTCACCACTGTGTAGTCTGACCCTCCCACTGCTGCCTCCCTACAGTCTCAGCATGGACGCATGTGACATGAATGCATGTTAATTCATCTGCAAAGTTTTCAATGGGAGAAATCTTTGTGTGATTAATCCCTCCCCCAGTTTTGAGAATATAGTTCAGGCCATCACTTCCATTTCAGGAAACCATGCAGGAAGGGGTCTGGGTTATTCTTTGGGAAAAGAGCTTTCCAAAGATACATTTTTATTAGCCTTGAGTGGATGGAATCCCCTGTCTGTGAGGCCAGTCATGACTGCCCATAAGGGGAGGGGTTCTGGGTGTAAACAAATGCCTGATCCATGCTTTTGGGGTGCAGTGGAGGGAGGAGGGAGGATATTCTCCTTGCTCCGTATAACTGGATGGTCTAACAAGTCAACTTATTCAGTGGTTCTGCATCACTTGGGGTTCCCAGTGCAAGTGGAAAAGTTGATCTTGGGTAATCTGAGCAAAAGGGAACCCATCAGAAGGACACCTGGAGCTTGAAGCATGGGGAAGGCTGGGGCCAGGCCTGGGAGTGGTCTAGAACAGCTCCCTGGCCAGGGGGAATCCTCAGAGAAAGCCCCTGGCCCTGAATTTGCTGGATGGGGTTCCAGTTCCCCAAGGGAGTGCCCAGGTGGTTGAGAATCATACAGGGAGATGCAGGGAGAGGGAGAGACCAGCCTTTGGGGCTTCCAGGTGAGGCCACATGGGGCAACCACCAGGATTATCCTCCCAGTGTGATTACTCTTTGGTTGTGGGGACAAGGGCAGAGGTCATTCCCAAGTAGGAAATTGGGGGTAAGTGGATAGGGATGGGAAGGTGTGTCTGATTTCACTTCAGTGCAGCACACCAGCCTATGGGTGGAGCTGGCCCATAGTCAGGGTCAACTCCCTACCTGTTAACACACAAGATTTATAAGATCCAGACCCTCATAACATGATATCTAAAATATCCTGGGTATAATTGAAAAACACCCATCATATCAAGAATTAGGTAAATGTAATCTTGAACAAGTTGGACAATCAAAAGACCCCAACGCTGAGAGGACACAGATGTTGGAACTATCTGATGTGGATTTTGAAGTAGCCATCATAAAATGCTTCAACAGGCAATTAAACATGTTTGAAATAAATTAAAAATATAAAGTCTCAGCAAAGAAATAGAAGATATAAAGAAGCAGTAAATGGAGAAAAAATACAATAAGTGAAATTTTAAAAACTCAATGAATGAGTTCAAAAACAGAATGGAGCAGAGGAACAAGTAAGTAAACATGAAAAAAAACAACTCAAATCACCCCATCTGAACACCGAGAGATAAAAGACGACAACAACAAAAAAGAACCTCACATACCACCAGCGAGATTATAGCAAAAGATCTACCTTTCGTGTCACTGGAATCCCAGGATGAGGAAAGAAGGAGGGGGGGTGAAAAGACACTTGCGAAGGTCGTGGCTGGCAGCCACCCAAGATTGCAACACAAACCAACAAACCAACCAAGAAACCCCCAAACCCTGTAAACCTAAAGATTCAAGAAACTGAGCAAAACAAAATAGGATAAACCCAAAGAAATATACACCAAGATACAAGGTATGGTCTAAATTTTGACCCCCACAAAATTCGTATGTTAAAGACCCAACACCAAATGTGATGGCGTTTGGAGATGGGGCCTTTGGGAGGTAATTAGGCCCAGATGGGGTCATGAGGGTGGAGCCCCCATGATGGGACTACTGTCCTTAAAGGAACAGACACCAGAGAGCTTGCACTCTCTCTCCCTACCGCATGAGGACAGAGCAAGAAGGTGGCCATCTGCAAGCCAGGAAGAGGTCCCTCAACAGAGCCCAACCATGCTGCCACCTTGATCTTGGGTTTCTAGCATCCACGACTTTGAGGAAATAAATTTCTATTGTTTAAGCCACACATTCTATGGTATTTTGTTATAGCAGCCCATGCAGACTAAGACAACACATAATTAACAAACTATTGAAAACTACAGACAAAGAAAAATCTTGAGGGCAGTAAGAGAGAAATGACATCTTGCCCAAAGGGGAAAAAACCCCAACATTTGAAAGACAGCAGATTTATCATTAGGCCTTTGGACTGATACAGGGACCTACCTGGAGACCGTGCAGCAGCATTGCTCCAGAGAGAAAGCACAGCAGGGTCCTGCTGGCTTCTGAACCCTGGGCACTGCAGCTGGTGCCATTTTGAGGTTCCCAGCCTCAAATTGCTTCATCTACCTGGGGGTCAGTTTCATTGCTGCCATCTGTTCATTGCCCCTGCTGGGCTGGGGAGGCCAGGTGCTCTCATACAGCCCATAAGCGGGAGCCACACACTTCTGCTGCCAACAGGGGACCTGGGCAGAGCACACACCCACAGCCCCTGGCACCTGCCACTGCCATTTGGATAGTGCAGCCACTGCCATTGCTCCCTGAGTAGTGCCACTGCCAATGGACCTGGGCAGGGCAAATGCCCACACTGCCACCACCACTGTTGCCACTGCCACCACTGCTGCCAGATCTGAGTGGAGTGAACACCCACAGCCCTGGCACCCACTGCTCCTTCCTAGGTAGCCCCACCCAGCCACCACTGCCACTGGGGGACCAAGGCAGGGCAAACCCCCATGGCCACCTGCCCCCACAGAGAGGGACCCACCCTGCCCCCACCTAAGGTTTCAGTAGTGGCCTGGGGACCAGCCTACCTCTCCACATAGATATCCCCCAGCACCTGCTTGGACTGTGACAACCACAGTGGAGTGGGGAGACACAGGAAAACAGCAGTGTTGCTGGCTCTCAATGCATCCACCCCTCTCCTGCCTGGTGACTCTTCTGGAGCAGGACTGAAGCACACCATCCAGGGACCTCTCCCTCTTTTCACTAAGAAACTGAGTTCACAGCAGAGGAGGACAAGTTTACCACAAAGCTATCTGTTTTGAGCTGAGAGAAGAGGTTCCAGATGAGAAGGATCTGCATAAGAACTCTGGCAACACGAGAAAACAGGCTGCTTTGACACCACCAAAGGATCACACTAGCTCTCCGGCAATGGACTCCAACCAAAAGAAAATTGTTGAAATGTCAGGTATGGAATTCAGAATATGGATCACAAGTAATATCAATGAGAAAGCTGAATACCAACACGAAGAAACCAAAAAATTAGTTCAGGGCATGAATGAAAAATTCACTAAAGAGATAGATAATCTAAGAAAAAATATAACAGATCTTCTGGAAATGAAAGAGCCATTTAGGGAATTTCAAAATACAGTGGAAAGTTTTAACAACAGACTAGACCTAGCAGAAGAAGGAATTTCAGAGCTTGAAGACAAGGCTTTTGAATTAACCAAGTCAGTCAAAAATGAAGGAAAAAGGATAAAAAAGAATAAACAATCTCCTGAGAAATATGGGATTATGTAACGTGAACAAATATAAGAGTCATAGGTATCCCTGAGGGAGAAGGGGAAAAAAAAAAAAAAAAGCAGAGCATGGAAAACCTATTTGAGGGAATAATGGAGGAAAACTTCCCTGGTATTGCTAGAGATTTAGACATCCAGATTCAAGGTCATCAAACATCTGAAAGGTTCATGGCAAATAGGACATCACCAAGACACATACTCATCAGTCTGGCCAAAGTCAAAGTGAAGGAGAAAATCCTACAAGCTGCAAGATGAAAGCATCAAGTAACTTATAAAGGAAAACCCATCAGACTAACAGCAGACTTCTCAGCAGAAACTTTACAAGCCATAAGGGTTTGGGGGTCCCATTTTAAGTCTTCTTAAACAGATAACTGCAAGCCAAGAATTTTGTATCCTGCAAAACTAAGTTTCATAAATGAAGGAGAAATAAAATCTTTCCCAGGTAAGCAAACACTAAGGGAATTTGTTACCAGTAGACCTGCCCTACAAGAAATGCTTAAAAGTGCTCTATACATGGAACAGAACAATCAATACCCACCAGTGTAAAAACACGTGAAGGCTAAAACTCACAGCTCTTATAAAACAGTAACACAAGGGACAAAACAAAGCAACTAGGTACAATCAATATGATGACCAGAACAGTATCTCACATATCAACACTAACATTGAATGTAAATGGTTTAAATGCCCCACTTAAAATATATAGATTAGCAGAATGGATAAAAAAAACCCACAACCCAATTATATGCTGTCCTCAAGAAACCCATTTAATCACAAAGATTCTCATAGACTCAAGGTTAATGAGTGGAAAAAAATTCTACACAAATGGAAAACAAAAGCAACTAGTAATATTCTCATATCACACGAAATAGAATTTAAATCAACAATGGTAAAAAAATATATAAAGATGGTCATTATATAATGATAAAGGGATCAATTCAATAAGAAGATATAACAATCCTAAATATATCTGCACCTAGCACAGGAGCTCCCAGATTCATAAAACAAATCCTACTAGATCTAAGGAAAGAAGTAAACAGCAACATCATAATAGCTGGGGACTTCCATACTCCACTGACAGTACTAGACAGATTGAGGCAGAAAATCAACAAAGAAACACTGGACTTAAATGGGACTCTGCAACAAATGGACCTAACAGAAATTTACAGAACATTCTACCCCAAAATTGCAGAATATACATTCTTCTCACCACAACCATCAGCACATGGGACATCTTCCCAGATAGATCACATGTTAGTCCACAAAACAAGTTTTGGCAAATTAAAAAAAAATGAAATCATACCATGCATATTCTCAGGCCACAGTGGGATAAAACTAAAAATCAATCCCAAGAAGAACTCTCAAAACTACACAAATACATGGAAATTAAGCAACCTGCTGATGAATGATCCTTTGCTCGATGATGAAATCAAGATGGAAATAAAAAAAAAATTTTCAAATTGAACAAAAAAGGCAACACAAACTTCCCAAATCTCTGGGATACAGTAAAAGCAGTGCTAAGAGGGAAATTCATAGCACTAAGTGCCTATATCAGAAAGACAAAAAGATCACAAATTAACAACCTAATGTCACATCTTAAGGAACCAGGAAAAGAACAAACCAAACCCAAAGTTAGAGGAAGACAAGAAATAACAAAGATCAGAGAAGAACTAAATGAAATGGAAGCCAAAGAAACAATACAAAGGATCAATGAAACAAAAACTTGGTTTTTTGAAAAGATAAACAAAATTTATAGACCACTAGCTAGATTAACCAGAAATAGAAAAGAAAGGATTCAGATAAGCTCAATCAGAAATGAAAAAGGAGACATTACAACTGACACCACAGAAATACAAAATATCATCCAAGACTACTATGAAAACCTCTATGCACAAAAACTAGAAAACCTGAGGAAACGGGTAAATTTTTGGAAACACACAACCTTCCAAGCCTAAATCAGGGAAAAATAGAAATCCTGAACAGACCAATAACAAGTAGTGAGATTGAAACAGTCATAAGAAAAGTCTTCCAACAAAAAAAAAGCCTGGGACCAGATGGATTCACAGCCAAATTCTATTAGATCTACAAAGAAGAACTGGTACCTATCCTACTGTTCCATAACATCAGGAAGGAGAGAATCCTCCCTAACTCATTCTATGAAGCCAGTATCACCCTGACACCAAAGCCAGGAAAGGGGACAACAAAAACAAAAAAGAAAACTACAGACCAATATCCCTCATGAACATAGATGCCAAAATCCTCAACAAAATACTAGCAAACTGAATCCAATAGTATATAAAAAAATATAATTCACCATGATCAAGTGGGTTTCATCCCAGGGATGCAAGGATGGTTCAACATATGCAAATCAATAAATGTGATTCACCACATGAACAGAATTTAAAAACAAAATCCACATGTTCATCCCAATAAATACAGAAAAAGCATTTGATAAAATTCAGCACCCCTTCATGATAAAAACCCTCACCAAACTAGGCATAGAAGGAACATGGCTCAAAATAATAAAAGCCATATATGACAAACCCACAGCCAACATCATACTGAATGGGGAAAAGTTGAAAGCATTCCCCCTAAGAACCAGAACAAGATAAGGATGTCCACTGTCACCATTTCAACTCTACATAGTACTGGAAGCCCTAGCTTGCAGAGCAATCAAGCAAGAGAAAGAAATAAATGGCATCCAAATTAGAAAAGAGGAGGTCAAACTATCCCTGTTTGCCAATGATATGATCTTATATCTGGAAAACACTAAAGACTCCACCAAAAGACCCCTAGAATTGATAAATAAATTTAGTAAAGCCTCAGGTTACAAAATTAATATACACAAATCAGTAGCATTTCTGTACACTAATAACACTCAAGCTGAGGGTCAAATCAAGAACTCAATACCATTTACAACAGCTGCAAAGAAAATGAAATACCCAGGAATATACCTAACCAAGGAGGTGAAAGATCTGTACAAGGAGAACTATAAAACACTAAAGAAAGAAATCATAGGTGACACAAACAAATGGAAAAACATCCCATGTTCATAGATTGGAAGAATTAACATTGTTAAAATGTCCATACTGCCCAAAGAAATTTACAGATTCAACACAATTCCCATCAAAATACCAACATCATTTTTCACAGATCAAGGAAAAACAAGTCTAAACTTCATATGGAACCAAAAAAGAGCCTGAATAGCCAAAGCAATTCTAAGCAAAAAGAACAAATCTGGAGACATCACATTACCTCACTTCAAATTATAAATACAAGGCTATGGTAACCAAAAGAGCATGGTACTGGTATAAATGCAGACACATAGACCAATGTAACAGAATAGAGAACCCAGAAATAAAGCCTTATAGCTACAACCAACTGATGTTTAACAAAGCAGACAAAAACATACACTGGGGAAGGATGCCCTGTTCAATAAATGGTGCTGGGAAAATTGGATAGCTACATGCAGAAGAATGAAATGTGATCCCTATCTCTCACTATATACAAAAATTAACTCAAGATGGATGAAAGACTTAAATGTAAGAACTGAATAAAAAATAAAAATTCTAGAATAAAACACAAGAAAAACTCTTCTGGACATCAGCCTAGGCAAAGGATTTATGACCAAAATCTCAAAAGCAAATACAGCAACAACAAAAATAAATAAATGGGACTTAATCAAACTAAAAAGTTTCTGAACAGCAAAAGAAATAATCAACAGAGTAAATAGACAACCTACAGAATGGGAGAAAATATTCACAAACTATACATCTGATAAAGGACAAATATCCAGAATCTACAAAGAATTCCAACAAATCAGCAAGGAAAAAAACAAAACAAAACAAAACAAATAACCCCATCAAAAAGTGGGCAAGGGACATGAACAGATTTTTTTCAAAAGAAGATACACAAATGGCCAATAAACATATGAAAAAAATGCCAACAAATTTGATAACCTAGATGAAATAAACAAATTCCTAGAAACACAAATCGCACCAAGACTAAGTTAGGTAGAAATAGAAAGTCTGAATAGACATAACTAATGTGGAGATTGAATTAGTAATCAAAAATCTCCTGACAAAGAAAAGCCCTGGAACAAAGAACTAATACCAATTCTTCTCAAACTTTTCCAAAAAATTGAAGGGGAAGGAAAACTTCCTAATTCATTTTTATGAGGCCAGCATTACACTGATTCCAAAGCCAGACAAAGACACTACAAGAAAAGAAAACTACAGACCAACTTCCCTTATGAACACTGATGCAAAAATTCTCAGCAAAACACTAGCAGACCAAATTCAGCAGCATGTTAAAAGGATTATGCACCATGACCAAGTATGACTTATTCTTGGAGTGTTAGGGTGGTTCAACATATGAAAATTGATCAATGTAATAAACTACATTAACAGAATGAAGAAAAAACCCATATAATCATCTGAATTGATGCAGAAGAAGCATTTGATAAAATTCAACACACTTTCATGATGAAAAAAAACACTCAAAACACTAGGAATAAAAGGAAACTATCCCAACATGATAAAAGCCATATATGAAAAATTCACAGCAAACATCATAATCAATCATGAAAGACTGAAAGCTTTCCCTCTAAGAGCAGGAACAAGGCAAGGATGTCTGATTTTTCCACTGCTACTCAACATAGTACTGGAAATTCTAGCCAGAGAAATTAGGCAAGAAAAAGAAATAAATGACATTCAACTTGGAAAGGAAGAAGTAAAATTACTTCTGCTTGCAGATGATATGATCTTATATGTAGAAAACCTGAAGGATTCCACACACAAAAACTGTTAGAACTAATAAACAAATTCAGCAAAATAGCAGGATACAAAGTCAACACACAAAAATCAGTTGCATTTCTATATACTAACAACGAACAATCTGAAAAGGAAACTGTGAAAACAATTCCACTTACGGAAGCATCAAAACTAATAAAATATGTAGGAATTAACTTAATTGAGGAAGTAAAAGAGTTGTACAATGAAAACTACAAAACATTGCTGTAAGAAATTAAAGAAGACATAAATAAATGGAAACACATCCCACATTCATGGACTGGAAGATGTCAATATTACCCAAAGCAATCTACAGATTAAATGCAATCCCCATCGAAATCCCAAAGGCTTTTTGTTTTCAGAAATAGAAAAACCCATCCTAAAATTCATATGGAATCTCAAGGGACCCCAAATAGCAAAAACAATCTTGAAATAAAAGAAGAAAGCTGAAGGACTCACACTTCCTGATTTCAAAGCTTACAACAAAGCTACGGTGATCAAGAACACAGTAACGTGCAGTCTGTCTTTATGCCAGTACCACGTTGGCATAAAGACAGACATATATAGACCAGTGGACTAGACCATGGAGCCCAAAAATAAACCCTCACATATGTGGTCAAATGGTTTTTGACAAGGGTGCCCAGATCATTCAATTGAGGGAAAAAACCGTGTTTTAAACAAATGCTTTTGGGAAAACTGGACATCCACATACAGAAGAATGAGGTTAGACCTTTTGTCTCAACATCTCCTTTCCACATGGGTGTGGAAACTTAAACCCAAGACTCTAGACCGACATTCTCCCGGGCAGCTGCCCTTTGGCTCCCACACTTCAAACCTTTATTTTCAGTCTTGTATTTGTTTTTGGTTCCTGTCACACCCCTGACCTCCTTGTGAGCTCAGCTCCGCATTAAAAGGTGTCATTTCCATCTTGCACTCACAAGTTCTGTTGTGGGTGCCTTCTAGGGTTAGGCCATCACAGGTAATGACAGAAGTGGAAATCTATTTTGATTTATTTCTAATATCATTTTCTAGTCTTGTTTTTAGAATATTTGCCATTCCCCTCTGCTATGGTTTGAATATTTGTCCCCTCCCAAACTCATGTTGAAATTTAATTGCCATTGTGATGGTATTAGGAGGCGGCACCTGTGAGAGGTGGTTAGGCGGTGAGGACTCCACCCTCTTGAATGGACTAATGTTATTTTGGGAGTGGGTTTATTATTTCAGGAGAGGACTTGTTATAAAAGGGTGAGTTCACCAGCCTTGGTAAAATAGTGAGACCTCGTCTCTAAAAAAATTTTAAAAATTAGCCAGGTGCAGTGGCATGCATTCCCAGCTACTCGGGAGGCTGGGTAATGGGTAGAGGCTGGAAAGACTTGGAGCAGCAGGCTAGAAAAAGCTTGCATTGCTGTGAACAGAGCATTAAGGGTGATTCTGTTGAGGGCTTGGGAGAACAGGAGAGCTGTAGGAAAGTGAAACTTCTTTGAGATTACTTAAATGGTCATAACAAAATGCCAGAAAAATATGGATGGTGAAGGCAATGCTAAGGAAGTCTCAGGCAGAAATGAGGAAAAAGATATTGGAAACTGGAGTAAAGGCTATTCTTGTTACAAAGTGGCAAAGAACTTGTCTAAGTTGTCTCCATGCCTGATTCTTTTGTGGAAGGCAGCACCGAACAGCAATAAACTAGGATATCTAGTCATAGAAATATCAAAGCCACAAAGCATTCAGGGTGCTTTGCATTCATGGCTTCTCTTAACTGCATATGGCAAAATCTGAGAAAAGAGAAATGATTTAAAGATGGAGTTTATAATTGAAAGGGAGGAAAAACATAAAGATTTGGAAAACTCTCAGCCTGGCCATGTAAAGAATAAGAAAATCGCACTCAGGAGAGAATAGCAACAGTGCCAAGCTACTGCTCAATAGGGAGATTAGTTAGGGGTGAAGGAAGCCAGGTGATATTCATCAAGACACGAGTAGAAAGCCCAGCACGCATTGCAGAGATCTTTGAGGCTGCCCCCCCACACCAGGCCCAGCGCAGGGCCTACGGGCAGGCGTTCCAGAGAGGGGCTCAGGGTGCCCATGGGACCTTAGCTTTTGCTGCTTTGAACCACTTCAAGTGTCTGCTTCTGGTGCAGTGCTCCTTGATGACCCCAGCTGAGGCTCCAGGTTCAACTCACTCACTGCTCCAGAGGGTGCAAGCAGTGAGCCGTGGTGGCATCCATGTGGCACTAACTCTGCAGACACACAGAGTGCACAAGTTTGGGCCATGGTGGCCTCCACCCAGACTTCAAAGGATGTCACCAACAGCCTAGGGGCCTAGGCCAGGAATTGCCACCAGGGCAGAGCTGTTGCAGAGTCCTCCCCAGGGCAATGCCTAGTGCAGCCGTGGGGGTGGGGACCCCCGAGACCCCAGCACTGCAGAACCACAGTGCAGCCCCAGCTGTGAGAGCTGCTGGCGGGGCTGAGCCCAGCAGAGCTGGGGGCGGGGCTGCCCGGGGCCTTGGGGCCACCCCCACCCCAGTGTGTGTGGAAGGTGGGACTTGGAGTCAAGGAAGGTGATCCTCCAGCCCTGGGATGTGCTGTTGTCTGTGCTGTGGGGCTTCAGGCTTACCTGGGACCAGTTGCCCCTTTCTTCTAGCCTAGGTCTCCCTTTCAGAATGGGAATGTCTGTCCTATGCCTGTCCCACCACTGCATCTCAGGAGCACGTGACCGGAGGGGAGGTAGCCTGGACACGGAGCTGCCTTGAGTCTCACCTGTGTCTGCTGCAGGTGAGACCTGACTTTGGACTTCTGAGGTGGTGCTGGGATGAAGGGAGACTTTGGGGCTGTTGGGACGGATGAATGTATTTTGTGAGACAGACATGAGTTTTGGGGCCGGGTGCAATGCTGTGGTTTGAACGCTTTCATCCCCTCCAAGACTCATGTGGAAACTCAATCCCTAAAGCAACGGTGTTGGGAGGTGGGGCCTGTGAGAGATGATCAGGCCATGAAGGCTCTGCCCTCCTGAATGGACTAACACTGTTATCATGAGAGTGAGTTCACCTAAGGGGGGTAAGTCTGTTCCCCTTTTATCTCTCTCCTCCCTCCCTCCCTGTTCTCTCTCTCTCTTTCTCTCTCACACACACAGCACACACACCCTGTCTTGTCCCTCTGCCATGTGAGGATGCAGGAAGAGGCCCTCACCACATTTGGCCTCCTGGTCTTGGACTCCCAGCCTCCAGAACTGTGAGCCAATAAATTTCTGTTCATTGTAAATTGCCCAGTCTGTGGTGTTCTGTTGCAGCAGCAGAAAGGACTAAGACACTCTCTGTATCATTTTGCAGTCCTGCAAGAAGGGTGTTCTTTTTTCTTCATTTTATCTCCGAGGAAACCGAGCCCTGGATGGGTAAAGAAATGAGGCAGTTGTGTCTGCGCCCAGCATGCCTGTCAGCTGCTGAGCCCTCCTGAGCTCCCCAGGCTTTGCGGTCCTTTGGTTTGCAGGCACCTGCAGGGCAGCTGTTATTTCTCTTCCCATCTCATGGCTGAAAACCTGAAGTTTCGTACAAGTTGTACAAATTGTGTGGCAGTTTTCGATGTTTGTATTAAAAATATTTTAGGTAGAAAATGTGGTGCATACATACAGAATGGAGTACTATTCACCCTTAGGAAAGAAGAAAATCCTGCCATTTTTGACAAGGATGACCCTGGAGGACATTATGTTATGCGAAGTAAGGCAGGCACAGAAAGACTAATACCACATGATCTCATTTAAATGTGGAATCCAGGAAAGTTGAACCCACAGAAGCAGAGAGGAGAAGGGTGCTTACCAGGGCCCGGGGGGATGAGGGGGGGAATGTTGGTCAAAGGATGCAAAATTTCAGGTAGACAGAAATTATTCCTCTAATTTCAATTAGACAAGAGGAATAAGTTCAAGAGATCTGTTGTACAACATGGTGGCTATAGTTAATGACAATGTACTGAATGCTTGAACATTGCTAAGAGAGGAGATTTTAAGTGTTCTCACCAGACCAAAAAATGATAAGGGAGGTAATGCGCATGTTAAGTAACTTGATTTAGCCATTACACAATGTATACGTATTTTTAAACATGTTTTATATAATAAATATATACAATTAGTATTTGTCAATTAAAAGAAATATATAAATTAAAAATTAATATTTTGTCCATTTTTGTTTCAAGCTCACTTACCTGTTGGTCATTTGTTACCCACTGTGTTTTCTATGTGTACGTGTCTGACAACCTAGCGGTTTCCTCAACACCTCACCCGCATTTCCAGGCACCTTCACAATGTATTTGAAGAATGTGAAGTAATGGTGTTGCTTTACCTCGGGTGTGAATACTGAATGTATCGACCAATAGACTGAAGGCCTTTGGTGGCATCTCAGAAGCCCTGGGGCACGATGGGGCTGGAGTCATTCTCTGTGCAGGAGTCAGAGCTGCCACCAGTCCGAGGAGGGGAGTGGGCACAGCCTTCTTCCCAGCTTGTACTGGTGTCACATAACTCAGAGTGGAGTTTTTCTTTTGTACATGGCTGGCACAGAGGAGACTCTCATACATATTTAAGTTGAATTAAAGTCCACTGACAAGGAGTTACATGAAGTCACACTCATCTAAAACGTTAATGGTTCTTTGCGAACTTGGTTTCCCCCAACACTAAGTTGTCCCATGTGACGGGAAAAAGACTCTGTGTGGGAGCCGAGGCTGGCACGTGGGCCTGGCACCAGGCCTCTGTCTTCCTCCCCAGGTGACTCTACAGCAGCTCCCAGGACAGTCCCACCCTCAGCAGGGCAAACGGGCATTGAGCGCCCCGTGTGTGCAGGCGCGTAGCAGGCCCGGGCACAAGGAGCCCCGGGACAAACACGCTGAGCCTGGAGGTCTGAGGCAAGTGTGGGCCAGAAGGCGGGGTCGCGTGGGGAGCTGGAAGAGCCACGTGCAGGGCCGTGCGCACACAAAGCTGGGTCTTCCTCGCGGGCAGTGTGGTCACATTTGGGTGTGGGAATCTCAGCTCCAGTCACCATGCGTGGGGACTGCAGACAGAGGTCTGTGGCCGTAGCCCCGGCTGGAGAAGGCAGCACCTGGAAGGAGGCAGGAGCAGCGAGACGGGATGGGGCTGAACCGGACCCCGAGAAAGCACCGGCTGGGCGTGGGCGGGAGGCTGCGGGCAGTGGAGCTAGGAAGATGCCGCCTCCCCGGCCGCTTCCACCTGCCTGTCATCTTCAGTTTGCCTGGAAAATTCTGGGGAGCTCTGCTCCAGCTACACTACAAAATAACATTGTGGATGGAATGGATCCTTGAGAGAAACCGCATCTCTGGACCGCGACTGCCTGCTTGCAGAAAGCCGCGCCTGTTGGGCCGAAGTCTCACGTAGAGTTTGCCGCGCACTCGGCTGTCCAGACACCCGCTCCGACTCAGCAAGTCCAAGCCGGAGCTGTGGATTCCTCCCCCCGGGGGAATCCCGTCTGTGTTATTTACCCCACCTCGGTCAATCACAACCTGACTCCAGCTGTAGAGGTTTCAGTGACCCCTGTGTCCTGCTCCCCTTCAGCCCAGCGTCAAGTGCCTGGGCCCTCCCAGCCGCTGCTCCCTGGTCTCCGCGCACCTTCCTTACCCTGTGCCTGGTGTGAGCGTTGCCCTTCCGTCTGGGCTTCGTTCCTGCTATACCGTCAGCTCCCAGGGAGCAGGGCTTTCTGCTGCCCCACCCCCCGGAGGTGACAGCTGTGCTGAGACACGGGGAAATAGAAGTACCGCTGTGCAACTGTTCACTGTCCCCACCTGCCCACACAGAGCTGACAACAAGAAAGTCAAGCCGGTCCCTGCCCTGTGTACCAAAATGACAACATCGTCCCCTCGGCTGCTGGCATAAGCCCAAACCCTGACCCTGCAAGCCCTGTCTTGCAAGCCCCACTGTCAGTTGGGCCCCTCCAACTGTGGCCCTTTGTTCCCTGCACCTACATCTGGCCCTTAAGTTTGCTGCTCATTTTTCTGGAATGTTCTTTTCTCAGATCTCTTCAGGGCTGCCCTTTCCCCCATCAGGGTCCCACACGTATTCCCTCTTCCACGACCCCCACCGGGCCTCACTGGCAGGGCCTCGCCCATCTCCAGACCTGCTGAGTTTCTTCACTGCTGCAGCCTTATGCAGGCACAAACACCGGGGCACGTCCACGTCGCAGTGATGGTGAGAAAAGGAAGCAGGCAGCACACCTCGCCACGGAGCGTGAGGACTGGCAGACCCACTTCTACGCCAGACCCACTTCTATGCCGTCAGGAGCTGAGTCTTACACCCGCCTCTCAGTGCCCGCAGGAGAGACAGCTTTCTCAGGTCAGCCCTACACCCCCTCAGGAACCATCTGGCAAAACTAGAGTGAGTGTCTTACAGCTGATAGGATTTTTAAGCATTATTCAGTTTTCACACTATTATTTTATAGATTGTGCAATTATCTGGACATCCCAGAGACTCAAAGTAACTAAAAGACAAAGGATCACCCACAAGGAGTAAAGTACAATATTAACTTTTGGCCCTAGAAATATTCTCGAGTTCCTTCTGAGAAGTCTGGGCACAGGGGCAATGCCTCCAGCGACCAGGCCAGGAGGGTCTGATCTCTTTGGAAAGGTGTATCATGGTCTTCTCGGGCTGAGGTAAGCAGGCTTTTGGCTTATTCAAACAGAAGGCAGACCAGGTTCATTGGGTACAAACCCCACTCTTGTTGAAGAGCAAAGGGAGTGGGGGAGGTTCTCCGATCTTTTCCTTCCAGGTGTTGAGTTTTCCAGGATGGGACCGGACAGGGACAGCTTCACCAGGAGATGACGGCTATGCTGAGCCCCACAGGAGGGATGGCACTTCCCTAGGTGCCAGGGCCCAGGCCGTGGGTGGGGGTGCGGACAGCCACGGCAGGGATGAGCTTCTCCTCCTTGGGCATCTCATTTGCTGGCCAGTTACCTGATGGTAAATTCAGGGTCTTCAAGGCTGTCAGCAAAGGCTCAGGGGGTTGCAGGTGTGAGGGGGGCCTGACTGATACGCAGACCTTCTCAAGAGGCAGGAGCCTGTGACCTTGGTGCCTCTGGCCAGTCCTGAGAAAGAGGAGGCACTCCTGGCATGGGCATATTCAGAGCCATGTGCTGACCCTCACATCTGTATGGAGCAGGTTCCCACCTTGAATAGATGGGGGTAGGGCAGCCAGAAGCCCTACCTCCGGGAGCTGAGAGTATACCAGGAGCGAAGCCCAGAGAGAAAGGTAACTCTTATGCCAGGCATAAGGGTAAGGAGGTGTCTGTAGGAAGAGCAGGGGAGGCAGCAGAAACAGCACATGCAAAGGCCCTGTGGTGGGTGGAAAGAAGGGCTATGTGGCTGGAGCATGGCAAGAAGGTAGGAAGAAGATGGAGGTGGTCCAGGTCCAGGGCTCTCTGACTGTGGTCAGAAGCTTGGGTTTCCCCTGTAGTGCTATGAGAAGGCTTAACAGGTTCTGAGCAAGAGATAACAGAATGTGGTTTACATTCCAGGGCCCTCACAGGGCCAGAACGATGTGGGCAACCCAGGTCACACAGCAGGAAAGGCAGTGGGGATGTGGGCGGCTGTGAGGCTGTGGGAACTAGAGGTGCTGAGGGGTGCCCTGAGTCTCTGCGCAGGAGATGCCGTAAAGGGATCTGAGAAGCCGGCCGGCCTTGCAAGGCGATGTTGCATGAGCAGCCCTGAGACATGGGACCCTGACCGGCTGGGGCCAGACAGACCCCAGGTCTGGAATGTTACTCTAGGAACCCTTCCCTTGGGACCCCTGTGCTTCTGTGTCTAGCAAAGTTCTGTAAGAGGTTTGCTAGTTCTCTCACCTTCCCCATATGCACAAGTTAATCCAATGTGGAAGGTATTTTCATAGGGGGGTACTAAGCAGGGCTCAAAAACGTTTGATACCTGTCATCTTTTATTGAATCTGCCCAACTTTCTCAATGACTTATGATTTTTAAAAATGTACAGATGACAAGATAGACTTGAGAATCCTCTAGCTTTGGCTGCTCTTAAGCTAAGGGGGCCACATTTTTGCCCTATTCACAGCCTGACAATCCCCGTGCAGAGGTCAGCTTTTCCACTCCGGGGACCTCGGGCTGGGCTTGGGCCTCCCGATCATCTGGCTCTTGGCGCCAGGCTGGGCCCCGCCCAGGGGCGCCCAGGATCCTCCGGGCTGGGCCCCCTCCAGCCACGCCAGCCTCCTACCTGCCAGGGACCACTCGCCCAGGGACGCCCCTGCTCTGGACTCTCGGTCCGGGACCTCCGAGCACAGGACGGTCGGTGCCTGCGGCCACTGGAGCCCCAACTCGTCCCGGGGGTCCCGGAGCCCACAGGCTGCCGCCTGCACCTGTGCGCCCTGCGCTCGCCGGGGACCTCGACCCACGCGGGCCCTAGTAGCCGCGCCCAGGCCGCCGGCAGGCCCTGCGGGGCGCAGGGGGCCGTTGGAGCGCGGGCGGGGGTCACGCGAGGTGGCGCGGAGTAGGGGGCGCGGCGGGGCGCAGGCACAGGCAGGGCGCAGGGACGCGGGGCGGCGGGGTGGGCGGTGCAAGGGCGCTAGGCGGGGGGCACGGTGGGGCGCAGGGGCGCGATGGGGCGGGGATGCAGGGGCGCGGGACGCCGCAGCGGGGGCGCAGGGGCGCGGTGGCGTGGGGCGCGGCGGGGCGCAGCGGGCCGGGCGGGGCGCCCTCCGCTGTCCGCAGCCGCCCGCGTGCGTCCGGCCCGGCACTCCCGCCTGGAAACAGGAGACTAATCGGCGCAAGCCCCGCCCGCCGCGCGCGCGCCGCCGCGTGTCCCCGCCCGCGCGGTCGGTCGGAGCGCGGCTCAGCGGCGCGGCGGCGGCTCGGCACGGCGGCGGCCGGGCGCAGGCGGGCGGGCGGAGCAGCGGACGGCGCCGAGGCCGCCCCACGCGCCGGGCTCGCGGCGGCGGAGCGCGCCGGACTCGTCGGGGCCCGCGGCCGCCCGCGCCTTTCAATGGGCAGCTCGCACTTGCTCAACAAGGGCCTGCCTCTCGGTAAGGCCGCGCGCGCGCATTTCCGGCCCGGCGGGGGCGGGGCGGGGGCGCGGACGGGCGGGGGCAGGGGCGGGCCGAGCGCGCGCCCGCGGGGCCACCGCCTTTGTGTGCGAGTGCGCGTGCGCGCCGGCCCCCGCGCGTCGCCGCGGGTGGGGCGGGGCAATGCGCATGCGCGAGCTGCTGCGTGCCAGTGCGCGTGCGCGTGCGTCGCCGGCCTGCCCGCCCCGCCCGGGGCCCGCGCAGGTGACACAAAGGGCCCCGCGGGCCTGGGGGCGACCCCTGGCCCCATCCAACCGGCCCCGGCCCCATCGGACCCTCATCCCTACCGGAACCCCGGTCCCCCCGGACTCCGGCCCCAGCCCAACCGACCCCCGGGACGACCCCAGGCACCCTGACCCTGGGCGCCTCGGCCCCGCCGGACCCCAACCCCGGGCCACGGCCCCGAGGCCAGGCCCGCGGGCCTCTGGCTCCAGCCCTGTCCAGTCCACCTGCTGGAGCCAGACCAGCCCGCGGCCGGCTGGTTTGGCTTCTCGGCCTCGTTTAAGGTTCCTGGCTCTCAGGTTCGCGGGAGGCCAGCCGTGCTGCCGAGTGTTCGCCTGCTTAGCTCGCGGCACGAAATTAACTGCAAGTGGTTTGCTTTGAAACAAAAAGGGAGATCTGTTTTTTCAGCAGCTGGTTGCGTTCCGGCAGGTGGAGGCGGCCGGGGCTGGCTTCTTCCCCGCACGTCGCGGGGGAGGTGGACGGGAGAGGGGAGGTCGAGGCCCTCAAACTGCGGGATTCTCCCTGAAGAGCTGCCCGTCCGTCATGGCTGTTTAGGCGTTTTTAGTGGCGCTTAGTTTTGGTGGCAGGGCTCGGACCCACATTTGAATTGTTTATCCGTATTTAAAAATATGTAGAATCTTAATGGTCCCGCCGGAGGGGAGGGCAGCCCTTCCCCTGACAGCCCTCGGCTGCGCAGCGCAGAGGTGGGCGGCGCGGGCCTGAAGTGGCCATGCACGTGGTCCCTGCGCCCGCGCTCTGCTCTGGGCCGCCAGCTTCCACCTTGATAATTCGGGGGATTGGACTCAGTCCTGCTTGTCACCAGGGCACCTTTCCCCCTCATGTTTGCAGTGTGCTCTTGGCTGGCAGGAAATGCAGGCCCGGAGGGGCCTGAGCCTGAGGGCTGACGGCCAGGGAGGGAGCAGGCGGGGTTGGGCCACCCCGGGCTGCTGACGCGGGGCATTAGTTGTGACGCTGGCCCTGGAGGCACCTTAGCAGGCCACTGTGTCTGCCGGTGGCCATTTTGCAGTGCCTGCCTTGTCAGCGTGGGCCTTCCTCCTGGGAGGGGCGGTTCCAGGGTGTGGCAGGGGAGGGGCCGGGCGGGGCGCCTGGGTGGGTGAGGGGCCTCTCTGGCTTCCTCCTCTTCCTGGCCGCCCCACCCTCGCCGAGGCTGTGCGCATCCTGGCTGCAAAGTCGGGGCCCGAGGCTCCCAGCTCCCTGGAGGCCTATGAGAGGGAGGAGGCCACTGCTGCACCTGAGTGGGCAGGGTTTCGGGCTAGAACTTTCTCTGGCCAGGTGCCCGGCCCAGCCCTGCCCTCTGTCTCTGGGCATGCCGCAGAGGGCTGCCTTTGAGCCAGCGCCGTGCGTGGAAGAAGCTGGCAACCTGGCCAGGGCCCAGACTCCTTTTCGTGCCGATGGTTTTCTCGTGATGGCTCTGGACAAAATGACATTCTAGCTAGGGAAGAGGGAAGGAGGTTGGGCTTCTTTCCTCCTCTGAACAGTCAGGCATGTGGTGAGTGAGTCAGGTTTAAGTGGCACCCAGAGCCAGGATGCCAGGTGGGCTGGGGGCACAGGGTGGTCTGCTTGATCAAGTCCAAGCCTTTCCTCCTCTGGGGCCCCCATGTCTGTGCACCCCCCATGTCCCCTGGTTCCCCGTTCACGGTGTGTACAAACATGTCAGAGCACACGTTCGGTATACATCAGAGTATAGAGAAGGACCCCTCCCCCTGCCGTGTTGGCATCTGGGGTCCCAGGAGCTGTGTGCAGGCCAGCTCCCGTGCGAGCGATGTCCTCACTGAGCTCCTGGAGGAGTGACCACAGCAGGCAAGAGTGCAGGTGTGGGTCACCCCAGGGGCAGATTCCAGCCATGCCCTGGCCAGTGTGTGACCTCTCTGTGTCACCATTTGCAACACAGGGTAACTGTGGTGATGTGCGGTGTTCAGGGCTGCGCTGGGACATGCAGTGGGCACACTGGGGGCAGCGCTGTGCTCAGGAGCCGTGTGTTTACTGTTGTTGTTGAGGACCGCTGCAGTCTGGGAGCTGCCCTTTGTCCATTGCTCTGCCCACCTGGATGGAGGTGGGTTCCGGCTGGGACCCTGCCTGCCTCCTGCTCCCTGGTCTCCCTGCCCATGTGGCTGCCACTGTGTCTCACTCTGGGCATGGCCTCGTCTGTTCCGCCAGTGCTGCAGATGCCTCTTCTCTTTCTGTGGTTTTATCGCCTGTCCTTGGGCACGTGCTTTAATTGGGGTGTTGTCTATAAGGACATGCACTTGGGCTGCATCTGGCCTCTCTAGGGGTGTCTGCCCCCACCCACGAGAGTGCTCTTACTTTCTTCCCACTGCCCAGCCTTTTCTGGGGCCTCTGTCATGTTTCCAACGTGCAGTTTCATCCTGTTCAGCCTTAACTAGGGCGGCTTGTGGGCTCCCTGGAATTCTGTGAGATGGGTTCGTGGCTGGGGATGTCCCTTCTGGACATGTCAACCTGAGGACACCACAGTGCTGGGGGCTCCTGGCTGGGATGCATGGGCTGGAGGGGCTGGTCCTGCCATTCTGCTGAGGTCCTGGTGGGCTTGGCCTGGCCCCAGCTCAGGCCGTGTCCTGGGAGAGTGGAGGTGCCGGCTGGCCCTGGTGCCTTGCTCTCTGGACATTGATTATCTGGCAAACTGTCACTTGGTGTGTGGTCAGTAAGTGTTTACTGGAGGAGCTCCCTATGGCAGAAGTGACCACCACTGCAGGAAGAGGGCCCCAAGCTCAGAGGGGGCCAGTAACTCCCTCAGGGTCCAGTGGTGGGATTCCATCCGGCTCCCACCAGCCCGGCAGTTTTTCAGGTTTTCCTCTGCCAACTGTTTGCCACCTGCCCTTTGAACCTCATGGCCAGTGCTCCCGGGTGACCTGGTCTGAGTTGTCGGCAGCTCGGTATCGTGGTGCTGGAAAGTGTTCAGCCAGCACCACCAAGTGTGGCTGAGGGCCTCTCTGCAGGTAGATCTTTGTGCCACCCGTGATCTGATGTTCCCCATGGAGTGCCCAAGTCAGAGGCATGTGCATCATGAGGGTTTGTAATCCTGTGGCGACTCTCCTTCTAGAAAGACTTGCAGTTTTTACTCTGCTAGTGATGAGACGGAGGACTCATCTGGTGGTGCCGACAGAGGTGAGGCCTGGCACAAAGCCCAGGTGTCCAGGACATGGGGGAGTCAGCCATTTGTGCCACCCTGGTCCTGCCGTCTGACTGTGTTACCTGAGGGAAAGCTTGCTGGTGCCTCTTTTTGGGTCCTCTGACAGTCACTGGGTGTCTGCAGCCGTGGGGCAAGAGCTCTGTGGGGTGGACACGTCCAGCCCCCCAGGCCTCCAGTGTTTGCTACAACGGCTGCAGCACCACTGCCCCTGGGCAGGGCGATCCCTGAGGTGCCACCTTGTCACAGACCACGCACTAGCGGTCTCTGCCTCCAGGAAATGTTCACCTTTTCCCCGAAGCCAGAAACCTCTTGGGTGGCCAGTAGTCAGCTGAATATTAACCCGAGTCATCCCTCCGGGTGACCCCACAAGCGCCCCTTATCACAGTTTTTGTTCTGTGTCTTCCTTGACCTGCAGTGCAAGTGCCAGCAGGCCCGAGGAGCGGAGTGCCTCCCTGGTTCTCACGGACTGTCCCCAGAAGTACCGTGTTTGTGTGAGGGTGATGTTGGCGGTGTCCGTCCTGGCGAGGGTTTTCCGAGGCCCTGTGCGCTCTGCACAGGGGCTCCGCGTTGCCCTCGGGCTCCCTGGCCTTCTCCGGCCTGTCCCCAGCAGAGGCTTGGTTCCCTCCAGGCAGTAGGTGGCTCCATCTTGGCCCAGAAGGGTTCTGGGTCAGCCCCTGCCCTGGGCAGCACAGCCAGGCCCTAGTCCTCAGGCCTCCAGGGCTGGGCAACCAAAGCAGATGTCTCACTAATGCCCAGGTGCCTGTGCCGCCAGGGACTAGCCGGCAGGACAGCTTTATGAGCAGAGACGGCTGCTGGGGCCAATGCCAGCTTTTTAGCCCAGAGTAATACCTAGAGGGGGACAGGACGGGGCCCTTCTGGTTGTAGGGGAGCCCTCCTGGGCAGTGGCGTTAAGGAGGGAGTGGCAGGTGGCTGAAGGAGCTGGCCGCACAGTCTTGTGGGAAGCCGGGAAGCCTGTCCTGGCGGAGGGTCTGGCTTCAGGCAGGGGAAGGAGCTGCGCTGAGTTTGGTTTCATTCCCAGGACTGGGACACAGTTGGAGGGTCTTAAGCAGACGTGCGACATCCTCTGTCTTCTGTGTGGACGGGGAGAGGATGAGGCGGCTTCTCAGAGAGGCTGCAGTGGGGGTGAGGGGAACTCGAGGCACCAGGGAGGCTGGAGAGTTGTGGGGGACAGAGCATCAGTGGCTGCTGAGTCTGGGGCCTGAGCAGGTGGGGTGGGGCCAGTTACCGAGGCTGGGGAGGACGGGGCAGCACCAGGTGCACCCCCTAGTCCCTCCCAGGAGTGACTGCTCAGCAGGGAGGACCCACACCCAGCACACCCATGACTCAGGGCTGAGTGGGCAGGCGTAGTCCATGGGAGGGAGGACCCAGAAGGCAGCTGGTGACGTGGGGCGGTCAGCATGTCACCAGGAGGCCCTGGGGTCATCTGGCCGGTGCTGCGTGGTAGCCCCCGGGACCTGCTGCCTCCAGGGAACCTGCGGGGCTGCTGTTTCTTGCCTTGTTGTCTTTCAAATACATTTTTATTTTAAAACAGTTTTAGATTTACATAAAAATCACGAAGAGGGCACAGAGTTCGCACATAACCCGTGCTAGTTCCCCCTGTTGCTTCCTCGTGTATATTCTTAGGAAGTCAGAGGAGGTACCAGTGTTTGCAAGGAGGAAACAACCAGGTTTCCCATGTTGTGTTTTCTTCAGGCACCGTGTCGTCACGCTGAAGGTGTGCGCAGCTGTGCGATTCTCACAAGGGACACACAGCCTGGTCCTGAGGGCCGGGGCAGGCGGACCCCTTCGGGAGCCGCATGCCTTCACCTCAGAGCACGGGCAGGTGTGGAGTCCTTGACCCCTGGGGCGTCTGGGCCTGGAGCTGAGTCAGGGCCACAGGACTCGACAACAGCCATCAGCCAGGCACTGGGGGCTGCTTGGTGGGTGAGCCGTGGCCGAAGGATGGGCGGGTGGTGCTGAGAGCTGTCCCGTGTGGAGGATGCCGCGCCTGCCGCCCGCCTGCCCCAGGTCTGTTTCCAGGATGTGGCTCCGCCCACCCTGAACCGGCAGCGGCTTTAGGGGAGTGAGTAGCTCTGGCCGGTGCAGCCCCTCAGCCCTGGGGAGCTCTGTGTGGCTGCAGGGTCCTCAGCCCTCCCTCCTCCTGCGGGCTTGTCTGAGGAGCTCCGCGAGGCTGGGATGGGGCTTTCCCGCCTGGACTTTCCCCTCAGAGCAACTGGTCTGGCAAGTATTGGCCAGTTTTGATGAGCATTGAGCAGTATTGATGACTATTGGTGAGCATTGACCAGTCCTGGTAAAGTAAGCTGTGTTGACGAGTGTTGATGAGCACTGACCACTATTGGGCTGGAGTAGGCTGTGTTGATGAGTATTGATTAGTATTGATGAGCTCTGACTAGTACTGGGGTAGAGTAAGCTATATTGATGAGTATTGACCAGTACTGGGCTAGAGTAAGCTGTAATTGGTGAGTCTGGACAAGTGTGGACTGTGTGGCACTGTGTCTTCTGGCAGGGCTGGCTCTTTGGGGGGTGTGTGCCCTCATGCAGTTTTCTCTTGTTCTTTTAGTTTCTATTTCGTGCAGGATATGGGTGTCGGGGGCCTGCAGCCTAGTGGTGCAGGAGGCCTCAGCACAGGTCATGGGGCCTGGCCCGGGGGCAGGATCCCTTTCTCCTGTGTTAGGGTCAGTCCCTGTGCGGAGCCCTCATGCCAGGGTGGGGGAGCAGGCGCTTGGGCGGCTCAGGAACTCTCTTGAGGGCCAGGTGGTCGGCGCTCACTTCCACCCCCAACCTCCTGGGCCGTATCCCTGATGGATCTTGGCCACCTGCTGGGCTGGAAGGCCCCCAGGTGCTCTCTGCCCCTTGTGTGCCTGGGTGTCATGGCCCACACCCTCAGCTCCCTGTGCCGAGCAGTGTTTTTGGGAGAATCTGTTGACTGTTCCTGGGACACTGTGTGCAGGGGTGGCAGGTGGCACAGCGCAGGGCCTGGGTGGGCATTGTGGGTGGGACACTGGGGAGCCGGCATCCCACGGCCCCTTTCCTGGCAGCCTCCTTGGAAGTCCAGTGTCCTGGCCTGGTCACAGAGCCCCAGGAATTGGCAACATAAGATAGAAGCTTCCAGAACCAGCAGGCAGACCCACCTCTGCAGTTTCCTTGCCCCAGCATAGGCGGCCGCACACTCTGTGCCTTCGGCTCTTGGTTCTGGGATGCTGGGGGCTCTGGGTGGGGCCAGAGGCTATGGGGGTGGCTGCAGCCTGGGAGCTGGTCCTGCGTCCAGGTGACTCTGGGGCCAGCCTCAGGCCTGGAACCACAAATGCAGGGTGAGCATCTTGCGTGTCTGCGGCAGGAGCCCTTGTGTTCCAGGTAGGTCCCAGCCGACAGCCTGGGGTGTGGCGGAAGCAGCGAGAAGGTTCACTTTGGTGGAGTTTCCTGGAGCTTGAGAGTTTCAGTTGGCCCCTCGATGGTATTTTAATGTGTCTCTTGTGTTTAATTTTTAGTAAGACTTTGAACCCGACGCAGGCTTTGGTGGTGGCCGAGGATCAGAAGCCTGAGCGCTTTGGCTCGAAACAATTAAAGACGTGGGATGAGGCTGCGAGACAGGACGCGGTTCTGCCTGGGGATTCTGAAGATAAAAAGCTTTGAAAAGTCGAATTCATGGTCGTGGAAACCGAGCCCATATTAAGCAATGTCAGGTTGGTAGGGGTTCCTGGAGTCGGAGCAGGCTGAAGCTGGTCTTTCTGTGAATGTGTGAAGGGACGTTGGGGACGTGTGACCTCACTGTCCCTAATGTCGGGGCTGAGCTGTGTGGCATCGGGCCCAGCTGCTGCCATGGCTCGTGTGCACTGGGACAGGGACACGCATTGTCCCCTAAGGGAGGATTCCCTGCATTTCTGGTGGGCCGCCAGCAGCAGGCAGCAGAGCACAGCCTCGGTTAGGCCTTCACGCAGCGTTTACTGTTTGCTTCTGTCGAAAAGTGTCCCAAGAGAGGTGCGCGGGTGGGTGCTGAGTCCAGGTCTTGCCTGTAGTAGAGCAGGGGTGGGTCCTTGGGGCCTTGTGGAGCCCCAGATGAAGATGGGGAAATCCTAGCCACCCGCCACCTGGCCAGAGAGCAGGAAGGGCAGGACCACAGGTTGTCGTTGAGTTCTTTCCTCTTGCTCCTTTGTGTTCTCAGGCCTTGGAAGTGCAGAGAGTCAGTAAACACAGTCCTAGGTTAAGGTGCTGCTGTGAGACTTAGTCCAGCAAGGGCTAGAGTCATCTCGAGCCTAGCTACCTCCCTGGGCATGTCCCCCCAGCCCACTGGGGGGGGGGTCATCTGGGAGACCCCTGGCATGGTGGTCTCGGGCAGCTCTGCGGGTGGTGGTAGGCGGCACCACGTGGTGGGGCCTGGTGCTCTCGTCTGCTCCCCCTGAACTGCAGGGCCCCTCCTCATCCTTCCAATGAGGGACTGGGCCCCTGGCCACACCAGCACCTGGGCGTCCTCCCCAGGCAGTTCTGATGCGGCGGAGTTGTTTGCAGGGTGAAGCTGAGTATCGGGTTCTTGCCAGACCGCTAGGCTGAGTCCCCAGGTCCACGGGCGAGGTGTCTGCTGCCTTGCCTGGGTGTGGGTTCAGACACTGAGCTGAGGGCCCCGAGAGCTCTGGGCACATGTTTTATGTCTGTCCACATTTGCCTGGTCAGAAAATAAAGCTGAGGAATGTAAGAGTAGGTGTTTATCAATTTACTTAAAAATAGCAATAATAAACTCACTCCATGCTAAAACACATAGTGTTTAACGTGAGCTGTAACTCCTTTCCAACCCCTGTTTGCACGCGTACATGTCCCTGCTGTCTGGCATGGAGGAGATGGCTGGGTGTGTCCACAGTGGATGCCGTGCATTGCCTGTGAGTGGGTGCCCGTCCAGAGAGAACTGGAGGGAAAGGCAAACCACGGGGCTGTCAGAGCCTCCTCATTTTGACTGTGCAGACCCCACACCTGGGGAGCAGCTGGCCTGGGTGGGTCCTGGCACCTGACCATTGGTGAAGGTGAGTGGGTGGAATGGCCAGCATCTTCTCCTGGGACAGGCTGGAGTGCGTGGACCTTGGGGAAGGGAACATGTATGTGGCGGCCAGCACAGGGGTATGGGCCCCACCGCGCCTGGAGCTTTGGCCTGGCTGCGTCAAACCCAAACCCAGCTCCATTCTAGCTTTGGGTGGTCAGTGGAGACCTGTGCACCATTTCCAGCAGGCACTGCTCAGGCCTGGAAGCACACTCAGTGTGACCGACACCGTGCATGGATGGTGGCCGTGTGCACGGCTGGACTGGCCTTGCCCATAGGGCATCGCTTTCTTCTGACGCAAGTCCTGAGAGTCACTTCCCTGCTCCCCAGACGCTGGCAGCTCGGGCGCCGAGCTCTGCACACCCGCAAGCAAGCCAGGGCAGGAGACCCAGACAGGCATGCGGCGTGGTGGCCGGGGGCAGCCGTCAGGGTCTCCTGTGGCCGTGGTCAGTAGCAGAGCCTGCTTGGTCACTCTGCTTCTCAGTCCCCACTCTGCACCCTCTCCACTGTCCCTCCCCCTGGCTGGATGTTCCTGGGGCTGCTCAGCCTCCCAGAGCAAGTCTGTGAGGCTCCGGTGGGTGGACAGCTGGGCCCCTGCCCCAGCTCTGGTGCTGCCCGGCTGCCTGAGGTGGGGGTGACGGTGGCCACCAGTGCTATCTGCCCGGCACAGGGCGGGTGGGCACCACCTGCTGCCTGCCATGCTCATGCTACGTCTTAAAGCCCTTATTTCTCCACCTGGACCCCGAGTGAGGGTTAGTTATGTCATATTTGGAAAGAGTTGGTTTTTAATAATTCTCAACCCGTTGTTCTTGGAGGGTCAGGGGTTCTGAGTGTATTTTAGTAGGGTTTAACCCTTTTTTCCCTTTGTACTGTTTCTTGCTTTTTCAAATCTACAAACAGAAATGGTGCCAGGCAGGGGTTGTGCAAAAGCACACTTGGGACCCCCGCCAGGGGTCCCAGACAGCCACACTGGGGCGTTTCCCTGAGGCCCTCGTGTGTGATCTGAACATTCGTGTGTCCACAAGATGGCCCTGCCTCCCTCCCCACCTCCCAGAGCAGCCCTGAGGCCTCTGAGGGTCCCCGGCCCTTGCCCTGGGGGACAGTTGCCATCGGCCTGTGTCCATGCAGGTGTCAGCAAGCTGTAGCAAAGACCAGGTTGTCTATCCTACCAATTTTTAATTTACTTTTTACAAAGGTCCACGTGACTGGACATTCAGAGTAGAAAGTCCTCAGGGCTGGCCCTTTTTAGCCCCTGTGGGCAGTGGGCAGCAGCGTAGCGGGTTTGGCTGTGGGCTTGGTGCTACGGGAGCTGAGCCTCCTGCTTCTGTCTTGCAGGCGTCCGACCTCCGATCATGAATGGGCCCCTGCATCCTCGGCCCCTGGTGGCGCTCCTCGATGGCCGGGACTGCACAGTGGAGATGCCCATCCTGAAGGACGTGGCCACCGTGGCCTTCTGTGATGCACAGTCCACGCAGGAGATCCACGAGAAGGTAACACCCCACACCTTCATGTGGGCGTGAGGAGGGGTGCAGAGCATGAGTGGGTCCTTGGGCTGCTGCCGAGCATGCGTGTGACTCTGGCCTATGGCAATGGTCAGTCTCAGTGCTGCCTGCGACAGGAGCGGCCCCTGCCGTAGTCAGCCCAGCCTAGTCAGGAGGTAGAGGTGGGACTTAGGTTGCTTCCTGGTTCATTTTCTTCATAACCAGCATTTTCGCAGAAAGTGGGTCCTGGGCGTGTTGGCCCAAGTTGCTGGAGGCGGGAACGCGCTGCTTCCTCCTGGTCCCAGGTCAGCACCAGTCTTCACATGGGCGGTCTCAGCGTTGCTGTGGCACCTCCCCAGGCCTCTGTGCGCGGTTGGCAGCTTTGGGGCAGCTTTCACACTTCGTGTCTGGTTGGGGGAGCTCCAGGGCTCCTCCGTGATGAGAAATAGGCCAGTCTGGTTTCTCCTTGTAGTTGTGGCTCAGTGGTTCAGAACAGCCTTTCCCCGAGGACAGGTGAAGGAACTGGGCAAAATTCTTTAAAAAAGCCACAAAGAGCTAACAGAATAGGACCAGTCTCAGGGTGCAACCAGGAGAGGCCCAGAGTCTGCAGGAATGGACAGGCCATGCCAGTTTGGGCCTGGGGTATTTGCTGTTCTGGAAGAAGCGGCTCAGAGGCTAAGTTCTGCTTTTGGCAGCAGCATGGACCAGTAGAGGATGAGGCCTCACGGGAACACACCCTGGAGTCGGGAGCTGGACTCAGACACATGTGCACTCAACACTGCAGCAGCCTGTTAGCACCCACGTCAAACCTTGAACTTGGATTGTGGGTGACTGCACGCTGCTGTGCCCCAAGTGCCTGACAGGGACAGCCATCTTTAGAGGAAGATGCAGTGCCCACCGTGTGCAGTCACAGATAACCAGGCAGTCAAGGAGAGAAGGTACCGTAAGGCAAGCCCAGCAGGAGCAAAGAGACCAGCATGACCACTGGGAGCTCCAGCTGCTACCTCGGGACGACTGCCTCCACCACAGCCACAGAGATGAAAGCTGGTAACTCTGCAAAGTAACATAGCAGATCTGGAGGTGGAAGAATTACAAAACGTAGAGCTGAAAAATGCCGAAGCCAGAAGTGAGGACTTACAGGGCAGATTTCACAGCCATTCAGGCATCAGTGGCCAGGAGGGCAGGGAGAAGTCTCGGTCCAGACACCAAGGGGGAGGCGGGGGGGGGGAGGTGTGGTGAGGAGCAGGCAGCCCTCATGGAAACCCCAGGAACGAGGGTGGGAACAGGCCGATAGCAAAATGTGGTGAGGTCATGGCAGAGGGTCTCCAGAACTGACAGAAGAAAACACGCAGCGACTCTGTTGGGCACCTCTCCTGGGACGGCCGCTCTGGAAATGCTTTGGCGGTTCTCTCAGGGTGAAACATGAACTCACGATACAACCTGGCGGCCATGCTCCTAGAGAAATGGATCTCATGTCCACACAAAAACTTGCACGTGGTGGTTCACAGCAGATGCCATGGAATCCTGTTCGGCAATGAAAGGAACAAACTGTTGATACTTGCAACATGTTGGGTGGGTCTCAGTGGTGTTATGACGGGTGAAAAAGATTAATTTCAAATTTCAAAGTGTTAGGTCATGTCTTATTCCCTTTGTTCTCGAGCAAGGAGAGAACAGTGACAGGAAACAGAGTTGCCAGGGCTGGGTTGAGGGGAGCGTGGGCTCTGCAGAGTTGACGGGAAGTGCTTCTGTGTGGCCGTTGGACAGTTTTGTGTCCTGCTTTAGTGGTGGCTACTCGAATCGACGTGTGATATGGTTACAGAGGCCTGTACACATGCACACATGCGCACACACATGCACGTGCAGTTGAGGGAAAAATGGAGAAACTGAGCAAGGCACACACCTGAGCTCATCGTGTGGCACCAGTGTTGGGTTTTGACTGTGACTTGGTTGTAGACGAGGTCCTCACTGGGAGAGGGGCACACAGGAACCCTCTGGAGTATTTTGACAACCTCTTATGAATCTTAAACAATTTCAAACTCAAAACAATTTTTAAAAAACAATATATGGAATGAAAAAAACATACAGATAGAAAATTTTCAAAATCATAAGCAATACTAAAGCAAGTTTTGCCAATAAATTTGAAAACTAAGACAAAACAGACGTTTTCGTCTAAAATCATAATGTATCAAAACTGCCTTAGGCCAGGTATGGTGGCAGAGCCCTGTAGTCCCAGCTACTGGGGAGGCTGAGGCAGGAGGACCGCTGGAGCCCAGGAGTTGGAGGCTGCAGTAAGCTGTGATGACGCCACTGCACTCCAGCCCGGGGGACAGAGCGAGGCCCTGTCTCTATGTTCATGTAAGATGCAAAGAAGTAAGTGGACAGAGACCCTGGCTGGGGATGAGGCGGGGCTGGGGCTTCAGAGGGATGGCGGACTCTCCCCTCCGACCAGCGGACAACATCCCATTAAGAACTGTTGCTAATTCATGTCCTCAGAGAGATCTGCAGTAACACCTCGTTGTGCAACAAGAGTAGGGTGCAACAGAAAAAAACCATCAGAGAACTCCAAAGAGCTCTTGGAAATTAAAAGTGGGAATGAAAATTTAACTGTAACAGGAAGCTTGAAGACAGTCAAGAAAATCTCAGAAGAAAGAGCTGGAAGCAACGGGGAAAACCGGGACGCAAAGGCATCCTAGGAGCTCCGCACACGAATCTGCTGGTGCCGGCCATGCCCTCGAGTCCCCGTGTGTCTGTAGCACATAGTCCTGAGTAGGGACTTTGTTTCCCAAGCTTTCTTGGTACTAGGTGTGGCCAGGTGACTAAGTTCCAACAAGGGAGAGGTAAGCAGAAGTTTTGTATGCAGATCTCTCTTCCTTCTCTGGCTGGAAACCTGATGAGATGGATGGAGCCTGGGTAGCCACTCTGGACAATGGGGTGGGGGGAGCAGCAAGACAGGAGCCTGGGACCCTGATGGCTGTGGAGATGTCTCCAGGTGCTGGTGTGGAAGCAAAATGGGTCACTGCTACTCAGGAATTTCTGCTGCTGGGAGCAGAAACTTCCCTCACTGGTGTTCGGGTGTCGGGTATTATCTGGGTGCTATAGGACAGAAGGTGATATTCTTAATGCAATAATGTGATGAGGAAGAACTTCAGGTGCTAAGTGGGGATTTCAGCTCTCTTGCCACAATCCTAGGAAGAATGTCAGGGGGCACCCGAGATGCTCTGCTGGTCAGGGTCAGGAAGCAGGACCACCTGGCGCCACACTGCTGGCTTCAGAACTTCTGTAGGAAAACCACGCTCAGCCCGATTGCACATCTGATCAGACGCCGAGCAGCTGGAAAGGGAAGGCCTGGGGACCTGGAAACAGCGCTTCCGTCTCGGGGGCAGGTGCAGGTGGGGCCGCAGGGCCTTTCTGGGAAGGGGCTTCTGAGGAGGTGAATAGATTTGCACGAAGCTGGAAGTGTCTCCAGGCCGGGTGGGTGTGGGAAGGCTGCCAGAAAGTCCATGCCGTATAGAGGTGCTGCAGATACGTAGGCAATAAAATGATACAATTGCAGGAAAAACACAAAAATTGGTGGTGTAGCAGTAGTGGGGTGGAGGAGGGTCCCTGGAGGTGGTGGCTGGCACAGAGACAGGCTGCCACAGCTCTGACCTCCATACTGAGGCATAAACCAAGAGGACAGAGACCCCATCGCCGTGTGGGGGCCCCTTGCCCAGCAGGCTCTCCTGTGCCCACCTGAGCCTCAGGGCTCGTCCAGACCCTGAGGAGGTACAGTCAGGCAGTATCGGTGCCTCAGTGAGTGGACAAGACAGGGCCCTCAGGCTGCAGGTGCACACTGCCTAGACAGACAGCCGTGTGTTTGAACAAAGAGAGTATGGGGGAAAGTTTGAAGGAGAATGTGTTTACTACCTTGAGGTCATGACAAAACAGAAGATGTAATAAGTTGTATGGAAAATGTGGCATTATAGAGGAAAAGGTCAGTCTGATTAAATGACAATTAGAAACAATGACAGAAAAATAAATAAATCAAAAAAACAAATGAGAGATGGGGGTTGGGTATTTTCAATTAGCGTAACAACCAAAGGGTTAATATCTAAGACACAGGAAGACTCGCCAATCAATAGGAAAAAGAAAAATCCCAACAGGAGATGGCAAGCCAGGCGGTATTTGGGCAAAAACCGTGCTCACTGTTAAGCATGCCCCTCCCTGGTGCTCACGGACACAGGGGTTACCAGCAGGTGATCAAAACCGGGCAGCGCCTGCATCAGCCACGCTGAGGGAGCGTGAGCTCATTCTCCGTGAGGGGTAGAAACGGCCTCTGCCGATCTGGATGGTGCGCTTACAGTTTCTGGGAGAATTTGAAGCATGCAGGTCTTCAGCCCAGCTCCACTCTGTCTTGGGGAAACATCTGGACAGTGGTGACATGGTGTGAGCAGCAGTTTCACAGAATAAGCCACACCTGTGCATGTGGTCTGGAAAGGGTAAGTACAGTGCAGGACAGATCTCCAGGTAGGAGAGGCAGGAGGTAGGTGTTTGGCCTGCCAGTGGGACATCTTCTTGACCAGCCAAACTCTGACTTTGGTTTGGGGTGGGTGGCCCATGAGTTCACTCAGAAACTGCCGCCACTGGGAACACCTAGGGGTTTGTTTCCAGCCAAGTGGCAGCTGACCCTCACTGGGCACCCAGCCTTCACCAGGCCTGCTGTAAGCGTTCTGCAAGGCTGGGACCTGTGTTACCCTGTGCTGGAGTTGAGGACCTGGAGCAGGGTGGGGTCAGGCCACCAGCCTGGCCACACAGCTGGTGGAGGGTGACTTCTGGGAGGCTACTGATTCCTGATGTAAAGGGACACACTTGCCTGCACATATATCCTACAGATTTACTCCCTGGGAGGTTGATGTAATACCTGGGGCTGGAGCAGCCACTTTATAACTATGAGGGGGAACATAGGGGACCTGCAAGGGGGTGGACCTGGAGGCTGATGGAGCAGCCGAGGTGCCCTGGCTTGTAGCCCCCTGGATAGCACAGCCACCGCGTGGCAAAGCCCTCACTCCAGTGGGCTTTTGTGTAGTAGTGAAGCACAGGCCAGCCTGGTATGTGGCAGGGCTGGGTAGTGGGGCCTCTGAGTAGTGCTCAAATTCCTGTTCTGAGAACACCTTCACTTAGAACTATGTTATTAAAAATATATTCAGTAGAAAAAAGGGGAAGGACATGAAAAAAATGTATCAAGAAATGTACGTGGGCAAGTTATTAAAGCTGTGATAATGAACGCTAGCTTGCACTGTGGAACGCTGGAGTGCCCGGCACTGTGGGAAGTTGATGGGCCCTCGGTCAGTGCAGCTGAGAACCCTCCAGCTGGCTCACCAGTTTCCATTTCTAAGAACGTATCAATTAAAAAAAAAACAGATTTTTTTGCAGAAGCACCAACATTGGAAGCAACCTGAAGCCTCAGCGGTAGGGATGTTCAGATAAACCTGATCAACCCATTAGGTCTGGTTGAACCCTCTTAATTGCTCCTATCTGCCATGGAGCAATTAAGAATTGAGTTTTTGAAGACTGTTTATGGCCATTGTTAAATGCTCAGGATGAAAAGCAGGCTGTCACCTGCACACACAAGCCCGGGAGGTGTGGGTCTGTCTGTCCACTTGTCTGCATCTGGGTCTCCTTTTCACGCACACCTCAGCGAGGGGCCCACCCAGGCTCACATCTGCTGCCAGGTCTGTCCCCGACTCCAGGGCTCCCTGGCACCTGTCCATCTCTCCCCACTCCTAGTGTGTGAAGCCCTGCCTGTGCGTAGTGGGCACCAACAGACCTTCGCCTACAAGTGACTGGTCCCTTCCCTGCCTGCTGCCAAGGTACCCAAGGTGCCCCCTCCTTGACACTGCTCACCCCATCTCCAGTCCATGCAGCACAGGGTGTCCTGGTCCAGCCTCGCCCCCACCACCTGGCTGTGCACCAGTTGACTGCTGCCTGCCCATCTGCTCACATGCTCCCGGTCAGTCCCTTGTCCTACTTGTGGGCTCTCGATGCTGCTATGATGTCAGCGTCCTCACCCCATTAGGTCTGGTTGAACCGTGTGGTCTGCACCCATGTGGCCTGAAGCCCTCCCAGGAGGCCAGGGCGGCTGTCAGCCCTATCTGCCAACTAATGTGAGCTACCCGCCCGTTCGTCTGTGCATCTCTGTAGAGGACGCCTTGTCTCCCAGAGCTAGAGTCTCAGCTCTTCCAGTGCAGGGGTGGACTCTGGCAGTGCCCAGCCTTCCCCTTCCTCACGGAAAACGTTCTGGCCAGCTGGTGCCCACAGACCCAGGGTCCCCTGTCTTGCTACCCAGCTGCTGCATGCCCTGGTCCTAGTGGTCCCTGACAGCCAGGAGGAGGGAAGGGCGGCTGTGCCAGCCTCAAAGCGATGGAGTGTGTGTTCTGGCCAAATGTCCAGCTAAGCCAGAGGGGATGGGTGGGCAGTCAGCACCTCCGTGGGCCGCCTGCTGCTCCGCTCAAGTCCAGGCTCCAGGACTCCCCTGTGTGCACATGGGCACGTGCTGGACTCTGGGCCCATCCCAGAAGAGTGTCTTCTATGGAGCCTGTGTGCACGTGCGTGCATAGGGTACAACTGCACACCTCCCTCCTCGGGGCTCTTCCTCTACCCATGAGCCCACTTGAGGTCTGGTGGGTAGCCTGTGCTCCCCTCCCTGCTCCCCACTGGGACGTGGGCGCCCTGGGAGCTACCGGCGCTCGGCGCAGCAACCAGCCTGGGCGGTGGAGGCAGGTGCAGCCTGGTGGTCAGCGGTAATGTTAGAGAGCTGGTCCAGTCTCCCGTGGAAACAAAACGAGGAACACAATGGTCTTGATAACACGGCAGGCATGGAACTGGCCGTGCATGCTGGCTGTGCCATGTGCCTACCGCTCCGTGCCCTGGGACCTCAGGTGTCACCAGCCCTTGTCTGGGCCATTGTGAGCAGTGTTTCTGAGGGCCCTTGGGGGTCTTGGGGCCACATGTGCACTTCTGTGGTTGTGTCATCCTGGCTGGGGTGGTGTTGCAGGGTTGCTCCTATGTCCTCATCTGCTGTGGGTAGGGACCCACAGTTTCCTTGGTGTGGTTGAGCAGGGTTTGGGGCACGCCCAGCTGCCGAAGCTGAAGCAGACTGCCTGGGGCCTGGCAGCTACTGACCAGTGAGGGAGGGCCTGCAGGCACGTGCTATGGAGGAGGCTGCATGGAAGCTGCCAGAACCTCAGGCGGCCCTGGGGGAGGCATCCACACGGCCCACCCTTAGGGTCTGGGCTGGTTCTTGGGGAGCCAGAGCCTGAGGGCAACAGGCTGGTTTCCCAGCGTGGGCGCAGCCCAGCCTGAGCCAGGACAGCGTCAGAGGCTGCGGGCTGGCTCTGACACTCAGCGCTGTGTTTTCTCCCTGCTCCAGGTACTGAATGAGGCTGTGGGGGCCCTGATGTACCACACCATCACACTGACCAGAGAGGACCTGGAGAAGTTCAAAGCCCTCCGAATAATTGTCCGGATCGGCAGTGGTTTTGACAACATCGACATCAAGTCAGCTGGGGACTTAGGTAGGGTGGTTCTGGGGCCTTCTCTGCTCTGCAGTGTCCATGCTGTGTCTCCGTGGCATGACCACTCTCATGTTTTGCTTCATCTGTTGAGGTTTTGCTTTGTGATGATGAGACTCCTGTTGCAGGCTGCCCAGTTGGCTGCCGGTCGTGTGCACTTCCCATCTGGGTCAGGGGTGAGGTGACTCAGTTATCAGAAAGCCTTGCCTCAGGGCCCTTGTCCTGTCTTTTGGGCAGCACTCGAGCTGTCTGGCCTCTTGCTTGGCCCCGGGGCAAGAGCCAGGGCTGCCAGGATGTCCCTGTTAGGGGATTCACGGGTCTGTCCTCCAGACACAGTGAGGAAGGCAGTGTGTGTTGTCACTGTTGACATGCACACTCATGCAGGTATGTAGCACATACAGCATACAGACATGCACACAGAGTCTGCATGTGCGCACATACACTGAGGCAAACAACGAAGCAGTTTTTAGCTGTTCACGTTGAGTATAGCTGCTGTTTTCCGTGACACTCTGTTCTGCTCAATCTCTTTCTTTCTGTTCCTTTTCAGCTGGTAGCAGGCTGCTGGGGTGAGGTCGTGCTCCTTGAGGGCCCACAGTTGGCAAACGCATTGCTTGTGTCTGGCCTTGCTCTCTTTTGCTAGGATGCAGCTTAAGGTGTTGCAAAGTCAGACCATCTGGTTTCTGTGGGAAATGTCAGTGGCATTGGAAGTCACGCCCTCATTCTGGGGTTCTTTCCCACCTGCACCAGCTGTCTGCTTGCTGCTGGCTGGCACGGCCAAAGCCTGGTGCTGGCCCCGTCCTCACCGTGATCTGCAGGCAGCATCCTAGGGAGGGCTGCAGTGTTGGGCGGTAGACCTGGGTGGTTTCTGAGCGGGGGTGCCCCACTATGTGCTGTCTCTGTGTCCTTGTGGCTCCACAGGCTGAGGCTGTGTCCTGAGCCAGGACAGCCTGGGGCCAGACTGGGCAGTCGTCCCTTCAAGGCCTGGCCAGCAGGGGCCTGAAGTCTGGGGACCTGATCCACCCTAGATGGTGGTTTTGTTCCTAGATTTTATGGGCTGCACAGCTGGGTCCTCTTTCAGTCCCCTTGTTTCCATTTTACGGCAGAGTGAATTGCTCCTGGAGGGCTGTGCAGGATCCTGTCCTGGATCCTCTGCAGCCCCCATATGTGCTACCCCCATGGCAGGTGCCACCCTGGCACATGGGATGGTTCACAGGACAATGCGGCCTGGCCTCCTGGCACATGCTCACCAGGGAGGGGACTCTGGGGAAGGGGGAGTGGGGACAAAGGCAGAATGGTGCTAGGGCTCAGGGGAGAGGTGGGGTTGAAAGGGGAAGGGTCAACCCTAGGACGAGGGAGGGGTCCACACTGACACACTGGGCTTGGCTGTCAGGAAAAGCAGCACCGTAGCTCGGATGGAGCAGGAGCAAGACAGCCTCCCCTTCCCAGGGTGGCTGGAGTTTCTGCGAGGGGCACAGTGGTGGCCCCACCTGGCCTGGGGCACCCTGGGGAAGCAGGCATTGGCGCTGCATGCATAGGTGTGGGTGGTGGGGGCAGGGGGCACACCCAGATTCTGACTTGGCTGGGACCCTGTGCTGTGCTGCCGTGGCTCCTCAGGAATGTGGGGCACTGGGGGTCTGGGTAGGGAGGAATGGCGGGGGGGGCATGTCGGCTTCTACTTGGCCACCTGCACATCCCAGGCTCCCGAAGTCATGTTTGAGGGAGTCAGGGCAGCCTCCCTGCCTGTCCCTCAGCCCCGTGTGCACTCTCAACAGTCACTACATGTGTGTGCTGTGAAATGTACTAAGAGTGGACATGGGCCCAACCCTGGTGTGTGCAGGGCTGGGTCAGTCACTCTGCTTTGCCCCCAAGTCTGAGTGGCACATGTTTGTTTTGTGCCACTGGGGTGGCCCTGGGGATGTATCCTTTGGCTTTCCCTGGTAGAGGATCACACCAAGGACCAGCTCCAGCACCGGTGGCCCTGAGTGCTCATCCCAGAGGTCGGGGTCCCAGTATGTGGTGACACTGTGCATGTCCTGTGTCCCATAGGCATCGCTGTCTGCAATGTGCCGGCAGCATCCGTGGAGGAGACGGCCGACTCGACCATGTGCCACATCCTGAACCTGTACCGGAGGACTACCTGGCTGCACCAGGCGCTGCGGGAAGGCACGCGGGTCCAGAGTGTTGAGCAGATCCGTGAAGTGGCTTCTGGAGCTGCCAGGATCCGTGGGGAGACCTTGGGCATCATTGGACTAGGTGCGTTAGCCAGCCGCAACTCAGCGCGCGTGGCCCAGCCCGGTATCTGCTGTTGCTGCCCTTCACCTCATGCTCGGGAGAAGACAAGGCCCGGGTGGGTCATGGCTGCAGGAGTTGTCCCCAAGCCCCCAGGGCTGGACTGAGGATGGACAGCAGGGCAGGGGTGCAGGAATACCAGGTGTGCTCCTTACACACATGGATGTCACACACAGCTCAACGCATGGGCGTCACACATGGGCACACACAGATGTCACATACGGCCATGATGCACAGACACCACACATAGACATCTCAACACAGAGGCGTCACATGGGTATCACACATGGACATCAGTCACAGATGTCTCAGCCAACATGAGTGTCACATGGACGGCACACACGGGTGTCACTCTTGGGTACACACACCAAATTCATATGGTCCTGCTTGCGCTCACCTTGGCAGCTCCTAGGGCCTCTTCCTGCTGTACCCTGCTGGGCTCTCCCCAGCAGTCAGCTTGCTGGCCCCTGAGCCCCGTCCCCAGGTAGGGCTTGGTTCACTTCCTCCTCCTTCACTCACTCACTTGCCCATTCATTCACCCCCTTGCTCGCTGAGCAGGCGCCTGTCCCAGATCGGGTGCTGTTTTCTGGGTCCAGTGTGCAGCAGTCCCCACTTAGGCCTGGGTCCAGGCCGAGCTTAGACAAGCAAGCACATGTGTGCGTATGTGCACGATCCCAGGAACAGATGTGTCCAGGGAGAATGGAGTCACGAGAGGTCCCCAGTGAGGGGCTCAGGAAGAGCATCTGGGGGGCCAGTGGGGAGGTGCTCGCAAGTTCACTCAGTGGGGATGGGCCCCTTTTCTAAAGACCACTGGGCACCACCTGAGACCACCAGGTGCTGTCTCTGTCCCAGAATGTGGCTCCCCAAGAGCTTCCTGTCTGTCCACCAGGAGTGCCCCTGTGTGGTCCCACAGCAATTCACTGTGCCCAGGACTTGCCCTTGCCAGCCCCTCCACGTCACCCTGCTCCCTACACATGTCCAGGCAGCCTACCTGCTGACCTCCCGCCTGACCTGCATTTGGGGAATGGGAGGGCTGTCTGGGTTCATCTCAGTGCTGAGGATACCTACATCAGCAGAGGGTGTGCGCAGGACCTGGGTTGTCTCTGACTGGATGTGCCTGTGCTGCTGACGTCCCCACACGGACCCTGGGGCTGGCCAGAGCCCTGAGTGTGCCTGCCCCCGACATCTCCACCAGTCTGAGGACTGGACAGCTCCTGCCTCAGGATAGCGGCCCCCCCCCCAAGCACATGTGGTTTGTGGGAGGATAGGATGGGGGGCCCGTCTGCGTCCCTGGGGTTGCCGTGGGCTGCCTAGCTCTTTGGGTTCTCGCCCGCCGGCAGGCTGGCCCAACCTTTCTCCTGTGGGCCTCAGGGTGCCCAGGGGTATTCTAACCTCCACTCTCATTAACATCCTATCAAGTCAGAGCCAGCCTGTGGGGGTGTGGGGGGTGGGGTGGGCAGGGGCCCTCATGTGCCATGCACCTGCAGGGTGCTGCTGCCCCGTGGCCACAGGCCTGGCTACCTCACCAGGTCTCCACGCCAGGCTGCTCCTCCTCAGCTCCTGGCCCTTGGTGCGATTTTCTTACTCTGCCGTGATCTTATGGTGACCCCACTGTAGCCAGGTCACAGCTCCCTCCTGGGTCTGGGGTGTCAAGGAGAGGAGGTCCTGCCCTCCAGGGATGCATGGATGGCCCCTGACCCAGCCGCCTGGTACCCCTGACTGCAGAGCACCTGTGGGGACGCCTCCAGCCCCCTCGGCCTGTCTCTGAAGCCCCCATCCACACCCTCCCTAGGACAGCCCCGTGCTCTGGGTGTGGCCACCCTCCCCAGGCACCAGCCCCTCACGCCCTCTCCAAGGGCCCCCTCAGCTCTCCTGCCCCTTCCGTTTGCACATCCTGTGTTCCGGTGGTTCTTAGTGTAGAATATATATGATTGGTGTTACCCATGCACAGTCAAGTGAAACAGCCATTTTCTCTGTTCTGTGTTAGTTTACTAGTGCCCACGGTTTACACCTTATCATTTTTTCTCCCTCCCTCCCTCCCACCTTCCCTTCTTTCTGCAGAACGCACTGTCTTAAGTGCACACTAGAAAACATCTTATGTGTTTACACCCAAGGAACTACCGCTTGGATTAACACAGCATGTTTGTGCTCTCGTGCCCTTCTCTAGTCACAGCTCTGCCTCTGGCCTGTGGCAGCCAGAATCCTGGTTTCTAGCGCTGTGGGCTCGTGTCATCAGAGCTGCTGAAATGAAATTGTAGGGCGTGTGACCTTTTGTGTCCTTCCTCAGTCTTACTGGCAAGTGACATTTCATTGTGTTGAATGTACCACAGTTCGTTTGTCCAGCCTCTTGTGGGTCGACTTTCTGTTAAATTTTTGGCTATCACAAATAAAGCTGCTGTGAACCTGTTTGTACAAGCCTTTTGTGCACATAGTACTCGTTTTTCTTGGGTTTGTACCCAGGAGTGCAGTTGCGGAGCCGCAGAGCAGGGCTTTGTTTAACTTGGAAGAAGTTGCTAAGCCGTTGTTCAGACAATTGCATGGCTTTGCCCCTCGTCTGCAACATGGGAGTGCTCCCGTAGTTCCACGTCCTTGCCAACACTTGGTATTGTCAGTCTGCACAATCTCAGCCATTCCAGCAGGTATTTAGTGATACCTCATTTTATTTAGATCATTAAATATGAAATGTCTGATTTCGAATCAAAAGTGTAGTTTATTGTATCTCAAACAAGAAGCAGTACAATTAATCAAAGTATGCACCTAAACTATCAACACAGTTTTGCCATCTTAACAGTAGCTTGTTCAGGCTAGCATCGACAAAACCTGGAGGCAAGTGGCGATGAAATCACAAAAGGCGTTTTCCACAGCTTGATGAGAATTGAATATTTTTCCTTGCAAGAAGGGGTCCAAAGCCTGGAAGAAGTGGTGGTCAGTTGGTGCAAGGTCAGGTGAATACGGTGGATGACAGAGAGTTTCCAAGTCCAGCTGCTGTAGTTTGAGCAGCGTTGTCTGTGTGACATGTGGTCGAGCGTTGTCTTGCAAGAGGATTAGCCTGTCTCTATTGACCAATCTCGGCTGCTTAATCACAAGCATCCTCATCATTTCATCCAGTTGGTTGCAGTAGACACCCGCTGGAATCGACTGACCAGGTTTTGTGAAGCTGTAGTGGATAATACCAGCGCTAAACAGACACCATTAGCTTTTTTGATGAATATTCGGTTTTGGACTGTGTTTCGGCCAGCCATTGTGCCGAACGCTTGCAGTTGTTAAAAAGAATCCATTTTTCATCATATGTAACAATGTGATGTAGAAATGGTTCACCTTAATGTCATGACAGCAAAGAAAGGCAAACTTCGAGACAGTTTATCTTCTGATGCTCATTTAATTCACATGGAACCCATCTATCCAGCTTCTTTACCTTACAGATTTGTTTCAAATGGTCCAGTATAGTTGGAATAGTAACATCAGACCTTGCTGTTGGTTCACGCATAGGTTGAGATGGATTCACTTCCACCACAGCTTTCAGCTCATCATTATCCACCTTGATCTCCCACGTGGCTCATTTTCAAGATTAAAATCACCAGAAGGGAACTTCTCAAACCATCAACATGCTGTGCTCATTAGCTACATCCTTCCAACACATTTCGTTGATATTTCAAGCTGTGCTGCATTGGTTCCACAACAGAATTCATGTTCAAAAATAACATGAATTTTTGACTTATCCCTGGTTCCATAAAAATTACTCTAACAAAAACCTTGAAAGATAATCACAAGCCAAAACATGCGTTTGAAAGACTGAGGATGTCCCTTCACAATAAAAATAAAACAAATGTCAAAGTGAAATATCAAGAGATATGTAGTGTCAGACTTAGTACTTAAGGAAATTGGACATTTCATACTTAATAACCTAATATTTTTAATTTGTAATTTCCTGATAACTGAGGGGGTGAAGCACCTTTTCACTTACTTCTTGGGCATTTGGAGCTCCTCTGTTGTGAAGTAAAGTGTATCCTTCAAGTGTTTTTCTTGTATTTGGGTGTCTTTTTAGTGTTGCTGTGTATGGATTTTTATATAGCCCACATCAAGTTCTTGTCAGATGCCTGTGCGCTGCAGATGTTCCTCCCGGTCTGTGGCTTGAGTTTTCACTTCCTTAACAACTTTCTGTGATGAGAGCAAGTTTTCAGTTTTGGTGAAGCCCAGTTAATCACTCATTTTTTTCTAGGTTAATGGCTTTTGTGTCCTGAGGAATCTCTGCCTATGCCAGGTTCATGAAGATATTCTGTGTTTTCTTCTAGAAGCTTCGTAGCTTTAGCTTTTACATTTAGGTCTAGGGCCCATCTGGAATTGCAGTTTGTGTGTGGTATGAGGTTGGAGTCGAGGTTCACTCTTTTCAGCTGGGTAGGACGGTGTTCCAGCACCATGTATCAAAGAGGTCGTCCTCCTGCTTGAACTGCCTTGGCACTGGTGCCTTTGTTGAAATTCAGCTGGCCACGTAGAAGAAGGGTCTGTCTTTGGGCTCTTCTGTTCCACTGATCTATTTGTCTCAACTTTCACCAACTCCACCCGTCTTAACTATAGTAAGTCTTGAAATCTGGTAGTTTATGTCCTTGAACTTTGTTCTTCAAGATCATCTTGGCTGTTTTAGGTCCTATGCATTTCCATTTTAGAATCGGCTTGTCAATTTACATTTTGTTGAGTCCATACATCAGTTTGGGGAATGCTGACGTCTTAACAATATTGAGTCTTCCAGCACACAAATATGACATCTCTCCATTTATTTTAATTTTTGTCATCAATGTTTGGAAATAATCAGTGTAGAAGCTTTCCACATAGTTCATTAAATATATTGTTATGTATTTGGTATTTTTAATGCTATTATAAATGATATATTGTAATTTTGTTTTCCAGTGGTTGGTTCTTAGTGTTTAGAAATACACTTGATTTTTGTAACGTGACCTCGTATCCCACAGTCTTACTAAACTCTAGTTTGTTGATTTGCTTGGATTTTCTACATGCACTGTTTTATCATCTGCAAATAAACACAAATTTACTTTTTCCTTTCTGATCTCTATGTCTTTTATTTTTTTTATTTCTTTATTTTTGCCTGTTTGCATGAGCTGTGATTGCCAGTGCAATGTTGAATAGAAGCAGTGAGTGTGGCATTATTGTCTTATTCCTGGCCCGGGAGGAAAGGTTTCTGATATTTTGCCATTAAGTACAATATTTACTGTTGGTCTTTTTGTGGTCTGGTTGGTCTGTTGTTAGTGTCGCCACCCGGCTTTCTCTTGATTAGTGTTTGTGTGTGTATCTCTCTTCATCCTTTTGCTTTTAACTGTGTCTTTTATTAACAGCATGTAGCTGGGTCTTCTTTATTCAGCCTGACGGTCTTTGCCTTTTTATTAAGAGTGTTTGTTGTGTGTTTGATACAGTTACTGCTGTGTTTGGCTGTAAGTATGTTGTCTTGCTCTTTATTGTCTGTTTGTCCCCTTGTTTCTCCTTTCCAGGCTTCCTTTACATTAATCAAGTTTTTAAGAAACTACTCGATTTTATGTCCTTTATTGCTTTTTAATCTATGCTGTTTAGTGATATTTTTTGTTTTTACTCTGGAGGTTACAGTATGCATTCTTCACTCATTACGGGCTTCCATGAGTTGCCCGTGCGTACTCGTGAAGGATGGAAGAGCCTCAAGACAGTGTGGTTCCTCTTACTCCCTCTTGTTCTTCGTGCTGGAAGTGCCTGTTTGCTACTTCCATGTATGAAATAAACTATTAGTAGTTTTTTAGGGAAGTTCGTCAGTGATTTTCTTTTTTTTTTTTTTTTTAGTATTTACCTACATGTTTACCATTTCTTTATCTCTTCCTCCAAATCTTAGCTCCCATCTGGTACCATTGACCTGTGGCCTAAAGGATCTTTAGAAATGTGGCTTGCTAGTGACAAATTCTCTCAGTTTTTGTTTGTCCAAAAATGTATTTTACCTTTATTTTTGAAGGGTATTCCCTCTTGGTTTAGAATTCTAGGTGGACTTTGTCCTTCAGCCCTTGACAGATACCGTTCCATTGTCCTCTGGCATCCGTTGTTTCTAGTAGAAGTCAGCCACTGTTTTTTGTCATTTTCCTCTGAATGGGGTGTGTCTGTTTTCTGTGGCTGTTTTTAAGATTATTTCTACGTGATTGGTTTTTAGCAGGTTGACTGTGACATTTCCTGGGTATGCTTTTCTTTGTATTTACTGCTTGGAATTTTCTGAGCTTCTTGGGATCTGTGGATTGATATCTTTTATCAGTTTTGAAAAATTCTCAGCTATTAATTTTTCACGTATTTCTTCTTTCGCATTTTCTTTGTTTCCTTTCCTTCTGGGACTCCATTTACACATATTTGAGACCATTTGTTATTATCATCTTATAAGTCTCTGACAGTCTGTTCATTTTTCTTTAAACATTTTTTTTTCAATTCTTTTCTGTCTGCTTTAGTTTGGATAATGTCTGCTGACTTTGAGTTCACTGATCCTTTCTCTGCTGTTAGGCCCATCCAGCGAATCCTTCGTTTCAGACGTGATCTTTTGAGGACGGTCACTTCTCTCCTGTCAGGTGGCTCGGATGAGCTGGGTTCAGCTGGGCTGGTGCTGGCTGGCAGCTCTGGTTAGCTCACACTCACCAGCAACTCCAGATGACATCAGGGCTTTCTGTTTAAGCACCATGAGACAGCAGGGTCTCTTCCAGCTTTCTGCCCAGCCCGCAGCAATCTGTCCCTTTGTCTCTTTCCCTGCTCCCTCCTTTCCTGCCCAGCCCTCAGCTCCCCCTGCATGCTCAGGAGAAACCCTGGGGGAGGTTGGTGGGCAGCAGGGCTGTCCCTATGCCTGGGGAGCTTCTCCGGAGTTCAGGCTCCCACAGGATGTTCCCACCTGTGACTGGTCTGTTCCTGCGCCCGACCTTGTCCCCAGGGATAGAACGGGCTCATTCCTTTCTAGAATTTAGTTAGTTTGGACCAAGTCCTTCACTCTCCTGTCTGGTGTACTAGCCTGGCCCCTAAGCCTGTTCCCCAGGGAGTGGTTGGAAGGGTCCTTTTGGCCTTTACCTGCATCCTGCCTCCCCAACCCTCCAACCTGCCGCCTGGCCATTTGGTCTCTTCAGCGCTTGGGGCCTTTGCACTTGCTGTTCCTGCTGTCCTGCTCCCTTCCCGTCACCTTCACGTCTCCCACAGACTCTGCCTGCTCAGGGAGGCCTGCCCTGGCCACCCTCTTTGAAGCCGCCTCTGCTCCCCACCCAGCTTCCTGCCATGCTCTGTTCCTGCCAGGGTGGTTACCTTTCTCACTCGATGCAGGACAGATGACGTTCGTAGTAGCGATGTTCCGTGTCCTTCTCAGCTGTGTCCAGCCTCCTCGAGTTGGGCCTGGCACAGCCAATGTGCAGTGGGTGTGTGCACCTCACACTCTTTCCTGGGCAAGAGCCAGACCCAGGCCCACACCAGGGCCTCCAGCTCCACAGTGCCTTGGACAGCGGGGCAGCTGCTGAGTGGACACCAGTGGGGCCGTGGCCGGAGCCTGAGGCAGACAGGCATGCATACCCATGATGGGCTTTCTCTGCCACCCCATCTAATGGGACGTGAACCCCACAGGGCACCCCCTGGTCCAGAGGTTCCCTTCCTGCCAGGATTGAGATGCCAAAGACATGATGGGGGGACCTGGAAATAGAGGAAGGGCCCGGAGGAGCGAGCCCCGTGGCCTCAGTGCATAGGGCGTGTGGACACTGCTGTGTGCTCATATGGCACGCTGTGGACAGGCTGCAGGGGGTGGTGTGATAGGCGGTGGGGTAAGCCAGGGCCAGAGGGCTCTTGCCTTCCTTCCCCCTCCCTGTGGCATGGTCCCACTTGGCAGATGGTGCCCAGCATCTGGGAGCAGATGCTTTGGGCAGCATGTGCATGTGCACTGGAACACTTGACCACAGCCGCACGGTCTGGGGTCGCTTCTTGGGGGACAGGCATACTGAGGCACGGGAGCCCCATCAGATGTCCTGGCCATGGGGACACGCGTCTCATGCCGTGTCTTGACCCTGCCAGGTCGCGTGGGGCAGGCAGTGGCACTGCGGGCCAAGGCCTTCGGCTTCAACGTCCTCTTCTACGACCCGTACCTGTCGGATGGCGTCGAGCGTGCCCTGGGGCTGCAGCGCGTGAGCACCCTGCAGGACCTGCTTTTCCACAGCGACTGCGTGACCCTGCACTGCGGCCTCAATGAGCACAACCACCACCTCATCAACGACTTCACCGTTAAGCAGGTGGGCATGGCCAGGGCTCCGCGGGCTCCCTCCGTGGGGGCCATCCTGCCCCATGGGGGTTCACGGGGTCATAGGTGAGGGTGGAGGACTCGTGGCCCAGGGCCATCCTGCTCTGGCCAGCACTGGGCCAGGTGGTGGGTGACAGGCAGGCCCCCTGCTGGTGCCCTGCCCTCTGTGGCGAGGTGGCCGGGGGGACGGCAGGTCCCTCCCAAACCCAGCTGCACTTGGGGGCAAGGTCCTGCCTTCCCTGAGCAGCACCTCGGGGTCCTCCAGCCCTGCTTTGGAGGCTGTGTCTGCACAGACGCCTTTTTCTGTGTTCTGAGTTCTATTCAGGGCTCCCCAGATACTCTTCTGGTGTTGTGCTACAGCAAAGGCAGAACCATTCACTTACCTTTAAATGCCAGATTCCCTTAAAGTCCTGTCATCTTCGAGAATGGGGACAGACACAGTGACCTGAGCGTGTGGGGTTAGCTGATGTGCCCTTCAGTGCTGTGTCACCAGGTTAAGGTTTTTAAATCCATAGCCAGAAATGTTTGCTCCAAAAAGTTAGCTTCTGCCTCAGTACAGCGCACCTGGAGCACAAGACCTCAGCCTTCAGGTTTCCCGGGTCTGGGCAGGAGCTGGAGCCCAGGGTGGCTGCCTCCAACTCCAGGCCTGTCCAGTGGTCATGTGCATGCACATTGTGGTGTATGTGTGTGTGCGGGTACGTGTGCGTGGGTGCACGCGTGTGTGCGCATACATGTGGAAGGGGCCACCTGCCTACTCTAATTGCCCTAGACCCTGACAGTTACACACACAGAGGATGAGGCTGTGTATCCGCCACCCCTTCCTCTGTTCACAGAGCCAGTGGGTTTGGAGCCTTTTAGGGGACAGGGCATGGCATGTGGATGCTGTTCAGAGTTATGCTGTCCCCGAGAACTGTGGGTGTGAGGCTGCAACAGGCAGGAACTCACCGAGGAAAAGCCATTCTGGCCCAGGTGGCTGGCATCCAAGCACATGGCTTGGTGGACTTGCTTGGGATGAAACAGGGGTCACAGGAAACCCCTTACCACAAAGTGGGGGGAACCAACTCTAAGGGCCTTTTGCAAAAATAAATCAGAGATGAGCCTGTGTTGGAATAAAGCGGGTTCCACTCCAGCACCTCAGAACAAGGGCTCCCTGGCAGGGTTGGCATGTTGAAGGCCACACCCTTAGGGCTCTGTCTGTTATCCCAGGGAGTTTGGGGTGTGTTTTGAGGTCCCGAGCCCCACCTAAGGGGCCAAGGCCTGGCTGAAAGGAGGTTGGGCTGGAGAGGGCGTGGAGGGGTGGGCCTGAGCCAGGAGCCCACACACCCAGCCCATGCAGCAGTGCTGGGGCTGCAGGAAGCCAAGCCGAGATTTGGTGCATCTGCTGCAGCCCAGGGCTCTCCAGCACGGGCGGGGGCCGCACAGTCTGTATGGGGCCTTCCGTCCTGGAGCCAGGCCTCTCCCTCTTGCTCCCATGGCTGCCGGCTCTCTGTGCAGCATCCCTGCCCGCCTTTCTCCTTGCACCAAGTTCCGCACTGGCAGGTGGGATGTGGCGCCTGCTCACAGATGCGCCCTTGGAGTAGGTGAGGAGGCATCTGTGTTAACTACTCTTCACATTGTCGTTGTATCTTCCCAGATGAGACAAGGGGCCTTCCTGGTGAACACAGCCAGAGGTGGCCTGGTGGATGAGAAGGCACTGGCCCAGGCCCTGAAGGAGGGGCGGATCCGCGGCGCAGCCCTGGACGTGCACGAGTCAGAGCCCTTCAGGTGCCTCCACTCTTCCCGGCCTGAGTGGTCCCCAAGGCGGGCTGTGCCCCCCATCCTGCCGGGCCGTGACCTGGAGACAGGCCTCTCCTAGACCTGGCAGTAGCCCGGGCTCAGGCCTCTCACTGGCCGCTGCATCAGAGAGGACCAGAACCTTGAGGCGCCAGGCCTTCCTCAGCCACAGTGCTGCCAGGGCCAGGGGAGCGTGAGGTCCCGGCAGCCACGAGCGGTCTCTGTGGGCCCTGGCCTCAGGCAGCCAAGGGCTCAGGACACAGCCACGCTGGGCTTCATGTCCAGCCTGTGGCTGCTCTGTGCTGACCTTCCTCCTGGGGCCCGGCTGTGCTGTGGGCCAGGATGGCTCAGACCTGCACCACAGGTACTTTTGGAGGCCCCCACAGCCGAGAAGCCCATCCTGGGGGCCACACACCAGCCTGGGTTGGTGTTCAGCCCCTGAGGAGGCGGGGGTGGGGGGTGTCTGAGCCTGCAGCCCCCAGGGGCAACAGACCCTTCTGCTAAGGTGACCCCCTACCGGATCCCCCTGCCCCCCGCTGCTACCCAGAGCGCCTGGTGGGTACGATGGTCCTGTTGCTGTGCTCAGCTTGCCCAGGTTGACGGGTCTGTGGCATCCCAGGGCCCAGCCACAGTGCCTCTCTGACCATGTTGTGTGCTGTCCTTAGCTTTAGCCAGGGCCCCCTGAAGGACGCGCCCAACCTCATCTGCACCCCCCACGCCGCATGGTACAGTGAGCAGGCGTCCATCGAGATGCGCGAGGAGGCAGCCCGGGAGATCCGGAGAGCCATCACAGGTGGGTGCTGGGTGGCCTGGTGGGCTGTGGGCGTCCTTCCTGCCACCACTCGGTGCTCTTTGAGGCTCTCTTGGAGGCACCCATCTGCCAGGCAGCTGAGTGGGGCACCGGTGTTCTTTCTCTCGTTTCACCAAGTCCGTCTTATGCTGGCATGGGGGATACGGCGCTCTCTCGGGGTGAAAGCCAGGTTTGAGCCGTGCGTCGTGTCTTACACATAAAGACCTGGGCTGAGCCCTGCAAGCTGCTATCTGAAATTCCTAGGCGTAGCAGACGGGGGCCCTCAGCAAGCTGTGCTCCGGGTGGGCGTTCCCAAGCCGCAAGGGTGACGGTGCCCCAACAGACAGGACCTTGTGGTGCCTGAGGGCGTGAGCCCGGCAGCTGAGATGGAGGAATACACAGCCGAGGGGCCCCTGCAGCCCAAGTGCCTGTGGAGCAGCCTGTGTCCTCCACCCAGCTGGCCACACTCCTGGGTCCCCTTGAAGCGGCAGTTGTCTTAACCTCTCTGCTGCATCTCCCAGGCCGGATCCCGGACAGCCTGAAAAACTGCGTCAACAAGGACCACCTAACGGCCGCCACCCACTGGGCCAGCATGGACCCAGCCGTCGTGCACCCTGAGCTCAACGGGGCCGCCTACAGGTGAGCAGGGGGGCACAGGGATGCCTCTGTGATGGTCCTTGCCCCCAGGGTGCTCTGGCCGCACAGTGGGGCTCTCAGGCCTGACACGTCTACCCTCACGGGCCCTGCTGGGTGTGGAGGATCAGGTCGGAATGGCACCATCCTGTTAACTGGGAGGCCTGTCAGGACCAAGGCCGCTTGCTGGGAAGGAGCCTGGGGTGGGGTGGCCCTCGGCCTGGTGAGCACAAGGCCAACAGGCAGAGGCCACGACTGGCCAGGGCCCCAGGTGAGGCCTCATGGGTCCCTGCACCAGGGAGTGGCTCCCATGGGTGGGCAGTGTCTGTGCTGGCTGGGCCTCACTGCCCACTTCTGGTTCTCCATGGGAGCAGCCGGCTGCCACTCTGACCTCCCTGGGTATCACTCCTCCGCGGGTGAGCAGCGGGCGGGCCTCACATGTGGATCCCCTTTCCCAGCAGGTACCCCCCGGGTGTGGTGGGCGTGGCCCCCACTGGCATCCCGGCCGCTGTGGAAGGCATTGTCCCCAGCGCCATGTCCCTGTCCCACGGCCTGCCCCCTGTGGCCCACCCACCTCACGCTCCTTCTCCTGGCCAAACTGTCAAGCCTGAGGCGGACAGAGACCACGCGAGTGACCAGTTGTAGCCGGGGAAGAGCTCTCCAGGCCCAGAGCCTAGGCAGAGGGCCCTGCAACCCTCGGACTGGAGCGGGCGGAGGCAGCGCCTTCGTGGTGGCCGCAGCACTCCAGAGACTGGTCCGGGCTGTACGGGAGGCAGGGGCGGCGCCGGCCCTCCCCCGTGTCCACTGTAGTTGTCCCGTCCCGTGGGCTGGCTCACTGTCCTGTGTCCTTTGCGTTCCTCGTTAAGCAAAAGAAGTTAGTAGTTAATTCTATCATGAATGTTCTTGTCTGTGTACAGTTTTTAGAACATTACAAAGGATTTGTTTGCTTAGCTGTCAACAAAAAGAAAACCTGAGGGAGCATTCAGCAAGTGAACTTGAGATTATTTTTTCCTTTTATATGTTGGAACGTGCCCCAGAATGAGGCAGTTGGCAAACTTCTCAGGACAATGAATCCTTCCCGTGTTTCTTTTTATGCCACACAGTGCATTGTTTTTTCTACCTGCTTGTCTTATTTTTAGAATAATTTAGAAAAACAAAACAAAAGCTGTTTTCCTAATTTTGGCATGAACCCCCTTGTTCCAAATGGAGACGGCATCACAAGGCAGCTCAGAGAGGAGTGCGTGGCTGACGCAGTGCGCTCGCTGCCCGTCGCCATCTGTCCTGGGGGACGCGGAGGGACGGCAGCGTCCCCGCCTGCACCGGTGCCGTCCTGCTGATGTGGTAGGCTAGCAATATTTTGGTTAAAATCATGTTTGTGACCGTAACCATTTGTATGAATTATTTTAAAGAAATAAAAATCCCAGAAAGAGCCGGTGTGCCCAGCACCTGTCATAGTGACTTTGTCTCATGAGGATCCTGGGGGGTCTTAGCCCTGAAGGGCCTGACTCAGCCTCTTGTAAGCAGGCAGCCCGGGGAGACCCAGAGGAAGGGCAGTGGCAGATGGGGCAGTGGTCCCTGCGTGAGCTGGGCCGTTCCCTGCCCACTGCACCTGCGCGAGGGAAGCAGTGCGCCAGCCGGGCTGCGCAGCTGCGAGTGCTGCTTTCTGCTTGGACAATGGCCGTGGCCGATCCCACAGAGTGTCCTACCCCTCCCTTTTTGGCACACCTCCCTCAGGCAGTCCTGTGACATGGGAAAGCACAGGCTGAAGGAGGAGGAGGACAGACAGATGTCAAGTCCTGTGCAGGTGGACACAGGAAGCTGCCAAGACCGCTGGTTAGACAACCTACAGAAATGTGCAAAAAAGCCAAAAGGGGTCGTTCGTCACCTGAGCTTGAGGTCAACCCGTTTGTGTCAAGACGTCGTTGGAATCCCAGCCTCCTGGTTTTCAGGAGCTGCCTTTGGAAGCCTGGTCAGTGCCATCGGCAGAGTGCCCCGCACCTCCCTCAGGGCCACTGCTGAGACGCACGTCAGGGGGCCTCATCCCCCTCCTCAGAGCCCTCCCTGGTGCCTCAGGGCACTGAGCGTGCAGCCCAGCTCTCCCTGTTCCGTCCTCAGGCCACCACCCTGGGCCTGCTGGGCTCCCCCCCCACCCCCGGTGCTGGTCTGACCCTGGCCTCTGGCCTTCTTGTGCATCACCTGTGTGGCTTCCACATTTGACTGCACTTGCTTGTCTCTCTCCTCGAACACTGGGCTCCCTAGGGCAGGGTGAGGCCTTGTCCACCCCCAGAGGCTGGCCAGCGCCAGTAAGAGTTGCCCGTGTCACCCCCAAACCACCGCTGCGGTGCCCGGGGTCATGTCTCAAGTTCTCCAACAGCTTCATGGCAGTTTCTTCTCCCGCCTTCATCCTGCTTTGTGGGGTAGCTGTGTGCCCCCACGGCTCACTCTTCAGTGGTCTTTCTGACATGGTTCTGCAAGGGTAACGCAGCCTACAAACACCTATTTGCCGCCAACTTCTGGGGAAAATGCCTTAGTTTTGCCCACACAGCTGATTGAATGTTGGCTGGGCACAGAATTCCGGATCAGGAGTCGTGTTCTCCCCACCATGCCCATGTCAGCCTGTCATCTTCCAGCTGCTGTCCTGGAGAAGCCAGTGATCTGCCCGGCCACTGCCCCTTGGGGTTTCTCCATCCCCAATAGCTGATCTTTCCCGTAGCCCGTGCCCACATGTGGTTCAATTTTTATTTATCCTCCCCAGAGCTCATGACACTTACTGAATTGGCAGATTTGTGTCATGCTGATTGCAGAGCCAGGCCCAGGGCCCTGCAGAGCCATGGCCTGAGACAGGATGTTACCCACAGGGCAGGGCTGGGATGAGCTCTGTGGGAGTGTGTGGTGCCCCACGGACAGGTAGGGGTTGGGGGTGTGGACACGACTCAGGCAGGAGCCCGGATGGACGGGGCAGACAGTGCAGCTGTGGCATGTGGGGCACTTGATGTGGGCAGGCAGAGCCCTGAGTGTTCCCTGGATCACACGGGTCCTCAAAACAGCCCCACAACTAAACTTTTGACCTGAAACTTAGAAGAAAACATATAAAGCCTTAAATACAAATAAATAGTACAAAGAAGAAAGGCTAAAATTTAGATTTATATGTATTTTATGCAACTAGAAAAACAATGACAAAGTTCTATAAGATTACATGAACTTTGATACTAAATCCCTAAATGAAAAAATTACCATGCAGATACTCTAGAGGAGCGTTTCCAGATGGCATAAACTTAAGGGTGGATCCAAGTGGTGTGTGGGTGCTGAGGGGACCTGAGACCCCTCCTCAGAACCATCCCCTGGATGCAGCGTCAGCCCCTCACATGTCAGCACCCACCTGGCTCCGGCCCTCGCCCTCACTGTCAGGTGTGGCCGCTGGTCCCAGTCTCAGGCAGCCAACTGTGAGGGCAGCCCTGCCCCACTGTGGCCAAGGCCTCTGCCCGGCCAGACACTACCAGCTGTCTCTGCCCCGCCCAGAGCCCCTCACCCCAGAGCCACTGGCCGGGTGGGAGGTGGCCCAGGCCAGGTGGGAAGGGTGCCCTGGCCTTCCTGACTCAGGCGTGGGTGTGAGAGGTGACTCGCAGGGTCTCGGCTGGAAGGATGGCTGTGCAGGGCCAGCGGGAAGACCAAGAGTTCCGCCCTGACCTGGCTTGAGCCCTGGGGAGGGTCCCGAGGCCCTGGTCCGCCCTCAGGACGGCAGGGTGGGGCTGGCCTCAGGCCAGTGGGCGGGGCAGCTCCCTCCCCGCTGAGCCGGCACGCTCCTAGCCCCACCCCTCCCGCAAGGCCGGGCGGGGGCACCAGGAATGTGCTCTGGACACAGGCCCAAGGCCTCACACTCAGTCTCTGTGTTTCCCAGTCAGATGTTTACTTTCCCCTGAGGAAAGGCAGGCGGCCAGGGAGCCTGATGCCAAAGTATAGCTGTGACTCCGAGGTGTAAGGACAAAAGAAGCCATCAGAACAGTGTTTTGAGCCAAAAAAGGAGTCTTCCATTGACGTCTCCTCCACCGTTTGAAGGCAGGGCTGTCTTGGGAGGGGCCCCAAGCTACCATGCCCCTGGAGGGTGCTTGGGACGTGGGGCGGCGGGAGCAGAGGTGAGGCGCCCCTCAGCCTTGGTCTCCTCGCCTGTGAAGTGGCATCGCAGTCTGTCTCCCCAGAGTCTAACATTATACCGGAGGGCGTGGCCAAAGCTCCAAGGCAGGAACGGAACAAGAGGTTTGGATATTGTCATCTGTACAGAAAACCCAACAAAATCAGCAAATGACTAGAAAAAATCAGAGACTGGCAAGGTTGCACCGTGCAAGCACCTGGGCTGGGAGCTGCAAACTGCTTTAACCAACAATTCCAGGGAACTGCCCTGCTCTGTCCTCTCCCGGCTCCATTTCCTTTTCGTAAGACACGGGGCCTGACCCCCTGCACTAACCCCAAGACGAATCAACGAGATGGGTCAGAACCTGCTAGCACCCAGCCCAGCAGCAGGTGTGGGAACAGCCTGGGAGTTAACAGACCAGGCGCTGTGGGCGCTGTGAGCAGAGCCAGCAAGTGACTGGAGACAGTCGGGTTTGTGGGTGGGGGTGTCCACATTGTACAATACACACTTTCTCCAAATTAATATAGAAGTTCATTGTAATCCCAGTCAGAATTCCAGTGGTTTATTTTTAACAAATTCAATAATTTTATCCTCAAATTTACATGGGATAACAAAGGTCTTATAAAACTAAGCCATACTAAAAAGGAAGCGCAGTAACAAGAGTCTGGTGCTAATGCAGAGATGGACGAGGAGGTGGTTGGGCCGGGGAGTGGAGAGCAGGGAAGAGCTGGCTGGTGTGTGCATGTGCACACAGGCATGGGAGTGCATGTTGGCTTGTGTGTGTGGACTTGAGGTGTGGCCGAGGGGCACAGATCCATGCCCTGCAGCCTTCGGTGGGGGACCAAGAGCTGGTGTGCACGAGGGCAGCTCTGGAGGCCAGATGGCTCATTCAACAGGACAGCCAAAGCACAAACCAAGAGGCAAAAAAAGATTGAGTCGTGCTCATCCCGTGGCTGGTGTCTCTTCAAGAGAGGTGGACAGCTAGGACGGAGATGACTGGACAGCAGGGCACACCCCTCTAGCCCTGCTCTGGTCCTGTGGTCAGCACGGACAAGCCTGAGCCCCTGGAGCAGGAGTGAGGACGAGGCTCCAGGCCTGGGGCAGGGCTGGGGTGGGGGAGGGCCCCACGGCAGGCCCACCCTCGGGCCCCTGTGCTGCTGGAGGCGTCCTCGCCCACAGCCGGGGCAGCTGCCTGAGCTGCAGCCTCCCGCAGTCTTCCCTCTGGCAGGGGCTGGGGTGGGAGCCAGGCCCTCCTGGGCACCCCCCAGGCTGGCCTCCTCCCCACACTGGGGGCCCAGAGCAGGCCCCGAGGAGGCTGGGAAGCACCCGCTGTCCCCCCCCCAGCTGCTCTCAGCCAGAGCCCAGCTGGACTTGCAGAAGTGATTTTCCAGCAAAAAACAACATCAGCAAAGACTCGAGAGGCGGGCTGGCTGCATAGGCTCCCAGGCCTTGTCCCTTGCTGCCGGCGCTCCCACAGCAAAGAAAACCATCTGGCCACTGGGCTGCGAGCCTGGTGCCTGGAGGAGGCCCTCTGGTCCCTCTGGCTAGCCTTGTCCCCACCCCCCACCCCCAGGCGCCTGCGGGTGCCGCAGGCCTCTCCTGCCTCTCACCTCGGCATGGAGCCCGGGCTGCCTCACTGGTGCGCGGGCAGGATGGGTTGGCCTGGCCCCTCTGAGCGCCGATGCCGGGTAAGTCCACCTCTGCTCCCTGACCACTCATCTGGGTGGCGCGGCCACTGCCTGCCCCCGACTTTCCAATAGCAGCCAGAGGGCTTCATGCACAGGTTTAAAACATCTCTGGTAGGTAGCACAAGCCAACGTAGAACAAGATTCAAGAGGCATAGGACAGGAGTGAGCAGCAGGCCGCGCAGGCAGCCGGTGCATCTGTGGAGTGGGCGAGGAAACACGGCTCTGCTGCCCTTTGCCTCTGCCTGTTGTGGTGGTGTGGGTGCTGGTGCAGGGCTCCTCTGTGGGGACGAGCCACGGCACTTGCCGGCTTACCCTCCACGGCTCCTGGTCTGCTGCTACACACAGTGCTCAGCGCTGGCTTGTCCAGGCGTCACTGTTGTGGCACAGATTTGTGGAGTGGGTCCTAGGGGTGGAATTGCTAATCCAAGATGTGTACTTGTGTAATTGGGGAAGACAGTCCTAAGGTGTGTGCTATGGGGCCAACGTACGCCTCCAGCAGTGGGAGAGCACCTGTCTCCCATCTCCCTGGTCTTTTTCTCATTGATTTGTAAGAACTCTTTGTATACTAAGGGAGCCAGACTTCTGTCTATAGTGTGAGCTGTAAATACAGTTTCCTCATTTGTCGTTTGCTGAATAGTTCACATACACACCGTCTTCCTCTGCCACTGGATGGCCAGGGCAAGGCATGTCTGATTGCCTGACTCACAGCAGGTGTTCCAGGGTGTTTGGGAACACAATAAGGGGGGCTGTTCGTGAGGCTGGGGGTGTGGTGGCCACAGGAGGGGCATGTCAGATGCCACCGCGTGGGTCTGTTCCTAGGCTGGGCTTAAGCTGTGGTGTCCACTTCACCAGGAGGAACCTCCCATGCACACTGGCCCTGGAGCCCACCCCACCCAGAATCTGGGGCCCTGAGCCATGGCTGGAGGCGAGGGCTGGCCCAGATGGAGAAGCCAGGAGATCCCCTGGGTGGTCGGGGGAAGAGCGTCCTGCAGGAGGCAGTAGGAGTAGCCCCGGGCCAGGGAGCAGAGCTCCCTCCTTACTCTGTTGAGGAACAAGGGGCTTCCATCCAACACAGCTAATGTCTGGATGCTCCATAATTGGGTCCAGAAGCTAAGATTTCCCATGGAGGAAAACACTCCAAAATCAACAGGGTCAGAGGCTGTTGAGGGCCTGGTATTGGCACTCACACCGCTGCTGTTCCCGGAGCCATCCTGTGGGTGGATGTGGGGACAGGCTCAGTTCTGGGGCAGGGCTGGGCACCGGGTGAAGGCACTTTGCTTCCACCAGGCAGACCCGCTCCTGAGGGCTGCCCAGCCCTGTCTTGACACGCCTGGGTTGGGTCCCCATAGCCCCAGAGGGATGCCCTAAGCAGGGCCCTCATGCCCAGCCCAAGTGACTAGTGAGCCAAGGCCCCAGGGAGTCACACTGTTACCCCTAGCCTTGGCCAGCGAGGGGGAGGGTGCAGTGCCCGACAGAAGCCCAGCTCCCAGGGGTGCAGGGGCCCTGCAGACCCCACAACCACAGCCCTCTGGCCTCTGTCCCTCATCAGGGGCCTGGGGTGATACGGGCCCCTTGATGCGTGAGCACTTGGGTTTTAACACATCACATGCCTATCATGGTGGGTGCTGCAGAGCGGCCCCCACGAGGGTGCAGAGGAATGGCAGGGCCGAGGGGCTGAGGGGCCAGAAGCCCTCCCTGGGGCCCAGGCCCAGGGACCACCGTTCTGCTCTGGGTGGCAAGATGCTTTGTTCCAGGCAGCCAGAGCAGCCCAGCTGTCTCGGGGACACCAGGCCCTGGTGCCTCCACCCCAACCCTGGGCCTCCCCTCACCCTGAAGCTGTGTGACCCTGGGTCTGTCCATCTGCCATCTTGCCCTGCACCTGCTCTCCCAAGACTGCACCTGCCCCAGGGCCCCCAGGCCAGCCTGGGTCAGTGCAGAAGAACATGGCCTTTGACTGACACAGGCAACCGAACACAACCCACCAAGCACCACCCCCCACCCCAGACTGCTTGGAACAGGCCTGGTGTGGGGGCCTTGGCAGGCGGTGTCAGAGCAATGGGGGTAGCCAGGGGGAGGGGCATCACCTGACAGGTGCTCCTAAGCTGCCACCAGCTACCAACTCCACGAGAGCCAGGACACAGGAAGTGGAGGGTGACTCAGTGCTTTGACTTGACGTCTGTTGCAGGGGGACCACTGAACCCCACGCCCACATACACATACACGCACACACAAATGCACACACATACATACCCACACACACACGTATACACACACACACCCGCACACATCACACCCCCACACACACAAACACAGAGACCCAGGGGCATCCAGCTCTTCCACCCTCTTTCCCTCCAGCTCTGATCATGCACCTGGCGTGCGCTGGGCCTTTGTGCCTGGGTGCTGCTGCATGGCGCTGGCCCAGGGCCTTCCCCAGCCCCAGGCTCGGGGCAGCAGGCCAGGGTGGGAGGGAGAGGGCTGACTAGATGGAAGGTCTCGGAGCTTTGTCCCCACCCGGCCCAGAGTTCGCGAGGACCAGGGGCTGGGCAAGGAAGTGGGGTGAACCGAGCCAGCCAGGTGGGGTGGCCCAGGCTGAGCCCAGTTAGGGAGGGTGCTAGGGCAGGAACAGAGGGCTTTGGGGAGCCATCCTGCCTTGGTCACACCACCCCCCTGGGGCACCCATCTGAGCAATAGGAGGTCATAGCACCCCCAGCTTCTAATAAAAGTGGTGAGCTTTCAGTAAATGCGACGTCCTGGAAATTGCTCAGGTAAAAACCTATCCTTGGTCCCAGTCAGCCGCTTCCCCACTGGACCCTGGCCAGGGTGGCATCTGTGCCCCTCCCCCACACTTGTCTCTGCCACTGTTTTACCAGTGTAGGCCCCACCTGCTCATACCTGCCCACACCTGCCCCCACACCTGTTCCCAGCTGCCCACACATGCTCCCACCTGCCCACACCTGCCAACACCTGCCCCCACAACTTGCTTCCACCTGCTCACACCTGCCCATACCTGCCTGCCCCTCCCCTGTCTGCTGGTGGTCAAAGCCTCCTGCTCTCAAGTCCACCCCACACCCAGGGTCTGGCTTGGGCTTGCTGTGTGCTCCTGGGTGGGTGCTCAAACTCTAGCCCCTCCACAGGGCGTTCTGCTCCTCTGCCTCCTGAGGGAGACCCCCAGGCAAGGCCTGCTCCCTGTCAAGGAGCCTCAGGGCCCTGCCCTCCGCCATCTCCTCCAGCCAGCACCGCACTGAGCCCAGAAGAAGCCCCTTCTCTTCCATGGCCTCACTGGGCCTGCAGGTCCCCACCCCCTACTGAGCCCTGCTGCCCTCCACTGGGCACAGCCAGTCCTCCTGCAGGGGACCCAACATGTCTCAGAGAGACCACCCAGAGATGCATTTGCAGATGGTGCTGTGGGTTCCTGCCCCTGGACCCCCCGCCCCCTTCTGTCTCTTCCACAGTGGCGTGGCCCTTCCTGTCTGCTGGTCTCTGCCCCCCATGACCAGGATGTGGCCACCACGGAGGGCACTTTGGTCTGTGTGGTCACAGCTGCGTCCCCACCTCCAGGCACCCCACACTGCTGATCTGGGAGCGAGAGTGAGGAACAGGTGAGGGGGTGGGTCATCTTATCAGCTGCACTTTGCATATGGGGCCATGAGCCAGCCTGACAGGGCTGCTGGCCTCTGCCCTGCCCTGGTGAGTTGTGGGGGGCAAGGCCGGGTGATAGTTGTGGCCAGCAGGAGGTAAGCTGGGCAGGGAGGACACGTGGCCAGGCGTTCCAGGGGAGGAAGGAGTGACTGACACCGCACAACCCTGGGCAGAGCCCTGTCTGGTTCTGGGGGCTAGACCAGCCCAGCCCTCAGCCCTGGGTGCCCTGAAGGTGGCTGAGGACTGGCCACTGCCCCCTGGCTCCCAGGGTGGGATGCAGGCGTCCTCTTGCTCACAGCTCACGCTGGCCTGGGGTGGGCAGGGCCACCGTGATGCCGCAGCCCCAGCCCTGTACTGGGGGGAGGAATGTGGGCTGGAGGAGCTGACACCTGGAGAGCCACAGGCTGGGCACGGCCCTACCCATCCAGCCAGGCACAGGCTCCGCTGTCCCCTCCTCCCTGGCCAGGGCAGGGGGCTGGAGGGAGACAGAGGCCAGTAGGGGTCCAAGAAAGCTGGGGGCTCAGGAGTCAGAGATAGAGCATCACTTCCTGCCTCAGGGACCCCGATCCCTCTGGGGACCCCAATCCCTGAGCCTCCCATGCCATCAGATGGAGGGTCCTGAGTTGTCAGCCGAGGGGTTCTGTTGGCCCAGGGCCTGGGTGGGTGTTTGCGGGTGGGGTGTCCTGGTGAGCAAGGACAGGTGTGCCGGGAGGGCTTGGTGCCTCAGAGACACCATCGTCTCCCTGATCAACACCAGATGTCCCTCTACCAGCACCCCACCCTCTTGGAGGCCCCATCCCACAGGCACCACTGGCAAATACCTCGGGATGCTGGGGCTGGAAATGAGTCGGCTCCGACCAAGCCTCTGGGGACAGTGGGTGCTGGGGGGCTGGGCTCCTCGAGTAAGACCCTGAATCCTGCCGCCCACTGAGTACCCCCAAGTGCCAGGTGCTGTGCCTTCTCAACGAGACCCACAGCTCCACAGGGAGCTCTGCAGTTTAGGTAAAGACACAGACCCAGAGAGCAGGCATTGGCCCAGAAGGGGAGGTGCTGCCACGGTGAGCCCAGCCCAACCTCCTATGTCGAGGTGCTCAGAGTGCAGCCCCTTCCCTAGGACCTCGGCCAGGGGTGCTGCTGTCTCTACCACGGCCAGTTGGCGGTCCATGTGCCCCAGGGGCCATGCCCAGACCCCGGCCCAGACAGTACTGGGGGACGCTGGGGCCCTGCCTCAGCCCCAGTGGCAGGGCAGGCCTCACCTGGCCAAGACGCCAGGAAGACACAGGCTGCCGCTACTTTGAGCAGGCCTCAGAAAAACGATTAGAAGACACAGGTGAAGTTAGGAGGGTGGCTGTGCACAAAATTAACATCCAGAAATCAACATCTTTCAAATTCAAATACTTCCAATCAGAAGAGCTAGAGAAGAAAAGGCCCCGTCTGCAACACGGTCACAGCTGTCTAGCAGCAGCCAGCCAGCCAGAGCTGTGTGGAAAACCCTGGGAAGTGCCTAGGGGCCACAGGCCCAGCAACAGAAAGGCTCGTTCTGCTTGGGTGGGAGACTCCACCGTGCCACGGCGCCAGCCCAGCCTGAGCCTACTGACGCAGCAGGAGCCAATGAAAACGCCCAAGAACTTCTCCATAACTAGGTAAATTGATTATAAGGTTAACATGGAACAATAAACAAGTAAGAAAGCTAAGGAAATTCTGGAATAAAAGAGCAATAAGGGAAATTATCTCTACCAGGTCTTAACATACAGTGAGAGGCCACCACTGGTCACCCAGTGCAGTGCTGGGGCATGGGCGGAGGGTAAATATACCTGCACTCACAAGGCACCATGTCACTGTGAAGGTGACACTTCAAATCCATGGGGAAAGGGTAAGTAGTTAAATAAATAGTGCCAGGCCACCCACTCTTAGGTCTGTGTCCCACAGACGTGTGGCAGAGGCAGTCAACGCCCATCAGACACTCGGGGCGGCCCGCACAGTGGGCTAGGTTGTGCGGTTATTTCAGGCTGATGACAGTGGGCAGAAGTGATGCATATCGTCTGCAGGTGAGGCAGCAAAAACCAACACAGTAAAGAACTCTCACAGCTCAACAATGAAAAGATAAACAAGTGAATTTAAAAATGGGCAAAGGATTTGAATAGAAATTTTTTCAAAGAGTTTATACGACAGGCCAACAAGCTCATGAAGGGGTGCTCAACATCATTAGCCATCAGGGAAACACAAATCAAAACCACAATGAGACACGACTTCACACCACTAAGGTGGCTATGATCAAAAATAATAAACACCAAGGAGGAGAAATTGGAGCCCTCCTGCACTGCTGGTGGGAATGCAGAGTGGCAGCTCTTCACAAGGTTAAGCACAACTGCCACATGACCAGCAGCTCCACCCCTCGGTAATGCCCAAGAGAATCAAAAACACGTGTCTGCACAAAAGCTTATATACAAACGTTCACAGCAGCATCATTCACAATAGCCAAAAGTGGACACAGCTGATGTCCATCAGCTGATGAACAGATAAACAAATTGCGGCTTATCCATACAATGGAATATTATTCATCCGTAAAAGGAATGAAGTTCTGACTCATGCTACAAAGTGGATGAGCCTTGAAAACAGGCTGAGTAAAAGAAGTCAGACGGGGAAGGACACGTATCACATGATCAAATGTCCAGAACGGCCAAATCCACAGACACGCAAAGTAGGCTGGTGGTGCTGGGGACTGGGGAAGGAGGCAGGGAGGTGAGGAAATGGGGAGTCTTAGTCCATTCCTGCTGCCGTAGCAAAATACTGCAGAGCGGGTAATGTATAAACAACAGACATCTGCTGCTCACGGTGCTGGAGGCTGGGAGTCCCAGACCAAGGCACCGTCTGCTTAGGCCTCTCCATCAATCCCGTCTTCTCACTGTGGCCTCCTCACCTGGCAGAAGTAGAAGGGCAAAGGGCCTAGCAGTTCCCTCCTGCCCTTTTATAAGGGCCTTGAGGGCAGAATAGTTTCAGGGGATCGGCTCCCAGGGGGCCCTTGGACCCCAGGTCTGGGTCTCTGCTCCTAGCATCACTTGGCCACCTGCCAGGGCTCAGGCAGGCCCAGGTGCAGCTTGACCTACAGCTCCAGAGGGTGCAAGCAGTGAGCCGTGGTGGCATCCATGTGGCACTAACTCTGCAGACACACAGAGTGCACAAGTTTGGGCCATGGTGGCCTCCACCCAGACTTCAAGGGATGTCACCAACAGCCTAGGGGCCTAGGCCAGGAATTGCCACCAGGGCAGAGCTGTTGCAGAGTCCTCCCCAGGGCAATGCCTAGTGCAGCCGTGGGGGTGGGGACCCCCGAGACCCCAGCACTGCAGAACCACAGTGCAGCCCCAGCTGTGAGAGCTGCTGGGGGGGCTGAGCCCAGCAGAGCTGGGGGCGGGGCTGCCCGGGGCCTTGGGGCCACCCCCACCCCAGTGTGTGTGGAAGGTGGGACTTGGAGTCAAGGAAGGTGATCCTCCAGCCCTGGGATGTGCTGTTGTCTGTGCTGTGGGGCTTCAGGCTTACCTGGGACCAGCTACCCCTTTCTTCTAGCCTAGGTCTCCCTTTCAGAATGGGAATGTCTGTCCTACGCCTGTCCCACCCCTGCATCTCGGGAGCATGTAACCGGAGGGGAGGTAGCCTGGACACGGAGCTGCCTTGAATCTCACCTGTGTCTGCTGCAGGTGAGACCTGACTTTGGACTTCTGAGGTGATGCTGGGATGAGGGGAGACTTTGGGGCTGTTGGGACGGATGAATGTATTTTGTAAGTGAGGTGGACGTGAGTTTTGGGGCCGGGTGCAATGCTGTGGTTTGAACGCTTTCGTCCCCTCCAAGACTCATGTGGAAACTCAATCCCCAAAGCAACGGTGTTGGGAGGTGGGGCCTTAAGGGAACTTGTGAAGGGATCGATGCCACTATGAAAAGGGCTGTGGGGGTGGGTTCACTCTCCTGCCACGTGGGACACTATGTGCGAGGCACCGTCTTGGAGGAGGAGGAGGATGGCCTCACCAGACACCGGCCCTGCCAGGGCCTTAGACTTCCCAGCCTCCAGAAAGGGAGCAAACAAATTTCTACTTACCAATTAATTCCTGGGGTGTTCTGTTATTACAGCAGCACAAAACAGACTAAGACACATTTATTCAAACCATAGCAGGGAGTGGCTGCAAATGGGCACAGGGTTCCTTTTGAGGGTGATGAGAATGTTCTAGAATGAGACAATGGTGATGGTTGCACGACATAGTGAATCTACTAAAAACCTCTGAATTGTACACTTTAAAAGGGTGACTTTCATGGCATGTGAATTATATCTCAATAAAGCTATTTTTTCATAACAGCTAGCACACTTCCCGCATCTCTCTTGGAGGCAGCCGTGGAGGCCTGTGGAAGGCTGCACCAGGAAAGTGGAAACCGTGTGGGTCCCAAGTGAGGCAGACCCTCCCCAGAGAGGGTGGGGCAGGGCAGTCTCCCTGGTGACTGTGGAGTCCCTCCGCCCTTCCTCCTGTCACCACCTTCTCTCTTAGGGCCTCCTCCCTCCCTGTGTGTGTTGCTGGGTTGTTCCTGACATGGTCTGGTCATGAACACTTGCCCGGACTGCTGGACACAGGCAGGCCCCTGTCCAGAAGGCCTGTGCCCAGGGCTGGGCAGCGCCAGAAGCAAATGGGCTGGGAGCTGCTGGGGCCTTTCACGCAGCTGGTGGAAGGGGCGCTCTGGCAGGCAAGGGCGGTCCACACTGTGGCAGGAGGCCAGCGGGATGGGGAGCAGAGCCCCAGCATCCCCTGGTCAGGCCCACCCCAGACATCCCTCGGTGGAGATGGTGAGTCACCTGCTGCCCGGACTTGAGTGGGTGCTGCCCCTTGCAGGGCAGGGGCCCCACCCTTCATCCACTGGCCACATCCTGATGGGGCAGGACGGGCTGGGGGCTCTGCATGTGGCCAGCAGGGAACCTGGATCCAGCCACTGTGGGATGCAGGGGTGTCCACGAAGCCTCCCAGGCAGACCTCAAGGGGGTGGCCAGAAGCCTCAGCCTGAGGGCCAGGCAGGGCTGGGACAGGCCACACAGGAGGGACCGGAACCATCCAGAATGTTGGGTGTGCAGACCCATGACCAGCAGGACCCAAAAAGGAGCTGGGGCACCTCAGTCCAGGACAGAAGCACCACCTGGGGCTTAGGTCAGTGGTCAGGGAGGTGTCCCTGACTGGCTGATGGCACCAAGGATCTGCCTTGGGGAGCTGAGGGTTCCTGACAGGGTCACCGCAAAGGCAGACACCAAAGGGAGCCAAGAGCCTTCAAGGGGCACCCCTCGCCCCCACCCTTGCCTGACGATGTCCACACAGCAGCTGGGCGTGTCCACACCTGGCTGAAGCCCCAGCTTCCTGCTGGAAAGCAAAGAGCTGTGGCAGCTCAGCTGTGATGTGCAGCAGCTGTCGCAGGGGCCGCCTGGGGAAGCACATTCCCAGAGCACTTAGCTCATGGTTTACACGTTCCCTGGCAGATTGATACCATGTCACGAAAGGAGAGCTCGGAGCTGGACGGTTAGCTCTCAGGGGCACGGAGCCACCCCTGCCCACGCTAGAAGCTTCTCTCCGGGCCTTGGGGCCATCTGGGCTCTGAACACCCAGGCCTGTTTGCTCTGTGGTTGGGCCCCTCATAGCAGGGGCCACACGGCTCCCAGGCCCCCCTCCAGCTCTGCTCACTCTAAAATGCGTCATTCATTTACGACCTGATCAGACCAGCAGCTCCCCACTGACTTCAAATTCCATCTTTGTCATTCATAAGCTCCTTGGGGTTCTGGACTCTGACCCATGGCACTGGACAATTTACAATCCCTGTCAGCAGCACACGGATTGGATCTCAGTGGTGTTGAGTATGTCGCGCTGCCTGGGAGAATACTACTTTTGAAGTGAGCCAACACGTACGTGCTTCCCAGGCACCAGCTGCCGTTGTGGACACTTCTCATGTTAACTCCCTCCCGACACCCCCTTTGCCAGAAGTGGACACTGAGGCCCAGAGAGGCTAAGTCACTGTCCAAGGTCGCTGGTAACTGTCAGAGCCGGGGTTTGAACCAGGGCCTGTGCCGTCCCTCTTTCTTACTTTTCACGTGCTGTGCACTTATTCTTCCATACTAAATTTAAGGTTATTTCATCAGATTTGAAAGTTGGGATTCTAACTGGAAGTGAACACTCACTCGTCAGAAGAATGAACATCTCCAGGGTTCAGGCCTCCCAAGAACGCGCTGAGTCTCCATGTGTTCAGCTCTTCCTGTTTGATGTGTGCTGACCTCATGGTTCTTCTCGAGTCGAATCCCCATCTGTCTTGTCAAAAGTATTGTATGGTTTTTGCCATTGTGGGAAGACTGGTGCCCAGCAGGCTCAGTCCCTTCTCCTGTGGTAATGGTGCCCTCCCCACACACGTGGCGAGATGGAGTTCCAGACAGGTGAGGCCCTGACCAAGTGCCAACCATGAGAATGCCAACAGGGCGACATGGGCCACTTAAGACATGGCCTTAGGAAATGTGGCGCGTGCCTCTCCCGCTCTTTGCCCCTCTTAAGGGCTGGACATGGGCAATTCTGTAGCCTCCCTTACCCTGCAGCCAGGAATGACGCCTCTGAAAGCTGGAGGGGAAGTGAGGTGGAAGCAACCTGGTCCCAAAATGTGCGGGGACAAGAGCGGCCACCCAGCTGTCTGGCCCCGCACGTGGGAGAGAAACGAGCACCTGTGCTCCTCCAGCCACTGGGCCGCGGGAGCTGTGCGTTACAGCATCTTAACATCTTCACCTGCACCTTCACCGCACGGCCACTATGGGGAATGGAATATTTTTACTGTTTTTATTTTCAGGTGCTTATTGCTAGAGGAGGGGGAAGTTACTAATTTTTGTGTATTCATCTTGTATTAAATTTTCTTACTGATTTTTAATTTTTAAACTCAAGTACAGGGGAGTCTCTAGGTTTATAATCATGTCATCAGCAAAAATAAATCATTTTATCTATTTTTTCTGATGTTTATATCATTTATTTTTTTTTTATCATATTGCACTTGCTAGAACCTCCATGAAAATGTTGAATAATAACGACAGTGGCAGGCATCATCAGTCGTTCCTGTGTTCGTTGGAACAGTTTGCGTTTTCCACGTAGAAGGATCTTGGCCACTGTGGTACTTGGAGTCTTTAGTATTTTCTTCTATTTTAATTAGTGGTGTTGTACCAGCATTTTTGCTGGATAGGGTATATGGACAACACATGCTCTAGTATCTGCTCTTGGGCTCACAGGTGACACTTCTGGGCTGGCGTGGGCTGCCGGGGGTGGAGTCTTCTCCCTCCATGATCCATGGATGATGTTTCACTATCCCCTGCTTCTGGGGGTGCAGTTGAGAACTCCAGGCCTCGTTGACATGTTCTCTCTGGAAGTAACATGCGCTTTCTGCCAGCAAGCACACATACACATCCCCTTTGCCCTGGCTGCACCACCCACCCATGGTGTTTAGCAGGTGCGGAGACGGGCGGGGGCCCAAGCGGGGTGCATGGCAGGCAGCAGCTGGGGAAACAACAGTGGCACTTTGCTCAGCACTTCTGGGCATTGCTTCACGCAACCCTCGGCATGCTGTCGCAGGCTCATGTGTCTTGGATGCGCTCAGCCATGTGCTCTCCTGTGCACTTTCCCACAGCTGCTTTCACAGCCTAATGGCAGAGGTGAGAAGTCCCCATGGGACCCCTAGAGATATGCAGACCCCTGTGCTATCAGATGGAGGACCCCTTGAGGACACACATCTGTGACAAGCTGGGATTTCTCCTGGTCCCTCTGACCCTGGAATGGGAGGCCTCCTCTGGGTGTGCCCAGTAAGAGAAGTTAGAGAAGGCTGTACCTTCCCAACAACCCTGGCCGAGCCCTGCTGGGCGCCGGGCACCGCAGTAGACACGCTTCATGGTTCACAGACAGGGAGGCAGACGTGCGTCGGGGAGGAGGGGATGGGGTAGCTCTAGTGTGGGCAGCCTCCAGCCTCCACGAGCCTCCTCAGGGGTTGAGGGCACCAGGAAGGCCTCACGTCCCTCTGTTCTTGCATTGGTCACAGGACCCCAGTTAAGGCCACCACAGCAAAGGTGGAACCACTGACTGCAACAAGTGGGGTGGAGGACAGCGCCAGTGCCGGGCTGGCTGGATCCAGCACCATCCTGCCCCAGCCGTGCTTTCCTTGGAAAGTGGTCCCTGTGGGGCGGGAAGGATGATGAGGGTGTTGGGACAGGACCCCCACAGCTTGGCACCCAAAGGGACAGAAGCCCCCTCCCCTCCCAGACTCATGGGACCTGACCACTCTCTGTGGCCAGGGATGTCCCAGACGTAGCATCCTGATGGCTCCCAGGCTCACCCCTCCCCCACAGAGGGTGGGACTCCCTGGAGTGGGGGTGGGACAGGGTATCTCCCCTCCCCAGGGGCACAATCTTGGGGATGACATCTCCCAGGGCTGTCGGGTGCAGACACAGCCACATCATGGCCTCTGCTGTGACACCCGAGAAGGACCAGCATCCCTCCTTACTCCAACTGTGGGGAAACAGCAAACCTAAGCCTTGGGACATCCCACACCAGACCTGACCCTTAAGGTCACAAAGGATTAGCAAAGCCCAAGGACCCATCCCAGACTGGAGGGGGGACAAGCCCCGGGATAGGCCATTAGTGGAAAAACTGCTGAAATTTGAATGAGGTCCAGAGTTTCCTTAATAATATGGTACCAGTGTTAATATCCTGGTTTTGACCATTGCATTAGGGATGAAGTATTAACACTGGAGGAAGCTGAGTGAAGTATGTATGGAAACTCTACTAATTTTGCAACTTTTCTGTAAGTCTAAAAAGATTTCAGAAATAATTTTTTTTTTAAAAAAGTATCTTGGTGGTAGAGTTGGTCAGGGATGCAGCGTTTGGGACCTGTGCATGGGAGCCTTGTCCCCCTGTGGCCCTCCAGGCTGGCGGGCACCCTCCTCTGCTGCCTGGCTCCACCCAGAAGATGCCTGAGCCCACCTCAGCTTGCCAAGGGGGGCCACCCACCACACGGGGCTGAGGGCACCGCCTGCCCTGACCTGCACAGGCCAGAGCGGCAGTCGGGGGAAGGGCACCCCTCACTCGCTCTCACTTCTAGGTGGTTGAGGTGGGAGGGGGAGGGCTGATCTTTTAAGAACAAAACTTATTTTCTGTGCTTTAAAACTTTGTTTAGAAATTCCTAGTAAGAAGGGGAGCCTGTGCCTCACCAAGTCCAGTGTGTCAGCAGCTGCTGCAGGGGTGTCCCTGGGCCTGGGGCCACATCCAGTCTTCGCCCCCTCTGCCTGTGGGGTGCTGCCATAGCGATTCTGCTCAGAGCCCACCCTCCAGCCCTGCTGTCTGTGGGCTACACACCAGGGTCCTGCAGGGGGGCTGCAGGGGGCACAACTCCAGGAGTGCTCTTCCCATTTGGAGCCCCAGGAGTGATGCCTGGAGCCTGCAGGGGGGTTGGGCACCCGTAGTCTGAGCAGGGGAGGGCTCTGGGAGGCACAGGTGCCTGCTGTCTGAAGGGCAAGGGGCCACCAGGTCCGCCAAGCTGTGTGTGGTCTGTTGGGACGCCCACCAAGGGGCCAGCAGGCTTGGTCCAGTTACCTCTGGGGAAGAAATGGGGAGGGGCAGAGGGAAGCGCCTTCTTTGGGACAGACCACACACCAGCCTGACCTGGTACTGGGATTGTAGCTGGAAGCAAGTAACACATGGGGGAATGAACTACTGGGCAGGCCCTGGAGCCGGCCTCAGAGATGTCCAGGGACTGGGGCTGTGTCCAGGGCTCCCTCCCCACCCGCAGGAGCTGGTGCCCAGGATGTCCTGCCCACAGCCTTGAGCCCCTGTTGGGCAGCCCCGGGCTGAGTGTGGGCTGAGTGTTTTTCCTTCCACGGCTCTGGCCCGGGCCAGGAAAGCAAACGCTGACCTACATTCCCACTGCACCCAGCGGAAAGTAGGCCGCCAGCAAGGCTGGAGCCAGGGCATCCGGCCCAGGCCGCAGGGCCTGCTCACAGTTTCCAGGCTGGGAAGCAGGTCCTGGAGGGAGGGAGGGAGCCCTCCCCTGGTGCTCTAGCCAGGCTGGGCCGGCAGGGGGGCTGGGCAGACCCTGCCAGGAGGAGGAGGAAGGGGGGGGGGGGGGGGGGAGAGGTGCTGTGTGTGCCCCTCCCCAGGCACAGCACTCCTGCTGGGCAGCTCAGCTCCCTGCCAGGCCCCTCCAGGCTTCTCTTCCCACTGTGGCTGGTTCTGGCCGCCTACCCTGGGGGTTGGCTCCTTTAACCACCTTTGAAAGTGACCCCTTTGTTGGGGACCCTCGGGCTGAACCCTCTGAGTTGATCCTTTCTCCTGCATCCTGACTGCTACTGGGGAGGCTGCACCACCTCCCTGAAGACACAGGCCTGGGACAGAGCTGGACACCGCACTGAAGACCCTGGAAGGGCCCCGTCCACCTTCCTGGGGTTGCGGGGGAGGCCAGTGGGAAAGGGTCTCTGTCCTACCCGTGGGCCCTGCCGCTTCGCAAAGCCAGGGCTGCTATCTCCCACCTGGTGGCAGCCCAGGCTTCAGAGCCCCAGCTGTTGCTTGTCCCCAAGACTCCCTGTGGGGCCAGCAAGTCCACCCTGGTGCTCATGGCCACAGGGCGCATGAGGATTTGGGACAGCGGCTCGGGCCCCCAGGAGGTGCATGGGCTCTGTCCACAGGAGTGGGGGGCAATTCAATGGCCATGCCACCCCCCTTGTATTTGTCCCATCACCAGGGTGGGGCAGGTCTCATGTGAGGGACCGAGCTGGGAGGATCTAGGGATGCAAGCTTGGCAGAGCACACCAGCCTCTCTCCCTGGGGAAGGAGCCAGCCCCTCCCACGTTCTCCATCTGCTTCTGACGCTCTCCCCACCCAAGATGGGGGCTCTGAGGAGAAGGCCAGGCCTCCCCTGCAGGGCAGCTACAGGGGGGATGGGAGGGGCATGGGGTGGGACTGGGCAGGGCTGGTGAGGGGCCACCACGCTCTCCAGTGCCCACAGAGCTGCAGAACAGACGGGCAGGTCAGGCACTCTCTGCAGAGCCTGGGACCACCATTAGCTGATGCTCGCTCAAGAGCAGCTGCGGGTCCGTCTCAGACACAGGCTGCGCATGGCATGTGCGCACCTGTGTGTGGGGCGTGTGCATGGCACCATGCACATGTGTGTCAGGTGTGTGCACATGTGTGCATATATATGGATGTGTCAGGGCCTGGTGGGTGCCCAGGTGTCGCCATCCCTTGCCCCCCTGTGCCAGATGAGGTGGGAGCAGAGAAGAGGCCCCAGCAGCCTCTGTACCTCCACATGGTGTTGGGCCCTGGCAGGGCTGGCCCTGCCCAAAGGCACCTGGCTGCTGGCAGAGCCCAGCCTGAGCGCTGGAGTCTAGGCTGCAGCCTGGACAAGCCTCCCTCCAAGGTGGCATCTCTCTGCTGACAACATCTGCGAGGGCGAGTGCTGGATGGGGCAGGGGTGGCCCAGGAGCAGAAGCTTCCAGCGGAAAGGCTGTGCCCCCCTCTCTCTGCCCCCAGGATCCAGGCTGTAAATCTGTGTGTTAAAGAGATTAGGAAAGAAGGAGGGGTCGAGTCCCAACATTAATCCTCTCCACCCTGGGGCGCCTCCTGCTTTGCACCATTTGCTGGCTCCCCTGTGACTGCCCTGGGCAGAGGCTCCTCAGGCTCCTCACCCTAACGTACATCCACAAACTGCAACCCAGGCCCATTCACAGCAAAAGACTTTACCATCATCTTGGAGAACAAGAGCAGGAAAATCCACTGGGAAGAAGAAAATCTGAAAATTAAAGCATAACCCCCAAATTGCAAATCCCCTTCCTGGGATCCACAGCCAACGCCGGCAGGCCAGTGAGGGGCTGCCAAAGCCGGGCCCTGGGGGTTGAGTCAGAGCTTGGACGGAGTCCTGTGGTCAGCAAAGCTGCCTGGCTGGCCTGCAGGGTCACGAGGAGAGGGATTATCTCTGTTCTAAAGCATGTCAGGGCTGGAGGGGCTGAGGGCCAGCTGGGGAGCTCTGCCCCATCCCACACTCCACAGAGGGAGAAACTGAGGCCTTGAGAGGGCGTGGCCCATGCCGGGTCATGCACGTGGGGAGCTGCAAAAGGGTCTAGTCTAGAATCGTCACCCCGACTCTGGCTCAAGGCTCCCTTAGGCCTTCCTCGCCAAGGAGAAGCAGACGATTCCAGAGCCCTGGAAACAGGGCCCCCATCCTGGGGGTTGCTTGGAGGCCAGGTGCACAGGCCCACAGGGATAGGTTGGTTGTCCTGGGAGCCCCTGTACCTGGCATGCAGAATGCAGGAATTGCTGCAAACCTTGGTGACTTGTGGGTGCTTCCTCCACCCTCCATCCACCCAGATCCAAATCTCTGCCTAGAATGTGTGTTGGGGAGGCCTGTGAACTGTGGCTTTTGTGTCCCCTCCGGGCCATGCATACACAGCCCAAGGTGGCCCCTCTCCTTGCAGAGCTCTCTCCTGTCCCTGGGCCTTCCCAGTGGATTTCGGAGCTGGGTTCCAAGACATCAAGCTCTGTCAGATGGGGTCCCAGAGAGGGTGTAAGAGGAGGGGTGCCCTCACCCCACGGAGGAGGCACTTCAGGTACAGATGTCAGGTAAAGAACATCTCTGGGCCCTAGCACTTTCAGAGACCAAGGCAAGAAGATCGCTTGAGCGCAGGAGTTTGAAGCTGCAGTGAGCTATGGTGACGCCACCGCACTCTACCTGGGGCGACAGAGCAAGACTCTGTCTCGCAAAAAAACAAAACAAAACAACAGCTGTGAGGCCAACTCTTCAGCCAGGTCTGTCTACCCCTGTGAGCCGAAACTCACAGCTTTTACTTTTAGGTCTTGGATCAATTTTGAGTTAATTTTTGTATATGGTGTGAGGGAGGAATCCAAATTCATTCTTTTGCAAGCAGATATCCAGTTGTCTCGGCACCGTTTGTTGAAGAGGCTATTCTTTCCTCCAGTGAATGATCTTTGCACCTTTGTTGAAACTATTTGACCATAAATGCAGGGGTTTATTTCTAGACTCTCAATTCTATTCCATTGGTCTATATGTCTATCCCTAAGTCTTGATTACTGTAGTTTTGTAGTAATTTTTGAAATTTGAAGTTTGAATCCTCCAACTTAGTTCTTCTTTTATGAGGTAGTTTTTGCTATCTGGGGTCTCTTGCAATTCCATATGAATTTTAGAATCAGCCTTTCCATTTCTAAAAAAAAAAGCATTTGGAATTTTGATAAGGACTGCATTGGACCTATGGATCAATTTGGAGAATATTGCCATATTAACAATATTAATTCTTCTAATTGATGAACACAAAATGTCTTCCCACTTATTTAGGTCATCTTTAATTTCTTCTAACAATGTTTTGTAGTTTTAGTGTACAAGTCTTGCACGTCTTTGGTTAAATTGATTCCAAAGTATTTTATTCTTTTTGATGCTATTATAAATGGAATTGTTTTCTCAATTTCATTTTCAGATTGTTCATCGTGAGTGTATAGAAATACAACTGATTTTTGTATGTTAATCTTGTATCTGCAGCCTTGCTGAACTCATTTATTAGCTCCAATATTTTTTGTATGGATTTCTTATGATTTGTATGTATGAAATCATGTCATCTGCAAATAGAAATAGTTTTACTTCTTCCTTGCCAACATGGCTGCCTTTAATTTCATTTTCTTGCCTAAGTGCCCTGGCTCGGATGTACAGTACAATGTTGAATGGACGTAATGGGAGCAGGCATCCTTGTCTTGTTGCTGATTTTAGGGGGAAAACTTTCAATCTTTCACCATTAAATATGTTAGCTGTGGGTTTTTCATAGATGCCCTTTATCAGGCTGAGGAAGTTCCTTTCTATTCTTAGTTTGCTAAGTGTTTTTATAATGAAATCATATCGAATTTCGTCAAATGTTTCTTCTGCTTTTATTCAAATGATCATGTAGTTTTGTCCTTTATTTTATTGATATGGTGTATTACATTGTTCATGTTGAACCAAACTTGCATCATTGTGCATAACCTTTTAAAAAAATATTGTTGGATTCAGTTTGCTAATGTTTTGAACATTTTTGTATCTATATTCATAAGAGATATTGGTCTATAGTTTTCATTCCTTATGATGATTTTGTCTAGTTTTGGTATCAGGGTAATACTGGTCTGATAAAATGAGTAAGGAACTATTCCCTCTTCTATTTTTTGGAAGAGTTTAAGAAGGATTTATGTTAATTCTCCTCCAAACACTTGGTAAAATTCACCAGTGAATCCATCTGATCCTGGGCTTTTCTTTGTGGAAAGTTTTTTTATTAATAATTGCTACTTCAATCTCTGTTTGTATTAGCTCTATTCACATTTTCTATTTCTTCTTGAGTCAATTTCAATAGCTCATGTCCTTCTAGGAATTTGTCCATTTTATCTAGATTATCTAATTTGTGGGTATATAGTTGTTTGTAGGATTCTCTCACAAATCTTTTTATTCTGTAAGGTCTTTAGTAATGTCTTCTATTTCATTCCTGATTTTAGCAATTTGAGTCTTCTTTCTTTTTTTCTTGATCTAGCTGTTCAATTTTCTTGATGTTTTCAAAGAATCAACTTTTGTATTCATTGATTTTTTCAATTTTTTTCTATTTTCATTTATTTCTGCTCTAATATCTATTTTTTCCTTCTGCTTACTTTGGATTTAGTTTTCTCTCCTTTTCTAGTTTCTTTAGATGGAAGGTTAGCTTATTATTGATTTGAGATCTTTCTTATTATTTAATATAAGTGTCAGCAACAAATTTCTCTCTAGGCACTGTTTAGCTTCTTCCCATAAGTTTTAGTATGTTGTGTTTTCATTTCTGTTTATCTCAAGGTATTTTCTAACTTCTCTTGTGATTTCTTCTTTGACCCATTGGTTACTAAGGAGCGTAATGTTTCATTTCAACATATTTTTAAATTACCCAAATTTATTTCTGTTACTGATTTCTAATTTAATTCCATTGTGTTAAGAAAATATACTTCCCATGATTTCAATCATTTTAAATTTATTGAGACTTATTTTTTTGACAACATTCAGTTTATTCTGTAAAATGTTGTTGGAAGGAGTGTTCTATAGATGTCTGCTAGGTCTCGCTGGTTTTTAGCATTATTGATGTCTTCTATTTCCTTTTGATCTTCTGTTACGTTGCTCTATGCATTACTGAAAATAAGCTATTGAAAGTTGAAAGTTTCCAACAATTGCTGAATTGTCCATTTCATCCTTCATTATTTCAGCTTTTGCTCATGTATTTTTGGGCTGTATTGTCAGGTGCATATATGTTTATAATGGTTACATCTTCTTGATGGATTTACCCTTTCATCACTATAAAATGTCCTTCTTTGTCTGTAGTAACAATTTTTGTCCTAAAGTCTATATTGCCTTATATTGGTATAGTCACTCCAGCTCTCTTCTGCTTACTGTTTGCATAGTATATCTTTTTCCATTCTTTTACTTTCAACTTATTTGTGTCTTTGAATGTGTGTTTTTCTCAGACAGTGTATAGTTAGATCATGGTTTTTGAAGAATCCATTTTTTTATTCGCTGCCTTTTTTTTTTTTTTGAGAGACAGGATCTCACTCTGTCGCCCAGGCTGGAGTGCAGTGGTGTCATCACAGCTCACTGCAGTCTCGAACTCCTGGGCTCAGGCTATCCTTCTGTCTTAGCCTCCCAAGTAGCTAGGTGTACAGGCATGTGCTAGCTAAATTTTTAAATTTTTGTAGAAACAGGTCTTGCTATGTTGTCCAGGCTGGTCTCAAATGCCTGTCCTTAAGCAATCCTCCCACCTCAGCCTCCAAAAGTGCTGGGATTACAAGCCTGAGCCACTGTGCCCAGCCTATTCACTGTCTTTTAACTGGGGTGTTTAATTAATACTTAATTGGCATTGAATCTTGAATCCTTAGTTGATATGGTAGGATTTAGGTCTGCCATTTGTTCTTTGTTTTCCATATGTCTTACGTCTTTTTTTTTTTTTTGATACTGGTATACTGATGCCCAGTTCTCAACAGTGTTTCTACTGCCTGTTACTCCTAGTAGGCGAGAGAACCTAAGGATGTCTCTAGCTCCCCCTTACCACAAACAGCTTCATCCCAGTAGGCTGAACCTGAGTCTCCATCTTTGTAAAAGAAGTGTCTTGGACTAAATGACCCAAGTTGCCTGCAGCTCTAACTTCGGTTGCTTATTTTGTAAGAGGAAAGACCATGGAGGGTTGTAGGCCTCCAAACTGTCAGGCAGAAGATCTGAACAGTTATGTTTTCCTTTGAGTTAAGTTTGCGGCTGACATCGTGCATGGTCTGAAATCCTTTGATAGTCAGAGTCCCTGAGACCTTCTCTTTTCCCCTGAGCTCTTGAAGTGCCTTAACTTCTGAAATTTTTTTTTCCCTGTGAATAATATACCAGCTGCTCCAGGGACCTGAGTGTCACACCAGTTTGCAGGTCTGTTTAAAATCCCGATTCTGCAAACTCCTCAGAAGGGAGTGACAGTTTCTACTCCTGTGTCTTACGTCTTTTTTGTTCCTCTATTTTCGTTTTACTGCCTTCTTTTATGTTAAATATTAATAGATATTTTCTAGTGTGTCATTTTAATGCATTTGTCATTTCTTTTACTAAATCTTTTGAGGATTTTTTTAGTGGTTGCCAAGGTGAGTACAACTAATATCTTAATTTATAATAACTGATCTCAGATTAGTCATAATTTAATTTCAATAGTACACAAAATCTTTGCTCATATGCAGCTCTGTTCTCTCTTCCCTCCTTTGTGCTATCATCATCATATAAATTAAATCTTTATACATTTTATACATTGTTTGCCCATCAGTACAGATATATAATTATCACTCTATACAGTTGTCTTTTAAATCAGACAGAAAAAAAGGGCTATAAACATCAACTACTTTTATACTGTCTTTTAAAAATGTTTTCCCCCAATTTTTTTATTGTAGTAAAATACACATAAAATTTACCATCTTAATCATTTTTAAGTGTACAGTTCAGTGGTATTAAACACATTCATAATGTTGTATAACCATCACCACCATCCATCTTCATAACTCTTTTCATCTTGTAAAACTGAAACTCTATAATCATTAAAAAATAACTCCCCATTTCTCCTTCCCCTATGCCCTGGCAACCACAAATCTACTGTCTGTCTCTGATTTTGACTACTCAAAGAACCTCATGTATGTGGAATCATACAGTATTTGTCTTTTTGTGACTAGGTTATTTTACTTAGCATAATGTCATCAAGGTTTATTCATGTTGTAGCATATGTCAGAATTTCCTTGATTTTTAAAGGCTGAATAATATTCTATTGTATGAATAGACCATATTTTGCTCATCCATTCATCTGTTGGTGGACACTTGAGTTGATTCCACATTTTAGTTATTGTGAATAAAGCTGCTGTGAACTTAGGTGTATAAATATCTCTTTAAGACCCTGATTTTAATTATTTTGGCTATATACCCACAAGTGAAATTGTGGGATCATATGGAAATTCTGTTTAAAATTTTTTGAGGAACTGCCATACTATTTTTTTGTAGCAGATGTACCATTTTATATTCCCACCAATAGTTCACATGGGATTCAATTTCTCCACATCCTTGACAATGCTTATTATTTTGGTTTTTTCTAATAGTAGTAATCTTAATGGGTGTGAGGTGGTATTTTATTATAGTTTTAATTTTCATTTCCCTAATGATAAGTGATGTTGTGCATCTTTTCGCGTGCTCATTGGCCATTTGTATATCATCTTTGGAGAGATGTCTATTCAAGTCCTTTGCCCATTTTTGTATTGAGTTTTTTGTCTTTTTGTTGTTGAGTTTTAGGAGTTCTCTGTATATTCCAGATATTAATCCCTTATCAGATATATGATTTGCAAATATTTTCTCCCATTTTGTGAGTTGCCATTTACTCTGCTGATATTGTCTTTTGATCCACAAATATTTTAATTTTCATGAAGTCCACTTCATCTATATTTTCTTTTGTTGCCTGTGCTTTGTCATATTCAAAAAATCATTACCAAATCCAAAGTTGTAAAGCTTTGCCTTATGTCTTCTTTAAGAAGTTTACAGTTTTAGGTCTTACATTTAGTTCTTTGATGCAATGTGAGTTAATTTTTGTATATGGTGTGAGGTAAGGATCCAACATCATTCTTCCACACGAGGACATCCAGTTTTCCCAGGACTGTTTGTTGAAAACACTGTTCTTTCCCCCACTGAATGGTCTTGGCACCTTTGTAAAGAATCATTTGGCCATACATGTGAGGGTTTATTTGTGGCATAAAGACAGATTGTAGATTACTGTAGCCTTGTAGTAAATTTACTAGAGTATTGATTACTATAGCTTTGTAGGTTTTGAAGTCAGGAATTGTGAGTCCTCCAGCTTTGTTCTTCTTTTCAAGATTTTTTTTGGCTACTCAAGGTCCCTTGATATTCCATTTGAATTTTAGGATGAGTTCTTCTATTTTTGCCAAAACATCATTGGGATTTTGATAAGGATTGCATTGAATATGTAGATTGTTTTGGGTAGTATGGCCATCTTACCAAAATTAAGTGTTCCAATCCATAAACATAGGATGTGCTTCTATTTACTTATATCTTCTTTAATTTCTTTCAGCAATGTTTTGTAGTTTTCATTTTATAAGTCTTTCACTTCCTTGGTTAAGTTAATTACTAAGTATTTTATTCTTTTTTATGTTATTGTAAGTGGAATTGTCTTCATAATTTCCTTTTCAGAGTGCTCATTGTAAGTATATAGAAAAGCAATTGATTTTGGGGTTGTTGACTTTGTATTCTGCTACTTTGCTGGATTCATTTATTACTTCTACAGCTTGTGTGTATGTGCACATGCATGTAATCTTTAGGGTTTTCTACATATATGATCTTATCATCTGCAAACAGGAAAATTTTACTTCTTCCTTTCCAATTTGGATGCCTTTTGTTTCTTTTTCTTCCCTAATTGCTCTGGCTAGAACTTCTAGTATATGTTGAATAAAAGTGATGAGTGCAAGCATCCTTGCCTTGTTCTTGATCTTAAAGGAAAAGCTTTCAGTCTTTCACTATTGAGTGTGATGTTTGCTGTGGGTCTTTCACATATGGCTTTTATTTTGTTGAAGTAATTCCTTCTATTCCTAGTTTGTGGGAGTTTTTTTTAAAAATAATGAATGTGTGTTGAATTTTGTCAAATGTGTTTTTTTAAATCAATTGAGAGAATTATGTGGATTTTCTTCTTCATTTTGTTAATGTGGTGTATTACAGTGATCTATTTTCATTTTGTTGATCTTTTCAAAGAACCAACTGTTGGTTTCATTGACTTTCTCTATTGTTTTTCTATTCTATATTTCATTTATCTCTGCTATCTTTAGTATTTTCTTCCTTCTGCTAGCTTTGGGTTTAGTTTGTTCTTCTTTTTCTAGTTCCTTAAGTTGTAAAGCTAGGTTAGGTGGCTGATTTGAGATCTTTCTTGATTTTTGATGTAAGCATTTATAGCTGTAAATTTTCCCCTTAGCACTGCTTTCACTGTGTCCCATAAGTGTTGGTATGTTGTGTTTTAATTTTCATTCATCTCTAAGTATTTCCTCATTTCTCTTGTGATTTCTTCTTTGATTCATTTGCTATTTGAGTATGTTGTTTAATTTCCACAAATTTATGAATTTTCCAGTTTTATTTCTGTTACTGGTTCTAACTTCATCCCACTGTGGTCAGAGAAATTAGTTTGTATGATACCCACCTTATTAAATCTATTGAGACTTAATTTGTAGCCTAATATATGGTCTAATTTGGAAAATGTCCCATATGCAGTGGAGAAGAATATTCATGCTGTTGTTGAGTAAAGTGTTCTTTATATGACTGTCAGATCTAGTTGGTTTATCATGTTAAGTCCTCTGTTTCCTTACTTATCTTCTGTCTCATTCTTCTATCCATCATTGAGAATGGGGTATTGAAGTCTCCAACTATTATTGTAGACTGTCTATTTCTCCCTTCTTTGGTCAGTTTTTGGTTCATATATTTTGATGGTCTGTTAATAGGTGTGTAAATGTTTGTAATTGTTATATCTTCTTGCTGTATTGAACCTTTTATTAATATATAAATGTCCTTTTTTGTCTTGTGTAAGCTTCTTTAAGTCTATTTTTGTCTGTTATTAGTATACCCACTCCTGCTTTCTTTTGGTTACTATTTGCATGAAATACCTTTTTTCACCCTTTCACTCTCATTGTATTTGTGTCTTTGAATCTAAAATGAGACTCTTGTAGCCATCACAGAGTTGAATTATGTGTTTACATTCATTCTGACAATTTCTGTCTTTTAATTGGAGAGTTTAATCCGTATTCATTTAAAGTGATTACTGATAATGAAGAATTTACTTCTGTCATTTTGCTACTTTTTTTGCTATATGCAATATAGCTTTTTTACCCCTCATTTTCTGCATTACTGTCTTCTTTTATGTTTAGTTTTTTTTTAAGTAAAATGTTTAAATTCCTTTCTCATTTCCTTTTGTGTGCATTATAGAGCTATTTCCTTTGTGGTTACCATGGGGATTACATGTAAAATCCTAATGTTATAACATTCTAATTTAAATTTATACTAGCTTCACTTCAATAACAAACAAAAATTCTGCTCCTTTACAGCTCTATCCTACCTCTTTTAGTTGTTGATGTCATAAAATTACACCTTCATACATTGTGTGCCCAAAAACATAAATTAATAATTATTTTAAATGCATTACATTAATCTCTTAAATTATGTACAAAACAAAATGTGGAGTTACAAACTAACATGACAATACTATTAGCTTTTTGACTAATAATTGTTTTTGAATGTATTCTCTTAAATCATTTAGAAAACAAAAAGTGGAGTTATAAGCCATCATTACTATAATATTAACTTTTATAATTGTTGATGTATTTACTTTTATTGAGTTCTTTATTTCTTTATACAGCTTCAAGTTATTGTCTAGTGCCCTTTCATTTCAACCTGCAGCACTTCCTTGAGTATTTCTTGCAGGGCTGGTCTAATAATAAACTCCCTCAGCCATTGTTTAATGTCTTAATTTCTCTCTCACTTTTGAAGAATAGTTTTGCTGGTTGACAGTTTTCTTCTTAAGCACTCAGAATAGATATCTCTCTGCCTTCTGGCTTCTAAGTTTTTTTTATGAGATATCTGCTGATAATCTTATTGTCAATCCCTTGTATGTGATGAGTAACTTCTCTTACTGCTTTCAAAATTCTGTGTTTTTATCTGTCTTTCAAAAGTTTGATTTTAATGTATCTTTGTATGAGTGTCTTTGAGTTCATCATACTTGGAGTTCTTTGAGCTTCTTGGATGTTTATATACATGTCTTTCATCAGATTTGGGAAGTTTTCAGCTATTATTTTTTCAAATGTTTTCCTGCCCCTTTCTGTCTCTCTTCTCCTTCTGGGATTTCCACATGCATATCTTGGTCTGCTGTATTGTGTCCCACAGGTCACCATAAAGGCTTTGTTCATTTTTCTTCAGTACTTTTTCTTTCTGTTCCTTAGACTTAATAATTTCTATTGTCTTACAGTAAGTTCACTGGTTTTTTCTCCCACCTACTCAAATCTGCCTTTGAATCCCTTCAGCAAATTTTATGTCCATTATTGTACTTTTCAGCTCCAGAATTTCTTTGTGTTTTCTTTTTAGGTTTTATATCTTTTTACTGATATTTCCATATTATTCCTTCATTGTTTTTCTGACTTTCTCCACATCTTTCTCTAGTCCTTTGAGCATCATTCAGGCAGTTATTTTGAAGTCTTTGCCTAGTAGATGTGTTATCAGGCCTTTTTTTAGGGACAGTTTTTGTTTATTTATTTATTTTTCCTTTAAATGGACCATGCTTTCCTGTTTCTTTGTATGTCTTGTGAGTTTTTCTTGAAAACTGGATATTTGAATCTGATAATTCAACTCTGGAAATCAGGTTCTCCCCCTTCCACAAGTTTTGTTATTTCTATTATTGTTTTTGTTGTTATTTTTGTAGGCTTTCTCTGTGCCAAGGCACAGCCTTAGGTGTGTATTGAAGGTCTCCTCAGGTCTTTTCTGAGCCTGTGCCTTTCCCTGGCATGTGATATCACTTTCTAATTTTCCCTGTATATGCAGTCATTTCTGAATGTCTTAGTTTTTAAGACTAAGCTCCCAAAAAGGGAAAAAGAGACAAATGAAGTGGGCACAGGCCCTTTAAATCCCTTGGAAGTCACTTCAGCTGGAGGTGGGGGAGGGGGCTTGCAACAATGGGGGGAAGTAAAACAATGGCCACCTGCCTCTTTGTCTGCATCTGTGTGACCAGAACAACAATCAGTGATCAGAACACAGATCCAAGATATCTGAAGGACAGGGTCTGTTTTTTTGCCACCCTGGCTTCTGCAACCTGTGAGCAAACTGCTCCAGGAACATGACTACAGCTGGATGCCTTCAGGCTGGTGGTGGTGGGGGATGGGCAGCTGCTACTGTGCCAAAAATAACTGCACTTTACCATCCAAGCCTTCCTGGAAATTGTAATCCTTCAATAGACTCCAGAGTTCCAAAATAGTTATGTCACCCCCATTCTGCCAGTACAATTGTTGTCTAGGCAGGGAGACAGATTCCTGGGGCTTCCCATTCCACCATCTTCCCATAATCTTCCTATGCCATCTTTTCTATGTGCCTACACCATTGCCTTTACCAGTCCTCTTTATTCCTTCATGTGGTTTTGAGTTACTGTCTTGTGTCCTTTCACTTCAGTCTAAAGTACTCCCTTTAGTATTTCTTAAAGGGTAGGTTCTCAGTGATAAATTCTGTTTTTGAATACTTGAGAATGTCTTAATTTCTCCTTTGTTTTTGAGGATAGTCTTTTCATATATAGACTTCTTGGTTGACAGTATTTTTCCCCCAGCACTCTGAGTATGTCATCCCACTGCCTACTGGCCTCCGTGGTTTCTAGTGAAAAGTCAGGTGTTAATCTAACTAAGGATGCCCTGTATGTGATGAATTGATTCTCTCTTGCTATTTTCATATTCCTTGTCCCTGGATTTGACCATTTGATAATGATGTGTCTCAGAGTAGATCTCTCTTTGCATGTTCCCTATTTGGAACTGGTTAAGCTTCTTGAGTGTGTAGATTAATGTTTTTCATTAACTTTGGGAGGTTTCAGACATTATTTCTTCTAATAATATTTCTGCCCTTTATCTCCCTCCTCTTCTTCTGGAACTTCAATTATGCATTTGTTAATATGTTTAATGGTGTTCCACAGGTCTCTGAGTCTCTGTTCAGTTTTAGTTTTATTCATTCTTTTTTCTTTCTCAGACTGGATAATTTCAATTGACCTATTTCCTTTTTACTCACTTTTTATTCCTCCCACTCAAATCTTCTTCTTGAGACCCTCTAGAGAATTTTTGAATTCCGTTATTGTACTTTTCAACTCCAGAATGTCTATATGGTTCTCCTCTATGATTTCTATCCTTTACTGATATTCTCTATCTGGTGAAACATCACTCTCATACTTTAATTATTTAGATATGTTTTCCTTCAGTTCTTTGAACATATTTAAGACAGTTAATTTAAAATCTTTGTCTAGTATGTCCAACATCTGGACTTCTTCAGTGACAGTTTCTATTGATTGCTTTCTTCCACATGTATGAGGCATACTTTCTTGTGTTTTTGTGTGTCTCATAATTTTTGTTGAAAAATGAACATTTTAAACAACATAATGTGACAACTCTGGAAATCAGATTCTCCCACCTTCTCAGGGTTTGCTGCTGTTGATGCTTGTTGTAGTTTGTTTAGTAACTTTTCTGAATTAATTCTGTAAAATCTGTATTCTTTCCCACGTGTGGCCATCAAGTCTCTCCTCAGTTAGCTAAATGGTCAGTTAATAATTGGACAGAGATTTCCTTAAATGCCCAGAACTAGTAAGTCTCCTAGTTTTTGTTCTGAGGCTCTGTGTATGTGTTGGGGCATGCTTTCAACACTTAGTCAGGCAGTTAACAGCTCTGTATTAGCCCTCACTTCTTGCTTGCACAGAACCTCAAAGTCAATCAGAGAGGTAAGAGCTTAGGACATTCTTGGGTCTTTCTTGAGCATGTGCACAGCCCTGGGAATGTGTGTGGCCTTCTAGATTCCCAGAAATATGTTGGCGTTTTTCACAGCTCCCTGTGGACATCCCATTTCCCAGCTTTTCCTTTTAAATGTTTTTGGTTAATCTATTATTTTCCCCAACCATTAGCTACCACCTTGGACAACTGCAAAGTTCATCAATTACTTGCGATTGTTTTCAACAATAGCCCCTGGGGAAAGGTCTTACACACTGGGTGAGCGCTGAATCCAGTCAAGTACAGACAGTTGTGCAAGTGGGGTCTTCTAGGGAACCGCCAGCTAGGTGAAATAATGATGACTTTCTGGAAATGAGGCTTTGAAAAAACCCCTGCCCCATTCTGTTCAACCCAGTGGTTGCCAGGCTATTGGTTTTTACCATGAATGTAGGTTGTTAATTTTCAAGGCTACTGCAGAGCCGGAGAGTGGGGGATAGGCCTAGGGCAATTTAAAACATCACAAAGTTTGCTGTCCTTATCAAGATTCAGCCTGTTTTCTTGATAAAAGTAAAATAACTCTCCATAAATTGCTGTGAGAGTTTGGTTAACTTCAAGGGTACTGAAAAAGTTTATTCTGACATTTTTGCCAGTTTTCTCGTTGCTTTAACGAAGAGAGTTCTCAGAGGTCCTTCCTCTGCCATTTTTGCTTAGGTCCTGGTATCTTAATTTGGATGAATAAAGACACTATGGCAAATGCTACTGAAAATGGAGAGGCCCACATTTAAGCGAGGTGGACTGTTGCACAGAGGAGGAAAAAAGTCAGCATTTATAGCCAGATGGTAGCAGCAGACCCTCTTCCTAGCTTGGTGACCCACCAGCTGTGACCAGGCCTCCTCTCTAATGTGGGACTGGAGGATTCGCTGTGATACTTGGTGGGAGTGCTGCATTCAGGACCCTCCTGTGAGCCAGGTATGCGCACTGGTCATGCTTCCAGAGGGTGAGCTGGCCACACAAGGTCCCTGCTCAGCATCAGCTCGGTGAATTTGGGGGGAACAAGTGGGAGTGGGTGCTGTGTGAGCAGCAGCTCAGTACCTGATCCCATCCCCCTTCCAGGTGCCTCCCTGCACTGCAGAGGCTGCAGAGCTGACCCCAAGATCCTGGACACCCTGACCTGATTCAGGCTCTGCCCACCAGGAGTACTCAGAGAAACCTGAGCCAGAGTGGAGGTAAGCAGGCGGGAGGGGGCCAGTGCAAGGCAGCTGTTTGCTACTGTGGGTTGCAGGTCCTGCCCCGTAGCTTTGGAAGTTGTCCTTGGAAGTGTAGGGCAGAGTCTTTCTTTAACCCTCCTCACAATTCTATAAGCCACTTAACACCCTGCCATAAATCCCTGTCTGCTTACACTAGTTAGAGTGGATTTATTTCCCCGTAGTAGCCCTGATTGAAAATAAAGCCATAAGGGGCTCTGGCTAGGGGGTCTGGGGGTATTCTCCTTGAGACCCGTAGGATAGGAAGAAGCCAGTTGGGAAGAGTTCTTTAGGAAGAGGGAGCTGCAAGAGCAAGGCCCTGGGGTGTGAGCAAACTGGGGGTGTCCCAGCACAGGGAGCACAGTGAGGTGCTGAAGAGGAGGGAGAGGGGGCTAGGGAGAGCCAGGGGCTGCCTGGCCCCATTCCTGGGAACACCACGTCTCAAAGATCGAAGCAGCCTGTAGAAAGCAGGTGTGTGCAGAGACCGTGGTGTGTGGCAGGAGTGAGGCCCTTGGTACATGTCTGTGGGTGAACACAGGAGCAGACAAGTTGTGCCCCTGTGGGATGGCGTATGTGAGTACCCGCATGTGAGTTTTTAAACTTGTGGCAGGGTCCCCCTGGGCAGCCAGATACCGATGCCTGGCGTTTGGGTGCTCTGGAGGAAACAGCCTGCCCCATGGGTGGGGACTCCAAGTCTGAGTCAGCAGATGTGGCTGGGAGCCTCAGCTCTGCCCCATTAGGCCCGGGGGACCTACGCCACGCCCAGGGAGGGGCACAAGCAAGCCCTGAAGGAGCTGTTGTTATGCCAGACATAGAGGGGCCCCTAGGCCAGAACCAAGCAGCAAAGAAGGCCTTCCCTTTCCTAGCTGGAACCCCAGCACCCTCAGGGCATCTTGGGTTCTGGGGGTGGAACTGGGTGCAGCTGGGAGGCAGGGAGCATTCACCAAACATGCCTGTTTGCTGCCTGCTCTGAGCAACTCACAGACAGACTCATGGAAACCCCACACCCGCCTGCTCAGATCCAATTTAAGCAGCGCAAACTCCAACCTCCCTTTCCCAGTTGGGGAGGGAACTTTATAGCACCTTGTGGTCATCCAAAAGTCCAACATTAGCAACTCATTTTGGTTAACAGACACCTTTTAAAAATTGCCAACACCCTGGGAGTGGTGGGCCCATCCATTACTCACACTGTCCTATCCACTAGCCTGAGCTAGCAGGCATGGGGTGGTCAGGGACTAGTCAGTGACTAGGGGAGGCCTGTGGGGCCATCGGAGACAGGGGCTGGGTGTGGCCAGGACTGCTCTGCTGGGTGCAGCCACAGCCCTGTGCCATGCTCCCCTGGAAACCACGCTGGGGCAAGTGACTGGGAGTGACCCTTAGGAAGGCCTTGTCCTGAGAGGACACTGAGTGTCCTCTAGTAAGGACACTAGTGTCAACCAACTAACTAAACACTTATTGAGTAACAGAGTCCAGTCTACATAATGTATCCTCTCCACCTCCAGCTCACCGCACCCTCAGGTATATTGAGGTCACTTATGTGGCCCCATCTCTGAGATGCAAGAGGTGTTCAAAACGTGTTTAATGAGTGGGTGAAGATACTGTGGAGGCATTCCTGCCTGTGCACACAGAACCCCTTCTGTGTGGGGGAACACCTTGCAGAGTGCTACCTCATGTGATCCTCAGCAGGGGGTAGGACACAGCAATCCTGGTTTACAGAAGAGGAGTCTGAGGGTCAGAGGTGTTCCCAGTGAGTCCATAAAAGCATGGAGTCATGCAATCTGACTGACTTCTTAACTGGCTGGGGGTCCCTGCCTCAGTGCAGAAAAGGCTCCATCTGAGACCCCAGCCCAACACAACCCAAAGGGCTGCAGGTTCCAGAAATTAAGCCCACCTCTCCCCAGGCCACCCTCTCTGCCCTACTGTGAGCACAGCAAAGAACCCTTCCTATATCCCAGAAACCTCAGGCATGCTTTTGGGGGGGCACTCCCACCACCAAAGGAAGTTCCTCCCTGGCCACTTTCCTATCTGGCCCTCCAAACCAGCCCAGCACCCTCCTGGGGCAGCCCCACCCAAGCAAATCAGTTGTGGCCCTGCCTGGAGGTGCCCCAGGCCTGCAATCCCCACCGGCTGCACATCCAGCTGGAGATCCAGGTTACAGAGCCTTCCTGAGGTGGGTGTGAGGGGTGGGAGCTGGGAATGGAGATTCCATATGCCACTTGGGCTGCGTTTAAGCCATCCTTGGCCTCCTATAAAACGGGGTAAGCCCTAAGGCTGCTGCCACTGCTGGATCTGGGGTGAGCACCAGACTGCGCCTGAGTGAACCATAGCAGAGAGCGGCCTGCAGCATCTCTGATTCCCCAGCACAAGATGTTCCAGGCCCGCCTCCTACCTCCTTTCCTCCAACTCAGAATCAGCCACGTCTCCAAGGAGCCCAAGTTCCTATCAGTGGGGAGTGGTGCTTAGAAACCAAGGTCTGGGGCCCAGCACACTCACTGCTATAGGGGTGTCACCGCTCCTAGGCTCTCCCAGCTGACACAGCCAGGGAAGGATGGTGTGCCCCCTTGCACATGTGCACATCCATCCCCACCATCTAACTTGGAACGCACAAGCTCACGCTGACCTGCAGTTCCTCTCCAATGACACATGGCTCACCACATCTGCCCTTTCCCTCATCCATAGCTCCGTCTTCAACAGTGAGACACCTGGTTCCTGTGACCCACCCATGGTTTCATTCCAGAACACACAGAATAGTTGCAGGTCTCTTAACCCATGCCTCTGTGCAAAAAGAGCCTGTGAATTAGAGTTCTGTCTGTTTGGAGCAGCAGTTGCCCACGTGTGCTGTGAGGACCCTTGGAGGTCCTTCCAGGGAGGGCAGTGAGGTCAAAGCCATTTCCATAAGAGCACCCTTTTACTCTCATGCTCTGATGGCTGTCCCATGGAGTTTTCAGAGGCTGGTGCCACAGCCACAATTTTCCGACAAGGCTGCCATAGAATGCCTCCCTTTTGCAACCACATATCCAGGTAAAGCTGGATTCTCTTCATACACTTCAACTAAAATGACACATCTTATCAGATTAAATGCAGATTCAGATATGAGAGCCCAGCTTCTACTCAGCCAGACCATAAAAAGATTTGCACAAATGTAGAACGATGCCACTTTTCACAATAAGGTTTTTTATTTTGAAAAATATAGTTGTTTTCCATAAAACATTATGCTATTTATGTTAACATATAATAGCCTTATTTTGTTATTCTTAAGTGAATTAAGAAGTATTCTGGATATTTCTGTTATGATTTAGAATATGGTAAGTATCGATAGGAATAGCCCATAGAAACAAAAGTTCTTTGAGGTCCTCAATGACTTTTAAGGGTGTGAAGGAGTCCTCAGACCAAAAAGTTTGAGAAGTGCTGAGGTGGAATTTGTCTTTGGCCTGACGACCTGGTGTAAATACTGTATTCAGAGCTACTTCTCTGTGGTTGTGCTATTTATTTGAAATATAGGTCAGGTCGTTTGTTTTTGTTTGCATTCTATCCTTTTTGATTTTCTATTCATTTTCCCTCTCTCTTTCTGAATATGTGAAACATTAAGAGAGTTCCCAAAATCAGAATGTATTTTGTGTAAGCTTAGAATCTCCCTGGGCAATTCCGCTGAGCAGAGGCCTGGGAATGGTTGAGCAAGACGGTCTCCACTCTCCTTCCTCCCTCTGGCTTCCAAATCCCATGACTAGGGCTCTATAAACACTCTCCTGCCATTGAGCCAGATCAACTTCAGAATCTGTTAGCATGTCCCAGAGGCAGGCAGGGGCTGGAGCCCCTCCCCTGGGGTGTGCAGGGCAGCTGCTGGTGGAGAATGCTGTGCTAGCCCTGCCTGGGGTCCTGGGGAGGGCGGCCCCTGCCTCCCTGAGTGGTCACCCCAGCCCTGCAGCCCACTCTGACTCCCTGTCTGGGAAGGATGGCCTGTGGATGCCCTCTGGCTGGGCCGCAGGGTAGACCACTCTGCTGTTCTGTGCAGTTTTAGGCCACGACTGGAAAGAGGCTGAAACCCAGGGCCCCAAGGTCCAGAGACGGCCGAGCTCTGGAGCCCACCTCTGACACAGGCCAGGCCACTCCCTGCCCAGGAAGGTGTAGCACTGGCTTTAATCCAGAGAAGGTGCAAACAAGAGCCCTGCGCTGTCTCCCGTCTAGGAGCACAGAGCTCCCTTTAGCACCACCAGGGGAGACACCAGGAAGGGGCTTGAGGGAAAAGAGAGAGAGGAAGAGGGAGGGAGACAGAGGAGGGAGGAGTGTGGAGGGAGGGACTGACGGACAAAGGAAGGGGTGCGGCAGCAGCGGGAGGGGAGGGGTGACCCAGCCTGGGAGAATGTTCGCTCCGCAGTCGGAGGAGCTGGGAGGCGAGAGCGCTCAGCCCCTGCAGCCCCGGGCAGCCCTCCTTTCTCCTCCTCCTCCCTTGTCCTGTTGGCCCCTCTCTGGAGGCCGGGCGGTGGAGCACCGGGCCAGGAGGAGCTGGAGCCACTAGTTGGGACCACTGGGACCGGCCAGCTGCCCGCCCCCCCACTGCCTGCCCTCCTGCCACTCCTGCCTGGTGAGTACGCGTGCGCCTTCCTCCCCGGGGCACGCAGACCCAGAAAGGGTCGGGGCCTCCTGGCATCTTCCCGTAGCCCAGAAACCTGCAACACCCCACGAGGGAGACCACCCTCAGGATTGGCTACAGCCTGAGCTTTGCTGATCTAGTCCCAGGCACAGCTAGTCGACCAAGTTTACGTGCTAGGTCCCGGGTTCCCTCGAGGGTGGAGGTACAGTGGAGATCCTCCCCAGCCGCGCCCAGACTGCCCCAGAGAGCTGTAAAGGCCTCTGCTCTGCGCTGCTGCCACTGGCTCGGGTGCGCAGTGATCCTCCAGCCTATAACCCTGCCAGTTACCCTTTGGTTCTTGCAGGCACATGGGTGAATCTAGCTGTGCGCACCTTCACTTCTCGGGATGGGGGTCTCAGAAACTCTGCAGGAAGAGTTTTGCAGAGCAGGGAGGGATGCACAGACACCTTGGGGCCATCCTCAGTGCCCCTGGCGCCCACCCTCAGTGCCCCTGGCGCCCACAGTGCCGCCTGGGAACCCTCTCTGGTCTCAACTCCCCCCCCAGGCTGGCATGTCGCCAGGAGTGTCTGAAGAGGGTGCCAGTGCGTTGCCACTCTACCCCTCTGCTCCTAGGTGATGGAAAACCTGAGCCCGGCCGCCGCCCTGGGCAGGGCTCTCTGGGCTCTCCTCCTGGCCACACTCGACTCCACCACTGGCCAGCCTTTTGCGGGAGAGTCTGTCTGCTCTGCCAGGACCCTGGCCAAATACAGCGTCACCTTCACCGGCAAGTGGAGCCAGACGGCCTTCCCCAAGCAGTACCCGCTGTTCCGGCCCCCTGCGCAGTGGTCTTCACTGCTGGGTAAGTGAATCCTCTCCCCCCATCCCCAGTTCAGGGCATGTTCAGCAGTGACCCTACTCCACCCAGGAGGCTGCAGCATGGGGACACTGTCACCCCAGCAGCTGCACAGCACTCCACAGTTTGGAGGGCACTCTCACATCAAATAGACATCAATGCAAGAAATACTTGCTAAGCACCTACTGCATGCGGGCGAGGTTCTGGGCTCTGGGGATGTGGTGGGGGCAGGGTGGTGGAGTCTGGGGAGGCCTGGCTGGATGCTGGTCACACTAGCAGGTGTCCAGGCAGTGTGCAGCCACAGGATATCATGGTCCACACCTGCCAGGGATGGATGGGGTTCCCTGCCTTGCAGCCGAGGGAGCTGATGCTCAGGGAAGGAGGGACGTGGTGTCCACTCGGGGTGGCCAGCAGGGATCCGAGCCTGGGGCCCCACTGCCTCTCACAGTCGGCTGCTGACGTGGCCGGGCCGTCCCACAGGGGCTGCTCACAGCTCTGACTACAGCATGTGGAGGAAGAACGAGTATGTCAGCAACGGGCTGCGGGACTTTGCAGAGAGAGGGGAGGCCTGGGCCCTGATGAGGGAGATCGAGGCTGCGGGGGAGAAGCTCCAGAGCGTGCACGGAGTGTTCTCAGCCCCCGCCGTCCCCAGTGGCACCGGCCAGACCTCCACGGAGCTGGAAGTCCACTCCAGGCACTCACTGGTGAGTGCAGTCCAGCAGGGGCGGGTGGTCCCTGGCACATGGCTGCGGTGAGTGGCTAAGCTGTGGCTGCACGCAGGTGTCCTTCGTGGTGCGCATCGTCCCCAGCCCTGACTGGTTTGTGGGTGTCGACAGTCTGGACCTGTGTGAGGGAGGCCACTGGAAGGAGCAGGTGGCCGTGGACCTTTACCCACATGATGCCGGGACAGACAGCGGGTTCACCTTCTCCTCCCCCAACTTTGCCACCATCCCACAGGACACGGTGACCGAGGTCAGTGACTGACAGCCCCCACCAATTTCAGTCACTCGTGCTGTGCCTGACACTGCCCACTCCCAGAGGACCAGAGCCAAGCACCTCCACCTGCCAGAGGTGGCTCTGCTTCTGGCGCCTGACAGTGAACAGGGCTGCGGTCCTGCCCCACCGCAGGGAGGAGGCCATCGTGGGGGGTCTTGACTACACTGCCTCAGTTTCCAAGCCCTCATTTCTGGGGCTGCATTAAGGAGTGCATGTGACCATGCCTGGCATGTGAGTATAGTGCACCAAGTGCTGTCCTTGAGGATGTCTCAGCTTACCCCGTGATGCCATATGCCAGGTGGAGGGCATGGCCAGCCTACCCCCAGGGCTGTGCGGGCTCGTGTGTCACTCAGAGGAGCCCAGGTTGGGGGATATTTTCTGGCACTGCCCTGCTGGATGCTGGGTACTGGCCCCATTGGGGACACCACAAATGAGAAGGTGGGCTTCTCGGACCCCTGTGCCAAGCCCCTCTTTTTCCACCCCAGATAACATCCTCCTCGCCCAGTCACCCAGCGAACTCCTTCTACTACCCCCGGCTGAAGTCCCTGCCTCCCATCGCTAGGGTGACCCTGGTGCGGCTCCGGCAGGGCCCCAGGGCCTTCATCCCCCCAACCCCGGGCCTGGCCAGCAGGGACAACGAGATTGTTGACAGCCTCTCAGGTAACTGCCAGGCTTTCCACCCCCACACTGCAGGGGCCAGCCCAGGACACTGGGACACAGTGACAAGGAGGGGCAGGCCCAGGAGGCTTGGAAGTCACCCTGAGCCCCCAACACAGGTGACTCTGGGGCCCAAGACACTCAGATTTGGAGGGAAACTTGATGCACCTCTGGCTACATCCTGTGATGGGGGGGACGCCATGGCTCAGATTTGTGTGTCCTGCCCCGTGGGGCACGTGTCCCTGGTGGCATGGGGTGGGCCCTGAGCCCCGGCTCAAATGTCCGCTGTGGCAACGCACACCGTGACCCTCCTCTGTAGCAGGCACTTTGCAGTGTGCAGGTGAGTCTTGTCCTTAACATAGTCCCTAAAGGATGCTGCTGTAGGGTCACATGGACCCGAGTCTCTGAGCAACTTCAAATAGGAGGTTCACAGCATTCACTGCAAGATGACACTAATTTGAAAGATTTAGGGTGGTTGACTCAAATGCTGAACTGAAGATTTAACTCCCACACTATTTTCAGTTGAAAGCATCTTACATTACTACAGCCTAGAAGTGAGTAATGAAAAGAGCCCAGAGTATCTGAGAGGCAATGTCCCATCAGAAATGTGCCCACAGGTGACCCATATGTCACAGCCAACAGGGACAGAGGTGAGGACAATCGCTAAAGCGGATCCTATCTGTCCCCTCCCTGCGGAGGGAGCAGAGGTTGTCGGTGGAGGCACCAGTGCCCACAGGGTGAGAGCCGTGCTGCAGGGTCTCCTGTGGGGGGTCTCGGGCCCAATCCCACCATGGCCATCTCAGGGTCCTGCGCTTTGGCGTAGGGGTGCCCCAGGAGTACCGTCTAGCAGTACCACCAGGGCTGGGTGATGGCCATCGGCTCCCGAGCACCCACCAGTGGCTCCTGGAGTCTCCTGGGTCCTGGGACACTGCCCCTTGGCACTGGGTCTAACAGTCTCACCTACTGTGGACACTGGAGGGGCAGGATGAGCTTCCCGTTTGCAGAGAGGCCCCAAGGTGAGAGAGGACTTCATTCCATCGGCAACACAAATGTTTCCTGTGGAAGAACTGGAGTCAATCAAAACCTGGCAGGCCGAGGAGCCTTGTTAGTGATGGGCCCAGCTGTCTTCTGTCTCACTGGCTGGAGTCTAGGGAGGCTCAGAGCCACCTCACACACCCCTGGCTTCTCAGGAAGCCTCACCCGGACTCCAGGGCCAGGTCAGGCAGGAGGCAGTGAGCTCCGCACATCTGACAGGAACTGCACCCCAGGCCAGAGGCTGTGCCCAGCACAGGGTCTTTCCTCCTCGTCTGAGTCAGAGCTGGCCTCCCTGAAGGCCCTGAATGTCACTGCTGCCCCTGCCTAGCTCCAGCGGCATGTCCTTGCTCATTTGTCCAAGTGGATGAGCCATTCCAGGTGGACAAGCATGAGTCATTCATCCAATGGGCAAACACTACTGAGCACCAGCCACGCGCCACAGACAAGGCGCAGTGTCGAGGGAAGAACTGCTTGTGGGCAGATGGTCCAGAGAGGTGCAATCTGCCCTGCTCCAGGGTATGCCGGCTGCAGTGGGCAGGGGAGCAGCACCTCAGGCCAGGAGAGGGATAAAGTCAGCTGTGGCCAAGCAGGAAGGGTGCTGCAGGGGGAGGGCATGGGGGACAGTGCCCTGAGCTGAGTGGGGGATGGGATGTGGAGAGGAGAGGGCAGGAGGCACACAGAGCTGGCTGTGCTGGCCGGGGACCATATGGTGAGAATACCATCCAAAGAGCTGGCAACCAACCGGGCAGGGTCAGCCAAGCCCCTTCTCTACCCAGCACTCTGGACATCTGAGGGGCACCACCTGACCACACGTGCCCCCATGCCTCACGTGCCCTAAGCTCCCCGCCTGTTCCCCTTCCCTGTGCCCTGGCGGCTCTCTCCCCACCCCCCACCACACCCTCAATGTGGGGATGGAGCTGGTGCCACCGCCCACAAGGGTCTCCACTGCTACACTCAGCCCAGCATGTGGTGGGGGCCACCCAGGAGGCTCCTGCCAAGCCAGCCTCACTCCTCTCTTCTTGGCGGGGTGGGGGTGGGGGGCTTCTTGCTGGCATGTGGGACACCCCCCAACCCCCACCACCCCACCCCACCCCCCAGCCTCTTCTCAGGGACCTGCAGGGCCCAGAGGCTGCTCACTGACTCCTCACCACAGCCAGGGAGGCGGAACGCGGCTCTGGGCCTCCCAGCTGCCACGTGGCAGTGGGGTCTCAGGTCTCCCCTCCCAGGCTGGCTGCCCTGGCTCCTGGGAGTCCTTGCAGACCTGCCCCACCTTGTTCCAGGTGCCCCGGCCCCTCCCCTGCTCTGTCGTCCTTCCTGAATCCTCCACGCACCTGTGACTTGTTTCTGGGGTCTCATCCTTCAGCTGCCATGGAGTTGATCACAGGAGCTGGCAGGGTGTGTGAGGAGAGCCCAGTGGGGCCACCGCCCTCTTGCTGACCGAGGACATCACACTGTCCTCATGTGCACAGCAGGGGCAAGGCTGGGCCCCGGGCTACCTCAGGGCTGCCCACCCCGGGCCACGCAGCCACGGAGAAATGCTGCCCATCTGGCTGGTTTGGCACGTGATACACACATGAGGCATTTCCACTTTGCTTTCGAAAAATGGAAATTACCAGGTGATTTCCATAACCCAAAATTGATTTTTAAATTGATGGAAGCAGATGGAACACAGGGAAACAAGAACGACAATACTGAAAATGAGCCTCACGGAGGGACGGGGTCCCACAACCAAGTGGCTCAGCCCCGGGCCTGACACATCTTCAGAAACGTGTCTGTATTAGGATAAACGTAGCAGACAGGACTCTTGTCAGAGCAGCATCTCCAGCAGGAACATACTCCACTCTCCAGCTGTTTCCCAAAGCCCAAGACACCAGACGTGGGCAACGGCACCTGGCTCTCACTGTAGACCCACGTGACTCGAGGCGCTGGTTGTTTGTAGGAGGTTGTGTGCATTGACCTCTGTCTTGTGGCTTCCTCTGGTTGTGTCTCTTTGAGCCCTGGAGGGTGGCAGTCCCTGGGAGGTCCCCTCTGTTTCCACCAAAAGCCTCCTCCACGGGTGTTCACACACTGGTCTCTCTTGTGCTTGGTGCAGGTCCAGAGACACCGCTGGACTGTGAGGTCTCCCTGTGGTCATCCTGGGGGCTGTGCGCAGGCCCCTGCGGGAAGCTGGGAGCCAAGACCAGAACTCGCTATGTCCGCGTGCAGCCAGCCAACAATGGGACCCCCTGCCCCGAGCTCGAAGAAGAGTCTGAGTGTGTCCCTGATAACTGTGTCTAAGACCAGAGTCCTGCAGCCCCTGGGGCCTCCTTGAACCTTCAGGTGCTCCACGCAGGCTCGTGTGTGCAAGTGGCTGAGGGCTTTGCAAGGGCCCTCTGGCAGCAGGGAGGGGAGGTCAGGGAACAGGCTCCTTGCTTGTCCTCTCCTCTTAGGGCACTCTACCCTGTGTGCTCAGACTCCTCACAAGGCTCTGCTCTAAACTAGGTCCCACTGTAATTTATTGCCGCTCAGGGAGGCTGTCTTTCATGCAGACAGCACCTGTACCAGCACCCAGGTAAGACAACCTCCCTGGTGCAGGAGCTGGCACCCACGCGGCTGTGAGATACCTCAGACCTGGCACCAGCATCCAAGCAGGGGCAACAGTGCGAGACACGAACACGGGGGAGGGGGGCAGTTTTGGGAACCTCATGTGGCATTTTCATGTTACTGATTTCTTTGTGTTTGAATAAAGACTGTCTGTTCCCAACAAATGTCACCGCTGTCCTTGTGCCTCTCTGCTTGGGTGGGTGTGTGTTAACAGGGGACACACATTCGATAGGTGCTTCACGATGCTGGGCAAGGCGGAGCAGATGAACTGTCCCCTCAATGGTCCAGCATGAGCTTCACAGGTGTCAGGAAACACCACACAGCATAAGGGCAGTGCAGGGGTGCCAGGCACACCCCACAGGTCCAGCACCCACGGCGAGGCCCCGGGAGCAAGCGAGAAGCTCAGAGGTGCGGCCAGGGGGTCCCTCTTAGTGCCCTCCATGTGGGAGCAGCTCTTCCTTGCGGCCACTAACACCTACAGCCCTGGTGACTGGCCTGCAGCAGATGCCTCCTGGGGACCTGAGCTTGGGCCAGCCTCTGTACACCCCTCAGGGACCCACTTTCATCTGAGTAGCCCTTTGCAGAGCGTGGGGGCCTCAGCCCCCTCCCGCCAGCATCCTGCTCCGGTGGGTCCTCAGAGTTCCGGCTCCCAGCCTGGGCCACAGTTTGAAGACAGATGTCCAGGGTACGGCTCCTCTCCCCAGCCCCCTCCCAACTCAGCTCTTTGCTCCAAGGGGACCCCGGCAAAGCACCCTTCCTCCTGAAGGCTAAGACCCTCCAGCCCCAACGATTCTAGAATCAGATCCCAGGTCCAGATCCCACCACCCACGTTCCCCCAGACCCAAGGCCCACCTCCCACGATCCCGTGCCCCCTCCACCCCCCCCACCCCCCACCCCCCCCGCTGACCAGGCCCAATTCCCACCAGCTCATGTTCCCCCAGGCCCACCTCCTACCACCACGCCCCACCTCCATGCCCCAGGCCCTCCTCCCACCACCAAGCCCCCTGCAGGCCCCAGGCCCTCCTCCCACCACCCTGTGTCCATCCCCTCCTACTACCCTTGAAAACTCCTGAACATAAACCCAGGCTCACAAGTGTGTGAGTTCTGAGGTTGTGAAGATCTGAAAAACCTCTGGTTAAAAATCTTCCTAACATTTTCTGGACCAGTGGTGCTGAGGCACATGGAAGAAAGGCCCCTCAATCCTGTCTGCAGACCACACTGTGCACTCTGGACTCACAGGGTTCCCCAGGACATGAACTCACTATCAGGAACCCCCAAACACATGTAACACCAGCTGTGGCACCACTAAATCTGCAGAGTTTGCAAACTACAAACTAGACTCACTGAGCCATTGGAGTTAGAGTGATCAGGCATGGGATTTTGGGGGAGCAGGCTGACTGTGTTAACCCAACCAGGAGTGCAAAATCCAAAGTGTGCCAGAGCAACACAGATAACGGATTCAAACCTGAACAGTAGACTGAACACTCCAGTCAAATGACGAAGACTGTGAGAGCAGATTCACAGACCCTGTGCTATCACAGAGCCTGTAAAGTTCCTTAAGAACACTAAAAGGTGGCCAGGTGCAGTGGCTTACACCTGTTATCCCAGCACTTTGGGAGGTTGAGGTGGGAGGATCTCTTGAGGTCAGGAATTCAAGACCAGCCTGGGCAACATAGCAAGACCCATCTCTACAAAAGTTACAAAAATTAGCTGGGCATTGTGGCATGTGCCTGTAGTCCCAGCTACTCACACGTTGACATGGAGGTGGCTTCACAGAAGCTGCCAGGGTCCATATGTGGAGGACTGCCCTGTTGTGTTAGGCACAGAGATTTGAGGGAGACAGATGGTGAAAGTAAACCAATGAAGGAATCTACGTCAGGAACCCAGCTGGAGCCCTGGAGGAGAGAGGACAGACACTGCCACACTCTTAGGAAGGCGACTGGCATGCCCGCTGACAAGCCCACGTCTGAGCAGAGGGTGCCCGGGCCTCAGGCTGTGGCCCCACACAGGCAGTCCCCTGCCCCAGACACTCATCAGCAGATCTCACACGGCTTCCCCTTTGCCTCCTCCAGGACTCTAAACTCTGGACAGACACACCATCCGAGACACTGTCCTCTTTATAAGATGTAGGGGAGGACTCTTACTTTCTCCCCTCACTTCTAAAAATACACAAAAACATCAAACTGAGGCTGGAACAAGGAGGAGCTGGGGTCAGGCCAAAGAAAACGAGCAGCTGGCAGGGCTCCTGAGGGCTGCTGTGAGCTTGGGCCAGCAGCACGCTCAGAGGTGAGCCTGGGGCCCCACGTGGAGGAGGGTCCTCGAGGTTGGAGGTGCCCCTTGATATAGGGAAGTCTGGAAGCAATGCTCCCTACAGGAAGCTTCCCAACCACTAATGCAAGCCCCAGCACCCCAGCAATCAAAATCAGGCTATGAACACAACACAAAGATCAAATAAATAAGAAAACAAGTCACTACAATTGAAAGTCTGCAGGAAAAAACCAAACAGATTAAGATATCCAAGATCACAGATAATCAAATTGTCAGAAACAGAATACAGAACAGGTAGAACAAAGATGACCAATCAACAAGGGACAATTAGAAACAGATAAATTTGGAAAGGAAAAACTATGAAATGACAAAGCCTTAGTCAGTTAGTTAAAGAGCTAATTAGCATAGTTGGAGAAAGAATCAGTGAGCTGGAAGATATAGCTGAAGATATCACCCAGAATGCAGCACAGAGAGACAAGATGGGACATTTCAAAAAGATATGGAAGATAAAATGAAAAGTTCTAAATGTTTTAAATCAGAGACTCTAAAGGATAGATAACAGAATGGAGAAAACAGTGCAAATTTACAGAACTGGTTAAAATAAAGGTATCTCTGGAAACAGAAAGCACAAGATATACCCCAAAAAGGAAAAATGAAAGCAATCCATGCCCATGCACAACATATTGAAACTGACAAGCACCAAACACAAAGAGAGGACCTTCAAAGGACTCCGAGGAAAAGAGCAGATTGCCTATAAAGGAACATGTATTGAATGACAGCAACTTCTAAACAGCAGCAAAGAGAGTCAGGAGGCAGTCAGATAACACATTTTTAATTTTGACAGAAATAACTGTCAACCCAGAGTTATGAACTCAGCAACACCTATCAAGAATGAGGGCAAAACAGACATTTTCAGATTAACAAAAACTGAAAGAGCTTAATACCAAAAGAACCACACTGAAAAAACCTCTAAAAGATGTGCTTCAAGATTGAGGAAAATTATCCCAGAAGGATGATCTGAGATACAAGGAACAGTAATGCATTAACAAAAAATATTTCAAATAACAAAAGCATAAATTCCCTAAGGATGGAGAAAAATAACAGTAAAATTTGAGATGCTGAAAATGACAAGTGATTAACAAGTCTGAGGAAAACAAATCCTAACCTGGAACTTTAGGTTTGCAAATTCAAAGAACCGGGCAAATTTTTAAACCACAGAATCTTTAAAAGTTCAAGGAATTGGCAGTTCCAAATACTAACATTTATTACTAGATTCTACAATATCTTTGTATGATTTTGGTATAGGATAATGCTGACCTCATAAAATGAATCCAAGTGTTTCCTTCTCCTCTAAAAGACTTGTGAAAAACTGACACTAACTTTTCCTTAAATGTTTTATAGAATATTTTATAGAATTCACCAATGAGGCCATTGGCCTTATAGTTTTCTTTGTGGGAGGAGTTTTTAATTACAATTTTACTAGATATATGGCTATTCAGATGTTCTATTTTTTCTTGTGAAAGTTTTGGTAATTTGTCCTTTCAAGTAATTTGTCAACTGCATCTAAATTGTCAAGTTTATTGGCATAACTAATTCATAAAATTCCTTTATCTTTTTAATGTTTGTAAAATTTATAGTGATATCCCTTCTTTCATTCTGATATTGACAATTTGTGTTTTTTCTCCTTTTTCCTTGATCAGTCCAGCTAAAGCTTTATCAATTTTATTGATCTTTCAATGAACCAGTTTTGGTTTGATTAGCTTTCTTTAGTGTTGGTTCACTTTGTTTCTGTGATTTCCACACATTAATATTACTTTAATATTTTCTTCCTTCTTCTTACTTTGGGTTTAATTTGCTTTTCTTTTTATAATTTATTAGGGTGGAAGCTTAGGTCATGGATTTTAAACTTTTCTTCTTTTCTAATATAAGCATTTAAAGGTATAAATTTCCCTTTAATAATCGCTTTAGCTGCATACCACAAACGAAATACATTTTCATTGTAATTCAGTTAAAATACTTCCTATCTTCCCTGTAATTTCTTTGATGCATGGTTTATATTAAAATGTGTTTAATTTCCAAATATTTGGAATTTTTTCATATATGTTTTGTCACTGATTTCTATTTCAATTAAGTTATGATCAGGAACATATTCTGTATGATTTCAACCCTTTTAAATTTATTGATACTTTTTTATAGCCCAAGATAAGGCCTATCTTGGCAAATATTACATGCACATTGGAAAAGATTGTGCATTCTGTCATGGCTGAGTGCCCTGTTCATCAATGTTAGTTGGGTCAAGATGCGTCACATTGGTTGAAAGTGTTTTTCAGGTCTCCTCTCTCCTTACTAATTTTCCTTTATTTGTTCTATTATTAACAGAGGAGTGCTGAAATCTCCAACTATAATTGTAGGTTTATCTCTTTCTCCTTCAGTTCTGGCAATTTTTGTTTCATGAATTTGGAAGATTTATTAATAGGTACATATACATTTAAGATGGTCCCCTTTTATCTTTATGAAATGTTTCTTTATCTCCAGTAATATCTTTATTTGAATGTCTACTTTGATATTAATACAGGCACTCCAATTTCTTGGATTAGCGTTTGCGTGGTATCTCTTTTTCCATTCATTTACTTTTAACCTATCTTGTCTTTATATTTAAAGCTCATTTCTTGTAAATAACATTTTGTTGGGTTTCTGTTTTTTACCAGTCTAATAATCTATGTCTTTTACATCATTTACATTTAATGGACTTACCAATATAGTTATGTTTAAATCTACCATTTTCATTTTTATTTTATTTGTCCCATCTGTTCTTTGTTTCTTTTCTTGCATATAATTTTATTTTGAGCCACGTAAATGTTTTACATAGTCAAAAAATAAAAATAAAGTGAACTAAAACAAAAAGACAAAATGACCAAACCCTAAATATTGAAAACAAACTGATACCAATGAACCATACTTTATAAGGAAAGAAAATAATTACTTCAGTAAGTTTAAATGGTATTTTTGTGCATATATCCCCGGGAAAATACTAAAGATAAAGAGAATGGCAAAGAAATCTTACACGGCACTTAGCAGTCTTTTTGATATTAGCAATATTGGTGTGGTTCTGTGGAACTATTACAGGCACACCGCATTTTATTGTTTTTTGCTTTATTGCACTTCACAAATATTGCATGTTTTAGAAATCGAAGGTTTGTGGCAACCCTGCGTTGAGCAAGTCCATTGGCACCATTTTTCCAACAGCATGTTCTTACTTCATATCTCTGTGTCACATTTTGGTAATTCTTACAATACTTCAAACTTTTTTATTATTATTATATCTGTTACGGTGATCTGTGATCAGTGATCTTTGTGGTTACTATTGTAATTATTTGGAGGCACCACAAATTGTGCCCATATAAGACAGCAAACTTAACCAATAAATGTATGTGTTCTCACTGTTCCACCCACTGGCCATTGCCCCCTCTCCCTCCCTCTCCTCAGGCCTCCCTATTCCCTGAGACACAACAATATTGAAATTAGGCCAATTAATAAGCCTTATAATAAGTCTGTAAGTGTTCAAATGAAAGGAAGAGTTGCAAGTCTCTCACTGTAAATCAAAAGCTAGAAATGATTAAGCTTAGTGAGGAAGGCATGTTAAAAGCTGAGTTAGCCAAAAGCTAAGCCTCTCGCATCAAACACTTAGCCAAGTTGTGAATGCAAAGGAAAAGTTCTTGAAGGAAATTAAAAGTGCTATTCCAGTGAACGCATGAATGATAAGAAAGTAAAACAGCCTTATTGCTGATATGGAGAAAGGGTTAGTGGTCTGGAGAGAAGATCAAACCAGCCACGACATTCCCTTAAGCCAAAGCCTAACCCAGAACAAGGCCCCAACTCTCTTCAATTTTATGACGGCTGAGAGAGGTGAGGAAGCTGCAGAAAAAAAGTTGGAAGGTGGCAGAGGTTGGTTCATGATGTTTAGGAAGCTGTCGCCATAACATAAAAGTAGGAAGTAAAGCGGCAAGTGCTGAGGGAGAAGCTGCAGCAAGTTACGCAGAAGATCTAGCTAAGGTCATTGATGAAGGGGGCTACACCAAATAACAGATTTTCAATATAGCAACACAGCCTTATATGGGAAGAAGATGCCATCTAGGACTTTCATAGCTAGAGAGGAGAAGTCAGGGCCTGCCTTCAATGCTTCACAGGACAGGCCGACTCTCTTATTAGAGGCTAATGCAGCTGGTGACTGTAAGTTGAAGCCAATGTTCTTTTACCATTCTGAAAATCCTAGGGCCCTAAAGAATTATGCTAAATCTACTCTGCCTGTGCTCTATAAATGGAACAACAAAGCCTGGATGGCAGTATATTTGTTTATAACATAGTTCACTAAATATTTTAAGCCCACTATTGAGACCCACTGCTCAGGAAAAAAAAGATTGCTTTCAAAATATTACTGCTCACTGACAACGTACCTGATCACCTAAGAGCTCTGATGGAGATGTACAAAGAGATTGGTGTTGTTTTCATGCCTGCTGATGCAACATCCAGTCTGTAGCCCACAGATCAGGAGTGATTTCAGCTTTCAAGTCTTATTATTAAGAAGTACATTTTCTAAGGCTTTAGCTGCCATAGATAGTGATTCCTCTGATGGATCTGGACAAAGTAAATTGAAAACCTTCTGGAATGAATTCACCATTCTAGATGCCATTAAGAATATTTGTGGACCAGGCACATTGGCTCACACCTGTAATCCTAGCACTCTGGGAGGCCAAGGTGAAGGATCGCTTGAGCTCAGGAGTTCAAGACCAGTCTGAGCAAGAGTGAGACCCCGTCTCTACAAAAAATAGAAAAAAAAGTTAGCCAGGCGTGATGGTGCATGCCTGTAGTCCCACCTACTTGGGAGGCTAAGGCAGGAGGATCACTTAAGCCCAGGAGTTTGAGGTTGTCTTGAGCTATGATGATGCCACCAGAGTTAGCCTGGGTGTCAAAGCAACATCTGTCTCCAAAAAAAAAAAAAAAAAAAAGAATATTTGTGATTCATGGAAGGAGGTCAAATTATCAACATGAACAGGAGTTTGAAAGTAAATTCCAATTATCATGGATAACTTCGAAAGGTTCAAGACTTTAGTGGAGGAAGTAACCACAGATGTAGTGGAAATAGCAAGAGAACTAGAATTAGAAATGGAGCCTGAGGATGTGAGTGAATTGCTGCCATGTCATGATAAAACTTGAATGGATGAGAAGTTGCTTCTTATGGATGAGCAAAGAAAGTGGTTTCTTGAGAGAGAATCCACTCTAGGTGAAGATGCAGTGAATGTTATTGAAATGACAACAAAGGATTTAGAATATTACATAAACTTAGTTGATAAAGAAGAGTGAGGGTTTGAGAGGATTAGCTCCAATTTTGAAAGAACTTCTACTGTAGGTAAAATGCTATCAAACAGCACTGAATGCTACAGAGAACTCTTTCATGAAAAGAAGAGTCAATTGATGCAGCAAACTCCACTGTTGTCTTGTTTTAAGGAATTGCCACAGCCACCCCAACCTTCAGCAACTACCACCCTGATCAGTCAGCAGCCATCATATTGAAGCAAGACTCTCAACCAGCAAAAAAGATTATGACTCCCTGGAGGCTCAGATGATCATTAGCATTTTTAGCAATAAAGTATTTTTAATTAAGGTATATTCATTGTTTTTGCAGACAAAATGCTATTGCACACTTAATAGACTATAGCATAGAGTAAAACATAACTTTTATAAGAGCTGGAAAAACAAAAAATTTATGTGACAAGCTTTACTGCAATATTCACTTTATTGTGGTGGCCTGGAACTGAACCCACAGTACCTCCAAGGTGTGCCTATATAGGTATATCGAAGGATAAAGGAAATGAGTAATTATGTGAATGCCATTAAGAATAGATTTTTGGCATAAAGGAGACAAAGGTATACAATCAAAGAAATTAAGTAAAACTCTTTAGTCTTAAATTTCAATTGGAAATAAGAATATGAACTCATTTTTTAATTTAAAAACAAACAAATAAAAAAATACTTCCAGGCTAGGCACGGTGGCTCACACCTGTAATCCTAGCACTCTGGCAGCCTGACGCAGGAGGATTGCCTAAGGCCAGGAGTTCGAGACCAGCTTGAGCAAGAGTGAGACCCTGTCTCTACAAAAACTTAAAAAATTATCCAGCCGTGGTGGTGTGCACCTGTACTCCCAGCTACTTGGGAGGCTGAGGCAGGAGGATCACTTGGGCCCAGGAGTTTGAGGCTGCAGTGAGCTATGATGACACCACTGCCCTCTAGCCCGGGTGACAGAGCAAGACCCTGTCGCAAAAGAATAAATAAATAAATAAATACTTCCTACCTGTGTCCTCTGAGAAAGCTCAGTGCAACGACAACCTATAGAAACAAATACCCCTTACGCTAATGCTTCTATATTAACGGGCTGATGTTGTTCTGTGGAAAGACACAGGAGCCAAATTGAAGGGTTGGTAGGCCAGAGGTAGGGCAATTTGAGCTTTAAAAAGAATGAAACTCAGTGCAGTAGCTCACACCTAGTGGCTCACACCTGTAATCTCAGCTACTCGCGAGGCTGAGGCAGGAGGGTCACTTGAGCCCAGGAGTTCAAGGCTGCGGTGAGCTACGATGACGCCACTGCACTCCAGCCTGGACGATAGGCGAGAACTTGTCTAAAAAAAGAAAGAAAGAAAGAGAACAATGACTGCCGCGTATCAGAAGAACATTAAACATGTAGCAGTTCACGAATGTGTAATGACGCTTTAAAGAAACCTCATTGGTTACCACAGGAGGTTATTAGGGCACTAACATAGGGCATTACCTTGAAAATTGGTTAATTCTAGGGAAAGAATCAAGCATGTAGTCTGCCTTTCCTGTACAGATTATTTCGGGGTAACCAACCAGTTAATGAGAGAAAGTTTTCTTTACAGCAACTACTAAGAAAGTAGTGAACTGAAGGAGAGTGCAAGTGGATGTTAACGCCACCAGGGGAAGGCTGAGTGGGAACCCGACAACGAGGAATCAGGTAGACAGCTGGGCCCACGGAGCTTTGGTCACTCAAAGCAGGACAACTAGACATTGACCTCTGTTGTGAGGCAACAGGAAGCACGTGTCAGTTACTCTAGCATAGAAGTCTGAGCCTAACCAAACCCCCAGCTCCACACACCAGCATCAGGGAAACAGGAGGAAGAAACAGTGAGCCCCTCGCCACTGAGAGTGTGGTCCCCGCAGCAGCAGCAGCACGCTAGCCCGCCCCAGCCTCGGGCGAGCAAACTGGCTGAATCAACCACACATGAGGGCACTTTCTCCTACACCTGCCGTGTAGGTCACCATGGGCCAATGACCCAATGTTGCTAACAGATTACTGGGATAAATTAGACTGGTATGGGGAAGGGACACCCTATAGAACAAGAGAGATTTAACGGATATCGCAGCCAAGTGTGATGTGTGAGTCCTGCTTAGATACTGACTCAAATACGTCAACTGTAAAAGAGACCTTTTAAGGCAATCAGAGAAATGTGACGATGAACTGGGTGTTAAATGATGGTAAGGAATTATTATTAATTTTGTTAGGTGACATAACAGCATGGTGGGTATGTTTTTTAAAAAAAGTCCTTACCAGTTAGAGATACATATTAAAGTACTGAGAGGTGAAAATGACCTCGGATCTAGAATCCGATTTAACATACTCCAGGGGGAAAAGAAAGTATGTGTGTTGGTTAAATGAAACAAGTTTGGGGTTCATCACACAATTCTCTAGTTTTGTGTGCTCAAAATCTTCTATAATAACAGAATTGTTTTAGTAGTGAGTGGAGATAAGTGGAGACAGCACATCTGGACACCCTCTCAAGATGTCAGGCTACGAAGTAACAATACAAACACTTAGATAGTGCATACAGTGCATACTGTGTGCCAGGGGCTGTTCTTAGCACTTTACACACATTATATCATTTCATCTTTACAGCCACTCTGTAAGGTGGGTTCTATTATTATCTCAATTTTATAGATGAGGAAACTGAGGCAGAGAGCAATTAAGGAACTTGTCCAAGGTCCCATAGGAAGTCAGTGGCAGAGAAGGTGAGCCAGACTGTGGCCCCAGAGTCTAGGCTTGTAAGCGTCATGCTGCTGGGCGTCTTGGAGGAAAGCCTCCGTTGACAGAGAACCTGGGGTAGAGGGCTGTGCCAGCAGGAAGGGACAAAAGCCTCTGAGGAGGAAGGAGAAGGCAGACTCCAAAGGCAGGGTCAGATGTAGGCAGGAGGGAGGCCTAAAGGCAGGCCATGGATAAAGACAGCTGTGGAAGGCCGTGTGCCTGGTGACCCACCGCACTGCAGGTACCAGTACCACATCCAGCCGCAGCTCCAGCAGCACCAGGAAAGCCAACAGCTGCACCCTGTACTAAATGCACAGAGCCAAGAACTTCCCCACTGTGTCATCTGACCCCTACAGCAATGCTGTGGGGGTGTGCTGCCATTAGTCCCCTGCTTTATAGGTGACAGCCCTCAGGTCTGCTTACCTGCCCATACTCACACTGCTAAAAAGTAGTGTAGTCAAACCACCCTGGCCTACGGAGGCCAATCTCTTGCTCCAAACCATGATGATGCATTTTTCAACTTTTCCACTTGTTTCAAGAGTGTTCATGATTGCTTATTGAAGCATTCTCATGATAGCACAAGCACATCCAAAAAACAAATGTGTGCAAAAAGTGGGGAAGCCCACATAAGGCTGCAGTCTAGTTACCCTAGGTCTGCAAAACGTTCCATGGGGGAAGCTGGGTGGTGGGTGCACAGGCCCTTTCTGTACTAGTTTTGCAACTTTTTATGAGTCTACAAATATTTCAACATAAAAGGCTTAAAAAGAAAACACCAGATGCCAGAGCTGAAAGGACCAACTGGGACACTGAGTGACTTTAACTCCTCTTTTCTTAGGGAAGCCGAGACACGGAGAGTCCAGTCAGGGCTCTTGCCTCTTCCTAGTTCAGAAGCAAGCTGCCTCGTGCTGCTACCCATACCGGCCCCCTCCCCGGACCCCCGCCTCATTTCTCATCCTCTCTCACCTCCTGCTGCCAAGCAGTGGAAACCACCAGAAAAATGGCCATTTCAGCCTGGTCACAGCCAGAGCTCTCCACTACTGGCATCTGCTGTGCTTGGTGCTTCTGGGTTTCCTCCAGAGCTTCTCCCTGGGCCCTAATTAGGTCTTTCATCCCATCAGAACACTTCAAAGTCTTTAAAAAGTAGATCAGAAGGAACTCTTAAGTCATCGTGCTTGGAAAGGCCCCAAGGTTCAGATGTCTTTTTATCTTGTTCACTGGGATTTGCTGCAAATACCTGCTCAGGTGTAGATGCCATGTGTCACTTCTCACAAAAATCAATTTTACAAAAATCCAATGAAATAAAAACACTCAATGGCAGCGTCACTTGCAACTGACCCATTTCAAAGAAAGCACCACCAGGAGTGGCTAAAGCAACAGAAATGCAAATGTTAACATTTCTTTTATGTTTTGGTTTTTCACTTTCAACTGCTTTTTACTTCCACGCAGGGGAACGGGAGGAGAAATGCATAATAGAAGACATTCCAAGTGACACATTGGTAACAGGTAGGTAAAATGTACTCTGTTGAATGTTGAACTCAAGATGTCATTTTATGGTATTATGCTAATCTCTTGAAGTATGTATTATTTGGCAGTGAGTATAATGCTGTATGGTTTTCTCTTGATAGTTTATCAAATTATGCAAACTTAATATGAAAATAGCCTTAAGAGTGAATTGCATAACTCATAGAACAGGGAACCTGGACACGACACCCCAGAATCAAAGCTTGATTAGTTTTGTGGTTGAACGCTGAAAACACGCACAGCAGACTCGTGGTGTCTTCTGAACCTCAGCCTCCTGCAGCCCCACAGGACGCGTGGGGAAGAACACTGCGGGCAGCATACGAGTGCAGACCTGAGACTCCTCCCCAAGCAAACTGCCCAGAAACCCTGCCACCACCACAGTGACTTCTGCACATTTCCTACACTGCTACCAAGCACATCTCCATGGAGCTGAGCTTAACTCACCTTCTGAAAAAGAAACAAGTGCCCATGGTTTCAGAATTGCACGGAAAATCCAGTATGATATTTAACCTTCAAGTCAGCATCAACATCGAACTCCCTGATTTTAATGCAAAAAAAAGAAGAGGAAGGGCCAGGTGTGGTGGCTCACACCTGTAATCCTAGCACTCTGGGAGGCCAAGGTGGGAGGATTGCTTGAGGTCAAGAGTTCGAGACCAGTCCGAGCAAGAGTGAGACCCCCGTCTCTGCTAAAAAAAAAAAAAAGAAAAGAAAAAATAATTAGCCAGGCGCAGTGGCACACACATGTAGTCCCAGCTACTCCAGAGGCTGAGGCAGGAGGATCGCTTGAGCCCAGGAGTTTGAGGTTGCGTGAGCTACGATGATGCTACTGCACTGTAGCCTGGGTGACAGAGCAAGACTCTGCCTCAAAAAAAAAGAAAAAGAAAGAAAGAAAAGGAGGAATCTAAATCTAGCAATACTCTCCATAAGCGCTGATCACATATTTTATATTCCATTCAATCTCATAGTGTTGAATTCTCCTTTCAATTTATCTTGGCCATTACACTTGAGTGTTCTGTTGCAAAAAGTAATGACTCATCCTGCAAAAAATCAAATAAATGCAGCCAGCATAGAGGCAAAGAGAGAGCAACGTGAGGTAGAGTTTCAGATGAGTAGAATGGGAAAAGGACACAGAGGAGAAGTGTGTGGTGTCAGAGACCCCCTGTAATTATGAGCACTGTGGAAGGAGGACGCATCTCAGACTGTGGCGTCCGAACAAGACTGCCCGCATCCGAATCCCAGCCCTCCCACCTGGTAGCTGCGTGCCTCTGGGCAAGCTACTTAGCCTCTCTGTTTCTTCAGTTGGAATATAAAATATGTGATGACGATAATGACGATAACAATTATTTCTTTTGTCTGTGATGATAAATTAATATTCTAAAGCTTTTAGAACCTGACCCAGCACACAGAAAGTACTGTGTTTGCTCAGTATGATCCCTGAGCCCAACTACCTCACCCCAGGGGAAGCCTGGCGTCCCAGGTGAATAGCCTGTTGCAGCTGGCTGTTTTCCTAGTAACTTGGGAATTTCACAGCCTGCATTTGAAGGGGCAGAGGCAGAGGAAGATGGAAGAGAGTGGCCTGCTGCCTCATGACCCTCCAGCTGGATCGACGTGTCCCAGACCCACTGGGATGCCTTGGGGAGCTGGAGAGTCACCTGAGCCACTGGTGGTGTCTGAGGCAGGAAGAAAAATGCAGCTGGACAGTGTGACAGCTGTGTTGAGGAGAGGCCTCAGTCTAGTCGGGCTGGAAGCCTGGGTCCCCGAGGCTCGCCCCCTCCCCTTGGGGCTGGAGCTGCTGCAGTCCCTGCCCCCTTGGACACTGCCCTCCATCTCCTCCCTCCTCCATCCCTGCCCCGTCCTTCCCTGACTCCCCTGCTCCTCTACCGCCACAGCCTCCGTACCCTCTCCTTAGCCATCACCCCCAGGCAATTATTTAGATTTACAGCTTAGCTACTTAAAATTTACTGTTACAGTTTCAGTCTTCTACATATGGCCATCCAGTTTTCCCAGCACCATTTATTGAATAGGGAATCTTTTCCCCAGTGTACGTTTCTCTGGAATTTGTCAAAGATCAGGTGACTGAAACTGGACCCACACCTCTCACCTCTCACAAGAATCAACTCACAATGGATAACAGATTTAAACCTAAGACGTGAAACCATAAGAATTCTAGAAGAAAACATTGGAAAAACTCTTATGGACATTGGCCTAGGCAAAGAATTTATGAAGACCCCCAAAGCAATCACAGCAGCAACAAAAATAAATACATGGGACCTGATCAAATTAAAAAGCTTCTGGCACAGCCAAGGAAACTATCACTGGAGTGAACAGACAACCTACAGAATGGGAGAAAATATTTGCTTGCTACACCTCTGATAAAGGGCTGATAACCAGCATCTATACAGAACTTAGGAAAATCAACAAGAAAAAATCAAACAACCCTATTAAAAAATGGGCAAAGGACATGAACAGAAACTTCTCAAAAGAAGACAGAATAATGGCCAGCAAACATACAAAAAATTGCTCAACTTCTCTAATCATCAGGGAAATGCAAATCAAAACCACAATGAGATATCACTTAACTCCAGTGAGATTGGCTTATACAGAAAGTCCCAAAACAACAAATGTTGGCGGGGATGTGGACAGATAGGAACACTCATACACTGCTGGTGGGACTGCAAATTAGTACAACCTCTACGGAAAGTAACATGGAGATACCTCAAAGAACTAAAAGTAGAACTACCATTTGGTCCAGCAATCACACTACTGGGTATTTACCCAAAGGAAAAAAAGACATTCTATAGTAAAGACATCTGCTCGTGAATGTTTATAGCAGCACAATTCACAATTGCGAAGATGTGGAAACAACCCAGATGCCCATCAATACACGAGTGGATTAATAAAATGTGGTATATGTATACCATGGAGTATTACTCAGCAATAAAAAACAATGGTGAACTAACACATCTGGTATTATCCTGGTTGGAGCTAGAACCCATTCTTTGAAGTGAAGTGTCACAGGACTGGAAAAACAAGCACCACTGGTACTCACCATCAAATTGGTACTAACTGATCAACACTTACATCACACAGGGCAATAATATTCATCAGGGGGCGGGCAGGCGGGAGGCGGGTGGAGGGGATGGGAAAACTCTCACTGAATGGATGCGGGGAACACAGTTTGGGGGATGTCCATGATTGTAGCTCTGACAAGGGCAGTGCATGGACAATATATATAGCCAAAGTGTTGTACCCCCATAATATTCTGAAATTTAAAAAAATTACTGTTACAGGAAAACTCTGGAGAAATGTCAGGTCACATGTTTCAATTTTTCTTTAAAAGAGGACAGCAGACTCTGGTCTTGGAAACAATCCTGTGGGTCTGGCCCCCTTGCACCCTCTGTCCCAAGTGGAAGGAGCTGGCGCACTGCCCAGCCCCTCCCCTGTACTCGTGCCCTGGGGGCCGATCACCCCATCCTCGCAGAATAGCACAGCCCACCACTGTCCTGTGCAGAAAGTACATTCCCACAACTTTTATCCACCCATCCTTGCTCTGCCATCTGGGTCCACTCAAAATAAACCTAAATTTTTTTCACCTGAAAGTCTTTCATAACTTTGAAGTCAGTGACTCCAGCCACCCCAGAGCTGGCTTTCCCACACTCACTTTCCTCAGCTGCAGAGAGCACGGCTTCCAGTCCACTTGTGCAAATGCGTTGATGAAACGTCTAGTTTGGGCAGGCTCTGAGCTGAGGACTAGAGTCCCAGCAGGGGCAGGACAGGCGAAGTCTCTGATCCTGCTTCTGGCTGCAATTAGCAGAAAAGACAGAGGACCATGATGCGAGCGCATAACCCAAGAAAGAAGGCACTGCCTGCTGATCTGGGCAGACAGCCGTGGGGAGGCCTAGGGAACAAGCTGTGGCAACTGAGGCAGGATGGGGAAGGCTCTGGAAAAACAGGGGCACATAAAAGAATAGAAGATCACTATTCAGACATAGAAAATTGAGGACATAATATGGGCAAATAGTATAAGGAGAGAAAAGCAAACCAAACTCATCAAGACCAATTAAACAAAATGACTACAAGTCAGTCATGGTCCAAACAGGATGCTAACTAAAATGGGACACCATTTTCCATAGATCGGAGCAGAGAGGAGAGTGGTGGGGAGAGCCAGGACTCAGCCTTCTCCCTGGCTGCTGTGGTCGACCAGAGGCTGCTGGGGCTCGGGCCCGGTACCAGGGTCACAGGGATGGGGCCTGTGGGTAGGGGGGCGTCCTAGGTCCCCTTTCCAGTCTCATGTCACTCACACATGTGGCCATTTGGCTGTGTCAGCATGAAGGCTGCTGATTTAAAGGTGTGAAGGGCAGAGCAGTTCTTTGAGGGCACAAACTCTGTGCTCCCCACCTTTGTGTTCCCAGGGCTGCTGCAGGCCCTGGCACAGGAGAGTAGTACTTTTGATCTGAACTGAATTGACCCGTTTCAGGATAAAGCTGTGGTTTTTGGGATGTCCACCCATGCTGAGATGGATCTATTAATCGGTCTTCAATTATAATCATGCAACCAGATGTAGATTCATCTAACTTCTTGACTTGGCTGAAAAATATAACATAAAACTCTTTCTGAAGAGTTTTCCATAATATCCAGTGTTTCTAAGTTCTGCCAATCTAGCATTCCCTAACCTAAAGGGGATTAAAACTAGCATGGCACAACTTGCTCTTTGTGAAGTCCTGAGGCTCACTGCTGCCCTTTCTTAGCACTCAGAAATAGTCTGGCAGTTGCCTGGAACTTACTTTCAAGCTCCCTTGACAACTGAAGGTTGCTTTTTTACTCATGTTTATTCCACTCTTTTTCTTTCAAAGATCGTCTCCCTTTCTCTCTCCTTCCTTCTCTTCCCATCTTCCTTTATATTCGGCAAATACCTATCGATCACCTTTGAGTCACTGTTCTAGATTCTAGGGAGTCAAAATTGAAACAGAACAGTCTCTTGCCTTCAGGATGCTTATATTCTGGTGGAGAGAAAAAGACAGCACCCTAATAAGTGAGCAAGTTACGTGCCATCCCGCAGGTGAGTACACTGGAGACCAGCAGGCAGGGGGCAGGAAGCCACCAGCGTTGACAGAAAAGGGCTCACCAAAAAGTACCATCAGGGCCAAGACCTACGGGACATGGGAGGCCCAGAGGTGCGCCTGAGGAAACAGAAATGAGGCTGGAGCCAGCTGGAGGAAAATGCTAGAAGGTGGGTGGAGGGACAGGGTCATAGGGCCTTGGTCAATGGCACATGTAGACTTTGGCTCTGACTCTGAGTGAGATAAAAAACCTTTCGAAGGCTTTTAGTACAATCAACACTTAAATGCCTCACAAGGCAGCAGTGTTGAGAAAAGCCAGTAGCGGGGCCAGGGCAGAAGGCAGAAGCAGAGAAATCGGGGGGTAGGGGGAGGATGGGACTTGGATTGGGGAGCTATGGTCAGAAGGAGATGTTCCATAGGTGGAAATGGGATTTAAAAAGAGAGGAGTAAAGATGGCCCCAGGTTTTGGGGCCTGAGTAACTGGAAGAAGAGTTTAAGGAGAAGACTGCAGACCATGGTATGGGTTAGGGTTAGGACTTTGTTCCTGGATAATTAAATCTGAGCTGCCTGTGGGCATCTGTCCAGTCCATTTTGTGCTGCTATAACAGAATACCACAGACTGGGTAGTTTATAAAGAAAAGAAATTCATTTCTCACAGTTCTGGAGGCTGGGAAGTCCAGTAACAATGGATTTATACATCAACTGTTTGTACAGGCGACACGGGTGGGCCCTTGGAGAAGGGAATGACACTCCTGAGCTCCACAATCATCCTGATGTTTTCCATTCAGGAAAATTCCAAATTGTAGATTAGGGTAACAAAGTGTGAGAGAAAGGGCTAAGGAAAGAGAAGTCAGAGTCCAGGACTGCCAGAGAGGCTGGGAAATGAGGCAGGAAGCAGGAATAGGGAGCCTAAAGATCTGCACAAAAACCTCCTTGAATAATCAGCTGGTGCCCTAAGCCGTGTGAAAGTAGAGAAAGACCAAAACAGTCAAGCAAACAACAACAACAACTAGCAGAAAACAGCAACTGGGAAGCCAAAGAACTGGACAGAGGTTTCATTGGCTGAGTGGATCTGAGGGAAAGTGAAGACCCAACAAGGTGAAGGGACCTCGGGAAACACCCTGTGAGGGCCACACCCCAGGAATAAGATCAGGCCCAGGAAAGAGGACCACATCCTAGGCACGGTTACATTCTAGGAATAAGGACAAACTGGGGCAGACCCACCCTGCTTGCTAGGGCAAAACAGCCCTCCTTGGAGGGGGTAACATCATCCAAAGCCTCTGCGATACTCAGCATCCAGTCAAAATTATGAGGTATACTTAAAAAAGACTGCATGATTAGAAACCAAAAGATAAAACAGGCTACAGAAAGAGATACACAGGTGATTCAGAGAGGGACTCTAAAATCATCGTTACTATGTTAAAGAGAACAGAGAAATGGATGGACAAGATGGACGAGAAGACAGAATTTCAACAATTGGGATCTCTCTTTTAAAAACCAAGTGGACATTTTGGAACTGAAAAATACAGTATCTGAAATTAAGAACTCATTGTATGGATACAATAAAACACTGGGAAAGGAGATTGGATTTGTGACCTGAAAGAGACCTCAATGGAAAAAAGAAGGAAAAGATCAGAAAAGAACGTAAGAGACACGAGGGAGACAAATGGGCTCTCACACACGCAGCCGCAGCCGCAGGAGAGCTGAGAGAGACGGGAGGCAACGCAACATTCAAAGACACAGCGGCCAAGAATTTTTGAAAAGTGATGAAAGACATCAACCCAGAGATTCAAGGAGTTCAGAGTTCCTCAAATGAGGACAAACATAAGGAAACATCATTGCACACTACTGAAGACCAAACACAAAGAGAAAATAATTAAAGATAACCAAAGGGGAAAAAAGACAATTACTTCAGGGGCAGTAAGAATGACAACTGCTCAACAGAAACTATGCATCTTCAAAGATGCTGAAAGGAAAGGGAAAAAATTACTGCAGCTTTGCAATATATTTTGAAATCAGGAAGTGCAATGCCCCCAGCTTTGCTCTTCTTTCTCAAGACTGATTTGGCTATTTGTGGTCTTCTGTGGTTCCAGATGAATTTTAGAATTGTTTTTCATTTCTGTAAAAAAATGCCACTGGGATTTTGATAGCAATTGCATTGAATTTGTAGATTACATTGGGTAGTATGGACATTTTAACTATATTAAGTCTTCTAATCCATGAACACAAGATGCCTTTCATTTGTGTCGTCTTTAGTTTCTTTCATCAGTGTTCTGTAGTTTCAGTAAACTAGTCTTTCACATTCTTCATTAAGTCTATGCCTAAGTATTTTACAGTTTTTGGTGCTATTATAAACGGGATTCTTCTCCTAATTTCCTTTTCAGATAGTTCATTGTTAGTGTATAAAAATGCATCTGATTTTTTATGTTGATTTTGTATCCTGCAATTTTACTGAACTCATTTTTAGTTTTAACCATTTTTTATGTAGTCTTTAGGGTTTTCTATATATAAAACTGTGCCATCTGTAAATAGGGACAATTTTACTTCTTCTTTTCCTATTTGGATGTCTTTTCTTTTTCTTGCCTAATTGCTCTGGCTAGGACTTCCAGTATTATGTTGAATAAAAGTGGTGAAAGCAGGAATCCTTGCCTTGTTCCTGATCTTAGAGGAAAAGCTTTCTGTTTTTCACTGTTGAACATGATGTCAGGTGTGGACTTTTCATACATTGCCTTTACTATGTTGAAATACTTTCCTAATATTCCTAGTTTGTTGAGAATTTTTATCATGAAATGATGTTGAATTTTGTCAAATACTTTTTCTGCATCTATTGATAAAATCATGTGATTTTTCTCCTTTATTCTGTTAATGTGGTGTATCATATTAATTGAATTTTGTATGTTGAACCATTCTTGCATCTCAGGAATAAATCTCACCTGGTCATGGTGTATGATCCTTTTAATGTGCCTTTGTATTTGGTTTGCTAGCATTTTGTTGAGGATTTTTGCATCTATATTCATCAGGAATATTGGGCTGGGTGCAGTAGCTCATCTCTGTAATTTTAGCACTTTGGGAGGCCAAGGCAGGAGGATTGCTTGAAGTCAAGAGTTTGAGAACAGCCTGAGCAACACAGCGAGATCCCTGTCTCTACAAAAAAAATAGAAAAATTAGCCAGGTGTGCACACCTATAGTCCTAGCTACTCAGGAGGCTGAGGAAGGAGAATCACTTGAGCTCAGGAGTTGCCTTCATGCCTGGGCAACAAAGTGAGACCCCATCTCCAAAAAAAAAAAAAAAAAAGGGAATATTGGCCTATAGTTTTCTTTTCTTGTAGTGTCTTTGTCTGGCTTTGGTATCAAGGTAATGCTGGCCTCATAGAATGAGTCTGAAAGTGTTCCCTTCTCTTCAATTTTTTGAAAGACCTTGAGAAGGATTGATGATAATTCTTCTATAAATGTTTGGTTGAATTTACCAGTGAAGCCATCTGGTCCTGGGCTTTTTTTTTATTGGGAAGTGTTTGATTACTGATATTACTGATTCAATCTCCATATTAGTTAATGGTCTGTTCAGACTTTCTATTTCTTCATGATTCAGTCTTAGTAGGTTGCAGCTTCTAGGAATTTATCCATTTCTTTGAAGTTATTTAGTTTGTTGGCATATAATTGCTCATTTTAGTCTTTTATGATCTTTTTTATTTCTATGGCATCAGCTTTGATGCGTCCTCTTTCATTCTGATTTTATTTGAGTCCTCTCTCTTTTTTTCTTAGTCTAGACTTCCTGATGTCAAGACACATTACAAAGCTACAGCAATCAAAACAGTATGGTACTAGCACAAAGACAGATAGACCAACAGAACAGAATAAGGAGCCCAGAAATAAATCCATACATATGTGGTCAATTGATCTTTGACAAAGGTGATAAGAACACACATGGGGGAAAGGACAGTCTCTTCAACACGTGATGCTGGAAAACTGGATATCCACAGGTAAGGGAATGAATCTGGACCCTTACTTTATACTCTACCCAAAACCCAACTGAAAATAGATTAAAGACTTAAATGTAAGACCTGAAACTGTAAAACTCCTCAAAGAAAACATAAGGAAAAACCTCATGACATTTGTTTTGGCAATAATTTCATGGACATGTCACCAAAACCACAGCAACAAAGCAAAAGTTGAGAAGTGAAATTGTATCAGACTAAAAGGCCTCCGCGCAGCAAGGGAGACAGTCAACACCATGAAAAGGCAACCATGGAACAGGAGAGACATTTGCAAACCACATATCTATCAAGGGGTTAAGCTCCAAAATACATCAGGAATGCCTGCAACTCAACAGCAAAAAAACTAATAACCCAATTTAAAAATGGGCTAAGGACTTGAATAGACATTTCTCTAAAGAAGATAAACAAATGACCAGCAGGTACATGAAAAAAAATTGATCAACGCCACTAACCATGAGGGAAATGCAAATCGAAACCACAATGAAAGATCACCTCATATCTGTCGGGATGGCTATTATTTTAAAGAAAAGGAATTGGCGAGGATGTGGAGAAATTGGAATACTTGGCACTGTTGGTGGGAATGCAAACTGATGCAGCTGCTATGGAAAACAGCATGGAAGTTCCTCAAAAAATTAGAAACAGAACTACCATATGATCCAGCAATCTCCCTCTGGGTATTTACCCCAAGGAAATGAAATCAAGATGTCAAAGAGATATGAGCACCCCCCCCCATGTTCATAGCAGCACTCTTTATACTAATCAAGATGTGGAAACAACCTATATGTCCACCAACAGATGAATGAATAAAACATGTGGCATATACATACAATGAAGTCAATGGAATAATATTTAGCCTTTAAGAAAGGAAATTTTGTGATCTGAAACAACATGGATGAACCTTAAGGATACTATACTAAGTGAAATAGCCAGTCACAGGAAGACAAATATCGCATGATTCCACTTACAATGTGGTATCTAAAATAGTCAAATTCATGTAATCAAAGTGTGGAATGGTGGTTGTCAGGGGCTGAAGGGAGGGGAAAATGAAGAGTTACTAAATAACAAGCATAAAGTTCCAGTTAAGCAAGATAAATAAGTTTTAGATATCTGTTATACAACATTATACCTATAGTCAACAATACTGTATTGCACACTTAAAATTGTCTTAAGGGCATAGATCTCATACTAAGTATTCTTACCATAATAAAATAAAATTAATAAAGTTTTTAAAAAAGAAAGGAAAAAATACAAACCTAGATTTCTAGATTTCTGTACTCAGTGAAAATATCCTTCAAAGATGAAAGTGAAATAAAGATGCTTTTACACATGCAACAGCTCAGAGATTATGTCAACAGCACATCTGTACTACAAGAAATACTGAAGGGACCACTTCAAGATGAAAGGAAATGAAGAAAAATACTAATAATACAATTGACTTGCGGAGTTTACAACATACGTAAAATATATGACAACAATAGCACAAAGGAGGAAAGTGGGTAAATGGAGTTAAACTGTTGAAAGATTCTTGCAATGTTCAACAAGCGATAAATACACAATTTATTTTTTATTTTTTTCTCTTAACAAGGCCCATCCCTTCAGAATAAATATACTAATTTGAAAAATGTAATACAAGGATGCATATTTTGATCACTAAGGCAATCAATAAAAGAATACCGTACTAAAAGAATGTAAAACTAATATACTAATAGAGAAAAAAATAGAAAAACAAAAAATACTCGATTAATCCAAGAAAGGCAAGAAAGAGAAATAAAGAAACAGGGAAAAAAATAGGACAAATGAAAATCAAATAGCAATATGGTAGGTTAAAACCCAACCATATTTTACATTATATGAAGTGTAAATGGACAAAACACTCCCTTTAAAAGACCAAGACTGTCAGACTGGATTTTAAAAAACCAACCACCATATGCTGTTTCAAAAAGAAAATTTAAAATGTAAGAAAAGACTGAAAGTAAAAGAATGGAAGAAGACATACCATGCACGTATGACCAGAAAGAAAGACAGTGTAGTAAAAGTAAACTTCAAGCAAATAACTACTACTAGAGTTAAAGTGGTGCCCAAATCACACAGCATCGGGTTTAATGATAGAAAGGTGTTTTGGGGGTGTTTTCTACTCAACTGTTATGAACTACATTTAAAAGTTGTTTGTTTGTTTTGAGACAGTCTCACTGTGTCGGCCCAGACATCTGAAAGAATTTCGAGCATGGTCCACATGGTGGACCACCAATTGACTTCCTACTCTTGCCATTATTTTCCCTTTTAACTGCGATTGTATCTTTATCATCAGGCATTACTTTGATGTGCCAAATAATGTAAGAACATGCTCCAAAATACAATTCTTAAACATTTCTTTAAAAAAATCCCTTTAATGGGAAAATTTCATTGCATGTTTACTCTATACCTTTTTGCTCCTGATGTTGCAAGTCCCTGTGTCAAAGGCCAGGACCTGGCTCAGTTCATCTGCCTGCAGTGTGAAGACATTATGACTGCTGTGGGCCAGGTTCCTTTGAGCTTGGCACACCTGTGTTACCTGTGCTACCTGTGCCAACAAATGGCTCTGTGTTCTCACCTCCCTGACTCACTGAACTATTGAAAAACCTTCAACTGCGTGTGACAGCCCTTGCCTTTTACTTAGTGCATACTTGATCGTAAGTGCAAGTGTCAAACACTACTTGGTTAAGAAGTGCTAAGAACAGGCTTATATGTAATTTTAAAATCATTATTAAGCTGAAAAAACAAATTTAACGAATTTTCTGGGAATCTGGGGACCTGAGGCTATGTACCAGATCTCTATTCCAGGAAGAGCACATACCAGCTAATGCCCTGTTTCTCCCTTACAGCTCTTAGGACCAATGGAGTCCAATAAAATACCCATCTAGAAAGTTTATGGATGATCTCAGAGAAAGTCATCAAAATCTACCTAAAAGTTTGTTTTTTCTCATTAGGACTAAAACTAGTCTGCAAGGAATTTGAGAAATTGACCTCTGTCTTCCCCAGGTGGAGGTAGCTCAGAGAACTGTAGGAGAATAGAGAACAGGCTTTGGAGACAAAGAGACAGGCTTTGAAATCCACCTTTATTGCTCAATAGCTGGGTGACATTGAGCTCTATTTCTTTACTTGTAAACCACAGATAACATCGGCCTTGGAGCAGCAAAGCACCTGGCATGTCCTTGACATGCTGCAGGTGTTCTATCAATGTTAGTTCCCACCCTCGTGGACTCTGTCTAGCCTTGTTAACTTGGCTTCTGAGTATGTGAGCAAAACCTACTGGAGAAGGAGGTGTGGCTCTCACTCTGGCTCAAACCCATCCCCCCAAGGAAGGGAAATTGCCTGAGAAGCAGAGAAGAGGCTTGCATTCCCTGATTGGAAGCTGAGAGAAAGACAATATAGGACTTGTGCACCTGTATACTGTAGCCAAACCCAGGATACAAAATCCTTGCTCTATAAACTTGCATGGAAACCCTTAAGCCAAATATATTCTGTATTTTTGATCTGGTTTCTCTTAGTTCTTAATAATAAATTCCAGATTGTCTTGAATAAAAAAGAGATAAAGCATCTTTAATGGTAAGTTGCAGGAGGCAGGGGTGTGAAGAAAAGAGACACAGGGAAAACTCTGATGGTAGCAACTGTGCATGTTACTACTGCCCGCCCAGTGAGATTGACAACAACTTACTTTCTGGTCCTTGGAGTATTTTTTTTTTAACGAGGCTGTTAGTTCCTTATAAAAAGCAGGAACTGATAAAAAGGGAGAAGTGCCATGAAGCATAGTGATTACAATATGTAATGTTCATTTAAAATAAACATTTAGAATTCAAAACCAATAAACAAAAAAAATCTGCTCCTGGATGCTCCCTTGCAAAGGGTTCCCTGATGTGATTCAAGCACTTTGCCAAAGTACCCATGGTTTTGGTTGTCTGTCTGTTTGTTTGTTTTTCAAAGTATAAGTCTTATTACAGACTAGAAGAGGAGGGGCACCTAGTTAGATTGGTATCATCACTCATCATCCCACCAGGGTAAACATCCCATTCATGTCTTCACGGGAGACCTCTTGGGTTGGGTTGGGTGCTCTCCGAAACAGACCCTGAGCCAAGGATTCAAGTGCAAGTGATTTGTTAAGGAAATGCTCCCAGGAGAAAGAAGGGGAAGAAGCTAGGCCAGGGTTTGATTTCAGGTTAACCCCAGACACATCCTAAGTCTTGGGTGAGCTCAGGAGCATGAGATAACTACAGACATATGATCCAGCAATTCCATTCCTAGACTATATGCAAAAGAATTGAAAGCAAGGCCTCAAACAGATAATTGTATGCCAATGTTCATAGCAGCATTATTCACAACAGCCAAAAGGGTGGAACCAACCCAAGTGTACATCAGTAGATGAGTGGATAAACAAAATGTGGTGTAGACATGCAATAGAATATTATTCAGCCATAAAAAGGAAGGAAATTCTGTTACGTGCTACAACATGGATGAACCTTGAAAATATTATGCTAATGAAATAAGCCAGATGCAAAAGGTAATTATTGTATGATTCCACTTATACAAGGTTACTAGAATAGTCAAATTCATAGAGACAAAAAGTAGAATAGAGGTTGTCAGGAGCTGGGGAGCTACTGCTTAAGTGGATACAGAGTCTCTGTTTGGGAAGATGAAAACATCTGGAAATGGATGGTAGTGATTGTGGCATGACAATGAGAATATACTTAACATCACTGAACTGTATGTTTAAAATAGTTAAAATGGTAAATTTTATGTTATGTATATTTTACCATAATTTTAAAAAACGGTTGGATAAGATATATCACAGAGTTTGTCCCTCCTCTGGCAGAGGAGCTGGGTGTCCGTACACGCACACCATTCATTGGCTATTGGCTCGGGTGGGGAGCCGGTCCTCAGGCTCAGACTCTCCCTGGTCTCTGTGAGGGAATGTGGCTCCAAGGGCTGAGGTACCCCTCTAAGGTCACAGGCCACCGCCAAGCATGCCACAGCAGGGTGGGCATGCAGAGCAGGACAGGGAATGGACAGTGCCCACCACAGCTGTGTGAGCAGGGATCATGGCAGCTGTCTTCTCTGTGGCCAAGGAAACCTGCTTCTACCTCAGGAGTGTTACTGATTTCTGTAGATACCTTGCCTTGCCACAGGCCCTTTGGAAATACTCATGGTTTCTAAAGATGCTAGCTTGGGAAAAGTGTCTGTCCTTTTAATTGTTTCTCCTTGGTGATGAAAAAGTGACAAATACCTAAGAATAAATGTAAAGGTAAACGTGCACAAACTGAAAACAACAAACCAGCAATAGAGGGCTATCCTGTGTTCACAGACTAGAAAAATGGGCAAAAGATTAACAGATGCTCTACAGGAGAGGAGTCCAGAATGGCTGGGAAGTAGAGGAGAAGGTGTTCAAGTTTGTTAATCATCAGGAAAACACAAAGCAAAGCCATTGAGATGCCACTACACACTCACCAAGCGCCAAAATGAAAAAGATGGAACATAACAAGTGTATAAGCAGGTGTGGCACTCTTACACCTTCTGGGCTATCAATAGGCACTGCCATTTTGGTATCTTACTGAGTTTGAACATAGGCACACCCTGTGGCCAGGTAAGCAGGAAATATACAACTGAAACGCATGCATTTGTTCACCAAAAGACATACATAGGAATCTTCACAGCAGCACTATTTGTAATAGCCAAAATGTGGACACTGCCCAAATGCCCATCAATAGACAATTGAAAAAAAAAGTTGTCTATTCAAAACATGGAATATTAAACAGCAGTGACAATGAATGATCTGCATATAACAACACAGATGAATCTCACAGACACAGTGTTGATTACAAGAAGCCAGACAGAGAGTACACATATTTATACAAAGTACAAAAACAGAGAAAAATAATCTGTCTTTAGAAGCCAGACTAGTGATTACCCTGGGGGGCATGTGTGGCGTGGGGACTTCTTGGGCCTGATGGTGTCCTGACCAGGGTGATACAGGTTGCACTGCACACTGATGACCCATGCACCCCTTGTCAGCAACATGCTCCCTCTACTGGAGACTCTCAAAAAGACTATAGGGAAACAGAAGATCCTCCCAGGGAGCTGGAACATTCTAGAAGAGATGACCACGTTCATAGCTACTCAGCAATTGCTTTCTATGCCCAGGCTGACCCCCATCAACTAAGTCAGAACACTTGGGGTGAGGGCCAAGCACCAGCAGCATCTGAAGGTCCCCAGATGCTTCCAACATGCAGCCAACTTCAGGAACCACCAGACGATCTTTCCTCCCACAGGACAGTGGGAGTTTACAGACCCCTCTCCCCCAGCCTAGGAGTCTGTGTCTAATGTCACTCCCAGAATAGGGGCAGGCAGCATGATCAATGGGGAAAAGGGCCACACCCTGGTGGCCTGAGGAGCACAGCAGTGAATTTGAGTTCATCCTAAGGGTGATAAAGAGCAACTGAAGATTTTAAGTAAATGCCTCTTCTGTCACTCACCCCACTCTGCCTTATGTAGAACTAACTAATTGTGGTTAGCACCTTTAGGTGATTACAATGGGCCAGGCAATGTTCTCAGTGAGTACTTCAATTCATTTAATCTCCACAACCACCCTAAGAGATAAGGCCTGCTTGATGCTCCGCTTACTTCTGGAGGTTTTGTAAACTCACCCAAGACTACAAAGCTTGTGCATGTGCAGCCAGAGCCAGGGGTCAGTCAGAGAATTTGGTCTTAAACCACCGTGCCACAGGGCCTCCTTTTGCTCTTGCATCAAACATGGATGACCAGCTCGTGTCTGCCAACCTCTGTACTCAGCACTGGGCAAGTGATGTTGGCTCTCTCTTCAGCCCTCTGCAGACCTCAGTCTGGGTTATAGAACAATATTTAAGACATGGAAAGATGGTCACAAAAAATAGGTGGAAAAATCAAGCTACAGAGAGTATGTAAAATATGATCCCATTTTTTATAAAATAGGTAACATGTACTTATAGGAAAAAGGCTGGAAGGATAATACAGAAGACCACTTTTAAAAGAGATTTTACTTCCTAAAATTCCTACAATGAATGTGTTTTATTTTTCTAATACCAACCCAAACAACCCACGGTTCCAGCCTCAAGGACACGTAGTCTGGAGCAACGGGACAGCCACAGGGAGGGGCTAACTGCCTTATCAGGGATGTGTACAGGGTCCCCAGAGACCAGGCAAGATGCAGCCTGGGGGAGCCTGCATGCTGGGGCAGCTCACCTCCCACAGCACCCAGCATGCCCCTGGAACCCCACAGGCCCACACAATTTACCGAATTGAACACCCTGAAGGAAGGGGACCTTCGGAGTGAGGTCTTTGCCCAGAGGCTCTGCAAGAACTACATTTGGGGTTGGTTTAAAACATGCATACGTATTCCATTCAAGTCTGTGGAGCGAGTGGTGGTGTAGCTTGTGGTGGCATAGCTTGTGGTGGCTAGTGCCCTCGGTTTGGGCATCAACTCTGAGAAATTTTAATCTTGGTTCTAGATGATTTTAGGTAAGTCACTTAGCCTCTTCAGGCCTCAGGCTCCTCATCGGTAAAATTGGGTATTATGCCTACTTTACAGGGTTGTACGTAGGATTAAATGGGAGAGCTGATAGAGAAATGCTTTGCACATTAAAAGCCCAGTAACGATGTAAATAATTATTTATCAAGTACTTTCATAGAGCTTACAATGTGCTCAGCTCTGTGTTAGGTAGTGTACAAATATTAACTCACTTATTCTTCATGCCCTAAGAGGATCCCTAAGGCATCCTCATCCTTGCTTTACTGATGGGGAAACAGGCACTAAGTGGTTCGGTGTCTTGCCCAAGGCAGCACAGCTAGGAAGCTGCGTCCCTGTTCCCCGCCAGCGAACCCCGCCGGCTCTTTTGCCATGAAGTGGGGAGATGACAAGGCACCTTGCCCTGTGGGTGTCTGTGCTCTGCGTAGACGCCTCTGTACCATGCCCGGTTTCACGCACACATCCTGACCTGCTCACTCCGCCCAGGAGCAATGCTTCTCTTCTGCCACCTGGTGGCAGCCACCAGGCATGACAACCCCCTCCATCCCGCTCCTGATGGAGGGGGAGGGGCACATACTCAGGGCTGGAGGATCATGGCAAAATCAAGCAGAAATTACCCTCATTCATTATGGTAACTCAAGGCAGTACTCCAGGAACAGTGGCGTTTTAATAGGGGCCCAAATGGCACTCTTTTATTCAAAATCACTTACTGAACATATACTGTGGGACACACTTTCATTCATTCCACAAATGTTTAATAGGCCTCTATGGCGAAGCCAAACACTGCCCTGGCTTGTTGCCAGGCTCCAGAGAGCCAAAGAAAGAGGAATAAAATACATAACCAGCTCTTCAGTATCTCACAGAATGTAGAAAAAGGAACATGGTGGCATGCGGACAAGAATAGCCAGTGTGGGCAAGTGGGTGCCAGCAACCAGAGCAAAGTCCTAGAAAAATAAGAGAGGGTGGCCACTGGCAGAACAGGCCCCCTGCCAGCCTCCCAATGAGAGGGAGGCAGAAAGGTAGGTGTCGGGAGGTGAGGACACTTGGTGGTAGAAAGACGGTGTCTGTTTTCTGCTGGTATACCAGGATACCACAGACTGAGTAATTTATAAAAACAAGAAGCTTATTCAGCTCACAGTTCTGAAGACTGGGAAGTATAAGAGCATGGTGCTGGCATTTGGTGAGGGTCATCCAATGGCGGCATGGCAGAAGGTCAAGTGAGCACACAAGACAGAGAAGTAGGGCAAACTCATCTTGTTTATGAGGAACCCACTCCGTGGATAATGGCATTAATTCCTTCATGAGGGTGGAGCCCTCATGACCTAATCAGCTCTTAAAGACCTCAACTCTTAATATTGGTACAATGGCAGTTTAATCTCAACATGAGTTTTGGAGGGGACATTCAAACCGTAGCAGATGGAGACCCTTACGGTTTCCATATGAGGCAAGGTAACCATCTGAGGGTTGGGGGTGGGAGGCACTGGAAGAGGCTCAGGAGGAAAGACACAGCATGAACCAGTTGTTTTAGAGAATGGTAAACACCCATGACAGACCTTTCCAGGTGGTCATACATTTGGAAAGTGATCAGTCAGCTTGGCTGTGTGCTTTTCTCCAGGAACATCCAGCTGCTTCAGCAAAGGTGCCTAATCACCTTTAAGGCTTTGTTGCCTGAGTTGCTGAACGTTTCATGTGCAATTTAAGAGAAATGTGTGTTCTGCTGTTAGAGAGAATATTCTATAAATGTCAAGTAGGTCCTGTTGGTTAAGGATGCTATTCAGTTCTATATCCTTGCTGATTTTCTGTCTAGTAGTTCTAACAAGTACTGAGGAAGGAGTGTTGAAGTACCAACTGTAGTTAGGAATTTGTGTATTTCTTCTTTAAGTTGTGTCACTTTCACTCCATGCGTTTTGAAGCTCTGTTGTTTGGTGAATTCTGGATGGTTATGTCTTCTTGGTGAGCCTTCATTATTATGTAATGTCTCTTTCTGTCCCACAGAGTATAGAAAAGGGGAACCACTAGAACATTTTCTTTGCTCTGAAGCTACTCAAGCTTTTTAAAAATTTATTTCAGAATGGTATATCTTTTTTCATCCTTTTACTTGTAACCTACCTACAGCACTATATTCAAAGTGATTTTCTTATAGACTGCATTATAATTGGGTCATTTAAAAAATCCATCCTGATAATCTTTGTCTAATCTCTGTTTAGACCATTTAAATGATGTAGTAACTGATGTCAGGATTTAGGTCTGCCGTTTTATTATTTGTTTTCTTTGTTTCCTTCTACAGATCTGTTTTTTGTTCCTATTTTCTATTTTCTGCCTTCCTATGGGTCATTTAACCATTTTGTAATATTCCATTTTGCTTTACCTATAGTGCTTTTCATTTAAACTTTTTATAATTTTTATTAGTAGTTTCTCTAAAGATTACCATACACATACTTATCAGTCTACTATCAGTATTTTACTATCTCAAGAGAAATTTAGAAATCTTAACACCATTTAAGTTCCTTTGCCCTCCCCCTTTATAATGTAATTGTCTCTACATACATTGAAAAGCACATCAAACAATGCTATTATTTCTCTGTTCAACTGTTAAACATTCTTAGGCTGTCAAACAACTTTAAAAATAGAGAATAGCCTATCGTAGTTTCCCCAGCTATTTACCCTTTTCATCATTCTTCACTCCCAGTGTTCCAGATTTCCCTCCGTAATCATATCCTTTATGTTTGAAGAACTTCCTTTAGCGATTTTTAATTTTATTTTATATTTTATTTTACTTTGGAAAAAGGAGAGCTTTATTTCTCATAAAGGGCAGCAGCCTGCTGGGCGGCCATCCACAGGCTGGAAAGCAGAGCCCGGCAAGAAGCCAGGCACATGGCTTCCGCAATTCTTTTAAAGCAGGTGTTCTGGTAAAAAAAAAAAAAAAAAATTCTCTTAGTTTTCCTTGATCTAAGAATATTTCACCTTCATTCCTCAAAGATATTTTTGCTGGATATAGAATTCCATTTGATTATTATTTTCTTTCATTGCTTGAAAACGAGCCTCTGCCTGCTGGCATCCATGTTTCTGATGAGAAATCTGCTGCCATTCAAAGTGTTGTTGCTCTATCAGTAATGCATTGTTTCTCTCTGGCTGTTTTCTAGATTTTTTTCTTGTCTTTAGTTTTGAGAAATTTGATTGTGGTGTACGTGGGGATGGATGGGGGGACAGTCATCCTATTTGGGATATACTGAGCTTTTTGAATCTGTAGGTTTATGTTCTTTACCAAATTTGGGATATTTTCAGCCATTATTTCCTCCAATCTTTTTTCAACCCTGCACCTTTTCTTCTCTCCTCTAGGGCTCCAGTGACACAGATTCTAGACCTTTAATTATTATCCCACAGGCCGGCCCTGTTTGAGGCTATTTTCTCTCCATTTTCCAGATTGGATTATTTCTATTTATCTATTTTGCCGGCTCTTTCCTTTGTCATCTCCATTATTTTATTGGATCCACTCAATAAAGAGTTTTTAAAAATTTTTGTATTTTAAAAATATTCTTAAATATTATATTTTATTCTTAAATATTGTATTTTTCCTGTTCTGATGTGTCCATTTTGTTCTTTTTATATTTTCTATTTTATTGCTGAGACTATATTCCCATTTATTTCAAGGGTGTTCATACAGCTTATTGAAGCATTTTTATGATGGCTACTTTAAAATTCTTGTCAGATAATTCCAACATTGATGTCATCGTGGTATTGGTGTCTGTCAACTGCCTTTTCTCATTCGAGTTGAGATCTTCCTGATTCTTGGTATGGTGAGCAAGTTTGGATTGTTTCCTGGACATTTTGATTATTATGTTATGACATTGGTTCCTATTTAATTAATATATTCTATTTTAGCGGGCAGTCAACCCATTCAGATTCAGAACACACATCCCAATGCTTATTTAGTTTTCTGAGAATTTGCACTGCTATTCTGGTCTGTCCTGCTTGTGTGTTACCTGCTTGTGTGTTCATGGAAGCCAACATGAAACAGGGGCAGCATTCCACACCATAGCTGGACTCTCAAGTACAAATCAGTGTGTATTGATTCTAGCCAGTCTCATGCGTGGGCTGCTCAGAGGTGAGCTCAGGACTTTATACACAGATTTAAAAATCTTTTTCTCCAGCTCCCTCCTCCCTGCAGTCCTTCCTGATTCTCTGGTGCAGAGGAGGGGCACTGACTCCTTCTTGTCCCTTGCTTACTGCAGGTGGGCATGTTGACAGGTGCCATTCCATAGTCTCCACAGCTGAAGCATCTAGTGGGAGGGGTGCGACTTCTTCCATGGTGCTCATCTGGGTTAGGGCAGGTATAGCCAAAGGGCTTTCACCTTACAGGGCATCCTGTTCCAGATCCTTTAGCTAGAGATACCAGGTTTTTCTTAAGCAAGTTCTCTTTTTAAAAAAATTTGTTCTGCAGTTGTAGGTGGCAGATTGCTGTAGCACCCAGACCAGGAAATATAGGAGGGGAGAACAAGCGGGTAACACACTGCTGAGCTGGCTTTGAGTCCTGAGTTCCTTAGCCAGTCTACCTTCTTTTCTCTGCTTTTCAGAGTCTTCTGGTTGTTGCTTTATACATTTTGCCCAGGATTTTTATAATAGTTGTAACCAGTAAGGGGAATAGGGTGGAACGGACCTATACCATCTCTTCCAGAACCATCAATGATACCTTATTAAAGACCTTTCTGACATGGACCATATGAAAAAGAACTGAATATACATTATATGTATAGTTAACAAACCTTGGGGGGTAGGGGGCGATAAGCCAGTCCTATTTGAAAGATGCCTAAGACTGAAGTCACTCTATTTAGGCAGTGTTTGAGAGTTAGTTGAAGCCTCCCCATCCCAGGAAAGGTTCCCTCTAGGAGTCCCCCAAAGGCACTTCACAGCAGTGTCCAGGGTCAAGCTCCTATCAGGGGCTTGTCTCTCTTGCCTTTCAGGGAGGCACTGTGGTATCAAAGTCAGTAATTCCAGGCTTTGGAATCAGACTGTCTTCATTCTAATTCTGCCTCTAGAGCTTCTTAGCTATGTGACTTTATCTCTCTGAAATGCAGTTTCCAACCTGTAAAATGGGGACAATAGTACAGTATCCAACACTCTTGACAACCTCTACCACTATCACATGGTCCAAGCCACTTGGATTACAAGAGCCTCGCTGCTTCCCCCCTTGACCCTTCTTCGCCCTTTTCTCCACACAACAGCAAGAATAAAAAATTTAAAAGGAAAGTCACATCATGTCACTATTCCATCCTGCTGCTTCCCTCAGAATGGACTTGTGAAGCCGCCATGACCTGGCCCCCACGACTCCTTCAACCTCACCTACCACTCTCTCCCTGCCAACTCCACTCCAGCCATTCTGCTATTCCCTAAATACTCCAGGCATGCTCCTGCCCTGGGACCTTTCCCCAGACACAGACAGTGTAATGTGATGGTAAGGGAAAGCACACGTCAGTTACCAAAATGTGTATATGCATACAATACATACACACACACACAGAGTTGGCCCTCTGTAGCCATGAGTTCTGCATCAGCAGATTCAGCCAACCACAGATCGAAAATATTATTTAAAAAACAATTTAAAAAAACAGTTAAAAATACAAATAAAAACAATACATGCCAGGTGCAGTGGCTCACGCCTATAGTCCCAACTACTCAGGAGTCTGAGGAGGGAGGATCACTTGCGACCAGGAGTTCAAGACCACCCTGGGCAACATAGTGAGACCCTGTCTTTAAAAAAAAAAAAAAAAAACCCACACACAAAAGTAGTATAACAACTATTTACATAGCATGTACATTGTATTAGGTATTGTAACTAATCTAGAGATGATTTAAAGTACATGGAAGGATGTACATAGGTCATATGCAAATACTATGCAATTTTATATAAGGGACTTGGGCATCTGCAGATTTTAGTGTCCTCAGGAGGTCTTGGAACCAATGCTCTCTGGATATTGAGGTGTGATTGTATATCTGTATATATGATTTTAGAATACTTATATGTATGTATTATAAATATATACAAAATGTATATCATGTTTATTCAGTGCTAATTATGTGCCAAGAACCATTCTAACTGAGCAGTTTACACGTATGTGTATCTTCATGACAACAATCCTATGTCGGTAAATACTATTTTTATAATGATTTTAGATATGATGCAACTAAAGCACAGAAAAATTTATTAGCCCTTAGTCACATAGCTAGCAAGTAGTAGATTCAGGATTCAAACCCAGGCAGCATACTGCCTTTTCCCTTACCCCTGTGAAATTTTATATTTATACTTATATATTGTAAATAGACATTATGCATGAATATATAAATATATGTCTTTCACACTTTCATTACTTCAGGTCTTTGCTCCAGTGTCAGAGAAGCCTTTCCTGATTTCCCCACATGATACCTCAAAGTCCCCCAGCACTACCTATCCCTCTTACTTCCTTCTTCTTATAGTATTCTTAACACCTTTCACGTTATGTTTATTTATTTGTTCAGTGTCTGTTTCTGTCTGCATAAAAGCTCCATGGGAGCAAGGACATTGTCTATTTTGTTAGCTTCTATCCTCTGCTCCCAGAACAGTGCTATGTGGAAGGTGGTCATTATATACTTGTCAAATGACTGGGTCAATCAATGAATAAAAATACTTTGTTCTCAGAACACAATCTGAGAATTAAATGAGATGATGCATGTTAAGTGCTTAACACAGTACCTGGCATATAATAAGGGCTCAATAAATGTTAGCTATGTTTTCATTTCCATTGTACCTTTCAAAGTTACAAAGGGGAAGTTAAGCTATATGATAACTACCATGTACTAAAAGGAGAAAGTTAGAGGCTCTTTCAGTGATCCAAACTTTAGTAGGAGCCTCTGGACACAATGAAATGGAAGATTCGACATGACCACACCTATGTCTTAGGAAGGAATTCTAACAGAATTTTATGGGATTAAGTTATGGGAAGAAAAAATTCAAGGCAGGAGAACTATTGGGGAGATGTTGGAAAAGGTCCAGGACTTGTATCTCTTAGTTCTGACCCCCATGGAGTTTACAATGTGAGTTTACATTCTAGGTGGAAACCTTTCATATGCTTATTTTCAACAGTATTATCCCCATTTTTCTGAACAGGAAACTGAGGCTTAGAGTGGTAAAGTAACTTGTCAAATCACCTAGTCAACAAGAGCGAGAACCAGACCAAGAACCCAAGCCTTCCTCTCTATTCCAAAGTCTTCCTACTCTGTTAGGTGATCTAATTACCAAGATATAGCTGTTCCAACTCAGAGTAGTTTGTGACTTAGATAGATTGAGAAGGGTAAATTCATTTAATTGAGCAATAATCATCTATTACTGTTTATTGCATTTTATAATAATGTCTTATCTTATATTTTTGAAACAGGGACTTTCAAGATACAGCAATGGGACATAGGCAGACATGATTTCCTTGAATCTGCTCCTGGATTGGGAATGTTTGTGACTGTTACAACTTACAATGATGAGGTAAAACATTCTTTTATGTTATGTTACTAAAATTCTTCATTTGCTAAAGATTCATGGGCCATATAGCCCAAGAAGTTTTAAAAGCTCTACATAAGCACTCATTAACCAGCATTAACAATTTTTAATGTATATACCCCTGAATAAAAGCATGGCACAAAAATGTAGAAAATTCCTGCCCTCAATGAGCCTATAATTTAGCTGAGAAGCAGAGACAGACTTCTTCACACAAAGTTTTAAAAGTCAAATGGTGAGCCTTATATTTATCATCTTGAGGTCTGCTGATCTTGCTGGGCAGAAGGGATCATTAGGGCCAAAGCATCCCTCTGGTTTTGCATCGGCCAGTACCTGCTTTGCAGGTGCTATAGCCTCACCCAAGCATAAAGGTCAGATAAGCAACCTCTTCCCTCCTCCCATTCTGGCAGGGGCTTTCTCTAGTAATGCAGCAGCCTCTGGGTCTCTCTGTCTTAAAGACCTATTCCTTACGGGAATTAGCAGAGGAGCAGAAAAGTTACCAGGTCAAGTGGAAAGAATGTGGATTTTGGAGTAAAAGCCAAGTTCAAGCATAGATTGTCATATACAAACTAAAACCTTGAGTAGGTTATTCGACTGCTTTGATCCTCAGTTTTCTCATCTATACAATGGATTTAACAGAGTCGTCCATCCCCCACCATGCCAACCTGAGTACTCTGAATTGCTCATCCATGAACTCAAACCTGGTTGTCCTGGAGCTGTGCTTAAGGGGTAGCAGAATGGCAGTAGACCAAAGCCTTGTAGGACAGAATAGGCATCTCCCTAGCTGGCAAGGAGAGGGTGCTTGAAGTAGACAAGGCAAGAGTTCCTATTCTCATGAAAACTGGATGATCAATTGGCCAAAGCTCAGGATAGACATTTGGATATCCCAACTCATGTGGAGATAGGGAGCTGTGCCTTTAAAGGCTCCAATCCAATTGGACTACTGGACACTTGATTCTTGCCTGTTTAACAGTTTTCTCTTGGCACACTTGTGACCTTACTGACAATAGTTCCACTGGGACTATTTTCCTAGCACCAGTTACCGTCAGGACAGATACTTTCTACTCCCTACACCTCGTCTCCTATGCTCCTTGCCTGTATTCTGTTCCCTGTTATACCAAACTCCAGTTCTCTTCTGTTCTTCTCCAGTAATCCTTCATGACCAATCTGAAAATGTCTCCAAATCTTATTAAACCCAGAGCCCAAATTTTAGTTGAGCTAAAAACTGTCACATCAAAATCTGTTCACTGTTTTTAAAAGGCAGAGAAGGCTCATTCTTCAACAAAACACAACTGCCTGAAACAACATTCCCTTCTAGAAGGGAGGATAAATGTTTTCATTCATTCTGAAAACATTCAACAAATATCTATTATGGACCTAATATATACCTAGCTCACTTCTTAGCTCAGGAGAGATAAAATTATATGCCTAACCCTTTTCTTGGCCCAGGAGAGAGACAAAATTCTCACTCCATAGGCCTTATTCTCAGAGAGGCTCTCTCCATCTGAAGGTTAGAGGACAAGAAACAGCTCTAGTTTTAAGATTTCCTACAACCTAAGAGCCCTTTTAAGATCCTTGTCAGTACCCCACAGGTGCTCTGTTCCTATAGTGGTCAACGTATCTGGGAGCACAGGTTACTCTAAGTTACCAACCTTGATCAAGTGCCTATTCTTATGGCATGTGATTGACAGCACAGGGAATAACATGGCTGGTGGAGTGGGCAAGGCAGACAATAACCATAGGTATGTGCCATACAAACCCATGCATCCTGTATTCCATTTTCCATTTCCAATAATCCTATCCCACTCTGCAAAAGAAACTGTGGTTCTGAGATTAAATAAATTATACAAGGTCACATTGGCAACAAGTGGCAACAAATACTGAGATCTAAATTCAAGTATTTTTTCCCAACACCTCAAGCTAACAGGCATTCAAAAAATTTTTGCTGATTTGAATATTCTAGAGCAACACTATGTAGAGCCTTGAATATGAAACTAAATTTCAGAAATGCAATTTAATAGGTAATGACTAGTCACTGAATATTTTTTCATGTGAGAGTTGTTATTCATACAAAAATAGAAATAAATTATAAAACCTGACCCTTGAATGCAGTTTTACTTCACAAAGTTTCCCCTTTAATGATCTATTAAAGGAATCAAGTACAAGGCAAGATTCATTAATTTTAGTCAAATCAAAATTGAAAGACTTTTTAAAAAGGAAAATATTGCATTTTACTAAGTGTATAAGATATACCTGGTTTTTTTAAAAAATGATTTAATAGACTTATTTTTTTAGAGCAGTTTTAGGTTCACAGCAAACTGAGTGGAAAGTATAGAGAGTTCCCATATTCCCTCTGCCCCCACACACTCAAAGCCTCCCCTACTATCAACATTCCCCACAAGAATGGCATATTTGTTACAGTTGATGAACCTACATTGATACTCATTATCACCCAAAGTCCATAGCTTACATTACAGTACATTATTCCTGGTGTTATACATTCTATGGGTTTGGATGAATGGGTTTGTACATTCTATGGGTAATGAGGTGTATCCACCATTCAGTACCATACAGAATAGTTTCACTACCTAAAAATCCTTTGTTTTGCCTATTCATCCCTCCCTCTTTACATAATCCCACATTTCTTGTAGGTTTTGTCCATTCCTCTTATTTCTCAGTTCTTTCTCTTTGACTGACTTGTTTAACTCGTACATGTTGTCTTCAAGCTCTGAGATTCTTTCTTCTGCCTGATCTGTCCTATTCTTAAGGCTTTCTACTGTTTTGTGTTTCCTTGACTGAATTTTTTTATTTCCAGAAGTTCTCTTTGACTTTTTAAAAATAATTTGATTTTCTTAGCAAATTTTTCATTAACTTCCTGCATTGTTTTTGTGTTTCTTTGTGTTAGGTTTCTATTTTTTCTTATATTTCATTGAGCTTCTTTATAATCCATATTTTAAATTCTTCATCTATCATTTCAGTTATTTCGTTTTAGTTGGTATCCATTGGTAAGGAGTTGTTGTTTTCTTTGGGGGGTATCCTTTTGCTCTGATTTTCATGTTTCCAGAGTTCCTTTTGCTGATTCCTCTCATCTGGCCTCTTGGTTGAGACCTGGGGGTGCTAGGCCTGGCTTATGTGCCTGTCTCTGGATCCCCAAAGATCAATCCCTGAGCATGCCAGGGAGAGGAGTGCTACCCTGAGTTGCCTATGGGGTGTTCTAGCAGGTTTAGTGTACCTCTCGGGTTACCTCTGACCTGCTGTCTTCACCTCTTCCCAACAGTGTGTAGCAAGTTAGGTCCTCCAGCTTCAACTCAGTGATAGTGGGTGGTACTTGTGAGTATGAATCGGCTACTCCCTGTTTGAGTTGGGAGGCACTATGCTCAGCTATGGGGTTGTTCCCCTGGTCATTGACTGATGTTTTCATGGAAGAGCCAGCTACCAAGACGGTCTTTTGTGCCTGTGGTAAGCTCTGGTCCCCCAGGTGGGGCAAAAAAAATGCCCCGAGCTTTAGGAGGGAACCTGTAGGTCCCAGGGGTTTGCCTGATCTCTACTCCCCCTGAGGTGGGGGGAGAAGCAAGACAAATCGTGGCTGGATTGTGGGAGCCTGGAAAGGCTCTACAAAGCCTCAGTGGGGCTCAGAAGTACTTTTTTTGTTAAAAACTAAGACACAAGCACACATATTGACCTAGGCCTACAAAGGGCCCAGATCATCAATATCACTGTCTTCTACTTCTACATCTTGTCCGATTGGAAGGTCTTCAGGGCAAGAACATGCATAGAGCTATCATCTCCTATGATAACAATGCCTTCTTCTGGAATACATCCTAAAGGACCTGCCTGAGGCTGTTTACAGTTCACTTTTTCTTATGAGTAGAAGGAGTACACTATGATTATGGAGTCTGACAAGCCCTGAGATCAGCAAGGTGAGTGAGTCTACAAGCCGTAGCTCCATAAGAGTCAATGGTATATTCCCAATTCAAAGGCCAGCAGGCTCCAGAACTAGGAATAGCTGGTATTTCAGTAAAGGCAGTTGGTTGGGTCGTGTTGATTGTTCACTGTGTTGAATCTTCACTGTGTCAAATTGTTTCCTTTATTATGCAGAAGCTTTGTAGCTTGATATAATCCCACCTGTCAGTTTTTGCTTTGGTTACCTATGTTTTTGAGGTCTTACACAAAAAAATCTTTGCCCGGACCAATGTCAAGCATTGCCCAATGTTTTCTTCTGGTAGTTTCAGTTTCACGTCTTAGATTTAATTCTTTAATCCATTTTGATTTGATTTTTGTGTATGGTGAGAAATAGGGGTCTAGTTTCATTCTTCTGCACAGTTATCCAGTTTTCCCAGCACCATTTATTGAAGAGACTGCCCTTTCCCTCATTGTATGTTCTTGGTGCCTTTGTCAAAGATGAGTTGGCTGTGAACACATGGATTTATATCTGGGTTCTCTATTCTGTTCCATTGGTCTATGTGTCTGTTTTTATGCCAGTACCATGATGATTTGGTTACTACAGCTTTGTAGAAAATGTTGAAGTCAGGTAGTGTGATGCCTCTACTTTTGTTCCTTTTGCTCAGGATTGTTTTGCCTACTTTGGGGTCTTTTGTGGTTTCATATAAATTTTAGGGTTTTTAAAATCTCTGTGATTTTAAATGTCATTGGTATTATGACAGAGATTGCAATGAATCTACAAACTGCTTTGGGTAGTATTATCTTTTTAACAATATTAATTCTTTCAATACATGAACATGGAATATCTTTCCGTTTTTTTGTGTGTGCTCTTCAATTTCTTTCATCAGTGTTTTTAAAAATAGTTTTCAGTATGTGTGTGTGTGTGTGTGTATATATCTATATCTATATCTATATCTATCTATCTTTCACTTCTTTGGTTAAATTGACTCCTAGGTATTTTATATTCTTTGTAGCTATTGTAAATTAGATTGCTTTCTTAATTTCTTTTCAGATTGTTTGCTGTTGGCATATATAAATGCTACTGATTTTTGTATGTTGATTTTGTATCCTGCACCTTTACTGAATTCATTTATCAGTTCTAAGGTTTGGTGGAGTCTTTAGATTTTTCTAAGTATAAGATCATGTCATCTGTGAACAAGGTTAATTTGACTTCTTCCTTTCCAATTTGGGTATCTTTTATTTCTTTCTCTTGCCTAACTGCACTGGCCAGGACCTCCAGTACTACACTGAATAAAAGTGGTGAAAGTGGGCATCCTTGTCTTGTTCCAGATCTTAGAGGAAAGGATTTTAATTTTTCCCCATTCAGTACAATGTTAGCTGCGGGTTTGTCATATATGGCCTTTATTATTTTCAGGTATGTTCCTTATATACCCAGTTTGATTAGGGTTTTTATCATAAATGGACATTAAATTTTATCAAATGCTTTTTCAGCATCTCTTGAAATAACCACATGGTTTTTGTTCTTGGTTCTGTTAATGTGATGTATCATGATTATTGATTTACACATGTTGAACCATCCCTGCATCCTTCGGATGAATCCCATTCAATCATGACAAATGATCTTTTTAATGTGCTGTTGAATTTGCTTTGCTAGTATTTTGCTGAGAATTTTTGCATCTATGTTCATCAGTGATCCTGGCCTACAGTTTCCTTTTTTTGTTGTATCCTTTTCTGGTTTTGGTATCAGGGCAATGCTGGCTTTGTTAAATGAGTTTGGAAGTATTTCCTCCTCTTCAATTATTTTGAAGAGTTGGAGTAGAATGTATTAGTTCTTCTCCAAATGTCTGGTATAATTCAGCAGTAAAGTCGTTAGGTCCTGGCCTTTTCTTTGATATGGGACTTTATTATAGTTTTGATCTCTTCAGTTATTGGATTATTGAGGTTTTCTATTTCTTCATGGTTCAATCTTGGTAGGTTGTGCGTGTCCAGGAATTATCCTTTTCTTCTAGGTTTTGCAGTTTGTTGCCATAGAGTTGTTCATAAGTCTCTAATGATTCTTTGTATTTCTGCGGTCTCAGTTGTTATGTCTCCTTTTTCATTTCTCATTTTATTATTTTGGTCTTCTCTTTTTCTCAGTCTTGCCAAAGGTTTGTCAATTTCATTTATCTTTTCTAAAAACCAAGGTTTCTTTCTTATTTTTTAAGAGACAGTGTCTTGCTCTGTTGCCCAGGCTAAAGTGCAGCGGTGCAATCATAACTCACTGCAGCCTCGAACTCCTGGGCTCAAGTGATCCTCCTGCCTCAGACACCTGAGTAACTGGGACTACAGGTGTGTGCCACCACACCCAGCTAATTTTTAGGTTTTTTTGTAGAGACAAGTTCTTGCTATGTTGCCCAGGCTCGTGTCAAACTCCTGGGCTCAAGCAATCCTCCTGCCTTGGCCTTCCAAAGTGCTGGGATTACAGGTATGAGCCACTATGCCTGGCCTTTTTACAAAAGATCAATGTTTTGTTTCACTGATCTTCAGTATCGCTTTTTTAGTCTCAATTTCATTTATTTCTGCTCTCATCTTTATTATTTCTTTCCTTTTACTAATTTTGGGTTTGGTTTGTTCTTACTTTTCTAGTTCCTTGAGGTGCATCACTAGGTTTTTTATTAAAAGTCATTCTACTTTTTCAATGTAAGCATTTAGTGCTATAACTTCCCTCTTAGTACTGTTTTTAGTGTATCCCATAGATTTTGGTATGTTGTACTTCCATTTTCATTTGTTTCAAGAAATTTTTCAATTTCCTTAATTTTTTCATTGACCCATTTCAGGAGCATGTTGTTTAATTTCTATATGTTTGTGAAGTTTCTGAGGTTCGTCTTGTCATTGATTTGTAGTTTTATTCCATTTTGGTCAGAAAAGATACTTGATATTTCCACTTCTTTGAATGTGCTCAGACTTGTTTTGTGGCCTAAGATATGATGTATTCTGAAGAATATTTCATGTGCTGATGAAGAGTGTGTATTCTGCAGCATTTGGGTGAAATGTTCTATAAATATCTGTTAGGTGTATTAGGTCTACTATATAGTTTAACACTGGTGTTTCTTTGTTGATTTTCTGTCTGGATGATCTGTCCATTACTGACAGGGGTATTAAAGTCCCCTACTATTATTGTATTGCAGCATATCTCTTTAGATCTATTAATGTTTGCTTTATATACTTGGGAGCTCTGGTGTTGGGTGCATAGATATTTATAATTGTTATATCCTCTTGCTGAATTGACCCCTTTATCATTATATAGTGACATTCTTTGTCTCTTTTTAGTCTTTGATTTGTACTCTATTTTATCTGATAAAAATATAGCTACTCCTGCTCTTTTTTGGTTTCCAGTTGCATGGAATATTTTTTTCCACCTCTTCACTTTCGATCTATGTGTGTCTTTATAGGTGAAGTGGGCTTCTTATAGGCAGCATATATTTGGGTCTTGTATCTTTATGTGTTCAGCCACTCTGTGCCTTTTGGAGAACTGAATCCATTTACATTTAGTGTTACTGACAAATAAGGATTTACTACTGCCATTTTGTCACTTGTTTTCTCATTGTTTTGTAACTCTTCTCTTCCTTTCTATCTTCCTTCGTGGTTCAGTAATTTTTTTCTCTGGTAGTATGTTTTAATTTGTTGCTTTTTATTTTTAGTGAATCTATTATAGGTTTTTACATTGTGGTAACCATGAGGCTTACAAAAAACATATTAGATATAATAGATTATTTTCAAGCACTGACAGCTTACCTTAGATCACAAATAGAAACAAAGAAAAAATTTAAAAAGTCTACACTTTAATTCCATTCCCCCACATTTTTACTTTGTATTTTAATTTACATATTTTATACCACCTCTTAACAAGTTGTTGTAGTTACTATTGTTTTTGATAGATTTGTCTTTTGTGCTTCATACTAGAGTTATGAGTGGATTTCATGCCACAATTACATTATTAGAGTATTCGGTATTTTTCCAGGTACTTAATTTTACCAGTGGGTATTACACCTTTTTGGTTTTTTTTTTTTCTTTCTTTCAGATTGAAGAATTCCCTTTAGCATTTCTTGTAAGACAGGCCTGGTGGTGGTGAATTCTCTCAGCTTTTGTTTCTCCGGGAAAGACTTTATCTCCCCTTTACATTGGAAGGATATCTTTGCTGGATACAGTATTCTTGGATGGCAGTTTTTGTCATTCACCACTTTGAAAATGTGATTCCACTCCCTCCTGGCCTGTATTGTTTCTGTTGAGAAGTTTGTTGCCAGAAGAATTGGATCTCCTAAATATGTTATTTGCTTCTTTTCTCTTGCTGTTTTTAGGATTCTCTTTTTGTCCTTGACCATTAAGAGTTTAATTATTATATGCTTTGGGACAGTCTTACTTGGGTCAAATCTGTTTGTTGTTCTCTGGCCTTCCTGTACCTGAATATTTCTCTTTCTCAAGTTTTGGAATGTTTTCTCTTATTTCCTTTAATAAGCTTTCTACTCCTTGCTCTTGTTTAACTCCCTCTTGAATACCAATAACTCTTAGATTTGGTCTTTTGAGGTAATTTTCTATATCCTGTAGGTGATCTACATTGCTTTTCTTTTCTTTTTTTCTCCTCTGACTGTGTATTTTCAAATAGCCTGTCTTTGCACTCACTGATTCTTTCCTCTGCTTGATCCATTCTGCCGTTGAGAGCCTCTAATGAATTTTTCAGTTCAGCAAATGTAATTTCTCAGTTCCATTTGTTTGATTTTTTTATTTCAATATCTGTGTTAAATTTCTCTGATAAATTTCTGAACCGCTTTTATGTGTTATCTTGGAGATCACTGAGTTTCCTAAAACTACTATTTTGAATTCATGGTCAGAGAGATCACATATTGCCATCTCATTAGGATCAGCTACTGGTTTCTTGCTTTATCTGTTTGGGGAGATCATGGTTCCCTGTTTGCTGTTGTTTCTTGTGGATGTACACCTATGTCTTTGTATTGAATGATTAGTTATTTATTCCAATCTTATGTACCTTGTTTTGGTTTTTACTGGATATATTTGCTTATAGGTTCTTTACCACTAGGTCGCTGCCTCCTTTTCAGCTCTAGATGGCGACTTAAGCCCAGATTCGCCTTGGCTCTAGTAAATGATCAGAGTGCTGCCCTTCCCAAATGGGGGAGGTCCCAAATGGGATATTCTGGCAGTGTGGGAAGGATGGCTAGGGGTTTGTACCTAGGGGGCCTATGGGATGAACTTCCTACAATGTGGTGCTGCTGAACAGCCACTCTGATTTGGTGTCTCTTTTGGCTAAATTACAGACTAGAGTTCCCAGGGCAGGGGATGGTAATTCCACCTTCCCCCTTTGTTTCTGCCTATCCTCAGGGATATTTCTCCCTTCAGATACTCATGATGCTTCTCATGAGTTAAGGTAGGGATAGGTCTCCTGCCAGAGAACCCAAGATGGTGGGGAAGCTAGTAGTACACCTTGATCTCACTTTTTCCAGTGTAGAAACAGTGAGTTGGGAGAAAATTTTCCCTGAGCTTGGTGCCAGGCAGAATAGGGGGAGGGATGTCATGGATATCAAAGTCCAATTCTCTTACCATATGCTTGGAGTTTATTCACTTTTCTATAGCCCTGGGAACTGTCTCATCTTCATATTTGAGGTCTGGGATATTTTAGGTGATAATCTTGGCACTGTATTTTTTGGGGGGGTTTTGGGTGGGGGGGGAAGGGAAGTGAAGCCAGCTTGCTTCTATGCCACCATTTTGGAAGTATCTCTATTTTTAAATTGGATTGATTGTTTCCTTATTGTTGAGGGTTGTTGTAGTTGTTTTGTTTTGTTTTTAGAGACAGGGTATCACTGTCTTGCCTAAGCTGGCCTCAAACTCTTGGGCTCAAGTGATCCTCCCGACTCAGCTTCCCAAGTTGCTAGGACTGTAGGTGCACACCACTGCATCTAGTCTCTTTTGTTCAACTTTAATAGTTCTTTGTATATTTTTGGATAACAGTCCTTTTCAGATAAATCTTTCACAAATATTTTCTCCCAGTCTGTGGCTTGTCTTCTCATTCTCTTAAATGTCTTTTTTAAAGCATTAGCTTTTAACTGTTTAAGTCCAGCTTATCAGTTCTTTCTTTCACAGATTGTGCCTTTGGTGTTGTATCTAAAAAATCATCACCAAACCCAAGGTCATATAGATTTTCTCCTGTTATCCTCTATGATTTCTATAGTTTTCCATTTTACATGTAGGTCAGTGATCCATTTTGAGTCAATTCTTGTGAAAGGCCTCTGTCTAGATTTTTTTTTCTTTTTTGGCATATGGATGCCCAGTTTTTCCAGCACCATCTTTTCAAAAGACTACCTTTTCTCCATTGCATTGCCTTTACTCCTTTGACAAAGATCAGTTGACTATATTTATGTGGTTCTATTTCTGGACTTTCTATTCTGTTCCATTGATCTATTTTTCTATTCTTTTGCCAATATTGCACTGTCTTGATTACTATAGCTTTATAGTAAGCCTTAAGTTTGGGTAGTTTCAGGCCTCTGACTTTGTTCTTCTCCCTCTATATTGTGATGGCTATTGTGGGTCTTTTGCCACTCCATATAAACATTAAAATCAGCTTGTCAATATTCATAAAATAATTTGCTAGGATTTTATTGGGATTGTGTTGAATCTACAGATCAAGTTTGGAAGATCTTACATTTTGACAATATCGAGTTTTCCTACCCATCAACATGGACTTCTCTCCATTTATTTAGTTCTTTGATTTCCTTCACCAGTTTTGTAATTTTCCTCATATAGATCTTGTACATACTTTGTTGGATTTATAAATATTTCATTTTTGAGAGGGCACTAATGTAAATGGTGTTGTGTTTTTCATTTCACATTCCATTTGCCCATTATTGGTATATAGGAAAGCAATTCAGTTTCTTATATTAACCTTGTATCCTGGAACCTTGCTATAATCACTTATTAGTTCCAGCAGTTTTGTCAATTATCTTTGATATTCTATACAATCATGCCATCTGTGAACAAAGAGAGTTTTATTTCTTACTTCTCAATCTGTTTACCTTTTATTTCCTTTTATTGCATTAGCTTGGACTTCCAGTACGATGGTCAGAGGAGTGATAAGGGGAACATCCACCTTGTTCCTGATATTAGTGGGAAGGCTTCTAGTTTTTTTAGCTGTAGGTTTTTTGTAGATGTTCTTCATCAAATTGATTGAGTTCCCCTCTACTCCTAGTTTAATGAGTTTTTATCACAAATGGGTGTTGAATTTTGTCAAATGCTTTTTCTGCATCTATTGATATGATCATGTGATTTTTTTTTTCTTTAACCCATTGATGTGATGGATTACATTGATTTTTTAATGTTAAACCAGCCATGCATATCTGTAACAAATCCTACTTGGTTGTGGTGTATAATTCTTTTTACCTATTATTGGATTTTGATTTGCTAATATTTTGTGAAGGATTTTTACATCTATGTTCATGAGAGGTGCTAGTATGTAGTTTTCTTTTCTTGTAATGTCTTCATCTGGTTTTGGTATTAGGGTAATGCTGGCCTCATAAAATGAATTAGGAAGTATTCCTTCTGCTTCAAACTTACAGAAGAGATTGTAGAGAATTGGTACAATTTCTTCCTGAAATGTTTGGTAGAATTCACCATTGAACCTATCTGGGCCTGATGCTTTCTGCTTTGGAAGGTTATTAATTATTGATTTAATTTCTTTACTAGCTATAGGCCTATTCAGATTGCCTAATTCTTCTTATATTTTATTCAATTGTATATTTCAAGGAATTGGTCTATTTCTTCTAGGTTGTCCAATTTGTGGGCATAGAGTTGTTCAGTGTTTTTACTATCTTTTTAATGTCCATGGGATCTGTAGTGATGTCCCCTGTTTTGTTTCTGATATTAGTAATTTGTGTCCTCTCTTTTTTCTTAGTTTGGCTAGAAGTTTATTGATCTTTTCAAATAATCAGCTTTTTGTTTCATTGATTTTTCTCTATTTTCTGGTTTTAACTTCATTGATTTCTGCTCCAATTTTTATTATTTTTCTTCTACTGCTTACTTTGCATTTAATTTGCTCTTCTTTTTCTAGTTCCCTAAGGTGGAAGCTTATTGATTTTAGATCTTTCTTCTTTCCTAATGTAGTTGTCCCTTGGTATTCATGGAGGAATGGTTCCAGGAACCCCCAAGGATACCAAAATCTGAAGATGTTCAAGTCCTTACATAAAATGGCAAAGTATTTGCATGTAACCTATGCACTTCCTCCCATATAATTTAAACCCTCTCTAGGTTACTTATAATACCTAATACAATGTAAATGCTATGTAAATAGTTGTTACACTCTAATACTTGTATTTTTATTGGTATATTGTTTCTTAGTTTCTTTCTCAAGTATTTTTGATCCCCAAATGTTTTGATCCATGGCTGTGAGCCCCACGGATACAGAGGGCCAACTGTATATGCATTCAATGCTTTAAATTTCCTTCTAATCACTGCTTTTGTTGTATCCCAAATTTCAATAAGTTGTATTTTCACTTTGCCAAAATATTTAAAAATTTCTCTTGCAATTTTGTCTTTACTCATGTGTTAATTAGAAGTATGTTTAATCTCCAAGTATTTGGGAATATTCCAGCTATCTTTCTGTTATTGGTTTCTAGTTTAATTCCCTTGTGGCCTGAGAGCACATATTGCACGATTTCTATTGTTTTAAATTTGTTAAGGTGTGGTATATGGCCCAGAATGTGGTCTATCTTGGTGAATGTTCCATGTGAGCTTGAAAAAAATGTGTATTCTGCTGTTGTTGGATAAAGTAGTCTATAGATGTCAATTATATCCAGTCAATTGATGGTGCTATTAAGTTCAACTATGTCCTTACTGATTTTCAGCCTGCTGGATCTGTCCATTTCTGATAGAAGGGTGTTGAAATCTCCAACTATAGTAGAGGATTCATCTATTTTTCCTTGTAGTTCTTATAGTTTTTGCTTCACATATTTTATGCCCTATTGGCAGGTGCATACACATTGAGGATTGTTATGTCTTCTTGAAGAAGACCCCTCTATCATCATGTAATGCTGGTAATTTTCCCTGCTTCTAAAATCTACTTCCTTAAATTAATATAGGTACTCCAGCTTTCTTTTGATTAAGGTTAACATGGTATATCTTTCTCTATCCCTTCACTTTTAATCTACATGTGCCTTTATATTTAAAGTGATTTTCTTGTAGACTACATATAGTTGGGTCTTGTTTTTTGACACACACTAACAATCTATCTTTTAACTGCTGTATTTAGACCACTGACATTTAAAGAGATTATGGACATAGTTGGATTAACATCTGCCACATTTGTTACTATTTCCCAGTCATTGCTCTTGTTCTTTGTTCCCATTTTTGTCTTCCACTCTTTTTCCCAACTTTTGTGGTTTTAATTGAGCATCTTCTATGATTCTAATCTCTCTCCTTTCTTAGCATATCAAGCATACTTTTTTTTTTTTAGTGGCTGTCCTAGAGTTTGCCATATATTTTACAGCTAATCCAAGTCCACTCTCAAATGACACTATACCACTTCACAGGTAGTGCATGTGCCTTATAACAAAGTATTCCTAATTCTTCCCTCCTGTCTCTGTTATCACTGTTGTCATTAATTTCACATATACATAAACTATGATCATTGGATACATTGTTGCTATTATTTTGAACAAACTATTACTTGTTAGATCAGTTAAGAATAAGAAAAAAGAAAGTTTTATTTTACCTCCACTCATTCTTTCTTTAATGTTCTTCCTTTCTTTATGCAAATTTGAGTTTCTGACCAAATCATTTTCCTTCTTTCTGAAGAACTTCTTTTAACATTTCTTGCAAGGCAAGTCTACCAGCAACAAATTCCTTCAAGTTTTGTTTATCTGAGGAAGTCTTTATTTCTCCTTAACTCATTTAAGAGGCGGGACCTCACTCTGTCACCCAGGCTGGACTGCAGTGGCATGATCATAACTCACTGCAACCTCAAACTCCTGGGCTCAGCAATCCTCCCAACTCAGCCTCCTGAGAAGCTAGGACTACAGGCATGCACCACCATTCCTGGTTAATTGTTTTTTTATTTTTTGTAGAGATGGGGTCTCACTATGTTGACAGGCTGGTCTTGAACTCCTGGCCTCAAATGATACCACCACGTCAACCTCCCAAAGTGCTGAGATTATAGGCATAAGCCACCATGCCCAGCCTCATCCTTAACTCTTGAAGGATAATTTTGCAGGATACCAAAGTCTAGGTTAGTGGGTTTTTCTCCCAATACATTAAACATTTCACTCCACTCTCTTCTTGCTTTCATGGTTTCTGAGGAGAAATCAGATGTAATTCTTATCTTTGCTCTTCATAAGTAAGGTTTTTTTCCTCTGGCTCCTTTCAAGATGTTTTTCTTCATCTTTTGACTTTCTGCAGTTTTAATATGATATGCTTAGGTGTAGTTTTATGGTTGTGTTTTAGGGCGTTTTTTGGGGGCATTTATCCTGCTTGGTACTCTCTGAGCTTCCTGAACCTGTGGGTTGGGGGACATTAATTTGGGGGAAATTCTCAATCATTATTGCTTCAAATATTTTTTTCCTTTTCTCTCCCTTCTCCCTCCTATATTCCCATTATGTGTTAAGTTATACTTTCATAGTTGTCCTACAGTTCTTGGATTTTCTGTTCCATTTTTTTCAGCCTTTTTTCTCTTTTTTTTTCAGTTTTGGAAATTTCTATTTTCTCTTTTTTTTCAGTTTTGGAAATTTCTATTGACATATCCTCAAATGTAGTTTCTTGCCTCAGCTGTGTTCAGTTTACTAATGAGCTCATTTCATTAGTAGAAATGAGGGCATTCTTCATCTCTGTTACAGGGTTTTTTTTTAATCTGTTGCATTTCTTTTTTATTCTTTCTTAGAATTTCCATCTCTCTGCTTACATTGCCCATTTTTTCTTGCATGTTGTCTTTTTTTTCCATTACAGCCTTAGCATAGTAATCATAGCTTTTAAAAAATTCCTGATCCAATTATTCCAACATCCCTGCCATCCTGAATATAGTTCTGATGCTTGCTCTCTCCCTTCAAAGTGGTTTTTTTTTTTCTTTGCCTTTTAATGTGCCTTGCAATTTTTTTGTTGAAAGCCAGACATTATGTGCTGAGTAAAAGGTACTTAGTACTGATTTCCACAGAGGTTTCTGCTTGTGGGTTTCTGCTCTGGTAAGTTGTGATTCTTTGTATCCCTCTGTATGCATCTCCAATTTCAGGGGCAGCAGTTTGTCACATGACCTCAATTCTCTGATATATCTAAGAAGGACTGTTGATTTTCAGTTTGCTCAGCTTTTTTACTTGTTGTTAGGATGGTGTGACAACTTCCAAGCTCCATATGTGCCAGACCAGAAGTCCTATACCTGTTTTTAAAATCCCAAACAATATAGACTATCCTAAGCAGAAAATCAAAGTTCCTACAAAAATATAACCACTATCAACAGCTTGGTAAGTATTCTTTGGAATCTTTTTATAAGCATGTAGAAACATATATATGCAGGTATACTTTTACAAACTATACTTTTTACAAAAATAGCATCCAATACGGATTGCTCTACCACAGAATATCATGGACATCATTAGAATAGATATGGGTCTAATATTCTCTTTTACTGCTATATAACTTTTCTTTATTTAGCTTTACTTAATTTTATTTGATCAATCACCTACTGAAAGGTATTAAGGTTATTTCAAATATGCAATTTTTCTACTACGAATAACATCACACTGAATATCCTTTTACATGTAACTCTGCCTACTTGGCATTTCCATAGAGTAAGTTTCTATAGGTAGAATTGCTGGGATAGTGATTATACATTTTAATTTTTAATACATATTACCAAACTGTTCACCAAAATGGTTGTTCAATTTACATTCCCACCAACAGTATTGGGAGGGTGTTTATTTCTCCTTACTATCCCTGGGTGCTTCTAAATCTTTGCTAATCTGACAATGAACAAGTGTTTATCTTACTGTAGTTTGAATTTTTTTTATTACTAGCAAGGCTGAATATTTTTTCATGTTTATTAGCCATCTGATTTCTTATTTAGGAACTGTACGATTTTTTTACTAGATTATATAAGGGAGATTTATTTTTTTAAGAATGGAAAGTGGAGAATAATAAACCTAAACTATGGAAATCTTCAATCCTAGATATTATTGTCAAAGTTATATGGCCCACAAGGAACATTCTATTTTACTTCACATTCACCTGGTGAACACATCATTTGCTTAGAATCTAATTCTACGAGGCTTGTGTCATTTGGAGGGAGTAAGCTGGTGAGTATGTGCTTCCCGTGTCCTTGTTGATAAACACAGCATCAGTACTATTCAAGCATGACACTGGTATGTGGAACCATTACACTCAGATTAGCTAGAAACTTATTAAAGTCCTGTACCCAGATCTCAGTGCAGCAACCAAAGAGGGAGCTGGAGAGCTTGGAATGGGTTCAAAGGAGAGCTGTGAAGTTGATTAAAGGGTTTGAAAAATAAGAGGTGTGAGGGAAGGTTAAAAGAATTGTGATTATTCAGGCTTGAAAACAAGCGAAGGCTGAAGGGTGAATTAATAATGGAATTCTAATAAATAAAATTTCTACACGGTAGATGGTGATTGGCTGGCTATTTTCTAAATGTATTGAGAACAGATGAAGAGAATTTGTACTTCAGCATAAGAAATTTAGTTATATGTAAAGAAAATTTTCCTGAGAGCATTAATCAAATTTTCTCAGCACCAAAGGCATTTACCTAACAGTATATTTGATGTTCAGGAACATACAAATATACTTTCAGGTCAGTAGGTTATCACTTAATGCATTACTATTACCAGAAAGACTACTAAGTAGAACGAGGAATAGAGTGGCAGTAAGAGAAGAAAGAGAGACAAAGAACGAAGTAGTGCCCCACTCATGAAAAGGAGGGAGAGAAGAAGGAGAGAGGAATGGGAGGACACAAAAGAGTGAGAAGTGAAGGAAAAAAGTACAGCCGTTTTTAAAACATGCTGTTTCTTCCTTTTTTTTTTTTTTTTTTTACTGTTTGTACAGCGGATCCACTTAGATATTCAAGTTGGAGAACATGACCTTTATGCAGCTATTGTTCAAGCAAAGGACAAAGTTAATGAAGTTACCTTCAAGCTTCAACATCTAATTGAACAAATTGAGCAAATAGTCAAAGAACAAAATTATCAAAGGGTCAGTCTGCCTATTCAGCTTATTTTATCTCTTCCTGCCAGGAATACATTTCTTAATGCAAAGCCTCTGGACCAAGGAAAGAATGAATTGCCTGTTACTCAATCTTTCTGAGCTAGAATGGTGTGGACAGGCAGAGAGCAGTGATAGAGTAATCTTTCTTCACTCTGTCTGCTAGACCACGAGCTCCTCTAGGAAAGGGGACTGCAGCTCATTCACATTTTTTATCCCCTGTGGCTAGCAAAGTGCCCAGCAGCACAGAGTGCAAGCTTACAGAATGAATAAATAAATGCTTCCAAACACACCCTATGTATTTGTAGAGACTCAAGTACACTTGCTTTCTAAATCACAATTTTGTTCTTGTGGTATTATGTGTTTTCTGAGTCATTGTGCTCATTGGATGCTCATCAGACATGGGCTCTAATCTGCTCTGCTACTCACTACTTTGTGTCATCTCTAAGCTTCAGTTTCCTCATATGAAAATAAGATAATGACAGGTATGATAATTAGATAAGGCAACAGATGCTTGGCATGGTGCCTGGCATAAAGTAAGGACTCAAATGATGAAATCTATCACTATTGGGTAATGTTCATTTTGCCCGATGGTAGCAAATAATATGTATAAAGTAATGGACCAAATTCCTGATATTTTACACCAAAATACAAAAATGTTTTTTATAAGATTTATTTTTACTCTATTATGCTTGGCTAAACAACAGATTCTGGCTTAGAAAATCAGATACTGCATTTTGGCATAAGACATACATATTTTTCTTTTTCTTTTCCTGAGACAGGGTCTCACTCTGTTGCCCAGGCTTAGAGTGCAGTGGCGTCATCATAGCTCACTGCAACCTCAAACTCCTGGACTGAAGCCATCCTCCTGAGTAGCTGGGACTACAGATGCCCGCCACCACACTCAGCTAATTCTTCTATTTTTTGTTGAGATGGGGTCTCACTAGGTTGCTCAGGCTGGTCTCAAACTCCTGGCCTCAAGTGATCCTCCCACCTCAGCCTCCCAGAGTGCTAGGATTACAAGTGTGAGCCAATGTGCCCAGCCTGGCATAAGATATTAATTGGGCAATATTAAATACCTTGAATGCATACAGCAACTTTCCCCTTAAAATCATGAGTTAAGTACTTTATGAAACTAAACTTGTTTATTTCTCTTCTGCATAGGACCGTGAAGAAAATTTTCGAATGACCAGTGAAGATACAAATAGCAATGTTTTATGGTGGGCTTTTGCACAAACATTAATCTTTATTTCAGTTGGAATTTTGCAAATGAAGTACCTTAAAGACTTCTTTATAGCTAAGAAACTTGTTTAAAAAAAATCAATAAAGGCAAATAATTAGCATATAAATCAAAATACCTGCATGAATATATATTACTTTTATGATTTCAAAGTTATCAGAGATTTAAATTAACATTATAGCACTGTAACATTGATAAAATGTTACCTTAACAATGTAGCTTCTGAATTTGAGAGAACAAGCACATCATCTTATTTTTATTTTATATTTGGTATAGATCAGCACCATCCAAGAGAAATAAAATGTGAACTACAAATATGTAATTTTGTTTTCTGGTCCCCACACTAAAAAGCTTTTTTTAAGGGTAAAATTAACCCTAGTGACATATATGTAACCCAGTATATCAAAAAGATTATCATTTGAACACATGTAATCAATGTAAAATTATTAAGATATTTTACATTATGTTTTCCACACACAGTCTTGGAAACCCCAGCTGTATTTTACACTCGCAGCACATCTCAATTTGGACCAGCCAATGTGGTCACATGAGGCTCACACCTGTAATACTGCACAGAGCACGTATACACTTTCCCTACTGCATTCCACTCAGAAAGTCTCTCTGAATCTCTCCTTTTCCCTGTTTCTCAGAAAGACAGTAACTTTTCTCTACCCAAGTAAATGGTTCAGAAGCTTACTCTGAACCAAGTTATCTCACAGGGTTCCCACCAGACCTTGGAGACTGTATGATCCATCTGCACACGGATGGAGATACTCCTCTTCCAAGCCAGGGAGGAGATCCAGCACCGTGTGAGAAGTGTAACTTTTATAAAAAGCATCTGTTTTTTAACTTTTAATTTTGCAATACTTATAATCCCACTAGAAGTTGAAAAATAATACAGTCTCTGCCCCCAGCTTCCCCCATCTATTACTTTTAAAGGGGCAATAATCCGCCTAGGTCAAGCCCTTTCACATGTGCATGTCAGAGACGAGCAGCGGCCTCGGCCGTGCCCTGGTCCACTTCTATCCCACGGTCCAGTCCGTGGGCTCCAGACCCCAGTCCCGACGCTGGAGTCCCGGGCTGCTCAGCGCTCCCCGTCACCCCGACCGCCCATCCGCCCCTCCCGCCCCGCCCGCTTCCTTCGCAGCGGGCAGCGAGGGCTCAGTCCGCCAGTTGGCCGGAGCCGGCCAGGCCCAGCCCCAGCCCCCGGCCCGGCACCCCCGCTCGCCGGCAACCCCCGGCCCCCTCAACGCCCTTCCGCCGGCCCCTCCCCGCTCTCCCAGCCCCTCAGCCCCTCCCAGGTCCCCGGGCCCCGCCCCCTGGCCCTCCCAGTCCCTCGTGTCCCGTACCCCGTCCCCCACCACGGCCCCCGGCCAGGCACCCCCACCCCCGGGCCCTCCCCTCGTCCCCCAGGTCCCGGTGCTCCCGGCCCCCGCTGGCCCCCCATGGCTCTGTCCCCGGACCCCTTTCCGGACCCCCGGACCCCCCCCCCGCGAGGCTCACCTGTCCTCCGCGGGTTCTCCGCTCAGCGGCCCCGCACAAAGCGGCCGCTGCGCAGGAGAACGCCGAGGGCTGCGAGGGCGCTGAGGGGCGCCCGGTCCCCGCGGCGCGTTCCCCCGCCCAGCCCCGCACTCCAGCCGCACCGCGCTGAGGCCGGAAAGCGCAACTCCGCGGCCTCGCCGGCTGCGCCACCGCGGGTTGGCGGGAGCGGCGCGGGCGCGCAGGCGCGGGTCGGCCGGCGGTTTGCGCAGGCGCGGAGTCGCCGGCCCGGCCTCGCCTGTGCCTGCGGCGGCGCCCGGCGGCCCGGCATGGCCGCGTGGGTGTTCTGTAACCGCTGCTTCCAGCCGCCCCGCGGGACGTCGCGCTTCAGCCTGACCAACTGCGGGCACGTGTACTGCGACGCCTGCCTCGGCAAAGGTCCGCGGGCGCGCGGCAGGCCGGCGCGGGGCGGGCGGCCGGGTGAGGCGGAGGCCGGGGAGCCGGCCGGCGGCGCGGGCGGGCTGAGGGAGCCGAGGCGCAGCCCGGCCGGCCCTGGCCCTGGCCCGCGGGCGCGCAAAGCCTTTGCTCTAAGCAGGGAGGTCACGTGATCAGAGGTGTATTTATTTAGTTATTTTTAATGAAAGCCTTTTGTTGAAGTAAAGTTTATACAGGGAAAAGCACAAGCGCAAAGCACGATGAGTCTTCGCAGAGCGAGCGTCCCGGTGGACCGGCTGGGAGCGGCGCCGGCAGCGCCTCCGCAGCCGTCGGGCGGTCCCGCGGCGCCTGAACGCCGAGCGGGCGGGTCGTGGCCGCACGTGCTCGCTGTCCGCGTGTCGTCGCCGTTGTGCGGCGTCACGTCTGCGAAGTTCGCCTGCGTGTGCGCGCGTGAGCGTCGTTCATCCACTTGCGCTGCTGCGCGGTGTCCCGCCGTGCGCCGGCGACCTGCCGCGTCTCCTGTGCGGGTGGTGGGCGCGTGGGCCGTGTCCGGGTCTGCCGGGCACAGACGTGCTGCTGTGAACGTGGGTACGCGTCTCTGTTGAGTGCGTGACTAGGAGTAGCGTGGCTGAATTTCAGGTATGTATTTAAAAAGACAAGCCTCTCTGCCAGCTGGATGATAAGTCAGTGGGAGGGAAGTGGAAATTGTGGAGGAGACTGCAGTTGAGCACGTGAGAGGTGACGGGGACAGGTTGGGACGCGGGATGCGGAGAGGGCTGGACTCGGGAGGCGTAGATGGAGCAGGCTTGGTCGGGAGGAGAGCGGGGAACTGGACGGGGTTTCCCTGCTGGGCGGAGCGCTGGGGGAGGACCGCGGGGAGCTCACGCTGGGACGTTGCGTCCTGTGAGAGCTGTCGGGGGGAGGCAAGAGGCAGTTGTGTGTGTGCATCTGGAAATCAAGAGACCGGGAATGCATTTGGGGAGCCATTGACATGGAATAATAATCCAAGATACTGGAGTGTGGAGAGCCCCAAAGGTGGAGAAAACTAGAAGATATTATCACATGGGAAAGAGCATTTTTTCAAGGAGGTAAGTGAAGGTAGGAGAAGGATGTTGGGTGAAAAGGAAAGTAGAAGTGTTGATGAACAACATCTCAACAAAGCCAAAGACCTGGATGTTTGAAAGCATCCACTGGAACAGTGAGGTCAGTGGTGACCCAACGCGGTGTTGTTTTGATGGTGGTAGTGTTGTTAGGAATGACGGAGGTGCATGTGTGTTCATGGTGTTGGGGGGTGAAATGACAAGGTCGCAGTGTCATAGCTTTTGAGGTCAGCAATACCCAGGTTAAGAGCCTGGAGCAGGGGTAGATTCCCAGATACTTCTAGCCCTTGGATCCTGAGGCCAACACAGGTTCCAGTGGCCCAAATTATCTCTTCAAAAAGCTACAGATGCTGCATGTCAGAACCACACGAAATCCAGAGGCACACACAAAAAAATGATGAAGAGGTATGGGGACTCTGGGCAGAGCCCTGAGTGTAGCTCCGTAGCTGTCTGGTGGTCCATTACTCAGAGATAAGCCCTCCTTAAGCTCTGGTGTATATCCTTCCAGACTTTTTCCTATAGATGCAAATTTTTAAAACAAAAATGATCTAGTGTGTATACCATTTAGTGATCTGTTTTTATTACTTATTAGGACATGGACCTCTTTCCATGTTAAAATAAATCTGTATCATTTTTAAGGTTGCATAATATATCATTTAGTTATTGTACTATAATTTATTTGATTCCATGCTAGAAGACCTTTATATTTTCTGAAATTTTGCTATTAAACACCACTTGTTAACTTACTTGATTTTTTCCTTTGGATATTTTCCTGGGGTGGAGTGGCTAGACTGGGGGTGTGCACATTAAACCTGACCAGATTGCCCTTCCACAAGGGTGTGCCCCTTTGTAGTCCCAGCATGTGTGCACCTGTTGTCCTCCCACTTTGGCATCTCTTATGAGTGACCTTGATTTTCTTTTCACGTATTTATTGGCTGTTTGCACTTTTGCCGATTACTCATTTGGGTCCCCTCACAGCCTTTTATTGGAGTATTTCTTTTTAATTGATTTATAAGCACTATTTATATATCAAGTATCAGCCCCTTTGTCCATCAGTTAGCTGCATATGATTTCCTCTCTGTCATGTCTTTTAATCTTCCTCCTCCATCAGAACTTCTAGATGTTCATGAGTCAGCTCTGTTAATCTTTTACTGTACAGCTTCTGACTGTGATGGTGCATAAGAGGAATTTCCTTGCTCCAAAATTTGCAGTCAAAGATACAGAAGGGTGGGAGCATACTGTGGAAGGTGGATGTTTTTAGGATGGGGCAACTTGAGCATGTTTGTAAGAAGAGAGGAAAAGAGACAATTCTGCAGGCATGAGAAGAGGACCACTCATTCCACACTAGGGCACCATTCTGTGTGCTAGGTTCTGCGGACACTGATGAGTGTGAACGTGCAGATGAAGGCTTGGGCTTAGACTTGGGCTGGAGGAGATGCCCCCTTCAAGGCAGGCAGGAAGGAGGCAGAGTGAATTGGGTTCTGTAGCAGGTAAGCCAAGAGGAGAGGGCAGGGAAATTGAGGTAGGCCATCTGCAGGCACTGCTTTCTTCTCAGTAGATGATATAAGGGGGCTTGTTTGAACATCCCCCCATAGGAAATGGGGGGGAAACACCCAAGAAAAGCAGGATTACCCAGCAGTGTCACAGACTTAGCAACATTGGAACCCACAAATCTGTGGATCTGCCTCTTGGTGAAGGGATAAAGGGATTTTTTTTTTTTTTCCAGTTCTTAGCTGCGTTGACCCAGGAATGGGGAGAAAGAAGCAGTTTGACTTACCCAGGTTGGGCCAGGCGCACTCCCTGGAAGGATGAGGAACGCGGAGGCTTTGATAGTGACTTGTCAGCCCTGGGCTCCGAGCTGGCTAGTGAAGAAATCAAGCCCAAGGGTGTGAGGAAATGCCTGGCCTGGGATGAGAGGCCTCGCTGCTCCCAGAGAAGCAGTTGGAAGTGTAGGGAGGAGTTCTGAGTTCTTACGATGGCACTATGGATGCTGTGGGGGCCCAGGGTACGGTTGTGGCAGCAGGTGCTGGCATGGGCACATGGACGTCACAGGGAGAGCCAGTGGGAACTGCAAGGCTGATGTTCGTGGCCGGCCACATGGAGGTCCAAGTTCTCCAGGGAGATGTTTAGAATTTCATGGAGAGGAAAGATGGTGAAATAGGTGCTAGAATCACTCTGCATCTAGGGTACAGACCCTGGAGTTTGGGCAGGTGAATTAGGAGGATTCTAGCAGGCAGAACACATGAACCTTTCATTCTTAGTCCCTAGCAGTGGCTCACAGGTAGCAGGAGCTCAGTGCAATATGTATCTAGTGAGTGGAGGGGTGGTCTGTTCTGGACGTTGGACGTATTGTACAGTGCTGTAGAGGTGAGACCAAGAGGGACAGAACAAACTCGTTTCATATTTGGGGAGCAGGAGGAGCTATTTTCATTTGGAATAGTTGCAAATTTTAGATTAAGATATCACTATAGAACCCAATTGTAATAATATCTGGGATAGATTTAACCTTAAGTATTATTGATCTTTATGGTCACTATTTTGGGGCATATTTGCAAAGCAGGAAAAAAAGGATTTAGTTGTAAAAATAATTCCACTGTATCCAGACCCCACAGCCTCATCATTTGTCTGAATACGAAGACATTTAAGTGCTATAATCCTGTATATTTCTTGAAGAAGCATTGTATTTTAAAGTCTGCATTTATACATGTTTAAAAGCATTAGTCAGTATATAATAAAATCTGTTTTTATTTTATAGGTAAAAAGGATGAATGCTTGATTTGTAAAGTTCCTTGTCGTACAGTTTTACTTTCAAAGCATGTAAGTTGAAATCTGTAGTATCTGAATATTAATCACAGTAGTATTTCCCTTTAAATTTGAGATTTAATTTTTAGTCATTAGTGGTATCTAAAATTTTCATTCATTTTGCTAGGTTGGCTGGTTCTTATAAGATTGCTGAGTAATCAAAGTATAGTTTAGGATTTGGTTTGTAAAACCTCAGTACAACTTTCTTTCTTAGCCATAGATTGACTTTATTTGTAGTTTGTTGAATTGTGCTGTGTTCCTAGAAATGAAAATGGGTTAAATAGATTTCTTGAGCACAATACGAGTTCCTTAAGAGGGTGATAGAGTTTGGTTTTTCAGAGGGGTCATATATAATTAAGAGGGTTGTTCATAAGGTAAGTTTAAAAATCAATTGCTGCAGTAGGCTTAAAACAATGCCTTTCATTCTATCTATAAAATACATCAGTTTAACTTGTTACTGGTATAAATTTAGTTACAAATGAATGTGCATTTGGTCTGATGTTTTAAAATATCATAATTGTTTTTTCTGATTACAAACATAGTGCAAAGTTATGCAAAATTCAAATACAGAAAATCATATGGCAAATGTGAAAGTCCCCAAATCCTGTTTCCCAACGATGACAGTGGCCAGGAGTTTGGTACCTGGTCTATGTGTGGTGTCATGATTTATCTTTTTACAAAACGATGTTTTCTCAGTTGACGCTATATTTTGGGCACATTCACGCTCTTTTAAAATGACTGCATGATATTTCAGCATCTTCCTCTTGGTGCACCTTTGGGTTTTTTCAGTTTTTCACTATTTCAAACAACCTTATAGTGAACATTTTTTACCAGTATCTCTCCGTACTTTTAAGAATATTTCTGTGGCACAAATTCCTAAAGTGAAAGAGCAAGGGCAAAAGATATAAATGTTTAAATTTTTAATAGAAAGTACTTTGTTTTCCTCCAAATATGTGGCAGTTTAAACTCTCAGTGGCAGACAGAGCCCGTTTCTGCTCCTTGCTCTGCTGCGTCACACTGCGCCCCGTCACGTGGTCAGGATTAAGGGTGGTGGATAGGGCCCTTGAGCCTTTATCTAGCTTCTTGGGTTGAATATTTAGGTCATTTATTTTCTTTCTTGTGTCCTAATAAATATATTTGAGACGATCCATTTCCTTCTGTGAAGTGCTATTCTATATCACTTTGAGTACTGCTTTTCTGTATTATTTCTAGATAATCTGTAATCTTTTTATATTTTTTTAACTCCACAATTATTTGGAAGAATATTTTTTAATTTGTAAGTGCTTAGATTTTAGCTTTACTGTCATTTTTATAGTTAATTTTTAGGTTTATGGCATTGTGACCAGAGAATGTGGCTATATGGGGTTTTTTTTAACTTATCAAGATTTTCATTGTGGTTTAATACATGGTAATTGTTAATATTCGTTGGGTGTTAGAAAAAAAGTGTCTTCTTTTGTCCTCTGTGTATGTGTGCATGTGTGAGTATGTGAAGTAGTTTAGAAGGTTGAAGTGGTTCTGCTTCTCTTTCCCTCCTCCCACCCCCTGACCCGTCCGCAGACCCTGTGGGCGCTCCCTTCCCAATCCGTGTCTGCCTCTCCGCGTTGCTCCACCCCTCAGAAGCTGCTGGTTCCTCCTCTCACTTTGGCTTCCTGGAGCCTGTTCTCCACCTACAGCCAGAGGGATCGCTTAGTCATAGCCATGCCTTCATGCATCCCGACTTTCCTGGAGTAAACCCAAAAGTCCCCTCATGCCACTAGGCTCTGTGTCCTGGCCTCTGGCAGCCTCCTGGTCCCCAGGCCGGTGACCCTGGCCTGCTGCCCTCCTCGAGCCAGGTGCTTCCACCTCAGTGCTTGGCCCTTCCTGTTCCCTCTGACTGGAATATTCTCTCAGCTAGTACCACAGGCTCTGCGCCCATAGGCTTCAGGTCTCTGCAGAATGTTGTGTTCTCAGGAGACCGTCCCCAACGTCTCTGTGTAACAGCTTCTTTGGCTGTGACCTTTACTAGAAAGGACACCTATATTATGGCACAGTGTGTTTGCATTTGCATGTGGAGGTATCTCTGTGTGTGCACAGCTATGAAACAAGTTTCACAAAACAATGTTTATCCTCACTAAGTACAGTGCCCTCTGTGAGTTTCTATCCTGATCTGTTTTCTTTCCTAAAAACAAAACATGTTGTAAGCCGATTTCCTCTGACCTTCATCGTGGTAGACATCGCCATACAAAGGTGTGTTCTCATGCTGTCCCTTCATGTGCTCTGTGTGCTTCCCAGCATGTGTCACCACCTGCCGTGTATTTGTGTGTTGATTTGTCATTCAAATGAGCTGTTACTGTTGCACATACAAAATAGGGCACCACGATAGCGGTCAGGGGTAGATGGCAGGGGAGCAGGGCAGACTGGCCGGTGCCCGCGTGCCTCCAAGCGAGGAGCGTCTGGAGAGTGCAGAGCAGAAGGGTGTGCAGACCACCACATCTGCCTCCCCAAGGAGGAGGAGTTTAGGCCAGAATTGGCTGGTTTTCATGCAGAGATAGGAAGAAGTGGCCGCAGCAAGTAGATGAAGGACAAGGATGCCCCCCAGGGTTGGACAAGCCAGTTGCTTTTGGAGTCCAGGTGGTAAGAGATAAATCTGAAGTGATGAGGGCCCCGAAGGCCAAGGCAGGGCACACTGCCTCACTCCCCCCGCAGAGCCCCCAGAAGGCAGAACTAGGGGCTGGAGACAGGCAGACCAGAGAGTCCCCCAGAAGGCAGAGAACGGCAGTCTAACCAAGGCTTTCCCTGGGGAGGGGCCCCATGACTCCTGGTTCCTCCTCACATGGATGTGTGTTCCGCCTCTTCCCCTGTGCCATTGAGAGTGTTTCTTGGTTGTCCTGCTCCTAAGCCCCTTTTAGACATTGTGTCATGATGAGGGTGCAGAGATGTTCCTTGTCTTTCCAGTTGGTAGGTTGCAGACCAAATCAGGAACCAAGGGAGAGGCCTGCACATCACCCAAGAACCCGAGCTGTGACGTGGACACAGTGACAGTGGCGTCTGGGTTTTACCACTGCGGGAGAGTGACTTTCTGTGTAAGGGAGGAGTAAAGTGGATACCAGCAATGACCAAGGCCAGCTGTGGGGGTGTCTCCTGGACCTGCTCCCTTTCTTCTTGGGCACCTGGCTAGACTCAGTCTCCCCACCTGCTGTGATGCAATGCAGGCAGGAGCAATGAAGGCTACTTCCAGGCCTGGCCTGTAAAAACAACCTCCGGGACAGCCCTCAACCCTGCATCTCCTCCGCCACTGTTGCCCAGAGCCCAGCAGAGTGGAGCAGAGCTCTGCCATGGGAAGGCCGACAGAGCACGGTCTTGAATTGTGTACAGGCAGAAAACACATGTCCCCACAACAAGCCACTGAGATTTGGGGGTTGTATGATACACCAATCAGCCTACTTTAGTCTTTGTGTGTCCATATACATTTTGCAATGAACTTGTCAATTTCCGCAAACACAAAATCCTATTGGGATTTTTATTTTGCACTTAGTTTTCTTTAGACAGGCTTTGTGTGTCACTGTTAACATTATTCTTAGGTATTTGATAATTTGGGTGCTACTCTCATAGTTTTAAAAAATTTCATCTCATAAGTACTCATTGCTAGTATATAAAAATGCAATTTATTTTGCTTATTAACTTATACTAGTGACCTTGCAAAATTTACTTTATAATTCTATTAGTTTATGTGTAGTTTCTTCAAGCGTATTTGTGTACACAATCATGTCATCTTTGAATAGGATAGGTTTAGTTCTCCCTTTCTAATCCCTATGCCCTTTCTTTTTCTTTACTGTATTGTCTGGGACCTCCAGTAGAGTGGTGAGCAGAAACAGTGGCAATAGCAGGCACCCTCGTCTTTTTCCTGATTTCAGGGTTGAGTTTTCATTATTTCACCACAAGTATTATATGTGCACTAAGTTTTTTTGCTAAGGGTTTTTTTTAAATCATGAATGGTGTTGAATATTATTAATGTTTTTTCTATAACGTTTGAGATTATCATTTAATTTTTCTACTTTATTTTGTTAACGTCGTGAATTGCATTTATTTTTTAAATTTGAGACCCACATTAGATTCCAGGAATAAATATAACTTCATGGTGATGTAGCATAGCTTGCATATACAGGTGAGTTCAGTTTGCTACTCTTTTGCTTGGGATGTTTTGCACCTGTGTTCATGTGAGAGCTGAACCTATAATTTTCCTTTCTTGCAATGCTCTTTTCAAGTTTTGGTAAATTGGGGTTATTCTGGTTTCATAAAAGGAGTTGTACATTATTTTTCTTTTTCTCTTCTCTGGAAAAATTTTTGTAAGATTGGGATTATTTCTTAAAATGTTTAGGTAGAGTTCAGGAGAGACATTATTTGGGCCTAGTAGGTTTTTTTGTGGGAAGGTTTTTAACTAGGGATTTAATTTCTTTATTAGATATGGGACTATTCAAAGTTCCTCATTCTTGTGTATTTTTCTAAGAGTATGTGCATTTCATCTAAATTTTCAGATCTCTTGCCATTGGTGTGTTTGCAGTCCTCTCGTATCTCTAATATCTGTGAGATCTGGAATGATGTCCATTTTTCATTTTATTAGTGTGACAACCCAAAATAAGTGACTGAGGCAAAGATCTCAATGAATGGAGGTTTATTAAGCCAAAGTTTGAGACATGCCTGAGAAAAACAAACCACAGATGCATCTGTGGCCTGTGCTCTCCAAAGAGGGATTTGGGAACTCAGTATTTAAGGGGAGGGGCATACAGAAAGAAAAAGGAGGAGGGGGTGGGTAGTGAGGCAAATGGTTACATTCTTGTGAGACCCAGGAAATCCACATTCTACATAATACAAGGTGAATGTTTGAAGAGAAAAAGAGAGTGAAGGAAGCATCAATTATGCAGATGTCCCTGAGTAAGTGGAAGAATGAATCATCCCGTCTTATCTCTGTTCCGCACCTGGGAAGACAAACCTGTAAGGGACATTATTAATGTGGAATCAAATGGACTTTAGTTTTAGGAGCTAGACTTACCCTGTAGACCTAAAGTTACAATTTGCACGTCCTTGTTTATGAGAAGTCAGCAAGGAGTTTCCTTATGAATGGACTGTGAGGCCTTTACCTTGCCATGGGAACCTGGATGATGCATAATGTTAGCTGCTCATGTGGAAGGGGATGTTGCAGGACTTGGCCTCCTGGCTTGACCTTCCCTTTTGAATAAGGAGTTGGGGGCGTGGTCCTGAGGTTGTTTTTTTTCCTCTACAAATGTGTATTGTGACTTCTCTTTTTTCTTGACCAGTGTTGCCAAGTGTTTATTGATTTTTATTAGTACAGTTGACTCTTGAACAACATGGGTTTGAACTGCACAGGTGTACTTATCCACGATATTTTCAGTCAAACTCAGATCAAAAATATAGTATTTGCAGGATATGAAACCTGAGCATATGGAGAACCAATTTTTCATATACATGGGTTCTACAGGGCTGACTGAGGGACCTGAGTATGCACAGATTTTGGTATACTTGGGGTTCCTGGGACTATCCCCCTTGTATACCAAAGGGTGACTGTATTTTCAAAAAACTAATGTTTGGGTCTGTTGATCCTCTTCATTTTATATTTGTTTTCTGTTTTGTTAATTCTCTTTACGATTTCCTTTTTTCTTTTTTCTTTGGTTTTAATTTGTTTTTTAAGATGTGCGCTTAACAACAGTTTTAAACCTTTCCTTTCTAATATTTACATTTTAGGGTCATAACTTTCCCTCTATGTTCATCTTTGCCTGCAATTATATATTTGGCAGTGTTACATTTTTGTTATCTTTCAGTTTTGAAATTTCTACTCGGTTTCTCCTAGAACCCAGGTGTTATCTAGAAGTATATTGATTAATTTCTAAATGTTTGGGAATTTTTAGTTATTTCTATTAACTTTTATTGAAGTATAACACAGAGTAGTATACAAATTACAAGTATATAGCTCAATGAATTTCTCACAATCAGAACATAACTAAAAAAAAATTAGTTCAACCCCCTGCTGCAAGCCTTCCTGAGTGTATATACAAAAATGTTTTACACTGAGAAGGAAGAGTGCTTTACAAGTTAAAATACAGTGGGGGCGTATGTGGTTCCCCCACACACATGCGCTGTGGGAGCTGGATGAGGATGATACTCAGTGGTGTTTTTCCCAGGTGAAAGGAGCAGTAGATAATGATGTAGCAGAAGCAGATGTAATTTCTGTAGTAGAATTTAATCATTCTGGAGAATTACTGGCAACAGGAAATAAAGGTGTTAGAGTTGCCATCTTTTAACAGGAGCAGAATAAAATCCAGTCACATAGCAGAGGAGAATGTCACGTCAGCACCCTTCAGAGCCGTGAACCAGAGTTTGACCACTTGAAAAATTTAGGAAGAGAAGAACAAAGATCAACAAAATTAGGTAGTTACCCCAGAAAGATGTTGCTCAGTTTTTATTGATTACCAGTGATAAAACAATAAAATCATGGAAAATTTGTGAAAGGGACAAAAGACCAGAAGCGTGTAACTTGGAAGAGGAAGGGGAGGGTATGGAGATCCTCCCCCAGATACCACACTCCCAGGGCCAGTCTTCAGGCCCGTGGGGCTAATGGCGAGGCTAGTCCATGAAGAATATTTGCCAGTTTGTATTAATAGTGATTATGGAGTACTTATCTGCAGATGATTTGCAGGTTAATCTTTGGCAACTGGAAATTACAGACAGGAGTTAACATTGTAGATATCGAGCCTTCCAATATGGAAGAGCTAGCAGAGGTGATTACAGCAGCAGGTTTTCATCCAAACAGCTATAACATGTTTGCATAGAGCAGTAGTAAAGAAACTGCTGGGTCATATGACATGAGAGCACCTGCCCTCTGTGATAGGCATTCTAAACTGTTTGAAGAACCTGAAGATGCCAGTAACAGGTCATTTTTTTCCCAAAATTATTTCTTCTATTTCTGATGTAAAATTCAGCCATAGTGGTCAATGTATGGTGATTAGAGACTATTTGTCAGTCAAAATTTGGGACTTAGCTATGGAAAACATGCCTGTGGAGACATACCAGGTGCATGAATACCTCAGAAGTACACTTTGTTCATGGTGTGAAAATGACTGCATGTTTGACATATTTGAGTGTTGTTGGAATGGATCTGACGGTGTTGTCATGACTGGATCTTACAGTAATTTCTTCAGAGAGTTTGACAGGAACAAAAACAGAGACATAACACTGGAAACATCACGGGAAAATGATAAGCCTCACACAGTTCTGCAGCCACAAAAAGTCTGCAAGCAACAAGCCAAAGAAAGATGAGCTAAGCCTTGACAGCCTAGACTTCAATAAGAAAGCCCTTCCTGGAGCCTGGCACCCTGGGGAGAGTGTATGGAAACAGTCTGTGCTTCAACACAGTGAGCTAGGGTTGGCGTTCCTAGCAGAAGAACCCACTTGCTGCTTAGTTGAAAGAGTTTAATCTAGCACTCGTGCTTCTAAAAGAGAGAGGTCACTGTGGCGCCCTTTCCTGCATTTGACAGCGTGCCATGCGACAGCCCGTTTTTCTAGCTGTGTGGGGAAAGCTCTGTGGATTCACCACTGTGGTGGTATCTGTGTCTGCCAGCCGTTTAGGTAAGGGTAGGGCACTTCTGATTAAACGATCTCTTATGCCATCTTGCCTAATGGACCGCATTGGACGACTGTATCTGCCTTTATTTACTCTACTTTTTATGCCTTCTATCATGATGACATCAAGCAGTGAAAGCTTAGTCATGCTACACGGTTTAATTGTGAGTCCTCATTACTGTATTGTGGAGCACAACCTCCCCACTCTTAAAAAATTAAATACAATTCAGTCTTTAAAAAAAAAAAGTTTCAAAAAGAAAGGATTAGTTTATGATGATCCTGGAGATTGCAGCAAGCAGTCTTGACTTTTCTGTCTCGTGGATCAGGTTTCCTGACGGCATGAGTGGCCTCAGGGCGCTTTCCCACGGTCCCCTCACAGTGCCCTGCGCCCCACCATGCAGCTCACTGCACACAGTGAACATTCACGTAGGTTTCCCACGTTTCCCCCTTTTCTCATGCTCCTTTCTTCCTCCCAAATCAGGGATTATTTCTCCTACCTATAGGGAATTCCTTTTATTATTTCTTTTAGTGCTGAATTCTCTCAGTTTTTGTTTGGAAAAAAATGCCTTTTTTTTTTTTTGCCTTCATTTTTGAAGCATAATTTCACAGAGTTTAGAATTCTTTGTTGAAAATGAATGCTTTTTAGCATTTTGAAAATCTCACTTCTTGTTTTTCTTTGGATTTCTGCATGTGGCTGTGGTAGGTGTCGTCATGGTTCTTCCGCTCAGGCTTCACTGAGGCCCTGAGTCTGTGCTGTGGCATCACGTATTGGCTTTGGGGACTCGTTGGCTGCCCCATCTCCACACTCGCCTCCTGTCCCATCCAGGTCTCTGTCACATGTGGATGACTCAGCCCCCCCACCCAGAAGGCCTGGAGCCAGATGGGTCTGACGGCCTCTTCAGCTGCTGCCATTCTTGGTCCATGGAGTTCTTTGTCTTGTTTTTGAGGGGTCTGTGTATTGATAGAATATCTTTAGATAACAGTGGTTGTCACTGCTTGCTGAGCAGCTGGCAGGGGCCAAGCTCTGTTCCATGGGCTTCCCCGTACTGTGCTAGCTGGAGCCACCATGGTGGGGGGCGGGGGCAGGCACTGTTTATGCTCCGATTTTGCACATAGGGAGCGGTGTGCACAGGGGCTGGGTGTTGACCCAGGGTCGCAGGGCAAGTGTGCAGAGCTGGCCCCTGCCCCTGGCCCACAGGGCACGCTGCCCGTGCCTTTGCAGCTTGGCATGCCCGGGAATTCCCACCCTCCTCCGTAGAGCCTGGTCTTCCATCCACTGGGTCTGAGTCCCTGCTTGGCCGCTGCCCTGGGAGGCCTGGGAGTGGACTCTGGGCTGGATCCCAGGGCCTCTTCACCTGCACCCAGCCCTGCTTAAGAGCCAGTGCCCTCATCTGAGCCCGTCTGCACTCTGTCTTCCAGTTTCTTCAAACGGCCTGGGCCATTCAAGGTATTAGTTCCTATTTTCTATCACTACTCTAGTATTTTCCCTACGCTTAATTTTACTGTCCCTTCAATGGGATTTGGGGAGCAGGGTTCAGATGACCATCCCAACCCTGGTCCACACACGCTGTTCCGAACCACAGGACAGCAGGAGGGAGGCTGAGGCCCTTCCTGCATCTCTTCAGTCTGGTGTGTGTGCTTATCCAGGGATTCCTGTATTTCTCCCGTGATTCCATCCATGCCTGGGGTGGCTGTCGCCCAGGCATCCTGTGCTGATGTGGTCCAGGGTGAGGGGAAGTGGGAGAGGCAGGGCAGCGCCTGCTGCAGCCACTTTTGAAGGAGGTTGGGAGTGTCTGCCTTAAGGATGTTGTTTCTTAAACCATTATTTTTTCTTAAGTCCCTTTTGTTTGCTTTTTAAATATCTCAACATGCGCTTGTGACTACATAGTTACAAGTTAGGCTCATCAGCTTGTATCATTCTTCTGATTTTAGTACGTTTCCATTGTGTGCTGTGCCCTGTGCTGGGGACCTTCATTCACGTTGACCTTAACCCTTGTCAAGAGCCTTTGACGTAGGGACGTGTCTTTTTGACTCACAGATAATGATGTGCAGCCGGGAGGGGCTCAGCAGCTGCCAGGCTGCTCTGCCTCCAAGCCCTTGAAGGGAGGTGGCCTCACCCCTCACTGCGGAGGCGCCCAGGGCAGTGGGATGTGTGGCCATCCTGCTGATGGAGGCTCCTGCTCCCCGCTGGTGTACCTGACATGCCAGTCGGATGTCGGATGTGCTAGTCATTTGTGTCATCTATGGTTAATTCTAGATCTCGAAGTAAAATTTTTAAGCTAGTGGCCAGAAGCATTTACTAGAAGCAGTAAATGTAGAGTCATTTTCTTTCTCTTTCAGACTGACTCGGATATTCAGGCCTTCTTTGTGGGCATAGACCGTCTGTGTAAGAAGTACTCCAGGGAGACCTCCCAGGTGAGTTGAGGGTCTCAAGGCGGCCCAGGCACACCATCTCAGAGAGACCCTGCCTGCGTTTTATGTGTTCTAGAGGCAAGTCCCTTCAAAGATATGTGATCAGCAAATATTTTCTGCCAAAATATTTCTGTGGGTTGTCTTTTTATTTTTTTGATGGTAAAACATTTGCAGCACAAAAACTTTTAATTTTGGCAAAGTCCATTTGATCTATTTTGTTGTTTGTGCTTTTGGTGTCAAATTAAGACACAAGTGATCTTAGTTCAGTTCTGGGACCCTTTGGGCAGGACACCCCCACCCCCAGTATTCACAGTGAGATGTACCTTGGAATTTCAGGATTGGAAGGCCCCCCTGCCCCAGGTCAGGGCTCTCTGGATTCAGGGCAGCAGGTTTATCCTTAAGGTTGTCCTTTTCTGACAGTCACAGGGCCTTCTGCCTGCCAGACCCATGAACACCTGCTGAGTCTCCATGGTATTTGGCTCCACGGCCCTTCCCCTTCTGATGTGCCTTCCTGGCTGCTGTGACGCTCCTCTCGCCTGCAGCTTATCCTTTCTCCCCGTTTCTTCCCTTCTCTGTGTCACTGTGCACCTCCACGCTGTACCCTCTGCAGCCTTTGTACACCCTCCCCACCCCCAGCTTCTCATGCAGGTCAGCAACCTCTCTGATGCCCTCATCCTGACCTCCCTGAACATATTATCACTAGACAGCCTCCAGCCCACTGGCCTGTAGGGGAAGCTGTCCAGGAGAGGAGGGGTCCTCTCCTTGGCCCGTAGCCTGCCCTCCTTTCCCTCTTCCATTAACACTGTCGCTCCCAGCATTGGCTGCCTCCCACCTGCCCTGGGGGGAAGAGGCCAGGTGGGGGATGGCCGGGAGCTGCCACTAGCTGAGGTGAGAGGCCGACGATGGACCCCAGCATGTCATTCTCTCCTGTGGGCTTGTGCCTTCAGGCCATGGTCAGCCAGGCCACTAAGACGGTCCTCTCCCTCCTCTGGGAGGCTGTCCTCCTACAGCGAGGCTTCTTGGCTCTGAAACAGCCCAAATCACCCATAGTGTCACGGAACATCCCCATACTGTTCCCATCTCAGATTATGCTCAGCCACATCCTCCAGGGAAGGTGCCCAGAGGCTGGACACACAGAAGCCACACAGCAGCCAGAGATGCCCCAGAATGCCAGGTCGGCACAAAACGAGCACCCAGACCGGGACACCAACCATCCAGGAGCCCAGCAGACTCCCACAGAAACACGGTACAGGACGCACCTGCCTGCCCATCCCGCTCAGTCCCAGCGGGTCCCTCACTCAGGCCAAGACCCCTCTGGGCCAGAAGTTGCCTGAGTTCATAAAACATGTAGGTTGTCACAGACCTCAGGACCACAGGCTGCACTGCCCCTGGGATGGCTTTGCCAAGGACAGTGGCCTTCCCAGGGCAGCCTCTGCAAAGGCCAGACGTCTCGGGAGAAGACCCAGCAGACCAGCCCCTGCGGCCACCTGCCTACACTCTGCCTCTCATGCCTGGCGGGCTTCGCAGGTGGCTGTGGACATCCACGCCTCCCAGGCCCTGCTGTCTCGTAGGTGCGCTGAGGCAGCGTTTGCCTTTGTCACTCCCGTCTTTCACAGCGTGGAGTGGAGTTTTCCAAAGGCTGTGTGACGTGATAGCACAACGTGTTATTTATGTGAACACAGAATAGGTTCATTGTTACCCTTCAATGAATTAATAAATATTTTTAAATGTCTCTCAGTCTTAATTTCTAATAGGGTAAATATTGATAGATAAAACCCACATAAACAAAGTTCTTTGGGGTCCTCAGTAACTTTTATTGAGTGGAAAATCAGCCTGAGACCAAAACTCTGAGCACCGGTGGCTCAGGCCCAGGAACCTGCCCAAGGACAGCATTGGGATCACCTCAGCAACCACCCGTTAAAGGTCTTTGGGTGCCAGGTGCCCTTCCTGATCTAGTTTGTAATAATTAAGCATCTTCGTTTTCCTGACGATCCTTCTGAGATCCCTTTCTGCCTGCCTGGCCTCTGCCCTGAGACAGGGTTCGTTGGCGTTGGGTCTGCAGACCCGGTGCCGGTCCCAGCGAGATCGAGAGCTTGTGTCCACTTGCAGAGGCACCTGCCACCCCGGTGGAGAATGAGGTAGTAGACAGGCTGGGCTCAGGACCAGGGGCCCCACTCCTGACCTCTCGGCAGATACCCACTGGCCTGCTGTGCTCCCACGCCCTCAGGTTCCTCTTGAGGAACCTGCACCCTGCCTCCAGCCTCTTTGTTCCCTTTCGTTCTTTCGCCAGTCTGTAGGGTGTGGGCAAAGCGCATGTGAGCACTGGCAGCTCTTCCCTGGGCCTCTGAGCAGGCCGGGGCCGGCGTGGCACTGTGCTCAGCCCCGGGGTCTGCAGTTACCGAGCTGCTTCTCTGTCTCAATCTGAGAGAGAAACACAGATCCCTTCGTATTTGTTTTTTTAATGAAATGTGCCCCCTTCTGAGGCCACAGTCAGCGTCTCAGGTCTCTGGAGCACAGCAGCCTGGTCAGAGTCCTGGCCAGACAAACCCAGTGGCAGCAGTTGGTCGCAGGCCCGGGTGACTCCCCCATGGCGGACTCTCAGAGGTGGGTCCCCGACCTGGTGTGGATACAGCGACATGCAGGCCAGTGGATCTTGGCAGCCCCCCAGGCTCATGAGCGGCTCTCTGGACTCCTCACTCCTCAAGACAGGCCCTGTCTCAGCTCAAGTCTCTTTGGGGAGCTTGCCCTGCAGGCCCATCCGTGCTGTAGCCATGCCTGCCCACCAAGGTTTCTGTCTAAAAACAGCCCTGCAGCTGTTTACTTGCAGCCATTTACCTGCTGACAGGCCTTGCTGGGCCTCAGCATCCACCTGGGTCAAGAGCCCTTGCGTTGACTCTGGCGTGGACACGTGCTCCAGAAACTTCCATCCCTTGGCTGTTCCCCAATTGCTAGCGCTGTCTGTTCCTCAGATCTCCAGGCCCTGCACCAAGACAGGTAGTTAGGAGTCTGCATTCCTCCTTCCTGCCATGGGTGTGGAGCCCGTTGAGGAATCAGACAAAGGAGACAGGCAGGCTGTCGTCACGGCATTGCTGCAGCAGCCGGGAAACATGACTGCAGATCTGCTGCCAAAACTCTTCCCAGCTCTACCCAGCCCACCTTAGATCTAGAACTGGGATGGCCCTGCCTTGCCTGCCATACACGTCTGAGGAGGAGAGGGGAGGAAGCGCAGAGTCCCGGCAGTCCCAGAGCACACAGGGAGCTTCACCAAGTCCAGAAGCAAGACCGGGGTACATTCAGGTGTGTCTGACGCTGCGTCCCTCCCATGAGCGCGTGAAGCCATAGGATCAGAGGCCCGTCACCCGCAGAGATGTGGCTGTTTCCACTGAGGGAGCTTCGAGAAGCTTCATGACACAGCGCATTTGAGCTGGGCTTTGAGGGGTAGGTGCAAGCGCTCACCTGGGCTGTGACAGGTCTCAAGAACCCTTGGCACAATCAGGGGAGGTGCTCTGGGCCTCAGCCTGTGCTGTGCATGAAAATTCCTGCCAGGACGGCCTCAAGAGGCCCTTTGCCCACTTGTTCTCATGATCTGCGTGGCAGCACCTGGACCATCTTCCCTCCTTAGTGAGGTGCGAGTCCCTTGTCTAGTGAAGCGGAGAGTGCTCCAAGAATGCAGGAGACAGGAGAATCCTGTCCCTCCTGGCCTGGAGTAGGGTTCCTCATGCAGTCCCATCTTCTGGAGACGGCCTCTCCTCGTAGAGGGTGACAGTAAGCACCTGGTGTGCTGGGCGACGTTCCTTTCCATAGCGGAATCTTATCCCTCTGTTTCCCTAGACCAGTGAGCCGTGAGGAAAATGCAAACGGTTCTCTAGTATTAGCATTAGATTGCTGGGATGGAGTGAAGTGGGTGATAGATTTACAGGATGCTGACTTTAAATACCAGTTTAACCCACAGTTTGGCCCTGTTATCTATGGGCCATGCACTGAGTGGTGACGAGGATTAGCCTGAAGCAATGACAGTTCAGTATTCCAAGAGGGTGGACACCATTGTCTGAAAACCTTACTCATGAAACAGCTCTGGCTTCCTCTGAGTAAACCACAGACCACTGTTTTTTGTTTATCTTGGTGCTCTCAGAAACCCAGTTCAAGCTGTATATGTAGTAAACGTGTGGTCTGGGGCTCATGTAAATGGGAAGGCCAGGGACGGGGCTAGTTTCAGGCATGGCTGGCTCTGGGAGTTCTGACAAGGCCAGCAGGCATTGGTATCCCCAGCTCTGCCAGTCTCGTGCGGCTTTGTTCTCTGCACCTTCCCCACCCACAGATCCACATATCAGTTTCAGGATGTTCTCTGGTGGCACTGTTTGGTCAGGAGGCCATTCCTCCAACCAGTCACTGTTGTCTGAGGGACAGCCCAGCATGGGTCATGTGTCCCGTCCCATCACCAGGTCAAGAGCACCACTAAAGCCCTTCGGACAAACAGGCCTGAACCCATTAAGCCCCACCTGTGTTTGCATGTGACCGTGCCTGCCTGCGTTCACTCTTCCCTCAGACATCCACACTGAGCGTCTACCCTGAGCAGCCCCTGTACTTGCCCAGTGGAACCATGTCTGGGGAGAGGAGAGTGTACTTTAGATTCCCCCCGGCCTCCTGCTTCCCTGTAACAAGGCGTCGTACTCAGAGACCACGCACTGTCAGCAGCTGAACAGTGTTATCTTTTCAGATTTCAGAATTTCAAGAAAAACACAGGAAGAGATTGTTAGCCTTCTACAGAGAAAAGGTAAGTCAAATCATAGCCTCTTGAATTTTTTGACCTTTTGATTTGAATGTCAGACTTGTTAGTTAACACCTTGCTTTTAAAGGGGGTGGGCAACTAGACGTGAGATCTGCTTTTCTTTGCTTGTCCAGCTGTGGGAACACATTCACTGGCCCCTTCTGATAGTCAGCCTGTGCCCAACACCCGCCTGCGGTTCTCCAGCTTGCTACCCACCTGGGCACCTGCCGCCTCCTCACTGGCCAAGCTATATCGGGGCCTTGCAGGCCTGGAGGTGACTGGAGGCTTTTCTGCTCAACCATCTTGTTTTCTAATAAAAGTCCTTTTTAAAACAACTTTGAAGGTTATGCAGTAGGTAAAATAAGTAACCCAGTGTTAAAGCCACCAAACGCTGGGGCTCTTCCCATGAGTCCAGAAGCTGATCCAGGGCCCTGCAGGTGCAGGAGGCATGGGGGCAGCAGGCTCCTGTGCACAGCCCGGCCAAGGAGACTATCACCCACCTGCACCCCCACCCCCTCTCAACACCCCCAGCTCTACTCGACATCCCCACCCTGCCCCACACCCCCACTCACGCCTAATACCCCAACCCTTGCCTGACACACACCTGCCCGACACCCCCCCACTGCTGCCCAGAGTCCTGCCCAGAGGCTTCTGGCACATGCTGAGCCTTGGCTAAGCATTGGGTGTATACTGTTCTAATCCTACCAGTAAACCTCAAGGCTGGGTGGTATTAACCACATTTGCAGACACAACCCTAGGACAGGACAATCTACATTAATACCTCGAGATCTGGCAGCTACCACGCAGCAGGGCCAGGGTCCCACCCCAACACAACCGCAGAGACTGTGCTTATGGAGCAACCTAGAGCACAGGGGGCTATGTCTTAGCCTTTGAGGCCAGAGCACTCTCGGGAGCCTGGCTGATGCTCCTCGGGGCTTCTGCCCACCTGTCTTGGCATCATGTGGGGTGTATGGGGTGCTGGAACAAAGTGTGTCTCCTAGCGCTTGGCTCAACTTAACCTCTGCACTATGCTAATTTCCCAAGTACCGGATGAATCGGACCGAGTACAGATTTACTTATAAACAGCATGAGGGCAGATTCCATGTGGAGTAACTCACATTCTGATTCATGGTTTAAGGAATTTAAAGGGTCAAAATGTCTTCTTTGAACTGTCACTTGGCGTAGCCTGTCTGATAACAAGAAGTCATTTAATTATGTTTAGATTTCTAAGCTGGAAGAATCCCTCAGGAAATCAGTGCAGCAGATAGAGCAGCTGCAAAGGTAAGGTCCTTCGTGAGCACACAAACGGGGCCACCAGCTGCCACTGTGCACTTGGTCATCTGCCCGCTAAGATCTAGAAAGAGAGATGACTGCGGTGCCACCTCAGTCGAAACCCAGGGAATGGAGGAAGGAGCACTTTCATGTACTAGAAACTTCTGTCAAAGCAGAAAATGCTGTAGGAAGCCAAAGGGAAGACCGGGGAGACAAGAAAGAAAGTGGAAAAAGGTGAATTGTCGCCCTTGGGGCGAGGCTGCAGTGGTTGCTGGGGCAATGGGAGGCACCACAGGCCTCCAAGAATGACTCCTGCAGCTGGGGATGCGGCCCCCTGCAGCCTGGTGGCCTCCTTTCTGCCAGGATCATAGCCACTTATGAAAGGTAAATGCACGTGGCTTATTCTGTTTATAAAGGCTCTGCAGGGAATGGTGGATGCATTTCAGAAGGACATATCCAGAGTGATTAGAATTAACCAAAAACGGTGACTGAAAGTGTTACATTTCAATATCTGGAAAATTTAGCCATTTAAAATTCTTGTTTTCTTTCCATTTTCACTAATCAGTGCCTTTACCACATTGCGTCTGTTCTGAATGTACTTTTTTTGCATTTAATGTCCCTGGAGTTTGGAATCAGTGACATGCCATCGTTCAGTCAACACATCGATACCTAGATGTGGTGCATCTTATATGCAATGGTGTCTAAGATTTTGTGAAACACAGTACAGTTTCCTGTTGAATATTGTGATGTGTTGGGTAGTTGCGAGTCCCCATGTGGTGGTCGCACACTGATTTGGTGGTTGAGGAGCCGATGGCCCCATGGGTGCTCCTGTCCTCCGTAGGCTGTGTGTCCAGGCATGAGCCATGCAGCATGCATGTACATGCCTGCCTCTCTATTGTGTTGGCAGCTGAGTGTGGCTGACCTGGAGCCACAGGCCAGGGAGGAAGCTGTGGGGCCCGTCACACTGATCGGTGCCTCCATTCCTGATACGAGGTTCTGCTTTGCCTCTGTCTGGGGTGAAAAGGGCCTCTGTTAGCTGTCATTATTTTGGATTATAAGAGTTGGCATGTGCTTGTTTGGTGATGGGTATATTCCAGGGGTCAGCAAACTCCAGGCCACGTCCAGCCCCAAGTGTATTTTGTATCACCCTCAAGCTGAGAACAGCTTTTACATTTTTAAAGGATTGTAAACACATTGCAACAGAGGACAGGCACTTGGCTTGTTCAACTCACTCTGAATCGCCAAAGCCCAAAACAACTCAGAGAACACACAAGGTACCCAATAAAGACCTCTGCACAAGTGGCTGACCATGGCAGGTAAAAGCATCATGACTTCTGAGTCTGGCAGTACCGTGGCCTGTGTCCTCTGAAGCACATGCACTTCTGCTCCCAGATGCCTCTAAAATGCGTTTTGTTATGTCATGTGGCCAGCACAGCCTCCTGCATTTACTAGCTGCCCTTTGCAGAGATGATGTAAACCCCTGCTTGTTGTTTAGTGTCACAAGAGGAAAGACAGATACTTACCATGCATCTAAGTGTGGGATTACTTTTTTTTTCTCCTTGGTGTGTAATTTGCTTTCTTTCTGTGGATTTTTGAAGTGTTTGTTAATTCTGTAAAATTCCTGGCCATTACCTTTTCAGGTCTTGCCCTCTTGCAGTCCCTGCCACAGCTACTGCCGTCTGTGTCTCTGGATGTTCTGTTACAATCCGTCTTCTTAGGTCACCTGGACACATCCTGGGATACTTCTTCCACTCTCTGTCTGTTCAGCACTGTGGCTACTTCTCCACTGAGTTATTATTCTATTCTATTTAACATTTCTAGAACATTCCTGCTCATTTTTACTATTTATAAAATAGGATTTGCTCATTGTTTCTCCATCTTTTATTTAGGCATTTCATAGGCAGTCTTTATTTTCCATGCCTGATGTCCTCAGGAATCCACATCTGCCTCCTTTGCCTCGGCTCTCACTCGAGGAGGGCCCTTCTGGTGTGGTTGGTTGTCTCCGGGGAGGCTGCGTGGGTTGGTCCCACTCTGTGCACCCTTGGTATTGCCTGCATTATCCTCCAGAGAGGATTCCCACGTGCTCTCCCAGCCAGGCCCACTCACCCCAGATGCCCTGCCCGCCCCCGGCCTTGCCCTGCCTGAGGATGTGTCAGTGCAGTGTGCGCTGTGGCGGTCTTGGTGCGCCTTTCTGTTGTCTCACCTTCCTCCAAGCCCCAGATATAACAAAATGTGTTCTAGAGGCATCTGGGAGCACAAGTTCGTGCTCTTCAGAGACCCAGGCCACAGCCCTGCCAGACTCAGAAGGCAGGTGCTTTTACCCACCCTGGTCAGCCACTCATGCAGAGGTCTTTATTGGGCACCTTGTGTGTTCTCCATGTTGTTCTGGGCTTTGGTGATTCAGAGTGAGCCAAACAAACCAAGTGCCTGCCCTCAGGGAATGTTTGTCTGTTTGGGGGAGGGAAGGTGAAAATGGACTAGAACAAACTACTCTGGGGTGGGGGGGCCTGAGGGCACTGAGGTACCCAAGGAGTTAGGGTTCCTAGCCCAGCTGGTCAGCATAGATGGGTGCTCAGGGCACCATCCGCATCCCTTGGTGTGCCTGGGGAAACAGGCGTGCTCCACCCACTTCCACACATGCATCTCAGTGCATCCACCGGCCGTGAGACAGACAGGGAGGACCTGGACATGGCAGCTTTCTGTGATCGGAAGTCACAGGACGCAGCCGGCCGTCTCTGCTACCTGCTGCCATGGAGATAAATCCAGGGCTTTGATAGACCAGAAAAAATGACCAAGTAACTTGTCCGCATTTCACTTACTGGCCTTTAAAACTGATGTGGGCCGAGTGCGGTGGCTCACGCCTGTCAGCCTAGCACTTTGGGAGTCCGAGCCGGGAGGATTGCTTGAGGCCAGGAGTTTGAGACCAGCCTGAGCAAGAGCAAGACCCATGTCACTACCAAAAATAAATAAATAAAATAGAAAAATTAGCCGGGTGTAGTGGTACATGCCGGTAGTCCCAGCTACTCGGGAGGCTGAGGCAGGAGGATCACTGGAGCCCAGGAGTTGGAGGTTGCAGTGAGCTATGATGACACCACTGCACTCTACCCAAGGTGACAGAGCAAGACTCTGTTTAAAAAAAAAAAAAAAAAACTGATGTGGTAGTAGCTCTTGATGTCATGTCTTCATTTCATACCTTTAACACCTGCCACTGGCCATTGTCTAGTAACAGTCGCAGTTGCAAGAGCCAGTTACTTAACTGGTAACGAGTGTTGATTTCATTTTGCTCCCAGGTTGGGAGGAGCAGGGCAGTTGAATTAATAGAACACTTTGGAGAACCATCAAATTCATATGAAGTGCCCTTTTTCAATCCCATAAGAATATTTAGCTGATTCAAAGCCTTCTTATACTTTCAATTGGAATAACTTTGTGGGAAGTAAATTTTCATAGTTTAATTCAATACCTTTTCTCCATCCGTTTAGTATGAGATCGTCACAACAGGCAGCTTTCAGCACAATAAAAAATTCAGTTTCAAGTAAGTAAAATAATACCAGAAAGGGAAATACAAAGATTATGAATCACACTATATGTGTATTTTTGCTAAGGTTTTGTCTTCATTGCTGTTTCAGCAAAGCCACGTGTTCATCCACTGCAGCCACCTCGCTCGTCAGCCCCAGACAGGTGTGTGGGTCTGGTGGGATGGGGTGGAGCCTGCAAAAGTCAGGGGCCCACGGGGGCTTCCTGTGGACACTCTGCATTTCTCTTCCATCCCATCCCCCTCCAAGGCCCAAATACTGCAGATCCCAATGCTGGACAATGTACTGGCTGTCCAGCTCCCTCTGGTACTTACTTTATGTCCCAAATCAAGTGTGTGATCCAGGCTGATTAGTCAGCACACTCCAGCCCTGCAGCTACAGTGATTGGTTTGGGAGTGATCATGTAACACAGTGCCTTGAGAGCTAAATTGGGGTTCCAGTGCCAGAGCAGCTGGCAGCCCGCCCTCACAGCACATGAAGGGGGCTGGACCAGGGGCCCCCACCTGGGGAGTTTGCCTACACTGGAGGGTGTCCCTGTGGCTCTTGGCTACCCATGTCCAGTTGTGCCTGCCTAACCATCGCTCTGGTGCTGTGAGCCTGGCCTTGTGTCCCCATCGGCATCCCAGGGGGAACCCGGCCTGAGGCAGCCCCTTGTTCTTCCCATGGAAGGTGCAATTTCATTACACACCACAGTAGGAAACAGGTTCAAAGATATATCACCTACAGATCCTGGCAGGGAAGGACCCTGTCCTGGGTCACAGGGGCCAGAGTGAAGGGTCTGGCAGAGAGAGGGGCCCCTGGGCCAGCACCTTTATTGTGTCCAGGGCATTACCCAGACAGGTTTCCCGTGGGGAGTTTTAACTGGTGGGTTTAGAGCAAGCAGTCACAAGTCCCACAGGAGGGGAGGGGAGGGGGTCACTGTGGCAGGTCTGCACAGGCTGTGCAGGATGTGGGGGCCACAGGTCCAGTCCAGTAGGTTGTATCTGGCTGCCCCACAGGGATGTGGTCACCAGGAGGAAGTTGTATGAGGCAGGTATCTGGGTCAACCACCTTGAGAACTGGGGGTGGGGGCGCAGAGCTAGAGACTGTGTCGGGGGTGACTGAGCCCTGCACTGGTATGAGACGGTGAAGCTTGCATTCAAGATGGATCCTGAGACAACATAAAAGTGTAAGAATTCAGTGTATCCTGGCTGGATCAATGAGTGTCATGGCTGGGACCCCTGCTGGCACTGTCGGAACAGCAACTCTCTTTCCTCTGAGGTCACTAGCCGTAAGGATGGCAAGGCTAGGGGAGGGCCAGCTTGAACATGAATTCAAACAAGGTTTCCCTATCAACGTTTGGGCTAATGAAGGAACTAGCATGTGTTGAGCATGAATGATGTGATGTGTGGGCCAGGCAGTGAGTGTTAGCAAAGTCGGTAAGACGTTCCCCACTCGGGGGTTCCAGTGCAGCAGGCTCCAGGCAGGCGCTGACAGAGCTCAGAGGAGGGACAGCTGGAGGTAGAGGCTGTGTGTGCAGAGCTCCAGGGAGAGGTGGGGAGAGGCGGCTGCAAGTGCAGTGTGAGGAAGGACTCAGCCAGGGCCTGGGCAGGGGGCTTCTGTGCTCTGGAGGGAGGTCACATCCGATTTACAGACAGTGGGTGGATGTGAAGAGTTTTAGGAAGGGAAATGACAGTGATCAGATCTGTGATTGACTAAGCTCTGACTGCATCATGGAGCTAGAGGAAGATTTAGACATGTATATGTGGTCTTGTTATGTGTGTGTTTAAATTCATGTTGTATAATTATAGATGAGTCTTGGGCTCAATGCATTTCACTATGTGTTTAACAGAGCGGAGTCGATGGAAGTTGATCTTATTCCTTCCCCAATGAGAAAAGTAAGTACATCTATTCTACTGTGTTGCTGGTTTCCCATATACCAGATATTTAATATTTCCAACTTTTCTCAACACTAGTAAACTTCATCATTCATTTAACAGTAGACTGACCTCTAACGGTGCCTCTGCACTGTGTGCTGGCCCCAGAGGGTAAGTGAGTTGGGTTGTGGTAAGACTGTTACAGGCTCTCCCATTTGGCCTGAACGACCAAGACTGCAGTTGGATCTGGGAGAAAGAAAGCAGGTGGGGAGGGCAGCAGAGTCCCATGCTGTTGCTGTGCTGGTCCCATGTTGTTCCCATGTTGGTCCCATGCTGGTCCTGTGTTGTTCCTGTGTTGGCCTCGGCTGATCCTGTGCTGGTCCTGTGTTCCTGTGTTTGCCCCATGTTGTTCCCATGTCAGCCGCTGCTGGTCCCATGCTGGTCCTGTGCTGTTCCCTTCTTGGTCCCATGCTGGTCCTGTGTAGTTCCCGTGGTGGTCCCATGTTGTTCCCGTGTTGGCCCCTGCTGGTCCTGTGCTGGTGTTGAGGAGAGGTGGCAGTGGGGCTGGTGGCCCTGTGCTTTACCTGCCTTCACCTGAAGTCTCAAGAAGTGACAGAGACAATGCTAAAGAAAAAAACAATAAGTCCTGGCAGCCCTGGAAAAGAAGTGGGTCAAAAATTTGAAGGACTCTGAAAAACAGAAAGCAGCTTCAAATTGGGGAGAAACAAGACCAGAGGAAACTTGGCCAAAACTCAGGGAGACTCCAGGCCTGGCTCCCCCTCATCCGCCCAGCCAGGGAGCGCAGGGTCAGACGTGCCTTAGCCAAGAAGCAGGTGGTTCTGAGCAGGGAGGATCCGGGAGGGTGGGCTGCAGCTGGGGCAGGCATGGAGTGGGAGAGCAGGTGGGGTCAGGGAGCACACACAGGACAGTGGAACAAGTGCATTGATTGGTGCACATTTATTTGTTCATATTAGTTACTTACTTACTTGATGTATGCGTTGTTGGAGGTGGTGTCTCCTGTGCTGCTCGTTTGTACACACTCTCCTGAGCACTGTGAACAGGACCTCAGTCTCCCAGTAGCCTGTGAGGTGGACTGTGCCCTGCAGACTTGTGATTGAGCAGCAGTGCCCGTCTCCAAGGGAACCACCTGGAACCAGATTGTGGAGGGAACTGGGTTCCAGGATAAGAATGTGGACTTCATTTAATAAGGAATGAAGAGCCATTTGCAGCTTTGGTGGAGGAGAAACCTTAGTTCCTTGGTAGCTGGTTGGAGCATGAGCCTCCTCTCCCTGCCCAGCTCACCTCCCCAACACTTGCCATCCACACCCACGCTCATCCTGCTGCGGCTGCACTTCCAGACTTCCAGACAGGAGACACTCTGTGGTCATACCTCCCCTGGTGCCTCCCCTGCAGGTCCCCACCACATGCCTCCAAGGCTGGACGTCTACTTCTTTCTGTCCTTGGGTGCACTCGTGGCCTTGTATCAGGGATGAACTCATGGCCTCCAAGTCCCCACAGCTTAACTGGGAAGAATTCTCTCTTGTCAGGGCAGTTTCCCGTTTTCCACAGCATCTGGGTAGTCAGATAAGGATGCGGAATACTCAAGACTGACAGGCTAAGTTGATTGGCACCTCATTGGGTGTTACATTGCAGATCACAGCTGAAGGACCAGAACGCAATGAATCAAAATTCCAAAGTGAGGTGCTAGACCAGGCATGGGCAAACATTTTCTGTAAAGGGCCAGATAGTAAATAATTTGGACTTTGCAGACCAGAAAGTCTCCATCACAGTACTCAGCTCTGTCATTGAATCACAGAAGCAGCCACAGACAATGTGGAACTAAATGGGCATGACTGTGTTCCAGTAAAACTTTATTAACAAAAACAGGCTGTGGGCCATAGTTTGACAACCCCTGTGCTATACCAGAATGCAAATATTCAAAGAAAATATCTAAAACTAGTATACCTCCTGAAACTTCTTGTACCCTGGAGTGGATGTGTGCAGAGGCTTCTTTAGAGAAAGCTGCTTTGCACCCCCAAATGGGGTAGAGTGAGAAGGGTTCCTAGTAAACTCAGGCTTAGCGGAGGTTCTGGGAGACTGCAGAGATGCCTGCGTGGACTGGGGTCTTCCTCTCTGGCCTGCAGAGAGCAGTGTGCAGGACTGTCAAGGTGAACACCCCACACCCACTTGGGGCCCCCCAGGGAAGGAGTGTTGTCTGGGATGGTCTTGGTGGTGTTTCTGCCCCAGAGGCTAGTTAAAGGAGAGGGCCACAGTGCAGGAGTCTCTCATCAGGGTAGACTCAAGAAGTAGAGGCCAGCACAGCTGCCAGGCAAGAAGGGGCCATGCCTCCCATAAGGACATTTGGGCACAGTCTGGGCCATCCTGTGTCCCTTGCCTCCTCCTCCTCCCTCACTGCACCAGGCCTGGGGCCCGGGAGCTGCTGGTGATGGGAGGAGGGGAGGGCAGAGCCTGGGGGCCTTCCGGAAACGGTTGACCAGTGTTAATGGAGCTTTTTTAAAAAGGTAAAATCATGACTCACAAATGTAAACACCTCTCACATACTTTTTTAATTGATAATATTCCCTTGCTATATTAAAAATTTTTTATTGATATTTATTTTACATATTTCTGGCATCCATGTAAATGTTTGCTACACGCGTAGACTGTGTAATGGTCACATCAAGGTCTCTGGGGTGTCCATCACCTAGAGTGTTTATTATTTCTACGTGTTGGTATCATTTCAAATTCACATACTTTAACTCATGAGTTCACAAGGGAAACCAGTAAAATGTGAAAACGAGTTTGAAGGAGAATCCAAAGAGCAAACACGTGTGTAGGTAACCAGGACTGTGGACGTGGGGGCCGATGGAGGCACAGCCTCCCCACATGGCGGGACCCATGTCTGCACCCACCCCGCCAAGTCCACCACAGCCCATGAACAAGAAACATCGGCGCCAATGTCTTCTGCAGCTCACAGCTGGAAGACAGCACCAGGACAAGGAAATACACAGGCCTCACAGGCTCTTTCATGCTTTTTCCTGACATCAGGAACATCCAGAGTGTTTATTCTCTGCCGAGAAAACCCTCCACTAGATAAGGTATAAATAGACCAAAAGAGACAAGGTAACACATTTCAACTGCATCCCGTGGGCAAGCCCACACACGGTGCCTATCACACACAACTGAGCAGGTGTTGGGGTGACGTGGAGTCTCAGGCGGGGAGAGCTCAGGGCGTCCCTCTGCCATCTTTACAGAAACACATGGGAGGGCATCGTGGGAGGAGAGGATTTGAAAGGCCTGCTGCTGTTCCTCTTGGTGGTCTGTGCTGACTTGAAGGGGCAGTGTGGGGGTCTTGCTTTTCCCATGAATTCCACGCTTGCTGTGTGGAGGCCTCCATTCTTGAAGACACACTCCCCAGAGTGGCAGCCTGACGTTTGGGATGCCTCCCTGAGGCCTCTTGGCTGTCTGGTGTTGTTCCCAGAACCGTCCAGGCCGGGTCTGGGCCTACTCTCTACCGGGCACTCCCAGGAGAAATGTGCATCTGCCGCAGTCTAGACCATCAGGATCTGAGTGTGGCGAGTGCAGCTGCTGACATCCCAGTCCTAGGTGGCAGCCCCCAGGTGTGCTCCAGGCTTGGCCTGGCTCATCCCAGGAAGCCTGGTGGAAGCCAAGAGGCCATGAAGCATGGCAGGTGCTCACAGCAGTACCTGACCAGCCCGTCTCCAGCACCCACCCTGGGCCTCTGCCACAGGCCAGAAGCCTGGGCACTCCGGCCTCTTAAGATTCTTTTTGCTTCAACAATTACTAGATTTTCCCCAAAACAGAGGACTCAAGAACTGACCCAACAAACAAAAATCCTTTCTTACTAGATGCTAGATGACAAAAGATGATTTACCTCATCCCAGTCATGTGTTAGTAATTTTGTCCTCACTGTGTGGTGATAATTTTCTCTGTTGAAGTTTCAAATAATGTATCGATGGTAAAGTTCCTGTGAACCTCGCACCTGGCGGTGAGACAAGGCTCAAGGGGGCAGGTGGGACAGCATCTGCCTTGGCAGGTGGCAGAGGGGCTCTGGTCCTGCTGGTGCCCAGGCCTGCTGGAGATGCCGTGGTGCACAATGACCCATGGGCACCTAGGTGGGCGGCCCAGGAGGATGCTGCAGATTACTCCAGGTGGAGCACAGCTCCAAGGGGAGGTGATGTCGGGATTCTTAAGATGCACTACCCTGAAGGTATCATAGCTGATGGAAGGATCCAGAAAGGAAGGTGTGAGAACACTCTGGCAGGTGAGAGGAGGTACCCGGAGCCTGTCCTGATGAGGCAGAGGCTGTGATTTCACAGGGTTCTGTCTGGTTGGGCTGTGAGTGCAGTCATCAGCTCGGGTGGATGGGAGCATGCCAAGTGGACAGCTCCGTGGGAGAGCTGGCCTGTGGGCAGCACAGAGGGCCATTGAGGCCAAGGGGTTGGTCCCTCCAGGGCTGTAGTCTTGCCAGCAGGCAAGAGTGGAGGACAGGCAAGGCAGGGTTGAGGGTGTGACAGAAGGTGCCCTGGAGCAAGAGCTGCCCCACAATGATGGAGAGGCTTCTGTGGTGGGTGGGAAGTACCTGCGGATCAAAGGGTCTGTGGGATGGATGTGCCAGGACTCGGGAGCCAGGGAGATGGGCAGCCAAGTCTCAGCAGGACACAGCTGGTGACAGCAGAGCCTCAGGACTCATGGGTGAGGTGAGGGGCCTGGCAGCTGGAGGAGAGACCCCAGGAAGGAGGATGCACATAGCACCTTGCTAACACCCCCAGGTCACACTGAGCAGCGGGAATGGCCTCTGCCACCAGCCTCCGTCCTGGGCTAGCAGACTTAGCTCTCAGCTTCCTGTGGGTCAAGCAAGGAGGTGGCAGCACCTGCCTTGCATTTGCTGGGTGAGGTGGAGGCTAGGCACAGCAGGGCCTGGCACACGCAGCTCCATGAGTGTTGCTTCCACCCTGTCTATCAGCACCAGGATTTCAAGGTGACAGAATTGTGCACCCAAGATGAGGATTTACCCAGGATTTTACATTTCCCAATATCAACCAAGGCCTTTGTTTATTTTCTCTCTCCTAAAATTCTTAAAAACACTTAGTGGAATCCTTGATCCATTCACTGTTTTAGGCCCTGGTGGATCAGAGTACCCTCCCACCTTGCCAGCCTCATGGGGCCAGCATTCCAGCAGGCAGGAGCTAGAGGTGAACACAGAACCATGCTAGCCAGGAATTTGTCAGAGGGCGATAAAGACTAAGGAGCTCCCGGAAATATGTTTGTAATAAATAATGAGGCTAGGTGCCGTGTCTCACACCTGTAATCCCAGCACTTTGGGAGGGTGAGGCGGGAGCATTAGTTGAGCCCAGGAGTTTGAGACCAGCCTGAGCAACATAGCGAGACCCTGTTTCTACAAAAAAATTTTTTTTAAAAATTAGCCAGGTGTGGTGGCACACCTGTAATCCAAGCTACTCAGGAGGCTGAGGCGGGAGGATCACTTTAGCCCAGGAGTTTGAGGTTACAGTTAGCTACAATGACACCACTGTAGCTCCATTGTAGCTCCAGCTAACTGGAGCACCACTGTGCTCCAGCCTGGGTGACAGAGTAAGACCCTGTCTCTAAAAAAAAATGAAAAAATAAAAGGTAAAAAAGAAATAATGAGATTCTGAATCTCATAAGTGGCAGTTTTGGAATTTTATCAATTGTTTTCTTTTTGCATACTTAGCCTGAGGTAGCAGCTGGCCCTACAAGAATCTCTTTGATTAGTCCACCTCAAGATGGACGTATGGGTAAGTAAAAGTTCCTGTAACCTCACCCCAGACCAATATGGTATGGGTTAAAATATGTTCTCTGAAAACTCATGTTGAACCAAAGCCATCAGAATTTACCCAGGTGAGTGTTGTCATTCAACCAAGTCAGCACAGAGGCGACACACTTACCAAAATGCTGAAACTATTGAATCTTTCAGGGAGAAGCTCTTGTGCTTACTGCTGAATGAGTCACAGAAGAAAACTGGTTCCTTTGCATTCTCTCTCCCCTTGGTTTTAAACAAAAATAGTGTTACCAGGTTTGCTTACTGGTAATTGGCTTTGGATTGCTGGTCTGTTTCCAAAGTGAGTCCCCCAACCCTGCGCTGGTTCTCCCCTTTTCCACCTTGGTCTGGGATAGCCTCCGACATTGGCTCTCACCCCTGTGCCCAATGGCCCCCTGGAGCGCAAGGCTTCCGGCTCACCCCGCATCACCAGGGGAGGCAACTCTAGGGCCTCTGGCCTCGTCCCACGTGCTGGCTGTGGGAGAGAGGAGCCCTGAGCAGAAACCCCTTCTCTGTCCTGTGTGTGGGGCATGTACGTTGAACACGTTGACCTCAGACCGTGCCGGCCGCCTTCCCGACACCGTGTCATCCACACTTTCCCACGGCTGCCTTCTGTTCCATCGCGTGGACTGGCCGTGCCTAACCTCACTGCTCCCCAGGGTGTGTGTCATGGTTCCAGACATTCACCATTTTTGTGCATAGACGTTTGTCCTCACTAGATTCTCCGCTTAGCACACATTTCTAGAAGGCCACGGGGAACACACGAACTCTCTTAGCTTTCGGTGTATGCTGATAAGTTAGAAAAGGGCCACCTGTTCCGATGTGCGAGCAGCTGAGAGTGCCCTAGACGTCCTTGCCAGCAACACCCACTGTGTCTATTGTGTTTTTTCTTGGCCAATCTGGAAGGGAAAAGACGTCATTTTGATTTTCATTTCTGTGACTGTTAATGATTCCGAGTGTTTTTATCCCTCTCTTATTTTTTCTAGGAAATATCTATTTTGCCCTTTGTCCTTTATGTATATGAAGTCCTCAATATGAAGGATTTGACCTTTTACCCAATGTGCTTTGTAATTTTGTATTTAACTTTGAGTTTTAGAAACAACATTTTTATGTGCTCAAATCTATTATTATCCTTTTTATTTCATAGGTTTTCATGCTTAGGTAGGTTTTTTCACATACCTAAATCACTTGGTGTAGTTTTTTTCTTATAGACTTTATTTCTTTAGAACAGTTTTAGGGTCACATTAAAATTGAGAAGAAAGTACAGAGATTTCTCATATACCCCCTGTCCCCACACGTGCACAGCCTCCCCCCACTATCAACATTCCCTACCAGAGTGGTCCATTTGTTAAAACTGGTGAGCCCACATTGACATATCATTGTCACCCAGAGTCCGTAGTTGACATTGAGGCTCACTCTTGGTATCGTACATTCTAGGGGTTTGAACGAATACATAGTGACGTGTCTACTATTGTAGTATCATCCAGAGCAGTGTTGCTGCCCTAAAAAAACCCTGTTCATCCCTTCTCCCACCCTCTCCCAGCCCTTGGCAACCACTGACCTTTTACTGTATCCATCCTTTGCCTTTTCCAGAATGTCATATAGTTGGGGTCATATAGTCTGGCATCTTTCACTTAGTATTATGCATTTAAGCTTCCTCCATGTCTTTTCATGGGTTGCCTAGTTCATTTTTTAGTTGCTGAATAATAATATTCCATTGCCTAGGTATACCATAGTTTGTTTATCCAGTCACCTGCTGAAGGGCATCATGGTTGCTTCCGAGTTTTGGCAATTGTGTGTAACGCTGCTGTGGATGTCCATGGGCAGGTTTCTGTGTGGACGTGTTTTCAGCTCCTCTGGGTAAACACCAAGGAGTGTGCTTGCCGGATCATATGGGGAGAGTGTGTTTAGTCTTGAAAGAAACTGCCAAACTCTCTTCCAAAGAGGCCGTAGCATTTTGCATTCCCACCCGCGGTGAGTGAGAGCTCCTGTTGCTCCACAGCCTTGCCAGCGTTTGGCTTTGTCAGTGTTGTGGATTTGGGCCGTTCTACTAAGTGTGTAGTGGTAGCTCATTGTTTTAATTTGCGTCTTGCTGATACCATATGATTCCGAGCATCTTTTCATGTACTTATTTGCCATCCATATATCTTCTTTGCTGAATTGTCTGCTAAGGTCTTTAGCCCATTTTTTTAATCAGGTTGTTTTCTTATTTTTGGGTCGCAAGGGTTCTGTGTATATTTTGCATAACAGTCTTTTATCAGGTGTCTTTCGCAAATATTTTCTCCTAGTCTGTGGCTTGTCTTCTCATTCTCTTGACCTTGTCTGTCACAGAGTAGAATTTTTCTAGTTTTTAATGTTTACCTTTTCCCAAATTCTTTGGAGTTTATCTTGAGGTATATTGTATGATGAATATCCAACTTGGTTTTGGTTTTTTAAATAATTTATTTTGAAAATACTAAGAACACACAGAAAAATTTTAAGAACAGTGTAAAGAACTCCCATGCCTCCCTCACCCAGATACCCCAGCTATTAACATTTTGCCAGATCCGCTCCCTGCCCGTTGTCATTGGTGCTTCTCTGAACCACCAAGAGCGTGTTACAGACATGGTGTCCCAGGACCCCTGAAGAAACAAGAGCACTTTTCTATAAACCACCCACGGCTCGTGCCTGGCATCCGTAGTGGCGTGGCTCTGCCATCCCAGTAGCCGTCACACAGTGTCGTCTCTACTCCAGTCCAGAATCCCGCGTAGGACGAACTGTGTCTAGTTGTAATGTCTCTTCAGTCTCCTTTGGACTGGGACATTCCCTCATACTTCCTGTTTCTTGTCCTTAATAGTTTTAAAGAATATAGACCTTAAATTCTGAAGGCTGACCCATAACCTGGGTCATCTGGTGTTTCCTCGTGAGACCAGACCACCCTCTCTTGGCAGGAAGGGCCCAGAAATGCTTTTGCTCTTCTCAGCACATCATGTTAGGGCACACGAAGTTGGCCTGATGTACCTCAGAGACATTAACCTTGGTCACCTGGTGCCTCCACGAGGACATTAACCTCAGTTACCTGACCACACTGGCACTGTCAGGTTTCTCCACTGCAGTCATCACATCACCCATGGTGGATGCGTATCTTATGGAGAGATGGTCTGAGATGACACTGATACTCTTTTCCTCTTCAGGCCTCACCCCACCAAAATCAGCCACCGCTCTGATGGCTGCCTCACAGAGGTTCTTCTATTTCCACAGTTCCCTCTATATGTTAATTGTCATTCTACTGTAAAAAAGAGCTTTCCCTTTTCCCAGTTTATGTATCTATACATTTATTAATTTATAACAATAAGTCATGGATTTCTATTTTGCTCAATAGATTGTATTTTCTACTCAAATTCTCCCAGATATGGTCACGTGCAAAATGTTTTTTAAAATGTCAACCAGGAATTCTACATCCAGTAGAATTATCATTTTTAAATGAAGATAAAATAAAGGTTATTCACAGAGTAACAAAAACAGAATTAATTGCTAACAGATCTGCCCTGCAAGAAATGCTAAAAGAAGGCATTTAGGTTGAAGGGAAATGAACACCACACAGTAACTTAAATCCACTAGAAGGAATGAAGAGCATCAGAAATGGTAAATATGTGAGTATAAGAGACTTTTTAAAAATTCTTTTGTCTTCTCGTTACTTTACAAAACATAAAGTTGAAGCAACAATTATAACACTATTTGAGTTATAAATAGATGTAATGTATATGACAATAAGTACAAAGGCAGAGGAAGGAAATAGAGTTATACTAGAGCAAAGGTGCTATATCTTACTAGAATTAAGTTAGTATTAACTAGAATTAGACTGGTTTAGAGCAACCACAACTAACATAACTCAAAAAAATATAGCTAAGAAATCAAGAGAAATTTAAAAGTTACATTGAAAAGATTTTTTTGAACACAAAGTAAGACAATAAAGGCAGAATAGAGGAAAAAAAGATGAGACATATAAACAAAATAAATAGCAAAATGACAGGTGGAAATCAAAGCATATGAATACTTACGTTAAAAGTGAATAGATTCATCCATAGGTCTGACTGAAAAAAAAAAACAGAAATAGACACTTCAGTAAAAAGGCAGAGATTGTCAGAATAGATAAGGCAAGATGCAACTGTAGGATGTTTACAAGAGATGTACTTTAAATTCAACATCACAAATAAGTTCAAAGTAAAAGGATGGAAAAGATACCATGCAAACAGTAGCCAGAAGAGAGCTGGAGTAGCTATATTAGTATCAGGCAAAATAGACTTTAGGACAGAGAATGTTTCTAGAAACAAGGAGAAGGAATATTTCATAATGATAAAAGGGTCAGTGTGTCAGGAAGACATACCAATTATAGATGTATACACGTAACAACAGAGCATCAAATACATGAAGCAAAAACTGACAAAATTGAAAGAAGGAAAAAGGCAGTCCAATAATTTAGAGATTTCAATACTCTTTTCTCAGAGATTGATAGAACAGCTAACAAGGAAAGATGCAAAGGGAAACAGGAACAAAAAAGATATGAGAGATAGAAAACAAATAGTAAAGTGGTAGACAAATCTAACTATATGAACAATAACATTAAATGTGAATGAGCTAATGCATCAATAAAAACCAGAGATTGGCTGGCACAGTGGCTCACGCCTGTCATCATAACATTTTGGGAGGCCAAGGTGGAGGATCACTTGAGGCCAGGAGTTCAAGACCAGCCCAGGCAACATAACAAGACCCCGTCTCTACAAAAATATTTTAAAAATTAGCCGGGAGTGGTGGCACACGCCTGTAGTCCCAGTCACTCAGGAGGCTGAGGCAGGAGGATGCTTGAGCCCAGGAGTTCAAGGTGACAGTGAGCTGTGATTGTGCCACTGCACTCCAGCCCAGGCAACAGAGCAAGACCCCATCTCTTAAAAGAAGAGAGGGAGAGATTGTCAGACGGGTATAAAGGAAGGTCCAACCACATGCTGTCTGTAAGAGATACGCTCTGTTTTTTCGTCTAATGGACGTTGGACGAAGCAGGGCACGGATAGATTGAAAGAATAATCACAGGAAGAGATGTATCCAGCAACAGCGAGGACAAGGGAAGCGGGTGGCTGTTACGCATGCCAGACTGAACAGGTTTTAAGACAAGAAATATTACTGGAGATAAAGAGGGCCACTTACGATGGTAAAAGGATCAATGTATCAGGAGAACATCACAATTATTAATGTATACACACCAAAAAAGAGAGCCCCAAAATACATGAGGCAGAAACTTACAGAATTAAATATAGACATTGTTAATTAAACAATTATGGTTTAGGTATTTCAGTACCCCACTCCCAATAATCGATAGACTAACTAGACAAATAATTAGTAAGAATATAGAAGATTAGAACAACACTATTAACCAAATTGACTTACTGGCAAATAGAGACACCACCCAACAGCAGCAGAATACACATTCTTCCCAAGTGCAAATGGAATATTCTCCAGAATAGACCATATACTAGGACCTAAAACAAGTTCCAATAGATTTTATTTTATTTTTTAGAAATAAAGTCTCATTCTGTCACCCAGGTTAGAGGGCAGCAGTGTGATCATGGCTCACTGCAACCTCAAATTCTTGGGTTCAAATGATCCTCCTACCTCAGCCTCCCAAGTAGCTGGGACTACAGGTGTGTGTCACTACGCCTGGCTAATTTTTTTTAGAGACAGAGTCTCATTATGTTGCCCAGGCTGGTCTCGAGCTCTTGGCCTCAAGTGATCCTCCTGCCTTAGCTTCCCAAAGTGCTGGGATTACAGGCATGAGCTACCGTGCCCAGCCCCAATACATTTTAAAGTACTAGAATCATACAAAGTGTATCTTCTGACCACGATGGAATTTAATTGGAAATAGCAACAAAAAAACCTGAGAATAAAACAAATATTTGGAAATTAAGCAATAATTCAAACTAACCTATGACTAAAAGAAAAAAATCACAAGGAACATTAGAAAATATCTTGAACTGAATGAAAATACAACGTATCAAAATTTATAGGATGCAAGCAAAGCAGTGCTTACAGGGAAGTTCACAGCTTTAAGTGCTTACACAGTATTAGAAAGAAAGAAGATCTAAGCTTCCACCTTAAGCTACAAGAAAATAGAGTAGAAGTCTATGAAATGGAAAAGAAAAACAATAAAGAAGGTCAATAAAACCTAAAATATCAGCAAAATTGACTGACCAAGAAAAAAAAGAAAAACACAAATTACCAGAATCAGGAATGAAAGAGGGGACATCACTACAGACCCTACAGATGTACTCAAAAGAATTGTAAGGGAATATTATTAACATCTTTATACCAACAAATTAAACAATTTATATGAAATGGATAAATTCCTAGAAAGACACAAATTACTGAAACTGACTCAAAAAGAAATATTAACTAAAGAAGTTGAATTAGTAATTTTTAAACTTTTCTGCAAAGAAAAGCCCATTTCCCAATGGCATCATGGGTGAATTCTATCAAGCATTTAAGGAAGAACTAACACCAGTCCCACATGAACTCTTTCAGAAAAGAAGATAGAACACTTCTAATTCATTTTATTAGGTCGGGAATACTTTGTACCAAACTCAAAGATTATACAAGAAAAATAAAAGGAACTGAGCAATATTCCTCATGAACATAGATGCAAAATTATTTAAAAATGTATTTGGCAATCAAATATAATAACATATAAAAGGGATTATATACCATTCCCAGGTGGGGTTTAGCCTAGATATTCAAGGTTAATTTGACATCTGAGGATCGATTAATATAGTAAAATCATATTAGTAGAATAAAAGAAAAAAAAAGACAATAGGAAAAGGATTTGACAAAATTCTATAATCATTCATGGTAGAAACACTCAACAAACATGTAATAAAAGGGAACTTCCTCAATGTGATAGAAGGGCATCTTCAGAAAACCTACAGCCAGCATCATAATTAATGTTGAAAGATTGAATGCTTTTCCTCTGAGGTCAGGAACAAGGCCAGGATGTCTACTTCCACCACTTCTGTTCAACATCATCATGGAGGTTCTAGCCAGTGCACTGAGGCAAGAAAAAGAAATTAAAGACATATAGATTGGAAAGAAAAAAGTGTAACTGTCTTTACTGGTGACAGCATGATCTTATATATAAAAGATCATAAGGAACCTACAGGAATACTACTAGAAATAATAAACAACATAGTAAGGTTACAGGATGCAAGATCCATATACAAAAATCAATTGTATTTCTGTATGCTAACCACAAACAGTCTGAAATTGAAATTAATCGATCGTAACTGAAGGTTTTTTTCTAGATTCTGTATTCTGTTTTGATCAATATATTCTATTCTTTCACAAGTACCACACTATCTTGATTACTTTAGCTTTATAGTAAATTTTGAAATCAGATGGTGTACGTCCTCTAACTTTTTTCTTAATTTATCAAAATAATTTTGACTATTCCAGGTCCTTTGCATTTCCATATAAATTTTAGGATACTTTTGTTAAATTCTACAAATAAAGCCTGCTGGAATTTTGATAGGAATTTTATTGAATGTGCACATCAGTTTGGGGAGAATTGCCATCTTAACAATTTTGAGTCTTTCAATCCATAGATGTGTTATATCTATCTCTCCACTTATTAGATCTTATTTAGTTTCTCTCAGGAATCTTTTGTAGTTTTAGGCAGTACAGTGGTTCATGCCTGTAATCTCAGCTACTCGGGAGGCTAATGTGAGAAGATCACTTGAGGCCAGGCGTTCAAGAGCAGCCTGGGCAACATAGTGAGACCACATTTCTAAGAAAAATTTAAAATTTTTTAAAAAATCTTTTCTAGTTTCCAGTATACAGGTCTTGTACTTTATTGATAAATTTATACCTATTGTATTATTTTTGATAGTGGAATTGTCTTCATTTAATTTTCATATTAACAGTTATAGTTTGCATGGTCCATCTTTTTTTATCCTTTTATTTTCAACGTGTTTGTGTCTTTGAATCCAAAGTGTGCCTCTGGTAGACAGCATATGGTTAGATCTTGCTTTTTAATCTTTTCTTGTAACTTACACCTTCTGATGAGATTGTTTAGTCCATTGATATTTAATATAATAATATGGTTGGATTTATGCCTGCTGTCTTGCTATTTGTTTTATGTATGACAGGATTTTTTGTTTATATGTATCTCCTTAACTGCCTTTGTTTGCAATAAATATTTTTAGTATACCATTTTGCTATGGACTGAATTGTGTCCCCCCAAAATTTGTGTGTTGTAGCCCTAACCCCCAACTATATTTGGAGATAGGGCCTTTGGGAGGTAATTAAAGTTAAATGAGGTCATAAGGATGGGGCCCTAATTCAATAGGATTAGTGTCATAGAAAGAAACACTATTTAGTGAGGGAAGGACAGTCTTTTCAACAGATGGTGCTGGGAAAACTAGATATCCACATGTAAAATAATGAACTTGGACCCTTACCTAACACCATATGCAAAAATTAGCCCAAAATGGATCAAAGACCGAAAACTATAAAACTCTTAGAAGAAAACTTAGGGCAAAACTTCATAACATTGGATTTGGCAGTGATTTCTTGGATATGACACCAAAGCACAGGCAACAAAAGAAAAAAATAGACGAATTGGACCTTATAAAAATTTTTAAATTTTGTATATCAAAAAATATTATCAATAGAGTAAAAAGTCAACCCACGGAATGGGAGAAAGTATTTGCAAATCATATATCTGATAAGGGATTGAGATCCAGAATATATAAAGAACTCCTAAAACTCAACAACAACCAACCCAAAATGGGCAAATGACTTGAATGGACAAAGAAGGTACACAAATGGCCAGCAAGGACATGAAAAGATGTTCAGCATCATTAAGCATTCAAGAAATGCAAATCAAAAGTACAAGATACCATCTCACACTCATCAGGGTGATTACTGTAAACAAAAAACAAAATAACAAGTGTTAGCGAGGATGTGGAGAAGCTGGAACCTTTGTGTACTGTCGGAAATGTAAAATGGCACAGCCTCTGTGGAAAACAGTATGGCAGTTCCTCAGGAAATTAAAAATAGAATTACTGTATGATCATGCAGTTCCACTTCTGTGTAAATACCTAAAAGAATTGAAAGCAGAGTCTCAAAGAGAGATTTGTGCACCCAAGATCATAGCAGCAGCATTACTCACATAGCTAAAACATGGAAGCAGCCTAAGTGTCTGTCAGCAGATGCATGGATAAACAAAATGTGGTGTATGCATTCAATGGGGTACTATTCAGCCCTAAAAAGGAAGGAAATTCTGACATATGCTGCAGCGTGGATGAACCTTGAGGATGTTATGCTAAGTGAAATAAGCCCAAAAAGGACAATTGCTGTATGATTCCACTTACATGACTACTCTAGTAGTCAAAAGTCATAGAGACAGAAAGTAGAGTGGTGGTGGCCAGGGAACGGGGGTAGGAAGGAATGAGGGGTGAGTTTAATGGGGACAGAGTTTCAGTTTTACAAGATGAAAAGAGTTACAGAGATAGATGGTGGTGATGGTTGTACACCATTATGAATATACTTAATACCACTGAACTGTACACTTAAAATGGTTAAATGGTAATTTTATTTGTATTACCATAATAAAAAAAATTTTTTTAAAGGAAGAAGAGACACCAGAGAACTCTCTTGCTTTCCCCTCTATGTACACATGCACAGAAAAGACATCATGTGAGGACACGGTGAGAAGGCAGCGCTCCGCAAGCCAGGAAGAGAGCCGTCACTAGGGACAAAATCAGCCAGCATCTTAATCTTGGACTTCCCAGTCTCCAGATCTGTGAGGAATAAATTTCTGTTGTTTAAGCCACCCAGTCTGTGGTATTTTGTTATGGCAGCCCAAGCAGACTAATACACATTTTAATTCCTCTGTTCATACTTTAGTTATGTGTTTTATTTTCTTAGTGATTGCTCTAGGGATTACAATATGCATCTTGAACTAATCACAATATACTCGAGGTTAATACTGGCTTAATTCCAGGGAAACATAGTATCACTGTGATATAGATTCATTTCCTCCCCTCTACTTTGTAATATTTATATACATACATGTAATTTATATGTATTATAAACACAACAATACAGTGTTGTAATTATTTCTTTAATTAAACAAACTTACATTTCTTGAAGCTCTTAAGAGAAAAATACACATCCCACATACACACACGCACACACACATCTTTTCCATTCAGTGTGTTTACCGTTTCCTGTGCTCTTCATCTTTCATGTGGATTCGTGTTACTATCTGGGGTTTTTTCCTCTCAAATTAAAGTACTTTTTTATTTCTTGTAGGGGCAATTGGCTAGCAATGACTTACTTCAGTTTTTATCTATCTTTTAATGTCTTTAGTTTATCTCCATATTGAAGGATAATTTCACTGAATATAGAATTTATTGTTTCACTGTTTTTAGCACTTTGTGTATGTCATCCTCTGCCTTCTGGCTTCCATATTTCTGATAAGAAGTCAGCTATTAATCATATTGTTCTTCTGTATGTGATGAGTTGCTTTTCTCTTGCTGCTTTAAAGATTTTTCTTCTTGTCTTTCGTTTATTACAACTTTGTAGTAATTTTTGAAGTTATGAAGTGTGAGTTTTTCGACTTTGTTCTTTTTCAAGATTGTTTTGGCTATTCTGTGTTCCTTGCATTTTTACATGGATTTCAGGATCAGCTTATCCATTTCTGCTGAAAAGGGCTTTCATTGACTTTGTACATCAATTTGGGGAGTATTGCCATCTTAGCACCATTAAGTCATCCAGTCCATGAACATTAGATACATTTTTCTTTATTTAGGCCTTTAATTTCTTTCAACGGTGTTTTGTAGCTTTCAGTGAAGAAGTTTTGTACTTCCTTGGTAAAATTTATTCCTAAGTATTTTATTCTTTTTGATACTATTGTAAATGGAATTGTGTTCCAAATTTTATTTTCAGATTTTCATTGCTTGTGTATAGAAATGCAACCTATTTTTGTAGATGGATCTTGTATCCTGAAATCTTTTGAACTCACTTATTAGCTCTGGGGATTTTCTGTGGATTCTCCAGGATTTTCTATATATTAGATCATGTCATATGCAGCTGGAGATTGTGTTACCTCTTCTTTTCCAGCCTGGTGCCTTTTACTTGTTTTTCTTGCCTAACTGCCCTGGCTGGAACCAAGAACAGACGTCCTTATCTTTGTCGTACTCCCGATCTCAGGAGAAAACGTTCAGTCTTTCACTGTGACGTCCCAAGTCGGCTGTGGGTTTCTTGGAGGTGCTCCTCGTAGGGTTAAGGGAGTTCCCTTCTAGTCCTTTTTATCATGAGGAAGTGTTAGGTTTTTTGAGGCTTTTTCTTTGTCTGTTGAGATGCTCATTTGGTGTTGTTCTTTGTTGTGTTAACATGATGTGAGACACAAACGTAATTATGTCTGTTAATATGGTGCATACATATGGTGTTGGATTCCATATGTTGAAGTAACCTTGCATTCCTGGGACAGATCCCAGTTGGTCATGGTGTATGATCCTTCTTAGATGCTACTGGATTTGGTTTGCTAGTATCTTGTTGGGGATTTTGTGTCTATATTCATAAGAGATATTGGTCTGTAACTTTTTTCCTTGTAATGTCTCTCTCTGGCTTTGACACTGGGGCCTCATAATGGCCTCATAGAATGAGTTAGGAAATGTTCTCCACTTGGTTCTTTTTTTGTAGTTTCTATTTTTCTATTGAAAAATCCTATGTGTTGAGTCATTGTCATCATAATTTTTTTGATCTTTTAACTTATTTATAACAGCTGCTTTGAAGTCTTTACAAAACGTAATATCTGGGCCCACTCAGAGTTGGTTTCTATTGACTGCCTTTTTCCGTGAATATAGTCACACTTTGCTGCTCTTTGCTTATCTCATAATTTTGGGGTAAAATCTGAATAGTTTAGATAATATATTGCAGCAAGTCAGGATTCTTGTATTTTTGTCTGAGGTTGTTTGGTTGGTTGGTTGTTTTTTGTTTGTCTGGGTGTCTTACCTGGACCTAAACTGCAGAATCTGTGTCCACTGCGATGTGTAGCCACTGATGTGTCTACTCAAATTTTTTACTTCTGTTTCGTGCCTGGCTTCCAGGGGTTTCCACTTGCCTTTACAGCTTAGTCTGCCAGTGGCTTGTCTGTGGCTGTGCTCAACACCTGGCAGCCCCAAGCCTTCCCCCGCTGATCCTGTATGTGTTCAGAGCCTACATCCAGCCGCTTCTCAAGCCCCTTGTGACGGTACTTCACAGACACGCCGGGCCTCCCCGCACACATGTGTGCTGTTTCTGTCAGCCAGGGTTACATGGCAGCAGCCTTTCTCTGGCTCTTATATTCAGGGTCTCCCCATTATTTTTCTGGCTGGTCCCTGATCTCCCCAGCCAGGGCTGTGGGCACCCCACGTCCTGCAGGTTGACCACTTGTAGCTGAGGAAAGTGTTTTCCTCTTGCCTTGAGCCCAGCTGTCTGGAAGCAAAGCTGCCATCCCAGCCCCTCCCCGCAGTGCAGCTGCCTTCTCACCAGGCAGAGTGGGGCTGGGGGAGACGACGCAGCCCCAGGCCAGGAAGCAGAGTCCCACTCATCCTACCCAAAGCTGAGGCAGGGTTTCAGGGGTAAATGTTTTCCAACGTGACTGCCTTTAGTTGATTTCCAGAGCCCTAAAATGGTTGTTTTTACAATTTTGTCCAGTTTCGTACTTGGTTTTACAGAGGTAATTCAATGATTTCTACTCCATCATAGCCAGCAGTCCTTTCTCAACAAATACTCATTGAATGAGTTAGTGAACTGCGGCTGGCTGCGAGACAGCTCACACCACCAGAGTGACAAGCAGACCACTAGGCAGTACCGTATCCAGTTTCACATCTGTGAGTTGTTTACGTTGTTGAGTCATTTAACTGTGTTATTGGGTTCTCTTACACCTCAGCAATAACATAGCAGCGATTGCTTTTGCAGTATGTTGTCCCACCCAGAAGACAACAGAGCCTGTTTGTTTGTCTGGCATCACAGGAAGATGAGTTGTTCCATATTCCAGATAATGAGGTTTACCCTCTTTAAATGTCATAATGTTTTTTATTTAGATTGTTCAAATGGAAATCTTTCTAAAATGCACTAAATAACACCACTTTCCTGAGTAAAAATTACTACACTTAACTTACAGGTGTCTCGATAATGAAATATCACTCTGATCACCGCTTTTTAATTGGGCTGAAATGCAGCAGATCTCTCGGCTTCCTGAGGACTTCCTCATATGTTAGGGTCCCACTCTGCTGTGCTCTGGAGTTCTTACATACCTCTGGGTGGCTTTGCATCTCTGCAGCCACCATGCCTTCCGCTAGCAGCTCCCTGGCAGCCTCCTTTTCTGAGTTACTGCTCTTTGAAGTGATGTCTGTCTCAGTCAGAACCCACAGGACGCCCTAACCCTGACAGCCTGTTGTCTGCGGGGCATGCTCAGCTCTCAGAGCTCTGCTCTCACCACCCTGGGCGAGTGGTTGACCTTTTGGGCCCTCAGTTTCCTCATCTCTGTTGATAGTAGTTATCTCAACAGATTACCATAAAGAGTAAATAAGAAGCTGTTTCAACTGGCCATCATAGCATACAGCATATAATCACTTAACAAAAGACACCTGCCATCATTTTTATTTATGGTTCTCCGCATTAAGATGTACGCGGTTTGTTGTAACCAGTGCGGGGAGGCCCCCGCTGAAGAGACAGCCGCCATGAGGAAGGAGGCTCCCACTCCCGGTTCTCCAGAGGCGGCAGGCACACAGGCCCCACAGGGAGCTGGGGCTGAGGGAGGCGGGGGAGGACCCCCACCGGGGTATTCAAGGGAAGAAATGGGCGAGGCAGGTGGAACGGCTGCCCAGGCTTGGAATTGGCTGGTTGGCATCAGTTAGCAGGCTCCATGGTGCGGGGGCTGCCCTGGCTGTCTGTACCTGGCCCTGGGGTGATTGGGGCCAGGAACATTGTCTCCTGGAGTGTAAATCCAGATGGAGAAGGTGGTTCAGGGAATGCGTAGGCGCTGGATTGGCTGGTTTTCATAGGGAAGGTGTGCTCACAGGCAAGTTGTTTACTGTCTCTAGGAATTAGCTATCCCCGGGAAGGGCAGTCTCTCCGGAATCAGCCAGGCCCCAAGATGTCAAACCATCATAAAACACCAAAAAAAAAAATTTTTTTTTTCCTGAGACAGTCTTGCTCTGTCGCCCCGAGTAGAGAGCAGTGGCATCAGCCTAGCTCACAGCAACCTCAAACTCCTGGGCTCAAGCAATCCTCCTGCCTCAGCCTCCTCAGTAGCTGGGACTATAGGAGTGTACCACCACACTTGGCTAATATTTTCTGTTTTTAATGGAGACAGGGTCTCCCCCTTGCTCAGGCTGGTCTCAAACTCATGAGTTCAAGTGATCCTCCCACTTTGGTCTCCCAGAGTGCTAAGATTACAGACAGGAGCCACCGTGCCCAGCCATAAAACACAGAAAATTTAAAAACAATATCCACACAGCCTGCCACAACAGTTTTCCTCCCTGGGTCTCAGACATTCTTCAAGGTCTTCTGAGAGTCACCTGCAGACTCAGAAGCATTATGGTGCCGCCGGCAGGCAGTGTCCTCCCACCGTCCACACTGCCCAGGAGCAGAGAAAAAACCCATTAGGGATGCAGAGGCTGCCTTTTGCTCGGGGCCTCTGGCCCCACAGGCCAGCACCCCCTAGCATTCCACGGCATGCAGGGCCCCGGCCAGTCTGAGAGTCAGGGGCACCCACGGCTCAGCTTCCCTGCCAGGTGGGTTTCCCAGCCCAGGGTCAATTTGACCATTCGCAGTACTGCCCCAGATCAGAGTTGTCACACCCCCTTTTCATGTTACCAAGGGAATGGAGGAAATGAAATGCAGGTCAGACTCCTATGTAGAAGGAGTTGAAAGAACTTCTGCAAGTGCTTTTGCTCTTCCGGTAGTTCCCAGAGTAACAGCAGCCAAGACTCAGCATGCGGAGAGGAGTCAGTTGTCCAGACATTTGTTGAGCACCTCTATACACGGCACATACTGCTGCCCACAGCCGCCCCTGTACGGGCAGGCCGCCTGGCTGGGCCCACGGGCTGGTGGAGGTGGAAGCTGCGGCTAAGAGCTCTCATGTCTGAAATCAGCCAGACTAATCAGTTCCGGTTTCCAGGGCTTGATATCAAACTGCCAAGTTATTCAGATGGTTTGAGTGTTCTGTATGTTGCAAAGGTGCAAAAAGGTAAAAAGATTAAAATGTAAAACATTTGCCCTCTCCTCATGTGGGTGCTTCTGTGGAGTGGGGAAGAACTCAGGAGTTCTCAGGGGGACCATTGTTGCCACTCAGCGTTGTGTAGCAACCAGCAAATTCATCTGTGCATTTACACAGCTCAACCCGTTGCTGGTGGGGACAGAGTGATGGCTACAGAGAAACACAGCAGGTCTGTTTGGTCTTCCTCTTCCAAGTGCCGTGATGTGTTAACGTAAACAACGTATGTTCTGTTCCCCTCCCACCACAGGCAGCATCTCCTACCGGGGCCCTCAGAATCTCAGCCTGACGCCAAGTCAAAGCACAGCAAAGGCTCTCAGGTAGTGTCCTGCACTTCTTAACAGTATTGAAAAGGGAAAATATAAACAATATAAAATTTACTGACAATCTAACTCACTAGAAAGAACTGTTGTTGAAATACTAGCTTATTGCTTTCTAATCCTATTTTTTCATGTTTTGAGTGAGGTTATATTGTATATATCACTTTATAGTTTGCTTTTTTGAAGCTCAAACATAATTTTAGGTATTTGCCCTGTTGCTAAAAACTCCAAAAGAACCATTTAATGGCTGCATGATATTTTATCACAGGAATAGACCAGAGATCAGCCGATGTTTTCTGTAAAGGGCAGGTAGTAAACATTTTTGGCTTTTTGAACAAATACCCAGCACTGTCTTTGTATTGAGAAGGCGGTGGAAGGCAGTGTGTTAATGGATGGGCGTGGCTTGTGCCCAGTGAACTGCATCTACAAAGGCAGGGGCTGGAGATGGCCATGGACTGTGGTTTGCCAGCCCCTGGATAGACCCTAGCTCACCTCACCATGCTTCTCCTTAGGCCTTTGGGTAGCCCCCACTGTCTCTGCTGTGGAGTTAAGCACACACCAGTGTCTCTGTAAACAGAGCTCTTTATCGAAGTGTCCAAAGGTCGGGTGATCTCTCTAAAAGGCAGACCCTCCCTGTCAGTCCCTGACCCAGAGTCCTTGAACGGTTTCCGATGCCTGTGGTCAAGTCTGCCCTTGGCCACCCACAGGCCTCCAGCATCCTCTTGCACCCACCTTGAGCTCCCCCAGCCTGCCATGCTGTCTGTGTACACTGCCTCTCGAATCTGGAGGCCATCCCACCATCTGCCTGGCAAGTCTCCTGCAGGAGGACCTGTGAAACTCCCGGGGCATTGGCCCCGGTCATCTGCCCCTCTTCATCCACTTGCCTGCTTTCATGTCCCCTAGGGCAGGGGTGTGTGTTGTCACTGCTCCCCTGACCCCACTCTCTACCTCTGCTCTGGCCACCGCATGGATGGACAGACAGTGCAAGCAGGGTAGGTCTTGGCAAGGCAAAGAAAATGAGCTTGGTTGTATGCAAAGCTGTCCGAGGAGATGTTTTAAAATGTACCTGGGGTTGGCCTGGCACAGTGGCTCACACCTGTAGTCCCAGCACTTTGGGAGGCCAAGGCCGGAGGATCACTTGAGGCCAAGAGTTGAGATCAGTCTGAGCAACATAGTGAGACCCCATCTCTACAAAAAATTTTTGTAAAATTAGGCAGGCGTGGTGGTGGCACCTGTAGTCCCAGCTACTTGGGAGGCTGAGGCAGGAGGACTGCTCGAGCCCAGGAGTTCGAGGCTGCAGTAAGCTATGATCATGCCACTGCACTCCAGCCCAGGTGACAGAGTGAGACCCTACCTCAAAAAAAAATATATACCCAGTTTTGTTGTAATCAGGTGCAGTAGGATGACAGCACAGAGACCACTGCCTTGAAAAGAGAGTTTATTACAGTTCCCAAGAGAGGCAAAGGGAACAAGGGGAACACAGGGGCATCTGCCATCACTGTTTCTGGGGAAAGGTGGGCAGCACACATAGCCTAGGGTGGGCCAGTTTGAATAATTTCCATTGACTCTGGGCTATGGGGCCAGTCCCCCCTTGTGCTGTATGTGTAGGGCTGGGGAACTTTGGCTTGGGGTGTGAGAGTCTGATAAGGAAGTGGTTGAGGATTTGGGCTTTGGATTGGTTGGTTTGCATATGAAAGGCCTGCACTCAGTAGGTGGTCTGCCATCTCTAGGAATTCCTGGCCCAGGGAGGAGCAGTGTCTCCAGGACTAGCAAGGCCCTAAGATGTCAAACCATTTAAAATACAGACAATAAAAAACAGCCTAATATAGTAGAGAAATCAATTGACAAGTAAAACCACAGCCCTGGGTGGAGCCTGCAGGCTGGTGTGGGCTGGACCCGAGATGTCGCCACCTGGAGGGCATGGCCAAAGCATGAGGATGGATAGACTTGCCACGGCAGCTTCCAGAACCTTCAGGGTCCTGAGTATGAGACCTGAAAGGACCAGAGGTTAAGGGATGAGCAGAGGGCAAGCCACAAGCTAGGACTGAGGGGCCACATGGTGAGAAGATGCTGGACTTGCTGGACAAGCCAGAGGGTGGGGGACTGGATAGGACGGCAGCGACACAGCATGTCGGCCCCGGTCTAAAGCCGGCCTTGAGCTGTGCGGGCAGTTCAGGAGGTCAGTGAGACCATGGACTCCTGCCCCTGTTGTTTCTGCTTACCTTCTTATTAGTATTGAACAACTATAGATTGTACCTCTTGACTCTTGTCAGCACCACACAAAGGAGGGGTACGGTGGGAGGGCCACTAATGGTAACAGGCGGTCATCTCGGCCCAGAGAAGGCCTCCCGTGAGTCTGCTTGGGAGGGGCACGGCACAGGCCCTGCTCAGCCTGGGCACTCAGAAGGTGCTTCCGAATCAACAGATGGCCTTTACAACTGTAAAATGGTCGGTCCAAAATAATGCAGTTACCATATCACCAAAGACATTCGAAGCATTCCTGATTTTATGTTTGTTGAATTTGTCAGGGTTCCACCACTGCAGATCCCCTACAAGGGACCGTCACAAACTCCAGCATCCCAGTTTCCAGGTAGAGCGGGAAGAGGGGGCTCCCCCAGCCTTGGAAGCTCCCAGGCCGGGCTGCCCTCCCAGGCCCCAGCCCCCAGGCCACCAATCAGCATCTCGGGCCTGCTGCAGAGGCAATATTTAGGCAAGTGCTCAGCCAACTTTGAAAAGTAAATACTTCCCTTGGAGAAAATTTTTAAATATGTGTGACAAGGGCAGACACGAAACTTTAAATATTCTTGAGAATTGTGTTTAGTAGTTCAGAAATTCAATAATGTTTATTTTTATATTTGTTGTGGATTTTTAAATTATGACTTAAATACATTAATAACACTTTATAAAAGGACTTATAGGATATCTGAACTTTAAAAAATACATATTTAAAGTAATGAACTCTTTTCCCCAAACTTATTTTTCTCATTTGACATTTGCATTCTCAATTTCTTCAACAGTGTAAAATTCTGAAGTCATTTCATAGACAAAGTTAACACCTTTTTATTATGACTCTCAATGTTTCCTGTAGGACCTGCCCACCTTGGGGGAGTTACACATGAGAGATGATCTGTGGGTCTTCCAGTTCCTCAGCCAGCCCACCAGCACGGATACGTTAGACAGCAAACGTAATTGTACTTTTTTCTTGATGAAATAATTAAGTGATGTAATTAAATAAAGTATTTTTCTGATTATCTGGGGTAGCATATATGTGATATGTTTGAAACTTTACTCTTAACTTCCTTAAAATGTTGATGTTTGAGGCAAAATGAACACCTGCCTGTTGGTTCACTGTTAGAAGGTTGTCCAGTTGCAGCTCTTTGGGGAGGCAGGGTCTGCTGCGCACTCGAGCCCAGGACATGAGGTGTCCTGCACATGGACATCCACACAGGCAAAACTGGGCAGTTCAGGTCCACTCTGCCATATCCTTGCGTTACCTGTTGTTTGTCATGTGGTTCTGTTCACGTGAAGCTTAGGCTGGTACGTGACACCATGTTCAGTGGATGAAGCTCTGTCTCCAGAGATGAATTCTGGACCTGAACTCCCCTTGCAGGTGAGGCCTCTTCTTCTGCTCTCAGGTAGGTGGGAGCCTCCTTACGGGAGACACTCCTATGCGCCCAGCTCAGAGAGGCTCAGACCCCACCTCTCTCCTACTAGTCAGGACCACACAGATTGGAAAAGAGGCTATGGGGTAAATTCTAAACCTTTATCTTGCATTTACCTAAAAATTGTCAAAGAACATTATATGTGGGTTGGTCTCACAGCAGTTGTGTGTAACACAGGGCAGGAAGGAATTATCACTCCTTTTCCCTAGGTAGCACTGAGGCTCAGGCCAGCTGCACATTAAAGACTTTATTTTAGGTGGTGCTTGTGCCTCAGGTCACCACCATCACAGCCAGCCTCCCCGGTGTCCCCTGGGCCCTCAAGACACCAGGATGCCTGGGCTACCAGGCAAAAGGGCCCCCTGCCCCGTACCTTCACAGTCCTCTGGAAGGCACGCAGCACATGTCCAGCTGTTCTTCTGTAGGTTTACTCTGTCCCAAGGATGTGTACTGAGGTCAGATGTTCAGAAATCTCATGGTGATGCACATGTTCTAAGTTGATTCCAAAATCTCTAATTATGGTATAAATGTTTTTCTCTGTGCATGTTATGTAATACATACATGATTATTTCAAACTTTAAGATGTAGGCTAAATGTGAAATGTAAACAATAAAATAACTTTTAAATCATGTCTTTCTCAAACTCCAGGCCCCTTGCTTTACCTGGCCATGCACCATTCAGCAGCAGCACTGGTTTGGGGCAGGGGGACTCCCTGGGGGCGGTTCTGCAGAGGGGCGGGGCAGAGGGCTGTGGTGTTCCTTAGGGACTTGTTTGAAGTTCCACCCCCAGGACAGCCTGGCAGTGGCCTTCAGCTCCCTGGGCCCCTGTGCTCTTCTCAGGTGGAGTGGGAGGTCCCTGTGGTCTGGGGCTGGGTGTTGATCCATGACTTTAAAATCTCCTTGTTTCTTCCCTTGCTTCACCTTGCTTTTTAGACATAAACTTGCTGTCATATTTTTAGCATTTCATGTTCTTATTTTTGTTGGTTTTTTCACAATGGAGCTTGCATTCGCCAGTTGAAGTCCCGTGGGCATCTGGTTGGCTCAAGACGTTTGCCAGTCAGCCTTTTCATCTCAACTTACTGTCACTAACAGCACATCTGCTTTCCTTTTCCAGTAATTGTCCTTGGGAAAGGTGAAATTAAGTAAAACATCCAGGTAATTGCACAGACAGAGGTGACAGCACTGCCAAAGTTGAACTCCTGTCTATCATCAGTTGATGCACGAAAGCCCACGTTCAGCCTAGAAGCGTCAGTGTGGGGGCTGATGGGCAGAGCATGAAAGCGTGGGCTGCATGGGAACAGGCCCATGGGAGTCAGGGCTGGGTGTAGGGTCATCAGGGGCTGGCAGGGAGGCAGGACCTCAGCGGGGTAGTGCCCTCAGCTCTCTGCATGTGTCCTGGGTTGGGCAGTGGGCAGCACCTTTTCTGCTGTCTCCGAGGGTCACACATGCAGGTGTGCCAGAGGTTGAGCTCTGCTCCCCTGCAGGCCTGGCCTGCAGGCAGGGCTGTGCTGCGTTGTGTGTGGTCGCTCTCTGGCCACCAGATGCCCACCTCGGGCATTTCTATTTTCTTGCAGTCACTGTGTAGTTGCAATTCAGCGTTCAGATGTCACCTTGGGCCCACGATCCTCCCTCACCAGTGTGCAGCTTCACCCCCTTCCCCACCCCTCCATCCCGCACACGTGAGGCCTCTCACAGAGATGGCACAGGGGAGACAGTTGCCAACAAGAATTTGTCTTTCAAGTTATCCACGTGTGTTACGGGAAGTCCAGAAGTGCCAGGGAGTGGACATATTTCTCATTGTAATTTTCCTTGTTTCACTAAGTTTCTGAGTTTTGAGGGAAAACATCTTTGAGACTAAAGTTGATGTTTATAGACAGGAGATGTCACTAATGCCATTTGGAGGAATTACTCTAGAAGGGACCCAGCCAGGAGGAATGAAATCATTCATTTGATTGATTAATATAGCTGGAGTCAATGAGTTAATGGAACATATTTGAGGAAAATAACATAAATCTTGTTCAAATTGACCAAACTTTGTTTCCTTCAAGATGTTTGCTATTAATAATGCTATTGTATGCAAATTAAATGGCAAAATGGTCATTTCAAGTGCAGTGTGATGATGTTTGATTTCATAGCTAGTGACAAACATAGTACAGTACTTCGGGGTTGACAGTGGAGTCCCCAAACCACATTTATGTCCTTCCCGTCCTTTCCGTTGGAGTGGACCCCTGCTGGCCTCTGCACGTGGGACCGCTCTGGTGCACTAGGGGGCGCTAGACCAAGTGAGCCTTAGCGTTGCCCTGAAGTCCCCAGTTGGATTCATTTTACATGAAAACAAGCTGTCTGTTCGGTGCTGCCCTGATTGAGTCTGTAAAAGCATTAGGCAGCTGAAGAAAATTGCTAAGATAAACTGGGATGGTGAGGTAGGATTTAGAGTTTCCTTTTACCTTGAGTGAAGACAGTGCAGAATGGCTTGTGGCCAGTGCTTGTGCAGGGTTACCCAACAGCCAACCAAGTTTATCAATGATTCGGGGGGGAATATGGCTTAGGGAAGCAACAGGAGTGTCCCCAAAAGTGTGCCTTATGGAGTATTCTCTGTGGAATAGCAGGACAGTGAACCCAAAAGTAAAGGTGTGGACACTCAACATTCAGGGAAAGAACATAGATGGTGGTGGTGATCGTGCACTCTAAACTGTCATAGTTAGTAATGCATCCTGAGCCTTAAGTAAAGTCTTTTTTTTTTTTTTTTTTTTTAGAGACAGGGTCTCACTATGTTGCCCAGGCTGGTCTCAAACTCCTGGGCTCAAGCAATCCTCCCACCTCAGCCTCCCAAACTGCTGAGTTTATAGGTGTGAGCCATCATGCCCAGCCAGGTGAAGTCTTCAGACTGTATTCTTATTTTCACAAGTAGTGCAAAACCTCTCAAAATGTTCTTAAGAATCATGTGCGAAGTACAGATATAAAATAATGAGACTAACTGCAAACTTCTCAGGTAGCTTAGCATTGTGTTCTGTTTTCTATAATGTGTTTTTTTAATATATATATATATTTCATACACTACGTGCCCGTGCATGTTATTAGCACCTTATACCTAATCCATTTAAATGTGATGCACCCGGTAGGACTAAATAAATATCTGAATGCTTGTTACCATCATGGTTTTTGCACCTGGAGACAAAGTAGCAAAGGCCTCCCCCAGGCACCTTCAGGCAGAGTCTTGCAGACCCCTTTCTCTCTGTCAGAATTCCTGTTTGGTTAGATTGGGGCATTTGTTTTGGTTTTAATAAAAATGGAATCACACTTCAGGTGGTTCTGCAGACTTGCCCCTTTGCATGGCATAAGGTCTTCTCGTAGCTCATGGGAGTGAACCACAATTGCACGTTCTGCTCCTGACAGACACGGGGTCCTTTCTTCCCTGTCACAAACAGTGCAGCAGTGAGCATCAGCGTGTATCCTGAGCTGAGCCCCAGGCATCCTCCTGGGGCTGCATCTTCCATCTTCCGCCAGGAGCTGACTTCATCCATCTCTTTTGCCCTCACTGGCAGAGCCGCGTGGCATACACCAAGGAGCAGGTGGCCCTCCCGGCTCAGCGCAGCAGCCAGCACCTCACAGAGTGACCCACGCATCCACAGGGGCTTGGCTGGGGGTGGGGCTGAGACCCCAGTACGTCGTGTCCTGGGAAAGCCAGGAGGCCAGCAGGGCTGCCGTGAGGGTCCCTCTGTTTGTCTGTTTGTGTTGCTGCAAAGGAACACCTGAGGCTGGGTGATTTATAAAGAAGAGAGGTTTAATTTGGCTCGTGGTTCTGCAGGCTGTACAAGAAGCATCGCGCCGGCATCTGCTTCTGGTGAGCGCCTCAGGGCACTTCCACTCAAGGCACAAGGTGAAGGCGGAGCAGGCGTGTTGCTGGCGAAGGCGGGGGATGCCAGGCTTCTTTAAGCAGCCAGTTCTCGCATGAACTGAGAACGAACTCACTACTGTGGGGGGCACCCAGCCACTCACGAGGGATCTGCCCACCAGGCCCACCTCCAGCACTGGGGGTCAGATTTCAAGATGAGATTTGGGGGGGCCAAACATCCAAACCATAGCAGCCCCCACTCTCAGGGAGCCACAGGGGAGCAGGGGCCTGTTTTGGGGGTAGGCAGGACCCAGGCCTGGAGGGCAGGAGGGGACCCGGGAGGTCCGGAGGGCAAGGGTGCCAGTTCCAGCAGTGCCCGACGGGGTTCAGGGAGCCCTGAGGCAGGATGGGGCTGGGGGAGTGGGCTCAGCCGAGGAGGAGCTCCGGCGGGGAGACGGGTGTGGGCATTACCTGCCTGCGTGGCGGGGACAGAGAACTGGCCACTATGGCCAGGAAAGGATCGGGCACAGAGGGGAGGCGGGGCCTCCTCACATGGCCCGGCCCTGCCCTGCCGGCTGCAGGCCCCGGGCGGCTGGGCTCGGCCCCTCTTGGCTTTCCATCTGCAGGAGTCAAACTGGCCGCCATCTGGCAGAAATTTCATTTTTAGCTTTAAATTTTCCATGGGTGAATAGTGTAAAGTTGGGTGTTAATTTACAGTTGAAAGATGTGTTTTTCATTGTGAAAGAATGTCCAGCGAGCACCATTTTCCCAACAGCAAGCGAAGTGAACTACTTCGAGCAGGCTGCAGGGGAGCATGAGTGTCAGCCCCAGGGCAGTCAGCGCTCGCAGACACGGTGTGTGGGCCTGCTCTGCCAGGCCTGGCGTCTGAACCCAGGAGCTGTGAGATCCCGAACAGGCCACCTCAGGGGAGTCAGGAGCCCCTGGCTTCCACCGCCAGCCCCGGCAGAATGAGTTTTCTTGGAAGAACAATCCAGAAAGACCCCAGAACGGACAGGAAGACCAGGGAGAAGCTGGGCTCCGGAGGTGGGTCTGGCCAAACTGGCTGCAGTGACCTCCTGCCCAGGACACCTCTGCTGACCCGTCAGGTGCCCCACTGCACCCGGGCTGACCTGGATACTTGCTGCCTCCTGCTGGACATGGAGCCCCTGCCCCCCAGCCCGAGTCACCTGGCATCCCTGGGCCTCTGTGTCAGCCCTCCAGGCAGGAGTGTCCACCCACTGCCAGGCCGGGAGGGGCCCTGTGCCCTCACCAGCCTCCCAGGGGCTGCACCCTGATGCTGACCCGACCTGGACCCCAAACTGAGGGGCACTGGGACTGGGCAGTGAAGGCACCAAGCTCCCCGCCCAGGCATGCCCATGTGGCTAAGTAGCCACTGCCTCTCTGGAGAGGACAAAATTTCTTTCAAACCCAAGCAATTATAAATATGAACAGAGGTTTTGAACAAGTTTTCTTTTCAGACTAAGAGGAAATTCCTAAAATTCTTAGGTGGTAAATCCAAGACTTTGCACACCGACTTCACGTCGTGCTGGATGGAGCCAGGCTGGAGATGCCCGTTGGGGAAGTTCCTGTGGGAGGAGGGCATTGACTCCTCTCAGGAGTGGGCAATTCCCTGAGCCACACTGTCCCCGAGGGAGCGTGGCTGCCTCCCAAGACAGCTCCGCCTTCACCCCTTGACGGGGCAGCATCCACATCCTCACTCCAGGTCTTTCCATCTGTGCATCTGTCTCCAAAGCCCAGGAGAGGTCCCCATATCCCTGCACAGGGACAACCACCATTGCAGGTGCAGCTCCCTGGGCACGGCCGTGACGCTCTGCATCATTTAAATCACACGTCACCCTTGGTCACACAGAACAGCACCCAGTTGGCCCCGAGACCCTGCCCTGGCCAGCACGCTGAGCCCACCTACACTGAGTGGGTAGGGGTCCCACCTCCGTCCACCCCTTCACCGAGTGGTGCCTTTTGTTAACTTTCAGTTTGGAAATAACTTTCGCGCACACAGAAAATTTACATATTAACACAGATGTGAGAACCCACTGCCCTTACCCAGGTTCACCTGCTGTTGACACCTTGTCCGTTTGCTTTACCGTTTGGGCTGCACGCACATGCACGTGCACACAGTGCATGCACACATGGGCTTGAGCACGTATGTGCACACACATGCGTGCACACACGTGCCTGCACACTCACACGCAGTTTTTTTGTGAACCATTTGATAGTTGCAGACATCATGGCTCTTTAACCCCACATGGTCATGCATGTTACCTAAAAATGAGGACATTCTCCCTCATGCCCTTGGGGACAGACACCCGAATACCAGGCTTCTGCCCTGATCCATTCCACCATGTCCAGTCTGCACTTGTGCTGGGCAGGGTCCCTCTTTGGCTTCCTTTACCCCAGAACACTCCCATGGCCCTGCTCTGCTTTACCTAGAGTGGCTGTGCCTGTGGCTTCACGTCTGATGTTGCTTTGTGTCCAGAGGCAGGTCAGGCCTGTGTCCAGGCAAGCACAGGAGGTCCATCCCCATCTCAGGGATGTTTGTTCTCTAAGCCTGACGTGCACAAGTGCACGGGGGCCTGTGAGGTGGCCCCCCTTGTGCTGGCAGGGCTAGGCCCCTTTCTCCTTGCAGTCCATTTCTAGGGGTAAAACTCAAATGTAGTAAGTTCTCTCCAGCAGGTCCCGGCACTTCCTGTGTGAGACTGCACCTCGGGGCCCTGTTGCAGCCTGGCCAACCCAGAACACTCCCAGGCCCGGGGACGAGATCATATTCCAGCTGCCCCAGGGAAAGCGCCCCAGGCCTGTCCAGACGCTGCCCATCCCCAGACCTGCGCAAGGGTGCCTCGGAGCTCCTCCATGGCAAAGGGCTTTTGCTCCTAAATTTCCAACCTGTCATGGAGTGATGCTTTTGCAACATTACAGTTTAAAAAATTACTAGAAATGAAATTTTACAAGATGCAAAATACAAGCCCATTTCTTTCTTCTTAAATTCAACAGACGTAAACGTATCAGTCAGGTTTCAAGCAGCAGCAGTTTCTAGAAGCACAACTCACACTCTTGGGGGAGTAGTCACCTGAAGCTCAGGGATGAGCAGCACCTGCCAAGAGCACACCTGGTGGGTCCCCAGGCCCAAGCGGCCCCTCCCTGGTCCCAGCTGTCCCTCAGCTGAACCTGCTCCGGGTTCCAGAGGTGAGGGGTCCTGGAGCCCAGGGACCCAGTGTGAGGGCTGAGCCGGGGCGGGGCAGCCTCCACCCTCCCAGGACTCGGGGAGGCAAACCGGAGACCCCATCTCCCACCCTTCTGACTGGTAAGAAGTTGAAAGTCGGAGAACCCACAGGTGTCTCCAGGACATGGGCAAGCTGGGAGCGGGGGAGGAGGGAGGCGCGTCAGCCTGGGGTGTTGGTGGCCAAGGGAGACCCCCCAGGGGGATGGACAGGTGTATCAGTGGGTGATTTCAAAAACACAAGCCATGAAAATCCTTGAATTAGATCTAAATATATCAACAGGATTAAATCCCCAAATACAATGCTGAGAGAAAAAGGTAAGTCAGTGATATGTACATGAATTTTAAAAATAAAAATTAACAGTCACTATTAATGGGCACACACAGAGGCAGGTAACATGGGGGGGCATCGGCTGCACCTGCAACCTTTGTGTCTTTAGGAAACATGACAAAGTATTCACATCTGCTAAATCTGGATGGTGGGCACAGAAAACACAGGGATATGCAGAAAATAGTATTTCAGAACAAAAAAATCAGGATGTTAAATAATAAATAAAATATTAACAACAGTAAGCTTTTATCTGTTGCAACCAGAAATTAGTGCACTGTCCTGTTCACCGTGTTGTGCAGTTAAATTGAAGGCACGTGGGGGCTGGGCCCAGAGTGCAACTTTCCACCCGGGATGACAGGAAGGTCTGGGGCTACGTAGTGGCATCTGCTCGACATTGCGTATGTGCTCGTGCCACTGAACTGGACACTCCAAAATGGCTAAAATGGTACATTTGATATATATTTTTTACAACAATAAGAAAAACTTAAGGCATACCATAAAATTTAACTTAAAGTTGCTCATGTCCTGTCCTGGCGAGCTCCTCACAGAGCTCACAGGCTGCTGCTCCCACAGCGAGAGGCTACCCAGCGACCCCCAGCCTCGGGGTCCCGACCTGCATCCCCGGCCTGATGGACCTGGTCCCTGAGGTGTGGCCCTGGGCACGGGTCAGAGGGTAGGCAAGCCGCACTGCTGCTTGGGGGCGGGTAGGGCAGCCATGGGTGGGCGCGGCCCCAGGCCCATGCGAGTGGCCGAGGAGCACAGGGCGCTCTTGGCTCTGCTCAAGCCCAGGCACCAGCACGAAGCTCCAGGTCTTGACCTCTGGGCAGGGTCCGCGTCCTCGCGTGGCCACATCTGGGAACTCGGGCTGAGCCATCCCACGTGGGCAGGCTGCTCTTTTGCCCTTGGGTCCTTCCAGGGCTTTTTCATTATGGTTCCTCTGTTTCTTTCTTAAAACCTAATGTATTACCTAATTTGTTTCACTGAAAATAGCAGTGAGCAACTTAGATGATGCTGGCAGGACTTTTTCGTTCCCGAGGTCTGCCCTGCTCTTGGACTGTCAGTGAACACAGGGTGATCCCGGCGGGGATGGTGAGTCAGGACAGAGCACATTCCTGCTGCGGAGGAAGATGTTTCCGGTCCTGAGCTTTGTTCCACAGGCTCCATCCCGAGGGCCACGCCGCCAAGCCAGGGAGGGAGCAATGCAGGGTGTATAGGCCAGGGGCCAGGCCCAGAGCAGCTGGAAGTCACAGCAAGGTCTTAAATCTGGGAGGAGGGGGCAGAGGCCAGCTCCACCTGCATTGTGGGATGGGGGTTCAGGGCTCAGATGCCTGTGGGGGCCACTGCTCTGCCCACCAGGCTTGTTCGGACAAGTGGCAGGGTATGTCCACAGCCCCCGGAGAGCAGCACTGTGGGGGGGGCTGAGGCTCGGAACAGACACCCACATAGCCGCCTCTTGGAGGCCAGTAGAGACAGCGGCTGCAGGTCTGGCATGCTCAGGGATGGGCATGGGGCAGGTGGAAGCCTAAGGATGGGGCTGGGTGAGAGCAGAGGCAGCAATGAATTCCCTGCAAAGCTGCTGGTGAGACGGGGGCAGGGGTGGCAGGGTAATCATTCCCCATTTTCCCAAATGCAGTATATTTCAGTCATCATACTCTTTATTTGGAAAATTGCTTTCAGACAAGCCTGTGTGACCTCAGGAACACAGAACCCACTTGAGACAGTGTGGTTTCTTTGGCAGATACATGCCAGGCAGCCATGCCAGGGCTCACAGTGCAGGACCCACCTTTAACGGGGCAGTCCAGGACTATTGCAGCCCCCCTGGGTATGAGTCAGTCCCCTCAGCCCTCGGAGCACAGCCCAGGGCCCAGCTGTGTCCTCGGGGACACACGTGGGCTGGGCGGGCTCCCTCAGGGCTCTCAGGGCGCCTGCCCTGGCAGCCTGGGGAGGGGGGGACTTGAGGGACCCTCAGAAGAGTGTTTTCCCTGAGGGCATGGAAACGTGTGGCTGCAGAAGCTCAGAAGGGGATGGAAAGAATTCAGTAATTGGAGTACAGACCTTTAGAAACCTCAGGAATCCATTTTCAGGAATGTCTTTCTCCCATCACAGAAACACTGAGAAACGTGACCTCCAGCTCCACTGAGCCCAGGCCTGGCTGCAGTCCAGGCCAGGGTGCCGGGAGGGCTCAGGCCTCAGGGCCATGCGTGGGGGACTGGGAGGCGTCTGGGGTGAGTCGGGGGCTGTCAGGGGACATCTGTGGGCGCCACAGCACCAGGATGGGAGGGACAGGTGCAGTCCAGCTCTGCGCCCACTGGGGCCTTGTGGGGACTGAGTTCTATCTGCAGGAGCCCTGGACAGAGGGTCTGACCAGGGGAAGAAGAGCCCCTGGACCCAGGCGAGACAGCAGGGGGAGTCCCGCAGAGCCAGGACCAGCAGGGTGTGGGCACGGAGCAGACTCGGGCACAGAGGTGGGGCTCCCGGACGCTGCAGTCCTCCCCTGCCCACGGCTCTGGATTCTTCTCTGCTAGCCCCGGGCTGGGTGAGGGGCTGTGTGAGTCAGCGTGTTGCCCAAGCAGGGGTTGCATCACCCACGACTCGCACCCTGCTGAGGGTCCCCCACCCCCAAGGCTGACGCAGGAGGGGGATGAGTGACGGGTGTGAGTCATCACTCACAGACGCCAGCGGTCCTTGGAGGAGTCCAAACACAGACTCTCGGGTGTTGGAGTTGGCAGGAACCCTGGGGAGGACACAGTCTTGTGGCTACAGCGTCAGGGAAACTGAGGCCTGCCTCTCCTAGGCGAGGCCCTCCCCAGTTCCCCTTACCCTGGCCGTGCTGCCCTAAGGGACAACAAGGCCCAGTGTCTCCTGAGCCCTCGGGATATACTCCAGCCACACGCCCTTGAGCAGCCGCCTAGACCTGAGGCAGCCTAGGAACGACCCGTATGCTGTGGCTCTGTGCTGGCGTCCGTGTGTGTGTATGTGTGTGATGTAAGTGCATGGACGTGTGCGTGTGTGTGTGTGTGTGTGTGTGTGTGTGTGTAAGACGGGAGAGATGGAAACTCCTGCCCGGCCCCTGCTGGGGTCACTCAACCCCAGCATGCGGGAGGCCCAAGTGGGTGTGAGGAGAGACCAGCGCCTGGGCTCGGGGGCGCAGTCTGCAGCGGCCGCTTGGCTCTCTCTGGCCCCAGGCAGCGTGGTCCTGACTCCTCCAGGGGAGTGTGGCCTGGTGGGCAGGAGGCCCTTCCTCGTGAAGCGGGACTGCCCCCAGCGGGGCTCCGAGGGACCCCCAGCACCAGCGTCCCCTCACTGCGGGGTCACTTGTGGGATTTTCCTCCTGCACGGGAGGTCTCCGTTTATTTCATTTTCATTTTTAGTGCTTCTGGTGTCCCTGTTTTTCCGTTTTTACATCTTAGACTGAAATTTGGCAGAAAAACAATTCGCCGTAGGACTTTTCTGAGCCAAGACCCCTTTGAGGACAGACTGGCTGACGATTTGAGAGCACGGCCCACAGCGTCCTTTCTGTGGAGGTTTGTTTTCTTTGCAAAGTTGAGCCGTGGAATTCCAGCGGTCCCTTTGGCTGGCTGCAGGCCGGCGGTGCAGAGAGGTGTATCTTAGCATGAGTTTGTAAACGCGTACTGAATGGTAAAACAAGAATGGGCATCGTGTTCTCCCTTTGTGAAAAAGCACAAAGTGCTGCCTTACTCCGGGTGAGGGGGTTCCCTGGCCCAGGCAGAGTCCCCTTCACACGGCCCCAGGGGCTAGGGTCACCCCCTGAGGCCCCCTCCTTGGCCTGGCTCCCTGTGGTGGGTGAGGGCCCACGCTTGGGAGGAGGAGCTGGGATTCACCAAGACTTGTATTAATAGAATTCCCTGCGGAATGACCACCTTCACCCGTCTCAAGATGAGCTGGCAGAGGAGGCTCCACCACGTGCTGGCATCTGAGTTGCCAGGTTTCCTGTTCGGACAGAGCTCCAGAGCTGTGGGGGTGTGCTGGCTGCACGTGGGCCCCAGGGCAGCCGGCACCAGCAGGCTGGAGCAGCAGGAGGGGAGCTGTGTCGCCAGCCCCGGGTGGCCCACAAGACTCACCACCCAGCTCTGGCCCTCTGGGACCAGCGGCCTCCCATGCTCCCTGGGTGAAGCTGGACTTCTAACTTCAAAGGCTCAAATCCAGCCCTTGGAATGGTTCCCAGATGTTTTGGGCATTAGAAGGAGCTTCCCGTGAAACTAGGGGCACAGCTGGGCCAGAGTGCTGGGGTCTCCAGTTTACCCAGTGGACACTCTTGTCATTTGGCATGGCAGCTGAGGGGCACCAAAGAATGTTCTCTGCCTTCCAAAGGAAATAGGCTGGCCGGGGGAGGCCTGTGCCAGGCAGGTGGGCACAGACCCCAGTCCCTGACTCAAGGAGGGGCCTGGGTGGCAAGATGGTCCCCACAGGCCACGAAGCCTCAGCACAGCAGGAAGCCATGCATGGCACCCTTGAGAGCCTCCCGCTGGGACACTGGGACCAAGGAGCCTGTCCACCAGTGCCCAGCGCAGCCCATCCCACCAGGGCAGGGCAGCAGAGGAGGCTCAGGCCCCACTCACCACAGATCTCTGCTCTCCCTGTTGTTCAAGGGGTGCTGGTGGTCCTGAGCCCCGGCCTGACCCTGGACAGTGGGGAGGGGAGGGACACACACTCACCAACACCTGCATAGACTGTCACTCACACACACACACACACGGGTACTGCATGTGCACAGACTTACATGTGCATGGACATGTGGGTATACATATGCACATTCTCCCTCATGCACACACACACACATTCATACACACAACTGCCGCCCCAGGTGACAGCCTGGTAGAGAAGAGGTCCCGGAGCCTTAGAGCCGAGTCAGGGTGCCAAGCCCAGAAGCTAGGTCTGCACCTGGCTTTTTTGCTTGGCCAATGAGGCCAGGTCCAGGTGGGGACAACCTGAGGCAGTGGATGGGGTTACAACATGATATGGGACTTAGGACGGCACCCGGGAGATAAGGCCCCCAACGGGCCCAGCCACCAGGACAGAGGACTCCTCAGTGACAGCCCCTCTGGCTCCCGGCCGCAGAGGCCTCAGGACCACCCTGTACCTGGACTTGGGCCTGATCACCCACCTAGGAGCCAGGGGCCCGACACCCCTTGGCCAGGCCGCCAGAGTGTCCCCACCCGAGGCCGCAGACTGTCACTCTCACTGGGCCAGGCACCCCTCGGCAGGGCCAGCAGGAACAACCACATTTGCCTAGTGAGCACTCGCTTGGGAAACTGGATATATTTGCAATTTTTAAGAAGCTTGGAGCCAACGTTCAAAATGGGGCTGTTTTTCCAGTGGAAACTGTAACCTGAGCCCAGAATGTTCCTGCTCACTCACACAGAGACTCACCCCCTCCATCCCTGAGGCCAGCGCCTTGCTCGGGGCCACTCGGGCCAGCGCCCACTACGCCCCATGCACACCTGAAGCCCCTAAAACTTGCTGGGCCCCGGGCCCAGGAACCGAGGCCAGAGTTTTAGAGGAGCATGGGGAGGGCAAGGCCAAGGGCAGCTGCCAGGACCAAGCAGGAGGCCCTGAGACCCCTGCAGGGCAGGGGCGCAGCTCCAACTGGCTCACCCAGCACCCCACAGGCACTGACTCAAGCCAGGAGCGGTTGGGCTTCAGACGGCCTGTCTGTTCTCCAGGCCCCCAGAGAGCCCAGCCGCTGGGATCTCCCACCAGGGGCAGGGACACTGTGCCCACTGGGCTGGGCAAACCTGCACCTACTTGTGCTTCTGGGAAGACTGGCTGCCCCACCCTGCCGCCAGCACAAGCAGCAAAAACCTAAGACGGCAGTTATTGACTTTGCAGCCCTCTCTCCTCAGACGCTCACAGAGCTTCCGGAAGGCAGAGGGCCCAACGGGGCTTTGTAGGTGTTTGTGGAGCGATCACATGAATGGTGACCCTTTGAAACCTCCGCTGCTGGCAATGGGCAGGGTATCAGGAAAGTCTCCCCGGGGGGTGGTGACCCAGCAGGGTCCGCCTTCCCAGGCCCGCAGGCGAGCCTCACCCCAGGCCTCGAGGCCCTTCCTGATCCAGCAGGGCCGCTGCCTTCACCTGAGCTAATACTCACTGTAGGAACTTGGGCTTCAAAGGAAGGGTGGGGTGCCCATCTCATGGCAGCCAGAGGCCCCTAACCCCCAATGGAGGGCACTTGGTCTCACCCACTCCACGCCAAGCTCCAGACCCCTGCCCAGCCCACTTGCAGTTTTCTGACCTAAACAATGTCCTCTGGCCACCTCAGGCCCCAGCCAGGTGACAACTTCTCCTGGTCCCTTCCAGGCCCTGCCACACCCTGGTGTGTGTGTTGCTGCACACGAGGAAGGCCTGGGGTCACAGAGGGCACTTCTGACTCCAGGTGACCCTGGTCCAGAGCCCGAGAGCTGCCATGCAGGGGGGCCACCCCACTACTGGGTGGGCTTCAGGCCTGGCCATCCCAGAGGGTCCAGCACCCCCACTTAGGCCCAAGCCCCAGGGTTGGCCGAGGTGACATGAAAGCCACCTGTGCTGTCATCGAGGCCAGCCCCTGGGGTGTCCAGGCTTCTGTGGGGACCTCTGTCTGCCAGTACCAAAGCCAGGTCCTGGGAGATCAGGATCCCGCCACAACAAAGGAGCTTCAGGGATCACTTTTCAGCCCCCCAAGGTGAGGCTGAAATGCATCCTGTGACAGGAGGTAGCGGGTGGCGTCTGCCTCCTAGAAGTCCCTGCTGAGCCCTTGCCGGAGAGACCCCACCCAGGACACTCCTCTGGGCAGCCTTGTGGGGCGCAGGGCCCAGGACACCCAGCAGCACTTGGGGGGCATTAGGTGGACCCTGGGACCTGAGCAAGGCTCCTCTAGGGGTCTCCAGATCCCACCTCGGCCCAGGTCCCACTTGGGAAGGGCATGAAGGGTCTCCATGCACACAGCACACATGCCCCCACACAAACATGCATGCACATGTGTATAGGTACATGCATGTGCAGAGAATCATGTGCACACACGAACACATAAGCACACACATGTCCACAAGAATATGTGCACATGCATGTACATGCCAGCAATGCACGTGTGTACATGTATACATACACAAACACATGCATGTGTGTGCTAATTCAACCACATGTGTACATGTATGTGTAGGCATACAGGTACATGTACACACAGGCACACACATACATGTGCATGTATGTGCACACGTGTACACTCCCATCATGGCAGTGGGTGTGGGGTCCCAGCATGCTCCAGACTTGCCTGGCCCCTCTGCAGAGAGGCCGAGGGATGCGGGCACTGGTGGCCACCTGGGTGAGGGCTACGCAGAGGTGGGTGACAGACCCTTCAGTCCTGTCTGCAGGGCCCTGGGGAGTGGTGAGGAGCAGACCTCCTGCAGACCACCATCCCTGCCAGAACCTGGCCCACGCCCACCCACATCAGCCAAGAAAGACTCAGGGCTTGTCTGGGGCCAGAGGGGCCAGAAAGAAGAGGGGCATGAGCTGGGGAGGGGCATGGGCAAGAAGGGGGGTACGGGATGGAGGTGAGTGGGGGAGGGGTATGGGGCGTGGTGTGGGCTGAGTGGGGGTGGGTGAGGGAGGGGCAGGGGAGCGATGGGGGTGGGGAAGGGACAAGGGAGGGGCTGCAGCCTGGGGAGGGCCCCGCGTGGCAGGCTGATGGGGAAGTAGGGGACGAGCATCCAGGCCCAGGCAGGTGGGACCTCACCCAGGCCGCCAGGGGAGGAAGGGGCTGGACTCTCAGGGCTTCTCAGTGAGTCCGGGACTATCTCTGCCCCTGAGGGCATGGGGGTGCTGGGGCTTCCATGGCACACCCTACCCAGGCCTGGGCCCTGGCCTTGCAGATTCCAGAACATTGGCAAGCCTGGTGGGGCAGCCCTGGGGGCTCTGCCCATGCTGGGGGCCAGAGCAGGGGGTAGCCTGCCCCTTCCACGGAGCAGGGCCCCACAGCTCCTCTGCTGGGCTGGGCCCTGGCGGCCGAGGGCTGCCGCGCGGGCGGGGGCGCTGGTTGGCGCGCCTCTGGTTTCCTCTTGGCCTGCAGGCTCGGCCGCCTCAGGAACAAAGGGTGTATTGTGCCGCATTCTGGGGCCGCTCGCCGGCCTGGTTGCTGCCCCAGCAGGGCCCTGTGGTGACGTTTGTGCTTCCAGCCAAGTGAGGTTCCTCTGGCCAACCCTCATGGGTTCCTCGAGCCCGGACAGATGGCGTGCAGCCCCAGGCCCAGGGCTCTCCCCGAGGCGGCCTCCATACATCCAGGGGTAGCGTCTGCCAGGGCCTAGGCCTGAGCAGCCACTTCTATCAGTGGCTCGTGGCTAAAGGGTGTCCAGCCCAGCCCAGCCTCCGCCCTGCTTGGGTCCCTCAATGTCTGCGATGCCCACCACCACCAGCCCACCCTGCTGGAGCAAAGTACCCTTGCTGTGCATCTGTGGCCAGGCCTCCCTGGCTCTGGGCATCTGGGGTGCCCCATGCTCAGTGTTGGATTTGGGGGGCCAAAGGGAGCCAAAAGGGATGGGTCTCAGCACCCAGCAGGGCAGAGTGGCCACAACCTCATCAGTGCTGCCCAACACCACATGGCCCCACAGTGCGAGTCCAGCAGCTCCTTCTTTGACCGGGCATTTCATGGGCCCCAAGCTGATTCAGGCTTCACTGGCCCCTGCAGAGGACACCCGGAGGCCTCTACCTTGGGTCCCTGTCCCCCCGAGCCTAAGCCCACAGCACGCCCTCCCACCACCCCCTCCACTGTTAGTTTAGCTCCCGCTGCCACTGCCGTCAAAGGGGCTTTGTGGGCCGCTGAGTGGAGCCGGTGCCGATTGTCTTGGAGGGTCGCCAGGAAGGAACGGCAGAGGACGGCTTTTGGAAGAAAAAGGAAAAAAATAGAGGAAAAAGCCATGAACGGAGGATTTTCCTCTGCGAGCCTGGCACCACCCTGGCCACCCCACCCCTCCCTAGGCCTGGGCCCAGGCTGAGCTCCTGGGCTGCCGCTCTGTGCTCTGGGGCAGGAGTGGGCTCACCCCCATCCATGCCCCGAGCTGGGCTTATGTCCCCTGTGTCACAGGTGAGGACACGGAGGTCATAGTGGCCAGGCAGCTGCCTGGGGTCTCGTATGGAGAGGCTGCCCTGCCCCAGGGTACCTAAGGTGGCACAGAGGACAGTGGGAGTGGAGGCCAGGTCCTCGCCCCCCGAAGCCTGGGCCAGGATGGAGTGGGGGCGGTGACCCCAGGACTCCCCACCTTCCTACCACACATCAGAGGGTCCCAGCCCGGCCAGGCACAGGCCACGTCAGGTGACTGCTGGCCATCATAGCTGACCACTGCACTTGCTACAGCCAGATGCAGGGTCACGCGTGGGCTGTGGGGCCTCGTGGGACTGGCAGGCTGCCCCATCTCACAGGGAGGTTCACAGAGGGCCAATGCAGAGGGGCCCGGACCAGCAGACGGGGGCCGGCCTGCCCACATGTCTGCGGCCGCCCTGACCGCACTGCTTAGCCAGAAAGGCTGTTTGTCACTCCATCACTGGGTCCTGCCCATAGCCAGGTGGCCCCCCTGTTCTTAGAGGTGCACACCCACCCACCCCCAGCCTGGGTCCCCAGGGCACTGTTGGTTGGAGGGTCCCAGCTGAGGAGAGGGCAGCCTCAGGTAGATGGAGGCTGGAGGGATAGGAGTCAGCAGTGTCCAAGAACGGGCATGGCCAACCAGCCCCACGGCCCACCTCCAGCCTGGTGCTGGAGACCCTGGACCCTGCCCCCCACCTGGAGCCTGTGGGCCCCTCTCCCCAGGGCCTCCTTGCTGCAGCCCCCTGCCCTGCCCCCACCAGCATGGATCTGTAGTGGGGAGAGGCTGGGACTCCGTCTCTGCCTGGCTTCCTCCATTTGCCTGCCCTCTGCTGCTCTGCTGCCCTCGCCCCTCCCCAAGGGAAGCCCCCAGGCCCCAGGCAGCCCCCCAGAGGCAGACTGGGACTCACAGCCAAGCCCCCTTTCAGCTGTGAGGGGAGCTGTGGGTCTGTGACCGCTCAGCTCCTTGGGGGCCCAGGCCCACCCACCACCCACACCTCACCCCCCTGACTTGGGATGAGTCTGGCACCACCCCCTGGCCAGCTGTTGGCAGCTGTCACCACCTGCTGGCCCTGGGCCAGATGTTGGCTGCTGTCTCAGCAGGGAGAGGGTGGGGCAGGCAGCTGCCTCGGGGCCGGGGGGCCCCCCCTTGACAGCTCTTACCTGGGGCTGCAGCAGACCCAGGTCCATCCCTTTGGGAGGGGGACACTAAGGGGTGGGCATCTTGCCCAATCTGGCCCCAAAGTCCTCTCCCCGGCTCTCATGCCACACCAACACAGAGGACCGCTCCCCTGAGGAGGCGTGTGCCCAGCTTGGCCAGGCTCATGGGCAGCCCATCACAGGCCTGGCCCACACGGGTTGCCCACGGTGGCCGGCGGGGCAGTGCTCAAGGACAGTGCCACCAATGGGGCCCAGCCCTCCGGGAGCCAGGGTTGTGCAAGGGGCTGGCTGGGAGGGACGCAGCAGGGGGTCCAGCCCAGACCCAGCGGGGCAGCCCAAGTGACTGTTGAAGTGGTCCTTCCCCAGTTCAGGCAGGGTGGAGCCTTGACCCCTGAGGGGAGTGAGTGAGACAAGGCTTGCCTGTCACACTGGGGCCCAGCCGTGGGGCCCTGGGTGTCACCAGAGCTGGTCTGCGGCTGAACAGGACACCCAGGTGGTGTGGGGAAGACACCCACCTCCAGGTGCTTCCCCGGGGCGGCGTCTCTGCCAGGTGGGCCACGCGGCCAGTCCTCAGGCCCAGGCAGCTCCCTGCTCCCTCCTGAGCTCCCCACCTACAAGGGGGCCCTCGGGCCTGGAACGGCCCTGCAAGGCCAAGACTGCCCCTGGTCAGCCCCCGGCCATGGCCTTGAGCAGACACAGCACCCCTCAGGCAAACACTTCACTCCTCAGAGACAGTCTTGTGAGCCCTGAAAATAAATCTGCAACTCCAGGGCCCCGAGGCCCCAGGGGGCACAGCACTTGGCTGGAACCCAGGACAGCCCCTTGTCCTGGCCTTCCTCACCCCGTCCCGACACCTGCCGACCCGGGAACCACTCCACTGCTGGTCACACACGTCTCAGAAGGGATCTGGCCGGGCCGGGCCAGGCACTGTCTGGGCTGTGCACCCTGAGGGGTGGCTAGGTGCAGAGGGAACCCACCGCCACCAGGCCCAGCCCACCCAGCCACTTCACTGGTTTTCTTGTGGTGAGCGGCCGCAGGCCTGCCCACCTGAAGTGGCAGGGCTCCACTGAGCACCATGGTTTCCCGGGACATCCAGAAGCTTCTCCTGGGAGGGGGCTGCACCTCCACATTCCAGCCCAGCCCAGGGAACCCAGCTCCCCACACACACCTGGCCCTGTGGGGTCCCTGACTCTGCCCCCGAGGCCCGCAGCCCCCACACAGCTGGCCTGGCCATGTGTACATGAGCCTCACGACCTGGGCCTGGGCAAGGTCCCCGAGAGGCCCTAGTGCTTCTGCATCCCTGGGGCCAGGCCCTCCACTCACTCCAACCCCTGCAGCAGGTGCGGCCTTGCCTGGTCCTGGCCTGTGTCCCACAGCCAAGTCTGCTGTGCAGGTCCTGTGCCCTGACCGCATGTGCCCCTGTTCTATGTCCTGGCTGTTCCATGCCCCTGTCCTGAGTGCCCGGCCCCCACCCGCAGCCCTGGCCAGACCCTCAGACCCACAGGCTCGTGGGGGTGGGGCTGTCCCACATACCCTCATCTCTGCCTTACGCTACCACCCCCTCCCTGGGCATCAGGCTCAGGCCCCCCCGGGACAGCTGCGGCCACACACGGACACCCCTTTGAAGCCAGGAGGGCCGGGTGGGGGACACACTGGAGGGGTCAGAGCCTGAGCTGCCGGGCTTCACAGGGAAGTGGCTTATCGCTGCCCAGCACCTGGCTCCATGCCCAGCACCCCAGGACCTCTCCCTGCCAGTCCTCACCCAGGACGCCGAGAGTTTCCTCCCAAATGGCCTGATAGAGGCCCTTCCCAGCCAGGCCTGGGGTCACCCCGAGGACACAGCTTAGTTCCCTCCTCTGACCCCCAGACTGAGACCCCAGCAGAGGTGGGGACACAGACAGCTGTGCCTCTGCCCCTGTGGCGCTGGGGGCCCACTGACCTTCCTATGGTGGCCAAGGGTGCTTGGGGCCTGGACTCGTCTGCATGGAGGGTGACAGTGGCAGGCAGGGGAAGCCCGGGGCACAGCCCCTCCGTGGTGCACTGGCTGCCCCTGAGCTCCTCCCTCAGCCCTGGGACCCCGGCCTCAGACACTGTGCCTCCCCCTGCATGGGGGTTACCCACAGACCCCCTGGATCCTCCAGGAGCCTTCACTCAATATGTGTGTCCCCCTCTTCCCGAGCTTTGGAGCCCTCAAGCTGTGGGGACAGGGATCTGGGTGACAGGTGCTAGGGGTCAGGTGTGGGTATGTGGGTGGGCAGAGGGGTACAAGGAGCCTCCTCATTGAGATGCTCTGCCCACATCGGCCCCTGCACCCTAGAAACATCATCCCTTCCTCTGTCCTGTCAGCCATACCCCAGGACGCCCTCTGCCCCGCCTCCCCACTCACATGCTTGCAGCATGCAGGACCTGTGCCCCACAGCCCCCCGGTCCCCCGCATGTGTAGGGGAGGGAAACACTATTTCACCCTTGCAAACATAGGGGTAGAGACTCGAGTGAGCAGGGGTGCACAGCGGCTGGTGCACCCCTCTGTGGTGGGGGCCATGGTCACAAGGTGTCTGCATGGGACCACGGCAGGGTGAAGCTGGAGACAGTCCAGGAGCAGACGGGACATGGGGACGGAACCCAGGGCTCAGCTGGGTTGGGGCAGCCAAGGGAGAAAGGTCTGGAAGCTGCAGGGGAGCAAAGAGGCACAGGAACAGCTGAGGGGTCCAAGCTCCAGGGCCATCGTGCTGGGCATGCCTAGTCCACCACCCACTGTCTGTCCTTAGGTCCCCAAAAGGGCCCTCGGGCAGACGTCCAGGGGCCAGGCTGGTCTCATGGGAATCCAGGACCTGAGCCCCAGGCTCTGCCAGGTCCATCCTGCAGAGAGAGCTGGTTAAGCACCACACAGCGTGTTAGCCACAGCGTCCCTGGGCAGGTACGAGATGGGCTGGTTCACAGGGCACCAACTTCGAGGGCAGTCCCTGTGTGGAGGGTCCCAGGCCTCAGGTCAAGAAGGGTGCAGGTGTACGGTCTGAAGTCCCAGGGTCTCCTGCAGAGGTTCTGGGAGGACTGTGCTGTCAGGCTGCCACCCCTCTGCCCACTCCTTGGGGAGTGGCAGCTCATTTCCTGCGACCCACAGATGGCCCGAAGCCCAAGGTCTCCTGCTGCCCAAGGTCTCCCACCCCTCCCCCACTCCAGACTGAAACCCAACCAGGCGTCAGCCTGAAGCCTATCCTGTCTGGAGAACATCTGTTGATCACCAGCTGCAGGCGGCCTGGAGCCCCCACTCTCCCCTATAGCCACTGTGGCCAGGCCTCCCCCAGCATCTGCAGCCAGCCCCACAGCCGTTGGCCAGGGCCTGCCCCGAAGTCAGGACCACACCAGTGGGGCTTCTCTCAGGGCACAGGAGTGGGGAGGCTATAGGAGGGGGGCCCTGCCCTGGGCTACATGGGGCCTTAGCTGGGGGGGGTGTGGACAGGGAGGGGGCCCAGGCTGGGGAGATCTCCTGACACCACTGAGAGGTCCCTTGTCATCTGTGGAGGCAGGCAGGGTAACTTCACTGCCAGGGAAAAGCTCCTGGGGCCAGATGGTGCCCTGTACACCCGCAAGCCTGAGGCCATTCCCACTGCACCTGCCACTGCTCGCTCTGTGGACGCAGCATGCCTCACACCAGCGGCTTTGCCAAAACCTACGTGAGGTGTCTCTTAAGAGGCTCTGGAACCCCTGGGCAGGCAGGTGTCCCCCAGGAAGAGTTGGCAGCCCTGCCCACCGTGTATCACTTTGGTGACACTGTCATGCGGCCAGAGTGTCAGGGAGAACACTCAGGTGGAGCTCCAAGGACAGAGGTGACCTGAGCTCTCAGGGGCCACCCCACTGAAGCCCCATGAGGTGGACCCAGGGCCCTATGCTGAGGGTCAGGGGCCATCCACAGCATGGAGAGGGGGTGTCACTCAGCCAGGTGTGCAGGCAGAGCTTCACACACAGATGCCCAGGGTGGGTGAGACACGTGCTGGCCTGAGCCCCCACACCCAACAACACCCTGAGGCTCAGAAAACCTGAGTCCTCCACTGGGAGGCACTGACAGCAGTCCCCAGGTCTCAGCCCTGGCGGCCTCAGGCCTGGGACAGGACTCCCCCAGCTGCTGGTTCCAGAGACCATGCCTGATAGGCAGGCATGCACACGTGAGCACAGGTATGTGCACAGACACACACTGGTGTACACCTACACAACAGACACAGGCTGAAACACCAGTGTGGGGGGGGAAGCACACTTTCATGTTTAACAAAATAAATTAAATATACGAGGCTTCAGCTCAAACTCTATATAAAATTACAGAGGTCTGGGGCCACCACGGGCAGTGGGGTGGTGGGTGCCTGGCCCCAAGGGGTGGGGACACACGGCATGGCTGCAAGGCCAGGCAGGTCCGGGGCCCCAGGAGTGGACAAAGTCCCTGCAACCCAGCCCTCCGTCCATCATTATTAATATTATCTTAATTTCTTAAATATAAATACCAAGGCCCCTTCTCTCTGGCAGTGGGAGGCAGGTGGGGAGGAGCTGCCTGCTGCCCAGCTCCCGCCTGGCAGGCCCAGGCCTGCTCTGCCCCTGCCCCGGCCCAGGGCACTGGTGGACCCCTGGGCGCCAGGGCAGGTAGCAAAAATAACCACCTAGGCTAGGCAAGGACATAGGCAGGCAGGGGTGGGGAAATGACCATGGCCATTGTGAAATGTCCCTCCCGGGGCTGGAGAGGTTCCTTCATCAACTAGCGCATTGGCACATGCACAGCGCAAATCACACATCACACAGCACACAGCTTCCTGAAGACGCTCAGTCCGTGTGTGTGCATGTGTGCATGTCCAGGCAACATATCTGTGTGTGCAACATGTATGTGCATGTGTGTCCAGGCAACACGTCTGTGTATATGCTTGTGTGTGTGTCTGGGCAATGTGTATGTGCATGTGTCCAGGCAATATGTCTGTATGTGCATGCATACATGTCCAGACAATATGTATATATGTTCACATGTGTGTGTATCCAGGCAATGTGTCTGTGTGTATGCATGTACATGTGTGTCTCGGCAACATGACTGTGTGCATGCATGTGCGTGTCTGGGCAACATGTCTGTGTGTGTGCATGTGCGTCTCCGGGCAACACGTCTGTGTGTGCACGTCCAGGGGTTTGTGTGCCTCACACAAGACACCCCAGGGTGCTGGTCACACCTCCTTGTGGTGGGTCCACCTCCCTCCTCACGCTCTGCCCCTCCCAACCCGCCTGCCTGTTTGCCCTTGGCCCCCAGCACCCCTGGCGTTCCGCAGAGGCAGCTGCTGTCTAGCACTGGTAATGGATGTGCTGGTGCTGGTGGACTTTGCCCTCCACGTGTGAATGTGTGTGTGAGTGCGTGTGTGTGTGCGTGTGGATGTCTGTGTAGAGTTTGGGGTACAGCTTGGGGCCAGCAACCGGGCCTGGGCCCAGTAGGAGCTGGGGGGCTGCTGGGGGCCCAAGCTCCTCACACAACCCCACGCCAGGGCCAGGGCTGAGAGTGGCCGATGCAGGCAGGTCCTTGTCCCCACTGCGGTCGCGGGCTGTCCCAGGCAGGCGGTGCCCAGGCATGGGAGGGGCAGGTGCAGGGGTACACGGCTTCTTCTTCGCCTGGCAGAGCCACAGGAGCACGGTGCCCAGGATGAAGACAGCGCCAGCTGGGATGCCAATGACCACAGGCCATGGGAGGCTGGTGGTTGACGATGAGGGGGCCACCGGTGGCCCTGGCGGTTTGGGGTCTGCAAGAGAGACCGAAAAAAGGAGGTGGGGAGGGGAACATCACCACGAGGACAGGGAGCGCGTGCCCGAGACCAACCCATGTGTGTGCATGGCAGGGACAGAACCCCTGGACTGCACTGCCCGGGTGGGGGCGACCTGGCCTGCATGGCCCAGGGAGGAAGGGGCCCCACCCCAGTGGGTTGGATGCCAGGGCAATGGCAGGCACTGGGAGGCAGTATGGGGTGGTGGCCCACGCACCTGGCAGCACGGTGAGGAAGGCACTGCGGAAACTGTAGCCCATGGTGTTGGCGCCCAGGCAGATGTACATGCCTGCGTCGTCCTGGCGGGCACGGGTGATGAGGAGCTTATTGAGGTAGGAGCCGTCCGGTCGTGACCACACATCGCCCGTGGGCAGCACCACAAACTTCTGGCCGCCCACATCAATGGTGGAGTTGTGGCGGCCCTCGGCGCCGTACTCCACCCGTTTCAGCCACTGGATTACAGGCTTCACATCACTGCGCACCTTGCACTGAAAGGATGTCGTCCCCCCAAAGTCCACCGTCGTGTTCACGGGGTGCGTGCCCGTGAGCACAGGCTTGGAGCGGGTCCTCTCTACGGCAGGGACACAGCACTTTGCCACGGCTCCTGGGCCCCACCAGGCTCCCCAGCCTTGCCAGGCCCCCCGGTCCCATCCCCACACTCACGGATCACATCCACCTTGTAGGTGGCATTGATGGCGCCCGCCCGGTTCGACACGCGGCATGTGTACTTGCCACTGTCCTCGGGCCGCAGGTTCTTCAGGCTCAGCGTCCACTTCTTCTTCCTATGCTCCCCAGCCTCTGGGCGTGTCAAGGCCTGGTCATCCTTCATCCATGTGATGTCAGGCCGTGGATGCCCACTGGCCACGCACTTGAGCCGCACAGAGCTGCCCACTGGCCGTGCGATCACCCGGCGCCTCATCTTGGAGGGCTGTGTGAAGCGGGGCCGCGCTATGGGATGGGGTGGCATCGAGGTCAGAGGCCAAAGGTCCCTGGGGCACCAGCAGGGATGGCTGCCATCCCATCCCCTATCCCCAGCAGACAGGGCACCCCAACTGCATGCTCACCCCACTGCTGGCTGGCTGGGTCCTCTTGGCCCCCAGAGGAGCCATCAGGCCCCAGGCTCTCCTTTCCTCGGTTGACATCATCTGCAGAGAGAGGGAGGACCCATGGGAAGACAGGTGAGGGGGTCCAAAGAAGCCCCCACACGATTGCATCATGGCCCCCCAAGCAAGACACCAGGGCACACATGTCGCAGAATCCCAGGGACAGCTGGGCAGGTGACCCCGCAGGCAGGGGTGCGACTGGAGGGCTGGCCCCCCCAACCTGGCTCCGGGGGGTCTGCAGGACCAGAGGGGGGTGCTGGGCCGGCAGCAGCTGCAGTAACCCTAGCCCACATCAAGGGGCCGAGGGCTTGGCAAACAGACATGGCTCACATACCGCCCGGTCATCATCCCCTCTGAAAGGACAGAGGGAACGGCCGCAGTATTCCCACTGCACACCCAGAGGAGGCCCTCAGGGCCTGCGTCGGGCAGTGCAGGGGCAGGGCACACTGAGGAATGTCCCCTCCGCCCACCCTGTGACAGCCGCCTCCTCCACCAAGCCTGGGACCAAGGGCCAGACTGTCTCGGGCCACCCCAGATGCAGCTGGGGGTGTGGTTCAGGCCCTTCCGTTATGAAAGGGGCTAGCCTGACTCCTGGGAGCCCCACCCCAGGGCCCCACATCCTTGGAGCCCGGCGGGGGCCAGACGGGTGCAAGCACCTTGTACCAACGTGTGGAGGGCGTGTCGACAGGACACCTGTCCACTCCCCAGTGCCCAGGCCCCAGAGACAGAAGAGAACAGAAAGGTCATTCCTCCCGGCGGCCCCTCTGAACTCTGAAACATGAGCCTCAAAGTCGCAGCCGATGCCAAGGCGCACCCTGACGAGACAGCAGCCCCGCCCATGCTTCCAGTGGGACCACTGCCTGGGCCTCACACACCTCCACCACCCCCCAGGAAGAGCCCCGAGGCTGGGGCCTGGGGAGGAGAGGGGCCTGAGGCTACCCTGGGGGACCCGGTCTGGCCCTCCTGGGTCCTGTCCAGGCTCTGGTGGGCCAAGGGAAGGCTGAGTGAGTGGGGTGGGTCAGGGGACATAGGGCAGTTTTGCTGCCCAGGGCTGTGTTGGCTCACCTGCCCCAGGTGTGGCTCCCCAGGGCGCCCGCTGCCCTCCTGCACACCCCCTGCCCAGGTGACCTCTGACCCACACACTGACTGACCCATCACGATGAGGGTGTAGTTGACGCTGAGGCTGCCAAAGCCATTGGTGGCCTTGCACACATAGATGCCAGCATCCTCAGATTCCACCTCCTTCACCTTCAGGCCCTGGGGCAGCACACGGAAGCGGCTCCAGCCACTGTGGATTGTGCGGCCATCCTTGGTCCACATGGTCAGCGGTGGTGGGTCCCCCTCCACCGGGCACAGCAGACGCACGGTGCGGCCCAGCCGGGCCACCTGCCGCGGGACCACCTTGTCCGCCATCCTTGGGGGGCCTGCGAGGGCGACGGAGGGCTCAGTCAAGGAGGTGAGGATCAGCAGGCGTCCAGAGTAGCAGTGGGTACGTGAGGGACCCGCAGCTCAGCGCGGCGCTGGGAGCTGGGGCTCCACCTGACACCTGCCCAGGACAGGAAGCAGAGGCCGAGCACAGGCCCACAAGAAGCCCACTCTGCCCTCACCAACCTCGCCCCAGGCCACCGGAGCTGTGTCCACCCAGGGCCCAGCAAGCAGGGGGAACAGCCCCAAGCACCCTGCCAGCAACTCTCTGTGTCCAGGGTGGCCCCATGAGCCCGGAAGCAGGCTCTCCTAAAGGAAGACAGGAGCATAGTTCCCAGCAGGGCCAAAACACAGCCTGACTCAATAATCCCTTTATAACCACGAATGAAGAAAGCAGGACCACCTCCCAGTCACACAGGAGGGAGCGAGATGCTGGGGTCTGAGGGACAAGGCAGCTCCAGGGCACAGAGGCTCCAGGCCCCCCCCGCAGTCTGAGACCCACCACCACAGAGGAACGGCCGTGCTCCCCTGGGCCACTCATGCCAACTCCCACTGGGCAAGGGGCCATGACCTCATGGTATCACCCAGGTCGCTGGAGCAGCTCACCCAGGCTAGACAGCCAGGCACGCCATGCAGGAGTGTGCATACGCATGTGTGACTTAGTCCATGAGGGCACTAGTGTGCCTGCTGTCCCTGCACTGGGTCTGGCAGCCCATGTCTGTGTGTCTGTGTATGTGCCATCTGTGTCTGAGTTCACAGACAGCATCTGCCCAGGTCTGTCTGCCTGCCCCATGGGCCATGCCCTCTCAGGTTGCTTAACCTCCAGGGGGCATGACCCCAAGGCCCTGGGGTCAGAGGGCATGGGTCCGGAGAGGACAGTGGTTGGGAGGTGGGCCATGGAAGCTGCAGGGCTCCTGTTCAGCTGGCAGCCCCCTAGGCCCCACCTGGGGTAGTTTGGCCCAGGGAGCCGGCCCTCCAGTGTGGGGGCCACGTGAGGAGGGACCCACAGCAGGGAGGCTAAGGCTCCAAGAGGCTGCCCGTCCACCCACCCCTTGCCGAGAAGCCAAGTCTGGGGCTGAGGCCATGGCTTCCCTCACCAGCAGAAAGAAGCTCACTCTGCCCTCACCAACCCTGGCTCAACTTCTGCCCCGCCCGGGGCCTCTGGGTTGCCAGCTGGCCTGGTGGGCTGGGAAGGCAGGTCCCAGACACACAGACCCTGAAGGTCAGAAATGCAGGCAGGCCTGGGCCCGGATGGTGCTCCTGGGGAAGGTGCCCCCTTAGTAGGTGCTGCTCCCAAGACCCCACTTGCCAGCCCACCAGTGAGGGGTATCTACCCTGCACTGAGACCACCCCTGGCCGGGGGGGCCAGCACCCAGGCAAACGTCCCCAGGCCCGAGGCGCCAGAATTCTATCACGATGGGGCCTGAGGGTGGCATGTGTTTTTAATAACCAGCCGGTACTTCTACATGCAGTTACCAGCTGGCTCTGTGACCAGCCTTGGCAAGCCCCATCCAGAGGGCTTCAGAGACTCAAGCAGCAGCTTCCAGTCTGATTCCCCATGTCCAGGGACAGGGACCCTCACAGAGCACCTTGTGCTGCCCCTCTGGAGCCCACTCCTCTCTGGGGGTGCTGGGGCCGGCCCCCCCTTGGATGGAGGGAGCTGACAGCCTGCGAGCAGGTCCAGAATATCCCAGTCCCTGACTCCAACTGGCACCATCCCAGCCCTGTTGGAGGGCTGGGCTATGGGGACAGGGGTTTCCTCCCAGCCCCAGCCCACCTGGCCTAACCCACTCTTCTGCCTCTCTGGGACCCTCTCCCCTGACCCATATCTCCTCCATTCAGGACCCTCCCTACTGCACCATGGGCTCCAGGCCAGTGCCAGCCAAGGTCCCCACAGCCAGCAGCCCCTCCTGACTGGCCTCCCTGGATGGCCAGCCCACCTCTGCCCATTCGGCTCCCTCCATGACATGCCCTGGGAGGCCGGGCAGTTCTACTGCAGCAGTCACAGCAGGAGGGTCTGCAGGGCCATGGACACACAGCTGCCTGACCCCTCAGCACTCCTGGGTCCCCGTTCCAACCCAGGCAGACCCTGACTGACATCTGCTGCTTCTGAAACTCCCCCATCCACGGGGCCTCCCAGGCTGCAGGACCTGCCCTGCCTGCGCCTGCTGGGCAGACACCCGAGCACAGGCCTCACATACAGGCACGTGCACGCACGCACACACGCACACACACGCAACTGCCCAAAAGGAACAAGGGGAGAGACTACACAGCCCTGTCCTGGGGGAACACCTGATCCATCAGCCCCACACCCCAGAAAGGAGCCCACCCCAGTAGCAGAGAAGCCCCAGCCTGGCTGTGCTGCAGAGAAAGGTCACCTCTAGCCCAGGCCCCTCCTTGCCCTAGGCAAAAGGAAGCAGCTCAGGGGCGTCTGCACGGAGGCAGGAGAGGACAGGCACAGATGCAAAGGTCAGGACCCGCCCACGGTCACTGTCGAGAAAAGGGGCAGAGCTGAATGACCACCAGACGGCCGGAAGCGTGGCCCCCAGGCGGCCTGCATGCCTGCAGCGGCTGGGCCAGAGGAGCCAGAGGAGCCAGCCTTATCCTAAAGCAAACAGCCCTCCCCTCCCCCTGGGCCAGCCTTGCCCCCATTCTACCCCCACCTGGGCACCCCTGGACCCTGCACAGGGCCCGCCCAGCAGGAAGCTCACCCCCCACCAGATTCCTGGGAATTTTGGCTGCCAGGATGGCTGCTTCAGCTCTGTATTTAGCCCAGGAAAGGCAAGCCCCCACTGTTCCACCTGGATGGGCACCCTACCCACTCAGCCAATGGGGAAACTGAAGCAAGACCTGAGGCCCATGAGCACCCGGTGGGGGAACTGGCCGCCCCCTCCGCAGCCTAGGACACTCAGCATGGGAGACAGCTCTGGGGCTGGGGCTGGGGCCAGCAAGCCCCGCCCTGCACACACGCTACGCCATAGCCCTGAGAAGCCAGCACGGGCAGGAGGCAGATGGCTGAGGGGCAGCAGGCAGACAGGGGAGCCAAGGCTAGGACAGGGTCTCACGGCACTGATGGGCACAGGGGGCTGGGTGTGGATGTGGTGAGCTGAGACAGGGTGGCCAGCATCCCCTTCCCTCTCCTCCCATCCCTCCCCTCCAGCCTCACCCCACCCAGGTGTAAAAAACACAGGCAGGAAGTGGGGGCTGGGGGGGGCTGCCCAGAGCGGCAGGGCCCAGAGTGGGGCACAGCAACCTGGGGAGGCTCACTTTCCCTGCTCCTCTGGACCAAGCCCACATGAGCCTAGCCCCCAGGCCACCCAGAGCTCAGATGTGTCACACACAGACCCTGTCACACTGCCCCAGACAAGCCAGGGAGGACACTTGTCCCTAGACACATACTCTGTCCCCAGACAATGCCCCTAGACACACACACTGTCCCCAATGTCCCTAGATGCACACATTGTCCCCAGTGTCCCCAATGTCCCCAGACTCACATTTTGTCCCCAACATCCCCAGATGCACACACTGTCCCTAGACAATGTCCCCAGACTCACATTCTGTCCCCAATGTCCTCAGATGCACACGCAGTCCCCAGATACACACTGTCCACAACGTCCCCAGACATACACTCTGTCCCCAGACAATGTCCCTAGATGCCCACAGTCCCCAGTGTCCCCATTGTCCCCAGACTCACATTTTGTCCCCAATGTCCTCAGATGCACACTCTGTCCCCAATGTCCCCAGATGCACACACTATTCCTAGACAATGTCCCCAGACTCACATTCTGTCCCCAATGTCCCCAGATGCACACACTGTCCCCAATGTCCCCAGACACACACTGTCCCCAATGTCCCCAGATGCACACTCTGTCCCCAATGTCCCAGAAGCACACTCTGTCCCCAATGTCCCCAGATGCACACTCTGTCCCCAAGGTCCCCAGATGGACACTCTGTCCCCAATGTCTGAGAAGCACACTCTGTCCCCAGACAATATCCCCAGACATTGTCCTCAGACGCACAGTCTGTCCCCACTCTCCCAGATGCCCCTAAGGACTCAGGGAGGGTGGTGGTGAGGTAGGGGCCCTAGGAAGGAGGGCTGAGGAAGCAGCCCCCTGGAGAGACAGAGCCAGGACACCCCCATGCCCACCCCCCCACAGTCTTCACTGTCCCCGCTCCCCACACCTCACTGTCCCCACTGGGAGTACCCTCCCCATGCCCCTTCCTCCCACACTTCCTCTGGGAGCTCCCATGACCTCCCCTTTGGAGAGGCCCACCCCAGCCACCCTGGCTCAACCCACACCCAAGCCCCTCCCCAGCCCTGTGCTCTGTCTGTCCAGGGCCTGGCACACAGCAGGCACTCAAGGAAGTCTGGCCAAGAGAATGAAGCGGGACTGGGGTCGGCCGTGTGGGCACAGAAGCAGGAGCCAGATCTGCAGGCGGCTTCCCACCTCCCACAGCCGGTGGGGCACCTCTCGGGTGGGGCCTGGGCCCAGCCATGGAGTTCAGGGGACCCCAGAATACAGCCCACAGCCCAGGAGGGTGAGAGCCCGGGGGTGCAGGGACACGTACCACACACACGCCAGCATGGACCCAGGTGTGCAGGGACATTCACCGCATACACGCCAGCATGGCTGTGGGAGACCAAGGCCAGGACCAGGAAGTGTGTTCGAAAAAGCCAATCCCACTTTCTGGAGCTGCCCTGCAATGCTCAGGACACGAGGTCCCTGGGTCCAGGCGGGGGCCCAGCCCAGCCCAGCACTGGCCACCCCTAGGGCCTCCATGGCTCAGGCTAGCTATGTCTGCCTCTCTGCAGAGCCCACAGCAGCCCCCAGCCCGGGTCAGACAGTCCTCCTGATCCAGCTGGGACAACAGGGCTTGCGGGCTGAAGGTACACTGGGCCTGTATGAGAGTCCTTCCCTGTGGCTGAAGTAACCACAGCATCACGGTCAGATGCCTGGCTAAGGACATGGGGATACCCCAGGGACAGACCTGCAGGGCCAGACAGACCCCCGGTGCGTCTGGGGAGTGCAAGGCGGGTAGAAGCTGATAGCTCAGGTGCCTGGCCCCACAGCCGGTCCCCACTCAGGCCCTGACCTTCTGACCTTGAGCTCCCTTCCTGGAAGGGCTGGACAAGCAATGGCCCCGAACAACCTCAGACACAGAGGGAGTGTGGGTGTGTAGGAACCCCTGGCCAGCTCATGGCAGCGGGAAGAACTTCAGGCTGGAAGATGGTGTACCCAGCGTGGGGTGGGGGCAGCTGGGCCCCCCTCCTGGAAAAGTGAAGTGGCCTGGGGGGCTCAGAGGACAGTGTGGGGGCCCTGACCAGAGGGCCAGGAGGGGAGCCAGGTCCAGCCTGGCCCATGCAGACCCCTGCACCAGGCCTTAGGGGGGGGCACAGCAGAGCCAACCCAGGCGAGGGACCCGAGGTATCTGCCTCGTGGTGACAGGCTGACCAGGTGGGGAGCCTTCTGTGGCTGCCACCCCCAACTCCCCAAAGCACTGCCCAGCACCCCTGTTGCGACGAGGAGATACAGTCCTTGCCACCCACACTCAGCCTCTACATGGTGGTGCCAGCCCACCTGGGACACCCAGTGCAGGGGTGAGGTAGGAAACCCCAGAGACAGTGGCCTCAAGGCCCAGCACCCTCCCTAAGAAGCCCAGAACAAGAGCAGACAGTCCCCCAGAAGGGAGAGCACAGGAGGGCCCTGCTGCCCACCCAGTGCTGGGGGCCAGGCTCTGCCCCACCCCGAGATGCTCAGGCACACAAACAGGCACATGCACACATGCACACGCCCTATACACATGTGCACAGGCCCAGGGTGAACATGGTCACCAGCTGGCCTAGGGCAGCCCCTTGGCACCAGACCCACAGGATCTGTAGAGGAACCGGTAGGACCCACAGAACAGGTGGCTGCCCCAGAAACCAGGCATTCCAGGCCCAGCAAGCTGGCCAGAGCATCCAGTCCACCCCAATGCCCAGCAGCATGCACCAGGCAGGCCAGCAGGCTAGGAGTGTCCCTGGGGATGCTGACCAGCCCTTCCAGGTCTGTGGGTGCTCTGGGAGCCTTCAGGTGGCACCTTCTGTGGACCCTGGCCCTGGGCACTGCTCTTCCTCCCCTCAGGGCACACACAGACACCGGAGTACACAGGGAGTGCCACTGCCCTGGACGGCCCACAAGCAGCACCCACAGCAGACGAAGGCCCACCCACCCCAGTACCCTTCCAGGGGGCTCAGATGGACACCTGGGCAAGCCCCATCCTGTGTCCAGATCCCACCAGGCTCCAAGCTGCACCCCCACCTCACAGATACTAGCCTGCCTGCTGCAGCCCCCAGGCTTCCCCTGCCTAGCACTCCCTGGAGGGCCCCACCCCACCAGCAGGCTCTGACCCCTGACTCCAGCAGCCCCCCACCACCTTGGAGGTATCAGCAAGGAAGTTTCCTGAGCCCAGAACCCCTGGGCCAGAGGTCGGGTGTTTACTGGTGCTGTCTACTGCGGGGGCCCTGGGCCCCTAGCCCAACCACTGAGCAGCCCAGGCATGCCAGGCACCTCCAGGCACAGAGCCCCTCACTCCTGCCCACGTGGCAGACTTCTCAATGACAGAGCTAGGGGTGCCAGGCAAGCAGGGTGTGGCTACCCGGCCCTGTGGGGCCCACCATGATGCCTGTGTATGGCATATGGTGCTGGGCTCCAGATCAAGACCCTGGTCACCGCTGGGTACAGGCAGGTGGGCCGCACGGAACAGAGTGGCCCTGAAGTTGCTGGCTAAGTGCTCTCCAGCATCTTAGGAGCGCAGAGGGAGTCGACGCACTCACAGGGCCTGGCCCCTGCCCAGCCTAGCTCTCGTCCCCACCCACTGCCCTCACAGCTTGTATGAGTCTCTCAGGAAGAAAAGTGACTGTGCTTTCTGCCAAGATGGGAAGCCCCCTGTCCCCTAGGACATCTCCTGGGAGTCCCCCACTGTATGCTGCTGCTCCCCCAGGGGATAGGTACCCACCTCTCCTCCCAGGCCTGCCCTGGCTGGGGCACCTTCTCTCCTACCCTGCTCCACCTCACCCCAGCCGTCCTGGCCTGTGGACCCCGCAGCTACAGCCCCAGCTGGAGCAGGCCCTGGTCTCCTCAGGCTGAGGGCAGCAGGCTGGGCACCTGGGGCTTGACCAGGCACCTACTGACCTCACAGAAGGGCAAGCGCAGGCAGGGTGGGGAGGCACTAGATGGGCGTCATGGGATGCCACCTGGGCCTGCCTTCCTCTCTTCATGCTGATGCGCCAGGGCTGGAGTCACCAGACAAGGCACAGCACCAGGCCCAGGCTGCATGGAGGGCCGGTGGTCACAGCCCACTCCCCAGCACAGCCAGAGCCTCTGAGCCAGGGCTGGTTGAGCCCAAGGCTGGAGGCCACGGCTGGGGAAAAACCAACATTTCCCCTCGTCAGGGCCACGGCACAGGGCGGGTGGCTGAAAGGCGGCTGAGAGCCCGGAGGCCCATTGATTCCAGCACAATGGATAAAGGAGCCTGCGGTCTGAGTTTCCAGGCCCAGCCAAAGGCGACTTTGTTCACGGCTCCCTCCCTCCCCCCAAGGGGACAGTGATTTATTTTCCCTTCCAGGAGTGGGGCCCCAAGACGTGTACAGGGCGGCTGGCCCGCACCTCCAGCTCACAGCCGCTGGGCCTGGCTCCCGCAGGTCCACCTTAACCCCACTGCACAGTGGCCAGCCCCTGGCTGGAGGGGTCTGGGGAAGGGGAAAGGGCCCTTGCAGCCTGGTCAGGGGCTGAGGTCAGCACCATGCACAAGGCCACAGCCACCGCATCCCCACTGAGTCACACACTCTCAGCCTCCTTCCTGGCACAGCATCCCCAGCGAGGTGTCCCTGAGACCGTGCCATCCCCACAGCATGGGGCACCACAGACGGGTACCCTGCCTGCCTGGGTCAGAGCTCAGCTCACCCCGTGCACACTGGCCAGGTCCAGAGGACAAGGGAGTGACCTCCTGGGCTGGCTGCGTAGAGACTGCTCCCCAGGGCCATCTGTGCAAAAGTTCAAAGGTGGCACTTCTCAGAAATCCCCTGAAATGACTTCTTTCAAAGTTATTTGTGGAAGGTATTTCATTCTGAACCTCTCAAGTTCTCACTGTGAGAAACAAAATGGAAACAGAGAAAGCCAAATCCAGTCTTTTTTCAAATCTGAAAAAAAGCAGTTTAAGACAAACCCACCAAGATTGTGAAACTTTGGGAAAAGGGGAACTTTTTAAACATGATCCGAGTCTGTTGATGTACCATTTCCAGAAATTGTGACACCAGAGGGAAATGGCTTTCAAAAAATAACCAAACCCTCTTCGTGCTGGTTCGCCAGCCCGACTGAAGGTCCAAACCGGACCTGTTCACCACAGCAGTAGGAATGACCTCACCTCCAAGTCCAGGCTGGGCCAGGAGGGGAAAGTCTGCACGGTTCAGGGAAGACATTCCTCCCCACCTCCACCGCTAACCACAGAGGCCCTTGCCCTTGGATGCGGCTCCCTCCAGCTCCTAGTGCTGCCAGGGTCTTCGCCAAGCAAAGCTGGGAGGACAAGTGGCACAGCCCCAAGGCCGCAGCCGAGGCGGCCCAGGTCGAAGGGGGTGGCCCCTCTGGGCGTCTCAGCGAAGCAGGCCCTGCCTCAGCTCCAGGCAGTGACCGTGACAATACAGAGGCCTCCAGAGCCTTCCTGGCCTAGTGGCTAGACAACAGGCAGGTGCAGGGATGGGGGTGTCCAGCAGATAAAAGACGAACCAAAGTCTGGGCCACTGGCCGTGCAGGAGCTCACCCAGCATGGCCCGAGTGCCCGCAATGCCCAGTTCGCTGCCTGGGCCCTCAGAACAGCCGCCAGCCTGGCCACGCCTGGACAGCCCCCACCCTCTAGCCAGCCGGCCAGTCCCTGGCGGGCGGGGGGGGGTACTATGGCATAAGGCCCACCTGGGCCGCCGCCTGCCACCCAACACCAGAACGTGGCCATATAAGGCCAGGTTGGGCTGGGTGCGCTCACTGGACAGCGGGGGCGGGGTGCGAGGCCTCAGAGGACTGGTGGACAGAGCAGGGACGATCCTGAGTGGTCAGCACACCCAAAGGGCCGGCCTGGCCGCAGGTCCCGCCTAGCCACAGGGGAGGCCAGCACTGTGTCCTCCTGCTCCTGGAACATGGCGGGCACGCATCACCCACCCGCCACGGATGCCCCTTGCTGGGGCTGGGTCCCAAAGTAGGGTTGCCCACTTGGAGATCAGATGTGTAGGGACACGCCCAGGCCGTGGTGTAGCGCATGCTGAGAGGCAATGTGTGTGACCCTGCAGCATGCAGTCCTCAGGTGTCTGCCTTGAGATGGCCCCTGCTGCGCCATGATGCCCCCATGCTCTGGGGCCCAGCCCCTCAACTCAGCCTCTACCCTGCACCACTTGCCTGGGAAGGGTAGGCCCAGGACTGGGTCAACTGGGGGGCTGTGTGTCAGGGTGAGTCCCAGGCCCTGAAAGTGTCACCGTGTCCCCTAGCCCACCCTGGCCTCCCAGGGTCTTTGCAGGTTCCTAGGGTCCTAACTGGGTCCACTCCCTAAGAATCCACAGGGTGACCAGCTGCTCTGGACTTCAGATACGCAGGTGAAAGTATATGCATGTACAAGACTAGGAGTGTGCCCTGGGGGGAGCCAGGGCTAGAGCCCAGCCAGGGGCAAGTGTGAGTGAGGTGGGCCCCTCAGGTGAGCTGGGGGGGACCCTGTGGGTGAGGGAGCCCTCGAGTGCTGGGGGGCCTGGTGAGCCAGGAGACAGGGGCGGGTGCAGGGCATGTGCCAGGCGGGCACTGTGGCAGGGTTCAGGGCCACTGCGGGGAAAGGGGCGGTGCTGGCCCAGGCCAGGCTGGCCGGGCCAGGCGCCAGGACTCACCTCGGGCGGCGGCGGCCAGTGGGAGGGCCCCCAGCAGCAGCAGCAGCAGCAGCGGCGGCGGCAGCAGCAACACGGGACTCCGCGTCATCTCGGCCTGTCCAGACCTGGGGGTATTGGGGGCACAGTCACTGAGCACTGAGACTGGAACGCCACTCTCGGGCCCAGGGCCCCACAGCCGCCACCACCCCTGTCCTGGGCCGGGATCGGTCGGGCCCCCTCCGCGCCCGCGCTCCAGGCGGAGGAAGCCGCGGCAGGGGAGAAGCTGTGGGTATCAAAGGCAGACAAAGGGTTTACACTAATTACCGGCCTCCCCCGCCGCCCCCCCTCTCCAAACACCGTCTGGATTCCTGGCGCTTGTAACTCCGGCCCTGCCCGCGGGACACACAACACCGAGCGCCCCGCAGATAATCGCCTGCGCCATTAGCGGACAAATTTGCGCTGGGGGGGCCCACGTGGGGTGCGGGGGCAGGGGCGGGGCGCAGGGCAGCACCGCGGGCCCGGCAGGAGCGGCGGCGCGTGACCCGTGCCCGGCGGTCCCGCATAGGCGGCCGAGGGCCAGACCCTCCCTGCCCGCGCCCCCGACCCCCGACCCTCCCCAGTCTGCCCACCCCGAGTTGTGGACGCGCGCGGTGGGGCTCACCTCGGCGGGGGCTCGGCGGGGGCTCGGCGGGCGGGCAGGCGCGCGGGCGGCGGGGCTCAGGGCTGGGCCCAGGGGGTGCGCTCCGCGGTCACTACCGCCCCGGGCGCCGCATCCCGCCGCCCCGCGCCCCCGGGCCCGGCCTCGGGCGGGGCGGCGCTACCTGGGCACGGGCGGCTAGGGCCGAGGTCCGGGTCTGGCGTGGGCGCACGGGGTACCGGGCCGGGCAGGCGGCGGGGGCACGGCCGGTGGCCGGGGCGGCGGGGCGAGGGGCCCGGGGCGGCGGGGCGAGGGGCCCGGGGCGCCACGCCGCAAGGCGTCCTTCCCTGCGGGGCTTTGTGGACTCTCCCGGAGCGAGCGCCGAGCCCGCCGCGCGCCCCGCCCCACACAACTTCTGGCCAATCCGCGCGCGCCGCCCCGCCCCGCGCCCCGCCCCGCGCCAAAACTTCCCCCCAATCCGCGCGCGCGCCGCCCCGCCGGCCCGGCTCTGGGCTCTTAACCCTCGCGTTGCGGGCGGCCCTGCGGGCGAGGCGGCTCCCCGGGGCGCGGCTCTCCTGGCTCGGCCCCGGCCCGGCCCGCGCGTCCCTGGGGCCCGCAGGCAACTCGGGGCCGCCACGCCCACCCCACACCCGCACCCACCCGCACCCCGGCCTGAGTGCCCAATCCCAGGGCAGCCCCCTGGACCCCCAGAGCAGGGCCACAGCCGCCTGGCCTCTGGCCAGCCCGGTCCCCAGCCTGGACTGTCTCCCTGGTAGTCCGGGGTAGCGGAGAACTGGACGGCTGCGGGGCGCTTTCCAGCCTGGCGGCCGGCGCCCGGGGAGCCGTCGGGAGCAGCTGGGAGCGAGGGGGGTGGCCTCGGCGGTGGGGGCGGGGGAGGAGCCCTGCCCCGGGCGCCCTGGCTTACCTGGCGGCCCGACCGAGGGCATGTGTTTCCACAACCCACCTGGAGGCTTCCCCGCCTCTCACTCGCTACTGATAGTAATCATTACTAGTAATAATAGACAACACCCCCTTTAATTCTGCTACCAGGCAGGTGTCCCCTAGAACAGGTGAACAGCGCAGACAGCTTACCCGGGGTTTCCCAGTCCGCACTCGGCATATGCAGGACTCAGGTCGCCAGCCGCGGAGTCCAGCTCTTCCCCGTTCTTCCTGCGCACCACCCGCCCGCGCCCCTCTCCGCGCAGCCCAGCACACTCTGCCTCCAAGGCCGCCCAGCGCCATCAGCAGGGCCTCTGCCCCACCCTGCATTTTCTCTGGCCCAAATGACTGGGCCAGACTCCTCATGGCCTCCCCTCAGCGTGCCGTGTTTCCCAGTGCCCTCAACACAAAACCCATGGCCTACCCACCTGCCACGCCTCAGCCCCTCAGCTCCTCAGCTATGGCCAAATTAGCAGCCCCTTCTCCATCCCCTGCTCTTCCCTCAGGAACCCCGCCCGGAACAGCCTCTCTTTCTGGGCTCAGAAGCCCCCTCTTCCAAGAAGCCTTCCAGGGAAGATTGAAATTGGAGAGGCCAGTGTCCGCGGGCAGAGGGGAGCTATTGAGGGGGTGCCAGTTGTCAGGGTTTGGGGCCCACCAAGGCCCAAACTGGCCAAGCATCCCAAGCTGGTAGGGACAGTGAGAAGCCGGCTTCCCAGCCCAGCGTCCTCAACCCCAAATCCTGCCTCTGGGCCAGTGTGGGCATCTCTAGGTGGAGGGAGGTGAGCTGAGCCCATCCCTGTCCTGCCCGCGGTGGCCCAACGTGCCCACGCTGCACCCTGGCCAAGGTCAGGGCACCGGCTAAGTGGCCCTCCTCAGCCTGCGAAACGTCCGCCAACGGGTGAGGCCTGATGCAGCAGCAGCCAGGCTGCTCGAGCCACCTGAGGACTGTCCAGCTGGCGCTGGGGATCACAGACAGGTGCTCCAGGGCAAAATCGACAGGTGGGTGGTGAGGGCCCAGGCTAGTGGGCAGGCAGCCCTAAACTTCACGGACAGGTTTTCGAGGAGACACCGCCGAAGCGTGAAGAGCTCCGACAGGTGTGCAGGCTGCCGAGGGCAGGTGTGGGAAGTGGAGAGAAGGTGGGCAGTGGGGAGGGGCCTCAGCAGGGGAGGGGTCTCAGCAGGCCAGGCAGCCCAGGCTGGGTGCAGTTGCTGGCGGCTGGGACGGGACGCCGAGACTGTAGGGACGCCGGCGAGGCGGGCGGGTCCGCAGTCCCCTACCCACGCCAGACCGCGCGCCACCCCCCACCCCGCAGCCCCCTCCCGCCGGGACACGCTGCCCCCTGGCGGAGGCGCGGGCTGTGGCGGGCGCCCACCTAGGCCCCTTCCTCCGGAAGCCCCCCACCAGCCCCTCGCCCACCCCCGGAGCCGGGGACGGGCGCCCCCTCCCGGGCTGCCACTGCCACTCCGCGAGAGTTGGCCGGAGCCAGACTGGCTGGGTGCAAGTCCTGCCCTTTTAAAACGGAAACCTCTGGGTCTCAGTGCCCCATCCGCAACCCGACCCGCAGGATTGCCCAGCACAGGTAAACGGCAATAAGTAGTGATTCACGCTTCTTAAGATCGTCATTTAACAATGAGGTGCTGAGCCCTCCCTTCGTGTCAGGATCTGTCAGGGAGCTGGAGGTGTGGGCTGAGCAACGTGGATGGCCCAGCCCTCCGTAGAGGCGGCCTCTCAGCAGCAGGTGTAGAGACTGACAGGGGAAGAGTGTCAGGCTGTAGAAGGAGCTTGGCAGAGAACTGAAATGAAGTAGCAAGGACCAGATTTGCACACTCTCACCTCAAATAACAGGAAAAGACCATAGACATATATATGTGAAAACAGTACTCAAGACACTGGACATCGTGCAACAAAGAGCATGATCCTTGAGAGACTGGAAACCAAGGGGAGCTGAGGATTGTCCACGCCCACTGCCCAGGGCACAGTGGTCTCCCTCCACTGAGGAGATGGGGGTGGGAGGGCAGGCGGCAGGAGTTGGCAGGTGCTCTAGAGGGCTGGAGAGGAGAGGGCTATGCAGAGAGAGAACCCCAGATACCCACAGAGGGTCATCCTTGGGGCTTCAGCTGAGTACAGATCAGTGTAAGGGTGTGAAGAAAACACCTAAGGCTGGGGAAAGAACAACCCAGAAGAATTAGAGCCTCCACAGGGCTGGGAATAGTGCCTGCGTCCAACAGCCAGAGTTGATTCAAGGAGCACTTGTTAAAGTAGGAAAAAGGGTCTTGCCTCAGTAGTAGGGAAAAATGTTGGATATCCAATAAAAAACTATCAGGCATGAAAAGGAGAAGGAAATCATAACCCATACTGAGAATGAAAAATCAATCAAAACTGACACAGAAATGACAAAGATGATAGAATTAGTAGATGAGAGCATTGCACATACTTACTGTGACTATATTTCATATGTTCAAGATACTAGAGGAAAGACTGGATATGTTAAGTAGAGACATGAAAAAAAAACCCTTAAGCCTCAAATTGAACATCTAGAGATGAAAATTATAGTGTTTGAGAGAAAGAATACTTTGGATGGGATTAATGGAACATTGCAAAAGAAAGAACTAGTGAACTTGAAAACCTAGCAATAGAAACTATCCAAATGAGACAGAGAAAATGACTGGAAAAAGACAGAAAAAGGATCAGTGAATTATGGTACAACTTCAAGAGGTGAAATACAAGTACAATTGGAGTCCTCAAAGGAGAGGAGACAGAGGTGGGGAAAGAAAAAAATATTCGAAGAAAAAATGGCCAGAATTTTTTCAAATATGATGGAAAACATAAACCCATGGTTCCACAAAGCTCAACAAACATGAAGCAAAAAGCACAATAAACATGAAGAAAATAACCCCAAGTCATATCATTATCAAATGCTGAAAACCAGTTATAAAGAGAATAGCTTAAAAGCAACCAGAGAAAAAAGACACATTTTGGTAGAGGAACAAAGAAAAGAATGTTTTCTTGATGTCTTGTTGAAAACAATACAAGCAAGGAGACAGTGGAGCAACATCTTTAAAATACCAAAAAAAGAAAACCTGTCAACCAAGTATCCTTTGCCAGCAAAAATGTCTTTTAATAACAAAGGTGAAATAAGGTGAACAAAGGTGACTTTTTTAGGCATAAAAAATTGGAAGAATTAACCACTAGCACATTGACACTACAGGAAATGTTAAAGGGTGTCCTTCAAGCAGAAGGAAGATAATACCAAATGGAAACCTGAATCTACACTAAGAAATGAAGAGTACCAGAAATGGTAACTACATAAATAACATAAAGAATGTTTTTCTGGCTGGGTGTAGTGGCTCATGCCTGTAATTCCAGCAGTTTGGGAGGCTAAGGCGGGGGCATCCCTTGAGCCCAGGAGTTCAAGGCTGCAGTGATCTATGATCATGCCACTTCACTCCAGCCTGGGTGACAGAGTGAGACCCTGTCTCTTAAAAAAAAGAGTCCTTAATATTTAGATCTCTTTCAAAAATAATCAACTGTTGGCCAGGTGCAGTGGCTCACACCTGTAAACCCACACTTTGGGAGGCCAAGGCAGGAAGATTGCTTAAGGCCAGGAGTTCAAGATTAGCCTGGGCAACATAGTGAGACCCCATCTCTACAAAATAATTTTAAAAATTAGCCAGTTATGGTGATGTGCAGCCACTGCATCCAACCAAGATGGTAGATTTAAACCCAACCATATGAATAATCACATTAAATGTAAATATTCTAAATATCCCAACTAAAAGGTAGAGATTTTCAGATTAGGTTTAAAAAAAAAAAAAAAAAGCAAAGACCCAAATATATGCTGCTTAGAAGACACACACACCAAATATAAAAACACAAATAGGTTAAAAGTAAAAGGATGGGAAAAGATGTACCATGCTAACATTAATGAAAAGAAATCTTGTCAGGTGCCACGGCACAAGCCTGTAGTCCCAGCTGCTCAGGAAGCTGAGGCCAGAGGATGGCTTGAGGCACAGGTTGAAGACCAGTGTTGGGGCTGGGCATGGTGGCTCATACCTGTAATCCTAGCACTCTGGGAGGCCAAGGCAGGAGGATTGCTTGAGGCCAGGAGTTTGAGACCAGCCTGAGCAAGAGCAAGACCCCATGTCTACTAAAAATAGCAAAATTAGCCAGGCATGGTAGTTCGGGCCTGTAGTCCCAGCTACTTGGGAGGCTGAGGCAGGAGGATCACCTGAGCCCAGGAGTTTGAGGTTGCAGTGAACTGTGATCATGCCACTGTACTCTAGCCAGGGTGACAAAATGACACTCTATCTCAAAAAAGAAAAAAGACCAGCCTGGTCAACATAGTGAGACTTTGTCTCTAAAAAAAGAAAAAATGTTTTAAAAATCTGGAGTGGGTATATTAATACCAGGTAAAGTACATTTCAGAGCAAAAAATATTATCAGAGATAAATAGGATCATTTCATAGTGATAAATTGTTAAAATCATCAAAAGGACATAAAAGCCCTAAATATGTATGTACCTAACAACAGACAATAAAAATCCATGAAGCAAAAACTGATAGAACTGAAAGGAAAGATGGTCAAGTCCACAATTGTACTTTGAGATTTCAACACTCATTTCCCAATATTTGATTGAACAGGTAGACAGAAAAACGTTAGGAATATAGAAGACTTGGACAACACTATCAACTAACTTGGTCTAATTGGTATGTATAGAACAGTTCACTGTTTTCTTTGCCAAAAGTTGAAATATATTTAAAAGGATTCACGTTGTTCAAAGCATGTTCTCTGACCACAATGGAATTATATTAGAAATCAACGACCAAAAGATATTTGGAAAATCCCCTGATATTTGGAAACTAAATAACCCCATCCTTAATTTCCCAGGTAGTAAAGAAGAAGCCAAAAAGAAAATTAAAAGATGTTTTGAGCTGAAAGGAAATGAAAAGACAACGTATCAAAAACTGCAGGGTGCAGTTAAAGCAGTACTGAGAGAAAACCTGCGGCAGCAAACGTGTGTTTTGGGAAAGAAGACAGCTTACGATCGATGACCCCTGCTCCCATCTAAGGAAATCAGAAGAGTGGGGGCAGATGGCGTGCGGCGTGGCCGGCAGGAGGGAAACATCAAAGGTCACGGCAGAAATCAGTGACATAGAAAACAGAAAAACTATAAAGAAAACTCATGAAACCAAAAGTGGGTTCTTTGAAATCAATAAAATTGACATCTCTTGCAAATGGACAAGAAAAGAAAAAAAAAAAAGACACAAATTATCAACATCAGAAATGAGAAAGGTGATACTACAGATTCTACTTACATTAAGAGAATAGAAAATATAAATAACTCTATGCCAATAAACTTGGTAACTTAGAAGAAATAGACAAATTAATTAAAAGATAGAAACTACCAAAGCTTCCTCAAGAAGATATAAGATAACCTGAGTAGCTACGTATCTATTAAATAATTTGAATTTTTAGTTAAAAACCTTCCCACAAAAAAAAAAAAACACTAGGCCCAGATGGCTTCACGAGAAATTCTACCAAATGCTTAAGGAGCAAATAATGCCAATTCTATGCAGACACTATCAGAAAAGTGAAGAGAAAGGAATACCTCCCAACTCATTCTTTGAGGCCAGCATTACTCTGCTACCAAAACCAGAATTACAAGAAACCTACAACAATATATGTCATGAACGTAAATACAAAATGTGTTTTATTTTAATTAATCAAATCCAACAAGACAAAGAAAAAAAAAAGGATACTACCTCATGATCAAGTGGGGTTTATCCAGGGATACAAAGTTGGTTTAACATTTGAAAATAAATCAATGCAACTTACCATTAACAGACAGAAAAACAATGAGGCCAGGTGCAGTGGCGCACACCTGCAGTCCCAGCGCTTAGGGAGGCCAAGGCGGGAGCATCACTTGAGTCTGGGAGTTTGAGGCTGCAGTGAGCTATGATCACGCCACTGCACTCCAGCCTGGGCAACACAGCAAGACTCTGTCTCTAAAAAAAAAGAGAAAAAAGAAAGAAAAAAACAATATGATGACCTCAATAGATGAAAAAGCATTTGACAAAATCCAACATCCATTCCCGATTTTAAAAATCAACCAACTAGGAATAAAAGAGAATTTCCTCAACCTGATAAAAGTCATGTATAAAAAAAAATTACAGTTAACATCACACCTAACTGTGAAAGGCTAATGCTTTCCCCTAAATCAGGAACTAGACAATGATGTTCATTCTCTCCACTTCTATTCTACGTTGTATTGGAGGTTCTGGCCAGTACAATAAGTCAAGAAAAAGAAATAAAAGGGATCCAAATTGGAAAGAAAGAAATAAAATATTCTTTATTTATAAATAACAAGATCATCTTTGCAGGAAATTCTATGGAATCTACAAAAAAAAAAAAGGCCACTAGAACTAAGAAATTAACAAGTGCACTTAGCAAGGTGGCAAGATACACAATCAGTACATAAAAATCCTAAAGGATGTGCGGTGAACTTTCACACATTGCTGGTAGAGCACATAAAATGATACATTTTGGAAGAGTTTGGCAAGTCTTAAAGAGTTAAGCCTGCATCTGACATATGAGCCAGGTATTCTACTCCTAGGTCTTCACCCAACAGAAAGGAAGGCACATGTCTATGCAAAGGTTTGTGCAAAAATGTTCAGAGCATCCCCAAACTGGAAAATGTCCATCAACAAGTGAACAGGCAAACCACTTGCTCCACATCCATACAATGGAATGCTACTTACCAATAAAAAGGAATGAACTACTGACACACACGGTAACATGGCTGACTCTCAAAATGACGACGCTGAGCCAAAGAAGTACCCAAAACAAGAGTCTGTCCTGCATGGTTCTGTCGTATAAACTTCCAGGAAGAGTCAATCTCTAGTGACGGAGGGCAGCCAGTGGTAGCCAGGGGTGGATCAAAGGAGGATGCATGGGGGGGTTCAAAAGGGGCATGAGACAACTTCCACAGGGTCATGCGCACAATCTAGATGGTGACTGAGATTTCATGGATGTACACACCTGTCAGAATCTATCACGTGTTACACTTCAGACGGTGCCGTTTTTGTGTCGAGTATACCTCAACAAAGGTGTTATTTAACACAAACTAGATTGACCTGCTAGGACACAGAGGAGAGGCACCTGTGGAAGGGCAGGAATCTGCTGAGATGGACTCTCTGTCAGTGTTGTGACCAGCTATCAGAACGGGCATATATTGTTTCAGATTTTTTAATGGACAAATGGCCTCTTTCTGGTTCTACCTTTTGTCCCATGACCTCCTGTTCCAACGTGACCTCCTCATTGGAGCTCTCCCTCATCAGAGCCCAGCTGGCCTCATCCTTGTGCCTGCTCTGGAACCACTGTTTGAAGGGACAGTGGCTGACTTCATCTCCAAGGGACACTTGAGGTAAGACCAGTGACACAGTCACAGAACTGCAGGGGTGGTGGCCCCATGCTCAGTCCCTGGTCAGAGGGCACAGGTGTTTCTCAGTCTTGACCCAGAGTCTCCCATTATGACAAATGTTTGTGTCCCCTGAGAATGTGTATGTTAAGCCCTAACCCCCAATGTTATGTGGAGGTGGAGACTTGGGGAGGTGATTAGGGTTAGGTGAGGTCATGAGGGTCTCACAATGGGATAAGCGTCCTCAGAAGAGACCCGAGCTTCTGGCTGGGCAAGACAGCAGGCCGAGGGGCTCACCAGCACTCCTGCTGTGGCTGGGACCCCATCCCCCACAGACATGGACCCCTGAGTCCGAGCTGGATCAGATGGAGAAGCCTGGCCTGTCCAGGCTGTCCCCACCACTGCCATGGCCCAGGTGCTCCCTGCTGGGGGTTTCTTCTGTTCTCAGGAGGGCAGTGTTCTGGATGGGCACCCAGGCCTGCTGGCCTCCCTCTGCCCCCTCCCTCGGGCTCCTGGAGGAGTCACTGTCCTACAAGCCAGGCCAAGCCCCTGGAGAAGGGGCTCCATCAGGTGTGATGGAAGGGGAACAGGGCTTTGGCCACCTGGAACTGCTGTGTGGGGGTATTCACTGCCTAGCCTCAGCCTCAGTGGGGAGGGGCCAACTGGGCTACAGGGGGGATTTCTGAGCTGGTGTTGGGGTGCTACAGCCCAGGTGGGCAGGGCAGGTCTGGTCCTGCATCCTGTAAAGTCTAGGCAGAGGGCCAAGGGAAGGGAACACACAGACCTCAGTGGCTGCACCCAGGGCCTCTCCCAGCCCCAGGAAGGGTGCGCTCACAGCACCACCGAGGGGCCCGGCCCATCCAACCCAAGCCAGACTCCATCCACACTGGGTAGCAGTGAGGGTGCAGGCTCAGGACAGCCCTCCCCCCCTCCCTTCCCCCACTAGTGCCAGACGTGACCCAGGACACAGCCCCTCCAGACCAGGTTCTGGGCCAGGTGGCAGATCCGAGGAGCCCCAGGCTTGCCTTGCTGATGGGAGTGGCCCCACTGGATCACTCTAGCGGCGTGGGAGGATGTGCAGAGGCCAGGGGCTGGCAGACCTGGCGCTGGTTGCCATGGCAACAGGAGTGATTCTTGTAAAGACAATGTGTCTTTATGGTGAAACTGAGGGCTTTGCAGGTGGCTGAGGGTGGGTGGGGCCCTGGGGCTCGGCAGGGTGCACAGGGCCAGGTGCTGCAGCCCAGCTGAAGGACTGACCCCGTGGGGGGCCCTAATTTGCTGAGGAACAGCAACTTGCAAGGAATGGAGGGACACCCGGAGCCACAGGAGGGGTGCAGGGACAGACGGGCACGTGCCTGGGAGCACCCAGTCCTGTGCCAGGACTCCCCGCCATGTAAAACGCCCATCTGTGTCTGTGCCTGGGCAGCTGCCTGAAAAACTGGGTGCCAACTCTGCTTGGGACTCACCCCCACCTGCCAGTCCTCTGCCCCAGATTAGACCCCAGCATGGCCATGACCAAGGGGGGCTCCCTAAGAGGAAGTAAATCCGCAGAGTTCCAGGCTGATCCATGCTGGCAGAAGCCTGGGGAGCCTCACAGGTAGAGCTAAATTCATTAAGCAAAACACAAAATGTAGGTTTGGCAGGCCAGCCACCTCACTGACCAGGGCGCATCGCCAGCACTGAGGTCTGATGTGCCTGCCAGAGCACCTGGGGACAGAGTAAATTGCCCTGGGCTGACCTGGCCTCAACCTGGCCTGCCCATGCTGCAGCCAGAAGGCCCAACAGGGCCTGCCCCTCAGGTGCTCCCAGGGCCTGTGGCAGCAGCACCCTGAACTTACTGAAATGCAGACTCCCAGGCCCCACCCCCAGACAGAGTCAGGACCTGCACTCCGGCAAGATCCCAGGTGACTCCTAGTCACAGGAGCGTTTCTGGAACCACACACCCTCTGGGTCTGTGGCAACCATGAGATGACTGATCACACACCAGGCTCCGGGCAAGCAGGAGGGCTCCGAAGCACTGCTTGAAATATTTGCCAGCAGAAAGTCTGTAGGTCTGGTGGGCACTTCTTGGACACAAAGCCACAGCAAGGCTTCAAGGCCTCTCATCCAGTTCCCAGACCGAAGCCACTTCATGGACCAAGAGCCCTTGTTAGAAGGGGAGACTGGGTACCTCTGAAAAGGACCTGGCAACACAGCCACTGCTGTATACTCTCATGCACACAAGAGACTGGTGGCCATTTTCCAGGGACTCCGCCCTGGGAAGAGGGAGGTAGTGAGACCTCCAGGGGTTACTGGACAACAGCTCTGAACTGCTGTTGACCCTGCCACCTGACAGCCACCATGACCCACTGGTCAGAACGGGGCTTTGGGAGATCTGGCAACAGATGGGGTATTGGGCCGAGTCTGAGTCCAGGGGTTCTGCAGATGCTTCCTGTAGCGATTCTACTACCCCCCAGGATGTTGAGCAGGAGCCCGCATGGTGCCCTGATCTGTGGAGGGAGGGCTTCCCTCTATGCTCTCCGTCTCTTGCTAGTTGGCTGTTGGGTGTTGGTAGATTATCACCACCTCACCACTGGCCACGCCAACCACAGCCGAGGTCTGGATGGAGCGCCTTTACTGGAGAAGCCAACCAGCCCCTGGTGCTTGATACGTAGCTGCTGCACTGGCAAATGCCTTCTCTCCTCTCCCCATCAAGAAAAGCAGTCGCAGTGCGCCTTCCCATGACAGGGACATCAGCACACCTTCAGTTGGCCTTGATGCCACACTCCTGCTGCGTAGTGTGGTCGGGGATCTTCACGTCCTCGATAACGTAACGCTAGCTGGATGCGCTAAGGATGGGCTAGTGAGTGCCCCGGACAACTCAGGAAGACGTGCTTTCCAGAGAGCGGGAGAGAAACCCTGTGAAAGTTCAGAAGCTTCCCGTGAAGGTTTTAGGGACCCAATGATCTGGGAAATGTTGGGATATCCTACTTAAGTTAGATGTGTTGCCATGCCTCACACCACCCACTTCTGAGAGGCATAGCGCTTGGTGGGACTCTGGATTTGGGGTGCAGCATGTACCACACCTGAACATCCCACTCTGACCCATGTCCTGGGCAACAGGCAATGCTGACAAGAACAGGCTCTGCAGTGGGTCCAAGCACGACACAAGCAACCTTGCTGCCAGTGTGGGTGGCCCACCAGATCCAGCCTTGCCTGAGTACCTGGCAGAGACACCACAGCCTCTGGCAAGCACCAAGAGAATGGCCACCAAGCCCAGATCCCTAGCATCCCGGGTGAAGGCCATTTCGTCCTCTGTCAAAATCAACTCTCCACTTAGAAAGCCACTCTGGACTCGCCGCTACTCAGCCCTAGTGAAGGTCCAACACCGTTCACCTGTCGGCTCAGCGAGAGCTGAGCACATGCAGCATCTGTCAGGAAACATAAGCATTGCAGACTGGGCCGAGCACATATGGAAGTAAAACCCACAAACAGAAGCTCGAGCTCCCACTTCCTGCCCCTTCTGAACAGCCACCTCCCTCTCAGCCTGCATCAAGGCTCCATGATGCACTTCCCACCCACTGCTGGAGGCAGAAGTGTTGTGGATGTAGTGCACACTGTGCCACCTAGAAGGGGACAGCTGCTGTGTCACCACCTTTGGGGGCTGGCCCTGGGAGCAGGAAGATCTGCTCCTGGTGGGCAGGGCCAGGTGGCACGTTTAGCCCACGCTTGGCTCTGTATGGGCAGTATCCAAGTTGACGAGCTGGCCAGACAGACAGGAAGCTTGTAGAAAGGGAGACGTGGGGAAGAGGCTGGTGTGTGGCCCCAGGATGGGCACAGGAGGGCTTGAGTCCTGTAGGAACACCTGCATTTGTCCAGAGGGCACCCATCACCCTGGAAACTCTTGTAGACAGGGATGTTGAATACAGACCCTTTCTGCCACCCCTTGACCCCATGAACACTCCATGGGCCCAGATGGAAGATGGCCATGGCAGCAGGGACAGAAGCTGTGTGCAATTGACCAAGGTGGACCTCCCTGGCCCACGGCACAGCTTGAAGCCTGACCTGCCAATGGCAAAGGCCAAAGCTAACTCATCAGTGAGACCAGAGGGTGGGAATGCATCAGCAATCCAGTGACTGCCTGATGATCTCCGGGCTACTGTCCTAATAGAGATGGTGACCCAGCCCCATGGGGAGGAGAGACACAGCACAGATCCGGCTTTGCTGTTCCAGCCGAGACCGGTGCCAGCGCCACTGTCTGGGGACTCACAGAATTCCCCATTGACCACCACATTACCTCCAAAGGAGGGGCCCATCTCATCACCCTGCTGGCAGCAGGCTCATGCCACAAATCCACGGCTGAGGGGGAAACATTGAATGTGTGCTGTTTTAGCCAGAACACCCAGGTCCAGGAATGAGGGGAGGGTCCCTTGAGGGGTCTCTGCTCCACCCCTACAACCTTGGCTCAGCAGGTATGAAGGTCCTGGTGTCTGAGAAGGGATGGTGTCTGCTGGCAAATCCAGTCCCACTAAGCTGGAAAGTGAGATGGCCCCAGAGCACAGGATCCTCAGGCTACTGTTATGTGGAAACAAAGCTATTCTTCTTGGGGTGACAGATCGTGACCACCACAGAGGGCCAGTGCTTGTTATGACTGAATTGTGTTTCCCACAAAATTCGTATGTTGAAGTTCTAACCCCCAGCACCTCAGAATGTGTCCTTATTGGGACACAGGGTTTTTACAAAGATGATCAAGTTAAAATGAGATCATAAGGGTGGGCCCTTATCCAATCTGCCTTGTGTCCTTACAAGAGGAGGTCAGGACACAGGTGCAGAGAAAGACCAGGTGAGGACACAGAAGAGAAGTGAGCACACAGCAAGCGTGGCCACATGCAAGCCCAGGAGAGGCCTCGGGAGGAACCAGCCCTGCCCACACCTTGACCTCGGACTTCCAGCCTCCAGAACTGTGAGACAATACATTTCTGATGTTTGAGCCACCAGGTCTGTGGTATTTGTTACAGCAGCCCAAGCCAGACTAACTTGGGGTTCCAAGAGGCACCAGGAGCACTGTGCCCGACCCAGGGGGCCCACCACCCAGCCCCACTGCCCCCCATGCACAACAACAGTGCCTCAGAGACACCAAGCACCGGCCCTGAGGGAGCTGGTCTGGGCCCACATGGGGACAGGGGTATGCCTTTGGGGTTCAGGTGGAAGTACTGTCAAAGTGACATCTCTTGACCACAACTTGGTGGCCCATGTTGGCTGGGGGCATGTAGGGGACATGAGCTTTGCACCTAGACAAAGGGCAGGCAGGTTCAGAGAAACCAGTGGGATGAGATCAGGGCCTCCACTCCCAGCCTCCAGCCCAGAGGGTCCCACAGGCTGGCTGTGCCCCTGGGCAAAAGGTCTCTGCCCCTCGCTAGATCTCCACACCTTTGTCTGCCTGCTCCCCGGGAGCCATTCTGCACCTTGCCTCCATCTCTGCAAACAGTCACCAAATTATGCTCATCTGGGCATACCATCTATTTCTTCCCGGGCCCAGATGTTGAGCCACTGTGACCCATGGGGAGTAGACATAGGCCTCGTTGGACACTGCTGGCCTTTTCTGCTACTGGCACAGTCTGGGCCGGGCAGGGACAATCCATCCCACCCTCCACTGGGGCAAGGGCGGGGGGGCCCTCCCCCATGCAGCCACAGCTCCTCACTCTGCCGAGCAGCAAGAAAGTGAGGGACTGGAACGTGCCCCTCACTAGGGGCGATGCCAGAGACCCCTGGGTGGGCAGGGCGAAGCTGGGCTCCCTGCCTGGAGCGGGGCAGCATTCTCCACGTGGCCACAGCAGAGCCCATCCAGGCTGGGGGGACAGGCTCTAGATGGGAGGCGGGTGGGAAGAGGCTTTGCTCCAGCTAGGTCCTCACCCCCGCCACAGGCTTCACCCTCAGGGGCCGGCCCCACACCCGCCCAGTGGCGGCCGGCAAAACCTCACCCAAGACTGCTGTGTGGAAAGGCACTTTAAAGGAGGTGACGGGGGCAAGCTGGAAACAGATGGCGCCAAAGGCTAACGGACCGGGCAGTGGAGGGCAAGCCCGTCTTGGCTCCCAGCTGGCCTGGGTCCCTGGTCAGCACAGGCTCATGGGTCACCAGGTTCTGGTGGCCCTCCTGGGGCAGGGACCTCTAGGTATGGCACAGGGTCCGAGAAGGGGCCTGGCCGGGCCCAGTAGTCCAGTGCTCGAACTCGGTAGGAACCCGAGACAACAGCCGTGTCTGGAGACACAAAGGTACATATGTGTTATTGAGCGTGTATCCACCTGAACCTACCCCAAGTGTCTAATGCCCCTGACTCAAGGCTTCCAAAGGCCCTGGCCCCACCACACCCGGCACTGTGCAGAGGTGCAGGAATGGGGTGGCCAAGGCCAGAGCAATGGGAGGTACGCGCACCTGGACTGAACACAAAGAGGTTAAAGGTCGATGGCTTCCTGCTGACTGGGGTGTACCCCTTACCATCCTGGGAGAATTGGATCTCATATGTCCACAGGCACCTGGGGAGGTCAAGAGTCAAGACCAAGGTTGGGGTCAGGGTAGCCATGAAGGCCTGGGGACAGGGCAGACCCACCACCCTATTCCCTCCAGCCCCCCCGCCATGTCCTTGGCACTCGTCCTGCAATCTCAGGGGACAGGGGAGAAGGCTGGAGCCCAACTGTTGCCTTCGATGTCCCCTGCAGGTGTCCCTACATCCCACCAGACAGGGCGTGATGTCACAGGTACACAGCATGGGGGGTGGAAGGCAGAGAGGCAGGAGGGGGCTAGTCCAGCACCATGGAGTGTCCACAGGGCCACTGTAGCCTGAAAAGGCTGGGGCAAAACAGGGTGGGGGCCCCCACTCACGTACTTGGAGCCCACGCGCTCATCCGACCAGACCAGAACCAGCTGCCCCTGGGTCAGGGGCAGAGCACGGAGCCGGGTGACCTGGGGGGAGGGAGATGTCCTGTCAGGGTGACAGGGGTAGGGGTGAGTCCGGGCATCTGGGGGGGCTGCCACTTGCCTGGCCAGGCGGCTTCTCGGGGCGTGCGCACACGTGCACCAGCAGGAGCGAGGGCAGCGGGACCTCCAGGCGCAGGGTCAGGTTGCCGCCAGCAGGGAAGAGGCGCGGCGCCGTGACCACCGGGTCCTGGGGACAAAGGTGGTTCCTCAGGGATCTTGGGGCAGGTTGGTGGCCCTTGGCACCCTAACCCTAACATGCCCCACAAACCTCGGCCGCACGCATGTGCCGGAACTGCTCCGCCGAGGGGAAGTCTGGCTGGCCTGCACGCTGCCACTCAGCGTGGGGGCTGCAGAGCTGGTTGTCCATGTAGCGGGTGACGTAGACCAGCCCTGCAGAGCGCACACTGGGGCCTTGCCTCACCAGGCTGCCCCCTCCAGAATGCCCGCAGCCAGAGACCTCCCTGAGACCTCCACTCACCCGGGCCGGGGGGCACCCTATGCAGCCGTAGGGTCAGCGCAACACTGCGGTTGGTGTGGGCACGGGTGTCATCGCTTGCATAGACCAGCACCGTGGCATGCCAGGTGTCTGCAGGGCCCTCTGGGCTGTGGGCACTGGCCAGGACGCCCACCGTGTGGTTGCTGTCCAGGACGGCCCCGGCCTGCGACACCTCAGCCCAGAGCTGCTCCCCATCTACGGGGGAGGCTGTCACCACGTGGGGAAGCTGCCTCTCTACCTTCCCAGGGCCTGGCTTCCCACATCTGTCCCCTCCTCTTGGTAAAGTCCCTGCCTGTGGGGTCCGGGTCACACCACAACCTCTGCAGCACAGAGCTTGGGGGGGGAAGCAGGGGATGGGAGGGCAAACCCCAAGAAATAGGCACAGCTGGAGGAAGTGTAATCTGCCCCCCCACATCCATGCCCCTCTGCCTCAGCACCTACTCCTCAGCCTAGAAGACATCCCTGCCTGACCGAGGCCCTGACCAGTCCACCCAGTCCCTCCTCTGGTCCTAACCGCACCCAGGGCATGCCAGGCCCACCTCAGCTGTCTGCAGGCTGACCCAGCACTGCTCACCCAGCAGAGCCAGCAGCCCCATGGCTGTGAGCACTGGCTTGCGCAGCAGCTGCACGTGGGGCGGGCGGGTGTTGTTGACCTGGAAGCGTGCGGTGAGCGTGCGCTGTGAGAAGGGGTGCGGGTGATAGCTCAAGAAGGCGTTGTCATTGCTCAGGAGCGCGTAGTGGATGGAGGAGCTGGTGTTAGCCACTATTAGGTTCTGGTGCTGGATGATGACCTGGGGACAAACAGGGTGGCTGGGACCATGGCTGCAAGGGCCACCACTCCCACCCTCCCACCCCAGGAGGAAAGTGGCTCTGGGGGGAAGATGTGCAAGGATGGAGGGCAGGCCCACCTTCACAACCATGGCTGCATAGGTCACGTCGGCTCTCCACAACTGCGGCCGTGACCAGCCCACCAGTGGGTCTGCTTCGTCGTTGTAAATGGGGGTGTCTGCGAACTTGGGAAAGAGCTGCCATATCTGCTGTGCTGCGGCCTTCTCCTGCTCCAGGATGTAGATGGAGCTGCCTGCACCCTGCAGGTGCCACCAGGGTCAACTCACATCACTGCCACTACCAGTGAGAGGCAGTCAAGGGTCCCAGGCAGGTGGAGGAGCGGGCGCACCTTCTTGTGGAGGGAGATGTAGTCCAGCCGCACGCCCACCTCGCCTGTGAAGAAGTTGGTGCCACTGTGGCAATGCCCCAGGAGGCTCCAGCACAGCGGAGACTGAGGCGGGGCGTGGAAGGAGCCGCCAGGGCCGCCCAGCCGCAGAGCGGTGCTGGCAGCACGCAGGCCCTCGGAGCAGGCATCATAGTAGTTCAGGAAGCCTGGGTAGGAGGAACAGTGTCTCCACGCACGCCCTGAGGGACCAGCGGGTGCAGTGCTCCCCTCCCACCCTCCTCTGCTCCTCTCAGCTGGCAGGACCAGGAAGCACCGCCCACCTTGCATGGTCATGGAGACATTGTCAAAGTCGTGGTGGTCCGGCTCGTTCCACGTCTCGAAGTTCCACTTAGCAACATGTGCAAGCCCATACCTCCCTGCAGAACGTCCCTGTAGTCGCACAGGCTCCACCCCTTTGTGGTGGAATGTCAGCCCATCCACAACTCCCAGGGAGTCCCACAGTTGCAGGTTTGGGCATGATGGAGGGCATCTGAGTCCAGCCGAGCCCTCTTCCACCCTGCCTACCCTTGCCATCATCGGGAAGCCCTGGCTCAAAGGGGCCCAAGACAGAAGACCCATTTGGTGGCCTGGGTGAGCGGGGGAGGACAGCCTGCCCAGGAGTATCCACCCCATCCCCAGGGTCTGCACCCTGCCCACCAATGTATCTCCTGGCCAGGAGAGAGACCAGGTCCTTCCATGCAAACACTTGCTGCTTGTCCTCAAAGTCAGTGAAGAGTCCCGAGGGGCTGCCCATCAGCTCAAATCCTGCAACACAGGAGGGCGGTGGCCCTGCTGCCCATCGCCCATGCAACACCCATGCCCTGCTCTAGCACGCCAGCACCAGGGCCAGTCCTAAGCAAACAACCCACAAGGACCCAGAGGGGCTGGGTGGTGGGAGAGGGGGTGCAGGTGGGCTGAGAGGATAGAGCCAGCCACTCACCTGGGAGGAGCTGGTTCTCCCTGAGAAGGTCCAGGTACCTGTCCAGGTGGGTGAAGTTGTAGCTCAAGCCCTGCCCAGCCGACGCCCTGTGGACAGTCAATGTCAGTGTGGAGAGCACCAATGCGGCTCAGCTCTCCAGGCTGGGACTGCAGCCACATTCCAGCAGAGTGGAAGCTGCCACACAGGAGTCAGATCCAGGCTTCCTTCTCCTTGAAAAATAACCAACACTATGGAAGCCTATCGGCCACTCAGAGCCTAGTGCGAACTAGTGTGTCTGTGTATTAGAACCTCCCACATCTTCCTTCAGGACATGGAAGACTTGGGGTGGGGACTCAGAACAGCCATGAGGCTTAGGGGTGCAATGGAGCAGGCAGGTCCTTCAGGAAAGGTACAACAGGACAGAGTGCGGACTGTGGGACAGGAGCTGGGCAGAACCCAGTGGCCATTCTACCCTGACTCTCTGCCCCTCCTGGAGGCCAGGGCCCCAAATTTGGCCCAACAGTACCCTCATCCCCCCTCCCACACTCCAAGATACAACATGGATGGGCAGAAAGGGAGAAGGGGGCCTCCCCGGCCCTGCACTCATCCCAGATGGAGCTCAATTCCCGCAGGGCTCATGTTCCAAGAGGGGACAGATGTCATCAGGCAACCACCTGAATCTTTAAGAGCCACATCAGATGTTCAGTGAAGAGGACATGACAGACAGTGAAGGGGGCAGAAGGTCAGGGAGGGAGGGCCTCTATGAGGAAGGAACGTCTAAGACCTGCCAAGTAATGGGAGAATGTCTGGGGGAAAATAGCTGAGACTGCATGTGCAAAGGCCCTGGGGTAGGAACCAACTCCTGGTAATCAAGCAGTAGAAAGGTAGCTAGTGGGCCTGGGGCAGAATAAGGGTGTACATCGTAGAAAATGAGGTTACATGGGGGGTGTTGTGACCATTGTGAAGATAGGACCCCGAAATGTGGAGCCCTTACAGGGTTCTGAGCAGAGCAGTGCCATGATGTTTTTAAAGGATCCTTCTGGCAACTCATTGGAGCCAAAGTGGGAGCTGGAGGACTGGCTAGGGGGCCACAGTGGTCACCCAGGGAGAGATGTGGTGCCCAGACTCGGTGGCGGCCATGGAGGCAGTGAGAGGGGCTGGAGCAGATGGATTACAAAGTAGAGGGACAGCATCTGCTGTTCAAGGTGAGGGGGCGGGGGACCAGGACAACTCCATGGATTCCAGCTTGAGTAGGTGGACAGGTGGAGATAAGCTTGGAGCCAGGCTGGTCTCAGTTCTGGCTACATGGAGTTCGGCATCTGAGGGTGGACTGGGTGAGGAAGCTGGAGCTCAGGGGTCTGAGGCTGTGGAGGACGCTCTGGCCCCAGGCAGGGGTGTGAGGTGGTAGAACAGGGGACAGCAGCCAGCACTGGGCCTGGCGGGCAGGAGAGGAAATGCTGCAGCCTGCAGTGAGGGTCCAGGTGTGTGGGGAGGTGCTTGGTGTGGGACACAGACAGGACAGTCAGCCAGGGTCTGAGGGCTTCCTGAGGGTCTGTCACCCAGAAGGCTGTAAGGAGCCTGCTGCATGACAAACTCCCTTGAGGCAGCTGGGTCTGTTCTGAGTGTGCGATGGTGCAGCAGGGGCCGGCCAGGACCACCAGCATGAACCCGGAATCTGGCCCTCAACAGCTGTCTGTTAGTCACAGCAACTTCACGCGGCAGCCCAGCCAGCCCAGCACTGCTCCCTAGCACAGCGCAGGTCTGGACAACTCAAAACCTCCCTTCTGGCCATCCCAGTCCTTGTTTGTACAGGTCAAGGCGGCACAGCCCGTCCACAGCCACAGGTGCCAGCCCCTGCTCCTCCCGCCGTGCCCTCTGCTCACTCACGGGCTCCGACGCCAGGGGCCAGCGACCAGCAGGGCTGGCAGATGCCCAGCGGAGCCCTCTCCATCCCACCCCCGCCACCTCCCCTCCCATCCAAAGGTCACACCAGTAGCTAAGAAATAAAACTGAACAAGCACTTGGGTAAAAATTAAATACCCAGCGGATGGGTTTCAAAGTCCTACGGCAGGGGCAGGGGCGGGGGCGGGGCAGGCGAAGGCACTGGCGCGCTCCAGCCTTTCCCCGCAGTCTGACCCCCAAGGTGATAACCGCGGGGCCCAGCGCGCGCAGGCCTGGGGTCAACACGGTCCCAGTGCTCAATGTCCTGGGCTGGCCCGGCCGCCAGCGGGGGGAGCCCAAGCGCCAGAGATGTCCCCAGCCTGTCACCAGGGTGGACTTGAGTGTCAGTTGGCCTGGCCAGCCTCGCCGCTATGATGCCCCGGGACCCGGATACCGCCCCCAGGGGCGACCCCAGGCCAAGGAACCCGGCGTAGTCCTTCCGCCCCACAGGCCCGCCTGGCTCTCCGTCCGCCTCGGCCCCGAAGGGAGGGGGATTTGAGAGACCCAAACTGGAGAGGGGGCTGAGCCGGTGAAACCAAGTGCGAAGCCCACCCCACACCCCCTGAGAAGCGGCCTGGGCTGGAAACGCAGACTGGGCCGTCGCCCAGCCCAGGTCCGCAGGCCGCGAGGACCGCTCCACCCTGCCAGACCCCGTGCGGGGCACAGGAGGCCGCACGACGGGCTCGTCCTCCGCGCCCCCGCCCCGAGCCCGAGCGCCCGCGCCGCGAGGCCGAGCCACCGCCGGCCCGGTGAGTGCGCGGGGCAGGGACGGGCCGCGCGTGCTCGGCGGTGGGGGCGGGGGCGCGCGTGCGTAGGGACAATGCAAGCGAGCGGGGGACAAGCGCCAGGTGCGGAGCGAGCTGTGCGGTCCCAGGGGTGAGGGGTGCGGACCGGACGGCGGTCGCGCTCGCCAGGCGGGGACGGGGGCTGTGCGGAGTGCAGGCCGGACGGACACAGAGCCTCGTGCGAGAACCTGGGCGCGGCTGGGGCCTTCCTCTTCTCCCCCGGACCCCAGCACTGCACGCGCGGGCGGGTCATTCCGAAGAAAGTCGGGTCTGGCCCCCAGAGCCCTGTTGGCCTGGTCTCTTTCCACGGGTGGTGGGTACAGATACAATGTTTCCTTTCCAAATAAATGTGCTCCAACTTAAAACGCTTGATTTAAAGACAAAATTAAAAACTAGGACTTGACAGGAGGTCCAGCGGGAGGGCAGTTCAAGCAGATTTGACCCCATGCCCCCTGCCCACGTGGGGAGCAGCTCAAGTGAAGAACTCTGCAGCTCAGTGCACGGGGAGCGAGTGGGCCTGCCCACCCTCTCCAACTAGCAAGGCACCAGGACCCCTGGCCTCAATACACAGGCAGAGAAACTGAGGCAGAGGGATAAACCGAGAGGAAGGGGTTAGGCCCCAAGGGCCCTACACGTGTGATCTCGCTTGTATTTCCTCACCCGCAGGGGACACCCTGCCTGTGCGGGACTAGCAGAGGCGGGCCCAATCCCTGCCAAGGACGGCCAAGGCCAGCCCCCACAGTGTGGCTGAGAGGGTGGGAGCACTGGGCACTGTGCCCCTGAGAACTGCCCTCCTGAGCTATTCCCACCAGCCTAAAATCCCACCACAGACCCACCCTCCCCAGCCTCTGGAAATCCCCGCCCCCTCTGGGGGTGGAAGGACAGCTGCTTCCCACACTAGGTTTTTATGTGCCCCCAGATGACACCCCCCACGCTGTCCTGCACCAGTACCTCAGCCCCAGCATGTGTGCATGTGGGTTTGTGCCAGGCACCCTGCTCGATGCACCCAGCCCCCGCCCTTCTTCAGGGAGACCCCAGCCCACTAGTTCTCCAACTGCCTCCTGCTGGGAGATTAGCGTCTTATGACCCCCTCAATAGCTGCTCTCTCCTCTGTACCCAGAGGTGTCCCTTATCACCCCACCCCACCCATGGGCCAACCACAGCTCCCAGTCACTGGGTAGACAACTGCCCCCCGGGCAGAATGGGGTACAGGCAGGGGTTCAGTTATAGGAGGATGGGGCAGAGTACAGTGAAATCCCTGTGCCCAGGGCAGACTTCTAAGAGGAATCAGGTCTGGAGAGCACGTCCCAGATGGGGGGCCGTGAGGATGAAGGTGTGGGAATCTTGCACCCCTGGAGTGTTTGGCCGTGCCCACGGCTTCTTCCCACTCTCTGGCCACACCCCATCCCCCAACCACATTCCACTCCCATTTCACCTCCAAATGGGGCCAACCTGCAGTTGGGTCTTCCCCCACCAGGCCCACGGCTTTGGGGAACCAGGCAGGGCTTGCCAGCAGGCTGCAGAGGAGCTGAGTGTTGGGGTGCCTGATGGGAGCACCCTCTCTCTGGGGCTCTGCCCCCTCGACACTCCAGTGTCCCCTGTCCTGGAGAATGCAGCCCCAGGGTCACATCTGGCTCTGTAAGACACTTGGCTGCTGGCTGGAATCCCCCTTTTGGGACCAGCGGGCACAGGAGAAGCAAGGCAACTACACTATGCCCGGGCCTGAACCAGGCTGCCCAAAGTGCCAGGGCCCCCAGCAACAGCAGGCCCAAGCCAGCTCGGCCTTCCAGCCCCACCAAAGGGACCCCCACCGCCTCTTGGGCCTGCCTCCAGGATAGGAGTGTGCTCAGGACTGCAGCAGCCCTTGTCACTTACACCCACTTACCCCTCAAGCACCTGGTGATGGGGGCTCACCTCCATTATTCACTTTAAAGGTGGGGGACCTGAGGTTCTGCATAATTTTAAAAACAGGAGCTCACTCTGTTTCCTTGCGTGGGCCACTGCCCTGAGACTCCCAAGGCCTCTGCTTTAATTGATTCTAAGGCATCATTTATCTTCACGGCAGTCCTAGGAAGTGGGTCTTGCTGGTCTCACCCTGCTGTAGAGGAGAGAGCAGAGGGGAGCGCCTGGCCAGGCACAGCGGGTCGGGCTGGAACCCAGGCAGATCCAGAACCCTGCCCCCAACGGCAGGAAGGGCATGCTAGGCTGGTGGCTGCGTCTGGATGCCAGGAAGCCCTCTGCCCTGGGCCATACACACTACACACGTACGTGCCCACACAAGCATGCAAACCGTGCACACATGTACACACACACCAGCAACCATGTGCCTGCTTTCCATACATGGACACAGAATCGAGGCTTGAAGCACGGGGGGGCCCCATGCTGAGCTGGCCATTATAGGGTCTGCCCCTGCTCCAGCTTGGACCAGAATGGCTCCTTGCAGGACCAGGAGGATATCCAGCAATTGGACAAGGCGACAGCCCCTCCCTCAGTCCTCTTCCGGGTAGGGGGCGATTGCACTCAGCCCCAGAGAGTGCCCTGTACTCAGCACACAAGCCTCTGCCTCCCGCTGGGTCCCCAACACCCACACACCCTGCACAGCCACTCACTGCTCCCCCTCGCTCCCCTGCGGCCAAGCAGCTGTACCTGGTGCCCCACACAGCTGTAATGATTTGTGAGCCTGATTACAGTGCAACTCCCCGGGTTAGCTGCTCAGGTAACACGCGTCTGGGGGGAACCCATGACTCAGCAATCTTTGGGGTAAATAATTTAACTGCAGATCGCAGCAAACAGAGCGCTGCCTGCAGGTCGGTGCTAGAGTCACTGCCTCTGCTCTCCCACCTGCTCACAGAAGCCAGGCGACCCTGGGCCCACCCAGGCCCCAGCCTCAAGGGACAAGCCAGCCCTCACCATCCCACGGCCCTCTGAGGCCGTGAGGGGCTCCCTCAGGTAAGAGCCAAACCGGGGGCCCGGACAACTCGGCCACTGCAGAGGCAGCTCATTGGGCTGAGGCGTGGGAGCCGTGGACGACTGCCCAGGACCCCTGGATTCCATGGCTTCTTAGGGGACCCTCAGGCTCAAGGCAGGTGGCATGTACAGTCCTTGTGCTGCACACCTGGGCCCTAGGGACCCTGTGTGGTGGGGTCTTTGGAGGAAGAGGACACAACTCTCATCACGTTCCCTACAGGGCCAGTACCCACTGCTCTGGAGCCCACATGTGCTGTGCCCAGCTGGCCTGTGCTGATCTGCCAGGCCGGGGCCATCACCGTCCCCACTCCCCAGGGAGCCCTCAGGCCCCCGTGTCCCGGGCTCTGAGGGAGCAAAGAACACGTGCTCAACACTGCTATGCGGAGAGTTTCAAAAAAGGAAGTGCTTTGGAGCCATGTAAAGCAAGGCAGAGCAGACCCGAGCCATGTATGTGATCGGTTTGGCCTCTAAGCGCCACCTCCCTGATGTTGCGGTGCTCTCCAAGTGTGAAGGAAATGTCAGGAGGTGCCCTTCCAGCTCTGCAGGCCTGGGGTGGCTGTTTGCAGAGGGCTGGGCCCCCTCTGGGCGGCTGCCCTGATGGACAGTGCAGCATGCCTGTCCCACAGTGCACTGCATGGACTGGTCAGGGCCCCCACGTCCCAGAACACCCTGGGCAGGGGAAATGGACTCCAGTCACCCCACATCCCCTTCCAACTGGCCCTGGTGCCACTCCCCCAGCAGATTCGGGGTCCCAGCATCCACAAGGCTTGGCAGGCACATGAAGAGACCCCTTCCTGTAAGTCCTCTGCCAGTCCCAGGGCCCGCGGTGCAGAGGTGATGGAGGGGCCAGTCGGAGTTGTCCACAGGAGAGCAGATGCTGGTTTGGATAGGAGGGGAGAGGAGGAGGGGGCTCCAGTGTGGGCATGGGGTGGACAGCGTGGCCCTTCACCAGGCCAGGGAGGCAGACAGGGAGTGGCGAGGGCTCAGGTGTGTCCATCATGTCTGGACTTGTGACAATCTGACTCAAGGCACACGTGTGAGATGGCCTGGCCTGCTCCCCTCATCGGGGAGGTGAGTGGCAGAAGGCTCCAGGCAGATGTCAGGCAGGAACTGCAGAGCTCTGCTCGGCCACCCCTCGGTACCACTGGCTTTGGCACACCCCAGTCACATGGCCCATTGTCATAATCACGTCTCATGCCACAGATGGAACCTTGGAGTGAGCAGGACCCGACATCCATCCATATGGTGGAGGGGGCCTGGGCCCACGCTGTTGGGAGGAGCCCAATAGCACCCATCTCCTGGCCCTGTCCCCTCAGCTCCCGAGAGCAGGGCAACCTCTGACCCCTACCCTGGGTGGTGGCAGTGCCTGCCCCTGTCTGAGACCTTCTTGTTGGCACCTGGGTCCTGGGCCCCTGGGGCCCCAAGACCATGCCCACTTCTCTGTTGCAGGTGGACCGAAGGGGCCTGGTGCTACAGGATGGAGGTGTCCCCCGATCCCCTGCAGCAGGGCAGGGGGCTGGTGCTGGTCCGACGGCAGCCCCCGGTGCCCCAGAGTCTGCTCAAGATGCTGAAGGCCAGGCTGCTGCAGAGCTGCACGTGCAGCCTGCCACGAGCCCGGGCACTGGTACAGGACCTGATCCCTGCCACGCACTGGCTGCGCCAGTACCGCCTGCGGGAGTACCTGGCGGGCGACATCATGTCGGGGCTGGTCATCGGCATCATCCTGGTGCCGCAGGCCATCGCCTACTCGCTGCTGGCCGGGCTGCAGCCCATCTACAGCCTGTACACGTCCTTCTTTGCCAACCTCATCTACTTCCTCATGGGCACCTCGCGCCACGTCTCCGTGGGTATCTTCAGTCTGCTCTGCCTCATGGTGGGGCAGGTGGTTGACCGTGAGCTCCAGCTGGCCGGCTTCGACCCTTCCCAGGACAGGCCAGAGCCCGGAGCCAATGGAAGCATCCTCAACGACTCAGCCGCCACACTGGTGCTTGGGCCACCCGAGTGTGGGCGGGAATGCTACGCCATCCGTGTTGCCACTGCCCTCACGCTGGTGGCTGGGGTTTACCAGGTGAGGAGCCAGCTGCACGGGGACAAAGATGGGCCATTCAGCTGCTCAGGGCACTCCCTCTTAGGTGCCTACCACCCACCACAGGGGCAAGCCTGGGAGGAAATGTGGGGTCAGACCCAGAGGACAGGCTGGGGCCTTGGAGAGAACAGAGCAAGGCACAGGTGGAGCTGGGCACACAAGGGTGTCCCAAGGCAAGGCACCGACACCTGAGCGCTAAGGGTGCAGGGGAAAGGGGCCCTGGGAGCCAGCCTGGCCAGTGGCTGTGGCTCAGACAGGCCAGACTGTGGCCCATGTGGCCTCCTGAGCTTCCTGTCCCAGGTGAGACCCAGGGGACAGAGCTGCCTTCCCATGGCCCCCCCACACCTGGCTATCTCCTGCCTAAGGCCTGTCCACCCCAGTTCCCAGTTGGCTCCATGTCTGCACTGGAGGGCAATGGGGGTCAGTGCCACATGCAGAAAACAGGAAGAAAGGCTGTTCTAATGCCTAGAGCCCAGAGGCCTCAATTCTTAAATAAAACTGGTTCCTGTGCATGCGAGAGGGTAAGAAGTAAGTGTCTGTGGCCAATGGTGTACACCTACAACGCTCACGTGTATGTCTGAGTGTTCACTGGCGTGTGCTCAAGTGTGCAGTGCAGGAACACAGGAGGCCATGGGAGCATTCTGATTTGGGAAACACTCAGCTGCAACAGTGGATCGTCAGGCTTTGTGCTGCAACCACGCCCCTCGGGCCATGCCAGGTGCTAGTGGCAGAGCACCCGGCTCCTGCTGGATGGCCTGCTAGCCTGACTGCATTCTCTCCACAGGTCCTCATGGGCGTCCTCCAGCTGGGCTTCATGTCTGCCTACCTCTCGCAGCCACTGCTCGACGGCTTTGCCATGGGAGCCTCCGTGACCATCCTGACCTCGCAGCTCAGGCACCTGCTGGGTGTGCAGATGCCTCGGCACCAGGGACTGGGCATGGTGGTCAGCACGTGGCTAAGCCTGCTGCGCAGTGCTGGCCAGGCCAACGTGTGCGATGTGGTCACCAGCACCGTGTGTCTGGCAGTGCTGCTGGCTGCTAAGGAGCTCTCAGACCGCTGCCGGCACCACCTGAGGGTGCCACTGCCCACAGAGCTTCTGGTCATCGTGGTGGCCACGCTTGTGTCCCACTTTGGGCAATTCCATGAGCGCTTTGGCTCAAATGTGGCTGGCAACATCCCCACTGGCTTTGTGGCCCCACGGGTGCCGGACCCCCAGCTGATGCAACGTGTGGCCCTGGACGCTGTGGCCCTGGCTCTTGTGGGCTCAGCCTTCTCCATCTCACTGGCAGAGATGTTTGCCCACAACCATGGCTACTCTGTCCGCGCTAACCAGGAGCTGCTGGCTGTGGGCTGCTGCAATGTGCTGCCTGCCTTCTTCCACTGCTTCGCCACCAGTGCCGCCCTAGCCAAGAGCCTAGTGAAGACCTCCACTGGCTGCCGGACACAGCTGTCCAGCGTGGTCAGCGCCGCCGTGGTGCTGCTGGTGCTGCTGGCACTGGCGCCGCTATTCCGGAACCTGCAGCGGAGCGTGCTGGCCTGCGTCATCGTTGTTAGCCTGCGTGGGGCCCTGCGCAAGGTGAGGGACCTCCCTGAGCTGTGGCGGCTGAGCCCAACTGATGCACTGGTCTGCGTGGGCACTGCGGCCACCTGCGTGCTGGTCAGCACTGAGGCCGGGCTCCTGGCCGGTGTGATCCTTTCACTGCTCAGCCTGGTAGGCCGTACACAGCGCCCACATGCTGCCTTGCTCGCCCGCATTGGGGACTCGGCCTTCTATGAGGATACCACAGAGTTCGAGGGCCTTGTCCCCGAGCCCGGGGTCCAGGTATTCCGCTTCTCGGGGCCACTCTACTATGCCAACAAGGACTTCTTCCTGCAGTCCCTCTACAGCCTCACGGGGCTGGACGCAGGGCGCTTGGCTGCCAGAAGGAAGGAGCAGGGCTCAGAGGTGGGGGCCAGTGAGAGAAACCCTGTCGACAGCAAAGACCTGGGCCCCGTGAGCAGCAGGGCCGCGCTGGTGCCCACAGCAGCCGGCTTCCACACAGTGGTCATCGATTGTGCCCCGCTGCTGTTCCTGGACGTGACTGGCATGGCCACACTGCAGGGTCTGCGCCAAGACTACAAGGCCCTGGGCATCAGCCTGCTCATGGCCTGTTGTAGCCCCCCAGTGAGGGATGCTCTGAGGAGAGGTGGCTTCCTCAGGGAGGACCAGGGGGATGTGGCTGAGGAGGAACAGCTGTTCCACAGTGTGCACAGCGCCGTTCTGGCGGCACGAGCCCACCATGGGGAGCTAGCAGCTACCGAGTCCACCCTCTAGCAGGGCCGAGGCCTGCTCACTACTCCCTCCTGGAAGCCTGTGGCACAGATCTGCGAGTCATCACTGAGATCCTTCCTGGGGAGCGATGCCGAGGGCTGGAGTCATCAGAAACATGCTCTTTCACCACCTCTGCCCTGGAAAACCAGGGAACCCCAACTGGGGAAGGGGGCACTCTAATCACAAGGATCCCACACACTCAATAATCAAGATCCTTACCCCTGAGACAAGTGCTGCCCCCAGGATGCTGGCTTGGCCCTGATGCCAGGCACTGTGCAGTCCCTCAGCCTGAGCCCAGAAGTGCTGTGCCTGACCTGACACTCTGTGTCACTGTCTTATTTGAACAAAGGTCTCTGCAAATCATGCAGCCTCCAAGGTGCCAAAAGGACACACTATCCCAGGGCCTGTCCAGCCTCTGCCCCACAGGGTAGGACCTGGCAACTCTGACCAAGGACACGAGAAGCTCTGTGTTTCTCTAAGCCCTCCACACCCAAGTGCCCCCCCTCCCACCCCCACCCTCAGGGTGACAGCCTGCTCCAGGGAAGGAGGTCCAGTGTCAGGCCCAAAGGTGGTGTGACCAGTAGAACCTCAGCCCAGCCCTCAGGCCTGGCATGCAAAGGCACATGCCATACAACACCAAGCAGACCTGAACCTCCATGGTGACCTCCAGGGGGAAGCCAGCTGTGCCCCAACCAGCTGCTGTCCCCCAACCAGCTGCTGTCCCCAGCACACACTGCCCCACTGGCCCCCCTGGAGCACAGCCAGTGAAGACGTCCTCCCTGTTCCCTCCCCAACAGGATGCTGGGACAGGAAGTGTACGGGCACTGGGTCCTCCAAGCAGCAGCCCCAGCCCTGCACTGTCCGACGCGGCATGAGGCCAGTCTGGCTTCCTCACTTGGCCTGGTCATCTTCTCTGTAAGGTGGACTCTGGCCAGCTGCCCCCAGGAGGCCCACCCCCCACGCCACCCACCTGGCTGTGATGAGGTCCAGTAGCCAGTGGGTCCGGACCTGCTCGATGCCACAGTGAGGGACGGCGCCCACATAGGCAAGGTTGAGCTGCTGGTCCCAGCTGAGGACATACTGGTCAGCCTGGTCATGTGGCAGCGGGGGACTGGGAACAGAGGGGTGGCTGCGTTAGTCCTGAGCCTTGGGCCCTGGCCAGGAGTGCAGCCTCCCTACGCATCTGGCCCCTGTAAATCCAGGACCCATAACTGGCGGGGGCTCCAGGTGATGGACTGGTGCTTGTCCACTCGGTGAATAATAAAATGTCCTTAATGCAGGAACGTTGTGAAGTCTTGTCTTCACGGGGAAGGGAGCTCCCATAGGACAGAAGACAGTGTTCCAACCCCACCCCTTGCCCTGCCATAAAGGAGACTCTCAGCCTCCTTGGAGGGGCTTGGGGACAGGCAGGACAGCAGTCAGGTCCCACTGCAGGGGCTGCTGACACCCCTGGGGTTGTCCCCCTTGGGAGACTCCTGGTCTACCTCGAGGACAAGCACTGTTCTGGGCCTCCCCCGGGCAGCCACAAGCCTCTTCAGTTTCCTAGGGGCCACTGGGCAAGCTCGGGGCAGCCCCAGGCCTCCACCACACGGGGTACCCGCTTAGGTAGAAAACCCCCACCGCACCCCAAACACCGCCAGGGTAGGAGATGAAACCCCTACCCCGATAGAGGGTGGATGGCACAGGGAGGAGCGAAGGGCTCCGTCCTCTCTCGGGAGCATCTACTGTACGCAAGACCACGGGCGAGAGGGTCTCCCCAGATGCGACAAGAGGGTCCCAGAGGGCAGGATGGGCGCCCCGGGTTTGGGAAGAGCGCGCACGGGGATAAGGGCGTGTGGGACGCTCGGTCCTCAGTTTCCCGGCGCGGAGCGCTCACCAGAAGCCCGTGCTCCTCCAGAAGGGCCGCAGGGGCCGCAGCGCACGGGCCGCGTCCACGCGCACCAGGTACGGGGCTTCAGCCAGCGCGGCCGGGAGCGCGGCCAGGAGCGCGAGCAACGCGGCGGGGGGGCGCACGACCCGGGCGCGGGCGGCGCGGGACCGCGGGGGTCGCATGGCCGGGGCGCACGGGTCGCACGGCCGGAGCGCGGGGGGCGCGGGGTCGCAGGGGTCGCACGGCCAGGGTGCGGGGCCGCTGGGGGCGCTGCCGGAACTGCACGGCCCAGCCTGTCAGCGCGCGCCTCGGCCCTCGGGGAGCAGGCGGGTTCCGGGCCTAGCGGTCGGTTCCGCCTCCGGGTCGGGGTCTGGGCGCGTCCTCACGTGATCGCCGCGCGGGGCGGGGCCCCGGCTGGACCTAGGGGCGGGGCGAGCGGGGGCGGGGCCCGGGGCGCGGCGGGGGCGGGGGCGGGGCCGGCCCGGACGGCTGCTCCGCTGACTTTTCGGCCCCTGCTGAGCGCAGCTGTCCCACCACAGAGGTGGTCGTGAGGACCGGGCGACGAAATTCGGGGGAAACGCTCCGAGGAGCGCTTGGTCCTGGCGTGGGGTGTGCGTCGAGCCCCCTGTCTTGTTAGTGCTGCAAGCAGGTCGGGCCGGAGCCCAGAATAGCCCGAGGGCGGCCGGACGCCGGGAGGCGAGTCGCGTGGCCGCGGGCTGGGTCCCCAGGTCCCGCGAGGTGGGGAGGGTCGGGCGCAGGTGCGTGCGGAGGCGAAGCTCTAGGCCGGGCTGGGTGGGTCGGGTGAGGGGCGCAGAGGGAGTGCAGGGCCCGAGGTGGCCCCAGGTTCCGCCAGAGCAGCGTGTCCGCGGACTGTGTGCATGGGTTCAACCGACTGCGGATGGAAATTATTTGTTTAAAAACCAAAACAATGCAGGGGCGCGGTGGGGGGACTTGAGTGAGAACGAGACCCCATCTCTCCAAAAACTAGGAAAATTAGCCGGGCGTGGGGGCGCGCGCCTGTCGTTCCAGGTACTGAGGAGGCTGAAGCAGGAGGGTGGCTTGAGCCCGGGAGCTGGAGGCTGCAGTGAGCTGTGATGACGCCACTGCACTCCAGCCTGGGCGACAGAGTGAGACCCTGTCTCCAAAACAAAACAAAACAACACTAAAAAGAATACAAATTTTAAAACAATACGATATAACAACTATGTACATAGCGTTTACATTGTAATACGTATTATAAGTAATCTAGGCATGATTTAAAGTATATGGGAGGCTATGTGTACGTTATATGCAAATATTATGCCGTTTTATACATGCGACTTGAGCATCTTCAAATTTTGGTGGCCTCAGAGGTCCTAGAAGGAGTCCCCCAAGGATACCGTGTGACAACTGTAGTCCAACGTAGGTATGTGATTCCAAGCAAACATTGTATAAAATAATAATGAAAGGAGCAGTCTAATAAGAAGAAAACTAAAATACTGGACAATAATAGCCCATACGTTTTGAGAAGGGTCATCAGAGTTACAGTGTTCTGGGTCTTGTTTATTTGGGGGAGAGGGGCTAAGATATTGTTTAACATTAGGTCTTCTTATGTTGCAATTGCAAGGTAAAACGTCATGATTAGCCATTTAAAAGAAAAGTAGAGTATATAAATTCCAAGACAGCAGGAAGGGAAAAATGTAATACCAAAAAAAAATTAATGGAAAAAGATTAAATAAAAAACTAAAAGGTAAGAAAGGAAGGGAAAGCTGAGGGAAAAAAGACAGCACAGAAAGTTCTCTTTCCAGGCATAGCAAGCTGTTACTCAGTGCAAATGCTCCAGAGAAAACAACTAAAAGCAGCAGATAAATCATCTTAAGAACAAATCTTAAAAGAATCACTGAACTGAGAAGACAGTAAGGAATCACCAGGCCAAAACTGAAAAGAAAGGAGTCCAGCAATGGAAACTGAGTTGTTTTAGACTAGCCTTCCTCCTTAGAACAACCAACAAAGCTGGAAATTGTAGTACAAAAATCTGTTTGCAGCGCTGGAGAACTACAAAGGCAGCAAAGATTTCCAGGACCAAGATTTAAGAAAAGGTTTTGCAGAGTGGTGAGGCCAGCATTTGGGCCTGGGCTCCAAAACACTGGAGGGCATTCCAATCATTAAAAGAATGCCCAGAGTGCAGGGTTTTGGCGGACTCATGGGGCCATAGGACAGAAGTCAGAGTTCAGGCAGAAAGGCCCTGGTGAACACTTTAGGCTTTCAACTGGGACCCCAAAGGGCTACACCCTAACAGCAAAGGTCAACCAGAAACAGAATTATCCTTATAGGAACTGAAGTCCACCCCTGCGTGAATTAAGGTGATCTGGTAACCTAGCCACTTGCCAGAAGAAAAGTTAATCTTCTCTGCAGGAAGATAAAACAAAACAAAAATGAACAGAAACCTTCAATGCATGATGCTGGAATGGATCCTGGATCAGGAAAAAATGATTATAAAGTGCATGATTGGGACAATTCACAACTTGGAATATGAACTGTATATTGCATGATAAAATTCTACCAATGATAAATTCCAAAATTATTAAATGGCCTTTCCACACTACCCAGAGAGGGGTCCAGTGTTGTTCTGGATTCCTGTTGTAACTTAAAGGAAAAATTTTACACTGTCCAGAGCCCTTGAGGTCCTGCAAGTCAAGGAGGAGGATGTCCTCAAATTCCTTGCAGCAGGAACCCACTTAGGTGGCACCAACCTTGACGTCCAAATGGAACAGTACATATACAAAAGGAAAAGTGATGACATCTGCATCATAAATCTGAAGAGGACATGGGAGAAGCTACTACTGGCAGCTCGTGCTACGGCTGCTGTCGATAACCCAGCTGATGACAGTGTCATATCCTCCAGGACTACTGGCCAGCGGGCTGTGCTGAAGTTTGCGGCTGCCCCTCGAGCCACTCCTGGAACCTCCACTAACCAGACCCAGGCAGCCTCTGGGAGCCGCATCTGTTGGTGCTTACTGACCTCCCGGGCTGACCACCAGCCTGTCACAGTCTTACGTTATTCTGCCCACCACTGCTCTGCATTACACAGATTCTCCTCTATGCCAGACAGACTTTGCCACCTCATGCCACAACAAGGGAGCTTGCTCAGTGGGTCTGAAGTGATAGATGCTGGCCCAGGAAGTTCTGTGCACGCGTGGCAGTGGCTCCTGTGAACACCTGTGGGAGGTCATGCCTGATTTCTACTTCTGTAGAGATCCCAGAGAGATTGAAAAGGAGGAGCAGGCTGCTGCTGACAAGCTGTGACCAAGGAGGACTTTCAGGGTGAATGGACTGCTCCAGCTCCTGAGTTCACTGCTGCCCAACCTGAGGTTGCTGACTGGTCTGAAGGCCTGCAGGTGCCCCCTGGGCCTGTTCGGCAGGTCCCTACTGAAGACTGGAATGCTCAGCCCACCACGGAAGCCTGGTCTGCAGCATCCACTGCCCAGGCCGCTGCATGGGCGGGAACAGCCACTGAATGGTCTTAAGCTGTTCTTCCACAGGCTCTTAAGATTGACAGAAAAAAAACATCAGTTTCTAAAAAAAAGAAAAAGAAAGAAAGAAAATTATTAAATGACTTAATAATTGCATCATGGTTGTGAACAGAGATGTCCTTGTTCTTTTGAGATCCATGCTGAAGTATTTAGAGGTAAAGGGTCGTTATGTCTGTACCCAAAATGGCTCTGAAAATTAAAACAAAAATCTATAATATGATTACATACATAGAGAGAGAAGTAAAAGCAAATATAGCAAAATGTTAACAATTGGCACTCCCTGGTGGTCTAGTGGCTAAAAAAAAACAGAAGAAAAATTGGTGGACCTAGATGGCAAATATGCACGATTATTGTAACTTTTCTATGAGTTTGAAACTTTTCGAAATGAAAACATTGAAAAAAGTATCAAAACCTCAAGAAAAGTTAGTCAAAATTTATTTAATTATACATTATAAATTCATCCATTTTATTGCATGTAAATCACATCTCAGTAAAGCTGATTAAAAACAGTGGTTTAACATCAGATTATACCCAACTGAAGAGAGAATCAAATTAATAATGGTTTATGGGCTTAAAATATATCTAGAGACTTAAAATCTACGACAACAGCATAGATGTTGAGAGGGAATAAGTGGCGTGTGAGAGACCGTAATAAGGGCTGCCAAAGACATCCCTCGCCTGAGGCCCCGTGACTGTCACCTTACATGGTGAAAGGGCTTCGCAGGTGTGATTAGGTTAAGGCTCTTGGGATGGGGAGATGATGGGGGGCCTACACATAATCCCAGTGTCAGTATGAGGTGTGGCAGAGGGAAATTGACAAAGAAGCAGCTTGATGACCTCAGGAGAGAGACAGATTTGAGCATTGTTCTAAAATTTGTCCCCAGGAATTGGGTTTGGCGAGACACACAGGCACGGATGTGATAGTTACAAAGGGAAGGCGCGTGGAACGTGCCAGCAAGGCCTTGCATGTATATAGAGACAATGTGATTTCAATTTATATTTTGGATATCTGTGAGGCAAGAGATTCCCATAGTTCTCTACCCAGGTGACAATTTTTAGGTAACTGCCCAATAGTTTATAATAAATGTGCAAAAGAGACCGTTTGTTGGCCAGGGTACCAAGTGCTGCCTGAAGTTTGGCCAAGTGTGCTGTGTCTTGGGTCCCATACTTCATCAGTGACGTCCTGGCTAGGGAAGGCAGGCAGCAGTGTCCCATTGAATTCTGTCACATAGGACAGCTGGCAGTGTACAGCTCCAATTACTTAGCCCAGTTAATTCCAAGGGGCTTCCCAGGTAGTCCGGGGTCCTGGGGAAGGGCTGACCTCCTCCAGCACCCTGGCATCTGGCAAGGGACTGAGGGCAGGAAAGCCAGTCCCTTTGCAGGTGTGTGGCTCCATCCTGCCTGGGTAGCTGTGCCGAGCTTGTGGGGTGCTGTTTCTGTTACCCAGAACACAATGGGCAGCTGGGCGTGGGGGCCACAGGCTCATGGTCTGCAAGAGCCTCTGTTTCCAGGAGAGCCTGGTAGGTCGCTAGTCATTTGTTGTTTTAATGGGGTAGCACGAGGCCAAAAGGAGTAGTTTCTTGCATCAGGAGCCCTGGGCAACTTATAGCCATTATGAGTGGCTGAGAGACTCCGGCAGGTGTGAGAAGAGGTTGCCGAAGCACCTATGGTAAAGGAGTCTCTGAATGCACTGATAAAAGTGCCTGTTGGAGGAGGATGTCCTCAAGGTGATGTTGGACAGATGCAAACCAACCAATCCAGAGCCCACAACTGTCTCCGTTATCTGACTCTCACACACCCTAAGTCACCCCAGGGTGAGGTATGGACAACTAGGGACTGCCCCTAAGGCCCAGGGCCAGGGAAATTATTTAGACTTTCCAATCATACACTTAGGAGTTTCTACCCTGCCTCACCCCAATAAAGGCTCTGGGCCATGTTCCCTCCCTCCTGCTCCTGCCCTGAGCCAAACTGGGGCGTCGCCTGCAGACCTGCTTGGTGTGGGGGTGTGGCGTGGCATGCCCCCTTCTCCTGGGAAATGTAAACGATGCACCTTCTAAAGGCAGTTGTCTCTGTGTCTGTTACCGTACCATGCCTGATTAAAACTAATCCCAGGACAAATTTTAGAACCAAGGTGTTCCAATGATGGCTTTGAATGTAGAGGAAGGGGCCAGGTGCCCAGGAATACAGCTCTGGAAGCTGGAAAGGGCCAGGTGCTTTGCCTCTGGAGGGAACGTGTCCTGCTGACACCTTGAACACACGAAGAGGGCTTGTGCGATCCTAGACAAGGGTATAAAGGCGTGAAGACAGCAGGCTGTTATGAATAAAAATTGTGGTATTTTCTGGATTTTGTGACCTTTGTGCTATTAGTCAATTTTTAAAAATGTTTAATTTGTTGTGATTTCTTCTGTCATTCTGAATAAATATGTATCTAATTTTATAATAATTATTTTGCATTTTTCTTGAAGAGAGCCCCATTGTCTAGAGGCTGCCCCAAACCTGGCCAGGCTCCAGCTATGCTTGCTGGCCACCTGCCTTGTAGCTGAGCTGCCCCAGAGCCGTGGGAGGAGCCCAGATCCCACCCATAATCAGTCCTGGCTGGCTCAGAGATGTCAGTGTAAAAGGTAAACAAGCCTCCCCTACTAGAGGAGCATCTTTTTGACGTTAGTAAAGGCAGGTGCTTAAGTAGAACCTTAAGCAGCCTGAGCAGAAGGGAAAGAAAGGCTTGGTCATTCAGACATGGTGACAACTAAGAACATTGGAAAGATGTTCTGAAAGGGTGCGGCTGCCCTGCGGTGGAGGGGGTGGGGCCCACGCCCTGCATTTGCAAATTAACCACTTGCTAAATTTGTTTGTAACCTCAAAATCAGCACTCACTGTGCTTCCACAGTCATTCATGAACACGCTCAGAGCAAAGAAGACTGAGTCACTGACACGCCCCTGCTGGGCTGGAGCGAGGCCACACTCTGCCTTCTCCTTTCCACTCATCCTGTAGACAAGCATCCTTTTTATGGTCTACTCAGTGCCACATTTTCTACATCTTCGTGCTTCTGTTGGTGATTCCACTGTTTGAAATGGCCCCGGGCCCAGTGCTGAAGTGCTGTCCAGTTTCCCCAAGCGCAAGCAGCTGTGATGGGCCTCAGGAAGAAAATGCACATAGGTGAGCCCCATCCAGGTGTGAGCAGTAGCGTTGTTGGCCGTGAGCTTGATGTTGATGAATCAATGATATTTATATATACATGTGTGTATATAAATATATATTGAATAAGGTGTTCTTAAACATATACACACAGAAAAGAAGGTTATGTATTGATCAAGTGCCAAAAACATGACCAGAGACTGGCAGGAACCTAACTCAGGATTTCCCCCAAAAGCAATGGTTCAGCATTCATGGTGAACAGTTACTGTTGTAAACAGAACTACCTTGAATAATGAGAATCAACTGTAATTGACAAAAGAATCACCTCCAGAATATATAAAGAATTCCTACCAATCAATAAGAAAAAGAAATTAAATAGAAAAATGGTCCAGACATTTAACAGAGCCTAACAAGCAGAACTGCAAATGGCAGACAAATCTGTGACAAGGTGTAAGTCTCCCCTGCCATCAGACAATGAGTCAAAAACACACTGAAATACCTCTGCACCCCTCCAAAAAAGGCTGAAATTGTGGAACTGTTAGTGTCCAGGGTTGGCAAAAATGTGCAGCAGAGGGAAGTTTCCTACATTGCTGATGGAAGTATGAATTTTTACTTTTGTGTGGATTTTTGGAAAAATGTTTGGGATTATCTTCTAAAGGTGAACATAGCATGTCCTGTGACCCAGTGGTTTACCCCAGCAGATGTGTGGATGTGTGTGCATGTGGTGTCCAAACACAGGGACAAGAATGTTCGGGAAGCATTATTCATAATAGCCAAAATCTGGCAGTAATCCCCAAGCCCATTAATAATAGAATAAACAGGCCAGGTGTGGTGGCTCACACCTGTAATCCCAGCACTCTGGGAGGCCGAGGCAGGAGGATCGCTTGAGTTCAGGAGTTCGAGACCAGCCTGAGCAAGAGCAAGACCCTGTCTGTACTAAAAATAGAAAACAAAATTAGCCAGGCATGGCGCGCACCTGTAGTCCCAGCTATTGGGGAGGCTGAGGCAGGAGGATCTCTTAAGCCCAGAGCTTTGAGGTTGCAGTGAGTTATGATCACGCCACTGCACTTCTTTTCAAAAAAAAAAAAGAATAAATAAACTATAGTATGCACCCACAACGGAATAGCAGCAATTGATGTGCAATTTAATTTGCAGCGTCAATAGAAAGGACTGGTCCTTGGAGCTCAAAACAAAATGTCAAGTGAGAGAAGTCAATCGCCAGATAGCACAGACTCTGCTTTCTCCTGTGCCGGTCAACATAGGCTGGAATCGTCGACGTGTGTGTGAGTTTCCTAGGGTTGTCATAACAAAGTACCACACACTGGGTGGCTTAAACAACAGAAATTTATCATCTCGAAGTTCTGGAGGCTGGAAGTCCAAGATCAAGGTGTGGGCACGGCTGGCTCCTCCTGAGGCTGCGAGGGAGGACCTGTTCCAGCCTCTCTCCCACTCCTGGCGGGTGCTGCAATCCTTGGTGTTCCTGGGTTTGTAGAAGCACCACCTGGACCTCTGCCTTCATCTTCGCATGGCGTTCTCCCTGTGCACATGTGTGTCTCCAAATTTCCCCTTTTTATAAGGACACCATTGTACTGGATTAAGGGCCACCTTAAAGACCTCATTTTAATTTGATCACCTCTGTAAAGACCCCATCTCCAAATAAAGTCACATTCTGAGGTGCTGGGGTTAGGACTGCAACATATGCATTTTGGGGGAAACAATTTTACCCATAACAGTGTGGTTAGACTTCAGCATGGTAGCTTCCTTAGGGAGCAGGGAGGGAAGAGGGCCCTCACCGGAACCCGATCATGCCAGCACCCCGAGCTCCTCCAGAACTGTGAGAAATGCACTCCTTGTTTAAGCCACCTGGTCTGTGGTCTCTGCTATGGCAGCCCAAGCTGACCAAGACAGTGCGGGAAGGGAGTAGGAGAAACAGCCCGAGACTCACACAGAAGAGGCTCTCCACAGCAGCAAACAGTCCAGGCAGCCCTTCCAGCGAGAAGTTGCTAATTGTTTTGAAAGTTTGTCGGAGGGTTTGATGGAAGTATTGTTCGCTTGCTATTTTAATTAACATGCTAGATGAGAAAGCACAGTAAAGTTCTGGCAGAAATGGTCAGATGTGGGTTTTCCTTTTTTAAGATGTCTTTGATGCTCTCCACTTTCCCTGAATGGAGAAAAGAATGTCCTTAAATACTATTTTTCCCCAGAAGTCAGCTACAGTCTGCACCATGTGGAGCAGGCTTCATAAGTCTCTGTCTCCTCCTGGGCAGCAGGGCTGGGTCACAGCCCTCCCAGAGCCAAGAGGCAGATGGGGCCTGGGGTGGGGCTCTCACAGGTGACCTGTGATCTGGCCCAGGGTAGGTGCAGGGGCGTGGCCTGGCTGAAGTGGGGGGCGGGGGCGCTGAAGAGGCCAGAGAGAAGGAGTGGGGCCCAGGTCCTCCCAGCTGTCTTGCTGGAAGGTGCAGGGACCAAGGGGTGGTAGACCCAGCTGAATGCTCCAGGGGCAGGGGCAGCATGCACTGACCCCCTCTGGGCACCGGGCTAGGACTCCCTCGAGTCCTTGAACAGCCTGCCCCAGGGCCTTGGCACTGGCCATTCCTCTGCCTGGATGCGTTCCAGCTACCACAGGCCAGCTCCTCCTGGTTACTCAGCCCTGGCTCCCTCCATCCACAGCTGGCATCGAGACACTAGGCATTTCAGGCTTGTTTATTCCTCAGTTTGCTGTTGGTTGCCCAGAACACAGCTCCTGGAGGGCAGAGAGGTCCCTGGATGCATGTTGCCACACCCCCTGCATCCCCGGGCTGCCCAGAGCCCTGCCCACAGCAGATGCTTCACCAGTTTCTGGACAAATGACAACTCCTTCGGGGTTTTTTTTTTTTTTTTCACTTTTTTCACCAACTTTATTGAGGTATAATTTACATACAATAAAATTCACTAATTTAAAGTGTATAATTCAATGACTTTTGATAAATGTAAGCGGTCACATAAGCACCACCATAACTAAGATATACAGTATTTACATCACCCCAAAAAGTTTCTTTGTGTTCCTTGTCGTCAATTCTCTTCCCTCATTCCTGGCCCCAGACAACCACTGATCTGCTTTACGTCACTATACTTTTGCTTCTTCTGGAATTTCATATAAATGAAATCATACGACATGTTCTTTGTGTCTGGTTCTTCCACTTAGCATAATGCTTTTGATATTCTTCTATGTGATAAGTGTTTCAGTAGTTTATTAATTTTACTGATATATCACAATTAGTTTAACCATTCACCAGTTGATGGACATTAAGATTCTTTCCAGTTGTTGACTATTATAAGTAAAGCTGCTATGAATATTTGTATATAAGTCTTTGTGTATAAAAATGACACTTGTCATTTCTTACACAAGTACCTAAGAGTGGGATTCTTGGATTGTATGATAAATGTATGTTTACCTTTATAAGAAACTGCGGAACTTTTCCAAAATGAGTATTCTGCACTCCCACCGGCAATATATGGGAGTTCAGTTAGTCCACATTCTTATCAACACTTGGTGTTATCAGTCTAATTTTAGCCATTCTAGTATAGTGGTTATCTCATTGTGATTTTAATTTGTTTTTCCCTGATGACTAATGATGTCAAGCATATTTCCATGTCCTTGTTGGCCATTTATGTATCTACTTTTGTGAACTGTCAGTTCAAATCTTTTGCCTATCTTTTTTCTCCTCAAATTACTTTGAACCATTGCCTATCTTTTATCATATTGTTTATCTTCTTTTTATTGAGTTGTAAGAGTTTTTTAAAAATATATTCTAGATAAAATTTTTTTTAATCAGATACATGTTTCACAAATTTTTTTCTATGTGGCTTGCCTCTCATTTTCTTAGGTATCTTTCAAAGAGCAATCATTTTTAATTTTGATGAAGTCCAATTTTATAATTTTTTTCTTTTATAGGTTGTGCTTTTTGTTCCAAAAACATGAAGTAGAAAACTATAAGGTTTTTTTAAGAGGTGAAAATACAATATATTTTTTTTAATTAAAAAGTATATACATATTTTTTTTTGGAGGACAAACTATTTATTAATTTTTTTTTAATTTCAGAATATTATGGGGTCCTTCGAGGTTTGACGATTGAGGTTCTCCTCCGTCATTGGGCTGGGTCACTGGCACCATCCTCTCTCCCGGACACAGGCCCTGCCCTCCACTCCTGGGATCAGAGGGCAAGTGTCCCTGTCCTTCCCTCCCCGCCTTCAGGAGGCTCTAGCACACCCCTGGCATTTCCTCGAAGCTTTGTGGTCATCAGCCTTTCCCTGGGACATTATCCTCCCCTGGCTGTGCCCTGTCCCGGTTTTCCTCTTCCTCACGCCCCACTGTGTTGCGCTGCCCTGGAGCGCGCCCTTCTCCCCACGCCCTGCAGGTCCCTGCTGTGCCGCCGGGGGTGAGGGGCCTGGCTCCAGAGGCCCCTGAGGACCGCCAGAGACCACGTGGGTCCCCCAGGAAGCCCCTCGGCCGACGACGCCCAGCGCGGCCATGTGCACTGCAATCCACGGTTAGGCCCACGGGAGCAGGGCCCCGGAGTGCTGCCAGCCGCGGGGGCAGGTGACCCGCGTGGACGCTGACCCCGACCGTCGCTGGCACCACCTGCACAAGACAAAGCTGTGCGTGGTGGGGCCGCCCCTCCACAGAACCCCGCGCCCGAGGGGCCCCCACGGCCGGATGCAGGAGAGCTGGGAGCGGGGGCAGGGACCGGGGTCGAGGAGGCCGGGCGAGGACCGCGACGGACAGCCCCGGACGTCCCAGCTGGCGGGCGGGCACAGCCGCGTCACGCCCCGGGGAACGCTGACTGCGCCCGGGGGACCTGTGCGGGCTGCGCAAGTTCCGCGCGCGGACACCCCGCAGCCGGAGCCGCCCACACGCCGCGCGGGGTCCGCGTGCACTCCGCCTGCCGGGGGCTCCCTGCGCAACCGCGAGCCGTGCGGGAGGCGTCCCTCTGCGCAGCGGCGGGCCTGGGCGCCGCAGGTGCAAACGCCTCGCGGGCGGTGTCCCGAGGCCACCGCGGGGAAATCTGCGCCGGCTGCGGCCCGCGGGCTGGCGCAGGCGGTCAGGTCGAGCCCAAGCGAACCAAGCCAAGCCCGCCCGGCTGATCCCGCGGCCCGCTGACCCGGGCCCTGAGGGCCCCGCCCCTCAGACCCCGACCCCGCCTTCACCCCGCCTCCTGGCCCCGCCCCGCGGCCCGCGACTGCGCAGTGGGCCGGGCGCAGTCGGCAGACTGGCCGCGCGGGCGGAGCGGCCGCGGCGCCCGTCGCCCTCAGCTCGCACCCGCCTCCAGCGCGCCCGCCGGGGCCGGAGCGGGCTGGCGCCAGACTCCCGGGCCCCGCCGCCGCGCCGGGCCACAGCTTCCGGAAGGTGACGCTCACCAAGCCCACCTTCTGCCACCTGTGCTCCGACTTCATCTGGGGGCTGGCCGGCTTCCTGTGCGACGGTGAGCGCCCGGCCGGGAGCCCCTCCGAGGCGGGGCCGGCCTATCCCAGAACGCACGCCACTCGCTTGCGTCGGGCTCCCGGCCCCTAACTCTAACCCTAACCCTCTGGCCCGGGTTCTCCCACCCCGGAGTGCGCCCCTCACCTTGAGCTCTGCTCCTGCAGCAGCGGCCTCCCCAGGACAGGGCCCCGGGCGCCAGCTGGGCCCAGAACCTCCCTGCTGAGGTGATGGCCAGCTCTTTCAGGAGTGGGGGCAGTGTGCCACAGTGCAGTGCTGTGCTTGGAATCCAGGTGGGCTGTGTGGGGCAGGGTGTGCGTGGGGACAGTTGCGGTGGTTGGGGGTGAAGCCAGGTGATCTTGAGGGAAGTCGGACGTCTTCTGGGGTCCCCATGGCCGGCTTCCTCTCCTAGCAGCTAGGGCAGCAGTTGTGGCCAAGCAGGGCTGGCCTGGGCCCTGGTCCTGCTCCTGCTCCTGCTCTCCCAGGTGGGGCGGCCCCAGCATGGCTCCACCCAGCTGCTAAGCCGGCCTGGCTAGGGTGAGGGTGGCCCTCCCCTCCTCTGGCTCCCAGGTACTTCCAGAGTTGTGTCTTTTCTGGTCATCCTCTGTCCTGTAAGCAGGTGGGCCCTGGAGACAGCCCAGCCTCTGTGGAGGGAGCCTGGGACAGGATCAGAGTGTTTGTGTGGAGTGCATGGACGTTTGACACTTATTGCTTCTTGGCCTGGGATGTGGAGGTGGGAGAGGGCTAAGGAGCCTCTGCCCTGCTCAGGGAGATAGGCCTTTGCTCTGGGGACAGCCAGGGCCTGCAGAAGGAGGCTGGGCCTCTCACACAAAAGGGATGCCTTCTGCGGTGGAAATGACATGGTCCTTCTGACCCCCAGGGCTGCACAAGGTGGCCTGCCCAGCTGGCATGGGGGTGGTCTGGGTTCTCTGTCAGATCACAAACATTGCACTGCCCTGTCTGCCCCCTGGGAGTGCCAGGGGGTTCCCCTGAGGTGAAGGATGTGCATGTGCAGGCTGAGGCAGCTCCAGGTCTGAGGCCAGACCATTGGATTTGACACACAAGTGAAAGGTAGAGAAGGCAGAACTCCAGGTCTGAGGCTAGACCCAGGATCTCTGTGCAGGTGAGAGATGATAAAGGGAGAACTCAAAGTCTGAGGCTAGAATCTGGGTCCCCCTCACAGGTAGGACCCTCTGCAGGTGGGGCTCAGGAACTGTGAGCATTGTCCTGGGGCAAAGCAGCTCACTGAAGGAGGCCAGCATAGTGCTTGGGAGGGAGCACAGAGCAGAGGGCCTTGGCAGGGCTGTGGGCTAAGGAGGAGCCTGGGCAGTGTCTGCTGCAGCTGCCTTCCACACAGTTGTCAGGGTGCCCTCCTCCTGTCTCCCTACTTCTCTTGTCCAACCAGCCTACTGCTGGAAGTTTGCTCTAGAACAGCCCATGAGGAACTTCTGTGCGCCCACTTCTAGGGACTGGGGTGTTCAGGGCTGCAGCAGTGGGGTGAGGTGTGTCACAACTGAGGGCCTTCTGGGAGAGCTGCCTGTCCCAGGACCAGGCTGCCTCGAGGCTCCATGGGCACAGTTTTCACCCTCAGCTGCCTTGGTGGGTGTGTCCTGCCCACTTCCCAGCCCCTGCAGCCTCAACCCTCCTGTTGCTCCCACGCTGTGGGGCCCAGGCCTCTCCCCGAGTCCTGTCCATCTCTCTCCCTACTGAGCAGTTGTGTGAGGACGGGGTGGGGTGTGCTGCTTGCTGTTCCCTTGGCCCTCCTGAGCACTCCGCTGGCCGCGCTGCTGCCCTGGGCTCCTTGTATGCAGTGAATGCTTAGTGCTCCCTGCCTCGGGAGGCCCGGGGCTGTCCACCTCTCCAGCGGCTCCTGCCTTCTGGGGCCCTCACCTGGCCACTTGCATCAGCAGCCTTGGGTGACTTTGGGTCTCAGGCACGGTGCACAGCACAGCTTGGGTGGAGTGAGAGAAGGGTGTCCCTGGTGAAGCCGATTTGGGGCTTCAGAGATCGCACAGAGATTCAGGAGCCTGCGAAGCCCCCTGCCTGTCTCGTGAGGCTGGTGAGCCTCAGAACTGCCCCTTGAAGAGGCCCGACTGCAGAGACGGAAGGCGAGCTTGCCCTGTGTGCCAGGGGCAGGGCCACTGTCAGAAGAGAGGATGTGCTTATTGTCCTTCAGGACGGTCAGGGCCACCCAGGCCCCAGCTTCTCAGCCTCGGCCTTTCTCAGATGAGGGAGGGAACTTGGAGGATCACAGTGCCCAGGGGCTGCCTGGCGGGATTGGTGGGAATTGCCTTTGGTGGTCCTGCTGGCCAGGGCCCAACCCTGGGCCTCTCACTTCCTGGGTGGGACAGGGCCAACTCACGGGCTCTCATCCCCACAGTCTGCAACTTCATGTCCCACGAGAAGTGCCTGAAGCACGTGAAGACGCCATGCACGAGTGCTGCGCCCAGCCTGGTCCGGGTGAGTGTGGGGTGGGGGTGCCACACCTGCCAGGAGGCTGGGGTGTATGTGTCGGCTCTCGTGGGGTGGGGGTGCTGAGACCCTGGCTGTTCATGCTGTCAACTTTAGCTGCACCCGTGGTTAAAAAGCAAAGGTTGGAAAACTGCTCAGGATTAAGAGGAATGAACTGTTCGCGCACTGAGCTCCCTGGATGGGCCTCCAGGGGACTGTGGTGACTGAGAAAAGCCAATCCCAAAGGTCACATACTGCAAGATCCTGTCCATAGAACGTTCTTGAAATAGCAAAACTAGAGTGAGCACAGATGGAGGTTTCCAGGAGTTAAGGAAGTGGGTGTGGCTGTGAAAGGGCAGTGGGAGGGGAGGGGATGGAGGTTTCTGCATCCTCACTGCATGTCGGCATCCTGGCTGTGACACTGACTAGTTTCGCAAGATGTTACCTTTGGGGGAAACTGGGCAAGGGGTGTAAAAGATCTCTCTGTATCATTTCTCACAACTGCATGTGAACCTACACATATCTCAAAATAGCAAGTTAAAAAGCAAAGACAGTAAACCTTGGAGCTTAGGGAGGTCTTGGCCACCAACTTCCCTCTGCAGGGCTCTGGGCAGGGCAGGGAGATGACTGGCCCAGGTCCCTGCAGGGCGCAGGGCACTTCCCTTCTCTGGGTCACGGTGGTGAAGGCAGCAACATTTAGGGAGGGCTGATGGTGTCGGGGGCTGTTCTGTGTGGGCCATGCTCATTCCTCCCTTGACCGCCAGCCTCGCCCTCTGCAGACTGCCCCCCACCCCCATTCCTCCATGCGATGTGTCCAGGATATGTCCAGGCTGCAGGGGGGCGCTGGGCAGTGGGACCCGCCCACTTGGTGCAGTGGGAGAGTGCAGGTCGTGAGGTGGGCAGCATGAGGGGAGGCCAGGCCAGCAGATGCACCTGCCACTGCTCAGGGTCTGGCTGTGGCGTCTCCCTCTAACGTTTGATGCTGGGTTTGGGAACGACTTGATTACCAGGCTGAGTGCAGAAGAGCTGGCTCCTGGTGGCAGCCAGTACCCTTGGGACACCATGTCAGCTTGAGTGGTCCCTCATGTGGACATCCTGAGGCTGCAATTTTCTAAAGTTGATTTTAATGTTTTCTTTTGTACTTTACTAAATTAAAAAATACAAGTACGTATTTCAAATATATGCATGATGGAAAATTTAGAAATACAGATATTTAACAAAGAAAATAACTATCACCCACCATTCTGGCACGTCCCCAGTTACCGTTCTGGTATTTTTCTGTTTATTCTTTCGTGCATATTTTCACTAAAGTTTTGGGATATTTGGGTAAAGACAAGGGTCAGGAGGGGAGACTCGATCCTGCTCTTGTCCCTTCTCATGGACAAGCAGAATCCACCCCCTATTCACGCTCATTACAGTCTGAGTCCCTCCTGGGGGGTTCTGGGGGTGCACTGGGAGCCCTTGGACCCGAGGAGACAGATGCCTGGCAGTTGACAGACCCTCGCCTGGCCCAAGGAGGGAAGTGTGGGTGGCAGGTGGGCCTCCGCCTGTGTCAGGCAGGACTTGATGGAAGCCACAGAGCCCTCTCCTCTGCTTTTGATTGGCCTGGCTGCCCCCAGGCCTGGGGATGTAACCACTGCTGGGGTCTCCTGGGAGGCACAGCTGGACCAGGGCTGGGCAGTCCCCAGCAGAGGCCTGAGCTGCAGAATGGTCCAGGTGCAGAGGGAGGGGGTGATGGCATGGGCAGGCTCTTGTCAGCCCTCATGGAGTATCTAGGTGGGTGTGCTGGAGAAGTCCCCAGCAGGACCTGCATGAGGTGAGGCTGCCCTGTGCTCTTGCCAGGTCCCTGTGGCCCACTGCTTCGGCCCCCGGGGGCTCTACAAACGCAAATTCTGCGCCGTCTGCCGCAAGGGTCTAGAGGTGCCTGCGCTCCGCTGTGAAGGTACCCCCTGAAGCCCACCTGGCTCTCCTACCTCACCCAGGGTCCTGGTCTCTGCTGCCCAGGGTGGCCCAGCCATCGGCCCAGTGGCTTGTCAGGGCTGGCCTAGGGGCTGTGGCCACAGGCTGCTGGGCAGGGCACCGGGGGGCGAAGATGGGAGGCAGGGTCCCGGCAGAGCAGAGAAGCCAAGGGGCATAGAAGGGCCATGCTGCAAGAGGTCCCTAACCCTGCCCACCCCCCAGTGTGTGAGCTGCACCTTCATCCCGACTGTGTGCCCTTCGCCTGCAGCGACTGCCGCCAGTGCCACCAGGACGGGCACCAGGATCACGTGAGTGTGCAGGTGCCAGGGGCGCTGAGTGCGGGCCTGGGGGTGTGGCCGGGCACAGCTGCTGACTGTCCCCCCTCCCCAGGACACGTACCACCACCACTGGCGGGAGGGGAACCTACCCTCTGGTGCACGCTGCGAGGTCTGCAGGAAGACGTGCGGCTCCTCTGATGTGCTGGCCGGCGTGCGCTGCGAGTGGTGTGGGGTCCAGGTGGGCGTGCAGCGGGCACCGAGAGGTGGCGCCCTGGGCGTGGGTTGGGGTGGAGGTGGGGGGGTCGGGAGTGGTGAGGAGTTCAGGTGGGGGAGGGGAGTTTAATAGGGGCTAGGGGGTGGGCAGGAGTGATGTGGCCTCCAAGTAGGGGCCTGTCCCTGGGGGTGGGGCGTGTGGGGGTCTTTCTTTCCTTCAGCCCATCTGCATCTGCATCAAGCTCTGTTTTTGGGGTGGGGCTCTCTGTCCCGCTTTGGCATGGGGGGGTGCCCCCAGCCCCTGCACACTGTGGAGGTGGGGGGAGGAGCCGTCAGCCCTGTCCCTGCGTGGGCCGCAGCCTGGACCCCAACCCCAAGGTCCCAGGCTCAATCCCCTGTGCCCCCCAGGCCCACTCCGTCTGTTCCGCGGCGCTCACCCCCGAGTGCACGTTCGGCCGCCTGCGCTCCCTGGTCCTGCCCCCCGAGTGCGTGCGCCTGCTGTCCCGCAACTTCAGCAAGATGCACTGCTTCCGCATCTCGGAGACTGCGGCACCGGAGCTGGGTGAGGCACAGGGGGTCCTCGGGCGCACCCTAGGCTGGGGGCGGGCACTGAGTGAGAGGTCCCTGTGCCTATCTCACAGGCGAGGGGGATGACGGCACGGACGGAGGTGCTGCCGGGGGCCCAGGCAGAGAGACGCTGGCACCTCCAGAGTCCAGTAAGTGCCCCCATTAGCCCTTGCCCCATCCCCCACCCCTTGGGTTCACACCCGCTTTCCCTGGCCCAGGCAAGCAAACCCTGAAGATCTTTGATGGTGATGATGCCGTGAGGAGAAACCAGTTCCGTGTCATCACCGTCCCCCGCCTGGCCCGGAGCGAGGAGGTGCTGGTAAGGGGAGCCCTGGGTGGGGGCAGGGCCGGGGTCTGTGGTGTCCAGTTCTTTGCCCCACACCGGCCCACCCTCTGCAGGAGGCTGCGCTGCGGGCCTACTATATCCCAGAGGACCCTGGTGACCTGGAGCTGCACGCGCTGCCCTCGCAGGCTGGTGACGCGCAGGCCCGGGCCAAGGCTGGGAGTGCCGCGATCTTGGAGGAGGAGGTCGGCAGAGGCCCGGGCTCCTGCGAGACCTTGCCTGAGGCCTGGGTCATCCGGGCTCTGCCCCGTGCCCAGGAGGTCCTGAAGATCTACCCTGGCTGGCTCAAGTGAGACCCGGCCGGGGCGCTGGGTTTGCTGGGTGGGAGCTGGGAGGGGTGGGAGGAGGCTGATGCCTGAGCTCCTGGTGCCCACAGGGGGGGTGTGGCCTACGTGTCTGTGCGTGTGACCCCGCAGAGCACAGCCCGGACGGTGGTGCTGGAGGTCTTGCAGCTGCTTGGTCGCCAGGTGTGTACCCTGGGCCCACCAGTGCTGGGCAAATGGGGTCGCTGCCTAGTGGGCCAGGCTGCTGTCCCAGCCCAGGTGTGGCTGCTTCTGTAGGCCCGCCCAGGCCTCATGGCCTGCCCTCTGCCTCCACAGGCCGAGGGTCCCAAGAGCTTCCAGCTGGTGGAGGTACTCATGGGCAGCAGGCAGGGTGAGTGGGCAGCCTGTGGTCAGTGTCCGAGCTCCCTGTGCACGCTCTGGGCCAAGGGCCTGGACCTGCTGCCCTGGGGACTCCTCCAGGGTGGCAGCCAGGATGTCAAGGCCAGACCCTGCCCTCCTGACAGTTCCACCCTGTGTCCCCACATGCCCTGGTGGGTGGGGGCAGCTGTGTGCAAAGCTGGACGAGGAGCCTGGTGCTGACGGGCTGTGCTCCTGGCCCCTGCAGTCCAGCGGACGGTGCTGGCAGATGAAGAGCTCCTTCTCAACCGGCTTTGGGACATCCGGCAGGTCAGTGGGTGTGGATGTGGCTCCAAGGAGCTACTGGCCTGCAGTCATGACCTCTGCCCCCAGAGTAGTGTCTTCCCCAGGGACAGAGTCCACCAGAGCTGGACAGCTGACCCTCCTGGCCAGCAAGTCGCCTGTTCCCAGCAGGGTGAGCTGCTGAGCCACAGACCTCCCTGAGTTACCTGAAGGAAATGGAGGAACTCATCCTCAGGAAGGAGGCTTCCTGGCCTCGCTTCCCTCTTCTTTTTATCTTGCTTCGGCCCTGGGGAATCTTCCCAGTGACCCCTTTTGTGGATGAGGTAGTGGAGGGCCCTGGTGCTGGTGGAACCGTCCTCTGCCCCGGCCCAGCATCCCCGCCCCTCTCCCTGCAGACCTCCTTGCGTCAGGTGAGCCAGACGAGGTTCTACGTGGCAGAGAGCAGGGCTGTGGCCCCTCGAGTCTCCCTGTTCATTGGCGGCCTGCCTCCCGGCTTGTCCCCCCAGGAGTACAGTAATCTGCTGCATGAGGCTGTGGCCATCAAAGGTGTGACCGCTGTGGCTGGCCAAGGGCTGCTGGCCAGGGGCGGGGTCCTGATGGCAGGCAATGGGGACTGCAGTACTGAGGCAGGCTTCTCCTGCCTCACCATGCGCCACGTAGCCCAAGCCCTGTCCTCACTTCCAGGCCCAGAGGGTTCTGTCCTCACTTCCAGGCCCATCCCGCATGCCCTCCTCTGAGGGGCTTCTGGGCCTTCCACCCTCTGTGGCCATTTCCTGTGGTGCCTGACCTCTGTCCGTCCCTCTGGGTGGGCCCTGTGCGTTCCCAGAATAGGGATCCCTTGTTGCTGGAGTGGGGCGTGGCACTCTGGGGGAGCTGCCCTTAAGGGTGTGAAGTCACCCGTGAACCAGGTGGCAGGGGGCTGGCCCCAGGCTTCAGCCATGTCAGGTCCCAGAGGGAAGAGGTTGGGGGGCCCAGAGTGGGGGAGACGTGGCCCCCAGAGGGAAGAAGTCAGGGGACCCAGGGTAGGGGGATGTGGGCCCAGGCCTCTGCGCTGTGCATCCTTCACCATCTGCCGCCCTGACTGCAGCCTGCCTTTGCAGCCGCCGTGGTGTCTGTGAGTCACGTCTACTCCTCCCAAGGTGAGTTGGCACTCAATGGGTGTAGCCACATGTGGCCAAAGGTCATTCCTGGAGTTAGGTGGAAAAGCCCTGGCCCTCTTTAGCACCTGACCTTTGCCTCAGAGAGCTGTGTGCTGGGGAAACGTCTTGGTTGTGGTGTGTGGGACAGACCCCGCCCTGAGTCTTAGTCCCCTTGTCGCAGGTGCGGTGGTGCTGGATGTCGCCTGCTTCGCAGAGGCCGAGCGGCTGTACATGCTGGTCAGGGACACAGCTGTGCAGGGCCGGCCACTGACTGCGCTGGTGCTCCCAGACGTGCTGGTGAGTGAGCAGTTCCTGGGCCAGCTTTTCAAACACTCAAGCGGGGTGGCCGGAGAAAAGCCCAGGTCTACAAGTGTGCAGTTGCCACAGCCAGATGCGCTCTCTTCGTCTGGCATTTCTCCCTTGGGTTCGCTGGGAGCCAGTTGGTGCTGCCTTGTTCAGGCCTCATGACAGCCCAGGAAGGACACTGTTGCCTGTTGTACACCAAGGGGCTTGAGGCAGCCCGGCAGCACGTGTCTAAGGCAGCCTAGTGGGTAAGATCTGCCCCTTGGGGCACCATGGGGCCAGAGCCAGCTGTCCTCTCTGGACTCCGAGGCCTCTACCTAGTGGGAAAGACCACAGGACGCAGCTTCCAGCCCCACAGAACACTCCGGGCCCCACAGGGGCTGCCTCCCTAAGGGCCACATGTCAACGTCCCACCGGCCCCATCCTGTCGGGTACAGCATTGCCCCCCTGGGAGGCCTTATGGCCTCTGCTCCCTGCCTGGAGCCCCTAACCCTAACCCTGGCAGCAGGTGGATCGCCCTGACTTTGGACACTGCCCTTAAGACCTGGCAGTACCTGTCTGGCAGCAGCACAGGGTGAAGGGGTACCACCTGTGGGCACAACACAGGTCAGAGTAGTTGGGGGCTGGAGCCTCGACGCCACCCTGCACCCTGTGCTCTCACAGCAGCCTCTATGGTCTTCAGTCCCCTGCCCCAAAAGGGTCCCAAGAGGCTACCATCAGGGGTCTGTGGCTGCTCTTCTCTACTCAATCCTGACCCTTGATCCCTGACCCCTGACCCCAGTCCAAGCCAAGCAGAATTAGAGCAGAATGAGTTTGGCGGTCTATGACTGTGGTAGGTGATGCCTGCAGGTCCCTCCTGCCCCTCTGCATCTGGCCCTGCCCAGGTCAGGACAGGGTGGCCTTTTGCCCGAGTCCCAGCCCCACATGCTCCGTGGGCAGAGCCGGGTGTGGGGCCGACATGCGCTTTCTCTCTCCTGTCAGCTGCCTGCCCTGGGGTGAGTGGGTAAGTGGTGACCGCAGGCGGCTCTGCCTGCCCAGTGGGTCATGCGGCCCTGAGTGTGTCCTTACCCCAAGCCACGGCCCAGCCGTGTGCCGCTGCCCACCCTGTGTCTGCACTGGCCTGTCTGTCCTGTCACCCAGCCCTCCTCCGCTGTGGGGACCCCAGCCCAGCCCTGGGCCTACTGTGTCCCTGGGTGCTGTTTCCCGGGGTGGCGTGTGGGGAGATGGGTTCTGTCTTGTGGCCGTGGGGAGACACATGGCTACTCTGTGGATCAAGCAGCTTTTCCTGGCTGCCATTTAGGCAGGCAGAGGCCTAGGAGCCGCTGTCCCTTAAAGGTGTGTGCCAGGAGTGGGCCTTGGTCTAGCTGGCTGGTGGGCAAGGGCCCAGGCTTGTGTCTGTGAGGGCCAGGTGGTGTGCGTGGTCTGTTCACACGTGGCACAGTGAGAAGGGCCAGGCCTTTGTACTTGAAGTGCCAGGCAGCCAGCTGGCTTCAGCACTGCCCCATCAGCCAGCAGTGAGGCCTCATGTGTGAGGGTGCAGCCATTCCTTCCTTGGGAGGGGCTGGCCCCAGGCTGGGTGGGCTCAGGGTCAGGGGGCCGGACACTGGCCAGCACCCCCAGTGGGGGGACACCCAACCTTGGGTCCCCGTTCTAACCCAGCCCCTGTCTGTTAGCACTCGAACCTGCCCGCAGACAGCCGCCCTCTCCTCGTGTTTGTGAACCCCAAGAGTGGGGGCCTCAAGGGCCGAGACCTGCTCTGCAGTTTCCGGAAGCTGCTGAACCCTCATCAGGTCTTTGAGCTGACCAATGGGGGTCCCCTTCCTGGGTGAGTCTGGGGGACCGTGAGTCCAGGACAGCACTCTCCCAGGCTCTGCACTGCAGCAGCCTGGGGGACAGGGGTCTGGGGAGGGGGCCTGCTGCACTCCCCACACCCCATCCACCGGCCACCAGTAACTCTGATTGGATTCCGTGTTGGAACCTTTGAGTCTTCCACACGGCTGGAGACAGGCATTTGAAAAGAAAGTGGCTGTCTGGGGCAGGGATGGGCTAAGGCCCTGGGGGACTTGGGCATCCTGGTGCCTGCACTGTGCCCTGTGGTGGTGGCTGGTGAGGGACACTTCCTGTCTCCCTCCTGCTAGGTTCCACCTGTTCTCCCAGGTACCCTGTTTCCGGGTGCTGGTGTGTGGTGGGGATGGCACCGTGGGCTGGGTGCTTGCGGCCCTGGAGGAAACACGGCACCGTCTGGCCTGCCAGGAGCCTTCTGTGGCCATCTTGCCCTTGGGCACAGGTGGGCTCAGTCATTGAGCTGAGGATTGGGCCTCAGGGTTTATCCCTTCCTGTCCCGAGTTTCACCCGAGGCTTGGGGTGGTGTCTCCGTCTCCATGCAGGGGTCTCTGCCCCCATGGGTGGGGGCTGGATATGGAGAGTTGCTCTGTGTCTTGCCTGTGCCCCAGGAAATGACCTTGGCCGGGTCCTCCGCTGGGGGGCTGGCTACAGCGGAGAAGACCCGTTCTCAGTGCTGGTGTCTGTGGATGAGGCTGACGCTGTGCTCATGGACCGCTGGACCATCTTGCTGGATGCTCATGAGGCTGGTAGTGCAGAGAACAGTGTGGCAGACGTAGAGCCCCCCAAGGTACCAGGATGGCCTGGGGTGGGCCGTGGCACCGCTAGCCCCTTTCATGTGACTGCTGCGTGTGTCATAGTGCTTATCCTCCTCCCAGCTGCACTGCAGGCACCAGCACCATCCTCTTTGTAAACTTGGCCGCTGAGGCACAGAGTGCAGCTATGTGCTGGGACCATGTGCTGGGGATGGGGGGTCATGCCCAGGGCTGGCTGGCTCCAGAGCCTGCCCGGGACCCTATGGCATGCTGCCTTTTCCTGGAGTGCTGGTGGTCATTGATGGGGTGGCCCTGGAAGCCGCAGCTCAGGCCCCTGGAAGAGTTGGGTATGGGGTGAGGAAGCTGAATGTGCATTGGGGGAGCTCAGGAGGGCCTGGTGGGGCTGCAGGTCCTGGGAGATAAACCCCTGTCCCCAGATTGTGCAAATGAGCAACTATTGTGGCATTGGCATTGACGCGGAGCTGAGCCTGGACTTCCACCAGGCACGGGAGGAGGAACCTGGCAAGTTCACAAGCAGGTACCAGAGCAGCAGGGACAGGAGCCTGGGCAGCTATGGGCAAGGCGGGCCCCCCACCTGGTGACAGCATACCTCCTGGGGATTCTACAACAGGGACTGGCAGAGAGGGCCCAGAGCTGGGGGCTGCCTCAGGCAGGTGATGGTGGGCACTTCCCCCGCAGGTTCCACAACAAGGGTGTGTACGTGCGAGTCGGGTTGCAGAAGATCAGCCACTCCCGTGGCCTGCACAGGGAGATCCGGCTGCAGGTGGAGCAGCAGGAAGTGCAGCTGCCCAGCATCGAGGGCCTCATCTTCATCAACATTCCCAGGTTCGAGCAGAGGCTCCCAGGGACTCTGCTCCCTGGGCCCTGGTGGGCTTTGGTCCATGGCAGGCCTGTGCCTCACCTCTGTGCCCCTCCCCAACCCTGGCAGCTGGGGCTCGGGGGCCGACCTATGGGGCTCGGACAGCGACTCAAGGTTCGAGAAGCCACGCATGGACGATGGGCTTCTGGAGGTGGTGGGCGTCACAGGTGTTGTCCACATGGTGAGCTGACTGGCTGGGTGGGCCTGGGTGGTGCCCGTGGCCCTGCTGAGCCTGGCTCACCCCTCCTTCCCCAGGGCCAGGTCCAGGGTGGGCTGCGTTCTGGAATCCGCATTGCCCAGGGCTCCTACTTCCGGGTCACGCTTCTAAAGGCCACCCCTGTACAGGTGGACGGGGAGCCCTGGGTCCAGGCCCCCGGGAACATGATCATCTCGGCTGCCGGCCCGAAGGTATGTCAGGTGGGGCTGGGGCTGGGGCTGGGCAGGTGCACTGTGCAGAGCGGCTGGTGGTGGCCATGGTGCCCAGGTGGTTCAGCGTGTTTTGGAGTGGCCTGGGTCTTCCCTGACCTCAGAAGGCCAAGAGGCCGGTGGGGGCATGTGCTTCTCAGTGGAGATGAGCCCCCTTGGGCCTCAGAGGAGGGGTGTGGCTGAGGGTGCCCAGTGCTGGGCTGCAGGTCAGGGCCGCTTTGCCAGGTCCTTCCCCTTTAGCACCTGGGGCCCAGGGCTGGGAGGCTGGTGGCGCACCTGGCCTGCAATCTGCAACGTCAGCCTGGCCCTTTAACCCCCCACCTTGGGACAGGTCCACATGCTGCGGAAAGCCAAGCAGAAGCCCAGGAAGGCCGGGACCTCTAGGGATGCCCGGGCAGAAGTCACGCCTGCCCCCGAGGGCGATCCCAAGTAGAGGTGGTTGAGGCAGCAGGGCAGGCTAAGAGTGTCTACACCCACCATCCTTGTCAGCTCCGCTCAGTCTGCAGTGGCTGGCCTGGCGATGGACTTGGCTACAGCCCTGACCAGAGTGTCTTCCTGGGGCCCAGGACATTTCCAGCCCTCTTTCCCATCTGGCGTCACACGGACACTGCTGGTTGGGTGGTAGCTGTTTGCCTCCCTGCCCAGGACCAGGCCATGTGAAGGGTGGGCAGGCCAGCCCTCTGCCCTGTTGCTGGCTGTTCCAGGGGAAGGGGAGGTGGGGGGGCCAGGCTGCCCTCCTGGAGGGCAGGCAGTCCTCCCTTCCTGCCCCCCACCTCCCAGCCACTTGAGCTGGGCAGCACTGGTACAAGTTGTCTGGGTGAGTCTGACCTCATTTTGTGTCCCTCAGGCCATGCCCTGGATGGTCCTTTAGAGCCTCAGCTCTGTGGGGGCCCTGGGTGGGTTGCTGCCCAGCAGATAAGAGAATGTTGCCAGCTCCTCTTGGTTTCACTGCCTGCCCCGGGTGGGAGATGCAGGCAGTCCCTGTGTTCTGGGCTGTTGGGCAGTGGTGACTTCCTTGTCTGCCTTGGGAGAAGGTGCTTCCCCTGGTCTCTTGGCCTTACCACCATAGGCCATGAGCACAGCTGCAGGGGCAATGTGGGCGAGGCCGGGTCTGGCTACCCTTTCCTAGGGCCCTGTGACAGGGGAGAACCTCTGCCGCCCTGAGGCTAGGTGGGTTTGGTGCTGCCCATGCAGCAGCTGGAGTGTGGGCTGGGCCCTAGGTGTCCCCCTCAGCCCCAAGGGTGGAGCATTTAGCACCCGAAAGGGACCAGAAGCAGGGCCGGGTGGCCCAGAGAAATTTATGGAAGTGTGTGTAACTCCTGGCACATGTGGAGGAGGAGCTGGCTTTGATCCCCTCTGATCCCACTTTAGCACCTTACATGCCACTTGCCAATAGTCAGCTCTTCCACGTTAGTGTGTAGAGGCCCGGCTCCTGTGTCTCCGAGCCCCCACGGCTCTGTGGATGGTGCTGCTGGCCAGGCCATGCTTGGGGTGACATGCTAACAGATGGCCCAGCTGGACTGAGACAAGCTGTGTTTTTCCTGTGTGCCCAAGGATTCAGCTGGCACATTTCACACCTCAGACCCCAGGAGTCTGACTACCCCAAGGAAAGGGTCCCATAGTCCAGATCTTCCCTGTTGCTTGTGGGGCACAGCTGGCCTGAGCCTCCCATCTGGGCTGGGGCTATCCCGAGTTTGGCCTTCACCTCGTAAGTGGCTCTGGTTTGGCATCAGGAGTGTATGGCCAAGCCCAGCCTACAGCCTCCTGGGGGGCCTTGCTGCCACCCCCCACCCCGCTTCTGCCAAAACCGCACAGACAAATGCATTGTAATGGCCATTTGTGGCCTCCAGGATACACATTCCTCATCTCTGCATCATTTGTAATCTTGAAAACAATTCCTTACTGGTGTAATTGGTTTTTGCTTTGCAAACCCTGGTGTTGATTTTGACCCGTAGGAATTGTTTGTACGTTGTGTTTGGGTGATTTGTCCTTCTGTATTTAAGTGAGTCTGTCTGCCCAGATGGGGTCTGCATCCCTGGTGCATGGGTCCCCTGTGCGTGTAACTTATCGCTACCTGAATGTAACAGTAAATTTTATCCAGGACAAATACAGCCTGGGCGTCGCTGTCCTGCCATCTCTCCCTCTTCTGTGTGTCACCTGACCGATGTGCGGGTAGGGTGGGGGTGGTGTGAGCAGCCCCTCAGATGGGCTGGCTTGGCAATGTGTCTTTGGGGAAGTGGGTGGGTAAATGCAATAAGACACATTCCTGTGAAACTCCTCTCTGCAAAAAGTGGAGACCAATATGAGGACACTGAAACAGAACATGATATTTCACAACAAAAACAAAGCCCAGGCCTTGTAAACCTGCAGCCCTGGCCGTGAGATGAACTTGACTGCCTTCCTCATTGGTCCCAGGTGGGGACACGGGCAGTGGGCTCTGTGGCCACTATCAGGGGTCAGGAAGGAGCTGGGACTGTGAGTCGGTCTCACCCGTGGGGCCTGGCCAGGGGTGCGCTAGCTGGGCCAGGCCTCGCAGGCCCTGCAGACCAGCCTGGCCCAGGCGCACGAGGAGGCGCAGCAGCAGGAAGGCAGAGGGCACGGCAATCTGCATGAGGTGGAAGATGGCCGTGCTGAGCCCACTCAGGAAGCACGTGGAGACAAAGGCCAGCAGGCTGGCACAGGGGTACAGGGCCAGCTTAGCGAACATGAACGCATGCTCCTGGCCACCGAACCACACTGAGGGCTGCAGCGTCTCTGCCTCGTGCAGCAGGGCCGCGGTCCAGATGGCTAACTGGAAGATGCTGGCAAAGAAGATGATGGCGCAGCTGACACGTACACGCTCGAGCTCATCGTGGGGCTGCTGGGCAAAGGCTGAGGTCTGCTGGTAGGCCAGTGGGAGGCCACCCACAAAGGCCAGCGAGAGTGTGTTCAGCAGCCCCATGGCCTGCGTGGCCCTGCGCACGTGCAGGAAGAGTGAGTGGTGGGCGAACCAGAGCAGGCCCACTGTGGCAAACGAGCCAAAATATGCCAGGAAGCGTGGCCCATACATGCCCAGCGCTGCCACCAGGCTGCCGTGGAACTTCTCCCTCACATCCTTGGGATCCGGAACGTTGTCCTCACTGAGAATCAGGAACAGATGGCATTTGTACCAGCCTCCCCAAGGCCCACGCGACTCTCGAATGATGCAGCTGACTCAGTGCACTGCATTGTCGTGGCACTGCTTATGGACACCTCATCGCTTCTCTGAAATTCACATGTACCTGGCAGCTTGTCTGTTCTGTGCTAACTAGCAGCCCTGCCCTGCTGGATCCCCAAGGACCCAGGCCCTCTCTGGCCGAGGTCAATGTGCCTCCCCTCCCCAATGTCTGCTCCTTGGGGCCAGTGCACGGGGGAGCTGGTGAGGTCTGTTCCCTCTCTTGTCTGTACCCCTCTTTGAGCTGCCCACACGGCACCCCAGTGGCCAGACGCCTATGCGAGGGGAGTGGTCCTGCAGATGAGGAGGGTTTGCCTCCACGGTTCCTAGAGCCACACAGGGAATCCTAGGAGACCGACTCCTGGGGCAAACTTTCTAGGGGGCATCAGCAGGGCACATGCAGCCCCAGCACCTCTGGACTTCTCCCACAGCCGCACAGGAGGCTACGAGCCACCCTGGTCAGGGCTGTTGCCCCTAACACCACACCCTAGAAAGCCCGGAGTCAGGATCTTCTCTCATCAACTGGACATGGAAGATGTGGTCCTTAAAGCAGCCCCAGACAGATGTCCATCCTCCAAAATGGTGGGTGGGGATGGGGGTACAGGCTGGGGGCAGGAGACGGAGCCTGAGTCAGCTTCTCAGCACGTGCAGGGAACTGCAGGGAGGCCACGGCTCTGGGTGGAGGGAAGAACCCCAGCCCACCCCAAACCACAGCCTCTCACTGGCAGGTCCTTCATTGAGGGGCAAGGCCCTGGCTGCAGGGCAGAAGCAAAGGGATATCACTGTGGAATGTTCCTTAAATCTAGGCCTTAGGGAACAGGTACCAAGGGTCACTTGCTTCCGGTTTTAAAACTGCACAAATTACAGTAGAAAAAAGCTAGTATGAAGAGTATTAGGAGACTCAGACTTGAGACTATCTGGTATAGACAGGATATAAAGCCAGAGTGTTTAACGCGTTTACGGAAATGAAGCGTGTGCCGAGACGAGACTAAGGGGCAGACCCTGTTAAAAGGGTGGAAGATGTGAAGAACCACACATGACAAGGACAATCAGAGCTCTCACAGACTGTGCGAGTGGTGAGGCTGGGCTGGGGGCGGCCTCTCCCTGGCACCCCCACCCCTGCCCACACTCTCTGCTTGGGGGGGCTGCTGCATGGGAGACCCCGCTGTCTGGGAGATCTGCCCTCCTTGGGGTGAGCTCTGGGCACCCAGGGGGAGGAGGAGCCACTGTGGCATCTCCAGGAGAGACACCAGGGACTTGAGACAGACTCCCCACCTGACAGGCTGCACCGGCACAGGGTCCTCACCAGATGTCCAGGATGAGGAGGGTGGCCACGATGGCGTAGACGCCGTCGCTGAAGGCTTCCACCCGCTCCTTGCTGAGTGGTTCGTGGAGGTTGAAAGGGAACTCCAGCGGGTGAGGTGGGGGCTCCTGGTGGCCTGTGGACATGCCAGAGGGGAGCTGGCCAAGCCCCTCTCATGTGGGGCCAGCATGGCTGTCACTGCCCTCTTCCCTGAAGGGGCTATAACGTGCTGGCTGGAGACTGTGTAGTTCGCTCTGAGGGGTGGTGGGGAGGCAGCCAGGACCAGTGGTGCCCAGAGCCAGAAGTAGGGTCCATCTGGGCAAGCCCTGGCCTTTGCCCTATGCTCAGCCCTGCCCCCACCCGGCATCTTTGGAAGCAGCTGGGAGCTGGGTGGTGCCCCCCAGCAGCCTCAGTGCAGAGTGGCCACGTGGAGAACACGCAGCCTGTGGGCCTCTCAGGCCAGCCCACCATGGTCACCTACCCACGAGCCTGTCTCTGCACCAGCTGGTGACCTTGGTAACGTAAGGGAGGAAGATGACCATCACCATCAGCAGGTAAGACTGCAGAGACACACAAAGGTTAGTGTCTGCCTCATGGCAGGGCCGGGACCAAATGCACCCTGGAGCAGGTGACCTGGCCAGGAACCCCACCCCGAAGCCATCTGCTCCAAAGGGGGGAGGGCAGAACAGCAGCAGGAGCAGGGAACTGTGCTCTATCGCACCGAAGAGCTCGATAGGGTGTCGAAGGGTGGCCCCAGGAGAAGAGAATCTTGGCAGATGATGTACCTGGTAAGAGTTCAGTATCCAAAATATATAAAGAACTCATACATTTCAACAATAAAAAGACAACCCAATTAAAAAATGGGCAAAGGACTTGGACATTGCTCCAAAGAAAATATGCAATGGTCAACAAACACATGGAAAGATGCTCCACACCATTAGTCATCAGGAAAATGAAATCAAAAAGCACAGTGAGATACTTCCATACTCCCTAGGATGGCCAAGAATCAAGAAGACAAATTAACAAGTGTTCATGAGGATGCAGAGAAACTGGAACCCTTGCGCATTGTTGGTGGGAATGTAAGGTGGTGCAGCTGCTGTGGAAAACAGCACAGTACTTCCTCAAAAAATTAAACACAGAATTACCATATGATCCAGCAATTCCACTTCTGGGTATATGCACAGAATAACTGAAAACACAGAAGAGATATTTGGACACCAGTGTTCACGGCAGCATGATTCACAACAGCCAAAAGGTGGAAACAACCCAAATCTATTGACCGATGAGTGCACAAACAAAATGTGGTGTAATCCGCACAAGGGGTTGTATTATTGAGAAATAAAAAGGAGTAAGATTCTGACACATGCTACCACATGGACGAATCTTGAAAACATTATGCTAAGTTTAAGAAGCCAGACACAAAAGGCCACATATTGTATGATTCTATTTATATGAAATGTGCAAAACAATAGAGTCCAGAGACAGAAAGTGGATCAGTGGTTCCCAGGGACTAAGGGAAGGAAGCAACGGGGGTGACTGCTTGTGGGTGCTGGGTCTGTATCTGGGGTGATGAAAAGTTCTGAGGTGATGGTTGCACAGCCCCGTGAATGTACCAAATGCCACCAAATCATTCACTTGAAGATGGTTACGATGGTAAATATTATGTGTATTTTACCAAATTAAAAACAATGGGAGACAGAGGGCTGGCAAGAGCATCTGCATCCTGAGGGCTCAGGAGGACATGCGTCCCTGTCCTCCACTTTGTCCTGCAGGGGTGCTGGGGACTCCACTGCTGTGCTCAGGCTGCCTCAGCCACAGACATGGTGCCCCCACACCCTCCTCCCCAGTGAGGCCTGGGCTGCGTGCATCTCCCCTCCTGACGCCTGCAGGTGGCTCCGTGGCCCCGCTGCACCCTCTGCTCACTGCTGCCCTTCTCACTGCCGTGGCCTCAGCCCACAACGAAGTGTTTCCACCCCCTGTCCTTCACTGTAAGCACTTCAAGTTCACCTGAAGTGGGTGAGAATACTACAAATAACAACACAAAGTCCCAGATTTGTTTATAATCCAGTTTTCCATGCTTCAAGCAACCAAATCATCCCCATTATTCAGCAACATGAGCTGAGGAGGTGCCTCCCAGGTGTGAGGCAGGTGTGGGCAGGAGGCTGACAGCAGGAGGGCAGGGCCCACGGAAAGGCAGGAAATACAACTGGGCAAGAGGGAGCCTTCCCTGGGGAAGGGTGAAGCAGCTAAGGGGGTTTGACCCTCCACCCAAACAGATGCTGGTGTTTACTGCCCGGACATAGTTTTGTGCAGGTTTCTCATACAAAACAAAAGAAACAAGCACAGCCCTGGACTCCTAGCATCTCTGTTTCTCACCATCATCACTTTGGAGCTTCACTGAGAAGGACAACTTAGACACCCTCTTGGATGAGTGTTGATTCTCTGTCCTCCACAGGCTGGATCCTGGGGGCCTCAGAGGAGCAGCAGCACCTGCCTCCTTCCCTGACCATGGACACCGGGCTTCTCCTAGTGTTATAGCTGCAGGCCTTGCACAGGAGACCCTTGGGGGACCTCTGCCCACCCACAGCCCCACCCCGCCTGGGCCCTGGGGGGCTGTGCCAGCACTCACCAGGGGGAAGAAGAAGAGGGAGAAGATGGCCGCAGCAAAGCACAGTGCTGGGCCGCGAAGGACGATGTGTAGGACGTGCTGCTGGTACAGGGCCCTGTGGGCAGAGCACTGGATCTGCGGGCTCAGCAGGTGTGGAAAGTGGAACGCGTACCCCACAATCAGCGCCTGCGGGAGAGCAGGCTGCAGGGCCAGTTGACCCTCAGGCTGCCCAACATGAGCAGTGCAGGGGCCTCTGGGGAGGGGACCCACAGAGGCAGGCCAGTAGCCCGGAACCTTGGGGGTTGAGAGGAGATGGGAGGCCCTGGCCTGACCCTGGGGCTGCCTGTGGGGGTCTCAGAGCCCACCCTTCCCATCTCCAGTCAGCAAAGTGGGGGCTCTGGTGAGACACATCTGTGTATACATGGGCAGGATCTGAGCTCCCAGCACCCCAGCTGCAGGGTCCCATGGGATCTCTCTCTCTCTCTCTCTCTCTCACACACACACACACACACACACACACACACACACACACACACACAAAGTACAGGCCCTGGGCATCCTACCTGCACGGCCCCGATGGCAATCACACACACACAGAACAGGAAGATGCCCAGAGGCACATCAGGGAAGGTCACCATTAAGGAAAACTGTGTCCAAGAAAAAACACCCAAAACCCACCCCCCCCCCCGCAAAATATCAGGGCTGCAGGGCTTCCGCCTTCCTGTCTCTGTGCCATGCCCTGGAAGTAGAGCTGCTACAGCCCAGTCTGTCCAGAGCCCCCACAGGAGCCAAGTCCGTCAAATGCTTCAGGCCTTCAAAGCCTAAATGTCAAGTCCATACAGAACTCCCCAGACCCTGATGCTTTGTGACAAGTGGCCTTCCATGCTCAGACCAGCTGACTCTGTCAGAACACGGAGTGTGAGCGCTTATATGGCCTGGGCGGTGGTGGGTGTGTGGACAGAGGCCAGGCTGGGGACAGGGGGTGGGCAAGAGCAGTGGGCTGGGGGCCAAGCAGGGCTGGGAGCGTTGGTGGTCTCTGACTCATCCCTCCCCCAGCCCGAAAGCCCCCGGCAGCCCCCAGAACCTTCTCTCTTTTGCCACCCTGGGCCCTGCACCCAAGGGGTGCTCAGCAAAGCTTCAGGGGAGCGTGGGGGGTGGGCACAACTCACCGTGTAGGGCAGGAGGGTGATGGTCATCATGCATGCCTGCGGGGAAGAGAGGGACAAGTCACTCTGGAATGGCTGTGAGGCACCCCGCAGGCCCTCACCCCCAGAGGGGCCCCCCAGTTCAGAGTGGTGGGCCACTCAGCATCAGAGCCTAACCCCAGACCCTGCAGAAGCCTGTGCCCGATGAGAGGGGCTCACCCCTCAGACTAACCCCCAGGTTTGTCTGGGCAGAGATGCAGGCGGGAGGGGCTCTCAGAGGAGCTTCCAGCGAGGGCAGATCCAGGCTCCGAGGAACCAGAGGCCATGAGAGAAGAAGCCAACTGCTGCCTTCCACGCTTCCTTAGAGGGTTAAATTATAAACTAAAGCCATTTCCAAAAAAATGACAGGAAAATACTCACCAGGTTGAGCAAGGCAAGTGTATCATCTATTTTCCCAACAACTTGGAATAATCTAAACAATTTAAGAAAAACAGAAAAGGACAGGTCATCAATCAATTGTGGTTCTAATACAATTAAGCATACACACTCTTTCCAGTATTCTCTGGTTAAAACATTAAGAGATTTCATTTTTAACCAATATAAAATACTACTTAGCATACAAAGTTTAGACAATACAAAGAAGGAAACGCAAGTTCCCTAGAAAGCACCCTGTTCATTCCCAGGTACCTCCCATCATTTCTTCCTGACTTGAATAAAGCACGCTGCTTCAAACAGCCAGAATCAACCCACAGAAATGAACATGTGCACTTGGCAGCTTTGGGGGGACAGTCTCTCCAGAGCAGGCCTTTGGAGCTGGCGGGCTGTGTGGGCCTGAGGGCTAGAGACTGTAGCAGTTCTCAGCCCCCACAGGGCTTGGCACCAGGGGAGACTATGCTGGGAGGGAAGCCCCCGGGCTCCCACGGGACAGGGGTGTGCTGGGCCATGTTCCCCCTGGCTCCTAGAGGCCTTTCTTCCCTAGTTTAGCCTGTGAGTCCCAGAGAGCAGAAGGGGGCTGAGGAGGGGCCCTGCACACCATGCAATGGCCTTGGCCAGCGTCTCAGGGAACATGGCTCAAGCGCCCTCTCCTTGCCTGCTCCTGGTCTTGTGGCGGTTTTAGTGGGCAGCGGCAGCGCTGACAAACTCTAATGGGTCTACTCCACTGTCCCAGGCCCTGGGATCCACTAAGAGACCCAGGATGAGGCTAGGAAGGGGCAGCCTCAACCCCCTAGACACCCTAAAACAGATGTTGCCCCCTGGCCTGTGCCCAACTGGCACCTGAGCCAGGTCCTGAGATGTGGGTCTGCCTCAAAAGAGCTGACCCCCACCTTGTGTGTGCTGCCCAGGCCACAGTCACGATCAGAAACGTCATCAGGTAGACAGCAATCCTGGTTGCTAGAAGTTTCTGTATACTTTTGTCAAAATGCTAGAATAAAAGAGCACTACTGTTAGAATAAAAGTTACATGTGTGTAACCTAATGGTGGTTGTCTCCTGGGATGGCATCTTGTGGCAGCCAGCCTTGCCCCCAAGAGGGCCCTGTGAAGTACCTGGAAGGGGTCTGGCCTCCCAAGCAGAGCCTGGGCGCTCTCCAGCCTGGATTCAGCCTCTGTCTTGTGCCTGACCCTTCTTCCCTAACAACTGTGGGCCCCATCCCTGGGCCTCCGTCCTTCCTCCAGGGCACTGATCCATTGCCCACTTCCACAGACACATGATTTGGAGTCTTTTGTGGACTATTTTCCCCCTGAAATATCAGCTCTTGGGGAGATCCCCCAGGGATGCGCTCCCTGGACCATGAGGGTACGCAAATGGGGTGGGGGTGAGGGTCCAGTGAGGGCCTGTTCCTCACCTACAGCACCATCCAGGTGTCCACGGGAAAGGACGGAAGGGCACTGGCACAACCTAGCTCCCCAGCACTTTTCTAAGGTCACTAGCCCCGTCCACGAGGCTCAGCTCTCCAGACCTGGTTACCCCTAAGGCCTCCCTACACACCATCGCCTTGGGGTTTAAATCCCACTGTGTGAGCCAGGTCAGGGTGACATAGGGCACTGCCGGGGTAAGCAGCTCCACTGTGGCCTGTGACTGGAACGGAGCCGCAGGCAGGGGCTGTGCTCCACGCAGAGCTCTCACCATGAAATCATGGAAGGGGTGTGGTGCTTCATCAACAAATACTCAAAACAGAAAACCCATCACTTTCCCGTTTCCTTGGCTCTTTGTTTGCAGGTAGGCCTCTGAGCCACTAACTCAGCATCCAGTCCAGTTACTTTTTCTATTGGGCGCTGCTATGTTTTTTGATTCACTGGGTTTTCCAAGGTTTAACTAGTCTTTTTCTTTTGATCAGCGTGAGAACAGCCCTGTGAACCCCCTCTGGATCACAGGGGGCATCTACTGTTCCAACCCCTTCCTCTGGAAGCACATCGGGCCTTTCCTTCTTCCCACAACTGTGTCTTCTCAGAAGGAGGCTCAAGGAATGATCCAAGCCCAGTCTTCTCTGTGGACCCGTCAGGGCGCACAAAGAAGAGACTTGACACCGAAACGTCATCCGAGAGAGGCCCTGATGCAGAGAAGTGTGAAGAGGTTTGGTCTCACTGGGTTTTCCTGTTTTTAATCACAAATGAAGCCCTTTATTTTCATGTGACCTCCTGGTCTGGGTATCTCATATCCACGTGGCCACGCTCTGACACCCTGTTCCGAAATCGGTGGCCGAGGTAAGCACCTCATGCCCGCATTAGGCTGAGCCTACCTTGCAGCTTCCTGGAGGAGGCTCCCAAGCCAGGGTGGCCCAGCTTTCCTGAGCAGCTGCTGGGGGCTCCCTCCAACGCTCAGCCCCCGGGGGGAGAGACAGCACCTCTGGTGGGTGCTTTCCACTCAGGACTGCCAGCAGCCAGGCATCCACGCCGGGGATGCCTACAGAGGCTCGGGGTCTCTCAGAGAGCTGGCCTGGGCCCAACCTGCATTTTTACTTAATTTTCAGCAAAACCCTATGTAAAGTATCATTATCACCTTTTCACAGACAAAAAAGCCAAACTCTAAGCAGCTCCCAGGACTTCCCAGTGTCATCCGGCGCAGTTCACAAGTCAGAATTGGAGCCCAGACCTCAGCTGTGCGTCGGGCCTGAGAACAGCTGTGTCTTCACTCCTCTGTCTTGCTGTGCCTGCACGGCTGGTGTGATGACACCCCAGTCGCGTTCAGGGACACAGAGCAAGGCGCACAAATGACCCATGTCTTCCGAAATAGTTCAGCTTCTAAGGTACTATGCATTGTGCTTTCTTTTATTATTTATTTTACAGACAGGGTCTTGCTCTGTTGCCCAGGCTGCTGGACTACAGTGGCGTCATCATAGCTCGCTGCAGCCTCAAACTCCTGGGCTCAACGGATCCTCCCGCCTCAGCCTCCCAAGTAGCTGGGACTACATGCCACCACACCCAGTCACGTGTCACTCTTTAACTCAGAAAAATTCCAATAAAGTTGGCTATAAACAAACTCTGTTTTTAAAAGTTTTCCCCACTCACCTCTCGTTGAAACCATGTTGAGTGGGCCAGGGTGGAAGTGTCTCCGCCGAGGCTGGGGCAGCCTGCCCTCTGTTTAGTTGGAGTACCTACTGTGAGGGCCACTCTGGGGCAAAGGGCAGAGACCCCGCCAGGGGAGTTTTCCTCCCAGCAGAGTAAATTCTCTGGACACCAGCCTCTCGGGACAGGCCCAAGCCTCCCTTCTCTACCCTGTCCTTCCGTCTTGCCTCGAGGGCACTGCCTCTGTGCACTGAGCTCGGAGACAAAGCCCTGGCAGCCCTGGCCTCCTCTCCCTCCCCACTAAGGCCAGGACCTCTCGGGTTGGGTGGGCACATGCTGAGCTGGCGCAGCTGAGGGGAAAAGCACTGACAACCCCCCTTCCCCTCCAAGTGAGGCCCCACTCCACAAGCTTCGGAAGCTGTGGGCGAGTGGAGCCTGCTCCTGAGCCCAGGCCGGGTCTGTGGACCCGGTGAGTCTTCTTGTTGCCACATGACACAAGCACAACCTGCTCCCATTACCTGTTCTGGGGAGATCTCCGTGTGGGTCACAGGCAGGATCTAAAGGAACAAGGAGACGAAAGGAACGGAGAGATACTCCTTCAGCCGGGCACTGACTGCTGCTGGGATGCAGCGGTGTTGGGGCCTCAGAGTCAGTGCTGGGCACTTCCTAAGCTGCCTGAGGGGCTGGGGATGGGTCTGAGTTGGGCTGGGCAGTACCTCAAGGGCCCCATACAGACCATGACAGTGGCAATGATGGACAGCAGGGCGTCGCTGAAGCTGAGCATGCGGTGAGAACACTGGGTCCTCTCCCCGGCGTCCTCGTCCTTCCTGCCTGGGGCGCAGTCCCCCTGTGTATCGAGCGCCTGCTCTGGGGTCCAGGGCTGGGACATGGTGGGGCCACTGCCCAGTGGTCACAGGAGCTGGAAGGAAGCCACAGCTCTGAGCACACGAGTGGGGTGCTCCTGGGGGCCCACCTCTGCGGGCTTCAGCCATGGTGCAGGGCCAGGGGCCAGGGATGGGGGTGCTTCCCCAGGCAGGGGGATTGACTGTGGCTGAGGTGGCGGGAGGGCCCATGCTGCTCTGTCCTCTCCCAGGAGGCCCCTCAAATTTCTAGCCTCCAACTAAGAGGGCCAGCATCAGACCGCACCCCTGCCCTGCCACTGCTGAGCACATATCTGGGCAAGAGACATGCTCTGGGCCTCAGTTTCCCCTCAAGAAATGGGAGAGATGAGTGAAGGCACATTGCATCTGACACACGGCCAGACGCACCACGCATCACATTGCCAGGGAGGGGCCTGAGGCCTGACCCCACGGCAGACATAAACATGGAGCAGGAACACGGTGCCCTGTGGGGCCCCAGGTCACTGGGAGCCTCGGTGCCTGTGCATGCACACTAGGGGCTGTCCGTTTCCTGCAGGGGCTGCAATGTAGCTGTGACCTTTGGGGAAATCAAGGCCCCGTGTGACCAGCCAGCACCAGGGCAGGTGCTCTCACCACACCCCCGCCCCCCGCCAAGTCCACCTGCAGGAGCCAGGGCTGGGCACACACCCAGCAAACGCCATAGCCATGGAGCTCCCAGGCATTTGTGATTATCTGAGGTGAGTCTGGGAAGACAAGTAAGATGCCAGGTAGAGGATGCTCTGGACAGAAGTGACCCCAGCACCTCCTGGGACCTGACTGAGGTGTGGTGGGGTGGCTGGAAGCACCCTGGTGGGAACCAGGCTGTGCAGTGTAGATCACGCTGAGTGGTGCTGAGCAGCCATGAGCCCCATGAACTGGGCACTATAGACTTTACACCAGACGGGGGGACACTGAGGCATCCCACAGATCTGTGGCGTGGCCAGAAGTTGGCTGATACCGTCCTGCAGGCAGGCACCGCTGGTGCAGGGGAGAGGAAACAGAAGGCTGGTCGGGTGGTGGCTGCTGCGACCCAGGTGAGAAAGGAAGGAGGCCTGGCAGCTCCAGGGGACATGGAGGTACGGGAAGGCATGGGGGTTGTTCAGCTGTGGAAGCTGAAGCAGCCCCTTCCAGGCTGACTTCTGAGTAACCCCTGCCCCGGGGCGCCTCTAGGTTTCTGCTTTATCTACTGTTCCTGCCCTTAGGCAGATTCACCTGGCACCCTTGCCCTTCTTGGAGGTCGGCTCCAGGGTCCTGCCTGTGCTTCCCACGGTATGGAAGCCCTAGGTCTGGGGTGACGGTGTGGGCATCCGCCATCCCATCCCACAGCTGCCGGGACATGGCTTCTGTTTGTAGGTCCCTATGAAATGTTTCTTTCTGAGAAACTGGATATGTCAGCCCCTTTCTTCGGCCTCAGTTTCCTTGGACTTTGGGGGTGGGTCTGCATAGACCTGCCCACCTTGGAACAGGGATGATAGAGGAGGGGGAGACAATGAGGCCCTGGTGCCACCCAAGAGAAGGAAAGTGGGACAGGACAAGTTCCTGAGGGAAGAGGACCTGTGTGCTGTGGCCATGTTTCCTGAAACACAGGAAAGGCACTGGAGACTGTCCATGAGGTGAGCTGTGGTGGACACAGGCCCAGGTCAGGAAAAAGGCCGGGCTACGGACGTCGACTTTGGAGTCACCATCGCGCACTGTTACGGAGGATGAGACGGCCCCACGTGGAGTGAGAAGCACAAGAAGGCCTGAGCTACCTGGAAATTATGGGGTCGTCAGAGGGAGAAGTACCTGGGCTGGAGCGAGCAGGACACAAGGCCTCTCAGCCCTTCCGGGAGGAGGCATCTTCAGGAAGGGTCCCCAGGGGTGAGCCCTTCAGAAATGAAGGAAGATTAATAAGAAAGTATCCCCTGGGTTTTACTCTGAAGAGGACGCTGCTTCCCCCAGCAAGAGCATCCGAGGTTGAGCGGGGGCAGCCAGAGGGCAGAGAGGTGGAGGCAGGTACAGCATGTGCTCACACGAAGCAGCCAAAGGCCAAGACGCACAACAGAAATCCCACCGCAAACAGCAGATAAGGGAGGCTTACCAGCCATTTCCAGATAGGAACAACAAATTGTGAATAACTATATAAAATATTCAACTTCACCAGCCATCAGGAAAATGCAAATGAAAACAATGAGTCAGAATGGCTGAAAGTCCGTCAGTCAAAAGAGTTGACAAGGATGTGGGGAAAACAGAAACTTAGGTAGGAATGTAAACGGATGCCATGTTTGTTCTGAAGGCAATTTAGCAATATTTAATAATGTTGCAACATGCATACCCTAAAAGGCAGCAAGTCCATTTCTAGGCATAGTCTCAGATGTGTGCATAAGGACACAGAGACTCCCTAGGGTCTGCACTGAAGCAAGGTTTGTTTTAACGATAAAAGTTGAAGATATTCTAACTCACTAATGAGGGACAAATTATTAAACTGTTACATAAACTGTCAGAAACTTAAAATAGATCTACACATATAAAACTAAAAAACATAATGTTCAGAGAAAAAAAACAAGTTGCAAAAACATACAGATAGTATTATACCAGTTATGTAAATGATTAAAGCACATAAAACAACCATCTATCTTCTTCATGATTATACAAACATATACAGTAAGAATACAAAAGAATAAATAAAAACAATATTCATCAAGCTCAGGACAGCACTGCACTGACCTGGGCAGGGAAGACTGGGGGATCAGGTGGGAATGGGGCTCTAGCTGAATCTCTTATTTCTCACTTAATATTCATTTTAAAGTTTACATACAGTAAAAATCACTCCTGGTGTACAGTTCCATGTTTTTGACAAATGCACACAGGCATATAACCACAACCACAATCAAGACACAAACAGCTCTATCCCCAAACAGTCCCTCTGTGTTCAAGCTTCCCCCACCCCAAACTCTGGCAACCACTGATCTGTTTTCTGTCACTGCGATTTTGCCTTTTCTAGAATGTCACATAAATGAATTGTATTCTTTGGAATCTTTTGAGTCTAGATTCTTTCAAGATTCATTCACGTTATTGGGATTATCACTGATTTGTTTCTTTTTATTGCTGTGTAGTAATTCCACTGCATCGATGTACCCCAGTTTGTTCACCCATTCACTAGCTGAAAAATATCTGTGTTGTTTCCAGTTTGGGGCAATTATGAATAAAGCCACTATAAATATTTGCATACAGGTATTTGTAGAAACATGTTTTTATTTCTTTTGGGTAAATACCTTAGAGTGGGTCTGCTGGGTCATATGGTAAACGTATGTTTAACTTCATAGGAAACTGCCAAACCATTTGCCAAAGGAGTCGTGCCACTCTGCACTCCCACCACAGTGCATGAAAGCCGTTTGACTGCTCATCGTCTTCTCTGGTACTCAGTGTGGCAGGGCTTAAAAAAATAGTGAATTTCATTAACTTTTTACTTTAGCTATTTTAATAAGTGGGTAGTGGTATCTCATTGTGGGTTTTTTGTTCTTGTTTTTAGACAGGGTCTCACTCTGTTGCCCAGGCTGGAGTGCAGTGGCATCATCACAGCTCACTGCAGCCTCGAACTGCTGGGCTCAAGTGATCCTCCTGCCGCAGCCTCCTGAGTAGCTGGGACTACAGGTGTGCACCACCATGCCTGGCTAATGTTTTTTTATGTTTCGTAGAGATGGGGGTCTCGCTATGTTGCTCAGGCTGGTCTCAAACTCCTGGCCTCAAGTGATCCTCCTCTCCAATTGCTGCCACCCAACAGAAGGAAATGGCCATGTTTGGCCATGTTTCCTGAAACACAGGAAAGGCACTGGCAACTGTGCTTCCTTGTGCTTGTCACTCCACCTGGGGCTGTCTCACCCTCCATAATAGCGTGTGATGGTGACTCCGAAGTCTACGTCCATAGCCCGGCCTTTTTCCTGACCTGGGCCTGTGTCCACCACAGCTGGGATTATAGGTGTGAACCACTAAGCCTGGCCTCATTGTGGTTTTAATTTGCATTTCCCCTCTGACTAATTTAGCATCCTTCATATACTCACTTCTCATCTGTAAATCTTTCTGATAAAGTATCTGTTAGAACCTTTTGTTCACTTTTTTATAGAGTTGTTTGTATTGTTATTTTTGAAAGTTTTTTACATATTCTGGTTAAAAATCGTATGTTAGATATGTAATTTGGAAATATTTTCTTGCAATCTGTGGTCTCTTTTTATTTTCTTACTAGTCTTTAGGAAAATAGAAGTTTTCAATTTTGGTGAAGTCCAACTCATCAACTTTTCTTTTATGGATTATACTTTTAATGCCATATCTAAGAACTCTTTGCCTAACCCAAGATCACACAGATTTTCTGTTTTCTTCTAGAAGTTTTAAGGTTTTAGGTTCTACTTGAGGTCTATGATCTGATCTATTTTGAGCTAATTTTCATATATTGTGCAAGGTATAATTGATTCTCCCTTTTTTGCAGATGGATGTCAAATTGTTGCCATACCACTTACTAAAAAGACTATCCTTTCTCTACTGAATTGCCTTTGCACTGTGGTCAAAATTCATTGGCCATATTTTTGTGGGTCTATTTAGGGAGTCTATTCTGTTCCATTGATTATGTGTCTACCCTTTTGCCAATACTACCATCTTGACTGCAGCTTCATAGTAAGTCTTGATATCTGGTAGAGTGAGTCCTCCAGCTTTGTTGTTCTTTTTTCAAAATTCTAGTTCCTTTGTCTTTCTCTCACATGCTTCTGCTTGAAGGGGTCCCTCTTTACAGTTCCTCTGGGCAGAAAGATGAGGGTTTCTCTCAGAGTTTTCACAGCCTTTGTAACAACCCCACAGCACAACCCTGCAACTGAGGACTAGTGTGGAGTCAAAGCCATGAGAAGAGAGGTTTAAAAAGTTGGAAACGCATACCCGTGTCGCTAACCAAGTTTGACTCCCCTTCCCAACCCATTGGCTTTTGAGTATTTTTTCTTTTAATATTTTGTCCAGAGTTTTTAGTCAAACTTAGTAGGAGAAATAGCTTAGAGGGGGCTTACTCTGACAAAAATAAGATAAAAAGTAACCTCTGGTTCTTTGGGTACTGACTAATAATGGGAAACAGATGTCTGTTATATTGTTTTCTAGAACTTTTTATATGGTTAAATTTTTTTTCAATTAAAACTTATTTTTAAAAAACCAGTAAATATTGAATACGGAAGGAAAAATCCTCAATAAAATGTTAACAAATGGAGGCCAGCAACATATAAAAAGGATTATATACCATGATCACGTGGGATTTATTCCAAGAATGCAAGGTTGGTTTAAAATCTGAAAATCAATTAGTGTAGCATAGCATATTGTAAACTAAAAATAAAATCCTAAGCCCCTGCTGACTGAACGGACCCCCTCTTGGCCAAGGAGATCACAGAAAAACCTAAAGTTGAGTTCTCAGCTGTGAAGGGAAGGGAGGTCATCAGACACACCTTGTTATACCCCCTCCCTTTTGGAATTTAGAATAATTGCAAACAGGACCTAAGGCCACACAAGGCAAAAGTTAAGTCATGCCTGTAGGCCATCAATTTGCTTAACAGATCACTTTGAGTCAGTATATTGTGGCTTGCTCTCTGATTGGCAGACTTCCTTATCTTAACTTAAAACTTTCCTTTCTACTGATTCTAAGCCTTTAGACAAAGCTTTATTTCTTTACCCGATTACAAATCAAAGAATCTCTGAACCCGCCTATAACCTATAAGCCCTCGCTTTGAGATGTCCCACCTTTTTGGGCCAAACCAATGTATACTTTCCCTGTATTGATTTATACATGATCTTACCTGTAATTCCTATCTCCCTAAAATGTATAAAACCAAACTGTAACCTGGCCACCTGCAGGACCTCTTGAGATTTTGTAGCTCTGGGCCATAGTCACGTTCGGCTCAGAATAAACCTCTTTAAATTATTTTACAGAGTTTGGTTTTTTCTATTAATGATATCTATAAAATAACAGACAAAAACCACACAATCATCCCCCAAAATGCAGAAAAAGCAGTTGAGAAAATCCAATACCTCTTCATGATTAAAACACTCAACAAATTAGGAATGGAAGGAAACTTCTTCAGCCTGATAAAGGGCATCTATTAAAAACCCACAGCTAAAATCACACTTAATGTTGAAAGACTGAAAACTTCCCCCAAGATCAAAGGCAAGACAAGGATGCCTGCTGTTACACTTCCGTTAAATATTACACTAGAGGGTCTAGCCAGGGCAATCCGACAAGAAATGAAATATTAATAGAAGGCATACCGATTTGAAAGGAAGAAATAACACTGTCTCTATTTGCAGATGATGTGATTTTGTATATACTATAGAAAATCCTATGGAATCCACAGAAAAAACAATTAGAACTAATAAATGAGTATAGCATGGTTGCAGGAAACAAGATCAATATGCAAAAATTAACTGTATTTCTACAACAACCTGAGGATAAAATTAAGAAAATTCCATTCATAATAGCACAAAAAAACTTAGGAACAAATTTAACAAAAGTACAAAACGTTGTTGAAAGACATTAATAAATAAGACCTAAATAAATGGAATGACATCCTTTGTTCATGAATTGGAAGACTAATATTGTTAAGAGCCATGCTTTCCAAGTTGATCTACAGAATCAATGCAATCCCTATCAAAACTCCAACTGCCTTCTATGTAGAAATCAACAAACTGATCCCAAAATTCATATGGAAATTCAAGGAACCCAGAACAGCCAAAACAATCTTGAAAAAAGAAGAACAAATGTGGAGTACTCATAGTTCCCAATTTTAAAACTTAGTATAGGCCGGGTGTGGTGGCTCACGCCTGTAATCCTAGCACTCTTGGAGGCCGAGGCGGGAGGATCACTTGAGCTCAGGAGTTCGAGACCAGCCTGAGCAAGAGTGAGACCCTGTCTCTAATTTATAATGAAAAAGAAAAAAAAAAGGGGGGGGAAGAAAAAAAAAACTTAGTACAAAGCTATAGTAATCAAGACAGTACAGTCCTGGCATGAAGATACAGATCAATGGAACACAGTTCAGAAATAAACCCCTACATTTATGGTCAACTGATTTTTGACAAGGGTGCCAAGACCATTTAACAGGGAAAGAATAGTCTTCTTAACAAACAGTGTTGGGACAATTGAATACCCACATGCAAAAGAATGATGTTCTACCTCATACAAAAATTAACTCAAAATGGATCAAAGACCTAAACGTAAGAGCTAAAACTATAAAACTCTTAGGAGACAACATTGGGGAAAATCTTCATGGCACTGGGTTTAACAAAAGATTCTCAAACATGACACTAAAAGCACAAGCAACAAAATAAAAAATATATAAATTGGACTTCATCAAAATGAAAAACTTTTGTGTTTCAAAGGACACTATTAAGATTTATTATTTGCAAATTTTCTCCCAGTCTGGGCTATCTTTTCATTCCCTCAACAGTGTATTTTTAAAAAATTGATAGACTTTTAAAAAAAAGCAGTTTGAGATTTACAGAAAAATTGAGTAGAAAGTACAGAGTTCCTTTATATACCGTCACATCCCCCCCATTTCCCCTATTATTAACATCTTACATTAGTGTGGCACATTTGTTACAATTGATAAGCCAATATACATGTTATAATTAAGTCCACACTTTCCATTAGGGTTCACTCTTGGTGTTGTACATTCTATGGGTTTTGACAAATGTAAAATGACTTGTATCAACCAATACAGTATCATGCAGAATAGTCTTACCACCCTAAAAATCTCCAGTGCCCACCTTCCCTCTTTTTCCCTGAATCCTTGGCAACCACTGATATTTTTACTGTCTCCATAGTTTTGCCTTTTCCAGAAGGTCACACAGTTGGAATCTTATAGTATGTAGCCTTTTCAGATTGGCTTCTTTCACTTAGCAATATGCATTTAAAGTGTCTCCATAGCTCTTTATTACTGAATGATATTCAGCATTATGGACATTATCAGTTTGTTTATCCAGTCACCTACTGAACATATTGGCTGCTTTCAACAGTGTATTTTGAAGCTGTTAATATTGATGAAATCCAGTTTATCTACTTCTTTTATGGATCATGTATTTGGTGTCATATCTAAAAATCTCATAGTTCATCACAAAGATTTTTTCTATGTTTTATTCTAGAAGTTCTATAGTTTTAGATATCACACTTAGAGTTATGATCTATTTTGAGTTAATTTTTTATATATGGTGCAAGGTATAGGATAGGTTCATTTTTTAAACATAAGGATATCCAATTTTTTCCAGCATGATTTTTTGAAAAGACTACCCTTTCTCCAATGAACTACCTTTGCTCCTTTGTAAAAAAAATCAATTGGCCATATACCTGTGGGCCAATTTCTGTACTTTTTTGTTCCATTTACCTACTTAGCTATCTTTATATCGACTCCATAATGTTTTGATTACTGTGGCTTTATAATAAGTGTTGAAGTTAGGTAATGTAAGTCATACAATTTTGTCCTTGTTCAAATTTGTTTTGGCTATTCTAGCTCCTTTGCAGATCCAAATAAATTTTAGAATCAGTGTGTCAATTTCTATAAAAGAAGTCTGCTGGGAATTTGACTGGATTGCATTGAATCTATGGATCAATTTGTGGAGAACTGATATCTTAACAATACTGAATCTCCCAATTTATGAATATGGTGTATCTCTTCATTTATTAAAGTTTTTAATTTCTCTCAGCAAACTTTTGTAGTTTTCAATGCACAAGTCTTGCACATCTTTTTTCAGATCCATCCCAAGTATTTTATACTTTTTGATGCTATCACAAATCGTATTTTTTCTAATTTTAACTTCTAATATTTGTTGCTAGTATGCAGAAATAGAATTGATTTTTGCACATTTATCTTGTATCCTGCAAACTTGTTAAACTCAATAGTTTTAGTAGCTTTTTGTAGATTCCACCTGATATTTTTATTAATACATGGAGTAGTGATTCTCTACTGACAGTAATTTTGCTCCCCTAGGAAGCAAACATTTGGCAAATGTCTGGAGACATTTTTGATCATCACAGTGGTGGCTGTGTCATTGGCATCTAGGGGGTAGAGGTCAGAGATGCTGCTAAACATTCTACAACACACAGGAGACTCCCCCCACCCCCACCACAGCAATAAGGAATTAACTTGCCCAAAATGTCAATAGTGTCAAGGTTGAGGAATCCCGACATAGATAATTATGTCATCTGCAAATAATTTTACTCACTCCTTTTCAATCTAGATGCTTTTTCTTGTGTTATTACATTGGCTAGAATTTCTAGTACAATGTTGAACAGAAGCAGTAAGACCAGCCAATCTTGGCTTGTTACTGATCTCAGGGGAAAAATATTCAGTATTTCATTATTCCACATGATGTTAGCTATAGGTTTTTCATAGATGCCCTTACCACATTGGGGAAGTGACATTTTACACCTAGTTTGCTCAGTTTTTAAAATTTATTTTTTATTTTTTTGAGACAGGGTCTCACTCTTTCACCCAGGCTGGAGTGCAGTCACAGCTTACTGCAGCCTTGAACTCCCTGGCTCAAGTGATCTTCCTCCCTGAGCCTCCCAAGTAGCTCACCACCACACTTGGCTGATCTTTTGTTTTTGTAGAGATGGGGTCTTGCTGTGTTGCCCAGGCTGGTCTCAATCTCCTGGCCTCAAGTGATCCTCCTGCCTCGGCCTCCCACAGTGCTGGGATTACACGTGTGAGCTACCATGCCCAGCTAAATTTTCTATTTTTAGTGGAGATGGGGTCTTGCTCTTGCTCAGGCTGGTCTTGAATTCCTGAGCTCAAGCAATCTGCTTGCCTCAGCCTCCGAGAACGCTAGGATTACAGGCGTGAGACACCATTCCCCGCCGATTTGGTCTTATTTTTCTAGTTTCTTAAGATGAATGCTGAGGTCACTGATCTGAGACCTATTTTCTAACAGTGCTTTAGCTGCATCCCACAAATTTTGAAATCCTACATTTTCATTTTCATTCAGTTCATAATACTTTCTAATTTCCCTTTTGATTTCTTCTTCAACCCAAGGGTTATTCAGAAGTGGGTTATTCAGTTTCCAAATATTCAAAGGATTTTCCAAATCTGTTATTGATTTCTACTTTATAATTTCATTCTGGTTAGAGAATATACTTGTTTCATATCCCAGAATATGATCTGGCTTAGCAAATTTTCTTTATGCACTGACTGAAAAAAAATTGTGTATTCTGCTATTGTTGTGGGGAGTATTCTACAAATGTTCATTAGGTCAAGTTGGTTGATAGTCTTGTTCAAGTCTAATATATCCTTAGTGATTTTCTGGGTACGTGTCCTATCATTTACTGAGAAAGAAATCTTCTCCAACTATAATTGTGATTTTCAAAAAATCTCTCCTTGCAGTTCTATTAGTTTTTGCTTCATGTATTTTAGAGCTTTGTTATTAGGTACATAAATATTTAGGATTATTATGTCCTTTTGATGAATTCACCCTTTCCTCATTATGAAATGATTCTCTTAATCTCTATGAAATCTACTGTAAGGGAACAGGTTTGAGGATTAAGGCCATAAATTCAGTTTTGGAGAGATATATATATATGGATGTATCTAAGAACAAGCACTAAGGAGAGAAGAGTGTAGAGACAGAAATTTGGGTTAAGATGGTGTTACTATAGCACCTACTACAGTGCCAATAAATAAAGATGCTCTATAAGTATTCATGAAATAAATAGCCTGAGTAGACTCTGGTTTCCCAAATAATTACATGATTTAGAAATCTCCACTTGATCCTAGGTCAAATGGAGAGGCCATGTATAAGTTCATGGCCTCCAAACTCAAATGGACCCTCAAACTATCTCATGCTTTCTAGTGAATTATTCAGTAAGTTTCCCATAACAGCTATTTTAGATGTTTTCCACACTGCTTAAACTTTGGGTTTCCTACCTTCCCTGTCACTTTCAGTAGATGTTTTCTTTCCCTTATTCACAATGAAAACAGAAGCCACCAGAGAATTCCTTTACCTTCACTTCAATAAACCAATAAAGTTATCTGAAACTGCAACCCATTTTTCCTCCTTCTCTCCTCTTCTAAGCAAGTGTTTTTCCTATGTCCAGAACAAACACTTCCACCTACACTCTGTATGTCACTCCCCTCCTATCTTCTAAGGGACCTTACCCCATCACTTCCCTCTTGTTTGTACCAGCAAACCTTCCCTCTACTGGCTCCCTTCCATCAGTTTTAGGCTGCTCAAGAATCTCCCATCTTACAGCATCTCAATACCACATCATCCTTCCAGCTCCCGCTCTCTTCCCACAGCCAGGCCCCTGAGTTACCTCCACTTACCCTCTCTACCTCATCATCTCCTCATTCCTCCACTCATGGTAATGTGTAGTTTTCACTCCACCACTCCAGTGATTCATTGTGGATAAATCCAACATACACCTATCATTTTTTTTTCTACGTGACTTTTAAGTGGCAGTAGACACTTTTAGCTACCTTTTGCCCCCTTGCCTTGGCTCTATGCCATAACATAATACTTTCTTGGTTTTCTCCCTGCTTCCCTGGCTGCTCTTTCTCCATGTCTAACTATGCTGTCTCTGTTGGTCCTCTCTTCAGTTCCTAGAGCTATACGCTGAGAATGTCCAAGTATCTGTCTCTAGCCTGGACTCTTTCCTGAGCTCCCAATCCTTGTATTCCAGTCTACCAGACAGATGCACTGGCTGGAAAAGCCATATGACTTGTGTTGCATTCCAGCTGTATCACTGGTTGGCCTTGGCCAAGTACTGACATTGGGGGGTTAATTATACTGTGCTTTCTTCACAAAGATATTTTAGGATCATCAAAATGAACCATCATAAAAAGGATGTTGTAATAAAGCACTATGTAAACTAAGCTATTGTTATTACCTTTTTTAGTTTAAAGATCGTTTGGCTTTACTGTGATTCTACAATCACGCAACACTTCATTCTATAAAATAGAATAAATGTTCCAATGAGTCAAGCCTGTTATCTTTTAATGATAAAGATAGCAGGTGTTAGCCTGTCTCAAAGGATATTTTTAATAGTTTGAAATCCTGTGAGGGTTAAGATGCTGATTTGAGCCTTAGAGTCCACTTTTGAGTTTGAGAACAAATACTATACAAGGGGTTGCAACCTCAAATGCCTACAGGAACCAGGCAGGTAACATAAACGAGCCAAGTTGGTCAGGCAAATGATTGTGTCTTACCTGAAGGGGGAAACTGTAGGTGATTGGTAACACACAGGATTCTGGGTCCAAGACTGCCTGATCTGATTTTTCTATAGAAGCTGGACAACTGGGTTTTTACAATGTAAACTTTCAGTCTTTAAATGGTAGTGACTAATCCATTTTTCCTTCAAAACACTGCGTGGGCCAAAAAATAAAAACGCATGTTGGCCGGGTGTAGTGGCCGGGGTGGGAGGATTGCTTGAGGCCAGGAGTTCGAGAGCAGCGTGAGCAAGAGTGAGACCCCATCTCTACGAAAAATTAGCCAGGTGAGGTGGCGCACACCTGTAGTCCCAACTACTTGGGAGGCTGAGGTGGGAGAACCACTTGAGCCCAGGAATTTGACGTTGCAGTGAGCTATGATGACACCGCTGCACTCTAGCCCATGCAACAGAGGAAGACTATCTAAAAAAAAAAAAAAAGCCATGTCTATGGGCCATTTCCTCCCTGTCTTATAAAGAAAGTCACCTTTTTGCCCCCAAATGGCTGGGCATTATGAACCCTTCCAACTGGTCTAAGAGGACTTGCTTTTACCTTGGAAAACGTTAGGGTGTAAATGAACCTTGAAGGCTAAGAAAAAAGTAGCTCAGAGCAGTCTGAACTATGTGAGGCACGCAAAATTTATCAAGCCCAGACACGAGTGTAGGACTTCAGTCTCGCCCTCTTCACCGATGCATGGGGCAACTGCCATTTTGCTCCGGACCAGCAGCCTCACTCGTCATCTTTGAGTTCCTAGAATTTGTGATACAAAGAATAATGTATAGCCAATCAATAATTTGTTGTTTTAATGTAAGCGCTTAGCAAACAACTTAGGAACTGCCTCTTCTTCCCTTTAAAAACTCATTTGTAATTGCTGGTCACCGGTGTACACTCAGGGCAACTTGAATCCGTGCTCCCGGGGGCCAGCCTCAAGCTTTGGGCTCGAATAAACTCTATACTCAATCGTATTTCCTGCATCTCGTTATTTAAGGTTGACAAGGTCACGGGGAAAGTCTTCGCAGCTCCGTGCAGCCCAGAATGAAGGTTCGCCAGCCCGCGGCTCCCATTACCGGCCGCCGCCCCAGCCCAGACCGCGCCCCTCGCCCGGCCGCCGCTCCTTCCCCTCCAAGCCGCGTGGCTGCTCCGAGCGGGGTGGCAAACACACTAGGAACGCCGACGGTGCTACGACCCTACTCACTGAATGTCACAGGAAATACCGGCCTCTGTGAGGCAAAAACTAAACATTTACTGAGTGCTTAACGTATTCTAACTCGCTTCTCAGCCAACAGAGGTGAACCCATTCGCAAACGCGGCGCTAACGGCAAGAGGAAGACCGACTCTACCAGGGCATGGCGCAGCGCTTAAACCGCAGAAACCTGAGGACCAGCCTCCCGCAAAACGGAGTGTGGGGAACGGTCGAGCGCTGGGCTGGGGGCTAAACTACCTGGGCGGGAATCGCCACGGCCACCCCTCCGCGCGTCTCCAATCACGTCAGCCCGGCCAGCGAACTCGGCGGCCGGAAGTTGGTCACGAGACCCGCGATGCCGCGCACGCGCTGTCGCATCAGCACCTCTGCGCTTGCGCGCCCAGAAGGCGTGGCGGAAATGAGGCGCCGGGGCTCTTCCGGCCACCGCCGGGCGCGACGCGTCTTCCCGCGTGTTTACGTCACGGCGCCGGGGCGGAAGATGGAGGAGCTCGGGGCGGGCGGTTGTTAAGCAGACCCGGACCGAGCGGGAGCCCGAGCCGGCCACTCCGGCTGCCCTGGGGCGCTGTGCGGCCGCCGCCATGTCGCTGCTGCAGTCGGCGCTTGACTTCCTGGCGGGCCCGGGTTCCCTGGGCGGTGCTGCCGGCCGCGACCAGAGTGACTTCGTGGGGCAGACGGTGGAACTGGGCGAGCTGCGGCTGCGGGTGCGGCGGGTCCTGGCCGAGGGTAGGCCCGGGTCAGCGGCGCGGTTCGGCAGCGGGGGGTCGTCGCCGAGGTCGCTGAGGGCATGGTTTGCCCGGGGGGTGGGGCGTTGGTCGGGGCTGGGCCGAGGGAGGGCCACCTCCGGGGGCGTGGGTCAGGGCCTGTCAGAGGTGGTCGCTGAGGGCGAGGCTGGATCTAGGCTGGGTACTTCCTTGCCGGAGGAGTAGGGTCAGGTCGGGGCGAGGTGGTCATAGGAGGCCTGGAGCTGGAGGGACCTCCCCAGGTTGGGGAAGAAGAGGGTGGCGGGCAGGGAGCTTGGGTGAGGGGCCACACTGGAGGCTGAGGGAGGGGTGCCCAGAAGGCTGAGTGCTGGACTCAGAAGGTGAGCAGTGCAATTGGGTGGGTGTAAGACGTGCCACTGCTATACGTCCAGGGCTTGTTGTGCAGGAGTGGGACAGGACTGGACTTTTGGAAAAAGGTCAAGACTGGCTCTCCAAAATTGTAAGGATCTTCAAAGCTGGTGGTTGCACACATTGTTGAGGGTAGTTGCAGTTGCAGTCCTACCCTACTTGGGTGTAGGTGGAGGATAGACAGATAGTGCTGTGTCCTGTAATCCCAGGTTCTCCTCTTACAACGTGAGTGTTTCCCTTACCGGTGGACATCTATCTGTGATTCCATGTAACTTACAGGAAGCAGAGACAATAGTCCTGACCTATATAGAACTTGCGTGATGGACAGGTCAGTCAGCTTAAGTATTTGCAAGTCAGTCTTCAGTCAGTTTAGTTTCTGTGAGCCATTTCTAGCTTCCTGAATAACTGCTCCCTTCATCACTCAGAATTGATCATCAATGTCAGTGGGGTTTTATTGTCTCTCCTAAATTTTCCTTACATTTTGTTCAGTGGTGCCCAGGGTTGTGTCATGTTTCACTAGCTGTGAAGTTTTTTGGCTAAACACAGTTGACTTTGGTGCTGGTGATGAAACATATTCGGCCGTGTTGGCACGGGGAGAGGGAGTGAAGCAACATGAAAGACCAAACCATCACTAGGTCTGTGGTAGTTCTGGGGCTGGAGGGTCATCCTGTCAATGTGGTCACCACTGCCACCATTTGAATTTGTACTCAATTTGAGGCAGGAAACTGGCCCAAAATCCTGATGTCTTTATTCTAGAAGGCCTGAGGGGACATTCTGGCTGTAGCATTATCACTCACTTTGTCTCCACTGTGGTCAGAAACAAAACAGATTTTGGGTTCGATTTGGTGAGAAAGCCCCAGGCTCTTCCCCTTTCAGAAGTAGGAGCTAGTACTCTACTAAATGAAGTGTGATATTCTCTCGTATCTGTTAGAAGGAATAGGGTTCCTCCAGATCAGTTTATTTGTTCTGAAAATATCAGGCAGTTGCCTTCATTCATTAAGAAATTTATAGTGGACAGGACCTGGTTTCTGCCATGTCTGGGACATTCTACCAATGAGACACATGCTCAAATGGCTGAGCAACAAGGCAGTATAGGGAAAGATGCTTGGGGGCGCTACAGACAGTGCGGCCTCTGGGAAGGAGCCAGGCAGAAGATAGCATGCGTCAGGGTGGGAAGGATGGAGAACGCACCCTGCCTGGTGCAGGGGCAGGGCCAGGGGCCGGGAGAGGAATAGCAGATGGGAAGTAGTCCAGATTGGCAGGAGAGGAAAGTTCGTGGAAAGAAGGAAGCTTACACAGGTCGCTTCACACCCAAGATGAAGAACAAGGAAATGTGGGCAGTGGCTGTGGTTGTGCAAAAGAACTTGTTTCCTTTTGCTATCTAGACGGGTCAGGAGATAAAAATAACCAATGCAATTGTGAGCTGTAGATTTCCTCCTTTGAAACTTAAGAAGTGGCTCACAGCCTCTAAAGTATTTTTGAAGCCTCTTTCTGAACTGAAACGGTAAGAAACCTATAAAATACTTAAGCATTTTATATAAACATACTTCAGTAAGTTTTGCCTGGACAGCAACCTTAGACCATACACTATGGGAATTAAGGTGTATTGTATAAATATGGGGAAGGCCTATAATCTGAAACCTGTGAGTATAGATGTTTACAATTTAAGAAGTTTTCAATATGTCAATAGATAATATATATATATTATCTATCAATATGTATCCTGTATAATCAATATATATCCTGTATGTCATGGAATACTCCCAGAGGGGTTGGGACAGCATTCTGTAATCGACTACATTAATATGTCTGTGATTAAATGAATAAATATTCTCACTGCAACATAATTAAAGTGTGTAATTAGCCCCATATCAGTTCATGTCAGATTTTATCCCAAATGAATTTATGATAGAGCAGGTTTTGCTGTCAAGTTAAGTTAGGAAAAATATGGTTTTCATAGTTTTTAGAAATTTGGACTTGTAGTATGAAATGGGTTGTTGGAGCCAGACAGCCTTCTAATGTTTTCAAAATTTGTTCTCAGTCTCTCTCTTTTTTTTTAAAGCAAATTATTGGGCACAATGTTAGAGATGCCCAGTGCAAGTATATTCTGGAATGTATTCTTTGTGTTCTTTTGTTTTGGATTCTGCATTCTGTTGCTTCTGAAGCGGATCACTACTGCTGAGGCAAGTGTGTCCTTCACACAGGGCAGGTCCATCTGGTGTGGCCGACTTGCACTTGCTGTGGAATTAACCGCCAGTGCGATGAACTGAGGTAGAAAGTGAAAACAATGCCACACAACTGTCGTGGTTTAAGTATAAGTAGCCTTATGCTTTTGGTTACATGTTACCTGTAATTTCAGCCAGTCAGGAGCTGTTTGCTTAGAGCCCTTGTGTGCCATGTGCAGTGTTAGTTGTGTGGGCGGACCTTCCCACGAGCATCCTGTGGTTCCTGCTCAAGAATCTGTGTTCTCTTGGGGGTCAGGTTTTGGCCTGAGAAATGGTGAGGGTGCAGTCCACCTGAACTCCCAGGGCCAGCTCTTTACCCATCTGCCTCCTAGACAGATGGAGGGTTCCTCCCTTCACTGTGGTAGAGTGTTCTGGACTGGGTGAGGGCACAGGGAATATTTGGTACAGACAGTTGCAGAATTATGTGGTGCTGTCTAGACTCTTGGCTGCAAGTTTCAGAAACCCACTGAGGTAAGTCTGATGGAAGGAAGAGGCCCTGTGTTGGGCCAGGATATCCTCTACAGCAGGGGTCCCCAACCTATGGTGAGTTATATAATTATTTCATTATATATTACAATGTAATAATAATAGAAATAAAGTACACAATAAATGTGATGTGCTTGAATCATCCCAAAACCACCCCCCCACCCTGGTCCGTGGAAAAATTGTCTTCCATGAAAATGGTCCCTGGTGCCAAAAAGGTTGGGAACCGCTGCTCTACAGGTATCAACAGAGCGCACTTTAGATTGATCTTAAAAGTGGACAGTTAGGTGTTTGTAGCATGCTGACATTGTAGCACATCCCTCTCTCTGACCGAGAGCCCCGACCCCTGAGGCTGGGTGGTATTCTCTCAGTACCTGTCCTTGGACCCTGAGACTGAGGTGCAGAGCTGTTCTCACCTAGGGAGCGGTGCTGAGTGATGCTTTCTCTTCTCCAGACGCCGCAGAGCACAGACTACCAGGGTCTTTGGGACTTGGGTAGTTGGCTTGAGGTCATTAGGCCCGGGTGGCCCCTGTTTTGTGCCAGCTTAATTGCCCCCCTCCTCAGCTCTTCTAACACTGCCCCCTTCACTTCCAAGTTGGCAGCTTGATCATCAGCCCTTTATCTAATACCCAGTGTGAAATAATAACCACCACCACCATAACATTTGTGGGGCTCTTAATATTTTGCTAGGCACAATCCCTAGTGCTTTATGTGGATTGTTTAATCCTGATGATAACCCTAAAAGCAGGTACTATAATTATTCCCATTTTACAAATGAGAAAAGTGAGGTTTGGGGAGGTTAGTAGCTTGTCAAAACCACCAGCCAGTGAGTGGTGGAGTAGGGCTGGGAGCCCGTGGGAAGGCCAGCCAGGGCTCCTTAGTGTCCTTAGGTTATACATCTACATCCCAGCCAGGGCCCAAGGTGATCTATGCATTATGTCCTGGGAGGAGGTGCCTGGAGTAGAGTCGAGTTGAAGCATGCTTGTTTACTGTGCTCATTTATGTAAAAAAGGAGGAAAGCCCTGCAAGGCTAGCATGTGGGGGAGATGGGGAGCAGCTTGCAGCGGTGTCTGGAGGGTCTGGGTTGGAGCCGAGTGGATATTTATATTATATATTGCTCTTAAGATCCTTCAGGGCCACTGCCCCTTCATGCTCTGTGCTGCAGCTGCACCTTTGCGGTAACGAGCATGTGTTACTTCTGTAGTTCCTATCTGTCAACATACCGGTAGGTCAGGGGTGGGGTAGCTCTCCCTTCCTCCTGGTGTGCTCATCTTCTCTCCAGGGACTCCTGGTGTGTCCCACGATGTCTGCATGGAACGTGTTCCTATGCCTTAGTCTGTTTGGGCTGCTATAACAAAATACCATACACTGGGCAGCTTATAAAGAACAGAAGTTTATTTCTCACAGTTCTGCAGGGCTGGAAGTCTGAGATCAAGGCACCGGGAGATTCAGTGAGGGCCACTTTCCTGGTTCAGAGACGGTGCCTTCTCTGCCTTCTCGCTGTGTTCTCCTCCCGTGGTGGAAGGAGGAACAAAACTGGGATAAAGAGTGGCTGGGATGAGCAGGGGCGTCAGGGAAGGCCTCTCAAAAGTGGGGAGAGCAGGTCCAGGAGGGAGCAGGCAAGCAAACATCAAGGGTCATGGTGCCCCCTTCAGGCCTGCTGTTAGTAGAGAGGCCATGGCAGTAGTGGGCTTGGTGTGTTTGAGGAAAACCCAGTGGGGGAGGGAGACCAGGAGACCAGGAGGACCTGTAGCCTTGCTGAGGACACACAGCAGTAAAGTCCTTAAGATCTTCTACTTGTATAATTGTATCGTCTGAAAATAAGAAACGTTTTAGTTCTTTTTCACGTTTAATATTTCATTTTTTAAATTGACAGATAAAATTGTATGTATTTATCATGTAGAATATGATGTTTTGAAGTATGTGTACATCATGGAATGACTAAATCTATCTGATTAACTTATGCATTACTTCACATGGTTATCACTTTTGTGGTGAGAACACTTAACATCCACTCTTAGCATTTTTGAAGCATACAATATATTGTTATTAACTATAGTCACCATGTTGTAGAATAGATCTCTTGAACTCATTCCTCCTAACTGAAATTTTGCATTCTTTTTTAATTTTTTCCTTACTGATCTTTATGCCTTTTATTACTTTTTCTACCTTTCTTGCATTGACTAGGATCCCCAGTACAATGTTGTATAGCAGTACTGAGAGCAGGCATTTTGCCTTGTTCTTCATGTTAGAAAGAAAACACTATTAAGGCTCATGTTTGATGTAGGTTTTTGTAGTTGCCGTTTCTCAGATTGAAGAAGTTCCCTTCTTTTCCTAGTTTGCTGAGAGGTTTTTTTTTTTATTATGTTGTTTTTTAAAAATCATGAATAGGTTTTGCATTTTGACATAATGCTTTCTCAGTGCCTATTGAGACAATTCAGTATTCCCTATTCTGTTAATGTTGTGTACCACAGTGATTGATTTTAAATATCGAACCAACCTTGCATTCCTGGGCTGAATCCCACTTGGTCATGACGTGTTACCCTTATTACGTTTTGCCAGAATCGATTTGCTAGTATTTTCTTGAGGATTTTTTGTGTCTGTGCTAATAAGTGATATTGAGCTACAGTTTTGTCTTTATGTCCTTCTCTGGTTTTGGTTATGCTGACCTCAAAACATGGGCCAGGAACTCTTTTCTTCTCTATCTTATCAGTGATTTTGGATGCAGTTGTTGTGATTTCTTCCTTAAATGTTTGATAGAATTTAGCAGTAGTGCCATCTGTTTTCTATTTCTATTTTCTATTTTATGGATTTCTATTTATTTATTTTCATCTATTTTCCCCCCACAGATTTATTTATTAAAAATTTCAACAGCTCTGGTGAGATGAAAGTGAGATATACAAACCACACATATTTAAAGTGTTTTGACATATATATGTGCACATACCGTGTAGCTATCACTGTAATCAAGGTAGTGAACATATCCATCAGCTCCAGAATTTCCCTCCTTCCCCTCTATAATCTTCCCCTTCTGCTTCCCCTGCTTCCACCCCCCAGGCAACAACTGATCTGCTTTCTGTTCCTGTAGATTAGTTTGCATTTTCTAGAGTTATCTGTAAGTGAAATCATACATGTGTACTCTTTTTTTGCCTAACTTTGTTTACTCAGCATAATTATTTTGAGAGTCATCCATATTGTTGCATATAACAGTAGTTTCATCCTTTCTATCGTTGAGTGGTGTTCCATTTATGGATAATTTTTTTATTCATTCACGTGTTGATGGACATTTGGGTTGTTTACAGTTTTAGGCTATTACAGATGAGGCTGCTGCGAACATTTATGTACAAGTCTTTCTATGGATGTGCACCTTCATTTTTGGGGGGTAGATATTCAGCAGTGTAACATGAAGGCCATATAGTTGATGTGTGTTTAACTTTTTAAGAAATTGCCAAAATGTTTTCCAAATGATTGTACCATTTTACATTTCTAAAAACAGTGTATAAGTATTCTATTTGCTCTACATCCTAATCAATAGTAGATATGGTCAGTTTTAAAAATTTTAGACATTCTAATAGGTGTTTAGTAGTATCTTTGTGGTTTAAGTTTTGTATTTCCCTAATGGGTAATGCTGGAACATGCCATGTGCTTACTTACCTCCAGTATATCTTTGGTGATGTGTGTATTTATCTTTTGGTCATTAAAAATTTTTTATTGAATTTTGGCTTTTCTGGATAGAAGTCCTTTATTAGATACATGATTTGCAAAACCTAGTTGGTGGCTTATCTTTTTATCCTCTGGCCAGTGTATTTCAAAAAGCAGAAATTCTTTATTTGATGAAGTCCATTTATCATTTGTGCTTATATCTCAGAAATCTCCACCTAACCTAGGGTATGTAGAAACAATTGATTTTTATTTACTGTTCTTAATATCCTATAATCTTCCTAAACTCACTTATAAGTTACTGCAGCAGCTTTTCTTTTGTAGATTTCACCAGGTTTTCTACATAGATAATCAGGCCATCTGCAAATAAAAATATTTTTACTTCTTCCTTTTCAATCTGGAAGTCTTTTATTTCTTTTTCTTGCCTGATTGCGCTAGCTGGAACTTCCCGTACGATAGTGAATGTCAGTGGCTAGAACAAATATTCTTGCCTTTTTCCTGATTTTAGAGGGATGTGTTTGATTTTTTACCATTAAATATAATGTTGCTGTTAGTCATTCATAGATGTAGCAGCAATATTATACTTAATGGTATAATGAAGAATTTTTTGTCTATTCTTAGTTTGCTGAGAGTTTTAAATTTTATGATGTGATTTTCCACTGTAGGAAGCTTTCAAAAAGCTAAGCAAATTAAACTTAAAAAGAATTAAACTGATTTTCAAATGTTAAACCAACTCTGCTTGGTCATAGTGTATTATCCTTTTTATATATTGTTGGGTTTGATTTGCCAATACTTTGTTTTATTTTATTAGAATTATGAATTTTAAAAGAATTCTTTGGTCTATATTCATGAGTGATATTAATCTGTACTTTTCTTTTAATGTCTTTTTCTTCTGGGGCATTGGGGCGGGGAAGTCCACTTTCTTGTTCTAGCTGTTGGTGATCCGTCCTATCAATTGTTCTCTTTTTTTTGGATCAGTCTATCCAGAATCTATCAGTTTCATGTATTTGTTTTCAGAGAACACTTTTGGTTTTGTTGACTTTTTCCATTTTTTCCCCTTTGACTAATCTCTGTTACTAGGTTTATTTCCTTCCTATCTCTGAAGCAGAACATGTAGAATGCAGTGGTAAATAATTGGGGGCCGTTGTTTTTTCTGGAAAACAAATTGCTGGCCACAGCCACAAGTCCAGGTTGTATTTTATTGAGTAAAGGTGATTTTTTTTTTAGCTTAATATGTGAAGTAAAATCATTGTACTAAACTAATAAGTATTTTTTTAATTTCCAGGAGGGTTTGCATTTGTGTATGAAGCTCAAGATCTGGGAAGTGGCAGAGAATATGCATTAAAGGTAATAAAGAATGATTTAACATTTTTATGTGGGTTTTTGATTTATTTTAAAGGAAATCTCTGAGTGACAGTGTTTTCAGAGATTTATCCCTATTACTTAGTTTAGTTTTTTTTTTTTTAATAGTTTGTATATGTTTGTCCTGTTTGTTTCTTCTGATGGTGAAGCTGTCAGCAGTTTTAGATGCTATGTCTCAGAGCACAGGTTGAAGCCACCGTTGAATCCGTGGCCTCCAGCTTGGGGTTGAGGGCTCCCTTGGGACCTGCCTGCCTCACTCTGGGGGCTGGGCTGCCTTGGAGAGAGGAGTGAGGGTAACGTCACAGTGGGGTCATGGCCTCTTGGCCTCCATGTGCCAAAATAGGGGTTCCACGAATACAAGGAGTTTAAGAGCCACACGTGTAAAACACATGTCCACAGCATGTCTGTAAATAGGGGTTGTGGTGGGACAGGGGCGGGGGTTTTTCTATACCACCTGTGCGCTGGGATGAGTGGTTCTGGTTTTGTCCTGAGACATGACAAGAGGCCCAGCTTGTTGGAGGTGGGGTACCCCAGGTGGCCCCACCTTCAAGAGTGAACTTGAGTGGGCCTGCTTTTGGCAGTCCACAGTGTATACCCACGTCTCTGCCGAGTGTCTCCTCTCATTTTTCTTGTTTGTCTTATTTTTCTCTGGCTTGTTTGGAGGAAAGGCTCCTTTTTTGCTTTTTGTCATGTTCTTGGATCATAAAGCTCTTTCAAGGGTCTCTAATCTCCTGTCCAGTTTTTGCACAGGTCAAATATTAAAGCAGGTAAACAGGTTAATCTCTCTTAAACACATTGCATTTGTTCTCTTGGATGTTTATGTCTGAGATAAGACATTATGTAAAGTGAAAGGTAAACAATCTTTAATCTTTTTTGTGTGCTATTTCCTGATACAGAGGTTATTGTCCAATGAAGAGGAAAAGAACAGAGCCATCATTCAAGAAGTTTGTTTCATGGTATCCTTTTCCCAGGAACCAAGATCCAGCACTGTTACTTAGGGAGGCACAGGCCTGCATCACGCTGTGACTGCCAGTTGTCAGGCGGCAGCTGCTTATTGATGCTCCATTTGATGTGTTAAAATGGCCTTTTGCTTTCACCGAACAATTTCTAGTACAAAGTAGTTTTTTCCGTGTTATTTACTCCCAGGTTAATATTAATAGTGAAAAGATTCCCAAGTGTTGGGAATGGGGTTGTTGTTCCTACATAAGAAGTCTTGATGCCCAGGGGATGGGCCAGTTAGCACAGGAGAGCTCCTGCCCTGCTGGCCTTTCTGAAGACTTGGCCGAGAGATGTCATCGGCTGTTCCTACTCACGTTGCCTGGGGTCCCTGCCCTGCTGGAGGACTCAGGCCTTTGCTTGCCGCCCACTGTCACACATCCCTGGGAGTGTGGAGCGCTCACTGCTTAGTCTGCTGCTCTTCTCCCAGCTCTGTCCACTCCGAGAGCCCGCAGGCCACCTGAGCCAAGGTTTGGGTGGACATGGTCACTCCTCACAGCCTCCCTCCTGCGTAGCCCCCCGAGGGCCCTCTGCCTGCTCCACCTGGTGCAGGATGGATACTGGTGTTGCTGCAGTCAGGTGTGTGCGGCCACCGTGCCTGTCTGCATCACCCCTGCCCTGCCGCTCCTCCGCCTGCCTCCTTTGCCTTTCTCGTGGTCCTCCACCTGCTCCCCCCCTCTTTCTGTTCTGGTGTGCTAAAATTGTGAGGTGATTCAATTAGAGTATTATGACTTTAGTGTCTGAATGTCATATACATTTATTTTTAAGTGCACAGAATTGTGGACATGGTTATGTACATTCTCCTTTAACAAGACACCTGCAGAAAAAACTTTCCGGCCACCCCAATATTGTCCAGTTTTGTTCTGCAGCATCAATAGGAAAAGAAGAGTCGGACACGGGGCAGGCTGAGTTCCTCCTGCTCACAGAGCTCTGCAAAGGTAGCGTCCTGTAGAGGCTAAGTCATTGCTTTCTAACATGTTTAAACAATCGTAAAATATTCCCAGCATCTTCTCTCAAAATGATCTTAATGAAAACAGTGGGCTAGCTGTCTAATGGGAGATCTCTGAGAGGCGTGCCACCGCCGGGAGTCCTGGTACCATCTCTCCTGTGGGTCTGCAGGCTGTGACAGCATGGGTGGGAGCTGGGCCTTCGCTGCACAGGGGTTGAACGAGGAAGGAGGGATGCTGGTAACTGTCCTCATGGCTCTCTGGTACAGCTAGGGCAGTCTCAAGTAGGCAGGGAGGTCCCGGTGAGCAGAGGAGGGGCTGCAGCGGTGGGCAGCTGCCATGGCCCCCCCCATGGGCATGGGACTTCATGGGGGTCCAACCCAAGATGACGACAGACAGACTCTGATCCGTTGGTAGGACAGGGAGAGAGGCCCATGGGTTTGGGAAGTGCCTTGGGGCAGAGTGGTCTACGTGTGTGACCCCGCTGAGTCCACACTGACTGGCCCGAGGAGGGGCCTGGCTTGCGCACCACACATTGGCCTTGTGCCAGTGCCCTCTGAGTGCCCCTGCCAGGTGTTGGGGAAATGGCTCCTGAGGGAAATAGTTGGGTATTCAGGGAGCATTTTCCAAGCAGAGGGCCCGGTGGGTGCTGTGGCCTGGCTGGAGGGCTGAAGCTGGCAAGGGGGCAGTGGCACCAGTGCTGCATTTGTGCCTGTCACCCGGGCAGTGAGAGTGGGGAGAGAAGAGGCCGGGAGAGGAGGAGCAGCAGGGGAGGCTGAGGCAGAGAGCCCAGCCGGAGGGCATGAGTGGCCACGGGAGGGCTGCTGCCCACAGACCAGGCCCTGCCCAGGGACCACGAGAGCTATTGACCGACCGGGGCACCCAGAGTCGATTGAGCAGGCAGAGGGCGACTGAGCCGGGCTGGAGCCCCGCGAGGGCAGCGCGAGGACAGACACAGGTGCGAGGCTGGTGGGAGTGTGTGTGTGGAGTGAGAAAGTAGGGGGGTCCCTGTGCTGAGAGGAGTGGGGTGGGGGGCAGTGCCTGTGCTGAGAGGAGTGTGGGGGGGGGGACAGGTCCCTGTGCTGGGAGGGGGGTCCCTATGCTGAGAGGAGGGGGGGCAGGTCCCTGTGCCGAGAGGGGTAGTCCCTGTGCTGAGGGGTCCTGTGTTGACTTAGAAGGTAGAATGTTTGGTGACGACTCCTTCTACATGGCGTTTGTGGATGACTAAGGTCAGGGCCCCTGTTGGGGCAGGGTCTCCTCTCTAGCATGCTCCAGGCTGACAGCTTGAAAGCCAGCTGCTTGCTGGCCCCTGGGCCTGGCTGCGATCCTCTGCCTGGAGGCCCCAAATGGCCCTTTCTGCCGGCCAGCTCAGCCCAGGCCCTGCCCGGCACCCCTAGCACCTGTCCCCGCGGTTGTCCAGGTGTGGGTCCTGGGGGTCAGGAAGTGCCATCAGGGGATGGAGATGGCACTAATTTCTCGGATTGACACTTGTGTGGATGTTTTGTTTGTGTTCCCACTTTTGTTCTTAAATTTTAAACCTATGGAAAACTTGAAAGAAGCACAGTGGACACCCGTTTGCTGTTCACGCGATTCACCAAATTGTGACATTCCCTGCAGTTGCTTTATCTCTCTCCATCTTCCTGCTGAACCATTTAAAAGCAAGTTGCAGGCATCAGTACCGGAAGTCCTTGTGTTACTATGTGGCCTGGGAACAGGCATTCCCATGGTAACTGCAGTCCGTTTTGCACCTGAGAAAATCCTTGTGACGTGATGTTGTGTCACGTCCATGTTCAGATGTCTACCCTTGTCCCCGAAATGACTTTCGTGACGTCTTCCCATCCCCACATGGGGACCATGTCAGGGTTCCTGCGTCGCAGTTGCCTGTGATGTTTCTTGAGTCTCTTCTTGTTTTTCCTGACACGTTTTTCTCCAAGTGGCCCTGGCTGTTCCGGTGGGGAATGGTGTATGCACCTGGGACCTGGGTGTCCCTGGGCCTTTTGTAGAGCTGGGAAGATGCTAAAACCGCCGGTGGTACCGATTCGTCCAGTTCAAGGCGCCGTGGGGTCTTCCACTTCATGGATGTTTTTTATTGTTATTTTTAATCATAAAAGGATACATGCTCATTGAAAATATACAAATGATACAAAGTGGTATGGATGCTTATAAAATGGGACTTTATTACATGTACGTTTCCTTTTTTAAAAAAAATTTACTGTATTAGGCATCTTTCCATGCCAGTAAATTCATCTCATTCTGTCACAGAGGCTGTGTAGTTTTCCTCAGTTTTGATGTACCGTGAGTAGCTTGGTCAGGCTCCTGTTCTTGACTCACAGGTTTTCTCTACCAGAGCGTGTCTGGTGCGTAAGCCTTGCGCTCCTTGGTGAGAGAGGTGTCGGGGCTGGTTGGGTCAGAACATGTGTTTGGGATTCTGAGAGGCACCTCCCTCCCCATTTGGAGCCACTTGGATGAAGGCCGGACAGGGCTTCCTGTCCATCCAGGAAGCTCTGATTGCCAGTGATGAGGTTGGTGTGTTCATCATCTCCCTTGTTCATCATTAGGGGTGTCAGAAAGTGTTTGCATGATGAAGATTTTGGTCTTAGAAGGTGTGAGTGGGATCAGGGTGAGAATTGAAGCTGCTCAACATCCGGCTTTTTCTCGAGGTGGATTGGTTAAGGGCGCGGAGGAAGCTGGGCCTAGAGCCCGCGGCCCAAGCACTGTCCCTGCTGGGCAGGGGCGGGGGGAGGGCTCAAGCCCGCAGCCCAGCCCCACCTCTTGTGGTGGTGCTGTGTGTCTCAAGTTAGGATTACCATGCGCTGCGCAGGGGTGCTGCCTGGCACTGCCTGTCTGGGAGCGCATGCAAGACTGGCCAGCCAGATGCTGGGGTGCTGTGGCTGCGATCCTCTGCCTGGAGGCCCTACCTGGCCCTTTCTGCCGGCCAGCCCGGCCCAGGCCCTGCCGGCACCCCCAGCTGGCACGGCTGTGCCAGCCAGGCTGGCCTGGTGTGGGAGCATTTGGGACATGGGAGGGATGCAAGGGCCCCTGTGTGGCAGCAGACCCCCCTCCTGCTCGACAGGTCCCCCAACACTCTCCGAGGGGAAGGAAGAACTAGCTAGCTATCCACAGCTATGCCACATGCAGAGTTTTTATTTAAAAAACAAAACCCTTTTACTTCTCGCTGTGAATGAGCCACTGAACCCAGGCCAGGGCCAGTTAACACCGACATCGACTCGCCCTGCTGGCTCTTCCTGGTCCCATACCTGAGAGTGTTGAGATCAGTTGTCACTTCTGTTCTAGCCCCTGGGATCTGGACCCCACCTCACCCGGGCCTGTCCATCTCTTCCTGAGCACCCCATTCCTCTCTAGTGCACTCCTGTTCCTCCTGAGGGCATCCCCATTTCTCCCCCCAGGGCACCCCATTCCTCCCGAGGGCACCCCATTCCTCCCGAGGGCACCCCTGTTCCTCCTCCATAGGGTACCCCTGTTCCTCCCTAGGGCACCCCCATTCCTTTTTCTAGGGCACCCTGTTCCTCCAAGGACCCCCTGTTCCTCTGAGGGTTGGGTATGGTTGGCAGGCGAGAGGTTCAGAGCAGCAGAAGTCGAGAGCCAGGGCAGGGCTGGGGGGCTGGGGAGGGGCCAGACACAGGTCTGGAATCACTGGGGCACCAGGTGGAAACTCTGTGGCATGCAGGGGAATCTGCGTGGGCTGTGGCATGGGCATACAGGTAACAGGTGGGACCTGGTCTAAGCCGATTGCAGTGAGGCCCAGCTCTGAGTGGTGGTGAGACCAGACCTGCTCACATGCACGTTCCCTATGTCATCGTGAAAGTTGCAAAGGCAGTGAGGTTATGGGAGCTGCCTCTGAAGCACAGTTAGAGCTGAGAGCCGACCACCCTCACTGAAGCATGTCCATTGGCGTAGCCCCGTGTGGGCACTAGGAGTTCAGCGACTCACCAGGTGAAGCTGACCCCTAAGTCAGAGTCAATGGTTGCATCGTTCTAAACACTAGGGAGAAAGTGAGTTCAGGGAGAAGGGGGTGCATGTGTAGGGAGGGTGGTAGAGATGGGAGGCAAGGGTAGGAGGCTGTCCCAGCTGGGGGAGCAGCATGTGCAAAAGTCCTGAAGCAGGGGCAGGAAGGGGCCAGTGTGGCCGGAGGGGAAGCACAGGGAGACAAAGTCACTGAGAGAGTGGGTGGGGCCCTAGGTGTTGGTGACAGCCTTGGCTCTGGTGCTGGATGGGTGGCTGGTTGTCAGGGGCGTGGAGTGGGTTGTGGACTGTTCTGTGGGATGAGGTGGGGTAGAGGACAGAGAGGCCCCAGGCACAATGCCATGCTTGGGGAAAGGCCAGGGTAAGAACAGGGTGAGACTGGGACAGGTTGGGTATGAGCGTCCAAGGGAGTGCCAGCCCAGCTGGCAGCACAAATGCTCGTGTCCCCAGCGGGTCCTCAGTCCTGTGCTTTGCAGAGCTGGCCAGCCCGACGTCACTGGTTTCCTTGGTCTGGGTCTGGGCCAAGGGGCACCTGAAGGGTCCCTGGACCAGCAGGATGGGGTCCCTGGTTGTGCACCTGACATTGGTCACACACACAGTCTACACATTCAGTACCCACATACGTGGTTACTGAAACTTTATGTCAGAGGGTAAATCACCATCTAGTGAGTGTTTCATTAGAGGGATTTGAAAAATTTATATATTTGCCGTCGTTTCTCTTTGTAGCTACCATTAGCAACATGCCTGCTTCAGTTGTAAGCACTTGTAACCATTTCATCAGCCGCTCTTGGTGGTCCCTCTGTGTAGTTGCAGCTGCGGCTCTTTTCTCTCTGGGCTCTGTAACTTGACTGCTTTGCTTTTTGTGCTGTCCTGAGGCTCTTGCATGCCCGCCCCTGCCACTGGGTGGTGGTCCTACGGTAGACCCAAGGCTGTGGTGAGCACCCTCGTGCCCCAGCTGAAGGAAAGGCCCTGGAGTGGCACTCTGGGGTGGGCGGGCTGGGCGCACAGCCCGACCATGGTCTCAGAAGAGGTAGCCTGTGTCCCGGCCGCCAAAGCAGCTACACCTGGAACTGTAGCCTGCTGGCCAGGGAGGGCACAGCCTCGATAGCTCCATGGTGATGTGAATTTAATTGTCTCTTTTAGGGCAGCTGGTGGAATTTTTAAAGAAAAGTGAATCTAAAGGTCCTCTGTCGTGTGATACGGTTCTGAAGATATTTTATCAGACGTGCAGAGCAGTGCAACACATGCACAAACAAAAGCCGCCCATCATTCATAGAGATCTCAAGGTACCAACTTCATTCAACACATACTTGCTGGGATGCGTTTGTACCATTGGTCCAACATTAGGATGTTGGTGCTTGTTAGCAAGCAAGGCTTTGTGATCATTTCACCTGAGAAGTTTGAAAAGATGTGTTTAAGAGCTTCTTAAATTGGAAATGAATTTTCCAAAAGCTTCCCTTTGCACGCCCTCAAGAGAATTGTCTCCCTGTCTCACGGAACTTTGCCGACACAGAGGGCCACCTGTGCTGAGAGCTATCCACTCCCGGTGGAGGATGCCCATGGCTCCTGGCCTCCTCCTGGCTCTGCTTGGGGCTTTGTCTCAGGCTGCTGGTCCCCACACTGGTGTGGGCTCACTGTGGTTTCCATCAGTATTCAGATGAGGGCACACGCCTCTGGGTGTGTGCTCTGAGGCTCCCTTGGCTCCTGCTCACTGAGCACCCTGTCTTTGTGAGCACTGTGTGTCCTGCCCGCGGCCCTCGGAGTGATTCTGGACCCTGCAGTGCTCCCTTGGTTCAGCCTCTTGGAACTGGGAGGATGGCGGGTGCTCTTCAGTGGGGCCCAAGCTACTTGCTGGATGCCAGCCGGAGCTCCCTTGCTCCTCCTGCCCCCCATGTCCCATTTCCTGTTCAGGGGCAGATTCCCTGTTCAACTGGCCCATCACGCTGGGCTTCTCAGTCTGACGCTGTTCTGAGGTGTGGCATCTGGGAGGTGTCGTGATGTTGGCTTGAGCCCGTTGTCTGCGTGTAAGGGCTGCTCTGCCAGTCCCACTTCGCGGGCGCTCTGGCTGCAGCTGTGCCCGTGGGCTCAAGGCTGCTGCCAGTGCTACAGATACATCCCATGGGGCTGTCCTGGTGGGGGGAGTGCCATCTCACGTGTTGAGATTCTGCCTTTTCCTGCCTTCTTTATTAGTGAAGTTGAGTGTCGTGTTCCAGTCATTGGTGCCTTATTCTTCAGTTAACTTCCTTTTTGGTTTTTGCCTTCTTTTCTTTTTTCTATTGGCTTGGGTGTTTGATTCATTGGAGCTCCTTGTATATTCTATAATCCTTTTTAAGTTATATGTGCTGCAGATATCTTCTCCTGGTTTATGGCCTCGTTTTTACTCCCCCATGCCCTGTTGTATCTTTTACCAAAACCGAAGACTTGTGAGGATTACCCAGCATCCGTGAAGCTTGTGGCCTGGCCCCAACCGTGGTGGCCCCTTGCCCTCTTTGCTGCAGCAGATTGTTTTTGCTGAAGAATTTTAAAGCCGTTTCACTTTAGTTACTTGTGTATACGTCTCTGGGAAATCAGGACATTTCTCGTGCAACTCTAACACCGTTATCCCTCAGCAAAGTGAGAATAATCTGAATCCTCTTTTGCACCTGTCTGTCCCCAGCCTTGTCTGGTTTTTCCTAAAGTGTGATCTCCCTCAGACCTTGTCAACCTGGAACAGTGCTGCCACCAGCTTCTGGAAGCCCGGCATTGCTGTCGGTTCCCCTGTGCCCCTTGGCAGAGGGGCAACTGGCTGTGAGGTCCCGGCCCCCACAGTGTCTCTCAGAGAGTAGGGGCTGCCTTTCAGATCCTGTTCCTCGGTGACCTCCCCACCCCTGAACCCCCAGGTGCTGAAGTCGGCCTTTTCCAGGTCAGGGGTTTCGTCCACTTGGAATTGACTTTGTGTGACGTGAGGTGGGTTATCTCTTTCTCCACCCAGACACCCACCTGGCCCCGCACCCAGAGCTGTCTACTGCTGTCTGCCCCCGAGGCTGCCTGGGTGACCTGGGCACAATGTGAGTTGCAGCTTAGGCCTCGACACCCTGTGCCCTTCAGTGAGTGTCTTCATGTATGCGTGTGTGAGGCCTCGAGCGCAGGGCCTTACATGGTGACCGTGGCTCTGTTTCCTCCTCAGGTCCATTCCACCCACCCCCCCAGGCCAAAGCTCGGGAAGGCAGTTTTCCTTTGTGTTCCTTCTGGTGAGGAGTAGGTTTTTTCCAGTTTGCCTTTCACTGGGAATCTTACCTTACAGGGAAGGCGTCTTCATTTACCTTTTGAACTGTGGGTGAGTGTGACCTTTTTCATTTGTCCCCTGAACTTGGAGAGGCCTAGAAAGCCAGAGTTTAAGGGTGACCCATTGGACAGATGCCCCATTACAGAGGTCTTGTAGGCAGGGACCCCTCCCTTGATCGTGCCCCTTCATGGGTGGCCACGGACGCCACTGTCTTGCCTGATCCTGGGTGATGTCAGGACCCTTTTCCTCTCGTTCCTTCCCCTCCCTTGCTCCCTCTCCTTCCTTTTTTCTGTTTCTTCTTTCTTCTGTATTTTCCTTTTTTTGTTTTTTAACCATTCTATCCAATACTCCTAGTTGCTTTCAGCAAGAAGGCTTTTTGAGGTCCACGGTTCCCTGGTTTTCAGAAACCGACATGCTGAGGCCCCGTCCTGACGTGGAGAAGTGAGGGCTTCTTGGTGGGGGCCAGTTCTGCAGAGCTCCGGGTGGTGGTGGTTCTGCAGATGAAAGTCCTGTTCTTAGCCATTCAGGTGGATCTTGCTCAGTAGACTCTGAGTGGTGGACTTTCTTATGGCATCAAGACCTGTCTGGTTACGTACTGCTGGCCTCAAGTGGTCCTCCTGCCTGAGCCTCCCAAGTAGCTGGGACTACAGGCATACTCCACCACGCCTGACTAATTTTTTCTGTTTTTAGTAGAGACAGGTCTTGCTCTTGCTCAGGCTGGTCAAGAACTCCTGACCTCAAGCGCTCCTCCTGCCTCAGCCTCCCAGAGTGCTAGGATTATAGGCGTGAGCCGCTGCGCCCAGCCCTGTGTGTGTATTTTAAGGAAAGTGAAAAACAAAAAGGATGAAATTAGTAAAGAATCAGTATTTGTGAGCTTGGCCTGGGTTTGACATCGCTTGTCTTCCCAGTGGGAAGCGCCCTTCGACACTCCAGTGGTGAGTCAGCAGAAACCTTGGCAGCTGGGGCCCTCCCTCCAAGATGAGGTGGCACTTTCCTCGCTTTTAGTAATAATGTTCTTTCTTTATTGCTGTGAGCTCTGCACCCTTCAGTGTAATCTATTCCTGCTTTGGAGTGTCATGTGATTGGAAACGTGCAGCATACATTCTTTCGTGTCTGGCTTCTTTTGCTCAATGTTATGATTTTAAGTCACGTGTCTTACATGTGGCCCATACTTCCCAGAGTGTCCGTTGTGGGAACACACCTCACTGTGTTCATCTGTTCTGCTATGGTGGTGTGCGTGTCCATTCTACTTCCCTGGTTCACAGCAAACCAGGCCAGTTTGCACCCCGTGGACAGCCTCGTCCAGCATGCTGGTACATGGAGTAGGTGTCCTGGGCTGGAGGGTGTGTGTGCATCGCCAGCTCTGACTTCAGCATTGCAGACTCTTCACCCTCAGCAGGTCTTATGGGTGCATGTGGATTTGATTTGCATTTTCCTTTTGTTAATGAGGTTGACCATCTTTTTCATGTGTTTATTGGAATTTGGATTTCCTCTTTGGAGAAGTAGTTGTTAAAGTGTTTTGACTATTTTTCTGTTCAGTTGTCTTTTCTTATTGATTTGTAGAAGCCTGGTGCTGGTTGTATGTGGCCAACATTTTCTCTTCTGTGGCTAGTACTCTTTCTTAGTATCCTTTGATGACAATGATTTCTTTTAAGCTAGGATATTCTACTAGTCATTGCATCATGCTTATGCTGTGTCTGTTGAAGAAGTTGTTACCTTCCATAGATTGGGAGGATATTCCCATATGTTGTCTTCTGAAAGATTTGTGGGTTTTTTTTTTTTTTTAATTTTAATTTTTTTTTTATAGACAGGGTCTCACTGTGTCGCTCAGGCTGGAGTGCAGTCGTGTGATCATAGCTCACTGTAACTTCAAACTCCTGGGCTCAAACAATCCTCCCACCTTGGCCTCCGAAAATGCTGGGATCATAGGCGTGAGCCACTGCATCCAGCCTATGGCTTTGCCACCCTGTCACGGTCTGACGTCCGGGGCTCTGTCTTGGTGACACTCACTGGGTTCTTCCTTTGGGCCCGTGCTCCTTTGTCCTGTTACCAGAGCTTCACGATCAGCTTAAAAGTGGTTCTCCAAGATTGTTGTGGCCCTTTTGGGCTCTTTGTGAAAATTTTTCAATTAGTTTGTCAAGTTCCACCCAAAAAACTTTTGGGAAATTTGTTTGAATTGCTGTTACTCACCCTGGAGCAGGGGCTGACAGATTTTTTTCTGTAAAGGGCTAGAGTTAAAGTTTTGACTTTGCAGGCCACACAGTCTCTGCTGAGGCCCTCAGCTCTGTGGAGCACAGAAGCAGGCTTGGCAGCATTAGATGGGTAGGTGTGGCCGTATGCCAGTGGAACTTCCTTTATGGTCAGGCTTCACAGTTTCATATTATTGTCATGTGTCATGAACTGTTAGTCTTTTGGTTTTTTCCCCACTAGTCATTTAAAAATGTAAAAACCATTCCTAGCTGTGGGCTGCCCTCCTTGAGCCTTGCCTCTTAGGAGCATGGTGGAGCTCCCTGTTTGTTTTGGATTTGAAATTTTATCTCAATTATTTTATAGTTTTCTGGAAGTCTTTTGTCCATCTTTTGTGAGGTTTATTCCTAGGCTCTTGATATAATTAATGTAGTTATAAATGGCATATTAATTTTCTTGTGTCCTGGGTTTTCTGAAGGCTTTCATTGTGTGTCCAACATTAATTGGGATTATCTTTGTTTGATTTGTGGTTGATTTTTAGCTTTCTTGCCTTTATTTTTCTGAATTATGCATTTAAAAATGTATGTGTATTGATTTTGATCAGAAAGGATTTAAGACATTGCATTTCTCCCCTTTGAGGAAGGCCCCTTTGCTGACCTCTGTGTGAAATCCCACAGCACCCTCTTAGGTGGCTGCCACTCTAAAGCCCCTCCGCACCCCTGCCTGGTGGGGTGTGGAGCTGGTTGCACACATGCGTGCACATACCCACACACACGCCACACTTAAGGTACTGCAGGGGTGTTCCGAGTCCTCAGGGTGGTCTGGGCGGCCCATTGGACCTGACCTCAGAGCGGTGGGGCTGTCTGGGATAAGGCACTGGTCGTGTCTAATGTCCCTGTTTGTTTTTCCTGAAGTCCAGGCTCTGCACCAAGCTCATAAGGACTGTCTTCTGGAATTTTGCAGGTTGAAAACTTGTTGCTTAGTAACCAAGGGACCGTCAAGCTGTGTGACTTTGGCAGTGCCACGACCATCTCGCATTACCCTGACTACAGCTGGAGCGCCCAGAAGCGAGCCATGGTGGAGGAAGAGGTGAGAGGAGCAGCGCAGCCTCTGTGCGTGGATGTCACCCTCCACATCCCTTTTTCCGTGGTCTCGCTCTGGCCCTTTGGGATTCTTTTTTCAGGCATGCAGCGTGTCCCTGTAAGCCAAGACCCAAGCGGGCACCACCACACTGGTGTCCGGGGGGCTGTCCAGACTGCCTGTGGGGCTGGTTGTGGGCACTGAGACAAGCTAGATGGAGGACTATACTTCATCTCATCCTCCTCCTCCCAGATCTGGCTCTGAATGTCTTATGGCCATTTTTTTCTTGGATTTTTTTTATAGTGGTAAATTACAACAAAATTGATCATTGTAACCTTTTGTAGGTGTACAGTTTGGTGGCACTGAGTACATTCACAGTGTTGAGCAACCATCACCACTGCCAATCTCTGGGACTTTTTTATCCTTCCAAATATGGCTATGTTTTTTTAAAGATCATTTAGAAATATATCTTCATAGGAGACATGGCAGCTCCATCCAGGAGACCTTTGCACAGCTTGTGACGGTGTGGGCGGGCCCAGAGTGTAACCCGGAGGGAGAGACCCAGACAGAAGGGTGCGAAACTGGCAGAGTGTCCCTTGGGCTACCTCCTTGGTGAGAGCCCGGACCCAGCAGTGCCTGCACGCAGAGGCAGTCTCAGGGTCACCACCTAAGGCACCGAGAAAACAAACCCAAGCATGAGTTCAGGGTTTCTTTGTATTAGGTCATTAAATATGAAATGTCCGATTTCGAATCAAAAGTGTAGGTTATTATATCTCAAACAAGAAGCAGTACCTTCAAAGTATGCGCCTAAATTGTCGACACAGTCTTGCCATCTTAATGGTAGCTTGTTTATGCCAGCAGCAAAGAAGGCTGGAGAGCGAGTGGTGATGAAATTGTGAAAGGTGTTTTCCACAGTTTATTGAGAATTGAATGTTTTCCCTTGCAAGAAGTGGTCAAAAGCCTGGAAGAAGTGGTGGTCAGTGCAAGGTCTGGTGAATACAGTGGATGACAGAGAGTTTCCAAGTCCAGCCGCTATAGTTTAAGCAGTGTTGTTTGTGCGACATGTGGTTGAGCATTGTCTTGCAAGAGGATTGACCCATCCCTCTTGACCAATCTCAGCTGCTTTATCACAAACATCCTCATCATTTCATCCAGTTGGTTGCAATAGACATCTGCTGTAATTGGATGTCGATAATTGACTGACCAGGTTTCATTAAGCCATAGTGGATAATACCAGTGCTAGACCACCAAACAGGCACCATTAGCTTTTTTTGATGAATATTTGGTTTTGGACTGTGTTTTGGCATTTTATTTTTATCCAACCATTGGTGCTGAATGCTTGTAATTGTTAAAAAGAATCCATTTGTCATCACACGTAACAATACGGTGTAGAAATGGTTCGCCTTTATGTTGTGACAGCAAAGAAAGGCAAGCTTCGAGACGATTTCTCATCTGACGCTCGTTTAATTCATGCGGAACCCATCTATCCAGCTTCTTTACCTTGCCCATTTGTTTCAAATGGTCCAATAGTGTCGGAATAGTAACGTCAAACCTTGCCGCTAATTCATAGGTAGGTTGAGATGTGTTCACTTCCACTACAGCTTTCAGCTCATCATCATCCACCTTGGTCTCAGGTTGCCCATGTGGCTCATTTTCAAGATTAAAATCACCAGAATGGAACTTCTCAAACCATTAGTGTACTGTGCGTTCATTAGCCACATCCTTCCCAAAAACTTTGTTGATATTTCGAGCTGTCTGCACCGCATTGGTTCCATGACGGATCTCATATTCAAAAATAACACAAATTTTTGACTTACCCATGGCTTCACAAAAATTGTTCTAAAAAAAAATTGAAAGGTAATCACAAGCCAAACCATGCATTTGGAAGACTGAGGATGCACCTTCACGATAAAAAAAAAACAAAAACAAGAAGGGTCAAGGTGAAGTGTCAGAGATATCAACTGTCAGACTTAGTACCTAAGGAAATCTGACATTCCATACTTAACAACCTAATAACTCTTCTCCCGCCCCCACCAGCAGCCAGGACCGGGGATGTGCTGTCAGATCCTGTGTTGAGAAGGCCCTGGGATTGTTCCTTTTCTCCTTCAGTGTGGTTCTTTTACTCTTCTGAAGTACATTTGGGTTTATCTATCTATTTTATTCATTTTAACAGGCCTTATTTTTTAGAGCAGTGTCAGGCTTACAGAACAGCAGATGGGAAGGCACTGAGTTGCCCTGTGCCCCCAGCTCACACTCCTCACAGCACCCTCAGTGCTCCTCGGTTCTTCCTCCCGGGGCTCTCACCAGGCCACTCTGCATGGATTGCTGCTCTGTTTTAGGGTTGTGGGTGCTGAGTTCTGCCCTCCTGGTTTTCAGCCGACCATTTCCCCATCCTCAGCGAGGCTGCTCTTGAGTAGCAAATCTTCAAGCAGAGGATGGGTTATTCTCCATGCTTGTTTTCCCGTTCTGTTTAAGAAATCCTTGTCTGCCTGAAGCCCCAGGGTAGTCCTGCTGTGTACCTACAGGGGCCTGTTTGCCCACTGCTCCCATGTGAATCCACATACTTGGGGTTGGTGTTCGTGTGTGTGTCATGCACTGAGATTCTCTTTTTCCATGCGTGTGCGACCCACAAACCCCTCCCCGTCATGTGTCCCTCTGTATGTTTGTGGGTCTCTCAGTTTTTAAACCGGAACCGATCGTGTAGATTTGGTTGAGTTATTTCTTCCATTGCGGAAGTGTTCTGTGTCCTCCACTAGAACTCATCTGGAAGCTGCTTTTAATACAGCACTTCCTTTTGTGCACTAGAATAATGTGACTCACATGAGCTGGTCTGTTTCCAGCTGTTCTGGAGTGGGTTTCTTGTGTTAGGTGAGAAACACCTTTACTGAACAAACAAAATAGGACGCATGGCAGGTGAATACTTTGGCGTGGTTATTTATTGAGTGTGGGAGGCCATGAAGGATTTGTGGAAATGACTTTAAGCTGAAGGGAAAGGGCAGTGCAGGTGGTGAGTAGGGCCCTGAGGTCTTTCTGAAACGTGCAGGACAGGGTGTGTGTACTTGGGAAAGTTGCAGGGCATTGATGCAAAATAAAATGTACTGCTCACACATAACTTTTCCTTTGAAATATCTGTTTTTTTCTTCAGATCACGAGGAACACAACACCCATGTATAGGACGCCAGAGATCATAGACTTATATTCAAACTTCCCGATCGGCGAGAAGCAGGATATCTGGGTGAGGTCCTGGCGCCTCTCCCTGGCAGTGCCTGGCTTAGTCCGCCAAGCAGACCCCGCCCTTGGCCCGTGCATGGCGGAGACCTGCGAACATCCCGGCCTCGGGCAGCGGCGGCCCAGTCTCCTCTGACGCAGTTAGCGGGTCGCCTTGGCCTGCTTTCTCTTGTACCATTTCTTCTTCTTTTCTCTTTGTTTTCATCTTCTTAAGCATCACTCGTGACTACTTTTCGCAGCGATGACTTGAGTAGAATTCATTTGGTGTGCCCGTGTGGAGCTGGGTTGGCCCAGGAGTACTGTGCAGCTGGGTCTGCCTGAGTGAGGGCCGGGCCCAATGCCCGGGGGTCTCCCGCCTCCTCTCCAAGGCCATCGGGTGGGCATTGTGCCCTGTGGTGCTGCTGGGCTGTCTTCTCACCCCATGGCAGAGCTGCCCACATGCTGTGCTCCTATTCCCTCCCTGGTGTGGCCAGAGCTACCAGCGTTCACCTGGGAACAGGGGCATAGTGCACTAGCACGCCGAACTGGCCTGAGCACTTGCACCCCTGCACCTTGGACTTCCCACTTGGGCTTTATAAGGGCCCCGTGTGGGCCCACGTGGACATGCTGCGTCTGTTCCTGGGGTCCTAGGTTGAGAATGTTTGTCCTTAGACATGTGTGGGATGACAGGTACCCACCTGTGTCTTCGTTAGCTGCTTATGTCTTGGTCGGCCCAGGCAACCACCTAGCACATGTCCCAGCAGGAAGATGCCCCTGACGTTGCTCCGTCAGGTGTCCTTCAACATCTTGATGTTGAAGTAACCACTACTTCCTCCTCTCGGTTCCCATGGTTGGGTGTTGTGGGTAGAATGACCACGAGAAGAGCCCAATAGTTCATTCAGGGCTTGTTCTGTGAAAATCCTCAACTGACCCAACAGCCCTTGTTCCCGTGTGCTCTGCTCTGCTCCTTGGCTCTGTGTGTAGTGTTGCAGCCGGAAGGCGTCAAGACGGAGCTCGTCCTCCGCATTGCTCTGGCATTGCTCTGCCATCGCCGAGGACAGCGAGGTCTGTGCTGGTGTCCCACCAGCCTCAGAGCCCAAATGCATGAATGTGGGAACTGTTTAATTTTGAAAGAACATTTTGATCTAAAATCAGAGTTTGGAGTTTGTTTACCACTGTAACTTAGATAATTCTTTGTGGTGGGTAAGGATGGAAAAATCGAGGCTTTCCCGTGTTGTGGGGGCTGTTGCTAGCTCTGCTCAGCTGGGTTGGCCTTTGTATGTCACAGCCAAGGTCTGGCTCATCCGTAAAACCCAACAAAAGATGGAACCCATGGAAGGAGCCACCCCCTCCAGCTGCTCCTCCCTGCCCCGGCACCCATCCCCTGTCCTCATCCCCACCAGCCCTGGGTGCTCAGCCTCTGTTCTCCCTGCAGGCCCTGGGCTGCATCTTGTACCTGCTCTGCTTCCGGCAGCATCCTTTTGAGGATGGAGCAAAACTTCGAATAGTCAACGGGAAGTACGCAATTCCTCTGAACGACACACGGTACACCGTCTTCCACGACCTCATACGTAAGTCCCCGTGGTGGACGCTCAGGGCAGGGGCCGGGGGGCAGCCTTCCTGTTCGGTTGTGGGCATTGCCTACTGGCTGGCACTGCCGTGTCTTCCGCCCGTCATTGTTGTTTTGACAGGGTCCCTGATGGGGGGCTTTTCAGCAGAGCTCTCATCTGCTCACCCTTGGGTGAATTTACCGTGCTGTGAGTGGTGCTTTGATGACTTTGTTCAGTTTTGTTGCTCTTCCCTTCATTGTTCCCTCGCTTGCTCTTAAAGTCAGTGAGTGTGTGAGTGAGTGGCCCCTTGGTGCCCTGTGGCTTCTGTGAGAGCAGGTGGTGCCATCCCACTGGGGACCCCAGGGCTCATGGTGCCACATGGGGTCGAGCTCAAGCCACTGTTCTTCTGCCGCAGGTGCTATGCTGAAGGTCAACCCAGAGGAGCGGCTGTCCATCGCTGAGGTGGTGCACCAGCTGCAGGAAATCGCGGCTGCCAGGAATGTGAATCCCAAGTCGCCCATCACAGAGGTGAGGGCATCACAGCTGCGCAGGGCACTGGACTCCAGGTGTCGCTTGTAATCGTGTTCTCGTGTCACCCCTGGGGCCTCCCACCCAATTCACTGTGGAGTCTCATGGCCCCTGATGGCTCACAGCCTTGTGCAGGGGAGGGGCCCCACGGCAGCCTGGGGCCAGGACCGAGGAGTACCCCTGGGGTCACGCTGTGGATGCACTGTCTCCAGCCCATATGAGCCCTCAAGGTTGCTCTGTAGGCGCCTTTCTGGTAGTTCTTCTTCCAACTTTGGGCAGAGAGTGAGTTATATTTGTGTCTGACAGTCTGGGGGGCAAGCGTCCCGGCATGTCTCAGCTGGTCCTCTGCTTCAGAGTCTCTGGGCTATGGCCATTCTAAGGCTTGGCCTGGGAAGGGTCCACTTCCAGGCTTCCATGGCTGTTGATGGCATTCAGGGCCTGGTGGGCTGTTGGATTAAGGCCCTACATGGCTGCATGCTCGGTGAAAGTGGTGGTCCAGGAAGGCACCAGTGCAAGGCAGCCAGAAGACACCCTCCTGGTCTTTCTGACTGGGCCGGGGTGGGCGGACGATCACCTTTACCAGATGCTCATGGTCAAAAGCAGACTTGAGGTCTGGCCCACACCCACGGGGATCAGGTGGGGTCTCTGGGTGTCTTGGGGACCCCCAATCCCCCACCACTCGTGCACATGGCTCAGGGCTCAGGGCTCAGGTCAGGACTTGTGGGGCCCCAAAGGCCTCCAGAGTCCCCACTGCCAACACCTTCCCCCACATGGCCCTCTGGTCTGGTGCTCTGTCCACAAGTTCCAGCTGCCTGGCCTCCCTGGCGTTGTCCATCTCCCTAGTTGGGTGAGGCCCCTCTGCTGGGTGACCCTTCTCAGTGACCCAGACTCTCGGTTCCTGTATCTCGGGTACTTTTCAGTTGTTGGATCCTTTCGCTCCATTGTAGCTGGACACAGGACCTTCCAGGGCCCTTAGCATGGAGCTGGTTGTGAGGGGCCAGCTCTGCTGTTGCCAGGGGGTGGAGGGAAAGCGCAGGAGGGAAAGGTCAGAGTTGCTGGCCTGAGTCCTTGTCTGCAGACAGGACCCTGTGAGAGGAGGTGGGTTTGGGGTGAGTTGAGGATTTGCAATTCTTATGGGGGTAGCAGTGGATACACAGGCCTGGGGGCTGGGGGCCTGAAGGGAGTAGAGTGCTCAGGGGGGGTGGGGGGTGCCTCCCTCTCGCGGCCAATGTCTGTGGGGCTGGCAGTGGAGGGAGTGCCCAACCTGGGAGCCAGAGGCATGTTAAGGTGCCAGGTGCTCTGCAGTTGGAGAATTGATGTTGTTGGTGACCTCATCAGGGAGCTTCCCTGGGGGGTGGGGGTGGGGTGGGGGACCCGTTTCAAAGAGAATAGAGGAGGGGAGGGAGGGAGCTTCAGTGGCTTTGCTCTGCAGTGGGGCAGCCTGGCGCCTACACGTCCCATCTGCTCTCTGGCCCTTCATGTAAAACACCTGCAGACTCTCCCCGGAGGTTGCAGAGGAACAGTGGGCGTGTGGGGGTGATGTGGGGCAGGAGGTGCCACTGTACAGACGCAGGCCTGGCCGACTGCGCCTGAGTGCTCTGCTCTTAGCACTTCTAGATGAGGACCCAGGGGACAAACATCAAACCCCTGCCCAGGCCCACCGCAAAGCACCCAGTCCACAGCAGGACTGAGCTCAAGGGGAGGTAAAAATACTGTCCCCCTCCAAGGAGGTAGCGAGCCACACAGGCCCCAGAGCCCGGGCCTGAGATGGGAGAGCGCTGCGGGGCTCGTGGGCGGCATGTCTGCTCACGATGATTGAGCAGATTGGGAAGAAACGGACGGAGGAAGAGGAATAGTTTGTAACCCGTGGGTCTGAAAAGTTGGACAGAGGGTGCGGTGAGGCAGACGCACGCTGCTCTGAGTTGTCCTGTCTCTCCCACGGGGTCGCCTGTGCAGGTTTATCTATGTGTGGCCGGTTGACTGTTTAGACTTGTGGGAAATTCTTCCCTTGCACTTTACAACGAACCAGGTAGAGAGAGGATGGGCTGTGTGGGCGCAGGTGCTGTGTGCTCTCTGCGTGACCTGGGCTGGTGGGAATCATAGCTATGATTCTTGCCAAGGTCGACTCAGGAGCTGACTTATGTGGCTTTTATCGTCACAGCTCCTGGAGCAGAATGGAACCCATGGGAACGCCATGCCATCCCGAGGGCCACCCCTTCCCGGAGGTCCTGCCAGCAGCGGCTACAGTGGAGGTGGGTATGTTGGCACTGCCCTGGGAAGGGCAGAGCCCCACATTCTTGCTCTCGTGGGGCTCTTAGCCTGGGAGCTACACAGTGACCAGGACTCACAGAGCTCAGCAGAGCTGGTGTCCTCGTGCAGCTCAGGACAGGGGTCGGGTTCAGACAGAAACCAGCCAAGGGAAGAGATGTGGGGTAGGGTCCAGGAGAGGCCAGGTGTCCTCGCCCAGGGGTCGTGTGCAACAGCACTGGGTGACATTGCTCAGGGCATCGCCACCCAGGAGGCTAGCCTGCGCCCCAGCGTCCAGGGTATTTCTTGGGGTCAGGCATGCAGGTCCGGGCCCTCAGTCCCCTGCCCCTCTGCGGTCAAGCTTATCCCTGTGGCCCAAGACCCCATTAAACCCCATTGTGTTGTTGACTGTCTGGCAGAGCCTAAAGCCTCAGGGAAACAGACTGTCCTGGGGGTGTACCCCAGGTTCCCTCCTAGGAGCTGTGGACAAAGGGCCAGGCCTGCTTGGGCAAGGTTAACCCTTTTTTGCAACAGGCAGTGACCCTGAGATCATACGTGTTAGAGGTCCTTGGGGGAGGGGAGAGCAGGGGGGGCCAGAAATCGGGCAGCTGGGGCGGGGGCTCAGACTGGGGGGGGCTCACATAGGGGAGGGGGGTGCAGGTAGGGGTGGGGTCCAGATGGGGGAGGGGACCCAGATAGGGGAGGGGCTCAGACAGGGGACGGGACTTACACAGGGTGGGGGTGGGGGTTCAGCAGGGCTCGGGAGACAGTGCCAGCAGTTTGGGTGGGTCCCTCATGGCTGAGTAGCCCTCCTAGCCTTCTGCCTCATGCACGTGGCACCAGTGATGGGCCTGGGTGGCCTTAGCCTATGGGGAGCTTGGAAGGCCCTGGGGCAGGGACGCCATGTGCTCTTGGGGCTCTGTGTGCCGGGTGGCACTCCGGAAGGTTCCCAGTGGAGCCAATGAGGCCCTGACCAGAGCAGAACAGCCAGGACGTGGCCTTGAGAGGCGGTGGCTGACCGTGGGCCAGGACCCTCCCGATCTGGCCCCCATCCCCACTCTAGTATGGAAGGACTCGCCAGGGTCCTTTCTCAACTGTTTCCCAGGGAGGGGCCCAGCCCAAGCAGTGGGCCAGCTGAGCCCTGGCATGTGCAGCAGCCGACGTGGCCTCCACTGGCTGCAGGGAGAGGGAGTTCTGAAGGGGCTGAGTTCTTCGACGTCCCGTGTGCACTTGGGTCTTCACAGGCCTCTGTGTCCTGTCTGCATGTGGGGTGCTGGGCAGGCGTTCTCTGTTTACACCAGCTTATGTTGCCAAAGCCGCCTTGACAGCCTCACTCCCAGGACCCTGTGATTTCAGGGTCCACTTTCATCAGCCACTACTCTGTTCACATCCAGGGCAGTGGCAGCCTTAAGTTGCAGCCCTGAGGCTTCCCATGACCACAGACGGATGAAGTTTCAACCTGAAGCCGTGTCCAAGGTGCGGCCACACAGCTCTTCTGTGTCCAGAGTGGTTACTTCCATGGGTCTCTGGAAAGGCTGAGGACAGGGGTCAGACCCACTGGTGCCAAGTGGGGCCAGCGCTGTCTGCTCCACACTGCGCATCAGGAGACGTTGTGGGACCGTGTGTGCCCATGGCCAGCTGAGACCGTCTCTCCCTGCAGGCTTGGCTCTGGCAGAGTACGACCAGCCGTATGGCGGGTTCCTCGACATATTGCGGGGCAGCACAGAGCGACTCTTCACTAACATCAAGGACACGTCCTCCAAAGTCATACAGTCCGTTGCTAAGTAAGTGTGAGGCATCCGGGCTCTGTGTCTGCTAGGCTCTCTGTCCAGGCTATAGCCCCGATCCTCGGTTCCCTGCTTCCCACCCCTACTGTGGAAAAGCCACATGGGAGTCCTGGAGGCAGTGAGATGGCATCCCCCTCATCCCAAGGTGATGAATATGTCCAGTGCCCTTTTTGTGCCAGGCAGGTCGCTTTCCATCAGCCACCTTACAGGGCCCTGCAGTGCAGAGGTCTAGAGATGCAGCCTCAGGCAGCCCCTGGCTGGGCTTGTTCTTGCTGTGGCAGTGCCCCTCATGCTGGGGCTGTCTATCCTCTTGGCGTGCAGCGGGTGAGGCAGTTGGGCGCTGCAGTACCTCCCTGTGTGGTCAAACTTCTGACCGTTCAGACTTTGAACAAGGTGGGTTTGAGTGTGTGGTTACATGGTCATGCTGTGGATGGGATCGTCCAAGGAGAGTGCACATGTGTGCAGGTAGGGGCCTCCCATCCCCGACGTCAGCCCGCAACCCCTGGCACCCTCTGCTCATGGACTACTGCAGAATGCTCCAGAAGGCAGCCCCCTCTGTGTTGGTGGGGTCCCTCTGCCGGCTCTTCTGAAGGGGCAGGGTGCCTGGGGAACCCTTGCTGGCCCTGGTTGCCTGATGCAACTGCCATTCTGGCTTGAGAGCATTGGCTGTTCATGGCCATGTTCCTTTTATAGTTGGTCAAACCCTACCTTCAGGCTTATCTTCTTTGTTCTTTCTTTTGTGCTATGATCCTTGTTTTATGTCTGCAAGTGTCCACAGCACCAAGTAGACACGTGTGTACTTGTATGTTTCTGAGAGTGTACGTGTGCATGTAAGTGTGAGTGTGTACACGTGAGTGTGTATGTTTGAGTGTGTGCACATGTGCAAGTGTAAGAATATGTATGTGCATGTGTGTGATCATATATGTGTATGTGCAAGTGTGAGTGTGTTATGAGCGTGTGTGAGTGCATATGTGAACATGTGTGCTACACATTGGGCTGCATGTATGCCCAATGCACTTTGTCCTTGACATGACCTTTTGTGATGAGAAGAAATTTGGTCTTGGGCATGTTTTGTGTGTCCATGGGGCAGGGTGTCAGCACACACCTCTGGGCCCGTCCTGCGTACATAGCTGAGGGAAGACCAAAGGAAGCTCCCCTGGGTCCGGTGCCTGGCCCTCCATCCGCTGTGCATGGGGCTGTGGCTCCTGCAGGGTCTTGGCTGGTGTTTCTGGGTGTGAAGTGTCGGTGGGGCTGGGTGTGGACTGGGCAGAGGCGAGTGCCTGGTGCTTACCTGCTTGCATCTCTGGACAAAGGTGTGAGGTGATGAAGGGCCATGCCGTGGGGTGCTCTGCACATGTGCTTCGGAATGCCCTTTTCCCCACCGGCTGGAGCCATGGATGGCATGACCTCAGCAGGGCAGGGCGAGGGTCCCGTGGCTGCAGCGCTGTGTCTGGGTCCAGGTGTTGGCCCAGCCCTCTTGGCCACCATCCAGCCCATCTTCATCTTGGCCCCCACATCATCTTGGCCTGGATGTGGCATCCATCTGGGAAGGTCACACAGTTCTATGTCAATGTCCTTGTGGATTCAGGACCGGGGGACTCCTCTGAATTGCAGCCCCCAAAGGGCAGTGGACAGATGATTCCTGGGCATGCGAGCAGCTGCTAGACCTCACTCTGGAAAAGAGACATGGAAATTAAGTCTAGACTGAGACGCCATTTCTCACCAGTCAGGTGGGCAGCAGAGAGCAGAGCCCAGCACTGGCGGCCGAGAGAGGCAGGGAAGCGGGACGGCAAGAGGTGAAGGAGGTCCAAGGGCCCCGAGGCGGAGGGCTGGTTCCCCGGCAGGCACAGTGGAGATGGGATAGGCCGGATGTGCACTTGTGAGTTTGTGTTCTCAAAAGCAGAGCTTTGGGTGAACAAACAAATGTAAATAATGACCTATAGAGGGTGGAGGCAGGATAGTGGTTCTTTCCTGAATTTATCTGATTTCATAACTTTGGTTCTAGAACTATGGAAACGTCTCACATGACGCGAAAATAAAATTAGTTTAAAAATGGGTATTAAATGAGCAGGGGCCAGAGGAGACCCAGGAGGGTGGGAGACTCTGTCAGGATCAGAGTGGAGATGGACAAGGAGAGGAGAGACGCACGTCGGGGTCCCCCCGGCACCCCAGGTTGGGTGATTTGCTAGAAGGACTCGTAGTCACGGCCACAGGTTGTTCCAGGGAAAGGACACAGCACAGGCAGCAGAGTGAAGAGGCAGTGAGGCGAGTCCAGGGGAGCCGGGTATGGCTTCAGGGTCCAACCTCCAGGGGTCGCCCAGACGCGTGGTTGTTCCCCAGCAGCGAGATATGAGGGCGGTGGGGGTGCCGTCTGCAGGGAACCCTGGGGCCCTCGTGGCAGGGCCCGTAGGCAGCTCTGCTGGCATGCGTCAGACTCATCAGTTCTGGGGATGGTGGGAACCCTCCTGAAATCCCCCAGATGCCAGCCCGGGGTCAGTCTTGCAGCCAGGCCTTCCCGAGGATGAGTAGTCAGGCCTGCTGACATGACCTGCCTCTGTTTGGATCTCATGCTTAAGATAGATGAGGCTCTGAATGTACACGTGTTGGCTTAGAAGTAACAATGAATTCATCATTTCCCTGACTGTCCCTTAGCACCCCACTGCCTCCAGCTGCTCTGTGTTCTGGAAGCTGGGGCCTCGGCCTGAGCCCTGAGTCTCATTTTTTCCCGCCTGTGTCAGGTGCAGACCTAACATGTGCATCCCCCTTGTACACGTGCCAGGAGCCAACGCAGCCAGGCCCATGTGGTGCCCCCCACCTCATGTGGGGTGATATGTTACAGATCCCCAAGACTGCACACAGTGCCCACCTTTATATAATGCAAGTCGTCTCGCTGGGCTCACCATTGTACATCTGGGATGCTGAAGGGCCCTTGCCTCGGGCCCTGCACCTCTGCTGGCCTGGCAGGTCCTGCTGGTGTGCCCTGTGCCCGCACCTGTCCAGGGACTTGGGTGTTCACATCTTTTGCTCTTTTTACTCTTGGGGTTTTTTGTTTTTCTTATTGATATTTAGATAATATGTTCTATATACTAATTCTTTTTGTGGAAAAAGTATAGCAAATACTTTGTACTAGAGTATTGTCTGTCTCTCTTTTTTTTAATGTCTTGTCGTACAGATGATTTAAATTAAAGTATCAGATTTACCTGTGTGTCCCTGTGTGTCTTTCGTTTGTTGTCTTGTTTAGGAAGGTCCTCTGTATCCTGAGCTGGCATGTTTTAAGTAGACATAAACAAGTTTTTAAAATGTTTAAATATATCATAAATATATTTTCTTTTTCATTTTATAGAGACAGGGTCTCTCTCTGTCGCCCAGGCTAAAGTGCAGTATCATCATGGCTTACTGCAACCTCAAACTCCTGGGCTTACGCCATCCTCCCACCTCAGCCTTCTGAGAAGCTGGGACCACAGGCGTGCCACCATGCCTGGCTAATTTTTAGAATTTTTTTTAGAGACTTGCTATTTTTTTAGGGTCTTGCTGTGTTGCCCAGGCTGGTCTTAAACTCCTAGCCTCAAGTGATCCTCCCACCTCGGCCTCCCAGAGTGCTGGGACTACAGACATGAACTACCACACCTGGCCTATATTTTCTTTTAATGGTTTTATTGTGTATTTAAATCCATGTAGACCTTACTTTTGGGAATTTTTTTGTTGACTCTTCTGCGGGAACAGCCCTTCTGCTGACGACTGAGCCGCAGCCGCTGCTGGTTCTGTCTCTGGGACTTTTTGGTCCCGCAGCGTCCTGCTGACTGTTAGGAGAGGCCAGCCTCCCTCCTGTACCTTGTTTCCCAAGAATGTCTTGCCTGTTCTTGCGCAGCTGTTTCTTCAAATGAATTTTAGAATAAACTTGTCGAGTTCCCTGTATCATCATGTAGGGTTTTTGATCTGCATCTTACTGATTTTGTGGACCAGGTTAGGGGACACTCGGTCACGAGATTGTTGGCCATGGCCACAGCAGGGGCGTCTCCAGCACTTGGCCCCGTCCTGTCTTCTGACAGTGTCTGCTGGGTTCCCTCCTCAAGGGGAGGGCAGAGCAGTGAACTGCATGGGGCACTGTCCTCAGGCTGCTGAGCGCACACAGCACCCTCTGCTCTCCAGCCTGTCCCCGCTGCCTGTGTCACCATCTCGTCTCCAGACTGACCCTTGAGGTGCCCTGTGGCACACACGTGAGAATGGCAAGGGCCAGTTAGCACCTTCCTGCTGGGTCCATCCTCTCCACCACTCACAGGTTATGATTTCCATCCACCAGCTCCACTTGACACATGCGTGTGCACGTGTGTCCATGTGCATGCTCCTCGTGGGACGCGGCCTAAACAGTGAGAGCCTCCACGGCTTTTCTAGGACTGGGGCTGGTTTAAGCCCCTGTGACCTAACTGTTGAGTGTTTCCTGTGATAACCCAGTGCTCTTTTTATTTCCAGTTATGCCAAGGGGGATCTGGACATATCCTACATCACATCCAGAATTGCTGGTACGTCTGCCAGGTTAGGCCGTGGGACGCACTTCTGTCCCTTCCCTGTGTGAGAGCAGCTTATGGCACTGCTGCCTCCAGTGTGGTCCTGCTGTGCGTCCGTCAGGGGGCTGGGCAGGGTAGCCACAGGGACAGCAGAGGTACTTCTTCTCCACCTTCCTGGGCAGTCACGAGCCTGCCCACGAAGTGGCTGGGGTGCTGTCCCAGGTGGGTGGCCTGTGTCCAGCATACCTGTAGGCTCGTGCCATGGACGAGGCTCGTGTTGGCCCAGCTACTCCCCTGGTCTGGCACCTTCTGGAACTCTAAGCTCGCCTGGGGAATGATGTGAGACCGTGTACATCTAGCCTGGGTCTCATCCTGAGGCTTGGAGATGCTGCTGAGCATCAGGCTTTCTAGGCAGGACTTCCCATCTGGAAAGCTCTCTCCAGAAGTTCTGGCGACCATCTGACAAGCGTGGGGGTGGGTCTGTGCTCCCTGGTCAGCCCAGGCTGGGCGTCCAGGAGGGTGGGGAGGGCCTGATAGTGGCCAGCTGTCTGGGTAGTGGCTGGTGAAGCTGCCCAGACAGGGTCCAGGAGCAGTGGGGCCCTCAGGGCAGTGGCCTAGCTGTGAGGCGAGCACAGCCTTCTGGGGACAGTGGTCACCCTGCAGCAGCTGACACAGGCCTGCTCTGTTACAGTGATGTCGTTCCCAGCAGAAGGCGTGGAGTCGGCGATCAAAAATAACATAGAAGATGTGCGGTTGTTTCTAGACTCCAAGCACCCGGGACACTATGCTGTCTACAACCTGTCCCCAAGGACATACCGGCCCTCTAAGTTTCACAACCGAGTGAGCGGCCCTGGGTTTTGTCTGGGTGTGACTTTGGTGATTGTTGTCATACATTAGTGCAGATTTTGGGATCTGTCCTACGCTTACTTGCAATGCTAGATTGAATTTCGACCTTGTCCAGCAGACAGCAGTGGGTGGAGCCAGGGCACGGCTGCCACAGGAGATGGTTGGGCTGGAGGGGAAGGGCTGGAGGGGTACTGGCGCACAGGACAGGCTGGGGTGTGTCCTGAGGGAAGGCCCAAAGCGTAGGCTGAGAGAGAGCCTGGCAGAGCTGATTCTGTCCATTGAAAGTGCTGTTTGGCCAGGTGCAGGGGAACGCCCTGTCGTCCCAACTACTTGAGAGGCTGAGGTGGGAGGATCTCTTGAACCAAGGAGTTTGAGGCCAACCTGGGCAGCATAGCAAGACCCCATCTCTAAAAGAAAAAGAAAGTTCTTTGACAAAGAAATCCAAGGTGTCCCCCAACCTGCCTGCTGTTTCTCGCTCTCCAGAGGGGACATGAGGTGACACAGTTTTCTTGGTAAAACATTCCAGACACAAGACACCTTTCATGGTGTTTAAACTGACACAAGGCACAGGAAAGGATAGACTTCTTGGTACACGAATGCTGTAGCACAGAGGGCAGGCACAGCAGGGGCCGAAGATACCACATTGTGGCGTCTGTCATTCATGTGCACGGAGGACAGGGCGGGCTCACCGGGGTGCTGAGGCTGTGGGACTCCCCGCTGTTCACTTCGTGGTGCTGGCGCAGCACCCAGCTGAGTAGGGCCCTCTCCTTGCAGGTCTCTGAGTGCGGCTGGGCAGCCAGGCGGGCGCCAAACCTTCACAACCTGTACGACATTTGCAGGAACATGCACTCCTGGCTCAGACAGGACCATAAAAACGTCTGTGTTGTGCACTGTGTGGTGAGTACCAGGGTCACTGCTCTGTCTCTGCATTTTTCATTGAAGTTCAGAATTTCTCGCATTTGTTCAACAAAAACCTAGCCCCAGTTATGCGTTGGGTACTGTTCGTAACCTTGGGGACATGGCAGAGAAGAAAATGTATCCAGACAGAAGTCCCTGCAGGTAGGAAGCTTGGGGTCTGGTGGTTCCCCACCCCTCCTGGTGGGATGTGCCACTCTGTGAGGGTCTCCTCAGGGCCCTCCTGGTCCCCACATTGCCTGGACCTGCACAGCCCAGCGCTGAGGCCACTCTGCCTGTCGGGACCCTAGCCTGGCCGTGCCTTCACTGTGACTGCCAAGTCCTCACTTCTGGCTTCCCTGTCTGCAGAGGGAGGGTTAGAGGTTCGTGAGCCTCACACAGGGTGGTGCCTGCCCAGAAAACACACTTGGCACTTAGCTGCCGCCGTTGTGTAGTGGTGATAAAAGTCACATGAGGAGTGACGGTAAAGAGGGTTCAGCAGGGTTGCAGTGTGGTCAGGGCCACTGGAGAAGGGGCCGGCATGTTCCCTGTTCTGGAACCTGCATTCTCTATTGGCCTCTGAGTCCTCACCTCACCAGGCCGTCTGTGTGAGTTCCTAAGCGTGTCCCCACATCAGAGAGAACCAGCTTTACGTCATTCCCTTGGTGACATGGTTGGGGGAAGTCCATGGGGCCTTTGAGAGTCCTCATCCCATTGTGTGTGCAAGCATGTGAGCAAGTCTGTGTCCTTCATCCTAGGATGGGAGAGCCGCCTCAGCCGTGGCCGTCTGCTCCTTCCTGTGCTTCTGCCGGCTCTTCAGCACCGCGGAGGCTGCCGTGTACATGTTCAGTATGAAGCGCTGCCCACCGGGTATTTGGCCATCCCACAAAAGGTACCGTGTGTCACTCTGTGGGGACGTGACACCGCCTGTGCTGTGTTGGGTGCAGTGTCACTATGGCCAGGGCCTCTGGGCTCAGTGCCAACACACGGCAGGCCCCTCACAGTCTGGGTCAGCACCGCCTTAGCCCCAGACCCGGGCCCACAGGGACCCAGTGAGGAAGCACTGCTGTTGGCACCTGCGGGGATTCCTGCTGTGGTGGTCCCCTGAGCTGTGTGTGGGCAGTGCTCTGCCCAGCGCCTGCACACCAGGCTTTCCAGCAGGCACTCGCTGGGCAGTGGGGCAGCTCCTCTGGGCCCTGCCCTGCCCCCCATGGGAGCCCTCTGCATGGGTTTAGTAGCTGCCATGTGTGAAAGCGCGCTGGACCCTCTGATGCTGTGCAAATGTGAGTAAGGTCCTCATCCTGTGAAGCGCTTGGCATCCATGCTGCTCGCGCCAGCTTGGAGCAGGGTCTCTCTGCAGCAGCTTAAAAGAAGCAACTCCTCGTGGCTGCAACCAGCTCTGCTCCCCCAACAGGGACCACTCCCTTCACCAACCAGAGAGGTGTTGCATGTCCACTCTGCCCACTCTGTCCATCCCTTGCAGGAAGGGACTTTTGGGGGTCCAGATCTGAGGAGTCATGCCCAGCACGAACCTTGCCCTGGGCTTGATCTTTATGAGGACTTTGGGTGGGGCTGGGGCGGTTTCCTTCCCTCTGAAGGAATGGGCCTTGGTGGGACAGCAGAGACCTCAGGAGTGGGTGGAGCATAGGAGCAAGCACCAGCACTGACGCCACCCCCCGTGCCCTGCCCCGGTGAGAAGGGGGTGCCTAAGCCAGTAGGTCTCAGGGTGCATCATCTTTCTGCTCTGCACAGGTGTACAGCCTGCTGACTGCAGTGGGGCCGGTGGGCACTGTTCCTATAGCTGGTGGGTCCCTGCCTGGGGGCACGGCATCATGACGCCAGCATGTCCGTCAGGCTGCCCCTAAGAGCGTGGCTGTCCAGTTATGTCTTCTGTCTGGCCCCAGCAAGGGGGGTGCAAAGCAGGGACTGCTTGCACATGTTGAGCTAAAAGCCACATATGCTCTTGTATTCCATGTGTGCTGGGGGTCCCTGAGCTGTGCCTGCTGCCTCAGGGCCCTGCTCGGCAGGGGAGTCCGAGAACCATGGAATCTTGTTTCCCATTGTGTGTCTGGGCTCATTCCTGGAGGCACAGAGAGACGTGCAGAGCATCGCTCCCCTGACAGCTGGCCAGAGCTAGTTCAAATTCATGACTTCTTCATCCCTATTGGAAAACTGAGGTTGTAGCGCCCATCAGCTGGCCCAGAATCTAAAGGGAGCCAGGCGCCTATGGGGAGAGACACAAGTACTTGCTGTCAGGGTGGACGTCATTGGAGGCCAGAAGAGGAGGCCAGAGAATGTCGGGTCAGTGAGGGCCGTGTGTGCCTTAGCAGGCGAGCGGAGCCTTGGGGTGGCGGGACATGTCAGAGCCCCTGCCCTCCCAAGCCTCTTTCTCCGCCATCTCCACAGGGCGCTCACGGGACAGACCGGAGAGGGAGGAATAGGCCCTGCCTGGATCTTCCCTTCTGCCTCCCAAGGGAACAGATGCAACAAAGCAGCACATTGGAACTCTGACAGGAAAGTTGAGATAATGTGACCAAGGTGCCAAAGACCCTAATGAGGAAAGTGGACACGGTGCAGATTAGATGGGCCCCTTGCCGGAGAGATGGAGACCCTGAGGAAGAGTCAAATGGAGATGCCAGAAACGAGGACGCACTCAACACAGCCGAGGCACAAATCAGTGAACTGGGAGGCAGGTTGGTGGGTGTTACTTAGGCTGAAATACAGAGAGAAAGCACAGGGAAGAGGAAGTGAGCATCCTGCAGCTGCCAAACCCTCTCAGACAGTCCATCGTACACATGGATGGAATCCCAGAATGGGAGGTAGAAGCACTGGAGAAATAATGGCTGAGGATTTTCCCAGATCAGTGGCAGACACCAATCCGCAAATCCAAGGAGCTCAGAGGACACCAAGCAGGGCTGAAAACAAAAGAAACACATCAAGCGCCTGGCTGGGCACGTCACACTGGTTCAACCTACTGCAAACTGAACACGGAGAATCTTGAAGGCAGCCGGAGGAAAAGGATGCATCCATGCAGAAAAAGAAGGATGTGAATTACAGAGTTCTTACCAGAAACCTGGGGGCAACAGCACAGATTTTTAGGTGCTGTGGTTATAAGTCAGTAGAGGAAATAAAGGGAAAGCATAGAAAGCGCTCAGTCAACCCAAGGGACAGCAAAGGAAGGAGAGAGAAGCCGAGAGCAGAGGGAACACACAGGAAGCGACCAGCAGGCGGCAGATTCCAGTCCAGCCTTGTCAGTTACTTGGACTGAACGTGAATGGCCTGAGGAAACTAGGTAAAGGCAAGGGATTGTCATGTTGGGTAGATACGCTGCCGGCCAGAACTCCCCTTTAAACACGGAGGGAGAGAGAAGTTAAAATGAAGTCGCAGAGGAAGATTGTATTAGTTATCATTTGCCACGTGACAAACTCCAGCGCACTCCGTGGCTTGGAACCACGTGCATTTGTTCTCACGGTTTCCGTCAGGCCAGATCTGGGCACTTGATGCTTAGCTGGGTCCTCGCCTCTTGGTCAAGGTGTTGGCTGAGCTGATCTCTGAGAAAGCCTGTTCTTCCTGCATTTTTTAATCTGCTTCCAAGCTCACTTAGGTTGTTGGCAGAATTCGTTTGCTTGTGCTTGAAGGACTGAGTGTCCTGGCTTCCTGCTAACTGCCAGCCAGACACGTGCTCTGGTCCTAGAGGCTGCCCATAGTTTCCCGCTGCCCAGGCCTTGAGGACAGCCTCGAGAGCAAGTCTGCTGGGAGGACGGGGTGCACCTCATCACGGAAGTGGCATCCTTTACCTCTTCTTGGTCAGGAGCAAGTTGCTGCCCCCGCACAAGCTCCCACGAGGGGCTTATATGAGGGCATGGACACCATACACGAGGTGGGAGACAGATGCCCTGGAATTGGGTGCTACAAAGATGCATCAGAGTTACTGTATCAATAGTAGATAAAATAGGTTTAAAATTTATAAAGCAACAAACTGACAGAATTGACGGGAGAAAATAGATTCATATTTATAGTGTAGACTTCAGCGTTCCTCTCTTAGTAGATAAAAAATCAGCAAGGATGCAGAAGAACTGAACTATACCACTAACCTACTAAACATACCTGACATGTATAGAACATTCTACCCAGCAACAGAAAAATACATTTCTTTCAAGTGCCCATGGAGCGTTCAACAAAAAAAAAGATCATGTTTTGAGCCATTAAACCTCAACAAATTTTTAAAAATTGAAATCATGTAAAATATGATCTCACACCATAATGGAATAAAACTAGAAATCAATATCAGAAAGGTATCTGGAAAAATCTCTAAATATTTCAAAATTAAACAACTTACTTGTAAATAGCCTATGAGTAAAAGAAATTTAAAAATATTTTCAGGCCAGGCCTGGTGGCTCACACCTGTAGTCCCAGCTACTTGGGAGGCTGAGGCGGGAGGATCGCTTGAGCCCAGGCATTTGAGGCTGCAGTGAGCTATGATGATGCCACTACGCTCCAGCCTGGGCAAAAGAGTGAAAAAATTTGAACTGAATGAAAATTACAGCTTCAGATTTGTGAAGAACATCTAAGACATTGCTTTAAGGGAATTTTATAGCATTAAGTACTTAAATTTGAGAAGAGAAAAGCTCTATCATGTGTCTGCCCCCAGGTACATTGAGTACATCTGTGACATGGTGGCAGAGGAGCCCATCACGCCCCACAGCAAGCCCATCCTGCTGAAGGCCATCACCATGACGCCCGTGCCACTGTTCAGCAAGCAGAGGAGCGGCTGCAGGCCCTTCTGTGAGGTCCACGTAGGCGGGGAGCGCGTGGCCAGCACATCCCAGGAGTACGACAAGATGAGGTGAGTCCACGTAGGGGGTCCTCCTCATGCAGGAATGTCAAGCCTGTGTCTTTGATTCCTCTGGAAAACTTGTAAAGCAGAACTCAGTCAAGACATGGACAGGTGCTTGCTGAGGCAGGTGCGTTTGGAAATGCAGTGTTGATGGCAGATAATTTGGTGCCATGGTCATTCAGAGAAGAATGCGTGGGTTTAAGTGTTTGATATTAGGTCATTAAATATGAAATATCTGTTTTCGAATCAAAAGTGTAGTTTATTATATCTCAAATAAGAAGCAGTACAATTAATCAATATGTGCCTGAACTATCGACACAGTTTACCATCTTAATGGTAGCTTGTTTATGTCGGCAGCAAAGAAGCCTGGAGAGCGAGTGGCGATGAAATCGCAAATGGTGTTATCCACAGCTTATTGAGAATTGAGTATTTTTCCTTGGAAGAAGTGGTAGTCAGTTGGTGCAAGGTCTGGTGAATATGGTGGATGACAGAGAGTTTCCAAGTCTAGTCTCTGTAGTTTGAGCAGCGTTGTTTGTGTGGCATGTGGTCGAGCGTTGTCTTGCAAGAGGAGTGGCCTGCCTCTATTGACCAATCGCTGCTTAATCACAAGCATCCTCGTCATTTTGTCCAATTGGTTGCAGTACACATCTGCTGTAATCAACTGACCAGGTTTCATGAAGCGGTAGTGGATAATACCAGCACTGGACCACCACACAGACACCATTGGCTTTTTTTTGATGAATATTCGGTTTTGGGCTGTGTTTTGGCACTTCATCTTTATCCAACCATTGTGCCAAGTGCTTGTGATTGCCAAAAAGAATCCATTTTTCATCACACGTAACAATATGGTGTAGAAATGGTTGGCCTTTATGTCGTGACAGCAAAGAAAGGCAAGCTTCGAGATGATTTCTCTTCTGACGCTCGTTTAATTCATGTGGAACCATCTATCCAGCTTCTTTACCTTGCCCATTTGTTTCAAATGGTCCAATATTGTTGGAATAGTAACGTCAAACCTTGCTGCTAATTCATGCATAGGTTGAGGTGGATTCGCTTCCACTACAGCTTTCAGCTCATCATTATCCACCTTGTTCTCAAGTTGCTCACATGGCTCATTTTCAAGATTAAAATCACCAGAACAGAACTTCTCAAACCATCAACGTAGTACGTGTTCATTAGCCACATCCTTCCCAAACACTTCATTGATATTTCAAGCTGTCTGCCCAGCCTGGGTTCCGCGACGGAACTCATATTTGAAAATAACACGAGTTTTTGACTTATCCAGGGTTTCACAAAAATTGCTCTAAAAAAACTTCAAAGATAATCACAAGCCAAAACATGCATTTGAAAGACTGAGGATGTGCATTCACAATAAAAATAAAACAAGAAGTGTCAAAGTGAAGTGTCAGAGATCTCAGCTGTCAAACTTAGTACTTAAGGAAATGAGACATTTCATGCTTAATAACCTAATACTTGGGACCATCTCAATTCTTGCTGGAGCTCATGGTTCTTTGAAGCTCACTCTTTCATTAGAATGTTATACTTTTTATTAAGTGAATAATTTCTCATCATTCTGTCTTTTAGGGATTTTAAAATTGAGGATGGCAGAGCAGTCATTCCCCTGGGCACACCAGTGCAAGGAGATGTGCTCATTATAATTTATCATGCAAGGTCCACCCTGGGAGGAAGGCTGCAGGCCAAGGTGAGTGACTCTGGGCCTGCTTGGTGCTCCGGGGAGGCCGCGGGGGCCGCTTGGTGCCCCACCTGTGCCGCACTGGCTCCCTGTTGATTCTTGTAGTGGATCCTCAGTTGAGCTAGTTGTTTGGTGAGCATGATCAGCTCTCATGCCTTTGTGGTCCCCAGGACTCTCTGTGCAGCACAAGGCAGAAGGGATTTTAGCCTGAGAAGTCTGGACTTTCCCCCAAGAGCATTACAGGATTGCAGTCTTCATGGGGCATTTGCTGGGCGTTGGCCTTGGGGCTGCCCCGCCACAGGCCCTCGACCCATGCAGACAACTTCTCAGGCCTCTCAGCTCCCACTGACCCCAACCCCACCCCCACCCCCACCCCCCAGCACATGGCATGAGGGCACCAGCCCAGAGTCCTGTGTGTCCCCAGTACCTGGAGCAGTGTGCAAGAACAGAGAGGTTCTCGGAGCTTGTTAAACGTGAACTATCTTCCTGTGACTTGACACCTGTCATTCTTAAGGGGGAGGATTTCTTCTGTGACCTGAGGATTTGGTTCTTATCCTCCTCAGTGTGCAGGATCTCGTGTTTGCTTTCTCTTGGCAGATGGCCTCCATGAAGATGTTCCAGATTCAGTTCCACACCGGGTTCGTGCCTCGGAATGCAACCACTGTGAAATTTGCAAAGTACGTTGATGTCATACTGGGCTTCAGTTGGGAGGGGCAGATCCTAAAACTGTTACGCATGTGGGTCAGACCAAGGCACAAGAGCAAGTTGGCAGACGGTGTGAATGGACCTTTGGCAACATTCGACTTAAGTCCTGGGCCTGTCCTAGAGCCAAGTATATTCAGTTTCCAGGGCTCCTCGGGTTGGACTGAGGCAGCTTTCACTTTGCACCTTGATGACTTGGACTGACCCTGTGTGCATTCCTTTTTAGAATTTATCCACTTACACCTGGAAGTGCTATAACCAGATGAATGGTGTCCACTGCATTTTAGCAAACATTTTCTGAGTCGCTGTTGTGTGGAAAGTGTCCTACTGGGTGTGGAGTTGGAGATAGTGAGGTGCTGTCCGTCCAGTCTGGAGACCACAGTCTGGTTTTGGAGACAGATGTATGAGCACACCGAGGGTAACCTCCAGTCTCACACTGATGTCAGAGGCTCTGCAGCGCACACCTGGCCCTCAGCAGGTGGCAGGTGTCAGTCCCCTTACAGCTTAGGTGGCAGAGATCAGGCTCTAGGCAACTGGCGCCACTCAGCCAGGAAGCGTCAGAACAGTTTCTCATGCTTGGGTGTTTTGATTCTGACTGGAGGTCTTTCTCCTCAGTCACACACACACCTAGCAGCCAAGACAGAATAGAATGAATGTTCCAGGAGCAAGAGGGGAGCTATCCAAGGGGCTCCAGAGATAGCTGCCTGTGGCTGTCCAGGGCCTGCCGTTTTCCAGGTCTGCGCTCTTGTTTTCTACCCAGTAAAGAAAGGGAAATAGGACCAGCCCCTTGGGGCCCTCGGGGGCCTCTGTACTCTTAGGCAGGGGAGGAATTGGCCCGTCCTGCCCTCGGGGGCTTGGGAAGAGCTGATGCCTGCTGCCATCATGTTGTCAATGCCAGGAGACTGTTACTCTTTTTTACAATTTTTTTTTAACATTTCTTATGTTTTTTACATTTCTTGTCTTTGTTGTGTCTTACACTTTTCTTTTTTAACTCAAGTGTTCACAACTGTAACATTTCGTTTCTTTTTGCCTCCTTTGGAGGAAGATAATACCCAGAGCTTCTGTGGTTTTCCAGCCACAGTGGAGGCTTAAAATAATTTTTTAAAGACCAAATGACTGAAGACCAAAAGGGAAAAAATGGGTGAAACATCTGCAGGTAATTCAGATACTGGAGGTGGTAGACAGGCTTTTGATAACTGTGATTAGCATATTCAGGAAAATAGAGGCAAAGATGGGGAATTTCACCAGAGATCTAGAACATATAAAAAGGAGACAGATGTGCATTCTACAACTGAAATGAAGAATTCAGTAGCTTTGTTTAACAACAGAATAGACACAGAGTGATTTGGAAGAAAACATCTTCAGATTGCATTACAAAATGAGGGAAGGTCCAGAAAGGACCAGAGCAGACCTCGGGGCACCGTGACTGGTGCGGTGTCTGCCGTCACTTCTGGGAGGGGCAGAGCAGAAGTAACGTGAAAACTTACTGGCCCAGAACTTTCCTACACTGATGAAAGACACCAAAACCATCCAATCAGAAACTGTGCAAACATGAAACAGGAATTTTTTTTACAAAAAGAAGAAACCCCTACCTGAAAACATCATAGTTAAATTGCTGAAAATCAGCGATGACAATTTGGGGCACCCGGGGAGGGGATAGATCAGGTGGGGGCTCGTGACCTTTGGGTGATGAGACCAAGGGACTTTCCTCACATGGTGCAGCCAGGAGCTGGTTGGGTGCCGTCTTCAGAGTGCTGAAGGGAAGATGTTGGAATTCTGTATCCAGTGAAATTATTCTTGAAAAACGGAAGCCAATTAAAGATGTTTTTTAGGCAAATCAAGCATGAGTTTGTCAGCAGATCAGCTGCATCTCAGGAAACACGGAGGGGCAAGCCTGAGATGTGAGGATGAGAAACGCTGAGGAGTACTGGAAAGTGTAAATTAAGTGGGTGTCAACTACTGAAAACGTCAATATAATGTATCATGGGTGTGAGGACCTATTTGGGAGTAAAATGTGTGACAACAGTAGCACAAAATACAAAGGCAGGAGAGGGGATTAATGAGTAACTCTGCTGGGGTCCTTCCTCACCAGGAAGCAGGGCACTCACCGACTCTGTAGGGATGGTCCTGAGTCTGGGGTGTGAGTTGTGATCCCCAGGCTAAACAAGAAGGTCTGGTAGAGGAGAGGAAAAATGGAGTAAAAAATACATGATTAATTCAAAAGAAGAATGTAGAAACAGGGAAATAAAACCAGATACGATGGGTAGAAAACAAATGGTGAGCTAGACATGAGCCCAGCTCTATGCATCATTGCAGGAATAGGAGTGGAAGGAGGCCTCCAATTAACAGGTACAGCTGCCGGGCTGGGTTAAAGCACAACCAAGCAAACAAAAAAAACTCGAGTATATACTGTTTGAAAGAGCCATACGTTAAAAAGAAAGTGTATATGGAGACCCAGAAAGGCCAAAATTGAGTAATGGAAAATCACATCCCACACACACATTAGCCAGAAGAGAGCTGACATCCCGACAGCGGTGTCAGAGTAGCCTGAGACGAGAAGGGCTGCGGGAGCCACATCGTGCGTTGCCAGAAGGGCCCGTCGGAGAGGACGAGGTCCCTGCCCTGGGTCTGTGAGCACCTGGTAACAACATCTTTAAGATGAACAGCAGACACGGACAGAACTGTTTTAACAGAAGGTGACACTGACAATCCCACACGGGTGGTCACTTCTCTCTTTGGTCAACAGAAGAAGTAAAGTCAGGACGCAGAAGACTTTTTTTTTTTTTTTTTACAGTAAGTTTAAGCAACTTGACCTGAGTTTTGCACTCTTCAGCATACACCTGGAGAAACTGCATCTGTTCAAGTAGAACATTTGCCAAAGTAGACACACATCCAGTCATAAATCAGGTCTCAGAACATCTCAGAAAGTGGGTTAAAGTAGAATCACTAACAGGAGAACACCAAGAGACAGCAGAAAAGTAACCCACATGCCAGAAAGGAAATCACACTTGAAATAAGAAAATATTTTAAACTGAGTGATAATCACTGTACCGCTTACCAAAACTTGTGGGATGCATCTAAAGCAGTGTTCAGAGAACATTTATAAATTAAATTATAAAGAAGAAAGGTTGACAGTCAGTGACCTAAGTACACATCTCAGGACATTAGAGAAAGAACAGCAGATTAAACCCAAAGAAAGCGGGTAGAAAAAAATAATCAAAAGTAGGAGTAGAATTCAATTAAATAGAAAGCAAGCATAGCATAGGAAAAATCGATGAAGCCAAAAGACGTTTTTTTGATGAATGCTTATCAAATCTCGTCATGGAGAAGGAAGACAGACACTAGTTCCCAGTGTTAGAAGTGGAACAGGACTCTGCAGAAACCATGGACATTGAAAAGGTAGGTGCTCAGAGGATGCTAGGAAGAATGTTGTGCCCATACTTCTGACATTTTGGGTGAAATGAACAAATCCTCTGAAAAACACAATGTATCAAAATGGACATATGAAGATGTGCTAAATTGGGATGTCTGTTAAAGGAATGTACTCTGTAATTTAAAACCGTCCCACAAAGACAAACTCCATGTCCAGATTGCTGCCTTAGTGGAGATTCCAGACATCTGAGGAAGAGATAACCCTAGGCAGACGCTCCCAGAAAATGTCGGGAGATGGCCCTTTTTACTGTTGTGAAGCCAGCACGGCCTTGTTAACAAAGCCTGATAAGAATGTTGTAGGAAAGGAAAATTGTAGGCCGGTATCTCAGGAATATAGATGTAAAAGTTCTAAACAAAATATTAGCTAACAGAATCTAGTGTTACATAGCAAGGATGATATGTCTTGTCTGGTTTATTTCAGGAATGTGAGATTGTTTTAACATTTGAAAATTGGTCAGTCACTCTGATTCACCACATTAACAGAATAACGGCAAGAACCCATATGATCTTTTCATTGATAAAACATTTGATAAAATGAGTACCCTTTCTCATAAAAACTCCAGCAAATAAGGAATAGAGGGAACTTTCTTATTCAGATAGAGTACCCACGATGCCTAAAGGCTTCATCAAGGCTGATGGTGAACTGTTTGGGCTTTTTCCTCCTGAGTCTGCAAACAGAATAAGGTTTCCACTCTTTCTGTGCAGTATTTTATGGTTGGTCCTAGTGCAATAAGAAAAACAAAGGGCAGAGGGAATGGAAAAAAAAAGTTTCAACTGCTGCTTCCCATAGGCAGCAGGATTGTTTATAGCAAGGATTCCAGGAGAACCTGCACACCATTAGAATGAGTAAGTAAATTTACTGAATTGCTGAATATGAAGTCAAAATAGAGCAATTGATTTTATTTCTATATATTAGCAACAAAAAATGAAATTTTAAAAAATGCCATTTATAGTAATTAAAAAAGCACCAAATACCTAGGAATAAATCTAACAAAAGACACGTAAGACTTATATGCTGAAAACTACAAAAACTTGGTGAGAGAAAATTAAGTGCTAAAATGTAAAAAGTAAGGGATTTACCATGTTCATGGATTGGAAGATGCAATATTTTTAGGATGTCAGGAGGACACTAACCAACTCCATACAATAACCAATGGAGTTGGTTAGTATCCTCCTGAAATTCACGGCCCTGTAGGAAGATGAGGAGACACACAGAGGAGGAGAAGCCGTGGAGAGGGGCGGGGTGGGGGGGAGATCCAGCCATGAGCCGAGGGAGGCAGGAAGGGTCTTCCCCCAGAGCCTCTGGAGGGAGCGCCGCCCTGCAACACCTGGATCTCACACTCCTGGGCTCTAGACTGTGAGAGAGTGAATTCCTGTGGTTTCTGGTACTGTTAGGACAGCCCCAGGACACTGGTGAAGAAGTCGGTGATCTCTGGCTTCTGTGTGATCCCAGCAGGGGTGTGGGTGTGGGATCAACAGGCTGATGGCAAAGGATTCCCATGGTCAAGGCTGTTGAAAGGGCAGAGTTGAAGGAATGACCTACCAGGAGTCAAGAGGGCTCTGAAGCCGCAGTATCTAGCATGGTGTGCAGGGACAGGTGTCTTACTTCGGGCTGCTGTAACAAATGCTGTGCCCTGGGCGGCTCATACACAACAGGAGTTTATTTCCTTTAGTCCGGAGGCTGGGAAGTGCAAGGCCACGGCGCTGGCAGAAGCGGTGCCTGCTGAGGGCTGGCTCTCTGGTTTATAGGCGGCACCTGCTAGCTCACGTGGTGGAAGAGGCAAGGGATCTTCCTGGGCCTCTTTTATGAGGGCAGTAATCCCATTCATGCAGCCCTACCCTCATGACTGCATCAAAGGGGCCGCCTTCTGATTCCATCACCTTGGGTGGAAGGCCTCAGTGTGAATTTGGGGAGTATTTGAACATACAGACCATCCCAATCAACACACAGAGCCAGGGAGCAGTATAGAGACCGGCACTCACGTGTTCCAGGTTTACAGCAAAGGCACCGCTGCAGGTCAGTGGGGAAAGGGTTAGGCCCAGGAATACCTGTTTGGAGGGGGGAAAAAAAAAAAGAGCCTTTTTCTCACAATGTGTACAAAACTTATTTTGAGATGGGCCATATACCTAAACTTGAAAAGATTCATTCCATGGTGCAGCTTCTAGAAGAAAACAGAGCATCTTCATAACCTTCAGTTAGGCAAAAATTTCTTGGGCAGAAAAAGAGCTAACTCTGAAAAGCCTGATAATTTATGCTTAATTAAAATTAAGAGCATTTTTCATCAACAGACACCATTAGGAGGCTCAGAAGGAGAAGATGTTGGTAACATGTATCAGACAAAAGACACACATGTAGAATATCTGAAGGATTATAGATCAAAGAGAAAAAGACAACCCATTAAAGATGGGCAAATGACGTGGCCAAACACTGCCCAACGTGGAGATTGAATTGTCACCAAGGATATACTTGCTGTGTGACTATGTGCAGTGTGCTATGGACCATGCACCGCGGAGGTCCTGTAAGATTACGATGGTGCTGAAAGATTCCTATTGCCTGGTGACGCCTTGATGATCCAGACCCTGTGTAGGCCTAGACTAATGTGTGTTGTATCTTAGTTTTTAACAAAAAATTTAAAAAGTAAAAATAATAAAAATTTTTTAAATAGAAGAAAGCTTATAGAATAAGCATATAAAGAAAAGAATATTTTTGTACAGCTGTATAATGTTTTTATTTTAAGCTAAGTATTATATTACAAGAGTCAAAAACTTTTAAAAAATTGAAAGTTTGTAAAGTAAAAAGGTAACAGTAAGTAGGGTTAATTTATTGAAAGAAAAAATTTTTAATAAATTTAGCGTAGCCTACGTGTACGGGGTTTATAAAGCCCACGGTAGTGCACAGTAGCATCCTAGGCCTTCACATTCACTCCCCACTCCCTGACTCACCCAGAGCAACTTCCAGTCCTGAAAGCCCTGTTCATGGTAAGTGCCCTATACAGGCGTACCATTTTTTATCTTTTATACTTTATTTTTCCTGTAGCTTTTCTATGTTTAGATATGTTAGACACACACTTACCATTGTGTTACCATTGCCTGCGATATTCAGTACCCTGCTGTTCAGGTTTGTGGCCTGGGAGCAACAGGTCATACCACAGTCTAGGTGTGTAGGAGGTGGTGCCATCTGGGTTTGTGTAAGTGCACTCTGTGATGTTTGCATGACGGAATTGCCTGGCAATGCATTTCTCAGACCGTATCCCCGTCATTAAGCTATGCGTGACTGCATGTGGAAAGCCTTCTCACCGTTGTTAGTCATCAGGGAAATGCAAGTGACAGCCACTGCACACTCTGACTAGAACGGCTGACGCTACCCGATGTTGGCAAGGATGTGGGAGTGTAAAATGGTGCAACCTCTGTGGAAAATCTACTTGAGCTGTGTACTCCTGACTGTGTCCCCAAGAGAAATGAGAGCTTGGAACCAAAAATACGACTCATCCAAGAATGTTCTTAGAGCCCAAGGCGGGGCTCCCTTTGGGGCTTGACCTAGGGACACACAGGGACCCTTCAGGGGTGAAGAGGCAGTTAGCATATGAGACCGAGTGGCTTGTGAAGAGCAGAAACTTAACTTCTCACTGTTCAGAGGCCAGGAAGGCCAAGGTGAAAGCACCAGCACTCGGTGTGGCGGGGGCCTCTTGCTGCATCCTCATGTGGCAAGAGAGTGAAGCAGCCTACTCCCAGAGGTCCTTTTTGTGGTGGCATCAGTCCCTCCGTGGCCTAATCACCTCCCAACACTGTCGCACTGGGGGTTATGTTTCCAGCACATGAATTTCGGGGGACACATTCCAACCATGGCAGTGTGTTCTGAATATAATGGTTATGCACAAATCCACCTTCACTGAGGTGTGCAACTTCATTTTGTGCATGTTATGCCTTTAAAAAGGAATGAATGAATCGAATGGGGAGGGGCTTTCGAGTTGGCTGGCGGATGCAGGGATGTGTGCACATGCCATGGGCAGGATGGGTTTACAGAGACACGGCTGCAGGCGATGTGAGAGGAGAATTTGGAGCATCGGTGGCCAGACACTGTCCGACGAGCCCAAGAAGGATGCACAGAGGCCCGAGGCGTCCTGGGGCTGAGTGAGGGTCCCAGACAGGTCTCAGTGCGCAGGTTTGCAGTTGTGACACAGGTCAGCACTTTGGTTTACCAGCCAAGTGTGGCAGAAGCCGCCTGTTGGAGCCTGACCACACACGTGCCCATGTGGTGGGGCTTGTGGCTATGTCCTGCAGCCCAGGGCCCGCAAGGAGCTGCCAGCCCTGCTCACAGGCCCTCATTGTTCCCTCACCACCCTGCTGGGTGAGCTGCAGGCCCAGGGCCCCAGGGGCAGTCTCTGGTGGCCGGCTGGGGTGGGGAGGCCGGGCCAGGGCCCCAGAGCTGATCCTGATCCTCGTCCTCGTTGATGGCGGGGTCCACGCCATTCCTCGCTGTGGTCTCCGTCTCCTGGCTGTCAGGATCTTCCCCGGTGCCTGGTGACCCCTTTACGGATATCGCTGTCTCTGAGGCTCCAGGTAGCAGTCCCAGCTGGCTGAGCACAATCACCCATAGTCTCCTGCCTGGGCACCTGACGCAGAAAGAGAGGCTCAGGTGTGGAAGGAGGCTTGTGGAGGCCTTCGGGCTTCTGCCGTGGCCACCTCTGCCCAGAGTGCCTGGGAAGAGTGGGCAGGGGGCAGCTGCTTCACATGAGGTGGTGCGTATGCCCACAGCCCTGGCGGGAAGCGCGATGCCCACTCTTCGGGGCAGACACCAATGGCTTGTTCTGTTCTCTCTCTCCCCTGACACAGAGGTGATTATGTTTTGGGGGGGCAGGAAAGAGTCAGCCAGGGGTCTTTATGCGTCAGAGTCACGTGCGTTCCCTGGTTTTATTTTGTGAAGTCCAGAGCAGAAGCAATTAAGGTCAGCTAGAGCTCTGCTTCTGTCCCCTCTGTTGTCATTCTTCTCAGAGCTGGTATTCTGCTTTGGGGCATTGTTGCTGCCACCCCTTGGCACCTCGGGTCTCCCAGGAACCAGCTGCTGCTCTCTTGTTCCTTTTTTATTTTTTATTCACGTAAAGCTTAAGTGTAACACATAATGTTAGGTGGTGTCAAATAAGGCAGATGTTGGGGAGCCTGCTGCCTGCTCAAGAACCAAGGTTTATCAGTGTGGCCTGTAAATGTTATCAGAGACAATCTAAGGAAATATGTGAGGTACCCTGGAATTCCTTAGAGAGATGCTGATCCATGAAATTAGAACATTTCAGTGAAATGGCAGCTGAAGTCACCGCCTTCAGGTTATCCTGGTTATGCGTCTCCTTCCTGTGCCGCTGGACAGCTGCCCTGAGTGTCCGGAGACCCTGAAACATTCTCCCACTCACTCCCCTGCCTCTCTGCTCCCCACGGTCTGAGCAGGGGCAGGCTCGAGCCAGCACTGCCTCCCTGGGCCCTGCAGTGAACCATGGCTTCGTTTCCCCTGGAATCTTGTTTCTAGTCCCTTGTAGTCACATCCCAGAGATCTTGGTTTTATGGGCAGCTGTTAAAAGTTAAGGGTTTTTACCAGGGTGGGCATCACTGATTTTACAGAAAATGCATTGAGGATCCCAGAATACCTGATCTGAACCAACTAAGTGGCCACAGCACATACATAGTTGGGGATGAGACCTGGCCTGCTGCATGGAGCTTGCCCACCTGGGTGCCAGAGTGGCCTTGCTGGTGGGAGCTGTCCCGTCTGCTCCTGTGGACCTGGGGCAATGTTGGGGCCCAGCCCAGCACTTTTCTGACTTTGACACAGTCTGGAAAATCCCCACCCTGATGTCCGAGGGGCCGGTAAAATGATCCTCTGATGGGCGATGACCCACGGGTGCCCCAGCCCCTTCCTGTTGGGAGTTATGCATTCCTGCCTTGCGGGCTACTGGGTGAGTTTGTTGGGCCTTGGCTTACACAGCTGCAGGTTTGGTGGGGGCAGGGATGGCCATCTGTCCTGGTTCTGCCTTAAGGCCCAGTCTGCCTGTTGCACAGTCTTGTTTCTGTGCATGTTTCTTTAGCAAATGTTTAAGTGACATACAAACTACTCTGCGGGTCTTCCTAACTGGTCTCTACTTGGTAACACCGCAGGTATGACCTGGACGCATGTGACATTCAAGAGAAATACCCGGACTTGTTCCAAGTGAACTTGGAAGTAGAGGTGGAGCCCAGGGACAAGCTGAGCCGGGAGGCCCCACCATGGGAGAACGCAAGCATGAGGGGGCTGAACCCCAAAATCCTTTTTTCCAGCCGAGAGGAGCAGCAAGACATTCTATCTAAATTTGGTAAGATCCAACAGGTAAAATGGTGGAATTCCTGTTCTTCATATGCACTTGCAGGCGACCCAGCTCTGTACAGGGCATGGGGAGAGCCCACCACACCGTGGCCTGCGGCACCTGTGCCTAGGCCACGCTCAGGCCCCAGGCTGCTCACACTGCAGGAGGTTTCAGATACTCCTGTCTTTGGATGTTCCATAAAGCCACCAGCTACAGCACTAGGGAAGGGAGGAACGTGAGGGCTGCAATCTCAGGGCCGTGGGGGCTTCCCCCAGCCTTACCATACACTTGGGCTGCTCCTGGGCCACCCTCAGGCACAGGGTCCTCTTGTCTTAGGTGAGGGCAGAAATAGAAACCCAATTTGCTGGAGTGTGGCAGCAGTTTGCTCTGCGAGACTGTTCCAGCCCTGAGTCTGCGTGGGGTGATGTGGGCCGGGTCTGCACCCACCAGCACGGCTGCCTCTGGGGTTAGGTGCTTGTCAGGTGCTGGCTCTGAGGTCTCTGTTCTGGACACACCTTTGCTCTCAGTGAGAGCTGTGTCTCAGGACCTGCTGAACCAGCACTCAGGCAAGAGCAAAGTTCTTGCTCCTGCTTGTGGCCCCATGCTGTGTGGTTGTATCTTCTCCTTATTTCAGAGAAGTTAGCAAAAAACTAGTACAAACCGTACATTGGCAGGTAGGACTTGTGATATTATCTGCCGGACACGTCCCATTTTCTTCATGTTCTTGGTTTGCATTTTTTATGTTTTCTTATCTGATGACCATTAAGTATCCCTGAAGCAGGGGGATGTATGTATGTACATGTGTGTGCAGTGTATGTGTACATGTGTGCCATATGTGGATGTATGTGGTGTGTGTGTGTGGTATGTGATGTGTGACATGTACATGTTGGTGTGTGTGCATGTGTATGTGTGTCACATGTGTGCTTGTGTGTGGTAGCTGTGCACATATGTATGGTGAGCGTGTGGTGTGTGCATGCCTGTGTGGTGTATGGCATGTGTATGTGCATCTATGTGGGCATGTCTGCCTGTGTGCCGTGCACCTATGTGCACACGTGTGGCCCAGAGCAGCATCAGAGTGGACAGCGGGAACTTGTTCACGAGGGGCGCCTCGAGGTCCTCCTATCTTTGGTGTGGGTTCCTGGCACTTGGCATTGGGGCTTCCTTGTCCCTAGGCCTGGCCACCTGCTGGCGCCTGCTCACCCCACTGCACTTGTCCACTCTGGGCCTCACCCACCCCAGGCTGCTGACTGATGCCGCCCTCTCCTGGCAGGGAAGCCGGAGCTCCCCCGACAGCCTGGCTCCGCGGCTCAGTATGATGCTGAAGAGGGGTCCCCAGAAGCTGAGCCCACCGAGTCAGACTCACCACCGAGCAGCAGCACAGACACCAGCCATTTCCTCCACACGCTGGATTGGCAGGGTAGGAGCACAGGCGCGGGTGGGAGACAGGCCCTGGGCAAAGCTGGGGCTTCCTCAGAACGGGGCTGCAGACCCTACATACTGGCCTGGTTGACAGCTCACAGGAAGACTTCGGTGGTTTTGAAGGTGTAAGAATAGACTCACAGCCCAGGGTGCTGGCTAGGGCCCTCCCTGGTGGTCTCAGGGTGTGGGTGTGGGCAGGCTGGTCACACAGGCCCCTGAGTCTCTACAGGGAGTTCACATCCCCTCACTGCCCACACCCTGGGGTGCCAGGCCCCTTCCCGGGCAGCTCCATTGCTCCAGCCAAGCACCTGGCGGTGTCACCCTGACCTCTCACCCCCAGGACATGCCCCAGCCACCTGCCACAGTACCCTTGGCCAGCCTTCCTACCACACCTGTTCCCAGTGCTCCCTGGGCTAGGTGTTCCTTCTCCGGGTGCGCCATCCCCCATGGGGGCTGCGGTGTGTCCCCCACAAGACAGCTCTGACAGTTGAGAGAGCAGGGGGCAGACCCTGCTTGAGGGGGAGGTTCCTGAGGGGCCGGAGGAGCCTCAGGAAATCTCAAGAAGTATCAGTCACCTTTGCTGGGTGCCCTGGGCGGGGGAGACGCCGAGGTGGTCTGCAGGTGTGGGCCTGACCAGGGTGTGGAGGCCCTGCTGACATGCACCTGTCACGTCATCCCCATCAGCGTGCAGGTTCACCAGCCTGCACTTTTGTTTTCTTTTCACAGAGGAGAAAGAATCCGAGGCTGGTGCAGGAAACACCTCTCCCAAGGAGAGTCGGTCTGCCCTGATGGAGGACAGAGAGGACAGTGCAGTGTCAGAAGAGGAGGAGTCGCCGTGCTCGAGTGAGAGCAGGGCGCCCAGGGCCGAGGGTGGCAGACCGGGCCAGCAGGACTTGATCTTTGACATGGGAACAGCGGCCTCGCCACCGGAGCCTGCGCTGCCAGAGCCTGCACTGCAGGAAGACAGCGTCGACCTCCTGGGGCTGCACTCTGAGGCGGGTCCAGGGCCAGCTCCCTCCGAGCAGGCCTGCAGGGCCCCCTCCAGCAACACTGACCTCCTCAGCCGCCTCCTCGGGCCCCCTGAGGCTGTTCCAGAAGGGCCCCCAGATGACCTGCTATTGGCCAGCCCGGCCCCTCCCCTGAGCATTCAGAGCACCCCCCGAGGAGGACCCCCTGCCCCTGGTACACTTTTCTGTTCTGATGCAGATCAGCTTTGCAGTAAATGAGTGAGGAGGAGTGGGAGCCATCACTGTCACCTTACAGGCACCCAGAGGAGGGGAAGGGCCTCCCCACTGCCTGAACTCATGGGCGGGAACTGCCTGCTTTGCCCCCCATGAACAGGGCCACGTCCTGGGAACTTTGTCCTGGGCCCTGGGGTGCCGGGCGGCAGAGGAGAGGAGGCCCTTGGCTGACCGCCATGCTGTGTCCCCTGTGCAATGCTGTGGCCCCCTTGGGCTGCTCTGTCCCCAGGAGAACGGGCTGATGCTTTGGTGAAGGTCTTAACTGTCCCTGCCTGTCCCTGCAGCCGACCCCTTTGACCCCTTGCTACTGCCTTCGGACTCTGACACCCAGTCCTGCTCCAAGCCTGATCTCTTTGGCGAGTTTCTCAATTCGGACTCTATGGCTGCCCCGCCTGCCTTCCCATCCACCCACAGTGCTCCACCCCCGTCCTGCAGCACCGACTTCCTGCACCTGGGTACGTGGCTTGCACAGCTTGGTGGGACAGGGGAATTTGTGCTTCAAACAGCCTCCTTCCTCAGGATGAGGCTTGAGGTTGGACATGGAGACCTGAGTCTCGGGCGCTGGGTGGGGCTGGACCAACTGCACGCAAAGTAAGGACAGACACCGCTGCCTGCTCTTGTGTCTCCCCCAAACTGTCCCGAAACTTGCAACATGTTCTGGGTCCCCAAGGCTCCCCCTTCCATGGTGAAGCCTCCTCTGGGCCCCAGGATTGTGGCCATGCACAGAGACGGCCACCTGTGCCCAGAGCTTGTGTAAGTCCCAAGGGTTGGAGGACCAGGTGACAGAGTGGTCCAGGTAGGTGGCACTGATAAGAGCATGGCAGGAGGACATTGAATGCCTGTGTATCCCTGGGGAGAAGGCCAGGCCCTGGGAGAGGCAGTCGTGGCTTCTTCAGACAGAGGCTATCGGGAGAGGGGAGGGGACCAGACTGCCTCTCTGGCGTGGTCCTGGGGAAAGAGCTCGGGCTCTTTCACCGAAGCAGGCAGCAGCATCGTCCCTGGTGCACTCTGGGGTGGCTCGTGAGTGGGTAGCATGGAGCATGTCCAGGCAGTGCTGGGATGGGCACCTCCAGAGGTGGGCAGTGTGACCAGTGCCAGGGCAGCAGAACTCGCTGGGACCCAGGGGTGGTGCCAAGCACACAGGTGCTCTGTCCCCCTGCAAGGCTATTCAGCTGGTCAGTGTCCGTGCCACTGCTAGCTCTGGTGGGTTTAGGAGAGGTGGGGAGGAGGGTTCTGGGGGCTCCAGGGAGTGCTGCTGAAGGGGGCAGGGCTTTGAGATCCTTTCACTTAGGGCCGTGCCAATGTTCCTCATTGTGGCTGTGAGCTTCTGTGCCTGCTGACACCCCTTACATCCAGAGTAGCTTCATTGACCACATGGTGCATCCTCAGGGCCCATCAGGAAGAGGGAGGCCAGTCAGTGACCACTGAGCCCAGCCTCAGCTCTGTGGCCACAAGGCCTGCCTGGAGTGCACGGGGCGTTGGCCACCAGGGCCCTGAGCACAGCAGGGGTGGCCGTGCCACATCCCTCAAGGCTGTGTGTTTGGCAGGGTTTGCCTACTGCTCACATGGGAGGGAAGAGAGGGACCCCCCACCAGGAGGGGCCGGCAGACACGCCAGATAGTGCTCCTTTCTGGCACCTTCTTTCCAGGGGATCTGCAAGTGGAGCCCAGCAAGATAACAGCCTCGTCCAGCCACCCGGATCTGTTGGGAGGATGGGGTACCTGGTCTGAGGCTGCCACACCCGGGCCAGCCCCTGCACCAGCCACTGAAGGTAGGACCGTGGACCCCCACTGAGGGCTGGGTTCCTGCACGTGCTGTGGCCTTGGTGCCTTTTCACATTTTATGTGGAACATAACTGTATGGATTTCCTCCACCCAGAAGCACAAGGGAGGGCTGGGGCCTGCTCGGCACGAGGCTGATTCCCACCATGGATCTTCACTCGTTTTTTGGTGGGAGCACACAGAAATATGGGTATCAGCAGTGCCCCATCTTCCACAAGGGTCCTCTTTCTCTTCTCCTGTAGGGTATACATGTTCTATGATATGACTTCACACCTTGCACACTACTGTTCTTTGACCCATAACACTGTAGCATTTCTATGCCCCATGCCTGTTCTGCACCTCTGAGGGAGCCTATGACAGAGTGAGGCACACCCCCACCAAGTGTCAGGGCCACAGCCAACATCACAGGGCCCTGTTGGGCGTGGGTTGCATGAAGCGGTTCACTTCTGTGATTATCTGTCCTTTTCATATACCCATGACTCTATCCTGCTGGGACATTTCTGGTAGTACAAATTGCTCCTCCAGTGTGATCGTATTTACAGGCATACCTCAGAGATATTGTGGGTTCAATTCCAGACCACCACAATAAAAAGTGAAATCTCAATATAGTGAATCACACAAATTTTTTGGTTTCCCAGTGCATATAAAGTTATGTTTACGCTATACTGTAGTCTGTTAAGTGTGCAGTAGCATTGTATCTGCAGAAACAATGTACATACACCTTAATTTAAAATACTTTATTGCTAAAAATGCTAGTGATCATGTAAGCCTTCAGGGAATCGTAATGTTTTTTGCAGGTGGAGGGTCTTGCCTCGATGTTGATGGCTGCTGGCTGATCGGGGTGGTGGGTGCTGAAGGTGGGGGTGGTTGTGGCAATTTCTTTTAAGACAACAGTGAAGTTTGCCTTGTGAATTAACTCTTCCTTTTGTGAAGATTTCTCTGTAGCATTCAATGCTATTTGATAGCATTTTACCCACAGTAGAACTTCTGTGAAATTGGAGCCAATCCTCTCAAACCCTGCCTCTGTTTTATCAACTGAGTTTATGTAATATTCTAAATCCTATGTGGTCATTTCAACAGCGTTCACAGCATCTTCACCAGGAATAGATTCCATCTCAAGAAATCATGCTCTTGGGTCATCCATAAGAAGCAACTCTCATCCATTCAAGTTTTATCATGACATTGCAGCAATTCAGTCACATCTTCAGGTTCTACTTCTAATTCTAGTTCTCTTGCTTTTTCCACCATGTCTGCAGTGACTTCCTCCACTAAAGTCTTGAACTCCTCAAAGTCACCCATGAGGGTTGAAATCCACTTCTTCCAAACTCACTTCAATGTTGATATTTTGACCTCCTCCTGTGAATCACAAATGTTCTTAATGGCATCTAGAATGGTGAATCCTTCCCAGAAGGTTTTCAATTATCTTTGCCCAGATCCATCAGAGGAATCACTATCTATGACAGCTATAGCCTTACAAAATGTATTTCTTAAATAATAAGACTTGAAAGTCAAAATGACTCCTTGCTCCATGGACTGCAGAATGGGTATTATGTTAGCAGGCATGAAAACAACATTAATCTCTCTGTACATCTCCATCAGAGCTCTTAGGTGACTAGGTGCATTGTCAATGAGCAGTAATATTTTGAAAGGAATCTTTTTTCTGAGCAGTAAGTCTCAAACATGGGCTTAAAACATTCAGTAAACCATGCTGTAAACAGATATGCTGTTATCCAGGCTTTGTTGTTCCATTTCTAGAGCATAGGCAGAGTAGATTTAGCATAATTCTTAAAGGCCTTAGGATTTTCAAAATGGTCAGTGAGCATTGGCTTCAACTTACCATCACCTCACAAGAGAGTCAGCCTGTCCTTTTGAAGCTTTGAAGCCAGGCATTGATTTCTCCTCTCTAGCTGTGAAAGTCCTAGATGGCATCTTCTCCCAGTAGAAGGCTGTTTCACCTACACTGAATATCTGTTTAGTGTAGCCCCCTTCGTCAATGATCTCAGCTAGATCTTCTGGATAACTTGCTGCATCTTCTCCATCAGCACTTGCTGCTTCATCTTGCACTTTTATGTTACAGAGATGGCTTCTTAAACCTTATGAACCAACCTCTGCCAGCTTCCAGCTTTTCTTCTGCAGCTTCCTCACCTCTGTCCTTCACAGAATTTAAGGGAGTCGGGGCCTTGCTCTGGGTTAGGCTTTGGCTTAAGGGAATGTCGTGGCTGGTTTGATCTTCTCTCGAAACCACTAACACTTTCTCCGTGTCAGCAATGAGGCTAATTCTCTTTCTTATCATTCATGTGTTCACTGGAGTAGCACTTTTAATTTCCTTCAAGAACTTTTCCTTTGCATTCACAACTTGGCTAAATGTTTGATGCGAGAGGCCTGGCTTTTGTCCTATGGACATGTCTTCCTCACTAACCTTAATCATTTCTAGCTTTTGATTTAAAGCGACAGACATATGACTCTTCCTTTCACTTTAACACTTGGAGGCCATTGTTGGGTTATTAATTAGCCTGGTTTCAATATTGTTGTGTGTCAAGGAATAAGAAGGCCCGAGGAAAGGGAGAGAGATGGGGAATGGCCAGTCGGTGGAGCTGTCAGAACACACACAACATTGATTAAATTCACCATCTTATGAGGGTGTGTTTCATGGTGCCCCCAATCAATTACAGTAGTAACATCAAAGATCACTGATCACAGATCACCATAACAGATATAATAATAGTAAAGAAGTTTGAAATATTACAAGAATTGCCGAAATGTGACACAGAGACATGAAGTGCACACATACTGTTGGAAAAGTGGTAATAATAGACTTGCTGAGTGTAGGGTTGCCACAAACCTTCAATTTTAAAAAATGCAGTGTCTGTAAAGTGCAATAAAACAAGGTATGCCTGTACAGGGTCTTTGACACATGTCCCCCTCTGTGTAAGTTTTACTAAAATTTATTTGCCCAGGAACAATTCCAATCTTGGGTTTCTCCCTAAAGTTGGATGATAACCTTCAAAAATATTTTGCCAATTTGATAGGCCATCAGTGCTTTTAACTTATATTTCTTTGTTATGAATGGGGTTGACTACTATTTTGTATGTTTTTGATTATTTGTATTTCTTTTGAGAATCATTTTATGTTCTTTGCTCGATTTTTGGCATAGGGAATTCATCTTTTTCCTATTGATTTATGAGAGCTCTGTCTATGAATAGCCACTGTTTTAATGACTGCATGATATTTTATCAGGTGGCTATACAATAATTTACTTAACTATTCCATGATTTTATTCCTAGAATTTTCTCAAATATATACTATTATAATGAATATCGTGAAGGACATTTACATTTTAGGTAGATTCCAGGAAATGGTATTACAAAATCGAAACCATATAAACATTTTTTGGTTCTTGATACAAATTGTTAAGTTATTTTCTGTAGTGCACCGTGTGGGGCTCGGAGGTAGCGGTTCTGTCGGCATGTGATTCTGTCTGGGCTGGCGTCGCATGTGCTCTTTCTCGTGTCTTTTCAAAGCTGTGTAGGTGCTGACTGAGCTAAGAGTGAGGCTGGTGGGATCGTAAGGAAGGAAGAGCGGAGGCGCCCGAGAGGATGCATTTTACTTCAGGTGGCACTTGTTGTAACGCCCTATGCCCCTTCTTCCAGGCCCCCTCTTCTCTCCGGGAAGTCAGCCAGCCCCTTCCGGCCCTCAGGCCAGCTGGACCAAGTCTCAGAGCCTGGACCCGTTTGCTGACCTTGGCGACCTCAGCTCCGGCCTCCAAGGTAACATGAAGGGCATGTCTGGTGTGTGGAGGGTGTTACGTTTACTTGTAGGAGGTTTATGCTCATCTGACTCTGAGCTGCCCAAGGGGAGGTCTTTCCTCTATTCACCGAGACCCCCGAGCCCTGAGCACAGTGACCCAGGGGGACCACGTGTCTGCTCCCATCCCGGGTGTTTGCTGAAACTGGCGCTGCAGCATGACCCTTGCCGGCATTGCAGTGTGTGTACCATCTGGCCTCAGGAGCGATAGGGGCCATCTGGGCAGCAGGGTCGCAGTGTGGAAGTGTGGTATGGCTGGCTCTGGCTGCCCGGATGCTGCACTCAGAGCACGCTGGCTGGGTGAGACCCCAGAACCGAGCTCCACACCCCCAGTCCCACTTCCATGTCTGCCCAAGCCCAGCCCACGTGCTGCAGGCCTTGACTCTCCTTGAGCTGATCAATTTCCCCGTGGTCTCTTGGGTTCATTTTCCGGGATGCATCTCCTTGGGGTCCCTGCAGCTCTGTCTGCATCTCCCCTTCCAGTAGCTTCTGAGAAAAGGTATGGGGGGGGTTAATTATTGTCTGGAGGTATCTCTTGTCCTCTCTTGTCCCTCGACTGTCAGGTGGTCATGTGGAATTCCAAGTTGGAAACATCGCTGTGGGATGCTGGTTGGTGCTGGTGACCATCTGGGCAGCCCCAGCCCCTGGCCCCCAGGTGGTGGCATCCCCTCCTGCTGGAGCCTGGAGGGCTTTGGTGTCAGCTCCCCCTGCAGCCCCCACACCAGACACGTGACATGCCCCAGCACTGGGAAAATTCCTTGGCTTGCCTCTTTAATTTCTTTGCTTTCCTTTTCCTAATTCTCTTGAATTCCTGTGAACGAGTTTTGGATCTCCTGGGCTAGCGTCTATTCCTCCCATCTCTTCTCTCCTTTTCCTCACCTCCTGCTGTCCCGTTTGGCTCTGCTCTTGGGAGGTTGTAATGAGAGTTCATTCTGTTACCATGTTGTTAAGTCCTAAGAGTTTTTTCATTCTTTGAATACACTTTGTATTTTGTTAATAGTTTCCTGGGTATTTTGGTCTTTCTAAGGAGATCCCTGAGAGTTTTTGTCTGTGCATTTGTCTTTTCTTTCCGTGTGTGGTCTCTGTCTTACATCGTCTGAGAGCGGGAGGGGCTGCAGGGAGGGCCTTCCTCGGGGGAGCAGCCTGCATCTGCTCAGCAGCGGAATCCTCTTGGGCTGCCGGCGCTGGGTGGGAGGAGGGGACTCCTCAGGATCCAGCTTGCCTGGGGGTGGCCTGAGACCCTCCATCACAACCTCAGAAAACAGAGCAATCTGGGACATGGAGAAGCTGACACAACTGAAAGCAGAAGCAGACAAACCTGAATCACAGTTGGAGACGCCAACACTCTTCTCTACAAGTGATAGAGCAACTGGACGGAAAGTCGGCAAGGACATGGAAGAGCTCGTAAGCACCGGCCAGCAGGATCCCCACAGCAACACCCTTTGCACGCACCCGCGGAACCTCCCCAGGATGAGCCTATCCCGGGCCCAGGAACAAACCTCAACAAATTTAAAAGAATTGAAATCAAGGGGCTGGGCCTGGTGGCTCACGCCTTAATCCTAGCACTCTGGGAGGCCAAGGCAGGAAGATTCCTTGCACTCAAGAGTTCAAGACCAGCCTGAGCAAGAGTGAGACCTCGTCTCTACTAAAAATTGAAAAATTAGTCGTGCATGGTGGCACCTGTAGTCCCAGCTACTCGGGAGGCTGAGGCAGAAGGATCACTTGAGCCCAGGAGTTGGAGGCTGCAGTGAGCTATGATGATGCCACTGCACTCCAGCCAGGGTGATAGAATGAGACCCTGTCTCCAAAAAAAATGAATTGAAACCATACAGTGTATTCTCTGACCATAATGAAATCAAACTCTACAAGTCAGTAACAAGAAAACTGAAAAACCTTTACACTTGGAAACAAACAGCACACTTCTAAATGACACGTAGGTCAAAGAGCAAGTCTTAAGGGAAATAAAACAATACATTGAGCTGAGTGAAAGTGAAAATAAAGCATAGCCAACCCTGAGGGACACAGCTAAAGCAGTGCTGAGAGGGAAGTTTACTCCCTGAATGCCTGCTTTAGAAAACATAAAATGCCTCGTTAATAACATGAGCTCTCAGCTCAAAAAATTTGAAAAAGAAGGGCAAAATAAGCCCAAAGCAAGCAGCAGGAAGGAAATGATAAAGGGCCCAAATCAATGAAATAGAAAACAAAAGCCAAGGAGAAAATCAGCAAAAGAAAAAGCCGGTTCTCTGAAAAGGTCAGTAAAATTGACAAAAATCTCTACTAAGACTGACAAAAAAAAGGAAAAATAACACAAGTTGCCAATATCAGGAATAATACAGGAGAGATCACTAAAGACCCTATAGGCTTTAAAAGAATAACAGGGAACGCAAACAGCCCTATGCACATAAACTTGATAATTTACATGAAATGGACAAATTCTTCAAAATCATTCGCATTCACTACTAAAACTCACCCATAAAATAGAGAATTTGAATTGTTGTGTAACTGTAAAGAAAATGTGAGCTCATAGTTACCACCGCTCAAAAAGGAAACCTCCAGATCTAGGTGTGGTTATTGGGGAATTTACCAAACATTTACAGAGTGCTGCACAATATCTTTCAGGAACTGGAAGACAGGGAACAGTTTCTAGTTGATTTTATGAAGCTACTATTATTATCCTGATACCAAAATCAGACAGAAATAGTACAAAAAAGGAAACTACAGGCCAATATTCCTCATGGATATAGACATAGAAATCTTCAACAAAATATTAAGAAATAGAATTAATATTTAAAAAGAGTTATACACCATGATCAGTAGAGTTTATTCCAGGAATGCAAGGCTGGTTCAACATTGCAAAATCAATGAACAGAATCTACCATGTTAACCAGCCAAAGAAAAATAGTCACAAGGTCACACCAACAAGGCAGGAAAACTATTTGACAAAATTCAGGACCTTTTTTTCTTTCTCAAAGGAGATCTAAAAAAGAATTTTATGTCTATATAAAATTCAGTAACTTCCTGTGATAACACTGTTGGCAAACCAGTAATAAGAGAATATCATCAACTTGGTAACAAGCATGTACACAGACCTATAGCTAAATTCTGAATGTTCCTCCTAAAATCAGGAGCAAGGCAGAAACACCTCTCTCCACTCCTTCTCATTGGAATTCCCAGCTACTGCCATCAGGCAAAAAAGGAGGTAGAAATTATATGTACTGGAAAGGAAAAAATAAAATTGTTCCTATTTGCAGATGACATGATTGTGTAGGTAATCTCAAGGAATCTGTAGAAATCTTTTAGAACTGTGAGTTCAGTAAGGTCACAGAATACAAGATCAACACACCAAAATACATTGTATTTCTGTTTACTTACAATTACACAAGGAACCCAAAATTTAAAATAGTACCATTTATAATCACTTTTTAAAAAAAAAATTATAGTTAAACAGTATAAATCTGACAAAATGTGTATAGGACTTGCATGATGGAACTACAAAATCAAACACAATGAGAGAAATCAGAAGATCTGAAAAAGTGGACAGACATGCCACGTTCATGGATTGGATGTTCCAGCCAAGTAAAGGTGTTGACTTACATGTTTAACACAATTCCTACCAAAATCCCAGCAAGGATTTTTGTAGTCACAGACAAGCTTATTGTAAAATTTGTTTGGAAAGGCAAATGAGCTAGAATGGCTAAAATGTTTTTGTAATGGAAGAGTAACATGGGAGAAGGTGCTGTCCCTGGTTTACAGCTTAACTCTGTAGCCACAGAATTCAGGACAGTATAGTGCTGGCAGAGGGACAGACAGATGATTTTTGACACAGGTGCAAAAACCATTCAACAAAAGGTGCTGGAGCAATTGACATCCATAGACAAAGAAAGGGACCTCAACCTAAACCTTACGCCTTAGACGACAGTTAACTCAGAATTGATAATAGATTGAAGTTTGACATGTAGAACTGTAGTGACTTTAGGAAAAAACCTTTGGGACTTGGAGTTCAGCACTCCTAAACCACCATCCATAGGAGGAGAAATGGATAAATTGGACTTCTTCAAAACTCTGTGAAAGACTGAGCTACAGACTGGGAGAAAATATTTTTAAACCACGTATTTGACAAAGGACTCAAATGTAGAACATGTAAATACAGTAAAAACAAAACTAAAAACTATCCAATCAGAAAATGGGGAAGAGACGGTCCTGCAAAGATGATGCTCGGACAGCTGATGAGCATGTGAACGTGTTCGGCATCACTGGCCATTAGGAAGGCACAGATGAGACGCCACCCTGTTGGGAGAGCTGCAACAGGCCACACCCAGTGCTGGTGAGGACTTGGAGAAGCCGGTTTCCTCACACATGGCTGCTGGGAATGAAAACAGCACGGCCACTCTGAGGAACAGTCGGTCTCCATGCAACTACCATGTGACCCTGGGCACTTATCCCAGGGAACTGAGACGTATGTTTGCACAAAAACCCATAGCAGGCGTTCAGGGATTTGTTGTTATAGCCAAACACTGGGGTCAGCCCAGGGGTCATTTAGTGGGTGGCTGGTTGAACAAACAGGCAGTCCCTCAGCCACAAACAGGAGTGGACAGTAACTGCACACAGTGGCTAAGATGGATGTTGTCCTGAGTGAAAAGAGCCAATTGCAAAGGTCACCTAATGTTGGTTCCATTTCTAGAACATTCTTAAGATCACAGAACTATAAGAGGAACAGATCAGTGGTCTTGATCTGGTGTTTACGGGAGTCTGGTGTACACGTGGTGAGATTGCGCAGACCTGCACACACACACAGGAGTGTCGTGCTGGCCACACCTGGACAAGCTCTGCAGGTTGCGGCAGAGCTGCTGGCCTCAGTGGTTCACTGAGGTTGTGAGAGGTGCCACCCCTGGGGGGTGCTGAGCAAGGGTGCTTGGGGTCTCTCAGTACTGGTTTGCAGCTTCCTGTGATTCTAATTATTTCAAGATAAAAAGGTGAAGAATCAGCCCTCATCTGGGGGGCTTTGGGAGGTGGTGCCCATATGACAGAGATGGCCGTGGTCCTCTGTGGACAAGCCCCTGGTCAGCCTTGGCCAGGCTGGGCCCATGGGAGTGGGGGTGCTCCCTCAACAGCTGCCCTGTCCTTGTGTCTGACCTCAGTCCAGAATGTTCTCAGCTGCTACAGCACTTAGCCTGTGCCGTCCAGCCCCTGGAGACCCTCACATATGTTGGGTAGAGCAGCAGATTCCACACTGACTCAGTGATAAATGTTCATTTTGTAAACATGCTTTTTCCAACATGTGTAGTGTTTCAAGTGCTAGAAACAGCATTGCCACCTGTGTGGACGTGCAGATTGCCAAGTGTCATGTGGTCTTTTTCCTCAGGCTCGCCCGCTGGAATCCATCCTGGGAATGGGGGCTTCGTTCCCACAACGGCCCCTATTCCTAAGGGCAGTGGCTCCTGGCAGACGAGTCGGCCACTGACCCAGGGCACTTCCTGGTCCCCCCAGGCCAAGCCATCCCCCAAAGCCTGTGCACAGCCAAGACCTAACTATGCCGCAAACTTCAGTGTGATTGGGGGGCGAGAGGAGAGGGGGGTCCGCGCGCCCAGCTTTGGTGAGTTTTCCTTCCATCTTCCTCTGGGGTGGGTTTTGCACAGCTTGCCCTGAGGTAGTTAAAGGTGAAATCCTGTTTTGTTTTCTTCAACTCAGAGCCCAGCCCCAGGAAAGGCGCCGTTAAACCAGTGGTGTCTGTTTTTCAGATACATCTACTGGTGTCTTCTCTGGGTCATGCCTCTGGGTTCCTCTGGTTCTGCTGTCAGCTTCTCCCATTTTTAGCAAATGGACTTTGGGACTGTTTTTTCTTCTTTTGTTTTCTGTTGCAGCCTCAGGACAGTGACCCCATCCCCCAGGGGTGCAGGAGGAGTTGGGGGAAAGAATCTCTTGTTCTTTTCCAGCTCAAAAGCCGAAAGTCTCGGAGAATGATTTTGAGGATTTATTGTCCAATCAAGGCTTCTCTGCCAGGCCTGACAAGAAGGGGCCAAAGACCATTGCAGAGATGAGGAAGCAGGACCTCGCCAGAGACACGGACCCGCTCAAGCTGAAGGTGCGGTGGTTTTCAGCATTTGGGCCAAAAGCCTGTACTCGGGCCCCCAGGGCATCTGCCGCACTCTTCTTAGGGCCCAGATCTCCAGCCAGGGACCTGTTGCTGCAGGTGGACTATGCAGGCCCTGGAGTACAGGTGTGGCTGGAGGCTGGGGGTGTGGGGCCAGGCCAGGCTAGGCCTTCATGGCCTGCCACCCCTATTTGCCCAGAGGGCTTGGCCAGGACAGGCAGGTGGGCTTCAGTGCTGACCACCTCCCTCCTGGCTCCCTCTGGGAGCGGTCTCACTTTGGACAGCCTGTCTCTCCCCCAGGGGTGTCTGCCAAGAGACCATCACGTGCGTGCATCCCTCGGGAACTGCTCTGCAGGTGCTGGGTACATTGACCCAGGGCGCTTGCCATGGGGGCACAAGGCCCAGTGGACAGGGTGTCACTACTTTTGCCTCGAGCCACATCCTGCTCTGTAGCTGGGTTGATGGTCAGTCTGCAGGGCCTCAGGATGTGGCTTCATCTCACAGGCTGCTGGGGACCCTGGGGCGGGTGGGGTTGCACCAGAAGGACAGGGTTTGTGTCTGTTGTGAATGTCTGGCTGAGACAAGGATCACTCAGTTCTGGCCGAGGCACCTTCTAGCCCCTGGGTGCTGCACCATGAGGCCACCAGGCCTGGTTCTGGGGTGGGCTCTGTGCAGGAATTGGGGTGGTGGGGAGCATGGTGGGGCCGTGTGTGTGAGCTGAGGGCTCTGTGCGCCCTGCTGGTGGGTTAAGCATCCTCCATGCGGCCCTGCGGTCAGTGACGGTGGGCAGGGGAATGCTGGGGCCGTGCGGCCCCCAGAGACCCTCCTTGGAAACTTGCTCTGTGGGCCGGATGCCAGTCACTGTAGCCAGCAGCTTCCCTTGCAGAGCCTGGTGGGGTGGCCAGGAGTGCAGGTCTGGGCTTTGGCTGCTGAGGCTTGAACTGCAGCCCGCACCCTCCCCTGCTCACTGCCCCACCCTGGGTGCTCCTTCTACTTCCCGTCTCGATTTTCCTTGTACAGTGAGGAGGAAGGTGCTGAGACCCTCAGGATGTGTCCGCGGCCCCCAGCGCCTCTTGTGGGTGCCCAGGGCTCATTGTGCACGGTGTCTCCTGCAGATCCTGGACTGGATCGAAGGCAAGGAAAGGAACATTCGCGCCCTGCTGTCCACACTGCACACGGTGCTGTGGGATGGGGAGAGCCGCTGGACGCCCGTGGGCATGGCTGACCTTGTGACCCCAGGGCAGGTGAAGAAGCATTACCGCCGTGCGGTTCTGGTCGTGCACCCTGACAAGGTGAGTGGGCTCGGCCCGAGGCCCTCAGGGGTAGTTGCAAGCCCCTGCCCGAGGCTCCCGGCCCCTGGTGGTGACTCGGCTCGGCCCTGCCAGCTCCGTCCCTGGGGGGGCTTCCCTGCCCGCCCGCTGGCCTGCCGAGGGAGGTGCTTGAGGGGAGGCGCTCATGCCACCTGTTGCCACAGGCCGCGGGGCAGCCATACGAGCAGTATGCCAAGATGATCTTCATGGAACTCAGCGACGCCTGGTCCGAGTTTGAGAACCAGGGCTCCCGGCCCCTCTTCTGAGCCTGAGAGGCTCTGGCTGTGTGTGCACCTGTGGAGCCCGTCGCTGGGATGTCGGATCCTGACCCTGCGGGCCCCGTGGCCCGAGGCAGATGTGGGCGTGTGAGAGTCTCTGAGCCCCCAGGTTGCTGCTGTTCTGCTGCCCCTCCAGCCGTCCGGGACAGACGTCATTCCACAGTGCAAGAAGAGAAAGCATTCCAAAGCCTCTGATTTTCGTTGTTTTCTTTTTCTGTTTCTTGTCCCAAAGGAAAAGTGATTCCGCTTCTCCCACGGTTGTCACCATTGTGATTTGTTTTGGTGTTCAGTGGCTGTCCCCTCTCGAGAGCACCGCTCTTGATGGACTGCGCCGCTGCCATGTCTCTGAGTCTGAAGGTGTGTGTTCACGTCGCGCTTTGTAATCAGTCTGGTGATTGTCTGTACATATTAAACTGTTTTCTGATGAGTGCTGCAGTCTCCAGTGTGCACATGGCCCCTCGCCTGCTGCTCTGCGGCCCATTTCTCCCCAGGGTTTTCCCTTCACTGGACTGTTGCGTCCTGACCAGCTTGACCATGGCCACCCCCAAGGCCGGAGGTAGCATGGCCGGGGGCATCCAAGCGCTTTGCCAAAGGAAGGTTCCAGGGACAGAGGGAAAGGGAAACTCAGGGCCGGGGCTCACCCCACGTTCCTGGGGGGGGGGCTGGGCTCCCCACTGCTGCCAGGAAAGCCACTGGTCTCTCCTGGGGGCTGTGTCTGAGCCACCCTCAGCCTCCAGGGCAATCTCGGGCCAGCAGCCTGGTCTTGGGGTCCCAGCAGGAAAGGCCCACCTGCTGCACAGGCAAGAGATGAGGCTTCAGGTCCAGGGCCACCGGACTCGCCCTGTGGTCACTGTGGCTGAGGCAGACAGCCCTGGAGCAGATGCCTGATGCTGCCAACATGGGGCTAGGGGACTTGGGGGGAGACACTGATCTGGAACCCGCATGTGTCCTGCTCTGCACCGCTGGGCTGCCCTGGGTCCAGGCAGAGTGCGGGCAGGGCCTTGGATTTTATTGTTCAGGGAATTCAAAACAAAAACTGGATTTCTTTAAAGGCCTGCTGGGGAAGTGCCTGGCTGCTCAGTCACATGTGGGCAAAGGTGTCACAGCTGGGGCTTCAGAACTTTGACAAACTTCATCGTTAGTGGACAGTGCCAAGTTGAAGACAAGTGACAGTGATTAGAGAACTCAGCGTTTTGGTCAGAAAGACTTTCTAAGTGTCCTGCGTTGGGTTTGTGGGCAGGGTCTGTCCACAGGGGCCTGAGGGGTCGTCCTGCCAGCTGGCCACCCACAACTGGCCTGTCCCCAGAGCTTCCAGGCAGCTGCGCCCCTCTTGCCTGCTCCATGGGAGGTGGGCGGGTGCCTGGGTCCTTGGCCTTTGTCCTGGTGGTGACCATGGGTGCTCAGGCCAGGGTGGTGCTGCAGGCCTGTGAGACTCCCATGCGGCCTCTTCTTTATCCTGAGCAGGAGTCACTGGGTCAGAGGTGATCCCCGTGGAATTCAGTGAGAAATGCCTGAGTTTCTGAAGTGCGTGGGCAGGGACAGGCGGGTTTTCTCTCTGGGTGAGGACACATGTTGTCAGCCGCTTGGTTATGGAAACACAGGTGCGTATGAAACACAAAGTATGGAGAATGTGTCGCTGTGTCAGGGATTCCAGCAGCAAATGTCCTAGAATAAAGGTTTGCCTAGAAAGTATCTTGGGAGCCGTGAGTGGAAGCCACAGACCCCTCTTCTGCTGCTGGAGTCCCGGCAGCCTTGGGGTGAACGGCCCCTGCAGTCGCTCCCAGGAAGCTGGGGAGGGGATGCATGCAAGTGGGCCACAGCCTGTGGCAGGTGCGGGGTGGGGGGTTCAGGTCATTACCAGAAACAAAACAGAGGGCCCTGTAGGGGGGCTTCTGGAGGGGGAGCCGGAGGGGCAGGAGAGCAAGGTGGGGGAGCGTGTGGTCTGGCTGCTGGTGGAGAGGGCCAGGACAGGCGTCCAGGTGTGGGTCATGGTCCTGCAGGCGGCGTGCTGGTGGCTGATGTGGCCTGACCAAGATGGGGAGGGGGCCAGGGCCCAGAGGGTAGCCTGAGGGGTGGGAGTCCTGGGGGCACCTGGTGGTCAGATGTCTGCTGGGCCTGCTGACCTCTGAGGTCGCTGCACAGGGACTCTGAGTGGGTGGGGCTGAGCCACCTGAATGAGGAAGGACACAGCCCAGGACTCTGTCACTCACCTGGGGCCTGACCCCGCTGCCCTGGGGTCATCTAGCGTGAGCCGGTACTTGGGAGTGGCCTCGGAGGCCAAGAATGTTGGGGGGTATAGTGTGAGCCACACTCACCCCCATGTCTCCCAAAAGGGCCTGGAGGACATGTGGAGCAGGGCTCCCAGGTGGATGCCATGTGCACCCCAATCTGAGTGGGGTGCCCCCCAAAAGGGGGGCATTGGCCTCTCTGGACCTGGGGCATTTCTGCCACCCAGCTGTGGCCTTGCCCCCTGCGAGGATCAGGCCACCTGCAGAGCTGCTCAGAGCCTGGTGCCAGTGTGGGTCTGTGGGCATGGAGGGGCCCCCACACTGTCCGTCCCTGCAGGTCCCAGACGGCCTCTGGGCCCCAGGCTGGTGGAGGATGAGGGTCCGTCAGATGGGGAAGGTGACAGTTTAACACCCCCCTTTCCACAGTGAGCTAAAAAAGGCCCTGAATCGTGCAGGCTGGTCGCAGGATCTCCCTGTTCAAAGAGAATAATGACTTCACGTCTGTTATGCATCTGCCGCTATTTTTAGGTCTTTTAAAAAATTACGAGCAACCAAAGTAGGTGCAGAGATTTTCACATCAAAGTCGCTCTGGTTCTGGCTCAGGGCCCAGCTGAGCCCAGGGCAGGCACCACAGGCTCAGGCGTCCCTGCCTGGTGGGGGGGACCCCTGCAGAGCTGCCCCAGAGTCAGGGCAGAGACCTCAGGCTTTGTGGGGGCCTGGGGGGCCCTGGAGCCAAGGGAGGAGCAGACTGGAGGCAGGACGTGTGCCAACTGACCCCACTGTCCTGGGGACCACTCAGACCTTGGCTTGAGCACCTCTGACCTGCTCCCTTCTGGTATCTCCCCTCACCCCAGACTTGAATATGGAGCCCCAAATCCCTCAGACTCCTCAACCTTAGTTCCAAGAGCCGAGTGTCCCTTCTCCCTGCTGACCTCCTCCCACTCAAGCAAACCCACCGTGGCCCGACCCCCACCCAATGCTCAGTCAGGGGCGTGAGCCGCTGGCTGTGGTGTGTGAAGGTAGAGGTCCCCTGGCTGGGCTTGGCGAGATCTCAGGGGACGGAGCAGGGGAGCCAAGAAAGGCAGGAGGGCAGCTCCTGGTCACAGGACAGGGAAACCCCTCCCAAGCTAAGCAAGCCCAAAAGCTGCCACACACCACACTGGCACAGAATTCCACCACTGCCACTCAGCTTGTCACGTGGACACAGGCACACACACATGCAGAGAAGGCGCACACACACAGACAGTGGTACAAGGACACATGTCACTACCCAGACAGGTGTGGTAGGCCCAGGCCACAGGTCATTCCTCCCACTCGGCTGTTGGCCGCATCCTTCCTGTGGGCACCAACTTTGTCCTGCATGTGGACATAGGTCTTCCTTGCAGGAGGGCTTTACCACGTGGATGTGGTCCAACTCATGAAAGTGGAGGAAAGATCATGCGTGCTGTTGCTCCCCTTTTGGAGCATCCTGACAGCATCATGGTGGGTGCTGTGCTGTCTCAGCCACTCCTCCATATACACATGGCCAAGAGACCATGAAAAGATGCACAAAGCCATTGGTCCTGGGGAAACGCAAATTGAAACCCCAGTGAGAGGCCTTCGCAGCCACTAGGATGGCTATAGCAAGACCAACAAAACCAAGCGTTGCCAGGTATGTGGGGAAACCCACGCCCTCGTGCACTGCTGGGGGGCAGGGGTTGAAAAGGTACAACAACCTTGGGAAACAGTTCCTAAGGAGTGAAATAGGAATTTACTGCACAACTCAGCAATTCCACTCCTGGGTAGCCCAAGGGAAGTGAAAGCACGTGTCACACGGACTTGCACACGGACGTTCAGAGCAGCTCAACCCCCGTGTCCAGCAGCAGGTGGGTGGATGGTGGACTCTGCACGCGCATCACGGACTCCTGCTCGGAGGCAGGGGCTCGGATGGTGACGCATCCGCACGGCCGTGTCTCCACGCACAGTGTCATGCTCAGAGGAGGAAGCCAGGTCAAGGGAAGTACATGGCGTGACCCCACGTGTGTCAAATCCGAGAATGCGCGGTAAGCTATGGTGAGAGGGAGCAGAGCGGTGGCTGTCTGGGGCGGTGGCTGGGGGTCTCGGGGGCACCAGGAAACTTTGAGGGGCTGGCTGTGTTCACTCTCTTGACTGTGGAGATGGCTCTGCAGACAAGGACACACGCCAAAGCTCCTCGGACTGTAGTCCTCAAACGTGTGTGATCATACGCCATCCTGCCAGGGTTCAGACCCTCAACAATAGACCCTAGTGGGTGAAGCTGTCGCCTGCCACCCTCAGGCCACTGCCTGGGGCTCTCACCTCCCTTCCCCATGCCCCCGGGCAGCCCCAGGGCTCTGAGGAGAGGCTGGCCGGGCAGGTGTGGGCATCTTCCCACACACCTCTGCCTGCCAAGCCCACCCTACAGGCCTGGGTGAGGCTGAAGATCAATGCCCCAGGCCAGACCCTAAACCAGGCGACCTCCTCGGGCACAGTGGGGCGTGGCTGGGGACCTCCCATCACGGCACCGATTTCCTCAGCATTCTGTCGGTTTTGACAAAGATTTCTGGGGCACAAAGCACCATTGGCTGCCCTGAGCCCTGCCTTCTCCCCTGTGGGCTCACTCTACAGGTTTGCTCGCCAAGTCCTGCTGTGGGTCAGGCTCCCACCGGGCTTTACCTGAGGTACAGGTGTCATTCCCAGCAGCTGGCTGTGTTCACCTCATTACATGCTTCGAGGAGCTGCCTGGCTCCACTGAGATGTTGCTAAGTTCCCAGGGAGGGGTGTTCCCCAGCATCCTACTGTTGGGAGTCGCTTTGTCTGAGGCCGTCTTGGATGATGGCCCACTCTGGAGCCAGCGGGGAGACTGAGCTGCAGATGAGCTTTGTGCAGAAGTGCAGCGACTGAGGGCAATGGCATGAATACCAGAGGGAGTGGGCTCTGGTCCGTCCACACGGAATGCCCCACCCAGGCTCTAGCCTTGGCCCTTCCCCGGGGCCAGACCGTGCCCAAGACTGAACTCTGAGCACCTGCTGCCAGCCCCTCGCCTGCCACAGCCAAAGGCCTTGGCTGCACCCGGACTTCTCTTCTCTGAGCCAAACAGCGCGGTTGGAACTGCACCTCAGGCTCAGACCTCACCACTGTCCTCATGTCACAAAAGCTTTAGATTTTGCTTTTAAAATGCACCTGGAGATGCCCCCCTGAGGGAGGCATCTCTGAGTGGAGGAGTCAGAGGTCAGAGTTCAGGGCGTCCAAGGGAGGGAACTTTGAGGAGAAGGAGCCCCAGAAATCTTCTATGGGCTCCCCTTGTTGCCAAGTACCACGACGTGTACGAATGATGGGAAACTCTACGAAGTCACGCGGGAAGATGGGGAGCGGGGAGCTGAACAGTCTGTGGGGAATGAAATGAAAATGGTACCAGCTGGGAACTTTGTGTGCAGGACGGAATCAGAGAGCCAGAAACACGAATGTGTGGGCAAATATGAAAGACCCTTTGCTTGTTTTGGAATTTATTTTTAAATAGTTGTTAAAGCTAAAACAATAACAATGCATGGTGGGGTTTATGACACATAAAAGTGAAGTACTGTTGTGAGCTTCTTACTTTGCGCAGAGGAGGTATATCATTCAAAGGCTGCCACTGATAACACAACAGAGGACAAAAATGTGGAATCCTAAAAAATAGGGTTTCCAAAAAGAAGTCAAGAAAAGAATAAAGGAACAAAGAATAAATGGAAAAATACAAAACAAACAGCAAGATGGTAGACATAATTCAATTAAAATATAATAACGCCTACTACAAAGCAGAGATTCCACAATAAAGAGCAATATTCAGCTATGTGCCATGTACATAAACCCACTTAAATATAAAGACGTGTAGGTGGATGTGACCAGATGGAAATAATATACCATACAAACTAACGTTAGTTAAGCTGGGGTGGCCACATTAATATCAGACAAAGCGGATTTTAGAAACAGGAAGGTTAGCAGAGAAAAAGAGAAGCATTCCACAATGATACAGGGTTTGAGGTATAAAGAAACATGACATTCCCAAATATGTATGTGCACAATAACAGAACATTGAAATGTATAAAGCAAAATCTAACAGAACTCAAAGGAGAAACAGATAAATCCATAATTGTAACTGGCCACCTCAACATTCCTCTTTCAGTAATTGATAAGACAAGTAGACAGAAAATCAGCAAATATATAAAAGACTTCAACAACAAACTTGACCTAATATATGTTTATAGAATATTCCATCAAAGTACTGAAGAAATCACTCTTTTAATCTTACTTTTATTTTCATTTTTTTGTAGAGATAGGGTCTCACTATGTTGCCCAGGCTGGTCTCAAACTGCTGGCCTCGAGCACCCTCCTTCCTCAGCCTCCCAAAGTGCTGGGATTATAGGCGTGAACCACCATGCCTGGCCAATCATTCTTTTGTAAGTGCATATGGAACATTCCCGAAGATAGACCATATTATGAGTCATAAAACAAGTCTCAATAAATTTAAAAAGATTGAAATACCGAGTATGTTCTCTGACCAGAAGAGAATTGAATTAGAATTCAATTGCATAAAAAAAAAAATCTGAACCACCCCCCACCAAGACATTTGAAAATTAAATAACATACTTCTAAAATAACCCATGGGTCAAAAAATAAGTCACAAAGAAATTAGAAACATTTTGAACTGATTGAAAATAAACATTAATTTGTCAAAATTTGTGACAGAGCAATGGTTAGAGCAAAAAGCGTAGCTTTAATTGCTTATATTAGAAAAGAAGAAAGGCCAAAAGTCAAGAATGAACTAAACCCAAAGTAAGTTGGAGGAAGGAAATAAAGATAAGAGTATATACATCAATGGAATAAAAAATAATAGGAAAAAAATCAATGAACCCAAAGTTTGTTTTTTGAAAAGATCAGTAAAATTGATAGATTTCTAAGTAGACTGCTCAAGAAGAAAAGTAAGAAGACACAGATTACCAATATTGAGAATGAAAGGGGAGCTATCACAATAGAACCTACAGATATTAAAAGGATAATAAGGGATATTATGAACAACTTTATGCCAAAAATTTTAATAACTTAGATGAAATGGACAAATTCCTTGAAAGACACAAATTACCAAAACTGACTTATAAAGAAATTTTGAAAACTCAGAATAGGCCTATATCAAATAAACAAATTGAGTTAGTAATGGAAAACCTTCTCAAACAAAACAAAACAAAACAAAACAGCAAAAAAAAAACAAACACCAAAAAACTCCAGACAGCTTTACTTGTGAAATCTATAAAACATTGAAGGAAGAATACCAGTCCTACACAAACTGACTCCAAAATGGAGGAGGAAGACACACTTCCCGACTCATGCTATAAAGCCAGCACTCTACTGATATCAAAACCAAAGACAAGGAAATAAACCTGCAGACCAATATTCCTCAGGAATTAACATAGGTACAAAAATTCTTAATAAAACATGATAAAATTTGATCCAACATATATAGGAGGTAGGGAGTGTGTCCCAGGAATGCAATGTTCATTTAACATTCAAAAATGTGTCCATGGAAAATAGTGTTTTGCCTGGAAACTATAAGATTAATGACAAAATAAAATGTATAAACACTGAAAAAAATGAGTCAATGTAATTCACCACATTAGCAGAATAAAAGAGAAAACACATAAGATCATCTCAATAGATGCAGACAAAGCATTTTACAAAATTGAACTATTCATGATAAAAACAGCTGCTTTGGATGTGGTTTGCCCCCACCAAAACTCATGTTGAAGTTTGATCCCCAGTGTGGTGGTGTTTGGGGGTGGGGCCTGGTGGGAGGTGTTTGGGTCTTGGGGGCAGGTCCCTCATGAATCGATTAATGACCCCCTGAGGGGTGAGTGAGGGAGGGTTTTGTTACAGGGCCCAGGCTCTCTCTTGCTTCCTCTCTCGCCCTGTGATCTCTGCACACAGCTGCTCCCCTTCTGCTTCCTCATCAGAGGCAGCTGCCCAATCTTGAACTTTCCAGCCCCCAGAATAAACCTCTTATATATATGTATATTACCCAGCCTCTGGTATTCTGTTATAGTAATACAAAATAAAGACAAAAGCTCATAGCAAACTAAGGATAGAAGGGAACTTCCTCCACCCAACAAAAGGCACCTTTGAAAAACCCACAGCAACCACCAGACTCACTGGTGAAAGACTGGGTACTTTCCCTAAGAAAAAGGCAGGGATGTCCATCCCATCCTCTTCTCAGCATCGTACTGGAGGGTCAATCCAGGCCAATAATGGGAGAAAGGCACAAAAACTAGAAAGGAAGAAGTAAAACTGGCTTTACACATACAATATGCCAACTAGGTATGTAGAAAGCCCTGAGGAACCTACAGAATAAAGTACCTAGAACTAATAAGCAAGGTTGCAGGATACAAAATCAATATAAAAAATCAATTTTATGTGTATATAATAGTAGTGAGCAGTTGGAAACTGAAATAAAAAATACCATTTACAGTAGCATCAAAACCATTAAAAACTTCCAGATAACTTTCAAAAGTATCTGCAAAACGCATTTATTCATAAAAATTATTGCTGCAAAATATAAAAACTGTGCAAATATTGCTGAAATTTAAACAGAACTAAGTAAATGGAGGGGCATACCACTTTCATGGATTAGAAAACTCAATAATATTAAGATACCAGTTCTCCCCAAACTGGCCTATATGTTCAATGCAATTACAATCAAACTCCAGCAGACTTTTCTATAGAAACTGGCAAGCTGATTCTAAAGTGTTTGGAAATGTAACAAACCTAGAAACACCGAAACCATTTTGAAGAAGGACAAAGCTGAAGTTTCAAGACTTACTATAAAGCTACAGGAGTGAAATGTGATGGTATTGAACAAATGCACGGATCCATGGAACAAAATCAAAACAGAGAGTCCAGAGATCGACCCTGTATACATAGTCAATTCATTTTTGGCAGAGGCCCCAAGGAAGTCCATGGGGAAAGAAAAGCTTTTTCAACAAATAGTGTTGGAATCGGGCACCCACAGCAAGAAAGACGAAGCCCTTACCTCTTAGTATACACAATAACTGGATCATAGAACAAAATGTAAAAGCCAAACTATCAAATGTCTAGAAGAAAACACAGGAGAAAATCTTTGCAAGTTTGTTGTAGCAAAGATTTCTTAGATGGGATTCCAACATTCAAGAAAAAATCAATAACATATACTTAATAAAAATTAAGAACTATTCTTGAAAGGACACAATTAGGAGAGAGAGTGAGAGACTAGGAGAAAACATAGTCGCTCCTTGCTGCCCGCAGAGGTTGGTTCCAGGCCCCCGTGGATGCCCACACCCACAGATGCTGAAGCCCCACAGTCAGCCCTGCAGAACCCAAGGACACGGAAAGTTGGCCCCCTGTATCCGCAAGTCCCACTTCCCAAGAATACTGTATTTCTGATCCCAGTTTGGTTGAATCTGCAGCTGTTGAACCTGAGGATACAGAGGGCCGACTGTATATGCAATACACGTACCTGGCAAAGGATTTGCATCCGAAATATGTCAAGAAGTGTTACAACTGAGTAAGAGCACAAATAACCCACTTTTTAAAATGGGCAAAATATTTCATATATATTCACAAAAGAAGATATAGAAATGCCAATAAGCACATAAAGAGATTATCAACACTAGTCCTAGGGGAAATGCAGATTTAAACCACAATGAGACACCACTTAACATGTACTAGAATGGCTAAACTTAAAAAGACCAACCATACCAAGTGTTGGCAAGGATGCCGAGCAATTTGAACCCTCAGACTGCTGGTGAGAACACAAAATGCTGCAATCCATTTGGAAAGAGTTTGGCAATTTTAAAAATAAACATATAGTTATGATATGACTTACTTCCACTCCTCGATATTTATTCAAGAGAAATAAAAACATATGTCCTTGAATTGTATGTGAACGTTCATAGAGCTTTATTCAAAATGACCCAACTGTTTTGTGAAAGGGCTGTATATGCAAAGCGACCCCCAAATGTAGGAGTTGAGAAACCAAAGAATGAGGCAGACAAATCCGGTTTGTCCATAGAGGACAATTTATGGGGGATTTACGGACAAGAGCATGGTCTTGGATGGCTGCCAGACGAGTAGGTCTCTGCACTCTTACCCCCAGACCTAGGGCTTATGCACCACAGGGAAAGAGGGCACGTGCTGTACAGGGAAAAGACAAGGATGCCATGTGCGTCACAGCCAGTAATGTGTACGATAACACCAAGGTTGTTTTGACCTCAGGGCAGGATTTAGGGTAAGTATGTGCTCTTACACAAGGAACAGTAAAGTGGAAATCTGAGACGCATTCCCAGAACTGGGCTTAATCAGAAGTTAGCATGGTGGGTTAGCATCCAAGTTGGGGTCGCCTTAGCCTCCGCACCGAACCAGAAACAACACAGATGTCCCTCAGTGGGAACATGTAAACAAACTGCAATACACCCACCCAGTGGGGCAGGACTCCACAATGAAAAGGGGTGAACGGCTGATGCACACACACATAAAACTCAAAGACAGCAGCTGAACACGAAAGGACACACACCATTTGGTTGCACTGGAGGAAGCCCTAAGACAGATCTTTCTGTAAGTGTAGAAAGCAAGTCGGTGGTTGGCTGGGGCTGCAGCATGGCTGCCCATGAGGGAACCTGGTTCTGCTCCTGGTGGGGACTCAGCCTCCAGGACCTGGCTCCATGGGCCTCCAGTCATGGCAGAGATCTCCTACCTCTCCCTCCTTTTCCCCTGTCCTATGGATTGAGTCCAAATGCAGTTTGCTGAGCACCTCCTGGGGCCAGCACCTCCTGCCTGCGGCCCAGGAAGGCTGGAGGAAGCGTGCCTTGGTGCCTGGCCCTGTGTGGCTAGCCACAACTCACGGGCCTCCCTGGACGTGCCAAGGTGGATTTGTGGAGCACGGAAGAGCTAGGCTTGGTGCTGAACGCCTGGGAGGTCCAGAGTTCCATCAGCCCCTGGTCCACTTCACTCCACCTGTCAGGGCCCTGGCTGCTGATAGGTGGGCATCCCACTCTGGCCCAAACCATCCCCCTCAGGCCTCTCCCTGGCTGTGTCCATCCAGGCCCTCCGGGAAACAGACACCCAGGCAGGATTCGATGTGTGAGAGATTTACTGGGGGTGCATCTGTGAGGAAAGGGGGGAAAGGGGCTGGGCATGTGGGCCTGACCCCAGATGGACAGGGAGGGATGTGGGCATGGGCATCTTAGACTGCAGTGTGGTCCCTGTCCATTGAAGGATGTGTGGCCTTGGTGGGGGCATACTCACAGTCACCACAGCCCACCCTGGCACTGCGTAGCCCCTGGGAACAGCCCCTCCAAGGTTCCTGGGGCCTCGGGAGCGGGGGCTGGTGGGCTACGCCTCCCACTGCAGGTGAGCTCAGGTGACCAACGCCACCCACCGAATCCCCCCGCAGGTCTGGGGGGCTGTCTGCATGTGCCCAAACCCTCATTCTCTTCTGGGGCAGGCCTTGGGGCAGGAGTGTCAGAGCCCTGCATGGGGCTCCCCCTTGGTGGAGATCTCAGACCTGCCAGGTTCTGTGGGGCCAGGCCGGCACAACCTCCTTTAGGTCTTGAATGCGGAGGTGTCTCCACCACCCCACCAGGAGAGACGCTGGTTTTGATTTACTAACATGGGTGGGGGTGGGGGTGGTCCGGCAGTTTCACTGGCCTCCTGCCATGTGGTGGTTCCCACCAACGACCAAGTCCATCCACACCCATGACGCCCTCGGGGTGAGGAATGGCCCAGAGCCTCAGACTCTCGACTCTAACAGACGGGGCTGGATGGCTTTTGGTGTCTCTGGGGTTAATGACAGCCCAGACCCCGTCTCCAGCCGTCCCTGTGCACAATCACCGAGCTAAGGTCCCCAGGGGCCCTTGGGGCCTAGGGGCATCAGAGTGGACTGTGCCTGGCACCACAGGGCCTTCCTCGGGCCGTGGCTCCAGGCTGGACATCAGCTCAGACTTGGGAACTGGCCCAGGGTGTGTGGCGTGGGCAGCCTGAGCCCCTAGCCACAGACACGAGGCAGCCCCTGGGCAGCACATCCATGGCCCATCTCCACTGTCCCTGGCTGCTCCCTGGCCTTGCCTATTATGGTGACTGAGGGTCCGGCCTCTTTTCCCTGAGGACCCCATTGTCCCCCGTTGGAGTCCAGCCTCTGAGCCCCTCACTGTGCCCCTGGCCTGGAGAGAATGCCCGACCCCTTCCTGCAATGCAGGATCCCTCCCAGCCCACTCCCCACAGCCTCGACCACCAGTGTTCCCTGGGCCCTGCATGTGGGGGCCTGGCCCACACAGTATGTCCACCCTCCTGCCTTCTCCCCAGACAGCCAGGCGTTGCCATCCCTGGGGTCCCTGGCTGGGTATTAAATCCAGCATCTTGAGAAAGTGTCCCCTAGTATCCCCAAATCAGTGAAGGCCTGTTCATCTAGCCCCACAAGCTTAGGTCTTGATGAAGCACCTGCTGGCCCCACCAGGAGCTCCCCCTCAGATGCTCTTCCTCAGGTGCTCCTGCCCCTCAGATGTTCCTCCCCAGGTGCTCCTCCCATTCCTGCTAGCACCTGCCGGGTGATTCTGGCAGCTCTTTGGGGTGTGGTCTCTTCCCTCCTCCTGCCTCAGGGACCCACTGCACCCCTTCACATGGCTTCAGGGTGGGGCCTCCGGTGGTGGCAGGCCTGAGACCCATGTCTGCAGCTCCAGCACAGAAAACAGTTTTGAATTCTGTCCCTGCCTAATTCCTATCAAATGCCAATTTGTGGGAAATAACAAATACTCATTTGCTCAATAAGTACCTAGTGGGCACCCACTCGTGCTGGGCCCCGTACAAGACTCTGGCCCAGGATGTCCTGTCCAGACTCAGCCCTGGTTAGGTGGTGCCACCTCCACCCTCTGATCTGTGCTGCTGCTCAAGGGTACCCTCCACACCCAGCAGCACCTGGCAGGAGCCTGCGCAGGGTCAGGATGTCCTGGGGCCCAGGATGGACTGTCCACCCCATCAGTAAAGCTGTTTCAGACCCCCAAGAGGGTGTGGGTGGACCCCAGAGGTCGCTGCTTTGCAGCCCTCGCCCAGGGCCCAGCAGTCCAGCATGGTGCCTGCCTGGTGGGATCACAGCACTGTGACGAATATGACAAACACCAGACGATACAGCAAAGACATGAACTCGGCTCACAGGAACATGCACACGTACTGCTGTCCGCCCACCCCAGACATTGTCCATACAGCCCAGCCTGGGGCTCAGCCACCTCCACCCACATCTGACCATCCTCCGGGCCCTACCTGGCTACCTTGGTCATCCTGCCCTCATCCCAGGTTCACGCTTCTCCAAGCCCTGCAGCAGGAGGTGAGCAGGAGAGGCTTCCAATGCAGGAGGACAGGCTGGGCTTGGCTGAGGAGGGATCTGCGTGCTAAGGACAAGGCATGGAGGAGAGACTCAGGGAGGAGGTCACTCCCAGAACCCAGCCCACCATTCCTTCCCAGGTCCACAGGGAGCAATGGCGGGCAGGGAGGGGAGTCTAAAGTGGTGGGCCACAGGGCTCTGTATGCCTCCCTCCTGCCACGAGGACAGAGATGGCACTGGTCAGTCTGTGGATGACTGTGAGCTGCGAGTGTGGCCCAAACAGCTGGTGGCTGAACTACAGCTCACTTATGATGAAATGGCTGTGGGGTCCCGGGCCACCCTGTGCTAGGGGATTTTCACGGGGGCAGCAGTTAGTTGCCCTGCTGTGTCCTTGGCCTCCACGTGCCCCTTTAGGTGCTGGACCGTCCTGACCCCCTGCCTGGCCAGGGTGGAGCTGGGGACACTCGGGACCAGGCTTGTTGGCACCAGGAGCAGAGGGGACAGGCCCTGGCTGGGACTGAGGGACAGGGAGGATGGCAGGGCCTGAGGGTCTGAGGGGACGGGGACATTCGGCTTCCTGCTGTGGTGGATGACTGCAGCCGATGGACTTTGCAGGAGACACTGGTGTGGGCAGAGGACATGGGGGTGGCCCTGGCCCAGGTCATGGCACCTCTTCCTGTATGCACATTTGGGGAAGGTGCCGCCCCGGGCAGGGCCTTCCCTGCAGGGGACCTGGTGTCCCACGCAGTTTGGGCAGCTGCCGTCTCAGCCACTCCACGTTTTCTTTTAGTTGTTGAAGAACACATTTTTATCCATTTCCGTCAGGGCAGCTCAGAATGTGGTTAATAAATCCGTTCAGATTTCTTTCCTAGTAGAGCCCCTAAGGGGATTGCATTTTCTTTTCATTGAAATGAAATTCACATAGCATAAAATGGACCATTTGCACGTGTGCCATTCAGGGGCATTAAGTGCGTTCCCGGCGTTGTACAACCGCCTCTCTTTAGCTGCAGAACATTTTCGTCACCTCAGAAGGAGACCCCGTACCACTGCCCGCCCCCCCAGCCCAGCCACCCGCCGCCTGGCTTCTGTCTCTGTGGATTTGCCTGTTCTGGACATTTCAGCAAAAGAATCACACAAGCTGTGGCCTTTGGTGTCTGGCTCTTTCACTGAGCATCATGTTTTCGAGGTTCATCCACGGTGTAGCCTGTTTTTAGAGCTTCATTCCTTTCTGAGGCTGAGTGATGTCCCTTGCGTGGAGGGACCACAATTTGTGTCTCCGCTCCCTGCCAGTGGGCACCTGGGCTGCCTCCCTTTTTGGCTGCTGTGAACGGGGGTGTGCACATCTTTGTTTCCAATCCTTCCGGCATGCACCTAGCAGTGGAATGTGGGGTCCTGGGGGAATTGTACGTTTAACTTAGGGAGGCACTGTGGGTGTCCTCACAGAGCTCCGACACTGGACACGGACACGGGCAGGTGGGTTCGGAGGGTGTTTGTCACCATCCACTCTTCTTCCCACAGGCGCTGGCTGGCTTGAGGTAGCTCAGTCTTGGTGCAGAACACAGCAAGAAAGGAGGCAAAAGCCTCTCCCTGGGGGGCTTGACTCCCAAAAAAGTGGTCTAGGCGCCTGGGTCTGGAATTTGGAGGAGGAGCGGGAGCCGCCAAAGCTGTCCTGGCCCCTGGGTTGTCCCAAGGGACCCAGGGGCGGGGGTGGCCTGGGTGGTATCAGCTGGGAGAAGTTCCCTCAGCAGAGCCCACAGCTGGCCTTGATGCCTGCCTGTGGCTCTGAGGCTCCGTGAGGCGCCCAGTGGCCTCTGTCCACCACCTGCAGCCTCTGGGCAGCGCCTTTGCCGCAGCCGCTGGTGAGTCATTCACTGTCAGGAAAGGACCGTGAAAGGCCTTGTCGTGTTGGTTTTGGATTCTCTCATCAGGAGCCACCAGAGACACCGCCCTGCCTGCCCGGCCACCCCAGCAGGGGCTGAGGTCTTGTCTTTCTCCCGGGCGAGCCGCAGCGGGTGCCTGAGAGTCTGGGGGCTGTCTTGGGACTCCCAGGCTGGAGGACAGAATGGCCCCAAGCTGCCCTGGGCAGGAGTTGGGTGGGGAGAAGGGTGGGGTTGGCTGGACTGCCCTGGACAGTGGCACCCTGCCTGCCCTCTCCCAGCCACTGCCCAAGGCGAGCTGGCTCTGCACCCTCCACTCTCCAGAGCCGCCCTGGGGGCCTCTCAGCCTCAACTTGAAGCTTTCCACTGGAGATTCCTGGGACAATCCTCTGTGTGTGTCCCCATCTGTCCTGTCCCGCACCTGGGGGGGCTCCACAGGAGGGTCCCTCGGCTCCACTGTCTCTGGTCCCCAAGGGGACCCTCTGATCTGCCTGGGACACAGACCCCACAGGCTCCACAGCCACACCCCCAGGGAGGGGCTTCTGTTACCATCCCCTGTTCTGGAGAACAGGAGGGGGTAGGGGAGACCCACCCAGGTCCCACACGGCATAGCGTCCACACCCATGTCCAGGTGGTCTGGCCCTGGTGGCCACTCCTCTGCTCCCCACCTCTCTCTGTGGGTCCCTCCCAGGCTGCCTAATGTTTTGTGCCATCTTGTGAACCCAAGTGGGATGGGGAGTACCCAGGGTCAGGGTCGGGGTCCGGGCTTGGAGGGCTGCATGGATGATGACCGGCCACTGCACCTGCAAGGGCTGGGGTCAGCAGCACAGCCTGCCCTCCATCTGCATCCCCCACTTGGCACTGCAGCCTCCCGCATGGCCAGTATGGCCGTGAGTGAGGCTGAGCACCCAGGAGGCAAGAGGGACAGGCAGGACATGCCCAGAGAAGGGCCACTGAGGCCCTGCAGGGTGGATGTGTTGGCCAAGCAGAGGGGTAGCCCCACTGTGTGGTGACTTGTTGGTGGAAGATGCTTGTGGGAACCGGCCCCTGAGGCCTAACACGGACATCACAGCATTGGTTCATTGGGCATTTTAGGTGGAAAATCTGAACTACGGGTTTTTGCAGACTTTGTTACCTGTTCCCTGAAGCAGCAGAGTCTGACTGACAGCGGCCCTAGCAAACCCGCAGGTGCCAGCTGTCCCGGGTGGACTGAGGGCACAAGTCTGGGCTCTGCTCTTTGTTTTGCACAATCCCTGTGTCTCCCCTGTCCTGGCTGCTTTAAGCAACCAGAGCAATCTCAGTTTTTAACACCTACTTTCCACACAGACTGGCCAATGGGCCAGTCCATCTCACAGAGAGATGTCCAGCGTAGCAGCCAGCAAAGGTTTAGCCCCACATCTCCACGCAGCACCCAATGTGTCAGAAAGGCAGATGTAGAGAGGGCAGTGGGATGCTGTCTGGGAGCCTCGGGCGCTGCGGGCCTGGGCACCATGCCCACCTGGCTGGGCAGTCTGGGGCAGGACCTGGCAGCCTTCTCTCTCTGTCCCCATCCAGCTCCTGGGTCAGGCTCTGTCCTGGCATCAGTTGGTCCTGGGTAAACAAGCTGGACTCCCCAAGGCAGGCAGATCCTGTGGCTGGGTCCCCTGGCCCAGGGACATCACTCTCGGGCACTCAGTGCAGTGTCTCCTCACAAGGGGTCATGTGCCCCGTCAGGCTGCCCAGCGGCCAAGTGGACAGGTGGACACACATCAGCAGAGGGGCTGGGGATGCTCCAAGCCTTTCCTCCTGGGCCCACTGGGCCCCATTCGGCAGACGTCAGAGCTGAGGCCATGGTTCCCAGAGTCGGTCTGGTCCCTTCTCTGGCCTGAAGCCAGAATGTCCTGGAGGCCCCCAAGATGTGCCTTCTCCTAGATGGACTGCTGACATGGATCCGACCGACAGTGTGAACGAACCCACAATGGGAGGGTTCTCTGTTGCTCGCTGCAGAGAAAGCCAATTACTGAGACAAGGAGGATCGTCAAGGAAGAAAGGATTTCTTGCGGAGGATTCGCCTGCTGGGAGGTGGGAGGAATGAACTGCCTCAAATCTGCCTCCCCGACCAACAGGGTCAGGGGTTTTTCTGGGGGTGAAATGAACAATGTGTGAGGGGAGTGAGCATCATTACATGTTTGGGATGGAGTGCAGGGCACGCAAGCACAGTGGGAAATCATGCTATTGCATACATCCCGTGATCAAAAAATGGTGGATAAGTCCCTCCTACGGCGGGGATTTTGGTAGTATAATGAGCTAGGGGTTAATATGGGTCATTCTTTCAGCCTGGTACGCAGGTGGGATGTGGGGAATGGGCTGTTCAGCGGGTCCTTGGGCACTATCTGTGGTGGGGTGTGGCTTATCTTGTCTTCTCTGGACAAACAGGTGGTGTGAGGCTCTGTAGTTATCTCGTGGCTGCAAGGAGGCTGCACCATTTCTGTGAAAGAAACTCAAAAGGGAATGGATGCATCAGTGCAACAGAAAGTTATCATACAAAGATCTGCTCAGCGAATCTTACTGGCCTGGGAACTTGAAACATACTACAAAAAGGTGTTTCTGTTCATGGAGCTGGTTACATTAACTTTACTCAATAATTGCCGGTGTTTCCTTTCTGGGGCCCACTGTGCTCAGACATCTTCAGTTTAGGGCCAGTTGTGTGAGGCTGGGCTAAGGTCTCACCTTTCTGGGCCACACCAGCCAGCATCACCTGTAGCACAGGGGTAGGAATCACACCTTCCAGATGTTTCTGCCGCATGGCTGAGGCAGTGTGGCTTCACAGGTACCCCTCACCACTGTGTGAGGGCCTGGGGCAGGTGCACCTTGACCACGGGATGCGCGGCCTGGAGCACCCTTCCCCAAGCTGGACTCCTGAGCATGTGGTGTGCCCGCTGCTTGGAATGCAGTTGCTCCGGGTTCCCGTGACTTGTCTGGGTGACATTCGGTCATTCAGGCTGCAGCACAAACGTCTCCTGAGGCATGGCTTGGCCACCTGCCTGGCTGCTCTCTCTTCACTCGGCTTCAGTTTCTGCCGGGCTCCTATTGCCTCCTGCCAGGCTCCTTTTCCTGCCTCCTTCCAGCACATGGCTTTGAGAGGACGTGGCCTTGCCTGCCTTTCCCACAGCAACTGCCCAGCACCCGGCAGTGTCTGGACACGACTGCATGTATGAATGGATGCATTAATGAATGCGTGAATGAATGACTAAGAGAATGTGCAGGGCTGGATCACTCCTGCCTTTGGGCAGATGGGTGGGCGGCCGGAGGGACAGAGGCTGCTGGGCCTGCGTCAACGTGCAGCTATTGGGCACACGCTTGTGCCGGGCAGCTTCTCCAAAGGCTCCTGCAGGCAAAACAGAGGGGGGCTGCTTCCCTCCCGGTGGGTGCAGGCTGAGGCTGTCCACTCCATATGCGGGTGTGGGTCCCTCATCCACCCCCAGCCCAGGCAGGAGCCCTCAGGGCAGTGGTGTGCTGATAGGCCCAGACAGCTTGGCTCTCTGGAAAGGAAGCTAAAGGAAAGCAAGCCCTGGTTTGTAGTGTTTGCCAATGCCTGGGGTGAAAATACTCCCATTTGGCTCATTTCAAGATGCCAAGGCACCCTTGCTGAAAGCTGGATGCCTTTGCCTCAGTGGGGTGGCCTCTCGGCTGTGTTTGCACAGCCACAGCGACCTCTCTGTCTTGTGCAGTGCCCCATGCGCCGACTGTTCACTGCCATCCTGTTCCTTCACCAACCCCACACTACCCTGGGCCCCCCAGGTTCGCCCTCCAGGGACAGCCTATAGGGACTCAATTTAGCCACTGTGACTAGCACAGGACACCAGGGAGGATCCAGCCCAGCTGAGCTGGGGCACCCTTCCCTAGGTGAGCACAGCAGGCTTCCTGAGGGGTCCCGAAACTCCTGGAGGGCCAAGATAGCACCTCCTCCTGCCACTTGGGCATGAAACACTCCCCAAAACACCCACACGTGGTGTGGCCTCACTCTAGTGTCACCAGAGGAGAGGGAGGGAGAAGGAAGGCCACTGGTCATCAACCGTGGCTTCCACCGGGTCTCCCGCTCCACCCTCTCCCTGCCCCTGCGGACCCAGAGGAGGGGACAAGCCTCAGAGGAGGGGACAAGCCTCCCACAGCACTCGAGGCCCTCCTGGCACCCAGGCCTGCAGTTGTCTGGCCAGAGTCCTCTGGGGGACTCCCTCCTCCCCACAGCTGGTAGCTCAGGGGTCTCCACTCAGTCTCGGACACTCAGCTTGGCCCCGCCAAGTCCCAGCAGCATAGACTGTGCTCCCCACCCAGCCGGAGGGGCCCCCGGGCCCCCTGCCCTGCGTCCCATGGCCTCCCTGCGCTCCCACACCCAACCTCCAAGGCCTCCATGGGGCCCCCTCCTTCCTGTCCTCAGGCTTTGAGGCCCACACCTGGGTGATGGCCACAGGGGCGTGTCTCCCTCCTGCCAAGGGCACCCCAGTCCCAGCAAGGTCCCTTTTCTCCACAACCTCCACTTCTGGGGAGGGTTTCTCCACCCTGAAGCCCACTCCCCGTGGGCCCGCTCTGTCGTTGGCCTGATCACTCCATGATGGGTGAGGGTCACAGCTCACACCCCTCACCCCTCACCCCTCGCCCCTCACCCCACACTGAGTGCACGGCCAGAAGCTCGGGACCCCTCCCCCTGCAGCTGGAGGGCCCTGGCCTGGGCACTGGGTGACCCAGGACTGGGTCCCAGCTGAGCCCCGGAGGCACTCTCCAACCCTGGCCAACAGCCATCTGGCCGAGCCACCCGGCCCTGAGCCTCGGGGAAGATAGCGTGCAGGGTCCCTCAGGGCTGTGTCACCCACAATCACACGGTTGCCCAAAGCTACCCCGCGGACTGCAAAACTCAGACCAATTTGAGCCCAGCTTGGAGCAGGGCCCTGTGCATGCCCTGGGGCCCTGAGCCCCCCCCAGCAGGACCCCTGCCAGCTCACTCCTGTGCCTACTTCAGTCCAGGGCCTGCCTGGGGCTGGTGGTCCTGGGCTTGGGCCCCCTTACCCAGGTCCTCAGGCAGCTGCTCAGCCAGGTCCCTGGCCTGTGTGGCTGAGGGCCAGGCTCAGAAGTGGGTCCTGTGGGAGCTGGGGTGTTTTTCAGGCCTTCCGTGCTGGGCCTGGCCCCTAAGCGTGGCCAGGGCGGGTCAGGTGAGAGTGTTCTGTGACAGGGGTGGCTGGGCCAGGTCTCCAAAGCTGGCTTCCTGGAAGGTGTGGGGTCTCAGAGGTGGGGGCAGCATGGACAGCGTCTGGAGCCAGGGACATCCTTGACCTTTGGCCTCAGCACCTGGTATGTCATTCACAGAGAAGGGTCCTCTGGTCTATGGCCCAGGGAGCTTCTCACATGGAAGGTTAGCAGAAGTGGCCACTGGTGTTGAGAGCCAGGGGCTGGGAGACCAAACACCAGCAGACAGGCTGGAGATGCCCTAGGCAGTTGCTCAGCAGGACACCCCTTTCGTTTTTGTTTCCTTGGACAGGGGCAGAGTGGAGAAGAGACACCGGTATGATGGCATCAGGCCTGCCTGACCCCGGGGCCAGGATAAGAGCACCTGGGTCTAGACCACCAGGTCTGGGTCTGCAGTGAGGTGGGGTATGGGCCTGGCCAGCTGCCACAGCACTTCCCGCTGCATGGCGCCTTCAGAAGCCTATGGCCTGGGAACCGTATGACTCGGGCACTGTAGATCCCAGGGCCCCAGGACAGCATCTAAGGCACCAGCAGTCCACCCCAGGCTGGAGCAGCACCTCTGGCTCTGCTCCTAGAAGACCCCAGGGACAAGCTCACAGGCACTGACCTCCAGCCAGCTGGGCCCTAGACACTGGACTTTTCTCGCCTGGTGGTGGCAGGGGGCACCATGGCACCTAGAAGTGCATGGAGATTCCTGGTGGGTGTGGAGACATCTCCTCCATTCAGAGCCGAGTTCCAGATTTTTCATCTTGCTTTGCTTATGCTTGTCATGCGCTATTACCTTTCAAATGCTAATGAAATCCAGCAGGAATGTGGCACTGTGGATGGTGCCTGCACTGGGGACTGGATTATTCAGCGCATGAAATTACTAAATTTGTGTTTGAAGTTTCTAGGTGAGCATCTCAGACGGGCTCAGTAGTGTGACAGATCCCTGCCCTCCTGCTTGGCTTGTGGAGGGACATGGCCGGTGCCAGACCCCACACCGGGACTGAAGGCAAATGCCAAGAAATCACGAAAGTGCTTCCAGGGCCCTTCCCTGGCCCAAAAGGAGCAGGGTGCCCTGGGCTGCGGGGGCTGCGGGCAGGTAGGACCTGGCCTCCCTGGAGGGAGCAAGGGGCTTCCAGCGAGGCTGGGGGCTGAGCAGGGACATCTGGGGAGACCATGTGGGCCTCGTACAGCCCTCTGCCTTGTGCTCCTGGGGTCCCTGGCCTTGCTGAGGCCGCTCTCTGGAGTGACTGAGGAGCCTGTGGGGCCCACAGCCAGGGCTGGGAACACATGCTGCCCTCCGGGTGGGAGCCCCGCTGGAGCCAGCCCAGCCGCCCCTCCCTGTGCCTGCCTGGCCTCCCGCCGATCCCCTCCTTGGGGGACCCCCGTCCACCTGCTTCACGTCTCCGCATCAACCTGGACAGGCGCATCCAAGGCCTCCAGGTCCCATGAAACGCTTTCACTTCCAGGGTCATCGGCCTCATCTTTAACCTGCTCATAGCTTTTCTTGCTAAGTGCTGGCCCTTGCCAGCCACCTGGACGACCGGAGACGATTCACCAGGACTTGGGGCCTCCTCTGGGCATTCACGGGCCGAGGGTGCCTACCCTGGGCGTGGCTGGCGCTGGTTGGCTGGGTAGAGGCCATTTGCCTCAGCACCTCTCCCTGCCACGGGAGTAGACCTCGGGGCGGCTTGTGGCCATGGCCTTGACCCCTCCCCGGCTAGGTGGGCCAGCTCACACACACTGAGCTGCCACCACACACAAGTCCTTCTCAGGCTCCAGCAGCTGTCCACCTTCCCTCCCCGGGGCACCTGTCACTCTAACCTGGGGCTGTCACCAACCTTGTCTGTTTCCCCACAGGGTCTGAGTCGTGGTTGGGCCCCCCACTCAGGGCCTGGAAAGTGTGAGAACTGACAAGGGTCGCTGCACGCGTGTCTGGATGTAAAAGAGGTAACGACAGGGAGGGAGAGAGACACGGAGAGACACAGATAGAGACAGAGACAGAGAGAGAGAGAGACAGATAGAGAGAGGCACAGAGAGACAGACAGAGAGAGAGGGAGAGAGAGACAGACAGAAAGAGAGGGGGAGAGAGAGAGAGAGAGAGGAAGAGAGACAAAGAGAGACAGAGAGAGATAGAAGGAGAGAGACACAGAGAGACAGAGACAGAGGGAGACAGAGGGAGGTAAAGAGCGCACGTCCAGACACAGTGAGATGGGGCAGAATTTGCAGGCCGGCAGAGGGTCTCTGTCTTATGTGCCCAAGCCTGACCCTGACTCACCGGCCCCAGTCTGGGATGTGTGTGGGGAGCTCCGCCAGGCCTGGGCTATGGGAATGTGTGGGACTGGTCCTGGAGTCCACTGCTGAAGCCCTGACCTCTGATATGGCCCTGCTGTTTAGCCGTGGCAGATTGCTGTAAGGCCACTGGAGCATCTCCCTGCTTGTGAAGGCTGCTAGGTCTGTGGGGCCTGCTCTGAGCTCAGGGGATTACCTCTGGGGTCCTCTGTGGGGTCACTGTCAGAAGGTCAGCTGTGGGGCCATTCACCAGATGCATCTGGTGGCCGCAGTGGAGGGAAGAGGCCCCAGTGGTGAGAAGTGACCCCTCTCTGTCCTGGGCCTAGACCCCTCCCCTTCACCATCCACACCTGGGTTCTGAGGACACTGCAGGGCCCAGGCTGAGCAGACCCGAGCTGGGGCTCAGGCCAGAGCCTCTGGACCCTCTGACATCTGGAAACAGGTGATTCCACTCCATAGAGCACCTGTCCTGCACCTGCATGAGGCCTGGGGCATTGACCCACCTAAGGCCTCAGGTGAGAGGGAAACATGCCTCTCAGATTCCTGGGGTGCAAGGTGCTGGCAAGAAAGGGCACTGGGAGATGCTGATCCTGACAGCTAGGGGGTGAGTCCTGCCTCTTGAACCTGGGCCCACCCTTCTGAGCCCACTTTGCCCAGAATCCGGTGCAGGAGGGATGGGCAGTGCTGAGGGGATCCCCAGCTGTGGACCTGGGAGGTTGTGGGGATACCTCACACTCCTGGGACATGGGTCACCTGCTGGGAGGTTGCCTCTGACACCCCAGGCCCACGGGGGCCCACCTGGCTGAAGTGGAGGCCCTGGTGCCCCTCTCTACCCCTCTCTGCCTCCCTCCTTTGCTGCTGAGGGTCCCCAGCCAGGTCGGTGAAGCAGTGGGAAACCGGGCGAGGTGCCTCCCCTATAGGCCCCATGACTCTGGGGACTTGGCCTCCACGTCCTCCCGAGTTCAGGCTGAACACCCGGAGCACCTGGAGGCTGAGGCTGAGAGAGGAGGGACAGTGGTCCTCCCGGCTGGGTGAAGGGCAGAATCCACCCGGGCCTAGCGCAGTCGATGACTCAGCTGGAGCGGACAGTGGCCAGGTAATGCAGTGGCCGCCAGGATTGTCCGCTCCTGGGCGCGTAGCCCAAGCAGCATTTGAAGCCCGAGCAGCTCTAGGAGTCCTGGGTACGCTCCCAACCCCTGCTGAGCCACCGGCCCCTCCCCGCAGCCCCACGCGCCGCCGCGACCGCAGGGTGGGGAGGGCGGACCGCGAGCCGACCTTGCGGCATCCCCACCCTCCCGCAGCGCAGCTTCCGCAGAGGAAATCCCGGAGGCCCGGGGAGGGGGCGGCCGCGCGGGGCGGGGCTGCAGCGACGGCCCCCGGAGCCCCAGGCCCGCAGTGACCTTTCAGCGTCCAGGCCTGGCGCCCGTCTTGCTCACTCGAGGCACCGCCTGCTCCGCCACCTCCCGCGGTCCCCACCCCAGCCGCAGCCTCCCAGGCCCCCGACCGCCCCAGGGGGCCTTTGTCCCACTAAAATGAAACAGCGTGTCTCCTTTTCTTGGCGACTTTATTACACTGAAAAATAGCGGGTCTCGCCCCTCGAGGGGCTGCTGGGGTGGGGCGGTCAGGGGTCTGCGGGCGCCCTTCTCCCTCCCGCGGTGCGAGCAGCAGCGGGGGTCTGGGGTGCGGGAGGCGACGGGGACGCGGTTACCGCACACGCAAGGGCCCACCGGAACGTGGGGCCCGGCGACCCCCGCCCTCTTGCCCCCTCCGCCCGGCGAGCAAGGACTCCTCCGACCCGCGAGGCTCCCCGCACGGCGGGAGGAGGTGGCAGTGAGGACCTGGGTGGGGGTGGGCAGGTCTCCAGCGCGGGCTCCGGTGGGCGGGCCGGGGGCGCGCGCTGGCTGGGAGAGCTGGCGCCCCGCGGTCCCCCGCATCGCGCCGGGGGCAGGTTCCGGGGGAGACGCGCGCGGCCCCGCGGCCCGGCCCCGCCCCTCGGCGCTCCCCTCCCCCGCCCTCCTCGTCATGCCCGGCGCGGGCGGGGGGCGGGGAGCGCCTCCGTGTGACGCGCCCTCCCCGCCGTGCCCTTCAGCCGCCGCCGCAGTTCGCGCGGCGCCACATGGACTCGGCCGGCCCGAGCGCGCCCCGCCGCTGACCGCGCGCCCGGCCCTGGGAAGGTAACCGGGGCCCCCGCGCGCAGCCCGCTCCCCGGCCCGCCCTCCCCGGCTTCGGCCCCGGGCCCCGTCGCCCCGGCTCGGCTCCCGGCTCGGCTCCCGGCTCCGCGCGCGGGGTCCCGGGCGGGCGCTGTCCGCCGGCGCGGTGCTGAAGCGGCCCCTCTTTCTCGCTCCTTCTCCCGGGTCTCCCCGTGTCCGCCCTCGTCCTCCGTCTTCTTTCTTCCTTTCTTCTGGCGCGCTCCCGCTGAGGGCCGCTGGGCAGAGCCGGCCGCTCGCCCGCAAAGCCAAGGGGTGCGGAGCCCCCGCCGGCCAGCGCGGGGGTGGGAGCGCGGGGGGTGTCTTGGTCCTTGCGGGAGCTCCCGCAGCACCCGGAGCCTGTGCGCTGGGCCCTGCCGTGCCCTCCTTGCCTCCCGCCCTAGGAGCTAGGGGAGAAGTTTGGAGAGAATCTGCTTTGCGGCAAATGCGCCCCTTGTGCACCAGCTTTAAGGGGCACTCCCTGCCCCACCGCCCCTCCCCAGCCCACACGGGGGTCTCCTTCCTCTGCAGAGGGAAAAACTGTAGAATAGCGGAGAGACCCCACACAGGGGGCCACTGCAGCTGCTGTGATTTTACAGAAAGTCCCCCGCCAGGAGTGCCCACCTGCCTGGGAGGAGCACTTGGGACCTGGAGCACCCACCCCGAGCAGATGCAGTGGAGGGTGATCTGCCCCTCGTTTACTCCCTGCAGGCTAAGCCCCTGGAGTTTCTTCCCTCCACCCCAATCTCTTCTACTGTGGGCTGGGGGCACTGGAATCTCCTCAAGAGTAGAGCCTGGCCCCCAGGACTCCTTGGTCAGAAGCTACAGGAGTGTCCCCTGGAGAGCACCCACTCACTCAAAGACCCACCCACCCTAAGCCTTCTCCATGGCCTTGGCCTCAGGACCACCAAGGAGGCCGCAGGCCAGATCTGGGGCTGCAAAGCGGAGCAGTCACCTTCAAATGCCCCATGGGCCCCGCCCCCAATTCACGCAGGCTGGCACCAGACTCCTCTGAGCTGTGCCCCCCACATGGTGAGCACACCTCTTGCAGACTGGCTGAAAGCTGGCTTCATACCCGCCAAGGGCTGGGGGAGACCACTCTGCAGATTTGGCTGGGGCCCTGGAGCCTGCACATTCCGGTCTGGGTATGGGGACAACCCCCTCAACATAGGGACTCTCCTAGGCACCCCCTCCCAGTGGAGGGGTCCAGCCTGCAAGGTGTTGGAGCTGGGGATGAATGATGGTCCCTGCGGCCCAGACCTTGGCTCAGGGGAAGTCCAGGCAGACGTGGGAAGAAGCCCAGTCCTGGTCCGGGTGACTGGTGACCCCTTTGCTCTCCCCCAGGACGAGGACTCCTGGCCACACTTGAATGTGAGTTCTGACCCTTGGAGAAGTTGCTGAGGAATCCGAGCCATCATCATGGAGTTCGTGATGAAACAGGCCCTGGGAGGTAGGGAGTGGGTGTGGGGTGGGGAGGGAGCCGTGGGGCTGGACCTCCGGACAGGCAGGCCCCCTGCAGACCTCACACACAGCCTGTGTAAACACACCTGCACTCCTCTGCATGAGCCCAAGGGGGTCAGGGCACCAGTGCTGTGTCCAGCAGAGGCCCAGCATTAGGGCGGCGAGGGGGGCAAGCAGGACTAGGCAGGTGGGGAGGGGTGCCCGCGAGAGCAGGAGATGCAGGCAACTGCAGCAGATACAGGGGTGGGGGCAGGGCTGGCCTGTGCCATTTGGTGAGGACCCCATGGACTTCACCTGGGCTGGGGCAGCACAGTCCGCAGGGAGGCAGGGCTGGCTGGATACAACAAAAAAAGAAAGGGCCCAGAACAGCTTGTGTGACTGACTGGCCCCCCCACCAAGGAGGCAGTGCAGTCTTGTGTGTGCACTGGGGAGGGCAGGCCCCCTTCTGACCTGCCGACTCCTATTTGAAGGGAATCCTGTCTCCACTTGGCCCATGATCGTCTTTGTGGCCAGAGACCATACCCAGGATTGGAGAGCAGTCGAGGATAGTGCTGGGTCCCTGGCCTAGAGGTGGGTGGGGCAGTGGGCTGAGGGGCTGGTCCATGGTGGCACAGACATGTCCAGCAGAGCTGTTGGGTCAGGTCAGGCCTGCAGGCCCTGGGGCTGTCCTTGGCAAGTCTCAGGCCTGCCCAGAGCCATCCATCCTGTGTGCCCCAGCTCTCCTGTGTAGTGCCAGCCCCTAGAGCTTCCATGAGGGGAGCTGCAGCCAGTGTCTGATTCTACCATCAGAGGGGTAGCATCACCCTTCAACCCTGTGGCCTCTGTAGGGGAGCATCCTGACCTGGTGCCGTTCACAGCCTGGTGTGAGCCGAGGGACCCTGGGAGCATTTCTCCAGAGAGAGGAGCTGGCTGGGGTCGTGGTGCCAGGGACCTGGGGCAGACAGAGGGGCGGGAGCCACTGTCCCCAGGACAGGCACACACATGTGGGCTGTCTCCTGGAGGACGTCTGTGCTTTTGCTCAACACAAATTAAATGAAAAGATGTTTGAGCCTGGCCTGGGGCCACATCCCTGAGACTTCACCGTCAAGGTTGGGCTGCAGGTTGGGGCTAATTATAATGATTACGTCACCGAGACATGTTTCCGGGACAAGCCAGCATCCTGCACCGGGAGGGACCAGGTTCCACCCAGCATGTCCCAGGCTGTTACAGACAATTAATTAGGTGGCTAATTCAGGCCCTGAGGTGGGTTTTTAAGAAAACTGAAATATCTGATTTGTCTGTCTGCATGGCTGAAATTAGCTGGGTAATTGCCAGCCTGAATTCCCTCTTCGTTTCCCGTCAGCCCGAAGTTTCCCCTGCATCGGCGGTGGGGCGGGCATCGGGGAGTGCCATGGGGGCTGGGGGGCAGCCAGTGGGCCTCAAGGGCTCCCCGGCCAAGCGTGGCCCAAACCACCCCAGGTTTGCTCTGAGGAGCTCGTGGTGCATGTGACCCAGCGCCGCTGTGCTGCGGCTGGGGGCGACTTCCCAGAGACCTTGTTTCTGCCCCCCGCTCTGCTCTCTACCAGGCAGCGTCACTCTTGGTGTCTCAGGATGAGTGTGAGCGAGAGGGAGCGAGAGGGAGACAGAGGAGACCCCAGCAAAAGTATTCTGAGAGGCAGATCAAGCCCCAGACGTGAAGAAACTGGCAGGCAAGGAAGCAGAAGGGGCCCAGGAAGGAGGCCCGGGAGAGGCGAACAGAGAAACAGGGATGGGGAGGTGGAGTTGGAGCCCGGAAACAGAGACCGAGAGAGACAGAGTGACAAGAAGGGGTCCTTCTGGTCTGCCCTGAGCCTCGGCACAGCCTGTGCTGGGGACAAGAGGCTGCTGGACTCAGGAATCCCATGTCAGGCAGGTGGGCTGTCCCTGGCTCCCCAGGTGTGTGGCCACTCTGGGGCTCAGATGGCCTGGTGTGGGGGCAGGGCCCTGGACGGGGAGAGCAGCCCGGGCTGCATCTGGCCCTGGGCAAGGCACATGCCTTCAACTCTCCACCTCTCCATACCTTTTGAGTCTGCACGTCCCAGGGACCTCCCACATGGCAGAGCCTCAGGTGAGACCTGGGGGGAGTAGGACGGCAGGGCTGCATCTGGTGCGATGGGCAGCGAGTAATGGCCTGAAATTCAGGGACAGCCAGTTCAGGAAGGAGCTCAGGTTGCCACCTGCGGTGGCCAGGAGCTCCAGGTGAGCTCAGGCCTTTCCAGCAGTCCAGCGTGGATGCCTGGACCCTGCCCAGTCTCTGCAGCTCCCCTGAGGGGGTTCTGGCTTTGCTGCCTGCTGAGGCCCCCCTCACCGGTAACCCGGGAGCAGGGTGAGGACCTGGGGTCACCCGCTGCATGAGCCTGGAAGGTGGAGGGAGGCAGCAGCCTGGGGGCCCTAGGGCTCCTGAGGCTGGGGGTGCAGGTGCATGCCAGACCTATGCCAGGGCAGGGTGAGTGGCTGTTGGATGGGAAAGTGTCCAGGCCAGGCTTGTGCAGAGGCTCTGGGCCCATTTCCCTGTCTGTCTTCCCCCTCTGACTTCCCGACTGCACCCCCATGCTGCAGGGCATGCAGCTCCTTCCTGCTCCAGCCTTGGCCTGTGGGCACTGGTCTGACGACGCCCCCTTCCACTGGCCTTCAGAGCCCAGCCAGGGTCCCCCAGCCTCCTCACGTGCTGTGACCCCACACCTGGTCCCTGTCTCGTCTGCGCCCACACAGCTGTCTTGGGGTTACTCGTGTGATGTCTGGGCTCCAGGCTGCAGGGTCCAGGAATCGGAGCAAGGAGGCCGGCCCTGCTGGGGCAGGACAGGGCAAGATGGGCGGCCTCCTGGCGTCTGTGTTTCCTCAGCTCACCACCTCTGCCGTGCCAAGGACAGCCCCTCCCCATGCTGGCAGCTTGGGCATTGCAGGGCCCTGGGAGGGTGAGCTTACCCGGCCGCCCTGTCCAGACTGCCGGCGCCTTACCACCAGGCTCCCTGCCCAGGCAGCCTCTCGTCCGTCAACGCTCGCAGCTGCCTTGTTGGATGAACACCTGTCCACCCTCACAGCCACTGCCTGGGCAATAGGCCCCAACCCCCAGCAGGCACCTTTTCAACACCTGCCAGGCACAAGCCAGGCTGGGCTGTTCTCCCCTTTGACACTGCAGGTATGTGTTGAGCGCCCACCTCTGGGAGGGGGGGCATGTAGGGTGGGGGAGGGGAGAATACTCTTGGGGCCAAATTGTGGTGGAAGGTGTCCAGCTGTTAGCAAACTCATTCTTCTCACCGAGAGAATGCCCTCGAGGGCTTGTCAGGTCCTGGACCACCTCCAGATTTAAATTAGCCTATGCCAGTGTTCAGCCGCCAGAGGAAGGAAGTGCAACTTGCTCGTGGTAATAGCCCAAGGGGGAGTGGGAGGCTTCTCTGCAGGTCCTGGGGGCACCATGGCCTCAAACTGGCCAGGTCCGTCTGCAGGGATTTGGGATGCAGGATCCTTAGGGTGTAATTTAAAGAAACTGTTTCCCCAGGGCCAGGAGGTGACAAATGGCCCTGGAGCTGTATTTACACCCTGGAGGGAGTGTGCGCAGTCATGGGATGATGTGATCAGGCTAAATCAGGCAGAGGTGGCTATCGTGGCCTGAATGACCCGGTCAGCGCTTGCTGTCCATCCCTCCACCTTGGGTGATGCTCCCTGCCTGGAACACGCTCAGGTCCTGGGGTATGGTGGCTCAGGGCTGGAGGGCCCCGGGGAGGAGGGACCCTGGGGGACTGCAGGCCAGGCAGGAAGGAGCTGGCAAGGGCAGGGCAGGGAGAAGCCGGGAGCCTCCCCTCAGGGCCCGGGCCGGCCCAGCAGGCCTCTGTGATTCTGTGGCTTGGCCGGTGTGGACAGGGTTCTGCAGTGAGTCCCCTGGGCCTGGCTGCTGAGAGGCAGGGAACTGGGTCCTGCGTCCCACCTGTGGGTAGGGAGGAGAAAATGAGCGGGGAGAAAGCTCCGGGCACACATGGTGACAGGTTGAGGATGGGAGGAGGGCCACACGCCCAGGCCAGCGCGGACACGCCACGTGGGAAGGGCAGGGCCCCCCTGCGGCACAGCCCTAGGGGGCTGCCTGTGGTCAGGGAACCCGTCTACACCCCTGTGGGTGGTGGGCTGTGAGCTCTCAGCTGGGACACCCCAAGGGGCTCATGGAGGATCCATCCCCAGAGGTGTGGAGGTGCCAGCATCCACTCAAGGTGTGGGGGAGGAGGGGGGCAGAATCTCCCTTTGTGAGCAAAGACCACCAGAGCCAGGAGCCCAGCCAGGGAAGCCCCTCCCTCAGCCACACTGCGGCTAGTACCTGCATCTCCCCCAGCCCTGCAGGGGCACAAGGGGTGGTGGGGCACCTCCTTCTTCTGTACTGGCACCCAATTGGGGCTTATCTGTCTCCATCTGGGACTCTCCCTCACCTCACCTCCCAGGACCTCAGGTCAGGGCCATGGAGGCAGCCTGGGACCTGGGTGGTCCTGTCCTGACTCCCAGTGTTCACCCATGGGCTGTACACCAAGGGTGAGGCCATGTCCTGGCCTGTCCCCGGCCAAGGTCCTGAGGGCAGGGCTGGTCCCATGGGCTCCCCAGCCCTCTCTGCTCCTGCCAGTTTGGGGTTCAGCCAGCTCGGTTTATTGGGGTCCTCTCATGTGCTATTGCTGGTCTAGGTACTTTGGGGTCCTGCTACTTCCTGCCCCACTGGGACACTGGCAAGGCCAGGTTCTCTGGCATCTGGAGGATGGTAAAACTACAGGCTGAGCTGGGCTGCAGGGGAAGTAGCAGATCAGAGGGGAAGCTCTCAAATTCTACCTGGGGAAGATGCTTTCAGCTGCAAATTACAGAACTAGAGGGAGAGTAGCTTGAATCGGGGTGACATGGTGTCAGGAGGTAGCCCAGCTGCTCAGCAGTGCTACTGGGGACCTGGTGCCATCAGGTGCCACCTTCATTGTCCATCAGTGGAGCTTTCATGCTCAGCCTACTCCTCACAGTCTCAAAGTGGCTGCTGCTGCTCCAGCATCACATTCACAGTCAGGGAAGGAGGAAGGGGAGGAGCTAGGGGACAACTCCTTCATCTGTTTAGCAAATACCTTTGTGGAATCTCCTGGAGAATTTCCATTTAGGTGCCATGGGCTAGAAGAGGAAGGTGAGGGCCAAGGTGGGCACATCACCCTCAAAGCAAGGGGATAGGGTATTGGGCAGGCAGTTTGCAGTGCCTGACTCATACCCAACTTGGGAAATCTTGATTTTGGGGTGCAGAACCCCTAGACAAACAATGAGCCCTGAGAGGAGTGTCCTCCTCCCCTGCCTCACCCCTTAGAACAGGGCTCATCCTCAGGCAGCCAGCAAACACTTGATGATAAAATACCAGCACTTGTTCAGGATGGACTTCACAAACGCCACATTCCACATTCGTTTGAGAAAGGCTAACTCACTTCACCGGGCTCAGCAGAGAACCTCTTACCCCAATCTCTTGGAGGCTGGAAGGACACTTCAGAGAAACTGCCTTTCCTCCTGAAACCCTGAAGGACAGGCCTTCCTCAGGAGAGGACGCTCTTGGTTGATTAAGCTGCAACTCAATTATAAATGCTTTAGCCCCAACTTGGGAATAAAATAATGGGGATATAATGCACTTCAACTGATAAAGTCATTTATTTTTTTGCCTTGTTGGTTGGCGAGAAATTCTGGTCAGGACTAAAGCATTTGTTTCAATAGCTTCTGCGTGACGGGACTCTCTCGGTAATGCTTCGCTGACGTAAGACTCTGCTGGGCTGGCTCAGGGAGCATTGTGCATTTAATGCTGGAAATTGAACGGAATGAGGGATTAATGAAAACTTCACAATGCACATCAAGTTCAGAGAACTTGGCCGTACAAAACTCAAACCCAAGTCTAAGTGGGGGTCAGACCAGGGGGAACATGGGTGCCTGGCGGCAGCCCGTCCTCCACCATCCTGAGGTGGCCGGGGCTCCTGCTGTAGGTGGGTGAAGGGCAGGTGCGCAGGGTCCTTCTGAGATTCCCTGCTGTTGGTGGTGACAGGGGACCTACCCAGAGGACCCCACCTCTGCCGGGGAGGACAGTGGAGGACGGACTCTGGCTGGGGCAGGGAAGCCCTCGTCTGGCCCAAAGTCTCTCCAGACACTTCCTTGGCCCACCTGTGGTACAGGCTGTGCACGGTTTACTGTTGCCAGCGTTGTCCTTGCTCAGCAGTTGGTGGCCTTGGGGACACATATGGGGATGTCTCCAAACTGCACTTTTCTTATCTTCTGGATCAGAGTGAATGGGGCCCCTCCCTGTACCCAAAGGGGCTGGGGCCTCTGGCTTCCTTCTCACAGAGTGGGCAGCCTGGCAGGGTGGGGACAGCCCCATCCCACCCTATCAGGTCTCCTTTGTTCCGGTGGGAGGAGGGCCAGGATGTGAGTGCAGGCGCCTTGTGCAGACTGAGGCCCAGGAGGCTGAGGACTTGGTCATGCGGCAGGCAGCCAGCCAGAGCAGCCTAGCTCTGAGGCTCTAGGAGCCCACAGCTGCATTGGTGCTCCTTGGTCCAAGGTGACGGGTCCTCTTGGCACTGCTGGCTGCTTCTGGGCCTTAGTCTGTGCCCTAACATTTCCGAGGGAACCAGCAGCTCCACCCTGGTGGAAATGTCAGACCCGCAAGTGCTGGGCTGGCCCTCGGGCTGCATGAAGGCTCTTGCAGGCCCCTCCTCTGGGCCCACAACACCCTGGCCTCGTCGCCGTCATCAGACGAGGTGCGCAGGGTAGCAACTCCCACCCTGGCCCTGGTCCAAGGCCGGGTGCCCAGTCCACACCATTCGTGTGGCAAGAGGGCGCTGCTGAATGTCAGGCAGGCTGGATGGAGGTCGAGGTTATAGCTGCCTTGAGGCTGGCGGCCGTGCCATCTGTCACCGAGCTTGGCTCTGTTTGGATTCACTAATTGGCATTTTCGTCTCGCCTCTGTCTCCGTTTGTCCTTTCCTGAAAGCCAAGATCAGACACTGTCCGCCTGGCACCCAGCTCTGCGGGCCGGGACAGCAGTGCCTGAGGCTACATTCCCTGTCCCTGGGGCCCTCCCCAGAGCGGTTCAGCAGGTGCAGAGCGTCTGACACCAGGCTAGCTAATAAAGGTTTGCAAAACCACAAAAGGAATTAGCAAGGAGAGAAGAGGTGTTTTGGCACTTCAGAGTGGGTACAAAACCAAAAGAAGCCTCGAAGGAAATTAGGGACTTGCCCTGGACGTGGGGCCCCAGGACATGGGAGGCAGTGGTCAGCTTTAGCAGGTCTGGGCCCCCTGAGGATGGCAGTGGGCAGGGTGGCCAGGCCAGGCTGCAGAGCCTGTCCCGCCAACACCTCCCGCGCCTGGGTGCCCTCCCCTCCCTGAGGGCTTGCTGGGACTCCGCTGCATGGCTGGCCGTGCAGGGTGCCAGGCCAGCACCCAGCACTCGGCAGGGGTGTGGGCTTGTCTGCACCAGTGAGAACAGTCACAGAAAGCAGCTTTACTTTTCGCCAGACTCACCCTGGGTTGTTTTCTGGCCTTGGCCAGTGGGCCTGGGATGGGAGATGGGTAGGCACACAGGAAGCCAGACCCCAGGCCCTTTGGTGTGCCGCTCAGACACCAAGGCTTGGGAGACTCAACTTCTTGGAAGCTAGTTTGTTCCCTGACAGCCCCTCCCCTGTGTGCTGTGCCCCCCGCCCCCACAGGCAGGACCAATGCCCCCCAGCGCGGCACCCGGGGAGGGCTGTCTGATGAGGTGCATTTCTAGTGGGAAACAGGGAGGAAGTGGCAAGTCCCTTTGCAAAGGGTGAGCAAGGCTGCAGGTCGTCTGTTATACAGTGCGTGGGCGTTTCTGACATTTCATCTGTACTTGACATTTTTCTCTTAATTAATATTAAATTACCCCAGTTATGCCGGGTGTTTGAGTTTTCGCCTAGAATTCTACTTTGATTTTTTTCTTGCACTTACCCAGTTTGCCCTTGCTTGTGCCTTCCTTGGCATTTCTGTCGCTTTATTGGGTGGCCATTCAGAAATACACACAGTTGGGTTTCATCGTGTCTAATTAGAGCCCGTGCTTGAGCAAGTATTCGCACCCATTTAATGTGTATCATTATAACCAGCACATTTGATCTAATATCTGTCATCTCAATTTTTGCCTTCTAAAAATGCATCCTTTGCTCTCTCACTTATTTTATCTTAAGACACGAACCAAATTTTCTTTTAAAAACCTTCTGCAGTGCTTTGGAACCTACAATCCCTTCTGAAACATTATTTAAGCTCTAATTGCCAGAGTCGAGTATGACACAGTGTATTTTGAGTCCTTGCCAACACATTCCAGGAGTTCTGTGCACTTTTATATTTTTCCTACTCCTCTTCCATTTGGTCTTTGTTTGTTTACTTCTAGAGGATTGACCTAGCACTCTATGTCTTCTTAATATATAAAACTATTTTGATCTTTGCATCCACTTTTATAAGTGATATTTATAAATATTTATTTTTTAACCTGAAAGTATTTTTTCCCTATCATTAAAATAGTGAATGTTTATTGTAGGGAATTAAAATAATACACAAGTGATATGGAAAATTGAGATGCTGCATTTTTAAAAAATCACTCCTTGATTTAAACATATTTTTCAAGTGGATGCCTTCAGATCCATTTCTAATTTTAAGAGACTCTGCAAAGTCCTTGGTGCTGTTGGCTTATGAGGACCAGTGTGTGGAGTCAGCAGCTTAACATCACAGCTGGTGAGAAGAACCAGGTGAATGTGCTTTAAAATAGTTCAACGACAAACATTGTAACAAATATAATTTCCCTTAACAAGTGTTTGTAGTCTCAAGGACAAACAGCAACAGATCTTTGAATGGTGGATATTTCAGGGAAGTCTTTGTCCATTTTGTAGATTCAGACAGAAACCCACCTTTCTGGTGATGAGATACAGAGGGAGTGGAGACAACGCCCGATGGTGTGTAAACTCCCTCAGCGTCCTCATCCGCCCTAAGGCCTGGGTGGACCCTGGGCTTTGCTGTTGTATCAACAGCCTCGAAAGGTGTTTTATTAAGTGCTGTTGAGATTGGTGACCTATGAAGTCAGTTGTAATTTTAATTAAGACGGAATAAGGGAATATGGAATTTAAGATAATTTGTTTCTCAAGCTGCCCTACTTGGGAGTCCTGGTGTTCTCGTGTCCCTTCATGTTTCTTAGTAACGTGCCCATACAGGATCATCTCAGATGTCATTTGGTCATTTCCTCTGTGGCACAGGAGCATTTAGCACTTGCAGACCTGCTCCCCATGCTCCCTACATGGGTGTGTCAGTAACTGGTGCTTGTGTCCTTGGACAGTGTAAATACTGTTCCTAGAGCCAAGCAGCGTGCTATGATCACATTTCTTTCTTATAAAACATTTTGTTTGTTCTATAGTTAATTTTCCTTTGGCCTAAGTTGCTGTGTGCTCTCTCTGACTCTCCCCACACCCTCCAGCAGCCCCTCAACACAGTGTTTCTCGTGGGTGACGAACCCAATGAACAGTTAGTTGTGCTTCTCTCCTGGGAGAAGCCCCTCAGGGACCCGGCTGCTCCCACTCCCGCTAGGCAGGTTGCTTTCTCCACTGTCACACGGCAGTGGCCCGGAGTTTCCTCGTCGCCTCCCCTGGGTTAGATCGTGCAGTACCTTTCTGAGAAAGGGTGTGTGCAAAGTAAATTGTGTATCTTTATTCTTCCTCTGCACAATTGGTAGTTAGGCTGGGTATAAAATTCTACATTCAAAAGAATTTCCCCTTAGAGTTTTGAAGTCATTTTTTTTTGTTGTTTTTCCAGCTTTTTTTTCTTTCTTTCTTTCTTTTTTTTTTTTTTTTTTTTTGAGACAGGGTCTTGCTCTGTTGCCCAGGCTGGAGTGCAATGGTGTTGTCATAGCTCAGTCCTGGACTCCTGGGCTCAGGCGATCCTCCTGCCTCAGCCCACTAAGTAGCTGGGACTACATGTACACGCCACCACACCTCGCTAATTTTTTCTATTTTATGTAGAGATGGGGTCTCACTATGTTGCCCAGGCTGGTCTTGAACACCTGGCCTCAAGAGATCCTCCCCCTCGGCCTCCCAGAGTGCTGGGATCACAGTTGTGAGCTGCGCCCGGCCTGTTCCAGCTTCTAATGTTGCTGTTGGAAAGTCAAAGCCACCCCGACTGCCAGCGCTTTTTATATGACCTACATTTTTTCTCTGGAGGCTTTTACGGTTTCCTCTTTGATCCTGGCATCCTGAAATTTCAAAATTTCAAGACTTTGCCTCAAGTCTTCCTTCATCCACCCTGCTGGTGCGTTACTCAGTTCCAGGAAATTTTTTTGTGTTGCTTCTTCTCTTCTCCCCTCTGGAGCTCCCCAGTCGGCTCCCATTCACTTGGGCTCCCCGGGCTGGTTCTCCGTTTTCCTGTATTTCCTCTTCTGTTGACTCTCTCTATATCTTTTGCTCTACTCTCTGGGATATTTCCTTGATTTTGTCTTCTAACCCTTCAACTAAAATTTTAATTTCTGCATTTCCATTTTTAATTACCAAGAGTTCTTTTCTGTTTTCTAAATTTTCCTTCTTTTTACAAGTTTACCCTGTTCTTTGCATTGTCTTTTTCCTCAGAACTCTGTTTTGGGAGCCCCCAGGTAAATTGGGGTTCCAGTGCCAGAGCAGCTGGCAGCCTCACCCTAACGGGATGTGAAGGGGGCTGGACGTGGTGTTCCCAGTGTGTCTGCCACAGGGTCTTCACTTACCTGGTGGACGGTCTGCTGCCTAGCTGTCCTGCCCATGACCAGAGGTCCCTCGCACAGCAAATTCGTTTACACTGACAGATGCCCTCGGCTCTCACCTGACCCATGAGGTTGTACCTGCCTGACCATTGCTGTGGCACTGGGAACCCGAACAGCATCCTTGGGAAAACTCAGCCTGAGGCGGTCCCTGGTTCTTCACATGGAAGGTACCAATTCAATACACCAGCACAGCAGGAAACGAGTTCAAGTGTGTATTACCTACAGACCCTGGGCAGAGAGGGTGCCATGAGATGGGAGGGTGGTCTTCTGACTGGGTCATGGGAGGCTGGAGTGAGAGCATTATTATATAAGGAAATGGGGCAGGGGTCATTTTAAGTTTCTGGGCAAATGCCTGAAAGGTCCATTTAAAGGTAGTGTTGGGGAAAGCAGGGAGTCCAGTCTGCTAGGCGGGAGAGATGCCTCTAAGTTCTCATCTCTGGCCCCAGCTTGAGCCGTTTGAGAGCAGTGCTCTACTTCCAATGCCCAGGCAGCAGACTTTGCTGGGCTGGTCCCATTACAAGCCCCTTTTCTGGCCTGTATGTTCAGTTTGCTGCTTTTTTTGTGTTGAAGACTTTCCTCAGGTGCACATTCATGTTTCAGTGAGTCACGAAAGGCCTTGTTGGAAGTCTTGCATGTGTGTGGGAATCCTGGGCTTACCTGTGGGATAAACACAAAAATGCCTGGGGATCCCCAAATGCTAGGCTGTTTAGGCCTTTGGTGGGGTGTGGTTCATTTCCCCAGAAATGGACCCACACAGCTGGATGGTGGGTGTGAGGCCGGGCAGTGGCACAACACCCCATGACAACTGTTCAGAAGGACGTGTCACCTGCCCTCTGCAGTGCCTGCGGGGTGATCTCAGGCTGGGGGCTCAGTTTCTCCAAGGAAATGACTTCTTGATACCCACTGCTGCTTGGGTGGTGGTCCAGGTGCCTCTCATATGGACCTCAACCCCCTCACTGTTGCCCACCTCATGGCACCCAGGGCTGCAACCCCAGAATCTTCCTGGAGGTCCACCAGGCAAGCTGGCTTCTCAGTAGCATCTCTCTCTGCAGTTACTCAGGTTCCAGCCATGCATCTGTCTAGCATTAGGACACCCAGCATTAGGAACCTAGCATCGGGACACCCAGCATTAGGAACCTAGCATTGGGACACCCAGCATTAGGACACCCAGCATTAGGAACCTAGCATTGGGACACCCAGCATTAGGAACCTAGCACTGGGACACCCAGCATTAGGAACCCAGCACTGGGACGCCCAGCATTAGGACACCCAGCATTAGGACGCCCAGCATTAGGACGCCAAGCATTAGGACGCCCAGCATTGGGGCGCCCAGCATTAGGAACCTAGCATTGGGACGCCCAGCATTAGGACGCCCAGCATTAGGAACCTAGCATTGGGACGCCCAGCATTAGGAACCTAGCATTAGGATGCCCAGCATTAGGATGCCCAGCATTAGGACGCCCAGCATTAGGAACTTAGCATTGGGACACCCAGCATTAGGAACCTAGCATTAGAAATCTAGCATTAGGATGCTGCTATAGTTTAAATGTTTGTCATTGAAACTTAACAGTGTTAAGAGGTGGCACAGTTAAGAGGCCATGAGGGCTCCACCTTTATGGGTGGTATTGGTGCCTTTATAAAAGGGTGAGTTCAGCCCTCTCTTGTGCTCTCTTACCCTTCTGCCTTTCGCCATGGGATGACACAGCAGGAAGGCCCTTGTAAGATGCTGGCCCCTCAGTCTTGGACTCCCAGTCTTCAGAACTGTGATCCAATACATTTCTGTTCATTATAAATTACCCAGTTTCGGGTTATAGCAGCAGAAATGGATTAAGACAGATGCCTCGTATTAGGATGTTTAGCATTAGGACATCTAGTATTTGGACGTCTGGTATTAGACTGCCTGGTGTAAGTCTTGTATGAATTTACCACCACTGACTTAACCGACACCTAATGTTGTACATCTGTCTTAGTCAGTCCAGGCTGCTACAACAAAGTACAATAGACTGAGTATATTAAACAACAGAAATTTATTTCTCAAAGTTATGGAGGCTGGAAGTCTGAGATCAAGGAGTTGGCAGGGCTGGTTCCTCCTGAGGCCTCTCTCCTTGGCTTGTAGGCACCATCTTCTCCCTGTGTCCTCGTGTGGTGGAAGGGGCAAGGGAGCTTTCTGGGCTCCCTTTTATCAGGGCAGTGATCCCATTCATGAGGTTCTACCTTATGACCTAATCACCCCCCACATATCCCACCTCCTAATATTAAATGCCATCACCTTGGGGGTTAGAATTTCAATGTATGAATTTTGAAATTCAACATTTGAATTTCAACATACAGAATTCAGTCTGTAGCAGCATCACACTTCCAGGGTTTTGACTCTTATAAACAATGTTGTAACAAATATCCCTGCACTTATATTCTGTCATTTGTTCGATATTTATTGAGTTCTTACTATGAGCTAGACACATAGGCAGACAGTCTCTGTCTTGAGAAAGCATACATTCGAGTGTGGGAAACAGACAGTAATAAACAGGCAACCCTGCAGATGCTTCTAATAAAAAAGCTCTTCTCACATCCAAAAAAATAAAAATAAAAATAAACAGGTAAACAAACACTGTAACTTCAGGTGGTGATTAGTGCCATTCAGGAAATGAAGCAGGCTAAGGGTTTGTCTTCTTGGTAGTCTGTTCTGTTGAGGTGGGCAGTGCCATGGCCATGGCCGGGTTGGTCTTTCAGGAAACCATTATGTTCTTGCTGACGTGTCTATAAGATGGACTCTAGTCAGAGGCTGTGCACAGCTAAAATTCCTCTGAGACACATTTCCAAACTGCCCCCTAAAGAGGTCATGTGAATCTACATCCCCGATAGTACACTGTAACACAGATCACACACACCCCTCTCAAATACAGGATTTGTCAAATGACTACTGATCTAATGGATAGAATTCATTTCATTTTTAGTTACATTTTTTGAGTAAGAGTGTGATTTAACGACTTTCATACACTCAGTAAGAGTTTTGAGTAACTGGTAGTAATTGCCACTCATGTTTATTTATGATTTATATATTTTAGGTGAATTTTGTGTTACTTACTGATGCCTTGCCCTCTGTGCCACTTGCCATTTAATTTTGTGATGTTCTATGGTGTTTTCACCATGTGTATTTACCCGTCAGATCTGCCAGGGCTTTTTAGCGTGTCTTGCTCATTACAACTTGTATTTTCCTGCATCTTTACCATGCCTGGTAATTTTTGACTGGATGCCAGACATTGTGAATTTTACCTCATTGGGTGCTGCCTATCTTTGTTTTCCTAAATATATTGTTGAGTTTTTTCTGGATGTGGCCAAATACTGTCTTGTTTTTAGGCTTTATTAGGTGGGATCAGAGCAATATTTAGTCTGAGGGTACTTTTCCCCACAGTCAAGCTCATACCCTTCTCATTACTCTGACTGATGCCTGTGATTTATGACTTTTTTCTCTCTCTGTTGGGAACACTCCAGTTAAAAGGCAGAGATTGTCAGGTTGGATTAAAAATCAAGACCCAGGCCAGGCGCAGTGGCTCATATTTGTAATCGCAACACCTTGGGAGGCTGAGGTGGGAGGATTGCTTGAGCCCAGGAGTTCAAGACCAGCCTGGGCAACATAGAAAGACCCCATTTCTAGAAAAAATAAGAAAACATTAGCTGGGTGTGGTGGCATGCACTTATAGCCCCAGCTACTCAGGAGGCTGAGGCAGGAGGATCACTTGAGCCCAGGTCTTCAAGGCTGCAGTGAGCTGTGACAACGCCACTGTACTCCAGCCTGGGCAACAGAGCGAGACCCTGTCTCTCTCTGGGGGGGAAAAAAAAGGTCTCAAATGATTAAATTTAGCTTTTAACATAAGAAGCCAGAAAAAATAAAGCAAATGAAATCCAAGGTAAGCAGAAGAAAGGGAAAAATAAAGACCAGAGCAGAAATGAGTAAAATAGAGGGGAGAAAAAATAAACCAAAAGCTGGTTCTTTAAGAAGGTCAGTAAAGCTGATAAACCTGTCACCAGACTGAGGAGGACAAGGAGGGAGGGCACAAAGGGCCAGTGTTAGAAATGGGAGCGGCCCCAGCACAGCGGATTGTACAGATGCAAAAGAGTAATAGATGAGTATCGTGAACAGCTTCATGCCAATGAACTTGACAACTTAGATGAAGGAATGAATTTCTTAAAAGACACCATTAAAAAACAAAAAAAGACATGCCACAAACTGGGGTAAAATATTGGTAAGTCATATATCTGATAAAGGATTTGTGTCCAGAATATATAAAGAACATTTAGCATAGACTAATAAGAACACAACAACCCAACTTGAAAATGGACAAAAACTCAAGAAAGTGGACCCTAATCTGGTACAGAAGGATCCAGATAATTTATGTAGAAACTCTGCTCTCAGGAGGCTGAGCGGGACATGACCCCCACCCCGCAAGGACGGGCTATGCAGCGGCTTCCTTCCAGAGAGCACAGTGTGGGGAGGATGGTTCACAGCGGAGGAACCGGACACACACCTCAGCTGGGGCCTCCAGGCCAACACAGCAGTGAGGCGTCTGGTCGAGGGCACGGACACTCGGTGGGACGTGATGAGAAGGGCACTTGTGAGCTCTTCCTCCCCAAATCCATAACTCTGGTCTAATCCTGAGAAAAACATCAGACAAATCCTCATTGAGAGACATTATAGCAAAATTCCCCAAAGTACTCTGTAAAACTCTCAACGTCATCAAAACCAAGGAAAGTTTGAGAAAGTGTCGCAGCCAAGAGGAGTCCAAGGAGACATGATGACTAAATGACATGTGTTATCCTAGATGGGATTCTGGGACAAAAAAAGGACATTAAGGAAAAACTGAGGAAATGTGAATAGTGTGGACTTTAGTTACTACAAATCTATGTGGTCTCATTAATTGTGACAAGTGCACCACACTAAGGTAATACATTATCAACAGGAGAAACTAGGTGCAGGGTGTATGGAAACTCTCTGTGCTACCTTTCTTTGCAATTTTTTTGTAAATCTGAAAAAGTTTATTTTTTAAAACATGCAAAAAATTTGTATAGATACTAAGCACATAAAAAGATGCTCAGCATCTTTAGTTGTGAGGGAAATACAAATTAAAGCCACAATGAGATATCACTTCGCATCCACTAGGATGGCTATAGCAAGACCAACAAAACCAAGCGTTGCCAGGTATGTGGGGAAACCCACGCCCTCGTGCACTGCTGGGGGGCAGGGGTTGAAAAGGTACAACAACCTTGGAAAACAGTTCCTAAGGAGTGAAATAGGAATTTACTGCACAACTCAGCAATTCCACTCCTGGGTAGCCCAAGGGAAGTGAAAGCACGTGTCACACGGACTTGCACACGGACGTTCAGAGCAGCTCAACCCCCGTGTCCAGCAGCAGGTGGGTGGATGGTGGACTCTGCATGCGCATCACGGACTCCTGCTCGGAGGCAGGGGCTCGGATGGTGACGCATCCGCACGGCCGTGTCTCCACGCACAGTGTCATGCTCAGAGGAGGAAGCCAGGTCAAGGGAAGTACATGGCGTGACCCCACGTGTGTCAAATCCCAGAGAATGCGCGGTAAGCTATGGTGAGAGGGAGCAGAACAGTGGCTGTCTGGGGCGGTGGCTGGGGGTCTTTGGGGCACCAGGAAACTTTGGGGGTGGCTGTGTTCACTCTCTTGACCATGGTGATGGTTGCACAGCGCATACATGTGTCAGAACTGTGTGATTTATGGTGTGTCAGTTTCACCTCCATACGCCTGTTTAAGATTGGGTTCTAAGTGTTATGGGGGGGGGGGGGGGGGGGGGGGGGGGGGGGGGGGGGGGGGGGGGGGGGGGGGGGGGGGGGGGGGGGGGGGGGGGGGCTGGGGCCGCAGGCACAGCCGCGAGGTGCGATTCACGATTGCCAGCTGTGCTTAGGACGGCATCAGGGTGGTGAGGCTGTTCTGACGTTGAGCCATCTCTGCTTTCCTAGGGTGAGCGCCACTGCATACACATTCCATTTTTGCATGGAATGCTCCAGGAAATGCCAGACTTCCCCTCTGTGGTTTAGCACTCTGCACTGGCGTCCACGCCTGGCTACTCTCCTGCGCTCTGTCTGCCTCCCTCTGTCTCTCTTGCTCACTCTCTCTCTCTGTCTCTCTCGCTCTATCTCTCGGCCAATTTTTGGCATTGCTCTTGTGTTAATTTCACAAAAATAACACAGAGGATTTCCTTCTTTTTTCTCCATTCCAAGAACATTCTAAATATCACTGGAATTATCTTGTTTCTTGAATGTTTAAAAGAATCCATCTGTGTGAATTCTTAGACATAGTTCTCAGTGCTTTATATTTTTTAAAGAAAGTCTACTTCATTCAGGTTTTCGACTGTGTTAGGGTAGAGTGTACAATATATTATTTGACCATTTCCATTTCCTTTCTGTCTGCGGTCGTGCCTCAGCCATCACCCCGATTCTGTGTGCTTTGTGCCTCCTGTCCTCTCGCTCCCAGCAAGCGGCACGGTGCCTGCTCTGTGGATGTTTCAAGACCCAGCTCCTGAATTGTTTTGTTTTGTTTTTATCATTTATTCGTCCATCGACTTATCCCAAATGTATTAAGCTTCTGTTGAGTTTAGGGCCAAGCATTGTACAGTGCCAGAGACACCATTCTCTTTATGCTGATTCAAAGCAAATGTAGAATGTGAAGGGGGTTGGTAACGCCAAGGTACTGACACCAGGCTGTCTGTCAGTCTTAGGGTGTGCAAAGCTAAATAGGACATGATCTCTTCTTTCAGGGAGCTCTCAGGCTAGGGAGGCAGCATGTACTGTAGCGTAATACATGTTACAGGCATCATGCTGGAAACCCATACTGTTTACAGTGGGCACAGAGAAAGCAGCAGCCAATTCTATTCGCCAAAACTATTGAAGAGTGAGGTGCTTAATCAGGAAAGGCTTCGTAGTGGTGGTGACTTGAAAATGGGACAGGTAGAGAGAAGAGAACGGACTGACATTGCTGGCAGAGAGCTGGGACAAGGGACGTGATTGAGCAGACTGGACTGTGTGTGGAACAGCTGTCCGGCAGATCGGGGTGCTGGACAGCGGGGGCTGCTCTGGGAGACAGCAGGAGAGTCGGGCTGTGATGGTTAATTTTAGGTGTCCTGAATTGTTGATTCTGTTGACATTTGTCTTTCTTAATGTATTAATTTTGCTGTTAGCTTTACTCATTTCTGTCTTCTGCTTTCCTTGGTTCGAATGGCTGTTTTTTCTCCAAAGGTTCGAAGCAGAGGTATGTTTTGTTGTGTGTCCTTGTCTGCTCAGGAGGGGGAGCGTTTAAGGGTGTTCACAGTTTTGGGTGCCCCTCAGACTTGCTAGAGCAAGGCCTTGTCATCTCTGGTTCCAGTAACTGTGGCTTTAATAATGTTTTCTCACTTGTTAGTTGTTGGAGAGATTTTACATGTTCAAGGGCCTGGGCGGAGGATATCTTATTCCTAGTTGTGTATCTTGTGCCGTATCTGCCATGGCTCTGAGCCAGAGATTACAACTTTATTTCTGCGTTGAAAAACATATTGAGATTGTCTCCGTGTCCTAACATTTTTTTGAGAGAGAGGATTATAAGTTAAGTCATTTGAAATGTATGCTTCTCTTTTTTGTGATTGTGGTAAAATGTACCTAAGATAAAATTTACCATTTTAATAATTTTAAGTGTACAATTCAGTGGCATTAAATACATTACAAAGCTGTGCAACCACCACCTCTGTCTCCAGAACTTTTCATCATCCCAACTGAAGCTCTGTCCCCATGAAACACTAACTCCCATCCGCCCCCAGCCTTCGGCTCCCGCCATTCTGCTCTCTGTCTCTGTGAATCTGACGACTCCAAGGACCTCATGTAAGTGGAATCACACGGTGTTTGTCCTCCCGTGACTGGCTTATTTCACCTAGCGTAATGTCCTCTGGGTTCACCTATGTTGCAGCATGTGTCAGAATTTAATACCTTTTTAAGGCTGAATAATATTCCATTGTATGTATACACCACATTTTGTTTATCCGTTCACCTGTCAATGGACACTTGGGTTGTTTCCACCTTTTAGTTATTGTGAACAATGCTGCCGTGGACATGGTGTACGGATACCTGTTGGAGTCTCTGCTTTCGATCCTTTTAGGTACAACCAGAAATGGAATTGCTGGATCACATGGTAATTCTATGTCTCATTTTTTGAGGAGCTGCCAGACTGTTTCCCACAGCAGCTGCCCCACTTTCCATTCGCGCTATCAAGGCACAAGGGTTCCAGTTTCTTCACATCTTTGCCAACACTTGTGTTCTCTGGTTTTAGTAATAGCCGTTCTGATGGCTGTGGGGTGGCATCTCCTTGTGGTGCACACGAGCAGGTGAGCTGTGTGAGCATTCCATGAGAGCTTGAAAAGAGTATGTGCTATTTTTTGCAAGGTTTAGGTTTCGTGCCAACCTGGTGTGTAATCCTCCAATCCTTTTCCTGTCTTCAGATAACCATGAAAACATAGGTATATTCATACTTTCTTTTCCTCCTTGCTTCCCAAAAATGAGCTCTGTGAACCACTTGTCTGCACTCTAGCACACCACGCCAGCCCCTCTGTCCTTCCTCCAGCCACCGAGGGTTCCCTGCCGTGGACATACGTGCTGTATGGCCACATGCCCGGGGTATCACCTCACCTCAGCCACCTGCCAGGGCCGCAGCTGGAACAGACAGGGTGCGTGAACACCTGTGGGCACATGTCCCTGCACAGAGGCGCATTTACCTTAACAGGACAGCTGTCCCGGAGCAGGATGGCTGGGTGTTGAGGGTGGGTGGACTCTACTTGTGCTTAATAATGTTGGATTGCTTTCTGAAACTTCACCTTTCCCCCAGAATCTGAGCACACACCTTCCTCATGCCTTCCCAGCAATACACATTATCACATTCAAAAAGTCTCCAGAGGCCAGGCAGGGTGGCTCACGCCTGTAATCCTAGCACTCTGGGAGGCCGAGGCCGGAGGATCGCTTGAGCTCAGGAGTTTAAGACTAGCCTAAGCAACAGCGAGACCCCGTCTCTACTAAAAATAGAAAAATTAGCTGGGCGTGGTGGTGCACACCTGTAGTCCCAGCTGCTCGGGAGGCAGAGGCAGGAGGACCACTTGAGCCCAGGAGTTAGAGGTTGCCGTGAGCTATGATGATGCCACTGCACTCTACCTGGGATGACAGAGCGAGACTCTGTCTCAAAAAAAAAAGTCTCCAGAGCTGTCACTCTTACTACACTGACATTTCTGGGACCCCAGCGAGGGGTGCCTTTTTACTTCCTTATGGCACTGGGATAGAATCTTCTCTGACATTTATTCTGCTATATAAACCTTAATTTTATCCAAAACCCCCCCAAAAAATTTTTTTTGGAGTTTAAATTGGAGGTACAATCCAGATTACATACAATTACACATTAATTTTGGTGTAACTGACATCTTTGTAATATTAAGCCTGCCCACCAAGAATCTGATGTGTCTTTCCAATAAATAAAATTTAAATAGATGGTAGTTTATTCATATAGTTTCCATGGATTTCTTTGTTAAATTTATTCCTAAGTAGTTCATATTTTCATAATTAATACACTGCCACACCAGGAAAACATTTTTTTTCCTTGGGGCCACAGTGCTTTGTTATGAAAATAGAATAAAAGCTTCTAAAACAAAAGTGTCCTTTCTAATTTAATGTAAAATTTATTATTTTTTATCATTTTCTGTGCGTGAGTTATATGCAACTTGAAAAATAGTTCATGTGGCTCCCAAGGTAAAGAGACGTGTGAGTTACAGATGCTTCATGAGGCCCCAGGCTCAAAACTAGTGTGAGTTAAATACAACTCACATGGCAGTTAATGTGGTAATGTAGATGCAACACCATCCTCATTCTGTTTCTAGCTTGTTATTGATAGTAGGGGGCAAAACTGTTATTTCTTAGGTATAAATATTGTATCTAGCCATTCTACCACATTCCATAATTTGTGTTGGTGGGTTGTTACTGGAATGTCTTCAGTTTCGTAGGTACAGGATCCTGGCGTCTGGGAGATCTTCTTTTACGATACAAAACTCATTACAGTCCTGTGTCAGTTAAAGACAGACACACCTTCCGAGAAATATGCCACGGCGCGATTTCGTTGTGCAAACACCACAGAGGGCACTTACCCAGCCCTAGAGGTGCAGCCCACAGCACACCCAGGCTCTACCGGGTGGCCTGTTGCTCCTGGCTGCACACCTGCACAGCATGTTACCACTGTCATGAATGCTACATGCCGGCAGTCGTAGCACAGTGGTAAATATTTGTGTATCTAAACACACCTAAACATAGACAAGGTATGGTAAAAATACGGTGCTGTAATCTTGTGGGACCACCATCACATGTGCAGTCTGTCCTTGGCCGAAGCTTTGTTATGCAGGACGTGACTATATTTCCTTTTCTTACGAAATCCAGCAGGACCCCCCAGACCGTGCTGAGTCACACAGCAGCCGCGCGGGTTGTGCTCTGAATCGCAGCGTGGACAGGCCTCCCGGTCACTGCTGTCAGTTCACTCACGCTTTTCTCTTTTTGACTCTCTGTTCTCGCCTTGTTTGGGGTTACTTTGTTTTCTTTTACATTTCTTGAGGTGATAATGAATTTCCTGTAATTCTCTTCTTTGAAATGAAAGGCTACAATTTTTCCTCCCAAAACAGTTTAGTCATGGACCCTAACTTTAGACATATAATGTTTATTTTTCACTGCTTTCTAGATTTTTCTAAAGTTTTCCGTTTCAGTTTTTATTTCTCCTTCAATTGAAGGGTTAATTGGGTACATGTTTCCAAAATTTCAACTTCTGTAGTTACGGGTTTGGTTATGTTTTTAGTATTTGTAACCTGATGAGATTATGGTCGTGGAAGGTGCCCTTGAACATCTCTAGTTTTTGATTTGTTGGGGCTTCAGATCAGTGTGCTGTGGTGCAGCGGAGCTCACAGCATCGCCACTGAAGGCACTTCCCAGAGGGTCTGCGCCATCGCTGTGGTTGTAGCCCAGGCGATCCCTGATCTTCTCTGTCACTGTAGATTAGTTTGCACTTTCTTTTACACAAATGAAATAATACACTTTGTGTCTGGCTTTTTTCACCCAGCGTAAGGATTTTGAGATTCTTCCATGCTGGCAGGCGTATCAGCAGTTCTCTTTTTGTTGCTAAGTAGTGTTCCCTTACGTGGATGCACCACATTTTGTTTGTTCCTTTGCCCATTGATGGACACTTGAGTTGCTTCCAGTTTTTGGCTACTACAAATGTAACTGTTGTGAACATTCCTGTTCCTGTCTTTGTGTTAACTTAAGTTTTCACTTCTCTTGGGTAAATACCTAGGAGCGGAATTTCTCAGTCATATGGTGGGTGTGTTTAATTTTATGAGAAACTGCCGGCCGAGTATGGTGGCTGCGCCTGTAATCCCAGCACTCTGGGAGGCCAGGGTGGGAGGATCGCTCGAGCCCGGGAGTTCGAGGTTGCAGTGAGCTGTGTACACCGCTCCACCCCAGTCTGAGCGGCAGAGTGAGACCCTTGTCTCTACTGTCTCTAAAAAAGAAAAGAAAAGAAAAGAAACTGCTAAGCTGATTTGCAGAGAGGCTGTACCATGTACATTCCCATGAACGGTGTGTGAGGGTCAGTTCCACATTCTTGCCAACACTTAGTATGGTCAATCTTTTTAATTTTAGACATCTGACTAGGTGTGCAGCGGTATCTCTTTGTGATTTAAGTTTGAATTCCCTCATGACTGATCACGTTGATCAGTGTTATTTGTAATAGCCAAGGATGTCTTTTCATGTACAGGCATGCATCACTTAACAACGGGGATATGATCTGAGAAATGTGTCCTTGGGCGACTTTGTCGTCATGCAAACGTCACAGAGTGTACTCTCACACACCTAGATGGGACGGCCTACTACACACCTGGGCTATATGGTTCAGCCTATTGCTCCTTGGCTACCTGTACAGTGTGTTGCTGTACTGAATGCTGTAGGCAGTTGTAACACAATGGTAAGTATTTGGGTATCTATACATATCTAAACATAGAAAAGGTAATATAATATGTTGCACCACAACCTTACAATGGCTATGATGTCACTAGGCGATAGGAATTTTTCAGCTTCTATTATAATCTTATGGGACCACCATCATACATGCAGTCTGTCATTGACCAAAACATCATTATATGACACATGACTGTACTTATTTGCCATCTGTATCTCTTCTTTGGTGAAATGTCTGTTCCAAGTCTTTTGTCCATTTTTAAAACCAGGTTGTTTTTGTTCTTGAGTCATAAGAGTTCTTTATGTATTCTGGATATAAGACCCTTATCAAATATATGGTTTGCAAATATATTCTCTCAATCTGTGGCTTGCCTTTTTATTTTTTACAACAGTGTCTTTTGAAGTTTTTAATGTTGATGAAGTCCAATTTATCAATTTTTTCTTTTAAGATTCATGCTTTCTGTCACCTATATAAGAAATCTTTCCCTAAGCCAAAGTCACATAGATTTTCTCTTATGCTTTCTTCTAGAAGTTTTACAATTTTAGCTTTTATATTTAGGTCTATGATTGATCTTGAGTTCATTTTTGTATATGGTGTGAGGTAAGGGAAGACATTTATATGTTTATTTATTTTGCACATGGATATCTAATTGACCCAGTACCACTTATGAAAGGACTGTCCTTTCCTTATTGAATTTCCTTTGCAGCTTTGTCAAAAATCAATTGACCATATATGTGTAGGTCTATTTCTGGACTCCCTATTCTGTTCCATTGATCTATATGGCTATTCTTTTGTTTATGCCATACTGCCTTGATTATAGTAAGTCATCAAGTATAGTAAATAAAATCAGGTAGTAGAAATCCTCCAAAGTTTTTCTCCTTTTGCAAAATCATTTTATCTATTCTAGATCTTTTGCCATATTCGTATAAATTTTAGAATCAGCTGGTAAATTTTTCCAAAAACATCAACTTGCATTTGCTTGGGATTGCATTGAATCTGTACCTCAATCCAGGCAAACCTGACATCATAATAGTATTGAGTTCATGAATGTGGTATATCTCTATATTTATTTAGGTATTCTTTAATTTCGCTCAGCAATTCTGTAGTTTTTGGTGAAGTGATCTTTAAAAATACAGTCATAGGTTATTTTATGTTTTTGGCAGTATTGTTAATGGAATTGTTTTTAAATTTCACTTTGCAATTGTTTGCTGCTAGTATATAAAAATCCATTTTCTTGTTGTTTATTGATCTCATATCTTATAACCTTGCTAAATTCACTTATTGGTTCTAGTCGTAGTTTTGCAGATTCTTTAGGATTTTCTGCACAGATGATCATGTCGTTTGTTAATAAAGACAGTTTTACTTCTTCCTAATCACGCTTTATTCCTTTTATTTGTTTTTCTTCCCTTAGTGCAGTGGCTAGGTCCTCTGGTGCACAGGGGAACAGGAGCCGTGAGAACAAGTATTGTTACTGAGCCTAAGCGGCAACAGTTCTAGTTTCCTGTGGATTATGATGTTAGTTATAGGGTTTGTTAAGGTTTTTTTGCAGCTGAGCACATGACAAATATCTCTTACATTTTTTAATTCATTATCAAATATTTGTTGAGCACCTACTATGTGCCAGGCACCGTTCTGGGGACACAGGCAATGGCTGGTTGGCGTGCCTTCTCCCACGGAGCTTACTTTCCATTAGCAGAGACTGGCAATAAAAAAGCAAATATACAAACAGGCAGTGCCATTTCAGGTGATGGCACAGGCTACGTAGGAAAATAAAGATGGTGATGGGGTGGAAGGTGGTGAGGGCTCTTTTCAGTTTGCCTGCGTTGATCTGGGGCTCACGTTCAGATCTACGACCAACAAGGATTTGTCTGTGGTGTTGCACAGGGCCCAGCCTCACCCCTCTCCCTCGGCTGTCCCGTCCCGTTCAGGGGACTTGGTTCTTTCTCCGGGGTCCTGAGGCTGTACCTCTGCCTGTGGTCCCAGTCATGCATCCACACTGGTCTTTGGTCTGAGGTTGGGCTCCACTCTGGTCCCATTTCCCATCTCCCCCTTGCACCACTGCCACCTTGTCTTGGTATCTGGTAGACCTGCCCTCTGTGTTCTTCCTTCAGGTGTCTGTCCTGGTAACAGGCCTTTTGCGTTTCCATATGCAACACTCCTAGCTTGTCAAATTGCACAAAATTTTCTTTTTAACTCTTGGGAGTTTGATTGGGGAGAACAGACATCTTTATGTTATGGAGTTTCCCAGCCCAGGAACATGACAAGTGTCTTTCCTTATTTAGGTATTATTTAATTTTTCATTAAATTTTATAATTTTTCACATAGTTTTATTTATTTTTTATTTTTTTGAGATAGGGTCTCACTCTGTCATCCAGCTAGAGTGCAGTGGCGTCATCACAGCCCACTGCAGCCTCCAACTCCTGGGCTCCAGCGATCCTCCTGCCTCAGCCTCCCGAGTAGCTGGGACTACAGGTGCCACCACCACACCTGGCTACTGTTTTCTATTTATGGTAGAGACAGTCTTGCCATTGCTTAGGCTGGTCTTGAATTCCTGACCTCAAGTGATCCTCCCGCCTTGGCCTTCACATAGTTTAATTTCAAGTTTAAAAATATTATTCACTTTTTAAAAATTGACTTTAGGGTCAGGCACAGTGGCTCACACCTGTAATCCCAGCACTCTGGGAGGCCGATGACACCACTGCACTCCAGACAACAGAGCAACAGAGTGAGACTTTGTCTAAAAAAAAAAAGAAAAGAAAAAAACCCCATAATTATGTGTAATGTGCAATAAATTGAATGCACCCTTTGTAAGTGCATACTTATACTGTAAGCAGATACTTGGTAGGGGTTTGACCAGGGATGGCTACTGTACATAAGGAGTCCCAAAAAAACTGCCCAGGAAGACACTGGGGTTTGGGAGCCAGTCGGGCAGAGCTCTGGGAAGTGGGCTCTCTTGGGAAGAACGTGGACGCACAGGTCCCGAGGGCACAGGTCCCGAGGGCACCGACTTGGAGGGGACATCAAGGCCTGAGGCATGCCCTCTCCCCAGGCCTCAGCTCTGCCAGAGCATGCTTCCCAGAGCAGGGTGCTGGCAGAAGGGCGCTCTTTTTCCCTCGCAGGTGGGCCTGGGAGCCCCCAGTTTGGCCCCAGCCTCACCTGCACTGGGCACCCTGACCCCTCACTCGGGCACGGTGGGTGCTGGCAAGAGCCATCACTTGCTGTGGTTGGATTTCTGCACCCCTCCAGGTATGGGGCCCGCTCCTGGGTGGAGAGGCGCCCTCACCTTGTCTTGCTGCAAGCCTGCTCAGGCTCTGGAGAGTCGCCTGCCCTGTGGGCAGCAACTGCACTCTCAGAGTGCTAGGATTACAGGTGTGAGCCACCAACTGCACTTCTCACTGGGTGGGCGCTGAGGCACTGAGAAGGGCATGGGGGGCGTGGGGCTGGGGTGTGGTCCTGCAGTCGGAGACCTGGGCTGGGGTGTGTCCCAGAGCCAAGGCTGGCAGGGTGTGCCAACCTGGGCAGGATGCGGGAGCACCTGTGCCATCACCAGGTGATGTCAAGCACCTCCTTCCCAAGGGCTGTGAGTGGACCAAGGACCTGCATGAACCGCAGCTCACACACCGGGGGTGCGGAGGCTCATGTCTGTGCTCACAGGCCGGGCTGGCCTCCAGTGGGGCACAGGGCGCAGGGCAGGTGGCGTGCACTGGGGACCCCAGGCTCCACCCCCGCCCCACAGCAACACTTGGGGACCGCTGGGCTGCATCAGCCTCCGCTGCGGCATCGGTGCCAGGAGAGCAAATGGCACGTTGGGATTCTGTGCCAGGAACAAGCTGCCTGCAGTTTCTGCTGCCATCCTGGCGGCACCTAATCCCCAACTTTTGGCAGCAGTTCTGGAAGCGGTTTGTGCAGTAAAGGGAGGCCGCGTGGGTGCTGCTCTGGCACTCCCGAGGTTGTGCTGTGGGCACCCCCCAGAGCAGGTTACCTCTGACACAGAGTGGCTTTGCAGCCAGCTCCCCTGGCCTGGGAGAGGTCATCCAGCCTCCCAGAGCTGTCCCCGACAGCAGGGCTAGCTCCTTCCTTCTTAAAAGGGGGCCTTCCTGCAGCCCCTTTGGTCAAGTGGACCAGGCCAGGGCTCAACTGGGGCACCTCAAGAAGGTGAGGGCACTGACACTCAGGGAGGGGCCCAGGGCAAGCCCCCAGCAGGCACCCCTGCAGCAGGGCTCACCCCTCAGCACACAGCCAGCGCCCAGTGAGCGCCTGCTTCAATCCCTAGACGCAGAGCCTGTGCGCCACTGGAGGGGCAGGCTGGGCACCAGCCCACTGAGGCAGGCAGCCCCTCTAGCCCTACCTGGCACCTTCCCTCCCAAGAGAGCGGTAGGGCTGGGAGACCAGGTCCACCCACCTCTGCTTTAAGACACCAGTACTTTCCAGGAGAGACAAAGAGCTTTGGTATGAATTAGATTGTTCCAGTGGGGAGTAAGATTCGCACAAAAGCAGTCGGGATTGTGGGGGTTAGTCCTTGCCTCCCCACACACCTGCCAGAGACAGCGGCACTGGAGGTAGAGAGATTCCGGTCTAATTATTTGGGGGAACTGTTAGAATCTAGAAGCGACTCTACTCTGTGACCCAGTTTCCCTTGAGTTATTGTCATAAAATCTGCTTTGCAAATTTTGCAGATGTGACTGAAAACTGACCACAAGGCTTTTAGTTTTCTGTTAGAGTCCAGATCCATGCCATTGGCCAAGTACCTAGCATAGGCCAGCTCCTTGTCCCCACAGTGACAAGGGCAAGAAGATGGCCTTGGTCTCCCACACCCCACCACCTGTGAATATCCGGGGGTGAGGGGAGCAGACTAGGGTGGGGAGGCTTACATGGTATAGGCTTGGCCCAGCCTGAGACACATGTAGTTTTCAATCCAGAGCACACAACCAAAAAGTTGTTCCCACCAATAGCTGATGGCCTTCCAAACTGTACCCTCTGCCCACAGGAGATGGGAGGTCACTCTGAGTAGCTGGCAGAGGCAGCATGTGGCACAGATATCTACAGGAAAGGGCATCTCCCAGGTTCAGTATTGCATGGACCTTTCAGTACCAGAGTGGTGATGGCAGTACCAAGGGCACCAGGGACATAACAATGTAGAACCATAGCATGCACTTGCTGCATTCAGAGAGACAGGTCCGGGGTTCACATCTGGCCACAGGGGAAAGGGGGCGCTAGCCCCACCCACACAGACACATTTCCACCCGGCCCCAGGCGTCCTCAGGACGTCTGGCGTCAAGGCCAGAGCTCAGAGGCTGGAGAGTGGGGTAGCAGTTGCTGGTCCCTGCCTGCCCTCCAGGGAGGAGAGTGGCCAACATGGGGCAGCCCTGTGGCTGCAGTCCCCTCACAAATGAGGCTGGTCCTGGTGCACCCGTGCAGAGGTGACAGGAATGACTGGTTTTTTTCCTGCTGGCCCTGGAGTGTGAGCATGAGTGTGGGGGTGCCCAGCCCAGCCAGGCCCTGAGGCCCAGCAGCCCTGGGGCTGGCTGAGACTGGCTGACCTGCGGGGCCACCTCCCCCAGTGACTGCCGTAGGTCTGGGCTCAGCGGAGGCTGCTCTGGTCCTTGGAGCTGCTGAAGGGCCAGGGCTCACCGTGGTGCCTGCCGTGTTCAGAGGCTGTAATTACACGTCTCTGTCCTGTGGGCCGAGTCACAGAAGGCGTTCAGGGAGGTGTTTGTGGGGCCTGTGATTCAGGAGCTCATGAGAAAAGTGGTGGCTTGCACAGTGGAGAAATTAGGGCCTCAGTGCCAGCGGCAGGCAGCCACCTGCAGCCCGGGCCAAAGCCACTGCCAGCCCCTGTACTAGCTTCTGTCCTGGCAGCCAGAGCTGGAGGCCTTGCCCACTGGACACCTGTCCCGGCCCTGCTCCTCAGGCATGCGTCTGCATGTCCTGCCATTCCTTCCACCACCTTCGGGAGGCTGACCCTCTGCTGCACACAGGACCCAGAGAAGACACACACCAGCTCCCCAGGAGCTCACACAGATGAGCACACACACAACTACACACACAAACACATATGTACAATCACACAGCCACACAAACACACCACCACAACACAGCCACACATGCATGCATAAACATGCATAGCCACACGCAAGCACACAGCCACATGTACAGACACAGCCACACATGGATGCATACATGGGCACATGATCCCACCTCTTGCAAACCAGCATGTCTGCGCTCACACCCATCCCACACGAAGCGCCCACTTGCCTTGAAGGGATGGACGGCACCAGACCTCAGCAGGGGTGGCCGAAGGATCAGGGAGCGGCCGGGAGGCCAGCCTGGGCCCTGGACACGGCGTCTGAACGGGGCTGCCTGACTCACCACCTTTCTGTCCCAGGGGCCACCAAGGACATGGGGAAGATGCTTGGGGGTGATGAGGAGAAGGACCCAGATGCAGCCAAGAAGGAGGAGGAGCGCCAGGAGGCCCTGCGCCAGGAGGAGGAAGAGCGCAAAGCCAAGTACGCCAAGATGGAGGCGGAGCGAGAGGTCATGCGGCAGGGCATCCGTGACAAGGTGGGCACCAGGGCCGGGCACTGTGGGAGCCTCACCCTCCAGGAAGACTGCTCGGTGGGGCCCAGACCCTGCCTGGAGGGGAGGGGAGGGGAGTGCCGGGGCAGAGGGGCAGGGCCTTCCATCAGCCAGGGTCTCAGAACATAGCCTTGGGGCTTTGGGAGGGGGCCCGACTGTGGGGGGAGCAGGACAGTGGGTGACCCCCAGGTGTCCACATCTGGATTGGGGGTTCACTCTGTGGGGCCTTCCTGCTCCTGATGGCAGGGCTGGCCAGTCCTCATGGGGTTGCTGGGCCCCGGACTCCGAGGGAAGGCCTTGCAGGAAGAGGTGGGGGCCAGGCCACCCAGGACACGACTGCCTGGCCAGGGGACACTCCTGAGGCTAGCTTCGGGCTTGGGGTAGGGACGCCCTTCAGGGAGGGACCTCATACCTCCTGGGATGCACAAGGCGGGGGACATCCACCTGGCCGCAACCTTCCCTTGGGAGTGGGGCAGCCGGAGAACACCATGCCCCATCACAAACGGGGAAACCAAAGCCCAGAGCGGGAGTCCATGTGCAAGGCTGAACCAGCAGTAAGGCCCAGGCAGCCAGCACAGTGACAGCCACACACAGCCTGGCCTTCCAGCTGCCAGGTCGGGGATGGGGAGGCCGTCAGGGCAGCTGCTCCGGCCTGGTCTGTGGGCACCCACAGTGGGCCGGGCTGGCTGGGAGCCGGCAGGAGGCAGGGCCTTGGGTGGCTGAGAGCAGAACCGTGGGCAGAAGGGGGTGTGAGGTAGGGTTTGGGTGCTGCCGAGGCAGGTGCCTGGCTCTGAGGTTGGGGCTACAGCAGATCTGGTGGGGGAGAGTGGTGTCCCCGGGGGATTGCCTGGTCCCTGGCCCCGAACTGCTGAGATGCCCTGGGTGCAGGGTGGGAAGGCTCAGACCCCCAGGCCCTCCCTGTGCTGGTGATGCCCTGACCATGAAGAGAAGCTGTTTCCATTTTGTGTCAGCCATGCAGGGAGGGCCGGCTCTGCTGGGTCTCAAGTGGACCTCCCAGGGTGCACAGAGGGCAGGGCCAGGGAGGGCAGCGGGCCCCACAGGTCGGGCTCGCCCAGGTCCCTGAGCCTGCACAGTGGTGCCCCTCCCCCCCGTCCCAGGCACCACAGAGGGTGCAGAGCACCCGTGATGGGGAGGGGGGCCACACACCCCAATGACGCACCATGGGCCACTCGACGTGTCTCCTGTAGAAAGCTCCTGTGACTCTGCTGTGATAGCAGCTCACGGTCCCCTCACTGTCCCCAGCAGACCCGACCCTGCCTCAGTCTGTGAGTCCAGGCTGAGGGCTGTGGGGAAGTCGGAAAACGCTCCACTGACCAGACCCCAGCGAAGCAGCCAGACTTCACCCAGCCTGTGCCCAGAGACGCAGGTGTCGGGAATGGGCGGCTGGGACAGGAGGAGAAGGGAGAGTGGGGGTCAGAGGACAGAGAGAGAGACAGAGACAGGGAGAGACAGAGACAGAGACAGAGATTGAGACAGAGAGAGACAGAGACAGGGAGAGGCAGAGAGACAGAGACAGGGAGAGAGAGACAGAGACAGAGAGACAGAGACAAGGAGAGAGACAGAGAGAGGCAGAGAGACAGAGACAGGGAGAGAGAGACAGAGACAGAGACAGAGAGAGACAGGAGAGGCAGAGAGACAGAGACAGGGAGAGAGAGACAGAGACAGGGAGAGACCCAGACAGCAACAGAGGCAGAGAGAAGGGAACAGCAAGAAAGAAAGAACTGAGAGCCACGGAGATCCCCAGGCAGAGCTGAGAGGGGAGACACTGATAGGCATGGGGGGTGGTGGCGGGAGCTTGCTGGGCTGGGAAGCCATCTGTGTGTCCATCTGTCTGTGTCACAGCAAGAAGGCAGACCTGGCCACTTGAGGGGCTCAGGGCCGCCCCAGGCCCACCTCATTCTGTGGGGTCCCCAGAGCCAGGATGGGGCAGGCACAGAGTGGTCCTGGCCAGGCCTCAAGGGCTGTGGGGATAGGGTAGCAGGGGTCAGAGACTGGGTGGCTTGGCCCAGATGTGGCATATGTGGCAACTGGCCCCTCACAGGGAATGGGCCACACCTGGGGAGAGGTGGAGGCCTGAGACCCTCACTGTGGGGCCAGAGCAGAGGGTGAGATGATTCCTGGGGCCCCCAACGCACCCCGGGTGGGTTCAGGCACAGGCCATGTGGGGCAGCACCTCCGCAGCTTCTGTATGGGAGCCCGGAGCTGGAGGCTGGCGCAGGGCACTCGGGGACAGGTTTGGAGGCTCGGGCTCCACCCTGCTGCCGGCTTCTCTCCCCAGGAGGCCCCACTCCACCCCCACCCCGCCAAGGTGGGGCTCTCCATGCCCACCTGCTGCCTGCCTGCCCTCAGCCTTTCAGAAATTCAGAGTCCAAAGAAAGGCCCCTGAAACGCACCTGCCCCACTACTGTTTTCCCTTATTTTCCTGGAAATTGTGAAGAAATTCATATTCCCAGCAAATTCAACAAACCTCTAGCAGGCTGGATATGGGGAAGAGAAATGGGGAAATATCCAAGCTAAAACCTCAAAATAGGACCCTCTAGGCCAGGCGAGGTGGCTCACACCTGTAATCCTAGCACTCGGGGAGGCCAAGGTGGGAGGATCACTTAGGTTAGGAGTTCGAGACCAGTCTGAGCAAGAGCAAGACCCCTGTCTCTACGAAAAACAGAAAAATTAGCTGGGTGTGGTGGCGCATGCCTGTAGTCCCAGCCACTCCGGAGGCTAAGGCGGGAGGGTCGCTTGAGCCCAGGAGTTTGAGGCTGCAGTGAGCTGTGATGATGCCACAGCACTCTAGCCTGGGTAACAGAGTGATACCCTGTCTCAAAAAAAAAAAAGTTATTTGTAAAAACAGGACCCAGACCAGATGGGGAGGGTAGCTACTGGGGTTCCACCAGGACCCTGCAGGGATCCAAGCCCCAGGAATACTGACGCCTGTAGGAGGAAGGGCTGGGCCCTGCTGTCCTTGCACAGCCTGGCTCTCTGGATTTGGTCTGGGCCCAGCGGGGAGCAGGAGGTGGCCAGGACTTGAGGCCTCATGCCTGTCCATAAGAACAGCTTTCTCAGGACACCCACCTGCCCCACGGGTCCTGGAAGTACCAGCCTCCCCTGCATTGAAGGCCCAGTTGCACCCAGACACCCTGGACCCCATGTCCACACCAGTTTCTGCAGGGCCCTCCGCCACTTGGGCCTTGGCTGGTGGTATCCCAACCCCAACGCCTTACCTGTTCCCCACAGGTGGGAACCCTGCCCTCAGGTATGGTACCCGGTGGTCCTCACTGGCCAGGCTTCCTCCAGCCTCCCTGACCGTGTACAACCTCCAGGCATCTCGGGAGCTGGTCAGAGAAGGGGGGCCCGGCCACTCTGTCCAAGGCTTCTCTGCAGATGGGGACCCAAGGGCTGGGCCGGGGTGACATGTCCTCTCGAGCGCCGGGCTCCCCAAGGCAGCCCACTATCTGAGACTTTTCATCTCAGAGGGTGGGTGCAATTCCCAGAGGAGCATGTTGTTCCTGCCTCCCAGCAAGAGGCCATCTGGGTATGTCCAGGCCAGGAGGGGAGACTGGCGCCCTGTGCTCGGTTTGCATGCCCACCACCTGTTTGCATGTGTACCGCCGGATTTGCATATGCTTCCAGCCACCCATGTTTGGCACCTGAGCCACAACCTTCAGTCTGGGGCCCGGGCATGGAGCTGGCAGGTCTGAGCACCCACCTGGCTCCTCCCCTCCCCCAGCTCCTCCCTCCCCCACGTCCTGCACTTGCTCTAGGCTCAGTCTGAGTTTGCACCGCTGATAACAGGTGTTTTGTGCTGATGGTTGCTAGCTGTTTGGTCATATTATTGGTTCTCAGTATTGATTAACACCCATTGCTGTGTTTTCTCAACAACACGATGTTTTCAGGATTTAGTGTCTCTCCTCCTATATGTCAGGTCCACCCTGAGCTCCCCCCAGCAGCCAGCACCACAGGGTGTGGTTTCTAGTGCTCCACAGGGTGGCCCAGCTTCTCCTGTGGCCCTGTCTCAGGGCATTGTTCCTGGAGAGCCACTGCCTAGCACAATGACCGATGGACGCCTGGATGGGTGTGACCGGTCGTTTGTTTCTGGAGCGCAGAAGCCTCAGAACCAGGTCTCAGCCAGACCACATGGAAGCCACCCGGCTCAGGAGCCCAGAGCCCGGGCAGAGCACCCCTGACCCTCAGGTCAAGCCCACAGTGGCCTTAGCCTCAGAATGACCTTGAATCTCAGAGGAGTGACTGGTAGTACAGGCCAAGCTCAGAGTGACCCATGACTTGGGAGCAGGGCCTAGGGTCTCTTTCTGGACCCTCACCTCCCTGAGGTCACTTTTCCGGTCAAGGAGGTCCCTTTGCTCAATCACGCACCTCATGTTCCTGCTATGACACGTATGTTCCCCCCAGTACACACGTGTTCCTGAGCACTTCTGCTGTGAGTGTAGCCTTGGGAGCACGGCCCCCTGGGTCAGGCCTGCAGTCCTCACCCCGGTGGCACACGTGTTGCTGCCGTGTGGACAGACGCCCTCCTGCTGTAGATCCTGTCCAGGTCCGTGCCTCTGGCTGGATGAAGCTTTCTCTGGCCTGACCTAATTTCTGGTGGCATCTCTCTCCCCGGCGCACCGCCCCACAGGACACTGAGCACATGCTCCTCCCTCCCCTTCTATGCCTGGGGCTGCTGCCTGTCCAGGGTGAGGCTGTCCCAGGAGGGACACCATCATGGTGGCCCAGGATAAGGACCCGGCTCTGCTTGCTGGTGGGGCACAGGGGACAGTGACTGGCTGGTGCCTGGTCCTCTCTTCCCACTGACATATCAGTGCTCTGGTTCTGTGCTTGCAGGGCCCTCTGGGTGACGTGCCTACCCCTGCTCAGCTTGCTCAGATGTTCCCGCCTTACCCTTGTCACCTGGTCCTCGAGGCCACCGCTCTCCCCGCCCCCCCACGGGCACTCCCAGCTCTGTTAGGCTGTGGAGGGCACTGAGACAAGCCCATGATGGCCTCTTCCCAGTGCCCCCAGGCGCTCTGGGCACAGGTGGGCTGAAAGCATGGTGCCCTCCTCTAGCTCTTGGCTGAGTTTGCCTTTGCCTCCCCTTCGCCCAAAGCCACCCACAGCCCCAGGACAGGGGATGGCTGCTGAGGCTGCCCTCAGTGGGGTGGAAGCAGCAGGGGCGGGCTCCTTGGAGACCAGGTTAGGCACCAGGAGCAGCGCCCACCCCTTCTTTTGGTAGGGGCTGGTAAGGAGAAAAGAAATGAGCCAGAAACAGCAGGGGGTGGGAGGGGGTCCTCCTTGACAGAAACACCCCCTCCCCAAGGCTGGTGACCCTGCACTTGTGTGCTCTTTAGTAAGACTCTGAAGTCCTTGTGGATCCTGTAAATTGCTGGCATGCCCTCCTAGACTCTCCCTCCTCAATGCCTCTGCCAGTGCCCATCTCTGCTCTGCTGCCACCCTTAATCTGCAGCCCAGGACCTTGGACCTGGCCAAGGGGAGCCTCTGCCCCTAGATATACCAGCCCCCAGACCAGCCCCACCCCAAAACCTTTGAGGTTGGCTTGGCCCGGCCCTGTTCCCACCAGCCCCAAGGCAGCAAGAGGTCTGTTACAAGAAAAATACCCAAACTCTAAAATAATTTAAAGAGGTTTATTCTGAGCTGAATGCGTGTGACCAACTGACCGGGGCACATGGCCTCAAGAGGTTCTGAGAAAATGTGTCTGAGGCGTCTGGATTGTAGTTTGGTTTTATACATTCATGGAGACTGGAATTACAGGTAAAGTCATAAATCAATACAGGGACGTTGTCCATTCATTTGGCCCCAAAAGGCAGGACATCTCAAAAGGGAGGGGCTTACAGGTTATAGGTGGGTTTAAAGATTCTTTGATTTGTAATTGGTTAAAGAAATGAAGCTTTGTCTAAAGGCTTGGAATGTTTTAAGATAAGGAAGGTTGTTAATCAGAGACAAGCCACTGGCATTTACTGAGTGAGACTCCAGTGATCTGTTAAGTAACTTGAGGACCTGCAGGTGTAGGTTAACTGTTCTCTTGCAGGGCCTTAGGTCCTGTTAATGTACTGTTATAAAGAGTAACCCCAGCAGGGAGGGGAGTGACACCTCTCCAGTCTAATCCATTTCACACCACCCTCTCCTCTGTGTCCCGATGTCCCTTTCTGTCTCTTACAAAGACACTCCCACTGGATTTAGGCCCCTCAAATCCAGAACGAGCTCATCTTCATCCTTACCTTAATAACATCTATGGAGACCTGGGGAACGTGTGGCCTTGGGGCCACACGTGGCCTTCTGGATCCTTGAGCGTGGCCTTTTGGCTGAATCCAAATTTTACACAATAGTCCCCATGTTGTACCTTAATAAAGGGATTTGTTCTGTTAAGTTTGGATTCGGTGGAGGGGCTGCACTCGGGGATCTGGAGGGCCACATGTGGCCTTGAGGCTGCAGGTTCCCCACCCCTGGAACTACAGCGTGGCCTGCCAGGGGCTGGGGCATGGCAGCATGCAGGGAGCCTTGGCCAGGCATGTGGGCGCCACGGCAGGATGCAGGAGCCGGGCAGGGGGTCGGACACTGTTCTTCCCTGCCCCGGGCGGAGGCTTCCTGGAAGGCAGGCCCCAGTGGGGTCGCAGCATTGACTCCCCCCAGGAAGATGCGGGCCCCCCTCCCCCACTTCCCCCATCGAGGCCCGTGGTCAGTGGGGTCCACCACCCCTCCGGGGTGGGGTCCCCTCTCCTTCCGGAGTCGGGGGGGGGGGCCGTCGGTGCTGGCGCGCCTGGTGGGCTGGGGGGTCCCTCGGCCGGAGCCCCGGCGTGCGCGCCCCCACGCCGCCCTCTCCCCGCAGTACGGCATCAAGAAGAAGGAGGAGCGCGAGGCGGAGGCCCAGGCCGCCATGGAGGCCAACTCGGAGGGCAGCCTGACGCGGCCCAAGAAGGCCATCCCGCCGGGCTGCGGGGACGAGCCGGAGGAGGAGGACGAGAGCATCCTGGACACGGTGATCAAGTACCTGCCCGGGCCGCTGCAGGACATATTCAAGAAGTAGCGCGGCGCCGCAGCCGCGGGACCCCGGAGCCCCCGCCCCCGCCCGCCCGCCCCGTAAGACCCTCCGCGGAGACCCCGAAGGGATGTCGGGAGCCCAGTGCAGCCCCCACGCCGATATAAGCCATAGCCCTAGGTCTGCCCTTCGCGCCCCCACGCCTCGGGAGCCTCCGCCCGCCCCGCCGCCACCCCAACCCCCACCCGGCCGGGGCGCCCGACCCCCGGGCCCCTGCAGCCGCCGCGGCCTGGGGTCGGCCCAGTGCTCCTCTGCCCGCGGGGCTGGGGCCCCACGCCCGGGTCGCCCCTTCCCGCTCTGGCCGTTCACCGCCCGCGCGCCCGGCGGCGCCGAGCCCAGAGCCGCCCCGCGGCGGGCGCTGGAGCGCGCCCAACTCAGGAGCACAGCCATAGCGCGCGGGGAGGGGGCTGCGGCGCGCGGCGGGAGCCCGGCCCCGCCCCCCGTGTGCCCGCCCCCTGTCAGCTGGCAGTCCACCTTCCGTCCCCCGCCCGCGCACTGGCACCCGGGTTGCCGATGGAGCTTCTCGGCGTCTTCCGGTCCTAGTGGACCACCTCCTTCGGCACCCCTCGCATTCTTAGCCCATCTCTTGTCTCTCTCCTTCCCTCCCTGCCTTCTGCCCTCACTCCTCGGGAAGGTTTTGCTTCTTAGGAGCGCCATGGCCGTGTTCTCTTCTAAACCAAGGGAAACAAAGCAATAGGTTGGGGGGAGCTCAGAGAGCATCTGGACACGGCCACTCCTCTCCGGTCCCCTCTTCTCCACCGGGGAGGCTGCTGGTTCTTCGTACGGGGCCCTGCCCTCGCGTCTGGGCACCCACACTTTCAGCAAGAGCTGGAGAGGCCTGAGAAACCCAGAGCCCTCGCGGGGTGCGTGCGGTGGTCTGGAGACCCGCGCCCGGACCAGGGCCCAGCGCGAGTCCGGCAGAAACCCGCGAGGCGCCCCGCCCCCCCCCCACCAGCCTCGAGCCCTTCTCCTCTGTCCTTGTTTAATTTGCATCACAATTTGTTGAATCTCAGGTAAATGAGGTCTTCTGTATTTGATGAGTTTTGTCTTGACAGAAAGGCCCTCGCCTGGTTCCCCGGCCCTTTCTGTCCACATGGAAAATGCATTCAGTGTCGGCGCGTCGCGCGCCAGGGCGTGGCTCGGCATTGACCCTCACGACCTTACATAGCTTTAGAGAAGCCATAACGACCAGACTGCAATACTAACCACCGACGCCCGCGCTGCCGAGGCGCGCGCCCGCCCGCCCCCGTCTCGCTCGCCCTGCGCCCTCTCTGACTCCTCCGGGTCCACGTCTTTTTTAAATGCCTGTCTTCACACTTTAAAAAGCCAGCTCTGAGCAGACAGGGCGTCCTCTCGCAGAAACCGCCATCCCGTTCCCAGCGCATGGGGCGCCCGGGGCCGCCGAGCTTAGCTAGACCGTGGATGTTGTCTGTCCGTCCGTCCCTGCGCCCCTCCTGCATGTCGGGGGCCCTCGCGTGTGTTCTCTCCGGATGGCATCACAGCCAATAAACACCACAGTGATTTCACACGCGTGGCCATTCCTTCCAGAGTTCCTTTCCGCCAGAAATGGACCCGCAGGGCCCCGCACCCTGCCCACCCTGTGGGTGGAACAGGGCCATGCCCTGCCAGGTAGAAAGCACCTTGCCCTCTCCCTGGGACACCTGCAGGGTCTCCCCATCCTCCTTCCTGACCCAGGTTCGCCCCCTCTCACCCATTCTCCCCAAGGCATCCCTAGCCAGAGTAATCTCCATTTAAATGCAGACCTGCCCCTTCCGGGGCCCCAGTCCCCCAGGGCGAGTCTTCCTCCTGCCCTCTGGTCTCCCTGCAGGCCCCCACCACTGCCCCCAGGCCCCAATTATAGCCTTTCCATCCCCCTAGCTCTACCAGGCCCTGGGGCCCAGATCACACTACTGCCCTAGCTCACGTGTCCCCAGGGCATTCTTATCCTGGGGGGCCATCCTCCTGTGCCACCACTGCAGTTCTGGGTTCCACACCCTGCAGGGAATGCCTGCCAATCTGGGCTGAGGCCAGAAGATCTGCTGGTTGGACCTGCTGGCTCTCTGGCCTGGAACGGGCCCTCCCATTCTGACCCCAGCCCAGAGGACAGCCCTCTGCCTCCCTTCTGGCGGTCCTGCCATGTCCTTCCCATCCCAATCCACCCAGGATGGTCAGCCACACCCCTACGTGCTGTGGGGTCTTACAGTGGGGAAGAGAGATTGGGCTCAACTCCCAACACAGAACGGGCAAGTGCGAATGTGTAGCCAAGGAGCAGGGTGGGTGTCAGTGGATGGAAAATCACTAAGAGGACACTTCAGGGTCAGGGAGATTCTAGCCAAAGACAGGCCAGAATGCCCAGACGTCACCTGGTCAATGGAAAGTGATCAGATGTCAAGGATGGGGGGTTCTTATTAAGTTAACTTAGCAGGGTTCTTTGCTAAAACTGGATTTTACAAGGAAGTGTACAAATGGGCCTAGCAGAAGTTTCAGAAGCCTAACGAAAGTTTGGCCAAGCAAGGAATCTTTGTCAGGGCCCCTTCCAGGGAGGTGGCCTGTCTGGGTCTGGTGGCCTGTGCTGGCTGGGAATGCACAGTGGAGCTTCCTGCAAAACCTGCCAGGACTCAATGGGCAGAAAGGCCACATGTGCTCTGCCCCTATGCTGGGCCCTCCAGAGCCCTACTGAATGCCTGGTGGGGCCCGCAGGGAAAGTGCTGTCTTCCAAGCACAGGGAGGAGTGTCTCCCATTCCCCCTGTCAACGGAAAAGAACCTAAACTCTATAAAACAGAGAGGTTTATTCTGAGCTGATTATGTGCGACTATGGCCCAGAGAGTCATGCCCAAGAAGCCTTGAGCAAGTGGTCTCGCTGTGGTTGGGTTACAGTTTGGTTTTATATGTTTTGGGGAGACAGGAATTACATGCAAAGTCATAAATCAATACATGGAAGGTGTACATTGGTTTGGCCTGAAAAGAGGGGACATCTCGAAGCAGGGCATTACAGGTTATAGGTGCGTTTAAAGATTCTTTGATTTGTAATTGGTTAAAGAAACGAAGCTTTGTCTAAAGGCTTGGGATGTTTTAACTTAAGGATATCTGTTAATCAGAGACAAGCCACTGGACATTTACCAAGACTCAAGTGATCTGTTGAGTAAATCGATGGCTTGCAGGTATGGTTTAAGCTTTGCCTTGCATAGTCTTAGGCCTGTTAAGGAATTACAGAGGACATCTCCAAGAAGGGAGGGGGCATGATAAGGTGTATCTGACCTCCCTTCTCATGGCCCACAACTCAGCTTTAGGGTTTTCTGGGGTCCCCTTGGCCAAGAGGGGGGTCAATTCAGTCAGCTGTGCAGCTTAAGATTTTATTTTATTTATTTATTTATTCTTTTTTGTCACCCAGGCTAGGGTGCACAGCTCAGTACAACCTCAAACTCCTGGGCTAAAGCAATCCACCTGCCTCAGCCTCCTGAGTAGCTGGGACCACAGGCATGCACCACTACACTCGGCTAATTTTTCTATTTTTTGTAGAGACAGTGTATCAGTATGTTGCTCAGGCTGGTCTCAAACTCCTGGCCTCAAGCAATCCTCCTGCCTTGGCCTCCCAAAGTGCTAGGATTATAGGCGTGAGCCACTGTGCCCAGCCGAGATCTTATTTTAGTTCACACCTGGATCTGAAACTCAGTCTTTGCAGCCACTTCTGTGGTTTGGCCACTGCACACTGCCCCCTAGCATGGTTGCTCTCAGAAGGGCTCCCCAAAGCCCACCCACTGCCCAGCCCTCGTTCTTCCCCCACTGGCTACCCCCCACCGTGTAGCCCTCTGGATCCCTCTCAGGCCTGAACAGGAACCCGGTGGTGCTAGGTCATGACAAAGACAGCCTTCCCTCAGAAACTTGGCCAGCCCTTCCTCCAGCAACTGACAGGTCAGACCTGAGCCCACCCTGGACCCATCCCTCACCGTCAGGTGATGGTGTTGAGGACCTCCGGGGAGACCTACTGTTCACTTGATGTTTGTTGAGCCCCTACGATATATGGTGCTCTGTTCTAGGCACCGATGATAACTGAGGTCCCTACCCCAGAATTGATTTTTCTAGTGATGGGAAACAGATGATAAATATGTAAGTCACATGGTGATTTCTCCTTTGCAGGAAAATTCATCAGAGAGGGATAGTGAGGGGTTACTACTTCATGAGTGGTCAGAGGGCCCCTCCCTGAGGGTGACGTGCAGAGACCCGAAGGGAGGTGGAAGCCCCGTAGGTGTCTGGTGGGAGAGCTTTGCAGGCAGAGAAACAGCCATGCAAGATCCGGGAGGTAGAGCTGCCCTGCACATTGCAGAGTGGTGACAATGTCCACCTGATACGACCTTGCCCCAGGTGCTTGCTGGAGGACCACCCTGCCTCTTAGCAGAGTCTCCTTCCTTTCTGGACCTTTAACTGTGTTTGAACAAAGCAGAGCACGCTTCTCAGCTCTGGATGCCCCGGAGACGTCCTCCACTCCCCAGGCAGGGAAGTCCCTCAGTCTCCTGGCTCTGATTGCGTCCTCTGCCTGGTTCCTGCGGGCAGCCAGCCCCAGATGGGCCGGGCCGGCTCTGCTTTGATTTCTTTTCTACCCTCCTCTCCAGCGACCTGCACCTGCTGAGCCACTTAACCAAGAAGGCTTTCAGGAGAGATTATAAAGGTCCAGCAATTAAGGACCGTTCTGTGTAGCCGTGCTGGTCCGCAGCGAGGCAAATGCTGCTGTCCACCACGAAGCCAGCGGGGGCCAGGGAACCCCGGGCCTGGGCCACCTGCCTGCACCACTTGGGAACGGCTCCACTCCTGTGGTCAGCGGGTTCGCCGTCAGGTCTGAAAGCGCGGGACGGCGTGGGTGAGAGCGTGGGTCCCACGACCCAAGAGCCGGGAGGCGGCCACACCGGCGTGGCCCCGAGGATGGACGGGGCCTCGGGGCAGGACGACCCGGGCGCTGAGGCGAGGCGTCTGGCGACGACCGCCTCCCAGACCCGTCCTCCGCGCCCGGCGCAGCCCCGGCCGGCGGAGCCAATCATCGCGCGCCAGAGGAGGCCGCCGCGATTGGCTCTGAGAAGGCCACGTGGGAAGCCAGGCCAATCAGAGCCAGAGAGACGCCATTGCAGGAGGCTGAACCGCGGTGGAGCGGAGTCCGCCTGCCGGTCTACCCGGGGCCGCCCCTGTCCCACGGGGCCCCGCCCCCGCCGCCCGGCCCCCCCACGAGGCCCCGCCCCCGGCACTTGCTCCGCCCCCGTCCGGCTGTGCCCGGCTGTGCCCGCTGCCCCAGGCCCTTCCCGCCGGCCCGTGGGCCCCTCCTCACCTTCGGGCCGGGGTCTCGTCCAGCCTGCACCTCGGCGTAGCCCACGAGCGACCTGGGTTGGGGATCAGAAAGCGACCCCCACCGTGAAGGCCCGGAAGCAGTTCTCTCCTGGCCGCCTGCCGCTCCCCCCCGCCCAAGGCCGCCGTGACACCCGACTACGACTCCGGCGTTCCCCCGCCGTCTGTGTGAAGCCGGCCGCAGGGAAGTTCCGGACCTGCCTCGTCTGACTTAGGTCGTGCGACCCCATCGCGGAGGGGTCTGCCCCACACCCGGAGGCGGGAAGAACCTGGGCGGACAGGCCTCCCTGGGTTTCCCCTTGACAAGGGAAAAGAAGCCAGACTCAAGCTCCCCCGCAGCTGACTGAATGGACCCCCTCAATTACAAATCAAGGAGTCTTTAAACCACCTATAACCTCTAAGCCCCCGCTTCGAGATGGCCCACCTTTTCGGGCCAAACCAACGTATGCCTTCCATGTATTGATTTATGACTTTACCTGTAACCCCTGTCTCCCTGAAATGTATAAAATCAAACTGTAGCCCAACCACAGAGAGTCGCTCAAGGCTTTTTGGGCATGGCTCCGGGCCATGGCCCTCAAATTTGGCTCAGAATAAACCTCTTTAAATTATTTTACAGAGTTTGGCTTCTTTTCCGTTGTCACCGGCATAGCCTGCTGAGGGGCCCTCCTCCTGGGCTGGGACAGGCCTCTGCGGAGGACACAGCCAGGCACCCACTCCTGGTGGTGGACATGAATGTGGGGGTGGCTGGCTGGGCCAGTCACCCCAGGCCCAGGTGGGGGTGTGAGGCTCAGTGTGGACCCTGAGTCAGGCAAGCAGAATGGCTACACTTCTCCAAGGACAAAGTCTCAGAGCAGCGTGGGGCAGGCTCTGGTCAGCAGCACTTTATTCTGCAGTCAGTTGGTCATTCGGTTGGTGGGAGCTGAAGTTTGGGGAAGACCCATGGCTGGGTGGGCCAGAGTGCTGTGCTCCCCACACCGCTTGTCCCGGATGCTGGAAGCTGGCAGTGCTGCCCCCAGGCCCCAGGGTCCCCCTGCACCTGACCCTCCAAGGCTCCCTCCCCACCGGCCCCCCAGGTCTCCCTGCCAGGCCTCCCAGGCCCCAGTGGGGCTCAGGATGACTTCTTGCAGCCCTGGAGGACCAGGCATCAGAATTGAAATTTAGTTCATTTCTACAAAATAGAAGACTTTTTCCTGCCCCCTTGAGTCCATTGAGATCTAAGCTGCACAGGGAGCAAAGGACTTGCCTGAGGAGGGGCCTGGCAGAAGTGCAGGGGCAGGGAGGGTCTGCTGTCCCTGCGGGAGGATTGGCAGTGAGGGAGGCTGCTCCTCCCAGGCTTTCTGAAGTGCCCTGTGTGGAGGTGGAGCCCAGGAAGGGCAGATGCCTCCATGCGACTGGCTGACCTTCCAAGGCCAGGCCCAAGCACCACCCTTCGGTGAGGGTCTAGGGGCGGCCACAAGAGCTGCTGTGTGTGCAGCCGCAGAGGGAGTGGCCCACAGAAGGGCCTGTGCTCTTTGTCCGGCAGCCAAAGTCTCAATTCTCCCACAGAGTCCCAGATTCCAGGGCCCATCAGCCTCTGTCCACACATGTCCACTGGGCCCTGGCTGTGGGGCCCGAGAGGTGGGGGCATGTCCTATCGAACCTCCTGGGTCCTCAGCTGCCCTCCTGTTACCCACCCAGGACTGAGGCTGGGAACAGGGCAGCCTGGTGGCCTGGCTGGGACTCCAGGTAAAAGGGCACATCGACACCCCAGCTCAAGTCTCTCTCTTCCAATTCCTAATAAAATGAGCAGAAATAAAGTTAAAGAAATAATCAAAACTCACCAACCAAGATAAATTCACCTAGGGCTGGGGCAGGAAATATATACAATGAGCCTGGAAGTAAGGAAATGCTAAAAAACAATAAAAAATAAACCACAATGATGGGTATGTCAAAAGGAGACTACAGAGAGATGTTCCAATGGCCAAAGCTGGAGTGACTCGAGCAACAGAATGAAGTAGAGCTGGACTATAACCCACAGTGCACAGGAGATGTCCTCCAGTCCATGTGATATCAGTAAATGACTGAGTAAACCAGGTATGGTGGTGGCACCTGTAGTCCCAGCTACTTGGGAGGGAGAGGCCAGAGGATCACTTGAGCCCAGGAGTTTGAATCTGGCCTGAGAGAGACTCTGACTCAAACAAACAAACAAACAAACAAAACCCCCTCCCTAGACCCCCAAACTAAACAATCTGGAAGCATATGGAGGCACAGTCTTCCCAGGCTTCAAGGTTCTGCCCCCAGCAGAGATGCCTGCTGACCTGGGATGCTGTTGAGAAGTACCAGTAAATCCATCTTGCCATTGAGGTAGTGAACAACATTCTGTGAGAGAAATTAATCTGGAATGGAAATATTTCAGATCTTTAGGGCTTTATTTTGGCCTTTTTAAGCTCACCTCTCCCCCCCCCAATCTCATTTATGTCCTAATTTGTGCCCTTTTTAGTAAAGTTGGGAAAGGACCAACCTCACAGTGGAGATACCTGACCAACACACCCCAGCCAGGTGGCCAAGGTCAACACCAATTGTGGTAACTCCTGTTGACAGTGTGTACCCTTGACATGATGGGATGAGAAGGGCCTTCACCTTTGTGATCTTCCAAAAGCCCATTCCTTCAGTCTAATCATTAGAAAACATCAGACCCAACTCCAATGGAGGGACATTCTACAAAATAACTGACCTGCACTCCTTAAACTGTCCAGGTCATCAAAAACAAGGAAAGTCTGAGAAACTGTCACAGCCAAGAGGATGCTACAGAGATGTGACAAGGAAATGTCATGTGGGATCCTGGGGGGGTAGGCCCTGGGACAGAAAAGGATACCAAGTAAAAACTATGGAAATCTGAATAAAGTGTGGACTTTAGTTAATAATAACCTATCAATGTTGGTTTATTCATTGTGACAAGTGTGACACACTAAGATATTAGCAATACGGGAAACTGTGCAGGTATATAGAGACTCTCTGTACCGTCTTTGCAATTTTTCTGTAAATCTAAAACTGCTCTAAAATTAAATGTTTCTTTAAAAAATTCACCACCTGGAAAAGGACAGTCCAATTCAATTATTATTAAAATCAGCAGCTAATGAAACACACAGAAGAGAGAGAAATACGGCCCCTAAGCAGCCCCTGCCAGCAGAGCCCCAGAGCCGCCCTGGCGGATGGGCAGGCTGGGCTTCTCCTGGATCCCCGCCCTTCCCACTGCCGTGGGCAGCAGGGCAGGTGGGGACAGGGAACAGCAGGCTGACACCTTAGGGGACAGAGGGCACCCTGGAGTGGCGCAGAGCACCTCCTCGCCACCACGCGCTTGGTGGCGTGACCCGGCCGGGCCGTGTGACACCATCTCGGGTCCAGCTGAGCACCGCCCAGCCCCTGCCAAACTCCCAGGCCACAGAGACGTGCAGGGACTCCCCCAACGCCCGGGCCCTCCTACCCAGTGCAGAAGTAAATTTGTCTCAGAAATGGTGAAAAAAGAGTCAAAATTCACAACACTGCAGGCTGGAGCCCAACTCTGAACAGAGCTGTCCAAGCATGAGCAAGACGAAAGAACCGGACAACAGACAACCAGACAGGCAGCCAAACGCGACCCTGAGCACAAACGTGACGGAGCGCGGCCTGGACACAGGCCGCGGCAAGAACGTTCGTTCAATGGGATTCGACGTTCTGAGGAAGGAAAACGCGACTCGGGGAGACGCGGCGTCAGTGGACGCGGACGCGCCGGCGCGGGGAAAGGCGCGCGGGCCTAAACAAAGCCCGGCGAGCGCGCCTGCGGGCACACCGACGCGGCGCTCAACTGCAGGGCACGGGGCTTGCGGCCCCCGAGCGTCTGCCGACACGCGCCGCCTGGCCATACACCAGTGCCCCGGGCCCGCGGGCGGCGAGACGGTGGTGCTCGCAGCCTCGGGGTAACTAGCGTGGGGGCCAACGACAGTCGGAAAGCCCTCCTGTGTGTGTTTGCAAACTAAACTTCTAAACTGCCCGCGGGACAGAGAGGGAATCGCACGGACTGTTGTACTGTTACCAGGCAGGCCATGGGCTCGCTGCCCGATGCACACGCAGGCCAACGCCGTGGCACCGGCCGTGGAGAAACGGAAAGCTTGGCCGCAGCCAGGCGGCGGCTCCGGGCTGGGTTTTACAAGCATGGGGAATGAGGCGCGATCTGATTGGACCTTGCCATGGGGTGATGCCGGGAGGGGTGATCTGATTGGACCTTGCCATGGGACGACACCAGGGCTCGATGTGATTGGCTCCTGGATCCTGTCGTGCGAGGTCCGCCTCTTGATTCAGCCCGCGCTCCTCGGTCCCGGCACTTCGGTTCCGCCCGTGGGTGCGCGCCTGGTTCGTCTGGACCCGGCCAGGCCGGCGACTTCAAGCTGGGGGTCCGCGGCAACTGGAAATGGACTCACACTTTGCTACATGCAAGTTGGGCCAGATGGGGCTGTTGCGGCTGCAGTTCGTGGCGTGTAAGGCATTATAAACTGATCGAACAACGGAAGGGCGAGCCCTGGAAGAACACCGCCAGCGCGCAAGCCCCTCTCCCGCGCGGGTAGAACAGGCGGACGCGGGGGGCGCGGTTGCAGGGGATGGACGTGAGGGCAAAGGCAAGCAAACAGAAAGTACAAAGAAGGTGGCGTCTGTACGTCCAGTGCCGCCGCCAGCGCCGCAGGCACCGTGCGCCGGGACTCGGCCTCGGTCGCCGTCCCCTCCTCGCGCCGGCGCCCGCGGCTCCGAGGCCTCTCCCGGGGAGGCTGCCCTGCTTGCGCGAGCGGCGGGAGTCCCATGACGGCCGGAGCGGCGGTGGCCTGCCCGGCTCCTTGACCCTGGGGTAGGAAAGAGCGGGACGCCCCCAAGGCGTGATTTGCCCGCCGCGGCTCCCCGGGGCAGCCGCTCTCGCGTCCGTGACCGGCAGGCGCACCCCGGGGTTATCGCTGCCGGGGCTGCACGTGTCGGTGAGGACGCACCTCGTGCAGGGCTCGGCCGGGGGCGCCTTGGGGAGGCCCGAGGAAGCAAGCGCCGTCTGCTTGTGACGCCGCCAGGAGGGCCGGGGCACGCGTGACTCCGGAAGGGGGAGCCCAGGGCCAAGCTAGAGCAGCCACTCGCGTGGCCAGGGTGGGGGGACGTCTGTTCGTTTTCGTGGCTCGGACGACGTCCGCGCTTTGGCCGTGTTCAGACGTGGTCACGGAGCGCTCTTGTTTCTGTCTTGATCTGTGAGGCCCACAGAGCGCTTTGCCCGGCGGTGGCGTCCGGGAAACTTGACGTTCGGCAGAGGAACACCAGCGCTCCCGGAAGTCAGAGCCGCTCGGCTCTCCGCTCAGCTGCCCTCCTGCCCCTGAAGCCCATCCTGCCTCCACCTGCTGGTCCCTGCACCTCCCGGGAAAGGATGTGGGCGCCAGGCTTTGTCTTTGGGGAGGCTTCTGGGGGATCACAAACGAAGACGGTTCACACCAAAAGCAGTTGAGGGAAGCAGGCCCTTGGGATGTGAGCACTCACTAGCCAGCTGGTGGCAAGGACCCAGGGCCAGTGGTGAGTGGGAAAGTGACCCCTGGCATGTAATGGTATCCAGTGACTACCTCTGTCACCTGTGGCCAGGCAGGAGGGACACCAGCTTGTGCAGTGTGCAACGGTGAGGACACATAGTCAGCTGATTGCTGTTGGTGCCACCAGCATCCTGAAGGGAGACAAGGATGGGGCTGCTGTGACAGCCAGAGGCCTCAGGCAGCCTTTGGAAAGACCCTCCTCTTCTGTAGCTGGAGCAGCGGCCAGGATATCACTGCCCTGGGCTGTGGGAGCAGCCCAGCAGTCTTCTCCCAGGTCCTGGTCTGGGAGAATCTCACCTCCAGACCCAGATGGAAGTGTCTGGATGGAACATGTGTCCACATTCCCTCGACGCCCATGCACTTGAAGAAGCAGCCCCTCCCCTTGCCAGAGAATGCAGTTTCCCTCTGCCTGGAGCCACAGGGGTGGATGCAGCTGTCCCCTCTTCTCGTGGCTGCTAGTCCAGTAAGTAGGGTCGTGATAGAGCCGCAGGACTCACTGAATATGCATCAGCAGGAACCAGGAGGGCTTGGGAGGGGTCCTGAGGGCACAGGACGGGGCGGAGGGGGGGGAGGCATGTTCTGCACAAGGGTGTTTATTGATGTAGGCACTCTTCCACAACTCCAAGATTTCTGTGCTGGCAAGGACTGCTGGGGCCAGTCCTACAGTGTGGACTGACACCTAGAATTTCATGTGGAAAAAATTAAGGTACTACCATAGATGCTACAGAGACACTGGAACTGCCTCCACAGAATACTGAGAAAGGGCTCAAAAGGCCCAGAGAGGTGAGGAGGCTGCAATGGGGAATACATGAGACTGGAGAGCCCGCTAGCTGACCACACCCCCCAGGAAAGCTGGAGGACACAACCCCTGCTGAATGCCGGGGATGGGGGGAAGAGGGTATTGGCATCCACGAGAACCCATGGGCAGTTGAACCGATGGTAGGAGGCCCTGCCATGGGACGTGGCCCTCTGGAGTCAGTGGACATGATGGGAGAGTCCAGGAAACCTGTGGGGGCAGGGGGCAGGGCCCCCCCAGACTCAGGCTCTTCACCAGATCCTCACAGAGCAGGTGACGGTGGCATGACCCAGTAACCCTTCTGTGCTGGATGTGGCGCCTTCACCAGAACAGATCAGCACAGCTGCTGGCACTTGGGTACAGCAAGCAATCTGGTGAATGCATTCTCTTCAACATTTGTCAGGAAGGAGGACCAGAAGCAGTTTGCATTCACGTGGAACAGCTTGCCACACCCATTTGTACCCCTGATCTCATGTTGGTGTGTATGTTAACTCTCCTCTCTGCTATAGTGAGGTCTGGAGAAGGCTTGGCTCAGCTGGCATTCTGCAGAACATCGCCCTGGGCCACCACATGGAGGAAGTCACATCAGACAGACCTGGGATGAGGAAGGGTGGGCACTCTGGATGTCTTGGTGAGATACACGTGCCAGAGGTGGGAGATATCATACAGAGATTCAGGGTCTTGCCACACATTCAAACATCATATTGTGGTGGTTTGGTTCACTTGATACTTTTTAAAAATTGAAGAAGAATTTATATACAGAAATATGCACAAATTTTAAGTGTATAGTTACAAAAACCCATGTTACCCAGATGTCTGTTAAGACGTAGAACATTCCCGTCACCCCAGAAAGTCCCAGCTCCCCCCTCAGAAGCCACTGCTGTTCTGATTTCTGTCACCAGTTAGTCTTGCCTGTTCTTCATCTTCGTATCAAAGGCTTGTGGGTTCACTTTGCATCATCAAAGAACGTAGCATTTGCTGATGATCTCACGCATGTTGTATCTATGTGGCTGTCCACTTTATGATCATCCCGTCGAGTGCATTCGTTGTTCCAGTATGCTTCAGAATAAGCTGCTACAAAATCTTTTATGGACATTTATTTCCATTTCTTTGTAATGTAATGGTAATCTAGGTGGAATGCTAAGTAGGTGTATGCTGAGCTTTATAAGAAACTGTTTTCCAAAGTGGTTGTACCAGGAATATGTGACAGAATTTCACATTCACCACACATTTACCAACTGGTGTAGTTTAATTTAGGGCATCCGTGGTGTATTTGCTTCTGTACTCATGTTGGAGTTTTTCTTGCTTTTCCGATGACTATTGTTGAGAGTTTCTTCAATCTCTGTCCATTAAAATTCCTTTGGAGTGTTTTCAAATATCTTGTCCTTTATTTGAGCGTTTTCTTTCAAAAAAATTAAGAATTGTTTTTCAGTTTACATCAAATTGAGAGTTCATAATGACATATCACTGTTGTCTGTATTATACATTACATAGTCATGTTTAATGTCAGCCTTGTGTACATTCTACCTAACAAGTCATATTGACATGTTCCACCTTGGTGCTGAAATCGTCATGCTAAAGATCTCTATGCCTGTTCCCCCTTACAGTCACACGGAGCACTGTCTTAAGATCCTCTAGTTGCCTTTTCCACGCCTTCTCGCAATCCCGGAACCATCTGATTAGTTATCGCTTTACTGTCTCATTTCTTTTTATTGCTGAATTCCCAACTGTCTTCCAAAGTGGCTGCCCTGTTTTGCTTTCCCATCAGCATGATCTAGGGCTCCTGTTGCTGCACATCCTTTCCAGCCTCTGGTGGTATCACTGTTCTGGATTTTAGCCATTCTAAAATCCAGTGTAGTGGTTTCTCATTCTTATTTTAATTTGCACATCGCTAATAACATGATTCTGAGCATCTTTTCAGATGCTTAATTGCCATCTGTGTATCTTTGGAGCGCTCTCTGTGCAGAAATTTGCCCATTTTTAATTGAGTTGTTTTCTCACTGTTGAGTTTTAAGAGTTTTTTGTATATTTTAGATACCAGGACTTTATCATATATATGATTTGAAAACATTTTCTCCCAGTCTGTGGCTTGTCTTTTCATTCTCTTAACAGTGTCTTTTATAGAGCATATGCTTTTAATTTTAATGAAGTTCAATTTATCAATCTCTTCTTTCATGGATCATGCTTTTGGTGTTGTATCTAAGAAGTCATTGCCAAACCCAAAGCCACCTAGATTTTCTCCTATGTTATCTTTTACAAATTTTATAGTTTGTGTTTTACATTTAAGAATATGATCATTTTGACTAAATTTGTGTGAAAGGTATAAGATCTGTGTCTAGTTTCAAATTTTTTTTTTTTTTTGCATATGGATGTCGTGTTGTTCCAGCACCGTTTGTGTAAAAGACTATCTTTTCTCCACTGAATTGCCTTTGCTCCTTTGTCAAAGATCAGTTGGCTCTACCTGTGGGTCTACATCTGGTCTATTACGTCTATTCTTTCACCAGTACTGCAATGTCTTGATTACTGTGGCTTTACCGTAAGTCCTGAAGTCAGGTGGTGTCAGCCTCCACGTTGGTTCTTCCCCTTCAATGTCGTGCTGGCTGTTCTGGGTCTTTTGCGGTTCCATATAAACCTCAGAACCAGCTTGTTGATACCCACAAACTAACTTGCTGTGATTTTTAACTGAGATTGCATGGAATCCACAGAATAAGTTGGGAAGAATCTTGACACCTTGACAATATTGAGTCTTCCTACCCATGAATATGTAATATCTCTGCATTTACTTAGTTATTCTTTGATTTCTTCCATCAGAGTTTTGTAGTGTTCCTTATATAGATCTTGTACATATTTTGTTACATTTATACGTAAGTATTTCATTTCTTCTTTGTGCTAATGTAAATGGTATTATGTTTTTAATTTCAAGTTCCAATTGTTGATTGCCGGTTGTTGTTGTATTTAATTTTAATTTTTTAGTAGCTTGAAAAAACACAAATATTGTATTTTAAATTTCTTTTAAAAATTATCATACACTAAAATTGATTTTTGCTTTTAGTTATGTATAGTCAATGAATTTTAACACATACATAATTGTGTAATAATTAAAGGTGAAATACTGAACACTTTCCCCTCTAAGATCAGGAAAAGGCAAAGCTGTCACACTCACTACTCCGATTCAGCATTGTGCTGAAAGTCCGAGCAGTGCAGTAGAGAAAAATAACACAGATTGGAAAGGGAGACAGAAGCTTTCCTGTTCACAGACTACGTGCTTGGCTTTGTAGAAAATACCAGACTAATCTAAAACTACAGCAGCAACAACAAAGACCCTCCTAAGAGCTAATAAGTAAGTTTAGCATGTTCACAGGATAACATGCAGCAATCAGGTACTATATACAAGCAATAAAAAAAGTGGAAACTGAAATTAAAAACACTATATCCCCCTCAAAAGACAGAAGGGCAGAGAGAGAGAGAGAGGGAGTCAGATGGGCAGACTTAGGTATAAACCTAAGAAAATGTGTACAGGATCTGTGTGCTGAATAACTATGAAATGCTGATAAAAAATCAAAGAAGACCTATATGCATGGAGGGTCATAACACACTCATGGGTTGAAAGACTCCACATAGCCAAGATGCTAATCTCCCCCAAAGTGATATGCTGAATTAACACAATTCCAGACAAATCCCAGAAGGACTTTTTTTAGATACAGATAAGATGATTGTAAAATTTACATGTAGGGTAAAGGAGCTAGCTAAATCAATAAGTATAGCTAAGACAATTTTTTTTTAAAAAAAGGACAAAGCTGGATGAATCACATTACTAGATTTTAACATTTATTTTAAAGCAACAACAAATCAAGATAGTGTGGTACTGGCAAAGGGACAGACAGATCAATGATAAGAATAGACAGTCCAGAAATAGACCCGTGTAAATTTGGCCATTTGATCTTTGACAACAGTGCTAAAGCAATCCAGTGGAGAAAGGACAGTCTTTTCAACAAACGGTGATGGAACAATTGGTTAGTGAAGAAAGGATAGTCCTTTCAATAAATAGTGATGGAATAATAGGTCATCTGTAGCAAAAAACTGAACCTTGACCTAAACCTCACCCCTTATGCAATTAACTCAAAATGGATCATATATAAATATAAAACATAAAAACTATAAATGTTTGGAAGAAAATGGAAAAATATTTTTGTGACCTGGCATTTGGCAAAGAGTTCTTAGGCATTACAACGGAGGCATAATCCATAAAAGAAAAAACTGATACATTTGACTTTATCAGAATTAAAAACTTTTGATCTGCCAAAGACATTGTCAAAAGAATGAAAAGACAAGCTGAAAAAATAGGAGAAAATATTCACAAATCACCTATCCAACTAAGGACTTGTATCCAGAATATATAGAAAATGCTCTCTCTCTCTTTTTTTTTTTTGAGACAGGGTCTCACTCTGTTGCCCAGGCTGGAGTGCAGTGGTGTCATCATAGCTCACTGCAGCCTCCAACTCCCAGGCTCAAGTGATCTTCCTGCTTTAGCCTCCCCAGTAGCTGGGGCCAAGGTGGGGTCTTGCTAGGTTGCCCAGGCTGGTCTTGAACTCCTGGCCTCAAGTGATCCTCCCGCCTTGGCCTCTCAAAGTGCTGGGATTACAGGTGTGAGCCACTGCGCCCAGCCAGTAGAGACCTCTTAAAACTCAACAGTAAGAAAACAAATAACCCAATTAAAATACGCAAAAGACTTGAACAGACACTGCACCAAAGATGATGTAAGGATGACAAATAAGCACGTGGAAAGATGTTCAACATCATTAACCAACCAAAATGCAATACCACTATACACTTACAAAGATGGCTAAAATAAAAGAGAACATTGACACTTGGTCATTTGGTAATGCTGACAAGGATGTGGAGGAGGAACTCTCATACCTTGCTACTGGAAATGCGAAATAGTGCAGCCACTCTGGAAAACAGTTTGGCAGTTTCTTTTAAAGTTGAATTTACACTACCATATGACCTAGTAATTCCACTCTTGGGTATTAACTCTAGAAAAACAAAAACTTACATCCACATAAAAACTGTACAGAAATGTTTATAGCTGCTCTATTCATAATCATCAAAAACTGAAATGCAAATTCCTTCCATTGGGTGAATTGGTAAACAAACTGTAGTTTGTCCATGCAATGAAATACGACTCAGTAAAAGGGGACATACTGAATGATTCAAAACTTGGATGAACTTCAAAGGCATTCTGCTGAGTGAAGAAATCAGTTTCAAAAGGTTATGTACAATTCTATTTATTTAACATTCTTGAAAAGGCAAAACTATAATGCTGGGACTCAGTGGCTGCCAGGGGTTATGGGTGGGGGAAGGATGTGATGATAATGCCTTAGCACTCTGGAGTTTTTGGGGTGATGGAACCATTCTGCATCTTTCTTGTGGTAGTGGTTACATGAATATATATGTGTTAAAACTTCAAAAGCAAAACAAAAAGTTTAATCTAAAAATTTTAATTTAAGATATAAACATTTTTTTAAAAATTGACACATATTCCTGATTAAAATTTTTAAGGCTGTGTGTGGTGGCTCACTCCTCTAGTCCTATCACACTGGGAGGCTGAGGCAGGAGGATTGCTTGAGCTCAGGAGTTTGAGACCAGCCTAAGCAAGAGTGAGACCCTGTCGCTACAAAAAATAGAAAAATTAGCTGGGCATGGTGGCGAGTGCCTGTAGTCTGAGCTACTCAGGAGGCTGAGGTGGGAGGATCGTTTGAGCCCAGCAGTTGGAGGTTGCAATGAGCTGTGTGAGCTGTGATGACACCGCTGCACTCCAGCCTGGGCAACAGAGTGAGACCCTGTCTCAAAAAAAAAAAAAATTTTTTTAATAAGCTATAACAGAAGGAAATATCTGGACTCGGTAAATGGTATTTATCAAAATCCCACAACAATCATGCTTAAATCAAGATATTAAAAATACTCACATTAAAGTCTGAAAGGCACAGCCTGCTTGCTGTCACTGTGGACATTCTTCCAGATGTTCCATGTGAGTGAACCGCACAAGAGAAAAGACGATAAATCCTGGAGACAGGCACTACTGTTGACATAATCATCTTTGTGGAAATCCAGGAAATTCTGACTAAGAACTCTGGAACCATGAGGCCAGTTCAGTCAATGCCAGCCAGATTCAGCACGAAACCTGGTTCCCCTTCTCACAGTAACCACTGAGTGCGTGAGCCATGGCTGTTGCTCCCAAGAAAAAATACATGGAGTAAACAGATAAGAAATATGTAAGAACTGCATGAAGGAAATGTGACGACTCTTCTGGAAGATCTAAAAGAGGATGTGAGTATACAAGTGGGCCATATGGGGGTGAAAGAAACTGGAACAGGTCAGTTGTCCCACAAAGTACTTGTATATTCATTTGCAACTCCTCTTAGATTCTGGTGGGGTTTTGTTTTAATGATGATAAGCTGCTTCTGGAGCTGAACCAACAGAAAAAGAAAAACCAACATTGAAAGAAAAGGAAAAGAACGGACGAGGAGCTCTCCATATTGGACTAGAAAACCACGATTCTGGCAACCCAGGTGGCGCTACAGGCCCCACACAGCCTGGTCTGGGCTCCACGCTGTGGACGATGCACTAAGTGTAGTTAAGCGCGAAAATTCTGGAAACTGATGATAGGGGAACGCTCTCCGGACAGAAACCAGCCACATCTCTGTCCTGTTGGCTACCCACCCCAGAAGGCAGGGGCCGCTGGCGTTGCTGCAGCCTGCTGGGCTGCAACACCCCCCAACCCCAGGACTGAGGGAAAGGGGAACCCCGAGAGGATGAAGGTGGGCAGGGCCTCCAAGGACGCGATCACAGCCCGGGCACCACGCCAGACGGCACGCAGTAAGTGTTGGTTGGGGACTCCCATCTCCCCTCCCTAGGAGCCCTGTCTGGGGACCATCCCCCCCAGGAGCCATGACTGTCTGGGGACCATCCCCCCCAGGAGCCATGACTGTCCTGCAGATGGTCCCCCCCCTCAGGAGTGCTAAACAGGGCAGTCTTCAGAAGCCCCTCCTAGTCAGAATTCATGTCATGTTGTACTTCCCAAGATCTTAGTGAAAGAAGTGATTTACATCCACAAAAGCATATTCATAGTATGAGCATTTTTCATACATGGCCTATTTGTTATAAAGATGAGATCCTTTTATGTTTCAAAAGATTTGACTAAAAATGTTCTTAAAGAAGCAACCTTGTCATGGTACATCAACACATTTGAAAAACCATAGAAATAAAGGTAGTGGTCAAATAATTTGTCTTTTACGTGCATTTGTAACTCACAAAGTTGGACAAGACCGTCGAGCAGGGCCCCCCCCACCCTGCCCTGAGCACTGTAAGAGGGTCTGGGCAGACGTTGCTCTGGAGCTCGAGTGGCGTATCCTGAGCTTCTCATCCCCACACAACTGGAGCAGAAGGCATCAAAGACAACCAGTGTGTGGCATTTGCCTTCCTTTGACGGAGTAGTAACTGTGGGTCACAGGACCATCGTTTATGTAAGCACAGTTGCATTTATATAAGCACAAGTGGGCAATGTCATTTTATCTTTCTAGTAAGGGCGAATTTTGATGTCAGCACACAGGCCTCCCAGCCCCAAGGTGGGTCTTGCCCTGCGGCCCCTCAGGAGGGCCTTAGTGTACCTGGAGGGGTTTTGTCCTTAGAAACCAAACAGAGACGTTTATCCCCAGCCAGATTTATAACAGTAGGTGTCCAGGGGCCTCTGGCTGCAGGACGCCCTGCACTCCTGAAATATCCAAGACGCTGGTCTAGTCACAAGAACACCCGCTTCTTTCCTATCCCCGACACTGTTTGGCCTCCAAGCGAGCACAGTTGTGTCTGTGGTAACACATGGATTAGAATGGGACTTTCACCCTGTGCACACAGAATGGTACTGCAGAAGCGAAACCAGCTGCCGGAGTGAGGAGGCCGCCCCCTGCAGGACCCTCCGACCTACTGCGGAAAGACCGGCCCTGGGGGTAGGGGGTGCAGAACTGGCCGGGCCGACTCTTTCCCACAGAATCGCCCTTTCCTGGGGCAGGAGGCTGCCGGGAGCTGCAAGTGCCAAAGCTTCCCAGGGCCTCCCATCTGCCACGTGGGCGGGCCCAGCCGTGAGGACCTCGATCCCGCCACGCCCTGCGGTCTGTGCTGTCTCGGGTGACATCAGTGTTTGCATTTGCTAAGGTGGAGTAACTGACTTTCTGAAAATAAGCAAAAATAAACTCTAAGTTTCTTAAGACTAAACTTATTTTTAAAGTTTACTGATCTTAAGGCCGTGAGAATATAATTTTGGTCTCCTTTCCTTCCAATCCCAGTTTTCTCAGGTTTTCAAAATGGTTGTATATTGCTTAACCTTTAAAAATGGAAGTTTTGGCCATAGTGCCTTTTTCTTTTGTGGGCAAACCGTCTAACACAGTCAGTCAACCCGCCTACGGGAATTGGTAGGTTCTTTTTTAGCAGTATTTTCGTTGGCACGCCCAGCTCCAAACCAAAGCAAATCCTCTTTCTGCAAACAGACCAACAGCATGAACTTTATACAGAGTTTCTGCCCAAACTCTGGTACCAGACACGGGACCAATTTAAATGAAGTTTTGTACCTGGTGACAATTTACAAATGTGCATACAGCAAGTCAAGAAGGTGGTTACCCTGGGAGGGAGCAGCGTGCTCTCGCGTGTGCTGGACATATGTGCACACGTGTGTGAATGTACATGTGTGGTGTGTGCGTGCTCCTTAGCGAGGCGAGGCTGCCGAGTGGTCTGTACCAGCACCCACGGTATTTTTCACTATGCGGTATTACCCTAAGAAATCATCTGTCTCATGCTCATACAAATATTTTATATAATAAATTTCCAGCCTGAAAGATTTTTGCTTTTCTTTTGCTTTTATTACAAGCATATAATATTAATTGGCAAAACACTGAATACAAGCTTCACTATCATAAAATCAAAACATTTAAGCAATATTCCAAAAAAGATTTTAGACAAAAACTAGCCACCAATAGTACAAAAATTACACACCAACACAAAGCATAAAAAATGTAAACTTTCAAATTAAACAGTCAAAAATATGTATCTGCATTACCATTTCCACAAACTGTGGCAGCTTTCATCTGTTTTGCCACACACTGATGATAAAGGCTTAGTGTCCCTTAACCCAACCTTACTTTCATTTGGGAAAAAATGTGTTTCTGATGCCCAATTGTGCCACTGGACAGACACTCACACTGGAGCTACGCACACCTTAGGGGAGCTCAAACTCCAGCTCCTTCTTCAGAGGAATCGCTCCTGGGTACCAGCGAGCTGCTCTGGACAGGGAGAGGGACCTGCTCAGCTGTTCCCCACACGGAGCCTCAAGGCTGTTCCCTGCCAGGCAGGGAACACAACATTTGTACAGATTACGGTATAATCTGAATGATCTTCTAAGCTACTTATCTCAGCTTATGTACTTAGTTTATTAAATATCAAGGCAGAGAAATACATTTGTTTATCATGTTAAGGTCACGTGATATGGTGAGCTCAGATGATTTCCTGAGGAAACAGAGCAATCGGATTGTTTGTGATTTAGCTATCGGCACTAAATTTATTTTCAGTGTTTGAGAGCACATTAAATGTTCACGTACAATGTAGAAATCAGCTGGCTTGTTCTTAGAGCATTCAATCCAATGCCACATTCCAAGCCACTGTAAATGCCTTCCTGTGCACTTTGAGGAAAAAACCAAGCAACTCTCCAAAGACTGGGAATGCTGTGTGCAGGCTCGGAGGCTGACACACCCGAGGGCTCAGGCCCGTGAAGGGTGGCACCCTTCTGTCCGTGGTCCCCACCCCCAGGGCCCAAGCAGGACTCGGTGGCCCCACAGGTTGGCCCATCCACCCCACTTCCTGCTTGCCCAGAGCGTGTTGTAGATATTGCCAAAGGTTCTCTCTCTCTCTCTCACACACTCCAACGATAGCATTCTTACAATAATAACAATGAAAAAGGAGAAACCAAATAGCTGAATGTACATATTTTGAAATTCCACCTATATTCCCTTTCAATTTAGCAGAATAAATGCTACATTACGATTTAAACAGATGTCTAATAAATGCATGTTGGAACCTATTGCACAAAAGCATAAAAGATGCTCTTCATCCATATAAAACAAAAACATACAAATTAAAAGCTATTCAAAGTAAAAAGAAGCTTGCAAAACATCTCACAATTTCATTTTATATGCCTGTAAATAAAGCTGGACCACTGAAACCAAACAATTGGATGGGAAAATATGATAGAAGGCTTAAAATAGAATAAATAATTTTATAAAGTTACGTTTTCTTTTTTAACCCCCCAAATCTTAAATTCAATATTATATATTCTATCTGAATTTTCTATTTTCATGAAAACTGTATCAAGTGAGACCATATTCTGGGTAATCAGCCCCACTGCTGTTGAAGATGATGCCTAAGGTAATTTAACAGCATTTGTTTTACCAGCATAAATAGTTGTGAAAACTACTTCACAGTAACGCCTCTGTTAAAAACTTAATAGGATCTAGTCATTAACTGATCCTGGCTTTCATGCTGGAAAAAAAAAAATTCAGCTTTTTGATGTTAAATGAGAGCTTGGCAGAAACGAAACGAGACCGCCCGGAAGCTTCCGCCTGACGGAGGCTTGTTATGCTCCAGTCTCTAAACCACATAAGGCTACGAAGTCAGACCAAAGAGGCAGAAGGTCACCAGGGAAATTGTCCTATAGTGAGACAGTCTGCACGATGAAATCTTAGAAAAATAGGTACTTTTGCTGCTGAGGTTTTGTCAGGTTAACACAATTACAAAAGCAGGTCACACCAGCTGGAGACGTGAACACTGGCTTCGACTTCTCCCCATCGCTCTGCGTATTTAAATATATCAACTTAGCACCATAGCAAAGTCAAGTGATTTCAAAGATAGCTACAAAGTTACAAATATATATTATGAGATTATTACAGTGATACTAAGTTTAATCTGAACTGTGAATTAATTTTATTTGAATTTGGAGGCTCATAACTGTTTAATCCTTCCTTAGTTTCACCACACAGGAAAATACCTAAATTCTAATGTTACACTTAAAACTGCATTGTGATAATACATGGTTTTACAGAATGCTTCAGCAGTATGCATATTTGAGGTAGACAGGTAATATTTACTCATACACATCTACTCACAAACCCTTGTCGTAACTCTAAAACATGATTTGGATGGACAGCAAGCTTAGGTAACTGAATAATTCAAACGGTCCTGGAAGTTAATGGGTTTAAATAAAGAGGTGAATTTTGACCAATTCCTAACAAAGAATTTGCTTTTATGATTTAAAAAGGCCTTACAATACAAATCACTTGGATGGGATTAATCTGAAGATTTTCTCATCCCTATAGCTGGGTCATCAGGAGCTGCTTCTGCCGTCCCATGTCTGTGGAACAGGAAGCAGCAGAGAGCAAACAAAACTGAATGTCGGTGAGACAACCACAACTTTCAAAGCAAATTCAAGAAAACATTCTCGTCTGTAAGGTGAAATACTTCATGGAAAACCTGGCTGGTGGCCAGTTAACACCTGGGGCCCAGGAGACAGCGACCTGCTCATCTGCAACATCGTCGGGGGAGGGAGGGAAGGACGGAGGAGGAGAGGGGTTCGAAGTTCAACAAGAAACACGGGAACAGCCAGGCGGAGACCGCAAGGAAGGTGAGGACAACACGTCACCTGCTCCAGAAATGGCTCCTTCTCCTCACTCTTGCCTTCCTACATTCCTACTTACTGTTTTAAAGGAAAAAATGTTCATGGGCTGGCAAAGAGGTCATTCTCTAATTTGACAAAAATATCAACGTGTGGGAGGAGAGGGGTCGACAGCGTGCGCTGCCTGTGAGCGAAAAGCAGCTTCCGGGAGCAGCAGCAGTTTCTCCCCGAGCTGTTCGGCCCGCCCTGTCCCCACAGCACTCAAAACCCACCTTCCACTGACAACCGCCACAGAGTACACGAGCTACTTCCACCAACGGAGAGGGAGGGAGGACTGTGGGAGCGACCAGCCACCAGCGAGTGGGCGCGCGTCTTGTATAAACCTGCTGCTGTTACCAGCAAACCCTCCCCGTGGGCGCCAGGCGCTCTGTGCTCCATCAGGAAAGGAGCCCACCACAGACACCACCGTCTCTCTTCAGCAAAATGAAAACGGGAAAGAATAAGGAGGAAATCAAATGATGGCTCTGAACTATTTGTGCCCTTTTTAATAAAGTACTTTTTAAAAATAAGAATTGTTTTGCAAACCAGCACTGAGCTTGTCAAACCGCCTCTGGTCTGCCCTGCTGAGTGTGTCAGAAATCGTGAAGTCTGGAGCCCGTGTCCACGATCGGGTTGTGCTGGGTGGAGGACCCCGCCCTCGCCTGGCCTGTGCTGAGCCTCTGTCTCAAGAGTCCATGCGCTGACCAGCCTACGACGTCACGTAACACAAAGGCTAATGAGTTAGGGGCTGCTGTCTTTGTTGTGTGGAAAATTAAATACCATGTTAAATCATAATATGAATGGAAACTTCTTTTGGTATGCTTTTAAATTAAATTTTTATATATCTTCTAAGTCTTCAGGAAGCTAAAGGCAACATAAATATTGTTATTCACCATGAAAAGATATTTTTTCAATAACTTAGGAAGGATTCTATAAAAGTACAAGTATTTTTGAGGCTTATCATAAAACCTAATTCATAAACTAAACTGAAATGAACTCAGATTTTCAAGACCTGGAAAGCAAGCAAAGGTGATCTGTGTCAGGAAGGTGACTTTCAAACCGTGTCGCACTACATTTATGACTCTGGTCTGTGAATCTGAAGCAAAGAGAAGAGCATTATTCAGCTACACGAAACTGTGAAGTGTTTTCATCCTCTGTAAACGTGGTGCTGGTAGTGTCTTGTTGAGTGTGAATTCTCTCATACAAAAGTTATAAATATTCTCTATTCAGAAGTCTGGTCCACACGACACCCAGAGGCAACATTCTGAAGCGCGTGGCCATAAGGACACCCACGCAGGACGCCCGGGGGTGTGAGGGCCAAGTCTGCAGGCGCTGGGTGCCACTCACAGCAAGTCCATCTTGGGTCTGTAGTGCAGCAGAAGAGGTGCCTTCTGGAAGACACAAGAGCACAGGGCGCTTCTCAGCAGGGACGGACCCAGACCGGCTCAGCACGGGAGGTAAGGGCTGATGACATGCGCTCGGACACAACCCCACGAGCAGGGTCTGGTCCTGGGTGATGTGGAGTTGGGCCAGAAAGAGGCTGGAGGAATGAGCCCACACCGGGCCTGGCCCTGCCCCCCTGCCCCCACCCACTCCCCTCCCTGCCTCCCTCCAACCTCAGGCCCAGCCCCAGATCAGCCTGGGCTGTCTCACTGCCCCTCCCAGGCACCCCTAGGACAGGGCTCTACCATCTGCTTCCTGCTTCAGAAAGAGGCACCCCGAGACTCCAGGGCACCCCTGCCTGCAGTGGGCTGACCTCCCAGAGCAGGGGCAGGTGAGTGAGACCACTCAGGCCCACAGGCTCTGGGCTAGGGACTCTGTGCCTGACTCTGGGGTCGATAATTTCAGAAAGACTGAAACTGCATTTCACAGCAATCTGTGGCTAAATCGTCTCTTTCACGTTCTTAGAGAAAAGGTAAGCACAGAAAAGTAACTGCCATTTGTAGCAGATTCTGAAAATTAAATAAATGAAGTTACAAGTCTCACCTTGAATCTCCACCTCGTGACAACCACAAATTTGAGTGTGTGGTCCTTGCCCAGGATCTCCTCGTTGCATAAAATGTCCAGCTGGCGGGAAAAGAAGCTTCAATTAGGGGATCTCGGAGGCGCCCAGCACACACAGCCTCAGGCCTACATGCACGACTGGCCTGGCTGAAAGCATAAAACCTGTGCGCGTCTTTGAAATGTGGCCCTGCTGTCATGTACGAGTGAATGTGTACAGAGGTGGGGGTTGGTTCATTTATTCGTTTATCCCTGGCTCATACCAAAAAGGAAATCTGGTGTGACACATCAGTGACAAGTGCCAGTGATGCTCCTGTTCAGACCAGGCGCTCCTCCCAGGGGCACAGTGGGTCCCTCGGGCTCAGAGCACCAGGTGACCGCAGAGACACAAGCCCAGCTGCTCACATGTGGTAGGGAATAGGCTGCACATGGCTGTGTCCAAGCCCATGCTCCCTGCTTCTCTGAGACACCCGGGAGGCGAGGGTGGCCTCTCCCTCCTCCAGGGCTCCCTGCGCTTCCAGTCTGGCCACACCCTTGTCACTGTTCTGGGCCTGGGGAGCCCAGGGAACTGGCCCCTGTCCACCACATCTGCGCACTAAGAAACAGGGAGAGGTGGTTTGCACAGGAGTCTCCAGCTGCAGGGGCCTCCAGGGTTGTGAAGGGTTCAGGCAGCTCCAGACCTGGCACACTTCTCAGTAGGATGGTGCCTGCACAGGGGCACCAGGAGGGCACAGGACACACACATCCCCACCCCACACTCGGGGGCCTGGCTCACCACACTGGGGACTGGGTCCAGCTCACTCCACCAGGCCACTCCCGGTGGGGCTGCAGCCCCCAGCCTGTTCACCCAGGAAGCACCTGTCCCTGCCAGGCCCCACCTCTGGGCCAAGCCGTCCCTCCCATAACAGCAGGAAAAGGAACTGGCTCCCCTGTCTTTTTTTTTTTTTTTTTATTAAATAGACTTTTTTTTAGAACAGTTTTAGGTTCACAGCAAAACTGAAAGGGAGGTCAGAGTGCTCCCACATATGCAAGCCTCCCCACTCTCCACATCCCCCCAAGAGTGGTCTCTGGTCACCATTGATGGATGGGCATGCCATCATCAGCCAGAGTCCACCGCTGACACAAAGCTCAGTCTTGGGGCTGGACAGTTTGTGCATTTGGACGAATGTCTAAACACGTGTGTCTACGGTTACAACGTCAAGCCGAGCAGGGTCACTGTTCATCCCGCCCCCCTCCAACCCCTGGCAACCACTGATCTTTTACTATCTCCATGGTTTTGCTTTTTCTAGAATGTCACATAGTTGGAATCACACAGACTGTAGCCTTTTCAGATTGGCCCCTTTCACTTAGCAATATGCATTTAAGCTTCCTTCAGGTCTTTGCATGGCTTGATGGCTCTTTCCTTTTCAGTGTTGATAATATTCCATTGTCTGGATGTGCTGGAGTTTGTTCGTCCACTCGCCCACCGCAGGACATCTTGGTTGCTTCCAGCTTTGGCAATTATGAATAAAGCAGCTATAAATATCCGCATGCAGGTTTTTGTGTGGACCTAAGTTTTCCGTTCATTCGGTAAATACCAAGGAGTGTGATGGCTGGGTTATACGGTACGACTGTTTAGTTTTCTAAGAAACCACCAAACCATACTCCAAAGCAGCCGTGCCTCTGCACGCTCCCGGCAGGACAGGCGTGCTCCTGCCGCTTCACACCCTCATGTGCATGTGGTGCAGCCCAACGTGGGGCTGGTGTGCTCATCCTGTGAGTCCCAGGAACTCTCAGACCCCGCCGTCCTGCGGCTGCCCAGCACGTGTAAAGGCCCTCAGGGCCCTGAGCTGCAGGTTGAGACCCACCCATGATGCCAGCAGGGGCCCCAAACGCTGATCTCCACCCTATGCGGGAAAACCTCACATCCTTCCTTCTGGTAGTTCCTGGGGAGGAAAGGTCCTCACGCCTGGACTGTCAACCTCTCCTCGGGCCACCCCCCAGGTGTACTTCATGCCCCCCCTTCCAAATGAGCTTGAGCACCTCCACCTTCACAGGAAAACCAAAGTACCCCTCGCCATTTCCGCCCCCAGACACCATCCCCTAAACATAGCAAAGAGCCTTTTCCTGCTCTCTTCTCTCACATCTCCTCACGTCCTGACTCGGTTTCTTTGAGGGCTCCGGGCAGCCCTGACGGAGACCCTGGCTCGCAGGCCCTGAGCTCACCTCTCCGATATGTGCACCTGTTCCTAAAGATGCCACCCTGTGCTCAGGCCCTGCAGTCATTCCTGACCCCTCCTGCCCTCTGCAGCCCTACCCAAACCCACCAGCAGCTCCTCTTGGCTGTCTCTTTATTAGTCTCCTGGGGCTGTCGTGCAAACTACCAAAAATGGGTGGCTACAAACAATAGAAATTCATTGTCTGTCACTTCTGGAGTCCGGAAGTCTGAAATCCAGGTGTTGACAGGGCCACGCTCTCTCTCCAGAGGCTCTGGGGAGTGTCGTGCTGCGTTTTGTGCTGCTATAACAGAACACGCCAGCTGGGTAATTTACAAAGAACAGAAGTCATTTTCCTCACAGTTCTGGAGGCTGAGAAGTCCCAGGCAAGGCGCTGGCCTGCAGTGAGGGCCTCTTGCTGTGTCCTCACATTGAGGAAAAGCAGAAGAGAGAGCACCCACTCCTGCAAGCACTTTTCGGAGCTGCATTAATCCATTCACGGGGTAGAACCCTCACGACCTAAACACCTTCCAAAGGCGCCGCACTAGGGATCCAGGTTCCAGCATGTGAATTTTAGCGGATGCGTCCAGACATGTAGGGAGGATCCTTCCTGCCTCTTCCGCTCCAGGGAGCTGGGGGCTCCTCCTCCCAGCCATGTCCCTCAGCCTCTGCCTCCGAGTCTGTGTTGCAAGTCTTCCTCTGCCTCACACTTGTAAGGACTTGTCATTGGATTTAGGGTCCACCCAGATAATCCAGAATTATTTCACCTCAAGATCCTTAACTTAACTACATCTGCAAATATCTTTTTTCCAAAAAAGATCCCACTCACAGGCTCCATGGGTCAGGATGTGAGCTTATCTCTTCCGGGCCACTGCCGTGCCCACTGCTTACTCCAGGGCACATCTGAAGTCTGTCCACTTCTCTACCTTGACTGCCTCTGCCACAGCCAGTCTCTCCTGCTTCCACGCCTGCACCGCACAACCCATTCCACACAGCCTGGGGGTCTTCTGCAACTCCGCCTCAAACCTCATGCCCTCCTACAGCCCCCAGCCTCTCTCTAATCTGTGCAGAGCCAGATCCCGTAATGGTCCGCATCTTCCAACCAGTGTGCGCTCATGTGCTGCAGCAACCAGGCCCACCTCACGCCAGCAGGCTGCCAGGTTTCACTGTGCTCTCTGTATTTATCACAGCTTGAAAGTACCCTTCCTGTCCATCCATCCATCCATGTATTCACCTGTCCATCCCTCAACCTACCCGCCCACCCATCCATTCGCAAAGTTAAAGTACAGAAGAATTTCTCTTTAGGAGGAAGATCCTGAACCTGTCTTAACACAGTCTCACCCACACCCCCTCTTCTATCAACAGCAGCCTCCACGCGCACGGTCCTGAGCCGCTCACAATCCCCACTGTTTCCTGCCACGCTACCTGGCGGGGTAGGCAAAACAAATTGAGTTGTTTTCTGATTAAAATCTCCAAAGTTGTTAAAAAAAAAACCAGAGAATTTTAGAAGTATCACTTTTATAAAGAAATGACTCGCTACAGTTCCTATTTGTGGATCAACTGTTACCTCGTTGAAAGATGAAAGGTTAAGTTTCTTGGCGATGAATTTCTTCAGATGTAAGACTGTGGCCTGGGCGGAGCAGCGGATCCATTTCCGTTTCAGCCCCCGCAGTTTGCTGCTGTTGCACTCCAGACAGATGCTCACCTTCAAGAGGGAGGACACACAGGGGCGCGTCAGGACAGAGCTGACTGGACTGTTCTTAGGAGGTTCTCTTAGAAACCCACTAATTTCTAAATCTAAGACTGCTGACCTTTTTGAAATCAGAAATCTGCTTTGACCTCAACACTGCAGAAAAACACTTTTACTTCAATCATTTTACACACATTATCTTAAAATGTTTATAGTTTGCTTGCCATTCTGTGAAATATAATCTAACCCTATTAATTCTATCTAATTAACATAATACCTTAAAGTAAATCCAAGAGTTATTTACCCATCGCAGGCCTGAGTTCTTGGTCTGAGTTAAACCTGTCCTGAGAGCTTCTAGCCAGTGGGGCTCACAAGTAGTCACCCCACATCTCCCAGCCCGACGTGCAGAGACGCAGAGCAAACAGTGGCAGCGACACTGATTCCACACGGATGCATCAAGGAAGGTTATTTACAGGAAGTAGTGCTATGCTTGGCCTGGAAGAGGACAGCAAATGTGCCAGAGAAGAAAAGCGCATTCCTGGCAGAGGAAAAGCCACAGGTCTGAAAGTTCACGGCTGTCTTCCAGATGCAGCAGCACATGGGGTCAGAGCACAGGCGAGCCACGGGTGCCCCGGAGACAAAAAATTAGCTGAAAGTGACTGCAGAATAGTAATGGCCACGGTGCCAGTAGATGCAAAGGGGAACCTGCTAAGGGGGGACAAACCCCCACCTCAGGCCCCCAGGACCCTAGGCAATGAAGTAAACGGCCCCAGCAAACATCCTTCAGCAGCAGCCACGACAAATGGCACAATCAGGCCCCTACAAATCCAGATAAAAGGGCTAACAAAGGAATGGACTGAAATATGTGTAAAATTACAAAAGATACAAAAGAAAGGTTAAAAATGTGAGAACAGACAGGTTTTGAAGATGATGAGATATAACTTCTAAAAGTCAAAAACATTCACCGAAATGAAAAACGCAGTGATGGCTGAGACACAGACTTGTCTCAGCTGAAGACAGATGAACTTTCTAAAAACTCATTTGAGGAAATTACCCACAAGAAGTATAGAGACAAGATACCAATTAAAATAATAAAACAACAGAAAGTTAAGAGAAACAAAGATAGAGTGAGGAGCGCAGGAACACAGAACAGGAGCACAAGAGGGAAATGGCAGCAAACAAGGGAAAGGCCAAATTTAAGAAACAATGAAAGACATAAGTCTTCAGGTTCAGGAAGCAAAAGAATCCGAAACAAAAGAAATAAAAGAGATACCTACCCAGACACTTGCAAACACCATCAAAGGCCCCCAGGAGCAACTGCAACTGACCCAGAAAACAAAGAGCCCACACCCGCGCCTCGCCCTGGTTGACAGAAACAAATAGCTGACAGAGCCATTTGCAAGCAACTGTAAAAACACTGTAGTCCAGGAAAAAAACCCAGAATCCAGGAGAGATCCAGAAGGAAGGGCAAGGCCAGGGCGTGAGGGACTTGGGGTGGAGCTGGGCAGACTCAAGGTTAACTTTGGACTTTTAAAAAATGTAAATATTCATTTAAACATCTTGTAACCACAAAATAACAGAAGTAAACCAGTAACTTGCAAACCAGTAGAAGCAAAAAAGAGATTAAAGAAAACTCAACAGAAGACAGGAAAGGGGAAGCACAGAAACAGATGCAAATGGGGAAGCAAAGGAAGCAGAAACCAACCCAAACTCACCAGTAATCATGGAAAGTGTACAACTACTTGCCAGTTAGAATTTTTTCTGATTTGATTTTTTAAAAAATCTAGCTCCATGCTGTAAAAAGTGTCATATTTAAAAAGATATTTTAAAAACTGAAATACCAGGCAAATATTAACCAAAAGAAAGCTAGATTACTAATATTAGATAAAGCAGACTTACAAAGCTTAATGAGGAAAAAAACCCCCTAAGGACGAGGGACATTTCTAGACTCAAATGCACCTAGTGACACGCCGACTGGACACGAGGAACAGCAGAACGTACAGCCGCGGAAGGGGCTTCTCTTTCTCAGCAAGGGAGAGCAGGTCCCACCTTCAGGGCAGACACCCTCTCAGCCTCGCAGAACATGGGGGTGGGGGTTGGCTGGACCCCAAGTGATGGGTCACAGGTGCCACGTGGACTGCAGTGCAACCAGCTAGGAAGCAGCCCCGGTCTGTACCTCGCGAAGCTCTGCAGGCACGGCCTGGAGAGCACCCAGTGCCCCGGGAAGGTGCTGACCACAGAGACCCCCCGCAAAGGCGGGGAGGCCAGAGGGTGCCATCGTGGAAACCGCAGGCTCTGCTACCACACGGCACACAGCGTTCTCTTTTTGTGTAACCAAAGGTGGAAGAAAGCATTTATTTTTGCTCAGATTTGCATAAATTCAGGAAGTAGCACGAGGTGGTTCTCCACATGGGGGCCAATGACAGGGATGGGAGTGGAATTTAAACCTGTTATATGATATTAATCTTTGGACTATGGAAATGTATTGCCTATTTAAATACACTAAATTACAAACATGCTTGTGATTTTTTTAACAGCTTTATTGAAGTATAATCTACACACACCTCTTTTAAAGATCCAATTCAATAACTTTCAGGAACTTTACAGAGCTGTCATCTGCACCACCTCAGAAACATCCCTCCTGGCTCTGCCACGGCCCCACCGCTTCCCGCCCCAGGCCACCACTGCTCTGCCTCTGTCTCTGCAGACCATTCTTTCTGGACACATCTGAACGGAATCCCATGCAAGGCAGTCGCTTGCGCCTGGCTTCCTTCACTTGGCAAAATGCTTCTGAGATTCATCTCATTGCAGGAGGCATCAGGAGCCCCGTCCCCGTCACTGCTGCCTAGTGCTTCGCTGTGTGCACAGCCTGTGTTTTGTCCAACCATTCATCGGCTGATAGACATCTGGGTTCTCTCTGGGTTCAGCTATCACAAATAATGTCGCTGTGAACATTCATGTAGAAATCTTTGTGTGGACCTATGTTTCCATTTCTCTGGGGTGGAGAAATGAAATGGTTCCTAGACACCCAGGACAGAACTGATGGGTAGTATGATAAATTTATATTTAGTTCTTTAAGAAAATGCCAAACTATTTCCCAAAGTGGCTTCACTATTTTATATTCCCCCAATCAGTGTATGAGGATTCTGATTTCTCTACGCGCTCATGGACACTTGTTATTGTCTGTCATTGTGATTACAGCCATCCACCCTGTGTGAAGTGGTATCTCTTTGTGGTCTTAATTTGCATTTCCCTAATGCCTAGTGATGTTGAGAATCTGTTCACGTGATAATTACCCAAACCTCCAACTCAGGCCCGAGCACCACCAAAGTGCTGGGATCACAAGCATGAGCCACCATGCCCAGCCATTTGCCATCTGTATGTCTCTTCTGGGGAAACGCATCTTTTACTTAGCTCCTATTCAGGCTGTTCACCTTCTATAGGGTAATAAGCGTTATATACTCTGGACAAAAATTCTTTATCAGAAATACAATTTGCAAATATCTTCTCCCAGTCTGTGGCTTACCTTTCATTTTCTTAATAGTGTCTTTTGAAGAGCAGCAGCAGTTCTTAGTTCAATGAAGTCAATTCATCATTTTTCTTTCATGGATTGTGTTCTTGGTGTTGAATATGAGAATTCTAGGCCTGACCCAAGGTCCTAGAGTCATCTTTTTGCATGTAGATATCTAACTGTCCCAGCACCATTTGTTGAAAACACCATTGTTTCCCCAGTGAACATGCCCTGGCACCTTTGCTGAAAACTGACCATAAATCTAAAGGTTTATTTCTAGACTTTAGAACTTGTTCCATTGATTTATGAGTCTGTCTTCATGCCTGTAACACAATGTCTTAATTATTGTAGCCATATAGTATGTTTTGATGTTTAGAATTTTCAATACGTACTTTTAAAAATAACCCACAGGAGAAACAACCCAGGTGCCCATCAATACACGAGTGGATCAATAAAATGTGGTATATGTATACCATGGAGTATTACTCAGCAATAAGGAACAATAGTGAATTAACACATCTGGTATTATCCTGGTTGGAGCTAGAACCCATTCTTCGAAGCGAAGTGTCACAGGATTGGAAAAACAAGCACCACTGGTACTCACCATCAAACTGGTACTAAATGATGAACACTTACATCACACAGGGCAATAACATTCATCTGAGGGCAGGCGGGCGGGAGGGGGGTGGAAGGGATGGGAAAAACTCTCACTGAATGGATGTGGGGAGCACAGTTTGGGGGACGACCACGATTGTGGCTCTGACACGGGCAGAACAGGGGCAATGTGTATGGCCAAAATGTTGTACCCCCATGATATTCTGAAATTAAAAAAATAAAAATAAATAAAAAAAAAAAATAAAAAAAAAAATAAAAATAAAAATAACCCACAGGTAACTCAACAATAACAATCCAATTCAAAAATGGCAAAATCAGCCTGGGCAATAGTGAGACCTCGTCACCACAAAAAACAAAAAATCAGCTGGCCGTGGTGACATGCACCTGTAGTCCCAGAGACTGGGGAGACTGAGGCAGGAGGATCGCTTGAGCCCAGGAGTCTGAGGTTGTAGTGAGCTGTGATGACGCCACTGTATTCTACCTAGAAGGCAGAGTGAGATCCTGTCTCCAAAAAAAAAAAAAAGGCAAAAAACTTTAAGTATTTCTCTAAAGAAAATATACAAATGGCCAATAAGTGCACGAGAAGCTGCTCAGCATCACTAGTTATCAGGGACATGCAAATCCAACCACAGTGAGAGACCACCTTACACCCACCAGGATGGTTACTACCAAAACAACCAGGAAAAGGTGTTGGTGAGGATGCAGAGAAACTGGAACACTTGCGCACTGTTGGTGGAATGTATAATAAAATGGTGCAGCTGCTGCGGAAAACAGTGTAGTGGTTCTTCAGGAAGTTAAAAACAGAATTACCACATGATCCAGCAATTCCACTTCTGAGTATACACATAAAAGAATGGAAAACAGAGTCTTAAAGAGATATTTGTATGCCCATGCTCACAGCAACATTATCCACAATAGCTAAAACATGGAGGCAGCACCAGTGCCCACCGGCAGAGGAGCGGAGACACAAATTGTGGTCCCTCCACACAAGGGACATCACTCAGCCTCAGAAAGGAATGAAGCTCTAAAAACAGGCTACACTGTGGATGAACCTCGAAAACATAATGCTCAGCGAAAGAGCCAGACACCAAAGGCCACATCTTGTGTGATTCTTTTGCTGAAATGTCCAGAACAGGCAAATCCACAGAGACAGAAGCCAGGTGGCAGGTGGCGGGGCTGGGGAGGGCGGGTAGTCGTACGGGGTCTCATTCTGATGTGATGAAAATGTTCTGGAACTAGAGAGAGGCAGTTGTACAACACTGGGAACGCACTTAATGCCCCTGAATGGCACATGTGCAAATGGTCAAAATGAGAAATTTTATGTGTTATTTTAACACAGTTTAGAAAACTGGAAAAAAAATAACCCATGGGTCAAAAAAGAAATCATAATGAAAATTTACAATTATTTAGGACCAAACTGTATAGCTGGGAACTACACGAATGTTCCACTCAAGAGTTAAGGAAAGAAACAAAAGAGCAGAGGAAAGGAAAGAGGGAACAAGCCGCTGCCTCACAGAGAGCTCGAGAAGACACAGACAGCCACAGACGTGATCATGACCGGGAAAAAACAGGAGAATTCTAAGAACTGTTTTTCTGCCAAAAAAGTTGACAATTTAAGTCCAAGTAGAAAATCTCCTAGAAAAATGTAACTGACCAAAATGAACTAAAAAAGAAACAGAAGATTTGAGTACAATTAAAATCATTAAAGAAATTTAATTTGTAGTTAAAAATCTATCTACTCCCCTCCCCCCAAAAGTTAGCCAAGATCTGTTGGTTTTATAGGTAGTTTTACCAAACATTTAATAAACTGACAATCCGAATCTTGTATAAACTTTTCCAGAGAATAGGAAAATGGGAACAGAGGGACTAACTCCAGCTATGAGACTTATATACCCTTGATTCCAAAACTATACAAATACACATGAAAAAATGAAAAGTATGGGCTGGGCGTGGTTTCTCACGCCTATAAATTCCAGCATCTGGGAGGCCGAGGCAGGAGGATCGCTGGAGCTCAGGAGTTGGAGGCCAGCCTGAGCAAGAGCGAGACCCCGTCTCTACTAAAAATAGAAAAATTAGTGGGGCGCAGCGGTGCACGCCTTTAGTCCCAGCTACTCGGGAGGCTGAGGCAGGAGGATCCCTTGAGCCCAGGAGTTGGAGGCTGCAGTGAGCTACGACGATGCCACTGCACTCTACCAGGGACAACGAGACTCTGTCTCAAAAAAAAGAGAAGAAAAGTATGGGCTAACCTCAGTTTGAACATATACACACAATCCTAAATAAACATTAGCAAGCAAAATCCAGAAATATATTTTAAAAATCACGATCAAATTCAGTTTATCTCAGGCATGAAAGGATGGTTTAACAATTGAAAAATACATTCATGCAATTTACCATATTAGCATTTAAAGGAAGGTAATTGAGTGACCCTATCAACAGATGCTGAAAAAACATCTGATAAAATCCAACACCCAGCCAGGTGCAGCGTCTCACACCTATAATCCCAGCATTTTGGGAGGCCGAGGCGGGAGGATCGCTTGAGCCCAGGAATTTGAGACCAGCCTGGGCAAGTTAGTGAGACCCTGCTTAAAAAAAAAAATGAAAAAAAAAATCTAAAAAATTAGCTGGGTGTGGTGGTGCCCCTATAGTCCCAGCTACTTGGGAGGGTTGCTTGAGCCAAGGAGTTTGAGATTATAGTGAGCTCTGATGACACCACTAGATGGAAAAAAAAAAAATCCAACACGAATTTTCAGTAAAAAGTCAGCGAACTAGGAAAGGGAGTGAAACCTCAGACGCCCAGGTGAAGTGTCAGAAACCCCCGTCAGCACGTGGAGCAGGAAGGATGCACAGCACCACTCCACATGTCCTGGGTTCCAGCCAGAACAAGCAAGACGAGACAAAGTTGCTGAGGGTTCCCGAGGACAGAGCTCAGCGCTGGCTCTGCTGGAGGCCGGGATTGTGCTGCCTGGCCCTTCTGCTTCAGCAGAGCTCTGGCTTGAGAGCTGACCATCAGCCCAGAGCCCGGCCCTGTTGCACTCAGCTCTGCAAGATGGAGGAGGGTGCGTGGCCCACCAAGGTGGCAGCATCAGGTGGTCACAGGTACGAGTCCTTTCCCTACCCAGGGCCTTCTGCCCAGACCCCCACGGTACATGTAGGAGAGGAGGCTGAGCCCACCCACACTCTCACGCTCGACAGGAGCTGCTTCTGTCACAGCTGGCTACGCACACTCGGTACAGGATACACACAGGAAAGCCGTGGCTCCCAGCGCCCTTGCCTGGGGCCTTGGCTTTGCGTGTCCTACCTGAGGACTCCCAGCCCAGAATCAATTTATTAGTCTGGGTCACTTTCACAGCACTGGTGTCTAGCCACGCCTGCAGGGAGACAGTGCTGGCAGAAGGAGTGCCAGTCGCCACACCAGAGCAAAGCCCAGGTCCACGGCTGACCCCCCTGCACACACCTGGAAGATCCACAAGGACCTACAAGGAGAAAGACTAGGGAGGGAGTTCACCTTCAGAGCAGAAAATCCTTATGAAAAATGCACTGAATTCCTAGGGCTCAGCAGCAATGAGTAAATGCGACTTCCAACAACACTGTGTGCAGCCCAGGAACGCCCAGCACCAGGATGTACAAGACAGTCGTGGGGACTTCTGAGCGATAGGAAAAGGACCTAACAAACGGTAAGACACGCTGCTTAAGGATGGGAAGACTCAATTTTGTCAAGACTTTACTTCTTCCCAAATACATCTATGAATTTATTCAGTGTCTTTCTAATAAAAGTTCATCTAGATTGTTCAGGGAAATTGGCAAGCTGATTTCTAATTTTTACTTGGAAGAAAAAAGGGCCACAGTTAGTTCAGACAATTCTGAAGCAGAAAACTGCAGGGTACTTGCCCTCCCAGGAATCACAACATAATGGTAACATAATTGAAGCACGGTAAATCAGTAAGCTACTTTTGGCACAGGGGGAGACCAGAGGGACACAACAGAGAACCAGAAGCAGACCTGGGTGTGTGGGGGAACTTACACAGGGTGAGGCTCGTGGGCCTTGGGGCAGCAGGAACAAGCCGGAGTCAACTGGCCGACCCCTCGACTTCCACCTGGTCCTCTGCACAATGTCAACGGCAATGGCTGACAACTTAATTGTAAAAAGCAAGACTTTAAAATATTTTCATGATAACGTAGGAGAATGTATTTATGGCCTTGGGATGAGGAAAAATTTCTTAAGATACAAAATAAAATACCAATAAATTTAATTATGTCAAATTTAAAAATTGTGAATAATGATGGGCCCAATAACAAAGCCGACAGCCACCGAGTGAAAGACGGTCTCTGTACCACACACAGCAACAAAGGATGAGTCACTCCTGCAGTGAGATTATGAAAAAGTCAGCCGGGCGCATGCGGTCCCAGCTACTCGGGAGGCCGAGGCGGGAGGGTCGCTTGAGCCCAGGAGTTCCAGGCTGCAGTGAGCTGTGATGACACCACTGCACTCCAGCCTGGGCGACAGAGCCAGACCCTGTCGAAGGAAGGAAGGGAGGGAGGGAGGGAGGGAGGGAGGGAGGAAGAAGAAAAAGTTAAAATACCCAATATAAAAATGGGCAAAAAAGCAATTTATAAGTGGAGGAACCAAGAGGACCAAGAAACACTTGAAAAGATGTTCCACACCACCAGTACCCAGGAAGCTGGAAATTTAAAAATAACCAGGTATCATTTTATACTCAGCTGACTGACAAGAACTAAAGTCTGAACTAAAGGAATAACAAACACCGTTGAACACACGTGCACAAGGAGAAACGTGCTGTTGTTTAAAAGACTGATGTGCCAGTCAGCACCTAAAGTCTCCAGTATTACAACAGATAGAAAATTAAGTGTAAGAATTACACAGTGCAACATCATCCACTGTAGTGTACACTTTGCACAGAATGCAGTGTAGGCCACATATACTATACAGCACTGTATAATACATAGCAGTTAACATCAAGTAACATTACACATGTCAAAAAATCTCAAAAATATAATTTGGATTGGAAAAAGTGAGTTGCAGGAACACCTGTGCTGCTTTCTCTGGTTTACAGCCAGACACAAGCCCACGTGACAATGGCAAGACCCGTTTAGTCCCTGGGCCCACACTCACCCAGGAGTAAAAAAAGAGCCCACGCCCCAGGGCCATGTGCACCTCACCAGCAAGGCCCTCGGGCTCCCTTATAAATGCACCCAGACCCGACGCTTCACTCGCCTGGTCTGCCCGCCGCCACCCAGGCCCCACAGGCCGCTCGCTACAAAGCAGCTGCGCTGACCGCTGACCCTCCCAGAGTGAAGCCACCCAGGCCGCACCCACGAGCACCTCAACTTCACAACCCCTCTCCCCCATCTCCCCCTATGGGTTAAAGTTCTCACCATGGTGCCCCTGAGGTCCCAGCCCTCACCCCCAGCCCTCAGCCCACTCACTCTGCTCCGGCCCCACTGCCCACAGCACGTCCAGCCAAAGGATCCCCCTTTGCCCCCCGCCTCCGCAGCCCGAGGGGCTGCCCTGCCACCTTCGGCCTTTCCTGCTCCCATGGGGCAGGGCCCAGGCCAGTGGGCCCTCCACTCCCCCAGACCGCCAGGTCCTTGAAGCAGGACGTGCCTCCCTAGGGGCACCCAGCAGCAGACACTGCTGCCGCGCTAGGCCCAGGGGAGCAGGGCACACAAACGTCACGAGTGTCAGCTCCAGCACATGAGCACAGGAAGGAGCGGGCTGGTCTGGGAGGCCACTCGTGGGGGGACAGACCAGGGCAGGATTCTGAGAAGTGAGAATATGTTCTCAAATCCACACGGCGGAGCAGCCTAGGCAAAGCCCTGCGGTGGGACAAGCTGCAGATGGCGGAGCAGGAGACGCCCAGGTGCGGCCGGAAGAGGGGCAGACCTGCCGTGGGCTCCTGCACCAGGCCCCCAGCAGATGCCAGCCTGCTCCGGGCACGGGTCATTCCCCCCAGTTTCTGGTGCCGGCACCACACCCACCGTACCTTGAGCTCAACACAGGCTTCCTCAGTGAGGAATGAAGAGGAACACACACGAACAGAACCAAGACTCTGTTGTTGGGCTGAAAGAACATCTGATAATATCCAACACCCAGCCAGGCGCGGTGGCGCACGCCTAGAATCCCAGCACTTTGGGAGGCTGAGGCAGGAGGATTGATTGAGCCCAGGAGTTCAAGGCTACAGTGACCTATGACCGCGCCACTGCACTCCAGCCTGGAGACACAGCGAGACCCTGTATCAAAAACAAAACTAAACAAAACTCTGCTGGTGCTGGGACCACCAGAGACAGAGCTGGCCCCTCCCAGGAGCACGAATCCGTATGAAATCCACTGGGAAGTCCGCTTGCTCAGAAATAGGCTAAACATGGGCCTCATGAGAGGGTCAGGGTCTTCTCAAACGTGAAGCTCTGCTCCAGTGTCCTTACTGTTTGCTTCAGTGGCCTGTCAGCGCTGGGAGAGGGGCTGCCATTTGCCCCAGGCCCACTGGCAGCTCAGGGCTGGAAGCTGCTGGAGCTGGAAAGAGGCCTTCCAGCAAAGGGGATGGCGCTGCCCCGGCCCACCTGCCAGCCTAGCTGGCGACAACGGCAGGGCTATCTGTCTCAGCCAAGTCACAAACACAAACCCCTTTCACTTCAACTGAGGAGGAAGCCTACCAAAATGACGGGGAAAAGGTACCTTAGAAATAGATTCAGAGTAGCCTAGAGAGACGGTACCAGGTGACCAGAAACCCTGAGGCTGATGGTAGGAGACGGGCTGGGAGGAGGTGAAGGCGACGGCGTCGTGAGGCTCTGGGGTCACCCTGGCGGGAGTCGTGGCCACATGCAGGCTCCAACTTGGCAGGGCCCAGCCCCTCCTGCCCCTGCCCCAGCTTTAACCCGATGCGAATGACCTACGAGGGCCCCTGCAGCTGGAGAAAGAGGCTGCACAAGGGTCAGAGTCAGCTTAGGACCCCCAACCACAACACCCCCACCCCCAAGGCCCAGGACACTCGGGACCCACAGCAGGCAGTGATGTGCCCTCTACGGCAACTCTGGCCCTGCCCCTCATTGGCGAGCCCCAATCTCGGCCCGGCCCGGAGGCCCAAGGACAAACAGAGCAGGATGCCTTATCCATAGCCTGTCTCCGGAAGAAACGGCTCAGGGAGTAAGAGCTGGAACAGGAGCCAACACTCGGCCACCCAGAGAGAAGTCAGGCTCCAGGAAGGAGACGTCTAGAATTAAACATTCCAATGGTTTGCATTTTTAAAAAAGAAGAGAATGAAAACAGCTATAAAGCAAGTTAGGGATCTGAACGGTAAGGCCAGAGTCTTCCGGTCTGTGTGGAGCGAGGCAGAGACCTGGGGCTGGGGCAGGTCACGGGAGCGGGCAGGGAGAAGGAGCAGAAAACTTCCCTGCAGGGAAGAAATAAATACCAGGGGCTGCAGGATGGAACAAGCAAAAACAGCACAAGAGATGGATTCCTATGGCTTTCTGGGACTCCCAAGACAAAGAGAAATCCTACAAAGTCCCAAAGTGGGAGGGGGGTGACACAATTAAATCCCACAAAGTCCCAAAGTGGGGGGACACAATTTACCTACAAAGAACGAGAATCAGTCGGTACGGGGAATTTCCACAGAAACAAGTACCATGATCATTACCTCGGAAAATGGAGATATAAAGGACTTATCAAACGTTTTTGGATTATTAGACATTGTTCTGAGTACATAGACCTGACATGCTTTTGTGATGCTCAGCAATTTACTAAACGTGTCTCCCTCAGCAGGAAGACTTGGCTGGGCCACGGGCACCTGGAGGCCTGCTCCTCGGGTTCAGTGGCTAACACCTGCTGCCGGCAGCTGGGGAGCAGGGCAGGGGTGGTGCTTGGGGCGGGGGCTGTGCTCGGAAGATGGGGGCAGAGGTCTGGAGCAAGGACAACCTGCTTACTCAGATGCCACCCTGAGCTTCAACACCTTGAGTCCCCTGTTGGATGACACAGTTGCGCAGGAGCCCAGCATTGCTCCTAAGTGGCTGGACCCTCCCACACACGGAGCGCCAGTGGCCACCTGCTCAGGTGGACATCCAGAGGCATGCAGCCGAGGACAGGCCTGGGAGTAGGCCCTATGAGCTCTGTGCCGTGTATTTCCCTACCTGTTCTTGTTTTCTTACTTTGGTGCTTAGTGTTAAAAGTGCATAATTCAATCAATTCATCTGAGTGATTTAGGAAGGGTCTGTCTTACAAGTTATGAGACAAAGTTATTTTAGGTTTACATCGATTTGTAAAAAACTGCACCAGAGGTACTAGGCTTGTGGCAAGAGGCCCCAAGGTCCGCGGCCCTCAAGAGCTAGGAGCGCTGGACCTCCTAGGCAGACCCGAATCTGCATTTCCACAAATCCCAGGCAAAACGTCAACGCTGGAGGACTAAGTACATGTAACTAACAAAGGCTGACCCAGACAGGCAGAGCATGTGCACAAACCCAGAGATCAATGCCACAGAAGAGAATTAAATGATCCTGGGAGGGGCTTCCAAGCCATCAACAGACAATGCCTCTGCCACCTAACCCTAACCCCAACCCTAACCCCCCAACCCTAACCATACCCCAACCCTAATCCCTACCGCAACCCTAACGCCAACCTCAACCCTAACCCTCACCCCAACCCTTACCCTAACCCCAACTCTAACCCAGGACAGTAGGATGAAACTAGGAGCCATTCAAAAAGACAATTTCTGCTCTTCCGGGCCCCAGAGGGAGCCCTTCACTCATCAGCCCTGTCTTCACCACTGACCCAAAATGCAGCTTTATCACATCCCACATTTCCACACAGATACCTATTTCTGTAATGCTCACTGAATTTTTTTTAAACAATACAGAGTGCCAAAAAAATTAAGATTCTATCACTGTACTCTTACACCCAAACTGCACTATTTCAGTTATTATGTCTTCTGACACGGCCAGTACCCACTGGACCTTCCTTTTTGTTCAAAGATCTCACAGCCATTGCCAAACATTCACCTCCCAGATGAGCTTCTGAGCAGGTGCTGGGCTTACAACCACTGAGGCTCATTTGGGAAGAACGGACATCTTAACACCAGTCTTTCCATCCAGGAAGATAGGATATTTTAAAGTTTTTGTTTGTTTGTTTTTTAGAGACAGGGTCTCACTCTGTCGCCCAGGCTGGAGTGCAGCGGCATCATCACAGCTCACTGCAGCCTCCAACTCCCAGGCTCAAGCCATCCTCCTGCCTCAGCCTCCTGAGTAGCTGGGACTACAGGTGTGCACCACCAGGCCGGCCGGCAGTTTATTAGTGACATGAATAAAGATTCGCTCCCCCCATGCCTTCTGATGCTTAAATGCTGATCTAATCACCTAACGAGCAATAATAAATTCTAACAGTTTTCCAGCTGATTGTATGTAAAGCAATGATATTGTCTGAGAATAACAGCATTTTTGTCTGTCACATACATGTCTCATTTGTCCCCCACGGCATGGGCTGGGCCCTCCAAAATCACAGCGAACAACCGCTGAAAACGGGCACTTCCTTGTTTCAGATTTTAATGAGACACTGCTTCTATTTCATCATGAAATATTATAATGACTGTTACAGTTTTTAAACTAAGATACTATATTAAAAAGTTCTGCAGACATGAAATTTTATCAAACTCTTTTACAGCATCTCTGTGATTGTTTAGTTTTTCTTTTTTCATCTGGTAATACACAAAATGACACATGTGGTGGCTCCTCTATGTTACACCCTCCTCACTTTCTTCCCTTTTTTTCTTGAGACAGGGTCTCGCTCTGTTGCCCCGGCTGGAGTGCAGTGGCATCATCATAGCTCACTGCAGCCTCCAACTCCTGGGCTCCAGCCATCCTCCTGCCTCAGCCTCCCCAGTAGCTGGGACTACAGGCGCGTGCCATCATGCCTGGCTAATTTTTTTCTATTTTTGGTAGAGACAGGGTCTCACTCTTGCTCAGGCTGGTCTCAAGCTCCTGAGCTCAAGTGATCCTCCCGCCTCGGCCTCCCAGAGTGCTGGCATTACAGGCGTGAGCCCCACGCCCGGCTTCACTTTCCTTTTTATGAACTGGGCTTCTCTTTCCTTCATGTAATATTCATAGATGCAGAGACGCACCTGGCAGAAAAGGCGCCAAACAATGAACATGAAGACCTGAGAATGAGGCCAAAGAGGCCCAAGCTGAGGGGATCTGTGCTCTGTCATTGCTGGGCCAGTATTATCTTGGTAATTAAAAGGAAGAAAGAAAAACAAAGTGAGGAGTCGGGAGCGAGTGCACAAAGCAATGCCCTGCAGCTCTCCCCTTGGCCTGCCAGGGCTCATCCGTTGCGGTTTCTAGAACCCACGGAACACCCTGAGACAGACAGGTCAGAGCCCCGCAGACGCTGCCGCTGCCCACCTGCTCGTCACTCCTGTGGTAGTCGTGGTCCTCCTCTGGCTTCTCCTCGGCGGCCTCTTTGTTTGAACTGTCGTCTGCTTTGGTTTCACCTTTTAGCACAAACAGAAAATACTGTATCATGAAATCCAAAGTGTTAAACCATTTAAAAAAAAACTCTACAGTATACTCATAATACCATCAAAAACTCACTCTACCAAGAGGCTCTGGACCAAAGGGTAGCACCCCACAAAGTCTCTGGTCCCCTGCATCATCAGGTGCCCACAGCGGCGGGAGCCTGGCTGGGAGGTTTGTGGGGCACAGAAGAGGGTGGGCAGGAGGGACACTTGAGCTCCAGAGTAGCCCGCGGCTGTTCAGTGCTGACCACGTCAGCCCACCTCCCTCAACAAAGCCCAGCTCCTGAAATTTTACTATCCTAACGCTACTTTTAAATTAAAACTTCACCTTAGGTAAGACAGAATGAGAATCCCTGATCCCCAGACACGTTTCTTTTTCTTTTTTTTTCCTGAGACAGAGTCTTGCTCTGTCGCCCTGGGTACATCATGGCTCACTGCAGCCTCCAGCTCCTGGGCTCTGGTGATCCTCCTGCCTGGGCCTCCCAGAGTGCTGGGACTACAGGCACCACCACGCCTGGCTAATTTTTCTATTTTTAGTAGAGATGGCGTCTTGCTCTTGCTTAGGCTGGTCTCAAACTCCTGAGCTCAAGCAGTCCTCCTGCCTCGGCCTCCCAGAGTGCTGGGATTACAGGCGTGAGCCACTGCGCCCGGCCACCAGATACATTTCTTAACCATTTCTTGCGGCTGTGCTGGGAGCTGCGAGGCCACGGGAGCTGGTCACTTTCCCGGTGGCGACAGCCGAGACCCCCGTATTGTCAAGAATATAGAGTCGTCTACAAACTCCTTAGGCATGTGTGTGGTCCACCAGGAAAGTACCACGGCCTCACAGATTTGAATAATTTGTTATGACGTGTACAGATTTTAAAATACCACTAACATTACACTGAAACCAAACTGTTATTTTGCCATTTTACAGAAAAACAAGCCAAGTTAAAAGTCTCAGGGAGTTCACCTTCCACTATCTCTCCCGCAGGCCACCAGCCCCTGACTTTGCCCCCCAAGTCCAGTACTTTCGGGGACCCCCCTGGCCCCCACCCAAGGAGTAAAGGGGACACCTCAGGGCAGAGTCTGGCTACTTTCTAACAGGGATGGCTTGGCTGAGGGAGCTCTTCAGAGGGGCCTAAAGGAGCACAGCTGCCTGGACTTCTGGCAAGTGCAGACACACTCACCGTTCCGGTGGGGGTCCACGTGCTGCTTCGCAGAACAAGCCTCCCCCTTGACATCTCCAGGCACCTCCATGCCCAGTTTGTGATAGAATTCCCTCTGTTTTCTCATTTCCGCTGTTAAAAACCAACACATAATCTTTAATCTTAAATAGGCAACGAATTACATTAAAATTCTATTCACAAATACCACATGAAGAAAATTACAGATTTGGATTACAAAGTTTGAAGGCAACTCCTGATAAGAAGACAACAAATTCAGATTGTGACTCCTCCAAGGCTGCCCTGCTCAGAATGCGCACTGGCCGCAGCACCCGCAGGCGCATCCCACCCCAGGCCCGATGTGGTGGCTGGACAGGCATTGGAGCCCCTGGGTGCTACTTCCTCCGCTGCCCACAAGCATTGTGGAACCACTATCGCCCGGGGTGTGATACACATTAAGGCAGCATTGGTGCCACGTCAGATATCACTGCTGACCGTGGGTGGTTCAGCCAGTGGACTCCCCCTGTGCTCTGGCAGCTCAGCGACGAACTTGACGCCTAGTTCTCCCAGTGTTCCTATGGCCATGACATATCCCACCAGTCCAGAGATGCCCGAGGCCACTGCTGAGGAGCCCAGAAGAGCACTCACTGGCTGCAGGTGTGTGATGGCTTGAGGGGGACAAGGACAGCCCGAGGCCACGTGTCCCGGTGCAGGGCCTGCCATCTGTGTGCCTGAGTTCACTCTGACCTCCCAGTCTGCAGGGTGGGCTAGTCACAGCTGTGGACTCTGGGCCCATGTCTGCGCAGTGGTGGGTCAGGAGTGCCGCCTGGTGTCCGTGGCCTGTGGTCACAGCTGCACAGATCCTAGGGGGGCCCCCGCAGAAGGAGTTTCCTACTGAACACAGGTGGCAAGTCACTGCAACAGCCCTCGGCTTCCCCTCATCGAGCTAGTTGTCTAGATCACTGGTCGGCACAGCAGCCCTGCCGGCTAGGCCAGAGGCTCTCCAAGCACAGGTGTCAGCCTGACCCTGCCAGGGACGGACAGCAGGACCAGGCCAGAATCTTCACGTTCCAGGGAAAGGCTGATTTTGTGGGACTAACTGACTTTCAGCAAATGTTCCATCCATGTGACTCCAAGGCTCACTCACACCCATTGCTCAGGACAACTCAGTGGGTAGCAAGGAAAAGTTAGAAGCAATAACCTAAAAATCACTCTGAAAAATAACTTAAGTGTAGTTGACCAAGCAATGCTTCATTAAACTTTTTATCTGCACGTTTGTCTTCCCCTGCAAACCGTGAGTTCTGTTAGAGCCAGCAACATGCCCCGGCACGCCCCAGCCCCACACAGATGCGATGCAGACACCTGACTGTGCAGGAATGAACGTGCGCAGGAGGCAACGAGCTTGGACAGAAAGAGGAGGATGCCTCTAGAGTCAAAGACATGCGGGTGGGCTGTCCCTGAGCGAGATGGAGCGTTGCGGCCAAATACGGCAAAACACCAGGCTACAAGATCAGGCCGTACGAGCTGAGATCTGAGATCAGCTTGAAAAGAAACGTTTCCCGTAAGTAATTACATTAAAGGCAGCTCGGGAATGAAGGCTTGGAATACAGTGCTTGACTGCGGGAGGCTGTTCCTATCAGGGTCTCAGTGCCAAAGAGGGAACCCACCTGCACAGGTGGAGAACAACTGAGCTTAGGATACCTTGTTTTAATTCCCATTTAAAAAATTTTCACCTGTCAGAATAAAAAAGGATTGAAGATAATAACACCCAATGTCAGATATATACAGGTATAGAAATGTTAATTGGGATAATTTTTCAGGAAAGTGACTTGGCTTATATATAAAAAATATTTTAAAAACTTAATCCCAATTTTGACCCCAAAATTCTACTGCTAGTAATCGATCCTAAGGAAGTAACCAGGTAAGTACTAAGGAGATATGAATCATATATTCATCGAAGCCTTATCAATAATTCTGAAAAATCAAAAGCAACTTAAATTCTATGTGTCCAACTACAGGTGTTGGGCTAATCAGAACAGCCCTGCCACGCCTGTGCCAGCCTCCTCTGCCACGGTAGACATTCCTCGCTGAGGCCGAGAGCACCTCAGAATCCTTCTCTGCACTGCACTCAGGACACCCACCACCACCCACTACTGACAAAGTTGACGGAAAATAAACCCGACATCTGTGCATCCTGGGATGAGAGCAGGGTTCAACGGAACACTGTTCAATGGAATAGTATATGCAGCCATTACAAACAATGACACAGATCATACTTACTGCCACGAAGCAAGCACCACAATATGCTGTTATGGAAAATGGCAGACATCACAATATGCAATACAGACATCACATGATCTCACTTTTTACAAAAATTAAAAAGTAACACTAAACTGGCTTAGAATCTATCAGTGTAACTTACTATATTAACAAATCAAAAAAGAGATCAAGTGGAATTTTGGGGGGCAAAAAAAGAGAGAGAGAAACCACATGACTATTTCAATAGATGCAGAAAAAGCACCAGGCAACACCCATTCCTGATAAACTCCCGCAAAGCATGAGCAGAGGGGACCGCCTCAACTGGACGAAGGGCCGTGTACAAGAAACCCACAGCAAACATCCTGCTCAGTGGTGAAAGACTGAGGTTTCCCCTGAGACCAGAAACAAGACAAGGATGTCCCTTCTTGCCAACTTCTATTCAATATCATACTGGACGTTCTAGCCCAGGGATCAGCAAACTTTTTCTGTAAAGGGACACAAAATGAATATTTGACGCTTTATGAGCTAAGTTGCAAAGCTGAGATACTATATAGGTACTTACAAAACAGGAGAGAAAACAAATTTCCACAAATTTTTTTATTGACGCAATTCAGAATATAGTAATAATAATCAAGCATAATTTTTTGGCAACACAGGCCTACAAATGAGAAGAATGGAATCCTTTTTGGGGGGATAACATTTGTTCAATTGGAGTTAAAAGTTAGCGCCCCCTATTAACAGAATTGATTGTACATGTTCACTTGCTAACGTTCATCTGTGATGACATTTTATGTATTTCATCTTTGAAAGATTTTTTTACACACAGAAATACTGACACAGTCTAGAGGCATATGATTTTGGGAGTCATTGCTTAGAATGCATTTGTGGGATTTCATTAAATTCTTCTCTTGGTATTTGCCTTTTATCATGCCATTGTCACAGATTAATCACTTCCGATTGAAGATTAGTTGGAAGCTCCTCAACTCCGTAGTTAAATGGATTTTGAAACACAGAAACTTCCTTTGAACTTCCGTTGAGGTCCAAAAACCCTGCTAGAGCTTGAAAATGCACCTGCCACAAATCTGTGTAGGAATGAAGACTGTGCTTCTTCTAACTTCTGCAAGCACAGGACGTCTGTAAAGCGGCGTGACAGCCCTTGTGATTCAAGCAACATTAGTTGTTGTTAAAATGACTTTACTGCACTATAAGTTTTGCATATGACTGTTGTTTTGCCTTATAATACTAGACTGAATTCATTAAAAAACATTATCAAGTCTTTAGCAAAAGCTAATTTCCAAAGATATTCAGTGTTTAACAACAGTGGTTAAAGGTGCTGTTTCTCATTCAGAAAAATCACAATCTCTGCTTTTAGCTCAAAAAAAAGAAAAAGAAAAAAGAAAACCAAAAACCCCCAACCAACACACACCACACACACTTTACCACTGCTAAGTCATTAAAATGCTGTGTGGTCGGGAAAGTCAGGATATTCAGATTCTAATCTGACAAAAATTCATAGAAGTGGTGACGGTTATTTATGTCCACAAGGGCACATAAAATCTACCATAGACAGCACCAGTTTAATAACATATGAAAGATTAAAAAATTCTCTGCAAAGTACCTGCTGATGAATAAGACAATGAACTTCAAACACCTTACATTTTCACAAGCTTTATTAGTTTGTCCAAGTCTTTTTCTTTTTTAATTTTTTAAAATTTTCTTTTTCTCAAACTCACTTTTAGTTCCCATGTCCAAGTCTTTTTCTGACCCACACATATTTGCAGCACCACTGGCTGTAAAGCATCTTAGCAGATTCCACTTCAGGTGGTTTCAGGGAGACCATCATAAAGGCTGACCCTCTGGTCACTGCAAACTTAGCACTGACTCTCAAATACACAACTCCTGAGCAGTCCTGGCGACACTGAGAGCCAAGGAAAACCACTCAAAACCATGTGCCTCGTTTGCTAACTGACCACTGATGTCACCTACAGTGTCCTCAATCCCTGAGCACCTATTCTTACCCAGAAGCTAATGGTCTTAAACAAGCCTATTTTCTCTGGACGTTTTTCTTCAGTTTCTGCAATCAAACGTGACTTAATTAACTTCACCGTTAGTCAACGGCTTCCACTGGTTGGCTAACAAATGAGCCAATCAGAAGCTTACTTTGATTGCAGCCTCATCTTCATTTTTTATTTTTGGGAAGAAATTCTGCTGTGATGAGATATTCTATTGTAAATTCTCAAGTTTGTCTAAATATTGCTTTCCTGTGAGTTGGGAATATTGTGATGAGTGTTCAGTCTGGTGATGCCAATGCTTGTCCTATTTTTTTCTTGTAGTTATAGTGTCACTGCATGACAAACACAATGCTTTTCTACCTCACAATGACAGTTCAATAACGAAATAATCAATAATGAAAAGTGGAGCTTCAAAACGTAACTCTGAAGTCCACTTTTCTCTTTGCTTGTTTTGACCTGCTGGGTATGCACTGGTAGTAAAAAGTCTCCAAACAGTGACAGCACAAGGCACCTCAAAGGCCGTCAAGTTACCTCTAAGTCACTGAGTGCGTGGTGTGCCGAGCATGCGGCACGTGCATGGTCTGTCGCAAATACTTAGCTCTGACAACACGTAATGGAACGAGTGTGGCTGTGTTCCAATAAAACTATTTATGTACAATGAAATTTGAATTCTTGTAATTTTCATATGTCACGAAATATTATTCTTTTGATTTTACAACTATTTAAAAATGTAAAAACCATACTTAGCTCACGGGTCATATGAAACAGGTGTTGGAGGGGGAGCCCTGTGGGCTGTGGTGTGCTGACTTCGGTTCTAGCCAGCGCCATGCGCAAGAAATAAAAATGCAGATTCCTTTTTGGCCCAGCAATTCTACTTCCAGAATAAAAACAACAGACAGAGTTACCCCACCAAAGCATGGAAAAGAACATTCACTGTGCTTTATTTTTTTTAAAATTAAAAACTGAGAAGCATGTTAAGTATCTTCAGGTAGAGCCAATGGAAGGAATCCCCCAGACCATTAGCAAGGACAGAGCAGAGCCTGATGCACCAAACACCACGCCACATCCATTAGCGAAGGAAGTTGCCGGCAGTGTGGAGAAAAGCAGGGCAGGTGGTCTTGCGAGAGTAAAGATGGATAATTCAATAAATTTTACAGATAAAGATGTTGCCTCTGGGAATACAGGTTTTTAAAAATTATAAAAACAAAAAGAAACAACAAACAACCAAAATCCTAATCCCCACCTCTCATCAATGAGGGAACTGCTGCGAGATGAGGCCTCCGTCACAGCGAGAGCAGGGAGGAAAAGCCACAGCTTCGGAGGGGCCTGCACGGGGCACAGGCAGTAAGAGGTAGGGACAACGCTAGTGTCCTTCAAGAAGCAAAGCCAGAGGGCATGTGCTTTGTCTGACCACTGCACAATAGCAATTAGCGCGTGTTCCGGGAAAGTAGGTTTACGACTGTTGGCACAATAAAAAAACCCAAAGAAACTGCAGGCAGCCTTCACCAAGGACGCAGTCACGCTGTCCAGGGTTTCAAAGTTGGAAAAATCTTTCTAAAGAGCAACAAATGACTGAAAGCTTGAGAAACAAATGAGTATTTGCCTAGACAGAAAATACCCGGGTCTGAGAGAAGATCTGCCAGGGAGCGCCGCATGCAGAAGCACTTGGGGTCTCGGTGCACTGGAGGTTGGGTCTGGAGAACCCGAATCTCATCCACGCTGGAGAAGAGTGAGGTGCAGTGACAGCGTGAGGAACGCCGAGGCATGTGGGGAAGAACAACTGGCTCAAAACCAGGTGGTCTTCACACTGCACGACTTGCTTCGTGAGCAAAAGCTCCATTATCAAGGGTGTCACAGAGGGCCCTGAGCACCCAGGCTGCTGGAGACACCGCTGCCCAATAGGGGAGCCTGGGCCCCTGGACACACCAGCGCAGGGAGGAGATGGGGCAGCTCCAACACCCTCCTGCACCAGAAGCAGGGACCACCCAAGACCACCAGGCATGTCAAAGGGACCCAGGAGCCAACGTAAAGAGGTGCTTGCCGGCCACAGAGGAGAAAAGAGTAGAGCTTCAAAAAGGGCAAAAATGCAATGAATTGAGAACACCTGATGGGTTTAAATCCACCAGACTGATGGTGAATGGAGAGGCCAGTTTTGAATACAAATGAAGGAAAGACCATGCGCTTGTTCTGCCTTTCCTGCAGACTGGACCAAACAGCGAAGTGTGTCTTTATGGAAGTATTCCAACTAACGCAGGAAGAAGGAACCAGACGTGAAAAGGCACTGCTTTACCGCCTGTGACGAACCGACGGCTCTAAGTCCAATCATCTTCTGCTGCTTGGATGACGCCTGTTCCAAGTGGGAAACGACTCAGATGGAGGCTTGCCGAGAACCCGACCCCGATCCCACTGCCACGGGGCCTCCCGAGGTGCCCTCAGCAAGTCCTGACTTGGGGACACCCCAGGACAAAGGGAAGACGGAGACAGAGGGGACCTGAAGGAGGCCTAGGAATCAGTCCCAGGCATGGAACTTATTTGGATCCTGATTGAAATAAATGAAAACAAACAAAACCCCAAATCACGGCATTTATGAGAGAACTAGAAATGTCAACACTGAGTGGATATTTGATACTAAGGAATCACTCCTATTTCTTAACTATTATAAAGGTATTGTGGTTATGCATTTTTAAAAAAATCCTTATCTTGTGGGCATACATACCACAACATTACAGATAAAATAACACGAGGTGGGGGTGAGGGGAGCAGACAAAATAAGCCCGAGTGCGGCTGGAAGCTGCTGGCACAGGTCAGAAGTGGGGGTTCCTCTCGTGCTCCACCCACTTTTATGTGCCTCAAACATTCCACTGCAAACACTTCTTGAGGTCTCAGCATTTTATTTTGAAGCATTCTTTGCCTCTTCCCAGGACTAAAAAGCTTTCAGACATCAAGACTGTTTCTATCTACATTTATTCAGGAAATCTAAATTCTTCTCGTGTGAATGAATTCTGTGAATAGTAAAGAAGCCTCTAACAGTGTTACTTCCTGAGGGCAGGACCTTGGGGTGGGCAAGAGCCCCACTGTCCAAACAAGGGCTCCCATGCACTGACCGTGCCATCAACACCTGCTGAATGAATAAACAGAAAGCAAGGAAAAAGGCGGCTATGCATCTCAGAAAGACAACAGAGGCTGCCAGCCACGGAGATGCAAGCAAGTTAAGAGCAGGGACAAACATGATGGTGACTCTGCCAAGAGAAAAGGCGCCTCCAGCCAGGATCTGAGGCTTCCAGAACAGGCTTAGACTTAGAGACATTCTGAGACTTACCTTCTTGGAGGCCTGGTACCAATTTGTAAACAATATCTTGCATGGTTCTGTCATGACTGGCAAAAGAACAGAATAGGTGGAGTTAGCTGGAAATGTCAGTTCTATAATTCCCATACCTTTTCCACTTAACAATATCGAACTCCAGAATCACAAATTTGGAGTTTTGGCAGAATTTTACTTCCAGTTTACACATGAAAATATGTTTGTGCTACCAAAAGTTATGTACAACTTGGATTAACGTATCATCGAATGTAGGTCCTGGCTACTTATGAACATTCAAATAACGACAACACAGACAAGAAGGTCATTTCGGGAACCAGGGGCGCTGCCTCTTGGCCGTGAGCTGACAGAGAGCAGCCACTGTGACTGTCCACCCCAGTGATGGGGCCAGATGCCCAGAGCTCAGGACATCGTCCGCCCCCTCCCCCCGAATGTGTCCTGGGGCCTCCTGGTCCCTATGGGATTTCCACGGTGCAGAAAGCTTTTCTGTAACGTTTCCAGACAGTATAGAGAAACGTCCGTGAGACCAGGCCCTTCTTGTGGTCTTTACTATCTAGCTATAAAGGTTTTCTGAAAACACTACCTAAGCACAGTACTTCAAATTTAGTTCCTGCTTGGGTTTGCTATTTTAAAGCACATATTACAATTATTTTAAGTAACTGTTTTCATTTTGGGGTAAAAAGTGTTAGAGAATTTCCTAACTTTCAATGAATTTTAATTTCCAAACATCATTTCTTTAAAAAGAAAACCCTTGTGTGCCCAAATTAGTAATGTCTAAATAACTGACAAATGATTAGATTTCACAAAATTTACAGAATTGTGGCCACCCGTGGGCCCACAGCCACCATGGGTGACCTAGGTCCTGCGAGACCATCACCCACCACTTCCAGGAAGGACTCTGAGTGCTTGTGGCTACCAGGCTCTGAAAGTCTCTGGTGGCACCCCAGCCTGTGGGATGGCTGGCAAGCAGGGCATTCCACATAGGAAGTACATTTCACACCACGACCAGGACACTCGCATCCAGGTGTCCACTGTGCGTAATACCTGCACACGTGTGGGCAAACAGCAGCCTTCCACGTACACGATGCCCTCGATGTTTCCTGCTGTCCCACGCCCTGGCTCTTTCTAAAGCTCATCCAACCCACGAGGAGAGGATGCTGGGCATCTGGGCCCCAAGTGACCGTGGCCAGGCTTCACCTGCTGGCTGGGACCCAGAGTGGGGGGCTGGGAAGTGGGGGATAGCAGGTGAGGGCCTTTCCTCAGGGACAATGCAGAATGACTGTGTCTTCAGGTAACCTGTGGCTAACAGGTTTACACTCCAGACCAAATGCTGCACCCCCCTCACCCCTACTGGCTCTGCGGTCTCTGCCAGACCCTATGGGCCCAGGGCCGAGCACCTGCACGGGACAACTCTCCCACCATGACCCCAGCCCTGGTCTGCATCGTCCCAGCCCATGTCCTGAAATGTAAATGCTGAAGCCTGACCACACTTGGCCTCCGTGATGCCACCAGGCCCCGCCAGCCACCTCACCCAGCTCTGGGAGGGGCAGAATCAGGAGGAAGGCCGGTGCAGGCAAAGCCATGTCGGGAACAAAGGCTGCCGTCAGGAGGGGTGTGAAGGCTGCAGTCCAGGCACAGCCTGGGATACAGCCAGTGAGAAGCAGAGAAAGAGTCACTGTGGAGGCCACGGCCCATGGCAGGACACGCATCTGCACCCAGCCCCCCGACCTCTGCCTGCCACCAGCCACAATGTAGGCACAGCATAGAGAGAGCTCCCAGAAGGGCCTGAGACAAGAGGTAGAGCCAGGCCCCTGCTGACCTAAGCCACAGACCCCAAGGCCCTTGCACCTGCCCTGCCCCACCCCTGCCTCCTGCACCTGCCCTGTCCTACCCCTGCCCCCTGCACCTGCCCTGCCTCACCCTTGCCTCCTACACCTGCCTTGCCCCACCACTGCCCTACCCCTGCCCCCTGCACCTGCTCTGTCCCACCCCTGCCCTCTGTACCTGCCCCACCCCTGCCCCCCGCACCTGCCCTACTCCCGCCCTCTGCACCTGCTGTGCCCCACCCCTGCCTCCTGCACCTGGACCTGCCCTTGGCCAGCTCCACGCTGCCTGACACCCCTGCTGCATCCTCTGTCTTAGCATGACAGTCTACGCCTGTGATGAGGGTCTCGGACTAAAAGAGCACCTGTCCCCTAAGACCCCTAAGCACGGTTGGGGGGCTGCCAGAGCTTTGTGTGCTGTTTGAGGGGAGCAGAGTCTCCCCAGGCTGCCCAACTCTGACCAGCAGGAAGCCCCTCACCACATCCTGCCTCAGCAATTCATGTGGGGAAGCCCCCCGCCCCAGCTCTGCAAAACTACACACCCAGAACAGAAAGCACGTGCACACTGACTGCCAATAGTCAGCACCCAGAATCTCTCCAAAGCAGAACAAGCAGAGCAGGCAGAAAAGGTGGCATGTGACGTGAACAGAGAAGCCCCAAAAGAGAAGCCTGAGTGGCTGGTTGACATTTGGGAAGATGCCTGAGCTCACGCGTGATCAGGGCAGTGGGATGAGATGCCCCCCAGAGCCTCCGTGCTGTCAAAACTAAACACCTCCAAGCCAAGTACTGGCCAGGATGCAGCAGAAAGACAGGATGTTGCACACCCAGGAGCTGCCAGTGGAGGTGGAGCAAGCAGGCACAGCAGGAATGCCCAGAGCAGCGCCGTGCACTGAGTGCCCAGCGGGACACGCAGCTGTGGGGCCTTCTCCCAGGGATGCTGTGGGCTTGGGTGAAATACATTGCAGGGACCCATGAAAGGAGCAGGGCACACAGAAAACACATGCTGGTCCCATGTCTAGAAAGTTGGAGAAACAGTGAAGCCAAGCTGTGATGTCTGGGATGGACCTGCGGTGGAAAGCTTGGAGGGAGGCTCTGAGCACCAGCAGTTTTTACTTGTTAACCTTGAAGCTGCTTCTCCTTTGTGATGCCCTAAGCTGTTCATATGCTTCTAAACTGTGTGCACAATAAATTCACAACTTTAAAGGTGAAAAACAAACACATAAGCCTTTCTTCCTTTAAGATTTGTCTCTAGAATTACCTCTGCTACCCTCCTCATATGTTTCGGGCAGCATTTCATTTCCTTTACAGCCGCCCCTCCAAATCTGAAAGTCATTTCATACTCTGTGGGAGAACCACATGCTGTGCCCGGCTGGCCTAGGTCAGGCTGAGTCACCCCCTCACCCTCCCTCAGGAGTAGTGGCTGGCACAGGGGTGGGTCCGGCCACCTGAGACCCAGGGAGGTGGCACAGGGCAGCCAGGGCCCACCTGCTCCATGGCAGAAAGGTAGGTACGAGGGCTGCCCTCCACTCCAAAGTTAACTTCAGCCAATTTACTGTAAAACCTGTAAACTCAACTGTGGTCTTGAGCTTTCTCAGCTTTCTCAGATGATTTGTTGGAAATTTACAGGCACAGCCCGGCCAATCCTGGCCTGGTGAGCAGTGGACGCAGGTGCCGCAGTGTTGGCACGGGGGTGCCTCAGCCAGGACAGGTTGCTGCCAACACAGAACAGGGCTGCCAGGCTGGGACCTGTGACCTGCCCACACTCACCAGGACACAGACACCAAGGGCACCTGCCGGCACTTACCCGATGTACTGCAGCGGGTGGCTCTGATGGATCACGATCCGACACGTCGGGCAGGTGTTATTCTCTTCCAAATACTTTACCAGGCAACTCCTACAGACTGTTATCAAAAGCACATGTGTGTTAGAAAGTTAAAATCCAGACTTGAGATGCCGCTTCACACCCTGTGCTCGCTGAACACGAACAGAGGCAGACATGCCAACATCCCCTTACAGTTCCTGTTTCTGGAAGGTCTCACTGAACAAGGGAAAACTTTTAACACCCAGTTAACTGCCCTACTCAACAGGTTTAGGGCTTAGGGATCAGGCGGGGAGAAAAAAGTAAAACGAGAAGACCATCACAGGCGACAGCTGGGGGTGTCAGAACACAGGACAATGTTTAACATTTTCGTTGTAAGTTGGCCTAAAAGACCATGATATTTTCTTTGTACAACAAAACTAGATAAAATTTAATGAAAATAACCTAACATATAAAATTATGCCCACCAATATCTAAAAATATGACTGACTTTAAAATAAAAATTCGCAAATATTTTATTTTCTAAAGTGAAAAATACACAATCAAAAATCATTTGTGTTACAAGTGCCCAGTTTGTTTTAAAGATCCTGTTTAAGCAAAGTGCTCCTCAGCAATCAACAGATGCACTTCCACTAGCATTTCTAGCCGCCCTACTCAGACCCGAGCCTCACGGAACCCACGGCATCTGCCTGTCAGCAGAGGCAGCCCAGGCCCTACACAAGCGGAGAGTCTCTAATGGTCCAAACACAGGCTCACTGGGGGTGAGGAACAAACCAGCTCTGCTTGAAAAATTTAAGGAATTCATTTGGAGATTTGAAAAATGAGCGTCTTTCCCTGTTAGAAACGAACATTCTGTCATATGCAGTTACCGACCTTGGTGTTACACAGAAATAACTCAGCTTCCCTAAGTGACCCCTCATCTCCACTGGAATCACCCATTGTATTTTTAACTCAAAATGATTTTTCTGAATTATCCTCAAGCTCTGTGTTCCTGCTCCCAGGCCTGTTGTGCTCTGTGCTTGAGCTGAGGGCCCTGGGTGCAGAGCATACAGTGGGAGCTCCCCGACCCTAAGACCCAGTGCATCTGCACGTACATGTGTGTAGACACTCGGTCACCGTGGTTGCGTCAATGAGGTACCCACTGCACAGGCGGCAGGTGATGTGGGCGTTGATGTCCCACAGCCTGACCTTCCTGGTCAGCATCTTTGGCTCCTGCAGAGAAAAGCACACACAGGTCAGTCAATCTAAGATGCCCTGAAGGCTCAGTCGCGGCCAGCCCACTCCTCCACCTGCAGGACGTGGTCCTACCCATGCACACGGGCTTCACCGTCTCAACATGACAGACCCAGCTGGGCTCACCCCAGGGCCCCCGCCGTGTGAGCTGGTGTATGAAAGGCCATTCCTGATGCCCCCTGACCAGCCATGCTAAGGGCATCTCCCTTGGGCAGCTGCGTGCTCCCCACCCACTCTGTCACAGACCTTCCAAAGTCAAACTTGCCCTTCTTGCCCCCTGGGAGATGTGACGTGTACGGAGGACCACGGAGCTGGACTCCGCTGATGGAAAAGGAGTCTGCACGCGGAGGGATAAAGGTGGGACAAGCCCTGCGGTGCTGTGGGCCACGCCTGGTGGGTGGTGCCAGGGGCGTGTGGCTCACATGCTGTCCCTGCTCTGCCCACCCAGGCCTGGATGGGGCCGCTCCTCAGCAGCACAGAGCGCTCGCAGCCCAGCTCCTGCTCTTTCCATGCCACTGTCCATGAAGAGGAACCAGGGATCCCGGCAGCCGTGGCCGGCCCAGGGATGGGCAGGGAGGCTCAGCATGAATGTCGAGTGTCCCAAGGGGCACGGGAGCCAACAGGGACCAGCGTGAAGGGCTCCTGGGACACCATCTAGGAGAACTGGGGCTTCAGGTAGTACAGACTAGAATCCGCTGAGGAACACAGACGCTCCTGCGTCCACAGTGAGATAAACAAACAAGGGACAGCTGTTCCTTGCAGGAGAATGTGAGCTGGTCAGTGCGGGGGAAATGACAGGCTAGAAAGCCACCACTGCGCTGCAGCGACTTAGTGACACTTTGTCCAAGAGCTCTCAGTGGTGCTAAACAGGGCTGAGACTGTCAGGGGAGGGAGTACCGTGAGCTCTCACTTGCCCCCCCCCACAGGCTTGTTCAACAGAGGGAGAAACAGCGACTTCAGGGGGAGAAGCCTCGTGGACACCACCGTGAAAGAGACCACAGTCAGAAGCCAAGTGACCATGGATACACCCGGGAAGGACTCCGCCTCCCCTGGGGGCTTCCTGCCAAGAGTGCACAGTCCAAGGCTGCCCTCAGGAAACCAGACAAGCCCCAAGCAGGGGATGGTTACTTTCAACACTGTCATAGTCACAGAGGCAAGGATGGCTGGGGAGCAGGCTGCCGTGCACAGTGCCCAGCTCAGCGCTAGTCCTGACCAGCTCGGGACAGCAGCGAGGGCTGCGCCAGGCACACAAGGAGGACAAGACCCGCCTCCCACCTGGCCCGAGGCTGGTGCCCCCAAGCTCAGGAGCTGCTCACTGAGGGAGAAACGGGGCATCTGTCTTCATGCCCCCGTGGCACAGGTCAAGGCCGGCATGTCCCTGCATGGCAAACACCCACGGCTCTCACTGCTGCAAAGGCCCCGCACTCAGCAGCCCCCACACGGCACTGTCACCCACCCCCTGACACAAGGGTGGGGGAGCCCAACTGAGCCATGGAGCAGAAGGAGACCCAGTCCTCTGCACAGCGTGGCTGCCATTGAGGGCTGAGGCCCCCACAACCCGATCTACCTCTGACTCTCAAAGGAAGGAGGACACATGTCAGGACTGCCAGGAAAATTCAGCAGAGACATACAAGTCCTGAACCTTATTCTGCACATGGGCCCTCTCAGAATCACTGACCCCACCCGAGACTGCAGACCGTGGGACGATGGCCCCTGGCCAGAGGGCGGCTCACCTCCTCTAGATGTCTGCCTGTCTGTCCCTCTGCCGGGGCATGGGGGCTTCAGGCCACCACTCCGATGCGACGCTCCTGCCTCGCTCCACGCTCGGGCTCACTTCTGCACCTTCCTCTGGGCCCTTGCTCTCTTTCCATTTTCTAGCACAGAAAGGGGACCTGTTATCCCACATCATGTCATTACGTGTGACTGCCACAATCCCGTCATGAAGTTCTTACTAGAATCCTTAGCAAGTCCCACGTGGCAGTGTAAATATTAATCAGCAGAAAAATGTAAAGATAGAGAAATAACTCCACAGAGTCAGTTGTCAGAGATTACAGTTTAAAAGTTATCAGGAATTAACTTTTTCTATGGCTACAATATACTCACAAAATGTAATTCAAGGTAAAGTTCATCAATTCACAGGCACTGAAAGAAGAAAAAAATCAGCTCAAATTGCCTTTACCTGAGAATGACAGCCTGGAGCACCGCTACATGGTGAAGCCTGCAGAGAAGCACAAAATGGGGCGTCACGCATATGTGCACAGCTGGGCATGCCCCACACTCGCTGGGCCCCCCGCCCCACCAGCAGCTCTGAGCCTGGCTTGGTTAAACAGGTCTGCTCATTTACTTGCTTAAAATAACCAAAAGAAAAATAGGAACCAATGATGGTGCAGAACGGGCTTTGCCACAGGGACACAGGTCACATGGCCCAGCCCGAGGCCTTGGAGACAACAGGAGCAGGGGCGTGCAGCAGCTCATGGGGGCACAGGGGGCAGATGGGGGCTCCACCAGGCTGCTTTGGGCCCAGGAAGACAGGACACAGTCTGTGAAAGGTCCAGGAGGGGGTGAATTTCGGGGGAAGTGGGGTGAAAGGCAGGACCTGGGGAGGGACAGTGAGTAGCACACTCCCTGCTCAGCTCAAGCACAGATGGGGCTTCTGCATCCCCGCAGCCTCCTCCCAGCCCCGGGCAGGAGGCCTTGGCTGGGATGAGGACAAGCCTGCTCTGCAGGAGAGGACGGCAGTGTTCACGTGGGGCCAGGGAGCGGGGGCTGAGCCAGGAGGGTGCCGGGGACCCCGGTGGGCCTCCCCCATGCTCCCACCCGGGTGCTGGCATCTCCCTGCCTTCCCGTTCTGACATGGGAACACAGCGCCAGAGAAGGCTTGGAAACACCACTGGAGACAGACACGGGGCATCAGGGCTCTCAGACGACCAAAGTGTCTACGCCTGAAAGACAGTGACCAATACAACCTGGAAACAACTGGCTAACCGACACTCACACCATGTCCATCTTAGACCCAATTTATATCATTTTTACCCTTCAAGTTCACCGTAACTGCATTTTTATTAACTCATCCTTGAAGTTCAGCTAACTTTTACAAAGAAAGGGAGGAAGGAAAGAAAGAAAAAAGCCTTCCCAGGCAAGTATAAGGGAAGATTAGCAGGTGTGGCAGGGCATAAGAAGAGAAACAGGGCAAGGAGAATGAAGCCCACCTCAGGCCAGGCTTCCAGAAAGCTCTGCGATGCTGGAGGCTTCCACATCTCCGCTGCCAGATGGGCAGCCACTGACCACACTGAGGCTCGTGGGACTGAGGACCGGATTTTTAATTGTATTTAATTTTAATTAGACTCTGGCCAAGGGTTCCCATATGACTCTGAGCTCAAGACTCTGAGTTCTTAGACTTCGGTGAAAAGACACAGATGCCCAGGGCCCACATTCTAGTGGAGGAAGACAGACAATAAATAATAAACAAGTAAACTACTTAGTGTGTTATAATAAAAGGTGACAAATACAGCTATCCCTTGGTGTCTTGGGGGATGGGTTCCAGGACCCTCCTATGATACCAAAATCCGTGGATGTTCAAGTCCCTGATATAAAATGGCATGAGGTTTGCACATCCCCACACACTTTACATTGTCTCTGGATTACTCCAGATCAATGTGCACAGTCCCACCCAACTGCACTCCAGGGCAGGGGCGCTGTCAGGAGGCTGTGGCACTACACAAGGCGGTCGACCTGAGGCGTCGCATTTGAGCACTGATAAATATCATGAACAACTTCATGCCAATAAAATTAAAAGCTTATACAAAATTGACAAATTCCTAGAAAAATAATCCAGCAGAATTGAGACAAGTAGGGAAAATCCAAAAAGTTCTACAACTATTACGGAATCTGAGTAAGTAGTCAAAAAGTTTCATTCAAAGACAACTCCAGGCATAGAGGAGTTTCAAGGGAGGTTTTACCAAACATTCAAGGAACAGACAATCCAATCCCAAACAAACCCTCTCAGAGAGTTTTAAAAAGCAGTATTTTCCAACCCATTTTATGAAACTAACATGATGTATACAGCCGACCCTGACAAGGTCAGAATTGGAAGGGAGATTACAGACCTAGCAAAACATCAGTCACCCTCAGCCAGCATAAGAAGGATCATCACTCTGACCAAATTAGGTTGTCCCTAGAATACCAAGTAGGCTTAATGCACAGGGAAAATGTAATCTAAGACAAAAGATAAAAGGAGAAAAACCATATGAACTTCCCAACAGATGCATAAAAATCATTTGATAAAATCATTATCTTCATGATTTAAAAAAAAAAAAACCCTTAGTACACTGAGAAGGAAATATCTTTAACCAAACAAAAGTTCTCTATTTAAAAGAGACACTCACTAACACACGTGTCATCATACGTGAACGTTCAAAGCAGCTTTATTCACAATAACCCCAAACTGGAAACAACCACAATGCCATCAACAGGTAAACGGACAGATAAAATGGAGCCCGTCCCTCAAGGGACACTTGTCAGAAACTAAAATGTACAAGGGGGACGCCCACAGCAGCACAGGAGTGCCGCACGAGAGGGCGGTCAGACACGGAAGGACGCAGGCGTGTGTTCCCTCGGTTCTAGAACAGGCAAAGCTGGTGGCAGGAAGCAGGGTGGGGTCCAGGCAGGTCAGGGACTGGTCGCAAAGTCATGGTCAGAGACCAGATGGGGGCCCAAGTCGCCAAACGCACAATAAAACCAGTGAAACTCAGTGTGTGTAAACTAAACTATACCTCAACAAAAAGTTTATCTAACAGTTTAAAAAACAACAAATGCCACCCCTAGTGGTGAAATTGGAAAAAACTCCAAACCCCAAACTCCTACCTAATAACAGGCCCCATCCCCACCCCGTAACCAGCACCGGGGGACAGAGACTGGACAAGAGAGGCACAGATTACGCCTCAGAAGATAACAAAGGGGACATCTTCATGATCTTGGGTGGGGAAAAGATTTATGAAACAGAAAATAAAAACTTCTAACCATGAAGGAAATGACTAATAAAATCAACTTCATTAGAAACAAGTACGCTGGATTATCAAAAAATACCAGAGAGTGGCCAGGCGCAGTGGCTCACGCCTGTAATCCTAGCATTCTGGGAGGCCGAGGCAGGAGGACTGCTTGAGGCCAGGAGTTTGAGACCAGCCTAAGCAGGAGAGAGACCCCGTCTCTACTAAATATAGAAAAATTAGCTGGGCATCGTGGTGCACCTGTAGTCCAACCTATTCGGGAGCCTGAGGCAGGAGGATTGCTTGAGCCTAGGAGTTTGAGGCTGTAGTGAGCTGTGATGACACCATGGCACTCTACCGGGCTACAGAGGGAGACTCTGTCTCAAAAAAACAAAACACCAGAGTAAAAAAACCACAGACTGGAAGAAAACACCTATAGCACATCTGAGAGGACAACCTAGACTAGGGTTTGGCCAAGTAGGCCCCAGGGCCAATGTGGTGCTGCCTGGTTCAGAGAACAGTCCCATGTGCTGTCTACAATCATTTTAGGGTAGGGCAGTTTGGGCATGAAATGAGGTATTTACTATGGGGTCTTTCACAGAAAAAGTTTGCCAACCCCTGCTCTAGACAATAAAAAGCTTCACGAAAGAGAAATTCCAAATAAGCATATTTTAAAATGCTCAACATTATTAGTAAACTGGGAAATGCAAATTAAAGACCAGATGATCATGTAACCAAACGTTTGTACCCCCATAATATTCTGAAATAAAAAAAATAAACAAATAATTTTAAAAAAACAAACCAACCCCGAAGAGACAGTTACTGGCCCACCACACCAGCAAGAATCGAGCCTAGCAACACAAGTGCCGGTGAGGTGGCAACACTCCCACACCGCTGGTGGCTCCACACTGGTGGCACCGCATGACCGCTCACACCTGCCACGCCCCACTCCCCTTCTTGGAGGCTCTGGCCCCTCGAGTTGCACGGTGACCCTGGGCTCCCTTGGATGCCTCCTGCTGATGGCATGCTTGACCTGTCTACTATACTACATGTTCTGGCGTCTATGTCCTGAGGACACATCATGGCCACAGCCAACCATGACAATGGCTCGGGACCAGGTAGGCAACGTGGAGGTTTATTCTGAGCCATGGAGCAAACAGTGGAGAATGGCCACACCACCCAGTAATTGGTTGTCCTCACCTGCTGTAGGATGAGCGCCATCCTGAGGTGTCCGTGGAGATGCACATGTCCTGGCACATGTGCTTGGACAGGAGGAAGGGGGACCTTGGGTTTCCAGTGGGTTAGGGAGAGCAGAGTTCATCTCCTGCTCCCTCATCACGAACAAGCACCATGACCCAGTGGTCATGACCCTGGTTGGTTGCAGGGGCCCCGAGACTCCTGGGTGGCCAGAGGGTTGGCTGCCCCCTTCCCACAGCCTCTGCCTGAGCTGAGGTTCCCCCCGCAAGTCCAGCCAACACCTTCTCATTGAGTCTTAATTCATCATAATTTCCTAACATGCAGAAATTTATTTACTTATTTTTTGTTAGCTCATTTGCATTTAAGGACTAAATATGCAGAAATTTAAATAAAAATTTTAAAATGGGAAATTAAATTTCCAATAATAATCTTGGCTCCTCTCATGTATCTGTAACAACAAACCATGTCTAATGCAGCCAAAGAGGCTGAAAGACAATAATTGGAAACCATATTTGACAAGACGCCGTCCGCATTAAATACATTAAAATGCATCATCAAAGCACCCTCTCTTGCAGTCTAATCAGAGAAAGTGACCACCCACGTTAGAGCTGTGTCTGCGCTGGAGCATCACCGACCTGACTGCAAAGCTGATCCACAGGGTTAAACGCCTGTCTGAGTGCACGCTGGCTCCCAAGCAGCCCAGAGAAATTTTTCACCGTACATAATTATCTAGATGTACAGATACAAATTTTAATTTTATCAACACTGAAAGAATAATTTCTAATAAAAACATGAAACCAAAAAATAATGGAACATTTTACAAAGTAAATAAACCAGTAATAGACCTTGAACTATGTGGCAGCCGCCACCCCCACCCTGACCCAGAGGCACAGGGACTCTGCCTTCTGCAGGGCTGTAACACCAGTGCTGCCCCCACAGTGCTCCGTCTGTGCTGTCCATTGTGGTGGGCAAGAGCGGACTGAGCCCTCGGCCTGGGGCCTGCGTGGCTGCGGAACCGAATGTTAACCATGCCGAAGAGCTGTCATGCCCTCCTGTCTCCTGCAGCCAATCCCGCCTCTGCACTCACTGCCTGGCGTCCAGGGGAGCATCACAGAATTTGGCTACGATGGCTTGCACCCTCCCATGGCTCCATGTCTCCCATGGCTGACAACCGCCCATCCTTGGGGGCCTGCAGGTTGGCCCTCAGCCGGTGGAAGTTCCCTAACAGACCGGAACATTCCCTGACTGACGAGCAGCGCCTCGCTGCACCTAGGCGCTTCACAAACTGACACTGCTTCCTCCCGCGGTCTGGAGTCCACCACGTTCCAGCAGAGCTGCCTACAGGCCCTGCCGCAAGGGCCCCAGGGTTCCCTGCAGACGGCACCCCCACCGCCCTCACAGCTCACTGCTGGGGAACGACATGTGTCTGGGGAACCCTGCGGCAGGACCCATGCGGCTCTTCCCTCTGCTGCCCACGTGCTCTGTCTCTTCCCTGGAACAAATTGTGGCCGTGAATACGAGTACTTCTGGCAAATCACCCAACCTGGGGTGTTGGGGAGACCCCAACATGTCACAAACCAGAAACGCACCACGCCTGGAATGTCAAGCCCCAACCCCCCCGACCAAGGCCCCTCCTCTCCATGTGCACTGGACCCCTACACTGCCCCAGCCCTGCCCACCCTGGGTCTTGGCCATTCCTGGTCCGGCTATGGGCTTGCCACATTCCCCCACCAGCAGCCTCTGTGGATCTTCTGTGGAATCGGCCCTAAGAAGCCCATCTCGGGCCCCTTCCCCAAAACGTGATCCGGGAGAAGTGACCAAGGCCTGACTCCCCTGCAGGTGGCCCTGACACTGCCTGGACCCTCTGTCTTTCCCGGCCATGCCCACAAATCTGCATTCACACAGTCTCACTTTTAAAGACCCTCAGTCCCTCCTTCCCTGAGTGTGTGAAGCCCACCCCCCACTCTGGACACCATCATCCTCCCCAAGGGCATCTTCCAGAAACTTTGCCATGTGCTGCATCCAGCGTGTGCCCCCCTCACTGCCTGGCACACTCTGGCAGCAGGGCCAAGTCTGTGTCCTCACCGCTGGACACCATGCCAGAGCTGCTGCTCAGGAAGTGAGTGTTGTCCAGTCAACGAACCAGAGATATTTCCACCTGTATTCAAGTACTCTGCAAACCTACTCTTATTCATTTTCACACAAAAATTACCAAACTCCTGAAATTAGCCCCATGTCTCCACTGACACCATATGTCTGTGACACCTCAGCTACGATGGAGGACAACATGCATGTTCAGATGGTCCCTCCCCATGTAACAGTCTCTGCACCCCCTCTGCCAACAGGAGGAGCCAGGCTGGGGTCCTTTCCCTGTTGCCGGCACCCATTGTGGTGACGGCGCAGGGACAAAGCCTAGGCAGGCGACTCTGTGCCTCGATCCCTTTCTCTCTGCCTGGCCTGCTGTGGCCTTTCCACACAGCCACCCCTGACCCCAAGATCCTCCTCCTGGACCACCTCCCGCCTTCCTGTCCCTCACAGCTCTGCCTCAGCACCCAGCACCTGCTAAACTCTCATGGGCACTGCCTCCCCCACAATGTAAACTCCTTGCTTGCCTGTTCGCTGACGGAACCCAGCGCTAGCCACAGTGGCCACTCAACAGATCCGCAAACAGTTGCAGCACCGCCTGCCACGCTGATGACACAGGACACACTAGGGCCCGCACACACCCGTCAGGGAGGGACACGTGCAGACCCACTCACAGTGTCCCCATGCCTGATAGCCAGGCCTGGAGGAATGGTGGCCCAGGCACCAAGAACCCTCACCAACCTTGTGCAGATACAGAACCACATCATGAATGCCCCTGCTTTTGCCAGCTGGGACACTGAAAATAAGTCAAGTTAGGAGGAAAAAGAAACTTTAAATGGTTTTCTACATGGATATGTCACCATGAAAATTAGAAACAACGAGATCACAATATAACAGTGCTTTGAATTTAACTCTCAGAAGGGTTCATCGTGACCCAAAGACAGCAAGAATCCCTGCCCCAGCTCCTCCCGCCAGCCAGGACCTGGCTCCCCACCAGCAAAGCCATTCCCCAGGCCGCCCCTGCCTCCCGCCTCCTGCCTGTGCTCAGGCCCGCTGCTCCAGAGCCAGCCCTACCCCACCGCCAGGCGACAGAGGACGCCAACAGATGCGAGCTGAAGGAACAAACAGGTGGCAACTCACGTCGATGGGGCCAAGACCAGACATGCTGCACTGATGAGCTTCTGCCCAACTTTCATTTCTTAAATTAAGTGTTTATACAAATATCTGGGTATGACTCGGTGACTTGAGATACAGTCACTAAGGTGAGACCCTGGGTAAGTGTCACAACCAACCTCAGAGCATCTCCACCAGAGACTGGGCATCATCCAGTCTGCAACTACTCTTGGATGATTCAATGACAGCAAATATGTATTTAGAGAGAGGGATGAAGCAAATACAGCAAAACAAACAAGTGTGGATCTGGGAGAGGGCATAAGGGTGCTTTCTCAGTCCGTTCCAGCTGCTGTAAAAGAAATACCTTAAACTGGGTGGCTTATAAACAACAATTTATTTCTCAGTTCTGCAGTTTGGGGAGTCCAAGATCAAGGCGCTGGTAGTTTTGAGGTCTGTTGAGGGCCTGTTTTCTCATAGACGGCACCTTCTCGCTGTGTCCTCGCAGGGCAGAAGGGGTGAGGGAGCTCTCTGGTGCCTCTTTTATAAGGGCACTAATCCCAGTCACCAGGGCAGGTGGCCTCTCAAAGGCACCACCTCCCACTACCTTCACCTTGGGGGTTAGGGTTCCAACATATAAATTCTAGGGGGACAAAAACATTCAGACCATAGCAGATGCTCACTGTAGAATTCTTTCAGTTTTTCTCTATTGTGATTTTTTCTTAATAAAAAAGTAAAATAAAGTAAAATAAAAAAGTAAAATAAAGTATTTTGAAATAAAAAAAAAAAGAAAGGCTAACCCATCCCTGCCTCTTACTTCCTAAATGTGACTGTGCCCTGTTTCTCCATTTCCTTGTCAGGCAAATAAGGGTGATCGGAGAGTGATGCTGGGGTGGCTTTAAGAATCAAACAAGTTAATATGTACAACACTCTCAGAATAGGGCAACAAAAGGCATCAGCAAAGATGAGCTTTTGGTTACTGTTTGCTGACCACCTAGCCAGGCCCTGATTGAGAACCAGGAGATGCAGCAGCTGGCAAGACCCAGATAGGAGTCACAGGCCCCCACAGCCCCACAGGCTTCCACAAAGTGCACAGGGCCCCCGAGACCCACGTTCCCTGAGACCCATGCAGGACCCACACCCCTCTGAGACCCACACAGGACCCACGGGCCTGCCAAGATCCACACAAGACCCACACCCCCCCGAGACCCATACAGGACCCACGGGCCCGCCAAGATCCACACAGGACCCACAGGCCCCCTGAGACCCATGCCCCCCCAGAGACCACTCAGGACCCACAGGCTCCCCCAGGACCCATGCAGGACCCAGGGCCCCCCTGAGACCCACGGGTCCCCCGAGACCCACACAGGACCAATGCCCCCCGAGACCCATGGGCCCCCCAAGACCCACAGGGTCCATGAGACCCATGGGTTAGCAAGGGGCTTCAAGGAGGTCTGTGCACAGATTTCCACTGTTTGCATTTCTTACTGAATATCTGCAATTTGCTGTTAATGTAGCAAAGTCAAGCAAATAACAATGAATTTGTAAAAATAATCCATTAACTTCCACTCTCTAAATGTACCTAAATATTAGAGGTTCTCCTCAAAAAAGTGAATCAAACAAAGAATGGGATGAATAGGAATATACTTTCCAGTGAGTATCAGTGTCTATCAATGGGAGTTTTGCTTAAGTTAGTGGATAATTCTAAAAAAATGCATCTAGGCAACATTTACTATTGTTCTTTGTCATTTTGGCTTTTGTATAATTCAGTTGTGTAGGGAGAAATGTGAAATATCAGGGAAGATAGTTTTGTTTTTTGTTTTTTCTTTTTGAGAGAGAGTCTTGCTCTGTGACCTGGGTAGAGTGCAGTGGCGTCATCATAGCTCACTGCAACCTTGAACTCCTGGGCTCAAACCATCCTCCTGCCTCAGGTTCCTGAGTATCTAGGACTACAGGCACCCACCACCATGCCCGGCTAATTTTTTCTATTTTTGGTAGACCCGGCCATAGTTTTCTTATTATTTTTAAAGGCCTCACATTTTTAAAAATTTAATCATGAGCTATCAACTTATACAATTAAGGAATAATATGCCGGGCACGTAGTTCATGCCTGCAATCCCAGCACTTTGGGAGGCTGAGGCGGAAGGATCTCTTGAGGCCAGGAGGTCGAGGCCAGCCTGGGCAACACAGCAACACCCTGTCTCTACAAAAAACAGAAAAACTAGCCAGGTGTGTTGGCACGCCTGTAGTCCCAGCTACTTGGGAGGCTGAGGCAGGAGGATCGTTTGAGCCCAGGAGTTCAAGGTCGCAGTGAGCTAGGATTGTGCTGCCGCACTGCAGCCGGGATGACAGAGTGAGACCCTGTCTCTAAACAAAAAAAAGAGTAATAGTTCCAATTTTTGAAGCACAATGAATTGTTCAGCACTTTTGCAGTATTAACAGCAAATATCATAAGGGTAATTAAAAAATAGACAAACAAAAATAGGAAACTGTCTCTAAACCTCACCACAGTTCAACAGTAAAAGAAAAATTACATTTTCAACTTTAAATTCAATTCTAATCATTAACCAAATAAGGCTGCAAATGAAATAACAAATCCTGCCATTTAATATATTAGAGACTGATAGCACAGACCAAAACAAACCTTGTTTTACAATCCAAATCAAACAATCCAAACAGACAATTCTAGCCCGTGGCCAGGGGCCCACCTTACCCCAGCAGCAATATGGTCCTGTGGGGGGAAAGGAGGCAGCTTCCTAGGGGTTGCTAGTACCAGGGAGGCCTCTGGCGTCCGCCAGGATGGGTACTCATCACGGCCCTGTGCTATCCCCCCAGGCCATAGTGGGGGGGGGGGGGCCAGGCCCCTGCAGTGTAGGCCGGGGAGTGGGGGCTCTTGCTAAGCAGCGGGTCCTCACTAGGGACAAATATCCAACAAGTTTCAGGATCTCACATCTTACATGGCATTTTGAAGAAGACACAAATAATAAGCACACAAGTTCCAAAGTAGCGGTAAAAATATTTCTCTCACATATTTAAAATGGTTAAGAAAAACTTACAAAGGTTGGTTTGTAATTTCTGGAGCAAAATCACTGGCAGGAATAAACCAAAATCCTTGCACCTGAAGCTATCAAAGAATCTGACACCACTGACACACACCCTGTGGCCTTATGGTTTGCTCCTGGTGTTCTGAACTATAAAGGGGATTCCTAAGAATCCTGTCTGTAATTTGTCTGCCTCGTGTGTAGGGTCCATGAATCACGACAGTCTTAGTCACTACAGTGACATCAGAGGGGCCACACCAACCAGAGAAGCTGGACTGTTGCAGCCTCATGTTTAACACACTGCTCTATTACAACTGTCGTCTACGTGTGGGATGTTTCTCATAGAAACATCCCTATACGTCCCAAAACCTGACAAACACCAGGCTCACAATAGTAGAGCACCGGGCAGCCTTATGATGGCCCCAGTGACCCCACTGCTGCCTGGTGTGCTCACCCTGTGGGATCCCTTCCCCACAAGTGTGCATGAGGCCTAGTGACTCACTTCTGACAAAGAGAATTTGGCAAAAGTAACAGAACGTCACTTACAAGATGAGGTCTCAAAGCCTATGACTTCCTTCATGTCCCTCTCGCTCTGTCACTGGCTCTCACTGGGCTGCCCACAGAGAGGCCCACATGGAAAGGAACTGACGTCTGCAGCCAACAGTTACGTGAGGGAGCCTGGATGCAGGTCCTCCCAGGTCGAGCCTCCAGATGAGACACAGCCCGAGCTGTGAGACCCTAAGCAAAAGGACCCCGCTGAGCCACGCTTGGATTCTTCACTCAGAAACTGTAAGATAATAAGTGATTATTTGTTTAAGGCACTGTTTTGGGGTAATTTTTTACACAGCAATGTATAAATAATACAACTACTCAGCACTATCACATCTTTAAAAATCCAAAAATAGGAAAATAAAGAACCTAACCAAACCTGGATATTCAGTTTTGCAAGTCTTTTCCAAAATTTCACAAAGCAAAGTAAGTTTTAAAAATAGTAAACAATATGTCAAAAGAACAAATCAGAAGTAAGTGCTGAGTAAAAAGGTCCCAAGTGTGGTTGCATTTGGCAAATAAAAGTTTCTAAGCTAGACCATTCGGGGACACAATTTGGTTCATACTCCATTCTATGAAATGTTAAACTGAAAACCTAAAGCGGTTTTCTCCTAAGTAACCAAAAAGTGAAGTTGTGGCCCAAAAGCAAATACTGAGCTGACCAATTCAAGCGTCTCTTGGGAGTCCATATAGCTCAGAGTTTCAGATGTAACCTACTCTTACTGCCCAACTTCTGGATCAGTTTGCGAGCCAGACCCAGGCTGATCCTTCTACAGGTATATCCCACCTTCCATCCACTTGTTCATGCATCACTCATTCTTCCCACAGACACGTACTCCTTGCTGACCTGCCAGACGGCCAGTCAGGGAGCTGGACCCCTGGGCTCACACACTCTCGAAACACACCAGACAAGGTCGCTGGGCACACTCTGGAGCCCTTCCCTAGGCACAGAGCAGCACATACCACCAGCTCCTCAATCCCTCATGCAGCACAAACACTGCACCCTGCTTTTTCATGACCACTTCCAAATGAAAGGAAAACATTGACAAGTTCCAGGTAAAAGGCTGATTCAAAGGTTTCAGAGAAACAAAGACACCTCCCACCCCCAGGATCCTTTAACACCTTCCTTTCCTGGAGTGGAGAAGGTGCAGCATTGTCTGCTCTGACTTTGCTGCCCTGGGCCAACTGCCCCCAAAACACTTCCAGGAGCCCACACTCCCAGTTTGGATCCCCTCTCCTGCCAGCTGCTGGGATTTCCTGGCCACTGAAAACACCTCTACACTCAGGAAGGAGGGTGCACTCGTGCAACCTTGAGGAGGGGAGAGCAGGGGTTGAAGGTGCTGGACACTGGCCACAGGGCCAAGGCAAGGAGAGGACAGCAGCCCTGGAGGAGGGGCTGAAAGGGGGGCAGTGGGCACAGTGCTTGCCTGAGTTGTGGAGCCAGTGTGGACTGGGAACCCCCCTGAAACCCTTGAGTCCCTGGAGCCGGAAGGATGAGCCCCCAGGTGCCAGCCAAGGCGGCACCTACTGAAGGTCTGAAGGTCCGTGGGGTTGGCCCGGGATGATGTTAAGGTGCTCAGAGGCCTCACGGAAAGAGAGTGTTCTGAACCCATGGGGCTCAGGTGACCAGGATCCCAGATGCCTGAGCCTTCACAGCAGGTGGGTCCAGTTGAGGGGGCTGGGCAGACTCAGGGCACCTCTGGATCCCACCCCAGGGCCCCAGCACCCCTTAAGTCTAGTCCTGGGGTCTACATGCTTCTCACTGATTTGCTCAGGAGTCCCAGCCCTCCCGGGACCTATCTGGAAGCTCCAGCTCTTATTAGGGTCCTCCATGAGAGCCTATCCTTCTTCATGGTCCAGACCCAGCATCCTGACCCTAAGTGACCAATCTGGGGTCCTGGTCATCCTGGAGCCCTCCTCACAGTACAGTCTCAGTGTCCCAGCCTCCCGAGGAGGAAGGGCTGTCTCAGGATTGCACAAGTGCTCAAAGGACTGTCCCAGGGTCCCAGCCCTCCCCAGTGGGCTTGTCCTGGAGTCCTGATCTTCTCACGGACTGGCCTCCTCAGTGATGGTCCTGGGGTCCTGGCCCTTCTCTGTGACCTGTCTCAAGTTGGATCCTCCTCAACTGGCTGGCTCCAAGGCTGGACCCTCCTAGATGACCTGGGGTCCTGGCATTCTCTGTGTCCTGCCAGGTGCCCAGGCCTGACCCTCCTTGGTGACCTGTCCTGGGGTCCCACAGATTCTTGGTGACCTGTCCTGGGGTTGGACCCTCCTGGATGATTAGGCGTGGGATGCTGACACTCTGTGGGTCTTGCCCAGTCCCAGGGTAAGGTGGGACCCTCCTTGGTGACTGGCCCTCCCAGGGTGCAGCCCGGTCTGGGGTCCCGGCCCTCCTGGGTGACCCTTCCCGGGGTCCAGCCCTCCCAGGGTCCTGCCGGGTCTGGGTCCCGGGCCTCCTCGGTGACCCTTCCCAGGGTCCAGCCGGGTCTGGGTCCCGGGCCTCCTCGGTGACCCTTCCCAGGGTCCAGCCGGGTCTGGGTCCCGGGCCTCCTCGGTGACCCTTCCCAGGGTCCAGCCCTCTCGGGGTCCGGCCCTCCCCGGGTCCTGCCAAGCCGTTCCGGGCTCCCCGGGTCAGGCCGGCGGGGACGCCCGGGACGCGGGCCCCGGGTTCGGAGCCTTCCGGGCCGGACTCGGGCCGAGGCCGCGGCCTGAAAAGCGGGCGCCGCGGGCCCAGGCCGGGCGGGGCGGACTCACTGACCTGCGGTCTCGGGCTGCGGGCGAGCGGGGCGCACGCGGGGGCCGCACCGGGAGGGGGAGGGGGCGCCGCTCCCTCTGGGTCCCCCCCAAGAGGAGGAGAAAAAAACCCGTCCGGAGTTTAAAACAAAGAGGCGGAAATGCCCGAACCGAGCCGAGCGCCGAGTCGGGGGCGCCGCGCTTGGAGCATGCGCGATGTGCGGCTCGGCTCCCACCCGGCGGCCGGGACCGGGGGCGGGGCCGGGGGCGGGGCCTGGGCGGCAAGGCGGGGCCTGGAGGGCGCGGCGGGCGTGGTCAGGGGGCGCAGGCGCGTCCGCGTAGGGCTCGGCCCAGGGACGCGGCGAGGCGCGAGGGCTGGGGCTCGGAGTCTTCAGGGCGGGGTCAAGGGGCGTGGCCAGGGAGCGACGGGGCGGGGCTGAGCGGAGAGTGGCGCTGGGCGCGGCGCCCCGCGGTGGTCGGGGACGCGGAGCGCGGACGTGCCCCGGGGCGCCGGGCTGGTGCAGGGCCGAGGCGTGGTGCCTGGGCGCGGTCGGGGGCGCGGGGGCCAACTCGGACCGCCCGGGCCTGGCTCGTAGCGCCTGGGGTGGCTCCCGGGGGCCGTCTGGCCGCTTGGTCGCTGCCCTTCAGGAGCCAGTCCGGCGGGGGCGCGGGCCCGCTCCGGAGCTGGGAGCAGTGGCCGTGGCGTTCGCGCCCTCTGGGGTCGGCGCCGCAGCGGGGCTGCGGTGTCGGGAGCACGCAGCTGTGGGGTGGTGCGGGAGGCGGCAGGGCACGCTGCGGGGGCAGCCGCGGGGGCGGGGGTGCCGGGGTGCAGCTCGGTGCTGCGTGCGCCAGGCGCCGGGGGTGCGGGCGTGCAATGTGAGTTTGGGAGTCCAGCTTGTAATGTCTGGAAATGGTCGACGGGGTGACCCCCGCGGCCGCCTTCGTGCAGAAGTTCGGCGCCTGGAGGGAGACCCTGGGCAGGGCCCCCGGGGCCGAGTGAGGATGGCCGGCGGGGGAGGGTCGGATTGGGCCCGCCGCTGGGAGGGGCCTGAGGAGGGCCGAGCCCCCCAGGCCCTGGCCCGCACCACGTGGATGAGTGGTCGGGGTTCACCGGCGCAGGGCAGAACGTGGAGATGTGACCACAGACCACATTTCAAGGCGTTTTTCTGCACAGGGAAGCAACAGAACGGGTCTGGGCTGAGGGCAGCGGGGTCGAGGGAGGGCTTTCTTTTGGGGGGAAGCTCCACCCGCCTGCGTGGCGCAAGTGGGCGGCCCAGGCGGGGGGTGACCATGCTGGAGAGGAGTGAGGGTTCCGGTTTGTGGGACCCGGGCCCGGGCGGGGCGGCAGACCCTCTGCAGGAGCCCGGACAGCACTTTGGGGTAGGAGGAGGTAGGCCCCGATGCAGGGGCGGGGGCGGGAGAGGTGGGAGGCTGTTCGAGAAGGCGGGTGGAGGCCTGAGGGTCGATGTGGGGATAGTGACCCAGGAGGACCGGGACCCAGCGTGCACTGCAGTGAAGCCGCAGTCCAGAATTCATTCCAGACATCGAGGCTGCCCGATGCGCTCCTGGGTGACCTCATCTCGCCAGCAATACCCCAGCTCTCGACCCTGAATCACATTTCTGTTGGGATGTCTTTAGGGGGCTCAAACTCCACGTGTCAGAATGGCGGCTCCTGGTCCCCAGAAGCCTGCTGTCTGTCGCAGCCCCTGCCCCCGCCTGCCAGTAGGCTGGCCAGGACCCTGGGTCCTCCTGGCCTTCCTCTTCTCGTGCCCACGCAGCTCAGCTGACCCATCAGATACCGGTGGCGGCAACGTCTCCCAACCTCCACCCTGGTCCAAACCATCACCTCTCCCTGGGTTATCGAATGGCCTCCAAACTGGTTTCCCTGCTTCTTTCCCTGGGCCCCAAGTCTATTTTCAACACAAAATAGTGACTCTCATAAAACGTTATTCAGGGCATGTCCCTCTGCTCAGAACCCTCCAGGGGCTTCACTCACAGCCAAAGCCTGAGAGTGGGACAGTCATAGAGGCCGAGAGAAGCCTGAGCTGTTGGAAATAAGTGTTGTCTTGGTGTAAGGTCACAGGCATATACATGTGTCCAGACTCAGCAAAGTGCACACTTTATATATGGGTACTTAAACCTCAGTAAAGCTGATCAATTTTTCTGTAATCCTAAAATTCCCCCCAAAAATAAAATCTATTTATTTTAAAACAAATTACTAATAAATGTAACAAAAGAGTGCAAAACTAATATTCTGAAAATTACAAAACATTATTGAAAGAGATTAAAGAGGACCTAAATAAATGGAAAGACACCCCATGTTCATGGATGCAAAGACAATGTTGTTAAGATGTCAATACTCCCCAAACTCATCGCTCAATGCAATCCATATCAAAGTCCCAGCTGGCATTTTTGCAAAAATCGACAAGCAGATCCTAAAGTTCATATGGAAATTCAAGGGACTGAGAATAGTCAAAATAATCTTAAAAACAACAAAGCTGGCAGACTCCCATTTCTCGATTTCAAAACTTACCACAAAGCTACAGTAACCAAGACAGTGTGCTATCAGCATAAAGGACATAAAAATCAATAGAATAGAATTGAGAAATTTCACTCCTAGGTATGGAACGTAGATGAGTGAAACCAAACATGCACACAAACACTGGTACACATATTCATAGTAACAATATTCATAATAGCCCCAAACTGGAAATAACCCAAATGTCAATCAACAGATGAATAAATAAATAAAACATAGTATATCCATAAAATAAAATATTATTTGGCAATAAAAAGGAAGTACTAGTTAATATATGCCACATACAACATAGATGTATCTTGAAAGCATTATACTATGTGAAAGAAGCCAGTCACAAAAGACTATATATTAATATTATATGATTCTATTTATATGAAATGTCCATAATAGGCCAATCTGTAGAGATAGAAATCAGATTAGTAGTTGCCAGGGGTTGGGGGGTTGGAGGAAATAGGGAGAGACTGCTGATAAACATGGGGTTTATTTTTGGGGTGATGAAATCTAAAATTGACCATGTGGTTGCACATATTGTGAATATACTAAAATCTATTGAATTGTACACTTTAAATGGGTGACTTGCATGGTTTGTGAATTATACCTCAATAAAGCTGTTTTAAAAAGAAAATTACAAAGGAAACTGTAAAATACTTAATGATTAAAAATGAAAGTGCTATATGTTTATCCCCATGGGAAAAATATAAAATTATATAACCAACTCATACCATAAATATACACATAGATACACATAAATAAATAACCATCTCACACCATGCACAAAACAGATATCCATCTCAAACACGTGTATAAAAAATTGGATACCCTTTCCCCACCGTACATACCGAAAAATGAAATGTGCATTTCACACTATATACAAAATATTAGATATCCAACTTATAGCACACACATATACACACATAAAAATAGATACCCTTTCCCAATATATACCAGAAAAATTGGGTAACTATTCCATAACATACACCCAAAATAGTTACGCCACACAATGCACAAAAAATTAGATACCAATTTCACACCATTAGAGAAAAGAAATTAGATAGTTATGTCACACCACACACACACAGATACACACAACCTGTGTTCCACCTCAGAACATCCCACTAAAAGATATACTATATCGTACCTAAATTAGATACCCATCTCAAAGTATTGAAAAAATTAGACCCTATTGGAAGGCAGTTCTCCATTAATATCTTATGTTTCTGCATGGTCCAGGTTCTCAGAGAAAAGTCATTTACAGCCAGGTTGAGGATGTTTGTCTACAAGACACTCTAGGATAGTGAAGCTTAAGAAGTCTCCCTCCCTGGAAACATTCCAGTGTAGAAAGGAAAAAGCTGTCCTCCCTCCCTGGAGAAGGTTTACTTACATTCCAGGGTAGAGATCAAGTTTCTTTCTCTTTGGAAGGGAGGGTGACGAGGTCACCAGCAGACCCATATAAGATAACAGTTTCCTAATTTCAGGATTCTTCTGAAACACACCCCACTGCATGTTCAGGTGCCATCCGCATCACCCCATGGAGACTGGGCTGAGGAATCAGGACAAGACTGGCAGCTGCCAATCTGACTGCTGCTTTTGCTAAGTGGTAATGCTTTGTCTCTGACCCAGGGGGTCTCATGTTTCCTGTATACATACACATATGAAACCTTGGCAGGCTAACTTATTAACTTGTGAACAGAGCAAAATCTCAGACCCTTCCCAATGCTAACTTAACACGTACTCATTTTATACCCCTCACACACAAAGTAGACACCCATGTACTACATCTGCCTGTACACAAAAAAATTAGGTGCTCATTTTATCCTATATAGACAAAAACCCATTTCATACCATATATATACATACACACAAAAGACAAAGACCCATCTTATACCGTTTATACAAAAAAATTAAATATTCATTTCATACCACACACACCAAAAACTATATAGCTTGTATAACACAACATGAACACACCAATCTCATACCAGACACATACACACAACAGATGAACATTAGGCCCTGCACAAAAAAATTAGATACCTACCACACACAAACACAGAAATACCAATTTCAAACTATGTATACATGAAAGTAGATACCTAATCACACAATATACAAAATATTAGATAACTATATAACCCCTATAACACACAAAAAAACTAGATAATCTTCTCATACCACACACACACACACACACACATATACACAATACTACCTCATACCATACGCATACAAAAAATTGCCTATCTCACACTATACACACACACAAATGAGAAAACCAGTTTATTCGACCATGTAGACTGAATAGGTTCAAGGAGCAGAGACAAATGGGACCAGAGAGTTCTTGGTGAGAGGGGCTGGCAGGTTGGGCTCCAGATACTTGCTGCCACAGTTTGGGACTTATGTGAGCCCCACGTGGGATGTGGAGGTGAGGAAGCCAACACCGTAGGGCTCCTCTCGGGGTGGGTGGGGGGGCGCTGGCACAGGCAACAGTGGCCACAGCCTTCCTTTGTTTAAATAAACACACAGGCTCACATTCCAGGGCAGTCTGTAAACTGGTGGACCTTCCCTGTCCATGAGGATGAAGTCACACCATCATTTTTGGGGCAGCCTGAGAGTCCGGATCCTGGTCCCTGCTGTGGGTGGTATCCCGTGTGTGGGCTTTCAGCAGCTGGGACCTGGAGGGAAATGCAAGAGACAGGTGTGAGTCATCTCGTGGATATGGGGAGAAGAGGCGTGTTTCCGGGACCAGGACCAGCAGGCTCTGCACAGGATGAGCAAGACACAGGAAGCACATGAGGAGATGTGGGCCACCCCGTGGAGGAACCTGTCTGGCAGGCCCAGGTGGCAGAAGGGCCCGTGGCAAAAAGGTCACGCACCCCATGAGGTTTCTATTTTCACCTGGGACCTTGTGCTGGCCAGCCCTAAGCCTAGGGAGGTGGTATGGGCAGACTGGCTCCTGCCCTCACACCACTGACGCTGTCTGGGAGGAGCAGATAAAACCAAGTAAATGAACAAACAGGATGGGCCCTGATCTCTCATCGCAGAAGGTAAGATTTCCTCCCCACTATCCTCAGAAAAGGTGGCCTGGCCTCATGTTCCAGTCTTGGCAAAGCAACTGCTCTCAGTGGCTTGATTTTGAACAAGACACTGTTTAGGGAAGACACATTAGCTGAAAATGCCTCAAGTGATGTTAGTTTGGGGTGATGACAGAAGCCTACATTTGATTAAAAAACAGATATAAAGACACTGGAACACACATTTAGCCTTAACGGTGTGCGTTGAATGTTATTTTATGCAAGTCTTTGAAGATCATTTCCAGAAGCAAGATGCCAGGGGCCTTTGTGTGGAGATCACCAAAGGACATCTTCAAGAGGTGACTGTCCCAAAGGTGGGCAGATGGATTCTGGGCTCACTATGACTGTCCTGTGGATAGTACATACCTGGATTCAAAACTCAAGCAGCTTAGAAGCTTATGTGGAAGATACTTGTGGAGAATTTAAGCAAAACTGTTTCTTTAATGTGAGAATGGAAAAAGTCATTGTTTCCAAATGAATGGACTTTCCATATTATGTGATTTTTTTTAAAAATTAAACTTCTTATTTTAATTGTAGATTCACATGCAGTTGTCAGAAATAATTCAGAGCGATCCTTTGTCTACCCTGCCTGGTTTTCCCTCAAAGGTAACATCTTGCAGAACACAAATGTATTAATATTACATCCCTGGTACTGACATTGGTACAATCCTCCCATCTCACTTGGGTTTCTTGTTTTGCTCATGCTCATTGTTTGTATGTGTGTGCATAGCTTCATGCAAGTGTATCATACGTGTAGGCTTGTGTGTCCACTGCCACAGCCAGGATGCAGGCAGTTCCTAGCACCGGCAGGGTCTCTCCTGTTACCCCTTTCTAGCCACACCCACCTCCCTGCCTCCCGCCCACGCCCGCCCAGTCCCTAAACCCCTGCCACCACTAACTAATCTGATCCACATTCCTATGATGTTGTCTTTTCAAAGTGTTACATAAATGGAATTGTACAGTTGTAACCTTTTGGGATTGGCTTTTTTTTCACTCTGAATAATTCATCCAGGTTGTTGCATTAACAGTTCATTCCTGCTGAGTAATGTTCCATGGTCTGGATATACTGTAGTGCTTGACCACTTCCCACTGAAGGGCATCTGGGTTGTTTCTACTTTTTGGCTATCACAAGTAAAGCTGCTATGAACATTTGGGCACAGGTTTTTGGGTAAACATAAGTTTTTATTTCTCTGGGATAAATGCCCAAGAGTACAATTGGTGGGCCATATGATAATTGCATGTTCAGTTTTATAAGAAACTGCCAACCTTTTTTTCCACAGTGGCTGTAACATTTTACATTCTTGGGAGCAATTTCAGTTACCCACAGCCTTGCCTGGTATTTGGTGGTGTCACTGTTTTTTATTTTAGCCATTCTGAAAAGTGTGTAATGGTATTTCACTGTGGTTTTAATTTGCATTTTCCTAATGGCTAATGACATTAGTCATTGATCATTATTTGCCATTTCTATATCTTCTTCAGTGAAATGTCTCTTCATATTCTTTTGCCCATTTTCTAATTTTTCTTAACTGTTGAGTTTTGAGGGCTCTTTATATAGGCTGGATACCAGACCTTTGTTGGATATGTGGTTTGCAAATGTTTTTTCTCAGTCTGTGTGTACAAAAACTTTTTGATAGGAATTGCATTAGACCTATAGATCAATTTAGGGAGAACTGATGTCCTTACTATGTTGAGTTTTCCAATCCATGAACATTGTATACCTCTCTATTTATTTAGATCATCCTTGATTTCTTTCATTAATATTGTGTAAATTTTAGCATATAAGTCCTGTACATAGTTTGCTAAGTTTATACCCAAGCATTTAATTTTCTTTGAAGTAATTGTAAATAGTATTGTGTCTTCACTTTTGGTTTCCACGTTTCTTGTTGGTATATACAAATGCAGTTGATTGTTGTGTACTGATCTTGCATCCTGCAACCTTGCTGAGCTTACCTAGTCAACCCAAGAGTCCTGAGGGATGGGGAGAAGGAATCCCCACACAGTGCATGCTCGACAGAGACATGATGGTAGAGCAAGTAGCCACTGTGACTACCCCATTGCGTGGGGACAGGCTCAGACACGAAGGCCTGCAGCTGGTGAGGAGTTGAGTTGCACCTAAGCCAGGTCCTCAACAGTGGAGCCTGCACCACTCCTCCCCATCTGCCAGAGGGGGTGGGGGATGTTGAAGTGCCCAGGCCAATGGCAGCACTGTGCCACAGAGGAAGGCTGTGGGGGCCAGGTCCTTGGGGAAGGGGTGAGCACGAGGTGAGGAGGAGGGCAGAGGAGATTGGGGACAAAGATGAAGGGGGAAGAGACAAGGGGGGAGACAGAGGAGGTGAGGGGGAGGACCCTCAGCCCATCAGGGGTCTCAGGGTGGGACAGCCTGGTGGCCTACCCTTCTCTGGGTACCTCTGGGTGAGCCCCATTTTCTTTTTGTTATTGGACAGGACTCCACAAAAGAAATCCCAAAGTGAGTGACTCCATCTGACACATGCACACCCCCCATGCTAAGTCCTCACTGCAAATGCTGAAACCTCACAGTCAACTTGCTGAGACTCAGGTGTGGATGACAGATGGGGCCTGTCAAAATAGATGAACGTTTTAGGACAAAATGCAGGAACAATATTGTGAGTGTCAGACAACAGGGATGTGTTTGAAGGACACATTCCACTGGTACCTCCGCCCAGGCAGCCTCCTTGGGCTTCCCCAGAGTGAGCCAGGCACAGCTGTGGGGTCTGCCTGTTCTTGCAGACAGACATGCTGGGACCCCCTGCCTCTTTGCCTTCCATCCCACAGGCCTTTCCATCCTAAGCAAACAGAAACTTGCGCCTACTCCTCTGCCCAGCTGTTTCCCAGCTACAAAATGCAGATAACAACCAGATGAATGTGTTGTGGGGCTGCCTACCCCTGGGGGTGCAGACAGGCTCTTCCTGGCCTCCCCTTCCTCCTCTTGGCCAGCAATGCCCCCCTTGGCCAGCAACACCCCTTCCCCAGTCATGCTTCCCCACCGGGCAAGTCTGATGACTAGTCTGGATTTGAGGCTTTCTGCAAATCCAGCCTCCTCCTACAGGCTAGCCTCTGGCCTCTCCCTGTGGCTTGCTTGGACCTCAGGAATTTGGGGTCCAGAGCACTTTTCAGGAGATGCAGAACTTCTGCTGAGGCAGAGTGACTTCAAGGTCCCCTTTCCTGTATCCCCCCACATGGGCTTGTCCTGCATGGTTATGACCTGGCTGGCCCCTGCAAGGGGGGACTTTGTCCCTGTTTTTGTGACAGGGACTTACAGCCTGAGGATGAGGGAGTAGGGTTATCACTTCACCGACAGGTCCTCTCTCCAGCTGATGGGTGGGAACCTCCTCCCCCAGCCCTTCCGGGTGGGCGTGGACTGACCCAATTGCCCCACCTCCGCAGGCAGTCGGAGCTCCTTAAGTCTGCACCCCGGGGATGGTCGTGACTGGCCAGGGTGCGGCAGGCGATGGCGGAGCCAGCTGGGGCCAGGCCAAGGTTGGCTGCGGACGGGCCCGGAGCCGTCACGGACTGGACGAGGACACCTGGGGCCGAGCTGGGGGCCGCCGAGACCCGGGCCCTGGGCGCACGGCCAGGCCACCGTGCCTACACACGCCGCTGGGTCTTCCTGCTGGTGGTCAGTCTGCTTAGCTGCTCCAATGCCATGGTACGGCCGGGATGGATGTGGGGGTGCTGGGATGGGGGAGCCCGCGACCCCAGGCAGCCGCTCTGTCCTCAGCCACTCCAAGCCAGCTGGGTTTCATTTTCCTGAAGCTACAGAGAGGCGCCCAGGTCCGGTCCGAGGTGCGGGTCACTGGGCACCAAGGGCGCCCTCTCCAGGCCTGGCTGGTGGCTGTGGAGAAAGGGCTAAATCAGGGCAGGGATCAGGGCCAGGTGCCTGGGGGGGGTCTGCCAGTCGCTGGGCCCCAGCCCCCCACCCGCCTCTTCCCAGACCTGCCCCAGCCCCCACTTGCTCCAGTCAGAGGCTTGGGATCCCTTTCCCCAACCCATCATACACAGCTGGGCTTGGAGGGGGACACTTCCTCCATGCCCCCCAGCCCCAGGACAGGTCACCTCCCTCCCCCTGGGCAGGCATTTGTAGGCACCTGAGCGGAGGGAGGGCTTGGAACTGCCCTTGCTGCCGTAGGACTCTCCGATGGGCCACCCGCTCGTGCGCATCTTAAGCTGTGATGGCTCTATCCTGCCACAGAGCTTCCAGGCTGTGGCTGCCCCCACATCACATCTCGGGGCATCTCTCCCTCCCTAATGTGTGTGCAGGAACCAGCCTGTGTTTTTTGGCCTTCCCAGAGAACCTCAGGAACTGGTTGGGCAGCATTGGCCACTGTGCAATAAGAAGCTGCAGTTGGCAGCAGGACTTACAGCCCAGGGAGGAGCCAGGTTGCTGTGGGATGGTCAGGAAGCCAGGCCTTCGAGCAGGGGTGGGGCACGCAGGTGTGGGAGGCTCTTCTTTTGGTGCTCCTGCAGGCAGATTGCTGGGGCCGTTTCTCTCCTTCTTTGCTGGGTGGGTGTGGAGGGCCAGCCCCAGCTGAGGCAGGTGGCAGCCCCAGCTGAGACAGGCAGCATCTGCAGCAGGGGCCGGGGGTCTGCTGGCTGCCCAGTGGCCTGGCCAAGCCCTCACTCCTTCTGTGGGCTGGCTCCCTGGTCCCCGGTCTAGATGCTGGGGAAGCCACAGCTGGCTCTGGGTGGTGGTGAGGGTACAGAGGGTGCTCCTTGGACACTCAAGGGCACCCTACTGTACTTCCTCACCTTCTTATCTACAAGTCATCACAGAGCAAACAAAAATATGCCCCCACACTGAGAATTGCTGTGGTCACCACAATAAGCAGAGATCACGTTTCCCCTGGCCACGTGCCCCTGAGACCCACAGGTGCTCTCCCGCAGCCGGGTATCAGGGCTTCCAGGTTCCAAGATGGCAGGTGGAACAGACCTGGGGATGGCCCCGAGGAGGCATCCAGCATCCTGGATGTGGGGGTAGTGAGGCTGGGAGGGTAGGAAGGGAGTTCTTGCACATGATGAGTCAGACAATTGTCCTCCCCACACGTCTCTGCCCGGTCTGGCCATGGCCTTAGCTCTGGGGAGGGACAAGAAACGAGCTGCAAGCGGGCGAGGGATGGGCTGGGCTCAGCAGGGCAGCTTGTGAATGGACACCTTGCTTCTCTCCCTGGGCAAGACCAGGCAGGAGGGAGTGGGGCCTGGGAGGAGGCTCTTTCTGAGCCTGGAAAATCTGTCCCTTGCACTGTCCTGAGAAAAAAAGGAAGAAAAGGCAGCTGTTGCCCAAGCTGGCTGTCACATGAGGCTTAGTGGTCAGGGCTCTGGCCGCCGTGTGTGTTAGGAAGCCAGGGTCCCACTGCTCTGCCATGGAGGGTGTGCCCTGGAGCTCCTCCATCCTCAGAGGTGGATTAATCATGACCTTTGGTGAGTGGCACAACCTCGACTCTGGTCCCCAGCTGCCGGTCCTCGTAGTAAGCCTTGGTGACTCCCCTTTTGGCCCTCCCTTCAGGTTGAGCCAATCACGTCCTCCAGGAAGCCCTCCCCAAACCCCGAGGGCACTTGTGCTGTCTGCTGCACATCTGTGGGGTGCAGTCCTGGCACTTAATAATGTCCAGGCTGGGGAATGTTGCTTGCTTTGGAGATGGTCTCACCTGCCCAAACACCGGGGTCTCCTAGAGGGGAGGTCAGCTGGCTGTGGTCAGGGCTGGTACACACTACAGGTGTTTCTACCTGAGATTTAGTCCCTGAGTTTGCAGACAGGCCAGAGGGAGGTGCATTTGCCCACCCTCAAAGCAAAGGGCTCCGGGGTCCCTCCCACCTCTGTACACTGCCGCCAACTGCCCTGCATGGCTCTGGGCCCCCCATGCCTCCTGCCCTCGTCCACCTGAGCGTCTGCCACAGTGTCTCCACCACCTTCTGGACCTCAAAATCTCCCAGAATGCGCTCCCCTTCCCAGCCCATCTCGACACACTATGTGTCCTTGCGACCAGGCACCAGGGCCGCACCCTTCCTCACCCCGGCTTCTCCCCCTCCACCTCCCAAGCTCCAGGGCCGCCTCCGGGCCACTCTGCTCCTCCTGTGTTCTGGCCTCGATATCTCTTCCTGCCCATAGTCTGCCCCTTCATGCCCACCTTCCACACAGTGCCTGTGACAGTGCATGTTCCCCCCGCTGGCAGCCGTCACCTACCTCAGAGGGTCAGGTCCAGTCCTGGTGGGCTCACAGTCCTGCAGGCTCTGGTCTGCCCTGCAGTCTGGTCCGCAGTCAGGGTCCACAATCAGGGGTGTCCTCAGGCAGAAAACCCCGTGTCCGTGTTGGGCTGTGTCCCCATGGCCTTTACAGGCCTCCCTCAGTTTGGCCAGAAAAGCTGGGGGCAGCAGGGGCTGGGGCCAGAGCCTGGCGGGTTGTGTCTGTGGCCCCAGGGGCTGACTCCTGCATGCTCCCCGCAGCTGTGGCTCAGCTTCGCGCCCGTTGCTGACATCATCGCTGAGCACTTCTTCCTGTCCACGGAGCAGATCAACTGGCTGTCACTGGTCTACCTCGTGGTGTCCATCCCGTTTGGCGTAGTGGCCATCTGGGTGTTGGACTCTGTTGGGCTCCGCGGGGCGGTGAGTCAGACCCCACACCATGACTCACTCTGGGATGGGGAAGGGTCCCCTGCATTTGGGCGTGAGAGCCACTGCCTCCTCCCCAACCAGGGTCCACCAGCCCTGCCAGCCAGTCCTCCCACACAGAGCAGTTAGGGCGGCAAGGAGGCTGGGGGTCTGGGCACTGGGAGGGAGGGCATCTGGGGACCCGGGGGGGCACCCATGCTGCTGGCAGCACTCGTGACCCCATCCCTACAGACCATCTTGGGCGCCTGGCTGAACTTCGCCGGGAGTGTGCTACGCACTCTGCCCTGTGTGGCCATTGGGACCCTCCAGCCATTTGCCTTCTTCTTGGGAGGTCAGAGCCTCTGTGCCCTGGCCCAGACCCTGGTCATCTTCTCTCCAGCCAAGCTGGCTGCCTTGTGGTTCCCAGAGCACCAGCGAGCCACGGCCAACATGATCACCACCATGTGTGAGTCCAGGGGTGAGGCCACCTGCCTGCCTGGGCTCGGCCCTGGGGCCCCTCTGGCTCTATGCTCAGATCCTCTGCTGCCCTGGCTCTCCGGCTGAGGCGATGGGCTAGAGCCAGGAAGGCTCCGCCTATGGCCTAGCCACAGTGAAGCTGACACGTTTCTCTGTCCATCCAGCAAACCCCCTGGGCATCCTTATGGTCAATTTGCTGTCACCTGCACTGGTCAGGAAGGGCGAGGACATTCCCATAATGGTGAGAGAGCTCATGTGGTGCCTGTGTGTGTCTGTGTGTGCACACATATGTATATGTATGGTGCATGTGTGCTGTGTGTGTGTACCCGTGACCATGTGGTATGAGCATGTGTGTGCTTGTGCACATGTATGGTGTGTGTCTATGTGTACCCATGAACGTGTGCAATGTGTGCACACACATGTATGCGTATGGTGCATGTGTGATGTGTGTGCTCTGTGTCTGTGCATACCAGTGTATGTGTGTGGTGTACACGTGTGTGCGCTTGTGCATACGTATGGTGTGTGTGCATGTGTGTCTGTCTGCACACACGTGGTGTGTGCATACATGTGTATATGTATGGTGCATGTGTGATGTGTGTGCTGTGTGTGCGTACCTGTGCAGATGTGTGGTGTGTGCTTATGCATATGGATGGTGTGTGTGCATGTGTCTGTGTGTGGTATGAGTGTGTATGCACATGCATGCCTGTGCACCCACACCTGTCCATGTGACACACCTGGCTGTGTTAAGACCTGCTTCTTATGTGGGTGTGCAGTGGGCAGTTAGATGTGGAGTCTGAAGCTTGGGGAGATCAGGCTAAGGATTTCAAGGAGGGAGTCATCTGTGCCAGTCTGTTGAAAGCTGGGGTTCCTCATCATCCCCCACAGCAGGTGAGGATGAAGCAGACCAGCTCTCACAGGCACTCAGCAGCCGCCCAAGAGCGGGCAGGAGCGACTGGGGAGAGTGTAGAGTGTGCCGCTGGGAGCCCAGAGCAGGGCTGGGCGCCATGCAGGGCGTGTGTGTCTGCATGGCCTCCTGTGCACATGCATACTCTTTCCCCAGCTGGGCATCTATGCCATCCCTGCTGGCCTCGCCTGCCTGCTGGCCTCTGCCTGCCTCTGGGAGAGTGTGCCCCCCACCCCACCCTCTGCTGGGGCTGCCAGCTCCACCTCAGAGAAGTTCCTGGATGGGCTCAAGCTGGTTGGTACTGTGGGACGGGGCAGGGTGGACCTGGAGTGGGGGCAGGAGGCTGGGAAGGGGTGGGGTCCCCCGTTCTGAGCAGCCCCTCCCCTCCAGCTCCTGCGGAACAAGGCCTACATGCTCCTGGCCGTGTGCTTTGGAGGCGGCACTGGGGTCTTCTCCAGCTTTGTGGCCCTCCTGGAGCAGATCCTCTGCGCGAGTGGCTACTCCAATGTGAGCCCTGGGCCCTGCCCTGGAGAGGCTCTGTGTCCCCACTGCCCAGTGTGGTTGCAGTGAGGTGGGGTTGTTGGCTGTGTGAGGGGGTTAGGGGTTGGATGGGAAGATGGGGGCACCGGGATTGTGTGTATGGACCCTGCAATGCCCCTTCCCAGCAAGACCCCAACCTGCAGGGCTCCAGGGAAGGGCCATCCTCAGTATTTAGGTATGCAGATGGGAGGCCTTGTTCTGCCCATACATCTCCAGGATGTGCCCTCTGCCCTCTGCCCTCAGTGCTGGGTGTGTCTGTGTATACCTGTGCACGTGTGGGGTATGTGCATGTGTGTCTATGTGTACACATCTGGCTTCTGCCCTCTGCCCTCTGGCACCAGTGCTGGGTGTGGGGTTCAATGTTTCTGCCTCTGCCAGGGGCCCCCAGGCATCAAGGACCCATAGGGTGGGGACAGGCCCTTCCCTTTAGTGATTGTTTTGATCCTGGGGCAGGGGGTGGCACTCGCAGGACACCCACCCACCCGGCAGGCAGCCAACGGTGCAGCTGTAGCCTGTGTTGTCATGCCTGGGCCTCAGGCACAGCATAGTGACCCTACTGTGAGCCCCCTGGTGACAGTGTACTTCCGAAGGATGCTAGCCACTTCCTGGGGCGCTGGTGGCTCCCTACCCCAATAAATTGACCAGTCTCTCCTCTCCTCCTCCAGGAGTTTTCAGGCCTCTGTGGGGCTCTTTTCATCGTGTTTGGGATTCTGGGGGCGCTGGTTCTCGGCATCTATGTGGACCGGACCAAGTGCTTCACCGAGGCCACCAAGATTAGCTTCTGCCTGACCTCTGTGGCCTGCGTGGCCTTTGCCCTGGTGAGAGTGCCCTCAAGCTGAGACCACACTGCAGTGGTGGGAGGGGGTGCCCAGGGCAGAGGGGCTGGGTTGTGAGGCCTGGACAGGGCAGTGGGCAGCTTGGCTGGAACAGATGTCTGGACCACTCAGGCCTGGCCCCTGCTGGCTGGGGTGGCCCCTGGGTAGGATGCAGCTCCCTCACACCCACACAGCTGAGTGTGCTGCCTGCCCAGGGCCCCCATCCTCTGCCGTCTGCTGCCTCCAGGTGTCCCAGCTGCAGGGACAGACCCTTGCCCTGGCCGCCATCTGCTCGCTGCTGGGGCTCTTTGGCTTCTCGGTGGCACCTGTGGCCATGGAGCTGGCAGTCGAGTGCTCCTTCCCTGTGGGGGAGGGTGCTGCCGCAGGCCTGGTCTTTGTGCTGGGGTGAGTGTCCATCTGCCCCCGCCACACCCTGGGGGTCCAGAGACCCTTCCTCTTGCCCTACCCCAGGCTGCATGGCCCAGGCCCCTTTTCCATGAATTGAGGAAACTGCCGCTCTGGCAAGGGCTGAGCACGTACTAAGCACCTGGGCCAGCCATGGGGGCCCATACCAGCCAGAGCTGCAGGCTGCCCTCAGAGTGACTGGTGGCACAGTGGGTGGCAGAGGTATCAGCCCCTTCCCAACGTGGCGTTCCAGCTCTGGTGGGTGGGCAGTGACGCTAGCAGGGGCTGAGGGTGTGTGTCCAGGCAGGTGGAGGGTGTGCTTATCATGGTGGCGCTGACGGCACTCACTGTACGTCGCCTGGAGCCGTCCTTCTCCACCTGCAAGCATGGCGAGGACCCGCTTGACTGGACAGGTGAGTGCCCCTCGGGGAGCCCCAGGGAGCAGAGGCCAGGCCGAGCCTGCCCAGTTGGGACAGCCCTGGAGCCCCCACTCCATGCCCTGCCTCTCAGCCCCATTGGCTCTCCTCGGTGGGTGGGTGCTGGTGGGGGCAGGCGCCCCCTCCCCCCCCCGCCCCGTCAGCATGATGGGGGCCGCGCAGAGACCCTGACAAAAGCCCAAACACCTGTGTGAGTTGTTTTAAACCAGGGAAAGAGAAAGAGAAACAGAGAGAGAGACATGGTGGCAGAAATCTGAGAGTGGAAAGGAGAGACAGAGACAGAGAGAGAGAAACAGAGAGACACAGAAAGACAGAGAGATAGAGACAGAGACACAGAGAGAGACAGAGACAGAGAGATATGAAGGCACAGATCTGAGTGGAAAGGAGAGATGGAGAGAGACAGAGAGACACAGAGAGACAGAGAGGGAGACAAAGAGACAGAGACAGAGAGATAGAGAGGGGAGTAGGGCAGAGATCAGACGTGGGGGTTGCACACCCATTTCCTGCGACCCCGTGCCGGTGACCTCAGAGCTTACAGCTCTTGGAACCTGGGTCTGCAAACACCCCCTCACCCCTTGGGGTCTGCCGGACGCTGGGAACAGGGTCTGTGTCCCGGGTTGCTCTGTGGTTGTGGTTAGTGGGGTCCGCATGGGTCAGGATCATATCTGCCCATCTGTGGCCACTGGGCTTGGCTGTGGCTCCCATGTGGGGAGCTCTGGCTGCGGGAACGGAGCTGTGCCCTGTGTCCCTAGGGTCCATGCTGCTGATGGCCGGCCTGTGCACCCTCTTCAGCTGTGTCTTGGTGCTCTTCTTCCACACCCCCTACCGGCGCCTGCAGGCTGAGTCTGGCGTGTCCCCCTCCACCCAGGACGTGTGCCCAGTAGCTGAGGACCATGCGCCCCACCCTGAAATCACCCCTTGAGGCTCCCAGCACGGCACTCCCGGCTTGGAAGCTGCGGGGAGTTCAAGGGCAGCTCCTTCCTCCAGTCGGTTCTTCTGGCCCTACCTCCCTCCTCCAGGAGCCGCCAAGACCCAGAGACCCTGACCAGGGACGTCTTGTGAAGGGGAGGCTGGAGGGACAGCTGTGGGCCACCTTGGCTGTGCCAGCTTCGGCTGAGAGCCCGCCACAGCGACTCAGGGGCCTTGGGGCACCCAGGCCACGGCAGGAGGGCCCCTCGGCCCCAGGCAGGGCAGACCCTGTGGCTGGACGGAGAAGAGCTACTGCCCTGTGGACACTGAGCAGGCAGGACGCCCACAGCCAGGCCAGACCGGGCGCGCCGGGGGGGGGGCGGCGCAGGGCCGCGCGGTAGGAGGGGCCGGCCCGCACCGGGAGCGCGGCTGAGACGCAGCGCGAGCGTGGGGTCCCCAGGGCCCCCATGGCCCAGTCTGGGGTGGACGAGGGAGGGGAGCCCCCGCCACTGCTACCCGGGGAGAGCCGGTCCCAGCCCGCGGCCGCACGCACCCCACGCCGCAGGCGGACACGCGCAGGCGGTTGGTGGGTCCACGTTTATTGAGCGGGCGCGGCCGGCGGGGCCCTCACTCCTTCTCCTCCCCGTGGGTGATCACGTAGCTCAGCGCCTTGTAGTCCAGGTTGCCCGCCGCGTCGATGGACGCGAACTGGAACATCTGGTCGACCTGCGAGCGGTTGTGCGGCTCAGGCTGCCATCACAAACCCGGGCTCCACCGCAGCGGCTCCGCGCTAGCTTCCCCACCGCTTCCGCGCGGGGGGCGGGCGGGAGCGGGGTCTAGCGGAGGGGCGGGGCCCGAGGGAGGGGGGGCGAGGCCGGAGGACCCCTTGGCGGGGAGGACGGGGCGGGGCCTGGAGGGCGGGGCCTGAGGGAGAGGGCAGGGCCTAATGGAGGGCGGGGCCTGAGGGAGAGGGCAGGGCCTAGTGGAGGGCGGGGCCTGAGGGAGAGGGCAGGGCCTAGTGGAGGGCGGGGCCTGAGGGAGAGGGCAGGGCCTAGTGGAGGGGCGGGGCTGGAGGGGACTGCCCTGGCCCTCTGCCTGACCCGGGCCCATAGTCCGTCCCCCATTCCCGAGGTGGTCAGCGGTGCGCAGGTGTCCAGCACCGTGGGGAGGGCCATGTGAGGTGTGCGGTGAATGGGGTCCTAGCAGTTGGGAGGGCCGCGGTCGCGCCGCTGGTGCTGGGGTTGTGGGGTGGGGGATGGGACTGCATTGCTGTGAGCCCTGCCCCTCAGGCCAGGACAGACGGCACTGGCCGCTGGGTGGCCTCCAGCCGCTGACCTAACCCCTCTGAGAGGTTCCATCTCCCAAATGGGCACTTGAGGGGCCGCGGTGCTGCAGCCTCTGGGGGCCAGCACCACCCCCAGCAGACCCGGGAGCCCTGGCTTGACAGAGGGCTATGGGGTAAGGGGGGCTGCGTCCAAACCTCATCTGCAGTCATCTTGTCAGCCTGGGACATCAGCAGACGTTTGATGCTAAGGACAAGGAGGTGAAGGAGCCCGGTTAGGCTCTGAGAAAAGGGGTGGGTGGGGGGGTTGGCAGGAGGGGTGGCCCTCGTGGGGCAGGTGCTGTAGAGACCAGAGGGTGGGGGCCATGCGCTGCACCCCCACCCTTCCCCGCAGGTGTGGCACCTCCGAGGTCACCACTCAGATGTCATCACTCCTGGGGGGCTTGCCTGGGGGCCTCTGATGGGGACGAAGAATAAGGGAGACCAGAGGCAGTGCCTGTACACCAATTATCCCCTTTCCCCAGCACCGGGCACCAGGAAACTCTCCATAAAAGGGGCTAAAGATGGAGCCTGAGTTGGAGGAACAGGGTGTCTGGTGCCTGCGCAAGCTGGTCTCCACTTAGTTATCCCAAGAACTTAGGACCTGGGATGGCCACTCAAGGCCCTGCAGCTGGTCAGAGGCAGGGGGGTGGGCTTGGCATCCAGGTGGCCGACAGTCCTTCTCTGGGGCAGAGTGTCCTTCAGACCCTAGTGGGGGAGGCCATCAGGGAGCCTTTGGAAACCGACGCACTGCCCAAATCCCGGCACTCACTATTCCTTGTTGATGCTGCCTTTGCCATCGGGGTCAAGCATCTTGAAGGCATTTAGAATGGTCTCCTCCGCATCCGTACCTGCCCACAAGGAGGCCTTGAGCCCTGGGCACTTAGGGTTCCAGTCCTGCTCCACGCTGCCAAGGGCAAACAGGGCAGGAGGGAAACTAGTCCTGCTCACAGTGCCTTTGGCCTGGAAGGTGCCTTCGGCCACATGGTGCCTTTGGCCTGGAAGGCCCCAGGGTTAGCCCAGGCCTGGAGTTGGGGGCAAGTGCTCCATGAATGAGGGGTGAAGCCCTTGCTAGCTGAACCGGCAGCAGGTGTGGGGCAGGGAGTGAGTGTCTGAGCTCACATGCTCTGGGGTGGCCAATAGGGGCCCCACTGAGGTGGGTCCCAGAATGTCAGGTTCTAGGGCTTCCCATTACGAGATCAGAAATTGTGGACATTTATGTGAAATGTCTGGATTTCTAAGTGTCAGGAGCCCCACCCAAGGAGGAGGGGGCTGGCTCCAGGCACTCACCACTCAGTTTCTCCCCAAACAGGTTCAGGAACATTGTGAAGTTGATGGGCCCAGAGGCCTCCTTAAGCATGGCGTCCAGCTCATCGTCCTTGACGTTGATCTTGCCTGTCACAGCCACGGGGCAGGGGCATCACTGGGCAGGACCCCACCCCGCTCCGTCAGTTCTTGCTGATGTGTCTGCTGTCCCACTGACAGACGGCCCCAGAGCAGTGCCAAAGGTGGGGGGACAGGAGATGCTCCGCCAGACCGGTCAGGGTGCAGGCTGGGGTGTGTCAACCTCACCCCAAACCCTGAGCCTCCGAGACCAGTGCCACGGGCGACAGCAGAGGAGGCACAGACCTCTGGGAGACCCTGTGATCTGCTGTCCTCATGAGGGAAGGCGGGTCACCTATGACCACCCCCTGCCCCCAACCCAGCTGGAAACCAGTCCCCAGCTCCCAGGGCGGGAGCCAGAGACTCTGCCCTCCCGCCTCAGTCCAGAGGCAGCTGCTGGGAACAGGTGGGGAATGGAGGCCAGGCAAGGCTGTGCAGCACTCGGGGTCTACTGTGCAGAAGAGGGGGTGTCTCACACCCTCCCTGGAGACCCCTGCCCCACAGCCCACCCCGGGTTTCCATGCTTGGGCTGTGCCACCCACCCTATCTCACCCTGGGATGCTCTCTGCCAGCTCTAACCAAACCAGGGGCAGCCGCAGCCACCCCCTCACAGCCTGCGGGGATATGGGGTCAGCCTTTGAGGCCAGTGCCCTGGCTCCACTCAAGGAGGAGGGGTGAGAGCGTCCAGGTGGACATTCCTCACTCGCCTGCCCTGTGGGCTGTGATGCGTTCTGTCCCGGCACCCACCCAGGGAGGCATAGGTGTCCTTCAGGTCCTCCTTGTCAATGAAGCCATCTCGGTTCTGATCCATGAGCGTGAATGCCTGGGAACCAAGGCCAGGGTTGCTGTGCTGCTGGCCAGCCAGCTCTGCCCCTGCTCTCAGCCCCCAGTTCCTCAGCCCCCCAGTGAAGACAGGCTCCCACTCTTACTGGCTCTGGAGCGAGGCCCACATGGGGTCTTCCCAGCACAAGCTCCTGGGAAAAGGGGCTCCTAGTGAAAGAGGAAGTCTCACCTCCTTGAACTCCTGGATCTGAGTTTGCTCGAAGTTGGAGAAGACATTGGATGATGCCCTTTGGGCACGAAGGGCCCCCCCTTCCTTCTTCTTGGTCTTTCTGCTGGCCTGAGATGAGAGCATTGAGGCTGAGGGCCCCAAGGCTGGCTGGGGGAACCCTCTGGGGCACCCTGAGTTTTGGGAGACTGAACTCAGAGGAGGGCCCTTGGGGCTGGAGGGGCTGAGCAGCTGGGGAGCACACTCGCCCCTAGCCTGGGTACCTGGGGGGCAGGTGCAGGTGTCTGGTGTCAGTATAGGGAGTGGGGGAAGGGCAGTGGCTCCCAGAGCCCCTGGCAGAACACAGTGAGCTTGGCTTCCGGCCATCCAGGAGCCAGATCAGCCTCTGAGGGCTCGAGGGGCAGATGGGCTCTTGGGTGGGCTTGTTCTGGGCACTGGGTTTCCATGAGGCCAGGACCCCCCCATCCTGCCCCAGACTGTCACCACGGCAGCCATGGGGCACTCGCTCCCACCCCCAGCACACATCCACACCCACACTCGCACACTCGTGTGCATGTTCACACACACACAAACATACGCTCATGCAAGTGTGCACACACATTTAAACACACTTGTGCACAGACACATGCCCTGCCCCAGCGCCTGCCTGGTCACCCTCACCATGCCTAGGCTGCCTGATGCGATGCGTCTGTGCTCCTCCCCACCCATGTCCAGCCCATCTTAAGCTCCTGTCTGGTCCCCCAGGACAGCTCAAACTTCGGCTGCCACTCCCTACAAGGACAGGCTTAGGACCACCCCAGGGGACTGACTGGACAACTGCAGAGTGAGCTTCAGTCGCCCTGTGGTGACTCAGACACCCTCACCCTGCCCCACCCAGCAAGGCCCCCAGCCTCCCCACCCCCCCACCAGGAGGGCCATTTGTACATGCTCTTGGCCGAGGGGCTGAGGGCCTGCCTGGGTACCCTGAGCCCTGCCAGGGCTGCAGGAACTTCAGGAGCCAGGGGAAGGGGCACCTTTTCCAGATTTGCACAAAATTGACGTGAGTGGCCCTGGTGACTGGTCACCAAGCCTTTGCCGAGCACATTCTGCATGTCAGGGGCTTCCGTGGCACTGTCCTCACCTCCCTGCCTCAACAGCAGAGAATAGTCAGCCCACAACCTGAGCCCTGGGACCCCCCCATTCTGGCCTCATGGCTGGGAGCCCCTTGCCTGGCCCATGGGGCATGACATTCCTGGCATGGAAGAGCCTTGAAGGTGGCCAGCCCGCCCTGGCCCAGAGCCCAGGTCTTCCTTCCACACCATGGCCTTGGCCTTGTGGGCAGAGTCCGGGGAAGGGACCTGACCTGACCTGGGGGCCTGTCAGTAGTGCGAGACGTTGGAGGCAACCTCAGGGTCAGAACCCAGATGCCCTCGTCTGGGGTGGGTCTGCAGGCCAAGCAGGACCAAGGAGGAGGCCTGCAGGTTGAGCAACATGGGCAGGTGGGACCCACAGCTTGGAGAAGAAGCCCTCAGAGCCTCCTGGGCCTGCGTGGGGGGCGGGGCAGTGGAAAGCAGGACCCAGGGCAGCCCTCGGTGCTGCGGTGGGCGAGGGGTGGGAGCGAGTGTGTGCAGCCACTACAGCTGGGGGGCCCCATGGGGCACATCTCTAAACCATGTCGAGTCTGCCCAAGCTGGAAAGACAGAGGTGCCGTTTGAGCATCCACTGCAGCAGAGGTCCCTGGTCGCAGACAGTGTCCCCTAGGTGCCACCTCATGCGGTCCCCAGGGCCAGTGGGTCTTCAGACAGTGCTGACACCCCGAAGTCAAGGACCCGGGGGAGGCATGATCTGCCTGGGAGGGACCTGGGGGAGGCTGCCAGAGGGAAGAATGCGTGACCGACGTGGGAACTGGGGCGGGGGTTGGGGAGCAAAGGGCAAGGGTCTGAGTGGGACCCTGCAGGGGCACCGGTGGCCTGCAGCAGTGGGGATTGCTATACTGAGATCTGCACTCAGAGGGCCCCTACAGCTGCCAGGAATGTGAGCAGAGCCCCCTGGGGAGGCTTCCACCACTGGTCTGAGCACAGCACTAAAGATAGCAGCAGAGCCTAGGAGAGTATCAGGATTCTGCACTGACGGCTGACCCCGACAGGTGCAGAGGCCTCGGCAGGTGGCCCCAGTGTCTTGAGCCAGGTGGGACACCTCCCCCCAACTCTTAGGAAGGGCCCTGAGCCACAGCAGGTCTCCACCAGCTTCAGGGGGGCTCCCTGGGTGTGTGTGAATGCGTGTGTCCTCTGCCTGTGCTCCTGTGCTCCCTCCCCTGGAAGTTGCTGTTATGTACCCCATCGCTTTGGCCCCACCATGGGCCCCAGAGACACTTATTTTTGATTCTGGAAGCAGAAGTTGCTGAGGAGTCTGGTTTATTTTAAAATCCAGTGAAGGAAAAACCCACTGTCACCTGAAGGCATCTGCCCAGCTGCTCAAGGGCAAGAATGGGAGGCAGGGGAGCCCTGCACCCACGTCTGCCGAGGAGGTGTGCTTTGTGCCGTGTGGGGTCAGTGTGGCCAACGCTTCCTCAGGCAGCCTGTGGGGCCGGGGACAGCATGCTCCTGGCACCTAAGGACAGGGTTCAGGCAAGAAGGCCTCAGGCAGGAGTCCTCAGGGTCAGCCTCACATAGGGTAGAGAAAAGAGCGGGGTGGCCCTATAGGATTGGCCTGGTCTCCCCAGCCCAGGAAACAGCACAGATGAGTTCTCATTTCCCAGCTGGGGGGGCCAGGGCCTGGACTCCAGAGTAAGCCAGGAGAGGGAGTAGGCTCTGCCCAGGTGCCTGGAGGGTAGCTTATACCTCCCTGGGTGCCCAGGCTGGCCGGGCTCATGGGTCCTCTCCCCCTCAGGATTGTGAGCACCTGCCATGTGCCCTGGAGTGTTCAGTGATGCATTTTATTCACTTTAGATTCATAGTTAAGTTGTCTTTGTTGGCTGAGCACAGTGGCTCATGCCTGCAAACCCAGCACTTTGGGAGCCCAAGGTGGGAGGATGGCTTAAGGCCAGGAGTTGGAAACTAGCCTGGGCAACACAGTGAGACCCCCATCTCTACAAAATATATAAAAAAAAATTAGCCGAGTGTGGTGGCACACACCTGTAGTCCCAGCTGCTTGGGAGGCTGAGCCAGGAGGATCAGTTGAGCCCAGGAGTTGGAGGCTGCAGTGAGCTATGATCGAGCCACTGCACTCCAGCCTGGGTAACAGAGGAGACCCTGTCTCTTAAAATAAAAAAGTTCTCTTTGTAAACACATGGATTTGATGGTGAACAAGAGTGGGCTTCCCCCCATCCCAGCAGAGTGAGGACATTAGTGGAGCCCCAAGCCTTGGTTCTTGAGTTTCTGCCCTGAGCAGTGGAGGGTGAGGAGGCCGCGGTCCAGGCAGCCGCAGGGAGGTACTGAGTCACTATTGCTGTGTTGAGGCGAAGGGAGCTGATGGGTGGCCCACCCGGCAGCATGGCTGAAGCCAGGAGGGGGGCCCCGGACCCCGGAGGAGCGGCGCTCCCACGTGGGCGCCGGCCTGCTCGCCACGGGAACGCTGTGTCAGCACGGCGGCACAGCTGGAAGGCTGTGTGGACGCCGCCCGCCCCACCTCCGGGCAGCCCCAGCCAGGGCCGACCACGGGGCTGTGGGAGACAGGCAGCCACCCTGAGGCGCGCGGACGCCAGCAGAGACGGTGTGGGGGCTCGGTGTCCCCCAGGCCCGGGTCAGGTGCGCCTTGGAGCTTGGGACTGCGGGGTCCCTGAGGGCTTGAGTCAGAGAGACCAAGGGAGCAGCGTCTGCTAGGGGTGGTCTTCCCAAGACCCCAGCCCCTCCTTGGGATGGGAGTGATGAGGGCTTCCGGGGTGAGGAAGGTCTAGCCCCGCGGCGGGGCTGGAGCACGGGACGGTGGCCGGCGCTCCCGAGGCACGGCGGTCGCAGGAAGAGGGGCGCAGGAGGGGCGCCGCTGGGCGAGGGGCCTGGGGGCGGCGGGGCCTGCCCGGGAGGAGCCCACCTGTGCTCGGCTCACTCAGTACCGCGGACCCCCGGCTCCTGGCCCAGCACTGCCCTCGGGGGCTGCGTGCCCAGGGGCCTGGATGAAGCGGGCGCCGGCCCGGAGCCAACCCTCGACCTGAGCTCCGGGGCCTGCAGGGGATTCTCCCAGGCGGGAGGACAGAGCCCAGTGGACTCGGCGCACGCCCGAGCCGGCGCCGGGGAAGCAGCCACGCGCGCCGCCGGCTCTCGTGCGCGTGCGCGCCTCGCGGCGTCGTCCGCCGGGAGGGGCGCGCCGTCACCCTCCAGCCCCTAGGGGGCGCCACCGGAGCACGCTGGCTGCCACGGCGCGTGCGCCCCTCCGCCTGCGCTTTTGCCTCCTGGCTTTCCGGGCCCTTGCGGCGTCCTCCTCAACCCGTGAGTTGTGCTTCCGGTGCGAAGGTCAGGGGCAAGATGGTGCCGCCGGTGCAGGTCTCTCCGCTCATCAAGGTGAACCAGGCTTCGGGGCCGCCGCCCGGTGCTCGAAACCCCCGCGTCCTGCCCCGCCCCGGCCCCGCAGGCTGCGACCCCCGCCCCTCCCGCGACGCCCGCCCCGCGAATCCCTACCCCTGCCCCGCGCCCCCGGCCCCCGCCTTACAAATCCCGACTCCCGCCCGGGTCCCCCTGCCCCGCGCCCCCGGCCTCGCTGACCGCCCTCTCCCACCGCTCTCTCCTGCAGCTCGGCCGCTACTCCGCCCTGTTCCTCGGCGTGGCCTACGGAGCCACACGCTACAGTGAGTGACCGCGGGGCCGGGGGCTGCTCGGCTTCCCTGTGGGGTTCCCAGTGCCGTTTAGTAAACCCCAGCGCAGAAAAGGGGCAGGGGCGGGTGCGAGGCTGCAAGACGCATCTTCCATCCGAGACCCGCGAAGGCGCCAGCGGGCTTGGCCGCCGAGCAAAGCCACAGCGGGGACGTAGGGTTGGCTTGGGATCAGCTCACTCACAGTGCGGGCTTCTGAGGCCCGGGCGGGGACTGGAAAGCGCTTGGTTCTTGATAAAAACTGAGCGGATGTTGGACTGCTGAGGTCTGACGGGAGACAAGTGGACCCCCGAGGGTTAGCAGAGGACTTAGGGAGCAAGTGCGTGAGGGGTGGGCTGCAGGGACCCTGTATCCTCAGGGTTGGGCTCTTTTTAGGGTGAGGGTCAGGCCTTGACCTGCATTGAGGTAAAGGAGAGTAGGCAGCAGGTGTATCTGGTTCACAGCATCCCTGAAGATGCCTTGATCTGTGGACTCATTTCCTTTTAGGCAGCGTTTTCAGTGAAGTTAATTGAAGCGCCCCCCCCCCCCGTCCCCGTCCCCCAACAGGTTACCTAAAACCCAGGGCAGAAGAGGAGAGGAGGATAGCAGCAGAGGAGAAGAAGAAGCAGGATGAGCTGAAGCGGATTGCCAGAGAGCTGGCAGAAGGTACTTGTGTCACTGGTTCTAGATTGTCCCATCCCAAGTTTTCAGGAAAAATAGCTGTGCTCCAAGTGAGCCCCCCAGGGGAGGGTGGGGCCACCTCTCCTTTCGTGTAGCAGTAGCCTGGTGTAGAGAAGAGTGCTTGGGTCCTTTGTGGAGGAGGTGGGGGAGGGGGTCTTGGTGACAGTCAGGCTTTGTCGAGGCCAGGCCACAGGCTGCCCGTGTGAAGCCACTGTACCACCCTTAGAGGCCATGGGAAGAACACACTTGCCCCCTGACTGCCTCAGCAGAATCAGGTCTGGGTGTGCAGGGATAAGGAAGACAAAGGAAGACAGTTTAAGCAGGGCATGGCTGGGCTCTGCTGGAGTTAGATGTTGGATCATTTAAAGGCTGGAAATCTGAAGTGGTCCTTTTTAGTTGCCTGAGAGTGTAGTAATGTATGTACTTTCCTTCTAACCTTTTAGCCCAAGATGACAGCATATTAAAGTGAGAAGTCCGTGCCAGTGTGCTTTTCTCCGGAGCAGTAGTGGATGAATAAAGCTTCCTATGTTGTGTGATTCTCTGGCTTCCTCTCATCTACTGGTGCCAGTTGTCTGATTTCCTGGACTCAAGCTTGGCAGTTGTACTCCGTCTTCCCAGTTTGTGTGGGGTGGAGGATGGGGAGGGGGTTTCAAAAGAACTAATCGGCGTTACCAGTCACAGACCCAAAATGTATAGCACAAACAGTGGGAAATGCAGAAACCCATTTCCTGTTCTGTCTGGGGTGTCCAGCAGCCCAGACCCCAGAGTGGGCTTTGGCCCTCTACCCCCCACTCACGGATCCTCCCTTTGATCCCAGGAGGTGGCCAGGTCAGACTTAAGACTGAAATCCAGGGATGTGGCCTCCTGAGGATGAGGCTAGGTTGCTGCTTGAGCTGTTCAGAGAGGTTGGGCCTGTGGTACCTGGCCTTCTGGCCCCTGCTGGCTGTGAGCCTGTCAGCCCCTTGCCCTGGTGGTTTGGAATGGGAAAGGTTGATGTTGCTATGTCGCAGCTGTATGCCTTGAGCAAATTTCTAGGCTTTGAGCCCCAGTTCCATTTGTAAAATGAGTTCATTTGCCAATGGGAAGAGAAAATGGGAAGCAGCCTACAAGTATTTCAAAGCTCTGTGCTTGGTGAGGGTGACGTTTGAGTGAGGGAGGTGATATCACGTGTCCACTGAACTCGGTGGGACGTTATCCAGAGGGGCTGTCTGCTGCTGGGTCCTTCTGAGAACCCCTAGGAGCCGCTGGTCACAGGCTCTTGTCACCAGGGGTCACTGACCAGTGAGATGAAAATTAAACCGCTCTTCCTTCCAGTGGGCGGATGGCTGTGCTGGGTGTGTCCCACCCCCACCCAGCATCAGGGGAGCTCATGTCGGGAGCTGAAAATCCTTAATTGCTACCAAACAACATCCATCTCAAATGTGAGTCCTGTGATGTCCCATTGGGCCTCCTGCCTCTGCCCTTCCCTCCAGGCTTACCAGTATGAAGTCACTGGGGCACGTGGTTGCTGCCATAAGGAAAGCTACCACTGTGAAGGAGAACCTGGGCCATCACCAGGTGCCGCCATCAAGGCCTGCCCTGTCCCTGATCGGGAAGGCTTGGAGCACTCCACGTGGCGCTTGGTACAGATAGTTTCTGCTCAGACTACTCAAGTCTGACGGCTGCTCTGTTCGAGGCCCTACCTTCCTAGCAGAATTTCCCGATGGGTCAAATACAATGTGTTCTCTGCTATAATTCCACCATGTAAAAAATGGGCATGTTGTTTTCTCTTTATTTTAAATTTCTGGGCATGTGTTTTTTCTTAAACCAGATGGGAAACAGCATCTCTGAACCCATCTGTGTACCTATATACACATATATACATGTGCATTTGCAAATGTCCACTCAGTGATTTTAGACACAGTTCACAGATTTTTTCAGAGATATCCCGGTGGTAACTACTACATATCCAAAAAATGGACGAGTAATGTAGGCTACACTGTAAATTACTCATAGCTGGCTTTATAAAAACAAGCCTTTAAAAAACCCCAAAATATCCAAAGTTCTCTTCAGTCATTTTCATGGGCTTCCTAACCTTTAGTACCAAACTGCCAGAGGCAGGGCCTGAGTCCTAGTGTAGGAATGGTCCCCGCGGGACTGGTGCTCACAGGATGCAGCAGGTCGAAGACTTGGGTGCAGGGCCGCCGTTGCAAATTTCCGTGCCCACTGCAAGAGAGGACAAGACCGAGAGTGAGAACCGTGCACGTGCACCTGCCTGGTGTCTTCCCTTCCGCTCCCTGTGTCCTCTGCCAGCCGCTGCAGGAGAAGGACAGAGCCTGGGTCTGTGACCAGCCCAAGCCGATTAGCTGGGGCTGAGCCTGCCTTAGTGCTTTAGCCCTGTTGACACTGCGCCGGATTACTCAGGCCTGGCCTGCAGCCCTGGCCGCCTTGTTTGCAGGGCAGTGGGGAATAACAAGCACAGCCCCAGGGCTGGGTGGCCAAGCACAGGCAAACACCAAGGCCACGATGCCACCGGGTTCTAATTTGGGGTGTGCTGGCTGGTTACAACTGAGTCCCATTCCCATAATGTAGGGTGAGGAGGTGGAATAAGTGCTCTGCACACAGTACAGGACTATTTTGTCGTAGTTTGCCTATTTTCTGTGTTTTTTTTTAAATTTTAGGTTTGCTGTCTTGTTTCTGAGGGTGGCGTGGGAGTAGGGGTAGGTTTCTGAGTTACTGGATGGTGGAACAAAGGAGGTATTAAGAGATCAGTGGGCTTCCCTCCTGTTGTAAAGGGAAGAACACATGGCACTTCCTTAGGAGAAACGAGAGTTCCCTGGCCAGGAGCGAGGAAATCCTTCCCTCTGGGTCTGTTGACCGGGTGGAGGTGGCGCACCGTTTCTGTGGACGGGGCCTCCCCGCCACGGCTCCTGCAGCGGGGAACCTGAGTGCGTCAGCCACGGGGCTGCTTGGAATCTGCTCTGTCTCTCCCCCAGAGTCAGCTCTGTCGTGTGGCTCTCGGCCTCTTCACACACTGCCCGGCAGGCCGGGGGGCACAGACCTTTCTTGGCCGTCCGCTCCTCCTTCTTCTCCTCCTCCAGGGCCTTCACTCTGGCCTCGTACTCGTCGGCCAGCGCCTTCCACTCCTTCCTGTTGTTCTGCAGCCGGTCAAACATGGGCAGGATCTCTTCGTGGAAACGGGAGAACTCCTGGGGGGACAGAGAAGTTGCTTTCCCTGCCCATCCCTACCGCCCTGCCTCACTCGCCGGTGGGGGCCAGCCGGGCGGGAGGAGGGAGAACCACTAAAATGGCAAAGCCCTAAAAAGGGACAGGGGTCCGGGTTTGTGTTCCTGATGTTAGAAGGGGGAGCTTTAGGGTATGAACGCTCCTGACGCGTGTTAGCAGGGGGAGGATCCAAGAACAGGAGAAAATGCCGCCTGCAGGGGGCAGAGGGGCGGATGGGCGGGCCCCGCGGCTCCTCTCCCGTTTCTCGCTCGCAAGCACACCTCACAAACCACACGTGGACACGCCTGCACATGCACACGTCACACAGGTGCGGATGGAATCGGGGAAGGCAGGGGGGGGGCGCCCTGTGGAGGGGTTGTGACGTGTGGCCACTTCTGGACTGAATGTCCTCCTGGTCCCACCTTCCCTCAGAGGGACGGGGCATAGCCCAGTCATGGACGACTTCACTGAGAACCAGAAAACGTCCTCCTCAGAGTGTGGGTCTGTCACCATAGAGTGCACCCAGAGAGATGCAGCTCTCATGGGGCCAGGGTGTCGTGGAGCGTCACACGGGAGGCTCTGCAGACGGGCTCTCTGCCTCGGCAAGTGCCCCCTCGTGGGGCCAAATGGCAGACTCAGACTTGGCAGGGCACTGGGCCCCTGGCAAGTTGGCAGGGAATGTGGCTACTTTTGGTTGTTCCATACGACCACCGGGCAGGGCACCAGCAGAGACGGGCAGACCCCAGCCTACCCTGGAGGGTCCAGAGACACTGAGAAAATGAACCCCCAGGTAAGAGGCAGTAAGTGCCCCCAAACAGAGTGTGCTGGCCATGGTGGGGAGGCCTGCTGAGGACGGGACATCTGAGGGGTCCTGGAGGTGAGCAGAGGGGATTCCGAGGCATGCTCGAGGGGTTCCTCTCAGGTGCAGGCTGAGCGGCCAGGGCAGGCATCGGGAGCGGTGGGCACTGCAGCGCCCTCCCCAGTCTGCCCTACTCGAGATTGGGGTGGAGCCTGTACGTGCTCCCTGCTCCATGAGGACACCACCGGGCCCTGTGTGAGTCCACGTGCATCCAGCCCGCACCCTACCGGCCCCAGCCAACACGGACCACCTCCGTGCCACGCACCTTGTACACAAACGTGCACACGAAGTCGATGAAGCCAACCTGCAGCTTGGGGAGCTCAGCCGCCTTGTTCCTGTCCATCATAGGCTGTGGGGGAAGCAGAGGAGGGTGACCAGGCGGCCCCTCCTCGGCCCCTGGGGAACCTTGCCCTGCCCCCAATTCCACAACTCTGGTGAATATGCTCCTGGAGACACAAAAGGGAGCAGAGCCCAAGGGTGGAGACAGAGCCTGGCCCGGGCAACCAATCCTGCCTGACAGACGCTGGCCCTTGGAAGTGAAAAGCCAAGATGCTCTTTTGGCCAGCTGTCCACAGTGGCTCCTCTTCACGTTCCCTGTTGGCTCTAATCAGTGCAGCCTTGGGGCCCCTGTGGGCGGCAGCAGCCCGTGTTGCCCTTGACCCCTGGCCCTTGCCCACGGTGCTGGCAGTGTCTCCTGACCTGTGTTGCAGGCTTGAACACCCTGGCACCATCCACCTTGCCGTGGCATGGGCCCTGCATGCCCTGCCAGGGCCCTTCCTGGAGCACAGCTTTCGGCCAGCTGGCCTTACCTGCAGAGCCACCTGGACCACAGAGGGGCCCTGGCTCCTCCAGGTTTGATGACTCTCACCTCTGTGTGGGCATCCCCAGCCCTGCTTTTTCCATAGCTTTACCCAGATCCTGAGCCCCCTAAACTCACATCGCACGGTCTCACAAAGTGAGATTAAGACTCAGGACCCAAGAACCCCTGGGGTCCTGGCCACTGCTGAGCCAGGCCTGAGGCTCCTGAGGACCATGATGGAGTCTAATCTCCTTGTGGGGGTGGGAGGTTCTGGAGGCAGCACTCACAATGGGCTGCTGATCCAGGACTGTCCTTTCCAAGTCACCTTGTTCCCAGAACTCGGCGGCCACCAGCAGAGCGACCTGGAGGGCACACAAGGCAGTCATCTGTGGACTCTGCGCCTGTCATGAGGCTCCTAGGCCCCTCCCTCAAGGCTCCAGGCCTTGTCTTCTTTGCCCCAGACCCTGGGGTCCCACCACTCAGGGCTTTGGCTGGGCTGCTCTTGGGCGTACCTCCCACATTGCTGCCCCGTCCCGGCCTGGAGGCAGCCCACAGTGTTGCTTGCAAATGAATGGGCCACTCCCCTGTCTGGGTTGCCCCGTATGCTGCCCCTCAAGGCTCTGAGGCTGCATTAATTCTGGGTCAGTATGGCCTATGTGGACTAACCTTGCTCTGGACTTCCCAGGGCTTGGTGATGGCAGACAGATCACAAGCTGTCATCATCATGGCCCTGTGGACAGACAGACCACTGTCACCAGTAGTCACTGGATGCCTTCTGAGTGCAGGTGGTTTTTATATATTTTCTCATTGGATCTTTGAGACAAGCCTGGGCAAAGATGTTAGTTCCAAATCACCATTTTTTAGATGAAATAGATGAAGAAATGGAAGCTCAGGAAATAAAGTAAATGATTGCTGAAGGCCGCAAACCAAGAAGATGGCCTGACTGCCCCCCAAGCCCTGCACTTTCTCCCCTAAAAATGGGGAGCAAATAGGTTGGAGCGTTTGTTTCGAGGCATCAATATGCTATTGAGAGATGTGTGTTCTAGTTCCGGAGCATCCTGGGGCCAGGGGCTCCTAGCTTGTCTGGGGGAAGGGTCTCAGGGTTAACCAGCTGACTGGTGAGTGGGCCTCGTGCTCTGCAGGGGCTGAGCCCCGCCACTCACATGACGATCTCCTTCCGTGTTGTCTCCAGGGACAGGTACTCCACCCAACTCTTCTTGTCCTCATAGTTCTTGGACTCGTCCACGATCTTCTGGAACATTGTCCTCTTCCTGAACCCCAAGAGCAAGGGAGGGCGCAGGTGGGAGCAAGTGGAGGGTGGTGCCCTCCCTCCTCCCCTGCAGGACAGGCTCGAGGCCGGAATCCAGGCCCTGCTGCACCAGAATCAGGGCCCCTCACCCTGGCTGTGCTGCTTCAGCCTCAGCCCTGGGACTCCCTCGCCCCGCCCGCCCCTGCGAGGTTCCCCGTTCTGGCCTCCTCAGCCCGCAGGAAGGGTGCCCACTTGAAGTAGAGTGCCAGGTCCGTGGCTATGATGGCGATGTCCATGAGGTGGATCACATGCTCGTGCTGGCGCCGGTTCAGGTTCTGGTAGATGTTTAGGCTCTGCAGGAGGCCACCAGTCGGTCCAGGCTATGCCCAAGGCCATCAGGGCCCCCACTGCCATCTCAGGCTGCCCGGACCCAGCCCCTTCCCACTCCCAGGTGGCCTGTCTGTGCCTTTCATGCCCTGGTCCCCCTCGCCCTCGGCGGTCGGATGCTGCTTCTCCGAGGCCAGGATGGCCCTGCCTGTGCCTCCCTCGGGTGTGCAGCCCTCTGCTGGCAGCTTCTACCTTGGGTCATCGCTCTGGACCCAGGTGGCTGCACAGACCACAGCCCAGGCAGGGAGGGGAGGGAGGAGTGGCCAGTGTCCTGGTTCTTCGGGGACCATCCCACTCAGCTGCCCCTTGCTCAAAATCTGGCCACCCCATTGAGGCCTCAGCCCACCACCAGTCAGTCCCAGACCCCTGCCTTCTTGGACCTCACCCCACCCCATGATGGGGATGTTTCCAAACTCGGCTCTAGCCCTGGGGCTCCTCACACAGCCCACCCACTGGTGTCCCCCTGCTGCCAGAGCCCGGCCTGGCTCAGAGCCTGGCCTGCCCCCTCCAGCTTTGGCCCTGGGTCAGAACACTGGCTCCTCAGGACACGGCCACGTGGTACCCAAGAGCAAGGATGGAGAGACACGAACCTCCTCCGAGAGCAGGAACTTCCCAAACTCCAGGTGGTGCCGTTCCAAAATTGAGGAGCCATGGAGCTTGGCTAAGGGATTCTGGGACCTGTTACAGATTTCATTAAAAACCAAACAAACAAATGGTTCGAAGAGCAGCCCGAGAGGCGGTGGGGTGAGGGGCCATTGCTGGGTGCCCTGCCTGGGGGGCCCACCCCTCGGCCCCCGGGGGCTACAGCCCCTGTACCCAGGCGCCACTTTCTGCATCACGCCCAGGGTGTGGAGGTGTTCTATCACTAATTCACATGCCGCCCGAATGCCCACCCCAGTGCGGAGCCTACTTCATCTGGTACAGGTTGTTGGTGCCGCGGTGGTCGATGTCGTGGCACAGACCGGCTGTCACCATGGCGAAGGCCTCCAGGTCCGTGTAGTAGCTCTTCAGCTTGCCCGTCTGCAGAGACAGGACCTCCCATGCCCACGCGCCCTGGCTCCGGTCGGGGGGAAGGGGTGGGTGTCGGGGCTGAGTCTGCTCCCCCCCCGCAGGTCCCTCCGTCTGCCGCCAGCTGGAGTGTGCACTGTCGGTAGGTATCGGCCTCCTCTAATCCCCCTGCCCTTGTAGGGCCTGTCTCTCCCCCTTGGGGCATGCGGGGCACCACCCTTGGTGCCAGGAGGGTCTGTACAACCCTGGTCATTCGGGAGGCCTGACAGGGAGGCCCCTCTCGAGCCCCAGCCACGCACCATGAGCAGCGTGAACATCGTCTGGGCCACGTTGAAGCCATGGCGCCAGTTGTGGTAGGTGATTCTCCGGTACCCTTTGCTGATAGAGAACAGGAACCGCACCAGGACCTGAGGGATCCCAGAGGACACACGGGCTCTGGTACCACGTGGAAGTCCAACCAAAGCGTCATGTGCTGATGGCTCTGTGATGGAAGCCCTGCTTCGACTGTGAACCTCTTTTATCATCATCCCCACACCCTGTCTCCTAGGCCCCTGCGACCTTCCCTGTTCCCACTGTTCACCGCTGGCCCCTGCCGGCCTTCATGGGTGGGGAGTGCCATGTCAGGCACCTATGAGGTGGAGCTGGGCAGGGCAGAATCCCATCACCCAACCATCCATCCATCCTTCCTTCCATCCATCCTTCTGCCCATCCATCCTTCCGTCCATCCATCCTTCCGTCCATCCATCCTTCTGCCCATCCATCCTTCCGTCCATCCATCCTTCTGCCCATCCATCCTTCCGTCCATCCATCCTTCTGCCCATCCATCCTTCCGTCCATCCATCCTTCTGCCCATCCATCCTTCCTTCCATCCATCCTTCTGTCCATCCACCATCCATCACCCACCCATCCACTAACCCACTCATCTATCTCCCCATCCACCCATCCATTCTTCTAACCATCCACTAATCCACCCATCCATTTTTCCTTCCTTCCATCCATCCACTCATTGGTCCGTCTGTCCATCTAACCATCCACTCATCCACCTAATCATTTGTCTTAGGCATTCTTGCTGCATGTATTTTACCTATTCTATGATGAATATGCCTGCCCCCCAAACTTCCTGTGGGACCTGGGACCCAACACAACCCCTCACCTCCTAGGACCCCTACCATATCCCCATCCCCACATCCTGGGGGACTTAGGACCCTGACTATGTCCCCCTGCCATGTCACCCACCTCCTGGGGAATCTGGAACTTGCGGACTACGCCCAGCTCATAGTACATCTGGATGCCGCATTTGACCAGCTCCAGCTCTGTGCACTCCAGGTCGGAGAAGTGGAACTCGTAGATGTCAAACTTGCTGGGCCCCGGCAGCTCTTCCTTCTGTGGGGAGAGATCTTGGGCTGAGGGCGAAAGGCCCACTGCATCCCTCGCTTGTTCCTCCACCTTTCTCCTCTCTGAACCCCTTGTCCAGCTGCAGACACCCTGGCATCTCTGCTGGTATCTGCCCTCCCAGGATGCTCACATCCCTGCCGGTTCAGGTCATCCTCCCCTCTCCTCCCACCCTGTGGCCCAGTGAGGATTGTGCCCAGCTGGGCAGACAGAGTAAGGGTGGGGAAACAAACAAGCAAACACAAAGGCATGCACATAAAAAGACACACAGACACACGTGGATACACAACCACGCTTGTGAATACACAGGCACGCACATGGATACACAGGTACACCCATGGATACATAGGCACATGTGTACAGACTCGCACCACACAGACACATGCACACAGCCATCCAGTAGTACAGATAAGTGACTTTCAGAACCTGCCAAGCACATTCAAAGGCAGCCTCGGTAGGGCTGGCAGCCCCTGGATGAGTCTGGCTAAATCACACAGGCAGGCCCAGGGTGATGGAGACACCATATTACTTCCAAGTTGACCCAGCGATGGTCTCTGGGAGACGCACAAGCACACATCCATAGGCACCCATGTGCACACACACATGCACATGTGCACACACATGCAAACACACACACTGGGTGTTGTAGGCTCCTGGTCACTCCTGTAGCAGGGACGACACACATGGACACGTAGGTCAAGACTGAACATAGATGGTTCTGGACAAGCACAGCAGAAACAGGCAGACATGGAGATACACTCAGCAGTGCAGACATCAAGTTACATCTTTAGCTGCACGGACACACTCGGAGACACCCCAGATAAGACTCAAAGCCAGGATGCTGTAGACACACATGCCGAGGCGTGTAGACACACACGCACGTGCACACATGCAGACACAGCCAACATCAAGAGACAACGCCGTGTGTGCCAAGCACCTCTGGGCCCAGAGGAAGGGGAACTGTCCCCTCCCATCCCAGGAGTGGCCAGTCTCCCTGGTGGGGGCAGTGGGACCCTCACCAGGATTTTGCCCAGCTCCTCCTCCTCACAGTCTGCAGGCTCCCTCCCCAGGCGCTCCCTGGTCGGCTGACAGAGGAGAAAGATGTGTGTCGTGAGGCAGCAGCAGTGTCACCTCGGCCCTCGCTTGTGGGATGGAGTGACGTCTGAGTACTGAAGGTCAGCGTTCCCCTTGCGAAGGCCCAGCGGCCTCTGATTCCAGAGATAACGGTAACAGGTGTGGGGCGGCTCACTGCCCTGCGCCCCCTGTGCTTGGGCGCTGTTCTAAGCCGCCCGCACGTACGGCTGACGGGATCGTACCAGATGGAGCAGGAAGGCTCCGCCCACACCGCTCCCAGCTGAGGAGACTGAGGCACGGGGAAGGCAGCCCTGGGCTGGGCAGTCGGGGTGGACCCCGGGTGTGTCCTGCCCCTGGGACCCGCCCCTGCCCCGCTGCAGAGGGACTGCTGGCAGGAGGGGCAGTACCAGGATTGTCTGGATTTCATCCTTGTCACATTTCACGTGGTAGAGAACCATGTCCTGGGCGATGTCCTTGCGATTCTCCAGCTTGTTCATCTTGTCGTAGGTGTCGGTGTTCATCACCGACCAGCCCAGGAACTGCGTCAGGGACTGGGAGAGAGGGCAGCAGTGTCGTCCACCCCAGCACACCCCGGCGTGCCCCTCCTGCGCACCGCGCCCCGCGGCTTCTGAGCAGGCCTCCAGGGGCCCGCCAGAGCGCTCCTGCTTCCGGGAATGTGGCCCCATGAGCCCTTCCTGGCCCCGCTCTCCCCGACCTCGTGCTCGGCAGGGCCGAGGTGCGTGGTGAAGCCCCACACAGCCAGTGTCCCACAGACGTCACCTCCAAGGCCACACCTGGTACGGGTGTTTACCTCCATGAGGACTTCGTCCTGTTCATCAAAGGGCTTCCCGTCTTTCCTGTTGTAAAACGTCGCGACCCCCACGATCTCCTCCTTCTTGTTGACGATGGGCATGGACAGCACGTTCTTGATGACCCACCCAGAGTCATCCAGGGCCCCCTCCTGCGGGGGCGGCGTCCAGAACTGAGCACCGCCCTGAGGCTGGCCCCGGCCCCCAGGGAGTGTGAACCTCTTTTATTTGCCTCAAACTGTGCTGATTGGGTGATTGCTCCTGCCTCTTCACTCCCTCCTTGTGTTCAAACTCCATGGCCATGGGTTTTGGGTCATGGTTTTTCCCACTAGAGGAGGTGGAGGATATGTTCCCACCAGGCCTGTGAGGGCTGCAGTCACACAGGGGCTCCTTCTCAGAAGGGTCCTGTGCTTGGTTGAATGCTCTGCTGTTGTGCTCTTAAAGTTCTTGATAATTGCTCAACAAGGGGCCTCGTATTTTCGTTTTGCACTGGGCCCTGAAAATTGTGTAGTTGGCCCTATCTTCCATGCCACTGATACAAGGCCTCACCAGGGAAAAGCGGACAGTGGGCCAATTCCACCTCATGCTCCACCAGTCCGTTTGACTCTCCACCTCCCTCCGGAATGAGCCATCCCTGACCATGTGGCACCAGGTGAAGACACACGGAGCAGACTCGAACCCTCAGTGGGGCCCAGCCTGGCCCAGCTGAGCCCAGCAAGGTCACCTGAACCCAGCTGAGCTCGGCTGACCTGCAGACCCATGAGCATGAAACACATGCTTCTTGTTGCCACTGAGACTTTGACGTTGTTTAAGCAGCAAAAACTAACTCAGTTCATCATTTCTGCACCAAAATATCTTCTTGCCTAAGTAAAATACAGTTTTTATCAATGAATGGACAGATACCTGAAATTGGAACATTTCATCAGCGGAGGCATTCATGATGTTACAAATCTGAAAAAGGATCAGAAAAACTATTTTACCCGAAGCAGCTGAAGGTATATGATTTTAGAAAGGACCCTCCATCCTAGTCTTACTCCCAAGAGACAGACAATTCTAAGTTGGCAAAGCGGAGCGGCTGAGTGCTGGCCGAGGCACAGGGAGACTGGCAGGGAGGGGACTGAGGGAGATGTGGGCGGGGCACCAGGCCCAGACTGCACTGGACTCACAAAGCCACTTTCTGCCACATAGGTCGGAAGGCCGCTGGCCAGGGCCCAGTGATCGGCCGGTGGAGTGCTGCAGGGAGAGAGCAGAGGGTCAGATGGACCAGGCGCTCGGCTTGTCAGGCGCACACAGTCAGACTCTTGGCATAGTGTGTGAGCCTTCACATTTATTCCCTTCTGTGAGCTCCAGGTGGGAGCAGGGGCCATGGAGGTGGTGGGAACCTGGCGAGGACTTGACCAGGGCGTGAGGTTTGGAGATGTCTGGGCTGCCCCATTCCCTGCTCCCATGCTCTGCCGTGCCAGGGCCCTCACTCTGCAGGAGCTCTCAGCCCCTCCTGGGGACCCCAAGGCTGCAGCTTCTTCCTGGGAAGCTGTCACAGTCACCTGTCCTGCAGTCCTGGCCCTGACTTACGTTCCAGGCCTGGCACCTGGGTGCTGGTGCTTTCTGGGGCCTAGGGCTGGGGTCCTGACAGGCTTGTAGGGTCATGGGGTCCCATGGCCATGCAGCTGTAGGTTGGAGGGGCTGACCACTTTCTAGGCTGGAGTCCTGCCCTGACCTCTGGACTGGACACCCCTCCTCTCCAAGCCCCATAGAGGGTGCAATGCCGGGCCTCCCCTTCTGTCCGGGTGGGGCTGGTTGAGCCAAGATAAGACCCTAAGGGCCTCAAAGCTCAGTTGCTGCTGATAGGGCCACTGGACATCATGCCTGGACCTTGGCCATCCACTCTGGAGTTCGCCAGCTCACCCCTCCCTCCCCACTGTCTCCCAGAACAGCAAGTCAGCCTCCTCCTCCCCACCCTGCTCCATGACGCCCCAGTGCAGGGAGCAGCTCAGGCCCAGCCAGGCACTGCAGGCCCCACCATGGTCCTGAAGCTGCGCCTGGGGCTGAGGGTGTCCCTCCTGCGGGGTGCCTCTTGTGAAGCCCTGGCACTTACGGAATGACTTTGATGTCTTCCTTGCCATGGAGGATGTAGTCAATGACTTTGTAGAAGAGGATTTCCTAGAAATAGACACAGCAGTTCGGGGGCTCCCGGCCATGCTCCTCAAGGTGGGTCCAGGGGTCAGGAGACCCCAGGTGCCCTGTCCTCACATGCACACAGTTACATATGACCACACATTCACATGTAATTGCACATGCACATTATGGACACACATACTGGTACCCGTGGGGCATGCATTATGCATTCTGATTTGGATCCATCTTCCCTCTGTGTCCCACATAACCCCACACACAAACCAGGCCCGTATTCCTTCACATACACACACACACACACACACACACACACATGCTCACAAGCTCCCATGTGGGGAGATGTTATGATGACCGTGGATGAGGCAGCAGGAGCCCAGCCAAGCAGAACATTTGCTGGCAACCTTGTTCTGGGGCCAGCCTGCCCACCCACCCCTGGAGCACGGTAGGGCTGGAGTCTGGGGGGGCAGTCTGTCCCCACCCCTGTTCCCTCCCTCTCCCAGGCTGGAGCTGGAGCCACGCAACCATGGTGTGCAGCTGGTTCGAGCTGGTCACCAAGACTTACCCGGCCATCGGGTGTGCGTGGGCCTGAGTACGGCTGGGATTCTCCCATCAGCACAGGCCACACGTCGAAGAATTCCTGAGCAGAGGAGAAGAGAATGAGGTGGTCAGTGCAGGCGTTGAGCCGGGCGGGCAGGAGGGCCCCTGAGAGCCCGAGGCCTCACCTTCTCCTTGGTCATGTCCAGGAGGCCCACCGAGTATCGGTCACAGTTCAGATAGGCCCGCACGGTGTAGAAGGCCTTGTGGAACTGCCTCTCGATGTCTGTCAGCTCCTCAAACACCTTGTTGGCCGACCATAGCAACACCTGGAGGGGATGGCACACCTGTGGGCTGGTGGCCACACCCACACCCCCACACCTGCCTGACCACGGAGCTGAGAGGGAGCGACAGATGGCGCTGTGCCCCAGGGTTTCCTCTGAGCACGCAACAACCTGCTACCTGACCCGGGCCCGGGCGTGTGCGCGACAGTGAGGCCTCCAGGCTTCGGCGGCATCCCTGACACTCATGCCAGCGCTGGCCTTGTGCCGGGTTAGCGAGTGGATGGGTGGGAACTAAAATCAACTGCTTTGAACGTGAAAGGCAAAGACCTGGCCAGACGGTCCTCTGACTGGCTGCCGGGTCACAGCTAGTGCTAAGCTGTGGCTTGAGGATATGAACTCGTTGCTTTCTGGACTTCAGGCCCCCTGCGGCCTCAGCAAAAAGAGTCTGAGAGTGACGATTTGGTGACATGCCCACGGCGTCCTGGACAGATCCTGCCTGAGCATTGAACATCCCTCCCCACGGGCCACTGGTGGTGGGTCAGCGCTGCCGCCAGGCTAGGACTAGCTCCCTGAGCTGGCACCCCGGCCGGGGCCACGCTTCTCTGCTTCCTCAGTCACCGCCCAACACAGCCCCACTGTCGCCGGGTATCTCTGGCCTGCCTGGGGCCAGCCTCTCCTCCACAGGCAGGGACGGCCCCTGGAGCCCCAACTTCCCCTGGGACCTCCCTGCAGGAGGTGGCCCCTCCCTGTATGCGCCCAGCCCTCCCCACTGTTGCTGCAGTGGCCCCCACCCAAGTGTGATGACTTGGCCTCTGGCTCCCTCTCTCCACCCCCAGAAGATATCAACGCTGGGACAAATCCTGACACCCCCCGGGACTCTCTGCGTCTTTATCTTTGCATCAGCAGACCCTGCCTGGCATCTCCACCCTTGGACTCGGCCCCTGAAACCCAGGGCTCTGGACCCCCAGCACCACCTGTGCCTCTAACTCTCAGTCCTGCCCCTCTCCCGCTGGGGCTCTGGTCGGCCCCACCCTTCCCTGCACTGCTGGTGCCCAGCCTCCAAAGCTACCTTCAGCTGCCTGCCCTCACTCCTGGCCAGCAGTGTGCCACTGCCACCTCCGGATGACAGCAACACGAATCCTTGCACCACCAACAGGCAACCGATAGGAAGATCCAAAAGCCACCAACACCAGAGTCATGTGGCACACACTGTGTCCACCACGCAGATGGGAGGCCGCGCAGAGCGGGTGCTGTGGCCACCGCTACTTCCCTATGTGGTGCTCATGCTTGGTGGGTGGACATGGCCAGTCTCTCCTGCTGCCCAAGGCGATGGGCATTTGTAGCTTTCTTTTGGCAATGATTTTATTTTATTTTTATTTTTTTAATTGACAAATAATAATTATGTGTATTTAAGGAGTACAATGCGGTGTTATCCATCACCTAATTTACCTTTTTTTGGTGGTGAGAGTGTTGAAAATCTACTCTTAACAATTTTAAAGTATACCATACAGTCATCCCCTGATGTCCTGGGGGATTGGCTCCAGGACCCCCGGGGACACCAAAATTTGTGGATCCTCATTCCTTGATATAAAGTGGTGCATCTGTGTATAACCTACGCATCCTCCCGTATACTTTAATTCATCTCTAGATTGCTTATAATACCTAACGCCATGTAAACACTACATAAATAGTTGTTATACTGTATTTTGTAAAATTTGCATTTTTTTTTAAGACAGAGTCTCACTCTATTGCTTGGGCTGGAGTGCCGTGGCGTCATCACAGCTCACTGCAACCTCCAACTCCTGGGCTCCAGCGATCCTCCTGCCTCAGCCTCTCGAGTAGCTGGGACTACAGGCACACACCACCATGCCCTGCTAATTTTTAAATTTTTTATAGAGATGGGGTCTCGCTCTTGCTCAGGCTGGTCTCTAATTTGCATTTTAAAAATTGTGTTGCTATTTTTACTTTTTTTCCAAATATTTTCAACCCGTGGTTGGTTGAATCTCGGAAGTGGAACCCGCGGACGTGGGGCCCGCTGCACATCATCGACGGTGGTTACCACGCAGTGCTGTGATCAGCAGAGCTGCCTGATGGGCAGAGACCCTGTGCCCTTCCCTACCCCTCCTGCTCCCCCAGCCTTGGTCGCCACCTTTCTACTCTCTGTTTCCGTGAGAGCAACGCTCCCAGAGCCCACACTGAGCGAGGTCCCACCCCTTCTCATTTCCCTGCACACAACGTCCTCCAGACCCACCCACTCGGTCACTTCCCCCTGCCCCCCGGCAGCTTCCTCACGTCCAGAGTGCGTCCAAGCTCTGTTCTTCCCACCCTCTCTGCTGGGGACCAGCCCTTCGGTCAGTGCTCTGGCCCTCCTCTGGGGTGGGGCCCGCCGCCCAGCCCCTCCACCCCGTGTCTCACCCCCTTCTCCCTGAAGCCCTCCCTGGATCTCATGCAGGAGCCACAATCCTCCTGCAGATCCTGACTCAGTCAGATGTGCAGTCCGGACTCCCCCGAGCTCCCACAGGGTGAGCTGACAGCTGCCCCTGATGTCTCTGAGCACCTGACGTGGGTTCTGGTCCTGCCAGGACTTTGTCTGCAGTGGAAAATCGTGGGGCAGGTGCACCTACCTGCCTCAGGGAGTGGCCAATGGACCTGTCCTCACCCACCTTGGCAGGCATGCAGAGCCTTTCCGACCCTTCCCCAAGCATGCCCTGCCCCTGGTGTCCCCGCACTGCTGCAGGACCTTGGGCTCCATGAGCTTGGGCAGGGGTCATTCCCACCGCTGGAGTTTAGTGGTCCTGACCAGGACTTAGAAAAACAACAGACTTGAATATGGACTACTCGAATAGTGGTGGTGCCTGCTGCTTTGTAACAGCCACGTGTCAGGGGTAGAGATGTGGAAATGTCAGGCACAGAGAGCCTGACCCCTCCCTTGCACCCCCCCACACACATGGCACTCACTCCTGAGACTGCAGGGCCTTTGCACAGGCTCTGTCCATGGCCTTCAGAGCCCAGGATTAAGTCATCTCCAGGAGGCCTTCCCTGAGCTCCCCCAAGCCAGACCCCCTGGTGCCCCCACAGGGCCCTATTCGATGCCGACCTCATGGAGGTCCCATCTTCTTGTGCCCCCACTAGGCCACAACCTCTGTGGGCTTGGGAGGTGCCCCTCCTCGTGCCCAGAGCACCTGAGTGCTCAGTGGCTGTGGACATGCTGCCCTGACGCAGACCATCTGAGCTCCGCCACTTGCAGCCAGCTGCCGCCAGGAGGCCCCGTGGTCACCCCCATGCCTGTCCTTCCTCTGCGGGCTAAAGATACGCCCCTCCAGGCACCCAGGCTAATGGCCTGGGAGCAACAGCCCTGGGGAAAGAGCGACAAGAACCACGGACAGGGAGGGTGGGTGAGGCTGGGGAACTGCCTCTTGAGAGCTCTGTGGCTGCAGGAAGAACTCCCCCACGTGTAAAAGGGGGTGATGCTGTTCTGCCCTGCAGAGAGGGCTGCCACGAGCTGGGAAGAGCATCTGGCTCTGGGAGCTCCGTGTGCATATGTATACACGTGTTCATGTGTGTGTGAGTCACCTGTGCATCTGCCCCATGATGTTCTGCTGCAGACAAAGCCCTGGCAGGACCAGAACCCAAGTCAGGCGCTCAGACACATCAGGGACAGCTGTTGGCTCACACTGCAGGAGCTCGGGGGAGTCCGGGCTGCACGTCTGAGTCATCTGAGCATGGTGGTCCCCAAGACCTGTCCCCCGGGAGAGGGACAAAGTGAGGAGGGGAGAGGGCTTAGTGTCTCAGGTGAGAACTCACCTTCTCCACCCTCTGCCCCATCCAGAACATTTGCTGTCACCCCCGAGGCCTCTGCACTTTCCTCCTTATTTGCATTTTTAACTTTCCTAGCATTGTCGGGTACATACATGGCAATCAACTGTAGTGCAGGCGTCTCAGGAGCACAGCTGGATGGATTTTTACTCACTGCCAGGTTGGGATTAGGGCATTCTCTCTGCCCCTAGTCAACACCACCTGCCCTGACCCCAGCCAGCTCTGGAGCGTCAATACATGGGTGGCCACACGCAGCGTCCAGCATCCTTACTCTGCCACCCAGGCTCTGACGGTCCACCACCTGCTCCTCCCGCCTGCCCGTCTGTGGGCACTTGAGCTGCTTCTGTGGGCTGTATCTGGGCAGTTCTGGGCGTGGGTCTTGTACCACCCTCTGGCCTTCCAGAGCCTTCTTCTCCTAGTCTGCTGCAGGTAGCTCCAGCTTCTTCCTGGGCAGCCTCCCCCTGACTCCAACCTCCAGACCAAGGGAAGCCCCCTAACGCCTCTGATGCAGCCCGTTGCCCACAGGAGGGAGGCTGGCTGAGAGTCAGGTATCTGGAGGCCTGCCTGCCTCAGGGAGTGGCCGAGGGGGACAGGGCTCAGCAGGGAAGAGATGCTAGCAACTCAGATCCTTACGTGAAATCTCTCGACTTGAAATTGGAAACTTGTTAAATCAAATGTCAGTACTGGGTGGGGTGAAGGACACGTGCCCTCCTTCAATCACCAGGCCTCACGGCCCCATCTTGTCCCAGGGTCTGAGCCCAGCGCCGCCACATGCCTCATCAGCAAAGCACCGGGTGATTGTTTGAGTGACCTGGGCTTCTGGTCAGCCTGAAAGCTGTTGTTTTGCCCTTCATGGATCGATAGGCATGTTCCAGTTTAATGCTCCAAGGTGAACCCGGGGTGATGGTGTTGGCCACCCAGTGAACTTGGAGATGAGGGGCGTTCAGAGAACAGAAGTGGAAGGGGAGCATGGAAAGTGCTCATTACTTATGGGAGGGAGGTGTCAGGAGGTCCCAAGGGGCAGGGGGCAGACAGGACCACAGAAAGGCAAGGCTGGCCATCCCTGCACAGGGGAGAAGGACCCCAAGTCTCTGCCACAACCCAGTGAGCCCTGGGCCGACAGCCATGCTGGGGAGAGCGTCCCTGCCCAAGGCTCCTCGTGGGTCCACCAGAGAAGAGTCTTCCCCGGCTGTGGTCAGCATGAGTACCCTGGGCTGCGCGCCTGCGGTGGCCCGGAGTGGAGGATGACACCCGGTGCCCCTCAGGGACCCAGCCTTGGGAGGTCCGCACACTGGGCTGTCTCTCTGCCACAGCCCCACCCACAGGAGGCCTGTTTCTGGGATGTTTCCCCACTGGCCGAGACGGCAATGCCCCCTAAATCTAGTGCATGTGTCAGCATCAGTGCCAAGGCCGGGTTTCGCATGAGCTGGCGAGAGCTGGTTGTTGAATTCTCAGAAATTCTGAGAGCCAGTTGTTAAACATAGCCACTATTAAAATCAAATCATGTAAACCTATAAATTAAAACATTATATTGAAAACAAAGGTAATAAATACCAGACCCACTGCTTTCTCGTAATTTCACTGTGGTTCACCATTCTTTATGCCCTTGTGGCCATCGTGATGGACACGACCTACACCACGGCACTTCTCTCCCAGCTCCGAGTCGTACTGCCCCATGGTAGACTCTGCCAGCCCCTCCTTGCGGCCTCCTGACTTCAAGTTTCCATTTGTTCTCGTAGCAAAAGTGTGAGACCTTCTGAAAGGGAAGGCCCCCACCCTCTTCCCACGCTTGTCCTGCAGTGGGGGCGTGTCCTCCCATCTTTACAAGGAGCCATTGGGTAGGCCTGGAGGTGGGCAGTCCACAGTCCTGTGCCAAGAGGGCCTTCATCCGGTTTCAGTGCAATGTGCAGGGCTGGGCAGTGGGAGGCAGGAGGCACCCGCTGACCTGAGCAGGCTACTGGCGTGATAGGTCAGAGAGAAATTCTAACATTCTGGGACCAAACTTATGGTTTCCTTGTTGTTTCTCTTGGGTCTGACCAAAGTGGGCGAGATGCTCCCCAGAAAGGCACTGACAGGAGCCAGCCGGGCAGGGTGCTCAGGACGGCAGCAGGCGAGGCCCCTGGGCCACTGCTGAGGTTTTGAGGGTGGAGGGAGGGGAGACCACCCTCATTCCTGTGACCCCAGAAAGCCAGGTGTCAGGTGGGCCACAGGAGCCAAACTTTGCTCATTACAGACGTTTCTTTTCAAAAAGAGCTGTGGGGCAGGCCTGCGCTTTGTGCACATCAGGTTTCTTAAAAACGCTGTTGGCCTCGGAAACAGCTTTTTCCTAGGACTAGGTGCCATCGGGTAGAAAATCAAAAACGCTGAGTGCGGATGTGAGCGTGTCATAAGCGTGTCATGGTCTGACAGCCTGGAAACGACCCCTCCAGGTTGCCCATGTTTCCTGGTGTTGGTAATTCACCTACTGCTGGGTTTAGGACTGGCCTGAGCAGACAACAGAACAGGCAATTGCCCGACTCTTGGATCTTACCCTCTAGTTTCCGGAGGGGGTTGGGAGGCGAGTGCAGCCGGGGCAGGGGTGGGTGGGGCGAGGTAAGAGAGGCTGGGAAGGAGCCTGGGGTGTCTGGGGTCTCCGGCAGGAGGACCCTGGGGCGGCCGCGGTCTGGTGTCCAAGGAGGCCGGGGTGGTGGTGGGGAGGCAGGAGCCCCTAAGGCCAGGCAGTGGCAAGACCTGCTTTTACAGTGTGGGTCTGATGGCTGAGCTGAGGGTCATGGGAGGACAGGGACCCTGAGACAGTACCCAGGGGCCACTCTCGAGAAAGCAGAAGGTCAGGGCAGCTGGGAGGGGCCAGGATGTCAGGGGTAGGGACTAACCCGTCATGGGGGAGCACAGCCCTGGTGAGACCCCCAGGCAGAACAAGTATATGGGGGTGCCCAGAAGAGGCTCCCAGATCTGCTGCCCACGGCCCGCGGCTGGGGTCTGCAGGTAGATTTGGATCTTGGTTGAACACTGAGTTAGGAGGCCTGGCTGGAATGAGGCCCTCCCTACTCCCGGGAGAAAAGAGGCTGCAGAGCAAGGGGGAGGGGAGAGCTGCTCAGAGCCAGCCCCAGGAGGTGGGCCGGACCCCATCTGGGGCAGAGGCCCTGCCTAGATGTGAGGCCATGGCCTGGAGGCTGCTGGCCAGCCGAGTCCTCCCACCTGGGTGTGAAGGCCACTTGGACACAGGCACTCTAACTTCTGGTGTTTCTGGGCCCAGACAGTGACCCCATGCTGGGCCGTATCTGCCACATCACCCCAAAGGAAGCAGTGTCCTGCTTCTCTGCAGAGATCAGGGAGCCTCAGGTGCCCACGGATGGTCACGCCCTGCAAGAACCTTGGAGCTGAAACCCCCCCTGAGGTATCTCACAGGGGAAAGACTCAGGAATGTTTGCAACTACTTTCAACGTTATCAGGATATGGACTGAGAGTCACTGGCTCTTCCTAGACACATCAGAGGAACCGAATTGGCTGCCACCTCCATCATGAACTTCTCAGCCTCAAGAACTGTGAGAAATAAATGGCTGTTGTTTAGGCCACACAGTCTGTGGCATTTTGTTATGGCAGCCCAAGCAGACTAAGACACGAGGAAAAACAACCAAGCAAACAAACGAGGACACTAGCCTCTGGCACCTTCTGCTACAGCAAGTGTTAAATACAGCCTAACTTCTAGTCAGATCAACACAACATCTCACACTAAAGGCCCATTTACCATCTTATCCATTGCACCAATAAATATACTGAACCTAAAAAAAAAAAAGGCCCATTTATCCCAGTTCCTGCTTTTACAAAAAATCACGAGGCCTCCTAAAAGGCATGTGCGCGTGCACACACACACGTACACATACAATCGGAAAGGACAAAGCAAGTATTAGAACCAGACTCAGACATTGGAATTACTCAGAGCTTGAAACAATGGCTAGTACACCAGAGGCTCTAATAGGAAAAGTAGACGACGTGCCAGAAGAGGTGGGTAATGTGAACAGAGAGCTAAAAGCCCTAAGAAAGAACAGGAAATGCTGGGAATCAAAAACAGCACAGTGGGAGTGAATTACGCCTGTTCATCCACAGGCTGGACGTGGCTGAGAAAAGACTCAGTGAGCTTGAAGATACGTCAGTAGAAACTTTCCCAACCAAAATGCAAAGAAAAAAAAGAATGAAAACAAGCAGAACTATAAGACAATTACAAAAGGTGTGTGTAGGTAATTGGAACACCAGAGGGAGCAAAAATAGGTAAAGGAGGAGAAGAAATATTTGAAGTAACAATGGCTGAGAATTTTCCAAAATTACTGTCAGACACCAAACCACACAATCTAGGAAGCTCAGTGAACACCAAGCCAAAAAACCCACCATTAGGATAAATGCCAAAAATTCTATACTTAGGCATATCACATTTAAACTGCAGAAAACCAAGGAGAAAACTTGAAGGAAGCCTGGGTGGGTGTGGGGGACACGTCACCAATAGAGGGACACGAACACGCATCACATCGAACATCTCATCAGAAACGATGCAAGAAAAGAATGAAGTGAAATATTTGACGTGTTGAGAGGAAAATACCTGCCAATTTACAGCTCTAGATCCAGTGAAATTGTCCTGCAGAAGCGGAGGAGAAATAGACTTTCTCAGACAAACAGAAACTGAGGGGATTTGCTGCCAGTGGACTTGCCGTGCAAGGAATGTTCAAAGAAGTTCCTCAGAAAGAAGAACAAGACCGGCCAGCAGCTCCTATCTATGTGAAGAAAGGAGAAGCATCAGGAAAGAAATAAATGAGGATAAAATAACATCTTTTATTTTTCTTATTCTTAATTGATCTAATAGATAATAGTTCAAAATGGTAACAGTAACAGTGTACGGGGTGATTAAGGCCTATGGATAAGCGACATAGATGACAGCAATCTTATAAGATAAAAAGAAAGAAATTACTTTGTAAGAAAGAAAAACTACAGACCAACATATCTCACGACGACAGATGCAAAAATTCTCGACACGAAACATTGGCAAAACCAACCTAACAATGTATCAAAATAATTGTACTCCACGGAGTGGCATCTATTCCAGGTATGCAAGCCCGGCTCAACATTTGAAAGCCAATCAAAGGAGAGGCTTCCAGGGCCTTCCTCGACTGTAGCAAAGGAGCTGCGGCGTGGGCAGGAGGGGGAAGGCGCCTCCGCTTGTGTCATCCTCGCAGCCGGCGGGAGACAAATGAAAGCTGAAGGCTCCGGGACCCCTCGCACGGCGTCACGGCAGTCCCAGGTCGCAACAAGGACCGGGTCGGAGCGTGCTGTAAAAAATATGGCCGCCCTGCTCCCCTGGCTCTTGAATGCCGTGATTTTCTCTGACAGACCCCAGAGGGGCCTAGTTTTGGACGCCAGCAGTACAAGCAGCGAAGAGAATGAAGAACCGGATAAATTGCGGATGTTATGGGGAAAAAAGAATACAAGACAAGAGGAGAAGAAAAAAGCAAAAAGCAAAGAGAAAATTAAACTTATTAACAAAAAAGGACAAGATCTTATTCGCCCAGTTCCACTGAAGAAGACACTTCAAAACAAAGAAGCAAAAATGTCAGAAGAAAGAAAAGAAAAAAGAAAAAAAAGACTAAATAAAAAAAGGGAAACATCACAAAAAAGGAGAAAAAGGAAAAAGTATTTTTCCACTCCTAATATTTCCGAATTCTCCAAAAAGTAACTGAGACTTTGGTCTAAGCCATTACATTTTAAAATTGTTTTTTTTTAAAAAAGAAAGAAAATGAATTAATGCCACCACATCCACAGGCCACAGAAGAAAGACAAAAATTACGTGATCTTATCAACTGATGCAAAAAAAGTCCAATACTCATTCAGAATAAAAACACTCAGTAAACTAGAAATAGAGGGAACTTCCTCAACTGGATAAAAAAATTCTACAAAAACCCCCTACAGCTCACACGATGAGAGGCCAGATGCCTTCAGATTGGTTAAGGCAAAGACATCCCCTCTGGCCACTTAGAGTCAACATTGTATTTGAAGTCCTAGCTAGTGCAATAAGACAAGAAAAGGAAATACCATGTTTACAGATTGGGAAGGAAGAAATAAAACTATCTTTTTTGCAAATGACATAATTGTCTAGGTGAAAATACCAAGGAATCAATAAAAAACTCCCAGAACTAATAATGATCGTAGTTAGGTCATAGGATACAAGGCGAACATACAAAAGCCAATTGCTTTCCTTTATAACAGCAATGAACAATTGGAATTTGGAATTAAGAACACACTATCACTTAAATTGTTATCAAAAAATGAAATACTTAGGTACAAATCTAATAAAATATGTACAGAACCTATTTACAAAAACTATAAAACTCTGATGAGAGAAATCAAAGATCTAAGAGAGATTCTGTGTGCTCAGGATTGGAACACTCCTTGCTTTTAAGATGGCAATTCTTCCCAACTTGATCTACAGATTTGATATAGTCCCAATTAAAATACCAGTAAGGTACTTTGTGGATATTGACAAACTGATTCTAAAGTTCATACGGAAAGGCAACAAACCCAGAATAGCCAGCACAATGCTGCAAAGGAAAGACAAAGTTAGAGAACTGACATTTCTAACTTGAAGATTTACTGTAGGACTGGCGCAGTGGCTCACGCCTGTAATTCCAGCACTCTGGGAGGCTGAGGCGGGAGGATCACCTGTGCTCAGGAGTTCGAGACCAGCCTGAGCAAGAGTGAGACACCGTCTCTACTAAAAACAGACAAAATTAGCCAGGCATGGTGGTGTGTACCTGTAGTCCCAGCTACTTGGGAGGCTGAGGCAGGAGGATCATTTGAGCCCAGGAGTGTGAAGTTGCAGGGAGCTAGGCTGAAGCCACGGCACTCTAGCCACGGCGACAGAGCAAGACTCTGTCTCCAAAAAAAAAAAAAAAAAAAGATTTACTTTAAAGCTATAGTGACCAAGACAGTATGGTATTGGTGAAAGAATAAACACATAAATCAATGGAACATAATAGTGAGCCCAATATAGTCAACTGATCTTTGACAAAAGAGCAAAAGCCATATAATAGAGAAAAGTCAGTCTTTTCAACAAATGGCGCTAGACCAAGTGGACTTCCACATGCAAAAACATGAATCTAGACACAGATCTTACACCTTTCACAAAATGAATCATAGACCTAACGTAAAACACAAAACTAGAAAACTTCTAGAAGATAACATAAGAGAAAATCTAGGTAACCTTGGGTTTAGTGGTAAGTTTTTAGATACAACACTAAGTACAATCCATGAGGGAAAAAAATGATAAGTTGAATTTCATTAAAATTTAAAACATCTGTTTTGCTTCTGTTTTGCAAACTGCACTGTTAAGAGAATAAAAAGACAAGCCATACCATAGGAGAAAATATTTGCAAAATGCTATAGTGAATTCTCATAATTTTAGGTTGCCTCAGCATCCATTGTGAATACAAGTTTAACTTTCTCATACCAGAAGCAGCACTCAGTCACCCTCGACACCATTTCCAGTTCTACATCACACCCATGGCCCAAGCTGGTGGCCAGAGATAGAAACTTATGCCTCGTGGACTGGGCTCCCTGGATGGTTCAGGCACTTGCCCTTGAACTTAAAATGACCCAAACTCTATTCCCTTGTGCACGCTGCTGGTTGCCCCTCGCTCTTGCGCTCTCTCTCCCCACCCCACCTCTCTCTCTCTGCCTGACCCTTCACTCCAGCCCCCGTGACCCGGGACGGATGGAGGATGCCCTCCCATCTCATGGCGCCCTTCCTGCCAGGATCTATAGGTGATATATCTTTGAACCTGTTTCCTACTGTGGTGGTGTAATGAAATTGCACCTTCCACGGGAAGAACCAGGGGCTGCCTCAGGCCGGGTTCCCCCTGGGATGCCGGTGGGGACACAAGGCCGAGCTCCCAGCACCAGAGTGATGGTCAGGCAGGCACAACTGGACACAGGTCAGCCGAGAGCCATGGGGACATCCTCCAGTGTAGGCAAACTCCTCGGGCAGGGGACCCCTGGTCTTGGGGGTGGGATGGCTAGTCAGTAGGCCGTCTTCCAGGAGAGTGAAGTACCCCACAGCAGGCACACTGGGAACACCACATCTAGTCCCCTTTGTGTCCTGTTAGGGAGGGGCTGCCAGCCACTCTGGCACTGGGACCCCAATTTACACGAGGGGGGTCTCGATACAAATGCAAAGCACTTGTACCCAAAATATACAAAAGGCTCTTTGAACCAAACAATAAGAAAACAAATAACCCAATTTTTAAAAGGGCAAAAGGTCTGGAAAGACACCTTACCAAAGAATAAAAGGTACAGATGGCAGATGATAAGCACAGGAAAAGACGCTGCGCACCAACTGTCATTAGGGAATTGAAAATTAAAACAATAATGTGATACCAGCACACGCCTATTACACTGACTAAAGTTCAAGCAACCGACAACACCAAATGCGGGCGAGGACGTGGAGCAGCAGGAACTCCTTTCCCTGCTGGTGGGCACAAGCCCGGGAGACTCCAGCAGAGGGGAGTCGTGCACTAAGCTAGACCGCGGTTCTCACAACAAGGAGAGTCCAAGAAACTGTCACAGCCAAGGGGAGCCTAGGGAGACGTGACGGGGAAACGCGTGAGATCCTAGCTGGGATCCTGGGACAGAAAAGGACATCGAGGAAAAGCTAAGGAAATCTGAAAGAAGTGTGGACTTCAGGTAAAAGTAATGTATCAGGATTGGCTCATTAATTGAAGGAAACGTGTCACATTAACGCAAGTTGGGAATGTGGAGGCTGTGTGCCTACGTGGGGAGGCGTGTCTGCAAACTCCTCTCTGTATGCTCAATTTTTTCTGTAAACCTAAAACTGGTCTAAAAAATCTTAAAAAAAGTAAATGGAAAGTTCATATGAAATGTCCAGAACAGGCAAATCTACAGAGACAGAAAGTAGATTAGAGGCTGTCTGGGGCTGGGGTGATGGGAGTGACGCTAGTGGGTGTGGGCTTCTCCTTGGGGTGATGAGAACGTCCTAAAAGTGTTTGTGGTGATGGTCACGCAACCCTGTGAATGTACCACAAACCACGGAATTGTCACGATGGGGCAGACACCAAATCTGGGGTTTGAGGAATGGCGTGGTCTGTGTGGCCAACTCGGGGCCTGGTGTGGAGGGCGGGGCTGAGACAGGATCTTCCTTTTTGAAGTAAAGACAAATAAGCAGATTGGTAAAAGGAAGGGAACCGCCTGACGTGGTGGGAATGGTTGTCCGTGCCAAAAAGAGGCTACCTGGGTGTGCAGGCCTGGAGGAGAGAGACAGGGAGGGACCTGGGGGGCAGGTACAGGTCCCACGGGCACATTGGTGGGGGGAGGAGCCCCACTCCTGAGACCAGAGAGCAGAGGGACCGACGCATCTGCAAGGGTGTGTGGTGGGAATGTGGTGTCACACGTGTGTAATGTGCATGTCCGTAGTGCATTTGGCGTGCGAGTGTGTTTGCTGTATGTAGTGTTTGGGTGGTGTGTACATGGTGAATGGCATGTTTGTGGTGTGTGTGTGTGTGTGTTTGTGTAGTGTGAGGTGTGTTGTGTGTCTGGTGTGTGCTATGCATGGTGTATGCTGTGTGTGTGGTGTGTTTGGTGTGAGGTGTGTGGTGTGTATGGTATGTTTGGTGTGAGGTGTATGTGGTGTGTAGTGTGTGCTGTGTGCTGTGTGTAGTGTGGTGTGTGCTGTCTGTGGTGTGTGGTGTGTGCGGTGTGCGGTGTGTGGTGTCAGGTGTGCGGTGTGCGGTGTGTGCTGGGTGTGGTGTGTGGTGTGGTGTGTGGCGTGTGGCGTGTGCTGTGTGCTGTGTGTGGCGTGTGGCGTGTGGCGTGTGCTGCGTGCGGCGTGCGGCGTGCGGCGTGCGGCGTGTGGCAGTGTGGGGTGCAGCCGGGTGGCCAGCAGCAGGTGGGGCCTCCGGGGGCTCCCGGGGCTGCACCCTCACCCCTGGCGCCCATGAAGGAGCCAGCGCCCCGCGCTGGGCAGCACCTTCTCTCGGGTCCCCCCTCCCGTGGTGTCCCTGAGCCCTGCCAGGCCACCCCCAGGCCGCACCGGGCAGGCCCGTGGCCGCTGGCTTTCGGTTCCCCCGGCCTGCAGCCCCCGCCACGCTCCTCCTCTCCCTGCCGCGTGGACGGCGCCTGTGTCCTCTGGCATGGGCCACACGGTAGGTGCCAGGACGCCGGCCTTGTCTCTGCCTGGGCAGCGGCCCCCCGGCCCCCACAGCCCTGGCCCGTGGGAGACACGCTCTGGGACTGGGCCGCGGTGTCCTCCTGGTGGGTTTTATCGCAGGTGTCCCTCGGTCGGTGCCGGAAGCCTCGGGACCCCGGCCACCTGCCTCGCCTGCCCCTCTCGCAGCCCCGGGTTCAGGAGGGGGCCCTCAAACTCAGCCGTGCCCTCCAGACGCTGAGGCAAGAACGGCAGCCCTCACCACGGTTGGCGGGATTGCAGCAGGCAGCCAGGCCCGGGCAGCCAAACAGACGGTGGCGAAGGACTCGCCCCGCTGTCCTCTGAGGCTCAGCCCAGCGGCCACCTGCGGACGGCCTCCCCAGCCCCGGCCCAGGGCACGCTCCTGCTGCCCGTCACTGTTTCCACAGGGCTCCCGTGGGCCAGGCACTCGGACGAGGGGGAGGGGGCCCACCTGCCCTGGAGGCCACCTTCAGCGTGCTTCCCCACGCACCAGGGCACACCCGACCCCGCGGGCCCTGAGCCCCCCTCGAGGGCGGGGAAAGCAGATTCCTCTCCAGCATCCCAGCCGGGGCCGAACCCTCCAGGGAGCTCAGCTGCCAAGCACCGGGACACCCCGCTCCACGCGTTCGTGTGTAAGTCACACCAGCTCCTTTCCAAGATGGGCTGAGGCAGTTTCAGGGAGGGGAGGGGCCTTTCTGCACCTGCGGGAGCCTCACGCCGCCCTGGCCGGAGGGCAAGTGGGGCACATGGGTCCAGGCACCGCAGAATTGCTTGACCTGGCGCTCAGCACAACCACAAAAGCCACGAGACCCTCCCCTCCCTGGAGCAGCGCCCCCCTTCCCCAGCACCTGCCCTGCCCACGTGAGCATGATACCACCTGTCACCACCTGTGTTTGGACAGGCAGAGACATGGGACCGAGGGCACCTGGACCACTTGGTCAGAGACGTGTTCAGAGGTGAACAGTGCATCCGTTCACGAGCCAGGAGGGCGGGAAGGCTGGGGTCTGGAGGACCAGCCCCGGCTGGATGGCGCATGCAGGTACCTGGCCTCGGCGAGTCTCACAGTTGTGGAGGTAGCTCAAGTGATAGATCTTCAGGTTTAATGTGGCAAAATTCAGGTACTTCAAGAAAACCTGAAACAGAAATTGTAACAACAGGAGTTAGTTCCAGTCATCAGATGTGTGCCCAGGTGTGCGTTTGCAGAAGAGACGCAGGCTCACCCTGAGGCTGCCGGGCAGAGGAGCCATACAGGCGTGGACTCGAACACACACGCTCAGGCACGCAGTGCGGGCACACGCATGCACACACAGATGCACGAAGACCTGCAGCGGGGACACGGCAGTGCACAGGTGAGCACACAGAGCCAAGCTGAGGAGACGCACATGCACACAGGCATATGCGGGCAGACACGCGTGAAGACACCAACAGCGAGGGTACACACATGCGAGGACGTCTCCCTGACACTCACGTCTTCGTCTTCGCTTGTGAAGCACGGGCCGTCAAGCTTGTTCACGGCCATGATCACAGCCACAACGTCTTTGCCGTTCATGATGGGCATGGCCAGGATGTTCTTTGTCACGTAGTCAGTGAGCTCGTCAGCGAAAGAGCTGAAGTGGGGACACTGTGCCACAAGAGAGGACGACAGGCCGTCACTCTGTGGACCTAGAGCCCTGGCACCCCTGGGGTCACCGCTAAGCTCTGTGGAGGCCATGACCATTTCAGTGTTGAGACACCAGGTGGCCTTGTCCTGGGCATGGGACGGGGTCCCTGTGCTCCAGCCTGGCTCCCCCACCTCTGGGCCGACGACCTCAGCACTCCGTCTGGCAGACCTCGGGGGTGTCACCCTCACCTGCCCATCCTCTGGCAGGGCCAGCCTTCTGGACGCATCTTGAGTATGTCCCACTCGCTCTATCCCCAAACCCTCTAGTCCAGGCCACCCGCTCCTGCTTCAGCCCCCTCCAGGTTAGCTCCCCCCACTCTCTACTCCAAAAGAAAACTGTTGGTGGCTTGTTCGTGGAACACTTTAATCAGGACACGTGTGCAGGTGAGTTGGGGTTGAGGGCCCCAGCCCCCTGGGGCCTGTCCACAGCCCCGTGGGCCTCCCCAGCCCTTGCTCCCAGGGGTCTGCTCACCCTCCCCTCTCTCCACCCCACACAGCTACTGTTTCACAAAGAAAATCATGTAACAGCCACGGGCCTCCCCTGCCTCTCTCTGGTGGCCTGCCACTCAGGAGACTGACACAGCCATGCCCTTGGCATTTAAGTGCACTCAGGACTGTCTTGAAAGTGCTCTCACAGCCTCATCATCCACCGTCCCCTCTCCTGCGTGGGGCCTCGCTACGCCCAGGCCCCTGCTGTCCTGGCCGCGCATCCAGGTCCCCTGGGCCCATCTCAGCTCCCTCAGCAGAGGTTGGCCACAGGGGCCACCCGTGTCCTTCACTGTGTAACCCTGGGCCCCGCTGATTCCCGGCCCCCCCCCGCCCACGCCAGACACCTTTTGGGCCCAGCACCAGGACCTTCAGCCTCTGGGTGTGTCATCAGACCCACACACCCCGAAAGCAAGGTGGACAGAGCCTCAGAGAGGGCCAGGCAGGCAGCCAGGGGCCAGGCGTGGTCACCTGGCAGGCTCTGGCTGGAAGCCCTGCCCCTCTGAGCAGCTGGTTCTGCATGTGGTCACTCCTCATTCCGCCCTCCCTGCACCCTGTCAGGCCTCTGAGAGCAACACACCCAGCCCGACGGCTCCCTGGGCCCGTTGGTGCCAAATCCTGGCTTGCACGCCACCCCTCAGCTTCCCTGGAGACCACAGGGAACGTTTACGCCCCTATAAGGAGACTGCGGGGTCCCACAAGGAAACGTCCTGCCCAACCTTGTGCAGTGTATCCAGTCTCTTGTCATTCTCTCATTGCCAAATTCTCCCCACTCCCCAACTCTGGTCCCTCTGCTGCCCCGGCATGGACGGGCACTTGGGGTCACCATCCTGGCTCAGCTTGGCCAGCACAGCTTCCTGGCCTCAGCCACTCTCTCCCTGCTGTCCTCGGCCCGTGCGTGCCTCCCAGCCCTTTGCTCAGCCCCTAACCCTGACCCTAACCCTAACCACGACCTCAGCCCAGCCCTGTGAAGACAGCTGGCAAACTCCCCAGGCCACAGGGACTGCTGCTCTCCGTGTTCCTGCTGGCCCCCGATTGCCCCGCCCTTTCTGGCGTGCAGTAACAGAAATGTGCGTCCTAAGTAAAGGCCTCCAGCCTCTGCTTGGCCCTCTTCAGGCTCTGCCTTCTACTCCACTGTCCGGGCTTCTCTGCTTCCCTGGAGCCCCCTGGTCAGAGTGGGCCTGGACGGCTTCGTGTGGGAGTTGCTCCTGCGAGGCCTGGCACTGCCAGAGAGTGGGAGCAGAGGCCCAGGCAGTCTCCTTGGCAGCTCCCCAGGACAGGCTCTGGGGGAAGGGAACCTGCAGCCTGACTTGACACCCTCACATCAGTAGGATGGACAGTCGCATCTCTGGGAGGAGCCTGTGCCAGGGGCTGCGGGTCCCTCTCCTGCACTCAGAGTCTACCTGTGCCCAGATCTACCTGTGCTCAGGGTCTGATTTAACCCCTGCAGCTTTGCTGTGAGGTAGACATTATTTTTCCAGTGTGGATGGGGAGACGGGGCTCAGGCAGGTGAGAGACTCCTGGTGTGGCAGGTGCCTGCCTGTCCCTGAGTGTCCTGCCATTTCTGCTGGGCTAAGGGTCCTGACCTCAGGAACACGCTGCTCTGCAGAACCAGTCCCCGCTGCCCAGGCTGTCTCAGCAGCACACTTTCTGCCCAAGTCTCCCTCTGTAAAGTGGGGTGTGATCCAGAAGCCCACTCCTTGGCAATGCCCAGTGTGTTGGGTGCATTGAAGGGGAATGTGCATTTTTGCTGGTTTTGACCTTGGTCTCTGTCCCTCTAGTGTGAGATAAGACCCAGCACAGCCCAGGGATTTTCACAGACACACAGGGAGGCAGACACCGTGCCCTGCCCCGGGGAAGGGCCCCAGCTGTGCTGGGCAGGAGGCCTCGGAGGAGGCAGCTGGAGGGACGGAGGAACTGGGCCTCACAGCAGGAGGGAGCCTGAGAGCCACCAGCCCAGGCTGGGGCAAGGGGCAGCGGCAGCTGGGGGATGGAGGCCTGGGGGCCAGAAGGACACCAGGGTAGGCTGGGGATGAGGCACTGCCATGGGGACTATGTGTGGGAGGAAGGAGGGAAGGAAGGAAACAGGGAAAGAGGGAAGGAGGGAAGGAGGGAGGGAGGGAAGGAGGGAGGGAGGGAGGGAAGGGGAGGGATGGAGGGAAGGGAGAGGATGGAGGGAGGAGGGAAGGAGGGAGGAAGGGAGGGAGGGAGGGGAAGGAGGGAAGGAGGGGGGAGGGGAGGGAGAGGGGGAGGAGGAGGAGGAGGAGGGAGGGAGGGAGGGGAGGGAAGGGAGGGGAGGGGGGAGGGGAGGGAGGAGGGGAAGAGATGGGGGAAGGAGGGAAAGGAGGAGGGAGGGAGGGGGGAAGGAGGGAGGGAGAGGGAAGGAGGGGGGAAGGGAGGGAGGAGGGGGAGGAGAGGGAGGAGGGGGGGGGGAGGGAGGGAGGGAGGGAGGGAGGAGGGAGGGAGGGAGGGAGGGAAGGAGGGAGGGAGGGAGGAGGGAGGGAGGGAGGGAGGGGAGGGGGGGGAGGGGGGTAGGTGTCCAGCAGGCCAACAGGAGTCTGTCGGCGCTCTTCATGCCCTGAAATTCAGGTGGAATGGGGACATTAAACGGGAGGGAAGATGAAGTACTGGGAGATTATAATTTGGGCGCTGGGGGGTGTACGCAGAGAAGTAAGAGGATAGGCTGGGGTGTGGGCAGGGATGTGGACTGGGGGCGGGGGGGTGGGTCCCGGGTCCCTCGTGGGTCCCCAGAGCCCCCTTGCCCAGGCCCGGGCCTTGCCAGAGTCTCCCGCCTGCACCCACCGAGCCCGGCGCCCCTCACGCTCAGCTGCTCCTCCGGACCCCGGCTTGCCCTCCCCCAGCGGCCAGCACGGCCTCCACGGGCTGAAGCTGCTTCTGCCATGGTGGGAGCTTGGGGGTCTGGGGTCTCCTGGCGCCCGCACCCGCCATGGCTGTGACCCTTCTTCCCAAGTGCCCCAGGACGACACGGCCCGCCCCAGACGGCCCCCACCTGCCATGGGGCCTCTCATGGTCCATGTGGACCCCGTGGGCACTGTGGCCACCCCAGCCGTGGGACCCGGATGCAGAAATGGGGACCAAGGTTTGAGCTTGAGGAGACCCGCCCCGCCCCCGCCGAGCTCACTGGGGACCCTGGACGGACAAGTGGGGGCTCTAGGACGCGCTCCTCACAGTGCCACGACAAGGGCCTCTGAGGCCCGATCTCCCGAGCTGACCCTTAGACACTCGGGCGGCGCAAGAGACGAGTCACCCATCCCAGGCCCGCGCAACCCACCTCCGCCACGTCCTGGACGTTCACCATCTTCTTGGTCTGGGCGACGTGGCCCACAACCCCGATGTCCAGAGGGAAGACGATCTCGGAGTCGGGCGGCACCAGGCACTCCTCCAGGACGCTGCCCGGCTGCACACTGAAGAGCCGCGTGGCCAGCTCGGCCACCCCGTTGCGCTGGCGGTACATGAAGAGGCTGCAGCGGTCGGCGTGCAGGATGGTGCAGAGACGCCGCAGGATCTTGAAGACCACCCGCTCCATGTTGATGCTCTCCTGCATGTCCTGCACCAGCTCGAACAGGGCCGCGCTCTCCTCCACCTGGCACAGCTCCCGCAGGCTGCCGCAGTCTGTGGGGCGCCCGTTGTCGCAGGCTTCGGCCACATTCTCGGGGTTCAGCTTCTTCCCGAAGTACTGCTGGGCAAAGTCGGGGTTCTCGTCGAGGAAGCTCCGCACCTGCTCCTCTCTGAGGCTCATGGCGACCCTGCTGCCCGCTCCAAGAAGCCGCTGCTCCCGGTGCACATGGACTCCCAGAAAACACTGTCCTCAGCAAAGTCTTTCTTAGTGACGATTAGGGAGCCCTGTGGGCACGACAGCTGACTCACGCCACGAGGGGGCCTGCCCCTCCCTCACTTCAGACCCTGAGGCCTCCCACCTCCCTGGGAGACTCAGACCCCTGGGGAGGGACTGGGGGGCAAGAGGTGGGTGGCTGCGGCCCATCGCAGGGGTCAGGGTGGCAGCGGGGGCAGGCGTTTGGCTTCCTGTGGAACAGGCCCTGAGGCCTAATCCCAGAGGGAGGTAATCCCACAAGCACCAGGACCCCTCTGCTTGGGGAGCCGCCTGAGGTTCGGGTTGGTCCGACAGGCAGGTCCTCCTGGGTGCCCAGACATGGGCTCAGGTGTGCTGGGGGTGCAGGGCACAGGCCCTGCCTCCAGGAGATGCAACTCACTCCCGAGGTGGGCCAGCCACACCCAGTGCTCAGATGCCCCCAGCCCAGAGAGGGGCGTCTCCGGACACGGGAGGCAGAGGGCGGGGGAGGGTGGAGAAGGAAGGCAGGCAGCGGCACCAAGGGTGGCGATTCCACACAGACCTTCCCCAGCACTGAGTCAGAAGTCATCTAGACAAACCCCACATCTATCTCCTTGGCCTTTACCTGCTGTGGGAGCCCCAACTGAGATAGGCTTTGGGGTGACGTCACTCTGAGGCTGGGTGGCTGTCGGTGGCAGAAAGACCTGAATTGAGAGCTGCCTGGCTGCACAGCCCGGACTCGCCTCTCTCCTGTCACCAGCAACAAGCCCCTGGGCCTGCCTGCTCCGCCATGGGACCCTCCCTGACTCCTGGGCCGGCCCCTCTCAGGCTAAAGGGGTGAAGGTGACATGACCCATAGACACCTTGCAGGTGGCGGCATTTCTGACTTCCTTGAATACAAAAGTACTAATTGCTACCTTTTGGGCACTTTTATTCATGATGCTAGGTCCTCTCCATGCACTCCGTCCACACCGCACTGATGAGGAGTCCTGGCAGATCCTACCTGACCCCTGTGCCCAGGTGGCAGCAGGTGCCTCTAGTGGAGGGCCGTGACCATCTGCCCTGGCTGTCATACAAATATTAGCTTCTTTGTGAGTCACAGTGTGGGAAAGCAAGGTTGAATTAGAACCGGAGGAATCCACCCAGGTTGGTCTGACTCACTTAGCCCTGAGGGCACTGTGTGCAGGCGTGTGGGCATGTGTCTGTGTGCACCGTGGACTGGACAGCAGGCAGCATGGGGTGGGAGCTGTGTCACCCTGTCCCAGTGACTGGCCCCGTCCTCAGCGATGGAGACAGATGTTTTATTGGAAGGACACCCAGGCCTTTCTCAGCTAAGGTCCAGGAATCACAAACCAGGGCTCTCGAGTGGGGCAAACTACCTGAGATTTCTTTGAATCTTTTTCATTTTGTCTCTGCCTATATTGTCACTATACTTTTAACCAGGATGCAAGATTTGTGTGTGGATCTGACTTTTACTGAATTTAGCTGGTCAAGATATGTGTGTATGTGTGTATGAGTGTGTGCACATACACGTGCGTGCCTGTGGGTGTGTGATCGTGTGTGTGCATGCATGTGTGTACACGTGTGCACACAGAGCCGGGGTACACCTCTCGTGCTTAGAGTTTCCTCAGCACAAGTCCCAGCTCCAGGGAAGCTTCCGCGTGGGCACTGGGCTGGGGCCACTGCAGCTGTCCCGACTAGGCGGCAGATCTGACTGGCAGCAGCTGCGCCGTCCACAATGGGCCCAGCTGGCCGAGTGCAGCTCGTGCCCTTGTGCCGTGATGTCCCTGCCTTCGTTAGTCACGCAGCAGCTTCCTTTAGGGGATCTGCTCGGAGGCCTTCCCCTTTTCCTAAAAATAGTGAGTTCTGTCTGAGGAAGGGGGGAGTGGGGGACTCAGGGAGGACAGGTGTTGTGTGCGGGCACTGTGGTCATCTGCTTTGCACCCAGTCGCAGAACAGCTTCCAGAGCCAACCTGGCATCTTGTCTCCTGGTCTCTCAGTGCCGAGCCCCAACCGTGCCTGGGTGTGAGGGAAATGCCAAGTGTGGGGGCCTAGGGGGCTGGGGCTCTGGGGAGACACTTCCTGAATCCTCAGTTTGTGCCCCCAACCCTCAGTTCCTCGTGACCCCAGCCTGGACCACCCCCACGCCCACGTCCACCCGCTCTGGGCCGTGCTCCCCTCGCCATCGGAGAGCATCCACTGCTTCTCTCTCGAGCCCCGCTTCCCCTCCCGCAGCAGCCTCCTTTTCTGCAGAGCTCAGCCACGCACTTGTGGGGGACTGGGGGCTCAGCGACCCCGGGCTCTGAGGTACCACCTGCCCAGGGAGCGCGGAGTGGCCGGAGGCTCGGTGTGGGGAGCGGGTGGGGACGAGGGGGGGTGCTGGGATGAGGGTTCGGGGCGCTAGTGGGAGCGAGGGTCGGCATAGGAGGGGGCCCACTGTCTGCACCCCCACACACCCCCTCACCCTAACATGAGTGCACCCACCCAGCCTCCACCTGTGGCACCTGCATGGCTTTACCTATGCCTTTCCCTGCCCCTGGAGCCCAGCAACAGAAGGCCTCATTTCCTCAACTTGAATTTTGCTGACAAAGGCAAATTTGGTAATTAGAAGACTTTGAAATCGTAGCCAACATCACTTTACAATTAGGGGGTTTGGGTGCAGTATTCATGGGTCTTTTTCTTTAGAAAATGTGTGGTCATTTAAACTTGTAGCCAACAATAAATCCATTTGAAACATCAAAAAGGCTGTTAATTAGCTTGGCATTTTAGAGAATACAGCTCTAATAGTTGTGATCACAGATAGCTTTCTAAATCTCTTGCAGTTTGGAGTCTGCAAGCGAGCCCTGCGGCCAGATTTATTTCTCTCTAAGGCAGAGTCTGCTTTCAGGGGCTCCTCCCAGAAGGTTTGCCCCCTTCCCAGTCATGTACAACTTTCCCTTGGGGTTAGGTATGGCCTTTTTTAAAAAAAAAATTTTATTGTGATAAAATACATATAACATAAAAGTTACCATCTTTACCATTTTAAGTGTACAGTTCAGGGGTATTAAATACATTCATAATGTCGTGCAGCCATCACCACCATCCATCTCCAGAACTTTTTCATCTTCCCAAGTTGAAATTGTCCCCATTAAACACTAACTCCCCATCCCCCCACCCCCAGCCCTGGGCACCCACCATTCTGCTCTCTGTCTCTATGAATTTGACTGCTCTAGGGACCTGCTATGAATGGAATCACACAGGATTTCTCCTTTTGTGACTGGCCTGTTTCACTGAGCATCCTGTCCTCAAGGTTCGTCTGTGTGGTAGCCTGCGGCAGCATCTCCTTCCCTTCTAAGGCTGAGTGATGTATGTATGCACAGACCATATTTTTTTCTCCATCCATCCCTGCGTGGACACTTGGGTTGCTTCCACGTTTTAGCTATTGTGAAAATGCTGTTGTGAACATGGGTGTGCAAATATGTCTTTGAGACCTGTAGGGACAGTTTTATGACACAGAATTACATCTACTTTTCTGCAGCTGTAGAAGAAGAGGGGACTGTTTTTCCCTTCTTACTTTGTCAAGATTTATTTCATCAGAAATTAGGAGGGCTAGTAGGTTTTAAGGTGAGATGCTGGAATCCCATCGATTAACAAAAAGAAGTTGACAAAACATAAAGTGAAAAGGCAAAAAAATATTATCAACACAGGGACTGTGGGATGCGCCACGTTTTGCAGTCACAGCACGGGGGTGCTGTTCAGAAGCTGTGTCTGGGGAGCGTGCCCAGGACAGTGCGGAGCAGAGCCCGCCCGCCCAGCGGCGCAGAGGTCTGAGGTAGAGACGCCAAGGGCGGCAGGAAGGTGAGGAGGTGGGTCCAGGGGACACAGAGCCTCTGAGGAGCTCAGCTGGGAGCGCTGCAGGCAGGGGCCAGAGCACGTGGGTACCGTGGGTGACCCACCAAGAGATGAACAGGTGCAGCAGAGTCCTAGAAATGGGAGCGAGCGTGGGGCCCAGCAGGCCAGCCAGCCGGCACTCTCTAGAGGGCGTGGGGGGCAGGTGGGGAGCGAGGGGGGACGCCAAGGTCTCCAGCAGATGCCGGTCAGCTGCAAACCTCACTCACTCGCGTTGACTGCAGCCCCACTGATCACTCGGTAACTCTGAGCCTTTCTCAGTCAACGCCTTTGCCGTCCTCTGCACATTCAGTCACATCATGTCAACAACGACAACAGTCTCGTCTCTTCCTCCCCAGAACTTAGACAAGACCTCTCTGTTCACTGTCTTCCAAAGCCACGTTATGAGACAGTGTTGACGTCGGCTGAGATTCCTCACACCTTTGCCACATGCCTCTTTGCAGTGTGACTTTGCTGCTTTTCCTATCAAGAAGTGAAGTCGTGGTGGCGCGGTGGCGCATGCCTGCAGTCCCGGCACTCTGGGAGGCCGAGGCGGGAGGATGCTGGAGCTCAGGAGTCTGAGGCTGCAGTGAGCTGTGATGAGGCCCCTGCGCTCTACCCAGGGACACAGAGTGAGACTCTGTCTCAAAAAAAAAAAAGATCCTTTTGTACTTCGTAAGGATGACGACTGGGTTTCCACGCGCACGTGTGAGATGTGCCTCCCTCAAACCTTGTTACGACGTTGGCCATTACCCGCCTGATATGGAAAAAAAAAGAAGTGAATTCTTTTTGCCCTCTTCTTGAATCCAGGCTGGTCTTGTGACTTACCTTGACCAGCAGAATGTGGCAGGAGGGACAGTGCGGATGGTCCAAGGCGAGGCCTGCAGGCCTCACAGCTCCTGCTCTGGCCTCCCGGACGGTGGGTTCTCACGTCGGGGGGAAGCGTGATCACTGGGAACCCAGACAGAAGAACTCAAGCCGCGATCGCAGACCCGGAGACCGAGAGGAGCGTTTTAAAAGTCCTGAGCCAGAACACTCGGGCTCAGAGAACCAATCTCCTCGGAAGAAAACTGCAGCCGAGAGTGGGGCGGCTTCAGTTTTGAGCTGGAGGTGGATAAAATATCACTGCCCAGGCTGGGATGTGAAAGCGCTAACACTCCGGGAAGAGGGTTAAGCTCCACGCCAGCAACCGACCCCAGGCAAGTGAGAAAGCCACTTCTAAACAGCCAGGGCTTGGGTCCACGGTTGTCCCTACTCCTCTGCCATAAAAATGTCATGTTCCCAAAGGGGACACTCATGGTCCCATAGCTGGCGTCCCAGAGTGGAAAGGACACCGCACGGCCATCCCGCAATCACGAAATGTGAGTGAGGGAGAACTTTGGTTGTTGTAAGCCATACCCACGTGAGGTTGTTTACTAACTCAGCATAACACAAACAGTTAACTTCTTTTTAAACCTCAGATGCAAAGGGTTGAGTTAATCCTGTTTCCTAGTTCCTGAGACATTATCGCATTGGTTAATGCAAGGCCCCTCTCATACCTAATTTTATCCATCCATCCATCCATCTGTCTGCCATCAGTCCACCACCATCCACCCATCCTTCCTTCCATCCACCATTCTGCTGTGGTTATTGTGTATCTTTTTGTCGGCACATGTTCTTTTGAAGCATGTATTTCTCTGCATGCATGTCTTTGTTCACAGGTCTGATTGCAGCTCTATCACTTACTAGCTGTATAGTCCTGGGGAAATTATTCAATTTCTCTGTGCCTGAGTTTCCTCTTATGTAAAAACCCAAGCTACTTCATAAGATTCATGGGAGGACTAAATATGTTAATATACATAAAACACATGGAACAGTGCCTGGCACATAGAGATTTAGAGTTGCTCACCTAGAGCAACTTCCAGTCCTGCAAGCTTCATTCATGTAAAGTGTCCTGTATATACAGGTATGCCATTTTTAATCTTTTATACTGTATTTTTACTGTACCTTTTCTATGTTTAGATACATAAATACTTATCGTTATGTTACAACTGTCTACAGTATTTAGTACAGTAATGTATGGTACCGGTTTGTAGCCTAGGAGCGATAGGTGGAGGTGTGTAGTAGGCTATACCTTCTATGTCTGTGTAAGTACACTCTATGATGCTCCCGCAATGCAAAATCACCTAATGGTCCATTTCTTAGAATATCTCCCCATTGTTAAGCGACACATGTATCTCTTCATGGTTTTCATCTTCACTTCCCTAATAACTAAAGATACTGAGCATCTTTTCATGTACGTATTTGCTACCTGTATATCTCTTTTGGTGAAGTACAGGCACACCTTGGAGATATTGTGGGTTTGGTTCCAGACCACTGCACCACTGCAATAAAGCAAATAGCAAAATAAAGTGAGTCACATGAATTTTTTGATTTTTCCAGTGCATATAAAAGTTACATTTACACTATACTGTAGTCTATCAAGTGTGCAATAGCATTATGTCTAAAAATGTACATATTTTAATTATAAATACTTTATTGCTTAAAAAATGCTAACGAGCACCTGAACCTTCAGCAAGTCATACTCTTCTTGCTGGTGCAGGGTCTTGCCTTCATGTTGAGGGCTGCTGACTGATCAGGGTGGTGGTTGCTGAAAGTTGGAGTGGCTGTGGCAATTTCTTAAAATAAGACAACAGGGAAGTTCGCTGCATCGATTGAATCTCCTTTCATGAAAGATTTCTCTGTAGCATGTGGATAGCATTTTACCCATGGTAGAACTTCTTGCAAAATTGGACTCAATTTTCTCAAACTCTGCTGCTGTTTTATCAACTAAGTTTATGTAATATTCTAAATCCTTTGTTGTCATTTCAACAATGTTCACAGCATCTTCACCAGGAGTAGCTTCCATCTCTAGAAACCACTTTCTTTGCTCGTCCATAAGAAGCAATTCCTCATCTGTTAAAGTTTGATCATGAGGTTGCAGCAATTCAGTCACATCTTCAGGTTCCACTTCTATCTCTTGCTATTTCCACCATATCTGCAGTTACTTCCTCCACTGAAGTCTTGAACCTTTCAAAGTCATCCATGAGGGATGGAATCAACTTCTTCCAAATTCCTGTTAATGTTGATATTTTGATCTCCTCCAATGAATCACAAATGTTCTTAATGGCATCTAGAATGGTGAATCCTTTCCAGACAATTTTCAATTTACTTTGCCCAGATCCATCAGAGGAATCACCATCTACCGCAGATATAGCCTTGTGAAATTTATTTTTTAAATGAGAAGACTTGAAAGTCAAAATGACTCCTTGATCCATGGGCTGCAGAATGGATGCTGTGTCAGCAGGTATGAAAACAGCATTGATCTCCCTGTATATCTCCATCAGAGCTCTGGCGTGACCAGGTACATTGTCAACGAGCAGTGATATTTTGAAAGGAACATTTTTTTATGAGCAGCAAGTCTTTAAATATTCAGTAAACCATACTGTAAACTGTTGTGCTGTCATTCAGGCTTTGTTGTTCCATTTCTAGAACATAAGCAGAGTAGATTTAGCATAATTCTTAAGGGCCCTGGGATTTTTACAATGGCTAATGAGCATTGCTTCAACTTACAGACACCGGCTGCATTAGCCCCTCACAAGAGAGTCAGCCTGTCCTTTGAAGCTTTGAAGCCAGGCATTGACTTCTCCTCTCTGGCTATGAAAGTCCTAGATGGCATCTTCTCCCAGTAGAAGGCTGTTTCATCTACACTGAATATCTGTTTAGTGTAGCCCTCTTCATCAATGATCTTAGCTAGATATTCTGGATAACTTGCTGCAGCTTCTCCATCAGCACTTGCTGCTTCACCTTGCACTTTTATGTTATGGAGATGGCTGCTTAAACCTCATGAACCAACCTCTGCCAGCTTCCAGCTTTTCTTCTGCAGCTTCCTCAGCTCTCTCAGCCTTCATAGAATTGAAGAGAGTTGGGGCCTTGGCTTGGGGTTAGGCTTTGGCTTAAGGGAATGTCGTGGCTGGTTTGATCTTCTCTCCAGACCACTAACCCTTTCTACGTGTCAGCAATGAGGCTGATTCTCTTTCTAATCATTTATGTGTTTACTGGAGTAGCACTTTTAATTTCCTTCAAGAACTTTTCTTTTACATTCACCACTTGGCTAAGTGTTTGGCATAAGTAAGGCCTGGCTTTCAGCCTGTCTCAACTTTTGACATGTCCTTCTCACTAAGCTTAATCATTTCCAGCTTTCGATTTAAAGTGAGAGACGTGTGACTCTTCCTTTCACTTGTGCACTCAGAGGCCACTGTAGGGTTATTAATTGGCCTAATTTCAGTGTTGTTGTGTCCCAGGGAATAGGGAGGCCTGAGGACAGGGAGGGAGACGGGGGACCGGCCGGTCAGTGGAGCAGTCAGAACACACACAACATTTATCAATTGATTTCACCGTCTTACATGGGCACAGTTTGTGGAGTCCCAAAACAATTATAATAGTAACATCAAAGATCACTCATCGCAGATCACTTTAACAGATATAATAATAATGAAAAAGGTTGAAACATTGCAAGAATTACCAAAATGTGACATAGAGACACGAAGTGAGCGCATGCTGTTGGAAAAATGGTGCTGAGAGACTTATTCAACACAGGGTTGCCACAGACCTTCAATTTGTAAAAAACACAACATCCGTAAAGCACAATAAAACAAAGCATGCCTGTATCTGTTAAAATCTATGCCCATATTAAAAAGTGGATTATGGGTTTTATTATTATAGTCATCCCCCCTTAACTGTGGGGTGCACACTCCGGGACCCCCAGTAGATGCCTGAAAACATGGATAGGACGAATGCTATATATATTATATGATGTTTTTTCCCATACCACATATATACCTATGGTAGAGTTTATTTTTTATGGTAAAGTTTAATTTATAAGTTAGGCACAGTAAGGGATTGACAATAATAATAAAATAGAACAATTATAACAATATAATTATAATTATGTAATAAAAGTTGCATAAATATGGTCTCTCTCTCTTAAAATATCTTATTATGTATAGTATTTCCAGACTACAGTTTACTGCTGGTAACTAAAACTGCGGAAAGTGGGACTGAGGATAAGGGGGAGCTACTGTCCTGCAGTTTGTTCTTTACACGTTCCAGATGTAAGTGCTTTATCAGATACGTGGCGTGAAAGTGCTTTCTCCCAGCTGTGAGTTGTCTTTTTGTCCTGTTAACAGCGTCTTTCAAAAAGCAGGAGCTTTTAATTTTGATGCAGTTCAGTTTTTCATTTTTATAAATGATGCTTTTGGTATCATATCTGAAAAAAAAATCTTTACTCCAAGATCACAGAGATTTCCTCTCGCGTTTGCTCCCAGGAATTTCACAGTCCGGGCGCCACCGAGCTACGTGTGACGTGCAGCGTGGGGCGCCCGCCGAGGCTCTTTTCTTCCCTTTCGCACTTCTTTTTTTTTGCACGTGGATATTCAATTACTCCAGCGTCGTTTGTTGAAGAGACACTTCTCCCCTACTGAACGGCCTCTGCACCTTCAGATAACATCACAGCGCTTCACATAGAGCGTAAGATTGGCCTGTTGAAACCCAACCCCGGCGGTCCTGATGTGATGGCCTCTGGAGATAAGGGCTTTAAAGAGGTAACTAAGTTAAAATGAGTCATTGACCCAATACGGTGGGGCTCTTACAAGAGGAGGTTAGAGCCCGTGGACAGACAGCAGGGGCCGCACGCGGGCGGAGCCCATGTGACGAGACCGCGAGGGGCCACCTGCAGGCCTGGAGAGACGCCGCAGAGGAGACCACACCTGCCAGCACCTTGACCTTGCACTTCCAGCCTCCAGACTGTGAGAAAATAAATTTCTGCTGGTGAAGCCCCTCAGTCTGTGGTGTCTCGCTGTGGCAGCCCTGAGAAACGAAGGTAATTAGTGAACCAACATCTCTGCCTTCCTGGCTTTCGTGCTGTCACTTTCATGCTTTTTACCTGCACATGTGTTGTAAACCCAACACTACCTTGATACCATTTTTGCTTTAAATAGTCATTTGTCTTTTTAAAATGTTTTTTTAAAGAAGAAAAACAGTCTTTTATCGTTATCCTTTCTGGTCCTCGTTATTCCTTTGTGTGATCCTGACTTCTGTCCGGTGTCATTTTCCTTCTGCCTGAAAGATGTCCCCCAACATTCCCTGTGGTTAAAGTCTGCTGGTAACAAATTTCCTCAACTTTGGTAAAGTTTTTATTTTGTCTTCAATTGTGAACATATTTTTGCTGGGTATAGAATTCTACGTTGATATTTTCTTTCTTGTTTTTTAGAGATAGACCCTCACTCTGTCACCCAGGCTGAGTGCAGTGGTGTCATCACAGCTCACTGCAGCCTCAAACTCCTGGGCTCAAGGGATCCTCCCCGCTCAGCCTCCCGAGTAGCTGAGATTACAGGTGTGCACACCACCATGCCCGGCTCATTTTAAAAATTTTTTGTAGAGACAGGGTCTTGCGATGCTGTCCAGGCTGATCTTGAACTCCTGGCCTCAAGCGACCCTCCCTCCTTGGGCTATGATTTTTAGTAGTTTCAAGATGTTGCCCCACTGATCTCTGGTTTGTATTGTTTCTGACAAAAAGCCTGCTTTTATTCTTTTCTTATCTTATGTGTCTTACTCTTTCATGCTGCCCTTCATAGTTTCTCTTTATCATTGTTTTTAAGCAATTTAGTATAATTTTCTTCACGTTTCTCTTGCTTGGAGTTCATTAATGTTCTTGGACATAGGAGTATATCATTTTCGTTAAATTTGGAAGTTTTTCAGCTATTATTTCTTCAAGACATTTTTTTGTCCCCATCTCTTTCTCCTTCAGTGACTTCAATTACATCTTAATTTAAACTGCTTGAAATTGTCCCAGAGCTCATTGATGCTCTGTTTATTTTTTTCTGTCCTTCTTCTCTCTGTGTTTCATTTTAGGTAGCTTGTATTGCTCTGCCATGAAGTTCATTAAACTGTCTTCTGCATTTTTTTTTTTTTTTTTTTGGAGACAGGGTCTCACTCTGTCACCCCAGGTAGAGTGCAGTGGTGTCATCATAGCTCACTGCAGCCTCCAGTTCCTGGGCTCAAGCATCCTCCTGCCTCAGCCTCCCGAGTAGCTGGGACTACAGGCACCACCATACCCGGCTAATTTTTTCTATTTTTAGTAGAGATGGGGTCTCACCCCTGCTCAGGTTGCTTTTGAACTCTCGAGCTCAAGCCATCCTCCCGCCTCGGCCTCCCAGAGTGCTGGGGTTACACACTCACGCCACCATGCCACCACACCCAGCCACATGTGTTGCAATTTTTGAATAAACGCTAGACACTGTGACTTTGACTTTGTTGGGTTCTGGGTATTTTTGTGTTCCTATGAGTACCTGGTGCTTTATTTGGGGGTGCACTTGGGTTGCTTGGAAATAGTCTGATGCTCTTGGGACTTCCTTTTAAACTTTGCTAGCGGCACCCGGGCACCATTCGTTCTGACTCTTCTCCTGTGCTCTGCGTGCTCCGCGAAAGATGCAGCTCTTCACTCTGGCTGGTGGGGCAGGTGCTGTTCTCAGATCTTTGTGAATTTTGCTCCTTGCAGGAGGTTTTAACCCCAGCCCTGAGCAGTTTCCTCAAATTCTGCTGAGCACTCAAGGGGACCCTCTGCAGACCTCCAGGCCTCTCTGGCAGCTCTCTGCTGTCTGGCATTCTGGACTGCAAACTCCACTTGCCTTGGTCCCCTGAACTCAGCTCTGTCCCCCAAACTTAGGAAGATCATTAGACTCTGCCTGCGCCCCACACCGCAGCCGGGGGCTCTCTCCAGGCAGTCACCCATGGAAACGGTGGGCTTCCCTCCTGTCTCCTGACTCTCGGGCATCACTTTGCTGTGTTGCCTCATGTCCAGTCTCTGAAAAACATGGTTTGATATATTTTGTCCAGATTTTCAGTGTTCCTGGGAGGGCAACCCTGGGCCCTGTCACTCCATTGCAGGTGTAAGTGGAAGGAAGTGCCATTGCCACATTTTGCCAACCTGCTTTCCCAGTGACTGTGACCCTGTCACAAACAAAGCCACCCCAGTGTGTATCCCTGCGGACCTCTGTGCGGAAGACCTGGCCAGCCCCGGGGTGCACATGCTCTCTATAGAGGCTCCAGGCTGCTCCCCAGGGCAGCTGCACCAGCCTCATGCCGACCAGGAAAGAAAGGCACTACCAGGAGGTGTCCAGCTGTCCAACTTTGCCAGCCTGGGAGGTATAAGGAGACGTGGTTTAGGCAGATAGTATTATTATTCGTAATTACAAATTAGGAGATGGAGACATAGGAATTGTAAGGAACTTTCTTGAACTTACGCAGGCAAAGGCAAGTTCCGGACAGCCGGGCCCAAGAACCTGTCCTGTAACGGCTGTGCTGCATGTCCTCACTGGGCAACGGGAGGGCTGGGGGGCCCAGGGCAGTGGGTCAGGCCCTGTTGCTGAGGGACAGTAAGATGCACCGAGGGATGTTTGTCACAGCACAGGTGCTGCTGCAGTCTAGGTGTCTTCAGGGGACAGTTCAGCAGCCACCATGAGAGAACGGGATGGCAGCCTCCCGCGGGCTCTGGAATCTAGCCCAGGACAGCAGCACCCACCGCAATGCAGACTGCAGGCAGCACAGGCTAGAAACGGATGTGGATCCAGTCCGGAGGCAAAGGCACCTGCTCCAAGCGTTTCCCTGGCAGACACTGAGGCCTGGCTCACGTGGGCTTAGCATTGTCAGAACAGAAGTCAGAGGAGAAATGGGGGATTTTTGACTAAATATTCAAGCTGGACTTCAAAGGGGCCCTGGGAAGACCACCTATAGCCAAAAGTGATTGTTCCTGAGGCCCAGAGATCTCATTGAGAGGGAATCTTGTGCTCTACAGCAGGTGAGCATCTTGAGGTCAGATTCACCCTCCCACATGGCTCCAGATTCACCAGGGGAATTGCTTATTCCATGACTGGTTTGGAACGGTGGGGTGCCCTCCCCTCCACTCCTGTCCGTCCTCTCAGGACACTGTCTCTGTGGCATACACTGCAGCCTGTCCCTAAAATGCCACTCTTGCCTGGTAAAGGCAGTGGCCCTGAGGTTACAAACTGTCCTGCTCACATTCCTCGAACCTGGGATTTGGTTGTGGGTTTGGTGTCAGTGCTGTGACACTCTCATGTGCCTGTGGATGCTCCTGGGGGTGAGGCAGCCAGGCTCCCTGCTGGGAACGGCCTCAGAAAGTGGACAGGGAGGTCTGCATGTATTTGGGGTGACCTGAGGCCCCTGATTTGTCAGCCTTCAGGGCCAGGCAGGGCCAAGTGGTGACGGTCTGTGCTTCCTCTGGTTTGCACAGCCCTGGGAGCCAGAGACCGTGTCCGTGTCCGTGGGGTCAGACTGACACAGGGCACCTGACTGGTCCAAGTGCACACCTTTCAGTGGCAGCCTTGAAATTCCGGTGAGCAGGACCTGGGTCTACCGTGTGCCCTTCTTGATGGCCTTACAGAGCCAATTTGTGAACTAAAATAAAATCTTAAGCCCCACAGCTGACTGAATGGACCCCTTCCTGGCCAAGGGGACCCCAGAAATACCCTAAAGTTGAGTTGTGGGCCATGAGAAGGGAGGTCAGACATGCCCCCTCCCTTCTTGGAGATGTCGTTTGTAACTCACTAATGGGCCCAAGGCTATGCAAGACAAAGCTTAAACCAGACCCACAGGTCATCAATTTACTTAACAGATCATTTGAGTCTGGGTGTATGTGCCGGTGGCTTGTCTCCGATTAACAGACTTCCTTATCTTGACTTAAAACATTCCAAATCTTTAGACAAAGCTTCATTTCTTGAACCAATTACAAATCAAAGAATCTTTAAACCCACCTGTAATATGTAATGCCCCACTTCGAGATGTCCTGCTTTTTTGGGCCAAACTGATGTATGTCTTCCACGTATTGATTTATGACTTTACGTGTAATTCCTGTCTCCATAAAATGTATAAAATCAAACTGTAACCCAACCGTGGCCACACCACTTGCTTAAGGCTTCTTGGGTGTGGCTCTCCGGGCCATGGTCGCACATGCTTAGCTCAGAACAAACCTCTTTAAATTATTTTACAGAGTTTGGGTTTTTTTCTGCTGATGCCCTGCCTCCCGGGCCCAGGGCCAGCACAGAGACAGGCGTTTGGTGGCTTCCTGTTGTCTGAGCTTGTGTGAGCATGTCCTCCATGCCTGGCTGTGAGAGAGTGCCCTTGTCCATGGGCTATGATGACAAGAACAGGAGAGGCTTTTGCAGGCCCCCTGGTCAGCTGGACTCTGGGGACAGTCCCTTGGCTGGGAGAGATCCTCAGCATGCACTTTTAGCAGCCTGGGGGTGCCCGCTGCTCTCAACAGGAACATGAGTGGGGTCATTATAGGGAAGAGGAGAGTTGACCTTGGACAGAAAGGAGTACGACAAAGGCCCCAGGAAGGAAGCGACAAGGCAGAGGCAGCGTTTATGGCTGAGCAGGGGCCAGGTGTCTCCCCGTCTGTCCTGTGGGGTCCCCCATGTCCCTTCAGTCTGTTCCTCGTTGGCACCTCCAATTTAAGAGAGGCAACGGGGCCTTGAGTCCTAGGGTGATCCCAGGCAGATGCTCCTGAAATTCCTCTTTTATTGCTGAGGAGGCTGAGACAAGCCTTCTGCCTTCAGTGTTTTGGAGAACAAACACTCTTGCTGCCATGATCTGCCCATCAGGGTGGCTGGGCCCGGGGCAGGCGCAAGCTGCAGACCAGACAGGGCCAGGGACCAGCAGGCAAGAACATTCACATGGGAGTTCCCTGCAGGCCGGCACCCAAACCCCCAGGCTCATCCCGGCCTCGGCCCTGCCCCACCCTTGTCCACACCGTGACCCGTGAGATTTCTCTGAAATAGCCAGTCTGGTCACATCATTTTCTTGACTGAGACATCCTTGTGGTCTTAACTCACTTCTAAGCAACCAATGAGTCAAAGAAGAAATCACAAATATAATTAGAAAATATTTTTACCAGAATAGTAATGAACACACAACATAACAAAAATTGTAGAATGTAATTAAGGCAATGTTTAAACCCAAATTTATAGCGTTAAGTAATTAGACGAGAAAAGAAGGCCCCATCAGAACCACAGGAACAGGAAAAAGGGGACAATGAGCAAAAAAACAGGAATCAGTGACTAGAAAATAAAAAGTAAAGACAGTAATGAAACCAAAAATTGCTTTTTTGAAATCATCAATAAATACTGATAAATCTCTAACCAACTTTATTAAGAAAAAAGAGGTAACACACAAATTACCAATATCAGGAATGAAAGAGGGAACTTCACCACAGATCCTACAGATAAAAAGGAATAAAAAGGGATTTTTATAGTTTATTTTATCAGCTTTATGGAGGTATATTTTATACACAATAAAAGTTACAACTTATAAAAAAATCTTATGGACAACTTTATGCCAACAAATCTAAAAACTTAGATGAAATGGACAAATTTCTTTAAAGACACAGGACACTAAAGCTCATTCAAGGAAAAGTTATATCACCTGCATAGCCCAGTATCTGTTAAAAAAATTGAATTTATAATTAAAATCATTCCAAAGAAAACTTCAACCCTAGATGGCTTTGCAAGTGAATTCTACCAAACACTTAAGGAAGAAATAATACCAATTCTGCTCAATTCTTTTACAGAAAAGAGGAAATTAGAGTGCACTTTCCACCTCATTCTATGAGGTCAGCATTACTCTGACACTAAAACAAGACAAGACATCGCAAGAGAATAAAACTACAAAATAATACCCTCATTAATATAGACACAAAAATCCTCAACAAAATAATAATACATGTGACCAAGTGGGATTTATCTCAGGAATACAAGGTTGGTTTTATATTTGAAACTCAATCAGGCTGGGCATGGTGGCTTATGCCTGTAATCCTAGCATTTTGGGAGGCCGAGGTGGGAGGATCACTTGAGGCCAGGAGTCTGAGACCAGCCTAAGCAAGAGTGAGACCCCCCCTACAAAAAATAGAAAAAATAGCCAGCCACAGTGGCTAGCACCTGAATCCCAGTGCTTTGGGAGGCTGAGGCAGTAGGATCACTTGAACCCAGGAGTGTGAGGTTGCAGTGAGATATGAAGATGCCAACGCACTCTAGCCCAGGTGACAGAGTGAGACCCTGTCTATGTCTTAAAACAAACCAGAAAAAGCCCTCAATCGATATAAATCATCATGTTAACAGGCTAAAAGAGAAAAACCATATAACAATCAACAGATACCAAAAAAAGTTATTTGACAAGATTCATCACCCATTCATAATAAAACTCTTCAACAAAATAGATTTCAAACTGATAAAAGACATCTACAAAACATTACACCTTACATTATACGTGAGGTGGACCAAATGATTTCCCACTAAGACAAGAAACATGACAAGGATGTTTACTCTCTTTACTTCTGTTCACCATTATACAGGAGGGCCTAGCCTATGCAATAAGGCAAGAAAAAGAAATAAAAGGCATGCAGTTTGGAAAGGAAGCAGAAAAACAGGTTCTATTTACCTGTGGCATGATTATCTATGTAGATAATCTTCAGGAATATATAAAAATGGCTGCTAGAATTAATAAGTAAATTTAGCAAGGTCACAGGATAAAAAGGCAATATAAAAAGTCAATTGCATTTAGTAACAAACAATTGGACAATAAAATATTCTTTAAAGTAACACATAGAAAATGAAAAATATAAAAATATGAAATGTTTACAGATAAATTTAGCAAAATGTGTGCAAAGCCTGTACACTGAAAACTACAAAATGTTCATGAGAGAAATTGATGAAGACTTAAATAAATGTAGGTCAGAAGATTCAATATTGCTAACATATCAGTTATCCAGAAATTAATATATAGGCTCAATACAATCTCAATCAAAATCCTGATAGAAATTTTTGGGTAGAAATTGACAAGCTGATTCTAAAATCTATATGGAATGCAAAGGACCTACAATAGCCAAACAATTTTGGAAAAGAAGGAAAAAGCTAGAGGATTTACATTACCTGATTTCAAGATTTACTATAGAGCTACAATAATAGTGTGGTATTAGCATCAGAATAGATATATTATATGAATCAACAGGACAGAATTGAGAATCTAGAAATAGATCCACATTTTTATAGCCAATTGATTTTCTATAAAAGTGCCAAGTTAATTTAATGGTAAAGGTGAGTACTTTCAGCAAATGGTGCTGAAGGATTGGCTGTCCATATGCAAAAATAAAAACCTTGACTATTACCTCATATCGTATACAAAGATTAATTCAAAATGGATCACAGACATATGCATAACAGCAAAAATATAAACCTTCTGAAAGACAAGAAAATATTTGTGATCTTGGTTTAGGCAGATATTTCCTAAATAGTACACAAAACCATAAAAGAAAAAAGTAATAATTGGACATCATCAAAATGGAAAAGTTTTGCTTTTTAAAAGATATTGACAAGAAGATTAAAGACAAGTCAAAGACTGCAAGAAAATACCTGCAAAACATTTATCTGATAAAGAACTTGTATCCAGAATGTAGAAAGAACTCCTACAACTCAATTACAAGAAGATAACCCAATTTTTAAAAATCAGCAAAAGATTTGAAAAGATCCTTTACTAAAGAAGATACATGAACGGCTCAACACTATTAGTCACCAGGGTAATGCAAAGTAAACCCACAATAAGATACTGCTACAAACCCACCGGAATGGTTAACATCATCAAGAAGGCTGATGACACCAAGGGTTGGTGAGAAATGGAACACCTTGAACTTTCATACATTGGTAAAGACGGTAATAGTTTGCACATGAAAAATAAAATGAGCACGGGAATGCAAAATGGTATGGCCACTCTGGAAAACAGTTTGTCAGTTTCTTTAAAGTTAAATATAAACTTCCAATACAATCCAGCAATACCACTCCTAAGTATGTACCCAAGAGAAGTAAAAACATATGTTCACAAAAGACTTGTACTTGAATGTTAATAGCAGCTTTATTCATATGGAAAAATGGAAAAAACCCACGTGGCCATCATTTCATGGATGGATAAACAAATTTTGGTAGAATTCTACTCAGTTATAAAAACAAATGATCCATTGATTTATGCAACAACATGGATAAATCTCAAAATTGTTATGCCAACTGAAAGAAGCCAGGCATGAAAGACTACACACTGTGTGAGTCTACGTATGTGAAATTCTACACACTAAAACTAGAGTGACAGAAGGCAGATTGTAGTTGCACGAGCCCAGAGTTGGGGGAGAGGATGACTGCAGAGGAGAACTTTGGGGAAAGTTGGAACAGCTCTATTTCATGATGGCAGTGGTGACTTATACCAATGTATAAAGTTGTCTAAACTCATTGAATTGACACTTAAAATTAATGATTGCTATTGCACATAAATTGTATCTCAGTACAGAGGGCACAAAAAGCTGAAGATAGGTATTACTCATGCCTGAGCAGTTTCACTCTTAAGTATACACCCCCAATATGCATGCCCAAGTGTGTCAGGGCACAAGTAAAAAGGTTCACAACTTATTCATAATATTCCCAAACTAGAAACACACGTTCATCATCAGTGAAATGGATAAAGAAACTGTGGCATATTCATACAATGGATTAGTAACCAGCAATGAATGAACTACAGCTACATACAACATGGATACATTTCACAGACACAAAGTTAAATGAAAGAAGCCAGGTATATAAGAATCATGTTCTATGGTTCCATTTATATAAAGTTCAAAAAACAGGCAAAGCCAAACTATAATGGTTAGGGATGTGTGTCAGGATGAAAAAAGCATAAATAATTGCAAGGAAGTTATTTCAAATGAAGTCAGCAGAACCTTTGGTGAGAGGGAGACTGTGGCGGGGAAGGTGCAGGCTGTGTACTCAAAAGGCAATATTCTGCTTTTTGGGTGGTAAGTATATAGGTGCTCATTTATAAGTCATTAAGCTATTACATGTATATTTTATAAATTTTTTTCTGTGGCTCTATTGTATTTCACAAGACAAAAGCTTTTAAAATAATAATTAAGGTACATTATGTGTCTTTGAGAACTCACTGGCTGTGGTCTTAGGGGAATAAGTTCTTTACATAAATTACCAGCTGTGGAGAGCTGTTTGTAAGTAGAGATCAGTAGTGATTGTTCCTGGAAAAAAAGTAGGTGAGGATTAATAACAGAATTTTCTTTTTAGTATTTAGCCAGTTAAAAAGATAATGGATAGAAATACTAAAAAGTTAAGTGATAAACAAATTAGAAAAAAATTAGAATCAGCCAAAGTAATCGAAATCAACACTCCAGGAGATGTAATTTTACATGCTAATAAATATGTAAATATCAAAATAAAGTTTAAAGGTTATAGGAAAAATATTCTTGAATTAACACATGATTACTGGTTTTAAGATGTCATCTCTGGGCCTCAGGTTCCCTCTCATTGCAGTGGGACAGTGCTCTCTCCCCAGTGGGGAGGGGCAGCCAGGACTGCACCAGGTGCTCTGTGTGAACTTGCTGTGTCGCCATGATGGGCTCTGGGATTTTCAAAATAACTCCTCTTTCCCTGACAACCTGTAGAGAAGTCCTTTCTCACTAGTGTGGTGCTTCTTCCAAAGTGGGTGCCCCTCCCTGACCCCTGACTGCAGCTGCTCCAGGGCCCCCTGTGTGGCTGTACTGAGGAAAGGCAGGGACAGGTGCTGCAGGGTGAGCCTGGCAGGGGCGTGGGGGAAGGGATTCTGCCAGAAAGCAATCAAACCAGCTTTCAAAATGTGCAAAGCGTCTATTCCCATTTCCACTCCTGTTTTCAGGTGTCAGAAGCCAATTGAAGTGCAAAGGCCATCACTGTGAGCGAGGGGCAGTGAGGGGTCCCTGCGAGCTCAACAAACACTCCAGAGGGAAGCTCTGCATGACTGGGACCATGGACTGCCCTCCCCTCTCCCTGCTGACCGAGTGTCCTTCACTCACAAAGACTGCTGGCCAACTGTGAGTGCCAGCAGTGGCTGGGGAGGTCTAGGGGAGGTGGGCAGGCAGACCCTGCCAGCGCCCCAGCCCAGGCTCCAAGTGGCAGGGCTCCTTCTAAACACACACCAGGGCATCCTCCTGCAGGCCCAGGGATTCCTCATCCTCAGGGTAAAGCCTGAACTTCCTGGTAAGGCTCAAGGACCCTTCTGGGTGGGGTACCCACTGGCAGTCCCGCCTCACTCTCTGTCCCCTCCCACCGGGGGCTTCTCTTCCAGTGAGCTCTGAGCTCTCTTCTCAGGGGCCTTTGCTCCTGCTGTTGCTGCTGGAGATGCCCCTCCTAGAACCCCTTCCTCGCCCCACACGGAGGCAGAGGTGGTGCCTCTCCTGTGCGTTGGCCTAGCCAGCGTGCCCTGGCCCTGTGCTCCTATGAGTGGAACCAGACTGACTTTTGTATTCTGCCACAGGACAGAGTGACCATGGTTGGCTGCTGGCCACCATGCGTTCATACAGCCAGGGCACAGCCAAGTCCTGATTGGGAGATGAGGGGGAGTCAGACAGGACACTGCCTGGTCTGAGCTCCCAATCTGGTGGGGAAGACAGACATTTTGGACCACAGGGAAATCCCACCTGTTATCGGGGACTGTCTGCCAGGGGCTGGGGAGGGCAGGAAGGCAGTTGCAGGGAGTCCGGATGCAGTGCACAGAGCCTGAGTATGAGTCCTGGTTCCACCAGTCGCTGGCTTATTTATGGAAAGCCCCTTTGAGGAGAACAGGACCACCCACCTCAGGGTTTTTTGCGAGGATGAGTAAAAGTCGTGTGAAGCACTCAGTACAGCATCTGGAGGACAGGAGGCACCAACAAGACTGAGTTACTATGAAGTGAAGTGAAACTAAGATCTGTGAAATGAGAAGGCAGGTGTCAGGTGAGGATGAGGAGAGGGAACACAACCTAGGAAGAGGGAACAACATGTGCAAAGGCTTTGTGGCAGGAAGAGGCCAGTGATGGGTGTGACAGAAGGGTCTAATAAGGGGCTGGAGGCCAGATGGGGGAGAAATTCCACAGGAACAGAATTCTGCTATGGGGCCTTTGACGGCCCAAGGCCCTCCCAGCTCAGATTTTCCCTGGCCCGGGGACACAGCCCCCTCCCTCCCCCCCCTTCAGGGGGGAGGGGGATGAGCCGGTCAGCTTACCTCCTCCTCCAAAGCCTCATCAATCTGGCTGCAGCGTCACAGCACTGGGAATGGGGAGGCTGCTCTGCCCTGCTCCCCCGGAGGTGGCTGCAAACCTCGTTTCCCTGGAAACGGAGATAATCATTGCCAGTCAGCTCATGGCAACTCCGCACACGCGCGTGGGAGCCACGACTATTATACAAGCTGATTTACACACTGTCCTTTTAAAACCCATACATCATAAATGCAAAGGGAGGATCACTATTCCTACTTCTCCGGCAAGTCATCATGCCTGAGGCCAGGACCGTTCAGCTGACGTTCTAAAATCTGCACTCCCTGCTAAAAACACAGCGAAGCATGCTCGCGTTCCTCGCAGCTACACCCGTTGAGGTAAATCCCACGCAAACGTCCAGGGAGCTGCATGAAGAGCCTTCACATATATTCACACCGGGCAGATGGTTTCCGTGAAGTGTGGGCGCGGGGCCCCCGCGGGCGCCTGCCTTGAGCCCGTGGGTGCAGCTTCTCTCCGGCGCGGGGCCTCGGGGGCTTCTGCCCTGCCCACCCGGCACCAAGGGACACCCTGTGCCCTTTAGGGGCATGAAGCTGTGTGCTGTGGGTGATGTCTCCACAGGCCAGAAGTTGCTAAGGTGTGTGACAGGGACGGAGGTGCGCTCTCAATGCATCCCTGCACCTCCCCCAACCCCCGGAGCGAGTTCCTGGCTGCAGCCGGAGTGGAGCCCGAAGTTATTTAACGCTGCAATTAGCCGGCGGGTGAGTCATCCGGCTCCGCGGCCTCGCTGCTGCAGCGGCAGAGACCAAGTGGAAGGGCCCGGAGGCGCAGGCCCAGCTGCGCGGCCGGTGGGACCGCAGAAGGCCTTCCGCAGACCCCCGCCCGCGTCCGAGGCAGGCTCCCTTCAGGAAGAGGATGGAGGGCCCAGAGAGGCCTGGCGGAGGCGACCCTCCAACCCCACGCCTTCCTCTCTCCCACCTTGGGTTCTCGCGGTCGCAAAGAGGCGATTTGCCGCCTCCGCCCCCCTTCACTCAGGCCGTGAACCGCCTTCTGATGAATTAATTCACATGCACTCGCGTCTGGGGAAAATTCCTGTCTGACCCCAGGGAAGGGCTTTTAGACTAAAACCCAAACGAGACTCATCCAAGGTTCTGCCCGAGACTTCACCTCCAGCTTGGTTCAAATGGCTAGTCCTAAAAGTCAGCACCTCTACCCACCTCACCCCTAAGAGCGCAAGGACACACATCCCCTGCACACATGGGCACACACGCCACACATGCACACCCTCCACACGAAACACACCACACACGCAACACATCACACCCCCTACACACAGGGGCACACACAGCACATATGCAACGCACCACACACCCTGCACACAGGCGCGCGCACACGCACACGCACACGCTCGCACTTACGGATCCAGCCTCCGTCCCCATCCCCCCGCACCCCCCAGCACTCGGGCTCACCCTCCTTCCCCTCTCCGCACCCAGAACCCCCCCCCCCCGCCTGGGCTCCCTTTTTCCCCAGCACCCTGGCTCTCCTTCCTCCCCTTCCCCCCTTCCCCCCGTTCCCCCAGACTCACCCCTTCCCCTTCTCCTTCGCCAGGCTCTCCCTCCTACCCATCCCCAGCACACCGCTCCCCTCTTCCCCTTCTCCCTGCACCCCCAGCTAACTTCTACGGCCTTCCCGACCGCTGGCAGGCGGGTGGGCGTCAAGTGCGGCCCGGATCGCATGGATAGGGAAGCGCAGAAGTAGGGGCACCGACAGGTGGGAGGTGCTGGGGAGTGGGACCCAGGGGGCCCGGGAGAGACAGCCCCGGAGAGAGAGCCCGGGGGAGGGGTAGAGAGTGGCGTTCCCAAAGCGGCCTGCGCTGGATAGGGGCACCTACAGGGGGAGGAGGCGGAGGGAAGCGGCGAGGGGCCCGCTCTCCTGGCGGAGGTGGCGGAGGGGGGTCCCGGGGGCGGCGGGGGCTGGTGGGGGCGGGGGAGGGCGGCGCCAGGGCGAGGCGCGCGGGGCCGCGGGCGGGGTGGGGGGAGCCGAGCGTCCTGGGAGGGGCGCCGCTGGCTGGGGAGGGGGCGCGCGCGCCCTGCGGTCCTCTGCGCCGCATCGGTTCCCGGCGCGGGGTCGCGGCGGCGGTGGGAGGCGGAGGATGCGGGCTCCGGCGGCGGCGGCGGCGCGGGCCCGGGAGGACGCGGGAGGATGAGGAGGAGGCCGGCGGTCCGGCCGCGCGGCGCCGGGAGGAGGCGCAGGCGGCGGGGGCGGCGGCGGGCGGCGGCGGGCGCGCGGGGTGCGGGCCGGCTCGGGCGCGGAGGATGAAGTGGAGCGTCCGCGGGGCCTGCGCCGCGCTCTCCTCCTGCCTCCTGCTCGCCTGCGCGCTCAGCGCCGCCGCCGTCGGCCTCAAGTGCTTCTCGCTGGGATCGGAGCTGCGCGGGGAGCCGTTCCGGCTGGGGGCCGCCGCCGGCGCCTTCTACTCGGGGCTGCTGCTGGCCGCCGGCCTCTCGCTGCTCGGCGCCGCCCTGCTCTGCTGCGGGCCCCGGGACGCGCCCCTCGCGGGGCCGGGGCCGGGCCCGGGGCTTGCGGTCCCCGCGGCCCCGGCAGGGGCTCCCGAGGACGAGCCGGGCGAGCCGGGGGTCGCGACCGGGCCCTCGGGGCCGGTGAACAGCCAGAACCTGCTCCTGCTCGGCGTCCTCGTCTTCATGCTCGGGGTCCTGAGCGCCTTCGCGGGTGCGGTGATCGACGGCGACACCGTGTCCCTAGTGGAACGCAAGTACTCCCACTACTGCCTGCCCCCGCGGGCGCCGGCCTCCGCCCCCGGCCCGGCCGCCGCGGCCCCCGGCCCGGCCCCCAGCGCGCCGCGCGCCCGCAGCACCCTGGACAGCGCCACGTCCGCCAAGTGCCGCCAGCTGAAGGACTACCAGCGCGGCCTGGTGCTCTCCACCGTCTTCAACTCGCTCGAGTGCCTCCTGGGCCTGCTCAGCCTCCTGCTGGTCAAGAACTACAAGTCGTCGCAGGCCCGGCGCGGCCGGCGCGGCCGGAGGAGGGCAGGCCGGGCCCTGGCGCGGCCCCGCGGCGGCCCCGGGCTCCGCGCGCAGCCGCCGGCCTCCCGGGCGCGGCGGGGCCGGCGGGGCCGGCGGGGGCGGCGGCTGCAGCCGCGGCCGAGCGAGGCCTCCATCCTGTCCCCGGAGGAGTCCGACTTCGCCGCCCCCGGGGACTGCGCGGGCTTCGCGGCGCACCACGCCGTCTCCTACATCAACGTGGGCGTCTTCCACGCGTTCGACGAGGCGGGCGTGGAGGTGTGCTGCGGGGGCCACCCGTCCGTGGAGCTGCCGGGGTACGCGCCCTCAGACCCCGACCTCAACGCCTCCTACCCCTACTGCTGCCGGCCGTGCGAGGCGGCGCGCCCCTGGGAGCCCAGTCGGGCCTGCTGAGCCCCCAGGCCGGACGCCCCAGGGACGGCGCCCGCGCCTTTCCCCCGGACCAGCGCAGCGAGGGCGGGGGGGCTGGGCGGGTCCAGAGCCAGGCCTCGCTGGGGCGTCGCATCTTCGACGTGGCTTTGCGTTCTCTGGACTGGCTCCTCTGAGGGCTCCGTGACCACAGGAGGGGTCCTCCGGTATTATCATTTGTGTCTGGGCGGTTTCTCTTCTTTTCCGTGTCGTTCGTATCCGGATTCCATTTTCAAGTTTACAATAAATGTTTTGGGGTTGGCTCGCCCCAACCGCACTTCTCTGGCAAGTCCGTTCCCTGGGGCCGCGCTCCGCTTGGAGGCCGACCGAGGGGGAAGAGCAGGGTGATTCACGCGGAGGAAGAACCCTCGGCTGAGGACAGAGACAGAACAGCTGGTACTCTAGGAGCGAAGGAATGGAACAGCACCCAACAGCAACACTTTGTACACGGATGTGCCTGCCTTTGTTGGTACTTTCTTACTGTAAAGCTCTCCATAAACAGTGAAAATGTTTGGTAAATTTATTGCAATTTAAAATTGGTGAGTTCCTTTATTAAATTAATTGCTATATTATTGGAGAATATTCATCGAATTGGAATTAGAGGATGTCTATACACAGATCAGTTTTGGGGGAAATGGTTGAATTTGGTCAGACAAATGTTGACGGATGTTGTATTCTGCTAGCAAGTTGACTAAATCCAATCTCTTTCTGAGGCTAACTTTCTGTGTGTAGAGAGACACAAATACCACGTCCCATACGTTTTTTGTTTTGAAACTGGCTGTGTGGTTTCTACTGCAAAGCAGAGCTTATTTTTGGTTAATACATATGAACAATCTGATCCTATTTTGGAAAATCACAGTCTTAGCTTTTCTGGCAAAGATAATTTTCCTGTTGATTAATTCATTGATCTGGTAAATTTTGAATATTATGGCATTTCATTTAAAATATACCCCTTAAATAGCCTTAATTGATGTGAAGGTCATACTTTTAAATGATTAGGATATGTGTGTGTCACATTTATACACACAATGTGAAATGAGTTCCATGTGATGGCAGAGTCTGTCTGATGGGCCGGCTAAGAGCCAGGCAGGCTCTGAGCCTGGGAAGAGGCGCTCCAACTCCAACTCCCATGTGCCTGGAATCGAGGCTGCTGACTTAACAGCTGTGAGCAGAGCCCCACCCTGGCCCAAAAGGTGTTTATGTCCTGCAGATGGAGGTGGAGATGTAACCAGTGCTCTCCAGGGTGAGTGCCAACACAAAGCACTTTAGGAGAGGGAAGCTACAGAAATTGTGCATAATATCTTTATAGGATGTAGGAGTCTACTTCTAGCAGTGAAAAAGTAGCCAAATTTAAGGATGGGGCATAGTTTCCAGGTGTGGGCTCTGAGGGGAGACCTGTCCCCAGTCCCCAGTTGCCCAAAGCCAGAGCTCACCTGCCCCACTGGTGACCAGGGCCCCCTGTCCAGCTGGGACTTGGCTGGGATGCCCTGCTGCAGCAGAGGCCACTGGAGGGAGGAGGCCCTAGTCCCATTTCCATGAAGAAAAGTGAGACATGTCACCATTCAGAGGGCTGATCTATGGAGGTGGCAAACCTGTCCTCGCTGATGCTTGGACAATTACTATGAAACTTGAGAATCTGATCAAAGAGGCTGGTGTCCTCTCCTTGCTGTGTTGATGCCACCCAGGAAAAAGATTCCCACATGGCCAATTTATTGGGTTGTCATCCACAGGCCTTCCCAGATAGTGGCCCATATTAGGCCTTTGCTTTCCCCGGGTGGTGGGATGAGAAAGAAGGTTTTGCTGAACTGAGGGCGTGACCCAACTGGTCCCACTGTTCTTCCTTACAGCCCGGTCCCCCTCCTGCCCCAGGGCAACCAGCCCACTAGCCATCAGCCTAAGCAGAAACGTGCCAGTGGCAGCACAAAGTGGCTTTTAGGATACTTTCCCCCATCTACCTAAATCCAATCATCGTGGCATTGTCAGATGTTTCCTACTTCCTGCGCAGAGCTGCTTCCACCTCCTAGAGCAGAGACCTCTTGGGCAGCTGCAAGGCTGACCTCCCAGAGCTGCAAAGCAGAGGGCCAGGCAGGTCTGCCAAGTGCGGCGCAGACATGTGGGCAGCACAGACACAAGAAGTCAAACCTCCTGTATCCTTTTTGTTTTCTGAGGTGTTCAGTCTTACACATTTTGTACAGCTTAAAATGTTAGATGCCTTATGAGTCTTTCAAATTTGTGATCAAAATTAGTGACCTCTCTAAAGTTTCAGGCTTTTCTTGGGACAAAAGAGAAGGCAGAATGAAGTGGGGGCGGGCAGGGCCAGCGGCAGGCAGGGCACTGTCATCTGTGCGCATTGCTCGGCTGGGCAGCAGGGAGAATCTTGGGGTGCACAGGCAGCTGCTCCTTCCTGAGCCTTGGTGGGGGCAGACTGGCCTCGTTCTTCATCAACAAATGAGATGAGTTGTTTTAAGACTGAGTGTCCCCAAATCCACGAATGTTGTTAGCTTCACTTTTATACAGGTTGATATGATGATGCGGGACACCAAGGTTTGACTCTTTAAAGTTTACCAGAGGAAACAGATTCCCACGTATCCCTAAACTCAAATTGTCCCAGAGATCATTCTCAGGGAGTGGAGGATCTGAAGCTAACAGCCTTTCTTCCAGGACAGGGCTGACTCCTGCTCACCGCCCTGGCTCTGAACTCCCTGAACGTCATCCAGCTCATGGCAGCAATTTTATTCATGTTCATTCTGTTTTTTTGAAACTTTAAGTTAGTTGTTTAGAATTGAGTCTTTGTGCTACTTGGAAGATAATGCCAGTTCTTGGACCTCTCTAAAAATGGGTCTTATTCTGCTTCCCTGCCAAGAGTTTATTATTATAATGAGATACAAAAATTAAACAAAACGCATTTTAACATTTTGACATGGCTAAATGCTGAGTTTATAAGTTATTATTTTAAACATAAAGGTGTGATTTGGCCCAGCAGTATCAGTTCACTGCTCATGTGGCTGGTTATTTACTTCTAAGGGAATAATTTAATAAAGATAACACATGTTGCTGTGTAAGGAATTGGGCAGTGCAGGTACCAAACAAGCCACGTTTCCTTAGGACTGACGAGTGGATACTCCTAAGGTCTTGGGTACCTGGGTTTTTATGCCTTTCCTTAGTCACAGGGGGTGCTCTGCCCTTGGCAACATCAATCTGAACCACACAACTGAAAATTCAGTTGAACAATCATTTAACTTTAAAAATCAGTCAGATGGTTGTCGTGAAGCTCAAACTGCTGGTGATTGAAGTTTTTACTCCTGGCTGGTGAACTGATGCAGTGTGGGGGGAACATGTGTGCACATATGTGCACACAAACACATGCACACACGTGCGCACACATACACATAGTATGTGTGTGCACGCATGCACACACACATGTATGCACACATGCACATATATCCACACATAGGGGCTCTTGGTAGGTATCTGAGGGCCAGGCTGCAGCCCTTGTCCAGGGCGTTGTTGCCTGGCTGTGGACAGGGCCATGCTGACCTGGCCACCCCTGGCTGCAACATCATAGGGTAAGCATGCAGGTAGATTGCCCCTGGTTGGGCACCTTGTCCGTGCTGAGCTGCAGGTCACATCCAGGTTGGGTGGGCTGGTGGGGCTCGGGCGAGCCTTGGGGTGCCAGGCTGAGTCCCTAGGCCCCATGGCAGAGTTGTGCTGCTCAGATGCTTCCGCAGCTTGAATCTGGCGCTAACCTAGCCAGCGCCCTCCTCACTGGCCTGGGCCCCACTCCCCCTCTGGGCGGTGGATGTCGCCTGCCTGGGCCATCCTCTGGTGCCCTCCAAAGTCATTGTTACCCCAAAGCATTTTTTTCTCACTAAAACATGAGAGAAAATTTAAAATGGCAGAGTCCTTAAGAAAAATGAATTCTGGCATATAAATAAGTATGAATTGTTTACGTACTTGTGTGCCTACCTTTTTATATGAGACAGAGGCAGCAGCCTAATATCAATTCATTTAATGTCCCAATGATCCAATACCTTTGCTTAATTTTCTGCCTTTCAGTACTGTAATTGACAGGGGAAAAAACCAACAAGATGGAAAAAGAAAATAATTTAATTTAGGAAAATAGTATGCAGATATCATTATATCCCCACATTTGAATTCTCCTGAGGACTTCTTGGGGTGTCAGGAGAAAGCCTGGGGGTTCCAGTGACAGAGCTGTGTCTAAAACAGCTTTCTTAAAGTCTCCATGTTTAGAAGGGAACCCACTTTATGCACGTGGGTTTCACCTGGGGAGGCTCCAAGTTGTAGGGTCTATATATGTAGCCTTTTTATCTGCTATTGATCCTCAACAGAATGTCACTTTTGGATCAATAAAATCTATTTAAAAATACAATATACTCCACAAAACAATCCTTTACTCCCCGTCTGTGTGGTCATCGTCCTGTTTCTGGTGGACTGTGCGGTAGAAAGTGGCCAAATTGACTGGGTGTGCTGAGGGCAGGGGCCGGGCAGGGAAACTGAGGCTGCTCTGGGTCCTTTGCTCCCTACGGACTTGGCAGAGGCTCTTGGGCAGCCCCCAGCCCATCCTTCCCCTGGCACCTGGAGGGGCTGGCCCACCTCCCCTGCCTTTCTTCCCAACCCCCAGGACCCCCGGTTTGGCTTCTGTGCACCTGCTGCGGCCCCACTAAGGTTTGCCATTTCCTTTTTACACTGTTCCTAAGTCAACAATCGGACCTCTTTCTTCATCTTCACTCTTGATGCAACGTTTTCCTAAAACTCGGGTCAGGTCACGTCATCCTAAACTTCATCAGCTGCCCTTTTTCTGAAGAAGGAAAGTAAAACCTCCTGGGCCTCCAGGCTGGCCCTTCAGCCTTTGCTGCGGCCAACTGAGTGGCAGGGAGGAGCCGGGGGGCTCCTATCTGGTGGGGCCAGATGAATAAGTAGCTGTGAACCCCGAGTCTGGAGGTCCCCGGGCAAATGTCGGGGATCCAGGGTGTGTGTGAAGGGGGAAGCCCTGTGGAGGAGGGGACCCCTGAGGTGGACTGAGAAGGGGGTGGGCACAGCACTGGGGGCTGAGAGATGGGGACGGACAGGTGGTGGGGACAGCAGGGAGACCTAAGCCCAGGCGGTGTGTTGCGAGGGTAGTGAGTCTGTCTCTGCAAGGGGCATGGGTTGGGGATGCAGCAGGGAGGACAAACAGAGTCAGGGCCAGTGCAGGGACGTCGTGATAATAGTGACATCACCGCGCACATCCTACCTGTGCAACAACGGCTGCAGCCACTGCCCTGGGTGCTTCACGCCACTCAGCCGTCCATCCTCGTGAGGTCCCAGCAGGCGGATGCTGTTGTTGTCCCAACTACAGATGCCCAGGAACTCGCCCAAAGCCCGTGAGTTGCACGGTCTGGCCCCCCAGCCCCACCCTGCACCGGACACAGACGCAAGGAGCCTGAGCCTCCTCCACCTGGTCATGTGTTTTTGTGAACTTGGCAACAGCAGGACGTGATTGACTCTTTTTCTCAGAGGAACCTCCAGATGGTGTAAATGCCTGGTCCACAGCTGCGCCAGACTCTGCACTGGGGAAAGGGCATCTGGTACTTTCTCAAGGGGCTGCCGGGAGGCCACGTGAGGAGATGCATCACCCCTCCCTGGGCTTGGGGAAAGGGACATCAGCAGGACAGAGGAGAGAGTGGCTGGCTGCCCCATGAGCCTGCAGCTTCTGCCTGCTGTCTGACTTGGTGCTGTTCTCCCGAGGGTAGCAGAGCCGCTCACTCTACAGCCCAATGGGGGCAGCCAGGTTGCCCTGCAAGTGTTTCTCCCGACCCGCTGAGTACCCAGGGGCCAGACAAGGCACTAACAGGGCAGGGGCAGGCAGGTGCCTCTAGGCCCATCCTGAGCTCCAATCCCCCTGGGTCACAGACAGGTCTGTCCTGAGCTGGCCTTGCAGAGGACATGCTCTCCACACACCTCTGCCCACCTCCCAGATCCTGCACTGAGCCATGTCCAGTCTCTGAGCCCTCCCTGGCTGTCCCCACAGCTCAGAGAATCCACGTCTGCTTTTTCATCTGGGACACACCAACATTTAACTCAAAGTAGGGCCTGAGAGTAGCTTCTTGTGGAACATTAGGGCTCTGGGCCCCCATATACACCTGAACCTCAGCCTATGGCAAGTGTAGCACCTGTCCCTGAGAGGGAAAATTAGCTGAGCCCCAAGTCTGACACCAGACCAGCCCCTGAGCCACTGAGGGCAGGACTGGAGATCCCTTAACTTTGTATCTACAAACCAGCCATGTGAGGATAGGAGGCGTGGGATAAGTTGCAGGCCGAATGACGCAGGTGATAGAAAAGAGGTGGTGGGCTACACATGGTAGGGTGGGGTGGTAGCATGAAGGGGGGAGGACGTGTGGGATCAAATGCCGGTGGTAGGATGCAAGCAGTAGAATGTACTTGGTAGGATGTTCACGGCAGGATGCAGGTGGTAGGGTGTACATTGTAGGAACCAGATGGTAGGATGCACATGGTAGAATCTACATGGTAGGATACAATGGTAGGATGTACTGTTAGGATGCTGGTAGTCAGATGCAGGTGGTAGGATATAAATTTTAGGATGGGGGTGTGTAGGATGCCTTTGTTTGTTGAACGGGTGGGTGGGGCAGTCGGACCAACCCTGGCAATACAAGAGCTTCCTGAGAGCTCCCCAGTGTGGTGTGCACTTGGAGACTTTCAGGCCGGCAGCGCCCACTAATATTCATTCACTGAGGGCACTGAGGAGGCACTTACTGTGTTCAGATTCAGCACCAGGGTGCTGGGAATGTAAACACAACCAAGGACGACATGGTCCAGCACTGGAGGTAGACTTCTCCCACCACTGCAGAAAACAGGCCAAATACCCTAATCCATCACACAGGTGCTGGGATGGCAGCAGCTGTGGGGAGGCCCCAGGAAGGGTGGGGATCCCAGAGGTTGGAGCAGCAGCCTGGGTACTAAAGTGCATGCAGGTGTGCAGGGAGCAAGGGGCCAGGGCCCTAGTGGGGGGGTACCCTCTGAGCAGTTCAGGGCCTTGAGTGTCACTGCAGCCTCAGGGAGGAGAGGGAGAGAGAGGGTCCCAGGAGCCAAAGCAACCTTGGTGTTGATCAGACAAGGGAGGAGGGGCAGGGTGTGAGAAAAGGCCGGGAGTCTGGTGCAACACGATGGAGGATGGGGCTGCAGGCAAGGATCTCTGCCACCCAGGGGCCTGGACCACCTCAGAGGCTTGGACCACCGCAGGGGCCTGGACATTTAAGGAGCTTGCATTTGCTTCCTAGGGCTACCATAACACAGTACCACAAACTGGGTGGCTTCAAATAGCAAATTTTTATTTTCTCATAGCTGGAGGGCAGAAGTCCAGATCAAGGGTGTCAGCAGGGCTGGTTCTTTCTGGAAGCTCTGAGGAAGAGTCAGTCCCAGCCATCTCCAGCTCCTGGGGGCTGCAAGGGGCTTGGTGTTCTGGGGCTTGCAGACTCATCACTCCACCCCTGCCTCTGCCTTCACCTGCTACTCTCCTCTGTGACTCTGAGTCCTTTCTGTCTTTTATAAGGACACTCTTGTTGGATTTAGGTCCCATCCTAATCCAGTGTGATCTGCAAAGACCCTATTTCCAAATAAGGCCACATTCTGAGGTTCTGGGCAGATGACATCCCACCCAGTACAGAGCTCAGTGGAGGTTTGTGGTTTGCTCCTTCTTTCCTCTGGGACAGATTCCTTCCTTCCTGCAGTGTGTACTGTGGACCTCAGGTGACAGGCAGCAGGAGCTGTCCCTGTAGTGAGTAAGGCCCATTCCATGTTAGACCACAGATATTCATGAACTGGAATAGATCTGTCAGATGAATATCTAAAATAAATAAATAAGTAAAAAGCTGAAACATTAAGAGTAATTGCCCAAGGGGAAAATTTTTCTGAAAATAAATTACATTGGGCTTATTTGCAAATATTTTCAGATAAGAGCCACAAATAACTGAATTTTTTCACAAATCCACAGTGGTGCATGTCACCACCTCTCCAGAGTGGCTGCCTCCTAGGGGGATCCTAGTGCAGCTGGGAGGCACTGGCACTGGCACTGGGGCAGAAGGCCCAGGGCTGTAAGCTCTTCCCAGAGGGCCGTCTCCCTCTGGCAGCCCCTCTACTCCTTGGGGCCTGCCCGCCTCCAGGGAGCCTCAGCCCTGTGTTAGGAGCTTTCTTTCTACCTGCGGTCTCCCCTTCCAGCCTTGGTTGTCGCTGCTCCCCCTTCTGCCCCTCCCCCTCACGGGGCCCCCACTGTCCTGGCCCAGCCAGAGGTCACCTTTGCCTCCCTGGAATTCCCACAGGTCTGCTCTGCTGGCCCCCTCACTGCAGCTTCCCGCACCTGTCTCAGGCCCTCCTGGTACCTGCACAGCCCCAACCCCCCAGGAGGGCCTGCCCGTGGGAGTCCCTCCTGCCTGTGCAAGCGTAACTCAGGTTATATTTTTCCTTAAACGCGTGACTTCGCGTGTTGAAGCTCCTCCGCTGTGCGGCCGCCCACACACACTGCTGGAGGAGTCCGCTCCGCCTGGAGTGTGCTCTGGGCTCCCGCGACCACCGCCCTGTCTCTCTGGCCCAGCCCCATCCACTTGTCAAGGCTCCGCAGGAAAAGGACCCTCTGAGGCCATTCTAGGCTCCAGGTGACAACGCCCTTCGGTGCTTGTCACGTGAAGAAGGTGATAATACCGAACTCAACAGGTATCTAGGGAGGGTTCTGCATGCGCCCTGGGATTCCGCAGCAAACCAGACAGTGCCACTGTCATTCCAGCGCCCACCGCACCCCAGCGCACACCCCATCCGAGCAGCGCCCACCGCACCCCAGCGCACACCCCATCCCAGTGCACATCAGCATCTCGCAGCAGCAGCATCACCTCACCAACAGCTCATTTGCCTTGTGGGCTCACCACGGACCGGGCCCCGAGTGCCAACCGCTTTAGGTTCACTGCCTCTCCTCATCCCGAAGACAAACACTTCGGGGGCGGGGGGTGGGGGGGGAGACAGAGAATCAAGAGAATGAACTGTGCTCAAGGATGGAGCTGGCGGGAGCTGTTGGCTGCAAGCACTGGGGGCTGCGTCAGTCTCCTGGGGTCTGGGACCTCTGCCTGTTCTAGCCATGAGGCAGAACTTCAACTGAGCACTGGCTGCTAAAAAATCTCATTCAGTTTCTTCATTTGATAGCTCCCAACCCAGCTGGGTGCCGCCAGATGCTGGGACACCAGAGTGGGCACCCATCGCTCCAGCCCACCGCCTCGCACCCTAATTCAAGCCTGTGTGTTCACTCTTTCAGAGAACTGTAGAATAAAGAGGTTTTACATCCTTTTTTCATACTAAGTTTGGAAATCTGGTTGTATTTTACACTTAGAGCACATCTCAGTTGGACCAGCCACATTTCCAATGTTCAAAGCCACGTGTGGCTAGTGGCTGCCAACTGATCTAAATTAGAATAGCCTCTCCCCCTACATACTTCTTCTATTTTGAATTAGGAAAAATGTTAAGCATGTAGAATGTACATAACACATATGTATCTACCACTGAAATTCAGTTTGCATTGTCATCAAAATTAAAACAAAATTTTACATTTCAACAGTTTAAATTTTTTTTCTATATTTGATCCACATTTCCCTTTTATTTTTAAAGATATAAACTTACAGGAATAGCCAGAGCCTCCCCATCATCCTTCCCCCTGACCCTTTGGGTCACACTCAGTTGGAGTTGGTGGTGGGTCATTCCTAGGCATGTATCTGTGCTTGTGTCACAATTGTATGTGTCCATACATGTTATATTTTATCCTTTGTACATTTTAAAACTTTACATAAATGATGTCATGCTGTATTTAATCTTTATGCAATATGCTTTTTGCACTCAACATTATGTTTTTGAGATTCATTTTGTGGTGATACATGTAAACCTGGTTCATTTATTCCAATATATGGTACGTTCCACTGTGTGGATAAACCACAGTTTATTCAGTGTTCCCCTCCTGAGGTGCTCCCAGTTTATTTCCTTTTTCACTGTTACAGTCAGTGCTGCAAGGAAAATCCTTTCACCTGCCTGCTTCCTCTTGGTCGCTGGTAAGACTTTTTCCAAGTCTCACGCCCAGGCATGGACCAGAGGGATGTGCGTCTCAGCTCTGCGGGATGGCTGTGCACAGCGAAGGTCCCGACATACAGACAGGTGTAAGTCACACAGCAGGAGCAGTGCAGGGAACCCGCCTTCCCTGCCTCTCCCAGCACTTAGTGTTTTTGTCACTATGCTGGCTTCTGTGAAGTGGTGTCTCGTCCTCATCTGCATTTCCACAATGACTAGTGAAGTCTCTTTGCTGATTGTTCAGTGTCTTCTTCTGTGTTACTGTTCTCTAACTTTCAAAAAAATTGCTTGTCTTTTTACTTTTTGATTGATTTTTAGGAGTTCATTGCACATACTGTGGATACCACTCCTTTGGGGTTTGCAGCTACCTCATCCTGGAGTGTCTTTTCATTTGACAAAAAGTAAATCACATTTATTAATCTTTTCCTTTAAGGCTTGTGCTTCCTGTTTCTTGCATAGGAAATCCTCTCCTATCCTGATGTTTCCTTTTCTTGTAAAAGTTTTACAGTTTTGCTTTTACATTTAGGTCTCTAATGCATCTGGGAATTTATTTTTGTTTATAATGAGAGGTAGAGATCTCATTCTATCCTTTATCATTGTATGTGTGTATCTGTATCTATACATATCCACATACATCTTTTATAACTTTGTCCTTTATAATGTGAATAACTAGATTATTCTGGCACCTTTTCTCTTTCATCATTGAGCCAGTTGTTTCATAGCCTTTATTAAACCTGTTATTTCTAAACTGTGACATCACCTCTCACATGCACCGATGCGCCACAGTAACACCATTTTCCTCTGTGTTCTGCGTTCTCTCCTATTGATGACGTCCCGCATCTTTCTTCTTCACAGTTTTCAGCTGCTCCTGGCACGTTCCACCTGCATTTAGACAAGACAGTCACGCGCCACGCAGCGCCTCCAGCACTCAGATGGGAAGTGCATTGAGTTTGCAGGTTAATTTGGGCAGAATGCCATCTTGACATTTTTGAATAGGCCTCTCTCTCCACTTATTTAGGTCTTCTTTCATGTTTTTTAATAAAGTTTAATACCTCTCTCTGCAAAGGCCTTGCATAAGTTTTGATATATTTTCCTTGAGATGCATTTTAGTTGTAAATGTTGTCTTTTTGAAAACTACATTTTGTATCTGCTTGTTGGTTGTTTAAAGGCTGTTACTGACCTGCTATGCTGATTTTGTACCCAGAAATATTGCTAAAATTTCTTCTCAGCTCTAAGAATTTGTCTGTGTCTAATATCATCTGTGTTTGTTTCTTGCTTTGCATCCCCTCTGCATGTTTCTGCTCCAATTTCGCTTGCTGAGGGCTCCAGCACGACCTGCAGGGGTGCAGGCCTGGACACTTCCCAGCCTGGTCGTGAGATGCGTTTCCCTGGGATCCTGGTAGATACCTCATAACACACTAAGGAGGTTTCCTTCTATTTTTAACTTGCTGAGTTTTTTTGTTAATCAGAAATGGGTATTGAATTCTATCAATTTTTTTTTTATCTGTTGGTACAATCATTCATTTGTTTTTTCCTCTGGATTAATCTGTTAATGTGGTAAATTACGCTAACGTATCTTTCAATTTTAAATCACAACTAATGGTGCATACCGTTTAAAAGTCACTTGTACTATGGCTTCACTCCGCCGCCTCCTTCCTTCCATCCCTACAAGCAACCGCTTTCTTTGGGAATGTGCCTCCGCATTCATGGTGAACAGGCACGTGCTGTCCTGGCTATTCCCGTTTCACACGTGTGCACGGACTTCTCCCCACGGGCCGTGGCATTTTGTTCTCACACCCCCAGCTCCCACCCTCCCAGGAGACTTGTGGCATGCACATGTTTGGGTCAAATCAGTATTCAGTATCTACTTTATTGTGATAATAAACTCCACCCATAGTGTTCTCTGACTGTATTTGCCTTCTCATACAACTATTTTCCTCAAAATGAACTGATTTTTTCTATGAACCTGTCTACAAGCGATTCCAAACTTCCAACAGAAGTGAAGACATTTTCTCAGTGCTCAAAGGTGCCTGGCCATCCAGGACTTCTTTCTGTATAGACCCCCCACCGTGAGCCCTCTGTCCCCTCCCCACATGGACTCTGGGGGCCTCCCTTTGCTCCTCTTGGGCCCTCGCACACAGCCCACCATGTCCCAAGGTCTGGGCTGAGGCGGCCCTGCCCCCTCACATGTCTCCCCCAGCTGCAGGGCCACTGTGTGCCCTCCCAACAAACACGTCCCTGGCCAGGCCAGCTCCCTCCCTCTGCCCAGGGGAGGTGCCTCCCACGTGTGTGAGCGGCTGTCTCCCTCCCAGCGGGGCCTGGCTGCCTGGGCCCACTTCATTTCTCCTGGTGGAGCACGACCCCAGTGAGGAAGGCACCCTCCATGCGATCCTGGTTGTCTGCAAGTGTTTTTCTACCCTTCTGCTTGATTTGACTGGGTTGCACACTATCTTCCCTCAGAATTGAGGACACTGTCCTTTGATGCATTCGGGACTGTTGCTCAGCATGTTGTAGCATTCAGGACCGCTGAAGAGAATCCGGGTGTGCAAATCTCTGTGTTGCACACTGATGCCCCCCTGTGAACATCCAGTTTCTGGTGGACAGGATGAACCATCCTATAAATGTCAGCTAGCCACACTCCTCAGCCACCCCAGTGCTCACCCAGTGGGCCCACGTGCATGGTAGCCTTGATGGCAGAGATGAGGGCAGGCATGAGTCTGACATGGGCCCCTCTCACCAGGGCTGGTCTAGCTCCTGTTGTGGAGGGTCCCATCTGTTAGCAGCAGAGACCGAAGCTGAGCGCATGTTATAATACTCCCTCACCCTTAAAGAGATCATCCAGCAGGTTGATAAGTTGATGGCAGTGTGGATCTTCAAGAAAAAGTGAAGATCAGCAAAAATGGTAAATATAAAAAGAATATATACATACACACACACAACTTTTATTTAAAAGATGTGTAAATGCTTAAAGAAAAATTATAAAACTGTATGAAGTTTGTAATATATATAGATAAAATACATATAATAACAATACTACAAGGATGGGAGGAGGTTAAACGGAACCATCCCATCCCAAGACTCCTTTATTTTACATGAAACAGTGCAGCATTAACTCTAAGTAGGTTGTGGGAAATTGCGTAAGATTCATAATATAACCTCCACAGCAAACACAACAAATTACTGCGAAGTTTAGCTAAAGAGACGACAGCAAGACAGTTCTGGCTCCTGGTCCAGTATTAAGGGGCTTGGACGTCATTGCTCTCATCCTCATGAAAGAAAAAAGCGGAACAGACTAAAAATCAACATCTCTTCTTAGATCCATCAGAGAACTGAGGTCACAGAACACCGCAGCCCCCAGACTGGAGAGACAGAAGAATACAAGCATAAATCTAACAAAGTAAGTCTAAGCCGCGCATGAGGAAAACTATAAAATGCTGATGAAAGAAACCAGTGAGGCTCTAGATGAATGGAAAGTATTCCATGTTCCTGGCTAGGAAGGCTCAATGTTGTCGGAGTATCGGTTCTTTCCAATTTGACCTATAAATTCAACGTAATCCGAATCAAAATCCCAGCAAAAAGGATTCTAGGAAGATGGCAAAACAGGAAGCACCAGGAAGGAATCTGTCTGATGTGACTATTTTGTAATTGTAGAGTCTATTAAAGGCTTGCAGCTTCCAGGAGGCTTAGATGGTATTTGCAGTTAACTGCAGTCAATTTCAGCTCTTAGCACAACAGCAGCTACCCAGCCCCACCCTCAGCCATGTGGCCGGCAGCTGTGCAGGTGTTTCTGGAGCAGCTTGCATACAGTTTGTGGGAGCCAGGGTGGGCAAAAAGCACTCTGTCCTCCAAATATTGGCGATCTGTGCCCTGATCACTGATTGCTGCTTCAGATGGCAGAGGTGCAAAGAGGTGGGAAGCCATTGTTGCCCCTCCCCCACCAGCTGAAGTGACTCCCAGGAGATTTAAAGGGCCAGCAGCCTCCCCCCCCCCCCCCCCCCCCGCTTCATTTTTTTTTTCCTTTCCCCTTTTGGGAGCCAGACATTAAAGACTAGGACATTCAAAAGCAATTGCATATATGGAGAAAATTACAAAGTGACTGCATGTGCTTAGGGCAAGGCACTGGCTCAGAAAAGACCTGAGGAGACCTTAGGTTTACACCTCAGGCTGATGCTTGGCACCGCGACACCGTACAATCATAAACAAACAGAAACAAAAAACAAACACAACAACAAGGAAAAGCAAACCCTGGGTAAAGGGGAGGAGTTATCATATCATTAGATTCAAATGTCCAGTTTTCAACAAAAAAATCACAAGGCCTACAAAGAAAAGGAAAGTATGGTACAATCAAAGGAAAAAATAAATCAACAGAAACTGTCCCTGAAAAACCCTGATGGCACGTATTTACTAGACAAAGACTTTAAAGATCCTCAAAGAATGAAAGAACCATGTGGAGAAAGTTAGGAAAACGATATATAAACAAAGTGGACGTATCAACCAAGAGATATAAAACCTAAAAAAAAAAACAAAAAGAAATTCTGGAGCTGAAAAGGACAATAACCAAAATTAAAAATTCACTAGAGAGATTCAAAAACAGATTTAAGCAGGCAGAAGAAAGAATTGGGGAACTTGAAGACAGGACCATGGAAACGAGCAAGTCTGAGGAACAGAAAGAGAAAAAATGGAAGAGAGCAAATAGAGCCCAAGGGGTGGGCGACCACCAAGTGTGCCAGTGCTGTGGGCACCCCAGAGGGAGAGGCAGGTAAAGGGGAAAGGAGAATATTTAAAGAAATAGTGGCTGAAAACATACACAATTTCATGAAATACATAAACATTCATGAAGCTCAATGAACTTCAAGAAGATGAACACAAAGAGTTCCACATCGAGACACATTATAATCAAACTTTCAAAAGACAAAGAGGGAATCCTGACAACAGCAGGAGAGAAGCGGCTCATTACATACGAGGGACCCTCAATAGGATCATCAGCACATTTCTCATCCGAGACTCTGGAAACCAGAAGGCAGTGGGCCAATATATTCAAAGTGCTAAGAGGAAAAAAGCCTGTCAATCAAGAATCTCATGTCTAGCAAAACTGTTCCTCAAAAGTAAGGGAGAAAGGAAGGCATTCTCAGATAAACAAAAGCTGAGGGACTTTGTCACCACTAGACCTGTCCTGCAAGAAACGCTCAAGCAAGCCCTGTGAGCTGCAGTGAGAGCACACAAGACAGTGATTTGAAGCCACATGAAAAAATAAAGATCTCAATAAAGGTAAACACATTGGCAATTATAAAAGATAGTATTATTATAACAAAAGTTTGTGACTCCACTTTTTGTTTTCTACATGATTTAGGAGACTAATATATTTTTAAAAAAATAATTATTACTCTAAAAGCTAGTATTATTGTAACTTTGGCTTGTCACTCCACATTTTGTTTTCTATAGAATTTAAGAGACTAATGCATTTAAAAGAATCTTTATTCTATGGTTTTTGGGCACACAATGTATAAGGATATAATTTTGTGACATCAACAATTGAAAGGGGTGAGGATGAAGGCAAAAAGGAGCAGAGTTTTTGTATGTTATTGAAGTTAAACTGGTAAAAATTAAAATTATTTATATATGTAAGTGTTATTACTTTAGGATGTTAAATGTAATCCCTATAGTAACCACAAGGAAAATAGCTATAGAATGTACACAAAAGGAAATGAGAAAGAAATTCAAGCATTTCACTACAAAGTATCAACTAAACACAAAAGAAGAAAGTAATGCAGGAAATGAGGGACAAAGACAGCTATAAGGCATACAGGAAACAAATAGCAAAATGAAAAAAGTCCTTCCTCATCTGTAATTACTTTAAATGTACATGGATTAAACTCTCTAATCAAAAGACAGAGATTGATAGAATGGTTAAAAACACATGATACAATCATATACTGTGTACAAGAGACTCACTTTAGATCCAAAGATACAAATAGGTTGAAACCAAAAGGATGGAAAAAGAGATTCCATGCAAATAGTAACAAAAAAGAGCTGGAGTGGCTATATTAATATCAGAAAAAAATAGACTTTATATCAAAAAGGTTATAAGAGACGAAGAGGAATATTGTATATTAATAAAATATAAGAAGATATAACAATTATAAACACTTACCCATTTAATAACAGACCATCAAAATATATGAAGCAAAACCTGAGTGAACTGAAGGGAGAAATAGGCAACTCTACATTAACAGTGAGGAACTTCAATCTTGCCTCTCAATAATGGATAGAACAACCAGACATAAGATAAGTACACTTAGACAAGTGTACTTAAACAATAAACCAACTAGATCTAACAGACATATACGGAACACTCTCTTCAACAACAGCAGCACACACATTTTTCTCAAGTGCACATGGGACATTTTCCAGGATAGACTGTATGTTAGGCCATAAATCAGGTCTTAATAAGTCTAAAAATATAGATATCATACAAAGTATCTTCTCAGACCACAGTGGGATGAAGTTAGATATCAATAACAGAAGTAAAACTGGAAAATTTACAATTGCGGTTGTGTCTTACCCAGCCAATGGATCAAAGACGAAATCACAAAGGAAATTAGAAAATACTCAAAGATGAGTGAAAACAGAAACACAACACGCCAAAACTTACACATGCAGCTCCATCACCCTCCTAGCTTTACAGCGTAAGGAACTAGAAGAAGAACAAACTAAACCCAAAGTGAGCAGAAGGAAGGAAATAATAACTATTAGAGCACAGATAGACAAAATAGAGAATATAGAAACAGTAGAGAAAACCAATAAAACCAAAAGTTGGTTCTTTGAAAAGATCATCAAAATTGACAAACTTTAGCCAGGTATACTAAGAAAAGAGAAGAGTCAAAATACTAAAAGCAGTAATGAAAGTGGGGACGTTACTACTGATTCTACAGAAATAAAAAGGGTCATATAGTATGAGAGTACTATGAAAAATTATATGCCAACAAGCTGCTTAACCAAGAGAAAATGACAAATTCCTAGAAACACAAAACTTACCAAGACTAAATCACAAAGAAATATAAACTCTGAAGAGATCTATAACTAGTAAGGACATTGAATCAGTAATCAAAAATCTCCCCAAAAGGAAAGTCCTGGGAAGCCAAGGAATGGATGACTTCACTGGTGAATCCTACTGAACATTCAAAGCAGAATTAATACCTGTCCTTCTCGAACTTTTCCAAAAAAATTGAAGAGAAGGGAAGGCGTCCTAACTCATTCTATGAGGCCAGCATTACCCTGATACCAAAGCCAGACATTACAAGAAAACTACAGACCAATTTCCCTTATGAACACTGATGCGAAAATCCTTAACAACATACTAGTAGAACAATTTCAGCAGCATATTAAAAGGATTATACACCATGACCAAGTGGCATTTGTTTCTGGAACATAGGATTATTCAACATATGAAAATCAATCAATGTAATATACTATATTAACAGAATGAAGGAAAAAAGGATCATCTCAATTGATGCAGAAAAAGCATTTGACAAAATTTAACACACTTAACATGATACAACTTCTAACAAATTAGGAATAGAAAGAAAGTACCTCAATATATGACCTCAGTAAAAGCCATACATAAAAACACCCAGTGAAGATCATACTCAGTGGTGAAAGACTGGAAGCTTTTCCTCTTAAGATCAGGAACCAGGCGAGGATGCCCACTCTCACCACTTCTATTCAACTACTACTGCAAGTTCGAGCCAGAGCAAGTAGGAAGGGGAAAAAAGCAAAGAAAGAAAAGGAAGGAAGGGAGGGAGGGAGGGAGGGAGAAAGAGCATCCAAATTGGAAAGGAAGAAGTAAAATTACCTCTGTTTGCAGATGATATGATTTTATATGCAGAAAATGCTAAGAAGTTGAACAAAAAACACCTGTTATAACTAATAAATGGATTCAGCAAAGTAGCAGGATACAAAAGTCAACACACAAAAACCAGTTGCATTTCTACATATTAACAATGAATGATCTGAAAAAATTACAAAAACAATTCCTTTACAATAGGATCAAAAAGAATAAAATACTTTGGAATTAACTTAACCAAAGAAGTGAAAGACTTGTACAAACTACAAAACACTGCTGTAAGAAATTAAAGAAGAAATAAATGGAAACACATCGATGCTGATGGACTGGCAGACTTAATGTTGTTAAGATGTCAATAATACCCAAAGTGATTGTCAGATTGAATGCAATCCCTATCAAAATCCCAATGACTTTTTTTTTTGTAGAAATAGAAAACTCCTTCTAATATTTATATGGAATCTCAAGGGACCCCCAAATAGCCAAAACAATCTTGAAAAAGAACAAAACTGAGGACTCACACTTTTTGATTTCAAAACTTACTACAAAGCTACAGTAATCAAGACAGTGTGATATACTGCCATAAAGACAGACACATAGACCAATGGAATAGAATAAAGAGCCCAGAAATAAATCCTCACATAAATGGTCAAATGATTTTTTTTGACAAGATGCCAAGACTATTCAATGGGGAAAGGGCAGTCTTTTCAACAAATGGTGCTGGGAAAACTGGATGCCCACATGCAGAAAAAAAAAAAAAATGAACACGTACCTAGCACCATATACAAAAATTAACTCAAAATTGACCAAAGACTTAACACGTAAGACCCAAAAAGTCTTAATGTAATATAACTAAACTTTTAATGTAAATGTAAGACTTAAAACTCTTAGAATAATACACAGGGTAAAAGCTTCATAACATTGGATTTGGCAGTGATTTCTTAGATATAACACCAGAGGCAACAAAAGAAAATTTAGATAAAATGGACCTCCTGAAAATTAAACATTTTTGTGCATCAAAAGACAACATCAACAGAGTGAAAAGGCAATCCATGGACTAGGAGAAAATATTTGCAAATCATATATCTGATAAGGGATTAATAGCTTGAACATACAGAAAACTCCTAAAGCTCAACCCAATTCAAAAATGGGCAAAGGACTTGAGCAGACATTTCTCCAAAGAAGATATAAAAATGGCCAATAGGCACATGAAGAGATGTTCAACATCACTAATCACTAGGGAAATGAAAATCAAAACCACAATTTGATACCACCCCAAACACCCATTAGGATGACTATAATAGTAACAATAATGAAAAAGAAAAGAAAAAGTATTGTCAAGGATGTAGAAACATGGGAAAACAGTATGGCGGTTCCTTAAAAAATAAAAGTTGAAAAAACAATGAAATTGCCGTATGATGCAACAATTCCACTTCTGTGTATATACTCAAAAAGTTGAAAGCAGGGTCTCAAAGAGATATTTGTACACTCACGTTCATAGCAGCATTATTCACAATAGTTAAAACACAAAAGCAACCCAAGAGTCCATCAGTGGATGAATGGATAGCAAAATGTGGTATATCCCCATTGTTATACAATGGAATATTACTCTGCCTTAAAAAAAAGGAAATTCTGCAATATGCTACAACATGAATGCACCTTGAGGAGGACATTATGCTAAGTGAAATAAACCAGTCACAAAAAATCCCCCAAAATACTGGATGACTTCACTTATATGACATACTTAGAGTAGTCAAAATTATAGAGACAGACAGTAGAATGGTGGCTGCCAGGGACTCGGGGGAGGAGGGAATATGTAGTTGGTGTTTAATGGCTATAGAATTCTGGTCTTATAACATGAAAAGCGGTATGGAGATGGACGGTGGTGATGGTTGCATAACATTATGAATGTATTTAACACCACTGGACTGAACACTTAAAAATGGTTACAATGGTAAATTTTATGCTATTATATTTTAATACAATAAAAAATTACTAAAAAAATAAAATTCCAGCAAGTTGTTATTTAGATATTGACAAACTGATTCTATAGTCCATATGGAAAGGCAAAAGACCCCAAATAACCAGCACAATATTGTAGGTAAAGAATAAAATCATTGGACTGACACTACCAGACTTCAAAACTTAATGTAAAATGGCAATAATCAAGGCAGTGTGGTGCCGACCAGAGAAAAGACAAATAGATCAATAGAATAGAATAGAGAGCCCAGAAATCCACCCACAAATACTGATGTTTGACAAAAGAGCAAAGGCAATTCAATAGAAAAAGGACAGTCTTTTCCACAAATGGTACTGAAGTACTGGACACCCACATTAAAAAAGAAAAACTAGATACAGACTTTACACCTTTCACAAAAATTAACTCAAAATGGATCATGGACCTAAATATAAAACTCAAAGTTATAAAACTACTACAAGATAATGTAGGAAAAAATCTAGGTGGTCTTGGATTTGGTGATCACTCGAAAATGACATCAAAAGCAGGATCCATGAGAGAAAGAATTGATGAGTTAAACGTCACTTAAACTAAAAACTTCTGCTCCATAAAAGACACTGCCAAGAGAATGAAAAGACAAGTAACAGACTGGGAAAAAAATATTTGCAAATTACATATCTGATAAAGAACTGATATGCAAAATATAAAAGGAACTCTAAAAACTCAACAATAAGAAAACAACCCAATTTAGAATTGGGTAAAAGATCTGAACAGACTCCACCAAAGAAGATATACAGATGGCAAATAAGCATGTGAAAAGGTGCTCAAGGCCAGGATGGTGGCTCATGCCTGTAATCCCAGCACTCTGGGAGACTGAGGCAGGAGGGTCGCTTGAGCTCAGGAGTTCAAGACCAGCCTGAGCAAGTGCGAGATCCCATCTCTACAAAAAATAGAAAAATAAGCCAGGCTTCGAGGCTTGAGCCCAGGAATTTGAGGTTGCTGTGAGCTATGATCACGTCAGTGCACTCTAGCCCAGGTGACAGAGCAAGACTGTGTCTCAAAAAAGAAAAAAAAATGCCCAAAGTCATATGTTATTAAGGAATTAAAAATTAATATAAAAATGAGATAACACTACACACCTATTAGAATGGCTAAAATCCAAAACACCAAATGCTGGCAAGGATAGGGAATCAGAACTCTCATTTGGAGACCACTTGCTCAAGGCTTCTTGGGTGCGGTTCTCTGGGCCACAGTTGCACATATTTGGCTCAGAATAAACCTCTTTAAATTAAAAACAAAAAAAAAGAAAGCAATCCTCATTCCCTGCTGGTGGGAATACAAAATGGTGCAGCCACTTTGGAAGACAGTTTGGCAGTTTCTTATAAAACTAAACCTACTCTTACCATATGATCCAGCAGTCACGCCCTTTGTATTTACCCAAAGGAGTTGAGAACTTATGTCCACATAAAAACTTGCACACAGATGTTTATAGCAGCTTTATTCATAACTGCCCAAACCTAGAAGCAACCAATTATGTCCTTTAGTAGGTGAAGGGATGAATAAACTGTGGCACATCCGTACAATGAAATATTATCAGCACTAAAAAGAAATGAGCCATCGAGCCATAAAAAGACATGAAGTCTTAAGCATATTGCTAAGTGAAAGAAGCCAATCTGAGAAGGCTACAGACTATTATTTCAACTATATGACATTTTGGAAAAGGTAAAACTATAGAGAAAGCAAAATCATCAGTGGTTGCCAGGGATTCAGGGGAGGGAGGGAGGGATGAACAAGTGATGCACAGGAGATTTTTAGGGCAGTAAAAGTATTCTGTATGATACTGGAATGGTAGAGACATGGCGTTGCATTATACATTTCTCAAAATCCATAACACAGAGTGAACCCTACTGTAACCTACAGACTTCACTTAATAATAATGGACCATTATTAGCTCATCAATTGTTAACAAGTGTACCACTCTAATGCAAAATGTTAATAATAGAGGAAACTGTGGTGGGGATAGGGTGGTTGTATGAGAACTGTGCACATTTTTCAATTTTCTGGACACCTAAAACTACTCTAAAAATAATCTGTTAGTTACAAAAAGACAATGGCAAAGATAGAATGGAATAGTAAAAAACTATTAAAGTAACCCAAAGAAGGCAAGAAAGGCGGGACAAATGAACAACACTGACAAAAAAAAAAGAAACAAATAGAAAAATAGCAGCTCTAAACACAACCATATAAATAATTACATTAAATGTAAATGGAATAAATACTTCAATTAAAAGGCAGAAATTATCAGATTGATAAAAAGTAGAACCCAAGTATATGAAGTTATAAAAGTCATACATTAAATACAAAGCCAAGGTGGGTTGAAATTAAAATGGTGGAAAGAGATATACCATGCAAACAGTAATCATAAGAAAGTTGGAGCGGCTGTTCTAATATCAGACAAAATAGACTTTAAGACACGGAGTATTACCAGAGATAAAGAGGGATACTTCATAATAATAGAAAGCCAATATGTCAGGAAGATATAACAGATATAATGTATACTATCTAATAAAGTTTTATAATACATGAAGCAAAAACTAACATATCTAAGAGAGAAACACATAAATCCACAATCATAGTTGGAAATTTTGGCAACCCTCTCTCAGTAACTGACAGAACAAGTAGATTAAAAAAATCAGTTAATGGTATAGAACAGTGGTCCCCAACCTTTTTGGTATCAGGGACTGGTTTCATGGAAGACAATTTTTCCATGAATCAGGCAGGGGTGGGGATGGCAAGCGATGGGGAGCGGCTATAAGTACAGATGAAACTTCGCTGGTCAGCTGCTCACCTCCTGCTGTGCAGCCTGATTCCTAACAGGCCACAGACCAGTACTAGTCTGCAGCCTAGGGGTTGGGGACCACAGGTATAGAAGATCTGGTTGACATCAACTACTTTGGCCTGACAGTTAAAGGACATCACACCAACAACTACTGAATTTACACTTTTTTCCTATTGCACACGGAATGTTCATCAAGACAGGCCAAATTGCTGGGCCATAAAAGATTAGGAAATACTTGAAACTGAATGGTAATAAAAATGCAGCACATAAAATTTGTAAATGCAGTGAAAAAATCCTTACAGGGTGTGGTATAATATGAAATATATTTGGTCTTGTTCCCCGGTTTCTGTCTCCTAGCTATTAAAATGCTCGGAATTTCCTTAGTGATGGGATTGTCTTTTGTTTTAAGACCTTTAGACCACATCTGGATTTATGCTAATGAACCCCTAGACAGCCTCAGAATAGGGCTGGCTGCCTGAAAGACCTGGTGATCAGAGAATTGGAAATTTCAGCCCTAACCCACTGACCCTTGGGGAGGGAGGGGACGGCTGGAAATCAAGTGCTATAAACACTCTTAACAACAAGATTTGATGAGCTTTTGGGTTGCTGGGAGGGTGGTGCCCCCAGAGAAGCCAGGGAAGATCTGTGCCCCCACCATGCCAATCCACCTCTTCCTCTGGCAGTTCATCTGTATCCTTTCTATGAAACTGGTAAACGTAAGCAAAGTGTTTCCCTGAGTTCTGTAAGCCATCCTAGCAAATGGTCAGACCCAACCAAAGAGGGGGTTGTGCGAACCTCAACTTATAGCCATCTGGTCGGAAACACAGTTCACAACCTGGGACTTGCGACTGGCATCTAAAGTGGGGAGCAGACTTGTGGGACTGACCTGTGGGATCTGACACTATTTCCAGGCAGATAGTGTCAGAGCCGAATTGAATTATAGGACACTCAGGGTACTTAGGTGTCCACTGGAGAATTGCTTGATGTATGAAGAAAAACCTCCACACATTTAGTCACAGAAGTGTATGTGTTATACAGTAAAAGGAAAAACCAGCTTTTTTTCCTTAAACAGGGAAATACATAGCTTTAAATGCATATATTGGAAAGGATAAAAAGGTTTAAAATGAATCTAAGTTTCTATTTTAATAAAAACAAATTAATTAAAATCAAAGTAAGGAGAAAATCAGAACTAGTAAGGTTAATAGCAGAAATCAATAAGATGGAAATAAACAATAGAATAAAGTTGATTTTTTGAGAAGACTAACCTCTAGCAAAATCAATAAAGATAAGAGAGAGAGACAGAGTGCCAGTGTGCACTACCAAAGTCAGCAGGAAAGACAGACTGTCATTACAGATCCTACAGACACCACCTAAAAGATGATAAGGAGATGTTATAAACAAATTTCTGCCAATTTGAATGAAATGGAAAAATCCTTGAAAAATACAACTCACAAAAACTGACACAAGATAAAACAGAAAATCTTAATAATACAGTAGCCATCAAATACCAAAATTGTTATTAAAAACCTTCCCACAAAGAAAACTCCAGGCCCAGAGGGTTTCACAGGTAAATTCTATCAAACATTTAAGTAAAAAACAAATTTTACTTAAACCCTTTCAGAAAATAGAGCAGGAGGGAAAATTTTCCAACTCATTTTATGAGGCCAGAATAACCCTCATGCCAAAACTTTTAGGAACAGATGACTTTACAAGAAAGAAAAATTACAGATTAATAGCCCTCATGAGCATGCAAAAATTCATAAGTAAATATTAGTGAATCAAATCCATCAATATATTAAAAAGATAATACATCACAACCATGTAGGGTTTATCATAGGGATTCAAGCTCACTTTAAAATATTTTAAAAACCAAACAAGGTAATCTACCATATTAACAGAATAAGGAGAAATATCATAATGTAAAAGTCATCAGAATCGAAATGGAGTCACTTGTGTTAAAAAAAAAAAATTTTTTTTAAAGCCCTGAAATAGAGCCAGGGAAAGCCACCAAGGGAGGGTTCTCATGCATAAATTCCTGATAACAAGAACCATTACAAAAGACTCTACAAAAACCACAACATTGTCCAAAGGCCATCACCTTACACAAAAAATAATTCCACGAGGACGTCTGCACACCAACTGCCTGTCCAGCCTCAAACTGGCATCACCCTTGGTATTGATCCTTATAGCCAAGGATAATAATCTCAAAACAATTACGTAACCCTCCCCGTTTTTTCTTTAAAAACCTTTGTCTTCCTTTACCTCCCTGAATATGCTCACAGTTTACTATGGCACGTATATTCCCATTACAATGCCCTATTCTCAAATAAATATCATTTTCTTCTAAAGAGCCTCTGTTTGTTATTTAGGTTGACAATATGATCCACTTAACAGACACAGGAAAAAACACTCGACACAAGCTAATACTGACTCTTGATAAAAACAAATCAAAACTCTCAGCAAACTGGAAACAGAAGGGGGCTTTCTAACTCTGATAAAGGGCACCTACGGAAAGAGCTAAGGTCAGACCTAATGATGAGATAGTGAACGTTTTTGCCCCAAGACTTGGGGCAATGCAAGAATGTCCACTCTCATCATTTCTTCTCAATACTGTACTAGAGGTTTTACCCAGTACAAGAAGGCAAGAAAAATAAAAGGCATAAAGTTTGAAAAGGAAGGAGTGAAGCTGTCCCTATGCATGGATGACATGATTGTCCCTGCAGAAAATCCTAGGGCATCATCAGAACTACCAGTGAGATTATAAATGGGTTTAGCAAGGTCTCAGGATACAAGGTCAACATACACAAAAATCCATTGTGTTTTTATATTCCATCAACAAACTATTGGAAAGTAAGAGACAACTACGTTTACCACAGCATTGAAAAAATACCAGGGAAAAAATGCCAGGAATAAATTTAACACAGGACTTGCAAGTTGTTGGGCTAAAAACTATAAAACATTACTGACAGAAATTACCGAAGACCTATCTAACTAGAGAAGTAGATCATGCTCACAGATTGAAAGACTTCATATTGAGAATCTGATCTCTCCAAATTTATCTATGGATTTAATGCAATCCTAGTCATAATCCAGCATGTTTTTAAAAATAGAAATTGATAACTGATTGTAAAATTTACATGAAAATTTGAAGGACCTAGCATAGTCAAAACAATCTTGAAAAAGAAGACTAAAGCTAGAGGACTTTATTATCTAACTTTAAGACTTCATATAAAGCTGCCGTAATCAAAACAGTCTGGTCCTGGCATAAAGACAGACAAAAAGATTCATGGAACAGAGTAGAGTCCAGGAATAGACCCCACACTTGTTCCATCAACTGATTTTTGACCAGGAAGCCAAAGTAATTCAACAAGGAAAGAAAAGCATTTTCTGTAAATAATGCTGAAATAAATGGGTATCTCCACTGGGGGTGGGGGAGGAAAGAGAAGAAGAGCCTCGGCTCCTGCATCACATCACGTGCAAGACTAGCTTGGGACGGGTCATAAACCTAAACACAAAAGCTAAAGAAAACCGTAGAAACTTCGCGAAGAAACACATCTTTGTGACCTGAACAGATGAAGATTTCTTAGGCAATTTCTTGGGCACAGAAAGCAATGGCCATAAAAGAAATACTTGATAAATTAGATTTCACCTAAATAAAAAACTTCTGTTCATCAAAACACACCATTTTAAAAATGAATAAATAAGTCATTGATTGGTAGGAAATATTCACAGAAAACCTCTGATGAAGAGCCTGTATCCTGAGTACAGGAAGAAGTCTTCTCATTCAGTAAGAAAAAGGCCAGCCAATTTAAAAGATGGTCAAAAACCCGAACAGACATATCGCAGTAAAAGATATGCAAATGGACAATAGCCCGCAGCGCAAGTTCTCAACATCATTCGTCGGTAGGAAAATGCCAATAACAACATGCAAATAACAAAAACCATGAGATACCACTATGTACCCTTCAGAATGAATAAAATTAAAAAGATACAAAATGTTGGCTATGATGTGGAGCAATAAGAACTCCCACACTGCTAGTGAATATAGAAGAGTCAACTACTCTGGGAAGATGTCTGGCAGGCTTTTAGAATTTAAGCACACATTTACTATATGACCTTGCAACCCCAGTCCCAGGTGTCCATCCAGGAGATATGAAAACATATCTTGTACACAAGATGTGTACAAGAAAATTCATAGCAGCTTTATTTCTAACAGCCAAAACCTGGAAAAAATCCAAATGCCCATCAATAAGAGAATGGATAAACAAATTGTGGCATGGTCATACAATGGAATCCTACTCAGCTATCAAAAGTAATGGAATTTGACGTATTTAACATGGATGAACCCACAGACACCATTCTGAGTGAAAGAAGCCAGAAACAGGAGAGTACACACAGTCTGTAGGAATTCACTTAATTGAGTTTCTAGAATAGGCAAAACTACAAATGGTGCGTGACTTATGATGGTTCAACTTAAAATTTTTTGACTTTACAATGGTGTGAAAGCAATATGCATTCAGTAGAAACCATACTTTGAGTACCCATGAAACCCTTCTGTTTTTCACTTTCAGTACAGTATTCAATAAATTACATGAGATATTCAACACTTTATTATGAAGTAGGTTTTGTGTTAATTAATTTTGCCCAACTATAGGCTAATGTGTGTTCTGAGCATGTTTATGGTAGGCTAGGCTAAGCTATAACATTTGGTAGGTTAGGTGCATTAAATGCTTTTTCAACTTAAGATATTTTCAACTTATGACGGGTATTGGGACATAACCCCATTGTAAGCTGAGGGGCATCTGGAATGTAATTATTAATAAAACAGTAGTTATCTCTGGGAAAGACCATGATGGACTTTTTTGGAAGAGGGAAACATTCTACATCTTGAAAGAGGCGTGGGATAGACAGTTGTATCCATTTGTCAAAATTGGGTATGCTCTTTGCATTTTAATGTATGTATATTATACCTCAAAAACTAAACACTGTAAAAGAATTAAGTGACTGGGAGGGTAGGAGGTTAAGATGTTCAAGAATATCTGAATGTCAGCTGCTGGAAGTAGGTAATGGGTGTCCAGGGCTCATTATTCTGTTCACTTTATGTGTACTTGAAAATTTCCAAGATACAAGTTTAAAAAAAAAGACTATAGGCATGCCCTCAAAGAATGTCTCTTGGTTAATGCTTTCCTAGTATAATGCCTCTTTATTTTTAATACCCAAATTCATAGGCTATATGTATCTCTCAACACATCTTCCAGCCTTTCCTTATACAGAAAATTTATGTCCCTAAAACTCAATAAATATCAATTTTAACACAACAATGTGTGGGAAAATCTCTTGTTGCATTCCAGATGTAACTGCCAACACATCTGAATCTCCGTGGACGTAGTGGAAGGTGCTGACACAGTGTGGTGCCCAGAGGCCACGGTGGTGGACACAGAGCAGATGTTGTTTACAACCATATTAATTACTTGGTGACTAGGAAGTGATGTTTTAAGCATTTTGCACCTAACATAATAGTATGTTACTTACATATGGGTATTTCACTGTTTGGTTACATTTTAGAAAACTGGTTGGGGGCTTGGTTGTGATGTGTAAGGCATTGTCATAGTTTTCCATGTAAAGTAATGGGAAATAGATCCCCAGTTAGCATTTTAGCATGAAAAAGCAGGTTTTCAGAATGAATTACTGATGTTAACTGGGAAGTGTCCTGTAATAAGGAAAAAAACCCCAACTTTATCAAGTGATAAAAAATCAAATATTTATAAATTAAATGTTAAATATTTGTACAATAACACTCTCCTAGAAAACTTTTGGAATGGAAGAAAAGTCACTAATTATATAAAAGCTAATGAAAAGGAAAGGTAAATTTGAGAAAGACCAAGGCAGGAAAACAGAAAAAAGGAAGGAAGGAAAGAGGGAAGAGAAGGTGGGAGGGAAGGAGAGGAAGAAAGAAAAAAGAAAGAAGCAACAAAAGCAAGTTCTGCATATGGAGAGGAAGTCAGTTTGGGTTTAGATCACGCACAACCTCACGTAAGCACAGCAATTTCTGTCACGTCTTGAGGGAAGAAGCTACCGCGTAAGAATTCTACACAAGGCATAAAGACACCAGACTGATACTACATAGGTGCAAATATTTAGGAATTAAACATCCTTGATTCCTTTTTGAAAAAATTACTAGCCAATAAAATACATCCTGCAAATTGAGGAAAGAAAATCAAGAATTTAGCAGGTGGAAAGGACTGGGGGTGAGCAACGGGTCATTTATTACAGAATTAAAACCGACCAATTATGTAATTTATAGAACAAAATATACAGGTTACAAATCATGATTCTACAGAAAATTTGGTAAGTGGGGGAAGGAAGGAAGAATGTGTGATAACTTTATTATCTTTTATAGCAGGGGGTCATTAGACAGGGACTAAAATAGGAAAGAGTAGCTAATTTTTAAAAATCAACATTACTCCAATCTCAATGTTTTAGAAATAATCAGTTTTAATTTCATAAGAATATCTTATGAATATTTCTTATAATAAAACAATTTATCCAAAATTCAGCATTTTCTTTTGGTTTCACTTTAAATTTTACGTTAAATTCAGAAAAATTACATAACTACTTTGGATTCAAAACAGTGACATACGTCATGATCCTGAGGTGTGCACGTAGCCACACACCGCCCTCTTTCCCTCCCTCTTCCATCCAGAGAGAGATTGTGAGTTGTATTCACTAATGCTGCTGTTGCTTCTGGATGGTGAGATTTTAAATGTTCGAGTTCAACTCCCTAATTCCTTCTAGATGACATTATTTTTCTGATCAGAAGAGTTTTAAAGGCAAAGGCCACGGTAGGTAAACTGCTGGTGCCTGAGCGTGGATCAGGGCAGGGCGCTGCCTCTCTGGTGGTCACCGCCACACACAGCAGCAAAGAAAATGCCAGCTTCCCTCAAGGCTGCCCTTGCTGAAGCAATGGCAGTGACTGATTTAATTAAATCTCGACTCGTGAGCATGTCTTTTCAATGGCCTGTGTGAAGTGGGAAGTGCGCGTAGAGCTGCACCCAGAACTTCGAGTGTCTGGAGGACGAGCCCCTGGCCGTGGAGCTTCGTCTTCACTGGGAAGAAGGACAAACTGGTTATTTGTATTCGGGTATCTGGCAGACATTTCTTTGAGACAAACAGTTCAAGAAAAAAAAAAAAAAAGCACTACGTGCTGCCAATCACAATATTTGTGATTTCACACGTAAATTAAAGTTTTGGAAAATATCTGCCAAAGTGAGCATCTCGATCTTCAAAGACTTTTCTGATGAGACTGGGGGTGACATAACAAGTGATTCTTGTACTGAATCATGAACTACGTCAACATCTGGAAATCTATATAACTCAGTGAACTGTTGTTCCCAAACAATGCAGATGTTACAGAATCACATCTGGATAAAAGATCCATTCTGAGTACATCATCAATGAATTTTAATGGAACAGGACAAGAAAGGTCATTCATATGGTTTCAGATTCCACATTGTAACTAATCTTTTCTTTTTTAAAATAAATTTTATTTTGAAATAGTTTAAGACTCATAAGTCACAAAAATAGTACAGAGTTTCATGTACCCTTCCCCCAGCCTCCCCCAGTGACGATGTCCCACGCAGCCACACTACATTGTTAACAGCAGGGAAGTGGCATGGGTACAATTCCACCAAGTCAGTTACAGACCTCAGAAGGATTTCACCAGTTTTTACTGCCCTCATTTCTTTTTCTGTTGTCCCACTAACCTTTAAGAAGCTACCATTTGTCAAGTTTTGGTGCTGGTATCAAAAAAGAACATCCACAATGATCAGAATAAGGACATTAAAATACTTCTCCTTTCTGAAACTACTTATCTGTGTGAGGCTAGATTTTCTTCTTACACTTCAATGAAACACACATATCACAACAGATCGAATGCAGAATCCCAGCCAGACATTAAACAGATTTACAAAAATGTAAAACGATGCCATTCTTCTCACTAAATATTTTTGTTTTGGAAAATATAGTTATTTTTCTGTAAAATGTTATATTAATATGCCATAGATTATTTTTGTTTTTAAATGAATAAATTTTTTATCCTAGTTTTCATTTCAAATGCAATAAACACCGATATATGTAACCCACATAATAAACCAAAGCTCACTGGGGCCCTTAGTGGTTTTAGGGTTGTAAGAGCTCTGAGCTCTGCGAGGTAAAGCCTGGCAGCAGACGCACCTCCTCCCACAAAGCCCCAGGGCTCTCTAAAAGTCACATGTGCCAATAAACAGGTGGGAAGCCTTTTTATTCATCAATTTAAACACATATATTTGGGTCATATCATAACTTATCCAGAGGAAATTAAAAATTCAGAAGTTTCTAGAGTGATTGTCAATAGGGGAAACATGATGCAAACTGTAAGTATTTTAAAGTGACCTCTTATTAAACTACTTACTATTTAATCTAAACTCAGGCACAGTGGTCAAAGAAATTAAAATTACTCACCAACTTCATAGAATTCACATTTTTTTTAGAATGATCTTGCATTTAAACAGATTTTACAATGTTCAAATCCATGAAGTAAACAGCAGATTTTTAAAATATATTATTTTTCCAGTGTCCAGCTTAGTCTAAGATTTTGTAAGGCTAGTTTGATCCATGGCTGTGAAGAATACACAGATAGCAGCTGTAATGAGTAGGTGCATTCCCTCATAGAGAAGTTTTGGAGAAAATACACTCCATATAAACAAGTGATAACGCAGGGATGTCACCAAAATGATATATGCAGAAACTGGAATAGAACAAATCAGTGCGTAGCAGAAGCAAGCATGACTCAGTGCTGAACCACTGTTAATAAAAAAGAAAATGTTCATTAGCATATGTCACATGTATCACATAAGGCAAGAACATAAATGTAACCAACTTCACTTTGAGAGGGACTACTGTAATTCTTTCTCCTGGACTAGGAAGTGCTACATTCTTTCTTCCGCACACCCATCAGTCACTTTGATACTAGGCTAGGCATTCCTCCAGATGTCCTGGAGAAGGGAAAAACCAGTCCCTGCTCCCAAGGAGCACACGTTCTAGTGAAGGAGACAGGAAAAACCAGATAAATACCTAACATGTCAGGAGGAGATAAGTTCTATGAAGAAGAATAAAGCAGAGGCAACAGAAGAGTGATGGGCGAGGGCTACCATGTTCCATACACACCCCTTGAGCTCTCCAGAAATGCTTCCAAAACTTGACTGTACTTCAAGGACCCAGGGTGTTTGCTAGACATGTTTCTCCAGGACCCCTTCCCCCACAGAGCTCTGCACGGGGTCAGTCTGGGTGCAGGCAGTGGCTCCCCTGCTCTTCGGGGCCACCACAATTCGTAAAACATTGTTGAAAAATGCACCCCCCAATTTTGCATAGCCATTTAAAAATTTTAACCATGTACTATTGTATCACATATATTATAAAATATAACCAATGAATAGAATGTGACACAAATACCAGTTCTGGACTTTTCTTCCTGCTGTCCAGTGGAACATTTTGTCACTCTGGATTGGTCTGGGGGACACTGGCTCAAACGTGCTCGCTAAGCAAATTAACAGTGAAGAACAGCATTTTTGAAATAAGAACCACCCCTCAAAGCACATCAATGTCCTCCCTTTGTTTTCAAACCATTAAGACAATTGTTACAAACATCTAACCTATTCCTTAAAGCAACTCCTGTGAGTCTGTGCTTATTTCAAAATTACAAGTTCCATTATTTGAGCATCTTCATGCCTCCCTCACAACCTCTAATCAGTCACAAATCCTGTCTGAAAGGGCCTGTGGGCACCCCGAGAATCCTTGGAGGTCAGGCTTTCCAGGATCCTAATCCACGTTCCAGTTTTGTCGCCTCACCTGGAACACTGATGAGTTTTTAGCTAGTCTGTCTGTGGTCTCTGCACTGTGATCAGCCCATGTCCCCCATCCCTGCCACCTGGTCTCCCTAAGGCATGGCCTCCATCACTCACGAGCTGCCTCTGCTGACTGTCTGCACTCACAGGAGCACTACGGGTACAAAAACATGGCTGGGGATGACTGATATAAAGCAAGGTGCCTCAGGTTCAGTGTGGGAAGAGGCGTGAGCACCTCCACTGGGGTGGACAGCTCCTTTGGTTCAGGAATGTCCGTGCTGTGATGGGCCTGGACATGGGAGGTGAGCAGCAATGTGTGCACCTGGGTGTGTGTGCACCCATGTGCACCTGCATGCATGTGTTCTGGAAATGGGCTCCTTATTCCTGTTGGCCTGGCATCTCCACCAGGTGCCACTTAAAATGTCCCATAAACGTCTCCTGCTCCCGCTTCAGTGCTCACTGTCCTGCGAAGGGCACCAGCAGCCATCAGGGGCCAAAGGGCAGGGCTGTCCTGAGTGCCTAGCGCCTCACCTTCCCAGCAGCTGTCTCTGGTGACAGCTGGAGCTGACCCCTCCATGGCCTTACCTGGGTATGCTGAGAGGACAACCCCATGCAGGAGGCTGTGCAGCAGAAGCCAGAGAGCAGAGCAGAGGCCACAGAAACTGCTGGCAGGGGGAGGACATGGGGAGCATTCTGCAGTGTCAGTGAGCCTTGGCAGGAGAAGCCGGAACACAGCCAGGATTGGCACGTGGGGCCGACAGCCACCACAGCAAGAGCTATGCTATCCACGACAGCAGCAAGGGGACCCTTCAACCTCACCTCTGAGCCTGGGACTGCGGAGATGTGAGAGGCCACAGCAGCCTCCCTGGGTTCCCAGGAGGACTGGGGACCTCTGGTCACAGCAGGACATGTGTGAGGACATGGCTGACCTGGTCGCACCCACCCACAGTGTGTGGGAGGCTGGCCCAGCATCTTGGACGGACGTCTGCTTTCTGGGGAGGAGGCCATGCCATCAGTACGTGATGTGAGCATATGAGGAGAGGCACGGGTGCTGCTGGGAGTCACGACCGTAGCTGGTGGCAGGGACAGGGGCAGAGCATAAGGGAGACCCCCTGGCACCTCCGGGCAGCTTTGAGCTCTTCCAAGGGACCCCTCATTTAACCCCCAGCAACTCCCACTTTACAGATGGGAAAACTAGGTGCGGACACATAACCTTCTAGGCCCTGGGGGCACCGGCACACTCCCAGGCCAGACAGAGAGATGCGCACTCGAACTCCCCTCACACCACACAGCACCTGACTCTGCCAGGCCAGGCCCAGGCCCTGAGGTTCCTGTGGCAAACAGAGCTGGCAAAGTCCCTGCCTTGCGAAGCCTCCTTTCTAGGGGACAAGACATACAAATGACAAGGAAGCAGCGACTGCTAGAGGTGGGAATGCTGTGGAGAAAACAGGCATTTTTCTGCATGGAGGCTGCACTTTTGGTCTGGGGTGTTCCTGAGGGGCACATTTGCACAAAGCCCCAGAGGAGGCGAGGCCACGAGTGATGTGGTGTTGGAGGAGACTCCAGGCTGACTGGAGAGAATGGGGGCCGAGGCTGGATTCGGCAGGGCAGCCTGGCAGGCGAGGCAGACATGGCCCAAAGGGACCTCTCAGTGACAAGGGGACAACGCTCACGTGTCCCCGAACTCCCCCCTGCACCACCCTTGCCTCTCCCACTCAACTCATCAGCCTCTGTGTGGACGGGACATGCCCACAGCTGCTCACAGATGACACAGAATGTGCACGGCGCCAGCCAGCAGCCCTCTCCAGGGTCCTCTACCACCCAGCAGAGTTTCTGGAAGCCAAGAGCAGTGCCTTTTATCTTCAGGTCCCCAAAGAGGAAGAACTACCCCCTGCCCTCCACAAACCTGGACACTAACAAGCAGAAAAACCTAGGGGGCTGGAAGAAATTTTCCTTCTGTGCCTCCAGAAACCATGTGCTGGTGTGAACTGGGGGAACCAGTAAGGCCCCACATTGGACCTGAACGTGGCCCCACACATGCCCCCTCCAACATGCCTCAGGCCTTCGAGTTGTGGAGTGTTCCTTCCTATTTAAGGAAAAGAAGACAGATGAAGAACCCGTGGAGCTCAGACACCTGCATCTGGAACAAGGCATTACACTTAGAATCAGGCAATCTGCCATCAGATTTGCGCTGAAAAACAAACGAGACGCTTCACCTGCTTGTTTCTGAGCTCAGGAAATGCACTAAGTGGCTGGCCCACAGCACGGGCCCTGCGTATGTGCCAAACGCTGTTAGGAACATGGCTGGGATTTCCACGTAGGTGTCTAAGCCCACAAAACCTGCTGAGATGTCCACAGTGGCGATGTTGTTGGAGTTGCCCTGGAACACAAGAGAAGAGGAGACATGGGTCTCACAAGATACAGCACCAACAACCGTGACGTTAGTGTGAAATGTATACAAGGCTTGGACGACCTCACCAGCAAGCACACACGTGTGGTCAGAGCTGGCTGCCTGGCTGCTCCTTCAGGTCACTGACTGGTCTTGCACAAGTTGACCCTCCACTTGCCTGCATCACTCCAGGCCTGGGAGGAGCAGGTGAGACGGCCTGTGCAGAAACATGTGGTCCCTTCTAAGGAACTACGCACATATACACCTGCTGATGGGCTGCGGTGAATTTTATCCCTTCATCCAGATCCATGGACTTTTCATAAGATAAACACATGGACCTCCCCTCAAAGACCTGCTGCCAGAGGGTGGTGCCCATGGTCCTGGGAGGCACAGCTGCCTGGACCGGCCGATGGGGCAATGCTGGGTCAAAGACTAAAGTGTGGCCACAAGGCTGGGTCCTGTTTGAAAGTGACACAGTGGATGTGTTCTGAGTTACTTGTGGAGGGCAGACCATATGCTGGGGGAGCACAGACCCCTGGTGCAGATGGATAACTCACATGTACCTTACACATTGGACCTATGAGGACTGACTGCATCTGACTGTTGCCAAGATTCTGGTCAGTATGGCCCAGTCCTGGTGGGTAAATTGCCATGGGACACAAGGGTCGATGCCACACAGCTTGCCCTGCATGTGAATGGCAGGATTTTGGATCCAAGAAAAGGATCTCTGGCTGGGCACAGTGGCTCACGCCTGTAATCCTAGCACTTTGGGAGGCTGAGGCGGGAGGATCACTCAAGGCCAGAAGTTCAAGACCAGCCTGGGCAACATACCGAGACCCTGTCTCTACAAAATAAAATAGAGAAAATTAGTCAGGCGTGGTGGTGCACGCCTATAGCCCCAGCTACTTGGGAGGCTGAGCGGGGAAGATAGCTTGAGTCCAGGAGTCTGAGGCTGCAGTGAGCTATGATGATGTCACTGTACTCCAGCCTGGGCAACAGAGTGAGACCCTGTCTCAAAAAAATAAAAATAAAAAAAGGATCTCCTAAGATTCTACCTCTCCACCTTCAATCTGTATCGATTCTGATGATCTCTCATCTATTATGCCGACTTTTCCTCAGATACTCAAGACATTTACAACGTGACAGCTTGTGTCTCTATCCAGCCTAGCCAAGGCCCCTCTCTGGAACCGTTTATCTGAGGGTCCACAAAACAACTCCGGCTGGGTGCTCACCAGCTCAGCAAACTCAATGGTCAAACCCCACTCCCTTCTGCTTTGGCTGGGTGTCATTCCACACGGACACCCAGAGGGCCACCATGCTGACTTCTCCCACATCTCAGAGACAAGTGTTTACTCCCATTCTTGCTGTCTTGCCCTAGGCCCCATCCCTTTGGTTTAACCTCCATTCTGTGCCTCCCCTTAAATCCACGTGACTCATGGCCACCCGGGCTCTCCTGGAAGGTGCGACTGTGATCTCGTAATTCCTCTGTCCGGAAGCCCTTCTCTAGGGGGACTGAGAAGGCAAAGAGGCAGAAGCAGCAGGTGCTGAGCTGCTGCAGAGGGGAGGGGGAGGGGGGACAGAGTCCACCTGCTACCTCAAGGGGACTGTGGCAAGGTGAAAGCGGGTCTGACACCTGGGAGGTCGCTGATGACCCCCAGCAGGTTCAGCCAGGCACAGAAAGTGCTGACCGTGTTGTTGTTTCAGCAGCCAACAGCATGTGCTGTGTGTTCTGAAGCTTTGCTGGTATTAACAGTCCAGATGTGGTGCATTATTATCCTCATCGTACATGGAGGAAACTGAGGCAGAGAGACCCAGGGACTGAGCACAAACGGAGGGCGGGCACACAAGTGCGGGCACTCACGCTACTGCCTCCTGCTGTTAAGAACCTGCCAAGCTGAGGGCAGGAGGCAGGGACAGGGCAGTAACCCACAGGCTCTTCTCCCAAGACCCTAAAAAACAGGGCCCTGGAGGGGCAGAAAGATGAGAGCTGGGGAGGGTGAGTGTGGAGGGGGAAGGGGTTGTAGGGAGGGCAGTGGGCCATGCTGCTCGCTGCCATGACAGGTTGTGGCCCATCTCTATGAGGCCTGAATCTGTGCTGACTCTGCTCGCTGAGCAATCCCTGGCACTAGGAAGGTGGCTGCTGCACAAACACCAGTAGCCCTTGGACATGTCACCCCGCCGCCTGAGGCAGCACTGTGACATGGGCATCACAGGCCACCACTTTGTTGTGTCCCATGACCACCATGGAATAGTGGCCGTGCCCTGCAAGGAGCAGAGTGAACTCCAGAGGCTATTTCCTCACCCAGAGTCATAACCACTTTGTGGCACAGCCCAGGCTCAGTCAGGCTTGTGACCCTCACAATAGCCCAGAACTATTTATTACCCCCTTTTTATAGATAAGGAAACTGAGGCATAGCAGAGCCTGCCAGAGGCCATCTGGCTTGAAAGTGCTGGGAAACAGCATCTAGGCCTGCAGCCACCTGAAGTTCTGGCAAGAACACTCCACTCTCGTGCCCCCATGCCCACGCTCCCTGCACAAGGGTGAAATCCGACAGTGGGGAGAGCTATGGCTGGTTACAAGGGAGATGGGGGGTCAAGTAGGTTAGAAGGGCCAGGGCAGCACCAAGACAGGGCTAAGAATCTGAGTGTTGGGTATGGTCTAAGTCACGGTACCTGAGGACTTACAGATTTCTGTAACTTCTGTAACTTCACCCCTGCCACCTTTGGGCTTCAGGGTCAGAGGGACAGAGAAAAGGCTACAACTGTGGGCTGCTCTATGGGTAAGGCTGGGAGCACCAGGAAACCAGGAGAGGAGGACAGGATGAGGAAGAGGCCAACCTGTCAGGACACAGAGAACCAGACAAGCTCCCGGGACTGGATGGAGGAGGAGGAGGAAACTGGTGCACACAGATAAAATATTGTAAAGACAAAAAAGTAAACCCAAGATGCTCAGTAGCTGGACCAAAGTCATTCAGCTAGGGAGTCAGAGCTGGGAGGGCAACTATGGCTATGCCCACCCTCCTGGGGACGCCTGGAGGATGGATGGGACTGGATACCTTCAAGGCCTGTCTACGTGCCCAGGTGCTGTTCACCTACGCCTGTGCAAAACCAAGGTGAGCTGGGGCTTGTCTGTGACGGGTCTTCAAACACCAGAGAGAAGACCTGATGACCCACCAGGCCCCTGGGACTAATAACCAAGTGGGGACACCGAATGGTCTCAGTACCAGGGGCAAAGGGCATGAGAGAGCACCAGTATTATATTCACCAAAGAAAGCAAGTAAAACACATGACATGTTTCCTTAATTGCTTGTAATAAATAAATCCAGGCCTGACCTAGCAGACCAACAATCCATCTATCACTTAGGATGTCTGCCTTAAACGACTAACTGTATTTTATCTTATAAAAACACACATAAGATTTCAGCATAATTCACCATGCCATACTGGCAGTTCTTTCACTGAACAAACATAGCTTTCCAACTGGTGGTAAAATTTTCTCAAAGAAAAACTAAAAAATAGACAACATATAAAAAGTTAATAGTCTTCTACCCAGGATAATAAGGAAAACCTACCTGGAAATAGAAGAATGCTTGACCGAACCAATAATGCATTACAGTAATCTCAGCTGCATCGTGTCTCAGGGGCTTCCAGATGAATTTAGTCATGACAGTCTGAATCAAGAGACTAAACGCTAAGACTGGAAGATTGTGCGGTCTAAAGAGCAAGGCTGCCAGAAGAACTAATCCACTATATATCTCCCATAAACCTACAGTCTTGATTTTGAAGTCTGCAGCAATGACTTGAGATTTAAGTAAGTCTTTGGTGCCCGTGAACAGAATGCCAAGGACAAAGACATAAACAAAACGAGCTTCAACAATACCCCTAAAAAAAAGCAAAACAAGTTAGATTCATTAGCACCAGCTAGAAAAATTCAAATACATATTTTCCCATGAAAAACACACATGTCTACTTAGGTAATGCCTAAATGTGTGGCATCCTCCCTGCCCCCCAGGTAGCATCATGGAAGTGAGTGCGTCTGCCTTCGCACATCAGCCCCTGAGGAGCACTCTACCACAGCTGATAGGTATGTCCTAGCAGGCCCTTTTCTGATGGAGTCGGCTTCAAGGAAATCTTGCTCATTTGGCCCAAGGATCACATGGTGGCAAGACCCAAGCCATGCCCTGTAGCATGCCAGAAAAATCCACCTACTTTGCACAGTTAATTTGAAAAATCATTGCACTAGTATAAGATCTAATTCTGTCAGAAACTTCCATGAGTTCGTGAATGCTAATTGATTGTACAAGTGAGCATGTTCACAACCAAGCAGCCTTAAATAAGTACTTGCAAGTTTATCTGTATACACATATAGAATGGTGCAGTGGTCTAGACTGTGGGCTCTGGAGAAAGGCGGAGCTCTGTTCAGCCTAGGCTCTGCTGCTTACTAGCTCTGGTGTTGGGAGCAAGTTAATTAAGACTTCTGACACTCGGCTTTGTTATTCGTGAAATGAAGAGAAAATGGTATCTACACCTCACAAGGTCACCCTAACAATTAAACAAGAGAATGCACATAAAGTGTTTGGAGCACAGTAAATGCTTAGCTAATCTTAAGTACTATTATGAACTAAGGATTTTAGCACTTCTTTTATGGTCATCTGTAAAGGATACAATCTATGATACTACACTAAAGAATTTCATCTTATAAAACATATATATTCCTAAAACATAATATTGTAAATAAATTTTGTAAATGAAATATTTTATATATATGAGAAAAGCTAATTATTTAAAATAATCATAAGTAAATAAATAAATTTTAAAATGAAATATCACCATAACAATGTAACTTTTAAAAAACTGAATTTTTCCATCAGCTTTTCTCAGAAAGGTTTATATATTTAAAAACCAACAAAACTGATCAGTTTAATTCAAATGGTCTGAGTGCTGTGCACCACGTGCCTGGCAATGTGGCCTGCCACGAGGGCCACGCCTGGCTGCTGAGCTGGGGTCAGGTACCCGGCAATGCCCACAGGCCAAACTGTGTACTAATTTGAGAGGGAGTGACAGGCCCACATGGGTTCAAAGAAGGGAGAGATCAGCAAAGGTTGGAACCACTGGAGAAGCTTCAAAGCAGAAAGGGACTGGCTTCTGTACCAAGAGAGGACGCTGGGGCAGGCTAGAAGGTGAACGGGAGGGAAAGCATACTCAGATGGCCTCAGTGGCCCTCCTCCTCCTCGCCCTGACCGGCCAGCGCCCATTCCTGCACACCCAGGACCACCGCAACTCGACCGTCCACTCCCACCAAGCCTGGGCTTCTGAGTGGAGAAGAGAGTCGGGCATTGAAAGCAAAGGGTTTAGAATACCAGCGATGGCAGCACCTGGGGGGGCTGAAGGGAGAGGAGCAGATGTTACCCAGATCTAGAACCAGGACAGCTCTAGCGTCAGGGTGGACCTGGAACCAGGATGTATTCAGAATCACGACAGATGGGGTCCTAGGAATGCAAGCATCTCACAGCAAGAATGTGAACCAAGCAGAGCATGTTGAAAGAAAAGGCGCACTGGCTATTTTTTGGACACTAACAAAGTACGTGCTGCAGTAAGCAGGTAAGGTACGATGATCAAAGTCTTGAGATGAGTGATGCTGAAATCAGGTGCACAGATCCGAGAGAAAATGAGAAATTTATTCACATACTGAACTTTGAGATTTAAACAAACACCCCAAATGTAACATCCAGTCATGACATCTGCCCAAAGTCTCAGACTCCGAAGTTAACAGCCTGTATCTCCACAGAATGCCCCCTGTGCCTGCAACTCACCATTCTCTCCCCACCTGGCCTCCCTGCCTCAGGTGAAGGCCTGCCACGTGGCCGTTACCCAGCCCGGTGCCCGGCATCACCTCACCCCCTCATCGCTCCCTCATCAGTCAGCAGGTGCTTCTAGGAGCGCTCCCCAGAGCCCCAGGGCCCCCCACATAGCCTGGCCAGTGCCCTCAGCTCTCACCTTGATTTTTCTCTAATTGAAAAGCAATACTTATTAATTCCAAACATCTGTAAGGTACAAAAATGAGTAAAAAGGAAGATCATAATCCACCTATTCCCAGATCCTAAATATAATCACAACCAACATTTTATGTATTTAGTCTTTCACATAAATACGAAAAAAAAAATGTATACACTTGGTAAGTTGGGGTCACACTGCAGTTTTACAGCCTATTGTTCCACAGCATCTTTCTGTGCTCTGTGAAAACACCACACCTAACGAGATTCCTTATAAAACTGCAACGTGATTGCGAGGGTCACCATACTATTTGTTGGATTTGTTTTTACTTTTCGCCACTGTGAGCGACACTCCAGTGAGCACGCTTCATCCCATTCCCAGGCTATCCCTCTGCTTGCTTTCTTGAGACAAACTTGACAAGAGGCATGGCTGTGTCAGGGGTTGGCCACATTTACAAACTTCCCTCCAGAATGGCCTCTACTCACCCACCCCTCAGGAGTGGGAGGGAGGCTGTTTCACCACAGCACCATTAAAAACAGCAAAGCAGCCACTTTGACATGCAAAAAACGGTATCTGTGACTGAGCCCTCCCAGCCAGTGCTCACGTGCTCAATCGGTGTGAGCTCCTGGACCCATACAGGAGCTCACTGAAAATTATGGGGACAGTTTAATTTTCTAGCATGCCTCATTTCCCAACTACCAGGAGGCATCCACCGCTGTCACCCTCATTACTACCGTTACACCCTGACTGAGCAAAACTGAACCCTGTCAACTATATGTTGCCATTAACTTAGACATCAATCTATACCCATCCGTGTGTCTATCTTATACCCTGGAGGTTTCATTTTTAATTGCAAAAGTAAATCTCAATGACATTACTTCCAAGTTGTCTGTCTCCTGAAAAAAAAAAAAAGGCACTAACAAAGCAGTTAATTGAGGTTTTTTTAGGCTCTAGTAATGGTCAACTCACAAATACCAAACCCCAGTGCTCTAAAGATTGGCATGGTTTTTTTTAGAACATAAAATATTATAATAGATCTATAAGCACACCATCGTGTCTGCCCGAGCAATTCCTCCACTTACTTTGAAATGTCTCTGTTGTCTCGCTGCCACGGGAACAGCACATTCCCAATGGCTGCCCTGTAGCAATAGACGCCCAGCAGCCCCAGCGCCAAGGCCACCTTGGACACGCGGGAGCAGCCCCTCTGAACCAACGTGAAAATCACCAGGAGGGAGAGGGCGGCCAGGACCGAGAGCTCAGCTTTGTGATCAGAGCTGAAATAAGATGGAAATGCCAAAATTACTACCAAATAGTGATGCTATGAATCTACACCAAGTGGCTTTCAAAGAACTATATTAAAAATAGCAGATTTTCCTGAAAAGTAAAAATAAAATAAAATTGTTGGTTATTTAAACTCACACAAAGTTTGTTAAAATGTAACAAATAATAGACTGGCAACCTGTTCTCTTCACTTTTCATTCACCAGTGGGCCCCACCGTCAGCTCCGGATGATCAAAGGCCAGGCAGGGACAGATATAAAACAGTCCTCTTGTCCCGACACCCTCTTCTGGGGCAGCTCGTATTTGCCCACATATATCCAGCTCACCTCCTGGCTCCAGCCTTCTCCCGTTTACTCAGTAACACAGATCAACTCAGCAGACCCTCTCAGCCTTGTGCAGTGTCCGCTGTCCCCTGCTCCTGGGTGAGGAGATGGTACGGCAGTCGACAGCTCACCTGAGGACAGAGCCGGAGGCCCTGACTGTGCCCCAGTGGTGCAGCCCCTGCCTTGTCCTGCTACCAGCCTGCCACCTCAGCCCAAGTGGGAACACTGGGAAGGCTAGCGTCCCTTCTGATTTACTGACTGATGCTCACATGTCAAAGCCCAGAAAGTTAATAGCTATTAAAAGGACAAATATTCTGCCAAGGTATACACACAAATGGAAAAACTACTTCAGAAAATGCCGAGGAAAGACATTGCTAGTGTTGGGATGGTGCTCCGAGATGGTAGGGGAGACTGGACCCACATCAGGGCTTGGGCCTTACCCTAGGAGGGGGTACCTGGGTGTTCATTTATTTTTTTTTATTTACTCTTTAAATTGTATGTATTTTTACACACTGTTCTGGATTGTTATATAGTAGTCCCCCCTTAGCTGCAGCAGATATGTTCTAAGACCCCCAGTGGATGCCTGAAACCGCAGAAATTACCAAATCCTATATATATACTGTGTTTTTTCCTATATATACATATGTACTGTAAAGTTTAATTTATAAATTAGGTATAAGATTAACAATAACAAGGAAATACTATAATTATAACAATATACTATAATAAAAGTTATATGAATGTGGTCTTTCTCTTTTTCAAAATATTGTAATATTTTCAGACCATGGTTGATCTCAGGTGAGCAGAACCATAGATAAGGGGGGACGACTGTTATGTCACAGTTGAAAAAAAAAGCAACAGAGAAGGCAGGTTAGACACCTTTGAAGGAGTGGAAGGTTGCTCAGAAGTGCAAAACCGAGGCCTCTTTACCCATCGGCGGGAATAACCTAGCAGCACTGGGAAATCTGATGATGCAGGAAGGTCCAGAGCGACTAGGAGGCAGCACTGCATGCCCTGAGAGGAAACACCACGCACACACATCAGTGCATCTGGGGGTGGAAGCCAGCTGATTCTCTCCTAATGCTTCAGTTTTCCAGAAAAATAAGAAGTGAGGTGTCACTGTGTTATTCTGGGACCCAGAGGTCCATAATGCATCCAGCCACTCCAGGCGCCCTGGCTCTGACCCCGAGGCCAGCACGCTCCACACAGCTCCCCGCTAGCTCCGTTCCCTCTCAGTCTCCTCACCTCTGAGGTGGGTACCAACTACTGTCCTCTCTCCAGGGCTGCTGTGAACACGAGAGGTGCTAGCACCTGAATGCTGCTTACCTGTGATGAGCGGGCTTACCAAGGCTTGGCTAATTAAGCTAATACTTAGGGGAAATTTCCCACAAGAATTACTTGAGGAATCCATAATTTCACAGCTTTTGATGTGAATTCCCAAGTATCTTGAAGAGAACTGTGGCAGTAATATGGCCCTAGCAATCCTCACATGCTCTCCAAGACTGGGTTTTATCATTTATCTTTGTTTCTCTACCTCAACAGGCACAAAGCAACACCCTGCCATTTAACGGCGGCGCCCTAATCACCAGCAGGAGTGAGCACTCCCTTCGCTTCTGCTGCCAGTTTTGATGAGACCCTCCAAGGCAGTCAGACAGCTCCCTGCGTGTCACTCTCGCCATAAGCCTTGTTCATTTTGCTGCTCTTTTGCTTTAGTTTCCTATGTCTTCATTGCTAGACAATTAAAATTTTAAATATAGCCAAATCTTGATTTTTTCAAATTTTCAGTTTCTTCTATTTACTCACTCCTTTCTTCAAATCCTCCCTATTTACCAGCCCTTCTGCTAGGTTTTCCAGCCACTGGTGACAGGCCCAGGAGGTGGCTGAAGATTTGCCCACTTGGTGCTACCCCTTTCAGGGATGGGGAGAGAGAACAGGGTGGGTGGAGAGGAAAAAGGAGGGCAGGCAAAGGGCAGAGCTGCCACAGAGGCCCTGTCCCGCTGTGCCTGGCCAGCCCGGTCCCACTCCACAGCTACCGTGTGGGGACCGTTGGCAGGGGGTGTGACGAGCGAGGGCACGGTGCACGGGGCCAAAGCCCAGAGCACCGGTGAGCTTGACCCCAAAACTGTATCTTTACTACCATGATCATTTGAAAACTCACAGGCTTTCAATCATGAACAATTACAGCGACTCAGCACTAATAAGTCACACCTATCAGGCTAGCTTCAAAATAAATCCACCTTTCAACATTGATTTATGGGTTTTGGTATATTTTCCCATTTCTTCAGATCTCAAATACTATCCCCTTCTTATTATGGAAAATAAAGCTAAATTTAGAGCCCGAAGTGCCTAGCATGCAATCAGTCAGCCGTGGAAAGTCCAGCCTGCAGCCGTGGGCTTGTGTTCTCACCTGGTGAGCCAGTGGCCAAGGTCAGGCCGGTGGGCCCACTGCACACCCGTCTGGTTCAGTGAGCGCAGCAGCCGGCAGCAGGCCAATATCAGCCACGGACTGGCCAGCACCATCCACTTCTCACGGCCTCTGAGCACTTCTGAGAGAGAGGAGCTCTCGTGCACTCTGTCCTGCTCCCACGCATCACAGCCGGTCCTGTCCTGCAACGCTGGTGTGGCACCAGCAAACCCTTGTTCCACATGGAAGTGACACTGAGGCTCACCGTCATCTCCCAGAAAGTAGTTTCTGTAGATTTCTTGACTCAGAGCTAGACACAGGGTGTTCACGAGGAAGTACCAGGTCTGGTGTTCCTCCTCCACGAAGCTGCTGGCACCCAGGCTCAAGACGTGGCCCACCGTCCCAAACACCATCAGAAGGTCTAACTCCGACCACCCTGAGTTGGGATGAGCTGGATTCTGTAAAAAGGAAAATGTATTTTGTAAGGGATAATCTGAGAATTACACACATCTTGCTGCCTGTACAAGAAATAATCCCCTGCAACAGACACCTGCTGTTCCTCACGTGCAGCACCTGCTCCCCAACACTGCAACAACCCCTTCCACCTCACTGGGACAGCCCCTCCTCCCAGGACACAGCCTGGGGGAGTCAAGATGCCCTCACCCCAGCCAGGGGGACATGGACACAGCACGGTCAGTCAGCTGTCCTCACAATGGACTGCAAGTCCCAAGACGAGCAAAAAAGAGCCTAAAAATGGTTAGAACCCTCTGGGCAGTGGTAGAGCCCAAAGAGCCCGCCCAGCAGCTCTTGGCTGGCCCTCCACACTCCCTCCTCTGTGCCCTTACAGAGCCCAGGTCTTCAGTCAGCCACGGCTAGTTCCTGCTGCTTGAAACCAAAGAACCCCAACAATACATTCTACCAAACAAGACATATAATTTCTCCATGAATTTCCACAAATCCAGAAAGTTTCCTCTAAAATGGTTAATCCTATTTGAATAACAAAGTTGGCATCACAGTACTATCTTTTAAATATACTAACTTAAAACATTCAAAATTAAAGATAAGGACTCAATTATTGTCATTTATTCTTTAGATAACTATTTATTGTGTGCAGCTAGATACAATAGAGAGGGAGACATCATGACCCCACTGAGGCCCCAGAGATGCAAATGTGGACAAAGATAATCCCAGCTCTAGGGAAACCTATGGCCTGACAAGACAGACACATAGCAAAGGGCCTCTGATGGCCCCGTGACAAGGGAAGGGGACGAGAGCTACACCAGCATGGGGATGGGGTGAGCAAGGCCTGCAGTCACTGTGCTAGGCCCCTTGACCTGGGCTCTGGCACTGTGGACCTGACTGAGGCCATCTACCCCTTCCTCACTGCCCAGCCGCCACCACCCAGCTAACAAATGGAGGTGCAGAGGCCAAAGACTATAAGAATCCCAAAGGAAAACGTCAGCCTTGAAAAGCAATCTGGACTTTATGAGGCAGGGTGGATTCCCAAGACAGGATGAGTTGGGAAGACCAAGCCTCCTTTTGACCCTCCTGAGTGTCCCAACAGCTGACTGTTTCTTCTTCCCTCAGCTACAGCTCAGACACCTCTGCCGAGAGGTGGTCTGTTTTCGTGCAGCCCCATCAGTGGGGTGCACAGTCCTCTGGGACAGGCAGCTCTTCTCAAACACCTTTGTTGTAGGCACCCTGTTTTTCTAACCAAGAATTAAGGCACGTGACCTCACGACACAGCTCTGGACACCTGTGTCAGGACACCCAGAGGCCTGGCAGAGGCTGCTCAGAGTACTTCCCTGCTGTGCCATGCCAGCGCTGTGCCCGGCACACACCCGGTATTCCATGAGCATCTGATAAACGAAAGATCGGCTGAAATAACATAAGCAGCCTGTGCAGAAAGACAGTGTTGTGTTCCCGGGAACCAGCCGTACCTTACTCGAGAGACTTCCACTGACGAACATCTTGGTCAGAACAGACACGATCGCACCGAGCAGCACAGAGATCAGCACCATCACTCCACCCGCCGCCAGCCACGGGAGGCCACAGAAGTAGCACGAGCTCTCGGCAGAGGTGCACACGATGACGTGAATGGCCGACAGAACCAGGAACATCAAATAAAAGAGCAGGGAAAACACCGGAGAAGACAGCGGAACATCCAGCTCAGCCTTTCTGTGCAGCGCCTGCGGGATGCTGAGGAGAAGCAGGGTGAGAACCTGGAACAGAAACAATGGCAGCGTCTATAGACTGCTAGGCTTGAAGAAACCTACTTATTATAGAAAGCCTAGTAAAAGGTTATTTCTAATTAACTGTCATGTGTGGCTTGACTTTTTATCACCTGCAGCCAGTGAAGCCATGCGACACCTGACAATACTTTGTGCATTGTCACAAATCAGGACACACAATGAAAAAGACAAGAAAATTAATATTTTTCCATTTTTAGTAACACCTATATATATATTGTAAACTATAATATTTTGGCTGAATTATCAAATCAATTTAACACCTGAGCCATGACTCCATGTGAGCATCTGTACCTCCAAAACCACGGCAGTCCCCACGATCATCGAGTAGATGTCATACTGGGCTACTTGTGTGCTCAGGGACAGACTGAGGGTCTTCAGAGCGTCCAGGTACTGCTTGAGAACTTTGATGCCCAGGTTGAAAAGGACTTCTGAATGATTTTCCTCCAAGTACAGTTTGATCCAGTTCCCATGCAACTTCTCTGACACTTTAAACTGCTCAAATCCAGGATCTATCAAGAAGACAGAAAGGTTACACTTACACACATACACACACACATATCATGGACATACATACGTGTATATAATTTCAAAGTATGCAGTTATTTACAGCATATGGTTAAGTCTTCACTTTTTGGAACTGACACCGAATGAAGATGAACTACTCCTTCGGGGAGAGGGGGCAGCAGCACCCGCAGTGAAACCATAAAAGCTGAGGGTGCTTGTCTGTCAGCCCCCAGCACTGCAGGGCCCTCGGGCCTTGGCACACACAAATGGACACAAGCATCTGCCTGCTGCTCTGCCTGGTCTCTTTCTCTACCTCCCTCACCTGGTCTTACCTCCTCCTCCCCCTTCCTTCTTTGTCTCTTTCTGCTCTTTTCTTCTTCTTCACTGTGCAATATAAAAACAGTCCTGAAATGCACTACGTTAACTCCATGGTTTTACATAATCTCTCTAATCCTTGAGCACTGTGTGAGGACTGGGCAGCCAGTGGCCAGACCCCTTCTCTGCCAGGCCCACTTCCCAGTCCAGGCTTGCCCTTCTTCCCTTGCACTAACACCACCCATCCCTGAACCTGGGTTCCCCTCCCCATAAGTCCTCTTTGGAAAGGGACAGCAGTTTCCAAGCTCCTCCCTGCTCATGCTAGCGAGCTGTGTCGCTAACACGGACACTCTGCTTCTGCATGGAGCCCAGCCCTCACTGCTGCTGGTTCCCTCTTTAGACGACATGGCATGCTGCTCAAGGTTGGGGCTGATGCGCTTCCTCTCCAGGGCTGGCTGGTCTCAAGTCTTTGCCTGGACCACACTCACTTGTGACTAGACTGGTCTGCAAAGCAAGGACTTCCTTTCTGAGACTCCCTGGTATTTAACACACACTCTGCTCCAGCAGAACCACCCCGAGGCAGTTCTCAGCTGCACCTATCAGCCTCAACCATCCAACAGGACACAGCACCAAGGACACTATGAGCATGCCCTCAGGCCTTCCCCCATCACCACAGTGGCAGAGTAGCTGTCACACGTTCCCTAGCTGCTGGAGTCCAGGGCCCTGTGGCATAAGTTCCTGAACATGAACCCTAACCCATGCAGGCCCCTCACTGCAGGTACTAATGACCTGTACTGAGTGCCAGTGTCCGGCACATCTCTGAGCAGCTAGCTCATTGCATCCCTGAATGGTCCTATGAGGCAGGGATGAGTACCACACCTGTTCTCCAGAGGAGGGAACTGAGACACAGAGGGCAGTTCACCTGCCAGGTCACAGAGCTCCTTGGTAAAAGCTGGAGTTGGAACTCAGGTAGTCTGGCTCCAGAGCTGGCACCCTTAACTGCTATGCCCACCACTTGGGAGTGGGAGGCACCTCTGCCCACACCCCACCACCCTAGAGTCACAGAGACATAGGGGGACACACCTGAGTCTGCATCCCACTGCCTCTTTATCAAGGAGTCACAGAGACATGAGGGGCACCTGTCCATGCACCCACATATTTACTGAGCACTGACTACACGCCAGGTGCTGTGCAAGGGGCGAGAAATGCAACGGCGAGCCAAGGTACAATTCCTGCCTGCTTGCATCCTGCAGGGTCACCACTCACACACAGCTGTGAATACAAAGTGTGGTCATAGCATTTTGTAAGCACAGGTTCCTGGGAGGGGAAAGTGGAGGTGTAACGAGAGACTTTCGGTAACGGGGAGGGACCGATTTTGGACTGGGGTGGGGGACACGAAGGGCCCTTATGTTTGAGCTGAAATGCAAAGGGTGCGCAGGAGCTAACAGGGTGGAAAACTGCGGAAGAGCGTCCAGTCAGCGGGGCAGCACGTGCAAAGGTTCTGAGGCAGAAAAAGCTGGCACTGCTGGAGCTGGAAACAAGCCAGGCGGGCGAGTGTATCAGATCAGCTGCATGTCACGGAGGGCTCTGCAGCCCTGTTGTGGGTTCCAAAATTTATTTCAATGTCAGAACATGTACCCAATTTTGTCTCGGGAAATGTGATCACGGATAGTGTACAACAGGCTTCCTAGGGGTGTAAGACCCCACAATTGTTTTCTTGGCCAAGGAACTGTCCTACGTTCATTTAACAGGTTCACTTCCTTCCACATCCATGAGTTCTCAACTCCTCCCTACCCTGCTGTTTCTGAAAGAGGCAAACAACCCCTCCAATGTTTTTTGTTTTTGTTGGTGTTTTCATCGCTTGTTAGTATAGAAAAAAGGACACATTAATGAAACAACAAATATGCAAAAGCTACGAAGCTAATACTATTTTTGAAAAAAACAAAAATAAAAGTAACATCTGTGCCTGGTCTAGACTGAAAGGTGTGTTGTAGCCAGGCCTCACCTTTCACAACGTCCCTTGCCTGGGCCATCTCTGGACTGAGAGCTGGTGCCCGTTAAGTTCTCCCCGACTTATTACACCTGGTTCCCAACCACTTCTCAGCTGGCAGGCAGCTCAAGCCTCTACCCGCCACTCAAGGAGGTCAGTTTACATTTCGGCACAAACTCATGGTGTTCACTGTATTTGGTAGTACCCCACTACTTCAAGTAGGAAAACCTGCCAGCATCACGTTAAATGCTGTCTCAAAACAGAAGCCCACCTCCTCCAGATTCTCAAAGGAGTCCTACTGTCAAACATGTTATTTTGATGAAACTGGATGTGTCAGAGTAAATCATCTAGAAATGTCCCAGGGAGGTGTACTCTCTTCTCCTGGATCATCTCTACTGGCATATAAACACCCCTGACTATCTCTCCCAGCCTAAAAATAAAAACAAAATGCCCTCTCGTGGCCCCATATCCCCGCAGACCACAGTCCACTTCCTACTCCCATCAGAGTCGCTGTATCTGTCATCTACAGCTCCTCACCTGCACCCAGCCAGCCAGGCCTTGCCCCGGCACGCTGCACGTGCTGCTCCTGACAGAGCCACCAACAACCCAACACTGCCAGATCCAACAGCCCGTCCTCAATTCTTCATCTTATTTCACCAGCACTCGACACAGCTGCACACTCCCGCCTTCCTGAAGTTCTTTCTGTATGTGGCTTCCTGGACACCCAACCCCTCGCCCCACAAGCACCTGCCTTGCAAACCTGCACCTCCAACCATCCTGGCCCCCTGGGAAATAGTCACTCCGTTCTCTCACTTTCAGCTAAAAACCCTGGAGTTGTTCTTCACGCCTCTGGTCTGCTCGTATCTTGTATACCAGTGTACTGGTAAATCCTGCCTGCACGATCTTCAAAATGCACCCAGAAGGCAAGCACTTCTCCCGGACACCACCACCACCTGAGCCTTCCCCAAAGTACGGCAGCCGCCTCCTGACTGCTCTGCTCCTACAGCACAAGGCTGACCCCTCCACAGGGGTACCTGAGAGAAATGGGAAAGGCAAGCTGGAGCGCTCAGGTCCTGCACGAAGTCCTGCAGTAGCAGCTCCCAACTCGGGACAAAAGCGAAAGCCCCTCCCACGCTTGAAAGGCCCTTACATCTCTGACGTCTCGTTGTCCTGCCCTCCCCTGGCTACTCTGGCCCGGTTGTTCCTTGAATGTGCAGGCACAGCCCCACAGCAGGACCCCGTCTGCACACCTGCAGCTGCCTCCCAGACATCCACTCAAAGGCCAGGCCTGCCCCAGTGGCCCCCACCCCCCTGCACTCCCCATACCTTCCCTGTTTATTCTGCTCCTAAGGTACTCATCACCATCTGGCATCTATCACTATACTTTTTCTCTCCCTCCTCTGGAAGTTTCCATGAGGGCAGAGCCCTTGCACTGCTCAATGCTTTATCTCCAGTGCTTTTAACAGTCCCTCACTCATAACAAGAATTTGGTAAGTATTTGTTGAATAAATAAATTTATGAAAGAATTTCATTTAGATAACTGCATCTGTGGGTGCTGCTAAAGGTGACAGTTAAAGTTCTAAGAAAACAACACCACATCTGCATAATCAGAGAGTGCTGACTGCAAAGTATTTCTGTGACAAACTGCACACCACGGAAACATCAGAAAAACACCAGCTCAACGGAAACACACAGTTCAGATAGCTGCCAGAAACTACTGATTGATTTACCTTTTTCATATGATGGTACGTTTTCTTGCAACAATTTGCTAAGCTGTACTGTATTTAAATGTAAAAATCTCAATTGATCTCTCATTGGTTTTCCTTCTACAACTGGGAATATAAGGCTTCCTACACTGTCTTTTGGAATCGGCAAACCAAGTCCTATTGCTAGCGTTGCAGCCAGATCAGTCTGCTGAGCACGCTTTGGATGTCGGATGTCACCTGGAAAAAAGAAAACATTTTAAATAACAGGCTTCCAGAAAGTGTGAGATAGCAGTCATTCTTCAGTTGGACCTTCTACAACATAAGTCAAATTATCCATCTCTTCAAGCCATTCAATGCAGATTCAGACAGAAATCACCTCATTGCTTTTTGTGTCAATAAATTTACTAAATGCCCTTTCTAAGCTGAGGATAATGGCTCTTCTACAGTAGCTTACAATACACTGGGAGAGACTAATGCAAGAAATTCACTACAGTGTGAGCTATGGCGCTTGGGTTGGGCACGGGGGGAGTAGGTAGTCCAGCAGACACCAAGGTAGGGTCACTTTGGCAAAGTAAACAATCAACCCCTGAACAAAAGTGAGGGTGGGATCTTTGATGGTCCTGGCCCTTTGGATTTAGAACGTTCCACGCTCTGCTCTCCACGTGCACACACAACCCTCATGGAGAAACCTGAACCTCTCGTGGCTCCTGAGCAGCAGACCCTCCACTGGAGAGAGCAGAATGAGGCTGGGTCATTGGGGCAGGGGCTGTAACAATGTGGCCAAACAAGACATCTGCCTATCCACTAAAGCTCTTCAAGCCCCAACAGTGGCTGGCGAGCCTTCTAACTCCTTGCAAGGAGAATGGCTGTGACATCAGCACACTGGGCTTAGGCTGCCACTCTGACACTGTCCAATATGACCTTGGACAAGAAACTCAACTGAGTCAGAGTTTCTGCCATCTGTAAAGACAGCAAACAGCCTCCACTCCCCAGAAGCTACAATGCGGGTCTGCAGGGGTGCCCAGGGGCTGCCAGGGAAGAACAGGTGGTGAGGGTGCTCAATGTGAGTTTCTCAGATACTCAAGTGTGAGTCTGTGGAGGTTTTACTTTGTGGTAACTTTCGGTTGTACAGAATTTTTCCTCTTAATTTTGCCAAATTTATAAATCATCTCTTGACCAACCAACCCGTTAATGATGGCTGCTGGGTTGTGCTTAGAGAGAACTTTCCACTCCAGTGCTATTATTTGTTTTCCTCCAGTGCTTCTCTCTTCTAGTATTTCCTTACATTAAGTGCTTTGAGCTGAAAAAACAAAACAAAACAAAACACAAAACCAAATCCACCTTAAATTGCTTTTGGCACTCACACCAGCAGTGGCAGTGCTGGCACTGCTCCTCTGAGACTGCTGCATGTCTACGCAGGACAAAGCAAATGAGCCACTACATGATGTTCTAATTCTATCCTATCTGGGGTTTTTGACAACCAGGATTCCAAGCTTAGGAAGAAGAAAGTAGAGACATAAGATCAAAAAGTTAATTTCACAGTTTTGAAGGTGAACTGAAAGTATCCATACAAACTCAAGATCATTTTATCTTAAAAAAAATCTTCTTACTCTACCTAGAAACAATGACTAGTCCAGTATCAGTGAACGCCTCTAGCTCTGAGACAGCAGTCTTCAAATACCACTTCAAATACCACTAAAAGGAACCAGGGCATCTTGGAGAAGTGGCTGATGGCAGCTCTCGAGATGGCAGTGTGCATGACCGCCTGGAGCATGTTACAGACCAGAGCGCAGTAAAGCTATTGAAGACCACCAAGGTCTTATCAAAAGGACTCAGGAGCTAATCTGAAGATGCTCCCACTGGCCAAAGATGAGACAACTGGAATATTAAAAAGAATAGTATCTACAGTGAATTGAAACAAATCAAACATGCCTAACTCCATGAGTTCACAATGTTACCAAAAAAAGAAGAAATTTAATTGGTCACAGTTGAAGGATGCTAGCAAACTGATTCATTGATTTGAATCTGGTAATTACGTGAGAAGAATAATCCATTTATTCTATCTCTTTTATATAAATGATACGAAAAGTAGATGGAGGAAGAGTTTCTTTATAGAATTATTCTGGCTGCAGTGGTCTGGATGCACCCCCCAAAACTCACGTGTTGGAAACTTACTCCCCAATGCAACAGTGTTGGGAGGTAGGGCCTTTGGGGAGGTGTTTAGGTTAGGTGGACAGAGCTTTCATGAATGGATTAATCCGTTACAAAAGAGTTTGACCTTTTTGCTCTTCCGCTTTCTGCTGTGGAAGGACGCAGGGCTCCTCCCTCCAGGGGATGCAGCCACATTCGGGGAGCCACCTTGGAAGAAGAGGGCAGCCCTCCCCAGAGGCCAGTGCCTTAATCTTGGATTTCTCAGTCTCCAAACTGTGAGAAATAAACTTCTGTTTTTTATAAATTACCTGGTCTGTGGTATTTGGTTATAGTAGCACAAACAGACTAAGACACTGGCTAATTAATGAAAAAAGAGTTATAGAATTAAAATCACAATTTACAACCTCTTCTGAATAATGGATCTAGCTGACCACCAGTGGTTACTCACATCACAATAAAGCAGGGAGCCAGGCGCTATCTCCTTCCTGCTAAAAGTAGCCCTGCCCAGATCACACCAGACCAAACCAAAGCAAACTAAACCAACGAAATCAGAATCTGCTCAAGCCTCTGGGTCAGAAGAGATTTATAGGATGGACAGAGGACATCTTAGCAGACAGTGCAAGAGAGCAACTGGCAAAATCCAGACTGTGGGAGACGCCACAGAACAAATAACCAGGTTTCATCAAAAAATAGACTGTGGTAAAATAAAAAAGGTTGGGGTTGGGGACCTATAGATTAACAGAGACTTAAGAGACACATAAACAAATCACAGTGCATGGATCTTATTTGCATCCTAATTCAAATAAACTGAAACAACTAAAGAGAGAAACAAACATTGAAAATTTGAACACTATTTGATGATATTAAGGAATTAATGTTTATCCCCATATACACTAGGGTCTATTTTTGGCCTCTCGATTTTGCTCTTTTAATTGGTCTGGCCAGTTCTGGCCAGCACAAACTATTTTAATAACTGTAATTTTATAATACAAACACAGGGTAGGCCACATGATAGAGTGAGTTGTATCTTATAGGCAATGGGAAGCCATTAAAGAAATTTCAGCATTTCAGAAAACCACTCTCACAGTCTGGCAGCAGTCTCTACTCCACTGGCCCTACTACGTCCCCACCTAAGCAATATATTAAACATTCAATCAGCAAATACTGATGAAACATCCACCAGGTGCCAGGCACTATTCTAGGCTTGGGGGACAGAACAACAAACATGATATAACATTCTAGTAGTGAGAGGCAGACGACAAAATACACCTGCTCTGCCCTTTGTGGAAGTCCAGGAACAGGCACGCTCTCCTTCCCAGACCCCTTGACCCTGGAGTGACCCAGACCTATGCTTCTCACACAGAGGTGAGGACTCTGGGTGTGGGCAGTAGCATGCTGGGGGTCTATGAAATCACATGGTATATAATCCAAAACTGTTTATTTTTCAGAATAATAAACACCTTAACACTTATTTTTATTAAAATTAATTTGCATGTATTTTTAAGATAAAAATAATGTAAAAGAAATAGGAAAGTGCAACTTGAACACAAGGAAAAAAGCACGTAACAGAACCTTTCTGTGAGAGGGGCCAGATGCCAGAAAGACTTCAAAGTATGTTCAAAGAACTAAAGGAAACAATGCTTAAAGAAGTAAAGGAGGGTATGATGGCAATTTCTCATTAAATAGAAAATACCAATAAAGGTTTAGAAATTACTAAAAAAAAAAAAAAAGAATAAAATGGAAATTCTGGAGTTGAAAAATGTAATAACCAAAATGAAAAATTCACTAATGGGGCTGAACAGCAGATTTGAAGTGGCTCAAGAATGAATCAGCAAATTTAAAGATAGATCAATAGAGATTATGCAATCTGAAGAACAGAGGAAATTTTCTAAACTTGATGAAAAACATTAATCTACACATCCAAGTTCGATAAACACAAAATACACAGACACATTACAGTAAAAATGCTAAAAGACAAAGAAATGGGAAACCCAATTAAAATTAATAGTTGACTTTTTGTCAGAAACCCTGCTGGCCAGAAGGCAGTGGGATAGCATATTCAAAAGCTGAAAGAAAAACACAGTCCATCAAGAACACTCAGTAAAACTATCTTTCAAAAGAGAAGATGAAATAAAAATATCCCCAGATTAAAAAAAAAAAACAAAACAGACAATTCATTGCTAGCAAACCTGCCTTGCAAGAAATACTAAAGGAAGTTCTTCAGGCTGAAAGCAAGTCACTCCAGATAGTAATCTGGATCCATAAAGAAGCAAAGAGCATCAGTAAAGGTAATTATATAATTATAAAAGACAGTATAAAAGCATATTTCTTCTCATTTCTTCTCTTAACTGATTTTAAAAGCAATTACAAAAAACCATATGTATATAATTATGCTGTGGGTCTACAACATATAGCAATGTAATCTATTAGACAACAATAGCACAGAGGAGTGGGTGGAGCACAGCTGGAGTTGAGAAAATGACGTCATATAAAAACATACACCCACACAGAAAGTCGTACATAAATGTTCACAGCAGCATTATTTGTAATAGCCAAAAAGAGGAAACAACCCAAATGTCCATCAACGGATGAACAGTAAATAAATGAGGTAAATCCAAACAATGAAATGCTATTTGGCAACAAAAAGGAACGAAGACCTGATGCATGCTGCAGCCATGAACCGGGAAGGACAGTTCCCTAAGTGAAAGAAGCCGCACACACAAGATGAAACGGTTCCATTTGAATGAAATGGTGAGCCACACATCAATGCTGCTCTGGTCACAAAGTATGGTGAAATGCAGGTGCAGAAAGCTGGATGTTGTGGCTCACGGTGCATGCACACCCACAAGAAGGCAGGCTTCCAGCCTGGCACCCAGGAAAGGCTCAGGTTATAAGAGCCAATAACATCTTAGGAGGTCAACACCCAAGAGGAGGAAGCTCCATGAAAAGACAGAAGGAAACAGGGGGAGATGCTTTCCCAATGAATCCTCACTTAAGTGGAAGAGCCATTCTTTTGGCAAATATTTGTTGGCCAGGCAATGTTTCAGGCTCTAGGCAGATAGTGATGCACAAAACAGACATGGTCCTGCCCTCATCTGGCTTAAACCATAATGCAGAGGCAGATGGTACATGAATCCCATAAATGAATAAATCCCATAAACAAGTTTGCAATGGCCAACTATGCCAAGAGTGACAGAAAGCACAAGGTGCTGTGGAAGAGACTGACGGACGGAATGTAATTTAGCCTTGTAGATGAGTGAGTAATGTTAGCTGAGACCTGCAGGAGGCTGTGGGGGTGAGGACAGGGGTGTGGGCAGGTGAGGAGGAGCTCGCAGGCCTGGAAGACTCGCAGGAGGGCAGAAGGCCAAAGGCCAGGATGCAGTGTAATGGGGAACGCGGCTCCAGACAAAGCAGCAAGGTAAGCAAGACGCCTCACACGGGAGATTTTACTTTATCCTAAGTTCAGCTTTACACTTGGGGAGACTGGGGATGGAATGAAACGTGAGGAGCAAGGGAGAAGTACAGTAAGAGGGAACTGTATGAATGCGGGTGACATTTGCTGGCACGGAAACAAGGGAGAGCAGATCTAGGGGAGAAAAAGTTTGGACGTCAAGCTGTCCCACTTGCTGTACCTGCAAGAGATGGTAAGCGGAGCTGTGCGGCGGGCACTGGGTGAGCAGGTGGAGGTGAGGGGGTGGACATAGCCGGAGAGACCCGACAGGCGCGGGGCCCACAGCACCTACAACAGGAAGGGGTGAGACCACCTCAGCAGTGGATACAGAATGAAACAAAAAGGCAGTCCAGTGAAAAAGACCAGGCAACGGAAGCTAAGGCAGCAAGAGGACGGGCATAGCAAAGCGACAGAGGTAGGTGGAAAACCAGAAAAAGTGAGGTCCCAGAGGCTACAGGGCCTGCAGTGCTGGATGGTGCTGAAGGGGCAGGGACAACAGAGCCAGAAAGCGTCTGCTGTGCTTGACAGCGTCGCAGAAGTAACTGCTGAGCCCAAGGTAAGTGTGTCAGTAAAGTATGTGGGCAGAAGCCAGACTTGAGGGCTAGGGGGGAAGGAGTGCGTGGCAGGCTGGCAGCGGAGCCAGGGCATGGGTCAAAGAGGGGGTGTTGTGTGTCTGGGGGTGTCTGAATACTGACAGAGGGTCCTTAGTCAACCATGCTGACTGGATCCCATGACTCTTGTTGACACTGCTATTCAATGTATGGTTTTAAATAATGAAAACTTTCTTAAAAGTTTAAGTATGCAAGTTTCCTCAGTCCATATATGCAGTTCAGATGTCTCTAAGCTACTAGCAACTTTTTTAGCAGTTCCAGATATCCAGGCAGTAACATTCATATTACAAAATTCTAACAAAAAATATCTGTATTTTAAGGATTAGGGTGAGGGATGCAAACTCTAAATCCTGATGCCCTTTGCCCCATTAGTTTTCATTCTCACATACCTCAGGATATTTCAACCTTTTACAGCTTCTAAAAAATGGTTTTTAATTAAAACCAGGCTATACAAAACAGATACAATACAGTTTCTAAATGTTAAACATTCCTAAATTCTCACCAGGTTTCCTTTCGAACGCAGAACTGATTAAAATCAGAGGTGTGTTCACTTCTTCTGTGGAAGAAGCCCCATGACTTCCTGTTTCAGACATGCCATGATCGCCACAAAGAACCAGCAAATTGGGTAAAAGAGTCTCTCTCTCCTGTAAGGCAAAGGAAAAATATTCCAACTGCATTCTGACTGAAGAGAACACATGCTCTTGTTATAAAAGTAACTTTAGATTTTAGCTTTACTTTATAAATAGTAGTTCCTTCTCAACGAATTAGATATTTTTTTCCTATCAGCTTATAGCCAGATCAAAGGGTCTAAGTCAAATAATGTTATAAACGAAACACACAGAATCACACACAGCTCAGAGAACACAGCAGGGTTGCCCTTTGGGCTCTGATGGAGAGGATTTGTATTTGGTTTGTCTTTGCCACTTTCAAGCTGTGAGACCCTGGGCACATTACTCTTCACACCTCAGTTTCCACATCTGTCAATGGAGATACTAACAGAATCTATTCTAGGATTGTTGTGGAGGATAAAACACGAAGCACAGGGAGAGAGCCCTGAGCCGTGCGGGGAGTGCCTGTGAGGCTCCTCGGCCTGCAGAGGCTCCAGCCCTCAGCCTTTGCTGCTCCTGGACGTGCCAACAGGCTCTTCCTGACCCTCGCCGCATCTCCGGCTGCAGCACATCTTCACAGACAGCATGTGTCCACCCCTCCCTCCCTTCAAATCTGCTCACACCACACACGTCCTCATGGAAGGCTCCCCTGAACGCACTATTTAAAACCACGGCCTCTCCTCGGAACAGGAGTGCTGTTCGCTTCCTGCCCTGTGTTTGTCTGTGGCACCAATCACTTCCTAGCACACGTATTACATTTCCTGTTTGTCTCTCCTGGCTAGAATGTAAGCCCCACAAACGGTTGTTGACTGTTTCACTGACACACACAAATGCCCAGACAGAAAGAGTGATGCAGAAGGTATTCAGGAAATACTGGTTGAATGAACAAATAAATGGGTGGAGTTAAGAAGAGTCACTGTTCTGCAGGGCTGCTGTGCTGCACTTGGATGGGGGCCACGGCTGGCAGATTGACAGTGGACGTGACATTCACATAGGTCACTTGAGTTCACTTGGGTAGTTTTACTTTTTCTAGAAGTATCCACGTGAAACTCCATCACCACATGATGCACTAGAGCGAGCCTCACCTTTGACAGCAGCGAGGTGTGAATCTTCATCAGGATGCTGTCCATCTCGCTGAGCTTGCGCCCAATAAGGGGGCTGTTGGGCCCAGAAATGTGGCCAATGTGGTCCAGCCCTAGGTAGTGGAGGATTAACATGTCCCAATCTCCTCTTTTTAATACTTTATCCAAATGCCTTGTGACATTATTATCCACCTTTAAAGGGGAAAAGGTACACATAAACAACTCACCTAATTTTCCCTTGACCTTTAATCCCCAAGGAAAAAGCAAAAGTCATTTTAAAATCTAGGGGTTTATTTTAGCCAATAAGACTTGTGGGAGTTGAAAGACAAAAAAACTGTCATTAAAAATAAATAAATGAACATTAGCATTAAACTTTTACTAATATTGTTTTTATGACTCTAGGCTGTGGATCAAACATATTACACAGATCATTTAAATGAGTTGTTCTGACAAAACTTTTTCTGGGGGATCACTGCTGGGCTTAACTGAAGCTGAGCAAATGAGCAAGTTAAATAGATTCCAAGTTGTCATGAAGTAACTGAGGGCAAAGGGCAGTTAACTAAAGACAGGACAGTACCCAGAGTTCAAGGAACCAGGAGGATGGTGAGGCTGAGGAGAAGGCTGTTCCTGGAGGGGAAGAGACACGGCGCTCAATGCACACATCGTGGAGAGATTAGCTTGGTCAGCCCGGACCCCTCAGCCAGCCCACCTTCCCTCCACTGAAAACCCACAACAAAGAATAGTGTCTCTGAGAAATGCCACGTATAGCACGAGGAAACTCAGACAGTACTGAAGAGCAACTGCTGTGTCTGCACAGGTAAACTATAGCACCACTGTGGAAAAGACCATCAGTGCGAGCAGGACTGCACACGCTCCTCCAGGCCCAGCAAATGAAGAGGCGAGGCCGCCCGACCCCAGTGCCAAGCACAGACACGCTGGTGTGCGCCTGCCTCTGCTCCAGGGTCAACTCTTTAAGTGTGGGTCTAATCTCACTCTCTTCTTATTGGAAAAGCACAAGGCAAAGCCCCTCAGGACCAGGCTCTGCCCAGTTCACCACCTGTCCTCAGGGCAGGACGATGCTCCACCTGCAGAATCAAACAGCTTTGAGGATCCCAGGCAGGCTGTGGAGTCCTACGGCTCTGCCACCCCATCCTGTCCACTTGGGAAGTCTCCACTCACCTGTCAAACTCAGCACAAACAGCTCCTCCCTGGCGTCACCCTTCCTGATCCTCTGTACCTTGCAAAGGACGCTCAGCTGTTCTATGCTTTGGGCTCCATAAAACTTTGCTCACACCTGCATCAGGGTTTCCATCTCTGGGTTGTAACCAATTATGTTAATAGATAATTTTTATAATCTCTCCACTCTACTCCCAATAAACTAATAAAAGCCACATACAAAACAATATTGCCTCTCACTAAGTAATGGTGGTGCCAGGTTCCATCTTGTATGACAATTTCTCTTATTTTAAGAACTGACCTCTGTGTAATCTGACACAAAAAATGAGGTTGTTCCATCATATTCCACAAAATGCTTTGGGAATAATTTAACCCATGTTTCATCTCCATAAAAGATTATTCTTTTTCCAGCTGCTTTTGCCTGTCTGATCACACTGTCTTCCAGCAGCGCAGGAGAGTTGAGGTTCCTGACGACGTCAACAAAGCCAGGGAGGCTCCCTGTCATCAATGCCTGCAGAGAGAAACATTCAAGGGTTAGGCCATGGAACCCAAAAGCACAGCACGTGAGGGGCACAGAGATCATGTTACTGGTGAAACAGGTGAGCATGAAACTAGGGCATCCCCAATACTGGAGGCTGAGTTAATGCTAGGACAACAATTAGGGCAAAGGAGGAAAAGCTACACAGATTCTGGGCAAAAATGGCAAACTCAGTAATAAAGACTTAATCATATTAGAGAACATTCGTGGCTCAGAACAATCCTTTTGGCTGAAGAGAAGATAAAGGAGGTGTTTAGGGACAGCCAGACAACAGCAGCGGCCAAAGAAGCTACAGAATGATGACAGAGCTGAAGCACGTGGCAAAGCACGGTGTGCACTGAAACCACAGACCTGTGTGTTCAAACCCTCTGTCAGGTTCCCACTTAAGATTCACACCTGCTCCATGTGACAAGCAAACTCCATTAACTCTAACAAACTCCAAACTCTAACAATCCAGCAATTCTAATGTCCACCTGAGTGAAAAACTAGGAGGAAAGCAGCCCCTAGGCGTGAACTCTCGGGAATTCGCAAAGTACACTGGACCAGGGAGGTTAGTGGGACCATCCCTTCAGCCACAACCCCCAATGCTGCACTATATTTTCAGAGGAGGGTGACATGTCCTCATACCTTTCTGATATAGAGTTGAGCCAACAATCTCCCTGACTTTAGCACAGGACCTAAGAGGCCACAGTAATGGATCTTTGTGACTTGAAGTTATACAACCACCCACACCACTGGCATCTAGGGGCCTATACAATGAAAATCAACAGGAATCTGGATAAGGTGTAACAATTTTGCCAAAACTTCTTTAACAGCAAATAAATACAAATACTAAATAACCGGACTTCTGAAATGCCCGAGTGAGGAGCTCAGCAAATCCTCCCCCGCCGGGAGCAACAATAGAACGGTTTGAAACTGTCAAAATCAACCATTTCAGAACTTTGGAAAATCACCAAAATTATACAACAAATTGAGAAGTGCTTATTCCAAAAAAACTACTAAATCTCCGTAAGAACAGCAAGTACCTGCAGTGTTTTCACAGAGTGCAGCTTAGCTCCCATCTCCTCCCCTCCCAGCTCCATGATGCAGCAGCGCGGAAGGACCTGCTATGGACTCCCTGGAAACCACCACAGGGAAAGCCAAAATCTCAACCGCCTGCATCTTCCATGCTGGCTGTAGCAAGCAAGAGACCAGGCTGAAATTTAAAAAGGGGATCTGAGGACTGAGACAGCTGGAGTAGACTTTAAGCTCCCTCGTATTCCTGGAATCTGGAAGACACACTCAGGAGAGACCAAAGAGAGCCCCAGTTACTCACTCCTTCTGGCTGCGCAGGAAGCCTTGCTGAAACAAAAAATGAGTCAGGGCAGGCTCGAAAACTGAACAGTGTTTGTGTCCCAACCCACACAGATCCCCCAACCGAGGGTGGATGCCCTACAGCATCAAGTGCTTAAGCTTAACTTCTGACCAAGCATTGGCTGACCACTAAGTTATGCTGAGCTAGGGGCAGCCCTCAGGAGTACCGGCAAGAATTACAAAATCAAAAAACAAACCAAAAAACCCTAAGCAGAGACATCAGTTGCTGCACACTCTGGGGGAAACAGACTCTACAGAATTAGTTTAGGCAAGTCACCATACAAACAAACAAACAAACAAAAGACCAGCCACCACCATCCTAGGGTGGGAGATGAGAGTCAGAGTTGAGAGAGGGGTTGCTGGGACATACACATTTGTTAAATCTCATCATACTGTATACACAAAAATGTGTGCACTTTACTGTATGAAAATTATATCTCAATAAAGTTTTTTTTTAAATGTGACCCTCCCTCAGCCCAAAATTCTGCTCCTTAAAGGCAACCAGTTACTTATGGTAAGTACTCTTTAAGACTCTTTTCTGTATATATACAAATACAAATAAACAAAGGTGCACATTTTTTACCAAATGGTAGCAAACTATACAAATTATTCTGCAACTTTTTTTTTGTTTTTCCATTAATAACATATCACGAGCCTCTTTCCCCAGGAAACATACAACTACTTTATCTTTCTTTAAACAGCTACAAGTGTAGATGTACAATAACATATTTAACCAAGACCATTTTAATGGATATTTATTTTTAAAAACTTCCTGTGGAAGTGCTATTTGAGCTGAGACCTGAAGGTTGAAAGGTTTGTGGAGGTGAGGTGGGGTTTTCCAGGGGAAAACACCGCAAAATGCAGAGGACCCAGGCAGAAAAGAGCAGCACACCTGAGGAGCTGTGTGTGATCTTCACGGGTGACAGAGACAGGCAGAGGGAAAGGAGCTCCACTGAGGATGCTCAGTGGGGGTCAGCAGGAACAGGACCACACGGAGCCTCGAGGCCAGGGTCGAGGTGTTCAGTGTTCAAGCCAGGCAGAGGATAAGCCACAAAGGGCTGTAAGAAGTAGAGTGGTATGCTCTGATTTGTGTCTGGGTGGGACTGGGGTCCCAGGGGACTTCTAGAGTCCAGGCTGGAGACCACAGCAGACTGGACTGCGGTGGCGGCAGTGGAGATGTGTGCTCAGTCAACTTACATTTGCATCCGCAGTATTAGGAGAACCTGTTCACCTCATTGCTGTGAAGGGTAGGTATTAGCAGTCTTTAAATTTTTACATCATAAACCCAAACTGGCCTTATGGCTTGTTTTTCGTTTTCCCTGTTCTGATTATCATTATAGTAAAGTTACAAATCTTTTCACGTTTGCTCGCCATTTCACTTTCTTCCTTTGTGGATTTCTTCACATACTTGGCCCAGTTTCCACTGGATTGTCTGTCCTTGATCTGAACCTCTTCACATATCATGGACTTAACATCTTGTTGTCACATACACTGCAAATAATTTTTTTGGTTTATTGCTAGTTGACTTTGTAATGCCTTGGCCATATTAAAGATTTGTTTTCATGTAGTTGAATCTGTTAATTCTTTCCTTTGTGGTGTTTATAAGGCACTTCCCTCCTTCTCACACTAGCTTGGGCTCCCACTGATATTTTTAGAAGGGCAGGGACTACCTGGTATCCCCTCATCCCAGGAAGCATGCAGGCAGCAAATGGGTTGCAGCTTGCTGTCCTAGGAAATCTAAGGGAGGGCTCAAGTCTGTCGATAAATGTCAGCTATTATTATGACTATTAAGTCCTGGAAGAAAAAGAAGACATTCAGGCTGGTTCTTCTCCGCAGGGAGAACTAGCCTCTACTCTGTCTGTGGAGTAAATTTTCTACATTTTCTAAATAAAACTCACTTTCACTTAAAAAAAAAAAACAAAAAAAAGAAGGCATTCAAAAATTATACCATTTTAAAACAAAGCTGCTGCAGGATCTTAGCAAGTGAAAGCACACTGGGGACGTCAGTCTTAAGACACTGGGACTGCCATTTAGTGCGAACGGTATCCACACCAGGAGATTAACTAAGCCCCTTCTCTGGTTGGAGGCAGGGCTGGAGAAAGTTCTCCAGCCAACACTACCCAATCCCACTGAATCCAGAGCTGCGTAGCCCTAACTCCAGCTATGGACTTCCTATTCTAGCTCCTCCTTGATGGGGAACAAGGAGCAGGAATCTACACAGGACTGAAAACAAAACACTGGCTTTGGGGTGAGGCTCCCCAGAAAGGTGAAATGAAATAGATGGGCTGGAGACAGGTGGCCCTAAGAACCACACTGCCAATGTGCCGGTCTAAACAGAACTCAGAGCCTACATACTCGTTTACACATTTTCTCAAATCTGCCCAGAGCCCTAGTAACATTTTCCTTAACAGAATAAAGGAGAAAAGGGCTCCTCCTGCACTTTTGATGCAGCAGATAAAGAAACTGATGTTCCTGACAATCAGGAGCCTGGATGCCTTTCTTCCAGCTTTCCCAGGACTAGTTTCGGCAGAATGGCAACTCTTGACAGGCCTCTTGTCTACAGCACTGTGTGGTACACAGCAGATGCTCAGTAGATGTTGCTGAATGAAGGACACACCACATCCAAAAGTGGCAGAGAGAGTAAGAACCTCAAGGAAAAAGCCAGCGAACAATCTGGCACTGGCCTTCCTCCAATCCCAGACTGCTCTCTTCATCCAGGAAACATTTGCTGAGCACTTACAAATGCTGCCCCCAAGCCTTAAATCAGTAAGTGGCTCCTTCTCACCAAAGAGTAAAGTGTCACATGATCGGCCAAAGATGCAAGGCTCAGTCAGAGACTTTTATGCCATCTTAACATGCAATATTTCCACAAACAAACTTTTAAACTCCTCTGCTCCTTTCTGTTCCCACCTCCTTACTTATCCTTCCAGTCTCAGCTTCAATGTAATTTCCTCAGACAGGCTTTTCTGTCCCCCTAATCTAAACTGAACCCTCCCACCCAGCACTGAGCATCACATCCTGTTCTTTTCCCTCATGTGCTGATCACACTTTATAACTGCACATGTATTTGTATGTTCATTTGTTTAATGGCTATGTATCTCACTAAACACTGAAAGCTCCATGAAGGCAGAGATACAATTCTTCCCCAACCGTATACCCATTAAAATAACAGCACATAGTACTTGTTCAATAAATAGTTTCTGAGGCAACTGACAAAGCTTTACTCTTTTCTTTACCCATGGTTCCTGAGTAAAGCACTGCGCACTTCAAAGCCATGCTCGCTAGGCTGAACGCCTGAAGGTTATCTAGCAGCAATGGTGAAAACTGTCACAGCCAGATCACGCTGGTTTGATCATTGTGTGCTATGCCACAATTTTGGACAAGTCATTTAACTTATCTGAGTTTGCTTCCTCATCTATAAAGTCAAGAAACTGAACTTGATAACTCTAAGGGCTCCTTCCAGGATTGTAACTGACCCACTGATGATTAAAGAAGAAAGTAGGTTACCAAGAAGGGTATCTCTTGAGTTAGGCTGGCCTGGATGATCTAGCTCTAAATCCTTTATAATTCTCATGAAGCATAAACTTTGGCTGCTTGGCAAGGGGCACAAATCATGGGTCTCAGTTCAACCCTACCTGTGAGGCTCCTTCAGCATTCTATTGTCCCAGCCAATTTGATAGCACCAAACAAATTTCCACTTAGTTGAAACTAGGACTCTAAGTAAAAGATTACAGAAAATCCCTCTAAACCTTCAAAAGAGCCAAAACATGATTCATAAAACATGAAGGCAAACTTACCTTGATTCGAGGCATAGTAACTGTAGGTGGCTTTGCTTCAGCCACAAAACTGTGAGATGCTCCTTTTTCCACAAGATAAGTTGTGTAGGGCATAAATTTCACACCCTTTGACCCAAACACAAAATCATCTCTCAAGGCGTCTATCAGAACAATAACAACTTTACTGAAGAGAGGTGGTGGGAGCTTGGTCCAGTTAGAACTGGATCCTAAGGGTTTGAACGTAAAAAAGGAAATTGAATTTTAAACTTAGCGTTCAAACACCTTCATAATCTAGCTTCTGCTTACTTCTCCAGCACATATTCTGCCATATCTGGACCCAAAAGAAGGAGGCCTGTTCTTGGTAGGCAGAACTGGGGGAGGGGGCGTTAATGGCAGGTAATCTTAGGGAGCCCCAGTTGAAAGTAGTGAATTGCTTTTAGCACGGTGAGGAGTACTGGGACAGGGAAGTCCCTACATAAGGGTACTGGCACGGGTGAGACATTTAGGGAGCGTGACCTAAAACACTGTGCTGCAGGTAAGGGATGAGTGAGCATTTACAAACACTGTTTACATAGTCAGTGGCTGGTATTGTGTGCACCTGGTCCAGAACCTGAGCACCTTCACCTGGTGTGTGTTACTGGGTAGGTGAGGGCTAAGCAGGGGCCTAATGCAGAAAGGCCTTAGTCACTGAGCGGGGGGAAAGGTCTTGGAGGAATGCCACAGAAGAAAACGCCAGGGGGTCAGCAGGCATCTTATCTGTTGCGTCCTACTAGGCAAAACGGGTGCCCAGAACAGAGAGGGGCCCAAAGGGCTGCTCAGGAAAGAAGAGGAGTGACAGGAAGAGTAGAGCTAGAGAGGAGCAGGATCCAGGGTATGGAGAGCTTACTTTGTGGTGATCAGGAAGGAAGGTCGAGGTGGGGCCGGTAGCGGTGGTTGCCACAAGTTGTAGGATACAGAAAAAAACGCTGGGGCGGTTTAAAAAAAAAAAGGGGAGGGGAGGGGACAACAATGGAAGAGACCACCCGGGAGCACCGAGGCTCAGAAGAAGGGAGCTCTGGGAGAAGTGGGGCCCTGGGAGCGGAGACGCCCGGGGAGGGGTCCGTACCCGCCGAGGGTTCGGGCGCTGGGGGCTCTGTTCGGTGCTCCGCCCTGGCAGAGGAACGGACGGGAGCTGGGAAGAATCCCCGAAGGAAGACGGCGATCCCGAGCACCTCGATCGCCACGCAGCAGGCAGCGAAGGTCCCGGAGCCCAGCCGCATCGTGCAACCGCCAGGCCGGGGTGCGGGCACCAGAGCCACTCGGAGCCCGGCCCAGCAGCAGCCGCTTCCGGCCAGAGCTGACAGGCCTGACTGACGGGCGCCGGCTCCTCCGTTGCGTCACTTCCGCCGGCGCGCCGGAACTACGCGCGAGGCCCGCCTCCCAGGCGCTCTGGGGCCGCCTTCCCCGCGGGTCCCCGCCCCCGGAGCCGTGCGTCCGTGAGTGAGGGTGTTTTCAATTTTTTGTTTTTAATTGACACGCTATAATTGTACATGTTTATGGGGTACAGTTTGATATTTCTGTACGTACATGTTTGTAATGATCACATCAAGGCAGTTAGCGTGTGCGTCCCTCATGCGTTTATCGCGCCGTTGCGGTGAGAACGTTGAGAAGCCCGTCTTGGGGTCTGGCGGGGGCGGTCCCGCAGGGCCGGCGTGGTCGCGCCGCTGCGCGCGTTGGCCAGCCGTCCCCGTCCTCCGCTCGCCGCCCTCCCGTCTCTGGTCACCAGCGTTCTGCTTGGGGCAGTTTCGAGTCCACGGGAGTGAGATCGTGCAGTGTTTGTCTTCCTGTGTCTGGATTTTTTCACTTAACGTGGTGTCCTCCGGGTTTATCCGTGTTGTTGCGAATGACAGGATTTCATTCTTTTTAGGGCAAATAATATTCCGTTGTGCATGTGTGTCATATTTTCTTTATCCGGTCATCCGTTGTTGGACACTTAGGTTGATTCCGTGCCTTGGCTGTTGTGACTAGTGCTGCGATAAACACGGGAGTGCAGTTGTCTCTTCAATATAACTGCTTTCTTTTCCTTTGGATATATACACAGTAGTGAGGTTGATGGTAATATGGTAGTTCTAATTTTAATTTTTTGTGGAACTACAAAACTGTTTTCCACAATGGCTGTACTGACTTTCAGTCCCACCAACAGTGTGTAAGTGTTCCCTTTTCTCCACATCCTCACCAACACTTGTTTTGTTTTGTCACTTTGGTAATATCTATTCTATTAATAACTGGAGTGTGGTGGTATCTCATTTTTGATTTGCATTTCCCTGATAATGAGTGATGTTGAGCATTTTTTCATATACCTGTTGGTCATTCGTATGTTACCTTTTGAGAAATGTCTGTTAAGGTCTTTTGCCCGGTTTTAAACGAGTCATTTGGTTTTTGCTGTTAAGTTTCTTATATGTTCTAGGTATTAACCTCTTGTCAGGTGTATAGTTTGCAAATATTTTCTCCCATTCTGAAGGTTGTCTCTTCACTTTGTCAGTTGTTTCCTTTGCTGTTTGAAAGCTTTTTAGTTTGGTGTAATCCCATTTGTCTATTTTTGCTTTTGTTGCCTATGCTTTTGAGGTCTTATTTTAAAAATTTTTGCCCAGCTCAATGAAGCATTTCCCTGAAGTTTTCTTCCATTAGCTTCATAGTTTGGGGTTTTACATTTAGATCTTCAATCCATTTTGACTTGATTTTGGTATACGGTGTGAGATGAGGGCCTTATTTCGTTCTTTTGCATATGGAGATCCAGTTTTTCCAGCACTAGTTATTAAAGAGACTGTCTTTTCCCCAATGCATGTTCTTCACATTTTTTGTTGAAAATCAGTTGGCTGTAGGCATGTAAATTTATTTCTGGGCTCTTCATTTTGTTCCATTGGTCTATGTGTCTGTTTTTATGCCAGTACTATACTATAGCTTTATAGCTTTGTAGTACATTACTATAGCTTTGTAGTACATTTCAAAGTCAAGCTGATGCCAGGGGAAACTAATACTGACATACTGACCCTAATCCCAGCAGTCAACATGAATCCTTGTTACTGGTGTTGAGTCTTGTGTATGTGTGCCTGTGAGTGTGTACATGTAGGAGTGTGTGTTATAGTTAAGATCATACAGACAGGCCTTGCAGTATCTTCCCTTTTAAAAACATAATTTTATGAGAATTTTTTCATTTCATCAAATAATTTTTATGGAATTTAATATCTTTCTGATTGCAAAATAATGTTTATTTCATAATATTTGGAAGATATAGACATATACACACAAGGAATAAAAATTACATTTCATCATGCCAACCAGAAATAATTTTTGTGGTTTCCTTCTAGATTTGTGCATTGGTGAAAATCCTCTCAGGAAATATAAAATGGTACAGCCACTGTGAAAAATAGTTTGGTGGTTTCTTACAAAAACTAAATGTACACATGCCACCAAGCTATTGACTCCTGGGCAGTCTTCCCAGAGAAATGAAGACTTATGTCCACACATACCTGTACATAATTATTCATAGCAGCTTTATTTGTAATAGCCAAAAACTGGCAGCAACCAAATATGCCAGATGAACAGTTAAACAGATCATGGTGTATCCAGACCATGCCATCCTCACTATGGCTATGACTCAGCAATGCAGAGAAGCAAACTACTGATGGCATGACCTGGATGGATTGCAAGGGGATTACGCTGAGAGGAAAAGCCAATCCCCAAACATCACATACTGTATGATTCCATTTGTATAACCTCAAAATGGCAAACCCACAGAGATAAAGCACAGACTTGTGGTTGCCAGGGTTGGGGACAAGGTGGGTGTGACTGCAAAGGGGCAGCAAAGGGAAGTCTTTGTGGTAGTGGTTACAGGAATATAGGCGTGTGATAAAATGACACAGAGCTATAGACATGCATTATACTCACATCAGTTTCCTGGTTTTGATATTGTACCATAGTTACATGAGATACGGCCATTGGGGGAAACTGGGTGAAGGGCACATGGGACCTCTCTGTACTATCTTTGCAACTTCTTGTAAATCTACAATTATTTCAAAATAAAAATTAAGGAAAAACCCCCTGCTTTCAAAACAGAAACCACTTTAGGTATTTAAAACAGAGGTGATTAATTCAGGGGATTGGCCACAGAAGTGGTGGAAGGACAGAAAAGCCACTCAAGGACATGGGGGCACAGGGCCGGGAGCGCTTCCCACCCCTGGGGCTGGGGTGCAGAGGGAGGAGGTGGGATCACTGGAACGCTGGGGTTGGGGTCCCCTGGCCAGAGCTGGGATCACAGAAGAGAGATGAGTGGAGAAATACCCTGGCCTCTCCCCTCCTCCCATGGGGCCCCCATCAGCTGAGCCCAGCAGGAAGCTGGTTGGAAAGGAGCCTGGAAAATGCCCTCTTCCCAAGACATGAACAGATGGGGAAGGACAAAGACAGGATTTGAGAGCCCAAGGGCAAGTGAACAGCAGGGTGCGTCTATTGGGTGTGCTTATTTTTGTCAACTGTGCTCATGCTATAGTTGAATATTCTATTTATTTGACTTATATTATAAGGTGAATGCTTCTCCTTTTATTAAATGTTTCTCAAAAACATACTTAAATAGCTACATACCATCTAGTGAGTGTGGGCATCACAATATAGTCCATCAATCCCATATCACGGAATGCTGTGCCAATATTAATAACCCTGTGATGAACATTCTTGGCATAAACATTTGCGGGTATCTGCAGTTCCTTTCTTAGGACGTAGATAAGAATAGGATCAGGAGAAGAGTAGTTGCAGGTCAACAAATATAAACTCATTTTAAGACTCTTGACATAGAGAGCCAACTTGCTTTCTAGAAAGGTTTTACCGGTTTGTTCTTCCACCAGTAGGAGGGTCTCCCCTGATTCAGCTCTGCTGTCTGGAGCCATGTCTGGAGAGTACTCGTTCCTTAATTTTGGTTGTGCGTGGAGGAGACAGAGTATAGTGGGTAGAGTGAACTTTAGGGTCCTGCAGTAATTCTTGCAGAACTAGAGAAAGCAGAAACTACCAGGAGGCTTCCATTACCCCTGACTGGGGTAAAAAAAAAAAGGGGGGGAGATAAAGGGATAACTGACACTTGGAGGCCCCCGAGAATGTGAGGCCTCACTACAGAAGGGGTCAGTGTAGGACCATCCTTCAGTACAGCAGTCTCAGGGGCCCCTGGCTTGCGCTTCTAGGCCATCTGGACTTGTGATTTAGAATGGGCTCGTGAGTTCTGTAGGGATGAGAGAGTTTAACTTGCTGACGAAATACTCTGCATGAAGCCTGTCCAGTCCTGCATAATGTAGGACATTGCTTCAAAGTTCTGTGCCATTTTAAGGAACAATAGATATGACCTGTATTTCACGTGGGTTTGGTAGGTAGGAAGCACTTCACACATGAGCTCATGGTATCTTTCAGCACTCAGATTGTTAAACCATTTCTTAGATGAGAAGGCTGAGGTTTGTATTGCACACGACTTTACCCACAGTAACAACTGAAGTGTCACAGATCATGGGTATTGTTGCTTTGTGATATGTTGGTAGATTGGAAATTGGCAGGGATGCTGTTTAGTTATATATTTTCCAGTTCAGAAGTTATAAGTACCAGTGTGGAAGTAAGAATTACTAGTTCACTAAGAAATGGCCCGGTTATTTCACACCTCATCATGTGTACAGAGTGTGCATGTCTCTGTGAGTGTATATGAAAGGCATGTGCCAGGTCAGCAGCGAGGACAATCTAACTACAGCCACGTACTCTGAGCTTTCTATACACATCTTCCTCAGTGCCAGCTTTGTAACTGGCTCCATAAGCAAGAAAACTTTTTTTTTTTTTTAATGTTTTTTTTCCTGTAGTTCTCTTATGTTTCAAGTTTCCAGGCCAGTAAGATTCGCTGACCAGAACTTTGTAACTATCTGTTGCACTGATGCATTCATTCCCTTTTGAGTTTCTTTCCCAGAAACGGCACAGCCTCCTTGTAGTCACGAGATAACTACAAAGCCTCACACCACCTGTTTATCCAGAGAATGAAGGTAAGCCACACCCCACCACGGATTGTGCCCAAGGACCCACTGAGCCTGCGCACAAGGTTGAAAGAATGACCAATATTAACCCCTAGCTCATTATAATACTAAAATCCCCACCCTGGGAGGGACTATCTGCCATATTTTGATCATGGGATATATGTACTAACGTGATTTCTCACTGCACTTGTGTGCCCTGCTCTCCATCCCAAACATGTAATGATGCTCACTCCTCTCGTGCATTATTCATTTCACCTCCAGAAAAACCCTGACCCTGTTGGTCGGGGAGGCGGATTTGAGACAGTCCATACCTCCCCCTCCCAGTAGATGCGTCTCCTGCAATAAATCCCTTCTTCCTCGACAATCCTTGTTGTCTCAGTAGTTGGCTTTCTGTGCAGGGAGCACCAGTGAACCTCCCTTGCGGGTTTGTTAACAGCATCTTGACTACACTCCTCCAGACATTGGCATGGAATACCCCGGCCGGTGCAACATCCGTGGTGATTTAGGGATGACTTTTTATGATATAGCCATGGACTTCACCCCAAAAGACTACGCCTTGGTGAACACACCCTGGAGAAAGCTATTCATAGATGTGATGCCAGGAAACATCAGTCATCTGGTTCCCACAGGTGCCTGTCAGCATTCATTCATTCGTTTATTCAACAAATATCAAGAACAGCTTCCCCATATCACTCTCTGCTCCTGGGGGGAGGGGAGATGAGCGGTTGTTCAGGGTGTGTAGAATTTCAGTTTTGCAAGATGAAAAAGTTCTAGAGATCTGTTGCACAAGAATGTGCACACAGTCAATACTACCATACACCACACCTAAAAATAGGTAATTGGTCAATTTTATGTTATGTGCTTTTTTACCACGATAAGAAAGACTCTTGAAATGATACCTCAATCCACTATTCTTCACTGTACCTCGGGGTTATAATCAATGCATTGGGCAGGAAAGAAGTCATTGCTCTGACAGGTGTCTAGAACTCATCCGGCAGCTCCTGCCCTGTCCCCAACTGTCCTGATGAAGGTTTTGCTTACACCATCCATGACCATTCTCCCACCTCTTCCTTTTAAAGACCATTTCATTGAGAACAGAGTGCACATTTTGAGGGAAGACCATGACTGGTGTATGTATGAAAGGAATTCTGAAAATGGGACCCACCCCGTATCTGCAGTATTCTTCTGTTGCCTCTGAGGTCTCTCCGTTCATGGTGACAAAAGCCTCTTGTCAACAAAATTCTTATTCCAATTCTAGTGAATAACCACCCCTGCCTCAAGATTCTGTGGGATTTTCATGCCCAGCTCACCACAGTCCTGTAGTACTAACACTCTTTTCTCTTTTAAGACTAGATTCATTTTTTCCATGAAAGGATGTTGAAAACAAAGAAAAAAAGGACTAGATTCATGTCTATTTCCCTTATCAACAAAGATATTAGTATTCAATGGCATTTTAAAAGGAGAATGTATGCAACATCATACTTTACATACAAAATATGTTTATTTATCCACATTTGCATTTGTCCATATACATATGTATTTTTACACTAATATAATAATGTACATAATATTGTATTCTTCATTTTTCAGTTAATATTATTTTCTGATGGAACCAATTCTATTGCACAAGGGAGAACTGAGGCCAAGGTTGGAGGGTGCAGGACGCCCTAGTCGCAGAGTGGAGGGAGAGGGAGCCACAGGAGGCCGTGCTCAGTGCGGGACACTCAGTGCAGAGCCCCTCAGGCTGTGGGCCCGGAGGCCAGGGGAGAGGAGGAGGGGTGGGCTGAGGTGTGGTAGAGAGGAAAGACCCTGAGGTGAAGCAGGGGCCCAGGATGCAAGAAGTGGAGGGTGTAAGAGAGAAAAAGGGAAGACAAATTCGCCAAATCCTTCCTATTTTAGAGCGCCCAGAGGAGCCCAGGGGCCGAGGTAAAGAGTGAGCAGAGCATGGGCGAGCCCCACAGCCAAGTTCAGAGAAGCAGGCACTGGTTTGGGTATGAAGGGATCGGCCAGTCCTTTAGCATCCTCAAAAGTAAAATAAAAACTATTAATAAAACAATGATGACAACACCACACATATCTCCGTGTCTGTCTTAGGCCGGTTGCTATCTTGGCTTTAGTGCATCCCCAGGTGCAGAATAAAGCAGCCCTGGTCATTGCTGCCCTGGAAGCCACCCCTTCCTGCTTCTTTCTTCTTGGCACTGTGAGGGACGAGCTGAGCTCCTCCCAAAGGGGAGCTTGTGCTTTATTCCTGGAGAGTCTCCACTCCCACGGCACCCAGGACCTGCTGCTTCCCTCCTGGAGATGCAGCTGGGCTGAGGGGGTGGTTGCTGGTTTAGCCAACAGGCGGCTCTAGAGATCAGTTTTGGGCCAAAGGCTACAGCTGAAATCAATCACAGCAGGAAGGAAAATTACAGACTGTCTTAAGTTAAAAAAAAAAAAGTTTCCAGGTGATTCTGATGGCCCAGCAGGTTTAGGAATCAGCGACCCACAGCCCAGTGCTTTTCAGACTTCGATGTGCATACAAATCACCTGGGGCTCTTTTTTTTTTTTTTGAGACAGGGTCTCCCTCTGTCACCCGGGCTAGAGTGCAGTGGTGTCATCATAGCTCACTGCAGCCTCAAACTCCTGGGCTCAAGTGATCCTCCTGCCTCAGCCTCCCAAGTAGCTGGGACTACAGGCGCGCACCAGCATGCCCAGGCTAATTTTTTCTATTTTTAGTAGAGACGGGGTCTCACTGTTGCTCAGGCTGGTCTTGAACTCCTGGCCTCAAGTGATCCTCCCGCTTCTGAGCCACTGTACCTGGCCTGCCTGGGGGATCTTGATAAAATGCAAATTCTGAGGGAAATAGAAGATTGCTCCTAGAACATCACAGTTATAACTGCTGCAAATGTGATCCCTTGTTGAATGCCAAAATTAGTGGGCAAAAGTTGAAGGAGAAAAGGGGTATTTGCATATGATCAAAGTATTTCCCAAAGCATCTCCCAAATGTTTATTAGTTACAAAAGTGAAGAAATCTTACAGTTTAGAAACCTGGCAGATTCCACCTTCATCAAGTGATCCTGGCTAACATGACCAGTGAGTGACGAGATACACTGACACCACGTGCCCTCGATGCAATGCACCGAGAAAAGCACGGCACCTTGGTTGTGATCTTCCCCAAAACTGAGAGCCTCAATGTAACCCCGAGACAACACCGGACAAACCCAGATGAAGGACATTTTTACAAAACACCTATCCAGTACTCTGTAAAAGTGCCAAGATTGTTAAAGACAACAAAGACTGAGAAATGGTCACAGATTGGAGGAGACTCAGAGATACAACACTAAATCTCATGTGGCATCCTGGATTGAGTCCTGAACAGAATGAGGACCTTAGTGAAAAACAGGTGAAGTCCCAACAGTCTATAGTTTAGTTAACATTATTGTGCCAGTGTTGACTGCTTGGCGCTGATAACTCTCCCGTGTTAAGTGAGGTGTTAACATCAGCGAAAGCTCAGTGAATGGTATGTGGGAACTTGCTGTATTATTTCTGCAACCCTTCTGTAAATCTACACTTCAAAATAAAGAGTTTTTAAACTGCGCAGATTCTGATACTGTAAGTCTGCGTGGAAGTCCCAGGTTCTGCCTTTCTAACAAGGTCCCAGTAGAGGCTGATGCTGCTGGTCCACAAACCCCTGAGGAGCAAGCGTTCAGACCAGTGGTTCTCAGCCATGCAGCAGAACAACCCAGAGGGTTTGAAACACAGCTGGCGGGTCTCACTCCCAGACCTTCCCATCCAGTCAGTCTGGGAGGGTGCCCAAGAGTCTGCATTTCTAACAAAGTCCCAGGTGGTGCTGATGAGCTAAGAATGGATTTTATATTTATAAAGTATTGTAAAAAAGTTTAAAAACAGAAATATACAACAGAGACCTTATGTGGCCTTCAAAGCCTAAAATATTTACAGAAAATGTTTGCTGAGCCCTGGACGACTCCTAGTCAGAATGACGCTGCTGTTTATTTTCTCTTTTTTTCTCTTCAACCTCCCAAAAGAGTGGGAAAGAACGAAGTTTTTAAAAGACATGAATGCCTCAGTCCCTAGTAACTGAGCTGCCATGGGCCTTGGCATCATGCTTTTTAAATGCTCCTGCTCAATTCTGATGTGCAACCAGGTTCGAGTATTACTGACTGAAACTGCACGTGTGCATCAGCAAAACCTGCTCCTCAACCCTCTTGGACAGTTGAGGTTCAGCCCAAAGAAATGCCAAGAAGCATTTCTGCAATTTAAAACTCACTTCAAGAATTTGAACTACTCTTCCGTGAAGGTTCTCAAAACGCAAACATAAAGCAGCATTTGTTCCTCCCACCTGTCCCCTCCCAAGTGAATATGGATAAGTGCTGGATCCTACATCAGTAACAACCACACAGGACCCCAAGCAAGAAAACCCCTAAGCACAAGGTCCAGTGCCACTGTGCAGGGTGGTCTGAAACAGGTGACCAGGACAGCCAGGGATGGGCCAGAGGAGGGCCAAAGTGAGACCTTCCCTGGGGGTGGCCACAGGGCACAGGGTGCAGGAGAGTGTGGGGAGGGGAGAGGCAGGGGCTGAGGAATAGCGGTGGTATCAGGTGCCTGAAAAAACACCACAGAACGCCTCCAGCTTCATCACACCTCTGTATTTCCTTGTTCGCCATTTGAGCAGAACTAGGGCTGAGGTCCCTCTAACATCTAGCCGACCCCTTCACACTCTTACCCTCTTCTCATCACTCCTCTGCCACCCAGGAATGCTCAGCTGCAGCTGCCCTCCTTGCCAAGGCGCTGAGAGCCTTGGCTTAGCCCCGTCTGAGAAAGGCCTGTGTTTGCTCTTCTACCTGTGCTCTCTCCTCAGCCTGCTTGAAGACACCGAGCTGGCAGATGCTCTGGATCCAGTTGTTCACATCCCCCTGTGTCTAAGCCACCAGGTGCACTCACTCACTCGAAACTCCCCCACAGCTCCTTCTTGTTGGGGTTCAGGGTCGTGCCTGCATCCACCTGCTCACAGGCGTTCAGGTTGATGATCCACAGGGCCTTCTTGGTGTGGTCATTCTTGTAGTATTCCAGAACTTCTGGGTTTCTGCTCATCTTGCCCCTCTGCAGGATAAACCAGCATTTCTTCCAGGCCTAAATCTCACTGGAAGGAGTAAGCAGAGGGGACAATTCATTAGTTATTACAAAGCTCTTAACAGGTCCTGAGACATCACCAAGTTGAGGATGGGGACTTGGACCCGAAATGGCCTGGGCCTCCCTTTCAGATTTGCCCGGAGTTGCAAAAGTCGGGGATGATCTCAGAATGCACGTTAGTGCAGCATTCCACTGTGGCCACAGGGTCTCATCACTACAAAATAAGATGTGGCATTTCCATGCTTTAGCTCAGGAGGTCAGCTGAGGACACTTGAGAGCAACCACTCCACCAGGCTGGAACACAGATCCCTACGCACAGTGCTTTAGGCAGGGCGGAACTCGCAAAACCGTAGCATCTGAGTTTACAGATGGGGACCCCACTAAGGATGGTGAGTTGAAGCAACAATATCACCCTCAGTATATGGCAGAAAAACGAGATTCCCAACTTTTAGTATGATGTGTTTTTTACCACATCATGATGCCTTAGAAAAGTCGCAGAGAAACTCCTAACACTTCTCTGAAGCTCGTGACCTCGGGACTTTTTTCCTGGCTTGTTCGCTGCTATACCCCTAGTACTTGTAATAGTGTCTTGCAGGTATCCAGTGCTCATTCCTGGATAGGTAAACTCCTCATACCCGTCCAGCCACAGAATTTCACACTCCATGACACGTTCCCTCGGGCTGCCTTCCGCCTTCCGCCTCTTCACAAGAATGAGCAATGGGAGCAGACACCACGGAAAGTGGTAAAAAGACTCCTGCAAGAGCCCATGTGAGTCTCAGCCTTCCCACCGCCTCGCTGTGTGATTTTCCACTGCGTCGTTCACCTGTTTACATGCTGCCTCAGCTGTGCGATGACCATTGCCACCACCTGCCCCACCTACCTCAGTGTCTTTGTCACGCAGACGAACCCAAGCCCTCTTGTAGACAGCCCTGAGTGCTGCTAATGCCAAGGATTTGTGCCTTCTCATGGGACCTGCACTCTGAGTCCTGCCACCTTCTACCTCTCACCTTTGATCTCTGTCCCCGTTTCCCTCCCATCCGACTCTGCTTCTGTGATCCACGACGATAATCACAGCCAGTTTCTTTCTCCCTTCCTCTCTTTTGTCTCCTTATGAAGTTGGGTTTTGGTTTTGGCTGCACTGATACACCGCACTGGGGTGCAGCCAGGGCCTTCAGTGCATCCATCCCTGGAGCAAGGCACACTGTACCCACCAAGCACCTCCCATCACCCACCGCTGCCCCCAGTCTCCATCGTCCATCGCCACACTCTGCTTCCACGTGTTCACATTATTTAGCTCCCACTTATAAGGGAGAACATGTGGTACTTGTCTGCCTGTGTCTGATTTGTTTCACTTAAGATAACAGCCTCCAGTTCCATACACGTTGCTGCAAAAGACATGACCTCATTCTTTTCTATGACTAAGTAGTGATCCACGGCGTGTACAGACCACACTTGCTTTGTCCAGTCCTCCGCTGGTGGACACTCAGCTTGGTTCCGTGTCTTTGCCATTGTGAATAGTACTGCCATAAACAACGAGTGCTGGTATCATTTTTCTATATCGATTTCCTTTCCTTTCAGTAGACACCCAGGAGTGGGACTGCAGGATTAAATGGTAGTTCTCTTTTTAGTTCTTTGAAAAATCTCCGTACTGTTCTCCGTAGAGGTTGCACTAATTTATATCCCAGCAACAGTGTATGTGAGTTCCCTTTTCTCCACATCCTCCCCAACATCTGTTATTTTTTCTCTTTTTCAGTAACAGCCTTTCTGATTGGTGTAAGATAGTATCTCACTGTGGTTTTAATTTGCATTTCCCTTATGGTGATGATGAACATTTTTCGTATGGTTGTTGGTCATTTGTTTCTCTTCTTTTGAAAAATGTCTTTTCATGTCTTAGCCCACTTGTTCGTGATTTTTTTGTTGTTGTTGCTGTCATTGAGTTTCTTGTAAATTCTGGACATCAGTCCCGTGTCGGATGTATAGTTTGCAAATCTTTTCTCCCATTCTGCAGGTTGTCTGTTCACTCTGTTGATCATTTCTTTTGCTGCTGAGCACCAAATTAAAATGCTGATCTGGCAAGATCAGTGAGAGAGTTCAGGGCACTTTCTAGAAGCTACAAAACTAAAGACCTGGTGGAAATCAAGTCTCTCTTGACTCAGTTCAGATGTCCTTGGCTGTCTCCTCACCTTGGCTTCCTCCTTCCCAAGTGTAAACTTAGAATAAGAGGAAAATAAGGAAGGTGAAGCTTTCCTTTAGGAAAGGGTTTGACCACCCAGTTGACCAATAAAACAGCCACTGGTTGGGCTGATAATGTGAGAAAAAGGTTTTTACAAAAATTTCTGTTAGAATGCCATGAGGAAGCGACATTGTTTTCTAGCTCTAGACTGGAAATCAGGAGACCCGGCTTCTAGATCCAACATTCAAACTCACTCATTCTGAGATCTTGAGTACAAAGAGAGTGGGTTTTGACTGCATTGACTCAAGCTGAATTTGGGGAACACTGATACAGGAATGATATTGAGTCTCTCCACCCACAACATGGTACATTTATCCATTTATCAATTATCTTCTTTAATTTCTCTCAGCAATGTTTGGAAGTTTTCCAGGCAGACATCTTGCATATTGGTTTACTCTCAAATATTTTATGATTTTCTCTCAAATAGTTTATGTTTTTTATGCTATTGTAATTATTTCATTTTATTTTCTAATTATGCAACTGTATTTCTATATACCAGAATGAAGTTTGTATATTGACCTTAAATCCTGTGATCTTGCTAAATTCTCTTAGTTCTGGTATGTAATTTTGGGGGTAGATTTCTTAGAAGTTCCTCTGTATACACTCATGTCTTCTGAGATTAAAGACAATTTTACTTCTTCCTTTACAATCTGTATGCCTTTTACTTCTTCCTAGTGCCTTATCACACTGACTAGAACCTCCAGTCTGACACTGCACAGAAGTGGTAAGCACAGACACCCTTGCTTTGTTCTTGACCTGAGGACAAAGTATTCAGTGTTTTATTATTTAAAAGTGTGTTAGCTGCAGGTTTTTCAGTGATATAACTATTTTGTAATCCTTTTTTGAAATTTTGTCAAGTGTTTTCCTGCGTCTATTGAGATGATCAAATGGGTTTTCTCCTTTATTCTCTGAACTGGATGAATTGCACCGACCTGTTTTCAAATGTTAATCCATCTTTGCAGTCCCTGTACAGACACCTGGGTCATCACGTGCAGAGCCAGACTTCCAACCCCGGCAGCCTGATTGCAGAGGCTCTGCTGCTTCTTCTGCTAGTGCTGCTTGACCTGGCTGCTCTGGGCAAGAGGCGATGGGAGGGCAGTGGTGGGGATGGCCGTACACAGACAGAGTTATGTGGATAATGGAGTATAACCCCCAAATCCGTAGGCAGGTCTCTGAAAGCTGCCGGTGGCTCTGGTCCAGTCTTCATCTTCCCAGCACTCTCTCATGCTACCTGGAACGGATCTGAAGCGCTCTGGGTCCAAACTGCGAACCTGCACAGTGGCACTTCCTGCAGGCACACTATGGAGGCATTTCTTTTGCCTCATCGCTGTAGGCAGCAGCTGTATTTCTTTGTGTGTGCACTGGATACTTGCTAGGTGGGGGGCACAGTCCCAAGGCTTTTATTCGACTTATTTCACATCCTCAGCACCACGTGACAGCTCAGGCTAACACTGTTGTCCTCCTTTCTCAGGTGGGGAATGAAGGCGTGGAGGACGCAGGCCGTGATAGTCAGTGGTGCCAGCCTTCTGGGTTCTCTATCCAGTAGAATTATATCATAGTGTGGGTTGTCTTGTGACACATTTTCTCAGTTTTTTTTTTTAACTGACAAAGTCTTTATTTTTCCTTCATGTTAAAAAAAAATTTTTCCACTGGAGAGAGAATCCTCCCCATCGGCGCGGCCCCTCCCGCAGCCCCCAGCCCCTCGCTCCTGCCTGCGCTCACAAAGTGCCTCCACTTCTTGGGGGACAATGTCCTCAGCCAGTGCCCACTGCATGGCTGTCCCCGCTCCTGCTTCTGAAGGTGGGCCCGCCTGGGTGGCTTCGAGGAGGGCACAGGCTGCAGGGGGCCCGCTGGGGGTGGAGGGCCGGGTGGGTGTGCAGGGGCCGGGTGAGGGAGGGGTGAGGACAGGTGAGGGGGAGGGCACGAGGGGGTGAGGACAGGAGGGATTGAGGAGGGGAGGGGGCGAGGGTTAGGGTTTGGGGTTACGGTTGGAGTTGGGCTGGAGTTGGAGCTAGGGCTGGGTTTAGGGTTAAGGTTTGGGGTTTGGGGCTAGTGCTAGGGCTAGGATTTTAGGGCCAAGGTTATGGTTAGGGGTTTAGGATTAAGGTTAGAGTTGACGATCCAATGGTTAGCAATAGGGTAACGTTAGGGTTTAGGATTACAGAGGCAGGCTCAGCTCACAGAGCTGCATGTCTCTAACACCCTTGATTGGCTTCCTTTGTCATCCGTCTGTCACCTCTAATCTCAAACACTTCCTTAACCTGGCCAGCTCAGCCAGGGCTTCTCTGCACACAGCACACCGTGATTATCATCAGGTCCCATTTCCCTTGGATACTTGTACGTAATACCCCTTATTATTTTGTAATGTTTCCAGAGAGATCTGGCTTTCAGATATGTACTTAAAATTCTTTGACCTCCAGTTAAGAAGTAGATTTCTCAGCAACCTTTGATTTTCTTCTTCATGTGTTGTTATAGCAGAGCCACTTCCTCCCAGAGATATTTAAGTTACTCTTCTATGTTGCTTTTACAAGCTACTTTTACAATTTTTAAGTTTTTCCTCAAAAGCTTAAAAGGTTTCATGTACTTATTCACTACTTTTGATCGATTTGCCAACTCTGGGTCCGTCTCTTTTTCATGGACTTGGCATCGTCAGCTCCTCCTGAACGAGAGAATTCACCCAAGGAAAACGCTCCCCCAAATCACACGCTGTCCGGACAGTCCGAGCTCAGCAGTCCCAGGACAGAGGTCTTCAGGCCCTGGGCTCACTGGCCCCTCACAAGGCGAGTCATTCCTTGAACTGAACTAAGCACTGATGGTGTGCCTCCACGCTGAGCTGGGACCCCTGATGTTCCTTAGTCTGCCTGGTGCAGAATCAGCCACCTCTGCCTCATGTCCTTGTCCTGGTCTCTCGGCACTAGCTTTCACCCCAGAGCCTCCCTGGGAGGGGGCCCTATAGGTTAGGCTGCAAAGTACCCCAGACCCTCTTGGAAAGAGCTGTTGAGTGTGTTGAGTGGGTCCTCATCTGGGACAGATGTGGCTGGCCTATGGAGTCCAGGGTTGGATGGGACGACATAGCCCACCTACTTTGTGGAATTCAGGCAGGTAGAGCCAGGGCAGGTGGGTGAGGGCTAAGGGTACAGTTAGGGTTGATTTGAGTTAGGGTTGGGGCTTGGATGGGGTGAGAATTAGGGTGAATGTTAGGGCTAATGTTAGGGATTAGTTATAGGTGTTGCATCAGGGGTAGGTTTTAGATTAAGGTTGAGGTTGGGCCCAGCTTGTTGGTCCAAGGTTAGATTTAGGTTTAAGGGTTGGGGTTAGGGTAGTGTTTGTGGTTAGAGTTAGGGTTAGGATTGGGTTTGATGTGGGTTAAAGTCACCGTGATCACCTGGAAAATGGCTGGGCAGCAGCGGCTTTCTGCTTGCTCAGTAACTCTGTCTCATGCAAGACACTCAGGATTATTAAAAAACGAACAAACAACTCTGTCTCTTGGGAATCATGTTGGCAGCAAGGGATCTGATAGCATCACCACTTGGCTTGCTGGAGTTCCTACTATCTTCTGTGTCCCCATCGCATCCTGGCAGTGTAGAGCAGTGGGGGTGGGGGGGGTGCAGGGTTTCTCAGCATCTCCAGGAGGGAGGGCAGTCTGTCAAGGGTGCCTGCCTTCACTGGAGGGATGGCGGGGCAGTGGCTGTGGGCTGGCCAGGTTTCCTGCAGTCTCCTGAAAAGAGGGATTTGGCAACGGGAAGCTGGTGACATAGGGCTGCTACTGACAGCAGTACCCACCTTTTCATGGAAGTGGGAGTCACATAGGCAGTTGGGGGCAGTTTCCTGATGTTACCCAGCTCTCCTGACAGGGGCACAGTGGCAGTGAGGGGAAACTGGGTGGGGTACCCACAGTCTCCTGGAAGCTGAGGGAGTAGTGTTTTGCTGAGACCCAGATGCATTTTGCCAGGCCCTGTTTGCTTCCTTGGCTGGGGAGCAAAATGATAGTGGGGCAGTTAGGGTTTGGATTAGGGGGATAGGGTTAGGGTTGGGGGGATAGGGTTAGGTTTAGGGGTTAGGGCTAGAGTTAAGGGTTAGAGTTAGGGCCTAAGTTTAGGGCTGGGGCCAGGGCTGGATCTGGGGCTGGAGGAGGGTTAGGTAGATTAAGGGTTAAGGGATATGGTTTGGGGTTAGGGTGGGTTAGGGTTGGGGTTAGGGTTAAGGATAGGGATAGGGTTTAGGATTAGGGTTAGGATTGGGTTTGGGGTTAGGGGTCAGGATTAAGGTTAGGATTGGGTTTAGGGTTAGGGTTAGGATTGGGTTTAAGGTTGGGGTTAGGGTGTGATGCAGATAGAATGAGACACCATTGGCCACAGACCAGGTGCTTCCTCTGTCATGGCCATGCCTGGCTCTGCCTGGAGACTCTGCAGGGGCTGTGTTCCCTACCCCTCCACTTACACGAGGTCTCCAGGCCCCTCGTCCACCTGGTCCTACCTGGTGTGGGGCCACACCATGCTCTGGAACCATCCGCAGCTCTAACAGCAGCTGAGTGAGAACCACCGGGGCTTCTGCTGCTCCTGCCCAGTGGGGCTGGTCCGAGTCCACCCAAGTCTTGACTTCTGCACCGGCAGCTGCAGTTCCTGGGGTGTCTGACCCTGATGGGAGCTCCATGGTAGGGAGGGGCCCCTGGTCCTAGCTGTCCACCAACCTCAACCACAACACTGGACTTTTCTGCCCTGAGGTTCTTGTCTGGACCCCCAAGTCTCCAGTCTTGCCTGCTTGGGATTGCTGGTGCTGGTGTCTGTTCACGCCTTGGAGGGGTCTCCAATGAGACCCCTGAGCACTGCTATTTTTGGTACCCGTCAGAGGTGAGCAGAGGGTGTTTGTTGTCATCCTGAAAACTGGGGTGGGAGAACACCCCAAGGTTGATGATGACCCTCCCTGCAGTTTGGTCCAGTGACCAACTGAAGTTGTGTGGCTCAGTATATGGGGGTCTGTTCAGGAGCTGGGGAGAGGAGGGCACCCTGTCCAGCCGCAAGGTGAGCTGGTTGCGGGGGGAGGGGTGTCACAACATCCTTGCCTCTCAGGACCCAAGCCCTACTCTTGGGAGCCTGCCCCTACCTGCCCAGCCAGCCCACAGCCACCTGCCACTCTGAGCCTGATTCCAGCCGGACCCCGTGTGGCCTTCCTGGTGGAGTAAACTGCTGTCCCTATGGTCTGTGTCTCCCAGGCTCACTCCTTGGCCATGATCACTGCTTGGGTGGGGTGTCTACTCCAGGCCGTGGCTGCTGCACATGGGCTCGGTGCCCCAGGAGGGGCCAGTGGTGTTTGCTGACGGCACCAAGGGCAGAGTGGGGATGTACCTCTGGGGGCCACAATGAGGGTGCATTTGAGCAGTCTCGTCCAGCAAACCCCTGTGGCCTGGCTTCCATTCAGCAGGAAGAGCTTTGGGCTGGAGGGGAGCCATTGGCCTGGTGCAAAGCCCATCTCAGGCAGACCCTGTGAGTCTCCGGCAGGAGGGACGGGAGGTCAGGCTGACACCCACTGGTGAGACTCCTTTGGATGGGGAGAATGTGGACGCACCGCCCAGTCCCAGCACATGCCTGGGGTATACCTGAAGCCCTAGGGGCTCAGCCTGAACTGTGGACAGGAAGTGTTGCTTTACCAAGAAGCTGTGAAAGTGGAGGATTCCACCCCAGATACTATTGCAGCCGATACTGAGGGGAAGGCTCTAGATGAGCAGGTGGGTGCTTCCTGGGGCCTCGCCGCAGCCCCCAGAGTGGGTGCGGCTCCTTGAGGGGCCTGGGATGGCTGCATGTGATGTGACCTTGGCTCCTGACCCTCGGGGGGGGGGGTGCCAGGATCCTAGGGTGTGGGGACAAGCCCAGACGGTGGCTGCACCATGGGTGGCGAGGCCTGGTGCCAGCTGGAGAGAGCCGGGCAGATGGCTTTGCCCTCACCATCACAAATGTGCCATGTGCTTCCTGAAGACCCAGAACCAGGAGCCCAAGTGGCCTCTGTGGGGTGCTGCCTGCTCCAGGGGGTCCCTGTGCTCCCGGCCCACTCTCCCCACCAGGGCTGAGGGCACCGGGAGGCCAGCTGTTGCCAAAGAAGACAGGAGAAGGCCCATATGCGTCAGGGCTGCAGGCCCTTCTGAGCCCACGGAGGAACTGTCCTTAATGAAACTCAGTGAACACCTGTCAATGTGGCTTCTGACCCCATAGACTTTGGGGAGGGTTGTGGTTTCTCATGGGCTCCTGGCTGCTGCCATGCAACACCCACTTGCACCAGAACTTGACACCAAATCCAAGGGAAAATAAGGACAGGCTGACTGCACTTGTGTAAACCCAGCATCTTAGGGTAACGGCTTATGGAAACTGCACTGCCAGGGGCAGTGGGTGCCTCTCCTGGCCATGGCGTGGGCCAAGAGCCAAGGAATGGGAGGGATCGGAGGAAGCTGGAAGAGGGCCCACAGCTGCCCTAAGCCCCCACTCCCATCCTGGGGGAAGCCCCTTCCTTCTAGGCCCCCTTCCCAGTTAGAAAAGGCCGGAAGGAGGGGGTTTGGCCCAGCCTTTCCTGAGGAGATGGTGGCGTGTTTTGGTGAGCAGTGGGCAGGCCCAGCAGGCATCTAATGCGGTGCTTCCTGTTTTGTGTGAACATGCCGACCCTTGAAGGAGGCTGGGGTGGAGAGTTGGGGGAGGTGAACCCTGCTCCCCCTTCTGCTTGTTTTCCTTGGCAGCTGGATGCTGGTAACTGCGCCTCTGCCCTCCAAAGGGGCCCCCACGTGTGTGGGCTGTGGTTCAGTGGGTGCTGGGGCTGTGCCAGTCCAGGCAAGGGCAGATCCCCATGCAGGCCCAGGTGTGGGCGAGGGGGTGCATGGGAGAAGGGGACACCTCCAGATGCCTCAGGCCCCTCTCTGGGCGGTGATGGCCCAGCCCCAGGTTGCTGCACAGGTCTCTTGCACAGGTCGGGGCAGGGCTGCACGGCCATGGACATGTTGGCTGGCTAAAGGCCAAGTCCCTCTGCCTGGACCATCTGCAGCATGGGGATCTGGGGGATTAGGGTTGGCCTGAGGGTCCCAGAGAGTGCCCTTAAACACACTGCAGCAGCATCCACACAGGTGGGGCCTGCACCTCACTTCCTGCACAGCTGACCAGCAGCTGGAGGTGGTACTGGTCAGGCTTGGCCCAACCATGTCTGGGACCAGAGGACATTCCACGGGAGACACCTGGGCCCCCTTCCCTGGCCTGTGGCTCCCCTGACACAGACGAGGGACAGAGAGGTGCAGGAGCTGCCTCAGGTCCTGATGGGTGGCACATCCCTGGCCGCAGGCCGGCAGAGTGGTGTGGTGGTCGGCATACTGGGCTCTGAGGCCTGGCCCCTACCTGCTGTGTGACAGTGGGCCAGGCGCGTAACCTCTCTGTGCCTACATTTCTTCAACAGCCAACGGGGGCAATAGCAGTCCCAGCCTCCTCACAGGGAGGTGTAAGGATTAAAGGCAAAGGGCAGTGCCAGACCCACAGTGAGAGCTGGGGGTGGGGGTGATGCCATTCCAGGACGTGCCCAGGGAATCCCACCACCCTCTCCCCCTCTGACAGGTGAGGAAACTGAGGTTTGAGGTGAAGTGGCTTGCCCAAGGCCACACTGTGAATAGACAACAAGGGACGCCTGCCCAGGTCTGTTGGACTCACCATCCTTCTCATATCCAAGGTTGGGGCACAGCAGCAGGGTAGCCCCCAGGAAGGGCCTGGTCCCTAGATGCCCCCAGGAAGCAGACCAGGGAAGGCTGCCTTGGCGACTTCAGTAAGTTACTGCAAAAACCATTTATTGCTATTTGACCCCTGCTTTTGTGCCTCCATTTCCCAGAAAATGAGGCACCTGGTGACTCTAGGCGAGTTAAGGGACCACCTTCCACAAAGCCCACTCCCTCGGACCATCCTCAGGGTGGGTGGCCGGGCGCCAGCCAGGGGGCCCGCCCACAGGGCCGCGGGGGAGCCAGGTTGATCCTGCGGACGTTGAGCTCGGTGGCAAAGGTCCGCGCCTTCTGGTAGAAGAAAAGGGACTTCTCGCGGTCCAGGAGGAAGTTGTGGTAGATGGTGGCCAGCCGCGTGTAGATCTTCAGCTGGGCCTTCTTGTTGCCCAGGTCCACAGCCGCCGCCAGCGCCAGCTGGTAGTACCCGGCCGCATCGAACGGGTCCTGAGGGGAGATGCAGCGGTCGACCCGGAATCCGCACCTAACTCGACCCTGGCGGGGCACGAGGGGTGCAGAGCCCACGTCCCCAGAGCCCCCTCCTGTCCCTGGTCACTCCTTCATCTCCACCGCACACTGGTTCACCCCACGGGCCCTGCAGCCCGGGACACTGCGCGGGCTTAGCTGGCAGGATGGCATGTGCCCCGCAGTCCACAGCTGCGCTTCCTGGGAGTTGTCCCAAGGAGGCGCCACACGAGCCGCGGGGCTGGCTCAGAGCAGGTTCTGTGAGACCCACAGGGCAGGGTGGGCCTGGAATCGGGGGCGTTTCAGCCAGCCCCCTGGGTCTTCCCCACGTTCTGGACCCCGCTGGGGCCTCCCTTCCCGCCCTGACTCCTCCCGGAAGCCTTCCTGGCTGTCCCTCTATCCCAGGCCACCGCCCAGCCCCCCACCGTGGGCACTGGCTGCTTGCGCTTGGCTGAGGTCGGGTCTGACCCGCCTGCGCTCCCTGCAGGGCCCTTCCCGCTGCTGCAGCAGGGACACGGTGCTGTCAGGTGTGTGTGTGAGTGACCCAGCCTCCCTCCAGCTGTGTCCACCCTGATGCCACCATTTCTGGGCCCTTCCACGGGCAAAGCACCTCACAGGCATCAAATCTGGGGCTCTTCCCTGAAACTTGGACGGTTTGTGACTCCCCTGGACATCCACTCCCATTTCAAACGCATCTTTGCCTCAAACCCGCCACCCCTAGGTCAGAACGTGCCCACCCCCCTCTCCTACCTCCCACCCGACCAGGCCCCTCCTCCACACCGAGGTCACCCAAGGGACCTCTCTAAGCCCCATACCCGGCCCCCGCCCTCCCCTCCTTACCATCTGGAGACGGCTCCCCAGGGCCAAGGACAAAGTCCGAGATTCACCAGCCCTTTTCCCCCCAAACAGAGCAAGGGCCCAAGAAGAGAATAAATCAGTCGTGTAGCAGCACAGTGAACACTCCCCCAGCCCCTACTGAGCACTGGACTCTGTGCCAGGGCTCGTGACTGATCCTGCCGAATCCCTTCTCCCAGTCCTGGGGAGCCATGGTGGACAGTGACCACACAGAGGGGCCTGTGGGAGCCCCGGGAGGCACCTGCCTCAGCCTGGGGCGGTATGGGAGGGCTTCCTGGAGGAGGGGGCATCCCAACTAAACAGGAAGGAGCCAGCCAAAGTGTGCGCTGTTGTGTGTGTGTGTGTGTGTGTGTGTGTGCGCCCCTGTGGGTGCATATGTGTGAACAGCTAGTGAGTGGCAGGCCCAGCTGGGGCTCACCCCAAACCCATCCTACTCTAAGCCTCGCTCTTTCCACTCTGACACACCACATGTGGACTGAAGGTGGCCCATTTTAGCGAGAGTTGGCAAAGATGCCCATGGCACCTGCCTCCCGGGCGGCATTCCAGGCCCCGTCTGGCCTCTCTCTCCTTCCCACCCCTCCCCATGCAGGGGCGCCCTCGGGGCCACATGAGGGTCCACTCGGGGCACAAGGAGGGTGTGAAGTTGGAAAGACAGTGGGCCCTGAGACAGGCTGAGATGATAGGGCAGTTTTGGTGAGGCTGTGGGTGGGACGCGCCCTGGGGAGGAAGGAGGGAGCTCTCTGCCCCTAGAGCCCAGCCTCACCTGGCCCCTGGACCTTGGCCTCTCAGCAGCCCCTCAGCCCTTTCCTTCCTCCCAGGTGGATGGGTGGCAGGTGTGACCATGGAGAGATAAAGGCCCCTTCTCGCAGGCCCTGTCCCCAGGGTCCTGGGCGAGCAGGTGAGTGAGGGTCCCTCTGGGCGGCCTGATGCCTGGCTCCAAGGCGCACTGCCTGGCTCGGATTTAGCGGCTGGCCACAGTGACCACTTCTGACCACCAGGTGTCGCCAGCACTCGGCCGGGGCCACGGGGCAGCCCAGGCAGGGGTGGGGGTGCAGCAGGGTGGGGTATTCAGGGCTGCCCCAGCTCCTCCTGCATTCAAAGGCCCCGGAGAGCTCAGCCCCTGGACTGGGTATCCCCGCCCCTAGGCCAGCACGGAGCACCAACACTGCGCGGGGTGACTCTGGGCTGGGGGTGGGGGAAGGGAGGGGGAGGTTGCCTGGGTTGGGGGACCCATGGAGCAGCACCCCTGGGTCCTCATCTGCAGGTGCTCAGCTTGCCACCCCCTGCAGGGCTGGAGGCAGATGGAAAGGAGGTCCCAGCTGGCATCCCTTGAGACAGATTTGAGGGGCACTGCCCCTGCACCCCTGAGTGGGATGGAAATAGACCCACTCTGCCCCACCCCGCCTGGGAGATGTGAAGGTTGAAAGTGTCTCAGGAGTCTGGGAGGGAATTGCTAAGCACAGGCTGGCGTCCTGGGCCGGCTCCCTGGAGGAGGTGCCAGGATTTGGGTTGGATCTTGCAACGTGGGTCCAAGGTGGGGATAATGTTGATCCCCTCAAATTCCTTCTCCCCACCCCCCTTTTTTGTTAACTCCTACTTGACTGTCAAGGCTCAGCTTTGGTGTCATCTCCTCTGGGAGGCCCCCCTGACTACAATCCTCTTCTTCACCCACAGCTGCCATCATCTGTTTACACATCAGTCTCCCCCAGCCGACCCTGAGTTCTTGAGGGTGGGGCCTGGCCAGCATGGGAGCCCAGACACTCTCTGCTGACCTCTGGGAGGCCAGTGGTCATTGCTAAGGAAGGCTCAAACCCAGGCCTTTGGGGTCTGGGTGCAGATCCCACTCCAAGGGGCTCCTGCCCTCTCCCCACCCACCTTGAGGTCGTAGAAGATGATGTCTCCCAGCACCAGGTACACCTTCACGTAGTACAGGGTCTCCTCGTCAAACTCCAGCGGCGAGCTGCAGAGTGACAGCGCTTTGAGGTAGAAGTGCTCAGCCAGCTCGCCGTGGCCCAGCCGGTGGTGCAGGGTGGCCAGCCGGTGGTAGGCTACACGCTCGTTCAGCCGGTCCCCTGGGGACACAGGCAGGGGGCAGGTGTGAGGGCACAGGCCTATCAGGAGCATGTATGTGGATACTGGGCAGTGCCCTGCCCTGTCTTCAGGCACACTCAGGCCGTCACCTGGGCAGCCCCAGCCAGCTCCTCCCCATCTCTGAGACTCACTTTTCCCACCTGTAAAGGGGGAATAATGCCTTTTCCCACCTGCCTCGAGGTTTGGCAAAATCATGAGTTTGGACACCCCAGCTCTGTGCCTGCATGCAGCCACCTGCACAGGGTGCCTTGGTTACTGTTTTTAATAAGGAGACCCCAATATGCATGCAGTCTGTGCACTCCAAACACTAGGGCTCCAGTCAACCTGCAGAGGTGGCATTTGACCATTCCGGGGTGTATCAGCAGCAGAGGACCCTCCCAACCTTGGGAGTCACTGCATGTCTGAGCCCCAGGTCCTCCCCTGCAAATGGGCAGGCTGGCCCAGGTCGTCTCTGGTGTCCTCCTCCTGCCAGGGCGGGTGCTGTGGAGCCTGCATTCAATGCATTCAAGCACTGCTGCACACCTCCTGTGTGCCAGGTCCTGGGGCACGAGGTGCTGCCCAGCCCACTCAGGGCTCCCTCTCTCTGGAGGAACACGGACCATCCCAGTACAGCACAGTTAGGCGCCAGGACAGCGGGATGCCCAGGACTGAGAGATGGGCTTCTGGAAAGGGGACTGGGATTTCATCAGCCAGTGAACAGTGGTGGTTGGTGAGGGCAGGGAAGGGACCAGCTCTCACAAAGGCACAGATGGCCCAGCCTGGCACACTGGGGACCTGTGGGACAGCTGGAGTGTATGGAATGGAGGGCATGTTGGGTGGCCCTCATGCTCAGCAAGGGGCAGAAGCTGAGGAAGACAAAGAGCGGGGCATGGCCTTGCCATGCAGGGAGCTCTGGACTTCACGAGAGCCCTGGACTGTGGCCCTGGGGCCGGGGCTGGGCAGCGGAGCCAACTGGTCAGATCTGCCGCTGACCTCCACCCGCCTGGACAGGAGACCAGAAGAGCCCAGCAGCCGTTTCTGCTCCTGCCCTCCAGACCTGGAGGCGAGGGCCCTGGTGGGGCAGAGGCCCTGGTGTGGTGGGGGCCCAAGGAGATTACCCAGGGTGATGCTGAGTGCCAGGGCCGTGTGTGCAAACTCCAGGCCCTCCTGGGGTGCCTCCAGTGCAGCCAGCAGCGCCACCAGCTTGTTGCACAGCCGCAGTTCCGCCTCTTGGTTGCCTGTGGTCACCGCCAGGGGCAGTGCCCGGTCCTGCCACACAGGCGGGTGGGGTCAGGCCTCCTGCAGCACCCCCCCCCCAGTACCCTCCTCAGAGCCCCAAACACATGCTCAGAGCTTCCCACCCCCCAACTACCCCCCAGGCCTAGACATAGATCTCTCCCCCGAGGGAAAGGTCAGCTTAGACACTCCAAGCTGGGGGCTAGAGAGTGACCCCCTCCCCCCTGGCCCATCCAGCTACAATGTGCAGCCCCAGACCAGCCCCTCCTGTCCTGGGCCTGGCCAGGAGGACCCAGCACTCTGCTCTGCTCTAGAAATGCCACGTTTATCTGCACCCGGGGCTGAGCTGCCCAGGAGCTGTGGGGGCAGAGGGAGGGAGAGGCCATCCTCCCTGGGGGCACATGTAGACCCGGGCCTCATCCTGGGTCTCCCACTGACATGCCGTGTGTACTTTGACATGTCCCTGTGCCTCTCTGAGCCTTGGTTTCCTCATCTGTAAGATGGGGACAGGATTTCCCGGCCAGGGTTGCTTGAGATCAGAGGGTACATATATGAGACCAATGTTGCATCTGGGCCTCAAACACCCCTCCCAGTTGGGATGGGGTCAAGATTGTGCCAGGTGAAACCACCAGGAAATTGTGCGCGGGTGGTCCTGCCTCCAGCCGTGCCTCTGCCCTCACAACCCATGTGATGCCCATCCACATAGACCCATGACAGTGGCTCACCCGGTAGAAGGACACAGCTTTCTCCCGCTCCCAGGTCCCGTTGAAGAAGATGTCTCCAGCTGCCTCGAACAGTTCCAGCCCCAGGTTGGGGTCGCCTGTGTACAGGGCCGCATTCTGTGCCACCTGCAAGGAGGCAGGAGCTCGCGAGACCCATACCTGAGGAGGTGGCCAAGCCCACCTGGGTGGGAAGCCTAGTCAGCCCCTCTGTTCTCTCACACACGGCAGGAGCGCCGTGCACTGGGGGCCTGCATCACCTGTACACACCTGGGTGCCACGGGGCACCTGTGTGGCTGAAACCCAGGGGCCCAGCAGGCGAGGCCGGGGAGAAGCTGGGACAGAGCTCAGCCCCTAGCTGCACGTGACCTAGCTGTGTCCGCCCGTCTCTCCCATCAGAAGGGTCAGCTCCACAAGGATGGGGCCCGAGGCTTCAGGCTTCTCCGCATATGCAGGGCCCCCCACAGCACTTGGCATGCAGTAGGTGCTCAACAAATACCCACTGAGTGAATGACTGGGCGGTCTGGCCCTGACCACGATGCAGCCAAACCCAACTGCTTGCCGTTGCCTGGGGGTGTGCTGCCAGGACAGCCCTCCTCCAGCAGAGGTGCTTGCCGCACTCACACTGCTGCTCACCCAGCCTCCCTGTCCCCAGGTTGCCAGGAGCCCACCCTACGGGCTCCCGCATCCCCATGTCCCTGCCACAGCCCTGGCCCACATCAGCATTGTTTACTGATGGACCTGGTGCCCTCCCGGCCATGAGCTCCTGACCCCAGGTACTTAGCCCCTGGCTCAGGGCAGGTACACAGCAGGTACTCAGAAACAAACACCTCATGAGGTGGAATGGGCCTATGAATCTGTCCCAAATCACATTTGCTTGGGAAAGCATCTAAAACAGAGCTTCTATATAAATGCATTTTTTAAGGAGACATGCCATGTGCTGCTGAAGCAAGTCCTTCTGTGTGTCAACTGAGTGGGCACATCATTTGCACACTTACTGAGCACTTGCTGTGTACCAGCAGGCCAGGCACTCCCACGCCTCTGCCTCAGGGAGCTCAGATGGCTGTGGACATACCAGCCCTGGGGGAGGCTGTGAGGGAGCTGGGCAGGGGGGAACAGCATATAGCAGGTGCTCAGCAGTGGCTTTGTCATGAGTGAACACACACATTGGCCCTTCCTCCTGCCTTGTCCCTGCACCTGGATGTACAGGTCCACCAGCTCATTCTGCCGCAGGATATAGTAGATCTTCCCCGCCTGCAGCCAGGCGTGTGCCTCCTTCTCCTTCTCCTGGAGGTCGATGAATATGCCCAGACTCCGCTTGGTGTAGTCCAGGGCGGATTTGTAGGCCCTGGAACCAGACAAGCATGTTAGAACAAGAGCTCCCAGGCATGCCGGCCTCAGGGGACCAGCCCTGGCTCTTCACGCTGCAGGTCTGGTGACAGGCGGACCTAGAATGTCAGGATGGGAATGGGCCCTCTGGTGTGTGCAACATCCTGACCTTCCCAGGCTGCTGGGAGGGCCGGGATGAACACACATGGCATGGAAAAGATAAAGGATCTTCTTCTGAGGGAAGCAGGTGTCATGCCAGCCACGTGGCCAGGAGGAGCGTGCCACTCTCTCTTCCCCACCTCCCCAGAACAGTCTGTGTCTTCTCCGGATGCCCCAGGAGCTGTTAGCGTCAAGCAGAAGTTCACTGACTATCCAGGCCAGCGGTTCTCAGATGCGCAAATGCACCAGAGGACTTCTACATGCAGCTCGCTGGGCCCTGTCCCCAGAGCTTCTGACCCCACGTGCACTTCCTACAGGCTCCCCAGTGGTAGGGACACTGCCCTACAGGTCCAGGGGCCACACTAGGAGAAGCATGGCTTTAGCACACAGGCCACGAAACTGAGGCCAAGCCTGGAGCTGTCTCCCGAGTCCTTGTGGAGATGTGGCTCCTTCCCTGCTCCCTTGAGGGGGTGTCACTGCAGCATGGCTGGGGCCATCATTACCCCACCAGGTCAGGACACTCTGTGGGCCACACATGGGACACCGGGACCCTGAAACTCTGCCTGGGGAAGCAGTTGAGACAACTGGTTCTGCCTTGTATGGGTGAGGAGCCTCCAGGCACATGTGGCCATTGTGGTAACGTCAGAGGGAACAGACAAGGGCCAGACCACCCTAGTCCAGAGCTGGGCCAGTGGGTGAAGACTCAGGGCAGGAAAGGACAGCTTACAAAAGCCACTGTGGTATGACGAGCGGCCCAGAAATGCATGGACCACCTCTGCTGGGGATGAGACACCTGTCGGGGAGGTGTGCTAGTGGAGATGGGTGGACACGTCCACCATCAAGGGAGGCTCAAACTGGGACTCATGGGTCCTGAGCAACGTTGAGACAACCCCAGGCCTGCCCAAGGAGAGGGTCTGCTGGGGCCTGGGCGCAGCTTCCCTCTGCCCCCCAGCCCCTGCCGTGGAGCCGGCCCTCACCGCTCGGTGCCCAGGGACAGGTAGAGCTGGCTGATGGTCTCCAGGAGCTGCCCCTCCAGCACCTTGTCGGCCACCCTGCGGGCCAGCGAGAGCTGGAACTCGTGGTAGATGACGCACTGGGCCTCGCTGGGCATGACGGTGCTGTAGAAGTGGCACAGCCGCTGGACAGCTTGCAGCTGGCCTGGGCAGAAGACACAAAAGGAAGAGGTCAGCTTCCCGGCCTCACGGCGGACGCTTGTGGGGTTCAGAGGCCCCTGCCGTATGCCCGCCTCTCCCACTCCTCTGTGAGTAGGGGTCACCGCAGATGGGGAAACTGAGCCCAGACAGCGAGGTGGCCTGCTCAAGGGCACGCAGATGATGAGCACACCAAGATGAGCTCCGTGCACAGCTCATGGCAGGTGCTCAAGAGACAGCGCCCACCTTCTTCACAATCCCTGGGGCTGAGGGTCCTGGCCAGGCTCGGCCCTCACACCAGGTCAACTGTTTCTGTTTCATGAAGCCCCTCTGGCCAGGACAGGGGCCACCTTCACACCGAGCTGATGAGGTCAAGGACACCAGCAGCCCTGTCGCAGATGGACACCCTGAGAGTCCAGGGCTGAGTATCGAGTGTGGCACCCAGCCTGTGCTGGAAATGGGATTCAAATCTGGCTTCTGGTGTTCCAAAGCTGACACTCCTTCCCTGAGGCCAGGCTCCAAACTCACAGGCTCACTGGCCTGTACTAAAACCAGGGGGTTGTGAGCAGTGGAGAACTGTTGACTGTCAAAAATATTCCCAATATCAGCAAGAAAATAGGAAACTTAACAACACCACAAACCAAGTAGACCTAATAGACATCTATAAAACACTCCACCCAACAGTAGCAGAATACAGTCTTCTCAAGCACCCACAGAAGATGCTCCAAGATAGACCACATGTCAGGCCACAAAACAGTCCCAGTAAACATAAAAGGATTGAAATCATATGAAATATGCTCTTCAGCTACATTGGAATGAAACTGGAAATCAACAACAAAAGGAAATTTGGGCAATTCACAGATATGTGAAAATTACATGACGCTCCTAAACAACTAATGAGTCAAAGAAGAGATCATAAAGGAAACTAGAAGATACTTTGAGATGAATGAAAACAAAAGTTATGGGAGGCAGCCAAAGCAGTGCCTAGAGGGAAATTTATAGCTGTAAATGCCTACATTAAAAGAAGGAAGAAAAATTTCAAATTAAAAACTTAAACTTCCACCTTAAGAGATTAGAAAAAGAAGAGTCAACAAATCCAAAGCAAGCAAAAGGAATAAATAATAGACATCAGAATGGAAATATTAAACACTAATATAGAGAATAGAAAAACAATAAAGTCAATGAAACCAAAAGTTGGCTCTTTGAAAAGATTAACAAAATTGGCAAATCTTTCACCAGACCGACCAAGGAAAAGAGAGGATATAAATTACCAAAATTATAAATGAAAGAGGGAACATTACTGCCTTCTTTATAGAAATAAAAGGGTTATAAGAGGACACCATGAACAATTGTACACTAACAAATCAGATAACCTAGATGCAATGGCCAAATTCCTAGAAAAACACAAACTACCAGAGTAACTCAAAAATGACTTGGAGTAAGCCCCTGGTGACTCTGAGGTATCTGCCCAGCCCTCAGTCTCCCTGGCTGTTCAACAGGGCAGGGAGGGAAACACGGTCCTGGGTTCCCTGCTTGGCATTTCCAAGTCTGAACCCCCCAGCACCCTGGGGGGTGCCTCCTAGGAGAAGGTTGGCCAGGACCTGCCTGAGGCCACAGGGGGGTCTGTGGCAGTTGGTTCCTCCTAAAGGTCCCAAGGGTACCTTTGTAGCCAGAGACCGCCCCTCTGTCAAGGCCCTACCTGTTGGGGAAGAAGGTCTGGATTTAGACCCTCCCTTCCCTCCTTGGGCAGACATATACATCCAGGGCTCCTTCACATGGTCATTTCCAAAAGCTCTGTTCCTTCAAGGGCCAGGAGTGTGTGCCAGGCCTGGCTAGGAAATGGGCAGATTTGGAGCATCCTATGGGGCTCTGGGCCAGGTGACAGGAGGCATCTCTGAGCAGTCTCATGATGCTGTGATGAAGGCCATCCTGGGAGGATGGACAAAGTGCCACAGGGCAGGGGGTGGAACTCCTGTCCCCATCCCCTAATCCCCTTTCTCTGTCTGTCCCCTGCCACCTGGATTGCTGTCCATTCACTGCACACAACCAGAGTGTTCTATAGCACTCAATGGCTCCCCAATGCTCTCAGGGCCCCCTGGGCCAACTGAGGTTCTTCCCATCCAGCCCCCGAGCCCCACTCCCAGCTCTGCCCCTCCCTGCACGCGCCTGCTCACTGCCCCAGGCCTTTGCAGAGGCTGCACTGCCAGCCCCTCACCCCCTACCCCTTGCTAGGCTGCACCTTCCTCAACCCTCCAGTTCCAGACTAAAGAGACGTCCCTAACCCACAAATTAGGGCCAGGAGCTGCCCTGCTATTATGCTGATCACCCCCTTTTGTGGCTTTTCTGGCTTGGATGTCAGTTTCCCACACTTGCGCTGCCCCCCCCCCGCCCCCCATGAGAACCATACGAGTCTCATTTGTGGGCAGCACCTGGCACTCTCCCTGCACAACAAGAGGCTTTTGCACGAACTTGGACTGCTCTGCAGCCTGGGGTAACGGCCCATCTCAGCGCGCTCTGTGAGGCAGGGACGCGTGAGGGGTGCAGGGCTGTTGGGAGATCCCGAGGACATAACACGAATGCCAGCACCTGGCATTCGAGGCTTGGCCCACGGGGGAGCTTGCAGCGCCAGGGCTTGTCTGGGGGACCCCCCACCCCATTAGCCAGACTTCAAGTATTCCCAGGATGGGGGACTTTCAGTGCTCAAACCAGAACAGTCCCCAGGCAAACTAGGATGCACTGGTCCCCCGGGTATGGCTGGCCCGTATGGGAACAGCCTTCCTCCAGGGAGTGTGCAAACACCTGCTGCTTTCCACTACTCAGTGTTCTCCATGGAGGAATAACCGCCACTCGCCTCTGGGTCACACACCCCAGGTGTGCTCTGAGCCCCAACGCAGACCCTGGCACAGACCCCAGGGAGGTGTGGAGGAGGGGAGTGGGTGGCACCTACTCTCCAGGTGATCTGTCTCCACAGCGACCAGAAAGGCCCACTCGTAGTAGCACTTGCCCTGCTGGGTGAGGGCCTGGCAGGTGCAGAGGTGGCCCAGCCTCAGGAGCACCTGGGTGAAGTCCCGGCCACACTCCCTGCTGGGCAGCCTTGAGAAGAGCTGGACAGCCTCCAGGAAGTAGTGCTGGGCCAGCCTGCCAGCACCCGCGTGCAGACACAGCGCCCCGAAGTTGGCCAGCACCACCGCCTGGTTCTGCAGCTGGCCCAGGCCCCTGGCCACGCGCAGGGCACGGTAGTAGCCCTCAGCCGACTGCCGGGTCCTGCCTGTCCTCCTCAGGGCCACAGCCGCCATGTTGGCGATCACGCCCTCCTGTTCCACACTGGCCACTGCCGCATCCAGAACAGACTCTAGGATGTCCAGGGCCACCTGGCTCTGCCCATGAAGCACGTGCAGCCAGGCAAGGGCCACCAGGTGGTCCACAACAGGGTGGACTCTGGCCGTGGCATCAGCTTCCACCGCCTGCATCATGAAGGCGATGGCTGGCCCATGCTGCCCGTGGTGGCTGTGCAGCTGCGCCAGGCTGGCACAGAGGGGGCCGCGCAGTGCCCACCCTGCACCTGAGGCTGGGGAGGCCAGCGCCTGCCTGAGGTAGTGGGCTGTCTGGGAGGGGAGGCTGTGGGCCGCCTGCCTCTGGCTGTGGAGCCGGGGGGCATTCCAGAGCACCAGGTCCACGCTCCTCAGCGAGCTGGCCAGTGAGCCCTGTGTCCGCAGCGAGGCCACCCTGATGCAGCTAAGGGCCAGGTGGGGCAGGCATTTCCGGCTGTAGACGTCTGCCAGGAGCAGGTAGCAGTCTGAGGGCCACGAGGCCTCCTGGTCACCCAAATCCCTGTGCAGGAGCAGCAGTCTCTCCAGGAAGGGCAGGGCCTCCTCAGGCTGCTTGAGGCGGACGTGGTGCCTGGCCAGCAGGAAGCAGGCACGGGCCTCAGCCTGTAGGCTCCGGCCACCCACGGCTCGCCGCAGCGCGTACTTGAGGAGCTCTGCCTCTGCCTCGGTGCTGCAGATGTGGCCAGGTGTCCCCAGGAGCAGGGCTGCGGCTTTGGGCACAGCCTGTGCACTTTTCTCTTTGTTCTTCTGCTTCAGGTAAACGGTGGCCAGGTTGGCGTACACGGCCACTACCAGGAAGAGGTCCCCGAAGCTGCCCCCCAGGGCCCCCAGGGCTTCCTCAAAGTACACCCGGGCCTGGGACAGCTTGAGCCTCCTGGCGCACAGCCGGCCTAGGAGGAAGCAGAGTCTGGCCAGGGCCATGGGCAGGCCAGCTTTCTTGGCCGCTCCCCGGGCCTGTGCCAGGCGTGCAGCCAGCTCCTCCTCATCGGTGAAGCTGTGGAACACGCTGCTCAGCCACGGCAGTGAGACGTCGTACAGGCCACGGAAGCAGGCCTGGTACCCAGGGGCATTCAGAACCAGCAGCAGTGAGCCCAGGGCCTCTGGGTCGGCCCAGTCGTCCTCGGTGTCCAGGCGGAAGGAGGGCTCCTTGGTTTCCGGTGAGCTCACACCACTGGATGCAGCATGGAGATCCCAGGACGCTAGCTCCTCAGGGCAGCCTGGGCAGGTCTTGCATTGTTCTAGAATATTCTTCACCTTCTTTATGGTCTCATGTGGCTCCGAGTTCAGGCAAGGTGGAGGCATTTCTGCAAGTCACAAAAAACACCCAGATGGATGAGAATCTGGATGTGAGTCCTGGCTCCCCCGGGGCAGGGCCCTCCCTTTTCCCCGGCGTCTCTGGTGCAGTGCTTTCCAGACGACACCTCCCCACCGGCTGGCGGTGAGCATGTGGGAGTGATGTGAACTGCCAAGCGCAGGGCCTAGGACAGAGTGGGGACTCAGTAATTATGACTGCAGGGAGAACACAGATCTGTTTGGCCAACTCTCTTACCAAATACCTTTCCTTTTCCCATTCTTTGCCTTTTTGACAGCATGGTTTTAGGAGACCTTATGCACCATAGCTCAACGACCACTCAGAGATTCCTTTCCCTCTTACAGAGAATCAGAGCCACCTAATCAGACCCATCCACATTCAGTGCAAATGTATGATTTTGTCAGCACATCGGGCCTCCGATCAGGTGCAAGAATCCAAGAAATTGGCCAATCAGAGCTATTGATCAGCACGAGCTCCGAAGCTGCCACAGGAGACTGACAGAGCCGGCCGCAGTGGAGGGCAGAGTGCTGTGTCCGTCTGCCCAGCTCCATCATGGGGAAACGGACTGTTCCCAACAGGAAATATTGGGACTGGCTCCCAGACCCCAGGGCTCCACCATCATGGGTGGTTTGAGAATCTGAGGCCTACGGTTCCTAAAGAGTTAACAAAAGGCCAAGGCTGCCCACGCTGCCCGCTGGCGCGACTGCTCGCTTGGTGGGTGCAGTAGCCAAAGCCGTGTCTCAGGAGGTGAGCAAACAAGCTATATTTCCTGTTGGAAAAACATGGGATTAAAGGGGAATTTATTGGAAAGGAAAGAATCAGAATTTAAACAGACTCTTCTGTTTCGAGTTCACATATAAAAAATATTTTCAAACAAGCTGTCTCCTTGTTAGTCTTACAGACTCAGGTCTTTATAAGCCTTGGAATAAGAAAAAAATTAAATATGTTTAGCAGCAAATGTCTGACCTGACCATCTCCCATGTCCCTCAGAGGCACCGTCCCAGCCTTCCAGCATCAGCAGGCCCCGAGGCCTTTGCTGCAGGGACTTCAGCAGTGTGTGGAACCATCCTTGTCCCTGGGAGGTGCATGGGGCCTGGCCTCCCAGCCTCCCCTCCTGCCGGCATCCCAGCACGACCCAGGGGATTTCAAAGGCCCCCTCGGCTCACCCCCATGAGGACCCTGTGTTGGGAAGAGTGGACCTGTGGAGGCGAGATGGGGAGGGTCTCCCCAACCAGCCCCTCAGGAAGGAGCAGACCCCTGAGAGACCTCAACTGAGGGAGGGGCGTCCTTTCCAACCTGAGGCTCCGAATTCAGCCACCCCCTGAGGGCAGTGTGGCCTCATCTCTCTGAGGCAGAGCCAGGGCAAGTGTCAGCTCCTTTAGGCCACCAGAAAGGAAGCCACCACCACGCGTGGGCTTGACGGGAGGGAAACACGCTACCTCGGTTGGGGAACAAGTGGGGGCCAGCACATTCGTTGGAAGAAGTATGGCTCCCAAGGCCTCCACTGCTGCGGTGGAGGGGAGCAAGGCCCACCTCAGGCAACCTCCTCCAGGCCCCCAGCTTGCACCCACGGGGAGTGACAGCTGCGCCCAACACTAGGTGTGCCCAGCTCTGCTGCTGCCTCCGCCTGGCATTACCCCCCAAGGCCCAGACCGTGACCAAAGGAACCCCAGCTGCAGAGGCAGGACCTACCTTGTCCTTCTGGCTGCTCAAGCTCGGTTTCTTCTAATCTGTCTGCAAAGGGAGAGCAGAGAGGCAATCACCACCTCCGGCTAGCACACTCTGGGCCTTGGGCTGGGATGCTGGCACCAGGATAGGAACATTCCTGACACCAGCACTCCCGAGGGAGAGGGGTGGCTCAGGGGTCCCCTGGTCAGGGGGCCAGAGAGTCCTTGTCTTCTTGGGTCTCTAGGCCAGGACACAGCTATCTCCCCCCACCCCCGCCTACCCCCATGGGGACTCCATCCCCCCATCCTCTGGGGACAGGGCATGTGCCCCTCGGTGCCTGGACTTCCCTCAGCTCCATCAGGGAGCACGGCACAGGGAACAGCTCAGCTCCGAGTCTGACAGACCTGGGATTGATGCTGCTCCACCGCGGACCCCCACCCTCCTCATCCCCGGGGCGGCACCTCCCTAGCCTCAAAGCCGTCTGACACCAAGTGCCAGCATTCCACAGAAGTCAAATGAGCAAAGGAGCCGTAGAAAGACGTGTGAAGCATAAAGTGCCGTGAACTGTGGTAACAGGCCTGCGACCCCGGGGACGCCATGCAGAATCAGGCACGCAGAGTCCCCCGAGATGAGCCTTGATATGTTAAGGTCAAGTTCAAGTTTCTCCATTTAGGAAGAGAAATTGGTTTGTGGGGTCTAAAACGTTTAAATCTGTTATTGGTGGGAAAAAAAGATCTTGCAATGCATGTCATTGAGCAGGCAGAAAAAAAGTGTGTGTAGACATGTATGTTTATACGTGTGTATGTATACATATATGTGTGGGTGTGCATGCATATATGGATGTGTGTGCATGCGTGTAGGCATGTGGGTGGGTGTGTATGTCCATGTGTGTCTGTGTGTGTATAAGGATACCTGTGAGTGTGCGTGTGTCTCTGTGTGTACATATATGCACACGGGTGGGTGTGTATGCACACTTATTTTTCTCCACCCGTAGGATAAAGCAATGAACGCACAGCTGCGCCCACTGCCTACAGCGGCTGACAGGCAGGTTTGTCCAAGTGCCGCAACTCCAGCCACATTTCTCCTGCTTGTTGTTGGTGACACACCACCTTCACCCATGCTTTGCTCTGCAGCCCCCTTTCACATTAAGAGGGGCGTGCAGGTAGGATAGGAATAGCCTTATCTTTAGAGGCTGCAGTGCTGGAGTCCCACCTGACACTCAGCAGCCAGGTGACCCAGGCCAAACCACACAGGAGAAAAGTCACTCCCACGCAGGCTGCCCGAGCAAAGCACAGCAGTGAGGCCTGGGCCCCGAGCAAGAACCCCACTGGTGCTGGCCAAGTTAGAATCAGGCCGTGTGCTTTCCCCTGCCCCAGCAGAGGCCTGAGGCTGTCGGTGTGTCTTGGGCTGGCGCCTGGGGTCAATGGAGAAGAGGCTCCCCTGAGGCCTGTCTGTGGGCAGCAGGGAGCCTCGGGGCCACATACCCAGCAGCACCCCCCTCCCCCGGTCTCCTTTCTCTGTGCCTGGCTTGTCTGCAGCCCTGCATGCCACAAAGGCAGCCCAGCACCTGTCTGTTCACCTGTCAGCGCTCAGGGTGGCAGTCACCATTTGTCAATGGATGAAGGCAGCAAAGCAGTCCGGAAGGGAAGGGGAGGAGCCACCCCCCCCACCAGCATCACCCACACGCACCCAAGCTGTACACAGTGCAGACGTCCGTGGCGGACATTCTCCTCAGCAACTGCCTGGCATCCTCTTCAGAAAAGCGACCCTTGTTGCTGAAGAATGACCTTTCTTCCTCATTGAGAAAGATCACACTTTCCAACCTGGAAAAAATAAAATGCTTTATTTAAAATAACATAGTTCCAAAGTAAACATTTCACAAGACCGATTTTCACTCCCTAATTTGACAGACAGTCCTGGAACACTACTCTCTGCCCAGCAGTAAGGACTACAGGATAAAAAACAAAACAGATCCTGCCCTCAAGAAAATTGTCTGGCCAGAGGCAGATGCCCAGGAGCAGGAAAGGCTGTGATGGGATGTGGCATCCTAGGAAGGTGAGCTCCTAGGCAGCCTTCAAAGCCCCATCTCAAACGTCCCCTCCCCCATGAAGCTGGCTGTGACAGCTACAGGCAGAACCAACTGCTCCATACTGTAAGCTCCCACTGCTCCTCATACAACCTCTGCAAGTGCTTCCCATAGTGCTCAGCACAAACACAGCACGCTTGTGTGTCCCACAAAGTCAGGCAGAGAACAACAGGAAGGAACAGAGGGACAGGGGGCGGGGGAAGAGGCAATTTTTCCTTATAGGACTAAATTACCAGAATAATATGAGACTTCAAAATGCACCTTATTGAGAAATTTTGTAAAATCTTAGAGTAGTTTGTAGGACATTTTACAAAATAACAGGTCTGTATTCTTCAAAAATGTCAGAAAAAGAAATATTAAAAAGCTATTTCAAATTAAGGAGATAGGACACCTGAATATAACACAGGGTCTAGAATTATCTTTGGCTATGAAGGGAATTATTGTGACAACTGACAAAATCTGGACAAGGTCTGTAGATAACTGGATGGTTTCAATGTCAATTTCCTGATTTTGACAATTGTACTGTGGTTATATAAGCGGATGTCCTGGTTCTGGGAACCACATGCCACATTATTTAGGGGTAAAGGAACATCGTGTTTGCAACTTACTCTCAAAGGGTTTAGGAAAAAATAGAAGTAAAAGAGAGAATAGAATAAAGCAAATGTTGTAGCACATTAACATTTGTGCAATCTGGGGACGGCATACGGGAATTTTGTACTCTTGCTGCAGTTTATTTGTAAGTCTGCAAGTGTGTCAAAATAAAAGAAAAAAAGAAGAGTCACCAGCTTGTTCATTAAACAAATGGATGCAAATCCTGGGTCTGCAGTGGAAAGATATTCAGGAAACATTCATTGAATGAATGAGGTAAACTGTTAGGATTTCTCCAGCTGTAAACAGGACCGATGGCACCAGCCTTGTCATCCTTTTGGGTTAAGGGAAGGGAAGGGACTAGCTCATTCCACAGCTCTCCTCTGCCCCGCTGCAGGTTCGCTGCATGTCCAAGTCACACAGCCCCCAGCAGTCTGTAGAGAGACTGTAGCCTCTCCAGGATGGTGGGAATAATCTAGACCAAGGGTCCCCAAAGAGTGTTCCATGGAAAACCAGCTCAGCAAAAAGGAAATAGGGTTGTGTGAGAACAGAATTCTGGAGGTCAAATAACTGCAGGAAACACATTCCAACAGGAAAAGATGCCTTGCTTGTGCGGGGAATCCCTGGAGAGCACCAAGAAGGGGACATGGACAGAGGATGATGAAGTTTGTGATGGAGCTCTGGGAGGGAACACACTTCGGGAAACGCTGATCTAGCTGCTGCTGTCGGCATGCAGGCGTAGCCAGCTTCTACCTGCTTTTGAGGCACAGGTGCAAGATGTGCCAAAGCAGACATACACTTTAAACTAGGGGGACAAAATGAAACAATCAGCTGGACAAGGCATGACACCAAACAGTCTCTGAGATTTGGGCTGAGAGGCGTTGGTCTGTTGCAGCACCAAACACAGAACAGAGCCACTGAAGACAAGTGTCTCACCGGTGGGAAGTGAGGCCCACAGAGGGGGACAGGACCAGAGTCACATGACCCAGGAAAGGGCCCTTTCCATACACCCACTTTCTCTGGGCTCCTTGACTGAGGTCTTGACAGGGTCAAGTCCAGGGGAACGGAACTCCATTAAAGCATGGGCACAGCTGTGCTTGCTGACCACTCTCCAAAGACTCCCCTGCTGCTGCCCAGGGCTGGGCAGTGGGGACATGGAGGTGGCCAGAGAGCCCTCCCCTTGGAGTTCCTTGGTGGCAGCAGGCAAGTCTTGGGCGGAGTGGGGGACAGCTCACACGGGGATAGGTGTGTGGCCAGAAGAGTGTCCCCAGGAATTAGCCATTGTGGGCAGGACTGGTGGCTGGTGAGAGCCCCCAGGAACACCAGAGGGTCGGGATGGAGGGGGCATCTGGGCAGGGGCACAATGTCAACCCAGATCTGTTTCAGAAGGGGCAAGCCAACCTGCGCAGCAGACTCAGGGTGAGCTGGTGGTGAGCGGCAGCCTTTGAAATTGGGGTCACCAGGGCCTGGGCCGTGGGGGCCTTGAAGTTTTGGTCCAGGAGCTTTGAAGAGCTTTACGAAGGAGAGTAGCTGGTGTACTGGACTGAATGGTGCCCTCACAATTCATGTCTACGTGGAATCTTGGAAGGTAGCTTATTTTTTTGAAATAGGATCTTTGTAGATGTAATTAGTTCTGTTAAGATGAGGTCAGACTGGTGCCCTCATAAGAAGAGAAAAATGAGTCACAGACCCACAGACACATGAAGGAAGACAGCCACGTAGAGGTGGAGGCAGAGTGGAGCTATGTGGCCACAAGCCAAGAGACGTGCTGGAAGAGGCAGGAGGGTCCACCCTGGAACCTGCAGAGGCAACGTGGCCCTGCTGGCACTGATTTCAGACTTCTGGCCTCCGGAACTGTGAAATAGTACGTTTCTGTCACTGTAGTCCCCCAGTGTGTGGTGCTGAGTGACCGCAGCCATGGAAACTAATATACATGGACAAGTGTGTGTATCAGAGAACACCCTCCTGGAAGCATTTTGGGGGGAGGCACTGGGGACAAGGGGGTGGCAGCCTGAGCTCAGCCCAGCCTGGGACTGAGGAAAGGACAAGGAGTCGCCCAGGACACATCCAGGCTTATTGCGTGGGAAACTGGGTGAAAGGTGCAGGGTCCCCACAGGAGCAGTGGGGGTGGGCTCAGGAAGGGGGTGAGGCCCCAGCCACTCACTCAGACACCGGGCCCTGCGTGCTGATGAGACGGGTCTGTACAAACCCGACCTGGCCCGAGGCCACATGTTGGCCCACGAACCAGGGCAGGCCAGGCACCTGGATGCCAAGGATCTTGATGAGGTCACCGCCTCGGAAGGTCATCTCTTCAGGGCCAGAGCCCTGGCAGTCAGCCACTGCTGAGGCCAGGCCCATAGCTGCAGAAAGGAGGCCGCATGGTCAGCACAGGGGAGACCTGGGTAGGGGCCGGGGTGGGCAGACAGGGCTGGCCTCAGATACCCTGGACACACGGGGAATTCATCTTTTGCCTAGTAGGACGTTTGCAGTGAGGTTGTTCCCTGCAATGTGAGAGGCTAGATGTCTATGTGGTCCTTAGAGGGGGTGTTTTTATCCCCACACTGAGGATGAGAACCTGAGGCTCAGAGATGTTAATTAACTGGGCCCTCAGCCCTCGGCCCCCAATGGCCGGGCTCTTTCCCTACGCAGCAACAATCATGAGTCCTGCCTGTTCCCCACCTCCCCTCCCCCGGGACTTTGTGTCCACCTCACAGGCCCACGAGGCTATCCAAACGCTGGTAGCTTGGTGCAGAGCAAGAAGCTGGACCTGGCGTCCAAGCCGAAGGGCTCCTGACAGTGCCAGCTTCTCTCAAAGAGGACCCACAACAGGACAAGCCAGGGCCTCACGGTCCTGCCTTTAGTGCAGGTGGGAAACCCAGCCAGAACCCAGCTCGCTGTGGCCCAGGCCTTCGAGGTGTCTAACGTGGTGCCAAGAAGAGAGAAGAGCTCCAGACCATCCTGTCAGATTGTCCAGGAAGTTACACTCGGGAGCTCTCTGGGGACAGTGATGGGGCCACGTGGCTGCACTGCACACCATATGAGTGTGGGGCAGCCTGCAGACCTGGCAGAGCTCCATCACCATCGCGCAGACTGCAGAGGACTCAGGGTAAGTGCAGAGGTGCCCCCGCATCGCCTGCCTCCCCTGGGGGAAGAGAGGCCCGTGGAAGCACTCACCCATCAGTGGGGCGTTGGGCGTCACTGGTTCACCCACGGGGTCATCGATGGGGCCCCAGGGGAGCCTGAGAGCCCACCTGGAGCCGGGAGAGGGAGGTCTTTGCTGTAGATTTCGGATTTGGGGCAGATACATTCTGTGCAGAGACTGGATAAGTCAGCCGCCCCCCAACAGCCTAGGTGGACCCCACCCCTCCCCCAACACACACACATGCACACCTGCCCAGGTACGTGACCTCCAGGGAGCCCCACACCCCCCACTTAGGCACCTCATCCTGGGGGACACTGTCACCCTGTTAACTGGGAGCCCTGCAGACCCCCAAACATTTGCTCTGTCGCTTGTCTCAAGGCAGCTCAATACAACGAGGGGTGAGGGGAGACCCCAGCCTGGGGACCCAGAGACTTGGATTCAAATCTTGGCTCTACTGTCACCCTGCCGTGTGACTGGGACAAATCACTCCTCTTTCTGGGCCTCAGTTCCTTTGCCTAGAACAAAAAGAAGCTGGACTAGATGATTGATAGTCTCTCCTTCCCAGGTGGCATAACAGCGTGCTCTGTGCCCCTGTGGGGACAGCGCTGGCCACAGCACAAGGGGAGGATAAACTCCTTCTTGGGAGAAACTCCTCTCAGGTCTCAGTAATGGAGAAGCTGAGCCACAGCCTGTTACTTCACAGACACTGCAAATCAGGAGACTGAATTTCTCTCTTTGCTTTGGCTGCCAGGAAGCTCCAAGCCAAGTTTATGCCCCACATTCAGCAAATGAATAGGAGCTTACATGTCACCTGTCCTCACATCCCCTGGCTCTACCTGCCTTTGGTTTGGTTTGTGTGGGTTTCTATATACCTCCCACTATGGGTACACATGGAGGTAGCCCCCTCAAAAACTTTTCAGAACAAGTCTGGCAAGAGCTCCATGCCACACACTCCTGTGCCATCTAACCCCAGGATGGCCTTGCCAGGTAGATGTCATTGCCCCATCATGCAGGTGGCAGGCCTGAGGCCCAGAGAGGTGGGCTGACTTGCCAAGACCACACAGCTGGAAATGAGCAGAATGGGGCCACAGCCAGGTCTGTCTGGTGCTCACACTATTCTCTGTTGACCCCTCCTCCTACAGACAGACCAGGGCCTGGGGAGTCTCCTCCTTCCTGACCACACACAGCGGGCAGGAACAGAGCAGCAATGGTCGGTACCTACTGATGAAACGGGATCAGAGGTTCCAGGGTGGCCGTTGCCACCTCCTCACAGGACATGCTGGGGCTCTCCGAAGGGCCTGCTTCTGGGGCCACCTCACCCTGGGGACCCCCTGAAGCCCGCCTGAGGGGCTGGGGGCCCCTCCCTGCACCCCGAGGGCCAGTCGTCACTCTCACGTGGTGGTCAGGACACAGAACAAAGAAGGGCCCTTCAAAGGGACGGAGGTGGTCATTCAGGGTGGCCTTCCCAGGGGCAGCTGTAGCTCTGCCAGGCAGGACCCACCACCCACCCCTGCCAGGACACACAAGGAAAGTCCACCTGCACGAGTCCCCAACCCCCAATTTCTTCATCCACAGAAACCCAAAGGGGCCCCGACTGGGAGGCTGGGACCTGGGGTGGGGTCTTGGCTCTGCCCCAACGTGCTCTGTGAGGCTGGCTCAGCCTCAGCTTCTGTCTCTGGGCCTCAGTTTCCCTATGTGTGCTGTGCAGGGCCAGATGTGTGATCTCTAGGGCCTTTCCTCTTGGACTGCTACCAGCGAGTCCAGCCGCAGCTGGGTGGCCCCCCCCTTCCTTTCTGTGGCCAGGGCAGGAAAGGCAGCTCTGTGTTCCCTTTCCTGCAGACTGGGGGTCAGCTGCAAGGCCAACGCCGCAGCCAAGTCAGGAATGCGGGGTAGGGGCTGGTGTGAGATAGAACCTCTCTTCTGCTGTTTCCCAGACGCCTGTATGTCTTTGGGGACTAACCAGGGTCTCTCAGTGACCAGGGCACCTGATTGTCAGGACACCCAAGCACAGGACCTAACCAAGGGTGCCGCCACCCTGCACCATGCTCACCTTCTTGCACGAGGAGGCTCTCATGGGTCAGCTTCAAGGCGTCCTCGTCCACGTGGACTCGGATGGCTGTCTCCTCCTCCTCATTGGGCAAGAGCAGCCAGAAGGCCTCGTCCACAAGCAGGTTTTCCAGGCAGTGATGTGTGAAGCCTGGAAGGCCAGGCCCAGTCACCTGTGGGCTCCAGAGGTGGGCAGGGAAGCCTATGTGGCCCTGGTGTTGGCTGAGCCCTGCACTGACCAGGCCCAGGGAGACCCTCAACATTGCCCTTGGGGCACCCAAGGTGCTGGCCACGACCCAGCGGTCCGAAGTCTGACTGTCTGGGCTCGAGTGGTCAAGCCCAGCCCCAGCCCCCAGCAGCTGTGACCATGATCAAGTTATGCGACCTCTCTGTGCCTCTGTATTCTCATCTGTATGGGGAGACTGTGAGGCCGCAGGCCCCACGGGCCATCAGTGAGACGGATGCAAAAGGCGCCCGGAAGAGCCGGCCTGTGTTGTCGGCTGGTGTGAGCCGTTTCTGCTTCTGTCAAGGGAGACTTCCTCTTTGGGGCACACGAGCCTTTGCTAACCGCTGCCTGGCCAACAGGCCGCGTGGCTCCCTCCATTTTTAAGGCAAGGGCAGATGATGAGGGAAGCCTTCCTCTGCTCAATGTGGAGTGGACACCTAAGTGTGGGGAGGGCTGCCGCCTTCTGGATGGACGCACTCCGCCCGGCCTGGCTCCGTGTGGGGGAGCAGGACGAGCTCCCTCCTCTGGGGACCTGCTCAAGGAGATCACGCACAGCCCTGCCCAGAGGCGGGGGGGACTGTTACCACGGCTCTACTCCAGCGTCCTCAGTCCTCAGTTGGAGGGCTGAGATGCAAGGGGGTGCAGCTAGGCCCTGTGAATGCCTCTTCACACAACGGGATGTTTTAGGAAGAAGGCACAGGGTCAAGTGCGCAATAGCAGGTTTCCTGGTCAGTACTGAGGCCACTGGAGCCGGCTTTCCTCAAGTTCTGGTGAAGTGAAACCACACAGGACAGTGTGTGTAGGACACGGGAAACAGCTGGATGCATTCTCGCAAGAAAGACCTGCGTCCATCCATGGCTCCGCCTACCACAGCGTCCCTCCCAGACAAGAAGGTGAATGCACCAATTTTCGTGTTTTGCTGGAGAGGCCCTTGTGAACTAACCTACTCTAAAGCACTGATTTGAAACATAAAGCACATGGTGTGCAACAAGTGTCCTCCGAGGGAGTACCCATGATCAATCGTGGGAGGGTCACCTCTTTACCAAGAGCATGGTAGGTGGAGAACTTCCAGATTTCTTCAAAAGTCTTAAACATCACCACAATCCGATCCTGGTCACTGTGGATAGACAACAGCCTCGCTGATAATTCCTTAAGAGAAAGAAATAGGAATAAGAGACTTTCCTGGGGGCTCTGGGGCATCTGATGGTCAGAGGATAGGAGCTACGCAACAGAAATGGTTTGCACAAGTGGCCCTGGACGGTGCGTACAGAGTGGATCCTTTTACAGCCCAAGTCAGCTCCCCTGCTCTCAAGCCCATGTTCCTTCTCAGAGCTCACATGGGCTCCATGCCCTGGCCCTACACCCTCTACACCTCCCCTGACCACTCCACCTGCCTTCATCCCTATGCAGCATTGGCCCCAGGGTCTCCCGTCATGTTCCGTCCTGCTCAGGCTGTGCTCTCAGTCCTGGGTGAACCGACCTCGCCTCCTTACACCACGGCACACGTCAGCTCAGGCTTCAGGCCTAACCCTAGTGTCCGCCTTCTCTGAGCTCCATGAATTGGTGGTGATTGGGGCATTAAAGCAATGCCAGCTAACGTGGGAGCACGTACAGTCATCTCCATTTGACAGATAAGAAATCAGGCCCGGTTTCTTAGCTAAGGTCTGACCCTCCGTAAGTGGCTCAGCCAGGATTCACACCCAGAGCCAACCCCCTTAACCACTCCACCCTGCCCAGCATCACCCACGGTGGCCCACGTGAGCAGTTGTTCTGTGCTGGGCACTGTGCCGCCTGCTTGGTGTGTGTTAGGCACACAGTCCTCACAGCAGCTCCTAGGCATGTAACGCCAAGCTTCCCCAGTATGCGGCTGAGGAAGCTGGGCTCACCGAGGGGCAGGGCCAGGCCAGGCTGACCCCAAGTCAGCCCCCAAGCCCCAGGACCCCTGCCCAGTGCCCCCCTGCACCATCCTCCCCAGAACGTTGGTCTGTGCAGAGGCCAACAGGGGGCTGGCTCTGTTACAACTGCAAAAATAATCTTCATACCAGCCCTTCTGACTCCCTGTCAAAAAGGTTTTGAAAACCCTCGCAGGGTGGAGGGTACACGGAGAAAGGGACAATGCATTGTCCACCTGTGCTGGGGTGTGGGACAGCATACAGGATGGGCCCCAGCGCCCCCCAAGAGGCAAGCTGGTGGGGCGGCCTCCTCCTCCCCCCACCTTCTCGGCCCCGAGGGCTGATGTCACGGCCCTCCCCTCCAAGGCCACTGCGCCCCCCAAGTGGCCTTCCTCTCTGCACCTGCCTCCTCCACCTCAGGCACCAGCCCCTGCACCTCCCACCCCCCAGCTCCTTGCAGCACCTACCCCAAGCCCCACAGGGCCAGACTCACCCCCAGCGCACGAGCCACCTCCCGGCTGTCACTTTCTAGCAGGCGGAGCCGGCCCTGCAGGGCCTGCTGCAGGCCGGGGTCCCGCAGCCCGCTCTTCCTCCGCACGGCCAGCAGCTGCAAGGTCAGGTCTGGAAGGGGCAGACGGAGGTGGGCTGTTAGCCTGGCCCCGGCTGGGGATCTGTGGGGTGCTGGTCCTGCCCACCAGCCTCCAACTCATAGACCTGCTGCCAGAGGCCTGGGCCGTGGGCCTGTGGGGAGCCTGAGAGATGCAGCTTTAAACCTCAGCTGCATCCCACCCACCCATGATGACCTGGGGCTGTCGCCTGTCTCCCCAGCCTCAGTTTCCCTAGCTGCGAGTACCCGTCCTACAGAGAGATGGGGAGAAGGGACTCATGTCCCCCAGGGCAGGCCGGCACAGAACAGCCGTTCTGCGTATGGTCCCGAGCTCCAGATGGTCACCACACCAGAACCTCCAGGCACAGGGCCTGGGCACCTGCATTTAACAAGCCCCTCCCCCAGCCCACAGTCATTTTAAGGAGAGATGTCTGGGACCATGGGGGCATCCCAGAAATCTCCACTTTGCCCTCCTAAACTGGCTCCTCCCCCTCTTCCCCATCTCTCAGAGGGCCACCCACCCTTGCTCAGACCAACGACCGCCCCCATCACACAGCACATCAGCCCACCAGCGAATCCCACCGGCTCTGCCCTCAACCCAACCCCTGCCCCTGTCATGGCCAGGCCTGGTGGCCCTGACCTGGGCTGCTGTCTGCACCTGGCCCTCCCCGTGGTCAGTCCTCTGGTCTACGAAGAGCATGAGGGCCCGTCACAAAGTGCTCTGACTCAGCCCTGGCAGCTCTTGGCCCTCCCAGGTGACATCGTCCAGTAGAACTTTCTGAAGGGTCGGACGTGTGCTCTGTCTGTGCCATCCCATGAAGTGGCCACCAGCCACGCAGGGCTGCAGAGCTCTTGGGGGCCACCTCTCCTTGTTGCCATGTGAGGCTGGCGATTTCCTGCCAGAATCCGGGCTCTGGGGCTGTGACCCCATCTATCCTGGGCACTCCCCAGTCCCAGGCCTGGGAATGTGGGGAATAAGCCTTCCTGTCCCTCGAGGTCGGGACGCAGCACAGACCTGGCAGTGGTGTTCTTGGGGCTGCCAGCCCCCCACCGAGTGAGGAGGGAGAAGGCAATGAGAGAGGGAGGGGGTAAAAGGGGAGAGCCGGGGCGGGGGGGTAGAGACTGATTCCCCGCACCCCCGGGTAAGCCACGCGCGCCTGCCTCAGGCCTTCCTGGCTGGGGGACTCTGGAGCCAACACCCAGCCCTGTGGGGAAGGGCCTGTGCAGAGCAGCACGGAGACTTCCGGAATCTGGAATCCACTTCCCCACGAGGAAGCAGCGGCCCAGGATTTCACAACCGGTTTTGAGCTATGACAGCTCACAGCTCCTACTGTGGTAAGAGGGTGGGCGTGGCAATTTCAGACACAAAATAATCTGTCCTATTGTCCAACACGGGATCCTGGTCATTCCGAGTGACCACAGGCAGCGCTGACCACACAAAAGGAAAGTCAGAGGACAGGCGGGGGTCTGAGCAAAGGTTAAAGGCTGACAAGGGACACAAGGGTCTCCATGCCCCACAGCTGGGGTTGGAGGATCTCCAGGGTAAGGGGCGTCTCCACCACATGGGCCCGGAGCCTCCTGGGCCCTGTCTGCATGAACTGCTCCCACCCATCCTTGGAGCCCCCCACAGCCCTGGACGCCTTTCCCGAGGGCCCTGACCTCCCCCCATGCCCCACAACACAGGGGGCACCCTTGCCTATCTCTTCCCACGTCCCCCCGGAGTGTTGCCCATGGGGCCTCCAGGGACATGTCCCCCATTTGGGCAGATGGAAATGCAGGGTCCTGGGCCCTGCCTCAGCCCTGCTGAATCAGAACTTCTGGGCACTGGGCCTGGGCATCTGCATTTATCAAGCCCCTCCCCCCACCATGATTTTAAGGTGGGAAGTCTGGGGCCACTTTGAGGAGCCCTGGGTTAGACATTCCTGGGTGCCCAGGTTTGAACCTGAAGCTCAGTGTGGAGCTGAGGACGTTTACCTGTGGGATATGCTCCCATCTGGCCGGGGTTGCTCCCAGCAGCAGGCTCAGCGACGCCCAGGGGAGGAGCCGCGTCTGCAATACAGCAGGTTCCTACCATTAGGGGACTGACACATAAGCAGCACTGGGCTCCTCCCTGGCGCCAAACACCCCAGGTCTTTCTGCAAGAAAAGAGGCGTGTCTGTGCCACGCAAGCCACGTTTGCTGTCAGCTCTGTCCTCAAGGCTCACACAGCCCAGCATGGGTGGCAGCTGTGCATTCCCCACTGGCTGCAGCAGGCTCAGCGGCTTAGAAAAACACGGACGGGTGATCTTGCCATGCTGGAGTCCAGATGGGCCTCACAGGGCAGAGTGAAGGTGTTGGCAGGCTGGTTCCTTCTGGAGGCTCTGGGGAGACTCCGTTTCCTCAGCTTTTCCAGCTTGAAGAGGCGCCTGCGATCCTTGGCTTGCAGCCCCAGCGTCCGTCTCCAAAACTGATTCTGACCCCTGCTTCCAGCTCTCCCTCCTGCCTCCCCACTACCAAGGCTCCGTGATTACGATCCAGGATCATCTCCCCATCGCAACATCCTTAACTTTATCCCATCTGCAAAGTCCGTCCTGCCAGAACAGGAGCACATGCACAGGGCCAGGGATGAGGACATGGGCATATTTGGGGGCCAGTATTTTGCTGACTGTAGAGGGGCTCAGCCTCGCTGCCGTGTGTGTGGGAGCCGGGACACCAACCCCCACCGGCTGCTCAGTTCTTTGCTGGTTGGCACCCCTTGGGCCCTAGCTCCAGGCCCCTCGCTTCCCTGCAGGGTCCGCATCTTGGCCTGGGCGCCTTGTCTCCACTCCGCGCAGCTTTCTCGCCCAGGCCCCAGGATCAAGGGAGAGCCAATTTGGAAAAGCCCGTTATTGCAGCAGAGGGTGTCGAACTTCAGTGCGACCAGACATCTTGCTCAGAGCCATGGGCCCAGCTCAGCCATGTGGCCTTGGACCTTGCATCACGCTGGTGCTCATTCCAAACCATATAGCCTGGCCCATGGAGTCTGGCTGCCCTTTGTGGTCAGGGCCCATTCCCGGGCCTCATGCATGTTCTGCATCCCTGGGCCAAGCCCAGCAGCAGGGGCTCAGAAACATCTGTCAAATCCAAAGACATGCATAGTGCGCAGATCTTGGTTCCTAGACACCACCTTCCAATGCAGGAGCCAGGGCTGCTTGGAGAAATGACGGATCCCAGGGCTGGGGCACAGAATGTGCCAGGTGAGCCTAGAACATCTAGTGTCCCAGAAAGTAAGGACATGCTCACAGAGTGAGGCAGACACCTCAAAAGCCCAAATTAGGGTGATTCGAGCAACAAAATAAAGAATGATGTTTGTAGTTCAGAGAGTAAATTGAAGATGTATGAGCCTACACTAAAAATACATGAATATCTGGGGAGAAGGACCCGCTCTCCCTTATCCTGGGACACCAACTAATGAAGGCAGAGTGATGACGGGTTGGCGGTCACCGTCTGGGGCCATCCTAATAATGTTTCAGCCACAACCGGCTATGGATGATAGCACGCGCGCTTTATGAGTTTGATGAGGAACAGAATATTCACATAGTCTCAGAGTATCTTCCCACAAGCTCCTTACTAGGGAAGAGTAATAACTGTAGAGTGCAGAGAACTTGCAGACACCCCTTCACCAAGGGACGAAAATCAGCACGAGATGAATGGACACCTTGGGCCTCCTGAGAGGGACACGTCACTTCTGGGGATTCCTGCCCAAATCCTTGATGTCATCATGAAAAAATATTATCAACACCCGTATTATGGAGAACTGTATTCTTCCAAATAGCAACTTCCAGATTAAAAGGCACCACAGAGAGGTGGCAACAGAATACAAGGCATGACCCAGGATTTTTTTTTTTTTTGCTATAAAGGACAGTATTGGGACAAATGGTAAGATGTGAATGAGGTCTGTAGATTAGGTAACAGTATTATTAAAACCAGGAAATTAACATTGAAATAATTGCACTGTGGTTATGTAAGGGAGTGTCCTGGTTTTAGGAATTATTAATGCCTTTGGGGATGAAAGGGCATCATGTTTGCAATTTACTCCCAAACTGTCAGAAAAAATAAATGGGGGGGGAGCAAAAGCAGTAAAACACGAAATATGAACATCTGAGGAGTCTGGAATCCGGGTGAGGGTGAATGGGGATTATTTGTACTATTTCTTGCAATTTTTGCTGCCAGCCTGAAATTGCCCAGAAAAGTCCACGGGCTGAAAGGGTACAGGCAGAGCCTGCCCGTGGAGCTGGCTCCACCGCTGGTGTCCATGGAGCCTCCTAAGAAAGGAGAAGTTTGTGGGCCCCGTCGGCTGGGCCACGGATTCATTCCGATGCTGATGCCAGCGTGCCTTGCTGAGCCTCTAGGGAGGAAACACCAGGCAACGTGGCCAAACGCTTCCTGTTCCTGCCACCGCAGGGGCGTCCCCAGTCCCCCTTCCTGAGGCTCACCACTCCTCCCTGGGCTGGACTCTGCAGGAGGCTGGTCTGGCCCTCCTCCATCCGGACTTCCGGCCCAGGCGTGCTCTGGAGGGAGCGGGTCCTGTGGCCTCGGTGGGCTTCCCCAAACCAGCCTGCACCCCCAGCCCTCTGAGCCCTCCCTTCCTAGCCGGGTGGGCGGGGCCTGCAGGACCACTTCCCCTGTGAGTCAGCACCCAGGGGGCCTCCGTGGCCCCCACTCAGTCCGCCCACACATAGAAGGACAAGATACCAAGTACAAAATACTCCAAGCGCCAGGCATCTGCCAGTCAGACTCTGGGCCAGGCAGCTGCGCATGAGGTTTTGACCCCATTCTCCCCATGCATCATTCATTCATCGATCACTCAACTAGTGACAGGGCATCTGCTATGTGCCAAGCCCTGGAGACGCAAGACAACGGGCGGCTAAGCAGGTGACTGGGCTGAGGATAGACATCACAAGGAGGAAGCCGGGGAGGGACCGGCCATGGCAGTCTCTGGTGGGGCAGGGGCCAGGCAGATCTTGATCCTTCTCTCTCCTTCCCTCCTCTCTCCCAGGGTCCGAGGGTGGTGGGGAGAGGGGTCCTGAGATCACCCAGGCCACCCCCCCAGGTTTCCAAGTGTGGAAACCGGGGCCCAAGTCAAACAGTGGCCCAGCAACCATCAGGATTAGATCCAGGTCTCCTGGGGGCCAGCTCGTCCTCACTCACTGGTGCTGGTTGGGTGGAAGGTGTCCCCACTGAGGGCCTCAGGAGACTGGACACTTGTCCCTGCTCTGCCACTGAACACAGTGTTGCCTGGGCCCAGCCCTTCCCCTCTCTGGGCCTTGGTTTGCCTCCTAGGAACCAAGGGACACCCCATCCTGAGTAATCCTGGGGTCCTATGAGGACAAAGCAAGACTGGAATTTGAAGGCCAAACCCATCGGGAAGTGTTTCTAGAACAGTCTCTGAATGCATAGGTGGCCTCCAGGCCCTTCTCCCTTTCTCTGAGCCAGTTTTGTTATCACTGACACGCCCCTGGAAAAACACGAGTTGGGCCCTCGTCTGGCAAATGACTCACGGGGCTCAGTTGTTCTCTGTGCACACAAGCTGAGGGAGGAAAAACAAGTGCCAGAGAGCAGACCCCGGCTCCGCGGCCACAGGGTGGCTGGGGGCGGATGAGGCAGGTGGGGGTGAACAGGGTGGGGGGTGGGATGGACTCACCACCTCTGACAGTAGACTTGGCCTCCTCAGGCTCTGCTTGCTCCTGGCCAGCAGGTGAGCTCATGGCCATGGTCTGGACCTCGTCCCTGCTGTTGCTGCCTCCTGAGGGCCCTGCAAGCCCCCTCCCCATCAGGGTCAGCTCCTCAGTGGTCGCCTCACTGGGGTCCTCCATGACCTGCAGCGGCCTCAGCACTGAGGGCCCGGCATGCCTGGCTGGCCCCTGTGGAGAGAGGAGAGGGTAGAGGTCAGCAGGGATGGCCTCTCCAGGGAGACAGGCCGCCAGGACCAGCACAGACACTGTGGCCAGACTTGGGAGCCAGGAGAAAACGTCAATGTTGCAGAGAGTCTGATGTCTTTGAGACCCAGCAGTGGCCCTTGCACGTGGCAGGTGACCACAGCATGACGGCGTGGTGTGTGTGATCCAGCCCACCTGCCTCTGCCTCCTACCATTCTCTCATGCTTGCTTTGTTCCCTTCTACCACAGGGCCTTTGCACAGGCTGTGACTGCTGCTGGAGAGCCCCTCTTCCCCTTCAAGGTGGAGCTGCTGGTGCTCCCAGGCCTCTCCTCCAGAGCTGCACTGCGGCATCCTTTCCTGGGTCCGTCACCCTCTAACAGACTGTGCTCCTGGAGTTAGTGCTTTGCTGCCCATCGGACGACACAGAAGGACACAGAGGTCCCCTTTCAGGCATCGAACATGGGTGCAAGTGGAGGGCCAATGGGGCCGGCGTCCTGGGCCAGGGCTGAGGCACACAGGGGACAGACCCTTAGCGGGGGCCACAGGGCAGGATCAGCTACGTCCCCCTCAGCTTCTGCCTCGGGGGCAGAGGGGATCATGAGAGGCCTTGCTTGTGTGGGGGTAAGGTTGGCAAGAGCATGGTCAGGAATGCCCCAGCAAGGAGGCCGTGCTCATTTCAGGCCTGACAGTTCACTCATGATGTGCTGGGAAGGTTCAACCCTGCCCGTCCAGGACAGCCGGCAGGACTTTCCTCTGCACAGTGCACAGAGAACTGGGGCAACACCTCTGGCTCCCTGTCTGGGGATAAAAATACAAGTCTGGTCTCCTGCGGACCCACCTGCCCCTTTCTTGGTGGGCTCTGGGGAACAGACCACCCAGCGGCAGGCCCAGAGCTGGCTGGGCCAACAGTGTGGGCCTCGAAGCCCAGATGTGCCCGCCAGGCCAGGGCCAGGCAACCACAGGCTCCCCTGGCGACCTGAGAGCCTCCCGGCTCTGTCCTGTCTCCCACCTGCACCCTGGTCCCTGGGAAGGGCATGCACAGGGGATGGGAGCCAGACTGGGCAGCTGTGGGGTCAGAGTCAGGGTCACAGGTCATGGGCTGTGCCACATGCAGCAAGAGGCCCTGAAGCTGTGAAGGGGCCTTAGTGAGCCCCCTCCTACCTGCCCACCTGCCCACCTTCTTTAACTGTGACCTGATTGGTTGGTTTGTGGCCAAGTCCTTCCCATCCCCATCCACCTGTGAGGGGCAGGGACAGGGCCTGGGGGACAGCGAACCAGAAGGGGGTCTCAGATGTCAGGGGATATCCAGGGGACCCTGGCACCCTGCAGGCAGCCCCTCCCCCTCCCAGGGCAGCACTCGGCCCCAGGGAGGATAGTATAGGTCTGACCACACTTGCTTTTCCGGAGTCAGAAGCAAACACAGAATTGTAGATACCGGAGCACAGCATCTCTGTGGGAGTCCCACCAGGGCACTTGCTAGATGATTATATGCCTGGTGCCTTTGCCCTCCCCATTCCCTTGTCCCAGGACCCTGGTTACGCACCCTTCAGGGTGTAGCTCCAGACACCCCGGCCACCCTTCACCGCCCTCAGACTTTGCTTTCTTCTATCCTCACTGTGCCCAACTGTGGTCCTGGCACCTGCTGTCATGTGTGCCCGCCGCCTGGGCCCCGGTCTGCGCCTGGACCAGGAAGCCCACGACCAGCAGCCCAGGCTGCCTTCCCACCCTCCCTTCTGAAGCACTTGGGAGTGCCTCAGGAGAGCGCTGGAACCCATCCCCTCAGTGTGCAAGGCTTCTGGTTTATGGGGGCTTAGCTCCCGACCCCTGACCCCGGGTCCCCTCTCTGTCACTTTGGCCTTCAAGAGCCAGGTCTGATGTCCCTACCTACTGGAGCAGGTGCCCCAGCAGCTGGGCATCTCTCCACTCCCTGGCTGGTGCCTGGGCCGCCTGCCTCTCCCGCCCACTGTGCACCTCCCCTGGGTCAGGAATGGGCCCATGCGAGGCAGCATCCCGGGGGGCCCCCACGGCAGGCACAGAGCTGGGGCTGAGGGACTGTTTCCTGAGAAAAGGGAAGGCTCCCAGTCTCGCAGAGTTCCCCCCGCAGGGCGAGAACCCCATGAGGAAGTGGTTTCAGTCTCCGTAGAACTCCCTCCCCTGCTGCTCCAGCAAAAGGCCTCCCTGGGCCTTGCAGCCTCCTGGCTCACGCTGCAGAAGCGGAGGCTAGACCGGGCAAGTGTCCAGTGCTCTCCAGGGCCAGCTCACCAAGTTGGGGGGACCACAAAGCAGCCTGCGGGGACCTTTCTCCATCTGGACTTATCTTCTTGCTCAGTTTCTCATTGGCAGGCCCCTGGGTGGGCCAGCCATAGGCTCCAGCCCGCTCCAACCTCCAGGCCCAGGGGAGGGGAGTTTGGCACCAGAACATGCAGACCTGGCGTCACACCCCAGTGGCTGGGGGAACCTGTCCACGCCTCAGTTTTCTCACCCAGAAAATAGGAATGAACACGCCCACCTCACAAGGAGGCCAGCTGGATAGAGGGGATGGGGTTGCTGGTTTATAAGTTGGTGTTTAACTAATGTGGGCTGGAAGAAGGGAGATGACTCCAACCCACCCTGAATGGGTTTGCAGAGGTCTGGCCAGAGCTTTTGCTGGGCTTGTATTAAACAGACACTTTGAGGGACCAGGGAAACCCTGCCCATGCCATCAAAAGCACCTCTAGAGAGGTGTCTTGTCGCCCCATGTCCTGGAGTGAACACTGTCTACTCCCAAAAGTCATGCCCACCAGGAACCTCAGATGGGAACATTTTTGGAAATAGGGTCTCTGCAGATGAAGGTAACTTTAGTTAAGATGAGGTCATACTGAACTAGGGCAGGCCCTAAGTCCAGTGACTGGTGTCCTCATAAGAAAGAGAGGACACAGGCACGCAGGTGGACAGCGAGGGGAGGCTGGGTGACCACGGGGGCCAAGGGTGGGGCACCAAAGCCACAGCCAAGGGACACCTGGGGGCACCAGGAGCTGGGGGGGCAGGGAGGAGGCTCCTGAGAGCCAGAGAGGGTGTCAGTGTGGCCCGCCACACCATGATCTCCAGCTTCTGGACTCCAGCACTGCAAGAGAATAAATCAATCTCTGCGGTTCAGGCACCCGGTCGGCGATACTTTGTTATAGCAGCCACGGGAAACTACCACACCCTGTAACCTCCTGTGCCTTGATTTCCTCCTCTGTGTAGTGGGGTTAACATTATCCATGTCACCACATTTTTTGGGGGAGGATTAAATGATGTCCTGCACATAAAACGCTGGTCCAATGCACGACACAGGAAGCCTCGTGGCCATCGACAACAGTGTTGGCAGCCACGCGACAACAGGCCCCTCTGAGCTGCTCACTAAGCAACCTCAGTTAACCTGGAGGAGGCAGGCGCCACTGTGCCCATTTCGCAGATATGCAGTCAGCCACAGTGACTCTGCCTGCACAGGGTCACCCAGTCAGGGGCACAGGAGGGACGTGAACCCAGACATCCGAACCCAGCCCCCGCACACTCACTCACTTTTGAACTGGATGCGGCAGCTCAGCCCAGCCCCTGCTCCAACCACAAGTTCAGCTGCAGCTCCTGGCCCCCAGGGGCTGGGAGGCCACACCCCAAGCGGCTCCGGGCTCCATCATGGGTCGCCACTCGCACAACATCACTTTGCCATGCCTCGCAGGTGGCAAAAGTTTGGAAACTCCCACCTCGCAGCGGGGCAGGGCTCCTGGGGCTGCTGGGGAGAGCCCTGGGGCTTGTCCCTTTGGTAGGTGGAAAGGAAACCAGGGATGGTGATGTCCAAGTGGCTGGGTCACAGCCACAGTGGCACCAGGGGTGGCTCAGAGGCACCGTGCTAGCACCCGTGGGTCTGCCAATGTGGCCTTGAGGTAACCCAGGGCTGGGGTCACACCTGAGACCCACTGGACCTGGAATGCCTTATTGCTGGGATCCCCATGTCTTGCCCAGACCCCCAGCCGCTCTCGCTGAGAGTCAGCATGGGGTGGAGCGAGGTCCCAGAGCAATGTGCTTTGTCAAATCTGAAATCACGTCTGTGATCACTGCACATCTGCCCCAATCCCAAGAGGGTCAGAAAAGTCCTCAAGAAAGTAGAAGGTGGGACACAGTTCTTACGTCCTGTGGGGTGACCCAGCTCTGCCGACTAGCAGCCTGCTTGGCTGGTCCACACCCTGCCTGCCCTGGAGTCCCTGTACTTGCCCCAGAATCCTTGTACCTGCCCTGGAGTCCCCCATACCTGTCCCAGACACTCCCGTACCTGCTCCACTCCTCAGAGGCAGCTCCCAGGCCCACTGGGCTGAAGGACGCAGGCACCAGGTGGCTGCTCCCGGCTCAGCACTGGCTGGCCTTGCCGGGCTGTCTCCAGCTGGCTAGGGCAAGCAGGGGCCGCCCACAGCCAGGCTGACTACACTGTGCTGCCACCGCCCCCTGCTTCCTGCCGCACTTCCTCCTTGCGCCTGGGGGCGGATGAGGCAGGCCCAGCTTGCCACACAGCGCCCATGGCTGGTTGATCATTAGCTCCTTCCTGGACTGGCTCCAGGCCCTGTACTGCCTGCCCGCCCACTGCCCAGCCCCCAGGCCCCACGGTAGAGGCCAGGGGACACTCACCAGCTCCAGCCCAGCGGCCCCCGCCAGCCTCAGCTCTGCTCTCTGCTCCTCTTCCACTTACTGCACACACATGCATACACACACGGCCGCACATGCTTGTGCACGCACAGACACTCATGCACACACAGACACATACAAGCACACACAAACATGCACACACAGACACACACTTGTGTGCACACACATACACTCACATGCACACACAGACAGAAGCTCATACACAAACACACACATGCATGCGCACACATGCATGCACACACAAACATACGCACAGGCATACACATGCATGTGCATGTAAATATGCACCAACCCACATGTGCATGGGCACACACAGACACACAGGGACCCGTGTGCACACAGGACCGAAACACATATGCACAAACACATGCATGCAGCCCCTTCACTCTCTGCCCAGGTGCTGTCCGGCCCATTGGCCCCATCCATGGAAACATTTTAGGGAAGAGATGGGCCCTCCTCCCCCTCTGCCCAAGCTCTCCTTCCTCAGGAGTCCGGCCCTTCCCCAGGGCTCTACCTCCTTACCTTCCCATTGGCTCCAGGGCTGACCTGGGTTTGGGCAAAGAAACCTTCCTAGCCCAGCAGAGGCCAAGCCAAGGCAGGATTCTCACCTCCACTCACTGGGGAGCCCAGACCGGGTCTCCTGTCTGCTGGGACAAGAAGCAAGAACTGAACTTGGGCGCCCGTTGGCCCCTGCCTGTCGGCCTGCTCCCATGTCCTCGCCGGCGCCGGGGCGCAGACACCCAGGGGTGTGGGCTGCTGGCTCCAGCCCAGTCCCACGATGCAGGAGAAGGAGGGTGCCCTCCACTGTGTGCTTGTGGTGGGCCGGGACTTCATACCAGGAATAATTCCTAAGTTAAATAGTAACGGGCCCATTTCACAGACTGGGAAACGAAGGCTCAGAGGTAATGTGATAGGCCCAGGCCAGTGACCAGCTAGAAGATGAGACTAGAACCAGGTCTGCCTGGAGTTTTAGGCCTAGGTTTTTCCACCACGACACTCCTGACATTTGGGGCCAAATCACTCTTTGTCGTGGGTGGGGTGGGGCCTGTTCTGTGCACTGGAGGGTGTTTACCAGCAACCCCAGGCCTCTACCCACCAGATGCCAGCAGCCCCCTCCTCCATTCATGACAACCAGTCTCTGGTATTTATCCCCTGGGGACTCTGGCCTGCACCACTCCCAGCCCATGCCTGGGGGCTCCCCCCTCCCTCCCCTCCCTACCATTCTCTAGTCACAGTCTCTACTTGGTCTGTACAGCAGCCCCTAAAGTCATAACAACCCCCAGGAGGCCAGGGCCCAGATGGAGATGCTTGGGCACGCCCCACCCCGCCCCAAAGGGCCCAGCTCCAGCTTCCCAGCCCCCCAGGCCACCTACATGCTCGGTGACCACATGGGGGGAGCCACAGGCACCTAGCAGCCAGGTTCAGAGTCCCCAAAGACAGCAATCTGAGTGTCTGGCCAGCCAGGCAGAGGGGTGGTGGCTCCTGAGCCCTGGCTGCCTCTGTATGGTGGAAACAGTGGTCTCTCTGGTCTCCCTAAGAGAAGCTGTGACGGTCACTGCATCAGTGTCCTGGGGCTGCCATAACAAAGGGCCACAGACTGGGGGACTTCAAACAGCAGAAATGACTTCTCTCATAGTCTGGAGGCCAAAAGTCCAAAATCAAGGTGTTGGCAGGGCCACGCTCCCTCAGGAAGCTCCAGGGGAGGCTCCTTCCTGCTCCTCCAGCATTTGGTAGCTCCAGGCATTTGGGGGCTTGAGGCTGTGGCACTCCAGTCTCTGCCTCGTCTCCACGTAGCCTCCTCTGTGTGTGTCTCCTCTTTTGTCTCTTCTAAGGACACTGTCACTGGACGTAGGGCCTACCTGGGTCACCCAGGAGGATCTCATCTCGAGATCCTTAACTTAATCACACCTGCAAAGACCCTTATTCCAGATAAGGCCATGTTCACAGGTTCTGGGTGGACGTGACTTGTGGGGTCAGTTCAGTACTTGTGCTTGTGAAGCAGGCTGGGGACAGGGTCACAGCCCCCTCGGCCTCAGTGGCCTGCGGTCCCTCATGCCTTGTGTCCTCCTGGTCCCCCCTTGGGCCTCAGGGATGGACTAAACAAGGTCAGCCCCCCCACCCCCCGAAGCCCCTTCCAACTCTGGCCCTGGACACCTGCCCTCACACTCAACATTGCAAATACCCGTCGGCTCCCCCCCTCCTCCCTCCTTGGTCCAAAGGAGTTCAGCTGCATCCTGCCAGCCCAGCTGGCTGGGGGCCTCTGTCCAGCTCCCTCTGCCTCCCCCTTGTCAGCCCTTGGAGCCGGTGACACCCCACCCTCCACAACGTCCCACTGCCATAGCCCGCAGGGCCTTTGGGGCTGGATTCCCCTTCCCCATAGGATGGGTGTGACTCAGGGCACCAGCCTCTCCCCTGCTCGGGCCACTTTCTGGGCAAGCTGCCATTCCCATGTAGAGGCAGATGCCCCAAGCCCCCCTTGCACGGGCACCCAGGACTCTTTGATGCCCACAGATGCCCGATATCACCCCTCCCTGTCCCCACCAGGTCTTTCTCTCCCCACCTGGCTCTTCATGGCCTCTGGCCCTTGAGACTCCCCTTTTGGGTGAGTCTCCTCCACTAAGGGCCACGTCCCTGTTCTGGGTCCAACTCCTCTGCAGCCCAGGCTGCCACACACAGGAACCAGGCAAGCTGGGGGCACCACACTTAGTAACACACGTCACACAGTGCTTGTGTCCTCTGAGAGGCCCTAGTGGGTGCATTCTGTGGTCTTGCTCTGGGTTATCATGAAGATTTAACTAGACTGGAGAACTTTTCTAACAGTGCAAGCACAAATGCACAGCACAGTTGTGCTGACATGTCTGTGTACTTAACAAACGCCAGCGTGGTCCTCTCTATGGCCTCAGCCCTGCCAGGAGCACTGGGGACGGTGCTGGATGGGCTAGTGGGGAAGCACCGCCATCCCCAGGGGGTCAGCGCCTCCTGACACTCCCTGGCCCCCATGGGATGGGGCTGGCCTGTCCCACTGCTCAGGTGACATTCCCGAGGGGCTGTGGGAAGACATGGGGAGTGCACGACTGAGACCTCCCCCACCAACTTGCAGCCTGTCTGTGGCACATCCTCCTCCTCCTCCTCTCGGCCTCAGTTTCTCACTTGTGACCTGGGGGCCCAAGGGGTGGGTGCCCCCAGCTCTCCACTCTACTCACACCTCCACACACAGTCCAGAGCATGCAGAGCACACTTCCTCCCCCGGCCGGAGATGCTTGGCCTCACCTCCGCTTGTTTTGCTCAAAGCTGTGTTGAAAGAGGCCCCAGACAGGCTCCACATCCATACACAGGTCTGGAGACGTTTCCTCTCCTGGCCATTGTGCCCCACAGTGGCTAGAGACCCGTATCCTGTTTGTCTCAGCAGCTGTGCTTTTGGCCCAAGGCCAGGGGGATTTTCCAAGAGCCTCCCCAATTGTGCCAGAGCACCCTGACTCCACACAGCACACCGGCGGCCTTCTAGAGGGAGACCCCTGAGCCTTCCAGGGCCGGGGGCTGTGAGCAGGAGTCCCTCCCGGAGGCTGCAGATTCAGGGGCAGAGTCACAGAGCTCTGCCGTCCGAGGGCCTGTTTGAACCTCAGCTCAGGCTTGGATACGCTCTGGGACAATCTGTCACTTTCCTGGGCCTCAGTTTCCCCCCTTCTGCAAGAGGTAGAGTTGGGCTTGGAGATCTCTAAGTGCCAGGTAACAGTTCTGATGCCTGGCATGGTTGTAATAAATTCAAATTGTCACTTGCCAAGAAGATGCTAAGTCCCTTGCATGGATTATCATCTTATCATCCAGGTGGCCCTATCAGAGTGAGCACCCTCGTGACCCTGTGGACCGAAGAGCAAACGGGCTCGGAGGAGGCATGACCTGCCCGGGTTATACAGCTCCTGGCTCCCAAGCAGCAGAGCCGGCCTGGATCCCAGGTCCTTCCAACAGAAAACCTGTGTTCCTCTTGCCTCCTTGACTGCCCTGTGGTCTGCTTCTGGCTCCTGAGCAGCAGAGACAATTCCCAGGAACCCCGGGAAACAAGTCCTGTCCAAGGAGTCTGAGGTTTTCCAGATAACCAAACTCTCATGCCCTTAAGCCCCAGACCCCAGTGTTAATCTTTTGGATGGCGATCTGTCCCTTTTTGCCAGTCTCTGGGACCAGCCAGTGTCCTGTTGAATTATAAGGTAACAGTGACCCATCGGCACGACGAGGGGATGTTCTTAGAGTTTCCTCGTCTCCTGACCCATTTCTAGCCTGCTCCAGGATGGGAAGCCACCGGCCAGGTGCACCAGAGCTAGAGAGAAGCAAAATACACCATCTTGAAGAGGGGCTTTCCCTGAGAGAGGGACAAGCACATTTTTGGCAAGCGCTTCCTGTCCCACGATTTGGCCACTTAGGAGTCTAGGCAGATGAGTGCCAGGGACATGTTTTCAAGCACGTGTGCCTCGGACTTTTCTTTTGACCATCAAGTGCAAGGACAGGACACTGTCAGTGTGAGACACAGAGCTCATGCCCGAGGGAAGGCTGGCAATGCCATCACGTCACGCAGGGAGGCCCAGGCTCAGAGAGGAGGCAGGAGGATTTGCTGAATGGCCCCTCGTGGTGCTGAGCCAAGGCTTTGCCACGGGAGCTGAGAGAGGGAGGTAGCCGGGCGAGTGAGGTGGGGCTGGACCTGCGTGGCTGCAGGTGCCCACGATTGTCATTGTCAGCACGTCTCCTGTGAGACTCTGCCACTTGGATCCCACGTCCCAGTGTCCTTCACCTGGATCACGCTCAAAGGTGACCTTCAAGAGGAAAACATCATCCCAGGTGGCACCGAGAAGTGGCCAAACCTGTTACTGTGTCCTTCCTCAGGGCCCAGCTGTGGCGTGAAGCCCCCAGCCAGGCCCTTCTGCTCTGGCTTCACAGGGAAACCCTTTAGTCCCAGGACAGCCCCTGCAGATCCTTAGACATGGCACCAAGTGCTGACCAGGCACAGTGGGACCAAGCCCCAGGCTGCAGTCCGGAGCGGGGAGTGCAGGGGCCAGGGGTGCCTGCTTTCCACCTTCTACTTGGCTGAGGGCTCCTATTTTTGTTATTTTTAGACTCTTGGGCAAAACAGTGACAGCCGCAGTCATAAAGATGGTTTCTGATTTCCTCATGTCATCTTAGAGCACATTTGATCTTCCGAGACAGACGTGAGTGGTGTCAGCACAGAATCTTGGAGCTGGAGGGGACCTAGACCTGCCCCATGCCCACCGGGATCCCCGGGGCCCGTGCATCACACGTGATCGCACCCTTGCTGGATCACACTCTCAACCTCCAGATTACTCTCTGCGGTTTGTAGCCACGCCTGCCACCCATGATGGCAGCCCCCCCCATCCCAGCTCTGCCTTCCGGGACCCCAACCCAGAGAAGCTCACAGACAAGTGGGGGAAAGCAGTAGGAGACAGACCAGGATGATGCAGTGTTGTTGGTGCAGCAGCAGAGGGAAGCCCGGGAAGGAAGAGAAAAGAGGGTGAAATCCAGGAAGGCTTCCCGAAAGTGGAGGTGCCTGGCCTGAGACTCAGAGGGAGAGGACCCAGGCAAAGATGGGTGTAAAGGGCTTCTCAGGGGACAGGGCCAGCTCAGACAGCTGTGCTCCAGGCACACAGAGTGCGAAAGTCTCCTGCAGACAATGTGGGACCAGGACGGCAGATACTGGCAGCCAATGAGGAGCCCCACCCCCACACGCTCTCACCCCCCCAGGGTTAATCTACAACAGGCCATACCACAGGCCATAAAAAACTCTCAGGAATGCAGAGGCCCTGGGGGGTACTGGCTACCCACACCCTCCCCACTGCAGCCACTGCTGCTCCAGTAGGAACAGGCCTGCAGGAGCCTCCAAGGTCATTCTCAAACAGGGGGGCACCTGCTGTCTGTGGAGGGCCAGGGGAATGTGTTTGGCTTTGCCCACCATCAGGTCTCAGAACCCTGCCATTATAGCAGGAAAGCAGACATACAATGGCAAGTGAAGGGATGTGGCTGCATGCCAATAAAACTTTATTTACAAAACATAGTGCTGGATTTGTCCCATGGGCATGGTTTGCATGGTGAAAGGGGCCCAGGATATGATGCATCAGTTTGGGCCCAGCGTCCCTGCTCCCCTGGTTATGACTGCAACTAAAAAAACACGTGCACAGTGATTAAATTATTGAGTATTGTCAGGAACCTAAACTTAGAACATAAGAGACGGTGCCAAATAAAAACGGGTGGTTGGATAACACGATTGTAATTTCACATCTTCAGGTTTGTGAATGGGGAGGCTGGTGCCAGAGGAGAAAGGCCTTTACCCGACGTCACAGGAAGGAGAGTTCCTAGTGTTTATATGACCCTTTCATTTTAAAGGGTGCTCTAAGAGATCAGCCCCACCCCTGGTGAATGTGCCTTGTGATGCCACCCAATCATCTTTCCCGGCCTCTGATTCCTCATCTGTAAAATGCAGATGTGTCTGGGCTGAAGGCAGCATTTCCCAGAAAGATATCACCGCACACCCTCCCAGGCAATGCATTCCCCAGCCCCACCCAGACCCAAGATCTAGGGGGAAGGCCAGGGCAGAAATCTGCCCCAAGGTTCCTTTCTGGGTGGATTCCTCCGCGCACCCAAGTTTGTACGATAAGCTGCTAGCCTAGAGCCTGGCTCCCGGCTGGCGCTGGAATGGCAGCTTCATGAGCCACCCCGGGAGGGCCAGGATGGTGCCCCACTCAGCAAGTGCTCGGAATGTTTGTTATTTCTGGCCTTTGCTGCTGAAACCGGCCCTTGATCAAAGATGAGCAGAGCTCTCCGCCCCTGGATTTCAGGAACTGCTCTTTGCAAAACAAGGACATAGGGACCAAACAGGCTTTCCAGATGACTGATGGCCACCAGGCCAGAAGGGTGGCCAGGCCGCCGGGTCGGAGGCCTGCAGGAAGCGGTCAGCAGTTCCCTGGCCCCGCCAGACCTGAGACGCCCACTGCCGCCTGCCCTGCGGGGCGGGAGCTGCCCTTGAGCCTGGGAATTGCTGACTCTGCAGCCCAGCAAGTCCCACGTCCTCCCCTGGGCCAGCCCGGCGCACCGGTCAGGACCCTGGGACTCCTCAGAACAGTGCTCCTCATCCAGGGTGGTGAGGGAGGTGAGCTGTTTGCACAGGCGGAGCTTTCAGAAGAGGGAAATAATGATACTTTTGCCCTCCGGAGGAAGTTGGCCAGGAAGGTCACTTGTACTGCCTACGAGGGAGCTGGCCAGGGACTTGGCACACCCAGGCAGCCCTACAGTTCCCGCCAGCCCCAAGAAGCCCCTCCTTTGAAACAATGAGGCATGGTGGACTGTCAGGCTTGTGGGTTGCAGGGTGACCAACAGGGGTGCACAGAGGAGAAGGGAGTAGAAGGTCCCAGACTAGGGCGCAGGGCGTGTGCTGTGTGGTGGTCACTCTCCCCAAGAGCCTGGGGAAGTCAGATCCAGCTTTCAGATGAGACCCCAGGGACCCCTGACACCACGGGCCCTCACGCCCCCAGTCTCAACGTTCCTCAATCAGGGAGCGGAGCCCCGGCTGGAATTCCAGGGGGCTGATCTTGACCTTGGCTCAGGCAAACATTAACCCAGCCCATGCACATGCCACCCCCCAAACACCTCCTTGGGGTGCGAAGTCCTCCCAGCCGGGAACCTGGGGCTCTGAGGCCCAGGCCAGCGCAGCCTCCTCCTGCACCTCGGCTGTGCCAGACCTCACGAAGGTGCGGACAATGGCCATCGCGGGTCCAGCCCCACCTCACTCACCCACCGCCTCCTGTCTTTTGGCCCCTGGCAAGGTCTTAGGTGCTGTCCACGTGCCCCTTCCCTCCCCACACTCCCCAAAAGTATCCTGGCCAAAGTCACCAGCACCTGGCATGTGGCCAAGCCCAGCAGCCCCTTCCCGGACCTCACCTTACTCACCTTGCTCACCTCTGGGCGGTCACCAGCCACTGACCATGCCCTCCTCTGAGCACCTTCTCCTGCCCCCAGGCCTCCTCCCATCTCACGGTCTCGAGCTCTGCAAGGGTCCCCCTCTGTGGGGCGAGTTCACGCTGGCAGGGACTTCCAGAGCCGTCTGCCCACTCTGACATCCCCAGGGCTCCAGTTCAGACCGAGGGCTGAGCCAGCACTGCAGGGCTCCTCTCGGGTGGCCGATAGCTGGCCCAGACATCACGTAGCCAGAACCTGGCAGCTGCTGCCCCAGTGGCCCGCCCACCCCCTCCCCGTCTCTCTCCCGGTCTTTCTTAGTAAACGGCACTGCAGGGCACTCGGCACGCAGCCCTTCACTTCCCCACCTGGTCACATCCAAGCCCACTTGCCAGCCTCACCCCCCCATTCCCCATCCCCGGGTGGGGCCCTGACCATGCTGTGCTCTCCAACAGGCATCCCCCCATTTATACATCACTCCTCTGGGCCTCACCTCCTCCAGGCTGTGGTGCATTACCTCCCGGGAGGCTTCCCTGACCACGGGGCTGGACAGCCCTTCCCTAGCACCTGGGAGCCCTGAGCACACTTGTGCTATAACTGGGAACTTCATCCTTCGCTGTACTTGCTTAACAGGCAGGTCCCCCCCAACTGTGGGCTCCTCCAGGTAGGCCGCTGGCAGGGCCTTACACTCTGCGGCCCCCATACCCGGCACAGCACTGGTACTCTGCAAGTGTTTGCTGAATGACTAACAAATCAAGTGCCAGCAACAGGGGACTGGGCCACACAAGCCAGGCAGAAGCCTATAGCCCCATGTGAGCCAAACAGGATTTGCCTCTCCCAGATGTGCAGAAGGGGCCAGACCCTGATTAACCAGCACCTCCGGCAGCAAAGCTGTGCAGGACGCTGGCCCCTCTTGCAGTTGCACATGTTCCTCCTGCCTCTCCAGGGGGCAGCTGGGTGGGAGGTGTTACTCAAGCCTGGAGCCAGGCAGGGCATGTTGATCTCTCCCTGCCTTGCCTGGGGACTCAAGACGTGGGCATGTGAGCAGGGCTGGCCACACACTCACCGCACCTCCCCCGGGACGCTGGAGAGACAGGGATGGGGCAGCAGCCTCATGACAGGTCCTTGCCATGGGCTCTGAGTGGCAGTCCCTGGGCAGGCCAACGTCCACACCTGCAGGCTTCATGTGCCCGGTGCCCAGCTGGGGTATTTCCCAGGCTACATCTCGAGCGGGCGTGGCCAGGTGTGGGCCCCAGGGTCTCCCCTCACCTGCTGCAGGACAGGCACACCCCATACCTCCTTACCCTAGCACAGCCCCCCAATTCACAAAGGGGAGTGTGGTGGTCCAGGCACCTCACACCCCAACCTGTGACTGACCCTACAGCACATGCTAAGGTCTGACATTGTGATGAAGAACAGACTCTGGAGCCGACTGCCTGGGTTCAAAGCCCCTGGGCCAGCTGCTTCACCACCTGCCTTGGCCCTGCCTAGGCCCAGTGCCCACTGTGGAGACGGGGGTCCCTCAAAGGAGAACAATTGTTGTCATCATTATTCAACAGGGGCACGATTGACAGGTGGCATTGCCCAGCCCCAAACCTGCCAGCCCCACTCTGGGCCTGGCCCCAGGCTGAGCACCTGGAACATGGGTGAGACAGACGCCCTGCCCTCCACAGCGCCCAGCCTTGTGGCGAGACAGCCCGAGAAGTGGATGGGACAGGACAGCTCAGCTGGAGCCCAGCCAGGCATAGGGGACAGGGCACCACACAACCCCTGGTCCCACCTGGAGACAGCTGGGGAGGCTACCTGGAGGAGGTGCTCTGAGCCAGCCCTGGCATGTGAAAAATTAATGAAATACATTTCCTGGGAGGAAATGTACACAGTGGGCCTGGAGCATCTTTTAGTGCTAGGAAGTCAGGAAGTACGATTGATCAATAGCTAGATGGACAGATGGATGGGTCAATAGATCCCCCAAACAATGGGATATGTCAAAGGCACACAGGAGCCACAGAAGGAGCTCCCAATGGCTAAAGCTGGAACAATTTGAGCAACAGAATACAGGTAAGGTGGTATTAATTTATAACCCAAAATGTGAAATAAATGTCCATGAGTCTACACTGATATAAATAAATAATCGCATAACTAAGTAGATGGGAGAGAAGAGGCAAAACCCCCATGCAGAAGAATTCCAAATGTTTGCGTAGGAGTTCCGTCCTAACCGAAGGAGGGGGACCATGACCCCCACTCCCTAGCGTGGGCTCCAGAGAGGACAGCACAGAGGTGAAGGAAAAGAGGAACTCTGCAGTGGGGAGTCCTGACAGACACCACCTCAGCCAGGTGGCCACGGCCAGCACCAGCAGTGATGAGTCCTGGTGACAGTGTGTGCCCTTGATAGGACATGATGACAATGGCATTTTACTTCTGTGGTCTTCCTCCTCCAACCCCATAACCCCAGCCTAATCATGGGCAAAACATCAGACAAACCCAGCTGAGCATGTAGAACAGGGGTGGGGACGGTGGGGGCAGAGATGAGGATATTAACTCGGGCTTAGCAGTCAGGTAAGGCTTCTTGGAGGTGGTGACATTTGAGCAGGGCTTTGGAAGATGGGCAGGGGTGACAGCAAGGGAGCGTCAGGCGGAGGCCCCAGGATGGACAAAGGTGCTGCAAGCAGGGTGGACAGGGGAGTGGGGGGGTGGGCGGTGAGGGTCTGTACCGCCAGCCCCGGCCGTCTCTTGCTGAGAAGGGGAAGGCATGTGGCCCCCAGGAGGGGCCAAGTGACGGGACAGGGGAGCAGCCTCACCGAGCACCCACCCTTGGCCAACAGTGGCCCAAAGAGGTCAAAGGCATTCCAGGCCCAAGCCCGGGCGAGCAGAGCTCCGGGACTGCACCCAGACCACCTGGGGGGTCCTGCGGGAGGCTGACTGGGCTCCTGCCCATGTGGACCCCCCATCCCGGCCCATCACGGGTTTTGGATTCTAATCGCAAAACTGAAGGAGGAGGGGAGTTTCCTTCAAAGTGAAACACCCGTTGCCATGGGGGGGCAGGAACATGGGGTGGACAGGACAGGCTCGGGTGTGCCTCAGGGGTGCCTCAACCGGCCTGGGCCTCCGTGCTCCCCTCCTTGCCCACCCCCCTGCGGCCAGGCAGCAAGGGAGCCAGAGCTGTCTGCATATCCCTCACCCAGCCCTTCCAAGCGAGGAGGGCTTACTCGGGCTGCTCCCTACCGTGGGCTGCCTAACAGGTTCTTACCCATCCTTCCAAACCCTACTTGGCCATCACCTCCTCTGGGAGCCCTCTCAGATTGCACCTGCTTCTGGGAGAGGGCTGAGGGAGGAGGTGAGGAAACAGTGTCTTCCTTTGCCCCTCCCTGCCTTGCTTAGGTGCCGCTGGTCCTTTCCCACTGCACCGTGGCCATGTGTCTTCCATTCTGGCCCCTTGGCTCAGCGCCAGCTCTGCGAGGACAGGGGCTCAGCCCCCCAACCCTGGTACCTGGAACACAGCAGGCACTCTGCAGACATCCCATCCCAAATTCCAGATTGGCCTCGTGCTGATGGAGGAGCTTAGGGAAGTTGTCTTGCCTCTCTCATGGCAGTCACCCTGTCCATGAAATGGGACAGCAGTCCTTGCCCCGCGGGACTTTACTGAGGTTTAACACCAGGTGTGGAGGCACCACGGTCATCAGAGAGTTGCTCAGAGGAAACACAGGGGCACAGGAGCCGGACAAGGAGGCCGGGCACAGCGCACAGGGTCTGGGCACAGGTCACCACCCAGCACAATCTTGGGTCCTTTCACTTTCTCAAACGGCTCTTCTCCTTTATGTCTTTTAAAAACTACCCTTTTTAGTTTAAAATAGTTCCAGATAGACAGAAAAGTGGGGACAACAGTCCAGGGCATTCCCACTGACCCTTGACCCGGGCTTCACGAGGGCATGTCGTCACAGCTAACGAGCCATTACGGCATGTTTGCCAGCTGGGACTCCTTTACTCCACTTCCTCAGCTCCCCGGCGTCCCTCTTCCATCCCAGCATCCCCCCGAGGACACTGTGTCATAGATTGTCATCACGCCTCTGTGGGCACCTCTTGGCTGCGACTGTTTCCCAGATGTCCCTTTTATCATGACCTCGGCAGTTTTGAGAGGACTGGCCAAGAATTTTTGTGGGTATACTTCAGCTGGGATCTGTCTGGTGTTTTTCTCGGTCCCTTTACTTCTAATTTTCAACAAACAAAATTTGCTGCTGGTTTTGGTTGAAAGAGTCAGGCTGGCCCCAGGCTCCTTGACTGGCAGCTGCAGTGGATAAAACCTCATCTGGGAAGGCGACTCCGTTCAAATGGCACAGGACAAGACCAATATCGAGGGACTGGAGTGACAGTTCCTTCTATGCTCCAAAATGTGTGAAATGTTGCTCAATCTCTCCCCTATCAAGACACATAAAATGACCCCAAGAAACCCTTTGTCACCTTCAGGATCGGCAACACCCAGCACCCGTCAGCACACCCTTGACAGGATGCAGAGGGCACATTGCCAACAGGGCCAATCTGAGGGCAGGTGACCAACACCCATAAAACCATGATAGTGTTTACCCTTTAACCCCAGCCCCACTCTGGGTTCACTCTGCAGGTTATTGCCTCCCTCTGAATGCCAGGTACGTGGTTGCCCATACAGCTCGATTATAATAGCAACGCCTTGCAAATAACCCAGGTGTCAGGTAAATCACACCCCTCCACACACCAAAGAACAAGCATCTGTGACCCAGAACGAGGACTTTCTCTGTGTGTCGAGAAGGACAGATCGCTGAGACACATTAAGCAGAACAAAGCAAGATGCAATATGCATGTTTTGCTGCATTTCATGTTATAAAAGTGGTTGGCATGATCTGGACCTGACTGCTTTGTGAGAAGAAACAGCAGGAGGACAGATGCACCAACAGCAGTGGGCAGAGTGGGGGAAGCACAGAGGGATTTTTTAGGGTGGTGAAACCACGCTGTGCAATGTGACACCGTGCATTTCTCAAACGACATTGAACTTTACAGCACAAAGAGTGAAACTTAATGTATTCAAATTTTTAAAAATTTAGGGTCCAGGCACAGTGGCTCACTCCTGTAACCCTAGCGCTCTGGGAGGCCGAGGTGGGAGGATCGCTTGAGCTCAGGAGTTTGAGACCAGCCTGAGCAACAGTGAGACCCCGTCTCTACTAAAAATAGAAAAAATTAGCTGAGTGTGGTGCCGTGCGCCTGTATTCCCAGCTACTCGGGAGGCTGAGGCAGGAGGATGGCTTGAGCCCAGGGGTTCGAGGCTGCAGTGAGCTACGATGATACCACTGCACTCTACCCAGGGCGACAGAGCAAGATTCTGTCTCAAAAAAATTTTTTTAGGAGGACTAGGGGATCCCAGGACGGATGTAGAATATGACAAAACCATTAACTGTGTTACAAACGTAGAAAACAATCTCACTGAGAGGCGGGGAAGGCGGCTGCCTTCGTGGCTTTCGAAATGAGTGGCGTCTGGAAGGCTGGAGGCAAAAGGACCCGCACAAATGCGCCATGGCCTGGCTGACGAAGCTGCTCCCCACGAGGACAGTTCAGCGACTGTGAGACTTCTGTACACTCAGACTGGACTGAGCCTGTAAGTAGTGGCCGGCTGCCGGGAAAGCCAGGCTTGTCGGTGCTGGAGTGGGAGGTCACAAACAACCGGGGGGACAGAGGCTGGAATGGCCCACGTGGGAACGGGTTGGAGACCTGGGCATGAATGCACATTTAACTTCATAAAGATGCAGCTGTTACGTGTAGAAATACTTCAGATGTGCACATACACGTGGGTCAGCATGCACACATGTGTCTCCAGGCCCAGTCAGCTAACAGGGCCTGGAAGACAAGATGCCCACGTAGCAACAAGCAGACCTAGTGTCCAGGTGGCTCTTGGCTTCTCATGCCAGTCCCCAGCAGGAAAGATCAGGACCTGTGGAGAAATGCTGCTTCTGGGACTCGGCCAGGAAATGTACAAGATGAGCTTGGCTTCCCGTGCCAGGGAAAAAGGATGTGCAGAACGAGCGAATGAGTGGGGACATGTCAAAGGGACACAGGAGTCAACTGAAAGAGCTGAAATAATTTGCGCATAAAAAAGGTAGGATTAGATTATAACCCAAAGTGTAAAATAATGTCCGTGAGTCCATCCTCATATCAATAAACAGTGGAATAACTAAGTAAATGGGGGAAGGGGCAAAGCTCCTGCGCGGGAGAATTCCAAATAATTCACGTAGCTGCTCCACTCTGACGGGGCAACATGACTTCTATCTGTAGGTGTGGGCTGAGCACACACTTTGACTTCCTTCCAAAGAGTATACTGTGCAAAGGGAGTAAAATTTAAAAAAGAGCACGTTCACGGTGCAGAAAGCTGACAGACACCACCGCAGCCAGGTGAGCAAGGCCAGCACCTACAGCGATGGGTCCTGGTGACAGTGTGCGCCCTCGGCAGGACGTGATGAGGATGGTACTCACCTCTGCTCTCTTCCTCCCCAACACCCACAGGACCCCCAGCGTGACCAGGAGAAGAGCAACAGACACATCCCAACTGAGGGACAGTCTACGACATCCCTGAGCAGTCCTGCTCAAAACCGTCAAGGTTGTGAAAACCAGGGAAAGTATGCAAAACTGTCACAGCCAAGAGGAGCCCAAGGAGACGTGACAACTTAGTGTGACGTGGTGTCCTGGGTGCACTCGTGGGACAGAAAAGGGTGTTGGGTGAAAAGTAAGGAAATCTGGATGGAGTTCAGGCTTTGGTTAGCAATAATAACGCATCGATATTATGACAAATGCCCCATACTAATGTAATATGCTCATTATGGGGAAACTGGGTAAGGTTTTGTGAGAACTCTTTTTTTTTTTTTTTGAGACAGAGTCTCCCTCTGTCACCCAGCTAGAGTGCAGTGACGTCATCATAGTTCACTGCAAACTCAGACTCCTGGGCTCAAGTGATCCTCCTGCCACAGCCTCCCGAACAGCTGGGACTACAGGCGTGCACCACCATGCACGGCTAATTTTTCTATTTTTAGTAGAGATGAGGTCTTGCTTTTGCTCAGGCTGGTCTTGAACTCCTGACCTCAAGCGATCCTCCTGCCTTGGCCTCCCAGAGTGCTAGGGTTACAGGCATGAGCCACCGCATCGGGCCAAGAACTCTTTGTACTATCTTCCCAATTGTTTTGTAAATCTAAAACTGTTCCCCAAAAAATGAAGTCTATTAAAAAAAAGTCCCAGTAAAGTGGAACAAGCTTGATGTGTTTGGAGGACGAACTATTAACGCCCCAAAACACCAGAGTGTCACAGCTTGCCCTGTGGCTCCAAGCCAGGCCTGGAGCCTGGGTGACATCCCAGGGCCACTTGCCACGTGGCCAGCCCAGAAGCCTACTGGGCCTCACCTGGAGGAACAGTGCTCTCCTCCTCCATGGAATGTTAGTCACAGGTACAATTGGGGCAGAGCCGGCCTCTGGGTACTGTCCCCACAGCACCAGGGAAACTGAGGCAGGCCTTTGGAACGGCATCCCAGCTCTGGCTGCCACCTATCAGGGACCTCAGCCAAGTTGTGCCACCCTGTGCCTCAGCGGCACCTCTGTGAATGAGGATGAGTGGGGACAGGCTCCTCCGTGGAGGCTGGGGCCACATCGCTGCCACTGCAGTCCACAGGGGCCCCCATTAGTTCCCACAGCCCCCGTGAGGGAGGGAGGCCAGGGGATCCAGCTCGTGGCACACTGAGAAACTGAGGCTTGCTGGGGCCACAGAGTGGCCTCTGCCCCACCAGGACAGCCTGTGCAAAGTCCGCACACGTCCCCTGTCGGGGCCTTCAAACCCTGGCTGTGGGGGCAGATCCTGTCCTCACGGCCCGACAGCCCCTGACCCTTCAAATCTGGGTGAAGTGTGGATGGAGCGTGGGCCTTGACCGGGTTTGGAGCCCCTTCAGAACCCACCCTGAGGCCTACCCCTGAGGGAAGGAGAGGTCACCCCCAGGGGATGGCAGGGACTTTGTCCCCATGTGGGGGGTGTGTGAGGCTTTGGTGACGCAGGGAAAGGGCTGTGATGGGGGTGGGGATGAGCCTCTGCAATCCCCAAGTGTGGGGTCCCGGGGTGCAGGGGCAGCATTAGAGGCACCAATTGGGGGGCCACGACCCTGGCCCCCATTCCAGGGCCCCTATGCCTCCCCAGGGTCACTGGCACTGGACTGTTTCTATCAACTGTGGCTGCTGACCACATGTGGACACTGCACAGGGCACCCACCATGAACACTCATCTTACAGATTGGGAAACGAAGGCTTGAGTGGGTGGAACCATTGCCCAAGGGCACTGGGCCAGAAGTGGGAGCCAGGACCAGAACCTCTGGCCGCTGCCTCTCAGGCCCTCACCTTCCCGTGAGGCACCCCGCTTACTCAGTCCATGGGATTGTGGGGGTATGGCACCCCCACCTCACACCCACCACCCTGACAGCATCCACCTCCACCCGCTGGGCTCTCGGCCTATTTCTCAGATGTGGGGACACCAGGCTGGCCCTTCCCTGGACACCTGAAGCCCCGCCCAAAGTGGCATCTGCTTTGCTGCTGCAGGCCAGCTGGTTTTGGGTGCACCAGCCCCATGTATAACCTCCCTTGGCCGCACCTGTCTGGACAGGTGATCTGAGCATGGGGCTCCAGGCTGTAGCCTTGGGGGAGGCCTCTCCTGGGGCAGTCCCTGCTGAATGGTCTAGAACTTACCCTGCCAGGAGGGCAGACGCTGCCAAGGAAGAGGGAGGGAAGAGGCTCGAGAGGCTCCTCACCTGCTGTGGTGCCTCCGCTGCTGCCATCATGGCCCCTTGTCCAGAGGCACAATGCCCTGCCCAATCAGCAAGGTGCACATTTTCAGTGAGCCTGGCCCTCCAGGCTCCAATCAGGTGGCCTGAGCTGTCAGCCCAGATCATTGGCTGTGCTGCCTGAGGCCCGCCCGCCACTGGTAAGGGGCTGGGTCTCCTCTCTGACCTTCCTCCTCCTTATTGGCCCCTGCAGTGTCAGCTCCCCAGGGCCAGCATTCCCGGGCAGGGTGGGGAGGAGGCGAGCAGGGAGCTTGGAATGGGAGCTCCCAGGGGATTTGGGAGCGTGGGGTTGGGGAGACAGGCCCTACCGCCCTGGTCCCCTGCCTCAGAGAGGAAAGAGTCTGGCCTCTGGGGACGGGGACTGGCCCCGCTCCACTGGGGTGAGGAGAGCCTGCCCGCTCCTGCCTATGCCTGGTTCCTGCAGCTGGGCCTTCATAGCAGCTGGTGGGGAGCCCAGCAAACATTTATTGAGCACCTGCTGTGTGCTGCTGGGCCAGACAAGAAATGGGTCAGCATGGATGTGCAGCCATCTCTTGGGTGGTGTCCAGACTTGCTCAAGATAGAGTCACCTGGGACACCCTTAAGGTTACAGATTCTTGACTCAGGACCCCCTGTGTCAGTATCTCCCCAGGCACGGCCCAGAAATCTGGATTTTTAACAAGTTCCCAAGTGATGCTTGTTATCGGGCAAGGCTGGGAACCCCTCTTTCAAACCACACTTATGTTCAGGTACCCATTGGGTGGGCAGTCACCTGGGGCCTGTGAAAGACATTGCCTCCCCTGACCCCCCACAGATGCCCGAACCGCCAGGGACAGGGCCACTGCTCCCAGGACTGGCTGTGTGGCATGGGCAAGTGTCTTAACCTGTCTCTGCCTCCCTTTCCCCGTCTCTGAAATGGAAGAACAGGAGGTAGTTGGCCTGCCTCATCGGGTGTTTATGAGGAATAAACTAGTTAGTAAACATTTAGGGCTTAAACAATGCCCAGATCTACATCTTCTCATGAGGACTCTGAATGCACCAAAATTAGATGAAAAGCAGGTGGCTGGGAGGCTGCTGTGTGGACGCTCCTGTCATGGGGGAGTTCTCGAAAAGCGAGAAGGGAGAGGTGCTGTCTCACCCCGGCTCACAGGCGCCTCCCGGCCCCTCAGCCTGGCCGGTGCCGTGGGGTGTTGGGTGGAGGAGGAACACGCTTCCTCCAGTCTGGCAGGCGGGGAGGTGCCCACACACATGCACCAGGTGTGGATTCTTATCTGGCATCCTGGCGATTCTGACTCAGCCGTACAAGGTGGGTCGTGCTGTCCTGGCTGGGCCGTGGGGCCTGAGCTGCCCGCTCAGTTCTCCTCACCTCCGTGGATGGATGGGTGGATGGATGGGGTATGAAATGTTCAGCATTTTTCTTTGCTTTTAACTAGGAGAGCACTGAATTTGCTTCTACGGTGCCCTGCTCGTTGACGTCTGATAACGATAGTCACGGGGCCCCTGACACTGCCCCTCCGGTTGGAGGCCTGGGCTTCCTTTCCACAACCCCCGCTGGGCATGCGTCCGTGTGTCTGGTGCTGCACCAGGACCAGCGATTGCAGACAAGCCCTTCGGAGCTCCACTCCCACGAACATCACCTACCATCAGTAGCCCTCAGCCCACTGGTGTCGTGGTTAAGACTTCTGAATTAGTTTTCAATAACTAAGAGGGTGGAGCTTTCACAGTAAAACCAGACATCTAGCTATTCTTGAAAATCCAGGAAGCCTAGCCACATGGGGAGGTGTTCCCACCCTGCCCACCTGGCAGGAGCTGAGGGTACACTGCCGCGTCCTGGGGTGAGATCTCCAATGCCCACAGCCACGCCAGGGTCTCCACTGGTTGTCACCCTGCAGGGGCTGAGTTGTGACTGAGCCCCTGTGGTTCCATCCTTGGGAAACTGCCCAGAGCCCTGGAATTCCTGGAGCCCCCCAAGCTCTTGGGCAAGGCTTGCCTCAGGCCCAGGCACATCTGCAGAACCCCACCTGGTGGCCATGGGCACGTGCTCTGGTCACCAGACCAGAGTAGGCCAGGCTCTGGGGCTTAGAGGTAATTAGTCCTGGGCCACCCTCTGCAATGGGCCCTCCCCCTCGTTGGGAGCCTGCAGGTGGCTGGGTACCTCCTGGGTGTTTCCCCTCATGCCATTGGCTTGGGCGCCATCCACCCTGCAGGTCTGTGGAGCTGTCCTCATCTCCAGGTGCACAGACCAGGGCCCGAGCAGCCCAGCAACTTGGACAGAATCTCACTCTGAAAGTCCCAAGCTGGGGTTGAGCTCAGGAGGGCTCCCACCTTGGGATTTCCCTCCACTAAAGCCGGAGAGACTGGCAGCTGTTTTGTGCTGGAGATTTGTCCTCTGCCCTCCCGGAGCCCAGCAGGTCCTCCAACAGGCCAAGCTGCTCAGGAGCCCTGGATTCTTAATCCCAGCTTCAGCCTCCCTGTCTGCAGCTGGAAAAGGCTGGTCTGGGAGCTCTCAGAGCACCCCAGCAGCCAGGGTGCAGGCCTAGGAGCCCTCAGAGCACCCCAGCAGCCGGGGTGCAGGCCTAGGAGCCCTCAGAGCACCCCAGCAGCCGGGGTGCAGGGCCATTCCTGAGTGGGCGCCTCCCCACCTGCCAGACTGGAGGAAGCATGTTCCTTTTCCACCCGACACCCCCATGGCACTGGCCAGGCTGAGGGGCTGGGAGGCGCCTGTGAGCCAGGGTGAGATGGCGCCTCCTACTTCTCACTATTCGAGAACTCTCCAAAGACAGGAATGCCCACACAGCAGCCTCCCAGCCACCGGCTTTTCATCTAATCTTGGTGCATTCAGAATTCACACAAGAAGAGGGGCTGTGCTGATGTGTACAAGGTGTGTTTGATTCATCGTGCCTTGGGGATTGACACTGTGGAGCCAGAAATCATTGAAAAACACACAAATCACCTAAGTCCTGAATTTATTGTTGTATCCTTTTAAAGACCATTCTAGAAATCTTGCCAAAAACATACAGCCAACTGCACCTTCCTTTGGCTGGCCTTGATCCTAAAAGTGCTGGCCAGGCTGCCCCATTAGCCCAGAGATGGATCAAGACCTGAGTGGGTCACCGCGCAGTGGGTCTCCCACCTCATGGGGTGCTCGTGGGGTGACTGATGCAGTGAAGGCGAGAGTTGGCCTGAGGGACAGGCATGACCTCTGAGTGCAGGCCACCCTGAGAGGCTGAGGTCCAAGACCATGGACGTGTGCTGGTAGGCCAAGACCCCAAAGCAGCAGAGGCAGAAGCTGCGCATCCAGGGGACTGTGCCTGGTCATTTCTCTTTGGGGTGAGTGATGCTCCCTGAGGCCAGAGTGCGACACAGACAGAGGCCAGGGAGAGGCGGGAGCTGCGGTGGAGGGGACGGGAGGCCCTGGAGGGGGAGAATCCCAGCTGCACACATGGAAGGCTGAGGCCAGCTGGGTGGCCAACACCAAGGCCACACAGGACCTAACTCCATCCTTCTGACGGGGCCGCAGGGGCTCACCCTCACATGCCCTGGGGCCCACGCCTGGGGGAGGCAGCTGGGACCTATCCTCCCCAAAGCCAGCACGGCCCACACCAGGGGTCTGCCCTGCCCAACCTGGCATCAGAAGCTGCTGGAGAACCACTGCCCGTGTTCTCGAAGAATAGTTTGGGACTGCATGGGAGACACTCTCAACGTATTCTCCAAGGCGTGGGGAAAGGAAGATTTCAAAACAGCATGGATTCTTGGACCCTATTTTTGCTTTTTTATTTTTTTGAGACACACGGTTTCGCTCTGTCGCTCAGGCCTGTACAGTGGTGTGATCACAGCTCACTGCAGCCTTGAACTCCTGGGCTCAAGCGACCCTCCTGCCTCGGCCTCCCGAGTAGCTGGGACTACAGGTGCACCACCACGGCTGGCTCAATTTTTGATTTTAAAAATGTTCTTTAGAGGAAAACAATGGGACAAAAGGATATGAAAATGTCGCTGTGGTCATCAGAGTGGTGAGGTTGGGGTGATTAAATGTTCATTATCCACTTTCTGTGTTTTCCATGTGTGTTACTTTTATAATCAGAGGATGATTATTTCTGCAATCAGAAAAAAATGTGATTAGTGTGACAATAAAAGCCATTGTTGGTGCAAGTTTATAAAAGAAGGTGTTTCTGAGCAAGTTATAGACAAAAGAGGAGCCCCTGTGCAGGGGGCCAGAGCCCCAGGACCAGCCCCAGGACTGCACCCCTCGCACTCTGGGCTCCTGGCCGGGGCTGGGGAGCCCGACTCCCCATGGCAAGTGTGCAATTCTTCAGGCTGCTGTTGCTCCTGCCGTCTCCCCACAAGTGCCCCTTGTGAACAAGCCTGCGGTTGGCCCCGGAGCCAGGGGGCGGCTGTCTCCTTGAGGGCTTTGAGCAAGCCCCTCCTGGCCTCTAGACAGACCAGCCCCTGTGGCAGCTCAGCCTCCACCTCCCAGCCTGCAGGGACGGCCTCGGCCCACCCCTGCCCTCTAGCGGAAGACCGGAGGCCAACAGCAATGCCACCGCCGCAGAGTGAGGCTCATCCGGAACAGGCTCTGAGCGCCCTGAGGGCACCTCCAATCACCACCTTGTCCTTGGGTGGGACAGGGGCATGGCTTGCCCTGGAAGTGGTGAGCTGGGATTTGCCTGGCTCTCTCCAGCTGGGAGATCCCCAATTCTTAAGCATACAGTGCTTTAAGCATACAGTGGTATTAATAATTTAACTGCAGATGTGTACTGATCATTTGCAATGACATGCTCTGTCCCAGGCATGTGCTGACCTCAGTTACTGCCCCTGTGGGTTGCCTCGTCTGATCGCCAGCACAGCCCTGTGAGGGGGTGTTTCTGGCCTCACCCCTTAGAGTAAAGAGGGCAGGAGGCAGGTGCCCAACGTCTCAGGCTGGTCAGCGGGACGAGTGTGGGTACAGCCTGGGTGCTCTGGCCCCATGGCCTGGACTTCTCTCCCTGGGGGTGTTGTGCTTGTGGCACTGTGTTCATGATGGCCAGGGTCATCATTCGGGCTTGTCAAGGCGAGGGCCCCACACAGCAAGGGCCCCACACTAGTGCCCAGGTGTCTCTGCCGCTGGACACAAGGGAGCTGCTCAATGAGGCTAGAATGGAGGCTGTCAGCTGCAGGATGCAAACCAGGTCCCAGTGAGTGGCTCTGGGAAGGCCCCCACTGGAGCCTAAGTAACATCTGTGAAGTCATGACAGGAGTAAGGAAGACCTGGTCCCGGCTGGGTGTCAGTGAGTTGGTGTCTACGGAGCATGCCATGGGCACCCCGCAGAGGCAGCTGCCATCAAAGACTGAACAAATTCCATTCCCAGGGAAGCCCCAAGAGCCGTTTCAACCTGGCCCCACCATCTCTCTGCACAGGTGATGAACTCACCTGGCTCTGATGCTTTAGGCTGTATCTTCTGGAGTCAGACCCTCAACCTCGCCAAGCCTCAGTCTGTTCATCTCACAAATGAGGCTCACACAGGAGCAAGTTCAAAAGTAGATCCTCCCCTACCGAACCTTCGGGTGAGACCACTGCCCTGGCCAACACCCTGAGCCACCTCGTGAGAGACCTTGAGACAGAAGCACACAATTCCTGACCCAGAAACTGCAAAAATAAATGTTTTCAAACCCCCCAACTCTGCATACACACAGAAGGGCTGTTGTGATTAAATGAAGGAAGGCAGAGCAAGGTGGTTACGGCTGTGACTGTGCATCAAGCACACTCGGGGTCTGGGCTTCTACTCTGCCATTTACTGGCTGTGGGTTGACTTGGGGAGGGCACACCCTCTTGTGCCTCAGTTTTCTCATCTGCAAAATGGAGCTAGCAGCCTGGGGCTCTGCTGGCAGGATGAATGAGGTCGTGCAGGTGGACCCCCATTGCTCTGGAGTCAGGTCTTTGCCACACGGCTGTTGCTCCATGAGTGTCCACTCCTTTCCCTAAGGCCCCTGGAAAGTCAGCTCCTCCTTTGAATAAGGAAACACAGGAAGGTCCCAGGTATGTTTGCACCTTGGGAGAGAAATAACAAACAGGACCTGATTTTCTGGAAGGATGAGTATGAAAGCAAGCTGATAAAATGCTCTGGCAGGCCTCCTTGATCCTTCCAATTCACTAAAAACACCTGGATTAGAAAGCACTTCGCCTTGGTGGTGTTCCTGGCTCTGCTGATGGCTGGCTGTGTGACCTCGGGCAGAGTGCTCACCCTCTCTGAGCCTTCCTGTCCCCAGCTGTGAGGTGGGCCAGATGATGCGCAGATGTGTGGTAGCCCTGCCCCATTCTCCCCTCCCCGGCCACCTCTGCCTGCTGGGAGTACTTGGTTTCCCTGGTCTGCCTTTTCACCCAAATCCAGATGTGGCTGAATCAATCAGTCAATCAGTCAATCCAAAACCTGTAGTTCCTGCCCGTAAGGAGCTTATTGCACAACTCCCTTCAGATCCCTGCTTCTTTCTTATTCACCCCTTAACCACCCTGCAAGGCCAACCCCATCCCCACTTCTTGCGGGGAGGAACCCGAGGCTACGAGAGCTCAGGAAACTTGCCTGGCACCTTCCGAGTGCCACCTTTGCTAGGGTCCCAGGACCCCCAGCTCAGGCAAGGCCACAGGCCAGGGGGGGCCCCAGAGACTCTGAGAAAGGCAGGGAAGAGAAGGGGAGGCGGACTCAGCTGGGCCTTGGGGTGTGATGGCTGCTTTCCCTGGCCTCTGGCCCAGCCCCCTGGCCCCCCGTCTGCCAGGCTGGCTGGCACCTCTGCTCCTGGCTCCAGCTCTGAGGGGCAGGTGTGGTCACCGTGGCCCTGGGCAGCAGTGGGCAGCTCAAGTTACCACCAGGTATGCTCTGGTTAATAAGCCACAGCGTGGGGTTTCTCGGAAGGAAGGGCACAAGCATGCAGGCATGCTGACCCGGTGCAGTGGACAGGCAGGACTTGGCTTTGGCCAAAGATACTTTTGTCATATTAAAACATTCCAGAATGCAGACTAGCCCTGGCAAAGCAACTTCTACACCTACTGTGCGCCTACAGAACACAGTGTAGGCCTGGGTCTCCAATCCTGGCACTGCCACTGCCAATTATGTGACTCTGGGAGGGCCTCTCCCCTCAGCCAGCTTCAGTTTCCCCAGCTTTGCAAGGGAGATCATAACGCAGGGTCAGTAAAGGAGGATCAATAAGGTTACGGGATGCTTTGGGCCAGCATAGGAAGGGCGTGTGTGTGTGTTTTTAGTATATATTATTTCATTTTACATACAGTAAAATCTACATTGTTCTGACGTACAGGTCTGTGTTTCACCGTATGCACGAATCCGTGCAATCACCTCTGCAAAGGTGAAAAGCAAATCCACCACTTCTCAAAAAAGGTCCTCAGGAACTCAATGTCTTCTCCGGCAGGCGGAGGAGCTGGTCAGGTCTGGGCTGGTCCGTGTGGATGGGGTTCCCGTGTCAGCTCCACGTTGACTCTGCAGCACCATGAGGGTCTGCCCGGGGGTGCACCGCGCAGCACTCTTTCCAGGGTCAGACCCCAAAGCACGCGCAGCTTGGGGGGAACCCGGGAGCTTGGAGCGGCCTCCTCCCGACCCCCGGCACAGGGAGCACACTTACCACGTGACGGGAGCTGGAGGTGCAGGATGCCCGAGAACCTGACCTGTCGGAGCCGAAGAAGCTCGGGGGCCGCTCATCCGCCATCCACGTGTGCGGGCGCGGCCTGTTCCATAAGCACCTACCTGCGCCTCAGCTCAGGAAGCCGTCACAACCAGCCTGCGAGGTGCATGAGAACAGGCCCATTTTGAAGATAAGAAGACTGAGGCCCAGAGAGGGAACGGCAGCACAACAATGGCAAAGCTGTGTGTCAGGTTGTGGGCACATCTGCTGAGAAAACCCAAAGGTGGAATTTTCCCTGGTTAAAAGTTCAAGACTGCAGAACCCACTATTGTCTGGGCACTTGAGTGCTCTCTCTCTCTGTCTCTGTCTGTCTCTGCCTCTCTGTCTCTCTCTGCAAGAAAGCAGCTCGTTTGCTACTTGGAGAGCAGGTCGGATTACTCATCGTCAGCAAGAATCCTACACAGGCTCTCACCTCTTCACAGCAGCCTGGGACGGCTCAGGAAGAGGACAACGCAGCATCCGAGGAGCAGGATTCTAACGTCAACAGACATCTCTTAATTGTCCTTCCCTTCTGTCTTCCTCATCAAGGATCCCACGAGGAAGCCAAGCCCCGATGCCCTCCGGCGTCCTTCCTTGTAATGAACCGACTGCGCCCAGAGTGGACCTGGCGCTGACCGTCCCTGGGAGAGACGAGCACGCGGCCCCTCCCGTCGCTTGTCACTTTCACTCTCCCTCTCTCTCTGTCCCGTGTATGTGTGGACTCTGTGGTCTTTGTGAGCCTCCGTCTCTCTCCTGGATCGAGTCCACGACTACAGTTACGCAAACAGCTCAGGCACGAAGGCTCAGCCACTTGCATTTGCTAAGCTCTGCTCCTGGGGACCGGCTGGCCTCGCTGCCTCCGCTCCTGCCTGCTCCCTGCTCCCTCCCCGTCTTAGCCTGGAGAAGTTTATTTCTAAAGTGCCCCAGGGAACAGGAGCGGGCCTGGGGAGACGGGAAGGAGGGGCAGCCCAGAAAGGGCCTTACCAAGCCAGGCAGCGGGCAGCTGGGTGCGATGACCAGGGTCTCTGAGGAGCTGTAGAATGTGCCTCACAATTGTCCACTTGAGGCTCCGGCGCCCCGTGGTTAAGAGCGCCTGTGGTTGCCAATTCCCTCGCCTGTGGGCTGCCACGCCAGGGAGCGCCACAAGCATCCCACTCCAGGTGTGGCGAAGCCCGGGTGGAATCCCAGAGGCGTCTGCAGGCTTAGGCGAGCGGCACCATCAGGTTCTAGCTCTGCAAAGTGGGTTTCTTGGCCCAGGCTATTGTCCACACAGCCCACCCTGTGTGGCTCCCTCTGCTGCCACCCTGGGAAAGGCCAGCCCACCACGGGGCCCCCAGGCTGGCCCGTCTCTGCAAATTGGTCCAGGAAGGTCAGCGGACAAACCCCGGGCCCCACTGCTGCAGGTGACCCTGAGGCCACACAGATACCACCATCTCCTCCCCCCACCCGCTGCCACTCACCTGGACACACGTTGGTCAGTGTCACAACCCACACTTCCACCCCCAAGGCTTCTGAGCCCTGAGTCGCTTGCACCTGTCACACAGTTGTTACAAGCGTTCGTTTACTGTTATCTCTGGGCATGGAATAACCTAGAAATGCCCCAGTGAAGTTTCCAGGTTTCAGACTCCTTCCTCTTCCCTGCCTTCCCTGGCCTCTGCCAGGAAGGGGCCTCCCAGGCCCCCCAGGACAGTTAGGGCCAATTACTGTCTCACCCCCCCTCCCGGCGACTCTTCTTTGCCTTCTGGGCCATTGGTATAAGGCGACCATTAATAGTTTCAAGTTCAATAGGTTCCACATAATGTTTACTCTGTCCCTTGGCAGAAACATCACCAACCCCCACCCTGAAGTAGGACTTCTAATATGCACAGTCTACAAGGGGGTCGCAGCAAAGGACGGTGCTTCTGCCCCTTGGCTCTGGGCCCCAAGCTGTGCCCGTTGGTTTGGTGCACGTACTGCGTCCCAGGAAGCAGCGCCCAGCTCCTTGGTACACAGCTCCGTGTATTGAGCCTCAGGTGGGTCATTCCAGCAGCCGCAGCTCCCCTGAGATGGGGTGTGTGGAAGAACAAGTGGGTCCCGTGGTCTGGGGCCCATTATTTCACCTTCTATGCTGCAAAATGGGACCCTTGGTCTAAGCCTCCTCCTCAGGGATCTGCATAGACAATACCGTCAACGATAGTTGGCAAATGAAATCCTGACCGTGGTCTTTAAGACTGCCCACAGGGGTAGGGAATTGGGGACCCAGAGAGTGTCCCACGGTGAATGTACCTCCCTTTTCACCTTTCAGCGAGCTGAGTGCTAAGGCATTACCCTGGCCACAGTGGATGTCCTTTTCTCCCTCTGCATCTTGCCTGAAGTAGAATTGGGAGGTGTCATTTTTCTTTCCAGCTCTCAGGGGGGTCCTGAGACTCCTAAGCCCGAGGCTCTTAGGAATCCTAGGGCACACCTGCCGGACCAGGGAGCAGGTGAGGGGTGAGGGCCTTCGATTGTTCTGCCACTTAGATCAAAAGCCATCCAAACACCATGCTATCTGGAGGGGGACCGTGCCAAGGACACTTAAGCCTACTGGTGTTCATTTCAGTGACATCACAAACACTGATGATTTGGGGGCTGGGGGGTGGTTATAAATAACAAAAACTCAAGTGTGAGCAGCTCAAACAAAAAGGTCTTCCTTGGCTCAGGGACCTGGAAGCTCAGAGGTCAGTGGGTCTCAGGATTGGCTTGATCCAGGGGCCCTGGGCCCACCTCTCGACTATTCTCTGGGTGTCGGCTTTGTTCTCAGGCTGGCTTCCTGCACAAGGACAAAATTGCAATAGCCATCAGTGGTGTACATCTCTCCTAAAGGTGAAGAGACATCTTGTCCTCAGCAAGCCACCTGCCACATCCCCTTGGCCCTAATTGGGTCATATGCCCTTCCTGGAGCAAACCCTTGTGTCCGGGGAAGACTGGGTGCTGACTGATTGATGTAGCCTACCTCCGTCTCCAGGGGATGGGGTCACCCCTCTGAGCTGAGTGTAGGGTCACTTGCTGTGAAGTCCATGGGCCGCATGAGGGAGGGGTAGTGGCCCCTGAACAAAAATCGGGGCATTGTAAGAAAGCAGGAGGCAGGGGGATTGCAGTTGGGTGAACAACCAACCAGAAGACAGAGACAAAGGGATTTCCAACCGGTGCCCCACCCTCGCCACACTCGTATGCTTAATTAGATTGTGATTACAAACTGGCACCGCTCCTAAATCCAGGACCTCAGAAATCAGGAAGTGGGATGGTTAAAGACCACATACGAAATCACCCCTTCCTTTCTGTCCATCCGTGCTGGCTGAAGACAGATGCATGGGTGCTCTTTGCAGAGAGCAACATACGCCCACTTTTCACAGGCTGTGACAGCTGGGATGGGAGGGGACTTAGCACTCATTGACAGTATGCCTGCAATTAAGGCACTCTGCCACCAGGGCAGCGATGTGGAGAAGCTACTTCACCTTGTTGAGAAGATAAGGCCTCCCTCAAGCACTGTATCCTGAGAAGTGTGGATGACAGCATATTTTTTCCATAAAACTACGTGTAACTTTTCTGTTAAAAAAAATACCTCTTCATTAACACAACTAAGTTCTTTTTAGGAGACGTTTGCTCATCACCTACGACATGCTGGGCCTTCTGTGTCCTGGACCCACAGGAAGCCCCCAGACCTCTGCATCCAGCGACACAAAGGGACAGGGGGAAGGCGTGGCCAGGAGAGAAGCCCCCCAGCACACACTGCACTTGCTGTGGGCTCTGGGTGAAGCCAGGCTGGTCTCACCCCGTGGGACCTGGAAGAGCAGGTTCCCCAGGTCTCAGGGTCGGGAACTGTGCGCTTCTTCCCAGCAACTGTCTTAATCTTGTGGACATGGAGACTTATGTAACCGACCGTGTTCCTCTCCCGGCGGGGGCTGCCAGGCAGTGCAGAGACGAAGGCAGGGCTGCCCTCGGCTGTGTCGCCGCCCACAGCAGAGATTCAGGGCTTGACCGCAGCCCCGACTTCCTCCTACTCTTCTCAACATAGATTTCCTTAACTCTAGTTTTCTTACTAGCTATTTTTAAGATCTTTCTATGGTAAAGTCTTCTTTGTAAGAAATCCCAAATACTTTTTAGAACAAGATAGGGCTTAAGCATTGGATTTTTTTAATGTTCCAGGTACTAGAATTAAAAAGTCAAATAAAACACGCTCCCCTGCCTGGATTCTCTCACCCCACCCTTTACCCAGCCTGTTTCTCCATCTCCTGCGGATCTTAGCTCTTTTCAGAGAAGCTCACGATATCCAAAGCTCCCTGTTTAATGAGAGAGATAGACAAGGAAACAGCTGACGACAACCCCTTGTGACCAGGCCTACAAAGGGGAGCCCCAGGACCATGGAAACCTAAGGGAGTACCCAATTCAGCCAGTGATCAGGGAGGATTCCCAGGAGGAGGTGATGCCTGGACTGATTCTTGTGGACTGTACAGGAGTTGGACAGGCAGAGGAGGGGAGGGAGGCCTTTTAGCTTCAATCCCTCCCCTGGCCAAGGGTTTCAGCAGAGGAGTGACAAGGTCTGATTTGCTTTGATTTAGCAGATCCCTCTGGCTTTGGGAGAAGGGATTGGGGTGGAGGGAGCAGGAGCAAAGAAACCAGGAGAAAGCAGCTGTGATCATCCAAGTAAGAGAGGGCTTAGGCCAGGGCCACCAGGGCGGAGCTGGGCACAAGTGGGAGGATTTGGAGGAAGGACTTGGAGCTGGATCAACGTAAGGGGCAGGAAGAAAAGCCCAAGAGGGATTCTTGGGTGTCAGGGAGAACAACAGCCTGGCAGCAGGTACCATTTCTGGAGCTGAGAGGGGGTGGGAGGAGCTGAGTATAGGCGGAGCTCAGCAAGGGAGCCCAGAAAATTATACATCTGGGAGGTATATCAGTCTGGGTTCTCAAGAGAAAAAGAACCAATAGAAATGGGTGGGTGGGTGGGTGGATGGAGGGGTGGATGGAAGGATGGGTGGGTGAACAGGTGGGTAGGTGGGTGGTGGATGGGTAGGTATGTAGGTAGGAAGGTAGATAGATAAATAGGGATTTATTTTAAAGAACTGGCTCATGGATTGTAGGGGCTGGCAAGTCCAAAATTTTCAAGGCAGAACAGCAAGCTGGTGACTCAGGCAGGAGTTGGTGCTGTAGTCTTGAGGCAGAATTCCTTCTTTCTCCAGGAAGCCTCTGTGTTTAGTCTTAAGGCCTTCAATAGATTGGATGAGGCCCACCCACATTATGTAGGACAATGTCCTTTACTTATAGTCAGTGGCCTGCCGATGTGAACCACATCTACAAAACACCCAGCAACACCTAGGTGAGTATTTGTTTGATGACTGAGGACTGGAGCCCGGCCAAGCAGACACACACAGCTGACCATCGCAGCAGTGGTCAGCAGAGAGGTGGGATCCCCTCTGTGGCAGGCACTTGCCCGGGGGTGGGGAGGGCAGAGTGAGGGGGTCAGGACTGGAGAAGCCAATGACAGGGATGGGGTGGGGTCACAGCAGAGGGAGAGTGTCAGGAGGGTGTCAGGAAGGGGCCCTTGTGCGACCTGTCGAGATGGCAAATCAGCTCAAGACGGGGATTTAGAAAATTTGTCCAGTGGGCAGAAGCACCTGGCGGTTCCCAGTGTGTGACTGACAGCGTTGGGGCGGGCGAAGGCAGAGTGAGGGGTTTGCAGGTGAGCGGCAGGTGAGTTGGCACAGACAGCGAGGGGTGAGGCTTCTTTCCAGAAACACTATTGGGAAGATCCTGGGGGTCGCAGAGTCAGCTGGGAGGAGCTCTGGGGCTTCAGGGGCCATGTTGGTTTTGTTTTTAATACAGAGCTTCTAGAACATGCACCTTTTAGCTGCCCCCCAGCAGTGGTATTCTGTATCCTGAAAACAGAAATTCTAGTGGAGACTGCCCTGTGCTGGTCACCGAGGGACGGGGCCCACCCCAGCCTGGCCTCTCCCTTGCTGGGTGACCTCTGCACGTCACTGAGTCTTGGTGAGCCCAAGGTCGCTGGTCTGTAAAACTGGGTGGTACTCACCACCACGACCTCAAAGGAATGCCGGAACGAGAGGCTGTAGGGACAAGCCCTCTGCAAGTCACGCAGGAACCATCTCTCCTTCATACCTCACAGCAGCTCTGAGAGTGAGGCTCAAAGCCGCCAGGTGAATGATGTGTTACCAGGTGATGAGCTGTCTTGCTTTGATCATCAGCCTGGGGGTTGGTGGCCACCTAGGACCACAGGCTTGGGGTTGCCCAGAGGCCAGTCTGTCTCACTGTCTCTGCTCACACTGTCAGGAACAGCTGCCTTCTGGGTCCTCGGCTGGGCCACATGCCCACGCTGTCAACAAGTAATCCAGCACCGTATGACCTCAACTTAATGAATCACACCTTTGAAGACCCTGTCATCAACTCCGGAAATCAGGGTCACACGGCTGGGAGAGTTGGTGGACTCTGGCCCGCTGGAGCCCTGGTTCCGGATGACTTTCCTGGGCCTCAGTTTCTTCTCCCCAGTTGGGAACCTCAGACCTGCAGCTCCTAGGCCCGGCAGTCCGTGATGTCCCTTATGGGGTCTGCTGCTGGTGATCCCCTGTGGTGGGTTGAATTGTGCACCCCAAAAAGATACGTTGAAGTCCTAACCCCAAGACTTAGCCCCTTGAGAATGTGAAATAGAGTCTTTGAGGTCATACTGTGCTGGCTGGGGACGGGCCTCCCTCCTAGGGTGAGTCCTTGCGAAAGGAGGAGAGAAACGTGCAGGGAAGGCGGCCACGTGAAGACAGGTGGAGGGTGCAGCAGTGCAGCCACTAGCCAAGCAGTGCCTGGGCTGCCGGCAGCTGGGAGAGGCAGAAAGGATCCCCCTCTAGAGCTTTTGGAGGAGCATATCCCCTTGTGGGACTTTGTCATGGCGGCCCCAGGACAGAAACCCACCCACCCCACTCCCTCCTGAAACCCGGTCCCCTTTGAGCTCTGTGCCCACCTCCCCAGCCCTCCTCCTCCCCTTGTCCTGGCTCCCCTCACCCACGGGCTCTCCCTTCCCGCCCCTCCCCACACCCTGTCCCTTGTGTTCTCATCCACTCTCCCCACTTCGATTACTACCCATGTGCCGTGGCCCTGGGCTTTGGACGCAGACAGCATCCACCAGGCAGCTTTCCGTGGAGGTCCCTCCAACCGACTCAACCCGTCCCCAGGTGCCTGTCCCACCCCAACCTGGTGCTCCTCCGGTGTTCCCACCCCCTCTGGGCATGGAATCATGGGATCCAGGGGTCCTGGACTCTGGCCCTCCCTGGCCCTCCATGTCTACGCACCAAGCCCCAACACTTGTGCGTTCTAGGCATTCTCTCCCCCAGTCCCTCCCCCATCTCTTCTCCTGCCCTGGCCTGGCCAGTGTCCTCACCTTTGCATTGGCCCCCTGCAAGGTCTGCACCCCTCCACCTGCACTACTGGAGAGTGATATTTCCAAAATGCAAAGCTGGCCTTGTCTTGTCCCTGCTTAAAGCTTTTGAGGCTCTGCAATGCCCTGAGGACAAGCGCCAAGCTTTCCCTGTTACCACAGGCTCCTCATGCGGGGCCCCACCGGCCTCTACCCTGTCCTGGCACCTTAGGTGTGGACGCATGTGCTTTCCAGGCCTCCTAGAGCCTCTTCCCCCACAGCCTGGGCTCTCCCAGTCCCCCTGGTTCAGGCCAGGGCCACCTCTACCTCCCACACCCAGGACAGCCAAAATGCCCCACTCTGTGGACCCGCTACACACCCACACATCACCCTGAAGTGACCTCTCTCCATACTTGTCACTGCTGTAATGGGCTGAATTGTGTCTCCCCACCCCAAATTCACATGTTGAGTTCTAACCCCCAGGACCTCAGAATGTGACCTTATTTGAAAATAGGGTCATTGCAGGTGTAATCCTTTAAGATGAAGTCTTAGGGTGGGCCCTAATCCAAAATGACTGGTGTCCTTACAGAAAGAGGAAATTGGGACACACAGGGAGAAGCCATGTGAAGAGGAAGGCAGAGGTCAGGCGATGCTTCTACAGGCCCAGGAGAGCGGCCCGGAACAGACGCTCCCTCCAGGCCTCAGAAGGAACCACCCTGCTGTCCCCTGATCTCGGACTCTGGCCTCGGAGCTGGGAGAGAACATTTCTATCACTGAAGCCCCCTTAAACAGAGTCTGGGCTCCTTTGTTATGCACCCGTAGCTGACTAATGCACCCGCCTGCTCTAGCTGCTCTTCATGTCCTGTTTCTAGCACAGGGGCTGGTATACAGCAGGCACTTACTAAATGCAGCACCTCACCTGGGAGCTCTCCCCTCCTGCTCTCTATTCCTCTGATGTGCTCCTCACTCTCCTCGTCTGTTTCTACTGCTCAGGAACAGAGTTTAATCAGAGGAAGGGCTTTGTGATGACCAGCCAAATCCAAGCCTCGTGCGGCGTGAGTCATGTCTGGAATCGGGCCTATTTATTCTACTTCATTCCAGCACTTGTAACAAACCATCACTCAGGATTTTTCTGTGATGGCAAACGTTGCCAGGTCTACAAACCACTCAGAGTTAACTGGGCAGTTGAAACTGGCACAGACTTGGCCGCTAGAGAGAACCGGTGTGCGTGTGACCCAGGGCAGCGCCTCCCTCCCGACCCGCCTGAGGACTGGCGAGCACAGGTGTGTGAGGGCGAGGTGGCTGATAATGCAGGTGTGTGGGCCTGGGCGTGAGAGACAGGCTGAGCTGCGAGTCACATGCTATTTTTACTCCTGGTTTCACATGGCAGGGTTTTAAATTATTGAGTGGTTGGAAAGATCCCACAATGAAATCATATTTCATTTGTTTCTCCCTTTGGCTGTAAAGTAAATCAGTTCCTGGGCTGTATTTGGAGGTGAAGGAAGGACGAAGCCACCTGCAGCTTTGGCGAGAGAACACCCGGAGGCTCCCTTATCGAGTGGGGCTACTGTCGGCCCCTGGACACGGCCTGCTGTTTGCCACGTGCCTTTGACTTGCAGGACTTCTGCACAGTCAGGTGTCCAGAGGGACACCTTCTTTCTAGATCAGGCCCCAGGTGAGCCCAGCCACACTGCTGCTGTCCACGGAAGCAATTTAGGAAGCCGCGGCAAACCCAGGGACAGGTCAGGGAGGAGGGAAGGGGCTGGGCGGGTCTGACCTCTCTCCTTCGCTGGGTGGGAGCATCCAAGGGACTGCAGCACAGACACAGGCTGACCTTGCAGGTCAGTGGCTACTCCCCTCTGTGCTGGGAACCCCAAGCTGCGCTGGAGCCCCCAAATGAGCCCAGACCAAGCCCTGCCTGGGAGGCCTGGTGTCTGTGAGGGAGCCAGGCAGGAATAGAACTGGAGACCATGGAGGGATCTGGTGGTGACACACAAGGCCTGGGGAATGCAGGGCCATGGGAGGCTTCTGGCGGGGATTCTCAGCCGAAGTCCAGCACTGAGCCTGAGCTATCCAGGAGAAGACGGGGGCATTCCCAGCAGCCTGGGGGCACAGGGCCTGGCATGGTTTGGGTCCAGTGGGGAAGTCCCCCCAGCCATGCACTTCGTGATTGGCCCACGACTCTTAGCCTTGACACTGGCCTCTCTAACACCCCTGGCAGGGATGACAGATTCAGGGGACTCAATGGGTGCCAAGCCCACTGGCTTTCTCTTCAGAAGGGCCTGTGTGTGCATCCTGCCTGCTCCACCTGGACATAGCTTAAAGGGGGTAAGCTAATGCCTCGGTTTTCCCATCTGTAAAATGGGGATGATGATGACAGGGTCCTCTGAGATGACATTTATAAAATATAAAGTTTGGCACAGAGCAGTCCCAGGACACAGCAGCCCTGGTCATGACTGTTTGCCTTACCTGGCTTGGCCCCTGGGGGTCCTCCTCAGGTGTGCTTTCATACTCATCCTTGCCCCTCCACCTCTGGGGCCTAGACAGGACCCTCCATCGAGGCTCTTCTGCCCCACATAAGCAGCCTCCAGCCCTCCGGTCCCTGGCCCCTCTCTGTCCTGGCCCTTCTGTCCCAGTCTCAAGAAACCCACCATGACCCCACCTGCCCCAGTCCATGTGAGGTCAGTACTTTGGGGCCCAGCCTAGCCCCAGAGGCCCCAGGTCCCCTCGGCCTGCACTACACTCTCCAAGACCTCCATGCTCTCCAAGAGGGCAACAGCATTTTCAGGACAAATGACCCTAATTTTGAAGCAATTTGAAGGCTGTGGAGTAGTGACAGGTGCCTGTGCTTGTCACAGAGGCATTTGTCATGAAAACAAAGAGTCTTTGCCCACAGATCACAGCAGTCATATTTTAGGAAGCCTCACCCAGCCCAGCCCATGCAGAGAAAACACTTCCTAGAGACCACGACTGGCTGAACTTTTCAACTGAGCAGTTGGTTTTATATATTCAATAGACATTTGTGAAAGCACATATTTGAATTTAATTCCTTTTTTGTTTTTTATGACCACATTCAGGTCACCAGGAATGGACCCCAAATTTATAACCTGGTGCCCACAGGAAGCAGAGTTTGGCTCAGGAAGACTTGACCCCAGAGCCTGCTAGGCCATGGATCCGGAGCTGCCCTCCCTGCATCACTGGAACAACCCACATCCCATAATAGTGGTTAGGACACTCTCAGAAGGCGGGGGTGGCACACTTGCATCTCCCCAGGATCCTACCGGGGGCTCTGGCCACTGTCTTCTGGCCTCGGGGTGCTGCATCGCCTTCCTGCTGGCCCGGCGTGCCCCGTGGCGGGCCCAGGGGCTCTGACATCTCGGCCCCCGTAACACCACTGTCCTCCCCAGAGCCCAGGCTTGAAGTAAAGGGAGCACCAGGTCGCAAAGCATCACAGAGGGAGAAGCCCTCACCTCTCAGTGTCTCCTCATCCCACAAGAAGGCACATCCTGCCAGAGGCAGCAGGTAGAGTGCCCCGAAAGCCCATGCCTGGGAAGGAGGACAGGCCAGTGGTACATCCTGAAGGCTCCAACCCAGGGGACCCGGAGGGGTGAAGGAAACTCCACCCCTCTGGCTGGTGCCTTGGAAAGTTCACCCCCCTCTTGCACTTCCCCAGAATGAGAGACCTGGGCCAAGTCGTCTCCTCTCCCCAAGCCTGGGTCGGGGAGAAGTCCACAGCCCAATGAGGCACGTAATTCCCGGGGCAGGAAGGATGGGGCCAAGGTCTTTGCAGCCGGGGCAGGCATGGAGCTGGTTGGACAGGCCTACAGGGCCATTGCCTGGGGCACCCACCTGTGAGGGGCTAGACGGGGCCCCCAGTGACACGAGATGGGATCCCCTGGGGGACACTTGATAAGCACTCCAGGCGGAGAGGTCAACAAGGGCGTAGGTCCCTACCCTGTCTGTGGGAGGGGGCAAAGGTCACTGAGGGGTATCCCTCGCATGGTGCAGGGGTGTGTGCTTAGGCAGGAGAAGGGGGGCTCCCGCTGCCACGTGGCCCAACCTGTGCATCTGTGCCCGCCAAGGCCAGCTCTTCCATTATATGCTCGTTTACTGAACCTTAAAGGACCTTGGTTTGATGGTCAGCCTGTCTGGGGCCTCCTGTGCCCATGAGTCCCTGAAGGCCCTCAGACACCCCCTTGAGCTGCTCAGAAAGCAGGGGCGGCATTTTTCTATAACAAATCATGTGACCTGTGAAAAAAATTCTTGTCTTTCTTTTTCAGGAGGACTGGAGCGCCCAGCACATCAGAGGTGTCCGATACACCCCAGCTGAGTGACTAAACAAATGGAACACGCAGTGAGAAAAGGCAAGTCTTTAAGGGAGGTGATGGCACACACGTCTCCCTGGTCTGTTTCAATAATAACAATTATAATAATAACTGTCATTTGCTGAGCCCTGATTTTTTTGCCAGGCACTTTGTTTTACTATATTACTCTTTTAACCCAACTAACAATCCAAAGGGGTGCACACTGACATTTGAAGTATAAGGCACTCAGGCACAGAGAGGGTGAGCAAGTTGCCCAAGGTCACACCTGACTCAAAGCACCATGACAGAGAACTGAAGTCGGCTTCACCAGCAGATTCCTGAGGTCCAGGCTCAGCTGGCACCATGCAGGAAGGAAGGAAAGACCTGGGTCCAGCCCCCCTCGTCACCAACCTGCTGAGTGACTTTGGGCAGGACCTCTGTGGGCCTTGGTCTCTGCCCTCATGAAAGAAAGTGCAGGGGCCACGTGACCCCGAGGCCCTTCCAGGTTGGGAGCTGCTGTGACTCCCTAGCCCCCGCCTGCTTTGAAGGTGCCTGCTCAGAGAGGAGGGCCGGCTCCACTGGGAGCCTGGGGTGGCCCACAGCATGCTGAGCTCTGGGCCAGCCCGGAACAGGGCCGTCCACCTCCACCCCCTGATTCGCAGGGACTTGGCTGAGAGGTGTGATGGGGGCCTCCCTGCCGTCCTCACCGGGCTGTGTGGAGGAAATCACAGCACCCTTGGGAGGCTCTTAGGAGCCTTTAGAGACAGATGTTTCTGCCGCGGATGAACAGAGGCTGTGGGGGGAGCCTAGCAGCTTCTCAAGAGGCCAAGTGGTAGCAGGAGTGTTCCTATGTTGGGTGGGTGCCTGGTCTGCCTCCCAGGCCACAGCCAGAGGTGCCAGGTGTCTACACCCTCCACCTCTCCATTTATTCAGATATTTGTGGAGTGCCTGCTCTGTGCCAGGCCCTGTGTTAGGCACTGAGAATAATAATAATGACAGCATAATATCAAAGACATTTATGAATCTCACTGGGGCACGGCATGCATCAGCTCACTGATCTTCAGCACTGTCCTCAAAGATGGGGACCGTCTAACAGTGAAGCCCGAGGCACAGGGTTAGCTAAATACTTGCAGGAGCAGGTGGAAAAGCCAGGTCCCCAGAAGGCAGACACGGGGGCCACCACCCCATGATTTCTGCCCACATTGAATGCTCTCAGTCGGTGGTGGACCCTGCACAGATGGGCCTGGTGCTCATGAAGGGAAGGGACTTGCTCAAGGTCACACCACTGAGCCGGGGGCCTGGGTTGGGAGCAGGACACCTTGCCCCTTCGATTACTTGGCACTTGTGTTCTGGGTGAAAGATCCCAGTGGGCAGCCATCAGAGCCCTGCAGCTGCAAGCACAGCCACCCAGCCGGGGTTTCTAGGGTGTGTGGGGCTGGGCCCCTTCCCCAAGACTTCAGCTCTCCCCGGGTGCCGCTGTACTCCTGGCCTCTGGTCCTGGCCCCTCTTAGGGGTAGGTGGATACTGCTGGGGGCAAGTGAGGAATATCTGCTCCTGCCTCAGTATTCCATTCAGAGTCCACATTTCCGTGCCCGGCCCTCTTTCCCTTGTTGGTAGCATCTCCAAACAGCCCTGGCCCAAGCCAAAAGTCCTCGGCCCCTGTCTCCGCAGGCAGGGCGAGGTTGCCGCGATTCTGCCCCCTAAATGCTCCTCCAGGCCAGGCACTCTGCACCGTGCTCTGGGCTCGCGCAGCCCCGTTTACTCGCAGCAGGCGCACAGTGGGGGCCGCCTGCCCCTGCCTATTCCCTGACGCCCTCTCCTGCTCCCGCATCCACGCCCTGAGTCGGGCGCCTGACGTCACCGAGGAGAGTCGGCCACTGTGGGGGCTGCGGCGGGACTGCGCCGGGGAGGACGCGCACCCTCCTCCTGGCGGCCCAGCGAGGCCGGGGCGACTGGAGGCTGGGGTGGGCGGGAGGCAGGACACCTGCGCACGAATCCCAGCTTGTCCAAGCCTCGCTGAGGGCTGCAGGCACATCCTGCCGCGCCCCGCCTCCCGCCTCAGTTTCCCTCTCGGTAAACGGGGAGAGAAGGGGGGCTGGCCCAGAAAGTGTTCAGGCCCCTTGCAACTCCACGACTCAAGAAGTGCTGTACCAAGCTCGCTTTTCCCTGCACCGCTCTCCACGTGACTCCCGGGCTCCCGAGAACGGTGACCGCCCCCCCAAGGCCGCCCCCCAGGCCGCGGCGGCAGTTCTGCGGAGACCTAAAAGCGATTGCCAAGGCCTCGGACGCCGTCGCCCGTCTGCGCACGCGCAGATCGCGGAGCCTGCTGGGACTTGTAGTCCGCCCACCGGCGGCTGGGGCGCAGAGGTGGAGCGGCGGGGGCGCAGCGCCTACACTTCCCAGGCTGCGCCCGGCCGGCTGCTAGGGGAGGGGCGGGGCCGCCCGGAGGGGCGTGTCGTGGGCGTGGCGAGGGCGGGGCCTGAGCGGCCCGGGGCTGCGGCGGCGCTGCCTGGCGGGCGCAGAGCGGGCGGGCGCGCGGGCGGCAGGCGGAGGATCGCGCGGGCGCGGCACCTGCCGGCCCGGGGCGTCTGGCTGCCGCAGCGCCGGACCGCCCAGACTCGGAGCGGCTGCCGAGATGAGCGCAGGTGAGTGCTGGGGACCGAGGGACCGGCGGGTTCCTGCGCAGGATCGCAGCGCGGCAAGGGCTGGGTGGCATTCGTGGCTGCACCTGCAACACGGGGAAAAACCGTCCGGTGGCTCCACCCAACTTTTGCTCTGGGGTTTTGCAGCCCGGAGGGGCCGGCGCGCAGCCCCCTGCCCGTGCGCCCGGGCGCGCAGCTCAGCGGCGCCGGCCGGGATCGCTGTCCACGGCGCCAGTCGGCGTGGCAGCGCCGGGCTGTCTGGAAGGCGCCCCTTCTTTGCCTCTCACGGGGTCCGGGTTGCCCCAGTCTGCAGAAGGCGGCCTGGGTCCGGGCGAGGGGCCCGGGTCCGGGCGAGGGGCCCGGACCACCGCAGACCTAGCCCGGAGAGGTGAGATGACAGGCGGGGCTTTGCTGCAGGGGGCGCCGCCCTTGCGCGGCTCCCGCAGCCTGGGTTGGGGGTGTCAGGCCGACCCTGGGCGCCCGGGGCTCTCCGCGCACATCTGGGGACCCGGAGTCCGCGTGTGTGTCAGACCTGGCCCGGCCCCATCTGCGCGCATCGCCTTTGCAGCCGGTTGCCCCTGTGCGTCGCATCCCTGCTGCTTCCGCCGCACCCACCCTCCGGGATCTGACAGCCTCTGTGCGGCGCTGGAAAAATCCCACGTCGCCGCAACCCAGCCGCGCCTTGTGCTGTTGGGGAAACTGAGATCTAGGGCTGGAGGCCTTGGCGGGTGAGCCTCTGGAGTGCGGCCTGAAGATGATCCGTTCTGAGAGCCTCCTGGGGCCGGGCACCGGGCTGAGGGCTTGTCCTTGCATTCCCCAGCTGGGAGGGGCTGTCACCCCATTTTTCAGGGTACCACCCGAGGTCACAGGGCTTGAGTCACTTGGTTAGCTCAGGAAGGGGGGCGGGGATTTGAACCCGGTGCTCCCTGACCCTGTGCTCTCTCCTCTAAGCCTGTCTCACCACAGACTGCAGTATGGCCCTTGGCCATGGTGCAGAAACCAATGGGGACAGCTGCTTCCCCTGGGGAAAATGTGACTGGGGAGGGAAGATGAATTTAGTAACAGCTTCCTGTGGGCTGTACGCCTGGAGGGGGCCGGAGCCCCAGGGCTATATTTCTGGGAACCCCACTACCTGGGGAGACAGTCCCCTCCCCCTCCCAGCCAAGGAAGGGAGGAATGCGCCGCAGCAGGCATTTGGAGAGTGGCTGAGAGCGGTGGCAGGTGGTCAGAGGTGGAACCCTTTGGAAGAGGATTTCTGAAATGGCCAACCTGTTATCTGGGGGTGGCTGGGGAGCAGGGCACCCCGAGACTTGGCAGAACCTCCAGACACATTTATCTAATAGATGGGGATAATGGCTAGGTGCACACAGAGTAATTTCATACTCCTATGACCATAATTGGTACCTCTGTACCCCCTGTAATCAGGGGGAGCCCTCAGAAGGAGCACTGCCCCCCACATTCGTGAGATGTGGGGAGCAAGGAGACCAGGGCCTGTGCCATGGTGTCTGCCAGGTGGTCTTAGGCACTGGTGGCAACTTCCTGAGCTTGGCTTCCTGACCTGTAAGAGCAGTAGCACTGGTGGCCCGGAGGGGACAAGGTATAATGTGAGGAGCCCCACTCGGAGTAGGGTGTGGCTAGGGGTGGCGTTGCCAGGGGGCCAAGTTCACCTCATCCCTCTGAGTTAATCCAGCCCTCTGGAACTGGCAGTTCATGTGCTCTCCCGGCCACCTGTCGCTTCTGCCCAGCCTGTCCCCAGCCAGTGATGCCACAGCAGTAATTTCCACCCACGCCCGTAGTTGGGGGGCAGGCAGCCTTGTCCCCTGTGCCTGGCCCGTGGGCTCTAATGTACAGCTGCTGTGTACATCTGGCAGGTCAGGAGCTTCCACTGTCAACAAGGGCACCCAGGGCAGGTCCCCCACAGCCCTCCCCATGAAGGCTGGCATTATTCCAGAGCTCGGCAGTGGTAGGTGTGTCCAGCATCATCTGGTCCAGTCTCCAGCTGCCCAGATGGACCAGATGACCAGAGCCCCAGACAACCTATGCAGCATTCCTGGGCTGGAGGCTCCCCTTTCCTCTATGCCATTGGAGCTGTGGGAGCATCTTAGTCTGACAATGTAGGTGCCTCCAAGATAGCTTGAGTGTGACATAAAGGCTATGCAGTTGCCTGTTAATTTCAAGTGGCCGGGGGAATCGTGTATATAGCACCGTGGCAAGGTGGAAGGAGATGGTGTCAGATAGGCCTAGAGCTGAATCCAGCACTCTAGCTGTGGGGCTCCATATGCCTCATTTTCCTCAATTTCCTTAGTTGTGTGAAGGGAATGCCCTTAGCCTCTGTGCACAGTGCTGGCGCACACATGGTGAGCCCAGCAGATGATGATGAGTATGGCAGTACTTTTGTCACACCACAGTCTATACAGTCCGTCCACCTGAGGCTGGGGTGAGAAGTGCCTGAGCTGAGGGTGGGTGGTGTTCCAGTGCCAGCTCTGCCACCAGTGTGCACCAGATCCTTGAGCAAGGGCCATGCTCTCTCTGAGCCTAGATGTCCTTCTGGGCAGCTGCAGGCCTGGCAGGTACGATTTCCCTGAGTGGTCAGAGGCTCATGAGGGTTGTGTTAATTTGTTTCCATAACAAAGTACTGCAGACCAGGTGGCTTAAAGAGGAGAAATTTATTTTCTGACAATTCTGGAGGCCAGAAGTCTGAGATTAAGGCATGGACAGGGCTGGTTCCTTCTGAGGCCTCTCCACTTGGCTTGTAGATGGCTGTCTTCTCACTGAGTCTTCACGTGGTCACCCCTGCCTACCTGTCTGTGTCAGGTGGGGTTAGGGCCCACCCTAATGACCTTATTTAACCTTAATGACCTCCTTAAGGGCCCTATCTCCACATACAGTCACATTCTGTGGTATTGGGGGATCAGACTCCACATATGAATCTGGGCGGACACAATTCAGGCCCTCACAGCGGTGAGGGGCTGTGGGGGGGGGCCTGGCTGGCCAGCTTAGTCATCTTCTGTGTCCGTGGCTGCTGTTTTAGGATCATGGAGCTGGAAGGGACCTGGGGGATGCTCCTTCCCAAACCCACCTACACTCACAGAGGGGAAACTGAGGCCTAAAGGAGGAAAAACAACCATCCAGGGTCAAGGAGCAGGTATGTCAGGGCCAGAGCATGTGCCCCAGGCCTCCACCTTGGTCAGTGCAGGTCCTGGCACGTGGACAGAGACACACATTTCTTCTCCTAACCAAGCGTGGGCAGTGATGTGGCCACAGAGATGTTCACCTCAGCATTACCACTAACAGCAAAAAGTTAGAAACCACCTAAATGTGGGCAGTGACAGAATATGTCAGCCATTCAATCATTCATTTATTCAACAAATATTTATGAAATGCCTACTATATGCCAAATATTTACTAAATGCCTACTATGCACCTACACTGCTCCGGGCCCTGGGATTCAGCAATGGACAAGAACAAACAAAAATCCATGTTCTCTTGGAACTTACATTCTAGTTGTGGGCAGGGGGACATTCTAGTTAACTATGTATGTGAAGAATTTCTAATGTTAGGAGCAAATGCTTAGGAAAACAGGTTTAATTTAGAAAACAGCTGAGGGCAAAATTCTATATTATTTAGGATCTCAACTCTACAAAACCATGAAGGAAAAAAGACTAGAAGGAAATATATCAAAATGTCCACCGTGGCCATCTTAGGTGGCCAGGAAAGAATAAGATTTCCCTCTTCTGCATCTTTATACTTTCCATGTTTTCTAGTCTTCTGCATTGTGTGCACTTTTCCTCTGTAATGAAAGCTCAAGAGCAAAAAAGAAAGCCTGCGTGGCCTCCAGCGATGCGGAGGGCGTGCCCTGGTTTGGAAATCCATGTCTCAGGAGAGGTCTCCACGATTCCCTCCTGTAGGGCCTTTGTATGGAAGGGAGGTGGCCTCCCTGCAGGAAGGAGCTTAGCACAAGTAGCTGCACAGGTGCTGGTTTTCCCTGTGTGACTCTGTTCTGAATGAGGCCCAGCAGAAGACAAACCCTCCTGACCCAGAAATTCATGAGATTGCATCTGGAAAGGACCGCCGTGGCCCCCACACGGGTACTCTCCACGCAGCCTGGTCACCGCCAGGCTCTGACCGGTTTCCTTGATGTGCAGGGTTACTTCCTAACCTGCACCCAGGGTCCTTTGATTTTTTGTGGTTTCTGTTGATGAGATAGTTTGGGGATGGTGTTTTTTCTGGATCAAGTCTTGAGTATGATGAACTCCTGGGAAGTCCAACCTTACTGTCCCAGAAAAAGAAAGGAGCACAAAGAAGCCCCTGATTCATGGAGAAGCTGCCCGTCACACACCCTGGGCTTCCAGAGCCCTACTGGGTGGCAGCAGCACTGTGAGCTGGCGAGAGGAAGTTGGCAAGACTGGGAGATGGAGGAAGAGAGGAGTAAGGTCTCCACCCTGGGGACAGGGCCTGTCCTGCCACTGGCCCTTTAAACAGGTGCTGCCTGTCCTCAGGGCCAGACCAGGCCACAGTTTCTGACATCAGTGCTGGGACGCTGGGCTGCTGGACAGATGCCCAAACCCAGAGCCTAGGTTCCATAGCCCCCTGTCTACACAGACACCTCGGGACCCTTCCTTGCTGCGCGTCCCTGCTGTGCCCCTGCCTCAGTAGGACTTGGTCAGACCTACCCTGAGGTCTGGTCTCGGGCTCACACCCCAGCTCTGTTGCCTGCTAGCCGTGTCGATGCTCAAACCTCCTGTTCTTCCTCTGTTGCCCCTCCCCAGGGTCTTGTAGGGATTGGGGGTGCCTGGCACAGGGAAGGGGCTCAGAGAGGTAGTTAAAACTGTGCAACAGGAAAGTTAAAACTGTGCGACGGGTCGAGCTCAGTGGTAGCTCGTAGTGCCTGATGCTGTTGACAGCACCAGCACGATGTCTGCCCAGGTGGCCCAGGGCAGGCCTCCACCAGCGACGCAGTGCCCAGCCCCGGGGAAGCCCCGAAGAAGAAGACCTGTGAGGCTAATACCCAGAGTGGAGCAACTTGAGTCCAGCGATCTTTGTTTACTCAAGGAATTTTTCCATCGCCACGGCTGCTTGGGGTATCTAGGGTGTCGGGCACCACCCAGGTGGGACAGGCTTAAATGTCACAACAGCCACAGATCGTGGAGCACTTCTTCTGGGCCCCGGGCCAGACGCCTGTATATGTTTCCCCCTGGGATCCTCACAGCACAACTCGGGGCTGCTGGGGGTTTCCGAGAGGTCCCATCAGTTGCCTGGTACCCCAGGATTTGTAAACGGCAGAGGTGGGATTTGAGCCCCAGATGTGCATCTCCGCAGCTGGGCAGGCTCTGTCTGTCCTCCACCTGCTGCTTTAACCACCGACCGCCTGGGTGATTTCATGAGTGCTGAGTGGTCTGAATAAGGCTTGGCCCCTCCGGGGCATCACAGTCATGCTTCCTGGTGGGGTCTCACACACCCACTTCTCACCTGAGCCACTGAGCGTTATTCCCGCTTTTCATAGCTGCGGCTCAGAGCCAGGAAGGCAGCACAGACCCACACCCAGCTGTCTGGCCCTGGATCTTGCGCTGTCTCCTCTGCTTTCTACGGGGTTTCTGCCCAAAGCCATTGTGCGGCCCCAGCGGTCCACCCTAAGAGTTTGCACCACGAGAGAGGCCCGTGTGCCTCCCGGTACCCTCGATCCTTGGCCCCAGCTCTCCCGACCCCGCCCTGAGCCCTTAGGTTCCACCAGAACTGTTCCCCTTGAAGGCAGCAATCCCCACCGGCTTCAGAGGTGCTCCCCGCCTTGCTCACACAGCTCCGCCCTCACCTGGACCTCTGGTGGCCTTGGGCAAGTCATCTTCCCTCCCTGTGCCTCAGTATGCCTGCCTGTAAACACAGGGGCCACTGCCATCCTTAGTGTGTATCCCGCTTTCTTCTGACAGCCCCCCCATGTCTGAGTTTGAGGCTGAACCATCACTGTGGGGAGATGTGCCCTGTCAGCCTTCCTCATCTGACATTCTCATGGTGTTTCCCACTGGGGAGGAAGCACTTGGCCTTCTTGCTGAGGTTTCCGGTGTGGAGGGAGGTTTCTCACCTCCTGATGTCTGCCCAACACTTGAGCTTGGAGGGCAGCTGCGTCCTTCGTGTCGGAGGGACTGGGGCGGTGGAAGGTGGTGCTTGCCTGTCCTTTGATTCAGCAAACAGCAAGGCCTTCGGGTTCCAGAGCTGGTTCTGGGTGCTTCCTGCCTCAGTGGGCCTTCCTTGCGGGCTGGTTGTGAGCCTGGCATGTAGTAAGCAGGTTCTGTTGCAGATGACGTATTTGGTAGCTTCATACCACTTTCCCTTGGCTGGAGAGTTCCAGGGGACAGTCCGGGTGCCTCAGAAAGAACAGTGGCTTTGGGGTCAGGCACTTGCTGGTGTGTTCCTCCAAACAGGTTCTTAACTGCTCTTTGCCTCAGTGTCCCCACCTGAAAAGTGCAGATGGTAACATCTGCTTTGGGGGATCGCGGGCAGGCTAGAGATGGTGAGTGGTGCCCAGGACCTGGGGCAGAGCAGGCACCAGGAGGCAGGTGGGGTGGTCTCTGTCACAGCTGGAAATGCCCTCCACAGTGCAGGACAGACCTGACATTGCGCCCTGCCTGGTACACTTTGTACCAACTACACCCTAAGCCGGGGTCGCCGTCTGCCCCTTTGCTGGCTCTACTCCCTCCCCTCCCGGCTTTGCGCACCACCTGCACCAGGAGAGGCAGTCCCCAGAGAGCCACCCAGCTCCGGGCTGTAGCAGTGGCAGCATCCTCCCAAGGCATGGTGTTTTGAGTCGTGGGTCCCCTGAGCAGTCCTCACTTTGCACAACAGCAAGGGCCCCTCCCGCCTCCTGTGCAGAGCTCACGCACTGGACATTTGGGGCTGCGCTTTCTTCACTCTTAGAACGACAAGTTGGAAAGATAATCTGGCAACGCGATTCTAGCCAGTGGACCAAAGAACTGATGTCCCTGCGGTGCACAAAGCGTGCTGGTCCTGCGGGGTCTGTCCTTGTGCTTGCCTGAGAGGAGGTGTTTCCTGAACGCTGAGTGAGGGTGAATGACGGGTGGAACCTGGTCCCCTTCAGTGTGGCCTCCTGTCTGTCTGCTGTGTCTCTGAGTCCAGGACTCACAGCCTGGCCTCCCTCTGGCCCTCTGCTTCTGCAGGACTTCAGTGTCCCCAGGACCGTATGTGGAGAATGACATCTCAGAAGCCCTGCTGGTGCTGCAGTTGGACAGGAAGAATTCCAAGGACATTCCCACAACCTTCCACTTGGCAGGCAGTTTCAAATGCCTTTGTGATGTGCCAAGCCCTTTGCCCCACAACTGTCTCCACTCAGGCTCCCCGAGTGGGTGCAGGTGGTTTACTGGGGAGGTGACCCCAGAAGCGCAGGGGAAGAGGGGTGAGTCGGGAGGGTGTTTGGGTGGGTGGCACCTCTCTACAGCTGGAGTGTGGCTGGAGGCACAGAGGGGTCCGTGCACCCTGGGTGACTGACCACGGGGCAAGGGGGGCGTCACTATGAAGCTGCCCACCCCAGCAGCTCCCACAGGACCTCCTCTGTGTCCAGCCATCAGCAGCCCCCAAGGGCTCAGAGCTATTCCAGAATGCTCCTTCGGTCCCTCGACAACCAGTTTTTGAGCACCTGCTGTGTGCAAAGTGCCACCCGAACAGCCTGCGTCCTTCCTGCCACCTTCTCCCGCCTGCCCCCACGTGGACCCCTCCTCTGCCTCTCAGGGTTCCTCTTCTTGCTTGGGCCTTGGTGTCCCTGCTGTCCTCTGGGCTGGGGACGCAGACAGAGCCAGGGACCTCGGAGGACCTGTGGCTGGTCCTGGCTGCTGTGCGGCCCGGGGCTGGGTGCTGCTGCTCTCAGTGCCCCCCTCACGTGGTGGGGGCTGAATAATGGCCCCCAAAGATGGTCCTGTGCTGGCCCCCAGCCCTGTGTCTGTGTTACCTCACGTGGCAAAGGGGACAGTTCAGATGCGACTGAGTTCAGGACCCTGCGGGGTGACTGCTCTGGATTATGGTGGGCCTGTGTCATCGTGGGGGTGCTCCCTAGCAGAGGGCCGAGGGCCGGAGAAGGGAAGGTGACAGGGCAGAGGTCGGGGGAGAGGAGTCTCTATTGCTGGCTTGGAAGACGGAGGGGCCCCACGCCGAGAAACACCACAGGTACCTCCAGGAGCGGGAAGAGGTGAGGAAGGGGATTCTCCCCTGGAGCCCCCGAAGAAGCCAGCCCTGCAGGTGCGTTTCTGACTTCTGACCTCCAGGATGGCAGGATGCTCACGTGTGCTTCTTTGAGCCGCCACGTCTTGCTAATTATTCCAGCAGCCACAGCACACGCACGCAGGTGGCCACCACCCTCCCAGTGTTCCCTGCTGGGTGGGGGAGGCCGAGGGAGAGGAGTATAGAAACATTTGCAAACTGAAGATTGTTCTGGAGCATCTCACATGGTTCAGCACTGTGTCATTTCAGTGCACAGCGTGCAGGGCCTGTGCCTGCCACTCGATCCTGGCTGCCTGGGCTCAGAGAGGTGTTTGGTGAACACCTGGGAGTGGATAATGTACAAGTGAGGACACCCACTGAAGAGGGGGAGAAGGCAGTGTTTACTGAGACCCTCCTGCTCCATGCCATGGCCTCACTGAGCCTTACGCTCTCCCAGGGCAGAGGGGTCATCCCCCAGGCTCTGGACAGCCTGCAGGTGACAGCCTGCAGCCCTTCTGACTGGGGGACCTGTGCACACCCTGGGAAATGCTGTGAACATCACTCCTGATTATCCCCACCTTACCAAGGAGGATACTGAGGTGCAGATGTCCAGTGGGGGGTTGGTAGGCTGCCAGCCGGATCCTAGCAGGGCCTCCTTGTTCCAAAATCTGTATCACTTCCTGCTTGACAGGGTCCTCGTGGACATCTGAAGGCCTGCCTCTGTTGTCAGTGTCAACACACCTGGCCCCCAAATGTTGGTGGAGCTTAGATTTATCTGTAGCTGCAGGTTCTTGAACCATGCACGTCTCTAAGCTCTGGTGGCACAGCCCGACTCTCCCGGGGTCTGGGGGCCCTGAGTGTTGGCATGGCCTGGTTCTCCTGGTCTTTAGGGACCTGAGTCTCAGCATAGCCTGACTCTCCCGGTGTCTGGGGAGCCCAGGTGCTGTGGGTTGTGAGCAGCTCCAGGAGGAGGTGTGGCTATTCTATGGGGAGCCAGGAGACCAGGAACCAGCCTGGCATCACCCCGGGCAGGCCCCGCTGTCCCCTGAGCCTGGGCTTCCTCCTCCTCTGTGTTGGGAGTGGGGCTGTCCTGGAGGACCCTGTAAGCTGCGTGTGCCTTGGATGAGTGGGCACCTTGGGACGTAGCGTTTGCTTTCAGGCAAGCAGGACCCTGCTGTGCACACTGGCAGGGGAGTGGCTGACACTGCTCCCCCATCTGTGGGGCCCAGCGCCGTCCTGGGGCCTGCACCACCGTGTGCATGAACCCTGTAGTCCTTACACTGAATCCCCTTGCTCGGTACTGTGGTTATCTCCACTTCACAGGTGAGCAGAGGCCCGGGGAGTTAGGCAGCTCCCCCGAGGTCATTCTGCTGGTAAGCACTGTGCTGACTGCAAAGCCCACACTCCCACCTGGCACACCGTGGCACCCCCAGCATCCTCAGTGGCCCCCACCTCCTGTCGCCTCCGCATCAGTTTAGGCCCAGAGCTTCCTCTGGGATCCATTGGGGAGGCCTGCCTGGGACCACAGTGCTGCTTTGATCACTGTTTGCTGCCAGCTGTGTCATCCCACCAGCTAATTCTCTCCCCTCAGGCCAAGCCGGCCCGTCTAAACCGCACTAGGCCTGGAGCCACTACATGGGAGCTTTGCTCCACCCCTACCGCTGCCTCTCCCTGTCCTCCCTCTGCCCCCACCTCCCTCGCCAAGGAAGGTACGAGTGGCAGGCTTGGGTGAGGGGCTTCTCCCCCAGAGCGGTCTGGTCACTGTCCCTCAGCACCTGCTTACTGGGCCTCTAGGGGAGAGTTTGGGGCCAGTGGTCTCCAGCTGTGCCCTGACTCTTGCCCCCTCTCCTGGGATATTGGGCCCAAGGCCGACTTTTCTTGATAAAAGGGTGATCCACACATGGAAGAAAGGTGCTCCGTGCAGGTCAGCGCCTAGCAGAGCTGGTCGCCTCGGTCGTCTGGCGACTCAGGTCATAACACCTCTAGTGCAGAGAACAGGCTGCGTGTGAGGGTCCTCTGGCTGCTATAACCAGCGACCACACACTGGGAGGCTTAAAATAAAAGAAATTTATTCTCTCACAGTTCTGGAGGCCAGAAGTTCAGAATCAGTACCCCTGGGCCAAAGTCAGTGTCAGCCGGGCCATGCTGCCCCCGGGGGCCCTAGGGGAGAACCGCTCCTCGCCTTGCCAGCTGCGGTGGCAGCCGCGTTCCGTGGCTCATGGCCGCGTTGCTGTGCTCAAGGCCAGCACCTTCAAACCTGCCTCTGCCCCACCTTCGCGTGGCCTTCTCTGAGTGTGGAGAAGCTCCTTCTGCCTCCTTTTTGTAAGGATGCATGTGATGACACCCAGGACAATCTCCCCATCTCAGATCCTAATTTAATCACGTCTGCAAAGATCCCGCGTTTTAGCCATGTAAGACCATAGTGGCAGGTCCTGGAGATTAGGATGCGACGTCTTTGGGAGGCCACTATTCAGCTGGCCACAGGCAGCGTCTTGGAGCATTTTGTTTCTGGGGCTGATACCTTTTCTTCTCCCTGTGGGGGCTTTAGAATGTCTGAGAGAGTGAGGACTTCTCATAGGATGAAAGATCTTACTCTTAACTCAGCTAAATTTAAACATCTGGTGAGCTAGATGCTGTCACAGGCTGTGGATGGGAGTATTGGTTTGTACAGTTAGGTGAAAAAACGTATTGAGCCTTAAATACATTCATACCTTTTGATAAAATAGTGCTGCCTGTAGGCGTGGCCTTGGGCGTAGAAAGCCATGGCTGCAGGGTCACGTACTCTACAGCGTAAGTGGCCGGAGGACGCCAGCTCAGTAAATGGCCATCCATCCACAGCAACCATTCTCACACTTACAGTGCCTTAGGCCTCAAAATCACCGAGGACTCTAAAGAGGTTTTGCTTATGTGGATTATATTTGTTGATATTTACTGTATTCGAAATTGAAAGATAATTTTTTAAACATTTATTAAACTGAATAAGAATAACAAAGGCTTTGCATGTTAACATAAGAGCATTTTTAGTGAGCTGTGGTGCAGCTTTACAGCTTTGCAAATCTCATTAATATCTGGCTTAATAGACGGTGACTAGATTCTGATGTCCGGCTCTGTATTGAATCAGTTGTCATGTCACAAGCCGTGTAGCCTCTGCATAACCCAATTGCACACTCAGGAGAGAGCAAGTGAAAAGGGGAGGTCACATCTTAGTGTTATTATGAAAATGGTTTTGACCCTGCGAACCCCCCATGGGGTCTTGGGAACCTCCAGGGGTCCCCAGGCCACACTTTGAGAAGTGCTAAAAGCTGGAATATTGTGCAATCATTAGAATGATTATGAAGGATTAGTAAAATATATACGTTAAGGCTGGTGATCGATGGGAAATGCAGGACACAAAATTTTATGCACAGTGTCTGCAAAATATGCAGAAAAATGTGCTAGAAGAAACGTGATAGGATTATGGGCAACTTTTCCTTTGTTCCTAACACTTTGCTGCTTGATGTTTTTACAGCTTATTCATTTTAAGGACATGCAAGTGACGGGTTTGCTCAATACTAGGTCTCAAAGACGCTCCATTAGAGGGCAGTTGTCAGACTCCCCGGCGCCCAGTCGGGTCTCCTGGCTCTAGGACGGCGTTCTTATTCTCTATTTTGGGAGGTTAGACTCTTGCCACAGAGACAGGGCTGTGGGTGCATCAGCGTGTTATGGCACAGGGATCTGAAGTGTGTGCATATACAACTCTTATGTACCCATCATAATTAAACGTTATTTCAAAAGGTAAAACAAAGACAAAACATTTAAAAATAAAATAAAATATGCATGTGAGTGCGTGTGTGTGAGTGCATGTGTGTGTTTACTCTGGTGATAATTTAGTCTATGGTTATAAAAGAGAGGGTGTTGCTTTGTAACAAATTCCACAGTTGCCGACGAGAAATTAGGAGCTAGTCTGAGATTCCATGTTCTCAGCCGGAATGCCGGGAGCCAGCCCGGCTTTAGCAGAGAGCTAAATATATCCTGGGTGTGTGCTGGCAACCTCAGGAACCCACTGACCAGAGTGGGACCCAGAGGGAGTGATTGATTGGACCAATAAAAATCAATACCTGCCACTTATGGAGCATCTGATAACACGGGGCATGGTGTAGGAGTCCCCGTGGGGTGGACGCCACTGCTCGCAATTTGCAGATGAGGCCACTCGGGTAAGACCAGAGGCACCAAGGCCACGCGGTTGGTGAAGGGGGGATGGGCTTCCCACCAGCCTGCTCCCCCAGACCATGTGTCTCCCCACCAGGTTCTTGCAAATTGAAGCGAATGGGGGCAATGACTTCTGTGCCCAAGGAAAAACATCCCTTTCCTCCATGAGCGTTTTTATGCTTTTCAAAGAGCTCACACTTCTTGATCAAATGGGTGCCTGGCGGCTATTAGAGCACAGTAGTGGTGACCACAGTGACAGTGCTGTTGGAGCGCTGTGAAGCTTCACCTCGCTTAGTGCCCGCAACACTGCCGGGGCAGTTATTGTGACTCCACATTGCACAGGTGGGGAATGCTGAGCCCAGCGATGTTGAGAAACCTGCCCGATGTCACCCTGCTGATCGGTAGCAGAGCTGGCCTTGAAGTCAGCAGCTTCCTCCCGGCTTCTGTGCTGTTGCCGAGCTGCATCTTCTCCCTCCACAGCCGGCATTAGATGTGGGTCGGCTGCTGACCCAGGCTTCCCAGAATCTTTCTCTTAGCACGGTGTGAGGGTTGTGAATGTGCCAACTGTATGTTTGTGGTCCTGCAGCCTCAGCTCCCAAACAGATCAGGTCCTTGGCCAGCTGCCCTGGGACGTGAAGGGACCTATATCGAAACCATCCCTTTTCTTGCTTAACTGTGACCCACAGCCTGCAAGGTTGGCAACTTGGAAAGAACATCTTGCTGCCACAGGGTTCTGAGTAATTTCCGCCCCCACCCCAGGACACCAGGGGCTGCCCCCCATTGCTGCTCTGCTCTGAGCTTTGGCACCTTCCCCTCCCCTGACTCTGCAAGGCACCCCTGTGGTCCAGCAATCTCAACAGGGCTTAACTCTGGATTGGGAGGGAGGGGACAGCCTGGGCCACAACTTGCACGTCCTTGGCATTGGCCTAGGGAGCCCCTGAGAAGCAGCCGGCAGGGCAGGGTGTGGTGGCTTCCCCCTGTGAAGACCCACCTCTCCCTGAGATGACTGACACCAGGAGGGACACCCCCTTGCAGAAGCCCATGGGCTGCTGCAAAGGCACGGCCCCACCCAAAGTCTCCTGGGCAACCGTGTCCTCTAACATGCAGCCAACCCAGCATCCACAGGTTTGGCAGGGGATACAGAGGTGGTGGCTTCACCTGATCCCCCAGGTAGGCATGGGATGTGACCGTAGCACAGTTCTTCCCTCCAGGAATGCCCGGCCCATGCAGTATGTGATGACAACACACCACAAGAAAGCAAATCTTAGGGGGGCTACAGGGACAGAACAAAGTGAACTGGGCCTAAAAGAGAAATCCTGGCAGGCTTCCTGAAGGAGGTAACATCCAACCAAGTAGGAGTCAGCCAGACAAAGCAGTGGGAGAAGGGCATCCTGACAGCAGGGACAGCCCATGTGGAGCCCCAGAGGTGGGAGGGAGGGAGTGTGTTTGAGGAACTTCTTTGTGCCCCCACCTTAGGCCCCGGGTAAGGTGCAGGGTGCAGGGCAGGGGCTGCACAGTGCTGTCAGGCTCTGTGCACTGTGGTCTCCTGCACCTCACACGTGTCTGGCTTATAGCAGGTGCACCCTGACACTGCGAGTATCCTTGGCCTAGGAGCCCACGAGTCAGTGTTGGGGGAGGCTTGGTCCTTAATGGGTGGGTAGGGGTGAAGAGGGAGGGGGAGCAGAGTGACCCCGGAGGACGCAAAATGCAGATTCCTGGGCCTGGGGCACTCTGATAGAGCTGGGTGGGGCCCCAGGACATGCATTTTCAGAAGCCACCAGGTGATGCTGGGCTGAGCTGGGTTTGGGGACTGTCCATGTTGACAGCCTTGTCAAGACGTCTAGCCATGGGGTACAGAGGAGGACAGAGCTTGTGTGGCCGGGGCTCAAGGGAGGACTTGGGCATTTGTCCTTGCAAGTTGGTGGGGGGGGGAGGACCTGTGGAGGGGAGGGAAGAAGCTGAGAGTATGCAGGGGACAGGTGCTAAGGCTGCATCCCCGTGTCTCCCCACCTGTCTGCTGAGCTGTCTTCCCTGCCCCCCTGCCCCAGACCTGAGGTTACTCGAGGGCCATCCCCCTGCCGAATTCCTCCCCAAGGGCCCAGGGCACCTCACAGCTGGATTGGGAATGGGTGGCACTGTCCTTGGGACGGGGTACGTCCCGCGGGACATCAGGGACGCCAGCACCCATGACCCACCCCTTGGCGGCTGACCCCAGCAGCTTTTGCAGCCCATCCACAGCCCTTTTCATAATTTCGCTTAAGAACAGCAGAGGGTTTGGGTGGGGGCACCAGCTTTGAGGCTTTAAACTGCATCTTGTGAAATCTGGTGGCTCTGCAGCTCCTGGGCTGTTAGGGCAACCGTGAAGCCAGGTGACGGGGGCGTGTGCCCTCTGTACCTGAAGGTGCAGCGTCATCGTGAACGTACTACCAGCGCACGTCCTGGGCTCTGGGGGCCTCGGTGCCGGCCTGGTGGGGCAATGTTGGGGCAGTGAGGAGAGGCAGACAGAGTGCTTGCCCTTGGGAAATGTGGGTGGCAGGGAGACTGGCCAGGAGTAGACGGTCACAGGGCAGGCACTCGGTACCCAGCGGACTGAGACCCAGAGATTCAGGGAGGGGCTCAAGCCAGTTAGGAGACCCTGGCAGTGTCCCGGGCCCCACTGTCCCAGTTCTGGGAAAGAGGGTTAGTTATGCCAGGAATAGAACCTTCTGTGTCCCATGGTATCGTCTGACTCTGAGGCTGCAGCAACTTGAACAGCAAGGGCAGCAGGGGCTGGGTCTGCGGTGGGAGGGAGGTGGGCTGGGCACGGCCACGCGGCTTGTCCTCTTCCCACCAGCTGTCAGGTTCTCTGTCCACTCCTGTGGGAGCTGGGTCCCTCTTGTGCTCTGCCTCCTGCTTGGTGCCAGTGAGCGGGTCTTGCTCAGGCATTTCTCCATTCTCGGAGCACTCAAAGCTCAGTGAGTGTTGGGAGGTTTGGAACATTTGGCCCAAACATGCGGAGGAAAGAAATTTCAAGTTGGAACTTTAGGTGCGGCATGGCATGTTAGCACGTTGTTGCAAATTCTCCTTTTGCTTAGAATTCAGAATCACCCTCACAAATAGGTCTCCTCTGGGCAAACCTGCAGAAAGATCTGCTCTGAATACTAAGCAAAACCTACTCTCCCCGTTTATGGAAGTTGAATTATTCAGATATCGATTACTGGACCTATATCACACTAATGTGTTTAGCAGAGTCCATTTCCTTGGGTGCCCAAGAGCTTCAGGTGAACAAAAATGAATTTCAGGAAAAGCTACAATGAAGCCGTGTGTGGCTGCGGTTTTCCAAGGAGGAAGAGGGGCGGTAATTAACTGCAGGTCACGTCTAGGGCCTGGACCTGTGGGGATTATAATCAGTAAGATTATAGTTTATGTTTGCTCAGGGCCAGGCGCTTCCCAGAGCACTTACTTGGATGTTTGCGATCTCCTTAGAGTTATTCCAGAACCCTCAGAAATACTTAGGGCTCTGGGGGTTGAGGGCGGGAGGTGGCCAAGGCCACACAGCTGTGACCTGAGCTCAGGGCTGTCTGTCCCCAGCCCCAGGCCCCTCCCACCTGCTTGAGATGTCTGGCAGGCAAGCGAGAATGTGTAGACAGTGCATGCAGGGGACGGCAGGGACAGGGCGGGGGAGGGGCCGGAGCCAGGCGGCAACACCCAGCTGAGTTTGAGGTCAGGTGCGATGACCTTGGAGACGCATCTGCAGGCAGCAGGCTGTGCTGTTGATTTTAAGGAGAAAGGAATTTTAGAAAGACACTGTGCACAGCACCCAGGCCTCACCTGCATTCATTCAGGTTCCTCCTCTTCAAAGCTCGTCTTAGCGCCACTTCCCTGCCCTTACCCCCCCCACACACACATACACACATACACACATATACACACACACATATACAACATACACACATACACACACACATACACACATATACACACACATACACACAACACACATACACACATATACACACATATACACACACACATACACACATACACACACACACACATACACACATACACACATATACACACACATACACACATGCACGTGCACACACACATACACACACACACACACACACACACACGGCGCCAGAGGAAACACTCACTCCTTTCTGCATGCTGGCAGCCCCTTCCCTCCTTCCACACGCGCCTGCTGGCAGCCGGGCACCCTAGGGAGGAGGCCCTGGCTGCCCCGGGTCGTCGCTCTCACTTGTGTTTTCTGGAGTAGATGGCACCATCATTGTTGTCACAGTTAGTGGTGGGAGTGACCGTGGGGTCAGCAGTGTCACAGACAGAACACACGTTCGTTTTTGAAAGGCCAGGTGAGCAAAGAGAAGCCATGGGTGAGCTGCCGCCACGTAGAAAGGACCCCCGCCGGCCACTGCCACGTGTCCTCCCGACGCTCCCCTCTAGGTGGACTTGTTACCTTTCCAAGCCTGTGGAAAGCGCTTCGTGCCTTCCTCCCTGAGCACCGTTGCACGGGGTCCCCGCTTGGCATTGAAAATCCTCCACAGCCTCTCTCCTGGCTGCTGTGTGGGATTCGACTGAGTGGGCTCCCTGTGGTTGGTTTGAGTACATTCTCTCTTTCCTTCACTAGGTGGGGAGTGTTTTTGTATTTTTAAATTTCACTAAATTATTGTGGTAAAATACACGCAAGATAAAATTTACCATTTTAACCATTTTGAAGAGTACAACTCAGTGGTATTAAGCACATTCACTTTATTGTACAGCCATCACCACCACCCATCTCCAGAACTTTCTCATCTTCCCAAAAGGAAGCTCTGTCCTCACTAAACACTGACACCCCAGCCCCCTGCACCCACCATTCTACTTTTTGCCTCTATGAAGTTGACTACTCTAGGGACCTCATGTAAGTGGAATCGCACAGGATTTGCCCTTTTGTGTCTGGCTTGTTTCACTGAGCATGATGTTTTCAAGGTTCATCCACATTGCAGCATGTGTCAGAATTTCCTTCTTTTTTAAGGCTGAATAACATTCCATGATATGGATAGACCACATTTTGTCCATTCATCCATCAATGGACACAGGTTGCTTCCATATTTTAGATGTTGTGAATAATGCTGCTGTGAATATGGGGGTGTACATGTCTCTTCAAGACCCTGCTTCCTATTCTTTCGGGGTTATACCCAGAAGTGGAATTGCTGGATCAAATGGTAAGTCTGTGTTTAAGTTTTTGAGAGGCCACTGTACAGTTTTTTTTGCGGCTGCACCATTTGGCATGTGGTGGGGGCTGTTTCGAGGGCAGGACCTCGTCAGGCTGGCCCAGGAGTCCCCCTGCACAGGGAGGGGCTCCGCAGCCTGGCTGGGGGGCTGCAATGCTGCCTGCTCCTCCTGGCCGCACCTCTTATCCCCTCCCCACCATGCCCCGTGCCCATCGTGCTGAGCTGTTGGGGTCCCCACATGGACCATGACCTTCCCCACCCCATGTCTTCGCACAGGTGGGCCCCACCTAGGAGGCCTTCTTCCCCCTGCCCTTTCACCCAAATCTACCAGTCGCCTGCTCTACCAGGCAGATGCCCTGCTGGTGCCCCCACCCCCCACCGTGGCCCACTCAGCCGCCCCTCTGCTCTCGTCCCTGCTGAGGCATGACGTGCTTGTCCACTTGTCTGGGGTCTGCTTCGTGCCCTTTTTGTCTGCCTCCTTTGACCAGGGATTCCCGGAGGGGGCTGCCTCCCAAGACTCGGGATCCCCTGAACTGGTGAACCCCTGGGGCCTCAGCAGTGTTGGGGTCAGTGTACTCGTCAGCTCGGGCTGCAGAACAAATACCACAGCCTGGTGGCTTATAAGCAGCAGACTTTTATTTCTCCTAGTTTTGGAGGCTGGAAGTCTGGTGAGGGCTGCCTCCTTGTAGTGGAGCCTTCTCACTGTGTCCTCTCATGGTGGAAGGGGCTAGTGAGCTCTCTGGGCCCCACCTCATGACCTAATCACCTCCCCAAGGCCCACGTCCTAATACATCACCTTGGGGGTTAAGATTTCAACGAGTAAATTTTGGGGGGGGACACAAACATTCAAACCATAGCAGTGAGTGGCCCAGGAACTCAGCCCACCAGGATCCAGGAAGCATCTGAGAGCACGGCAGCCTTGGGTTTCCTGAGGCCTGGACAGGGAAACAGCCCCATACCTTGGAAAGTTGTAGTTGGACCCAAGGCCACACAGCAGGACGCTGGGCCAGGCAGTGAGACGTAAATTTAGCCAAGCTGAACTGGAAAATGTCATGCACCTTCCTTCCTCCACTTCCCTCAGCACCTGTCAGTGTGACTCAGAGGGTGGTCATTGTTGTCAAATTCCTGCAGACCACCCATTGTCTGGTGGGCGGTGGGCCACTGACCCATAAAGCCAGCCACGTGGTGCAGCAGGTGAAGCCCCTCCCTTTCTAGCTTGGAGTTTTGCTGCCCTGGACACAGACAGCATCTATTGGCATAATTTTTTTTAAATTGTGGTACTATACGTACAACATAAAATTTCCCATCTTAACCATTTTTAAGTGTGCAATTCTGTGGCATTAAACACATTCACATTGTTGTGCAACCATCACCACCATCCATCTCCAGAACTTTCTCATCTTTCCAAAAGGAAGCTCTGTCCCCATTAACACTAAATCCTGTCCCCCCCACCCCCTGGCACCCACCATTCTACTTTCTGTCTCTATGGATTTGACTCCTCCAGGGACCTCATAAAAGTGGACTCACACAGGATTTGGCCTTTTGTGACTGGCTTATTTCACTCAGCACGATGTTCTCAAGGCTCATCCGTGCAGTAGCCTGTGACAGGATTCCATTGCTCCCTGAGGCTGAGTAACATTCCTTGCTGTTGACAGACTGCCTCTGGCTCATCCATCTATATGTCTGTGGACACTTGGGTTGTTTCCACCTTCTGGGTTTCGTTGAGTGAGGCGGCTGTGAGTGCGTGTGCAAAGGCACCGTTTTGTTTCAGTGGGCCCGCTGGCAGCTCTGTGGCAGGTGACCTTGCCAGCAGGGACCAGGTGCCAGGCCCTCTGTGGAGCAGTTCCACGTGCCACTTCATTCCTTCCTCAGCACACTTACTCTGCATCACCTGTGAAGTGGGCACTCTTACTGCCCCCGTGCAAGGAGGAAACCTGCCAGCGAGGTGACGCACCTTGCCTATGATGCCAGCCTCTGGGCTGGGTCCTGGGTTGTGGACAGAGGGTTTTTCACATTCAGAACCCACAGCGTCACTTTCCTTGCAGAGCGTCTGTCTTAGTCTGTTCATGCTGCTCTAACAGAGCAGCACAGTCTGGGCCGCTTAAAATAACAGACATTTATTTCTCATGGCTCTGGTGACTGGCAGGTCCGAGATCAAGGCACCAGCAGCTTCTGGGTCTGGTGAGGGCCCCCTTCTTGCTTCACGGGTGGCACCTCCTCGCTGCATCCTCACATGGTGGAAGGGCAGGGAGCTCTCTGGGGCCTCTTTTATAGGGGCACAAGTCCCATTTGTGAGGGCTCCACCCTGTGATGTGATCACCTCCCAGAGGCTCCACCTCCCAATACCGTCACGTTGTGAGTGAGGACTTCAACATAAGAATTTGACAGGGGACAAAAACACTCAGATCACAGCAGTACTTTAGCATGTATCGATAGCAAACATCACCTGTATAAATGATGTCGGCATTCCCGTTGCCCCGGTTATGCCCAGCTGTCCTTTATAGATACTTGTTTACCTTTTCTCCTGTGGGATCTAATCTAGGATCACACATTGCAATTGATTATGTGTTTTTATCCTTAGTGTCCTTTATTCTAGAATGTTCCTCCTACCTTTTTCCCTTTCTGTTTTTCTTTTGTATCACTGATACATGTGAAGAGTCCAGACCTGTTGCCTTGTGGTCTGTTTCTTCATATCTGGGTTTGAACTGAGCATTGTGGCAAGAGCCCTGCCTTGGTGACAGCACGTCCCTCCCGCTGGGTCCGTCAGGAGGCATGCAGGGCCCACTGGTTCCTGAGTGCTTTCAGATTTTAGCACACCTTATGTGCACCCAGCGTAGATGAGAATTCTTACCCGCACGTCTGTGCACCCACGTGCAATTAGACGTGTAGAGATACTCCCAGAAATGGAATTGTTAAACAGGGTGTCTTCTGCCAAACCACCCTCCCCACTGGCTGTTCCAATTATACCTCTGCCAGCAGGGGCCTGAGAGCCCCTGGCCCCCGACCCTGCCTAGCCCAGTACAGGATGGTGTCATTCCCAGCGTTTCTGTGAATTTCCTGTCCCTTTCTGTCGAGTTATTTGTCTTTATTGATTCGGGAGGCGGATGGGTGTGTGGACTGTGTTTTGCAGCAGGGGGAGGAGCTGCTGCTGGTTTCAGCCTGGATGGGGGCGGGGCGGGGCGTGTGTCGGGGCGGTAGGGGGGCGGCGGGCGGGTTTCCTGCCTGGGGTGCATGTTGTTGGGTGTGGTGGAGAGCGGCTGGGACCGCTGACCTGCTGGCAACATTCTAACGGCTGATTTTCCCTGCCAGCCCGCTCCGGGCTGCCAGAACCCACCAATGCGATTGATGTGCTTCGTCCCTCTCGGCCTCTCCCCAGCCTCTTGCTGCTGTCTCCCTCTGGCCTCGGAGCCTTCACACCTCCGTTGTCCCCTTGGAAGCTTGGTGTCAACCCCTCTCCTCAGAGGCAGGCGCCTGCAGCAGCTGACGAGGTTGCTCCCTGCCTTGCTCCCCCGCTAGGCCGAATGCGCTGGTGTTTAGGGGCACTCAGGACCCTAGTGTGTGGAAGGGGACTTCCGCCCAACTAGCCCAGCTGTCGGACGTCTGGGCTGTTTCCACTGCGGCCAACACCCTGTTGATGCCTTGGGAGCTCTGGGAATCGCCATGTCAAGGGACATTCGCGTTGCATGTTGCCTGCGGAGACGCTGTCAGGGGCAGTGGGGGCGTGGGCCGAGCACAGAGGAGCAGGCCTGAGGGAGGAGGTCCCAGCCAGGCGGGGGAGGTCTCAGTCTGGGAGGCCTGGTACACCCCCAGAGATGGCACTCTGTGCTGGGGACCCAGAGGCCAGTCTGGCTGGGAGTGGGGGTCCCGTGAGGGTGGGGCAGGAGAGAGGTGGGGTGGGCAGGCAGGGGACAGGGAAAGTGCCGGCTGCCCCAAGGCTACAGATCACCCTGAGGAAAATGGGAAAGCCAGCAGTATGGGTCGAATTGTGTCCCTGAAACTATATGTTGACGTCCTAACCCCCAGGACCTTAGAATGTGATCTTATTTGGACTAGGATCATTGCAGATGTAGCCAGTTAGGATGAGGCCATGCTGCAGTGGGGGGCCCTAACCCCGTGGGACCAGTGTCCTTAGACAATGTGAGGACACGCGCGGGATGGGGTGGGCCCTGTGGAGACGGGGGCAGAGGTTGGAGTGACGCAGCTGCAGCTGAGGAAGGCAGGGGAGAGGCCGGGGGATTCTCCCCAGGGTCTCAGAGGGAGCATTGTCCCGACCTCCCTGAGCTCAGCCTTCTGCCTCCAGGCTAATAGAATAAATGTTGTTATTCAAGCCACCCGGTCTGCGGTACTTTGTTACGGCAGCCACAGGACACTGATACGGTCAGCAGTTGGGAAACAAAGATGCCAGTTACTGCACCTGCTGTGCACCAGGCCAGGGCCAGGCATTTCCCACACATCACCTCATTTGTCCCCCTGCATCCAAGCGGTGGCAGCCCCACTTTACAGACAAGGAAACTGAGTCTCCAAGAGGTAAAGTCGCTGGGTCCAGGTCACAGGACTGTGAGCAGTGGCGCTTGTTGCAGGCCCAGGTCTGCCTGAGTTGCACGAGGGCAGCCGGCTGGCGAGGGCCTTGGTTTGTGATGTGTGGCAGAGTCGGGGAGGGGAGTGGCGGGTGCAGGAGGACGGTCTTGAGCGAGGTGTCCTGTCTTCCGACTGTCAGGTTCCTGGAGGGCATCCAGGTGGAGGCGTCCAGCATGTGGCTGGAGCTGGGGGTCTGGTGCTCAGGCGAGGCCAGGGCTGGGCAGGAGGCACCTTCCCCAGGGACCGGAGGGTGTCTCAGACCGCTCCAAACCTACCTGTTTATGACCCTGAAAAACTGTTGATGTCTTCCTTGTTTGAAAGTCACGTTGAAAATCTCTGCCATCTGTTGCCAGTGTTTCAGGCCTTGACCTTACTTGCTTCCCAGCTCTGAAGCCGCGTTCAGGAATGAAGATGTAAGCAAGTGCACCCACTGACGTCACCATGGTGGGTGGCAGCCATGGCGTGGGCTGTCAGGGAGGGGAGAATGGTGTTAAGTGTGGGGCCATGCGTGCGGGGGGTGAGTGGGGTTGGATCCTTGAGGCAGTGGAGCGCATGAGCAGGCGGGGCCGTCGCAGCCTCCTGAGGCCACGCACTCATTTTCCATCAGAGCCCCTTCTTGAGCCGCTAGATGAGCTGGGCAGCTGGCACCCAGCAGGTTGCTTTCTCCAGCAAACACCCTCACCCCACGGAGAAACGTCTGGGCACCTGTGACCCCCAAGTTCGGCCAGGCACGGCTGTGCTCCCTGGGGTGCAGGCTACTACCCGGGGGCTGGCAGAGTATGGCCAAGAGTGTGTGGGAGAGTCGGGGTGGGGTGGGGGGCTCCTTCCAGGCACTTGCCGGTGCCGCCCACCCTATCGCTGTCAGGGCACAGCTGCAGAGGTTAGCATTGAGTTTTCCTGGGCAGGAAATCAGTTTAGTGGGTCACAGCAGCGTTTGTTATGTAAGACGTTGAGTTGAGTAGAAAAATAGCAGAGCACATTGCAAGTAATAAGGGTAAGTATAATTTTGTAAAAAAAAATTTGTTATAAATTTATATATTGTATCAGTTAAATTATTGCTGTGTGTGGTAGGCGGAAAAATCACCCCCCCCAATATATCATGTCCTAATCCATACGACCTGTGGATGTTGCCTTATTTGGAGAAAAGGGTCTTTGCAGACGGGATCCCATGGGGGATATGGGGACGGGGAGATTATCTGGATTATCTGGGTGGACCCTAAATGCCATCACAGTTGTTCTCTCAAGAGAGAGGCGGGAGGTCATGGACAGACGCACAGAGGAGCAGAAGCCTGTGTGACCACAGAGCAGAGGTTGGGGTGATGACGCCGCAAGCCAGGAAGCGCCGGCAGCCTCCCAGAGCCGGACCAGGTGAGGGGCAGAGTCTCCCCAGAGCCTCCAGGACGGCTCGGCCCGGCCCACACCTTGGCTTTAGCCCAGCGATGGTGATTTTGGACTTCTGGTCCTCACTGTGTTGCCTGGACTCACCTCCCTCCTCACAGCTGGGCTCCCACCCCCCCCTCCTCCAGGAAGCCTCAGGCTCCCTCCAGGCTGGGCCAGGCCTGTGCTCCTCTGGGCTGTGCCTGGTGCCATCCTGCACGTCCTGGGCTCCGGCCAGGCTGCGTCCCTTTATGTCCCCGGCTTGTCTATAAGGTGGGGATAATAATGGCGCCACCTCGTTTGGGGAAGCTTAAATGACTTGATATGCATAAAATACATGTGAAGTCTCAGAATGGTGCCCACAGCTGGTGAGCATTCCCCCGTACTAGCTGTTGCAGTTGTTAGACTTGGGCCATGGGGACCTTGTGAGGCTGGGCAGGGCCTCAGAGGGCCAGCCTCTCTCTACACCCTTGCCCCTCCTGAATTTTAGAAAAAATGCCCTAAGATAATGCCCTCAAATGTCCTGGGCACTAACGACAGATTCTGCAGGCCATCGGGTATCCATGTGTCACCCCAGCTCTCTGCTTCTAGGTACCTTGCCCTGTAATCCAGCAACACCCTCGGGCTGAGGTCCTTGGAGAATGTCCTTGAGCTGAGACCATCAGAGCCTCCCTTGGGAGTTGCCTTTTGAATAAACCAGATGCTTGGGGTGTGTTACTCATCCCGGGGACACTGGATGCCTCTTTAGCACGTCAGTCTTCTGGCGCATTTGATTTCCCAGGTGTCTCAGAGCATTGACAAGGTCTCCTCTCAAGGCTGGGCCTCTCCAGGTGGCCTCCACCTGTGCAATGGAGCAGGGGACCTGCTTCATTGGCTCTCCCAGCCCTGATTCTGACAGCCGGTGGGAGCACTGGCTAGGGTGCATCTCTGGGGCCCTGCTGAAAGACGTATCCATGGGAGGGCTTGTATGTACATATGCTTGTCTTGTCAACACAGTGACAACAACAGAATGCCTGCCGGGTGAGGTGTGCATTTTTAAGAAGTTTTTAAGAAGTTCTGTGTCCCGGATTTCTCACTGAATCTTAGAAATACTACTTTCAAACATCAGTCTTACAGCATGTCCTAGTCTAATTGCACTATCCAATATAGTAGCCACTGGCCACATGTGATTATTTAAATTAAAATGAATTAAAATCAAATACAATTTAAAATTCCATTCTGTATTTGCACTGGCTGCATTTCAGGTGCTCAGTAGCCACGTGAGGCTGGAGGCTGCTGTGCTGGACGCACTGATGCTGAGCCTTCCACCGCATGGTGCTGGACTCTATGATGTCCTTCACGCAGGGGACTCATGTGAGTGACAGGGAGGGGGGCATCTGTATTTCTGCTTTTTATTCCCTCTTAAAAATAGCACTTAGAGTGTTTCCCTCTGATTTTGGATGATGTGTGTAGAACATTTGGGAAAATATTAAAAGGAAACATCCCCCATCCCCCCAGCAACCAGACACACCCACTGTGAGTGGTCCTCAGGGACCTTTGACCCCAGCCTCAGTCCCTGGTTAGCATGGATGGCCACAGCCTATTGGACGGCTGGCAGCCGCGTTTGGGGCAAAGAACATGGGTTGGGGGCAGACAGGTGAGCTATGTGATCCAGGTGCAGTTCCACAAAATCCCACAGACTGTGTGGCTTATAACCAACACTTACTTCTCTCAGTTCTGGAGGCTGAAAGTCCAAGATCCGGTGCTGGCAAGGGCCCTCTTCTGGGCTGCAGATGGCTGCTTCCTTGTTGTATCCTCACGTGGTGGCAAGAGGGCTAACAGACTCTCTGGCCTGTCCTCGTAAGGGCACTAATGTCAATCCTGAGGGCTCCACCCACAAGACCTAATCACCTTCCAAAGGTCTGGCCTGCAGATACCGCCACACAGAAGTAGAGTACCAGCATATGAATTGAGGCGGAGACCCAAACATTCAGTCCATTGCAGTGGCCTTGGGCTGGACAGTGCCTTTGTCGCCTTCCTGTCCGTTGAGCTTTAGAGGTTTGTGTTTAAGTGCCTGGGAGCACATCTGCAAACAGTGGGTGACCTATAAATAGAGGGGCATCATCTTGTGGTTACAGCAGGCTCCTCAGACTTCAGGGTGCCTCGAACCACCAGGACCTTGTTAAAATGCAAGTTCCAAGTTGGGAGTTTGGGGGCCAAGCCCCTAACCCACTCCTGCCTGATGCCGAAGCTGCTGGTCACACGGCACCCTTTGGACAGCAGAGGACCGGTTCTGGTGTTAGGAGGCGTGACCCGAGGCTGTGAGGCTCGGGAGGCCTGGCAGGCAGAGGGTGGCATCTGCTGGGCCCCTCCCCTGTGCCCGGCCAGCCAGGCTCTGTGCCAGTCAGGGTTCTCCAGAGAAACAGAGCTAATAGGAGGTAATAGGAGACATACGCAAGGAGAAGGGGGCAGAGGGACGGAGAGTGATTGATTTGCTGTGGCAACGGGCTCACATGACTGATTATGGAGGCTGAGAGGACCCACGGTCTGCTGTCTGTAGGCTGGAGACCCAGGAGAGCCGGTGGTGTGACTCAGCTTGAGGCCGGAGGCCTAGGAACCCCAGGCGCGGGCAGTGAGAGTCCTGGAGTGGGAAGACTCAAGAACAAGAAGCTCTGAGGTCTAGGGCAGGAGGAGGTGGATGTCCCAGCTCAGACAGAGGGAGAGGGAGTCCTCCTTCCCCGGCCTGGCTGCCCATCAGGGCCCTCAGGAAGTAGATGAGATCTGCCCACACCGGGGAGGGAGATGATCTCAGGCTACTGATCCTAACGCTAATCTCTCCTGGAAACACCCTCACAGATATCCAGAGTATGTTTTACCCCTACCTGGGCACCCCTTAGCCCCATCGAGTTGACACATGACATAAACCATCACAGAGGCCGCACCCTGGGTCATTCTGATGCTGTGTCTTAGAGACTGGGCCTCAGCGGTTCCTTCACCTTGGGAGCCCCAGCTTCCTGGGGCGATGTATCCACCTCACGAGGAGGGAGGAGGGTCCTTCCCAGGGGCTTGAGCTCCCACGGTCCTTGCCCCTCCCAAGGGGACTTGTAGACGATCCAACTTCCTGCTGCATTCTGGGCCTAGTCAGTTTCTAACACCTGACCAAAACCCTTCAGCAGCCAGCCTCATTCTCAGGGTCTCCATTGCCCTGGCCCTGCCGCCTTCACGCCCCACCACTGCTGCAGCCTTGTGCAGCCGAGGGCATCTGTCCTCCCTCCTTTGTCCATGCTGCTCCCTCACCTGGCCTGCCCTTCCCAACGCTGAGCTGCTCCTTGGCCCCTGTATCTCTGTTGGAGTTCTGTCCTCCAGAGCACCCCCCCTGAACCCCCAGGAGCTCCCACCACCCACTGAGTCACCCTTGGTTGGACACTGGTCACACGTGGTGTTTCCATCATTTGTAGGCCCCTTGTGCCCTGCTGGAGCTGGCTCCACCCCTGGTCTCTCTGTGCCTCAGTTTTCTCACCAGGAAAGTAGGGATATTGGGTGTGATACAGCATGTAGGACTTGCTGAGTGCTCAGTGGGTGGCTGCTGTCATTGTCATTGTCATTGTCACTGTCACCATCATTTCTGCCCTCAGGTAGCTACAGAATAATGAACGGGGAAACTATTTATAAGCAAAAGGGGTTCTAATTCTTTGCCTTGAATATATAATTTGGGCCCATTTTTGGGTTCCATGGGCCCACACACCCCTTGGGGCTTCCTGTAGGGCTGGCCAATTACCCTGCGCCCTTTCATGGGCGGTGAGGCAGAGGTTTCAGACCAGTGTAATTAATGCAAGTCAGATTAGCTATGCAGGAAAGTCCCCATGGCTGCCAGCACCTGCTTCCTGACACTTCACTGAGAGCTGATTGGATAAGGTGCTTGGCTGCATGCGGTTAAAGGGGTGATTTGGCCAGCCCAGGGCTCCTGAGTGGTGTGAAATGGGACTTGTGCTCCAGGGTGTCATCCCAAAGCCTCTGAATCATGGGCTCTTGGCCTCTGATTACTGAATGACGATTTGCACAGATCATGTGCACGATTAACCAGAGCAATGCCCACAGGCTGTCCTGCTGTCACTTGCTGGGTCCGAGGCAATGTTCAGGGATTACATGGGTGACAGGTGCAGAGGGCGTTTCTACCTCTAGAGATCTTCAAGTGGAAGCTCTCCCTATCCTGAGGGGCAGCAGTAGCACAGGGAACTCTGAGGGGGCCACACAGTCAGCCAGACCTGGGCAGTGTTGGAGGCCAACACCAGAGCCTCAGTTTCCCCTCTGGCACACTGGGGCTATGTGGTGGGTTAAATAGGTCCCCCAAAATTTATGTCCACCTGGAACCTCAGAATGTGACCTCCTTTGGGTCTTTGCATATGTAATTAAGGTAAGAATGGAGATGAGGTCACAGTGGATTAGGACAGGCCCTAGATCCAATAACTGGTATCCTTATAAGAGACAGAAAGGACACACAGAGACACACAGAAGAGGCGGAGAAGACAGGCAGAGACTGGAGCAATGCAGCCACAATCCAAGGGATGCCTGGAGCCACCAGGAGCTGGAAGAGGCAGGCAGCATCCTCCCCTAGAGCCTTGGAGAGAGTGTGGTGCTGCCAACACCTGGATTGCAGACTTCTGGCCCCCAGAGCCACGAGAGAATCAATGTCTGCTGTTTGAAGCCCCTGTTTGTGGGACTTTGTTAGGACAGCCCCAGGACCGTGGTGCAGGCTGTGACTCCCACCACACAGGGCTGTTCGGGGGTTGTGAGCTCGCGTGTGCTGCCCCTGGCACATGGGGGGTCAGTAAATGGCCCCAGCCCCCCTACTTCCCTTTCCTGGACAGTAGGGAGACAGGTGTGTCTCTGGGAGTCTATTTTGGTGTGCTGGGAAGGCTTGGCCTGCCCCTCCCAGGCACAGGTGGCAACTGCCATGTGACTCTCTGGGGATGCCCAGCCACAGAGGCTCCCCCATTGCCCCACTGGGGCCCAAACCTCTGTGGGTGCTGACGCCCAGCCACGCAGAGGGAGAGCTGCCAGCCCTGCACAAGGAGGCTATGCTCCATGGGGGTGCCCAGAGGAGAGACAGGTAAAGCCCGGAACTGCCCTTTTGCCCAGACCTTCTGGGAGACACGTCTTCTAGCTGTAAGTCTTGTGTTCCGTGAATCAGCCTTGAGGGTCTAGCGTGAGAGGAGGCAGTCTCCTTGAGTTCTACTGTTTCGTGCAGGTATCCAGATCCAGCACTATGGGTGTCAGCTGGGTGTAGGCTTCAGGGACCTTCTCTTATGTAACAGCCCTGTTAGCTGAGGAGGGTGGCTCCACTTTGCAGGTGCATAAGCTGAGGCTCGGGGAAGGGAAGGGTCTGGTCCAGCATCACGTGGTGGAGGGCATCGGAGCCGCGGCTGGGCCCGAGCACCCTCTGCCTGCGGTCTCTGGACGGAGCCGCTGGGCCCACCGCCTCTCTGTGCCTGCCCCCTGCCTGCCTTCCTCCTTTTCTGTTTTCCTTTAAGGCAGTGGCTCTCAACCAGGGGTAACTGTGCTCCCCAGGGGACATGTGGCAAGGTCTGGAGGCATTTTCATGGTCACAGCTGGGAAGGCTATGCCTCTGGCCTGCAGTGTGCGGGGCGACCCCGCCCGGCCCACAGTGGAGTGCTGCCCAGCCCAGCGCCAGTGGCAGCCGTGCGAGGGAGCCTGCTTTAAGGCACACCATAGAAACGTCAGCTCTCCTGATGTCACCATACAGGACAGGGCCCGCCAAGCTACTTTGATAAAAACAGTGTCTTCTATTAGCTTGAATCCCACCTGCTGACAAGGTGGCCTGTAGGGCAAGGGTGACCACAAAGGTCTGGGGTGCCAGGGAGAGTGGAGAGAAGGGGCAGGGGAGCAGGGTGAAGTGGAGGGGAGGCGGGTGGGGGGAGTGAGCCTGGACCCCCAGAGGTGGAGTGGTGGGGTGCACGGGGGAACCTGAGGGTTAGGCTTGTGGCCAGTGACTCCAGACGGGTTCTGCCCCCACCAGGAAATGCTCCTCTCCGTGTGGGCACGAGGCCTGGGGCCCAGCAGGTGCTCATCTCTGGGCAGCTGGCTGGAGCCGTCCCTCCTGGTGCCACCCTTCTGGCCTGCAGGGTCTGTCCAGCACCAGGGACTGGGACCCCTCGTCTGTATCTCACCCCCCAGCACCTCCACTCCAGGAGGCTCCGTGGAGCTTTATTGAAGGGAGCAGCTCCGGGCTGGGGTTGCTGCAATGGCCTTGAAGCCAGACCAGTGACGCTTCAAGCCCCGGCTCTGGCCTGACCTCACTGTGGGACCAGCTCAGGACACACCACTGCTTTCTAGGGCTTCAGGGACCCCATCTGTGAAAGGGGGGTGATTGTGGTTCCTCCCTGCCAGGGCATTGTGAGTAAACATAGCAGATACTTGGTTGTGTTCCCAGAAAGCAAATAGCTGCGGCTACCCCAAGGCTGGCCGCACTCGGCCGGAGCAGCGCTCACTCCTGGCCTCAGAGTTGGCATGGAGCCAGGTATCTCCTGGCCTGGGTGGTGTGCTGGATTGTTCTGAAGATACCCGTGGATTCCCAGAGCTGAGAACAGGCGACGATGTCCGTTTCCCAAATGGAATTTCCATGCCGGAGGTTGGGCGGGTCTCCCCAGCTCAGCTGAGTACGTGATGTCTTCTCGCGCCCCTTGTGCTTTCACCAGGGAGGGACAATCATGCTGATGGCACAGAGCTGACAATAATAATACGAGAAACAGCACAGGCCCTGAAGTCCAAGTCCTCAAACAGACCTGGTGAAATAAGCACTATTGTTCCCAATCCACAGATGAAGAAACGTCATCTCACGAGAAAAGTATCAATAGGTAGATGTGATTCTATGTGTGTAAAATTATTTATGTGAAATTATAGTAAGAGCTAAAACTAAAAACTCTGTAAAAGTCTTGGAAGAAAACATGGGAGTGAATCTTCAGGATCTTGGATCAGGCAGCAATTTCTTAGAAATGGCACCCAGAGTGTGAGCAACAACAAGGATATGGATAAACTGGGTTTCATCAAATTAAAAACATTTGTGCTGCAAAAAACATCATGAAGAAAGGGCAGACACAACTCACATTATAGGAGAAAATGTTTGTCAATTATGTGTCCAGTAAGGGACTTGCATCTAGAATACATAAACAATGCTTGTAACTCAATCATATAAAGACAACCAAACTAGCCCTAGAATGCTAGAATCAAAGAGTCAGATGTATCAAGGCTGGTGGTGAGGACGTGGGGATTAGAGCCCTGGTGGGAGCAGCCACCGTGGAAGACCATCTGGCAGCTCCTCCAAATGGTAAACACTAAGTGACACATAACCCAGCATTTCCTACCCAAAAGAAGTGAAAACACATGTCCACACAAAAATTTGCACATGGATGTTCATAGCAGCATTGTTCATATTAATCAAAAAGTAGAAATAACCCCAAAATCCATCAGCTGAAGAATAGATAAGCAAAATGTGGTCTGCCCATTCAATGGAATATTGTTCAGCCACACAAAAGCATGGAGCTCTGACACCTGCTGCAGCACAGGTACTCCCTGAAACATTGTGCTCAGTGAAAGGAGCCAAAAGACCACATAGCATCTCATTCCGTTTACATGGAATGTCCAGAACAGGCAAGTCTAGAGAGACAGATGAGTGGTTGCCAGGGCTGGGGGAAGGGAAGAGGCAGTGGGGGTAATGGGGACAGGGTTTCTTTTGGGGTGATGAAAATTTTCTGAAATTGATTATGGTGATGGATACACAACTCTGAATATACTGAAAACCATTGAATTGTACATTTTAAATACGTGAGTTGTATGGTATGCAAGTTGTATCTCAATAAAGTTGCTATTTAAAAATGTATACACTGAGCACTTCTACAGAGCTGGGTAGGTTCTGTGGAGGTGCTTAGAATATTATTTTTGAATGGAGCATTTCTGGGTCACCCTAGGGCTAGGCATGGGCTCTGCCTTGTGAGCAGATATATGATATCATATCATATATTATATTCTAGGTGTGTGAGTGTGTGTGTAATTTTTATGCTTGTGGCATACACAAATGAGTGGTAGAATGGCCACCCAGATGCTAAGTGGTTACCTCAGAGTAAGGATAGGAGGAGATTTTTACTTTTTCTTCAACTTTTATGTACTGTTTGGGTTTCTAACCATGAGTTGTATGCCTTACATAATGAAAAAGTTATTTTTGTTATTAAACCCAGAGGAACGGTGTCTCCAGAGCTGGGACCATGTCACTGCACACAGGGTGTAAGCGAGCCCCTGCCTGCCCAGGTTTAGCTCAACCTTTAGAGTTTGGTTTGTGGAGCTGGACCCTGGTGGTACAAGTGAAAGGTCCCCAGGAGCCCCGGGGTTCGCAGGCAGTGCTCGCTGCTGCCCTGCGTGTCCGCCAGCCCAGCTCAGCTTTCCCTGGGCCCCGGGCCAACCATTTGAACGTCCAGTTTTAATTAGACACTCCGGAGATGCTTGCCCTGACACCAGCCTCCCTCGGACCAGCAGATTAGGAGGGAATATAAGAAGGGCCAGGAAGTTAAGGGGGAGGCGGAGGCCGGACAGACAGAAAGCCAGCTCCTCACACAGAGCCCCGGGTTCCTATCTCCACCCTGCCAGGCACGGGCTGTGTGATCTTGCCAAGCTACTGAGTGTCTCTGAGCCCTGGTCCCCTCACCTGCAGCACAGGCACAGGCTGGTGACCCCGTGGGACTCCCAGTCTCATCCAGGAGGACCTACCCCGCTGGGCTTAACCACCTGGTATCTCAGGAAAGGAGAAATCTTTGTGCAGAAAGCTCACGTGTCTTTCCCTTTGGGAGAGAAGTTCTAAGGGGATGAAGGGCCCACTGACACACAGAGATGCGGCCCAAGGCCCGTGTCTGTGCTGGGAGCCCGTCAACGACGGGTCTCAAGGGCTGCAGTGCGCTGGCGGGGCCGATGGCCTGCACGTTCTCGCCCGCTTCCTGCTCACGGAGAGGCGGGCTTGGACTCGGAAATGGAGGTGAGCTGGCCAGGCGGAGCACGTGGCGGCGCAGGAGCGAGAAGGGTGGACGCTGGGGACGGGGCGAGGGCTGGGCCCTGGGGCCTCCGCGCACCCATCCCCAGTCTGGGCAGTGCCCACCTCCAGCCCTGTGGCCCAGGGCACCCGCAATTGAGGTTCTGTGACAAGGACTCATTAACAGCACAAATCCCTAACAGGCTCTTAATGTTCATGTTCTGTAGAGAAAATCTGGCGATTCTATCGCATAGCTTCCCTGCTGCTCGGGGCAGAGGGGCAGTGGCCTGGAGCCCCAAGGAGACAGGTTGGATGGATTTGACATTAAGCTTTGGGGTAGAGCCAGCATTTCGCTGTGGGTCTTGCAGGCTTGGGCACACGTAGCCACTTTATGACTTCGGGAATCAGCGTCTCCATGGGCCTGGGGGGCCAGGGATGTGGGGGCACCAAGCCAGGCACAGGGAGGGATTAGAGACCCCACATGAGGGCTGCCAGCCACCAGGGAAGCAGCACTGAGGACCTTGATTAGGATTAAGGAGATCCAGGCTTGGGCACAGGGGTGTTCTTCCAGCAGTGCTGGGAGATGTAGCTGGGCTGCTCCATGTCTGTAAAAACAGTGGCAAGTGGGAAGGAGGTTTTTGGAGCAGGAACACCAGGGGAGGGAAGTGCAGCCTTTGGGAAGGTGCCATGTGCCACTCAGGGCCAAGGGGGACCGGCATCCCCTAGGCCTGGGCCACCCCTTGCTCCCTGTCCTGCTCCTGTCCCCTCACCTACCTGGTGTGGTACAGTGGGAAGAGTCAGGGCCCGAGAGACCTGGGTCCAATCCTGGCCCAGGGAAGTAGCTTTCCTTCTTTGAACATCTGTTTGCCCATCTGTAAATGGTCAAGAGAGGACAGTTCCCAATTGTACAGAATGAAAAGAAAAATTGGACCAATCTGACAGGTGCAGTGTGGGGTCTTGACGGTGGACGGTGTTAGGGACTGAATGTTCGTGTCCCCCCACATTCATGTGCTGAAGTCCTGACGCCCAACGTGGTAGTATTTGGAGGTAGGGCCTTTGGGAGGGGATCAGGTGTAGATGAGGTCATGAGGGTGGGGTTGTCATGGTGGATTAGCGGCCAGAGCGCTCTCTCTGCCTTGTGAGGACACAGTGAGAAGGCAGCCGTCTGCAGGCCAGGAAGACAGCCCTCACAGCACCCAGCCACGCTGGTGCCTTGATCTCAGACTTCCTGCCCCAAACTGTGAGGAATGAGTGTCCATTATTTAAGCCACCCCATCTGTGGTATTGTATGGCAGCCCAAGCTGACTAAGACAGAGCCGTCCTCCTGGGAAGTGGGATGGGACCTCTCAGGCCCTCTGTGGCCATCCTTGCTGGATTCAAAGCCAAGGGTTTCTCAGAGCCACTTGGACATGCTGAAGGTGCAGAGTGGGGCATCCCCTCCAGGTCGAGGCTGTGGCCCCTTCCTCAGAGGCCTGGGCAAGAACTGGGGGTAGCGGAGGTGTGGCCAGTGTGCACCGGGAGGCATGTTGGCAGGTCCTCCAGCCCCTCAGGCCCCCACACTGAGGATGTGTCCCAAGGCAGATGGCCGCAAGAGTGGGGGATGCCGGTGGGATTAGCTCAGCTCACAGACCCTCTCAGAGGGGTGAGAGCTGGGCTTGGGATCCTGCAGGTCTTGGTTTGGTCCCAGCTGTGCAGCTTTGCCCATTTGCAGCTCCGCGACCTGGGTCGCAGATGGAAGCACTGAGTGCAGTCCCTGGTGTCCAGCTGGGCACAGGACCTGAAAGATGGTGGTGTTATTCAGATTACTCATTACCACCCTCCCGACCCACTGTGCAGTGCTTTCTTGGTCACCAGACTGGCTCCTGTTTCCCGTTAGCATTTAAGAAATTGTTAGGGCATCCTGGCTTGGAGCACGAGCCAAGCATGTCTTGTGGTCCACGTGTGGACCCTACTGGCGGTCACTGTTGCCTTGGGGTACATATGCTTGGGAGGACGGGAGCCCAAGCCTATGCCCCTGGCCCATGACTTCTGCTGCCTAGGCGGGTGCCCTGCCGTGGTGTTTCCTGTTGTGTGGCGGAGGGGCCTGCCCAATGCCTCTGAGACCTGACCCGATGCCACCTATAGACCCGAGATGCCGTGGTCTGGAGGCCTGCACTCTCTGCAGTGGGAAGAACCTTCGGATATGGGCGGGGCCCCTGCTCCGCTGCTGGAGGCCTGGGGTCCTGGGAATTGCCATGTGGGCTGGCATCTCTGCTGGTCCTGCAGGCCGCACCTGGGGAGTGCCCCCCCCTGTTCCTCCTAGCCCCCCTGGAAGGAACCCTCCCCCATAAGAACTCCCACACCCATGCGGGCACTGTTGCACTGGCATCCTTGAAAGGTATCATTATACCACTCTACATACGGAAAGCAGGCTCGGAGAGGTGACCCGCCAGCCAGCGAGTCCCAGGCGGGCTCTGAGGCCAGCTCTGGCTCTTCCTACCTGAAGGCGTGGTGTGTAGACAGGCCTTGACTTACGATGGTTCGACTTACAATGTTTTGACTTTTTAATAGTGTGAAAGCAATATGCATTCAGTAGGAACCATACTTCAAAAATTCTGAATTTTGACCTTTTTCTGGGCTAGCGATAAGTGGTATGACACTCTTACATGAGGTATTCGGCACTTCATTATAAAACAGGCTCCGTGTTAGGTGATTTCCCAACTGCAGGCCCGTGGAGGTGTTCGGAGCACGTATGAGGCAGGCTGGGCTAAGCCGTGGCGTGTTCAGTAGGTCGGGGTACTAAACGCAGTTTCCACCTGGGCTACCTTCAGCTCTCCACGGTTTACCGGGACGTGACCCCGTCGTAAGTGGAGAAGCATCTGTATTAGTTTCCCGTGGCTGCCACAACAAAGTACCACAGACAGAGCGGCTTAAACAACAGACGTTTATTCTTCCACAGTTCTGGAGACCAGAAGTCTGAGATCAAGGCGTGCGCAGGGTTGGTTCTTTCTGAGGCCCGGGAGGGAAGCCTCAGCTTCTGGACAGCGGTCTGCTCCCTGAGTCTTCACATCATCTTCCCTCTGTGTGTGCCTCTGTGCCCAAATTTCACCTTTGAATAGCCGTATTGGATTAGGGCCCACCCTAATAACCTCATCGTACCTTAATTACACCTTTAAAGGTCCTGTCTCCAAATGTAGTCACATTCTGAGGCCCTAGGGGTTAGGGCTTCAACATGTGGATTTGGGGGGACACAGTTCAGCCCTCTGCAGGTGGCCCTTTCTGTGGCCTCTTGTTCTCCCTGCCCATGTACCACATCTGGGAGGAAGGCAGCGTGTGGCCAACTCGGCTGTTTGCCTTTTCCTGCCCTCCCTGAGGCCTCCTTCAGGCTCTGGGGGGCTGTGGTGACCCCACGGCTCTGTGTCTGTAGCTGTTGCTCTGTAAGCGGAGCCCATTTGTGGCCAAGAGTGACTTTGTCCTCATTACCTCCTGCCTCAGGGTAGGAAAAGCCATGGGGCTTTAGTGCCAGCAGGAGCTGCTGGGAGGAGCCCCATGGCCTGGTGGGTGCCCCTGGGTCTGCGCCCCGTCTGCCCTTCTCAGCGGGCTGGGAGCCCTCCTCCAACCCACTGGGCTTGCTTGGGGCTGGTGGGGTTTCAGCCTTGTGAAAGCCCCCATAGAAGGGCCTTGGGGTCCTGACGTGCTGGAAAAGGGTCCAAGCAATCAGGGCCACTGGGAGCCAGGCCCAAAAGGAGATACTTTGTTTATTTTTAACAAACAGCATTGCTGTTGTTTGAAGCACTATGCAAAATATGAAGGAAATTGAGTTGCTTGCATTGTCCCATCAGTTGTGATTTTGTGCTTTTTTGGTAAGAAAAGCAGCCCCAGACCTGTGTCACCAGGCTCCATTCCCTCTCCTTTGGGCTCATAGATGCCCTCTGAACCCAGCACCCCAAATAGCCTTAGGGATTGGGGCTCCCTTCAGCCCCACAGCCTACACTGAGACATGTTTGAGACCAGTAACTACACCGGGACAGTCTGAGGTGCGCAGGCCAGCGCTGGTCTCTCAGGGAGCCCTGGCAAGCAGGTGGGAACCTCCCACTGGGAGCCTCAGAGAACCATCTGAAAGCCAGAGGCCCGCTCTCCATCTTAGGTGATCTCACCTGTTCCAGGTCACACAGTCAGTGGCCTTGGACGGCAGGCAAATACCCTCCCCTGCTGAGTTTTGCATCGATAAAATAGGACAGTTTTCTTAGAGAGCTATTGTGGCAATGAAGGGCGCTCAGCACTCAGAGGCTCCTGTGCGGAGCTCAGCACAGCACACAGCGGATGAATGATGGTCTCCAACACAGTGTCAGCTTGGAGGAGGTATTTGATATCGGCCTCAAAGGACAAGTAGGGTTTTCACAGGTGAGATAGGCAGTAGCAACACTCCCAGGAGAGGGGATGGTGGGAGCCAAGGCTGGTGCCACTAACACAACTTTGGGATTGTGGAGCAGTGGGGGATGTGAGGGAACCAGGTGGCCACTGGGCATGGTGTGCTAGGTTGGGGGCTGGGTTATGTTCTGTTGGCTATGGGAGCCATGGAAGGTTCTTGAGCAGAGGAGGGGCCTAAGCAGAGGGGTGCAGCATGTGGTTGTGCTCAAGGCCACCCTCCCTGATCCTGCCACCTTGCCAGCTTGGAGAACTTGTCCTGGGGCCTCCATCATCATGACTATCCCCTTGTGAGCTTAATGGTACTCAAGGGGACACCCTCTTACTGGGTCAGAGTGGAGAACTTCTCTGACATCTGGGACTTTAGAGGCTAACTCAGATTAGAAACTGCGCTGGGAGGGCAAAGGACCTGTCAGGGTCATAGGACAAGTCTCCCAGTGGCCAGCTCCTGGCCAGGGTCTCAGGGGGCCTCTGGATGTGGGCATGGAGTGCCTTTCTGTGCTGTACATTGTGTCTCCAGATGGGCTGTTGGCAGGTCAGTGTGCAAGGATCCCTGAGCCCCAAGGACTGTGTGTTGAGGTCGTGCTGTGTGCCAGGCTCGGTGTCTGGCCTCGAACTGTACTGTCCCCTCTGAGCCTCACCACTTCACCAAGAGCTCAGCACATCTGTGCCTTTCCTGGCCAGGTAACAGGGCTCAGGGGTGAATGACTTTCCCAAGGGCACTTGGCTTGGAGACAGTAGGGCCGGCCTCCCTGTTACCACACTGACCAGAACCCAAGTCTCTAGAAAAGTCACCATGAGTCCTCTTCCTCGTTGCAGTGGGGTCATTGTGTTTTTCTGCGGAGGTTTTCTGCTCGAAGCCCAGGGAATTAGGGGCTTTATTCCCTTGATGCGTCCTGAGCTTCGTCATTGATCACTGGCGTGGGGCCAGCTCACCTGTCGTCCACCCTGTCTCTTCCTGCAGTGAGCAGCTGCACCCATAGCATGCTGCGTGGGGCTTAGGAGAGATGCCCACGTGGGAATCGGCTTGGGCACCCTGGTTGAATTTGGAGCAAGCAGCTTCTGGAACCTGTCCAGAAGGTAACACACTCCTCCCAGTGCTGCTGGGTGGTGCCTCGCGGAGCAAAATGGTCACACAGCATGGGAGGAGCCGTCTGGGGCCAGAGGAGCCTGGAGAGGTGGGGAGAGCCCAGGCAAGGCTGAGACCCAGGGGTGGAGGGCTGCAGGGGTGGAGCTGCAGTGGGCAGAGCAGCAGTGGATGGGCCTGCGGTGGGTGGAGTCTGCAGTGGGTGGAGCTGCGGCAAGTGGGCCTGCAGTGGGTGGAGTGTGCAGTGGGCGGAGCTGTGGCAAGTGGGCCTGCAGTGGGTGGAGTCTGAAGTGGGCGGAGCTGCGGCAGGTGGGTCTGCAGTGGGTGGAGGCAGGAGGCTGGAAGTCAGTTGGCTGCAGCTGCCTTAGACCCAGTGTAGGTAGCTGGTGGGAGACAGACCAGGGATTGAATCTTGGCTCTGACCCTACTGGCTATGTGGCTTTAGGCTGATTAATTAACCTCTCTGAGCTCAGTTTCTAATTCTGCCAAATGGACATGAGAACATCTATCTCCTAGAATGGCTGTGAAGATTCAAAGGAAGGTCACCCCAGACTTTGGACATTTTCTTTCTTGGATCAAAATGGCAAGTGCCTCCTCTTGGGACTTTGGTAGTGGAGGGAGTGATTTTGCCTTGTCTGGAGAGGTCTGCAGTGAGCCTGTGCAGAGGTGGGGGGGGACCAGGCATAACCCACTGATCCCCACTCCTGCTCTGTCTGTACCAGGTAGTTACTGTATGATCCAAGATAAAATGCATAAGGATGATTTGTAAACTGTAAATTGCTATCCTCATAAAACCTAACTTTTTGCTTGGTAGACAAGTTTTAGAAATTAGATCAGGAACAGTTTGAAAACTGGTATTTTTTTCTGAGCATTTTCTCCAGAGCATGGAAGCTGCTATGATCTATGTTACGGGTCCCCAAAACTTTCAGAGAATGAAGACCCCTTTTTCAATTAACTCATATTCTAATAGTTGTATTCAATTATCCATATTGCTTAAGAAAATATTCATAACAAAAACAACAGGGGATTTTGTAACACTTCCAAGCAAACCTTCACTTTTTAAAAATCCCCTGAGCAGCTACATAAAGTGAAAGCCATAGTCCCTGTATGTACAACACAGATTAAGCAGTTTGTCTGCAGACAGTCACGGTGTGTAGATGCATGTACAGACCCCTTGCAGAATCTCCAAGGTCCCCAGGAGGGAAAGCACTGATTTAGGCATGTCCCTGGACTCTTCGTGAAAGCGTGTGTATGTGTGTGTGTGTGTATGTGTGTGTGTGTGTGGTAGTGAAGTGGGGTCAGAGAGTAGGGAAGACGTGGACCACCCATAGGTCGGGACAGCCTGGCTCTGGCCTGCATATAAATGATGGGGGCAGTAGTTTTGCAAAGTGTGTTCTGGTGTCTGGGGTCATCGCTATGGTGGCACTTTGCTTTTCTATGGCTGCATAACAAGGCACTCAGACCTCAGTGTCATGAAACAAACATTCTGTTACACTCACAGGTCCTGAGGGCCAGACATTCAGAAAGGGTATGGGGGGGGAATGCCCCGTCTCCTCGCCACGATGTCTGTATTTTCATCTGGGAGGCCCTAAAGGCTGGAGGTGACTCTAGAGCTGGGGCCAGAATCCTCCAGGGGAATCTTCACTCACATATCTGGTGGTCAATGCTGGCCGTGGGCTGGGGCTTCAGTGTCCGTTCAGCCAGAACAGCTCCACGTGGCTTCTACGTGTAGTCACTTCATGTGGGGTGGCTTGGGCTTCCTCACAGCATGGCTGCTGGGCTCCAAGAATGAGCATCCTGAGAAAGCCAGGCAGAAGTTTGTGGCATTTTAGGAGCTAGCTTGGAAGTCAACTGGTATCAATATTGTCATATTCTCTTGGTCAAGGCAGTTGCAAAGGTCCACCCAGCTTCGGAGGGGGGGGGGTCTTAGACTCCACCACTTAATGTGAGAAGGGCCAGTGCCATGTTGTATTAACAGAAGAGCAGGTGGGATGGTTGCTGTTGCCGTCTTTGAAAATACAGTGTGCCACAGTGGTTTGTTCAGACAGCCCATGCGGAGCTAAGAGAGAACAGACTTCTGGAAGGACTTAGTGGGAGATGCTGAAATGCGTGGATCAGATGACACATGCTGTGGGAACTGTGAAATGGACATATGTGCAGAAAGGTCACCATCCGTGTGGTGTGTGTGGCTTCATCCTAGGCACTGAGCACCTCCTCGGTGACAGGCACTGGGCTGGGTGTGGGGGCTCCAGTTGAGCCAGGCAGGCACGGGGCCTGCAGCCCCTTCAGAGGAGACAGACATCAGAGGATGTTCAGTGCAACAGGGGGCATGAGAGGAGGGTAGTTCCTGCACCCAGCTGGCGTTTACTGCCGACCCCCAGGCCAGCCCTAGGCAGAGCACTGAGGGCCCGGCTGGGTCAGACCCCAGGAGGTCATGGCCTGGGGCTGGCCGTGGGTCGAGAGGGGCGTGTGGGGGTTGGCGGGGCACATGGTGCGTTTTCCCACATTCAGTTCCATCTGGAAACATTTGTGCACAAGTCTTGTGTCAATTCTTAGGACTCCAAGATGGAGTTGAGCTGATCGTGTCCTTGGGGAGCCACTGTCTGGCCACGGGCAGGTCAGGATCAAATGGGAGAAACCAGAGCCCGAGCTCGCAGGGACTTGGGAGAGGGCCCAGTCACCTCAGGGCGGCATTCCACGGGTCCCTGCAGGTGTGCTCGGGTCATAATTGAAATGGAAGAAAGTGCCCGTGCCTGGGGTTCAAGTGGCGCTGGTGCCGTGAGCTTCCTGTGTGTGCTCACGTCTTTGTGTCCATGTCTGTCCCCCATCCCCGTGCCCGTGAGTGTGGGCAGCTTGGGGACAGGGGCTGCATCTGCCTCACTGCTCGGCGGGAGCCACCCAGTGCACTGTTGACCAATGGAGGTTCACCATGTCTGGCCACGTGGGGACAGGCAGAGGCCCGAGGAGCCCATCGCTGGGCCCAGGCTGTGAGGGCCTTGGCGAGAATGGGGCCGGCTCCAGAGGGCAGCGTCCCGGCTCATGGTTATAATTAGCCGTCAGCCCTTAAGTAGGTTAGGAAGGAAGTGCCCACGTGTGATTTGGCATGATTTTCCAACAAGTAACACTCGGTAGGCAGTAGGGAGGCCTGGACTTACTCTGAAACCGAGACGCGACCTACAAAGTGAGTACTCTGAGGGCAGGGGAGACGCTCTAAGGCACGGGATGGGGGTTGTACACCCTCGAGAGGGCAGTTGGGCAGTGTGGATGAGACTGCAAAGTGCATGTGCCTTGTGCCCTGAATTATGTGTTTAGAGAAGTAGCCTAGAGAAGCCCCTGTGCCAAGGGGTGTTTGTGGCCACATGCCGTGTGTGCCGTGCTGTCTGCTGGCAGGGATGGCTGAGCGCACCTTGGCACAGGACCAGGGCCAGCTCTGGTCTCCCCCAGTACTCTAGGGAGACAGACTCCTCAGCCCTGGCCCCTGGCCCACCGGGGCTTCCAGGCCAGGGGACAGCAGCCACCCAGCAGCACTGTGCTTGATGGAAGTGTGCTTGCTCCTGTTGCAGGAGGCACCTGCCCACCCTCTGAGCCGCCACCTCATGTCACCTCCTCCCGGAAGCCCTCCCTGACCGCACACAGGTTCATCTCCCTGCAGTGCCCCCCAGCGAGTTCTCTGCACGTTGTCGTGGTTAAAAGGAAAGGTCCGAAAGGGAGGGCTGGAATTGTGCATCCGGGGACCCGCTCTGGGGAGCCGGAACCTCAGGAGGGCCTGTGTGTGTGTGCGTGGCCTCAGAATACTCGCTCAAAATTATTAGAACATACTTAGGAAATTTGGAACCCCAAACCAGCCGTTTGCATGATACAAACAGGAGGTGGAGAGCTCTCTGAAATCCTCTTGGCCGATGGAGCAGGGTTCCAGTGAGAACCCTCTGCTCTGGGCTGACCACGAATTTTCCCCTGTATTAGTACTCAAGGGGGTCCCATGTCCCAGTATCAAGGTGGATTTCCCTCCAGAGCAAACCCAGGGACACATGAGAACGAGATGAACATGGGCTCTAGGTCTTTGGCCAAGCTGGGAACACCTGCTCAGGGGTCCAGTGTTCACTGGGCCCCCGGAGGAGGATGGAACTAAATATAGATCCGTGGGCAAAGAGCAGAAATCAACAGTTGAAAAAATTCCCAGGATCATGGGATGACAAGTGCCTTGCTGTCTGGTGGTGAAAGGTGGGTCACTGGACAGAGGGGAGTTTGGCCCTCCCGTGCCCTGTCGACCTGGCCGGGCTCCTCCCTGCCCCGCCTGCCCTGATTGTATGGTGCTAGCGGGCACCCCATCTCTCCAGGACCCAGCGCTGCCCTGCTCCTCTGTTGAACAAGTGAACACATGATTTGCAGACCAGCAGGTGGCTGAACTGGCCTCACTGGACCCTCGCCTGGCTGTGTGACCCTCTCTGTAAAATGGGGATGACCAGCCGTTGCTGTGGGGTGTGGAATGGACCAAACTGGAGAGAGTGCCGAGACAGGCCCGTGTCTGTTTTGTTCACTGCGGTATCTCTAGGGCCTCGACCAATTCAGGGCACAGAATAGGTCCTCAGACATTTGTTGGGTGAATGAGTGAGTGAATGAACCAATAAATATCTTTACTGCTTTAGCATTTGGAGTTGAGTGCACTCTGGCCCAGTGATGTACGGTTTTGACTTACAGAATGCAGTCACGGTGACTTGCAGTGGTTTCCAACGGCATGGAGCACCACGAAGGATCAGGGCGGATGCTCTGCGCCCGAGTGTGGGGCTGTGGCAGCAGGACAAGGCAGGGCCTGCGGCACTCCCTACACTGATTAGGGTCACCTGAAACACACAGGGCACAAGGTGTGAGCAGTGTCATAGTTGGCCTCCTGGTTTGATGACTGGAGGAAGACACAGGACCTGTGGTTGTGGCATCTTGAATGATGGCAGGTTGGTGGATTTCTGTGAACCAAGTGGGGAAGTTGCTGCCAGGTTGGGTCTGTGCCAACAGGGCGAAGAGGAGAGTGGAGTGTTGTGTGGGTTAACAGGCCAGAAACGGTTCCTTCAGCTCACAGGGGAGAGGGCGTGTGGGGTCTGAATGGCCCGAGTGAAGAAACCAAGGTGCCCACCTATGGTTCTCCCACCAGGAGACACAGTGGGCTGAGAGCCAGCCTCCACGTCGCCAGTAGCAGTGGCATTTGTGGGGTTCAGCCACCAGCAAGGCCCGGGGTCAGGTCTGTGTTCCCCTGCTCAGAGCTTCAGGACTGGGTGCAGCTGGGTGGGGCACTGGTGTGCAGAGGTCAGTGTGGCGGGCCCCTGCCATCTGGAGGTCACCATCGGACCATGGAACATTGTGGCCAAGGACCCAGAAGGAGCAGTTCCCTCACTGGCAACCCCAGGCCTATGACTGCTTCCTGCACTGTCTGGGTCACCAGTTTCACGTCTCATCTGATCTGCCCTGTGTCTCAGGAATAGTTGTCCCCATTTTCTAGATGAGGAAACTGAGGCTCTGAGGGGTCATGTGACCTGCCCAAGGTAGCACAGCTAGGGATTGGTGACCCTTCAGTTCCTGCCCTTCCCAGTACCCCACCTGCCACCCACCAAGCTGGGCCCACGTGTGAGGGCGCACCTAGGACACCTGGTGGATGAGGCTCCTGTCTGAGCAAAGGCGTGGCCCTCTGGGACCGGGGGACAAATAAAGTTTTATTGGAAGATGGCCACACCCCTTTGTTTACACATTGTCTACAGCTGCTTTTCAGATACAAGGGCAGAGTTGAATAGTTGTGACAGAGACTGCATGGCCTGCAAAGCCTAAAATACTTACTGTCTGGCCTTTGAGAGAAAACATCATGAGCTCCCACTGTAGACTAGAGACCTAGAGTGATCACTTTTCCCCTTCCCAGGTGCCACCCCCTGTCCTGCACGCCTAGCCTCTGAGCCCTGGGGGACTCAATTTACAGCTGTTCACAGCCACCTGTCAGGCCTCGCCCAAGGGGCTTTATCTACTTCAGTGGACATTTGAAATTCCACGTAAGACCAAGCCCCAATTTACAGATGTAAAAACTGAGGCTCTGCAGAGTTAAATCAGGTCTCCGAGCTTGTACAGCTGCTCCTGACGGTGGGTCCAAACCAGGAGGGGCTGCTCTGTCCCAGCTCCTCCTGGCCCAGCTGTCTGGTGGCAGAGCAGGAGTCCAGCCTGGAGAGGGAGCGGGGAACTGCAGAGACTTCCCAGCGGGCCGCGTCCCTTTGCAGTAGAGGTTGTGTGTTAGTGACAGCAGCCACCATTCTTGCTATTCCCAGCACGGGGACTTCATCATCACCACGGGGGATTATATAGTTACAGCCCCGTGTACTTGAATCTCACCTTTGAGTTTATGTTTTATGTGATTATCACAGCAGAGACCTGTTAGACCCTGATTAGAGCTGATCTTGAAATTGTGGTGAAATGAACCTGCCACACTTGTGGTTAAGTCTTGAGGTGTGGTAGTTCCTTTTAAAATTTTTATATTTTTTTGATAGACTTTATTTCTTAGAGCAGTTTTTGGTTTGCGGAAAGTACAGAGAAGTTCCCGTATACTCCCCATCCCCACCCGAGGTTCCCCCTGTTGTTAACGTCTTGCAAGTGTGGTAAGTTCATTACAATTGATGAACCAATATTGATATGTTATTATCTGAAGTCTATAGTTTACATTAGGGTCCCTCTTGGTGTTGGACATTCTCTGGTTTGGACAAATGCATAATGACATATATCTACTGTTATAATATTGTACAGAGCAGCGTCACTGCCCTAAAATTCCTGTGTTCCACCTGCTCATCCATCTCTCCCCCAAACTCCGGCAACCACTGACGTTTTTACCGTCTCCATGGTTTGCCTTTTCCAGAATGTTGTAGAGTTGAAATCGTACGGCGTGTAGCCTTTTCAGACTGGCTTCTTTCACTTAGCAACACGCATTTAAGTTTCCTCCGTGTCTTTTTGTGGCCTGACAGCTTGTTTCTTTTTATCAGTGACTAATATTCTGTTGTCTGGAAGTGCCCTAGTTTGTTTATCCACTCACCCTCTGAAAGACATCGTGAAAGTTCTGTTATTTTTATTTATTTATTTTCTATCTCCTCTTCTCCTCAAGTTCTCTTTTTAATGTAAAATCCACACATGGCAGACTTTGGGCTGGGTTCTGGGGGACTGAGATGAATTTCACCTGGCCCCTCCTTCCAGGGCCTGTCTGGTCTGGAACAAGTGATAGAAAGGTGGTCAGGACTATCCCCCTGCTCAGACCTTGCACGCAGGTGCATACCACATGCAGCCAGAGAAGAGGGGAGGAAAGCCTGTCAGCTTGGGGGAAATCTCAGAGGACTTCGGAGAGGCAGTGGCCCAGGAGGTGACTCTTAAAGGCAGGTATAGAGAAGGCGGAGGGCCTTCCACATGGAAGTAACAGCATGTGCAAAGGCCCAGAGGCACCAATGAGCATGTGTCCATGAACGATGAGTAGGCTTGGGGGCAGGCACCAAGAAGGTGGGGTCCTGGGAACTGGAGCTGTCCAGAGAAGGACATTTGAGATTTACACTCACTGAAGCATGTGTGTTTAGATGCACAACAGTGATGTGACCTGTTACTGAATCAAGATGAATGTCACTGATAGGCAGGCATGTTAATATTTAGTTTGCCATTCTGGAAACTACGCAGTGGGTTAGTTCACATTGGTCCAAGCAACCTGTGGGTATTGCTCATTGTTCCGGCCAACACTGTGCTTCGTAAGAACCAGTAGGACTAGCTTTTAGCCCTGAGCTGCCACCTCCCTCTTGGAATCTGACTCCAGTTGGGGGCGTGGTTTCACAAGTCTCGTTGGGACGTCCATCCCTCTTTCCCAAAATGCAGGTCCCCTCTGCACTCCGGAAGGTGCCTCTCTGAAGGGACAGCCCAGGGTCTAGTCCTGGCATGCACCAGGCCAGACTCGGTGAGAGGCAGCCCGTGGGGGCACTGGCCAGGCTGGCGCTTGCTGTCGGGAGCCGGCAGCTCCAGCTCTGATGTCCAGGAGTTATTCTGAATAACCAAAGACATTTTAAAAATAAACGGGCCCCCTGAATCACGAACTCTGCATGGGCCCGGGAGTGTGTGTTCTGAAGGCAGTGCCGGTGCAGCCGGCGTTGGCAGCCTCAGGCGTGGCTTGCCTGTGCTTACCTCTCTCAGCCTCAGCGTCCTCCCCTGGAGATGGGCCGTCACAGCTGCCTCGTAGGGGTGTCGTGAGGGTAAGTGAGTTGACATGTGCATTGCCCTTAGAACAGGGCCCAGTGCACAGCAAGAGCTCAAGAAATGCTAGTTGTTAAAAAGAAGGAAATAGTTTCATTCATTTCCACGAGCCTTCCCCAACTGCCTGCTGCACACGGAGCCGGGGCTGGCACCAGGGACAGAGGGGAGTCAGTGCCCATCCCTGACCCTGAGCAGCTGGGGAGGGAGCCGGCCCCAGGAAGCACCTTGTGCCTCGGCAGCTTTGTTCAGGACTACTCCGGTATTTGGAAAGATTGTTTCCATCAGCAGCTGTGTGCTCCCAGCCACTGGCTCTCTTACACCTTCAGGACCAGCCAGCTCAGCTTCAGGGTAGAGCCTTGTGCTGCAGGAGTTTCTATCTCTGGAGCACAGTCTGAGGGAGGCTGGGTGGGCTGGCATGAGCCACTGACCAGCTCCCCCACCCCTGCCCCGTCCTCTGCTGCGCCAAGCCCCCTGCTCTCCCGCAGGCCCCTGGGGCAGCACTGACAATCAGTGACTGCTGCCTCCTGTGCAGAGAAGCGGGCACAGCAGCACAGGTCGGCCTGGCCAGGACAGCCCTCCCTGCGCTGCTGTGTGCTTTCAGGGCGCCTCTCCCAGCCTCGGTCTGCTCGCCAAAAGCTCTGCTGCTGCCGCGCGGAGGAGAGGCACCCTCTGGGGAGCACCCATAGGTGTGTAGTCGCCTACAGGTCAGGGACCAGGATGGCCAAGAGGAGGCAAGCAGGGTTGTGGAGGTTTGCCATTGCCACCCTGGCCTCTCCTTGCATGCCCCTGTCCTTGAAATTTGGCAGCCGCAGCAGGTGCAAAGAATGAATCCCTATTGGGGGGCAAAAAGGCCTATGCTTCAAATGCACAACGATCCCCCCACCTGTGGTCCCAGGGAGCTGGAGGGGAGACCTGCAGGTTGGCACGTGGGCCCAGACATCCTCGCAGCGCAGTGTCTGCCTGCCATCACCAGAGGGCAGCACCTCTCCCGCAGACCCGCAGCCGGCGGCCCCGGGCTGTGGAGGTGGCTCCAGGCGGGCGGGGTAGCATCCCCCAAGCAGATCACTGCTCTTACAGTAGCTTTGCTCCCAGAACCAAATATGTTTCCAGTAGCCTGGAAACTGGTGATGTCAGCCCATGTGTTCTTGAAAATAAGGATGGCTATTGTTTGCTGAGCACTTATTGTTTGCTGGGCTGGTTGCTAGGCAAACAGTTTTGTGTATGGTCCTAGCGTCCCTGGGGCCAGCTGATGAGCACTGAGGATGGATGGGCAGATGCACAGAGAGACGGGAGGTCACAGCCTGTAGGAGGTGAGGGGGGTCTGACCACACAGCCTACGCTGCCCCCAGGACTCTGATATTGACGTCTCACGCGTGCTGGCTTTGAGCTGGGTCCCAGTAGTTTGAACACTTGTCTCATTGCGGAGAGATCGCGCACGTTGTTCCTTGTATTGCCAGTAGATGAGAACACAACAGTTTTGAAGATCACATCCCCCACCCCTGCACCCTGACTGAGCCTCAGACATGGACTGAGTCACTAGCGTCAGCCTACGGGAGCCCCGGCGCCCCGGGCCGTGTGCAGCGGGACCAGGCGCCGTCTGAGGTTTCGAACCACAACTCCGACGCCTGCTCTGCACCGGAGCCTTAGGTTCAAGCCCAGAAAAACCTCGATTTCTGCCCCTCCCACCACCTTCACGGAATATGGATGAGGTGGTTTCTGCATTGATTCTGTGGGTGAAAAGTGCGTGGGACAAGCCTGCCATGGACCTTAGCCCAGAGGGAGAAATGTCACCGTGGCCTCCAGGGGCTGCGGAGGAAGGTCAGAGGGTCCCTTGCTGAACTCTGCACCATCCCGTTTGCTGCTGAGTGTCCTGAGCTCCTCCTGAAACTGGAGGCAGGCGTTGGCCCCCGGGCCCAGGGTGCCAGGGTGGTGCTGAATTATTTCTCATGCACCTCCTTTCTTGCACCTGCTTCTCCAGGCTGACACCTCACGCTCGTCCCCAGACAGGTGCAGCTACCACCTTGGGCTATACAGAATCCCTCTCGTCAGAGGGCCTGCTGTCCCCAGAATGACCCAGGTCCCTTCTCTGTGCTGCCCCCTGGTCAAACCCCCATCTGTGGGCAGGGACCCCGCAGAAGATGGGTAGCCAGATTGGTGGCTGCCAGGCCACGGGGGCCAATGGTCGCAGAGTTCTTGTTTAGCTCCCTGGGTTGTCGAGAGAGAGTGGTCTGCCTTCCTGTGAGTCTGCGGGCAGCAGGCTAGCTTCCTGGCTGTTTGCAGCAAGCGGCAGGTTGGTTTCTTGGGCAGGTGGCTGCAGGTTGTGGGCCGAGTTGTCTTTCCATATGGCCTGGCCACTGTCCGTTTGTATACTCAGTCTCAATGTGATCACTGGGTGAACTCCATCGTCAGAATGCACCCGCATGGTGCCTGGGCCGCGTGGAAGCCCGCGGTGGTCAGCTGTCGTCGGGGTTCTTGCTGTCGTTGGCGTCTCTTGCGCCCAGAGGAGGGGTGAGCGGCAGAATGTGGGGGGAGGGGAGAGCTTGGCGCCTCAGGCCCTGCACCTGTGTCGCCGGCCTGTCTGAAACGTTGACCGCTGTATTAGCTTCCTTGGCTGCTGTGACAACCGACCCCAAACTTAGTGGATTGAAACAACACAAACTTAGGATCTTACAGTTCTCTGGACGAAAATCGAGTGTTGGCAGGGCTGGTTCTTCCTGGAGGAAGGGGAAAATCCTGTCCTTGCCTCTTCCAGCTTCTGCAGGGGCCTGCGTTCCTGGGCTCGCGGCCCCTTCCTCCATCCTCAAAGCCAGCAGCGTGGCGTCTCCCTGACCTTCCACACTCACGCCTCCCTCTGACCACAGCTGGGAAATGTTCTCCAATTGCAAGGACCCCGTGATTACACTGGACTGGAAACACGCGCACAGGTCCCAGGGATTAGGACATGGACGTCTCTGGGCTATTATTCTGCCAACCTCAGCCACTAGCCACAGAACCTCCTGCCCACCCCACCCCTCTGCACCTACCCTGGGCTCCAGGGGTCATCTGTCCTTCTAGGCTAAGTTACTCTTGCCAGCCAGCACTTCCTTGGCATTAGCTACCCCCATACCCAGCCCACAGGCTCCCCGGGGGGTCCTGCATGCTGGGCCTTCTGCCTGGCAGGCCTCCATGCCCAGCCTCCCCCCTCCATCTAGCCAACTCGTCCTCAGGCTTCCAAGCTCGAGGGGCTCCCTGGAGCTTCTCCCAATGCCAGCTGGGCCACCGGTCATCACTATTGTCCACCTGGCTGTCCCCACTGCCCAGCTGGGAGCCCCGGGCCAGACCAGAGACTTGTCTGCCGTGGGCCCCCACGTCCTGTGTGCTGCCTCCGTAGGCGCTTTAGGGGGATGGGGATGAGGAGTGCGTGGCCTTACCCAGTCCCCAGGAGCCCCACGGTCGGGTCCTGTGACCATCTGTCCTGACCTGTCCATCTGCCCAGCACCTCCTTAAACATCTTAGGCCATGGCTAACTTTAAGGGGACAGCAACAATATTCAGATCAATGTCCCAGGACCCAGAGGGAATTTGAAGCAAACTCCCAAGAGGACCGTGGCTATCGTACTTGCAGCAAAGAGGACCCTGGTCCCTCCCCTGCTGCTGAAGGGCCGTGAGCTCACCAGGGGGTGCCTGGCCTCCGAGATCCTAGAGGGTTGAGGCAGCAGGGGTTGGGTCACCCTTCAGGAGGGGCAGCGGTGGCCTTCTCCTTGCATTTGTGCATGCACATGGGAGCAGGGCCACCCACTGGATGGGGCTGCCGCAGACAGGAACCCACACTGGGGTTGACCAGATGGCCTTAGCCCCAGGCCCCTCACCTGTCACATTATCTGACTCCTGCTGTTCCCTGGGGAAAAGGAGACACCTGTCCATCTGATGCCCTGTGGGGCTGAGTTGTCTGGTGCAGTACTTGCTGAGGGGCTGGGCCTGTGTCCCCACACCCTTGGGCCTGGTGCATGCCACCCTTTAACCAGCTTTTCTTTTCTGACAGTGTCGCAGCCCCAGGCCGCTCACAGCCCCCTGGAGAAGCCACCCAGCACGGCGATCCTGTGCAACACGTGTGGAAATGTGTGCAAGGGGGAGGTGCTGCGAGTACAGAACAAGTACTTCCACATCAAGTGCTTCGTCTGCAAAGGTCAGTGTCTCTCAGTCCTTCGTCCTGCTGCAGCGTGGCCTCTGAACCAGGCTTCCCAGTGGCGATTCCAGGCCCTACAGAGTGTCCTTGGGAAACTCGGGTTAGGTCTAAGTCCAGAATCCTCATCCAACAGTGTGATTTTCAACATAGCCTGTGTCACTTGTGAGTGTGATGGAGGAATCTGCCGCAGTGGGGAGGGTCAGAGGACAAGAGCCCAGATCCCCAGGGCTGTCCTCAGATGGCTGGCCCAGCGTCTGAGAATTCTGATCCTGTGGCCAGAGCAGGGTGGCCACCTGGGCACCGTAGCCAAGAAGGCAAATGGTCACTGTCGGCCGCGTGAACTCAAAAGTGTGGGGTACCTGGGACCTTCATTGGGCAACAAACACCCAGGCACCTCCACCCAGAGTGGCACAGAGAACATTACTGTTCGCTCCAAAGGAAAATTGCTTTAATTTTTCTCTGATTGTAAGGAATAATGTAAATAACATACTAAATTCAACCAAAAAGATGAGAAAAAAGTAAAACAAAAAAGTCACGTGAGAGCCCTGCACCCAGATGGCCCATGTGCTGCCAGCCTCTTCTTCCTTCTGTACTGAAGACCGCACACTCCACTGTGCACAAATGGGACTAAACATATCTGCATTTAATTTTCTAAAAATATGTGAAAATAGCATTTTTCATATGCAAATCAAACCAATTTGATGTATCTAAACCCAAAGAGTTTGCAGTTGTAAAGGACTTATATTAATGATACTACAAATACCTCTCTGCTCTGCGCAGTATGGTCACAACCTGTTCTCCTGTGCGTTTGGCATGTTTGAAGATTCATGCCTCCTAGGTACAACAAGGGTTTACTTTTTTATGGGCAAACAAAATTAGGAAATATGCCACAAATTGTCGAGTGACTTGATTTTCATCAGCCATTGCATGGCCCCTACTCCGTGACTACAGGCTGCCTTCGTGTGCTCCACAAAGGGTCCCCAGAGGCCCCGCTGTGCACCAGGCCTGGCCCAGGCTCTCGACAGCCCTGAAGGCTAAGCAGGCACACACTTTAGCTTTGACAGCCACATCTGGTGAGGGACATGAGTATGTAAGGTGTGCAACACAATTTGAAAAGTTGACTTTTTATAGTAAAAAACCAAGTGTCAGGGGAAGAGGGTGCCCACAGGGAAGGATTTAGAAGCTTCCGGAGAGGACTTCGCAGAGGATGTGGTGTTTTGCTATAACTTGCAGGGAGTAGAAATCCGCCTGTCAGAGTGAGGCGCTCCAGGCGGGAGGGAATCCTCTCGGGTCCAGCAGCCCCGTAGGGACACGTGACTCTTCGTTTCAGAGAGGGGAGGCCGAGGCCTGGGGGTGCTGGGAGCTTGCCCAGGGTTTGGATCCGTGCCTGCCTGTGGCCCTGAACCACAGCCTTCCCTCGCACGTTTCTGTGGAGGAACGGGGAGGGGGGAGCCAGGGCAGCAGGTGACCCCCACCCTAGGTCTCTGCCTGTGTCTGCTTTGTCCACTTGTCCACGTCCCCAGGCTCTGTGTGAAGACTGTGTGTGAGGAGGGTCCTGTGGTTTGAAAAGAGAACTTCCGCTGCAGAAAGGGGAACACCCCAGAAATGACCCTGGTGCCAGTAGGCCCTGGAGGAGGTCGGAGCCCATGGGCAGGCACGGGGCACCAGGGGCGGGTGACTCAGGGAAGATGATGAGCTGCCTTGTTTCTGGCAGGGGCGGGAGTGCCCTGGGTCCCTCAGGCTGAGGCAGACCCAGCCCTGCCCCTCAAACACTGCAGCTCTCTCTGCCCATGGGCATGGCAGCTGTCAGGGACATCACTGAGGGTCACTTGATGCCCTAGAGTCACCTGGATCCAGGGGTCCCCTGGGCATCCATAGCCTGGCTCAGCCCCCAGTGACTTCTCCCCATGGTGCCCCCTCTTCCCAGGCACCCCAGCCTGAGTCCTCATGATGGGGACCTGGGGTCACCCCAGGGATGGTGGTTTTGGGGCTGCGGTTTGGGGATGGACAATGACATGAACAGCATGTGCCCCGGCACACGCTGGGAAGAGTTTGTTTTCTGGAAGCAGGTAGAGCAGGCACAAGCTGAGGGTGTGAACGTGGTGGCCTTCAGGATTTGCCGTCACCTGCCTTCCCATGGCGCTGGGCCCCCCCCATGGGCTCCAAAGTGAAGGGGGTGCTTGGTGCCAGGGAGGTCTTCCCTAAGGAGAGGGGGTGGCCGCTATCCTGGTCACTGTCCCTGCCTGTACTTGGGCATTTCCCTCCCTGCAGCCTAAAGCATTTCTTCCTTTTCACTGGGGCTTCCCAGGGCATTGCGGGATTTGTCTGGTTTCATTTTCTTAACTCTCCATAAAGATGCATTTGCTGTGTTTCTGAAAAGCAAAACCCTTTTAAATCTTTTAAATCTTTTAAAAAGATTGCTCTTTTTAAAAGCCTATTTTAAAAGACAAAGGGGAAGTGAGCACTTTATTTAAAAGGATTTTCTGTAAGCACTGACCTTAAGCACGCAATGAAATGCATCCCCAATGGAGTCCGTCACCTGGTGGACCAGGGGGTTGGTAGTTGGTGGTAACTGCCCAGGTCCCCTCCCCACGGTATCCTCTTGGGCAGGTCACTTCAGCCTCCTCCAGTAGACACAGGGATAACCGTAACCCCTTCCTTACTAGCCACACTCTGACCCGGGGCCTGGGACTCATGCTACATCCACGGTGGCTGCCTGAGGCAGTTAGTGATCACAGACTCACCCAGGCCCAGTCCCAAGACCCACCACCCACCCCACCCACAGTCAGTTACAGAATCTCACTCTGTGCCATGTGCCATGTTGGCCCTGCAGACGCAGCAGGGACTCTGCCTAGGTGGCCTCTGTGGAGCAACTAGTTTCCTGCAAGCTTTAAAAGAAGCTGCATTTGGTTATGCATGAGAACCACATAGTCTTGGGTTAATGTTTTATCCAGGCTCTCATGAAAATGCAGCTTATAAATCATTGAGGAATTAAAAAAAAAGACTCAACTCATGGTGTCTTAAACAACATGGCTATTTATATCATCTTAATATGGAGTCTGGAGGTGGCCCCCCACCCCTAACCCAGGGTTGGTTAATTTAATAACTCAACAGGGCCATCAAAGACCTGTTCTTTCTCCACTCCCCCCACAACTGTTCCCTCTCCCACATGTCATCCTGTGCGTGGCAGCACAGCCTCCCCTCGTGGTCTTAGGATGGCTGCTGTGGCTCCAACGTCACATCCTCGCAGGGTGGCCTCCAGCCTGGGAAGGGGCTGGGGCAGATGTGCCCCCTCCTCACATGACCCTCCCTCTGACCAGGAAGGAGATCCCTTTCCCTGAAGTCCCCCACAGACTCCCCATGTGACTCATTGGCCAGAAGTGGGTCACGTGTCCACCCCCACTGGCAAGGCGGAATGGGAGGGCTGTGCCTGACAGGCATGTCCCTGCCCAGGTGGGCGCGCTACCAGTGGAACCAAGGCAGGGTCTGTTAGCAGGGAAGACGATTGTGCCACAGTCTAATTCTGATTCAAGAGGTCCCACTGTGTTGGGTTCCTGCCACCCAGGAACTTGTTTGATGTGCCTTGGTTTACCTGGGAAAATCCATGAAAGAAATGACACAATTATCTCTTGTTCCTGGCTGCCAGGCTTGGGCCTTGACGCCAGAAGGTCTGAGTTCAGATCCTACCTCTGCCTCCCACAGCTCGTGTAGATCTTAGGCACGTTTCTTAACCCAGTTTTTTCAACTGGAAGATTCAATCAACAACTATTTATTGAGCATCTACTACGTGCCAGACACTGTTCTAGGTGCTTGAGATACATCCATGAGCAAAACAGACATCCTGTCCTCGTGGAGACCAGTTCTGCTGCAGGGAGACAGACAGTAAACACTATTCAGAATAAACAAGCAAGATAAGGCCCAGTCTGGAGTGCCAGGGGAGTTACTGCTATAAACTGGGTGGTCAGGGTGCGCCTGAAGGAGGAGGTGACCTTTGAGTGAAGTGCAGAAGGAGGTGAGGGAGTTGATTGTTCACCCATGTGGGGGAAAAGCATTCTAGTCAGAGGGAACAGCCAGTGCGGAGCCCCTGAAGCAGGGGTGGGAACAGCAGGAGTCCCTTGTGGCTGGAGCAGAATGGCTGAGGGCAGGGGCAGGTAGAGCCTGTGCATCCTGTTGAGGACTTTGGCTTTGACACCCAGCGAGGAAGCCAGAGGAACACCCTGCTCCGTGGTAGGTCTCTGTGGGTGGCTGGGCGCTCCACTGGTGTAGGGAAGCCAGCGCAGGAGTTGGGAGAAGCATTTGGGGGCAGTTGTAGGAGCTCAGGCCAGAGATGATGGTGGCTTGGACAAGGCAGTGAGGAGACATCCGATTCTGGATATATCTTGTTGTTTTTTTTTTTGTTTTTTTTTTCTTTTTTCTTTTCAGCACCCATGGTGGCAGAATCTGGATATATTTTGAAATCCAGCTGGCTCTGTGTTCATACTGCAAAATGGGAATAAATGCATGATATAAATATGTCGAACATCTGGCACATAGTAGGTCCTTAAAAAATGAAAGCTGTTACCATTTTTACAAACAGCTTGAAATTTGCCTAGAAAAAGAAGCTGGTTCTCTTGACCTTTCATGGGTGGTTGAGCTCTGTGCTTTTGGAATATGTTGTTTATAAAAACTGTGATCTGTCACCTCCCTACTTGCAATGCCCTGGAAACACTGCAGGGAGGAAAAGATGAGGCCACGACCAAGTGTGACCTCGGGAAAGCAGGCGTTTTCTGGTCTGATTAGCAGCGGAACTGAGTAAGTCCACGATTTTAGCAAGGGCCAAGAAAACAGGCAGGGAGGGAGGGGCGCGTGTTCAGGGAGGACAGCCCTGAGTCTCGGGTGGAGCTGTCAGTGAGGACATGTCCATCTGGGACTATAAATAGCCGCTTGCTCTGGGCGCTCTGGGAGTGAGAGGGAATGTTCTGACATGCCTGCACACCCGCCTTTCTGGACCTTCAGGCATTTACGATAAACAGCCGAGGCTTCTGGAGGAAAGGAAGCTCCGGACGGGTGTGTCTCGGCCCCTGGCCCGGGGCACTCCTCGTTCTGCACAGCCCGGCCCACCAGGGCACTCGGGGTGGCGGTTCACATGGCAGAGTTGTGAAAGTCACAGCAGGAAGGGATCTCAGATGACATCTGCCCTGTTATTTACAGAAGGGGAGTCTGAGGCTGGGCCAAGTTGGGGGGGGAGGTGGCGACCGGCAGGCTCCGGAGCCACTCGCTGGGGTGAAGGCTCATGAACGCCCCTGGAGTTCTCTGTTCTCCTTGTACCTTAATGTTACCTGACATCCCCTCCTCCCACCCACCCGTGTGGGAAAGTGCAGAGGAGAGAGTGGGGAACCTCCCCGCGGTGGGTGCTGTTAGGATTTGGGTATATATTCTTACAGTCTTTTCCATAGTATGAGTCTTTTTTAAAATTTGAAGGCAATGCTGCATACCCAATTTTGTATCCTAATTTATTTACTTCAAATTACTGTGTAAGCACTTTCTCCATCATATAAATTCTTCAACATCCATGTCAATATCTTCCCAAATTCCTTCAAATGCGTAGCCCACAGTAAACTCAGTCATCGTTCCTCCACCGTTGGACATTTAAATCATTTCCAGCCGGGCACAGGGCCAATCAGCCTTTTGTACCCATCTCGTTTGTTTCTTACAACGACCATGTGAGGCCGGCATCGTTAACTCTATTTCGCAGGTGAGGACTGTGAGGTTCAGGGAGGTTGAGTAACTTGCCCAGGGTCACACAGCTGGGAAGTGGGAGTGAGGATTCAAACCTACGCTGCCTGATTCTGCAGCCCAGGCATCTATTTACTACCTCAGGCTGTAGTGGTGCTGCAGGGAACGTGTTGCGACTGAACTTCTGTGGGTGTTCGTGGTCATTTCCTTGGGATAGGTCCCAGGAGAGGGACACTAGGTCAAAGGGCAGAAGCAGTTTCAACATTCTTTAGTGCCGGTGCCAAAGGATTTTCCAGAAAGTGGTACCGATTCGCTCTCCCCACCCTCTCCTGACTGTTTCTCGTAAATGACCCCAGTGTGTGCCCAAAAGACGGTGCTCGGTGTCACCCATACCCACTCTGCCTCCCTCTAGTGTTTTTGCTAATTTGATGCATTGCAAAATGTAATATAATAACAATGTCTTGTCTTGACGTGGATTTCTAAAATTCCTAGTGAATTTGGACTCTTTGTTTTTAGCAGGCAGAGGTCTGGGTTTTACCTGCCTTGCAGTGACCATAGCATGCTCAGGGCAGCTGGCATCTGACAGGTGTCTCCCAGATAACGGAGGGCCTGGCTGGGAAGCTGTCTTTGCTCCCTCTGCTAGGCCTCTGTGATGTAGACTTACGCCGTTTTAATGGGGCACCAGAACCACTGCCACATTTTTCTCCCTCAAGGAACAGCCAATGTCATCACATCTTTGGAGAATAGAAAAGTAGCCAGTGCCAGAGCTGAGACTGCTGTGAGCTGTCCCCCCCTCAGGTGTTGTCTTGTCACAGGTGGCATTTACAGGAAAATATTGTAACTCTTCTACATAGGGTCCCAAATAGTCTGTTCTTCCCAAGTCAGGATGCATTTGCTTGGTCTAAGATGTGGTACAAGATTAAACAAAGGGTTTTCATTCTCAGACCAGATGTTGAGGAGGAATTCAGAACAGCTTGGAGCTGGCTCAGGCTTCTTAGGACCAGCCATGACAGTGGCAGCTGCAGGCCTGGCCAGTGGCTGGCACGACTCAGGCTCATGTCGTACCAGCTCCAGGGTGCTCGTCTGGGCTGCCGTTTGCACCTTTGAAGTGGGTCCTGTTTTCCAGATGAGGAGCTGGGATTCGAATCCAGGCAGCTCCAGGGTCTGGCTCTCAGCTGCTTGGCTTTATGTCTCACCTCTTCAGGAGAGCTGACATCTCCTTAGAGAAACAGAGATAAGTCCGGGGAAGAAGGCTGTCCAGCCGCTGTGGGGGCTGTAACTGGTACAAGAGCTTGGTCATGGGTTTTGTACATGGACGTCAGTGGTCTTGCTTTGTCATTGATTCCACTGGCTGCCTTCAAAAGGATGATGGAACAGTTAAATTTAAAGGTCCCTATGTTTACATTATGCAGAAACTACAACTTTTGCAAAATTTAGGTGTGGACTTTAACAAGTGCGAGGGCTACCTGGGTTTTCAAAACTCTGGCTTGGGGGCTATCAGCTACTCCACCCTGTCAGGACCCTGGGCTGACCAGGCCAGCGGGGCTGAGGCTGCAGGGGCTTCCTCTGTCCCTCCAGCAGGGAGGGGCTGCAGCCAGCCAGGGCAAGCCATAGGCTGCTCTCTCTGAAACCTTGCATAGCTCCCACATGCCCCTGGCACTGGAGGGGGAGCCTGTGGGGGGAGCGAGCATGTGTCCTGGGACACCAGCACCGGGCCTCTGAGCTGACAGTGGCTGGCAGGCTGTCCCAAGGGTGGGTGCTCCATTCCCCACCTGGCAGAGTTCCCTCGGCCCCTCCATGGGGCTCTACGGCATCAGCTTCCTGGAGCAGGTGTGTGTTGGGGGAGGGGACAAGAGTGATGACATTCAGGTATCCGCAGGCTCTCACAGTCCTATGGGGCATCTGGACTTGTCTGCGTCGTGGTTGAGGGCTGTGAGGACGTGAAAACCAGAAGACTGGGGGAGGGGTTTGGGAAGCCCCGAGTAGACTGGAGGGACTGACCACAGGGACCTCGTCTGTCCTCCCATGGGATCTCGCGCATAATAGGCACTCAGGTTTTAACCTCCCTCCTGATCTGTTATATCCGGTGCTGGCAACGGCCCACCTGGAGCTGGGGAGGGGCCCATGGGGCATCCTTGGTGGGGTCAAGGAGGCTTGGGGAGTGCCTGGTAAGGGTGGGGGACTGGCCTCTCCAGGTAGCCTGGTTCTCATCCTGGGCCAGTACCCCTTTCCAGAAGCCCCCACAAGAAAAGTCCACTCCACCCAGGCCCAGGGGCCAGAGCTGAAGTCTGTCCTTGGAGCCTGGCCCCCCAAAGTTTGAGCAAGGCCCCCGGAGTTTGTGGTGAGGCCGCGAGGCCTGTGTCAGGTGGGGCGTGTGTGTGTGGAGGGGGCTTCCCCTGAGGCCGGGGGGATGTGGAAATGGTCACCTCTGCTGCTAACGCCGCCTTGCCTGTCCTCTCACGCAGCGTGCGGCTGTGACCTGGCCGAGGGCGGCTTCTTCGTGCGGCAGGGCGAGTACATCTGCACACTGGACTACCAGAGGCTCTACGGCACCCGCTGCTTCAGCTGCGACCAGTTCATCGAGGGCGAGGTGGTGTCCGCGCTGGGCAAGACCTACCACCCCGACTGCTTCGTGTGCGCCGTCTGCCGGTGAGTGGGCACCGCCTAGCCTCCCGCCCCCGCGGCCCCCGATCCATCTGTCCTCCCTCCCCTTCCTCTCGTCCCCACCGTGTCCTCTGCGCGGCCCTCACTCTGCACCTTCTCTAGCTCTGTGCTGCGGCCACATCACAGGGAGCGCCCTGAGCCCAGGGGCTGTCTGTTGCTCCCTGGTCCCAGGTGCCCGGCGCAGAGCAAGCGAGCAGCTAGTGACCACTGCAAAGGGACTGGGTCTCCTGGGCTGAGCGGGAGGCTGGCAGGGGCCCTCACACGTGCTTGGTTCCTTCCTCCCCCTCCACAGCCCCCGACTCGTTCCTCCCAAGGGAAATGTTCCATTTCTAGAAAACAAAAAATAAAAAAATAAAAAACAGAGTTTATTTTCTGCTCTGTTCTCCCTGTTTCACCACACCCAGCTTGCAGGGGACATTTTCAATGTTGTTTCCAAAGCAGTTCTCTGTAGTTACAGCATGTGCCCGAGACAGAAACGGAACCTTTTGTCAGAGGATGCTGAGGAGAGGAGGTGGCAACAACAAGGAACATGTCTGGTAGAAGAGTCACTGTGTGTCACTGCAGCGTGACTTGGGTCAGAGTTCTCCCAGGGATTATCTGAATGTTTGATCTTTGTGTACATAGCTTGGAGATGAGGGCTGACGTGCTCACAGTTGGTTTGAAAGAGCACCTCTGGACAAGCCACTATTTAAAAAATACTAGCAGATAGCTCTGGTTGGGTTGGAGTAACTGGGGCTGGACTTATCCACCCACCATAAACAACTAGAAAACTAGACAAACTATACGAAACAACTGTTCCCAGACGTCAGATCACAGGCATCTCAGGACTAAGAGGAGGAGAAAACAAAATGAGCCCTGTGATCACGGCAGCTTTCTGCCTGGGGGCAGTGTCTTGAAGGCTAGTGCAGGGAGGGGAGCCCAAGCAGAGCCTGGCACCCTCCTGAGTTAGGAGGCACTGGCTGGGAAGGCAGAGGCCACAGCAGGGTGTAAGCGAAAGTCCAGAGGGGAGACAGTAACACGGAGCTCTAGAGATCTGCATGGGTGCCTGTGAGTGTTTGACCAAATATGAAGCCATGCAGACATAGAGGACGTTTCACAAAGTGGGGCAAAGAATGACAGGGTTGCTGTAGAATAAACAGTTCCCAGGTTTGGGAAACATTTGAGTTCTGACCAGAGTGGAGGTTCCTCGGTGGACACCCGGGACAGGAAGGAGGGATGCCAGAAGGGCCATGCCTTGTTAATAGAACCACCGTGGCCCTGGAGTGAGGGCTGCAATACACATGTTCTAATGAAGTACAAAAACAAGCCTCAGAAAGACTGTGCTGATCTGCACATAAACCGACTGCCTGCCCGAGCCAAGCCTGACACTTTTCATGGGAAGATAAAAACCCAGCACTCAATGACGTCAAATTTACAGTATACAACATCCGATCAAAACCCAGTAGTCATAAAATGACGCTGGAAAATGTGACTCAAAGCCAGAAGATCAGTCAATAGCGATAAACCCAGATTTTACAGCAATGGTGAAATTAGCAGATGATGACTTTAAAATGGTTGTTATAAATATGTTCACGTCTTTAAAGGAAACGTGAACATAAGTCGGAGAGTTATGGAAGATATAAAAAGGAACCAATGGAACTTCTAGAAATGAAAAATACAGTTCCTGAGATGGAAAGTGCCCTAGAAGGAACCCACAGTAGCTTGGGTATTGCAGAAGGAAAGAGCAGACACGGCAATAGAAGCCCTTTAAACATAAGCAAAGAGAGAACAAACGACTGGAGAACGTGGCAAGTGACTCGGCGCTCTGTACGTATGGATCCGTCTGTCTGTCAAGCTTGGGGTGAGACCAAAAATATTTGAAGATGGATAATGGCGGAAAATTTTCCAAACTTGATGAAAACTTTAAACCCATGGATCCAACCATCTCAACGAACACCAAGCAGAAGAAACACAACAAAAACCTACCAGCTCCACGTTAGTCCATTTTGTGTTATAGTCCGTATAAAGGAGATACCCGAGGCTGGGTAATTTATAAAGAAAATAGGTTCATTGGGCTCGCGGTTCTGCAGACTGCACAAGAAGCATGGTGCCAGCATCTGCTTCTGGGAGCTTCCAATCAAGGCGGAAGGTGAAGGGGAGCAGGTGTCGCATGGGGAGAGAGGAGGTGGTGCAGGGCTCTTTCAAACAACCAGCTCTCTCGTGAACTAGTAAAGTGAGAACTCGCTCATGATGGGGGGGCACCAAGCAATTCATGGGGCATCCGCCCCCCCGTGACCCAAACACCTCCCACCAGGCCCCACCTCCAGCTCTGGGGAGCAGATTTTGACGTGAGATTTGGAGGGACCAAACATTCAAACCATATCATCCATCATGATCAAATTGCTGAAAACCAGTGATAAAAAAATGTTAAAAGAATGAAGAGAAAAAAATGTCTACAGAAGAACAAAATAATGACTGCGGACTTCTCATCAGAAACTGTGCATGCCAGAAAACTATATAACATCTTTAAAGTGCCGAAGGAAAAATATCTATCAAACAATTCAATACCAAGCAAGAAAGTATCTTTCAAAAATGAAGACGAGACTGCTGAAGGGTGTGGGGTTTCTTTTGCGGGTGACAAATATGTTCTAAAATTGATTCTGGTGATGGTCGCACAACTCTGAATATACTAAAGCCCAGTCAGTCGTACATTATATTGTATATGAGTAAAATAAATGTCAATAAAGCTGTTACCAAAAAAATGAAGAAAATATAAAGACTTTTTTAGACACACAAAAGCTAAGAGAATTTGTTGCCAGCTGATCTGCACTACAATAAAATTACAGGAAGTTTTGTAGGCTGAAGGAAATACAAAATGAACAAATGTAAAAGCAAACCATCAGCTGGTAGAGAATAGTTAGAATACGTGAGTCTGATGTAGGGCTGGTATACAAAATATACAAAGAGCTTTTACAACTCAATAATAAGAAGAACAAAAAACCTGATAAAAATGGGCAGAAGAGTTTAACAGATACTTCACAAAAGATGTGAATGACCAATAAATACATTAAACAGGGCTTCACATCATTAGTCATCAGGGGAATGCAATCAAAACCACAGTGAAATGCCATCATACACCCACTAGAGTGACTAAAACCAGAAAGATGGGTAATGGCAAGTGTCGGTGAGGACACAAAGCAAAGGGACTTTTCATACATTGTTGTTAATGCAAAATGGTACAGCTCCTGTGGAAACTAGTTTGGCAGTTTCTTATAAAGTTAAATATACACTTAGCATATGATCAGAAATCCCAGTCTTATGTATTTGCCCAAGAGAAATGAAAGCATATGTCTACAGAAAGATTTGTCTGCAAATGTTCTTAACAGCTTTATATGTAACAGCCCCAAATTGGAAAAAACCCAAATGCCCTTCAGCAGTTGAGTGAAATACCTGCTGTGGTTTATCCATGCGTAATCAGCCATAAAAAGGAACAGACTATCGATGTGCAACAACATGGGTGAATCTCAAAAACGTGGTGCTGAACAAAACACCAAAGACCACCTGCAATGTGACTCCGTTTATGTGCAGTTCGAGAGGAGGCAAATCTGTCCATGGTGACAAAGCTGATCATGGTGCCTGGGGCCAGGGGTGGGGGTGGGGTGATCGTAGACAGTCACAGGGGACTTTTTGTGTGGACAAAATGTTCTATATTTTGATTGTGGTGGTGGTTACATGGGTGTATACATTTGTCAAGATGCATCTCAATGAAGTTGAAGAAATAAAATAATAGCTACCATTTGCTCAGCTCCCCACACCAGGTCCAGGCGGTATGCTGAAGCTGGTCATGCAGCATTTTCAATGGATGGATGGATGACAACCCTATGATGCAGGTGTTACTGGTCCCCATTTTATAGGTGAGAGACAGGAGTTCAGAGAGGTTGAGTAATGTGCTCTGGGTTACACAGCCAGAGATTCGCTCAGAGCACATCCAGGATGGGGGTTCCCACTCTGTCCCAGGGTCCACCGTGACCAGGGAGGCTGCAAGACACTGGGAGAGGCAGACTACAGCACTGAAGCAGATGACCAAGCATAAGGCCTCAGAGAGTGGCAGAGGTCCCGGGGCAGCTGGCGGGTGAGGGGACTGCAGGACCATCCAGCGAGCCTGGGGCCCCGGCCCAGCTCAGCCTATATTGGGTCCCCAACAGCAGGGACTGGCCGAACGGGAGCCCAAGAACACACTTGCTGCGTGAACCAAGGGCTCTGAATGCCAGCCCCACACAGTGGGGGCTACGGAAGGGCTTTCTCAGTGGAGGCCCAGCCCGCCCCTGTCCAGGAGCCTGGGCCATAGCCCCACGGGGAGAGCAGGCTGAGCTGGGCCTCCTGGGGGAGCATCAGTCCTTTACTTGTGCATTCATTCATTCGACAATGAATGCGTTATCTATTGAGTGCCTGGGGTCTGAAACCCAAGAAGGTGTGGAAGCTGGGGCCTTAAAGGGGCATGTCCTGGTCCCATACGTCTGCAGGCTTCTGCCCACAGAGGCACCAGGTCCTCTAGCCAGGCTGAGCTGGTGAAGGAAGTGGCCCAGTGGCTGCCAGCAGCTCAGTGGCAGCAGGTGTCAAGGACAGACATGTCTTAGGTTGTGCTCCTGGCCCCTGTCTGTAGGAGACCTGGCCTCAGCTTGCCAGACAGCAGCTCCCTGAGCCATCTCTCAGTCTCAATGGAGAAGTCCTTGGCACTGCGGGGTGGCGGGATCTCTGCTGCTCCACACCCAGCCTCCCTCTTGCTTTGGATGCAGAATTTAAGGTGGCACCAGAAACTCAGTAATCAAGGTAAATGATATTTTAATGCAATAGTTTTAAAAATTGAAATAAATGCAAAATAATCCATTTTGAACAAAATACCAGAATTTTAAATGAAGACAGGACCTGATTGTACAGCCCCTTGACTTCTACAAGGACACTGCTCTCTTAGAGGTCCAAATACGTAAATCTAGAACCTTGGCACCAGACAGGTCTTGGTTTGACTCTGGTTCTGACATGTGTCAGCTGTGTGTCCTTGGAAAAGTTAACTATCCTCTCTGAACTTCAGTCTCTTACCTATAGAGAAAAAATGAAGCACATACCAACTTAGACAAATGTCCTGAAGTTATTAAATGAAGCATGCATATAAGGTATCTATCATAGTGCCTGGCGCCTGGCACATAGTAGACGCTCAGTCCGCGGTGGCTACTGCCATAATTATTGAACTGACATGGACCAAGCCTCCAGTGTGGGCAGAGATGGCAGGGTGGGCTGGGGGAGGCCAGTGGTCCAGGCAGCCTGGCCGATGCCATGTGCCAAGCTCTGGGCTGGCCCTTAGCGGGTCCTTCCACAGCCTCGAGCCCTGTGATCCTGCCTGTTTGTACCAATAAGGAAACTGAGGCTCAGATGTCAGTGACTACCTGAGATCCCACAGCTGGCAGAGGAGGCCCTGCAACCTGGGCCTGCAGCACCCATCTCTGTGAGGCCCTGGGGGTGTGCGGCCTTGGTATTGTGCTCCGTGTGGGGCTCCCCCCAGAGAGAACAGCCGGAAGGTGGGCTGGCTGGTGACGAGCTCTCTTGTTTCAGGCTGCCCTTTCCACCCGGGGACCGAGTGACCTTCAATGGGAAGGAATGCATGTGCCAGAAGTGCTCCCTGCCCACATCGGTGGGCAGCAGTGTGCACCTGTCCCAGGGCCTCCGGAGTAAGTGGGCACTGAGTGGTGTGGGGGGTGGGCGCTGAGTGGCAGGGAGGGGTGGCCTCCGCAGTGCCTGGGGACAGGGGCCTGACAAACTGGGACCCAAAGCAGAGGCAGTTGCGATGCATAGCTGTGGATCAACAGAAGGCAGCCAGGAACAGAAGTCTGTGGGGCTCTCCTGCCACCAAGCCTTTGCACAGGCTGTACCCCCACCCTGCGCCCCGTGTGCCGCTCCTGCTTTCCCGTCCAATCCCGCTCTTGCTTTTGCCCAGCTGCAGCCCTCCTCCAGGAAGGCTTCCTGGTCTCTTTCTGGTCCTCTCCCTCTGGCATTCACGCTCAGCTCCCCTTGGTTAATCCCAGGCCACCTAGAAACCCTCTGGGGGAGCACATAGACGAGCACTGAGCTCTGGGCTCCTGTGGTCAGGGGCTCTCGGGCCCACTGCTCCACCCCCCAGGAGCTAGGCTAGGTATGCATGCAGTGGGTGCTCAATACATGCTTCTTGCATAAGGAAGTGGGAGGCTGTTACCGTAGAAGAACAAAGGCCTGCTGGAGAGTCACAGGTTTGCAGGTGTGGGGCAGAGTGAAAGCAAGGTGGGGGCAGCAAGGTGGCCTTTCTCAACCTGGGGCGCATTGGGTTAAGAGACGGGACGCGGGGTGGGGGGTGCCCAGCACACCAGCACCTGCTGCTCCCAGGCGTCCGCTGCAAAGGCTGTCTTTCCAGAGCCCACCCTGAGTGCAGTGGTCACTGTGGAGTCCCCAGAGGCAGGGCCACATGTCCCAGGATAGAGGAGGGGTTTCTACCAATTTCTGGAGCCAGCCCCTACCTGCGGTTAATTTCCCCTCCATGTCAGACACCTTCTTTCTCCCACCTTGTCTGCTGTGTTGAGGTCTCTTCAGAGGTGACGCCACCGCTAGCCTCCCTGGAGCTCAGTGTCAGCTCGGGGGGCTCGTAGTCATTTTACTCTGTGAGATGAAGTGAAGCAAGCTCCAGCAGCACCAGGTGGTGAGGTTGTTGCTTTGGGATTTGCTAGGAGATTCCTCCATGCAAAAATTTCTCTCCAGCTGAAGCCTGTATTAGTAGGATTTTTGAGAATTTGCTTCACGAACAGTCGTACTATTATAATTAAATATCACATAGTAATCAAAAGCTCAGCAAAATTTTAAAAAGGGGGGTATTAGTTTTGTACAGTTTGTCCAGAGCTTCCTGGCAGCCAAAGTAAAAAGGGAAACATGATGGACCATAGAATCATAATCTGAGATTTTTTTTTGAGATTTTAAAAAATATCCTTGGTAGAAAGGTTTTGCCCTTTCCCTTTTCAAATGTAAGTTTATTTCAAAATCTCAAATTTGCATTTTCAAAGAACAAATGCTCCCCTGATTCCCAGAGGGTCTAATGATGTAACCTGACCCTTCTCCCAGCCCATGGTGAGACTCCTGAGCTTAGGACATTTCTGTGCTTAGAAAACATTAAACCATTACCAGCCCTTGGCTCCCGTGTTGATGCCTACAGTTTCCCACTCCTGCCTCCTTCTGTCCCTAGAGTGGCCTGCCAGGAGGAGCTGTTTTCTCCTACAGGTGCAGAAATGCCCTGAGCCGGGTGCGCGTGGGGCATGCTGGGTGCCCAGTGTCCCTCAGGCATGGGAGGGCTGGGGTTTGGGCCAAGGTCTTTAAACTCTAAAGCAAGTGAGCTCACCCTGTTACCACCAGTGGCCGTCCAAGGAGGTGGCCTTTGTTCTGAAACGTGAGACACAGGTGGAATTTCAGGCGGGGGGCGGGGCGGGGGGTACTAGAGGTGAGAACAGGGGCAAAGACTGGAAAACTGTGGAATGTGCTGGGAGCACCACCAGACCACGTGAGTGCACAAAAGGACTGCAGCGTGGGGAGGAGAACAGGAATGATGCTGGGGAGAGGGAAGCCAGGCCGCGGCCTTCCCCAGAGCCACGCGGAGGAGCGTGTGTCCTGGGCAGGGAGGAGCCGCAGATGGCTGCTGGGAAGGGGAGTGCCAAGGTCCGCCCTGAGTGCTAGGAGGCAGCCTAGCAGCACGCTGTGCCTGGCCAGGGCCCGGGCGAGGGAGTGCGGCCCTTCCACAGCAGGGAGGCCTCCGACAGCTGCCTGTGCGGCTGCCCTTCCCCGGGGAAGTGGACAGTGGCTGGCTGCTTAGGTAGGGCTCCAGCTAGGGTCCCTTGGCCCTGAGCGTCCCTCAGCTGCTCTTGGGCCCTGAGCCTGTGGCTTAGTGACAAGAAATGCTTCAGGCTAGGCCATTCGGGCCTCCTTCCCGGGAGGAGCACGCCCAGCACCCCGCATGCCTGAGCCCCACTGTGCGTGGAGAGGCCCCTCTGTCCCTGAAGCTCTGCTCTGCCCCACGAGGCCCCCCTGCTCCCCTCCAGGCTCCTCCCGGCGCTCCAACGCTGAGCGCATTGCTGGTCCGGAGCCGGTCACTGGGCATCGGTCACAGGGCAGCCCTTGAAGAGGCCACACACTATGCTGACCGGGAGCGGTTCTGAGTGCTCCCCACTGTGTGCCAGGGCAAGATGTGGTCCTGCTCCAAGCCTGTGATATGGGCGTGGGGCCTGCCAGGGTTGTGGGTGGTGGTCTCGCCTGGAGGTGCGAGAGACAGGGCTCGGGCTGGGGACCTGGTCTGTCCTTGCTGAGAAGCCCCCAGGGCCAGTTCTTGAGCTTGGCCACGTCCTGGCTCCGTAGCTCCACTGGCTGGGGCTCAGGCCCTCCTGGCACGGAGGGTCTCACACCTGGAGCTGGGACCTGGGGAGGCCCCCACCAGAGTCAGGAATGCAAGGCAGGAGGAGGCACGTGCAGACCTGGGGTCCCAGCCCAAGGACAGGGTGACAGCTTTACAACCTGGGCCATGGCACTCAGAGCCCCTGTGTTTTCTGCTCACATGAGGCTGCACGGGTGCTACAAGGGCAGTGACAGGACCCGCAGCCCCCCACCCCCACCACCGGGAAGCCCCCTCCTGTGTGGGGCTTTGAGGTGAACTGAGGAGCCAGCCTCCAGGAGCCCCCGCCCTGCGTCCCCAGTCCAACTAGGACCCTGGGGCGCCAGGGTGGAACTTGGCCATGTCTCACCTTTTCCAGCAGCTGCTCTGGGCTCTTCTTGCTCATCATAGGCTCCCAAAAGAAATCTCAGGCCAAGTTCATGAATTGTCAGTCATTTTCAAGTTTTGGAACTCTGTCAGAGTCCTCATTTCCAAAATGCAATCTCAGATTTGACTGAGAATCTGAGCTTCTCCCCATTCCCCTGACCCTACTTAGACCTGGGTGCTGCAGGGGTCTGGCCCTGCACCCCCCATCCTGCGAGCTCCCAGCTGGGGCTCTGGGCTGCCCAGCACATCCTGGTCCCACGGGAGTTGACAGCAGAGCCGGGGCTCGAACCCATGACTGTGTCTTCTGGGGAAGGGAGCACTTTGGGGGAAATAGGAAACTGGAAGTTTCTAGAAGGGTCATGCCAGAGAAGAGAGCCAGGCCCAGGGTACATGGGCAAGTGGACAGCTCACTTTGGGGGCCCCCGCAGGCCCCCTCACGCTCTGTTAGGGATGTCCTGCTGCTGCCAGTGCTGGCCTGCACGTTTGTCACACGGGATCCTGTCCTTGCCAGGCAAAGCCACGCTGAGCTCCAGGTGTGTTGGGAAGTGGTGACTGCAGTTTCCATGACAACGTCCCTTTTTGCTCGCTACTCTCTATTAGTGACACTTCCGCTGCGAGTTGACGGAAGGGAGCGGGTGGGTGTGAGGTCCACGTCACTCCTGCCGCTGGAGAGCGAGGTCTGGCATGGAGGGGGGAGCCCTCGAATCTGGTAGGAGGCAGAGTGGCAGAGATGCCTGCGCCGGCTTCCAGAGGGAACAGCTGCGGCAGTGCTAACCACGGCAGAGCTGGGCCCACGGAGTAGCTGTCACCTCACGTGTGTTCATTGTTTATCTAACTCACCCTCACTCAGGGCCCCTGCACCCACATCAGCTCTCTGGAGGCTGGTGCTCTTCCGATCCCCATACAGCATGTCCCTATTTTACTGGGGCCCAGGGAGGTGGCATGCCTGGCCCACAGTCACACAGCGGGTGGGGCAGAGCTGGGATGTGACCACTGCTCCCTGCTGCCTGTCCTCTGGTCATCACTGCAGCCTGTGTGGCGTGCTGCCTTGGTGTGCCCCTGACAGAGAGCCAACCGAGGTCGGAACAGGGTTTCTCAGCCTTAGCACTGTGCCCGCAGATTACCCTTTGTTGTGGGGTTGTGCTGTGCACAGGGGGGTGTTTGGCGTCCTGCATCCACCACCAGATGTTTGGTGGGTGGTGGCCCTACCCACGGGGTGTCGGATCCCCCTCTCCCCAAGCTGTGACAAGCGAAAGGGTCTCCGGACACTGCCAGATGTCCCCTGGGGAGCAAGCTTGCCCCCAAATAAGAGCCATCAGATGTAGAGTGTACAAAATGTGCCGCAATCGTCCTGTGAGTGGGAGAGCTGAGGGTGGAGCTGCAGCCAGTGGCTGTCTTGTCTCTGTCGGGACGGGTGCGGAGTGGGACAGGGTCGGGGTGGGCGGCCCAGGGGCCTCCAGGACTCAGGCTGGGGGGCGTCCGCTCACCGGGTCACCATTCGTTGTTCATTCGGGAGCCCCCGGCCTGCACTGGGCCTCCGGGGGCCTGAGATGAATAAAGGCCCCTCTCCTCAGGGCCCCGATCTGGAGTTTGAACCTGTTCCCATGTTGTTTTCCAGAGCTGCACGGGACTGTGAACAGTGTGATAATTTAGGAAATGCAGAGGTTGACCAACAGTTTTGTGGGTGTTAGATTTTTTTATTCTCAAAAACAATATGACTGTGGTCTCTGCCAAAGAGAGTAACGAAGACACACAACTCTGCAGGGCAGGGCTGGGGCTGAGGCCCTGGGACGCAGGGGCGTGTGGGCAGGGGCAGCATGGCTGGGGGGCGGGGTACGAGGAGGAGGCCATGGACCCGCTAGGCTGGTGGCCGTGCGATGGAAAGCACAGGTCACCATGGGGAAGGACAGCAGAGAGAGGTCCTTGGCTGGCTGGGTGCGGAAGGAGGAATCCCAAGGCTGACTGGGTGGGTGGGGGGGGGCTGGGGGTTCAGGCCTCTCCCCTGCTTACATTTCCCTCTGGTGGGCCCCTTGGCTCATGGCTAGGCTCAAAGTTCTGCCTCCCAGCAGAGGACAAGCAGGGCCACCCAGACCCACCGTAGTCAGAGCCCTGGCTGCCTGGACCCCCCTCCCCGGCCAGTCCCCCACCCCAGCGTGCTCTTGTCTGAGTACACACCTCTGCCAGGAGCCAGCTCCAATATTCTGGAAGGCAGGGCCTTGGTTTTCCCGGCTCCTAGCCCAGGATGCACACAGTGGGCGCCCCATGTATGCAGGAGCAAACCTCACAACCTGTTTTCCACATGCTCCCATGGGCTGCCGTGTAACAGGGTCCTGCCATACAGTCGCTTTGGCAGTCCCCTCTGTCCCTCCCTTCCCACTGCTCAGGTGCCTTCATAGGGTCTGGAGAGCCGTGGGGGCAGGCACCTCTACCCCCAGGTCGCCTCGCATGCCCCAGGCGGCCTGTGAGGCCCCACGACACGGGTGCGGGCCTCCCCCGAGCCTCTCTGCCCGCGGCGAGGACGTCCGTGTTCTGTTCTCTTTCTTCCAGGTTGTGGGGGCTGCGGCACAGAGATCAAAAACGGCCAGGCCCTGGTGGCTTTGGACAAGCACTGGCATCTGGGCTGTTTTAAGTGCAAGACCTGCGGGAAGCTCCTGAATGCCGAGTACATCAGCAAGTACGTGGGGCGAGGGCCGGGGGAGATTATCAGCTGGGGCTTCCAGATTCTGGGCGGGGCGGGGCCCCAGCTCTCCCTCTGTGTCTCTGCTCCTGGAGAGGTACTCCTGTCCTGCAGTTGTCCCGCAGGAGGCAAAGCAGTGTCTGACCCATCTCCGTTGTCAGGGAGGGACCCCACGACCATGCTCTGTCTCCTGCAGGGCAGGGGCCCCTGGGCAGCTCCCGCTGGCACAGCATCCCCAGATGTGCAGTCCAGCTGGGGCGGTGGCTGGTGTGGGGGGCAGAGGAGCGAGGTTTTATCAGAGATACTGGGGAGCCTTCTGGGAGGGTCACGGCCGTGAACAGAGGCAGCTCAAGGCCAGGAGCTGGGGTGTGTTTCCACCCTGGGTGATTGGGGAACTGGGCAGGTGGCCCCCAAACAGCACAGGTGAGGGGCGACTGAATGGAGGAACTAAAAAGGGCAGCCAGGGCTCCCTCCTGGGAGTTAGAGGCTTTTCCGGCAATTTTTGTCAAAGGCTGTGCTTGTTCTTGATGCTCCAACGGGAACAGAATCATCACAGGAATTGATTGAGTTAAAAAGTTCTGGGATAAAACTTCAAAGAATGGAGTGCACGTGCGCTCACACATATGCACGACTGCATGTAACACAGACTCTGAATAATGTCCCTGGATGTCCCATGTTGACTTCCTGGTCAACCCTGCTCTCTAACTCTACAGGGTGTCACACCACTGAGGGAAACTGCTCGAGTGGACCTCTTTGTATTGTTTCTTACAACTGCACGGGGATCGACAGTTATCTCAAATAGATCATTTTAAGTAAAATCCCCACACCAAGATGAGCTTGCAACCAGGGTGGAGGGGCCTGTGAGCTCCCCAGCCTCTGTCATAGCAAAGAGTGGGTGTAAGACACAGGCAGAGCACTTGGGCATGAATGAGGGCACCCAGCCCCCAGCAGGCTACGGTTCCTCACGCGGCGCTGGTAGCTCACCCGAACCACGCGTGTTACTTAGCAGCCTCCAGAGCTGTTCTAGAACTGACAAGGAGGGCGTTGGTGTTGCCATGGAGATGTTGTCATTAACCTCCTGGGTTTGCTGCAGATGCACCTATTTGTGGATTATAATGAGGGCCCCAAGGTCAGCAGCATTTGGAAGTAGGTCCTAAGGTCTGATTTATACCTTCTCCCTCATGTAGAAGGAAGGACTGTCACCATCCTGAGAGATGCCTCCTCAGAGAGCTGGGGGTCACTTGGAGGCCACACTGAGAGAGGGACCCCCGGCCCCAGGCTCATGGCCCCACACTGGGCCCTTCCCCTGCCAAGGCATCTGTGGGCCTGGCGATGCCAGAGCTGTGAGGACAAGAGGGTGGCGTTTACTCAGATCTAATCCTTGACAGCTTGGGAGATCTACCCTCTGTCACAGCTGTGTGAAAATCAACCCAAATTCGGAATGACACGGCCACTTCGGCAGTGCTGGAGGGGGATGTACTGGAGTGGCCCCGCTCTGTGCAGGCCACTCCACACCCAGCTCCTGCGAGGCCCGGTTGGTGATGACATGGCCTTGCCTCTGTGGACAAGGGCCAGCCATGTGCCAGGCGCTGGCCCCACCTTCTCTTATTTAGTGCTTACTATGATTTCTCCCATTTTACAGGTGGGGAAGCTGAGGCTCAGAGAGGTTAAGTGACTTGCCCAGGGTCACGCAGCTGGGATGTGGCATTTGAGTCCAAGCCTGTTCACTTAACCATGGCTGAGCAGCGCCTCCCTTTGCTGAATGAGGCCACCAGAAACCTCAGGGCCACCTCTGACCTTCCCTCTCTCATCTACATGGCATTGTCGTGTTCTATCTATCTCTTAATAGTAATTTGAAAGGTTTTGAATTAGCCCCAGGAGCTCTGCCCGCATTATCCCCCCATCCGTGATGCAGCAGAGAGCTGTTTTCCCTGTGGCTCCTTTATTGGCAGCTCAGGGTGTAGGCAGCTTGCTCAGGGGGCAGGGCCCGGAATGACTGTCTCTAGTGACTAACACTAATTCCCTGACACCGTGACGGTACCTGGCTCGCAGTAGGCACGTTGTGAATGTGCACAGAGAGAGTAGATGCATCCTTGTGGCCCTCCTGCTCCTTCCTGCTAGCAGGAGGCCGGGGCACCTCCACGTGTGGCCAGAGCCAGCCTCTGTCACCCTTGAGTTCCTGGGAGCAGGAACCACCTGCCTGCACCTGGCTTTCTTGTCATCCTTGAGCCCGGTCCCAAAGTGGGTGTCCTGCCATACCCCCTTTCTGGCTCATGTTTTTCTGGGTGCCCCAGATGTTGATCTTTGGATGGAAGGAAGGGGAAAGAAGAGTTCTGTGGAAACATCTCATGTCCCAGATGCGGCTATTGTTCCCTCGGCCCAGCCTCTGCAGGCAGCCGCCAGCCCCTCGGCCCCCCACTGTGCAATGGCCTTGCCTCTATAAGCCTCAGTCCCTCCACCTGTAAAATGGGATGGTCTTCAGAGCATTTCTTGTGGGGTTGGTGCCTGCAAGCGCCCGATGAACGCTCCCTATTAGAGGGATTGTTATTTGGAGCAGGAGGAGGTGGGCATGCCTCCCACTCTGATGCAGACCCTCTGGTTGGGAGAGTTGTCAGATCCTGGGGTGAGGCACCCACCCATCCTGACACCTGTCTCATTGCAGGGACGGGCTGCCCTACTGTGAAGCCGACTACCACACCAAGTTCGGCATCCGCTGCGAGGGCTGTGAGATGTACATCACGGGGCGCGTGCTGGAGGTAAGCAGCCCGGGGGCCTGGGCCCGCACGGCCCCGCCCTCTTTGAGATGAGGGCTTACTGCCCCCCGGAGTTACTCTGAAGTTTGTGTGTTTGTGCAAGAACCTGTCCCGCCCAGCCTTCACCTCCTCCCCCACCCCAGCTCCACCGCAGGACACGCTGTGGGGCCTGCTCAGTGCCACCTCCTCAAGGAAGCCTGCCTCACACTGCACTCTCCTGTGCCACTTTCCAAACTTAGACAGTCGGAGAGGGGGAAGGACTTGGAGATCTTTTGGCCCAGCCTTTTGCTGTGTAGGTTGGGACTCAGGCATGGAGGATGGGAAATAAACCCGGGAGGTGGGGGCGGTGCCCACGGCCCCATGGTAGGACTGTGTCCCCAGAGGAGGCCCAGGGTGGTCACCTGGCAGGCAGGGTAACTGGCAATTATGGGGGCCTTCTAGGTACTGATAGTGCTGTGTTTCTGGGCTTGGGCAGTAGGAACATGGGCGTGTTCCCTCTGTGAACATTACATGTGCTGTGCGCTTTTGTACGTTTTGTTCAATGAGATAAATAGCATGGCGCCAGGCCCAGGCCCCACCCACTGGATGCAAGGCCCCGCCCACCCGATACACAGGCCCCACCCACTTGATGCACAAGCCCTACCCACCCGATGCACAGGCCCACCGCTCTGCAGGATTCCTTGGCTTGGGGCTAGGTGCTGGGACAGAGAGATGGACCTTCCAGCCCCTGGGCTGGCCCATGGTCTGTGGGGAGGGGAAAGGTGACCAGAGGGTCTCAGAATGGGGAGGGGCTGAGCACTGACCTGAGGAGGTCACAGGCCTGGGGTTTGCCTGTGAGAGCAGGTGGGAGGGCAGGCTGGGTAGGGGTAAGGCTGCAGGAAGTAGGAACCTAGGGGTCTGGGGACGCCTGGGCCAGACCTGCATCTAGAGTGCCCCTCTGGCTGCCGCAGAGGCCAGGCTGGACAGGGTGGACGGGGTGCTCCCTGCATTCCAAGGGCTCCTGTCAGCTCCCACAGCAGGCGCCCAGCACCTGAGAGGGGCTCAAAATGCCTGAGTGGAGTTGAACCGTGTGCACTGAGGGGCTTTTCTTCTGATGACACTGCACCTCTGAGGCACCTGGACCTCACCCACCTCCTTTCAAATCCCTCCCTCAGCCCTTCTACCTGGGGGGCCGGGGTGGGGCCACACCCATCCCAGTCCCTCCTGCTGCTCCTCGTTTCCCCAGGTGGAGACTCCAGATTCATACATGAGCATGTTGTAATATTGTATCATATTTCATCGTACCATAAGCTCTTCCTCTGAAATGCAGGTGGCTCCGAAGCTCACGCAAGTGAACACCAAATGTGGGCGCGTCCATCCTACACCATACACACACCACCTCCTGCCACTCACCTGGGCGCCTAGCTGGGTCCACCCACATGCTGGGCCATCGGCCACCCAAGAGCAGGTGGCAGAGCCGGACTTGAGCCCGGGCTGCCCAGGCTCTCCTGGAACCTCTTGTCCTTTCCTGGTGCACAGACGTGGGTTTGCATTTTTGACTTAATAGCGTATCACCTTGTGCCTAATGCCCTAAATGGGGTGCATCTTGGGCCACCGCTGTCACGGCTGCAGGTGCATGCGCCTAGCCCAACCCACCTTCCTGACGTCTGTGGGCAGCAGCCCCTGCACCAGAGAGGTGCTGGCCTTGGCGGGGCAGAACTGACCCATCCCTGCTGCTCTGCCCCTCTGGGCTCTGGGCACATGCTGCACCCGTCCAGCCTGGCCATGGTCAGGGTGTCAGGAAGCCCGCATCTGGAAGGTGCCCCCAACTCTGTGCTGGCCTGGTGGCAATTGATGGGGGAGCCTCCGTTACTGTCACGGGGCAGTCAGCAGCCCCCTTGATGGATTGGGGGGGCAGGGACGACCTCATGTCTGCCGGGCAGGTGTCCCCATACGTAACGCCAAATCAGAATCGGGGGCTCAGAGCCTGGGAGTGGGGCCCCTCGGTGTGCTCGTGTTCATCAGGAGGGGACTGTCCCAGCTGCCAGGAGCAGAAGCAGGGCAGTTCTGGGTTTCCTCCTTGCCCCTGGCTGGGGAGAAAGGGCCTCCCAGGGAAGATTAATGCTTTTGTTTTCGCCTCTGCCGGGAGGCGAGTCTGGTGGCGGGCGAGGGCGGCGGGCTCTGCAAAGCTCTGAGCAGCCTCCGCGGCGTGCAGGCGGGAGCCGCAGGAGGAGACGAGCCTGGCTCCGCAGAAGGGGAGCTGCCGCCGCTGAGGTGGCACCGCCTGAAGCTCGGCCCAGCGTGCCGGCGCCCGGCCAGACAGCGAGGGAGCCTCCGGAACAGGGGACAACCGCCGGCTGAGGGTGAGCGCGGCCACCCTCACGGGCACTCGGCAGGCCCGCGGAGGGGGCTCTGGTGCCGGGTCACCGTGCAGGTAGGAAGCCTGGCCCGCCCCTCCGAGGGGCTGATGGGGGCTTGCTGGACCCGTGCTGCCCGGCAGCGGGTGGGTTTTCCTGGCAGATCAGTCAGGTGTGAGGCCCCCCGGCGGCGCCCGTCCCCCCACCATTTTGCCCAAAGGTGCTTGTCAGCGCCCTGGCTTTCCTGTCTGCAGAGCCCCAGCATCCCAGGCTCCCCCGCCAGCGGGAGCCCTCGTCTGCCTGCGCTGTGTCTGCACGGCAGGCACGGTGCCATCTTAAATGCTGGGCGCCAGCAGCACCCGCCCGCCGTGAAATGTGCATTTGGTGGTGACAGTGGGGCTTCTCCCCCCACCATTCACTCCTAAACGGGTAGCATCCCCTGATGTGTGTTCTCCTGCAGCCTGCCTGTCTCTGGGTGTCGGTCTCCATGAGCCTACTCCTTGCTGGGGTAGCCTGGGGGCGTGAGAGGGGCTGGCATCTGTGCCCCCCGCCCTGTGGGCCGAGACACACTGCTGAGAGTGGGGGGCCACGCTGTGGGAGCAGAGGTGGGTGGCGAGTCTTCCCTGGGCACCTGGCAGCAGTGTGCTGCAGTGCCCGCTCCTACAGAGGGAGGGAGTCACCCACAGAGGGGGCCGGGATGTGGCTGGTGGATTCAAAGGGATCAGTGGTGTGACCAGACAGACCCTAGACCCAGCTGTCCGCAGCTGGACAAAGGGGAGGAGGTGTTGCCTGTGGACTTCCAGGTCCTTCCAGGGCCAGGCCCTCCTCCCTCCAGGGTCAGCTGATGCCTCCCTGCAGAGGTGGGTGTGTGTGGAGGGGTGGGGGCTTCTTTCTCAGCCCGGCCCTCTTAACCCTGCAGTGCCTGGTGCAGCCTGTGCACCAGTGGCTGTCTCCATGGTAGCGAGGAGCCCAGCGTCCCACTGGGCCCACTAATTAATTCCTCCCTCCCCTCTCCCCTCCCTCCCTCCCTCCCTCTTTTCTTCCTTCTTACCTTCCCTAGTCAGCCACTCACCTTGTAGACCCTTCCTGGACTCACCGTGTGCCCCACCCGGGGCTGGGTTCACAGAATGAAGATGACAGGGCCCCTGCGCTGAGGAGCGTGGTCCTGCAGGAGCCCGCAGGCGAGGGGCTCACTCTGCCCTGAGTCAGGGGTCATTAGACATTGCTCCATCTCCTGCAACTGTGGGAGATTTTTTTATTTGCTTCCTGCTGTCTAAGGTTGGGTGCTTTGCATTTTACCCTCCTAAACGTGGATGACTCTTATCATTGGGAGAAAACAAACCATGTTTCCTAACAAATACATCGTTTCCAAAGGATAGAGGTGAAGTCAACTTCTCCAGTCCCCAACTTCTCTCTCTCTTTTTAAAAAATAAATGTGTTAATTTTTAAGATACACTCCGAAGGAATACCTGTTTTTCATAAAATAAGCAAAAAAATCATCCCTAATGAATGCCATCACCCAGACTAACTACTGTTAGCATTTAGAAGTCATACTTTTAGATTTTGCACGCACACAGACACACATAGACACACAGACAACACACACAGACACACACAGCCAACCACAGACAACACACAGACGCACACAGACAACACACACAGAGACATGCACACACACATAAAACATATACTGACACACAGACATACACACAGACATGCAGAAACAGACACAGGGACACACGCACATATAACGCATACTGATATACAGATAACACACACAGACACAGACATGGACACGCAGGCACACGTGTTTACTTGCCATTAGCCCAGCCATCGTGTCCATACATCACATCCCAACCCAGCCACGTGGCAGAGCCCCCTGTCCTTACCTTCAAGTGTGGGTCCATGGTGTCCTCCATAGTGTTCCCTGGTCCCTGAGTCTGAGGACGCTGGGGCAGCTGCGTTAAGCCGCTGTCTTTGCTACAGGACCTCTTAGAGCCTTGATGTGCAGATGTGCACATGGTGAATATCTGCAGGTGGGATCACGGTAGCTGTTCCCAGACTCATTCTGGCACAACCCATTTGATCCCCCAGGGATGGCCGAGGCAGGCCTCGTGGGCACCGTGCTTCCTCATTCAGGGCGTCTCTTGGATGGCTTCTCTGTGCGCGACACTGCTCTGAGGCCGGGTACAGTGGAGACTGTGGCAGCATTGCCCAGCCCCCCGAAGCTCACGCCCCGGATGGAGCTAGGAAGTGAGCAGAGGGGAGAAGGGAGTGGGCTGGGCCGGGTACCAGGAGGAACCGTCTTCCGAGGCCTACAAGGAGATGGGTGCGGGCAGGGTCCACAGTGGGGAGGGCAGGAATGGGGTGCAGGGCAGGGTGCTGGGCCCTTCCTCCCAGGGTAAAGAGCCCCTCAGGCTCCTGTGCCAGCCACGGAGCCCCACCACCACCCCCAATTGCCCGGCCCCTGCTCAAGCCTTTGATTTGCTTCTCCATAAATTTCATTTTCTCTGCACGCCATGGTGATTAGGTCTTTTAGGATCTGGACTCAGTTCTGGAAATTCAAAAAGGAAACTAAAGTTTTGAGTTGGGCGAGTGAGTGCAGGATGAGCAGCCTGGGGAGCCGCCTGCCCTGGGCCCCAAGGAGCTAGAAGGAGCCCGGGCGGAGGGAGGATGAAGGGAGGGCTCGGGAGGCAGTCCACATGTGGCCTGCTCTCCAGTGAGCAGAAGAGGCCTTTGCTCAGGATCTTGTAGGTGGATTTAGGGAGGAAAGGGCCACCTCCTCGGGTATGCAAGGCCCATCACAGAGGAGGGCTGACCTGTCCCCCAGCACCCCCGTGGGAAGGGGCCGCTGACCCACTCTGCACGTCCGAGGTGGCACCGGCAGAGGACCTGTGGGTGCCCCGTGCCGCCACAGGCTATATCTGTGCTTCCCTGATGAGCCTTGTTCTGGCTTGTTAAAGATGACAGCCACATGTGGGAAGGCACGAGATGTCTTTCTAAAACCATGTGCTACAAAATCTCACGGGCTTTTAATATACTTTTTAAATGCGAGCCATCTTGAGCCCCGCACAGGTGGAATCTGCAGGGGTGGCCGTGCAGATCTTCACACTGAAACCACCAGTTGCTGATGTTTTAGGACCTTCTTGGTGGAAACTGAGAGAGAGGAGCCCTCACAGGACAGGATATGGCAATGTGCCAATGACTGGGACACCCCAGTCGCTGTCAGAGAGAAGGCAGTGACAATGACAAGCGACATGAGTAGCAAGGACACTTTTCTCTTTTGACTCCATCAGCCATCGCTGGCCACCCATACATAATTCATCTGCTCCCCGGGAGTGTGGGGTAGGGACGGGTGACCTTCCCAATACGGGTACCTTCCAGCTAGATGTCCTGGAGTCAGAGAGCCCAGTTATCCTACCCCAGCCTGAGAGGGAGGGACAGTCCCCTCCACTTTATGAACAGGGGCCCAGAGCCCCCAGACACGACACCAGCCCAAGTCACACAGCGGGAGGTGAGAATCTGAGCTGGAATCCATCACCTCCGTGGCCTCAGCCATGAACCTGGGACAGGCCGGGCACCTGCAGGCACATTCCTCAGTCAACTGCACAGCCCCTGAAGTCCCCGGGGCCTGGAGACACAGGTACCCCAGCCCTGTCTCTTCCCCAAAGATGGAATGTTCCGGAACATGGAGCACCCTTGAAATTTGGTCTGGCTGTTGCCTTTCACTCTTTGTAGATGAGTGGTCCAAACCATGAGAGAGGGTGCTGGTTCCTGACCACAAGGCTGAGGCCACCCTTCCCGTGAAGCCAAGGCTATGCAGTCAGTGGAAGGGCGCGGAGGTGGCATTGGCTCTCACGTGGCTCTAACTCACGCTGTGGCTTCGTGGACCCTGGGCTCCTCCTCAGCGCAGCGAGCTGGGCGCTTGCTGTGTGTGTATCAAAGGCTCCTGTCTCTGTCACAGCACATCGCAGGTGCTCTACTCCCTTCCCTCTCCCAAGTCCCTGCCGCGGGTTTAGGAGGAGGGCTGTCTACAGGAACAGTGTGCTGAAGCGCAGCAAGTTCCACGCTGCAAGCCCCGGGACCTGCAGGGCTTGGCCACAACTGGTGGCCATTGTGTCCCCAAGGCCCGTGGATGTCTTCCAGGGAGGCAGCTCCCAGTCCTGCCCAGTTCTAGTCCTGGCTCCTGCATCTTTGATGTTGGCCTTGGGTAGGTCTCCTTGCCTCCCTGAACCTCAATTTCCTCATCTGGAAAATGGGGATAGAGAACAATGCCCAACCCAGGACTTCTTGTGAGGATGAACTCGAGCAATTTGAGTAAAGCACTCAGTGCAATGCTTGGCTTATGGTTGGTAATAAGAAGTTCCCCATCTGGGGACCAACCTTGTTTTTAAAAATGGAGGAGACATTCACATAACACGCAATTAGCGACTTACGATGTACAATTTGGTGGCATTTGGTGCATTCACGATGTTGTGCGTCTTCCACTTCTCTCTAGTTCCAAGACTTTTTTATCACCCCAAAAGGAAACCCCACACCCACTGAGCAGTCCCCGCAGCCCCTGGCAACTGCCCATCTATTTCTGTCTGTGTGGATTTGCCTGCTCTGGACATTTCAGAGAGAAGGAATCACGTAACCAGTGGCCTTTTGTGTCTGGCTCTTCTCACTTAACGTGCCTTCAGGGATCGCCCGTGCTGCGGCAAGGTTCAGCTCGCCGTTCCTTCCTGCGGCCCGATGGCGTCCCACTGCACGATAGACCACAATTCCTTTGTCCGTGATGGACATTTGGGCGGTTGGGCCTTTTGGTCATTATATATAATGCTGCTGTGAATATTCATGTACAAGTTTTCGTGTGGACACATATTTTCATTTCTCCCGTTCTGTTCTCTTTGTTTTTCTTAAATGCCAAGGAGTGGCATTGCTAGATCGTAAGGTAATTCTGAGTTTAACTTTTTGAGGAACCAATAAACTGTTTTCCCCAGGAGCTGCATTATTTTGCATCCCCAGCCCCAGGGTACGAGGGTCCCCGTTTCTCCGAATCCTCACCAACACTTTCTCTTGTCCTTTTTTGGTTGTTATTATAGCCACCCTGGAGGGTATGACGTGGTGTCTCCCTCGGTTTTCATTTGCATTAATAACAATGATGTTGAACATCTTTTCATGTACGAGTTGGTCATTGATATATTTTCTTTGAAGAAATGTCTATTCAAGTCCTTTGCCCATTTTTTAATTGGGCTGTTTGTCTTTTTGCTGTTGAGTTGTAAACGTTCTTTATAGTCTGGATACTACAGCCTTATCAGATATGTGATTTACAAATATTTTCTCCCATCCTTTACGTTGTTTTTTCACTTTCCTAATAATGCCCTTTGATGCACACAAGTTTTTAATTTTGATGAAGTCCAATTTATCTGTTTTTACTTCTGTTGCTCATGCTTTTGGTGTCAAATCTAAGAGGCCAATGCCAAATCCGAGGTCACAGGGATTTAATACTATGTTTTCTTCCTATAGTTCTACAGTTTTAGCTCTTGTGTTTAGGTCTTTGATCCATTTTGTGGGAAAACTCTTTTGTTGGTGTGTAACACACAGAGGAGTGCACAAATCATATGTGTGCAACTTGGTACATTTTCAGAAACTGGACACACTGTGTAACCAGCACCCAAATCAAGAAGGAGACCATGCCCAATGCCCTACAGGCCCCCTGGGCCCCTTTTGGTCACTGCCCCAAGAGTGCGCTAACAATGTGTTCTCTTTTGCCTACTTTTGAGCTTCATAAAATGGGGCCTGTGCTCTTTTGTGTGTGGCTTCTTTTGCTTGGCATTAGGCCCATCAGCATCCTCTAGGTTGTTTGTTCAGGGCATGAAGGTTGAGGAGTGTCTTAGTCTCTTTGCTGTTGCTTATAACAGAATACCTGAAGCTGGACAATTTATAAAGAAGAGGAATTTATTTCTTATAGCCATGGAGGCTGAGAAGCCCAAGGTTGAGGGGCCACCTCTGGTATGAGCCTTCGTGCTGGTGGGGACTCTGCAGATCACGAGGTGACGCAGAGCATCACATGCTGAGGGGGCTGAGTGTGCTAGCTCAGGTCTCTCTTCTTATAAAGCCACCAGTCCCTATCCTGTGATAACCCATCAATCCATGAGTGGATTAATGCACTCATAAGGCAGAGCCCTCATGACCCAATCACCTCTTAAAGGCCCCACCTCTCAATACTGCCACCTTGGGATTAAATTTCAATGTGAGTTTTGGAGAGGACAAATATTCAAACCATGGCAGGGAGCATGTGAGGCTGGGGTCCACACCCCAGGGTTGAGACCCATACCATGGAGTTGGGGACTGTCAGACTAGGTTTGAGAGCTCCCAAAACATGGGCTTAGACTCTACACTCAGGGGCCAGACTCCTGGGCCCTCATGCCAGCTCCATCTCCTACCTGCTGTGTGACCTTGCTCATGTTCTTTCCACCTCTCTGTGCCTCTTATGAAAGGTGAGGGTGATAATATACCTCACGGGGCTGTTGAAAGGATTAACCAAGTTAATATGTGTAAAGTGCTTCTTGGCACGAGCTATAGAGACAGCAGCCACTGTGGCTAAGGGGAATTCAAGCCTGTCATCTTAGAAACTGTCATCTTAGAAACTGTCCCCAACAGAATCAGAATCTCCCTGATTCACGTGTGGATGTGTGGTGTAGATGTGTATAGACAGCAGGCTTTGTTTGCCTTGGAGGATATGCTGTCTCACACGTGGTTGTCACAGAACTTCTGCTGTTAGAAGTCATGGGACGGGCGGGGTGGGGGCACCTGGATAAGGGAGGAGTGAGGACAGGTTGGGGGGGTCCCAAACTCGGGAATATCCACTCGGGTTCATGATGAATGTGGTGAGTCATCAGTTAACACCGTGAGGTTGTTTTCAGGAGAATTTTACTTCTAAAAATACCTAGCTCTCTCGATCTCTAATTTACACCTCAACAAAAGAGTGCCACTCTGACCACTCAGTGTTTTAATGACTGTAATCCTAATCCCTGAAATGACAGTTTTGCCCTCACTCTGGGGCCAGGTAGATGGGACCCTCCAGCCGAGGCCTGGGCCCGAGGCAGGCAGGAAGGTGTGGGCGGCGTCCTCATGCTGTGGGACGCACCCCTTCGCCCGAAGACATGAGGGGCCTTGCCGCCGGCCTGCAGGTTGGCGGAAGGTGCCACTTCAGGCCCCGCACAGGAGAGGAGCAGTTCTGGATCCTTCCTCCCAATACCTGGGGGCCACCATGGGCCTGTTTTCATCATCAGGGAAGGCGCCAGTGGGCATGGAAAAGTGACATGCTTGGAAGGACCCTGTTACTTATGCAGGAAAGTGATTACTACCAGTTCGAATTCAGGTAGTAATTATGAAACTCCTTCCCATTTTAGGGAAGAAAGGAAACGTGGAGCTTTGGCATCCACATTTAGCTACAGGCTACAGTCCACCTTACCCCCAGGTTAGGAGATGGGCACTGCAAAGTAAAGCTGGGTACAATATTTGAGGGTGATTTTTTTTTTTTGCTCCATGCAAAAGTAAGCCAAACCAGGCAGTGTGATTTGTTTAGGTTATTTCAGTATTAATATTTGTAATTTAATTTAATGGATTTTAAGAGTTATAAAAGAAGAAATGCTAATTGAAAGAATTGAGCAATACAGATACAGAAAGAAAATTATTAATCATTTTTCATCCCGCTCCTGCAGTCCCTCTACTTGGGGAGATGATGTTACCATCTTCCTCCTCCTGCCCCTTCCCTCCTTCTGGAGACACCCAGGTGAAGGGGATCAGCTCCTCCCTTGGTGCCTGCTAAGTCCAGGAGGGAGCTGGACACAGGTCTCCTTCCAGTCCAGCAAGTGCAGCTGGGCCTTGCCCGGGGGCTCCCCTGGGTCCGGGCTCCATGTAGGGGTCTTTGGTCCTGAAGGTTGTGGGGCCCTTTGGTGTGCAGCACACCTTCCAGCATCCCCTGCGTACCTGTGCTATACCCAAGCTAAGTGCTGCAGCCCAGCGGACATTTCTGCCTGTAGTAGAAACACCTCTGCTTTGTGCTTCTTTGCAGGCAGGGGAGAAACACTATCACCCTTCGTGCGCGCTATGTGTCAGGTGCGGCCAGATGTTCGCAGAAGGAGAAGAGATGTATCTTCAAGGTAAAAATAAAAACATGCTCTTTAGTCCCCTGGGGCAAGAAACTGTCATGCACTGGGTCCATACCCCATGCTGGGCAGGAGCTGGCTGGCTCCCTGTGCCATCCTGCTAGTGCGGGGGCGCCCAGGCTCTCGGTGGAGCGGCAGCAAGGCAGGGCCGCGCACACAAGGGCGGCTTCGCCAGCCTGCCTCACCACCGGGACGGTGTCGGGGAGCCTAAGAGGGGCGAGGTGAGACAAGGGGTGAATGAAGGATCAGCACCCAGAAGTGTTGGCTACTTGGGTCCCAGTAGCAAAACTTAAACAAACATAGTCTGTTATATCCGCTGTCACTTCAGGATTCTTCTAGAAAGCCTCCCCAGCTCAGAGTCCGAGTTAAGAGTTTCAGGGTTTCCGGCCCCTGCGACACCCCCTCTGTTCACAGAGTGGTAAAGAGGCCGGGGGGGGGGTGCGGCTGGCAGCGCCAGGGTTTCCTCCAGGAGCAAGCGGGGAGTCGGCTGCGCAGAGCTCGGGGAAAGGAGGGTTTTGGAGGAAAAGATCTGACGTCACGCCTTGCGTGGCGTTTCACGGAAACCCCCGAACCCATTCACCGTTAAAAACAGCAATAATAATAATAATAAAGGAGAGGCGTCCCGTGGGCTACCAGGTCTAAGGAAGAAACAAGGCTTGACGACGGGTCATCACCCCCCTCCTTCCAGATTAGCCTCTTCCAGCTCATTGCCTCTCATTCCAACAGCTGGACTGCATTCCCGTGCCAGCGTTCAGCCACCACTGATTTCTTTACGCTGTGTGTAGCCACTGGCAGGCAAGGAGGGCGACAAGAACTCTCGTAGGCAAAGAAAAACAACTTTCGCTCCACCCTTCCTAGTCCTTGGTGCCGAGGGACACCTGCGGCGAAAGACGGGCTGGCGGGAGAAGAGTGAGCCTGTGAGCGTGTACGCTGCGTGTACGCATGAGAGTGATGCACAGAAATGAGCGCGTCTCAGGAGGGCATCGCAGAGAGGCAGCTTTGACTTCTGGCTCAGATACCACCTTTCCTGGAATCAGAGGGTGTGAGGAAGGCACAGTTCTGTCGAGACTGGGGGCCCTCAGGTCGGGGGAGGCTTGCTGTGCACCTCCCCCGCCGAGGAGAGACTCCGGTGACTCCTCTGCCCCGCGCAGGAGGAGGTGTCCTTTAGAGATGCCAATTTCCCTCACAGAAGGGTCACTTCCAGGCTGTTTTCAAAGCTTTTCTGAGTCTGCTGTTTCCCCAAATAATCAACTCAAAATAATCCTTATGCCAGAGGCATGTTTGGGGTGCTGTACGCTGGCCTCCTAGTCGTGTTTTGGGGGCGTGCACACGGAGAGCTACACTCTGCTTTGTCATGTGGACAACTCCCTTACCTGTTGCTTACCCATTCCCTGAGCCCTCCCTGGTAAAGAAAATTATTCTGACACTTGCTAGAAACTGTAAGGAGACCATTCTGGACTGTTGCAGCGGGGTCAGGAGAGAGACGGGCTTGATTCCAAACCCCACAGAAACAGTGGGGAACAATTGCCCGGGGGCGGGGGGCTGCATACAGGTGGTGGGATTCCTGCTGAAGGCAGGCCAAGGACTTAGGCTTCAAAGGTGGGGCAAGGAACTCGCTCAGCTGTGAAGATGATCAGATGTCAAGGGTGGGAGATTCTTGCTAAACTGACTTAGCAGGAGTCTCATTGAGACAGGGCTAGGCAGGCCTAAGACCGCGGTGGGGTGGCGGAGGCCACCCAAAGTTGAGGCCCAGTCAAGAACAGGGCTCAGAGGGGCCTGACCAGAGGGCCCTGTCCCAGGGCCGGTAAGGGTGGGACAGCCACCCGTGTGCTGGGGGCGCGGTTCCCGGGGCCCAGGCGAGGACGGCTCTGGTATTGAGACTTCTCTTTAGCTCCTACTTCCTTTTGAAATTTCTGTCTGCAGTGATCCCAGAGGCAAGCTGGGCTGGGCTGGTGGCGAGGGAGCTGCTGTCGTGGCCTCTGCCGTGCACGCCTCCTGCAGGTGCTGAATGACCTCACGCGGCCGTCCTCTCGGGGCTGTGGATCAGACAGGCCTCCCTTTCTGAGGCAGAACCCAGTGGGGTGACGTGAGATGGGACGGCCCCGTCCCCAGTGTCGCCGTTGTTCCTTAAGTCTCTGTTCGAGAGCCTGTGAAGGAGTCCTTTGGCCCACCCCACAGCGCTGGGCCGCCAGGGCAGGGGGGCTGGCTCTGCCTGTGGCTCGGCCCCCACAGCGTTAGCACCATTGTGCTCTCAGATGTCGGCCTGACCAGAGGCCAAGTGCAATGGCGCCGGGACTGCAGCCCTGGGACATGAGCCCGTGTCCAGGGTGGCCTGGTCTCAGGGACAAAGAGGCTGTTCATTGCTAACTCGCGTCCTGCTATGACTATCTGTGTGATGTTGAAGCCAGGCCTGTCCCCCTCCAGGCCTTGGAGTTCCCCATCTGTGTGATGACAGGTCAGACCAGGTTGGTGATTTCAAGCTCTGCTGTGTGGAGGGGCCTCTTTGGGGCCCCCACCCCGCCTGGTCGTCCTGCCTGAGGCCCCTGCCTGGCCACTCTGGGTGTCGGGGCCCAGGAAGGTGTTACTGACAGGTGTATCTTCTGCCATAGGAGCCCTGCAAAGCATGGGTCCTGGTGGCCCCCCGGGTCTCTGGGGTGACGAGGCAGGCACCGCCCCAGCTTCACCACTACGCCAGCACAGGTGCTTTCGCATACCACGCGGGAAGGGCGTTGTGCTCACTAACCATCTAGAAGCCCAGATTAAAATGACCGTTAGATGCTACTTTTTCCCATTGTGCTGACAAAGATAAGAGGGAACCGTGAGCCCGTGTTGGTGAAAATTCAAGGAAACAGGACTCTTACCCGGCTGGGAGGGTGAAAAGCGGAAATTGTCAGAACTCGCAAGAGCCCTGAACATGTCCACACTCTTTGAGCCAAAATTCCATTTCTAGGAAGTGTGTGCCAGGTGTGCCCATGGAGCTCAGCAGTGGTATTGACAAGTAAATAAAACATTCACATCCATCCATATGATGGAATGTTATGCAGCCCTTAAAGTTGCATTTTTTGATATTTAATTATATGAGGAAATGTTCAAGAGATTTTTAAGCAAAAGATGCAGGATTTGAAGCTATGTGTGTGCACATGAGCCGCATTCCATTTAGAATGCACATGTGTACTGGAAGGCAGCCCACAAAAAGTGGGTGAGAGATATAGATGACTTTAATTTTCTCATACTTTTTAGGTTTCTATAATTTTTAATAAGGGACATCTATTACCTTTATAATCGTAAAAAAATTAGAAAACAATAAATGTTTTATACATATTTGCACGTGCATATACATGCACACAAACTCCAATCACGGTCTCTCAGAGCTCTGTGTGGGTGCAGCTCTGCTCCCAGGGAGGAGCAGTAATAAAACCCACATGACTTGGAAGACTTTGCAATCAGGGAATGGGATGAATTCCTTCATTCCACACACGCCTTTAAGCCCCTACTATGTGCCAGGCCTGTGTGGCTAGTTTGGGGGGCTGCGCAAGTGGGTTGGGAGTGGCAGGTGAGGGGTAAACCCAGACACACAGCAGTGGCAGCGGCAGCGGGTGTGTGATCTCAGGGAGCAACGGGTCCAGCTGAGGTTCAGGGGCCCCAAGAGGAAAAGCAAGTGCTCTGGGTCCTGAAGGCTGGGGAGGTGGGCAGGGGGAGCCGCCGTGCATTGAGCCCCCCTGCACGAGAATGGTCATGCCGATGCAACTAACACTTGCATGCAATTCCCAAAGCACTTTCCCAAAACGTCATTGCCTCTACTTTTATTAAATTCATCCAATGACCTAATGAGGTAGGATTATTATTAGTTCTGTTTTTAGGTGGGCAAAAATGAAGACTCGGAGCAGATCGAGCTTGAATTAGAAAAGAGCAGAGTGCCAGGGGTGTGGGGGCGCTTGGTGCCTGGTGACCTTGTTATGTTGATAGTAGTGACTGTTGACATGGGTGGCTGGGCAGAGCTGACAGGTGGAAAAATTGAGGCACAGGAAGCCTCAGAGACTGAGTTAGTGATGGGGTTGGGCTAGCGTCTGAGCCTCATGCCTGGCTCCTATTGTGCACCCCTGTTCTTCACCCCACACCCTAAGGAGTAGGCTGGCTCCCACCTGAACTTCTCCCTTCCTGCCTCTCAGCTGAGAGCCCCACCCTCAAAGTCCTCCTGCCCAAGGCTGGTCCACACTCCAGCTTCGGTCCCAGCTGTGCCCGTGGGTGGGCCCAGCCACTGCCCTCAATGCTGAGCCTGCCTCAGTGGGCTCCTGCCCAGGGAGCCCCTTCTCTCTTCCCCTGCCTCTGAGCTAGAGACCAGCTCTCACACGCCCTCCTCTGAGAAGCATCCTCTGGCTGCCCCAGGTGGGGTGAGATGCCTGCCCCCTACCCCCAGGTTCTTCAGGACACTGTGTCTCTTTCTGTGGGAGCAGTTAGCACATGGCAGTACATTTGCCCGTTTATTTCATGCCTCCACCCAACACCATGCTGTGAGCCCATGGGGAAGACACTGTGGTCTGGGCGTCCCATGTGCAGCACACCCTGGCATAGAGGGGTGGTTAAGGGCTGCTTGGAGGGTGGCATTTGAGTGAGTGTCCCTACATAGACCAGCTCCCTCCTCTGACTTTCCACACAGGCCCCTACATCATGGAAAATAACTCTAATCCCTTCCCTCTTGGGCATTTGTCAACAGGTTCCTCCATCTGGCACCCGGCGTGTCGACAAGCTGCCAGAACTGAAGACAAGAACAAGGTTGGTGGAATTTACTAGTTTCTCCAGTGTATTCTTCACTGTGCACATGCAGCCTTCACACGACTGAGAGGATGCTGACCTGCTTCTGCAGGCTCGTGGCCGGTCACACAGGCTGCGGGATGGGGGCAAAAAGGCTTAGGAGGTGGCAGGGTGTGAACAGGTAGGTCAGGTGGGTGGTAGTGCAAGGAATAACAAGGGTGTCTTTGTTTTCTCTTGCTGTAACAATACCACAGACTGGGTAATTTATTTAAAAATGAAGTTTATTTGGATAACGGTTCTGGAGGTGGGGAGTCAACAGTGTGCTGCTGGCATCTGCTGAGGGCCACTCTTGGCGGGAGGGCGGAAGGATGTGCAAGAGAGACAGCAGAGCTGAACTCCCTCCATAACCAACCCACTCACGCAATAACGGCGTTAATCCACTCATGAGGGTGAAGCCCTCAGGGCGCAGTCACTTCCCAAAGGCCCCACCTCTAACACCGCCTCAGGGGCCACCAAGTTTCCAACACATGAGCTTTGGGGGGGGACACATTCAAACCACAGCAAAGGGACACTGAGGAGCATCCATGCATGGGCCCTGCTGACATCTTCACTCATTCAGTGAGCACCGCTGGCCGTGACAGCTTGGGGATGACTGCACCGTCAGAGGGGCCCAAACAGTCCCCAAGACCACCCTCACTTCTGACACCAACTGTGTGTTCAAGCCTCTCCTCTGAATGACCCTCAGGCTTGATAATTCACTGGAAGGGCTCACCGACCTCACGGAATGCAGCATCTACACAGTTATGTTTTGTTACAGGGAAGGATACAGACTGATGTCAGCCACAGAAAGAGCCACGTGGGCAGAGTCAGGAGGGTCCCCAACACTGGGCTTCTGTCGTCCTGTCCCTGTGGAGTCGGGCCATGTCGCCCTCCTAGCACCAATGTGTGACAGTATGCACAGAGTATTGCCAACCAGGAAAGCTCAGTGTCCCCAGGTTTTATTGGGGCTCCGTGACATAGGTGTGATTGGTTGATTGATTCATGGCCCACTTGGTTGATCCCAGTTGCCAGGTCAGCTGATACCATGTAACCCAAAGCTCCTAACCTATGTCCCATGATTGGCTGCCCCCCCAGATGGACAGACATGGCCACACCCCCTCCAAAAAACAAAGATGCTCCTCTCAGGGAGGACACAGATTACTTCCCAGAAACTGAGGGCAAGGGCAAACCCGTCTTGGGCAAGGCTGCATCCTCTACTATACAGACACCCCACTGTGCACCAGGCTCTGGAGGTGCAGCCTGAGCAAGCGGGGAGGTGACTGGTCACCCTGGAGTTCAAGTGCCTGAAATCAACACCTCAACAAGCAAACAGGCAAACATAGCACAGTGGCTGATGTAGCAGGTGCACTGAAGGAAGCCAACAGGACGTCCCAAGAAGGCCAACAGGAGAGAACCCACTTAGATGAGATGTCAGAGAAGGCCCCCAGAGGAAATGAGCTTGCAACTGAGGGGCAACAGAGTCATCCATGACCAGGGTGGGCGTGGAGGGTGTCAGGCAGGGCCAGCGGCTTGTGCAAAGGCCCTGAGGCAGGAGGGAGCCCGACAAGCTCCAGGAGCTGAGAGGAGGCCAGTGGTGGGAGGGAGGGAGGAATTCCCGCTACCACCCACTCACCCACACCCCAGCTCCACCCAAGCAGGTGAACCTCTGCCCAGGGCTGTACCCTCTCTGGCCTCTGCACCTTTGCAAATGCTGTTCCTTCTACCAGGCAGACCCTCCCCTCCCCTTGCATCCCAGAAAACTACCTTAGGGCCTAAGGGTTGGGCTTCCCCTTACCAGGGGCCTGTGTATTGCAGGCCCCATGCCAGGGACCCCCCATTAGGACCCTTGTGTGAGCCCCGCCCACAGGGCCCCAGGACAGTACAGAGGGCAGGGCCCCATCTGGCTAGTGGTCGGTGGCCTGAGGACACCCCTACAGCCCACAGGTCAGGCCACGTCCTGGTCCAGCCGCAGGATCACAGTGACCCCTGGCCTCCTGCTTCCTCCCCCACTGGGTCCTGAGGCTTCGTCCAGGTCACCAAAATGGCTACCTTGAGGGTCCTGAGTGATGCAGACATCCTGTAGTAGCAGGTCTGGGCTCCTGTTTGAGAGATGGGTAAACAGCAGCGGAGCCTGCAGGGCATGAAGGGGGCTAATGGAATGTCTGCTGGGGTCCGGGACAGAATTCGGGCACAGGATCCTCTGAGCTAAGCTGTGTGACACTGGCATCAGGACCCCTGGGAGAGCAGCTCCTCCGCTGGCCAGCGCACCTAGCCGGTTAGACTTGAGCTGAGGGTGAGGGCGGTGTCCCAGGGGCGGCTGGCGGAGGAGTTGGTGGAGAGCAGGCAGGGCTGCAGGACAGCGCTAAAGCCAGGGGCCTGGGTGGAGGCTGCTTCCTGTCTCCCTGACACTGTCCTTAGTGGCTCTGCGTGTGGCAGCCTCCCTCAGCTGCACAGTAGTCACATTATGAGATCCTGCTCGTGGTTTTCACGGCCAGGAGGGCAGTCAGTGGCAGCACATTGTGAATTCTTTTGTCTTCTTGAGTGGCTGATGTGGTCCGTGGTTCATTCTCCAAGCTGCCCCGTGTCACCCGGGCCTCAGAGACGAGCAAGGCAGCGTCCCTGCCCGAGACTCGGAAGAGACCTCGGGGCCCTGAGCGTTTGTATGGGCGGCAGCCCTGCTGACGGGACCTGACTGGTGGGCCTGGGGCACCGAGGCTGCCGGACCACACTCTTGCACTGGCGCGTGCACGGGGAATCCCACCCTGTCTCCTGAGACTGATGGGGCCAGGAAAGCGAGACCCACGGGCCACATTCAGGTCCCCTCAAGGATAGGTTAGGGTGGTGTGCACCGGCTCTAGAGCTGGCCCCGGGGCCTGCAGGGGCCTCATCTGTGGCCTGGCCTGGCACAGCAGCTCCACCCTCACCCTCAGCATTGACGCCACTGTGCTGACCTCTGGGTCACTGGCCCAGTGGCAGCAAGGCCCTCAGAACAGCCTGATGCTGCCGGGACAGGGAAGAAGGGGTCCTTGTCCTTGTGGGCCTATGCAGGCAGAGTCAGCTTCCTGGACTCTGTTGTTCGAAGATTCTTTTGAAACAATTATTTTTAAGAGAGGGCTAGTTGGCTTTGGTCAACATATGGGACAGAGGCCGGGCAGCCTGGAGACAGCTGCCCTCTTAGCAGCCCTGTGCACAAACCCTGTGCACAAACCGGGCAGGTCTGGCCAGCTCAGATGGGCCATCAGCCTCTGAGAAATGCAGCACGAGGTGGCAGCAGCATCATTAACGCTGAAATTGTCACCGAGCAGCATCATTAACGCTGAAATTGTCACCCAGGTGGAAGTGGTCCCACCGCATTACCCGGTAATCAACAGAAGGGACACGCCGTCTGGGGCAGGTACTCAGCAGTTGTGTGACAGGGGCCCCTCTCGGGCTCCCAGACCCTCAGAGGAGCCAGCTCCATCCCTGCCTCAGGGTTGCCCCCCAGCAAGAGAGGCCAGTGGCTGAACCCCGGATCCATGCAAGGACACGGGGAGATGGGCAGTGCTGGTTTCTGCTGCCTGGAAGGTGTTCCTGCTGCATGGTTGCCCCGCCCCAGGACAGGTACTGCATGTGAGACGTCCCTGGGCGTCTGCCAAGGTGTGTCCTAACTGCCCTGTCCTGAGTGCGTCCCTGGGCATTTGACTGTATGGTCATTCAGCACACAGTTGCTAAGCACCTACTGTGTGCATTCTGGAGTTGGGTGCCTGGAACACAGAGATGAGTAAGGCCTGGGGTCCCTGCCCTCAGGGAGCTCCCTGTCCGATGGGGGAGGCAGCCGTAGACCGCAGGCTCCAAGGTGAGCAAGGGAGGGCCAGGCCCAGCTGGGGTGGGGATCAGAGACGGCTTCCTGGAGCTGTGACTTGTGGCCCAGCCTAGTTCTGGCTCTGAGTCCTGTGTCTGAGAGTGATCTGAGGAGACTGAATGGGGGTTTCAGGGTCATGGGGCAGAGAGGTGGCCCTGTGCTTGCTGGGTAGCCAGAGACGAGCCCCAAGAGCGGTGCAGGTGACCACCAGGACAGCTCAGCTTGGAGGAGCTCCCGCTCTGTCCAGGGGCTGGGTGACTTCGGGGGACAGATCCTGGACTGGCCGCTGGTCCTATGGCTGTGGTTTCCACGGCGATGCCTCCTGGTCTCCTCCAGAGTGAGGCCTCCCCAGTGAACAGAGGCCCGAGGTGGCGGTTACAGTGGGTGTGAGCCTGGAGGGAAGCTGGAGATGGTGGGGCCACAAAACAAGGAGGAAACAGGCTTGTTTACACTGCTCAAGAGGTCAAAGGTAAGGCCATTTGGCTGAATATGAAGAGGAATGTTCGAACAGAATTCTCAGCGGCAGCCAAGGGTGGTAGAACAAGCTTTGGCCTTGGAGTCCTGCTCTGCCTCCTCCCGGCTGTGTGACCTTGGGCAAATCACTAGCCCTCTCTGAGCCTCAACCCCTCAGCTTTAACATGGAGATGAGAGGGTCTGCCTTGGTGAGAACCTGGCTTCCCGGCCACTGCTGCAGGACAGCTGCTTCCCCGGGGCCGGGCGAAGCGGGAGGAGCCAGGTGAGCTCCCGGCCTCCCTCCTCCGGGTGTGAACACTGCGCCCTCCTTTCGGCCTGGGGAGAACCTGTGGATGTGGACCTTCGTCCTGAGGCTCCTCTGGGCAACTTGGAGTCAGGGCAGAGAGAAAGTCAGAAACAGCTCCAGCCTCCGCACGCTGGGGCAAATGCGCAGCTCCGTCTGCTGGCTGAGCTCAGCAGCGGCCTGCTCCTCCTCCTCCTCCTCACGGAGCTGGGACTGTGTGCTCAGCTTAGGGGGATGTGGAGCATTTCTCTCAAAACCCCCAATGTTAGTCTGCTTTGCAGAGGAGGGCATTCTCTGTCAAGGTCATCTCATAAGTGCAACTTGAGCTGAAATAATAGTCACAAGAATTTTTCAGGGCTGAGCACCTGACCTGCCTCATCTCTGCTGTCACCCTCAGAAGGTGTTTCCGTTTTATGGAGAAGGAATCTGAGACTCAGAGGGTGTTTTTAATGTACAAAAATTAGGCATACATCATTTTTGGCCTGTAAAATATACAGCCTTGCCCCAGGGACAGCAGGAATAGCAGATCCTGTGTTATGTGCCTTGGAGTTGGCCATCTTCTTTGCAAGTGGCATGTGGCATTATGCCATCCTGGGCGTGGCCAAGGGCTCAGCCTCTGCCAGCCTTCAGAAGCCCAGTTCCAGGGGACAGGCAGACCCCTGAGTCAACGCCCAACTGGCGTGCGGCGCCGGGGCTGAGGGAGGCCGGGCAGGCCTCGAGGAGGCGGCGGGGGGAGGTGGCGGCAGCAGTGGCCAAGCTTAGTCCTGAAGGATGCGAGGGAGGTGCCAGGTATGGAGGGGGCTGGGCTGAGTCGAGCGGGAGCAAGTGTGCGGACAGTGGGTTGAACACGCCCCTCCCTCTTCTCTTTCCTTTCTAGATGCAGAACCCAATTTGCAATCAGGTTTGCCCGGGGGCCCACCCCCTATACCTTGCAAGTGTGTCCCCCCACTCTGCCGTGTAGCCCCATGTCTGGTTCTGGTCCTGTCCCATCTCCGCTGGTGGCCTGCTGAGTGTAGGAGGAGCTGGCTGTCACCCACACTGGCAGGGGGTGTGGGGATGGGGCTCCCTCCACTGCGAGGAGGGAGCTCACGATGCACGGCCTGTGTTAGTCTGCTGCGGCCACCCTAGCAATGTTCCGCAGCCTCAGCTTAAACAACAGAAACTTACCTTCTCAGGGTTCTGGAGGCTAAAAATCCAAGATCAAGGTGTTGGCAGAGTTGGTTTCTCTCTTCTTGGCTTTCAGACGGCCATCTTCTCCCTGTGATGTCACAAGGCTGTCCCTATGTGGGTGTCTGTGTCCTAATCTCCTCTTTCTGTAAGGACACCAGGCATATTGGACTAGGGCCTGCCCGGATGACCTCATTTCACCTTAATTACCTCCTTAAAGGTTCCTATGTCCAGATAGTCACATTCTGAGGTCCTGGGAGTTAGGGCTTCAACACGAGGATTTTAGAGAGGCGCAGTTCAGCCCATCACCCATGGCACGTCCCGAGGCTGCAGGAGTCACTGCAGTGGGTATGGACCACTGACACGGCCAGACAGGATTACTGGAGGTGGCAAGAAAGGGCCTGCTCAGAAAGCAAGAGAGGAGGCAGGAACCGTAGGGGGTGTGAGCAGGTTGGGGAACCATGGAGGAGGACGCAGCAGAGGACGTGGGGCCCATGGGGGGGTCCGAGTTCTTGGCTCCTGAGAGGCTGGGGGGGCGCTTATGGAGATGGGCACCTTCTAGACGGGGGCAGTAGGAGGCGGGCAGAGCCAGGCAGGTCGGGTGGTCTGGGTGAGGGCAGGAGCAGGACGGGGGTGTGGAGCTGCCAGGTACAGCTCCTGCCCTGCAGTGGGGGCAGGAGCCACAGGGGATCGTGTCCATCTGGGGAGGGGTCCTGGGATGGTGGAGGGGTGAGACAGATGTCCAAAAAACCGTCAGCCCAGGGTACACAGCAGGTGCGGCCAGGGAGGGAGGAGGGGGCCAGGTGTGGTCAGACAGCACTGGGCACCCAAGGGGAGTACGAGCAGGTGGCAGGCGTGACGGCAGCAAGGATGCTGGGACGAGACCACGGGCGCGATGGTGAGAGTGGTCAGTGGGGCACTCAGAGGGGTTTCTGAGACGTGGGGGGAGCAGGTGTTCCTGGCCCCGAGGAAGGCAGGGGCAGGGGGTGTGGGTAGGAGGGGTGGGGAGGGTGGGGCTGTGGGGTCAGGCTGGAGGATAGTCTTTAGGGTGACCAAGACGGTCCCAAAGAGTGGCAACAGGGAGCAGGAGTGATTCCACGAGAGCTGGGGCTGCTGGAAGAGGCCACAGTATGTCCCCCAGAATCTAGGTGGGAAATAAAGTCTCTGAGCAGCTGGAGCTCACCCAGTAACTCGAATCTGCCTGGCTCGCTCTGGTCCTCAGAGGAACAGGCCATTCCTGGGACATGAAGCTCGCGGCCATCGGGGTGCTGCCAGCCAGTGCCGGGCACCTTGCTGTTTCTTGCCTGTGGCCATGGGGGCCCCGTGTCATCTGGCTGTAGCTCCCCAGTCGTTCGTGCAAGCCTGTGTGTTTATTCTAAGGATTCCTTCAACTGCCAGCTAAAAAGAGCAATGTCACGAGCTGGCACTTCTGCTGGAGTGTAACCCTGATCATCGCCTCTGGAAGGTTCCTGGTATTGAAATATCTGTCTTCATCTCCTCCTCTCCCCTCCTTTTCTAGGAAACCAGAACTTCCTCGGAGAGCATCATTTCCGTACCTGCATCCAGCACCTCAGGGTCTCCGAGCCGCGTGATTTATGTAAGTCGGGACCTTTTTACAGAGAGTGGGCAGGGCGGGAGGGGGGAGAGGGAAGAGGGGACCTGGTGCCCTGGACACTGGAGCGTCTCCTGAGAGCTGTCATCGAGGGGCGCCAGCGCTCTTTTCACTGCACGGGGCAGAGGTCAGTGCAGGTGTTATGAGGTTGATTCAAAACCTAAAACATGGACATATTTGTTTGCCCTGGCGATTCCCCTGGGAACTCATGCCCGATTATCTGGTGACCAGAGCACAAAGTGGTGCATACATAGCTGTTGTTTATAATGGTGCAAAAACATCACATCGATAGCCGATAGTCAGGGCTTGGCAGGCACCCAGGCAGGATCATGCAGGCTTTGCGAATAACAGCACAAAGCTGTGCATATTGATGTGCGAAGCGTTCCCAACATATTCCCTAAGGGAAGCTTGTTAAGGATGCTATAAATCATGTGATCCCATTTTCCTTAGAGAGTGTGTGTGTGCACATGCGCATACACTTACAAGTATAAAAATGATTGGAAACATTTTAACAAGTTGTTAGCAATAATTTACTCTGAGTGGTAGGCTTAGAAGTGGGAGGTATTGTTTATTATTATTTGCTAACATTGCCTGTGTAAATACCAAAATTCCTCGTGCAGGAGACAGCCCCAAGGTGGGAAGTGAGGGATGGCGTATCAGGGGAGGAGCCCAGGTGGGGTGTGCAGGCCCCCTCCTCCTCCAGAACCGGCCACCAGAAGGGCTAGTGACGTGGACAAGTCACTTCCCCCTGCCCCTCCCACCCAGGCCAGGACCTCAGCTATCTGCGCCACAACGGGGGTTGGATTCCATCTTTTCTGTGACTCTTCTCTGCCCTTAATCTCTCAGGATAGTTGGACACAGGGTCGTTCCTGACCTTAATCCTGACAGTCATGACAGGACGTGCGCTAGTCTGTGGGTGATGTGACACGTCCCCGGAGCATGCATGGCACTGTAGCCCTTTGGGGTGTGCACTCTGGGGCTCAGACAGGTGCGTGAAGTCCCCAGGCCGGCCGTGTGCACTGGGCGAGGCGTTACCCTCCCTGCGCTTCCAGGAGCACATCTGCGAGAGTCGTGAGCCCAGCACCCCTGTCCAGGGCTTACCAGGCACTGCCTGCGAGGCTCTGGGCACAGCCCCGGCCAGGGGAGGAACTGAGGAAATGCTTGTTGCTGTCATGTTCTTGCCACCTGTACCCATCTGCTGGGGCTGCCATGATGAAGTACCGCAGACTGGGCAGCTTCAACAATGGGAATTTATTGCCTCAAAGTTCCAGAGCCTGAAAGTCCAAGATCCAGGTCACTTTCTCTCTGTGTCCTCACGTGGTTGTCCCTCTGTGCATGTCGATGTCCTAATCTCCTCTTCTCATAAGAACACCAGGCAGATTGGGTTAGGGCCCACCCTAATGACCTTCTGTTAACTTAATGACCTCTTTAAAGGTCCTCTCTCCAAACACAGTCACATTCTGAGGTTCTGAGCATTAGGACTTTATCAGCATAGGAATTTGGGGGGACACAGTTCAGCCCATAATACCGTCATCATCATCATGAATAATAATAATGATTATTGTTGTTTAAATGAGATAATGTTTGTGTAGGGGCGGAAAGGTGTGATACCTTTCCTCACCCACTGTAAGGGTCATGGCCAATACTCCTGTAACAAAAGACAGGTTAGCAAGAGAAAAGCATAACAAATTTATTTAATCAAAGCTTTATGTGATGAAGGAGCCTTCAGAAATTGAAGACCCAAAGACCCAGGGAAAACCCTCCATTTTTATACTGAGGCTCAATGAGGAATTTTATACTGAGGCTCAGGATATTTCACCTCAAAGTGTGACTCCTCGGTAGGAAGACTATTTTGAATTAGCTCTTAGAGACCAACAGTCATTTCCCTCTTTCTTTACAAAAAACCAGACCCATAAAGAACAATCGAATGCCACCACACACAGCCCAAATCATTTTAAATATAATACCTGTCTCAGATTAATTTATTTTGCAAAGAGAATCATTTACAAGTCTATCTGTTTCCCCACCCATACATTCTCCCAAGTATCCATTCATCCTCCCTAGTATCCATTCATCCTCCCTAGTAACCATTTATTGCCCCTAAACCGAATTACCTATGTTCCTTATCTCCCCCACCCCTCTAAAATGAGGGTATATAAACTTCTGGACCCCACTGAGATATTGGGTGATCACTCTGATCCTCCCCATGCTCAGGGTAAATGTAACTCTTTCTCTTATTGATCTGCCTTACTGTGAGTTGGTCTTTCAGCAAGCCTTCTGGGGTGAAGGGGAAGTTTCCCCTCACCCCCATGACAGCCATGCAGAAACGGGATTGGACAAAGGGTCTGATGTAACAGGAATAGACTGAGGGGTCCCAGTAAGGCCTCCTTCTCAGGGTCTTCCTGGCCTCTCTGTGTGGCGTTCCTTCCTCCTGCGTGTAGGCAGGACCCTCTGGAATGAGAGTCTTATGACAAGGCAGGTCAGAGAATGTCTCTGTGGCCAGCTCCTACACAGAAAGGTGAGGGGAGGTCAGAGTCACGTTTCTAGGTTTTATGGCTGGCTTTTGGGGAGAGGGGTTCTGGTTTCCGTGACTCATCTCGGGAGGCAGGGGGAGGAGGGGCGAGAGACAGGAGGGCAGGAGAAGGTCAAAGGCTTCTGAGGCTTCCATTCTCCTTTAGTTCAAAGTTCTCGGCATGCTGAAGCCATACTTTGGGGTGTTGTTTTCTGAGCTCCAACATTTGCAAAGCACTCAGCGTATGGCCTGGCGCGTGGTAAGCGCACAGTAGATGGTAGCTGCTGCTGTTCTTTTTGTTGTTGGCGTCAACTGCATGGCACATAGTAACTGCTCATTGAATGTGAGCTGGTTTCTTAACAAATTGATATTTGCAAAGGGTTTAGGAACCATAGTGACCCTGTAACCATGCAGTGAATGGTGACAGCCTCTGTTGTCTTGGTTTCACTTTCAAGGCAGCATCAGAGTGGGACTTTGAACCCAGGTCTCTCTGACCCCAAAGATTGGGATTTTTCCAGGGGACCCTACTGCTCAGTGCTGCAAATAGCCGTAATGGGTCCTTTCTTCTTGCGTCAGGCAAGTTAGGAGCACAGCCAAGCGCCAAGCCCCAGGCTAGGCCCTGGGGACCCAGCCATGGTCAGACCAGACAGCATCCCTGTTCTCGGGAGGCTTCTGGTCCACAGGAAGGATGGGGCAGATGCCGTGCACAGGTTTCAGGTGGGATGCATGCCAAGGAACAGGGCAGGATATGGTGGGGGAGGAATTTCCCCATCAGCTGGGTGAGCAGCTACTGTGCGCCTGACCCTGTGCTCAGTGCTGGGCACACTCACGGCCTCCAGAGGGGCTGCTCCAGGAGTGCTTTGCAGGGTGCCCTGGTGGGCAGAGGCTGTGCCATGTTCATGGTGGTTGCAGGGGTAAAACATGCACGCAGTAGGAGCTCAATAGATTGTGGGCTTTTGACATAATCCATTTTGCTGCTTTTTTTTTTATTACAAAAGCAGTCTGCATTTTTTTTTTTTTTAAATCATGATCAGCACAAAGGAGAAAATTAATGCCATTTATTATCCTGCCAGCCAGAGTGGCCACCCCTAGTGTTGTGGAGTGCACCCTGTGGGTCTCTCTTCTCTGTTGTGTGTGTGTGTGTGATTTTTTTAACAACATGAGGTCACATTGAACATATTGGTTTGTAACCTTTTTTTCACCGTGGCAATAAAGCACAGTATAAAAGCAGCATTATTACGTTATATATTATTATTGACTGGATTATATTGTAATGATAATGTCATACATGGCCATATTATTATTTATTATGCTGGATGAAGTGCGGGAAGGAATAAAGCAGACAGTGTACACACACACACCCCAGTGGCCTTCCACCAACTAGAAGCACAGCCTGTTGTCACGGCAACCACCCAAGGAGTTGGCATGGGAGCAAATGGATCTGCAAGGCCACTTAGCAACCTGCCGGGGGCCTGGTGGCTGCTCTCCTGATCCCTGCTGTCAGGGGCGGGTTGTTCTGGGAAGCCTGAGGAACTCGGGGGACTAACCCAAGACAAGGTAGCCTCACTGACCCTCACGCTGTGGGGCTGGGCTGAGAAAGCCGGCTGGACAGATGAATGTTGTGATCATCACTCCTGGGAGGGCACGGAGGCGGGAAAGGGAGGACATGGCCTCCACAGTGATCTGTAAAACGCAGGCCGCTCCACCTGACTTTTGCAAATGCTCAGTTGACTTTCATTCCACTGTCAAGGGAGAAGAAGCTGAACTCTGTAAAATAATTTTAAAGGGGTTTATTCTGAGCCAAATTTGAGGACCATGACCCAGAGCCAAACCCAAGAAGCCTTGAGCAAATGGACTCGCTGTGGTTGGGCTACAGGGAGACAAGGGTTACAGGTAAAGTCATAAATCAATATGTGGAAGGCATACATTGGTTTGGCCCGAAAAGGCAGGCCGTCTGGAAGTGAGGGGGGGAGCTTACAGGTTATAGGTGGGTTTAAAGACTCCTTGACTTGTAATTGATTAAAAAAATGAAGCTTTGTCTAAAGGCTTGGAATGTTTTAGATAAGAGACAAGTCACCAGACATATTTGTTGTGTAAATTGGGGACCTGCAGGTTTGTCTTGCATAGCCTGAGGCCTGCTGATGAGGGGCCATGGTGAGGCAGGTCTGCCCTCCTCCTCGTGGCAGACAATTTAGTTTTAGGACATCCTCTTGGCCAGGAGGGGGTCCATTCAGTCAGCTGGTGGCGGGGAGCCTTTTATTTAATTTTAGTTCACACCGCTCCACAAGCCTGTGTCAAGCTCAGAGTTAGGGAGAGGGACTCAGTGATGAATCGTAGACCTCCAGGAGCCACCCTTGTTGGGGGGTGGCATATGTGTCAACAAAGAGCAGCACCTTTGCTTAAAAGAAAAGAAATCTAACCGAAATGGGGAAGGGGCGGGGGCGGGGGGGCAGGGGGCATCCTGGAGGAGGGAGGCCTCGGCTGAGACTGGAAGAGCTGGAGGATGAGTCTGGGAAGGAAGGTGGGAAGGGCGTGTCCCAGAGAGGGACAGCACATGCAAAGCCTTCAGGCTCTGCGTGATTGAGACCTGCAGGGAGTTCACTGTGGCACTAGGTAAACAAGGACCAGATCCTCCAAGGGCCTGAGTTCAGATTTCCCTGAAGGCAGAGGGGAGCAGCTGAAAGACTCTGACAGGGGATAGATCATCAAAACAGCAGGTTCAGAATTTGGTCTCAGGTCTTTTGAACCCTGCCGGGGGCTCCAAAGGGGACAGCCAGAGGTCTGAAACATCAGGACTCCATTCTCCTAGTGTACATCGCAGATGGCAGGGTTTACCCCAAGGCCCAGTGTTTCAAGAGAGCCCTGGAGCCTGGTGGTCAGGGAAGGCTTTCTGGAGGAGGTGGGCTGGGAGCTATGAGTGGGGGGCTGAGCCTGGCACATTGTGGGCACAGGGAGGAGACACCTTAGGGTGAACCAGCTGGGAATATGAAGGCCACGTTTGGGGGCCATAGCAAGGACTTGCATCGTCCACCTAAGGAGATGGCTTCTGAAGATTTGAGGTAGAGAACCCTGTGCTGCAGCTGCAGCGTGAGAGACATTCTGGCAGCAGGACCTGGGACGCGGAGAGGGATGGTGGCCACATGGGTGCTAGAGTCAGCCTGGGCACCTCCTGCCCCACACCTTCCTGGCTGTGTGGCCCTGAACAAGTTACTCAGCCTCTCTGGGCTCTGGTTTCTATATCTGTAGAAAGGGGTTACTGTGGGTGCCCCCTTCATGGGCTCATTGTGGTGTTCTGTGAGCAAATAAAGGGCGTAGATTAGCGCTTGTCTCGGGGTAAAGAGCTCACAGTGGCAGCTGCTGCTGTCACGGATGTGTTGTTAGAGGAATTCCTGGCAGGAGAGTCCTGGAGGAGAATGATACAAAATCTAGATGTAGGCAACGAGGGTCTAGGCACAGCCACCTTGGCCTGGAAAGTGCCCCAGGCAGCTCCTAGGGGGCTCCCAGAGCAGGGGACAGGCAGGGTGACAGAGCATGTGAACAGTGGGGTGACACAGGAAGGCTCCCCGCCAGGTGGACCTCGCCTGAGCAATACTGTGGCTCTTCCGCAGCCCGCACGGGCTCAGCAGGCGTGAGTGCGTGCCCTCTGTGGGCCAGCATGGGCCAGAGGCGGACAAGACAGACGAGGTCCTGGACCCCACCCAGGTCGTGTCCCCGCTGGCCTGTCAAATGTTGGGCACTTTGCTGAGTGTGTCTGAGCCTGTGAGTGCTCAGAAATGCTGAGTGTGTGTGAGTGTGTTTGTGCAAGCCTGTGGGTGTGGATGTGTGTGAATGTGTACTCGTTGGGTGGGGGTCAGGTGATTGTGTGTACTGTGTGTGTGAATGAGTGTACACGTATGTTTGTGGGAGCGAGTCTGAGTGTGCAGGTTTGTGTGCCAGTGTGTGGGAGTGTGTTGTGAGTGTGAGCGAGTGAGCTTGGGCATGGGAGGGTGTGTGAGCTTCTGTGTCAGTGCGGGTGGGTGTGCAGAAGTGTGAGTGTGGGTGTGCATGTGTGTGTGCTAGTATGTGGGGGCGGGTGGGGGTGTGAGGTGTGAGTGCCTCTGCCTCCACAGTGTGAGACAGGCACGTTCTCTGCGAGCGTATGTCAGTATGCATGCAGTGCACATGTGTGTTTGCATACGTGTATACGTGTGTGTGCACATGTGTGTGTAGGTGTGTGCCATTACCCTCCATATCCGTGGGTTCCACATCCACGGATTCGTGGATTCAACCAACCTCAGATTGAAAATATTCTGAAAAAAAAACAAAAAATACTAATACAATTAAAAAATACAAATAAAATAATACAGTATAAGCGCTACTTGCCCAGCATTTACATTGCGTTAGCAGTGTGGGTACTCTACAAGTGATTTAGAGCACACGGGAGGATGTGTGTAGGTTAAATGCAAACACTACGCCACGCTATGTCAGGGACCTGAGCATCTGATGGGCGTCCTGGAACAGATCCCCCACAGACACCGAGGGACGATTGTATCTGTGTGTGTGCATGCATGCACATGTGTGTGTGTATTTGTACGTATATGAAGATGTATGTACATGTGTGTGTTTTTAGGCCGTGGACTGAGTCTCGCTGTCTGCTGTCCCAGGCTTCACCTCTGTGACCTCAGAGCCATCCTGTGATTGTTTCCCCCACTTTGTGCAGAGGAGACTGAGGCTTCCTCAAGGCCACGTGGCTCTTCGTGGCTGGGCCTTGGGACGAAGGCCCACCTGCTCCTGAGTCCCCTGTGCTTTGGCCCGGGAGCTGGGTACGTGCGGACCCCGACCTGCTTTGGGGGCCGCTGCCCTGCAGGACGTGGGTCTGACCTTCGCCTCCCCTGCTTTTTCTCTCAGGCGAAGCTCGGCGGGGAGATCCTCGACTACAGGGACCTGGCTGCCCTTCCCAAAAATAAGGCCATCTATGACATCGACCGCCCCGACATGATCTCCTACTCGCCTTACATCAGCCACTCCGCGGGGGACAGGCAGAGCTGCGGCGAGGTACGGCCCTGCCCGCGCTGCCCGAGTGCTGGCCCTAGGAGCAGGGGCCGTCCCTAGTGTGGGTCCCGCTTGGACACAGCCCCTTCTGCCTTCAGCCTCCCCTGCAATGCTTGGCCTTCTCCACGCCCTGCAGACACCCTCGTGCACGTCCTGTTGAAGCAGTTCCCAGTGCGCTTTGGCCCCAAACTGCCCCTTGCTGAAGGCGTGGCCCAGAAAGCCGCATTAAATGGAGCAGAAAGTAGGACGCACGCTGGTTTTTAGAAAAATGATAGAAACTCAGTGAAAATCTCTTAATTTTCTCAAGTATTGGGTTATTTTCACAAAGTATGAGAGGCACCGTTTTCCTTTACCTGAACAGCCTAGGCCGGGCCCACCTTCGCTGCTGTGGCGCCTGCGGCCTGGGATTTCCTTTAGCCAGTTTGACCAACCTGGTTGAACCTCAAATCATTTCCCCTGGACAGTGTGTTTGATTACTTGGTGACTTCAAAGCTACTCTTCTCCATTTAACGTGGAATTCATTGTTGGTTTTCGCTTTTCTTTTTGTGGTTTTGAGGTTTCTCTAACTGTGGCTGCCTAGGTGGGAAGAGCCACCTTTGCCCAGCTGCTGGCACGTGTGTGGCCCGGGCACAGGTGCTCCCCCAGGCAGGACAACTCAGTCCTTTCAAGCACATTTCCCTGGGACCTTCCTATTTTGAGACTTCAGCAAGGGCCTCTTGGAAAGCGAGGGCTGAGACTCCAGGGACACTGTGCTTGATGTGGCTGGCGCAGGGCAAGCCCGGCCTGGCCCTGCTGACGGAGTCGTAGGTGCTGGGCACAACTGCGGAGCCCGATGCCGAGCAGGGGGCTGGGAAGAGCTCAGGGCCAGCAGGTGCCCTGTGGGTGCAGGAGGGCACCCATCTGGCATCCCATCTGCACCCACCCACCACGTGCCTTCATCATCCAGCATGTGGTCTGCACTGGAAGAGAGTCTGTGAGATCCAGCAACTTGGCCATGGTGCCCAAGCCAGTGGGAAGCAGAGCCCAGACCCAAATACAGTCCTTTCTTCCCCAAAAGACCACGTGCTGTGCTGGCTGTTTGCTTAACTCTTCTTTACACTTCCTCTAAGACCTGGGACTCGAGTGTAGAGAGCTGGGCTCAGTTTCTCTGCCTCCCCGCAGCTCTGGATGTTGGGCAAACCCTGCCTGATGTGAGCACCTGTGCTCTGCGTGAGCCTGGCAGGGCCTTGTTGGGAGGGGCCATGTGTGTGCACAAGGGTGCTGCCGTGGGTGCAGCTGTTCACAGCCCCAGTCCTGCTTCCTCGGGTCCCTCCATGTCAGTGAGCACATGAACAGAACACAGCACAGATGATTCCTGACCTGAGGGCCTGTCCCCGGGAGACAGAGATGGCAGGAAGGGAGGGCTGTGCGTGTGGCTCAGGAGTCCCCCCTCCTCTCGTGGCACCTGGGTTGGCCTCTCTGTTCTGCTGCAAATTTGCACCTTGTGTTTGAGATCCCATCCTCAGCAGTGAAGTCCGACCCCGTGGGGCCTGCCTTGGCAGGTGGACGGCGCCAGGTGTCCTGGGTCATGTGTGCTCACACCCAGATTCCTCCACACCAGGCCCGAGGACAGCCTGAATGGGTTTCTCCCCTCGATCCCTTCTCTTCCCCAAGGCCTTCCCACGCGAGGAGGGTGCTGCTGCACAGGGCCGGCCGTAGCCTCCCAGACGGCATCGCAGCCTTGCGCTGTAGTAGTAATAGTTCTTGTGAATGGAGTGCCTTCCACTGGCTGCGTGGGGACAGACGTTCTCTTCCCTAATCCTTGCCCGCCCTGTGTGGGCGGCACTCCGGTTCTAGGCCCCTGCGCCTCCACGCTGCCTCACTGAGTCTTGGCCACACGTCTGGGGGTGGAGGGCAGTGCTCGCTGCCACAACAGGAGATGTCAGGCTGTAGTCAGCCCACTCCCCAAGGCCCTGGGACCCCCACAGGCAGGGCCAGGCCTAGCCCCAAACTCTGAGGCCCCCAACTGCCCTCTGTCCCTGCTGGACCCCTTTTCTCTCTTGTCCAGAGGAAGCCCAGGTGACAGGCACATAGGCTGTGCCACCCAGGCCCTGACGAGAGGTCTTCCTTTGGACAAATGTGTCTTGGTGGACAAGTGGGCAGGGCACAGGTGGGCCAGGGTGGAGACAAGCTCAGAGGCGCAATATAGGTTTCCCGGGGACCTCTTCCTCTGGGTGCCCTTGACCATATTTCTCCAAAAAGAAGGTTTTGGAGTCCTGTTTTGTGTCTCTCATGGCAGGGTACTTTTCCCGTTTGGAGGGTCAGGTCTCGCTGTATGAATGTTTGCACCCTGTGTTGCCTTCCAGTTACTAAACTCTCCCTTCTCCCCCAAAGTAACTGCCTCATGCCGCAGCACTAACAGGCCACTTTGTGTGTTGTGTCCACAGTCACCTCAGTTGCTCTCGCCAACGCCGACTGAGGTAACCACTCACCCTCTGCCTGCCCTGCCTGCTCACGGTGCCGCCTCGCTGTAAAGATAACTACCCAGTGCACCCCGGGAAGGGCCTCGTGGCTCCTGACGGTGGAGTCCCCGGCCCTCCGTGGCTTGGGGAGCCCTCCTGGGTGCTGGTTATTTTTATTATCATGTCTCATCTGCATGCTCCCCTCATGTGTCTGCCAGCCCCGCAAATGTGCACACCTGGGACACAGATCCCGCTGGAGCAGATGGTGGCCTGGGTCACGGCTTCCTTTAGAGGGAAAGTCAGGAGCTGGGCGAGCCAGGGAGAATGTCATGCCCCTCCAAGTGGCCGTATGGGAAGCACCCAGGCCCTTGAGGGTGGACGTTCAGACTGCGTTTCTCTGTCAAATAGCCTTTATTACTAGTGGGCCAGTCCCTTCTCCTGTTTTTCAAAATTAATCAGTGACATAGACAGTTGCCAGTCAGACTGCAGCCTGCACCGCAGCACCGGGCATCGGCTGTCTACTGGGCATGATGTCCCCCGGACAGGGATATCACTGTAGCCAGGAATAAGAAACGTGATGCAGCCACACTCGAGCACCTTCTCTGTGCTCAGCACTATTGTGAGCATTTTATGCCTATTAACTTCCTAGCCCGCGACAGCCCCCAGAGGTAAGTTCTATGATTTTTCCCAGCTTACTAGTAGAGGAATCGAGGCACACGGAAGTCAGATAACCTTCCCAGGGTCACACGCTCTGAGGTGGAGGCATCGTCTAGCCTGTGCTCACCTGCTGGGCTCCCAGGCTTCCCGTCCCAGCCAGCCCACCCCAGTGGAGCTGTGCCCCGGCTGCGGTTGTCCCTGCTGCTCCTTAAATGACTAAAGTAGCGATTCCTAGGCACGAGTGACCTTTGGCGTGCTGGGCCTGGGGCCAGGCATGCTTGCATCGCCTCTTTACCTGCACAGGGAACCCACGAGGGAGGGGTGTGGGCTCCACTTCCAGACCCTTCCTGAAGAGGCAAAGGGTCTGCCCAAGGCAGAGCCCACTCTAAAGAAGAGCCTGGTCTCATTGCAAAGCTCCAGCTCTCGGGCCGTGACCCCGAGCTGGACACACAAGTGCATGTGGTTAGTCAGTGGGAGCTGCACACCCATGCGCAGCCTGCAGGCTTCCGGTCCAGCGGTGGTCACTGTGGCCCCAGGACCTCGGCCACCCTCACCAGGACCTGCCTGCTTCCTGCCCTTAGCCAGGTTTCTCAATCCAGCCCTCAGGAGCGGGTCCGGGAGAACTTATCTCTGAGTACTCCCAGGCCGAGGCCACCCCCACTCCATACAGCCTGGGAGACCAGAATCTTCTGCAGAGCCCTGGTCTCTCCACTTGACTCCCTAGTCTGTCCCCACAGACACAGCACCAGAGGTCTGGGGGAGGGACAGGGCAAGTGTTAGCCCAATGGTGCTGTTCTGTGGGGGAGAGCCTGCCCCGCCTGCAGAGCCTGCAGCAGCTGGGCATCAAACCCTTGGACACAGGAATGTCACAACCAAACGTGCAGGTGGCCAGCTCGCACAAACTGCTCAGCCTGCATAGAGCCCGTGTGTCCCGAGTACAGGCTGGGCAAGGAGCCAGGACACGTGTCAGGGGGCTGGTGGCCGCCAGGGCTGTGCAGAGGATGCCCGGGGTGGATAGGAGAAAGACAGCAGGGCCCTAGCCGGCCAGAGAGAGTGTGCCCATGGCTGTGGGGTGGGACAGGCCCAAAGGGCTCAGGGCCAGGCATAGGTAGGAATTTGGCTGGAGGGCTGGCCTGAGAAAGCATGGATGGGGTGCACAAGGCAAGCTTTAGGGACAGCAAGCCCTGAAGGCTAAAGGTAAGCTCCAGCAGGCAGGGGGCCCGGGGTCCAGAGCAGGTGCCCCGTTGCTCATCACAGTGCTGGCCTCAAGGGCAAAACAGCGTCCACCCCACAGTGGGAGTCTGGGCCGGGCGGTGTCACGACCCAGAGAGCAGGCCAGCATGCCAAGCTGTGGTGACAGGGCAGCCTGCTCTCCCCAGGCCGTGGTGTCATCCCATCCCATGCCACCTGCTCCCTGCTCTGACTGTTCCAAATGGCAGCCCATTCCTGCTTGGATGAGGTCTGCCTTGTCAGTGCTTGTGGGTCTGACTCAACAGAGCTTCCCAGCCTGGGAGGGACACCTCCCCACCTCCAGTGTGCCTCCAGTGCCCTTAAAGTCCCCGGCTTACTCATGAGGGACCCTTATCAGGCCTGGGGGAGTCCCAGGGGTTCTCACACTGTGCTCCAAGGAGCCCTGCGTACTGGGAAGGGTTGGGCAGGAGGGGACTGGGGGAGCTGGTGGGCCCAGGTGCTCTGACCCCCTCCAAGGAAGCCTGGCCTGTGGTGGTGGGGGGGCGGCAGCAGAGGGCCCTCCCCAGGGGTGCCCTGCAGGCACAGGGAATTCAGCCACCAGGTCAGGAGGGCAGACGCAAGCTGGAGGCGGGGCGGGGGGATGGGGCAGGCAGCGCTCTTGGCTCGGGTGCCCACAGCTGTGTCTTCCCTCCCAGGGGGACCAGGACGATCGCTCCTACAAGCAGTGCCGGACCTCTAGTCCCAGCTCCACTGGCTCGGTCAGTCTTGGGCGCTACACCCCGACCTCACGCTCACCCCAGCACTACAGCCGTCCAGGTACTCGGCTCCCATGGGCCCTTTGCCCCCCCAGTGGAGCTGTACTTCTCTCTGGTTTTCCTGTTATAGAGTGGTCTCTTTCTTGCAACTAAAATGATGGAAGGGCTGGGGTTGCCAGTGGGCGGGTGGCTGAGAGCAGGTCAATTTAGCCACATAAAGGAAAGGACTTCTCACGCCTGGGCGGGAAGGTTGGCCACAGGCAGCTGTCGCCTTGTTGGCTGGGGAAATTGTCCTGCAAAGCATAATCTGAGCACAGAGAATCTAGCTAATTTTTCAGTAGCAAGAGATGTCAGGAAGATAAAAATGACACCAGATGTCAGCAGTTCTGAGCCCTTGTGGGTCTGTGAAGACTTGAGCTGTGAAGGTACAATCAGTGACTGGAAAACGGAGACAGAATATCCATTCGCTCCTCACCTGTCGCCGTGTCGGTTACCCCAGAGACAGCGTCCTCGTGGGAAAATGGGCGGGAGGCCACCGCCAGGCCCCTGCCAGCAAGGAGGGAGCCGGGAGGCTCCTCTGCAGTCTCACCTCATTCCCTGCCTGGGCCCGGCTGTGTCTTGCTGTCCTCTGGCTTTGAAACTCCTCAAACCCCTGAGTGTGTCACAGCCACACACGGGGCTGCTCCACGCAGATGCTGCCTTTTTGAGGGATTTTTCCAAGCTGCTTCCTTCTTGGCCAGCTGCTGCATGACCCCATTTTCATGTCCATGAACTACGGCTCTTATTTTTGCAGCCTTTGTGGAAAAATCAAAAGCCATTCATTTGCAAAGTTATTTTCATTGACTCTTTGCACTGTGCCTGGGACATTCTGCTCAATCAACGTTGAGAAAGTGGGTGAGTGAATAAGTGACTGAGTGAGTGAGTGAGTGAAGGACTGAATGAATGAGTGAGTGAGTGAGTGAATGAGTGAGCGAGTGAGTGAGCGAATGAGCGAGTGAGCGAATGAATGAGTGAATGAGTGAGTGAATGAATGAGTGAGTGAGCAAATGAGTGAGCGAATGAATGAGTGAGCGAATGAGCAAGTGAATGAGTGAGTGAGTGAATGAGTGAGTGAGCGAATGAGTGAGTGAGTGAGTGAGTGAATGACTGAGTGAATGACTCAGTGAGTAAGTGAGTGAATGACTGAGTGAGTGAGTGAGTGAATGACTGAGTGAGTGAGTGAGCGAATGAGTGAGTGAGTGAGCCCTGAGCAGGTGGGTCCCGGCCCCCCATCTGTCCGCCAGCCGTGGCTGCAGGGGCTTGTGGCCATGGCGCCTGGCCCGGGCTAGCCGGGGAGAGGCAGGACGTGCGTCTCGCTGGGCGGGGCCCCTGAGGCCGTCTGGTGACAGGCCACTGCCTGACCCCGGGCAGCTGTTTCTCCACCTGGTGCCTTGATCCAAGGAGACCCCCAACGTGGGGCGACAGGCCCGGCTCAGGGGACCGTCCTCCCCGGGAGCCCTGGCAGAGGCGCCCGCCCAGCGGCCCTCTGGGCCGCCACCTTGTCCTCCAGAGGGAGGGTGTCCTCGCTGCACACTTGGAGGAGAGTGGCCTGAAGCGCGTTTGGTGAGCCCCTGAGGTGTCCAAAAAGGTGTGCGTTCCTCGCGAGAGGAAGCAGCGCTGCTCCTGGCAGAGTGGGGTCTGGGGCTGTTGGCGTTGTGGCCAGAGGCCCAGGGCTGACTCTGACTTGCTCTCTGTTGCCCCGTAGCTGGTACTGTGAGTGTTGGTACCAGTAGCTGCCTCTCCCTGTCCCAACACCCAAGCCCTACATCCGTGTTCAGACATCATTACATCCCCTACTTCCGAGGTAAGGCGCGCAGTGCTGTGGGCTGTGGGTGCTTGGAGGGCGTCCGCGCCGGGCGTCTGTGTGCTCGCTGTCCTGCGTCCCCGCATGGCTTCCCTGGAGCCCTCTGTCTCATTCCCTGTGCCCCTTGCTGTGTGTGTCTTGTGCGTCCAGCTCTGTGTGTCAGTGTGTAAATGTTCCTGGGAGAGGAACATAGGTAACGTGTTACATGAGGGAACAGGAGGAGGGGGTGGGCTTGGGAAGCTGTGGGAGAAGGGGACCAGGCTTGGCTGGGCACCCGCCCCAGGCTTTGTACTAAGCCTTTCCCCAACTCACCTCCGTTGATTTCCTGCGTCAGCCCCGAGGGCCCAGGACACAGACCTGCCCACCATCCACATCCCCACAGGACACCTGCTCACGAATCCCACAGGGAAATAGCCACGCTAGTGTTTTCCCGTACACTGTGGACTGAACTGTGTCCCCCAAATTCCGGTGTTGAAGCCCTAACGCCCAATGTGACTGTATCTGGAGACAGGGCCTTTAAGGGGGTGATTAGGTTAAATGAGGTCGTAAGGGTGGGGCCCTGATCCGATAGGGCTGGCGTCCTTCCTTGTAAGGAGAGGAAGGGACCCCAGAGCTCGCTCTCCGCACACGCTCAGAGGAAAGGCCACGTGAGGATAAAGTGACCGTCTACAGGCCAGGAAGGGAGACCTCACAAGAGACCCTGCCAGACCTTGATATGAGACCTCCAGTCTCCGGAACTGTGAGGAAAAAATGCCTGTGTTTAAGCCACCCAGTCTGTGGTATTTTGTCACACAGCCCTCGCTGACTGCCACACCATAACCAGACACTCAGAGGGTCAGAGGAAGCAGCAACGGGCACGTGCTATCAGAGGAAGCAGCGGTGGGCACGTGCTGATTCCCCAAGCGACGTGCTGAGTCCCCATGCGGCACAGCTGCCCAGTGGGAATGGCTCTGGAACCGCCGCCCACCCGCAGAGGGCAGGAAGGCAAGGCACACACCACTGGCCTCTCCCATCGCTCGACAGTCACCAAACGGGGTTCACGCAGACTCGTGCATCTCTCTGTGCATGTCATCATCACTGCTTTGAGTGGGCCCTGTGGTCTACTGAGAAGACAGTCCTTGATACCAGGTACGCCATCCTCACTGCCCCGTGGACTGTCCCCACAGCTCATGGCCTCCCTGGGATGTCCCGACACATTTGAGAAGAACAAAGCCTGAAATGGCACCTCCCGAGAGCAGGAGTGCAGCCCACAGGGCCTTGCCACACACATCCACGAGGTCCCGGGAGTCGCACGGCGCGGGCATGCTCTCAAAACCCGAGTGGATGTTACTGCCCAGGCGAACCATGGCCAGTCACCCAAGAAGATGCTGCATCTCCCTCTGCTCAAGCATCAGAAGGCCCCAGCCACATGGCTTTCCCCCAAGCAGTGGCCCTACTTTGGGTGATGCTGTTCCCCGTGGGGTCCCTGGGTGGGGTGTGGCCAGAGCCAGGGCAGGCTCACCCTCCAGGCAGCCCCCCGGGGCCTGGAGCCAGAGCAGACCCTGCGACTCTCCCCTCCATGGCCCCTTTCTGAGTCTCCACCCTCTAGTTCTTGCCACTGCAGGGTGAGCCCCCACCCACCCTGCCTGCCAAAGGGTGGCTCTGAAGCCGTCTCCGCTGGAGCCCATCCCAGGGCATCTGCCGGGGCCAGGAGGCACCGTCCCTGTGTGGTCTGCTCTGGGTGGGGATGGGGCACCAGGCCCATGTTGGTTTTGCCACCTTTGGTGCCTTTCTCTGTCCTGGTTCCTTCCTGGCTGCTTCAGCTGCCAGCACCTCTTGTTCAGACATCAGACGGAGACCTCTGCCTTGCTCTCTGGTGTCAGATGCAGGGTTATTCAGCACCCATGCCTCTGCCCCCTGCCCAACTCCCATGGCTGTCCGTGACCTTGGGAGCACCTACCCTCTTTCCAGAACTTACCCCTAAGGAGACTGAGGCTCAGAGGGAAGTCGCAAATCCCTATCCCAAAGCTCCTTTGGGCAGAGCCCAGAGTCAGGCTCCTACCCTGGGGCCCTTGTTCATAAGTCATGTCCACCATCGGGTCCCGGGTCCACCTCTGAGGCCACACCAAAGGGAGCCTGTCCTCTCCTGCAGCCCGCGGGCCCCAGCACATCCCAGCCTATGGACGCTCTGGTGGCCAGCTATGCCGCGGCTGCCTGCCCTCCACTCAGCTGAACATGGGGCCCAGTGTCCACCCATCTCTGGGAAAGCCTTTCCTGTTCACTCCCCACAGCTGCTTTGGCACCTTTGGCTGCAGTCAGTGGACATTTCCCTCTGGACAGTGCTGTAGGGGGAGGGCTCCCCAAGGAGAGGCGTGCTCACCTTGACCCTGCCAGATGCTGACAGGGGCCCTCACTTCCCTCCTCTCTGCCCACCCCACCGCCCAGCCCAACACACCCTCCCACAAAGACCCGCCTTCCAGAGAGGTGCTGGCCATAGCCATTTGCACTTTAGTATGAATTTCAGCCCTGGGGTGTCTCCTGGGGAGGTACACGGTTTAAGCCTGACCTCTCACCTGTCGAGGAGCAGGCTGCAGGGACAGGCAGGGTGTGGGGTGCCCAGGGGAGCCGCTGCTGCTGACGGGTGAGGCTTCTATGAGGCACGTGGCATGAGAAGGAAGGAGGGAGAGGGCCCCAAGTCAAGGCCACCTCCCTACCCACCCACTGTGCCCATGGGCACCTCTTCATCTTGCCGTGTCCACTCTCTTGGCTCCAAAACGGGCCCTCATCCCTGGGCCATCCAACCCACGTGGTCGATGACTCAGGCAGGATGTGGCGGTGTCTTGCACAAGCGAACATCCGCACATGTCTTGGTTAGCGTCTTTCGAGGCGCTGCGCGTGGCTGCAGGCTGGTTTTGCTTTGGTGTCACCTGGAGAAGATTCAGTAAGAGCCACCAGAGAGAGCTCCCGGGGGCCAGGGCTGGAACAATTTGAGCAACAAAATGACTAACATAGTATTGGGTTGTAAACCAAAGTATAACATGAGTATTGTGAGTCCACACTGATGGGGAAAAACAGTTGAGTAAATAAATAAGTGGGGGACAAGAGACAAATCTCCCACCCAGAATCCAAATCATTTATGTGGCTACTCCGTCCTCGAGGGGCTGGGGCGTGAGTCCCACTCCACACGTGTGGGAGCTAGGCGTGGGCCACGCGTGGCGACTGTCTTCCAGAGAGTGCCGCGTGGGAAGGGGGAAGAGCAGCTCCACAGCGGATGCTGCCCTGTCCGCAAGGCACCGTGGCAGTCTAAGTCCTGCTGATGGCAGGTGCCTTGGCACGACGTGATGAGGATGGCTCTTCTCCTCTGTGGCCTTCCTCCCCAAACCCACGCCCCAGGATTGCCATGAGAAAAACCCCAAATCCCAGTTCACAGACATTCTACAGAATACTTGACGAGTACCTCTCAAAACTGTCGAAGTCGTCAAAAACAAGGAAGGCCTGTGGAACTGTCACAGCCAAGAGAAACCAGAGGAGACGTGACCAGTCAATGTGACATGGCATCCTGGGTGGGGTCCTGGGACAGAAAGAGAAACTTAGGTAGAAGTTGATGGAATGCTGATCAAGTGTGGCGTGTGGATGGCAGCACTGTGCCGGCATGCCCTGGCGGCGTAGGATGGGGAGACTGGCCGGGAGCGTGCAGGCCTCTCTGTGCTACCTAAAGCTGTTCTAAACGAAGCGTTTGTTCACATAAAAGAAGGAGGAAGAGGAGGAGGACAATGTGGCTTTTCAAAAGGGTTGGGGCTGCCCATCACCAGCAGGCACTCGCTAGGATAAAGGATGCTGGAAGCTCCCCACCCCCAGCAGGTGTCAGGAGCCTCCTAGACATGTGCACCCTCCAAGAGAAGCCGTGAGCCACCCCAGAAGGGGCCTCTGTGCCTTTCCAATGTCACCCACAGCCAAGCTCCCCTGTAGCTTTCTCACAGTCATGGAGACACCAGTGGCCTGGGGTTTTCACCACTGAGGCCCAAGGAGGAAGCTGGCCTCCAAGCAGTGACCGAGCTGGACTCATGGGCCACTGGCCTTGCACCCACCCAGCCCTGTGCCCTCCGCAGAAGGCGGGCAAGTTGGTGCCCACCCCACGGGGTGATCATGGCCATGCCACGGGATAACATGGGCAAAGCGCTCCAAGTGGCACTGTGGGGTTGTAGCTAGTGATGCATTTTGTTCCAATGAAGCCACAGGGGGAACCGACAGCATATGTGCAGAGAAGGAGGTCCGTGGTGGCCGTGTCCTTCCTCAAGGCTGTACAGAAGAGGCGGGGTCCTGAGCCCGGACCCAGGAAAGGGCTGGACAATGGGAAGCATCAGTTGGGGCATTCGGGGAGTAGCCTTGGAGGGGGGTCGCGGCAGTGGCGTGTCAGGCGGGGACCAAGGTGGCAGAACTCAGGGACCAGGGTTAGAGGCCCAGGTGGCAGGACTGAGGCAGGCCACCATGGCTGTGTCCCAGCTTCCCACTGTGGGCTGGGAACTGGGGAGGCACAGGAATCCTTGGCCAACCGGGCAGCCGAGGTGGACAAGGGGCCAGAATTCTAGCTAGAAAGAAATGAGCCGTTTGAGGCCTCCAGGGTTCCCTGTTCCTCAAACGAGAACAGCTCAGCTTAGTGACAGTGCTGTAGATGATTCCGGAGTTCATGCGGATGCATTTGTTAAGGCCCCTCTTCTGTCACGTCTTGCTGCCTGTGCGGATGAATCTCGTCACAGCCGTAGGCAGTAGAAGGGATCCGGGGTTTCCTGTCCTTGCGCGTGGGCCTGGTTTGCCTGGTGTGAGGCCCCTGCTACCACCGGGAGGTGCAGGAGCCGGCAGAGTCAAGTGAAGCTCCGGAAGGCTCTATGCTGTTCTGGAGGGAGGCAGCTAAGGGAAAAGCAGTTATCTGAAGTTCCATCGGCATTGACAGGTGAAGTGAGCACCCACACCCAGGCATGAGAGAGCGGCCAAAGTTGGAGTCAGTCATCCCCTTTGTGGCCCATGCAGGCCACCAGTTGGGGTCTGCTCAAGCTGAACCCACCCTGCTCTGGGCACCCTCCCACTGCACCCAGCCCACCCACCCAGGCAGGAGCCCCCTCTGGGCCAGCATCTGCCGAGCCTTCCTCATTAGTACACCAGGCAGTCCCTGGCTGGTCCCCTCCTCGGCCTGGCATGGCGCTTGCCCACTGTGGAAGTGCTGATTCTTTACCATGTCACTTTCGGGTCCTGCTGCTTTGAAAGGCTGCAGCTCGAAGGGGATGTTCTCAAGTCAAGAATACCCTTCCCTTTGCCACCCTGTCACCTGGTGCTGTGGAGGGTTCCCAAGGCCAGGAGACAGGGACGGTGCCTTCAGAGTGTCTTGCCAAAGTGAGCGTAAACCTCATCATTGAGCGTGTCCAGTACCCGTGCGTCTTCCTATCGTGTCGTTCCTTAAACAGGTGGGGGCATTCGCCCAGGTAATTTGGCTCTTTAGATTCGTGACTTGATAATCCAACCTTGTTCGAAAAACAGCAATTACAACTGAGGTGAGAAATTGGAGCCAGGGTCAGAGGCTCAGAGGACACTTTCCATTTAATTTGCCAAAAAATAAGTTTTGTTTAGGAACTTGGCAACTGAGATACTATTCTTTTCTTATTCTCCTGCAGCTGGTAAAATTTTGCTTAATGGCTTTTAAAGGTGATTTTGATTCATTTTAGCATTTTAATGATATTCTGAATGACTAATTTGTAGGTTCTCAAGGAAAACATCATCTTTTAATACAAGAATAATTAGGAAGGGAGGCCTTAGTTTTGGTGATTTGCAATTGCTGGGTTCAAACACCTGCCACAGCAGGAAGCAGATGGGACGAGGTGTGCACCCCAAGGACCCTGGGCTCTGCCTGACGGCCCAGGCCCACCTCCATGAACTAAGAACAAGGAGCTGTGCCCTGGGCATTCTTGCTTCTCTGCCCAGGGCATTGACTGGAGCTCAGCTCAAGGTTGGATTAACAAGCCGCTGGGCCCCGTCTGGAACATCAGTGGGGGCCACACTCCCTCCCCTCGGCAGAGGACGTGGGCTGCTGCACTGGGCAGGAGAGACAGGGCTTGCCGCGAATGGGCTGTTATGCTTGAAATGCTCTCCTCTGCTTTTCCGTTTCCCCCTTGGTCTGCTGTCCTTGCTCTTCCGTCTGGAGGCAGTGAAAGTGGCCGGAGCACCCCCAGCCTCTCCGTGCTGTCAGACAGCAAGCCTCCTTCCTCCACCTACCAGCAGGCGCCTCGCCATTTCCACGTCCCAGGTAGGCCCCGGACATGCCCTCTGGGCCCACTGGTCACACCTGAGTTATCAGGGGCTGGCCTGGACCCTGCAGGTGCCACGTGATCTGCCAACCTTCTCCACTGGTGCCCAAGCCCTGAGAGTCTTTAAAGGTCACCAGATGGGTTTGCACATCCCCAGACCGACGTGCATTTGAGTTTCTCCCAAAGCCCCACAAACGCCAGGCAGACACGTTTGTCCTCCTGAGAACGGGATGGAGGAAAGGGACCTCTGAGCAGCTGCACCTCCCGGGGGCCCGAGGTTCCTGCTTGCCGCAGCCTGGCCGCCTCTCTCCCTGTGCCCTTCGGATGGGGGTGGTGTCTGGCGTGGGGAGGCTTGGTCTGGGGCCTGGGCGTCAGTCGCCGGCTGGGTGGCACGTTCATCCTGGTGATTCTAAATCTGGGTGAGTGCTGGTTGCTGACAAAGAAGCAGTGGAATCAAAGCCCCACAATGTGCTCGCTCACCCTCCTGTTCTCTCCTTCTCTTTTTCTCTTCTTTCCCAGACACTGGCGTAAAAGATAACATCTATAGGAAACCCCCCATCTACAAACAGCATGGTACAGTTGGACCCCGCCGCTGCCTGGTTTGCCCGCATGCCTGTGTGAACGCGTCCGCTGGTTGTGTGCTGCTTGATGTGGGGAAGGCACCAGCCAGGCCCTCAGCCGTCTGAATCTCAAATGCGCATTCGCTAGCAGCCTCCTTCATAAATTACAATGAAGGGTACCCGAGTAAGGACGCTGCTGTGTGTTACAAACCCGAGGCTGCTACCCCTCAGACGGGCTCGGGTGAGCCTGGCTGTGGTGCCTTCAGCTATGCTGCTCTGGGGGAAGCAGAGTGACTTTAGCCAAGATGTCGGGGGGGAGTGGGGGGCTTCTCGAGCCATGACCTGATCCAGGCCTGATCTTTGGAAAACAGTAAACTAGAGTCAGTTGTTCATCCCTTAGGGAGAATTTAGGTCCTATGTTTCGGGAATTTCTGATGATAGAATGAACCACCTTGCCTTCGGTGAAAGGGATTTCTCGCATAAGCAAATAGGGGCTGGAGGTGTTTTGCAGTAAGGGCACCTCTCAACCCTCTGGCCCCCCACCTCCGCTCCACGTGAGCCTACCTGGGACAGGTGCACAGGGAGCAGATCGCGCGGGCCATGGAGCGGGAATGCAAGGCTCAGAGCCTCCCCCTCTGTCTCCTCACGGGATTTCTGGGTGTTGAGGGCACGCTGCTTCCCTGTCCTGAGCCTCTGTTTCCTCGTCTGCAAAACAGGAGCCTCTGCCCTGCTCTTTTCACAGGGTGGTTGTGAGGACTTCATGGAATAAGGAATGTGGAAACACGTCCTAAACTGTAAAGTGCTGTGCACATGGTAGGGATTGTTATCGAGTTGCTAGAGATGGAAGGAGGAACTTCCATATTGAACGTTCTTGTCCAGATGCACCCAACAAAAACTGCCACGTCCCATGTTGACAATTAGAGGACACTTCTAGGTGAAATCTTACAAAAAATGTGCTTTTTGTGGCTTGCAGACAGCTCAGTGGTCTAGTTGTGCAAATGACTTTTTAAAAATGTTCTCCATAATGGCAATAGGCCCTGTACTTTTTACGTGTTTTCCTTTTCCCAAGAAGGAAAAAAATGAATTAAATCTCACAGGTTCCCAGAAGATGATGACTTTTACCGTTGTCTTTCAATAAGAAAGTCCAGGAGGGACCGGGGGGCAGGGGGTGGAGGGCAGGTAGACTCTAGGGTCCTAGGAGAGTGCCCAGACCAGCTCCCTCACGTTACAAGTGAGGAAACTGAGGCCAGGCCAAAGGAAGGAGCAGTCAAGTAAGTGACTGTCCTTGCGTCGTGGTTCCCCGGGCTGAGTGGCAAGGAAGGTTGTGTGTTCTGTGCTCGTGGAAGATAAGATTTGGATTCACTCCTTGGCCTTTTATTAACGACCACGCTGTCTCAGACCAACACACGCAGTCTGGGAGCGGGTGGCCCCTCTGGAAGGGGGAGGAGACGGTAAACCAGTTCACAAAATCGCTCATGAGCATCTGACAGAGCCAGATCTAAGACCAAGAGCTTCAACATCACATGCTTTAACCGAATCATCCGCAGAGACATTACTATTACCCATGATCATCTTTGTGTTTTTTTGAAATCTGGATATAAATGACTTTCCTACCCAAAGGCAAGTTAATTCCTATTTGACCAAACCCTGAGCGATTACCAAAACCCTTTTGTCATTCCAGAATTTTGTTATATTGAGTCTTATATGAAATATATTTTGTAGAGCACCTACTCCTTGCCAAGCACTTGGCCACGTTTCTGAGGATAAACATGAGTAAATCTGTCCCTGACCTGGAAGTAAATGGGCCATGTCAATTGTATGTAACTGGACAAAAATTGAGGCTTTGGCATGGGATGTGCACTCTCCTTAAGCAGGTTTCCTTAGCCCTCAGAACACAATGGACATGTTAGGATGCATTTGGTTCCCAATATACACATTTAAGATTTTTTTAAACAAGATTTCCCCCATCCAAGTATATTATATCCTGTGGAAAGTGTGTGCATGTGTGTACAGGTGTGTGCATGAGAGTGCACGCTTGTGTACATGTGTTTAAGGCCCACATGCACCCCACCCCCACCCCGTCTGGGCAAACCAGTCATCTCTGAGGGGAGAGAGGGACACAACTCAGGCCTGAGCAGCCCTCATTTTAATTTCCCAACTTTCCTGAGACAAATTCTGGGTGATAATATAGAATTATTGGACTGTTTAATTAGTTCAAGATAATATTAGGTCATTAAATATGAAATGTCCGATTTTGAGTCAAAAGTGTGGTTTATTATATCTCAGACAAGAAGCAGTACAGTTGATCAGAGTATGCGCCTAAGCTATTGAAACAGTTTTGCTACCCTAAAAGTAGCTTGTTTATGCCAGCAGCGAAGAAGCCTAGAGAGCGAGTGGCGATGAAATCGCAAAAGGCCTTTTCCACAGCTTGTTGAGAATTGAATATTTTTCCTTGCAAGAAGGGGTCCAAAGCCTGGAAGAAGTGGTAGTCAGCTGGTGCAAGGTCTGGTGATCACGGTGGATGACAGAGAGTTTCCAAGTCCAGCCTCTGTAGTTTGAGCAGCGTTGTTTGTGCAACATGTGGTCGAGCGTTGTCTTGCAAGAGGAGTGGCCTGTCTCTATTGACCAATCTCAGCTGCTTAATCGCAAGGAGCCTCATCATTTCATCCAGTTGGTTGCAGTAGATATCCGCTGTAATCAACTGACCAGGTTTTGTGAAGCTGTGGTGGATAACACCAGCGCTGGACCACCAAACAGACACCATTAGCTTTTTTGATGAATATTCAGTTTTGGACTGTGTTTCAGAACTTCATCTTTATCCAACCTTTGTGCCGAATGCTTGCGATTGTCAAAATGAATCTATTTTTCCCCACATGTAACAACATGGTGTAGAAAATGGTTGCCCTTTATGTCGTGACAGCAAAGAAAGGCAAGCTTCCAGATGATTTCTCTTCTGACGCTTGTTTAATTCATGCAGAACCCATCTATCCAGCTTCTTTACCTTGCTGATTTGTTTCAAATGGTCCAATATTGTTGGAATAGTAACGTCAAACCTTGCTGCTAATTCACGCATAGGTTGAGATGGATTCGCTTCCACTACAGCTTTCAGCTCACCGTTATCCACCTTGGTCTCAGGTCGCCCACGTGGCTCATTTTCAAGATTAAAATCACCAGAATGGAAATTCTGGAACCATCAGTGTACTGTGTGTTCATTAGCCACATCCTTCCCAAACACTTCATTGATATTTCAAGCTGTCTGTGCAGCATTGATTCCACAATGGAACTCATATTCGAAAATAATATGAATTTTTTACTTATCCGTGGTTTCACAAAAATTGCTCTAAAAAATATTTGAAAGATAATCACAAGCCAAAACATGCGTTTGAAAGACTGAGGATGAACCTTCACAATAAAAATAAAACAAGAAGTGTGAGAGTGAAATGTCAGAGATCTCAACTGTCAAACATAGTACTTAAGGAAAGCGGACATTTCATACTTAATGACCTATTGTATTCACCAAGTTTTAAAAAAAAACCAAACCTTTTAATTGACGTATTTACTTTTCCACTCTATATTTCAAACTCATTGAAAGTTTTTAAAAATTTTGCATTGCTCTTTTCTGATGCCTGAATCCCATTCCTGCTTCTAGGAATTGGGCCTCCAGCCGTGAGGGTGGCCAGGCCTGTGGGGCCAGGGTGGGTGACACTTGGTGCAGAGGACAGGATGATTGGTGTTGGTGTAGCCGCCATTCAGTGTGTGGCCGCCACGTGCAGAACATAGAGGACGGCTTGTTTCACCTGGACACCTCTGAGGCTGGTATTGTTGCAGGTGAGGAAGCTGGGCCAGGGTGGGAGGTGACCAGCCAATGGCCCAGCATCCACGTCCGGTCTGCCTGGCCCCGACCCTGCTGCTGTCATGTTACAGCATTTAGGGCCTGACAATATCTTCTTGTACTACGTTAGTTCCACTCTACTTGGTTATCATTTATTGGATTTTTAAAAAGAGAAAGACAGCAAAAGAAAATGAACAGAAAATACAAAGAAAAGAGGAAAACAGGAAAGTGACGGGAAGAGCAGCCCCGGAGCGCCAAGAGCAGACACACAGCAGGCCCAGTGAGGGGCTCTGGGAGGAGGTGGCCCAGGGGTCTCCCGCCACCAGCGCGGCAGGGACCGAAATTCAGGAAGTTTAGTGGTTCAGATGCACGTGTGGTCATATTCTGTGTTTTCATGTCCCATCTGGAGTCACTCGCAGTATTGAACCAAGTTACATTTAGGAGTGTCAACCTAAAAAAAAATCAGAGAAAAATATCCCCAAATATGTTGAATTTATTCAAGAATTAGAAAAGAGGATTATAACCCGAGGTACACGGCTATGGCAAGCCACAGATGTGCCCGAAGAGGGGACAGTGAAGGGAAGCTTTTATTGGCAAAAGGAGACGTTCCCACGAGCCGCCTGTAAACAGCCAGAGGCTCACAGCCGGAGCTGGTGTCAGTTCATTGGTGGAGATGCGTTACTGGGCCGTGTTCTTTCGAGAGCGTATTATCTGAATTGCTGAGGTGCTAAAGAAGGAATTTCTTGTGGGGTTATTTTAGAAAGTCCTTGAGACGGTCTTCATCTCAGACGTGCAGCAGGAGCTCTTCCCCTTCCTGCTGTCCCGGCTCTGGTTTCTTTGGGTCTGACAAAAGGCAGTTTCATCCTGGGACCTGCAGCTCTCCCAGGAGGCAGACAGTGCAGACCACAGCCCCTCCCCTTCAGCTTCATCACCGAGCAAATGCTTCCCTTCTCAGGGTGCGTGTCCTGATCATGGGGCTTTCTGGAGTAGACCCCCCAGGGGACAGAAGCAGTGCCCAATGTTTAGAATGAATTAATGAGAACAAAATAATGCCTCCCTCAAAATTGCCAAGGAAGTTTGACTGTACAGATGCAGGGACAGTACTAATATTTCACCAAATCTGTTGTTTCATTTCTAAGCAAATGTGAACCATCAAGTGGCAATATGAGGATGGAGCTTTGGCTCCCGGGAGGCGGGAGACAGCTCATCTCACCACCCCACATACCTCCAGCCACGCCAGGCGGTGAGAGTGTCACTCCTGCTGGCTGCCCCCCAACAAGACAGGAGAAGTGGCACCACGGGGCACGCATTAATGCCTATTGCTTTGGTCCCTGGTTTAAAACAGGAATCAATCTCTTCCTGTTGTGTGTCTCTGGGATTCCTTTCTAGTACGGTGGAGTCTCATTTTGGTTTGGGTCCTTTTCGACCCCAAATGGTGGAGTCTCATTTTGGTTTGGGGGCTGCTGGGATGGGAGAAAGGAAAAGGCAGGCAGGCTCTGTACCCAGAGGAAGATCAGAGACCCCCACCCTCACTGGGGAGCTGCCAAACATGGCTTCCCAGGGCTGCAGGGCGAGAAGTCAGCCTTTCCCAAGAGGGTTCCTCATGGCAGACATACAGGGCTCAGAGGGAACTGCCCGTGTGATACGAGAGACACACTGGAGTTGCTTTTTCTGGTGCAGAGGATGCAGAGGAAGAGTCAGGCACAGAGGGGTGGAACCAAGGGAGGGAGGGGGAGGGGAGGCACAGGCGTTGCTGGGTCCTGGGACGCCGGGCCCTGCCTCCCTCCTCTGGTGTCACATTCAGTCCTGACATCACCCGGGAGCAAATGTTGCTATCCCGACTCAATGGCTGGGGAAGCCAAGCATGGGGGCATTTAAGTGACTTTCATTAATTGATCCAAGGAATATTTTTTTGAGCACCCACTGTGTGCTAGGCTCTGTCCCAGTGCTGGGGATACGTGGGTGACCATACGTGGCCCCTGGCCCCGTGGAGCTGAGATTCTGTGGACTTGCCCACGCCAGACAGTTGGTGAGGGGCTAAGCAAGGTTTCCAGTTTCCAGTGCTCTGGACACCACCCACACATGCACACACGCATGCACACATGTGCATACACGTGTGCGCACACGTGTGAACACACACACACGCGCACTCTCTCTCTCTCTTTCTCTAAGTCTAATTCCAATTCAGTTTGAATTGCAGAGATGGGTGTCATTCTGGGAAGAGCAAGAAAAACCATGCTGATGGGTCTACTCCCTAGAAGCCAAGTCTGGAGGATAGAGGAGGGGACACGTCCCCACAGGCTCCTGCAGAGCCCTTCGGGGTCCTGGGAGAGGAGGGGAAGTGTCTCTTTGGCCTAAGGAGCGAAGCCCCTGAGCACCTTCCCTTGTCAGAGGCAGCACCTGCCACATGCTGGCCCTGGCCTGGCTCCCAGAGCCCTGGACTTGCCTCGGGTCTACAGACATTAGCAGCAGTGATTCTGCGCTGCAGGCAGAACTGCAGCAGGGACAGCAGCTGAGACCACCTGGTGGCTGCAGAGCTGTGGCTGGCACCCCCGGGACAGTGGTGAAACAGCCCCCACAGCTCTGCCGGCCCTCTGGGCACCAGCACGAGACCCTTGGGGCTAGAGCGGCTGGTGTGTTGATGCCAGCAAAGAGGGCATCTCTTGCAAGGGCCTCCCTTGGAAGCAGTGGGGCCCGCTACACCGTCCCTGTCACTCAACTTCTCTGTATGCCTGCTGTATGCAGGTCATCACATCAGGCACCAAAGGGAGTGCAAAGGCAGTCAGAGGCAGCCCTTGCCCTTGAAGCTTCTACTGTCAGCTACACAGTGGGGAAGTGGCTTTGTGACAAGTCACAGTAAGCACAGTCAGTGGTGACACAGCCCTAAGTCTCATCATGCACACATCTGATGGGGAGAACAGTGTGATTCCAGCTCAGACTTCAGGTTTAGACAGACTAGTTCAAATTACCTGTGTGACCATAGCCTCTGCACCTCAGATTCCTAATATCTATTATTATCTATTAACATGGTTAACAAACGTTTATCCAGACCGCAGTACAGGGCCTGCCCAATGAGTAGGTATCAGTAAGTGCTTATCACATGTGTGCTGTCAGGGGAGTGTCTCTGTGCTGACTTTGCTCACCCCATCAGAGCACTTGTCGTGTGGAGAAACCTTCTAACACACCTGCCTCCACCTCCCTGGCCTGTGAGCTTCTAAAAGACAAGGGTCGTGTCTGAGGCAGTACAGGTGCACACAGGGCGCTCAGCACAGGGGCGGGGTCACAGTGGCACACAGAGAGCAGCTGGAGGGAAGAATCAGTGGAGAAAGGGCTGCATGGATGAGTGGACACATCCGGGGCAAAGGACTGGACTGGAGTGCACAGAGAGGGGTGACGGCTGGGTGGCAAGAACAAGTGGGTAGCTGCATTAGCAAGCGCCCAGATGAGATGGCGGTGGATAGTGGACGGGTGGATGGATATGCGGGTGGGTGGATGGGTAGGTGGGTGTGTGGATGGATAGTTAAAGGAGTGGGTAGGTGGATGGGGAGGTAAAAGGGCGGATGAATAAGCATGTGGAAATGAATGAATGGGTACCTAAAGGGATGCATGCGTGTATGGATGTTAAGACACAAGTGAATTCCAAGGTGGGCTGTGGGAAAGAGAAGTGGCAGCCCAGTTGTGTATCCAGAAAGAAAATCTTACTTTCATGGAGATGCCTCCAACAAGGGATCCAGGGAGCAGGAAGTCAGCCTTTCCCAGTGGGTTCCTCCTGGCAGATGCATTCCGGGGCTGAGAAGGAACTGCCTGTGTGATACGAGAGATACACTAGACTCTCCTCTGATTGTCCCGAATTGATCTGTCTTTTCCTGACACCCTAAAACAGCATGCTAAAAATTAGCCTTAAAGTTAGCCTCTTATTCAGTCCTGATTTTTCAAACCTATAAGCTGAGTTGTCCCTCATGTTCCAGCATTTGTATAAATTATCTCCTGTGATCCTCGAAACTTGGAGGGGCAGGCGTCATTTGCCCTTTTTACAGATCAGGAAACTGAGGCCCAGAGCTGTTAAGTAAGCAAGCCGCCAACAATACAAAGTGCCAGTGTCCTGTATTTCCCTACCCAAGCCTCTAGTTCTCAAGAAAATCTGTTGTATGTCTCGCAGACCAGTAAACTTTGGTTCTAAAAAGCCCTTGGTTTGAGTCTGGCTAAACAGTGCCCACCTGAGCTGGCAGTGTTTGCAGAGGAAACTTGCTAGATCTTGGCAGATACCCCTCGTCAGAGGGTGGGGCTGTTTCAAGCCCTGAGATAGCTCTAACAGCCAGAAGGTGTCTGGCCAGCCTGTCCTCCACGGCTGGCCCTGAACTCCAAGGACTGGATTTCATGTCCCAAAGAGCCCTTTGGTGGGAGTCACTTAATTGTTTTTGCACTTGCAGATTATTCCAAGTGTGGCGATCCATCCTGGGGCCTCCCGGCTTTGCAGGAGTGTGGTTGACTTATTTTTGCCAGCAGAATCGGCCCCAGGGGTCTTCTCTGGCTTGGAGAGTGGCTGTGCTCTTGGAGCTCCAAGTAGCCCCTGGGGCTTGCTGGGCGGCCGCCAGGAGTCATGGCTGACGTATGGCCACGCACTCAAGGCTTCGCTGCCCGTGACGGCCGTTGTCTGGGCAACGGGAGAGCCCACAGTGATGGGCATGCATCTGCCCTCGGCTCCCTGCCCCCCACCCCCGTCTCTCCATCACAGTGCTCCTCGAGCAGGCTCAGCGCTAATTTGCCTCTGTGAGTGGAGAGAGCAGGGTTTTTTATTTTCACCTTGAAAATCGCTGTCTCTCCTGGAAGAGGGAGAAACAGGTAGCCGTTGGGAGTGACGAGACGTCAGTGTGTTCGGAACAGAACTGCTCAGTCTTCCATTTTGGCCTTATCTTGTCAAGGTCCTGTAGCCCAATCCCAAATTTCCAAGCTCTCTGGCCTGGTATCAGTCTTATCCTTGGTGGTGCAGGAGGCAGGGTGCTCCAAAAGACTGCCAGGCCCAAGCCCGCCGCAGGCTGCAGGTAAGAAGCCCAGCCTCAGCGTGTCCTTGCCGAGGCCTCGGTCTTCGTGGAGGGCTGGGGAAGGAGATGGGTTTTCATTTAATTGTTCTGTGCATGGGGTCAGTGTTTTGGTGCGGGATACACAAAATGGGTCTTTACGTACCAGATTAGATTCTGAGAAGTGTCAGCATGCCCTCGGGTGATGTATTTGCTCGTTCTTGGTTAGAAATAATGTCAGCCCAGCTGGGCACAAACCTCCCAAAAAGGCAAATGGAGAATACGGACACCTCATTGCTCAGCTCCAGATATTACTCTTGGCAAAGGAACTGTTGCAAAATGAACTTTTGCTTGTTCTAATGCACTGAGTTCATTTCTGGCTGTATTTTGTAATTTCTTAACTGCTCCCCGTGGACTTTTTCCAGTGGCAGAGCTCCCTCACCACCTTGTGTTTTGTGAGCAGCAGGTAGTGAGATGAGGCAGACAGGAAGGACATTGGAGGCTGGGTCATGTCACCTCTGCCACCGTCTAGCCCAGGGCCTTGGGTGAGGCATGCCATCTCCCTGAGCCTTGGTCTCCCAATCTGTGAAGTTGTGGGAAGCCCCTTCCTGCAGGTTGGGTGGGGCTAGGCAGTGATGTTCACAGATCCAACACGTAGGCTCTCCATGGCTGAGGCCTTCTGCTGCCTCAAAGTTCAACTTGGAAGGTTTGTAGAATCTGTGTTCTTCAAAAGGCCAAGTGGCTGTATCTAAAAACATGACTGTACTTCTCCGTGTGGCTGTTTGGCTGGAATTGAAATTAGGCATCACTTCACACACCTGCTGTTGACTCTAAGCACTGTTCACACTCAAGAGCACATACCCACTGTCCCCGGGAGCCTTCTGCAGCCTGCCTTGTTCCTTGGCCCTTGAAAGGCACTTGTATTGTTGACCTTTTCTTTGATTATTTTTTCATTGTTGAGCATAACTATAAAGTGGCAAACCAAGGCTAAAATAAATGGTGTGTTGCCTTTACAAATTGGTTTTTCCCTTCCAGCTGCAAGGCGATCGGATGGGGAAGATGGAAGTTTCGACCAGGATAACAGGAAGGTAATGCAGGGAGCAGATGTCGTTTAGAACAGCCTTGTTCAGAAAGAAATCTGGTTTTGTGAGGGCTCCTCCAGTTGAAACTTCAGGATCCTTCTCTTACCTTCTGCTGCTCGGAGGCCCCTCCACCGGTTTCGTCCTTGCACTCAGGATGCGCACGTCCCCTCCCAGAGCCCCGGCTGTACGCCCGTGTGGCGCGGTTGTGGTTCTGTAACTGAGGAGATGCAGACAGTGAGTGGGAAATAGATCAAAGTGCATCCTCAGGGCATTTGGGATGATTGTTCTAGATCAGGCTCAGCAAAGAGTAAATATTTTCGGCTTTGTGGGCTGCACCATGTCTGATGCAGCTGCTGAGCTCTGTGAAAGCCCCCGAGACGCTGCACGTGCGAATGGGCGCCGCCGTGTCCCAGCAACGCTGCAATTACGAAGGCAGACTGCGGGCAGGATCTGGCCGTGGGCTGAGGTCACCCTCCGCAGCTCCCTGCGTTTGTTGTCAAGGACGCCGGGTTTGTGTGTGGAAAGAGCCTGAGGCTGGATTGGGCAGCCTCGCCTGGTTCTCCACACGTGAAGCCATGTGAGCCCCTGACCTCCCCGAGCCTCAGTTGCCTGTCTGTAAAGTGGGGCAACAACATTTCCCCGAAATGCTTCATGTGCCTATAGAGCATCTGGATAGGTCACATTAAATGGTGGGATTTTTACTGAAAGCTGGTTTTTCCACATACTGAGTTTTCTCATGCTGGGGTCAGCTTTTAGGTTAGAAGTAAGGAAGCCACTAAAAGGGTCCAGTGAGATGTTTCTGCCAGTGCAGATGACCTTGAAATTCACATGACTTCTTTTTTCTTTAGCAGAAGACCAGCTGGCTGATTCTCAAGGGGGATGCAGACACGAGGACCAACTCTCCAGACCTGGACAGCCAGTCCTTGTCCCACAGCAGTGGGACTGACAGAGACCCTCTCCAAAGAGTGCAAGGGGACAGCTTTCACTCACGTGAGTGGTTCTTCTGAACAGAAGCTATCATATGCATGAAAAGCCTCGAAGCAAAGGGGCCCCACAACTGATTGATCCCCCCAACAGATTGATCCCCCAAATCTAAGCCTTGCACATTAAAAAATATAAGAGCAAGTCCACAAACATAGGGCAAACCAGGTAGAAGAGCAGGGCCTTTTGCCCCGTGACTGCCGTCAGTTAGCTAGGGTGCTGCTGGCAGCCACTCCTCCGTGTCTCCCTGTGACTCTCCAGAGCCAGGGAGAAAGCAGGAAGCCAGGCTGGGCTCCTCAGTTGCTCTTGGAAAAAAGTCTTCCCAGGCTGCTGGGGTGGAGGTTCAGAGCCTGTTTCCCTCCAGAGCAGACATGGGCCTGGTCCAGGTGGGCGAGTCCAGACTTGGAGTCGATAGCACAGCTTTGTCCCCATCTCCTGTGATGTCCTGAACAAGGTACTGGCCTCAGACTTTACAGGAAGACAAAGGTGCCATTGGCCTGACTGTAGGGGTGTCGTGAAGACTGAATCAGGAGTGATTTTCAAATGTAGAGAAAACTCCAGAGAATGTTGTTTGCTTCAAGATGCTATAAATTGTAGGTGAAAACCAACAGCCAGCTGTAGTCAAACTCACTCAGCATGTCCCGGAAGTAGCCTCTGGGATAAGGCTAAGCTGGGCTGGAGGTAGTTTTCTGTGGGCGGGGCTTGGGCTTAGCTTGGAAACAGAGACCAAGAGGGGATGGGTGTGGGTGGGAGGAAGCAGAGGAGAGATCCTGGCTTTGCAGTGAGACAGACCCAAGTTCAAATCCAAGTTCACCACTGACCAGCCGTGTGACAGGGGGCTAGTTCCGCCTGGCTGCCTCGTGGGTCCTTAAGAGACTGGAACCAGGTCCGTGTGTAGCGCTCTGCCTGGCCCACAGTGGATGCTCAGTAAACGGAAACTGTCACCCCCATTCTTGTCCTCATGACTAGGACCTGTAAGCTGTTTCACCACTGAAAGGTGGAAGTGTTTCGATGTGAGAGGACAGAGTGAAAACACAGAACCTTGGAAATTATAATGTGTTAAAGAATAACTTTAAACAAAGAAAGGTGCATTGTTTTGTGTATGATCTTTGTAAGCAGGTGTCTGTGCACCCCTCATGCCTCCGCCCCCTCCTGGGGCGCAGTTTTCTAAATATCGGGATCACAGAGCCAGTGCATCAGGCTGACGTCAGCCTCGGAATGCCACACCACAAAACAAAAACAATCCCCAGAGGGAGAGGGACACATCCATGATGGCGGCACGCCCCACCTGGAGGGGTCTGGGATGTCTCAGGTGGGACGGGCAGCCACACACCATCCTCCAGTCCCTCTCTGTGCCCCCAGGCACCGCTGCCCCGCAGCCCCTCGCTGGAGCAGTGCTTGCCTGTGGGCCAGGCACCCCTGGCCTGACTGTGGCCTCTCTGCTTTGCATCCACTTGATCCTGATGGCACTTGTGCTTGGAAGGGGGAAGCTCCTCTTGAACCAGCTCAGTAGCTTCCCCGGCAGCCCACCTGCCTTGCTCAGTGTCCTGGTATCAAGGTGTGAGCCCCAGGAACCAAGAAAGAGGTGCTTGGGGATCTCAAGGTGGCATTTTCTGGCTTTTAGTCCTTCCTTGCTGGGTGGTGGGCAGGCCTCGTCCACAAGTCTGGCGCCATGCCAGTGACCTCCCAGACTCTCTCAGGGATGCCAGCTCCTGGCCCAGGGACTCCCACTGATGTTTGTGGCCTACTGTGGCTCAGGGCTGAGGGAGGAGGGGGCGCTGTGTGGGAGAAGCCCAGGCTGGAGACTGCTGCCCTGAGGGCTTGCCCTCTGCCGCAGCCGTGCCGTGTGACCTGTGCGTGTGGCCTCCACCCCTCATCTGAAAGTGCCAGAATGAGGGCGCCCTGGGGCAGATGGGCTGCCCAGGGGCACATGAGCCTGGCAGGCGGCAGGCCCTGTGAGGCCCGGTGGCCATGCCAGGTGACCGCATTGGCCAGTCACAGTGCTGCGAGGACTTGTTTGTCACTGCTGCCCCTTGTCATTATATTCCCATCCCACACTGCACATGCAGACACAGGTGGGAATCCGGCGACTTCCATCCTGGGCACGCCTGGCCTGCAGAACTCCAACTGCCTGTGCTGGGATTTGTGGTTTAACTGGGAGAGCCCTTGACAGTACAATGCGTGTGTCCTTCCTGTCACTGAAGCTTGCTTATGGCAACTGTGGTTATGATTCTGTCCTTCCTTCGCCTTCTGGTGTTCTGATGTCGGTTCGTTGGAGCAGGAAACGCACAGTTTCTAACCATTGTGATTGTGCCTTTATTTCTGTCCTGATGACATTGCCTTGTTTCCCAACGTGCGTGGAAATGGCAGTGAGGACCCAGTCTGCTGGTCATGCCTGGCTCAGGCGAGCCTTGCTGTCTGCCAGCCTCACGAGGACCTCAGGCGGGAAGGGTAGCACACGTGGATCGGGAGTCATCCACTCTGTGCTCTCGGGGCACTTTTGAATCCCACCAAGTAGCCACCAGACATGAGTCCAGTTTCATTTGCACACAACTTTTGCTGAACAAAGGGTTTGCACACTGCAAGGCGCGCCCGCCTGCACCCCGGGACACCCATCTGTAGCGCGCCCAAGGAAGGTAGGATTGTGACGCTCAACACAGTGGGCACTCAATAAATGTCTGTTGAATTGAGATGCGTTAAATTCAACGGGTATTTATTGAGCACCCACTCTGTGCCAGACGCTGAGCGGGGCGCCGAGGGGGACAGAGAAGAGGAGAGCAGCCCCTGAGCCGGAGGAGCGTGCAGGGAGCTGGGAGAGGCAGAGACACCGATGGAGCGAGCGCACGAGCATCTGCCGCCGCCGGCCCGCCTTGGCGCCTGCAGGCTCTCGGGGGCCTGGTCACAGCCTCGTCCCGCCCATGACACCATCATCACATCTCACCTGGGACTGAATCCATCCATTCATCCATCCCTCCACCAAATACTTACTGAGCACCTACTATGTGCTGTGCGTGGTGCCAGGCAGAGAGCCAGTGGTGAACATGGCCCAGTGCCCGTGTCCAGCAGGGAAGCCAGATGACTAAACGGCAGGGACAAACCAGTGGGACATCCCTACCCTATATCCCTGTGGTTCTCAGCAAGCACTGCCACCCTCTCCAAGCAGGGTCTCACGTTGAAATACATATTTTATTACAGACGACTTCTATTTCCCTTTTATATTACATGTAGGGCATTATCTGGACCATGTGTAAAGTAGTTTATATTGTCGATGAACTTGATTTCTGCACAGGAAGGAGTGTGTTGGTTTTTGTAAATAAGGAGAAGGCCTTGAGCCTTACAGGACGGGGCCCACTGCCCCGGGGGGGACACGGGTAGTGTGCACCCCACCCCCACCTGAGCCCTGTGGACAGGCCTGCCAGTGCTCGGGGTCCCACATTCCTAGCCCTTGAGGTCCTGTCTTCTCTTTTGAGGTCCCCCCACATCCCACCCCCAGGGTCAGAGGTGTGTCAGCGTAACGCAAACCCCCTGGCCAGCTGCACACAGTGCCCAGAGGACTTAGTGGTCCCTAGACAGGATCCACCCTTCCAAAGGGAGTAAGACCCTTTCCTCAAATCCCAGCACATGAGATGAATGTGGGGAGGTGGCAGGGCGGCAGCTGAGAGTGGCCGTGCCAGCTTGGAGATGGCACGAGAAGAGCTCTAATTAGCACCTGAGGTGGCACAGGGCGGTCCCAGTGTGGGCTGCTTTGCCCCCAAACCTGCCTGTGGCTTTGGCATTTCGTGTCACCTTCTGTATGTCCCCTCCCCTGTGAGGACCCCCCGTGGAGTCCCGTGTCTAATGGGACGTGTTTGTCTTCATTTGTCCCACCCCACACCCCTGGCCGGGGCCTGGTCTCGGTGCCCATTAGGAGGGAGGCTGGGGAGACAGCCCCTCTGTCTCGGGGTTTCTTTGCCACTCGCAGGAGGGAAGGGGTCGGGGCCTGGCTCGGAAATGGCCTTTGTCTTTCCCCTTTTCTTTGTCCGTGCTTCCAAAGTGGGGAAAAATCATTCTCACATTTCTTAGTCCATGGTCGAAAAGGAGAGCCACCAATGTCACGAGAGTATCCGGTGGGACCAGCAGGTGTCCGGCTAGGGGCACCATTTCCTCATTTTACAACAGGCAAAACAAGGCCCGGGGGGGGTGTGCTGTCCGGTCAGTCAGCAAATGCAGACGCCCCCCACTCACGATGGTTCCACTTCACCATTTTTTGACTTTACGATGGTGTGTGAGTAATACGCATTCAGTGGAAACTGTAAACCGTACTTCGAGTACCCGTACAACCATTCTGCTTGTTACTTGCGGTAGAGTATTCAATAAATGACATGAGATATTCTACACTTTATTATAAAATAGGCTTTGTTTGTGTTAGATGGTTTGCCCAGCTGTGGGCTAACATAAGTGCTCTGAGCACGTTTCAGGTAGGCTGGGCTGAGCTAGGCCAAGCTGTGATGTTCAATAGCTTAGGTGTATTAAATGCATTTTCAACTTACAATATTTTCAACTTACAAGGGGTTTATGGGACGTACGTCCGTGGTACATCAAGGAGCATCTGTATTTCATGAGCTCTTGCTGTGTTCTAGAACTATCCTAGGTGCTGGGGTTAGAGGCCAAAGCAGACACAATTCCCTGTTCCATGGCACTGACATTCCGGTGAGGGTGGAGAGACACAGGCGGATGTGAGTTATGTTGGTGCTGTGCAGCGAGGAGACCAGAGTGTGCGGGGAGGTGTGGTTTAGATACAATAAATAGCCGGGGATGGAGATGGCATCTGGCAAGGCTTGAAGGGGGTGTAGCCATCAACAGTGCTGATATTTGGGGAGCAGGCATTCACCCACCCCAGGGTGGGGTCACAGTGGTGGGTTGGAGGAACAGTGAGGGGGCCATGTGACAGGCCACATAGCACCTTGTTGGCCCTTGGGAGGACTCTGGCCTGGCCTGACCATTTGAGAGGCCTCTTGTTCACTGTCACTCAGGGCTGAAGGGGGTTCCAGCCCCCTGCCTTCCTCAGATGGGGACACTGAGGCTCTGAGAGGGGACCCAAACCTGCACAGGGCCACTCAGCTGCAAAGTCACTTATCTGTGCACCAGTGAGCTGATGGAGATCTATCTGCCCAGGGGGGCTCACTGGTCAGTAGATTACAAAGCATCCCAGGGTGCCATGGTGAGCCATGTGGCCCTGGTTGTGTGGAACAGTCCTCCACCAACAAGGGGCCTCACCTTGAATGTCCAGAGGTTACTCTGACCTCTGATGAGCCGGCCTGCAGGAGGACAGACCCAAGGAGGACATGCTCAGGGCCCCAAGAGCAGTCCCAGCAGAGTGCCTGGGGCAGGGTGGCTGTGGGTGGGCTTCCGAGAGGAGGTGGCAGGGGAGCCTGGTTGGGCTGAGCTCAGGCAAAGGGAGTGGGTGTGCCCTTGGGCCTGATGCAACTTGGGGTCGTGATTACACAGCTGCCAGCTTGCCCCAGGTCCTCTCCACTTGCCTCCTCCCTGTGGCGAGCATTCCCTGTCTTTCTCTCTCTCTCTCATGCGCACACACGGCCACACTCTCTTGAAGGCTGTCTGATTCCATCTGATGTAGGTCCTACACCCACATGCCTACAGACCCGTATCAGGGCAGACCTGCCTGGGAGCAGATGGTGTTACTGGTTCCTGAAGCCAGAAGCCCTGGACCCTCATCTCAGCCTCTCTGGCTAGTAACAGTTTGACCTTGTACAGATTATTTAATATTATTAGGCCTCAGCCTCCTCATCTGCAAAATAGCCTGATGTTTAATGTGTAGGCCAGTAAAAGTCAAGTGAAATCTCTGAATGTGTGAAGGAACTTTTTAAACCAGTGGTTCTCAGCCTTGGCCATACGTGAGACGCCTGGGACCTTTAAAATCTACTGATTGCTGGTCCTACACCAAGAGAGACCAATTTTAACAGGTCTGGGATAGCAACCCAGGGGGTGAGATAGCACAGACGCCTCTCTCCCTGCTCTTCCCCACGAAATGCTACTGAAAGAACCTGGAAATCACAGCAGATCATCACAGAGAACTCTAAACGGTGGGAAGAGGAAAGTGGCCTGGCTAGGGAGCCTTAGGACTTGAGGAGAAACACGGCAACCCCACACCTCCCAGCCTCCCATACAGCACCAGAAGGTGACGAGGTAGATGTTTCCTGCCCTGGCCACACCAGCAGATTGAGCAGGAGGCCAGCAGCTCCCTGCAGCCCTGAGAGTGGGCCCAAGGAAGAGTCTCCATCCGTGGCCAGTGTCTCCCACCCCACCCGCTAGCACAAGGCAACCCAAGGAAGCACGTTTCACCCCCATACGCGGCACCACAGGGATCTAGTGGGAGCATCAGCAGCACCAGGTGAATTTAGCAGAGCAGAACAGCACTTTGACAAGCAACCTGAAAACTAAATTGTCATTGGAACCATAGCCCATGGAGGACCAGGCTGTACATGCTAAAACTAAACAGGGTGGCAGCCTGCTAAAATAGGAGACTTAAATACGATTCAGTCCCCTAATATAAAAGGTCCAGGATAGAATAGAAAAATTACTCAACACACCAAGAACCATGAAGATAAACTATCCGAATGAGAAAAGACAGTCGACAGACACTGACACAGGGAAGGATTGGAAGTTGGAATCATCTGACAAGGATTTTCAGTCATTCATCATAAACATGCTTCAACGAGCAATGAGAAATACTTTTAAAATAGCTGAAAAAGAAAAAATTCTCACCAAAGATATAGAAGTTATTTTTAAAAAGGATCAAATGGAAATTATGGAACTTAAAAATAAAATAAGCAAAATAAAAAATTCACTGGATGGATTCAATAGCAGAAGAGCCGAATATGACATAGGAGAGAGTCAAAGAACTCGATAGAACCAGAGAAATTATCCAATCTGAACAACAGAGAGAAAAATAGAAAAAAATGAACAGAGCCCCAGGGGCCTGTGGGACAGTATTTGTCTCACTGGACTCCCGGAAGGAGAAGAGAAAGAGAATGGGTTTCAAAAAGTATTGGAAGAAACGATGGCTGAAAACTTAACAAATTTGCAAAAGACAAAACCTCCAAGTTCAAGAAACTGAGTGAATCCCTAAGCTTATACACCCAAAAACTCCACACCAACACACATCATGATTGAACTTCTGAAAATTAAGGACACAGAAAAAAATCTTGAAAGCAACCAGAGAGAAAAGACACATCCCCTACAGGGGAAACACCAGTTCAAATGACAGCAGATTTCTCATCCGAAATCACGGAGACCCGAAGGAAGTGGCACCACATTTTTCATGTGCTGAAAGAAAAGAACTGTCCACGTGGATTCTATATTCAGTGAAAATATCCTTTAGGAACGAGTGGGAAATAAAGACATTCTCAGACAAAGGAAAGCCAAGAGAGTTCGTCGCTAGCAGACCTACCCTTGGATGTTCTCCAACCAGAAAGGAAATGATAAAAGAAGAGGCTTTAAACTCCAGAAAGGAAGAGGCATCGGGATAGGTAAACATGGGGATAAGATATAGTAGACTGTCCTTCTCTTCCTGAGTTTCTTAAATCATGTTTGATGGCTGAAACCCCTCTGATATGGGTGCTCAAAGTGCGTAGAAGAAATCCCTAGGACCATTGTAGTTGAAAAGTGGGGATGGTGAAGTGACCTCAATGGAAGTACGGCTTCTGCGCTCTTGGGAGGCAATAGTTAAGCATCGAGAGCAGTAAACGGCAGCCAGGTGCTGGGAATTTTGCAAGCCGTTCAGGTGATTTAAATGTATCACCTGCTGCCTTAAGAGTGTAACAAGGATATATATATGACTGTCTTTTCTCATTCGGATAGTTTATCTTCATGGTTCTTGGTGTGATGAGTAATTTTTCTATTCTATCCTGGACCTTTTATGTTAGGGGACTGAATTGTATTTAAGGCATTTGCTGTCCTTGAGGCTAGAAGGCAGTCTTTCCCAGACCTTTGTGTGGCTTCTGACAACACAGATCACTGGACCCCAGCCCCAGAATTCTGACGCAGCAGGTCTGGGGTAGGGCCCAAGAGTTTGCATTTCTGACAAGTTCTGCGGTGAGGTTGATGCTACCAGTTGGGGATCCCACTTAAATAACCACTTGTCTAGCATCTTTGGCTGAGAAAGAGCTCCCGTCTCAGCTGGAAGGTCCCTTGGGATCCCAGAGGAGGCCTGGCTCTGGGTGTAAATTAGGAAGCAGGTGTTTCCTGGAGGGACCTCAGGACCGCAAGTCAGGAGGCCTTGTCTGACATCCTGGGGTGCCCCTTCCTGGCAAGGTGACCTCAGGCAGGCCCCTACATGTCTCTGGGCCTTGATCCCCTCCTGTGAAATGAGAAGAGTTGGCCAGGCCACGTATCTGGAGGAGCCTTGGCAAGGCCGGGTGGAGCAGGTGCAGCCAGCAGGTCTGGCCCAACCCCTCTCCCCACATCTGCCTTCCCAGCTCCACGTTCATCTGTTTTGTAGATTGGGGTTCACATAAGATTTTGCATGACAATGGAGTTCCTCTGCTAAGAAATGTTTGAGAACCTCAGTGTTGTAAAAGGCCCTTCTTGACCCACGTCCAGAACTTGCCCATGGGCCACCCGACAGCAAGCACATCCCCAAGGCAGGTCCTCCAGCTGAGGCATCTCCTACAAACTGTCCTGTGTCCCCGTGTGACCTTTATGGAATTTCTTCTCTGTCCTCGTTGAGTCCATGAGGAATCCCAGAGTGAAAGGCCCCCAGATGAGCATCCTTTGCTTGGAAGCAAGGCCTTCCTGGAGTGGGTGGGTGAGCAGTTCTGTGCACAACACCACCTCACTTGGAGGCATGGTCCTCGGTCCTGTGAATACACACAGCCTCGTGAACACTGAGGGATGTGACCCGCCGTCCCCTGTGAGGCCCCATGGGGCAGCCTGGTGGCTCTCAGGAGCAAGCACGGACGTCTGGCCCTGTGCATGGTTGGCCCACAATGCTGGGTGCCAGGCCCAGCAGTGGGGTGGATGCCCCCAGATGAAGTAGATGTAACCCCTGCCCTTTAAAGGCCCACAGACTAGTGGAAAGACAGCTATTCAGGGGCCTAGGGCAGGCCTCCTAACGATGCTTCCCACAGCATGGTGGTCGCGGGCCCTCCAGGGGGTAGGCTCTGCCATTTCCTTCTCTCCCAGATGCGCCCACACCACCTCTGAGCCAAGCAGGTGTTCAGGGCAGAGGGTCATGTCAGAGCTTTCTCTCTGCTGTCCCCAACATGGCATTGCAGAGGTTAATCGGGAGGTCTCAAACTCCTGGGCCCACCCAGCCTGGCCAGGGACTGAGTGATGGAGGTAGACAGGGCAAGGGCCAGGAAAGGCCAGCCCCACCTGACTGCGAGGGCCCAGTGTTTCAGGCGAGCCCTTTTTTATTTCAAGAGAAGTTAGAAATTAGGGCTGTAATATGAAATCCCCCAACTGCAAACAGCTCGAGCTCTTTTAAAATATAAAATCATCTCCAGGCCCCATCTGGTTGGTGGTGGCCTCCACTTGCCGCCTCTGTCATGGGATGTTACAGCCCTACCTGTCCCATAGGGTCCCACGACTGGGCCTCTTCTTACTCTGCCTCCAGCTCTTCTGGTCTGTAAAGTGAGGGGCTTGGCCCGGGTAGCAGATGGTGCCCAGGCCCAAGCCTGTCCATGCACACAGGCCAGCGGGGTGGCCATTTGGACTCCACGGCACTCCCCATGCCATGGGCAGCCTTGGCATCACCCCTCCCTGGCTTCTTAGTTGGTGCCCTGGGGACAGGAGGTCACAAGAGAGGCAGGACATGATCCTTGGGGGTCTCCCACAAGTCACCTGCCCAGCCCCACCCACCTTGGCGGCCCACCCTGGGCCGCGCCCATCCTCGCTGCATCGAGTCTGCGCGCGTGACAAAGCTGTGCTGTGTCTGTTTCAGGATCCCCCTATTCCAAATCTGACTCTCTCCCAGGACATGGAAAGAATGGCTTGGACCACCGGGTAGGTACCTGACCCCTCCCTGCGGCATACTAACGATGGCTGTGAGTCTGAGCTTCCTGACCACACAGCAGGAGGAGAGGCCCCACCTGCCTCTGCCTGACACTCGCCGGGTTGCTGCTGCCACCGCTGCTTTTTCCATACCAGGACCGGACCAGACCTGGGCACCACCCTTCCTCCCCCTCCGCCCCCGCCCAAGGCCCAGGGGACCTCAGTGTGTGGGGCAGGGGAGATGGGGACCAGCCCCAGCTCTAAGAAGCCCCTCCTGGCCCCTGTCCTGTGCTGCAGAGCCTGACAAAGACCTTCAAGGGTTATTGTATGTCACCAGCCAGGGTAAGCCAAGCATGCATTTCCTTGTCTGGAATGCCGTAGACCCTCCAGCATTGCTACCATGAACACCACTAGAATCATTAGCACCTATGATGATCATCCAAGACTGCGCAGAGATTGGGTCAACTCGTGGTTAGGCTTTCTTTGGCCACTCCCGGCTGGAGGCTGGTTTGCTCTCCTGTCCTGAGTCTTCTGAATCTCGGGGCATCTGAGTATGAGCCCAGATTGTTTGGTGCCTGAATGTCTCTGCAGAGGGGCTGGTGGCGCTCCAGGCAAGGACACGGGTACTTGGCTCACTTCTGCTTGTGAAAGTCCTGAGACAGCCCCTGCGAAGAGTAGCTCATTTCCATCCCTCTTCCCACAGCGTCACTAGGTCTCCACTGAAGGATCCCTAGGGCGGGAAAGGCCTGATGATACCAGAGCCCCCAACACACGCACACACGCATGCGCACACACGGCCTAGGAGACCCTCCACTGCCCAAGGCAGCCTCTTCCCAGTCTGAGACAATTTGTCCATGTATGAAGGTGATTCGCTTCTCCAAACAGACCCGTAAAAAACTGAGTCCCCCATTTGTTGCACCGGAGCAGTCCTGGCATTAAGTGTGTAACCCAGGGGCAGCCTCCCCTGGGCGTGTCCTAGCCGTAGGGTCAAGGCCACAAAACGCCATCTCCAGGAGCCCGGGCGTCCTCCTGGGCCGGCATTTGTTCTCCATCTTCTTCAGGCTCTGTCCGACATGCTGCTGTGCTTTTGTCCAGGGCCCAGCCTCCCAGGATCTCCCCCAGGGCCCGGGCACCTCTGCATGGTTTGATTCTAGTGAACCCCAACCCCCACCCCACTAACCACTCTTCATGTTCTGGAATGGGCCAAGTTGGGGAACACGCATGTGGCATGCTTCTTTAAATTTTCTTCAAAGGATTTCTCCACCCTTCATCTTCCACACGGAAAGCAGGGGGTTAAGAAAGCTGGACCAATGTCCACAGGATCCCTACGACACCAGGACATGTAAATCCTGGCCTAAGCTCAGTGTTAGGGGTCCTGAGGGCACTGGAAAACTGTCTAGAACGTTTTCTTCTCACCTGGAACAGCTGTTCTCCAACCCTGGGGCAGGTACGTGCAGTGTTCATGGTCTGGACCAAGCCAAGGTGTCACCACCCCAGTCAAGTCCTGAGGGCTTTTCTGAATATACGGAAGAAGAGTAAGAGAAAAGCATCCTCTTCTTTCTTAGTCTGGTGTCGTTGACACCTGGACTGTGCATCTCTAGGAATTTTCTTCTATCGGTTCACATGCTAAAATGACACGGATTGAGCCCTCTCACATCTGCAGAGGAGGTCATGGTCCCCCGACGCTCCCCTGCCCGGGAGAGTTTGAGAACAGCTGACCCAGACATCCTGGCAGGGACAGCTTCATTTCCTCTCCCAGAACTGTGGAGAGCAGAATCTTAAGCTGTATGGAATTAAGACCCAAATGCTCTGTGAATGTGAATCCCTGCAGCCTACAGGGTGGGAAGCAGTGTTGGAAAGCCTGTGTGCCTCTGCGTATGCCTGGAGCGTCGGTAAAGACAGAATCCATCATCGATTGAAGATTGTAGCTTTCACGTTGCTGTGTGATTGGTGAATGCAACTGAGGACTTTCCTTTGGGATTGTTTTTCCCTAGGGATGTTCTTCCCTATTACTTTTCACTCTTTCTAGGAATTTCATATACTTTTTTGCCTATTTCTCAGCGGGAAGGTGAGATACTTGATCTTCAAGTGTCCAGCCTTTTCCAGGGCAGCCACGCCCAGCACCTGGACTCCTGCCCCTTGCCCTGGAGATCCCCAGCGAGTGCTTGTCCATGCACCACTGACAATGGCCTGCAGGGCTCCCCAGTCATTTGTTAGGTCGTCTCTTGGTTTGTTTTTACTTCCAGAAAGGATTCTGGGTGGCTTAAAGTAAAAGGACAGATGTAGTGAGACCAAAATCCCGTTAACACCAAATCACAAAGAGAAGAGGAGAAAATTATAGTAGAAAATTATATGAAAAACAAACAAAAGAATATTATATGAGAAAAGCTATCAACACTTAGCTCCAAGCTTCCTGATAGCCAAGGCATAGAGGCAACCATGACCAGCTATGTAATTCCCACTGTCTGATGGGAGAAAGGAAATTGGTTTATCAGGGGAGGCACAGATTTTCCTGGGTCTTGCTCCGAGAGCAATTTGCTACAAGGATCCAGTGACCCTGCACCATATGTTCACAGGCCATTAAAATGTCCTGATAACCGAGTCTGCCCCAGTGGCTGACACTTGGGAGGTGCTCACAACCTACCCATGAAGTGAATAGGGTAACGGCCACCTGCTGCAGGTTTCCCCGTGGATGAGGCAGTAATGATTCCGACATGTGCCACCTGTTTGCTATTAAGCGACTGATCACTGGCCGGCAGCAGATCCTTGTGGCAGCTCCCTGGAAGAAGTCCCATTTTGAAAAAGCCTGATGCTAAATTGGTGAAGAGACTGATTGGATTTTTTTAAAAAATAGCATGTGTTATTACCAGATTCATACTCAAAAATTATTTTTAAAGGATTAGAAGTAAAAGAATGAGAAGGGGATACTAAAATCAGCTGGGCATGGCGGTGCCTGTGGTCCCAGCTACTCAGGAGGCCGAGGCAGGAGGATGGCTTGAGCCCGGGAGTTCAAGCCTAGCCTGGGCAACATAGCAAGACCCTGTCTCTTAAAAAAACACAAACAAAAAAAGAGATACGGATATCACAAATATAAAGAAAGTAGGAGTGGCAATACTAATATCAGATAAGGTGGAAGTTAAGGTTAAAAGGAATTAATAGAATTAATAGTATAAAGAGGGGACACTAATTCATGATAAAGGCATAATTTAATAAAGCAGTTTTAGCATTCAAAAACCTAAATGCAGTAAGCAACATGGCAATGCCAGACAGCTTGATAAAATACAAGTATGGTAGGTGATTTGAATATGACTCCTGAATAAGATATATGGATCAAAAAATAACTAAAAAGTACATAGAGTAATTGAATAGTGCAAACAGCAAACTTTAATAGGTATATGAAAAAAGTCTGTGTCTTTTGCATCAGTTTTTCACATATTCATAAAACGTTTATAAAAGTGTTTGTGTATGTTACTACAAAGAAAACTTTAACAAGTCAAAGAAGTCTCATATTTCCAAACTGTAATGCTGGGAAGAACACACATGTTAGCACCATGCAGCTCTGAGTTCAGATCCCCAGCTCTGTCTTTGGGCAAATTAAATTTTCTGAGTCTCTATTTCCTAGTCTTTAAACAAAAAAAAGATCCTTACCTCCTGAGATTACTTTAAGGAAAAATAGCATTACAATTGTGAAGTCTTTTTATAGGCTTCATAGCATGGTTCCCACATGAGTAATTATTTGAACGCCAAGTGCCCACCCCTCTCATATAAGTGGCTGCTGAGTAAGATGGCACATTCCAGCGTGAGCTGTAGCAAGAAAATGGTGGCCAACGGCGAACAGCCACAAGCTCAATTCTTATTAGCAATCCCAGTATAATTTTTGGAAAGTAAAGCACATGGGTTCAAGTTTTTACAGTCCCATGTATTTGTTGTATGATCTTGGGCAAGTTGCTTAACTTTCCTGAGCCTCATGTAAAATGGTGATAACAGTGCCCACCTCCCAGAGTTGCCGTGAAGATTAGAGAATGTATTTGTAGAGCAGCCAGCACATACTAAGTGCCAAACCAAATGGGAGGTGAATAATTTTGTTGCTTTTAAAATCTCTGGTGCCTCCATTGAGAACTATAGGGGAGTCAGCCAGGAATAGGCCTGGTGGCACTGCCTCTGTGGTGTCCCCTGGCCTCTTGGCTGTCCTGTCAGCCCACATACCGAGGCAGTGACGGCAGAGCCCTTGCACCTGGCAGGTTCTGCAGATCCCATTCCCTTTGCGCTTAGAAGACCAGGAGTAGACTCCACTTTCCCTGCTCTGGACCTATCCGGTGTTCCCCCTCCTTCACCTGGAAAATGTCTCATCTCCCTCCTGGAGTCTGGAACACGACAGGAAGCTGGTTTTGCTGCTGGGAAGTGAGTTTCCAAGCGTCCAGGGGGCAGGAGGTGGCCTGGGAGTTTGGGCAGCCTGTGACGCAGGCCCGCGGCGCTAGGGGGCAGCATTTCTCTTCCCATCAGACAGGCCGGGCGGGCAAGGCCGCGGCACACAAGGGGCTTCCCTGGCCAGGACAGGTGCACCTGGGGGTGCTAGTCTGAGACTGAGAAAATGTCTCAAAAGTTATTCTTGGAAATGCCTGAGAGTTCCTTTGTGAAGTGGCAGAGGCAAGAAGCCACGGAGGGGACCCCGGCTCAGGGTCCGGGGCCAGGATCGGCGTGAGGCGAGTGAGGCACTAATCAAAAGACACAGTCGTCAAGACACTGTAATGCAGTGTCGTTAGAAATCCAAATTAATGCAAAAAATTCCATGATGAACAAAATATCAAAAATTTAAAGGCCAGTTCCAACCCTTGGCTTGTGTGCTTACCCCACTCATGAGCCTGGGCCTAGCCTGGTGAGTCCAGCTGTGTGACGGGAGGAATGTGTGGCTTCTCTCTGAGCCTCAGTTTCCCTGTTTCAGATGAAGGGCTTTGGGCTCGGTGCTCTCTGCAGTCTTCTGCTCCTGTGCTGTCTGGACCGTAACGGGTGCCTCACTTACCACCTCCTGCAATGCTAGTGCTGAAAGGACTTCCCCTGTAACAGATCCACTGGGTTAAGTGTACAATCTCCCCTTTAGCTGTAGAACTCTCTCTGTTGAAATTTAATCCCTGTACCCAATTTCAGAAGCATTTGCCGGGAGCCCTGACCTCATTTCAGAACCTGTACCAGGTGCTGGGGATCTCAGTCCTGGGCGTGAATATGACGTTTTCTTCCAGGGGCTCCGTCCACTGTGGGCAGCTGCTGCACCACCACAATAGTGTGGCTCGTGGTGCAAACACCAGGTGCCAGAAAGGGGCTGAACAGGAGAGGGTTTGACTAACTGCTGCAGTGGCTCGACACATGCTTTACAGTGTGGGGAACCTGCACAGAATTTGCAGGATGTGTGGATGGTGTTTTCAGGTGGGCAGAAGGGAAAGGGAACTCCAGGCATTAATGGTCACAATGCACAGAAATGGCAGTGTGCTAGTGAATGCCATGGGCATCTGAGACGGGTGGCAGGGGCCCTCAGCTCCATTCCCCTGGGAGCGTCGCCCAGTGGGTGTCATTGTCAGAGGCCAGCCACTCTGTAGAGGGTGCTTACAACATGACGGGCTTTGTGCCAGGGATTTACAGACACCGGGCTCCTTTAATCCTCAAAACAGTCATGCACAGAGCTTCTGTTAGTTCCATGGTTTCTGGAGAGGTGGGAACCCTCCCACTTTGTCGTGGAGTGGAGGGACTTTGACTCACACACAGCTGCATGCATCAGTGCAGCTCTGGGTAGAGTAGAAGTTCCATGAGACAGTACCCAGCCCAGGAAACCGTGGCTCATGCTTCCCCCTTGACCTCTTGCAGGGGACAGAGGGCCCAGGGTGGAGCCTGGGCCTCCCCGAGCACCTGGGGACAGCGGGTCCTAGGAGCTGCACTCAGGAGCCCACTGTGTGGAGGGGGCAGAAGCCCTGCAGGTCACCAACCGGGGGCCACAGAGCAGCGTGCCTAGCACAGCAGGAGCAAAGGAAATCGTGCTGAGCGCTGCTGTGGTCCACGTCAGCTATAGAGTGGGGACCCAGGCACATGGGAGTGGCTGGCAGAGAGAGTCACAGTTGGCCAGACAGGCAGGGTCAGCAGAGGCCCCTCCGCCGCAGGTGTCCGATGAGCAAACCCACCGAGCATGACAGCCAGCAGTCCCACAGATGCAGGCACCCTGGACGCTCCCCTTCCGGAGCCACTGGCGCCGTCCCTCCTCCCCAGGCTGCGCAAGGACGAAGGCCGCGAGGAGGGGTCGTCTCCTGGCCCCCGCCCACCCGCCCTTGTGCCACCTGCGTCTTGCCGTCCAATCTCTCTTTCTCTTCCAGAATGCCAACCTGGCCCCGTGTGGAGCAGACCCGGATGCCAGCTGGGGCATGCGAGGTACACGGAGCGGGGACCCCCGTGGGTCTCTGGCGGGGGCAGGGGTTGCTAACAAATTTCCACAAGTCTCATTCTGTAACTGCCCTGGCCAGGGCCTGTTGGCAAAGGGCACCAGGCATGGTGGTCAGGGGCACCGCCGGGGGAGGGCGTGCTCATGTCCTTGCCTCTGCCAGGCAAGGATCGATTTCCCTCCAGTCCAGCACTCCCAGGATGCTCCACCTCTTGGCTGGTGTGGCACCCCATGTCACTTGGGGAAGCCGAATCACAGGCAAAAGGCTTCCGGTCTGAGTGGAAGGGAGCTGGGTCAGACCCTGCCTCCACCCTTGCTGGCCGTGTGGCTGCCAGCGTGCGGTGCGCCTCTCTGGGCTTCACACCAGGAGGGCTGCTAGGAGGTTGGTGTTACCAGAGTCACCACCTGGTCACATGCCAGAGCCTGGCGGGAGGCGGGGCTCACCTCCCTTTCACTCCCGAGAGTGACAGGGGAGCCTGGCTTTCGTGGACTGGTTCGCACATAGATGACGGAGCATCCGGGTACTGTGGCCTGCGCCCTCTAAGTGGCTTTCCAAGTCCCTGGGCCTTGGAACTGACACATCTGGGACCCCACGTGGCATGTGGGGAAACTCAGGGACTGGCGCCAACTTGGGGTTTCCCTTCTGGGACAGCCGGAGGCCCAGGTCCTGGAGACCCTGCTTCCCGTGGGTTCTGTGTACACGGAGGCCCTACTGTCCATACTATTTTATTTTTTTAATAAGGTGCTTTTAGTCTGGAAGTAAAATATTTTAAAAGCTACGGTGCAAAGCTTGGTAGTTTAAAAAGGAGGGAGTAAAGAGTTAAGAAGGTTAGACAGTGAGAGACTGGAGTGTCCAACCATAGTGGGATGTCAGTCTCCACAACACCCCGAAGGCTTCCCAGGAACGCCCACTGCGCAGGCGGGAAACTGAGGCCGAGGAGCACAGCTCGCTGTCAGATTCCAGTCTGGCCTCCAGCCCGGCCACACCCCTGCTCTTGGTTTCCCACGGAGGCCCCAGAGCCCGGCCCCTGTGGCCCGAGATCAGAGCCTAGTGCAGGCTACTCAAGGACTATGCCTGGCCAGCTGACTGCAGGGTGGGGACGTGGTGGCCCCTAGGGTGGGATTGCGTCCACCTGGAGATGAGTTCTCGCACTTTCTAAACCACCCCGTGGTCTCCGCTCTCTCTCTTACAGAATACAAGGTAAGAGGGGCTGCGCTCTCACACTGACCTCTTCGTGCCGCCACACCTGCCCAGGTTAAAATCCCTTTGTGTTGTACTTTCCCTGTGAAATGTGTGTGTCAGATGGAACGCAAGTATGTATTCCCAGTTGGCCTCTGCTCAGCTCTTTGGCTCCGGCGCACACTTGCTTCTCGAGGTGACTCTGTGGTTTCCTCCCTGACAGATCTATCCTTACGACTCCCTCATCGTAACAAACCGAATCCGTGTGAAACTGCCCAAAGATGTGGACCGGACAAGACTGGAGGTACAAACGGGGCCCTGAGGGTCGGGGGGTTCATTTCTTACAAGAGTCTCTGCAGATGCCTTTTCCGTGGTGTCAGAGTTACCACCCTGAGAGGCCACCATGGGGACGGAGTCAAGGACCCATGTTGCTTCCAAGGCCCCAACAATAATGGCTTTGCAAAGGGGGGCACACTGGCCTTGGATGGGGCAGGGAAGCCTTCGTAACAATGACGTGCTCCACACGTCTACTCCTGAGTGCCGGTGTTGAGAAACCTGCTCCAGGACAGTTCACAACCTCCTGGTTCTCACTTGACCACATTCTCACCTGCTAGAACAATCTGATGATCTGTGGAAAGCACGTGTGTGTTTAGAAGTCCCGACAGGATGTCAGCACAGAGTAGGTGTTTGGGTAATATTTGCTGACTAAAATGACCAGCTCTGTTGAGTACCTACTATGTGCCCAAAGTACCATGTGCAATACTCTGTTTAATCGTCACAGCCACCTAGAGTCAGCAATGTCCAGCCAGTGGGATTTCCTCTCCTGAGCCTTTTCATGGATGTGTCCCTGCCTTTTAGTGACTCTTTTGCTGAGGGTAAGAGGTCTCAAGGCTCCTGAAGAGCAGGGCCATCTGGCCCCATCTGCACCCCAGGCTGTGGAGTGTGTAAGGCCCTGTGTGCACAGGGCCAGCTGCAGACCTTGCGCGACCTGCCCGAGTGGGCAGTGGCTCTGTCTGCTGCCAGGAGAGGAAGCAGGAGGGTGTGGACTCAGCAGTGCCCCAGGGCCGGGGCTATTCCTGGCCAAGGGAAGCCCTGTTACATGCTTTGGTGGTGGTGGGGGTGGCGGGGGGGTGCTGGGCAGGAAGGGGACCCTTACCAGTGGTATTGAGCAGGTGCCCACTCTCCTGCACTAGCTGGCCATGTGCTCTCATGCCTTGATTTCTGCAACTTTGAGATGAGGATATTGGTATCCATTCAAGTGAGTTGCTGTGCAGAGAAAGTCCAGGCCCTGGAAAATAGCGCTCCCTCAGTACAGGGTAGTGGCAGGGAGGAAGGGGACCAGGACGCTGGTGTGGCTGCAGCGCTAGGGAGGAGGTGCGTCCACTTTGACCCTCTTTGTTGTAAATGACAGGAACTTGACCCAAAGTGACTTACTGGTATGACTCACTTACTCATGAGTAACTTACTCATGACTGAAGGTCCCCTTCAGGTGTGGCTTGATCAAGGGCTAAATGACGTGTCTAGCACCCAGTTTCTTTCCTTCCTCCCTTGACTGGTTCTCCTCTGTACTGGCTCCATCGATACCTAGACTTTTGCCTCACCTCTCTCAGGCTTAAAGTCTGCAGGGCAGAGACCCGTGTCTCTCTCTCTCCCTCAGCAGTCCCAGCAAAGGCCCCAGTGTGGCCTCTGGATGGGTCATATGACTACCCCCGAGTCAACCAGTCTGACCTGGGGAATGCTGTGCCCCAGCAGCCAGGCTCAGCCCCACGCCCATGCCTGGAGCTACCTGGGCTGGACGGTGGCTCCTAGAGGAAGTTCTGAGACCTGGTACCTAAAGATGGGGAAGAGGACACTGGGCAAGAAACAGGCAGCAAGCGTCCACCTGCAGGGAGTGGGGAGATGAGGCCGGGGAGGAGGGGGCAACACAGCACAGTGAGCCCCGGACCCGCAGCATGTGCTGAGCATCCCATGTGTGGGAACCTTTGCTCCGGAAGCTGGCAGTTTAGTGTGTCAACGGAAAAGAAGCCGAACTCTGTAAAATAATTTTAAAGAGGTTTATTCTGAGCCAAATTTGAGGACCATGACCCGGAGCCACACCCAAGAAGCCTTCAGCGAGTGGACTCGCTGTGACTGGGCCACAGTTTGGTTTTATACATTTTAGGGAGACAGGGGTTACAGGTAAAGTCATAAATCAATACATGGGAGGCAGACATTGGTTTGGCCCCGAAAAGGCGGGACATCTCAAAGGGGGGAGGTGCTTACAGGTGATAGGTGGGTTTAAAGTCTCCTTGACTTGGTAATTGGTTAAAAATGAAGCTTTGTCTAAAGGCTTGGGATGTTTTAGATAAGGAAGAGACAAGTCACCTGACATATTTGTTGTGTAAATTGGGGACCTGCAGGTTTGTCTTGCATAGCCTTAGGCCTGTTGATGAGTTACAAAGGATATCTCCAAGAAGGGAGGGGGGCATAGCGGGGCATGTCTGACCTCCTCCTCTGGCAGATAATTTAGTTTTAGGATATCCTCTTGGCCAGGAGGGGGTCCTGGCCAAGTCAGTCAGGCGGTGGGGGGAAGCCTTTTATTTAATTTTAGTTTACAAGTGTGACATTTGGATTTTACCCTACGGAAGAGGAAAGGCCACCAGCAAGTTGTGTGACCATCTGTGGGAGGGGCCGGGCAGCAGAGTCCAGCTGGGAAGCTGGTGTGTGCATCGGGGTGGGGGGTACTGGGAGCCACCAGGGGCAGGGCCAGCAGTGCCAGGTGTGATCAGCTTGAAATGTGCGTTGAGTGAGTGTGCAGAAATGCCCCGAATCCAGCAGGGCCTTCTGTCTTCCTCCTGACGCCTGGATCCTGGACTGCCTCTGCCTGGGGTCACAGGTGACTGGCCCCAGCAGCCAGGAAAGGCGCCTATGCTTGCTTTTTCAGTGTATAATTCCAGCACCCTAACTGCCCGCAGAGGAAGCCGCCTTCAGCTCCTGTGGAAGTTGGGTCCTTGTTAAGTGTGAGTTCAAGGCCAATGTAAACACCACTGTAGTAAAACGGGTGCTTTGGGCTGGTTGGGGGCTCACTGGGTTGAGAACCGCCGGGAGGTATTTGCTGTATTTGCTGTGTGCCTTTGTTCCTTGAAGGGTGTGTCCCCTGCGGGTGCTGGAGTTCATTGCTGTCACCAAGGGGAGTGAGCTCAGACAAGGTGCCCGGCAGGTCCTGGCACAGCAGCGGCCTTGGGACCAGGAGCTTGTTGGAACTCAGCTGCCACCCTCCTGGGACTGCTGTGTGCTTTAAGTGACTTCTTTTTTACCTTTTTTTTTTTTTTTTTTTGCTACAATACACAATGAAAGTTGCAAAATACCAAGTGGTTAACATGTAAATGTAGCCTTTTAAAAACCCCTCTGACACCTGGGAAATGGGTTTAATCATTCAGATCTCCAAGAACACACCCAAGGGTGGGACTCTAGTTCCTCCTCAAGCTGAGTGGAGCAGGGAGTGATTAGGAAAGTTGCCACAGTGGGGAACGTCCCTCATGGTTGGGCCCCGCCCGGGGCTGGGAACTGGGATGTGAGTCAGAGGGCTCCGGGCCGCCTCCCAGCAGGAGAGGAAGGGACCCCTGATGCTTTTATTTCAGGGGAAAGAGCTTTATTTTTAATATAAAAACAATTCATAATTTCAACGGAAAAGAAGCCAAATTCTGTAAAATAATTTTAAAGGGGTTTATTCTGAGCCAAATTTGAGGACCATGACCCGGAGCCACACCCAAGAAGCCTTGAGCAAGTGGACTTGCTGTGGTTGGGTTACAGTTTAGTTTTATACATTTTAGGGAGACAGGGGTTACAGGTAAAGTCATAAATCAATACATGGGAGGTATACATTGGTTTGGCCCGAAAAGGCGGGCCATCTCGAAGCAGGGGCTTACAGGTTATAGGTGTGTTTACAGATTTTTAGTTGACAATTGGCTGAAAGAGTTAGGCTTTCTCCAAAGACCAGGAATCAGTGGAAAGGAATGTTTGAGTTAAGATAAGAGTCTTCTTTCATGTGAGGCTATACCAGAACCAGGTCGGGAAGTAAACCTCATCATAAAAACCTGTTTACTGAGATTTTATCATTTGTAGGTGTAACTCACTAAGCCCCCTTAGAAAGGAATTTGGGCAAAAGAAAAAGATCAGAGTTCAGTCTTCAATAACTATTGTAAAAGTCCAGAAAAATACAAAGAAGAACATAAGAATCTTATGGAATTCCCCCACCCAGTCATAACTGTTAACTCTGTGGTGGACATGCTTCTGGAAGTCTCTTTTTGCACATACACTTGGAGCTAACCAAATCCTATTTTGCATAAATAGGGCTCATACTATAGATGCAGTTTGACATCCTGCTTTTTGCTTTCAAATTTGACATGGACATTTTCCACGCCAATTAGTGTAGATCTGCCCCACCTTTTGAGTGGCCACATGGTGGGCCACTGGCAACACGCTTCCTGTGTGGGAGGGTCCCAAGGTCCAGGCTGTGGAATGACAGGCATCACTTCAACTCACAGCCCATTGGCTGGAGCTCAGTCACATGGTAAAGCTCACGTGGAAGGCGGGCTGAGAAACGTGGTCCAACTGTGTACCCAGGACGAGGGGAGAAGGGTGTGGGCGGCCTCTGGTGGAGTCCACACCTCTGTCAGGTCAATCCCTGGAAGGAGCAGTGCGGTCAAGTGGTCAGTGTCTGGCATCAGTCCTTATAGCCAGCGTGCTCAGCTGAGTCTGTCATTCATTCAGTGACCATGTGCCAGCACCTGGTGACCAAAAACTGTCATGAGCTCTGCCTGCGGACACTTAGTGTGACACGGGAGACAGATGCCAATCCACTAATGACCCAAATGAGTACACATAATTATACACCAACACTAGGGCTCTGAGGGAGAACGTGGGCTTGTGAGCATTCAAAATGCATAAACATTAACTAGGTGAAGTAAGTGTGCACACGTGTGTTTGTGCATGCATGTGTGTGTGTTTTGTGAGTGAGGTGAAGCATGGCAGGCAGGAAGAGAATCCTAGGAAGAGCAAACTGCATGTGCAAAGGCCCTGGGCAGGAGGGATCCTTGGCTATCTAAGGAACCATAAGAAGGCTGAGGTGGGTAGACCTGAGCAGAGGAAGGTGAGGACGGCCCAGGCCCTGCAGGGCCCTGGGCATGTTAAACAGTTTGGTTTTTAGTCTAAGAGCAATGGCATTTAAGTTGGGGGCTATGTTATTAGGTGTGCAATTTAAAACAACCCGTGTGGCTACATTATGAAGCTCAGATTGACTGTGTATATAGGGAGACTGTTTAGGGACAATTTGGGTGGTAGGGGTAAGAAATGATGGCATCTTGGACACAAGTGGTGGTGTTGCTGAGGGAGAGAAGTGGATGGAGGCAGGCACTCTTTGGGGAGTCAAGGGGCACGACTTGGTGATGGACGTGCATGGCGGTGAGGGGGGAGGAACGTTCCAGCTGCAACTCCAGGCTGCCTGGGTAGGATGGTGGATGGAGTGGCAATCTCTCCATGGAGCAGGATGTGCCCGGACACAATTGACACTCTGGCCTATGAGGCATGGGCAGGGGGACTCAGGATGCTCAGCGGTGCCATGCAGGTGCCTAGTAGCACATAGCAGGTGCTCAGTTAATGTGGATGACTTACGGAGGAGTAGGAGCCTTGATCATCCTCTCTGATTCTGCCTCATGAGAGGCAGGGCTGAGATTCAGGCTAAGGTGTCACTCGGAGCCACTACACTATGCTGTCTTGCTGATTAATTACAGTATTGAAAACGAATTTCTAACCCCTGTTAGGTGCCCTCAGTGTCCCAATGCACACATACAGGCATTGTGCTCCTTAGGTCGGAAAGTGTATCAGCCAGCATTCTCCAGAGAAATGGAACGATTAGAGACAGACAGACACAGACACAGATACATATTAAGAAATTTATTTTATGAACTTGGCCCACGCAAGGTGTGTGGGCTGGCAATTCTGAAATTTGTAGGGTAGGCCAGCAGGCTGGAAACTCAAGCGGGAGTTGCCACTTTGAGGCAGAGTTTCTTTCTTGGGAAACCTCAGTTTTTACTCTTAAGGCCTTGAACGGATTGGATGACCCACCCACGTTATCAAGGGTAATCTTTACTTAAATTGAACTGCCCGTCGACAGTAACCACATCTACAAAATGCCTTCACAGCAATATCTAGACTATCTACGTCTGACCAGACAACTGGGCCCAAGCAAGTTGACACATAACACATAACCGTCACAGACAGCAAGGTGAGGGGGTGGGAAAGGGGCCTCTTGTCTGTGTCCAGGTGAGCCCTTGGGGTCTGTCGCTCCTGGGCCATGCTCTGAGACCTTTCTGTGTGCTCGGCAGGTGGGGCCAAGCAGGGGAGTGGGGGGGTGGGGGATGGGGCAGCTTGTTGCCAAGTCCTGTGGTTTCCTGAGCTGGGCTTTTCCAGCCCTGTGGCTACATGCACACCTCAGTGTGCTCAAGCGTTGTTGGAATGCACCTGAGAAGCAAGGCCCTGCAGTTAAAGAATATCTCCTTTGTTTAAACTCATCAGACCGGTCTGAGAACTGTGTGCCCTGATAGACTGATGGGTTCCGGAGCCACGTGGCGTGTCTGGGGGATGGATTTGCACCGGACTCCAGGCCTCCCTGGCTGAGACACTGATGAGAAACTCAAGCAGCCCGTGGGGCTGAGAGGAAGCCCGGACGCCAGGAGAGGCCAGATGGGGGTGGCCTCAGAGGCCGGGCCAGTGCAGGGAGGGCACAAGCAGTGGAGGAGGGGTCCTGGGGGGCAGAAGGGAAGGTGACAGCCCACGTTTAGATTCACAGATACAGACAAGACTGATCGTCCTTCCCTTCAGTGAGGGTGGGAGGGTATGGAGAGCAGACAGGCCTGCGCCCGCCCTCTTGTATCTGACAGCCAGAGGAGGTCAGCAGTGACTCCACCCTGGGGGGCACAGCATGGCCCCAGAGCCTGCTTGGCAAAATCCAGGCGGGCCTCCAAGAGGAGGGGTCACTTGAGTCAGGACCTTTAGGATGAGGAGGAACTGCTGGCGGAGTGGGAGAAAACACTGCAGGGTGCTTCCCCTGGGGTGGCAAAGAGTCTGGCATGTTCCAGAACCGTGGACACCCACTGTGCAGCAGAGGAATGGCGGGAAAGGTGGCCAAGGCCATGGCAGGCAGAGCCCTGGGGCCACTGGACAGCCACATCCCCTCTCTGGGCCCCCGTCCCCTCCCTGTCCTAGAGGCTAAGGGAGAGGCCACAGGAGTGTGCACGGAGAGCTTGCAGGCAGGATGGACACGTGCTCCTCAGATGGCGGTGGCCACTGTCTCCACAGGGACCTCCTGCTGAGAGGGCTGGAGCTTCAGGACCTGGATCCAGCTTAAGCAAGACTCACCTCTGCGAGTAGGGCCTCCTTGTGCAGGCTGAGGCAGGGTGAGGGGTGGGATGCACCACGGAGCCCAGTCCGTGGGTGAAAAGCTGCCCCTCGCTGGCCCTGGAGGCCCAGGCTGAGCAGGGCTGCGGTTTGCACTGGTGCCGGGGCAGCCGTGACTGGTGGGCTGTGTGGAGGAAGGTGTCAGAGAGCCCTCTCCCAGGGGTACAGATGAGCTCTGTGGGGTCGGGGAGCTGGGAGTGCCCTGGAAGGGACTTAGGGCTGCAGACTTGGGGGCTAGGCCAGGGTAACAGTCCCTGCTGGAGCGGGGGCAGCACAGGTCCCTGCAGCTTTCACGGCAAAGCCGAGATGGCCCTGGGAGCCCCATGGGGAGGCAGGAAGTAAGGGCTGAGGACAGGGCTGGGCTCTCAGACACCTAGCCTGGCCCTGCCACTTCCCAGGTGTGTGGCCTTGGGCAAATCACGCAACCTCTCTGAGCCTGGGTTTCCTGAAGCTGTAGAATGAGGATGAGACTGTCAGGGCATGTGAGGGTGGGGCCGATGTTGGTAAAGGCCTTCAGGCCGTGCAAGAGAATTGTGGGGCTCAGATTCTTGACTCAGGTCCCTGCGAGGACCTTGGGGGGGCCACAGAACCTCCTCATAAGAGGCACCAAATGAGCGTTGAGTCCAGGTGTTTCTGCCAAGATGGGCTGCTTCATCAACTTTGTAAAGGGTTCGTGGCCCAGAAAAAGTTCAGGATTTCTGCCCAAAGGGACAGCCTGAGCTGGCCTTGGCCTCACAGGCCCACACAGGTCTGGGGCACAGGGCGGACTGCATGGTTTCTTAGGAAGGGCCTGGACCCTGAGCACGAGCTCCACGTTGGAATCTGTTGCTGGAGACGTCCCCTGCCTGAGGCTTAGTTTGCAGCCTCTGCAGAACTCTCTGAGCACACTTCCTGAGCTCCTCCCAGCATGAGGCAGACAAGGGTGAGTGTGGGCTGTCTACACAGCAGTGTCCTTCTCCGTGGCGACTGGCTAGTTCTCCTTGGACGTGCAGTGCTGGTAGCCAGAGGCCAGTGGTTCCTGAGCTCATGTGTTCGGGCAACCCTTGCCCCAGCTGATCCAGGTTCCAAAGTGAAGCCAGAGATTCATGTTTCTTAGACAACTACCTTTTGGCTGTAAGATGCTGGTAGAAATATCGTTAATGCTCCGTGCCTCCCCATCAGATGTGAGATCTTTGTGGGGCGGGGGTAGGCCGGTCTGATTTATCCTGTCTGGTGCCCTGCAACACAGCGATGAAGGAGACAGTTGTGAGCCTGCAGAGGGCAAGGCCCTTCCCATCCCTTCTGCACGACAGCCCTGAGCGCCATGGTTTGGGAGGCAGGAGGTGAGGGCTGAGGAAAGTGCTAGAACCCCAATGCTCTGCGAGGTGGGTGCTCACTTCCCCAGCTGCTACCAGTGGTCCGTGAGGGCCTGTCTTTGCCCTGGGGGAGCCCACAGGCTTGGTGGGTCCCAGGGCTGCTCATAGTGGCTCACAAGAGCCACCTTACATTTTCAGGAAGTTTGCAAGTTGGTTGTTAAACCCAGCCATTGCTGAAGAATAAATGACGTCAACTTACAATTAAATAAATTATATTGGAAACAAAGGTGGTGAGTACTCCCAACTCATCGCATCCTGACCACTTCCTGCACTTGACTGTCATCTATATCCCTGAGGTTAGGTACATCTAGCGTGTCTCGTGGGAGGAATCTTCGACAGCAGCAGCAACTGGGCGTCTCTTCCCAGCTCTGTATCCCGCGATGTCACATTGGCAGCTGGCAATTGGCCATTGTGGAGAATTTACGCCATCTGGAAATTGGCAAATTGGCAAATGCTACCAATCAGAAGTCCAGCCGTCTCTGTCCATTTGGGCTGCTATAGCAAAATACCCTAGACTGGGTAATTTATAAATAATAGAAATGTATTCCTCACAGTTCTGGAGGCTGGAAAGCCCAAGATCAAGGCACCAGCAGATTCGGTGTCTGGGGAGGGCTGCTCTCTGCTTCACAGATGGCGCCTCCTCCTGTGCCCCATGTAGCGGAAGGAGCAAGCAGTGCCTTCAGCCTCTTTGTAAGGGCCCTAACCCTGTTCATGAGGGCAGCGCCCTCCACCCATTCCCTTCCCAAAGGCTCTGCCTCCTGATATTATCGCATTGGGAATTAGGTTCCAACACATGTTTCGTGGAGGGACACATCCAGACCATAGCACCAGGCATTTCCTTCCCGAAGAGCCAGGTGTTAAACATCTTCCAGTACAGCACAGGGGGGGCGTGAGGGCCCTGGGAGAGTGGGGTGAGAGGGTGCAGTTGAAAGAGGTTTCCTGGAGGAGCTGAGATCCAAGCCCAGGTGTCAGGAATGAGCAGGAGTCACCTGGGCAGATGAGGAGGAGTTGGCATTCTAAGCAGAGGACACAGCTATCAGTGTGCTGATTCCCATTTTACAGATATCACAACTGAGACACAGCTGGACAGGGATGGAGCCAGGACCAGCATCCCAGTGCATCTGGCTCCTGGGCCCAAGGTGTTTACATGACACTGCCCTGGAGGGTGCACATGGAGACAGATCGCTGGCAAAGCATGTGGGGCCCCTGCCATGCAGCAAACACAGCCTCCCCCCAGGGATGCTCCTTGGGGAGACCAGTGTACTCCAAGAGTGAGCTGTGCCAGCATGAGGCCAACCCACCCCCCTGCAAAGGCACCTGCCCTGGCCTTCCTTCCTGCTGGCTCAGGAATGGCTATGCTTGGCCTTGGCAGGCACCTGGGGGTGGGGCTGCACTCCTGCAGAGCCGTCAGGGACCTGGGGCCAGAGGAGCTGGATGGAGGTTAGAGAGCCTCTGGGGTCAGCTGTGCCCCATCATGTCCTGCCTGCTACGGCAGTCACCTGGGGAGCCTGACCCAGTGTCTGACCCTGAGGAGTTCATCTTGAACTCCAGTTCTGCAGCTGACCACAGGGCAGAGACCTATGGCCCTTTCTCACCTAGGAGGCAGTGGAGACTCAGCCAGGTGAGGTGTGACACTCAGGATCACACAGCTGGAGCCAGGAGGTATATATAGATCCCCTGCTGAGGACATTCCCTCATTTGACCCCCACCCAGCCCTTTGGAATACACAGGCAGCCAAGTTCTGTTCTCTCTGTGCAGATGAGAAAACAGAGCTGGAGCCTGAGGGGTGGGGGACCTGCTAGCCTCCAGGACTTGCCTTTAGCCTGAAAGCTCCCAAACCCGCTGCCATGTGTGACGAATTGGCCCACCCAGCTAAGCCTGTCTTGGTAGGTTCCAGGTGGGGTCCAGCAGTCCCCACACCTAGAAACACTCCAGATGCTGGTACAGCCCTGCCCTGGCCCCTGCTCACCCCTCCTTCAGCAGTGGAGGCTCCTTGCCCACAGCAGCAGGGATGCAGGACCAGGTGGGGCCACGGTGGGAAGGTCAGCCAGCCTGGCTAAGACCTTGGCAGGACCCGGTAGGCCCCACAAGGGATGGGAAAGAGAGAGCCAGCCTTGGCACGCCCTGAGGACAAGCCGCTGCTCCTGGCCTGCTTGTTCTCAGGGGCTGGGGACAGGCCTCATCTGCAAGTCCCAGGCCTGTTCCTCCTCTTCCTCACCTTCTGGTTGGCCTCTCTCTCTTCCCACCTCCCCACCATGCTTTAGATGTCCTCATGGCCTAAGAACTTGGATTTCTGTGCAGGTTTTTGGACTCAATTCTCAGAGTTTTTTGATGCCAATGGTCAAGGAGGAGCAGGGGCTGTGTGAGATCCCAGTGCAAGAGGGATGCAGCCAGGTAGCACAGCCGGCCCTTTGAGGGTCTCCTTCCCAGCGGGGCCCTGCCCCTTTACAGAGGGGAGCACCTACAGGCAGGCCACCAGGCTGCTGTCACCCTGCTGGCCAGTGCGCTTGCTCGGGGTCCCTGACTGAGAAGGAACTGGAAGTGTCATGCTGGGGCTGAGGGCAGGGGTGTGGGAATGGCCCCTGAGCTCTCCACAGGGAGGGTACCAGAGGGCCAGCCAGGACCCCACAGGCGCCTCCAGGGGTCATGGTATCTGAGATTCGTACAGATCCCTGCTTCCTCCCAAAGCTCCCTGCTCGGAGAGACCCTTCCTGACCACCCACCTGAAAGAGGCGCGTGCCCAGCCCACAGGCCTGCCCTTGACTGCATTTGTCTTTGCCGCATTTCTGCCCTGCCTATCATGTGTTCATGCCTCTATTTATTGGATCATACAAAGACATTTAACATATTTACATTTGTTTATTGTCTGTCCCCCGACCCCAGTGGGATGTGGGCGCCATGAGGACAGCTGGTCTAATCTGCTCATGGCTCTGTCCCCAGTGCCTATGATGGCACCAAGTGAAGCCATGAGGCAGGTGCTTGAGTTTGTTGCATGAATGAATATGAGTTAATGCCAAGATGGGCGGACAGGATCCTGACCCCTGATGGCTGAGGATGCTGCCACCCAGGCTCATACAGCTCAAAGGCCCAGGGCTGGGATTTGAACCCTTGGCCCCACATCCTGAGCCCTGTAGGCCACATATGAGTGGCCCAGCCCAGCCCACACCCTTGGGACACCCCGGCCCCTCCCCAGTGCTGTCGTCTGCCAAACCTGGCTGGTTCCCAGAGCCTCTGGTGGCTCCAGCATCCAGGTCACAGTGCCTCTCTCCTGGAGGATGCCTGTCACCATTTACAGCAACTTCAGAAACCACCCAGGAGCTCCTGCCCACACCCAGGCCCCACCACACCTGCACCAGAGGCTTGTGTCTCTGGCTGCCCCAGTGTCCACAGCAAGGTCTGGCCCATCATGGGCCCTCAATCGGTGTTTGCTGGGTCACAGTGGGAATGGTTTTCCTTGTTTGGTTCCTTTGATCTCACCCGTCTTGACTGTTCCACCGTGATTCAGAAGATGGTGATTGGGTACCTGCCGGCACAGAGCTGCTGTCTTACACAACACACTTTGTGTCTTAAATGTCTCGAGAGACACAGTCTGAAATGGTGATTCTAAGTCTCTGTGGACTGGGTTGTGGATTCCTCAGCACACCAGGAAACCCCAGTCCCAACTCTGTGCAAATGGTTGATTTCTGGCAAGCACCAGGGTTCCTTTCCTGTTTGCAAACTTGAGATGGCAGCAGGCAGCTGAGGGCCTCTTCCTGGCAGAGACTTGCTGGATGCGCTGTGTGTGTATGAGTGTGTGAGTGTGTGTGTGTGAGAGAGTGAGCGTGTGTGTGTGAGTGTGAGTATATGTGTGTGAGAGTGTGTGCGAGGGTGTGAGCGTGTGTGTGTGTGAGTGCATGAGAGTGTCAGAGTGTGTATGTGAGTGAATATGTGTGAGTGTGTGAGAGTATGTGTGTGAGTATGAGAGTGTGTGTGAGTGTGTGTGACTCTAGGCCCAGATTCAATTAGGACATGGCCTTGTCGGGGGTTTCTTGAGCTTCTTCCTCCAGGTCACCCCAACAACTGGCTTCCAGAGCCCAGCGCGTGCAGCACGGACCTGGTGATTTTTGTGAAATGCACACATGGCAATGGCCAATGTGTGTAGGACTTGGGAGTTGCGGGTTCTGGCCCCAGCTCTGTCCCTGGGCACTGTGTCCCTAGCAGGGTTGCTTTCCTCTGAGCTTGGTTCCTTCACTGCGAAGAGGGTGTCGAGAACCACAGGAGCCCGGGCACACGGAGGGAGACCACCCCGTCCTCACCACCAGTCCCGCCCAGCTGCAGAGGATTGGCCCAGCAGCACACCTTGCAGAGTCGCTAATTGTCCCTCTCTGTTTTTCCTTTTTTTAAAAGAGACACCTGTCACCAGAGGAATTCCAGGAGGTGTTTGGGATGAGCATCGAAGAGTTCGACCGCCTGGCCCTCTGGAAGAGGAACGACCTCAAGAAGAAAGCCCTGCTGTTTTGACGGTCGCCAGCCTGCTTTGCTGCGTGTGTAGAGAGTGGAGACAGGGACCCCTGGCGAGAGCCGCGCACACACCCCCCTCTGCACCTTGCTCAGGCTTCTCTGTGTTGATGGGGCGGGTGGTGGGCGCCTGAGGGCAGTGGGCCAGGGGCCTTGGGTGTGAGGGGCCCCCCAGCAGATGCAGCCCCTGTTTCTGCCAGCGACCCTCCTGCCCATCGTCTAGGCCGAGACGGCCAGCTTCGCACCACCCTCCCCGCTGTGGCCTGGCGTCAGGGAGATGCCTCAGAGTAGCTGTCACAGGGGGTCAGATGGAATATGCCAACAGCCCAGCTTCCCAGTGTACTTGAGGTGCCCCGGCCCCGGTGCTGGGCACATGGGGCACGGAGATGGCCGGGACATGAGCTATGGTGACGGGCACCGACACCACCTTGGGGGGTACGTGGCCCCTCAGAGCAGGGCAGGTGGCCTCGCAGGCACACTCACAGGCCAGCGCAGGGAGAGGGATGCCGGCATCCAGGGCAGTGCCAAGCCTCTGTGACGGGTCCCTTTTTAGGGACAAACGTCAACCTGACCGGGCACCTCCCGCCAGCACCCCCTCTGTGCCCTGCGTTCTTCCAAACCATCCCCTAGATGCCTACATGATAACTTTAAAGTAACAGAAGTTTTTATTTTATTAACAAGTATAGCCTACTTAAACATAAGATGACATATATAAAGAGTTTAATTTCACGGTCCCTCCGAAGGGAGAGCCTCCAGCCTTATTCACCACCGCGCAGATCCCTGTGGTTTCTGTCACTCCTTGGTGTGTTCCTCATAGACAGGACTCCTTGTCTGTTTTCTTTTTTCTTGTTTTTTCTTTTTCACATGTCACACAGGTGTAACCTTAGAGACAGACCCCTCTAAATACTGCTGTTTGTAAATGCGTGTGAAGTGTAGCCACTGCCGTTTTCCTTGCTGTTATTTTTCCAAGTCTCGGAGAGAAGACATCCTCCTCCGATGGCCGGAGCCCTGGAATAAAGGATTTCCATGTACCCAGCCTAACACCCGACCTAGCTTTTGGTGTAGCGTCTTCGTGCTGTAGCCAGGAGTGTCTCGCCTTGCCCACCTGAGACGCAAACCCACACACGTCCCAGGAGCAATGCACTCATGCATGTCCCCGAAACAGACACCCACATGCTCCTGGGGACAGACAGGTGGAGATTTGCCCTCTTCTAATCCTCCAAGCTGGCGGGGCATCCCCACAGCAGAAGGTGGGTGGGCTCCCCAAGTGAAAGGTGCGTGTCTGTAATGAGGTGTGGGGTAAGCTCTGGCGCCTGTCGTCATAGGACGCTGACGTCGCTCACGGAGAGGTGGGCGAGACACCAAAGTCTATTCCCCAGTCCTCAGTGGGCATTGCCTCTTTGTGTCCTGGCTGTCCCCACCCTGTGAGTGTGCGTCGGACTTACTCAGCTTCCTCAGAGCCCGTAACACGTCAAGTCCCCTTGTGCACTTGGCTTCTCACCCTCTGGCGTGGCCGGGGAGGGGGAATTTTTAGCACCTAATTCGCTTCCTGCCATTTAGCAAACTGAGCCCGAGCAGCTGGAAACCCCACTTTCTCGTTAGTGCAATGTCGTGTCTGACGTCCGGAAGCCTGGAAAATAAAAGGCGATTATCTTAACCTGCGAGAGTACAGGTTACGAACGTGTGTGATTTCTGAAGGCACAGGGGTGCTGCAAACAGTGTTTGGGGACAGTGTCTGTATGTTCAGGGTGGGCGGGGCCGCAGGGGAGGGACTTGGAGGCTGCCCCTCCGGAGGCGGCAAGAAGGACTTGAGCCTCTGCGTGCTCTGGAGCCCTCGCCCAGAGCCAGGCGCTGGTGCTGATGGCAGAGATGGGTGAGACCTGCCACCTGCCTGCCCCCGTGGCTGGGGAGACACGGACGAGACTGTGGCCGCTCTGTGGAGCAGGCCCAAAGAGGACCCCGATGCACCCCCGAGGTCAGGACCAGCTTTCTAGAGAAGGCAGTGCCCAAACTAAGTCTTGGCAAATGGGAGGTATTCTGAGAAGACCATAAGGGAAGGGCATTCTGGGCAAATGGAACAGCAGGAGCGGAGGCGCTGGAGCTGGAAACAGCCTCGCAGGTTCTGGGAATTTTGGTAGTTGGTTATGTCTGAGCACAGGGCTGAGGAAAGGGCAGGAAGGAAAGAGAAGGCAGGCAGTGCTCCCACGGGGGTGGGAGGGAACTGGCGCCATCCTGGGATTAAACGTTTCATTATATCTAATCTTATTCCAATGACATTAATGATTCTTGTGAACTTTGGGTTTTCCCCCAAAAAACCTATCCACACACACACAACCTGCCACCACCATCCATACAGCTGTGCAGTCAGAATCAGCATTCTCTGAGGTCTCCCCCGGCCCCTAAGGACGACCACCAGCAAGTCCTGGCAGTGCCAGCTCTCGCGCATCAGCCTATGTGTCTCCACTGCACAGGTGCCACCATGGGGTGGTCTGGCTGGGACATTCTGAGAGCAGAAGGTGGCATGTGACCAGTGACCCTGGGACACAGGCATGAGTCTGACCTGGCCACCCTCCAGGACCCCTGCCCTCTCACAGCACAACACCCCCCCCACTCTCGCCTCTGGGCAAGTCACGTCTACCCAACAGCCAGAGGCCAGAGTGATGCTATGAAAACATCAACCGGCTCACGCCGCACTCCCAGCGGCTCCTTCCATGGCCTTGGAGCCAGGCCTCATGCAGCCCCCATCCTCCTCGGGGCCTGTGTCCGTCCCCTAGGTCACAGCCACTGACGGTGACTTCCTCTGAGAGCCTGAGACAGCAAGCCTTCCAGCTTTCACGCACGGTATTCTCCTCCCGGGGGCTCCCCCTCGGACAGGCCCCTCTGTTGACACCTCACAAACTCCCCCACAGATCCCCAGGGCTCGTCATGCCTGCTGGACAGTCAGCATGGTCCTTCTTTCCCGGTTTATTGATGATCTCCCTCCAACAAAGCCTAAGCCCCAGAGGGCTGACAGTTTCGTGACAGTGCTCTGCAAACTGGGAATGGCCTTGGAGTATTTTGTGATGGGACAGGAGCGGGACTGGAGCCCGTCTGGATTCCATGCTCAGCCAGGGAGTCTGCGGGCATTAGTACTTCTAGAACATAGCTGCCCTGTCACACTTCCTAGATGATGGAGATGTTCTCCATCCGTGCTACCCAACATGGCAGCCACTAGCGCTTGAAATGCGGCTTATGTGAGTGGGGAACTGAGTTTTAAATTTAATTCGTTTAAAGTGAAATAGCCACATGGCTAAGGGATTAGAGACTTCTGTTGCCCTAACCTAGGAGAGGGGGACTTCCGTGGGAGAAATTGTCATTCTTGGCTAGCAATGTTCCTATGGTGCCCAGTCTATAGGATCGATTTAGAGCTCATGTGCTGAATACCTGTTGGTGCCTGGCACTGCCCCAGGTGTGGGGATGTGCAAAGCACAGCCCCTGCCCTCCAGAGCTCATGGTGTCTGCACCGGAGCCTCGGTGCCCCCAGGCTCAAAGGACCTGCCGAGTTTGGCTCCATCTCCATCCCGGTCTTAGTTTCTGCCAAGGGCACCAATTTTCCCAAATCAGCACCAGACTGGACCTGAGTCAGGAACCCCCAGGATGGTGGGGCAGGGAGATGTCAGAGCCTGCAGGGGCTCCTTCCTGGACCCTCCTCTCCAGGGCAGCTGCACATTCTGTGCTACTTATCTCAGCATAAATCTCTAAACCCACTGCAGCTAAGCAAGAGCATGGCAAACCCTACAGCATGTCTCAGTGTTTGGCTGAGAAGTGACACGTCACCTCTAGTCATGGCCCATTGGCCAGAACTAGTCACATGACTCCACCCAACTGCAGAAGGGTCTAGGAAGCATCCACGTGTCTGAGAAGGGAGGAGACCAGAGCTGGGGCGGGCATTACTAATTCTACAGCTGAGGCTATGCACACGACTTCTCTTCCCCAGCCCAAGCCCCGGTGCTTTCCACAGTTCCTCATGTGAATCCGTCTGGAGTCCTCAGCTGCCCTGGCCACTGTCCTCTGCGGGTGAGCCGTCCACTCATCATCCGTGCAGACGGCCCCTCAGCCATCTGCAAAGTGGATCCGGGTGGCCCAGTGCAGTGGCTCGGCCCCAGCGAGACTTTGTTCTGCTTGGAGATCAGCACAGCCAGTCCGAAGCTCTTTTGGGGAGGTTGACGGTGAGACACCCAGGAGCTGGTGGGAGGTAGTCAGGGCAGGGCGCCATGGCAGAAAGAAGGGGCCTGCCATTGCAGGGATCTCCATGGGATTCTTCCCTAATGAGGAATAAAATAATATTCTAAACCACTCAACCCAATGAATGGACCCCCTCGTGGCCAAGGGGACCCCAGAGAAACCTTAAAAACTGAGTTCCCAGCCATGATGGGATGGGAGGTCTGACACGCCTCATGCTACCCCATGAGGCCTGAACAGAACCAGCCTTTGGGAAGACTTGATCCACCGCTGATTGCAACCAACCTTGTGACTGCCCCTTCCCTTTTGCAGTTTTGGCACAACTGACCAGCGTTCCTTCCTGATGGGAGACAACCAGCCATGGAGTTGCTCTGGCTGGTCTACACAGGATGCATGGTGAGGGCTTTCATGTCCTCTGCTTTACCCTTTGATGTCAGAGGGCCAGAAACTTTACCCTCAGATCGTGCTAACGCCACATTTTTTGAACATGGGACCCCTGAAGGGGCATGAAGCTCATCTGCACATGTGCATGTTTCTCCTGTCATAAATATTCATCCTCCTCCTATAGCTTGTTAGATATGTATACTTGGCCACCCCACTCGGTATAAATTCCTGTTCCCTTTACCATTGCCTGGAAGTGCCTGTTTCTGGCTTCTGGCAGGAGGCTGTGTTTCCCAGCCTGTCAGATGGCCACCTGCAGGCTGCAGCCCTTTATGAGGAATAAAGCTCTGCTTTCCAAATGTATGAGCCTCACATTCTTCAGGTGGCACTGCTAAAGTCCAGGCTCCTTCACGGAACATCATCTGGCGAGTACTCCCCCCATATCCCCAGCCTCGTTTTACCCTTCCCTCTCACACCCTTTCTTCCTGAGCAGCATTTCTCACCTCCCTTCCAAACACCATGTGCTTTGCAAAGGCTCTTCTCTCTGCCTGGAATGCCTCATCTGGCAAACTCCTATTCATCCCTCAATACCCAGCTGAGACTTCAATGATACAATTCCCCCTCCCCCAAATGTTATGCCCAAATAACCCAGTTGTGAAATTAAATAATTCAAAATTAAAATAATTCAAATAAAGCTGTTGGAAATTTAAATTATCCTGAGCCTTGAAAAAATATGGCTATGCAACCTGAGTCACACACATGCAGCTGCACCTTCTGCCATTTTTTCTGTAAATGATCAAGACCTAACAGTGCCAGAGATATGACCCCCTCAGATCACTAGCCCTCCTCATCTTCCTTGAAATGTAGCAATCTGTAACCAACCAAATAGCTGTGGCATATGCACCCGGTCGGTCCTGTATAGAAAATGTAATCCTGCTGGAACTTTTCTGTCTCTGCCTATACACGAGACCTTAACCTCGCTTTGGAAACACTGACCCCATTCTTTTAGAGTTGGTGCTTTCCTGGGTGGCCATCCTCAAGCTTTGTGCTCCAATAAACTCTCTACTTAATCATATTTTCTAAATCTCATTACTTAAGGTTGACACAATTCATCAACAAATATTTACTGAGCTGGGTGCTGACGAAACAGAGATAAGTAAGACACCATCCCTGACCTCAAGGACTGATGTCAAAGCAGTGGCTGAGACGGTCAAACGAACAGGCAATGGCAATGCGGGGCAGCGCGGGAGGGGCGTGGAAAGGGGCCTAACCAGGAGCGAGGCAGGGTGTCTGGGAGGCTTCCAACACCAAGTTCCACTGGAGCTGCGTCCAGAGGGGTGAGCGGGGTCAGCCAGCAAAGGCCGGGTGAGGAAGGGGTGGAAAGGGACTTTCCAGACAGAGGAAACAGCACGGCCAAAGGCCTGAGGACTGGAAGCTCCGGGGCACATCCGGGAGCCACAGCAGTGTGGCCAGAGTGTGAGTCGGTCCCTTCTCTGTGTTCCACAATGACCCGACTATGCCTCGGCGAGGATGCTTTCTGTATCGGCCGCCAGGGAGACAGTGCAAAGGCCCGCCCACGGCCTTGGTGCTCACTGCTCCTGTGTGATCTGCTGGCTTCTTATGAGCACATAAGCTTATGCCCACACCTGGGGTCTCTCGTGGCCTGTGGGGGGGGCAGACCTGGAGTGCGGGGGCGGGGGGAGCACCTTTGGGAGTAGCCCTCAGTCAGTGAGGTCCTCACCCATTGGGCAGGGAAACTTCCAGGTTGTTCCCACAGTGGCCACCACCGGCTCTTTGACACCCCTCTCTCAGCTCCTCCCTCCCTGGTCACACCCCTGCTCCTCGCTGGCACTTGCTGGGATCACCTCCCGCTTAAGCCACTTGTACCCAAGGGATAGTGTCAGGGCCTGCTTTGGGGGAACTCAGCTTCAGACACCTGCATTTCCCCCAGCCTCACCTGCTGGGAGCACAAAGGTCCCTGTGCTCCGGCCTTCCCAGGTGTGAACAACAGGCAAAGTGGGGTCTGTTGGTGGCATAACCCCTGGGGCCATGCAGGGCAGGGTGAGCCACTGTCGATTTGCTACTGTGATAGGACAGGCCCCCACCATGGGGGCAGCCCCACTACCGATCCCTGAAATGTGAATGCCCAGAGCTCTTTACTCTCTCCAGCCTACAGAAAACGCTCACTACGTCTCATGACCCATGCTTCCGGGGGTTCTCACAGGGGGCTTCTGGGCTGCAGAGACACACAGCTATCTCCTTCCCCAACATTCTGCAGGGCAGGCGCAGCCTCCGCCTTACCTGGGATTGTGCTCCTACTGACCTCTAGGCCCTGGGCTCCATCTGGCCTGTTCCTCACACACAGCTAGCCTGTGTTGTCAGCTCTGGGCCAGCTTCAGAAAGGACCCCTTCCCCAGCACATCTGAGCATGGGTCAGCCCAGGTTGTCAGCCAGGCTCCAGCTCTTGCCCTCAGCACTTGTAGGCCCCTTCAATTGAAGGCTCGCTGGGACCCTGTGTTACCGACCATCTCTGGCCAGTTAAGATGCTCCCAGCCATGCTATGACACTGGAGTGCAGGCTGCCTAACTCCATCACCTGCCAGGCAGAGCCTCAGAGCTCACCAGCCAAAGTATTTTCTTACACTTTCTCTACATGAAAATCTTTGTGGTCCCTTAAATCTTCCCAAGAATTTTATTTTTAATAGGAAATAAGGTAAAAGGACAGCCATGGTTTAGGGTCATTCTCTGGACTCGGTTCCTAGGGATTTATTCTCCCACAGGCCAAAGACAGTCTACTTACCAGTGGGCTGGGAAGGACTCTCCAGCCACTTACAGGGGTGTGGCTGGGGCAAGGCCATTACCTCTGCATGTTCATCTGTTTCAATACTGACCAGCCTGTGGCCCTGCTCGCAGGGACCCAGCTCTGCTGAGGGGCAGCCCTAAATCTCCTGATTGGGAGGCATCTGTGACTGCACTGGCACTGCCCTCCTGGGCACATAGGATTGGACCAGAAGTGGCACGAGACCAAAAGGCAGCAGGTCCATAGGCTGGCCAGCACCTGCAAGGTGGTCTGACATGGAAGTTGTGCCCAACAGGAGAGACGGTGATTCACTGGGCCAACTAGAGCCTCTCCCCCTTTGAAAGCTGAGATGGGCAGAGAAAGAGGCGCAGAGTGGAGGCAGGGTGGGAACAGATCGTGGCGGGCCTTAGGTTACAGACCCACAAAGGAAAGGCCCTAGTGTCTTAGTGACCACCATGTGCACAGCATCTTGCCCAGTGCCTCACATGGAAAAGATTGCAGAATTTATATAATTTCAGAATGTGGGGTGGAGGGGGGCATCCCCTCTCACCGTGGAATGGTCCAGATTGAGCAGTTCATTGTCAAGTGTCCAGCCCAAGAGTTTGGAGATCTGGCTCTGATGCTAAATAAGTATGTGCTCTTAGGCAAATCATCATCACTAAACCTCAGAGTCTGCACCCGCAAGGAGGATGCTGGGCTGGGTGGTCCCTAATAGTCCAGGGACCCTGCCAACCCGGCTCCAGGCAGAGCTGCCCATATATGCCCAAGGCGGTAAGACTCTTCCACCTTGGGATGAGATCGTAAATAGTCGTTTCCCAGCCCTCAAAATGAAATGCTCCTTTAAAATGTTTTATAAATGTATTTAATTAATTTTTGATATGCAATGGTTTCTCACAGCTCACAATATAATTTTTTTTAATATGAAAAGACATATAGTGAAAGGTCTTCTTCATACCCCTGTCAACAACCCATCTTGTTCTACTCACCTCCAGCCTCACCTCCAGGTGGACACACAGCCCACGCACAATTTCAAACAGAAGCAACGGTGATGGAGCCTTCCTCTGGCTTTAGTAGGAACATGACTTCTTTTTCTTCTTTATTTTTTTTTAACTGTCAATCTCACTTGTGTATGAGGAATAGGATTTCTCAAGCCCCTGCCCAATGCCTAATGCTGGCTTTTGAGTGGTATATTGTATCATGCTAAGGAAACATTCATATTCATCTAGTTCTATTTTATTGAAGTTTTTTTTTAAAAAATCGAGAATGGTTGTTGAATTTTTAGATATGATTTTGTATGATTTTTCTCCTTAGAAGACCTATTACTATGATCTAATATATTAATGGATTTTCTAATATTGAACCATCTTTGCATTCCTAGTATAAACTCCACCTGGTCAGGCCTTATTGTTCTTTTATATTATTATAATGGAATATAATAATGGATATAAAAATAAGGATAAAAATAATAATAGATGGAATAATAATAGAATTATTATTCTACTTTTTGATGTAATGTTGAATTCTCTTTACCAATGTTTTATTTAAGAATATTACCTTAACATCCGTTGGTGAGACTGGTCTATTGTAAAATGTTTCTCACGGAGGTCTCTAGAGGAAATGCATGTATTATCCACACACTTTTGGGAAATCATTAAACTCTGCAAAAAAAAAAAAAGGGAAGTAGAATTGCATAAATAAACCCAACATACACATATTGCTTGAATTAGAAAAACAGGCCACTTTCCTCCATTGTCCAGATAGTATTCAAGCACAATATCATGTTTTTTGCCAGTACTTACAGGAGTCCCATTGGAATCAGTGGGAATTTCATATAAAATGTAATTGGAGAAAAACAATTTGTGCATAGAACTGGAATCTGAAAAGAGCCAGCAGTGGAATATGTCTTAAAGAAATTATTTTGTTGGCAGAAGGCAAAAAAAAAAACAACATTCCGTTGAGATGAGGCATCTAAGAGCTAGTCAGGCCTCACCATTTTCAGTCAAGGCCTACCCATGTTTTATTTCTCAGAAAACTTTGTCTTCATCATCATCGTCATCAACATCATCTCCATGTATTAGCAACTACCATTAATTCAGCGCTTGCTCTGTGCCAGAACCCAGGCTGGGCATTTTACAGACATTGTAACATTTAATTCTCAGAACAGCTTTGTAAGGAGGTGTTACTATCTCAGTTTTACAGATGAGCAGACTGAGGCTCAGACAAGATAAATAAATGGCCTGAGACATACAGCTAGTAAGTGGCAGAGCTGGGATTCAAACCAAGGGGTCTTTGAGCCCAAAGCCCATGTCTTTAACCTCTAGAGTCACCACTTTTGGGAATGGGCAGCAAGGCAGGCCCAGTGCCGGCAGTTTTCACACCTCGTTGTCTAACTGAACCGGCATAGCCATCCCATTTTATAGATGAGCAGACTGAGGCTCAGAGACAGGAAATAACTTATCTGCAGTTGTACAGCTGGTGCGTGGAGGTGTGGGATCCGAGCCCAGGACCCCCGAGCTCTGAGCCCACACATTCTCCACTACCTGGGGCCCTCCTCTTCTCATCTTCCACACATAAAAGTCAAATTCAGCAACACTGGATTTGACCCTTGTGCCAAATAGATATAATAATAGAATGTCTTATATAATCCATCATGTGGCCATTTTTTTCGATAGAGAGCCCAAGGGGAAACTACTCTTTGGCACAGGTATTTGTATGAATTGTTTCTTTGTGTGTTAGGAAGCACAGCTTACCTATTACTGCCAAAAGATAAACATTGAATGAATGAATGAATAGCTTAATTTAAATAATCATATTCATCATAGACCAGAATGGGAGTAATGCCCATGGCGTAGGGCCTTAAGGACCATGTGCAGATCCTGCAGGAGGGAAACCTAGGACCGAAGGAAGTCAGAAGACCCCCTCCAGCCCCGAAGCCAGGAAAGAGAACTAACGCCCCTCCGAGGGCTAGTTCAGACAGCGTGTGAGAACACAAATGCACAAAGGACTCAAAAAGCAAAGATATTTGGCATGAGCTGTGAGCTGTTATAGAAGGAACTATCTTTAGGATATGGGGGCAGGGGCACCCACACCTACATTTTGTCACTGTTAGGCTAGCTAGCTGGAAATTCACGTCTGTACCAACCTGTCATTTTAGAAAAATTCAATAGTAAAATACGGCTTGATGGCTTTGGTTGAACTGGTTTAATCTACTTATTGGGCAAAAGTGTGTGAGGTTCTGATGGATTCAGTGAGAATGCTTAGATGTCCCACCTTCTGCAGCCAGCCCCTTCTCTTAAGCTGATGCAGACATGAACCAGGCCCCCGCCTGATGAACCAGAACCCCCCTAACCATGGCTCTCACAGGCAGGCCTGAGGACCAGATCTCTACTAAAGGACCGGGGTGATGGCTAGAGAAGGAGGTTTCTCCACTAGGATGATGCAAGACTGGCCTTTAGACATCCTTGTTCTCAAAGTGTCAAGGCCACAGTTGCCACAGGGGAGTTCCCACTAGTGGACTTTCGCCCAGAACCCCTTCTTCTTCTCTCCGTGCTGCCTGCCTCTCCTCCCCTCTCCTCTCTCCTCCCTCTGCCCTCCCCCTTCCCTGTGGCTCCACAAGGTAAGGCTCGCAGCGCTCTGTTCCTCTGCCCCAGCTCATCCGCCTACAGCTGAGGGTCTTCATGATCAAACCTATCCTTCCAGGCGGCTTCCCAGACCGAGGTAGGTGCTTTCCTCCTGGAAAGAACTGTTGGGGTTTGCTCTTGAAGGACTATCCCACACCCCTTCCTGTGCCCTGGGCTGTCCCGCAGAGAGCGGGTGGGAGGGGCCAGGTCTGGAGGCAGGGAGACTGGTACTGACGCTTTCCCCATAACTCTGGGAGAGATGCCAAGGCCTGAGGAAGGCCGCACCAGAGGGTGGGGAGGAGGATGTGGATTCCAGAGAAGAGATGCACCCGGAGGACCTCACAATGATTGGATGCAGGGGACAGGGGAGGGGAAGGGGTGCAGAGTTGGGTCCCTGCTTTCTGGCTTGGGCAACAGGGCAGATAGTGTAGCTGTTCAAAGAGTGAGCATACCCAGGAGGAGCCCAGGAGGGCTTGGGTATGTGGAAGAGACAAGTCCTGCCTGCAGCATGTTGTGTTTGATGTGCCCACAGGCTGCACAGGTGGAGGTGCCCTGGAGAGAGCTGGCCTCCAGGTTTGAGGCTCAGCAGAGTGGGGTGGGCAGGACACGGCTGTGTGGGAGACATGGCCGAGTCCCGGTCCTGAGATCACAGGGAGACAAAGCAGAGTGGGCAGAGCCGACAGCCTGGAAGAGGACCTGGAGGAACATTGAGTTGACCTTTCCGAGTTTGTTGGAGGAAGCGCAGGGCACAGAGGAGGAGAATCAGGAGGGCGTGGCATGTGGAGGTCAAGGGGGCCCAGTGTGAAAAGTAGGGTGGGCCCCAGAGAGCAGAGGGCGAGGTGAGAGCCAGCCAGAGAGGCCACAGGTGTGTCCTGTGGAGTTAGTCCAGAGAAGTCTGCCAGTGAAATTGGCAAAGAGAGTTGTGTCGAGTGGAGGGGCGGAAACTGGACAGAAGAGAGGATTGTGGGAGGTGCAGAAGAGCACACCTGGGCATGCACGCCTGTGTCTCGGTAGGGGAGAGGCAGGGGCCTGTTTATGTGAGTAGCGGTGTGGGCGACGCGCCATTCTTGTGCCGAGAGAGACCTGAGCATACGGATACCAATGGGAAAGAGGCAGGGGAGGGATGGAGGGAGGGAAGGAGAGAGGACAGAGAGGAAGAAAAACCCACACATAGGGAGAGCACAATACCTGCAGCACACTGTTGCGAGAGAGTGAAATCTCTTGACAACCTCATGAGATTAACTGATCAATTCAACAAGTAAATATGAAGTGCCTGCTACCTGCCAGGCACCCTTCTTGAATCTGAGGATACAATGGTGAGCAAGACATAATAAAAACCTGGAACTTCTCTTCTTTCTGGGGTTGTGGGGGGAGAAATATATGTGTTGGGGGAGGTAAATAATATGGAAAAACATTATTCGGGATAAGGGAGGAGAGTGACGGGAGGGTGCTGTTTTATACAGGGTGGTCAGTGAGGGTGACAAACAGGGCAAACTGGGGGGAGGGGAGCCCCTCCTTCCATGATAACAAGGAAGGAAGTTGGTAAGGATGGCTGGGGTGCTGGTTAGTTTGTGGCGTAAATATGCTCAGCATAAGATCATTTTAACCCTCAGCTATTTCCAATCAAGTTACAAATACTCACTGAGCACATACTATGGAGCCAGGCACCTCGTGGGGTCTAGGGAAATAAGGATGAATCCCCTGCCCTGGATGAGCTCACTGTTGCATGGGAGAGACAGATCTGGAAACAGATCATGATAGTGTGGGGTGTTAAGAGCACTAATATAGGATGGGTTGTTCAAGAAGCTGCAAGATTGTGCAGGATGCAGGGATACCTTCCTCGGGAGCTGAGACAGCTTCAGAGAGGAGATGACATTTGAGCTGGGTCTTGAAGAATGGGTAGGATCTTGCTAGCAGGAAAGGAACTTACATCTATGAGGTGCCTACTATGTGACAGACAATTTCCATATGCAATCTTATTTAATTCTCAGAAAAGTCCAGCATGGTTGTTATGTACATTTTACCATTACGGCTACTGAGGCTCAGAGAAACTAAGAGACTTGCCCAAGGTCATACAGATGTTAGGGTGGGGTTTCAAAACATGATCATTTTTACTCTCATGCTTTCTACAAGACACCACACCACCATAAGAACCTGATAGACCAGTGTTTGCACAGACACCAAGCAGTACAAGATCATGACATGCTTGGGGCCAGCTGGGAAGTGGTTCTTTTCATATTATATATTTTGCATAAAGGGGACTGAAGACAGTGCACGTAAGTGGTGGCAGAGATTGTAGATTTTGTAGGAGATAAGTTGACAGGGTTTTTTCCTTTCTTTTTTGACATTACAAGACTGTTGTTCCATCATATCCTGGCTTCCATTATTTCTGATGAGAAGTCATCTGTAATTCCTATTGTTATTGTCCAGAATGTGGTTTGTTTTCTATGGCTGCTTTCAAGATTTTTTCTTTTTTTGTCTTTGGTTTTCATCAGGTGTGGTAGGCAGCCTCTGAGATGACCCCTGCTCCTGGTATTCTCACCTTTGTGTGGTCCTATTCCCTTGAGTGTGGGCTGGACCTACAGACTTGCTTCTAAGGAATAGAAGACAACAGGAAGACAAAATGTCACTTCTGGTATTGGGTTACAAAAAGACCGTGGCTTCCATCTTGGGTGCTTTCTCTTGCTATTCCACTCACCTATTCTGAGCGAGGTCAGCTGCCTTGTGAGTTACCCTGAGTAGGGCTCATGCACTAAGCAACTGAGGGAGGCCAACAACTGGTAAGGAAATATGGCCTGTGAACAGCCATGTGAGTGAGCTTGGAAAGAGACCCTTCTTTTTTTTTGAGACCCACCTCAAGCCTTCACATAAGACCACAGCCCCAGCCCACAGACTGAGTGCAGCCTTGGGAGAGGCCTTGAGCCACAGGCACCCAGTTAAGCTGGGCTGGATTCCTGCCCCACAGAAACTATGAGATAATAAATGTTAGTTGCTTTAAGCCTCTAGCTATGGGGGGGGGGTAATTTGTTAAACAGCAGTAGATAACTAATGCAGCAGCCTTGTGAGCTTTCATTGCATTGGTGAACTGATATCACATTCTAAACTGGGCCCAGAATTTCCCACAGGTGCCCAGTTGCCATAGATCATCTTTGCTCCCTTTAGACCCCACAGACTGCATCAAACGTGTCATGAAGCTTATTTTGGGATATAAATAGCTCATAATTATTTTTTGCCCTTAAGAGATATGTTACTGGAAAAGTCTGTTAGTCTCCACCAACTACTCCTTCACAGTATCAAACTAGGTCAGGAGTTTCTACAAAGAGGGTTGTTTCAACTCTTGGATCAATAAATCATAATTTATTTTTCCATAGAATGAAAGCCATCTTTACATCAGAAGGGCTGTGGTGGGAAAGAGGGATTTGACTTATTTTCTGAGGTCCCAAGAGATCATAAAATTTCAGTTTCATAAAGGGAAAAACTTGCTGCTAATCAGAGCTGTCGTACTATGCCTGGACTGGTTCACTGGGTAGTGAGTGACCTTCTTGTTAGTGGATGTAGGCACAGCCCAGATCAGGAATGTTGATTGAGAGTTTTCCAAGTACACATTTATGAATCAGGCTATTTATTAATTTATTAATTTAACAAATATTCTATGTGCTTCAGTTAAGAATCCTGTAAGCAAGTGTAGAATTGACTAACAGTGGCTTAAACAAAAGGGGGTTTGTTTTTCCTACCTAATAGAGAATTTTGGGGCCGGTGATTGTTGGTCTTATTTCAGTGGCTTAATAGCGCAAGGTTCAGAATCTCTCTCCTTCTCTTGACTATTCCTCGTGGTTGCAAGGTGGCCACTACAGCTCCAGATATCACGTATGTGTTCAAGTAATAATCCCTGTGCTGGGAAAAAGACAGTGTCAGCTGTGCCCATCCCTTTTCCAAGAGCACAGAAACTTCCCTAGAAATCCATGGTAGGCTGGTAAATCTTCAATTACTGGCATTTTGGGGGAGGGGAGGAAGGAATAAAATCCTGATTTTTAGCAGTTGCCAATTTCTGTATAAATTCTCCTACCAAGGCTGATTTCAAGCTACCCACATGACATTGCTGGCTGCAGAGCTGGAAGAGAACTCCATAGCACACTGTTATTTAGGATTTCTACCATACTGATGCAGTAGACATAAAATCCTCAAAAGCACAGATAATAGTAAGCTGTAATAAAATAATTAGGAAAGAATGAATTTTGCCTATTTATTGTCTTTCAAAATATATTTAAAAGAATTACATGTTTCTATAATTTTATATTTTTAAGTAATGAATGTGTTTAACAACTGACTTGCAGAATTCCTGAACAATGGGCAATCAGCTGTCATGGTCTGGTCTGAACTGGCCCCAGCACATTACTGCTAGAAACATTTCAGCCAACTTCCACTTATGCCTCCCTGGCTAGGACAAAGTCGCATGGCCACCCCTGGCTAAAAGGGAGTATGGGAAGGTGAGAAACTATTCTGGTCTCTATAATGGAATACGGCCAGGGAGAAGGGGGCTGGGAGGGACAGCTGGGCCAGCCAACCCACAGTGTCTACCATTAACTAACTGCCCTAGGCCAAAACCATGCTGGACGTTTGGAGCACAGCTGTGAGCAAGGCAGTTTCCATTTCTGTTCTCATGGGGCTTTTATGCTAGCGGCAAGAGAGAGCTTTTAAAGAAATAAGCATAATTGTGATGAAAGCCAGAAAGGAGAAGTATAGGATGCTGTGAATATGTGTAATGGGGAGGGGACCTAGGTTATTGTGTCTATTTTTATTGTTTCATAGCAAATAATTACAAACTTAGAAGCGTAAAACAACATATACATTTCTTCACACTGTTTTGGCGAGCAGGAGGAACCCGTTTTAGCTGGGTCCTCTGCTTAGGGTGTCCCCAGTTCCACTTGACATGTCAGCTGGGCTGAGTCCTCCCGAGGTTTGACTAGAGAAGAATCCTTTTCCAAGTCCAGGTTGTTTGCAGAATTCATTTCCTTGGGCCTGCATGACTGAGGGCCCAGCTTTTTGCTGGCTGCCGCCTTCTACAATTCCTTGCCAGCTGGGCCCCTCCAAAGGCCCTCTCTCAGCCTGGTGGCTCCCTTCTACAGAGCCTGCAAGTGGAACCTCTCTCTTTAGTCTGCTATGGTAGAAAGACCATGCTAAGGCAACACGCCGTGAAAGTGACGTTCTATCGCCTTTGCCACATTCTGTTGGTTAGAGGGGAGTCAGTAGGTCCAGCCTGCATTCAAGATTAGGGGACTAATACAGGGCATGGGCCACGGGGAGTCACTGTAGGGTGTGGTTGCCACGGTTGTACTTGGTGAGTCTTGAAGGGTCAGTAGGAGTTGGCCAGGTATAGGGATGAGAGTGTGTTTGCAGATTGGGGGGCGGAGGGTGTTGTGCAGAGGCCTGAAGCCTGGAATGACATCTTCCCACTCACTGAGGTTTTCTTTTCTTGATCCCTGAGTTCATCCGCAGGCCACAGTGGGGCCCGAACTGGGCAGGGGTAGGTAGGGAAGCTTCTTGTGTCCACGGAGGAACTTACTGAGCAAATAAGATTAGGGGCCAGGCTTTCAGTGGTGTGTGTGTCTGTGCATGTGCGAGAGTGCAGGTATGTGTGTATGTGAGAGAGTGCAGGGGTAGGGGTGTGTGTGTGTGTGTGTGTGGAGAGATGGGGATGGGGTCCTTTGTTCATCCATCTACTCTACCACACCCCCGTGTGCCTTCAGGGTGCCAGGTCCTGTTCTGGGCACAGAAGTGAATCAGAGGGGCCCTGCCTTGTCCCAGAGAGGCCACACTTCACCAGGGAGAGATCCACTCAGACAGAACAGCCCGGCACTGAAACCGAGGTGGCACTGAGTACCCTGGGAAAGCAGAGGACTGTGCCAGAGGGTAGGGAAAGTATTCAGGGTGATTTTATATTTTCACCTGAGCAACTGTGGGGATTGGGGGGCTGTTTACTGAGAAGGGGAAGAATGTGGGTGAGCAGGTTGGGGCCCTGATAAAGCACTTCTTTGGAGGTGAGAAGTCTGAGATGCCTCCTGGCCCCAGCTGAGGATCTGGCAGGCGCCAGAGCACGTGGATGGTTTTCGGAGCCTGGGAGAGCATGAGAGTTCCCGGTAAGAGTGTCCAGGGCAGATAGCAGCGCATCTGGCCCGAGCCGGGGGACCCTAACATGCACAGGTTGGGCAGAGGGGCGGGTGGAGCAGCTAGTGAAGTAGACAGAAACCCAGAGTGTGGGGTCACATGATGCAAGAAGCTTGAAGAAGATGAGGACAGAGGTTTTAGAGAAGATTGGTACCATTCTCGGGTATATAGGGGTGACAGGTGGGGCGAGGAGGGCATTTCAGGCGGGGAACGGCAGAAATACAAGCGCTCTAGGGCAGGAAAGGGAAACTATCAACACTCGCTCCTGGCTCCTTTATCGTGTACTGAAGCGAGGCAGAGAAGTCCCCGGTCCCGCTTGACCAAGTCTGCTTCCACTCCACTCCTAACGCACGCCGTCCGTGCTTCCAAATGTCCGCTGAATGACGAAGAGATGAACGAGTGAATGGGACTTTATTGGCTTCGGGCGGCAGGTGATCTCGCTTCTTGGGCCTCAGTTTCCCTTTCTGTAAAGCAGGCCTGTCTCTCGCTCTCTGCCCTGACGGAGACACTCCTGAGTTCTGGCTTTGGGATGAGCACGGCCTGCTGAGCCGACTCCCACGCGGACGTCCAGGCGAGCCTTCCCGGAGGCGACGGCCAGGCCAGCTCCGGGTGTGGCCTCCCCGCGGGACCCGGCAGGCCCAGCCCCGGCGCGGCCCCGCCCAGCCTCCCTTTGTTCCCCAGGCCCCGCCCCCTCCGCGCGGCTCCCTCCCCATTGGCCGGGGGGCGGGCCCCGGACGGCTGGCGGCGCCGGGGGCGGGGCGGCGGGTGGCGGGCGGGGCCGTGTGCGCCTGCGCGGTGCCCGCCCGCCCTGCGCCGGCTGCAACCCCGCGCGCCGAGCCGGAGCCTGAGCGCCTCGACCGGCTGAGGCGGCGGCGGCGGCGGCGACCTCGCCCCAGGGCTCCATTGTTGAGGCGGCCGCGGCTCTGCCGGCTGCTCGGCTGCGCCGCGCTCCGCGAGGAGCGAGCGCGGCGAGGCGGCGGCCTGAGGTGAGGCGGCGGGCGGCGGGGTCGCCGGGCCGGGTGGGGTCCCGTGGCCGGGCCAGGCGGGTCGGAGCGGGGCGCTGGGGGTCGCCGCCCTGGGCGCCTGCGGGACGGGCGGCCGCCGGCCGCGCATTGTCTCAGCCTCGGGTGGCACCGGGGCTCCGCGCCTGCTGCGACCCTGCGTGGACCCGCGCGTGGGCCCGGCCGCCGAGCGCGTGGGGGCCGTCTCGGTCCTCCCTCCCCCGTGTGTGACTGGTTCGGCTTGTCATCGACGGCGACTGCGTGGGCCCGCGCGTGGGCTCCTTCCCGTCCCCCCGCGGTGTGTCCGGCTCCCTGTGTGTCGCCGAAGGTGACTGTGTGGACCTGCGCGCGTGGGGTCCCGGGCACTGTGCGCTGGGAGGCTGTCCCCATCGCCCTCCCCCTCTGGGTGGCTGGCTCAGCGCGTGTCATTGAGGCTGACTGCGTGGACCCGCGCGTGGGGTCCCGGTCACCTTCCCCCCTTGGTTTATCTGGGTGTGATCCCCATTTGGGCGCGGCCCGTCCCCGTGCGCGGACGTGCGTGTGTGTTGGGGACGCGCGTGTACCTGTGTGTGCGTGTGTGTGTTGGGGGGTCCGTGTGTACCCGTGTGTGTGCGTTGGGGGGCCCGTGTGTGTGTGTTGGGGGTCCATGTGTGTTGGGGGGTCCGTGTGTACCCGTGTGTGTGCGTTGGGGGGCCCGTGTGTACCCGTGTGTGTGTTGGGGGTCCGTGTGTTCCCGTGTGTGTGCGTTGGGGGTCCGTGTGTTCCCGTGTGTGTGTGTTGGGGGGCCCGTGTGTACCCTTGTGTGTGCGTTGGGGGGCCCGTGTGTGCCCGGCGTGCGCCCTCGCGCGTGTGTGTGGGGGTCTGTGCGCTGGTCGCGGTGCCCCGGGGTGCGCCTGGCCGACCGTAGACCCGCTCTGGGGTTTACTGTCCCTGCCGAACGCGGGAGCGCGGCTGTCACCGCGCCCGGGGACCGCGCGTCGGGGCACCGCGCTTCCTGCTCCGGCCGCTGGGCCGGCCGCCCGGAGCCGGCTCTGATTGGAGCGCGCGGAGCCCCTCTGCCCGGCGCTGCTTGATTTCTTCCGTTAGGATTGGGAGGAAGAAGCATCTGGAAAGCCAGATTTTGTAGCGCTCAGCGCCTGGAGAGTGGAGGAAACTCAAGAATTTGGCGGGCTGGAAGATGCGTTTGAAGCAGGAGAATCTCCACCACGGAGAGGCCAGGCAGTGGCGGGGAGGGCTGGGGTGAGGTCTCGGACCTCAGCTTGATGGGAGACCTGGTGCTGCCCGTCCGGCTCTGTGTTTCTCAGCCACTGAATCAAGCGGAATCATTCATTAGTTAACCCTTTCATCAAACTTTTGGAAAGCACCTGTTGTATCCCAGGGATGACGTCCTGCCTGGGGAATGCGAAATCAAACTGGACAGTTGTGTGACAGCAGTAGGCACACGGAGCCTAATACCCAGCCTGAACTTCTTTCTGAACGGGAGATGATGTATAAATAACAGGGATACAAGCTGAAACTGTCTTAATGACCGCAGCTGTCCCTACCGTAACATCCAAACTTGTCATACAGACCCCCAGTCTTCCCTCCTCCCCAAACCCCTCCAGTCACTCAGCTCCTGCTGACCCATTTTTGTGGTCTTGATTTGGGTGGCACCTTCTCTCCAAAGACTTCCCTGGTCTCTTTACGTCTCTTTAAGCAAAAAAAAAAAAGGGAAGAAAAACAACTTCCATTTTAGAATCCCCATTTTCAGAAATCTCCATTATTTATACCATTGCCACCAGCAGAAATTTTCTCTGCTGTATTTGGTTTAAAGAATTAAAGGTTTAAGGCTGAGAAGATTCTTAGAAATCCTAAGAATCCTTTTAAGTCCTGTCCTTTAGGAGTTTGTGGTCTTTGAGGACAGGGTGGGTTTGGGCAATAAGTGGCTAATCTCAGCACAGCTTGAAAGATGTTCTGATAGAGGTAGGCACAGTTTGAATATGAGGCTACATGAGAGGTCCTTTTTCTATACATTGAATTCATGTTATTTTAAATCTGTAATTCTTTGACTCTCCAAAGGGTTTTTAGATTAATTTTTTGCTATTATTTACTAGTGTTGGTTGCATAGTACAGAGTACTTAATTAGAATTTATTGGGTCTACTTCTGGTGCTGGAATTAATTTACTATTTGTTCCTGGAAGGCAACCTCTTCTGGGCTTCGGTTTCCTCACCTTTGAGGGTCTTAAACTAGATAATTTCTAAGAATCTTCTCAGCCTTAAACCTTTAATTCTTTAAACCAAATACAGCAGAGAAAATTTCTGCTGGTGGCAATGGTATAAATAATGGAGATTTCTGAAAATGGGGATTCTAAAATGGAAGTTGTTTTTCTTCCCTTTTTTTTTTTTTGCTTTTAAAAAAGTTTAGTTGCTTGGCTGTGTACTTTGTCTCAGAGTTAAGGACAAGTGTCTATGACGGAACCTTAGACTTTTAGTAATGTCTTGCACATTCTTTATAATTATGCTTTACTCGCAACATCATCACTATATAAAATTAGTTTTGCTTTTTCATTGATGAAGTTGTTGAGTGCAGATCTATTTTCAGGAGCATTTTGTGACTCTTTTAAGTGTCATATAAGGTCTATCAACTGTAGGCTTCTCTATGTCCCAGTCTCCAACAGAGATTTTATTTTGGAGAATCTGAAATAAATTGAATTTTAGGAGTGCCTTGAGTAGATGTACTTGGCTTTGTATAATGGTTTGAAGCATAGTTTAAAATTACCACTTGCAAAAAACTGCATCATATGTTACATGATCTATAAGGGAGCTCCAATTCTAAGGAATATAGTAATTAATCCTTTAAAATGTATTAAGCCCCTTTCCCATTTATCTATCTGGTAAGGTGGGAATTTGGTGTGCTTGAGTTTCTTAAGTTCTCTGTAGAAAGGATACACAATTTCCTCTGCTATTCTTAGTTATTTGGATGATTATATGAATTAAAAATAGCTATTTGGTCAAGTGATGCTGCTGAATTACAATTTTTACTTAGTAGGATTTTTGTATTATTTTGATTTGCATTCTTATCTTAATTTTAAAAAAAGTTCTTTGTTATATGCTCCATATGGTTTGTTTTGTTAGGGAATCTTATTTTAGAAGGGGTCTTTAAAACTTGATCAGATTTTCTTTATGGTTTTCTTAGATTTTATTAATGTTTTAAATGAAGCTTGACTAGTTAATGCTTGTTCTGCGTTGAGAGTATTTTTCACTTATAGCAGGCTTGATTTTTATATGGATTAAATGAAAAGGGGTCTCTCTTGGAAGGGGGATGGAGAAGATAGATTTTTGAACTCTACTTTTCAGAGTTATCTTGCTCTTGCCTCAGGGCCCAAACAGAGAACTTAATTCATCCCATCACAGAAGTACTCCTTGGTTTGCTGCCATTGGTGTTGTGTCCTAGAAATTTGCTGTGGCTCCTATGAGTGTTTTAAAATGTTTGAAAGAACTGATAGTACTTCTCTTTTTTCAGATCATGATGATTCTATAAATGTGTCTTTTGTCATCTTGTTTCCTTTAAGTATTATTTGCCTGGAACTAGAAGTTCAGAGCTAAATTTTCTTATACTATAAATAATCCTCTTTCCTCCTGCCCTCCATATCACCTACAAAACGTTTTTTTTTTCTTTGTTTTCCATTTTAAAGTTCTTATTGTGTGGGTATCTGTTATTGCAGGCTGTCTCAAATCTTTTTTGGATGTTGACAGGAAGTAAATATGAATATTCTATCAAAGATAACTTACTCTAGTTCTTTTGGGTAGGGGACTTTAATTAGGAACTTGGCCCTATTAAGGCTTTTGTTAAGTCCAAATGCTTCTTTGAACTTCAGTTCACTCTTTTATAAGATGGAATTAGTTGTTATTAATACCTGTTCTACCTAACTCAAGAGATTGTTTTGAGGATCAAATGAAATCATTACTGTAATGCTGCGGTCCCCAACCCCCAGGCTGCAGCCTAGGACTGGTCTGTGGCCAGTTAGGAAATGGGCTGCGCATCACAGCCTGAGCTCTGCACTTCCAGTCTCCTACCCACGACACCCCACCTGCCCACCCCTGGTCTGTGGAAAAATTGTCTTCCATGAAACTGGTCCCTGGTGCCAAAAAGGTTGGAGACTGCTGATGTAATGGAATTTTGTAAACTGTAAAATTTTGTGTTGCCAAAGATTTAAAAAAAAATGCTTCATTAAAAATTTAATGAATCTGGGTTTTTCCTTAAAACTCCAAATGTTTAATATACAGAGAATCTTTAATATGTGTGTTAGGCAACTTCATTTAGGATTGCTTTCTATCTTTAATTGGCCAATATTTTAGCATTTTGGGGGAACATCAAATTTGTGTTTCAGATACCATTAATTTTTTGTAAGCAAAATTATTGAATGTGCGTGATTGTGCCTTTATCAATCTCTTCAATTATTGACGTTTCCAAGCACCTTCTTTTAATGAAACACAATTTCTTGACATTTCAGGTCCTAAGTGACCTGCCTTGAGGTTGGAGAAGGCAAAGGGCCGTCAGAGGTCAAGGTTGGCAAAGCATACACCTGTTGGCATTTGAAATATCCTATTAAATTATAGTGTCATGTATTTTAATGGTATCAACAAACATTATATAGATTTCCTTGATGTGCTGAAGCACTGTGCTAGCTGCAGATACAGAGGTGGGCCTCGGTGACTTATGTGTGAAGGGCTGGGGCTCATGGTCTAGTGGGAGAAGCAGACCTGGACGTAATTTCAGTGCAGTGGAGTAAGCACCAGGACAGGTTCCTGTGGGGTGGTTGGGGGCAGGGTTAGTGCTCATAGTCTAGCCTTTAGTCTCCTGCATGATACTTAGAGTTTATCAAAAGACAGGTATTGGTAGGTTTGTAAGTTAAAGGAAAGGCAGTGAATTACCCAAAACCTAAAATTTTTAGGTGTTCTAGGCAGTTTGTAATTCCTCAAATCTGCATTTGTCAGAACAAGTCTATAATCTGTTGTTTTGGATGAAATATGCCAACCCTACCTTTTGATTTAAGGAATCAGTAGACTCTTGTCAAATGTCAACAATGTGCCAGACACTTTGTTATGTATTTTCATATAAATCACTGTATTAGTTTCTATTGCTGCTCTAAAAAATGACCACAAATTTAGCAGCTTCAAACAATACAAATTTATAATTTCACAGTTCTGTAGGTTAGAAGTCTGACACGGGTCCCACTGGGCAGAAATGAAGGTGTGGGCTGGGCTGCGTTCCTTACTGGGGCCTCTGGGGAAGAATTGCTTCCAAGCTCCTTCAGCTTGTCGGCCAAATGTAGTTCCTTGCAGTTGTGGGATTGAGGTTCTTGTCCCTTACTGGCCATCAGTTGGGGTCTACCCTTGGCTCCTAGAGGCCTCTTTCTGGTCTTTGCACGTGGTCCCCTGAGCTCGGAACCAGCAAGGACAAGGACCAGCTCTAGGTCTCTGATTTCATCTTGTCTGTATTTTTCTTCTACCACTCAGAGAAAGTGCTCTGCTTTTAAAGGATCATGTGATCAGATAGGGCCCACCCAGATAACCCAGGACGATCTCCCTATCTAAGGTCTGTAGCAGAGTCCCTTTTGCCATGTGATGTGGTAGTGACAGATTTCAGGGATTAGAGAATGGTCATTTTTGGGGGCCATTCTCCTTCCTACCACAATTGCTGATCCACTTATTACAGCAACTTGTGAGGTGGTTATTATTACCCTTGGTGAACAGATACATAAACTAAGGCGCCACAATTTTGAGCAAATTGGCAGGAACATTAAGATCCCTCTCACATGACAAGACTGTGCCTCTGACTCCACGTTGAGCTGTTGGTGAGGCTGACAGCAGTGGAGATGAGAGCTGAATTTTGTGTTTTGGAGTATTTAAGTGGCTTGCTCTGATTACAGAAGTTTTGCTAAGAAGTCATTAGAGTAATTCGTCTACTAGAAGAAACACCCATGTGGGGAATTTGGGACCTTGCCTTTTCACGTTTCACATGAAGGACTCTTCATGGGGGGAAAGTGCATGATTCCATGTTCTTTTCTAGAATGGAAACAGCTGAGTCAACCCAACAGCCATTCACATTCCTGAGTTTTAGAGAATCTGATTGTCTCAAGGCTGAAGCAAAGCCCAGTAAACAAAGTTTATATCTTCACTGATAGTTAGGAATTAGATGCATCTTGTGGTCAAGGAAACAACTGATATTTAACCGAGTATTTTAAGACCAAGCGTGAAACCCATTTGATCACGTAGGTGTTTTTCATAGTTTTTCATTAATATTTTTCTTTCCTGTGCCATAAATGACAAGGTCTGATTTGAAATAAATTTCCTGTAAGAAACCAGAAACTATAATCCTATAATCCAGGTTTTTAACCTGGCTTTCAGCAATTTATGAACTCCCTGGAATCCTGTGCAAAAATTTTCCGTGTATGCGCCTGTGTGTGTATGTGGGGGGGAGGGTTTATGGCAGCTCTCCATACGTTTCCAAAGTGGTTGGGTTCCAGAAAGTTTAACAACACACCGCTTAATATGATATTCTTGTTGGTCAAGTATCAGATTTTGTTTAAAAATTAAATACCCATTTTTAGCAAAGTTATACACGCACGTAGTTTTAAGAGTTAGAAGTTCTACGAGGCTTAGAACAAAAAAATAGCAATCACCTACCCTACCCTTCTCCACCCAGATTCCTGCTCCTCAGAGGTCACCACTTTTAATGTTTCAGCTCTCTCCTAGAGAGAGAGAGAGAGAGAGAGAGAGTGTGTGTGTGTGTGTGTGTGTGTGTGTGAGAGAGAGAGAGAGAGAGAGATCCTACTGGGGAAGAAAAGCATTCAGGTCACTCACCTTACCCCTCCTCCTCCCAGTGTAATGATTGTGATATTGTGATATATAGTACAATGCTATATGTATTTAGTCTTTGTCCTGGTTCTGGACCAGAGCTCCTGAAACCCTTGTAATTTCCTGAGTGATAGGGATGAGGAACATCTTTTGTTATAATATTTGATCTTAGTCCCTAATTCCTGACACAAGACCTTCTAAGACTCTTGGAATTCTCAGAGTGATAAGAGTGTCTTTTGTATGAAAATGAGATGAATGGTGGCTGGGGGCCCCTAGACAGCTTCAGGACAGGGGCTGGTCTCCAGAAAGACCAAGGCAAGGTTGGAAATTTCGGCCCCACTGCCTGACTTCCTCCAGAGGGGCTGGAGATAGAGTTAGTCACCAGTGGCCAGTGATTTAATCATGGCTATGTAAGGAAAACTCCATAAAAACCCCTAAACAATGGGTTTGGAGAGCTTCTGGGTTTGTGAACACGTGGAGTTGCTGGGAGGCTGGCGCACCCAGAGAGGGCAGGGAAGACGTGCACAACTTCTCCCATACCTTGCCCTGTGTATCTCTTCCATTTGGTTGTTCCTGAGTTGTATCCTTTGTAATAAACCAGTGATCATAAGTATAGTGTTTCCCTGAGTTTTGTGAACTGTTTTAGCAAATTATCAAACCTAAGGAGGGAGTTGTTAGGACCCCCAGTTGATAGCTGGTTGGTCAGAAGTATGAGAGGCCGCGACTTGATACTAACATCTGAACTGAACTGCTTTGTAGGACATCCAGTTGGTGTCAGAGAATGGGTTGGTGGGGGGAAAAACCCGCATTTGGTGTCAGAAGTGTTCGGTGGATTGAAACAGATCATAGTGATTATTTTAAACGTTCTGATCAAATAAATATTCGGCAGCACTTACTATGATGATGTAAATATTATTTATAGCTGAGATATTTAGTCTATTTGGGTTATATTTCCTTTCTTTTGTATTATAGTTTTTTCTTGTTCCTGCAGTTAATAACTGCTTTGTCTTGCTTGGTTCCCTTTGTATCTGTCATTTATTCACCCCCTGCACGCCAGGAAGTGTAACTTTCCTCTCAGCATGTCATGCACATCGGGCCGTCTATCCCTTCATCCTTTTCTAGGGTCGTTCTTCCTGGACGCCTCATTCTCCCTGCTGTGCCCTAGACTGGCTGCTTTCTAGGCTGCTCATTTGCCTTTTTAAGATCTTCCCTGTCACCCTGAAGATTGCTTTCACCTCTTTCTTGTGTTGGATTCCTCTTTTTTAAGTTTTATCTCTTAATTTGTTTGAACATATTCACCAATAGCTTTCTAAAAAATATTTTTTTCTAGATCTTGTATAATGCTTGAATATTTTACTCTTACATTTAGTTGATGGTTTGGTTGTGTATAGAATTCTGGGTTAGAAATAATTTTCCTGTGGAATTTTGAGGACACTGCTCAACTTCCGGTGTGACTGTGGATGTGTACAAAGCTGTTCCTTTGCATGAGACTTGTGTTTTGCTCCATGTAATCTTTCAGACTCTTCTTCTTATTCCTGGTGTTTGGAAGGTTCATGATAGTAATGCCATGGTGTGAGTCTTGTTTTTATTCATTGTGTTAAAAACTTGGTGAACCTGTTTCATCTGGACACTCCTGGCCTCTATTTTGAACATGAGTTTCCCTAAATACCTTCAGTTTTCTTCTGTTTTTTTCATTTCTTTGTCTTTTTGTTTTCCTTTTTGGGAGATTTCCCTAACGTTTTCTCTGGATGCGTCTATGAATTTTTTATTGCTATAATATTTTTAGTTTCAAGAACTTATTTATAGTTTCTGGAAATATTTAAAAGAAATACCATCCTTTCTTGTTTCGAGGATGTGATCAGATTTTTTTAGCTGTTTTATTTTATTTATTTTCAAATTGACAAATAAAAATTATATGCATTTATGATGTACAACATGATGTTTTGAAGTATGTATACATTGTGGAATGGTTAAATCAAGCTAATTAACATATGCATTACCTCACATACTTACACATTTGTGGTGAGAACATTTAAAATCTACTGCCTTAGCAATGTTCAAGTATACAGGCATTATTATTAACTATAGTCACTATGCTGTAGATAGATGTCCAGATTTGGTTTTATTGTGTTATACATCCTGGAGGAAAGGTTTAATTTCTAATGTCTTTTCAGCTTGACTATTTAATGAAACCTAAACCATTCAATAATAGTCTCATGACACTACTATAGTTTGAAAGAAAAATTACCTTTCAATCCATTATTTATTCTCTAATATGGAAAAAAAGACTTAACTTTCAGTCCTTGGAGGTATTAGAACGTAGCCTTTATATGTCCGTCCTCAGACACCTCAGTTTAAAACATTTATTTTCTATCATGGCCATGTTGTAGCTACTTTTTGTCCTCTACTTTGTGTACTTAAGACTGTCCAGCTGCCCATTGGGTATTCTGGGTGGTGCCACCATCATTAAGTTCAGCGTGTGCAGGGTTTGTTTCCTTTCATGCGCCTAGCGCCCTTCTAGTTGATTGTGGAATCTAGAGTTGCTGGGGGCAGTCCTTGTTGAGGGGAGACAAGTAGCATTGTGAACCTCTCCTCCTTTTTGGATCATTTTTTATCATAAATATTATATTAAGAAAAGGAAAAAGAAGTAGTAATGATGAATTCTTGTTCCAATCATTAAATTGTGGTGTGACGAACCAGAGTAGGCACAGCTAAGTTTGGGGGGCTGTCACCTAGTGTGAACTTTTGTTGCAGTAGTTTAGGGTTTCTCTGGAGCAGGACACGGTGTCTCCTGGGGGTGTTTCATGAACAGAGATTTGTGACAGATGTCCAAAGAGGAAGGAAGAATGTGATGAAAATTACATTCCCCAGATATTTATGGCATACTGATTCTCAATGACTTTAACTCTTAGATATGGGAACACAAGTGACACTGCTAATCAGGATGAATCTTGACGATGTTTGGCATGATGTTTTCTTTTTAAAATCCTCTCTTCCCAATTAATTCAAATTTGTGTATTGGGAGGTCATAGGTTACTTGAAATTTTTCCCAGATGGGTTAAGTTTTTAAATTTTCCTGTTCTTGACGAGCGACCCTCTAAGAAGCTCAGATGTGTTGTGTCTTTAGGATAAGGGAGACTAAATGGTTCAAAAAGATGTTTCAAAAAGAAGATTGTAATGTTAGTGTTCAGACTGAAGTCTTTTCGAGTTCCGTGTCATTCTTACCATCACTGCCATCTCTATTTGTTGAGCCCTGACCGTGTCCCGGGCACAGTGCCGAACGCTGCACATCTGTTATCTCTCTTCATCTTTTCAGCAACATTGTGGGGTAGGTAATGTCCTCATTTTGCAGGTGACAATATGAGATTGACTCATTGAGTAACTTGCTTAAGGTCACATAGTAAACGGAATTCAAACTCTAACTTCAAAACCTGTGCTTTTAACCAGCACGCTATCTATGTGGCCTCTTGTTGTGACTTTTTGGTGTCTGTAGGTCCTGATGCCAAGGTGACCGTTGTGCCAAATTACTGTTACAACAGAGCTTTTGTCGGCTCTGTGGAGCCAGCGAGTCCTGAAGGGCAGTTCCGTTGCTGTCCCTGCTGTCCCGCTGCAGGCTGCTGCTTGTGGTGCTTGGCTGATCGTAAGTGTTGGTACTGTCCTCAGTCACGCACTCGTCATTCAGGAGTTACTGAGCGCCTGCTCTGTGTGGGGGAGAATGAGTCAGAGTTCCAGCCTGCAGGGTCCTGCAGGTCCACACAGTGAGAGGCAGGTGTGCATGGAATTGACAGGATGGTCTGAAAGGGAGGAAGGAGAAGGCACCACCCAGGAGGTGCCTTTGAGTTGTGCTGTGAGGGAGGAGTTGGATTTCCATAGTGGAACTGAGCAGCCGATGCTTTCTCAGCACTTGGAAGATGCCTGCCAGTCCCACTTGGATGCTTTTCCTGAATTCTTTGTTTTTCGGTGCAGTGCAACATGTTATCAACGCAGAAAAAGCAGTCACCTCTGTGTCATTAATGTTCTAAAAGTCCTGTGTGTAGTTTTTGGTGCTTGGCAGATTGGGGCAGCCTGGGCATTAAGAGAAGTGCCTCTGTGTCCAACTGGTTGGGCAGCAGTCAGTGGCATAGGGGGACCTGCCTGTTCCCCAGAGACGCCAGCTGCACTTTTATATGGGGAGGACAAAGAAAGCTGCTGTGCAGGGCGCAGGAGACATTTCACCTGCAATGACAAGGCACAAAATGCTTTAGTCTGTGCCCTGAATGAGAAACCCTAACAGAACAAAAGGCCTGTGCCAATTCCTACCCTTGCCTCCTCCCAAGAGTGGACCGTCCTTTGTGCCATGGTGGAAGGCATTTCTGAGGCTTCTGCATTCATGGTGATCCATCCGTTATCCACAGGCCGTGGCCAGCCCTGCCTGGCTGGGTATGCTGGCTCTGCCACTGACTATTAACAGTGCAGAATCTTGGCCAAGTCGTTTGACCCTTTCTGAGCCTCTCACATAAGACAGGAAACTCTGTACCCAATGCAGCAGGGTAGACAGGTGGAATGAGACAGGGAATATGACATGCTTTGTGTGGGGTGAGGCATACTGTGAGCACCTAATGATTAGAATTATTGGTGGCAACAACAGGTTTAATTGAGGAAGAAAACTGGTACTTGTGGTAGAACTGAATGGAAGAGCTTAGAAAAGGATGACATGAGAAATAGCTCAGCACAGGAAGGAAGCAGCTTTTTTATTATCAAATAAGTGAAATGTGGACTGTTTATGTACAACCAGAGACTGCTTTGTCCCAGGACTCATTGAGTCGTATAAAACAGAGAGCTCGTGTTACTGGGTTGAAGTGGTCTTGGTAGCAGTTTAAATTTAGCTAAATGTACTGGTTGAGAAATGCAGTGCAGTAGCATTGCATTTCCCAACGTGAGGAACACTGGGCTAGGAAGCAGAACTGGATCCCATTTCTAGCTTTATCACTCTGTGGTTTGTAAAGGAAGGTACAGTTAACTGAAAAATTTTTATGATGACAGTAAAGAAAGGGTTGGAGTATCTGTATTGGTTCTGTGTAATATAGGCCATTTAAAACAACAGAACATTTATTTATTTATTTAACAGAGCTTGGAAATTTTTATGCCATGCAAACGTTAACAAAAGAAAGTTGGTGTAATTCTCCTAATATCTCGTAATGAAGACTTTAAGACATGAAGCACTACTAGAAATAAAGAGAACTATTTTGTGATGCTAAAAGTCCAATCACCAGTGCAATCACATACATGTCATCAGCTGAAGATATGACAATCCTAAATGTGTATGCAGCCCCTAACACAGCTTCAAATGTATAGAGAAAGTAATTGAAATAGATAAATCCACAGTCATCCAGAGGGAGACTTTCAACCCAATTCTCTCGATAGCGATAGGGCAGACAGACAATAAACCCACAGGACAAGAAGGTCTTCAGAAGATCTTGATATAATAGATATATAAAGAGAGAGAATCGCATACATGAATGGCAAATTCACTTTGGGTCTTCTGTATGTGAACTATTTACCAAAGTCAACCATATGGTGGGCCATATAGAAAGCCTCAAAAAATGTCGTGTTTTTAATTGGAAATAATATTTAACTTCTATGGTAGAAGTCAATAGCACCAAAGATAACTAGAAAAACTCCAATTACTTGTAAATAAAATAATGCATTTATACATAATCTATGCAGACAGAGCATTTAGACTGGGGGAGGACTTTTGGTTTTTATAACTTTATCTTCCCAGAAGAATTCCATTATGATCTGAAGGTTTTTAAGTCAAAATCACATTGTCCACATACCTGTTTTGGGGCAAATTTATATATACATGTTGGTTTAAATATTTCAGGTGATGCAGGAATATATGTGTAGGGTAAAAAGCTGAAATTTGCATGCCCCCTTCTCTAGAGGTAACCATTGTTAATAGTTAAGTATCGATTCCAAATTTTTTGTGTATTATAAATATAATGTGAATATATGAACATATTTAATAATCACTAGCAATTATTCATTTATTCAATACATGTTTATTGACCTCCCTTATGTGCCAGGCACTGTTCTCAGTGCTTTCTTTGTGGTAACTCATTTCATTTTTAGAACAGCCCTATTACTGTGACCGTTTTACAGTGAGGAAACTGAGCCACAGAGAGGCTGGGGACCTTGTCTAACATCACACAGCAGTAAGTGTTGGAGTTGGGGTGTGAACCCAGGCAGTCTGGCTTCAGAGCTCTTAATTGTTATTCTAGATTACATGTTAAAACCTTTGACTGCCTCCCAATCCTTGCCTCCAGCAGTTCACTTGAGCTTTGTCAAAGCAGTATATGTGAGGTTTCTTTACCCCTTTAAGCCTAAACCTAAATCTTGGAATTGTTCCAAACCCTGGCTAGGACCTCTGAGGACTGAACAGAGGGACTTTTCAAGCCTGCCCCAAGTCTCCAGTCTCTGATTTAGCTACTTGGAAGGTAGATGTGAAAGAGAGAAATTTTGCCAGAAAAAAGGCAAAGTTAGCTAGGCTGACTCCTCCGAGGGAAGAGGCCCTGCAGCAGCCTGTGTCCTTGGCCACTTGGGCAGAGAAGGAGCAAGGAAGAGCTTTACCCATGGTGGGTGACCTGGACTGCTGAGAGGAAACAACGACCGGTCTATGTCCTGGAAGCTGGCTACCCCATTAATTTCTCCTCTCCTGGGAAGATGGTATGGGGAGCCTTCTCCCCTGGAGGCCAGTAAGTGCAGCTTCTATCCTGACCAGGGCACGTGTTTGTCCATCCCTGTCTGAACACAGATGACATTCTCATAACCAGCCCAAATATTCCAGAACAGCTTTTTGTGGGGCGGGGTAGGGTGGGGCAGGGCAAGAATCCATTTGGACTTATAGGTACCTTTTCTGCTTTTACTGCTGATAACAATGTTACAGATTAAAGTTTTGTTTTTGATTCTGAAGAGGATTTACAGCGTGAGATGATATGGCACATCTAAGTCTGCTAAAAACAGAAGTAGTATGGGGTAGTGTGGAAAGATCTCTTGAACTCCCCCTCAAGCAGTCCTCCCGCCTGGCCTTCCAAAGTGCTGGGATAGCAAGCGCGAGTCACCGCGCCTGGCCAAAAGACCACTTACTTATGGAGCGTGTGAGGGGAGTGTTAGAAGCCATGTGTGCCTAAGTTGACAAATGGAAACATACCCTGTGTTTGGGTAACACTCCTAGGTCTGGATACCATTGTGTCTCGTCCAGTACAAAACGCTGAGGGGTAGGATCATCGGCCTTTATCTGAGACATTTGGCTTCCCTCGGGTGAGGTGGGCAGGAGAAGGAACGTACAGCTCCTGGCATCTACCTTTTGGCTCTTGTACATGTGGCATTCTATTTAATACAATCTGGCAGGTGAATATTATTTTCTTAAAGATGAAGATAGAGGCTTAGAGAAGTTAAGAGAGTTGTTCAAGATCACATAATTTTAAGTGAAAAAATGAAATAGTTGGGGAACTCAGGGGTTTGCCTTCAATGCCCTTGATCTGCCATAACACGCGTTGTGTCCTGGTTGGTAGGGAGTGAACGGGGAGCTCAGGTACACACGTTTTGTGGGAAGAGGGCCTGAGGGTATGATGGTGTCTCCAGACTTGCATCTGCCACATTGGGCTTCTGAATTATACACATTGCCCATATGGAGAGAAGCCCCTTATTTAAGATTTATTCTTTGTGGGAATAAAGGAAGACCACCCACAAGAGAAAGGCAAAGGCTGCTTACTCAGAGCTGCTGTGGCCGGGGGTCGGCCAGGCATCTGGCAGAGTCTGGAAGGCAGGCAGAGGAGCGGGGAAGCATGGGGTGGGGCAGGGGAAGGCTCAGGTGAGCCCTGATAGGGGCTGCTGGCCTGGGGGGCTGGAGGCGGCTCACTAGAAGTGGCGCCTCCTGTGTAATTGATGGGGGTGTGTGTGCAGAAATTAGGGCAGCTGTGAGTTATTAGCCAAGTCCTGGCATCTGGGGCTGATTGTTACAGAGCTATCTTTTAGTTCCCTGGCTTGTCGAGAGACACCGCCGTCTGCCTTCCTACAAGTCTGAGGTACAGCAGGCTGGCTTCCTGGCTGGTTACTGTGGACAGGGGGTTGGTTTCCTGGGCAGGTAGCTGCAGATTGTGGTCTGAGTTCTATTTTCATACATGGCTTGGCCATTGTCCGTTTGTATATTCAATCTCTCATCTTTCTGTTGTTAATAAAAAATTAAATGACAAATTGGATATGTTGGGAATTTTTTAGATGTCTATGTCCCTGGAAGAAGTTATTCACATTGAAATGTAATCAGAATGAAGATAAACCATTGGGCCCTTAACCTCAAAGATTTAAGATAGAAAGGCTTCAGCAGTATTGCCTAGGCATCGTTACGTCTTCTGCCCATCGTTACAGAATGCATTTTTATCCACAGCCGGCTCTTTCTCATTCAGTTTGTGGTTGATCCAAATTCCTATACGTCTCATCTTTTGTGTATTTCATTGTTTGTTAGTGTTAGCTTTTCCACCTAGTCAGTGTAGTTTATTTTTATAACCTTTGTTGGTACGAAATTATTTGTGGAATTTGTGAATTGGAAGTGATCTTAGAGATCTACTCGGTCAGCCCACTGATTTTATAGATAAACTGGGATACAGAGAAATGGCCCAGCTTTTTTGTGGCAAAGCCAGGAGTAGAAAGCAGTATTCTTTTTGCCACAACATGATTGAAGGAAAGCTAAATGTGGGGCCTAAAATGCAGTATTTCTATGCCTTTCATTTATCTCTGCTTCTGACTCTTGTTATCACAGAAATTTTAAATTGGCCATTATGTCTTACCAGAAATATAAAAAGTATGGATTTGTTTCCACATAGGCTACCTTTTTCCTTGCTCGTTTAGTTGCTGTTTTCAACATGATTGAAAGGACATTGTTATGGACTGAAAGTTTGCCACCCCCCCAATTCATTTGCTGAAGCCCTAATCCTCAGTGTGTTGGTATTAGGGACCTTTAGGAGGAGGTTAGGGTTAGGTGAGGTCATGAGGTGGGGCCCTGGACTGATGGGATTAGTGCCCTTATAAGAAGAGACAGCAGAGAGCCTCCCAACCCCATGTGAGGAAACAGCTATAAAAGTGGTTGTCTGCAAGCCAGGAAACCGCCCCCTCCCAGGAACCAAATTGGCTGACCCCTTGATCTTAGTCTTCCAGCCTCCAGAACTCTGAGAAGTAAACTTTTGTTTTTTTTAACCACCCAGTCTGTGGTATTTTGTTATGGCAGCCTGAGCTGACTGATACAGACGTAGTTCTAGAATATTGTAGTCTGTATTTATAAATTGGCGATGCCATAGAAATAAATATGTTAGTGTCATTGGCCTCTGAGTGGAGGTTTTTTTTTTACAAGTTCTTGGTGTTCATTGGGAAAAGAATTTCAGGATACACCATGTAAGCCAAGCAAGTGACAGCTTTTTATTGAAAGCAAAAGTATACTCTCATGAAAGAGAGCAGCTGCACTGGGAGGAAGCGGTTTTAGATCTTTTGTAGTCTTACTAATTGAGGGGAGGAATATTCAAGGCCAAGGGTTTGGCTTTTACTAAGAATTTGGGTAGTAATTCCTAGAATTGGGTTCCCTCCCATTTTCACACTTCATATGGTTGTTTTCCAAACTCTCATGGTGATTTTAAGGGCAGAGAAATTTTAAAACAATTAAAAAAATTGTAAATGATGTTATAATTAGGCAAAGTTCATGTAAGGTGGCAGAGATAGCTGACAACCTGGTTGAAGCCTATTCTTGTCTGTGGTTATCAGCCCCTTTTGTTCAAGGTTAACACCTGCACCTGATCTTTAAGCCCCCGCGTCGGTCTCAGCCCTGTCTTCTAGCCTCTTACTCTAACATTAGTACATTCCTTTATATAAAGATAGCACTGTGAACCCAGGGCCAATGCCTTTGCTCATATCCTTAAATTGCCATTTAAGGATCCTGTCTATATTATAATAGCTTCCTAATTTCTCTTTTCCCTCTCTGATTTACCTTATATTAATATATCTGGATTTAATCATATATGGTATGATTTTACACTTTTAGCATTTCGTGTCTATACAAACTCTTCTAGTGATTTTCCGTTGTTAAGGTGAAGGGCAGATTCCTTGGCTTGATGTTCAAGGCTCATGATCTGGGTGTAATCTGCAAGTTTGGGTTTCATTTTTTCTATCACTGTCATTAACCTTGTCCAGCCAGTTATGTAGCCCTTTTCTGACCTAGTCTGAGAGCTGCACTTACAGCGTATACTTCCCATCTCTTCATCTTTGTGTATGTTCTTCTCCCCGTCTGGGACACCATCACCACACTTCTGCCTCTGTAGATCTTCTCCCTCCTTCAAGACTTGAAACACTCACTTCCTTTTATGACCCCTTCTTGGACATCCAAACTGGAATTAGTCTTTCTTCTTAGAACTCTGATAGTATGTGAATTTTTTTCCTTCCTTTAATTACCACAACAATGCAGTGAGTTAGGTATTTTTAGTTCTTCCATTTTTTTTATAGTCGTGTTAAAAATATTTACTTTAGTCTTACATTTTGAATATGTAATATAAGCAATGGAACAACATTCAAAAGGCCCTTGAGCATGAAAAGAAAGCCCCATTCCCATCACTACCCTGTAATCTCTGTTACCATTAAAAAAAAAATCCTTCCAGGGATATTCTATGCATATTCAAGCATTTATGGATAATTGTATCTTTTTAAAAACACAGATACTGGCATAAGATAAACACTGTTCTCTATCAATTCCCTGTTAATAAGAGTTTAGATTGTTTCCAGGCTCTTGGAATAATCAATGCTGTGTTGTACATAATTCTTGCATACTTGCATGGATGTGTTCATAGGATGAATTCCTAGACATGGAATTGCTGGATCTAAGGTTATGTATATTTTAAATTTTGATTGGTATTGCTGGATTCCCTTCCATTAGAATCATACCATTTTACTCTCTCACTATCAGTTTTCTCAGAGTGCCTGTTTTCTACACCAGCACAGTTTATTCTCAAATATTTTTTTGTTTGCCAGTCTTAAAGATAGGTAAGAAACATTTTTGCTCTCAGTTTGTAGAGTAGGAAACTGAAGCTGAGAGAGATTAGATAGGTAATTTGCCTGGTCTCATAGTATGTAGTTAAGCTAGGACCTGATTTTAGTCTTCTAATTTCAAAACTTGTTTTCTTTGGAGGAAAGGTGGTGTGAAATATAATATATATTGCTTTTGATAAGTTAATACTGTAATTATTTACTATTTAGTCCCTCTCCTAGATTATAAACCTTTTCCGTAGAAGGGAATTTTCAGATTTAAAGAATTTTTTTATTGAGAGTCTAGGACAGACCTGAAAATAGAGTGCAGATAATAAAACAATATAGATTTTTCTGTTTTTTGATCTCAAACATAAAATTGTCTTTTGACTTTCAAATCTTTTGAAATAGACATTTATGCTAATGAGGAAGTCCAGGCTATTTGTCTTTTAGGGATTGCAGTTTTTTTGGTAAGAGAAAGGTAGGTAGGTTTGTTAATAACCCATTTACCTTGCGAAAGTCTTCTGTGTTTAGTTAATTATATTTTCCATATGATTTTGAAGATTGTTTTGGTAAGCCAGTGCAGTTTAGCAGTTAAGTTCAATCCCTTGAAATTAAATTATCTTTTCTTCTTTCATCCATTGTAGTGACAGCATAAAAACTGCCTGTATGGCCACTGGGTTTCGTTGTCATCCAGAAAAAGGTGACCCTAAATATGCCACATATGGACCATTGCATACCAAATTATAAATTTAGTCCAAAAGATTGTGCATAATAATTTGGGTATTGTTAAACTTTCCAAATACAGAATATGGATTGACTAGTACAATTCATATATGAATTGTATGTGTATGTGTATAAATGTATTTATTTATGATCTAGGAATCAAATAACACTATTGAATGTAGCCTTTCTGACAAATTCAAAATAGTCCCCTTATTTCAAAAACATGGGCGTTTTACATTTATACCTAAAGAATGCATATACTTTCCTGATAGCTCTGTATTTTAATGATGCATATTATTAGTGTTGTGGATCTATTTTGAATGAGTCAGTCAGTCTTTTTTTTTTTTTTTTTTAACCAATAAGTCAACTAGTAGTGTCAGTCAGTCTTAAGCTTTCTACTTAGGTGGGATTTTTTGGTGTGTTTTTTGTTGTTGTTGTCATTGGGTCAGTGATAATCTGTGTGAATTCCCCTCTACTACTCAGCCAGATTCCTTTTCCGGTGAATGATCTTACTATCTCCTAGGGCATTACTGTTTTTCTAGCGATATGAGCTCAGGACTCTGGGCTGAGTGGTTCCGTGAGAAATTGTACTCATCTTCTCTAGCAGTGCATATTTTCTAGGCAAGCAAAACATATTGACAAAGTTTTTATGGGGCTGTGCACCAGCATTGTTCTGGGAGTCGGCTTTGCCCTGGCTCAGGCAATAGCTGGTGAGTTATCAAAGACAGGTGCCTTCAGTCCCTTGGTCCTTCTGTTCATAAGTAGGATGGTGGACAGTGTGCTTCCTTAGGTGCCATCCGGTGTGGGCATCACTGACCTAGTCTCTACACTGTGCTAAGTGCTGTGGAGATGACGGGCAAGTGTCAGGCTGCATTTTTAACCACTAGGGTCTTACAATGCAATGGAAGACACAGGAGGAAAGCTAACAGCACTGGGCAGGTATATGGAACCAGAGGAGTTTGGAAGGGTGGTTCCAAACTCCTCAGTGTGGTTGATGTGATCACAGTCTACCCGCTGGTCTCAGGAAGACATGGGCAAAAAGGCATTTGATTGCTTAGAAAAATTTCCATCTCTAAGTCTTGGGTCCTCAGACCAAGAGAATAGATAGAGGGCTGGTGCTCTGGCTTTGTAGAGAGATGTGCTGTGGTCCGGTGTGCGTGCCGAGCCTGGGCTTGACACCGAGGTTCATTCCACTGCATCTTCTGTTTCTACTTTCTGGATGCGCCTGCTTGTTTCTCCAGAAAAATTGCAATACATTCCTTTGAAAAACTTTACAAAAGGGATAGAGAGAGAAAAAAAAATGGCGGTGTGATAGGGTCCTCCCACCGTACCACTCCCAGGAAAGAAGGTGAAGAACGCCAGCGGCTGCCTGCGAGCACGGACCGCTCACTCCGAAAACAGCATTGTGAATTACAGAGAAACAACGCCGAACGCCCAGCCCGAGAAAACAGGTACAAAATTTTCACAAAGATCGGAGGGCGCACGGAGCACAATAGAGCCCAGAGCGCGGGAAGAACGCGCTCGCCAGGTCGGCGCAGCGCGACCTGCCCCCCAAGCGGTTACCGCCTCCCCATACACGCAGTCAGGGACAAGCCCAGAGTTGGAACAGAGCGGTTGCTCGGGCCGGCTAGCCCTGTGGAGAGGAGGAAGTAGCCGGAGCCAGACACAACTTGCAGCTACAGTATACAGAGACTGCCGAGGGCTGGGGAGGAACTGGGCGGGGACCGAGATACAGCTTCCCGGGACAGTGCGCGGGAACCCGCAGGCCGGCACTGCACCACTAGAAGTCAGCGGGACTGGGCCCAGGAGTTTAACGGAGAGCGGGACACGCCCTTAGAGGCTGCCAGCAACTGCCGCTGCGGCCGGAGGAGAAAAACTGCGCTCTCGGCGCGATCGGAGCCCCGCTGTGCGCCAGGCTGGCGGCGGCCGCCATCTTTACAGCCGCCCGCGCGGAGCTGTGAGCCGCGTCTCTAGCTCCGCCCCACCCCGGCCCGGGGCTCTTCTGCTGGGGCGAGACAGGCTTTGCCTGTGGTGGCCAGGGACAGCTGCCTCCGTGGGTTCCAGGTGGGACGAGATCCTGGAACTGTAGCGGCGGGACCTTTGAGTATTGGAAACAGTTTGCAGTTCGTCCATCTGGTTCTGCTACCCCGGCTCTGGCCTCCGACAAGTCCGCTCCGTGCTGGTCCTAGTGCCCGCCCTTCAGGTCCCAGCCCTCCTGTACCCCAGAGATCGCTCATTTTGAAGGTTGCTGGCTATAGTGACTCATTTGGTATAACTGCTGGTTCCCATGACAACCAAATACCTCAAGAGCCACAGGCTGAACCAGAGCAGCTCCCCATAATCCTGCCCACTTCAATAGGGAATTTCGCGCCATCCAAGAGCGCGTCCAGCGGCCACTACTCCCCCCTCCCCGTGGGAACATCCCCCCGGTGGAGACTGCTGGGGATAGAGACGGCCACCCGCCTCGCCTTGAGGTCTAGTGGTGGAAAAGGGGTGCACAATTGGAGATCCCCCTATCAACCAGTATCACGTGGAGACACACATCAGAAGGGCAGCCACACGTGGCTAGATGAGCAACCTCTGAGCTGTGTAGAATTTTCCCAGCTCAGCTCTCACACTGCAGCCAAAGGAAATTGTGTTTCTACCTGAACCTCAGGAGGAGCAGGGTCAAAGTAACCCCTAGGAGCTACGAGGCCCCTCCCAAAGCACAGGGCTTTCGCATACCCCAACTGGGGAATCAGAGTCTGCCACGGACATAACAGAATACCTAGCTAATAGGGAGCGGAGGACTCATATCCTCAAGTACAATCCATTAGCTCAGAGCCCAAGCTGGGAGGTCATTCTCACCACACTCCACTGGGAAGAGGAGAAGACCACAGGTCAGAGTTAACTCAAGATCCAACAAACTTGCTAAAATACACCTAAGGCAATACAGGCCACTACTTCTCTCCCTGGCTTTGCCAAGGAACAATAATTGTGGGCCTGGTGACAGGGCCATAAACTAGCTCTAACACCCCCAGCTCTCAACCAAGAGGCCAGATGAGAAAAAACCAGCGAAAGAACTCAGGGAACATGAAAAATCAGAGTGAAAAGTCACTCCCAAAAGAAATTATCAGTTCCTCAGCAATGGATACCAACCCAAATGAAATGGGTAGAATGTCAGAAGAGGAATTTCGTTTATGGATTATAAGAAAGCTCAATGAAATTCAAGAGAAAATTGAATCCGAGCACAAAGAAACCACAAGAAAAATGCAAGAAATAAATGAAAAATTCTCCAAAGGAATAGAAATATTACGGAAAAATCAAATAGAAATCCTAGAAATGAAAGAAGCATTCAAGGATCTACAAAACACAGTGGAAAGCCTTAAGAATAGGCTGGACCATGCAGAGGAAAGAATTTCAGAGCTAGAAGACAGCTCCTATGCGCTAAATAAATCAGCTGAAGAGAAAGAACACAAAAACAAGAGGCAGGAAAAAAGCATACAAGAAATGTGGGATTATGTAAAGAGGCCAAACATAAGGATCATAGGTATCCCTGAGGGAGAGGAAGAAAATTCGCATGGGCTGGAAAATTTATTTGAAGGAATAATAGAGGAAAATTTCCATGGCTTAGCCAGAAATCTCGACATCCAAGTACAAGAAGCACACAGGACTCCTGGGAGAGTCAACGTGAAAAGGCATTCACCACACCACATAATTATTAGACTGACCAAAGTAAACACAAAAGAGGCACTCCTCAGAGCTGTAAGACGAAAAAAGGAGGTAACCTACAAAGGGAAACCGATCAGATTAACTGCAGATTTCTCAGCTGAAACCTTACAAGCCAGAAGGGAATGGGGAGACATCATCAATCTCCTAAAACAAAACAAAGGTCAACCCAGAATTCTGTATCCTGTCAAACTAAGCTTCTTATATGAGGGAGAAATAAAGACCTTTCCAGATAAGCAATCACTGATAGAATTTGCGAAATCCAGACCGACCTTGCAAGAAATGCTTAGACCTGCATTATACACTAAACAGAGCAACAGACACCCACCTATGTAAAACTATGCAAAAGCTAAAACCCCAGAAACCAGATTCCACAATGATGCAAGAGGTAAAACAAAAGATACCACCCAACAGAATAATCAGAAATTTACCCCAAATATCAATTCTCTCAATAAATGTAAATGGCTTGAACTGCCCATTGAAGAGACATAGGCTGGCTGAATGGATTAAAAAATACAAACCAAGTATCTGTTGACTTCAGGAAACACACCTTAAACACAAAGACGCATTCAGACTCAAGGTGAAAGGATGGAATACAATTTTTCAGGCTAATGGAAACCAAAAGAAATCCGGAGTAGCCATCCTCATTTCAGATGACATCAACTTTAAAGCAATAAAAGTAAAGAAGGACAAAAATGGACACTATATAGTGGTGAAGGGAAAAATTTCACAAGAGGATTTAACAATCCTAAACATTCATGCACCCAACACAGGAGCACCCAGGTACATAAAGCAAATGCTGCTAGATCTAGACAACATAATAAGCAGGAATGCCATAATTGCAGGGGACTTCAACAGCCCACTGACGGAACTGTACAGATCCTCCAAACAAAAAACAAATAGAGAAATAAAAGACCTAAACAGGACTTTAGAACATTTGGGCCTAACAGATATCTACAGAACACTCCACCCAAATAACACTGAATATACATTCTTCTCATCAGCTCATGGAACTTTCTCTAAAATTGACCACATCCTAGGCCACAAAACAGATCTAAACAAATTCAAAAAAATAGAAATCATACCATGTATCTTTTCAGACCACAGCGGAATAAAATTAGATATCAATTCCAACAGAAACTCACATCTTCCTCCAAAAACTTGGAAACTAAACAATCTATTGCTGAAAGATTATTGGGTCAAGGAGGAGATTCAAAATGAAATCAAAAGATTCTTCGAACTAAATGATAATGGGGACACAAGTTATCAAAATCTGTGGGATACAGCAAAAGCAGTCCTGAGAGGAAAACTTATCGCCCTAAATTCCCACATCCAAAAGACAGAAAAGTCACAAATCAGTAAACTAATGAATCATCTTAAGGAAATGGAAAAGGAAGAGCAAAGCAATCCTAAAACCAGCAGAAGAAAAGAAATAACCAAAATTAGAGCAGAATTAAATGAAATTGAGAACAAAAGAACAATACAGAAGATCAATGAAACGAAAAGCTGGTTCTTCAAAAAGATAAACAAAATAGACAGGCCACTTGCCACGTTGACCAGAAGCAGAAAGGAAAGGACTCTAATAAGCTCAATTAGAAATGAAAAAGGAGAAGTCACAACTGATACCATGGAAATACAAAACATCATCTTTGAATACCACAAAAATCTCTATGCCCACAAACACGAAAACGTGGAGGAAATGGACAAATTCTTAGAAACATACTACCTCCCTAGGCTCAACCAGGAAGAAACAGAATTTCTAAACAGACCAATATCAAGCACCAAAATTGAAGCAGTAATAAAAAATTTTCCAACAAAAAAAAGTCCCGGACCAGATGGGTTCACACCTGAATTCTACCAAGCCTACAAAGAAGAACTGGTGCCTATACTGCAGAAATTATTTGAAAATATCCAGAAGGATGGAATCCTCCCAAACTCATTCTACGAAGCCAATATCACCTTGATACCAAAGGCAGGAAAGGACACAACAAAAAAAGAAAATTACAGACCAATATCCCTTATGAATATAGATGCAAAAATTCTCAATAAAATCCTTGCAAACCGAATTCAAATGTGCATCAAAAAAATAATCCATCATGATCAGGTGGGCTTCATTCCCGAGATGCAGGGATGGTTCAACATACGCAAATCTATAAATGTAATTCACCATATAAATAAAAGCAAGAACAAAGATTATATGATCCTTTCAATAGATGCAGAAAAGGCTTTTGACAAAATCCAGCACCCTTTTATGATAAGAACTCTTAACAATATAGGCATAGATGGCTCATTCCTAGAAACTATTAAAGCCATATACGAAAACCCACAGCCAATATCATACTGAATGGGGAAAAATTGAAGGCATTCCCCCTTAAAACTGGCACCAGACAAGGGTGTCCACTATCTCCACTTCTTTTCAACATAGTGCTGGAAGTCCTGGCCATAGCAATTAGACAAGACAGAGGAATCAGGGGCGTCCAGATAGGGGCAGAAGAGGTCAGACTTTCACTATTTGCAGACGGTATGATATTATACATAGAAAACCCCAAAGATTCAACCAAGAGATTACTGGAATTGATAAATGAATTCAGCAAAGTCTCAGGATACAAAATTAATACACACAAATCCATAGCCTTCATATATGCTAATAACAATCAAGCCGAGAAACAAATTAAAGATGCTATATCTTTTGCAATAGCAACAAAGAAAATTAAATATTTAGGAATATATCTAACTAAGGAGGTCAAAGACCTATATAGAGAGAATTATGAAACACTGAGAAAGGAAATTGCAGAGGACGTAAATAGATGGAAAGCCCTACCATGCTCTTGGATAGGCAGAGTCAACATAGTAAAAATGGCTTTGCTACCTAAATTAATTTACAGAATCAATGCAATCCCTATCAAAATACCAACATCATTTTTTGCCGATCTAGAAAAAATAATTCTACGCTTCGTGTGGAACCAGAGAAGACCCCGTCTAGCCAAAGCAAGCTTAAGCAAAAAGAACAAATTGGGAGGCATCTGTCTACCAGACTTCAAACTATACTACAAGGCTATAGTAACCAAAACTGCATGGTATTGGCACAAGAACAGACACGTAGACCAATGGAACAGGACTGAGAACCCAAATATAAAACCAACCTCATACAGTCACCTGATCTTTGACAAATTCCAGAAAAACATACACTGGGGAAAAGAATCCCTATTCAACAAATGGTGCTGGGAAAATTGGATGGCCATATATAGAAGACTGAAAGTGGACCCACACCTCTACCTCTCACAAAAATCAATTCACAATGGATAACAGATCTAAACCTAAGACATGAAACCATAAGAATTCTCAAAGAAAACGTTGGAAAAACTCCTATGGACATTGGCCTAGGCAAAGAATTTATGAAGAAGACCCCCAAAGCAATCACAGCAGCAACAAAAATAAATACATGGGACCTGATCAAATTGAAAAGCTTCTGCACAGCCAAGGAAACCATCACTAGAGTGAACAGACAACCTACAGAATGGGAGAAAATACTTGCATGCTACACCTCTGATAAAGGGCTGATAACCAGAATCTATACAGAACTTAGGAAAATCAACAAGAAAAAATCAAACAACCCTATTAAAAAATGGGCAAAGGACATGAACAAAAACTTTTCCAAAGAAGACAGAATGATGGCCAGCAAACATATAAAAAAGTGCTCAACTTCTCTAATCATCAGGGAAATGCAAATCAAAACTACAATGAGATATCACTTAACTCCAGTGAGATTGGCTCATATCAAAAAATCCTCAAATAACAAATGTTGGGGGGGATGTGGACAGATAGGAACACTCATACACTGCTGGTGGGACTGCAAATTAGTACAACCTCTATGGAAAAGAATATGGAGATACCTCAGAGAATTAAAAGTAGAATTACCATTTGACCCAGCAATCCCACTACTGGGTATTTATCCAAAAGAAAAAAAGACATTTTATAATAAAGACATCTGCTCTCAAATGTTCATAGCAGCACAATTCACAATTGCAAAGTTGTGGAAACAACCCAGGTGCCCATCAATACACGAGTGGATCAATAAAATGTGGTATATGTATACCATGGAGTATTACTCAGCAATAAGGAACAACAGTGAATTAACTCATCTGGTATTATCCTGATTGGAGCTAGAACCCATTCTTCAAAGCGAAGTGTCACAGGATTGGAAAAACAAGCACCACTGGTACTCACCATCAAACTGGTACTAACTGATGAACACTTACATCACACAGGGCAATAATATTCATCTGAGGGCGGGCGGGTGGGAGGGGGGTGGAAGGGATGGGAAGAACTCTCACTGAATGGATGTGGGGAGCACAGTTTGGGAGACGACCACGATTGTGGCTCTGACACGGGCAGAACAGGGGCAATGTGTATGGCCAAAGTGTTGTACCCCCATGATATTCTGAAATTAAAAAAATAAATTAAAAAAAAAAAAAACTTTACAAAAGGGATAGATGTTCATTGAAGATAGTTCAGATAGTATCAAAGACAAAAAGCAAGAGTGAATGTTTTTTCTGTCTGTTTTTGGCGTAACCACTATTCACACATGGTGTATTTTCTTCCAGATCTTTTCCAGTAAACATACAAATACATATATACATTTATGTTGTTATTTTTTAAAATAAAATACCTGATGCACAGTATTCTGCAACTTCCAACCTGCACCACCCCACAGTATTCAGGGACATCCTTTCATGATGATACACTTAGATCTCACAGACTCCTTTTGGCCACTGGTGTGCTAGGTAATGATAGCTAATGACAACTCACCTTCCTTGGGCATTTACCGTGTGCTGGGGCCTGTGTGCTAAGCGGGTTACATGAATTGAGTCTTAAGATTTTTCACAACAACCCTATGGGTGAGCATAGTTATTGTTAACATTTTAGAAATGATGAACTGTTGAAGAGAGAAGCTAAGCTGCTTGCTCACGCTCATCTCTCCTGAGAGAGATAACACATTTAAAACAATTCTTGTTAAATTCAAGCAATTTACAGTTCCAGGAAATACTCATTGAGCACATTCAATGTGTCAGATGTGGTCCCCACAGCTGTCCCTGAAAACATTTGGGATAGAGGTCCAGGGGAGGCACTCTAAAAGCTCTGGGCCCCTGGTAGTGCAAGGAGGGGGGACCTGGGGCAGCAGCATGCACAGAGAGGATCTTTGGACAAACCTTGCAATATCCATTTGTGCTGGAGTCTGGTCCTAGGTCTAGTTCTTGTATGTATGCTTTTCAGAAATATTTGGTTTTGATTTTTATTATGGTTCATAATTTGTTTCAGACTGCCTGGAGTTGTGGCCTGGAAAGTTTGTGCTTATGTCCCTCTGGTCTGCATGCTGTCCCCCTACTCCTGGGAGGGAGGAGTCCCCTGGGACTAGAGTGATTTGCCTACAAGCAGCTGATTGACTGTCTCATAGCAAGTCGGTTTGATGCTGGTTAGGATGGATCAGGTTGTTTCCTGTTTGGAAGAAATTTTTTGCTTGATTTTGGGTTTTCCTGCGGGGCCATAGGGGTTAGAGCCAGGGCTGGAAGTTTGTAGGTTGAGACACATGTCAGTGCAATTGGAAAGCTTTTATGAAATGTGGAAATAGATAACCATCAGGTGCCAGAGGTTCTCCACCATTGGGTTGTAAATACTTCTATAATCGAATGGCATTGGACTTGTATGCATGGCATTTGGCATTAGATTTCTGCTATGTTTTCTCTGCTATTTTGGCAAGTTTTACTTGGATGTGTGTCTCCTGTCCAGAAGGCATGACATCAGTTTTTGCCACCAAGTATTTATAGCCATTGGTACCTCCTACGTGGGTCACTTTTGTGCTGTGGTTTCTTTGCAGAAGTTGTCTGTAGCTCTCCTACCCAAACCACACTGCCCATTTCAAGGTGTTTCTGATTTCTGAACACCTTCAGAGATGCCTTCCAAGTAGAAGCTGGCTGCGAGGAAGCGGCCCCCCATTTGGTGGGGCGGATGACTGCCCAGAGAGAAGGCCTGTGATGAGCCCTGGCCTGGGGTTTGTGACTTTCTCTCCCTCTCCTTTTCCTCCTCCTCCTATTTCTCCTCTCACCCCCTCCCTTTTAAAAAACATTTCTTAGTAAAAATTAAGCAATGATTTTGGTTGCCTTTATTTACTATTCTTTGCTAATTGTATGTCAAGTGGGCCTGGGAAAGTGAAAAAGAAAGTTTTTACTTAGCTTCAGGTGTAAGACTAGCTGTTCTTAATTGTGTCGGGCATTGTGAAGTGGCTTTGCATACGTTCTCTCTCACGGTGTTAACCAGCTGAGGTGGGTGGCGTTTATCCCTGGTAAATGATGAGGAAGTTTAGCTTAAAGTGCTTAAGGGAACTTCCCAGATTCACACAGTTAGGAAGTAGTAGAGTAGAACCAAGCACAGATTGTCTCTGAATCATATAGGTTGTCTGATTCCAAAATGAGCTCTTAACTTTTGGAGGTCAAAAGGCTGAACAGACATTTCTTAAAAGAAGGCATATGTAAGGCCAACAAATATGTGAAAAAATGCTTAACATCACTAATCATCAGGGAATGCAAATCAAAACCACAGTGAGATATCATCTCACCCCAGTTAGGAAGGCTGTCATCAAAAAGACAAAAAATAACAAGTGCTGCTGAGGATGTGGGGAAAAGGAATTCTTACACGCTGGTGGCGGGAATGTAAACTAGTGCAGCCACTGTGGAGAACAGTGTGGAGGCTTATCAAAAAACTGCAAATAGAACTACCATATGATCCACCAATCCCACTCCTGGGTACTTACCCAAAGGAAAGGAAATCAGTGTATTGAGAAGATATCTGTACGCCCATGCTGCATGCAGCAGTGTTCACAATAGGCGAGATACGGAATCAACCTAGGTGTCCAGTAGCAGATGAATGGATAAAGAAAGTGTGGTTTATATGCACAGTGGAATACAACTCAGCCATAAAAAGAGCGAAATTCTGTCATTCTCAGCAACATACGTGGAACTGGAGGATATTAATGTTAAGTGAAATAAGCCAGGAACAGAAAGTGAAACACTGCACGATCTTACTCATATGTGGAAGCTAAAAAAAGTCGCTATCAGAAGTTAAAAGTAGAACAGAGGACAGTAGAGGCTGGGAAGAATAGGGGGAAGAGGAGGATTGGGAGAGATTTGTTAAAGGATACAGCTAGAGGGAAATAAGTTCTAGTTGTCTGTAGGATAACTGTCGTTAATGATCATATATAGTTTCAAATGACTAGAAGGAAGATATTGAATGTTCCCAGTGCAAAGAAATGATAAATGTTTGAGATGATGGATGTGCTAATTACCCTGATCTGATCACTGTACATTATCTGTATTGGAACATCACTGTGTACCCCATAAATATATAGACTTGTTATGTCAATTAAAAAAAAAGTTGAACTTAGGTTGGAATGGCTATGAAGTAGCTAGCTTTTTCATATCTTTGGTACTGACCCTAGACATTTATTTGAACTAAACTACCCTGCCTTCAGGAAATGTGAAGTATTTGAACGTTTTAATTTCAGCCTTGCATTTTATAACATAGAGAAGTAAGACTTCAGGCTTGCTTTAGATACAGATATCCATTATCCAGTCACAGGGGTTTACGATGATGACCTTTTTTTTTACACAAGTGGGAAATAAATCCTAATTAATCAGCATACATGCTAATTGTTTTTCTTATTATTACTTTTTAGTTGTTGTCCAGGCTTTATTGTGATACCCATGTAAATAATATGTGATATCTTAGGTAGGAATCAGAATTTTAAGGTAAGAATACTTAGAGCTATATGTTATTTAAACTTTCACACTGAACATTTTGCATTGTCCAGTATATAATTGGGATTAAAATTTCACAAAACAATACCTGTGTTTAATATGAGTGATACTCTAGCATATTTTTTTATTCCATTAAAAAATGCTGGTTGCCTGGACATCCTTAAACAAAAAATCGAACTTGGACTTCATCAAAATTAAAAACTTTTGCTCTGCTAAAGACCTGTTGAGAGGATGAAAAGAGAAGCTACAGACTGGGAGAAAATATTTGCAGTCCGCATATCTGATAAAGGACTAGTACCCATAATATATAAAGAACTATCAAAATTCAACAGCAAAACCAAACCATTTAATTAGAAAATGGGCAAAAGACATGAAGGGACATTTCAGAGAACAAAATAAGCCATGAAAAAATGTTCAGCATGATTAGCCATCAGGGAAATGCAAATTAAAAGCACAATTAAACATCGCTATATACCTATCAGAATGGCTAAAGTTAAAAATAGTGACAACACTGAATGCTGGTAAGGATCCAAGGAGACTGGATCACTCACATATTGCTGATGGGAATGGAAAATGGTACAGCTGTTCTGGAAAACGATTTGGCAGGTTTCAAAAACCTAAACATGGTTTTTTTCATTTAAAAAAAAAAATTCTACCTGAAAAGAACAAAAAAACAACTAAACATGCAACTACCACATGACTCAGCAATTGCACTTGTGGGCATTTATCCCACAGAAATGAAGACTGATGTTCACATAAAAACCTGTATGTGTATGTTCATAGCAGCTTTTTTCATAAAGGTCAGAAACTGGAAACAACCCAGGTGCCCTTTAATGGGTGAGTGGCTAAGCTGACCGTGCTGCACCCATACTGTGGCGACTGCTCAGCACCAGGTAATGACATCCTTGTTCAGCCTTTCAAACGAGAAACCACCATCATTCTTCATCCCCCTTTTCATCCTGTGTCTCACTGGACTTTGTTTTACATTTCTTTCACATGCATTTTTTTCTCTGTTCTTACTGGACAGCCCTGGTTACCACCTCAACACGCTGCATCTGAACTGTCGTAATAGCCACTTAATTCTTTCTCTGCCTCATCATAGCATACTTTCTGCACTTCATTCTCCATGTTGCCACTGGAACGATCTTTCCAAAACATAAACGAACTAACTTTTAAAAAATATCCTATGTAACCTACCAAATAGGCATATGCTTTCTGTTAGAAATTTTATTACTTATCTTTAGGGAACCCAAGGACTCTAGAGAGACAAACTCTCTACATTTTGAGATCAGGTAAGAACTCCTGGGGAGGACCATGTGGAATACTGGCAGAAGTATTGGTTCCAGAGTCAAAGGGCCTTGTGTCCTGGTTCTAATACTAGCTCGATGGCCTTGGAAAAGTTTTGGATTCATTTTCTTAAAAAATGGAGATAATGAAACATCCTTAACATCACACAAGGCTGCTGGGAAGAGCAAGTGAGGTGTGTGGTGAAAGTGCTTTGTAATCTGTAAAGCATTACATGTGCGTGAGAAATGAAGTTGTGTAAGTAGCATTTTTGGAATAATTGCATGAAAACTTTGAAAAGGACATTTGTAGTTCTGCCTGATGACACCAGTGGGTGCCTGTATTGTACATGCCTACGACATGAGTGAGGCCCAGGTCTCTGCAGCTCACGGTTTTGTTTTAATGCCACTAGAAATGCCTGAGAGGGCCCCCTCCCCCGCCCTCAGCTGTGGACAGGAGGCTCTCTCCTGCCTATATTTGGTGGGGTTGTCTCTCAGTGCGGTAGGGACGGGAATGCAGTGAGTTGTGGGGAAGAAAGCTGTCCTCAGTGCTTGCTAGTCAGCCTGCACTCTGGGGGGGAAGGGGGAGAGTCATTTCATGGTAACTTGCCAAAGTCTTTCTTAACCCATCTGCTCGCAGAAGTGACCAGCATGACAAGTAAAAGATCTGTTAGAGACAGATGGACTGTGTTAGTCCAGTACATTTATGGCTTTTGTGGCCTCAGAACAGCCAGTGACAGAGCTGCCAGGACTCGATAGCTTTCTGGGGAATGCCGGGTCAGCCAAGGGGCTGAGGAAAGCGGGAGGAAGAAAATCCAGTCCGCGGCACTCTGGTGTGGGGGCAGTTTCTAAAGAGGGAGGCCGGGAGGGCGTGGAGTGGGATCCCTCCAAAGCACAGCCTCACCCCGTTTAAGTAACTGTCTTAACCTCCTTAGGCCCCTGTTATTTTCATCCATAGCATAATTGCCTACAGCAGAGGTTTCTGTAGGTAAGACATAACCTGACAACACGTGTGGCAACTTAGCAGGCTTGCAGTAAGCGAAAGCTGGAATTGGGTGGAACGCGAGTGTTTGGCACGTGCTGTGTATCCACGCCAGCTGTCTGTGGGTGAAGGAACAGAGGTAGGAAGAGGGATAACCTACAGGACTCCTTTTGATTGTGTTCCCTCCGCTGCTGTGGACAGAATCAGTGTGTCTCCGTCTACTTGAGGTGCTGATTGCTGAATTTTCTGCTTTCACTTTTGGTTTCTAAAGGATGGGAGAAGGGGCACGTCAGTTACTTTTCTGGATGATGGCAGAAAGTTCTTTATCACTTTTTTTTTTTTAAATTCCTTTGTGTGCTGGATTCTGGACCTCGGGGTAGATCTGTGTTGTCCCCCCTTGCCCCTGTCGGTGGACTGCTGCGCACACTAAGGCCAGAGAGCAGAGCTGCCAGTGGGTTGGTGGCAGAGCCAGGACCGGCACCCTGGACCCCTTGACCCCCGCAGAGCTCTGTTTTCTGTATCGTGCTGCTTTTCCCTAATTCCGTCCTTGCTCAGACAGTAAGTCTAAAATGCAGCCGTGCACTTTGGGGGTACTTTGATATGGCAAATGGCTCAGACTTGACTTTTTCTCTCATTCTAAGCTCTCGCGGCTCCGAGTCAGTCCCCAGGCTACTGACAGGGAAGGTACAGGACGTTGTTTTGTGTGGAACCCTATACCACAGTATGATTTTTTCACCTGGGGGTTTATTTGGTTTGGACTGAAATAAATCTCTGATACTGGTTTCTTTATCCTAAAAGCAGAGAGAACTCTAAACTCTTTTTGTGGGGTAGAGGCTGACTTCTTGTCTTACTCAGACCCGACTCCTAGTGCTCAGAATCTCAATGAGTGTTTGTCGAACTGAGCTGAAGTGTGAGAGCGTCTGGGACGGTGGTTTGCAACCCTAGTTGCATCTGTGGGGCTTTGAAAAAAACATGCATGCTCTCTCCAGACCTGTTGAAATAGAATCTGCAGGAATGGAGCCTAGGCAGTTAGTTCAAAGAAAAAAAAATCCCCAGATGGTTCTGATATACTGTGAAGGTTGAGACCCACTGGTCCAAGGTGAATTGGAGTCCCAGGTAATAGAAGTGCCTTATGCTTTCGTCAGCTTAGAATGGCTTTGGGTACTTTGGGGTGATTAAAAGAATGTTATGCAAACAAATGTGGAAATTACATAAATGCCACATCCTGCTAGTATCTACTGTGAGGTATACTTACCAGTCATCCACTTTATTCTTTTCTCTACCCATTCAACCTTTTCTTCATGGAACGATAACTTGACAGTTAATTATGCAGAACCACAATAAGTCTAGTTTGATTGGCAGAAAATGATCTTGGGTATGAACTGCTCTTTAGGCATTTATCGAACTCTTGTTCGTGCCGGCACTGTGCTGGACAGTTTGTAAACATTATGTTGGTCAGGCTGCCTGGGTTTTGCTAACTAGCTGTGTCATTTTGGGCAAGTGGTTAAGCTTGTATAAACTTGACTTTCATCTATGAAATGGGATGACAAGGGGCATTACTATTTCACTGGACTGTTCTGAGGTTTGAATGCAAATGTGTGTAAAGTGCTTAGCTTGGTGCCTAGCACATAGTAAGTACTCAGTAAAGTTGCCATTATTACATCATCATCATCATTTTTTAATGTAAATGTTAAGAGCTAATAATTTGTCAAAGGTGATGTCTCCTTAGCCCTTGGACCACAGACCACTTTAGTTTTAACTGGTAGGATTAAATTACCACTTAAATATTGGCCTCTTGAATACCTTGAATTTCAATTAAATGTAGCCAAGGGATTTCATGATTGGACCATTGCCCCTAAAAGCTGATACTAATCTCTGTGGGTGAACAATCCTGGGGCTTTATTTGTTTCTTTGGTTTAATTTCCTGCACTAAGCATGTGGCTATGCATTCTTTTACAGTGACTTCGGGTACTGGGGAATCATTTTATTGTGGCTTCATTAGCTGTTTTGGGGAATATGATTTTATGCTGTAGGAAGCTCTCAGGTTGTGTTATTTATATACTATCTAGTACTAGGTGCTTCCCACGGCAACCTGTGCTTTCTTAGTTCTCTCTCATCAATCTGCTAATATTTTTTCTCCTATTCCTCTTTAGACTATAACTTCCTTTTGAACAAGGAATGTTCTTGTCACTGTTTGGTCCCCAGCAATTAGCAGTGTCTAGCACATATTAGTGCTCACTAAATATTTAGCAAATGATGATCTAGCAGAACATTGGGTAAAATCCACAAGTTGAGATTTAAGCTGTGTGGTATGAAATCTGCATTGGCAAAACTTATCAATTTTGTTAATGTAAGTTTAAAATGTTTTTAGTAACTTATTTTGATGATCATTTATTGAGTGTCTTATAGGCTAGGGGCATTGGGCATAGAAAGATAATAATATATAACCCCTGCCTTCATGAGCATGCAGTCTAGCATGGTAGTCAGACATGGACAAATGGCTGTAAGAGAATGTGGTAGGAATTAAGATAAAGGGGCATCCTCTGTGCACTTGGAGCACAGAGCAGGGCTTGTGCTTTATGAACATGGGCCACACACCAAAACACAGTTTAAGTTACTCTTACATATTCATGCTTTTATATTTTTGTGGGTAGCGCTTACCTTTAAATAGGTGCTAAGTAAACTCTTGAATGGCTTTAGTATGGACTGAGTAGCTTTTCCTTGGGCCTCTTTTTTTTTCTTTCCTTCGTTAGAAAAAGAAAATACAGGCTGAGTATCCCTCATTCAAGATGCTTGGGACCAGAAGTGTTTCGGACTTTGGATTTTTTTAAAATTTTGGAATATTTGCATTATACTTACCAGTTGAACATCCCTAATCTGAAAATTGGAAATCTGAAGTGCTCCAATGAGCATTTCCTTTGAGCGTCATGTTGGCACTCAAAAAATTTCGGATTTTGGATTTTCAGGTCAGGAAGACTCAACCCATACAGTGCTGCATTGTTGCAGGAGTTTGGGGTCAGAGGTTAGATGACGAGGTCATCTAAATAGTCTCCAATGAGAGGCTATGTCCTCTCATTATCTAGGCTTTAAATCTCTTTTTGTACCAGGAGGGGTTGGTGTTCAGGCCTCTTTTAGTTCTGACTTTGAGATTCATTTCAATCCAGTCTTCCTTAGGAGTAGACAGAGAACATGGTAATTTGGGAATAACTTATGTACATTTACAGGGACTTTGCAGTCTAATTTTGGGTTAAGGTCATCTTTAGTGAGCCCAGGGAGAAGTATTGGTGGTCTCTGTGTAGCTCTCAGCTGTGAGGGGTACATAGTCCTGTTAATTTTACTCAGTATTAGTTTTTTATGAATACATTTTTTGGCGATTTCAGCTTTGTGTGATTTCTTTGGGTTAAGCACGGGACATTTAATGTCATCACGTGACAGTTGCATGGTCTTTGACCTACGCTGTGGGAATGTACCAAAGCCAACTCCTGAGTCTAGTGGTAGAAAACCTCTTCATTGCTGAGCTGTGCTGTAAGCTGGGATGACTTCAGGCCCATCTGAAGAGGTTGTGGTATTTTATGTCAGTTGGCGCTCTCTCAGGGAACTTAATGACCACTTGGAGGGAGGACACAGTGAAAGTTCATGCGCTGTTTGAGGCCCTCGAGCCCAGATGCTGGGGTTGCTGAAAGCGTTGGCTGCATCTCCTTTTCTCTCGGTTGGGAGCAAGGGGAGGAAAATGCTCTGCTCTTAACTCTGGTCTTAATTTTACAGTGTTAGTAATGGTAAAAATGATTCCTTACACTTGCTTCATAGTTCACAAGGAATTTTAAGATCCATCATCTTGCTTTATTCTCGCAGAAGTTCTGTGAAAAAGGGCAGTTTTTGTAACTTCTCTTTTTCAGATGATTTTCATGTGGCTCTCCGAAGCCAAGAGCCTTAACCAGGGTCATAGAGTGAATTAGCCACAGACCTGGGAATAGCCTCTTGGGCTTCTGGTGACCCTGGTTCTTCCTTGATATCTCGCTGTTGTGGCTCTGTACTCTGGTAACTACACGTGTTAGGTTGAGTCCTCTGTAAATCCCCTCCCCGTTTGGAGAGGAGTTCTTGGGAGGTTTCTGTTCATTTGGTTTTTGTTCATTTCTGTTCATTTTGTTCAGCCTTCCCATATCCTGTGCTGGTCCCCTCCTCCCAGATGCGTGGGCATTCCTGTAGGCCCCGGGCTGACCTTTGTGCGTGGGGCCTTCCCCGCCTCGCCGCAGCTTCTGTGTCAGCCCCTCCGAAGGTGCGCTCCACCTGCGTGGAGGCCCCAGTGGCTGCATCCCCAGCAGGCTGGACTGTTGGCGTTCAGTTAGTGTTGCTGACTGCACATCAGTCTCAGGCTAGAAATGGGATGTGCTCCACGTATGGCAGCTTCTTTGCTGTGTGTAGACTGTGACTGTACCGTTGTCCCTTCCCCAGCGTGAGCCCCCTGAGGAGTGTATAGCCTTGCCATATCCATCTGTGTGTTCACATGGTGCCTAGCGTGGGGTCCAGGCTATAGTGGACTTGTAATCCATGCTTGTGGCCTCAGTGAAAGGAACGCCAGCAGAGGCATTAAATCTGGAAGATGACAAGTGAGTGAAAGGAATTTTTATTTAAGACATTTGCAAAAGAAATCTTTTTAGAAAAGTTGACCTGTTTCTCAATTGGAGTTAAATTTCAGCTCAGAAAAGCAGCTGTGTGCCCAGAGGGCTTTGGGATTTCGGTTTGTGACAGATGAATTCAATTTGTTGTTGTATGAATGTATTATCCTTTTGTGGTTTTATTAGCCCTTTCTCGCAAATGGAATAGATTTTTCTATAAAAGTCACACTTCCTTTTTGAGAAGCCTAACACTAATTTTATGGGATGGTCTCCCAAAAGATTACCTGCCAGGAGCCAAACATACAGCTTTAGGCTTATGGCCCTTGGTTTCTGCCTTCACAGCTGCAGGGGAGAGAGGCCCTTGCAGAGCTGAGAACAAGACTCATCTGCATCTTGGCCATTCTTGTTTGCTGTTTCAAGTCTCTAAGCTGGCATTTCCTTCACCTTTTAGGAGATAGGTGGGTATATGCACTGTAGCATGGGGGAAGAACGAGGTGTTAACCACTGGGAGGCTCAGCTTTGGTCTCTGTGCTCTCCTTACTGGCTCTTTGACTTTGGATAAGTCACACAGGGTCACTGACTGTCCATCCCTTCCTATTATGCTTTCCTGGAAGGGCTTATGTGAAAGTCAATAAGATAGCATATGTAAAAGTGCTTTGTACTTTTAAATTTTGGAAAATTCCAAACCTATTTGTATTTTTGAAACATTTTTAATCATTTTTGAAATAGATTTGGCATAGTCATTTGTTGGACATTTGGCACAGTTTTAATACTGCCAGGATGAAGGATTTAAGGCCTTTTTTCCTTGTGAATACCACGGAAACAAAATTTATTACCTTTGCTGTGGAAGAGAGAGGAAGGAATATTTGGTTCAAGGAGAATTTTGCTAACCTTGCCACATATCAGTTAGGTTCTCATTTACATGTTCCCATGGCTGTTTATGGTCATGGGCTTTATTTATTTTACAAAAATTATCTCTATAGGCTTTGCGTGGTGGTGCGCGCCTGTAGTCCCAGTTACTAGGGAGGCTGAGGCGAGAGGATCGCGTGAGCCCAGGAGTTTGAGGCCAGCCTGGGTAACCTTAGGCTGCCTCGAGAGATGCCTAAAGGCTGCCTTTAGCAATGAGACCTCATCTCGAAAGACCTCATCTCTAAAGATGAAAAAAATTTTTATCTCTGCACTTAATGTGTTTTCCATGGCCAGACATGGTTCTGAGAATATTACGGATATCAACTCATTTAATTCTCATTACATCCCATGAGGATTGTAATCCTAATATTATTATCCTCATTTTACAAATAAGAAAACTGAGGCACAGAGAAGTTATGCAGCCTGCCCAAAGTCACAGAACTCTGAAGTGGTAGTTCTGGAATTCAAATCCAAGCATCTGGCCCAGAAGCATTCTCTTAGCTACTACTAAAATGCTTCTTCCTTATTACCCACCGCACCTTATTTAGCTTTTTCTTCCAATTAACAGTAAGTTCTTGGAGCACTAGAAGACATGTCTGTTTTGTTCATCACAGTGTCTGTAGTGCCTGACACCAAACCTAGCACACAGTAGGCATGGCTGCATGAATGTGTGAAGATTTTCTAATATTAATATCTCATCCTCATTATTACGTGAAATTCTCACACATCCGTGTTTTTCCTTCGACCTCTACAACTGTGAGGTAGGTAGTATTTTCCCACCATTTCATAGCTGAGGAAGTTTAACCATCAAATATTGTAATATATGGTCGAGTCGTGGATTGAACTCTGGTCTTCCATATCCCAAGTCCATACATTTTTAGTCTTTTTTCTTTTTAACTTTCAGATTCATCTAAAATTCTGTTCTTTGGTGTGGGTTGTCAGAAGGAAGTACAGGTAAGAAGGTTTAATAATCTTCAAATTCGGGGGGCTACACAAGAACTTAGATCATGTTGACAGCTGGAACTGAGGCGTTGTCTACCATAGGTTCTCAGAATAGACATCTTCCTGCTGATGAAGGTTCCTACTCATAACCCTCTTGATCATAAAGCCTGTTCGCTCTGTAAGCGATTTTGTACCAGCTTGTTTTACTGGGGTGTAGAACTAGAAATCTAATGACATGGGTCAGGCTTTCATCTGTACTTTCACCCTTCACCCTTCACCCTTCACCCCATTTGCTTATGGCTCTTTTCCCTTTCTCCCCCAACTTTCTTACCCTGTCCTCTCGCTTCAGCCGGTTCTCTGGTGTCTGTCTGCTTATGTTATTTCTGAATATCAAAGACGTTTATATTTTCCTTATGTAAAATATGAAAATTGATATCGTATAGCCCAGTGGTCCCAGCACCAGGGACCACTTTCATGAAAGACGATTTTTCCATGGACCGGGGTGGGGGGCATGGTTTCAGGATGATTCAAGCACATTACATTTATTGTGCACTTTATTTCTATTATTATTACATTGTAACATGTAAGGAAATAATTATACGACTCACTGTAATGCAGAATCAGTGGGAGCCCTGAGCTTGTTTTCCTGCAACTAGACAGTCCCATCTGGGGGTGATGGGAGACAGTGACACCTGAAGTGTGTTGCTTATGTCTGGTCTATTCTATAATTTCGTTTTTATTGCTTCACTGCAGAAAATCCTGCTTCACAAAGATAGGATGTTGGAAGTGGAAGCAGGCTTCTCAGTGCTTTTGTGGCAATCTCAGGATATCCCGCCTTGACTTTAATCCAGAATGTATGAAGACTTGAAGTTGTCTCAAACATACTTTTAAGGACACCGTCATCTGTGGCCTCAAGCAGTTGATCCTCTCCTAGCGAGGACAAAGTTGATTCAGCAGGCTTATTCATAAATGGGTCACAGATCCATTCCTTCCCAGTTCGGGGGTCTTTTGTGGTCGGGAAGTAGTGCTCAAGCTCTTTTGAAAGCTGAGATGGGTGATCACGCACCAGGTGGGAGAAAGAAGGCCCTGGCTGAGTCTCTTCTAAAATCTCTGCTAATGTTTGAAACATGTCAAAAATCCCAGTGTTCACTCATTGCCCCCAGTTTGGCTTCTAATGCAGCCGCTTTATCTGCTGACTTGAACACAGTTGTCCTTCTCCCCTGAAGTGACAGATTGAGTTTGTTGAGCAGGTTGAATATATGTCACACAAATAAGCAAGTTTTGTGACCTATTGCATGTCACTGAAATGTGTTACCAGTGGTGACTTTTTCTAAAAGAAATCTCTGGAGTGTCTCTTAACTCAAAAACTCCGGCCAGTGATCTACCTTTAGAAAGCCATCTCACGTCTGTGTATAAGAAGACGTGTGTGCTCTGCATCCATCTCCTCACAGAGCTGCGCGGATAGATGTGAGTTAAGGGTATGTACTTTAATGTGGTTGATAATTTTAATCACATCCTGCAAAACATTGTTTAGTTCAGGTGATGTTTTTTTGGCTAGCCAGCATTTCTCTGTGAGTGACACAGTGCATAGACTCACATTCAGAAGCGACCTTCTTGACCCGAGTAGTGAAACCAGAAAGCTGTCCAGTCGTGGCAGCCGCTCCGTCTGTGCATATACCCACACAGAATGACCAGTTCAGTTTTCCTGAGATGTAATCATTCAGAGACTTGAACAGTTCTGCAGATGTGGTGTTGGTTGTCAACAAAAGTGCACGTAACATATCCTCATGTACATCCTCCTGAAAAATATATCACACAAAAACAAGCATTGTTGCCTCATTATCAACATTGGTAGACTCGTCAACCTGGATTGTGTACCACGGTGACTCATTAATCCTCTGTAACAATTGTGCCTCAATATCCTCTGCTGTTTCATCAATTCATCTAGTTATGGTGCAAGCCAAAAGAGGAACACGTGCTACCTTTTGAACTGCAGCCTCTCCTAAAAGTTCATGGCAAATGTCATTAGCAGCAGGCAGGATCAACTCTTCACCAATAGTAAAGGGCTTCTTAGCTTTAGCAATGCGTTTAGCCACTAAGAATGATGCTTTCTCTCTCTCCACATCCATACCAGCATCTATTGTTTTGGGACTTTGTGATAAAAGCCATTCTCACTGCGGTTATACACTGTTGGTGGGACTGTAAACTAGTGCAACCTACATGGGAAATAGTATGGCGATTCCTCAAAGAACTAAAAGTAGACCTACCATTTGATCCAGCAGTCCCACTAGTAGATATTTACCCAAAGGAAAAAAAGTCATTTTATCAAAAAGATATTTGCACTAGAATGTTTATTGCATCACAGTTGCAAAGATGTGGAATCAACCAAAGTGCCCATTAATTCATGAGTGGATTAATAAAATGTGGCATATGTACACCATGGGGTACTACTCAGCCATAAAAAAATGAATTAATACGTTTTGCAACAATCTGGATGGAACTGAAGACCTCATCCTCCTGAGTGAAGTATCACAAGAATGGCAAAACAAACACCACACGTACTCACTATTAAATTGGAACTAACCGATCAGCACTCATGTGCACAGATGGAAGTAAAACTCAGCGGAAATCAAGCAGGGGGGATGGAGGAGGAGGGGACAGGTGAAATCATACCTAACGGGTACAGTGTGTGCTATCTGGGTGATGGACACACATAACTTTGACTCAAGCAGGACAAAAGCGATCCATGTAACCAAAACGTTTGTGCCACTGTAATATTCTCAAATAATAATAATAAGAAAGAAGATGCTCTCAGTGCAGACACATGTGATGAGGTGGTGGCCTTCAACAATTGCTTCTGTTCACGTTTTTTTTCTTTTGAAAAACTCCACAGGCTTGTCTTTTAATGCAGGGTGCTTGGTCTCCATGTGGCAAAGCAGTTTTGAAGGTTTCATGGCTTCGCTGGATAGCCGGTCACCGCATATTATACAAAGTGGGCTTGGAGAATGAACCACTTGTAATGAACCTGTAATTTAAGTAGGACTCTTGGTACTTTCTTTTAAATGCAGCTTTCATTTTGTTGGCAGTCTTAGCGACCTCTCTTGTCTCATCATTGGGTCTTTCCCCCTTTTCAAAGAAGCTGTCCAGGAACGTTTGTTTTTTACTTATTTTTTGCTGGGGTTAGCTTGTGGGCTACCAACGCTGTGACGGAGACAAGTACGCAGGGCGGGAAAGAGGGGCGGACAGAAGTGGTTAATAAAATAATGGGTGGGCCACGCGCAGACTAAGATAAGTGTCGGATTCTGACTTAAAGGCTGCCACCAGATGCAGCTGTACAATTGAAGTACATCAACTCACTTGCCACTATAAAGCCTGCCACCAGATGCAGCTTAATTGTCACTTGCTACTCACTGCTAGAGTTTTGATACGAGTCTGCAAGCAGTTGATTTATTATGGTCTCTGTGCAGTCAAACCTCTCTGCTAATGATAATCTGTATTTGCAGCCTCTCCCCAGCACTAGCATCACCACCTCATCTCTACCTCAGATCATCAGGCATTAGATTCTCACAAGGAGCATGCAAACTAGATCCCTCGCATGCGCAGTTTACAGTAGGGTTCGCGCTCCTTTGAGAATCTAATGCTGCTGCTGATCTGACAGGAGGTGGAGCTCAGGTGGTGATGCAAGCAATGGGGAGTGGCTTTAAATACAGATGAAGCTTTCCTCGCTAGCCTGCCGCTCACCTCCTGCTCTGCAGCCTGGTTCCTAACAGGCCACAGACCTGTACCAGTCCAGGACCCGGGGGTTGAGGCCTGCAGATATAGACAAAACAAGGGAAACAGAACTTTTAAAAAAGCATAACATTTCTCCCCTGATTCTAAAGGAAATACATGTTCATTGTAGAAAATTTGGAAATAAATGAGGATAAACAAGAAAATAAGTCCCATAGGCAGACATAGCCACTGTTAACATTTTGGTTCACACAGCAGGCCCGACACTGTGTCCTGAGAGAGGCCTGCGTGCCAGGCTGGCCCCGGGTTGTTGTCTGGGAACTTGGGTGTTGGCAGGGTGCCCGCTGTCCCGACTGATGAGAGGCCCCCTGTGCCTCAGCTGTGTGCAGCAGGGTTATGCTGAACCCCTGCTCGCCTTCTGGGGGTCTGGAGTTTCAGCATGTACCAGGCACAGGGTGCCCATGTGACCAGTCCCAGTAAAAATCCTGGTGCTGCGTCTCTAACGGGCTTCCCTGGGGACAGTGCTTCACATGCTCCTGCTGCTGGGGAATGAAGCGCATCCTGTGTGACTCCACTGGGAGAGGATTCTGGAAGCTCGAGCCTGGTTTCCTCCAGACTTTGCCCCAGGTGGCTTTTCCCTTGGCTGACTGTGCTTTCACCGTGATGAGTCCTGGCTCTGAGTGTGCCTCTGAGCCGAGTCCTGCGGCTCCTCCCAGTGAGTGCTGAACCTTGCTGAACCTGGCAGTGATGAAGGCCTGTTCTTTTTCTAAGCATAAATAAATATGTACATTTTAAAATAAAATAGTTATATCTTTTTGGGATCTCTCTTTTATTTAACAAATGTCAATGAGCATTTTGACATGTGAAATATTCTTTTAAAACATTTATAGTTATTTTAATTATATCTTAAGTGTATAATGTTGGATGTTTGAGTTTGACAATTTATATTTTTGTGATAGGTCATGAAAATCCTTGTTTGTAGAGCTTATGTGCATCTCTGATTATTTCTTAGGATACCTTTTCCTTGGAATGGGATGATGAAAAGGTATGGTCGTGTGTATGATCATGATAGATACGTTAAATTGTTCCTCGGAAAGGTGGTTTCCATTCATTCTGTCGTCAGCAGTGCATGAGAGTAGTCATCTTACTGAATCCTCACCAATATTAAGTATCATTTAAAAAGTTATTTGTCAATTTGGTAAATAATAGATGGTATCTCTTTTTCAATTTGCATTTTTGGATATCAGTCATGTTGAATGATTTGCTGTGTGTTCATTGACTTTTTTCTTTTGTGACTTGTCTGTTCACATCTTTGAGATGGAGAATGGTGGAAGTTTTTCACCTTTTGCCAGATATTTTCTGGTTATTATGGGCTGGGATTGTGATCTCAGAGGATATAAGCTCTGTGTTGCTCATTCCACGGTGTGTCCCAGAGACCTCATGCAGCCCTTATGTCTGTGGTAGGTGCTTAAGAAGCAGGCTTTGGTTCTGGTGAAAAGCATAACATCTTTTGCCCATAGATAACGTGCATCCTTAAAGAAAAGGCGCTGATACGTGCACTGGATTAGTCCTGTGAAGTCCTGTGGAAGATAGTGGTGGCTGTGGTGGCCTCTGTGGAGGAGAGGGGAGGGACAGGAGGCCTTCTGCATGTTTGCTACTTGCCGTAATAGTGTAAGCATCTCCACCAGGATATGTTCACATACTTCTGATGAAATAAAAAGGCTCATTATGTGAAAACCTATGTAAACTAATCTCACATAACTGCAAAAGTAACTCGGGAGGTGCTAGTCTGGGGACACGGGGAAGAAAGAAAAGTGTGCTGAAGGTGTCTTTTGGGGGAGCGTAGATGCTGGTGCAGGTGGGGTCTGGGGAGGCAGATGCTGAGGGAGATGTTGTATGGATCATCATCATGAAGGGAAGGCAGGAGGAAGCAGGATTGGGCAGAGGAAGTGGTGAGATGTGCTGCAGGCCAGGCGGAGCCTCAGCCACGCCAGTGTGGTGCCTGCCAGTGTCCCCTTTTAGGTTAACGTGGCCAGGTCTTTAACCCCCACTTCGCTCAGTTTCAGGGAGACTGCAGGGCGTCTGACCCCTCTGCAGCTGAGGCTGACGCTGTGGGAGTAGACGGCTGGGCAGCAAGACTTTCCCGGTTGAGGAATCTGGAGGCCGGCATGTGTCTGTCACAGAGACCAATTATTTCTGGTTGCTGGTAGGAAAATGTGTTGAAACCTGGAGCCATCCATGAGAAGGGGTGGGGAAGGGAGACTGGTGGCTGGGAGTGGCATCTCGAAACTGTGTTCTAGTAACAAGCCACGTCTTGACTGTGTTTATTGGAGGGAGTATGGAAGGTGTCTGATAGATTCTGGGGTGTGGGGTAGCTGGAGCCCCCCAAGTCCCTCGGGTGATACAACTTGCTGGAATAGTATTCAATGAAAGCAGCTAGTCCTAGAACGATAATACATTCTATCCCACTCATTTGTGTATGTGTGTAGTTATTTCTAAATGCATAGAAAAAGCTCTGGCAGAATATATAACATACTATTAACATTGACTGCCTCAGAGGAGGGCAGTGGAGTTGGAGATGATAGTGAAGGGAGAATTTCACTGTTTCATATGATTTTGAATTTTTATTATTTATTTAGTGAGTCTTAATTACTTTTAAGTTTGAATAACATTTGTAATTAAGGCAATATTTACTTTTGGAAATTTGAAAAAATCCTAAATAACCTGTGACCATGGACAACTTAACCTTTCTATGCCTCGGTTTCCTCATCTGTGAAATGGGGATAATATGGTACTGATCTTACAGGCTTATGATGAGAATTAAGTGAGATAAAACTCAGAGCCTGGCATCTCGTGAGTGCATAGTAAATGTAATTATTTCATCATTTTATAGGAAAAAGGATGCTAATGGGTCATATGGCTTAATGTAGTTTACATGTCACTGGATTTGCTCACAGCATTGCAAAGAACTTGAATTCCATATAGATAGTGGGAGGGAGAAAGTATTTTGGGCATTGGCTTTGGCTGTGGATTGGGCTCTTGTGTTAGCTGTGTAATCTGGGCAGTTTACTTTCCTCATTTCTCTCATCTGGTAAGTGGGAGCAGTCACACTTTTATGTTGCAGGTGTTGGGGGATTACATGACATGCAACGAACGTGAAAAGTGCTTGAGTATGATAGAGCAAAAAAATTACAGTAAGCAGTATTTATTCAAAGAACAAAGGACGTGTCTGTTCTGTGTGGAGAGTTGTTTCCTTCTGTTTCGTTTAATGTTCTAGGAAAACCAGTCAGCTTTGTGGCCTCTGTCTAACAGCCCCAGATCTCCTCTTACTGATTTGGCCGGTTGTCATTTGCTATCATCACAGAAGCAGCAACTGAAGGGACAGCTTGCCTTGATTTGCATTTCTGGGTGTTTGTGCTATTTATAAACAATCAAGAAAAGACATGGAAGCCTGTTTATGGCAAGCTGGCAGATTCAGCAAAACATGGAAAAATCTGTTAGCACAGTTTGCACTTGTGTGGGCACAAAGCATTCAAATAAACATACACATTTGCCTGTATTTAAAAATTTCTCTTAAAAAAAGACATTAAACCATTGGCCAGATGGCATGTAGAGCTTTTCCCTTGAAGCATGTGAGTATGGCTGTCAGACGTCTGAAATCTGAATCCATCTTAAAACATTGCCATAATTTTAATGCCCCCCTCCCCTTTTTGCCATTTATGAGGAGTGAAGGATCCAGGAAGGAAAGTGTCAATTTACAAAGGCTTTTGTTACAATTCATCTTTCATGTTCTTCCTTTTGGTATCCTATTCTCTGTTTACATTTTATAGTGTTAGCATCACCAAGCTATAGGGTGGAGACATTCTTTCTTCCCCTACAAAAATATAAGCTCCCTGCTGTATCACCAGTGCCTGGCACATAGATGCTTAATAAATATTTGTTGAATGAATGCATGGGCTGAAAGAACATTATTCTTCTTTTTTCTGTCACCTTATGAAAAATGCTTTTGGAAAAAGCTATGTGAACAGGGCTTTTAAGCAGTAGAGGCTACCTAGATTGCTGTGGGATGGTTTACCATCCTCAAATAATTATCTGGAAGAAGGTGTAGTCCTGGAGTAGGAATGGCACAGATAGCCCCTTTAGGAAATAAGCTAAGTATCACAGCTTTCCACACAGGTATGTGATATTTATGTATGTGTGTATATGAAGAACTATTGCAGCCTAGCATCACAGGTGTTGAGATGTCTGGTATAAAGGCAGAGGCACAGGGTTGCTCCAGGCCACCGAGGTAGAGTTCACTCTTCCCAGTGCCTGTTAGCTTCTCGCTGTGCTGCCCTCTGTACTGCTAAAGCAATCTTCCCTGACTCAGTATATAATTATGAGGGAGAAATTGTACTCCAGGGTCCTGGGTTGTGGAGGAAAAACTCAGCAGCTGAAAATAATATTCACAAGTCGTGTGTCTAGAAAAAGTGGCTGTTTTCATAATGCCTTTAAATTCCCACTTTTCTCATACATTTTATATACAAATAAGACAATAGAAGTAGTTTTGGGAATGGCAACTTTAGAAAAAGGAAAACAAATCAAAACAGAACATTAGAATTTCTGTTTCATTCTTGGTCTAGAACTGAAGCACTTTAGGCTCCTGTCTAAGGGACAACTCAAATCTCATTAGAAGCCATTGTGTAGCTGGTAATTATCTGTAATTCTAGGAAGACAGATGCAGCACCAATTCAGTCCTCTAATAGTGGGCTTATTAATTTTAAACATGCATGGCAGAAGAAGCAGATGGCGAGGTGGGGTAAGTGTTTAGATGTTTGGTCATTGATAGCTTTTTACTTCCATGTATTACATTGGGATTTGGGACCTGGGAAGCCCACTGAGAACTGATTATTATCTGTCCACTAACCAGCTGGATTCTTTTTCATACTGGGTTCAGAAAGATTGCTCCTCTGACAGTTAGTAAAGAAGGATTGTTTATTGTTTTGAAATCATGAAAGCTTATTTGTTCCATTCAAAATTCTGAAGCAGAGCTGTTAAAAGGTTATCCCCTATTATATTTCACATCTGGGCGTTTTAAAAAATTACATAAGCAAATGAAGGTCTTATTTAGTGGTTAGTTGTGTATGTTATTGATGTGAATGACAGGTGTGTTCCACTACAAAATACCTGGGGCTTTATACCAGGATGTGAGCCCTAGAACAGAAATGCTATTTTCTAGATGATTATATAGGCATGACACTAAGTGCCACAAAAACACGTTTAATAAAGTGATCACTTTTTATTTTGCCTGAGTTCAAATTTTGTGTCAATGTTTAGAAAAACAGCAGAAGAACTTGGAGGAATGTTCCTCATCCAGTCCACCCCTTTGCCCACAAGGCCATAAAGTCCGAGGGTGCTTGCAGGAGGATGTGTTCCCTGCCGTCCTCGGCATTGGACAGATCTCCTCTTTTGTCCCAGGTCCTTCCTGGCTGTGCACCTGTCCTCCTCACTTTTCCCTCCTGCTCAGGTGTCTCACAAAGGGAGTGGCCCTGGTGGCAGTTTTGCAGAGGCTGGATAAGAACAAAGAGTGAGGGGTGATGTTGCTAAAGAGCCTGCCATCCCAGTGGAGATCAGTCTTGCTGCTGCAGTCTGGTGATTGTGTAGCACCAGAAGTGCGTAGTTCTGCAAAATGGGAGCTGAAAATAATGGTAATGCAGATGTCTTCATCAGGGTGTTCTGGGTATTTTAATCATGGTTGGAAAGCATGGGGAAATATGTAATACTTGTAGTTTGATGCCAGAAGGAAGTCAGGGACTTGATATGGAATCAGAATAGAGTAAGGAAGTTAAGGTGCAGTAGGTACCCCTCACTTTATTAAATGAGACCTCCTCTGTCTCCCTACTAGACACAGGCATTTTGCTACATTTTACCTGTTATCGAAATTGACGAATATGCCTTGTGGTCACATTCAAGGTTAAATGATCACGTTCTTCCTTATATAGTAGGCCTTAAAGTGCATTCAACTCAGACATTACTCTTGCTACATAGAAAATACTTTTATATACCAAGTGGGAGAGCAGTATAAAAATCTGGGTTGGAATCGCAGAATGATGGTTGGAAAGCAACAGTTTATCTAAGCCAAAGCCGTTTTATGATGAGCACAGAAACAGGTCAGAGGAGTGAATTTGCCTAAGGCCCCCCTCTGTGTTTCACTGTAGCATTTGAGCCAAGCAGTTTCTTGACTTATTTTGTCTAAACTATAAGTCCTGCTTCCTCTGATTCCTGTATAAATTTATTCCGTCATTCATTCTTTTGTTTCAGTAAATTATTGCAATGTTGCCACGTAACAGTACTCCCCTAGTTGAAATGTGGCAATGTTTATACACTTCTGAGGTTTTTACTTGTACTGTTTTTAAAAGTCGTACTTACAGTTTCTTGTTGGTTGCTAGATATTCTTTCAGAAGCCAGCTGTGTGGCACATTTACATTTATTTATTTTTAAAGGCTAGTTTGGTTAGAACCTACTTAGAGTTGATGGGGTGGGGATAGGGTGGGGGGATGACAGCTCGTGACAGCTGCCTGCTTCACAGGCAGAGATGAAGTCATCGTTTCCTGAGAAGTGACCTGTGTCGCCATTCTTATTACCACACTCTTCTAACTTGTTTAATTTGTGTTGGTTTCCTCGCATCTGCATGTTTCTGGCTTCATTTGGGTCTCCTTGGTTATTTATTTTAACATACAACTTCAGGCTACGGAGAGGAATGGTCGTTTTAGCACAGAGATACACATGAAGGAAAAATTTGCTAAATAAACTTGAACAGAGGCATTTTTACAGGGGTGTCCTTTCTTTTATTCTTCAACAGGCAGGATGGGAAGCATTCCGATGTGTGGCCATGTTCTTTCACAGTTCCTGCTTAGAGGATTACAGAGTTTTGAGGTTTTAGTGATGACTGTAACCTTTGAGAATATCATTCTTGCAGGTTCTAAGAAGCCAGGATTTATTCAGTGTTAATTTGCTGGAGACAGCTGTATTTCTAGCCAAATATATGTTAGATGTTCTCCTGGCAGGGTTGGTGGAGGTGCTTGCTGTACCTTACTTAGTCTTAAGGTTAGCATATGAGTTTGAATATGATTTAAACCATGAATAACCGAAACACGCAGGAGTGCTTTTTGCTGTATCAGTAACTGGTCACTGATAAACGTCTCAGTCAGACCTGATGAATTCTTGAGCTCCCTCTTACCCTCCCACACTTTTTTTTTTTTTAAAAAGATCACAGCCCCTCCATTGGCCACTACCAGTCAGCTGGTATTTTCAGGAGGTTGAGACCTATTTACCATCTGTGGTTCAGACATATTCCAGGCCTGCTGATACTTTGTTATGCCCAGTTCTCTGTGTCAGGGCCTGTTTCATGCTGTCTGTCCTCAGCTCCATGGGGTTCTGGACTGTTGGAACTGGGAGCCACCTTCACGTTTACCCGGGTTTTCAGAACCTCATTCACCTAGCCCAGGGATGGGAGAGATGTTATCAGAGGCTGGGACTTACCAGGCTTACATGCCATTGACAATGACTGATGGGATTTTCTTCTGTACGGGGAGGCTTCTTACAATATGCTTAGTAGGGTAAAGAATCTTTTGAAGTCAGCCTTTCTTGGGGAAAGATAATTTGTGATCCTGCCCTTGCTTCCAACAAGAAAAATATAATTTGCATATCAGTGCATTTTGTATTATTGAGTATTGACAAACTGTTCTTAACCATCATTCACTGAGCCACTGTTTATTGGGCAGCATATGTGTGCCAGTTATAGTAGGAACTTGCTAGGCTCTAGGGCTAACCCTAATGCAATTGGGGGTCAAGGGGGAAGCAAATAACCATAACTATGAAAAGGCATCAATGGGGGTGCCTATAAGGCACAAAACTCAGTTCATGTATCACCCCATGTAAGACATTACATGTCTCATCAGCATGTCTCATACCAGTGTGTCCCCCTATCAAGGTATTCATTATATTATTTTGAAATTCTCTACTTATGTATATACCCTTCCCACTGAATTGAGAACTCATTAAGAACAGGCTGTTGGGTATATATATATTCCCATTGCCAAGCACAGTAAGGCAAAAGATAGGCAAGGGCTGTTTTTTTTTTTTGAGACAGGGTCTTACCCTATTGCCCAGGCTGGAGTGCAGTGGTGTGGTGTGGTGTGGTGTGATCGTAGCTCACTGCAGCCTCTAATTCTTGGGCACAAGTGATCCTTCTGCCTCAGTCTCCTGTGTAGCTGGGACTACAGGCATGTGCCACCATGCCCAGCTAATTTTTGTATTTTTTGTAGAGGTGGGGTCTTGCTATGTTGTCCAGGCTGGTCTTAAACTCCTGGCCTCAAGCCATCCTCCCGCCTCGGCCTCCCAAAGTGCTGGGATTACAGGCATGAGCCACTGTGCCCGGCCAGCAAGGGCTCTTTTTAGTGTTTCATGAAAAACAGCTGGGCTTAGTGAAGAGAGTCCCTATGTTGGCTGGGGGAAGACAGGATGGCTTCACAGAGGGAGATGGTGTTTTTTTTTTCCCCCTTTGTTTAGTGCTTTAATTTGAAATAATTTAGATTTATGGAAAAGTCGTAAAAATAGTAGAAAGAATTCCTGTATGGCCTTTACTCAGATTCCCTACACATTTTACCACATGTACACTTTCTGTATATAAATTTCTTTTTGAAACGTTTGGGAGTGGAAGATAGATGGTGTAGGGTAGGTGGAAGGCGGGAGGGGAGAGGTGGGGTGGGAGGCTTTTCCAGGAATCTGGGTGGGCGGCGATGGTGGCTGGGCCTAGGGGTGGATGGTGACAGTGCGGCGTGGTGAGGTCTGGCGTACGCGCTGAAGGACAGCCTGTGAGATTTGTGTCGGGTTGGATGACAGGCGTGAGCAGACAGGCTTTAGGGATGGCTTCAAGTATTTTGGCTGAGTACTGGGAAGACTGGAGATGCTGCTGCTGGGATCGGGAAGACTAGGGCAGGAGTAGGGTCTAGCAGGGGATCAAAGGTTGGTTTTGGGCATGTTAGATCTGAGGTCCAAGGGCAGATGCCAAGATGTACTGGGGGGAAAAAGCAGGAGGCAAGACCCCAAAGAACATGAGCAATTCATAAGATAGAATTAGCTGATGTTATTAGTAAGCCAAGCAGACACTCTGGGTGCACACAGGGATAGCAAGTGGCTATATTGCAGTGGTGTATGTTGAGCTCTATTTGTATGGAATTAAGCCTACAGTCCCTGTACAGTTTCCCACCGACTGTTAATAAATAGCTGATACTCAGTGTGCATTGGTAGTTACATTGGGCACATTCTGACATCACCAGCTTCCTGGAGGTTTTGTTTTCATTATTTTTGTCACCACCCTCTGCAGTTGCCCCTGCAGCATGTCTAGCACATGTGGCTAGTCATCTCTTTCGACATTCCTCAGGAAGGCCAGATTGAGTTCAGTTGCCCCGTGGAAGGCATTTGGAAATGGGAGTTTGGCATTGAGGGCAGAGGTCTGGTCTAAACTGAAGATGAAACTTTAGAGATTATCACTGTATAGATGGTATTTAAAATCTTGGGGTTGGATGATGTCACCTAGGGCTGCAGTCCCCAAGTCCCAAGCCCTGGGCCATGGGCCAGTACTGGTGTGGCGTCTTAGGAGCTGGGCCGCACAGCAGGAGGTGAGCTGCGATTGAGCGAGTGAGCGAGTGAAGCTTCCTCTGCATTTACAGCCGCTCCCCATCGCTTGCATCACTACCTGAGCTCTGCCCCTGTCAGATCAGCGGCAGCATTAGGTTCTCACAGGAGTGTGAACCCTACTGTAAACTGCACATGGAGGGATCTGGGTTGCGGCTCCTTATGAGAATCTAATGCCTGATGATCTGAGGTGGAGCTGAGGCAGTGATGCTAGTGCTGGGGAGTGGCTACAAGTACAGATTATCATTAGCAGAGAGGTTTGACTGCACAATAAATGTAATGCGCTCGAATCATCCAGAAACCATGCCCCATCCCTGTCCGTGGAAAAATTGTCTTCCATGAAACCGGTCCCTGGTGCCAAAAAGGTTGGGGACTGCTGTCCTAAGGAATGGATATAATTAGGAGAGGAAAAGAAGTCCATGGACCAAACCTGGGGCACTTCAGCCTTCAGAGACTGGGAAGAGGAGGGGAGACAGCAGAGATCCCCGATGTAGGTGACAAAACAAGAGAAACTATTTCCAGAAGGAAAGATGATAGATACCATGTGTCACATGCTGCCAGGTGGGGTGAAAGGAGCATTGAGCCTTGACAGCTGGGCTTGGCAACAGAGGTGTCATTAAGTGACTCCAACAAGAGCTGCTTTAGGGGACTCAGGTGGCGGGGGGGAAGGTTGCCAGGCAGGGGGAGGAAGGAAGTTGAGGAGTGATGTGGACCTCTTGTTGGAGGTGCTTGGTTTATTAAGTAAGGCTTACTTTTAAATGGTTAGTTACGATGGTGTGTTAAGTATTATTTAGTTTATCTTGTAACTTCTGGATCCTCATTCTGTGGAGCGGATTAGCATCCCTTAGCTGGAAAACTGAAGGTATATAAAAAATTCTCTTTTAATGGCATGTTATGTTTTGTTTTAGGCATTATAAAGAAAATTTTCTCTGTAGAAATGGGGTCCTTTGGATTCATTCTTAAAAAAATACTTTTCAGGAGGATACACACTTTCGTATGTGAATGACAAAGTGAGAAAATAGCCTTTTTGCTTTATTAAAGCTAAGATTATTAAGCTGTTGACTTCTAATTGGTAATTTTTTGAGAGATAACTGTTGTTTAGTGAGAAGACATTGGTCTGTCATATATTAGTCTTGTGTCCTTAAGTAAGTTATTTAACCTTTCTGAGAGATAGTATCTACCCTGCAGAATATTATTTTTATTTTATCTATTATATTCTAATTTTTGAATGGGGTCTTGCTATATTGACCAGGCTGGCCTCGGACTCCTGGGTTCTAGCCATCTTCCCTTCTTAGCCTCCTGAGTAGTTGGCACTACAGGTACACCACTGCACTGGGCTTATTACTTAAAAAAATTTTTAATGACTTGCTTGGAAGAGCACTTCTCATTAGAGAAATATGCAAAGGAGATTTGGTTTCTCTGGGGGAGTAATCGCTACAGTTTATGGAGCACATACTGTGTGTTACGCTCTGTAGTAGGCAATATTACAACCTTACAACTACTCGTTAAGGTGGAGATCATCCTTTAAAAACTTTTTTTTTTTTAGCAATAATTATACTGATAACGATGATGGTAGTAGTCATAATTTATTGAGGACTTCTTATGAGCTAAGGACTGTGCTAAGTTCTTCATATAGGACATTTAAAAAATTCGTCAGCAAGCCTCTGATCGTCCTTGCTTTTAGAGAGATAAAATAACATGCCAGTGTATTCAAGGCCACATCTAGAAAGTGATGGAGCGGAATTTCAACCCAGACCCTTCAACAGTGTAGTCTGTGCTCATTCACTGTGTTCAGACAATTCTATCATCACATTTTAGTGGAATCTGGAATCATCCATCCTGTGAGTATGGCAGCTCCAAACCCTGCAAAGCTAGTGTGTGAGACCAAGCGTCTTCTTTAGTTGCCTCCATTAGCACACTGACATATGTTACCCAGAGTGTGGTGCCCACCTGCCCCTCCCCCTGTACCCACAGGCACAGCAGTGGGACCATCTGCTGGGAGCCAGGGGCAGAGAGACAGACAGCCTTTCAGCTCCCCACCCCGTCAGCCTGCCAGCCCTGCCTTTCCCTGGAGGTTTGAGCCTCAATCCTGTGCCTCCTGTCAGGATCCCTGGAGCCTTTTCCTCTCTGGTTGTCAGGAGAGACTTGGATGGAGGTGCACCCCGGGGCCTCAGCCCTTTACAGACACCAGATGATGGGAGCCAAGTGGACGCATCCTAACCTGAGGCTTCCTGGTCGGTGGGCTGTGTTGTAAAAGGGGTTGGTGAAGAAAAGGATGATGAATCAGGTTTATAGAAGGAGGTTGGTGGATCAGGCATGGATCCGTCAGGCTTCTTTTGTCTCCCTGCAGTGCAGACTCAGCGTTCTGAAAGGAAAATGATCCTTTAACAGAGTGGTAACTCTCATTGCGAGTTACCAGGCTTGCCGTAAAATATAGTTCTTATCTGCTTCTGAATTTACACTGTTCTCTTCTAAATGCTGCTACAGTGTTAGAATTGTATCCTTTGTTTTGGGTTTCAGGTTTTCTTTTTTGGAGTTTAATCCCCTGAATACCCAGAGCAGAGGTAAGCTAACTCTTTCTATTAAGGATCAGATAGTAAATATTTTGGGCTTTAGGTTACTTTTGTGACTTCTCAACTCTGCTGTTGTAGCGTGAAAGCAGCCATAAATAAACGAATGGGCATGACTGTGTTCCAATAAAACATTATTTACAAAAGTAGGCTTTGGGCCAGATTTGGGCTGTGTGGGTGAGGAGGTGGATAAGCCTGTGCACAGATTGAACCCTGACTGCTCCTGAGTCATTTTAGATCTTGTTGATTCTGACGGTGTGGAGAAGAACATCAGCCAGATGCCAAGTGTGGCTTTGGGGCCATTAATGCTTTTTTAGCTGTTTCCTCTCTTGATTGCTTTGCTAGTAATTTGCATTCAGCTTCTGTTGCCGGCCTCCTCCGTTGCTTGCTGAGACTGTGGGTGGCAGGTGAGTGGAGACAGCAGCATTTGCATTATTTCTTTAAGGAGAATTTTGGCTAGTCTACTTCTCCATCTTGAAACACCGTTTCCTTGGTGTATCAGAGTCAGTGTGGTTTAGGGCCAGGCTTCTCAAAGTGTGACCCACAGCTCAGCAGCATTGGCGTCACCGGGGAGCTTGTGAGAAATGCAGACACTCAAGCCACAGCCCAGGTCATGTGCATCAGAACCTGCATTTTAACAAGACCCCTAGGTGAGTTGTATCCCACGAAAGTTTGAGAAGTATGGGCTTAGGGTATTCCAATCTGGAGGACAGAAAGAAAGCATACTAAAAAATTCTCCCATCTTTAGCTTTTTTTACATTGAAAGTATAATAATGTAACTTCAGAGCTGTGAAGGCAGTTTTATGTCTTTTTGGACATTTTATGAGAATCGTGATTGACCATTATTTTCCTGATGGACAAGGGGTTGTTACTATCCACTAACATGGAATAGTGTAAAAAGCTGTAGACTAGATAGGAAAGACCAGGCTAAACAGGGTGGTTTCTGCCACCCCCTGCAGGGTGACCGGGCAGAGCCCTTGATCTCTTTGTGCCTTAGTTTTCTCATGTGGAATATGGGATATCATAACTTAACGTTTAAAGCTCTTGGGTTGAAGTGTGCTAGTTTATCTTTTTCAGGCTATGTGTGTTTTGATCTTGTCCTTCTGCCGTCTGCCATCTTGAGAAAGGTGTTCCTGTTCCCTATTCTCACGTATGATCTTCTACCCCACCCCACTTGGGGCTGATGGGCTGCAATTTTATCCCAGCTGGCTGGGGTCAGGGGTGCAATCTAAAGCATGTTACTAAATGGTTTGGGGAGTTAGTGCTGATGGAGGTTCATTCAGTGGGAAAGTCTCAAGTCTTGGAGGTTGGCGCTGTCAGCATCTTGGAAGGTGCCACCTCCACTTTGTCCACTGCCTCCCAAGTTATAGTTCTGATGACTTAATTAGGATAGGCTTTTTATTTAAATATATAAAAAATATATAAAAACAATAGCTGGAGAGATGCATGTAGTCGACTTGAAAGTGTGAAGGATGGAGCTGAATAGGAAACGTCTGCTCTGAGTCATTGGGACCGTGGGCTCTCACGGCTAGCAGCATGGAAGTCCTAATGATCTCGACTTGCCGCTGTCTCTGAGCCTCCTCCTCCCCGCCCCCCACATCTCCTTGGGAGTGCAGAGGCCTGTGAACAGCTCTCTCAGTCTGGAATCTCCACAGAGCCTGCTGTTGCCATGGTCAGGAGCCAGTCTGTCACTCTGGACATCTGCAGAGCCTTAGGTGTTCTGACTGGGCAGCTGGTGGCTACTTAATCTTTCATTCTGTGTTGAGAGGCCTAAATGGTTTTGTAAGTGATGCTTCTCTATTTAGAGATGGTGCCAGGGCCTCTTTTGTGTCCTGCTTCTTGAATTAGCCCCGTCCCTGCAGGGATTTAAGAGGCAGGGTGGCATCGTAGGAAGAGCACCTTTTGGGCAACCAGACTTGAATGTTTGTCCTTTCTGGGCCATTAACTAGACTGGTGCCCTTGGAAGTCCCCCTTCTTCCCTGGGCTTCAGTGTCTACATTTATAAAACTGTAATATTTAAGACACCTCCTGAGATTTCCCCAGACTTTAGAAGGCTTTGTCATTAAGAGGGAATTCAGTCAGTAGGATGACGGCTGAGTTGTCAAAGAGCGTGTATTTCAGCGCCTGTCTTTGTTTGTATATAATTCAGAGGTTTCCTGTGCCAGAGGGGTGAAGTGCATGGGAGACACGGGCTGGGTGTCGGTGGGTGTTGGGAAGACTTGGGAAGGCTTCCCTTCCCTTTGGACCCTGGCCCTGCCCGATCTCGGGGAGAGAGGTTTTACATTGTTGGTGTGACCCTGTGCATGTAGCAGGAAGTCTTCTGATCTGGCCTGCTTTGTACTTTGGCAGTATCTTTTTAGCTTTGGGGGAAGACAGAACTGGTTTAGTGTGAAATTTGCTCTGTCCTTCCCAGCTGTTTGGGCTACTCACCTCAACTTCATTTACTCACCAATAAAATGAGAATAAAGTCTGCTTTATTTTTTCTTATTGAGACCATGTCTATACATGCTATCTTCCTTTCCTTTCCCCTTTGTTTATGTTTTTATTCCTTCCCTTTGATTAGAAGGAAACCCCATTCACAAATACAGCTTTATGGTGATCAAGGGAACATGGTTCATTAGAGCCTGTGATTAGGAATCCTGCTTCCTTCCTTATGAAGAAACAGAATTAGCTCTTAATATACCCAGCCAGTCCAATGCTCTTATTCCCCAAGTCTATTGCTGTTGTGTCACAAAATCTTTTCTTAAAATTCCATTTACCTAGATCTAGTATTATCAGCCAGAATATACAGTGTTTTCTGTTGAATTTTACTTCACCTTGCCTGACTAGTTAGGTTTTTTCTCTGACTCTGGGTTCTCTACCTCTGACGTCCTTCTTCAGCTCACAGAATCACAGTCCCTGAAGACAAAGAACGTGCCCCCAGCCCCGAATTCACTTACAGCCTTCGCTGTCAGTCCTTGTGCTGTACCCAGGCCAGGGCAACCGCCATCTGCTTTCTGTCCCTGTGGACTCCTTTGCCAGTTCTGGGATTGCATCAAAACAGAATCACACGGTATGCTTTTTTGGTTTGTGTTAGCTTTGTTTGCATAGCTTTTTTGAGATTCATCTGAGTTTCATGTTTGGGTAGTCTGTTTCTTTGGTAGTTTGTTTCTTTTTATTGCTGAGAAATATTCAATTGTGTGAATACATCACGATTGGTTTATCCAAATGCTTGTTAACAGTCGTTTAGGTTTGTTCAGTTTTGTCTGTTATGAATAGAGCTGTTAATGTTCTTGTGTGGACACATACAATAATATCTCTTGGGTAAATGGCCAGGAGTGGAATTACTGGATCCACATGGTAAGTGCACATTTAACTTTATAAGAAACTGACAGACTGTTCTCTAAAGGGATTGTTCCACGTACCCTCTCTCCAGAAAAGCATGAGGATTCTGGTTGCTCCACAGTTTTGCTAAGGCTTGATATGATCAATCATTGACATTTTAGTCATTCTGGTGGATGTATCGGACATTGTGATTTTAATTTGCATTAACCTGATGACTAATGACATTAGCATCTTTTTGTGTGCTTATTGGCCATTCCTGTCTTTTTTTGTGAAATGTCTGTAACTACTTTGCCCGTTTGTTATTAGGTTGTCTCTATATGTTCTTTGTATTCAGTGTATTTTGTTATAAGCGCTTTGACAGACATGTGTATTGCAAATATTTTCTTCTCATTTTCTTAAAGATTTCTTTTAAAAAGTCCGATTATTATTATTTTTCTTATATGTTAGTACTTTTGGTATCCTAAGAAATCTTGGCCTACTACCAACTCATAAATTATTTTCTCCTATGTTTTCTTTTAGATGTTTTTTAGTTTTATCTTTTATGTTTAGGTCTGATCTATTTAAGGTAATTTTTGTATATGGTATGTTACAAGGGGTAAAGTTTGGTTTTTTTCTCTACTGATATCCAGTCGTTCAGCAACATGTGCTCTGAATACTATTTTTTGTCCATTGAATTGGCTTGGCATCTTTGTCAAAAATCAACTGGCCATTTATGTTTGGGTGTATTTCTGGACTTTGTTCCGTTTCACTAATCTGTCTTAACACCAAGGCCATGCTGTATTGATCATTGTAGCTTTATTACGAGCCTTGGAGTTAGGTAATATAAGTTCTTCAACACTGCCCTTTTTTCTCCACATTGTTTAGCTATTCTCATTCTTTTCACTTTTACATATTTTAGAATGGCTTGTCTGTCTTGTCTGTCTGTCTTTCTTTTTTTTCTTTTGCCAAAATAGCTTCTGGGATCTTGATGATGATTGTGTCGAGTCTATAGATGAATTTGGGGGAGAATTATTATCTTACCAGTATGGGCTCTTAACTCTTCCAATCTACGAATATATATCTCTTTTTATTTAGGTTTTTGTTAAGTTTTCTTAACAACATCTCATAGTTGTGAGTTTATCGATCTTTCACGTATTTTGTTGAATTTGTCCTTGTGTATTTCACATGTTTTAATGCTGTGGGAAGTGGCCCTAGGGTTTTAAATTTTTTATTCTTTCACTTTTTAATTGTTCTTTGATAGTAAGGAGCTTGTCATTTCATGAGAACTGGTGAGGGGCCTGATAATGGACAAGGGGGCATTCAGTCGGAAGTGACTTTGCCCAGAAAGGCTGTGCAGGAGAGGTGGCTTAGTTGTACCTAGAGGAATCTTGGTTGGTAGGGAAGGTAAGGGGCAGCTCGGAAAGCATGAGCTGAGGTCAGAGGCAGGAACTACAAGGAATGTTCTGAAAATAAAGAGCAGTGGTTGGATCAGGCCATGCTGAACCATGAGAGGTGGAATTTAGAAGGTGATGAGTTTACAAGGACGTTGGGGCCAGATTGACAAGGGTTTTTGCTACTGTACAAGGTTAAAACTTTATCCACGTGGGTGCTTGGGAATCCTCATGTGTTTATGAGCTGGAGGAAACAGCTGTTTTTTTTGCATTTATTTTATTTTTAAAAATTGTGGTAAATATATAGAAAATATTTACCATTTTAGCCATTTTTAAGTGTACAGTTCAGTAGCATTAAATATGCTCAGGTAGTTCTGCAGCCATCACTACCATCCATCTCTAGAATTCTTTCATTTTCCCAAACTGAAGCTGTGTCCCAGTGAAACACTAACTCCCCCAGCCCCAGCATTCTACTTTCTGTCCGTATGAATTTGACTGCTCTAGGGACCTCATATGAGTGGAATCACACAGGATTTGGCCTTTTGTGACTGGCTTATTTCACTCAGCATAATGTCTTCAAGGTCATCCATGTTATAGCATGTGTCAGAATGTTCTTCCTTTTTAAGGCTGAACGTGTACACCACATTTTGTTTACCCATGCACCTGTTGTTGGACACTTGGGTGTCCAACATTTGCCTCTCGGGAATGCAGAGCTATTCTTAAGGACAGAGGACCTCAGAGATGAAGCAGGGTTTGAGCAGGAAAAGGAATGGAATGCCGCCAATGCCATTCCTTGCTCTCATAGTTCTGGGAATATGTGGCCACATAATTTTGTGTCTTGAACGAGGAAAATTTGAGGAGGACTCTTCTAGAAATTATGCTGGAATAACAGGTGAAACCAGGATTGTCCTAGGCAAATCCAGGACGTATGGTCACTCTCCTTATAACTCTATTTGTGTCTGTTTCTCCCCATAGATTAGGAGGACTCATTAAAAAAAAATTATGCCCATTATTTTCTATAGATCTTTATGTAGAACTTAATAATAAAAGTTTGTTAAATGAAGAAATGATCTAGGAGTAGTGTGTGGAGTGTGATCTGGAAGGCTTTCATAGACCTGAGACAGAGAAGACAGTTAGGAGATTGTTGTCAGCAGTTCAGGTAAGATGAGTTAGGGCCTGGATCTGTGGCATTCAAGTTTCTGCATGTGATGTAATGTCGGGCATTTCTGAATGTGTAACTTGTAGCCCCAGCTCTTATAGAGATCCTAATTCCAAAGGAAACATAGCCTCTTTGAAATAAGCTCAGGACAGGGCTGCTCACATTGTAGCTACTGTCCCTTTGCTACATAGCACGTGCCTGGTACTCACACTGTGTTGGGGAAACAGATTGTAATAGTTTTTTAATATAGTTCGTATAGATACATTTTTGTGAAATTGAATGTTCTGGAAGAATGCTAAGGGACCTTTTTTTTTTTTTAAACCAGCTTCATTGAGGTATAATTGTGTTAAATACATGAAGTATACTATACTTCATGTATTTAACACATTGACTGCCACACTAGAAAAAAAATTTTTTTCCTTGGGGCCACGGTGTTTTATTATGAAAATAGAATGAAAACTTCAAAAACAAAATGGTCCTTTCAAAATGTAATGAAAAATTTGTTATTTTTTTATTGTTTTCTGTGTGTGAGTTATATACAACTTGAAAAATAGTTCATGAGGCTCCCAAGGTAAAGAGACATGTGAGTTACAGATGCTTCCGGAGGCCCTGGGCTCAAAACTAGCATGAGTTAAATACAACTCACATGGCAGTTAATGTGTTAAAGAGCACATTTGATGAGTTTTAACATGTGTGTACACCTCTAGCACCATCCAGTTAAGACAGGAAACATGTCCATTCACCCCACAGCCCCCACCTCCTGCACCCATCTCCCCCGCCTTTGTCCCCAGGCAGCCACAGATTGGCTTTCTCTCACTGTAGATTAGTTTGTACTTTCTAGAATTTTGTATAAATGGAATATACGATATGTAGTCTTTTTGTTTGGCTCAGCCTGTTTTTGTTTTTTTTTTTAATTAAGAAAAAATTTTTTTCATTGTTATCCACAGGAAGACTTTTTAGACATTATTTTCCTAAACCACCCCCCCATGAAATTTTAATACAACAGATATACTGTATATCTGATACCGTATGTAAGCCTCTGCTTTACACAGAGAAACAGTAAGATTGTTTTTGACCCCCCCCAAAACCAGTTTTCTTCCTCCTTGGGGAGGTATCATCCTGTTGAGAACGCAAGGATAGATACCTAGCAGTGGCCTTGTGGTGTCCTATGGTAAGGGTAGGTTTAACGCCTTCAGAAATGGTCGAACTGTTCTCCAAAGTACTTGTATCATTTTACATTCCTATAGTAGTGTATCAGAGTTCTAGTTCCTCTATATCCTAGCCAACACTTGCTTGGTATGGTCAGTTTTTAAAATGTTAGCTATTTAATGGGTATATAGTGACATCTCATTGTAGTCTTAATTTGCATTTCCCTAATAACAAGTGATGGTGAGCATCTTTTCATGTGCTCATCTGTCACTCATACATCTTTTTTGGTGAAGTGTCTGTTCAGATTTTATGTCCATTTAAAAAAAATTGAGTTATTTGTCTTAGTATTGATGTGACTGAGGTTTCTAAAAATATATGTTCTGAATACAAGTCTTTTGTTGGATATATGTTTTGCAGATGTTTTTTCCCAATATATGGCTTGCTGTTCCATTTTTGTAAAAACATCTTTTGAAGAGCAAACGTTTTTAATTTTGATGGTCTAATTTATTGAAGTTTTTCTTTCATAGTTCTGCTTTTAGTATCTTATTTAAGGAATCTTTACTGAACCCAAAGTCAGTTTTATAGTTTTAGCTTTTCAGGTAGGTCTGTGATCTAATTCCAGTTAATTTTTGTATATCGTATGAGGTAAGGGTTGAGTTTCCTTTTTAAAAAAAGCAGTATTTTTTTTTATTCAGTAGTTCCCACACCATCTTTTGGAAAGATTATCTATCCTTTCTCACTGAACTACTTCGGCACCTCTGCTGAAATTAAACCAATCGTATGTGTATGAATCTATTCCATGGGCTGGCAGACTTTTTCTTAAAGGTAGATTATAAATATTTTAGGTTTGTAGGCCATAAGGTCTCTGTTGCAGTTTCTCAACTCTGCTATTATACTTTTGAAGCAGCCATAGACCATATTTAAACAAGTGGGCATAGCTGTGTTTTAGTAAAAGTTTATTTACAAAAATGGGTGGCTGACCCTCAGTCTACTCCTGGACTCTGTTCTATTCCAGTTTCTAGCTTTATGCCAATACCACACTGTTGTTATTACCATAGGCTTACAATAATTTTTGAAAACAGGTAATATAAGTGTTTTAACTTTTTTCTTTTTCTTTTTTTTAAGTTGCTTTGGCTGTCCAAAGTTCTTTGCATTTCCATGTAAATTTTAGAATCAACCTGTCAATGTCTATAAAAATATCTGCTGGGATTTTGGTTGGGATTATGCTGAATTTATATATTAATATCTTAACAGTATTGATTCTTCTGATCCATAAACACAGAATCTCTCTCCATTTATTGAGGTCATTTTAAATTTCTCTCAACAATGTTTTGTGGTTTTCAGTGTGCAGGAATTGCTCATGTTTTGTCAAATTTATCTTGAAGTATTTAATATTTTTTGATGCTATTAGAGTAAGAGAGTAGGAGACAGGGCTGAGACCAGATGCAAGGGCTTGAAGATCAGGTGCAAGTGTTAAAATAAACAACTCTTCAGCAAAAGCTAACTAGAGGGGCTGACAACTGCAGGCAAGAACCAGCTTCTACCACCTTGTCAGCTATCTCTGCCATCTTGCATGAACTTTGGCTAATTATAATATCATTTACATTGTGGTTTTAAAATTTCTCTGCCCTTGAAATCACCATGACAGTTCCGAGACAACCATAATAGAGTATGAAAATGAAAGGGAGCCCAATTCTAGGAATTACTACCCAAATTCTTAGTAAAAGCCAACCCTTTGACCTTGAATATTCCTCCCCTCAATTAATAAGACTACCAAAGATCCAAAACCTCTTACTCCCAGTGCAGCTGCTCTTTTTGAGCCTGCCTGCTCTCCTCCCTGAGCTTGTACTCTGACTTTCAATAAAGTTTTCATTTGCTTTTTCTGTGATGTGTCCTGAAGTTCTTTTCCCTGTTGAACACCAAGAACTTGGAAAAACCTTCACTTGGATGCCGGTAACACTATTACAAATAGTATTTTAAAAATTCAGTTTTGAGGTCATCTCGAGAAATGGTGGTCTGATAGAGTCCTCCCACTGCACTGCTCCCAGGGAAGGAGGTGAAAAACGTCATCAGCTACCTGCGAGCATGGACCGCTCACTCCGAAAACAGCATTGTGAATCACAGAGAAACAACGTGGAACGCACAACCCAAGAAAACAGGTACAAAATTTTCACAAAAATCGGAGAGTGCACGGAGTACAATAGAGCCCAGAGCGCAGGAAGGACGTGCTCACCAGGTCGGCGCAGTGCAACCTGACCCCCAAGCGGTTACGCACGTCCCCATCCACTCAGGGACAAGCCCAGAGTTGGGGCAAAGCTGTTGCTAGAGACAGCAGACTCTGTGGAGAGGAAACAATTATGAGAGCCAAACAGAACTCTCAGCTGCAATATACAGAGACCACTCAGGGCCGGGGACAGGGCAGGGACCAGGCGGAGATACAGCTTCCTGGGACAGTGTGCGGGAATCCGCAGGCCGGCACTGCGGCACTAGAAGTCAGTGGGACTGGGTCCAGGAGTTTAACGGAGAGTGGGACACGCCCTTAGAGATTGCTGGCAACTGCCTCCGTGGTCCACAAGCCAGTCGAGAAAAGCTGCACTCCTGGGCGCAATCGGAGCCCTGCTGTGTGCCAGGCTGGTGGCGGCAGCCATCTTTAAAGCCGCCCGCCCGAAGCTGTGAGCCTGGTCTCTACCTCTGCCCTAGGGGCTCTTCCGCTGGGGTGAGACAGGCTTTGCCCTTGGTGGCCAGGGACTGCTGCATCTGTGGGTACCAGGTGGGACGAGATCCTGGAACTGTAGCGGCAGGACCTTTGTGTATTGGAAACAGTTTGCAGCTCATCCATCTGGTCCTGCTACCCCGGCTCTGGCCTCCGACAAGTCTGCTACATGCTGGTCCTAGTGCCCGCTCCTCAGGTCCCAGCCCTCCTGTACCCCAGAGATCAGTCATTTTGAAGGTTGCTGGGTATGGTGACTTATTTGGTATAACTGCCGGTTCCCATGACAACCAAATACCTCAAGAGCCACAGGCTGAACCAGAGCAGCTCCCCATAACCCTGCCCACTTCATTAGGGAATTTCACGCCATCTAAGATCGCTTCCAGTGGCCACTACTCCCCCCTCCCCGTGGGAACATCCCCCCGGCGGAGACTGCTGGGGATAGAGACGGCCACCCGCCTCGCCTTGGGGTCTAGTAGTGGAAAAGGGGTGCACAATTGGAGATCCCCCTATCAGCCACTATCACACGGAGACGCACATCAGAAGGGCAGACACACGCGGCTAGATGAGCAACCTCTGAGCTGTGTAGAATTTTCCCAATTCAGCTCTCACACTGTAGCCAAAAGAAATTGTGTTTCTACCCGCACCTCAGGAGGAGCAGGGTCAAAGTAACCCCTAGGAACTACAAGGCCCCTCCCAAAGCACGGGGCTTTTGCATACCCCAACTGGGGAATCAGAGTCTGCCACGGACATAACAGAATACCTAGCTATTAGGGAGCTGTGGATTCATATCCTCAAGTACAATTCACTAGCTTAGAGCTCAAGCTGGGAGGTCAATCTCACTACACCCCACTGGGAAGAGGAGAAGACAACAGGCCAGAGTTAACTCAAGATCCACCAAACTTGCTAAAATACACCTAAGGCAATACAGGCCACTGCTTCTCTCCCTGGCTTTGCCAAGGAACAAAAATCGTGGGCTTGGAGACAGGGCCATAAACTAGCCCTAACACCCCTAGCTCTCGACCAAGAGGCCAGATGAGAAAAAACCAGTGAAAGAACTCAGGGAACATGAAAAATCAGAGTGAAAAGTCACCCCCAAAAGAAACCATCAGTTCCTCAGCAATGGATACCAACTCAAATGAAATGGGTAGAATGACAGAAGAGGAATTTTGTTTATGGATTATAAGAAAGCTCAATGAAATTCAAGAGAAAATTGATTCCCAGCACAAAGAAACCACAAGAAAAATGCAAGAAATGAATGAAAAGTTCTCCAAAGAAATAGAAATATTATGGAAAAATCAAATAGAAATCCTAGAAATGAAAGAAGCATTCAAGGATCTACAAAACACAGTGGAAAGCCTTAAGAATAGGCTGGACCATGCAGAGGAAAGAATTTCAGAGCTAGAAGACAACTCTTATGTGCTAAATAAATCAGTCAAAGAGAAAGAACACAAAAACAAGAGGCATGAACAAAGCATACAAGAAATGTGGGATTATGTAAAGAGGCCAACCATAAGGATCATAGGCATCCCTGAGGGAGAGGAAGAAAATTCGCATGGGCTGGAAAATCTATTTGAAGGAATAATAGAGGAAAATTTCCATGGCCTAGCCAGAAATCTTGATATCCAAGTACAAGAAGCACACAGGACTCCTGGGAGAGTCAACGTGAAAAGGCATTCACCACACCACATAATTATTAGACTGACCAAAGTAAACACAAAAGAGGCACTCCTCGGAGCTGTAAGATGAAAAGAGCAGGTAACCTATAAAGGGAAACCAATCAGATTAACTGCAGATTTCTCAGCTGAAACTTTATAAGCCAGAAGGGAATGGGGAGCCATCATCAGTCTCCTAAAATGAAACAGAGGCCAACCCAGAATTCTGTATCCTGTCAAACTAAGCTTCTTATATGAGGGAGAAATAAAGACTTTTCCAGACAAGCAATCAGTGATAGAATTTGCGAAATCCAGACCGACCTTGCAAGAAATGCTTGGACCTGCATTGTACACTAATCAGCACAACAGACACCCACCAATGTAAAACTAAGCAAAAGCTAAAACCCCAGAAACCAGATTCCACAATGACGCAAGAGGTAAAACAAAAGACACCACTGAATAGAATAATCAGAAATTTACCCCAAATATCAATTCTCTCAATAAATGTAAATGGCTTGAATTGCCCATTGAAGAGACATAGGCTGGCTGAATGGATTAAAAAATACAAGCCAAGTATCTGTTGACTTCAGGAAACACACCTTAAACACAAAAATGCATTCAGACTCAAGGTGAAAGGATGGAGTACAATTTTCCAGGCTAATGGAAACCAAAAGAAATCTGGAGTAGCCATCCTTATTTCAGATGATATAAACTTTAAAGCAACAAAAGTAAAGAAGGACAAAAATGGACACTATATAGTGGTGAAGGGAAAAATCTTACAAGAGGATTTAACAATCCTAAACATTTATGCACCCAACACAGAAGCACCCAGGTACATAAAGCAAATACTGCTTGATCTAGACAACGTAATAAATAGCAATGCCATGATAGCAGGGGACTTCAATACCCCACTGACGGAATTGGATAGATCCTCCAAACAAAAAATAAACAAAGAAACAAAGGACCTAAACAGGACTCTAGAACATTTGGGCCTAACAGATATCTACAGAACACTCCACCCAAATAACACTGAATATACATTCTTCTCATCAGCTCATGGAACTTTCTCTAAAATTGACCACATCCTAGGCCACAAAACAGATCTAAACAAATTCAAAAAAATAGAAATCATACCATGTATCTTTTCAGACCACAGCGGAATAAAATTAGTAATCAATTCCAACAGAAACTCACATCTTCATCCAAAAACATGGAAACTAAACAATCTGTTGCTGAATGACTATTGGGTCAAGGAGGAGATTCAAATGGAAATCAGAAGATTCTTCGAACTAAACAATAATGGGGACACAAGTTATCAAAATCTGTGGGATACAGCAAAAGCAGTCCTGAGAGGAAAACTTATTGCCTTAAATGCCCACATCCAAAAGACAGAAAGGTCACAAATCAGTAAACTAATGAATCATCTTAAGGAAATGGAAAAGGAAGAGCAAAGCAATCCTAAAGCCAGCAGAAGAAAAGAAATAACCAAGATCAGAGCAGAATTAAATGAAATCGAGAACAAAAGAACAATACAGAAGATTAATAAAACGAAAAGTTGGTTCTTTGAAAAGATAAACAAAATAGACAGGCCACTTGCCACGTTGACCAGAAGTAGAAAGGAAAGGACTGTAATAAACTCAATTAGGAATGAAAACGGAGAGGTCACAACTGATATCATGGGAATACAAAACATCATCTTTGAATACTATAAAAATCTCTATGCCCACAAACACGAAAACATGGAGGAAATGGACAAATTCTTAGAAACATACTACCTCCCTAGGCTCAACCAGGAAGAAACAGAATTTCTAAACAGACCAATATCAAGCACCAAAATTGAAGCAGTAATAAAAAATTTTCCAACAAAAAAAAGTCCCAGACCAGATGGGTTCACACCTGAATTCTACCAAGCCTACAAAGAAGAACTGGTGCCTATACTGCAGAAATTATTTGAAAATATCCAGAAGGATGGAATCCTCCCAAACTCATTCTACGAAGCCAATATCACCTTGATACCAAAGGCAGGAAAGGACACAACAAGAAAAGAAAATTACAGACCAATATCCCTTATGAATATAGATGCAAAAATTCTCAATAAAATTCTTGCAAACCAAATTCAAATGTACATCAAAAAAATAATTCATCACGATCAGGTGGGCTTCATTCCCAAGATGCAGGGATGGTTCAACATACGCAAATCTATAAATGTAATTTACCATATAAATAAAAGCAAGAACAAAGATTATATGATCCTTTCAATAGATGCAGAAAAGGCTTTTGACAAAATCCAGCATCCTTTTATGATAAGAACTCTTAACAATATAGGCATAGATGGCTCATACCTCGAAACTATTGAAGCCATATACGATAAACCCACAGCCAATATACTGAATGGGGAAAAATTGAAAGCATTCCCCCTTAAAACAGGAACTAGACAAGGGTGCCCACTATCTCCACTTCTTTTCAACATAGTGCTAGAAGTCCTGGCCAGAGCAATTAGACAAGACAGAGGAGTCAGAGGCATCCAGATGGGGGCAGAAGAGGTCAAACTTTCATTATTCGCAGATGATATGATATTATACATAGAAAACCCCAAAGATTCAACCAAGAGATTACTGGAATTGATAAATGAATTCAGCAAAGTCTCAGGATACAAAATTAATGCACACAAATCCATAGCCTTCATATATGCTAATAACAATCAAGCCGAGAAACAAATTAAAGATGCAATACCTTTCACAGTAGCACCAGAGAAAATTAAATATTTAGGAACATATCTAACTAAGGAGGTCAAAGACCTATATAGAGAGAATTACGAAACACTGAGAAAAGAAATTGCACAGGATGTAAACAGATGGAAAACCCTACCATGCTCTTGGATAGGTAGAATCAACATAGTAAAAATGGCTTTGCTACCTAAAGTGATTTATGGAATCAATGCAGTCCCTATCAAAATACCAACATCATTTTTTGCTGATCTAGAAAAAATAATTCTACGCTTCGTGTGGAACCAGAGAAGACCCCATCTAGCCAAAGCAATCTTAAGCAAAAAGAACAAATTGGGCGGCATCTATCTACCAGACTTCAAACTATACTACAAGGCTATAGTAACCAAAACTGCATGGTGTTGGCACAAGAACAGAGACGTAGACCAATGGAACAGTACTGAGAACCCAAATATAAAACCAACCTCATACAGTCACCTGATCTTTGACAAATTCCAGAAAAACGTACACTGGGGAAAAGACTCCCTATTCAACAAATGGTGCTGGGAAAACTGGATGGCCATATGTAGAAGACTGAAACTGGACCCACACCTCTCACCTCTCACAAAAATCAACTCACAATGGATAACAGATCTAAACCTAAGACATGAAACCATAAGAATTCTCAAAGAAAATGTTGGAAAAACTCCTATGGACATTGGCCTAGGCAAAGAATTTATGAAGAAGACCCCCAAAGCAATCACAGCAGCAACAAAAATAAATACATGGGACCTGATCAAATTAAAAAGCTTCTGCACAGCCAAGGAAACTATCACTAGAGTGAACAGACAACCTACAGAATGGGAGAAAATATTTGCTTGCTACACTTCTGATAAAGGGCTGATAACCAGAATCTATACAGAACTTAGGAAAATCAACAAGAAAAAGTCAAACAACCCTATTAAAAAATGGGCAAAGGACATGAACAGAAACTTTTCAAAAGAAGACAGAATAATGGCCAGCAAACATATAAAAAATTGCTCTACTTCTTTAATCATCAGGGAAATGCAAATCAAAACCACAATGAGATATCACTTAACTCCAGTGAGACTGGCTTGTATCAAAAAATCCCCAAACAACAAATGTTGGGGGGGATGTGGACAGATAGGAACACTCATACACTGCTGGTGGGACTGCAAATTAGTACAACTTCTATGGAAAGTAATATGGAGATACCCCAAAGAACTAAAAGTAGAATTACCATTTGACCCAGCAATTGCACTACTGGGTATTTACCCAAAGGAAAAGAAGACATTTTATAATAAAGACATCTGCTCGCGAATGTTTATAGCAGCACAATTCACAATTGCAAAGATGAGGAAATAACCCAGGTGCCCGTCAATACATGAGTGGATTAATAAAATGTGGTATATGTATACCATGGAGTATTACTCAGCAATAAGGAACAATAGTGAATTAACACATCTGGTATTATCCTGGTTGGAGCTAGAACCCATTCTTCGAAGCGAAGTGTCACAGGAATGGAAAAACAAGCACCACTGGTACTCAGCATCAAATTGGTACTAACTGATCAACACTTACATCACACAGGGCAATAATATTCATCAGGGGGTGGGCAGGCGGGAGGGGGGTGGAGGGGATGGGAAAAACTCTTACTGAATGGATGCAGGGAGCACAGTTTGGGGGATGACCACGACTGTAGCTCTGACACGGGCAGTGCATGGGCAATATATATAGCCAAAGTGTTGTACCCCCATAATATTCTGAAATAAAAAAAAAAGGAAAAAAAAAAATTCAGTTTCTTGTTATTCACTCTACGAATGTAGAAACACTCTTGACTTTTTGCATTGACTTTGTGTGGTGAGAGTAGAGCAGACATCATGGTATTATTCTCAATCCTAGGGTGAAAACATTCATATAAAGTATTTTAGAGTATGAAAAACTTTAGGTTTTTTTGCAGATGCTTTTTACTAGCTTGAAGATATTCCCCTGTATTCCTCATTTTCTTGAAGGTTTTTTTTTTCCCAATCATGAATGGATGTTGGATTTTATCAAAAGCTTTTTTGGACTCTATTGAAATGGTCATATAGTTTTTCTTTTATAGTCTGTTAATATGGTGAATTATACTTACTGATTTAATAATGTTAAATCAACCTTGAATTCCAAGGTTAAATCCCATTTGGTCTTAATGTGTTATCCTTTTTGTATATTGTTTAATTTGCTGAAAATTTTGTTAATAATTTTTGTGTCTATGTTATGAGATATATTGGTTTGTTTTGCTTCCACGTAATGTCTTTTTCAGAGTTATTTGTTGGCCCTATTCTTTAATTATCTGCAAGAGTTTATGGAGAATTTGTTAATGCCTGAAATGTTTGATAGAATTCACTAGTGAAGCCATCTTTGCTCAGAATTTTCTTAAATGTAGAGCTATTCAGATTGTTTCTTCTAGTTTGTATCTTTCAAGGAATTTGTTGATTTCATCTAAGTTATTTAATTTGTGGGCATAAAATTGTTCATAATATTCCCTTACGATCCTGTTAATGTCTGTTGCCTGTGTACCCATGTCCCCTCTCTCATTCCCGATCCTGGTAAGAGGAGGAGTTCAGGATATATTGGTGTAGCCTTCTAGCCACATATTCAGGACAGATGGAAACTAGTCACTACACTGTTTATAGTAGAAGGAGTGAGGAGAGTCACTGGGGAGGGAACAGCAGTTATGAGATTTTGTGATTTGGTGCATTTTAGGTGAATCATAGTGTAAATCCTTTCTGCATAGTGAATAGCTTTTCTAAAATACATGATCACAATTTCGTTTTTAAAAATCCAAATTTTTGTGTCAAAGCAAAGCATTATTGAAATTAATAATTGTTCTTTATGGAGTGAAAATAAATAGTATGACAATTAAATGAATGATAGTAGTGCTGGGCCAAAGAATGGCAAAATGTTACTTTGTATCTGAGAAAATACTCAAATCACGTGTTGGTCCATAATTTTATGTGCATACGTGACTATTCTGAGTAAGTTTGCAGTGCTGGTAGCCCTGATCCTTAAATTAGAAATATAAAAATGATTTCAAGCCTTGTAAATGCTCATTGCAAATGGTTACTTCATTATCCTATTTTTGGTTCAATTCATTTTACTTTCGTTTTGAATAGAGTTTGCAACATTACATAGGTGACTTTGTTCCAATTTCTATTTATTTCAACTTAATTGATTTGTAAGAATAAAAAATCAGAGATTTTGAAAATTTGACATCAAATTGCTGGCAAGATGTGTTTTTTCCTTAGCACCCACCGTAACTTCCGACTGTTTTTATTTACTTGCATGCTATTTGTTTGTCTCTCTAACTGGAGGGTAAGGGATAGTGTTTGTTTTTCTTATCATTGTATACCCCACACTCAGATGCCCAAGTATTAGTGCAGTGAGTTTATTGTTGTTTTTAGTAAATGTTCAAAATACCTTACAATAAATAGAGCATGAATTTGCATTTCCCCTTTCCATCCTGCTGTTACTATCCTTCTTTGTCTGCTCTCGACTGGGTGTGCCCTTTCCCGCTCCAGTTTCTCACTGCGTGGGTTCATCTTTAATGCTGCTTCTGGAATTATCTTTTCGAAAACGAAGATCCATCAATGCCACTTTTTAAAAAAACGTTTTGTGACTCTCCCTTTCCTGCAGTAGTTGTTCTGTGAGTCCACATGTGTGTCTTCTTCTCTAGATTGTGAGCCCTTGAATGTCAGGGACTGAATCTCACTTGTCTTTAAATTTTGAGTATGTCTTGAATGTAGTCAGTGTTTAACAACTTGTTACTGAATTAAATTGGCCTGATGTAAATGGAATGGAAATACTGTACTTTCAGTATCATCTTTAAAACTTTTGTTAGTAACCAGCTTCTTTTATATTAGTTATCTCCTCCCAGCCTAGGAATCGGGAAATCTGATTCCTGTAGTGTTGCCAGGTTACACATAAAATTAAGATTAATAAAAAAAACCCAGATCTAGGCCCTGCTTTTTTCTTTCTACAAAACAATATAGAAGGCTATTTTCTATTAGGGCTTGCATTGTCCATCCATGAATTATCTGACTTTTAAGAATCATAATAATTTCCTGAAAGAATGTGTTCTGTGGATTTTTACACCAATTCCTTTAGGGATTCTTTGCTGGCTTTATATAATTCAGAAAGGAAGATTCTCAGCACATAAACTTTTCTTTGGGATATTGTTAAATCTTTTAAAGATTCATTTTTCGAGTCGGTGCTTAAACTGAGCAGTGATGACCACAGATTCTGTGCAGACACTGGAGAGTGTTAAGTAGAGACCTTATTTGCGTTTTCCTTTTACATTCAAATTAAACTGGTGTCGACTGAGCATCTCCTAAGTCACAGGCTTTTACTTACAGCAGTCCTTGGATCCTCACAGTAGTCTTAACTGGGCACATAACTCTTTTTATTCCCACTTTGCAGATTAGGGAACTGAAAATCAAAGGAGTTCAGTGACTTGTATTCAAAGTCATCCCATCATTCAAGTAATGGTTGTCTCGATTTTTAAGGAATTTCAGATGTAGTCCAGCCGAGGGAAACTTTCCAAGCAGACAGTGCCTACAGCTATGCTGCTTTTTCTGAGATTTCTTAGATCAACCTTTGAGCAGCCCATTTAGATTATCTGCAGAGGCCTGTGGAAATATTTGGAAGAGTCTGCATGAAGAGTCTGAGCTGTGACCCTATAAGGGAAAATATGCAAGTGCCTTGCTTGAGTATCAGCTACTGTGCTTCAGTGCCACCCAAGTTCTGTATCCCTTAGGAACACGTCTAAATATTCTCATACAGAGAAGGACCCTGACCAGGTGGTGATTAACTTGCTTGAGAAAATGTACTTGTCAGGATTAGGCTTTCGTCACTTTTTGTGTGTATGTTCTAAGAATATTACAGAAGACATAGTAACTATGAGAGGACAATGCATGGCATTTTTCTCTGCAGTTTTCTCTTTAAAATAAATCTTAGGAATTTTGACTATTATGTGGCACTAGAAACATAAAAGTGGATTAATTCACCAAACATACATTGAGTGTCATGTTCTCGCTTCCACGTCAGGCATTGTGCTAGGCATTCCAAGTAGAGAGAGATCAAATGGTACCCATCTTCAGACTGACCACTGGCTAGTGGAGGAGATAGATCAGCCCGTCATTACGATGTCACGGGAGAAACGTGACAGTGGTGGACCAGAGGTGGTGATGGCCCGGCTGAGTCTTATAGAGTACATCCACGAGGGGTAGCCCCATAAAAGTGGGTGTGGTAGTGGCATGTGTGTTAGGGATGAGACAGGGCCGCACAGGATTAAGCACACCAGGCAGAGAGCAGTAGCAGCATGGGAAACGACCAGTGGCAGGGGCACGCGTGTGTACAGGGGAAACTGAGCTGTTCAGAAGAGCTGAAGTGTGAAGCACAAGCAGGTACAGAAAGTGATGAGTCTGGAAAAATAAGCAGGGGCTGGGCTCGTTAGGATTCTGATATACGGTCCAGAGAAGTCATTGAAAGGAAGAACAGAGGGATGAGAGCCATTTACTGAAAAGCAGGTAGGCCTTGGGGCCCAGCCATGTTCAGAAACGGTTTCCTCATTGGAGCCTCAAATCTAGCACAGTAGTGCTAAGTGCAGGGGTGAGATGGGCTCTTATGAGACCAGTTCTCCGGTGTCTTGCCTTTGTTTGAGAAAGGTCTAACTGTCACCCCAGCCCTGGGATGGAGTCAGCATAAACAGCAGATGCCTGGCAGGCAAGAATTCACAGTTGCTCCCCGCAAGTTCAGGGTGCGCTGCATGTGTGAGTTCTGTGTTAGGCAGGGGTGGGGAATACATGTCTGCAATTCATACCCTGTTCTCCCAGACTCATACTTGATTTTTATGTAGTCTCATCCATCAGTCTTTTCCTTTTACATCTGATTTTGAGTCATAGTTAGAAAATCTTTTTTCACACCCAGTTTATAAGGAGATTCATCTGCTATTTCTTCTAGGACTTGAGTGGCTTCACTTTTTATATTTAGATTCTCAAATATCTTTGGAATTTTTTCTGGTATATGTAAGGTAAATATTCAATTTCATCTTTTTTTCCCCAAGTTACCAGTTGTCCTAACCTCAATTGTTAAGATGATCATCTGTTCTATTGATTTGAGACACTGCTTTTACCATATGTTGTATTTCCATGTGTCCATTTGTGGACTTTCTATTCTGTTCTATTGATCTGACTGGGAGTTTATGTGCCAGTATCAAATTACTTTAATGATAGAACCTTTATATTGTTTTAAAATAGATGACAGGGCTAGTCCCTCTTCATTGTTCTTAGATATCCCTGCATTCTTATTTTTCCAAATGAACCTTAGAATCAATTTGCTTAGTTCCAGAAATAAATAAAATTTATTGGTGTATTTATTGGGATTTCTTTACACTTATTTGTTAACTTGGGGAGAATTCACATCTTTTGATGTAAGTAGTTTTATGCAAAGGCAAGGGGATACCTTTCCATTTGTTCAGGTTTACTTCTTTGTCTTTCAGGAGTGATTTAAGTTTTCCTTATGTAAGTTTTGCACATTAGTTGCTTAATTATTTAAAGTAATTTACTTTATTGTTTTATAAGTGGGATCTTGTCTTCCATTATATCTTCTAGCTGTTTATTGTTTGGTATAAAATAAACATGCAAAAGGCTATAGTTTTCATATCTACTGCTACTTTACTAAAATTTTATTATTTGTTTTATTATTGATTCTTTTGGGTTTTCTAGGTATACTTTCACATCATCTGCAAATAGAAATAATTTTTTTTCTTTCTTAAGTTTCTAATTGCTTTCTCTTTTCTAATTGTGTTGGCTAATACTTCTGACACAATGTTAAAGGTGGTGGAGGAAATAGGCCTCCTTATCTTGGTTCAGACCATACTGAGAATCCTTGAAGTGTTTCCTTATTAAATAAAATGCCATTTTTTATGTGTTTTTAATCTTAGTACATGTATTTTATCAAGTTAAGTACCTATCAATTCCAACTTTATTGACTTATTAAACATCAGGAATGTTACTGAATTTTGTTGAAGGCCTTTTTCATGATCTTTGGAGAAAATCACATTGTCTTTTCATTAGATGTATTGATATGGTGAATGTATTAGTAGATTTTCTAATGTTGAATCACCCTTGTGTTCCTGGAACAAATTTCATTTGGTAGTGGTGTGGTATTAATGTATTGTGTTGGTTTTTGTTTGCTAGTGTTTTATTTAGGATTTTTGCAGTGATACAAGTAAAAGTGGCCTTTGGTTTTCTTTTTTGTGCTGTCTCTATCAGGTTTACACATCACTTGTATACTTGCTTCAAAACAAGAAAGAATTTGGCTATTTCTATGTTTTTTTATTCTCTGTAATAGTTTATATAGTAGCCTTAGTGTTTGAGATTTGGTAGAATTCCCCTGTAAAACTATCTGGGTCTGGCACTTTTTTTGTGAGGGTAATTCTTTGACAAATTACTCCATTTCTTCTATGGAAATTTGGTAAATTGTATTTTTTTCTATGAAATTATCTACTTAACCCAGTTTCAAATGTACTTGCGTAGAATTGCACAGACTTTTCATAACTTTTCTTATTCTTATTAGGGGGCGGGGTATTCAAGGACTTGATAGATTTAGAAGGTAAGTATGTGGGTAGTGTTCATTTTCTGCAGTCATGTGTCCCAGGTCTTAAAGTGAAGTTCTATTATAATAAGATGAACATATGCTAGTAATAATGATAATAGCTACCACTGGTGACATGCCTGGCTCCGTGTGCGTTCTAGCTCATTTAATCCTCATTGTAATACTGAGATATATAGTAATCATGTGGTTTTAAGGATGAGATAATTTGGGGAAGTTACTCACTTACCCAAGGCCACACAACTAGGAAGAATAAGCTGGGATTTGAATCTGACGTTCATGTGACGGCAAAGCCTGGGCTCTCTAAGGAGCAGTGGAGGATGGGGGTGGGAGGAGTGGAGTGCGTGGCATTGGGGATAGAGTGGACAGGGGCATCATGGCTGAGAGGTGGGATGTGAGCTGTGCTCACTGGTAGGATCACAGGTGTGGGGAGGAGTTGGGGCGTGATCCTGTGGGGGAGGGATTGGCAGGGGGTAGGGAGGTTACAAGTGCAGAGCTGTATGGGAAGGGTCTCAGATAAAAATGTAAAGTAAATAAAAAGACCACCAGCAACTGTCTTGCTTGTGCCAAGGTGCTCGACTGTAATTCAGAATGCAGGCAGTAATGGGTGTTCTACACATCATTAAAGTGTGAGGCCCGAGGGGAACATGGATGTGGCAGCCTCTGCAAAGGCCATCACCCATAACAAACTGAGCGACATGAATGTGTGAAACACTCCTCGCTGTTCTGCAAAAGAAGCAGGACCTCATGGGTAGTTAGCTGTGTTTTCTCAGAGCCAGTAGTAGTAGACTTTTTTCCCTGTGTTTGTAGGATAGTTGGGTTATTATTTGTCCACAATGGGTTATTCTCCTTGCCCTTGTAGGTCGTGTGTGATGAAGACGGTTTGATGTAGAGCAAGGTTGCCTGGCTTTTTTTACCAAGAACTGTGTGGCCTCAGCAGGTCGCTCTTCTTCTCTGGGCGTCAGTTTCCTCACTTGTGACATAAAGGCATTGGACTCCACAGTATTCTCTAGTTTTCAAATCTATGAAATCAGTAACGTAAATAAGGAAAATTCCTTTTAAGTGGTTTTGGGTCCCACAAACCATAACCCATTTCTTTTATTTTGTTGAAATAAATTAACTCACTGCCTGGCCTGAGCCAGAGATTTGCTTTAAATAGTAAAGGGGCTGATTACTTAGGAAGCATGTTTGCTGTGTTGAACTCTGTCTCCTAGACTGTCTCGTGTTACTTGTTCTTTCCCTTTCTTGCTTAGGACTATGGAAAACACTAATTGAATAAGAGAGAACAGAGGTGATTGATTAGTCCAAAGAAGCCCTTTTTAGGGAGAAGGGAATTTTGCTTTTCAAATGCATAAAATATATCCAGAAATGCCTCCAAGTAATTCCCCTGTTGCCTTGGGCGTAAGAAATTCTATTGCCAGATCTTTTGTTTGGTGTGGGCATTTGGGGGAAAAATATTTTTCGGGAAGTTAGTGAGTTACTCCTGTGTCCTTGACCCCAATCTGTGTCCAGTGATTTTTGCCATTCTGTCTAGAATGTGATACCAGGTGGCAGGGCTCGGGTGTTGAACAGGGGAGGTGGTTCTAGTATAGACACGTTCCGTCCCAGCTTCCGCCTTGGGCCAGTCACTTCACCTTTCTTAATCTTATTTCTGCCATCTATAATATCTCAAAGATAATAAGACTGTGAAGATCAAATGAGGTAAAATACATAGAAGTATCTTGTATATTGGAAAGTAACCAGTTACTCTGTATGTATGCAAAAGCCTCTGGTCAGGATTCAGGGCTATACAAATGGGAGAGGTGAGCAGACTGTGCCTTTGAGTAAGTCTCTTCCATTCTCTGAGAAGCCTCCATTTTTCCATCAATAAGTTGAGACAATAAGATGAATCTACAGCTGTTCTTCCAATTCAAAGATTCTGTTTTTTAATATAAGAACTATTAGTAAAGTAATGATGTAAAGCTCAGTTTGAGTAATGACTTTGAAAGATGTAATCGTGTGGATAACCCATTCTGTGTCATGGGAGGTAGATTATTTGAATGTAACCCATGAGGAATGTGACCTAAGGGGAATTATTGTCCTTTCAGAGAGTCAATGTTATGGTGTTAAAAATAGTGATATTATGATCCCCATTCTGGCTGTTATTTTTGACTGGGTGACCTTAGGCAAGGATGTAACCTTTCTTAGTCGCAATTTCTTCCTTTGTTAAAATGGTGATGATAATGCCTATCCCGAAGGGTGATTGTGCAGATTGGTCATAATGTGTGTAAAGCACTTAGCATACCACCTAGCACATGGTAGGTACTTAATGGTAGCTGGAATTATCTATTAAACATCTGTAGGGCGCTTCGGAGGCCACGGTACTTTATAGTAGAAAATGGGCAAGTCTGTGTTGTAAAAGCAGACCAGGCGGGACGAGCTGGAGTAGCACAAGCACCTGTGAGAGTTACACCTTGATCTGATGGAAGGACAGTGCCTGTGGAGATAAGTGCCAGGTGGCATATGGAAAAGGCCTCTCTCAGAAGGCATCTGTGGAGACCTGTCCGAATGCCTGCACTCCTGGTGGATGGCCTGTCTTCCAGAGAGCCTGGTACACAGCTGCTAAGAAAGCAGTGGCTCCGGAGGGCGAGGGGAGACCTGTTGTGCTTCTCACGCTTGCTGGCCGTCCTGCAGGCTGGGGTAATACGATGCCGTTCCCTGCTCAAGCATACATATTTCACGAGAGCTTTACTTATAGGTACATCTCCAGAGCACGTTTTGGTTATTACCCTCAGATCTTAAGGGAAAAGATATGTTTGTATGAAAAGTTTTAAATTGAAAATTGGTTGTAAGAACATTTCCTTCCTTCCTTTTACTTGCTTTGGTGTTCGAGCGAGCTTTTGTATGTCACGTTGAATAGCTGTGGGAGTTTGTGCTCATCCCTTCAGCATGCATTTACTAAGTACTTGGTTTATGCTGAACACAGTTAGGCACCAAAAGGAAAACAGTGATGTGCAGGAAGCTGTGCCTGCACACTAGGGCCTGGCGACCACTGGGGGAGACAGGCTGCATGGTAAATAATCCTAGTACTCTGTAAGGCACTACGTAGACTGTGATGAAATTTATTGCTCATCTTTCTAATTTTTTCCAGGGCTGGTAGTTAATTTTATTTGACCATGGTGTTGCCCTTTATAAACACAATGGGCGTAACAGCTCACCAGGCTTGAGTTATCTTGGAAAACAATCCCTGGAATTATTATGAAATGGTCAAAGCAGGGCTTTTGGAGTCATATCTGAGTTCAAATACTGTGTTACGTTCTAGCTGTATGACTGTGAGCAAACTGTTAACTGGAGAGGCTTGGCGACTTTAGGCAACCTCTCTGTGGCTCAGTTTCCTCACCTGAAAAACGGGGATAATACCGGTACCTACCTCCTAGTATGAAATAAATACATACGTGTAAAGGGCTTTGAACGGTACCTGGCACTTATAATTGCTGTGTAAATATTTGCTTAAAGAGAAGGAACAAACAAAAACTTGGCACTGAGTTTCTTATTCTTCCACTGTATATGGGGATGATAGTGTCTTTGTGGCATTATTGTGGGAGTTAAATGAAGTATCATATGTAGATGCCAAGCACAAGGACTTTTATGTAATACATTCGCAGAAAATGTTTATTCTCTTACTTTGTGAGTCATTGATTCAAAAGTACTTGTATGCTTTCTGTGTGGATTGTACTGCTAGGCTGCTGTAAGTTATTCAGAGATAAAAGTAGGATAAAACCTGCTCTTAACCAGTTGACTAGCTATTTGGGAAAAAAAAAACCTCCCCCCAAACCCAAATACAGTCCTCTCAGTATACGCAGGGGATTGTACCCCCCTACCCCTATATACCCAATCCGCACATACTCAAGTCCACAGTCCGCCCTGTGGAACCAGTGTCTACGAAAAGTCGTCTCTCTGTACGTGTGGGTTTTGCATCTGGCAAGCACTGTATTTTCGATTTGCATTTGGTTGAAAAAAAAATCCGCGCATAAGTGGACCCTCACAGTTCAAACTCATGTTGTTCAAGGGTCAACTATAAACCTTAAGGTCACTAAGTGTCCAGTTATCAGTGCAGCTGCTAAAAGATGAATGAATTTTGGTAATTAAGGAAGACTTTAGTGAGGGGAGCCAACTGAGATGCTTAATTAGAGAAGACTGGGAGAAAGGGTATGCGCTTAAGTATTTGAAAGGACTGTCAAGTGTAAAGTGTGGTTTATTTAGTTTGTGACGATCCCAAAAAGGAGGTGCTTTTCTAACAAAATTTCTAACTCTCTGATACTGGAATGTTTTGCATTCTGAGGTGCTACGAACTGTGTTTTGAGAATCTTTTGGTTGCAGTTTCAGGTGAACAGAAAACTATATAGTTTAGCTTAATAAAAAAAAAGCATTGAAAATTTATTAGAAGGATACAGATATTTCATGGAATTCAAGTGCAGCCCAGTTTCACAAATAACTTAAATAGGAGCTGGAAAGTCACACGAGTCTAGTCATTGTCTGTCAGGTGCTGCTTCTCTCACATGGTTTCTTGCCCCGAGCGTATCAGCTTCTTTCCCTGCTTTCTTCTGCTGGCTTCCATGCTTTGGCACCTGTGTGCTTGCGCTTGGCTGCTTCATAGTTGCTGCGCTTCCATATCTTCAGTTCAAGAGACCATTCCAACTGACTCATGCTTCTTGGTCCCCAGGCAAAAGGTACAGAGGATCCAATTGACCAGCTTGGGGCAGGCTGGTCCAGTTAGTGGTAACCTAGTAGAGGGAGGTGGTGTGCAGGGCCTCGTAAGATAGAGATGGCTGCCTAGAGTCCACCTCGGGGTTGAGGGCGCTGCTCTCTCACGAGAGGAGTGCGGGCTGAGCAGATGCCCCAACAAGGGTTACAACAAGCTCCCAGGCTTTGCACAGAGTCCTCAGTGGGAGCACTGTAAAGCGAGCTCAGGTTTTGGTTGAAGACTTAGGATAGGTGCATTCTTAGGTCCTCTTTGGATATTTTAATGCCGTTAGCTAGAAACCACGTGAAATCCCTTTTCTATTGTGTAAACTATGCACACCATAAAATTTACCATTTTAACCCTTTTTGAGTATAAAATTTAGTGTCATTAGGTATATTCACGTTGTTGTGCAATGCTTATTATCCATTTCCAGAACATTTTCATCATCCCAAATTAACTCTGAACACATTAAACAATAACCCCATGTTCTCCCACCATCCAGCCCCTGGTAACCACTATTCTAATTTCTGTCTCTGTGAATTTGACTACTTTAAGGACCTCACAGAAGTGGAACCATACAGTGTTTGCCCTTTTGTGTCTGGCTTATTTCACGCATCACCATGTTTTCAAGGTTCATCCGTGTTGTAGCATGTATCTGAATTTCTCTCCTTTTTATGACTAAACCATATTCTATTGTGTGTATTTACTACATTTTGTTTAACCATTCATTTGTTGAGGAAAATTTGGGTTGTTTCTATCTTTGGGCTATTGTGAATAATGCGATCAGCCCATCATTTTTAAAGTATAAATGAGATTACTTTCCACTTGGAATCATCAAGAAACTTTTTTTAATAATGAGAAGGACCTTAAAGCCTTACTTACTCAGTCAATCTTCTTCATTTCATAGAGGGGAAACTTTCCTGGTTAGGGAACGTGAACGGCCAGTGACACAGCCTACCTATTTCTGGTTTATTTGCCATTTCTCTGCCCACTTATCTAAAATTATGAGAGCTTTGGCAGTTATGAAAGGGTGGCCTCAGTTAGGAACTTTAATTCTGGAGGATGCTGTAGACTTACAGAGTAGTAGATTTGGAAAGAATCTAATAGAGCAGAAGTTCTCAAACTTTTTTGCTTGGGTTTTTTGTATGAGTCATTTTCATTTTGCTTTGCTCAGTCAAAATGCACGGCTTATATCACTGACAGAGATAGGTGTTTGATGAATGAATCAAGAACTTAGAGTAATTGCATACATCAATGGTTCTCAAACTTTTTGGTCTCAAAATACATTTTGAAGACCCCAAAGAGCTTTTATTTATGTGGTTATATTATCTGTGGATATTTATCATACTAGAATTTTAAACAGGCAAATTTTAAGATATTTACTAATTCATTAAAAAATATCAGTAAGCTTGGCGATGGCTCAACAACCGAACTCAGTACTGGAAGCGAGGCAGAGACCTTAATGAAGTTGGAGGTATGACTGTATGAAATAACTGCTTCCTAAGCCGGACAGTCAGAAGGAGATCTGTTTATAAATAAACTACCACTAATCAAACAAAAAACTAGTATCCCATATCATGTTTAATTACTATGGTATGAAAAGTAACTGCATTACCAAAACGGATAATAGAGTAGTTGTTTTATAATTTGTATATCCTTGTACTTTGTTAGTAGAGATATGCTGTTTCAACCATTTCTCCCTTCAGATGTAGGAGTGTTCATGGTGAAGTAACTGAAGAAAATCTGGCCTCACACAGATATGTATTTGGGAAAGAGAAGAGTTTTCCAGTAGCCTTTTTGGAAAATGGATATTGTTCTTTGACACTACACCAAAACTTGGCAAGTGGTAGTTTCTTAAAGGTTAGTTGTGATGTAGAATCTGAAGCTGTACCATCCTGTGTTGTATTAGAATATTTCAGATTATTTTGCACTTTAGTTGGATCTTTTGCCCACATATGATTTTATGACATCATAGTTCACTGAGTTGCGCAGATCTTCTAAATGGCAACATATCACATTATGCAATAAGTTTAAAAAATTGCCTTTGTCATTGTTACTTATGATCTCATTAGAAAAGTCTGAAAGTGTTGGGAAGCTCTTACAGTGGTGGATAAGAGTTTTCAAAAATTGTTATTTTCACTTGGAAGATTGACTTTTATCATTGGCCACAAATGCTGTCAGTTGTTTACTTTGAAGTGATAAGCTCATTTGTTTGTTTTTGCGAACATCTGCCAGTACCCAAGTCTAAATGATGGTGGTTGCCTGCCATCCGTTCTTTCCAGTGAAGGTGGTGCTGAATGCAAAACGTGCTGTCAGGTAGCTCGCCACTCAAGCAACAGCGTGAGTGTCTTTCTCTAGACACCATTGTACTTTGTAGACGTGCTTCCTGCCTACTTCCCATGTCATCACATGGATGTTAAAAAGGTGTGTCCTCAAGGGTTGAAATTTAATACAAGCCATGTTTTTTTGTTTTTTTTTTTTTTACTGTGAGTGTATGGGGAAGAACACAATGACCACTAAGATAGTTTGACGTCACTGCTTTGATTGGCGCCAAGATACCATAATAGCAGTTTTATCCTCACATTTATACCATTAGTGCAGAAAAAAGTGAATAATGTCTTACTATTATGAAAATAGTTTGGGCCTCATGGATTCCCTGAAAGGAGGAGTTCACATCCCTAGATGTGGACATCATCATTTCTAAATTGCTGACATAAGCCAGTATTCCAGCCTTGTGGATATCAGAGGAAAAGTCTGCCATAGTCCTAGGAGGAAAAGACATGGTGGAAGCCAGCACCTGAACTTATATTTTATATCCTCCTGGACATCTAGCATCCTTTGTGATAACTGTGTAAACATGCCCACTGTCATCCTGGGGATGGAGCCAGCCCTACAAAAGCAGAGCTGGGTGTTGAGTTTCTGAAACTGTGCCCTTGTGGTTATTTGAAAACTATTTGGCATTTTAAACTCCTTTGTCCTTCTTGACACTGAAATTTAATATCATGTAATTGACACCCAATGATGATGTCAGGCCTTTGGGCTGTGACACCATCTGTTGGCAGCATGGCTTTGGAGCTTCTTGCAGTTGAATTTTGCTGCTTCATAGCAAAAGTAAAGGAGTAGTGCATTTGTTAAGAAGATGATATATAAATCTTTTATTTGAACTGGTGTCAGCAAACTTGTTTTTCATGTTAGAATACTATATTCAACAATCAAGCTAAAAACGAAATATTTTGAGTAAAACTTAGTGTTGGTATTTTGACATTTGCAAATCAGTGGGCCTAATAATACCTTTCCTCTCTCCCTTGTTTTCAGCAATGGAAGAGTTGATAGTTGAACTTCGCCTCTTTCTTGAACTCCTGGACCATGAATATCTAACATCAACTGTCAGGGAGAAAAAGGCAGTAATAACCAACATTCTGCTGAGGATACAGTCCTCCAAAGGTGAGTCTCATTCAAATATCTGGTCTTTCTTCTTCCAGCCTCTTTTGACTTCCACACCATCTTTAATTCCACCATCTTTCTAAAACATATTCGTTTGTTCTTTAACTTAGGAACTTACTTATTCATCAAGTTTTCATTGAGGGTCTAGGCTTGTGCCAGGTACTGTGTTAGCCTCTAGGGAAGAGAAAGCCTTTAAGAAGCTAATAGAATTGTGAGTGTGTTGGGGTCCCCAAGAGCACCCCGATGTCTGGAGATTAACTAGAAGGACTCAAAGAACTTGGCACGTTGTTGCACTTACTCATGCCCAGCACACATTACAGCAGTAGTGAGGATAATAGGGCCTGACAGGCTGATTGGAAGGGAAGAAGAGACTCAGGCAGAGTCTGGAGGAGCCTGTGTGGGCTTCCTTACACTCTCTCCCTCCCGTGAGGGTCACATGGAGCATACTCTGTTCTCAGCAACAAAAATGCAGCACCATGTGTATGACATTTCTGTCAGGGAAGCTCATCAGAAACTCAGTGCCCAATGTTTTTACTTGGGGCTGGTCCTGTGGGCACCCTCTGCCTAGCATGTGCCAGAATTCCAGACTCCTGGAAAAGCAGGTGTTTAGCAGGAACCACATTTATTCGCACAAACAGTGCAGGCAGAGTAAACCAACCTTACCAACTGGGGAACAGGGGGTGGGGAGGGCACTTATGAAGTCCAAGTTCCCAGGTGCCAGCCAAGGGCCAGCCTTGCAAGCAGGCCCCTCTACAGATGGCAGCCTCAGGCCTGCTCTGTTAACTCTTTTATGCTCAGTGGGTAAGACAGAAAAACGGAATAATAGAGAGCTTCAAAGGGTTATGAGAGCATGGTGGGGAGAGTCCAGACCAGTTTAGTGAGAGCCGAGAGTGGTGGACGCTGAGGGGCGGTTCTTGGAGGTTACTACGTCAGAATCTTGGAGGCTCTGTAGGAGATGGCTGGATGAGATGTAGGGATTTTTCTTTTAAACATCTTTATTGAGACATAATTCACAGGCCATACACCTCACCCATTTAAAGTATAAAATTCACTGGTTTCTAGCATATGAAGCCACAGTATGACACAGTCGTATTTGCGTTCTACAGAGCTCGCCTGGTCGGTCTGGAAGGTGGGTGGAAGGATTTGGTGGCAGACTGAATGTGAGTGGTGTGGATACCTGGGCAGAGGTTGAGAGCAATCACTTAGGAGAGAAAGCAGGTTGAGGACTGTATCTTGGGGTCAGTATGAAATGTTCACGTTTGTAATAATTTTGTGACTTCCCTGCTCAGACTCTTTCATTTGTACACCTTTGCCTATGGTCCAAGTTCAGGCTCCTTAGGCTGCCCTACTAGGCCCTTTGTAATATGTGGCTATTCGTGTGAACTCCTGAGTCTAACTGGCTTTGCTTCCTGGCTCTGCCCCAAATGTGTGACCTTGCCCTAGTTCCTTAATCTCTTTACACTTTATCTGCAAAAAAGTACTAAGTAGCATCCACCTCATGGGATGTCGTGAGTGTTGAATGAGATGAAATGTTTCAAAATAGTGCCTGCCTCATGGTGTCACTCAGCAGCTGTGGACCATCATTTTATAACTGCTATTATTCAGCAGACCAGCTGTTGTTCTTTGTGATTCTTTCATTAGCAGAGGTCATGCTGCTTTGCAGCCTCATCTCCTCTGCGTAGGAGGAGCCACTTTGCTTTCTGAGTGAGTGGTCCCGCCATCCGTGCTTATCCCCTTTCTCAGCCGGGCCAGACTCCTGGTCTGAGCACCCTGCGGGGTTTGACCTGCTGTGCCTCAGTCGTGCTGTCTGCTCTCCCCCAATTTCCCGTCCTCTGTTCCTCCGCCCAGCGGCTTGAGCCCTCGTGTCTCTGTGCTTCCTTCTGGACGTAGCTTCTGATGTTTTCCAGTTCATGATGTGTTTCTTCAGCTCTTGAATTCGCTTTAAACCCACACGCTGATTTTCTGTTTTTTGGTAGCAGTGGAGTTTTCATGTGTTCTTTTTCTTTTCTCCTTCTCTCTTTTTTTAATTGTTTCCAGTTCTTTGCCAAAGTTCTTGTCTCTGTTGCAGCCACTGGGGGTCAGGCACTAGGCCTTTTCAGGTTTCCATTCCTGGCCTCTAGCGTCGTGCTTGACGCCTTACAGGTGATCGCTGTTAAGTGATTATTTTTGAAGGTCTTTCCGAGGGAGCTCTGGCATGTAGATAGTGCTGTGCCCAAATTGAAGCTTGTTCCTTCCTCTGTTCTGCCTTTGCTGGCGCAGTGCTCACCACATTTTCTAACAGTTCATTGTATGTGTATCTGTCTTCCCAACTCGAACACGAGTGCCTTGAGGGGTGTGAGCTCGTATCAGTCATGTCATCCATAAAGATGTTTATTATGGTAGCTGACTTTAAGAGAGAACTTAACAAAATTTATTGATTCCTAGGAATGTGTCTGCCCCCTCAGTGCATGGGTAAGTACTGTCCTGAGTAGACGTTCAGGTGGAGCAACTTGCCTTTGAGAGGCAGCGGGGCATGGGGAGAATGTAGGCTCTGGGGCCAGCTCCATCGCTTCTAGCTGTTTATGTTTCAATTTGTTCCTTAATTTTTCTTTTCCTTTCTTTCTTTTTTAAAATTTAAGCCATAGATTCTTCACTTGTAAAATGGTGACTAATAATACCTACCTTGCAGGATTATTGCAAAGAATTAGAGAAAATAAATATGCATAAAAATGTTTGACAAAGGGGCTCAGAAAATGATGGCTGCTAGTACTATCATCCTCATCTTCCTCATCCTCATCCAATTCTGTGGTTTTGGTTAATACTTACAGGTTTTGAAGTGAAAGATCATGCTCAGAAGCAAGAAACTACCAGCAGCCTTCCAGCCCCTCCTCAGATGCCTCTGCCGGAGATCCCTCAACCCTGGCTGGTAAGTTGAAGCCCCACTACCTCCACAGTCTCTGGGGCACGGATGAGCCCCAGGTGCACAAGATGGGACAGACACCTCACTTTGCTCGAGGCACTCCTTGGAGTGTGTTTCTGGAGAAGCTGCTAGTAACAGCTAATTGGTAGACCCTAAGTGTAGCTTTCTCTTAGGAAGCTGGTATTTCTGTGCAAATTGGTGGAGCCCCAGGCCCATAGAAATCTGTTCTTAAGTCAGATTAAGAAAAAAAATTAGAGGATTTAGCAGGCATAACAACAGTTGGTAGAGCCTGAGAACTCAACTCTCTTTCTGAACTAACTCTGAATTTGAATACCTTACTCTGAAACTTTAATATTCATTGTGATGCTTCTTCTGGGGTTAAATAACTATTTTTTTTCCAAGACAGAAAAACATAAACATATTCTAGGAATATGTATTTTATTTGATTTTATGCATTCAAATTCAAAAAAAATTTTTTGTCATTTTGTTCAATCTGGAGATACTCACTTATGCAATTTTTCATGTACCCTTCAGCTTTTTCTGCATTTGCTGTTTTCTAACGTGTTTACTCAGGGGAATTAGACTTTTATTCGAAGTTAGGACAAAATCAGTTACTTAGCAATTCTCTGTGTTTGCTCTCAGTATGAATCATCTAATTATCTGTCTGCCAGGATGTGAGCTGTGGGAAGGCAGGACTGCATTTATCTTTCTCTGCCTGGGTCCTAGCGTAGTGTCCAATGTTTAGTAGGTATTGAATAATTATTGTTGTAGCAGGGGATTGAAGGACATTAGCACTTATTGGGTTCCTACCACATATCATGGATCATGCTTGTTAACTTTTTCACTTATAATTTCATTTGATCCTCACAACTTGGCCTCAAAGAACCCCTAAAACACTTCTTATCATGTGAAGAGTATGTATACCCATTTTCCAGAAAAGGAAATTGAGGCTCAGTGAAGATGTGTGGTTTGCTCAAGATCATATAATAAGTAGGAAAGGTAGAGATTGTAAGTTTGTCTTTGATTTCAAATCCATCCTTTTCTCAGTAATACTAGTTCAGAGGTGTGGCATCAAAGCAGATGCAAGTATGACTCACAGACTGGAGAAGACTGGGAGGACTGAACTGGAACCTGGGGTTCAGCCTCAGAGCGAGGCCACCTGCTTCCCACTCCGACTTGTACGATTTGGGGAGGTTAGCATAACTTCTTGGGTGCCTCAGGATTATTGTGAAGATTAAAAGAGTTAATATATTGCAAATGCTTAGGATATATGCCTTTACATATATTTAAGTTCTGTGCAAGCTATTACTACTGCTTAAAGCAGTGCTTCTCAAACTTTGATGTCCAGGTGAATCACACAGCCATCTTGTTAGAGTGGTTCACTAGGTCTGGATGGGCCTTTGATGTTGCATTTCTAACAAGATCATTGTAGAAAATATGAAAAAACAAGAAAAAGGAAACTGAAGAAGTAGATGAAATTCATCTATATTTCCTTCTTCCAAGGAGAGCCTGTGCTCCCGTTTGGCATCTTTGCTTTTGGTCTGTTCTCTACCTGTGGGTCCAATACAGGGGCCACGGCCTCCAGTGGCTGTTGAATTCTTGGAACCTGGCTAGTTCCAATTGAGATGTAGTATAAGTGTAAAATACACATTGGATTTGGAAGACAGTATGAGAAAAAGGATGTAAAATATCTCATTAATAATTATGTTGATAATGTGTTGAATTATATTTTGGATATATGAGTTAAAGAAGATATATTAATAAAATCTATTTAATCAATTTCTATGGCTACTAGAAAAATTTAAATTACATGTGTGGCTCACATCTGTACCTTGCATTGTATTTCTGTTCTGTACATTTAATCTTTCCACAGTTGAGAGCATGTTGAATATGTAACTTTTATATTTTTTAAACATATGTATGACATAGTTTTCCTTTATAAGCTTCTTTTTAATCATTTTCTTTTTTTAACTCTCATCCTGTTGTAGAAACTTATGGTTTGATTAGCTTTCTACTTTTTTCATTGTTTCACTTGCTATTTTTAGATATATGAAATTAAGAGTAATAATTCAACAATATCAATCCTATTCATTGATATAGTGCTTATCTAAAAGATGAAGAACTAGATGTGAAATCGGTAGTTCATTAATTTCCTGGTCTTCATCTTCTGGTTTGTTTTTGTTTTTCCTTCTAAGCTTGTCTTGAACCTGTGGCTCTCCTGGGATATGTCTTAATGTGCTGTGTCTTGTATTATGTCATCATCACGTATCACATTGGGAAAGGTGTTTCGAGATTGAGGGTGAAGTAAAAACATCGAGAAGCATCCAGAAGTGTTGTAGCCCAGCCAGGTTCACTGCCTGCTGCTTAAGAGGAAGCCAATATACTGAGACAGCAGGTGTTGCAGCGGAGAAAGAGTTTTATTTCTCAGGGTGCTAGGCGAGGAGATGGGAGTAATTTCTCAAATCCATCTCCCCGAAAATTTGGGGGCTAAGCTTAAAAAGGTGGTTTGGTGAACAAAGGGCTAGGGAATTGGGTCTGCTGATTGGCGGGGGATGAACTCACAGGGTTGGGATGCAGAAATTATCTTCTCATTTGGGAGATTTCCTAGGTAGGGGGTCTCAAGGCTGTTGGATCTGTTCCCATGCTTATCCATGGGTCTGGTTGATGTCAGTGGGTACCCCTGGAAGGCAGAGTCTGAAAAATACCTCAAAGACCAGTCTTAGGCTTTACAATAGCAATGTTATCTGTAGAATCTCAAGTCTTGGGCTTTACGATAGCAATGTTATCTATAGAAGTAGTGGGGGAAGTCACAAATCTTTCATCTGTTAGGGAGGATAGTACCATTAAGCAGTAACCAGTTGCAGCGGTAAGGAAGTTAGGAAACAATGACTGGTTAACTTCTGGCTCTACCTATACTTTTATAAAAATCAGACCTTGATTACTATTTATACCTTATGACCCTACATTATTTTAATATGGACGATTTCAGAAGAGTTACAATGGATATATGAATTTCATGGACTCTTTTCCAGTGCTTCTAAAGTGCCATCCCAGCTGGCCTGGACTAAACTGCATGTCCCCGATGTGCCAGCCAGAAGGGAGTGAATATCCGTGTGGATGGAAAGTACTCATGACTAGCAATGTTTTCTCCCATTTTCAACTACTAATCATCTATCCATTTCTGTGTATTTTTCTTCAAATACAAGTTCTTGCTCGTTAATTCATTCATCTTCCGTTTCTCCCTTCTCCTCTCCTTGTCTCTCGCTCTTCCCTGGCCTAGGCTCCACTCTTGCCTTTGTCTGCAAACTGAGAAGCCATCCTACTGGTGTCATCAGAACTAGTAGTTGGTCAATCAGAAATACTGGTTAAGGGAGAAATTTTAAAAAGATGTATACATATGCTTTCAATATTTTAAGTTTAAACAAATAACTTTTGAGTAACAGTTTGGCCAATGGGTAATTTCTCCCTCCTGGTGCCTCGTACATGTGTATCAAGAGAATTTTTCCCTTAACGTCCAAGCCATGCTGTCACTTGGTATAAAACTGCTGTGTTTTTGACAGAGGGCTAAGGGCTACATTCTTTGAGTGTGGGGCTACTCATTGGATTCTGTTTGTCTCTTCTGCATAATCTATACACATGATTACATTGTGGTGTTTTTTTTTTTTTTGAGACAGGGTCTCGCTCTGTCATCCCCGCTAGAGTGCAGTGGGGTTATCACAGCTCACTGCAACCTCCAACTCCTGGGCTCAAGCAATTGTTCTGCCTCAGCCTCCCAAGTAGCTGGGACTACAGGCATGTGCCACCATGCCCAGCCAATTAAAAAACTTTTTTTATAGAGACAAGGTCTTGCTATGTTGCCCAGGCTGGTCTTCAACTCCTGGCGTCAAATGAGCCTCCCACTTCAGCCTCCCAGAGTGCTAGTATTATAGGTGTGAGCTACCACACCCAGCCTATGATTACATTGTTAATTTACAGTTTTTGTGAAATGATCTGAGTTTAGAATCCCTAGAATTTTATTAATGCTGCTCTATTCTTTTATAGTTGATGTGCCCACAACTAATTGAATAGCTTTTTTCCCCCTATTTTTAAAACATTTTTAAAAGGGGATTTATTTGACAAACATAAAAACATGGCAGATGCTTCATAGGCCACTTTATACAATAAAGTAGGCAATGATAATATCTTCGCAAGCATAAACACTCAGGTATACCAATGCCAGTTACATGGGTATAACAGTTGTAAGCTGATGAACTGTGTTCATAAAGAGATAGATCAAAAATGGAAATGTATAAATATATATCACTAGGGTTGATAGGTGTGTGCATCTAGCTTCGTAACTGCAGTCATCTGCAATACTGTGACGAGCAACCTAAATCTTTTGATGAGAATGCTCAAAAATGTTGGTGGGTTACCACTGCATGTGCAGTTGCCCAGAGAGCTGAGATCTCAAGAAGTTTTATCTTTCATAAATGCACATGTGCAGAAAGGAGATCTCTTCATTTATTGAAGAAGTTTCAATGTTTTTATTTACACACATAATACTTGGACATAGTCAACGTTGTGATAATGCACTTTCATGGAGGCAGATTTGCAAAGAATGCATAAAGCAAATTAGAACTCTAAAAGTCTCTACATAGTTTATACCTCCAGTTTTGGAAATGATGGGAAGATGAAATACACAGCATTGCAATTTGTGCCATGTGTGAAGGGGCAGAAGTCGTACACCACTGAATAATTTGTCAGGGGAGACTTCTTATATTTTTCGCTGGTGTTTTCACGTATGTGATCTTTGAAATACTCATTGCACTTGTATTTGGAGAGTGGTTGTGGTCTACAAATTTTGTAAGTATATGCTGTCCATATGAAAGTCTGATTATTGCTTGGCTGTTGCAATTAAGTGATTTTCTGCTTTTGTAGCACCAATCGTAATTAGTGTTTAAACTTTTATCTTTCACCATGAAGTAGCCTCATACTTTTAACTTATCACAGCCTTTTTGCAAATGAACAATTTCACAGCTCTCTTCTGTTGTGTTGTAAGGAGCACAGTAAAAAGGAATGATACTCCTCTTCCCCAGTCCCAAATCTGTGTTAGTCTGGGTTCTCCGGAGAGACAGAACCAAGAGGATATGTGTGTATATACGCAAGAGGGGATTGATTAGGGGAATTGGCTCATATGATTATGGTGGCTGAGAAGTCCCATGACAGGCCGTCTGCAAGCTGGAGACCCTGGGATGCTGGTAGTGTGGCTCAGTCCAAGTCTAATGGCCTCAGAACCAGGAAAGCCGATAGTGTAACTCCCAGTTCAAGGCTGAAAGCTTCAGGCCCTGGGGGCCACTGGTGTAGGTCCTGGAGTGCAAAGGCCTGTGAGCTGGAGTCTGATATCTGCCCCAGCACCCCCTTCAGTCTGTTTTGACTGAACCTATCTAAAGCATCTCAGAGAATCATCAGCTGTCTTTGTGCACTCATTGTTTTCATTGGTTTATTTATATAATGATCAAATTGAAGTAAATAATTATAGTAATAAGAATTTAAAGAACAAAGCTGACTCTTAGTAAATATACAGCTCAACAGGTGGGACTGTTTGGAAGGCACTTGAGAGAGGAGGCTGTTGGCCACAAATATTTAGCATTTCAGGGACGTCAGTCAGGGTGTTTTATAGAGGGAGTGGAGAACGTGTGTCAACTCGTGAGTCAGTTAGGTGGAGCTTGGTTAAGATAGCTCTACTATATTTTTCTGATAGTTTTTCAGTAAATTTGTTATTCAGCAAGTAAGCCAGTCACTCAGTAAATTAAGTTTGCCTTTGGTGAACTGGCTTTTGGCCAGTTGGTCATTTGCTATTGGCAAGCTGACTTTTAGTAGAATTTGCTTATAGTGGAGTCAAGATGGAATGGGTAGGCAGTGGAGCCAGACAGAAGGTGTGCCGAAAATTAAGGTAAAAGCCCAAAACAGCCAGGTGTACTGGGAGCCTTGCGAACAGCTCTGCCTTGCGGGATAATTGAGTTTGGGCGGGAAGGCTACAGGTGAGGCTGGAATACTCTGCAGGGGCTACATTAGGAAGGACCTGCAGGCCATGCAGAGAAGTTTGGAATTTATCATCAAAGCAATGGTAAACCATTGGAGGACTTTTTTTTTAAGTGTGTGATTTACTTTAGCTAAGTGTTATTTCTCATGCACTGAACCACTACTGCATTTTATTTTTACCTCTTTTGTGGCATGTATTGAACACTGCCTTATCATAGTTATTTTTTATAAACTCTTTGAGGAATAAGACTTTTTTTTTAATCCCTTTTAGTGCCTAACAGTGCTTCATACAGTTATTAACTATCTCTTGACATTCTTTTAATTAACCTAAGTTTTAAACTTTGGAAGATGTTCTTTGTTTCTTATACTTTTTTTGTGTTTTTCACTTTGTATAATATGTAGAAAATACTGATCATGGCTCAAGGAAGGAAGCATGTCAAAAAGTTTTGTAATGTTGATGATGCTTTTATAGAGGAAGGGGATATTTTAATGTTACCGTTTTGCCCTCAAAGTAAGCTTGCCAGCAGCCTCCGGTGTCCCATGTGAACTGTGATTCCTTCTACATGGCTAGTGTCTCTTTGGATGTGCTCCTAGGGTGTAGGTGTGTGTGTTGTGTGGACATTTAGAACTACTCCTGAATCTTTGCAATCATAGTGTGGCATGCAGCATGTTTAACACTCTGCTTTAGCTCCCTTGCTTTTCAAGGGGAGGTTGGAATAGGCCAAAATATGCATAAGTATTCAAAGATGTTTCTGGGAAGAGCCGTGCCTTTCAAAAGATTTTTGTTTTTGTTTCATACTGAGAGTTGTGCAGCTATCAAACTGATTGTACTTAGTATGCAACAAGTGCTGAGAGAGCATTTGAGGAGGCGAGCCGGTTCTTTGGGAAATGGATCCTGTCTGTGTTGATGTTGGCTGCTGTGCCCCGCCGCCCAGCCGAACGCAGCCCAACGCAGCCCTTTCACTGAAGGGGTCTAACCCAGATGAGCACCCTCGGTGCTTCATTTCCTCCCCTCCCCTTCTTCAGAATAGCATCGAGTCTACAGCAGGAACATCTCAGATCTTTATGACTGAGAAGAAGAAAGAGCAAGGTAGACTTCTTTTGGGGCTACAGTACAATACATGTGATACCTGAGCAAGGCATTTTCTGGACATGTTTTTATTCAGTAACTTAAACAACCTGGGCTTACATTGTGTTTTGTGTGGTAGAACTTAATTCTTTGATATTTTAAAGCCAGAGCTTATGTAAATTTGATGTCTTTTTATGTCAGCAGATAACAATGAAGTTTTCTTTTATTGTGGTAAATACATAACATAAAATTTACCATTTTAACCATTTCTAAGTGCACAGTTCAGGGGCATCAAGTACATTCATATTGTTGTGCCACCGTCACCACCATCCATCTCCAGAACTTTTTCATCTTCCTGAACTGAAAGTCTGTCCCCATTAAACACCAACTCCCCAGCCCCGCCCCCCAGCCCCTGGCATCCCTCAGTGTACTTTCCATCTCTATGAAACAGTGAGGTTGGAGACCAGCCCTTACCCCCTTGTCTGTTGATTGCATTTCATCCTTTCTAAAGTACTTTCTTAGCAGCCCTAAGATCTCAGTTTGACAGATGAGATTATGAGGCTTTTTGAGATTATGTGACAAAAGTAGATATTTTACCAGTTTACCACACTACACACACACCACACACACAGTTGCAGAGCATGATTCAAAACAAAACCATTTATTTCCCCGTGGAATAAGATGTGGTCCTTTTAGAGGATGTGAACCATCTTGTTCTCCTTTCTTCCCTTGTCTTTGGAGAATCTCAGAGTTCCGGCTCGTGTATAATCCCGGTGGCATCTTTATCTTAAATTCACTCTGCAGCTGGATTCCAGATGCATATACCGTTTACACTCCTGATGACCTGGATGCCTACCTACTGGTATAAAAGGGAGGCAGATGACATGGCCCCGTGGGGCTTCGTTCTTTGTCCTGCACAAATAAAATGAGAGAAAACTTAAGAAAATATGTGTGACCATTTTCCCGATATTCACTCAAGTGCCGTGTGGAATGCAAATTAAATAGCGATCAGAATGGAATGGGGTATAATTTGGATAAAGTCTTTTATTTTGCCAAGAAGAGTATGTACAAAATTCTTGGTGTTAGGATTGAAACCATTTTTATAGTTTTAACTGTAAAATGTTATTATCCATTGAAAATGACTTTAATCCAGTCCCCTGTTTCCCTCAGCAGCACGGATACCTTCCTAAAGAATGAACGGTGGCCCAGGAATTTTAGATTATGGCATGAATGTCATGCAGTGCTGCTAAAATACTCATGCCAGGTAGAAAAGGGTTTTGCTGAAATGTGATGGAATTAAAACTTGAACACTAATTTTCTTATTTCAGAGTATAAAATTTTTGACTGTTAACTCTTAACAGGTTTTAATCACTGTAACCATAAAAACAGAATCTGGATGTATCACTGTATATAAAGAAGTAAAGTCAGAAAGTGAGTCCAAATTCTAAGGTTATATTTTTCTTGGCTCAGATCAGGTCTCATAATTTATTGGCATTTCTTGTGGAAAGGACTGAGTAATACATTGGGGTAGGAGAGGAAAGCCAGTGGGGCAGCAGCAGAGAGGCAAGGTGCCAGGTGTGAAGAGCGCCAGCAGGTGCAGAGGCGTTGGTGCTGATGTAACAGCAGGGAAGTCCAGTCTTCCTTAAGAGATGGATCTGCTTGTGCCGTGTGATATGGAAAGTTTTAGCCCGTGCAATCTTGGGTGGTTGGTTAGTTCCTTCCATCCTGTTCTGCCCAGCCACCTGTGTGTCAGGTGCTGAGGGAGGCAGTAGTGACCCAGACACAGCCCCTGCTGTTCCACAGCTTCCTTCTTAGCAGGCAGTGCCCACTCTGGCTGACTTCTGGCCTCCCCACTTACCAGGCAGCATGGCCTTTAATCTCTTGAGCCTCAGGTTCCTCATTTGTGAAATCACAGTTGAAATACTGACATCTCAGTGTTACTTCCTGAATGAGAGAAAATATATATAAAATATCCCAGGACAATGTGTGGCACATAGTAGGCAAATAGTAAATCAGGGTGAGCATCCCACATCCGAAAATCCAAAGTGAGCATTTCCTTTGAGTGTCATGTCAGCGCTCAAAAAGTTTCAGATTTTGGAGCATCTCAGATTTAGGATTTTTGGATTTGGGATGCCCACCTGGTAAGTTTATAATACAAATATTTTGAAATCCAAAAAATCCTAAATCTGAAACACTTCTGGCCCTAAGCATTTTAGATAAGGGACACTCAACCTGTAGTAATAATGGCAATAATTATTATTATATTTATACCATACAAGTATATGAACATGGTAATTTATTATTATTATTATTATTGGAAAAAGAATTCTCTGTAGATTTTCCTTAAATTAGCAAAGGTAAATACTAATGGGTTTTTTCCCCCCCAAAAGATGGGAATTAAAATATGGCCAGTATCGTAAGCCAGATAAGCCTATAAATCATATTACTATGCTGTTGTAAGTACTGGTTTTCTCTAATAAGACCTGGAGGGAGACCTTAAAGGAGAAGTTTACAATACCTTAAGGTAGATAAGTAGTGCTACTGTCAAAAAAAAGTACATTTGAAGGACCTACTCTGACCAGAGATTCTCGTGTTGTTTATCCTTTGGTGAAGACACAAGGTCAGTTCTCACTAATATTCTCAAAGAGGTAAACTTGGATTTATTGCCTATTGGCCTGTTATTTTATTTGAGACTCGGTCTCACTCTGTCACCCAGGCTGGAGTGCAGTGGCGTCATCGTAGCTCACTGTAAACTTGAACTCCTGGGCTCAAGTGATCCTCCTGCCTCAGGCTCCCAATGTGCTGGGACTACAGACGTGAGTCACTGTACCTGGCCTGGACCTGTAACTTTATAAGAACACTAGAATTGGACTCTTAGAGCGGAAGTGGGCCCTGGAGATTGTTATGATGCAGCACTGTGACTTATAGGCGAGGAAACTGAGACTCAGAGTTCTGGGAAGGTTGCACAGACCCGGGAACCACACTGGATCTAGACGTGCTACGTGCTACGTGTCTGAGTCATCATCTTCATTTCACGCTCCTGTTTCCTGCCTATCCTCTGGTTTCCTGTGATCCCTTTGGGAAACCTGTCTTCCCTGTTTTGTACCTTTTAAAATTTCTGTTAATTCTGATTTCAGTGAATTCTTACCTATTGGAAAGGATCTGAAGGTGTTTTTCCCTCTGAAAGCGCTGGCACTGAATAACAGTTTGGGTTCCTCTTCTCAGACTCTACTGTTAGACCTTTAACAAACCGTATGTGTCTGAAACCCTCGTGCAGATTTCAAGGATAAATGGTATTTGAGAGTAGAGTGTTTCTAGTAGTATTATTTTCTGAAGGCTATTATTTCAGAGTGAAAGTAGTTTGATTTTTTTTCATGATTTCAAAAATGATAAATACTACATAGAAAACCCAAGCTATACAGGTATTAAAAAAAGAGGTATTTGTTATTAACATTTCTGGTGAATGACCTCTGTCTTTGTATGTGTGTAAGCATAAACATGTAGATTTTATATAAAAGAATCATAGTACACCTGTTTTCTTTTATTCAACAGTATCTAGTAGAGATTTTTTAAGTAAAGGACTGTACACATGCACTGTCCTTTTAAATGTGGATTTAACAATATCTGAGCATTCCTCTCTTGATGAATATTTAGATTGTTTTTAGATTTTGCTAAATAAACTTTTCTTGGACATTCCTACACATTTTTTCCTCATGTTCCCAGTTTACCTTCTTGGCCTATATTTCTAGAAGTGGAATTATTGTATCTAAGGGTGTATCTCTCAAAAGGTTGTGCCAGATACACACCCACCAATAGGGTTTGAAAGTATCTGTTCAGAAATCGCATCCATTTAGAGAGTAAGCTCTTTGCCTTAACGCCTTTGCGTTACTTGCAGCCCTTAGGAAGGGAGTCTGACTTGTACTATTCAACAAACATTTGTCTGATTCAACTATTTGTAATGCTTTCCTAGGAGATGAATAATTTGACTGTTTCACCATACTAAAAGGAAGTTGGAACACCCTACATTTCATGAATAAAAGAAACTCAATGAATCAAACAACTCTTTTCCAAAAGCAACAAGCAGAGATTTTAACCTGAGTGTGGACTCCAGTACAGACCTCTCCTGGTGCTGAGCATGGTGTATCAGGTTCCATTTTAAGAACTGCTTCTTTAGGAAGATACGAATGACCTGGATGTGGTCCAGCATAAGACCACAGAATGATGACTGTCCAGGAAACAGCCTTCTGATGGGAGTGCAGAGGAACTGGAGTTACCCAGCCTGGGGAATAGGACGGGTGGAAGGGAGAGACTTGTCGTCAGGACACAGAGGGACATTGAGCTCTCTTCATCTGGCGAGAGGAGGGAGTTGGTTGAATTTGCTGTGGGTGATTAGTCTTCCACAGAGGACTTTATGGGCAGAGTTACGTGGAAAGTAATGGAGACTCACATTCTAGAGAGTTGACATTAACAAACAAACCAACCAACCGTGATTTCATTGGAATGTTGTTCTACTTGGAACCTTAACTTGGTAGACTTTGTTCTGTTCACTGGGACACACCTCGTCCCAGTTTGTTTACGGAATATAGATAGTGTGAAAAAGCTGCATGCTATTAATAGATAAAAGGAAAGAGAATGTGAATATCAAAAATGTCTTTAGTAGGCAGACCTGGTGTCTGAAAACCCCAGCTCTGTCATTTACTAGTGTCTGATTTTGAGAAGGTTGTTTTACATTCTGAGCCTCAATTTCTGTGTCTGTAAAATATAAGGCAATGTATACTATGTACCCTGATGGATTCCTGCATGGGTTCATGGATGTCCCCTGGGACAGCACAGAAGTGTCTAGTACAGTGCCAGGCAGACAGCAGGTGCTTGGTGAATGCCGGCTTTCCTTCCCTTTGGCGACCTCTGTTGGCAGAAGGACCGGGGAAAGACTTGGCCAGTAAATCCTGCAGGTGTTCGTGGGAAAGACAGGTTGGTATCGATTAGAGCCATCAGAAAAGTTTGAGACAAGAAGGGGACTTCAGCTGAGTCTTGAAGCCTGGTAGAATCTGGATCATCCTGAGGGGTGGAGCGAGCCCCCAGCCCTTCCACAGTCTGAGGTTCTGGCTTCACCACCAGAGAGTGCCTCAGTCTCTGAGTTTGTCAAGAGATTGTAATATGATTGGTTTCAATAAGGAGCAGATTCCTTCTCCAGAGAGTAATTTCCACTTTCTTTTAGAGAGTGGCTACTAGGTGATTTGCCTTTTTTTTTTTTTTAAAGTTTTCCTGGCACATATTAGGAATATGGTGAGTGAGAATGTGGGCAAACCTCACTCATTAATTCAGGCATGAGGCAGATCTGAACAGTTCAGGGTTGCAGGAGCTCACGGCCTGAGTGGTGGCCGTGGGGAAGAGTCAGCGTCAGATCTGGGAGGGTCAGTGGGGCGAGTGTTGTGGGGACAAAGAGGAGTCCAACAGCCCTCTCAGACCCCAGGAAGGGCCCGGTCCTGTGTGGGGAGGGGAGGTGGCATCTGGGCCACTCCCGTGAGGCCGCGCTGCTCGCTTGTGGAGCCCTGCAAGTTGGCAGGGACTGGATGGCCCGAGGCCAGGGCTGGGAGGATGCGAGCAGGAAAGTAGCAGAGACACATCTGGAACTGGTCCAAACCTCTTTGTAGAGTGAGATTCTTTTTTGTCATAGACTTTTCAAAGGGAAGAGGAAAATGCTGGCTTACACCTGTTAACTGGAAATACAGAATTTCCCTGTAGCGGTCATGCTAATTTCTGCGTTGTTTTTCTTTTCTTCCCCCAGCCTCCTGACAGTGGGCCTCCACCGTTACCAACATCTTCCCTCCCAGAAGGTTATTACGAGGAAGCCGTGCCCCTGAGCCCTGGAAAAGCTCCGGAGTACATCACGTCAAGTGAGTGGTGGGCTCTGTGTGCCTAGCTGGTCCCTTGATCTCCAGGACTGCTGGAGGGCCTGGCCGCTTTCTGGGTGTGAAGGGGAACAGGGCATTGTACAACATGATGGAGATGTGGGTCTGAGCAAACTTTGAGCCCACAGGGTGGTAGATGCAGAAAGGGCTGGAAGAGGCTAGAGAGCCTCCGGGTGCCTTGTTCTGATTGCTGTCTTCCTGGTGACTCAGAAGTCGGGAGACCTCACTGCTGTGGGAACAAGCATCAGCACATGAAACGTGTTCCCCTTGGCAGAAGAGAAATGGCATTTTGTGGTATATTTTTGTGGGTGCCACAGCCCCCACCCCCTTAGCCTTTGAGCAGAGCATGTCCCCCTCGGGCTACGTCCACGATCAGAGCAGTTTCTACCAGGCTGGAGTGCAGTGGTCATATAGCTCACTGCAGCCTCAAACTCTTGGGCTCACGTGATCCTCCTGCCTCAGCCTCCTGAATAGCTGGGACTACAGGCATGTGCCACCATGCCCAGATAATTTTTAGTACAGACAAGTGTCTCACTGTGTCGCCCAGGCTGGTCTTGAACTCCTGGGCTCAAGTGATCCCCTGCCTTGGGCTCCCAGTGTGCTGGGATTACAGGCGTGAGCCACCGTGCCCAGCCCACCAGAAAACTTTTGCCTAAGTTATAGTCCTCATGGCTCCGGTTAGTCGCCTGCTGGTGACCCTAAGGAGTACCTCTTTGTTAGTACCCAGCCTTCAAGTTCAGGTAAAGAATGACATGCTGACATGGACTGTCCCTGGAATGTGTTTTGGAGCTGTTGGCTTTGTATCTCTTGTTGGGATCTGTCAGGCAGCGTGCTGCTGTCTCACAAAGGTGATGAAGCGGAGCATCTGAGTGCATGTCTACTGGGGATGCAGCTTGCTTTTCTCTATAAAGGTAGGTAAGTAGAAAGTGGAAGACAGCCTGCTCATTCTAACCAAGAGGCTGCCAGTCTATCACGTTTCACGCCGTGGTCTCTGACCTCCTCTGTCTGCTTAGGAAAATTCTCTCCTTCATCCTGACGTGGTTTTAATGTTTCCTGAAATCTTGGCTATGTAGAGACTTTGTGTTTTCGGTTCTTTCTCTTCCCTGGCAATAAACAAGTGTAGCTATTCCAGCAAAGCAGAATCTAACCTGATTGTCAGAGGGAGATTGTTGTAGATTTCCTCATCAGTGTATTTGTCTGAGCGTGACGAAGGGCTACATAGAAGTCACGCCAGCTGGACTGTGGGCCCTTGAGGATGAGGGGCTTTTCTAGCTCACTCTGGCCAATTTCCTCAGCTTCTGGAAGAGTCCTGGTGCAGAGAGCCCACTGTCAGTAAGTAGTTGTTGCACTCTGAATGAGAAAAGGAATAGTTCTGATAAGGAGGCTGTAAAATTTTAAGTTTTGAGAACTATTTGAGAAAAATGTATTTAAATAATTTCTAAGTGTCAACTATTTAAGAAGATAGTAGATTAATTAGAAAAGAGAAAAATTAAATGGCTTGATATAATTAAAAAATTCATTGGGTTCCTTTCTTTTTAATGGCAATGAGTAAAGAAAGAAACATGCTATTTTGGTGAGGGTGTTTCCTGGCATTTGCGACTTGCGTCTTTGGCTTTCCCTCGGCTTTCTTCCCCCTCCCTCCCCCTCTCTCCCCCAGCGTTCTTTCAAGGCTTGAGATGTGGGGGGCTGTCGTAATTTTCATTCTGGGAAGCTCCACGTAGCTGATGTGCCGTGTCCTCTTCAGTGGAGCTGTTCCTCAGCTGCTGACAGGGGAGCAACTTGTATTGCACTAGTTCCAGAAGGAAAAGGAACTGAAGGACTCACGCTCGGGGAGACGTGGCATCAACAACGGTAGTAGCTGTGGCTTCTCTGGTCAGATGTCTGCTGAACTCTTAGTTGATGGCTTGAGGACATGGCCACCTCTCCCTGGAGGGACAGCAGCGCTGAGTTGACTTGTCAGCTCAGTCCAGGGTTTTCCTGCCTTCAGTTAGAGATGAACTTTGAACAGTTTTGTTGAACCCTGTGTCAGTTACGGTATCTTCTGAGAAGCAGACCTGCTGTGAATGTCATGGAGTAAGGGGTTTATCGGAGGAGTGAGGCCGTATACGGTTTTGGGAACCAGTGGAGACTCCTGGAGAGAGGCTGGATGAGGACTGGGGCCCGTGCCGCTAACTTCCTGAGTCCTAATGGCATAGGTGGCCAGCAGCTCCCAGAGCAGCACATGTACATGGCCCAGGACTCAGAGAGGACAAGGCAGGAGACCCTGTGGGAGCTTGCACCAGCAAGGTGGCCAGCAGATGAGCCACAGCCCGGGTGAGCTGCAGTGGCACCTGGCGCCCCACGCCAACCTTCAGAGTCTGTGGGCTGCTGCTCCCTCTCTACCTTCCACACCACTCCCAAATTTCTCCTGTGCTCACCCTAACCCAGAATCATCCAAGAAAGGGAATTTTGGGAAATGTAATTCCAGTCTTGATGAGTTGATACAGTAGAAAACCACCACAGTTTATCTTGCGTCAATTTGGCATCCATGCACACCTCTTTAAACCACGCTGATTTTCCAAATAAAGACAAAAGCAAAATCATGCTTGATCCTAACATGATTCAGCTATTGCCCACATAATGGGAAATCCCCCAACTCCCCAAAGAGGATACAGAGTCCGTTTATCCAACCTTTGGGTGACATTCATTCTCTTCTGGACCCTATAACTTAAATTCTGAGATGCCCAGGTGATGACTGTTAGCACCTCTCATGTTAAGATGGTAGGGACCTGGGGTGGGGGGAAGAGAGCATCTACATGTACAAATACATCTTCACCCAAATAAGGAAGAAAAGCTCATGACAAGTTCAGTCCTCACCTTTACAGCTGGTCAGTGGTCATAGCTGGTATTTATAATTTCCTGTACTGCCCATTCCATATTCCCTTCACCCTCAGCAAACCCCTTGGTTGATCATGGTTTCTTATTGGTGGGGTGACCCAGCTTCCTTTCCTGAAAGGTCTGGGCCATGAGTAGGACTTCCTGTGTTGGATGGTTGTAATTGTTCCTTAACATTAATCAGAGGGCATGGGATGATGAAGGGGTGCCCAGGGGCCCTCCCAGGTCCCAGACATGTTCTTCCTGCTCCCGTAGTGTGGAGACAGCATCTTCTCGGTCAGGATCAGCCACCCAGCCACCGCAGTAGCCACTGGCTTTGCCTGTTGGTGTTCTGGTGCGAGGAGCCCGGCTTGGCTGGGTGGTGGCTTCCACTTCTAGTTTAACCATTGCCATATCCTGCCTTAGCCCAGCAGAGTCCAAAATTTTAGGGAAGGGAAGCAAAGATTTTGTTAGTAGATCACCAGGGGTAAGAGTGAGAGGAGCCCCTGCCATTCACCCCTCGATTTTTGGGCTTGTGACTCCTGGCTACGGGAGAAGCTGCACCGCTGGTTCACAATGTACGCTGCTTGGAGACAGTCTGGAAGGTGTGACCGGCTGGCTGCACTATAACTGAGTAGTCCAAACACGGTTGTACTGGCTGACTGGTCAGCTCCTTCAGGGGGGTGGGGAATGTGGCAATTTCCTGAGCATAAATCCCTTCTTGCACTTCATTTGCTATAAAATGAATTCCTTGGTCAGAGGCAATGCTGTGTGGCATCCCATGATGGTGACTCACGGCTTCTGTAAGGCCATGGGTGCTTTGGGCAGGAACACCATCGACCGGGAAGGCAAATTTACTTTAATGATCTCCTCATGATGGAAGCGGACCAGTGATAGCAATCTGCTGCTAGGTGGCCAGCTGATATCCCAAGGAATGGTGTCAGGGGCAGGGGGTCAGGGGTCAACGTCAGTCTGTGCTGTTTGCAGGTGGGGTGCTCAGAAGTGCCCAGAGGCAGGTGAGTCTTCATGCGTGGAAGTCCATGTTGCTGAGTTCCGTGCATAACCTCCATCCCTGCCACCACGGCCACTTGTGCACGAGCCCATCTGAACAAGAAGCCAGGGGACAGAGGCTGACTGACGTGTGTGTTGTTCACTGAGTGCTAAGATCCTCTTCTGCTGTGGTTGCTCTTTGCTAAGCTGTCTCCTGGTACACAGATATTCACATCGTGTGCCCGTTTGGGAGGTCTACTCGCAGGGTCTTCTGCAGACCAGTTGTTTGCTATGAGTTTTCTAATCATGTTCTTATCAAGTCTTGACCGTCAACCAAACCATTAGGCCATGCGCATGGGTCGCTGTTGAGCGAAGGGGCGGCACAGCAGGAATAGGGGCCGGGAGCTGCTTGCTTGCGCAACTTCCCTACATCTCCCAGACCTGAGGGGCCTGCGTCACACAGACCACTTTAATTTGATGGTGGGTGCTCCTGGATGGGTGGCTCAGGTGGCACCTTAATTTGGTGTTCTGTGGTGAAGACTCAGTCTCTGCCAGGGCATCAGCAGCCGAAAGCGGTCTCTCACAAGCAAAAGAGTTGTCTTCAGAGGCTGGTAGGGGCTCTGCCCCCAAATCCCAAAGGCCTGCACCGAGCTTCAACTGTACGAGCCTGCCAGAGGCATTCATTGCCAATTTCCGGAACAGTTTGACTAGAGAAGCAGAACCACTGTGATATGGACTGGAAGACTTATTCTCGGGATTAGACCTCGCTCAATTCTGGGAGCGGCTGTGGCCTTTGTGTCTGGTAGGACCAGCAGTCTGGGAGAAAAGCTGGGCCTGAGGTGGGGCAGACGAAGGAGAAACTGAAATCCCTGAGGACAGACTGCAACTCGTCTGTCTCTGGCTTCCTCCAAACTCAGTGACACAGGTGACTTGCAGAAGACGCAGGTGGCCTTGGCTGTGGAGTTGTGTGTGCAGCTGTCCCAGGGCTCCAAGATGCCAGAGGAGGAGATCCTGCGGCAGTGGGGGGCTCTAAGTCCGGTTGTTGCCCCACACCAGCACAGTGAGCTGCAAGCTGCTACAGCAGCGGCCTCAGTGGTACCAGCACCACACTGGCCTCGGGGAGAATGCCTGCTGCGCCTTCCCTCCCTCCAGACCCAGTGCGGCCACCTTGCCCAGACCACACAGGGAGGTGGAAGTGGAGTTCCAGCTTAGCTAAGGTGACACCATACAAACTCGCTGCGGCTCTTGTTGGTTTTCTTTGTTTCGCTTCTAGATTTCATATTTATTTTCAGCTTTCTAATTTCTTGTTGTCTTGTTCTCCTCCTTCTGCCTCCTCCGGGGATTGGTTGAAATGCCGTGTCTGGTTTCACGGGGTGTGCTTTGTGTCTAAATGAAATACATCACGTAATACAGCTCGCGTCTGGAGGTTATTACCACTCCAGGCCCTGGTACTGGAGCGTAAGGTGTACGAGCGCTTCGCACCTGCTTCTAGTATTTTCAGGTTCACAAAGAGCTTCTCTGTGTCCTTCGTTTGATCCTCACAACTCTGGGAGAGACAAGATGACCTTAAAAAGACGCAGTCATAAAGAAATTGAGTGATTTACTGTATTCCTCTAGAGTGGGAACGAGAACTTAAGACTGGCCGTTTGAAAATGTAAGTCAGACCTGCTCTTTACTCAGAACTGCCCAGTGGCTTTCGATCCCACTCAAAAGTAAAAGCCGAAGTCCTCACAGGGGCTCACGAGGCTCTGCAGCACCCCCGTCCTGCCCACCTTTTCCTCCCACCCGTCCCCACTCGCTCAGATCCCTGCCGTCTGTGGAGCTGTGTGGAGCGGTGAGATGACAGCGGGGAAAGCCCTTTGGGAATCTGAAAACAGTGGATGCAGGTGCAGAGCACCATATTGTTACCAATTGATACTGGAGCCCGAAGGAGCGTCTCCAAAAATTAGCTGATAATTTCATAATGTATTTCATTTGGACATATTCTCATTCTCCTATAATTCCTTTGTTTTTCATCTCTTTCTCCCCCACTAGAATGTAAGACCAAAGAGGGTAAAAGTTTTTGTCTGTTTGTGTCTGGCATAGAGAGCGCAACCGACACTTGCTGCATAAATGGACGGCTGTGCTGTTCTGACTCCTTTGTTCTGTTGATTTTTCCATGCTGAATTTCCATTCAGTTTTTTTGGTGACATGTCTAATATTGTGCCAAGCTTTGTGCTCAGAACTCTTGAGCTGCGACAGGAGGTACTGACACAGCTGCTGCCCCAGCAGAGCCGTCTTCCTGTTCAGCCTCTGGCCCTCCTTTCTCTGAAAAGTGAGGTCAGAAACCAACAGGGAGGCCTGGCGGGTCTTCTGCTTCTTGCTCATGGAAGCCAATATGGCAAAAGAACACAACAGGGTCCCCACAGTCCCCCACTTCCTTGTGAGGACATGGAGTGGACAGGGTGCCAGCACTCACTCACCCCCTAACCTCTGTCTGTAGCTCGTGTGGCCTTGAAAGATAAGTTCTTACGGAATTTGAGTGGAGAGAAAGCATGGCCCTTTGGAAAGTCGTGATAGTGTAACCACCTTATCAAGCCATGGTTTCTGGCTCTTTGATTGCCAGATTTGCAATGTGTGGAGTATTGCTGTTGCTTTTATGATTTTTTTCTTTTTCTGGAAGGAACATTTTATAGTTAAAAATAACAGTTTATTGGCTCCTTCTTTAGTTCCATCAGAACTGCACTGTGATAGCAATTCCTGCCCGTGATACTACTAATAGTTTCTGGTGAAGAAGAGTGTGATGGTTAATTTTAGGTGTTAACTTGACTAGATTGAGGAATACCTAGAGAGCTGGTAAAGCGTTTTCTTGGGGTGTGCCTGTGAGGGTGTTGCAGAGAAGATTAGCGTGTGAGTGTGAGTGGACTAGATGGGGAAGAGCTGCCCTTGGTGTGGGTGGGCACCATCTAATCGGCCGGGGGCCCGGATAGAACAAAAGCAGAGCAAAGGCGGATTGGGCTCTCTCTTCCTGGAGGTGGGACACACTCTCCTCCTTCGGCCCTTGGACATCAGAACTTCAGGCTTTCTGGCCTTGGAACTCCAGGACTTACACCAGCACCCCTCCCCTCCTTTCCTCCCCACCCCCCGGTTCTCAGACCTTCTGCCTCAGACTGAGAATTGCACCCTCAGCTTTCCTGGTTCTGAGGTTTTTGGACTTGGACTGAGCCACACTGCCACCATCCCAGGGTCTCCAGCGCACAGACGACCTGTCATGGAACTTCTCAGCCTCCATATTCACCTTAGCCGATTCCCCTAATAAATCCCCTCTCATCCATCTATCCATCCATCCATCCATCCATCCTCTCTCTCTAGAGAACCCTGGCTAAAACAAAGAGCATTTCCTAACCAGCAACATCCTTTCAACACAGATCCACATGGTTCTGTTGTTGACTTTGGTCTCCCTCCTCACTCTGCACAAAGTGTAGACATCTGCATGCCAGGGCCTGATGGTGTCTAATCAACATGCCCTCTGACTGCCCCTGAAATAAAACCCTCCCATTCATCTCTCTGTGAATACCTGTGCCACTTACTGCAGGATTGGAAGGCAGTCAGAGTTCTTTGTCCTCCTCCCCGAATCTGGGTCTTTCTTGGGTGGAGCCGTGGTCTAGGACTTGGAGAAGTTCACCTTCTGGGGGGCTGGGGCTCTGTGCTGAGCAAGACCCTGTTCTCTTCATTGGGCAACAGCTGAGGATGCTTTTCAGAGCGTTGATTATCCTGTAGGTGCTGACTGTTACTCCTGGCTGTTCTTTATTTCCTGTCAAGTGGGCCTAAGTTTTCCTAAAAATGAATCTGTCAATTCTGCTGTCAGGAGAAGGCAAGACAATGAACTTACTGTCTTTTTCAGAGTTGTGGACCTCAGCCCATTTCCAAGGATGAGAAGGGCTACCTGGAACATAGTTCCCTTTTTTGGTTTAAAATCAAAAGCCCTGGATTCACGTTTTAGCCCTGTCCCTCGTCAGGGTTGTGGCCTTGGGTGAATTACTTAGTCTCTGAGCAGCGTTCTTCCTTTTCTCTGAATAAGAGTCACGATCTGTGCCCCATCCCTGGTGGCTGGGAGGGCCCTTGGTGAGTCTGAGGCAGGCCTCTGTCTTTCCACAGCTCTGTCCTAGCACCTGGCATATAGATGTATGTGGAAAAATACTGCCTGGCATATAGTAAGCGCTCACTGCGTATTTGTAGGATGAGTGAACTCAAAGGTAGTTCTCCCATTTACACCTGATTTATTCATTAATCTTATCATCTGTTCATTGTTTCCTGAACTTGATGTTCCAGAGAATGAGCTGAGCCCTGAGGGTTTCATGGTCCTGTAGCCATTGTGAGAATCGTCTTTCTGAAATAAAGATATGACTATGTCCATTGTCCCTCTGAAATCCCTCAGTGTACATGGGGTCCTAGCACAGCATGTGACAGGCGCCGTCTGGCCTCCACCCATCTTCTCTGTTCCGTATTCCCTCACTTGCCTCCACTTACCCTGTGTTCTAGCCATGCTATACTTTTTAAAAACCCTTTTATTGTAAAATACATTTACCAATAAGTGCATAGAATATGAATATATGCTCAATGACTTATCATAAACCAGCTGTGTAACCACCACCCAGGTCAGGGATGGAGTGTTGTCAGCCGCAGAAGCCCCCGCCCCTTCCTCGGCACAGCCCCCTCAGTCCCCGCTAAAGGCAACGACTTGCATGGATTTTGTGGTACTCACTGAAGTGCTGTTGAAAAACTGGAAGGATCCACTGTGCCGCTGCAGCATGTGTTTGCGACTTTCCAGTGTCTTCGCTCATTGTGTTCCTTCTGTCTGGTTGGCAGCAACTCATTTCAAGGTCTAGCTCCGAGTGATCTCTTCTCTTCAGTCTTCTCTGTGTCCTGCGTGTGCCATCCTCGTCCCTATCTCGGTAGTAACGTGTGTTGCCCTAGATTAGGGATTTCTCAGTCTCTTCCTGCTGTCCAGTACAGCTCCAGCAGCAATGGGACTGTCCTTTACCTGTGTTCCCCAGCGAGCCCCTGGAAATGTGGTGAATGCCACTGAGGAACTGGTGCTTAATTGACTTGAATTTGAATTTAAATTTAAATTTAAATAGCCACCTGTGGCTGCCCTGTGAAGGGGGGGTATTGGGTACATGGTGACTCTGGTGTGTATGGGGATGTGGGTGTTGGTGGGGGTGCGGAGGAGAACCTGCCTGCAGGGTGGGAGGTTTGCGTGAAGCAGCACAGAGGAGAGGCTGGGCCATTCTCCCTCATCCACTGTCCGTTGTGATCTGTGACCAAGACCTGTGGGTCTGTTCCCTTCGCATCTCTCGAGTCAGCCCCTCCTGGTGTCCCTTGGTCCAGTCTCAGCCAGGGCCTCAACGTCTCTTCCTGACATTGCTGCAGACGCCTCTCCTCTGCCCCCCTCTCTGCTGGTCCCTGCTCCAGCCCGTTCTTAGTGCCTTTGCCAAAGGTGCCTCTTCAGCCTCCTCAGTCCTTGCTTAAAATCCTGCCTGGACTTCTTTTCATTATTGAAAATGCAGCTTAAGCTTTATATCTTTCTGTTCCTTCCCTTAGTATTGAATCCTTGCAAGGAAATTGTAATGCAAACACGATTACTGAGTGAGTACAAGTTAAACTCCAGTTTCCAGGGAGTAAAAATGTGGGCTCCCTTCTGTATAGCGTCTGCCGTTTTTGGTGCTTCTGCTAGATTGTGCAAGTGCCTGCATCAGCCATTGTTCTCCGTATCTGCCATTTGTTCATCATCTGGGCGTTTGTTCCTCAAGTGTGTTTTGAGAAGTGAATATGTTCCAGATGATTCCGTGGGTTGAGGGGAAATCAGAGATGAATCAGACACTGTCTCAAGGGGCTTATCATCCCACACAGCTGAAAGCAATAATAATATTGACGACAGTCACTGGTATTTATGAAATAACTGTAATGTGCCAGCCATTCCTCCAAGGGCTTTGCAGGTACAATTTAAATTCGTGTGACAGTTCTTTCTTCTACGACTGCGTGTGCTTGCCCTGTGCCAGGTACTTTATTAGGTGCTGGGGCTATCACAGCCGACAAGATGGTCTCCTGTTCCTCAGGGGGTGCACAGCCTGGTAATGCAGTGTGACACGCAGGAGGGGCATTTGTCTTAGTTTGCTCAGGCTGCCACAACAAGATACCATAGACTGGGCAGCTTAAACAACAGAAATTCATTTCCTCCAAGTTCTGAAGGCGGGGAGTCCGAGCTCAGGGCGCCAGCAAGGTCGGGTTCTGGCGAGGGCCCTCTTCTTGGCTTGTAGATGGGTAGAGAGCAAGGTTCTCTCTCTTCCTCTTCTTGTAAGGCCACCAGTGCTGTGGGATTAGGACCCCACCCTTACGACCTCATTTAACCTTACCTCCTAAAAGCCCTGTCTTCAAATATGGTTACATGGAGGTTAGAGTTTCAACACATGAATTTTGGTGGGGGACACAGTTCAGTCCATAGCATCCAGCTTTGGTCACTCAGGAAGGGCTTGCTGGAGGAAGTGTAAGTTAAATCCTAAAAGATGAGAGTATTTGTCAGGTAAAGGCAAGAGGGTGAGTGGATGAACAGCATGGGCAAAGACCCTGAGATGAGAGGGGCTGTGATATATTTGGGAAACTAAGAGAAGCAGCAGTGTGGGTGTGAGTGTGCCGCAGAGTGAGGTGAATACCGTTAGAAGGTATGAAAATTCCAAGGATGACCCGGAGGAGAGAGGTGGCCTTTGGTCACGTCTTAAGTGTTAGGAGAAGGATCCTGCAGACTCGGAAGGACTTTGACATAGAGACGTGGACACAGCAGAGCAAAGGACCTCTGTGGGCCAGGGCTCCGAGTGGCAGAATACGATGCAGAAGGAGGGTAGTGCTGGCCTGCAGGGAGGTGCTGAGGCATCAGCAGCATCGGGTCTGGTCCATATTGAACAGTCAGAATGATTTTTATAAACACAGAATTTTTAGTCACTTCAGTTTAGAACTTTTCATTGAGTTTCTACTGCCAGCGTCTTAGGGTTTTTTTTTCTTAAAGAACAAAAGTCCCTTTCTCATTGAATTACTTGCCTATTAAAAATATAATGATGTGCCCTTGAGCCTATAGGCAGACTTCAAGATAAAGTCCTTTTTACCTTTGTTTGTTTATTTTTGACAGATTATGACTCGGATGCCATGAGTAGCTCTTATGAATCTTACGACGAAGAGGAGGAAGATGGGAAAGGGAAGAAAACTCGGCACCAGTGGCCCTCTGAGGAGGCCTCCATGGACCTGGTAAAGGATGCCAAGATCTGTGCCTTCCTGCTGCGAAAGAAACGCTTTGGCCAGTGGACCAAGTTACTCTGCGTCATCAAAGACACCAAACTACTGGTAAAGCATTCTGAATAGGTTGCGTTTTTGTAAAATCAGTGAGATTTTGTTGGCAATCTAAAGTGATGGAGTTTATACCAGTCAGTGTTAACACCAGCCACTCAGGAAAGGGGAGCTCTCAGACCTCAGCGAGGACCCACGCGCTGGCGCGGTCGTGTGCTAGTATCCATCATAAGCCGTCAATGAGCACTGGGAGAGGTTGCGTCTGTACTGATGTTGGTTTCCCCAGCTCCAGAAGCAGCCAGTGGACAAAATCATTCCCATTCTGGGGCAGTGTCTGTGGTTTGTGTCAGTGGAAATGCACAATATTTTAACTTGCCAGAAGTTGCAAGATGGATTTTCTCATTTGTAGTGAGTCAGTGAATTCCTCAAAGCCAGGTCATAGGAGTGGGACGGGTAGGCCTTAGGAGGTTTGGAGGGGACAGTGGCCAGGAAAGGAAATTCTTTTGGAAAGCTTAAGGCCAATTCTTCTTTTTTTTAAATCTGAGAGTCAGAACAGGACGATAAGTAAGTAACAGAGAAGCAGGGGATGGGGAAAACACAGACCTTTTGCTGTAGGTTATTCCAGTGGAGGCTCCATCAAGGAACAAGAGCCTTTGAGAATGATGTGGCAGCTCTTCCTCCCTCCTCCCTGCCTCCCTCTCTACCTTCTTCTTCCTTCTCCTTCCTTCCTTTAGAAACCATGGTTGATTATCAGAATTATGAACTTCAGAGTATGTTTTTGCCTTTTGTTTTTCCTTCAGAGTAACCTTGGGGGAAATACTGTTCAAAATTATATCATCAAAACAGAAAACATGAGAATTTATGTTTCTGTATATCAGTCTTTAGTGGAGCAAATAATACTTTTCCCCCAGGTTTCATCTGTGAATTGTGGGAATTTTATTGTACTAGGTTCTTAGGACATTGTATATTTTTTAATTAATGTTTTTGTTCAGTCTTTTAAAAATGGCCAGAGTACATATTTTTTCCACATGTGTGGCCTAAATTTCTCCCAAATTTAGAATATGCCAAAAATGATGCAGTGGGGAATTTGAAAGAATGGAGGGAGAAAAGATTAATATGGTCCTTATTTATAGTCTGACACAATGGCTGCAAGATGTGGATTTATTATATAAATATTTTAAAAATACACAATCATCTCTCGTCTGACAGAGAAGTTCTCGAGCGTAGCGAGGGAAGCCTTGCGGTGGGATGTGGGGCCACAGTTTGGGGTCTGGTCCCCGGCTTTCCTCGCTACCACTTGTCTTCTCCCCCATCTCTGCTTTTTCTCCCGTTGGGTCTCCTACCAGCTCTCCCTTCTTCAAAACCAGGGTGATAACACCTGCCATTTAGAGCAGTTGTGAATATTTAGAAGAAATCAATAGAAAAGCCGGTGAAAGCACAGTCTTCAATAAAATGCAAAATCAATATTAGTTATTTTTATTATGTAGCTTTTTTCCTTTCAAAAATGACCTATGATCCAATTGTTCAGATGACCCCTGTTGACATAAAAAGACAACAGTAATAAAAGTAAATGCTTTCCAAACTTAAACCTGACAGAAAGCTATAAAGAGAAAACAAAAAGCCATGTTCTTCCCCTAAACATTCCAGTCTGTCTTCCCACAGGTTACTGCTATTAATAGCTTGTTTGTGTCTCCTTCTATTATAGAACGTGTTCCTTCTATGCCCAGGTGGCTCTGGGTGGGTACTGTGATGCACCCAGACACCCTTCTGGACCGTGGGACACAGTCTCCTCACTCGCAGGGAGGGTTGTTGAGCCCACTCGGGGCTGTCTCTGTTGAAGAGGGCCCTTGAGCCCAAGGTCAGCTCCTGCCCCAGGGTCCTGTGTCCAGTACCAGGGTGTAAAGGCCCAGACTCCTGGGGTGGCTCCGATGGGGCCCTAGCGCTGAAGAGCTCTCAGGGTGTCCTGAGGCCACTTGAGCTGTGTTGCAGGGCCCCTTCTTTGCCTAGTCCCACTTCTCCGCCTCCCTCCTGCTGGCGTTGTCTTAAGGGCACACCTTAATAAATGTCCTGTATGCTGCTTTCTGTTGTAGAGCAGCTGCCCTGGGAATCCTGCCTGCTAAGACCTCCACGTTGCAGTTCGTCATATTGCTGATAACATATCTATCATGAGGCATTTAACTTCACGAAAAATACAAGCTATAAAATTCCCTTTCTGAAATGCCAGGTGTTTGAGATGATGGATATGCTAATTACCCTGATCTGATCACTCTATTATGTATATTGAGACATCACTGTGTACTCCATAAATATGTGCAATTATTATGTCATTTAAAAGAAGTTTAAATAAAAAATTTTAAAACTTCCCTTTCTGATTCCTTTCACTGTACTGTTTACTTTCTACCTTTTTTTTGTACTTATTTAAAATGCAAAAAATCTGGTAAATGGTAAACTCAAAACAATCTGAGGTTAGTTGGTTTTGATGTATTTTTTTCTTCCTTTTTAGATAGGGCAGCCGTCAGTTGAATTTTTTAAAAGAAGGGGTGATATATTCCTTATCTCTGCAATTTGAGAGCTGTGGATTCAGAACTGTCAAACAGGAAAGGACTCTAGAAATCGTTTCTGAAAATAGGTCTTTGTTTATACCTTCATCAGTAAATGGTTGAGAGTCAAGCATGCAGGCTCTGCACTGTGCAGTGTTGGGCTGGAGTCCTGGGTCTGCCACTTTGCGGGTTCTTAGCTTTGGGCAAGTTATTAATATTAATACTTAACCAGCTGCACCTCAGTTTCACAGTCTGCAAGTCTGCAGAATGGACAACTGTCGTGATTAAATGAGAAGCATGAAATGCCTTGTGATGTCAACACTCAGCACTTGGTAGCAGATATATTGTTACTAATAATTTAATGTAACTTAATAAAATAATAATAATAACAGCAAAACATACTTTAAGAAATGAGGAAATGGGCTCAGAAAGCTTAAGAAGCTTCCTGGGACCCAGATTAGGTAGGTAACAGAGCTAGCACCCGGACATCTGACCTCCGAGACTGTGGCTTTCCATTAATGCTTTTGGCCCTGAGTAAGACAGTTAAACAAAAGTGGGTAGGGGGACCTTTGGGCAAAGATTTGATTCTAAGTTTTAAAGATAGATATTAAGCAAGGGTGATGTAAACTAAATCTCAGTTTTAACCTTACCAATTCAAAGCTTTAGAGTGGACGTCAGTTCTGTAAGTGGAGCAACATGAGTTTTGGATCCTCTAGTCACCTAGAAAGCAGACCTTTGCAGACATTTTTGTATAATTTATATTGATGTTTATAGTCTTAATAAAATAAATGTCTTTCAGAAAGGGGATAGAGGTGTGATAGGCAGACACCATACAATATAGGTTATAAAGTAAAGTATCTGAATTATTGTCTCTCCACATTAGAACCGTGTAGTTGCAACAAACATATTTTATATATTATTCATGTAGATATAAATATATTTTATATACTTTTATTTATAAATATATTCCCAGTCTGTTTTCCCACAGGTTACTGCCACTAACAGTCTTTTTGTATCTCCTTCTAGAACTTGTTCCTTCTATGCTCAGGTAGCTCTGGGGTGGGTGCTATGATGTGCCCATAAATTCCATCAGAGTAGGGACTTTTTGCTTCTTGCTGAATCATGTCATAGATGTTCAGTAAACTTTTGCTGAATTAATGAATAAATGTTATCTTCCCGTACTTGGAGGCAAAGTGTCAGTATGAAGGACTGTTTTGTGTGTGTGAAACTTACTAGTCTTCAGATCGGTTTTCCAGTTGCTGAGTATTTCTGCTTTCCGATTGGACCCTCAAATGTTTTGCCAACATTCATGTTTTCATTATGCTGGAGTTTTATCAGGGTTTCTGTTTGAACTTTCTTACAATATAAATTGATTTGTTGTGTTGATGCAGTGCTATAAAAGTTCCAAGGACCAGCAGCCTCAGATGGAACTGCCCCTCCAAGGCTGTCACATTACGTATATCCCGAAAGACAGCAAAAAGAAGAAGCATGAGTTGAAAATTACTCAGCAAGGCACAGACCCGCTGGTTCTTGCAGTGCAGAGCAAGGAGCAGGCTGAACAGTGGCTGAAGGTACGTTGTCGGTTATGTTTCTGAGCCATTTTCGATTCCAAACCTCTTTCTGAGATCTACTTTTAATTTAATTTGTACTTTTTAAAAGCATAGGCAAAATGGATTAACCTGAATAGCTTTGTCTTTCATAGCTGAATATTCTGATTACTTTGAGGTGAATCAAATCAGAAACGCGTTTCACTTTAACTCTTGTCTCTATAGATTTGCCTGTTCCCAACATTTCATATAAATGGACTCCTACAATGTGTGGCCTTTTGTGACTGGCTTCTTTCCCGTAGCATCTGTTTTTGAGGTTCGTCCGTGTTGGAGCAGGTGTCAATACTTCCCTTTATATTGCTTTTTGTGTCATATGTGGGAACTCATTGCTTAACCTGAGGTCCTGAAGACTTACACCTGTGCTTCTGAGTGATTTACAGAATTAGCTCTTCAATCTAGGTTTATGATCCATTTTGATTTAATTTTTGCACATAGTGTGAAATAGGGGTACAACTTCATTTTTTTTGTGTGTGGGTGTCCAGTTTTCCCCATAGAAGTCACTTGATCCTTAGAACAGTGCTTTCCTCTTGCAGGGAGCATTTTCATTGCCTGTGCCACATGCTTGGGGGTGTTAGCACTCCAGAATCAGGGTTTGAGGTGTTCAGAGCCACCCAGGTTCTTTGAAGTCAGCCTGCAGTCCATTCAAGAGGTTTATATTTATTTTATTTCACTCTTAACTCTAAGATGCATTCCTTTGGGGTCCCTGTCCTGATTGTGGGTGCTTTGCCAGGGATGCCCTGGACTCCAGCTTTTGACCCCTCCTCCCACTGAGTGGTCAGAGATACTGCCTGCCCTCAGCAGCCTCCTCTGGGGCAGCAAAGGCCATGCCGGTGGCCAGGCTACCTCTCTGGATTTCCAGCTTCTTCTGGGTCTTGGCCCAGTAATCCCTCACTGTCATAGTAGCTTCTTTATGCTTTTGGGAAGATGTTTTATGTATTTTATCTTGCTTTTCTAATTGCCTTCATCAGGAAGATTGGTCCAAACCATCTATTCCATCATTGCCTGCTGGCACCTGTTATGAAAAAGGGGTTGGGAATGGGTGGGAAAACCTGCTGAAACATTCTGTCACTGGTTCTTACAGCATGCAAGTATGCGTTAAGTACTCATTAAAATTCTTGTTTCCCTCTTGTCCCCAGAAAACTGTAAAGGTCCGACTCCACGATGGTGACAGTGATTGCCATCATTGTGTCTGTCCGCTGCTCTGAACGCACAGATGTTGTCTTTTTTGTTTTGTTGGGGGTGGCTGTGTCTTTCCTCGTATCTGTATCGTATGGGAGGTTGAGGAGAGCATTTTTTTCCTCTGGATGATCCTCCTGGAAGTCCTGTGATCAGAAATTTCTACTGTTGAGTTTATAGCCTTCCCGACACAGAACTTCGGGATGTGACATATTAACCCCCTCTGTTACCAGTATCACTGAGGCCCTTTAAGTTTACGAAGGACTTTCCCACCATCGTTATCCTGTAGTCCTCAAAACAGGCACCTGAGAAAGGTGTTATCATTAGCGGTTTCATTTGAAAATGAAGTCAAGAGACCGAGTCTCAGGTAGGCGAAGTGATGCCAGCTGTGCTCAGCAAGCGATGGAACTGGGAGTCCAACTTCACGTCTCATCCTCCTTGCATTGGGCTCTCTGACATTTGCCGTTCTCTCCGTTTTTTATTCCTCACGTCTGTGAGTGTTGTACTATCCCTTCAGTAAGGAGGGAACGACAGTTGTGAAATAAGTGAGAAGCTTTCTTTATGATTCTGTTTTCTTCACCTGGTCCCACCTTTTTGGTTACCTGTACCCATCCTGCGTTCTCTGCTTTACTGTTCCTCAGTGGAGAACCACGAAAGGCCACTCTGAAACTTAAGCTTTCTTCTGTTTTTCCTCTGTTCTTACAGTTTGTTAAATATTTCGTGCATACTAAAGAATAGCTCTCTTCTTGCTGGTATTGATCTGAAGTCATCTGGACTGCCACTGGGAATGGCATGGAGCTGACATTGCAGCTGACAAATACACCATTAAAAACAAACTTTTTCAAGACGTGAGATGCTGATGGAGTGAAATAATCTTGTAACTTGTTTCACCAGATGTGAGATACTTATAGATCAGAGGCATTTAGCTAATTATAGAACGATGACTCCATTTATGAAGAGAAGTTAATTACAAGAATTTCTTTTTTAGGATTTGCTGATATTTCTTAAAAGGGAATAAATAAAACAGGGTAAATTATCTTTTTCTGAAGAGTTTAAATGGATGAATTACTCTATTTAATGCCTGTGCTGTTATTTCCATTGCATGTGACAGGATGAGAACCTAAGAAGTCTTGATTAGAAATGGTGGGCAGATGACAGTCAGTTACAGAATTTTAGTTATTTTAGGCTGGCAGAGGCCTGAGTTGGTCTAGTTCAGTTTCTTCTAGATACTGTCATTAGATCTACTGCCTTATCAGAATCACCTGGAGATTTAAAAAACATCGATTCCCAATGATTCAGATTCATTTGGGACCTAAGAATCTTTTTTTTCTTTTTACTTTATCTCTTTAAGATCTACAACGCTACAGATGGAACTGAGACATGCCTCCCCTATTTAATTCTCTCTCCCTTCTCGAAGGTAACTTTTATCTGAACTTGGTCTGTATTGCTATCTGGGTATGCTTTTTAAAAAATGCTTTCACTTATATAGGTACACAGCCATGAACGATCAATATTTTTTGCATGTTTTACAATTTCCATGTAAATGGCTTCAAACTCCACGTATCTTGCAGGTGTTTTTTCCACTCAGAACTGTTGTACATCCATTCTCGTGTTGATGGCCACTTAGTGTGTCCACACCCTCTCGCCACCGAGGCAGTGCTGCTGTGAGCGTTCTCGCGCCTTGTGGCTTCTCTGGGGTGGATACCTTGGATACCTCACATTGGAACTGCCAGGTTTAGTATGTGCACATCTTCAGCATCACTAGATTTTGTCACATCGTTTTCTTCACTTCCACCGGCAGTGTAGGAGAGCAGTTGTTCTTTTCTGTGTCTCCTTTCAGAGTTTCTCTGCACGTGTGCGAGCAGATAAAAATGCCAGTTCCTTTCCTCTCAACTCCCCATAGAAAAGGTGCGGTGTTCTGCGCCTTGCTTTTTTCACCTAAGCAAAGTATCTTGGAGATCTTTGCAATTTAGAGAATAGAGCATTTTCTCTCTCTTTTTAAATAGTAGATAGCATTTCATTGTATAAATAGACTAAACTTAAAAAAAATCTGTCTCTCATTCATGGACATTGGGTTGTTTTCAATCTTTTGATAGGACAGACAATTTTATATTATTAATGAATAGCCCTATACATATATCATTTCATACTTTTGCTAGTCTGTAGGCTAAATTCCCAGAAAGAGTAATTGTTTGTATGAAGGTTATAAGCATTCATAATTTTTGACATATAGCCAAATTGCTCTTCATAGGAGGTCCTGGTTTTCAGCAGTTAAGTGCAGGGTTTTATTGGTTTTTATCTTTCCCGGTGTTTGTTGAGCTCCTTGGTTCTGTGGGTTGGTGTCTGTCCTTACTTTTGGAATGTTTTTGGCCACTTTCTCTTCAAACATTTTTTTTTACCTCAATTTTTTTCTCTCCTCTCCTTTTGAAATTCTGTTTGTACATAGGTTAGGTCCTCGGATATTTTCCTATAGATTTTGGATACTCCTCTGTTTTCCATCCCTCTGTTGTGTTTCAGCTCGGGGGATGCTCTTAGTTCGCTTCCTCAGGTTTACTGACCTTTCCTCTTCCGTGCTGGGGGCTGCCACGCCCAGCTGAGGAATTCTTCTTTTCTGACATCCTGTTTTCCATTTGCGGCATTTCTTTCTGTCTTTCTTTAACAGTTCCCATCTCTCTGCCGAAATTCCCCATCTCTTCCTGTTGTGCACCTTTTTCATTAACTATTTTAGCATATTTCCCTCATAGTTATTTTAGCATCTCTGTTAACTCCAGGCTCTGGCCCGTCTCTGGGATGCTTCTGCGGAGTGTGTCTCAGGAGTTCGTGTTATATTCCATACATTTTGTGTAAAAGAGCAGTGGAGGCTGAAGTGAGTCATATTCCCTCCAGAGAAGGGTGTGGGCCCTCCTCCTTCCGCTGCTGCTGGGTGGCCTGTGTGCGTCTCGTCTGTGGCTGAGGAGGGTCTGCACTTTGTTGCAGTGTCGCTTTGATTCACTTCACTTTTGCCGTCAGAAGGGTCGAAGTGCTGGATCAGGAACTTCCCATGGGGTTGGCCTGAGCTCTGAGACCTGTGGTGAAAGCCTGGACATCTCTCTTGTGTGCTGCAGATGCGTGACCGGCTTTCTGAACCAGCTTGTTGTTTTGTTTCTGGTTTTGGCCTAACAGTCAGCTTTCTGGCTTGCTGAGGTGGTCTCTGTGTTCTGCAGTCTCGCCTCTGGCTTTTTGTGGCTTGGGAGAAATCTCTCTGCCCTGTGCTCTGTCTCTCGCTGTTGAAGGCTGGCTGCCTGGTACGCTGGGAAGCCTGGCCCTCCCTGGGGGGCTTCGCACCGCCCCGCCTTCCTCTGCAGAGCAGCGGCCCTGCACTTGGGAGAAGTGCTGTGCATCTCAAGGGGACCCCTCTGAACTCTGTTTCCTTGGCTCCGGCCTCTTTGCTGTGCCTACACACTCAGTAAAGCCCGGGGAAGGGCTGGCGGGTACGTGTAGGCACATTCTGTCACGGCGCTCCTTGCATTGTAAAGTCATGGCAGCCCACGCGTGGCTGTTAATCTTTGGCTCCCCCCTCGCCCCTCTGGCCCCTCCTGCCAGTGACGAGGGGGGCTATGGTTACTCCTTTTCTGTGACGGGCTCTTCACTTTTAGGATTTAGTTCACTTAGGTTTCTTTGTATCCTCATTGCTTGCTTGGGTTCAAAAAATACCTTTTTTTTTTTTTTTTTTAAAGTTATACACTTGTTTTATTTGTCAGGGTGAGAGTGATGGTCGCCGGTGCCTTTCTGTATGATGACCAGAAGTCAGAATGCCCTGCGCCGCCTTTTTTCCTTCATCAGTCTTCCCAGAAGTTTATCAGTTTTATTCTCTCAAAAAAACAAGTTTTGGTTCTGTTGGATTTTTTTCTATAATATTGTTTTCTACTTTAGTTCTCCTCTTTATTATTTTACTTCTACTTTTTTTGGGCTCAATTTGCTGTAATTATCCCAACTTCTTGAAATGTACACTTAGATCGTTGACTCTTAACCTTTTTTCTTTCCTTATACGTGCATTTAAAACTATGTGCTTCCTTCTAAGCACAGTTTTGACTACATACTATTAATACATGTTTTGACATTTTGTGCTTTTGTTATTATTCAGTTCAAAATATTTTCTAATTTCTGTCGTGATTTCTTCTTTGACTAATGGTTTATTTGGGAATATACTGCTTACTTTCCAAATATTTGGTGATTTTTAAAATTATTTGTTTTTGATTTCTTGTAGTCACAGAACTTCATATGATTTTGCATGTTAGGAATTTGTAGACTTGATTTATTGTTCAACATAGAGTCAGTTTCGGTAAATTTTCCATGTCTATTTGTAGAGAATGTATATTTTACAGGTTGGTGAATTGGTCTGTATGTGTTTGTAGACTGTAGTTTTTTTTTTTTTTTTTTTTTTTTCCTGAGACAGGGTCTCACTCTGTCGCCCAGGCTGAAGTACAGTAGTGAGATAATAGCTCACTGCAGCCTCGAGCTCCTGGGCTCAAGCCATCCTCCCTCCTCAGCCTCCTGGGTAGTGAGGACTACAGGTGCTCACCACCATGCCTAGCAAATTTTTAAAATTTTCTGTAGAGACAGGGTGTCACTATGTTTCCTAGGCTGGTCTCAAACTCCTGGCCTCAAGTGGTCCTCCCCCCTTGGTCTCACAAATGTAGATCACAGCCTTTAACTGTCATGTTGAGATCTTCTTTTTCTTTTAACCAAAATGATTTAGAACTTTGTAAGGATAGTTTTATGTGAAATGAGTTAGTGCTATCATCATAGCTTTTTATTTTATCTCATGAAGGCCACATCTTTATGATTGTAGTACTTTTTTTTTTTAAATGAAAGAGCTACTATCATAAAGGAGCAAGCCCCACTTAGCTGGACGGTAGTGTGTTAGGATGAGAGAAAAGTGAGGGAAGAGTGTGGAAATGCAGGATATATTCCTGGAATACGTTTAACTCATTATGATATTTTGGGTCAACAAACTCTTTCCCATTTATCTATCAAATGGAAATAATTATCACAATTATCAAAGAGGTAGAATAAAACAATGATATAAATACACTCTTAAAACTATAATAAGTAGGTAAAATAAGAATGGTGTTATTCATAATACCACTTTTAGGATTCCCATAAAAGCTTTAACAACTCTTTCGTATGAATTGTTTTGTAAAACAAATGCCAAATCTTTTATTAATATGAACTGCTATTATCCTACATTATTTAAGTATTTTATTAGTAAAAGTTATATTAATAAAAACTTTTTATTAATATAAAGTGCTATTATCCCATATTGTTTAAAACTGATGATCCAGACTTTCGATATTTTGAAACACAGCTTTAGTGTAACAATTAAAAATCTTTTAATGAAGTCATATATACTCTTTGTCAAGTATGAAGACACGAGGGCTGTGTTTAACTAATGCATGACTTTGCACATACTTCTTCAAGAATTGCTGCCAAATTTGTTTCTCCTTTCTGCCTGCAACTTCTATTACCAGCAGCTCTTGCCAAAATTAACTGACTCTGTGTGTGTGTGCATGTGTGTGTGCACGTGCACACAGATGTTGAAAACATGAGCTGTTGTATAGGGGTCAAACAGGAGACAAGACCCAGTGTTCCCAGAAATGGAGTGGTTAGGTTTCCTTAAAAAATGTGCAGAGATTGTGTTTCTTGAGTTGAGGGCTCAAGTTAAAAGCAAACAAAACTACCACAAAACATATAACAATTTGTTTTTTGGAGGATTTGTGATTCTGAATTTGGATCTAGTTTTCTTAAAAACATATTGAACCTCTCATACAACTTGACTCTTTAAATAGAAATGTATTGATATAAAAACCTCATTTGTAGCTATTGAAAGGATTTGAGTGATAAGCCTTTTATTTATGACTCCCGAATTAACTCTGCAGGTACAATTTGGCAATAAATAGAGACAGAGTAGAAAGACAGTTTCATGAAAATAACCTGATCTTGGCAACTGGTTGAAAAAATCCATGGAAATAAAGACTGGTTCATACTAATTGATCTTTTTAACAATGCCTTTGTTCATACCCTGGACGTAATTGCTGTTTAGTCTAGGGGAATGTAAGTCATCTCATGATGCCGTGAGGAACCCCCAGCCCTGCCCCCGGTTGGTGTCTGGCTCTGCTCGGGTCTGGAGTTGTGGCCAGAGCTGCTGGAAACACTGTTACTCTCCAGGAGGAATTTGAGTTCTAACTGGGAGGAAAGTCAATAATTAGAGAATAAGAGCATATAATTTGCCTGTGTGCAGTATTCTAAGCATTCAGACCATATGGTTGGGTTTATCAGGAGCGGCTCACAAAGGCGGTTGTGTGAGTTAGCTGTGACAGCTAGACCCGCTTACCCGACGGGGCCAGGAGAGCCGGTGAGGTCAGCCGGGCGCTGTGTCGCGGCGGGGTGTGGAAGTTTGACTGTGTATGTGCCAGGTGGCTTTTTATTGATTTGCCTTTTTATTTTTAAAAACACTTTCCTCCCCCGCTGAGGACTTCGGAAATGGGCACTGAGGACTAGGGAGACTTTGTCGTGAGGCTTTTCTTATTTTGGTGATGGCTTTTCTTTCCCATTCATTCACTTTTTTTCCCTCGTAGAAAATCTCAAATCCAATTTATTTTTTTATTCCCTCATTTTTTTCCCCCTTTAATCAGAGTTTTTTAGTGACACTGGCACGAGCAAGGCACGGCCCCTCCTGTCAGCACGGGCACGGCTGGGAAGACGCAGGCAGACCCTGCGCCAGACTGTCGTGATGGGCGGACGCGAGTCGCCTGTGGGCGTGCGCGTCCCACGTCCAGCACGCGGGGGGGGCCAGGGTGGGCTTCCTGGGAGGGGCCTCGGCTGAACCTGATGAAGGATGGCCTCAGTCTAGCTCAGAGAAAATGCACACCGTTCACCCAGACCCTCCCCACACACCCCCCGCGGCTGGTGGGAAAAAGCGGGGTGGTACTGCCAACGTCCTTTGTTGATTCTTCCCCCACTGACGAATAAAAAAAGAGAGAGAGACAAGACAATTGTTTTTTTAATAAAAATCTTTTGCCAGAGACCATAGGATTGTGCAGGCTATGTTTTATGGAGTAAAATGAAGAACTTGTCAAGTTCAGCCTTGTTTGTATAATTGAAACACATTTTCCTTTATTTAACACTGTAATCATGGGAAAAGAGTTTAGGTTTACTAATGCCTGTTATGGGAGAAGTACTGGGCTGGATACTTAATGTTTGTTTTATCATTTAGTTTTCACTGTGACCCCCTTAGGTGTTGTTCTGTGCGTGTTATTGATGAGGAAAATGAAGCCAGAGACTAACCTGCTCAGCTGCACATATGTAGCAAGTGGGAGAACTGGGGTTTAAACCCAGGTCTGTTTGACACAAGAGCTGAGGAATTTTCCATTGTATTAACACTTTCTCTGGAGAAAAGACAGAGTCTAGTCCTCAAATCAAATAAAAATTTGCTTTGTCAATAGAAGACTTAATAATCACATTGGGGTAGGTGAGGGAATAAAGACAAAAAAGCAGTAGTGAAATTTGCACAAAAGTGAGAGAAAGGAAGAGGGATTTGGCACACTTAGAAGGTGTAGGTCCCTGGAGTGAGTGTCGTTTGGCTTCCACACCTCGGAATTAATGAGGGGAAAATGTTGCCCAAACTCTCCAAGTGTCTTCTTTCATCTTCTTTTTTTCTGTTTTAGGGGATATCACTTCATTATTTTTTTCATAAAACAGCTGAGCAATAAAATGGCTGGAAACACTATCCTGATCTTTTGTCAGTCACTGGCTCTAATCCCAACACCAGTGCAAGCCGAGTGAATTTGCATATGTCTGTTGAGGTCAAGTTGCAAAATTACTACACAGATATCTAGGACTTTGGCATTTCCTTTTTGCCCAGAAGGAGCTTGGGTTTAATTCAAATTGCAGCTTAGGTCCAAAAAAGAATTGAAGACATTTTGAAAAATTTGCTTGCTAACTTTTCAGTTACAACAATGTGTCATAGGCGCTAGACCCTCGTCTGTCTCATTTGCTGCATAGGCTTGGTGACCATAGCTATGCCTGGACATTATATGTGTTCCGGAATGATTGGGGAAACAAGTGGGTGACTGTGTGTAGCGATGGCCTGGAAGGCCACTTGTGCCCATAATCATGACCTATAGGCTGATGGGTCCCCCTAAGTCTAGCCTGGAATAATTTTCTGAGCTCTCAACATAAGCTGTAAGGTGCTCACAGTAACAACGTTGTTAGCAATGACAGCAGCGACCGTGGTTTGAACGTAATCCACCCCACCTGCTTCTCTGCTGTCTTCCTCTGAACAGGCAGCACTGCCCACTCTCTAGGAACAGAAATCCTGGAGTCATCTTGGAGTTGGCTCTTTTCCCTCAGTCCCGAGTCTGATCCATCAGCAAGGTCTGGCGATTCTCCCTCTAGGTGCCCCAAATTCCCTCCTGTCCCCCCTTCACTACAGCAGCTCCAGCCTGTGTTGCATCTGAACAGCTACAGCAATGGCCTCTAACTGATTTCCCTACGCATCCTTTTTTGCTCCAGTATAACTCTTTCTTCCCACAACAAGTAGTGCTTTCTATGACCTTCTCAGAATTGAGTGCTTGTTGTGTTGTAGGCTCTCAGGCATTTCTCCTTCAGAAGGTAGGTGCTGTTGCATCTGCACTGTTCAGATGGGGAAGCTGAAGCACCGAGCAGTTGGTTTGCCCAAGGTGAAAGCCAGGGTTACACCCATGTGGCAGGTCCTGCGCCCATGCTCTTGAATCCTGCCCCCTCTCCTTGAAGTGCCCTCGAGGTCTCTCCCCCTTAGGTCTGAAGGCACTATGTGGTCTGCCTCCAGCTGGCCGCCCCCACCTTGTCTCCTGCCTCTTTCTCCCCTGCCCTCCTGCCACGTGGCACTCTGGTTTCCTTACACATTTCACACCTACCACAGGGCCTTTGCACCAGCTATTCTCGTGCCCAGAACCCTCCTCTGCCAGCTCTTCACATGGCTGGACCCTTAAATGTCATTACATTAAGGCCCCCAAGGTTTCTTGATCTGAGTAGCCACCCACCATTTCGTTAAAGCACCATCTTTTATTCTTTGTAGCACTTACTGCTGTTTTACATTCCCTCCATTTTTTTGGTGACACTTATTATTTATGGTGATACCTAAATTACATGCATTGAAACTCTATGTGAGAAGAACCTCACATGCATTGTTCCTCTATGTCAGTTCCAGCACGGGCTAGACATTTGGTGAGTGAGTGAACAAATGAATACCTGGCATCCTGGAACTCAAAGCCAGGTGCTTTTGATCCCATGAATTTCCCTACCACACCTCATGCTTCTGTCTGCTCAGCTCATGGGTTAAGCCCTAGTTTAAGTACCTTTGTCTTTGGGCATACTCAAAAGATGTCTGCACTTTGCACAGGTGATCAAAGACGCCTACAGCAGCTGCAGTGGGCCTGTGGATTCAGAATGCCCTCCTCCGCCAAGCTCCCCGGTGCACAAGGCAGAACTGGAGAAGGTAAGGGCATTGTTCTTTTTGGGAATGGTGACCTTGCTGTTGATTTAGGTCTCCCTCAAAGTTTTAATAACATTCTCTGAGAATTTCAGCACTTCCAAGTGGAAAATTAAAAAAGAAAAAATGCAATTCTGCGTCCCATCCATTTTAACTGCCGACTTTGTGCTAAGCTTGAGTGAGTCATTTCACAGACTGCGTAGTTTTATTATTCCCAGCCAGAGATGAAGAAATGGACTTAAAGGTGCGAAGGGCCTTGTTCAACATCGCGTAGCTATCAAATGGCCAGGTTGATGTCTGAGTGCAAGTCTACTTCTGGGATACAGCAGGCACTTCAAAAATGTACCTTCCCAAAGGCTTATTCCCAAATGACCAGGATATACCCCCTCTGCGGTGAACCCATTTTGCTTATTGGAAGGCAGAAGTGGAGCACAGTGTGGGGAGTTGGCCTGTCACCTGTACACATTTTCTTGCCAGAAATGTGCAGAACCCATCACTGTTAGGCACACGTCGTGCTCTGATTGTACTTTATTTATCTGTGTGTGACTGATGCCATTTCCTTGGAGACCCCTGGCTTCCTGCCGTGAGATCTTCTGCCAGTAGCTTGTGTCCCAGGAGCTTTCTGAGCTGTCCCCCTTTGCCCCCTGCCCATGAACAGATTGTTTTTTGCCTATCCTGGTATTAGCCAGAGTTCTCCAGAGGAACAGAGTTGCTGAGATGTGTGTATAGAAAGAGATCTGCATGAGGAATTGGCTCACATGATGGTGCAGGGTGTGAGTCCTAGATCCGCAGGGGGCCGGCAGGCAGAGACCCCGCACAGCTGACGGTGTCTGCTGGAGAGCTCCCTCTTGCGTGTGGAGGCCAGTGTGTTTGTTTCACTTGGGCCTTCGACTGATTGGATGAGGCCCCCCACCCTCGGGAGGGCAGTCTGCTTGTTCAGAGCAGACTGATTTCAGTGTTAATCTCATCCAGAAACACCCTCCACGTTGACACATAAAATTAACCATCACAATCCTCATTCTGATACTGGGACAGAGCAGCCCTTTTCTTCCCCTAACTATAAAACCAATACTTGCTTGCTGTAGAAAATTCAGAAAGTTCAGAGAAACACAAATAGATAGAAAAAGTCACTTACAAGTCTGCCACGTAGAGGAGGCAGCTCCTTTTAACATGCTCCGAATTTCTAACCACTTTTTTCCTTGCATCCTCCATAATCATGTGAGCCAATTCCTTATAATCAATCTCTCTCTGCATATATGCACACACATCCTGTCAATTCTGTCCTTGGAAGAATGCTAACTACTGCAAGGATAGGCAAAAAAAGTATTTGTTCACTGGCGGGGGGTTAAAAGGGGATGGATTTTACAGTTTGGGTAAGCTTATGCATAAAATTTCTCATACTGCTTTTTTTCACTTACCTTTATATTATTAGCAGTTTTCCAAGTTTTTAAAAACTTATAACAAGCAACAAGCATTTTTGCATTTTCATCAGCTTAATATCAAATTTGTATGATTCTACTATCACTTATACAAATATTCTCTCCCCGAATTAGGCTGTTTTTTTTTTTTTTCAAAATAGTACTTGACATTTTTGCATAAATCTTTGCTGCTTGTGTGTCTGTTACCTGAGAGTAGATTCCTGGAAGCTGAATTACTAGACCAAAGGATAAGAACTTCTTTTCTTTTTTAAGATTTTGATTCATGTTGCTAATCTAATTGCTTTCCCAAAAGGTTGGTCCGATTTTGTTTCCCATCATGGCACCTCCAACTTCCTCTTTCACACACTCACATCAGAATTGGCAATTCTCCTTTGCTTCTCTTTAGTTTCTGAGGTGGTACTGTTAGCACCTGGCCAGGCCTGCTGCCCTGGATCCCATGGGATGCTTCTTGGTGTGAGAGCCAGGGCAGTGTCAGCTCTCGGTCATTAGACTGCTGCAACTTGGCTTCCCACCAAATGGCACTAACTCTTTCCCTGCAGTTCTTGTACGATTGCAGAAACCAACATTGCCTGGTCCTTGTGTTCTGAGTTGACCATGCGTATTCCTTTGTGTCCTGGGAGACATCCACGTGTTTCATCTGGGTCCAGCTGGCCAGTCTCTAAGGCACTAGGCGTAATACAGAGGGTCTGAGGAGGGCATGTGGAGGCCATTCCCCCCACTGTGACCCCACAGGTCCTCGGGCAGGAGTAGAGGGAGTCTAGCTGTAAATACTGTGTCTTATTCAGATCCTAACATGGCGTCCTAATTATGCTCATTAAACCTAGATATTAGGACTGAAATAATGACAAGTATTCCAGCCCCCTTTGAGGATTTTGGTAGTGACCTTGTCTCGCTGTGTATATTCTGAGTGTTTTTGTTACAAGCAAATTATTGACACCCAATGGTAGGAAATTAAATGGATGATGGAATTTTCATTTCTGCAAGGATAGTATGGCTTGGTGAGGGGAATATGTTTTGTAATCATAATATTTTTTTAAACTTATTTACAAGAGAAAGTGACTTGAATGAAATAGGCATGGTACAATATGTATGTTAGTGTGATATGACCTCAGTGAGCTTTTTCTTTGTTTTTTTTGGTGTTTTTAAAGCTTTGGTAGCAACCTAACCAGCCAGTCTTTGTTACAGTTAAGCCCTAACTACTGGATTGTTGTGAATTTGGCCCACATTTTCTTTCCCTTTGAGATAACTTTTAATTGATCAGTTACACAGCACGTGGCCAGTGTGGCCATTGTAAGAATAACTTAACCCTTTCTATCCTTGCAGAAACTGTCTTCAGAGAGACCCAGCTCTGATGGGGAGGGTGTTGTAGAAAACGGAATTACTGTGTGTAATGGAAAAGAGCAAGGTGAGTTCTGCTTGTGCCAAAAATATATAAACTAAAATGTGTGTGTATACACATAAACACACACACACAGAGCCAGGTCTGTAAAGTCTGATTGTGTGAAAATGTCCTAGGTGACCCAGTTGTGCAGATGTCATCATGGTAGGTGACACCGACAGGAATGGAGGAAAACCCTTTGGTTAATATCAGCCCATGGATCTTCTTTTTCCATCCTGCCGAACCTCAGCCCAGGTGGTTTCCTGTTGTCTTTATATGTGCCCTGCATGTATTTTACATATATGACTCACAGCAGGTTGTTCTTCACTTGATTTATCACCGACAGCTGGCATCTGGCTTAGAGACCTGACTTCCAGTGAAAAGAGGCTTTGGGTAATGAGACAGGAATCCATGTTCCCGTTTGAACTCTGCCTTTGTCTACCACATGATCTTGAGCAACTTTTCCCTCTTGATGAGCCTCCGTTCCCCATCTTTAAAATGAGGAATCCAGACTTGCAGATTTCTGAAGTCTTTTCTTTTCTTTCTTTCTTTTTTTTTTTTTTTGAGACAGGGTCTTGCTCTGTCGCCCAGCTAGAGTGCAGTGGCATCATCACAGCTCACTGCAACCTCAAACTCCTGGGCTCCAGCGATTCTCATGCCTCAGCCTCCTGAGTAGCTGGGACTACAGGTGTGCACCACCATACCTGGCTAATTTAAAAAATTTTTGTAGAGACGAGGTTATGCTATTGCCTAGGCTGGTCTCAAACTCCTAGGCTCAAGCAATCCTCCTGCCTCGGTTTCCCAAAGTGCTAGGATTTACAGCTGTGAGCCACTGCACCTGGCCTGAAGTCTTTTCTTTCTAAGATTTTCTGAAAATGTCTTTATTTTGCTTACATTTAACATTTTTAAAAATTGTGATAAAATATACATAATATAATATTTACCATATTAACCATTTTTAAGTGTCCAGTGCATTAGTATTATTATAATACATTTATATTGTTGTACTATCATCACCACCATCGTATCCAGAATTCTTTTCATTTTGCAAAACTGAAGCTCTGTTCCCACGAAACACTAACTCCCCATCCCCTCCCCCAGCCCCTGCTACCCACCGTTCTACTTCCTGTCTCTATGAATCTGACAACTCTGGTTACCTCACATGAGTGGATTCCTACAGGATTTGTTCTCTAGTGACTGGCTAATTTCACTTGGCTTTATGTCCTCAAGATTCATCCATGTAGTGTGTGTCAGAATTTCCTTCCTTTTTAAGGCTGAATAATATTCCTTGATATGTATATACCACATTTTGTTTATCCATAGACACTTGGGTTGCTTCTGCATTTTGGCGAGTGTGTATAGTGCTGCTATGAACGTGGGTGTGCAAATATTGAAGTCTCTTATTTTTTAAACTCAGCTTTATAGAGAGACAAATTACATACAGTAAAATTCCCCCTTTTTGGCATACGGTTCTGTGAGTTTTGACAAACACAGGCATGCAGCCATCACCACAATGAAGATACAGAACATCTCTGTCACCAAGAGCCCCCTTGTGCCCCTTTGTGTCACCTCTGCCTTTTCTCCAGGCAGCCACTGAGCTGCTTTCTGCCTTCACCAGAACGTCGCAGGAGGGAATCAAGAGTGTGCAGACTGTTGAGTCTGGCTGATCTCTCATAGTGTTTGCAATTCATCTGTTTGTAGCAGGTTTCAGTAGTTTTGGCTTTTCTGCTGCCGGCAGTGTTCCATTGTGTACATTACCACAGTGAGTTTATCCATTCACCGATTGAAGGATGTTTGGGCTATTTCCACTTTGGGGCAGTTGTTTAAAATCTATTCTGGACTTTCAGAGACAGGTTTTTGCATGGACATATACTTTTATTTCTCTTGAGTAAATACCTAGGATTGGTACTGCTTGGTTGTATGCATTCTCACCAGCCTTGGTATTGTCATTTGTGTTTTGTTACTTTTGTTTTAGCCATTTTAATAGGTGTGCAGTGGTATGTAATTGTGGTTTTAATTTGCATTTCTCTAATGACTAACAATGTTGAACATTTTTTAATGTGCTTATTTGCCATTGGTGTATCTTCTTTGGTGAATGTCTGTTCAAATCTTTTGCCCATATTTTTATTGGATTGTTACTGAGATTTGAGAGTTCTTTGTATATTCTGAATACAAGTCCTTTATCAGAAGTGTTTTGCACATGTCTTCTCCCAGTCTGTGACTGGGCTTTTGATTTCCTTAACAGCACGTGGACTAATCTGTGGGTAGCAGAGGCAGTTTTCCCTGAGCAAAGCCCAACTGCTTGTTCATTGAATCTGTGACCTCAGCTACTCAGGTGAACAATCTGCCCACCGGAGCCCACCTGCCCTTTATTGCTAGAGTGAAGCAAGTGTTTCCTATCTCTGTGATGAAGTCACCTTCAACAAGTAGCAATACAAACCGTTAAGAATCTTGGAACTCAAATAATCTGGACTGTTATGACATTATAAAGTTCACTGTCAAAGGTCACAATCTCTGCTTTTTTCATGTGTGGTTTTCTAAGTCAGTCCTATCTGAGTGTAATTTTAGTTCTATCCATCGGAAGTTATTCTGTGGAAAGTATTATCTGTGTTTTCCACAAGGCACACATTATGTGTAATCAGAACCAGGAAACCTATCTTTAAGTTTTGCCCTGAAATAACATACAGTCTCAATGTTCCTGCTTAGAAGTCAAGGCATGGTAGACATCTGTTTTCTTGTTTGCTGTTTCCCTTCCCGGTGTACCTATGTAAATTAGGTTCTCCAGAATAATACATATGTCTGGATGTACATGTAAGTGGCTCTGTCTATATTTAAAGTTCTCCTGTTTCCTTTTAACAAGAACAACCTTCTGTACTTTGGAATTAAAAGGTGACCTTGGTTCAGACATCTTCTTTTTGCCTGGCATGGGCTTTGCATATAGTAGACACTGAATAAATGGTTACTGAAGGAAGTTAAAGGTTTAAGTACATTCTAACCTATCTCGGCTTTTGTTCTTGCTGTTCACTCTTGACCAATTGCTGTTGAGAGATTTTAGTTAAGCCCTTTTTATTCCAGCCATGTTGTGACTCAGTCAAATCTCTCTGCTGGCTGCATAGGGAAAATCCTGAACTCATACAGCTTTTTCTAAGTGTTAGAATCTCAACTGAAGATAGAAACAGTCCAGACTCCATGTGGTCAAAGCCACAGGGAACAACTCACAAACTCCTGTTTCTTCTTTCACGGTGGAATCTCTAGTGCTTGATAAGCTAATGCAGTATGATTTGGGTGAGTTAGTAAACATCCTAGTGGTACTGCAGTGGTGTGAGGAAGGAGAATTGAGGTCCTGGTACCAGTCCACAGTGAGGCTGTGACGGTCCTCAACCAGCGTTTCATGCCCGTGAGGTGTAATCATTTGTGGATGGGTCTGTTGGTGGAATCACTGAATAAATGGTCTGATGATGTTAGTCCCCCTTCCTCCCACCTACCTAACAACAGCATCTAGATTCCCTTTTCTGTAGCTAATAGGAAACTGTCTGGGTCTGTGGTGCTCGTGGCCTTAGAGAATCTCAGTGCCAGCCGCGCTCCGGTGGTCCGTGTCCCTAACCTGCCCATCTCCACCTCGTGTGGACGGCGCACGCCATCTGGACTCGCCAGCTCGTCTGCTCTAACTGCACTGAGCTGAGCATTCTGAGTGTTGTTTCTCTGCAGAATTCTGTTACAAGTGCTAATTTCTGCCTTTTGTTTGATAAATAGCATCAAGATGTTCTTGGTGGTTTTTTCCTCATGTTCCTACATACTTTCACTTTTTCTTCCATGGATTACCTAACTTCTGCTTTTGCAAAAAATTCATCAGGACGTATTTAAGGAATTACAGGTATTAATTATTATCTCATTTCTTTGTAGTCAGAGTCCAGCAAGCACTTTGCCAGCAGAAGCCAGTCTCAGTCTAACTGGGAGTAAATCAAAAACCCCAGCCTGATGAGATGGATGCCTCGTGCCCCACGGGCCTTCCGTGGGTGCCTGGGCAGTCCCCCTGTCCTGGCCAGCAGCGCCTTCTGTGTACAGCTCGGCCGAATGGGGCTGGGTGGGAGATCGCCCTCAGGCCTCACGAACAGCTGCGGGGGGAGGGCGTCCACTGTTGCTTTCTGTCTTGGTTTGGCTGGAGTGAAGTCAAAATGCCACAGCTGTGCCAACCGCAGACCCCTCTGTCTGATGGTAGCTGGGGGAGCCATGCTTTCAGACTGTGGGATTGAAACAGATTCTCAGTGCTTTATTTTAAAAGAGGGTGTGCGCGTGTTGGGAGAGGAGGAGGAGGGGCAGGGGTAGCATTCCTCTGTCCTTTGTTTCTAATATCACATGAGGTCTTAATCTGATTTGTTTAAAATAACACAAAAATGCTGAGACTGTGTCGTATTAGTCAACTCGGGCTGCCATAACAAAATACCACAGGCTAGGTGGCTGAAACAACAAAAATTTATCTTCTCACAGTTCTGGAGCCTGGAAGACCAAGGTCAAGGTGCCATCAGGGTTGGTGTCTGGTGAGGGCTCTCTCTCTTCCTGGCTTGCAGGCAGCCGCCGCCTTCTCACCGGGCCTTTGCATGGTCTTTCTTTTGTGCACGTGCAGTCTCTTCTTAGAAGGGCACTAATCCTGTGGGATTGGAGGCCTGAGTGGAGGGTGTGGAGTGGAGGGCCAGGCATGAGACAGGGAGACTTGGACGTTGATGTTCTGCCGTCATCCTTCTGGGCGTGGCGGGGGCAGCAGGGTGGAGAGGGACCACTCCCACCAGAGAGACAGAAAGGGGGAAGATGAGGGAAGTGTGTGCGTGTGTATGTGCTAAGGGGGGATTTAGGAATTAGGCCAGTAGCTTATCATGCCATGTGCCTGGATGCTCTTTCTCTGAACTTACTCTTTGTGACTGTTGTGTGTATGTTCATTTGTGCACAAGGGCAGGGGCAGGGAAGGAATCCTTGGCTTTCCTTACCTTTTGAAGGGTTCGTGATTTCCATATGGTTGCAGACAGAAGGTTGAGACAAGGGGAGTGGGGTCTGGGTGTTGGTGTTTTGGTCTCGGATCCCGGTCCCCTTCTCCACGCATGTACCGCATGGTAGCCCAGCTGGTCTTCAGCCACCTTGCAGCTCAGGGCCCCATGGAAACCTCAGGAAATCGCTTTTCCCCGTCAGCTCCAGCGCCAGGCACATGATGGCCCTCAGGAGATTGAGACGGGCCAAGAACTCACCTTTCCTGAGAGTTGCTCTCTGGCAGGAAGGATCCTGGCACTCGGTTTTGGGTGCCTGCTCACGTGTACGTCCCTGTAATTCTGCCCGTGGGGTTGGAGAGAGAGTGCCAGTGAGCAATGGGGCAGATGCAGGGTGCCAGTGGTGGTGGACCCTGGGCCTCTGCGGTGGGGGATCGTGGGGAGTGACCAGAGCTGGCCTGAGCTGTGGCTCGGTGGCCCATCTGTGCAGACACTGCTGCCCTAGTCCTGCTGCTGTTTCCCAAATGTGGCCTAGAGCTGCCAGCTCGTCCAACTTTTCAAAGGAAGCCAGACATCATTTTGACGCAAAATATTTATGAGTTTTATATATTGGCAATTAATTCCTGATTTAGCACTGTTCAGGCTACACAGCATAGTGGTCTGGAGTGCAGGCCGCTGGCCTGACAGCTCTGGGTAGGGCAGAATCGAGTGAGTGTCTCACAGGCGGGTGAGAGGGCTCCTGAGGGTGACCCAGTTCCCCCTTCTCCCTTTGCCCTTCCTGGGACCGTCCCCTTGCCAGCCAGGCTGTAGCTGCACTGGCTTCTTTCTGTTCCTCAGACACTTCTTTTCCAGCGTGACAGCTTTTGTGTCTTCTTACCTGGACAGTTCTTCCCTCTGAGATGTACGTCTAGTTCCTGGTTAATGTAGCTCTCAGCTTAAAGTCAGCCGCTCTCCCACATAACCCTGGTTTGGATCCCCACGTGGTCCTTGCCACTGTTTGACATACTTCCTGTGTGTGGGCACACGTGCGTGTGGTGTGTGTGTTCTCAGCCCGCTCTAGAACATGAGCTTCCTAGGAGCGGCAGCCCTGTTCTGTGGAGGGAACTCCAGCGTCGGGAGCGACGGCCGACACTGGTGGGTGCTTAAGGTACACAATAGGTAGAAGTTAAGGGAAAGAAGAAATGGGTTGTGACTGATGCTTTATTTTCATTTGTTTTTTTCAGTTAACATCTACAATTAAAACATGCTTTTTTGTTGTTGTCATTCTTGACAGTGAAGAGGAAGAAAAGCTCTAAATCAGAGACCAAGGGAACCGTATCTAAAGTCACTGGGAAAAAAATTACCAAGATCATCAGTCTGGGAAAGAAAAAGCCATCCACAGATGAACAGACTTCATCAGCTGAGGAGGATGTTCCTACTTGTGGTAAGACAAACACTTACCAGAAATGACTTGTGTTCACCAAGTGCGTTTTCCTTCTCTCCTGCGGTTACGTCTGTCTTGAGTTCATCTAAGGTTCATTAACTTGAGCATTGGACTTTGGTGATCATTCCAATTGTGGGAAATGTATTAAATTTCTACATGTTTACCTCTTATTAGTAAAAGACTTTTCAGGGGTTTGAGATGATCTCTAGGGTTCTTTCAAGATAAAAAAATTTTTTTTTTCTCTTTGATCCTGTAAAGTTCTCCTGAATTCCTTTGAAGTGTTTTTTAAACTAGAACATGTGCACGTGCTGTTGGTAAACAGAGGGAGGGAGTACAAAGTACTGGAAACCTTCATGGAATTAAGATCAACTCTTTCCCTTGGGCTAAAATAATAAAACTAAACTCTCTTGTAATGTTATCATCCTCAAGCTTATGTTTCAAATCCAATCTGATGACTGACCATCTCCCTAGTCAGCTTCTATCCAGTCAGTATTGTTTGAGCTGTCACCGTTGGTCAGGGACTGTGTTAATAAGCATGTGGTGTCCCACGGGGACCAAAACAGCTTTGCCCTCCCACGGCTTCCAGTCTAGTAACAGAAGGAAAGTCCAAAACAAGTAAGCACAGAAATAAACATGCATTAACCAGCTCTGATCAGTAATATGAGGGGAAAACACAAGAGGCAATGAGAATATTAGGAACCTCTCATTCTCTTAGGAGTCGGGGTATAGCAGTCAGGGCAGCCTCCATGAAGAAGTGGGTGAGGGCTTTCTAGGTGACCAAGTTTAGAAGAACCATGCAGACCTTTTAAGGAGGAAAACTGTATAAGCTGAAAGATGGATATTTACTTTTTTTGAAAAATTAAGAATGGGCTATAATTTCCCTTGTATACTATTTTTTTAGATTAATTTATTTTTTTGAGACAGGGTCTTGCTCTGTCACCGAGGCTGGAGTGTAGTGGTGCAGTCGTAGCTCACTGCAGCCTCGAACTCCTGGGCTCAAGTGATCCTCCTGCCTCGGCCTCCCAAAGTGTTGGGATCACAGGCATGAGCCACTGTGCCCAGCTTCCTCGTATGCTATTGCTGGGCATGCAGCTTCTGCTCACTGTGAATCCATAATCCCTTTAATTTGCATAGTCATCCTGTCCCCACAGTCCATCCCATTGCCCATCCATTATGTCCCAGGTTTTGGGTCTTATTTTGGGCATGCCTAAAGATATATCATTCAGTTCCTGCCCAAGAATGCCTAAACACAAAGACAAATTTATTTAACAGATACCATGCCCCAGCAGTGTGAGCTCATGCCAAAAGGAAAATACAAAGGGTAAGCCCGTGTGGTGGGGAGGAGGGTTGGAGCGTAGAGTGCAGGGCAGGTGAGAGGAACAGGAAGAGCTGAGACCCACTGTACTTGAGGGGAAGGCAGGGCAAATTCTTGTTCCCTTCTAGCCTTCACAGTGTGGTTCTAGGATGTTGTGTTGCATAACATCGATTTCTAGTGGACACAATCAAGTTGTCTGGGCAGACAGCCTTGTGGAGGGGTCCTGCCCTGGGGTTGAGTTAGGAGGGAAGGCTGATGACACCCATGGCCTTGGAGCCTGGTCAGGTGGCAGTTAGGTCACCTGACCAGTTGATACTGATGTTCTTTCTACTACCCTGTGTTTCTTCCCTAAACATAAGGTGGTGACTGAGAGAGGGGCTACCTTGCTGAAATTCAATCAGAGGAAATAGTAGTAACACAGCAGGGGAAAGTGGGTGTGTTGGTGCCTCTGTGCAAGTCCCTGTTGACCTCTGCCTTCCTGGAGCACATGGTGGGGCGGGATTGTCCCCCATTACATCAGCTCTTGAGATGCGATAGGAGTTACAGATGGAAAGAGGGACCTATCCAACAAAAAGTGAACTATTCTTTTAGTTTTGTTTTTGTTTTATGAGTTACTCTAGGTCAGTGGAGGAAACAGAAATTCTTCCATGAAAAACAATTAAACATTAATATGACAGGTAACTCAGAGCCTGTGGCCCAAACTCTTCCTTCTGCACACTGGAGCTTACTAAGTTTGCATGACTTGCCCAGAGCCACACAGCTAGCTGAGAGCAGAGCTAGCCCCAACCCAACGCACACACGGTCTCTGGATCCTTCTCTGAAGGAACTTACCACTTCCGTGACTCCTAATAAACAGGTTTATTGTGTTGATGATTAGACACTGCAGTAAATCTCATTGTTGGGCACTTTCTTGGAAGCACAGTAGCTCACTCAGAGAGCAGGAATGGTGTATCTGCAGCATCTAATTATACACATGAAGATTTCTGTCAAACTGCTTAGTGGACAACTCTTGCCTCTGTTAAGAGAATATCCTCTGTCTACAAGATTTGAAAACTGTCATCTAGTTCTTCGCTGGGGCAAAGGGAAAGGGGAGGAGAAGTCTTTAGAAAAATAAAGGGGGGGAATAGTGACCATATTCAATTATTTTAGCACAGCTGCAAAGTTCCAGGCAGAACAAAGTAGCTGGATAAAGGCCCAAGAGACCAAGCCAGCCAAGTTGAGTCTCCGCAGCTGCTACTCCGGGGCGATGAAGTGCTGAGCTGGACTGGCCGGAAGTGCAGTGCCCCTGAGCCACAGAGCAGGGCTCCCTGGGAGCGATTGAGAGCAGAGTTCAAATCCCAGCTCCTCTGTGCAGTGCAGCCCGGTCAGCTGTGCCCCTCAGAGCTGGACAAAGATGCTGTAAGGGCCTTCCTCATGGAGACGGGGGAGGCTCCCTGCAGATGCTCTCCCAGGTTCCAGAGGGGGCGTGAGGACCACAGCCTGGCTGAGCAGGCCAGCCCACCCAACCCTGCAGCACCAGTGGTTGCTGCCTAACATCTTGAACCTCTTGGTAGGCCTATTGAATGATGCATTTAGCTCGACACAGCCACGTAGATAATATGATCTGAGATGTGTACAAAGACCCCTAACCAAAAGGATCTTTTATTTGCTCTTCTGGGCTTACAATCCTGGAATTCCTGTCACTTTATGAATTAAGCTGTTGCCGTTAGGAAGTACATTTCCATCCCTGTCTCCCTCTGGGGTTTGGACTGTTACACCCACCGCTTGGCCGGCCCACCCTGTTCTGCTCCGTGTACCTCCAGGCCCCCAGATGGAATCTCTGGAACTGCAGACTGATCACACCATTCCACGCTTTCCTCTGTTGCCCAGCTCAGGGCCTCGGACGATCTTGCCTCCACTTCACTTTTCCAGCCTCTCCTGTGTCACTGGATGAAGAGTCAGGTCTGATCTGCTGTGTCCACAGCCCCCGGCATGGAGCCTGGCAGATATGGCCACTCCCTAAATACTTGCCAAATGCACAGACTCCCTTAAGCAGACTCACAGATTCCCCATCTACGAAATGAGCTCAATACTTAAATTCCTTGGCTTTTGTAAAAATTGAGGATAAAATAGATGAAACACTGAGCTTAATGCCTAGCCCATAATTTATGCTCAGTAAATGGTCACTGTTATCCATTTGTTCATCTGATGTGCTTTTTATTTAAAAAACGAAACCCTAAGCACACCAGACCTCCCCAAGACAGCAAAAACCCAATGTCAGATGAGTCTGAGAAATAGAGAAGTTGAGAGCAAGGAGTGATCCCAAGGTGCAAGGACAGGGGGCTTCGTGGAGTCTGAGTAGCCAGAGCTGAGTCCGAAGGACCTACTGGGTAGTTCTAGGGTCCTTTCCAGCCACAATGTTTGGTGACTTTATGAAGCTTTCAGTGACAGGATTTTTAGGAGACATACAGGAAGTTGTATACTTCTCACTTTGTGTCATAATCCACCTCCACAAAACTTTGGGTGATGTTTGATCTACGGGCAGGAAAGCATTCTTAGTACGAGGGCCTCCGTGCTGGGGGTATTGGTGTGCAAGCTCTTGGGCCCCTATGCCAAGTAGAGGACACATTGCAGGATGGTAAGGGGGGCATTTGGCATTGGCAGGGCCGTGAGCAGCTGCTGGCAGCATCTTGACATGTGGTGTCTCCAAATGCTGCTGCTTGGACACCCTTTCACAGGCCCTCCCTTCTTAGCTGATTATGAACAAATCCTTGCTAAGACATAACCAACTTTACATTGGGATAAAATGCCTCTCAAAAGTGTTGAATGTCTCGGCCACATGTAACCAATGCACAGTAGCCTTTCAGGCAGACACTATTATTTCCCTTTCTGAAGAGAATAAATAAATGGAAAGTTGGCCCCACTTCTAAGAGGCTGCCCCTGCCTGCTCTTCCACAGCTGCCTGAATTCGAGAGCCACCTGGCACCGAGACCAGAGATGCCAGATATCCAGAACAGCTGATGGAGGGTTTATATCTGTTCCCCCTGTATTTTTTGTTTGTTTAATGTTAGGCCTATAAAGTTAGTTTTATAGTTCTAATGAAACTTCTTCATGCACTCTTGCCATAGTGTTGCAAGAAACAGCGTTCTTTCTTTAGAATTTGGAGCAGAAATAAGCTCAAACCCTCCCCTAATATAAGTGGGATTCAAAATAAAAATCCAAGTATCTATGGAACTGCCTTGCTGGGCAGTTCGTTGAGAGGCCCGCGGTGAGCCTGTGATGCTCGTGGGTCGCAGTTCTTGCTGCCGGGTCCAGCCAGCCTGGTCCTGGCTGCGCTCCGGCACCACCTGCTGGTGGATGTGCGCTCCAGCTTAAGTACTCGTGGGGACGACGTGGGGTCCAGGTCAGCACTGGTTTTATCAGCCAGACTAGGGGCATTGGATTGGGAGAATATCGCGGGGTACGAAAGTCCATGTTCTCCTCCAGGCCTGTATCCTCCGTTTGGTTGGGGCACACTCAGGAATCGTGGCCCTACTGCGCTGCAGGACCGCACACAGGAGACAGCTGTGCCCACAGAGGGAGCCCTGAGATTAGAAGGTCACGTGAAATCGCACTGGTCAGGAGAAGGCGCATTGTCACTGTTATGGAGAAGGCAGAGATGCCATCGGGCCTTCTACTTACTGCTTAAATTCCTGAACCAACATTTTAGCCTGTGACTTCCCCAGTCAGGATTCCATGTTGTCTCCTGCATTGAGGCCAGGCTCCTACAGCTGGTGTCCAGCGTTCTCTGTCTTTGAAGTCAGTGCGGTTTCAGGTCTCAGTTTCTTCCGCTGCTTCTCCAGGCCCAGTGGAGGGACACCTCGGCCCTGACCGTTCCAGGTCACGTGCCATTTTCCCCTGGCCACTCTAATTGTAAAGTCAACACGCCCTACAGCTTACTGCTTCTTTTTAGAAATCATTTTTGGGTGTGCTAACCTTATGATTAAGCTACTTGAGAGGAGTTCTTGGCTTTCATTTCCTTTTCGATGTACCATCGTGTTTGTTGACTCATGCTCATAAAATCCTTAGGATTGATGTAGTTGGCAGTCATTGTATAAAAGTCCACAAAAGTGGGCTTTTAGCATGATCGATTACTTAGAGATGGCATCAAAGTTACAGATAGCAAATAGTTCTAATAGCCATTACTCAGAAGTTCAGGTATTATAGTTGACTCTATGTTTTTAAGTAGAGCTTTCTTTTTTCTTTTTAAAGAATAATTGTATCAGAACTATGTCACTTACAAATAGCATTTTACAGAACGAAAATCGTAGCATGAGGCCCACAGTTATATTCACAGTAACACTCTTTCTCTGCCGTCTTTAACTCCCAAAGGGCTTCAGGTCTAGTTTTGCTTGTGGCCTTGGACAAGACACTTCACGTATCTAGGGGTGAACTTCCTCCTGCATAAAGTGACCCCCAAGACGCTCCAGCTTCGATTCTGGGGCCTCTCTCCACCTCCCCCAGCCCCTCCTAATGTACAGAATGACAAGGGGCTTCGATCGAGTTTAACTTGTTCTCTGAACACAAGAGGGTGGCCAAGCCACAGGCCTTGGGCCGGGAGGCCTGCTTCTCTGTTTTGTCCCTTACCTCACAAAGGCAGCAACTCCAGCCCCAGGTGAAAGTGTTAGTTCCAGGGGAAGCAGTGTGTGCTTTTGTTTAGTGTGTGTTGGTGGAAATGATGTCACATTCAGCCAGATGAAAATTTAAACTTCTTAAGTGTGTACCTGGTGAACTCATTGAGCAAATATAAGTAATATATAATATAAGCACCATTCTGGGTCCTGAACATACCTCTTTTTTTGTCTTTATAGCACTTACCATTGCTAATAAGGTATATAAGACTTCGAACAATAAAGGAAGTAGAAAGCTTCTTCCAAAACCCTTTTGGAACAACATTTTTAAAAATCAAAATTGGAAAGAGGGTGTGTTTTGTTTTGTCTCGACATTTTTAAGCCAGGGGTGTGTGTGTGTGGACACATGTGCACATGTATGAATGGAACTAGTAGCTGAATGACTTAAGTCAGGAATCCTTGTTTTATTTCTTTTTAGCCTGCTAGTCAACATTTTATATGCTATTTAACTCACTTTCTAAATCTTGAAGTAGGGGGGCAGTAATTTACTACCATTATAGAGTAGATGGAAGTTATAGCCACCCTGTGATATCTATTTTTCATGCCTTGTTATTTCTAAAAAAAATGAATTTTGTGTTTATAACAACTGAAAATTATCCATTTCCCTGTGTTTGAGGAGATATCCTTTTTTAAAAATGAAGATAATAATTCTTCCTGTAATTCCATCACACATAGCTATCCATCTATCTGTGATATACTGAAGATACTGTACCATGCCAGAGATACGAATAACAAAATTTCATGTACTTTCAGACTCAAGGGTTTAGATTTCATTTGAGCTTCGTCAGTCAGACATTTCAGGGACAGAAAGGCCACTGGGTGCGTCTTTGGCCTCCGGGTAGGAATCTCATCCCAAGGACCTTCCGTCATTTGTGGAATATTCCAGCATTGGAGAACTTACCACCTCTCAAGGCCTCCTATTTCTTGCAAAGTTTTCATTTTTAGATAGTTCTTTCTCATGTTAATCCAAAATCTGTCTTCCTGTGACTTTTGCCCTACTTGGATCATTTGCAGCTACTGAAAATAAATCTAAATCCTTTTCCAGTTGTTTAAAGGCAGCTGTCATACCTCCCTTTCCTTCTGGCCACCCGCGACTTGATGGCTTAGTAACTTTTCACTCTCTCTGGTTGAATTCCAGACTCCCACATCAACATAGACGTTTGGTTCTTAGCACATGTTAAATTAGGGGGTTCAGAGTATGGTCTATGTCATGTTATGAAAAGCCCCCAAAACTTGTTCGAAAATTATATTGTGGTAGTGGCTCTTCGTGTTTGTGTGAATTTGCGTTTGAAACTTTGTTGTGTGCAGGATTTGTTTTATACCTGCTCCCTTGCCTGGGCTGCTTCAGCGAGAGCCTAAGCGTCCTCAGCGCACCTTTTCTGCCCTAGGAGGTTGAAGGTGTGACGTCTGTCTCCCCGCAGGCTATCTAAACGTGCTCTCCAACAGCCGCTGGCGGGAGCGCTGGTGCAGAGTGAGAGAGAACAAGCTCATTCTTCACAAGGACAGGACGGATCTGAAGACCCACCTTGTTTCTATCCCTCTCCGTGGCTGTGAGGTGATCCCGGGCTTGGATTCCAAACACCCCCTGACGTTCCGACTGCTCCGCAACGGCCAGGAGGTTGCAGTGTTAGAGGTACGGTGTTGTCCATGCTCCACAGAGGTGCACGTGGTGATTTCCTTCCAAAAGCCAAATTCCGACTCCTTTGTCAAAGTCCCTCACACCTTGCGGGTAGCACCTTTTTCTGGATTCATTCCCTGTTCTCTCCCTGCCCATCTGTTGGTTTCCATTTTCTTCTTCCATCAGCTCCTCCTTCTGAGACACGCTACGCTGCAAGCAGCACAGTGCCAGCTTTTACCAAATTGTATACATCAGATTTGTGTGTCTCTTTGTGTTATTTCCTCTTTGTATGTTTTTGCGTGGAAATTAAATACACAATCCCATATAGTAGATTGCTTTTTTAAAGCACCCATAAAATAACTTATTTTAAAATATCCAGTAAAACTCTTTTCCCCTAACTATTGGCCGCCTTTGAAATGGTGGTGAATGTTTCCCTTGGAACATTCTTGATTTCTTTACCGTTGGAACAAACATTTTTGGACCAGCTGATTTCCTCATTGACAGTGGCCAGTGAGCCAGAACACCTTTGGTTTCTAAGAACCTGGGGCTTTATATGCATTTTATTATTTTTTTAGCTGCATCTTTAGAACTTATTATTCACTAAAGCAGAAAAAGACAATTAAAACTAATAGCTACATACTCAAAACTTTCATTTTTGAAAGTTTTTAATTTTATTTTTCATCTTATATTAACTTATTTTCTACCCAATGTTAATTCGGACCTTTTTTCCTTTGCCTTTGTCCCCTACTTGGCATTATTATGATTAAGATGCAAAGATATACACACATGTACATATATCCATGTTGTCAGGTTGTAGAATTTCCAGAGTACATGTAAGTGTATTTATGTTGTATAGTCAATAGAAATGAAGAGAGATTGGATGTGGTGGAATGGGCTGTTGTGCAATCTATATTAATTAGATGTAGAGCCAAATTCTAAATGACTGTATTATGACACCGATCAGTGGAGGAGAATGAGCCTGGGGCTGTGACCAGAGTCAAGGCTATCCAGGGAGGCAGTCTTGAAGATCTTGAATTCACACATAGGAGTTTGTTTCAGGGACTGTTTTCACAGAAATCACTTTTTTTGGTGGGGGCAAAACATAGATGAACAATATCTTCTTCCCGCAGGGCCCAAAAGCCTAATAGTGTGGGATAAGGGGAGGGCAGAGGGACTGAGCGTAATCTGCCGGAGAGGGCCAGGCTTGGTGGGGTCAGAGCAGGGTTCCTGTCTTAGCCCTGCCTCAGACTCTGATCACAACGAGATCCTTTGTTGCCTCTTGGCTTCTTCACCCATCTGTAAACATGAGCCTTGGGCTAGACTCCGTGTACCCTGTAAACATGTTTGTGGGTTGAAAACTGTAGGATGGATGGCAGTGGGGAAAAGCTGAAAACTTAAATGAAGAAACTATACTCTTGATGTAACGATGCAGATCTCCTATGAGAGCTTTGGCAGTAGATCTGAGAGGGGCTGCCAGGAAAAGGAGGCCTGAGTTGGCACGCGGTAGACACAGGAACGAAGAGGAAGAGGTTGGGATGGATGCCCAGGCCGAGAAGCCCAGGACAGGCATGGTGGGCAGAGGTGAGGGAGTCACCTGTCCTGCCTTTGCTAGGGGCACAGTAGGTATGTGCCTCAAGTCTTTGAGAGGACATGGTAGTGTTCCGTACCTTCCAAAACACTTTGTAGGACAGCTGTTTTTACAGCTGCAAAAGTGACCTCACTTACAAATGACACACAAAAAAATCCACAATCTTTCAGTGTAAGCAAAAAGTTCTGTCCTAATCAGTAGTGAAATGCAGTGAGCCAGCCAATAAAGTTGTAATCTTTATTCTTTCCAAGATCGTTTTAACTTTTGTTTTGAGATAATTTCAGAATTACAGAAAAGTTTCAAGAATAGTACAAAGAATGCCTGTATACCTTTCACCCATATTCACCAAATATTAATATTTTTCCATTTTGGTATCTCTTGGGGTCTCTCTCTCTCTCTCTCTCTCTCTCTCTCTGTATGTATGTATAAAGTTTTTCAGAACCTTTTGGAGATATCTTGTCCTTTTATCCCTAAATACTTCGGTGTGTATTTGCTAAAAACAAGGGCATCCCCATATTAGAACCACAGAATAATTATCAAAATGAGGAAATTAACATTCGTATAGTACCAGTATCTGATGCCTAGATCTTCGTCAGGATTTTCCCAGTTATTCCAATAACGCCCTTTATAAGCAGAAGGAAAGCCCGGGTCACGTGTCGCATCCCGCTGGCAACTCTCTTTTGCCGCCTCTGCCTGGTGTCATGACGTCGACACTTAGGAAGAGTACAGACCAGTTACTTTGCAGAAGGTTGCTGGGTCTGGGCATGTCTGCTCTCTCCCCACGTTGGAATCGGGAAGGCCTCCTTAGTGGGAGCCCTGTGGAAGTGGTGGCATGTTTCATAGTGGGTCGTGTTAGGAGGCGCACCGTGTCAGTTCGTCTCACTACTGGTGACGTTAATTTTGATCCCTTGGGTGAGATTTCCCCACTCTAAATTTACTGCATTTTCCCTTTATCTTTAATAAGTAGCATGTGGGGAGATACTTTGAGACTGTTATTACTCACAATTTTACCCATTAATTTGGCATCCATTAATGACTCTTGCCTGAGACAATCGTAATGACAGTTGCTAAACGGTGACTTTCTAATTCCGTTATTCCTTCTGCGTTTGTTAATTGGCATCTACTGTGAGGACAGTTTTCTTTTCCTCCCATTTAAGTAATTATTCATTCATTTATATATGTGTATGTATATCAGTGGAGATTCACAGATTATTGTATTAATCAATGATTACAATCCTTTATTCCCATGAGTTATTTTGGTCAAATTATCGCAGATTTGGCCAGTAGGAGGCCCTTTGAGCTGGCCCTTGTATCCTTTGTTGTGTCCCTGTGATACAGGGATCGTGGTCCCCGTCATACCTTGGTTACTTTCCTCACGGTGGGGCACAGGGAGCTGCTCCAGGCTCATCTTTCGTGCTTTTCCCCACCCCAGACCTGGAGCCAGTGCCAGCCGCGTCTCCAGCGCACACTGGCTCCTCCTAGTGGAGAATACGGTGTTTAGACGGCAGGCTCTGGGTGCAGGTGTGTTCACTTCTACTGGGGTGTCATCACTTCTGGGTCTTTTCAGCACATAAACTCAAGAACAGATGTGCGTGTGTGTACATATGATACACATGCATGTATCATGCACCTTTTTATGTTATACATATGATACATACTTTTAGTGTAAGTACACACACATATACATACATACACCCGCACACATCTATGTCTGTTTCTCTCTATATTAGAAAGTCATGTGATCATAACTAATACCTCCAGTTCCAGTCCAGTACCACAGGATTATTTTTAAAATGCCTATGAGGAAATTTCTCATACAATGAACTATAAAGAACACAATTAGCAAACTCTAGTGTAGTAATATCAATCACATCTTAGATATTAATTTTATTAAAATACTTTTTAAAATGCTTTGATGAAATTGTTACCATTATATAGGTACAGAATTAATCATGGATTCGCTCTTGATATATATTTTGTTTTGGGAAGGACAAGAGACCTAAGAACAGAACATATTTGTGATTTTTTTTATCGAAGTATTCAAATCAGTTTGTCTTCATTTGGCAAACATTGGTTACCTTCTTACTCTGGGCAAGGCACATAATTGGAATCCCTTCATTTTGTTCTAATGGCCTCATTTGGTGCTGGTTAGGAATGATTTGTATGTGGAAAATATCACTAGCCAATTTTATCAACATACAAAAAAATAGCTTCTTATTTGTTAATGGCTCTTCCTCTAGAGAGGCTTTTATATGGGGCATGGAATATTTACTTACATTCTGATCCGTGTTCAACCTGTCAAGGTTAGAATTCTAAAACCTAATTTTCTTTGCACCTATAAGCTCAATTTACAGATCTATCTTTATTTTAAAAATTAGAAATTTTTATAAAAAATAAAATTTTTCTTCCACATCCAGTTACCTCATAAATTTGATAGCTTAATTTCCCCTAAACTTTAGCCATTTTTTATATATATATCTGATTAATCAAATTTATTTAGACATTTCAAATACCATTAAAAATATAACTGATTTTCTAAATCACTTAACAAGGATGGCTTAAAAATTCAATGCACATAATCTCAAAGATACATTCCAGACTTGCAAATTAAGCAGATCAAATTGGAGGGAATTTCAAACATTTTAAGAAATGGCGTGCACAAAACATTGTTTACACCTATAGAAATGCAATTGATATACAAGTAAGTTAATTTTTTATACCACCTAATCAAGAGAAACAAAATTACCATTTTGGGCCCATTTAGGGGCTACTGGTTAAAAAAGTTTAGATTAAGAAAATTTAGACCAGTGAGGGCCTAGATTTTGATTGTGTTTCCAAGGCAGGCCAGCAGCAGTTGGAGTGCATGCCTTTCTATGGCCAGATTTTGTTGCCAAATTAATGAGGCTTTCTAAACAACTTTCTTTCACTGGGATGTAATTAATCCTGTTGATTTGCATGTCTTGCACCCTAGTGCCTTCCCCCAAAATAATTGGAAGGCGTTTTAGGACCTCGGATTTTCATTACCTTTGGTATAATCATATGCAACTTCCTGCATTAAGGCCTGGTATGGATGCAACGTTAATCCCATTACTCAGGCAATGACTGCATCTTCTTTCTCGTTGATTCTTATGTGCTTCATGTTTCATTGCTTTTCCTATTATGTGGTCTCTTTATTGACACATTTATGAAAATTTTAAAACTCTTTAGTTAAATAAAATCTACTTTTTTTTCCCACTTCAATAGGCATCATCTTCAGAAGACATGGGCAGGTGGATTGGGATTTTACTGGCTGAGACAGGGTCGTCCACAGACCCGGGAGCTCTGCACTACGACTACATAGATGTGGAGATGTCCGCAAACGTCATCCAGACGGCCAAGCAGACCTTCTGGTAAGAGCCATAGCCATGTGAATGGCACCAAAGTTGAATAACTTTATCTATTCCTTAATGTTTTAACTTAGTTTTTGTGTGAGTATATAATCTCAGAAAAAAAACTAACACCTCTTTCTTTTGCGTTATATTAGTCCAAATTTTGCTGAAATATTTTTGTCATGTCAACCCTCTGGGTTTTCTATTAGAGTAGGGATGGCAAACTTGTATGAAGGACCACGGCCAAATGTTTCCTGTTATAACCACTCAGCTCTGCCATTGCAGCCAGAGACAATGCATAAACTAATGGGTGTGGCTGTGTTCCAGTACAACTTTATTTGCAAAAACAGGCAGCGGGCCAGATTTGGCCCATATTTTACCTACCCCTGTATTAGAGGAACAGTTCTGTGAAGCAAAAATGATTCTACATATTGCTGCAATGAGGACTGGCTTTCCAAAGTCATCAATCAAGTACTTGGTAAATTTAAATTGTGATTTTTAAAAAATGCTTCTATGTATAAAAATGTCGTTATGAATGATGAATGTTTCTTTAACATAATGGTGGCAAAGTTATTTATAGCAGCAGTTCTCAGTGTGGTCCACAGACCCCTGGGGTATTCAAGACCCTTTCAGGCAGTCTGCAAGGTCAAAACTATTCTCATAATAATACTAAGACATTTTCCTTTTTTGCTGTTTAACAACATCTGTGTTAGTGATAATCAGCTGGCACTTTAACACAAATAGTAGTCCCAGCACAGGTACTAGTAATCATGGTGTCCGTCACTGCTACACATTTGCAACATTAAAAGCAAATGCTGGTTTCACTTAAGATGTCCTTGATGAAGCAGTAAAAATTATTACTTTTTATGTAAAAGGCCAACTAGTAAATATTTTTTAAGTACGTGTCTTTTTAACATTCTGTGTGATGTAATAGGAGGCTGTAGAAAGCATGCATGTGTGCAGAATGATAATGAGTATCTTGAGGAAAAGCTCTTGTACAATTGAGTTGCTAGTAGAACTAGCTGCCTTTTTAAAAAAAATTTTTTTTTTTTACTTGAAAAAACAACTGACGGACAAACTATGGTTATTCACACTTACATATTTGTAGACATTTTCTTGAAAATGAACTAACTAAACCCATCATCTCTAGGCAAACAATTGGCAGTATATGTTGCCTGTGATATATTTGAGTTTTCACTTAGAAATTAGAATTTTAGAAAATTTATATCCACCACTGTGAGCTTGCCAGCTTCCCAACACCTACACTCTTCTGCTGAGATCTGTAGTAATATCAATGAGTGATTTGTTTAATATTGTGTAATGAAACATACACAATCTACATAAGGGTAGATCTGCATGAGTAAAAGAGCTGTTCCAAGTGCAAGATAAACTAATGGATTTTAATGTAAGTTCATTGATATGATTTCACATTCAACATTGCAACTAATCATTAAGAAACTGCCATTTGCTGAGTTTTGGTGTAGTAACAAAGAATATCTACAACTATCTGAAAAAGCATTAAAATATGCCTCACTTTTCCAGCTACTTATCTGTATGAGGCTGGGTTTTCTTCACGTACTTCAGTCAGAAGAGCATATGTAACAGACCGAATACAGAAGCAGGTGTGAGGATCCAGCCAGACATTAATTAGGTTTACAAACATGTAAAACAATGTCACTTTTCTTACTACTAATAATAGTTTTTTATTGTGGAAAATACAGTTTTCATAAAAATACATTATTTATGTTGCAATATTATGGATTCATTACTATTATTTTTAAGTGAATAAAAATGAATAAATGTCTCAAGTTTAGTTTCAAATACAGAAGGTAGTAGATAGCAAATCTTGGTTCGGGTCCGGCTATGGTATTTACTAATTGGAAAAGTTTAGACAAGTCATTCTTAACCTATTAGTGCCTCTGCTTCTTTGTGTGGAAAATGTTAGGAGAGACAACATCTGAAACTTCTTCTGGCTCTGATATCTTTGATCCCTTGAGTCCTGCTCATATTCCTGTCATCCTTAGGAAGTCTGGATTTGGGGCTGAGGGAGGGGTGTTGAAACAAAACATACACCAGGCGTTGTTGGTATGTTTATCCATACCAGCAGACCCGGCAGAGCTGGCTAAGACTGCAGAGCCTTTCAAGTATGAGGAAAATAAACTGGAATGTTTATGCTGTTACTCGCCTGTCTGCTGTGAACACTGCCATCTGACTTTTCCATACAAGTGGTGTTTCTGTGGAATTGGAGCAGTCTTTGTTCGTGTCTTGAATGGTGAATGAACATTTATTTAATGCTTGGCTAAGACATTCTGGGGCTAAAAAATAGTTTTTCTCAAAGTAAAGATAACTTTGGCCCATAGTAGAAATCAAGCCACCATGTTACACCCAACTGAGGTCAATAACCTTGACAAGAGGAACTAGTCCTGTGCACATCTTCCAGAAAATGCCTGGTAATGCTAGAGGTTTTCGATAGTACGAGCTAACTATCCTCACCACTGTCTTTTGTGTGAAAATCAGGATAGATGTTGCTAAGTACTTATTGTTCTGTTTAGGCCCATTATCGTTTAATAACACTCTTTCTGGTTAGCAAAATTTAGGTAAATTACAATAATTCTCCTATTTATTAAGTGCTATGCAGTAAACAAAGCACATGTAAAGTAGCTTTTTAAGAAATGTAAATTCTGTTAATCCAGTTTTGCAAAATCTGTGCAACTGGATTGAAATAAGAGTCTATGGTTGTTAACCATAGTTGTTTGGAAGTTATTAGATTTCCAAAACAGCCTATCCTAATTCCACGTGTAACTTCAACTGAAATCAGCAAACTTAATAACCACATTTAGAGAAACCCTGAATTTAAATATTTCCCCTAGGGCACAACTTTGCTTTTACTTTATAAATGAGTGTAATATTAATCTAAACCAAATGTGGGAGGGTCACGTTTGTGAGAAAGTAATGTAGATTATAGTATTGAAAAATTATTCATTAAAAATATGCATGTAATGAATTTATGGCTGCAAGAATCTTTTCTGCCTCATTGAAATCTTCATAGGAGATGTCAGTTGGCAATACAGTTTATTTTCATTTTTAAGCTTCCTAGCCAAACATTCCTGTAAAACTTGGGAGGTGAGATTCAACAAGGAAACAATGTTCATAATATGGTAGCTTGCCAGTGTGATAAATGTTCTAAGATTAAATTAGTTTTTTGCTTCTGTATAAACTGGCAGCCAGTTAATGAGTCTTTTCAAGGTTGTTAAGAGAATTATCTGTGCATTGTATATGTCTGAGGTAGAAGAGCAATAATATATTTTGGAAAGAGGAAAGTACAAGAAAAAGTAATGTAGACTCGCCCGGGAAAAGGGGTTTGTTTAGGAACTTTAGTGTAGTGGTGAACAATTGAAACACGTTTTCCTGAGAGCCTGTTTTCAAATGAGATATGTAGATTATAGAATACAAGAAAAATAATGCACAGTTTTCTCCTAAAACTCTTTTTAAGTCACACTCAGTTGGCGACCAGTCAGAAAACTGCGGTGAGGATATGGCGATAAGAGCTGTGCTCGTGTGGCCGAGGGCAGGGCACAGGCGCCTGACCGGACGCGCTCCTCCCCAGCCACCCTCTCGTCTGCATCCCTGGGAGATTATTTCAAAATGTATTTCCTATGATTTTTCTTAAGTTTCTGGTTTAACGAGTGGCACGTGGCCTCTTACCTCGTGTCCACTTGTATATTTGGCTGAAAGTCAGATTGTGGAAAGAACACTGAGCCAAAGGCAAGAGGCCTAACTTTTAGCCTTGGCCCCGCCCTTCTCTGGGCCTGGGAGAATTGTCCTACTCACCGGGCCCAGGTCCCTCTCTGCAAGGTGAGGGCTGACTAGCTGCTGGCTAAGGCCTCCTCCACCTAGGACATTCTGTGCGTCTGTGACCTCCAAGTCTTACGCTCCCTGGCTCCTGCTAAGTGAAACCGTAAGAAGCATCCTGCGGTGTCTCTTCCCTGTGAAGAAGCAGGAGTGCACCTGTCCAGGGCCTCTGTCCTGACCCCATCCTTTCCACTGCGTCCCTGCTCCTGTGTATCAGGGTGAGTGCTAGGCGCAGCGCTAGAAGCTGACACTACAAACCAAGTACGAAACAGTCCCTGCTGCGAGGGGAAAGACACATAGACAAACACAGGGTGCCAAGTGGCAGGTGTGTGTGCTCAGGCCAGCAGGCACAGGGGAAGGAGTGGTACACACAGCTGGGCTCTGTTCATCTGTACTGCCTCTCACCGACAGAAGGTGTACATGGTTACCCAAAAAAACCCTCAAATGAGACATTTAAGTTAGAAAACCTTAAATATTTGATTTAAAAAAAAAACAATCTGTCATTGTAGGACTCCTCAATGTTTAAGTTTTGCTGTGCCTTTCCTTCATGTATATTTTCTTTTCCTACATGGTTTCTTTTCCTACATATACTTTTCTGTATTTTAAGTATAGAATAATTATGTTAATTTTTTATAAGCAAAGGAAGAAGAGTTACTTTATAAATTAAAAAGAGTCAATGTGTTTAAGGGAGAGAGCACGGCACGGCATCCCCTGCCCGGCAAAGGTTTTTATGGAACTGAAAGTTCCAGCCCTGCAATCACATGGTTATTTCCTCTGTCAACCTCTGGGTTCCTCTGGGTTTTCCACAAGTCACCTCGTTCACATAACCTTTTGTGTGGTTGAAAGGGGCTTATTATGAATTAATAAAAGATGATCTTTAACATGTAAGCCCTTATCATTTAGGAGATTCCAAGGGTGTCAGGAGATCTGGCCAGGAACTCAGGACAAAGACCAAAATATGCATTTCTTATTATATCACAATATCACACCTTCTAAAGGATTTCTCTGGCTGCTGTCAGCAGCTCTCTCCAAAGTTGAGGGAAGTTCAGGGAAGAGGCGCAGGTGAGTTGTACTGAGGTGGCCGTGATGCTGAATGAACCTAAGAACACCATAAATACTTAATAAATGTTCTAAAGAGGACAGAGGTCCATGAACTTTTTCCCAAAAAAAAAAAAAAGGCCAAACAGTAAATATTTCAGCTTTGCAAGCCATATGGTCCTCTTGAGGTTTAGCAAACTCATGAAAGAGGCACGTGTTCCAATAAAACTTTATTATAAAAACAGGCTGTGAGAGAGACTGATGATAATCAAAATCATTGATTTATCCTGAATACTTGTTATTTGCAGGCATTGCTTTATGTACCTAGCAAACACGATCACCAGTACTTACTGCAGTTCTGCGGGGTGCATGCATCCCCATTTTATAGGTGAGGGTCTGTTCAGTCTCTCCAGGGTAACTAACACTTCTCTGCTCCTGAAGCCTCTGACACAGCCTTGGGCATAAAGTCAGTTGATGGACTGGGGGAGAAAATAGGTCATGGATTTTAACTTGTGTCCTTTCTTTCAGCTTCATGAACAGGCGTGTTACATCCGCCAACCCATATCTAGGGGGTGCCGCCAACGGTTATGCTCACCCCAGCGGGGCGGCGCTGCATTACGATGATGTACCATGCATCAATGGCTCGGTGAGTGTGCCGCTTTTCTAGAGTAAATGGTCAGTTCTGTTAGAAGGCAAGACTATCTGAAGAATTCTGTACTTGAATACCATGGTTTTGGTCTGGATGAGATAAGGCTTTTTAAATGTTTTGAAGCAAGAGGAAAATGCCATCTCTTCTCCCGTCTGGTTTCTGACACGCTGTTCATCTTCATGCCCTTGCTGGCTTGAAGATGCTGTTCCTCTTAATCTGCCTTTGAACAAACGGGTAATTTGACACCAGCAGACAGTTTGCCGTTTAATGTCAGTGCCATTAGTTGAACATTTCAGCACACTTTAAGATACTGACTGAAGGATGGCATATTAGAGTGAGGAATACTTGGATAACTTGCATACATCAAAATATAACGCAACATGAGTTACCAGTGAATAGTTAATTCCCTGGTATGATACACATGCTGAGAAATCTCCATCAGGAAGGAATCGTGGCTGTAGAGCAACGACCATATTTCAGACTCAAGACAACTTCCCTCCTGGTTGATTTGGAGTAACTGGGGCTCCTGCGTGCCAGCTTGACACTATTTGTATATCTGTATATAAACATGGAAGATGTTTAGTGGCAGCTCTCTGTACTAAGCTAGTCTCCAGGGCCTATTTGGCCTTAGGAGTTTTTTAATTTGTTCTTGGTATGTTGTGTCTCACGTGTGATTAGCAGACCTCATCAATAAATGTTTATTTTGCGATGTCTCCACGTTACTCATCTAACTACCACCTACAGAGCCACCCCTGTGATCCAGGACTGTGCCCAGTGCTGGGCCTTGAGAGAGGAGGCCTGCACAGGTTAGCAGAAGAGTGAGACAGGCCTGGCCTTTGTCTCCCAGGATTGGGTGGGTGTAAAATTGGCACCTATGTTAAGATATTTTTCAAAGGTAGGCACAGAGTGTGTTTATTGTTATTTTTTCCGCTTTTGAAGATATTTTAGACTGTTTGCCTTTCTCCAGTATTTTGATGGATGTCATCATCAGTTAGCTTCTCATTACCAGCATCACAAAACCGCACCTGCCTCCCTGAAGGAAGTGGGGGCCAAGGACTCCCAAAGCTCAGGGGTGTAAACAAACTGGAAGGAGGCTGTGAGCAGAGCTGGCCACTGAGACTGATGATAATCAAAATCATTGATTTATCCTGAATACTTGTTATTTGCAGGCATTGCTTTATGTACCTAGCAAACACGATCACCAGTACTTATTGCAGTTCTGCAGGGTGCATGCATCCCCATATGGTGGTCTGGGCCAGAGGTGGCTGGCCCTGCATCCAGAGCTGGGAGGGGTGCAGTGTGTCTGGGGGCTGGGGTACTGTCCTGTGGGCCTCCTTCTTGCACACGCTCCCTCCCACCCCTCTGGACCCACCCTGGGTTCCTCCAGGGGCGTCACCTGCCCATGGCCCCCACTTGCTTCTGAAAAGGGATGTCCTCCTCCTCACCGGGTTCCTCCCTCCTTACCCTTCTCTCCCTTGCCTTGTTTGCTGGTGTGTCCTAGTGACCAGGCTCTATGCTAAGAATTGAAAACGACACAGATAAGATATTGTCTTTGTCCCTCCAGGGCCCCCAGTCTAGTGGGAGTGAGACAGATAATGAGGGGAGAGCTGCCCCGGGTTCTGGGCAGGGCAGGGCCGGCCATGGATCCCATGTTGGGACATGTGTCAGGGTGCAGCCAAAGCTGCTTGTAAACGCCACCCTCGCTGCAGAGTCCGCCCAGTCAAACCTCCCGTTGAGGGGTTTTAGGTCCAATCAGTCTCCTCCTTGCCCCCCTCCCCAGGTCCCCAGCATTTGAGGAGCTGCTGTGCTCACCGGAGCCACAGCCCTCCACCCCTGTGGAGAGGCTTGTGCAGGCTCTGCCCGCGTAGGGGCGGCACCATGGTGGCTGCCACAGAGCAGGGCTCTCTGTGTAGTCTCTGCCCGTGATTCTGGTCACCACCACTTTCAAGATGGGGCCCAGCTCTTCTGGCCTCCATGTGCTCTGTGTCACGCCTGGTGTTTTTCAACAGAGCAGTCTTGTTCATAGTTTTAGGCTCCAGTTACCAAACTGATCTTCTTGAAAATGATCTGCTTGTCTGAGCCTTTGATCTTAGCCTTCAACTTTTTTTGAAATATAGCACATAAACCTATCCCTATCCCTTTCTACCCAAAGACTCTTCCACATACCTTCTCCTCAGTGGTGTTTCTCCACATACATCCCGAACCATGAACGTGCAGGGCTGAGCCACGTGGTAACCCATGGAACTACCCAAGTCATTGGTCCCATCTGGCTCATTTAGCTCAGACTTTAATAATTATACTGGTTCTGGCTACCCCCAGGAATGAGTTTGCTTGAGGCCATTCACAGCTTAGTCTGTTTTAGAAATAAAAATCTGCCATTCTCAAAGGGCTTTGTGTTTAGGAATTGTTTCTGGGTGTGCATTGCCAGGCTGGCAATAGAGGCTTTTACGACATCATGCCCTATGTGCATATTTGTGGCTTTTTTGCTTATTAAGGGCTTTCACTGTGCAGGCCCTTCCTTAAAATACTTTTCTACATGCTGGGCTCTGTTACCAGGTAATCTCTTTTTTGGAGGGACTCATTTCTAGGTTTTATGACCTAACGTCTGTCTTTTTAGCAGCATTTTGACTGAAGTAATTTTTACCCATTCATTGCTCCCCTGATGCTTAATCCCAGATGAAAGTATGCATACCCACACTCTCCATCTAGAAACTTCTAGAGGTCTCTGCTGGTGTTTTCTAAGTCTTCCATGTGACTTAATCCTTGGTATTTTAGGAAAGTGATAGTCTAGTCTAGACCATTTTAATCACTCTGGACAAATATACACTAGGTTGTCATTATGAAACTCTCACATCCAGGTTTATCTGCATGGACCATTATTTTTAGATTGTCGACTGGGCCCCAGCATCACAAAAATAGACACTGTGAAGTGATTGCAAAGGAATAAAAACACTCCTACTGTGGAATTTAAAATCTTTTCTATTTTTAAAACAAAAGGCTGTAATTATAGTCTGGCAGAAAGGAACTCTGCCAGAAGACTAAAAAACAGGGTGAAATGAGTATAATATAAGAATTAATATTGCCTTTTTTGTGATGCAAGGCAATTTATAAAGACCTTTAAAAGTTGAAGTGATCTGGCCATGGTTACCGGTTTGTGTTTGAATTTATACTTTAATGTCCATGTTCTAAAATTCCTCCGTCCCATGAAATGGCATGTAGCTATTTGCGTTTTTGATTAAAGGTTTTCCACTAAAATAATGCCATTGTATCAATTAGATTTGGAAGCATCCTATTTTCTATGATGATTTGATGTCTTTCTTTAACAGACTGTGTTTGGGTCATGGCATTTTGTACAAAGCACGGAACAGAGGGGCACATGAGGACAGTTACCCTGGGACTTAGATCACTGACTCAAGTGTGATAGACTTGGATAAGTCTGGAAGGGTCATTGTCTCCAGGAGAGCCTGAGGCTTGGAGACAGCATCGTGTGTGGTGATGAGCACAGCCCTTTAATCCAGCTTGCCTCTTACCAGCTGTGTGACCTGTCTCTGCCTCAGTTTCCTCCCATCTCATAAGATGACTATGAGATTAATGAGCCAATGTTGGTAAAGCACTTCAAGCAATGCCTAGAACACAGAAAGTGCTGTGAAGTGAACTTGAGTGGGTTGCTGGGATCTCACGTCTTCCCGCAGAGCCAGAGCGTTCCCTGCCTCCCTTCACGTCCATGTCGTGGATTGGGGAACTTTCAAACTCTGGTTCTCTAAAGAAGGAAATGTCAAATCAGTATTTTTTTTTCTGCTTTAAAACACAGAACAAGACAAAAACTCTCTAATCCAATGGCCCTGGGAACAATTTAAGGGAAAAAAAGAAACCTTTCCTTAAGACCTCAAAAGTAAAATTATTTGATTCAGTCCACATGCTTGTATGCATATGTGTGGGGGGTGTGTGTGTGTTTTATTGATAACAACTAGGGATCTGTGTACATAGGACTTTTGGGGGTGCTGATGCTACACTAAATGCTGTGCTAAATGATGTCTCCTGATGCTAAAGTCTGCTGTTTTCTGTGTCTGAGTCACTAACGACAAAGCTATGTGTGTTGCAGTGGGAACCGGAAGATGGCTTTCCTGCTTCCTGTAGCAGAGGCTTGGGAGAGGAGGTGCTTTATGATAATGCAGGCCTGTACGATAACTTGCCGTCTCCGAAAATCTTTGCCCGCTACTCTCCTGCTGACAGGAGGGCCTCTAGGCCGTCTGCTGACAAGCTGTCCTCTAACCACTACAAACACCCTGCCTCTGCTCCGCCTGTCACTAACACTTCCGTGGGGAGGGCATCTCTCGGGCCTGGCTCCCAGGTACAGCGTCTCCTTCTACAATGTGCTAGAATCGTCTTTAGGATAGAGTCGTGCAACATGTACTGAATGGGACCTGGCAAGAGCAAAGCATGATTTTTTTCCTCAACTAGAATATAATTTGCAATTTGATCAGCAAGGAACTGACAGAATATTCCTAACTAGCCCGTAGTTTATCTAAGCACTGTGTTTCTTTGCCTGCATCTGGCTCTGTTTCTATTCTTGGAAAATCCCCCAGCAAATTTTGTAAATTAGGTCAACTAAAGGCAAAGATTTTAAAAAGAACAGGGGCAGTAAAACTTTTCAAAAGATTTTTGAGCTGCAAGTTTCTTTTATGTGTTTCCGTTACACATAATGAGAAAGAGTTGACTCCATGAAGTAATTGCCTTTTGATCTTTAGACATGAAATAGGATTTCTCAGAGTGCTAAAGTATTTTTCCATGATGAGTATGAAAGTATACTCCCTAAAATTTAGTAGATGATAATAAAGATTTTTGATGAGCATTGAATGATAATAACCTTGATGTTGAACTGTTATCTATCCCACACCCTGTGTTTATGGCAAATGGTAACATTTCAGAGTAAATGCTAATTTTGTGTTATCATGGTTTTTGTGTTGTTGTTGGGTTTTGTTTGTTTGTTTTTGTTTTCTTTTAAGAGATGGGGTCTTGCTATGTTACCCAGGCTGGACTCGAACTCCTCCTGGGCTCAAGTGATCCTCCTGCCTCAGCCTCCTAAGTAGCTGGGACTACAGATGTGCACCACTGTGCCCGGCTTATCATGCATATTTAACCTAAGAATTTTTTGTGTTTTATCTAAAGATCTAAGCACCATGTATAGGAATACTAACATAAAGCAAAAGGGCATGTTTTAATTTTATTCTTTTCTTTTTTTCTATTCTTTGGCTAATCTTAATAAAATAATGAACCAGGTAAGATCCTAGAATTCCAGGTAGTAGGTGGCTTAGAGCAGCATCTCCCAATAGATTGGCTTCATCAAAAATCAAATATAAATGTTTTTGTTTGTTTTTGATTTTTAACAGCAGTTGCTCAGATTGCATCCCTGGAAGTTCTGATTTTGTGTGTCTGAGAGGCCCAGACATATGTATAGTCAGGTGGGGCCGGGGTGGGGGGGCACTGGCCTCTAGGGTTTTTATGAGTACTTATGCAAACAATCTGGTAGGATATATGTTTCATTTACTAAGTGAATGTGTATCTAGCTATGTATTTATTTGTCTTTTTATTGGTATTAGAGTTACCTTAGGTAAAAAACATGCAGTAAAGTATGCCATTTTGTACATTTGGGTTATCACCAGATTAGTTGGGAATCATTTGATACATAGTTATGTGTGGAGTTTTTGTGTTACTGTTGTTCCTCTTTGTTTTGCTTTTGTTCAAATAGGAAGCAAGTTTTGTAAGTTGAATTATATTACCATTAGGTTTCCTGTCCTCATTTGGTCATTTTAATGGGAACCTATTACTTAATGGAGAGACCTTACACTTACTGAACACTTACAAGGTGCCATGTGCTGTATATGTGTATGGTATGTCATTTAATCTTTTTAGGGACCCTATGGGGAGGTATCAGTATCTTTTTTATTTTTAAAGGAGCACACGGAGGCTCAGAAAGTTTCAATGACTTGCTCAGCATCTCCAAATGATGGAGCAGAATTTGAAGCTAGATTCTTCTGCCTCCCAAAAACTAAGGCCCACCATGGAAGGAAATGTAGTGTAAGGGAAAAAGCATGGGCTTGGATATCTAGAATTAACCTTTGCCATCAAGCTGAATTTATTACACAATGAAGGTACACATAATACCAATTAAGCAAAATACAACGTTTATTGGCTTGCAGCAATCAAAGAAGTAGGGGTACTATTTAATATTTTTTAAACCTGTGATTAGTGGAAATTTAGTTTCCAAATTATTCACTATGTCTGTATTATGCTTCTCTTGCTTCCTTCCTTAGACCCCCTCACTGAGTCGAAGGCAATTATTTATCCCATCTGGACGGCACTCAGTATAAAAGCCCCTGAAGTAGTAGAAATCTAACTGCAGCCTCGTGCTACTCCCCTAAAAAGCATCCCACTAAAATAAAAGCTGTTTATCCTTAGCAAGCTTTTAGTAATCTCCACTGAAGGCTCTTGGATAGCCAGCTGCCTGGGCCAGTTTCATGGTTGGCATCTATGGTCTCCCAAGAGAAACGTGTGACTTCCACAGTGTTTCAACTGAAGACATCCTAGAGAGCCTCCTTTATTTCTGAACGTCAGTGCTAGAATCTTCTTAGCCATTCCAGGAAAATCACAGCAGTCCAAAGTTTGGAAACACCTTGGTTTTCTTTCATCTTCATTTTTCCTATCTGTGCTAGGTTCTAGTTAAGGAGTCAGAGACTGAAAAAAATCACAGAAAAAAAAAGACAAGTTTTTTTGTTTGTTTTTAATTTTCTTATATGTTTATTTCAACAGTTGAAGGGTAAAAAGCCCCCAGTGGCATCTAATGGGGTCACAGGAAAAGGGAAGACTCCAAGCAGTCAGCCAAAAAAAGCGGATACAGCAGCCGGCGTGAAACGGACAGCTTCGAGTGAGTTTGTCATTTGATTTCTTGCTTTCTGGTTTTAGGTGCAGTTTGCAAAACTGGGGCTGTCTGGGCCTGCTCACCAGGGAGTGCCAGCTCGGGGGTCAGTTGGAGAGATGGAACCGTGTGCACTGTTGTTTTTACTCTTTGGCTGGGTTGAGGAAGGCAATGATTTTAACCCAATTTTATAACTGTTGCATGTAGAAGGAAACACAAAGCTGGTGTGTTAGCTGTGGAATTGATTCCGCATATTTAAGTATTGCGAGTGCAGCTCCAGGTGGCCCCAGACTCTGGGTCAGGAGACCTTGGTTTGTGTCCCTGGTCTGCTATTGCCAAATCATGTAAATGCTCTAAACTCGACCTCTTTACCTGTCAGACATAGGCAAATGGCCTCTGCAGAAGCTGCGGTTGAAGCAACTGAGGTAATGCACATACCTCAAAGCGCTGGAGTAAAGCGAGGATTGGTAAGGGATCGTTAATCTTGCAGTGCCTTATGGTCTGCAGCAAGCCATCCTTTATCTCCTGTTCATTCTCATAGCCACTTTGTAAGGGTAGATACTGTTATCTATCCCATTTTACAAATGAGAAAAGAATCTCGAAGTGGTTAAGGGGCTCCCCTGTGGGCTCACAGCTGGCAAATCTAGCCGGACGTAGATCGGGCAGAGATGCAGTGAAGCAGGAGAGACACAGCCTGTCGGACGCCGCTGGGGACCCTCTTCCCTTAGCTCCAGAGAGATGCATCTAGGGTGATACTATCATCTCTGTGTATTTGCCTTTGCTTTAGCCCCCATCCTGTTGGATGTCTGATCATTCGTCCAGCCAGGGAGCCAGCCAGGCAGCATTTATTCACTCAAGGCACTCTGCTTGTTGCCAGGGACATAAAGATAAGATAGAGCAGTTGCCAGCAAGTGGCTTCAGTGGAGCAGAAAGTCACTTGCATATGCGCCAGGGTAAGGGCTGCAACATGGGCTGTTAAAAGGTTCAGGAGCTCCTAATTCCCTCGGGCATGTCTGGGAAGGTTTCCCAGAGGAGGAAGATTGGAGTTAGATGTGAATGTTGAGTTTCGTGTGATTACATGCCATTGTCATTTGGGATTTGTGCCCAAACTTTTCGAATCTGGATTAATGGTAGATTAATGCAGTTGGTAGACCAGTCTCTGTGTTAGTGAAGACAACACTAGCCAGCTCCGGTTGGTAACCTCCATGGCAGGTGTACAGGAGAGAGAGGCTGACGTCCATTCGTACCGTGGTCAGAGGTGTACAGGGGACTCAGAGGCTGCCTTTGTCTGTGGCTATTCACCTGGACAAGCCCTGAAACTGCTGAGCAATACTGTGCTGCTTCTGCCCCAAGAAAACTTGTGCGTTCTTTACTAAACTTATCTACCTTATCTCTGTTCTACCTAAACATACGTTTCAAGTAGATGGGTTGGGAGCCAGTTGGGCCAAATCCTATCGTAATTTATTTAATGTGCTGACTTATTTTGACCTTATCTCACTGGAAATCTTATTTCTCTAATGTATTTGGGTATATTTGTATTCACTTGTTTTAGTGTTATTCATTTGGGGAGGGAAATGTTCATTTGAGGTGGGGGAAAGAAATAACTTGTGCCTGCAAAGTTTTGTTAAGCAAGATCTGAATCACATGGAGTGTCGGTTGCCACATTTCTCTTTCAGTACCTATGCTTATTTTATTCCTAGATGATTTATTCCTTTATTTTATGAGATCTTCTGTAGGGAATTTTTATTAACTTTGGTGACATCTAATGGCAACAAAAGAGAAAAGTTATTGCATTCTGTGTTTTTGCTGAATCCAGCCATTATAGATTGTATGGGATTTATTGCATAGGGACCAAAAGATGTGGAAATTCATAGGTTATTGCATGTGGGTTTGTTGGAGAAACACCTTAGTTTAGAAATAAATGAGTAGAGTTTGGACTCAGCCCTGTTTGCAGGATACCTCATTACCTTAGCCACAAGTACCAATGCCTTAGCCACAAAGCCACAAGTACCAATGCTTTGGTCTCAAATTGTTGAATGGTCATCCTCAGGCTGCTGATCCTTTTAGTAGTGTTCTGTGGATTTCTCTTTAGTGAGGGGAAAATTGATTGGAGAGTGATAACTTTATGCCTTCATAAATACAGTATTTTATTGAAGTCATGATGGTTTGCATTGCAAGAATTGGCAAATGCAGCCTTTAGGACAGGTGCTGGAAACGGCTCCCCCATGCCTCTGTGTGGACAGGCTCTGGGGCATCTGTCATTGCTTTCTGTGGTGAGAGCTGTCAGTGAGTGGCCACTACGTCCAGGCGTCAGATCATTTTGTTAGGTTTCTTTTAAGGTACATATATCTAATTTTAAAAAAATCACAAGGTAGTCCTTATTATTTCTGCTTTATGGAGGGTGAAGCTGATGTTTTAGGGGGTTGATTGCTTGCCCAGAGTCATTTAGCAGGAAGGGGTGGTGTGCAGATTTATATCCCTCTCTCTCAGCACAGTGTTTTTATTATCAGCCATTATGTTGCCCTCCAGGGCTTCTACCTCAAAGCAGTCTCTAGTCTAGTGAGGGAGTCAGACAGGTCAGGTGTGAAATAATAAAGGTGTGCATGGAGTATAGAAGTCTTTGTATTGTCGTCAGGTGTGAGTGGTTGTTACAGGTAATTGGGAGACAGTTGAAGCTTCGAAATTGGTGATCCTTGATCAGACTTTTGTTAGAATCTTCATTTCTTTAAAGTATTTTTCCAAAGTGTCTTTTTCTAAATTATTATTATTGAGAGGCCAACATAGTAAGAGGCCTCTCTTACTATGAGAGCATAGGGTCAGGATTTTAATGCCGCATAAACAAACTGGTGGTATGATGTTGGCCAAGTCTCTGAATTTTCCCTAAAACTAGTTTCCCATTCATTCATTCATTCATTCATTTTGTTAAACAAGCATTTATGTAGTGCTCATTTTTGTGTTTGTTCTAGGTGCTTTATAAATATCAGCGAATTTACTCCTCATAACAACCCTAGGAATTATCTGCTCTTATCTCCATTTTACAAATGAGGAAACTGAGGCATAAAGAGATTAAGTTCCTTGTTCAAGGTCACACAGCTGCAAGCAGCAAGCTGGAAGTCATGCATAGACAGTCAGGCCCCAGATCCTATTCTGTGTTGCATCTTCATGCATTCATTGTTTGTTCACTCAACAAGTACTTACTGTGCGATCACTCCCCGCCAGGCTGACCTCACGCTGGGGTACAGCATCAAGTCAGAGCAAAACAGTCGATGACATAGTTGTAAGGAACAGATACTGCAGTGCTGTGGAAGTATTTTGAAAAATATAGAGAACTACACAAACCAAGAAATTATTTTTGATAGTAATAGACTCCTGTCTTTTCAATTATAGAATGTTCACATTCAACCTTGTTGAAGATTGATTGTAAGTTGTGTGCCTCAGAGGGAAGGGAATTAAAGGAATTTGCTAACATTCTATTTTCTTTTTTAAAAAAATTTGATTCAAAGAATACCAGAGAATTTTTTTTTAAATTTCAGAATATTATGGGGGTACAAATGTTTTGGTTACTATTTGAGTCAAAGCCACAAGTGTGCCCGTCCCCTAGATAGCGTGCATTTCACCCATTAGGTGTGAATTTACCCATCCCCTCCTCCCCCTCCCACCTGCTTGATTTCTGATGAATGTTATTTCCATATGTGCACATAAGTGTTGATTAATTAGTTCCAATTTAATGGTGAGTATATGTGGTGTTTGTTTTTCCATTCCTGTGATAATTCATTTAGAAGAATGGTCTCCAGTTCCATCCGGGTTAATGCAGGACGTGTTAGTTCACCATTTTTTTGGTGTGTGGATGAGTAGTACTCCATGGTATACATGTACCACATTTTATTTTATTTTGAGAAAATATGAAATTGGTATTTATCAACTCAGTATTTTTCAATATTTATATACACATATGCACATACATATGTGTATATACACACATAGGTTTTGCTGTTTATGTGAGGAGAGGGGTTCAAAATTTGGTTCACATTTTACATATAAAATTTTACAGCCTGCTTTTTTTACTTAGCAAAATATAGTAAGAACTTCTCCATAACCTTAGCTTGATATATTTTTTTAATTTTTAATTTTTTATTACAAAATATTATGGGGTACAAACGTTAAGCTTACATATATTGCCTGTGCGCCAACCGAGTCATAGCTACAAACGTGCTCATCCCCAGACAGTGCACCCCGCACCCATTAGGTGTGAATTTACCATCCCCTGCTCCCCTTCCCTCCTGCCTGACACCCAGTGATTGCTACTTGCATATGTGCACATAAGTGTTGATCAATCAGTACTAATTTGATAGTGAGTACATGTGGTGCTTGTTTTTCCATTCTTGTGATACTTCACTTAAAAGAATGGGCTCCAGCTCCATCCAGGATAATACAAGAGGTGTTACTTCACCATTGTTTTTTGTGGCTGAATAGTAAGTACTACATGGTATACATGTACCACATTTTATTAATCCACTCATGGATTGATGGGCACGTAGGTTGTTTCCACATCTTTGCAATTGTGAATAGTGCTGCTGTAAACATTCGCATGCAGATGTCTTTATTATAGAATGTCTTTTTTCCTTTGAGTAAATACCCAATAGTGGGATTGCTGGATCAAAAGGTAGTTCTACTTTTAGTTCTTTTAGGTATCTCCATATTACTTTCCATAGAAGTTGTACTAAATTGCAGTCCCACCAGCAGTGTATGAGTGTTCCTATCTGTCTGCATCCCCGCCAACATTTGTTATTTTGGGACTTTTTGATAAAAGCCGTTCTCACTGGAGTTAAGTGATGATATCTCATTGTGGTTTTGATTTACATTTCCCTGATGATTAGAGATTTTTTTCATATGTTTCTTGGCCCTGATTCTATCTTCTTTTGAAAAGTTTTTGTTTATGTCCTTTGCCCATTTTTTAATGGGGTTGTTGGATTTTTTCTTACTGATTTTCCTGAGTTCTATATAGATTCTAGTTATCAACCCTTTATTGAATATATAGCTTGCAAATATTTTCTCCCATTCTGTAGGTTGTCTATTCGCTGTGGTGATAGTTTCTTTGGCTGTGCAGAAGCTTTTTAATTTGATCAGGCCCCGTTTATTTATTTTTGTTGTTGCTATGATTGCTTTTGGGGTCATCTTCATAAATTCTTTGCCTAGGCTGATGTCTTTAGGAGTTTTTCCAACATTTTCTTCTAGAATTCTTATGGTTTCATGTCTTAGGTTTAGATCTGTTATCCATCGTGAGTTGATTTTTGTGAGAGGTGTGGATCCTCTTTTAGTCTTCTATATGTGGCTATCCAATTTTCCCAGCACCATTTATTGAATAGGGATTCTTTTCCCCAGTGTATGTTCTTGTCTGCTTTGTCAAATATCAGATGGCTATATGAGGATGGTTTTATGTCTGGGTTCTCAGTACTGTTCCATTGGTCTATGCTTCTATTCTTGTGTCAGTACCATGCTGTTTTAATTTGGTTTTTTTTTTTTTTTGCTTAAGGTTGCTTTGGTTATACGGGGTCTTCTCTGGTTCCATATGAAATGTAGAATTATTTTTTCTAGGTCTGTGAAAAATGATGTTGGTATTTCAATAGGGATTGCATTGAATCAGTAGATCACTTGGGGTAGTATAGACATTTTAACAATGTTGATTCTGTCGATCCATGAGCATGGTATGATTTTCCATCTGTTTGCGTCCTCTGCAATTTCCTTCCTCAGTGTTTTGTAATTCTCCCTGTAGAGGTCCTTCACCTCCTTAGTTAAATATATTCCTAGGTATTTTATTTTCTTTGTTGCTATTGTGAAAGGTATTGAGTCTTTGATTTGGTTCTCAGTTTGACTGTTGTTGGGGTATATGAATGCTACTGATTTGTGTACATTAATTTTGTAACCTGAGACTTTGCTGAACTTATTTATCAATTCCAGTAGTCTCTTGGCAGAATTTTTGGGGTTTTCTAGATAGAGGATCATATCATCTGCAAAGAGCAATAGTTTGACCTCTTCAGCCCACATTTGGATGCTCTCGTCTGATTGCTATAGCTAGGACTTCCAGCTCTACGTTGAATAGAAGTGGTGACAGAGGGCAACTTGGTCCCAGTTCTAAGCAGGAATGCCTTCAATTTTTCCATGGTCAGTATGATGTTGGCTGTAGGTTTGTCATATATTACTTTTATCATTTTAAGGTAAGTCCTGTCTATGCCTACTTTGTTGAGCATTCTTATCATAAAAGGGTGCTGAATTTTGTCAAGTGCTTTTTCTATGTCTATTGAGAGGATCATGTGGTCTTTGTTTTTACTTCTATTTATGTGGTGAATTACATTTATAGATTTGTATATGTTGAACCATCCCTGCATCTCTGGGATGAAGCCCACTTGGTCGTGATGGATTACTTATTTGATGAGCAGCTGAATTCGATTTGCTAGGATTTTATTAAGAATTTTTGCATCTATATTCATAAGGGATATTGGTCTGTAGTTTTCCCTTTTTGTTGGGTCCTTTCCTGGCTTTGGTATCGGGGTGATGTTGGCTTCATAAAACGTGCTGGGGAGGATTCCTTCATTTTCAATGTTGTGGAATAATTTCTGGAGGATAGACACCAGTTCTTCTTTGTAGGTCTGGTAGAGTTTGGGTGTGAAACCATCTGGTCTGAGGCTTTTTTTTTTTTAAGGAAGGTTTTTTATTACTGCTTCCATTTCAGTACTTGATATTGGTCTGTTCAGGAATTCTATATCTTCCTGATTGAGCCTCAGTAGGCTGTGTGTTTCTAAGAATTTGTCCGTTTCCTCATTTTCAAGTTTATGTGCATAGAGATTTTCATAGTATTCAGAGATTATATTTTGTATTTCTGTAGTATCAGTTGTAATTTCTCCTTCTTCATTCCTAATTGAGCTTATTAGAGTCCTTTCTTTCCTGCTTCTGGTTAATCTAGCAAGAGGTGTCAATTTTGTTTATCTTTTCAAAGAACCAACTTTTTGTTTTATTGATCTTCTGTATAGTTCTTTTGTTATTGATTTCATTTAGTTTTGCTCTAATCTTGGTTATTTCTTTTCTTCTCCTGGGTTTGGGATTGGTTTGCTCTTCCTTTTCCAGATGATTGTTGATTTGTGATCTTTCTGTCTTTTGGATGTAGGCGTTTATGGCTATGATTTTTCCTCTCAGGAAAGCTTTAGCTGTATCCCACAGATTTTGATAACTTGTGTCCTTTATCATTTAGTTCAAAGAATCTTTTGATTTCCATCTTAATTTCCTCTTTGACCTGCCAATCATTCAGCAGTAGGTTGTTTAGTTTCCATGACTTTGTGTAGAGATGAGTGTTTCTGTTGGAGTTGATTTCTAATTTTATTCCACTGTGGTCTGAGAAGATGCGTGGTATAGTTTCTGTTTTTTTAAATTTGTTGAGACATGTTTTGTGGCCTAGTATGTGATCAATCTTACAGAATGTCCCATGAGCTGATGAGAAGAATGCATATTTGGTGGTTTTTGGGTAGAATATCTGTAAATGGTTGTTAGGCCCATATGTTCTGGAGTTCTATTTAAGTCCCTTGTTTCTTTATTTATTCTCTGTTTGGAGGATCTGTCCTGTTCTGTCAGTGGGTGTTGAAGTCCCCGGCTATTATGGTGCTGCCGTCTGTTGTTTTGTTTAGGTCAAGTAGGATTTGCTTTATGAATCTGGGCACTCCTGTGTTAGGTGTGTAGATATTTAAGATTGTTATGTCTTCTTGTTGAATTGTTCCCTTTTCCATTACATAGTGACCATTTTTGTCTCTCATTACTTTTGTTAATTTGAAGATTAAGTTATCTGACATGAGAACTTCTCCTGCTTTCTTTTGGTTTCCATTAGCATGGAAAATTGTTTTCCATCCCTTCACCTTGAGTCTGGACGCGTCCTTGTGGGTTACATGCATTTCCTGAAGACAGCAGGTACTTGGCTTGTGTGTATTTATCCATTCAGCCAACCTGTGTCTCTTCAGTGGGCAGTTCAAGCCATTCATGTTTATTGAGAAAACTGATAAGTGGGGTGGATTTCTGTTCATCCTGTTGAGTTGAACTTTGTTGCTTTTTTTTTTTTTTGTCTCTTGAGCCACTGTGGTATCTGGCCTTCAACCTTTAGCTTTTGGATAATTTTATCTTGGTTAGTGTTTCTTATGCTGATTGATGAATAATGCATTTCTGAGTACTTCCTGTAGAGCAGGTCTTATCTTGACAAATTCCCTCAGTGTTTACTTGTCTGAGAAAGACTTTGTCTCCCCCTCATATATGAAACTTAGTTTTGCCCAATACAGGATTCTAGGCTGGGCATTATTCTGTTTCAGGAGAGTAAGGATGGGGCCCCAATCCCTTCTGGCTTGTAGGGTCTCAGTTGAGAAGTCTGCTGTTAGTCTGATGGGTTTTCCTTTGTAAGTTACCTGCTGTTTTCTACCACATTTTATTAATCCTGTCCTGTATTGATGGGCACTTGGGTTGTTTCCACATCTTTGCAATTGTGAATTGTGCTGAGAATTTGAATTAGTCACATTTCTGCTTAGTTCAAACCAGTCCTGTTTTTTCTTGTTGAATTAGCAAAATAACTGGCTTTGAGTTTATTTTACTAAGTTGGCTGATTAAACAGACTGTATGAATTACCCCATTATCTGCTTTATTAAACCTAAGTTTCTATTGCTGCTTTTTTTCTTTCGAAGATGCTGACCAGTACAAGTATGGCAAGAACCGGGTAGAAGCAGATGCCAAGAGGTTACAGACCAAGGAAGAAGAGCTACTAAAGAGAAAAGAAGCCCTGCGGAATAGGCTGGCCCAGCTCCGGAAAGAAAGGAAAGACCTCAGAGCTGCCATTGGAGTGAATGCTGGTATGAAAGATTCTGTTCTGACTGGCCCAGGGTGACTGTCAGTGTTGGAGATTATACATTCATCCTACTTTGCCCAAAGGATCTGTGACTCACCAAGGCTATCGTTTTATTTAGTAAGAGTGTGTTACTCCACGTAGTGCTTCTTGGAGTTTGGAAGCATTGCTGGTAAGCTCAGGGCAGGTGCCAACATGTTTGAACTATGTAGCAGGTGGGCAGAGGCCAGGGCCTGACCCACAAGCTGCCCGCTGAGGCAGGAGGGATGCTGGGGGACTTCATCCAGCTTCAGGTGCTGATGGCAGAGGTCATCTGGAGGACGACCCCTGTGTCCATAGGTCTCAGTAGATTCTGGACACTGTTTAAGATGAATCAGTTGGATTTCTTTGCAAGCGGGCTGCCCACAGGGATGAGTAATGGTCAGAAGTTCAGGCAAGGTGAGAGGTCTCTGCATGGGGAGAAGTGGCCCTCTCTCCCCTGAGAAGGGACAGGTGAAAATCCTGGAATTTGTCAGGGAAGAGGCCAGGTTAGTGGAGTCCAAACCCCCAGAGAGGGACTAAGAGTAAAGGCCCAGTCATTGGGGAAACTGAGTCAGGAGCAGGAACGGTACCACTGAGTCAAGCTTGTTGATTCTTGCTGGCAGGAACTGAGGTATTTAGTTCCTGACATTGGGGATGGAACAGCTTAAATATATATCGCTTTAGTTCCCAACTGGTTTTCATGCTGAGGCAGACCTCAGTCTTTAGATTTAGGTTTTGCTAGCCTAGGAGGGGAGAGGAGGTGGAACACAGATGATGCAGGGGACCCGGAGGTCACAAAGAGTCTTAACCACATAGGGAGGACTGAGGCATGTGCACAGTGAGCAGTTAATTGCAGCTCGAGCCTTTCTTGACTGCATGCCTACATGATCACGATGGAGGGAAGTGCTTCTGGAGGGTGGGAGGACAGGTGTATGCTGAGTGGATCAGGCTGACGCTGCAGAGGGAGGCAGGATGTGATGGCAGTATGGTGCTGCCCTGGAGGGGTTGAAGTCCAAGAATGGGACAGGGCATTGAGCTTAACGAGACAGAAGTAGCATTTCCTGCTTCTGTTGTTCCAAGCCAGCAGGATAGTAAAGATGCAGAAAGATTGGGGGAGCTTGGGCCTTGAAAAAGACTAAAGTGCTGGCCAGCACCAGCCTGGGCCCCGGCATAAGTCCATTCCCCTCTTGGGACTGGTTTTCTTATCTGTCCAGTGGGTATATTACCTGCCATCTTAATGTTGCTGTAACAGATCTCAAATAAAATAAGTAAAGCAAAGGTGCCTGAAAGAAATGTATGCCATGTCCTGTAAAGAAGCAAGGTGTACTGTTGTTTGTTGCCTCAGGGGCAAATAAGATGACTCAATCACTAGTAGAAGCGTTAGAAAAGAACAATAGACTTGTTCAGGCAGTGGCACCTTTGGGAACCATACAGTTTGAGTTACACATTTCTAAGTGAGTACATTGAGGCCCAGACCCAGGAACTCCTAGGATTTGTAAGAATCAGGGTCTTCTGTTTCCTGCTCGTGTCCTCCCAGCTGCAGCAAAGGAAGGTGGGTACAGAAGGACTCTGGTCCTTTAAAAAACAGCTGGATTTAAGTTTTGTGGGAAGGACCTATGTCAGGGGAGCTCACCCTAAAATGTTTTACAGAAACCCTTTGAGGGGGACCAGGTGTCCTCTATCATTCTGAAAGTCTGTGCGCGACTTGTAGCAACATGTTCTTCTGGGGTTTCAGGCAGGAAGACCCAGGTGGTCCTGGAGGACAAGTTGAAGAGGCTGGAGGAGGAGTGTCGGCAGAAGGAGTCAGAGCGTGTCAACCTAGAGCTGGAGCTGACGGAGGTCAAGGAGAGCCTGAAGAAGGCGCTGGCGGGTGGGGTCACCCTGGGGCTGGCCATCGAGCCCAAGTCGGGCACGTCGAGTCCACAGGTAAGCATCCCGCCCACTCCCCTCAGAGGCCGGCATGGCCTGGATGACAGAAGGACCAGAGTGCCCAGAGAGGTGCCGAGTGGTTCTCTGACTCAGCGGCCACTGTCCCTCAGCACCAGCAGCAGAGATGCATTCACACGTGAGCGTCACCCACTGTCGCCGTCCAGGTTCCACGTTCTCTACATTACCTTTCCTTATTTCTTTCACTGAAATCCTTAAAAGGCAATGGAGACACTGAGTCTGCTTCTCTCCCATTTGTATAACCTGGTTATAACAAGTCCAGTTCTTGCGTCTCTTTTGAACCTGGTCTAATTTGATGCAAATTTATTAGACAGAAAATTTAATTCAATGTAGCACATTTAATAACATCTCTAGCATGTACTAAGAGTGAAGCCAGGTGCTGGGGAAACTGAAGTGAATGAACACAGTCTGTGTCCTCTTAGAACCCAGCAGAACACAGGGGGATCATCACCTTAAATGATTTCCTCTTCCCTGTCATTCAGCTGACGATCGTTGAGAACTTACTGTTGCCTTTTCCACTTGATTATCCCGTTGAATCTACTGTCTTGTGAGTCAGATGTTATTCTTTCCATTTTACAAGTAAGGAACTTAAGGCCCGGAGAAGTAAACTCACCTACAAGATCAGACAGCTGGCGAGGAGTGGCCCGACTTCAGTTCCCGCTTCAGCAGGGCACCCCTGACCCGCGCACATCTGCATTCTGAATGCTCTTGTTCCGGGTCCTTCTTTCCAGGCCTCTGGGCAAAACGCTGCACCTGAGTGAATCCACCTGCGCTCTGGGGGAATTTATGGATTTACGGCACCCCTGAAATCCAGCCCTCATCACTTTATTCTCCGCTTCTCCCCAGACTCCAGTCTCCTGTCACACCTCTGCAAACACTGCCCTTACTTCCAGAAGATGGGTGCCCTCCCGCTTGGCAGAGCTAGTTCAGGTAGCTGGTCGCTGCCCTGTCACCAGCTATGCTATGGTTCTTTTAGCCACAGCAGGGTGGAGTGTTTAGGAGAGGAGGCCCCAGGGTTACACAGGCCAGGGTTTAAAGTTACTTAACTTTGCTAGGCTCCAGTTTTTCCATCTGTAAAATGGAGATAAAGATACTGCCTGCTGCAGTATCATGAAAGGATCGTGTATGCAAAAGCTCTTGGCACAGTGCCCAGCTGAAGCGTGTGTGTGTTCATTCTTTCATGTATTCCTTAATGCATATATAGTCATTCATTAAACAATATTGATATAATTTTACTACTATATATTACATATAATTATGTTATTACTATCATAGGTATATTAATAGTTATATAGAATTTATTCAATAATTACAGATATTTATGTGTTAAATATAATATATATTTTATATATATATAGATGTATATATATTTTTAATATATATATGTGTGTGTATATATACAAAATTGTATATGTATGTGTGTGTGTGTATGTTCCTTCTGTGTGCCAGGAACTCCCCTAGGCCCATGGCTGTGGCCATGAGGGGTGTGCATGCCTGTTTTGTGGAGCTCGCATTCTGGTGAGGGAAATAGCCAGTCGAATGCATTTATGTCAGATGTCAACAGGGGTCTGATGAGCCATAAAGCAGGGCCAGGGAGGGCTGGACGCAGTGGGAATTAGAATCCGAGGCCTGGGGGGTGACTCGGGAGTCCTGGGCCTCTTGGCATCTGACAGAAAGGGGACAAGGGCGTGATGAGGTCAGCTGTGGTTGGAGGGCGGCAGTAGCTGGGAACATGGCTGGTGTGGGGTGGTCTTCCCTTGTGACTCTTGCCTGTGGTGATCTGAGGCAGGAGGGCATGTGGACCCCACGAGCTTCTTGTTTTTTGTGGGGGTGGCAACAGGGAAGGCGTGGTCTGAGGCACTGCCTGTTACCGTCCTTGGGCTTCCCTGGCTATGGCCAGGGTCTTGGATGCCCCTCTGCTGGCTTCCAGGTACCTGTGAGGATCCTTCTCCTGTATCTTCAACTTTTTTTCTATTAGCTTCCTTCAGAGCATTTAAAGATTCTCTAGTTTGTTCCATCCTTAAAAACAAAGCTTCTGCCCTGGCCCCTGCTCCCCCTCAGCGGCTGTCAGTTGTCTTGAATTTCTTGCCTGCCTTCCACACAGTGTTCGTGCAAGCGCTTGTCCCACTGCAGCTCCACCGGCTGTAGTCCGGCCTCTTGTGTGCCTGCTTTTGTCAAGGTGCTCTCCTGTCTCCGAGCCCAGTGGGCACTTTGGTCTTCACTGCTCTCCTGTCCCTGCCCCCTTGGGCCCAGCTGGCCACTTTCCTCATCTGCAGCAACCCCACATTTTCCGGCTCTCTCTGGCCCCTCTGCCGGCCCCCAGCCCCCACAGGCCTTTCCTTCACCCATGTGGTCTGAGCCCATCCTTGCAGGCTGCCCCAGCTCCCACTGTCCCAGCCCAGCCTGCCCTGGGGCTTCCTCTCTCTCGAGGGTCTCTTGATGGACTCTGGTTTGCCATGGAGCATCCTGCATCAGTGCTCCTGGGCCACATCCTCGGAAGGGGGGCCTGTCAGGTGGACCCTCCAGGTGCGGGTCACACACCACTCTCCTGGCCTCTCCCAGAGACAGATGCCCAGAGTTGTTGTTGTTCTGCCCTGTTCACCAGCCACTGCCCCCCCACCCCTGCAGGCAGTGCTGCCTCTTAAAAGAATTTCCAAGGACAGTAGGTAGAAGATGGCTGTTTGGGGATCTGTGGCCAGTAAACCCCCACGGGGACCCCAGTTTGCCTACTTTAATGGTAATTGAACCACGGTTCTCCTAAAACAACGTTCTGTATACCCCGAGTGGTATTTTTTACGTTATGCATTTTGGCAGTAGTAATAGGAACAGTTTATTCCTTGGAGACTCATTTGAGGAGGTGCAGCAGACTGTGGACATTTTGCCCAAAAAGCAGTTTGTAGTCCCAAATGGAAGAGCCAAAGATGGGGGTCTTGGCAACTGAGGGTACATTTTGTTCTATTTTAAGCCTTCCAGAAAGCCTCTTCCTTTGGCAAATGTAAACTGTGCTGTGAATAGTCAGGAATCTTCAGTGTAATGCCACGCGCAGGGCACTGGGTCCCGGGAGCTGGTGCCGGGCCTCATCTCCGCTGGCTTTGCCACCAGTATCTCAGGGCAGCCGGCCCATGGGAAAGCTCTGAGCACTGCAGAGCACCACGCAAGGGGACAAAGCAGAGGCTGCACGGTCTGAGTGGAAGAACCCAGCTTTCAATGCAAAAGGCACAGACACGAATCCCACCCTCACTTCCCAGCCATGACCAGCAGGCCAGAGCCCTGTCCGGGCCTCAGCTTTCCTGTCCCTAAAGTGGGGTCTTCAGGAGCTCTGGGAATTAGGCACTGGCTACATGGTCATCCTTGTTGTTTTTGCTCATTTCCCAAACCCATTTCTTCTTTAAAATAAACAATTTTCCTGCTGGAAAATTCTGGTGGCCTGGAAACCATTCCTCACATGGGGTTTTCCCTCTCTGTCAACAGTCTCCGGTGTTTCGGCATCGGACTCTGGAGAACTCGCCCATCTCCAGCTGCGACACGAGTGATACAGAGGGCCCCGTGCCGGTGAATAGCGCGGCCGTCCTGAAGCGGAGCCAGCCGGCCCCGGGCAGCTCCCCCTGCCGTGGGCACGTGCTGCGGAAGGCCAAGGTGAGTCTGGGCTTCCACGTGGTGCTGCCCCAGGCGATGTGGGCATCCGGGGGCACGTGAGGCTTTCATGGTTTGGGGGGAGGTGAAGAAGCCAAGTTTGCCCTCCTCCTCCGCCTCACATTTGGCCTCAGGTACACGTCCTGGAATGAGCATTAAGCGAGTTCCCACCAGCCATCAGACCCTCCTGTAGGAACTGGGTCCTCACAGGTAAAAAGACCTGAACCTTACCTTGCAGTTCACTGTTTAGCATCGGGAAAACAGGCAGCTCTGGGCTTTCATATCAGAAACGGGCAGGACTCTGGACTTGTGTGGACTTGTTTTCTCATTGGTGGTGTAGAGATTGGGCCAGGTGAGCACTGAGGTCCTTTCCAGCACTTAGATGTATGATTCTTTAAAACAAAAAAAGGAAGAAAAATCATCCAGGAATAAACTCTTCTCCATTCTCCTCCCCGATGCTCCCCATCCTGAATCTGGGATCCGAGGGTGTCGTTGGAAACCTCGCTCCAGGCTCTCGTATCTCCAGTCTTCTTATGGGATTAGCCGGTGTCGATTTTTGTTGCTAAACTTAAACATCTCAGAAATTTCTCATACACAATTTCTAGTTTATCAAAGCAAGCAGGTCTTGACTACAGTAGCTGAGAGTGTACTCTGCATGAAAATCATACTGAGTGCAGTGACATGAGCAGATGAATTTCATGCGTTCTGATTAATGTGGAGGCTGGATGTCTGCCCTGCACCATCTCTGTTGGCTGCTCTAATTGCTGGCATTACTTTTCTTTGGCAGCTTTTGGAAGCCATTCTAGGTTGGCTGGGAGTATATATTTCCTGAAGGGTGGGTTAGTGTGAGATCAGAATGTAGGTGTGAGCCCCTTGCTGCATGCTCTGGGGTATTCACGGAGGGTCCCGAGAATCGTGGTTTTCCACAGCATCCTAGAGTAGCTGTCCTCCAGAGCAAATGCATTTTATTGGAGACTGTGCGTTCCAGTGAGTCTGGGGAAAGGAGGAATTATTGTGTATCATTCCCACTACATTCTTAGCGTCCCTCCACTGTTCTTAGTTTGTGACTGTTAGGCTCATTTGCAGAGGAGTATGTTTTGCCCGGGGAATATTTAGGCTTGAGCTGCCCAATAAAGTCCTGCTTATGACTTGCAGATGAGAAATTCAGTGAAAGTATTTCATTTACTTGGTTTTTTTACTATCAAAGAAATTGGACTTAAAATTCTGTGACTCCAGCCTTTGAAAGGGTCGCGTTTGCGGTTCATGTTCTCACTGTGCAGAGACCCTGGTGCTCCTCCCTCCCTGCTGCTTATTCCTGATAGATGTAAAGCGAGTGATCCCGGCCAGCCATCCAGGCCGGTCCATGCTCAAGGAGGGAAATAGCTGTCCGTGCTCACAGGCCCAGAAAACACTGGAAGTGGCACTTGTCGATCCGGCCGGGAATCTCATGCACATCCTCACTAAAAAAAATGGGATTGAGCAGGGTTTGCTGGGATTTGTGAGAACAGTGACAAGGGACCCTCAGCTGGAGGTGGGGATGGTGGTGTGGCCTCTTACCCTGTTCATGTTAGTGTACTTGGGGTGTATCACAGACATGGTGTCGTCGGCCACCCAGCCTTTTCCTGAGGACCAGGGAGTCTGATTTATTCCAATAAGACTGTGGGAAGTATTATCCCAGGTGTGATATTCCTAAAATCACTTCCAACTCTTGATGAAGATTCTCTGAGCCTGAGCGAGAGCTCTTTGGGAAGGCAGATGGCTTCTTATCACATGTCATAGGCGACATGTTCAGAAGTGGGCTCCAAACAGGCCACAGGGCCCAGAGCCAAGCTGTGTCCCTTCCCTTTGCCTGGGAAAGACAGCAGGCTTGGGGACTGCGGTCCTGCTTCAGAGGCGCCAGGGACAGGTGCTGGCTGCCCCAGAGGCTTCGTGCCTTCTCCTCTGGTGACACGCACACCTGGGGGCTCTGCTTCCTGCCCTGCTCAGGTTCGGCAGTGTCCACGAGTTCCCATCTTGTCACTCCCAGTTCCGTGGCCAGTGTGCCCTGTACTCTGAAATGTCATCCAGTTTGCTGAGCTTGTTTGCTGAACATACTTGGCGGCATCTGTAGATAACACATAAGTCTGTCTTCTCTCTGAAACCTCCGCTGCCTGGTAGTAAATTGGCAAACTGTACGAAAGAGAACTGCCTGTTAGTGCTGACCTGGTAGCTTTGTCCTCCGAACACCTTCTCTGTTCATAGTGGCCCATATAGGTGTCTCGCGGAGGCTGAGGCAGGGGTGAGAAGGTGTGAGGCACATTGTCCTCCCTTTGCAGAACACTTCAGCCAAGTGCCTGAGAGTGCCTCTTGTGCGTTTTTATTACCGTTAAGGGTAGCTCAGTTTTGGTTTCTGCTGAATTTGCTAATGCTGTGCATTTAGCCTTTAATTAAATATGAGCTTTTGATTCTAGAAAAGGTGAGAAATTTTTAATTGTATACAGCATGCAGAGATGTGCAGTGTACCCATGACCCAGTTAATAAGGCCCTGGAAACACAGTGGGAGTCAGACCAGGGCTCTGCGTTGTGCAGGGTCGTTGTGCACAGAGGAGGACGCCCCCATTTGTAGGCCGGGCCCGTGGTGTGCGGACCCTATGCTGGGGACTTGCACACACATATTCTCTTTTGGTCTTCTCGTCAGTGTTTTGGGAGCTTTGAAATTTTAGTAGGACTCACATGTTTTAAGTCTCAGAGAGATTAAGTGGCCTCTCCAAGGCCCCACAGTGTCTGAGTCACAGAGGCCTGGCTCTAACGCCTCTGCCCTCCACTTCTCCTGAGCCACCAACTGTAGGGTAGGGACGGGCTTTGTCCCCTGTGGTGTCTGCTCCCACTCTGACCAGGGTCTGCTCTTCTGCCTCCCCTTCTGAAACTAAATCCCATGGCAAAACCGCATTTCAGATCCTCGTAGCTCCAGAGTCCGTGAGTGACCCAGGCTCCTGCATCTTCTGTGCAGCTGCCCTGGTTGCTGTGGGCCTGTGATGAGTAGATGTGGAGGAAGAGGAGGAGGAGCCCTCACCTCGGGGGCACGTGTCCAGGAGGGAGGTGGCAAGTAAATCAACTGTGATAACAGAGCATGTTGAAGAACGCACAGGACAGCACGCAAGATGGCACCGTGTCCTCCTGGAGCAGGAGTGGGGGCTGCGCAGGGGAGAGGGCACCGGAGCCTGGTCCTCAGGGTGCGTAGGAGTTGGCCAGGGGACGCAGGGTGGAGGGCCAGTCAGAGAGGACCAAGTGTGGAGTGAAGCGTGGCATGTTCTGGTGGCAGCAGGGCAGCGTGGAGGTGGGGTGGCCCTGCTGTGGAGCAGATGTGTTTTTGTCCCAGCTTAGCACAGTGCCTGGCCCCAGCGCTTACCGTCTTCCCTTCTGGTGGTGGTGGTACGTAGACTGCAGGCAGCCCTCAGGCCTGCGGATGGTGCACGTCCAGGCTCTATGTTGATTAGATTTTAGCACCCACACTTTTTTAAGAAACACTTTTCTATTGTGGTAAAATAAACGTAAAATTTCCTGTTTTAACCATTTTTAAGTGTACAGTTCAGTGGCTTCAAGCACGTTCACATTGTACTGCCATCACTGCCACCCATCTCCAGAACTTTCTCATCTTCCCAAACTGAAGCTCTGCACCCATTAAACACCAACTTCCTCTTCCCTCCTCCCCCAGCCCCGGCACCCCGCATTCTACTTTCTGTCTCTGAGAGTTTGACCCCTCTAGGGACCTCATATACGTGGAATCATACAGGATTTATTCTTTTGTGACTGGCTTTCTTCAAGAGCACAAATGACCTTAAGGTTCATCCATGTTGTAGCACATGTCAGAACTTGCTTTCTTTTTAAGGCTGAATAATATTCTACTGTATGATGCACCACATTTTTATGTATCTGTTCATCCATTGCCAAACATTTGTTTCCACCTTTTGGCTAGTCTGAATAGTGCTGATGTGAACGTGGGTGTACAAATATCTGCTTGAGACCCTGCTTTCAGTTCTTTTGGGACAATACCTAGAATTGGAATTGCTGGGTCATGTGGTGATGAATTCTGTGCTTAATTTTCTGAGAACCACCACACTATTTGCTGCAGTGGCCGAGTGCCCGCACTTTCCAAGTCCAGTGGTAGTGGGCTGTAGCGTGACCTGTCTCAGCTGGTGTCTTGCTGTTTGGATTCACACAACTCTGCTTTTCTCTAGGAATGGGAGTTGAAGAATGGGACATAAGGACAGGCACAGCTGCTTCAGCCTCAGACAGGGGCTGCTCACCCCCACCCAGCGTCCTCACCCGTGTGCCCCAGGAAGCTCTGCCCAAACTGCCCGCCGGCAGCGTGATGAGTTCGACACCAGCCTCCTGACCCTGGCTCACGTGTATTCTTTCTACTGTATATTGATGCCCTTCAAAAAATTTACTCGTAAGACTTGGTTTCCAACTTTGTTAAAAAACAAAACCAAAAAGGGATGAAAAGGTATTATAAAAGGATCCTGTGTCAGGTGGAGAAATTGCATCTTTCTAACCAGTTAAACAATTGCTTTAACCAGTTTTGACCTGGCCCTGGCTGGAGATGGACGGATGCGCGAGCCCGGGTGAAGCCCTGGGGAGCGTGGAAGAGCTCGGACCCCCGGTGCTCTGGGTGCGTGTGTGGGCGGCGCATGGGCACTGAGCGCGCCTCGCACGTCTGCCAGAAGGGTCCGGGCTCATGCAGCCGCCCCCTCCTCACTAGAGGCAAAGCCGTGGGAAAACTGTGCTGGAAAGCATTTTTCACCCTTTAATTTTTTTTTTTTTTTTTTTTTTTTTTTTTGTGGACAGATGCTTTTGTCACCAGGACATGAAAAGCTGCCATTCTTTTTAACCTGTTTTTTAAAAAATGTCTCTTTGTATTGTGTCGCACTTAGACCTAAGGATTTTCCAGAGATTCTGTATCTTATTAATTATTTGTGCTGCTTTTGAAAGGCAGCAGAGTGTTTGTGATACTTCACTAACGTGTGCCCTGCTGCCTGCTCAGCCACTCCAGAGCTGGCGGGTGCTCCTCAGAGAACCAGGCAGCTGGCAGGGGGTGAGGTTCGGCTCACAGTCTATTTACAGGGCATTTACTGATGCATGGGGTTGGAGCAGGCCTTTGAAAAGGAAGCAAGTTCTGGAGCTTGTTCGTTTGTAGAACTCTTGACATCTTAGAGCAAGAGATGGGCCTTCGAGGGCTTCTCACCCCTCCCCGCCCCCCCCCCCAGTTTGTAAATTAAGCCATGAATGGGTCAGTGGGCTCAGCCTTGCTGTTCTCTCCTGAGCACGGCAGGTCTAGGTGGGGCCTCTTCGGTGGTTTTCTTGCTCGCCTTCTGTGCAATATTTCGGGGAGAGTTCAGATGCCTGAGGCATAGAGAGAAAAACAGTTCATAGCTGGTTTCTACCCCATAGGTCTAAGAATCAGATTAACTTCTTGGTCTCCAGAGGGATACTGTCAGGAGCTCTCCTTTATGGGAAGACACAGTCTCTGATGAGGAAATAAAAGTCTGTGTCCCCAGAACCCCTCTGCAGACTGATCCATGGGGACGAGCCACAATGTGTGTGACTGTAGGACTATAGTGATGCTGCTCCTGATGCAGACCTTTCATCCACCTCTAGAATGTTCTTATCAAATATGGGAAGAGGTGGCAGAAAAACACAGCCCCCCTGAGTTCTCCCCAGAGCACAGCCGGGGGCCAGCCCACAGGCCTGTACAGGTAGGATTAATGTTTAATATCATGGCGCTCGAGCCCTGCAAGAGCCAAGCCGTGTTTGATTTTACTTACTACAGCAGGAAAGTAGTCTCCAGTGTATGAGAGAGTTTTACAGCAAGAATTGGAAGCTGCTTAGCTTGAGTCCACCTGAAACTTGAATCTATTGCAAAGCCGTCTGCCAGGAGCATTTTTGGTTCGTGAGCTGTCGACTGGCATTCTCACCTGCAGCCTCTTCCTTCCCAGAGAATACACGAGGCTCGTCACACCAGCAGTGAGAGCGTCAGCTACCCCTGGAACTCCAGATGGGGAGGGCAGGAGCTTCCCAGACGCATCAGGCCCCAGCATGGCCAGGAGGAGCCTCCTCCTGTGGGGACTTTTCTTTTCATTATAGGAAGCTGTAACCGCTTTGTATCATATGAAACTAATTTTCTATAAAGGGAAAAAAGTTCAATCTACCATAGATTTTTGCTGCTCTCAGGCCAAATAAAGTTTCCCAAATTAAGGCTCTTGGGCCATTCCGATTGGCAGCCTTCTTTGCCCAACAGAACTGTGCCAGGTTTTGATTGTTATTAAAAGAAGGGAAAAAATGACCAGCTTGAATTCTTGGCCTTGGCCCAGCACAGGTGGGCATCAGAGATCTGGTGGGTGAAACATTAGCATAGCGTCAAGCGTAGCATGTGGACCTTAGCCATCACCCTGGCTGGCGTTGTCACTTTGCAGATGGAGACCCTGCAGCTTTGGGAGTGTCTTGCCCAAGGACACAACTAGTTGGTGCCAGACTCCCAGCATACATATTTGGTTTTAAAAACCCAGGTTTGTAAATCACTTTCACAGCCATGAGCCTTTTAAAGAGGATGGAAAAATTAAATGAATCCTGTTATGTTCCATGGAACTGTTTTAAATGGGTCCTGTGGAATGTGAGGGCCCTGACATCGGACTCCTTTGGTGTCCTGTGTTCCCCTTGACATTTTTAGATTTGATCAGAAAGTTAGTTTAAAGCATTTGCTTCAAAATAAGTTATTTATTTGTATATGTTCAATAAATATAGTTTTTAATTTATATCTGTACATATTAGACACACATGAGACGTCGTGTCAGAATTCTGACAGTGATCTCATTTTATTACCCTCCCGAAATGTGCCCCAGGAATGAGCACCCCCTTGCTTCTGGAGCAGTCATGAGTGCGACTGTCTTATTTCGTAAAGAAGCCAGGCTGGGTGGGGAAAGGCACGCTAGCCCCTTGCTGTGAGGGTGCGGGTTCCCCTGGAAAAAGTTAGGTTTCTTTGCAATGTTACCCATTACTTTAACAGTCATGTCCACAGAGTGCTGGCCACACTGTACTAGGAAGCTGACCAGATCGTGAGGAATGGGGTGGGCTGCACAGATGGGGCTGGGTGGAGGACAGGTCAGGCAAGGGGCCGACCTCTGTGGGTCCTGGGGCCCTTCTATTGTAACCTTGAGCCACAGTGTCATTCCTCAGGGTTCTGCTTCTGGCTGTATTTTTGTAAGGTGTCATCAACCTTCAAAATCCCCTCATTTTTGTATTTTTATAATTTTTTTTAATTCACTAACCAACCTTCTTCATAGAAACAGCTCTGATGGTTATAGGGCTTGCTTTGGTCCCCCAGCTTGAGCACAGGTGTGGACTATCATGTTCCCTCTGCCCAGATTCTGTGGAGGCTCAGGCAGGTTGGCTCTTTCTGCACCAGAGAAGCCTGCAGTTCCCTTACTCGGCTCCCAGGGGCAGCAGCCCCACTGCAGGGTAACCAGCAAGGGTCTGCCAAGTCGTCCCAGGGCCCGCTGTCCATGAAGCCCTTCCAGAGCCCTTCTCTTGGGACTGACCGGTGGCCGTTCACCAATCACACAGTAAAACCCATCTTGTCCCCTCCATGCCTACGCCTTGGTGTTGCCTGATCTTTCCTTTATTCATCTTGTCCCCAAGGTTTTTGGGGCTATTTCCAAATAGCCAAACTACTCTGATAGGGTGGAGATTTGTCACTTTTTTGAGGTCTGTTTCAAAAAGCGTGTGTCCTCAGCTCTGGAGGCCGCCTCTGGGAAGGAGTTGCAGATTCGCTGTCATTGTGGCCATAATTTGGAGTTTATACTTTGTTTCCAATGGACAGCTTTGAAGCTAGGGTTGGGGATACGGGTTGTGGGCAAAACTCGTTTGTTTATGGTCACATCTTACCTTTCCAAAAGAGACTATTAACTCTGCTAACCCACTCTGGAGGGAATGTAAGCTTTGCCTACAGACCTTGCTACCCAGGCAATATTCTCTGTTTATGCACCTAACTCATGTCATTAGAGACCTCCCAGGGATGGGCAGGGCCTCGCACCCAGAGAAAAGGGACATGGCTTCATCTGCAGCCGGCACCTGTGCCTTGTACAGCCACAGGGCTGACACCCTGAGCTCATAGGTGGGCCCTGCAGCCAAGAAAATGTTGATCCTTATAAATAGCCTCTTCCAGGAGCATAACACGGAAGTTACTATGGCATCAGCATCAGCAGGCAAGATGCTCCTCAATTTGTATAAAGGTCATAGCAACATTTTAATGTTAAACTCTTGCCTTCCTCCTTTCTCTTTCTAAAATAATATTTTAATGGGAACAATAATTTCAAATCCATGACATAGTTTTAAAGAGGGTAGTTTTTTGGTTCCTGTTGTTATTATTAATACTTCCTTATTATCCCTGTAGTGGGCTGGGTTCATACTGTGAAACAACTAAAAATAAACAAACTAAAATTTTCATGCCATCAATACACCTGGCACAGATGGCATCATGGAAAAAGCAAAACCACCTCTGTGAACACCCAAGCCATCGCAGGGCTACTTACCACCTTTAAAGGAAGGAAAACTTTACACCTAGGAGATTTTTGGCTTCAGATGCATCCTTTTGCTCATATTTTAGAAATATTTCCAGGTATGGTCTTCCAGAAGAGCTCAACTCTGCGGTGTACAGGTATTATCAGGTATTTTTAGGTGTAGCCATGGGAGAGATTTTTGAAACGGGATCCTCAGATCATAATTCTTAGGGACCAAAGGTGTTTTTAATAAGATAGTCTTTTTATTTGATTTTCTAATGAGAAAGGAAATACTCAGTTTCAATTTTAACATCAACTTTTAAATTATAGATATTCAGAATTAATTGACCATGGCTATAAGTTGTAAAATGTTTTCATATTAAGAATGTAATTATTTCCTTATTGTATTTTTTAAAAACTAAAGTCATATTTAAAATTCTCTTTGAAAGAAACAGGCAAAGAAACAGGAAAGATTTTTTAAATTAAATATGTTGTTAGTACCCATTTTAAATGACTGTAAATATATTTTCACTGTGTTTCTCAATGTATTTAATTCATAAAGTAAAATTTTATGAAAAGAAACTTACAATGAAAATACTAGTTTTCAGTCCATCTATCCCATTTTGTAGTCGCTTCTCTTGAATTTTCTGCTTTATTAATTTTTCTACTATTTAGCATGGTGTAACCCATAGACTGGCGCCCCTTGGCGTGACCCATTTGTGTATTATTAATAAAACTGTACTGTTTCAACGATGCCTTGGTGTGTGGCTGACTTTGGTGTGTGGTGCAGACTGAGAAGTTATTCGGTTCCTAAAGTCTTTCCTTGCAGTTGAAGGGAGGTCTTGTGCTGACACTTGGCCACTTGACAGGAGAGAGGTCAGAAGTAACAGGTGAACGTAGAAGGCAAGGACAATGAAGGAGCCACAGTTTTTTAGTCCACAGGCCTGAATATTCAAGGAACGTTTGCACACCTGCCAAGTGCCAGGCTCTGGGCTAGGTCAAGAAATAGAAACGGATCAGATCTGATTGCTGCTCTCGGGTGCTCACTCTAGGCAAGAACATATATAAATGGATAACTCTGAAGTGCTTTCTGTGTGGAGGGCTGCGTAAAGATTTCTGGAATCGTAGAATAAAGAGCAGCTGACTTTGAGGCCACTGGGTAGGTTTTGCGGAGGGCAGGGCTATTTGAGCTGGGCCACGGAGTCCGCCAAGGAGAGAGGCAAGAAGCAAGGGGGGACGTTCAGGGGAAGCAACAGCAGGAGCAGAGCTGTGGAGGCGAGCGCGGCGCTGCCTGGGCGAAGGCTGGCAGTGTGTGTGGCTGGGATGTCGGCACGGGGAAGGAGATGGAAGGGGAGTGGAGGGCCTCGTGTGCTGCAGAAGGGTGAGCCCTGAGACTCGCGTAGGGGACAGGCATCCAGGGCTGCCACAGGTGCGCATGTCCACCTGGACGACTTTTCCCATCAACAGTTCGAAGAAATCCCTCCACAGTTGTCTCCTGGCATTCAGAACTGTGAAGAAACTTCACCACACCTGATTTTCCCCTTGTGAGTATTCTGTTTATTCTGCTTAGACACTTGTAGGATTTTTTCCAGCTTTATCTTTCAAATCCAGAAATTTTTACAGTGGGCTTTTGCGTACTGCCATGTAAGCCGCTTTGGTCTGCAGACTGAGATATTCCCGCTCCACCTGTGTCCGTGCATTCCCAAGGAATCCCTGTTTTGTACGTTGAGCTCACTCGGTCTCTTGCATATCTGTTACTTTCTCCTCATTCCTTTGCTATTTTTAGAGGTATTTAATCTGTCCTATTCAGTGGTGACACCGTTTTGCCTCGTCCTCCGTTCGCTCTTTATTTTTCATACAAATTTTAATGCTGCTCCTACATTTTGACTTTCCGAGCTCATCCTGCTCCAATGACTTTCTTTCCTACCCAGCCTGCAGCCTTTTACTGTCTTGTTTCAAAGAGGACGCATTTTCTTGCGTTGTATGTCAAGATGAAATGCATACAATTTCTAAAAATTCTCTCCAGCTTCCTTTAATAAACTCTTATCCACACAATACGCCTTTTCTCTGAATCCGCGGGGCGACCATCCAACCGTCTTAGACTGTGGGGTTGTTTTCCTGGCCCCCTGGTGCTGTGGTGGTTTTTCATTCTAGTTACTTACCCTTGAATGGGGAGAGCTCCCTCCAGACCTGGCGTTTTCCACTTCATGAGCTGTGTCCTGCATTTTTAGATGCTGATGAAATCTTTCTTTTCTGCATTAATCTCCAAGGCAGGCTGATATGCACGGCCTCCAGACAAATCACGGCTCTCCAGCAGGCCGGGTGCTGTGTCTGCCTCCAAAGTGGAGATGGGTTGTCCCAGATCCCACAGCCTAGTGTTAAACCTGTGCAGCCTGAGTGTTTATTCCTGCATCCTCGGCTGCATTCTGTGGTTGTTCCTCGTCCCAAATGCAGGGTCGTGTGGGGCTGTTTGTTGGTGCATTGGCTGTCTTGCCTTTTTATTCTTTGTTTGGAAGCAGTATTCCTGCTTCTCAGCTGCCACGGGTGAGACCTGACCTCTGGCTTAAGGGGTGGGGGAGCGTGTGATTTATGACTAAGACAGTGAGCTGTGGCGATTCTCTCTGGGATGGCCATGTGACCTGATCAGGCCCTGTAGACTCTATGAGAGGACGACACTGAGTCTGGAGCTGCTGCAGCCATTTTGTGACCTGAGGACACCTACCTGCCCCTGTACCTGGGTAGTGGACTGAGGCCAGGAGAAACAGCCACACAGAAGGGCTCATGTTAAACTCTGTGACCCAAACCTCCAGTGGGGCCTTCACCCTGCTGGTGATTTTGCTAACGTCCTTAGTGGATCCGTTTTCTCCCTCTCCCCGATGAGAATTTCATACCTTCTCTTCTTTCCTCACAGTTACCTTACTTCGTGCTTTCCTGAGAACACGGATCAGCCAGAAGAGCAGCTACCAACCTAGGTGCTTTCGTGGGCACCTGCTCGAGGGACAAGGTCCCTGCTTCCAGCCTGGCCCAGCCCCTCTGCTTGTGCTCGGGGCTCTGTACCACTCACACCCTAAGGATGAGCTCTGGGGTGCAACCTCCTTTCCCTCCCGCGCCTTCTGTCTGCCCACGTCTGTTTCCTCGGTCCCATCTGCCTGCCACTGCTCACATTCCCAGGCACTGCTCCACATCTCTGCTCCGGAGTCACAAGAATGTTCTCGACAGCGCGATCCTGCACACAGGCTGTCCTCCCCCGCCCGTGGTGTCCCCCACCCGCTCCCAGTAGTGAGTAGGCTTTGTCCTCGCGTTCCCCCAAGACCCCCGTCTGGCCAGGTCGTCAACTCCCCACAGCCCTGCAGCCAGCGCCCTGTGCAGCATCCTGCAGTGTTTCCTCACCGCCCCCTCCGACACCACACCCTTCTCCTGGCTGTGTCTCCGCTGTTCCTTCCCAGCTCGGGCCCGTCCCTGCTGAGGGCCAAGGAAGCCGACAGGCACTTCAATCTTAGGGACTCTGAGAGAGAACTTTTAATTTCCCACCTGACTCTGCCCCTCCCTGCTTCTTCCCACCTCAGTCCTTGGTACCTCTAACCACCTGCTTTTCAGGCCCTGAGCCAGGTGTCGTCCTGTACATCTCTCTTTCAAGCCAACAGCGAGTCCCACCGATTCTGTCTTCAAAATATGTCCTCAGCCTGCCCACAGTGCCAGGACAGCATCACAGACGGGCTTCCTCCTGGGTCACCAGCTTCCCCTCTAGACGCCTGGGGAACTTTACAAAGGTCGATCTGATCACATCCCTTTCCCTCCTGACCCTGCCCTTGGGGGGCTGCCCACCTCTGGCCTCTCTGCTGTGATCTTGTCATGCTCATGCCGGCAGAGGCCCCTGGGGTGGCCGAGGATCCTGAGATGTGCACCTGCATCCCAGCTCCTGATTTCTGAGAGCCTTACTTCCCCCAACTACGGGATGGGGTGGTGGCATCTATTTCATGGAGTTGCCACTAGGAGGGTTCATGGAGGTGTGTGGAGAGTGCCCCACCCTGGCTTGGCTCATGGCAGAGGCTAAATGGGCTGTCATCATCACTGCCATCACCTTGGCCTCGCAGCACAGTGCTGGCTGGCACAGCCTCTGCAATGCCTCCAAAGCCCAAACGCTGGCTGGACCCTTCACAGAGCAGAACATGTGGGCCGTAATAATGGAAGCTGCAGAAGACGCGACTGACACTGTCTTCCCAGTGCCGAGCCACGGCACATCCTAGAACGGGCACAGGAGCACCATCTGCCAAGCCAGGTGCCACCTGTGATTAATAATCAAATTATAACGTTATGCAAATGCCAGTGGGTTATAGGCACATGTTATTAAAATGCCTGGGCTGACGCTGCTTACAGCCTGGAATTGGCAACTCTGAACTCACTCGACTACAAAATCCCCAGCCATGCAGGCTGCAGGCTGCTGAAAGGAAGCTCTTGCCAGGCCCAGGAGAGGCTGGGAATGGCTGTGACAAGCCATTGCCCCCGAGTCCTGTTGGAAACAACAGTGCTCGGTGTTTGTTCCAGCAGCCCAAGTCTTGGGCAATGTGTTCCTGTCTAAGGAAATCTGGGTGTGCGGGGATGGGGGAGATGCCAGAGACTCCCCCCAACCCAGGGGCGGGTGTGTCTTGCTGGCTTATATTGCAGCTGAGCCCAGGCTGGTGTGGGTTTCCATTCGGCTGCTCCTGCCGAGCAGGTCTGCTGCTGCCCACGTGCAGAGGCTGGTCCCTGCCCGGTGCCACACGCCCCACTTAAAGATGGAGGATGCTATCAGGGCCCCCGGCCTAAGACCCCGGGAGCACACCTGTGGCTGAGCAGTTGGGGCCGTCCCTCTGCAGCGAGGGGGAACGTGCACCCTGGGGAGCCTAGGCGTATGGGTGAGAGGGGTCGGAGGGTCGATGGTCAGGTTGGGCCGTGGGAGGAGACCAGGGAGCTGGGGAAGCCGGCTGGGCTCTGGGCGGTGCTGTCGGGAGGCAGGTCCTGCCGGCTTCTCGATCAGTGCTATCCAGAGGGAGGGGCCTCAGGGAGGCTAAAGCCGCCTTCTGGTCTCAGCCAGGTTGGGGTGTCTGGCCATTTGGAGGCTTGGGCAGTGTTCACGTCTGGTCTGTGTTCAGACATGGTTGTGCAGTGGTCTCGTTTTTGTTTCCCTCTGCCACGGTCACAGAGTGGCTTTGTCTGATGTGGGTGCTTGGTGACAGGTAACATTGTCTGTGATGGACCAGAGAAGGCCAAGACCCAGGCCCAGCTGCGAGTGCCTGGTGGCTCTGGATGCCGAGGGCCACTTTCCTCTTTCTTATCTTCTTGGAAAGGCCATCGACCCTGACTTTATACAAATCCCTACAGAAACGGGTGCTGGTCTTGAAACCAGCCTCAGAGCAGCGCCCATCCACAGTGCCTCTGGGGACACAGCCCTTATGCTTGTGCAGGAACTGCCACGGCATACTCTGGAGGGGTCCAGGATGAGCCACGGAAACGGCTCTGAGGCCATGTGACTGAGAACTGAGGTGACACAGAATGCCCCCCACTCCCCAAGAGTCACCAGCTGGCCCCGGTGGCCAGCTCACCTGCTGGAAGGAGGCCCCTGGGAGTGGCCTCTGTTGCCAACAATGGTAACCTGGCTTGATTTCCTTCAGTCATCTTTCACCAACAGAACCAAAGGAACAATGACATCGGACCTCTGTGGTAAATGCTCTTTGTCTTCTTAATACAATTTGTCCACGGCATTGCACGTTTCTGTCTGTTCCTTTGAGATTATTGTACCTAAATGACTTCAGACACCAAATGCAAGGCTACCTGGAATTTGGGGTTTAGCTGGAACTATGCCTCACAATTTGGCTAAGAATAACAGCCCCCTTTCCAACCACCTGGTGCTGCCTTGGTGTCCTCACCTGTACACGGGGGTGCTCACACCTGCCCTGCCTAGGTGAAGCTCAGGTGCGTTTTGTGGCAGGTGACACACAGACCCGGAGGGGCAGACTTTCCATTGCTGTCACCTGGACACATGGCCTGGGCCTTCCTGGGTTGGCTTCCTGCCGCCAGTCACTGGATTGTCACAGCACAGGCTCCAGACGTATCAACATGGGCCACGAAGCACTTTATCATGCTTGTTAGCCTTTTCCCAGGGAGAGGACGCTCCACAGAGCCTGGTGCACTGAAGAGGGAATTAAAATTGTCAAGCGGGGTGGTTGAGGAATTCACACTCCCCCGAGTCCTGGCAGGTGGAGTGAGGGAGATAAAATGGTCAGATGCTGAAGTTCTCCGAAGTGCGCCGTTTGTGCTCGCGCCCTCTGTGTTCACACATAAAAACGGCCCTCACTGGCCTCTGCACACCCTCCCCATGCTCAGCGTCTGACTCCTGCCCCTCCTCTCACACGAATTTCCAGCGCCTACCCCAGGCAGGGGCCCTGGGCTCCCTGGTTGCACTGTGTGGACATCGCCCGCCTCCCTCAAGGCCTAGGGCCTGGTCTCATTCATTCACTGCCCCGCCCAGCACCCTGCCCCAGGCCTGGCATGAGTTCAAAGGGGCATGAGATCCAGCAGGAAGTTTTGAGGACATTGATGCTGAAAACAAGAAGGTATCATGGCCCAGAGAAGAAGGCGTGTGCACGTGCAGGGGTGTGGCTCTGCCCCCACCTTCTGGATCTACCTCACCGCCCCCGCCAGCCCTGCCCTGCCCTGACTCTTGCCGAAGTCAGTCACAGAACCGTCACCACTCCGGGCTGTGGGAAGAATGCCTTGTTTTATGAGCCCACTTAGAATACCTTCGTGCGCAAGTTCACCATGTATGAGGGCAACGGCACAGGGGAGAGTCCTCCTCATAGAGCAGACACTCGCTGGGACATCGGGGCTTCCGCTCGCAGTACCTCCCAGCTCTGACCCCCTGAATAGCCCCCTGGCAACTGCACCTCATTTCACTCTGGAAATGGGTTGGGAGCCACTTAGCAAACATACAGGTGTATATTCATCCATCTCTGCCTCTACCCATGTAGGATGACAGAAGAAAATAAGATTGTTCTTCACCAGATGTTACAGTTGAAATTTCAGGAAAGCAGTGGACATTCAGCCATCAGGGAGAGTAAACACAGTTTTTGAGGCCAGGGACCGATGGGTTCATGCCTCCTCCTGTGAACGCAAAGAGGGCAGCAAAAGGCCTTGCAGAGATCGGGAAGTCCCGTCTGCATGGGACTGGCCTGCACCACGCCCTGCCTCAGCCTCTCCTGGCAAACTGGCCCATGCTGCTAGGACCCCGGTGTGCCTCAGTGGAGGAGGAGCCCACGTGTGGAGTGCTCCACAGCAGGTGGGTGTTGGAGTTACTCTGACGGTTGTCATTTGCAACCTGCCCCAAAGTGTCAAGAACTGCTCTCTGTTCTTCTCACACGTCCTTGGCCACGTTGCCTCTGGGGACCACCATTCTAGAGGCCTGTGTGTGTGCAGGTATGTGTGTGTGTGTGTGTGTGTGCACGCATTTAGGTAAATGTTGAAAAATATCTTCATAATAAGGCAAAAGCTTATCATATTCATTTAATCTTTGTTAAAAGCATCACAAATGATTTATTGATTTTTAAAAAGGAAAAATAAGAAAGAATGCACCGCCTCCTTGTTATGTGCGTGTACCAGTGTGTGCATGACCCGATCCAATGCAACAGGCACCAACAGCCGCTGGCCTCTTAGTCCCAGGTGCCTGGGTATACACCTGAACCCCAAATATACGGAACTTCAGATTTATAACCAGGCAAAACCGTAGGTGTATGTGTCGATCCATGCGCCTATGCAGATGGGAACGTTATTAGGTTATATCAGATGCCACTATGTTCTCAGGTTCCTGGGTCCACACACCCAACATGTTCTTAATAGAAATAATAACATAAAATACAAGAAAACCACAAATAACTAAGGAAAAAACCCTACCCAAACAGCTGAGAGAATTAACTTGAGTGGTCAGGAAGGTCAGAGACCTACAGTTGGTTCCCCGCAGGCACTGGTGAGCTAGAGAGGGTAGGAAGGCCGATTCTAGGGACCCTGTGCTGCCCTTGGACCTGGGACCTGAACTGTGCTACAGCCTGTCGCTGCGTGTCTGACACTTGCAGGCGGTGTCTGGCTGAGGGACAGGTGCTGGGTGGGGTGGCCAGTAGGATGCAGGTCTCTGCAAAAGTGCCTTTGGAGACTGTAAGCAAGTGAGTGGGGAACGTGGCAAAGGTCCTGGAAAGTCACAGCCTCTCACTGGCGCTGGCCCTGCCGGCCCCAAATCCTGGGATCCCCTGTCCCTAGGAAGACCTTGAGGACAACTTGCAGGGCGAGCCCTGGAGGTGGTCCAGGAGCCCCAGCTGGTGGGCAGGCAGGGTGGGAAGAGAGATTTGGGTCCAGCTGAGACACCTCCACGATCTGGCTGTGTGGCCCAAGTGACTCCCTTTGTCCCTGGGGTCTTGGAATCCCCATCTGGATCCCATGGGCTACTCACTCAACAGAGATCGAGTGCCTCCTCCATGCCTGCCCTGTCATGGGTGCGAGGGCTCGTCCTGGGCCCCTCTTGTGAAATGGGTCACGTTTCTCTTCTATGGAAAATGGGTAAGGCCCCCCTAAGCTCCAACATGGTGCACAGGAGAATGTCTGCACCTTCATTCAGATTCCCCCGGCCAGTGAGTCACTAGCCTGGAGTCTGGTGTTCCCCACCTCCGAGAGAGAGGCCCCGGCCACCAAGAGCCCTGCCTGGGAGGAGGGGAGGGAAGAGGGGGAAGGGGTACTGACTCCCCATTTCAAGGCGAAAGTGAACTCCCTCCGTGTTTCCGTGTCTGGCATCCCTGATTCTAGGCCGCCTGTGAGTGAGTGGACCTTGCACTGCACTGGGGAGCAGAGGGCTGGTTCTGAGGACATCGCTGCTGCAGTCTTGCTATGACCTTGGGAAAGTCACTGCTCTCCCTGGGCCTCAGTTTCCCCTTCTTCAAAACGAGGGGCACGCTCCTGACAGCACTTCCAGCTGTGGCGTCCTAAGTCCTCCTGTTCTGGTTTCCATACGGGTCCCTCAAGCTATAAGGAGGCGTATCCAGGGGCTGCCCCCACCTGCCTGCCCTTCTGGGGGCTGCGGCTCCTTCCAGGGCGGGGAGGGGCCATTGGGCGGGAGAAGCCCCGGGGGGTCGCCTGTTGCTGTCGGAGTGAGTCCCCACAGCGCTGGCTCCCTGCACCCGCCCCTCCCCCAGCCCCTGGGGAAAACCAGGGCGAGCTTCTGGGCTCTGGGAGAGCCCTGGGCATTCCGGACAAGGGGCTCCTGAGAAGGGGTTCCTGGCGGAGCAACCCAAATGCTACCGTCCGGCCACAGAAACAGAAAGTTGAACCCCCCACCCCACGCAACCAGCTACCGAGAGAGGTATTTACACGGTCTGCAGTTTGACAAGAGGCGGGACAGCGGGGCCTGGAGGGTGGTGATGGAGGGCCTGGCTCAAGGCGTCCCCGGCTCTGGAGGGGCACGGGCCCCCCACAGAGGGATGGCAGAGGGACCAGGGAAGCAAAGTCCAGGAGGGCTCAGGTGCCCTGCAGGGACAGGCGCTGCAGTGCCAAGCGTGTGAGGGGGTGGTGGTTGTTGCAGCGGGGACACCAGGCAGGCTCCCCGCCTAGGCTCCGGGACCGACCAACCGACCTCAGCTAAAGGTCAGGCCAGGCCTCAGGTTGGGCGACAGCATGTGGGGCGGCCAGGGCAGCCTGTGCGGGGTCCAGGGCAGAGCCTGCCCGAGGTGGGCCTAGTGTCCCCAAGGCAGGCCTCGTGTCCCCAAGGTGAGCCTGGTGCCCCCGAGGGGCAGGGGTCGGCCACACCCCAGGGGTCCCGTGGGCCTGGGCAGACTTGGATTGATCAGAGGGAGGAGTGCCTGTCGCCTGCCCTGGGGACAGCTGGGGGGGTGCTTTTCCGCAGGTCTCTGAGGGGACGTCGGTCCAGCCGCTGGCTTCGCTTGTGGCTCTGTGCCCTCCACGGGGTGAGAGGCGGAGAGGAGAGGAATGTGCTGGGCGGGCCCGGCCACATCAGCTCACCAGGTAGCTGTGCATCTCGCGGGAGTTGATGCTCAGGACCACGCCAGAGTGGTTGCCTAGGAAACAGGAGAGATGCGCTGTAAGCACACACCCTAGGCTGGGGTGCAGGGAGATAGGGCCTTGCGGGGACACGGTAGTGGCTTCAGCCAGTGCATCAAGCCAGTGTGCAGAGGGCATCCCCAGGGCCCCTCAGGCTGTGCCAGGTGCAGGGGGGTGACAGAGGGCTGTCCCGGTGCTGTTGTGAGCAGTGGACCCCGAGGGCCTGTGAGGTGAGGCCCAGGCTGGCCCCGCTGTGCCCACTGACCTGCATGGGGACCCCCGGCATCGGCAGCAAGAGGGCACGGGAGGGGCTGAGGCTTTGCCCCGTCCTGGCAGTGGGTACGGCAGGGCGCGGCGTGGTGAGGCCCGGGAGGCGTGAGCAGGAGAGAGGGGGCACAGGACGTTAGCGGAAAGGAGTGAGCTGGCGTCCTGGTGGCCTGTTAGGGGCTGGGCCTGGGCTCTACCATCTCAAGCTCAAGGGTGACAGTGGCGCCCCCGAGAAGGACTGTCTGTGGGGTTGTGTGAGAAAATACACCTACAGCACTTGGGCAACGCCTGTCGCATACTAGGCCTTGATTAAAACAATGTATTACTACCACGCTATTACTATCCTTCAGGGGTGCGAAAGCAAATAGCTGTAAGAGGCAGGGGAGCCGGCCCGTCCTCCTGAGCACCCGCACCCCATCCACTTGGGAAGGCCTGGGTCCCCTCCTTCTCGTGGGGGCTGGTGGTGGGGGTGCCTGGGGTACAGGGTGCTCAGCCCCAGCCTGGGGGCTCACTGGGCCGGGGACACACGGGCTGTGAGCTGCAGGCCTGGCTTCACCCCAGCTCCACCCCTGGTCAGCTAAGGTGAGGACCTCAGCTTTCTCATCTGTAAAATGGACACAGTGCCAGTGTCTGCCTCGCAGAGGGTCAGATCACGTCTGGACAGTGCTGAGTGGGGCCTGCCTCAGAGCGAGGGCTCAGTAAACTACGGCTGTGGCTCCTACTGTTCCTGGAGGATACAGAGGTGGTGGATGTGGGGGGGACGGGCCCGCTGTGTGAACAGCCAGAGCCCCCAGCGTGGCTGGCGAGGGCTGGGGAGGGCGGGAGGAGGAGCGACCACGGCCAGTTCCGCTCAGCTCCCCAGCGGCTCAGGCAGGAGAGAGCGAAGGTCATAGGTTTGGGGTCAGGCCGGCCTCGGGCTGGAGCCCAGGTCAGCCACTGGTCAGCTGTGTGGCCTTTCAATGCTGTAAAATGCGAGGACAGTGACTCCCACTCCTGATAGTCCTGAGGACATAGTGGACACAGGATGCCAGTGATTTTCCAAGCCGGATAACAACGTGACAAAGCTCTCGTGGCGCTTCCTGTGTGCTGTCCTCTGCACGGTGAGAGCCGGTGTTACCCCAAAGCCAGGTGCAGACAGGAATCGCAGGGCAAAGGTCGGGGCTCTGGGGCCTGCCTAGATGGGAGTCCAGCTCTGTCCCCAGCTAGCTGTGGCCTTGGGCAAGGATAGTTCATCTCTCTGCACCTTGATTTCCTCGTCTCTAGAAAAGAGCCTGCCCTCCTGGGCTGCTGAGGTGAGACCGTGGTGAAGGCACCTGCACAGCCCGGCCGCTGGCTGTGCTGCCTGATGCAGAGCAGGGCTGGTGCCGTGGCTCTGCCAGCAAGACTGCCCAGGCCTCAGTTTCCCTGCTTTTCGAGAGGAAGCACTGTAGTGCCTGTTGGGCTGGATTGTATCATCCTCCTCATACAGTGTGGCCTGGCCTTTCCCCTGCCAAGGGTGGAGTCCGGGCCCCCTCCCCTTGAAACATGGGCAGACCAACAGAGCAAGCAGCAAGTGACAGGGCCTGACTCAAGGCCAGGTCACGAAGGGGAGGCAGCTCCTGCCTGGCTGCCGCTCTCTCTCCACTTGCTCTCGGGACTCAGCTGCCATGCTCTGAGGAGGCCCAAGCCACACGGAGAGGCCACGTACAGGTATTCTGGTGATAGCCCCAGGTGAGGGGTCAGCTGACTACCTGCATGAATTGCCAGACATCTGAGTGAGGAACCCTTTGAGACAACTGCAAACCTGGCCATCGACTTCATGAGCCACCCTGAGAGAGAACCGCCCGGCTGGGCCCAGTCCCTCCCCAGAGACCGTGAGAGAAAACAGCCATAAATGATGATGTGACACCACTGAGGTGTGGTGTGTTGTGCCGCCATGGATGACTGGACCATACTCTCCCCAGTGGGCATGGCCGGGAATGAAGGCCGTCATGTCAATGAAAGTGCTGTGTAAACTGTAAAGCGCTGTGCTGTATGTCCATGTGTGAGATGCTCACTAAGTTGTCACTGCTGGTGAACAGCAGGGTTGGCTCTGGGGGAAAGGCCCCAATATCCTTGGGGAAGCCAGCCCTGTCTCTGTCCTTTCCCTGCCTCGGTGGGGGACGCACAGGGCTGTTTAGTCGTTGCCAGGCACAGTGCCCTCAGCTACCACAAGGTCCCTGATTTAGTCCCTTCAGGCGGCCCTGGGGGCATCCTGTCACCCCCTATTAAGTGGAGGGAGTGTGACAGGCCCAGAGTGTCCACTGGCAAGGTCTGCCTGGCCCAGTATCCCCAGCGCCTGCTGGCCCAAGGCAGCTGGGTGAGGTGGCCTGCAGGAGGGTGGGGGGTGGGCTTCTGGGCGGGCGTTACCTAGAGTCTGCGAGTCGAGATGGTCATCTATAAACCCCTCACCCTGGATGACGCTTTGGACGTCCTCGCCGTGGCCCACGGGGCTTGTCATTTCCTGTTCCTTCTCGTTGTGCATCTGGGCATACACGGTCCTGCCTGGGCGTTTCCTGCTGGACGGGGGTGGTGGGGGGAGCACTCAGCTCAGGGCAGCTGCCCAGGCCTCCTGCCCCAGAACCTCAGCGGGGCCCCAACCCCTCCAGGTATGGCACCTGGTGCAGACAGCGCTCCAGAAGCACCTACCCCAACCCCGAGTCTGTCTCCTGCCCTGTCTCTGTGCAAGGCCACCTCCTCCAGGAAGCCCTCCCTCATGTGTGCTCCCTCAGCCCTGGGTTTCCCTCTGTGCTGACACACTGGGTGATCATTGTCTGCTTGTCCATCTCCTCTCATAACTGGACCCAGGGCGTGCTGCAGGGGAGGGCATTATATTCTCCTTCATCTCCCCATCGCCGGGCGACTTTGCTGACTGGATTGGTGCGCACATTCCCACACAGTGCGCCAGGCCGACCCCCTCTGAGAGGTGCTTGCTGAGCCCTGTCCTGGCTTCCTGGGGTTGTGCTGTCCTCAATTCTCTTCCCCTGAAGGAGCCAGAGGAAGGGGAGATGGCAGGCACAGCCCTCTGCCTCCACTGGACTGGGCGCAGGACCCGCCCCAGGTAGTCCAATCAAAACCCAGAAAGGGGCGGTGGTCCCATTTCACAGATGAGGGGACAGAGGCTCAGTGAGAGAGAAGGCCTTTCTCAGATGTGGCTGACAACTGCCAGCTCTGGAGACAGTCTGATGGCAGGACCGGGAGGGGCGGGCCCCGTGACTAGCTCTGTGCACTGAGGGTGACTGAAGGTGGCCTGTGTCACCCTTGGTCTGGAACACTTAAACGCAGGGTTTAAATGCTGAAGTTGCCCTGCCCTGTCAGTCCAGACTCCTGAGAGACAAGGGGCAAGCCCCCTGCCAGCCCCCAAGGGGACATGCGGCTTGAGGGAGAAATGGACCTTTTGTGGCTGTGAGATTCTGAAACATGGGGGTTATTTGTTGCGCAGCAGGCCCGGCCTGTGCTGACTGCCAGGCCAGCTCCCCTGGGCCTTGGCTGCTCAGGGCCTGAGGCCTCAGGATGCTGGGGCTAAAGGGGCCTTTCCTGTGCTGCCCACTCTGGCCTGCTGTGCTGTCCTACCCTGGGTGGGCCTGGGGCTGTGGGGGCACGCTTACACCCATAACTGTGCTCCCACTGTCTCTGTAGTGACGCTGCCCTGCCTGCACGGGCACATATTGACTCCGTAAGAAGCCCTGCGTGTGCCTGGCACTGGGCTGGCCACTTGCACCCTTGCCTCTCTCCGGGCACCTGCTGGGCCCCTCAAGGCCTCCACGCTCCTCCCCCAACCCCCCGGGTGTGAGGTGAGGCAGGCATCTTCGGGCTGTTTACACCGTGCAACAAACATGGGGCATTTGTGGATGCCACAATCTGGCCCTCGCAGGCCTGAGGACAGGGAGAAAGATCACCTACAGAGACCAGAGTCCATCCCTGCCATGGCCTCCCTTGCTTTCGGCCTTGACTGGCCGAGCCTGCCTTCTCCTCCTGGGGCAGCAAGCTGCCTCTGCAGCCGGGCTGTCCTGCCACCCTGCGTCTCCCAGGCGACCTGGACCAAGCCCAGATGACACTGATGTTCAAGGGGGCGAGAGCCAGGGTGAGGACAGCACCAGCGTTTGCCCTGACTTGGAGAGGCACCTCCCTGCCATTCTCTCCTACAGCCTCAGGGACACTCAGACCCCGCACCCTGTGAGGGCCTGCCTGGAGGTCCCGATAAACACGTGGGGTGATGCAGGAGAAGGCACGGGGCGCCTGCACGACCTGCGGTTCTGCTCCTCTCCCCTCCCCACCCTCCCTGTCTTCCCCTCCTCCTCCTCTTCTTTGTCCTACCCTCACTCTGGCCCCACTCCTTCTGAGTCCCCTTTTACAGATAACGAAACTGAGGCTCAGAGCAGGGAAGGGACTGGCCAGAGCCGTAGAGCCAGTCAGTGCAGGGCAGGTCTCCGAGACTGACTCCATCCTTTGCCCGCTGCCCTGCGGCTTGAACAGTGGCCTTGAGCCGCCATGTGAAGGGAGCTCGGGTGCAGAGGCCCGGAAGGGGCAGAGACAGCTGGGGTCTGGCCTCGTTAGCCTGTAGGAAAGTGCCCCAGGGGGTGTCCCTGCTCCCAGGGTTGGGGGCACCTGGGGTGTCCAGGTCTGCAAGGCCTGACGATCTGCCAGCAGCAGCCAGACACCAGATGGCTCCCACCGGCCTTCTAGCCGGTTTCATGCCTTTTGTACAGTTTCCACTCCAGGCTTGTCCGATGAGGGGGCTGGCGGTTGCCTCTCCTTTGAAGAGGACCCGCAGGCCCCCACGCACACTGCCGGGGCAGAGGGGAGCAGGCGAGGGCTGGCCTCTCACCGTCCCTTGAGAGTTAGTGCACCCGTTTCACAGGTAAGGAAGTGGAGGCGCTGAGCCTTTCCACCTGGTGGGGTCGCATCTCTGTGGCTCTTCTCTGAGGGAATTTGTGTACTGTAGCAATTTGAACAGATTGAAGCTGGGCCAGGTGATGTGGCATGGGGGAGAATGACAGGGCTTGGGGTGGGGCGCAGGGAAGCCCTTCCCTGGGAGGCGGGCCTGCGTGTTTCTGGGCAGACAGACAGCGCACCCTCTGCTGGCCAAGCATGTCGGGGCACGGGAGGTGGGCAGAGCCTCGAGGCTGAGGACAGATGGCAATCCACGTGGAAATCCCTAGGACCCCTGCCCCAAATCAGAAATAGAATTGTCACCACGCAGCCCGGCCCATCAAGGCAATCTGGAAACACACGCGACAAGCAGAGGGAGTGTAAACCAAAGGGTCAAGTGTGTCCATCATGGATTTGAAGTCCCTGCTGCTCAAGGGGACCGAGGAGGGGCCTTGCCCTAATAAAATCAGAGCCCCGGGTGTGTCGGCACCAACTCTAAGCTGCTTCTGTTCTCAGGGGAGCAGGGGGCAGCTGGGGGGGGGGCCTGGCTTCTGTGCCAGAAAGCCTAGGAAGAGGCCACTCCAACCACCGCCTCGCCATGACAAACCCTACTTCCAGCTGGCCACGGGAGTCACAAGGGGGGAGCAGATGGGAAGGGGGGAGCAGATGGGGCCTTTCTGACCTGGGCATCTGGTGGGGGATGTGCCCTTTGTCCAGGAGAGACTTTTGTGGGGGAGGATGCTGAGTTTGATTTGAATTTTGTGCCTGTGAAATCCCCAGAGGACCTGTCGGGCAGCCAGGGCCTCTGCGAGTTTGGAAACCAGGAAAGGCCACAGCCTGGACCCTGCTCCATCTCTGCCCTGCAAACTCCTACTCATCCTTCTGGAGCCCCACCAGAAATAGCCTCCTCAGGGAAGTCCTCCCGGGTTCTCCAGAGCAGCTCAGGTGCACACTACATGCCCCAAGCACCTCAGGCTGCCCCTTCAACTAGAGCTGAGTAACCAGGCAGGGAACAAGCTGCCGGACATGCTTCCTGTCCCGCTGTGTCCCCAGCACCTGGGCCACCTCTGGCACGGGATGGGGGGTTGTGCACACATAACTACTACTTATAAGACCAGGGGTGCATTAAAGACAGCGGGAGAGAGGGGTGAGGGGGCTCCAGGGCCCAGGGAAAGGGTGGGGCTTGGGGGGGAGGGCCCTCGGCTCCAAACAAGCACTGAGGAAAGGGGGAGCAATATCCTTCGACAGTCCTCAAGGGTGACCCCAACTGGGGACACTGAGGTCCCTGGAGCTGAACCAGCAATGGAGGGTCATATCTGGAAGAAGCTGCGTTTGCAGGAAAGGAGTCTGGTGATGCTGCTTGGTCATTTTTACCCATTCCAGGTCCAGAGTCCAGGTGAGCTGGGACTGACCAGCCCCTGCAGGGTGGCCACGACTCGTCCCAGGGGGTGGGCTGCTCAGCCCGTTGTAGAGATAAGGACCAGGCTCAGAGGGGAAGAAGGGTGCCAAAGCCCTGTCAGTAAATGCACACCATTCCTGCTGCCCCACCAGCCTTGGCACAAGCCCCTGCCTGCTCCCACCTGGGGGTCCCTGAACAACCCCTGCAGGACAACCTGGAGCCCTCTCCCAGTGGAGCTCCTGGTACAAAACGCCGCGGCTCTCAAGCATGCTCAACAGGGAACAGCTGGATAGGGGGTGAGGAAGCACAGGACGGGGCTGGGCCTGGGTCAGATCCCAGCTCCATCGCTGGCCAGCTGTGTGACCTCAGGTAAGCTACTTAACCTCTCTGAGCCTCCGTTTCCTCATCTGTGAAATGGACCGTGTCCTTCCCGTGAGGGTGAGGATGGGTGGAGCTGCAATGCCCAGGAAGAGTGGAGGACGTGGGTGCTGGTTGGGTGGCGGCTGTCACTCTCGGGGACCCCCAGGTGGTAGACAGTGAGGGGCCAGGCGAGCGCCCTCCCCGCCGCAGCCCATCACAGGTACAAGTTCACACACCCTCCTTCCCAGCCCCGCGGGCAGCCCCTGCCAGAGCCTGCTCAGTGAGGGCGGCGGGGGGCGGGGGCCTTGCCTTTTGAACTTGTAGAGGATGAAGGCGCCCGCCGCGAAGAGCCCGATGACGAAGAGTACCACCACGGCCCAGTAGCCGCCGCCTCTGCCCAGCCGCCGGGACTCTGCAAGCACAGCAGCCGTTAGCGCGGGCGCCGGCCCCCTTGGACGGGGGGATGTGTCACGCTAGGGTGGGCTCTCCTGGTGTGGCTGGGCGGGGGGACGGCAGGTTATAAAGGACCAAGGGGCTTGCACCTCACGGCCTTGGAGGATCCCCTGCCTCTCGGCCTGACTCCTGCCAGGCAGCGCAGGCTGTGTGCCGGGTCCTTCCTGCCGGAGAGTGGACAGAACTCCCTTTCTGTTTCTACGCAGGCGTAGGGCGCACCTGCCAAACTGCCTAACGAGCTTGGTGTCCTCACAGAGAAGAAAAAAGCTCTTCAGCTTTTGGGGCAGCAGAGATTCCTGCCCCAAAGGGGAAAGGGCACACAAGTGACTGAGAGGACAGTCCCATGGAGGGGTCAGGGGCAGAGGTCATCTGAGACCCTGAGCGCCGATGTCCATTCAGGCAAGAGCTCCGTGTGCACGTGTGAGAGGGGAGCGAGGCCCCAGGTCTGACGTGGCTGGGGACCGGTGGGTGTCCTTGGCGGCGAGCGCCCACCAGGAGGAGCGTGCGGGTAGCTGAGGAGGGCTGCCTGCCCCAAGGTCCTGCAGTGATGCCCCTCGTCCCGGGGGCCTGGATGCACACCCACCCATCCCACAGGGGGACCCAGGCCAGGCCGAGGGAAGCCCCCCTCCTCTCACCTGTGTCTGTGTCCCTCAGGGCCACTAGGACCTGGACCCCGCCCCGCAGGAGGAAGCTGATCTTCTGTGCCCTCAGCACCTGCTGGATGGCCGTGAGTCTCTGAAAGCAGAGGGGAAAATTGGGGGGGATCCTCAGGGAGAGCTGGGCAGACTGGCTGCACCCATGGGGCTGAGGGGGCCACTTAGTCTCTCTGAGCCTTAGTATCCTTATCCATAAAATGGGAATAATGACCCACCAGTCAACTTTCACCAAGAACCACTGATGGGACACAAAGCTGACCCAGATGTGGCCCTGTCCTCAAAGAGCTTGTGTTTTAATAGGGAACCGGTGTAGGAGAGACACAGGCCCTGGAGCGTGTAAATCTGGCAAAACACAGGGGTGCTCCAGGAGGCCCCACCCCTGGCGGTGGTCGGGGAAGGTTTCCCAGAGGCGGAAGACCTAGAAGAGGACACGCTAGGGCAGGCAGATGAATCAGACCCCCCACCTCAGGGAGGGACAACCCAGGAGGTGCTGCTGGATCGCGGGGTGGCGGATGCAGGTGGGGGGCGTCTGCGGCTGGAGAGGGCAGCCAGCCTTGTGGACAAGGGCACCCTCCTCCAGGGTCCGTGTGACACGACACACACGCGAGGTGCCTGGCACACAGGAGGGCTCTCTCCCGCTCCTCTCATCCCTTCATGTGTCCCCAAGCATCAGTCACCACCGAGGGGCTGGGCTGGCTTGGATACCTGCTGGCTCTTGGCACACTTGTCATCTCTGTCTTTGGACAACAGTCATTCTGACAGGGGTGAGGGGACATCTCATTGTGGCTCATTGCATCTCTGATGATTAGTGGCGTTTGGCATTTTTTCACATACCTGTTGACCATTTGTGTGTCTTCTGAGAAATGTCTATCCAGGTCCTTTGCCCACTTTTTAAACAGTTACTTGTTTTCTTGCTACTGAGTTGTTTGAGTTCCTTGTACGTTTTGGATATGAACCCCTTGTCAGATGGTGGTCTGCAGTATCCCCCCATCCTGCAGGCTGCCCCTGCTCTCTGGCGACTGTGTCCTCGGCTGCGCAAGCTTTTTAGTTGGATGTGTCCATTTGTCTATTCCCACTTTTGTCACCTGTGCTTTTGGGGTCACATCCCAAACATCTGTGCCCAGACCACTGTCATGCAGCTTTACCCTGTGTTTCCTTCTAGTAGTTTTACAGTTTCAGGTCTTATGTTTAAGTCTTTATTTCACTTTGAGTTGATTTTTGTCTATGATGTGAGATAAGGGTCTAATTTTATTATTTTGCATGTGAATGTTCAGTTTCCCCAGCACCATTTATTGAAGAGATTTTCTTCTCCCCATTGTGTGTTCTTGACACCTTTGTCTAAAATCAACTGACCGTAAATGGGTAGGGTTATTTTTGGGCTCTCTATTCTGTTCCCTTGGTCTATGTGTCCCTTCTTATACAGTACCATGCTGTTTTGATTACTATAGCTTTGTAGTATATTTTGAAATCAGGTGTGTGATGCCTCCAGTTTTTTTCTATTTGCTCAAGATTGGTTTGGCTATTCCAGGTCTTTTGTGGTTCCATATACATTTTAGGATGTTTTTATGAAAAATGTCATTGGAATTTTGATAGGGATTGCATTGAATCCGTAGATCACTTTGGGTAGTACAGACATCTTAATAATATTAATTCTTTCAATCCATGAGCACAGGATATCTGTCCATTTATTTGTGTCTTCTTCAAATGTTTTCATTAATGTTTTGTAGTTTTCAGTGTACCAGTCTTTCACCTCCTTGGTTAAATTTATTCCTAAGTGTTTTATTTTATTTTTTGGGTGCTATTGTAAATGTGCTTGTTTTCTTGATTTCTTTCTCAGACAGTTTGCTGTTAGTGTATAGAAATGCTACTGATTTTGTTACGTCTCTGGTTCTTCCTGATGGTGGCCCTCACCAAGCCTCACTTCTCTTGTCTATAAAATGAATGGGATGTTGAACCCCGTGGGGGTTCTAGGGTGTGTGCTTCCCCTGCCTCGGTGCTGGTCGCTCTTTCCAGATCACCTGAATGAGCATCGGTCTCCATGACTAGTCCAGAGGCTATGTGAGCTTCTGGTTTATTTTTTAGAAACTGATATAAAATTTACTCTTTTAAAGTGTATAATTCAATGCTTTTTAATATGTTCCCCAAATGTGTGATCACTACCACATGTAGTTCCTGAACGTTTTCATCACTTCCAAAAGAAGCCCCCTACCCACAAGCAGGCCCTCCCCAAAACCTCCCCAGCCCCTGGCACTGCTCACCTAGTTCTGTCCCTGTGGACTTCCCTGTTCTGAACAGTTCATACAAATGGAAATATATGGTCTTTTGTGACTGGCTTTTTTCACTTAGCACAACGTTTTCAAGGTTCATCCATGCCATAGCAGGTGTCAGTACTTCACTCCTTGTTGTGGTCAAAGAATATTCCATTGTAAGGATAGACCACATTTTGTTCATCCACTTGTCAGCTGAACGTTTGGGTTGTTCCCGCGTTTTGGCTGTGGTGAATAGTGCTGCTGTGGACATCTGCTGCAAGTTTTGGTGTGGATGGATGCCTTCGTGTCTCGCGGGTATATACCCAGGAGTGGGGCTGCAGGTCATGTGGTCGCTCCAGGTTTAACTTACTGAGGAGCTGCAGGCTGCTCTTCACAGCGGCCGCACCACTCCTGCCCGCGGCGTGTGAGGTGCCGCTTTCTCTGCTTCCTCGCTAACGCTTGGCACTGTCTGCTTTTTTATTTTAGCCATCCTAGTGCGTGTGAGGGGATTATGATCCATCTTTGAGTCCCCTTCCCACACCCATCACCTGGCAGGTCTCCTACGCCTCCATGAGGGCTGCTATGGGGAAGTCGTGCTACGCAATAAAGACGTCTGCTCACCGCAGGGGGGCTGAGTCCCACTCTGTCCTCAAGCCTGTGCCCTGGTGTCCTCCTGCACGGTGCTCACCCACGTTTCCCGGCGCCCCTTGCAGGCAGGCTGGGGCCATGTGACCAGCTCCGGCCAGTGACACAGAAGAGGACGTGAGTGAGTCTGCTGGGTCCCCCCGCTCTGGTCGAGGCGACCTTGGAGGCTGGTGGTTTCCAGGGCATGGCCACAAGGTGGAGGAGGGCCAGTTCCCTGCGTCGGACCGTGAGAGGTGGGAGTGAGCCTTTATGTGCTGAGCCACGGAGACGTCCCTGTCGTGATGACACCAAGCCCTCAGCTGTGCAGGGAGGATGCGGGAGTCCAGTGGCTGCAGGACATACCTTGTCACTTGTGAGGCTCCTCTTCCTGGTGGGCCTGGGAGGGGGCAGGAGCACATACAGGTCAGCCACGGTGGGCAGCCCTGGCTTCACCACGGTCACCAGCAGCTCCTCGGGGACGCTGGTCTCCTGTGGGGACAGACAAGCCACTTTGATCCGCCTGTCTTCCTTGTCTCCTGCCACATACCAGGGCCCCCAGGAGCACCCTCCCTCCCCTCTTGGCCCGTCCAAGTCCTGGTCATCTGTCCTGCAAGCCATTCCTGACCCTGCATGCCATGGATGGCTCCAGAGTCCTGAGGCTCCTGGGCCACCTCCTGTACCCAGGCTCCTGGCCCCTCAGCCCCTGCCTGAGTTCGGGCCCACTGCCACGCACACCGGCCTCCTCTTGGCCAGGCCTGCCCTGTGCAGCCCAGCGTTTATACCGTAGCCAGCATGAGCAAAGCCTGCCTCACTAATGTCCTCCCAGACGTTGGGGTGAGTCAAGGCTCCTCACCACAGCATTCCAGGCCCACCACCTGATCCCCCCGACTCCTGCCACCTCTGTTCCCACTCCCCCCACTCCAGGACCAGCCACGGCCACACCTACATGCAACTCCCTCAACGCACAAGGCACTGCTCACGTGGGTCCCTCTGCCTCCTGGAAGTCCCACTGTGCACTTTCATCTGGCAAACTCCTATTCACCCTTCAGTGCCCAGGACAATTTTACCAGCATTGTTCACAGGAAGGAGGAAAGCATGGCCAGAGTGGCCCTCAGCCTGTGACAGCCACGGATAGCCCTAGGGACTTGTCTTTCTCTTACTAGGGAGCCAAGGGCCTTGGGTCTCCTACTGCCCGCCCTGACGTCTGCCTTCTGTGAGCTCCCCGAGGGGTGATCACATCTGATGTCTCTGTCTCCAGGGTCTGGCCCAGAAAGGAAATTCAGTGAATGAATGAAAATCACTTAAAGAGACTCTGGGCCATTGGAGTATAGCAGCCGCGTCTTCTGCAAACTGCTGATGCTCACTAGAGGTGCACAGAGGGCGCATCTTGTCCCTTCCTGTGAGGTGGCGCTCCAGCTGTCAGTCCCCCGAGTCAGGGCAGAGACACACCCGGCTTCCAGGCACCCCTCCCCCAAGCCGGCCCAAAGGGCAGAGCACCGTGTCACCAAGCAGCACCACCCGCCCCAGCCTGCCCTGGGCGCCCTGGGGCCCTCGGGCTTCTCTGGGAGCCAGAGGCACCCTCGGGGCTGGGGAGGCTCCGGGCACCTTGGAGAGCATCCGGGTGACCACCAGGCCCACATCTTCCCTCCACTCGGGCGTGTTGGGGTTGTTGGCATCCAGGTCCTTGGAAAACTGCAGGGGCACGACCTGAAATTGATCTGGAGAGAGAGATGGGAGAGCTGATGGGTCCTGGCTGGCCTGGCTCTAGTCCCTCCAGGGAGGGTGGTCACATGCCCTGGACAGTCCCCAGGTTCATCCCCCCCAGCCCCCCAGCCCACCAGCCCCATAATCTCCTCAAGCAGGTCAGAGTGCGGTGCTGACCTTGTGTTTCGGAAACAACCTCCCTCCCGGGTGTGAGCAGCTGTGGGGCCGCGCTGGGCAGGGCCCACTCCACTGGCTGCCGTCTAACAACAGCAGCAGCGACGATGACAGTGACAACGGTGAAGACTGCCACACTGACCCAGGAGGGAGGGCCTGGCGTGTGCCGAGCCTGCTCCGTGGGACCTGCCCCTTCACTAAAGGGATGAGCACACCCCACGAGGGCAGCCTCCCATCCCTCAGGGATGTCAGCTGATCCCCCACCAGACTGAGTCCCTGGAGAGCAGTGGCCGCGTCTCTCCTCCTCCCACGTGTCCCAGGCTCCGCGGCTCACAGTCCGATTCTAGAGTCACCCAGAGCCTCAGAGCTAAGTTGTAACCTCTCCATTTACTTCCTGAGCCTCAGTTTTCTCACCTGTAAAGCGGGGAGAGGATTTACAGGGCCGAGAGGCTCAAAGGACAAGATCTCTGTGAACTGCCAACCCCACATCTAGCAGCGCGGGCGGGGATGACTACTGCCAAGCTCCCGGCCCAGCAGTGCACGGAGGGACCGTCAAGGGCAGCTCCTCCAGGGTGCAAAGGGTCTGCGTGGGCAGCCCAGCCCGCTACACACTGGTCCTGCTGAATATTTAGCTGATGGCCGCTGCCCATAGTAGGGGCTGCTCTTAAAGCAAAGTGAGGTTTCTACCGGTGTGGTAATGGGGGCAAGAGCATGCTGGGGGGTCTCCTCCAGGCTTGGGACCAATTTTCTGTTGTAAATGTCTCCCATGTGGAGCTCCCAGGGAGCACAGGTGGGTATGGGCGCAGATTCAGAACAGAGTCTTGGCAGATCTACGGAAGGCAGGCCTCTCCCTTTCAACTGCAACCACGAGGCGCTCCTCAGAGGACAGGGGCCTTGGAGGCAGGCAGAGCTGGGGCCCAAACCTGGCTCCTGCTGCCAGGTGACCTCGTGAAATCACTCAGCAATGTCCTCACTTGTGTGTCTTCCCATGAGTGCCACAGGACATGGGAGTTGTCAGTATTTATTTTACTGATGGGGAAACTGAGGCCAGAGAGGCTGGGAGCCTTTGCCCAGGCCATATAGCTGGGGTAGAACTGTGTGTACTCACCCAGCCCCTCCCTCCCCACCCCTGGGCCACCCTTGGGTGGCCAGGACGTCCATGGCTTGTGCATCCCATGTGGCCCGACCCCTGGGAAGGACTCACCCAGCACACGGATGACCCTGGAGTCCTGCAGCACCGAGTTCCCACAGGCGGCCTGCACCGTCACACGCACGTCACCCGTGTCTGGAAACTGCGTCTTCACAGAGTTATCCAGGGACAGGAGGGGCTGCAGGGCACAGGCAGGGTCAGGGCCTGGCCTGGAGGCACAGTGGGTGACAGGGACGCAGGCCTGAGGTCTGCTTTCTGGGACACACTGAAAACACTGCCCTCCCCTTGCGCTCATCAGCAAATGGTCCGTCATGGCGCTCTGCAGGGGCAGCACCCTGGGCAGGGGTGCCGCCAAGGGCACCTCGGTTCTAAGCCAGCACAGCATGGACACAAGTGCCCTGGCACCCTTTCCTTCCACACGGCTTCCCCAAGCCTCTCCTGTGTGGGCATTTTTGGAGCCTTAACATGGCCCCTAGGCTAGGCCTCACTCCCCTGGCCCTGTGTCGTCTTCCCGCCCCACTGCAGATGAGCTGGGTACCTTCATCCTTGTCGCCCGGCACCAGCTCTGGACCCCAGCTGCGGGGTGGTACATACTCAGAATGGGTGGGCAGCAATGCTACCTCGAGACAGGAAAGACCACCCCCACCCCCACTGCTGCGGAGACAGAGGCTCTGTGAGGTGAAGTCATAGGCATGGAATGCTCAGCTGCAAGTGGCTGAGCCAAAACCCGAACCCAGAGCCCATGCTCCTTCCCGGAGCCTCCCCATCCCCAGGGAAACACAATCCAGAGCTTACATCCCCCCCACCTCCTGGGCCTCCATGTCTGGGCCCTCAGCTGCTGTGTGGTGGGCTTTCTGCTGGGGATGCGGGGCTGCTGTTTGCTGAATGAGTGAAGGATGTCCCTCTTTAGACTTGAGGCCCCCAGCCTGAGGAGGGACAGCCTCACCTCCCACCAGGCATTCTGCTGACTTGGGCTCTCTCCTGCTCCAGAATTGCCCATGGCTGTTCACTGCTTTCAGGGTACAACCCAGGCCTCTGATCGAAGCCTCTGAGATAGCCCCAGTGAACTCCTCCTCCACGAAGCCTTCCCTGCACCTACCCCCTGCCAGAAACGGCCTCCCCTTCCCTGGAGCTCTCACACACCTCACCTTCCCACTCCTGTGATACTTGTCACTCCCTAACTCTGGTCAGCCACTTTGTTCCCATCTCTTTCCCAGGAAAAGGCAGGGGCTGGTCTGATTCATCCTGGGTCCACTGAACAGATGGTCCCTGAGCAGATGCCCAGGGTGGGTATTGAGTGAGGACAGACAGTGTGTGTCCCTCTCAACTGCCCCAGGAGCACCCCAGGGTGGGGAGTGCGTCCTACACTGAGTCCTTCTGCTGAACGCCTAGGGCTGTGCCCTGCCCCCACTCTGCACCCAAACACAGCCTGTGAGGAGGAGGGCCTCGAGGGGGGCACCTGCAGGCTGTGGCCGATCCACCAGTAGAAGACGGTGAGGTTGGGGTTCAGGGGCAGCAGCACAGCTGTGAGGTTCACTTCCTGGTTGATGCCGATGACAGGAACCACCTCCAGGTAGAGGGCCTGCAGGGGGGCTGTGGGGTCCCCCAAAAGGCCAGTGTTAGAAGGTATCCCTGCCCTGCACAGGGCATTTCAGAGACTGCTTATGTCACTGTCACCATCAATGTCATTGCTACCATCGCCACCACCATAACCATCATCACCATCACCATCATCACTATCATCACTATCATCACCATCCCCACCACCACCCTCACCATCATCACCATCATCACCATCATCACCACCACCACCATCACCACCACCACCATCACCACCATGATCACCACCATTACCATCATCACCACCACCATCATCACCATCATCATTACCATCATCACCATCATCACCGTCATCACCATCGACACCACCACCAACACCATCACCATCATCACCGTCATCACCATCAACACCATCACCATCATCACACCATCACCATCATCACCACCATCACCATCATCACACCATCACCATCATCACCACCATCACCACCATCATCACCATCACCACCATCACCATCATCATCACCATCACCATCATCTTCACCACCACCCTACTATTGTACAGATTGTCAGTGGTGCGAGCTGAGCCCAGCCTGCCTGCCTCCCTGACCTTGGACTTGCCATCCTGAGTACCGGGAGCCTACAGCAGCCCGAAGGCCTCCCTGTGCTTCCCCAGGAACCAGGTTCCCTCTGTCACAGGGAGAAACTCCCAAAGGGGCCTCAAGGGAGTGATGGACTTACAGTTGACTTGGACAAAGAGCACTGCCTCGTCACGCCCCGCCACGTTCTCTGCCCTGACAGACACACGGTAGACGCCAGGGCTCTCATAGCGGTGGCGAATGGGCTCCCCAGTCAGTGTGAGGTTCACGTACATGGCCTTGAAGCCATCCCCAAGGTCCACCTGGTACTTGGTGGTCAGGACATCACCCTGCAGGGAAACACCATGCGGCCACTCAGGAGTGGTCCTTGAAGCTGAGGGGCTGGCAGTGGCTCATTCCCTCATGCACTGATCTGCTCCCTCCTTTCCTCAAAATGGGTGGGCTTTGGGGACCCACAGGGGACCAGACCTGGTTCTGCCTCTGAGATTCCAGCCTGGAGTATGGGGCTGACACAGGCAGCCCAAGAGGATTTGGTTGGGGAACCATGGCCAGGTTACATTTCAGAACAACTGCCCAGCAGCAGAGAGGGAGGGCTGAGGGCCCAGGGTGACGTCAGGGAGCAGTTCGGGGGTCGGGTGAGGGCCCTGGGAGACCCACTGAGGCCTCTGCCAGGCGTGGGCCAGGGTATGAGAAGGGACCTCTCACGCCGCAGAGGTTTCAGCATTGCAACCAGGAAGATGTGCACGGCTGAAGACTCTTAAACAGTCTCCCAGGAAATAAAGAAGACGTGATTTCCCTTCTATGATGCTGTGGTTCCTGGTTTTCTCTTTTATCTCATTTCCTGCGGTGCCAGGAACGATGCTCACACGCGGCGGGGTCTGTGCAGAGGGGAGCTCCCACCGCTGGCCACCCCCCGCGGCGTGTGGTCACCGCCCAAGCTGTGTTGTCACCTCGTGCGCTCCCCTGCCATGAGCGTCATCCTTGCAATAACGACCTTTTTCCCGGAGTCGGGGGAAATTGAGTGACGGAAACAGTAACGTGTTCAACTGTATGGCAAGAAAGAGTGCTTATACCATCATCACCTTCTGCTTCCCTTCCTCCCTCCCTTTCTGCTTCGTACCCCCAACCAGGAACACCCAGAAAACCATTTCCTAGTGAGCAAGCATGAAACAGGATGATTACCAACCATTTAGCAACCTTCTTAGTTCACACCTGCCAAACCCCAAACGTCGGTAGACTACTTTTACACACATTATGTTCACTTAACTTTCTCCACAAATATGGCACAACTGGCTGACTAGCGTCTCCCCAAAATGTGACCTCACTTGGAAACAGGGTCTTTGTGGATGTAGCGAGTTAAGATGAGGTCGTCCTGGAGCAGGGCACACCCCGAATCCCACGACCCGTGTCCTGAGGAGAGAGAGGAGAGGGCGGCTGGAGACGCAGGGGGGAGGCTGTGCGAACCGGGGGCAGAGCCCGGAGCGATGCTGCTCCAAACCAGGCAATGCCTGGAGCCGCCAGAGCTGGAAGAGGTAGGAATGGATTCTCCTCCTTAGCCTCGTGTTGTTTCACGCCACCCAGTCTGTAGGCGTTTGCTGCAGCGTCCCCGGAACCCACTACACGTGGTGCTGTGTTATCCCCATTCTGCAGGCTGGAAGCCTGGCTGAGGCGCTCAGAAGCCCAGGACAGGGAGGCTACCTCCCTGCCCATCGCCCTCCCATCCAAGGGCAGCCTCATGGTGGGGGAGGAGGGGAAGGGCTCAGGTCCGACTTGCCCCCATGGAGGGAGGGTTTCCTGCGCTGCCCCCTGGGCCACACGTTTGGCCTGGAGTCAGGACCCGTGGTCTGGCCACCTGGGGTGAGGACTCTATACACATTTAACTCCTTAAACATTTTACTTGATTAAAACAACTTGTCATTTTTTTCCTAATCACAAAAGTAGTACATTCTCAACGTAGAAAAGATAGAAAATACAAAGAGCAAAGAAAAGAAAAAGAAAAAACCAAAATCTCACCATAATACCCACCATTAACACCTGAGTATATTTCATTCAGATCTATTTGTATTACTGAGGGCTTTGGAAAAAAATTAAATGTTTTATTCTGAGACAAGGATAGATCCGTATGCAGTCATGAGGAATAACACAGGCAGAGCCTGTGTACCCTTTACCCAGCGCCCCCCATGGCTACCATCTTGCAAAACTGTAATATTACAACTAGGATGTCTACACTGACACAACAAGATATGGAACAACGTAACCACCGCCAGGATCCCTGCTGTTGTCCTTACAGACACACCGATCTCCCCTCATCAGCCCCTGACTCCACGGCAGCCACTGATCCATTCTCCGTTTCTGTAATGTGGCCATCTCAAGGACGTTATGTACACGGACTCTACACATGACAGTATGGAGTATGGAGTCATCGGAGTGGCTTTTCCACTCAGCATAATTCGCTTGAGATTTACGCAGCTTGTTGCGTGTCCACTGAGAGGTTTGTGTAACCGTTCACTCACTGAGGACATCTGGGTTGTTGCAAGTTTCTGGCCTTTATGAATAAAGCTGCTATGAACATGCACATGTGGGTTCCCATGTGAGCACTGGTCTTCCTTTCTCGGGGCTGAATGCCCACAGTGCACTTGCTGGCTCACGTGGTAGTGCCATGTTTGGTTTTCAAAAGAAACTGCCAAACTGATTTCCAGAACGGCTGTACCATTTTCCATTCCCACCAGCAATGTGTGAGTGATCCAGTCTCCCTGCATCCTCACCAGCATTCAGTGTCGTCACTGTTTTTTTATTTTAGCCTTTCTGATACGTGTGCAGTGATGTTTAACTGTGGTTTTAATGTGCATTTCCCTGATAGCTAATGACACTGAACATCTTTTCAGGTGCTTATTTGCCATCTGTACATCCTTGAAGGAGTGAAGGATGTGCCATCCCAAAATATGCTGGGTTGGCATATTATTTAGGGTTGAAAACCCTGGAGAAATTGTAGTTTCAGGAAGGGTGAGCTGACCTGGCTTCCTGCGTGCAGCAAGCGACAAAGATTCCACTGGAGGGGCACCCTGCCCGTGCCGCGTGAGAAAACTGCCCTTATCACCAGAGATGGGCTCTGGGGCCGCCGGGGCCTGGATGAACACACTTAGTGGAGAACCCCCATCTTCCACTGCTCCACACCCTGGTATGTCTCCTAGTGACTCCCCTAGAAAACTTTACTGCCCCAGCCAGATTTTTTTGTCCTATCATTTATTTTCAAATTTATTGTTCTTTGTCTAAAAAGTATAGAAGCATCTTGCTTTGGTCACCTCAGACTTCGCTGTCCTGGGGAGGTCCCCATGCACGTGTGAAACCAATACAACGCATCTGCTTTTCTCTGTTCATCTGCCTGGCGTCGGTTGGTTTCTGATCCAGCCAAAGAGCCCACTGAGAGCTCAAGGTGGTGGGAGGGGTGTCCGGCTCCCCACACCGTCTTGGGTGGAATGTGTCTCAGGTCTCTTGCCCACTTTCTAGTCGGGTGGTTTGTTCCTTACTGTTGGGTTCTGAGAGTTCTTTATATGCTCTAGTTACTAGTCCTTGTGGGATACGTGGTCTGCAAATATTTTCTCCCGCTCTGTGGCCTGCCTTTTATCTTCTTAACAAGGGTGTTTCACAGAGCAAAAGTGTCTAATTTTGATGAAGCCCAATTCATCAAATTTTCCTTTTATGGATTGTGCTTTTAGTGTCGAATCTAAGGCCCCTTTTCCTAGCCCTATATCCTGAATATTTTCTCCAATGGTTTTTCTAAGAGTTTTATGATTTTTGCACTTTACATTTGAGTCTGTGATTCATTTTGAGTTGATTTTTTATCAAGTGTGAGGTTTACGTCGAGGTTCATTTTTATTGTATACAAAGGCCATTCTTCCTTCAGTAAGTTGTTTCTGTACCTACGTACAAAATCAGGTGGGCGTATGTATGTAGGTCTACTTCTGGATTCCCTATCAGATCTTATTTTTAATTCTTAGATATTTACAAAACCCAAATCCAGCACTATTTCCAAGCCTAGCTTGTGTGAGAGTGTGAGTGTACAAATGTGTGTGTATGAGTGTGAATATGAACATGTGTGAACACGTGAGTGTACACACGTGTCAGTGTGTGCATGCGTGTGCGAGTTGCACCAGTGAGCGTGTGTGCCGACCCCCAACCCCACATTCCCACACCCTTTTCCCACGGAAACAGGAGCCTTTCCAGATGATGGGTGCCCTGGGGCCGTCTCTGCCAAGAGCACCTTGGCCGCTCTCCTCACCTCCGCAACGTCCGCCCCAGCCTGGTCCCTGCCCTGTGGGGGGGACACTGGCCACTGGGCTGGCAGCTTGCCCATCTTGGCTCCTGTTAGGGGGCGGCAGATGGCCACTTTTCCTGGAAGTCCCCAGGAGGCACAGAGGGGTCGACTCTGAGGGTCCATGTGGCCCCAGGCTGGGCAGGGGCCTCTGTCCTCCCGGCACCCCGAGACGCTGCTGTGAACGAGGCCCCCCACCCCCATCCCAGGGCTGCCCCCACGGCCGCAAGCGTGAACCTCAGGGCCAGCCTGAATCAGCCTGGGGACCTGGGCCAGGCGGGGACCTGGGATGGGAGGGGAACTGGAGCCGGCACCAGCGAACGGCTTAGGTCCGAGGGCCCCAGACCCGGTCTCTGTCCACTCGGAGTCCCGAGGCCGGGGACGCATTCCTGTGTGGCCTCAGGAGAGCGACTGCACTTGTCGGAGCCTCAGTTTCCCCAGCTCTAAACCAGGTTGACAAGAGCACTGTGCGTGAGGTTGTGTGAGGAGTGCACGGAGCAGTGCCCGACACAGAGGCACTCGGCAAGCGCAGCTCTGTGCCCTCTTCCGCCTCAGTTTCCCTGTTTGCACTACACCAGGCTCCCTGCTGTCCAGTTCCCAAGACCTTTGCCAACCATATCTCACCCCACGTTGGCACCATATTTTTTAAAAACTTTTTTTTTATTATTTATCTTGTTTTGAACCAGATAGTTGCTTGAAATATTGTAATGCCTGTTTTTTTTTCTTTTTGACCCAGGGTCTGTCTTACTCTATTGCCCCAGTTAGAGTGCAGTGGCGTCATCACTGCTCCCTGCAGCCTCCAATGCCTGGGCTCAAGCATCCTCCTGCCTCAGCCTCCTGAGTAGCTGCGACTACAGGTGCACCAGCACACCTGGTAAATTTGCTTATTTTTTGTAGAGTTGGGGTCTCACCATGTTGCCCAGGCTGGTCTAGAACTCCTGGCCTCAAGCGATCCCCCCTCCTTGGCCTCCCATAGTGCTGGGATTACAGGCGTGAGTCACCATGCCTGGCCAGCACTATATTTTGAAGGACACTTAAATAAAACACACGTAATCATGAAGCCACGCTTGCTACCTCCGCACATTTGTTAGCCAGAGATCTGAACGCCCAGCAGAGCTGTGTGCAGAGCTGTGTGTGCCGAGCCGCGTGCGGAGCTGTGTGCCAGGAGAGCAGGGACACCCAGGTCAACGCTCTCGGGAGCTGGAAATAGGAGCATCGAACTCTTCTTTGTGCTTTTCTCTCGTTTTGAATTTTCTGCATGTTTGTAAGTTTTTCTAGTTTTTGTTTTTGAATTTTCTACAATAAGAACTAGCTAATTCTATAATCAGACAAATAAACATGCCACAAATGAATTTTAAAAGACTAGAAGAAAATAGACAACGTAAGTAGTTGTTACCATGGAGGACCAAGATTTTCGGTGATATTTATGTTCTTGATATTTTTTATGTGTTTTCAAAATGTTCTACAATGAACATATATTATTTTTAAATTCAAAAGAAATGTAACAGTTGTTCTAAAGAAAAACAGAAAGACTGGGAGACAGTAGGAAATTTATATCTATATTTGTGTGTGTGTATATTTATATCTATATCTATCTTTACACACACAGGATTTATCTTTGGTTGTGTAATTATAAGTAATAGATGTTTTTAACATTCTGCTTTTCCTACGATTCCAAATTAACTAAATCAATATAATTAGAGGTTTTAAAAAATCCTATTGCCACCCACCAGAATGAGTAAATCTTATACCACAGCCCAGCAAACACACACAGCACCCGACGCGCGAAGCCACGGGAACCTCTGAGTGCTGGGTGCACGCTCACATTCTCTCCTACGTCCTGGTCTGTGTTCTCCTGCATACCCTTCACTTTTAAATGTTGGTCTGGACACAGGAAGCAGATTTCCGTCCCACCCTTGCCCCCCGCTGCCTGCAGCAGCCTGCCCTCCACAGCGATGCCCTAAGCTGCTTGCAGGTGGAGGGAACATCCCTCCTCGCCTGTCCCCTCTGCTCACCCCGTACACGGTCAGCACTCACCTGCTCCTGCCGCACCACGAATAGGACGTCCTCTCCAGGCCGCACAGCTACCGCCTCACCATGGATGCTGACCTGCAGGCCTCGGGGTGGCGTGAGGGGGCACTGCAGCTGCACTGGGCTCTGCTGCAGGTCCACACCACCCTCGCACACATTGGACACTGCCTTCCGGTACCTGCGCGGTTTGAAGGAAAATACTCTTCTCTGAGGGCTGCCCACCCCCAGCACCTATACTGTGCAGAAGAAATGAAATCCTTTGTCCTTGATACAGGGCATGGCTCTGACACTTCAGACATGAGTCCCTGCTTGCCAAGCCCTGGAGGGATGCACCTGCTTGATAGATGGATAAATGGATAGACAGATGGATGGACAGATACATAGATGGATGGATGGATGGATGGATAGCTGGATGGATGGATAGATACATAGATGGATGGATGGATGGATGGATGGATGGATGGATAGATACATAGATGGATGGATGGATGGATGGATGGATGGATGGATGGATAGCTGGATGGATGGATAGATACATAGATGGATGGATGGATGGATGGATGGATGGATGGATAGCTGGATGGATGGATAGATACATAGATGGATGGATGGATGGATAGCTGGATGGATGGATAGATACATAGAGGGATGGATGGATGGATAGCTCGATGGATAGATAGATACATAGATGGATGGATGGATGGATGGACAGCTGGCTGGCTGGCTGGATTGATAAATAGATGGATGGACGGTAGATAGATGGATAGATGGTTAGTGGATAGATGGGTGGAAGTTGGATGATGGATGGATGGACAGTAGATAGATGGATAGATGGTGGATGGATGGTTGGACGAATGGATAGAAGGGCAGATGGACAGATGGATAGGTGAATGGGAGATGGATAGATGGATGGCTGAAAAGTTGGGTGAATGGGCGGATGGATAAATGGATGGATGGATGACTGGGTGGATGACTGGGTGGGTGGATGGGCGGCAGGATATGTGCTGCTGAGGCCTGATCCCTGTTTGCTCAGGTTTCCGTGGATTGGTGGGGATTTTTGAATACGCCCATGGGATTTTCCCTTCCTCTCTGAAAACTCCCTCACAGAGAAGGGGGGAAATTGGGACCTTCAGATGGAGCATGTCTAGGACCTCCCAAAGCTGAGGTTCACAGCCCTTACGTACCTAACTTCATTGTATGAAGTTAGTCCGTTATAGAACGTTCGGCCTGTGGTGGAGGAAAAGTGTCGTGAAGGCCCACACCTGTGTGCATGGCTTGCATTCATCACTCCCAGATGGAGGAACACCTGCCGTGTGTCGTGGGGCTTACAGTCCCGCAGGGAGGACAGTCAGGTGAGTGATGGGAACAACTGGGGTTTGTGCTGTGACACAGCACGTTTGGGGTCAGGGTGGGTGGTCAGGGAAGGCTTCCTGGAGGAAATGCCATTTAAGCTGAGACCTACAGGTAGCGTGAGCACCTCCTGCACCCAACCGAGGGCCTGGCTCACCGAGCGTTGGTAAGTGGGGAAGGGTCCCGGCACTGCAGAGGCTCAGAAGGACCAGGGGAGGGGTGTGCTTCTCTGGGTGGGCTTAGCTCTGCAGCAGGCGTGAGCCACGGGGTGCCTTAGACCTTTTCTCTCCATTGTTCAATGTTCAGAGCCGACTCAGGCAGCTTTGTCACATGGGCGCAGAGGGCAGAACTCTGCGGGCTCCTCCAGCCTGGGAGCCCAGTTCATTCATCGGTGCCCATGGTGGCACACGTGAACCCTGCCACCAGCTTTTGTGTCCTGAGCACAGGACATCGTCAGCCTGACTTCTCTTTCCCTGACTCCACTCGAGAGCTGCAGGCGGCAGCCAGGAGTGCAGGTTGGGGCGCACTGCAGCTCTGCGCCGGATTCAGGCAAGGAGAGGCCCTGCACCCACACTCACCCGAGGCTGCTGGTGTAGGTCTGGCCCAGGGCACAGTCGTCAGGTGGGGACAACGGGTTAAACCAGAAGTTAGCAGAGCACTTGTTGGCTTCGGACTCTGAGGAGGGGGAGCGCTCAAATCCATAGTCACTGGGAGGAGGAAAGGACAGTGGTCAGGTAACAGGCACAGGTGGGGAGCAGAGCCAGCCAGCGTGGGCGTGAAGCCTGGGTGGGGGGCTGGGAAGGGAACCGCACGCCAAGGGCCTACTATGCACTGATCTGGGGATGCAGAGGAGAACCCATGGCCCTGTCCCAGAGGGGGAGACAGGCCTGAAAACTGAGAGTTACATTCTAGAGTGACAAGGGATGCAAAGAGATGGTGGCAGCTCGGAGGAACCTGGAGGGCTTCCTGAAGCAGGTGAGCAAATCTCAAGGGATGAGCAGAGACAGGCAGGGGAAGCGAGGCGAGAGGCGCTGCGGCAGACGGGCCTGGTCAGCGCAGGTGCAGGGAGGGACAGGTGGAGGTGCTGGAGTGTCAGGGAACAGGACGGAGGGGTGAGGTGGGGAGGCAGGCGGCTGGGCCTTGTGAGCCACATTGTCCTGTGGGCACTGGGCAGCCACAGGTGACTTCTGAGTGGAGCAGGGGACAGGTTGGGGCTGTCAGTAGAGCCTCTGGATGGAGAAGGGGCTGGGGCGGGCACAGCTCGCCCCCAACGTGCCCTGGCCTATTCCGCATTCTTCGACCCCTGTGAGCAGGCCACTGTGGCGGTTTTAAAAATACATCAAATTCTTTAATGCTCCTTCCTCGAGTGTGAGCTGGACCTAGTGACTCGGTTCTAAGGGATAGAGTAAAGCGGAAGCGACGGTGTGTGACTTGAGACCAGGCTATGAAAGGCATTGTGGACGCCTCCCTTGCCCTGGGAAGCGCTGCCATGCTGTGACGGTGCTCAAGCAGCCCTGTGAGGCCACGTGGCGAGGAGCCGGATGCTCACCAGAGGAAGTCTGAGTCCCGGCACTCACACACGCGGGATGTGAGCGCTGATGTGAAGCTCCTCCCCTTGATGCACCAGGATGTGGACTTTCTTTTCCGGAAACTTCTCTGCTGGCCCATGATGCAGCGGTCGCCCTGCAGCAGGAATGTCAGGATGAGGACCTGGCCTGAGAAGGGTTCTACATTGGCTCGTACTGCTGATCTTGCCTGTCCTGGAACATGCCCGAGTCCTCAGGCAGCAATTGGGGCACAGAGTTTGTCCCCTTTTACAGATGGGGAAACTGAGGCCCAGAAGGGGAAGTCTGAGGTCAAGCTGAGGCATCCTCCCTCCCATCCCAACCCACAAGCATTCATTAGGCACCTTCTGTGTACAGCCCTGACTGGGCCCCGAGGGGTCACATAGCAGCTGGGAATGCAGCCCCTTTTAAGTGCCCCACTGCATCCCCCAGGCCCCAAGGGCACCAGGTCCTGTGCAGGAGCTGGAGACAAGCCATGGCCTTGAGGGCTAATGTGCACACAGTTGGTCCTCGGGGGAGGATCAGAACAGGCCCCACTCCTGTCCCTGCAACAGGTGCTGTGGTGGTAGCAGGTGAGGGCTGACACCCGTGCTCTGCTTGGCTGAGCTTGGGTCAGGCCCACCTGTGCACTTCCTTGTGAACCCAGTTTGAGTAAAGAGCCCTGCCCGGCCAGTTGGGCAAGCACCCCCACTGTCTATACCTGATTGGGGTCCTCCTCCCTACCCCCAGGTGGTGTCTGGTCACCCTGGGTTGCCTGTGACAAGGGTCCCCCTCACCCCAGACGCTTCCTTGCAGTGATTTTCCACCCACTGACGCCAGTCTGCTCCTTGGTTAGCGATTCCCACTTGCCACGCTGTGTTCAAGTTGAGCCCAACCCGTCTCCCCTGCAGTGGTCCCTACACCCGTTGCAGCGGCCCTGAATAAAGTTTTCCGTACCGTCCCTTAACAAGTGTCACTGGATATTCTTCCTTTTACCGCCCCGCTCTCCGCCCCCTGACACCCCAGGCTTCTCCGTCACAACCCGACGGGCTGAGAGGGAGGCCTTTGTGGCCTTATTTAGTCCTCCTTGGAAGGTGGGGGGATTCTGTGAGGACTTCCTGGAGGAGGTGGGCCCACCCCGTGCCAGGCGCACACCCACCTGCAGGTTGGTGAGGTCCCAGGAGCTGTAGTCGCCCTCGCTGCACCGCTTGGAGAACGAGGGCCGGAAGTCCACCTTGACGAGCTCCCAGTCTGAGCGGAAGCTGATGTGGCCGAAGACGCTGGGGAGGGACGGAGAGGGAGGGAGCGAAAGCCGCCTTAGCCCGGCCCGCCCGCCGCGCAAACCTCCTCCCCTCGGGACTCAGCTCCCACCAGCACACTGGGCGCAGACACTGCTCCTGCCCTCGCTGGGGACCGAACGATGCCGCCTGGGCACTGAGCCTGGCCCTCTGCGGGCGCTCAGCGGCCTTGGCGTTAGTGCTCCCCCAACAACCACTCGTGATCTCTGGCTTGTCATCCGCACCGGCGTGGGTCACCCTGTCCAATCCCACACGGCAGCTCCTTGAGGGACGGGGAAACAGGCCTACAGCCGGGTCGGGAGCCCTGGCCTCCTAGCCACCGCCAGGGCCCACCCCACAGGCCGGTCCTTGCGTTCCGTTTTGCAGAATGATTCGTGGTCAGGCTGAGCCTGGTGCTGTCCGGCTCCTCCTGGCCTTTCTCCCTGCAGCCGTCGGCCTGACCGAGTGAGGGTTCTGTGCCACACAAACCCAGCTCTCTATGGTCGGGCCACCGGGCGCTTACTCCCAAGTAGAACTGGCATCCAAAGACACAAATGAGCCACCAGGCCCAGCTCAGAGCAGGCGGGTGAGGAGGGTCATGCCTCAGCGTCCTGCTCCCAGCCTTGGCGGGTGGGGGAAGCAGTGGGCGGACACCAGGGAGGCAGCCATCCAGGGAGCCCCATGGTGTGCTGGAAGCAACCCACACATGGCCCAGTGAGGCAAGTCCACCCCCATGCTACAGACAGGAAAGCCAGGGCACAGAGAGGTCGAGTAACTTGCCCAAGGGCACACAGTTTGTGCTGTTCCTTCTCCCCTCCTTGGCAGTCAGCAGTCATTTTCTGAGTGCGCCCAGATCTTTCCCTCTCAGTGAGGGCCACTGCCTGAGGGGCTCCCCAGCATCCCCCAATACCTCATGCATGGGCTCCAAAGACCACCCCAGAAGAGGGGCCCAACATGCCCTTCCCTGGTCCTTCTCCAGTCCAGCTTACAGTGCTCAGCCATATTACCAGAGGTCAAGCATCTGGATGGGGGAGGTGATACTCCCCACTCTGGTCTTGGTCCCTGTCTGAGCACCTCCAACAGGGGCTGGATTCTTGGGGTGGCCAGTCATGGTCTGAACGGACTCAACCCATTCTGGGGTGGTGTTGAGAAAGGTCCTGGAGTATATTCTTGGGGATATGATGGCTGGGTCTGAATGTCTGAGGCTAATATTTAAAGAAGCGATTTGGCTCCACAGGGCACCTCTGAGTCAGACAGTACTTGGTACTCTGTTTCCTGAATCTGTGACCCCAGGCAGGTCCATCTCCCTACTGTACCTCGGTTTCCTTGGCTTTAAAATGGGGACAAGATTGGCCTTTCAGGATGGATGTTGGATTAGTGATTGTTTGGGCAGAGTGCCCAGCACATAGCGGGAGCTTCACACACATGCACACACGTGTGTACGTGCACATCACCCGCACTCCCCAGAACCGTCTCACGGGGTAGATAGTATGATCTGTATTTCGCAGATCAGAGCCGCATCTCTGAAGGCTGGGCCTGGCCTCCGCCATCACAGCCACTGTCCTGCCACAGGCGGGCTCTGTGAGAGTGCAGCCCGGCCGTTTCCACCCCACGCCCTCATGTTCACCGTCCTGCCCGTCACTGCTGGTCCCTCGGGCTGGGAGGTGCCCACTGGGCCCTCAGTGCTGCCCGGCCCCCCTCGCTCCAGAACTGCCAGTCCCGGCCGGCGGCTCTTCTCCACCTGGGAGCCAGGAGCCTGGTGCTACTTGTTCTCTCTCAGAGAAGCACGGAGGGGGGCTTGAGCATTGGCCTGGGAACTCTCCTAGCTGATAGTGACCACAGCCCACCAAGGACAGGGGACGTCCCTGAGGCCTGGCCTCTACTCTGCCTTGTCCAACACTCTTGCAGGTGCTATTTCCAACAGGGGAATCTGTGGGCCTGGAGGGGGAACCTGGCCGCAAGTGGCCTTGGCCCCAAAGTGCCTGTGATTCAGACGCGTGTCCCGCTTGCTGTCTGTCCCCTGACGCGCTCCACGTGGACGGCCCTCTCAGCTGGAGAATATCAGCACACTGGGGATTTTCCTTGTCAACATCGTCATCCAGACAGAGCCTGGTGGCTGGTCATCTAGACACAGGGTGAGGGCCTTATCTCAGGCGAGGAGGGCTCATTGCGTCCTCCCACGGCACGAGTCGGGGGCTCTCCCGCTCCCTCACGTGGTGGTCTGGCGTGTGAGGAGCTCCTGCTACGTGCCAGGCCTGTGCTCGGCCTTGCACCTTCTCCCCTCCCCTCACCACACCCGTGGGGAACATATGATCATTACTCCCATTTTAGAGATGAGGAAACTGAGGCCAAGGCAAGGGACCCGCCCAAGGCCGCACAGCTTCAGCCCAGCTCCTGGAGGAACCAGCGTTGGAACCCGGGGCTGGTGACTCCCCATGTGACGCTGTGCATGGAGACGTGGCAGCACCACCGCAGGCTACACAGTCCCCTGGGGAGGTCTCAGTCTCGCCTGTGGTCCCAGCTCAGACACAGAATCGAGGCTGGCTTGGTTCATTTGTTAATCCCTTCCATGTCTCTGAAGTCCTGTCTTTTACAAAACCTAAAACCTCAGCTGATACTGCGAGAAATATCTGTCATCTAGTTAATTCTGAGTTTTCTTTAGCAGATGCCAAAGGGAGCCTGTTTATTGCTTTGCAGTTAATAAGGAAAAAATGGGCCAAGCTGTGGGGGCTGGGCCGCGACTCTGCTGCCCTTGAGCAGCTCACTCCAGTGCTCAATGCCTGAGCCCAGGGCCTGGGGGACCCTCTCCCTGCTCTGGGGCACCTGAGCCGGTGGGGGAGGCAGGGGTGGGGGAGGCAGGCGGCCACGCTGAGCGGTGCCGAGGGAAGGAGCAGGCAGGGAGAGAGTGCCACAGGGGCAGCGCCCACACAGACCGAGCAGGTGAACTTTCTACTCTAACATGCCAGCCTGTTCCCTCTTTTGTGGTCCAAATTCTTTCTATGTCAACTGGGATGGCCAAGCTGTTTGAGGATGCAGCCCTGTGAAATAGGAGGTCTGCAGGAACCGTTCTGATGCTTTTTAGAAAAACTTAAAAGGTTATAGCACCCGCCTGTGAATTCTGCCATTATCCTTCTGGGGATAAAATGCCCAGTCTGTGGGTGGGGGATGAAAGCTGTGCTGTCTCTAGGGCCAAAGCCGGCTCTGCCTTGGTGACAGTAGGGATGAAGGGGTTGACGTCCTGCAAAGACGAGCCTGTTCAATGCTCTGGGGTAGAAAGCGCTCCCATCTTGGCTGGGCCGACTTGCTGACTTGCTCGCTCTGCAGAAGGGCTGGGGCCGCCCTCCACGGCAGTGGTCTCTGTCCCCTCTGATCCAGTGCGCTGGCCTCAGGAAACAGCTCAGCCAAGCCAAGGGTCCAGGCAGAGCCCACCCACCCCCACCGCACTCCAAACATCCCACAGCCAGAGCGCTGAGGCTGGACCCCCTTCCTCCCTCACCTCCCTCTCCAAATAAATGCCGGCCGGCACAACCTGCGGCCTCAGGAAAAGGAGGGGCTGTCCTGTCCCACCCCAGAGCTCAGTCTCCAGCAGCACGAAGGGGAACATGACTGTCTAAAGTCAGGAGTGATTTAACGGGTCCAGGGCCAGGGCAGAGCAGGAACTGAGCGTGCAGGGAAAACTGCTCACACCAGGGCACTCAGAGAAGGAGAAGGGTGATTATTCCCTGCCCGGCTTTTATAGGACAGGATCCCAGGTCCCCTCCCTGTCCCTGGCTGGGCCCCTTCCCACCCCTCCCTCAGGGCAGAATTCTTGGAGCGATCTTAGCACCTCCAGAAACGGGGCATAAGGGGGGCATAAGTCATTCCATGGAGATTTCTTACGGGAACAAGATGAGATGGCATATGGGGACAGCCCCACAGCATGCAGGAGGTGGTCAACAAAGCCTCACCACAGCCCTGTTGCAACGGGCCATGTTGGTAAAGACACAGGGAGGACAGGTGGGGGCCGGGGGACAAGGGGAAGACTCTCTCCAGGCTAAGCCCACCATCGGGCACCGTCAAGAAACACACGGACACACGTTTAATGGCCTGGTGGCAGGTGAGACCAACCCGCAACGTGAGCTGGACGCACAATTAGGCCAGTGAGGGACCCTCACTTTCTTGGGAATAACGTGCCCACCCTTCTGGGATTGCGTCCACCTTGAGCCCGCCGTGAAGCGGGAGCTCTGCCCGCTCAGCCGTGGAGCCGGTGGAAGTGACGCTTCCATTCTAGGTTGGAGTCTAACAGGGGGTGCTGCTCCTGGTCACCCAGGAAGAAGCCACATAGAGCATCACAGGGGCACATCTGCCATGGGCTCATTCATGGTGACCTGACAGTGGGGATTATAGTCCCCATGTGACAGACAAGGAGGCCAAGGCTTCTGGAAAGGGAGAGGAAACATCGTTTCCTGAGCACTGACACTCTGCTCTTCCTGAAGTCCTCCAATAACTCTTCAAACCTACTCATTTCCCCATTTTACAGATGTGGAAACAGGCACGGAGCTTGCAGTCAATTGCCTAAGGACATCTGGACGGCCAGAATCAGGGCGGGCCTGCGGCTGCCGCCTCCCCCTCCAGGAGGGACAGAGCAGAGAACAAGCTTTTGAAAGCCCAGGCGTCCAGTCCCACCCTCCCCACTGTGGCCCTGAGTTGAGCAGACATGGAGGGAAGAGTCGGGGCTGACGTAGTATTTTCCTGGGGCTGCTGTAACAGATGACCACAAACCAGTGGCTTAAAACATCATAAATGTGTTCTCTTGCGGTTCTGAGGCTGGAAGTCCTCAATCAAGGTGTCAGCAGGGCTGTGATCCCTCTGGAGGCTCCGGGGAGCCCCTGCCTGCCTCTTCCAGCTCCAGGGGCTCTTTGGCTGTGGCCACGTCACCCCAATTCCTGCCTCTGTCTTCACACGGCCTCCTCCTCCCTGCATCCGTCTCTGTGTCTTCTCCTCTTCTGAGAAGGACGCCGATCCTTGGATTAGGGCCCACCCCGCACCAGTGTGACCTCATCTTAACTTGCTGACATCTGCAAAGACCCTATTTCCAGATAAGGTCCCCTATTTCCTGCCAGGTTCCAGGCAGACATGGCGTCATTGATGGGAGGCAGGAAGGGTGCCCAGGAGCCCTGCAACACTGCACGATGTGGGCCGCAGCGGCACGATCACTGGTGCTGTAGAAATGCAGAGGCTCAGGGCTGCCAGCCTGTGGATCAGCTTCGCCTTCGCCAGGGCCCCCTCGCTCGGGCTGTGCAGGAGGAGGGCACCCAGCTGGGCCCTCATTTCAGGGTTTCTGGGGGAGCAGCTCTCTCCCCCAGTGTGGCCACAGGGTTGTGGTCAAATCTTGTGTGTCTGTCTGTGTCATCCTCTGTGTCTTCGCTCCTGGGCCAGGGTGGCTCTGAACAGTGGGGTTTCCAAGGCCCCTTCACCCCCCGGCACCTCCTGTGGCATCTGGCCCACAGTGGGGCTTGGCACACATGGAGGGTTGGAGATGGAAGCTGGGCCAGGCGCTGTAGCCTCAGACCCCAGATCAGGGTGCTGGGCGGGTCCCAGCTGGCACCGCCCTGTGCTGGCCTGTCTGGTTCTCAAGTCCTCACCTGTGCATGTGGCTAAGAAAGGTGCCAGTCAATAATAATACCAACAAGACTAATCAACTCCGGAGGCACAACGGAGTGGTGACCAGGGTCGGGAGTAGCCACGAGCCTCGGTTCGGCCCCACCAGCCAGGTGATCCTGGGAAGGTGGCAGATGTCCCCGGATGGGGACAGAGTGGCTGTCCTCAGGTGCTAGGGTGAGAGGAAGCAGTGGGCACTAAGGGCCTGCCTCTCCCTGGGGAGGGGCACGTGTGAAGACAGAGGTGGGAGCCCCGGCCCTGCCTGCCTGCGCTGGCTCTGACCTGCCACCCGCCCCCAGCCCCAGCACTCACGTCATGACCAGTGTCTCGTCCCCCGGCTCGCTCAACAGCCCGTCCACGAACACCGAGGTGCTGGTGAAGTTGTGCGTACTCCAGGTGAGGCCCTCGTCCAGGCTGAACCTGTGGGAGCAGGGCTGTCAGTGCCCCAGGGTGGGCGTGAGAGCTCCTGTGTCTGGGACTCTCTGCTCTGCTGGACACAGCGCCTTCCCACTGGGGCTGCCTCCGGGGCCAGCCCAGCACCTGGGCCATAGCCGGACCCCCAAACTCGTGCTCTCTGGGGGTGGGGGCTGCAGCAACCACCTTGCCAGTGCTAGGTGGTATCTGCATCTACTTAACAATGTCATAGCACCGTGCCCTGGGTGTGTTATCTCAGTACCACAAAGATACTTTGTACCCCCTGAATGGCCCCACACAAGGCCTGAGTCCAGCCCGGGGGTGCCAAGCCAGCGACGGGACCAGTATTGTAGTGCTGCCATCTTGCAGCAGACAAAGCTCTTTTTCAGACTAAAGTGATACTGGCTTCCTGGCAGCTGCTCCAGCTCTGTCTTCTGAGCCCCAAGTTCACACCTGCCCTTAGTTCCCTATAAGGGCCTTCATATGTCTGGTGCCACTGCCAACCCCACTCTTACCCAGGCACAGGATGCCGGCTTCTGGGTCACCTGGCCCCAGTTCCTCCATGTAACTAATTGCTGTTGATGCTTAAAAGTCACCTCCTCTGGGAAGCTCTCCCTGCTCCCCCACCTCCTCTGGGCCCAAGCCCCAAGCCTCCCTCTGTTTTGTCTGACCATCCCATTTGCTTGTCGCCTGGGGGCAGGACAGGAGGGTTTGCGAGGCCTGCTGCTACCCCTTGCTGGGGTTCAGTGGGTTGTCCTGGGGCCCCATGGGGAGCATTCTGGGGAACATTCTGAGGAGGCTCCCAGGCACAGAGAAAGAGCCCTGTGTGTCCACACCCCGCCGCCAGCCCCGATGACGTTACTTGAGGATCTTCAAGGGGATGGAGGTGTCTTTAATGGCCACGATCACGCCACCGTGGTCCAGGTAGAGGATGTGATGCTCCTCCTCGAACACCTGCAGGAGACAGTGGGCGGTGCTCTGAGGGCAGCGGCCCGAGAAGGGGTCACTCCCAGGGAACAGAGTCATCAACATATGGATTGGGGGGCGTAGGCAGAGGCTAGGTCCCAAGGCCAGGGTTGTCTGTGGGTCTCTGTGTCCCCCAGGCCATCCCTGAGCTTCCCCACCCCACACGGACTCGGTGCACCTGGGTGCACGAAGGGCAGAGGGCGATTTCTACATTGCTGATGAGGGAGAACATCACAAATGGACACCGCATGCGGCCCTCTGTACATGAAACTCATGCACAAGTGCCACCAATGTCACGGTGAGGAGGAAACAATGGAATTTAGAACATTTAAGATAAACATCATAGCAAGAACAAACCTCAATTTGACATGAAGACTCAGCTCCTGTGTCACCTCCTCCAGGAAGCCCTCCCGATGCCAGCCTGGGGAGGGAGCTGCCTCTGCCTCAGCCACCTGCCCCAACACATCCTACACTAATCTGGCATTGTCCCTGCCAGCCAGGGAGCTCCTCAAAGGCAGAGCTTGCTCTGAGCCCTCTCTGTGCCCAGCACAGCTCAGCTCAGACTTTGGTGCATGTGGGTGCCTGGGAGTGTGTATGGAACAAATAAATGAATGAATGAGTGAGTGAATGAATGAATGATCACCAAGTCCTCAGGGGACAAAAGGCTGACTGGCCTGGACAGGGCTCACACAGGAGATACCTACAGTGGTCTTGCTCATGTGCAAACAGCCTGGGAGGGGCCCACTTTACAGACGAGGAAGCTGAGGCTGGGGGTGGTAAGGGTGTGACAAGGTCCCACAGCTGGTGGGGGCAGAGGTGCTGTGGCTCCTAAGTCACACCAGGACACAGGGGACCTCCACGACTCTCCAGTGAACATCACGTGTAGGTGGCGAGCACGCGTCTGCAGACACAGCCCAGAGAGGGGCACTGCCATCCCCACCACAGCGCCCTGACCCTGCACCTCTCCTCCCAGGACGTGGCCCCTTTGCCCTCCTGCCCACGTCTGATCAGAGCCCCAGGCCTGTGCTCCTGCAGCAGGGACGCAGGGAAGTCCAGGAGGAGACCGGAGCGAGCCACCCGGACCCCTCTCCTGCCAGCCCTGCCCTGGGGTCAGCAAGCTCACTGGTCTCAGCCACTCAGAGTCTCAGGACCTCTGCAGAAAGGGCCTGCGCAGGCCTTCCGGCGGGCAGCGAGGACCATGCACACGTCCACTGAGCCGGGCTCCGGGGCCTGGGGAGGCAGAGGCTGCAGAGCTTCCAGAGACACAGACGCAGCTTGGTGCTGGGCAAGGCGGGAACGAATAAACGGGGCTTGGCTGGCTGCTTCCTGCCAGGTGCCGACCTCGCCAGGCTGCACCTGCGCTTTCCTGACAGAGCCAGCCGGGAGAGTCCCAGGCTCCAGGGAGACAGCTCTGGGACAGCCGGGACACTAACGGGGAAACTGTAAAGACAGCTATTGGCTGGCATCTTCTCTCTGCTCCTCCACCTTGAGGCAGTCTTTGTTTGAATGTTGGATCTTCCAGGAGCCACCAGGAGGCTGGACATGGGGCAGAGGACCCACGTGGCAGGAACACAAACGCTTAGCAGAGCTGGGTGGGTGCCTCCAGCCAAGCCCTCAGCCCTGCCGTCCAGCAGGTCCTATCCCCTGCATGCCTCTCAATCCCACCAGAACCTTCCAATGCCCCCCTCCCATGGCCCTTAGAATCAAGTCCAGATCCTTCCGTGGCCTCAGGGCCCTGTAGGAGCGCCCCTGCTCACCTGTCTCCCCTCCGCCCCCACCAGCCACTCTGGACTCCTTTCCCCGAACATGCCACAGGCCCTTTGCACATGCCATTCCCCTGCCTGCAAAGCTGCTCCTCAGATATTTCCACCTGCTATCACAGTCTTGCTGGCATTTCCCTGTGCTCATAGGAATTCTCCGGAAGACACTTTTGGCTTAAACAGAGAAGAGAGGCCCCTTATGAAAGATGGTGGAGAGCGAGCAGCTGTGTCCCAGGATCCTCCCCCCCGCTTCCTGTTTAAAGCGGGAGTCTGTCAGGTCAGGCAAGCGCCAGAGAAGGGGGAACACCAAGACCAGCCACATCTGAGCCCCTCCCTGCTGAGAGGGGGCTGCTGCCCTCAGGGACCCCAGGACCCAGGCGCGTACCTTGCACACGCGAGGGCTGGCTCAAGGTGCCCTGCAGAGATGTGGGCCAGAGTTGCTGAGAAAAACCGGAAAGCATTTACCGGAAAGCATTTACTGGAAAGCATTTGGATACGTGTGAACTATGCTTTTAAACATGGGGGTGGAGGGGAGAGGGGTGGGGCAGTGTGGCCAGCACCATGAGGTCTTATTTAACGCAGCCACACCCTGAGGTTATTTCCGGAGAGAGGCCAGAGGGTCAGAGACACACATTGACTTGCCTGAAGCCACACAGCTGATAATAGTCGGCCCACCCCTGGCCTGCTGCCCCCACGAACAGAAGCTCATCGGAGGAGGGGTGCGTCTCCTGAGCGATGAGGCTGCAGTGGGGCTCTGAGCATTAATGTGGGTGCTCCCCAGATGCACCTCGGAGCACATGTGCTCCCACCGTCCACAGCCCTGTCTGCAGAGGGGTAGGGGGGTGGGGGGTGGGGGCCTGCTGTCCTCTGGCCTAACCATGAGCTCAGGAAAGAGCTTGGGATAAGCTCCTGCCTAAGGCCACATTGATGGAGATAGATTTCCTGACAAGGGAGGTGACAGCCTGCAGATTTTAGAGTGTCAGAGGTACAGATTTTAGGGTACTCTGAGCAAGAACTTTCCACAGTTCTCCTTCCCATCCATCCACCCATCCAACAGACCCAGTGTTCCAGGCCCTCTTTGTTGGGGGTGCTGCGACAGATGCAGGCCTGGCCCCTGGGAATTCACAGCCCTCGGGGACAGACCCCCAGGAGGCAGCCCATCCCCACACAACAACTTACCCACCAGGCACCAGCAATTAGAGAGCAGGGTCTCTGCCCTCAAGGCCGCATGTTCAGCCTGGGTTCTGCCACAGTGGAGGGGCCCAGCCAATGTTTTGGGGACAAATGACATCGTCAGTGGGCAGCCCAGGGAGGGGTTCATAGGCAGGTTGAGTCTGGGCGAATCTTAAGGGGGGCAAGGACGTTACAGGTGTGGGGAGAGGGCAGCAGGAGCAAAGGCCCAGAGGCTGCAGATGCGTCCAGAGAGCGGGAAGTGCACGGCTGGAGCTGGAGCTCCAGGCAAACAGAGGGGCCCTGGGGCTGGGGCCTGGCAGGGCAGCTCAGAGACATGTGTGACACCCAAGGCTTAAGTGGGGAGAGACAGGGACACATTCTCTTTGGAGAGAGCCCTGCGGTGCTAGAGGGAGCTGGGTTAGAGGGGCAGAGACCTGTTGGAGGCTCCTGCAATGATTCAGGAGGAAAATGTTTCAAGGCAAAGGGCTTCTCCTCCAGGAAATAGTGAGTTCCCTGTCTCAGGGAATATTCCAGAGGAGCTAGGCTCCCTCGACAAGAGGGATGCAGGACCCCAGGGTGGCTAAAATCAGGTTGGGTCTAGTGAGGCTGTCTGGAGAGGAACCTGGAAGCAGGACAGACCTGCCTCCGCCAGCCCCGATTGGCCACAGTCTGAGCCGGGGGTGGGGACTAACCTGCTGCCTTGGGGTCTCTAAGGGAGACAGGTGGCTGAACCCCAGGGCGTGGTGCGGGCACAGGAAAGTGGGGTTCTCAGAGCCTGTTTTGGGCATGATTTCCTTCAGGGGCCGAGCTGGCTGTGCACGACCAGGGCTCCGTGCTGGGACACTTGGATGCATCCTTGCCACCCTCCTCCCGCAGGCACAGGCAGGGGGCTGTGGGCCGCGACCGCCTTGGGAAGGCAGCTGGGGTGCCTTGAGGCCACCCTGGGGGACTCGCTTTTATTGGCTGGGGGCTCTGGGTTTCCCATCCCACAAACTCCCACTGCTGTGGCTTCCTGCACGCTGGCTGACCCCCCGCACACACTCCGTCCTGTTGCACCGCTTCTCTGCCTCCCCACACGCTGAGCTCCAGCCAGGGGCCCTGGGAGTGTTTTCTGGCTTTGTAAAAAAATCCCCCCAGGGAACTCATGTTTTTAAAAGGTTATGCCGATTAAACAAGATACACTCTGTCACTGGTGACTCATATTCTCAGTTCTACTCCCCGACACGTCTCATGCGCATCCCTGGCAACCTGCCACGAGGGGAAAGCCAGGGAGACCACCCTGAGCCCCCATCTCTCCTTGTGCCTTTGTCCCTGTCTGATCTGTCCTCTGCCTGGGTGCCCTCTCCCCCTCCCCTGCCAACCCCCAATAAACTCCAAACCCAGCAGGACCACCTCTCCCTCCCCGACACACACTCCCAGCCTCCCGAGCCCCTCTCTCGCCCTGCACGCTGCCGCCATCTGGGGAGGGCAGCAGCCCTGCCAGGCAGGGCCCTGGCTCACACTTCACAGATTTTCCCCCATCTCCTCCTGACATCCCCAGGTTTGAAATCTAAGCAAATTGCTTGGCCAACGTGACCTCGATGAATGGCTCACAATCAGTTTCTACAAAATTAGAAAACCTCTGCTATTTTACCCGTGTCTATTTAACCTGATAAGGGGGGGCTCCTCTAATAAATGGACAGGTGGTGACCTTTGAGAAGCTTGAGCCGCGTGCCACTAGCTTTCGTGAAATAGGAATATCAGGATGCAATAAATCCCTTTTGGCCTTTTCAAAATTCCTTGTTTCTTGCATATTTTTAAAAAAAACATCAAGGCCTTGAACCAAGCCTGCAGGTGAACGTCACACCTACGGGATTAACACATTTGTCCAAGTGTTACCTGGGAGAGGGGCTGGACCTGGGCACTCAGGCATGTAAAAAACTGACCTAAAAACAAAACTTCTTATCTTGTCTGGAAGGGGAGGTGCACAGCCAAGTGTAGGGCATGTTCTTAAGCGTTTAAAGGTGAAAAGGAGAAATTGTCACTCTATGTCCTTGTCTCCCCCGCACTGGAAAGAAATGGCCAATGTGCAGTGAGGCGGGGCCCTCTCCTGAGGTCGCCACTTGGTTTGGATCCTGGAGCTGCCCCAACTGCACAGGCTCTGCTGTCTCCACGTGCCAGTGGCCAGCAGCACCGTCCCCTCCGGTCTGCGCACCTGAGCGCCACATGGGCCGCACAGAGCACACAGGCATCCAGCACGGGGCCACATGCTGGCGGCGGGTGCCGCTGCCCACATAGTGCTTTCTTCCTTTCCTTCCTTTCTCTTGGGCCACCCTGCTACATCAAATCGTCACCCCTGGATGTCCCCCAACCCAGGCTCACCACAGCCGCCCAAACCTGACATCCCGCCATGCTCTCTCCTGCTATCGCTGTGTCCGCCGTCCCTGCCAGGAAGCTGGGCGTCACCTCCTGGCCTCTGCGTGACACCCTGGCCTGGACCTCCTTCCCCTTCCGTTCCATGGCCTTATGTCCTTTCTCAGACATTCACAGTGACACATCTGACTGTGAAGATGTTTCTCGGGTCTGAAATTCCCCATCAGTGGCCATCAAGAGAACAGCAGGATGGCTGGGGCTGCCTGCCCGGACTTGCTTTTCAAACACGGCAGACGCACTATCTGCTACGCAGCACCCTGGCTCCGGCCACGTGGCTCAGAGCTTCTCCCATGGAGCCTCTGGAAGGGAGCGGGTGACAGACGTACCTCCTGGGAGTCCTGGCATGATGGGGTGGGGGGGCCAGGCACCTCCCGGCCACCTTACCTGCCTCCAGGTGTGCCCGCAGTCCGACGTGATGTACATTTCTTCTTTATACTCCACCAGCTGCGAACCCAGGTTACCTGGTCCAAGAAAAAGGGGCAGCATTGCTCTTAGTGTCTCCCAGCTCGCCCCCGTGCCACGGTCTGAGCCTGGAAAAATCCCAAAACAAGGGTGGCCTGTGCCCTGGTCTACATCTGCCACCACAGACCTGCTGTGCCTGCCATGCGTGGGCCCCGGTCCTGGTCTGTGCAGTGAAGGACCAACCTGCCGAAAGACAACCAAACTCAGGCAGCTCCAGCAGGGGCCCAGGTGCAGGCAGAGCGCAGGTGCCTCAGAGAACCCACAGGTATGGTCCAAGAAGAACAGTGTGGAGTGGTGGCCGGAGACAGGCAGGCAGCGTGGGCTCACAGGCAGCCCTCATTGGATTTTAAACCAGGGCCGTACATAGCTGACTTTGGGTTTGGAGACCAGGGGCAGGTCCAGGAAAGGGCAGGTGACACCCAGCAAGTGCTCATTGAATATGTGCTGAGTGGACGTTTGGGAGGATAGTGAGGTGGACACCAAACCAGCTGGAGAGCAGGAGGCTTTGTCTCAATCTGAGTTCACCTGAGCCCCTGTGCCAGGCTGGCTTGGTTGGTCATCAGCCTTAAAGGCCACTCTGAGGGGTTTTGACCTGACCCTGTGGGTGGTGCAAGATGGGAAGAACTCCCACCTAGTACCTAAGCCCACCCCGACTCACAGGTGAGGAAACTGAGCCCAAGTGGGCTCCTGTAGAAAGAACAATGGCCACATATAACAGCACAAGCTCCAGGAAAATCATGGAAGCCTCCAGCGCTGGACCTAAACAGCATCCTGGAATGTTCCTGAACAAAGGGACTTTCTGATGAGCCAGATTTGGCAGGTTTCCACTGCACCCACAGCGTGGCAAGGACAGGGGTCCAGGTCCACAGGATGATAAGGACCTCTGATGGTGACACTGAAGCTGTTCTGGAGCCCCCAGAGGCCCCTGCCCTGGGTAACTTGTATATCACTTGCCATTTGAAGCCTTATTTAGGTGGCACTCTCAGAAATGTTTTATCCAGAGTCAAGTTTAGAAGTCATTGGAAAATTCCAAGGGAAATGTATTGTCCCTAAATAGATGAATTCAAGTGAGTTCTAAGCATAGTAGTAGAGTGTTTGTGTGTCTGTCTCCTTTGCTGAAGTCCATCCATCCACCCACCTATCCATCTACCCACCCATACCCATCCACCCACCCACCCACCCATCCATCCACCCACCCACCCACCCACCATCCACCCACCCATCCATTTATCTATCCACCCACCCACCTATGTACCCATCCACCCACCCACCCACCCATCCATCCACCCACCCATCCATTTATCCATCCAACCATCCATCCACCCACCCACCACCATCATCCCCACCCATCCATCACCCACCCACCCACCATCATCCACCCACCCATCCATCTCCACCCCACCCTCCACATCCCACCATCTCCACCCACCACCCATCACCCCCTTCCACCCATCCACCCACCCATCCATTTATCTATCCACCCACCCACCCACCCATGAACTCACCCATTCACCCATCCATCCACCATCTTTTACTAGTCTATTATCCATCCAACCAATCATCTCTCCATCTACCCATTTATCTCTTAATTAGCTCCACCCACTCACTCATCCCTGCATTTATTCACTAGCATTTCCTGAGGCCCTGCTCTCTGTCCAGCCTTGTGCTAAGCTCTGGGGAGTCTGAGCTGCGTGGACCATGGCCTGGCCCCTGAGGGCTCTCACCCTGGCAGGGGCAGAAGGGCAGGAGGGGCCACGTAATCGCACGCAGAACCCGGACAGTGGACCTGGAGTCAAGGAGAGACTCAGGCTGAGCCTTGGGAGGCAACTAGGAGCCGGCCAAGGGAAAGGGCAAAGGGCGTGCCTGGGCAGAGGTGGGAAGGAGGGCAGAGGGGCAGGTGTGGAATCTGGGTATCGCTATACTTTCTCCTGTGGGGCAAGGTGCTGAGAAATGGCTGCTGAATGAATGAAGTGAATGAATGAATGGGCTGAGTGGGTGGGAGGAGAGGGGGAAGGGGCGCCCTTTATCCCCATTATTCCAGACGCCACAGCCGCTCCCGGGCACGCACATGCCGCACGGAGGTGCGTGGCGGATGCTGCCGCGTCAGCACAACGGAGCTGGCACATTTGCGGTTTGTGATTGTGGGGTGCAGATGTCTGCCTTTTCAGGGCGCTGTCTGTTTTCCTTGCTGCATCTGCCAAGCTGTCAGGCTGCCAGTCACCCAGCAGGCCGGGGAGTGACGAGGAGTTCACAAACATATCGACGCTGTCAGAGAGCAAGGCCTGTGGAGCACAGAGGCTGACACCCTCATTCTGTATATGGGAAACTGAGGCTTGGGGCGGGGGTGGGTGATGAAGGGAGACGCTTCCCCACTGAGTCCCTGCCCCACTGTTCTGGTGGCTCCTTGGGCATCTCCCCAGGCCCAGGCTCTCTGCCCCTCCCAGTACTGACAGAGTCTGGTATACAGTAAGTGCTCACCAAACCAAAGTGCACTTCCCTCCATCCTTCTCTGCCCCTGCAGCCAGAAGAACAGAGCAAAGCAGCAAAACAACACCCACCTGCCCATGCCCTTGCACACCTGGTGCCCTTGGCCTGGAACACCCCCGTGGGTCTGCTCGTCTGACAGTCCCAGCTCAAACCCCAGGGCAGAATGGAGTGCCCGTATCATATGTCCCTTTGTCCCTCTGAACATCCTTAGGCAGCAGAGCCTCATCTCTCCGCATCTCCAGGCCCCTGGCAGGGTGTCTGGCATGGGGGCCGGGGGGTGTCCAGCAACTACCCAAATGACATGACGACTCAGAACACACCTGACACTTTCTGCCTCATCCCGGCCTCACCCTCACAGTGGAGGTTTTGTCCTCTCCTTTTGCAGACGAGGAAACTGAGCTTTGGAGAAGCCCAGTGAAATGCCCAAAGTCCTGCAGCTGGGAGGTGGCAGGGCCTGGGGCTTGTAGCTCTCACTTGCCTGCCTCCTAGGAGGGCAGGGAAGTAACCCTGGGAAACCTGCACCCATCACCCCAGCTACCTCCGGGTGCAGTCACGTGGCCCTGAGGCCTGTGCCAGGGCAGGTGGCCTCATCAGGCAGGTGAGTGTGAAGCCAGTTCTGGCTCTGCCTCTGCAGAAACCTGTCAGTAGGTAGGTTTCCAGCCCCCAGGGAGCTCAGGGCTGGTGAGGAGGATGTGAAAAATTTACACATCAATTGGCCCACATTGCACAGATGGCTCCACCTTAGAGGAAAGCCCTGGACAAGATTAAAAAGAGGCAGAATGAAATATAAATGTAGCATCCTGCCCTTGCGAGGACAGCGGGAGTCAGGGATGCGAGGCCCCAGCTGCAGAGTGAGGAGGGATGGCCCCAGTGCTTTGCCGGACTCACCTACAATTCAGGGATGTGTGGAGGACTCTTGGGGGTTCGGAATGCTCATTCTGGGCTTTCAAGGCCTTTGAGAAGTGGAAACATTTGAAATTGTGCCTTTTTTTCCCAGTCAAGAATTTGGGGTTTCAGCCAATCAAGACAGTGCATTTTAAATACGCTGCCACCAAGAGGCTCAGCAAACCAAGTCCATGAGACTGGGGGTGCTCAGCATTGGCGGGAGAGCCTGCCTGAGTGTGGAAACTGATTGGCAATGAACTATGTGAACTAAGATAAATCTTAAGCCCTCAGCTCACTGAAGGGACCCTCCCTTGGCCAAGGGGACCCAAGAAATAAAGCTGAGTTGTGAGCCATGAGAAGGGAGGTCAGACATGCCTCATCACGTCCCCGTCCCTTCTTGGAGATGTCCTTTGTAACTCATTGACAGTCCTAAGGCTATGCAAGACAAAGCTTGAATCACACCACAGGTCATTGATTTACTTAACAGCTTACCTGAGTCTGGGTGTATGTCCAGTATACATCTGGTGGCTTGTCTCTGATTAACGACTTCCTTATCTTAACTTAAAACATTCTAAGCCTTTAGACAAAGCTTCATTTCTTTAACCAATTACAAATCAAAGAATCTTTAAACCCACCTATAACTGTAATCCCCCACTTCGAGATGTCCTGCCTTTTCAGGCCAAACCAATGTACGCTTTCCATGTATTGATTTATGACGTTATGTGTAATCCCTGTCTCCCTGAAATGTATAAAACCAAGCTGTAACCCAACCACGGGGAGACCACTTGTTCAAGGCTTCTTGGCTGTGGCTCAGGCCATGGTCGCACGTACTCAGCTCAGAATAAACCTCTTTAAATTATTTTACAGAGTTTGGGTTTGTTTTCCATTAACTTCATTGAAATTGATGCAGATGTGTGGAATTTGCATTGACCAATGCACGTCCAGCCTGGCAGACGCTGTCCAGCCCGTCTGACACTGACTAGGAAGGACCCCGGGCACAGAGAACACACGAGGGAGCCTCAGGAGCTGAAGGCATATTCTATTTGCAATCCTCTCTCTTGCCAGTGGCGTCACTTCCCTTCTGTAAAGCACCACATTCTCCAGGGTAACGTCAACACGCCTTGTCCTGACACACAAGGCCTCTAGGGTCAGAAACCCAGCATCATTCCTGGGGTCTTCAACCCCCAGCCAATCTGTGTGTTCTGCTTCAGTCATTCTGAATATCCACGTTCCCTCTTCTGCCCAGAAGGCCATACCTGCCATCTTCAACAGGGCCATTCATTCATTCATTTGGTCATTCACTCACTCATTCATAAAGAGCCCTGGAGGACCCACCCTGGGCCAGTCTCCAGCTTTAGTGCTGGGATATGGTGAAGGGTCAGATGTGGTGTTCAGCTCAGAGTCTGAGGTTCAAATCCAGCCAGTCCTTGCCTCACACCCACCACCCCAGTTGCAGGTGCAAGGCCAATGAAGAGCCTGGATACAGTCCTGGTTCAGAGCTCGGCATGTCTCTGGCCTGCTCTGTATGGTGTTGCTGCTCTGCTGTGACTTACCACTTGCTAGTGTCACAAATGTCCGCTTCTCACATGGCACCAAGTACTTGCGGGTAGTCCTGCTGTCACTTGAACTTATTCAGAGATAGTATGGTATTTCACTTACACCTTAAATCCTGAAAAAGGTATCTGTTTAGTGGGGAAATAAACATATAAATTATATTCTGAGATTGTTAATAATATAGGGGTAAATAACCCATGAAATACTAATTCCAGTGGAAAAAATGTCGTATATAGAAGTGCATCTCCATGCTCACATAACATCCTCAGAGCCATCTAAGTCCATGCAATCATCCATCCATCCATCCATCATCATCCATCTCATCATCACTCCTATCCATCCATCATCATCCATCCATCCATCCATCCATCCATCACCATCATCCATCATCCTCATCCATATCCATCCATCCATCCATCCATCCCATCCATCATCCATCCTCCATCATCCATCATCCACCCTCATCCATACATCCCATCCCATCCATCCATCCATCCATCATCCATCATCCATCCATCCATCATCCATCCATCCATCCATCCATCCATCCATCCATCCATCCATCCATCCATCCATCCATCTCCATCCATCATCATCCATCCTCCATCATCCATCATCCATCCATCATCCATACATCCATCCATCCATCATCCATCCATCTATCCATCATCCATCCATCCATCCTCCATCCATCCATCATCCATCCATCCATCCATCCATCATCCATCCATCCATCCGTCCATCCATCCATCATCCATCCATCTATCCATCATCCATCCATCATCCATCATCCATCCATCCATCCATCTATCCATTCTTCAATTCGGCCAACACATATTATATGCCCACTCTGGGTCATGCACTCTTCAGAATGTGTCATGAGAGCTGAGCTTCCTGGAGATGAGGTGGCACTGCCCTTCATGAACACATCATGGCCCCAGGCCATGGCCATCAGTTTTTGCCCTTGAGATTGAAGCTACCATCAGGGTGTATAGTGCCCACCAGCTGACTGTGATGGCAGCCACCTACCTGCACCCATGATGAGGCCTGGGGCGGTGTCCTTGGTGTGCACAGTGCCTGATACATAGGGGTTGTCAGCCCAGCGCAGGTGCAGGTGCAGGTGGCAGTCTGGCTGCGAGGAGGAGAGCAGAAACAATGGTCAGCACTTGGGTAGGAGTGCCTTTAGGAAAGGTAGGCCTGAGGCCAAACCTGCCCCTGCCCCTGCTCCTTGGCTTTTGGGTGAGAAGGCAGGGCCAGGAGTGTCTTGGAGGCGTTGATGGAGGCTGGGAAGCAGACTTGGAGGCTGACCACGAGGTGAAGGGCAGGAAGGACAAGGATGGCTTCAGTGGGTGCTTTGCCCAACAGCCTGGGAGGGGCGGGAGGTGGAGGAGGGTGTGAGGCATCGAAGATCAGGGAGTTCTCTGGTCTAGATCAGGGGCCCTGCAGCATCTGGTGTGGTGTCCCCGCTCACAGATGCAGCAAGTGGGGCGCCTTGCAGGGAGGGCTCGTGCGTCCTGGCAGGTGGGCTTCCCAACATGGCTCCTGTGTGCAGTGCTGGGTTGCGGGACGTGATTCCTGGAGCCTGCACAGCCCAAGCTCACGCTCACTCGTCCAGCCATCCAGAACTGTTACTGGGAGCCTCTTACACGACCACGGTGGCCCAGGCAGCAGAGGACGGCTGTGGACACCCCATAGACCCTCCCCACCTTGAGACACAGAGGGGTGAGTTAGTGTGCTAGAGCTGTGGAGAGGGGTGAGCTGGCTCTGGTGACCCTGTTTCTTCTTTTCCCTCTCTGGCAGGCTGAGATGCTGGGTCCCAGAGGTCTGGCAGCTGAGCCCACCTTGATGACATAGGAGTTCCACCAGGGACTCCACCTAACCAACAGGTGCCAAGAGGGTTTGTGGGGTAATGATTCTGGGCTCAGCCTTTCTGGTTGCCCCAGGTCAGGGAGTTCCACAGGACAAAGTGAGATGGGTAGTCCCCAGGCCTGGTCACAGAGAGGGCAGAGCCTATAGTCCTTGTACCTCCTCTTCATGGCTCCTGGTGTCTTTCTCTGTGGGCTGGGGCAATACCTCTGCTTCACAGGATTACTGAATTAACAAGGCACTGCTTCTGGGGACAGGGTCTGTGTGCAGCCCTCCCCGGGCAAGGTGCTGCCTAATTAGTTATAAGAAAGGTAAACATTTTCTTTGCTCTCTTTTATTTTTTTTGTCTGGTAAAAACCTCTGGTTTAGAAATACCCTGGAATTGGGAATCCAGAGATCCAAATTTTAACTTAGGAGGTGCCACTAATTCACTGGGCAGCTTTGGGCCTCGGTTTCCTCATCTGCAAAATGGAAACAGTGGTGCCTGCCATCCCCATACTGCAGAAGTCATTGCAGAATCCCAGTATGATATTATAGCGCCTACTCTATCCAAGAGACAGTCTCTCTCTTCATTTAATGTTTTCATAACACTTTCTGCTGGTCTGTGAACTATGTTTTATACAGATTATCCTAAATTAAAAATTAAACTGTTCAGCAAATTGGATATTGATCCGGATTGGACACCTCCAGGCAGTGTCTCCAGTTGATAGACGGGCTTCATTTGTCTGCACTGAGGTTTTAAAAAATGTATTAGTTGCACTGCATATTGCATGATTCCATTCATATACAACGTCCAGGGCAGGGAACTCCACAGACACAGGAAGTAGACAAGCAGTTGCCAGGGCCTGGGGGCGATGGGGGGTAGGGGGTGATAGCTAAGGGTTTGGGTTCTTTCCGGTGATGAAAAGGTTCTAAAATGGACTGTGGTGATGGTTGCACAACTCTGTGAATATACTAAAAACCATCGAACTGTACACTTTAAAAGGTAAACTGTGTGGTATGTGAATGATATCTCAATAAAGCTATTAAAAACAAAAAAAAAGAAATAAAAAGGGACAAATTCAGCCAAAGGAAGGCCCTGAGCCCGTTGCAGAGGCACACTCCTGCGGTTGACTAGGGGACTGGAGACCATCCCCAGGGCAACCCAGGGGCCCCGGGGGGCAGGGGCCTGGTCGCTGCGTCACCCCAGGAGAGCCCTCCCCTCCAGGAACACTTGGGTTGAACAGGGATGGACCAGCCCCAGTGAAGACCTGTGAACGGTTACATCATCTACTCCAATAGAGGTTTCTGGTTTCTAGGACTGGAAGGCACGTCGGTGAATTAATAGCTCGGTGGGACCACTCAGCCTTGTCCCCTGCCCACCCGGACAGACCAGGCGTAAAGGAGGCAGAGCGTGTGGGGGAGGGAGAGCCCTGTGATCTCGGCAGGCAGGGTGGGGTCCATGCTGCAGAAGGAAGCTCCAGTCAGGAGGAGCCTCAGCAGGCATCCTTCCCCACGGCTGGCCCTGCTTTGGTGCACTAGGCTTCCTGGAGGGCCTGGGGGGCCCTGGAGGGCCTGGGGGGGCCTGGAGGGGCCAGGGCTCACAGGCTGGTCTCTGCCAACCTCGTCCACTCCCCTATGAACTGGCACATCAGACCACTTTCTGAGCATGCAATGGACAGAGCCAAGTTAGAGGGGGCTGCCTCGAGGACCCTGGGCACCTCGCCGTTGGTGGTCTGTCCAGGTTGCTTGTTGGCCCAGAGGTGGAACACTCCTCAGGGTTCCCTGCGGTCAGCTGTGGCTCACAGGCCACTGGCAGATGCAGGCAGTGCTGCAGGCCCCTTTGCATTCCCCTCGGGGTCTGCTGATGGCCACACAAATGTCCTCCCTCTGGGTCGTAGAGCAGCTGCAGGTGCTCTGCTCATGCCTGACAGCGGGAGACGAGGCTACACATGCCTCCCAAGCAAGGCCGGGCTGAGCGGATGTAGGGAAGGGCAGGCCAGGCAGGCCTGGAGGTGCTGACCCACAGGGCACTCGGACGCTCTGCAAAGGGGATGGGACAGCCAGCATCGAAAGCTCCAGAGCGCCCCTTGGGTGTGCATCGGCAGAGATGGGAGGTCCTCTGAGGCCATCCAGCACAAGGGCAGCCACGGGACATGGCCCAGTCCTGACGGAGGTGGGTCCAGGTACTTCAAGGACGGGGTGGGCTGGGAGCGGAGGACCATGCTGCCCCCAGACTCCCCCTTCTTTGCCCCTTCTGCACACAGGGGCCAGCGGGTGCCCTAGAGAAGTGTGCAAAGTATCCAGCAAATCATCAAACCTATGAGACAGACAGAGGGCAAGGAGCCCACTGTCAGCCCACCTGGGTGCCCGGCTCCTGCCTCTGCCCCGCATCGGAGAAGAGTTACTGTAGGCTACAAAATGAGTGGGTTTCTATTCTGAATTCGAAATGAAAACAAATTCAAAACCATCTTCCAATTAAGATGGGTCATCCTAAAACAGGTCTGATCCTATCAGTCATCTACTAAAAACTGCCCCTCATTTCCCCACTGCTGGAAGGAGCAGGTTGGACGGGCTTGGAAAATACTCACCACCCCGAGTTAAGAGAAAATAGAACACTGAAAAATTACGTGTGTGTTGTCTCAGCAGTGACCTTTTAACATGCACATGAGCAAAAAGATTGCACAGAAAAATACTCAATTATTGTTATTTCTGGGTGGTGTGATTATAGTTGGACATTATTTCCCTTTTTATGTATTTCTTATTTTCCAAGTATTCTGCAAGAAGAAGGAATCACTCTTATGATGAGAAATAACCCCTTGGATGCAATGTGCCCTGTTCACTGAGAGGACGTGCGGCCGAGTGAGGGACACAGTCAGAAAGGTCTCTGTGCGTGGCCGAGTGTGTCCTCGCCCTGCATTGACCCCTTTGAGTTGCTGTGGCCACACGCACAGGACGACCAGCCTCCCGAGCCTCCGAGCTTTTAATTCTGTGTCTGCTGTGCCCAGTGGGCTCTGTGCACTTTACTGTCCACGTCCCTTGTGCTCCGCAGGCCTGCCTGGGGCTGCTCACTCACCAGCCTGCTCCTGTCTTTATCATTTTAAGGTCGGGACATAAATCTCCGAGGTTATCTCCTCACTGAGCTATGTAATTGCAGACAAGAATCTATTCTTAGCAAAAACTTGCTTTGACAGATTAATATGGCTTAACTTTGCTGGCGATGATACAAAAATTAGCCCTTTCACAGCAATTCTGTTCTCGGAAGGGTTTTTACAAATGGCAGGTAATTAATTCCCTGCGCAGGTCAGCAGGAGGGGACTTGTGCAGAGGCGCGTGCAGGCCCCTCAGAGGTGAGCTCAGGGAGAGCTCAGGCCTGCACCAGAGCGAGGGGATGTCCCCGCCCAGGGGGCAGGCAGAGCCACTTTCCTGGAGGCACAGAGCTCACCCCGGGTCTCAGGGGTCAGGGCTCTCAGTGTGGGAGGGGGAGCTGACTCTGCCCATCTTTCACGGTAGGGGCCCCCGTGGGCCAACACTGGGGCTGGGGGGGGCAGGGCCCACCATTTTCCGATTCTCCCAGACAGAATCCCAGCAAGGCAGGGATTGTTTTCCATTTTATTTACTGGTGTGTTCTGAACATCTGGAACAGTGCCTGGCAGGCAGCAGGTGCTCATGCATATTTGCTGAGTGAATAACCCTGTAAAATAGGCACTGCTATTCTTCCTATTTTACACATGAGGAAACTGAGGCAGAATGATGGATAGATTCAGGGGTCCCCAGTATGTGGTTCCTACCTTTGAGGGGCTTACAGTCGACAGTGGGAAACAGAGAAGGAAGTATGCCCAGTGAAGGCTTTTCAGGGTTTTCAGGTATCAGTTGGAGTTTGCTGGATAAGGAAAAGGGAAAGGGCCTGCTAGCTCTGTGCCAGGGTTAGGTAGGTCCCTGCATTATTTCATTTCATGCTCACCACAATGCCACAAGGGATTTTTACCTTCTCCCCTGCTTTTCATCAGAGGCTCAGAGGCATTGCTTGACTCAGCCAAGATCATACAGTCAGTGGAGAAGCTGAGACGGTAGCTCTGTGTAGTTCCAATTCTGGGGCCTCCCCCACCCTGAGTGGCCCAATGCCTGGGAATGGTCCAGGATGCTGGTGGTAGTGAGCTCCCTGTGCTATGCAAGGAGAGAGGCCCTGGAAAGGCCATGTCCTATGGGGGTAGGGGAGAGGGAGTGGAAAGCTTGGCCAGACTCCCATGGCCCACTCAGCCCTTTCCTGCCTTGCAGCTGCTGGTCACTGAGTGCTCACCTGAGCCAGGGCCCTTAGAGCTCCATCCTTCCATCCTCACCAGCACGGGCCTGTGTGCCTTCTGGGTCCCTGGTAGCCATGCAACAGTTGGGGAAGTCCCAGCTACTGTGGGAAATCCCTCTACCCTCCTCTAGGCGGCCCAGGGACTCAGGCAGTCTACACCTGTATTCACGTAGAAAGGCAGCCCTGGCATATAGCAGGACCAGCTTCAGAGCCCATGACACCTGGGCTTTGGCCCAGCTCTGCCACTGACTATGATGGTACATTGCCTTTGGTGGCAGATTAGAAACAAATATCCACTCCTTACCCCTTACTTCCATGGGCAGAGTGTACTTCCCTGGTCTTTGATGTTGGCTAATAAGATTTAGCAGATATAACACAAGGAGGCTTGGACTGTGCTTGCCTGCTTCTATTTATCCCCTTGCACCTCTGCTATCACCACGAGAATGGGGCTGGTCCCAGGAGGAGGCGGCAAGATGTGCAGAGCTGAGACCAGCCTAGAGCAGTCAACCCCCAGACATGTGAGCAAGCCCAGCCAAGATTGGTAGAACTGCCCGGCTGAACCCAGCCAAGAGCAGCAGAGCCGCCCAACTTAGCACCCTCAGATCTGGAGCAATTGTGTCTTGGGGTCATTTATTACCCAGAAATTTTGTGGTAAAAGCGAACTGATACACTTCTCTCTCTGACTTCTAGTTAACTCTCTGTAAACAAGGAGTTACACTTGACCCTGTCCACCACACCCAGCAGGAGTAGGTGGTTCACGTGTGTCCGACAGTCCTTCTCAGACATCACCGCCTCTGCCCTTCTGGATGCCTGCAGTAGTGCCTTGCGTGCACCCCACGGGAGGCTGGTGATGTGAGCAGAGGCACTTACAGGCTTACAGTTGGTGGGTTTTCCATTCATGTCTGTGCTGGGTGGTCGCAGGTAATCCCAGTCACGGCCCTTGTTGTAGGTTATAAGCGTCATCACTTTCCCATCAATTTTTTGGTTTGCCAGAAAGACTCCTTTCACCCCTCTGACCTGGGACAGAAATACAAGAAAGATTGTAACGCTACCCTGGAGCTCTCGTGACTGGGCGTCGGCCGTGCTCCAGCCCCGCGCTAAGTGCTCTGCACACACGGCCTCATTTCATCCTCACGATGGCCCCGCGACTGAGGCACATTCTAGAGGTGAGGCTCAGAGGGGCCAGGACCCAGGACTCTGGTCCCAGCCTCCACAGGAAGCTCGTCCTCTCTGGCCCCATGGCCTGGTGATATTCACGACCCTGAGCTGTCCTCCCAGGCCCAGACACCAAACCTCAGATGGCGGCTGGCGCCCGGTCTCCTGACGGGCCTGCGCTGGCGTCTCCCATCCTCCCCCAGCTTCCCGACTCAGAGTCAGACTCCCCCGCACTGCCTGCTTCTACTGTACCCACAGGCCCCGGACCAACAGAATCGCCTCTGGGCTTTCCTCTGGGGACCCCTCAGCTCAGTCGCCACACAAGATACCAAGTGCCGAGGACAGGCAGGCCATGCTGACCCCGGCGTGCCCTGGACAGGGCTCCGTTTTGCCTTCATCACTCAGGGCTGACTCGCTCCCCTCTCTGCTCCCTCTGCAGGGACCAGAGCTGCTGTGGCTGGGACAGGGCAGAGTGTGTGCATGTGTGTGTGTGCACTTGTGTGTGAGTGTGAGCATGTGTGTGTGGAGGACAAGTGTGAGTGTGTGAGTGTGCATGCGTGTGTGAGTGTGAGTGTACAGGACAAGTGTGCATGTGTGAGTGTGCATGCGTGTGAGTGCGTGGAAGACAAGTGTGTGTGTATGTGTGTGTGCGCTTGTTGGCTACAGACTGTTTGATGGGTCCCTTGTGTAGGACTTTGGACCAGCCACAAAGCCACCAAGCGACTGAGCACCTCCTTTGCCTGTGTGTCCCCCGGCAGGGACACTCTGAAAGGCTTTGCGTCTCACAAGCTCGTAAGACCCCAACAAGGCAGGCAGGAGAGGGGCACCCAGGGACCGCACCTGGGGGGGCTTCTGCCCTGCCCAGTGCTTGGTCGAGGCTCCTTCCCGACATCCTAAGGGCAGGCAGAATGCTGTTTTGCCCTGCGATGGCTTGCTTTATTTGGTAATTGCTATTTTATCTCTCAGCTGGGTCCCCATGAAAACACTTGGCAATAAATAACATGGATCCCTCCTGTCCCCAGCAGACCAGCAGACACAGGCCCAGTCCCCCAGGTGGGTCTGGCTGGATGAGCATTGGCTCCGAGTATCGATGTGGCTTTGTATAACTGCCGCTTCATGGCTGTATTCATTTTCTGTGGCTGCTGTAAAAAATTACCACAAAATGGGTAGCTTAAAACAACAGAAATTTATTCTCTTGGAGGCCAGAGTCCCAAATAAAGGCGTTGCAGGGCTGTATTCCCTCTGGAGGCTCTGGGGAAGGGTCCCTCTTACATCTCATGGCTCCTGGTGGCTCCAGGCTTCCCTTGGCTTATGGCCGCACCTCTGCCTCTGCCTCTTGTTCCGTGTCTGCGGCTCCCCTCTGTCTCTTGCACAGATGTTAGGATTGGACTTGGAGCCCACCAGGATAATTCAGGATGATTCCACCTTGAGTCTCTCACTTAATTATGCTGCAAAGATCCCTTTTCCAAATAAGGTCCTGTGGCAGGGCCTGGGTATGAGGACATGGGCATGCCTTTGGGGGGGCCACCATTCAGCCCAAGCTCCAGCATGTAGAGGAACTGAGAAAGGTTTGCTGTCTTGCCTTGAACAGGGGTGTGCCCTGCAGAGGGACATACCTCCACGGGCGCTTTCAAGTGCAGGCCTCCCGAGGCAGTAGTTGCCAGCAACATCTGGAACAAACGTTTTTCCTGGATGTGCTACTGGGTGCACAGTAACCATGACAGTAACAGTGCTGGCCACATGCAGCGGACCTCAGGCACCGGGGGCCAAGCCTCCCCATGTTACACCTAATCCCCAGAAAAGGCAAGTGCTGGGAACACAAAGTCGTGCTGTTCTACCCGTTTAATAGGACTGATGTCTTTGAATCCTCACAGCAACCCTGGGAAGAAGGTACTACTACCACCCCCATTTCACATGGCCAAACACAGAGAGGTTAAGCAACCTGCCTAAGGCCACACAGCAAACAAATACCAGAACATGGACATGAACCCAGGCAGTCAGACTCCAGAGCTGGGCCTGTAACCACCAGCCCTGATCCCTGTTTGATGGATCTCAGAGAAGCGACGTCACTTGCAAGGGTGCCCAGCTAGGGGGAGTGGATGCTGCCTTTGGACCTGGCCACTATGAACTTCTTTCGGTTCCTCATTTCCTCTTACCTCGTGGTCTTGGTGCATAGATTTGTGGTGTCCCCACTTCCTCACCTGGTTAACTGCTGCTCGGCCTCAGCTCAGCCTTTGCACCCCCCCCTCCAGGAAGCACTCCCTGACTCCTGCCCCGGGCTGGCCAATCACCCCTATGTGGTGTCCCCAGGTGCTTGGGAGCCAGTCTTCCTGGTCCATGAGGGCTGGACGTGGTATCCCTGCCTGTGTGCCAGGGCGGGCCCCAGGGCGTGGCATGTGGTACATGCATCACAGATGCCCGTGGACAGAACGGCCGAGGGAACCCTGCCCTGTCTGAGGTTCCCTGGCCTTGGCGCCTTTCCTCCGCCTTCCAGCAGGGCTACCTCTTGCAGCAGCTAGGATGACACCTCCAGGGCCGGGTGTGTGACCTGTGGGTCCTCCTCAGAGGCTCTGCAGGACAGGGCCTTTGCAGGGGAGACATCCCCGCCTCAGGCAGAAGGGCCACCTGCAGGGTAGCTTTGCTGCGAGCAGCAATTGTCCAGCTGGGGAAGTAACCCTGACAAATGGGTTCTCATTGTAAACAAATGATTCCATTCATTACTTTCCTGGGGACAGTTGTTCCACGCTGGCGATGACAGGGGAGAGATGGATGCTGAAGGCATGCGGGCTCTGTGTGGAAGGTGCCTCCCAGGCGCAAGCCCATAAACTCCAATGTCTGCCCAAGGCTCCACTGGCCACCCGAGAGACACCCTTCCCCCCGCCCTGGCAGGGACAAGAGGCCACCACGTGCCAGCGAGGAACTCAGCTCCCCCCTACACAGCGTGTATCACCTACCTGCTGCCTAATGGTCAGGAGGGTGTCCCCTGGCCTGGGGGCTCCCCAAGGGCAGGGCACACAGGAGGAACTTGAGGGTGAAGGGAAGAGGGTCCCCAGAGGAGGGGCCCAGCTTGGAGCAGGCAGACCTGGGCTAGTTCTGGGTTTCCTGCTTATGTCTAGGTCTGTCTGGGCAGCCTCAGTTTCCCGACCTGTAAATGCGCTGAGAGGTCCCCCCTCCCTGGCTATGGTGTGCATAAGAACAAAGGCGATGGCCCGTGAGTGGCTTGGTCTGGGCAGGGCCGCTGGGTGTGTGGTGGACGTTGGCGGAACCCGAGTAGAAACGAGACGGTGCTGTGCACGGAGCGTTCCCACCCGGCCGGGGCCCTGGGGCAGAGCAAGCCTTCCCTCGCGCTCTCAAAGTACCTACGGAATATCCTCTTGGCCTGCAGAGCCTAACACATTTGGCCTTTCACAGAAGACATTTTGCAGACCCCAGAGACAGAGCATGAGAGAGTTGGGGGGCGGGTGGAGGAGGGGCCGGGGAGGGGTGCGGCGGGCAGACCTGGCCCCACGCCCACACCCGGCGGGCCCACCTCGAGGATGTCGATGACTACGCTCTCCTCGGCCTGCCGCGAGCTGCGCACGTCCTGCAGCACCAGCGCGTAGTGCACGCCGCGCGGGTCCGACTGGTACAGGTTGTAGGTGTCTGCCTGGTACCACTCCTGCACCGCCACGAACACCTGGTTCTCGTCCGTGCTGATAATCTGCAGGTCCTGGGGGCACACGGGGGGCAGGGTGCAGGGTCAGAGATGGGCTGAGGTGCAGAGGGAGGAAGACGGAGCTGGCGGCAGTCAGGCTGACCTAGAGCTGCACCCTGGCTCAGCTGCTCTGCGCTGTGGCCAGGGACAAGCCCTGGGCCTCCACCTGCACACCTCTAAAATGGGGGTGACGTCGGGACCTTCCGTACCCGGTGTGGGAGGGTGGCCAGGGACATCTCCTCCCCCTGGTCCCACACCAGGCAGTCTGTCCCCCTGTCTAGCAGTGGGGAGGGGGCGTCCTTCCTCCAGCACCTCCAGATGGTCAGAGTGACGCGGGGCGAGGGCTGGGCCCCCCGTCCAGAGGATCAGTGAGTCCTCTGCTCCTTCATTCATTCACCACATATTTGTTAGGCACCTACTATGTGCCAGGCACTTCCTAGGCACTGGGATACAGCAGAAACCAGATGTCGTCCCTACCCCTTTCGACGTGCATCAGGCAGGGAGGAAGTCTTGGATTAATGCACTCGGGCTTCAGCTGCTGGGGCTGCGGGATTCACCACCTGACACGCGAGCTGCCATTCACCCACAGTCCTCTGTGCCGCCCCGAGCCAGCACTGGGCCCCGTGGGCACATGGTCTGGTGGGACAGGCAGGGAACAAGCCCGACAAGGACCCCACGGGGTGGTCGGGGAGGCTTCCCCAGGTGAGCGTGGAAGGTGAAAGTGCCGGAAAAGGGGAAGCCAAGGCAAAGTCCCCCAGCCTCGGTGGCTGCTTCTGGGAGCAGGTGGGCCAGGTGGCTCCTGAGTGAGCTCAGCACAGTGGTCTCGGGGTTCAGTTCCAGATTGTTGTTTTGTTTTTTTGAGATAGGGCCTCACTCTGTCACCTAGAGTGCAGTAGCGTCATCATAGCTCACTGCAGCCTCCAACTCGTGGGCTCAAGCGATGCTCCCGCCTCAGCCTCCCGAGTAGCTGGGGCTACAGGCGCCACCACCACACCCGGCTGATTTTTTAGTTTTTGTAGAGACAGGGTCTAACTGTGTTGCCCAGGCTGGTCTTGAACTCCTGGCCTCAAGTGATCCTCCCACCTCCGCCTCCCAAAGTGCTGGGATTACAGGTGTGAGCCACTGTGCCCTGCCCTAGTTCCAGATTTTTTAATTCAGGGAAAAAAAAACCTCAAATAAAAAAGAAAGTCAGGGCTAACCTTGGTTTCCTGTTTTTCTTTTCTCCCCCGGCCAGCACCAAGCGCTGCGTGGGAGCCGCGTGAAGAGGCCTCTGAACAAGCCCATTTTGAAGCTATAACGAGCTTTAATCCTGCAGCCACTATTACTTCGCCTTCTATCACTTGGAAACTTTTATTGCCCTTCTGACAACACAGCTGCCAAGATACAGGAGCTGAGGACAGATAGATGGCAGAGGAGAGGCCAGGCCGGCCATGTGGCTGGGGCGGTCCGGGGATGCTCCTCACTCTACAGGAGAGGATGCAGGGAGGTCACTGTTTTTCTGTATAGTAACACACTGTCCCTACCCTGCTGGGTGGAGCGTGGTCTTCAGTTGGGGGTGAGGCAGCAGCTGTCCAGCAGGTTGCTCAGGGCCAGGCTGGACTCCTGAGTGCTGAGGCTGGACCCTGCCCCTCACCGCCTGCCTGTCCCCTGAGCTGTGCAGACACAAAGGGCTCTGCAGAAGAGGGGTGGGATGTTGGGAAGCACCTACTGTGCACCCCACAGACAGGGAGGACCCCATAGCTGCACAGGCTGGGGCCTGTGTCTTAGGACTTGAATCTAACACACAGAAACACCCGGAACCAAGACACGCATAATCAGGAAGGAGTACAGGGAGGGGTCCAGGGCCTGGAGGGTCCCATCGGTGCGATGGGACCACAGGGTGATGCATGTGAGGTGCCTGCAGGTGGCAGGCTTGTCCCTGCTCTTCTCTCCCCGCCTTGCACCCTGCCCCGGTTTATTGGTCATTCTGCTGCCCCACCAGGGGAGGCCTGTCCACTGGTCTGTGCCACGGCAGAGAATTGGACCCTGCAGTCAGAATGCCCTGAAGGGGTGGCTGGGGGAGTTCGGTGAGATTATGGGCACTTTGAGCTCAGGGGGTGCCTTGGCATCAACTGCAGAGCCAGGGTTGAGTATTTACAGTGGTTGCATTAATTCATTAATTCAGACTTTCCTCCTCTGTACCTGGCTAAATGCACTGGGTAAGTGTTTTTTATAATCTGGGAAACAAAAGAAACGTATAAAGTATCTCAAAGTTACTTGCACTGCCACCCTAGAGAGACTTAATATTTTTTTTAATTTTTATTTTTAATTAATATGGGTACATAGTAGTTGTATATATTTATAGAGCACATGTGATGTTTTGATTCAGGCGTACGATGTGTATTAATCAAATCAGGGTAATTGGGGCATCCACCACCTCAGGCTTTTATCATTTCTTTGTGTCAGGAACATTCCAGTTGCACTCTTTTAGTTATGTTAAAGTAAACCCTGACATTGTTGATTATAGCCACTTTGTTGTGCTATCAAATATTGTTCATTCTAACTATCTAAGTGTATTTTTGCACCCATTAACCATCCTCACCTTATCCCCCCTCCCCGTTGCCCTTCCCAGTCTCTGGTAACCAGCGTTCTACTCTGTCTCCATGAGATCAATTGTTTCAATATTTAGCTCCCACAAAGAGTGCGAACATGGGAGATTTGTCTTTCTGTGCTTGGCTTATTTCACTTAACATAATGTTCTCCAGTTCCGTCCATGTTATTGCAAATGGCAAAATTTCAATCTTCGTATGGCTATATAATACTCCACTGTGTATATGTATCACAATTTCCTTATCCATTCATCCGTTGATGGACACTTAGGTTGATTCCATACCTTGGCTATTGTGAATAGAGCTGCAAAAAACACGGGAGTGCAGATATCCCTTCGATATACTGAATCCCCTCCTGTGGATATACACCCAGCAGTGGGATTGCTGGGTCATGTGGTTGTTCTAGTTTCAGTTTTTTGAGGAGCCTCCATACTGTTCTCCATAGTGGTTGCACTAATTTACATTCCCCCCAACAGTGTACGAGGTTCCCCTTTCTCCACACCCTCGCCAGCATCCGTTACCGCCTGCCCATTTGATAAAAGCCATTTCAACTGGGATGAGATGATATCTCATTGCAGTTTTGATTTGCATTTCTCCGATGACAAATGATGTGGAGCATTTTTTTCATATACCTGTTGGCCATTTGTATGTCTTCTTTTGTGAAATGTCTATTCAGATCTTTTGCCCATTTTAATTTAATTAAATTAATTAATTTAATTTTTGAGACAGAGTCTCGCTCTGTCACCTGGGTAGAGTGCAGTAGCATCATCATAGCTCATTGCAGCCTCCAACTCCTGGGCTCAAGAGATCCTCCTGCCTCAGCCCCTGAGTAGCTGGGACTAGAGGTGCACACTTTGCCCATTTTAAAAATCAGATTATTAGATTTTTTTCCTACTGAGTTGTTAGAGCTCCTTATATATTCTAATTATTAATCCCCTGTCAGATGGGGAGTTTGCAAATATTTTCTCCCATCCTGTGGATTGGAGAGACCTAATATTAATATTTAAAAATATTTGTGTTTGGGCTTTTTCCCAAGTGTGATTCATATATTTTTTATGTATATTTTATAGCTTGCTCTTTCACATTATATGGGGAGCCTTTTCCTCTGCCGTTAAAATTATCTATAAACACCACTTTTAATGACTGCATGATATCCCATTTTGTGGACATACTAGATTTTATTGAACCATTTCCCAACTGGTAAACCTTTAGCACTTTCAACATTATTGCAAGACAGTCATGAACATTCCTAGACATAGATCTCTGCCTTTCTGGTTATTTCCTTACCATAAGTTCCCAAGAAGGGAAATCGCTACAGTGGAGATCAGGGACATTTTTAAAGCTCGTGTTACTTGTAGTTAAATTGATGTCCTGAAAGTTTTTATTAGTTCCTTCCCCACCAGCAGGGTTAGAGAACACTTATTTCACTTTATATATGCTAATATTGAGGATGGCCTTTTCAAAATATTTGCTGATTACAGAGTTATAAATAATAGGCAATTTTTGCTTAATATTGCATTTATTTTATTCTATTTTTTGAGAAAAGATAGAAGCAAAGACATTTGTCGACATCCTTTTTAAACAAAGAACATGAGAAACATTCACATATATGTATATGTGATTGTACATCTTTGTATGGCCTGGAGAAATACGTGGAAGGAAACTCCAAGGTTGCTAATGTTTGTTATCAGGTGGAATGAAGTTTGCTTATAAGTAACAGAAACAGGCGCAAAAAAAAAAAAAAAAAAAAAGGCAACTGGAGCAAGATAGAAGCTACTTTCTCCCCTATGTAAAAGCCGTCCGGAAGCAGACGGTCCAGCGCGGAAGTACCACCAAGTCACCAGGGACAGAGGCTCCTTCCCGGTCACCACTCCCTGTCCCGCGATGTGGCTCTTGTCCTCATGATCCGAGATGAGTGCTGGAGCTCCAGCCGTCATGCTGACACGCAAGGCAGCAGGGAAGGGGGAAGAAAGGCTGGCCTTTCATAGAGGGCTAAGCAGGCACACAGGACAATTCTGCTAGCGTCTTACTGGCCAGCCTCTCGAAGCATGGCCACATGTAGCTGCAAGGAAGCTGGGAAGCGCAGTCTTTCAGCTGGGAAGCAAGGTAGTGGCTAAAGTTTGGCGTTGGTTAAACCAGGATGAAGGGGCAGAATGGATATTGAGAGGGTCCAGGAGCTTCCTCGCGGAAGTGAGGCAGTCAGGGAAGGAGGAACGAAGAGACAAGCAGGCAGAAATGGTATTGTACATCATAATATTATATTGTACTATAATGGCATATATACATATTCTATTAGCTGTAGTGGATTCATTTTAAAGGCACAATTTGGGAAAAGTTTAAACACATTTGTACTAGACATGCCAGGGGAAATTTCTCCATAGGTGTGTATATAAAATTCACGGAACACCTTCCTCACGTTCTTTCAGCGCCTTGAACCTGTCAGCTCACTGCCTGCTGGCCTCCGGGGCTCCGGATGAGAAATGTGCTGATAGTCTCATGGAGTACTACTTGTATGTGACCCGTCGTTTCTCTCTTGCCGCTTTCAAGATGCTCTCTTTGTCCCTGTCTTTTGACAGGTTGATTGTGTGTCTTGGTGTGGGTCTCCCTGTGTTTATCCTTCTTGGGGTTTGTTAAGCTTTTTAGATACTTATATTCACGTCTTTCATCAATTTTGGGAAATTTTTGGCCATTATTTCTTCAAATACTCTCTCTGCCCCATCTCTCTTCTTTTCCTTCTGGAACCCCCACAATGCATATCCGCCGGACGGTGTCCCAAAGGTCCCTTAGGCTGTATTCACTTTTATTGCATCTTTTTTCTCTCTGTTCCTGAGACTTGATAATTGCAGTTGGCCTATCTTTAAGTTCCCTGATTCTTTCTTCTGCCTTTCAAATCTGCTTTTGAATCCCTCAAGGGAATTTTCCTTCTCAATTATTCTTTTTAGCTCTAGAATTTCTTTGTGGTTCATTTTTATGTTTCCTATCTCTTCACTGCTATTTCCATTTTGTCCATACGTCATTTTCGTGTTTTGTCCATGTTTCTCTTTAGTTCTTTGACCATCTTTAAGACAGTGTATTAAAGTCCATGTCTAGTAGGTCTGCCACCTGATCTTTCTCGGAAGGTTTCTGATGATTTCTCTCCTTGGAATGCATCTTTGTGTGCCTCATAACTTATTTTATGTCAAAAACTGGACATTTGAATCTAATGTCCAATTAGATTGGACATTACTCTAATAATACGGTAACTCTGGAAATTAGATTGTTCCCTTTCTGCAGAGCTTGCCATCTTTTGTTTTCATCTTTGGTTGCTGTATGTGTCTCTGTACCAAGGATCACCTTACATGATGACCTAAGGTCTTAGGTCTTTTCTGAGTTGCGCTTTTCCTTGGGCATGCATGGTGACTTTCTAAATTCCCCCATATATGGGGTTGCTTTTGAACATACTAGTCCTTAAATGTCTTGCTCCCAAAAGGGGAAACTAAAAGGGGGAAAAATAGGCTCTAGCCCTTTAAATCCTCTGGAAGCCACTTCAGAGTGGTGGTTGTGACAATGGCTACCCATCTGTGTGTCTGCACCTCCACAATCAGAAGCAATCAACAATAATAGCACACACCCTGGTAGTTGGAGGGCAAGGTACTTATTGCACACTCTGGCTCATGTAAGCTGTGTGCAGGCTGCTCCAGGGACACAGGCACCTTTGTCCCCACAGGGCTGAGGGTGGGGATGGGTAGGCTTCACCAGGCTAAGACTGAAATTGTCAAAATTAACCTTTTTTTTAAAAAAAAATTTTTTAGATGGGCACAGAAGCTGTGATGTCAAAATTAACTTGATATACCATCCAAACTTTCTCTTGGAAACTGCAAGTCTTCGAACAGACTACAGAGTTCCAAAATGATTACACGGGACAGACTCTGCCAGTGCAATTGTTGTCCAGGTGGGGAGATGGATTCCTGGTGCTTTCTCCTCTGCTGTCTTCCCTGATGTCACTTCCTCCTTTATTCTTATGGTCTGTGAATATTAATTTACTTTAAATACATTTATTATAAATATAGGAATATTTTACTTTAAAGTAAATTTGCATTTACCCATTCTTATGAATGTTTTTTATATAATTGATAGTTGTTTGGATTTTTCTTCTCTTTTGTGTGTTTATAGCCTTGGTCTATTTTTTTTTCCTTCTGTTAGGAAACCTGAGTATTTTTTAAATAGAATCATTACAAGTAAACAATTCAAGCAAAGGATATTGACAAATACAAGAAAAACTGTTTACCCTTTATGGTTTTCACAGATAGGTAAATTAAAACACCAGAATGGTGTTTTATAAATGGTACCATATATATCCTTTAACATAGAAGGAAAATAGAAAAAATATGATAAAACACAAAATTTGGCAAAGCTGTGTTGAAACTGATCTACTCTAACTCTGTTGGTGGCAGGGTGGAGCTCTTTTAGAAAGCAACTAAGCTACACAAATATTTATATCCTTTGTCCCGAAGTTCTTCTTAGACTTTAACTTAAGGAAATTAAAAAGAAATACCTGTAGGCACAAATAAATTCATTGCAGCACTGTTTATAATTATGAAAAATGGAAACAGCCCAAATGTCCAAATCAGAAGAGTATGGCTTAGCTAAACAAGGTACAGGCTCCTCCATTGAAAGTTTTGCCGTCATTTAAAGAGGGCATCATGTATCATTCTAGAAAAAGTCTCATGCTGCAATGTCCTATGAAAGCAAGTTGTAGAGGGAGCACCTGCTTGTGATTAGGCTACACGAAAGTCACTTTGGCGTATGGCCAAGGACTGCGGGGTGGGGGACATAAACAGGGACAGGATGGATGGGGAGGGAGGTTTGTGGGTGAGCCCCCCATGGCTCCGATTCCTATTGTTCTCATCATGCTACTCAGGCAATTAAAAAAAGAAAAAGAAAAAAAACTTAGGGGTAGTTTGGGGGTAGGGAACAGGCAAGAGTTACAGATTCACCATGAAACAACAAAATCTGATTAGGAAGTTCCATTAGCCGGTTCTACAACTTGCTGATGGAAACCCTGGGTTGGGCTGCTCTCCTGAATTGGGCGAGGCTTTTGGCAATGTGAGCTGTGGGTGGGAAGACCCTGCAGGGCTCTGGGGTCCCTATTTCCTGGAGAGCAATCCAACTCACCCATCACCCTCAACTGCCGGTCACTGGGTCCTGGGCACGGACCCCTGAGCGAGGACACTGAGAGCCACTACAAATGCCACCCACTCTGGACGGGTCCCTGGTCTTCCCTTGAGACTGAATGACATGTAGCCATGCCTGTCATTTCTGTCACCTACTTATGACACTGGGCCATACCTTTTATTAGAGCCTCAAGATTCTTTTCAGTGACCTCCCATTTCCATAGAAAAGGGGGAAGAAAGACGCCAGTGTGAAATGCACACTGTTGAGGGCTCGCAGTGGGGGACACACCATGGTGCTTCCTGCAAATCTCACTGACGACTTTGAGAAACACACACTGTGACATCACGTCTGCAGACAGGGAGCCATCGCTCAAAGTCACAGAGGTCCTGGCTTGTAGCCATAGGCTCCTCAGAACACCCTTGGAAACACCCGGACCTCTGGTCCAGCCGCTGCCACACCCACTGCCAGAGGGGAGCAGAGAGGGACCCTGGCGTGGGCCCAACTCCCAGCTGTGCACCTCCCTCGGCCACACCGGGACAGAGGCCCGAGACACAGGAGGCTTCTGATGCCGCAGCCCCCAGGGCCACTGCCCCCCGGGGCCGAGGGAAAGCCTCTCACATCTGAAACAGCCCCTCACCCCCAGGCACGCCAACTGCCTCTGCCTGAAATGAAACCATTAGCTTTCAATTTGCCACGTATTAAGCTTGCTCCTTTTCTTTCTTTCTTTCCTTTCTATTTTTTTTTTCTTTTCTTTTTCTCTTTTTAAGAGAAGTTTTAAGAAGGCCTCCTGGGCTTTTCCCATCTCTGGCTCAGGAGAGGTCTGCTGGTGCCCAGCGCAGAAACTCACGCGCCTGAGGACTTTACAACAATCCACGGTCCTGGGCTTGGCGGCCGGCGCAGTGGTGTCCTCTCCTCCACCCCCACTCTCTGCCCCAGGGCCTTTGCTCGTGCTCAGCCCTCCACGGAACCGCCTCTCCCTTGCTCTTGCCAAAGCCACTTTATTCCCTGTGGGCTTCAGGTGAAATGTCCCCTCCAGGGGCCCTAAATCGGCCACACGCCCCCCACCTGCACACATGTCCTCATCACACTCTGCCTCTTGCTCCCTTCACAGCACAGTCACAACTTGCCATTATTCTGTGCATGTGTCTGTCTCCTTGATCTTCTGCCTGTTCCCTGTCTGAAAACCCCACAGGAGCAGGGACCCAGGTTGCCTGACCCACAGCCGCAGCGGCACCTCCCAGCACAGTTTGTGGCTTATATTTGGTGCTCACTAAATATGTGTGGAGGTAGGGGAGGCTCAATCTGTGTTTCTAAATTATGCGTGTGGGACAGTGATCTGTAAAGCACATCCTCTGAGTGTCCCCTGGAGGGGAACGTGGCATGAGGCTGGGTTGACTCACCTGGGCCTGGGTTTGAGACCTGCTTTTGTGTCTAACTAGCTGTGTGACCTTAAACAGTTTCCTCAGCCTCTCTGAACTTCTATCACCACCTCTGTAAAGTGGGAATAACGTACGAGCAGGGCTGGGACGGTGCAGCTAGGCTCTGAGGAAGGGCCGGGGCAGGGGTGGGGCAGATCTGCCCTCAGATCCCCCTGTTGGCTTGCCCAGGCTAGGGGAAGGACGTAGCATTAATTGGGCACCTACTAGGTGGCTGGAGTGCAGAGGTGGATGGAACAGAAATTGTCCCCAGCGCTGGCAGTGCCAGCTGAGAGCAGGAGACAGACACAGGAGCAGGATCCCCAGCACCCTGGGCGTCAGGAAGAAGGGTGACAGCAGGAAACTGAGGCCTGGCCCAGCCTGGAGGGTCACTAGCCAGTGACGTCTCTCCTGAAACATCACATACGCAAGGGTTCTGGGGAAGACAAAGCAGGCAGAGGGAGGAGCTCAGCAGGGGCCCTAACAGGTGGAGGCCGGGCACTTCTGAGGCTGCAAAGGGCCGGCGTGGCTGGAGCGGAGCGTGTGCAGGGAGGGTATGTGGAGGAGGCACGGTCATACTTGTTCTTGTCCCTTCTGACCGGGACCGCCGAGCACCTCCACACCTGCAGGCTCGGGACCTGGCCACAGCGCCAGGTGGAATGGGAACCACTCTTACCTTCGGCAATGCGTACTTCGGCAGCTTCATCAGGACAAATTCATGGCGACGATAGGAGACGTAGTATTTGGTCCGGTTTGTTGATGTTGCCTAACAGGAGGGAAGAAACACATTTTTAAGGGGCTTGATTTCCTGACAAGCTAGATTCTTGTGAATGAAAAATTATACATTGTCTTCAGCTGGTGAAAATGCCCTTTCACTTATACCTGTTCTGCATGAAACAGACAGACTCCTATTCATCCTTCAAAGTCCCATGTTAAATGCCCTTCCTCTGGGAAGTCTTCCTCCACTTCCTACAGCTAGAAGTAACCTCTTTCCCCATGCTCTCTCAGCTCCTTGATCCCCTGCAGCCATGTTACAGAATAACATGGAGAAAGTTACATTTCCCAGATCTTCTTTTAAAAAGAGTACTTTGGTGAGCCACTGCGTAGAGGAGGAGACAGGCCAAAGATAAGCTCAAGTCACAAAAGGTGACCACCAAGCCACTAGGCATGACAAGCAAAGCCAGAGGCAACACTTCCCGAGCACTGTCGTGTGGCCGGCACCGTCCTGGGTGCTTTATCCTGGGCAGCTCATTTGATCTCATAATAAACAGAGGAAACTGAGGCACAGAGCTCGAGCAACTTGTCTCCTAGGTAGTAGAAGAGGCAGGACAAGAGAGGCCTCTGCTTTCCAGGGAACAAAGAGAAGAGAACACAGCAAGGGAAGGCGCCAAAGGGAGGGGAGAAGGGCGGGGGCTCCCGCGGGGACAGTTTCCTGCAGTCACTGTCTTACTATGTGTGTGTGTTGGGTGTATGTGGGCGTGGCTGTGCACCTCTCTGTGTGCATCATGTGGATGTGCATCCCATGCGTGTGTGTGCATCCTACAGGAACGTGTGTGGGTGTGGGTTCCACGTGTGTGTGAGGATGAGTCCTGTGTGTGCACACGTGTGTGTCCCATGTCTGTGTGTGTGTGCATGAGTTTGTGTGCACATGGCAGCATGGTGCAGTGCTTAAGAGCACAGACATTGCCTGGCTTCAGATTCCAGCTCCGGCCCCTATAAACCATGTGGCCCTGGAGAGTTACACAAGCTTTCTAAGCTCAGTTTCTGCCTGTAAAACGGGACGACAGTGTCAGAGGCTACCCGATGGGCAGCAGTGGGGACTAACATCTGGGACGCACTGGGGGGTGTGTGGTCCCATAGCAATCATGAAGGGGTTGGATGTGGTTATTGTTGCACATCAACAAATACACAGCGGCCCCTTGCAACAGGCCAACCACGCGCTGCTGATCATGACTGCACTAAGGACAAGACTGCTCTAGACGATTCTGTTCACGAAGGCAGGGACTGTGTGGTCTTGGGGGGGTCTGGCCCTCTGTGCCCCTGAGCAGGCAGTGCTGTGATGCTGACACACTGGGGTCCTGAGAGCTCCGAGAAACAGCTCCTGGGGTGGAGAAGGCTGGCAGACTTCCTGGAGGAGGCAGCACCCTGCTCCCTCAGAAGGAAGAGCCACGCAGCCACAGTGGGAGACAGGCCTGCTTAACGGGTGGGGAAGGCCACCAGAGAGAGCAGCCGAGAGAATTCTCTGCCCCTTCACTGAGCACCCACATCAGACAGGGCCACTCTGCGACCGTGGCAGAGGGAGACAAAAACGAGACCATTGCACAACCATGTCTGAACACAGACCAGAGGTGAACGCTGCCCAAGGCCCCAAACGCCCAGACGCCCCATCCTGGCTGAGACCAGGAGGTGGCTTTAGCCTCCCTGAGGCCCCTCCCTCTGGGTAAGACCGAGGGAAAAGCCGGCAGGACCTGCCTTCCGACAGCACCGCCCAGAGCCCAGCCGGCTTCCCCAGCTCCCCAGGGCCCTCCCACGGCCCAACCTGACCATCGACCCTCCGACCCCTCTCACCCAGATGCCCAGGCTCCCCAGGGTGCACGTTCCCCCTCGCTGCAGAGGGACGGCCCCAACTGCTCAGCCACAGGTATGCTCCTGGGATCTTAGGCCGGGGCCCCTGACAGGCCAAACCATCTAGTGTTTAGAAACCACTCCACATGGGGTATGGTCACCAACAAAACACACCATCTTTGCTCCAGTGCTCAGTGGGTGTTTGCAGAAACACAATGTTAGACGCTGGGAGAGCAGGTGGTGAGTGTGGACCTGGAGCCTGGCCTTGGTTTGCCTGGGTGTGGCTCAGGAACAGGAGTAAACTGTAAAGAATGATGCAGTGGGACCCAGGCTGTGACAGGGAAGGCACTGGGCTGGAGATGCTCTGAGGAGGCAGCCAGTGGGCTCAAAGTGGAGGTGGAGGTCGGGGAAGGCTTCCTGGAGGAGGTGGTGTATGACTGAGTCTTGAGGAAGGAGCAGGAATCAGGCAGCGGAGAAGGGGCACAGGCATTCCAGGCTCAGGAAGCGGCACGCGCGTGCGGAGGGGCATGCAGTGCTGTGGGCCGGGCATCAGCAGAGGGCATGGAGCCGGGCAGGGCTGGAGGTCGGGGCCGGGTGCTGCAGGGGCCTCGGTCTGGCCGGCTCTAGTGTGGGCCGGGATGCCCCTGCCTGCTCCAGTCCCTAACCTGGCACACGGCAAGTGTGGAGGGGCGCAGGGTGAGGAAGTGCCACTGAGACGGGGCAAGGAGGAGGTCGGGGGGCAAGGAGGGCCTTCTGGGGAGGGGGTGCCCAGAGGCTGCCCTCGAGGGCCTTTTCCAGTAGGAGACTCTGCACTTGTCTCACAGGGTCCTGGAGGGCAGAGCAGGGTTGACGGGTGGGGGTCAGAGGAAATGGGCTTAGTCCTGGGGCCAGAATGAACTGACAACTGGAGCAATCCAGGAGAGGGCTGGGCTGGGCTGTTTTGGTCGGGGTGAGCTCCCCATCTGTGGAGGTGATCAAGAAGCTGTATGACCAGTTGTTTACTAGGGTTTCTGAGTTAGCTCGGACCACGGGGGTGCTGAGGGTGGTCCCACTGGTGGCCTGAAGGCATGGGGGCACAGGCAGCAGGCCCTGGTTACTGGGGTGTGGACACTGGCGCCTGGCGGTCAGGGATAATGACCAGGAACAGCCTTTATCAGTTCCAAAGTCACCGATGAAGCCAAATGGGGCCAAATGGGCTTAGGTTCGGGGACCCCGAGTGCTGGGGAGGTCCCCGGTGGGCAGAGGGGAGGGGAGCCACCAGCATCCCTGAGCTGCGGTGCTGGCACGTGTGGGGGCCTTCGGGAATGCCTGCAGCCACCCTCACGGTTGGGAACTGGGAACTGCTAAGTCGCCCTTGAAAATAAAACAGCTGTTTTAGGGCCTCCATTCTGAGCGATTCCGTTTCCCCGAGTGCTTACCCACCGGTCACCTATCGCCAATTCAAGAAGCCCCGGAAGCAACTGTACCTTGAGGAAGATGTAATCGTCCTGCACGGTCAGAGAGCCGAGGTCAACGGGGCCTGCGAATGGGGCTGTCAACGTCTTCTCGGAGCAGTTGTGGATGTGACAGGTGACGTACCGAAAACCTGCAGGAGAGAGGCGCGGGGAGCAGCGAACACTCAGACTGCAGCTGCAGAAGGATCGGACACAGCCTCGCACACCGCGTCCCACACCACTGCTGCGGGGCTTGTTGGTGGGCTTGGATTCTAAAGGGCCGGCCCTGTGATGACACCCTCTGCTGAGACAGGCCCTCTGGGCCAGGTGCAGTCTCAGACGATCCTTCAGACCTCAGGAAGGGTTGGTGGTACACCAGAGCATGCCGCCTCCCAAGGGAGGGTCGGTGTGGGCAGCTCACGGCGCCCCGACACCCTCCTGGAGTCATTCATGCCTGAGCAGGGGTGGAGACGGGTGGGACGCAAATGCTTCTTTTCCCCCTGACTTTAGGCACGTGCTCTGCCCTTTTCCAGATATTTATAACTAAGCAAAATCAAATGCACGCTTTGCCAGACACCTGCTGTGTTCACTCTAAGTGATTCTGTTTCCCCAGGGCTTGGGTGCTCCTGCAAGTTGATACGGAGGGGCTGGAGCCCTCGAGCCTTGAGGAAGCTCTTCTTCCCAGTTTGTGAGCCAGGACAGGGATTTAACCACAGGGACCAAAGTGGAGCCAAGGGAAGGACACTGAGTCCAGAGTGCCTTTGGGGCATGTCTTGACCATGGCCCAGCGTGGTCAGGCAGCGTGGAGAGTGGTTATGGGCAGGGGCTTGTGTGCCACGAACACATGTGCCCTAATTCACACTCTGCAGCGACAGTGGAGTAGGCTCAGCCTCAGGTTCCTCCACCGCACGGTGGGACAATCCTACCTCCCAGGGTGTCAAGAGGAGTCAGCCACGGCCACGCTACTGCCAAGCCCCTCTAGAACCATGCCCACATTCTAGTGAAACAGCTAGTCACCCCCTGTGCTCAAACCCTGAATTTCCTGCGGTGGACTTGCCCGGCTGGAGACCTGGTGGGGAGACGCGCACAGGGCCAGATGTGGTCAGCGACCCACTCACCCACTCACTCGCTTGCCCACTCATTCACTCATCCCGCCGTGGGCGGGCTCTCACTGTTCCCAGGCCTAGTGCCCACGAGACAGACCAAGGCTGTGTGCTGGGTACCAAGCGCTGACCTGCAGCACTGGCCAATTTCTGTGGTGTAAACACTCCCCTGTGGCCGTGATGGAGCTGCCTGGATGGAGTTACTGGGCTTAGAGTTGAGAAGGGACGTGGACAATTGGCCCTGGGAAGCCCATGCCAGCTGCTGCTCTGGAGAGAGGCAGACTGGCCATGACCACATGGTGTGGTGAGGGTAGGAGGGTCTTTTTGTCCATGGCACCTGTTATTTTGTGACATTTTGCACAGTGGTCTACAGGGGGTGACTCTGGTTCCTGGCTCAGTGCTTATTCATTCAGCAGCCCCACTGGGGACACAGAGGTGAGTCTATGGGTGGGAAGGAACCCGGGATGGGGAGATGGGGGAAGCATTCCCAGTTGGGGTACGGGAGGTAAAAGGGGAGCTTGGGGAATGGCCTGGGTGGGCCAGGCTGGCCAGGTGGAGGGACCACAGGCCCCCAGTGCTGTGCCATCACGCTTGGCCACACTATGCCGACGTCCCAGGCTGGGTGGCCAGGGCGGGGGATCTCCAGGAGCTTTGGAGGAGGCCCCACTCATGGGCAAGTCAGTCCTGAGGTCCCTCATGCGGGGTTCACAGCTGCTGGGCTGAGTCTCCCTCACGGGGGGCCGCTGTGGGAATTGCTGGGTGAAAATGGCTGCCCCTCAATTAGGGTTTGGGCTTTGGGCTTGTCCTTCCTGCTGGTGGGAGGCCGGGATATTCTGACAGAAGGACACCCCTGCTGCTGTATCGAGCCCTGCTGGGGAGTCTCCCCACGTTCCCCTGGGAGGCCTGGGGGCTCTGAGTTGGAGGAAGGGCTTGGGAGGTGCAGGGGTGGATGGGGTGTACCCGGCTGGGGACTGTGACCCCAGGCAAACCTGGGCCCTTTCTGAGCTTTGTTCTCCTTATCATCAAAATGGAAACTATAATAACCCGCCCCACCTACCTGCAGCGTGGCGGGCCCAGCACAGGGCCTGGGGTTTAGACATGGTAGGTGGCTACCACCCAGCAGTCCTGTCCACTGGAAATTTACCCGTGACGACCCTGTGCTGAGCATGTGAGTGTATTTACACATTTACTACCATTAGTCCCATTTCATAGCTGAGGACACTGAGGTACGCTGCCCGGGACACTGCAGTTGGCCAGGGCTGGGACCTGTTGCCAGCGCTTCTCTGCTAATGGGATTGGACACTGCCTGGCCCGGGTCTGGCCCCACAGAGGACGTTCTGTGCAGGGGACTCTGACGCCTCCCGCTCATCACTGCTCCTTCCGTCCTCCCAGCACGCAGGACCTGGGTCTCTGTGGCATGAGGCCGGCTGGGTCAGGATGCCCAGGCCCCTGGCCCTCCCTCGCCCCACTCAGTGCCCAGCAAGCCAGGGCAGGGGCTGATGAGCAGGAAGCACTCAGTGGATGCTCAGGGCCAGAACAAATCGCCCTCTTAATAGACTTTCCACTGGAGCAGAGCTCCTTGACTGCAATATCCCTGGCTGGAAAACAAGCACATTTAAAATTATGCCACATCATAACACAGCCAGGTCAGCTGTGCAGGGCAAGCCGTGGAGGACGCATCGTTGAACACAGCATAGCTGAGCCGCACTGGGGGCAAGGGGATTCGGAGACACCTGGTGCCCGCGCCCTGCTGGGCTCACCTCCACCAAGGTCCTGGGCCTCCATGTGGACCAAGTCAGGGTCGGCGTCCACCCCAGACACAGCCCTGGAAAAGAAGACCAAGGTTGGTGCCGGGAATGGAGTCACCACGCCCTTCCCACGGCAGCTCCCCGCATCCCACGTGGCTATGTGGCCACTCCTGCTCTGTGGGTCCAGGGACACTGCCTCCCCGAGAGCCCCCCTGCTCCCGGGTGCAGACAGAGCCTCTGCTTCTTCCTCGCAGGAGCCCAAGTGGGGCTGGCATTCTTCTGGTCACAATACTGTTTATAAAAGAATTTCTCCTTCACAAAAGACTTTTGCATCTTTTGTTTGTTTTTGATCATCGAAAACCATCTCAGGAGGCAGACAGGCCTGGGACTACCACCCTAGTTTTGTAAATAAAGAAATTGAGGCTCAGAGGTGCAAAGCAACTGGCCCGAAGTTGCATAGCTGTAAGTCGCACCGCCTCTGGGCCACTGCTCTGCCCCTTGCCCCGTTGCTCAGTGGTCTCGCCCCATCGAGCAGCTCAGGAAGGTTCTGCTCTTGGCCATTGACCCCTCCCTCAGAGCTCAATGCTGCCCCCAGGGACTTGCCTGAGTGCTTTGGGGGGCGACGGCTCTGGGATAGGATGGCACCTCTTCTCACAGCACTCGACAGCATGCACCGGCTGTCCCCTCACCCTGGGTTGGCCTGGGCCTTTCAAGGCAGGTGCCCTCCTTTGCATTTCACTGCAAAGGTTCTGTGATTTGCTGAGGCAACAAAGCCCAGGGCTGAGACGAATGCTCTCCTCAGACCCCACACACTGCCCTGTTCACGGCCGAGGCCTTCTCCTAATGCCACGAGGCCAGAAGGCCTGTGTCCTCTGGGATCTGCCTCTAAGCAGGCGAGCTCCCAGCGTCAAAGAAGCGGGGATGGAAGGGGGGCGGGTAGTTTTGCCAACTGGCCGAGCTCAACAGACATCTCCAAGAGCCAAGTGGGCCCTGGGGACAGAGAGAAAGGGGACACAGTGGCTTCCCCAGCTTCCCTGGGAGCTCCTGGGTCAGGGCTAGAGGCTGCGTTCCCCCTCCCCCTCCCGACTCCTCTCCCCCTTGGCGCTGTGCTGCTGGGCAGAGCCATTTGGGGGGCAGGAGGCTCACCTCCCTGCGGCAGGGCCAAGTCCTAAAAGTCTCTACTGCACATGGCACATCACTTGAACCCGTGTAACAGCTACAGTGGCAGGTACTCAGAGGCAGGGAACATCCTAGGTGCTCTAGTTGCCTTACCTCATTTAGTACAGAATGACCCCAAGTGGTGTGGTTACACCCATTTTACAGATGAGGAAACCAAGGCTCAGAGAGGTGAAAACGCCTCCAAGGTCACACAGCTAATAGAACAAAAACAACCCAGGCCCTGCAGTTCCCAAACCAACATGCTTTCATCACACAGGCTGCTTCCTGGCTGTGGTGCATGAAAATAGTGCAGCAAAGGGAGAGTGGATGGGAAGGCTGTGACCTGGTGCCCTGCCCTCAGTCCAGGGGCTCAGCAGAGTCCACACGTGCTGTGCCCCCTTTGTCCCAGGCTCTCCCCTGTGCGCTCACAGGCTGCCCACCTGCGTGGGGCTGTCTGGAGGTGGAAACCCCTTCTTACCCTCTTGGACACTCTCCTCTGGCTGTTCCAGTGATTACACCAGCACCAGTTCTGCCCTGGATTTATGTGATAACTCTCCTCCCAGCGCTCAAGAGCCAGTAATGACAGGGCAAAGGCCGCTGCTCAGGGTTAACAAGTCTGAAAGCCTCGATGGCGAGGGTGATCCACCTATTTCATCCAATCACTCCATCAGCATAACTGCCCATGCTGGTGCTCCATTCACTGTGCTGGACGCCACCTGCACTAGGCTATGTCCCTGTCAACTTGCTGTGTGTGTGTAACAGAAATCTGCAGAGCATTCACTGTGAGTCAGGGGTTGAGGGTTCAGAGATGAACAGGACATAGTCTCTGCCCTCTAGGAGAGCACAGGGTAGTGGGGAGGCCATATGGAACATAACTACCTGTCCACCACCTGTCCCATCTGTCTGTCCATCCACATGTTCATCCATCCATGCATCCATCAATCCATGCATTTATGCATGCCTGCATCCATCCAAGCATATATCCATCCAAGCATATATCCATCCATTCATGCATCTATTCATCTATGAATTCATCCATCCACACACCCATGAATCCATCCATCCACCCATGTATCCTGCATGACTCATCCGTCCATCCATGCATCCATCTCTCATCCATCCATCCATCCCCTCATGCATTTATCCATCCATCCATGCATGCATCCGTTTACTGAGCACCTACTACGATCTGGTCCAGGGCTGGGGCTGGATATATAGAGATGCACTGAGCGGGTGCCTGCCCTCCATAGTCTCACAGTCTAGCAAAAGGTCTCTGAACATTTGTCCCAGGCCCAAACTCCTTAGGACTCAGGTTGGCAAGAAGCCATGTGGGCTGGTCATGTCAGGGCTCAGGAGGTGGGATCTGTTACTGAGCAGCCTCTCACCCCACAGGCAGGGGACAAGGCAGGGACGGGAGGAGGTTCTCTCCCAACCTTGCAAAGTGAGAATGGACCTTCCTCCATGAGTGGGTGGAAACCAGTTCTTCGGGCGGCTACAGTCTTACCGACTAGGGACTGTGTGCACGGCACGTAAAAGGTGTTTATTCCACGCGTTTGAAGGAAGGAAAGAGATGTGGAGAGACAGGGAGGAAGGCGGAAGGAAGAGCCATTCCTTGAGCACCGATGTGCTGCGCACTGAACTACGCACTTCGTAATCATTGCCTTATTTCCATCACAGGACCGTGCAGTGGAATGGAACCTCCATTTCACAGAGGAAAAGCTGAGGCTAAGAAAGGCTGAAGGCATTTGTCTTGTGTCCCACAGAAACCTCAGGGGTTCCTTCCTCTCTCCCTGCCTCCCTCCCTCCTTCCTGGTGTTTGGCTTGAGCAGGGGGAGGAGGAGGGGGAGCAGATTTGGGGGATCCAGAGCTTCCACCAGGCTGCCTGGCACACATCCTGAGCCACCAAGTGGCCCTTGGACCCTCACGTCTGGAATGTAGGTGGCATTTAACACCATGCTCTTGGAAGGGCTCACCTAGGGGACAGGTGGGTGTGATCTTGAGGCACACAAGGCGGTCATCTGGCTGGGATGCTCCGAGCGGCTCCCTAAGCATCCCTCCTACCGTGGCCTAGGCTGTCTCCAGACCCGTGTTCTCTCGCTTCCTGGAAGACGGATGAAGGGCACTGACGATCCCGCCTCATTCATCCCTGTGTCCTCGAGGCTAAGCAGATATAGGCCACGTGGCAAGTCATGCCCCACTGTGCTGGGGACCTGAGTGGCACTTATGACAACTCCCACCAGTGCTGCATCCTGTAGTTTACAAAGCACCTTCAAAGACATTAGCCCATCTGAGCCAGCACTGGTGCGTCCAGCCTGTTGGCACACAGCATGCTGTGACAAACCAGCTGAGTGCCCTGCCTTCAGAGTGTGCAGTCAGGGCTGCTTGGGGACACCAGGGAGGAGCCTGACTTGAGAGAGGGGCTCCTACCTGGGCTTAGGCTGGCCGAGCTCCCTTTTCAGCTCTGTCGTCCCTTTGCCATGGGAGCAGGAGCAGTCACAGCAACTCTCTGAGCCCAGGTTCCATACCCTTAGGATGGCACGATAACACCGGTCTCCCAGGGTTTCTGTGAGGGTCTGAGCCTGTGGAGCCCCTGTAATGAGGCCTGAGAAGAATGGGATGGAAGACGTGTGCTAGGGTCACAGCTCACAGCCTGGAGGCTGGTCCTCCAGGGAGGGCAGGGATGGGGTCCAACTTTGGCACTGTGCCCAGTGCCTGCCCAGCACGGGGTCTGGCACCGAGAAGGGGAGTGCATATTTTTGGAATAAAAGGAAACTTGGCCAGGGTCTCCCAAACCAAGCACCATCTCCCAGATTTCACTGCATCCATGTGTCTACCTGCCACTTTCTTTACACTGCAAACTTCCATCTGCTTTAGCCTCCTCCTAACAGACTGCCTGGAACTCATGGCCTTGACGGACCAGCCATGTTTTTTTACCATATACCTTCCAAGCAACGTGACCGTGAAAAATCACCTATCCATCCACTAGAGAACCCTTCTCTTGGACGAGGAAGTCACTTCCTGGGTCACCGGCCACTGAGTGCCCAGGACGGGAGCCTCCCCTAGCCCACATGCAGGCTGCTGAGATGTCCCGGGCGGGGCGCCCCGCCCCCATGGTCCCCCCCACTCTGAGAGTCTCAACATCTCCCCCCACCTGCTTGGCACCAAGGTCCCCATTTGCTTCACCTTCAGGGACCTGGTCCACCCAGGTGGCCCCAGGTGAAGCCAGGGGGACAGGGGAAATCCCTAAGTGGGTCTGAGCGACACAGGCCCCCGCAGATGCACAGCGTGGTGGAGCCAAGTCCCCAAAGTCCCTGATATTTCAAACCCTGGAGCGCCAGCATCCATCACGCAGGCTCTAGGTAAAGAGCTCTCAGCTTCAGGCGAAGTGTTGATTTAGGCTTTTGTGAACAGACCATTTGTAAGCTCCCTGGAGGGGAGGTCTCCTGCGTGACCTTCCTCGCTCCTCTGAGCACAGACACCGTTCCCTTAGCGGGCGGCCTCGGCCAGGCGGGTGGACTTTCACCTGACAACGCATCACCGCGAAGTGGGCTAACGACACCTGACAACGCGTCACCACGAAGTGGGCTAACGACACCTGGCCTGCTCCCCGGCGGGCCCGCTCAGCCGCTCACTCACCCACTCATTCATTCACCCGCTCACTCACCCACTCATTCATTCACCCATTCATTCACTCATTCACTCACTCACCTACTCATTCATTCACCTGCTCATTCATTGACCCACTCACTCATTCTCCCACCCACTCACTCATTCACCTGCTCACTCATTCATTCACACGCTCACTCACTCATTCATCCACTCACTCAATCACTCATTCCTCACTCACTTGCTCGCTCACCTCTCACCCCCCCACTGCCCACTCCCATCGCCTTGGTCCCCTTGGTCTCCTGCTCCGACCACTCTCGCGTGGCCCTCTGCAGCGTGCCTGTGAGGGCTCTGGGTGAGCAGAGGGGTACAGGAGGCCTGTGCCCAGCACCGCCCCAGGGCCTGGAAGGCCACGCGAAGCTGCATTTCCACCCCTCAGACAAAGCCCAGTCCCCGGCAGGAAACGACACCTGCCCACGCAAACGCGTTCTTGTTTGTTGAGGTCTCCAAAGGTGGTCCTGGGCCTGGCTCTGGGAACAGCGTTTAGAAACAACAAGCCCATGGGATGACCCCCAGGCAGGCAGCCCTGGAGACGGTGAAGAGCTCTGGGTGCGGGGATTGATTTTCACCCCAATTTATGCAGAGGGCAGCTCTGATGCAAGCAGTTCTGATGACCCTCTGAGACATGGTACCTGACGCTGTGGGGGGCGGACCCCTCCTTCTCCTGACAGAGGCCCTGGCCCCCCATGCGCCCACCTTCAGCAGGCATGGGGCTGATGGGGGAGGAAGGCGGAGGCTTTCCATGGCGGGCTTGGGGCTGAGGGGGGAAGTGGACGCAGACGCCCAGGTGAAGGGCAGGCAGCCAGACTGCCAGGCAGGGCTGCTGGCCACAGTCAGATGCACATCACTGCCCAGGGCTACTGCTGAGGGGCAGCATGACCTACAGCAAGTGCCCCAGCCTCTCTGAGCCTCAGTTTCCCCCTCTGTAATGTGAGGAAGACAACTGTGGGCTGCTATGGGGATTGCACAGGACAATGCATTCAGACTCTCTGTCCACTGCTGGCGGACGGTTAGCATTCAAAATGTGGCATCTGTAGGGTGGCCACTGTTACAATTTTGTCCTGGGCTATGGAGAGGCTAAGCGGAGGGTGGTGGCCAAGGCCCACGTGGGCCCAGAAGGCAGCAGAACACTCGGGCTGCCTCCCTGCCCACCCCTGCAAATCCGCTCTAATGAGCTCACTTGTTGTGTAGCTTCGCAAAACACTAATGAGTCCGAGCTTCAGACAGAACATAGGGCTTTGGCAATTCCCGCTGTCAGTTCAAGGACAAAGAGCTCTTTGGAAATGCTGTCAAAACAGCATTATTCACTGCTTACAACAGGGGGGCCCCCATCACCATGGCTGTCACCACATTCCAGGAGAGATCCCAGGGCCCTGAGTGGCCAAGCGTCTGGTATGATTATCTCGCACGCATAACAACTCTGAGCAATTTGAGAAACTTGGGGGAAGAAATAATTTGATTTGCCTGAGATAATAACATGTTTGAATTATGGCCAATTTCCCTTTTAGTATCTGCAGGGCGGTTTCTCTCTCTGGCCAGAGAGGTCTCTGTGAGCCCGGCCGGGGCTGGGGCAGGATGCAGGGCTCGACCAGTTCCTCAGACCAACACAGCTCAGAAACCCCACTTCCTTGCCCTGCTCCCCACCTCCTGTGATCCCTCAGGGGCCCCAATGTCCCCTCACTGGGTAGCTCTGGCTCCTGGCAGTTGACAGCAGTGACAAGGCCAGTGATTGATGGCGGCACTCTAGTTTCCGAGGAGGGAACCGGACGCTCCTGTGGGCAGCCCGTGGAGACACAGCCATCCCGTCCCCCCGTGAGCAAAGGGCATATGCACAGGGCCAACATTCCAGAGGAGAGACAAAGATTCCCTTCAGCCCGTGGGATGTCAGGAACTTGTCTCTGGCCGTGCCTGGCTTGAAGTCGTGTGTGGAGCGAGGGGGCGGGGGCCTTTCCCTGGTGCTTCTCTGCATCTTGGGCACATGCACAAGAAAGAGGGATGCGGTGGGAAGAACACACACATAACTGCGTGCATCTCGAAAGGCAGTTTAGCCAGAAGAATGTGTCGTGGCCACAGCTGGAGGTGGGTAACGTGGGCTCTGAGCCAGCCGCACTTAGCTTCTGGCTCCTGTCCTGCAGCCTAGGACCTCGGCAAGCGCTCGTCCTCCAGGAGCCTTACTTATGCCTCCAACAAGCACTGCTTGAGGAAATCGGAGTTTCCTCGTCGCTGCAATGAGACTAGAATGCTCTGCCCACAGAGGTTGTCGAGAGGCTCCCACGAGACAAGAAATGAGAAGCCCATACCTGGTCTGAACACAGGGCCCGGCCTGCCCTTGCCTGGGCTGGGAGCCCACACCCTGCCTGCATCTGCCCCCTTTCCCCGGCTTGGTTCCTCAGTAGGCCGGGCAGGGGACACGTCTGGGGCACCCAAGCAGGGGCCCAGCGGGGTGACAGGCTGGGCAGTGGGAGGGGAGCCCAGGCATCACCAAGGCGGGGAGGGGCCACACAGGCTGCACCACGGGGCACCACCCACAGGGCAGCACCCACGGGGCAGCGCCTACAGGGGCAGCACTCATGTGGATAGCACCCATGGGGCAGCACCCACGGGGCAGCACCCACAGGGACAGCACCCACAGGAGCAGCACCCATGGGGATAGCACTCATGGGGCAGCACCCACGGGGCAGCGCCTACAGGGGCAGCACTCATGGGGCAGCACCCACAGGAGCAGCACCCATGGTGATAGCACCCACGGGGCAGCACCCACTGGGATAGCACCCACGGGAGCAGCTAGTCAGGGGCTTGGCCAGGACCCGGGTGGGAGGAGGAGGTGAGAGGGAGCAGGCCTGCTGTGCGCCAGGCACTGTGCCGGGCTTGTGCACATGAGCACCTCTTTCAACTGAGGGGGAAACGGAGGGTCCAGGAGGGATCAGCTGTGCAAAGCTACACAGCTGGGTCAGGGGTACAAATGTGGCCTGAGGGACACCAATCCCTGGACTTGGCACCTTTCTGATACTGCCCCCATCGGAGCAGAAAGAATAGCTCTGGAGGTCCCTGGATGAGGCGGGTGTGGGCTGGGGACAGAGCAGGGAGGTTGGACCTCCAGGCTGGGTAGGGGCTGAGGAGGAAAGGGGAGCTGCTGGCCCTCGGGGCTGACCTTGCCCTCGCGGGCTCCCGAGGTCCCGTGGGGCACGCTCTCACCAGAACACGTGGTCTTTGGTCACTCGCTCCTGTAGAAGTGTCCACTTCTTCCCCAAGTCGGATGACACGTAGAGCTTCAGGACAGAAAAAAGAGAGAAACAAAGGTTTGGTCATGCCTTCAGGATGAGCCATTGTCCAGAGAGTGTGAGCTCCCTGCTACACTGAATTCCCCAGGGGGTGCTGGTCTCGTCCAATAGACACACGAGGCCTGTGCTCACGCTGGGGGTATAGACCCACACCCAAGGGGCTAAAGGTCCGGGGAGATGAGCCTCTTCTGCCCCCAAGGCAGCTGATTCTCCAGGGTGAAATACAGGGTCCTCCCAGAGGAGGTGTCTGAGCCCTTGACGCACAGCAGGGGCTTTACCTGTGGTAGGGGAGTTGGGGGGCACGTGGGAGGAGGGAGTGGCGTGTGCAAAGGGCCATGGTCAGACGGGTGTCTCAGGGAGCCTGAGGAGGCCAGGCCTGGACCCAGCCAGGGACGGCAGTCCAGTGCAGATGAGGATAGGGCTCAGGGAAGGGCCTGCTCAGGGAGCTGGACAGGCCCTAGGAGGGGGGGATGGGGCAAGGAGGGTGACAGGGCCCATGGGTCTGTGCCCAGACCTGGGAGGAGTGGACGGGGCAAGCATGTCCTTGGGTTCACACCCGGGGCTCTGGCCTGGGCATCTCGGGTGGAGACAGGACCTCAATCAACCAGAGTGAGTTTTGGAAATGCCAAGTGGAAGTGGCTGGGCCACAGGGCGAGACCCAAAGCTGTTCCCCTCCCCACGATGGCCTGCGGGACGGGGGTAGGCCTCACCCACCTCGATGCGATGATCCAGGGCACCTAAGACCGAGGGTGGGCAGTGGGAGGAGCATCTCTGTGGCACACTCCTCTGTGCCATACCCAGCCCCCCTGTGCCAGGAGTGGGACTTAATAATTCCATTTCCAAATGAGAAACTGGTGATGGGGTACAGGAAATGCTACCCCAAAATACACCATCTTAGGAATCGAGGAAACAGCAGAAGCACGAAGGCCACACTCACCTTCCCCACCCCCTCCCTGAAGCAGGCACTAAATCCTAGGAAGGGCACCCTCTGACCCCTCCCCTCCCTTCTTCTGGAAGGCCCTCATGTGACAGGTGTCCTGTCCCACACCGGAGGGAAGGAATGTCACCCAGGGAGGCCAGGAAGAACCTGAACAAACAGCCTCATTAAGCTGCCCCCCAGTTTATTCCCATCAGATCACACCCCTTTGTCCTCCAATCACACTGTCACGTGACTGCCCCCTCTACATCAAATCTACGCAGAAAAATACAGACTTCCTGTCTCTTTGGGTCTTCATTTCTGAAGGCTCCTGGGTCACATAAAACTTCTACTAAATTAATCTGTTATGCTTTTCTCTTGTTACTCTGTCTTTTGTGGTAGAGGTCTCCGCCACGAACCTTGCAGTGAATGGGGAAAGATCTTACTTATCCTCCCTACGCTGGGGCTCAGGGAGCAGGCATGATGTCCCTGAGGTGCAGGGCTGGGTGTGCGTCTCCGGCCCAATCCATGGCCCTTTGCTTTCCAGGACACTGACTCCACGGGCAGCCGCCTTCCCCCGGAGGCTGAGAGCAGACCAGATTCTAAGCATCATCCGGCTCTGGAGAGCCATGCCAGGCCAAGCAGGACAAGCAGAGGCCTGAGGGTCCTGAGCAAGGGCCACGCTCGTCCCTCCCTGCTCCAGCCTGGGGTGGCATCTGCTGTCCGTGCCACTTCTGGGGTAGACCTGCCTTCCCCTGTTGCTTCTCTGGCCCTTCCAGTGCCTTTGTGACCAGTTCCCTCTGTTGAATTCCCCGTGTGAGATATCTGGATGGGTTCCTTGTTTCCTCATTGGACAATGACTGCTGCGTGGCATCTGGCCAGTATCTGGAGGTCGTGGGGGGCCTGCAGTCAGAGGAAGGCAGAGGCCATTCCAGGTGGAGGGAGTAACCAAGCACAGGCCCCCACGCGGGAGATGCCAAGTGTGCCCAGCACACAAGGGGTCTGGCTCCAGGGTTCTGGGCCTCAGCCAGTACGAGGGCCGGTATCACAGGCAGGTTGGCAGGCTGATGCTGCAGGACGGGGCAAAGCTCCGACTCCATCTTTCAGGGCTGGGGAGTGAGGAAGAGCTGTAAGGAGGTGGTGAGAGCTTCCCTCACTGGGAAGGATCTCTGTCTGCTCTGGGGGCAGGTGGATGGGATGGCGGAGGGGCCCTGCTGGATGAAGCAGTCTGGCCTCCTCTCTCTCTGCAAGTGACCAGGCCGATCTCCCAACAGCAAGGCCAGGAAACCCAGGGCCGTGGCCTCCAGCTGTGGAGCCGGCCAGACCTGGGCTCCCACCCCTGCCTGGAGCCAGGCACCTGGGTGACCCTTAGTTGTCCTCAGCTATGAAACGTGACAATCCTCACTCAGAAGGTGGGGAGGATTCAACTGGGTCCCAGGCGTCAGCAGACTAGCCCGGGTCTGACGTGGTGAATCCACAGCCCACGCTGTCCTTTTCCATCTTGGGTAACGGGGGGCATTTCTCTCGCTGTCTCTTTCCCTTCCTTGTCATTTCCTTCCTGCTCAGAGTGTGCATTTGCATTTCAGTAAGTTTCAGTGACTCTATAGCTGATGTCCCAATTCGATTGTCTTGGATTTGTGTTATTTTGTGGGCTTTTTTGCCGGTTTCCCCTCAGGGAAGGGGGTGTTACTGACACAGTAAAGCCTCCACTGCATTCCTGAGAGGAGGGTGGGCTGTGGGCTTTAGTGGATCCTTTGGACCCACAAAGTGTCACACACAGAAATCCTCCCTTACACACATGAAGCTCAGGCTTGAGGTGTTTTGTTGCAGACAGGCCAGGCCTGGACTCGGCTGGTGCCTCCAGCAGTAGGTACGGCTGACCAGGGTGCAGGCTGGGGGGGGGGGGGGCTCTGAGCGTGGCCTCTGCATGTCACACCGCTGCCATGTCATTTCCTTGCCTCAGTTTCCCCATCTATAAAACAATGCCCCCCCCCAGCTGTATCGCTTTAAAGGGGAGAGAACTTGGGGACCCAGCAGGCCTGGCTCCTATTAGAGTTCACTGTACACAGTTGCATGACCTCACATGTGCTCCAAAGCTGTTCTAAGTCTCAGTGTCCCCACTCTTTAAAACGTGAGTCTGGATTCCTGCCTTAAAGGGATGCTGTGGGGTCACCCCAGGCACCGCCGCGCAGCGGCTGCCCTTGCTGTGCACTCAGCGCGCCATGCCGTCATCACTCCCGTGAAAGTGCCCGTCAGAGCAGGACCTGTTCTGTGCATGTGCACATGCCAAGCCCTTTGCCTCTCGACTCACCCTCACCATGGCTCTGGGAAGTAGATGTTTTTCAAAATCTGCTTTGTAGAAAGAGGATGGCAGCTAATAGCAGTTGAGTGATTTGCCCAGGGCTGTTCCCTGTCAGAACCTGGATTTGAATTATCTGTGATTTTGACGTGATTTGAATGTCCGTTCCTTTACTCCCTCTGTAATCAGATGTGTCTAGAATGATCGGTTAAGTGGAACAACTTCCATCACAGGCCTTGGAAAGGAAGGCTCAAGCCAAACCCTTGCCCTCAGCTAGAGCAAACCCCATTTCTCCACCTGCAAAATGGGTGCAACTGTCACAGTGATGGTCACCAGGACTGGCGCTCACATCTGCTGGCCTCAGGGCCGGCACAACTTGTTCTTTGCTGTGGGCTCCTTGCCTATCCCTGTGTGTCCTTGTCCTGGGCACTAAGTTATGAGGCACTGATGAGATCCTGGATGTTGTGACTGCTGCCACGGCTGCTGCTGCCACTGCTGTTCATCAAAGAAGGACCGTGGACTCTTAGAAGGGAAATGGCTCTTCAGGCACACCTGTGTGGCCCTGCACTCAGCATGGGCAGGTGTGCCCCTGTCCTCCTGGAAGCCCACCCCAGCCCTGCCCAGGGCCAGTCACCCTGCTCCTGCCGCCAGTTTCCAAGGCCAGGACCCTGGCCTTACTTGGTCCCCAGTGCCACGTCCAGTACGTCACCATGCTTCAGACATGATTGTGTAGCCCATGCCTGCTGCAGGCGACCTCCTCTCCACCCACACCCACAGCCCAGCTGGGCCATACTATCTTCATGGCCTCCTGCAGCTGCAGAGCACACAGCTGGCCATGCTGCTCTCCTGCTCAGACATTCCAGGGGATGCATATACCCCACTCCCATAGATGGGCACACGGCCCCCCAAGGCTGCCAGGCCCCCTCCAGATGCCATCCCCGCTCACTCCCTGCATGCCAGCACCCCAGGCACACTCGGCTCATCCAGGCTTGTGGCGCTAATGTGTACACGGTGTCCTGAGCATCTGCATCTGCCGTTCCCTCTGCCTGGACTGCCCTTCCTCGTCCCTGGTCAGTGTTCAAGACTCAGTTTAAAGTCACTCCTCCCCCCCCTTTTTTGGAGACAGAGTCTTGCTCTGTTGCCCCAGCTAGCGTGCAGTGGTGTCATCATAGCTCACTGCAGCCTCAAACTCCTGGACACAAGTGATCCTCCTGCCTCAGCCTCCCGAGTAACTGGGACTACAGGCACCACCACGTCTAATTAAAAAAATTTTTTTTGTAGAGATAGGGTCTCGCCATTGTCCAGGCTGGTCTCAAACTCTTGTGTTCAAGCCATCCTCCCACCTCAGCCTCCCAAAGTGCTGGGATTACAGGCATGAGCCACCGCACCTGGCAAGTCACCCACTCTGGTCAGGCCTTTGCTAAGGCCACTTGCTCAGATGCCTTGCCCCTGGCACTGCAGAGTCAGGCTTAGAAGCTGGTTCTCTGAAGTCAAAGAGTCTGTGCTCAGGGCCAGAGCACCAGAGGGAACAAGCCTGCAGAGCCGCCTTCTCTGCTGGACACTCAAATCCTGCTGCCAGCACCGGCCGGGCCTGAGGGAAGGGACCCCATGGGAGTGTCCCCTCATTCGACACTCAGAACCCTGTGTCTCTGGCCTTTAGCTCCTCACATCCAGGCCTGCTCTGCATCCCTTGGTCCCATGCCCATTGCCACTGGGCCGACTTCTCTACCTCTGACCGTGCAGGTACAAGCCCTGCATTCTGGGTTCCTCTGCCACACAGAGGCCAAGCCCCTTGCTGGCTCCCTCTCCCCCCAGCCCCTGCCCCTCTCAGGAGTGCTGCCCGCTGGCCAGCAGACCACGTGGTTGCCCAGCCGTGCCTTCGCTACCTGCTCTCCACCCCCCATCCAGAAAGAAAACCCCATGAAGGCAGGGGTTTGTCTGTTTCGTTCCCAGCTGGTGCCCCAGCTCCTGAAGCAGCACCAGGCACATAGTGGGTCCTCTGTAAGCACTCCCGGAAGGAAGGAAGGAAGGAAGGAATGTTCTCCTAGTCCTGAGGTGAGGCTGCCACCGCCGAGTCCCAGTGCCTGGCTCATGCTGCACACCCTCCTTCCATGAATCTCTCCCCCAGAAGGGATCCAGGCCCCCTTCTGCCCCGATGGCCCCTGACTCCACTCTCCCCACCGCCACTTCCTCCCAGCCCTGCCCCCACAACTCAACAGGGCCTGGCAGGAGCTGGCTCCTGTCCAACCAAGGCCCTGCTCTCCCCCAGCCTCCTCCTCCTCTCCCTCCCCCCTTCTGGCCTCAGCAAATGGCCTCCCTCCCATCATCCACTGGGTCATCCAACCAAATCCCAGAGGTGCCCGGCCTCCCCACCTCCTCCACCCAGCACAGCCCCCACGGCCGCACCGTCCCCCCGCCCCCCGCCCTGGCTGCCTCTGCCTCCCCCGGTCTCCCTGCTGGATTCCTGCCGGACACGGCTGGGCCCGTCTTGGGGAATTCAGAGATGAAACCCTATACAAGATATCATAGTGATGCTAAAATTACTCAACTACTAACTAGCGAGTTCTGCACCAGCGAGGCTTATGCCACAGTTCATGCTTCGAAGCGTGCGGGAACACACCCTGGGTCTCTCCCGCGCAGGCCTCCCACGGCAGGGCTCGTGCCCACGGGGGAATCAGAGGCACCGGCCGCAATCCCGGACAGGACGCTGCTGAAGGGTCCATGGCCGGAGCCTGCAGACGCGCCACGCAGCACGCCCCGGCCGGCTGCCCACCTGCTGCCTGCTCCCCACCATAGCAGCACGCAGGGGTTCCTCGCACCTCCTTATTCCTCACCAAGAGCAAATGGAATTCCAGCGCTGCCCTGAAAACTGCAGCCCCCCGCCCCCGCCCCCGAGTGAAATGTCAGCAAACACTCCCCCCCTCTTCCCTGCAGCTGCAGAAAAGCAGATGGGCTCCTCCACCACCGGACTGACCTTGCAAATGTTCCCCTCGCCCCAAGGCATTGCAGGAAGACGCCCACCCCAGGGACGGCTGCCGCACCCACAGCCCTTACTGAGCACGGGGAACAGTGCCGAGCACGGAGTAGACGCTCAGTAAACACCTGCGGCTCCAACCTCTGGAGTACTCATCTTCTGTTTGGGCCTCAGTGAGACAGCCTGGCAGCAGCGGTGGCCTTTTATGGAGCCAGGCACTGGGCTGTGCTTGCTGAACCCTGCCTCGTTTGACATGCACACACATGCACGCATGCACACATGAACACACCCACATACACACTCACAAACACATCCATAAGATGGGCAATTTTCCTTTCTTACAGATGAAAGAACTGAAACTCAGAGAGGTTAAGTTAGTTACTCAAGGTCACACAGCAGCAATTCCGCCCTCATAGACCTGTGCTCACAGTTCCATGCCAGTGGTTGAGGATTCACCCCCACCCCAAGAAAGATGACTGGTCACCTCTAGCCCTCTCTTTGGGTCATCTGAGTGACCCAGGCCAGGGACCCTTCTACTTCAGTCAATATGTGAATAAAAAATGAGTTGGAGCCATCAGTGTCTGGGAGCCAGGCAATAAAACCCTGCGTTAATGGCTGGCATTATCATTGTCATCACCGCCGATGCACTTGTGTTTACAATGCCTGCCCAGAGCTTTTGAAGCCTTTCCAATTCTCTCTCACGGGAGGTGATTTTACCATCCGCCATCAATTGCTGCAGAAATGGAACATTTCTGCTTAATAAAAGACAAACACCAGTAAATAAACAAGAATAAACACATCAGGGACATCCCAGTTACTGCAGCAGAAACCTACATGGAGATGTCCTGTGAAGGGTTAATTTAATTACTGGCGCGTCTCAGAAAGGAGCGGATGTAGCTCAGGAGAACGCATCTGCCACTTGGGCATCAGGACGAAACGAGGGGCAGTTAGAGCAGGGCAGGAAAGGCAGGTAAAGAAGCAGGGTGAGGTCTGGAGAAGGGCACACTCAGAAGCATGTGCTGGTGAGTCTCACACGGTTATTGGAGGTGCAGTCAGTCTGCCCTGGGCTTTCGGTGGCGGTTGGACAGGGTTGGTGGTACTCAGCATTCTTTCCTCCCTCGCTCCAAGGCACCTCCTTGTACTGTAGAGGCTGGGAAGCTAAAACCCGACATTGCTCAGACTCCATTGCAGCTAGAGTTCCCAGTCAAGTGGATATACTCATGCCAGGTTTGAAAGGTGAAAGTGAGGCAGGGGCCTTTTCCTGCCCCCTCGGGCCCTTTGGGCTGGCCAGCAAGGTCACAAGGACATGCTGCTGCATCCACCCTGCAGCTCTGGAGGGTGGAGAAGCAGGCAGTGAAGGAGCTGGACTCTGCATTCCAGCGTCCAACCACTGGCTTTGTGGATGATGCCAGACAGTGGGGATGGCAGCAGTGCTGACTTCAGCTGCACCAGCCATGTATTCTTGACCTCAGCAAGTCCAGCAGGCTCCTGGTCCCCCACCTTCCTGATGGGCAGAGGTAAAAGCTCTCTGGTGGGTTATCACTGCAGGCATCTGAAGGCATCCCTGGGGGCCTGGCCTGAAACCCCCTCCCCAGCTCTGCCAATAATTTAGAAAGCACCAATCCTTACCGTTAAATCCCTTTTCTGCTTAAAATATCCAGAGTGGTATATGGTTACTGCTCTGAGCCCTGGCAGACGCAAATGCTTAGAGCAAAAAAACACACATTGAGGTGAAAGATTCCCATTGCTCACAAAATGGTTCTATTACTCAAGAGAAGCCCAATTTCTTCCCAGTTCTGAAGTCTGGGGTCAGAGACAGCTATAAACACAGCATTGAAGCTTGCAGCCCTGCGGGCGGCTCGTGTGCCCACTGATATTCATGGCATCCAACGTGTGGTCTGCACCTCTGCTCACCCCGTCTTAGGAGGACGCTGCCCCTTCCCACACCCCCACCCATTGCTATGACAGCACTTTCTACCTTTTTTGGACACAGATAAATGCAAACACTGTTTTACTTAGGGCCAGAGGACTGTGAGGGCTTCTTTTTCTTTTTTGTATGTGATCATCTTTATTGCTCTGAAGTTGTATTAAAAAGCAAGCATACATCCTGACCCATTTTTTAAGCCCCTGTTCAAACACTCCTCCTCCAGGAAGTCATCCCTGATTGCCCGTCCAAAGGTGTCTTCTCTCCCCTACTAAGGTTCTGGAAGGCAATCCTGGGCTCAGATCAATTTCTCACAGTGCTAGGAAGCAGAAGAGGTTCTTTATGGGGAGTAAAATAAAATAAAATAAAATATAAGTGAGTCTATGACTTAGAGGCGCGTGCCCAGGCCTCTGCCGGTGAGCAGGTCTGAGGTCTGCGCACAGGGAAAGCAGGCTGGTCAGTTTCGTGTCAGTGCCCCAGGGAGCTGGTGTGGGAAGGGACTGCAGGCTCTTACTCCTCTCGCTCTCAGGAGCCTGATGCAGTTTGCTGAGCCTCGAAAGAAAGGCTTATTAGGCTCTTGCCCAAGAAGGTGTCTAGGCTCCAAATAAGGCAGCTGCAGAGCGCCCCAAATCATAATGATGCAGCAAAGGAAGCAACTAAATGTGGAAGAACAGAGTTGTCAGAGGCTAGAAGGATGGTCTGAGTGGTAGAGGCAGGGGCAGGCATCTGGGAGGAAGGAGGGAGGGAAGGAAGTGGAGGCAGGCCTTCGGTTTTGTAGAAATCTGTAAATCCCTGTGAACAGAGTATCTGTGCCCAGCCTGTTGACACTCTAGGCTTGGCCTGTGAGTGCATGTGATGTAGTCCAGGTCAAAGCCGACACGTGAAAGCTGCTTGCGTGGTTTGCTCTGCCCCCTGGAGCCTCTGCCCCCCATTCTGAGAGTAGCATGCTCCCAGAATAAGAAATGAAGGGACTTGAACCCCACAGCAGCCACGAATCATGTCCAGCCAATCCCAGCAAGCCCTGCAGAGCCAGGAACAAGAGAAGGCTTGTGGTTTTGGGGCCATGGGGTTTTGTGGCTGTGTGTTATTCGATATTATTGCAGCAGGTACCTGCCTAATACACCAGATTTGTTGGGGTCACAAGCTGGCGTTGTTCTACTATACCACTCTGCTTTTTGGGAATTAGAGAGCTTTGAGATACCACACAGCCCCCAAAAAACTAAAGCCCTGCTGTCATTGTTATTAATTTCCTCAAATTCCTCATTCCGTTTACAACTGCAGCTAAGCCTTTTGCTCCCCTTTTTCTTTCCTTATAGTCACAGAAAAGAACCAAGGCAAATAACCAAGATTTCAGCTCCATTAATTTTTCAGGGCACCATAAATTAAAGAGCAATTGCAATGCAGTCAATTTCTCCGAGAGAATAAGTCTCCGTGATTGTGCTTTAGTCTAATTACATGGAAGGCTAAGTAGTGCTATTAATACCCAGAAGCACATGCTGTCCCCAAGGAAGGCGCCAGGAGCAAAGAGGCAGCCCATGAAGCTGGGGAGATGCACGGATGCATCAGCAAGGACCAGAGCTTGGCCAGGGGGCCAGGTCCTGTGGACAGCTACGGCTCAGTCCAGCCTGGAATCTCCATTTGGAGGTCCCTGACCTGGGTGATTCCTAATGGTAGAAAGTCACCATTCCTTCATTCATTCATTTAACAAACTGCCATCCATCCATCCATCCATCCATCCATCAATTCATCCATCAACCCATCCATCCACCCATCCATTCACCCATCCATCCATCCATCCATCCATCTATTCTCAATCTGTCCTTACAACCAATATTTTCAGCCAGGTACTTGAGATTAAAACGGTGAAAATAACCAGACACTGTCCCTGCCCTTAAAGAGATTACCCCATGTGTGTGTCTGGTGCAGACAATGATCAAATAATAGCAGAACTACATAGTTACACACTGTCATCAGCGTTGGGAAAGAGGAACACAAGAATATAGAAGAGTGTGGAACAGGGGCCTGAGCCGGTCTGCACTGGCACAGAGAGGGCTCCTGACCTGGATGGCTCTCACTGGGCCTGCAGGTCTATGCTGGCCCTTTCCCACCCTTCTCTGGCCCTGGGGCTGACCTGTGTAGACATATCCTCCCTTCTCCAACCCTGGGGCCTGACCTGTGTGGATGAATCCTCAGATTCCCTCCCTCTAGCTTCCGGTTGGATGTGGCTGGTGGAAGGCACCGGCAGAAGGCTGAGGGTGGAGGAGAGAGCCTGGGTGGCGCCCCTCCTGTCCCGACACTTCGGCTACAGTTTGGCAGGGGTTCAGTTGCTCTGACCAGGGCCAGGCCTCCCACTGGACTTTCCCTGGACTAGGAGCCCTTGCCTCCTGTTGGGCAAAGGCAGCAGGCTCAAGGTGGCCCGCCCAGAGATGTCCGTGCCCTAATCCTTAGAACCTGTTGTCTTGAACTTAGGGGGCAAAAAAGGACTTGCAGATGTGATCGTTAAGATCTTTAGATGTGAAGATTATCCTGGAAGATCTGGATGGGCCCTGAATGCAAGCACCTGAATCCCCATGAAGGGAGAGGCAGAGGGAGATACTGCTCTCTCTTTTTCTCTGTCACACACACATGCACGCACACATGTGCACACACATGCATGCACACACATATGCACGCTCCCACATGCACACACACGCACACCCATACCCCCCCACACGCACACATGCACACACATGCACACATGCACACACACACATGCACACCCATACCCCCCCACACGCACACCCATACCCCCCCACACGCATACATGCACACACATACACACACGCACACCCATACCCCCCTCACACGCACACACACACGCACACCCATACCCCCCCACACGAACACATGCACACACATACACACACGCACACCCATACCCCCCACACGCACACACACGCACACACACAAGCACACCCATACCCCCACACACACGCACACATGCACACACGTACACACACACATACACATTCCCCCATGCACACGCACACATGCACACACATACACACACGCACACACACACACGCGCACCCATACCCCCCCACACACGCACACATGCGCACACACACACACGCACACCCCAATATGAAGATGGAGCAGAGAGGGGTTTGAAGATGCTGTCCTGGAAGTTTGGAATGAGGCAGCCGCAGGCCAAGGACTATGGCCTCTGCCGGAAACTGGAAAGTGAGGATGGATTCTTCCCTGGAGCCCCTGGAGGACGTGGCCCTGCTGGCACCTTGATTTTGGCCCAGTGAAACTGATTTTGGACTTCTGGCCTCCAGAACTGTGAGAGAATAAATTTCTGATATCCTAGGCCAGTGAGTCTGCAGTTGTTCATTACTGTATCCGCAGGAGACTAAGAAAGGCTGTTTCCTGCGGCAACCACGGCCGTGCCTCCTCCTGGCCTGTCCCCAGCTGTCAGGACCAGGCTGGCCCTGCTCCGGGCTGAGGCCCTCCCAGGCACTCTCCCACCACTTGCTGGCCCCAGGGCTGCCCACGCCTGGCCAAAAGCTCTCCAATCCTCATTTCTCACCTACCCCTTGGGAAGGGCCTTGGTTTCCTGCTGGGGCCCTGGTGGTCAGCTCCCAGAGGAGGGGATGCTGATTTGGGATCTGAAGAACAACTTGCTGTTCCTGGAGAAGGTGGAAGAGCGTTCTAGGCTAGGGGAAAGGCCTGGTGTGGCCTGGTGAGGGAGTATGGAATGTTCCGGGTGTGGAGGATGTACTCCACGTGCCTCTGTGCCCCATGTGCCTCTCACCACTGCCCCAATTCCCACAACCACACAGCTAAGTGGGTGCAATTCCTGAGGGCTGACACATGACCTTTCATGGGCCTCAAGGAGCAGGGCCATGGCGGGGCCCAGTGCCCCAGGCCCTGGGGGGCCCCCCTCGGCCAGCGTGGGGCTCCGGGTCCCATTTGCTTGAACGAGTCTCTGTCCACATGACGTCAACCCAAAGGGTGCCTGCTGCTGGGGGGCCGGAGCAGATGCCCAGGTCCGTGGCTGGTGTGTGGCCCGTGCCTCCTTACCTTGCTGTCCTTCGTGTAGGCCAGGACCTTGTCTTCCTCCTTGGGGTGGAAAATCAGGGTCTCCACAAAGAAGGGGACGAGCTGCTTCTGGAAGGTGGCGCCTTCGTCTGTGCTGAGGAAGAGGCTCTGGTCACGGTCGCTGAGGGCGGAGCTCAGGAGGATGATCTGAAACACAGAGAGGGCATGGGGCTCGGCCAGGCCCTTCGCACCGCACCGGGGAGAGCGTGTGGCAGAAGCGCTGGTGCCTCCCCCCGCCGCTCAGTGCCAGCCACAGCCGTTCATTCAGTCATGCATTCGCAGCGCACCGCATGTGGGACGCGCTTCCTGATGCTGAGGCCTGCCGTGAATATGAGGCTCAAGGTCTCTGCCATGAGTGAGAACCCATTCTGGAAGGCAGCTGTGTGTGAAATGCTATTTCAGGGACAACTGATGCCCGAAGGCGGCATAGCAGGACCAGGGGTGGGCGGGAGGAGGGTGGCTGGCTGGGCTGCCTTCAGGACAGGAGAAGGCGGAGCCAGGCGGGGCTGATCTGGGAGCTCAGGGGCAGGCGCAAGGGGCCAATGTGGGGGGACCAAGGGGGCGGGGCCAATGGGGCTGGAGAAGGGGCTGAGGGTCAGGTCTGCAAGGCTGCGGAAGGGCTGCAGTGAATTGCATGGTGCCTCCAAAAGACGTGTCAATATCCAACCTGCGTACCTGTGACTGTGACCCTACTTGACATAGGGTCTTTGGACATGGAGCTGAGGGTCTCAGGACAAGCCCATCCTGGATTCGGGGAGGGCCCTGGCACCAATGACTGGTGTCCTTCCAAGAAGAGGGGCCATAGAGGCACAGAGAAGATGCCACGAAGACAAGGCAGTGATTGGAGGCACAGGGATGCAGCCACAAGCCACGATCACTATGGGCTGCCACAACCCCAGAAGCCAGACGCAGCACAGAATAGGTCATCCCTCTAAGCCTCCAGAAAGAACCAGCCCTGCTGACACCCTGGACTCCCCCTGCAGACCATGAGAGGACAAATTTCTGCTGTTTCCAGCCCTCATCTGTGGGCCTTCACTACGGCGGCCACAGGAAGCACACAGAGCGTGGGGAGAGTTCTGCTACATGGGGTCTTGTTACACAGGAAGGGAGGTGGGTCATTTAGGAGGCCACTGCCTTGTCCAGGCTGGATTTGGCAGCTTGGTCAGATCTGGGACATTGTATCTCTGTGTTTCGAATGACAAGAGACCCAATACTTATGTGTTGGCCTCGGACCATTTTGTTTTGAAATTGGCAGACAAGATGCCCATAAACAGGAGATGGGCAACTCCACCCGGGCATCTGCTTCTTCAAAGGACACCTGTGGGGTAGTCACAGCAGGGCCTGGCTGTGTTCCACCAGCGACACCCAGGAACCCACGGCTGTGTGGCCCAGCTGGGCCAGGGAGGCCAGCCCGCGGCTCCTTCCACTGTGTTCTGTTCTGGCTTCGGGTCCATCTGTGAGTGCACACAGGACCCCTGCACTGAGTGGCCTCCCAGAATGGTCAGGAGAGGGACCCAGGGTGGACCACGGATAGGGAAAAGGGGGAGCCAGGGCACTTCCCTCGGGGCCAGGGAGGGTCAGCGGGCCTGGGCCAGCCAGCCAGGTGCAGGCGGGTCCCAGAGCCACATGGTTCAAGTTCTTCTGTGGCATGTAGGGAGGGCAGGACCAGGACTGGCCCCTGGTCAGCTGAATGCTGGATTCCATGCCTCCAGCCTCACGCTGACCATCTGCTCCCCACTTGGGGACACATCCCGTGAACGCTTCAGGGCCCTTCACGGACCCAGGGAGACATCCAACCTCTGCAAGTAGCTCCTTAGCTCCCTGCCGGCCTCCCTGCCTCTTCTGCGTGCTGTGGTCTCAGCCGTGTCCTCAGGGGGCCTCCCTCCACTGGGCCAGGCCACAGGGGAGCCACCCACCACGTTTCACAGAGGGTGGTCTCTTCCTGTGGGATTCTCAGCCCTGTTATTACAGGGACCACCTTTATTTTAAATGAACCTTTTATTTTAGAATAGTTTCAGATTTACAGAAAAGTTGCAAAGATAGTCCAAAGAGTTCCCACATACCACCCAGCCCATTTCTCCTGTTACTAACATCTTACATTAGTATGGGACATTTGTCACAACTAAGAAACCAACATCAGCACATTAGCGTTACCAAAACACTGCACTTAGCTCAGATTTCACCAGCATTTCCTTTAGCAGCCCCAGGATCCCACCCGGGACACCACCTTGCAGTTAGTCATCACATCTCCTCCAGCTCCTTTGGCTGTGACAGTTTTCAGGCTTTCCTGGTGTTTGATGACCTTGGCAGCTTTGTGGAGGACTGGTCAGGGATTTTGCAGAATGCCTTTCGCTTGCTGTGGGTTCGTGAGAGGATGAGGGGCAAATTGTGTCTCTCATCACATCCCATCAAGGGCACACACCATCCACAGACTTATCACAGCTGTGCTGACCGTGGCCACCTGGCTGAGGGGTGTCTGTCAGGACCCCACTACTCCTCTTTTCCCTCCTCTCCTCTTTGGGGGGAAGTCACTGTGCGCAGCCCACACTAAGGAGTGAGGAGCCACGCCCCTCCCTGAGTTTGGAGCAGCTACACAGACCATTCGGAATTCTTCTTTCCCATTGTTTACTTATCCAATCATTTATTTATATTACTATGAACTCATGAATATTTATTTTATACTTTGAATGCTAATTCGATACTATTCTATCTTTTTGCTCAACTTGCTCCAGTTCTGGCCACTCGGAGCTCCTCAAGCGTGGCCCTGTGGCCCTTGGACACGCCCCTTCATCCTTCTCACTCTAACTGCTCTGCGCTGCACGGAGGTTCCCTGGACAACCAGGAAAAATGAAAGAAGTCCCCGAGATGTCTTACACACGGCTCATTCAATATCCATTCAACACTCGTGCTGCCCCCGAGGGCGGTGACCCACACACCCGGCTCCGTCTGGGCCACCGGGACAGGCAAGCCCAAAGTCCCCTCATTAAAGCACTTTTCCCATGATGCATTTTTCAAAATGTTCTTACGATGCCAGTACTTGTCCATCATCCCCATTAGCCATTTTTGTACCTCTGGCAACTAGCACGGGCCTGACACGGGGCTGGCAGTTAACCCACGCCTGATGGCTGCACGAATGAATGCACGCATGCACGAGTGAATGAACAACTGCGTCTCTGCTGTGACTCCTAAGGGAACTGTCTCTGCTTTTCTCCTACGGGAGGAAAACATCCTTAGGAATATGTAAGTAACCTAGAGAGCAAATTCTTTACAAAACTCATTCGCTTATTCCTCTTCACCAAAGTTTCACACATCAGTGAAGCCTCATTCATTCATTTATTCTTCCACAGTACAAAACCATGTAGTGCAAGCAAGGATGCAGGTATGACAGGGATATGTGAGAGCAGAGAGGAGGGAAAGTAGCACCCGTGTGCAGGGCAGGTGCAAAGGCAAGTAGGAGGGCTTTCTGGAGGAGGTGACATCCAGATGAGCCATAAAGAAGGGATGGAAATCTGACTGGCAGACCGGGGGAGGGCGTTCCAGGCAGAGAGGACACATGACCAAAGGTACATGGGTGGGGGCCCTGCCCTGCCCCTCCTCCACCCTCACCTCCCCACCCCTTGGGCTCCTGGCGTCAGCCACACCAAACTCCCTGTGTTCCTCCGGTTGGCTGGGACCATTTGCATCCCCACGACCTGTGCGTGTCCTGTCCCCTCAGTGGGTGGAATGCTCAGCGGGACCAAGACACCCCCAACCTGCCATTGGCAATTCAGAATCAAACCTTAAATTTCAAAATGATGCAAAGTATGTGTGTGATAAAATCAAAAGAGCTTCTTTCAAATTTCTGAGTACAAAATTCTGGAAAACTTTGACAAACCCGAATGTGTCTCATTTATTTTTGGAGTACCTCTTTGTGGGTGCCCCCAGCATGAGTTTAGCCTGTTTTGAGGAAGGGATATCCTTCCCTTTGCTATCTGCTGGTGGAACACCTTGTTCTCCAAGGCTCATTGCCAAGGTCACCTCCTCCAGGAAGCCTCTATGACACAGAGGCATTCCACTCCTTCCCCGGCCCTCCTCCCAGCATCTTGCGCACACACGTGCTACAACCCGATGGCCCTGGTGTTCTCTTGACAGGTCTGCTCCCCTCCAGGCTGGAGGCTGGCGGCCTGGCAGTGCGTACGTCTTCCTCACTGTCACATCCCCTGCCTGAGCTCAGGGCCTGCCTGGCGCCCAGCAGGTGCTGTGATCCCAGTGAACGGGTGCTGCCATTATTCACACACCATGAGTGAGGGCCCGTCTCTCTGTCACAGCCCGTTTCTGCCCTGCCCACGCCCTCTGTTAAGCCCCGGGCACTGCCAGTGGTGATGAGGGGAGAGGGAACAAAGCCTGGGGAAGTGCTTCCGGCCAGGTGCCCAGCAATCTGCATCGGGACTACTCTTGGCTGCAGAGTTGGAAGAGTAAGCCAGGGAAGACGGGAAGGAGAAAGTGCTGACAGGAAAGGATTATTGGAGCAAAGAAAACAAATCAATTAGCATCGCGTCAGGCGGAGCTGGCAGATTGTTCTTCCAAATTGGGAACCAGCCTCTATTTTAAATGGTGTATTTTTACCGCTTACTATTCCGGGGGAAACATATGGTACCTGCACTAGGTCTAGGGGCCCGTGAGGCTGGGTTTTTTGAAATCAGAGGCAACGTGCTAAAGCATGTTGAAGGGAAATATTTGACAGATCCATTTGACTAACAGCCAGTCCATCAGAAGCTCAAGTCCCAGTAACAGCTACATAATATGCAGGGTCAGGGACAGGAAGGGGTCAGGTGAATCATTTATTTTATTAAATACTCACAGCATACCTGCTAGGAAGGTGTGATTATCCCCATTTCTCAGACGGGGAAGCTGAGGCCAGAGCGCCTGAGTGCCCTGCGGGAGATCACACCACCAGCCCCTCTCTCCCTACATCTCCACTGCATCACGCTGACAAATATCACTGCCAGTGGTATCATAGCATCCGCCCAGGAGGTAGCTAAAAAACACTGGGGGTCCTGATGCAATGGACTTGGAAGATCCTAGAAAGATCCCTCCCATAACCAAAGACTGGAAATGGCATCCGAAAGTCTACAGGGTCCATCCAGAGCTTCTGGGATGGATTTCTGACCACACAAAGAGGAAAGTAAGGCTGGGAGGGGAGGGGCTCCCCATCCCTTCTTCCCTCTTGGTCCCTTGTCTCATTCTTTAAAAGCGTTAACGAACTCATGCAGCCCATACTTACTGAGCCCCAACTGCAGGGATCCCTGCCCCCAGGGGGCTCCCAGCAGACAGGGGAAGGTGCACTGATCATGTGAACCCCGAGTCGGGAGGGCCCCTCACCCAGGCTGGATGGGACGGGGGGTGAGGCCATCAGGATGCTTCTACAGAAGATGAGATGCAGCTCACGGGCACGGGCCAGAGCCTGCCCCACGCAGAAACACACCCCAGGCAGACGAAGGGCAGACCCTGGGACACACTGGGCTGAACCTCCTGTCCTCTCTCTGCCAGGCCAAGAGGTCTGCATGAGCCCGGATCCCTGGGCACCCTTCTCTAGCTGTTCAAAACGAGTCTACACCTCCTTGCCTCTCCGGCCTGTGTCCCACCTGGACTCCGGCCGCTTGTCTGAACAACCCCTGTGACTGAGTCCTGCGGGAACCAGCTGTGGCCCCTCCTGGCCCACTGGACACTGAGGAGTACCCTCCCCTGGTCCACATTACTTCCCATGGCAAGGCTTCCAGCCATCTCCTCCAAAAGGTGGTGCCAGCATCCCAGGCTGCCTCACAGCAGAGCCCATCAAATCATAACTCTCAACTCTGCAAGTTAAAAACAAAAGGAAAACAAACAGCATCCAGAGACAGTTCCTCGCCTCTGCTAGAGCTCCGGCGGTATGTGCTGCTCCACAGATCTTTGGTTTCCATTCAAAACTCTCTATCCAGGGAGGGTTGTTTTTAGTCTGCCCTTTGCCAAGTTTAGCCCTAAAAGGTCCCCCACCACAGCCCCCAGGATTGCTGTCATCTAGATTTACTTTTCTATTTAAAACCCGATTGCCTGGTCTATTCCTGGCCAGACAGATGTGCCCAGCAAGGGATACAGCAAACTCGGCTTTGACGCCAAGAGAGAGAAACAGTGAAGACAAACAAACGCCGCAGCATCCGCCCCCAGAGCCAGAATTAGTTTGCCCCGAGAGCCTTCCACAGGCCTGCGTGAGTCGCCACGAGCAGGAATTCTCCCAGCCACCGCCTTGTGCTCCTGGGTGAACATGCCTGGCTGGGATATCCAGCACACCCTCAGATTGGCTATCTGGCGTTTCAGGAGCAAATCGCCCCCACGATGGGCTTTTGGGTGGCCCTGAGTGAGAGACAGAAGTCCCGGATGCAGTCTGACCAACATGTGGCCCTGGGCAAGTCCCTGACCCAAACTTTAAATTCTGTGCTGAGGTTCCCCATTAGGCAAGACATTCGAAAGTGTTACAGAAGTAGGAGGGCCCTTCATTCCTTTTGCTGCTTTCTTTAACCAGAAAGATCTATTTCTGGAGTGGTCACCAGGGATCTGGGGTTAGGCAGATGCAAACCTGCGCTCTGGGGTCTGGTACTGATGGCTCTCTCCCTCAACCCCCCCTGTGGACGTGGCCACATGGCCCTGGTTCCAGCGGCACCCGCAGTCCTGCCTATGAAGAGGCCTCAGCTCTCTCTGCCTGCCGCAGGGTAGGCCTGGGGACACACAGGGGCTGGGGGCACACAGGGGCTGGGGGCACACAGGGGCTGGGGCCCAGTGAGAGGCCCAGGTGGCTCACCAGGTGAGATAACCTGGTGGCCTGGCCGCGGGCAGAGGGAGTGGGACTGGAGAGCAGAGGGCAGAGGTCAAGTACAAGTCAGAGCTGGAGTCAGTGGATTTGGTGGCTAATAAATAAAATGGGGAAACGTGGGGGCACACTAAGTTTTGGGCTTGGGCCAAAGGGCGGCTGGCGGTGCCCTTCATGGAGACAGGGACACAGGAGGATGAGTGGTTTGGAGGAGCTGAAAATGAGGTCAGTTTGAGCTGCTCCTGGGGTGCACCCAGTGGAGGGAGGGGCGTGGGGGTCTGCTAATGAGGCTGGGCTCAGTAAGGGAGTCTGCACTGGTGGTGGGCGTTGGGATCTCCATGTGCAGACGCGTGGCTGGGGTCCTGAGAGTGCGTCAGCCCAGCCAGGGATGGTGTAAAGTGAGGAAAAGAACCAGCCTGGGATGAGACCAGAGGGACCTTGCAGAGAGGGGCCCCGGGCCTGCGGCCCTCCCCCTCCCCCCTCCCCCACCCCTCTCCCTCCCACCTGCCTCTTCCCTCCCCTCCCACCTGCCCCCCCTTCCCTCCCCTCCCCCCTGCTCCCTGCCCCCTCCCCCCCTGCTCTGCCCTGCCAGCCTCCCTGGCTGCTTCACACCTGGGCTCCTTCTCCCAGCCAAGGCCCTTCTCACCCTGTGTTCTAGCTCTGGAGGGCCCCTCCCCAGAGGTTGTGTGACTGGCTTCTTCTTTCTCAACATTTTAAAAAATTTATTTTTGTTTTAATTTTTATTAATATTATTTTTAATGGACAAATCATAATTGTATACACTGGTGGGGTACGATGTGATACTTTGATACAATGTGGAATGATAAAATCAAGCTAATTAACATATCCATCACCTCACTTATTTTTCTGTGATGAGACATTGGAAATGTCAAAACAGCTAGGAGAATGAATTTCAGGTGACTGGCGCCTCTTAACTGCAGCCGTCAGCTCCGCGGCTCCTGAGCACACAATCTGAATGGGCCCTGGTTCCAAGTTACTCTCTATTGTCTTAACAGCAGTTATTGATACTCTCTGAAAACATCCTTCCACATTATTTTTTTACTGCGGCAAAACAGATGTAACATAAAATCTACATTTGACCCCTTTTTGCACATGCAGCTCGGTGGCATCCAGCACGTTCACGCTGCTGTGCAGCTGCCGTCACCACCCACCTCCAGGACTTTCTATCATCCCAAACTGCAGCTCTGTCCCATTAGGCACCAGCTCCCTGTGCCCTGTCGCTTACATCATTGTATCCACTCACTGTGCAGACCCCCACAGGCCACACTGTCAGGGAACAGGTTGTCTCGTTCATTGCCAAATCCCCAGCCCCCACCTGGCACACAGCAGGTGCTCAGGCAATGTGGGCTGAACGCTGTTGAGGGAACGTATTTGACACGTCAGGCAGGGGCCGTTCTGGGCTGTGTGCTGATGTTCACGCCATCTCAGCCCTTCTGAGCCCCATCTGAACCCCGGAGCTGGGAGCCTGGGGACCACGCTCCCTGGGGACCACACTCCCTGGGGACTACACTCCCCGGCCTCCTCAGACTCTGCCAACCAGCGGCCTTCACGCGAGAGCTCGCAGGCAGAGTGGAGACACCACCGTTCTCCCTCCTGGGGACCACCCTTGGGTGCGGTAGGAGCCGAGAGAACTGGCAGCCAGTTTCTGAGCTTCCTGCACTCGTGACCTCCTGATATTCGCAGCAGCCTCTCTGGCCTTCGCCCCCAGCCCTCCTGTCTACTGTGTAAGGATGCCTCCACGTCCCTGTATTAAACCCTTCCTGCTCCAGACACCTCCAGTGGGTTTTGATCAAGCCCTGAGTCGCGGCTGTATCCAGAACTATCTCAGCAGCGCGGCGGGCTGACCTCAGCTCCCCTCTTGCACGCTGACGGTTCGCCTCCTCCCAGCCGCTTTCTATTCAGAAGACATTTTTGGCTCACCCCTGCCAAAGGTCTGGAGACTTCTCTGCTCTTATCTACCAAGACCAGGAGTTTTGCTAAGACGTTTTAGTGGATTCTCAACCAAGAGAGGCATATCACGAGTTAGCGCAGGCTTCATTCCCCAAATAAAATGGGGTGAAGTATGAATTGGAGCAGGGCTGAGCTGGAGAGACTTTCTGGTATTTGTTCATTGCATGCTGACAGAGATTTGCTCGATTCCTGCAAATGTATTGAAATAGGAGGCGAGGGCCCGTCTGCCTCCGATGGCACGCTAATTCATGCGCGTTGCTTAGGCATCTCCTAGGACGGCAGGTTGGGGGGTGGCACTGTCCGCAGCAGGGGCAGTTACAGCCACCGCTCTCAGCAGGGGGCCTCCCACTGTGTCCCCTACTCAGCTGAGGGGATTTAACAAACCCACGAAGGAGAAAAGTGAGGAGAACAGTTATCACCAAGGGTGAGGAAAGGTCGATACACGGTATTTGTATTTTCCATTCACTAAGTCAGCACATATTTACTGTGTTAGGTGTTGGGGATACAACGGTGAACAGGACAGGACAAAATCACCCTCCCATGGGGCCTACATCTGAGTGGAAGAGACAGGTAGTAAAATGAATGCAGAAATATAATAATTTCAGATAGTAGTAAGCTCTACGAACAAAATAAAATAAGGTAATTAAATGACTATATGTATATGTGTATATATGTATGTGTGTACATGTAAACACACATACATGTGACCCACACAAATATAGCTATATTATAAAGGGATGTACATTTATATGTATGAATATATAGGAAAATATTGAAACAGACCAGAAGGTTAAAAACGCTGCTTCTGGGTGATAAGACTATGGTCTTTGCTCTTTCTTTCTGGTTCCATTCTTAGTATGTAACCCATTTCCCAGCCTGAGAGAGGTACCCAGTAAATATTTGTGGAATGACTAAACACATTTTTAAATCTGTATTTTTAAATGAATGTGTTAAATTTGTAATCACAACAAAACCCAATAAATAATATACTTTTATAAAAGAGGAACATGCTTATGAGGAAAGGCCTAAGAATGTATGTTAACAAGAAAATTTTTTTTAAATTAAGGTTTATTTCTAGGTAATCTACAAACAGTTATTAATACTTTTAATCCACCTGTCTTTCTTTCTTTCCTTCCTTCCTTCCCTCCCTCCCTCCACTGAAATTGCTTTGGGGAGTGAGTGTAACAGTTCACAAGGAGGGGAGGGCTGTGCACTTTGAGCCTAATGCACATTTAGTCGCCAGCTGAACCATTACCCTGCGTCCCAACTCCTGAGTCCACCCCCCTTGGCATGGGTGCCAGTGACTTCTGGCTCCCAGCTCGTACCTGCGCAGGCTTGAACTCCTCCAAGTGGGGGGCAAGAGGCGCCGACTGCATGCCTAGCTCCATGCTAGGCACTGGCATACACGAATCCTCATTTTATTTTCACAACAGCTGCACATGGGAGATGTTCTTGTCTCTCTTTTACAGACAAAGAAACAGAAGCTTGCAGAGGTGAAATGACCCACTCAAGACCACACAACGTGCGGCACAAGACGCAGCTCTGTCTGCTCGGAAAGCCCCTGTCCTGCCTCTGCATGGAGGCTTGAACTGACAAGCATCCAACACGATTTAGTAAAACATCCACTCGAACACGACCATGGAATTGAGCTTCAGGAAGGAGCTGGTTCAGTTTTAATTACTGGCCTGACAATTGCTGAAATGCCAGGAAACATCCCCAAGAACATTTGTAAATTTAATGAAGAGGCAAACCTCTTCCTTTGGCCACGAGGCTGACTTGGAAAATCTTGTGTCTGATCAATATTAATGAAATAAGGCAAATATATTTCAGGACATATAAAAATAACTCGTCACCAATATTGCATACCCTGACTTATTAATAATCTCGTCTGCAGCATTTGTGAAATGGGAGCCCCGCCATCCTCCTCCTCCACGCTCGCTGTGACCTCAGACCTCTCAGGGGCTTTCTGCTGGGGCTTCGGAGCAAATGCAGTTTAATTGCGTTCTGTTTGGCTGTCTGAGGACATTCTGCAGACAATGCTAAAAAGCCCGCTTGCTCGGGTGGAGTGGGGTGGATGGCGAATTCTCTGGGGTGACTATGTTTTGGAAGATCGTCTTTTATCAGGACTGTCACATTAACTGTATACGATTAGATCTGTGAAAGATTTGTTCATTTATCTGCCCCCTAATTGAACAGGGGAAGGCGAGGGGAAGCATCTTGGTGCCTTTGTGTTATGCCTTTTCAACAGCGCCGTGGCGGCCTCCTGGATAAAGACGACAGAAAAGACGGTGGAATCTCCTGAGGCTTCTCTTCAGATACTTGCGATTAGAAACCAAGACGTCATTGCCACTGCTGGTCAAGTCGGTTAAAATGTTCCAGTAGCTCCAACTAGAAGCCACTCCCATCACTCTCCCCTGCGTGGATGTCGGAGCCTCAAAGTGAGTCAAGGTGTACACCGGACGGTCATGGCCATCGTCCTCCACTTGGGCACCGTGGGCACTCTGTGCTCATAGAATCGAGAGAGAATGGGGCCGAAAGGCTCGGCACGGCCACCTCCTCGTATCGGGTGAGGAAACGAAACCTAGTCTGGGGCAGCCCCAGTCAGGGTCTGTAGCTGACACCACCCCGAATCACAGTTGCATGAATGAAACTCTCCTCCCTCACGTAGACCAGACAGCAGCATTGGCAATAAAGTAATGGCACACAGCATTTATTTAGCACTTACTATATGCCAGGCACTGGACTGAATGCTTCATACATATTGTCAACAACCCTCTGATGAGGTAGCTACTACTATTATCCCTGTTTAATGGTCCCAAGCAAGCGAGCTCCAGAGAGGACAGTAACCACCCGAGTCACTCTGGGGTTGGTGCACCGGGGCCAGGATGTGAGCAAGGCGGTCAGAGCCCTCCTGCCACATTGCAGAGGTGGGTAAGGGACACACGCTGCGCTTCTCTCCCTCTTGGCCTCAGGCATTCGCTGAGCCCATGGTGGTGACTGGTGCTGGGGTGGAGTGAGGTGCAAGCTAGTCGTCCCTGGCTTCATGGAGCACACAGTCTAGCGGAAAGAAAGGCAATGACCAAAGAAGCACGTACACAGGCAGTTATGAGCCCCGCGGAGGGCTCAGGCATTTGACAATGAGAGGCCACGGGGTAGACGCCACGTTGTCAAGGAGGCTTTGGCAGGAGCAGACAGAGAGACGGAAGCGGACGAGGAGGCCGTGGGATGGGGAGAAGGAGGGGGCCCCAGACACGTAAAGACCGTGGAAAAGGCAGGACCAGACGCCCACCGGGGGGGAGCAGTGAGCCAGAGAGGCCCCGTCCCTTCCTTGGGGCTGAGCAGAGACTGAGAAGGAGCCGGCAGAGAGCACAGGGCCAGGAAAGCCAGGGCCAGAGGTCGCAGGCACAGTGCAGGGCCACTGAGAGCTCAGACATAGCGAGGTTTGAAAGTGCCACTGCCTGTCAAAGGTGGGGCATTGCTGTCTCTGAGTGCCACTGATTGTCAGTGGTGGGGTATCAGCGTCCCCAGGCACCACTGGCTGCCAGCAGTGGGGTACTGGTCCACAGGAAGGGATGGGTGGGAGATGGTGCCACCTTTCACCCTTCCCTCCATCCTCTAACCACGAGCCATCAGACACCAGCGAGTCTCTTAGTTTCTACTCCTCGGTGGCAGGGGGTGGCTGTGGGCTCTGGCCCAGGGCTGACCCCAGAGCAGAGGCTTCCTAAGTGGTAGGTGAGCTGAACAAATACACAGCAATAAAGGCAAGGATAAGTAGCCTATTTCGTCAATTTCTTCTCATCCTTGCCACTGCAAATGAATGATGATTTAATTAAAGTTCTCGGGGAAAGAGCCCTGGCAGTAGGAGATTTCCCAGGGGCTCTCAACAATCACGTGGAGGCCAATGTGAACCGAAGCTCTGGTTTCCAGATCAGGAAGGATGGACACCTGTCCTGCACGAAGCCTCCCGGGACCCTGCACCCAGAGCACGCAGGGCAGAGCCCTTGTCATGCCCCTCCCACAGGTGCAGACAGAAGGATGAAGTGGGGTGGGAGGGGCAGGGCAGGGGTGAGCTGGGCCAGCCCCCTCCTGCAACTCAAGATACAGCGACACCCAGAACTAGGAGGCAAGTGGAGCTGCAGAGCCTCAGAGCTGGTGGGGGGCCGACGGGGACCAGCATATTTTCTGGTGCTGGAATCACCAAGAGAGTGCTCCTGCCTCTTTGCTTGGATGCCTCCAGTGATGAAGGGCTCCCTACCTCACCGACTGTGTGTTTTCTTTATAACAAGCTCAACTCTGCAAGGCACAGAAGAAAAGGCTTTGGAACCTGGTGAACCTACCCTGAATTCTGGCCATGCATGTACAGCCTCACGACCTCGAGTCAGTTCTGTGGCCCCTGAGAGCCTCAATCCCTCCCTTAGAGAAGTGAAACACCTTCCTCCTTGCTCCCCTGTCCGTGGGCTCTTCCTTCTACCCGAGCTCGGGTTGGGCTGGGGCCTGCCCAGGAGCCCAGTAGTCCCGGCTTTTCTTGGTGGATGCTCCAGGGCCATCAGCCCTGTGCCGGGTGCGTCAGTTGCACCTGGCCATCCTTAGCCGACACTGACTTAAAGGGAAGCTGCTGCTTATTGAGTAGCATCTACTTTGCAGGCGCTGAGTGTTGCATGAATCTCACTCAGTCCTCACAACCGACCCTCGAGAAGGGGGGTAGCTTCCTGGAGCCCAGAAAGGTTAACCAACTGGCCCAGAGACACACAGCACATGTGCACGACCTGGGTTCACATCAAAGATTGTATGTTTATCACCCACACCACTTCATAGAAAAGATTTTATTCTCATATTTGCCAGTTAAAAACTTCAGATGTTCTTGAGGATGCATTGGTGCCAACGCTTTCACAGGCAGTGGGCAGAGATCACAGATGAGCCTCTGCCCCCAGGGAGTTTCCAGGACAGTGGGGTATGTGCATGTGTGTAACTCAGACAATTAATAAGAAAACAAAGGAATAAGATAATTCCAAAAGTGAAAAAATCACTGCAAATATAAAACAAGGTAATGAGATTTGCATCCTAGGGTGGGGTTGTGACTTGGGAAGGGAGGCTCAGGAAAAATGCTCTGAGGTCAGCAGGGCTGCAACCCGGAGGGCGAGAATTAGACGGGCATCCTGGGGGAGGGGATGGATGGAGTGTTCTGGGGGAGAGGCAACGCGAGCAGAGGTCCTGATGCACCCACAAGCATGGCATTTTGAGGAACAAGAGACCGTCTCGCTGGAGGCATAACGGGGGTGAGGGGGTGCAGGACGGGGCCTGGGTCTGATTACAGCATGGGGCCAGAGCCACTGGGGGCCTCGGGCAAAGGAGCTGTGACCTGAGCTCCCTGGCGAATGCCCCTCCACGTGTAGTGTAGACAGAGGGCGGACTGGGAGTGGGGGCCATGTAGCTGCACCCCTGGGAGATGGGTGTGGCTTGGACCCAGGTGGCGGCTGTGGGCTGAGAAGTGGACAAAGGCCATGTGGTCTGGAGACGGCAGCACAGAACTTGCTGCTGCATCTGAGGTGGGGTGTGGGGGGAGAGGGGAGAGGGGAGAGTGTGACCCCAAGCTTTTGGCATGACTGGGGAGGGTTCAACCATCCCAGGGGTATCCTGGAGGCCCCAGGAGAGCTGGGCTTGGGGTCAGGGAGGCGTTGGACTGGGGTGCGTGGGGGTGCGTGCATGGCGTCTGAAACCATGGATGGGGTGGGATCGTGGGCGGGGAGGACCTGGGCATGGGTGGGCGTCCCAGCCTGGCCCCTGTGAGTCCCTTGGGGAGAGCTGAGCCGGAAGGTGAGGCAGAGCTGGCACAGGGTGGGTGGGTGGCTCAGAGGAAGCCAGTTCTCCCCCTTTTGTAGATGAGGAAGCTGAGCTCCAAAGACACTGAGACTAGGAACAGCCAGAGAGGGGCCAGCCAGGATCTGAGCTTAAGGATCGTGAACTTCAGAACTAAAAGTGCTGCTCAGAATGTCGTTCCCTTCTTCCACGTGGCCAACTCCTACACATCCTTCAAAGGCCAACTCAAATGTCTCCTCTACCAGGAAACACTCCCTGCTCCATGCTGGTGCCCAACCTCCTGTTGCGGTTCCACAGCAGTCTCTACGCACCTCTGCTTTAGAACTTATTCTTCCTCAGGACAGTGGTTTGAGAGTCTCACTGGGCCGAGAGCTCCTTGAGAGTGTGTGTCCTAGTCACACCCCACACACGCCCCTGCTTGCCCAGGATCTGGGCACAGAAGGAGCTTGATAAAGTCTTCTTGGGTGGATGGTTGGGTGGATGGATGGCTGGATAGATATATTGATGGACAGTCAATGGATAGATGAATACTATATAGATCAATAGCACAGGGATGGGTGGGTGGATGGGTAATTGAGTGACTGGGCGTATGTGTACACGTATGGATGGGTGGGTAGGTTTATGGACAGATGAGACAATCAGTGAATGAATAGATCAATGGCACTTGGATGGATGGGTGGGTGGATGGAAGACTGTAAGATTTGTATTCAGAATGTTCAGAACTTTGCCCTGGCCTTGCTCCTGACTAGCTCCTGTATGACACACCGTGAGAGTCATGTTGCTGGGCCCTGGGCTCCTCACCTTTGATGTGGTGAGAGGGGTGACTGATCATCTACCTGCTGGGGCCCTGCCAGGCTCAGAATGGGGAGCCACATGCAGCTTGGGGACCACACGGGCTGTGTAAATGTCAGGCGGCCCCACGGAGCCTGGAATAGTATGCACCATCGCAGAGCTCCCTTTGCCAGAAATCACCTCCAAAATGTACATTGAGGGAACATAATTTCCACATGGCTGGTTTTAAAACCAAGTAATTAAGTGGTTTTACAGTCAGTTTTTAAAACAAGCTCTTTAAGTTATGAGTATAAAGCACGTCTCTGTAATAGCCAAGTTGTTCTGTTTTGTGATTTCTATTACAATGTATTTTTTAAATTAGGCAGAAAAAACATCCAGCCAGGGCCGAGGCCACTTTATTGCATTCGCTTTGGGCCTGGTGTGACCCAACCAACCCACAGAGATTGGGGCCTCCTGGGAACCCAGGTCCCCAGGGGAGGAGGTAGCCATGGAGGGGGTATCCGACAAGGACACATGATGGCCCTGCTAGGACGGAGGGGAGTCTGGAGGCTAGGGCTCTCATGGTGTGTGCACATGTGTGCACGGAGGTGTGTGTGTGTGTGTTTGTGCATGTGTGTGGATATGTGTGCACTTGTGTGGATATGTGTGCATGTGTGGATACACGTGTGTGGGGATATGTGTGCGCACATCTGTGGATACATGTATGTGTGTGTGTGTGTGTACACGTGTGCATGTGTGCGTGTGTGTGGGGGCACTCAGAGGAGGCACTTATCTGCCTGGACAGGGAGGGCCAAGGAAGCCTACAGATGAAGGCAATGCCTTCGCTGGGTGTGTGACTGTGGGGCCCAGTGAGATGACTCCAGCTACAGTGGTTGTGGGGCCACCCGGGAGGCTCCACTCCATCCTGGAAACCTATGCCTAGAGGCTGGAGTCCATCCAAAGCTGGGGGTGCCAGGAAACAGAGGATACCCAGTTAAATACAAATTTGCAATAAAATGAGTAACTTTTTAGTATAAGTATGTCGCAAACATCACATAATTTTAGTATAAGTACGCAATACTGTGATCATGTGATAAAAATAATTTGTTGCTTATATGAAATTCAAATTAACTGTGTGTCTTTTTAAATTTTTGTTTGTTTGCTTGTTTAATCTGGCAAGCCTACGAAGGACTTGAGCCACTGAAGTGGATTCAGAGTTTGCTGGTCACCTCCAGTCAGCCATGAGGCCAGCGATGGCCCCTTATTGTCTACAACATGTGATAAACACCACGAGGGGCAAATTCAGGTCTGGAGGAGCACAGAGGAGCCACCTGCCTGGGGTAAGGAGGCTTCCTGGAGGTGTCGCTTGAAGGGTGAATAACAGCCTGGGAAAGTTACTGTGGAAGAAAGTTATTTCGGGTGGTAGAAAAGCACCCTGAGTGCACAAGGACACCTGGCAGGGCAGGAGCAGGGGTGGCGGGCCTGGGGAGGGGCAGATATACAACTGTTTCCCTCTTAGATTGCCCCAGGACACAACAGGGCTATTGCTCACCTGATCCAAGACTTTACTCCCTTTTAAAAAGGTGCCCCTGGGAAAAAAAAAAAAAAGTGCCCCTGGGTAGAAGTAGCCCCCCAGGCACATTCCTGGGTTTGATCCCTTTATACCAGGAAAAGGATTTCCCTTTCCCCAGGCCAAGGCAGGCTGCTCCCTGGCACACAGCCCCATCTTCCTCCGCTAAGTGCCCCTGTGCAGTTCACAACCTGCCCAGTGGCATGTGGTGGCCCTGACTTTAAGCTTAAGTTCCAGATGGGTAGGTCCTTGCCTCTCTTATTCCCTGCCATATCCCCAGAACCTACAGCAGTGCCAGGTAAATCTCTGATAAATGAGCATGGAGTGGAGGAGGGTGGGTGGATGGATGGATGGATGGATGGTGGATGGGTGGATGGGTGGATGGATGAATTGCCAGTCACAGGATGGCAAGGCCTAAGCCAGCCATCCAGGGCCTCACACCTGGGCACTGAGTAGCAGCTTGCACCAGAAGTCAATGAAAGGGTATGGAATCAGAGGGGCCCAGTTGTCCGGAGCTGGAGATATTTCCACAAGCAGCAATATTCTGAGAGTCATTCCTGGCAAACTATGCGGGATGCATGTGCTCCCTTAGTCTTCAAATGAGGCCCTTTCTCCTAGGCTAACCTTGGAGTTATCATCACATAGGCCCAGAGTATCCCTTAGTTGCTGGACATGACTTATTTCGCCCCAGTGAGTGGATACTTACTGCCTCTGTAGTGAGGTGGCCTGGGCAGCCCTGCTGCATCTAACTTTCTCAGCTGGGTCCCTGTGCACTGGTGGCTTCCTGGAGCTTGGGCCATCAGGGTCTCTGAGGGGCAACACAGGAGAATTACTGGGCCTGTGCGGAGCCCACTGTGCAGTGCAGCTGCCTCTCTCCTCACGCCTTCCCACTGTTCTGTGTGTCTTATTCATTGGGTTATTTGGGCCTCTCTGAGGTCCCCTCACATTTGTTTGTGTGCAGAGGTACAGTATCAACAAATATATTTTAATTTCTCAGTGGGAACCAAGAAGACCTCTGAAGCAACAGACCCAGCCAGGGATGCCCTGATGCTCCCTTCAAAGGACAGCAGCTGCAGGCCCACAGGTCTGAGCCCTCGGACCCCGGTAGGCAAAGCCTGTGGCTCCACCTGAAGGAAGAGGCAGAGCAGGAGCCTGCTGGCCTTGGTTCTGACCCTCCTCTCCTCTCCTCCCCTGCTCCATTCCCCTCCTCCATTCCCCTCCTAAGGTGGAGCCACAGGAGGGGGACAGGCTTTGTGCCAGGCCTTAACTAGTATTACCTCCCTATCCTGGAAGCTGCCTGGGGCTGGGATTAAAGGGGGTGATGGACTCTCATGGAAGTACGTGGCAGACTGGAATTCGCTAGGGCAACGTGGAGGTTCTTACTGGTAGCAACTCCTTCCAGCACACCAGGCGCTTGGCAGGAAGTGGGGCAGGAGTGAGGAGCCCCCAGTGGAGCCTGGACACACCCAGCCCTGGAACTGCCTCGCAGGGGTTCACAGGAGGGGAGGCCCAGGGGGCAGGACATGCAGTTCTCAGGGGGTTTGGGCAGAAGCTCCCAAGGGGCCATGTGGTGGCCTGCTGGGGATACCTGTGACTCAGGCAGCGGCATGCCCTCGAGAAGATGGAGATGAACCAGACCCACCCCGGCCACGGACAGAGGGCACAGCCCAGGCGTCTCGCCATGTGGAGGGGGAGGGCGTCCTTGACCCACTGGGGAGAGCTGCCCCACGCTGTCTCCATACCCCATCCTTCTTCCCTGACCCAAGCCACCTTCCTCCACCCACATGGCCTCTGTAAAATCATCTGGGATTCTTGCTGTGTCCTGTCTGGGTGATCTCATAGTTCTCAGGACAAAACTCCAACATCCTGGCTGATGATGCTCCACTTCCAGCCAGCGGCTCCTGAGCTCTGCACCTTGACCTGTCAGCCCTCAGGCACCTCCACCCACCCATGGGCTCCTCCAAAACAGCACATGCAAAGCCACCTCGTCACCTCCCTATGTCCTCTTCTGTTCCACACTGTGGTCCCCAATGTGTCAAATGAAAGGCAGAACACCAGAGCAGAGCCTGGAGCCCCCTGCGGGACCCTCCCCCAGGGAGAAACCCTTGTAGCTTTCAGGCCATGTGGCTTTTGTCCTAGCAGTGCCAACACAGCCCGAGGCAACATGTAAACAAGTGAGCAGTGGGGCTCGGTGCCAGGAAGATTTCAGTTACGGACACTGAAATTGAATTTCATGTCATTTTCATGTGTCGTGAAGGAATATTATCCTTTTCCTTTTTTTCAACCATTTACATTTTTTTCTGACCGTTGAAAAGTGTTAACAACCAGTTTTAGCTTGTGGTGGGCCACAGGGAAATGACCCCGACACAGTGGACAGTGGAGAAAGCCACCAGTGCCCCGACTTCGCGGGCTAACCTTCTAGGGGCCCTGGTGGTTGGCACAGCGGGTGATGTTTACACGAATGGATGAGTCATGGAGGACGGGTGGCAGATGAGAGCCACTCCCAGACGCCCCCTGGGCCAGGCACAGTGCCGGGCACTGCCTAAGGGGCCGACAGGGTGGGAGGCCCACCCACACCCAGCTCCCACTCATCTCAGCCGGGACTTGAACCGGTCCCTCCTGACTTCCCAGCTGTGGCTTCATCCAACACCCAACAGAATGCCAGGAAGCACCAGCTCCACGGCATGGTCCTTCCAAGGGGCTGAGGTCACGGTTTCCACAAGCCAGGAGTCCTTGGGTAAGAACCGTCACGCCCTACGTAGGTCTTTGTTTCTCACAGCCCCGGTAGCGGCCAGCGAGCGCCCATTCAGATCAGTTCGCGCCACGCTACGCGGTGGTACAGACTGTCTCATTTAGTTCTACGGCACCAGATGGGGCGACGCCATCCTCCTTCCTCGTGTGTGTGTGTGTGTGTGTGTGTGTGTGTGTGCGCACGTGTGCGGGTGTGGGACGATGCCTAGGAGTCCTGTCAAACCACAGTACCTAAATGAATGAATGAAACCACATGCCTGAAAGGCCCCGGCACCAAGTCACGCACATCACGGAGTCACTGCCTGCAAATGCCCCCCACCCCGCCTTATCCTCCCCACTCTCTTCACCCCCCACAGGACCGGGGGCTGCCCTTCTGGCCTGCCCCAGGTCCCAGGGCTCTGCCAGTTGCAGCCCCGACCACGCTGGCCAGTCACCTCTTCACTAATCGGCTCCTTTGTTAGATCAGTCACTCCTGACCTTTTTGGTCTGAACCCTTTGAGAATCTAGTGGAATCAATGCATTGACTGCCTAGAAAAAGTGAGCGCCAAATATGCACCCTCCCTACGTTGCCTGCATTTTAAGTCACTTAAGTACCCACTCCCTCTGCCCCAGGTGAAAAGACCCCAACTCTGGCCCAGGCACTTCTTGAGACAGGCAGATCTGCTCTTCCTTGCATGCCCGGCCCTGCATGGGGTCAGAGGCAGTTGGGCTCTGCACCGAGCACAGGACAGCCTCATTCCCGGTGCCACTGGCATGACCGGGAGGTGTGTGCAGATCCGGGGTGGACCGAGGGCCTTGACGGAGGACAGTGGCCCCACGGAGATGAGGAAACAGGGACCCTGTGGATCACAGCTCACGTCCTCGAACCTCGCTAGTGTCATTTAATTGGCAGCTTGGTAGCAGCCACCTCACGTGTGGGGAGGGCACAGGCAGGGCCAGGCGGTGGCAGGAACTGGGGGAGGGGGGCGCGCACAGGGCACAACCCCTACAGACGCCTTCTCCCGCCGTTTCCCCTTCCACCCACGGCTAATTGCAACTTCTGAAAGCGTTTGACATTCAGTAATTTCAGGGCTGGTAAGATTTCCCCCAAATTCCCCGACATTGTGAACTTTACTTAGCACATCTTGCAGTAATTAGTCTGGGGGCCCCAAGGAGACGGTCCAGGGAGAGGAGTTAGTGGGCTAATCATCAACCTCATGATTGAAAACGGGCCTGCCGATGATTACGGTCAAACATTCACTGGAGCTCTCCGCCCCAAGTGCAATTGCCAAGTACTGAAGGAAAATAAGACGCCAGGCTGCATTAGCTAAAAATAAAATACAAAGTGCAAGGCAGAAAGCATTTGTGCCTGGGGTTGGACAGACCCCGTCTGAACAGGCTGGTGGGAGGGGACTGACCAGTGGTGCACAAGAGTCGTGGTCACCATGAGGGTGAGCAGCAGAGCCCCTTGTCCCAGGCCCAGCCCTCCTCACCTCCCAAAGCCTGTCCTGAGCCCCCGGCTCATGGGGGGTGACTTGAACGGTTCCTGGTCCATTCTCTGGAGCCCACGTCCACCCAAGCTGTTGTACTGGTCCTGACGTTGCATTCTGGTCATTTACATGCCAGGCCTTGGGCCAAGAACACACAGCAGGACATATTCCCTGCCCTCTGGGAAGCTCACAGTCTCGAGAAGGAGAAAGACCTTTGCAACATAGTGGGGAGAGGCTGAGAGAAAGAAACCACAGGGGCTGGGCAGAGGAGAGTCCAGAAGAGGAGTGTCTAAGTCAGCAGGGAGTATCAGGAAGGCTTCCTGGAGAAGGTGACGACTGAGCTGAATCTTGAAGATTAGACCTCCCCAGGGAAGGTAGAGGAGGCAGAGGGCCCGACAGCTGTGATCTGGCCGTGTGGAGGGCATAGTGCATTGTAGGGCAGCTCTCCAGGTGGCCTTGGACCTACCCAATCTCCCCCCTGTCTCCCCTGTAGTTCTCAAGTAGAACCATGGAGTGCACTAGGAATGCACCATCCTGAGATAAGGGGGCACTGGCCAAAACAGCCCAGGCTCTGTTCCAGCCCTGCCCTAGAAACCTCAACGCCTTTGTGCAGTGAATCCTGTTGCCCCAAGGTAGAAAACTCAGGGGAGTTGATTTTCAGGACTGCTCATCTTCAGTGCAAGTGGGGCACATGCATGAGACTTTATTCGCCCTGAGCAGCGCCCTGGGCTGTGGGGGACCTGCTGGTGAAGAATCTTGGTCTTCTGTTGTCCCTTGCTGCCTTCCTGCTCCACAAGCATCCGTGGCACATGTGCAGGTCTGTAGGGCGGGTGAGAGGACCGCCCATTCCCAGGCTTTGAGGTTTCATGGTCCAACTATTACCATTTAGAATCACACACTAGGTTGCTGCCTAAGAGAAGTTATTAAAAGAAAAGGATCAGCACCTTCAACCCCCAGTTCATAAAAGAAAGGACATTTTCATACTCCCAAAGGAGGAAAGACCCTCAGAATACAGGGCAGATTTTCCCAGGAAAGGCCAAAGCCAGCCCTCAGGTGCACTGGCTTCTACCCAGAGGCCTCTTGGGAAGCCCGGTGGGGGTGTGCCGGGGGCCCAGAGGGGGCTGGCCAGGGGCTGTAAGCAGGGCAGGGGCGGCATGGGCCGAGCTGGTTTGGAGAGGGGCTGACCCATGGAGGGCGGATAGAGACCACCGCTGGCGGGGCTCAGGGTCCCTGCACCACCCCCAGGAGCCTGCCTGTCCCTGTCTGGGTCCCACCCAGGGGAGGCCTCGAAGGCTGGGGCCCTGCCTCCCTCTTGCCCAGCCCCTCCCTGGCCGAGGAGTCCCACCCAAAGCCCAGCCGAGGCCTGGGGCTGAGCGGCCACACCCTCCTGGGAGCCAGTGGTGGTACCCCCATATTCCTCTTCCAACCAGGGCGGCTCTGCTCCTCCTCCCGTCCCAGACAGAAGTGGGTAGCAGGGTTCTTCCCAGGAGGCCACCAGGCGCCGCAGTCACTTCACCTCCCTGTGCCTTAGTTTCCTCATTGGAAAATGGGCAACAGAGCCCCCTTTGTGAAGGGTCACTGTGAGAGCGGCCTGCAAGCCTCAGCAGGGTGTGACAGACATATAGTAGCTGCTCAGGGCTCGCTGGCTTCCCTCATGCTTGGCTTTATTTCTCTTCTTTATGCTCGTGGACAGAATTCCTACAAGCTCAGCTCCTCACTCTAGGCCACTCCTGACCTGCCCAACTGGTCATTTGATAACTCTGGTGTGAGAAAACGATAAACCATGACTAACTTAAGCCCCTGTTAGCTTGTTCAAGCAGCTGAACACAATTCCTACTGAGCCCTCCAGTGCTTTTGTGTGGGTGGATTTTGGGGGTAAGGGGCTGCCCCAGAGCTGTGGCTTCTGCATCTAGGTTGGGTGGAGGGACGCTGGAGGCAGAGGGGGTGCTTCTGAGAACCAGGACTGCACGGGACCCTGGCTCCAGCTCCTTCCTCACAGGCTGGGCATGGGGGAGGTATGCAGGGGACGCTCCGGGAGCCGGCCTGGTGGGGGCTCTGGTGTGGCAGAGGCCCAGCCCCATGATCTGCTCTCTGGTTCTACTTGGTGCCCGGATGTGGTGGAGGGAAACTTCCGCCCAGGATGGTTCGAAGGCAGGTGGGCTGAGGTGTCCCAGCTCGCTTTGCCCATGTCCCCTCCAGCTGGCTTCCCACCCAGGCAGGGTGCAGTCTGTAGCTCAGCACAGATCAGGCATGGCCGCTGCGTTTTTGAGTTCTGATTACATGAAGACTTCCTGGATCTCTGTCACTTGTGATTTACAAGGTGCCACCAGCTTCTGAGACCAAAGGCCAGGCAAAGGCCTAAGCTGGCCCCACTCTGCTGGTGCCTGTCTCTTCACTCAGAAAACAAAACCAGGCAGCCCCATTGAAGCAGTTCAAAGGGAAGTGAAAATCAGCCCCCTCCAGTGTCCACATCACTGTGGTAAACCCAGAGCTGCTAACTGCTTCTAGGATTTGGAACAGGGTGCTTGCAGTCATGGAGTGGAAGAGCCACATGGTCTTGGTTCTGGAACTGTCTCTGGATTTGCTGCTCAGGCTGGATGTGTGATGCCTGGTCCTGGAGAACTTTGCAGAGCGTATTTGTTACATGCAAGCGCCAAGCCCCAGGGCTGGGACCCACTGTGAGCTGCTGTGGAGTCACTGCAGCCTGCACGTCCCCAGCGGGACACTAAGGCTGCGGAGCGGGGACTGGTCCTGGGGCTCCAGGGTGCAGGGACAGAAAACAACAGACTGACTTTATTTCAAATGTTGATTGACACTTTGTTCATTATGGATTTTTGCATTCATTTTGAATTTTAAAAAATAGTGCCTTAAAATAAGATTTATCTTTATTACTGTGATTTTGGGCACCCCCTGCAATTTTGCAACTAGAGCGAGACCCCCACTCCCCTCACCCTGGCTCCGCCTCTACCTCCCTTCTGTACACTCACAGTGCATCAGAACCCAGAGCTCCATTTACCCTCAGGCCAGTGCCTCCAGGTAGGCACAGAGCAATTAGGAAGAGAACAGAGCTAAAAAAAAAAAACAACAAAAAACAAACCCTTTACTGGTTTAGAACTTACTGTGTGCAAGGCACTGAAAGAGTTCAACTAATATATTCCTTACAAAACCCTTCAAGGCAAGGGTTGTTTCCCCCATTGAAAAGAAAGACAACAAAGTTCAGAGAGGTTAAGTAACTGGGCACAAGGCCACATGGCAAGAAAGCGCAAGAGTCTGACATCCATGCCTGTGCCCTTAACCCTTCACCGCCCCTCCCCCCACCTCCAGGAGCCTGAATGTTAATGCTTTTAGTGTCTGAGACCTTTTGCTGAGCCCTGTTTTCCCACTCAGGCTGGGTCATACCAGGTATTTGAAAGAGGGTTTTGGAAATTATGACCAGTACTCAGCTGGTGCATTACACTGGTCCATGGTGCGTTCACATGTGAATGTCTCCCTTTGAGTGGAAGCTCCCTGAGGGTCAGAGTGTGACAAACCCTGACCCAGACCCAGGCAGAATCTGGCACAGACCAGAGGCTCATTCAATGCTGAGCAACAGGCAATGGAAAGTGTGCATGCTGCAGGCCGATCCCCTGGGCAGAGAGCCTGCGGGCACAGACACCACCAGGCGAGGGGCACGGCAATCAGAGGGCAACCGTAGGTCAACATGGAAGCTCAGTGTCAGGCCCCAGACTGTCAGTGCTGCAGGTAGGCACCTCCCAGCTCTGGCTGCTTCATCCTGACTGCTTGGTGCCCTGTCCCTGGCTGGCCAGCATCTTGAACAAGACCTCTTCCCCAAAGCCCCCCAGGGGTGCCGGCTTTCCCCATCTATGTCAGGAGAGATGTAGGCATCTGTTCAACTGGTATTTCTGAGTGACTGCTACATGCCAGGGACTGTCCTGGGCAGTGGGGGGCTTGGCAAATAAACAGCAGGGCTTGAGTTATGGTCAGTAAGCCAGGGCACAACAATGAACAAGGGCATTTCAGGCGGTCACAGGGCCATGAAAATGACTAAATTGTGTGACGTGGTCCGGAGTCCCTGGGCTGTGACACTCAGGGCCGTCTTCTCGGAGGACGGGCATTGGAGCCCCATGATTCAGTTTCCTGCCGGCCCCACTCCATCTGCCAGGGGGCTGCGCTGCCAGGGAACGTGGTAGGTGAGGTGACGGCAGGTGCTGTTGTGTAAATACCCCAGGCCTCCCCGCAGGAGGGATAACAGGGTGTGCGGCCTGTGCGGGCTCCCAGGGGTTCCCAGCGGGGTTCAGCGCTTGCCACGGGACCCTGGGCAGGTTTCCCTCCCTTCTCCCACTTCCCACTGCCTGCCGCCCCAAGCTAATTGCCCTCGCGCCCTCATTTCAGAGTCTATTTCTGTGAGAGCCCAAACCAAAGCACAGGGGAACCCCAGAACAATCAGGGCCAACCTTGTCACTAAGAACCTCTGGTGTGCGGGCAGATGTTGTGGAGAGAGCCCCAGGGGCTAAGGGGACCCAGCTCTGCGGCTCACTGTCAGCCAGGTAGTCTTGGGAACGTGACTTCCCTCTCAACCCTTAGCCCCCCATCAGCAGAATGAACACGGAATCTATGCTGCTCCGGGATCCCAAGGGAGGGAGTCAAAGTGACTTTGCCGGAATCTCAGGACCACTCCTGATAGGATGTGGTTGCCTTGGGGAAAAAGCCACTTCCTTCTCTGAGCCCCTCTGAGTCCGTCTGTGAGACGGACAAAATTGTTTTTCATTCTTGACACACAGGCTGTTGGAAGGAGAGATGAGGTCCCCTGTGCACCGCCAGGCACCTGGTAAGCACTGGACAACAAAGCAGGAGGGCGGGAGGCCACACGCGACTTGCAGAGGCTTCACCAAGGAAGAGTGACAGATGTGGCAGGGACAGGCTGTCAGAAGAGGACTCTCCACGGCGGCCTGTGGAGGTCACAAGAGGGCCCACTTGCCCCCAGGTCAGAGCGAGTCTCCAAAAACATCCTCATGGAGTAGCCATCTCAGACCCCAAAGCATAAATGCTGGACACGGTATTTCCTCATTGTGGGAAGGCCAATAAGAGACAAACAGCAACACCAGAAACGCCGAGAGGGAAGTTTCCAAGATGGGAGCCTGCGGCTTCGTAAGTCTATGGCCAGACTATAAAGTCAATGAAAACACTAAAAGTCAACATCCATCAGCAGGGTTTTATGTCAGTAAACAGGTGACAGAAAATTGATTCTGGTCTTGGGCCTCTCTGGCTCTAAGCTAAATGCTCACAGTGAAATAGCTTCAAAAGGAAAGCGCAATATGAAGTGTGTGACTCACAAGTTGCCAAATACAGACATAGCTGCGCCCCTCCCCCATTTATTCAGGCATGAAGTCAAGGTACCTTCAAGGGCTCTGGGGCTCCGATAGCATTTTTACGGAGACCGTGACTGCAGACGCTGTCAGCTCTAATGACGTGTCCGTGGATGCTACCCTTGGGGTCATCCGCAGCAGCTGCACCCCTGCTTCCTGACAGCACCGCCACGTGCATCCCACTCTGCAGAACCCAAGGCGGTGCAGACCCCAACGGCGCGAGTCCGGCCAGAACCCAAACAGGCGGCCCTTGGGGCCAGAGGACACACTCCCGGCTCTGGAGGAGGTGCAGGAGCTACCTATTCTTAGAAGCCTGACACCTGAGACGGGAGCTCTGGGAACTTCTGAGAGGAGCAAGGGGACCTTACAGGTCTGGAAGGTGGCCATTCTCAGCAAAAAGTCAGAAAGAGAAGCCAGAATGCTAAGGAACTGTTTCAACAGTTGAATTAAAATTGCTGGAGTCTCAAGGCCACAGAGACAATCATTTAATAAATATTAAAATAATGCAATCCACAGTCAAATGGGCTGGAATTGATATTCTCCATTGCTAAAAAAACCTGAGCGTCTATTCTCCAACAGGTCATAAAAAGCAAATTGTTATTTAAAGTAGCTCGTCATTGCAGTAACTCTCCTGCAGCTCACCTTTAAAGAGTTGGAAGGGAAGAGCTTTCTATCCAAGGCATTGAAACTCAGTTTTAAAAAGCAAATTATCATCAAGAAGGGATCGTTCCTGGGAATGGAAATGTATTCATTCAAATGCAATAGCTTGGATTTAAAGGAAGCCCCACCCCCCTCACACCCCCAGGCCAGGGTATTCAGAGTGTTGCTTCTCCACAGCCAGCGCACCTCTCTCCTGCCCCCAACACTCCAGAGGTCTCCTGAAGCCCCACGTGGCTCCCATGTGTTGCCTCTCAGCGTTTGTGGCCTCCCTGGTGCGGGGCCTCAGGTGATCTCCACCCAGATCACCTCGTGGAGGACGCTTCCTGGGTCTTATGGACTGTTCTTCTGCTAAGCAGCTTCCAGCGGGGTCTCTGCAATCCAGCTGTGCCCCCCACCCCACTCCAGGACCAGCACTGAGCACGCGTGTATTTGATAAATATGTGGGGAGTGGACTGAACCGAGAGCAGAGGCGGATGTGAAACAGCGAGTTATCCCAGAACGTCCACCTGGGGGGCTGTCCTCTTTCTGGCAGTATGGTAGACTAAATAACATGCAAATCCTTCCCATGGAAAACAGCAATAAAGCTTGATTAAATATATCTTAAAATATTTTAAAGCACAAGAAGTTGAACTGGCAAGAAAATAGGATTCTTTAGAGGCCAAAACCCTAAGTAGATGTGGAAACGCAGAGAGGTGAGCCAGCCCTGAGCCAGCATCCCCGCTACACATCTGCCACACCCAACACCCATCCTCTTCTTCTTGAACAATAGACTCTCACTTTTCAGCTGGACACACAGCCACACGGAGTAGAGAGTGCACTCCCTGGTCTTCCTGAAGCTCAGGGTGACCATATAACCAAATTTGACCTGAGAATGTGCACAGTTCTGTGTGAAGCACCTGGGAAGTGTCCTTAAAATGACAGCATGCTTTTCTTCCCCCCTTTTTTTCCTTTCCAATAACTGGAATTCACAGGCAATGGTTGGCACTGCTGCAGCTGCTCTGTGCCATGTTGGAAATGGAAGCCATGCAGAGTGAGTATAAAGAAGAAACCTGGATCCCTCACTGTAAGGAACATCAGACCAGCCCTGCACTGACCACCTGCAGATTGCTTGATCCTGAGAGAGAAACAAGCTTCTATCTTGATCAAGTCACTCTGGTTTAGGGTTTTACATTATTCATGGCTGAAATGAATCTTAATTCAACTGGAGATCTCGGACCTCTGTTTGATGGTTGCGTGGATGTGGGATTCGGGCGACAAATCCAGGAAAGGGAGTCTTTTTCGAAGCCCTCTGCTTAAAGCCTGGACCCCAAAAAACTATATCTTTGTTGTAGGGTGAACTAACCATAAAACCTTACATGAGGGAAACCTGCCCATCCCTGCCCTGTCAGTGGGAGGAGGAGAAAAGTACACACACACCACAGAGTCTCTCATGCACACAAGACACACACACATCAGTCACACACAACACAACATACACACAACAGAGTCACACACACATTGTATTAAGATTTAATACATTTTTATTTATTAGAAATAAAAATATCTCTCAAAGATTTGTGACCTTAAAGCAGCCTTCCCATAGCTACACATGGGGTCTGAAAACGCCAGGCTGAGAATTCAGTCCACAGTAACCCCGGGCTGGCGCTGCTCCCAGGCGCCAACCAGACAAGGCTCTGCAGAGGGGCACAGGCACAGCCCAGGCCCCAGAGGACTCCCACAGACAAGATTTCAAAAAACCTTGACCTCGCTGTCAGAAATGACAAAATATGCCAGGAAATGAGGTTGTAGAAGTGAGAACCACAGAAACAACAGGGAGAGGAATTAACTAGACTCTCAAGGATGTTAAATATTGGAACTATCAGATATAGATAATTATGTTCAACATGTTCCAAGAAATTAAAGAATAAAATATGAATAGGAACCAAAAGACTATAAAATAAACAGATTTGAAAAAGAGCCAAATATTATTTCTAAAAATTAAGGATATAATAACTAAGGCTGAAAAAAAGGAAGCCAGAGAGAATGGTGAGTTACGTGACACAGCTGCAGACGCAGAAACAAAAGGCTGCGTGGTAAAGGGAGGCTGAGAGAGAGTGGGAGCTAGCCGGAGTCCAGGGCGGGGCAGAGGCAGGACGGGTGACACGGAGGAACAAGGGCTGATCATTTGCCAGAACTGACACTGTTTTCTAGATAGACGTCAGTCTCGAGATTCTGAAAGCCAAACACATGCCAAGCAGAAAACCAAAAACCAAACCATTTTAGTAAAACCACAGCACGCCAAAGACAAAGAGCAGTCAGGGAGAAAGGCAGACAGTCCACAAACCAAAACTGAGAGTATTTACCATTTCAGAACCTCACTGTGATCAACCTCAAAAATTAAAGGAAATTTTCATAGAAGGATATCTGTACATAAGAAGGGACAGAGAGAAAAAATATTAGTAAATATGTGAGTTATCTAAATAAACATTAATTCATAAATCAATAATAATGATATTTAACCTGGGGGATTAAAAAAACAAAAGACAACTAAAATCCTAGGCAAAACAGTATATAAGTCAAGGGAGATCGTCTGGAGTTAGAATATTCATCGCTTCTCAGCCTTTTGGCTAAGAGCAAGTTTGTGGAGTTAAAATATTGCCAGGGAGGTCTTTGAATTATTTAAGAGGAAGAGGAAGATACTGATTAACTCCAAGCTTTGTTAAGCAGTATGTTAAAAATTCTAGGATAGAATTAAAAGAATAGGAGGAGAGGATATAAATTTCAAAGTAACATGGGGAAATGACGGAGAACAGAACCAGTGAGGAAGGGAGCAGGAGAAAACACAGGCAAAAATAGACGTGAACATAATCAGCAACGGCAAAAATTCCAGACGGTTTAAACACTGTGTGAATTACAGCCTGCTAGACTAGATTTTAAAAACCCAACTATCCGTTAATAAGGGTAAAATCTAAGAAATAAGGACAGAGGACTATTAAAAATCAAAAGATAGGAAAAGGTATACCAGGCAAAAACTAACCAAAATAAGCTAGTGTGTCTCCCTAAGTATCATACAAACAGATTTTAAGGCAAAATCATTGCTAGGGAGATAAAAGTTTGCTAATACAATGATAAAAGGTTCTATTTACAAGAAAGCTGTAACCGCGTGTAACATTCTAATCTTGCGCGCTCCTAAAAGACAGCCTCAAGGTAAATCAAGAGTTGACAGAACTACAAGTAGAAAAAATTGACAAATCTACTATTCAATATAAAAATTGAACACCTATCTCAGCAATTCACGGCCAAGTAGACAAAAATCAGTGAGAATATAGAAGATCTGAGCAACAGTCTCCACGAGCTTGACTCGTTGACGTCAGAGCTGACGATACCTTTGGGGCATTCTGACCAACCACCGAGCACATGGTCTGTTCAAGCACTCATGGGACATTCAGGATGATACAGGACACACCATGTCAAAAACCAAGTTTCTACTGATTTCAGGGACTTGTATTCTACTGGACACCTGTGTGGTAGTTAGAATAACGGCCTCCTAAAGGTGTTCACACCTAGTCCCCAGAACCTGTGATTCCCTTAGCTCACAGGGCAAAAGGGTCATGGCGGATGTGCTTAAGTCAAGGCTTGGGAGACAGGGGGGTTTTCCTGGCTTGTCTGGGTGGGCCCGATACTATCACAACGGTCTTTGTACGAGGGAGGCAGGAAGGTCGGCCAGAAAAGACGTGACACGGAAGGGGAGGCTGAAGTCAGAGCGGGACTGAGAACACCAAGCTGCTGGCTTTGAAGATGGGGGAGGGGCCACAAGCCAAGGAATGACACTTCACAAGCTGGGAAAGGCAGGAAAAAGATTCTCCCCTAGAGCTTCCCGAGGGCGCACGGGCATGCAGACAGTTTGATTTTGGCCCAGTGACACCCATTTCGGACATCTGACTTCCTGAACTGTGAGATCATCAATGTGTGTTGTTTCAAGCCGCTGAGTTTGTGATCATCTGTGACAGCGGCCATAGGAAACTAGTGCAACCTTCAGTCAAACCAGAAACTAGAGAAAGAAGGTTATACAAAAACCCTCAGGCATTTAAACATGTGGAAAACCCACCACACTGCCCTTAGTAAAGTCTATAAACTCTGCAGCAAAGATCCACACCCTCCACGCCCAGACCCCTGCTTTTCATCTCCTATAGGTCTTCCTCATCCATGCTCTGTCCCAGAAGACACAGGGAGGCGGTACCTGCCCCAGGGCTGTACCAGAATCACAGCGAGAGATGTCAGAATGGAACCGGGCATTTAAGAGATGTGTGCCATTTGCAGGGCAGCCCAGGGGCAGAAGTCAAGGGTGGCCAAGGGATCCATGGCCTGGGGGAGCTCAGGTAGAGCTGGCTTCCTGGCCCAGTGTGGGGCCTGGGGTTATCTAACTTCCCTTTTGAAGGCCCCAGCGGCCACCTGTCTCTGTCTGACAGCACCTCCTCTGTGTCCCAGGATCAACATCCAAGTGGAGGGCGGCAGGCTGGGGTGCGGATGGCACTATTTCTGAGGCTGCCGCAGAAGTACTCATGCTGAGCACCTGGCACATGGCTGGTTGTCCCTTATATCCTCACGTTTGCCACAGCGGAAGCCACATCGATCTGCTCCCAGCTCTGGCTGGCCGGGGAGGCAGGGGCTGAAGGGCAGGGGGCACATTCTTACATTCTGGAGTTGGGCTGGCTCCACTCCGCAACACAAGGGCCATGCAGACCTCAGGAGAGCCGTGAGGACTCTGCAGAAGGAAGGCCTTGTCCCCTCTTGACTTAACAGCACTTGTGTTCCTGGAGGACGGGTCTCAACAAGGCTCCACGTGTGCAAGCATCCTCTTGTTATCCCTCTTCTCCGGGCCTGCCTCCCTCAAGAGCGCTTGCTGCAACCTTACCACTTGCAAGAGCGTCAGTACTATGCAACAGCAAACCAACAGGGAGGCCACGGCCAAGGGAAGCCCCCACCCCCACATTGCAGGGGCTCCATGTGCTGCAGCAGTGACACCTCAACTGTGGGTCACAGAGAGCTCAACGTGAGCATCACCTGGCAGGGATGCAGCCCTGTCCCACCCTATGCCCCCCAACACTATCACATTACCTGCGGACTTACTGTGGCTTTTGGACTTCACTTCTGGAAGTGTAAGAATGATGTGTCTATTAGAAGACTGAAACCACTGCATAAGGTTTTCAAGGGAAAAGCTTAGGCAAGCCTGACAAGAAGAACATTTCTATGCCAGAAAAACCCAAGTGAGGGGCATATTAGCGTTTATCTGCCCCTCTCTTCCCAAGACCTTCCCCGTATCCCTTCACACAGCCTGCCTGTGTCCTACACGGTAGGTACTTTCTTTGCACATCTATCTATCTATCCATTTATCCATCTACCCATGCTTCCATCCATCCATCCATCTATCCACCCACCCATCCATCTACCCACCCATCCATCCATCCATCTATCCATCCACCTATCCATCCATCCACCCACACATCCACCCACCCACCCATCCATCTATCCATCCACCCATCCATCCATCCACCCACCCATTTATCCATCCATCTATCCACCCAACATTGTTGCACATCGAGTTTAGGCCAGGCTTGCTTCAGGCCATTGTGACACATGACCACAATAGAGGGAAGGGAGAGCTGATCAACTCTTATGTCAATGGAGGAGGGGGAGATGAAGACGGTGGCTTGGGTGGGTCCCCACAGTGACCTTACTGTTTTGGCTGCAAGGTGAGCCCCTTAGGGGCCCCTTCCTCTCAGAACCACAGAACCTGAGGGGGTTGGACAGCATGTCCGTGGCAACCTCGGGTGAGGATGCTGCAGCTGTTCATTCTGGACCACAACAGAACCCAACTTAACCAGGAATCAGGACAGCAGTAGCTATAGCCTCCTTTGAAGTGACGATGTTGAACTTTACCTGAGCTTTGTGTTCCTGGAAACAGCAACAGTTAAATCCCTCCCCCCTTTTGTGCTCCAGAAAAGAGCTTCCAGCAAAGAACCACCCTTCTCCGTGGGACTCAGATGAGCCTCAGGGACGCCCCCTTGTTTCCCTAGGACAAGGGTGGACTTTGGCCCTCCAAGTCCCCACTCTGTCTCACAGGTGATTAGCTCGACTGTCCTTCCCACTGCCCAGCTGGACACCGCATCCACTAACCTGACCAAACTGCAGTTCGGGCGCTGTCCTCCCCACAGGGACAGGAAGCCTCCCTGCTTCACAGCCCTCCCGAGATTAGGGGGCCACAGAGCAGACGCAGCTCTCGCCCGCCAGTCCTTTCTGGCCCTGTTTCTCCTCACTGTGAAAGAAAGCCCCTTTCTGTCTGAACTTCCAGCTGCTTATAGGTCTCAGGGTCGGTGTTCCCCATGGCACTAGCCCCTCCGCATGGCACGAGCCCCTCCGCATGGCACGAGCCCCTCCCCTCACACTAGCCCCTCCCCATGGCACTAGCCCCTCCTCCTCACACTAGCCCCTCCCCATGGCCCTAGCCCCTCCTCCTCACACTAGCCCCTCCCCATGGCACTAGCTCCTCCCCATCACACTAACGCCTCCCCCTCACACTAGCCCCTCCCCCATGGCACTAGCTCCTCCTCCATGGTACTAGCCCCTCCCCATCACACTAGCCCCTCCTTTACTGCATGAGCCCCTCCCCCATGGCACTAGCCCCTCCCCTATTGCAATAGTCTTTTTCAAGTCACGTCTTTTCTTACCTGGGTCTGGACTTATTTTTTATTTGACAGAGGAAACCAGCCACAGGCACAGTGCGGTGCCACTCACCATTTCACAACTATCTCATGGCTCCTTGTGGTTTCCTGCTTAGCCTTTTCCAGATTCAAAGAGCTGAGCCCTAACTCTTCTCAAATCCCCAGGGCTCCCTGCAAGGCCTCACCATCTGAATGTGGCTGCCTGCGGTCCCTTCACTGAAGGCCACTGGGCCTTCTCACTGAGAGCAGTTCAAGGACCCGCCTAGGCTGCAGATCCTGCGGGTGTGAACGTGGGAGACCCCGGCATGGCGCAGGCAGGGGGCAAATGCTCAGCAGACGTGAGTGGAGACCCAGGTGCCCGATGGAGAAGCCTCCACCCCTGCCCAGCCAAGAGGTGCTGAAGCAAACACATCTCTCAACTGATTTCCAAAAGAATGTGGATTCCTCTTAGAACATCCTTTTCAAATTACATTAAAAGAAATTAACAAGCTTGTCTGAGGGGGCTGGAAATGGGTTTCAGCACAAAGGGAGAGAAAATTTGGAAGAACAGTTTCTTCTAGCCCAATTTAACTCGTAATTGGGTATCTTTTTGAGCCTGCTAATTAAACAGCATTTTCCCTGAATCAAAGAACTGAGACTTGGCACCCAAAGAGCACTTTGCAGACAGAATCTGACATGCAGGTCTAGCGAGTCCCTATAAAAAGCAACATGAGTCAAAGGCACACCGTCTGCACTTCCACCAGAAAATGAAGCTCTCCTCGCAGAGAGGGGCTGTTAGCCACACCGTCTACCATGCCAACCAAGCTGGCCATTGCAAATCCCACCAGAATCCTCAAAATTCCCTTCCCTGTATTTGAATATCCTGTATTGTGTATATCTGTGCAAGGCTCACAGATCTATTCTATAATATACTTATTTCTGTTTATCCCAATGTGGAGTTGTTTGATGTCTCCCAATAGTAGCAGACATCGGATCAAATGATGCAATGGGCTGCTGTGCCGCACCTGCCTCGTGCCACTTAAAACCTTGCTGAGTAGCTGCGGGTTCTGCAGCAGGAATGCAGGGAGAACATGAAAGGGCAACCGTCAGGCATGCTTGCGTTCCCCGCAGGGCCAGGGGACACGGACACCAGACCGAGAACCCCACTGAGGGCACAGCCTGCCAGGTTTGTCCACCGTGGGACACTCAGGCACAGCACAGCACACGGCACCCAGCAAGTGCTTGAGAAACATCTTTGAGGGCATTGATACTAGAGTCAAACAGAACCCCCACCCCTACCTATATAGGACAATGAGGTCACAGAATCATGGCCGCAACTCTGGACTGAACACTTTGTAGGTGCCAGGGTGCTGGGGTGTTCCTATACTGTGGCAAATGGAGATGTATTTGGTCTTTGTCCTCATTTCCTGGCATACGGCTCCTAAGACCCTTGAGATCCCCAGAGTGATGCGTGTCTTTTGTATGGTAATGAGATGACTCGTGTCTGGGGGCCCCTGGACAGCTTCGGAGTGGGGGCTGGTCACCAGAAAGACCAAGGCAGGATTAGAGTTTTGGGGCTTTTAGCCCCACCCTCCAAACTCTAGGGAGGGGAGAGGGCTGGAAATTGAGGTAATCACCAATAGCTGATGATGTAATTGACCGTGCCTATGTGATGGGACCTCCACGAAACCCCTAAATGATGGGGTTTGGAGAGGTTCTGGGCTGGTGAACACATGGAGGTGTCTCGAGGGTGGCTGGTGCACCTGGAGAGGTTGTGCCAGCCCTGCGCCCCTCCCCATGTCATGCTCTATGCATCTGTTCCATGTGGCTGTTCCTGAGTTGTATCCTTTATAATAAACCAGTAATAGTAAGCAAATTGCCTTCCCGAGTTCTGTGTAGCAAATTCTTGAACATGAGGAGGGTACTGTGGGAGCCCCGAATATATATCCAACCAGTCAGAAGCACCAGTGGCACCTGGGCCTGCAGCCGGCATCTGCAGTGGGGCAGTCGTGCAGGACTGAGCCCCTCCAGCTTGTGGGTACGTCGCCAACTCCAGGTAGACAGTGTCAGAATTGAGCTGAGCTGTAGGATGCCCACCTGGTGTGGGAGGGTTGGGGAAGCAGGGCTGGAAAAGACACTTATTGTGAGTAAAGACAGTTCATGTGTCATCTTTAATGCTCAGGACAGCTCAGTGCCGTGGCCACTGCTATTATTACATTCATTTTGCAGATGAGGAAACTGAGGCACACAGGCACTATAGCCCTTGCCTTGTGACAAGTGGCTAATAAATGGTGTGAACCCAGATGTCATACTCCTGGGCACACACTGGTAGACACGCAGAACTCGGCCGTTCCCCTCCCCACCCATGTAGAGCAGTGTTGAAGAGGAAGCCCCCCTGACACCCCAAACTGGGGGCTTCCTAAATTAGGGATGGAGGAAAAGAAGCAGGGAGGGTAACATGCCCAAGGTCTTGGGCCCAGGATGTGGCCCCAGGCAGGCCTGTTTGCAGTGGGCCCCATCCTATAGATCTCTGATCTTAAGCCCACCCCAGAGCAGGCAGGATAGAGCCGGGGAGGGGAGAAGGCCCACCTAGGAGCAAGTGGAGCAAGAAGTCTGCCCTTGCCTGGGCTGCAGCTGCCTGCTGGCTGGCGCGTGTGAGCTAAGGGAGAAGGGAAGACTTCTGCTCATTCTGTAATTTCTGAAAATGCGTTCCCATTGACTTCCCACTCCAGCTATGCGCAGACACTGCGGCAGGTGATGAGCTGTTATGACAGCAGACCCCACTGCAGCTGCCGAGGGAGCTGAGGGTGCTCATCTTACAGACGGGGGTCCTGAGGCAACAGCTCTTCACAACCCATCCCGTCTCTCTGTGCCCTCGATTTATTTCCCTAGAGGTCAGGGGCAGTTTGAGGGCAGGAATTGGGTGTTTTCATTTTGGTATCACCAGATCGTAGCCCAGGTCCTGGCAGACAGACATGCTCAAGAGATGCTGAATAAGTTATCTACCTGAAAACAGCCTTGAAGTGGGGAATGCCAGGATGGATTTCGATAAACGGCCATTCGGTCCCCACAAAGTGATTACATTTTAGAAAGGAAAGGCTCGGTTTTCCTGCAAACTGACCCTGATGTCCCAGCAACCTACCACCACAATGGTTTCTGTCTCGCTCACACTGTTTGTTTGGGGTGGGTTGGCAAAAGCTCTGCTCCACACAGCCATTCCGGGGCTCCGGCTAACAGGGGCGCTGCTGTCTGGAGCCCTTGCCCGTCTCAGTTGTTGAGATGAGGAGAGACTGCAGTTCTGCACGTGGGCTTCTCATGGTCCCAGCCTGTTAGTGACCCTCGTCCCTCCCTCCCCCATGTCACGGGCCGGAGCACGCCACATGGCCATGCCCGGCTGTAGGGCCTGGGGAGTGCAGTCGTCCGTGCAGCCAGAAGGAAAGGAGAACCGGGTGCTGGTGAGAGCTGGCAACGTCTTCCACCGGTTACGCTTCCCATTTACAAATGAGGACACTCGGGCTCGGGGAGCCTAAGCTCACTGCTGTAGTCACAGGGCTAGCAAGTGAATTGTACAACTGGCCTGTTGGGCTCCAAACACACCAGTGTATCCTGATGCAGCCTGCACATTTTTTTGAAACATAATAATAACTAGCATAGTAGCTGTGGATGAAAGTGGGTAGCTGGTGGAGCCCACAGAAATAACGAACAGCAAAGGCCGCTGTAAACAACAGAGCCCTGAATGACATGAAAGAGGCTTTGTTGAGAGGTCTAGACCAGAAGCATATCTTTTTCAACTATGGGGAAGGGGAGCTCAGGCTGCATGCAGTGCATAAAAGCCTCTGGAATGAAAGCCTCACCACCCTGGCTGCTCTGCCAATTTAAAGGGGGAATTTTTTTTCTCATCTGCAACCTGCTGGGATTTTCTGTTGGTCGGCTGAAATGCCCCACATAATCCTTTGAGGAGGTCCCAAATGTCCCCTGGAGGCTGACACACAAACACAGAGAGGCGTAATCCCAGATAAACACAGGCACAGCAGAGCAAAGGGCAGCAGTGTTTTCAGGAAACCCATGCATCCTGCAGGTACCCCACAATAGGCTGGCAGGAGGCAGAGGCCTCCGCCAGGATCCATTCATGCCCTGGGGAGCTTTAGAAAGCCCTGCAGAGTCCCACGGGGGTGCTGGGGAAGGGCCAGGATTTCCTTCAAAGCTAACACTCACCCCTCCATCATCTTTAATCTTCATGAGCTGAAATTCCAAAGAGCTGCTGGCAAGAGCCTAAGAGAGGTGCCAAGGGCTAAACGTGCTAGGTGGCCAGCCCTACAACGGGGCCGAGTTAGGATGAGTGTCAGCTCTTCCAGGGCAGGGAGCTCCTGTTTCCCATTTAGTAGTTCGGGCTGATCTTGGGCCCCACCAGCCTGTGGGCACCAGCCCGCCCCTCAGGACCCTTCAGAGCCCTCCCATCCCTTGATGGAGCCTGATGGAGCTGGGGGTCACCAGCCTTGGAGGGAGGCAGGCTGGCTGTGGTCCTAATCCCACGCCCCTGCCCTGGGACTCTGGCTGGACAGCTCGCAGGTTCTCGGTGTTTCACGGGCTGTAAAATGGGGAACTAACTGATGGGGTCGGGGAGATGCCTTGTTGGGAAGGAAAGAGGAGGCAGGAAGGAGGGAGGAAGTGGGTTTGGAAGGGTCAGGAAGAGCAGGCCTGCTTTGTCCCCGTGTGAGGCTCTGTGAGCACCAGTTTCCCTGACCAAGAATGGTGTGTGGACACGGATACACTGCAGAGTGTGCTGTAGGGAGGTGCTGCAAATCCATTTCCCAATTTAAATCTGCCAGCAATCCTGCAAAGAAGGTATTTCCTACATTTTAAAGACAAGAAAGCTCATCCTTATATAAATATGGTGGTGTATTGGTTTTCTTTCTTTTTTTTCTTTTTTTGTACTTTTAGTGAGATAGGGTCTCACTCTGTTGCCCAGGCTGAAGTGTAGTGGCAATCATAGCTCACTGCAATCCTCCTGCCTCAGCCTCCTGAGTAGCTGGCACTACAGGTGTGTGCCACCACACCTGCTAATTTAAAAATTTTTTTGTAGAGACAGGGTCTCACTATGTTGCCCAGGCTGGTCTCAAACTTCCTGGCTCAAGTGGTCCTCCCACCTCAGCCTCCAGAGTGCTGGCATTGCAGGTATGCACTGCTGCCCGCCAGTACTGGTTTTCCATTGCTTCCATAGCAAAGGACCACAAACTCAGTGGCTTAACACAAGACAGATTTATCCTCTTACAATCCTAGAGGCCAGGAGTCTGACACGGGTCTCACTGGGCTAAAATCCAGGGGTTGGCAGTGCTGGCTCTTTTGGAAGGCTCCAGGGGAGAATCCTCTACATGAATTCTCTGGCCCCCAGAGGCCATCCAGGTTCCTCACACCCCTTGGCTTGCGGCCCCTTCGTCTATCCACAAAGCCGGCAGCGTTTCATCTCTCTGACCTTGCTCCAAGGTCACGTCTCCCTCTGGCTGAAGCCCAGAAAGGTCCTCTGCTGCTAAGGGGCCATGTGACTTGACAGGACTATCCTCTGCTGGGTCAGGTGACACATGCATAAGTTCCAGGGACTAGGACATGGACTTCCTGGGCGGGGCATTATTCTGCCCACCACAGGTGAGGTCTCCAAAGTGGGCTCTCACACTACTACACAATTATGAAACCAAATGTCACAACGGCTGCCGCTCATTCATACGTTGACTGACTGCTTTTAAACTGTTGGCTATGAAAGTGGCACAGCATATAGTTCATCTGGGCTAATTTCTTCTTGTAGACAGCAAAAGTAAGTCTTAGAGCCCAACTAAAATCAACTCAACTCACTTCTGCAAACATGTGGGTCAGCCTGCTGTGCTGGGGGACATCCCCAAGCCAGCACATAGTAGGCGCTCAGTGAGCTTTATGAATCTTAGGAACAAATGGGGGTCCCCAAGGGGCAGGGAAAGGACCATGGGGAGACCCAGCCTCATTCCCTATTAGCCCTGTGACCTTACCACTCTCTCTTCCTGGGCCTCAGTTTCCCTATCCACAGTGCTTTTTGAGGCTGGAATGTGAGAAAGCAGTGAAAGCACATCAGGGCACCCAGCGTCCCAGCCAGCTCGGGAGGGGGGACGTCCACTCTGCAGACTCTCAGGCCGGAGCTCCTTCTTGCCCTGGAGCAATTTCTTGCCCTGTGTCCCTGGGAGAGGACCTAATGATCGCTGCTGACTACCCAGTCTTCACAAGCCCTTTCCTTCTTAAAGTTAGCAAATAACAAAGAGAACCCAACTGGCAAGATTAAAGCACAGCTATGAATATGCATGACTCATTCAGTAATCAAACACCCCGAATCCTTTCCAGAAGGGATTGGAGCATAATTTTCCACCACATATTTAAATTCAAATTAGTCATTATTTAATGTTGGGACAAATTGCTGGAGAAGGTCATGTTTTCAGTTTGATGTTTTTCCTTCATAAGCAAGGCTGGCCCCCTGGCAGGGCACACGTGACACCAGCACGTACTTGCCCTCCTTCCCTACTCCACTCGTGTTTTCAGAGCTGGCCCTTTGAAGCAGCAATAAACAGCCCTTCCCATGCCCAGCTTTCTTCTGTAGATGCCTCCCCCAGCCCTTTCCCTTTCATGTCTCCCTGCTCCTCCGCAGCCCCATCATTCCCCACCTGGGCAGGGCAGTCAGATATAAAGCGCCCGGTCCATACAGACCCACCCAATCTCCATATTCGTGCCGCTTTAGATGTCAGACAGATCCGGGTGTCTGGGTTCAAATTCAGCTCTGCCATTTCCCAGCTATGTGATAGACACATTGCTTAACCTCTCTGAGCCTCAGTTTCCTCCTCTGTAAAATGGGAATAATAATAGTTCCTACTGTGTATGTCATCATGAGTATTACTACATGCAAGGTGCTTAGAATGATGCTTAACCCAAGGGTACACACCCATAAATGTTGGTTATTATTTAATATTACCATTACTCTGACCACTCTTATCATTACTAATACAACCAGCCACCAAATACTGTATGTTCTGGGCCCTACTCCTCTCTCCAGTCTGACCTCCCCACTCCACCTCACTGTCAGCGTCGTGTTTCACCCTTGGGTTACTGCAAGGGTCTCCTCACTGGCCTCCCAGATAGAATTTGCTGGCTCCTACCAGGAAAAGCCCAAATTCTTGGCACTGCATTCAAGAGCCCTGGCAATCTAACCCTACCCTGCTGGGCCACTTCCTCCCACACCCCCCGTGTGACTGAGAGGCCGTTTCCCAAACAAGCGACACTCTTTCAGTCCCCTGTGCGTTTGCGCACGCTACTCCCGGGGCCCACGATGCTCATCCACTTTTCTCTGAATTGCCAACAACCCCTAGAGAACCAGCTCGGTCTCCATGTCCTCTGTGAAGTGTCCCAACCTAGGCTTAGTCAGTAGCCACCTGCGCTGTGCTCAGAAACATAACAGAACAAAACAAAAACAAAAAAGCAAAATATACCAAAAAAGTCTTGCCCATACTATTGTGTAAGCATTCACTGCACTGAATGAATGAATGGAAAAATGAGCGAATGAATGGATGTCAGTCTTCTCCACCAGCCCCCCTTCTCCTCCAGGACAGGGACTCCAGATAGTTTTCTCCTGAAGGCATGTCCAACTCCAATTTTCCAAGAAGGATGCAAAATGCCTTTACAAGGATGTATTCCCAATTACCACCATCCGTCTGCGGGCAAGGAGAACCCATACAACTCCCCTGAAATGAGGTCAGAATCCACCCCACATGCCCTGGAAAGCTGGTTCCTCACATCCTCCCCAAATGTGCAGGGGTCAAGGCAGACCCCCAGGCCCTGAGCCCAGCCAGCCAGGACAAATGTAGGGGTTTCCACTCACCAGGGCCACCTGCCCGGAGGCCAAATTAAAGTACAGCCTTTCCTCCTCAGACAAAACAAAACCAGTAGCCACACATCCCATCAACCTAGAGAAACCCGAGGGCAGCTTCGCCTGAGACAGTTCACAGCCCACAGCCGGCTCCAATGTGACACTTGAGAAATGGCATCTCGATGCGGTTTGGCAGCTCAGAGAAAAGAAAGGAGTTTGCCGACCACAGAAGACATTCCCGCTGACAAGCCATTTTCCTATTCAGAGGCGCACAGATGGGGCAGCATCTCCCACTTTAATGCCTGCTGAACTCCTCTCTCTGGGGGCCCAGGGACTGGAGGACCAAGGACAGGGTGGGCTGTCACACAGACAAAAAACTCTCTCCCCAGGGGCTCTGACAGATCCTGTGGGACCACTTTTTACAGTTAGAGAAATTGCTTTTAAAGTCCCAATAAAGTGCATTCTCTTGTTACAGAAAAGCAATTCATCTTTGTGCTGTTGTTGCTAGTAAGATGACAAATTGTTAAAAAAAGAAAAAATTCCCTGAGACGGCAGGCCTGAGACCAGGGCACTCTGGGGAGGGAGCTGCAGCCCGGAGCACCTGGCGTGGGGCCGGCCCCACACCCAGCACTGGCCGGCACTCAGAGGAGCCCCTCCAGCGAGGGAGGCAGGGCTGGGGCTGCTGAAGCCACCCTCAACCTGCCCATGAGGCAAGAAGGAGGCTGCGGCAGGACAAACACTCCCTGACAGGCCAGTTCATATTTTCACAGCAGCTGTGCCCCCCACCCCTCTCCTGGGAGGTGAAGATGCTGTGAGTGCTGGGGGGCGGGGGCACCCTGTAGGGGCGACTCCAGGCAGCATGGATCCCTATGGAAACCCTGTGGGTCTTTCTGCTGCTGGACCCTGGGCCCACCTTGTGTGTAATCAATGCACCCCCAGGAATCGAGCACCTGCTCACGCCGGCCAGTCTCTGATCCTGACAACAGCCCCCCAGTAGAATGTAAACTCTGGCGAGTGGGGCTGTGGTCTTGTCTGTCTCACTGTATCCCCAGGACGGGATGGCAGGTGTGTGGGGTCATTGAACGAACCAACCATGCCATGTAGGCGCCATACTCCCCAATTGTCAGAAGAGGAGACTCAGCCTCAGCCAAGGTCACAGAGCTGCTGAGCAGAGTGGCAGCAAGGCTGTGGCTCAAGGCACGATCCAGGTGGCCAAATATTACCTAAAACCCTCAACTCTCTGGTTCTTCCAATCCAGACTGGCACTAAGATCTAAAAACCCAACGTCAGACAGCTGAAGGACTTCCAAGACAGGACGTGCTGAAGTGATGTTCTTCCTAGTGGTTGTCCAGCCTCTGCTTACACACCTCTTATGACAGGGAGCTCACTACCTACCAGGGAAGTCCTACAGTAGCTACTAAGAGGTTGTTCTTAACTCTCAGCTGAAGTCTGCTTCTCTGTCACTCCCCTGCATGTGCCCTCGGTTCTATAGTCCAAAACAGAGTGTCCTGTGGAGAGAAGAGCACAGGTCCTGGAGCCAGCAGTCCAGGGTTCAAGTCCTACCTCTGCCATCTATTGGCTTAATGAGGTTAGGTGAGTTACTTAACATCCCCGGGCCTTGTTTACCTCACCTTGGAGTAGGGATAATAGTGGGCCCTGCCTCGCGGGGCTGTCCTGAGGAAGGACGTGTTTCTGTGGGTGTTCAGAGCCAGGCCCAGGTAAGCACCAGCTATTAGCACGGAGGCCCCTCAGTGCAGCGAGGCTCCCTCCTCTCCTCCCAGAAGGGACTTCAGATTCTTTTAAGAATAACACATGTCTGAGGTATGTGCCTGTCTCAGTCAGCTCAGGGGGCCATGACAAAGAACCACAGTCTGGGTGGCTTGAACCACAGACATCTATTTGCTCACAACTCTGAAGACCAGAAGGTCTGAGAACAGGGTTCCGGCAGGGCGCAGCTGCTGGTGAGGCCTCTCTCCCTGGCCTGCAGACGGCGGCCTTCTCACTGCGTCCTCACATGGCAGAGGGAGAAAGTGAGCTCTCTGCTCTTTCTTCTTACAAGGACACTAATCCTACCCCATCAGCCTCCATCCTCACGACCTCATTTAACCTTAATCGCCTCCTTAAAGGCCCTATCTCCAAACACAGCCATGTGAGGGCTTAGGGCTTCAACATATGAATTTTGGGGCAGACACAATTCAATCCACAGCAATATTATAAAGAATTGAAAACAGGTACTCAAACAAATACATGTACACCCATGTTCATAGCAGCATTATTCATAATAGTAAAAAGGTGCAAACAACCAAAATATCCATCAACTGGTGAACAGATAAATGTGTTCTATCCTTAGAGTAGAACGTCATTCAGTCATGAAAGGGAACGAAGAACTGGCAGGTGCTTATAATGCGAATGAAGCTCAAAAACATTATGTCAAGTGACAGAAGCCAGACACAAAAGCCACTATTACATAATTCCATTCGTGTGTCACATGTAGACTAGCAAATCCACAGAGACAGAAAGCAGATCAGTGGTTGCCAGGGGCTTGGCAATTACTTGATGGACACAGGGTGCTCTCCTGGGGAGAAGAAAATGTTTTGGAACTAAATAGAGGTGACGGTGACACAACATTGCGAGTGCACTAGGTACCACTGAATTGTACATTTACAAATGATTAATTTCATGCTACGTGAGTTTTGCCTCAATAAAAAAAGAATACTGTACCTAGAGAACAATGTTGACATGGGTCTAGTCCTCTCTTTCCAATTAGAGGAAACACACATTAATTGTTGACATTACAGGGGAGATGCAGGGCAGAAGTGAAACTGAGACACCGGCGGCACGCCTTCGGGTATCCCCTTGTGTCTTCTTCCTTGCACGTATATTTTACTTCTGGAAAATCAGGAGGCCGCCCAGCATATCTTTGGCGACCAGCTCTTTCACTCAGGTATATTTCTGTAGTCTTCAATATTTTTTAAAAACACACTTTTCAGCTTTGCTGAAATGCACCATAAGCTACTGAACTGCACCTGCACTAATCTACACCAGTGCTTTTGTGAACAGGACTGGACAACTGTCCTCCAACTGCCTGTGCTGGACACACACCACTTTGTCACCCATTCTGTGACCTGCAGATGGGGAGGGAACAATGTGCGGGCAGAGGCACCAGCAGGAGCAGAGGCTGGGGGGCTGGGAAGGCGGGGTGGAGGGAGGTGGGGGGCAGGAGGGTGTTCTCCTCCCAGGGGGCAGGACCCCACCCTGGGCTCAGCACACCGTGTCCACCCTGAGGGAGCCAGCTGAGTCCTTATTCACAGTCAAGGAGGCTCTTCTGAGAAGAGGGACCTCAAACCCAGGCTCTCGTGCGACCCCAGGGAAACCACTGGCTTGTATTCTATTAAACTCCCATCCCTCTGAGAGAGGAGCTGTGGCCTGGGCGGGGCTGCACAGGAGGGGACGTCTGAGTGCCTCTTGCTCGTGCAGGAGGCCTGAACGGCTCTGCTGACTCACCTGTGGCTGGGATTACCTTAGCTCCGAGTGGCAGGAGCCAGCGTCATCCTCATTTTACAAATGAGGAAACCGAGGCACAGAGAGGTGGAGCAGCTTGCTGAGGACACACAGCAGGGGAGTGGCAGAGCTGCGGCTCACTGGAGGCGCTGGCTGCGGTGCTGTGGTCCTCGAGCCTCGCCACGCAGCTCTACCCCCATGGGACGGGCTCCCTGAGTCCAGCCTCCCCCACCCCAGACTCCGACAGCCTGCGGTGGGGAGTAACAGCGAAGTCCACAGAAAACGAGCAAAGTGTTGCATTTCGAACACAACTCAAATCTGTCCGATAAGCTTCATGGCCGTCACTGAGCAGAGCCCCGCGCCCCTGCCATGCCTGCCGTCGCCGTCTGGTGCTCAGGGCGAGGGGCTCTGCATTGGGGGATGCCTGGGGGCGTCCCGACTGTCTGCAGTCCCTCCAGAACCCTGCGAAACAGCGGGGCTCGCCAGCAGGGGAGGTGCTGGTCATATCACTTCCCTTCTTTTCTTTTTTTTGGCAGGGGAAGACCAAGGGACTGAGAATCAGACATTCTTGGATTTCAGCCCCTGGTTGGCCATTAGGTGAGCGTGACTGCCTCTGAGTCTTTATACACTGAGAAACGGGGACAAGAAGACGGCCCGCCTCGCCCAGTTCTGAGGGCCGCCACGGCACTCTGGGCATCGTGAAGGACCACGCAGGTCGCGGCATTGTTCCAGCGTCCAGAGGCCTTGCTGCCGCGCTCTGCGGGCGGTTTCCAGAGCCCGTGCACGGCCAGCGTCTCGGAACAGCCTCTGACACTTTCAGATGCACAGGATTTTGACTTCGAGGACAAGGAGTCCTAACTGGATTGATTATTAGCTCCTGGAGGGGAAACATTGATTTTTTTTTCCTCTTTACATCCCAGCAATAGGCTCAGAGCCCGGCCTCCAGCCAGTGCGAGCTGGGTGTGTACGGAGGGGGCCTCGTACCCAAAGGAGCCGCCTTGCCAGAGTGCCGTCCGTGTGGCGCTCACGCCGCTCGAGCTCTGCTGCTGACGGGGAGCTCCCACTCACCCCATCCCTACAGGGGGTGTGGTCGTCCACACCCTCCCTGATGCGGCTCCCACGCAGGGAGGCTCTGTGCTCCTGGTGCTTGGGTCTGGTGTGCAGGAAGGGCCACCTCAACATCTCTACCCCAAGACTTCCTTTTTAAAACTGCACTTGACCCAGGGATCCTGAAGCGCCTCCCCCAACATTGCCTGGACATGCCCACACCAGTGCAGAAAACCGTGAGCTTCACTGCAATATGGAGAACTGCCCACCCACTGCCACAACACAGGAGGAACATTCATGGACAGCAATGCCAAGAGAGTTAGAGGGAGAGACCCAGTGGGTGGTGCACACGCGATGTGCCATCTGAAACGGAGTAGGTCCATCAGAAGGGAAGCTGCCTCTCGCCCTCTGCTGCCTGGCCCAGGACCCAGGGCTGACCATCAGGGATGGGGCACCATTCCCCCACTGCGGGGGCTGCTCTGATGCGGCCTGAGCCCTGCTCTGAGATCCTCCCGTCAGACTGTCTCTCGCTAAATCTCTGCGGTGATGAAACTCTCCATAAACAGGTGACAGGAGCTGGGGGCACTGGTAAGGGGCCTGCCGAGTCCTGGGAGGAAGAAGACAGCACCCTCAGAAGTTTTCACGAATTCTCTGGGACCAGAGAGAGAGGACGACACTCATCAAGGAGAAGGGCTGTGGCCACCCCACGACGGGGCACCAAAGGCTGAGGCCGTCCAGCGGGAGCCGGGAGCCGGGAGAGCAGAGCTCATCAGAACCCACGTGCACAGCCGGCGGGGCCGGGAAACCCCACCTCCTCTGACGGGGAACATTCTCCTTTTTCATAGATGGGAAAATTGGAAAATAGAAGGAAAAAAACCAGCGTGGCACTTGTGAAAGAATACCACAGCCAAGTAGAAAAGAACATTATCCTAAAGACTCAGGGAAAGACATCATCCCACGACAGGACCTGCCTCTGAAACCTGAAGAAAGGCCTGCTGTCTGGCCTCCCAAGGAGGACATAAGAAGATACGGGCTTCAGAGAGAGAAGACTGAAGGAAAAACATCCAGGTAAGAGCAGAATTAGAATCGTCGTTTAAGGCAGAATTAAAACGCAGAAGAAAGAATCAGTGATTGGATAGACATGCTTGTGAAACTCTCCCAGAAGGTAGCAGAAGGCAAATAAACAAAATTGATTGGAGGAAAAAAATGGCCTTAAAGATAAGAGCACGGATATCCATCCTTAAAAGGATAGGTGTTCTCAACGGAGAAGCCAGAACGATTGGAACAGAATAGACTAAGAGTGAAGCCTTCACATTGAAGCAACTCAATGTGTCTAAGACTGAGTCCATGAAAAGAAGCCAAATATTAGACCTATCCTAATGAAAATATTTAACTATAAGGAGAAAGAATAAATCAGGCAAAATAAATGAATTGTCAGAGTGGCGTGAGGTTCCCTCCATGATGCTAAATATTAAGCAAATAGAGCAACCCCTCCAGGTGTTTGACAGGAAAGGGAATGGCTGAGAAATTTCATATTCAGTCAAGCGGTCACTCAACTGTGACAGAGTCGAGAAAAATCAAATCCTGGAATGCAAGGCCCCCATCCCCACCCTTGTCCTCCAAAACAGTGCTTGGAGATGTCCTTCAGCCAACCGAGAGGTGAATCCAAACGAAGAACTCTAGAGTGCAACAGACTGGTATAAAATCTGCTGTGAGCTTTGAAACCATTCGTGTATAAAGCCAGCTTAACAACTGTAGTAAACAAGGTGAGAAAACAAAGAAAATGGTGCAGTTAGTTCATGAACACAAATGAAATGTGAGGCAAAACTGATAATTTAATGACTATAATCTGTAAATTGAATCTACAAGACCTGGAAGAGACAGAAGAAGTAAATTCCTGTCCTGATATTCCTGTGATCTGTTCTGCAGTTTCAGCAGTGCAGGGCCACAAGTGGCGTTCCGGAAATGCAGGAGGAACGATTCGCCTGACGCAGGGAGAAAGGCCAACCTTCGCTCCCAAGAGCCCCACAAGCAGCTTCACGCTGGTTTCCCTTTCCTGGCGCGCTCTGGTTATCCATGCTCCCCTCCCTCACGCCAGCCCAAACCATTCTGTTGGAGTCTGGATGGTTTTGAGGAAGTGGCGCGGGAATGCAGACCACACCAGGGCTGACAGTTTAGCCAGACTCATGGTTCCTGAGAGTCCCAGCCCCCTGTGGACCAGCTGCAGGGAGATGCGAGAGCCTTCCCTGCCCTTTATGTCCATTTCCCACTAAACAAAATAAAGCCCAAAGAGGAAATCACATCTTCAGTTTTATATGGTTGTCTCAGATCTTTCCTCTCTCCCCCCTTCCTCCTGTCCATCCAAGAGAGCGATCTCGGAGGCCCTATTACATCTCAGACAAGCACGATGCTGTTTCCTTCCCTCTCAGCATGAGCATGTGGAGAAAGGCAGTCACACCAGGAATCACAACAAAATATTCACAACACACGCTGCATCGCCCCCCCTTCATGTTTTGCAATGTGCTCGCTCTATTTTGACATCCCCCAGAGCCTAGCATCGGAGTCTATAAACAGGGCCCACATAATTAGGCTAATGACATCGATATTCTCAGTTCAACTGGGTAATGGGAGCATTTATTTCACTTTGGAAATCTCACACACAGTCTGTTGAGGGCTGCAGAATTATGACGCTCTTGGAGCTCTGCCTACAAACCTCCTCTGTCTCAGATTTAACTCGCTCCATCTGAGCCCTGCTTTGGTTTAGGCCCCATGTTGGGGCGGGGAGGCAGAGGCACCATCTTGTCTGCACCCGTTTATCTACCACAGCGGCAGCCTGGTTTCTTGGCGCAAGAGCAGTAGAGGGACTGACTCATCACCCAGAAACACCTTTGTCCCTGTTCCTGTCATGGCCCGACCTTGGATGAGTCCTTTGCATTCACCAGCCTCAGCTTTGCCCCCATAAAGTGGAGGGATGTCACTGGAGAGTGTCTAAGTTCCTTTTTGGGCCTAAATGTCCATTAAGTATCTGTGCCTTCAGCCCACCATGGCACAGAAGCATCTTTTTCTTAAATTTGCTCTTTCAATTTCTAAAGCACAACCAGCGCTGGACACAGACCCCGTTGTAGAATCAGGAAACAGGGCATCCAGAATTCCTAACACTTCATGTTTCCTCCCTGCCCTGACTCACGGGCCACTGGGATTCCCATGCTCATGGACTCTTTTCTTCTTATGCATGACAATTATGTGTTACTATTAATAATAGCAGTTTATTGAACCAGCATTTATGGAACACCTGCTATATGACAGACTCTCTGTCTGGAGCCAACGCATGGATCATGAGTGAAGATGAAGGTGCTGCCACGACACAAGCATTCTCACGTGAGAATCTGCAAGGCACGTCCACACACACTGTCCCAGTGATCCAAATGTCTGGCTGCTGGGAGCAGGTCTTATTCATCCTATTTTACAGACGAAGAAATTAAGACAACAAGGGGTAAAGGTTGTATATGAGACACGGCACATTAGAGGCAGAATTTGAGCCTTCCTGACCCCAGACCTCCGCCCTCTGTGCTGTACTGAGGCTGGGAATGAAGCTGAACCACTCTGAGCTTCACGGGGTGTAAAGAGCCACATCTCAGGATGAGCCTGGGTTGTAGCCCTACTTTGCTCTTATGAGTTGTGTGTGTGACTTGGGTAAAATAAGTTCCTTGTTTTAGCCCCAGGGTTGGAATACGTGATCCTTAAGGTCTTATCCAGAGCAAACCGTCCGTGATGTGTGCCTTCTCTCGAAGGCTGGCACGCTCTCTAACACGCCTCTCAGATCACGAGGAAGGGAAGACCTGGGTGCACAAGAATTATTTCAAGCACGAGGAAGTGCCTGGAGTGGGTCAGAAAGGCAGGTGTGGTGGAACCTTTCTGCAACTCCCTCATCTTCCCACAGAGGTGGCTGTTGTCCCAGGCTTCTTACTTGGGCAGGGCCTTTTCTGGACAATTTTCTGGAGTTGGGCTTAAGCCAGTTTGCCAAAGTCATCAGGAATACGGAGCCAATTGTCTTAGCTTCAACAAATGCATATTGAGCACTTACGACATGCCAGGTCCTGAGAAGCCACAGCCCTATGTTCAAGGGATGAGCCCAGGGTGGGTGGGGACCTGACCCAAGGAGAGCCAATCAGCAGGGAGGGCAGTGATATATGACAGCTGTGGTCAGCCGGGCCAATCAGAACGCCTCTAGGCTAAAACTGCGGCTGCCATTGCTAAGGGACCTGGCTGGCCCAAGCAGAAGGAGGCATTCAGGTAGAGCCTGGACACTCTTGCTGGATGTGGCGTAACCCCAGAGGGGAAAGTTCCAAGACACCCATTATGCCTCAGGGCCTCCCAGTCTCGATATTCGCTGATTCTTTCATCATTAACAGCCTTGTGTGTGACAATGTGAAATCATTTAGATGTCCAACTACCTGGCAAGGGGCAAGTGAATTGTGATATAATCATGATTTATTTAATCATTTTACATCAAGGACTCTGAGAGGCAGTGCAGTGGTGAGGGCATGGCCTTTGTCGTCAGACATCCATTGATTCAAAACCATCTCTGCCTCTTATTGTGTGTGTGACCTTGGGCAATTTACTTACCCTCTCTGAGCTTCAGTTTCAACATCTGTAAAATTGAGAATAATAACACCTTCATTTCAAAGTTCTTTTGCATATTGGAATGAATGTCTGTAAATAGCATGATATCATGCTCAGAATATAGTATGTCTCTGGCAAATTGTAGGTCACCACAAAATGGCTAAATCATCATTATCTAAGTCACAGACTATTTTGAAGCCATTAAAATGATGCGTACAAAGCATTCCTAATAATGTGGGGAGATAGTTATATGATAAAAATTCGTAGTATAAAAATGTCTAAACTATATAGTAAAGATTCATAGAAAAAGGTAAGAAAGAAATATATTGAAACATTAAGAGATCAACTCTAGGTGGTAGATTTGCAGGTGAGTAATACTATTTTTCAGTATATGAGTTGCCTACAAGGAGCAAGCATTACTGTAGAGATAGGGTTCAGGACTCAGACTGGACAGGTTTCTGGCAGCAGGAGTCCACACTGGGCATGGGCGGGCTGGGCTGGAGCTCCCGTGGACACCAACCAAGTGACCGGGGTGGCTCACCCAGGTCAGCACCACGGACAGCGCCAGGACAGCCAAAGCCCCATCTGCATAGGGGCTCCTGCCCTGCGTAGAGTTTGCAGGGCCTGAAGTGACCAGGCCTGGCTATGGCTAGGTGGCCCCATACTCACAGCAGGGGGAAGGTCCTCTGCCCCAGATACTATACCAGCCACGAGGATGACAGATGCCTTGTTTTTTCTTTAGAACAGGGTCTGCTATTGTCTCTGATCAAAAGGGCTCTGACTTTTTTAATGTTTTAAAAATAACAGTACCATATGCAATAAGATGAATAGAAGCCCATTTCCTCATACCCTTGCCAAACGCAGTATTGTTGTTGTCTTAGATTTTTGCCCATGTAAGAAGTAAAAATGGATCTAGTTGTTCGATTTGCTTTTCATTATGAGTGAGGCTGAGCCTCTTTTCATATATTGATTAGAATTTATATTAGAATTTGTATTTCTCTGTACATTTTTAATGTGCTTTTCCCTTTTTCATTAAAAAATTTATTGTAGCTTTTTAAAAAAAAATAAGGACATGTGAAGGTTTTTGTATCAGACAGATCAGGGTTCAATTCTTAGGCCCACCTTCGCTAGCTTGATGATCTTGGGCAAGTCACTTTTTTTTTTCTTCTTGAGATAGGGTCTCCTCTGCCACCTTGGCTAGAGTGCAGTGTCGTGATCATAGCTCACTGCAGCCTCAAACTCCTGGGCTTAAGCAATCCTGCCTCAGCCTCCTGAGTTGCTGGGACTACAGGTGTGGGCCACCACACCTGGCTTGGACAAATCACTTTTCTTCTCTGAGCCTCAGTTTCCTCATCTGTAAAATGTGATATCATATCTTCCTTGTAAGATTTTTGTAAGGCTTTGAGAAAATACATATAAAAACAAAGTATATACAACCCAGCACATAGCTATTATACTTTGGGGGTGGCCCCCCAGTAAGCTTTTGTCAGAATCTTACTCCTCCATTGCTCTGTAACTCCTAAAACCCAGATGAACATTCTGACAAGTCTGTACCTTTTACATGTGGGAAATTCTCCCTACTCAAGATCTCAGGATTCTTGCTCTTGCCATGCCTGGCTCCCTGCCACAGATGCCACGCAACTCTTCCCACATCTCCCCAAGGACAGCCCCACTGCCCGTAATAGCTCCCAAATCGGTAGATGTTAAAGACTGTCAATACCTCCCTGACACTTTCTATGGGAGGAATTTTAAAAGGCCAAGAAAAAAATACCTTGTAAGAAAGTGGGTAACTATGCAAAACAATTTCAATCAGCTAATAAAAGTATTGCATTTCTGTAGAAAATTGCATCTGTAGAAAATGACAAGTTAACCCTCATGCCACGAATTGGAAGGAGTTTTGCATTAAGCCTGGGTCTCAGCTACACATAAGGTGATTGGTTTAGCCAAACACCCATTTACAATTTATATACCCTCATAAATTTACACACATCTAATTGCTGACTCCAAGCATGTCCCCACTTCCCTGCCTCTACTCACATCCTTCCCTCTGCCTGGATTCATTCCACTCCTGCATGAACAGATCATAACCAGCTCTTAACTATGAGCACAGCTGCCTCCTATTCCAGGCAGCCTTCCTTGCTCTGTCCTGGTAGATTTCTTTCTGTATCTATGATCTCTTGGCACTTTGTGTGTTCACGTTCTAGGAACCCCAGATGTGCATAGGTTTGTCTGCCCCACAGAAGATGCGCTCCCCAACACAGGACACAGCTTGTTCACCTCTGCACATTTAATGCTGCATACGAGGCCCAGGGAAGAACACGCGCTCATCAAAAGTTGAGCATTCAGTTGAGCATGTAGAAGACAAGAGAAGAATCTTGACTCCATGTCTTCCTGGCCCTGTGGCCTTAGGGACACTTGAACCAGGCCCAGGAGAGAAGCCAGAGGAGGGTGAAGCATCAAGAACAGGGTTCCAATCCTGGCTTCTCCACTTGATGGTTGTGGGACCTTGGGGAAGACCAGTTCTCTGCATCTCAGTTTGCTCAGCTAAACCATGGAGATAATAACACCCACCTCAAAATGTGGTGAGAATATGGTGAAATTATACAAACACACACACGCTTTTGGGTATGGTGGGTGTGGCCTAGCCAAGTGCATAGAATTTTGTAGGTACTCAGCATATGGTTATTATTATAAGATAAAATAATAGTAATACAAGTAAAGATTAAAATTATGCATGCATCATTATTCATGGATGGGAGAAATAATGGCAGATAAAGAGAATTCCTTACTGAAGAAACACAAAAGCATGTGGTATAGCCCAGGATCTAGGGGGAACCCTGTGGGGTATGCGCCTGGGGGGTTGGTGGATTTCTGTTGGGTGTGGCTGAAAAAAGGGATGCATGGACATGTTCAGGCTCTACAAATATTGAAATGGAATGGTGACTATTGTCCCACTCATTCATGCGTTCACTCCAGCCCGGGAGACGCAGACGTGTGGAGGTAGAATCCCAGAAAGTCAATCCTAAAACTCCCTGACACCCACTCCCAGCCAGGCTTCAGAAGCAGCAGGAAGTAAACTTGGGGGTGAGGTGGATTTATATCTAGTAAGTAGAAATGTAAGGTTTAAATAACCAACATTTTGCAGAAAGTATGAAATTGAGTAGGAACTGGGAGAAACTATACAATCAAATATTTCACTTGTTCCATTTTATAGGTAGAGAAACTGAGTCTCAAGGAGGTTACGTGTCTTGCCAAGGCCATTAAGCCAGGGTGGGGCTAAGCCCATCAGGAAACTGGAGCCGGAGTCCAGGGGGCCTGCCCAGCTTCCGAGGCACCCGGTGCTCACCCTCAGCTCTGTTTGCCTTAGGCACACTTCACATGGAAAGGAAGTGAACATTCCCTTGAGCATATGATCAAAATTAAGGAAACTCATCAACTGGCTCAGGCTTAGCAGGACAAATTAAGTGGAAGTAATCGTGATGGATAATTTGGTTGTAATTCACAGGGCCAGCCATGAGCTGCTGGCAGTTTACCAGGAAAACTTTCAAAAGTACTTTAGGTCAAGAGCCCTTCACCTGTGTGCCCTCCTGACTCCACCTGTGTGCCTGCCTGACTTCATCTCTCTGCCCACCTGTCTTAGTCCATTTTGTGTTGCTATAGCAGAATACCTGAGACGGGGTAATTTATAAAGAAAATAGGTTTATTTGGTTCACAATTCTGGTGGCTAGAAAGTCCAAGATTGGGCAGCCCATGTAGTGAGGGTCTCATGCTGCTTCAGCTCATGGTGGAAAATGGAAGAAATGGTTGTATGCAAAGAGACCAAACACAAAAAGGACCAACCTGCTGTCATGGTAACCAATCCCACCCTGACAGAGTGAGAACTCACTCGCAAGAGTGGGCATTCACCTACCCGTGAGGGATCTGCCCCCATGACACAAACATCAGGCTCTACCTCCCAACACTGGCACGTTGGTAATCAAATTTCAACACGAGTTTTGGCAGGGACAAACCACATCCAAACCATAGCACCCCCTGACTTCACCTGTCTCCCCACCGGGAGCTGATGCAGGGAGGTGTGCCCTGTCTGAGGCGCCCTGTCCTTACTTCCATCTGTCCCCTCCCCTCTCCCCTTCCTGCTCTGGACAAACGCCATGGTCTCCCGCCAGGGCCACCTCTAGCTGGCACCCTCTTCCCTGGCTCCTCGCTGCAGCAGCTGGGATCTCCCTAGAACAGGAGCCCAACCCTGTCAGGCCTGTGCCTAAACCTCTCCTCCCTGAATTCTAACGAACTTGCAGATGGGCTGCCGGAGACCACATCTGCCCCTGGGGAGTTTCAACAATTGTGAAATTTCATGCGAATATCCACAATGCTAATTTTTCTTGAAATCTCAGACGATTGTGACAACCCGGGCCCCATTCCCAGATGGTAAAAATTGAATGGAGCCAAGTAGCTACTGTCCCTCCAGTGGGGCACACACAGTCCTGTGTGCCGTGAGCCAGGCCAGCGCTGTATTTACGTCACCTGCTTGGTCCTGTAGCCACAAGAGTTGGCGGCTCCTGGCACTCAACAACAGACTCCCAGCCCCTGACCTTGGTGTTCCAAGCACCTTCTCGTGACTGGGGCTCCGTTTTCCACATTCTGCTTCCCTCACCACCTCTCAATGTCCACACCTTACACTTTGTCCCTCTGTCACCGCTTCTCAAATAAACAGGCCTTTGGGCACGACCTCTTCAGGCCTTTTCCCAGCCAACTCCTATTCATCCCTCAACACCCAGCACAAACATCACCTTTTGCAGTAAGACACTCACAGGGGTGAACCTGACCCTTTCTCAGGCCCACAGTGCTTGGCCCCGAGCAGGCACTTGCTGGCTGCTGTTCTCTGATTTGCCTCTTCCTACCACTTTCTTTTGCTAAATCCAAGGAGATACTATTAGTTGATGAAATCAGCTCATTTTTAAAAAGGTCTCTGAAAATGATTACTGGAAGGATGCTCATATTTTTAGAATTAAATTACTCATTAGTAGATCTCTACTGACTTTTGACTTTATAAAGTCAACCTATCCCTCCCAGTGACTCCTGGGGCCGGGAAACATGGTTTTTCTTCGCTGCAACAGCATTTCAGCTGAGCACGTGGCTTTGTTCAGAAAGGAGAATGTTAGCAGTGGTGACCTCTCTCCCTCTAGCGTGCTTATTAATCCTGCTTTCCAAGAAGAACATTCTGATGTTGGAGCTCTTCTTTGTCCTTCCCGCCTTGCCACATCCTAACACATATCTGTGCACCAGTCATTAAAATCTTGTTTGTTCACTGAGATGTGACTTCCCCCCAGAAATCTGACAGTCTCAACTTCATCAATTCACAAACCAACAGAGCTTTTCAAAAAACTAATTTCATAATTATGAACTCAGATCATTTATTTGTCAAATTAACTGAACAGAAACAGAAACATCAGATAATTTACCTTCCTTAGTCCACTACAAACACTGACCACAAACCTCTTGCCAGCCAGACACGGAACTTCTGCTTGATTCAACTTGGAAAAGAAAAAACAACAGTGTCTGTTAACCTCTCGGATTTTAATGTGTAAACACGCCAGTTAATCCTAAAGCTATGGACATACAAGGGCAGAGAAGTGCACTGCCAATCTGCTGACTCCCTGCCACACGTGGTCATTGAGCACTTACTTGAGGTGTGACTGAGGAACTAAGATTTTAATTTAATTTTTGTTAATTTAAATGTAATTTAAAACTGATATTTGATTCTGTTGTTGCAAAACTTAAATGTCTTTGCAACAACTTGGGCATGTGAATCTACTTTTTCAACTGTCTATTTTATGAAATCTAAAGATAGATCAAGTAATTTCCAATAAAAATTTAGTAGCTGAATTGATGCACTATATATATAAATTATATACTAGATTTCAAAGGCTTAGTATGGAACAAAGGATGTAAAAGATCTTAATAATTTTTATATCAATTATTTGTTGACATAATAAATTGGATATATTGTGTTAAATAAAATCAACTTCACCTGTTTCTCCTTACTTTTTGAATATGGCTAATAGAACATCTAAATTACATACGTGGCTCATACGCTATTTATGTGGAACTGAGCTGGTACAGAACGAGGACGGGCGAAGTTGGATGAGAGATCGTCTCCCAGTGTCTCACGTGAAGAGTGAACAGACTGAGGCCGGGTTCTGGGGATGTCTCACCTGCCCCAGCTCTGGCAGTGAAGCTCAGCACAGCCACGTGGAACCCCAGGTCTCCCGGCACCAGCCCCAGGATCTGTGCTATGTGACATCCATTCCGGCAGGGACCTCCATCCATCTTCTGAATATATCACACTGTCCCCTTCAATGAAGTTTGAACCGTGGGCCTCTCGGGCATCTGTAATATGCACACATTATGGCCCAGGAGTCAGGAGACGGCAACTTCTCCACTGGAGAAGGAGCCACGTAAAAATAAGATAAGCTAGTGGACATGAAAGCCTTTAAAAAAATTTTTTTAAAATTTTTATAGATGGGGTCTTGCTCTATTGCCTGGGCTAAGGTGCAATGGCTCGATCATAGCTCACCATAGCCTTGAACTCCCGGCCTCAAGCAATCCTCCCACCTCGGCCTCCCGAAGTGCAGGGATTACAGGTGTGAGCCACTGCGCCCAGCCACGAACACCTTTTTGACTGGAACCTTCATTCGAGGCATCCCTGGGGACAGCATAGCACACTGGCATCTTTCAAATGAACACAGTCATCTCCACGGATTCAGTCAATGACTCTGCACATTCTCTTGCCGACGTGGCTGATCTAAAAGGCCCTGGTGATTTTCTAGTGCTTGTCACTCTGCTTCCCCAGTGAGTGAGCATCCTCCCTCCCTCCTTCCCTTGTCTCTCCCTCCCTCATTCTCTCTCTTCTTTAATGAGACATGGTCCCACCTGCTGCCCTACCTGGCATTCTGTATAACACGCATGTAGCAGGAATGGCAAGCAATGTCATGCCAAGCAAGGCAGGGGGTCAGGAGAGTTGGAAGAGAATTTCATCACTCTCCAAGACATGGATTCAAACAACCCCCTGTTGTCTACGTAAGAAAAAGAAATGCATTTGGCTGCTGTTCTCAGGGAGGACCTCCCTTCCTGCAGTCCCTGTCTGTGATGGGGAAGCCAGTCGTCAAGGTTACCCTGTGGGGAGAAGAGACAAGCCACGCCCTTGCCGCATGTCACCTGGGAGAGGGGAGCACTGCAGTCCTGGCACTGGAGCCTCAAAGGAACACAGCACCAAGCCTGCCCTGCCGAGCTGACGCTCAAGCTTTGGGGGGAACCAGCTGAGAACAAGCAAACACACAAATAAGATATTTAATAATTTCCAAAACAGCAAGTGCTTTGAAGAAAATAAAGCAACGTTAACTGGCTCGAGAGAAATGGGGGAAGAGGGGTACCGTTCTGGGCAGCGTGCACTGGGCAGTGCACAGGGACAGGCTTCTGAGAAGCTGACGTTCAGGAAGACAGGAATGGGCCAAGGAGGGAGGCCTGAGTGTCTGGGAAGAAGGGTGCAGGAACAGAGCAGCAGCAAGGCCAGGGGACGCAGAGAGCACAAGGAGCCTGCCTTGGGGCCAGTTCGCCCTGCGTTTTGGAGCCCCTAAAATTAAGGAGGCAGAGGCCTGAGCCACTGGGCCCACTGTTTACCCAAGGGAGGCCCAGAGCTGCGCAGCCCGGCAGGGGCTCTGGCGTCAGCTCTGGCATCTGGCTTCCAATCTGCATGGCAGGGACACTCTCCTTGTGTCCCTTCTTTGTCCTTCTAATCCCTTAAAGCAGGGCGCAACAGGAAACTAGCAGAACTCTATTTATGCCTCTATTTTATCTGAAAAATAAGGAAGAAATTGGCTTTACTTTTACTTAGTAACCATATCGATACTGGCACCCTCTACCTGCACCGTCACACTGTAATCTACCTGTATTGTCACATGGTAACCAATGTCTTGCCACTGTGACTTGTCAACATTTATGTGCAAAGGGATGTCCCTGGAGCGGTTAATTTTATAGACAACATCTTTCAATAGAAGACTTTTATAATGAGATGGGGCACAGCCATGGAGATCTTATATACTTGCTTGAAGTTGGATGAATATCTCATAAACAAGGTACTTTTAAGAGCTGTTGAACTCAATGGTGAATTATGTATTTTTCTTTTACCAAAAGACACAGGTTCCAAATGGGAATTAAAGGCAGGCTATTATCACTTGTATGCTACTCAGCTTATACTTTCAAAAAGAATCAACACATGCAACTTGTCCCTTCAAGATCAAGAGCTACTTTAATAAGAAGTGAGAAAAATCTCTCCTTTCCAAACAGATTTAGGCTAGGAAGGCAGTACTTTAAAAATGTTTGTTTGGAAATATTTTTTAGTAGAGGTTTGGAAATATTTTTTAGTAGAGGTTTGGAAATATTTTTAATGTTCCAAATGTAATGTTTGGACATATTTTTGATGTTATGAAATAACATAAAAATAATTTTAAATGTTATAAAATCTCTCAAACATGCAGTCCTTAAAATCTTGGAAACAAAATTTTCTTAGCTCTTTTAAAATCTTCCAAACAAAGGGATTCAGTATGGTTTTACACCATCTGTTAAAAATATTTAAAATGTGGCACCTTCTAGTGAGTTTGTAATTGACAATTGATGTCAATCAGCTGAACTTCAACATAAAATTTTGCAGACCTATTGGATGGGATTGAAAAATGAGACTTATGATTTAGTAAGTGATGTCAGCAATGCCCTCCTTCCACATGCATCGATGTGTCTTTGTGCAGGATGCTTTTCACCTTTGGAGGCCGTGAACTTCAAGCACTAAAACAAACTGATACGCACCCAGGCTTGCTGTATCACAAAGGGTTAGAGGTATTCACTACCTTGTTGCTCTCGCTAAAGTACTATTACTATTAAAATTTCAATTGCAAACAAAAAGATTCACATAAAATTTGGATTAAAATTATTTATTTCATCTTGAGCTCATCCGTTTAAATGTGTGAACTGTGTGTATATTTACAAAGAATATAACATACCACTAGAGTAGTACATGAATATCACATAAACATAAATAAATAGACAGTAGGAGTGCATACCCCATATTTTTTAGCAATGGAGTAAGTGAATGAAAAAGTCTGGGGCCTCAGCTTTCGAAGACCTGTGTTACTGCCTTGCCTTTGGGTATTGGCCCCAAGGGAAGACCCCAGCTCGTAAGGAGCCCAGGACCTCTAAGAGCAGGATGTCCGTTGGGTATGGCAGAGAGAAGAAGAGGATGCTTTGATCCACCCCCAGCTCCTGCCCTCCACACACCTGGTGGGTAGCCTGGGCCAGGCTGGGATTCTCCAGGCCTCTTTGGACACAGGACTCTGGCTCTTAGGTCACCTGTGAAGGGCCACCCTGAGGCCAGGGCAGCGCCGCAGCCCAGCCCCTCGTGGTCTGCCTGTCCCCCCGAGCGTGATGCACTCCGGCCAGCCTTCGCCTCACACTCGGCCCCACCTCTCCTTCATGCGGGCCCTGGGCAAGGCACCTAACCTCTCTGAGTTTGTGGCCTTCTCACCGGCACACAGGCACAATCGCAGTAGCTTCGCCTCCTGGATCTGCTTGGTATTAAAGGGAGATGAAGTGCCTCAAGCAGCAAGGGAAGGCCCTAATCAGTTCTCCCCTCCCTCCACCAGTCCACTCGGTCATGTTCACAGGGACCCCGGGGAACCCCGCTCCCCACACGTTTATCTGCTCCCACCCCACCACTGTCTGTCTTAGGGTTTCTTAGGTGCCCCTTTGGGCCAGACCCTAGTAGGGTGGAGCCCTTCGTAGTGTGGGAGCCCTTCCGTGCTGGGGCGGGGAGGAGAGGGGTGGGCGGGAGCCTCCGGTGCCACAGTCATTCATTCACTCACGCATCATTCATGGGCCCAGAGGGAGCCGCCTCCCATCTCTGCCCTGTGCCCTGGAGGAGACACAGTCTGATGGGGGAGGCAGACAGTGTGCACAGTCGGCCACAGCCCAGGGCAGTCACTGTGGGGCCCAAGGGGTGCCGCCCAGGCAGGGGAATGGCTGTGAGGGGCCCTCACTCCCTTCTCTTTGTGAGGCACCTACAGGTCATCCCCCAAGGCCCAAACCAGGGCCCCCATCGGTGCATCCCAACCTGTAGGGGGTGGCCCGGGCCTTTGCTCACTTATTCCATGAGCAGGTGGGGGTGGGGGGGTGTTGGTGAAGGCCAAGGCCAGGAGGATCCGTGCAGAGGGAGGAAGGGAGGTCTGCCCCTGCTATAGAGAGGTCCTGCTTGGGACTGTCCCTCTCTGGGCCGCCTCCTCTTTGGATCACTGTCTCTGGGAGCAACGTGTCCTCTAGGGGAAGTCCCAGGATGCCGCCTACATGGCCAAGGAGGCCTGGAAGGAGGAATCCCCAGGACGCTGGGCCCCTTTCCTGTCTTCCCAGAACCCACTGCTCAGAGCCTGTGTCACAGAGGGTCCCCTCTGCCATCCACCCATGCTCCTGGTGGTCACTGGACAAACACGTATGGAGCCCCTTAGGGACAAAACTAAACCAGACCGGCATAACCCTGCTCTCAGGGAGCAGATGGGCTGGAGGAGGAGGCAGGAAGGGGTCTCCTTGTCCCACCACTTGAGAGAACATGCGATTGGCTCCACAAAGGATGGAGCAGGCCAGGCCTACACCCAAGGAGGCTGCCTGGAGGAAGGGGCTCTGGTTTGAGAGGAGGGCAGAGCTTTGAAGAGGGGCTGAGAGCAGGGAGGAGAGGAGGCCTTGGGGCGGGCAGGGCCCAGGCGTGTTCTGAGAGCCGTGGGAGCTCTTGCAGGCCCAGGGTGACAAGTGACACATAATCAGATCTACCTCTGAACATGCAAAATTCAGGCTGCCAAGTCCTCCCCGCCAGGGCCCGGATGGTGCCCAGCACCTGGCGGACAGTCAGCTCACAGGGCATCTTTGTCGAGTTGAGTGGATAATGCTGAGAGACCCTCACACTCTCCCAGGAGCAATGAAGTGTGGGGCTCCGTCACCACGCTGGGGTCAGCAAGTCCCAGGAAGCTAACTAGCGGGACTTGTTGACAGGCTATATTTGTTCCTTTCCATTACTCACTATAATCACCATTATTGCAGCTGAGCGATGTTCATAATTTAACTCTGTGACCTCCTTTGGGGCTGGGGCTCTGATGCTGCCTGCCCTGGCCCGTTCTCCTCCTGATGTGCTCAGCTGCACAGGCCCTCCCACTTCCTGGGGCTCCTTCCCTTTCAGTCCAGTCCCCGGCCCCCGGCCCCTACTCGCTCACTCTGACCACCTCCTCCAGGAAGCCTTCCTTGACCTGCCTTCTTTTCTCACTGGGAGCGACGCTGGACTGCCTCTGTGTGCCTCTCATCTCAACCCCCTCCGAGTCTACCCACCACACGGGGCCTGGCCCAGAGCTGCAGTCACTGCACATTGGGTCAACAACCCCAGGCCCATCCCGGGTCCTGCCGTGTGGCTTCCCACCTCTGGGCCTTTGCTCCACCAGTCCTATGCTGGGATGCCCTGTCCCTATTCTCCCCCTGGCACATGGGTCCTGCCTCAAGGCCGTCATTCAAGCCTTGTCCAGCCAGCAGAGACCTGTCCTGTCTGCCTGCTCGTGAGGCTGGGCGCAGGCCCCGCCAGCCTCTGTGTCCACAGCACCCCACATGAGGCTTGGCCGAGAGGCGACACACAGCATTTGCCAAAAGACCAAATGAGCAAATACTGCGCAAGCTCGCTGCCATTCTATCTGCTTCTCAAACAAATGCTGGCATAGAGGTGTTCAGGGCTGGGGCCTGTAGTAACAGATTCATTATTTTAATAAATACAGGATGCTCCCGCTCCAGAGATGGGGACAGCGGGGCGGGATTCTCATAAAAGCTGTAAACGGGGATTTCCATGGCGAGCACCTCCGCAGTCTCCCTGGGCTGCCTTGGGATGAGAACGGGCAGAACAGCAAAGCCAGCAGCCAGGCGGACGCATCACCGATAGACTCCAAGTCACGCCTGTCAGGATTTTAGTTTTCACGTCACTGCCCCTCCCTCCCCCACCCTGCTGATATTTGAGTGCTGGACTCCGGCTTTGGCCCCAGTGAAAACCTTCCCCAACCCTCCTGGAGACCTAAAGGTTTGGTGAGGGACATGGCAGATGGGGCCTGGCATGGAGGACAGAGGACAAAGTCAGTGCCAGGAAGCATTTTCCAAGTCACGCTGCCTCTCTGGACGGCCCCACCTCCCAGCTCCCAGCCATCCCCTGTGCGGGAGGCAGATCCGCAGGCGGTGCAGAAAAGGTTCCCTCCCTTTGAAAATGGTGAAGGAAGTGGGGAAGGCAAGGGTCTATCCAGCGGTCTACAGAGCAGGGTGCTCCAGAGTCAGGTCAACTGGTGACCAGGCCAGCACGGGAGCAACCTCTGGCAGGGGGAGTTGGAGAGTCCACGTGTCAGAAGCCCCATGGAGAAGGTTCCTGTCATGACTGCAGTGTGTCCAGCCCCAAGTGAGGACACGTGCTCAGCTGCCCGCTGGTCCCTGGGCTCCACCGGCCACTGCCTTATGGACCCATAAATCGGGACTCCACAGAAGACAGGATACTTTCTAATCCTTTGCTCACTGCCCTCCCCTCTGCAGTCACTGAAATCCAAAATAATGATGTCCTCTCTCTGCTCTATCAATAACACCTTAGGCTGAGCAATTAGCACGTAGAGCCGGGATTATTTGGGAGGAGTCCCTGGTCTCATCTTCTGCAGCGGAGGATTGTGCCCTTACCTTTGGAAGCAGGCTGGGAGCTCTTGCCCCTGCCCGGCAGAGCTGGGGAACAAGTCACCTTATCCAACCACTAACAGATCACTCCGATTGTCTTTAAAAGCCGCATCCATCAGGGTGGGGAGAAAAGGAAGTTCCAGAGAGGCCATATCCATCCAGTGGCTGAGCAAGGACTTTCTCTGGGCTGAGGACGGTTAAGCAGTGCCTCACAGTTTTCAAGACACTGCCCTGGGATCGAGGGGAGAAGACACTTACCCCTGCCTCCCAGCCCAGCCCTCAGCCTGCGGACATAGTGGAGTCTTTCCTCTCTCATGGTGGGGGGTTGGGGAAATCAAAATGACCCTTGAAGAGTCTTTAAAAAGATCCAAAAAAGGGGAGTATAGTGCTGTGTGTGCAAGACACACACATCTTACAAGTAGTGTAGTATACACATATAGAACACGTGTGCATGTAAAGAACACATGCATATGTGCAGAATGCATGCATATGTACAGAACACATGTACAGATGCTCCTCAACTTTATGTTGGGTTCATCAGGACATAAAATCATGTCGGGGACTGTCTGCATATGTGTGCATGTGTTCTATATGTACATAACACAATTTACATGTGTATACACAATACACACATGATGTATGCAGTGGTGTACGGTAGGGAACAAAGATGATTCTATGAAATAGAACTTCACAGTGCTGGTTCTTCCAGTGCCAGCCTCTTGCTTGGCAGGGGGGCAGAGACTTGGGGGTCCCATTCACCCTCACCCCAGGGCTCAGTCCCCCACGTGACACCCCTGCCCCTTCCCAGGGACACACACTCAATTACCTGTGGGTCATACACCTGTACGATGCCATGTACCTGTACTGTCACACTCCTACCCATTTTGCAGGGAAGTAAACCGAGGCTCAGAGGAACTGTGAGGGTCACCTTGACCTGGGTGGCACAGGTAGGAGGCAGAGCCCACCCCAGACCGCAGACCCCACACAGGCTACTCTCCATGCCCCCAGCTCTTTTCCAAGACCACCAACTTCCCTCAGGGGCCTCTGGGTTCTGCACCACCCCCAGGACCTGAGCTAGACGCACTAAATGAAGGACACATGTAGCCAGGCTCTGTGTCATGGCCATCTGCTACTGACTCATGTTCAGGGTAACAGAGCTCCATGCTGTCTGTCCCTGGGCTCAGCCAGAAACACCCAAGGATGATGAGGAGTGGCCAGCAGGCCTGACAAGCCACAGGCCGAGGGATTCTGTCTCCGTGGGCCTGCCCCTTGGCTGCACTTGAAGCAGAGAGGAGGCCAAAGCATTTGGGGACATGGAAAAACATGCCACAAAGCTGCAGGCAGGGGGAGGAAGAACTAGTAGAAATGAGTTAGGGGGCCAAGCTGAGAGGGGTTGGTCTCCTTCTGGCATCCGGCAAAGGGTTTGGGGCAGAGGAGGATGTGGTCACAGCTGTGTTTGGGACAGAGCTCCTGGCCACCACGTGGAGATCTGACCAGAGGTGGGAGGTAGGAGGCAGGAGGACAGCACTGAGGCCTGGCCAGGGCCGGAGCAGAGGCTGTGGAGCAGGGAGGGACATGCTGGAGGCAGGGTCCCCAGGACGTGCCACCCTTGGCCATCAGAGTAGGCGTTGGGGTGTCTGGCTGACCCCTGAGGTTGAGAACACCAGCTCGAGCCCTGGTAGGTGGTGATGCCCTGTTCTGAGAAGAGGTCTGGTGGGTAAGGGGGAGCTCTGACCCTCACCCCAAGCCCCCTGGAGGTGGGGTGGCACTGCCCAGTGCTGAGAAGAGATCTGGTACAGAAGGGAGTAGAAGTGACAGGAAGACACCTGCCCAGGGCCAGGGTGGATGCCCAGGTGTAGGCACATTGGTTGGTTTGGGGCAAGAGGTTATGAGTGCTGATGCCAGCAGATGTCTTCATGGAGGGGAAGGGCTCAGGGTGGGATGTCATTATGCCTGGGTATTAGGTGGGGTGGGCACTACAGGCTAACCCCAGCTCTAGCCACATTTCCCAAGTGGTCTGTTTCCTCTGGGGAGGATGTAAAGGCAGCCACCCCCAAGGCCAAGTTGATGAGGAGAACCCCTTTCCCACAGCAGGAGAGCCTGGACAGCCCCACCCCCAAGAAGGGACAGTCACACCTGCTAAAAGGGAAGACAGATAGAATTCAGCCCAGGAAGTACCTGCGATGCCCAGTCTTTGTGTTTATTTGGTTCACTGCTGTTTCTCCCAGATGCCAGTTTTGGGGACACCAAAGAATCACTGCTGAAGCTGGCCTATTCCCCGGCTCGGTGTTGCACCAGCACAACATAAGAGACCGAGGGAAGAGTGTGTCCCCGTCCGTGCCCCAGCCTGTGCCTCACCCAGCTAGATGCTAAGGCAGCTTTGTGGAAAGGGGCCAGCTCACCCCACCTGTGCCTGAAGACGCACACAGGATGCACATGGGACACAGGCTTTCTGACCTGTAACTTGCACCTGGGAGCGGGCTGGGCACACAGGCATAGTACTATCCTTGAAGACACCCTGGAAACCAGAGCAGCTTCCTGGGCTCCCCTAGCTTGCCATGGAGCTACTGATGCACGTGTTGACAAGAAACACAAGATCCCTAGCAGGACGGCGGGAGTCTACACAGAACTGAGACATGTGCAGTGTGAGTTCTGAGCCAAGGTGGAGTCCAGCCTCTGTAAGCCGCTCCCATATGACATGAGCTGGTTCTGAGCATGTCTAGGATGGTTTACAATGTCTGGCTGCACGCTCATTCTTGACCCCTACGGGCAGAGATGAACAAGATCAGCGTCTTTCAGCGGAATTCCCTCCCACCACCTGTAAGAGCAGCCGCCTTCCACTGCATAATACCGTGGTCCCCAGACTGTGGGCAAAAGCACCCCAGGGCGCCAGTCCTCGCACAGGAGTGCAATGGGATATTTTAAGTGTTTAAGGAAAACACAGTGATGTTCAACATTTCTTGGATCCTACACCAACTCCCAGTTTGGGGTTGTTCAGTTTCTACCCCAGATCATGCCACATTCCTCCTGGTGATTCCAAATCTTCATAAAGTTGGGTTTGGGGCAGTCGCTGTGATAAAAAGGAAAATCAGCGTGGAACAGGAAACGAGGTGTAAATGGGGCCCAACGCCAAGGCCTGGGGCACGTGGAATGCACCACAAGCGCACATCCCATCAACAAGCAGTGCCGAGGAACTGAACAAAAATACTATTTTTCCTTTCAATTAATGTGTACCATTTTTAAAAAGTGACTAATATGTTATTAGGACATTTATACTTACTAAGTTGTTTGCACCTAATTGCTTAGTAAGTAGAACTTTCAGGGTTTTTGCTTTTTTATGTGGCTCAGGGGTGCTGTGAAAGAAATGTGCCACTAAGGGCACCGTGAGCTGAGAGGTTTTGGGAACCCTGGCACGGCGGGGACAGGTAGGGGCACTGCCTTGCGCTCTGATCTTGGCTTCTAATGCCCTTCTCCAGTAAGAGGAGCCAGCACGCCTTGCAGAAATGGTTGATTCTTGGACCGGGCAGGAAATACATGAGATGACCCTGGAGCATCTCATAGGGCCAGAAAGCCAGGAAGTGCTCAAATCAGAACAGACACCACAATGACAGGAGTGTAACAAAGGGGCACAGGAGCCAACTGAAAGAGCTGCCAATGACCAAAGCTGGAATGATTTGAACAATAAAACAAATAAAGTGCTGTTGGATTATAGTCAAAAGGATAAAATAAGTATCCATGAGTCCATCCTCATATAACTGACTGAATAAATAAATAAATGGGGGCGAAGAGGCAATTCTCCCACGCAGAATTCCGAGTAATTTGTGTGAATACTCTCCTCTTTAGGAGCAGGGGGCGTGACTCCTTAAGTGTGGGCTGAGCACAGTGACTTCTTTCCAAGAGTATAGTGTGTAAAGGGAGTAAAATTTAAAAAACAGTCCATTCACGGTGCAGAAACCTGACAGACACCACCGCAGCCAGGTGAGCAAGGCCAGCACCTGCAGCGATGGGTCCTGGTGACAGTGTGCGCCCTCGGCAGGACACGATGAGGGTGGTACTCACCTCTGCGCTCTTCCTCCCCAACACCCACAGGACCCCCAACCTGACCAGAAGAGCGTGAGACAAATCCCAGCTGAGGACATTCTTCAAAAGATACGTGCCCAGTCCTCCTCAAAAATGTCAATGTCAACACAAACAAGGGAACTCTGAGAAACTGATGTGAGAACTAACTATAATAAGAGTCCTGGGTGGGGTCCTGGAACAGATAAAGGACCTTAGGTAAAAACCAAGGAAATCCGAACAAAGCACAAGCTTTTAACAATAACGCATCAGTACTGGTTCCTCAGTTGTGACAAAGGTACCACACGAATGCAAGATGCTGACAGAGGGGAAACTGGGGGCAAGGTATGCAGGAATCCCCCGTACGATCTTCACACTTTTTCTATAAGTCTAAAACTCTTATAAAATAAAAAAGTATTTAAAAATGCACTTGAGAAATAAATACAAGATGAAAGCGGGTATCGGAGTCAGCGCATCTGTGTCTGAACCTCGGCTCAGGTCCTTCCTAACTGGGGCAGAGAAGGTCAGGGCTCGGCAAACATCCACGCGCCCCTCCAGGTTGCCCGGCTTCCCGAGGCAGGTCAGGCCGTGCGGCCACTCAGCCAACCGGCCGGAGCCAGCGCAAGGCCACCCACTCCCCGCCCAGCGCGTTAGGGCCGGTGCGCCCCGCCAAGCCTGCCAAGCCGCCAGGCCGCGCACCGCCCTGAGCGAGAAATGAGTTTGTGGGGGCTGAGTGCCTGGGACGGGGGCTGACTGTCCCCGCAGCTGGCGTGAGTGACGCCACAGCCCTGCGACCTCTGCTACCAGTTTCCTCTTCAGCAAAGAGGTGGGGAAGATGACAACGTCACGCGGCCCGCGGGGGAGCCCGAGGACAAGGTGCTGCTGGAGACTGTCGTCCCCACCGTCACATCACCCCCACCACCGCCTCCCTCTGCAGCAGCAGCATCACCATCACCATCATCTCCAGGACGCCACTGCCACTGTCACACCATCATCGTCACCCTCACCTTCCTCATACCATCATCACCCCCACCTTCCTCACTCCACCATCATCCTCACCTTCCTCACACCATCATCACCCTCGCCTTCCTCACTCCACCATCATCTTCTTTATTATGACCATCTTCGTCCTCATTCTCATCCTGTCACCCTAGTCATCTTCACCATCCTCATCTTCTTCGTCACCTGCAGCTTTGTCACTGCTTGTCATTCTAGCATCCACGCCCGTCACCGCACCCCGTCCGCACAGTGTCCGCATCCTCACCGTCCTCGTGGTGTCCTGGTGTAGACGCCACCGCAGCGCATGTCCCGAGGGCGGGACGGCGCTCTGGCTTCCGAGCCCGGCGCGGCGGCATGGGTGTCGGGCGGTCGGGGCGCCGTGTGACACAGGGTGTCTCTGCGTGCTGGTCATTTATTTTTAAAATCACGTCACACCGATCCTCAGTGAGAGGAAGCAAATGCAGGCTGAGCGAGCAGAGTCGCCGCGGAAGCCAGAAACGTCCGGCGGCCCCTGCCTCCTCCCTGCGGGCCCCGGGCCGGCGGCTGGCACATAAGCCTTACTGGTGACACGATGAGGCGCGTCAGAGGAGGGAGATTAACCTCAAAGGCCTGCCTGTGCGCTGCGCCTCGGCAGAGGGGCGAGCGCCACTTCTGAAGTTCAGCTCCCGTGTTGAGCGCGGGCGCGGCCAGCATGTTCAGCAGACAACCCGGGCAAGCCACGCCCTAGATAAGCCAGGCAACTGCCCGGAAATTGGGGTATTTTCTCCTAATTATTGGGACCATTTGCTTCTTTTTTTAAGAATAAAATGTATATAATAATCACTGTAATAGTGACTGTGGCATAGGCCTTTCCTTCTACAAAGAGCTTTTGTGCAGCCTACTGCTGCAGAAACAAGCACAGGATTATGGCCGGGATAGAGGCTTGGTTCAAATCCCAGCCCAGGGGACACCTCCCAGCTCGTGAGCTCGACAGTGCCCTCTTCTCTCCAAGGTTCCTTACACGTGAAGTGGGGGCACCACCACCCAGGGCCAAGACACGGTGAGAAATGTGCCCAAACTCATGTGTGTAAGCTTTGACCTCCACTATCTCAGCATGTGACCTTATTTGGAGACAGAGACTTTACAGAGGTGAGTGAGTCAAGATGAGGTCACTGGGGTGGGCCCTAATCCAGTATGACAGGTGTCTTTATAGAAAGGGAAAGCTTAGGCACAGACACCCCCAGGGAGAACGCCATGTGAGCATGAAGGGGGAGAGCTGTGAGCGAAGGAAGGCCAAGGGTGGCCGGCAAATGATCAGAAGCTAAAATGGAAGCAAGGAAGGGCCCTGGGCAAGGAAGAGCCTCAGCTGGGCTGTGCCTGGAGCAGGAGAACGTGAGTCTCCATTTCACAGGTGGCAAATGGCCTTGGTGGCGTGAGAGCAGAAGGCAGAGATTCGAAGCCAGATCCACAGCCCCAAGGCCCACACTTGAGCTAGCAAGTTCTCAGCGAAGCAGGGAGACACAGTCTCTCTGTCCCTTCTGAGTGTCTCTTCTGAGAAACAGCCTCCTGGGCTTAAGCTAACACCTTGCGTGGTTTCCCTGGCAGGATGCTTTTGTGCTGATGCAAAAACACCCAGGGTGAAAAAAGCAAAGGAGGAACTTGTTATCAAATAAATTAACCTGATATTTTATGTTTCATGAAGTAATTTCTAACAAGTACCATTTTACTGGAATTAGGTTGTTTACATTTTAGCCAAATTGTTCCCACTTACGTTGCTTAGCGATAGTCAAAAGCAAAGAGGCCCTCCATATTCACAACAGTTAAATGAATGACGAGGCCGGTGTGGATTCTAGAACAGTATGTTCACATCAGATAAACAAGTATGATTCTCTGCTTGTGTGCAGAGGGAATGAACTCTATCTGTGTCACCTAGAACCTGCAGTACTGAGCTCTCCACCCGAGCTGTATATTAGAGGCAGTGAGTCTCCCATCAATGGAGGCATGTAAGCAGACACGGATGGCACCTGGTCAGGGAGAGAGCTCCCAGGAAGGGAGCAGGGGCAGACCCCCCTCCAAATCCCAGAGTTCTGAGATCATGCTCCTCTTGTTAGCCGCGGTGACTATCTCACGTAAAGGGGGCAGAGACCAAGTTGTAGAGAAAATAATCCCCAAAGACGCCTGCTCAGTATGAGAATGGTGGGACATTCTGGTGATGGAGAGATGGCTACTGCACCGGACTTGCCCTGGGCAAATCACTTACTGCCCCGACCCTCAGTTTTATCTCCAGTAAAACGGAATAAAGGATGAGGTCTCCAGGAGGGACTGTTGCCCGTGTTCTTGGCTGCTGCACTCCCAGGACCAGGAGCAGGCCCTGGCCGTTGTGGCACGCAGTCATCGTTTGCAGATCCTCAGACAGAGGAAGAGAGGAGCTCTGCACACCCGGGCGTGCCTGGCCTGGGCCCCTCTCCATCTCCTCCCCACCCTGCGGTGTCACCCCTCACCCCCAGCCAATGAGAGGAAGGACCGGGGGTCAGCAGGCCCCATCTGCAGGACAGATTTTGTATGGCCAGGGAACTCTTCCTGCATTTTTAAAGCATTATATATGGTTAAATAGTGACACACACACCCCTTAAATTCATATCTACCTGGAACCTCAGAATGTGACCTCTTTGAGGAACAGGGTCTTAGCAGATATGATTAGTGAAGATAAGGTCACAGTGGAGTAGGCTGGGCCCTAAATCCAATGATTCTGTTGTTACAAGGAGGAGGAAACTTGGACACAAACACAGAGGAGAAGAGTGCTGGAGCACTGTGGCCCTAAACCAAGGAAGCCAAGGATGGCCGACAGCCATCAGGAGCTGGACAGAGTGAGGAAGGATGCTCCCCTCTAGAGCCTCAGAGGGCGAGTGGCTCTGTCGACACCTTGAACTGTGAGAGGATAAATTCCTGTTATTTTAAGCCACCCAGTTTGTGGTACTTTGTTATGGCAGCCACAGGACACTGATACAGGTTATAAATTAAAACAGTACAAAGCAAAACAAAACAAAGTAGAATACGCAACAGAGACAGCATGTGGCCCCTAAGGCTTAGAGTATTTATTATTTGGCCCTGTACAGGAATCGTTTGCCCACCCCCGTTCTTGATTAGAACCCAAACTTCCTGTGACCACCAGAGTCTTCAAACCTGCCTCGTCCCAGCCTCACCCAGGCCACTGCTCTGGCCACACTCAGTCACACACCATGGCCATCCGTCTCTCTTGCCCCAGGACCTTTGCACATGCTGTTGATCACAGCTCACACACCACCTTCTCAGGGCAGCCCTCTCTCCCCAACTCCCCACAGACTGAGGCAAGTACTTTGTTATACTGCTTCAGAGGGCCCTGAACACTTTTTTCCCCATATTGCCACAGGGGTAATTAAGTACAATAGTTAGTGACAATTAATTAAAATCTATAGCTAATTGTCATTAATTGGGTGGTTATTCACTCAATGCCTGCCCTCACACTAAGTCATCAATTCCATGGGGTAGGGGCTAAGTCCCCAGTACCTACCACAGTGCCTTGCACAGATCAAGTTAGCCCTCCAGAAATATTTGACGGGTAGGTGGATGGACAAACCTAATTTCAGGAGCTCCCCAAGCTGGCCCGGACTTTGAGCCCCTCCCCTCTGTGTCTGTCATTAGTCCTTGGCTCCTGCCTGGCCTGGAGTACCACCTGGACCTTGCACTCAACAGCTATGTGATGCTCTTGTTCCAAGGACATGGTGGCCCTGTGTGACAATAAAACAAAAAGCAAAACCAGGTGGGTTTGAATGAAGGGTCATGAAGCCCTCATTGTGGCACAGATCCCCACTGGGCAGGGCTCTGGAGACCCAGGGATGGCCTTGATTTCCTGAGACTTTGGGGAGGAGGGGTTGACTGAAGATGTAGCTCCAGAGGGCCTGGATTCAAGTTGAGGTGCCCCCCCACCCATTAACTACTGTCCCCAAATATGGCAGCCAGCTCTATCTTGCTCCTACAGCCACCAACTGGAACACTCCCTTGTGTCTTGCTTGGCAAACCTCAATTTCCCTAACTTCCAAGGCTGCGTTTGCACCCACACAAGCCTCTGTCGATAGGGAAATAAGTGTCAAACCCTCAGAGGTTATCAGCAGGCTAATGGGCGCCTCATTATACAGTCCTACAGGGTCGACACCCAGGGAAGAATGAAGTGCCGAGCAAACACGTCCCTCCCTCTCCAGCAGGCTGGGAGAAGAACAGGGCGAGGGGCTGGGTGCTGGGCAGTCCTGGCAGCCGCGCCGCGCCTGCCCAGAGCCCTCCCGCTTTCCTTCCTGGGACTTGGCGGGGGGTGGGGGGGGGAGAGTCTGTGGTTCTCGGGGTGCCTGGCGCTGTCCTGCACATGCGATGTGCCCTCTCTCCCACGCTCTTCCCTGTTGTTCTCCACTGTCACCTCCTCTGGGCTGAGAGCCCGAGTCAGGTGCCCACGTCATCAGGGAGAAGCAGCACAGGCCCCACTGCCACCTCTGTCCACGTGACAGCGTGGTCTGTCTGCTTCCTTTCCACCCACCACCTGCTTCCAGCCAGAGACTTCCTCAGGAATCACCTTCTGGGTGACACTCAGTTCATCATTTGTCCCCTACCCCGCCCCATACCATGGGTGTTCTCCATGGCTCCTCCTAGGAGTCGAGTAAATAAAGACCACCAAACCCCTGACAAGCTGCCAGAAGCTTCCCGCCCCAGCCACCTTGGAGAGGGGTGAGGAGATAGAACAGACAGATCAATAAGGGAGTACGAGCCCTTTCCGTGGCTTGGCAGCCGGCATTCTTCCTGGGCTCCTAAGCCACACGGATGGGAGCATTTGTTCACACCACTACATGTCTCCGGAATTCAGGCCGTGGCCTCTGCACAGCCTCCCCGCCTTCGCTCTAGCTGGCATGCCACCGACATACATCTAAAGGACAGTTCGGGTTGGTCCCCTCCCTGCGCCCCAGGCAGAACAGCGGGGAATGAGGTCCCACTCCACAGCGTCTGTGCCTGGTCCTCTGCAGCGTGGCTGCAGGTCACGCCTCCCGATGCATGATGACAATGACAGTGATGGGTATTTGTTGGTGGGGCCTGGGTGCCTGCATGGGGCTGTGCCCTTGTGGGAGCAGCTTTTTCATCTTACAACCGCCCGGGAGGAGGTGCTATGGTTACCCCCTTCTCAGGTGAGGAGACTGAGGCATAGAGAGGGAAGAGGATTTGCCCAAGGTCGCACAGTGGGTAGGTGGCAGCTCAAAGATCAAACCCAGGCCCCTTTGCACCAGGCCACTTCTGCCATGCCCTCACCCCAGCCAGGTCTGTCCTCAGAGGCGGGGGTGTGTGATGCAGGTTATGGTTGCACGCCCTGGCCCGCTGGTTCCATTGCGTAGGGTCTCTTGTGTCCCCACTGGGCCTCTGCCTAAGAGTTGGCACCACTATGCAGGGATGGCCTCCAGGACGTTCTGTGGGATTTTCCCACTGGGAAGGCCTGGGCCTCCTCTGGGAGCTCCCCGCCCTCCGCCTGCCCCTCTCTAGGTGCCCATGTCACTGCCAGTCCCCTACAGTGGCTCAGGTGGTGTCCACTGAGCCATTTAGCTTCACAGAGCCAGGCCAGGCCCTGGGCTACCTCACTGCAGTCGGATATACCAGGCATGGCCAGGTCTGTGCAGATGGAACTTCCAGGGGCTGCAGAGTCCTGAGCAAAGAGCCATGGAAGCCCGAGGGCCTTGCTCGAGCACAGGTACCCACAAGCCTTCCTGGAGGGGGGCACATGGCAGGGTGTTGGGGGCAGAGCACAGTTCAGCAGGAAGTGGAGGGGGAAGGGCATTCCAGGCAGAGGGAGCCCGCTCCCCAGGCAAGTGACGGCCCAGGGCGGAGCCCCAGGACTCACCTCCCCACGCTGTTAGAGCAGAAGACACAGAGGAGGCAGGCAGTGGATCCAAATGCACACAGAGGACCAGGAAAACGAGGCCTGGGTCTGGGGGAAGAGTGACATTTGGTAGGTCATAGCCAAAGACAGGGCAGTGCAGAGGAGGAGGGAAAGGCTCCCTGGGAGTCGGCCATTTGGGGACCTGAGAAGTTGAGCCAAGGCTCCCGAGGACAGCTCGGGGTGATGCCAGAGACCCCAGGGCAAGAGGCCCCGGGGGCAGCCCTGGAGCAGGGAAGGCTCCCCTCGGGGAATCCCAGCGGGTCTGTGACTTGGCCTCCTGGGCTAGACCGAAAGCCCCTGGGGAGGTGCCAAGCATCCATGCAGACCCACGGTGCAGGCACAGTGTGGTGCTGCAGGGCTGGGCATCCACGTGCCAGGCACAGAATTGGCACCACCCTCATATCAGCTCATGTGAGTGGGAATGAACTGCCCATGCTGCACTGTCAAATGCTCAAGGTCACCATGCCAGCCCACAGGGAGCCATCAGCCCACCTGTAGCTGTGCCCTGAGAGTGGGCTCTTCCCCTGTTGAAGAAAAGAGGGTCTGCCTTGGCTGGGGAGGGGGGACAAGTCATCAGGGTCTTCCTCAGTCCAAAGCAGTGATCTCAACCCAGGGTGGGTTTTTCCCCCAGGGCAGTTGGCAATGTCTGGGGACGTTTTTGGCTGTCACAGCTGAGGGGGGTGCTGTTGGCATCTGGTGGGCTGAGGCCAATACCCTACAAGGATAGCCCCTTCCCACACACAGAATCCCCCAGCCCCAAATATCAACAATGCCGAAGTTGAGAAAGCCTGGGCTAAGAGAGTCTGTTTCCCAAGTGGAGCTGGTTATTCATCCCTCCCCCATGTAAGTGCTCTGGTCACCTTCACCAGCTAAAGAGGGAGTGATTGATCATGGTCCCCCAGCAGCTCCGGGACGTGGCAGGAGTGAAGGAGCTCTGGGACACCTCCTCACTCAACACCTGCTCCTGCTTAGGGTTGCGGGAAACCTCAGAGGCTTTGCCGTGAATCTGATCTGGCAGGACCCTGAGTCCACTTCCTCTCTTCTCTGTGTCTGTGGGCAAGTCACTCTCCTCTTGAGCCTCCTCTTCCTCATCTGCATGGCAGGTGTCAGCGCCTGAAATGTGCTCATGGATGCAGAGCGCTTCAAGTGTGTGTGCAGGGCTACCCCCCGTGTCAACGCCGGGGGGCTGTTTCCATTTCTCCCCAACTTCCAAGGCATCACACAGGCTGGTGGGCTGAGTCTCAGCTCACACCACGACCCTTTCAGGGGCCCTGGGGGTTCCCTGTGTGCTTTTCTCAGCAGTATTTGCAAAGCAAGGTGCTTCAAATAGCTCACACACAGGGGAGATCTGTGGGAAGGCACTGGGTAAATATCCACTGGACGAACAAATGATTATCATTATGATAATAGAATCTAGCCCAGAGCAGCTAATCCAATTCCCCGTCTCTGTGGTTGGTTATTCATCTCTATCTACTTAGTAAGCGTGATAAAGAGAATGAATCCCTGCACCACCAGGACACTGCAGCCTACAGAGCACACGAGAGTCTTCTAAGTCTTTCCTTACCTTCATGTCATTTGGATCGCGCAATAGCCAGAAGCCAGAGTAGTGTCCCCAACCCCAGTTTACAGATGGTGTAATCAAGGCTCAGATACAAGAAGCCATTTGCCACCTCCCCCCACCGCTCCCATCTGGGTGATGAAGCTAAGATCACTGTGAGAGAGAGGAAGAGGGAAAGACCTGGGGCACTTTCTGGGACTGAATGACTGAACAAAGGTAAAGTTGGCTGCCTGCTGCTCTGCGTGCCCTTGGGAAGCACATGCCTCTAACAACCATTACCCTCCTTGTGCGCGTTTTTGCATATTTGTCTTCCCACTGAGTGGAGTGCATGAAGGGATTGGGTGGATGAGTGGATGGATGGACAGATGGGTGGGTAGGTGAATAGATGGAGGGATGGACAGATAGGTACGTGGGCGAATAGATGGATGGATGGATGGGTGGGTGGATGGATGGTTGGAAGGATGGGTGGATGGATGGATGAGGGGTGGATGGGTGGGTGGATGGATGGGTGGGTGGGTAGATGGGTGGGTTGATGGATGGACAGATGGACAGAAACTCTGGAGCCTAGCTGGGTCACTGCATGTTCTTGAACACATCTGTACTCATATTCTTATGAAAATTGGACTTTGTGCAGATTTTCCACCAGCCCAGGACTGGGTTGTGGTCTCCTCTGTCTTCTCAGTGTCTAGCTCAGTCCCTGCCAGTGGAGGGGCCAAGCCTCCTCCTCTCCTTGCTTGGCATACTCCCTGTGGCTGGGATCCTCACCCAGGTTCCAGGACTGTGAGTGACCCCAGCCCCACCCTGCCCCGAGCTCCTTACTCACACGTCCACAGCCAGCTCCCTGCTGGGCCGCCTCAAGGCACTCTGGATCCACGTGTCCCAGAAGGAAGTCGTGGCTGGTCCCCACACAACCCTCCTCCTCCTGTGGTGTCTCTCAGTTCAGGAAGGAGGGGGGGACCCCCTTTTCCCCACTGCCAAACCCCGAGCCCACAGTCCAGGCCCTGAGTCCCCTCCTACCCAACCCTAAAAGGTCACTGAAAACACAACCCTAGTGTGGGCGCCCTCTGTCTAAAACCCTTTACTCAGTCCCCATTTCTCTCGGGGTCAGCGACTGCTAAGATGGCAGAGGAGCGCTGAATACCTACTATGTGCAGGGCCGTGCCCAGCTCAGGTGCAGCCTGCACCAGTGGGCAGTGGCTGTGCCAACTGCACAACTTTCTCATCTGTCCCTCTGGCTGCCCAGGGGCTCTGCCCTCCCTGGGGCCCAGCCTCAGCACCACACCCCTGCTCCTCCCTCCCCTCCGCTCCCCCGTCTAATTCTGACCTTCAGATTCAGGCTCAAGTGCCACTTTTGCAGGGAAAACTCCCCAGGACCCTCTTACAGAGCAACTTTTAAAGCTATGAGTCCTCCTGACACTTGGTGTGTTTCCTTCACCCAACCAGGTTTTGCAATTTGACGCGTTTGTTTGGTTTTTTAATCAATGTCAGTTTCCCTCAGGGAACGAGAGAGAACACGGGCTGTGTCTGTTTTCTTCCCTCCCTATCCTGACACTAAACATCCGCAGGGATGAATGAAGAAGCGGGTGCTTCTCCCCAGCTGTCGGTGTTGGGCGGGGAGACGGACGCCTCTCACTCCCTTGCCTGCACGGGCTGGGGAGGGGCTGTGTGGGCCCACGAAGACGGGCAGGGACTGTGGCTGGGGGTGTCTTTGGAAATGGCCCCTGCTGGGAAGTGCCATCAGGATGCTGCCTGCTTTAAGTCATTCGCAGGCAATTTCAGAGCGATTGCACCTAACCGATCTTTGGGAAAGTGGCCATTAAAACAAGACAGTTTAATAGCGACCTGCTCATACAGCCGGAGGTTCTGGAATGGTCCGTCTCATGCAATTACCATCACTTTCACACAGAGGCAGTGTTTACCCTGAAGGGGTCTTTGGAGGTTGTCTGTGTATTTTAGACCTGAACTCTGGTTTCCAGAGAGAGGCCTGAACAAGGACACCTCTCTGGACAATGCTTGTCCTGACCTCGTGTGCCTTGCTGAGTGAGTGGCTGGGCTGAGCAGCTGACTCCAGGAACGACATGGCTGCGAGGACTCTGTGCACTGGCCTCGAGCCTCAGCACCTTGGCCCCTCCTGCCCTGCAGCTTCAGCTACCCCTGGAAATCGGCTCTCATGTCCCAGAGGCGGGTGTTCCCATGCACGTTTATGTTTTGAGCCACCGCATTTCCTCATAGGGTCCTGCTTCATGGCCCTTCCCTTTTCCCTGTGCGTGGCCAGCTCTTGAGGGCTCGGCCCACACAGCATTTCTCATGGAGAGACGTCCTTCCTTGGGGCTCCCACTGCACTCTACAAATCTCAACACAAGCACTCATGTAATCTTGCAAAAATCTTTGTGCATCTCTGCCAGGTATCAAAAGTGCCCTGAGCACAAGGCAGGCATCTTTTCATCTTTCTGCCACCACATAGTCTGAATATTCTACATCCAAACACTCCAAAAGTGTTTGTTGAATTTACTGGGGGACTAAATACCTTAATGGTGGAAGGTCTAGTGCCAGAGCCACTTTGTAGGAAAGATATTCTTGGTGGGAGTAGGAGCTGGGGGAGGGTAGAAGGGGACCAGCATAGACAGGACATGGGGACAGGCTGGGGGGATCCTACTCATAGTCCCTCAAAACATATCATGATGTCATTCACTGATGTGATCTATACTCCCCTGTGGCCCTACCCATCAACCATAATAAACAACAACTCTCACACTTCACAGTTTGCAAAGCACTTCCGGGCTCATAATGTTGAATCCTCTAGTGTCAGGAGTGTAGCTGGTAAGGCCCTGGGGAGTGTTTTAAAGCAGGTGTGGTTTCTCCTGTGGCCCCTTCCTCCCTGTCCTGTCCTCTCCAGGATGTGTTGTGGTCCCTCAGATCAAGGATGAGGCATCAACATCTACTGATGATCATCGGTGAGTTTTTGGCCTTACATTTGTTACCTGGCTTTATAAACATTCTGATCTGTAAGGCTTCCTTGCTGCTTCCTGTGTTCCGTGTCTCCTGACACGCTCTGTCCCTTGCATTCTCTTCTCCAGTAACGTGGGCAATGAGCCTCCTGGTTGGATTCAACGGAAGACTATTTGAAGTTTCTCAAAAGTATTCCTAATTTATACTTTTCCAATGACTAACGTAAGGAATGAAGTGGTGCCTCTGACCCCTTCTATGTCAGGAAAGGGGTCCAGCACCTTTACCTTCCTCTTCCCCTTCCCCAACATCAGTCTTTGTTGATATATACCACGTCTGAGACGATAGCTTCTCCTTTCCAAAAAGATATTCTGACATGTGTGGTTTCTGTCCATTCTCACAGCAACAACTGTTGAAGCTGAACCTAGCGCCTGCCTGGCCTCTGTCCTCACCTGTGCCACCCACAGCCCCTCCACCTTCCCCAGCACGGAGCCTCAGCCATCTGCCTGCCAACGGAGGACGTTTTCTAGGCATTTTCCTTTCAAGACAGGCCCTGGGGACACAGCAGATGACAGTCTGCCATCTGAAGATGATTTATCTCTACCCACAGGTGAGCTTAGTTGGGTATAAAATTTTGGTAGAGATCAGACCTTTTCCATACCGATCTGCAGGCACTGAAATCTATTTTATTATTTTGAAATTCAATACTGAAAATGTTTGTAATGGCCTGATTTTTAATCTTTTATATATTTTTTATTTTTTGAGGAAAAACTACAAGGTTTTTTCCCCCTCATAATTAAAGAAAAAAAATCAGAAGGTGAGGATCAGCTTAAGGAGAGGGCTTTGTTTCACTCCAGGAACTGCCCCCCACCCACCACACACATCTCTGCTGCTCCTGGTCCAGTTGCTCCAGCTCTCACTGGGAGACGCCTGTGGTGCTCAGCCTGGCTCCCTCGCCTCCCCTGCCCGGCATCTTCCTTCCTCCTGCCTCCCTGCCATCCAGAGCCCCTTCATTTGGGAGAACTGCTCAGTCTGTCCTCCATGGCATGGACTTGTTTTTTTCTTCAGCGTCCATGCTGCATTTTCATGCTTCCAAATGGCTTCCAGTTCTGCCACTGGACCTTTTCTTGCTGTAGGATTGCTCTCCACTCCCTTCCCAGCTCCTTTCCTCTCCAGGAGCTGCCTCTCCTCTCTGTCCATTTCCCTGACCTTCCAGCTTTCCTCCACACCAACCATGCTTCTGCAGGGACCACACATCACAGGGATAACCTGTCCCCAGGGGCTCCACCCCCAATTCCCACCTTACAGACTGTACAAATACCGGGCATGGGAGTGTCGGAGTGGGGAGGCAGGAAGACAGAAAGAGAAAGCCATCTAGCTGCCCGCAGGAGCAGTGTGCCCCAGTGGGAGAGGCCCCCCTACCTCTGCTGGGTACAGCCGTGGCATGTTGATGGAGCCTGCCCCAGCTTCCCGCAGGAGGGCACGGCTGCTCTGCCCAGTGAACTTTCTACCTAGGATGTTTCATCTTACACTCTGTCTTCATAGCAGTCTGAGGGAACTTGAAGAAGCTTGGGGCAGGGCCTGACTGTTTTGTCAGAGAATCAGGGCCACCCTCTAGAGGAGCTGCTGCATGGGCAGCCCTTGATGTCCCAGTGCAGGTTTCAGGGCAGGGTCACCCTCTTTCCCCATGAAGGTGCTGGTGCCCCATGGGGCAGAGACGCCTTCCTGGGAATCTTTATTTTCCAGCCACCACCAAGGAAAACAGCTGATCAACACTGAGGTCAGAGACACCACAGCCAAGGACCCTCAGAGACACACCTGCCCCATCTCACATGGGCCCTTGCTCTTGGGAATAGGCATTTATTTCCCTGTCAGCAAGGGAAATGGCCATATTTTGTTAAAAGTATAGTAGGACTTTGGAGGACACATAATGGCCAGTTGATAGGGGACAAATAACTACTTAATTGCTCTCTAATTACATGACAATTAGAATTCATATTGTGGCTGAGTCCTTAGGTATCTATTTATGACCTGCGCAGAGCAGTTACTGCGCCTGCGACTGTTAAGGACGCCACAATTTGTGGAGCAGGCAGCACTGCCGATTAGGAACCATAATTACCCGTGTAATTATTCTCTTATACCCCAGTAATTACACGGTGGTATTATTTGTATATTACAGTTTATTCATATACCTAGTCAGTCTCCTTTCACAAACTGGGACCTGGCCCAGGAGGTGCTAATCAATGTTTTTAAATAACATAAAAGTCACCTGATAAAAAGTGTGGCTCACAGGCCGCCTGGCATTCCCTGCTGAGTGGAGAGTGTGAAAACTCTGGGGAAGGGAGCTGTGAACACACCCCTGACCCCAAGCTCATGACAGCAGAGGAGGCCCAGCTCACAATGGTGAGACAGAGAAACCGTCACAGTTTCTCTGTGACAGCTCAGAGTTGTCCCCCCACAGGTGGGCTCTTTGCTGCTCTCCGGGGCAGTGGCCTTGGCTCAGGGCATCACCTCCTCTGTTTCAGGCTGGGTCAAGGTCTCTTTGCAGGATGCAGCCTCAGCTGCCCTCTGGCCCCGTATGCATGACCGACTGGTGTAAGGACCACCCATTTTCTCCTCTGTCTTCCCCCTGGACTTTGAGTTCCTTAACAGCAGGACCCTTTGCTGGTCCTTATTTCTATGGGAATGCAAAGGCGTCACAGTGCAACTCAGCAAATGCCTGCACAACCAAACTGGAAGGACAGACCCCACGGAGCTCTGGCCCGAGAATCACATTTATAAAAGTAATCATTTTATTTAGGGTGAGAAGAGGGGAAGGATGTTCTGAGAGATCCAGACCAGCAATATCAAAGTTCTTTTCCCTTAAGAATTTCAATCACATTTTAAACAAATAGCTCCTGCATATTCTGCCATGCAAGCTACAAGCAATCGATGGGTTGAGTGAAACTTCCAGGAAAAAAGTGGCCTTCCCTGGACAAATCCTGAACAGAAAAGACCAGGCCAAGTCACCCACAGTCACTATACTTCTTAGTAAATAAACAAAGCCCTGCCTTGAAATGCAATGATCTAAACAGAAGAAGACCCATGTGAAGGCACAGCTGAGCTGGCTCATGGCCCTGGGAGGGAAACAAAGGCCAAGATGCAGGCCGAGCAGGTTAGAGAGCTGGACGCTTTGTTCCTGCCATGTGGTGATGGACACGTGGTCCTTGAGCGCACACTCTCCCTTTGTTTGGGAAAACCATCTCGTTTTCCTCTTAAAGAATAACCATCCCTGGGGTAGATGATCCTGTTGGAACAATCCATCAGGGCTCCTGCCTTCAGAAGGGGCAAATCCGTGACCCATCAGAGACACAGGGTGGGTGGTCACCGGGGTTCTTTGTCCCTGCAGCTGTGTGGCTACGAGAATCTGGAGCCTCCCTGCTTCCTGCCCTTTGCCGGCCCGGTTCTCCAGCCACCTTCTTGTTCTCAGTTCTACCTGACATCCTTCTAAGAATACCCCTTCCTGCTGCTGCTAGCCTGTCTTGGTTTCTGCTGACAGCCACCAAGGCCCCTTGGCTGCCACCAAGAGTATTTTAATCACAGCTGCATAAAGCAGAAGTGCTGAGGGCCTTGGAATCCCAGGAGGCCTCCAGGTGTTTTGCAGATGCAGAAACAGAGGCCCAGAGAAGTGTTGTCCTTTGCAGACAGCCCCTAGCAGGACTAGGAGGGGACAGGCCCAGAACCCAGGCCCCCAATCCCCGCTGGGCACCCTCACCTCCTCCACCCAGGGAGATAAGCCGCCCCACAGCAGTCTAACAGCAGTTCACAGCAAGGGAGGCAACTGTGGCGATAAAATATTTTCAGCCTCAGCTGCCTGAAATGCAAACACACACATACAAGGAGCAAAAACATGGTGGCTCCCGGCGGGTGTGAATAGGAGCTTCCATTTCCGATCACCTCCAGCCCTCCCCCAGCCCTGCTTGGATCATCTACCAGCAGATTCATGTTCTAGCAACATGGGATTCACTCCAGCCTTTGGGAGCAAACACTGGAGCTCATCTCTCTTGCCCCCAACTGACCCCACCATCCGGGCTGGCTCTCACCGACTCTCTGGCACCAGGAGCCGTGTGTTTCGTTCTAGCCAATTCACCCGGTGCCATCCTGAGGTCACCCTCAGTGGGCCCTGGGGGCAAAGATGGATAAGAAGTGGCCCTGGCCCCCAGTGAGTTCGAACTCATTCGGGAGAGATTTGATGAGTGTGTGCTCAGAAGAGCTCTGTGTGCCCTGGCTATGGAAAGGAACGAGCATTAGTGGAGCACCTGCTGTGTGCTCCAGCTGGTGCTGGGCCCTTCACGGGCATTATGGAATATTTCCCTTTCTGTGCAGAAAGCATCCCATGACCCCATGAGGACACAGAGTCCTGGAGAGGCCCCATAACCTGCCAAAGCTGGCCCCAAGGCCAGCAGATGAAGGGGAAGGAGGCCAGCCCGTAGGTGACAGTGACTGGTGGCTCTGTCACTGCCCTGGGCTCTGGCCTGGGCTCAGGGCCTTCTGGGTTGGGGTGCCCACCTCCCACCCCAGCACCCCCCAGTGTCCGCACCACAGCCCTGCTAAGGGCCAGAATGTGGAATCCAGTCAAGTTTGGGGCTCCTCCATGGGGAAGCAGGCCGGCTGGGTGCTGGGCTGGGAGGGCTTTCAAGCCTCAAATCTATATACCTCCTGCTGGGTTGAAAGGAGCAGGAAGAGGGAGTTTGAGATTTTTAAAAATCCTAAAATAAGGAATGCATTTTTTTTTTTTTAACAGTAGCATTAGAAAAAACTCACCAGTGGCAGCACCAGTCGGGCTTCCCTGTCTATTTACGTGGGTGGACATAGGACTGAGCTGCTCTTGCTGCCTCACCTGCTTTTGCTCAGGCGCATGTCTCCCTGGTTCGGGTGGGAAGCAAGGTAACTGCCCAAAGCGGAATCCACAGGTGTCAGCCTGAAGTGAACGTTCCAGGCATGTAGGGTGTGGTGTGTTGGGGTTAAGCTTCTTTAATGATTGCTTTTTCACCAATCTGTTCATGTATACATTCATTTGTTCAAAATGATGTTCTGGGCACAGTGCCAGGTGCTGGGTGGACAGAGAGGCAAAAGAGACAGAGCTCCTGCCCTAGGGGTACTTCCCACAGGGGAGGAGGACAGACCCTGAGCAGCAGACAGACGCACGCGCATGTCACACAGACTGGTCTGAGTGTGCGGGGAAGAGAAAGGAAGACCCTATGCTTGGGGTCCTGAGCTGATCTGGGGTTTAGGGGGAGGTGGGTGGGCCCAGGAAGGCACCCCAAGGAGGCACAATCTGAACCAAGAGCTATGGGATAAATGTAACCATGGAGAATGGGGTGGGGGAGGTGGGGCAAGGTACGTCCCAGAACGGGAGGAGCACGGGGGCACCCAGGCGGGAAGGGAGCCCACCTCTGATGGCCAGCTGGCCAGAGGGCACGGGCCTGGGGGCGCTGAGACAGGTATGGAGAGCGGCAGCCAGAGCAGGCAGCCTGGGTTTCACAGGAAGAGCACCAGAAGGCTGGCACGAGGCTCCAAGTGTGTGGCGGGGAATGGGGTGGCCCCAGCTGGGCTTGGGACATGGAGGGAAGCAGGTTAGGGAGGACCAGGGTGACCGTGAGGAGGCCCTGGAGACAGATAGTGTGGGCTGAGGGTGCAGAGGAGAGGCACCCACATGCAGCAGCAGACTCGCAGGAGTGCAGAGGGATGACGTGTGGGGGGCAGTGCTGAGCCCATGCCCAGGCGTCTGCCCTGCATCCCCATGTAGCCCTGGCTCCTCCCTGGGACAACGGCCTGGAGAAGGCCAGTTCTAACCAACTGGGCACAGTGGGTTTCACAGCTTTGGGGTGTTTTTCAGCACCAGAACACAGGTGCTGATGCCAAAAAACAGGTGGCAGAGGCTGGAAATTCCTCTGGCCCAGGGAGGGCCTCCCTCAGTCTGGGGATCCCCCACTGCAGAAACCACTCTCAAAGTGAAGCTATCTTTACCAGGCAATGATCCCTCAAGCTTTATAAGAGCCTCTACTGCACAAGGGATAAAAATATGATTCACCACTATTTTCTAAATACATGTGTTTGAAAGGAAGAGGGATAAAATTCAGGCTACAGCAAACACAGCTTATCAGAGGAAGTTTCCTTAAATCTGGCTTCTTGCTCAATAGGGAAATGAGAATCGGCCGTGTGCTCCTGTCGGGGGTTCCTGCCAGCGTCCCCACCTAGGAGGCAGTGTCCCACCCAAGCCCTGTTCCTCCAGCACCCGCTGCACAGGACAGAGCAGCTGACCTTTGTGCCACATGTGGTGGTCACCCCGCATGTGAGAGTCCACTCAGCTGCTCTCAGGCACAAGACAATAAACCTGTCCTCTTCTCCTGCCCAAGGGACAGCATCACTTATTATTTACCACGTGCTGAGCTGGCTGGGGCTTCCTCACCGAGGTGGAGACTACGTGCAATACTGAACAGGCACGATGGGCAGGGAGGTGGGGGCCAGGTGTGCAGAGGAAGGTGGCCCCCAGCACAGGCTCCCTCTGGGCAGGCCAAGCGACATGGGCGCCCGAGGAGGGAGGTGTTGCCGAGTTTGAGCCTTGGCTCTGACAAGCGACCCAGGCCAGGTTCCTCAGCATGTCTGAGCCCCCACTGGAATGTGAACTCACACCTCCCATGATAGAGGAAGGTGGTTCTGGACCAAGAAGGCTGCAATGGACTGAATGTTTGTGTCTCCCTCAAAGTCATATGTTGAACCCCTGATCCCCAGGTGATGGTATTTGGAGGCGGGGCCATTGGGAAGAATTAGACCATGAGGGTGGAGCCCTCATCACGGGATTAGTGCCCTCAGGGGAAGAGCCCAGGGAGCTGGCGAGCCCTCCTTCTGCCACGTGAGGGGACAACAAGAAGGCGGCCGCCCATAAACCGGGAAGAGAGCCTGCACCAGAACCCGACTGTGGGAACACCCTGATCTTGGACTTCCAACCTCTGGAACGATGAGAAATAAACGTTTGTTGCTTAAGCCCCCCAGTTTAGAGTGTTTTGTTATCGCAGCCTGAGCTGAGGAAGACAGAGGCAGCAAAAGGCTTTAATTCCTGGCTCACGGGAGGGCAGGCAGGTGCCCGAGAACACCAGGGCTTCCCGCGGCTTCAGATGAGATAAGCGTCTGTTGATAGGGGGAGGGGGCCAGACAGACGTGGTCCAAATCCCACTCACTCCCCTGCCTCTGGGGGTCTGGGACTTGGGTTGGTCACTGAGCCTCCACCAGCCTCTGTTTTCTAGTCTCTAACGTGGTGCCATAGTCACAGTCGTGGGGGATGATGTTTATGCCCTCGGGCAGCTCCCTGCCACTCTCAGGTCCAGCCCGGATGGACAGACACAGGTAAAGAGCCACCGAGCTCAGGACCTGGCACAGGCGCGTCCCCTGGGGCTCTCCGGAAGAGGCCTGGAGTTCCCTGAGGCACATGTGGGTGGCCCTGAGATGCTGGCCCGCCTGCGCACTTTCTATTTAATTTTTTGCCTCTGGTCTCTTTGGGCTCTTAGGTTCTGCACTCTCCGCAGGGGAGAGTAAATCCAGAGTCTCCTCCTCTCTGCGTTTATTAGCTCCAGAGGCCGGAGCCCAGGGCACTGCCTTCTGAGAAGCGGGGCCCGTTCTCCGTTTTCTACTTCTCTCCTACAGAAACCTGCTGACTTTAAGAGGGGACAATTTTCCATGCACCAGGCTGAAGTTTCAAGGGGTGCACTCTGTTTCTGAGACACCAATGGGCCCAACTGAGTCATTTTCCTCCCGGACAGGAGAGGATGCCTAGCTACCAACAGACATGGAGAACATCACTCACTGGCAGGGACGGGCCATTTAGCCCCAGCCGTTTTCCAGCCCTCCACGGGGCTCCACTCTGGGCTGTCTTCCCACCAGGCAGGGCCTCCCACCCCTCAAGGTAACAGACCTCAGGGGACCTGGCCAGGATGAGTGCACAGGTGGATGAATGAGCAGACAGGTGGATGGAGGAGTGGACAGAAGGACGGATGAGTGGACAGGTGGACGGATGAGTGGACAGGTGGATGGACGGGTGAGTGTATGGATGTCTCTCCCTCACCCCACTCTAGTATCCCCACTGCAGCAAGTGAACTGTCTTAACAGATAAGCAAACCAACCAGCCAGCACAGCTGACCTCATCCCTGCCATCCTGTGCCCTTCAGCCTGGCTCCCAAGACCCTCCAAAACCTGGGCTGTCTGCTGCTGTGTGCTGGCCAGTCCTCATCTGTGCAGGCCTCTCCCCTCAAGTGGGGTGTCTCCTCCCTCTCATGAATGCAAAGCCCTGTGGGTCACTGGGCCAGGGCGGGCTTGAAGGGGCCAGCAGCTTAACATTCACAGGTGCCGGTGGTTAGGACGTGGGCATATCTTTTGGGGGGGGGCACAATTTAACTCAGAGCACCATGTACAGCTCCAAGAGCAGGGCAGGCATACAGCAAGTGCTCAGGAGTGTCAGTGACGGTCACTTGCCGTTTAAGGCAGGGAAGACAGGGCAGGGGGCCCCCGAGGGTGAGGAGGAGGGGCTGCGAGTGGGCCCTTTGGTGTGGCTGAAGCAGGCGCATAACTACTTCCCTCCCGAGCTCCCCTGGTCTTGGAGCTCTGCGGGGACAATTTCCTCAGGCTTGTTACAGAAGGGGCTGGGCCTTAAGAGTGGGGGACTCTCAGGGGGTCCTGCACATGGTTGGGGTCCACAAGCACTCAGACTGTGCCACTTGGTGACCCCGCCTTGCTGCCTGCCATGAGTGGACATCCAAGCTGGAACCCTGGATCCAAAGAGGTTGATACCTGCTCTCATGTTGTTTCTGTCCACGTTTTTCTTCAGTGTAGCTGCAACGCCACATCAACACGCTATGTGCTGTGTATCTGAGCAGCACACCAGGGTTCCATGCGGAGGAGCCATCCCTTTGTGTCCTCCCCACCCTGCTGGTCCTGCTGTGCCCCTAGTCTACAACACTTTTGCTCAAAATGTGGCCTTTAAACCATCCCCGCAGAGAGTTTGACGTCCACTGCTCAAGAAAAATGGCAACCACTTGATGGGGGGGGCACCTGGCTGGGTGCCCTTACCAGGGGTAGCCGACAAGACCCTGGCCACCCCATAAACCCCTGCCCATGAGAAAGGCTTACTAGGGGCTCCTCAGTGAACACCCTCCCGAGGAGGCCTGGGATCCCCTCCACAGAGGCCGGCAATCATCTTGCCCAAGAGCATCACCTGAGAATGACTCCAACCTGCAAGCCTGCAGCAACATGGGCACTATGGACACTCCCTAAGGGTCAGAATCAACAGCAAAAAGGGAAACCAGCAAGGCTTGCCCACCTCCCACCCAGAGAACAGCCGCTGTTCACACCCAGCACCTGAAGGGCGCTTCAAGTCCCAGCTGTGTGCCGGGCATTGGGCCCTGCAGGCCACATGCACTAGCTCTGACCCTTAGAGCAGCCTCATGGCTCCCCTTGGGGCTGTGTAATACTGACATGCAATCTAGCCGCCTGGGGCCAGGCGCTGTGCTGTGAGGTCGTGCATCATCCCATTTAATACCCAGCACGACCGATGAGGTCGGTAATGTTACAATCCCCACTTTACACATGGGCATTGGAGCCTCAGAGAGCCAGGAAACGGAGGAACTGGGGTTGGGGTCCTCCGCAAAGCCTCTCGCCCCATCCCATCCCTTGGGACCCTCCTCGTGACACGTCATCGGATGCTTGGCCCGGGAACAGGGAGAACGCTGGTCAGACACTAACACCACCACTTACAGCAGGTCGCAGCACGGCACACGGGCACCTCGGCACGAGGGGGGACAGCAGCCTGCCTCCTGCTGAGGAAGCTTTGAAAGGGTTAACCCCTGAACCATGACTGGAGTCCGGGCTTCCCAAGCTCCTCCACACAGAGTTTGGGATGCCGCAAAGCACAGTAGGTGGCAAAACTGCCACCTGCCACCAGGGAGCTGCAGTTCCCCAACCCTGACATAAATGGGCAGAGGGTGCGCTGTTCCAGGTGTTCTCGGAGCCACAGAAGACAGGCTGGGGTCGCCGTGTCCACGGGACCTGGGCAAGCTTGGCTTCTGTGGGGTCTGACCACCACTGTACACTGTTGGGGCCCGAAAGGAGGACAGGAAAGAAAACCTTGGGTGGGCCAAGAGGTCAGCAGCTGGCGGGAAGAGGAAGTAGGACCCCCATGCCAGGGAGGGCTGGGGCCTCAACTAGGGATGGGCGGAGTCTCCACACCAGGGAGGGGCGTGGCCCCACATCAGGGAGGGGCGGAGTCTCCTCACCAGGGAGGGGAGGGGCCTCAACAAGGGATGGGCGGAGTCTCCACACCAGGGAGGGGCGTGGCCCCACATCAGGGAGGGGCGGAGTCTCCTCACCAGGGAGGGCTGGGGCCTCAACTAGGGATGGGCGGAGTCTCCACACCAGGGAGGGGCGTGGAGGGGAGAAGAGGGAAAGGGAGGGGAAGGGAGGGGAAGGGAGGGGAAGGGAGGGGAGGGGAGGGGAGGGGAGGGGAGGGGCCCCACACCAGGGAGGGGGTGTGGCCTCCAGGAGCACCAGGGAGGACCTCAGGGTTGGGGACCACTTTGTAGGATAGAAGACAGGGAACCGGTGGAGGGGAGACAGAGACAGAAACACAGAGACAAAGAGAGGGAGGAAGGGGGAGGAGAGGGAGCCCCCAGAGCCGAGTGTGGGGTGGAAGCAAGCAGGACGCCCTACACACGAAGACCAGAAAGAGACCCAGAGGCAAGAGCAGAACCGAGAGCTGGCCTTTGTCTTTGTGCCCTGAGAGCCCTGGGGGAGCGGACGTGGACACAGGCTGAGAGTGAGCAAGGAGCCAGGCCTCGGCCCAGCCCGAACAACACAGTCCCACAAAGGGGGGCAGAGGAGCGGGGGGTACCAACACTGCCTTCCTGGTGAGGACTCTGAGTCCAGAGAGCTTGGGAACAGGTGTCGCCGAGCAGCGGTTCCAGGGCCCTGCCCTGTCCTCAGGTTCCCACCCCCTGGAAGGGCAGGGCCTTCTGACCTGAAGGACAGGCTGTTTGGTGCCGTCCAGAGCGGCCTGGAGGCGGTACAGGGCTGTGCGGGGCGGTACCGAGGACGAGGACGCTGGGGCCTGGGGCACGTCCTGACTCAGCTGCCACAGGGCTATGGGCCCAGGGGAGGCTGCTTGGCCGGTCTGGGCTGCTCTTCCTTTTGCCTGCAAGACGACACAGGAATCCTCACCCTGTAGGGAGTGGAGATATGTACCCGGAGCTCCTCATACCAAGCCTGACCCTTTACAGAGGCCTCCAGAACACAGAGCCGTGCTTTATCATGACCCACGCTGCCTCTGCTGAGCAGATTTTGTCGCTTTCTGCAAGATTTGGAGATTCCTGAAGACCAGATTTCAGCTCGATTCATTTCTCAACCTTGAGTGCTGGGCACGTGGCAGTTCCTCACAAAGACTCCGGCGAGTGAGGGGCCCTCATCCCAACCCGGCACCCAGGAGGGCCTGCGGTGGTGGGCGGGCAGGGCATCCTGGGACGTGGCATTCTCCTGGGACACGAGTTTGACATAAACTTTTTTTTGGTGAAAACGTGCATGTGCGTGTATGTGGTTTTAGTATTCAAACCAACACTGACATATAATGGAGTGAGATGAAAATTCACATAAATTTTTAATATAAAACATGACATTTGAAAGTACTTCCATGCCCGGGCCAGCTCCTCAGGGCTGTGCCTGCACACTCTCCCTGGGCCAAAGGGTTCTTGAGGCCAAGGCACAAGGAAAGGCGCTGTTAGCCCAAAGCTGATGTGGGAATTGCAGGCAGCACAGAGCCACATGGGGCGCTTGGGGATTGTCTGGGCCCCCAGGGCCCCAGGTCATGCCATGACAATAGTAGAATGCCCTGCTGTGACGTTACAGCTAGGGAGTTCTGATTCTACTGCAGGCAAGACAAAAATAAAAGGGAATTCATTTTGTAAGACAGGTTGCAAAGTGGTCTCCAAGAAGCTATAAAGTGCTGCTTGGCTTGTAATTGTTGCTAAATGGACTCTTAATAGTATTCACATCTTCCTGCAAAACATATCCATTACCCAATAACACGGTATGATGCCCCTGCAAATAAAAATAAAGGGCCCTGTCTTTTCCCAGATCAGAGTCACTCAGGGTCGAACCCTGATGTCAGCCCTTTTCTTATTCCTCCCACAAACATGCAGCAGGGGAGGTTCGGTTTCTTGGGGCCCTACAAGACCCTCAGAAGTTCTAGAAGGTTCACTTCTGCTCCCCAGTGCCCAACAAGGGACCTGGTACCTGGTAGGTACTTAATCTGCACCTGTTGTCTACAAGACTGGACAAAGGGTTCTCTCTCCAGCACCAAGCACGCAGCCTGGCACATAGTGGGGCCTTGGCCTGTATCTGCCACATGGATGGATGTGGGTGTTGGGTGGGGGGCTTGGAGACCGTGTCCAACCTGACCTCTCACCGAGGCGATGCTGGGGCACAGTGGTAGCTGGAGCTGAGTGGGGATTCTGCCCACGGGTGCCTCATTCCCACTGCTGCCCTCCCACAGGATTGCCTTGGAAGACCAGGAGGGGCCAGGATGTTGGAGCTGGGAGGGGCTCTGGACAGCCTTCAGTTCCGCCTCTTAGGGATGGGGAAACTGAGGATCAGAGAGGAAATGGGATCTGCCCAGAGTTACACAGCTCAGCAGCTGTCAGATTGCGTCTGGTGTACGGTGAGGAGCTGCCAATGTCCAACCTCCAGCAAAGTGGGCTGTGCTGTGCTTAACAGACCTGGGGATCCCCACTGTCTCCCTAGTCCTCTGCCACAGGGGTGCCTGGTGAGCCCAGAACATGACAAAGGTGCTCTGGGGTCTGGCAGACCTGGGTCTGAATCCTTGCGCAAGGCCAAGTACGATGCATCATGACTGCTTTTTTCTGTCTACCGGCTTCCGAGCTTCCCTGAGCCTCCATTTTCTGCTCTGGGTGATGGAGGTGGTGCCCTAGGGCAGGCCCCACCCTGCCCACATAGCTGACTATCATGGACCTCAGCCTCTGGCCCAGGGCCTGGCACACTGTGAATCATCACCAGAGATGGCTGAAGGGACCAAGAAACTATGACAAGTGGATAAATGAATGCAATGATGGGTGGCCAGTTTTGCTTTATATTACATGGAAATCTCTTTCCTGGAAGGGTCCCAGCCCAGCCCCAGTGCAGCCCATTGCATCTGTACTTCCTGAGTTCTGAGTGCTCAGGGCCGTGCAGGGCTGAGGAGTGGAGAGGGATCACACCTGGCCTCTGCCTTGCAGTCTATAGAAGCTGCTGTTTTCCCAGCACCACCCTTCTGGTGTGAGGAGACCACCCCTGAGCCCCCCGAGTCTTCCCCTCTGTCTTAACCAGCTTCTGCAGCTCCCCCCGTTCCTTGCCTGACATGGTCTCAAATTAGTTCTTTCTGTAACCATGACCGTAGCTCTTCTGCCCCTAAATGCATTTAAAACCAAATCAAGCCAAGCTCCTACTCACGGCGAGACCTTGATCAAACTGTGTGCCAGCCTTTATTCTAAGTACTGCACGTATATTAACTCAGGTCATCCTTATTCCTCTATTAAGACCCTGCTTTACAGCCAAGGAAACTAAGGCATGGAGTGATAGAGGACCTTGTCCACAGTTGTACCGCTAGTGGAAACATAGTGGGGCCTGTGGCCCAGGGCTCGGGCCTTCTGCTCCCCTCAACCTCTGAGTCCACACGCTCCTGGCCTCCCTGCCCTCTGTCCCCAGCCCTACTCAGCATGCAGCCCGTCCACACCTCTGCAAACACAGGAGGTGCTTCATTCTCAGAGGCAGCAGCGCAGGCTGCCAGGAGCGTCATGGCCAAACATGCCATCTTGTTAGTCAGGTAACAAACTCCTGGCCCTGTTCCTATCACTGATAACTAATCTGTTCTCTAAACATGGAGGTGTGGGCTGCCGTGCCAACAGCAAGCAGCCAGATCCAGGCCTGGGGGCACCAGGCTGGTGCTGGTTCACAGGACCAGGGTGATGCTCCCCATGACCAGCACAGCCACCTGTCAGGGCCTTCACTCCCAGGCTAAGTCTGTCCCTCTGACAGACACAGCTTGCTAGGGCCACACAGTGAGGCTTGGTCACCCTGGAACCAATCCCAACCCCAGAGTCTCAGGTGGTTGGCAAGGAGGCCTCTGTGTTTCTTGCTAAGGCTAAGGGCTGCTCACAGGAGCACTTGACAAGTAGCGTCTCATTAACTCCGTCAATGCTACAGTGTGGATGCTGTTGCCCCCACTTCACTGATGAGGAGGGTTCAGAGCTTGTCCGAGGTCGCACAGCTAGTGAGCTGTGGTGCCAGACTCAGGCCCAGGCAGAGGCCCTGACGCTCCAGCAGAGAAGCCAGGGGGTCGGTCGCCTCGAGGCAGCCCCCTCGTCCCGGCTCCCAACTCCCTGCCCCTCCCCAGTAGGCAAGTCTCGCCTCCCCCTGCCCAATTTTTTGCCTGGAAAATGGGGTCGTAAGGCCTTGTTCTTTGCGTAGTTGTGGGATGGAGTGAGATCAGGCATGTGAAGCCCCCACGTGGGTTCCGGGGAAGAGCAGGGCTGGCTAAGACCATTTGGCCCCCACCTCTGCCCAGACATGCCCTTCCAGGCAGGCACTGCGGCCCTCCCCACCCCTGTGTTCCAGTTCGGTCAGGAAGCTTCCACAGCCGAAGTCAAGGAGAAGAAAAAACACAGCAAAGCACCCTGCTCTGGAAAGTGACATGGTGTTTCCTACAGCCAGCCAGAGAGCTAGGTCAGGAAACACCCTGGACCAGAGGGAAAATCAAAGCCAAATCAAACTAAATACACAAAAGCCCTTCAGAAGAACCTGCCTGCTCAACGTTACCTTTCCAGGACACCAAACCAAAAAGAGCTGATTCTCTTTCTGCACCCCAGGGCCCACTGACTCCTCGCCGCTGTGCCCTGATGGATACGGGCTCCGTGGCAGGGAGAAGACAAATGTGCCCCAGGTAGAGAGCAGTGCCTTCCTCCAGAGGCCTGGCCGGGGGTTTAAAGCACAGTCATCAGACCGTATAAGGCAGAACGGGGAAGGCTGGCAAGAGCAGGGAGCCAGCACCCCACACTGTGGGGCCACAGTCTTAAAGCAGGAACCCGGCTGGGCTGGGCAGCACTTTTGAGCAGCGCAAGGCAGGGCCCTGTGGAGCTGGAGCCGGAGCGGCGGCCGCCTGTGCCTAGCACCTACCTTTCTCTTGTTAGTTGGGCAAATGTAGAAGTTGTCGATGACGGTGGTGACGCCAGGCTGGAGGGTGAGCTTGGTGTAGGACGTCCCGAAATCCGAGGACCTAGGGGAACAGGGGACAGCCGTCAGCCACACGCCCTCCAGGTGTGGCACTGATCAAGCCACATGGTATCCAGCACCTACCCTGTGCTAGCAAGCACCCCAGATGCCCTGAGTGTAGTCCTGGGCACCCTCCCCAGGAGCAGTGTGTCCCCACATGACAGGTGAGGAGACGGGGCTCCCTCGCCGACACCAAGGATGTGCACTGAGGTCCAGAGCAAGGATTCAAAGTCAGGTCTTGCTGACTCCAAACCCAGCCGGGCACTTCCCCCTCACTGTCTCCTGTGTGTCGACACATCTGGGTCACTATGTCCATCCACAGACGACCAGGAGGCTCCTGCCTGAAATCACTCGGCTAATAAGCGGCCCACTCAGGATTTGAACGCTGGCCCATCTGATGCCAGGTTGGCGTCCTGTTTGCTGCCAGAACCTTCACCAACTGTGCCGGGCGTCGTGGTGCCTGCCTCTTCCTTCTCTGCACCCTGAGCTCCTTCAGAGAGCCCCACCCAACACCCTGACCACCACCTCCAGCACAGGACCGGAGGGGACGGTAGGTAGGTACCAGAGCACTGAGCTGGCCCAGGAGCGGCAACATGCCGGGCTCGTGCTGGGAGATCAGGTTCCCAACCCAGCACCACCTGGGCAGGGCCCTCCTGCCGCAGAGAGGGACTCAGGTGTGAATCTTTGCGCTCACCCCAGTCTACCAGCAACAAGAGGGAGAGAAGCCATCAAAGGCAGTATCACTCTGTTGTTTGGAAGCCATGGACACATTAGGACATGGAATTAATTCTATGCTCAAGATCAAGGTCCCAGAGACCTAAAATCAACGCCTCTTATCACCACCTGTTAAAATGTGCTGGGATTGCAGAATACACCCCTGCTGTGTGGCCAGATCCTCAGGGAAGTGTTCCCACCTCACCCCATCTGTCAAAGCAGAGTCCAGAGACAGACCCAAGGAGGGGAAAGGAACGGTGACAGAACACATGGCTATTGAGCTCCTGCTGTGTACAGCATGCCTTGCTGGCCTTTCCATGTTTAATCGCTGCTGAGACTTGTGGCAGGGGGAAGCTGAGCTCAGGGGGCCATTAGGGGAGCCACCCAGCATGGGCGAGAGGTTGGGCTGGACCCCACAGCTGCAGGGCCCCTGCCTCAGACCCCAGCACTCTGGCCCTGAGCCTGGCCTGCGCTGCCTTGCTATGCGGCCTGAGGTGTGGGTGCTTCTTAGACTCGCCCAGTTTGTAGTCCTGGGGGCTTTAGCATAAACACACACCCTCCCCCCATCCGCCCCAACTTTTAAATTCCCTTCCACAATATGTCCTTGGTGGTTTCTACATGGAGCTATTTCCTCCCCAAATCTTCAAGTGCAACTGAGGATCCAGGAAAACGGGCCGGTCATCATCTCTGGGCCTGAGGGCCCCGTGGCCACAAATGCCCAGATGCTGTGTCCCTCCCAAGCCAGGACCAAGAGCAGCCCCCCAGCCCTCTGACTCCCAGGAGGTCCAGCAGAGCCTGGGGACCCCAGGGAGGAGGGGGCTGGAGGGAACAGGCACCAGTGGAGGTATAATTAGGTAGCACTTACTCTCGAAACCTCAGGGAATTGATTTTCCTTGGGAAGGAGGGAGAGAGAGGCCCATTAGCAGAGGATCAATCTGATCCAGAGCCCCTGCAGAAAGTTTAGACCTGATGCAGCTGGAGCTGCTCTGGGCCCCTCCCCTGCCCACCTGGTGGAGCGTCTCCAAGACCCGCCTACTTGCCTCCCACAGGCCTCACAACCACCCCTTCCCTCCAGCCCTACTCACACCTGCTTGCCCAAGCGCTCCTGCCCCCGCCTGCAGCAGGGAGCCCGTGGACAGAGGCCCTGCCTCTGGGCGGGGAACAGAGGGGAGGCAGAGGGAGGATAAAGAAGCATTAAGGTAATGGCTCTGACGTGATGAGGGTGGGGAAGAGCGGACAGCGTGGAGGAAGGGGTGGGAGCAGCAGGAAGGCCCCTCAGACAAGGTGGCACTCGGGCGGAGCCTGAAAGGGAGGAGGGGGGCCCTGCTGGGCTGAGTAGTGCCTCCAGATCCATGTCCACCCGGAACCTGTGAGTGTCACCTTATTTGGAAATAGGGTCACAGACACACAGGGCGAAGGCTGCATGAAGAGGGAGGCAGAGGCTGGAGTGACACAGCTGCAAGCCAAGGGACACCAAAGATTGCCGCAGCCGCCAGCCGCTGAGAGAGGGGCTGGGAACAGTCTCCCTCAGAGTCTCTGGATGGAACCAATCTTGGACATCTGACCTGCAGAACCAGGAGAGAAGAAATTTCCACTGTATTGAGCCATGCAGTCTGTGGCACTCCGTTATGGCAGCCCTAGGAGGCCGTGCAGTGCTCCAGGTGACAGAGCCTCGGTGCAGGGCCCAGGGGACAGGGCAGGAGGGGTCTGTGTGAACCACAGGCTGTCACCACTGCCAGCTACCAAGGCCTCAGAAATTCCCTCACCCTGCAGGACAACACAAGTCCAGTCCCTCAAATGTCCATTAGACCCAAGACCAGACCTCCTGCCAGATACTGGGGACGTTCACTCATCCGTTCATTATTTGCTTAGCTCTTTTACGCTTCAAGCCCCACACTAAGGCCTGGGAATCCAAATTTATTTCCCTGTCCAAATGCATTCATATGACATGTGTTTATCGAGTACCTACTATGTGCCAGTCACTGCACAGAGGCTGGGGGTCCATCCATGGTGAGGACAGGCACTGTCCCCACCCTCATGGGGGTGACAGGCTGGCCAGTGGGGGTCGGGGGAGGGGAGAGACGGAGAGCAAGAGGGAGCATGCGCAGACATGGCAGTGGCGATCAATGATGCCAATAGGCACATCCTGAGAGCAAAAGAGACTCAAAGGGGACATCCCCTGGTGGAGATGGTCCCTGGGGCCACTGAGGCAGCTGGGCCTACCCTGTTGTAGAGCACCCACTGGCCACATGATGCTGCCCAGCACTCGGGATGTGGTGAATTTGTCCAAATGGAGACACCTGTGACTGTAAAATATACACTGATTTCAAAGACTTAGAATAAAAAATGTAAAATATTTCATTGATTTTTATATTGATTATATGTTGGCATAATAATATTTTGGATATATTGAGTTAATTAAAATCTATTATTAAAATTAATTTCACTGTTCTTTTTTTTTAATTAATAGGCTTTATTTCTGAAAGCACTTTTAGGTTCACAGCAAAATTAAGCGGAAAGTACAGAGTTCCCCTATCCCCCCGTCCCCACACGTGCACAGCCTCCCCCACCACAGTGGTATGTCTGTTCCAATCAAGGAAGCTCCACTGACACACCATGATCACCAGCGTCCATGGTTTACAGTAGGGTCCACCCTTGGTGCTGTCCACTCTGTGGGCTTGGACAAATGCATAATGACATGTGTCCACCACTGTAGTATCACACAGAGCAGTGTCACTGCCCTAAAGATCCCCTGTGTGCCGCCTGTTCATCCCTCCCTCCCCTTCCCCTGGCAACCACTGATCTTTTTACCGTCCCCATGGTTTGCCTTGTCCAGAATGTCACATAGTTAGAATGTTGCAGTATGTAGGCTTTTCAGAGTGGCTCCGTTCACTTAGCAATATGCATTTAAGGTCCCTCCATTCTTTTCATGTCACCTGTTTCTCTTTAATGTGGACACTGGGACATTTAAACCACACATTCAGCTCAGGTTCTACTCCTAACAGATGCGCCAGCCTGGACAACAAACCACGGCAGAAGGTGGCCTCTGGAGGGTATGCACAGGGCCCTGGTGGACGGGTGTGTGTCCCCTCTAGACAATGCTGTCCCAGCAGGTGAGCTGAGGGGCCATAGGAAACAGGTCTAGTCAGTGCCCAGGTCGCAGAACACACTGCTGTGGCAGGGCTTGTCACTGCTGCTATCCTAGGGGCAGCCGTGGCTGCCGGTGAGGCGGGTGACTGAGCGGGGAGCGAGAAGGAGGATAGGACGCAGGCCCAGGAGGAGGAGCCGGGATGACTTGGGGCTCGACAGCATCAGGTTGAGGGGGGCGGTGGAGGGTGACACTAGCCAGGTGACAAGGAGAGTGTGGTGACACCCTCAGGTGGGGTGCTGCTTGGGGGATGGTGAAGGCTGGGCTGGGGGCCGGACAGCCCCTGGGTAAAATGTGAGGTTGGGAACCTGGGCTCGCAGCCCCACACTACTGCTGATTTGCCGGGCTTGCTGGGCAGCACGCAGGATCCTGGCCTCGGTTTCCCCCTTTGAGGCATCAGAGGGCTGGAGTTAGGGGTCCTTGGGTCCCCTAAAAAGGGTGTGGCCACATGCCCTGAACCTGCAGGTACCCACAAGTTCTCCCGACTATTGTCTGGCCTCCGGGATCCCTCACCCGTCCCTCTGAGAAGACCTGCCCAGACCGCATGTTCTTGGTGGGCAACTCAAGTGTCCGCCTCTCCCCTCATCATTTCCTCTGAGAACTGCATCTCAAATAAATAACTAAGTCTAACCATGATGACACCTGAGTCGTGGAGATTTACTCTCGGAAACTAGGCTGGAAAATGCAAGCAGCTTTGCATGGCCTCAGCCCCCCCTGCGCTGTCCTGGAGGGAGTGCCCAGAAGAGCCCCCGCTCTGTGGGACGTGCCAAGTCTCTGTGGCAGACCAGGGATGCTTGGGGACGCGTCGCTCCCAGATGATGGATGGCCTCATCTGCGCCGGGACTGCATTTATCTCTGCAGTGCACTCACCAAGCTCGAGACTGTCAGAAGAAGAGTTCAGACCTTGGATTGTTGTTAGAAAACCTGAAAGTGGTGAGCAGTGGCGGTGGGGGGACAGAACCAATTCCCGCAGGCAGCGCTGGGGGGCAGGGAGGTATGCGGGAAGCAGGAACGTGGTTAGGAGGTGCTGTGGTGCCACATTTTCCTGTAGAAAGAACAAGGGAGCTGTACTTCTCACCGGACCATTATTTTAAACTCCAAAGTTCCTTCCTTGAAAAAACATTTTAAAAACCCCACGCACGCCTGTTGACTATTTCCCGTGTGTTTTCAACGCCATGCAAGCAATAAGACATGGTCAAAGTAATTCCAGTGCTGAGAAGGGTAACCAAGGCTGGGCAGGGCAGGGCTGGAGTGGACATGCTGCGTTAGGCTTCCAGGCTGCCCTGCAAATACTGCAGACGGGGAGCTCATTCTCTCACAGGGCTGGAGCTCAGAAGTCCAAAGTCAAGGTGTCAGCAGGGCCGTGCTTCCTCTGGAGGCCCTTGGGGAGGACACCTCTACCTCTTCCATCTCCTGGTGGCCCCAGGCATTCCTTGGCTTGTGGCCACGTCACTCTAATCTCTGCCTCTGTCTTCACATCAGATCTAGGGCCCACCCTAAATCCAGAATGAGTTCCTCTCAATCCTTAGCTAATAACATCTGCAAAGACCCTGAGTCCAATGAAGTCACCTCTGAGGTTCTGGGTGGACACAGATTTTGTGGTGACCGTATTTAACCCTCTACAGGCAGTTGCATTTACTGAGCACCTATTTTATACAATGAAGACTCTGAATTAGCGCCGTACCTGCCTAATTCGTGTTTAAATCTCCCCCTAGCCCTGGGGAGCTCCCATTTTTCAATGAAGGACTGGAGACAGGCAGCTGGTCACAGCAGAGGAGGGACGCACAGCTCAGGTGTGCAGGGCCCCCGCCTCCAGGAGAGTTTGATGCAGGTGAGAAGCCACGAGGGCCCAAGGTGGGAGGGAGGCTCCTTGCTGGGACACTGAGGGGCACGTGGGATTTAGGCGCATGGCTTTGGGGCAAAGCGGGCTGCAGTGGAGCTGTGAGGGGCCAAGGTGACCCCTGGTGACAGCTGAGGGATCCCCCAACGTGGGCTGAGTGTCTGCTAGGTGTCAGGCTTGGTGCCAGGTGCTGGAGGAACCAGGGGTCCATGCTCCAACTGTGTCACAGTGGCCAGCCAGGCAGGGTGCTGAGAAGGCAGCACAGCAGCCAACAGTGTAACGGAGGCTGTGCCCTGCTCAGCCGCTGCCCCAGCTTGTGGGGGTTGGGCAGAGGGAGGGAAGGGGCACTACTGCTGGCCTGCACCGGGGTCCCACCTCAGATGGCTGGGCCTGTCTCTCAGTGGACCCTGGATTCGGGCAGGGAAAGGGAGTGGTTTTAAACTGTGAATAAGTCTGGGAAATAGAGGGTGACCCGCCTCAGTGCCCAGCTGGTCAGTCAGGGGCAGGCCAGAATGCAGGGCCCTCAGACCAACCCAAAACCTAATGCCACCTTCTCCTGAAGCCCATGCAGATCACGCGGTTGGAGTGAGGACAGCCATCACCAAGATCATCCAAGACTCCACCAGCCATGCACCAGCTGGCACTCAATAAATGCTTGTTGGATTCCTCTGGAGGTGACAGACCTGGTGGCTGTGTGACCTCAGACGAGCAGGTTTCCCTCTCTGGGCACAGTTTCCTGTTGAAAATGTGGGGATGGGACTTGATTATGTCTAAGCACCAGCACCAGCACACAGTGGGTCTAAATCCTACACACCTTCCTTAGCTGTCCTAGTGACCCCTGAACCTGCCCTGCTGGGGAGAAATTCTCCCTTGAATCTTAGGATAGTGTCAACATCCCTGGATGAGAGCTTCGCATGTCCAGAAGGAAGAATGGGAGCAGGGAGGGAGGAAGCAGGCAGGAAGGAGCAGGAGGAAGGAGCAGGAGGAGGGAAAGGAGGAGGAGGGAGGAAGGAGACATCAGCTCTCACTGAGCGTCTCCCTCCTTTGTGCCCAGCTCTGCCCCCCAGGTGCCCTGCCCAGCACTCAGTACCCCTACCATCTCCAAGTTCTTTTACTGTGTCCAGCAACTCGGAAAGCAATCATTCTAATCTACATTTATTCAAATTAAAAATTAAAAAACAGAGTCTAAAATCGGGCAAAAAGAAACATGGAAGGCAAGTGCAGTTGGAAAATTGCTATTTGCAAATCGGCTGCTTAATTGCTGAGTGTTAGTACATAGTCACTTTAAAAATGATTTAATTACGCCATTTTCCTACTCTATAATTACCCCACTGGCAGGGACCTGTGTGCAGGGCCCGCCCCTCTCAGGGTGAGCAGCCCCTGCTCTCCCACCCCGCTCCCACTGCTGACTTGGAGACCACACGCAGGTGTGACGGGGGCACCACCTGAGAGGCCAATGCTCCCTCCCAATAAGGCCATCTGCAAGCACCGGCCTTGGGCAAGATTTGCACCTCTTTGAGACCCAGTTTTTTTATCTGTAAAAAGGGTTAATGATACAGACCACATACGCCTGTTCTGAGGGTTCAAGAGGTATGTGCAGAACAAGCACAGGGTAGGCACAAAGTCATGGGCAGGTGGCACCATCTGTGTTATTGTGCTACCCAAGGGAAGCTGACACTGTGCCTGGGTTGTCACACTGCTTACGGTGTGGGCTACTCTCTGTTTGAAAGTACAGCTGTGGACGTGCCTTATGTTCCCTAATTATGATTCTGAGAGCTGGCACCTGTTCCGCATTTGACAACTTGCAAAGCCCCTTGAGTAGACCCCATAAACACTCTGGAGAGTAGGTATTAACACCTACACTTTACATACGGTAAACTGAGGCTCAGAAGGAAAGGGACTTGCCTGAAAGCACTGGAACCCTGGCCTCAGTGGAGACGATGCATGTTAAAGATATGTTTTCCCAGCAGAATTCATTCTGAGCTTTGGCCATGTTCCAGGCCGGCCAGGCATGGTCTGTGACAGGAAACGAGGAAGGACCTACGCGGACCCCGACATTACACAGACCACTTTGGCATTCAGAGACCCAACAGCTCACGGAACCTGCACAGAAGAGGCTTTGGTCCCCTGCCCAGACATTCTAATAAACCCTCCTGGATCAGGGAGGAAAAGGGAATTAAGGTGACACAGGGCACCTGTAGGGAAGTGAAGTCATTCAAGCAAATTCCAGGACGTGGCTTGAGATTCTGAGTGTGAAATGGGGAGCGGGGCCAGTGTGGTCGGCAAACAGAGAGGAAGGAAACACAGTCCCACCCTGGAGGGGCGCACAGTGTCAGAGGCAGGGGAGACAGCGCCAGGCAAGTCACCCAAACACGAGGCAGCAACGGGGCAGGATCTGAACACACACCCAACAGAGACAAAGGGCAAGAGGGCAGAGGCCCTCCGGTGCGAAAGCCCTCATGGGGAGGTTTTAAAGAAGGTGGTGCTCACTGTGCTCTGGACACCTGCACAGAATGGAGTGGAGGTAACCTCACCGAGACATCACAGCCACATCAGAACAGTAGTATGCCTTCCCATTTCACAGATGAGGAAACTGAGGAGCAAGGAGTATTGAAAACTCAGTGTTGAGCCCAGGTGGAGGCTCCAGTGGCCCGGGCCCCCGAGCTATGCACCCACATTCCCAGAGTTGGCATAGCACAGCACCCACCTGGTGCAACCCGAGCAACTCCGGTGCTCTCCAACCTGCCAGCAGCTGGACACAGACCCCAGCCTGTCCCAGTGCAGGAGCAGCGTTATTTGTACCCGTGAGTTATGCGCTGGCTTAGGGCTTCTCCTTAGCTCCATCTCAGCCCTGCACTCTGCCCAGGCAGCATCCCCCGTGGGCCAAGAGGGCACCTGAACTCATAGGGGCAGCATCCCCCCAGCCACCCGTGGAGCCTGTGCCCACTCTCTGCATCCATCCCGCAAGAGGGCAGATGCCCTCCGGTGCGAAAGCCCTCATGGGAAGGATTGTCAGCCTCGTCTCTTGAAAGCCCCTCCACATGCGGATTCAGCCCCTGCTGCGGCTTTTTGGATGTTCTGTGTCCACTGGTGCTGGGGGCTATGATGCTCCCTGGCAGAGCTTTCCAGCTGGGCCTGATCCCAGAGCCCCCAGTGCCCCTGCCTGCAGCCTTTACCAACACCCTAGGGATGGAAACTGGCACAGGACTTCGGCTCAGACGCACAGAAAAGCAGTGCCCACCCCGCTCCTGGCCACCTGCATCCTGTTTACTCCATAATGAGGATTCGATCCTTCTCAATGAATCTCTCACTATAAACTCCTGAGATAAGCGAACCCCGTCAGTGCCAGAACTCCTTTCAACAAGCCTCTCCTGAGCACCTATGTGCCTGGCTTTGCGCTAAGCCAGGCGTGCAGACTGGGTAGGCAGGGAATTTCTACAGCCCCAAAGAACTGGCACAGCTTCACCTGGGTCCCGTCCAGACACTTGGGGGGTTGCCTCACTTGGTTCCATCCCACCTGACGGCTTTTCCTGTACAAACGAGGAGACTTCACAAGAGGTGAAGTCAGTTGTCCCGGTTCAGAAAGGACGAAGCAGACTCTACCTGACTCAGGTTCCAAACTGTGCATCTTCTGTGGGGCTCCGGCTCTGTGGGAGTAAACGTTTTATTTCTGCAGGTTTTAAAATGACTCAAGGTGGGACCTTTGCAATGGCTCTTGTCCCAACTGGCAGAGTCATTAGAATTTGTTTATAACTATCCACGCTGAATGAGACCCGCATCCCTGGAAGTGCCCCGGTCACTCTCCTAGCATGGGCAGAGCTCCCCTTGGCACGTGGGGCCTTGTCAACCTCCAGTAGATATTCCTGCTTCTATAGCTGCTCTCACAAGCCCTCTGCTGGGTACACTTCCAAAAACCAAGGCAGGTGTTGGAGCCACCCTCCGGCCCCATGCAAGCCAGCTGGGAGAAGGCAGAGCCTGCAAGCCAGGGCCAGGTGCAGGATAGGGGGCTGCAGGGGAGAGGCCACCTGCACTTGATGCCATGTTGTGGCTCAACAAGAAGCAAACCTCAGATGAGCCAGGACATAGCCCATGACCTCTGGGTTAATTGGGGGAAATTGCATGTGATGGGTGGCTGGAGGGTCTGGGCTGAATTTATGGCCAGGTAGAGGTGAGTCTCTGGCAATCCTGACATGATCAGGGGTGTGCAGGAGTTGTGTCGTCACATTGGATTTGGGCAGGACACATGAGCACCTCCTACAAACGGGCCAGGCCGGTGACTTCTTTCTCCTGCTGCCTGGTATGGATCACACTGACCCACACATTGTCCCCTGGGAGCCAACCTGTTTGGGAGGATGGCAGGCCATCCTAAAGCCCAGAGTGTCATTTTAAATAGGAAGCACCCAAATAGAATAAGACAAATAACACAAATAGAATTAGCTGGACTCTCCCCAGACCCCATAACAATGCAGATCTAAAGAGCTTCCCCATCCAGCAGCCGAGTTGCGTGGAAAGAAGGCTGGGAATTCCCAGCAGGAGCGAAGCGGTCCAGGCCGAAGGGCTGGGCAGGACTGGGCAGAGCGGAGGAGGGTACGTGTGAGCTGCCCAGTCAGAGACCAGGGACAGGCCTTGGGAGCAAAGCCATGCGGGTTAATCTGCCCTTGTGACCTGGAATCTATCTTAGGAAAATTCCTGAAATTTAGCAATCCACATATAATAATTCCTTCCCTATATGCTGACACGTCTTTGATTCTTCTTGGAATCATTTAAAAATAATGGAATAAGGACAACGGAAAACAGCTACAACAGTAACAAGAACAAAACAAGCTTCCGCCTGAAGCCCCTCCCATGTGCATTTCTTCTGCTGTTCCTGTCCAGGCCTTGTCCATATGTGAGCGTATTTTATAGTAGTGCAATGACAACACACACTCAGATCTGTGTTCTGATTTTACCACCAAATGGCCAGCATTTCCTGCTTGCTGTGTAATATCCCATCTAGTACATGTGGCATTATTGACGGGTCATCCCTTAGGCTGAACTTTTTAAAATCCTTTCTACAACCATCAAGTGCCTGCTACCTGATGTGCACTTAGAAATCCACTTTCTTCTATTTATTGCTTCGACCAGCAACAGTGCCCTCTATGAACAACATTTTCATCAGTTTAACACCTCCCCAGCCTCCTTACCCTGGATTATTTCCTAGGGTTAAGCCCCAGGACCAGGGGTCCTCAGTAGGATGCTTTGAGTCTCCATATGGCTTTTTAAAAAAAAATGTATAGACCCAAGAAACTCTTATAAACTCAGTATTTTAAAAACAAGGGTCCTCATTTATTCTGAGGGTGTCCTGGACAAAATGATAACATTTTCGTATGCCAATTCCCAGGTTATAGAATCTGACACTCTAAGTTGACTTCCCCGGTAACTGTTGACTATATTCCATTTGTGCTAAAGGCAGCCCAAATGATGCATTGTTTTTAAAGAAGAGGAAAAAATGTATAAGACATGAGCAGATGAGATCTGAGTGCTCTGAAAGGAAATTCTATTTTAAAACACTAAGATTATTTTGATACAAAATATAAAAATTCATTAGGAAATAAGACACAACACAAACATCCCCCATCTCAGGAAAGGTCAGAGAAATGTTTTGCATCATGAAATTGGGAGACTGGTTGGAAGATTTTAGTGGCAAAAAGTTATGGAATACAAAACAAAGGCTGAGTTGATGGCAACTGACTAGCTAAGGCAGTGGCCCCCGAGGTCACATCCATATTGCGTCCTTAGCATCTTTGAATAGAAACCCTTAAAGAAGCAGGTGATGGTAGCTGGTTGTGGTAATGACCATGGCAACCGCAAGTCTTCTTAGTCCTGTGTGCGCCGAGTTCCGCATCACAGCCTGGCTCCCAAGCCCAAGAACGGGACCCCCAACGCATGGCCCCAAAGCTCCTTCCCAAAGGCGGTGGGGGCTTCTCCAACCTGCACCTGCAAACGCGGCCGTGAGTGGAGATCCCATGGGGAACCAGGACCACCCGAGAAGAAGGCCGAGGCTCCCATCACGGTTCAGCTGCGGCATGAGTGTGGCCCCGTCCTTCAAGGGGGGCATGCTGTCTTCCCAGGAAGCACCCTCCCCACACTCTCGGACTCCTGTGCGGCCTGAGGCCTGTCAGCACCATAGAAAGGACAGGGAGTTCCTTGGAGCCAAATAAACACTGTCCCAGCCCCCAGGTCCGTGCCCACCTGGGACTGTGTTTTCCAAGCTGATAAAACCTGCAAGCGGTGTCAGCAAGGGGCCCGGCGCTCTCTGTTCCTCAACCCACACCAGTCCCCTCTCCTGCCACACCCTGCATGTCACCCTCTGAGTGACCTGCACGGGTCCCTACCACCTCCAGGGGAACACTGGACTCCCAACAACAGCAGGCCAGGCGGGAGGGAGGTCAGAGCAGGGGGATGTGCCCACTGTCCCCACTGCTGCCGGGCTCGGGACGGTGAAAACAAGAGCAAGATGCCTGCTGTCCCTCCCACTTTCCGGCGGGTCTTCCGGCTCCTTTCCGTACGCCCATGGCAACCTGTGACACCGTTTCATGATAAGTGGATTTTCTGCCCTCGAGCCACGTGAGAGCTCCTCAAAGGCCACGGCTGCGTCTGACCAGCTCCTGGCCCAACGCCAGGCATGAAGTGAGTGTCGATAAATGCAGGTTGAATGACTGCATGCACAAATGCATGACACAGCTCCCACCCGGACACCGTCACAGGGACTGCTGACATCCACTCATGCTCTCAGCTCCCAGAGCCCACTGTGAGAGCCCAAGAGGGCCCTCAAGACCCCCGGGCCTCTGCCACACCCTCCCATGAATGAGGACACAGGCCCAGAGAAGCAGAGTCATGCCCTCAAGGTCACACAGCAGCTGAGCAGCCCAGTGGGTGAATTTGACTGACGTCTCCTGGGCTCAAGGTCAGTGTTTTTGTGCCTGAGCTGCTCCAGGTTGTCTTAGGCAGACAGATTGACCCCCTCACACCTTGCAAGCACCAGAAATCGAGCAGGTGATGTTGCTGAGACAGAAACAATAAATAAATGAAGGGGCGTGTCTGCAGAGCGCAGGCAGTTTGCAGCAGCAGCAGCAGCACTCGCCCACGGCCCCAGGAGGCTGGCAGGACAGGCGGGCATCCAGGCATCCTTCTCCTCGACTTGCAGAGGAGGAAGCTCCTCCTTCATCTGGGCAAGCCCGCTGAGCCCTCTGTGCCAGGCTCTGGGGGGCCTCAGCTCTGAGGAGGTGGCAGCTCGGCCAAGGCCCTTGGGATGTCCTGCCTCATAAAGGTGGCTTTGCTTATCGAGGCCCTGGGCCACCTGGATAGTCTATGCCACCATAGTGATTTACGGTGGGGCCTTGGGCCACCTGGCATCAGCTTGACCTCTGGAGGAGCTGGAGGCTAAAGGTCAGCCACATGGGTGGGTGGTCAGTCATGCCAACGTGACTGACCTGCAGTAAAAATCCCAACACCAAGGCTTGCGTGAGGTTCCCTGGTTGGCAGTACTTCATGTGTGCTGTTACACGTCGCTGCTGGTGCTTAAAGAGTTAAGCGCTGTCGGTTGTATGGCCCAAGAAATGTGGCCTGGGTGCAGGTTCCACCCCAGGGCCTTCGTACATGCTGCTTTCCTTCTCAGATACCCCCATGGAAAGACCCCTCACTGTATGGCAGTGTCTGTTCACTGGGACAGCACCCTGGGCCACTTGGACTGAAACTGTCCCTGCTCCCACTAGAACTCTCCACCAAGTATTCTGCTTGGCTTTATTCACAGCACATATTGCTCCTGACATTACACATTTGTTCCAATTAGTTATAGTTTGTCTGCCCCTCTGGAGTGTCAGGAGTGCTGGTGTCTGGTTCCCCACCACTGCAGGAAGCTGCAGCAACCTATTCACACCCTAAAGGACCAATTGATGACCAGTCCCTTTGGGTTTGGCATTAGGTATGAGGCAGGGGCACCCAATGGTGCCTGCACCACCTATTATTAATAAAATCTTCATTTCCTTTGTTCTGCACAGTAACTTCGGTCTCAAGTCAGGTGCCCATAGCTGTGGCCTGGTCTGAACCCACTGGGCAGCCCCTGGTCCGTGTCCCTGGAGCTGCCAGCCCCTGCCGCCGACACGAGCCACACTCTGCTTCTTTCAGGTCCGCCCACCAGCCCTGCCTCTGTGTCCCCTGCTCCCGGCCCAAGCAGACAGTAAAATTTTGCTGAAATGAATGAACGATATCCAATTTCCACAATGGCAACAAATGGCAGAAAAGCACAGGGGGTGCCAGCTGCCCCAATTCGGTCCCTATGCACGGCTGCCGCCCGCCTCCACCCGCAGGCCCCGTGATAACTTAATGCACTCCGCTCTCCGGGTGAGCAAACCAAAGGCGCTGGAAAGTGGCAGAACATATTTCTCCAATTCTTAAGAATCCCATTTGAGAGTTAAATAGTGACAGGATGCCTTTAAGCACTTGAAAATTATGAGTTAAGCCGCTCCCAGAGAACGCTCGTCATTTAGCAAGCACGCAGAATTGATCGTTCCAGCCACAGGTCTGAGGCGCGGGGCGGGCAGGGAGGCAGGATTGCAGAACATTGGGTTTTGCTGGGATCCGTCCCCGGGAAGCCCATGGGCGGGCGTCACCAGGGCCGGCGAACTTCATTCTGCCAGCAGGACCTGCCTCCCCTGCACTGGGTAGGCCTCCCCTGGGCTCCCCAGCACCCGGCCCGGTGCAGACCCCCGCACGCGCAGGGCCACGAGGTGCCGGCAGTTCCAGCGCTGGGCTGCGGGTGAGTCCTGAACTCCCGGCCCTGGGATGGCAGCATGTGGCCCCTTGCCAAACCCTCACTCCTAGAACCAGGTTGAAGCTGCTTTTCCCTGCTGAGGGAGCTTCTGCCAGCAGTGCCACCTCTGCGGGGTAGGGTGTGGGGGCTTTTGCCAGCCATTGGCCAGGGAACCAGGAGGCAGTGGCTAGATCTCACACCCATCCACAGTAAAAACATCTTTAAATATCACGTAACTTATCTGCAGCATGCTGCATTTTCCAACGTGCTCTCTCACATTGTGAGTACACAGGGCTCCATTTTAGAGACTAGAAAACTGAGGTCAGAGAGGTCACGTGATTTGCACAGAATCCCACAGTGAGTAGGTAGCGAGGCAGGCTGGACTCAGGTCTGTTCAATCCTTCAGGCTGCAACCCTCCCTTCTGTCTTCAGAGAAGGTGGTGGTTACGGTGGGTCCTTCAAACACCTCCTGTGTTCCAGGAACTGAGACACGGGCTTTACCTGGAGGCAGGTGTGAGAACCCACTAAGAAAATGAACGAAGCAGGCTCCCAGACCAGGAGTGCCTCAGCCAAGGCCCCAAGGTCCTTGAGCAGCAGTGCCCAGAGGACAGGCTCGGCTTTGGAAGAGAAGCTGCCCCACAGCAGGGCTTCTGGCTTTACAGAGATGTGGGTCCCACACTTCTCTTAGTGGGTTTGCAAAAGGACAGTCACACCTGAGTGAGTGGGGGCCAAGCAGAGTGCCCATCGATGGGGTGTCCTGCCCTGCCATGGGGACGTGGAGGGTGGGAAGGAGGGGCCTGAGTAGGAGGGAGCAGGGAGAAGACTTCTTCTGTCCTGCCCTTGGAAAGCCAGAGGGGCCCGAGTTATGGGGAGGGCCCAATCCCGTGGATCCATGCTGTAGACCAGTCAGTGGTACCTTGTGGTATTCAGGGTTTGTTTCTGGTTGGCCACCTCCAGCCCTCTAGGGACACTTCCCATCTGCCCCCTTCAATGATTGTCCACCCGTACATCTACCTGCCCACACATCCATCCACCCACCCAACATATCTATCCTTCCTCCCTCCTTCCCTCCCACCACCCACCTGTCCTTCCTTCCACCCATCCACCCACCCAACATCCTCCCTCCCTCCCTCCCTCCCTTCCACCCGTCGATCGAGCTCCAGCCCCACACATTACTGGGTAGCTGCTACGTGTCCAGCCCTGGGCTGGATTTTCAGATGAGGGTGCAGAGCTGGGCTCTGCCCTGTAGGAACACAGGACACGTTTGATGAGTGACTGAGTGACAAGTGAGCCACTAAGATGCTCTCCCATTTCCCACGCTGCTTAATGAGTCTCTCCCCTCAGATGCCTGGTTATGCCATTACTGGTTCTCCTAGATCCCAGGACCTATTACTGGGTTGACTCCAGAATGTGACTCAACCTTTCTATTTAAAAAACACCTATGTGCTGTTTGTGGCATCCTTTCCAGGGAGCACAGGAATGAATCCGAGGTGCCCACACTGCTGCCTCCTCGGAAGGGCACCACGTGTCTCCAGCGGCAGGGTGACACTTCTCAAGCACGTACTGCGGAAGAAAGGGTGGGATTTGGGCCCAGGGTAATGTCAGTTCCCTGTTTTCCTCCCCATTAAGGAGTTTTCTTTCCTGAGGACAGAGTCTTAACTGGAAACGGGCCAGACCAAAGCTCGTCTGGATTTTCCACATCTGAGCATCTGGGAGGGCGGCTGATAGCTGACGGGCTAGAATTCCAGACAGAGTGGCCTGGCGGGAGGAACCTGATTTCTCAGCAACAGGAAGAGACAGGCTGCACTGGCCGCAGCCTGTTCCCACCTGTCCCCAGACAGGCACTGCGTACCTTCACCCCAGGCCAGCTCTGCAGAACCATGCACCCAGGGTCCATCTCCCTGCCGCCCATCTGTACCCCCATCTGCCCCCCTCACTCTGTCTGCCCCCCATCCACCCCCCTCCACCCCCCCAGCAGGGATCGCCGGCCCTCTCTATCACCTCTAACCCTGTCCCCGCGTCCCTCTGCATCCATAGCTCTGCAGCCGTGATTTCTCCATCTCGCTATGACTCTGAGTGTCCTCCATGGACGTGGCTCGTCCTTGTTCCTCTTGGCCCACGCGTCTGTCTTTCTCCATGTGCCTCTGATTTTCTGTGCGAGCCATCCTCTCCCTCACTCGTCACCTTCTACCCCGGGATCTCTCAGGAGCAGATGTCCCACACCAGAAAGCATTGTCTGGGGACAAGGTGGCCATCTCTACTCCACCACAGGGAGGACAGGGGACCTAGTTCTGTCCTGGCCTGTCCTTCATGGGTAACCAGACACCAGTGTTCCCAGTCCAAGGGGCTGACGCTCTACGGGGCAGTCAGATGATAGTAGGAATGCATACAGTTGGGATGTGCTGTGTACTATGAATACAAGAGCAGGAATGGAGAGTTCTGGGGGTGCTACTCCATCCACAGTGGCCCAGGATGATCTCTTCAGTGAGGTGACTTTGAGCAGAGACTGCAATGCAGCAAGGGGTCGGTCCATGTGCATACCTGGGAAGGAGAACAGCACGTGCAAAGGCCCTGAGATGGGACTCCACCCACCTAGGTTGCATTTCCTGGGCATGTCACTGACTGAACAGGGCATGTCCCTTACCTGGCTACAACACCCACGGCCAGGAGGGGATGAATCCTGTGGCTGCATGCTGGGCTCTGGAATTGGCCTATATCACCAAGCCAGGTGCACTGCAGATTTGAACCTTAGCTGGTCTGGCCAATCTGGTGGGCAAGGTGTACCCCTACCTGACAGCCAGGTGACAGGGCAGGGTGCCCTCCTAGAGGAAGTCAGCCTGGAGGACACCACACAGACAAGAGCTGCTGACAGCTGGGGACGACAGGGCACCCATCCTGTCCCAGCCCAAGTAGGGACAGGACGCCAGAACACTCAGCAGAGGTAGCCTCCACCCCACCTGCAGCTCAACCCCATGGGAAGGGAAGGCGTCTGTGTCCACATCCATTTCAACCTGGGACTGTGGACGCAGCAATGTCACCCACACAATCAGAGCTGGTAGAAACCTGTTTCGCCAAACATCACCCGCCACACTTTCCTCAAGCATCGAGTCCACGCTAATAAGGCAAATAAACATGGCATTTAAAGATCAGAAGCAGCACAGTTACAGTCTATTAAATTAAATTCACGGTCAAGGGTGAAAGAAAAGATACACTGGGATTATTCTAGTCATGGCAATTTAAAAAAAGAGAGAAAGAAATGAGCATTTTGAGATAGATGTAATTTCACAGTCCCTGAAGCAGCAACAGCAGCTGCCTGCGGAGTCTGTGGTTTGGGAGGCTGGGACAGAGGGCCTGGCCCGCCCTCCACCAGAGCCACGCCGAGCCTTCTCTGCAGAGCCCAGACGGGGCGTCCCAGCCTCCCACAACTCCTGCCCCCTCGCTTGCCCTACACAGCCTGCCTCACCCCGCAAGGCCCTTTCTTCCTGGAGGTCCATCCTGGCCCCATTGGAGCTTTGCTTTTCCCATCTGGAAAATGGGAATGCTAAGAGCTCCCCAGCAGCAACCTAGAAGTCCCCCCGTGAGTGCACGTGAGAATGCACTTGACAAGGTCTTGTGGCCAACGCACACACCCTGGCCATGTAATCATTCTCCTGTCCCCCAAGCCCCCATTCCTCTCCCCTGCTCTGCTGAACCCTGGGAGGCTGGCCCTGCAGGCGGCCCGGCTGGGCTGCCAGCCAGCAACTTCCTGTTGGGCTGAGCTGACGGGCAGCTCTGGCTGGAGGAAGGGAGCAGCGGGGCCCTGTCTCCCTCTGTGTCCCCTCCGTGTTCCGTCCTGATTCTGCTTCCTACTGGGTGGCCCTGGCCCTGAGCTGCAGGAAGATCACCATCTCCCTTTTCCCTGTGCTCCGGAGGGAGCAGCGGACTCCCATAGTTCAATCTCTGCGCAGCCTGTGACAATTCTCTGTTCTGTGTACTTGAAGCACGTGCTGATTTCCTGTCTGGGCCTTGACATTTGCCGCCTCCTCAGAACTAAGTGACCGTGAGAGGCTGTTGCCTGTGCCCGGTGCACCTGCTGTGGCCTCCTGCCCCATTCACAGAGAGACCACGCGCCCGCGCCATGCCCTCCCCCAGGGAAAGCTGCTGGGTCACACCAGGAGGTCTGCTTAGTCCTACCAGGTTTTAGCCGTGTCTTTCCTTTTCCATTTTATGTTCTTTCTATGATATTCTTTGTCCCTATTTATCAATTTTGGGTTCAATTTTGCACTGATGCATGGTACAGCCATTTTTTAAAAAAATGCAATGAAAATAGTTCTGTGGCTTTATTTCTGATTATATAAATCACATTTGTACATTGCAAAAAGCTGAGTAATGCATAAACATGAGAATTATAAATAGTCCTGAAATCTCACCACCCCAAGGTACCCATCACTGTCCATGTGTTGGTGAGAGGCGACTGGGGCTAGCCTCCTCCTCCCCCCCAGCCCTTCCTCCCTCTCTCCCCTCCCTCTCCCCTGCCCTCCCTCCCTTACTTCCCATGTGCTTTATTAAAACCTATTAAAGTCCAGTCTTACGTTTTCCCCATAACACTTCTCCCCACCCACTCCCAGGTAGCCTAACCAAACCAAATACCCAAGCAAGGACCACTCAGGTTCTTGCTCTGAGCTCCCGAATATGCACACACAGACACAGCTTTTCCGTTTTGTTTCATATTAAGTGAGATCACATCACCCACTCTTATGAAGCCTGCTTTTCTCACTTGACACATCATGGCACTCTCCAAGTTGACTGAGAACCTTTCTCCCCATGACTGTCCCTGGCATGGATGTGCTCCCCTGTGTGTCCTTGGCTTGGGGTATTCAGCTTGCTCCCATTTTACATGTTTGGTTTCTCCATGGTCAGCAGTGCGGGACATAAGGAACATCCCTGCAAACAGAGCATCAGTGCTATTGCTTTCACCACTCGGGGGAGAACAGCGCGGGGAGGGAAGAACAAGTATGTGTTCGCCTTGGTGGGTTGGTAGACATTGCTGGCTGTCTATACCCGGTGACCGTGTGCCCCCAGGGACGCCAGGCCACTGCCATGCTCTCACTCTTTCCCTGCAGCTCACAGAGAAGAGGCAAACTCTCCCTCTCTCCCTCCTTTTTATCCGTGTGTCTTTGGTGGGTGGGTAGAAAGTAGCCAGGATCCTCACTTCAGGGTGCAGCCTCCCCCCGCCGGGAGGCGAACACCTTTTCCACACTTACTGGCTCCGGGATCTGCTCTCGTGGGAAGTGCACTCACCACCTCGGCTTCTCTACTGCCCTTTCAACCCACAAGATCCTTCTAGAAATATATCATGGTCATCACAGGTCTTAACCCTGCACTCCTCACATGGGGCATTTCTCATAAATCCATTTTGTCCATTGATTTTCATTTACCGCTTTTTTCCTTACCAACAATTAGGTTTCATGTTTTATTTATTTATTTTATTTGTATAAATTTAAGGGGTACAAGTGCAGTTTCGTTACGTGGATGCGTCATGTAGTGGTGAAGTCTGGGCTTACAGTGTAGCTGTTTCCTGAATAGTGTACACTGTGCCCGTTCAGTCACTTCTCATCCCTCACCCTGTCACCCACACGCTCTCCGAGTCTCCCAGGTCTACTGCTCCACTCTCTGTCCAGGTGGACGTACTGTTTAGCTCCCACTTCTAGGGGAGAACATTCTGTATTTGACTTTCTGTTTCTGAGTTACTTCACTTAAGAGAGCGGCCTCCAGCTCCATCCGGTCGCTGCAGAAGACAAGATTTCACTCTTTTTTATGGCTGAGTAGTATCCGTGGTGTGTATGGGGGGGGGTGTCCCACATTTCCTTTATCCAGTCCTCCACTGATGAACACTTTGGTTAATTCCATATCTTTGCTATTGTGAATTGTGCTGCGGTAAACACATGCGTGCAGGTATCTTTTTGATACAATGATTTCTTTTCCTTTGAGTAGATGCCCAGTAGTGGGACTGCTGGATTGAATGGTAGGTCTATTTCTAGTTCTTTGGGAAATCTCCATACTGTTTCCCATAGAGGTTGCACTAAATTACATCCCACCAGCAGTGTACAAGCATTCCCTTTCTCCACATCCTTGCCAACATCTGCTATTTTTTGACTTTTTAATAATAGCCATTCTGACTGGTGTAAGATGGTATCTCATTGTGGTTTTAATTTGCATTTCTCTGATGATTCGTGACGTTGAGCATTTTTCATATGCTTCTTGGCCATTTTATGTCTTCTTGTGAAAAATGTCTTTCATGTCCTTTGCCCACTTTTTATTATAATGGGGCTATTTGGGTTTTTTGTGGTTGTTATTGAGTTATTTGAGTTCCTTGTGGATTCTGGATATTAGTTCTTTTTTGGATGCGTAGTTTGCAGATATTTTCTCCCATTCTGAACAGAAGGTTGTCTGTTCATTCTGTTATTTCTTTTGCTGTGCAGAAGCTTTTTAGTTTAATTAAGTCCCATTTGTCTATTTTTATTTTTGTTACATTTGCTTTCAAGGTCTTAGTCACGAATTCTTTGCCGAGGCCAATGTCCAGAAGACTTTTTCCCAGGTTTTCTTCTAGCATTTTTATAGTTTGGGGTCTTACATTTAAGTCAAAATTAATCCACCTTGTGTTAATTTTTGTATATGGTGAGAGACAGGGGTCCAGTTTCATTCTTTTGCATAGGGCTATCCCATTTTCCCAGCACCACGTATCAAATAGAGTCTCCTTTCCTCAGTGTATGTTTTTGTTGACTTTGTTGAAGATTAGTTGGCTGTAGGTCTATGGCTTTGTTTCTGGATTCTCTATTCTGTTTCATTGATCTATGTGTCTATTTGTCACACCAGTACCATGCCGTTTTGGTTACTACTGCCTTATAGTGTAATTTGAAGTCAGGTAATGTGATGCCTCTGGCTTTGTTCTTTTTGCTTAGTATTGCTTTGGCTTTTGGGGCTCTTTTTTTGGTTCCACATAAATTTTAGGAGTTTTTCTTCTACTTCTGTGAAAAATGACATTGGTATTTTTTTGATAGGGGTTGTATTGAATCTATAGATTGTTTGGGGCAATAATAGTGATCTATAGTGATAGCTACCAAAAAAAAATAATCCCAGGAGCACATTTAACCAAGGATGTAAAAGATCTCTACAAGGAAAAGTGCAAAACACTGATGAAGGAAATTATAGAGGACATAAACAAATGGAAGAACATCCCATGCTCATGTATTAGGAGAATCGGTATTTTTTTTTTTTGTTTTGGTTTTTGGGGTTTTTTTTGAGACAGAGTCTCTCTCTGTCGCCCAGGCTGGAATGCAGTGGCCTCATCATAGCTCACTGCAGCCTTGAACTCCTGGGCTCAAGGGATCCTCCTGCCTTGGCCTCCTAGAGTGCTGGGACTACAGACGTGAGCCACTGTGCCCGGCCAATATTGTTAAAATGACAAACAATTATGCTTTATACATCAAATATGTCCATATTTTCTTTTATCAATTCTAGGTTTCTTGTCTTGCTTAAATGGTTAGGTATATTCTCCTGATCTTTATTGAAATATTTGTATTTTAAAAATTTTTTACTTTTTTTAATCATCCTGAACTCTTTAATCTTCCTCTTAACCCAGAAACTCCACCCTACGTTCCCAGCCAGCTCCCTCACCAAAGACAGGGCACAACTTAATGTTTTTTCCCCCATTGGAAGCACCAAATGGGCTACTGACATTTTCCCCCACTAATTCCAAAAGCCACCTTTCTCATTATTAATTCTCATTCTTATTGTCTATCAGTGTGCACATTAGTGTGCCGAGCAGAGTCACCCCACTGATTCACTTTTCTTTTTTTGTGCCATTTGGGTTTGAGGGCAGCAATTTCATGGTAAATTTTAATGGCTTCTAAGGCAAGTTCCCTTTCTTTGTTTTCTTTTTCCATTTTTAGAAATTCTTTTCTATTTTTGGACAGTTATCCTCCTACATAAACTTTAAAAGAATTTATCCACTTTCATTTTTATGCACTAAAACATCTAAACCTAAGGTTAAATAAACGTGGGGTCTAAAATACCACAATTCTGGATTAAGCCAATAAGTGCTCAGAACACTTCATTCTAACAGTCCCGACCTCCTGCCAATTATCACAGGGGTTCCCTGTTGTTCAGGGATAAGGACCTGCCCTGTGGGGAAAGGAGCTCTGAGGCTCAGAGGGGGGCTGACCAGCGAAGGCCACATGGCCAGTTTGTGGCTTACTTATTCTACTGTTCACTTTGCTGCCCTACAAGAGTAGGACCTCAGTAACATCAGCTGATGAATGCACAAAGGGGTGGACAGACAGACATGCAGATAAAGCAATTCTGCCTGCAGCAGCTGCTGGGACTTCTAAGTGGAGAAATACAAGTCCATCACCATGGCAAACAGGGAATTAATTTTTTTTGTTCCCAGTGGAGTGGATTTAACTATGCCGAACAGAGTTGGATGCCACATGTTTATCACAAGCAACAGCCTCCACATTTGGTTGACATATTTGGGCCTCATTAAATCCAAATGACCATAGCCTCCTGTGCCTTGCAGAGGTGGTTTACTCAGATTAGAAGTTCCTTTTCTCACACACTGTTTCCCGGGATTCACATGAGTCAGATGCCAGGATCCTGGACTGTCTGCAGCCAGATCGTCCCTGACTGTCCCTGCTGGCTGCTACAGCCTCCCCTCCCTGAATCAACACCCCCCCAGAGAGGGGAGCTTACCCCTTACTGGGGAGCCACGTGGCCATGCACTCCCTTTGCCCGGACTCCTCGTGACAACTTGGGGAGTTGGATGCCATTCACCCCATCTTATGGGGGGAAATGGAGGCACGGAAGAGTTAACGGTTTGAATCGTCACACGCCAGGCCCGATCCCCAGTGCTGTCCACCTATTGCCATCTGGTCTTCACTACAGCCCTCTGAGGGTGGTGCAACAAGTACCCCCATTTTTCCTATGAGAAAACTGAGGCTCCTGAAGTAAGAGGCAGAGCTGGCTTCCAGTGCAAGTCGCGGCTCAGGAGTGTTGCTGCTCACCCCTCGCTGGCCTGCTGCCGGGGCTGAGTACTGGGGTCATCTGAGTGCCAAGCTCTGGGGGCTAACTGCATTCTGTGGGGGACGTTTCCTTCCCTCTAGAACCCCAGCAAGGAGGGCATCAATATCACCACTATGCAGAAAGCCCAGAGAGGTGAAGTTACCTGCCCCAGGCCACGCAGTGGGTCAGCAGAGCACAGGCCATGCTAAACAAAGGAGCACGTTCCTACAGGACCAGTGCCCTTTCCAGAGACTCAGACAAGGCGTGGCCGCAGAGAAGACCCACCCTCGTCACAGACCGGCTGAGGACCACAGAGGGCCTCTCCCCATGCCGCATACCCGCCCAGAGACATGGGCGTCCCATTACGGCCTGGGCAAACACGCCAGGGCCTCCACACTCAGCCCCGGCCTCATCCCGCGGTGCAGCTTGGTCAGGGTGAGCCTCCCCCCTGCATCCAGACCCCAGCGTGGGGCAGAAGCCACAGCCCCCAGGGGGCAGTTGGAAGAGTACCAGCCTGACAGCCAAGGTGCCTGGCTTCCAGCTTTGCCTTGGCCATAACTTGCTGTCACTTCCTGTCTCTGGGCCTCAGTCTCCCATCCATAAAGTGGGAGCACTTCCGCCACTCAGACGACAGGACTCACAGGGCTCCTTCCTGACATCCTCTGCGTTTTCTGCGGTTTTGCCATCTCTAGGCGGAGGGAGGGGGGTGGGCTCAACTCGCTCTCAGACACTATCTTAGGAGGGCACGGTCTTTCCCTTCCAGATACTGAAGGGGCAGAAGTCTGAACCCCCCGGAGCTGGCCAGGGCAGTGGGGAGGCTGAGCGAACGCTCATGCTACGAGAGTTGGCCCCACCCTCTGAGCTGACAGGCAGAAATGAAGGCCTGGGTGCCAGATCCCAGCCCAAGCCCAAGCAGGTGGGGAGGTGGGCTGTGCCGCCACATGAACTCGCTGGGGGACCCCCAGATGTCTCTGGGGCTCAGCTTCCATGGCTGTGAGCTGGAGCCCATGCTCCCATCTCAAAGGGGTGGCCCCAAGGGTCAGAGCTGCAGACAGCATTCCTGGGGTACAGGGTGGCCCTGGTGAAGGAGACCCCACCCTCAGGCAGGGGAGGCTGTAAAGACTTGGGGTCCAACCCAGCTCCTGTCAGGTCACAGCTGTGACATTGAGCTCATGTCACCGGACATCCTGGCCACCCATTTCCCCCTCTGAAAAGGGGGAGCCCCAACACTCCTTACAGGGCCATCATGAGGAATAAACCCCATGGCCTGGCCAGTGGAATCAATATTTCGGAGAGCGCCACTCCAGCCTGGGTGTCCAGCCAAGCACACAGTGGGCCTTTTGTTTCCATCTAAGCCTCACCACACACTAAAAGGCAGCCACCCTGCCCGTCCCCTCTCTACGGCGGGAGACCGAGGTGCAAGGCTGGCGGAGGTTGGGAGGAGCCTGACTCAGGCAGTTGGACCCCAAGGCCAGCTCTTCTGAAATGTCTGTGACTGTGCCCAGAGCGTAGCGCCACGCCGGGACACCAGCCCCTCCCCCCCGCTCCCCCCACACAGCGCATGGGGGTTCTGCCAATTGCCACTTTTAAGAACAAATACAATGTCATTCCATGTATCTGCCTAATTGGCTGTCCTTGACTGGATGTCATTGGAAAGGAGCCCAATTCTCATTCTTAACTTAAGAGCAAAGTCGATGTCCGCGTGCATGGCTAAAAGGGAAAATCGAGATGATCTCCACTGACCAGGGCTGTGCCCCCTTCCTCGGTTCCAGAGCCCCACAGTCTGACACAGCCACGACGCTCGCTGGAAAATGAGTGTGGTTCACGTGCCCAGTCGTCTGGCATCTGGGATCCCAACCCCAGGAGGTGGGCGCAAACCCTGGGCTCCATTTTACAGAAGAAACTGAGGCCAGAGAGGTGCAGGGTTATGTTCATGGCTGTAGGCTGGGAAATTGAGCTGAGACCGTCTGTCTCGATGGTCTCTTACGTTCAGTTGTGTTTGTCCTTCCTCAGGGCTCCCACACGTCCAGTGGCCAGGGCAGCGGCTCCCCACTGCTGATTGAGTTCCTGCTTGTTTGGGAGCCCCTCTCTGCACGGGCTCCTGCTTGCAAGCCACACTCCTGGCCCCTCTTCTGTCCCTCCCCAACAGCACACCAGCGAGGCACACCCGCCCCCCTTGCCTCTCCCCTCCTTAGAGTGTGCCTGGCTGCAGATAATGCCCTGAGTTTCCTGTGCTGAATGAGGGACAGTCTAGTGGATCATTCAAATGTCACAGAGCCCGTCAGAGGTGACCAGGTCAGTTGCTATAGCGGTGGGACATGGGCCAGCCTGGGGGTCAGTCATGTGAGCAGGGAGAACAGCCAGCCCTTGGGGCGCATGAGGTGGGAGGGGAGACTCTGTGGACAGTGGTGCCTGCAGGGACACAGGCCACAGAAGGACAAGCGGAGCCTCCTGAGATGGGAGGCGTCCGGGAGGCCCTGCAGGGAGAGGCTGCCACGGCCCCTCCCGGAGCTGCATGGACCAGGTGTCTCTGTGGGCACACGGGGTTCACATGGCCTGTTTCTCGGGGTTAATGAGACAATTCCATGAGACCCTCTATGGCCAGCCCCCAGCCCAGGGCCTGGCACCCAGCATGCATGGGATCCCTCCGTGGCACCCCTGCTGCCACATTGGATCTCCCCATATCCCACATCACGTAATAGAGCGCTTCCCATGGATGTTGTTGGGCCTGATTTTTAAATTAAGTAGGCCACAGGGAAAGAAAGCTGCCTGTCCCTCTCACACCCGGAAGGCTCTGTGATATTATTCTTTCTTAGCACATCTGATTCACCCAGTTTTCACCATGGGGTGCACAATCCTGCTCCCCATCCCGCTTTTACTCCAGATTTCTGTCCTTTTGAATTCTGTTTACTTGGTTTTACTGGCAGGAGGCAGAGCTTTCGGTCCTTTGATTGGCTCTAGCGGAATTTTTCCACTTCAGGAAGGATCATTCCTCCTGCAACAGCCCACCTACCAGGTTTGCGGGGGATGCTGGCTCCCGCGGCCATCAAACGGGGCCCCCATCTCACCACTGTTCTTTCAGGGTCCCTGACAGCCGGGCCCCCGCTAGACCAGAGCAAGAAGACAGCACGTCACAACGGAAGCATTACGGGTTTGGGCAGGACTGGCTGCATAATGCGCGGGGCCCAGGACAAAATGAAAATGCAGTCCCCTTGTGCAGATTCATTAAGAACTCCAAGATAGCGACAGAGACCCCCTCTGAACGGGGGTCCCGTGCGACCTCCAGAGCACACGCCCCCGAAGCCAGCCCTGGGGCCAGGAGTCAGGTGGGCGTGGGTTCAAAGCCCATCACAGCCATGGATGGACTGAGCGACTTCAGCAGCTGTTACGCTTCACCTCCCTGAGTTTGTTTTCCTGGCTTATGAAATGACTACTATTTAAGGATTATGGCTAAGATGGAATGAACTGACCTGCATCAGGAGCCCGTGCAGTGCCCAGCACCCTGCGGGGACTCCCAACATGTCCACTTCCTCCACTCTTGGTCCCAGCAAAGTCACACACACAGCGAGGGCTGAGCTGAGTGTTGACACCACATGAACACTCCAGGTTCCACGCTCTGGGTGCTCTGGGCAAAGGCCCTGGGGTTTGAATTATGGTGACAGCCGCTGAACACGCATTTCTATTGCGCCTGCAGCAGCAAGAGCCTTGTGCTGGGAGCCAGGTGTCCCCACACTCCCACGAGCGCAGGCCGTGAGCTGTGACAGAGGCTCCCCCTGCCCTGGCGTGTGGACAACAGCGAGATGGCCAGGGTGAGGACAGTGAAGCTTCAAGGTCGGGGTGGGTGAGCCTCCTCCTGCTCCAGGCCCGTGGGGGAGGCAGACAGGGCGAGGCTGGCAGAGGGAAGCCTTTCTCCTCCAGGGTCGAGCCCGGGCCTCAGAACCCTGCACTGCCAACCGAGAGCCCACTTACCCTGTGTGTCTAGCCTGTGCTACCCGGTGAAGTTTGAAGTAAGAAATATTGAGATGTGGTATCCAGCAAGCCCGGGGCCAGCCGGTCTCCTTAGTTCAACGCACATTTCATGAACATCCATTCTGGGCCTGTTTGGCCACTGGAGAACACAGGGTCACGTCTGTCTGCATCGGTATCTGCAGCTGCACCTGTCTCTGGCTGCATCTACAGCCGTCTCCCCCACCCCCTGTGCCTGTGTCTCTCCCCGTATCTCTACCCACCCCCTCCCCAGCTACTGCTGTATCTGTAGGAATAGCTGCCTCTCTCCCCCCAGCTCCTGTTCCATCTGTGATGCCATCTCTGTATTTCCATTACTCTATCAAGTAATATTTTCCCTTTTGGGGGCTCTGAAAAGATGACAAATACATGTACATACAAAAAGATATATTTTTAAATCTCCTCAACCCCTCAGATGAATTTGGGCTCACGAAGAGAGAGCTATATGCACTGTGATCGGGTGTCAGGATGCTATTATTGGCGGGGCCTCGACTGTTTAATTTTAAAACATGAAATTGGGTGAAACTTGTCCAATAAATGTACTGAGAGATAAAAGAGTAGCCAGAGTCTTAAAAAGATGTGAAATAGCATTTAAATTGGTCCCACTTTCCCTGGGTCACTGACACCCTCATGGTTTTATAATATTCTTTCCTCCCTTGGTTGCGGCGACAGAAGAAATGACTGTGGCTGTGAAGTGTGTCAGTGGGTGTGCTACGGGGTGTAGGGACACCTCCCTGCTCCCTGCACCGTGGCTTCCGAGTGCAAAGGTCACATTGGCAGATGGAGACTCACGAGACCTGGTTTTAAATTCCAGCCTTGTGGCTTCTGGCGCGTGGCCCTGAGCAAGCCGCTTCCTTCTCTGCATTCACGTGTCCTGCTGTCCTCAGACAGGCCTGGAGGGGGGAGTGACAAGTGGGACACGCTGGTCCTGAGGAGGAAGCACAGCAAAGGCTGCTGGGGCGAGGCCCACAGTCAGGCCAAGTCCACGGGTCTCCTTTTTATAAACGGTGGTAGCCACTCTGAACGTGCCTGTCTCCACCCTGTGATGGCGTTCCTTTCATCCCCACAAATTATCTCCTTAGGAACGGAGGCCACTGCCCTTCTCAGGGTTAAGAATCTGCCCCATGGGACCACCATGACCACAGAATCCTCTTCCCTCCACCAGGGAGAAGTCACCCTTAGACAGTGGTACTGAGCACCCTAAGGCCTTGCACTGGCTTCCCAAGAACTTCTTCCCTGGTCTGACCTCTGGTTGTCACCACACACATTCTTTGATTTGATGACAGGTGGACCTTGAGCACCAGAGGTAGTCTAGAGGCCCTCCCCTCCCTTCTAATGTTCCTACCTGTGAAATGGGACAAGAACCCCAGCCACTCTGGGGCTGCCTCGTGATCGAAGCCCCCCTCCCTCACAGCCAGCACACGTGACAGGGAACCTCAGTGGGACAGGTGGCATTGCACCCTGAGGGACCCAGCAAGGTCCTGTGCAAGCAGGTGGTGTGTCCACAGGTCCACAGACAGGGAGCTTGACCCTGTGCTCATTGCCGGAGGTATCAGGCTTATCAGGGGTGACTATCCTTCCACTGTAATTACAGGGGAAATTAAGAAAATCACCAACCCTGCTGTCCCTAATTAATTTGGGAAACTTAATTGTGTCTTAGCAGGGGAGGATTTCCCTGGTCGAGACATACTTCAGAAAGAGCGCAGGGGAAGGGGAAGTACACCTACGTGTTCCTTCAGTCTCGAGACATGTGGGGACAGTAAAGCCGACACAAAGGTTAGCAATGCAAGGACCTTAACATCCTCCCTGTGCAGGTGGGTACGCCCAGGGTGCATAGAGGCCTGCTGCCTCACCAGGGTCCATGTGTGACAGATCTGGCATGAAGACACATGCCCAAGCCAGGAGGCCGCAGGGGGCCAATTATCCGTCCTCGATGCCAGCACCAGTCCTGGAGCCTTCGCCCCGAAACTGGATCACCAAAACACGTAAATCCTGCCCCCTGGGTACACACGGCATCACACCCTATAGTAAGCAGTGCTACCAACTTGGAGGGGACTGGATTGGCACAAATGACCAATAACATCATCACAGATGTGCTGGTGCTTTTATTTTTCCCTCCAAGAAAGACAAAAATATAAAAATCAGGATGAATTGCAACTAAGGAACTAAGACCAAGAACAGAGCAAGGTTCTAGGTAAGGCGTGCTGGGCTCAGACTGCCCCACAGGGTCGGGGCTGAGCAGATGATGGGAGCGGGGCTGGGGGGGGACCCTTCTGAGGTCAACTGTGGTGTGCATAGGTGACAGCTATGCAGTGGGAAGCGCTGAAGCAAGATTCACTGCACGCACAACTTCACACGTGGGCTCAGTGCCCTTGAGAAAGGAGTGGGTGCCTTTTCCAACCCTCAGATGCGGAAATGAGCATCCAAAGAGATGAAATAACTTGTGCAAGTTGCTACAGCTATAAGGGCTCAGAGCAGTGATTCAAACTCGAACTGGGTCTTCACTGGTTTGAGCAAGTCGAGTTCCCCAGGAAGACCAAAGCCCCGCAGCTAATCACTGAAGCTGGCTCTGGTGGACCCTGAGGTCCCATCGCGGGTTCCATTCTGCTCAGGCTGCCCATAGCATTATAGCTAGAGGCACCCTGCAGCCCTCAGTGGTTCATCAGAGGACACTGGGGTTCTCCCCACCTCTGCCCCACCGGGGACTCCCCCCACCCCAACTGCCCTCCAGCAGCCAGGGCTCTCCCTGAATTACTGAGAGGCTGTGCACCCAGTCGCAGCTCAGAGAGGTCTCCCGGACCTCGATAGAAAAGTCAGTCCTCTCTAACCCATGCGCAGGTTCTAGCACAATCTGTACTGTCTGTGTTTATTTCTTTATTTGAATATTGCCTGTCTCCTCAGTCTGAGGCTGGGGTCCCAGAAGCAGATGAGGCCACGAGCGTGGGTAGTGCCTGTAGAAGAGCAGAAAGTTGGGACAGAGGAGGACCCCACTTTAGGGCATATCAGCAAGAGGCCCTCTTTGTGGGCAGGGGCGCTCTGTACTGCTGTGGCCCCCGGGAGACGGCACAGAACACACCCTAGGAGTGGGGAAGCGGGTGCTGGTCCCCTTCCTCCTATGCACCATGCTTGGGGCTCCCCTAGGCCTGACCTCCCAGCACCCCTGGGTGGCCCCACCTGCAGACTGAGCCACCCGTGGAGAGGTCCCAGGGTGGCAGGGGCTGACAGTTGGGAGCTGGCCATGCAAAGGGCAGGGGGGTGCTCTGGGTGTGGTGAGGGGGGTGTGGACGGGGGGCAGAAGGCAGATGAAAGCCCCTGGGGTCAAAGGTTGTGTCCAGCTGGTCTCCTACTAGGGCACCCAAAGTGGCTGGTGCATAGGGGATACTCAGGGCTATTTGCCCAATGAATGAAGGCTCAAATGACATGGCCTGAAGCCAGGATTATGTGGATGCTCGCTCTGTACCCCACCTCCTCCTGGGCCCTCACCCCCGTCTCCACGTGCTGTGCCCAGGTGGGTGTCTTCTTGCCTGTGCCAGCTCCATCCTTGTTTGTTTGCTATCAGCTTCCCTGCACGCTAACCTTGCCAAACAGTGATTGAATTCCTTGCTGGCTTTTCTCTCCAGACCCCTGTGCTTGAGGAGGAAGAAGGCAGACCAGAGCGCTGTTCTGGCGAGGGGCTCCCAGGGCACGTCTCAGCTGGAGTGAAATGAGGGCCCAGGGCCCACGTCCCTGCACGTGTTCCCCATCTTGGAGAACAGCCATCAGCCCTGTGGCCTGTCCCCCACACCCGCACCCGCACCCTGGCCAGTGCCAAGTCCCAGGGTCCCACCTGCAACCCTCCTCCCGAAACGGCCCTATTCGGTCTGCCCCGCGGCCACCTCCCCTGACCAGGCCTGGGCCTGCCTCCTAACTGGGGGCCCGCAGTGGCAGCCCGAGACCTCTCCCGCATGCAACCCCCACAGGGTCCTTGGGAAAGAACCTGCCATGTCCTCCCCTGCTCAAGGTCCGTCCACAAATCCCCATGGCCTCCAGAGTAAGACTCCATGTTTGAGTCAGGCTCCTGTGTCCTCCAGAGCCCGGCTTCCGCTCACTCTCCCCCGTCTACCCCACATGGTGCACACTGCACACACGCTGCTCCTGGGGGTGGTGCATACACACACACACACACACACACACTCATGCTACATTCACCCACTCATACACAAACACACATACACACACTCACACATGCCCAGACACGCACTCTGAAACACATGCACATACACTTATGTGCTACATTCACCCATTTGTACACAAACACACATATACACACATGCACATAATTGAACACACATGGACATGCTCACATGCACACACATGCACACAAACACATGCACATACACTCTTGTGCTATGTTGACCCATTCATACTTACTCAAACACGCATGCGCACTTGAACACAGGCGCCCTGTGCCGTGTCCCTCTCCCTGTCTCTGTTGTGCTGCCCCTTCTCCTGAGAACATCTCCTCTGACCTCGGCCTGCTCCTTCTGCCGCATTCAGGACCCCAGCCAAGAAGCCGCCCTGCAGGAAGCCAGGCCCTGCTCAGCTGCACAGGACTCAGGGCTCCCTGGGCACCTGTCCCTTCATGGCACCACGCTGCACTGCTGCACTCCTGTGGAAAGAGGGCATCCCCATTCCCAGGCAGCCCTGAGAGTGCTTTGTGGTGTAGTCATCTCTGTGTTCCCAGGGTCACACTTTGTCCATGATGACCTTGGAGTCAGTGGCTCAGAGCAAGGAGGTAGCACCCCCACTCATGGCCGACCACCTGCCACTCAGGCCTGAGTCCCCGGGAGGCAGGGCCTCACCCGGCAGCCTGGCTGACTTGGCAAGGTGTGTTCTCTGAATACCTTCCAGAGCCAGGGAGGGGTTGGGATCTCTGCACATTGGTCCCCAGTGTCACTTCTGAACTGAATGAGCTTTGCCCTAGACTCACCCAAGCTTTGTCCCCCCAGGCAAAGAGTCACAGCTGGCATCCTGCCTGCTATATTCTTGAAACTCTTCTCTTTGTTGCTTAAATGATTTGAGGAGCAGAGCCCCTGGGCAGGCTCTCACCCTGGGCCTCCCCTGTCACTTGCAGCACCTTAGTCAAGGTCTGGGTCACATGTGTCCCTGGAACCACTGAGTCCTGGGTGTCAGGGGCTGACATCCCCAACCTTGGGGGAGCCCCACCCTTCCCTCTCCAGGACTCCAGACACAGCCCACACCCTGGCAGACACACAGCCATTTGAAACGTGGGTGCATGAATGTTGCCCAGGCAGGGGAGCCCCAAACTGGGGCTGGGTCAAACTGCAGATGAATCATCATGAAAAATCATTTTTTAAAACTGTTCCTCCTCCTATGCATACAAACCTGCCTTTTCTACCGAGTTCCTGGGGGCCCTCTGGCTTCTGTGTTTTAAGCAATGGATTTCCTGGAAAGAGGATAGTATCTGGGTCTAGACCCAGCTCTCCCACAAGGCCATGACCTCAAGCAAGTCACTTGCCCTTGTAGATCCTCAGTTTCCCTGTCTGTGCAGCGGGGATCATGACAGCACCTCCCTCCTTGGGTCGTGCAGAGGTGAAGGGAGCAAAAGGTGTTGGTTACTCAGTGCAGGGCCAGGAACAGAGCTGGCGCTCGACGTAAGGCAGGGACAGTGGGGACATCCTCACCTTGGGGCCTTTGGGGGTGACAGTGTAACTTGCCTGACCCCTGACCAGCCAGGCAATGAGTCTCCACAGGGCCTGTCTCTTGCTGGGGAGGTGGCATGCTCTTGGCAGGAAGGGCCACCAGATAGCCTCACCCTTCACTGGGTGTGTGCCAGGGCAGGCAAGGTGGGGAGCCCTGCACTCAGAAGTTGCACAGCCTTGGGCAAGACCCCCCAGTTCCCAGAGCTGCAGTCGCCTCATGTGTCAACAGCACCCACCCTATTGTGCTGTGGGGAATGCTGGAGACCCTTCTGGGAGAGGCACAGGCCTGGGAGGGGCACACAGCATGTCTTCCTCCACATCCCTGTTCCTGTGTCTCCAGTCCTTAAATGCACCAACAGCCTGAGTGAAGGAAAAAGGCAAGCCAGAGAGTGGCAGGGTAGGGGAAAGGCAGCGGGATGTGGATCCTCTAGCCTGAGGCCTCAGTCACTGACACCATCCATGTGACACTGGCTTTCTTTCTTTACCACTTGGACCCTCAGTATCCTCTTCTGCAAAATGGCCAATATCCAACCACAGCACTATTGTTTAGAGTAAATTAGGTCCTGTGTATAAGCATAAGAGCCCCCCCGGTTGCATTTTGCCCTCCTACTACTGTGCCAGGTAATTGTGTAAACCTAACCTTGGCAGGTGCTGGGTTACTGACGCACAGAAACCGGCCTGCCAGAGAGGCAACTCTGGGTGCTCTGATGCAGCTGAGCTGTGCCCGAAGCTATGGGACATCCCCACCCTTGCCCCCTCCCGTGGTCAGAAGGTCCTCTGTCTCTGTCACTTCCTCTGCCTTTGGCTCCCTGGCAAAGGCGCCTCGATTCAGTCGTGGCCTCTCCCACTCGCGCCTGGCTCCTTCCTGCAGCTTTGGCCTTTTCAAACGTGGCCCATGAATAATGAATCCTGTTATAAATTTAGAAAGCGTCCTTTCTCCCCGCGACTAGTCCTTTCTCTTTATTTTTATCATGCTGGTTTGTAAGAAAACTAATCCCTTGAAAACACATTTTTCCCTCAACTGATTTCCTAACAACCAAAATTAAGTTGCTAATTTTACAGCCTCTGCACAGAGGGCCACTGGCTGACCGCCCTGAGTGAGGGGACAGGGATGGGGTATCAGGGGGGCTCCAGTAGCTTTCCAGAAGGTTCTAATTCCTGGGGGCTGGGTGGTGTGGTGGGAAGTGCCTGGCCTTGGAGTCAGCCCAGGTGTGAATCTTCACTTCTCCCCAGCCTGGGCAGCCGGACTCGCAGCTCACTCCCCTAGGCTTCAGGTGAGCGCCAGGGAGGACAGGGGCGCTCTGTAGGCTCCCCAGGAGGGTTCTGTGGGATACAGGTGACAGATGGGCGGCCAGGTTGGCCTAGTGGGCTTGGCTGCTTTGGTCTCCTTCTCCCTTCCCGAGACACACTTCACAAGGCACCAGAAGAAGCTTCTGGAGGCAAGACAGGTGTATTCTTAAGAAAGCTCCAGATCCCCACACCTGCCCTGTCTCCTCTGCGAGACTTTGTGGCCAGTGACTGTCTTGGGCCTTCGAGCCCCCCAGAGCCTAGCCTGCTCCCTCTATGTCCAGGACTCAGCGGTCCCTCTGCCCTCAGTCCACATTCTGCCCTCCCCCGTGCAATATTCCCAGCATTCTTGCTGTGCCAGGCCTGGGCAAGTGCTGCCCTGATTCCCTGGGTGGCCCAGGTAGGGAGCCCAGGCTCTCGGGGCTGTGGCTCCTGGTGGGTGGGGGCCACGTCCACTGGTCTGGGGCTCCTCACAGGGCTGCCGTGCAGTGTGATGCAACAGGGAAGCTGAGGGAGACATGCAAAGGGCCTGTGCTATGCAGGTGCCTAGGCCCCTGCCTCAGGATTGCAGAGACGAGAGACCATGTGGTTTGAGGCTGCTCCCTTCCCTCCTGAGCCTCAGTTTCCCCATCTGCACAATGAAGTGGCTGACTTCCACGGTCTGCCAGACCCTCCCAGCTGTGAGCTGCCATGGGCCGATGAGCCTGGGGCAACTGCTTATTTCTGTGACGAATAAGGAGGACTCAGGCTTGGGGTCCAGGGAGGGTATGGAGCAGGGAACGGTCACTTGTGGACCTGCCCTGACAGTAAATGCCTGAGCTCACAGCAGCACCCTGGGAGGATCACTGTTCTCACTGACGGATGAGGAAACAGGCCCAGAGAAAGTAGGAGAGCTGCCGGAGGACATGCTGCTGGTCAGGGGCAGAGGTCTGCACCCAGGTCCTCCTGGGCACGTGTGGGTGAAGCAGAACCTTTAAAGACGACCCTGTGGGGGTTGGCGCTGCCACTCACAGCTCCCACTGCCCGTGCACCTGCTGCATCCTCTCTGACTTCTATGCCCACGGGCTTTTCCTTCTCTGCTCAAGCCTGTTGGGTTTGCCCTGTGTGACTGGGTATGACTCTTATAGGGGAGAGCCTTTCCCCAAACCACCGTGGGCAGGGCCACATGGCTGGGAAGAGGTAGATGATGATCAGGGCCCAGCCCGGCCGGACTCTGGGGTCCTCTCCTGAATGCCCCGGCAGCCCACGTGGGCCCCAAGACCAGCTCTGGGGCCTGAGCTGGTCCCAGCTCCAGATCCAAGGAGAGGCAGAGTCCTGGTAAATCCTCCTTATCAAGTATTTAGTCAAGGTCACGGTGCTGAGGCTGGAGTTACATGGTTTCTAAGCCAACTTTGGTACCAGCGTTGCTGACATGCCTTTTTGCTAGAGTAAAGCAATTAATTTCAAGGCTAATGGGCCCTTCTCTCTCTCTCTCTATCTCCTCCTTGCCAAAGCCAGCCTAGCCCAAGGAACCCGGAGAAAAATGCTATATTAATAACTGCTCTATTCTACCCACAGCTGGGCAAATCCAGCCCCAGGGAAACAGGCTGCAATTGCTTGCACCTTCACACTCAACAGCCACCTCCACTCCAGGGTGGAGGGCGCAAGCTAGGCCCAAACTCCAGGCCCAAATACTCCTTGCTGCAGAAGTCAGGAGCTGTAGACATGATGACACCCCTTAAACCAATCACTGCACTTCCAAGGATGCAGTCTAAGGAAACAGTCCAGAAAGCAAGCAAGGGCAAGCAACTTTTTCCCTGTTATCATGGACTGAAGTTTGTGTGCCCCCAGAATTCATATGCTGAAGCCCTATCCCCCAATGTGAAGGTATTTGGCGGCAGGGCCTTTGAGAGGTGGTTAGGGTTAGATGAGGGCATGAGGGTGGGGTCCCGGACTCATGTGATTAGTGACCATATATGAAGCAACACCAGAGAGCCTGCTTCCTCTCTCCCTCTCTCTCTCTCTCCACCCTGTGGGGACATAGTGAGAAGGCAGCCATCCACAAGCTAGGAAGAGGCTCTCACCAGAACCTGACCAGGTGGCACCTTGATCTTGGACTTCCAGCCTCCAGAACTGTGAGAAGCAAATGACTGTTGTTTAAGCCACCAGTCTGTGGTGTTTTGTACTAGCAGCTCAAGTGGACTAAGACATTCACAACAGGATTGCTTACAGGACTTAAAAAATGGAAACAACCCAGATACCAAACCTTGAGGAAGAGCTGAACCAATCACAGCAGGTTCAGGGGATGGAACACTCATGTGGCAGTTTATAGAAAGCCTGTCATCATGTGGGGAACAATGCCATTAAAGAGAAGGATGCAAAACTATATTTGAAATAAGATCTCAGCTATGGAAGTATACTCTGTGCATTCAGGCATTTGTGTGTGTGTGTATGTGCACACATGTGCGTGTAGAGGTCTAGATGTCTATGTGTGAGTATTAAACATAACATACCAGATGTTAAGCATCAGGGCTTGTGTCCCAGTGTTAATACACTTACACTTACTGGTTTATCTTGGGGGGGGTATCTTATCATTTAAATTTCACACAATGGACATGAATTACTATTAAAATCATAAAAAGAAGCTTTTTAAAGACAATACTTGGCTAGACCCATTCGGGCTGGGCAGCAGTGTCTTCCATCCTGTGCTGTGTCCACTTCCCAAACACTGCCCCATGTGTTCGCTGTCCTCCTCCTGGAGGCTGGCCCTCTTGGAACACACACACACACACACATATGTGAACACACACACGCACACCCACACCCTCCTCCTCAGGCCCACTGGGCACAGCACAGTGAGGGCTACACTAGGATGTCTGGGCAACAATTGGAGGTTTTCTGGTCCAACCACTCTATCCTCCAGCTGGGGAAACCAAGGCCCAAGGAGGTGAGTAGGGGAGCTGACTCGTGACCACCAGCAGATCCAAGATCGTGACTCAGATGTGCCCACAAAGACACGCACAGTTACAGGTAGCTGCTAAGACGCTGGGGTTAGGCAGATCCGGTCAGATCCTGGCCTCGGGAAGCTGCTCTGCCCTCCAAGAACATCTTCCCATTTCCGTAGAATTGGATGGAAAATCTGGCAGAGACTGAGTAGTGTTCACTGGGCCATTTCCTCTTTTGTCTGGGCTGCCATGGCTGACTGCATTTTCTAAATGCACTGAACTCAGGTCCTGGGACAGGGTAGGTCTGACACGGGCAGAAATGGTATGTACCACTGCCAGGCCCTAAAACCCTAGCACCTGAAATTCCCCATCCTCTTTCCCCTCTGCCAGCTCTGGGCAGGTGTCCTCAGAAGGCAGGAGCATGGCCTTGCCCCAGATGGACGGAGCCTGGGTCCCCGAGTCACCGCGTGGAAGGCTCCTGAGGATGAGCATCATTTAGACTTCATGGGAGTGAGCATGAACTTCTGCTGCCTTTGAAGGATTATATATTTGGGGGGCTCATTTGTTACCGCAGCTGGCATCGCTCTCCTAAGGAAACTCATGATATGAGTAGACCGGGCCTGCTCTGGGGTCAGGCACTCAGCAGGTGCTCAGGAATGGCACCTTCTTCCTTCCTGCTCTATCTCCTGGAACCCCAGCTGTATTATGAAGAAAGCTTTTTTGACTTCAATATTAAATAAAACATTCACTTACATTTTTAGAACCATTTCCTTCAGGTCCTCTTGTCAGGGACCAGTCTCCAAGGGGCTGGGGAAGGACTCATTAGTTAATTATTTACAGAACTGCAACCGTTGTGGAAAACAGTATGGAGATTCCTCAAAAAATTAAAAATAGAATTATTATAAGATCCAGCAATCCCACTACAGGGGATATATCCAAAGGAAACGAAATCAGTATGTCGAAGGGATACCTGTGTTTCCACGTCCACTGCTCATTACTCACGACAGCCAGGACGCGGGTCATCCTAAGTGACCGTTGGTGGACGGCTGGATGAAGAAAACGCGACGCATAGACACAGCGGGACACTAGCCGGCCTTTAGAAAGAAGGAAATCCTGTCATTCGCAACGGCAGGGATGGATGTGGAGGACTCATGCCGAGTGAAATCAGCCAGGCCCGGAAAGACCAACACCACGTGACCTCACGTACTTGTGGAATCTAAACTAGTTGAACCCATAGGAGAAGAGAGTAGAAGGTTACCAGGGGCTAGGCAGGCCAGGGGATTGCGAAGCTGCCGGAACAAATGACTCATTTACACCCCCTGGACAGCATGCAGCTCTGCTCTGGACAGAGGGCCAGGCTGCCGGGCTGCTGGGAAGAGGAGCCTGCACCTCTCTCCTGGCCCCCTCCCCTGCCAGGTGGCACTCGGCCTGGGATGCACCTGCAGGCATAAGACAGGTGGGGAAAGGGAGGGGAGAGGGAGAGGCCCTGGTTCTTCAGCCCTGCCTGCTGCAGCCCTGGCCAGCCCAAGCCCCTGCCTTGCCCAGTCCCCAATAGGCTGCATCCACACCAGGCCTAAGGCTGGCCGGAGATGGGTGCAGCCAGCACTCGCCATGCCTCCCCATGCTGGCCACTGTGCTGGGCTTGCTCCAGGCAGCCCTCCTTCCCGCCTTCCCATGGCAAGGAGCAGAGCCCCAGGTGGCCACTGCTGGCATCTGACACCATCTCCGCCTCTCCTGACTTGACGGGGCTCCAGCCGGCCCTCACCCTCCCTGGACCTCCCTCACCCAACACATGGGGCTCCATCAAATAGTGCCACCTTCATGGTGGTGGCAAGGGGTGGACGGGCTACTGCGCAGAAAGGCCCAGAGGAGCATCCGGCATACAGGCTTGATAAAGACTTAATAATTACCTGCTTTCATGGCTATCCCCCCGCTACAAATGACAATATGGAAGCCCAGAAGTTAAGTGACCTGCCCAAGTTCACAGTGTTAACATTGGGAAGAGTCAAATCCAGAGAGATCTTAGCCACAGTGAGCCCTCTGCATGTATTCAGTCAGCAAGTACAAAATGAGCACCTACTGTATGCTGCACCCCTTGCTAATGCTGGAGTATCTGGGATACCAATGTGAAAAATGCAGCCACCGCACCTGCCCACAGAGAGGGAGTGTTCTCACAGGGTCCTGGGGACAGGGCAGCTCTGTGACTGGGGTGCTGCTGTAGGAGCGGGCGTGCCCCAGCCCGGTGCAGCCTCAGGGCCACCCAGCACATGGATGGACAGCCTCCTGGGAGGAGGGGGTAGCTGGGAGGGCCTGGAGAGTAGGTCCTGGATACTCAGACAAGAGGACAGAGGGAACAGCCTCTGCCAAGGCCTGGAAGGGAAAGTCAGTGCCCTGTGGTCAGAGGACTTCAAAGAGTCTCAGGGTGGGGGAAACTTAGAATTGGGGGGCAGTGGGGAGAGAGATGGCAGGAGAGCTTGGGGAGGTGGGTTTTGTTTATACCTCAAGGGAGGGCAAAGAGAAAGCAGTGGAAGATTTCAGGAAGCCCATAGGGTGGGGACAGAACGGAGGGGAAGACCCACAGCTGGGACACTGGTAAGAACCATGACCAGCCCACATGGAGCCTCTCTCATATGCCAGGTACCTTCTGGAGGACATGTGGCCTGGGCTCAGGTGTGGCCAAGAGCACAGAGGAAGCAGGGAGGGGTGCAGCAGGGACAACCCAGGGGAGGTCAGAGAGAGATCTTGCAGGTACAGCCTCTGCACACACTGGCTGGTGGTCACTGGCAAGCAGCCCGTCCCCCATCTCCCTGGACTCACTGGATGCCCCGACCAGGCCGGGACAGACAGGCCATGGAACCAGGCACTGCAATGTCTGCAGTGTTGTCTGTCTGTCTTCCCCAGGCGTCTGCCGTCCTCAACCCTGCAGGTCCTCCCTGCCCTCCTTCTGAGCTCCAAGGCTGGACCCCCATCAGTGGTGATTCTGGGGTATCAGAATGATCCCCAGGACAAACACCCGAAAAGGCCAAATCCTCCCGGGGACAGGGAGCATTCCTGTGGGGGGCTACCCGTGAAGGCCAGCCCCTGAGCTGGCCCTGGACTAGCCAAGGGAGGCATTCTTGGACACCCACTGACCCTGAGCTGAGTTGAGGTCCCCATGCTGAGCCAGAAGGGGAGGAGTCTTCGCTGCGGCGCCGGGCATAGGAGGGCGACGAAGGAACTCTGCAAGCCACCGGAGGCAGGCAATGTTCAGAGGACAAATAAGTAGGAGCAAGGCCCTTGGGTCCTTCTGCAGAAGCAGTGCCCCTCCCCAGACAGCCAGAGCCAACTGCTGCCCAGTCGTGGACGCCCCACTTCTCCCTGTGACCTGGGTGCTGTGCTGGCAGCTGGGGTCTTGGCCAGGTGCCAGCCCTCTGACCTCCAGGCCGCCAAACCTGCCCATTTCCGTCAGACCCTCCTGCTGCCGGGGGATCTTCCCAGACCTGCAACATGAGGCTGCCCTCCTGTTTCAAACCTTCCCCTTTAACTGAGCACAGAGCCTGGCGTTCACCACCGGCTATGCAGCTCAGCTGGAGCCCCCCACCCGGCGGCTCTGGGGCCCTGGCAGTGTCGCCACCACTCACCCAGCCGCAGGCACTTAGCCCTGGGAACCCCAGTCACACAGGGAATGGAACAACAACACATAAGTGTTTTCCCCATGAATCAGGCTTTTGATTGGGGTTTGATCGGGCATCTGTGTCTTCTTTTTTTAATTTTTTTGAGACAGGGTCTCACTCTGTTACTCTGGTTAAAGTGCAATGGCCTCACCATAGCTCACTGCAACCTCAAACTCCTGGGCTCAAGCGATCCTCCTGCCTCAGCCTCCTGAGTAGCTGGTACTACAGGCGTGTGCCACGATGCCTGGCTAATTTTTCTTTCTTTTTTTTTTTTTTTTTAGTAGCGATGGGGTCTCAGTCTTTCTCAGGCTGGTCTCGAACTCCTGAGCTCTAGCAATCCTCCTCCCTCGGCCTCCCAAAGTGCTAGGATTACAGGCGCGAGCCACCACACCCAGCCAATTTCTATTTTCTAAAACACAGACTGTCTGCAAACATCAGAAATACAGCATTTACCTAAATTACGTGTGATTATTTTGATTCAGAAATTATTTAACTTGATTGTCATGTGAAGACGGAATTTTCAAAACTGAAATAACAGACTTCTTGTTGCCTTGTTTGCAACAGAGCACTGTCTGGGGACAATTTAAAATACAGATATCCAAACACTAGACAATATCTGAAAGGGCCGGAATGGCCGGCGACGCATCATGTGGATTATTAACCACCAAGAGGAATACAACATTTTGAAAAATTCAGCATTTGGAAGACTCCTTAAAAATTGTAAACACTGCCTGGACACCAGCAATGACAGGGAACTCAAGCCCCTAAAAGTTCAGGAGAGAGAGCCAGGCAGCGGGAAATTGATTCAAGAAGGCCCCACCGATTCTGCAGCCACAGACTATGAAGTCAAACGTAGGGTGCTGAGACATGGCAGCGTCTGAAAGGGCGGAAGGAGTTCAAGGAGGAAGACCACAGAGCGCGTGGCCCTGGGCACCCAGCCCCAGCTCCCTGTCCCTGCAGACCAGTGTCTAAAGAGAGAGGCGAGGGGCCAGATGAGCGCATCCAGGAAGCCAGCTTCTGGCTTTGGCTTTCCACGGCTTTGAGGCTTCATCTTACCAACTGTTTGTGCCATTATTTGACTGGTACCCGTATCCCGAACCGGAATGTCAGTCCACGAAGGCATACCCAGTGCTAGCCTGGTGCCAGCCACGGAGGAGGCACCCCTTAAATGACTATTAAATGTTGAATGAATGCATGAATACATGAATGAAGCCAGTGACCTATGATCGCAGCCAAAGCAAGTGTGGGCACATCAAATGGTAAAAGGGGGACTTATCTGCCTGAGAAGTTTAAATGTATAATTATTGGCTCCTTTATGAAGCAGGCTTACAAACAAATTTAAGATGCAAGTATCCCATCTCATCTAGGTGCTCAGAAGACAGGACAAGCAGGAAGCAGTCATCGTTTATTAGATTTCTGTGCAATGGAGCAGCAATTTCCTCAGCGGCCAAGGAGCAGACACATGCCCTGTCTTTGCTCGGCCACTAACAGGCCCCTCACCTCACGGATGTCCACACCTGCAAGGGAGGCGGCCGTTCCTGTCCTGGAGAGTGGAAGGAGGCTGTGGGCACTGAGGCAGGGAAGGTCTAGGAGGTGCTTTGTAAGGATGAGGACGCTCTCGGAAAACCCCGCAGAGGGTCTCCAGGAGCAGGGTCTACACGAGCGAGAGGGGGCGAGGAGTCTGTGCAGGTGGGGGCATCTGTACTCACATGGCGGCAGAGCAGGGCCCATGAGGACACTCGGTCCTTCTTCTGGCTCAATTCCCCTAACTCTGAGGCTGAGGGTGACCCCTGGGACCCCAGTCAGAGCCCGAGGACCCAGTTCAGGTTCCTTCCTTCACCAGGAAGAGGCCCTCACCACAGACGGCACAGCTGTGGCCACTCCTGTGAATCTCACTGAGATTTCTGGGCTGGAAACAACCCCTTGGTGACAGAGGAACAGGATGGCCAGACTGAGGGACTCGCCTGGGGAGGCAAAAAGCTGGCCCCTCAGCCTCGCCTGAGACCACGGCAGACCGGTCACCAACTGGTCACCTTATTCTCGGCCACCGAGACCACCTTAATTGCAGAATCTCTCTCAGTACAGCGTCCAGGTACCAGGAGGCCTGAATTACCTCAAATGCCGGAGCCTGCTGGTCATCTCCCCGCTAAGCTGCTGCAGGGGCAGACGAGGAAGAAGCATATAACTTACTGATGAGAGTGAAGCTCTGCCCTGGATTTCTGTTTCCTTTGTTCCTTTGTAGAATTGGGCTATGCCTGGTGTCTACAAAGGAAAATTTTAATAGAATCACGGCAAGCCTGGGAAATAATACCATTCACAGTGACCCCTAATTAAAGCAGAGAGCACACAGCCAGACCCCCTCGGTGCCGTAGCTGCTGGGGCTTAATTGAGAGAAGGAGATGCAGACAAGAGGATGGCCAGGCAGCGTGGGCTGGGAGGAGTCGTGTCCCCAGCACGCGGCCCATCACTGTTCTGCCAGTCTAGCGGTAGCAGATATTAGCATGTGGTCTCCCTGCAGGGTGGCGATCCCTAGACGGCAGAAGCGCAGAGGCCGGTAGAGGCAAATAAGAGAGAATCTAAATAGCTCCATTTTCATAATTTTTTCACGCAGTTCACATTGTAGCCAATAAGCCACCACCAGGTATTGATACTGGAGGTGATTTTCAAGGCAGCCTGGAGGAGGGGGAGGGCAGGTGGAGGTCTGGATCCTGGGTTCAAGACCACCCTGTGCTTCTCCCCAGGGGGGGATCCTGGGAAGGTCACAGCCTCATCCAGGCACCACCCCTTCCCCTGTACAATGGGAAACACGGCCACTTCAAGATCCTCCCGGGGATTAAGCAGACGGAACGAACATCTCAGTGAGTGTGGGAAGACGGAACTTCAGTTCGTCACTGGGAGAAGGCTCCCTTGTCTGTGCAATGCCAGTGGGCTTCACCGTTCAGGGAGGGGCCCTGCAGCAGCCCCTTGTGCACATATGCGGAGGGTGAGTCACCGCCCTGGGAGGGAAGACAGCAGGGTCTTGTGCCCTCTAGGGCTGGCCCTTGGGAGGCATGAGGTGGGGGTGCACTGGGGCAGGACCCCCGGACAGAGAGAGCCTGCAGCCTCGGCCGCCCCAGATCTGTCCACATCCCCATCTGAACTTGAGAATGTGACTTTATTTGGAAAAAGGGTCTTTGCAGATGTAATTAAGTGTCTTAGTGATGAGGTCCTCCTGGAGTATCCAAGCGGGCTCTAAATCCAACGCCACGCATCCTTACAGGAGACAGAGGAGGACAGGACACAGAAGATGACAGAGACAGAGGTCCAAGGGACGTGGTCACAAGCCAACCAACACCTGGAGCCCCCAGAAACCAGAAGCAGCAATGAGGGGTCTCCTCTGGAGGCCCAAGGGGGAGCACAGCCCTGCAGATGCCTTGATTTCAGACTTCTGGAGTCCAGAACTGTGGGAATAAATCACTGTTGTTTTAAGCCATCAAGTTTGAGGCAATTTGCTACAGCAGCCATGGAAAACTACCGCAGGGCTCCAAGTTGCCTGTGCACTCAGCTGGGGGAGAAGGGGACAGCTCGGCTCAGATCCTGGAAGGCAGGGGCACTGAGGGCCCCGAATGGGACCTCCCCGCGAGAAAGGGGACTCAGGCTGAGGAGGCTGGGCCCCGCCCTGTGTGCAGTGGAGCCAGGAAGACACCCCGCACTCAGCCACCCTGGCTCTGCAGGCCTGTGCAAACTCCAGGAGCAGCGCATGGGCACCCAGCTGGCTGTGGGCGGCCCTCAGGCTGGGCTGGCACCTGGGTCAGGAAGGGCAGGGCTACCAGAGTGCCCTTTGGACCGGACGGGGCTTCCAGAGCAGGGGCTGCGGTGCCTGCTGTCACAGGCACGAGGGCCTCTGGCATCTGTGGAAGGGCCGAGGGATGCTTCCTCCCGTGGATGGCCATCTCAAGGCTGTGATGCGGGTGATGCCATGGGGTCTGTCTGCAGGACAGGGGCTGTGAAGGCAAGGGGGGCTGTGATGGGGACAGGCACTGACTGACCTGCTGTGTGGGGAAGTCCCCTGCGGCAAGGGCGGAGGGAGTTGGAAGGGTCCCTAATCCCAGGGCTGGCTCTTTCTCTCCCAGGTTCCTTTCCCAGCACCCTCCCCCACTGCATCTCCTCTTCCTGCCTCTGTGGAGCCCAACCAAGGTCCCCCAGCCCATGCAGCTCACTTTAGATGCTTCAAGCCTACCCCAGGGAAGCCGCCCTTTTGGGGAGCCAGCCTGCACCTCAGCACCCATCCTTCTGGTACAACCTGAGGCCAAGTGACTCCACCACCCCTACTTCCCACCCGGTATTTTCCACCTATTAGGAAGAATAACAAAGAGTATGCTGGGAGCTGTCAGGGAAGCACAGGAGGAGACGGCGTCCCTGGGGGCTCGGGAGGCAGACAGGAGGGTGGCAGAGCGACCTGGGGCCTTGGGTGGGGAGAGGCCAGCAGAGCCAGCCTGCTGTGGGTGAGGTGGCCTCGGCAGAGCCGAGCGCCCCAGTCGGACAGGGAAGCCGCGGGGGTGGCTGCAGGGCGCCTTGGCTGGGACGGCTCAGGTGCCCTGCCTGGGGCCTGTCCTGCCCAAAGCAGCGTGCCCCTGTCCACGCGACGGAAGGGGCGTGCTGGATTAGACTGGGCCGGGATCTCACCTGGGGACCAAGGGCTGCAGGTGGCCTCAGGAGGGCTATGAGGCACTAGAAAGTGAGTGAACCAAAGTGGGAGCACGTACCCACGTGCAGTGAGACCCTCAGAGGAGTCCGTGAGCACAGGAAGGTGACCAGCTTCCTTCACCACTCACTCATTCAACAAATGCCCCTGAGCGTGAGCTGCCATCATGCCCCTGCAGGAATCAGCCGGGCGAGGTCCTGACACCCACAGGAGGCCACTTCCAGCAGAGGTGGCAGCAACAGGCACACAAGCAAACGGATGAAGGAGAAGAAAGCTGGAGGGGCCAGCGGAGGGGTGGGTGTTGTGAAGGTGGCCTCAGGCGGGCATGTTAATCATTTAATTTGTAAAGGCCCTTCCAGCTCAGAATTCCCTAATTTAAAGATACCATCATTCTGTTTTTTCCTTTTAAATCGGGATCCGAGAGGACGAGGTTAAAAAGGAGAGGAAGCCATGCAGATGTCCACAGGCGCAGAGGACTTCACGCTCCCGGTCCGTCCACACCACACTGGCACTTTCTGGCCAAAGACCTTTATATTCTTATAAGCCTGCCTCCTTTTCTTTCCACAGATCTTGCTAAAGCCTGGCTTCCCCACGACAGTGTCCCCCACAGCAAAGCCACTGTAATCCCCAGTGGGCAGCCACAGGGGTCCATTAGAGGGATAATTTACAAAATATGAGGGAGAGAAACTTGATACTGCACAGGCCACTTTGGTTCCCCGACTTGAGAAATATGGACATGTGTAAGTCGGGTGACAGACACAGCAGCCTTCTGTGGGAAGACGGAGATGTCCTTCTCAGCACACCTGTATCAATCACCTTGGAAAAGACATTTGGATTCAGCGGTGATCTGCCAGCGCAGTGGCAGTGGCCGCAGGAGGGTTTTGAGAGTGGATTATGGGGCCTTTGGGAGGGATAATGCTAAGAGGTCTCTCATCATAGGTTGATTTTTACTGCACTGTGTTTTCTAGGAAACACCAGGAAGGCAAAGAAAAGTAAAAACACTTAAATGCTTGAAAAAAAAATAAGTTGGAAAATAACCTTTGTAGATATGAGACAGCCTGGGCCTTTAAGAAGCAAGCTTCAATTCTGGATCTGCTACTTTCTAAGTAAATATGACTCCAACTGTTTTGGCCTCAGTTTCCCAAGAGGGTACGGCAACACAGTGATGCTCAACCGAAAAGCGTTGCAAGTGCCTTACAAGAGAAGCTATCCGGAGTGTTGCTGGCCTGGGACCTGGTGCATACTAAGTGCTTGTCTTAGTCTGCTCAGGCTGCTAATAAAGTGCCGCACGCCGGGTGGCTTATAAACAGCAGACGTTTATTCTCCCACAGTTCAGGAGACAGAAGTCCAAAATCAAGGTGCCGGCAGGACCACACTCTCTGAGGACTCCAGGAGAGGACCCTTCCTGCCTCTCCCAGCTTCTGGTGGCTGCTATGTCCCTGGGCTTGTGGCTGTGTCCCCCATCTCTGCCCCTGTTGTCACATGGCCTTCCCCCCTCTGTGTCTCCTTGTCTCTCCTCTTCTTATAAGGACATCGGCCATTGGATTTAGGGCCCACCCTACTCCAGTGTGACCTTCCTTAATTACATCTACAAAGGCCCTATTTCCAAATAAGGTCACATGCTGAGGTTCCAGGTGGACATGGATTTTGGAGGGAGCCTCTTCTACCCAGTGAACAGCCCATGTGTGCTCAGCAAGGAAGGAGGGCTGAACAGCGGCTAGTGAGGGAGGGAGGAGAAACAGAACGATCCACCATGATAGCCCGTCGCAGTCATGCGACATGGGTGCCCATCACTGACACGCCCACTTTGTACTGGACAAGCCCGTCTCTGTGCTGGAGGTGCTAGGGTCTCCCTGGGTTGTGTCGCCCAGGACACCCAGTCCTGTTCCCCACAGACTTGCGTTTTTCAGCAGACATCTCCCTACCCTCAGGGCTCGGGAGAACATTCCCTTAACGCTCCCGGGAAGCCCCTGGACTGTGGCCCAAAGTTAACTTTCAAATACTGATACCGGGAGTCCGAGCAGCTGCCCCGCAGGCTCACAGATGGGTTCTAACCGGGCAGGCTGTGACCACAGTCCGGGTCACAGTCAGGACCGCCCCACTCAGCTCCCCTGACCACTCAGCTGCCATTCCAGCCATGCGGAGCCCGCGCTCCCTGCTGGATGCTGCCCTGACGCTGCATCTCCAAGTGTCCCAGATCCGCCCCAGCCTCCCTGGGGGCCCCCCCAACCTCAATGCAAGGTCACAGCTATCTGTAGAATCGCCGTGCCAGGCTCTTTGCCTCCCCGATGACAAAGCCCACCCTGCCTGGCGGTCACGCTTGTGCCCTAGCTGCCTCATGGGGCTGCGAGGTTCCCATGCAGCAGAAGGCCCCTGTGCTTTGAGCAAAACCAGTGGAATATTCATTCTGTGAGTAAATGAAGATCACATCCTCGCTGTCTGGGGGGTGGACACTCTGTGCGCTAGCCCTTTTCCTGCCATGGCCGTCCCCTAGGAATGCCAGTGGACCCTACTCATGTGTGTTGGCTGAGGCTCGGCTCACGGGGCTTTCCAGGCAGGGCCGGCAAATGCCTCTGGGGGTTACTTAGGGGCGAGGGACTGGAACACAGGCCTCAGAGGGAAGCCTTCGGGACATTAGCACCTCCCATCTCTCCTCTCGCCCCTGCGGGCCCCCTCTCTTTCAGCTTTTCTTCCTGAGAACCCCACACAACACCTGTTTACCCAGAAAGGGGAACGCTTGTTTCATCCATGAAATGCCAAAGCTACGATCGCACACAGGGAAGCCGCGCTGCCGGGGCATCCTGCTCCAAACGCCGGCCTCGCCCAGGCTCTGCGGGTGCGGGCCAGCGGCCTGGCAAGGTGGGAACCCAGGGCGCAGGAAGGGCGGCGTCTACATGGTCAGTGCCTGCTTCATGTCTCAAGGTAGGACGTGGCCCTGGCCTCAGAGCTCTGTCTCGCCAGCTGTGGTGGGTCTGGAATTCATCCCCTGCCCCCTCTGGCCCCTGAGCCATATTTTGTGTCCTGCTGCCCTGGCTTTGTGGGTATCAGAGGGGAAGGGCTGGCTCAAAGGGTTTGAATTCAATGTCCCCACGTCTGTCCCTAGTCTAACTAATAGAGCCATGGCCTCTCTCAAACGCCATCATCATCCTTCCCTCTGCACACAGCGCCAGGAGCGCCGTCGTTCAAAACCCACATCTTATCCTAGACGCTCACACTTAACACCTCAACACACATCTCCCTGCTTTGGGACAAAGCCCACAATCCCGCCGTGCTGCAGGGCCCTGTGAGCCCTGCCCCCTCCAGGCCCAGGCCCCCCGGCCTGAGGGAGGGGTTCAGCTCATCAGTCAGACTCAGCCACACAGTGCTGCTACTGGGCGCCTACTTGGCCCCTGTGCTTCTCCCCGCAGCCTCCGCCAGGAGACAAATGGTGGCCAGGTTGGTCACCGTGCCCCTTGAGGCCTGGGCTGTCTCTGTTTTGTGCATTGCAGCATCCCTAGTCCCAGCATAGCATCATGCACACATGGGTGCCGAATAGTTATTCAATAAAATGGTGAGTCAGAGGGAGGGACTGATTCCACCTGCTGCACACACCCACGCCTCTACAGACTGTCAAACTCAACACCACCCGACATTCACATCTGGCTGTGGAGCATCTATAACCTAGAACTGTGTGGATCCCTCCAGGACGCAGGGCTCAGCCTCACAGGGCCTGTCCCGAGGGCCCACAGTGAGAGAAGGCGCTGGTCCCACCTGATGCGAGCATCACCAGGGTGAGTCAGGAATCTTGGGGCTCTGGATGAAGACTGAGGGGAGCCAAGCGGGGGGCAAAGCCCTGCCAGGCTAAGTGTGGGTTTCGGGGGTGGGGGCCAGCACAAAGACTATCTCTGGGCAGCGGTGTGCAGAAAGGCCTAACACCACAGGTCTGGGCTGTCCAAACTCTGCACATTCCAAAGAAAGGTTTGGCCCTTGATTGGCTCCTGGAAGGTGACCTCTAAGCCTCAGAATGTCCTGCCTGATAAGAATGTCTGCTTACCTGGGGGCCCCCCCAACCTCAATGCAAGGCACAGCTATCTGCAGAATTGCCGTGCCAGGCTCTTTGCCTCCCCGATGACAAAGCCCACCCTGCTTGGCCCCTGGGGGCCTGGGGCCACACAGGTAGTCTCTACCAACAATGTGATTTATGGTGGGGGCCTTGAGGCACACAGTATCAGCTTGACCTCTGGAGGGCCGGAGGCTCAGGGCAGTTATGTCAGGGGTCAGCCATGCCAATGTGGCTGAGCCCCAGTAAAACCCTGGACACTGAGGCTCAAGTAAGCTTCCCTAGTTGGCAACACTGCATGTGTGTCAGCACATGACATTACTCAGAGAATTAAACGCCATCCACGTAATTACACCAAGAGAGGACGGCCAGAAACTTGCGCACAGATAAGTCCCCTCCCTGTGGCCCAGGCAGAACCCTGTGTGCTGTTTCTACTTCATCGTGGTCAATGATGGGTTGGGGGAGTCAGAGCCTGGCTGTGTCACCAGTGGGGCCCTGGGGGTGACATAAAAGAGGTAGGTAAGTTCAGAGCATCTTAGGGAATTTGCGTGGGTACCACAAGAGCTCAGCAGGTGTGAGTGTCCCCAAGCCAGCTCTAAGACAGAGATTCTGAGCTGGCTATTTAAGGACAAATTGCCCCTTCTAGTAAGGGACACAGACAAGAGGCAGACACCCTGGAATGGCCTGTCAAGTGGTGACCTGGGTCAGGGAGGAAACGGAAGCCACGTGGGAGTGCGGAGTGGGCTCTGGGTGGCGATCCTGCTGAGGGCAGTGGGGCAGGGGAGGGCTGGCGGCTGGAGAGCAGGGACTTGCGGCTAGAGGAAAGCCAGCCCTGCTGCCTGTGTACTGCTGGCCAACGCTGTTATCCTGGGACATTTTCCACTTGGCTCTTCATAAGGGAAAGGCCCAGGTCCCCACTGCTGTGTTGGAAGGGAAAGGTGACGGTGTTATGGGTCAACCTGGCCAGGCCACAGTCCCCAGGTATCCAACTGAACGCCCACTGAGGCACTGCCATGTAAGTGTTTTGTAGGTGTGATGCACAGCGGCAGCCAGTGCACTTCAAGGAAAGGAGATCACCCTTGGTAACGTGGGGGCCTCACCCATCCACTGATGGCCTTAAGCACAAACACTGACGCTCTCCAGAGAAGAAGCGGTTCTGCATTGAGACTGCAGTGCCAACCCTGCTGAGCTGCAGCCTGAGGCCTCACGTACAGGTGTCTGACCTGCTCACCCAACAACTGCATAAGCCTAGTCCTCAAAATAAATCTACCAATCTCTATGTCTCTGTCTGTCTGACTGTTTACCTACCTCCCTCCCCACGTACCCATCCCTGAGTGTCTACCATTCTCCCGTGGGATCTGTTTCCTTGGAGAACCCAGCTGGCGCACGGCCGGCCCTGGCAGCCTGCGGTTCTTGGGAACGGAAGCCCCTGGGAGCTCTTCAGGGCACGCCTTCACCCCTGCTTGCTCCTCCTCCCAGCTCTGGCCCTGCCTCCCTTCCTGTGGCCCCACTCACTCTCTCAGGCAGCCAGGACAAGCCCCCACCCCAGCCATGGAGACCAGAGTCCTTCATTACAGCCCAAGGGGCGAGGGTGTGGACATGCTGTGGCACCCAGGACCAGGAATCGGTGCCCTTTGGCTCAGTATTCGCAGATGAGGGAGGCCTGGCCTGCTCTTGCTCTTGGACTCGTGTGGGAAGAGTCAGTCACTGGACAAGCTGTTCTTTGATGGCCTAGGCCAGGCCCCAGACCACAGCACCACAGTCAGAGCTGGGAGCGGGCTGTGTGCATGTATCTGTGTGTGTACGTGTGCACGTGTGTTTGTGTATCTGTGTGTATGCATGTGCACAGGAGCACGTGTGTGAATGCACGTGTGTATGCACATAGGTGTGTGCACGTGTACAGGTGCATGTGTGCATGTGTGTGTGTGTGCACACACACACTAATCAGCCCTGTGTCCACGGCCACAGAGGAGGGCTTACGTGCAGGATCATGGGTTCCCTGGAAGACAGCTGGTGGGAACAGGTGGCAGGTAGGCTAGCCGTGCCCCATCACAGCCTCCTGAGTCTGCTCTGCTCTCCAACTGGGACTCTCCCCTCTGGCCACTGTACAGGGAGGGGCACTCAGGCCGTTGTGGGACCAGCTGGATCTGTGACACACAGGATGGATATCAGGGGAACTCAGGCCTCTGCACACCTGGATTTCACCCCCCATCCGCCACACACGGATCTGGCCTTGTCTCCCCACCATGGACAGCACTTCCACAGCCCCCACTGTCCCCAGGATGCAATGCCCGCTCCTTGGCCTACCACCCAAGGCCCCTCCTGCCTGGTCCTACACACCTGCCCAGTCCCCCCTACCTGCCCAGTCCTAGGCACTGTGGTGCCCTCTGCCTCCACCTCCAGCCACAGGATCCACTGGGGATTTCCCAAGGGAATGTTGTGGGTAGAACTGTGTGACCCTAAAAGATATGCTTGAGTCTTTACCCATGGTACCAGCAAATGTGACCTTATTTGGAAATCAGGTCTTTGCAGGTGTAATCAAGTTAAGATGAGGTCACAGTGGAGTAGGGGGCCCTAAATCTAATGACTGGTGTCCTTGTAGGAAAGTCACGTGGAGACCCAGACAAACAGAGGGGAGACAGCCAGGTGCTGATGGGGACAGAGATGGAGTGAGGAGTCTACAAGCCAAGGAATGCCAGGGACTGCCAAGGACTGCCTGGAACCACCAGGAGAGACAAGGAAGGAGTGGCCCCGGCAGCCAGCAGAGGGAGGACATCCCTGCAGACACCTTGATGTCAGATTTCCAGCCTCTAGAACTGTGAGAGAATAAATTCCTGTTGTTTGCAGGTCTTTGTTAGAGCAGCCCCAGGAAACTGGAGCAGAGGCTACTGGGCCTCTCTTCATGGGGTGCCCTTGGGTGTTTGTCCACACTCCCCCTTGTCTGGTGACTGTGTTCCTGGCCACCTTCTTGGTGACATGTTTCCCTGACTTCAGTCAAAAGCAGATCGGGCTTCCCAATGGGGCCTAGCCAGCACCCCGCATGGAATTCACAGAGCCAGAGACTCCTGAGGCCACTTGCCCTGACCCTCCGTGCAGGCAGGGACTGTGCCGTGGGCATCTGCACCCAAGGCTGGCCCAGAACCTTCACCTGGTAAAGATCTGCCCAACAACTGAAGACTGGGGTTTTGAAGTTTGCACAGGAGCTCCCCAAGGTTGAGAGGAGGGCCTGGGGCTGACCACAGAGGTGCTCTGCCCGCTGCCCGCACTATCGCTCTACCCCTGGTGATGTTGCCTCCTCCGCATTTTCAAACCTGGCTCTTCCCTGCAGTTGTTCATTTGCTCATTCATTCATTCAATTCATTTATCCAACACCCACTGACTGACCACTGAATGTATGCCAGGCTGTGAGGCCCTGGAGACTCCGGGGTGAGCAAAGAAATGGAGGCTCCAGCCTCGAGGGGGCCCATCAGCCCACTGATGGACAAACGCTGACTGTACCAGCGCAAGCCAAGGTGCGGAGTGTCAGGTGACTCTAGGTGCAGTGGAGGCACCGGATGAAGATTTTATTTTCAAGCCAATCACGTCAACAATATGCTGCTTTTGAAAAGCCCTCAGCTCTGTGTGGGGAACACGTCAGAAGGAGCCAAAGTGGACGTGGGGAACCACTTCTCCCCCAGACACTGTCAGAGCCCAGGCCTCTTCAGTCCTTCCTGGCAGTGGCTGCACAAGCCTCCAGGTCTCCAGCAGCCATGTGCCAGGACCTGCCTCCACCCTCCCTCCACCCCACCAAGCCACTGCCTCCCAGACAGGAGCCTCCTGGGTGATGTTGACGCCTCTGTGCCTGGCATCAGGGGCTCTTATGTTTCCAGACCCATCTCTACACCATGACCCTTAGGCTTCTGCCCACCAAGCTGCTAGAAGGTTCCACGGGCATCCTGTGTCTGAACCTTCGCACCTACTGCTGCTTCTGTCTGGAACACCTGCCGCCCCAAGGGTTAAACCCTCTTCTGAGCCACCTTGTGCCGGGAGGCAGGCTCTCCCACAGGCATGTGCCTGGTACCCCACCCTGCACTGCCACTGTCCCTGTGGGTATCTGAGTCACCCGCTGGGCTGTGGGCTCCGTGAAGATGCTCACTCTCCCTCTCCCCTCCTCTTGGCACCCCAGCACGTAGCAGACTTTGCACCGCAGGCTCCTGGCTGTGGACCCAGTCCCTTACGTTCAATTTAGCAAACACATGTTTGTTGACGTTTTATTGATGGAATATTTGTTCTGGAAGCAGTTGCTCATGTTTAGTCATTAGCATTTGTGTTCCTAATAATATCCCTTCATTTGATGCTTTAATATCACAAAAATTAATAATCGATGTCTGGAATGAAGGTCAGCCGACATCCTGAGCCTGAAAGTTTTATCTGGGAAATTCTACCATGTCTAGCATATAAAACTGCACGTGCCAGGGGCTCAATACCATTTTTGTTAAAGGAATCAATAAAATAAAATATATAAATGACAATAATGGTCTCAAGAGTTAAGAATTTTTTTTACAATGAACATGTTGGCCCCATCCACTCGGGTTGTGATTTCCTCTCCATGATCTGAGCTGATGACGTTTACTCAGTTAATCCCACCCTCGCCCCCAATCAGATCAGGTTCCGGAGTGTGGGCGCCTCACGGCGGTAAGTTAATTACAAACATAAGGAGGCCCCTGGAGCGGGGACCAGCCTCCAGGATCCTCGTCTTAATGAGATGGGGCCAGCAGGATGTGAACAGACCCCTTGCAGACTTCCAGCTCGAGTTTGCCCTCCCACATCCTTCTAGAAATCCTGGCATGTGTGAAAGAAACTGGGGGTTGAGGGGGCAGGAGGAAGAAATCTTTGTCCACTCCTTCCCAGGCCGCCCCTGGAGGGCAGTGGCTGTGCGCTTGGGTCTGGCATCGAGACCGAGGCGTTTTGTGATCTGCTCTCCCACCTGCCACAACCTGCCTGGGTCACAGCGCCTGCTCCTGACCAGGTATGGGCTCTCTGGACGCTCCACACCACCACCCAGCTTGCTCGGCCCCCAACCCCTCTGCCCTTCCCCACCCAGGGAACTCCCAGAAGCCTGCCCTGAATCTTCCCCAGCCCAGCGGGCGGGGAAAGTGCCCCTGTGAAGCCAGCCACAGGCCCTCCCCTCGGTCCCAGCACTTCCGTGGGCCTGCCTGTCCCCTGCAGATCCTTGGGTCTGAGGCCTCTTGGTGCCTCCAGCAGCCAGCCCAGGGTGGCACCAGGGAACAAAGGCTGCCAGTACGGAGCATTCCTATGTGTCCTGGGCTACAGGCCAGTCGTCACAGCAACCCAGTGAGACGGGCATGCATCCCCGTGGTGTAGACGATGCTACAACATCTCAGAGAGGCCAGGGTCCAGGAGCAACGGGACAGGGAAGCTGAATCGGATCCCGTGTCTTCCTCCAGAGGGAGGCCAGTCCTAACCTGCTGAGCTACAGGACTCGGAAGGGCAGTGGAGGGTGGCGCTGTGACACTTGGACCTTGACCAGTACAGTGAAGACTTCGGCAAGGCCTGTGCAAGGGCTGCCCCCCCATGGGTCATTCTGCCTGGGCCCACTGAACGCTGCATTCCACAAACATCACCCCCCAAGCAGGCATGTTTCCAGGCCCAGGGGAAGGAGCCTGATCACCAGCAGTGTCAGCAGCACCAAGAACCCGCCTCTCCTACACGTGCCTGCTCCCAGAACAGGCCTTCACCCGGGAACCTGGGCTCCATGTGCAAGGGACAGGACCTGGCTCCTGCTCCCCTCAGGGTCCCGGTCAGGTTACATGGTGACCCCGGAACCAGAGGATGGGCCGGGGACAGGAGCCTCCCCTGGAGCGAAGGGGATGTGGCCCAGCTGCCCAGCCCATGTCAGATCATTTACAACCCCCATTTAGAGCAAATTGGGGCCCAGACAGCAGCCACAGGTCTGAAGGCTTTTCTTATGAATTGGTAAGTGGAATTACGAAAACCCTGGCAGCATCTGGGGTTTAATTGAAAAGATAATCACAGGGGAGCACAGAGACACTATCTCCTCCTGAAGGGAGAAGGCCACCAAATTACCCTCAGAAATTGGAAATGTGTTCTGTGAAACCTGAATTGGCATCGGGAGGTGCAGGAGCACAAGCGCAGTGGGGAGAGCTGGGGCCGGCCAGGGTGGGCGCTGGCTGCAATACAGGGCTAGTGGCCCTCCTCACCTGTCCCCATCTTACCTGTCCCTACAGGGCTGGGCCACAGAAGGATGCCTCTGGACCTGCCCGGCCTCTGCCTCACTGTTTCCTGTGCCTGGAAATCTCTGCCCTGCGGTCCTTCCAGGTGGCCTCCTCCCTCATTTGGGGCTCGGTTGAGATGTCTCCTCCTTGTCACTCTGGCACCACCTGACTTTAGGCAAGAGATGTTTGCAGAGAACCCACCAGGTCCCAAGCACTGTTTCAGGCCTGGGCTGAGGCAGTGAACCACCCAGGCAAGGCAGTAAGTGTGTCCTGGTTCACTGGCCCACAGGGGTGTGCAAGCCCCACACGGGCTGGGCGGGAGCAGGGGCTTTGTCTGCTCCTATGCTCAGCCCTGACTGATCCCCCACTAAGTCCATCCTCAGGGCCCCACCTTGTGTGTCCCTGTCATCTCTCCCCAGATTACCATAGCAGCTACCAGGCTGTCCCTCCTAGAGCAGCTCTGTTCTGTCCGTGGCCCCAGGGCAGAGCCGACCTTCTGCCTGGCAGTTAAGGCTGCCATGAAGGACCCACGCCCCTGTCCATCCTCACCTTGCTTGGATGGACAGATAGATGAGAGGCTGGGAGGATGGATGGGAGGAAGGATGGGAGGATGGGTGGGAGGATGGGTGGGAGGATGGATGGGAGGATGGATGTGGGGAGGATGGGAGGGGGAGAGGGAGAGGGGGGGGGGGGATGGAGGGAGGATGGGGGGGGAGGGAGATGGGAGGGGGGGATGGGTGGGGAGATGGGAGGAGGATGGGAAGGGAGATGGGGGAGATGGGGAGATGGGGAGGGGAGGGATGGGAGGATGGAGGGGGGGGAGGATGGAGGGTGGGAGGATGGGGAGGGGAGGGAGAGGGGGGATGGGGGGGATGGGAGGGGTGGGGGAGGAGATGGGGGGGGAGGTGGGGAGGGAGGGGGGAGGAGGGGGAGGAGGAGGGAGGATGGGGAGGAGGAGGGGGGGGGGGAGAGGATGGGGGGGGAGGGGGATGGGGGAGGGGGGGGGAGGGAGGGGGGGGGGGGAGGGGATGGAGGGAGGAGAGGGGGTGGGGGGGGGGAGGGAGGGGGGGGGGATGGGGATGGGGGGGGGGGGGGATGGGGGAGGGAGGGGGGGGGGGGGGGGGGGGGGGGGGGGGGGGGGGGGGGGGGGGAGGGGGGGGGGGGGGGAGGGGAGGGAGGTAGGGGGGGGGAGGGGGGGGGGGGGGAGGAGGGGGCGGGGGGGGGGAAGGGAGAGGAGGGGGAGGAGGGGAGGGGAGAGGGGGGGGGGGTGTGGGGAGGGGGGAGGGAGGGGAGGGGGGGAGGGGGAGGGGGGATGGAGGGGAGGAGGGGGGGTGGAGGGTGGAGGAGGGTGAGGGGGGGGGAGGGGGAGGGGGGATGGAGGGGGAGGGGGAGGGGGAGGAAGGGAGGGGGGGAGGGGGGAGGGAGGTGGGGGGGAGGGGGGAGAGGGGGGGGGGAGGGGGAGGGGGGGGGGGAGGAGGGGGGAGGGGAGGGGGGAGGAGGGGAGGAGGGAGGGAGGGGGAGGAGAGGGAGGAGGGGAGGGGAGGGGGGATGGGGGAGGGGGGGATGGAGGGGGAGGGGGAAGGGGGGAGTGGGGGAAGGGGGAGGGAGGGAGGGGGAGGAGGAGGGAGTGGGGAGGGGAGGGGAGGAGGGAGAGGGGTGGGAGGGGGAGGGAGGAGGAGGGAGGAGGGAGGAGAGTGGGAGGGGGGGGAGAGGGGGGGAGGGAGGGGAGGGAGGGGAGGGGAGATGGGGGGAGGAGGGGAGGAGGGAGGGAGGATGGGGAGGGGAGGATGAGGAGGAAGGGATGGAGAGGGGGAGGAGGGGGGGAGGGAGGAGGAGGGGGAGGAGGAGGGAGGGAGGAGAGGGGGAGGGGAGGGGAGAGAGGGAGGGAGGGAGGGGGGGGAGGAAGGGAAGGGAGGGGAGGGGGATGAGGGAAAGGGGGAGGAGGAGGGGGGAGGAGGAGGAGGAGGGGAGGGGAGGGGAAGGGAGGGGAGGGGGAGGGAGAGGAGGGGAGGGAGGGGGGAGGGGGAGGAGGAGGGAGGGGGAGGGGAGGGTGGGAGGGGTGAGGAGGGGGAGGGAGGAGGGAGAGGGGGGAGAGATAGGAGGGGAGGGGAGGGAGGAGGGGAGGGAGGGAGGGGGAGGGGGAGGGGGGGGAGGAGGGGGGGAGGAGGAGGAGGGGGGAGGGGGATGAGAGGGAGGAGTGGAGATGGGGAGAGAGGGAAGAAGGAGGATGGGGAGGGGGGTGGAGGAGGAGAGGGGAGTGGGGAGAGAGGGAGGGGAGGGAGGAGGGAGGGGAGAGGGAGGGAGAGGGAGGATGAGGGGAAGGAGGAGAGGAGGAGAGAGGGAGGGAGGAGGGGAGGGAGAGGAGGGGGAGTGGGGGAGGGGGGGATGGGGAGGGGAAGAGGAGAGAGAGGGGAGGGAGAGGGGGAGGGAGGAGGTGGAGGGAAGAGAGGGGGGGGAGGGAGGATGGAGGAGGGAGGATGGGAGGAGGGGAGGATGGGGGAGGAGGGATGGATGGGAGGAGGGGGATGGGGGAGGGATGGATGGGGAGGATGGTAGGATGGGATGGGGGATGGTGGGAGGATGAGGAGGAGGAGGAGGGAGGATGGGAGATGGAGGATGGAGGGATGGATGGGAGGATGGAGAGGATGGAGGGATGGATGGATGGGATGGAGGGGGGAGGTGAGGGAGGGATGGATGGATGGGGGATGGAGGGTGGGAGGAGGAGGGGGAGATGGGAGGTGGGGGGAGGGATGGGGGTGGGGTGGATGGGGGGTGGGGGGGGAGGGAGGAAGATGGGTGGGGAGGATGGATGGGAGGATGGGTGGGAGGATGGATGGGAGGATGGATGGGTGGGTGGATGGTAGATGAGTAGAGAGATACAGTAACTTGCTGTGTGCCCCGGGGCTGCACACTGAAAACAATCTGGGCCCCATTTCCTCATCTATTAGAAAAGGCTCCAGGAGTCTACAGCCGTGTAGTCCACCCTGAATGCACCTGATCTTGTCTGATCTCAGAAAAGGCTCAAGGAAGAGAAGGAAAGTTCCTCTCCTGGCTGTGAACCTACCTGAGGGACACTTGCCTGCTGGCCCTGTGACTTCAGTACATCTTTTTGGCCTCTGACCTCTATTCTGTTTTTTTAAGAGGGCTGAACGTAAGGACCCATTGTCTGGTAACAACCGCCTCCCTCTTTCTGGTGACAAACTCTGAGGTCACTAGCTGCGCCCTAATCTCAGGCCTGTTCGCCTGCCACCAGACAGTAGGCTGGGGTTTGTTTTAAACAGCCCCGCAATGAGGAAGAATGACATTCTTTGCAGGGATTCTCAGTCTGGGCAGCAGATGGGAATCACCTGGGGAGATTTCTCAGACACACGGGGCCTCTGCAACCCAACTTAATCAGACTGTGGCGGTGGGGTGCAGGCTGTGTAATTGGCAGACCTCCCCGGGAGGCTCCCACGCGGCTGGGACTGGGGGTCATCGGCAGGGACTTGGAAGCCCTGTGGGGCTGGAAGGAAGCTACGGACTAGACGGGAGTTTTGAGAGCAGGGTCTGTGTGGATAAAAGGACTCCTTTGGAGGCTCTGCTACATCCCCTCCCACCCTCAGCCACCGAGGGAACCTGAGGGAAGGGAAGTGACCCACTCAGCTTAGAGTGAGGTGTGCACAAACCAGCCTGCGCACTCTCAAAGCACCGGATTTCTGGGAGAAAGAGCCCTTGCCCATGAGATTAACCACCCAGGCGAACGCTGTCTATCATTCTGTTTCCAGTCCCTTCTATGACTTCATTATTGTCATTGTCAATATCATCACCATCACCACCACTGTGGTCACTTCCGTGTCTAACACTCATGTCAGGCTCTGCGCCAAGCGCGTTACGAGTGTTATAGCTCCCCTCACTACGGCTTTTCAGAGTAGTGCTGTTTATTTTTTCTATTTTACAAATAGGCACATTGTAGTTCAGAGAGGTTAAACAACTTGCCCAAGGTCACATAGCCACCAGATGGTGGAGCAGGATTCGCACACAGAGCTGCCTGACACCAGCTATGGCGCTTTGAATAGGAAGGGAAGATCAGATGCCACGTTCAGACCCAGCCCCTGAGTGTCAGAGAACGGCCTCACCTTTCAACAGCCTCGTGCCCCTCAACGCCGACGATGAAAAGCTGTCAACAGACGGAAGAGATGATCAGGACCCCAAATAACCAACTGGGACTACAGAGTGCACTTCTACTGGGAAAGGTGAAGCTCGGTGAGGAGAAATGCCAGGCCCTGCTCCTGCACCATGTAATTCATTCATTCATTCACTCCATGCATTAATGCTTTCAATAAACCTTTCCCAAGTGCACCCACTGCATCCAGAACTATGAGCCTTCCTTGACTCTTACACAGGCAAAGAGTAACTCCAACCCTCCATGCTTGTACACACATCTATTTTCAGAGTATGCCTCTAAAATAGATAGTCTTGGCCAGGTGCGGTGGCTGACCCTGTAATCCTCACACTTTCGGGGGCCAAGGCAGGATCGCTTGAGCATACAGGTTCAATACCAGCCTGAGCAATAGCAGGACCTCATCTCTACAAAAATAAACAAATTAGCCAGGTGTGGTGTGCACACCTGTAGTTCCAGCTACTCTGGAGGCTGAGGCAGGAGGATCGCTTGAGCCTAGGAGTTGGAGGCTGCAGTGAGCTATGATGATACCACTATACTCCAACCCATGTGACAGAGTGAGACCCTGTCTCTACAAAAATAAATAAATAAATAAATAAATGAAATAGAAAGTCTTGAGCTCCTGCTGAATTCTAGGCCCTGGGCTGGACCCAGGGATACTGAGATGACCACAACACAGGACGAGGGGATGGAAGCATTTTCGTTGCAGCCGTGTACAAAAGGCTTTGGTGCTGTGGGTCTGTGAGGTCAGCAGGACTGGGCCTCAGGACTCGGTCTACATAAACAAGATTGGGGTTTGAGGCAGCTCTGTACTTGGAAGGGGGATGGCCAAGTCCCCCTCAGACCTGAGCTATTCACACAGAAGCCTTGTGACCAGTATTTAGGGCAGAAATGGAGAATAGGGCACATTCAGAAGAGGGTGGCAGAGAGATGTGGGGACAGAGACCCATGCCCTGCAAGGGACAGTTGAGACAGCATGGAACTGGGGGGGTCGAGTGAGGACCAGTGGCCAGCCTTGCACCTCAGTGGCTCCACAGAGCAGAGGGGCACACAGCTTGCTTCGGAGGCCAGGGGGGCAGAACCAGCCCCTTGGGCAGGAGCCCACTCAAAACCAACCCTGCGGCCCTTCCCAAGGATGCAGGGGCCCCTGGGCTAGAGCATCCCAGGGTCCCACCAGTAGAACAGACTCCTGAGTGGTGGAAAAGCACCCAGGACAGCAGAAAAGGGGTCCTTATGCTGGGACAGGCTCCTGGGGCCACAGCAGCCAGGACTACAGAGTATTTGAGGAGCAGCCCCTCATTTCATGAATGTGGCAGCTGAGGCCAAGCGCAGGTGGCGTCTACCCCAGAGGCCAGTGCTGGGACTGGAGCCCTGGCTCCTCGGACACCCCAGGCTGCCTTGGCCAGTCCACCCAGCCTGGCTCAGCACAGTGTGAGCAGCAACCCCAGAGTCTCCCGGACCCCCATCTGAGGAGCTGGGGCTATTGCCCACCTGCCCTCCTACTCCTCTCTCCTTCGAGTGAGAACTTCACCTGACTCAGGGCCACCATGAGAGCTCTGAAGACAAGGACACTGGGCAGGTGCCACCTCCTCTACTGTCCAACCCCGAGGCCAACCTGGGCCCCAGGGTGGGCTCCTCATCTTAGGGCAGAATGGAATGGGGGCCACAGGGAGCACTACACTTAGCTGCTGCCATCAAGGCAATGGTCCACGCAGACAAAGGCCCACGGTGGGGAGCTGGGGGTGCCATGCCACTCACTCACATTTGGCAGCTTTGGGGACACACAGGCCTCACTGATCACCCAGGTTGCCTCCCTGACGCCCAAGGGACAGTCTGTAACCTGCTCTGGCCAGGAGAACTGCATTCACCAAGCACCTGGTCAGGAGCCAGGCTGCACAGTGGCAGAGACGCTGGATGCCAGGGTGAGACATAGTAATGCTTCAGGGTCCTCCCTCCAAATGTTCTGCCTATGCTCAGACTGTTTGCTCCAAGCCACGGAGCCACTGAGTCACTGAGCCATATGCATACGTAAGCCCCACGTGTCTCCAAAGAGAAAGGCAGCAGTGTGCTTTCAGATCCTTCCCCATCAGGTGACAGCATCTGGCCAGGTTCCTGGGACCTCCCAAGGGCCTCTGCCTCCCAGGCCCGCTCCTGGGGCCACCTCTCAGGGAATCGCCCCAGTCAGAAAACTGGGAGTCTGCCTGGATCCTCCCTCTCCCCTACCCCATATATAAGGGGTCCACCCCGGTTGTGCCTCCTGAATGTCCTGCATCTCTCGCCTCTCCTGCCCTGGCACTGCCAGTTCAGGCCTCACCAGCTCTCAACCTGAGCACAGGTGGTGCCTCCTAAAGGTCCCTGTGTTTCTAGACCCACACCCTCCAATGTGTTTTCCACCTGTAGCCGGAAGGAGTAGTGTGTTCATACATGGCAGTGGATGGGCGTGGGTGGGTGGGTACATGTGTTAGAGACAATGAGGTTTCCAGAACTGTTTAGTGAGCTGCTTTTCTCCCAGGCCCCTCCCCCAGGACTGTATTCCCAGCCTCCTCCAAGTGAGGTCTACCATGTGGCTAAGTTCTGGCCAGCGGGATGTCAGCAGAAGCAATAGGCGCCACTCTGGACTAGCCCCTGACACCCTCCCCTGTGCAATCCCTCCATCCTCTCCCCACCCCCCAGGGCCTCGGCGATCTGGAGCAGGGCAGAGCCACAAGGTGGAAAAAGCCTGGGCTCCAGAGTGACCACAGGGAGACGAGTAGGTATCACACCCACCCTGAGGGCCACATCAGACTGGGACAAGACCAAGAGACACCTTTTGGTTTGGGGATATTTGTTAATAGCAGATGACCACTTGAGGAGAATGTTTGGATTCATATTCCTTTGCATGGAAAATATTTGGAAGAATGAATACACACCAGCATGTTGACGGCAGCAGTCTTTGAGCTGTGAGATTTGGTGCAATGTTTTTAAAATTTCTGTCAAGCTGGGGCCCTGTGTTCCAGCCTGGCCCTGGCCCTGGCCTGCTGCTCTTGCACAGGTTTTTTGGCCTCTCTGAATCTCAGTTTCCTCATCTGCAAAATGGGAATAATTAGAGAACCTACCTCCAGGGTTATTGTGAAGTAACCCTGTCAACACTTAGCCCAGTCCTCAAAGATAGTAGCTGCTAACAGAGGACACCTTCTGTTTGGCTCAGTTTCTGTTTACAATCTTGACAGAGATAACACATAAAAATGCATAACTGTTAGAAGGGGTAGATCCTTATTATCTTTGGTGAATAGAACCATGCATGAATTTTTTTTTTGTTTTCAATGTCTTCTATATTTTCTCTAATGACTATGTATTTTCATAAAGGAGAAAAAAACAAATTAAAAAAAGCAGTGAATGCATATCTCTAGCACAAGCCCCTAGAGATGGCAGATGTGTTACCATAAACATCAAAATCAGCAGAAATGAGACAACCCCAGCGCCCTGGCTCCTACAGCACACTGCGGAGGGATGCCTGTCACCTACCCTCCCCACCCACCACAGAGGAGCCCACCCGCCTCCGCCCCAGCCAGGTCCCACAACAGCTGGAATGAAGCCAGAACACCACACATTTTACATTTACATTGTAAGGAAACCCAAAGATTTGTACTGTTCTGCTAAATTAAAAAGAAAAAAAGTATTAGCAGTGCAAAGGAGAACTGCAACCACTAAGATTAAATATTAATGCCCTGGTGACTCTTCAGGGCTAAATGTAGGAGAATATTTCCACTGAGCAGTGGCCTCCAACCCCGGGGCCACCTGCCTCACTCGGGGCCACCACAGGTATCAGCACCACAGAAAAGCCAATAACTGTCCTCATTTCACCACCACAAAAATCCTGCCAACTGGTTATTTTTTTAATCCTCATTTTCTAGAGAGGTAAAATATAACAACTTAGCCAGGACACACAGAACCTGGGGCAAAGGTCCACAGCGCTACCTGGCCCTCAAGCTGGGTGAGGCTGGGCTGCACTGGCGGGGCCGAAGGCCGGAGCTGCTGGCTTGTAGAAGTAAGGCTCCTTCCCTGTTTAGGTTTCTTGGGCTCCTCCTCCGTGCCAGATGCTGATCCTTGTGCATAGCACACGCGAGCACATTCCACAGTGCCAGAATTCCAGAAAGTCTGGATTACAGGGTACATTGAAGACAAGCTTTCGGTCTGTTTTTTGTTTTTCACTGATTCTGATGGAAATGGCCAGAGCACACTGTTTCTTGGCATCCCCAAGCACGTGGCTCCCCGAGTCCTGTCTCTCACCACCTTTGAATGGGCACGCCTCACCCAAAAAAATACATTCTTGATGCAGCACGTACCTTCCTAGACTACAAATCTGATCCCGTGGCCCTCCTCTGCTTAAAATGCTTCCCTGGCTCCTCCCCCTCAGGACTCAGCCCAAGCTAGATAGCATGGCATTCGAGGCTCCAACAGACTCTTCACCACCACTGCTGCCATTTCCCTGAATAGTTCCCAGTCCTTCCCTCAGGGCATCCTGAGCTCAGGCTGCACCTTCTCCCACAGGGCCCTCTTTTTCCCCCTGGTGAACTCTATTCATCCCTCAACATGCATCACGAAAGATCCTGCCTGCTCCACCCTCACGGAACTTCCCCAACTAGACTTAGGGGCTCTATGGGTGGTTGGGTTGCATCCCAGCACTGTGATATTGCCTGACCCTGAAGCTGTCTGGCTCCATTTTGCTCCGCTAGACTGGAAAATTTCCAGATTATACAGACATGTTCAGTTCACTGTGGCATCCGCAGCTATTAGCTCACTTCCAGCCCAGAGTAGCAGCCCAGCACACACCTCTTGAGTGAATGAGTTAATTAATACTGTGGTTCACAATTCCAAAAAAACAAATAAAGCAATGAGACACCCTTGCCATTTCCCAGGACTCACCAGCATGGGTGCTCAGAGTTGCCTGCTTGAAATCACCAGCCAACTACATCCCCAGTCTCTGCCTCTGTATCTATGTTCCCAGTGTGACAACTGGGAAACCAACTTCACGCCAGTCCAGCGTACATCAGTATGCAGGTGGTGCAGTGCTCCTGCTGAAAAACTAATCAGGGCCATTAGTATGCACCACGCGGTGCTCTGGAGCAGGGGATGAGAGCGGCACCGTCGCCCCCAGCCTGCCCAACTTTCCTCACCACTATTTCCAAATTCAATAAGCACAAATCAGTGATCTTTTTTTAACCCCCAAAGTTAAACAACAAATTGCTTTGCCAGCCTCCAGCATCTATTGTTTTAACAGGGACATGGGGAACAGTGAGGCCTTTCCCAAGTAGATCAGGGTTTGTCCCTGGAGGCCCTTGAGTCAGGGGCTTCCCCACCCCCCACCCCCCACCCCCAGGATACCCAACAAATAAAACTCATGCCTCCACTCTGGGAAGGAAATGTTTCTTAAGCACCTACTATGCCCTGGTGTTTCCTTTAAAATCCTTTTTCAAAATCTGTGAGTTGAGCTGTGGGGAAGCCAAGCAACCATCCCCCGCCCATCCCAAGGTCAAACTGCTGGACTATGTCCAGGTCTCAAAACCGGGTCTCTCCAACATCAGAGCCCCATTTTATTTGTATTAACAGGCTGTGCAGCAAATCCTGTTAACCTGGGACCGAGTTCCTCAGAACCCCCTGTTCAGCCCTCTAATCGCTCATTCAGAAAGACTCCCTAGCACAATGGTCAGAGCTGAGTTTCGGGGCCCCTGGATTCTATACTGTTGGTGACTCAGTTTCCTCAGCGATACAATGGGGATGACAACAGGAATGCCTGGAGTGGCTGTGTGAGGATGTGTGACAAGCATTTAGAAGCGTTTCCAGCAGACAGTGAGCATTCACAACATGTAATTATTATTTACTCGCTCAACACGTACGTACGGGGCATCTTCCATGTGCTACACAAAGCAGACACCAGATACCAGCTGGCTCCCGTTATCCCCCCAGCCCCTCCCGTGTGCCAGACCTGGAGCCGGGGAGTGAGGTCTCCCCCGCCCATGGAGAAGGTCACTGTGAGCAGCAGAGGGCACTCTGGAGGCAGATGGCAACGACACGCACGCTGGGAACGTGCCTGCTCCACGGTGCACGGGGAAGGCAGGGACCCCAGCTTCAGAGCCAGTCGGCACAAATGTCTCAGAGGGTGCCGAGTGCGCTGCCTGTGCCTGGCCTACCGCCCGGCCCATAAGAAGCACAGAACAAAGACCAACGTTCTCGGTTCCACTCCCAGCCGCCCGGAGCCCATCCCTGGATCATGGTGCTCACCCTCTCCCCATCCTACAGATGAAGAAACTGAGGCTCACAAACGTAAGAGATTTGCTCACATCCCTGGCTCTCAGGTGAGGGAGCTGGGAGTAAAGCCCCAGCCTGACCACAAGTCTTCCCCATTCACCGTCCCAGCGGAAAGTCCCTTGCAGAGGAGCTGATACCTAGTCCAGCCTCAGCAGAGGCAGGCTCCCATCCCTGCTGCAGAGCCCAGAGGAAGTGCAGAGCACGCAGGCCGGGCCCAGTGCTCTCCAGGTCCCTGGCATCCTCTCCCTGACACTCGTGCTGCGGCTCTTCCTAAAAGTTGAGTTTATTCCTCCGAGCTTTGGGCACAGAGACAGGTGAGCTCGATGCAGTGCCTGTCACACTCCAGCCGTGTCCAGCCGCCGCAGGACAGCAGGCAGACCCCAGCATGCAGAGCAGTGCTTCCCAGAGGTGTGCCTGGGTGTCCCTCGGGGGGCAGGGTCTTGTGAAAATGCAGATTCCCAGTGGGCAGGGCAGGGCGAGGCCTGATGTTGCAGGTTCCCAGACCACATTTTGGGTAGCAGGGGTTGGGGAATTAAGCAGGAGTCAGAGGAGATGCACCCAGAATGCCCTGCCCAGGACTCTTGGCTTTATCCCCAGAGGACACCAGTTGGCCGTGGGAGGGCAGGAGGAGAGGCACCCAGTCGCTGGGTTTGTGCAATGGCTCCAGCAGCAAGGTCGTTGATATGAGCCTCTGGGGGTGCAAAAACACTAGCTCTCCATTTCATTTTTTATGTCATCCTTTGAAAATGTCTATTTGGGACATGATCTTGTCATGTACATGAAAATCCTAGCATGGCAGTACGTACATCAGCGTACATGTATCAGCATGGATGTTCTACACTTTCCCCCACTGACCACACTGAGCTTGTGGTCACCGTGTAGACAAGGGGTCGGCGTGGCCAGGCTGGCGGCCGAGGTGAGCCTGGGAGGGTGGGTCACTCACAGGCAGGCAGAAGCGGAAGAGGGCAGCAGAGCTCCCGCTCGGGGGCTGAGGGCTCTGCAGCTTCCTTCCCATTCAGGGATTGAAGCAAGTCCCTTTACGGTAGGGGAAAAGCGAAAGCAGTAATTATTTTATTAAGGACCAGGAAATGATGAATAATTTAATTTGGGGAAAGAGCTGCACCACTGATTGAATTGCCACTTTCTCGGTCCTGACATCACTTTCTCCCTAATTTCCTCTGACGTTTCTGGCAGGGCATCTTGTAGAAGATTCCAGCAAACCTGAGATCTGCCTTCAGCCTGGGCATCTCTGATGCTCCCCAGGTGGCAGGTGGCAAGAAGGGGCAAGTGGATGTTGGAAAGAGAGAGGAGAGAAATAAAGTCCTTGATGGAAGCCTGGTGCCTTGTCTCAGGCGTGGGACCACGGCAGATTGAAACAGCCATGTATACTGAGTGCGCCGTCCAGGCCTCAGGAAGGTGACTGCAAGGTCACAGCAGGGTCATGTCTGCAGATGTGAAAATGCAGCATCAGGCTGTCAGATGACTGCTGAAAAGTGAGCCCCTGGGTCCATCAGGAGGGATTAGGGAGCGCGTTCACTTACGCCCCAGATCCCAACATCCAGCCAAGTCATGTTACCTTTCCCACCAATTTCCCATTTACAGGAAGCTAATCTTGCCAAATCTCGATTACACAGCTCTCGGTGTGCAATTCCTACAGCCTCCTTTCCCACACTCTGGGCACAAGGGGCACGACTGGCCTGGGACAGCCACAGGGAAATTCATCAGACCCAGGCTGCTTTCTGACCATGAGGCAGCTCTACAGGGGCACTGGCACCCCAAATGTCTGGGCCTCAGAAGTGTGCATGGGGACCCTGCAGTATGGGTTAGCCAGCAACTGGGGTGGGGCTGGTTGGCATCCAGGTGGGCCCCAACAGGAAGAGGGCAGTTGTGGGAAGAGTGTCTTCTAGGGCTTGGGGCACTGCGTCCCTCAGCATGAGGACCCCAAGATGCCACTGCCTCATTCCTGCAGGGCCAGCCCAGGATTCGACTTGCTGGCATGGGGTCACTCACACCCCATCGGTCTGCTCACACCTGCCTTCCCCAAGCATCCCTGAGCACCAGGCAGGAGATCAGTGCTGCTGGCTCACACTGGCAACCCGCAGCACACGCCCATCTTCAGCACCCCTCGCCTACCAGCTTGGGGCTCTGCAGGGGAGGCCCCAGTGACATGGAGGGTGTGGTCCTACACTCTGCCTGCTCTCCCAGCTGCTCCTCACCTCCCTCCATCCCTGCTGACGGGGGGCCCGGGTACTTCTCCCCCAAGTGGGCAGTGTGGCCAGTGCCTTCAGTATGACCGGGCTGTCTTCACACAACCCCAAGGCTACTGGACCCAACCAGGTCACGTCCTGAGCATCCCCAGACTGTCCTTCCCCTCCACTGCCCAGAGTGTGTCCCTGGGGCATGTCCAGAGACTCAACACTTGAGGCCGTGCTGGGAAGTTCCCCTGAGGACACTGAGACCTGAGGAGCAGTGAGCTGGATCCCCAGGTTGGGGCAGGGTGCTGCCCGGGGCAATGAGCATGTAGAGAGGCGGCTGCCCATGCCAGGGCTACCATGCCATCCTCACTGACCACCACGGGTGGGTCCACCATGGGTGCTACCTCTCAACTCACGTCCACCCTGCAGAGAGGAACTAAAACAGTAAATCCCATTTTACAGATGAGGAAACCAAGGCACAGAGAGGCTCAAACCCAGCAGGTGGGCTCAAGCCCTCACCCCCAATGCCACCACCTTCCTGTGCCTGTCCCTCACGATTCCACTGGTACCTGAGGGCCCATTGTGTGCTTGGAGTTGGGGGAGATGCCTCCTCCATAACAACACATGGGGTGCACAGGAACACCCCATCCTATAGGTGAGGAAACAGGCTTGGATGGGGTGCAGAGACTTGCCAGGGCACCACAGTGGGGCTAGGAGGGCTTGGATCAGAACCCTGAGTGGCCCAGTGAGTCCAAGCCCATGACACTTGGAGGCACATACATTTTCAAAACAAGACTCAGGCAGAATGTGCTGCTAACCCAGTGGGGCAACACCCGGGGAGGGCCCCAGGCTTTGCCACGCGTCCTAGGAGCCTGGCAGGCTTCTCGCCAAGCCCTCCATGCGCCCCCTACCACCCCCACCTTGGACCCGGAGCTCCACCAGGCCTGAGCCCGGGCCCTCCCCAGCGGGCACACACGCCTTTGCACATGTGGTCCATTGGCCAGTTATGCCCTTCCTTCCCGGTCACAAAGGCAAACTCCCGTTTATCCTTTAGGGCTTCATTAAGCGTCACCTCCACCAATAAGCCTCCCCTGACTTCCCTAGGCAACACCCACTGATGTTATCCCATGGCGCCCGGGCTTGCCTCGGTCCAGCCTGAGCCCTCGCACTGCCCCACAGGAGAGTGGGCTCCTCCCAGCCAGGACCTTGTGTCGGTCATCTGAGACCCCAGCACCGTCCAGGCCCAGGCCCTAGAGAAAGGACACGCAGATGGAGTTTGATGAGTGAATACATGAAAGTCGAATCATACCGCAGCATCTTACTCACACAAAGCGTCGTGGCAAGTCTCAAGCAGCAGGAAGCGGCATCCACAGCAAAGTGCTCCCTGGAAGCATGATATACAAGAAGCAGAGCACGAAAATGAGGCTGCCTGGTCTGGGGAACGGGGACAAAGGCGGAACAGGGATTCAGCCTGGCTTTCCCACGTCCTCCTTGGCTCAGGAGCCCCCAGAGGGCTCAGGGGAGCACAGCTGGAAAGCCACTGGCGTAGCGCGTAAGACTGGACCTGCACCCAGCACCGCACTGCTGAGCCGCAGCCCTGCCCTGCTCAGCTACGTTCAGTGTCTCCCTGGCACCTACAGAAGTGAGTGCCACCTCCTCCCCTCCAGCCCCACCCCTCCTTGGCGCTTCCCCGGGACTCTGACCTGCCCGCATCTTCTCTCTTCTCTCTTCTTGGAATGGACTTCCCTCCCTCAAATTTTTGTCACAAGTGTTGTGCCACTCATGGTGCCCCTGAGGGGAGAGGGTGCCCAATCAATGGGCAGTTTTGTTGTGGGGTAACCTTTCGCCAAGACACTCCCAGAAGCTGCAGGCAGAGGCCCCTGCCCTGCAGCCTCCTCCCGGGCCAGTGGTGTGGAGGTCACTGCCTGCAGCCCTGCTGACCTCTCCAGAGGCCCAGCACGCAGCCAGCTACGTGTCAGCTCAAAAACTTAAAAAAAACAAACACAACCAAAGGACTTTCCATTTCCCTCCCTGGCCTCTCCTCCAGGGCCAAGAGGCATAACAAGCCCGCAGAGACACAGAGGGAAAGTGGCTTTGATGTGCCCTCTGATAGGAGTCAGGCCCTCTGGCCTCAGCGCATGTCAGCCTGCCGTGCTCACTAGGGCCCGCAGCTGCTTGTCTGAAAGGCACTCTGGGCCAGCGCACTGTCATCCCTCCCGCCTGCGGCCTGGGCCTCTGCCCCCAGGCCTGGCTGTGTGCCCTTTCAGGAATCAAGTCGCTTAGCACCGAGGCCGGTCTACGTGCCGGTGACAGGCTGGAATTCCAGCCAAACCTAAGCAGTGCTTGGAAGAAAGAACACCCTTCGGGAAGGGCTAAAGAGGGTCGGGGAATCTGTCTGCGGCCCTGCCACGTGTAATGCACTCAGTCAGTGGGTCAACATGCATTTCGAGCACCTACTGTGTGCTGGGTTCTGAGGAAGTCTGGGTGCCAGGGGACAGGGATGGACAGAAGGTCTCCACCTGCACGAGGCTTATGCTCTCGGAGGTGCCAGCCCATGCCTGGCGCTGGGCTTGGCCTTTACGCTGACCTCCTCACAGCAACCCTGGGGGTGAAATGGAGCCCAGAGCAGTGAGGTGACATGCCCAAGGTCAGCAACTAAGAGATGCCAGGGTGGAGTGGGGACAAGGTCTGCAGGACCCAGGGCCCCTGCTCCTTCCCCGATTCTGGTCAGTGTGAGACAATGCCCCCTCCCCACAAGCTTATGGGCAGGAAGCAGAGTGTGGAAAAAATGTACATAAAGGCAGATTTGCAGCCTCCCCTGAATATAAAACAGAGACCACCTACTTGGTGCATCTGTGATTTCCCCGAGCAGAAAGGAAGCACCTCATTTGCACAACTCCGTTCACTCACTCACTTTACAAACATCAATGACTCCTGTTATGGGCTGAATTGTGTCCACCTGAAATTCCTGTGTTGCAGCCCTAACCCCCAATGTGACTGTGTGTGGAGACAGGACCATCGAAGAGGTAGTTAAGGTTAAATGAGGTCACGTGGGTGGACCCTGATCCAATATGACCGGTGTCCTTACAAGAAGAGATTAGGACACAGATACAACCTGCCTTGCTAACACCTTGATCTTGGACTTCCAGTTCCCAGAACTGTGAAAAAATGAATTTCTATTGTTTAAGGCCCTAGTTCATGGCATTTTGACAGGAAGCCTGAGCAAACTGACACTAACACAGCCAAGCACTCACGGCAAGCCAGGCCCCTCCGATTGTCTTACGTGTGTGAGCTCACTTCATCCTCTGGTAATCCCATGAGGTAGGGCCTGTTATTAACCCATTTTACAGATATGGAAGCTTAGGCACAGGGCAGGTTAGTCAGTTGCAGGATTAGGGATAGAGAGAGGGCTATGACATTGCCCCTGCCCTTGAGGGGACCTGGTCATCTGGTCCGGGCGTCAGGCAAGTGAACAAATAACTAGCAGAAGGCTGGCGTGGGGAGTGACGTTTGGGCTGAACCTTGAAAATCATTAGAGACCTTGGCAGGCAGAGAGCAGGGGGACTAGAAGAAATTTCCAGATGAAAGGGAGAGAGGGGCCAGGCCCAGCAGTGCAGGTGTGCAGCATGTCAAGGGGAAGATCCAGGGCAACTAGAAGGCAGGACTCGTGTAGCCGGAACAGCCTGGCAGAGGGCAGGAGGAACCCAGGCAGTAGAGTCCTGGGGGTCAGCTGGGAAGGGCCCCCAGTGCCTTGGCCAAGCATGCACTCAGGCAAGCATTGCAGGGCGATCTCTCTCTTGTCCCGGGAGGAGGACAGTGCTGCCACGTCCCCACATCCCCAGAGAGTGTGGGTGAGGTCTCAGCCAGGCCAAAGCCCTGCGGGTGCAGAAGAGGGGTGGGTATCAGTCAGGAGCAAGGAGGAACGGGGCCTGTAAGGGTAAGGGGGCTGCCCGGGGAGCCCGGCTCCACCCTGGCACCACGGTCCTGTGGGGGAGGAGGAGGAGAGGGGCAGGTTCTGGGAGGACAGAGGAGCAGGAGGCTCAGAGAGGCTGAGGCACCTTTGGGAGGTCACACAGCAATTTGGTAGCAGGGCCTCCTGACCCCAAATCCAGTCTCTTCCGGCTGCATCCCAAGTCAGCCTATTCTCTCCAAAGGAAAGAAGGAAAGACCCCAATGTCCCCCACGCCACCCTGCCACACCTCCTGTACCTCTGTAGGACCTGGGCTGTTCCCTCCCTGGCACTGGTGCACCCATGCCCAGCTGGGGAGGTGGTAGACAAAATAACACACTCGCCGCTGCTGTCGGGCAGCAGTTCTAGCTTCTCAGCATTGAAGGGGCTACTGTGTAGAGTGGTTTGGGGGCATTTGCAGGACTACAGAGGTCCCCACACCTCCGCCCTCCAAATGACTGCTGGGGGAGCCCCAGGAAGGGGGCAGAGAGGTTGGGTCAAAAACAAGTAACCAAGTGCTGCACTGGAGTCCCCTTCGCTGGGGAGCTACTGTGTGGCGGGCACCGGGGCTGCGGCTGCCCCATCAGAGAGGTCCATTGAGAGGTCCTGTGCCTCAGGAGCCAGCCAGGAAATGCAGCATCTTCCCCTGTTGCTGTCCCTAAAGATGCCTTGAGCCCCCTGGGAAGGTCCCCTTAGGGCCCAACAGTAACTGAGACCACAAAAGAGCAGGTTTAGCCAAACAAGAGATCAGAACAAGCTGGTCCCAGCGGGGACCCGACCTCTGGCCCCGAGGAGAGCAGCTCTCCTGTGTGACATGAGCACTGGGGTGCAAGGTGGGCATCATGGGGCATCACCTTGGCAGCTGCCTTGGCCAGGCTCCAGGGCTTCCCACAAACATATGCAAACAAACTTCCCTCCACGCTGCCACTGACGGTGGGCAGAGTGAGCCAGGGGGAGGGAGGCCCCAGGGAGGTCGGCGGGGAGGGACATGTCAGCACCCACTGCCCATGGAGGGCAAGTCCCCCGGCCAGGACACCAACTCTGAACATCAGCCCCAGCACCTGCTGGCTACCTGTGGGCCTTCTAGCAGTCTCTTAGCCTCCCTGGGCCTCCGTTTCCACACCTGCACAATGGGGATACCATTGCTGCAGCGCGTGGCTATTGGAAGGAGGGAACAGGAGCTCAGCAGGACCAGCACCAGGTAAACGCTCTGGAAGAACCTGCCACTCGTCCGTGCCGGCTTCTGCGCTGGGCATCTCACCGACCTTATTTATTTGTTCTCTCCCAGCCATCCATTTCTCAGGTGGAGAAACAAGCCCAGAGGGGTGAGGGGCTCTTCCGCAGCCACACAGCAGGGGGCGGGCGGGCAGGGCACCACCCCGACATCTCCCCTCCCGTCCCCTGGTGAGCAGGGCACGGCCCTCTTTGTCCTGCCAGGCAGCAGGGCTGGGGGACACCAGGACCCACTGGGGCCTTACATGTTTTGTCAGCAGAACTCACAGCACAGAGCTTCTGAGAAAGGATGAGGCTACGAGGCCGGACCCCTGGGGTGGGGCCAGTCAGTGTCCTCTCTGTCTGTCTCTCTGTCTCTGTCTCTCACTGCGCCCCACCCCCCACCAGACACCTGCACCACCAGCGCTGTCATTTCTGGCCAGCCGGTCACTTGGGGCTGGGTAGCAGGCCCTTCCCTGCCATGACAGGTGGGGACCTGAGCACAGGCCACTCACAGTCCAGGTCACTCCCTCCCACCGCCCAGCTCCACAGCCTCCGCTCTGGCCTCCAGCCCTTGCCCAGACCAAGCCTCCAGCACCCTCGCTGGCCTCCGTGCCTCAGTCTGGCCCTCTCCAAAATCCTGCAGCCAGTGGGGGTGGCGTTCATAAGACGCACCTGGCATGCTCCTGCTCTGAACTCTTCTGTAGCTCCCCACTGCCCCAGAGACAAAGCCCAAACTCCCTGCGGTGGCAGCCTATGCCCGCCAGTGGACTGAACGCTGCTCAGAGCTTGTCCTGCTCTGTGTGCGGGTCACACCAGTGTGACCCAGTGGGGGTGTGGAGGGCTGCATCCCCCATCCCTGCTGTGCACTCTCTTGGTGGGTGGGGACAGGCTCGGGAGCCGGGGATTCCCACGCCCAGCATTGGGCGGGCACACAGGAGTGGGTACCCCGCAGGTATTTGTCAAAGTTGAGTGGGCAGACCTGGAAACTATCTCCCCGTCCCTTGATGGGAAACTGAGGCCCAGCGAGGGCAGTGGCTGGCCTCAGGGCCCCAGCTGGCATGTGGCAGGGCCCCCCAGCACCCAGCCCAGCTGCTGCTTCCACTGAAGACCCAGGTCTGAGCCCAGGCCACTTCCTTCATTCACTCATTCACTCTCCCCATTCACTCATTCATTCACTTAGTCACTCATTCACTCATTGGCTCACTGATTCACTCCTTCATTCATTCTGTGGTGGATGGCCCCTCAGGTGCTGGAGCACGTGTGTCGGAGGAACAGGCACAGAGACATCACTGCACAAAGAAACACAGCTGTGGTGAGCCCTGTGCAGCGGGGTGAGGTGGGCTGGGCACCCTCCCCTGGAGTGGGAGGCCTGGGTGCGCAGGCCACGGCTACCCAGACAGCTCCGAGCAGGCACAAGAAGAGGTCTCACTGCAGACGCTCCATGGGGACCGACAGATGCTGGGGGTCTCAAGGCCCGGGAAAGGGCTGGGCAGTGGGGGCTGCGGCTGCTCCCTCCAGCCCAGCAGCCAGAGACAGTTTCCCCAGTTCCTTTCCTTCCTCCAACAGCCCAGAGGGTCACCCCGCATGACCCAGGGAGCCCAGCACCATCAGGCAGACCTCATGAGTCAGAGACAGTTGTCCCTAAAGACCCTCCTGTTAGGTCCCCCAGGCACAGGTGGGGAAACTGACGTTCAGGAGGGGGCAACATTCAGAGGCCACTGGAGGTCTGTGAAGCCCAGATCCCAAAGGCACTGCCCACATCTGTCCCAGGACCCTCCTTTGCCAGAGAGACCCTGACCAGGAGCAGGAGGATGCGGCTGCCCTGTGCCTCCCAGGGCCCCACTCTTTGGGTCGCTTGAGGGTAAGGAGGAGAGCAGACATTATTTGTTTAATTTCAAGGATCAAGAATTTCCAGATGCTTCCCCAGTCCCCACTCCTCCCGCCCGGCCCCAGGTGCCTTTCTCATGAACTTCCCTGGGAGGGGGAGCGGCTTGAGGGGACCCTGGGCGTGGAGGAATGTCTGGCAGCTGAAGCTTCAGGGGAGACGGCCACCGGATTCCTGGAAAAGTGGAGCGATTTTCCAGGCCAGAGACGGCTGGAGACAACACGGAATCTGTCTTCTGAGAAGCCTGCCCCCCAGGGCCGGCGAGGCAGGGGACGTGGAGGAAGAGGGTGTGGGGAGGCTCTGGAGCACCCAGCATGGAGCCTGGCCACCCCACACAACCATGCGAGGCTTGGTGAAGAGACCCAAAAGTCGGTGAGTCCACGGACAAACTAACAACAGCCCCAATATCTACTGAGCACCAGCTGCATCCCAAGCTCTGTGCCACACAAATCACCTACACGAGCGATCCGGTCCCAGTAACCCCACTGAGAAGGAATTATCACTCCCGTCTTACAGGCCAGGAGACAGAAGCACAACACCCACAAGTAGGTGGCAAAGCAAGGCTTTGTGCCTCTGTCTCCCGGTGGGTCTGTGAATTCTACACTGGGCTATCGTGAAGGTGCCGGGAGGGCAGGCAGGCAAAGCTCTTCCTTTGAATACGTGAACGTAAAGTCCAGTCCTTCCCTCCACCTGGCTGGCACGGGGCTCCGGAGCATGACTTGGCCACATGTAGTGACTCAGGAGATGCTCCGTACCCTGACCAGCAGTTCCGCTCCCAGAGTGCCACACCTGAGCCACTCTTACTCGCTCACACGCACCACGACTTCACTACGGGGCTGAGCAGGACAGCGAAACAGTAGGGGGACGGGGGACAAAACACAACTGTGCCTCAGAAGGGAAACAGAGCAACTGTGGGTTATTCATACAGTGGAACCCACCTATCAATAGGGATCTGTCCATAAACACAGCCTGAGTGAAGAAGAACAAGCCCCAGACAGATCCGCTGTGTGGAGCCGCCCCTGCACAGCACACAGGACACAACGGCTTCCACTGTTTATGGACACAGGCAGATGTGGCGAAACCACAGAAACATGGAGGGAACGGAGCACGTCAGCCGGCGTGCAGAGTCATGTCTGGGAGGGTGGAGAGAGGGAGAAACGCCTCCGCTGTATCTGCAACGTTTCACTGCTTTTGAGAATCTGAAACACATATGCAAAATGTTAACATCTGTCTAACATCCCCGGATGCACAGGGGTCAGTTACATCGTTTCCCGTGGCTTAATTGTTTCATAATTGCAGTTTTTAAATGTTAGGCTCCATCTCTGATGGGCAGTTGCATCCTCCTGGCAGGACTCAAGAGCTGGGGTTCCTGTCACGAGCCTGTCCCTATGGCTGCCGAACCTGGAGGACCCTGATGCTCTGACAGCCAAATTTTGATGTGTACATTCCTGATATGTGGATCAATTTATTTGTGAATTGTGTATCTATCCCTCCATGCAAAATAGAACACTTTCCAGAATGGCATTAAAAACCAAATAGAAATAATGGGATCCAAAATGATTGATGTACACATACTATCTTAATTTAAGGTCTAAATTTAGGTCTAAATCCTGGCTCTGAACTTCCCTTAGCCTCAGTGTCCCCATCTGTAAAATGGGAACAATGGGTGCTATATTGAGGGTTTACCATGTGTCAGAGACTTATCTGAATGTTCTTACTCTTTAAACCCTCACCAGGCACTGCTAGATAAGGCAATTTAGGGATAAGGTGAGGCACAGAGACAGAAGGCAGCTTGCCCACCCTCGGGATGCTAGAGTGACGTGATGTGCCCTCAGGTCACCTGGCCATAGGCACCATCTGCCTCTGCATCCTGGTAACCTCCTAGCAACAATTATGAGGACACTTAACTGCTATCACAGATGAGTGCCACAACCCCCTTATGAGGTAGGGAGGGGGTCCTTCTAGGACCAACTGAGAAAAGTACACATCAGTAAAGGTAAAATGGCTTCACCAAGCTCCTCCTTGCTGGGGAAAGCCAACCCTGCAACCCTGGCAGTATCACAGCTCAACAGGGGAGGAGGTGGGTCAGGCCACGGAGACAGCCTGGTGGAAGGATAGGGAAATTTTAGCCCTGCAATTAGCTGCCACAACCTAGGTTGTACCTCAGCTTCCACAATGGGAAATGGTGCCAACCCTGTAGACTTGGCATTCAAAGTGGTTTGGTGGCTTCTCTTTGGAAGGACACTGGCACTGAATGCCACATCCTTGGTTTGCCCCACCACAGTGCATATGTGATTGCCATGGTGGTCCCTGGTAAGCGATGTCTAGCACAGTTGCACTCACACTAGGGTGTGCCCCTGTGTGCCAGGTGCAAGGATGCAAAGGAGAAATGACCCATGCTTATGGGCACCTCCCCTGCATCGGGATCTCGCCCCTCCTGGGGGAGGCACACCCCATCCCGGCAGGACTGCTCAGTGCCAAGTGGGGGTCAGGGGAGGAGCTCAGGGAAGGCAGCTGCAGGGGTGACCCCTGAGCAGTATACCCAGCATTCTGAGTTGATCAGAACAATCCTAAATGTACCCTAAATATTCACAAATACACAATGATGATGACTTTATGGGCAGAACTGTGTCCCCCAAATTCACACTGACATCCTAACCCCCAGGACCTCAGAATGGGACCTTACTTGGAAACAGTGTTGCTGTAGGTGTAATTAGTTAAGATGAGGTCAGACTGGAATGGAGTGGGCCCTAATCCAATGTGACTGGTGTCCTTATCAGAAGGGGAAATTTGGGCACTGACACACCCAGGGGAAGGCTGTGCGATGAAGCAGACGGGTGTGCCTCGTCCACAAGCCGAGGCTCGCCAAGGATGGCCAGGAGCGAGGCTGGGACAGGTTCTCCTCACTGCCTCAAATGGAGCCACCCTGCCCACACCTGGACCCCCGACCTCCAGCCCCCGGGGCTGAGGGGCAAGAAATCTCTGTGTCTCGCAGCCCTGGGAAATGAACACATGACTCTCCTGGAGACGATGAGGAGGAGGGTGTCTCTTCCTCCTGGGCGGGAAGATGCCCCTGTGGGGGGGGGGCGGTGGAGCTGACAGTCACCTGCAGTCCCGGGGGACAGGGAGCGGGCTGAGCGCCTGCTGCCCTCCAGCACTGGGGGACATCAGGTGCTCGCAGGATGGCTCAGCTCTGCGGGAAAGAGAGTTCTTCTCTCCCCCTTTCTCCCCCTGCCCCAACCCCCTCTGTCCTCTTTCCCTGGCTTTGAGCTCCATCAAAAAAGAAAGGAAGGGAAGGAAGGAAGGAGGGAAGGAGGGAAGGAGGGAAGGAGAGAGAGAGGGAAGAGTGGAGAGAAAGCAGCTGTGAGGTGTTCAGGCTCTTGCCCAAGGGATGCCCCTGTCCTGCCACCCTCAGGGCCAGCAGAGCAGGCGCCTGTGAAGGGGCCCGGGGATGACAGCTCCAACCAGCTCCAGCTGGGCTGTGTGTCTCCGGGCCCTCGTGCTTCCCCACGTAGCCAGCCCTCAGCAACGCAGGAGGTCACGGCCCGCATGACCCTAAAGTGCAGGGCAGGCGGGTCAGGGACTGGCCCAGGGCACAGCCGACGGGAGCAATCCAGCTGGAGGCAGGTTTAAACCCTCCTGCACCATCCCCAGCCTCCAGCCTCCACCCACCCTCCTCTGCCTTCGGGACCAGCCTCTGGAACAAAGGCAGATGAGCCCTGGTGCACCTCCCTGCCCCCTCCGCCCAGGGGATCCGCTGCCCTGCCTCGCATTCTCTGACTCACCCAGGGCGCGGTGACCCCGCATGGCCAAAGAGCTCAAAGCCTCCCCGCAGCAGCCTCTGCCCCTGCCCATGATTCCAGGGATGTCTGCAGTACCTCTGGTACCACCCAGAGCTGTGATCTGCACACTGTCCCCTCAGGCCTGGCCCTCCTGCTGAGCCGAGGGCGGCTTGGGGCATGTCCCACAGACTCCTGCCCTCAGCCCTCACCATCCCTCCTGAGGGCACCACTTGCCTTCCCTGACCTACCCCTCCTCCTGGGTCCCGTGCCCTCCCTCTCTCACCACCAAGGCCAGGCCTGGTCCTCTGTGTCCCTCCCCGCCCTCCCTCTGCACCCTGCCCAGGATCAGCCACCTGAGTGTCACAGCCACAGCCCAACAGGTCTGCCCGCCTGGGTCCCCTCCCCGAGTGTGTCTTCCCAGCTGCTCAGGCCAACGGTTGGTGTGTTCCTGACTGTCCTCTTTCTGTCCCACTGCACACTCAAACTATCAGCGACCGTGCCGGCTCCAAGCCCAAACAGACAGGGAATCCACAACCGCCACCTGCCCGTGCCACTCAGGCCCTGTCACTTCTCACCTGGGTCACCACAGTCTCGCCTCTAGCTCCTCCCCACCAGCCTCCCTGCCCAGATGGATCCTTTTGAAGGCCCTGTCCATCACATCCACCCTCTGCTTGCAGCCCTGCAGGGGCTCCCCGTTTCCCTCAGAGGCACAGCCACAGTCTCCAGCACATGGTCCCTCTGAGCACGGGTCCTGCGCCTGCTCCCACTCACTCTGCCCGAGTCTCCTGGCCCCACCTGCCACAGGACCTTTGCACAGGCTGGCCTTGCTGCTGGGAGCACACCCAGACGCTTACCTTCCAAGTTTTCACCCAACTCTTGTTGAATCACTGAGGCTGTCCCTGACCCCACGCGCTCCTGACCCTCCCGATCCCCTTACAACCAAACATTTTCTCTCGACCTCACTTGCCGCATTCTTAACACACTGGTTGTTTAATTTCTGCTTCCTCCCCTGGAATGTAAGTTCCAGGAGCTCAGCGTTTCTGTTTTGTTAACTCAAATATCCCTGGCACCTAGAACAGCACTCAGCACATAGTAGGTGCTCCATAAATAACTGCTGAATACATGGAGGAAAGTAAAGCAAAATAAACAAGGTATAAGCTGTTTGCTTTTAGGGTCTGCCTATCTTCCCTTTTTTTTTTTTTTTTGAGACAGTCTCACTGTGTCACCCCAGGTAGAGTGCAGTGGCATCATCATAGCTCACTGCAGCCTCCAACTCCTGGGCTCAAGGGATCCTCCTGCCTCAGCTTCCCGAGTAGCTGGGACTACAGGTACGCACCACAATGCCCAGCTAATTTTTCTGTTTCTAGTAGAGACAGGGTCTCACTCTTGCTCAGGCTGTTCTCGAACTCCTGAGCTCAAGCAATCCTCCTGCCTTGGCCTCCCAGAGTGCTGGGATTACAGGCATGAGCCACACCGTGCCCAGCCTATCTTCCCTCTTCTAACAGAGTAAGAGAGACTCTGCCCATTTCACAAGCCTTCTCCCTTCACCCCTGGGGAGGAGACAACCTACTTTACCTGTGGGTGAGGCCCTCCCAGCTGGCTTGAGGTGCTTTTGGGTGGGTGGGTAAGTGGGGCTGTGGTGTTAGGGTTGTCCAGCTGCCGCAGCTGGGCCCAACACCAGGAGCTGCCTGTGGGAGGGAACCCTGTGGGAGCACAGATGGGCAGGGAGGGACTCCAGACTCCAGAGGGAAGAGCCCAGGGCCACCCACAAAGTGCCAGCACACAGAGGCACTTAACCAGTATCAGCATCCATGCTTGTCCCTGCAACACCAAGGTGCTGAGACCTCCGGAGGTCTCTGGGTCTGGAGGTGTGGCCTCAAAGTTGCTAATCCTGAGTCTCAGCACCTCAGCTTCGTGGCTTCTGTGGGGTTCCGGGGTTACACCTCATGTACCCCAGGTCTCTGCACCTTCCCAGTCTTACCATAGGGTTCCTAAGAGCCTGGAGCTGGGGCCACGGTGGCTGAAAGTTTCTGGGGGCTCTGAGGTTTTCAGGTCATAGGGACTGAGGCACTGGGGTTCTGTCTCTCAGGCCCGTGTGGCCCGAGGGAGCTGAGGTTCCAACCCTGCAAGACTGGCCGTGTGCTGAGAAGCGCTTGACAGCCAGCAGCCAGCGACTGGGAATCCCAGCGCTGCACAAAACAGTCGGTGCCTGGCCCTGGCCAGATGCTCCCAACTGCAGGAGACCACAGCCAAGGCTGGATCTGAACCATAGCCCAAGTTTAAGGTCAAGGTCACCAGTGTCCAGAATCTATATTTGTGGGTTGAATTGTGCCCTCCCCTCACCTGGGTGTGACCCCAGCACCTGTGATGTGACCTTCTTTGGAGATAGGGTCTTTGAAGCTGTAATTAGTTTAGATGAGGTCATACTTGATTAGGGTGGTTCCTAAATTCAACGACTGGTGTCCTTCTAAGAAGAGGGAAATTTGGACACGGGGACAGAGAGACACAGAGTCACGCAGAGGGAAAAGCCATGCGAAGATAGAGGCAGAGATTGGAGTGATACGTCTGCAAGCCCAGGCATAGCAGCGATTGCCAGAAACTGCCATAACCTGGAGAGGCAAGGAAGGATTCTCCCTGGGGCCTTCGGGAGGAGCACAGCGCTGCTGACATCTTGATTTCAGACTTCTGGCCTCCAGGACTGCGAGAGAATGAATTTCTGTTGTTTTAAGTCACCCAGTTGGTGGTAACTCGTTCCGTCAGTTGAAGAAAACGCCCATGTCCTCCATCCATTGTTCGCAGGACAGGTGCCAGGGGCACCTGCCAGTCGCGGTGCTGGGACTGGGCTGATGGGCACCGGTCCCTTTGCCCTGCTGTCACCAGGAAGCAAGGAGACCTGTTGGGTTGAACCAGATTTCTGTGGCTGGGTGGTCACAGGGAGGGGCATCAGGTTCACCTGGGCAGGGGCTGCCGAGAGCCCTGTCCTCCTCACTGTGGTGCTCACCTGTGACATGGCCAGGTATCTCCCTGCAGACGCCACCCTTCCCTACCTCCAGGAGCAAACAGGTCTCTGCGTAAGAGGGGGGGACCTGAGGAGCTGACCTGTCCCCAGGGAGGAGGCTGGACAGGGGTCTGTGCTCGGCCCACTCACAGGCCTAGCTCTTTTCAGGGGCTTGGGGGTGAGACCCGTCCCCACAAACCTCCACCTGGGGAGGCGCTGTGGCCAGGGCTCTCACTGGGCCACTTCCTTCTCACTGGAGCGAGAATCCGTTGCCCCTGCACCTGCCCCGACCTCTGCCCGGCTCCCCTGTGCACCCATGCCTGTGAGCTCAGGTACAGTCTGGGCCTCCCACTCAGTGCCCCGCCACCCTCACCTGGCCTGGCTGGCCTCAAATGTTGTGGCTCTGCCCCGCTGGGCATGGCTCCGAGCTGCGGGGACAGGCTCTGCCTTGCTAACAGCTGGGCCCGACCCTCCCGGGGCTGTGTGTGTGTGTGTGTGTGTGTGTGTCTCGGGGGTGCTCTCCTGGGAGAATCCCCACCCTGGCCTCACCTGGGCACCGTCTCTTTCCAGCTCTCACGAAGGCCGTGCTTGATAAATCCCACATCAGCCTTCCCTCGGAGCTAAGGAGGGTCGCCAGCCTCACCCCCCATCCCGGCCTCCCTGCTGCTGCACAGATGGCAACAGCACCAAGGGGCACTGTGCACACAGGGGTGACCCCTTCCTTCTTGCCCGGCAGGCCCCAGGACCCATGGGGACATGGGGACGAGAGGGCACACGATGCATCGGGAACGGCAGGAGAGGATTCCCTCCCCCTCGCTCAGCACCGAAGCCTTCCTTATTCCCTCTTAAAGACGCTCCTCTTTGACGCAAGCCACAAGCAATCTCTGTCCCCGCAAGAACAATTCTTTGGGGGAGAGAGCACGCCCTCTTCTGCTCCTTCCCCAGGCCCCAGGCCCCAAGCTCCAGGTCAGGATCCCCCCACAAAGTGGCCTCCTCCCTCAGCCCTCTGTCAGCCCCATCGTGGTCAGCCTTGTCTTTACTCAGGGAGAAAAGGTAAATAACTTTCAGGTAACTTTTTGAAACAAATGGAATTTTTTTAAAAATACAGCAACTGCTACATGTGTTAAATTATGGATGGTGAATAAATGTTTCTTATATCATTTTCTGCATTTCTGGAAGGGTTGAAATCAGAGCCATGTGAAGCAACCAGCATTAGCAACACCACTGTGGCGACAGTGGCTGGTGCCACCACTGTGGAAAGGTCCCGTGGGGGTCTGCTCAACACACACGCCCCACACCCAGCAGTCCCCACCCTCAGGTACAACCCCAACAGGAACACACATGCTGTACACCACCAGGCGTCACCAAGATGTTCACAGGGGCGATGTTTGAATTCCCCAAAGTGGAAACTGCCCGTTACCATCCCACAGGTGCATAAATGGATTGTGTGTGGCCATGTGATGGCGTGCTGCCCAGCGGCGTGAACCGACAGTGTACAGCCACAGGGAACAACAAGGCGGATCCCGCAGTGTCAAGTAAAAGAAGCAGACACAGGGGAGAACATCCATCCCACCCTGTTCAGCTCCACTGCTGCAGGGCTCAAGAACAGGCAAGATTAGTCCACGGTGGGAAAAAATCAGGGAAGTGTCTGCTCTCGTTGACGAGCTACTGGAAAGAACAGGAGGGACCACCTGCATGGTGACTGGGGTGCAACACAAGTGCATGGATTTGCCACAACTCACTGAATTGCACAGTTAAGATGTATGCATTTTGCTATATGTAAAATTTATCTCAACAGAATAAATGGCAATATATGTGAATAGAGAACTGTAGTTAGTAGGGTTCACTTTTCATAGTGGTATGGATTAGCACTTTTTTATGTTTTAGGGTTCGGCAAATGAGCAAATATGTTAAGGGTAATGGGAGCCAGGCTTCTCCCTGGTGGGGAGGACTTACAAATATTGCAAGGGAGAAAGCTGGAAGGTTCTCCGAGGTGTTGGAAGTGTCAGTGTGAACTCATGGTCTTGTGGAGATGGATGGATGGTACGTTACACGTACATATGCGTATATACACGCACATACATATCTGTCCTATACCTATGATCAGACGTTTCTATATCTCTATACACACACGCCCCTCTTCCTTCCTTCCTCTTTTGCCCTGTGTCAGGAAGGGGCACGGTTTCCACTGCTCTTTCCACTGAGAGGGCCTGGAAATAATGAAGCACAACAGCAAGGAGCACATGGAGTGTCCAGATCTTGGTTTCCTCATAACCACTCTCCTTGGAGAACCGCCCGATTCCAGGAAAGCACAAGATGATCCTGGAACAATTCCTGTGCCAGAAAGTACAGAAGTGCTCAAAGAATGACAGGGACATGTCAAAGAGACATGGCACAGCTCGGGGGGCTCCCACAGGTCACATCTGGGGCAATTTAAGCATCAAAAACAATTAATGATAATAGTGGATTATGACCTATTAAATAAAATTTTTAAAATAATAATAAAGTACAAAATAATAAAAATAAAATAAAATGTCTGAGTCTTTCTTTTTAGAAAGAGAGAGAGAAAAAAGAAAGGAAAACAGGGAAGAAGAAGGGAGGAGGGAAGGAGGGAAAGACAAAGCCCGTTTTTTACAGAAGAATAAGAACTAATCAATTGAAGGAAGATGGGGTTAGAACCCAGCACATGCTCAAACGTTTGATGAGGAACAGGATACTTACATGTTCTCAAAGTATCTTTCTAAATATTACTTACTAATTACAAGGGGGAAATAGTAACTTGAGAGAGGAGGAAACTGCCAGAGCTTAACCGAGTGATCAAAGATCACCAACGCTGGGACAGACAACATCGATAGGACGCACCGCGAAGGACGCGGGATCAGCCCTGCTCCTGCCAGCGCGTGTGACTGGGATCTAATCATGAGGAAGCACCAGGCAGACCCGGAAGGGGGGTGTTCTGCAAAACAACTGGCCTGTCCTCCAGCGTGACGAAAGGGAGGCTCCAGTGGGCTCCAGGTGGAAGGCGACAGAGGCGCCGTGACCGGTTGGTCTGTCACGTGACCCGGGTCGGGGTCGCGCCTGGGGAACAAATGCCCACATAGGGCAGCGCTGGGCCGCTGTAGAGTCTGAGTACGAGCTGTGGGTTAGATGATGGCATCTTATCTATGTCACAAGTCCTGATTTTGATAAATGCACTGCCACTGTGCGAGTCCTTAGGAATCATACCCTGAAGGAACTGGGGTAAAGGAATGCAACGTCTCCACCCACTCTCAACAGGTCACGAAAACATCACATGCAGACATATATGTGTGGATAGACAGGGAGGGGGCTAGACAGACAACAGATGAGAGGGGAGGGGGCAGGCAGATCAGTAAGGCAAGGGAGAAAACTCATCTGTGTAAAGGGACACAGGAGTTCCTTGAAGTATTTTTGCAACTGTCCTCTAAGTTAGAAGTCATATCAAAATAAACCATAACCCCCCATGGTATAATAAGAAAGATATTTAGTTTTGTCCCCTTGGAATTTGCTGAGTGACAGGAGTATCTCTTGTTATTCATAACAAGCCCCTCTGACCATACCGGAGTTTACGCTAGTTAGGGTCCCCAGACAGCCTCGGGAGGGGGCTGGTCCCCAGAAAGACCAAGCCACTGGAGGAGTGGCGCTTCCAGCCCCTCCCACGGACCTCTGGGGAGCAGGTGGTGCTGAAGATTGAGCTTTATAAAATCTCTTGGACAAGGAGGTTGGGAGAGCTTCTGGCCGGTGAGCACAGGAGGTGCCAGGAGGGCAGCGAACCCAGAGAGGGCGTGGGAGCTCTGCACCCCATCCCCTAAACCTCGCCCCGCACATCTGTTCTGTTGGCTCTTCCTGAGTTGTATTCTTCACAACAAATTCGTAAATCTAAGTAAAGTGCCTTCCAGAGTTCTGTGAGCCATCCTAGCAAATGACCAAACCTGAGGAGGGGGCTGTGGGACCCCCGACTGACAGCCACCCAGTCAGAAGTGCAGGTGGAACCCTGGGGCTTGTGCCTGGTGTCTGAAGTGGGGCCATCTGTGAGACTGAGTGCTTGACCACAGGGTCTATGCTCACTCTGGGTAGTCAGTGCCAGAACTGAATTGAATTGTAGGACACCCAGTTGGTATCTTCTGAGAATTGGTTGTTAGTGTTGGAAAACACCCCACCCCCCAAAACAAAACAGATATGTAGCAATCAGAATTCCTCAAACACTGCTGAGGGGAGCGGGAACTAGTACAACCACTTTGGAATACTGTCTGGCAGTATCTACTCCACATGCCCACGCTACACCCAGCAATTCTGTCCCTTGATAAAACCCAGCTAAGACTGGAAGACACACGTGTCCTAAGACATACCCAGAAATGGTCAGAGCAGTGTCATCCATACCAGCCCCAGCCCAAATGCCCATTACGGGTAGAACAGATAAATAAACAAATTCACCATTGCATCAGTGCACCCCAGGAATTCATCCAATGGTGAATTCCATCCACCCAGTGAAATTCTACCCAGAAATGGGAACGTCTGCTCCACAACTCTATACTGCAGGAGGGACAAATCCTACAAAAATAACGTTGAGCCAAAGCAGCACTTAATTAGCAGGGCACTGTGCTAGGCCCAAGGGGTGACAAGGTGAGAATGTTGTGGGCTCTGCGAGGTACGGCTTCTGTGGAAGGAGCTGGAGGAAGTGCTGGGTCGCAAAGGACCAGCAAGAGGTCTACAGGCTCACACCAAGGGGCAGCGTCTGGGGTTTGCTTCAGCCTTGCGCCCGAAGTCCTTGTAGGATGCGAGAGGGTGCCCATAAATAACAGGCGATGGACTGAATGCGTGGCCGGCACAGCAGCTTGTCAAGATGAATCAGCACGTGCCTGCCTAGATAAGGGCACCCACATCTTCGGCCCCACCTTTGTGCATGAACTTGATGAGCCAGCCAGCTGCCGTCCCTGCTCTGAGGGCACCCAGTGTCCCACCTCCTCCCTGAGACTGTCCCCTCCTCTGGTCCCCAGCAACCACAATCCTTGTAAGTCATTTAAAAAGCGCAGCAAATCCTATCTTCCAAATTCCCTTCCGGACCCCAGCACCCCAGCGGGAAGGCGGATGGGAAGCGCCCAGTCTACATTCTTCAGGTGAGGCTGTTGCAACCTCAGGCCAGGCTGCCTGACCCACATAGCTGGGAAGCGTGTTCGTCCAGAGCACTAAAGCCCAGGAAGCTGAGCTGAGGATGCCCACGTGTGGGGCTCACACCCACAGAGGGGGTGCAGGGGGCCCCAGGGGAGCCCCCACTATCGGGCTCTCTGACCTGCCCACTCCCGGGGAGGGGCTGGCGGGGGCGGCGAGCTGTGTGGCAAGTAGGCTAAAGGCGAGGCTGGCTCCGGAATTCTCCGTTTACTGTGCAGGATCCAACTCGAGACACCTGTGTGCATTCACCCAGCACTGATACTGTTGCCTAAGAGCTATTTTAAAAACTAAGGAAGAAAAAAAAATAAGGTAACAAATGACACAGGAGTGAAACGAGCCCCTTTTGTGTGTGTGCTTCCAACAGACATGTAGTGCATCTCTGTTGTGGATCAGCCCATGCTCAGCCTTTGATAGAAATTTCCAGAATGAAGAAACTGACTGGGCACATGACCCTGAGGCCAAATTAGAAAACAGCAGCTTCCTGAGTTGGCCAGTCATTTGATTCACTTAATCTTCTGGCAAATAAAGGATAGGATGCCTTTCTGTACCACCAGAATGGGCAGAAATTCCTCCCGGGTCTTGCATACTCTAGGAAGGGACCCAGGGCACGCAAACAAGTCAGGATAGGACAGTGAACAACGGGGAAGGTGTCCCAGAAGCTGCTGCTGCCCTGAGAGGAGGGGGGATCCAGCCAGGGGAACCAGGAGGGCTTCCCAGGAAAGAGGCCCAGGCGCTGAACTTCATCCCCACGGAAGCTAGTCTTTGAAACGTGAGGAAAAGTTCAGCCAGGGGAGGAGAGGGAAGGCAGGTGTTCCAGGCAGAGGGCTCTGCAAGTGCAGAGGCATAGGCAGAGGCCAGGGAGGCTCGTGCAGAGAAGCCCCGGGTGCACGTGGGTGTGAGTCACGTGGGTGTGAGTCAGGCAGCAGGAGTGGCCAGGAGGCGGGGCGCCTTTCTGCACCTCCCCTGGGGCCAGGCAGGAGAGCTGGGCTTATAGCAGCCGCCAGTAGCCAGCAGCCAGGTGCACTGGAGCCGCAAGTCACTGGGCAGCATGCTGTGTGCCCTGCTTCTCCTGTCCAGCCTCCTGGGGGCTGCCATGGCCGGCCCCATTGTGGGCCCCCAGGAGTGTGCAAAGGGATCTGTGGTGTGGTGTCAGGACCTGCAGGCGGCAGCAAGTTGTGACGCCGTGGGGCACTGCCAAAGGGCAGTCTGGAGCAAGCCCCCTGTGAAGTCCCTGCCCTGCGACATATGCCAGGACGTAGCAGCGGCGGCTGCCAATAGGCTGAACCCTGATGCCACAGAGTCTGACATCCTGACTTTGATGACGAAGACCTGCGCATGGCTCCCCAGCCAGGAGTCCTCAGCCAGATGCCAGTGGATGGTGGATGTCCACCACTCGGCCATCCTGAGCATGCTCCAAGAAGCCTCAGGCAGTGCCCCGGCACAGGTGTGTGCAGCGCTCACGCTCTGTGAGCCACTGCAGAGACACGTGGCCACCCCTGGGCCACTCTCCAAGGAGGATGCCTCTGAGGCTCTGGCCCCATTCATGGCCAAAGGGCCCCTCAGCTTCCACCCTCCCCAGATGCCCGGGGAAGCCGTGTGCCAAGACTGTGTCCGGCTGATCTCCCAGCTCCAGGATGCTGTCCAGTCCAACACAACCTTGGCAGAGGTGAACATCCAGGAGCAGTGTGAGTCCTTTGGGCCTGGCCTGGCTACCCTCTGCAAGAACTACCTCCTCCAGTTGCTGGCTCCTGCCGAGCAGGCGCTGAGGCTCCTTCCACCGCAGCAGGTCTGCTGGAAGGGGGGCTTCTGTGAGGAACTGAGGGCGCCTGCCCGCCTGGCTCAGGAGTCTGCTGCAGATGGGGTCCCCCCGCTGGAGCTAGTGTTACTGAGGAAGAAGAGCGATCTCCAGATGGAGGTTGGCCCAACCTGTGAGGTGTGCCTGGATGTGGTCCAGGAGCTGGACCAGTGGCTCATGTCCAACAGCTCTGAGGCCATGATCAGCCACGCCCTAGAGCGTGTGTGTTCAGTAATGCCTGCTTCAATTGTCCGGCAGTGCATCACCTTGGTGGACACTTACAGCCCCTCCTTGATGCATCTCGTGGCCAAAGTCACCCCAGAAAGAGTGTGCAAGGCCATCCGGCTGTGTAGCAGCCGGAGGCGGGCCCGGGAGGTCCACGAGGCCCCTGCAACCACGCTGTCCCCCCTGATGGACCCAGAGAACCAGGGCAGCTTCTGCAATGGGTGCAAGAGGCTGCTCAGTGTGTCCTCCCACAACCTGGAGCGCAAGAGCACCAAGCGGGACATCCTCATGGCCTTCAAGGGCGGCTGCAGAGTCCTGCCACTGCCCTACATGATACAGTGCAACCACTTCGTCACCCAGTACGAGCCCGTGCTCATCGAGAGCCTCCAGGATGTGATGGACCCCGTGGCCGTGTGCAAGAAGGTGGGGGCCTGCCATGCTCCCAGGACCCCGCTGCTGGGCACCGACCAGTGCATCACAGGCCCGAGCTTCTGGTGCACGAGCCAGGCGGCTGCCGAGCTATGCAACGCTGTGCAGCACTGCCAGCACCACGTGTGGAAAAAGATGCCCTTCCACGCTGAAGAGCAGGCATAACCGTGACTGCCAGAGCCCCAGAGCCTGCTACTGCAGCTGCAGGAGGCTCCTGTATCCCACAGGGACCCCAAGAGGTGGGTGCTGTCCCCATCCCTATTCCACAGATGAGAAACTGAGGCTCCCAGGAGGGAGGCTGAAAGGGCGGGAGCTGAAATGCAAAGCCAGATGTTTCTATCCCGAACAGCTCTGTCTTAACAACTTGGCCCTTGCAAATGTCTTTAATGGACTGGAACAAGCCCATGTGCACCGCCCCACCCCAGCCCAAACTGCCCCTCATCTCCAAGGCTGTGATGCCAACAGTCTCAGGGGACACTGGCAGCAGCCTTGGATGCCCCCTCCACCCCTTCCTGGATGGACACCCCGGCTGTGGCAGGCTGGGGTCATGGCTGGCTGGGCAGAGGTGGGGGGGCAGCGGGAAGGGTGGAGAGGAGCCATCACTAGTGGGGCCAACCCCTCTTGTCAACAGCTGGGGTGGGGGCTGGGTCTCACCCACAGCCACCATTGCTCACTGGGGCCAGAGCTTCTCAACCTGGAGGCCCTGGGGGTGGCCCCAGGGGTGCACGTGAGGTGTGAGTGTTTCTGGACTGTGCTGGGGAGGAGTCTGGGGCTTTGGCCACATTCTCCAAGGGGTACTGGGCTTCAGAACAGACCTCCCAGTGCCTCACCCACAGCAGGGATGCTCCTGCTCCTTGCACCCCAGACTCTCAGCTGCCCTGGTGATGGGCAGAAGGAAAGTCTCGGGGTGTGCTCAAAATCAGGAGGGTAAAATGTGCCGGGCAAGAGCCCCTTGGAATAGCCCTGAGGGGTCTGGAGTGGCTGCTGGGGCACGTGAAGCAGCAAGGGCAGTCCAGAGCCACGAGACAGAGAGTGTGTCCCTTCACCTGTTGGAGCCTCACTTTTCTCATCTGTAGAATGGGGATGACCACACCTGCCTCACAAGGATGTCGAGACAATCCAAGGAAACATTCTGGGGCCCCTTCCTCCCTGAGACTAGCATCTGTCAGTCTGCTGGGACCAGCAAAACCCATTTCAGGCCAGTGGGGTCCCCAGGCGAGGCTGGCTGTGCAAGTGTCGTATAAACCGCAAGTGTTCTCCAAATGGTGTTTGCTGTGTTGTTATTTCCATGGAAGGCCCTGGTCCCAAAGCTTCTACAACAGTTCCCACCTTGCTGGGGTGCCCCTTCCAACGGGAGCCTCTAGAGGTCATCAGCCTGGTTCAGGCACCCACTGCAGTTTCCCCTCACGCTGTGTTGTCTCCCCAGCACACTGTGAGCTCCCGGGGACAGCCACTGGGTGTGACACCTCCTGTGCCCTTGCGCCCAGCCCAGGCCCTACACATAATAGGTGCTCAAACATTTGTGGGGGACACACACACGAGTCCCTGTGGTTAAAGCTACCATTTCATGTGAGGCCTGGGTCAGTGAGGCCCATCTAGATTAATTCTCCCCTCAAACACGAGGAGCACCCAGGCCTGGCTGGCCGAGACCTGAGTAGGCGTTCTTTTCTGAAAGGCCACACCCAAGCTCTTAGGTAAACGTCCTGGACCCTGAGCTATTGCCCCAGAAACACAGGCGTGCTTGGCCTGAGCCTCTGGACTTCTCAGTACTAGCTGCTGTTGGCTGGGCAGGACTGGGCCCATGGGTCAGCCCCGTGTGAGATGAGGACAGCAAGGGGCAGGTGGTCACACGGGCCCACTGGGCCTGGGTGTGGCCATGGTAGTAAGGCAGCTCCACATCCAGCTCCAAAACACAGAAGCCTTGAGATTGCTGGACCCAGCGGCTGCAGGCGTCCGCAGACACCACCCACTGTGTCCAGAAGTGGCCCAGGAGGCTCTCAGTCCGCCTGCCGGTAGGTGTCCCCACCCAGCACAGGCCCCAGGGACAGTATGGAGCTGCAGCCCTCCTTTGGCCTGGCTGTGAGTCAAGGGGGACACTTGCTGACAGGTGTGTGTGACATGACCTGAAACTTCCCCCAAGACATCACTGGCCTGAGAGAGGCTGGGAGGGGGCAAGCGCCATGCCTCCCAAGGGGCCCGTCTACACAGAGCTCAGCCACTATTCCAGCTCCTTTGACCCTGAACCGCCTGTAGTGGTCTACACGCCCCTCTGTACCCGCCCCCACCCCCAGGCCTGGGTGCCAGCTGCTCCCACACACCCAAACGTGTCCCCCACGTGCTGGTTGTCCATGATGAGCATGTCACGAAGCACCTGGAAATGACCCCGTAGGCCCAGCTCCATGCCTGGGGCAGGCTGGGGACCCGGGTCCTAAGCACCATGCACTCCCTAGTACAGGGGTGCATCTGATCCCTCCCCTCTCTCGTGTCAGCACCCCCCCACCCGAACCACGGAGGCCTGCAGCAGGGTCTTGCTCACCCCCAACCCCCGTGCCAGTGCCGGGCCAAGCCCAGGACATACAAGTGCTCAGCAGGGAGGCAGGAGGGGCCTGGGCCCGCTAGTGCTGATGGCAGCCACTGCCACTGGGCTTAAGGAGTCCCCCCAAACAGACCGGATGGCTCCTGTGCCCAGGCTGGAAAAGGCTTTTCAGGGGAGGGGCCAGGCTAGTGGGCAGCTCTGTCACTGCCCTGCTGTGAGAGAGCAGACGCCAGGCCAGAAGAAGAGCGGCCGGCCCTACCCCGGCAAGGATGGAAATCCAGACAGACATTGAATGTGGATCTCCTAGAGGCAGTGACCACACCACCAGCGAGCGCTCTGCCTTGGTGGGGAGAGACAGGGGACTTCCACCCCGGCTGCCCAGGTGGGGAGATACCTGTGCCTTCAGGCAGATGCTGACAGGACATCCTAAGGTGGAGGCCTGGGACGCTCCAGGAAACCAACAGATGGGGACCCTCATGCTTTCTCATGCAAATCAGGTGAAAGAGGGTTTGGGGCGTGGGGAGAAGGGTTTGGCTGTCTGGCTTTTGTTTGCTTGAGGCTTTTCTTAGAACTAATATATGAATAGAAATTTCGAACCAGATGTAAATACACCCAATGGTACTCCTTTTTTTTGGGGGGGAGGCAAAGAATTTATATAAACTCAAGGCTCTGCTGGAAGACCCACAAGAGCAGTCAGTGGGGACAGCCACCTCCAAAAGAGGGAATGTGAGTCCTGAGCCCAGGAAGCACAGGCCAGGGAAGGCCCATGCTGTCCCTTGCCTCTCCTCCCTTTACTTTCCCTTTGATCTCCAGGCATGAAATTCAAACCCTGTCCCTTACGATGAGAAGCAAGCCTGGAGAAACTCCCCAGCACACCTGAGGGCTGTGTGCCACAGGGACGAGGGCAATGGCCACCAGTCACACGACTGGGGCTGCCAGCCTGCTGGGCAGTGCACCCGAGCTCTGCCAGCTTCATTTGCGGACCCCACAGCCACCAAGAGGCAGCGACTATTCTTATTTTACTCCATAGAGCTGGACAATGAAACCAGAGAGGTTAAGTAACTTGCCCACGCCACACAGCCAGTAGAAGATAGAGCCAGGAGGCAGCAGGCTCCAGGGCCTGTGCTCTTGGTCCTAAAACCCTCTACACACAAGAGGCCCAAGTTCAAGTCCTGACTCCACCGCCCTGTGGCCTTGGCCTCAGTTTCCCCATTCCTAAATGAGGTGATCCCCACCTCCCAGGGTCCTCAGCAGGACTGAAGATGCCGTATGGATAGAGCCAGGTAGACGCGTGCTCAGAGCACGGGAGGGGCTTTTACAATCACGTCCTCCTGTTAGACAGCTGTCTTTTTTTCTGTTTTTCTAGCTGAGCTCTTACAATGTGTTTTCGTTGTTATATTTTTGCAAATCTTCCTCTTAAGATACACTGGGATTTCTAGGTCTGATACTGCCGATTAACTTTCCCAGAGCACCTTAACCATTCTCTGCTGCTGTTTTCTTAACGTTTTGCTCATCCAATCCCTCTTTGGTAGGGAAACCTACTAAACGCACCTTGGCACCTGGTAATTGGCTGACGCAGAAGCCATGAGGGACAGGGGTGCCGGAAAAAGCTGCTGCGAACCCCCCGCCAACGTCTCCGCAGGGGTGGGGGTTGGGACAGAGCGGCACCCGGGACGCCTGTGCTGCGTCACAGCCCGTGACTTCCCAGGCTGGCGGCACGGGGTGTGCGTGTAGGCCAGCCGCTGCACACACACACTCACCCAGGTGCACATATACAGGCAGTTTTGCGCAAAGTCCAAAGTCAGGGCTTGGCCAGTCCCAACTCCGACACCCCTGGACAAGCCCTTACATTCTCCTTTCTCAGCCTGAATTTGCTCATCTGTAAAATGGTCACAGCAGCCCCACGTGCCTATCCCGCAGCACAGTTACAAGGTTACAATGAAAATGAATCCTGTGAGTGGACGGGCTTTGTTAAGTAGCCCCTTGGCTCACAGGGACTAGTGCAGGGGCGTCTCCTTGGGGTCCCTCCCCCCGCCTTCAGTCTATCTCATCACAGCAGCCAGAGTGACCCTGACGAAATCTCAGCCAGATCCTGGTCAGACGCTGCAGTGAGTGCAGCCCACTTGGAGCAAAACCTGATGAAAGCTGACGCCCTTAACAACCTGCTCCAAGGTCGCCCCTGGTAGATCCCACCCGGCTTGTGTAGCCCCCACTCCCCTGAGCCACCTGGCCTGGGACACATCCCATTCCTACCCCAGGGCCTTTGCTTGGCCTAGATCTGTTCCTCCCGTCCTCCCTGAGACTCAGGCTGCCCCTTCAGAACTCCCCCTGTGTAACTCCCCAAGAGGCCCTCTCTGGACCCCACCGGCCACTTCCTACCACCACCCCATGCTTGCCTTTGTGTCCACAGCCACACTGTTGATTTTCCCTATTTATCTTGTTCATGGCCTGTCTTCCTTTGTGGAATTTAAGCTCCAGGAGGGCAGGGATTTTGCCTCAGCAGTCCCTCCTGCATTCCCATCTCCTAGGACAGAGCCCAGCACAGAACAGGCTCCATGAGTATCGGATGAATTCATGAATGCTGGCTCTCATGAAGACATCATCTCCAGCCAAAACCTCCCTCTGGTCTGCCCTTTGTGGGCAAAGACTGCCGCACCAATGCCGCCCTGCGGTTGGATGTTTCTGAGAAGGCCGAGCCATGGCCGGCCCTTCCAGGTAGGAAATAGGGAGCCTCATCCCTCAGTAAATGAAAACAAATCAGTTCCGCTCAGTTCCAGTGGCCTTCCCAGGCATGCTGTGCACAAAAAGGGCATCCTCTGTGGCCTGGTGGAGCCACGGGCAGATGGGCTGCATCCCCAGGACCTGCCACTGACTGCAAGACTGGGCCTGGGTGTACACAGGGACTTGCTACCTCCCCAGAGAGCCCTCAAAGCAGACCCGGGGTGAGCGCGCCCACTCCCTCCTCTGCCCACATCTCAACCTTCCCCACCTCTGCCCACAAAGGACGGTCACCTGTCAAAGGTAGCATGGGGCAGGCTCCCTGAGCCACAGGCACACCCCAGCTCCTTGCCCCCGCTCAGGGGCTCTGGCCTACCCTGCCCCTGCTGGAGCCTGGAAGTGGAGTGGGGCAGGAGGCAGACCCCTGACTCGAATCTCCTCTTTCTGAATCTTTGCAGCCCAGAGAGGGTGGCATTCCTGCCTGGGCCCCCAAGCCTGGGCTTAGATTATAGTTAGGGTCTGGCTCTAGTACAAGGGCTGGGTGAAAATCAGCTGTGTTGAATCACCAAAAGAGCCCAGGGGCCTGAGCCTCTCCATGGAAGTGTCTGCTCTTCCTCTACCAAGAGACCCCTAAGTCATGCTCCATGCACCCCACACTGGACACGGTCACCCTCAACACTGCCCACGAGGCTCCAGCTGTGCCAGAATTCTCCCAGGACACCTAGCACTCTCCAAATCCAGGTGCCAGCCCAGGGAGACCCAGCTGAAGGCAGGCATATGCTGGACGCTCAGGCACACCCAACACACCAGGCCAGAAATGGCCCCGCTTTCCCGGTCCCCTGCCCCACCGATCTCTTCCTTGTCTGGAGGCGCCCAGTCTCCATGGCCTCCCCAGGAAGGCTGTCCTCAGGGCCCCATTGCCCTGAAATGTGTCCCCCACTGTTATCTGGGCTCAGGCCCTCCTCAGCACAACTGGACATTTCTGGAGCAGACAGGGGTCTTGGAGGCCATGCGGCAAAGCGGGGCAGACAGGCACGTTGAAACCCACTGTGCTGCTCACGACCTGTGTGACCAACAGGGCAAGTTACTTAACAACCTTGGGCAAGTTTACTTAAGTGCAGTTCCCCCATGGGTAAACGTGGATAATAAAGCTACCCTCACCAATGGGATTTGGCCAGGGATTAAGCAAGGTAACCACGTTGGAGCACAGCCCAGTACCTGGCACAAACAAGATACCTGAAACTGTGTTGTTCCCTTCCAGCTAATGACACCAACCCCCTCCCTGAGCTTCCTATAGCCAGAGAACCCTGGAAATTTGGTTTGAGGCCACTGCGGGGAGGGAGACCTTGGTGCTGTGTTCACCCCTCCTGGCCTCAGCGTCCAGATTGGCCAGATGACCACATACGCCTGCCATGGGCAGTCCTGGTAGCGCCTGTCTGGTGAATGCATCTGAATCACAGGGAGACGGGGAAGTCCCTGTAGTCCCAGGGGCAGGGGTGGTGGGGAAGCGACTCCCTCTGTCCTCTTCCTTACCACTTTACCACTGCTTTCTCGCTCAGGGGAGTGAGAGATTGGGGGTGGGGGAGAAGGAATCTCCTTTTCTCTACTGTAAGTATTTCTGAGTTTCCCTCCAGGAAGTGGCATCTTCAACGGTTGGAAACATGGTACTTAAGTGCACCACCCTCAGGTCACGTGCCAGGAAGGGCCCTTTCAGAGCTGGACAGTGTCCCTGGCCAGCAAGGCCAGTGAAGCCATCCCGGGTTCTCCCTGGCTTGGGGCCGCCAGCCAGCACCAGGATCTGATGATCTGCTCCCGAGTGTCTCAGGGATTCCTCCCCGAGGAAAGCACAGGCCCTGGCCTCCCTTGCCTTCTACTCCGGGTCCTCGGCGTTGTACGTGTGACTCTTCCCGGGGGAAAATATGCTGATGAACAACAAGCTATGCTCCTCCTGAGTCCCTCAGGGAGAAGACCAAGGGGCTGCCTCTCTGGAGGCCTGGGCTCCAGGTCCAACTGCCCCAGAATGGACCGTGATGCCTCTGTGCCTCAGTTTCCCTTCTGTAAGCAGAAGAGGCTGGACTAGATTGGGCACAAACTCAAACAGCCCCAGGGCCTGGGAGTATGGACAGGCAGAACCTGGGCCCCTTCCAGCGGGCCTGGCCCAGCCCCAGTACGGGCGCCCCGCGAGAACAATGGCCGACTGCCACCCTTTGCACGGTTTCTCCAGCAAGGTCAGAGCCCGAGGCTGCTCATGGGAGACCTTGCAACTCCTACACGCTGACAGCCAGATGAGCTTTTGTTTCAGTCCTCTGCTGGCCAAAGCAAACAGGCCTCAAGATTGGGCTGGCCCCTCCACAGGCCCCAAATCTGCTGTACAACAAATGTCATTTAGGGCCTAGGTCTCCTGGCTCTAAAGCTCAGAAGCCTTGGATGATTCTTTCTGAATCCTGAGCAAACTCACCCAAGTGTCAGGTTCCTGATCTGGGAGGGGGTAGGTGTCATTTGAGCTGCCATCATTTATTTAGGACAGTGGGAGTAGTTGCAAAATGAAGGGGAAGTTTCACCACTCCCAAACCAGTTTCTCAGGATGGCATTCCCAAGGACACAGGGGAAACAGAAACCACAAGGACAGCAGGAAAGGCAGGCACCTTCTCCGGGCAAGACCCTTTATCTGGGTCATCTCATCGCAAGAGGGAGGCTGAGGAGACAGACAGCAGGTGCTTGCCAAAGGGTCCTGAGGCCAGTTCTGTGGGACTCTGGAGCCCAGGGTCACCCCACAGCCATCAAGAGACAGGAATTTGAGGCATTCCATAAATCTGAAAATGAGAGGCTCTTTCATTGCTGTGCCCTTCCTGGTTGATTTTAGTTTAGGAAAATCCAATACCCTGGAATGTGAGAGGATGAAGAAAGCAGGAGGGAGGGTCACGCAGCCTTTGGAATCTGGTACCACCTTGAACTGCACGAACATCACAGTCCCCTAAGCTCGGCCCACAGAAGGGGCAAGGCCACAGATGGGCCAGGGATCCATGCCGCCTTCCCACTGACCCTGCACCCACCTGGCACTGCGCCCCTGCAGCGTCCCGGGAGCAGAGTGCCTGCACTTTGAGGGGCAGTGCTGGGGCCGGCGTAGTCCGAAGTCCCTCAAGCCTTGATTTTAGTGTTGGCCCCAACACACACAGGCTGGGTGAGCTTTCGTGGGCATGTGAGAGCCTGTCTGTGGTGGCCGCGTGGGACGCAGGACTCAGGGAGGTCTTGCACGCAGAATGCCCACCACAGTGCCCACACGCTCCTCGCCCTGCTGCCACAGGGTTTTCTGAAGGGCAGTGCGATGATGACCTTGCCATTCAGAGAAGGAACCAGAGGCTTAGGGAGAGCGTGGAACTTGCCCAGAATCACAGCGCTAAAACAGCAGAGCCCCATGGCTGGGCCCAGCGCCTCTGCCCCCACCTCCTCCTCATACACGCCAGGGAAAATCTGAGGGGCCAGGGGGACAGGCCAGGGCCCGAGGCTCCTGGGGAAAGCTGGCAACATCCCGTTCGCTCTGCAGGGCCAGCAGCATCCTCCCAGGCCACTAGAGCCCTAGAGAGCTAGAGCACCCGGGGATCTTCCTAAGCAGCGGTGCGCTGGTGTCAGCTCGCACCAGCCAGCGAAAGGTGATGCAGCACGTCTCTCCCAACACTGCGTTCAGTGATGTCACTTTGGCAGCTTAAAACTGACCACCATGGCAGGGAAATTTACACCATGGAAATTGGCAAACACTACAGATCAGGGTTGTTGGTTGTTAAACACATTTACCTGCACACACCACTGTTTCTAAAGTTCCAGAATTCAAGAAACCAAAGAAAGTCTTCCACCCCTGTGATAACCCCAAGTACTGACCCATGCCAGGTGCCAGGTAGGGTGAGGGCTGGTCCCAGACACGACACTGACCTGTCCCCCAAAGAGCAGTCATAGGCCAGCATCACAGACAGGCCAAGCAAATCATCTAGTCTATCTGCTTTCTGCTCCAATGTGAGGGCCCAACTGTGTGCCAGGTGCTGTTCTAGGCCCTGGGATACAAGCATGAGCCACACAACCAAGACACTGCTCCCTCGAGCCTGCCGCCTAATGGGGCAGACTGACAAATCAGAGATAAAGAAGTAATACCAATAATAATGTTAGAAAGGGAAGTTGCATTAAAGTAATATCACCATAAATAACGCAATTAAATTCTGAGAGGTTATGATAAATTCAACAAACAGAAAACAGCCTGGAGCAACAGCATCTAACAGGGAGGGCTCCTTACTGTGGGCTGACAGGGATGGTGGCCCTCAAAAGGTGACAGTCAGCAGGAACCTGAGGAATCAGAGCTGGCATGGTGGGTCAGGGGTTCCAGGGCAGAATGAGCTGGGGGGAAGGCAGGGAGGTGGAGAGAGGGGTAGAAGGCTGGGGGGCTGGAGCGCGTGAGGACCAGGGTCTTTGGAGAACTGGCCAAGGGGGGAGGAGGCATAGCCTGATGGTCCCCTGGGGAGCCTCCAATTGTGACGGGAAGCCATGGGTCAATTCTAAGCTGGGCAGCAATAAGGTCTCTTTTACTGTTTGAAAGTTCACTGCAGTGTCTGGGTGGACACCCCAGGGAGGGAAGGGAGCAGGGGAGCAAGTGGTGGCATTCAGGCCAGAGATGGAGGTGTCATGGGGACAGAGAGGAGGTCCAGGTTCTGGGATATTCTGGTGGAACTTGCTGATGTGCAAGATGAGGAAGAGATTGAGTAGTATGAGGGTCTGAGATGTCCAGGACGGTGACCTGGGCAAAAAGGGACAGGGTGTCCAGGATCTAGACAGAGCTGCAGGCTACAGGGGCACAGGGAGGGGTGTGGCCTGATCAAGGTGCTCTGAGACCAAGGGGCCCAGGCAGCCAGGTCTGGGAGCCCAGAGGTGATGCAGTCCCCAAGACAAGGAGGGTGATGGAGGGTCAGGGCCCCACACGCAGAACCAAGTCCAACTGTGGTTAGACAGGCTAATGATCCATTTGCATGATCTGGTAGACTCTGCCTTCCAAGATCTGGCGATTATGGAGGAAAAGGCACAGAAGATGCCATCGACCAGGTTGGAATCTGCCTGCAGTTCACAAAGGAGGAGTCGGCCGTTGAGGGGGAAGCGACTGGCTCAAGGTCAACCAAGGGGAAAGCAGAGTGGACCTCAGCCCAGCCCCGCTGCTGGCCACCCTCTCCCACAAACCTGGATCTCACTCCCAGGTGACATCCCCTGACTTTCACCAAGAGCCCCCCAGACTGGAGGAGGCCAGCACGGAGTCAGAGAGACCCAGGGGGGCCACAGCAGTGGTCCAGCAGAGAGACAACAGAGGCATGAGCCAGCGTGGTGACAGGAGGTGGAGACAGAGGCTCCAGACCCCCAGGGCCGGGGCTGTGGCACAGTTGCTCACTGTCTGTGCTGGGCCTATGGCTCTGGAGACACACATCCCCTGCACAAAGGGCCTCACACGGGTCAATAACCCCCCCATACTAGTGTGGCCAAGGACAGCAGTGTTGCTGAAAGAATGATAATGTATGACAGCCAGTTCCTGACCCTTGCGAGAAGCCAGGCGCTGGGTGTTCTATTTTATATCCGTGATCTTATTGGACCCAACAATCCAGGCAATACTATTATCCCCATTTTACAGATGGGTAACCTGAGCTCCGAGAGGGAAAGTAACTTTCCCAGGCTACACAGCTAACAAGGGGCCACTCTGTCAGGTCTGAGCCCGCTCTAAGCCATCTCTCTCGGGAGAAGGGAGGAACAACGGGGACTCTGCGGGAACAGGGACCCTCCTGGGAGATGTGTGACACGGACACACCGCAGAGCCCAGAGCTTTCCACGTGCCTTTGGCCAACAGCTTTCACTGGGGACCCAAACAATTTAAATTCAAAGACTGTGCGGGCAAGGAAGGAGCAAAACAGCGGCAGGGTCCCCAAGCGCGCAAGAGAAAACTGGGAACTGTGCCCAGGGCTCCGTCTCCAAGGAAGAAAACAAAACCAAACACGAGTGATGGCAAACATCTGCTGGTGAGCAAGCGCTGGGCACCCTGCTGTCCCCCGCAATGGCGGGCACATAGGCAGGCAGGCGGCTCGGTGCCAAGTCCAGAACCTGCTTCAGCTCTGTGTGGGATCATGCACGCCGTGTGGGCTCCGGCTGGCAGTGGTGGTGGGTGGGCATGACGGACAAAGTCTACCGAGAGGCCTCAGGACCCCGTGAGTCCTGAACCCCACTGAGCCCTCCCCAGGGCTGCTACCGCAGCAACCGCAGCCTGCAAGGGGATATCTGAAGCTCAGGGGAGGCAATGGGCTCAGGGGGCCAGGAAAGGATCACAGGTCAGGTCTGCAGACCCCCTGAGGGCACTGAACCACGTTCCGCGTCTGTGCTTGACCACCCGTCTTCCTATGGCCCATGAGCTCTGCCTCTGGATGGGCAGAAAAGAAGCTTCCAGAACCTCTCCAGTACTCCCATATGCCCACTCGCCTGCACCACCAATTGGACCAGAGACCTGGACACCCTCTACATATCAGCCACATTTACTGGGGCCTATGCCCAGGCCATGGCTTAGTGCTCCCCCTGGGTCATCTCATTGAAGGCTCCCACGACCCTGCCAGGTGGGGAGTATCAGTGTGCCCATTGCACGGATGGGGACTCTGAGGCCCAGAGAGGAGACTTGCCCAGGGTCCCTCAGCCAGTCGATGGGAGAGCCTGCTTCACACTCAGGTTTGCTGACTTCAAAGTGCGTGGTGTTGCTGCAGCCGTTTCCCACTGGAGTTGGCAGTGTTCACATGCCAGACACATGGTGGACCACATTTCCCAGCCTCCCATGTCTACTCCTCCGTGTTCTCTTGTGTCCACATCCTGCCAGAGTGGACGACCCCCAGGCTCTGGCTAGCGGGAGGGGAGTGTCCGGAGCCACAGGACAGAAGGAATCTGGTTTCCTGCATTGGTGCTTAGACAAGAGCTGCCTGGGAAGCACCAGGCCAGGAATGCCCACATTGGGCCACTACACAAGTGAGAAACTTCATCCTGTTAAGCCACTGAATCACTGGGGCTGTTTGTTATAGCAGCTAACACCCTGACTAACAGAGCTTGCTGCCTCTTAGCCCCAGAGATCTAATTTCTATCCAGGTTTTCCTGGAAACCCAGCATGTCTCTGCCAAGTCCCTGGATCAGTGCAGAGGGACTTGCTTATCTGAGATGGGCTTGCCAATCTGCAGTTCAGATGACACCTGCCCACCTCGGATGAAGGCTGGCTCCAAAGGCCAATATCTGCAAAGAAAAGCAGAGTAATCAATGAGCTTCCACAGAAAGAAATCTGTGCACTCCAGAGACTATGGGTTCTTTATTGCAAAGACTTGCAGATCTGTTGGTAGATAGGGTGTTGGAGGAACAGAGAACTCACTGCAAAGGCTTAAATGAAAGCCTCACAAGTTGGGCAAGGCCAACCAGGGATGGGCTAGATTTAATGCAGGGCCCATTGCTGTGACCTCAGAGTCCATCCTTTATTTATCACCTGAGTGCCTGCCATGTCCTCTCCAACAAGGCTCAAGTGCCTGCCATGTCCTCCCCAACAAGGATTATCTTTTCTGATAATCCAGTGTTCAAAGTCAGCCAGTTCCCGTGAGGAATCTCCACCTGGTAGAAAGGCCTTCCCTGGGTAGAGTCCTATTGCCCCACACAACAGCCAGAACCACCAGGACAACTGGCTGCTGACTACAGATGCATGACTGAACCCAGGCAACAACAGAAGATCCAGCCAGCTGAGCCCAGCCCACCTTACCCATCCACAGAATCACAAGCTAAATGAATCGCTGTTGTTTTAAGCCAGTAATTTGGGGGGTCATTTGTTATGTAGCAAATGCTAACTGATACATGGCCACCCTGCTCCTTCAGAGGTTCATCTTGCAGAGGGCACAGCTTCCAGATCCCCTCATTTCTGAGCTAGACTTTTTGAGACATGACACTATTTTCATAAGGTTCTTCGTAGAGTGGAGATGAGGACTTCTGTGCCCCACAGCCCTGCCTCCCCCCACACCCTACCTCACCCTCAATGTCCCACCCACTCTCTGTCTCTCAAACTTTTCATGGGCTGTCTGCTCTGCCTGAAATACTCCCCCTAAGGGTTGGCTAACAGGTTCATCCTGAGGTCTCCGTAGGACACACCCAAAAGCCAGTCTGACCCCTGGGCTCAGCATCATGCCCTGCCCACAGCACCTCCCCCCTCAGGGACAGCTCACAACACTGGGGGGGCTTCCCCTGGCGACTGTCTGCCTCTCTGCTAGACCGTGAGCCCTGTGAGGACAGAGGCCTCATTCAACACTGAATCTCCAGAGTCTGGGGTGCACCTGGAATATGCTAAGTGCTCAGAAAAACTCAGAAGAAAGGGAAGGACCAAGGGGAGGCAGGAGTGAGGTCTGGGAGGGAGGAGTGACAATGTCACTGGAAAGATCTTCCAGTGATGGCACCCAACACCGGCAGAGCACCCGGGAGGTGCTTCATAATCATCTGATTATATACCAGATAAGACCAGTCACAAAGCTTTGCTTCCAGGAGAATTTCAGCCCTCCACTTACTTATTCCTGTATTTTCCTGTGTTGTCAACTGAAGCTGCACTGAGCACCCCTTGAGGGGCTGCTCCCCCAATCCGTCAACGACCCTCCCGGGCGCTGGGTGCCCTGGGCAGCCCCCCCACCCACACTGGCCCTGGGCCTCCTCCTGCTCAGTCCACATTGAACTGGAAGGGACCATGTGCCTCTGAGTCCTCCCTGAGGGCCACAGAGAACACGCGCCTGGGCCCCACAATCACTGTGGACCTTGCAATGCACCCTCGCCCACCCCAGCAGACCTCTGGGAGGAAAGAGAGCTATTTCAGAGGTGGGCAAACGGGTTTAGAAACAGCCAGTGCCTTGCCCAAGGTCCCTCACATGTGGCAGAGTGGGGACATCCATCTCCCACACTAGAACAAACATCAGCTTTTACCCCCAAAGTAACACTTATAGTATAATAAAAATAGCTACATGTCTTGGACCCTTGTGCTAAGCAAACTTCACCAAGAGTAGCCCACCCAGTCCCATCAGCTCCCGTTTTGTAGATGGGCAAACCAGGACTCAGAGAAACACAGTGACTGCTCCCAGCACCCGGAAGACAGGTGGCAGCGTGGGGAGCCCAAAGCCACGCTCACCCCTCGGTGCCACTGGCGCCGGCACAGTCCCTGGATGCTGTCTGACCTGTAAACAGGTTTATGGCTCCATCCTTCAAAGCACACTCAAGCGAGGTTTATTACATAATAGAAAACAAAGACAATTTTTTCATATGGTTCCCACTCAGGGAGTTTTACTAAAATGCAATAAATCTCCAGGGCAGAGTGTGACTTTAACGCAAAGGGCAGGAGCCCTAGCTCTGCTCTTCTGCGGACTGTAGGCAAAGGCGTGTGAGAGAGAGAGACTGTGTGGGGCACACACAGGATACGCGTGGGAGTGGGGGAATGTGGAACACCGAGTCCTGCCCCAGACTCAGCCCCTCCCAGGAACACAAGGAACAGCACTTTGCATTCAGCTGGGTCCTGACGGCCAGGAGGGATGAGACTTTATGGGCCAAACATCCTATCAGATTCCGCTTCTGCGTGGCCAGTTTGCCTAAACGTTGCCTCCCTAGACCCTGCAATTTCCTCCTTGCCGTCCCCTCCAAACACTACAGCCAAGTGCTTCCTCTAATCCACAAGCCTGTTTAAAACCCATGCTCTCCATAACCTACAGAATAGAGTCCAGACCGCATGGGCTGGCACACGAGGCCTCCTTGATCCAACCCTTGATGGATTTGCCAGAAGTTTCCCCCACCATCTTCTTCCCACTTCCCACTTCAGCCACTCCAAACTTCTTAGGAGTCCTCCCACACCAGCCTGCTTCAGGCCTGTGTTTTTGCACGTGATATTTCCTCTGTCTAGATTGCCCTTCCTCTATCTTGTCTGCCTGGCAAACTCCTATTCATCCTTCAAAGCCCATTTCAGACATCACCTCCTCTGAAATGCCCAATTATTGTCTTCTGCAGGTTCCTCAGCACTAAATGTTGGGCCCCCCATGTGTCCCTTCCTCTTTGCTAAGGTTGGTGTCTCATTCATGGCCAATCTTAACTGGCAAAGTACCTAGCACAGAGGAGATGCTCGAGAAATGTTCATAAAACTAGGTTATATAAAAATGTGTATTCATATCTTGTGTTCCATCCTCGTGCCCCCAGTCAGGCCTTCAACTGAGAGCTGCCACTGGCCCTCATCTCTGAATGCCTTCATGCCCTGCGTGCTCGATAGAACAACGGCCCCTAGAACATATCTGTATCCTAATGCCTGGACCTTCTATATGCTACCTTACGTGGCAGAAGGGACGTCGCAGGTGCGATTAAGTTAAGGACCTTGAAATGAGAAGATTATCCCAGATCATCCATGTGGGCCCAATGCCATCGCATGAGTCCTTAAAAGGAAGAGCTTTTTCCCACTGAGGTCCGGGGAGGAGGTGGGACAACAAAAGGAAGGGGAGGGGCACACTGCTGGCTTTGAGGAGGGAGGAAAAGCCTGCACAGAGGACGTGGGCGCCCCCCCCACCCCACCGCCAACTCTAGAAGCGGGAAGGGCGAGAAACCGGGTCCTCCCCTAGAGCCTCAGGAAAGGAATGAGGCCCAGCCGACACCTTGATTTTAGCCTAGTGAGACCCGGTCGGAATCTGACCGCCAGAACTGTAAGATGATAAATTTGCGTTGCTTTGAGTCACTAAGTTGGTGGTGATTTGTTATAGCAGTGACAGAAAACTAACGCTCCCTGCGTGCCAGCCTGGCTGTTTACCACGGGGGACCCCAAGCCCCGGGCATTTCCCAGCCTCTGCCCATTGCCCCACTGCTCCCACTGCCTAGACTGCCTTCCCCTGCTCCACCTGCCCTTCTCTGCCAGGAGAACTTCTATTCATCCCTCAGAACCCACTGCCGAGGCCCAGCATGCCCTGGGGTGGGACTGGGCCCCACAGCCTCAGAGGACCAGCCGTGCCTCACCGCACACAAATGCAGGGCACCATCTGGGGTTCTCTGTTCTCTTGCTGGCTAGTGAGGTCCTGCACTGCAGCCCCCATGCTTGCTCGTTGTGAATCTTTGATGTCTAGAGCAGGGCCCTGCACTTTCCAGGACCAGGCCTTGGGGTAGGCGGGGGTCAGAGGCCGCCATCCATTAATGGGACTTACAGAACAACAAGCATATCCTTGTCTCGCCTTGTCAAGCTTTCCTTTAGCTGAGACACATTGGTACCAGGAAAGGAGGTGGGTCTCGCGTGTATCTTAGCTCCTCTTGCCTAAATGCTCTTTAACCTCTCCGTCCCCAGTGACCTCGGATAACAGCCTCGGGGACAAACCCGCCACGCCTCAAACCCGTCGGAATCCCTGCACCTGTGATCAGACATGCAGGAGAGAAGGTCCACATTTAAGAATTTATCCCAAGAAGACAATGACAGAAGTGGGAATAACATCCGCGCAGGGACACCTGCCCTGGCTTCCCCTACATTTTCATGCTTGTGGAGACTGAAAATAACTCAAATGTCTAAAAACGAGGCCTTGGTTAAGTAAATAACGCCCCCTTCACATGAGAGCACGGTATACAGCCGCTAAAAATAGCGGTTGCAAAATATGTAGCAGTGTAAGAAAGTGTTTAATACATAATTCAGTTGGGATTCAAAATGTATAAAACATGTATATATTTGCATCTTAAAAAGTCTCGTGAGAATGTTCATCTAATAGTTTTAATCTCACGGGTGGGGTTAACGCAGGGGGTTGTTTTCATGCCTCATTTTTTTAAGTTTCCAAAATTCCTATGATGATCACAAGTTATTAATATAATTGTTTAAAAATAAGGTATTTTTTGAGGGAAAATTTTCTGGAGAAAAATTTGGCAGCATCTATATCAAGAATCCCTTTTAAAGGGGCTGCTGGCATCACGCAGCGTCCCACTTCATGGAAGTGAGAGGTGGTTTATTGCCGGAATTACGAGCAGTGCCCTGTGCCTGTCGACTCAGCTCAGCAAGCCCCAGGCACACAGGGCTTCCAGAGCTCCTGCCAAGTGCCGAGAACACAGAAAACCTGACTCTAGAGACGCAGAGATGCCCGTGATGGCGGGGACAAGCTGGGGCTGTGGCAGAGGCCCTGGGAGAGCCCAGGGGAGGCGCCAGCCCAGCCAGGCTGGGACGGGGAATTGGGAAGGGCTCCCTGGGGGAAGGGACACCTGAGCACCGGGGCAGGGGAAGCGGGGAGGGTCCTCGAGGGGCTGCTGAGGTCCCTCAGGAGGAGCAGAGGCCTGCAGGGCGGTCCCAGCCCGTGGGTGGGGGAGGGGTGTGTGAGAACTAGGGACGGAGAGGACCAACGAGGGGGGTCTTGGCTAAGCGCAGGCCCGGGAATCAGATCATCACCTCAACAGTCACAGGCTCCCCTCCCCACTGAGCATCTGTCCCCCATTTCTCAAAAAAGCATCTGCGAGGATCATATGGACTAGGAATCCGGCTGTGAGCTCGGAAGGCTCAGGGTCGCCTGCGTGGGCAGGGCTGTCATCCTGGCAGGGAGAGACGCCAGATCCCCTGCAAACTGTCAGAAAGCTAAATTCAGAACCGACACGCTGGCTGGGGCAGAGGCTGCCAGGCTTGCTCAGAACAGCCTGGGAACCTCTTTCCGCTCTCGTTTGCTTTTTCCCTGAGAACTCTTCCAGCACCAGGGGATGGCCACTCCAGCCTGCAGGGACGAGACCGGACAAGCAGGACCCAGGAGAGGGAGGGAGGACAACATACAGACAGCACACAACACCAGGGCGAGCACAGGTGGGTTGTGACTCTCTCGGGGCAGGCCCTACAGCAGAAGCTGGGACTCGGGCCCGGCCGGAACAGAGAAGAGCAGAATGTTCCCACCACTTCCAAGGCCAGCAGCTGCACTTCTGTAACACAGCCCAGGATTAGAGGATTTTTGGCATCTGCTGCACAGATTTAACAGAGCTTGGCAGGATGGATGCTAATGATGGTGAGGATGAGCTGGGCTGGAGGTGAAAAGCCACCGTGGCTACAGCAGCATGGAAGGCACTGGGGAGGGAGAGCCACCTGGAAGAGAAAGGAGGCTGTGGTGCCTGGGGACCAGGGGTGAATCTTCTTCCAGGAAGTCTTCCCTAACTACCATCTCCTCTGCTCCAATGGAGTGGGGGTGTGTAGTAGTTCTCTCAGCCCCATCATAGTGTGACTCACATGCCATTGTCATGGGTTGTTTCCTTGTCTGTATCCCCTACTAAACTCTGAGTCTTGGGTGTCAGTTATCATAGACGACTCCAACCTAGAGGTGGATGTATGATGGATGGATGATGGATGGATGATGGACAATGGATGGATGATGGATGGGTGGATGGATGGGTAGATGCATGGATGATGGATGGATGATGGTTGGGAAGATGGATGGATGGATGTGATGGGATGGATGGATTGATGATGGATGATGATGGGATGGATGGATGGATGGATGGATGGATGGATGGATTGGATGAGTAGATGATGGATGGATGATGATGGATGGATGATGGATGGATGGATGGATGGATGGATGGATGGATGGAGGATGGATGAGATGATGGGATGGATGATGATGATGATGGATGGAGATGGATGGATGATGGATGAGTGATGGGATGGAGTGGATGATGATGGATGATGATGGATGGTGGATAGATGATGGATGATGGATGGATGGATGAGATGGATGGAGGATGATGATGGAGGGATAGATGAGGATGGATGGTGAGAGGATGGATGATGCATGGAGGATGGATGAGGATGAAGATATGGAGCGGAGGAGGAGATGGATGAAGGAGGGAGGATGGATAAGGAGAGCAGGATGAGATCAGGCGATGAAGAGCATTGAGGAAGGAGGTAGAAAGGAATGGAGGGACAGAGGAATGAAAAAGAAAACTTGCACGCTATGGAGTGTAATAAGAAGCCAGAAGGTGGAGAAAGAAGCTCAAGCAAAACTGCATTATGAGAGGCTCTTGCAGCAGCACTGGTCGAAAATGAGCTCGGTGTGTTAAGCAATACAGAGGCGTCAGACAGTAAAGCAGTGTGAAGGCAGGGCTTTTAAGGTAATGGAGGAAGGACGGAAGCAGACCAATGACAGCTACTAAGCTCCAGGCGTTTGAGGTGCATTTTCTGCTGTCATCTTCATAATGACTACGAGGTCTGCAGTGAGGTCTGATGGTTGAGCTCATTTTACAGAGGAGGCCCAGGAGGTCACCAAGGAGGGAAGCAATGGGGCCAGAACTGAAACCAAGGTCTGTCTGCGGGGGCAGAGGACTTGCAGCACCTCTCACTAGCCTGAGGGCAGAGCTCCCGTTACAGTGTACAACTGTTTCTCTCTGAAATCTGGGTGACCAAAGGGCAAAGCGTATCATCTCTTTAATTTTCCCATCTGAAAACTATAAGTCCGAACGCTCAGCATTCTCTGCAGATAAGGAACCTATCAGCAAACAGTTCTTTGTTTGCCCCACATTAGGGGCCACTGAGAGACACGCTGCGAGCCCTGGGCATGCTCATGGTGGTAAACACTCTGCTCTGTCCACTTCAGGACAAAGGGTGGTGACATCCCCCCAGGCCATCACCTGCCTCTGCAGAGAAGGACTTTGATGCTTCCTTGTATCAGTGAATGCCAAGAGGTCTTTGCATTGCTGTTTGGTTTCACAGATCAAATTCATCAGACTCTGCATTCACATTATATAATGCTAAAATTCTACACATTAAAAGACAGAAAAAACAAGGAGACTTCAGGTTCCAAAATGGCAGCATAGAAGCTGGCTTCACTCCTACCCACAGAAAGCCAAAAACAAATATGCAATGCCAAGATTATTACCAGCAATATTCCCAAATGCAAATATGAAGATGAGACAGTTTCTGGGGTCACAGAAAAGTGAAAAAACTGAGTAGATGGTAAGAAAATTGGACTTCCACATCCATGACATCCCTCCCCTATTCTGCTTGGCACCAAACCCGCAGAAAATTTTCCTCCAACTCATGATTTCTACACTGGAAAAAGTAAGGTTGAGGTGGACAACCAGCTTCCCTACCATCTTGGTTTCTCTGACAGGAGACCTGACCCTGCCTTAATCCACAGGAAGCCTCTCAAGGGCCTGAAGGGAGAAATATCCCTGAGCACAGGCAGAGACAAAGCAGGGAAGAAGGACTACCATCTCCAGCCCTGGAAACTCTGCTCTGTAATTCAGCCAAAAGAGATGCCAAATCGGAATGGCTATTCAGCAGCAGCCTACTGTGGGAGGTTCATTCCACAGGTCTGCTGGCCACGAACCCTTAGCCAGACTTCCCACTTCCCACGCTGCCAGGGTATCCCTTTGGGACCTCGCCCACCTGGGAAGGGCGGTGCTCCAATCCTATACTAGAGCCAAGGTGAACCTGGGCTTAAGGTGCCACCTAGAGACAAAAAGGAGGCAATGACCTCACGGTAAAGAACCTGTAAGCAAATATATCCAATAAAAAACAAAACAAGCCAGAGAAAACTGGAATAAATAACTAATCCTTCAATGCAAAGACATAGATGTACATCTACAAGAAACAACAGCAAACAGAGAAATGTGATCTCTCAAAACAGGCAAAGCAAAAGACCAGTGACTGACCCCAACAAGACAGTGATACGAGAGCTGTCTGACCAAGAATTCAAAACTGAAGTCTTCAGGAAACTCAGTGATCTCCAGAATAACACAGAGAAACAATTCAGAAATTTATCAGAGAAATTTAACAAAGAGATTGAAATATTTTAAAAATTCAAACAGAAATCTTGGAACTGAGAAATACATTGTGGAACTGACAAATTTATTTGAGGCTCCCAACAGCAAAATGGATCAAGCAGAGGAAAGAATTGGTGAGCTCAAAGACAGACTATTTGAAAATACACGGTCAGGGGAAGAAAAGAAAAAAGAATGAAAAGGAATGAACACCCCCTACAAGGTACAAAAAACTACCTCATCTACGGCCAGGCCACCCTGAATGCACCCGATCTCGTCTAAAAAATTACCTCAAAAGACCAAATGTAAGAATTATTGGTGTAAAACAGGGAGTTGAGCAAAAGCATGAGACAGAAAGCTTATTCAAATAATAATAATAATAACAGAAAATTATCCAAAACTTGAAAAAGATATAAATATCCAGATACAGGAAGGTCAGAGAACACTGAACAGATTTGACCCCAATAAGGCTACCCTGAAGCATATAACAATCAAACGCTCAAAGGTCAGGGACAAAGAGGATCCTAAAGGCAGCAAGAGAAAAGAAGCAAAGAACATAAAGGAGCTCCAACTCATCTGGCAACAGACTTCTCAACCGAAACGACACAGCCCAGGAGGGAGCGGAACGACACTTTCAAGGTGCTGAAAGAAAAAACTGCCATCCAAGAATACTGTGTCAGGCAGTTATCCTTTAAATATGAAAGAGAGATCAAGTCTTTCCCAGACAAACAAAAGATGAGAGAATTTACCACCACCAGACCCATCTTACAAGAAATGCTAAAGAGAGTTCTTCAATCTGAAAGAAAATAACACTAATGTTCCAAAACAAAAAACAAACATTTGAAGGTATAAAACCCACTGGTAAAATTAAGTATGTGGACAAACCCAGAATACTCTAATACCATAATTATGGTGCACAATCCACTCATATCTCCAGTATGAAGCCCAAAAGACAAGTCTAACAAAAACAATAATATCTACAGCAACCTGTCAAGAAATAGGTAATATAAAAATATGTAACTGAGACAACCAAAAATAAAAATGTAAAGCAGATGGAGGTAAAGTGTAGGTTTTTTTTGTATTTTCTTTGTTTCTATTCTTTTCTTTGTTACCTAAGTTGTTGTCTCTTTAAAGTAACTTGTTATATCTATAAGATGATTTTTTATAAGCCTCATGGTAACCACAATGCAAAAACCTATAATAGATTCACTAAAATTAAATAGTGACAAATTTAAACATACTCCCAGAAAAAAAAAATCACTTAACCACAAAGGAAGATAGTAAGAAAGGAAGAAATAAAGAGAGGAGTTTCCAAAAAAAAAATAGAAAAGAAGCAACAAAATAGCAGTAGTAAGTTCTTGCTTATAATAATAATAGAATTCAGTTCTCCCATTAAAAGGTATAGAGTGGCTGGATGGATAATGAAACAAATATCAACCATATGTTGCCTACAAGAAACCCACTTCACCTATAAACACACACATAGACTGAAACTGAAGGGGTGGAAAAGGGCTTCATGCAACTTGAAACCAAAAAATGAGCAGGAGCAGCTATACTTGTGTCAGATAAAAGAGACTACCAATCAAAGACTGTAAAAAGAGACAAAGAAGGTCATTATATAATGATAAAGGGGTCAATTCAGCAAGAGGCTATAATAACTATAAATATCTATGCACCCAACACTGGAGCTCCCAAGTATAAAAAGCAAACATTAATAGATCTAAAGGGAGAGAGAGACCGCAATACAGTAACAGTAGGGGACTTTAACACCCCACTGTCAGTCATGGACAGATCATCCAGACAGAAAATCAACAAAGAAACCCTGGAGTTAAATTACACACTAGACCTAATAGGCCTAACTCACATTTACAGAACAGTTCACTCAACTGCTGCAAAATACACATTGTTTTCATCAGCACACGGAACATTCTCCCATATCTTAGGCCACAGAACAAATCTGAATGAATTTTAAGAAGTAGAAATCATACCAGGAGTAAGTTCTCGCTTATCAAGTATCTTTCCTTACCACAATGGAATAAACAAATTAATAATAAGAGGAATCTCAGAAACCTCAAAAACACATGGGAATTAAACAACATGCTCCTGAATGACCAATGGGTCAAGGAAGAAATTAAGAAGGAAATTTTAAAATTTCTTGAAACAAATGAAAATGGAAACAACATACCAAAATCTATGGGATACAGAAAAAGCAGTTCTAGGAGGGAAGTTTGTAGAAATAAACACCTATATAAAAAAAATAGAAAGACTTTAAATAAACAACTGAATGATGCACCTCAAGGAACTAGAAAAGCAAGAAGAAACCAAACCCAAAATTAGTAGAAAGAAAGAAACAATAAAGATCAGAGCAGAAATAAATGCAATTAAGACAAAAAACACAGAAGATCAATGCAATGAAAAGCTGGTTTTTTGAAAAGACAAAGCAAAATCGACCAACCTCTAGATCAACTATGAAAAAAAGAGAGAAGACCCAAATAAATAAAATCAAAAATGAAAAAGGAGACATTAACTGAGACCACAGAAATACAAAGAACCATAAAAGACTGTTACGAATGGCTATACACCAACCAATTGGAAAACCCAGAAGAAACAGATAAATTCCTGGACACATACAACCTACCAAGATTGTACCACGAAGAAAACCTCAATAATCCAATAATGAGTAATGAGATCAAAATAATCATAAAAAGTTTCCCATCAGAGGAAAGCTTAGGGCCTGGTGGCTTCACTGCTGAACTCTACCAAACCTTTAAATAAGAGCTAATACCAATTCTACTCAAAATCTTCAAAAACTTGAAGAGGAGGAAATACTTCCAAACTCATTCTATAAGGCCAGCAATATCCTGATACCAAAACCAGACAAGGACACAACAAAAAAAGAAGACTATAGGCCAATATCGCTGATGAACATTGATGCAAAAATCCTCAACAAAATCGTAGCAAACCTAATTCAACAATGCATTAAAAACATCATTCACCATGATCAAGTAGGTTCATCCCAAGAATGCAAGGATAGTTCAACATACGCAAGTCAATAGACATGATACGTCACATTAACAGAACCAAGAACAAAAACCATATGAACATCTCAGTAGATGCAGAAAAAGCATTTGGTAAAATCCAACACCCTCTTATTATAAGAACCCTCATACAACTGGGTATAGAAGGAACATATCTCAAAATAACAAAGGCCACATGTGACAAACTGAAAGCTAACAATGTACTGAATGGTGAAAAATTGAAAGCCTTTTCTCTAAGATCTGGAACAAGACAAGGATGCCTACTTTCTCCACTTTTATTCAACACAGTACTAGAAGTCCTAGCCAGAGCAAGAGAAAGAAATAAGGGGGCATCCAAATTGGAAAGGGAGAAGTCAAATTAGCCTTGTTTGCAGACAACATGATTTTATACTTAGGAAAGCTTAAAGATTCCACCCAAAAACTGTTATAACTGATAGATGAATTCAGTAAAGTTGCAGGATGCAAAATCAGCATACGAAAATCAGTACCATTTCTATATGCCGACAGCAAAGAATTTGAAAGGAAATAAAGAAAGTAATCCCATTTCCAATAGCTACAAACAATATAAAATATCTAGGAATCAATTTAACCAAAGAAGTGAAAGATGTATACAAGGAAAACTATAAAACACTGATAAAAGAAATTGAAGAGGACACAAAAAATTGGAAAGATATTCCATGCTCATGGATTAGAAGAACTAACATTGTTAAAATGACAATACTATCTAAAGCAATTTACAGATTCAATGCAATCCCTATCAAAATACCAATGACGTTCTTTACAGAAATAGAAAAAAAATCCTAAAATTCATATGGAACCAAAAAAGACCCCAAATAGCCAAAGCAATCACGAGCAAAAAGGACAAAGCTGGAGGCATCACACTACCTGACTACAGAGCTGTAGTAACCAAATTAGCATGGTACTGGCCTAAAAACAGACACTAGACCAGTGGAACAGAATAGAGAACCTAGATACAAATTCATGCATTTATACCCAAATTCATCTTCAACAAAGGTGCCAAGAACAAACAATGGGGAAAGGACAGTCTCTTCAATAAATGGTGCTGGGAAAATTGGATAACCATATGCAGAAGAATGAAACTAGACCCCTATCTCTCACCATACACAAAAATCAATCAAATTGGATTAAATATTTAAATCTAAGACCTGAAACTATGAAACTCCTAGAAGAAAACATTGGGGTAATGGTCTGGGCAAAGATTTTTTTATGTAAGACCGCTAAAGCAGAGGCAACCAAAGCAAAAATAAACAAATAGGATCACATCAAGCTAAAAACTTCTACACAGCAAAGGAAACGATCAACAAAGTGAACAGACAACCCACAGAATGGGAGAAAGTAATTGCAAACCACCCATCTGACAAGGGATTAATAACTAGAATATATAAGAAGCTCAAACAACTCAGTAGCAAAAAAAAAAAATCCAATTAAAAAATGGGCAAAAGATCTGAATAGATATTTCTCAAAAGAAGACATACATATGGCCAACAGGTACATGAAAATATGCTCAATATCAGGACCTTGTACACTGTTCATAGGAATGTAAATTAGTATAATCTATGGAGTATAAATAGCATAATCTATGGAATGTAAATTAGCATAATACTATGGAGAATAGTATGGAGGTTCCTCAAAAAACCTAAAATAGAACTACCATATGACCCAGCAATTCCACTACTGGCTATATATCCAAAAGAAAGGAAAGCCATACATTGAAAATATATCTGCACTCTCACGACTACTACAGCACTATTCACAATAGCCAAAATACGGAATCAACCTAAGTGCCCATCAACAAATGAATGGATAAAGAAAATGTGGTATAGATACAAAATGAAATATTATTCAGCCATAAAAAAGAATAAAGTCCTGTCATTTGCAGTGACATGGATGGAACTGGAGGTAATTATGTCAAGTGAAATAAGCCAAGCACAGAAAGACAGATATCACATGTTCCCACTTACATGTGAGAGCTGAAAAAGTGGATCTCACAGAGATAGAGAGTAGATTGGTCGTTAGCAGAGGCCAGGAAAGGGTTGGGGAGGGGGCACTGGGAGAAGTTGGTTAATGGGCACAAGCATACAGTTTGGTAGAAGAAATAAGACCTAGCGTTAGCGAGATCAGTAGGGTGCCTGTAGTTAGCAATAATCTATTGTACAGTTCAAAGTAGCTAGAAGAGAATAATTCCAATGTTTCTGGCATGAAGAAAAGACAAATATTTAAGGTGATGGCTATCCCAAGTACACTGATTTGATCTTTGCAAATTATATGAACGTATTAAATTATCACATGTACTGTGAAACAAAGTATGTCCATTATGCATCAATAAAAATATGGTTTAAAAACAAAAGCAAAAAAAGAGACAGAGGGAGGAAGACACTATGGGAAAATATAACTCCATCTGATTTTACATGGAATGATATAGCAATGCAGCAACATTGTGGGCAAACAGAAGCAATTTGAAAATCTCCAATGCCAGCTCCACCGAAATAGATCATCTGTAAAACAGTTTCCCAAAGTGTGTCCCGTGGAAAGCCAATCCCAGGAAATGTTCAGCATAACAAAAATAAAATAACATAATACTTAAGTATCAAAATTTGTAAAAAAAAAAAAAAGTGAAAATGAAAATAAATAAAATTAAACAAAATTAAACTGAATTAAAATTTGAAAGGCAACAAAATTTAAATAAAATAAAAATGAAAGATTATGCAATCAATGGAGACTGAGAAATGCTTCCTGGAGAAGCGTAATGTGCACTGGTGTATGGCAGATCTTGGGGACTCCTACTGTAAAGAAATCTGGTTACTTTCCTCAGCCTAAGTGTATTTATCAAGTACGACCACAAAGTACATATTTTCTGCAGACAGCTATTGGCACCTGTCATACTTTAAGTTCTTGCTCAGCAAACATTCCCTTCCCTACCCACCTCTTGGAACTGAACCCCTGCCCTCCCCCACTGATGTTGGGCTTGACCATGAGACTTGCTTTGATCAGTGGAATCCCAGCACGTGTGATGTGAGCGGAAGTCTTAAAATGTGCTTGTGTGGTTGGGCTTGGCTCTGAGCTCCAGTGCTCTGCATGAGAAGAACATGTCCTGGTGGCCTCTGCCCTATTCCAATCAGCTTGGGTCCCAAAACAAACACATAGGGAACAAACCCAAGCCCACCAGCCAGCAGCCTGACCACCCAGCCAAGCCTGCCTAAAGCAACCAAGCCACAGTGAACCCAGGGAGAATAAATGCTTAGCATATGCCACTGGGTTTGGGGTGGCTTGTTACACAGCATTATTGTCACAATAGCTGACTAATACACCACCCCACAGCATTACTATTCTAAGGATCACACTTCAAGACATAAATGGGCACAGTACATGGGAAAGAATGAGTGGCACATGGCAGGAGCACAAGACACACTCAGTGGACACACGTCCAAAAATTAAGGGCCCTGGAAATGACTTGGGCTTTTCACAATGGGGAGGTCGGAGTTAAGAAAAAGTTAAACAACCCAATGTGAAAAGATAGAGACAAGATATGAACAGGTAAATCGCAGAAGAGAAGACCTAAATTGTCAATAAACGTAAGGAAATATGTTTAATCTCACCGCAATCAGGAAGACATGAGATGAAGCAATGCTGAGCTACAATGTCACGTGCACTTGAGCGCAAACACGGGAAGTCTGATGACTCCAAAGACGTGCAGCAGTGCGTCACCTCACAGATAAATTGGCCATAGTTAGAGAGAAAGCAGGCTGAGCACACGCTCCACCCTGGCCAGGCATTTGCCCAGAGACATGGTCATGAATGCTGGCCGCAGCCCTGCTCAGAATAGCAGAGTCTCGGGGGGATAAAAATCCTGACGGTGCCACAGCAGGGGAATACGTAAGTCGTCCAGGTTACACGCGTCACATGGACCAACTACTGAAACAAAGTTGAGAATATAAATCAAACTTCAAAAGGCAATATGAGGTCATTCTACTCAATTTTCAAAACAAGCTCAACGGTAGAACATATTGACTGCAGATATTCATATATAGGTGTCCATCTAAATTATGATTTATATATTATGCTTTATATGTTTTTATATAAAATGGTGATGATCCACACAAAATTCAAGATAGAGAGGTTACTTCTAGGTAGGCGGTGGGGGTGGGAGTGGTAGGACAGAGGAGGGAGGTGGGCCTTATCCAAATCTGTCATAGTGTATTTCTTTAAGAGAGAGAGGGGGTTCTCAAACATATATGGAAAAAATTAATGTTGATTATATCTGGACACCAGGCATTGACCTGAACTAGGCTCTGCCGTGGCAAGACTGGAAGCCCTGAATTTCAGTGGCTCAAACCACATTATTTCTGCTCACCACCCGCTGGCCCAAACCAATCACATGACCCCAAACTAACTACAAGGGGGCCAAGGAAGGAAGGAAATGCTGGATTATTTAGTGAGCACCAACTTGGCTCTGTCGCGTGGGTACTCAGGCGTGTGTTATACAACATTCTGTACTTTTCTGAATAGGTTAAGATTTCATAACTGAACTGAAGGTAGAAGAGAAAGAACCACCTTCCACCCCTAACAAACAGACAGGATTCAACCAAGTCACTCCGAGAGAAAACCTGAGATCCACCCACCCACACTACCCCAGAGGGTGCCCCTGGCTGAAACTCCTGCTCAAGGTCAAATGTGCCCATGAGACAGTAGGGTTGGCACAGCTTTAACGCTGCCCTGGTTCCGGGATGGCACAGAGTCCCCTGGGCTGTGGGACTGTGCCCTCCATTTCAAATCCACTTTGCCTAGCAGCCTTGCTCCATGTGAGGTGGCAGGACATCCTGGAGGCTATAGGGAGTAGTGAGGCAAGGCATGGGAAGGAGGCCATGGTCAGCTTTCTCTCTGGTGCTGATCACTCCCAGACCCCTCCTGCTCTGCCTGACAGCATCCAAGCCCACTCTGTGCTCCTGGATTCCACAGCATCCCCTAGGATGACCCTATAAATGTAAAGGGTTTTCTAGGTCCCAACAGTGTTTCCCCAAAACCACGCCACCATCCATCCATCCATCCATCCATCCATCCATACGTCCATCCATCCATACATACATCCATATATTCGTCCATCCACTCATACATCCACCCATACATCCATTTATCCATCCATCCATCCATCTATCCGTACGTCCATCCATCCATTCATATGTCCATCCACATGTCCATCCATGTATTCATCCATCTATCCATCCATCCATATGTCCATCCATCCATTCATATGTCCATCCACATGTCCATCCATCCATCTATCCATCTGTCCAGCCGTCTATCTATCCATTTTCCTGTCCATCTGTCATTTGTTCATCCAATGCCCGGCATGCACCTCCTGTGCCAGATCTGTGCTTGGCTCTGGGCACCCAGTGATCAACAATATGGACCTGACAGGTCTCCATCCCCAGCTTTTGCTCTAGCAGTGGTAGGCAAACCATACACAAGAACCCCCCACTCCCATGAGAAATGTGACAAAGAATGCAGGGGCCTTTTTACAAAGAGTGGTGGGGGTGGCAAGACTGAATGTGGGTGAGGAGCCCCCACCTGCGGGTCAGCACCACATGCTCTCCAGGCAGGTGGCCCCGGCATGCACAGGCCCTTATATGCACCAGGGTCGACGTGGCCGAGGTTCAGCTGGCAGGCGGCACGGCCGGACACCGAGGGGTCAGGGGAGCGTGGGAGGAGTGGAGACTGGAGCGGGGTTAGGAGGGGGGGTGGGGGGCGTGGGGGGTGGAGGGGGTTTTGCAGAGGGAGTGGCTTGGATGTTATTCCAAGTGCCCTGAAGGATTTTCAGCTCTCTCCTCACCAGCCCGACCTCTGGCTACTGAGAGTGTGGTCCCTGCACCAGCAGCATGGGCAGCGCCTGGGAGCGCGACAGGAAAGCAATGTTTTGAGCCCCACCCCCCAGCCTGCCCGCACCTGACCGCCCAGGAGCCTGTGTGCCCCTGGCATCTGAGAAGCAGCATTCTACATCAGCCGTTTCACGGCTGTTCTCCCTGGGGGAACTTCTGGGAACACCTACACTGAACCCACATCTTCCCAGGTAGGACCCAAGCGAAAGTACTTTTCAAGATCTTTTCTTTTTCTTTTTGTTTTTTTGTTTTTTGAGACAGGGTTTCGCTCTGTCACCCAGGCTGGAGTGCAGTGGCATGATCACAGCTCACTGCAGCCTCAAATTCCCTAGCTCAAATAATTCTCCTGCCTCAGCTTCCTGAGTAGCTGGGACTACAGGCATGTACCACCAGGCCTGGCTAATTTTTAAAATTTTTTGTAGAGACAGGATCTCCCTATGTTGCCCAGGCTGGTCTTAAACTCCTGGGCTCAAGTGATCCTCCCGCCTCAGGCTCCTGAAGTGCTGGGATCACAGGTGTGAGCCACCGCGCTTGGCCTAAATGCTTTTCTAAGTGACTCTAGTGTGCCTCTGCTAAGAACACGGCTACACGCTGAGCTTTGCTTAACCCCCCACGGCTTCCACAGCTCTCGTGGGAGGGTGCATGGAAGAGCCGGCTCTTTGCATTTCAAATCCCCGATGCCAGACAGGAGCTTTCCCGGGGGAGGGTCTTGCTCCCCTCCCCACCCCCAACCTCTTATGCCAATTGAAAGGGGCAGGGGCAGAGCAGAGGACCCCCCACCACAAGAAGAAAGGGGCAGGGGCAGAGCATCGGATCATCATCGAAGCCAGGAGGGAGACGCTGCTGACATGGGGCCCAGCAAACACAGGACAATGAAAAATGCATTCGGCTTAGATTTCAGAGAGCCATTTCCAGAGTGTAAATGCCATACCTGTCACTAAAAATGTATTTATTGTGATTACACAGGGGAATTCTTAGGAGGCTCAATGATTATTCAGTAAGTGTGTCTTTAATAACCCCATTTAATATGTGCTCTCCAGACACAGGGCACCATAAACCTTCCATCCGCACCCGCATCGAACACAAAGGGCGGGGCGGCATCCGAAAGAGAGACCAAGGGCCACCCTCCAGCCCCTAGAAGCTAGCCACCCGCACCAGTCCCACGGTAGAGAGTGAGGACAGGAGCAGATAATGCTCAAAAGAGAAAATGTGATTAGTAATTAGCACAGAAAACTGTTCCTCCTCACTAGGAAACAAAGGGAAGCAAATTAAAGCAACAATGCCGTCCAGTAGGCTGCCCCCCGCACTCATGTAAAATTAGCAAGTTTTAGAAAAGTTGTAAGATCAAAAGCAGCCAGGATGCAGAGCACATTCCTCCTGAAAAAGAATATGATCCTACAACACACCAGCTGTAAATCTGCTCACGCTCTCTGGCTCAGTAATGGAACTGGTTCGACCCAGGCAACACAATGAGAAGGAAAGCTACGTGCCTAAATTTTTCATGGCAGCCTCGACACGGGAAGGCTGAGCGTCAGAGTGCATCAACTCCAGGGACTAGCGCACAGCCACAAAAGAAACGATGACACAGACCATCTACTATGTGGAAAAGCTGGGAACATATTTTACAAGTGAAAAAAAGCATACAAAACTTTATTCTGTGTCTATATCTATATAAATATGTCAGCATAAAAAAGATAATATAAACAAAGAAAGTAATTGCACCAATGGGCACGGATGTGGGTGAACTTTCTTGAAATGACTAATGTTTTTGCATGTATTTTTAATGAAGGCGAAGAAACGTCTGGTATGGAGACAGTGATGAGAAAGAAACATGGAAAATTAAAATCTGTTGATTTGCTTTGGAGAGAAACTAAATTTGGACCAGGCACTAATCTAGGGACGGCTCATCCATTACCTCACTCTGTCCTCACCGCGCCCCCTCAGGGGCATTTTATCTCCATTTTACAGACAGGGGTCCTGAGTCTGTCAGGGGAGAAGGAGCCCCCCACCCTTGGAGCATCTCTCGGGAGGGTGGTTTGGCCTCTCTGCTTCCCACCTGCTTCTGAAGAATCCTGTCTGGAACCTGCAAATAGGGAGCCCTGGGCTCCATGCCATGGGGCTGGCAAGGTCAGTCCCACCCCACCCGACCCCCACAAGGACCCACAGCAGGTGCGAACTGCACCTAGCAGATCTGTCAGTGTAGGTGCTGACTGAACCAGGAAGGACCATTCCCTACTCAACACTTAGGATATTTTCATTTCCTCCATTTCCAGACACAACGAGATGCTGCAGTGAGTGGAGGAGCCCAGGTGTTCTGGAAATCTCTGAGGAAGGAGTCCAGGGATGTATTAGTGAGTGCGAACAGAGCACTGGCACCCCCAGTGCTTGACTAACTTGGCAAATGAGGGGGCTGAGGAGGTTTACTTGGACGAACAGAAGACTTAACAGCGTCCAGTTTGTAGCCAAGGGGACCCTTGGGCCATCTACCTAGCAGTGAGGGCACACCCTCCCCAGGCCTCCCCTGCCCTGGAAACAGCTCTGGAACTTAAATCCTCAAGGAGCAGCCGAGGGGACCTCCCTGGACCTGTGGAGCTCACACTACATTCTGCTCTTGTTTGGAAACAGTGAACTGCTTTGCCCCGCTCTGCAGTAGCAAGAGATTTTGAAAGCACCCCTCCAACACATAAAGGAATGGTGGGGGGTCATTGCAGGAAAACAGCTGTCCTCTGTGTAGGGATGTGACCCAACACTGACCCCATTTTCTGGGTGATGACGGACTTGGAGGAGGCTGGTAGGTCTGGGGGGGAATCTGCACTGAGAGGCCTGGCTGGAGAATCCACCTCCCCTGGCGAGGGGGCAAGGAAAACTCAGGGGAGTAAGAGCATCTTAATCTCCAATCTTGGCCTCATTAGCCCCACAGGTGACCAGGCCAGCAGCCTCGAGGTGACACCATTCTTTATGCCACAAAGAAAGAACCCAACTTGAGGCACCATTTTAGCAAGTTCCCAAAGTGCCACAGAAATCCCTCAGTAAGAACCAACAGACCGGATCATCAAACCCCTCCGCTAAAAGCAAAGCCAAAATCCAAAAATAAATCAACTTAAGCTTCTGATCAGCAAGTATGGGTGGTTTTTTTTATGGATTTCAAATAGAAAAATGAATTAATTATTACTTGAGAAACCAAAATGGTTTCACAGCAGAGAACACGGAGGTGGTAATCGGTGCACGGAAGAGACGGAATCCTCGTGGGAGCAGACTTGGAAACCACAGCCCGAGAGGCTGGGAACTGACTGCAGCCTTCCCAGTGCAGATGCAAACGCTGAAGACGGTGAACCAAGTGGACCCTCAAAACCTCCTCCTCCCCCCTCTCATTCGGAACATCAAAGGCACAGTCTCATGTTCCGGAGCCGAATTCACATTTTACACATAAAGAGATGCCCGCGTCGCCAGTGGGTTGTTTATTTACCAAGCTCTTCGGCTAAGCCCGGAAGAAAGAAAAACGTCCAAACGAGGGGGACAGTCGGACCCTTGGTGGACTCCAGGAGCCGCGAGCGAAGCCCAGAGCGCAGGCAAAGGGAGGTGGTGCGCTGACCTGGATTCACGCTGCAACCCCCCTCCGGGGAGGGAGAAAGCACAGAGGAAGAAAAGAAAAGAAAAGAAAGCAGAGACGCTCCGAGCAGCCGTCCGTCCTCCAGTGCGTTTGGACCCCCTGCCGAAGCTCCTGATCTCCTTTGTGCCTTTTCCAGCCAAAGAACAGTTGCGAGGCCACCAACTCAAGGCACTGCAGAGGCAGCGGCACCTGGATCTCGGTCCCCGGCCAAGAGCTCGGAAGGTGGCCCGCAGGTGCGTGAGGAGAAAGGCCCGCCACGGGGCTGACTTACCGCCACAGAGAACTTTCCAGAACCTTCCCCATGTCCGCGTGGTAATACTTCGTCAGGATCAAGATCACCTGTGGTGTAAACAGAAAGAAAAAGGCAGAAGTCAGGGGGTCTCAAGGTTCTCAAAGAGAGATGTAATGACATCACTCCCTGCCAGGATTTGGGGTCCCTCCAATTCAGTCGGTGGTCCTGGGAGGCTCCAGAGCGCTTCGACGTGGGAGTGTTTGTTTCTGCTCTGAAACGTGCTCCTGCTCTTCAGAATGACTTTGGGAACATCCCAATCCCGTGAAATCCACCCAGTCGTTGCCACTTGGTGAGAATAATTCAAACCCAGCCCTGGAAGATCCCAAACTATGGCAAAGTCTGGTGGTGGTCCCCGTGTGGGTACCAAGCGCACTGGTAAGGCTTCCGAAGGTGGGCTGTGCCTCCACCGTCACGTTACAGAGTCCCCTGAGCCAGCCGGAAACAGCTGCCGAGGCTGCCACCCAGGTCCCTGCAGGCCACCTGTCATTGCTTGTCGTGGAGCGGTGGCTGACGGTGGCTGACGGCACAGCAACGACAGGGGGTTGGGGAGGGAGGGCGAACAACTGAGACCACTGGCAGGGTCCACGAATCACCGACGGCACACCCACTGTGGTCGTTGCGTTATCCGCTCACCATACACACCCGGCCCTACCTCACACGGCTGTTTGTGTTTCAGGCCTGTGCAGAAAATACAACGATTTATAAAAATGAAAATAAATGCGTTTAAGAGCCACCCAAATGTTCTTCAAAACAACCACGTGAACACAAAAAACCAAAAAGGAAATGAGGATTCACCAGCCATGATGGGAAAAGGAGATTTATCCCGAAGTACCGCACCGCCACTGCGTTTTCACGGACATCAAATTTCCTTTCCCCACTGCCAGTCCCCGTGAGCTGTTCCTAACGCTCCCGTCGCCAGGGGACCCCGGGAGGCAGAATGGGAACAGCCTCCGGTTGCCAGTGTAGCCGTTAGCCTGGTTAGTGTGGGGTCACCGCACTGGCCGTCCCCAGCGGTTCTTTCCTCCGCAGAGCAGAGCTTTCCCGCGGGGCCCTCAGGGGTGTCGCTTCCGCGGCCAGCAGCGTGGCCCAGCAACTGTCTGTCTTTCCCCGGTGATCAGCGCGGGGATGGGAGGAGGGATGTCAACCGAGATGGGACAGTGAGCCTCTCAGAGGCAGGGATGATTAAAAGAAACAACCCGAGGCCTTGTCAGTTGAGGAGAGACGGGCTGTGCCTTGCTCGGGAACAAAGTGGTTTTTTCCTCCCTCCGGCTCACAGCCTGCGTATGGCGGCGGCGGCACCCCCTGAGGAGGGAGGAGGCTGGCGGGGTGTGGATTTCGACATATTGGTTCATATTTTACACAGTCTCACTGCTCCCAGGAGGATGTTGTGGAGCCAGGGTGTGGCGGCTGGGAGGGACCTCAAAGTCTGTTCGATCAGGCCCCATCCAGGATGTGATCCCCGACCCACGCTGGTCTTGATGGAGAGTGAGACCTGGCGCCGCTGGCACTCCTCGGGGGCGAGGGCTCACCTCCACAGGGCACATGCCCTCCTGTGGACTGCTCCAGCTGGGGACCCGCCCTTTCGGGAGGCTGAACGGTCTCCCGGGGACTCCTGCCTGCATGTGGACCCAGCAAGACCCCTTCTGCCTCCTCTCATGGGGGGGGAGATTCTCCACTGAAGCCCACCCCTCATTCTAACCCTAGCTATTCTGGGCCTTTGCACAGGCTGTTCCTCACCCTGGGATGCTCTTCCCCGACCCCAGTTCCTTAGTTAATTCCTGCTCAGCCTTCAGAACTCAGCCTGACCCACACCGCCTCCAGGAAGTCTCCCAGACGCCCCCCCCCACACACTGGGTGCAGTGCCCCCTCCGGACTCCCCCCAGCCCCTGGAATTCCCCTGCCCTTGCATAGCTCCCAGGGTCTGTTTCCACCACTGGATGACAAGGCCTTTGAGGGTGGGGCCTTGCTTTGTTTTATGTCCCCAGCACTGGCCACAGCCCCTGCCCTATAACAAGCACTCAAACCACTCATTGAAAGAAATTCAGGGGGCTTTACCCAAAGTGACAACAACACAGTGAAGCCAGGCAGAGGGGAGTGCCCAGGGCAGGGGGCCCCTCCTCACCCCCAGTGCCCTGGTCCTGCATTCATAAGTCACCCCCCTCCCCTGAGAGGACACACCCATCACTCTTCCTGCTGGGGGACAGAATCGCTCTACTGGCTCCACCTCAACCAGCTAAGCCAAATGGGAGCTTGGGATCCTGTGGGGTTGTCCCTGCCCAGGGCTGAAACGAGGAGGTCACCCAAGAAGGGCTGGTGCTGTAGGGCCAGACAGAAAGGCAGCCCCCCAGTCCTTAATCTGCAGATGGCAGCAAGAAGGACCCCGACTTGGGGTCAGACCACCTGGGTTCCGCGCCTGGCTCCACACTTACTAGCAAACCCTGCAACCTCGGCACACCTGTTTCCTGACGTATGATGATGTGACAGTGAAGATTAAATATTCAGTAGCAGGTAAGAAGTGACCCATAAGCCGTAGGAACCGCCGTTGCTAAGGAGACTCACGGCTAACACTGGCTGGTATCAGCCCAGGCACCCCTGTGCTGGGCGCTGTGCAATGCAGTTAGCACATCAACTCCCACACAGCCCCAGGAGCCCTACGAGGTATTATCCCTGTTTTACAGATGACGAAACTAAAGCAGAAAGTGCTTATTTTGCCAAAAACTACACATTCAGTAAGTGGCAGAGCTGGAATTTGATCCCAAGCAATTTGACTTCAAGCTTGGGCTCTCCACTGCCATGCCGAAAGCCTGTGTTTTCAGGAGAAACTTCCATTAAAAGTGGTTTCAAAGAACTAAAAATTATGACGTGCCCTTCTGGGTCCTCAGCTAACAGCTTTGGAAATGAAATACCCCAGGAACAATTTTCCCAGTCGCTGGTGTGTTACCATAGCTTTGGGGTGCTTTGATCCGAGTGGGAAGAAAATCAGGAATGTTGAGTCAGGGCCACAGGGTCCAGCTGATGCCAAGGGCCTCCTCCCATCGGAGGCTGCCTGAGCCCACAGCCCACAGGAGTCCCTCCCAGAGCTTGGGAACGTCCAGGCAGAAGACAAGGAAATGAGGGCTACCGCTGCCCAGGGCGGGACAGGCCACAGGGGTCACTCATTACTGCGGCAGCCCCTCGGACTCACGTGTCACCTGAGTCTCATCTTCTCGCTTCAGGTCCTCCTGGCCCTGGGGGGAGGGCAGTACAAGGATCTATCCCCATTTTACCAACACAGGAAATGGGCTCGTGGGGGAGCCGGGGTGCTGGGCACCCACTCCGCGCCGACTCAGCCCAGCCTGACAGGGAGGGGCCGCTACTATTGCTCCCATGTCACTGCTGAGGAAACAGGCAGAGCTGATGCCACACGACCCACCTGGTGTTGCACACGGCAGAGCCAAGAGCTCTTGTGCCCAAGTCCAGGCTTTGCTTTTCGCTGTTCCCCCCACCCCTCCGTGATGTCTGCCTTCCAAGCACGGGACATGTAGATGCTCAGGCTCCTCTGCACACGCCGTCTCCCGGGGACAACCCAGCAGTCCCCACCCTGAAAGGCCCAGGACCCCAGTCAAAGAGGCCAGACTCCAGAATTCCAAAACCCGCCCGCCCCCAAGGCTGCTGGGCTGTGAGCTCCATGAAGCCAGGGACTCGGTCCACTCCACTCCACCCAAAATCCCCAGAGCTTAGCACGTAGAGTAATTTCAACCAATCTTTGTTGAGTGAATGAATGAGTGTATAAGCTCCCGAATACATGAATGAGCACCGTGTACAGCAGCTGATGCAGACAGGAAATAGAACCTGTCCTTCCAGCCCCATCCCAGCCAACCCTGCAACCCCTGACATCTGGGTATTCCCTGCAGAGCCCGTAAACCTGGGCCACTCACTCCTTCTGGCTCCCAAGGCTGCGGAACACTCCGGTTCTAGAGACCCACAGATCTCACAGTGATGCAACCTCCTTCAGGGCAGGGGGCTGGAGAACCCTGGCGGGCATGCAGCCCCACCCTCCCTAACCCAGGGAGAGCCCACACAAGGTGTTCCCCAACCTGGAGTGTTCCGGGAAGCCAGGCCCAGGTGATCGGCCTGAGCTCAGTTTCATGCTCTGCTGTCACTGTCCTGAAGTTCTTCAACATGTCTGAACCAGGGCCCTGTGTTTTCCCTTTGCCCTGGACTCTGGAAATAGTGCAGCTGGCCATGGGGGCAGCACCACTCCTCTGATGGCGGCACGTCTCCACGCTCCTCCGGCCCTGCTGGTTAGAGGTGCGTGTCTGCCAGACACCCCGCCCTTACCCACCCTGGTGGGCACCCACCTCCCTGGTGAGAGCAGAGGGTGGGTCCAGGTAGGGGCTGGAAGGAAGCCGGAGTGTCAGACTCAATAGCAGAGCTTGCAGGGACTTGGGATGGTTTCATCCAACGCTTCACTTTGGAAGCAGGGAAACTGAGGATTAGGAGCTTCATGGGCCTTTGGCACTGCTGTCTCCCAAGCCCAGCCAAGGGCTGGCACCTTGGAGAGCCTGGTTAACAGTTGCCAGGCAAGTTAATCAGCTGCACACTGACTCAGAAATGCCAAGGCCAGCTCCTGGGGAGGCCCGTCCCACCCCCACCCCACCTGTCCACTTGTCGAGGTGTGGACATTGGCTCTGGAGCATGTAAGAAACCCCATCAGTGAGGCCAGGGGCATCTGGCCTGCCTGAAGCCTCAGGCTCGCCTTGCTGGTGTAGACCAAGTCACTTGGCCTCTCTGGGCTTCGGCGTCCACATCTGTCCAGGGGATTGTGCAGGACTTGGCCAAATTTAAGCTCCAAGTCAGTAGCTCTACACCCCACAGCTGGAACTGTTCCTGGAGAGCTACTTGTCTTGGGACCACCTCACCCCTGCGCCCTGCCCTCACCAAGCTCCCATGCTCCCAGGACCGGGGTAAGAGCTGCAGGTGGGACAGGCAGGAACAAAACTTGCTCACGAAGAAGCCTCTTCCCAAGACCCTCGGACACACTGCTGGTGGGAGTACAAATGACCCACCCACAGTGGGGGCAAATGCAGAACAGCCAACCAGAGTACAAGCCCATTTACCCTGGGCCTGGTACCCGCTTCTGGGGAGTGACCCTACTGATGCCCTTGTGCATGTGAAACGACAGACGCCCAAAGTCATTTATTGCAGCACTGTGTGTAATAGCTAAAGACCAGAAATAACGCCCACGCCCTCCAACAGGGCCTGGAGAAGCCACCATCCAAGGGCACAGGGTGCAGCTGCAGGGAAGAGGAGGGGCACACCCAGCCCAACGCTGGGAGATCTCCCGGGAGGAGGTGAGTGGGGGCCGGGAGGAACCTTGAGGCACACTTTAGTGCTAACAAACGGGAGGGGTAGTGGCCACTTTAAAATGGCTAAAATGGTGAATTTTATGTTACATGGATTTTATCTGAATTTAAAAAATGAGAGTGGGTAAGGATCTATATTCACTGTTGCCTGAAGGAGGGACAACAGGAGGGAAAGGAGATTTTAACTAGAGACCTTTTCCTATTTGTAACATTTTGAACCATCGGCTGTATCACCTAAACCAAAAAGATTTTTAAAATAAAATAAAAGAGACGCCCCCTTCCAAAACCCCATCCCCCCACCCCATCAGCAGGCCCAGGAATGCAGGTAGCTTTTCTTATCTGGCCCAAACCACCTGGGACAATCTTTCTGCTGGTTAAGATTCCAGCAAGAGGAGCCAGAGGGGAAGATGTTTGGGCTGAGTTGGTCACTGGGGTTTAGTTTGTCCCTCCGAGTCATTGTAGCTGCTGTGGTTAGGAGGCAGGAGGCAGAGCAACACAGAGCAGACTTCTGCAGACTGCTTGTCTCCCAACTTCAGACATCAGGGATATGTGTGTGTGCATGTGCATGTGTGCATCTGTGTCTATGTGTGTGTGTGTGTGCATGTATACATGCATGCCTGTGTGTGACTGTGTGTGCATGTTTGTGTGTGCATGTGTGTATCTGTGTGCATTTGAGAAGAGAGAAGGCCATTTGAGAAGCGTGACCCTAAACGAGTCAGGTTGCCTGGGCAGCTGGCGGCAAGCCCTGCTCCCTCGGAGGCACTGGGGCTGGACCAGGAGATGGTGTGCCGAGGTCGGCGCTGGGGAGCTGGAGTGTCCCCTCCATGTGGGGACGGAGGTGGCCCAAGCTGTCCACCCTTCCTGAGGGCCATGCTAACCAAGACACTTTGAGTCCTGCTACGGGGCAGGGCGTCGACCCCATGGAAGAGGACAAGGCTTTCTCCCCTGCAGACAAGGGTCAGGGAGGATGCGTGTTCACGGCGCTCGATCCTCAGGATGCCCGGCCGCTGGCGCCGCCATCCCACCTCCTGATCAGAAGCCGAGGCGCTGAGAGGGCAGGGGCCACTCAAGAGATGGCAGGGCTGAGCTCAGACCACATCACCTGAGGCCAAGACCGTGGCTCTTTCTAGAACAGCACCCTGGGGACCTCTGGGGGGGCTTCCTGCTGGCCCGAATGCTGGCCCCTTCCCCATCTGTCCCCCCGAGGCCAGCCGGGCTCAGCACTGGCACCCCCACTGCACCCAAGATGCATCCTCTATGAAGAAATCAACCGCATTTAAGAGAAACTGATTCTGCATTTATTTACCAGGGAGAAGAATATTGTTTCTCTCTGCTAAAGACCACTGGGGGGAGGGTGGGGGGATCTTATTAGGCTCAAAAAGCCACACAGAGGGACTGGCTCTCCAAGGGACCAGGCCCGGTCAGCACCGCTGCCCACCCTGCAGATGCCAGGGCTGTGGCTCAGGCCACCGGCCCTGCGAGGCTCACTCTTGCTCCTGCCCAGCACCCCAGAGCACCACCCACCCTGGGCCTGCTCTGTGGAGCCCTTCTGGAGTCTCCAAGCTTGGGGTCCACAAGTCCCTCCCGAGTGGTACTTGTCAAAGCTGCTGAGAGCACAGGGCCTTTCCCTCCAAGAACCTCCTGTGGAAACTGAGCAAGACAGCCTGGGTCCCCCCGCAGCCAAATCCGTCCTTCGTATGCAGTCCCGCTGCCTCGAGGTGCCTCTGCACAGGAAACTTGTCTGAATCCTGACCCTCCAATGTGCCCGCTGCATGTGCCTGGGCAAGCCACTTAGCCGCTCAGAGCTGACGTGGAGAGGAAGGGAGCTTGGCGTGTAGGGTGTCCAGAGGAAGCAAGCCACTCGGGGTTAGGGTTGGTGTTAAGGTCAGGTTTGGGTCAAGGCTAGGGTCAGCGTTGGGGTTAGGGATAGAGATTAGAATTAGGACTGGAGTTAGGGTTAGGTTTGGTTTAGAATGAGTGCTAGAATTCGAGTTATGCTTAGTCTTAGGCTTTGGGTTAAGATTAGGGTAAAGATTAGGTTTAAGGTTTTTGTAAGAGATAGGGTTACTGCAAGTGTTAGTTTAGGGTTGGGATTAGTGTTGCTACTCTGTATAGTGCTATGTTTATGAAACTGTTTTATCTAGCAGGTTTGGGTACAACTTATTTAGTGACATATGTGAAAAACACTGTTTGTCAGTCTAGTATTGTCTATGCTATTGTATATAGTAAAATAATCTGTGAGATGTTTGTTGAATGAATAAATCAGTCAGTGATTAACCCACCTCCCCACCACCATAGGCACATCTGCCCACCTGTAAGCCTATCCTTTCTCCCCTGGCACAGACCCGCCCCTTTCCACCTACTCAAGTGGTAAACCTTCTTACTGTGCCAGCCTAGGTACCACCTCCTCCAGGAAGCCTTCTGGGGTGTCTCCAGCCCAGGTTGCTGGCATTTGATTACACCTGCTTTTCCCACAGCAGGCATGAGCTGGAGTGCTTCATCTTTGAGGCCCAGCTCCAGGGGAAGGCCCGTTGTGGGAAAAGGTACACAGCCTCGGAGCCAGCCTGTCCCACGCATGAATGCTCACTGCTCTGTGGCCTTCCCCTCGCTCTGGCACTACGTCCTTGTCTGCAATGCTGAGGTGGGGGGGGAAGATCCCATGCCTCCAGGTGGCTGGATGAAGCGTGATACATGAGTGGAGGGCCTGCACCGTGCCTGACACAGAGGAGGGCTTGACAAATGAGAGCCCCTCCCTTCCTCGATGGCAAGGGTGAGGGGTGGCCGAGGCTGTTGTCTGCAGAGAAACAGGCACAGGCCTCCCCGAGTGATGCCATGCCATGCTCTGAGTTACCTGGGCCCAAAATAGAATCGCTTTCTTCCCTCAAAGCTGTGACCTCATCTGGCCGCTCCATCTTGGCAGCAGGGACCCAGCAGTAGCTCAGCTGAAGGAATAGAAGTTGGGGTCCCCAGTGCACCCTGAGTCGGACCTGGCTCCATCTCAGTGGTGGCCCCTGTGCATCCTCCTACCCTCCCCTCCACTCCCACCTTGCTCAAGGTGGGCAAGGCTGCCCTAGTGCCAGCCAGGAGCAGGGAGGAGAGGACAGTGCTCTGTAAACGCAGAAGACCTGGCGCTGTGAAGGCCCCTCATTTCAGAAGCTGTTGCCAAGACAGCTGAGCGAGCCCAGGCTGGGGTTTTGGCAGCACAGGAGGTGAGGGGAGAGGGGGTACTCCTACCTGCCCTCCCGAGAGGAATAGCGTGAGGAAGCGAGGAATGCACATAGACGTCGCCCCAACGAGGCACAGAGGGGACAGCTGCAGCCCAGGGGCGAGTTCTCTGCCAAGGGGGCTTGAGGTCAGTTTCCCGGTTTGGACAATGCACTATGTTCATGCAAAATAATGGCAGAGGGGGAAGCTGTGTGGAGGATACACAGGGACTCTCTGCACTATTTTTTCAACCTCTTATTGCCTTATTTGCAAAATTAAAAGTTATAATAGAAAAAATAGAGCAACCTGAGAGACATCAGTCAGATACAAGAGGTGTCTGAGAAGATGCCTCCTACCCGCTGCTCCCCACCCACTGTGGACCTTGGGACACACCTGTCCAGAGAGGCCAGAGAGTGCAGCCTCACGCAGGCTGGATGCCCCAGCTGGCCCACGACAAAGACCAAGGCCACCACACACGCCCACCGGAACAGCAGGAATGGGACAGCAGGCCTTCTCCCTACGTGGGAGGCCTGCCCAGGTATCCCTGGCACTTGGGGACCCAAAATAGGCCAGGATATAAGATGTAAAAGAGGATGTGAGACAAGAGAGAGGCACGGCTCACCTGGGCTGTGGCCTTGAGCCCGTGACCCTGTCCACTCATGACGTTGGCCCTTCCTCACTGGGAGAGGCCAGGAAGGAGGTGGGAGCCAGGGGGCATCGTCCCAAGGAAGGGTCTCGGATGCAGCTGGGTCAGGGACATCCTCCGGCCCCTGTGGTGTGGACACAGGTGGTTTGCCTTTTCTCACAGACACGCATTGCCCAGGGTCACTGAGGTAGAGACGTTGCAGAGGCTGTGTGCCCCCCAAGCCACAGCCAGCCCAGCCTTCCCCAGGAGGCAGGAGCGGCTGGGGGCTGAGGTCTGGCCTGCAGTCAACACAACGAGGGCCGGTGGGGTGTGTGCCTCCCGCACGTCTGCCCCTCGACGGCTGCCTCTTTCTTGCCACCATCTCGTTGAAACAGTATTGAGACACTCCACCCTGGCCTTACCTTATTTACTCCTCCCATGGCCCATGGCCCTGGCAACCGTTTGGTTCCACTTGGGGGAAGCCGAGGCACAGAGGGGGGGTTGCCTGCCCCAGGGCACGCAGCTCAGAAGGGAGGGCTGGGCCTTAGGCTGGCCCCTGACTCCACAGTGCAGCCTCGAGCACCAACTCCGCAGGGATTGCTGGGAAGAGGAAGGCGCTTCGTCCAGAGAGCTGGGCCAGATGGTGGCAAAGTGAGCTTCCCGCTATGACCAAGCACGTACTGTGCCTCAGCCTCCAGATGCACCTAATAAACAGGTTCCAAAGTCACTCCAGTCTCAAGGGACACATCCCTGCCCCACGCACACGCAGGGCCCCTGAGCCCCAGTGCTGGACGGCAGCTGACACCTGGGTTGGGCCAGCCCTGGAGACCCCCAGCCCCGCCATCCTCCTCTTGGCCTTTGAGGGTCCTGCCCCAGGAGCCAGTCCACGGCTCAGGGCCACAATGGGAGCTGCCGGGCAAAAGCCACGCTCGCCCCCACCACCGAGCTCGCGCCGTGAAATGGCCGGCCGCCGGCAGGGTCCCCGTTAGGCCTTCCGTGGGCTTTGCGCGAGGATGTTTTACAGTTCCAATTTCAGATCGCACCATGACATGTTTCTCTGCTCCTCTGACAGCCCGTCTGACTAAAAAGCTACACTGAGCATGATTTATCCACAAGGCCTCAAAACCAACACACACGCAGGCCTGGAGCCCAGGCCAGGCAAGGCACACAGGACAACCCGCCGCGTGGGCAAGGGGTGCCTTGCTGCCTCCTCGGGAGCACGCAGAGCCCCTTTCCTGGCTCCCCCGGGCAGGGTCTCCTGTCTGCACCTTTGCAGCAGGCAGCGGGCGAAGGTTTGTGGAAGGAACATGTGCGTGGACAAGACCACGACACTCCAGGCAGGTGTCAGGACGTTGGCTTACCTGCACCATGCCCCACCCACTCTACACCCGCAGGGTTGTCAGGCTGTCCCCTCATCTGGCAAATCCCCCTCCTCCCAGGGACTCACTGCAGGCACCCCTGTCTGGGGAGACTTCTGGAGCGCACTCCCTACCTCCGACTCAAGGTTGGTGCTTTCTCTGGGGTCCCACAGACTCTGGATGTTATGGGCTGAATGGTGGCCTCCCGCAAAAGATATATCCAACCAGAACCTATGAACGTGACCTCATTTGAAAAAAGGGTCTTTTCGGATATAATTAAGCTTAGCATCTTGAGATGAGTTCACCCTGGTTAGGCCCCAAATCCAATGACAGGTGTACTTACAACAGACACACAGAGGGGACGGCCATGTGCAGAAAGAGGCAGAGAGTGGAGTGATGCAGCCACAAGCCAAGGGACACCAGGATTGCTGGGAACCACTAAAGCCAGGAGAGGGGCCTGGAACAAAGCCTTCCTCAGAGCCTCAGCAGGAACCAACCCTGCCTGCTGCCACCTGTGCTCAGACTTCCAGCCTCCACAATTGTGAGACAATAAATTCCTGTTGTTTAAGCCACTCGCTTTGTGGTTCTTTGTTATGGCAGCCTGAGCAAACTGATGCAGGCACTTGCCCATTTTACAGATGAGGTCACTGAGGCTCAGATTGTTGGAGGCAACCCAGCTGGGAACCAGCAGGGCTGGGGTCCCCACTGGGCCCTGCTGCCCCCAAAGTGAGGTGTCCTTTCCCTGCCCCAGGGTGCCCCATTTGCACAGAGAGCTGGCCTAGGAGGGGAGGAGGAGCTGGGGGCCCCACCAGCAGCCCAGCTCCCAGAGGGCCTACTTTCCCCCGCCCACATTCTGCCTTGGGAGGATATTGGGGCCCCGCCTTGGGCCGTGCTGTCCAGGAACTGGGAGAGCCCAGCCCTCCCTCAGGCACCCACCTTTCCCAGGCATGAACCCTGATGTTTAAAAAAAGAGTTGAGAACTAAGCCGGCAAAGGACCCCGTAAATCAAAATCTGTCAGCAGAAAATAAATGCACAAACTTTACTGATCTGCGGAAAATTGCATTTTTACATCAAATCTGTTTAAGGGATAATAATGTGTATTTTAATAGGTGAGTCTGGGTAGACTTTTCCACCCCAGCTATCCTTTGAAAATATTATTTACTCTCCATTTCTCATGACCTGATTGAATTTTAATTTCACCCATCTCTCCTTTTTAATAGTCACTGTAAGTAAAATTATTAATGAAATTAAAAGATTCTTTTTCGGGTGGGTTTTTTTTTTTTTTGCCGTTGCTATTCAGATTGATGCTCTTGCACTTCTACCCAGAGGGGCTGGCACTTTTCAGGTCTGTTTACGGCAACAAAAGGGAATTGGATAAGCTGGGATGTTGTTGGGGGTGGTGCTCCTGCCAACATAAAAAGTGCCCGGGGTGTCTCCTGGAGACGGTGGACGTTGCTGATCCTGTTCTTAAAGCAGAAATCCCTCCCCAGGCTCCCCTACCTGCCCGGATCCAGCCAGACAACCATATGTTCACTACCTCTAAGAATTTCCCCTTGGAAACCACGCTGTCCGGCCAGAACAGAGGTGCTGGCACAAAGCAAGCGCAGCTGCTCTTGCAGGGGAGGAGAAGGGGGTGGGGGACGTCGCTGGCTGCGTCCGACGGGGAAGGCCCAGATTGGGCCGCAGCAGCCCCTGAACAGTGTCCCTTGGCCCCCAAAGTCTGTCTCGGGACTGGCAGGATGGCAGGAGGGCTGGGGGCTCAGACGCAGATTCAGGAAGAAGCCACTGGGAGCCCCTCTGGGCTCTGCAACTGATCAATCTTCTCGAGGAAGCTGGTGGGAGAGGCCACCTGTGAAGCCATGCTGGCCCTGTTTTGGAATCTGTCCCTCAGCCACCTGGGGTGCATGAGGATTCCGTGGGCCCCTTCCTCCACAAAAAAAAAAATAAAAATGATATTTTATGGCTGCATTTGTATAGAAAAGAGAATATCTTCACGTTATATATCAAAACATTTTCTTAACCTAAAAGTTCATTTTTTTCTTCTGATTGTAAAGGAAATTAAAACAGTTTTGAGTGTCCCTCAATGTCTCATGGGCCTTGGCATGGAGCCTGTGCCTGCAGGAGACAGGGGCCTGCAGCACTGCCAGTGACCCTCCCTGGTTCTGGGCCCCCTTCTCTCCCTCAACCACAGACAGCCCCTCCCCCACTCCAAACCTGCAGTCTCCCTGCCCCCCAGTTCCCTGCACGCTGGTTCTCAAATCATGACTCAGGGCAGGGACTTTTACATTTTCTCGGGTTGGGGACCCTGTTAAGAACCTCAGGAAAGCAATAAATATACAGGCACAATCCCCCCCACCCCATTTCAGGGTTTACAGACCAGTCTGGGACCCAACCAGTCTAAGAGGCCAACAAGCCCTGTCCAGGGTTTATTCCTTGGCAGGGAGGGCTGGCAACCAACTCAACTCACGGATTTCGCACAGTCTTGGGACCTCTCTGGAGCCTGGTCTCTACACCTCACAGGGCAGCCTCACAAGTGACAGCCTGGAGATGTCACTTGGGAACTCACTTTACAGCCAGTAATGCTATATAAATACCAGTAAGGAGGATGGCACTGTCATCCCCAGGCTCAAACACGATCAGTATCTCCTGCTGCCTGTAGGCTAAAGTCTAAACCCTGTCCCTGCATCAAGACCCAAGGGGGCCAAGACCCCTGGGCACCCTGCTCAGCCCCAACACCATCACTTTACCCTCTTTGGGGGCTGTCTCCCCCATTCCCAACCCAAAATGCTTCCCCAACCCCACAAGTGACGCCAACCACCCTTCAAGGTCCTTTGGGAGGCCTTGGAGCTCCTCGTACCTTGGACTTACCCTAAGAGCCCTGTCTTTTGACCTGGCCCACTTCCTTCCTTGCATCCCAGCTTCTGCTCCCCTGTCTGTTTGCTCCCTAGAGACTCCTCGAGGTCAGGCTTGTCCACTGGCTGTGGAGCCTCAGTGCCTGGCACAGGCCTGGCATGGGGGAGGCTAAAGGAAGGAAGGGCTTCATTCCCCGTCACCCTGGCTGATTGCATTGCATCTCACCTCCCTTGATGGTTTACAGCTGCGGCCTGTCTCCACACACACCTCCCACCCCACCCCCACCCCACTGTATCCTCCTGGAGCCTAAGGACCAGGCTTGCTAATCCTGCAGGCTGCATGTGGCTGCAGGCCAGGGTTTGTGCACTGGGCTATCAGTCGTGGGGCGGGGCCTCAGGAATGACCCTGCCCCTTCCAGGGGACATCTGGGGAGGCTTGGGATTAGAAGTGCCCAGTGTTCTGGGAAATTCTTTCAAAGAGAAAGTTTAAATTATACTCTAAGAGAGTCAGCTGCTGGAGGGGCTTCTCTTCCTCATCCACACCTGTGTACCCACCTACTCTCTGCCAGGGGCACACACTTATGGGATGCAGCCTTCACCAGGGAGGAAGAGGGCTTTGGAAATGTGGGCTTCCTGTGGGGAGGGGATCTTTCAGGTGCAGCCACTGTAGGGACCTCTGGTGTCACCTCCTGAGAGAGGCTGGCCTCTGATGCTCTGCAGCCTTGGGCAAGGTGTGCTCCTCCTCTTGGGCCCGCACCCTTCAGCTCTGTGCCGCCTATGCCAAACTCGTGCTCTCTCAGCTGGGCCTGCAGGTCAAAGTGGATGTCCCCTCCAAACACAGCCAGGAATCATTGTCACGTCAGGTGACCAAACAGCTCAAGAAACCCAATATGTGATCCTTCAAGGACCATGTTAGACACCTGCACCAGAATCACCCACTGGGAGGAGACCTTATGAAGCTTGCATTTTTAATTAACCCACTTCTTTTACTTAAACATTAAGGAAACTTTCATATCATTCAAACTTTCCATAAATGGCAAAACAAGCATTACTTACCATACACAGATGTGGCAACTACAAAAATAAATAGCCATAGTTTGCCTAAGACAAACTCAGGGTCCAGGGCCTGCCCTGACTTTATTAGGAAGGAATCAGAGAGGTGTCAAAGGTGTGCTAGCCACGGGCCAAGCTGCTCTCCTTATTGTCAACAGAGGACGATGGAAACAAGACAGGTGTCCTCTCCCTGAGCTTCAAGGTCATCGGATGCCCCATCCTGCCCCTCCCCAGCAGTGGACGTTCCTCACTTGGGAAAACATCTTGCTTCTCTGAATTCAGAATACCCTGCACCAGCCTCCTCTTTACCCCCCAGGAGTCCACACACGGGGAGCTCACTACCTGTCAAATGCAACTCGAACATGGCAAGAAACATCAGTGAGATTATTCACAAGGCTCACCACCTTCAACTTCTGTAAAAAACCAGGGTTGACAAAAATGCACATCCCCTGTGAATGCTCCTTGCTTAAAGCCAAACACCTCACGGGTCCCAGGCAAGATCCCCTCAGACAGAGCCAGGACTGTGTGGAGGCTCAAGCTAAGCCCCAAATCCCGGGCTGGTGCTGAAAGCGTCTTTGACAACAGCAACCTGCGGCCTCCCTGAGACCCTCAGGGCTTTCTCACCCACGAGCAGCCTCGACCAAGCCTGCGGCCGGTGCCACTGGAGGGAGATTCTCCAGGTGACCGCTCCCTGGACATCACCGGGTGCCCACCCTGTCTCTGGAAACGGCCGTTGCTGAGACATCTGGGGGCCGTGACCCTCCCAACCCTCCCCCCAGCCGGGCTCTGGGCAGCCGGGCAAGCAGAATCAGGGGGGCAGCCAGGGACCAGGAGGAGAAGCTCCCTTTCACGTTCTCAATGTCTGAGGCAAACTATTTCAAGAAAAGCATTTTAAAAATAACACTTGGCGATTTCTAAGAAGCAAGTGTCTGCAGCTGTCGTCAGCACGTTTTCAAAGCGTGCTGCAGCCTGAAAGAACACAGAACTTTCATACAGGTCTTGGTATAAATCCTACAAACAAAGCAGCATATTTCTAGTGGGTCCCTTGCCTCTGCTTAGAAAAAGAATCCAAAAAGCCTCAGGGTCTGGAAGTTTCTGCCTCATTCCAGCTACGCGGCTCTGGGCAAGTTGCCCAACTGTCTGATCCTCGGGCATTCTATCTGTGGAATGGACACCCATCATAGCTGCAAGCCTATTGTGAAGAGCGTTCGGTGGGCAAACGAGTATCACGTGAACCGCAGCCACAGCCCAGGAAGCCTCAGCCATGCCAGGCCATAATTGCAGCTCAGCGGCCTTTTGGTTTGCATACCTCATAGGATGGGCGCTCCCTACCTCCCGAAGTCCTTCGTGTTTAGCGGGGCGTGTCTCCCTGAGCTCCCACCCATCCCTCCCAGCTTCGCCTGGTGGGACCACACAGTCTGAGTCTGCGCCTGTGGCCTCTCACCTGACAACAATCCTGACCTCCTTCCTGCCTGCCCAAGGCTCAGGTTGCCCCAGCTCTTGCTGAACCTGCTCCAATCCAATAAGTTAAGGAGTAAACCACAGCACACACGTGATTTCTGGAAGAATCCTCCTTTGTAAAGCAAGTCCACACAGAGAGCTGGCCCGTACTGAGTCTGCCTCCCTCCACCCTGGTATCCTCAGGTACTATCCCAAGCACGGGATCTAGGAGGCAGTAGAACTTCACAGTCACCGTACACGTCTATTTTATGTGCATGTGATCAGCATACAAATTACACAGGTAAAACAAAGACCAGGGGGTGTATGACACTGGAGAATTCAGGGGGATCCAAGAAGAGGCTCTGTTTTGCTGCCTATCTCAGCCGAAGTCAATCAAAAATGCCAAGAATGGTGGACAATAGGGCAAGAAGAGGAAATGTGATCTTTCCTCTAATTGAGTGTCCCAGAATGGGTCCAGGCATGGGTGGGACAGACCTGGGTTAAGTCTCAGCTGCCTATGGCTGGCTGAGTGAGGTGGGCAGGTGGCCTCTTGGGAGTGGTGGAGATCGGGCAGGCTGTGCTCAAAGCCTGGCACACAGGTGTTCTCTTTGCAGTGGGGAAGGGGAGCACCCCATAGGTGCATTAAACTATCTGAATGGACCCCCCCCCAACAATATACATTAGCCTGAAAAGAAACAACCAAGTGAATTTCAACAGAGACATTAGTTTCATTCAAGGTTACTTTCAGCGACCAAATCGGTTTCATTTTCATGACCATGAAGAGTCACCATCCCTCCCATTTATATTTGACATAAATACACCTGTAACAAATAAAGGTGGCCCTACATTCTCCAAATAGTTCAGGTTAGTATAATTATAACTAAAAGCAAAGGAAAATATATATATCCTTCTTCATGAAAAGAGGGGTCTATTGCGACTCATTTGGCAAGAAGAAAATGGTAGAAGGGTTAAGTTTCTGGACAAAAAAAACCAAGATCTTCATTTCTGAAATCTAATTTAAAAGATCTCCCCAGGGTAAGCTCAATGTATCTTCCTCCGAAGGACGAGGATGGGAACAATTCTGTTGGGACCCAAACATATGGCTGAATTGTACCTTAAGTATATCAAATAGAAGCCTCCCTTGGCCAGCGCAACTTGTTATAAAACAGACCTGTCAAGTCAGGCTCCCCATGTAAACTTCCTGGGCTGATTTAGCTAAATCATGAGCTTGGCATTTCATTACCAGCTGTGGCGGGGGGCATTTTGCCATCGTGGGTGAGGGAGCACCCTGCCGCCATCACATCAGGGCTAAAAACAGAGCCATCTCCATCAACTTGACAAAGACAAAAAACTTGAATTAAGAGTCCTGCCTAAAATTAACAGTGATTGAAAGTTAATGATGGAGCAAATTTGGCAGAACTGTTTCAGTGTGCATCACGATGTGGTCCCAGCTTTCAGACGGGAAGCTGAAATGACAAATGTCTACTGAGATCCAGCTGAGAGCGCAGCCACGTGGCTTCGTGAGACCCCTTCCACTAGAATCAGACCCTTGGCAGAAGGTCTGATCTTGTCACCACCATCACATCCCAGTTTTGGGGGTGGGCTAACACATCTGCCTGTCAACATGCAAAGCTGTATCTGTGTGCTCATCTGCACTATTTATTTATAACAACGAGCCAGAAATAACCCCTATTGCAGAATGGTTCCATAAACTATAGCATGACCATTTAATTCAATCAGCAAACACAAATCACAGGGAAAAAAGACAAACAATGATCTGAGAAATACTCATGGCACAGTATGACATGAAAAAATACTTCAAATTACATACACAGCATGTCCTCCCTGTACTTCCACATGCACACCGAAAATACTTGTTTATATGTCCATTTCCTCCATGCAACCATAAACTTTGCGGGCACAAACCTTTGTCACATCCCTAGCTCTCATGCAGAGCAGGTCCTCAGTGGATGAATACCTGTTAAATTACCTGTTTAATTAAACTGGAATGTCAGTCATGATCACTTCAATGTAACTCTTAAAATATGTGCATGTGCATACCTACATTTAAATCCACAAAGACATGCATATAGACACACAAGACACATGCAGAAAACAAGCCAGAAGGAAATGTGTCTGCATGACAGGGAAAGGGGCTTGAACGAGAAGGATGGAGAAGCCATGTCCACTCGACACATGCTGGGGCACCTGTCCCTGTCCACACCTCTTTGGACATACCAGGTCCAGCAGCCATGATCCTCAGAGTCACTTCTAACAGGTGTTTTTGGACACTTGGATGTTTATTGCAGCATTGCACGTGCACTTTTGTTTTGGGAGTTTTTTGTTTGTTTTCAGCTGCTATTACCACTGCCACAAGGCTGGCCCAGGCTGATTCCAGGTGGCCTGGCCTGACCTCAGAGGCCCCTCCCTGCAAACTGAAGTCGTGAGGTTCAGCACGTCACTCACACGCATGAGCATGGCTCACGTGACTGGACACACGTGAGAAAAGGCTTCTCACTGGCTGGCCCTGGCCACACCAGATCCAGCTTCATAAATCCCACAGCGGCGTCCTACCAACAGCCCCGAGATGCCGCGAGGCCCAAGGTACTGAGATCTCTCAGCCAACACAGGAGGTGACAACATGAGAGTTTTCATTCCCAGAGACAGAGGCCCATGGAGCTGTCCCCGTTGATTATGGAATTTTCCATTTATCATTGGAACGAGGCACAGAAATCAATACCCAACACCCTTATTCAATAATTCTGCATTCCTACGCTTGACTCAAGGGTATAGGAAAAGACCTAGGAGTTCCGTCTGAGGCTGACTTGCCCCTTGGTCAGAGTAGGGAGCTCCACCTCATGGAGGGTGGGGGGAGGAAGCAGAATCTGGGGACAGCCTGGACACGGTGATACAGGGCACTCACACAAAACCCCTTCCCCCTCCAGGGCACCATGCCTTATCCTGCATGTTTCCTTCCCTCATCATTGCACCAGGAACCCCAGTAAGCAATGGATTTTCTCAGACATTTCCCTTTGAGGATCCAGATGTTGATTTATCTGGAACAAAATCCCACCCCAAAGGGCAAAGTCCTCACTGTAAAGGTGAGCTCTGATCCCAGCTCCAGGTCCTGCCCACAAGACACCGTCCAGACTGTGCACCCAGCTCGGGACCATCTGCAGTAGAAAAGTCTCCCCTCACCCACTGTCTACCCAGGCAGAGATGCAGGGAGGAGCCAGATGGCTACAGGGCCGGGAGACACACAGGATGCTGAGCCTGTGCCGCTGTCAGCGAAGTGTTGTAGACACTGCCCGGGCCACCTCTTAATATGTCCTGCAAATATGTGGTCTGATTGGTGACTGGGGGACCAGCCCTTGGCAGTCACCAAGAAACCAGCCTTGGCTTCAGGAAGGAGACGGGCAGGGTCTGGCCATGGCATGGACAAAGGCGAATCTGGGGAGATGGTGTGAATAGAGAGGGAAAAAGTGGGCAGGTGAAGCCACTTCATCTGAGAAACCAATGCCCAGGGCTCCAGGGGACATCCTGTTGCTGCTGCCAATGCAGCAACTGATTTCCATTGCAATGGGAGAAACCTGCCTACAATGAGCTTGCCATATTCAGATCTGGAGCCTGTGCGAGCTCAGTTTTGCATGCCTTTCTCTTTCTCTTACTTGGGATAAGAGCATTTCCATACCACAAGCCTTGCTGGGCCAACTCAATCTCTCCTCCAAGAAATTCTCCCATCTCCCTTTTATTCCTTTAAAGTTAGTCATTATAGCATTTTCCATGAATGGTGATGATCAATCGAACATCTCTTTGCAAAAACAGAATCTCAACTCTTACATTGCAGCATAGACAAAGTCAACTTGAAATGGATTCTAGACCTAAATGTATACTCTGCAACTATAAAACTTCTAGAAGAAAATAAGGAATCCTCTGAATCCTAGGAAAATCCTCCTAGGTCTTTTCCTACCCCCTGGAGTATCTTTGTGACTTTGGGTTAGACAAAGATTTTTAGATAAGACATAAAGGCATGGACCATAAAAATATATAGATAAATTGGACTCATCAATATTAAAAACTTACATTCTAATGACACTGTTAAGAACTGGAAAATACAAGCCACAGATGGGGAGAAAATCTTTGCAAAGTACACACCCAGTAAAGGATTTGTATCCAGAATATATAAAGGGCCATCACAATTCAATAAAACAAAGATAAACAATGCAATAAAAAAATGGCCCCAAAATTTGAATATTTGCTTTAGCAAAGAAAATAGATGGATGGCAAGTAAGCACATGCAAAGATGCTCAGTATCATTAGTTATTAGGGAAATGCAAATTAAATCACAGTGAGATGTCACTATACTTATTACTTAATAAGATGGCTAACATTTAAAAGTTGACAACACCAAGTGCTGACAAGGACATGGAGCAACTGGAGCTCTCATACCTTGGTGTTGGGAATGTAAAATGGTACAGCCACTTTGGAAACAGTTGGCAGTTTCTTCTTAAGTTAAACATACACTTATATGAGCCAGCCATTTCGCTGCTAGGTATACATATAAGAGGAATGACAGCATACGTCCACACAAAGCCCTGTACACAAACATCCATAGCACCTCATTCGTAATAGGAAAGAAATGGAAACAGCCAAGGTGGCCTTCAACTGACAAATGGAGAAACAACAAGTGTGTCATCCACACAATGACCACTGGGCACTGAAGAGGAACACGCTCCTGACACACACAGTACCACAGTAAACCTCAGTGGGATTATGGCACGTGAAAGAAGCCAGACTCTGAAGGTTACATACACGGTATGAGTCCATTTACATGGCGTTCTGGAAAAGGCAATACTGTCAGGTGGAAAACAGATGCAGGGCTTGCCAGGGGTCGGGCATGAGGGCCGTGACAGGTACAAGGGAACTTTTGGGGGAGATGCTCAATTGTGGTGCTGGTTCCATGACTATGCATTTATCAAAGCTTCTTGAACAATATACTTAAAAGTGAATTTTATTGCATGTAATTTATACCTCAATAGACTTGACTTTTTGTTAAAAAAAAACAAACAAACAAACAACAAAAAACTAACATTATTGCATTTGATCATGGGCTTACAAACACCCAGCTTATAAACACCAGATTCACATACCTCTGCTCATCTTTTGGCTTCTGGGGTGCCCAAATCCAAAGCAAACTGACCCACACCAGCAAGGTCTACAGTGAAAGGAATCCATCCTGCCTGTTTCTAGACTGAATATTCCGAATCTCTGTGTTGTTCACCCCCTCAGCCCAGGCCACCCACACTGCCCTCATCCTGTCCCCTCCACATTGGCCCCCTGCCAGGACTGGGCACCTTCCCTCACTCCCCTGCCAGCCCACAAGTTTCCTGCCAGGGATGACACAGCCCTTGTAGGGGTCACCAGCGTGGGGGGTGCCCTATTTCTGTCATCTTGTGTAGTCATCACAATAGTTAAGCAAGGAGCTGTCATCACCGCCAGTTCACAGATGTGGAAACTGAGGCTCAGAGAGGGGAAGTCCAACATAACATCCTCTGTCGGAGGCCTGGGCAGGCAGCTACTAAGGACTCACAGCAAGCTGATGCCAAAGCTCAGCTCTCGGCACCCGCCCCACCTCTGCGTGGCTCCTGAGGTCTCTGTGTAGGTGGCTATATGACAGCTCAGCTCATCTACAAGTAATTAAAACCTACACTTCCAGAGCCCTTGCTGCTCCGCAGGGAACTCCAAACTGCCAGCATCTCATGGTGCACTGGCTCCTCTGTGGACACAGCAATCCTTGGGCCCCAGGGAGAAAGAAAGAACCTAGGTTCTGACTCAATTCATTTTTTTCCCTGTCAGATAATAAATGAATAGGGTCCTACCAAGACAACGAAATCTGGAAACAGAACAAGGCAGAGTGCAAGACCTAAGTATGAAATAATGAATTTATAATCCCTCTGAAGAGCAGTCAAATGGGAAACTGACATCGCCATGGAAACCAGGGAAGTGCGGTGAGGTTCTCAAGGAGGACACAGTGGAGCCACTTTAGATGTGCTCCTGGTTGGAAATAGTGACTGATCTGCCACCGCTCTGGGCACAGAGCATCCCACAGGCAGACCTCACAGAAATGCAGCTGGAGGGTCAGAGGGGACACCGTGGACCTGCTCTCCCATCCCTGGACAAATATCCCACGCCCTGGTTCTCCATGTGAAGTGCTCTGCATCCATTCCACAAACACCTGGCTCCCACTTGACACTGGAGACACTTCACCTTGCCCGCCAAGGGCTCAGAGGAGGGAGAGAGGGACGAGACTCCACCCTGAACTTTGAGGCCCAGCAGAGGGCCTCATGTTACCCTGCAGCCCAGGGCAGGTTCCTGGAGGAGGGGACCCCTAAGGCGAGTCTTGGAGAATCAGCAGCAGGCTGAGGGGCACCTGCGGGGCAGGTGGGCAAGGAAGATGATAAGCAGAGGAAGCCACAGGCCAGAGCGTGCAAAGGCAGGGACCAGGCGGTGGCACAGCTCAGCCAGAGGGGACCCAGCTGGAGACACCCAGCCCCTCCGCAGACAAGTGTCACACAGGACCAAGGCACAGAGGACAGCGGTAGGGGCTGGGCAGCAGCATGGGGAGAGTGAACGGGGGGAGATGGTGCAGGCTTCAGTGCTCACCCAGCCAAAGGCAGCAGCACCTGCTCGTGGCCGCACAAGCCCCAGGTGCAGGGGGAGCCCTGTGCTGGGGGTGGATGGCCTTATTTCTCTTTGGAAAAGCATTGATGGTGTTGTGTATAATTTTCGAATGAAAACATTAGTCATCCAAGCTGCCAAGGACCCTAATTTTAAATAAAGTATTACTGGAGTCGTTAATTCTATTCTCAGCTTTGCTACAACTAATTATCAAGAACTACGATGATGACTATCCCAGAGGGACAGGGCTGTCCTCTGAATACAGGCTTCTCTCCTGCTCCCACTCCTCCAGCACAGCAAAGCTGAAGGCTCAGAGCAGGACACCGGGGCCCAGCACTCCCCTCCCTCTGCCCTGGCTCAGACATCAAAACAGAAGAAAAACTGCAGAAATCCCGGGTGTCTGGCGGCCCTTTTGGTGCCGTGAGCGGAGCTCGGGCTGGAGGTCAGGGAGCCTCAGTGCCCTTCCCAGCCTGGCAACCTTGAGCCAGGCCTATGCCCTCTCAGGGCACATCTCCCCAGGAGAGCCCAGGAGAGCCCAGCAGGACAGCCCTACAGGAGGGCCCAGCCCTGGACACCCACACAGGCCGGGCACAGATGCTGCACACGCCAGCAGAGCTGTGCACTGCTAGCCGGGTGTGCTGCGGCTTTCCCAGCACTTACGTGGCTTGTTACTACCATCCCAATTTTACCGATGAGGAAACTGAGGCTCCTACAGGGGGATTAATTTACCCAAGGCCACACAGCACCTGTTTCTTGCCTTCTGGAAGGGGAGGGGCAGAAACGTGGGAAGGGGGAGGTGGCGGGGGACCTGTGCCAGCAACAGCGCTGCAAGTGCTCCAGTGCGTAAGAGCTGACGAGAGCGTGAGGAGCCGGGCGGGGAGGGCTACCCTGCAGCCTGGACGTGGGAGCAGGAGGCTGGGGATGCGCTGGTGCCATCCAAGCGCCAATCTGCTCCACGGAGAGGGAGGAACCGCAAGGCAAACCAGAGGTATGGGGCTGGCCGGGAGCCCTGCCAGCCAACGAGCTGACAGGGACTCAGCAAAGCTGGGGGCCTAGGCCACTCCCCACAAACCTGCTGTGTCAGAGTTTCAGAGTCCCGTTGCTCCAAGCCAAATTCTCCATCTTGGAGAAATTTTAAATATGATCTCACAGGCAGACACACCCCCTGAGCCAAGCCTCTGGAGCGTAAGGGGTGCAGTTTAGCGAACAAATGCTGCTCTCTCTGTGCCTCAGTTTCCTCATCCATGCAGCAGGTGGCTGTAAGGAACAGAGTTGACACGTACCTGGGGCAGAGGCCAGCTCAGGTGGGCACTCACTTATGTATTGTTTTCATGATACTCTTGGCCAACGTTATCCTTGAAAGCTGCTTCCAGGGACCAAGCCACTTGGGAACACGCTTGGCCCATCCGAGGAACCAGAGTGTGGCGCTCAATGGGGCAGGCCCTTCTAGGGGATGTACCTGAGGGCGTGATCAGGAACAAGCCCCAAAAGTGCATTGAAATCTACCCTGTTTTGGGAAAGGGCCCCTGCATGTTCACCCCCCCAGACACCACCATCATGCGTGAACACATAATCTAGGTTGAGTGGAGTGACAGTCACAGGCCCTCTGTAGAAAGCAGGATCCTAAGGTATTTTTCCAGTTCTCCAATCTCCCTAAGCCTTCATGAAGCCCAGAGCTGAGGACTTAGGAGCATGGGAAGCTCAACCATTCAGACGCAAAGCTGAAAATCCAGGCTGACACACGGCTCCAGCCCAGGGGCAGTGGGAGGGTGGGGCCTCTGTCACCACCTTGTGCTCTTAAGCTGGGATTTGGGGTCAGCTTTTGGGCCCCTGCCAAAGTCTTCATTATGCTTGGAGAACATTCCTTTTAAATTGTCTCTTTTTGTTTTCCCACTCCCCCAAATTTATTTAAAAATAAACTGCGTGAATTCAATGCATGCTTTCACAGCCCCATAATAAGCAATTTCGTAGCAAGGGTCAGAGCCAACACCAACTCCTGAGTGTGCAGGTGCCAGGGCCTGGCAGTGGGTCTCCATGGGACCAAATTCCACCACTGCAGACACTTGGCCTGAAAACCAATCCCCAAAGTGAGAGGAGCCATCAGGGTAGGCTCTGGGGACACACCGGCAACCAGCATTCTCTGCGTCATTCCGTCCTTTGTCGGTCGCTGTGTGAGCCGCCTCGATAGAAGTTATCGATTTAATGTTCCCGACAACACTGAAGCATAGACAGGATCTTTCCCACTTTATAGATGAGAACTTGACACTCAGAGAGGTTAAGTAACTTGCCCACAGTCACAGAGTTAGCAAGTGGCAGAGCTGAAACTCAAGCCCAGGCTGTCAGGGCCCAGCACCTTGCATTTCACCACCGTGTTTGACAACTCCTTCTCTGCACACACTCAAGATTGTTGCCGCTTCTCTTACAGTGTAGACTCTGGGGCTATTCTAACATCTGTAGCTGCTAGGAAAGGGCTTGGCACCTTCTGTGGCAGCTGGTTTAGGAACCTGGATGCACTCAACTGCATCCGTCCTTATAAGATTGCTTCCCACCTGGCTTCTCGCGGGAAGGTGCTCAATACACCTGAGGGAATAAATGAATGAACAAACAAGTGAAGAAATGCCTCCATTCAACAGCTACTTCCTAAGAACCTACCACGCACCCAGCTCTGTGCCAGGGACACAACAAAGGACAAAACAGACAGGTCCCTGCCCCCCAGAGCTGTCTGTCTCAGGGAAGCAGACAATAAACACATGCGGTGAGCACACAGTCCATCCAATGGTCACAAATGTTACAGAGGTACAGGGGGTACATGGAAGGACTCCCAGAGGAGGTGACAAGGAGCTGAGACCTGGAGGAACACCGGGAGCAGCCACGTTGCTATCTGGAGGAAGGGGGTTCCAGGCAGAGGGAACAGCCCGAAGGAAGATGAGACGGAGCTAGCAAGGCTGAAGAGGGCGAGGGGGGAGGGGAAGGAGGGGGGAGGGTAAGGGGGGAGGGGAGAGGCTGCAGGGGGAGGGGGAGAAGGGGTGAGGGAGGGAGGAGGGGTGAATCTGGACAAGAGGGGGAGGGGAGAGGAGGAGGGAGAAGGGGGAGGGTGGAGGCTGGAGGGGGAGCAGCTGGAGGCGGCCCTGTAAGGAGTGGCCTGGCCACCCTGGGGGGTGAAACCCCCACCCCTGTGCTGAGCCGAGGGGTGTGGGACCCACCGCCAGGCCGCTGGGGAGACGGGAATACCAACCCGCCCAGCCGCACTGTAAGGCCCACACTGTAAGGCCCGGGGTGGATTACGACTGTCCACACAGGTCTGGAAGGGGGGCAGGGGTAGGATTGGGGGTTGAGGGGAAGGGAAGCAGGGGAGGGGAGAGAGGGAGGGAGGAAGGAAGTGAAGGAGAGAGAGAAAGGAAGGGTGGCAGCCTTCTGCAAGGTGACAGCAGATGCTGAGGAGGAAGAGGGTACCAGGCATGCTCGGGGAGTCTGTGCCACCCACTCTGCTGTCACCCTGGCCAAACTTCTGCGTTTCTCTCTGGCACAGAGTGGAGATGCCTGTGCTGATGAGTGTCACTGTGACAAAAACAAGGGACAGAGAGCCCACTTCTTGTACCTGGAAGTGCCAAGCCACACTGACAGTCTCCCAGGCTTGTTTTGTTAGGTGTTTGACCCATGGGGGTGGAAACAGCCCAGCCCTGGCCATGGCTTCCCCTGTCCCTGCCAAGTGGGGTAGGCTGGGGGTGGCTGTGAATGTATTTGACACTCTGCAAAGAAGGCGACTGGTTCTCTCTCCTGGGGAGTCTCCGCAAAATGATTCACGTGTCATTTATTATCATTAGTGCAGCCCTGGCGGAAGGCGCGATCCTAAAGCGCAGGTGTATCGGGCTCCAGCGGGCACAAAGCCTGCACACACGGGGTCCCAGGGCTCTGCACCAACGCCCAACTGGGCGGGCAGCGTCCCTCACTCCACGTCAGTCAAAGGGATCCCACTTCCCTCTGTTTTATACGTCAGGCTCTGTCTGGGATCCTTTTTGAAAAAACTGTTCTGGATCATATAAAACATTTGAAAGCCAAGGACCACCACATCCAAAACTGAACTGACCGCTCCAGACACGCCAAACCTAGCCCTCGTCCTGGGCCCCTTCTCAGCCCATGCCCATCCATCCAGGTGCCCCAAACAGAATCCTAGGGGCCCCCTTGCCACACCCTCCCCCACCCAAGTTACCCCTGAATCCCATGCCCTCTCCAATTCCCTGAAACCCCCACTTCCCTCTAGCTGTGCTGATAACACTCCGGCGGGGCCTTCGCCTCTGGGCCCCTCTCACCTGGACCACCACAGCCACCTCTCCCTGGTCCTCCCAGGGACACCTGGGCCCCTTCTTCCTCCGTCCTCCCTGCTGCAGCCCCACCCCCACTTAATCTCTAACCTCTGCTGCAACAACACAAACCATAGCTAAGGATAGTGAGTATTTGCAGTGTCCTGGCCACTGCGCTCAGCATGGACATGAATTGACTCATTTAGGCCTGATGGCAAATGGAAGTGGCAGGGGCTGGCCTTATCTCTACTCTGCTGACAAGATCTTGGAGGCACAGAAGGGTCATGTGGCTTCCAGCAGGGACATGGTGGAGCTGGGATCTGAACCCAGGCAGGCTGGCTCTACACACTCCTTTTGCATTGGACCCTGCATGCGGCAGGAGCTCAAGAAGTGCGGTCATTATGAAAGCTTTGTGAACCCGGCCTGTCATTATGCACTGTGGGACTCCAGCAAGGCTCCTGAGCTCTGGGAACCAAAGCTTTATCTTTGTGAAATAGAGCCTCAGAGAGTGAGGCTGACATGCAGTCCCCACAACAGCTCCTGGCACACAGTAGGTGCTCAAGCCAATGTCACCTCCCTGCCCCTGACATTCACTCTGTTTTGTAGAGGGGATTAAACAAACACCATACTCAGTGGGAGAGGAATGTCATTGCTAGGCAGCCTTCCATGGTCCTGACCCTTTCACTAAGACCCTATGCATTGTCCCAGCAAGGAGAAGGAGGCAGCCCAGGCCAGAGCCCCTGCAGGCACACACACCACCAGAAACCCTCTGTGGCCTGACATGGCCAGCCGCCACCTGACAGCACACCCTGTTGACAAGCTGTGGTTGCCAAGGGCTCTGTATCCAGCCCAGAGAGGAAATGTCAGTCACACTGCTTTTATCACATTGAGAGAAACAAGAACAGAATGTCACCGCAAAAACAGGTATGTTCCCCTTTCCAAAGACAACCCAGAACATCCCATGTGGAAAGAAAGCTGCCCAGGAATGTGTTGACCTCAGACACCCAGGGTGTATTAGTCACCTACTGCTAACAAGACCTGGGCTGGACCTGGGTTCTAATCCCCAGCCTGCACATAAGGCTTCACAGATTATGTTAATGGTGATGACAATGGTGGTGGTGGTGGTGACAGTGATGGTGACAGTGATGGTGATGGTGATGATGGTGGTGGTGGTGGTGACGGTGGTGGTGGTGATGGTGGTGATGGTGGTGATGGTGATGACAGGGATGATGGTGGCGATACTGGTGGTGGTGGTGGTGATGGTGGTGGTAGATGTGGTGATGGTGGTGGCCATGGGCAAGGTCAGCCTCCTTGGCCAGCTTCCACCTGGAACCATAGCTCCTCAGGGACAGGGCCCTCTTCCTGGGGTCTTGCCCACCAGCACAGACACACTTGTCCCAGAAGCCTGGGAGCTGGCCCAGTGGCATGTAATACCAGCTCTGTGAGTGCCTATCAACGGATTTCTCTTGAAAAGCCAAATAAAGCAGAAAATGCTAGTGGTGGCTCTTCCAGGGCCTGGGGTCAGGGTCTGAGATCCTGCACTAGGTAGGTAAGATCAGCCACGTGGCAGAGGTGTGAGGGTGAGCTGGGATACGGTGTGTAGGGCTCTAGCATGTGGGGATGCCATTTCTTAGCAAGCCTCACCGCTTGTCTATGAAAACGCCAGAACTCCTGACTTTACCTGGCTCAGGTGGACATTCAGAGGGTGACCAGCAGCTACGGAGATTTGAGGTATGAGTTTGCTTCACCTCAAATCCCACCTTGCCATCTTGTTCTCTCATAGCCCCCTGGCTTTGCAGGGGCTGTTCCCGCTGCCCTTTCATGCTCAGTGTCCCTAGCCCAAGATCACAGAGCCAGTCCCAGAGGTAAGGACAAATCCAGGCTTCCTGGCTCCAAGTTTACAGCCCTTTTGCCTGTGAGAATGGGCTGCTCAGCACAAGAGAAGATGTGAGCGGCCCCTCCTGGGGTAAGGCCCAAGGCCCAGCTTCTAGCTCTGCTCTGCGCCCGCCAGGGGCTGCCCTTGGAAGCATCTCCGTGCATTAGAGAACCTAGTGTCTGTTTCAGGCACTAGCATTCCACCGGTTTTGGTTCTTCTGTTTCTCTTTTCTTCCTCAGCTGCTGTGTGAAGGTCAGTTTAATAAAAGCCTTAGCAATGCCTGCAGTGGGGGCTCCAGCCCCCTTGGCCCCCCAACACCCTCTCTCCCCACATGGGCATGTCTCCTATTGTGCTGGAGTCAGGTTCTATTTTTCCCTTTATGAAATAATGTTATTCATAATCACTGACTCCGGAATTATGATAACAGAGGCCGGGGCCGCTGCGGCTATTATATTGTCCAGCCCGTGTCAGGCGGCGCAGATGCTCTGTCTCCGCCCCAGGCCGGCTGCCGAGTCGTGCTCCCGAGAAGGAGTTGCTAATTTGGGCGACAGCTGTAGGCGTTCGCTTCCCGAGGAACATGCTAACACCAAATCGGCTCTACCACCCTACATCTCTCCTTCTTGACGAGGGGTGACACTAATGGGGGAGCAGTCATCAGGGACACAGCTCATTTTCAAAGCCATCATGTTGACAATGTTGACAATACTTCCATGAGGAAACTCATAAGTGATCATCATTTTTAAAATCCACTTGGCATCTATGTGGTACAATTAAGCATAATGAAGTTACTTCCAAATTATGTATTTTGTTCACTAAATAATGAAGCTACTGATGGCTTACACGTAGGGGAGACAGGGAGGAGGAGGAGGAGGAGGCCACTGTCAACAGGTTCATAAAAACGCAAAGCAGAAAGAAATGGAAGAGGTTCCTCAAAGCCACGTGGGTGCCGCAGAAGCTCCAGAGAGCTCGGAATTGCAAAGGGATCCAGAAGCCCGACTCAAGGACCACAGGAGAGGGGACGGGGCAGGAGCCAGCACAGGCTGAGACCTGGGCTCGTCTTCAAATTAGAGTAGAAAGATGCACGAAGAAGGGACCGGGGGACCATTTTGGCAGCCAGCACAGCCCAGGACTCTCGGGCCCCATGCTGGAACTCAGAAGGATGCTGTCCCAGCATGGGATGACCTCGTGGGACCAAGCTCCTGTCGCCAGAGGCTGGGCCTGCCAGGGTGCTACACAAGGCCACGGAGGAGGAAGAGCCAGCTTCACGGCAGGCATTTCCCTGCTGCTGTCCTGATGTGAAATTTGGGGCATGTCATCTCACCTCTCTGACCCTCGGTTTCCTTATCTGTAAAATGAATTGTTACCTCAACAATAATACAATAATATTATGAAGATTGTACAAGCTCATGCAGAAAAGAATTACCTAGTATTCTGTCAGGCACAGGGTAGACAGATCAGTGGTATTTAATATCCGATCAATGGTAGCAATATTAAAAAGATAATCATCCACCTCATGGGGCATTAGTTAAAACAATAAAATACTATTAATATAAGGATTAATTAAAATAATGCATGTAATTGTTTCAGTACAATGGCTGTCACAGTGTAAACTCTCAAAATGATGTCAGCTTCTATGATACTACCACTACTCTGTTCTTATTATTATTTGGCCCCTTTCCCAGTGATATGCAACAGCAGACCCTCCTGTGCCCCAGGCTGGCCCTCCTTGCCTGTCCCTTGGCCACATTCTGCAGTGCAAGTCGCTTGGGGACAACATCTTTACATCAGAAGAGCTGCCGCTTGGCCAAGGCTGCCCCTTTGGGAGCCCATTTGTATTCTTCAGGTTAAAGGGCTATTTATTTTCATTCCTGTTGACCTGATTTTAATCCCAGCTACATTACTGCCCACAGCCACCAAATGGGATACATTCCGTAGAAAAATAAACTCATCCTCACAGAATGATGCTCTAGCAGTAGCGGGCAGAGGTCAAAGGCAGAATGCAGTTGCTGCCACTGTCGCTATTGGGATCTACAGCATGGGCCTTTAGAAACTTTGGGTGCGGGAGTGCAGACGAGGAACTCAGCCAGGGTATTGTTAGCTCCTGCCATGGCCCTGCTCACGCAAAGCCAATTAAACAAACAGCAGCTTCCCTGAGCACATTTACTGTATGGCTTTCCCTAAAAATAAACTACCTGGCATTGCAGAACTTGCATTTGTGGGTGCCGGCAAATGTGGAATAAAATGAAGTTCCAACACATGTGTTTGCAGCAGATGACCCTTCAGTGGGGCATCTCGCATCTGAGCTTTGACTCCTGCCCCGGGACTGGACACATTATTATCAGAATAACAACAATAGCCCACCAAGTGTTTGCTGTGTACCAGGCACATTTCTCTGCTCACCAAGCCTTGATGCATGTGGTCCCCACCACAGCCCCATGGGTGGAGATGACATGACTTGATTGACGCAGATACGGAGCCTCCCAGAGTTTCTGTAACTTGCTGGAGGTCACCCACTGGGTTGTGGGACAGCCAGGATTTGACTCCAGATCTAGCAGATACCAGAGCCTGCATCCTCAGCCAGCGCCCCAGAGGCCACCAGCAGTGATGCATCTGGGGACAGGAAGACAGCATGGGCAAGGCGTCTGGGTCACAGGCCAGCCAACTGTTGCCACGGGAGGTGATACCCAACATGGCTGGACCTCCCAGTTTTTAAGAGAATCCTAAAGTCCTCTAAAGCAAAACTCCCACTTTTTAAAAGTTGGTAACTGTTATGGGTTGAATTGTTATATCCTCCCAAAATTTATATGTTGAAGTCCTACCCCCCTGGACCTCAGAATGTGACTATATTTGGAGACAAGGTCTTTCCAGAGCTAACTAAGGAAAAATGATGTAATTGGAGTGGGGCCCTGATCCAACCTTATAAGTGTCCTTTTAAGAGGAGATTAGGGCACAGACACACACAGAGGGATGACCATGTGAGGACACAGGGAGAACACGGCACCTACGTGCCAAGGAGAGAGGCCCCAGGGAAACTACCCTTGCCGACACCTCCATCTTGAACCTCCAGCCTCCAGAGCTGTGAGAAAATACATTTCTGTTGCCTAAGCTGCCCAGTCTGCGGCACTTTGTTATGGCAACCCCAACAGACTAATATAGTAACTCATTTTAAAAGGTTTGAAGCACCACACATGACTAACATGTAGCACATGGTCCAGATGTGGCCTGCAGGCCACGGGTTTGCACGTCTGTCCTGCACTGACCTCCCATGAGAAATGCCTCACTGACATTACAGTGAGTAGTGTCATCCCATACAACGATGATGAAGAAACTTTCAGAGAGCAAAGCGGAATCCCTAGCGAGGGCCTCCTTGTGTGGGGGCACAGAGCAGTCCCAGAACTCTGATGCTCAAACTAGCCAAGTCCTGAGTGAAAGACCTTCCTAAATCCCCAGGCAATGCCAACCCTGCCACGTCCTGGCCACAGAGCTTGAAAAAGCCACTTAACTTCTCTGAGTCTCAGAAATCTCATCCCCCAGAGGTGACAACATCTACTTTGGAGAATTATGACAATGGTACCAGGACATAAGAGGCATCTACTTTATTTTTGCATATTTTTGTGCATTTTCCAAATGTTCTGCAGTGAACACCTACTGTTTTTATATGCAGAAAATATGCATCCAGCCCAATGTCTGGCACCCAGTAGGCACAGGGTAAATGCACTTCATATGCTAACAGTGGAACTTACAAGGAAGAGACAACAATTAAGACTATTTTGTCACCACAGCATCAACATTCATTAAGCAGAAGCTGGGACAGATGCTAGAAGAAACAGAAAGAGGCATTAGTAGTGCAACCCTTTAAGTTCCTGCCCTCAGGTCTTGCCAGATGAAGAAAAGAGAAAATAGGTAAGGACCCAAAAGACCTAAACAATATTATCAAAAATATAGTGCTAACGTTTAAAGCAAAATAAACCATCTTTTCTATTGCCTATAAGATATTCCCCCAAAATTGCCCATGAAGAAAATCTCAAAACATTCCAAAAATTGTTTTTAGAAAAGTTAATTTCACTGTTTTCAACCTTATCCCCACACTCAGCAGATGGTCCGACTGAGCTGCATCTACGACTTAACAAATAGAAGTGCTACTTAGAGGACAGGAGTCCATGCATAGACATCTAAAGGTCCAATACTTAAGTAGTTGAAAATTAAATTGAGAGCCCACATCGCAAAGAACGGGCGCGGCTGCGGGAGCTCACTGGCACATAGGCCCAGTACTCTCTGCATCTTAGTCTCCCCTCCCGTCCAGTGGAATGATTATAATCATAATAACAAGAATGCCAGCCTCTCAGGATTGTGACTTTGGAAACTCATGTTCACCTCTCTGCGCCTCAACTTCCTCACCTATAAAATGGGGTTGATCGTACTACAACAGCAACCCAGGAGGCTATCAGGATTAGAGATAACTTAAGCATAGCTCCTGACAAGTGCCTGGTATGCAGCAGGTGCCTGGTAAACACCCATCAGTGGCCCCTCTTCGTAGCCAGGTTAAACTGACTGGCCTCCTCACCCACGCTATGGCCACCCACTCCCTCTGGGCGGATCTGAAACTGCACTCGTGTTAAGAAAAAATCATTCTCTGTGACCCTTCCTGTGAAAACGGATTCCACATCGGTGAGACCTGGCGTATTGTTTTTTCTCTGACCACTCTTGGAAACCTGAGCTGCTCTCTCCCCTCCTTGGGAACAGGGGTACACAAATATTTTCAGTAGGAAGCTTGTGTGGAGGCAAGCGGAATCCCAGCGGCCCACCTTTAAATGGTCTATAAGCAACCACATTCCTCTGTTACTTTAAATTTGATCCGTGTCTTGACAGGCAGAACCCCTGCTTACAGAGAGGAGTGTGCACAGAAGCCCTCACCCACCCCCAAAGGTAGGGCAGGAGGGGGAAGAAGGCCCGGGGGGTGGGGAACCTGCAGCCTCAAGGCCACATGTGGCCCTCCAGATCCCCAAGTGTGGCCCCTCAGCCAAATGCAAACTTCACAGAACAAATCCCTTTATTAAGTTACAACATGGGGACTATTCTGCAAAATTTGGATTCAGTCAAAAGGACATACTCAAGGATCCAGAAGGCCACATGTGGCCCCAAGTCCGCAGGTTCCCCACCCCATTTAAATAAGAAATCTCCACCCCTTTCCCTCTGCCAGGCCGCAGCAGTGAGTGAGTGCGTGGCAGGAATCACACCACAGTGAAACCTCTCCTTCCATACCAACAAAGGAATCTGACTTCTCTCTATTCCCCCAAAAGAGCTTGTATTATCTCAAGTAATTTTCCCAAAAACCTGGGCCTCACAAAAGGTTAAATCACCTTGAAAGGACAGAATTATCACTCAATTAGCACTGTTGAAGATTAGCAATTATTAACACTTAAAGTGTGCAATCAGCACCTCCTTAACTTCAATACATCAGCAGAAGTCTAATGCTCTGCTAACCAGCATGGGGACCGCTCTGCAAATGTCCCTAACAGCTGCAGTTTTAGACAAACTGTCAGCCCCTATGAGTCTGTCATCTGCTCTCTCCCTTCATCATAAAAATCCAAATTTTCACACCTGGGATTAGGAACCAATAGTCATGCCAGTCTGGTCATGTTCTATATTTTTTAATTGGGTTTTGCAATTAAAAAAGCAAAGGCTAAGCCTTGACGGTAGGGCTGAGCTGGCCCTTCCCGAGCAGGCATCAGACACACTGGAGACATCCAAACAAGTGACAAGTACCCGTGCACTCAAGGTCGTGAGCTGAGGAGGGAGAGCGGTGGCACCATCTGGGCCCTGTGAGTCTCTAGCCAGACCCTGGGCCGCAGCGAGTGGGGACAGGATTCAAGGCCAGCTCCAGGCCCTCCCTGCACCCCACTTTCCTCGTCTCAAAAATGGGGCTCAGAGCACCTTCTCAGTTTCTTGGGAAGATGAGACCAGATGACGGGTGTAAAATGCCTGGCAGAGCGTTCGGCACAGGGCAGGCAGAGCAGGGGGCTCAGGACGAGCCGGGGCTCAGGACGAGCCTGGGCCCAGTCAGCAGAACAGGCCTGAAGGGCTCTTCAGGATCATCTTCTCCTCAACACAGAAATGCTCACTATGGGCCAGGTGCCTGTTAAGCCCTGAAGACACAGCTTTGAGCAGGACAGACAGGCTCCCTGCCCTCAGGGAGCTTATACCATTACAACACGCAGAGAGGGGGGCTGCTATGGACTGATTGACTGTGTACCCCCCAGTTCATATGGTGAAGCCCTAATCCCCAATGTGATGGTATTTGGAGGTGAGGACTTTGGAGATAATTAGTTTTACACGAGGTCATGAGGGTGGGCCCTCCTGACGGGCTGCTGCTTTCATAAAAAGAGCAAAGAGCTCTCTCTGCACACACAGGCACAAGGAAAAGCCACGTGAGGGTGCAACGAGAAGACAGCTGTCTGCAAGCCGGAAGGAGAGCCCTTACCAGAAACCAGAAAATCAACTTGGACTTCCAGGCTCCAGAACTGTGAGAAATAAATGTCTGTTGTTTAAGCTGCCCAGTCTGTATTTTCTTATAGTAGCCCGAGCTGACTGACACAGGGGCCCTGACAGAAAACAAGCCAAATAAATAAGCAAAATGTTTTTATCATACTATGTCAGATGGTGATAAACTATGGGAAAATACAGCAGAGAAGGGGGGAGCCCTCATGGGGGAATGGCCCTGAAGGCCAGGGGCAGGTCTATTTTGGACTGTATGATGAGGAAGCCTTCTCTGAAGAGGCGGTAATCTAGGCCCACAGGAAGGAACCAGCCGTGGGAAGACTGGGCAACAGCGTTCCAGGCAGGGGGAGCAGCCAGTGCAAAGGCCCCGAGGCAGCAACAAGCTTGGGTGGCTCAAAGGACAGAAAGAAGGCCAGAGTGGCTGGACCCAAGAAACTATGGGAGGGTGGAAGAAGTAAGGTCAGAGGGGTGGGGGGGCCAGGAGGGGTCTCCCTCTGCCAGACAACCTGCAGCCCAATAGCCCCTTGATTGTTTAATCCCACTCGGGCAGGAAGAACAGACTAGAAGCAAAGAAATGCTAGGTATTCAAAAGCCATTTCCTTTTCCTCTTGGGCTCACAGCAAGACTACATTTCCCAGCCACCCTTGAAGTCAAGTCCACATTTTCAACATTTAGCCCCGAGGTTCCAAGCACTCTGAGGGCCCAGCCCCTGGGTTGCATGACTGCCGTCCACTCCACCTCCATTCCCTTGTCACGAGCCTGCCAAGCCCCCCACTCAGTCTTTCCCACCCACACAGAGGAAATGAAGGACTCCGAGGCCCCAGGGGACAGCAGAGCCTCAAAGTGAAGGCACCGGGGTCCCCGAGTCACCACCTGCAGGAGACCCTCCCCGCCAGGCCCCTTCATTCTGGTCGATGGCATGAACAAAAAAATAAACATTCATAGTGTTTGGGGGGATTTTTGTTAGAGCTGTTAAGCCTCCTCCGACCCATAGAGATTGGGCATCAGAGTTACCTGTCCCAAGAGGTCCTAAGATTGCCTTAGGCCAGAGGGATGTATCCTGAGGCAGGCAGAGCTGGGGATACTGTAAAGCCAGAGGGGCATGAGGGCGTTAACCCAAGAGTCAGCCCGAGGAGGGGCTGGGCGGAGGACCCGTCACCAGCTGGCGCTGGGGCTCCACCCTGGGCGGGGTGGGGGCTCAGCCAAGGTTCCCCCAGGGCCAGGGCTCCTTCTCCAAACCCAGAATTATGCAAACAAACAAGAACATCGTAGTCTGGACCAATACACACAACAGACTGACTGTTTTCAGCACAACGTGGGGTTTTTCCTTGAGTATATGTGTGTTTTTCTATCACCTCACACTGTTGGGAAACATACATGCGACAGGATAAGAAAGCACGGATAAAAGCCACGTGATGTTTTGTGAAATGTAAGAAGGGCCAGATACCATCATCGCTAAACCTTCCCCATCACGTAAAAAGAGGAATCAATGGTTTGTGCGATGGATGAGGTCGAGTCTGGGTCTCACTCACTTTGGGGTTCAGATTTCCAACCCAGAGCCCCAGCGATCTTCACGCGGTAGGGACCAGCCCCGGTTTGAGACGCCGCCACGCTGGCCCCCGCTCACGCTCTCCCCTCGCTTTCCCAGCCCATGCCAGCGGAGCTCTCGTATTTGGCTCCTGTGTGTTCCTCCCTGCTCTGGTTTGTAAAAGCTCCCAGATGCACTCGGATGCCTCCGCAGAGGTTACGCGAATAGAAGTCAGGTCTTCTTGCCTTATCATGGGGTGATATGTCCAAGGTCAGTGCTCAAATCGAGGTGCGTGTGTCCTGTCCCCCACCGGGCCCTCTCCGCTGCTGCCCTGGCCAGCAGGCTCTGTCCTCTGGTCCCAGAGGCTCTCCCCAAGGTCACTGCAACGCCACAGTGTGGGGCCTGTGCAGAGAATAAAACAGAAGAACAAGGCCTCGACTCAAGCTAGAGACACGGCACCAAGCCAGTGCCCAGACTGCGCTTTCATCTGAAGACTAGAGACGTGGACGCTGGAAGCCAGAGCTTCCAGAAATGGACAGAGGAAGGGCGAGGAGGTACAGTACTTCAAGGACCCTCAGCGGGGACGTGAGGTGCTCTTTGCCAGAAATCTCTGATTGGCTGCATCAGGCTTTAAATATTTATTGATGAAATCATTAGACTTTCCCAAGGAGACCCCTCACCAGGGCTGGGCCTCCCTGCTAATAAAAAATTCATTACCAAAAGTCCTGTTACAATAACACAAGAGTCAGACTTAAACTGCCCAAAGCAGAAGAAACGCCAAGCCCCTGCTGGGTTCTGTGTCCTCCTCCCCCAGCCAGCCAGCCCCCAGGGCCCCAACAAATGCCACAAGAGGGTAGAAAAAGCAGCCAGGGCTACCCTCTCAGAGCTGTCCAGGGCCTCAGTTTCCCCAGTGCTGCTGGAAAAGAGAAGAAGGCTCCAGGCAGGAAGCCTCTGGGGGATGACAGGTGCATAGTCAGGCCCATCTCCTGCTCCCGTATCCTCAGTGATTTATGGATCATCTGCTCAGTGCCAGGCCTCATGCTGGGTGGTGGATTGTCATCACAGCCCCCCACTGCACACCCCTCCAGAACCTTCATACAGGGGTCTGCACACCAGGCCAAGCCTCCCACCCCTGGCTGCCTGGCTGCTTCCAAACCTGGACCCAGCTTGGAACCAGGTGCTCCTATAAACTGACTGGGGGTCCCACCTGGAGCCTGGGCTGGCAGTAGAATTCCCTCTGGGCCCTGTGAGAAGCCCTGCCAGCCCCCTTGGTTCCAGCATCCCGTGCAGCTGGGCACGCTGCCATGCTGTGGTCACCCTAGGCACTTCCCACCCTGCCCACTGTGGGGATGTCCCTGCTCAGATGACCCAGAGGACCACCCTTGCTAGCTGTGGCACCCTCTGGGCCCCTTGCTCTTGGCCCCTCCCCACGGTGGCCGAATCCACCCCCATGCCCCACTCCTGAGGAGAGCCCTAGTTGCCAGGCACAGTCCCTGTCTCTCGGAGTTGGGTGACAACATCTGGAATCAGGAGACGTGACTTTAGACGTGACGTCAGATTGAGCAGGAGGCTCATCTTTCTGAGCCTCAGTTTCCCAATCTGGAAATAAATGTTATACCACGATTCCTTCCCTGCCTTTGCCCAGGGTATTGGGAGGCTCCAAGAAACTGTGGTTGTGGGGTTCAGCCACCTGCAGGGTGAACAGCCCCATACGTGCCCCAGGATGACAAAGGCCCTGGCTCTTCCAAAGTTTTATTTTTGAAACATGCGGAGTCTCTGGCCTGCAAGGATGACCATCCTGTCCCTCCCTGTCTACAGCTCCCTACCACTCAAACTGGAGCAGGTGTGAGGCTGCGGGGTGTCCTGCAAGGATGTGGCACCATGTGGGCTCACCCCGTGAGCAACGCTGAGCCTGGGGCCAATGCGGATGTGCCCAGCACTGTGTCCAGCTCACCCTAGAGCCCACCAGGCGCCTGCTGGGAGCTCAGACTTTCTCCCCCGAGACTAAGCCCAAAATGACCCCTCGCAACACTCCCAACTCCAGCTGGCAATTTAAGAGAGACAGCAAGACGCAGGGGAAAGCACCAGAGTAGGATTTGGGAGACTGGGGTGAGTCCCGGCCGCACCCCAAAGCCGCTGTGCAGCCCCAGCTACGGCCTGCTTGTCTCTGAGCCCACGTCCTCATTCGCGAAACTGATTGGCTGGACTAGGTCACTGCCTCACTCACTCCCTCCAACTAGATTCATCGGAAACCTATAATACTCCAGTTCTTGGCACTGAGGATGAGGAGGTAAGGAGGACCCGGTCCAAGCTCTGAAGCATTCCCAGTCTGATGAGGGAGACAGAGTTGCACAAAATATTTCACAATTTGGAGTAGGATTTTGAAAGATGGATACACAGAGGCTTCTGTGAGCCCAGAAGAAGAAGCAACTAAACCCACCTCACTTGTCCATCACTGTATCCCCAGCACCTAGTAGAGAGCAAGCGCTCAGGACACGTTGGGTGGATGGGCGGGTGCACGGGTCAGTGGATGGATGGGTGGATGGATGGATGATTGGACGGATGGATGAATGAGTAGACGGATGGATGACTGGATGGATGGATGATTGGACGGATGGATGGGTGGACAGATGGATGAATGAGTAGATTAATGGATGAGTGAGTGACTGAATGAATAGGTGGATGAGTGGATGGATGGATAGGTAGATGGGTGGGTAGGCAGAAGGATGGGTGATTGAGTGGACAGATGAGTGGATGAGTGGGTGGATGGATGGGTGGATGGGTTGGTGGACAGGTGGGGGGGTGGGTAGGTGGATGAATGGGGGGTGTACAGGTGGAGGGGTGAGTGGTGCGTGAATGGATGGCTGGGTGAGTAGATGGGTGGTGGGTAAGTAAGTGATGGATAGTGGGTGGGAGAAAGGATAGCTGAGTGGGATGGATGGAAGTATGGACGGGGGCCTCTCTGACTCTTCTGAGGAGCATGAGCTGTCCCCCTTCCTGTGTGGCCCCACGGACGCTCACTCAGAAAGGGACTGACCCAGCGAACTGTCGTGCAGAACCCATTTAACAAGAGAGACAGACAAAAGGAGAAAAGGGAGAGAGACAAGCCAAGGGCAGAAAGAAGCAGGGGTGGGGGAAGAGAGGCAGATGGAGAGAAGAGACAGGGAAGTACAGCTGGAGAGCAGAGACGGAGGGGAGCAGGGGGAGGGTGTGGAGAGGCGGAGAGGAGGGACAGCGCTGTCCACAGGGGTCGTGATTAGCAAGACGATAGCACACAGTGGGCTGACGACAAGGTTCTGCTCTGAGCAGGTCTCTGTTGTGCAGTTTCGTGAACACCTGTCAGGCAACAGCAAATGCACAGTCCCTGCGCTCACAATTACACTGTGGGTAATGGTGACTCAGGTGGCAGAGGACTGGGGGCTCCCGCCAACCAGTGGGCAAGGGGCTGAGGGGCCAAGGGCGGGTGGCTGCAGCACGTACTGGCCACAGGGGCAGAGGTCCAGGTATTGGTCAGGGTCCGCTCACCCTTGCTGGCAGCCTGGTCCAAGGGGCAGGCGAGCTCATGGAACCATGAGCTCAGTGGGATGGCAAGGACACCCCGATTTGTAAACACTGGGCTTGGACACCCCCACCTGGACACACGGCCCTGGGTGAGCACGCCAGCCCTGCTTTCCGCCTCCCCTGCACAGTCAGTGCTGCCCTGCCCAAGACAACAGGAAGGGAAGACGAGCTTGCACAGGACCCTGTGTTCCCAGTGCAAGGAACGAAAGCCAGCCCTAAAGCTCAGGCGCAAGGGAAGGGAGCCCGTGCTGGGCACTCCAAAGTTGAGCCAGACTCTCCCAGGGAGGCTGGTGCTTACAGCCGCAATTAATAGCGGTAAATTCATAGTCGATTTAAAAAGCAATTACAGCCAACAGTATTTTATTAGTAAAGCAGAAGAGAAGGGCTGCCAAGTGGCGTTGGTGAATCTCAAGCCCACCTTCCTGCAGGCCTGGCTACCGCCCAGGGGCAGGCCCCCACCTGGCTGCCCGGGCCTGCCACCTCCCAGGGGTCCCGACCTTCATGGTCACACCTGACAATCTGCTGGGTCCACCCAGCAGCCAGCACACCCCAGCACTGTGCTAGGAACTGCAGGCCCAGCCACACTGTCCTCCAGGAGTATCCCACCTAGCAGGGATTTGGGCAACATCAGAGGTCAAAGTTCCTATGCAGGGCATGCGACACCCTACCCAGACCCGCCCATGGGCTCAGACCCCAGTTGTCCAGGCATGGCTCAGCTCTCTTCCATGCTGGTCTTCAAAATAATGATATTTAATTATTAAACCTTGTTCATAATGGGAAGTCGCCTGAGTAACTATAGCCCCACTGTGTGATGCTGAAATTGTCTATTTGTTGACACTGTAAATAACCCTGCTGCAGATGCCTGCGTGTGAAGTGCTTTCCTGGTTCTGAATGAGGGATGGCCTTCAGAGAAATTCACACAATGTGGGATTCCTCCATCACATGGGTGGGGGGTAGGTGGGGGGGTGTATTCTTAAAACAAAACAGAATCGTATCTGTTTACAATACTGGCAGAAAATGCACAGAAATACTCTTTCTACTGTACCTTTGCTAGTGTTGGGTACTACCTTTTGTTCATGTGCTTGAAGCCCCTTTTTTAAATGTGCCAGATATTTCCTGGTGCCAATGGGGGCCCCCATGTAAAACAGAATCCTAACATGTTCTGGGGGACTGAAACCATCCAGTGGCTGGGAAAATAGGAGCGCAACAGGTCAGCATCCACTGGGAACACCAAATGCAGCAAGGGGGAGCGTCATTTCACCCCCTTATTTAGAAACACAGTTCCTGGGGCTTTATTACCACTTAGAGCAAAGTTCACGCCTGGGCTTTAAAGGAACTACAAAGTGTCCAGTCCAGTGGTTCTCCAGCCCACACGCTAAAGCCCAGCAAAGAATGCCAAAGGCAGGCCAGGTCTGGGCCTCCTCAGCACCCTGGGCATGTGTGTGTCCCAAAGGCCACCCATGGGGTGAGCCCCATGTCCATCCAGCTTGACCTCTGTCCACCTTGTCCAAGCCCTCATTAGGCCGACAGGGGGTGGAAGCAGCCAAGACATGAGCCCAAGTGGGCAGGCACCCCTGGCCCTTGACCTGGTGATGTTCTGGGCCTCCCCAGGGCCTGGGGATAAAGCCTAGGGTCTCGCTCAGTAACCTGGCACCAGGGCCCCCAGCCTCAGCCAACCCCTGGGCCTTGTCTCACTGCCCACACCCACCTCCAGGCCCTGTGCTCCATCCGCAAGAGCCCTTGCAGCCCCCGAGGGCTCCACACCTCCACTCGGTGGCCCCAGCTCCCTGGGGATAAAAATCACCTTCGGTATCTCCTCCTCCTGCATTTTCAAGGTCTGTTCTGCCCTCCCCAGCCCTCTTCCCAGCCCCAGGAGCATCCCTGCCTCTCCCAGGCTCTTCCCACTCTGCTCACACCCCTGTCCTTCCTCTGCCCCGGGCTGGGAGCTGCCTGAGGGCAGGGCTATGTCCGGATCAGGCATACCCTCGGAGCCTAGCACAGCGACAGCACGAAGGCGAAGCTCAGGAAATGCTGCTGAGAGAGGGAGGAGGGCGAGGAAATGCCCCTGCTGCTGTGCCACTGAAGAAAATGACGACATGTTTGCAAAACGCACGGAGAGAAGGCAGGTACTTGTGATGGGTTTGCAAAGGCCCCCGGTCAGGATGTTTAAAATAGAAATACTGAGACCTCCGGTTGCCCAGAGTCATCACTGAGGTGGAGGGGCCCTCTGCTGCCCATGGCAGGGGGTGGAGAGAGCATGAGCATTGAAGTGAGACAGACCAGAGCTCAAATCCCAGCAACTCTGGTCAGCAGAGCTGCCCCTGGGCCTCAGGTATGGACACGGTGCCCACCCCCATACCTTGTTGTAAGGATTACGGATGCTAATGCATTGCAAGCACCACGTTCAGTAACTGGCATATGAGGTAGATGTTCAATGAAATTGAATTCCCCCTTGGTAGCAGTTAACCAATGTCACATACATGTATAGGGGCATGTGTCTCCACCTTATCTGGTTATAACCAAGGAGAATGCTGCCACCATGTTCCAAATACGTTTCCAACAAGGTGAGGCCTCTCATATAACCACAGTTCATTTTCTGATAGCGAAAATGTAGAAAAACACAACTATTAAAGACAAAGGATTAGAATTTGTCCCCAACTAGCCATACAGTCTTAGGCAAGGTAGTTACCATCCTTAAACGTCAGTGTCTTCATCTGCAAAGTGGGGGTTGATGAAAGTAGCCAGGCCACTGGGAGGGTGAATAAATGCACACGTGAATAAATAGCACATAATCACTGTGCCTGACATAGTCTAAGAACTCAAGAAATCAGTTATTTTTACTATTCTTCAAGTTTACAGAACAGTTTCCTCCCATGATATGGCTCCCCTGACTGAACTCCAATTTCATCATCCTTGCAAGAAAACCAGCAGCACTGGAAAAATGAAGTGCCCTATGGACACGGAGTTAATGGGGAGTAATTTCCCCGGGCATTCCGGGGTGCGACCCAGGGAGGCATCCATAGGATGGCTTGTCTCATATTGGCTCCTGCAGCCCCTTGGCCCAACACAAGGGACGCTCTTAATTAACTCCCTCTCTACTGCTAATCTCAGTAAATCATTAGACAATTGCGAAAATCACCCTCACTTCCATCTGTCAAAACTGTGGTTGCCTCTGCCTGTTCATTTCACGCAATTCACAAAAAGTTGTCCTTTTGAACTAGCATGGTTTTCGGGTATTAATCGCAAGTCTATTAGCGCAGACACTGTCATAATGAATTGAAATTTACATCGTGTGTAATCTCATTAATTGTGCGATCATATCGAGTCTGACAGTTTTAATGCGTTACTAAGGGAAAATAGTCTAATACATGACATTAAAGATCTTATCAAGGTTAATTTGCCTTAAAATGTAGTTACTACAGAATTTTTCATTTCCAGATACTGTGGTTTAAATGCCCAGCGCTTAGATCTCGGAGGAAAGTGTTCACACAGACCCGCAGAATCAGAATGGCATTCCTCACCTTCCAGGTGGAAAGGGAGGGGTGGAAATAAGCATAGGATTGGAAACGCTCAGGCGAGGTTTTCAGCTCTGCCACTTAAGTGCTATGTGATCTTGAGCAAACTGCTTAACCTCCCTGGGCCTCGAGTTCCTCACCTGCAAAGAGATACGGGCGTCCCTACATCACTCGATTGTCATGAGACTAAAACAGGTATACAGAAGACCCAGAAGAATGCCTGGCACACAGTAGGTGCTTTTTATTCTTATTCACATGATTCTCAATGAAGAGGCTAAAGTTCTCCAGCTGTCCTGAAATCACATCTAATCTGTATTTTCTAAACGTAATATTGGTCGTGCAAGTACAGCACAAGTAAATCTTTCAAGATTTTATGGCAGACACCAAGAAGAAATAAACACCACAGTCTCTGCTGTCTGGAACAAGCTTCCACAGCTCCAAAGTTTTGCTTTGAAAATCAGTCCCAGCACGGTATGAGTGACATTTTTATCACAAGATAAAATTCCCACCCTTCCCCCATCGAATCCATCCAAATCCCTGGAAGGAAACCGTGGCAAACGCCCCGCTGCCTCAGCCAAGAACAGGAGGGGGACCAGGCTGAGGCTTTCCCACGCCCTGCCAGCAAGCCAGGACCAACCTGGAGGGGCCCAGAGAATGCGGTCGGGGCCACCGTGCTGTCCGCCTTCCCCAGTGTCGATGGCGGCGGGAGGGTCGGGAGCTGGAAGGCACAGCCAAGAGCTTCCAAACGCCTCTTTGGACTCAGCTGGGCACCTCAGCCAAGACTCCTTCCTGACTGTTGTCTGCTGTTTGTGAGGATAAACAATGCGTCAGCACGCAGTGAGTCAGGTGAGGTGCAGTAAGGGGGTATTAGCTTTGCCAGTCAGGCCTCATTTCCAAAAACCAGCCCACCTGCCCGGCTTCCAGCCAGGTGCCTCCCCCTGACCTCCTGGCGCAGCCTGGATGGGACCCAGCTGGCCAAAGGCACGTTTCTGCCCCTCCCCTCAGTCTCTGCTCGTCAGACAGCAGAGACTGCCCAAACTGCTCTGCCCCCTCCAATGCAAGGAAAGCCCCCCACCCCGCCCTCCCCTTCCTTGCTGCCCCAGCCCCTGGCGGGGGGGTTGCCCTCTGTCCCGTGGGCCTGAGGGCAGCACTGAGGCTGCCCTGTGTCTAAGTTTATCCCTTGCTGCCAGCAGTGGCAGTGAAGACCAGGGTGCTGGGCAGGTCGTCTGGTTTTCTTTCATTTCTGGAAGTTTCTGTGTGATAAGCCAGGCCTGGCCTCCTCAGGACCCACAGCCCTCCTCATCTGGGTAACTGGCATCTGCAAAGAGGGCCCAGTGATGTGGCCTCGGCAGACAGCTTAGACCTTAAATCCTAGGCCCTGTGCTGGGGGCAGGGTGGGAGCCGATGGCATTTGCCTGATTGTCAATTAAGTCAAAAAGACTGTGGACACGTGCACCTGTCTTTCCGTGCACAGGCAGGGCAGGGGTGTCAGGATCCACATCCAAACTGCACCCACCCCCAAATCCTCCATGTCGGTATTCACTTGCAGGCTCAGGGAAAAGAACACTTTGGGGTGACTTCGATCTATACCAGGCTCCAGAAGCTGGCTAATCCTCCCAACTACCCCTGGAAAGAAACATCGCACCCGTGCTTTACAGAGGACCACTGAGAGCTTCCCGGCTCCAGCACTTCCCAGCTGCAGGGCCTGGAAACCTCAGGGTCCCCTCTGACAAGGGCTGTTGCTCTTCCTCGTGGGGCACAAGTAGAACAAGGCAAGGTGCTTCACACTAATAGGTGGAGCGCAGCCACCGTTTCTGAGTACTCATCATGTGCTGTGTGTTAACGCACCTAATCCTCCAAACAGCCCAGCAAGGTGTGTGCCGTCACCTGCCCTGTCCAGCACAGTGCTTCCTCTTGATCTCCTCTTAGGCCTATTTTCCAGATGGGGAAACTCAGGCAGGCAGGTTAAGAAACCCCAGGGTTGCCCAGGTGGAAAGTGGCCACGGTGGGCGTTGAAGCCAGGCGTCACCCCCAGAGCCAGAGCCCTTGTTCTCTGAGCTTTGCTGCCTGCCGCTTAGTAAAGTCTACACAGTGGGGCCGGGATCCACCAGGGGGAGAGATTCACTCATTGGCACCCTTCCCATGCCAGACACATCAAACCTGCCCTGTTCTAGGTGTGGGGATGACGGTACCCACCTTACAGCTGAGGCTCTGCCATGTCACCTGCTTTGCCTAGTGTTGCTCAGCTGAGTGGGTGGTCAGGCCAGAAGCTGAACCTAAACCCGCTTGGTTCCAAAGTCCCAGGCGCTTCCTTTAGCATCACCAACACTCAGGAACAGTGGGCTACAAGGCGGTCCCAGCCTTTGTGAATCACTGTGAAGCCCGTGCTCTCAACCAGCCCTCCAAGCGCCCAAGAGAGGCCAGCACGTTCGCACGGGGCACAGAGGCACACGGGGACGCCTTCCTCAGGCCACAGCTGCAATGACTAGAAGGATGTAAGCAGGGGCTCGTGCACCCCTGGGGCCACTCTGCCTGGGCGGAGACTTGGCCGGCACCCAGGAAGCAGGCATCAAGGTAGCTGCCTCTTCCTTCCACCTTGGCAGCTGCAATTTACAACTGAAGATAGCAAATTAGTCCCGTCTGCCTGCTCACAGTTCTGAGGGTTAACAACCGTTATAATTACTGCCCACATCAGCGGCCAATTACCCCCCTCAGGCTATTCTTCAAGGCAGATTATTTTATATGAAACTTTATAGGGGACACTTCATTACCCTGGCTTCAGAAGTCCTGAAGGGAGGGCAGGTCAAAGTCTTGCCTGGCCTTCTTCCCTCTGCTTAGCTCGGGAGCACCGAGTGGGCTGGGCCCCAGGATCCCTGCAAGGACTGCCATCATCACTGCAGTCCCTTTTGGACTACCACCACCGAGGGCAACAGGACACACCTTGGCCAGCAAGACAGCCCCAGCGGGCTTCCCAGCCTTGAGTGGAGACACGAGAAATGAACAGGGCACACTTCCCCGCTGGGTTCACCTGGCGCCAACTATGCAATTTGCAAGGCCACATCCAAAACGAAATGTGGGCCCCTCCTTCAAAAATTAGGAAGAAAGTCAAGATGGCAGCAGCAGCGATGAACCCAGCATGGCCCTTCTGAGAGGGAGGCCCTGGGCGACGGCCCAGGTGGCAGCCCGAGGAGCCGGCCCTGATGGAGGGCCAGGAAGCATCCCCTTGGGCTGGGTCACCTGAGCAGCAAGCATTGGGTCCAGTGCTTTGGCCATAGGCTGCTTTAGAAAGATGAGTGCTTGGCCCTACCCACTCCAGACCCCAAGGAAGTGCTTTGAAAATCACAGTTAGCAACACTCAGACCCAGAACTACAGGAACAGGAAGGGCTGTGGCCAGGGACAGGCCCCTCGGACAATGACCTGTAAGCAGCTCTCCGCAGACAGAGGACCAGGATAGAGGGAGCAGCACAGGAGAGGACCTGCCGCCGGCCCCCACGTGCACTGCGACCCTCATTCCCAGAGCTGGCACGGGGTGGGCCTCAGTCCACGAGCGGATGAGGCCTTCCCCGACCCCCAGATGGAGAGCGCCTCTTCCCTATTTGTCTGCAGTAAAGAAGCCAAATGCAAAAGGCCGCATATAATGTGATCCCATTCATATTAAATATCTAGAACAGGCAAATCCACAGAGGCAGAAAGCAGATTGCCAGGGGCTGGGAGTGGAAAATGGGAAGTGACTACTTAATGAGTGTGGGGTTTCCTTTTGGGAAGATGAAAATGTTTGGGAACTAGATAGAGGTGGTGTTTGCACAGCATTGTGAAGGCACTAAATGCCACCAAAGGTACACTTCAAAATGATTAATTGTATGTTATGTGAATTGCACATCAATAAAAAAGAAAAGCTGCCGTGAAGATTGAGTGACATCATGCACGAGGTCCCTGGCACATTGCAGGCCCTCAGGAAATGGTGTCTAGGGTCACTATGGAGCCCTCTCGCCCACGATTCAGAAAACAGCCATTGCTCCAGTTGATCATCCAACTAGCATGTGCACCTGCAGCGCCTACTGTGTGCCAGGCCTCTTAGAGGGTGAAAGGGAAGGTAGACAACTGAGCTCCACCCCACAGAGCTGGGAATGCAGCTAGGGAGACCAAACACAGCCACGAATAGCCAACACGAGATGGGGAGAAGGGCAGCGCACCGAGGGTTCAGGGCAGGGAGAATTGCTTCCTCTGCAGGAACAGGAAGTCTTCCTGGAGGAGGGGCATGGAGCTGGGCCCTGGACCGGTGGAGAGGAAGGGTCCTCCAGAAGGAAGGAACAGCCAGTGCTAAGGCCTTGAGGCTGGAACAGAGCAGCTTCCCACAAACGCTCCCAGGGTGGACCCCACGCCACTGACATGCTGCCGTCGGCAAACATCTCCTGCATGCAGACCTTGTGCCAGGCAAGGAGCCAGGGGCTGAGACTCAACAGTCAACAAGACCGTCCTCCCAGGGCCTGTGGGGTGCTGGGCCCTGTGCAGGGACTGCCAGGCTGCCTCTCCAGACCCAGAAGAGCCTGCAAGATGGGCGTCCTTATCTTCACCCTACAGATGTGCAGCCGAGGCTGGGAGAAGCAGATTTGCAATGCCCGAGGCCACACAGTCAGTAAGATGCTGAGCAGGGACTTGAACCCAAGCCCGCATGAAAAATACAGCAGGACTGTATTTTCCTTTCTAAGATGCTGGCACACTTCCTCCTCCTCATGCTTCCTTTGCTGCTCGGGGCTGTGGCCTGCAAGCAGGGTGTGTTCCGGCTGCTCTGGCTATGTAGTAGGATGAGGGCCACAATCATCCAACTTGGCCGGTGATGGGGTTCAGGGATGATGGGGTTCTTGGCTACAGACCTACAGCCACACCCTCCCAGTCCCTACTGCCTATAATAAAGCTGACCATTGATGGCTAACCGTTGGCTCCAGTGTATTATCCCTCAGTGGGTCCTGAGCTCAGGGTGGGAGCAGGGGGTGTCACCAGATGCCTCTGAGACCCCATCCTTCCTGTCGACTGGCACGTTCTCTTTCACCGTGGTCTTGCCTTCCAGCAAGGAGCAGCGGCCTGCAAGCACTCAAGGAGTTTCTACCCTCAGGTGTGTAAGTTATGCTGTGCCCCAGCAAAAGGCTCCGGAGGAATATTCCAAGCTGTGTCCTCAGAGAGAGGTCGCCTCAGGCCTGCGAGCCCATGGCAGGCAGCCTGCTTGGATTCACGAAGTCCATGTGGGAGGTGCCTTTCCCGGAGGAGGAAGCCGGCATCTTTCAGGGCAGGAATCTCCACAAACACTAGAAGATTCAGGAGCTCTGCCCCGGCTGGGGCGACCAGCCAACCCTGTCTGCCTGGCCTGTCCTGGTTTTAGCACTGAATATCTCATGTCCTGGGAACCACTTGGGCCCCAGCCCAGCCCCCCACCCCACGCTGATGCTGGGTTACACGTTCATGCTCCATCACAGGGGTTAAGCCGTGTGATGGGAGGAGCCTGGGGGTCACGCAGGCCTGGGTTCAAGTCCTGGCTCAGTCTCTTACTAACTATGTGGCCTCGGGCATTGCAAATCTGCTTCTCCCAGCCTCGGCTCTGCGTCTGTGGGATGAAGATAAGGACGCCCATCTTGCAGGCTCTTCCGGGTGTGGAGAGGCAGCCTGGCAGCCCCTGCACAGGGCCCAGCACCCCACAGGCCCTAATAGGTGTCTGTTTAGGTTAGAGTCCTACTTATGACCACCCCGGCCCTGGCCAGGACCCTGACTCTCTGAGCCTCAGGGTCCTTGTCTGTCGAATGGGGCGAGCCGGCGTGACACGTAGCCTCGATGCTCATGCTCGGCCTTGAGTCAGGAGGCTCCTCTCTTGGCATCTTCCTGTGGCCCTCACCCTTCGGGACATTCCTCCCAAGACTTCCCAACCCTGGAATTTGCAGATATGAAAATGCCTGACCTGGTTCTTGGCTTTCTCCCTCTTATGGGTTGAATTGTGTCCCTAAGAATTCATATATTGAAATCCTAACCCCAGGACCTCAGAATGTGACCATATTTGGAGACAGGGTCCCTATAGAAGAGATCGGGCTGGAATGAGGTCATTAGGGTGAGCCCTAACCCAATAGGACTGGTGTCCCTATAGAAAGGGGAAAACTGGACACAGAGACAGGGAGAAGCCATGTGAGGATGAAGGCAGAGGTCGGGGTGATGCTTCTACAAGCCCAGAAAGGCCAAGGATTGCTGCACCCACCAGGAGCTGGAGAGAGGCTGGGACAGGTTCTTCTTCGTAGCCTCAGGAAGAACCAACTGACCTTGCTGACACCTTGATCCCGGACTTCCAGCCTCCAGAACAGCTGAAGAATAAATGTGTTATTCAAGCCACGGAATCTGTGGTGCTTTGTTATACAGCCCCAGCTGTCTGATACAAGCCCCCCATCACATTTTGTTCAGGAGTCCGTGTTCCTGCACACATCTTTGGGTCATGTGACAACCACCCCATGTCTCCTCTCCCACGGATGGCCGCTTCTCCAATAGAAAGCTTTGGTCCCTGCCCAACATCAGCTGCACGAGTGACAGGGAGGAGAGAAAGGCAATGCTCCAGGGGCTGGATTTTCTCCTAATAAAGCAGCCCCTCCTGCCCCCAGACTCACAGGCCCTCAACTCAAACCCAGGCCACAGCATCGCGGCTGGTGACATCACATCACTCACCCCCAGTGTTACACACAGGGCATCAGAGTCACACAGGTTAAACCCGCTGGGAAGCCCCTGGCGTGGGCCGAGGGTGGCCAGAGAGGTGCTTCTCACCCAGGTGTCTTCATGAACTTCCAGGCAAAGCGGATGAGCCCACCTGAGCCGAGGGGTGCAGGTGCTCCTGGCAGACTCTGCCCTGCAGCACCCAGGTCTGGGGTTTGCCAGTGTCCTTAGGCTTACTGTAGGGACCAACAGCTCCCTGGTGCAGTGACAGCTTCGTGGCCCAGGCGAGCCATGTGCCTTCTGAGGTACTGCGGCCCACAGAGCCTTCCACACCCGGGAGCACAGCTTCGAAACGGGCTTTGTGGGCCAGAGGAATTGTAACCAATTATGGCAGCTGTCTGGTATCCTCCCACTTGGGATTAATTAAATGGTTTCCAACTGTGATGGAGGCGCTGCATAAAATATTTTTAAATTAATTTTTAAAGAATAAATGAGAGCATTAACATTTCATGTGCCAGCTGAGGGATGGAGACAGGAGCGTGGGCAGAGGGGGTGGGCAGAGCGGGCGGGCAGGAGAGCGCCCAGAAAGAGCACTGCACCCGGAGTCCCAGAGCCTCCTGTGTGCCCCACCTGGCCCTGATGGGTGACTCTGGGCCTCAGCTCACCCACCAGTACAGAGGAACTGGAGCAGATGACCTGGTCACCTGCAAGCTCTGTTTGTCGAGTGTGCCACCTGCTCATCCATCCATTCAACAAACATCTTCTAGGCGCTGACCATGTGCTGTAACCAGTGAGCTCAAAACCCAGCGGGGACCCAATTCCAAGGTAATGGGGGATGCAGAGGCAGTGGCAGGACATCTACAGGGACCCACAAACCTGACTCCACAGAGAGGGTGGTGGGGTCAGCTGGGAGCCCTGAGCTCACAGGGAAGGGAAAGGTGTTTCCAGCCAGGGAACAGCATGAGCAAATGAGAACACCGGAGAGAATGCTTGGTCTGGAAACTCACAGAAGCCGGGGGTGACAGGAGGGGAAGGGAGCAGTGGAGGCACAGGGCCGTGCAAACTCTGCTGAGGAGTGAGGCCTTCACTGACTCATTGCTGAGGGCAGCTGGGATTCCTGGCCTTAACTAGGCTTCAGCCCCTGACAAAGCCTCTCCACGCCACCGCCAGGGAGCAAAGATGGCCCTTCCTGCAAGTGTAGCACCCTTTTAGGGGCACCTCACCATCTTTAAAGTCCATGCTCCTATGTGGCTGCAAGGCCCACGTGACCTGCCACCACCACCTCACCAGCCACCTGACCTCCTGACCAAACATCTGCCCTGAGGAGTCTCTGGGCCGGGAGGCACAACATGGACTCTGATGTGCAGAACTGGACCTTGTCACACTAAGCCAACCACTCTCTTCTTAGCCACAATCATGTATTAAACTCCTAGTGCATGCCCAACCCTTTGATTTAGGTCAGCTCAATAACGCCTTGCAACCACGTTGTGCAAGGAGAGAGGATTCCCATTTCTCAGATGAGAAGTCGGGGCTCAGAGCAGCTCAGCCACGGGCCCGAGAGCTCCTGGAACCTGGACTAGGATCCAGTCCGTCTGTCCCCAGCACCATGAGGATGTGGCCTCTGCCAACTTAGCCCTGAGCCCAAAGCACAAAGTTCTTATAAACTCTGGAAGCTGCCGCCCACCACGGTTTCAGGATTGCATCCGGGGCACAGCTCATTGGAGGTGCTCTTGGCACTTCCACAGAGATTCTAGGAGGAGTCCCACGACCCTGGGGACCCCGTCCTTGGAGACGACAGCCCTTCACCCACCAGCTCACATTAACCTCCTCGGCCCAGGCCAAGGCTGCAACCCACATGCTGATGGAGGCAGAGGACTCCCACTCCCAAAAGCTGAGAAGTGTCACTGAACCACCCCTGGATGCTGTCACCTCTCTTCGACAGAGCAGGTGGCTTCCTGAAGCCCCAAGAAGGGAATTCACAAAAAGGTGGGAGGAGCCATGCCAAGCTCTTCTAGTGTCTTCGGTGGGAGGAGGGTGGGCCCCCTCCAGGGGCCGCATTCAGCAGAGTTTGCATGGACCCCCATGAGCTGGCCCTGTGCCTCCACTGCTACCTTCCCCTCCTGTCACCCCTCCAGGCATAATCAGCCAGGACACAGGGGTGGGAAGCCTTGCATCCAGCGCCCTCGGATGACAGCAAACATCAGGACATGGAACCAGATGATTGTCACGGGTCCAAGAGGCCTGGTAAGAAAGTGACCCTTGTGCACAGCCCTACAGAGAAGTTGCATTATCACCGCCCTAAGTTACAAATGAGAGAGCCAGGCACGCTCGCCAAGCCCCAGCCAGGAGAGGGCAGAGCTGAGACGTGAGCCAGGTCTGCACCCAAGTCCCCACAGCGGAGGTCCCCTCTAGGCCCTGTCCAGACCTCAGCCCACACTCCACGCCAGGCGTCCCTCCTTGCTGCAGAAGCCCTAGCCGCTCAGCCCCATTCCAACCTCAGCCCCACACCCCCCAGCTGTGAACCTGCTCCCTGAGCCTCAACCTCCTCATACGTGAAATGGGACTAACACGTGCCCAAGAGTGGCAGGTGGGCTTAGGAAGACAGAGGGGGTGCATGCTTGTGTCTCGGGATCATAGTTGCTAGTAAACAGTCCTGGAAACCCACCTTGGTCTGCCTCCAGCAAGACCACAGTTGCCCTCCAGAAACGTCCAGCCTCGAGGCAGGAGGGGAGAGCAGGAGGGGAAGACAGGGGTGAGGCCCGCCCAGGGAGAAAGCAAAGGCTTCCTCCGAGAAGGCAGCTTTCAGCACGTGTGGGGTCTGACGGAGCCTGGAGGAATTCCTCTCTCATGTTTGGGTTCTCTGCAAAATGTTTGGGTTATCAAAGCATCCCCCCTCCCCTAAAATTCCCTTTACTCCCAAAGGAAGGTCAAGAACAAAAACATTTTTCTCTTTTTTTTCTTTCCAGACTAAGTGGAGACCTATACAAAAACAACTAAAAATAACACATTTCTTGCCCTGTTGCTGGGCCTTGCAGAAGCTAAAACTCGAAGGACCATAGAGAGGAGAGCTGGGGGCACGCCCTGGACAAGAAGGATACTCAGAATTCCAAGCATAAGCTTGGATCTGACCTCAGCACAATTTACCAGCTGGGCTGGGTGCTGCAGAGTCAGAGCTGAAGGGCCATAGACACCCTCTGTGTAAAACCCTCCATGGCTCCCCACTGCCCCTAGGATCAGGTTCAAAGCCCTTGGCCTGGCAGATTGCATCTCAATGCATGTCCTTAGCTGTATTTCCCTCCCTACCCACCCCTTTCCCCCAACCTCCAGCCACAGAGCACCTCTCTCTGTTCCCAGAAGACGCCCAACGCTGCGACACCTGCTGTTCTCTCTACCAAGAGTTCTCTCTGCCAAGCGTTCCCACCCACCAGCCCCACTCCTGCTTGTCCTACAAGGCCTGTTCAAATGCCAACCTCCTCTATGGAGCCTTCTCCAGTCGGCCAGAAGGATGGGTCCCTCCCTCTCTGGGCCCTGGGCACTTTGTCCAAGGCACCATCACCACCTAGTCAGAGTGGACTGCCGTGGGCCAGACAGTGACCTATCAGAAGGCAGGGATCGTGTCCAATTTCACTCTGTGTCTCCAGTGCCTTGTGCACACTCCTTGGCTTTGAGTCCCTTGTTCCTGCAAGAATTTAGGAGGTCCAGGTGGCCCTACCAGTCTGAGCCCAGGACTCATGTGTGTCCACAAAGGGCTCCTAACTACCCACAAAGAAAGGCTCAGCAGTGAGACTGCCACCCACCCAGCCAACAAGTATTTATTAAGCACCTACTATTTGCTGGGCCCTGTGGCTGCAGTGGGGAGGGAGGTAGGAGCAGGGGGAGGAGACCTCCCCGCCAGCCCTAGCCCCGCATGTGTCAAGCCCACGGAGCACCCCTTAACCTCTGCACCCTGGTATTTCCCTTGCAGCACCCAGCGGGCTCTTGAGAGGAGGGGTCAGGGGACCTGTGACGGTGCAGAGCTGGGTTTCAGCCCAGGGAGCCACAGAAGCCGTGAAGCTGGACGGAGTCCTAGTGGGCTGTGGTCCAAGGAAGCTGCCCCGGCTGCATGGGAGGCCTGACCCACCGGGCAGAGATGGGAGAAGGGAGACCAAGTCCGTGCCTTCCGCTCCCTGCCCTCTGAGGTTCCTTGTCCTCCTTTCTGTGAGGCTCAGGCTGGAGAGAGCAGCTTCCCCAGCCCTCCCCCAGCCTAGTGAGGCGAGGCGAAATGTTCTGACAGAAAGGAACACTGATGGCAAGATACAACTTCATGTTAAAGGTATTTCATCCATAAACTGCTTCCTTATTACTTTCAGATGGCTGGAAATTACCGGCTTGGCCCGGAGGAGGTGCAGGAACCGTGCCACCACAGGGCTTGGGCTGGATTGGGCTCTCAGGGAAGCAAGGACACGGAGTTGGGACCCAAGCCAGTCCTGGGGTGCGGCAGGGGGACTGCATTGGGCCCTGGGCACCTGGTGGCCTCTCTGGGCCTCAGTCTGCCCATCTTGAAGCTCAGAGGCTGGACCAGGAGGTCTCCCAAGTCAGCCCTCACTACGTGCCGGGCCCTGTGCAGTCTGGGGGGTGCTTCCCACCCAGCCCCTGGCAGGACCCCAGCAGCCCCCACAACAGAAGACTTCACATCTGGGCTGGCGCACCAGCCAGTGCCTCAGGAAACTGGCATCACACATCGAAACATACTTAACACCTTCAGCAAATTAATTGGTGACTGGAGGGAGCCCCGAGGCCAGCAGCCGGTGGTTTCCTTTGGGTTCAGATTAGAGACCAGGCAGAGGGCGGGAGGGGGCCCCAGCTATTGCCGTAACTCCAGCCCTGGGCAGAGGGAGTGACACCTGATCCCAGAGGCAGGTGTTGCACCCTGTCCTCGCCCGGCCACTCCTTCTAAACCCAAAGCCAGTGGGAAACAGGAGCCCCTAGCAGGGGGACAGGCTGCCCCGGAGGCCTGCCCATGCAGCCTTGCCTCCCAATCCCCTCTGCTACCTGTCCTGCTGTGATGACCACAGCCAATGTGCTGCACACCTGTGAATGAGGCCACTGCCCAAGCACCTGCTCTGTGCCACTGCTTTCCACATGGACTGTCCATCTCAACCCTCAGCGCGACACCGCCAGTTACACGTGACTCTCTCCCCATTCTACTGACATGGAAACTGAGTCTGGTACAAGGGCCACACCTAGTACAAGGCCAAGCCCATCTTCCTCTGCCTCCCCCACACTGTCCTGTCCCCAGCGGCCAGGACCCTGTGCTCCAGGCAGAGGGCAGAGATTATGTTGTCCACAGGCAATCCTGGGAGGTTCAGGGGCTTGTGATTACGAAAGTTTCTTTGGGTTTGGAAGGTCCAGCTCCACACGTGGTGTGATCTGCCTGTCCAGTGGGTGGGGAGAGTTTAAGTCCTTTAGGGTGGGTTCCCTGCACGTCCTTCTAGATGTGCTGGGGGGCTAAGATCGTCCCTCAACATGCCCAGCCCAAGCATCACCCAGGCCAGGGTCAGGGCTCCCAGGAAAGGAGGTGTGACTTCTTGAGGCTCTGCCTGACTCCTCCACCCTCCCCTGAGCCGAAGCAGAGGCAGGTTTAGCGCGAGATTGGGTCGACCTATGCGCCGGTGGGCAACGACGTGTCTGTCTGGAAAATACCCACCACCTGCAGAAGGCTGAGGGTGCCCCTGGGTGCTGCTTCTCGGGGAGCAAACTTCAGAGGTGAGACGTGGATGAACACAGTCCCCAGGCTGCCCACGTGCAGCAAAGCATCTCACGCCCAGCAGGTGCATCTAGGTCCTCCGGCCCTGCTACGAGACCCCCACATCAGGGTGACAGGCCTTTCCTGAGCTCTGAGCGCAGGAGAGAGAGGATGCTGCCCACTAGCAAGGACAAAGGAGGCACCTGGCACAGTCAGTGCTCATTAAACACAGGGCTCTCTTCCCCCTCCTCGGAGCCATGCAGGCCTGTGGATGCTCCTTCGTTAAGAAGCCACACCCCCAACCTCACCCCCAGGAAGAGCCTTGGCTGGTGGCTCCCACCCTGGGGATGGCCTGGCAGAGGGTGGATGTTGGAGACGGGCCCGGGCTCAGGCCCCGGCCCCACCCATTCCCATGACATCTCAGGCAACTCCCTTCCCCTCTTGGTGCTTCAGTGTCCCCATCTGTCACATGGGACTCCTGCGTCTGCCCTTCGGGGTCCAGGGAGGCTCACAGGAGGCAAAGGACTAAAGCCACAGACCCCCTGCCTCCCATGTGCCCAGGAACAGCTTCATCAGTCACCTGGGAGCTCGTTAGAAACACAGACTTTACCCCGACCCACTGAGTCAGCCTGTATTTTAACGAGATCCCCAGGGGGTTGTGAGTGTACGGGAATCTCAGCCGCACTGCTGGGGGGATCTTACAGACCAGGCCCTTCCCTGCTCTGACTCCAAAGCCCTTTCCTCCCACCTGTGGTTGGATTGAGGTGTCACCTCTACCAGGGACCGTGCCTCCCCCCTCTGTGGGTGCTGCCACCCACCCACGCCCCTGCCTCACTGGGGCCCAGCCCCAAGCTGCCTCAGCTGAGCACCACCCAGCCAGCACCTGCCAGGCGGCTGAGGCTCGAGGAGCAAGACCCTAACTGCCCCTGCCCAAAGGGGTGTCCAGCCCAAGGCCCGGGAAATGTGAACAGGACCATGTCACACCAGCTGCAGGCTGACCGCCCCCTGCAGTCTCCAGCCCAAGGAGAATGCAACCCAGACTCCTCCACATGGGTGAGGCCCCCACCGTGTGCCCCAGCCCCTCCTCACCCTGTCTCCCCACCCCGGTGCCCTGGTTCCCTGGCCCAGGGCACACCAAGCATGGACCCAATTGGGCCTTTGCTTCTGCCGTTCCCTCTGCCTGGAACATTGCCCTGGGTCTTCTCACCCTCCCGGCCTCAGTGCACACTATGTCCCTCATGGGAGTGTGAGCACTATGTGGGCAGGGACAGCGAGCCTTGTTCATGATGTCCCCTGGCATTAAATGGCACGCAGCCATGTGTGGCTCTGAGTTCATGTTTGTGGGATGAACGTGGTGGGAGAAGCCTGGGGAGCCCCTGGCTTGTGTGGGCTGCCGGCAAGCCTCAGGAACGTTCCTTCCCACTAAGGCTGAGTTTCCCCGATCCTCAGGAACCTTCCTGCTTCTCAGGGCAGGTGAGAAGTTCCAAGGCCAGCACAGGTGCAAACTGCACTGCACATTGCAGAGGGCTATCTATGGCAGCATTTACTTCCACTTCCAAATTTCCACTTTTATTTCTAAATTCCAGAGGCACCATGCCAAGTAAGAGCCAGGAGAGGTGCGTATGAGCCCAGCCACGACACTGACTTGCTGTTTCCCCAACAGTCAGATGACATCGGACTTGGATGTTCCCAACTCTGATGCTCTGTGGGTAAGGGGTGTGCGTGGGGGGGGACAGGTGGGAGTTGCAGTCAACCACAGTCCCATCCTCCAGGAAGGATGCAGATGTCTTAGGGCACAGCGGCCGTGGCCTCAAACTTACCAAGAGGCTCTCTGAGGTAGGCTGGATAATGGCCCCCAAAGATGCCCACGTCCTAATCCCCTAAACCTGTGAACATCACCTCACATGACAAAAGGGCTTTTGCAGAAGTGATTACGTTAAGGGTTTTGTGATGGGGAGATTATCCTGGATTATCCAGATGGCCCTAAATGCAATCACAAGGGTCCTTAAGGAGCACGAGGCGAGGGAGATTTGACTGCCGAGGAGGAAATGCAGCGTGACGATGGACGCAGGAGGCTGGAGTGGCGTGAGGGAGGTGGTGGGGACGCAGGAGGCTGGAGTGACGTGAGGGAGGTGGCCGGGACGCAGGAGGCTGGAGTGACGTGAGGGAGGTGGCCGGGACGCAGGAGGCTGGAGTGACGTAAGGGAAGGGGCGGGGATGCAGCCCCCAAGAAGCAGGAAAAGGCCAAAGATCAGCTTCTCCCGTGGAGCTTCCAGAAGGAACCAGCCCCACCCACACCCTGATTTTAGTCCCATAGACTCACTTCAGACTTCTGGCCTCCAGAAGCTTAAGATAATACAGATGCTCCTCAATTTATGATGGGGCTACACCCCAATAAACCCTTCATAAGTTGAAAATATCATTAAATGGAAACTGCATTTAATACACCTCATCTATTGAACACCACAGCTTAGCCTATCTGAACTTAGACGTGCTCAGAACTCTTACATTAGCCTACAGTTGGCAAAATCATCTGACATACAGCCTATTTTAAAGTGAAGTGTTGAACATCTCATGTAATTTATTGAATACTATATTAACAGTGAAAAACAGAACAGTTGTATGGGTACTCAAAGTCCAGTTTCTACTGAATGCATATCACTTTCACACCATCGTAAAGTCAAAAAATTTTAAGTGGAGCCATCTTAACTTGGGGACCATATATACATTTGTGTTGTTTCAAGTCACTAAGTTTGTAGTTGTTTGTTACAGCAGCTGCAGGAAACTCATACGCTCTTCTTCAGGTTTCTCTCCAGAAATGTGTTTCGCAGGAGAACTTGGGTTGAAGGTGTTTACGAAAGAAAACCTGACGTGAACTAGACCTCTCCCATAGGCTGGACTCCTGAGGCTGCTGTGTGCTCAGGCGGGGGCTGTGTCCAGTGGCTCAGGTGACCCCTCAGAGGCATGCATGACCAGCAGCACAGACGCCAACTATTCCTCAAGTGGCTCAGTGTGGCTGGGCCAGGAGGTGTCTTCGGTGGGTGAGAAAAGTTTTCTCGTCTACATTTGGCTCTGCTTGAAGCTCCTCTGGGCTCCCACAATGCCCAACCCCAGGAGCCTCTTCCCAGCTAAGCCAAGCATTAACTGTGCCTGCGTGGGCAGCCCCACAACTTGCCCTTCCAGGCCCCGGGTGGTGGCCACGAGCAGGAGCTCTGAGGGCCTCTCAAAGCCCCCATTGAGTGGAGGGAGCTGACCCTGTGCTCCCTGCTTGGGAGCTCTGAGTCACTGGACTTGGAAAGAGCCTCCTGATTCTTCCCCAGAGCTGGGGACACAGGCCCGGAAGGGACCCAAAAGCTACTGTTGCCTCCAGCTTGGTCCTCCTGCCTGAGGGTCCTAGGGAGAATGCCTCTCACCTGAGCGCTGTTGTCAGCCAAGAATGTCTGTTGGGGCCTCTTGGGGCGCAGGCCCAGTCCCTCCACTGAGCTAGCTGGCAAGGGTGTGCCAACCAAACAGGTTGCTGGCATGGGATGCTCATTCTTGAGCAGGAGGGGCCTGTAGAGATTGGTCGGCTGATGTGACTCTGTCTACATGTGGGGAAACTGAGGTCCTGGGGGCTAGATCCTGGGGGCTGGGCCCTGGCCAAGGCCACAGTCCTGACAGACTGTAAAGCCACGAGAGCAGGGCAGGGTTGCTTGTGGCCCACTAGGTCCCTAAGGCAGAGCACATAGCAGGTGCTCAAGAAACGTTTTCTGAATGAATGAACAAACTCCACACTTGCTGCCTAGGACTTGTCCTAAGACAGCCCACAAAGATCACTTACTAAATGACCCTACACAGATCTGAGCTTCAACCCTAGCTACGAAGCCCTGGGCAAGTGATTTGAGCTCTAGGAGCCTCAGTGTTCATCTATAAAATGGGAATGATCTTAGTACCTGCCTCCTTGGGCGGCCGTGAGGATTCAATGATGAGCATGTGTTAAATGCCCAGTATCATGCCTGGCACATTGTAGGCTCTCAACCCTTGAGGATAAGGAGGAGAGGGAAGTTACTGAGACACGTCACTGTGGTTGGTCCCCAACCTCGGGAGTCCTTAGTGCAGAGGAAGGCTGTCCAATGCCCTCAACAAGATGAACAAGAGGAGGCATCCTGGGGAGGAACTGCAGGGCCCAAGGCCTGGAGGAGGCAAGAGACCATGAGCCAGGATGGTTCCGGAACAGGGACGCCTTCTGGGGCAGGAGAAGCAGCTGTGCAGGGGAGAGGTGAGCTGGGGCCCATGCCAAGAGGCCGGGTTCAGGGCAAATAGGGTCCTCTGAAAACATGTCCACCCAGGACCCCAAAATGTGACCTTATTTGGAAACAGGGTCTTTGCAGTTGTAATCAAGTTACAATGAGCTCACACTATATTAAGGTAGCCTGAATCCAATCCCTGGCATCTTTACGCAGGAACGGAGCAGGAGATTTGTACGCAGAGGCACACAGTGAGAAAGCCATGTGGAGGCAGACACAGAGACTGGAGAGATGCAGCTGCAGGCCGAGGGACACCAAGGATGGCCTGGAAGGATCTTCCCCCACTGCCTTCTCAAGTCCTGGGACGCTCGGTCAGTAGCCCGACTCCTTTGACTTTGGACTTTTGCCTCCAGAACTGTGAGAGAATGAAGGTCGGCTGTTTTAAGCTGCCTGGTTGGTGGCACTTTGCTGCAGCAGCCCCAGGAAACTCATAAGGCACCTAACCCTGCAGGCCTGCCGGGTCTCCAATGAGGCAGACCAGACAGGGACAGGGAAGGGGTGCTCCAAGTTGAGGGGATACCCCCGGGAGGACTTGCCAAGCAGCTGTGAGCAGGGGCAGAGGCCAGACGCCCCTTGGCTGTGGGGGCCCAGGGACAGTGGGAGAGGCCGCTGTGTCCCGACTGCCCATCAATGGGGCCGTTCACCAGCGAGGGCGTGCTGGCCCTGGGCCAGCCCCTCCCTGGCCCCCGTGCTGCCCTGTCCTCCACCTCCGGCCAGCGGCACTTCCTGCCCCCAACACAGGGCCCACGGAAGCTCAGCTGGCCTCTTGCCAGGGCCCAGGGCACGGTGCCTCTAGCCTCTCTGCTGTCCCAGGCTTGGGAGGGTGACAAGAGAGTGACAAAGACATCAGGCCATATCGACGAGGCTGTCATCACTGTGCACTCCTGACCCCATAAGGCCCCCTGGCTGCTGTGGTGCCCTGGCTGTGAGGGTCCAGGAGCACCTGCTGGGACAGCGAATAAGGCTGGGCTCAGGGTGTGGGCGTGGGAGGGTGTGGGCACGGGAGGGTGTGGGCACAGGCGAGCATGGGCACGGGGGAGCGTGGCAGTGGTGCCCACAGCCGAGGGGCCCTGGGCCGCCCTCCTGTGGAATGGGGAGAACAGTTCTCCCTCTGCGGTGTTCTGGGGCTGGAAGAGGCGACACCCCCGAGGAGAGCCTCGGCAGGCGGGGGTGCCTCACTCTCTTCCTCCCCCATGTGCCTCAGTTTCTTCATTTGTTATACCCAGGAGAGGGACTGGACAATGACCCTGTGGACACCATCCAGCTTGCAGCTCCAGAAGCCACAAGCTCATGTGCTCTGGGCAGCCGACCTTCCCTGTCCAGGAAGCAGATGCCAAATGCTGAGAACTGTGGTTTCTATGTTGGAGGCAGAAATGTCCACCATGCAGCCCCAACCCTGGCCTCTCAGAGCATATGAATACTTGACGTGGGGCCAGTCCTGTGTTTTGCCAAGATCTGATGCCTCCCACCCTGGAGAGGAGGCTGTGGTGACCAGAGGAGAAGCAACAGGGGTGATCGTGGGGGTCCAGCTCCCAAGCCTCAAATGCTGAGCCCAGGAGTTCAGGGAGCCCCGTTGCCCAGCATGAAGTCTGCACCCCGTTCCTCAGCCCTCCCCGCACCTCCACTTGAGCCTACCCACATCGCGTCTCAGAGCTGGGGACCCTCTGGCTGGGCTAGGAGGTCCACATCTGTGCCCAGCACAGGGCAGCAGGTCCCTGCTGCACCTTGGCACCCCTCAGGTGTGTAGCAGCAACTCCTAATCGACCTGGACAAGGAGATGCTCACTTAAGTGACGAGTCTGCCTAAGAAAACAGAACTGAGCAATGCTCCATCTGCATCCATGTCAGCAGCAGGATGTTCCAAACTCAGGCAGGAAGAAGGGAAGGCAAATCGGTGGCTACGGGCAGCAAGGCCACCAACTCCAGCCGGTGCTGCATCCCCACAGTCACACAGTGGGGGCACTGCTGTCCCCATGATGCAGGTGAGGAAACTGAGGCAAGGAGGAAGTACTCTGAGAACCAGACCCTGACACCCCCTGCTAGGCCCCCCACCCCCAGCAGTGTCCTGAGGCCGCCCAGCTCCTGTTACTCATCTTGTACTGTGGTCAAACCCTGCTCCAGGGCCTCCAGAACACACCTCGTCACCTCTGAGCCTCTGGGAATGCTGGTCCCTCTACCAGGAACACCCTTCCCTGCTTCCCCATCCCATGAAATCCACTTGACCTTCAAAAGACACCTCTCGTGAGGAGTACTCGCCGCTCACTCCCAACCTCCCCTCGGGGTGTCAGGGCCCCCACCCTCCGGGGCTCCCCTCTGCCCCTGCACAGACCCCACTGGGTGGTCACTGCCCCCCACCTCGTGTGGCAAGCCCCCTGAGGGTAGCGCCTGGCACACAGCAGGTGCTCACAGATGCCTGCAGAATGGTAAGGGGTATCTCCATGCCTGAGGAGCAAGGATGCCCTAGGGAAGGGTCCCAGAGCTCAGGCTGCAGGGACATTTAGTGGCCACTTGATCCCCCCATCTGAGAAGGAATGTGCCTGGAAAAGGAATGTGCCTGGGGACCTTCCAGAGCTCTGCGCATGCCCCCAGGAACAGTGAGCTCACTGCCTCACAGAAAATCCCAGCTCTGTGCATGCCCCCAGGAACAGTGAGCGCACTGCCTCACAGAAAATCCCAGCCCATATCCAGAGTTAATACTGTGAGATCGCTGTTCAGTGGAGCTGCCCCAGCCCAAACTCGGCCTCTGGGGCCCCCAGTAACCTGCTTCCCCAGAGCCCTGCGGACGTGTGAGGCCAACAGCACTCCCTGAATTTTTCCAGAGATGAAGACCACCAGGCAGTTTCTCCAGCTGTTCCTTCTTGCCTGCTTCACTCACTCATTCATTCATTCATTCATTCATTCCCGGGGGCCTGAGATGTGCTGGGTACCATGAGAGGTGTTTTGCCCACACCGTCCAACTTAAACTGCAGCAGCAACAAGCCCCATTTTACAGCTGCAGACACTGAGGCTCCTGGAGGCGACACGTGCTCACGGCTGGCAGGTGCTGGAGCCACACCTGAAGTACCTTCGTTTGGAGGGAGAGGCCGAGGTGAAGAGCCCCCCACTGGTTCCCCAGCCTCCTGCGACTCATCTGGAGATGGCGTCGTACCTGTCCCCACCCCAGAGGGACTGAAAAGGTCCAGGAGACGGTGCATACAGCCGGGGCCTGCACCCAGCAGCGGGGTGACAGCCCACACCTGGGGCCCGTGGTCCTGTGCTCCACCTACGTCTCGCAGTAGAACCGGCTGCTCTCCTCATCCCCACTTCGCAGAGAGAGCAAGCGACTCCTCCCAGGCCAGGCGGCTCGGCAGAGCCGGATTCAAACCCTGGAGCGGGTGCCAGCCGCCATGGGCTCAGCCACCGTGCTGCACTGCCACCAACCAGGGACAAGGACATTGGCTAGGAAAGTGACAAAACCACCCTCTGTTAAAAGGAAAACCACAGCTCTGGCATGTCCATTCACACGTGACAACTTTTGTGTCTTTTCTACCCCAGTTCTGCCCACCCCATGCCCTCACTTTCAGGCTGCCTTTAAAAGCAAATGGAACTCAAGATGGTTCGGGGGGGTGGCAAAGAGGGCTCCTGGCAGAGCCAGTCACCAGCTTGGTGTCCTGGACACAGTATCCAGCCAGCCCAGCCCAGGGGCCCCGAAGATAAGCCTGGGGACCACTCTCGTCTCCTTGTCACTGTAATTAGGAGGTGCCAGGACAGTCAGCGTGACAGGAGAATCATAGCCCCACTTGCCCAGGACTCACCCTGCGCAGCTCCCGACGTTCTCCCATGACAGCTGAGCTGGGCGGGGTTGGCAATGGCGACAGACAGTCCCTCCCCCGCCTGCCAGCCCCAGCTGGAGCTGCAGGAGCACCTGCTCGATTTCAAGTGGGGGAGCATTCTGGGGTCCTGCACACCTAACCCAAGAGTCTCCAGTACTTCTGAATTCCTCCTGGCTCTGCAGCCCTGTCTCAGCTCCCTGCGGCCACCTGCCTTGCTGACAGCTGCACGACAGGCCACCGTTGCAAGACACTCAGGTAGGATAGGAAGCAGAGCAAAACCCAAAGCCATCTCGCCAGAGACTCCGCCGAGGCAGCCTGGCTTAGTGGAAAGGGAATGGGCTTTAGAGCCAGACTGTCTGGGTTTGAACCCCAGCCCCAACACCTGCTGGCTGTGGGGTCTGGGCACCCGCCTCCCTGAGCCTGCAGCACCCAGTCTGTGAAGCAGGAGGTTCCTATGGGAGATCCGCCTCACGGTAGTCCCATCCCCTCCCATGGGATGCGTGGTGTATACCAATGTCAACAGCACAGTCCCTCAAACAACAATTGAGCCGGGGTGACGTGTCCAGATCTCCTGCTAGAGCTTTGAGTATGTTCTGCTGCCCTTGCTCAGATGGGGAGATGGGGACACGGGAAGACCCTGGGGTTGAATTAACCCGAAGGTGGCAAACCAGGACCTGACACCAGGAGGGATAAGGAAGGATGGAGCTAGCTACAAATGCCACCCCTGCCCCCCAGCCACAGGGCAGTGGGCCTGCTTGTGATTGAAGGGATTTAGGAGCAGGAATCTAGCCCTTAGCCCCAGAGACTGAGTGGGCAAGGGCATAATGGTCACCTCAAAGGAGCCTCCACAGCTCCTCCCAGCCATCCTGATGCTCTGCCCTCCCCAGAGCCATGCCTGTGGGGTTCTGAGTGTAGCCTTCTCAAGGTCAAGGATGACCTACACCTCTTAACCCTGTAGGCCAACAGGGCGTCACTGTGCAATTCTACACCAAGCCCCTTTGGGAGGCCCACAGGCTACATTTCACTCAATCCTGGTATCCAAAGAAAGCAATGATTCTCCTGGACAGCCAATTTGCTTTATCTATGGGGTCCCAGGACTACTGTAACTAATCCAGTTCTCCTTTGTGCTTTGACTGCTAGGATGCTCCTCATCTTACTTTTGCTTTTGTTCTTTTCCTGCCATTATGTGCCTTTTGTACTAATTCCCTCAACTATTTGTTATCTTAGTGAAGTATAAATACCTATTTTAAGTAAGCTACCTAAAGCCGTTTGTGGATCTAGGCAGTTATGAATACATAAATAATATTCGATCCCATGCTAAGTGATAGTTGTGTGATAATGCACAATTTATAAAGACTTTTCCTATGTGTTACAACACCCAGTGAATGCAGAATTGGAAACTAGAACTCTGAGAATATTGTAAAAGACAAAAAGAAGAGGGTGGGCCTCAGGGTCATAGCAGATTTCAGGAGGCACCGAGTCCTCGGCCTTCAGGGTGGAGTGGGGTGGGGGAAGACACAGGGCAGGCAGATGGGCCGCAGCTGGTCAGTGCCCTCCCAGCCCTCTCTGCAGAGGATGCTGGAATTTCAGCCACTCCTTCTAGCACCTCATTTGAAAGTCCTACCCCATATGAATCCAAAACACAAATTCTCCCAAGAAAAAATAATCAATCTCTTTGCAAAGCTGTGCTTCATGAAGGATGTGCACGTGGGGAGGGCGGAGGGGCCGGACCCCTGAGGGGCTCGATGGGGGGGGTCTCCCTGAGGCCCTGGTAAAACTGAGATGCAACAGGCTAGAGGCCTTCCCTGGAGCAGCTCACTGTCCCGTGGGAAGCGGGTACATCCCGGGAACCAACACCGTGAGACTGAGGGAGGGCAAGACCCTGCAGAGCTGGGTGCAGCCGGGCCAGGCAGGGAGACGGAGGGAAGGCAGTACTTTGTGTCCAGAGGGAACAACAGCTGCTAGGGCCAAGGACACAGGAGGATGTAGCCATTGCACTGCCGTCTCTGCCCCCATCTCAGGCCTGAGGACAAGGGGTGGGTCTCCAGGGCCCTGGCCAACAGGGGCTGGGGGCTTGGCCCACATCTTCGTTCCTCTAGTCAAGCAGCATCTAGTCTGCTGGGCCCAACATCAACATGCCGCCTGCGGGCAGAGGGCTTGCTGTGCCTCACGGCTCGGGAGGAAAAGGCCTGTTTCTTGGTGGAAAAACCCTGGGGATAAGCCAACTGGCCCGACTGCTTAGAGCAAACAAGGTCAACAGAGCCACCTGGGGAAAATATACATCAAGCCACGCCACCGCCCCCACAGCCTCCCCTTAGAGTTAAAATAAAATTGAATGCCTTGCCCGGCCCTCAGGCCCACGTGCCCTGAACCTCCTCCGGCTCCAGCTCTGGCTCCAGCTCACCCCACGGCCTCCCAGGCACTCCTTCCACCTCACGGCCTTTGCCCAGCTGTTCCCCTGCCTGGAATGTTCTTCCCCCACATGGCTCGACCACCCTGTCCGAAAGCACACACCCGCCACCCTCCCCAGCCAGCCCGTCCCTCCTTAGTCCTGGCTCTGCCTCAGGCCTCACGGCACTTGTGCCCATGGGAATTATCCTGTCGCCTGGCTTGTCTCCTTAGGTACTGTCCATTTCCCTGGGGCTGGCAGCTCCGTGAGAGCAGTTCACTGCTATGTCCTCAGTACCAGGAGTCCCGACACCTTCTTTAAGTGAATGCATGAACCGGGCGAACGTGAAATGACAGAAGAGCACAGGCAACCTGTTCTCAAACCATGCTCTCATTTCGCCACTGACCTTTTCCCAACCTTCCATGGCCAATTAGCAGTGACACAAGCAGCCCCACCTCCAGTGTGTTCAGAGGGACTCTGGCCAACATCATCAAAGAGCACGGAGCCCTGCCTTTCCATCCAGAAACAGCGGCTCATCCAAACGCGTGGATGTGTTTGCGTTTCTAAATCCCCCACCAGCAGCCGTCTGGCGCCCGTCAGCTCTCACGCCAGCCATCTGGCAACAGACTCAGAAAGCTGCATCCTCAGAGTGAAATGTCAGATGTGAACCTTCCCAGCAGGTAACAGCACACACCTCAGGAGGACGTGAGAAAACCTGGCCTTTTCCACGTTCCTACTTTCTAGACATTAGCCGTGTCCTCTATGAGGATTCGCTGTCCAACCTTAAAACCGCATCTCTGGATGTAGAAGGCACACAGTCTCCTGAGCTATGCACACTCTTAAGAGAAGTGAACCTTTCTTTGAGCTACCACTAGTATGGAAAGAAGTGCACCTGGAGCTTAGTTTTCTAAAAACCTATATAAAACGCTTTGATCATTGGTTTAATTCTAAGCACTGGGATGGAAACCTATTTTTAAATGATGCATATATTTCCCTATCTTTTTTAAAAGATTACACTAAATATCACCCAGTATCCAGACACCAGATAACCTAAAGGAAGGAAGCAGGGTGGGGTGAAGCAATAGGGAGGAGTGGAGCCTGCAGCAAAGCAGAGAGCACAGGCCCTGCCAGAGGTGGGGCAGCCACTAGTCTGTATATGCCAATTGCCAGCATGTGGTAATACAGGGCCACCAGTGTTGGCAAAACTTTTATTTGCAAGAGAAGTCAGAATTCCAGATTTTAGGTTAAATTTCATGCTTTTTAAGTGCTGGAAAGTGTCATGTAAGCCAGAAGAGACAAGTTAGAGGGTCCAATTTGGTCCTTAGGCAACAAAAGCTAAACCTAGCTAAATTCCTGGGTAGAGTGACTGACCCCACCACACTAAGCCTGACTAAAGAGGAAGCTGGCCCACTCCCAGGCACAGTGCTATTTACATCTCTTCTGCACACAATGTCCAGAAATCAAGCAACAATGTTAAGACATGTTAAAAAAAATCTTATTGTAATCACAAAAAACTTGAAACAACCCAAATGGTAAATGCAAAAACACAAACTGTGGTTTATCCGTACAATGAAATACTGCTCAGCATGGAAAAGGAACAAAGCACTGATACATGCCACGACATAGATAAATCTCAAACACATTATGCTACATGAAAGAAGCCAGACTCAAAAGGTTGCATGCTGCATGATTCCACTTAAGTAGCATTCTGGAAAAGGCAAACCTATAGGGACAAAAACCAAACCAGTTGTCAGGGACTGAGGTAGGAGGAGAAGACAGTCTACAAAGGCACACAGGGGAACTTTGAGGAGGGATAGACTTACTTTATATCTTGATTGTGGAGGTATTGGTATAACTATATAAGCCTGTCAAAATTAATATTATTGTACGCCTAAAACACTACATTTCCTGGTATGTCAATCCTACCTCGGTAAACCTGGAGGGAAGAAAGGAACGGTGGGTCTGTGGGTAAGGGGCTCTGTGGGAACAGCTTAGTAACTGCTGCCATTGAGCAAGTGCGAGTCACGCACCAGCTGCTGAGCTAAACGGTTCAGCTCATTTAATCCTTCTCACAACCCAAGGGGTAGTTCCTACAAACATTTTACTGACAAAATTGGGCACTGAAGAGGTAAAGTGAGTTGCCCGAGCTCACGCAGCAATGAGTGAGAGCTGGTGCTCACCCAGGCACATCTGACCCCCACGTGTGCTCTGGATGAACTAGGGTTTCAGTGTGAGGTCTGTGGGCCCCTGAGGGCAGGTTAGGTTCCCCATCACGCCTCTGGCACCCCACACAGTGCCTTGACCTTACAAGTGGCTGTACACCAGACAGCCCTACCCAGGCAGAGCAACGTTTGAGCACCAGCACCTCAGAACCAGATGCACCAGCATGCAGAACCCAGCTCAGCCACCTCTTAGCAGGATGGCCTTCAGTGACTTACTTCCCTGAGCCTCAGTTTCCCTGCTAGTAAAGTGCAGATACCTACCAACAGGATCACTAGAGGACCAAACAAAATATATGTGCAAGATGACCAGCCAGTGTACACAGCAGCACACAGTACTCAATAAATGGAGTTGCGGCGCGGCGGCTGCTATTTCACCCAGCACGGCACCAGCTTTGTTGTCCTCCCTGCATCCCTCATACCAAATGGCCTGGACAGTTTTATGTACATGTGCTCATTGTTGCTGCCTCCAGACCTTTGCTAGAAGCGTCTGTCACTCAGCACGCCCTCCCAACCAGCTTTTCCCACTTCCAACTGTTGATTTCAAGGCCAGCTCATACAAAACCTTCCCTCCTGGCTGGAATTCAGCCCCACCGACAGGCCAAGGAAGGATGCGGAGGGTTGTGGGTGGGAGGCGACCCCTCACCCGCACCCTCAGTGGGCCAGTGTGTGAGCAGAAAGGGACCCCCAGGGCTCCAGCTGGCCAAGAGCAGCTGCTCCGAAATCCTGACAGAGGATGCCAGGTGCACACACGCACACGGGTGGCAGCCCCGGGAGGCAGGCCGTGTGGGGGCGTCAGCCAGGAGTGAGAGAACAAACAGCCAGGCAAGTCTGTCACCACTTGCCATCTGGAGCTGTCAAGACACTTGCAGGAAACACCCCCACCCCAGCCCCTGGAAGCTCTGGTGCAAGAGAAAGGGGGCTGGACTGGGCCCTGGGAGAGCTGGGTTTGGATCTAACTCTGCCACTCAGCAGCCCGGTGAATGCTCTTTCCTCATTTGCAAAGTGGTGACGATGCTTCGGGAATCAAGAGGCAGGGCAGCAAAAGCTTTAGCTCACAGTACAATCCGAACTTTCTTCTGACCTCCAGGATCACGGCCACCTGCCTGGTCCTCCACCTCCTGCCCCTCCACCCCTCACCCCGTACCCCCAGTCTCCTGCCCTCCCCACCACCTCTTCCCACCCTGGACACCCCATCCTCATGGCCCACCCCCCACCTGTCCTCATGCCCTGCCCCCACCTGTCTACCGCACTGCTTCTAAAGGACTTCCCTTCTAGGCTTTTGTCATGTAACCAACCATATATTTATCATGCTTATCTGTTTACCACCTGCCTCCCCTCCCCTCCCCTCAGAACACTGGCTCCATGAGAGCATGGGGTTTTTTTTGGTTAATTCACTGCTGTGTCCCCGTCCAAGCTTAGCAGTGTCTGGCACATAGTAGGTGCTCAATAAATACTTTCTGAATGAGTGACTGGTCCCCAACTTCTGTACTTAGATTCATTGGTTGTTTATGCCAACCTAGGCTACTGGGCTATGTACAGACACAAAGTTCCCAATACCTGCAGCCCAAGGTTCTAGAACATCGAAGACGTGTCAGGACGGAAAGGTTAACTTTCCATAAGGGCTGAAACAGGAGGAAGCTCTGGGTGTTTTCTCTCTTTGGATAGTGCAAGTCATTCCAGATGGCCATGACCTTGCATCTTGAGCAAACTGGCTTAAATTACAGACAGGCAAGCTGCGTGCAGCCTTGTGTGTTTGGAGACTTATAAATAATGACCTCCCAGGCCCAGAGGGCTGAGGCTCCCGCTGAGCTGCTGCTGGCAGCAAGATGGCTTGACCTGAGTTTGTGGACCCCCCACAGGGCACCCGGGGTATGCCAGGAGAACCTCTTCTCCACCAGGTACCTGGGCCTCTGCCTGACCCCAGGCTTTTCTGAAGCCAGCTGTGGTGCAGAGAAATGTTAATTTCACCTGAGTACCTTACAGGTCACCAGAAGCACCGTTCTGAAGGTGAGGCAGGCTCTCGTACAGCCATGGGACCTAGTCCACGAAGCTTCCACCTGCAGTATCCACACTCGGAACTAGGTGTCGGGTCCCTGCTCCTCATCCCGTGTTCTCACAGCAGCTCAAGAGACAGGGATGGAAGACCCCTGGGCCCACCCAAAGGCACCGAGGCACACGTGGCTTGCAGGCAGGGTAGCCTCGCTACACCAGGATGCTCAAAGCCATCGTGGGGTCTCCGTCCACCCAGCAATGGGGGGCTCGAGACCAGGCCTGCCTTCAGGGCTTCGGGTGGGGTGGGAGGCAGGGCAGAGCCTGGGGCAGTGGGCTCCAATCCCGGCTCTCCTGCGCTGCTAGGCAGCGCAGCCTTGGGCAAGTGGCCCGACCTCTTTGTGCCTCAGTTTTTTCATGTAAGATGGAGAGAACCCCGGTATCTCCCTCACAGGGCCGCTGTGGGAAGTCAGCTTGTCAACTCAGGCAAGGCTCTTAGAAGCAAGGCGAGCGGAGCATGCAGCCAGGACACTAAACGACAGCTGCTCCCAAAAGGTCCCACGTCATTCCCAGGTAAACTGTGCCCCTGGCCCAATTGCCATCGAGAGCTCTGGCTTCAGGACCCCTGGTGTGTTCATCTGCTCGGGCTGCCATGGCAGAGTCCCACAGACTGGGTGGCTTGCACTTCAGCAATTTATTGTCTCACAGCTCTGGAGGCTGGTGGAAGTCCAAGGTCAAGGTGTCAGCAGGGCTGGTTTCCCCAAGGTCTCTGTCCTTGGCTTGTAGATGCTATGTTCTCCCTGTGTCCTCACGTGGTCATCCCGCTGTGTGTGTCTGTGTCCCAATCTCTTTCAATAAAGACACCAGGAAGATTGGATTGGAGCCCACCCTAACGACCTCGTTTTAATTTAATTACCTCTTTAAAGGCCTGGTCTCTATATTCAGTCACATTCTGAGGTGCTGGAGGTTAGGGGCTTCAACATATGAATGGGGGGGCACAATTCAGCCCAAAACACCTGAGCACTTGCACAGCATTTAAGGGGTTGGTCCTGTGGTCCCCTGGGTTCTCAGGTGAACCGCAGAGGTGGAGTGGGTGGGCCCGTGACTCACTGCGAGCCCCTTCTAACCCTCAGACAGTGCTCCCAGGACCCCAGAAACTATATAGTGAGATTCACAGGTCACTGCCTCACAGGTGGTTTAAGAAAAAGGGAGACTGAGCCCCCAGGTCCTGAGCCTCTGCCCTAGAAAACAGGAGTGAGGAAGCCACGATTCCTACAGCGTGCCACAGAGTTAGACCAAGCAAACGAGGTGCCCCCAGGCCCCAGGGGAGGAGGAAGGGTTAATTTGGAGGGATGGGGGGCTACGATACTGGAGGACGAGCACCTGACCAGGCTTGGACAGGGGAGGCCCACGGTGGACACTCCCAGAGCATCACAGTAGGCTACAGCCCACTCCCAGAATACTAATCACCGTGCCAGGCACAGAACAAGACATGTGTCTGCCCTGGAGATATCTCCATTCCTGTAGACGGTGTAGATGCGCCCTCACACGCACGGCTACTTCCAGTCTTGGTTTAGAGGCCCCTCCCCTGGCCCCAGGCAGGGTGCCTCCTCTGGGCTCCCAAACCCCCATGCAGCTGGCACTCCATATTGTCACTATTGTCACTGTAGCTTTGTCACTGTTGGGTCCCCACCCCTCAGCACCACACCAGGCACACAGTGGCCATTTGTTAATGCTGTTGAACAAGCAAGATGATGATCTGCAAACACCATCTCCTCTGGGCACTGGGGACCCTGAAGCTCTGCTCTGGTGCCCCTAAGGGTCTCTGACTCTGTGGCTGCTTAGGGATAGTAACAGGGGTCTCCATGCGACTCCCTGACCCAGGGGGGCCCATGTGAAGGGCTTGTGGAGGTCTGTCTGCCTTCAGGGGTATTGGGTCTGGACAGAAACAGAAGCCACGAGAGGCCCAGATTCCTTCATTCAAAGGCTCAGGGACCTGAGGGTGGTCTCCAGCCCCTGGGGTCTCACCTTCCTTCCTCGGGAGGTGGCAATATGCCTCTGATCCAGCTGTGATTGCTCTGCAGGGCACTGGGAGCCGGCACTTCTGGTAACAACAGCTGGGAACCGTACAAGAACTCAGCCTTTCGGTCCCCGTTCATTCCTTGTACGAGCAGAATGTGTCAGCACTCTCCCATAATTCACCCTTGTCATCCTTAATAGCTAATAATAAGACTTAACATTTTCTAACCAAGCACTGCATGTTCGTTGTCTCATTTGACCCACGTAAAGGCTCAGGAAGGCCGGATAACTTGTCCAGGGTCGTGTTGCAAGTACTAACGAGGACGCGGGGAGTCAGCCTTTCAACAGCATGTACTAGGTGCTGTTCTAAGCCTTTAGTTTATACCCACTTATTTGCCCCAGACCCTTTGTGCTGGGGCCGGGGCTGCACCAGCTGTAGCAGGCGCTCAGCAAAAGCTTACTAAATGAAGCCTTTTCTGTATCTTTCCCTATATCCCGGATACCTAGCACCGTTCCTGGGATACTGAGATGCTCAATGAATATTTATTGTCTGGATGGAAGGACGAGTTGTGCAAGGAAGGGAGGGTGGGAAGGAGGGAAGGAAGGACAGAGTGACAGACAGATGGACGGACAGCTGGATGGAGGGAGGGATGGGTGGACAAATAAAGGAATGGATGGATGGAGGAAAGGAAGGATGGAGGGATGGTGACAGGTGGAGGGACAAATGGCAGGCTGGGTGGATGCCAGGCTCCCCCATCCAGGCTGGCAAAATGGAGCAGTGGAGACACAGGGCCTGTGGCTACTCGGCAAGGAGAGAAGCTATGGACATAAACACAGAGCAGAGGGCAGGAGCAGCTAGGAGCCAAGGGTCTTCAGAGAGAGAGTCCTCCCAGGGAGAAAGGAAGGCTTCCCAGAAGAGGTGACATTTGAGCTGCACTTGTAAAAATCACCATGGGAGATGTAGGGGCAGGGGCCTCCCGGAAGGAAGGAGGGCATGAGTGCAGAACAGGGCAGGCAGAGGCGACGTGCCTCCTGGAGTCACCAAGCTCCTCGTCTGTCCCTCTTCCCAGCCCTGGCTCCTGCGGATCCCTCTCTCCTCCTGCAGCCCCGCCCTGGCCTGGCCCAGAGCAGACGTGTCGCCAGTACGACAACCGCTTTGACTGCTGCGGGCCGTGCTGCGTGTCCACTGGCCAGAGCCCGGAATGTGAGGAGCGCGGATGGAAACAGAAACGAGCACCCGTAACACGCCAGGCGCCTGACACACGTGATCTTGGTAACCTTCACAACGACCTGGCCACGCTCAAACCTGACATTTCACAAATGGGGAGACTGGCCTCGCCATCGTCACGCAACCAGGGGCCGGCAGAGGCTTTTGAGCCCAGGGAGGCTCCCTCGAAGCCCGGAGCCTTCCACAGTGGGCGGGAGAGGAGCAGCGGTGAGACTCGGGCGCTGGCTCGGCACTTGGCTTCCACGCCAGCCGCGTGTGGCCACCGCAAAGCCAGGCGACAAGACCCGGGGCCTGCTCACTCTGCACTCAATATTTCTTAATAATTAACAGGATGTATTAAGAAAATCCATAATTTTCTTAGGAACTCTAGAGAGAGGGGCTGTGTAAATACTGAACCTCATGCTCCGCGTGTTGCTGCGGAGGTGAGTGTGGGCAAGAGGCCGCTGGCAGCTGGCATCCCCGGCACCACATGGCACAGCTGCACGGAGGACCCCACTCCAGGCAGAGAAGAGAAGGCGGATACACTCCTGAAAGCTCAGCAGAACAGGGACTCTGAGGGCTCCCACTTCTGGGGGAGTTTCTAGAAGCTTCCTGGAAAAAAAATCCCAGCGGCCACCCAGGTGTGTCCCCTAAATGTCACTCCTGCATTCTGCACACCGGCTGCGTGGCGGGCTCGGGGGTCTGGAGGAGATGAAATGCCATCGTTCCTGCCCTCAAGGGCCGAGTCAGCTCAGCTCAGCTGCTGTGACAAAAACGCCACAGCCTGGGGCTCCAGCAGCAGACGTTGATGTCTCTCAGTCTGGAGGCTGGAAGTCCAAGGTCAAGGCGCTGGCAGGCCCAGTGTCTGTGAGGGCCACTTCCGGGTATGCAGATGGCCATGTTCTCGTTGCGTCCTCACACAGCAGAGACAGACCATCTCTCTCGTGTCTCTCCTTAAAAGGGTACCAATCCCATCGTGAGGGCCCCACCCCATGACACAGTCACCCCCAAAAGCACCCCCTCCTAACACCATCACACTGGGGGGTGGGGCAGGATTCTTCCTGACTCACCAGCATATGAATGTGGGGGGGACACAAGCCAAGGTTGAGGTCGGTGGGCAGGTGGGCACAGCTGGCCCGGGGAATGGGTGTGTGTCCCCACCACTGGAGAGCCAGGGACAGGACCCAGAGTCTGGGAGGGTCCCGGGAGCTCCACAGATGAGGCTTTGCAAAGAGGTGCCGGGTTTTGCCAGACTGGGGAGGAAGAGGAGGGCCTCCCAGGCTAAGTGATGCCCAGGAGGGGAGGAGGGGACACAGGCTGAAAACAGGACGGGCCAAGTCGCAGGGGCAGGAGCTGATCTCACAGCCCTGGGGAGCCACTGAAGGGTTTTGGGCAGGGGAGTGACATCATGAGATCCAACTCCAGAAACATCCTTCCGGGACAGCATTACCGTCAGACCAGACAACGGGGACGAGAGGCAGTGAAGCCAGGGGTGAGGCTGTCCCATGGAATAGACAAGACCACGCAAGCTTCTCGAAAAGAGACATTGTCCAGGCCAGTGTCATCTCCTACCCGTCCACAGTCCCTGGCGTGAGCCAAGGGGGTCTTTCTGTGTGTCCCCAGGCTCAGCGCCTCCTTCTTTCCCTGTCTGAACCTAGGTCCCCGCTGCCCAGAACAGCCTCTCCTGCCCCCCCCAGCCCCCGGCCACCCCACCTCCTTTTCTCCTTGTCCTCTCACCTGTCTCTCGTGCAACCCCCCTCCTGGGTCCGTCTTCCCCCAAAGGGGGAGGGCCCTTCGCGGCCGGGTGTCCCCGGGGCCCGGTGCTCAGCCGGCTCTCCGTGATTTCCTAACAACGCGATGAATGAGGTATGAGCGCCCAAAGCTGATCATGCCCACAGAGCATGTTTATCAGAATCCATCATGTTTATATTCCCATTGTTTTTGCACACGTTGGTGCTCAATTAATGCATCGGAAATGGAATCCATCACCAAGGTAGCTCAATCACTTGAGTGAAATGGACCATCCCGTGCTCCCCCCAGCTGGGCCCCGCCCACAGCAGGGAACTCAGAAATAGGCTGACCCTCAAGGGTTCTGTGGGACCCGGCAGGCTCTGCCCAGCTGCACACGCAGCTCCCAAGGCCCAGGAAGGGCCGGCAGGCCCTCAGGGCCCAGCTCTGCGAGATGTTCAGTGCGCAGCTGACTCCAGCTCTGCGCGGAAGCCTGGAGATCCACAGGGAGAGCTGGTGCTCACCGGCAAGCAGGGGACACACCTTTGCCCCCTTGTATCCCTGGGCACTCGGCCAAGTAGGGGAACCTCGAGACAATGGACGGGAGCCCTCTCTGTGCAGCCTGGCTCCACAAACACCCACCCTCACAGCACAGGAAGGAGGACAAGCTCAGGACGTGGGAGTGAGGGCAGAGGATGGTGGCCCATGCTGGGGACCGAGAGACCCAGGAAGATGGCCTGGGTCTTGCTGACACCTGAGGCAGGCGCAGACTTGAGAAGGGGAGGCAGGGAGAGGACAAGGGTGGAGAAGGGCCAGGGACAGGTGGGCGAGGCAGAAGAGGGTCCCAGGGAAAACCCATGTGGGCACCCTAGCTTGGGTGCAGAGCTGGACGGGATCAACAGGCCAGGGCGGGAACTTCTCAAATATCCGGCTCAGTACCGATCAGTTCCTGAATGTGAGGAAAAGATTTCTTAGCTATGACACCAAAAGCACGATGCATAAACGAGAAAATTGATAAATTGCACTTCATCAACATTAAATACCTGTGCTCTTCAAAAGATGCTGTGACAGAACGAAAAAGACAAGCTGCAGAGTGAGAGAAAAGACTTGCAAGGCCCATATATGATAAAGGACTTGCATATGATAAGGGACATACATGTAGAAAGAACTCTCAAAACAGTAACAATGACAAAAGCAACAATTTTTAAAATGGACAAAGGATTCTATTAATAATAGACACTTCACCAAAGAATATACAGGGAGGGTAAAGAAGCTCAAAAGAAGATGCTCGACATCATTAGTCATCAGGAAAATGCAAATCAAAACCATGATGAGACACCACCCCATACCTATTAGGGCCTAAAATTTAAACATGACTGTACCAAGTGCTGACAGGGACTAGAAGGACCTGGAATTCCCATTCATTGCTGGCGGAAATGTAAAGTGATAAGTTTGACAGTTTTTTAGAAGCTAAACATATCCCTAACGTGACTCAGCCATTCCACTCCTAGGTATTTACCCAAGAGAAATGAAGACATCTGTTCCCACAAAGACTTGTAGGGGAATGTTCATATCAGCTTCACTTGTAATAGCCAAAACCGAGAAACAACCCAAATGTCCATCGACAAGCAAGTGGATAAACAAATTGTGGTCTATCCAAGCAATAAAATAAGAAGGCATGAACTATTGGTTGATCCATGTGACAACACGGATCGGTCTCAAAACAATAATGCTGAGTAAAAGAAGGCAGCCTAGAAGGCGTGCACACCACACGACTCCCCTGAGGCACAGCTCTAGGAGAGGCCAGCTCGTGTATAGTGGCGGGTGCCTGGGCAGGAGGTGGGGAGGGAGGGAAGGAAGGGATGATAAAGGTCAAGGGCAGACTGTGGGGTGATGCATCTGCTCCCTGTTGTGGTGATAGTTTCCAGGTGTATGCATATGTCAAAACTCATCACGCTGTACACTTCGTGTCTCTATATACCTCAATAAAACTGTTCCTTTTAAACCCTGCCCGAGCCTGGCGTACTGCTCTTGCTGAGGGAGGGCGTTTTACAGTGAAACCCGCTAAGCAGCATTACTGATTCACGGGAGCAGTTCTAGCCACATCTTTCTCTTTGTAGATTTGCCAAGATTTGCTGATAAAATTCTATCTTCTTTGCAGCCTAAAATCCTCCCAGACCAAAGCAGCGCAAACGCAAACCCAAGGTCGAGGCGGAAGACTTCCCACTCAGCCCCAGCTCACGTCTGCCTCTGCCCCCGACCTGGGGTGAACGTGCGTCAGGCTTGGCGGGTCTCGGGGCTGTGTTTTGGCTTTTCTGGAATCGGAGCCGGCTCTCATCAGAGAGGGCCTCATTCAACCAGTCCAGTGGTTCACAAACCATTTTTAAAGTGAATTCTTGCACTTTATTATTATGCAAATGTATTTAATAAATGCCATTTTTAAAGCCTATCAATGTGTTTGGGAGGCTGCTCTGAAGAACACACACCTCTAGGCCTCCTGGCGTCACCCCCAGACCCAGGGCTATGTGACCTTGGACAAGTGTCTTAACCACTCTGTGACTCAGTTTCCTCATCTCTAAAATGGGAATGATGACAGCACCAACCTCCGTGAGTCATGGAGGAGGTTAAACGTGATAACATGGGCACACTGCTTAACAGAGGCCCGGCCAGGACAGGGCTCCGTGACCACCGGCTCTCCACGCCACGGTGCCACTGGCGCTCTGTCTGCCTCCTGAGGTCTCCCTGCAGCCTCTGTTCCTGCAAGACCTTTCTCCCCACCTCTAAATTCCCAAAATCTACCCATCCTTTACCCTTCTCTAAAATACCTTCTAGAATGGAAACCCCATAGGTCTTGCGTTTGAATACACCTCATTTCCTAGTGCCATGACCTTTGTCACCTCAGCCACCTCCTTGCCTCCTTGGACCCCCACTCCCAGCTTTGCCCACAGGGGGTGACATCCCTGGCTTGCAGACCTGCTGGAGAGAGGGAAGGAGCCTGCACATGGGACTTCCAGCTGGCGCCCACCAAGCCCTGGAGACCACGGCGCTGGCCGGGTGGCTCCTCTCATGGAGGGTTACACAGGCCTTGGTCCCTACCCCTAGCCTGGGAGCTACACCAGGGCCAAGTGCTTGTTCCCCTGCCCCCCCATCCCCGGAGCCAGCCCAGAGCCTCGAGGAGAGAAAGTGCGTCGTAACCATCGATCAAATCATATTCGATGCCCACGGCTTTGCGGCTCCATTTCAGAGCACTATGAAGATGAAAAGATCTCAAAAACCGTTAGCAGCAAGCTGAAGCCACACGCGTGTGAGGAGGGCTCGGTTCACACTCCAAATACTTCAGACAAAAGCCATCCTCCGTGTTGCCCGGAGCAGCGTGCAGCCGGGCCCCTCCGCCCAAGTGCAAGCTGGCTTCTGATCGGGATGAGATATGAGGGAGAGGCCCTGGCATCTCAAACTTGCCCAAGATGTATTTGGCTGCCAGGAGGGCTGAAGCTCCTGTGTGGTTTTCAGGCGCATAAAGAGTTCTGGATCCCTGAGTCCCATGTTGCTAGGAAACGAAACCAGAAATCAGGAGCCCAACTTCATCACTGGCAGTCTCTCCTACTCACTGGGCGACCTGGGTGAGTCACTTAACCTCTCTGGAGCTGCTTCCACACTGGCACACAGGAGAGACAACACCTACAGCCCAGGGGATGCCACAGTGGTGCCAAAGTGCACCTGATGATTTAGACCCACCAAGTGCTGGTGACCCTCCTGGCCCTCAGGGCGCTGGACCCAGACACCCGTGCTCTGGCATGCAGGGCCAGGCTGGGGGTAGCACAGGGAGGGGGGATTCTGCCCGGGGCTCTGGGAAAGCTCCATAAACATCTAAGCAGTGGACTCCGAGACTCCTGTCAGGGGCAGAGGGCCCTGGGGAAAGGGGGTCTTGGCATAGCAGGTGCAGCACCAGGCCATTGCTGCTCTGCATGGGCCAGGGCTGTGGCTTTCTCCTGGCCATGGGGTGGCAGGGAATTGAGGGGTAGGAAGAGGGGGTTGGCTGCCCCAGTGGGCACCTTTAGGAGCTGAGATCCCTCCAACTCCCCTGAGTTGCCAGTGTATCTGCAATGTAAACCCCAACTGGGCAGCCATCTCCATTCAGCAGGTACCAAACTCACCAGTTCTCGGGGTGAGAGATCGGCCTCACATTCTGGAAATCCAAGAAGGGGTAGGTCTCATGGACGGGTCAACATGGAGCAGGGTGAAAAGCAGGTGCCTACTCCAAACACAGAACCCAGGCAGGGGCTTCGGCTTCCACAGCCTCAGGTGGGTGGGGCTTCACCTTGTTTACTCCCCCCCAGTGGTGGCCAGCAGGGGAACTGCTCAGGCAAAGCCCACGATCACTGGGGGGCTGAGCAGGGAAGGTGAGGAGGGGGTCCACTGTCCTTGAGTGGGGGCACTGGCCTCTGTCCTGGAGTGGGGGGCACTGAGCCCTAGCGGAGCCTGAGTGGAGAAAGTGCCCCTGAGAGGGGAGTGGAGGAAAGGGGTGGGGGGCTCCTCCCATACCCCTGCCTCGGAACAGGGTTCCACATGTCCTGACTGCACCAGCAGCATGAACAGAGGGGCTACAGGAAGCCTAGCTAGGATGGCTTCTGAGAAAGGGCAAGGGGCAGAAGCCCACTGCCCACACTGCACACGCACACATGCACACGCACACACGGGTACACACGCACATGTACACGCACGCCCCTGCAGCCCCCACATCCCCCACTGAAGCTCTGTTCTCCCCCCTCGGTGTTTACAAGACAGCTGTCTGCACCCACCCTCAGCCGTTTCCCTCTGATGTAAAATGCCAGAAATGAACAGCTCAGCCCAGGGGGAGGGACGGCGGCAAAGGCTGGCAGGCGTGGTGGCCGAGCGCTGATCCATCTGCACCTGGCTCCGCCGCCCACCCCCACTTCACTTCACCACTGGGAACCTCTGTTTCCTCGTCTGTAACATGAGGGAAACGCTCCCCCAGCCCGGACACACCGTGGGGATTGCGCGAGAGAATGGACAGGAAGTTGTCCACACCCAAGGGGCTGTTTTTCTTCTTTTCCAGATGAGTTAGTTATGGAAGGAACGTCCAGGCTGCTCGGAAGTGAAGGAGAGGAGAGTCATGCATGGAATCTTCCAGAATCCCCTCCGGGGACCGGCGAGCTAGTGGTCTTTCCTGGGCACAGCACGGCCTTTGTGCGGCTCTGAAAGTCATCTGGGGGGAGGGGAGGGGAAGAGAACGGTGGGGGGCGAGTGGCTGATGTCACCTTCAGAGTTGTCCGGCACAGGCTTCTCATCCAGCACAGAAGGCACTTCATCTCTCCCCAGACTTAGTTCCCCCAAACACGGCAGGACGCCCCGAGAACTGGATGTCTCATGAAACCAGGGAGCTGGACAGTGTGACCTTCCAGACTCTCCCAGGCACCAAAACAGCTCTGGAACACACGGCAGCAGGGACACCCTTTGTGAGAACTAATTCTTGGTGCTCTGCCCGGAAACGTCACCCAGCCCAGCCCCAGCCCTAGCCCCATCTTAGGGGGCTCCCCTACCACTCTGCCTGCCTGCCCTCCCACTGAGCCCACAGCAGTCACACCTCGCACCCTCAGACGCAGCGGTTCCTTCCATAACACATCCCCTTGCTCCCCTTCCTCTGCTTCCAGTTCCTTCACAGCCACCTGCCACCTGTCCACCGCCCCCAGAAGCCAGAATTTCTGGCCTTCCTTCCAGAAGCCTCCTTCCCTCTCCCCAAGACCACCCACAAGCCTGCCCCAGGGTCTCCTCCACCCACAGCCACCCCAGAGCCCACGGCCCTGGCCCAGCACTTGACCCAGCCTGCGACCATTGGCTCTGGAGGGGAGTCTGAGCCCCCCACGCCCACCTGCTGCACCTGCCTCTGGCCACAGGCAGTTAGCCAGGGATATCCATTCTCACAGAGCGTGTGACAGGGACAGGGTCCAGCAGAGGGCCGGGACTCAGAACCAGACTCTAGCCTCTCCTCACTTCACGGCAAACCCAGGAGTATGAGTTGCAGTGGGGAGTGACCGCAGGTAGGAAGGCACCCAAGTGGCCCCGGGAGCCCCGTGCCTGCCCCTCTGCCATCCTGCACAGGAGATGTGCCCGAGCTCACAGGGTAGATGAGGTCTTCCTCCTCAGCATGTGTCACCAGCAGTCACCTCCAGCTGGTCTCCTGACCCCAGCCTCACCCACCCATCTATGTACCCGCGAGTGTCTGTCCAGTGACTGAGGAACGCAGGCCAGCTGCCAGGGGCAGCATCTGCGGGCTTGGTGGGGGATGAGACCGCAGCAGGCCCAGCCCTCGGACACCTCCACACAATTCTGCACACCTCGCTTCCACCATCCACCAACTGACATCGAGAAGGAACCCCAGGACCTGGGGGGTGGATGGAGCCCAGGGCCCTGGACCACCCGTGGAAGCTGCCAGCTGAACACCAGCTCTGGACCCTTGACATGAGCAAGAAAGAAGCTTCTATTACTCTGAGTCCCTGAGATGTTGGGGTGCATTACAGCGGCTAGCATTTCTCTAAAAAATGCATCCCCCAACCTTTCCACCACCTGCTGTGCCACTGCGGGAGGCAGGGACCCCACAGTTAGCTGGGCGCCGTGGGGGAGGATGGGTGAGGGTAGGCCGCATCTCTATTTTCAGAACAGGGCAAGCATCCCTCCTCAGAAAGATGTTCTGAGAAAAAATAATTCAAGTAGAAACAGGACAAGAAAGGCCGGTACACGTGTGGGCCTAAGTAAGGGCTGTGCTGTCCTGGCCAGGTACTTTCCCAAGCAGGAACCTGGGTGCCTCTGGCATGAAGCCTGGGCAGCACTACCACCCGAAGGAAGTCCCAGCCCCGGGACATTTGAAACATTCTGTGTGGCTCCTGTGTGGAAGGAGAAGAAGGAACAGGAGGAATAAGCTATGCTCAGCTTGGCAGCTGGGGCCCTTGGCTGCAGGCCGGAGCCCCCCACTGACCTCTGCACACACCAGCCTCCACGGCCTCCAAGCTCGTGCTCCGGCGCTGCCCACCCAGAGGTCCAGCCCTGCTCTGCTCCAAGCCTTCTGCTCCCTCCCCAGCTCAAGGCCCAGCTCCTGGAGGAATAAATGAGCTAAGAGGGAACCGATGTCCATTGAACGTTTACGACGTGTCACAAACTCTTCCCAGCTGTCACAGTCCAGGAGGATAGGGATGAGGCCTCGTCACCACCTGGACTAAAGGATTCTCCTACAGGCAGCCCCCAGAAGAGATGCCAAGGGTACGTCTGTGAACAATGCATAAAGAAAGGTGGGCAGGGACAAAGAGAGGGAGGGAAGGGCAGAGAAAGGACATCGCTCCCAAGTGCGTCAACCGTCACCTGTCCTTGTTGCTAACAGGAAAGAGGGTTTTGAGTCCAACAGGCCCACCTCCATCTAGCTGGTGATTATTTCCTTATGGCCTCCCGCTTTTTAACCATCTCCCCCACCCCTAGGCAAGAATATAAGGCCAAAAGAAAAATAGAAAAAGTCAGGGCTTGGTCTTTGTGGATGAATGATACAAAGTCTTGGAAAAGAAACTTAGCACCGGTTTTCCGCCTGTAAATCAAGGCTGGCAATTGCCCTGCCTATTGCAGTTCTTGGGAGGGTCCTACAAAACCATACATGTGATTCTGCCGGGTAATCAGGCCAGGCAGCTGTGGTGACCCCCTTGGCCCCTCCTGCCGCAGACATGCCTTGTCCCCGACACTCTCAGGACCAGTCCACGGAGAACGCCACCATCACCTGCCTGCCTGGTAAGCCTTGCGGCAGCTGGACAGAAACCTGCTGAGGTCTGCTTGTCGTGCTCTGATGGGCCACGGAAAGTGTTTTCCTTCACCTGGTCAGCAGATGGTGACTGAGCACCTACTGTGCACCGGCCCTGTTCGAGGCCCTGGAAACAGGGAACGGGCCAGCGGGCAACTCGCCAAAGGGACAGATAACCTGATATTCAGGGCCAATAAGCCCTCGGTTCCCAAAAGCGTTTGCAGGGTGCTGGGACCACCACCACATGTCAAAATGAACTCTTCCTTTAAGCCCTAGATCACTTGAGCTTAGGTTAAAAAACACTAAAAAGAAGAAAGAACAAGAGTTGGCCTAGAAAATGTGATTGCATCTAAGATGAGGCCAATTCACACCTAATGCATTTCAAGAACTAAAAAGAGGTGTAGAGGGATTTTGAAGTAACAAAAGGTGATAGGATTGCTTTCTTTTCAGCAAAGGAAAGACTAAAGAAAGCATAAAAACAAAACATTCATTGTCACCAACAGATAACACCCATTAATAACGCCCTGAAAGCGGAGTTCCCAACACAATTAACAAGCTGCCACCTTCCACTTAATGAAGCTGGGAAGGCTTCATCGATTTGATATTGGGTTTCCCTGGGGAACTGACTTCCCGTGCTGTGCTGTGCTGTGCTGCGGCTCCTTCCCTTGACCCCATGCCAGCTCCTTTTTAAAAAGGTCCTCCGGGGGCTCTAATTTTGGAAAATCAAATTGGATTTGCTTTTTATTACCCCATCAGAGGACTGGCCCAGAGCACCTTCCACATTAACATTCCACCGTGAACGCAGCACTCTGGGCGCGGGAAGACCCTCGGCTGAGGTTTGACGGTGAGGTTGTCACTTGGCTGGGCCCTTGTGCAGCTAGGGGCATACAAACCTAAATTATTAATGCATGATTAGGGAAACTTTGAGGTGCAAATCAGATGCTATTTTTATGTTTATTGACACCATAAAATGGTATGCAATATCCTTATTATAGCATATAAAATGATCTAGGAATACATACACCTACATACACTTACACACAACATGTTTATTGATTGCCTACTGTGTGCTAGTCACTGTTCTGGAAGCTGGGGGTACAATATTGGACAAAATGAGCTTACAGTTACTGGGGAAACAAATGAGAAACAAATAAATAGGTGAAATACATTTGCCTCTGGCTTCTGCGGCACTGTCACCAAAGCCTGCTGAGTCTCTCCTGGGAAATGAGGCACCCCTGCCTCTGCCTTCCAACAGTGAGTGACGATGGTGTTAGTCCACCTACCACAGGTGCTGGTCTAAGCACGTGCACATACCGACTCCATAGTCTCATGACAGCCTTTGCAGTCCGTACTACCGTTGTGTCCATTTTGCAGATAAGGAAACTGGGGCACAGAGAAGGGAAAGAACTTGCCAATCTTTGAATCCTGGTGGGTCCAACTGTGTCAAATGTCATGGAGAAAAACAGAACTGAGATGGGGCACAGAGCAGGCAGGGTGGGCTCTGGGCTGCAGTTTTAAATGGGGTGGTCAGGGGGATCTTGCTGAGAAGTGGGCAATTTGCAGCACCTGAAGGAGGGCAGAGAGCCAGGCAGACATCTGGCTGCAGGAAGGGCGCTCCGGGCAGACGAAATGGCAAGTGCAAAGGCCCTGCAGCAGGGGCGTACTCAGCAAGGGCACAGACCAGCATGGAGGCCCTGATAATGATCTTGGCTTTTCTTCGGAGTGACATGGGAGCCACCACACAGCGACCAGCCATTTCCATGTCATTTCTCCAGCAACATGCAAGCTTTTTGAGGGCAGGGACTACATCCCACTCTCGTCTGCATCTAGCATCCTTGCAAATGACTGTGCCACAAATACTGGGACATGAGACAGTGCCTGCCCATGTGAGCTCACAATCGGGCCGTGGAGATGAGACCAGAGATGAGAACTAGTGAACAAAACAGAACTCTTGTCATTAAGTGCTGAGCTGGGAAGGGTGGGCCGCAGGCATACACAGCACAGGTGTAGACACTTTGACCCACTTTCTTACAGGAGGAGCTTGAGAGCTGTCTCTCCACTGCCCCTGCTCCATCGGGCAGGATGCTACCTATGGGTCCCTGGGTGGCACAGAGGCCACTACAGGGGGCAATGATTTTTATAGAGGGCATAGGAGGGGAGAAGGATAGGTACCCCAGCCACAGGCGTGATTCTCTGTGCATTGGATTTGTCTAGGGAACAACCCTGCAGGAAAAAGGATGCCACCTACCACAGGCGCTGCTCTAAGCACGTGCACATACCGACTCCATAGTCTCATGGCAGCCTTTGCAGTCCGTACTACTGTTGTGTCCATTTTGCAGATGAGGAAACTGGGGCACAGAGAAGGGAAAGAACTTTCCAGTCTTTGAGTCCTGGTGGTCCAGTGTCCATGCCCTTCAGCCACCACATGTCATGCCACCGTACCCTGAGGGGACCCTCTCCTGCCGCCTCCTGCCAGCCTTCCTCATCTCCGGGGCTTGCCCAGTTGCTCTCTGCAGCCAGCCTTGACCTGGCACAGGTCAGCTCAACAAGAATACAATCCAGAGACATGCTGCACAGTGACAAGCCATTTGGGAGGGCAGCTTGGCTAATGGAAAAAGAAGGAAAACTGCCCATTTTCACCTCATTTTGGTGGTTTCAGGAAACATATTTTCTGCTGGGGCCGAGGATTCACAACATGGTGTGAGATGCTGAGGTAACTCAGAGGATTTTGTCCAGCCTGGCTTCTGGCTGGGCCCCACCTCTCAAGGGGTAGCAAGGGCTAGCCTGGGCCTTTGCCCCTCGGGGAGGAGAGTCCAGCGTGCTCCACCCCACCATGCTCCCCCAGGCCAATGTGGGACCCCTTAGCACGTACTAAGGGTCAGTGTAGTTCAGCACTTGCTCGGCAGCTCCCCCACTGGAATGTAAGCTCCATGAGGGTGGGAGTTTTTCCATTTTGATGGCTGCTATGTCTTCGATGCCTAGCACAGTGCCTGGCACATAGTAGGTGCTCAACAAACACTGGTGGAATGAAGGAAATGAGTGGAGGGCTGAATGCCAAGCTCTGGGCTGCGTTGGGGGATCCAGAAGTGGCCAGACAGTGCCTGACCTGGGGAGAGAAGGACACAGTCCATCCAGGGCTGGGCGGAGGGAACAGAGACGGCAGAGGCCCCAGGAGGTGATGCTAAACTGAGTCTTGAAGACTGAGGCTTGACCCTCAGAAAGGTGAAAGGCCAACTCGACCGGGGAAGTCAGAGAGCACATCCCAGAGAGCTGAGCCTCGTAGAAGAGGCAGGAAGGGCACGAGAAGGGCATCTAGCAGAGAAAGCCGCCGTGCAAGGGCACGGAAGAAGCAGGAGCACAGCTGGGGCAGGCAGCGGGATCCTGCAGAAGCCCCGGGGGCCAGCGGCCAGACATACTCAAACACGGTTCTCCCATGTGAGCTGCTCAAGACCCCCACGCCAGGTCAAGGCTGGCTGCAGAGAGCAACTGGGCAAGCCCCGGAGATGAGGAAGGCTGGCAGGAGGCGGCAGGAGAGGGTCCCCTCAGGGTACGGTGGCATGACATGTGGTGGCTGAAGGGCAAGGACACTGGACCACCAGGACTCAAAGACTGGAAAGTTCTTTCCCTTCTCTGTGCCCCAGTTTCCTTATCTGCAAAATGGACACAATGGTAGTACGGACTGCAAAGGCTGTCATGAGACTATGGAGTCAGTATGTGCACGTGCTTAGACCAGCACCTGTGGTAGGTGGACTCACACCATCGTCACTCACTGTTGGAAGGCAGAGGCAAGGGTGCCTCATTTCCCAGGAGAGACTCAGAAGGCTTTGGTGACAGTGCTGCAGAAGCCAGGGGCAAAGAACACTTTCTCTCTGTGTCGCTGGGCAGTGCATTCAGAGAAACCCTCAGCTTTCTCTTCCTCCCCCTGCCCTGGGCTCTGCTGGGTCCCCAGGGAAGCCCCACCCTTTGTGCCCAGCATGCTTCCTGCTCTGTCCCTCAGCCGGGACCCTCACTCCTCCCTCCAGGCCTCCCTCTCCCAGGCCCCTCCAGGGAGCTCCCCAGGCAGCGACCATGCCCTCGATGCAGGATGCACGTCAATGCAAGCATCCAGCTCAGCGCCTGCTTAACCCACTTATCAGTGGCTACAAAGGGTAGGGCGATGCCTTTCCCATCTCTCAGTCCTCAGCGGGCCCTGGTTCATTCTCTCTTGCCCTGATTCTGCCAGGCTTGTGTTGTCTTATCAGCACCCAAGGGCAAAAAACCAGTTTGACCAGTCTCTGACTTCTGCCCATCAGAGCTGGGCAGGGGCTCTAGAATTGGGCTGCTCCAGCCCTGTACTCCCGCCTCAGCTGAGAGGGCAGCCGGAGCCAGGGCAGGGTTCAGTGTCTGGGGGGCCCTGGGAGAAAGATGAGTCAAGGCCAACACCAGCTTTCTGGCTCGTGTGCCTGGCTGGACAGTGAGATGGGAACACAGGGAGAGCTCAGGGTGGGTGGGCGGAGCTTAAGTCCCAAGGAGCAGAAGTGCCCCGAAGGCAGCCGGGCAGGCCCAGCCAGCCCCCAGGAGAATGGGGTGGGATGCTGAAGTGGGGGGCACCCGCAAGAAGGAGCCCTGAACCATGGCACTCCACCCCCCTTGTTTTCGGATGGTGAGACAATTAGGGTGGGCACAGCCCTACAGAACTAAGACCCTCAGCTCCTTCCCCCGACCCCTTTACGAAGAAAGAACAACAGAAACCAACCAAGCAGAAAACCTCTGAGGATCTAACACGCTGTCCCTGCACAGACGTGCCGGCGCTTTCACTTTGTTTTTTAAAAAGAAGGGGAAAAAGTTATCTCCAGCTGTTGTTTGATGTTCCAGGCCAGATGGTCTCCAAGAGATTTATTTGAGGCTGTGCAATCCATACCAAAAGGACCTTGGCATTGCTGAGAGAGAGCCATCTGAGGGAACGCTTCTAAGGGGAAAACAAGCAGCAGAGTTGATTAGGATCCGGGGCCGCGCCTGATTGGCAACACCGATTTCTCATTAGGGCATGAATGCACTCAGACGCATTCCACACCCGCCCACAGCCAGCTGAGGCCCACCTCGCCCGGCTTCCAGCTGCCAGGCGCCCCCAGCCCCAGCCAGGCTGCCTGCTTGGCTGCCAAGTGTCCCTCTTCATCCTGCCTCTCCTTTCAGCCCCCCAGTCAGTCTCACTGCCACTCCCGGGCTTTATGCGTCCAGCTGGTGGGGCTGGGGGACCCAGGAGGAGGTCGCAGGGGCCAGAACAGCCCTTTTGTGAGGCCTCCCGCTAATGCCCCACTAATCCTGCAATTTGCACAACTCTGCAGTGCTGGGTCACTTTTAATTATCTTCCCACCAGCCTCATCCCAGAAGAAGACAAACAGTTGTGTGAATGCAGCCAGGCTTGGGAAGCCATATCTGCAGCTGACTCCACCAGGGTCCCTCCGGCAGGGCGCTGGATGCAACACGGGGAGCCCAAGAACACGGATAGGACAGAATCAAGCACCAGGCCTGGGCAGAGCCAGGGCCCAGGGACCTCAGGCTCACACACGTTTGCTTCTGGCCCTGGCTCGGGTAGCCCCCTCCCTGTCACTACTGCGGGTCCACCTGCTTCCTCCTTTCCGGGACACCCGCAACACAGCGGGTGCTGAAGCTGAAAGTCAGGCATGCAGGGAGAGAGAACTTCACCCCTCAAGACCACCAGTGGCCCTGGGAAACATGCGATCCACAAAGAACCCTGATCCACGCCTGCCAGAGTGTCCTGGCCAGTGGTTCTTACCCTTGTCTGGGTCTCTGATCCGTCAGAAGTTGGAGACAATTCCTGGCACCCTCCCCAGAAAAGGCTGCGTCGATGCCCACAATTTCAGGGCATCCTGGCCTCTGGCATTTATCCAAGAAGCCAAAGTAAGACCCCAGGAGAGACCAGGCTGACCCTCTAACCTCCCATGACACCCTCTTCAATGTCCCAACCCTTCCTCATTCATCCCTGCTCCCGGGCCCAGAACTCACCCCTGCCTCCCTCTAATATGTGCAGAGCCCAGGATGAGCACAGATAGATATCCCCGAACTGCCCCTTTCTCTACCCACCATGGGTCCATCTTGGACCTCAAGGGGCCTTGCGTGCGTGGGTGTGGACACAGCCTCCATGACCAAGCTCCACTCCCCTCTGTCCCCCACCCCCGTGGCCCCACTCGGCCAGTACAGGCCAGGCCTCCAGGTGCACACACGGTCGTGTAGCCCGCCCCAGAGGACAGGCCTGGAGAAGGGGTTTCTCAGCCCTGGAAGTAAGCTCGGGCCAGTGGGCACAGAATTACAGGCTCCCAGGTATCGGGATACCTACGAGGGGGATACCAGCTCAAGGAGCTCAGTCTCATAGACCCACAGGCTCTCTGGGCCCTCTGAAGTGTAGGACCAGCACAGAGCCCAGGTGCCTGGGTTCCAGGAGGTACCAGCTTCCAAGCGGCATCAGGGGCCCGACGGTGCTGCCTGCACTGGCCTGAGTCTGGGCCAGCCTTGCTCACACAGGACACGTCCAACCTCCTTTCTATGCAGCAGCTCTTCTGTCTCGGGGTTGGGACCACACCATCCCCATCCTACAGAAGGCTCAGACTAGGATGTGGGAGAATGCGCCCTTGAGCATGGGAGCAGGAAGGGCCAGACGGTGATTAGCACAATCCTCCCGTCACTTCACAGAGGGGACACTCAGCCTAGGATAGGCGTGCCCAGGGCCCAGGCTGTCGAGGGCAGAGGAAACAGAGTCAGATCTCCACTCCCCCGCCAGAGGTCCCCAATCTCCCACTCAGCAAGATCCCTGGGGTGGGGGCCGGCTGGTAGGGCTGGGGGAGGGGCGGGGGCCAGCAGGACACACAAAAGTGGCATTCATGCAGGGGACTGAGCTGCAGCCCTGCTGATGGGGAGAGGCAGAAGGCAGTGTGGTGTTTCCTTCCAGCTTGATTCTGGGGGCTATTCACTGATTCCTCCCTCAGCCACTGAGCCCAACATGGGACCCTGGGTGGGGCGCTGGAGCTGCCGGGTGACTCAGAAAGGACCTCTGCCCTCCAGGAAGGGAAGGGGGGTGGACTGAGGAATCTCAGCCCTCTCTACCTAACACAGAGCAGCAGCCCAGAGAGGGAGCCCATGGGTGTCCAGGGGAGGAGAGAGGTCAGCTGAGTCTCGAAGACAGAAGACAGTAGGGCTCGGGTGTCCCAGGTGGTCAACTCACATGGAAGTCCACAAAACTGGAAGATGCTGATGTTTGGGGAGGGGTGGCCACAAAGCTGGTCTGGGCACCTTGGATGCCAAGCCGGGCATGGGCCTTACCCAGTGGGGTGCCCATGCTCCTCCTGTCCCCAATAGCCAGGGACTACCGAGTGACAGAGGAAAGCCACAGGGGGGGAGGAGGGGTCACCTTTCTAGAAAGAGTGTGGTTTCTGCTGCTGACCTGCAAGGAACAGGCCTGGTGCTGGACCAGCATTTGCAAATATTAACTCCCTCACCCCTCTGAGCGGCCGGGGCTACTACAATTCCCATTTGACAGAGGGGGAAACTGAGGCTCGGAAAGATCTGTTTACCTGCCCAAGGTCCACCCTTAAAACGACCAGCCCTCCATCGGTGCCTCACAGGTGCAGAGCAGCCTCGGCCAGGAATGACACCAGTGTCCTCAGTGGGGTCTTGTTAGAGTGCCAGGGCCCCCGCCATCCACACTGCCCTGCTCCAGATTTGGGGCAAGTCCCCAGGCCCCCCAGGAGTCCCACCTCAGGACCTTTGGAGAGAGGCAGAGCTTGCCACCACCGAGCCTGGTCTTAGCTCATAAAATCTGGCTAGTGACACGAATGTGCTGCCAACATGAGGCTTGTCATTTATGCCACCAAAGAGAAAAACAGGGTCCACAGTGTCTAACCCAGACGAAAAGAGACTTCTGGCTCCCAGAGGCTGCGAGAACAGGGGGCTCGGGGGTGTTTTCATGGGTGGCCGGGGAGTTGGGGGCACCCCCGAGCGAGCACCCCGAGGCATAGAAACAAGGTCAGCCTGGGGTGGCCAGCAGATGTCACTGCAGCCCAGAGGGAGAGGCAGGGCTGCGTGGGGTCCAGTTCCCTGGTGCTGAGAAGGGCATCATTCCTGTGGCCCTTAACACGGACCCCTGGCCGGGGGCGCAGCCAAGAGAAGGTCCCCACAGGGCTCTGCTCAGGACACCTGGCTCCGACAGGCCGAGCTCAGGGAGCCCCCGGGACTCCCTCCTCCTTCAGCACTGGCCAGGGAAGGCTGGTCACGTTTGCATTATTGTAGCTGAGCACCTACTGTGTGCTGGGCACGTTGCATCCATCATCCAGGCCAAGCCACACCACGACCCAGTGGGGGAGGGGAGAGAATGCCCATTTGACAGTTAGGAAGCCGAGGCCCGGCCCCAGGAAGTGCCTCCTTGAACTGGGGGCGGGGGGGGTGCTACATCCAACGCGGGACACGTCCACCACCCCACATGGTCGCAATGAGGAGGAGGGTATCATCCTGTCCACACCGTGACCACGTGGCACAGGCCAAAGAGCACAGGCGTTTACATGAGGCACGGAGTCCAGCCCCGCCAACACTTCCCATCCACGGACCCCTGACAGGCCACTCCACACCTCCGAGGCGCATGTGGTCCCACACTGCCCACCAGGCTCCACTGCCCAGCCCTGTCTCTCCGCCCCACTGCCGGGGAAAGGGGGCGCCCAGCCAGGGGTTCTTCATCCGGAGACAAAGCCGAGAAGCAAACCACCCGGCCGGCCAGCTGAGCTCAGGTTGCTGCCCGCTGCAGTCCTGGCTGGGAGTCTGATTATTCATGAAAATCAGGCCTCCGCCATGTTCCTGGGCTTCAGTGGGGCTGCTGTTCACAATCGCCTCATTGTGTGGGCGACCAGGACGGAGCCTCTTCCAGGGGAAGGGAGGGGAGGGAGAGGGGAAGGGGAGGGGGAGGGCAGGGTTGGGGGAGGGGGAGGGAGAAAGGGGAAGGCCCAGCAAGGATGGGAGGAGGGGAAGGAGAGCAGTGGGGAGGGGAGGGGTTGGGGAGGGGGAGGGGTTGGAGGGAAGGGGAGGAGGGAGCAGGGAGGAGGCGAGAGGGAGAGGAGGAGGGAGGGGAGAGAAGGCACACCCGGAGGATTTGCCCTGGCAGCTACTGGCTGGGCCCAGGGGCAGGAAGAGTCTCCCCTCCAGTGGTCCAGACCCCCGTGCACTTCCGAGGATGGGGACGGTGCTCCCTGACAAAGGTGCTCCATGCTCACTGTCGGAGGCCGCTCTGATGAGCTGAAAGCCCCCATGACCCCAACTCCAGAAGGCCGGTGTGGGCAGGCACGGCCCAGGCTGCAGTGGAGACTGCTCTGTTAGCGCTCACAGGAGCTTGTGGTCTCTGGCCGGCCTCAGTTCCATCGAGCATGGCAGCATGTCTGCCTCCCCAGGAACGCGGCAGGACCACAGGCCCGACACAGACTGGCCAGTGGCAGGCCTCAGTTTCCCATCTGTAGATCGCTCATGGGTCTGCAATAAGAATGGAGATACCCATGCTGCACGCCCAGGCCGCCAGCCATCTTCCACGGGCTCTCCCGCTCCGCCGACTCAATTCAGCAAACATCCGTCCAGGGTTGACCTGGAGCCACACCCTCAGCGTTCCCACCAGGCGGCCCACAGCAGGCTCTCGGGGGACACCAGCCAAATGAAGGAGCAGACAGGTGGGTGAAGCAGGAACCAACCAAGGGAGACAGGCGGAGAGACACCGCAGGTCATTCTGCTCACCCTAACTGGAGCGTGAGGCTCAGCCACGGGCCTCCGGACGGAATAAGGTGGCAGATGCAGAGCGCCGGCCACGTGCCCGGCACGGAGCAGGCCTTCAATCAAGGGAAGGACCTTGGTCCTGGCTGGCTCCAAGCATGTCGTGTACAGAAGCACAACCCCACTTCACAGGCCAAATACAACAGTGGGTAAAAACAGCCCCGCAGTCAGGCACGACATCCCGGGGTCTCCGTCCTGGGGGTCAGCAGGCCCTGTAGCCCTGGTTCTGGCCCTCACGAGGCTTATAGGGGCTTGACTATCACAACCAAAACAACTCCCAGTCACCCAAGACCCAGACACCCAGGAAGCTCGACGAACCGGAGTGGTTTAGAAGAGACGATAAATAACGAGGGAACGGGGTAGGCTTTATTTTTTTTAATCAGCTTCTGGGGAATGACATTGAATCTGCTCAATAACAGCTTGTTTGACACCTATGGTGGAATTCAGACATCTCTGTCCCAAGCCATCAATGGCCCTTTACCCACAGGACAAAACTTGAACCCTCCCCTTGGTGTTCGACGGCCTCAAAGTGTGGTCCTGACCCACCTGCACCCCTTCGCCTCCCAGTCCCTGTCCTGGTCACACAAGAGGACACTCAGTTCTCACATCCGTCCCCAGAACAGACCTTGACTCCAGTTTTACCTCCTGTAAGAAATCCCCCCAGCCCACATCTGCCCACAGAAGTCCTCCTCTCCCACCAGGCCCTTCCCCACGCCCCAACACTATTCCATCGTGGAACCTTGACTGCCATTTACCAGTGACGTGTGTGCGTGTATAATGCTCAGAACCTCTCGGCTAATGAGACTTTAAATTAACCAGAGCCGCCCCTTCCTCAACCTCTGAGGTGATCTTAGCTACGGTCATGCCTGATTGGGGCAGAGCCCTACACTACAGCCGTGGAGAGTCTCAGCATGAATACAAATAAAAGAAAAAATGAGCAGTAATCATTCAGATGTGCTGCCACGCCTTTGGCAGAAAGGAGAAACCCCAGTAAGCCATGCCGTTCCAAACGTGGTCCACTGGAGACAGAAAAGTGCTCACGAGAGAGAGAGATGCTTGCTTGAAATGAACCCACCATGGGCCCATCTTGGACATCGAGGGGCTTTGCATGTGTGGGTGTGGACACAGCCTCCATGGCCAAGCTCCACTCCCCTCTGTCCCCCACCCCCGTGGCCCCACTTGGCCAGCAAGGCCAGGCCTCCAGGTGCACACACGGCCGTGTAGCCCACCCCGGAGGACAGGCCTGGAGAAGGGGCTTCTCAGCCCTGGAAGCAACCTCGGGCCCTGCTGCGGCACAGGAAGCACCTCCTCTCCTCCTCCGCCGTCCATCACTGAGCACTACCCCGGGATGCTCCCGTACCAGGGCTGCCTGTTGCAGAATCCGAAACGTTGGCCCACGTCCACCAGCTCGAGGAGACATCTAGTCCCCAAGCCGGACCCATCTGTGTCATCCCCGTCTACAGAAAGCAAGAGGGTTGGCTTCACACAGGTCCCCAAAACTGTTCATCCCCTTTGACAAGTGACTCCACTTCTAGGAATCTCTCCCCAGGAAAGGGTCTTAAACTCCGAAAATGGTGTATTCACCCTGGTGGGGAGCCGAAAATAACCAACAGCAAAGGAATCATCAAATACGTTTTGGAATATCCACTCCATGGAAATCCAGGCTGCTATTAAAAGCCGTGTCTGCAAAGACTGTGGGGGGACGTGGAGAATGTGCATGACACGCACGACATGAGCTAAGCCAGACACAGAACAGGGAAGAGAGGTGGCAGCTGAAACCATCTCAGCCGCCACTGCCCCACCCACAGACTCCTCAACAGAAAGACAGAAGGGAAACCAACAGAGGTGACCCAGGAGGGGCCTGCACGGCCGTCACAGGCCTGCCTTCTTTCTGCTTCCCTGTGTTTTCTAATGAGCGTGCACTATTTTTCTTTTTTAATTAATAAGTGCTTTCTGAAAAAGAATTCAGCACACCACCAAAATCCATGTCAGGGCATGGGCTGTGCGCCAATGTCATCTTCATTAAGGGCACCGGGGCAACTTCTCCAGGAGCAGTCGGGGATTCTCGACTCAGGACCCTGGCCCGGCCCCTCCCCGCACCAGCCATCCCGGCTGGAGGCCATCGGTGGCAGACAGATGTTCCCGAGGACAGAGCACCCTTTCTCTCAGCTCCCAGCTGGCCGCCCAGGTCACCTCTCCCTTTTACCAGCCGCATCAGAAGGTAACAGAGCAAACAAATAAAGGAGAACCACAAAGAAATACAACCTGGGCAGGCCCAGCCAAGGTCCCCGGGGCAGTGACTGTGAACGGGTCTGGTTTCCTGTGAGAGTCCTGTCCAGGGCCAGCCCCGAGGGACCCTCTCCAGACAGCATGCACAGCAAAGAGCGCCTGTCTCCCCACACTGTCTTCTGCCACCCCTGCCTTGGCCCCGTGACACCTGTGTCATGGAGGCATTTAAGGTTAAGGGTCTTGTCCCTCTCAAGTGGGAACAAGCCATGTCATTTATGGGTTATGTGACCTTGGACAACCCACATGACCTTCCTCCCTGCACATCAGGTTCCTCATCCAGAAAGACGGACTTTAACGCCGGATTCTCTGGGCTCCGGTGAGACTCACACGGGAGGAGAGATGAGGCAGGGACAGGCCCGCAGAACTGGCTGGTACCATCTCGGTCACCTGCCTTGGTTTCTCCCTGCTCAAGACTCTTTCAAACCCCAGCTCCCCTGCGGGCGGCCCTGACCCAGGCGCCCAGTCCGCACAGCCCTGACGCTCACACTGAGGCATTTCCGCTGTAGAAGTGCCGGCCTGGGCCCCGCGAGCCTGGTTCTGAAACTACCTGTGCTCTTTCTCCCCTGGGAAGGGCACCACCATCCACCCGACACCTGAGCCAGAAACCAGGGAGATATCATGGTGGACACACCCCTCACCACACCGCCAGCCCACGCCAGGCCCTGTGGGTGTCCGGGTGGACATGTCTCTACTCCATCCACTCTCCCAGACCAACGGTCTCCACGCAGCCCCACGTGTTCGCATCAACGTCAGCACCGGCCTGGATGGCGGAGGCAACCTTGTGACAGGCTCAGGCCCCCCCAGGCTCTGCTGCACCCATCTGCACCCTGCTGAAGCCACAGGCTCCTTTGCAAAGCAAACCTGCTCGCACCCCTGTCCTATTTTTACACCCCCTCCTGGCTTCCCACCGCCACTGAGTTAAACCCCTCTCACTGGCTACGTGGCCCTCAGCGCCCTGCACCTTCTTCTGCCTTCTCAGAGACTATGTCCTGCCTCTCTTCGTGTCCTGAGAGGCTCTGCCTTGGACAGCCACGGTCTCTTCCCACCCAGGACCTTTGCACACACTGTGCCCTCTGCCTGGAACTCTCCGCCACCTCCCATTTGCCCCTCAGCCTGCCCGACCAGGGTGAAACATACTCTTAGCACGGTCTCCTACCCAGCAGTATCACGGTTGGGGCAATTAAGTAAGGAACCGTGCAACTCATCCTTTAACGTCAGCCTCCCCTGCCGAGCAGGCAGGGCCTGGGTCTGCCTGGTTCCTCAACCTCTCTCAGCCCTGCCTGGAGCCCAGAAGGCCTCAACCCACGCTCAGTGAATGAATGAATGAAGGCAGCCTCGTACAGTCACCCCAGTCAACAAATCAGCCCCGAGAGCTGGCCCCTGCCCTCCACGCCCCAACACACACGTGCACACACGTGCGCACACACACACATGAACACACACACAGTGACGGGATGGGGGAACACCAGCCTGAGAGTGTGGAGATCTGGGCTCAAGTCTCCATTCTCCACGTTCACTGTGGTTCACAGCAAGTCCTTTTCCTCTCCAGGCCTTGGTTTCCCCACCTGGTCAGGGGGTGTGCACAGAAGCGGCACCTGCTCTCCAGGAGCTGAGAGCCCACCAGGCCCAGCAGCAGGTGGACACGAGGGTGGGGACGGCCCAGGGGGCAACACTGGGAGAGCCTGAGGGAGGGGCCCACATTTCTCCCCAGCCACCGAGTTCCCAAGGCTTTCCCAGTACTCTCTTTCTAATGCCCCACCCCACAGGCGAGTGCTGCTCCATGCCCCCATTGTACAGATAAGGCAACTGAGGCCTGAGGGGAGACCCAAGGCCCACTCTCCCTGCTCCAGGGCTCTGCCCCTGTGCTCTTCTCCCCGGGAGGGGGAGGTCAGGGGTTGCAGAGACCTGGGGAAATGAAGGGAGAATTCTGGTGGCAGCATGGAGAAGACAGAAAATGAAACCCTGAGGTGAGAAATGAACTAGGTCTCCCTGCAGGTCTGAGGAGCTGTAAGTAGCACAGCAAGAAACAGCCCCAAGCATCCCGCATGCTCTTCTCTGAGCCTTCCCTCCTGTGCACGTGGCTGCAAGTTAAGGTCACGAGACAGTGGAGCGCTACAATGGAAGGGGTCCAGATGGCAGGTCACTACTCAGAGAGCTGCTTTACAGATGGGGAAACCAAGGCTCAGAGACGTCAAGTGGCTCACCCAAGGCTGTATAGCGAGCATGAAACTTCCTCGCCAATTGACCATTTTACTCCACGCTCTGGGCAGCGTGAGAGACAATATTCAGAATATTAAAGTAAACACAGATATTTATAGAGTACTAGTCCAAGTTCATAAGAACGTTAAGGCTCAAAGAAACTTGGAAGTGGCAGTGGCTCTGCACACAGTCCCCCCACCCCATGCAGCCCTGCTTGCCATCTAAGCAGCCATGATCACAACCACAAACATTTACTTAACGAGCACCGGCCTGCCATGCACTGCGCCCCATGTTGGGAGCTTGACTTTGACCCAGCCGCAGCCCACAAGGTGGGTGCAGGCCAAATCCCTTACCCAAACCCCAATTTTAAGGCACCTCTGACAACCTAAAAGTCTGGCCCAACTTTGGGGCCAAAACTCATTTGGCATCAAACTGTGACACACCCCACTCCAACCCCCGACACAGGAAACAGTTGGAAGGAAAAAAAAATGGTCAAGATGGTAACCTCAAGGCATTGTTCGCTTCTTTATGAGTGTCTGCACTTTCCTGTCTTTCCACAGTGAACTTATGTGACTGCTATAGTGAGAGAGGAAAACCAGGCATTTAAAAAGAATGTCGGGAGGGGGTGTCTGGGGAGAGGGTCTAAGTCTTTGCATTTGTTCCCTGGAGCTGTGCGTTTGTGGTCCTGCTGATCTTGGTGCCAGTGACAGCTGGGGACGAGAGCCCTGCTTGCCTCCCAGCAAACCCCAGATATCTCCACGGTATGAGTGTTGGGCCACATGGAGTGGACCTGCCCACCCTGAGGTCAGCCTCAGCTTCCCGCCAGCCTGGGTCACTCAGCTGCCTGCAGTCCCACCCCGGTCCCGGGGCAGAGCCACTCAGAGGAGGCAGGTTAGCCCCCACCCTCCCCAGCGGGTGCCCTCCCCCAGGGCCCTGGGAGTGCTGGGTCCACTGTGAGGGCTGCCTTTCTGGCAATGGGGGGGGGACACTTGTCCTTGTCCCCCAGCTGCAATCAGGGTGGCTCCAGCTGACAATGGCAATGGGGTCCTTTGAAGGCAGGAGCGAGGGCAAGGCCCTGCAGCACCTGGGGAGGACAGGCCGCCCGCCAGCTGCCATCTCTGTCTGGGATGTGCAAATAGCGCATGTTTGTTCATGCACACTGCTTCTGCAACTCACAGCTTTTATCCTTGAAGTGATCCGATAGGAGAGTCTGAAAAATGCTAATGTAGGAGGAAACTCCCCTGCAGAGTTATAATGAAAAGCTTTACATAAATTGTGATATTTTACTCATGTCCAGGTCTGCGAGAGCTTTATTAACTGCAGCTCGGTCTTTTTAGCAGTTGCCACTGATCCACGTTGCTGACTTCAATGAATTCAATTCATCAAACATTTATCACGTGCCCACTGAGCACCCGGCACCATTCCAGGCACCACCAGGAGGCTTCACTCATTAACAAATATTTATTGAGCACCCACTCAGTGCCAGCCAGGGTGGCAGGCACTGCAGAGCAATGGGGGATGACAGCCAGCCCTGGACTGCAAGGGACTGAACACAGAGATGTGGTGTCAAAAATGGGCAGAAGGCTCCTAACTGTGAATTCCAGGAAGGCTTCCTGGAGGAGGAAACGCCAGGCTGAATCCCAAGAAGAAGAAGTGGGCCAACAAAGAAAGCGGAAGGAAGGCCTTCCAGGTAGAGAGACCTGCATCTGCAAAGGCCCAGAAGGAAGGAATTTCAATTGCTAATCCAGAAAGCGCTCAAACACTCGAGGAATGCTTCCCAAATTGCATCTGGTTTCCCTGGATGAAGGGCATCTGTGTACCACCTACACCTACTTGACCTGAATAGGTGTTTTTCCATTGTTAGCTCCTCAAAATCTAACCTTAGTGCTAAGGCCAGAGGGGGAGGACCCATTGGCCAACAGAGTCCATACAGAAGGCTGTGACCCAGGACAGCACAACAGACCCCATGGAAAACCAGAGGAGAGAAGGGAAGGCTTCCTGGAGGAGGTGGCACCTGGGTTGGGGCAGCAGCCACTTCAAGCAAGAAGGGCTGATGCCTAGGACCCTATTATGGACTGAATTGTGTCCCCACCAGACTCATACATTGAAGCCCTAACCCCAAAATGTGACTATATCTGGAGAGAGGGGCTGTAAGAAGGTATTAATAATTAAGGTTACATAAAGTCATAAGAGCAGACCCCTAATCCGAGAGGACTATGGCCTTATGAGAAGAGGAAGAGGGGGAGAGATCTCTCTCTCTCTCCAGCACGTGAAGACACATCGAGAAGGCGCGCCATCTGCAAGCCGGGAAGCGCACCTTGGTCCGGGACTTCCAGCTTCCGGAACTATGAGAAACCATTTTCTACTGTTCAAGCCACCCGGTCTGTGGACATGGTTATGGCAGCCTCAGCAGACTAACACAGAGCCCCTCCCTCCCCTCTCTGCCTCCGTGGTCCCCAGAACAAAAGGAGTCTCACAGTCGAGGTGGCAAACGGGGTCCCCACGTCCCAGGCAAGGTGCCCTGCTCTCAGGCCGCGGCATGGCCACGCAGGATGCCCCTCGAGAGTCTGAGACGGAGGGTTCAAGTTCTCACGGTCTGGTTGGCCTCTTCCTCCAGGCACTCACCCTAGGGACGTGGGAGACATTCGGCGCAGTCATGGGGCTTCTCCACAGATTAACTGAACTCGTTCATTAACGTAGCCACGCTCTTGAATGTTTAAGCACTGCGTCAAAACCCCAGAGAATCCGAGAACGCCGTCTGAAATCATCAGATGAAGCCGAATGGCATGAACTGGTTTTCATAAAGGCCTCCTGCCATTGCGGGCTGGATTAGCAATGCGACAACCTACTCTCCTCCCCCTGCGACCCAGGGAGGCTGAACAAAGCCGTCAACAAAGGCTCAAGAGGTGGGCTCTGATCGGCCTTTACGTGGAGGGTTTAAATACTTTTCCTCCAAACAAGAAAACATTTTCTAAAATAGCAGAAGAAACAGCCTTTCCTTCAAAGTAAAAATCACCTTAAAAAACTCGTCTGTGCCCTTGGCCTTTTATTCCCTCCGACAGGAAGACCACAAACCCACACCCACCCGAACACCAGGTCAATGCTCCAGAATCACCAAGCAGCTAAGACCCCGGTGCCTCTCTCAGTCAAGTGTCAAATTAAAGACAGTCAACACCAGGATAGTACTGTCTTTCTTGAAATAAAAAGACAAATAACTTGTTGGATGAACTCTAAACTTGTAAAATTAGACTTTCTCTCCAGACGTCGCCAGGAAGCACCCCCCACCAGTCTATAGTCCTCCCTCCTGCTAAGCGCCAATGGCCAGGAATTGGGGGCTCCTGCCACCAAAAGAGAAAAGGCCCACGTCTCCCCAGCTGTCCAACCTGGGTGGCACAGCAAAGAGCAATGTGTCCCCAGCCCCGACCTCCCAGACACCTTCCAGCAGGAACGGTTCCCACTCCCAAGTTTCACTGCTGCTCTGAGAACCCACCGAGGATCTCTCAGAGGAAAGGATCCAGAAGGGTGGGAACACAGCTGCCTGGGAGCCTCAGAGCCTTCCCAGGGTGTCCGGTCAGCCACCGAGGCCTGGTGGTCCCCTGCCCAAGGTCGCCCACATCCAGAGCCTCCTCTGCTTCCCAAGTGGGTCTTCGATCTGGAATTTTCCAGCCGATCGATCATTAAGGAAACTTCATATCCAGCACTGGGAAAGGCAGGAGAACCCCAAATCCTGTCCTCAGGGAGTGCGCAGATAAAGTCAGCACAGGAGGCTGAGACCCAGGGAGAACAGGGAGGCATAGAAACCCAGAAGAGAGAAAGGAAGGCTTCCTGGAGGAGGCAGCTCTCTGCCTCCACTGACCGGTGTCTTCTGAATCAGACCCATTTTCAGTCACCAGATTCACCCACCCAAAGCTCACTCAGGACACTCTCCTCTCACAACCCTCCATGGCTCCTGCTGCCTGAAGGGCAATGCCCAGTCTCTGCGGTCTGGGACTCGAGGCCCCTCCCAGTCTGCCTAAGCTATCTGCTCCGTCCAGGCCCGCTCTGCTCTGGTCAGCGAGGCCAGTGAACACACGCAGCCCCTGAGTCATTGTGAGGAAAGTGCCAGGTGACAAGGCAAGAGACTGGGGTCAGAGCCCCAACTCTGTCTCAGACCTCAGCAACTGTGAGCATGTCCCTCCCTGGGCCCACGTCCTCCCTCAGTAAAATGTGGGGGCTGACCCGGGACCGAGTGGCATCCATGTCCCCTTCCAGCCCTGAACCAGCCCCAGCTCTAGGCCAGGCCAGCCTGCAACCCTTGGTCCCGACGGGCCCCTGCAGTACCCGAGCAGAGGAAAAGAAACAGCCTGGAAAGATGGCATCTCCAACATCAGGCCTTGCGGGTTGCCTCTGCCCTTCTTCCACACCCTCTGCCCTGGCCCCAGTGGGCAGCTCCCTCCCTGTCCCCAGGGCCACCCCAGGCTGCTTCTGCTGCTCCAGCACAGGCACGTTCTCCCTGCAGCCTCTCCCCGGCCAGGCACCCACATCCCCCATCTTCCCCTTCCCCATTTCTCAGGAGAGAAGACTGAGGGTCCGAGTTGGGCCAGGAGGACAAACCCAGGCCCGGCGACCCAGCTGGTGACTCTAGGAAATTGTTGACAAGCTCAGTAGCAGGGCAGGGGACATCAGTCACATCCAGCACGAAGGGGTGCCAGGAGGATGGATGGGAGGCAGGCGGAGAGCCTCTGGCGGGGCAGCTGGCTCTCGGCGGGGCACAGAGCACGGTGCCGGCCATGGTGATGACTGATGGTGGCACTGGTCCCAGCCCCAGGCTGCTGGCCTCGTGCCAGGCTCCTAAATCAGGGCCGCACTGCACATCTCAGAAACTCACCACCTCAGCAGGAGCATCTTTAATTCGCTCTCAGCTTTGCTTTAGCAGCCAGCGGCCCCCACACTCCCTGCACCCTTGGGACTCTGCAGTCTGAGCCAGACTAAGAGAAAAAGATTTGATTCGGCTTGGAGTGCTCTGGAAGCTTCTGCTGGCAGTCTGGTCCCCCAGTGAGGAAGGAAGGACTGAGTCCCCAGGAGAATCCCCCTGCGAGCACAGATGCCTCCCCCAGCCCCAGCTGCTCCCTCCGCCCCCTCTGCCAGCTGCCACAGGGTTGGAGGGCCGCTGCCAAACACAGCAGAAAGTGTGGGGAAGGGCAGCTCCACATCTCTGCTGGGGGAGGCCACCACATCTCCCAGGGAAGAAAACCATGCTTTCAATAGAAAATTAAAATCCACCACCATCTGTGGCCGGCCAGGCCCTCCACTGAGCTCTGGTGGGGTATGAGATAGTGTGTGGTGGGGTGGGCTGGATGGCACCCCCAAAACGACATGCCCACGTCCTAATGCCCACATCCTGGGACAGGACCTTATTTGGAAAAAGGGTCTTTACAGCTATAATTAAATGAAGGATCTCAAGATGAGGAGACCATCCCAGGTTATCCAGGTGGGCCCTAAATCCAATGGCAAGTGTCCTTATGAGAGACGCACAGAAGAGGAGGAGGCCGTGTGCAGACAGAGGCAGAGAACAGAGTGATGTGGCCACAAGCCAAGGATGCCTGGAGCAGCCAGGAACCAGAAGAGGCAGGAAGCCTCCTCCCCTAGAGCCTCCAGAGGGAATGCAGCCATGGGGACCCCTTCATCTCAGACTTCTGGCCTCTGGGACTGGGAGAGAATAAATTTCTACTGTTTTAAGCCTCCCAGTTTGTAGCAATTTGTTATGACAGCCTCAGTAAACCAATACAGCCAGGAATCAGAGGACCTTCTTTCTAGAACTATCTCTGCCATACACAGGCTGTGTGATCTCCAAGGTATGGCACTCTCTGGGCCCAGAATCCTCATTCAGAAGATGAGTGGACTGGGAGACACGGCCCCTTGGGTCCTCCTGTTGTCAACCACTATCCCTACCTGCGCAAACACATGCTGCCAGGCGAACTGACGAGCATCCAGCCGCTGGGTCATAACTCAGGCTCTCCTAGAGTCTGTGCAATGAGAAAGTCCTCAGTTCCCACAGAGCCAACGGCAACCACTTCTTGAGCACCTACTATGTGCAGGCACTGCACTGAATGCTATACACTTCTTACCCTTTTCATTCTCAAAACACCACCTCTCCCATCCTACAGGTGTGGAAACAGGCTCAGGAAGGGTGAGGGAGTCGCCTGACGTCACACAGCTGGGGTGCAGCAGAGCCAGGCCTGAACACAGGGCTGTCTGAGGCCACGCCTACTAGATGAGGAAATTGCAGATCTGTCCTTAGTAGAAGCCCCTCCCGCCTTGTTCCAGTTGAAAGCAGCTGGAAGGGAGGCCACATGCGTGGATGAAGAAGGCCCTATCCCGCCCCCTCCTGAGGCTGTTCACAGGCCGTGTGGGCAGAATTGTGCAAGGTGATCGTTTGACCTTGAGATGGCCCGAAATCACACACCTCGTGTCTCCCCAGCTTAGACACCATAGAAGCACGGTATGTCTTGCATCTCTGGTGATCTCCACCACGGCTGCCAGTGAAAGATCCTCCAAAATCAGATTCCTGGAGGCCAAGGGATGAGACCAAAGTGCAAAGGAGCCCTCGCTCCCTCAGCCCAAGTCTTTCAGTGGCTCCCCAGTACCGACAGAAGCCAAAACTATTCCTCAAGGCTCCCCACATTCTGGCCCTGACCCCACCCCCTCTCTCCTGAGACCCCTCACCTGGATGCTCCAGCCAGATGGAGCTCCTCCCGCTCCTGCGAGTGCCCGGCCTACGCCGGTGGGAGCCTTGGGAGAGAAAGGTGGCCTTGAACTGCCCCCCCACAGCACCCGCCTGGGCGCCTGCCCTTCAAAAACTGCCTTTGACCCGACGTCAACCAGAGGGGTGGGCACCACAAACAGGGACAGAGGCCACCCTGCAAAACCCTGGACAACGGCACAAACAAAGTGACCCTAGAGTGGGGGCGTCGTCCCTGGAGTGAGTGCCCAAGAGACTCCCCATCCCAGAGTTGGGAAACTCAGATTGTCATTCCAGACCCCACCCTGAGCTTCTGGGGCACAACTTCCACACACCCTCCATTCATTCAACATGCCCTCCCTTCATTCATTCAATCCACAATGTTTACTGAACCCCAAGTGCCAGCACTTTGCCCCGTGCCCCCTTCCAGCTCACGCCCACTCTCTGCTCCTTCACAGCAGCCCAGGAAAGAACTGCGTATCAGTGTCCCCCCTGCACCTCCACCCCGGCCCTCCCCAGGGCACTGGTCCTGGAACTCCCTACAGCCCGGTTGCCTGGCATCACACACACTCCTCTTGGCTCGTTATCTGTCTCCCCAGCAGACACGAAGCCCAAAGAGGCAGGGGCCTGGTCTTGCTCACCTTGGTGTCCTAGAAAGGTGCCTGGAACACAGTGGACAAATGGCTAGTGAGTGAGTGAGTAAGTGAGTGAATGGGTGAATGAATGAATCAGTAAATGATTAAATTCTTACCTAGACTTCCCACTCCAGATACCAGACCCTCCCTCCCCGGCTGTCCTAGCAGGGACAGGCCCCTTCGTAAGTGGCGTTTGCAGAAGAAGGCCCCACAAGCCAGGACTTGAGAACACAGGCCTTGGGACCAACCCCACCCAGATGTGAATCCCAACTCCACCGCCTGCTCCGGGTTCCACAGGGCCAGACCTTATTTTTTAAAGGCGTGAAGGGAACAATCTGTTTTAAAACATGTTTATAGTTCTGGAAACCTCTCAGCCCTTCAGAAAAGTCCCTGAATAATTGCATGTCACTATTTAAACATGCGTTGGGAGGCAAAGGTTCCACAGACCCGAGAGACAGAAGCAGCAGCAGCCTGTGCGGATGGTGTCTTCCCATCAATAATGACAGCCTCCCTCTCGGGCCATCAGGTGGGGCCTGGGGACAGAGCCACAAAAGTGGCCGGAGGATGAGAGTGGTGAAACCAGGCCCTGTGGTCAGAAGGAGTGTGGGGTGAAGGTGGGGCCATGTCAGGTTTCCTTTCCTCTCGGGAGCCCCACGGGGCCGAGCAGCTAAGGAGGCACTTTCAGGGGTGGGTGCGTGGAGATCCCACGGCACACTGGAATGTGCCCATTCGGCCTGGACCAGAGCCGGCCACCACATCACGAGTCCTAGAAAATGAGGCTCCTCGGCATTAATTTCTAGCATCCCTCAGCCCAGAGGCCAGGGAGACGCCGGAGAAAGCCCTTGTGCGGCGGGGGTGGTCTCCAGAGCGCAGCTGCTGAACTCAGACCGCCACAAGTTCACGGGCTAGAGAGGTGGCCTCCCAAGACTCGAATGATAGGGCTATGAGGAAATGAGAGCAGTTTGCCCACGTGCCAGCCTCTGTCAGCTGACAGCAGAGATAGGCGAAGGGTCCACCCAAAAGAGAATGACTTCTCCCTGAAACGCAGCCCAATCTCAAGAGCAGGGCGCAAGCTGTCACAAGAGTGACCCCACACTCCAATTCCATCAGCAAGACTGACAAGGAAAAATAGTTTTGTACAGCATGGATAACACTGAAGGCCTCAGTTGTTTTCTGCTGGGTTTTTGTCACATATGTCCTTTTGCAAGGCTGTGCTTCAAAAATCCAGAGATATAGTGGACAGTGCACATTTCAACAAGTGACTTGCATTTGTGGTGTGGCATGGCTGTTCTGTGGTTTGCACTTAACTAATTAAGTTCTGGCACCAAGCTGTTTGGGCAGCGGGAGGAAGAAGCTCAATTATTTATTCGCACATTAATTCAGCTCTGGTTGGATACCTACTGAGTGCTGGAGAGTGACACTTTCTGAACACTCACTGGGCACCAGGCTCTGGCTGAGCAGTGGACTTGGACATCATTCATTCGACCGTTGCAGTGTGTTCATGCCTCAGTCAGTAATAGTCATATCTGCATTTTGCAAAAGGGAAACTGAGGCATGGAGGGGTTATGTAACTAATGGTTGGACTGGATCCCAGCACCTGCCCTCCTGAAACACTTGCACATGCTTCCACATGCACTACCACGGGGATCCAGACCCAAGTATCACATCTAAACACAGGCCCTCCCAGAACGACATGCAGTACCTCCTCCCGTGAACGAACGATGACAGTGCTATACTGCCATAAAAAGTAAAAGAGAGCTGCTCCCCGAATGCCCGCTCTGCCACAGTAAATAAGAATAAACACACTCTTTCACATAAATTCTGGAAATGTCACCATAGTTTCAAAACCCTGGAACTTTTCAAAGGTTGAGATTGGTCCAGTCCATCCATCTGCACCTCTCAAGAACAGACATTTCTTTAAAGGACTGATAAAAACACTGACACCTGGTGTTCCCCTTCCTAGAGGGGCACAGATGTAAATGGGTGACTTCCTGGGTGTTGAGTCCCTGTTTCTGTGGGTGCCAGGGATGAAGCTGCAGCAGAAGGTGTGGCCAGCTGGGCCGTCTCTGTCTGCTCACTGCGTCTGAGTTTGGACTCTTTTGTCCTTAGAGAATGTGAGTAATGTCACCCAAAAAGGAGTGGAGAGGCCTGAATACCAGACTGATAACTTCATAGTTCCATGAATGTTCCAAAGGTGTCAGAAGCCACAGCAGACAGCCATTTGATCTGAGTCCAGTGAGTTTTCGGAAAGAAAGGTTTGAGGTTTGAAGTTTAAGGTCAGCTGGGAGTGGGGTTGTACCTGCAATGGTCTCCCCACCGATGATTGTGTATTTGGCTGAGAGTTGAAAAAATGCAACACGGTGGATTAATGGGGGAGGGGAGGTGTCCAGAAGTAGACATTTTTTCCCAAATTTTTATTTTTGGTTTCTTCTGTTAACTGTAAATAGAAATGTCACCCACAACAGGTTTTTGAGTATACACAATGTTCCCTTCATCTGTTTCCCCAAACACAGCAGATCTGCGTTTGGGCTCTACCCTCCTTCCAGTGTCTCTCCTTGTAATTCAGGGGCTGGACAGCTCAAACTTGTACTTCTTGTGCTTCACGGAGTCAAGTGCTGAGGCCTGTGTCACCTCTTCATAATGCAGAGGAGGGTGCCCCTGAAATGGTCGCCTTGGTTTCTGGCAGAGACACCCTCGTGAACTAGGTCTGGGGATAAAGCCACCAAACTGCATTTTGAGTCATTATAAGTAATAGCTAAATGAAACTGACCATTGCATTTACTGCAAGGATGTGGGCTCACCCCAACAGCCACTGATGTCACCATTCAGCTCAGAAAAGGGTTCCTGAGCAACTGATTTCTTTTTACCTATTCATCGTTCCCTCTTTACTTTGCTTCTAGGAAGCTCAGAGCCGAGTCTACAGCCCACCTTTAGCAACACAGCGAGTATTTTGTGCGCTGAGCCTGTCCCTAGCTCCCTCAGATTTTTTCCTTTATTTCTTTGCTGATTTTGTTTTTATACTGTTTTCATATCTTTGTAAGCTACCTCACTTTTTGAACAACACCCAAAAAAGGGAGGGGAAGGGGTGTATTGATAAAGAAGAACATTTAAACTATACTTCCAGGGCTCCTTGCAGACATCTAGGATCATAGATGTGATTTCCCTTCTCCAATCTGAAGCACTTGAGCAAAACCTAATTTAGGTGGACAGTGAGGCAGTGCATGAGGTATCCGTCTTGCAGGGGTGGATGGTGCCCGGCAAGGCGGTTCCGTGGACAGGAACTTGCCAGTTGCTGGCTTCCTGGCTGTGGCCAGCTCTGTGGGGTTTTCTAGAAGCCAGCCCTTTGAGATCCAGGCTTCAACTTGCTTCTCAAGCCCTTCCAAGGATTTTGGGAGCAGATAATCCCTGTGTTAGATCCCTTTCAGGTAAGCCAGCTATCAGGGTCTCCTTTATCTGCAACTGCATCCAGACGGATTCATTTTGCTTGAAAAGCAAAGGCAGAGCATAAAGTGAGGATGTGCTCTGTGCTCCTGAGGTCCCTGTCCCGTCCAAGGACAGCTGGCCCCACTAGTAAGCGTGCCAGGCCCACACATCAGAGACATTCAATAATGCCTGCTGAGGGAAGGGTTGGCGGGATGTCGCTGGATCTATGAAACAGATGTATGTTGGAACCTCACCATTGTAAAACTGGCACCTTGCCCTGATTAAAACATCATCTGACAAGCAGAACTAGAACTCTGAGGAAGGGAGGGCTAAGCGGACCCTGGGTGGCTCCTGCCACTTGGAAATTGCCTTCCTAGTAAACAACTTGCTTGGGGCATCACAAGAGTCCTGGCCTTCACCACCCCACCCCCAAATTTTAAAACTAGAGGCAAAACCCTGTGACACCTGAGAAGTTTATGGTTATGAAGATCCTGTCCCACTCAGTGAACTGACTCCCAGCCAGGCAGACCTCAGTGTCCGCCATGCAATTAGACTCAGCTGCTCGGAGGGAGGGAGGGCTGCCTGCACGAGAGGCCCCAAGATGCCCATGCAGCCCTCCTGCAAGATGGGGACTCATGTCGACGGCAATGCCTCCTGCCAGGCCCGAGGTGCAGCTCGGGCTGCAGATGACAAAGAGGGCCCCAGCTCTGCCACTGCTCTGCAAACTTCAGCAAGTTCTGAGCCTCTTTGTGCCTAGTTTTCTCCATCTGTCACACAGGCTTAACAATCATGCCTGCTACCGATGGTGAGGAGGTGACGAGGTGAGCTGAGGTGCGCTCATATACACCCCTGCCTCTCCCCTCCCCATTTCCCAAATACTGCAGAGCTGCAGAATCTCCTGCTAGGAGCTCTCAGCCACCTTGGGTCCAAAGCCCCAGTGCACGAGGAGGAGATCCGGGCCCCTGAGGAACTGCCATACCGGGTGTTCTGCAGGAGGGCCAGCGGGATGGGATGCTGGCTCTGGGCTTCCCAGGAGGCACATCCAGGTGCAGATGGCCTGGAGAACAAGCCTCCTCGGGGCAGCCATCCCACCCACAGTGCCTGCTGCCCACCCAGACTAACCCACATCGCCCACCCTGAGGGTGCTTGACTGCTTTGCAGCTGCAGGCAGGGCCTCTGCCTGGACTCCAGTGCTCAGCAAAGGAAGGTGGGAGATCTCAGAGGCTGCAGGAGCCAGAGCAGGATGGTCTGAGTGACCTTCGATGAGCCTCAGTCTCCCCACCTATAAAATGGGGCTGTGTAGCGATCCCAGAGGCTGCAGTGAGAATGAATATGACCCAGGACATAAGGGCAGCCCCAACCGTGCTGCACAAATTCAGGGAAGGCAAAAGCTGCCACAGAGGGGATGGGGTCAGGCTGGCTACGGTCAGTTCCTGCAACGACATCGATTTCCCGGTGACCTCAGGCAAAGCCATTGCACACTCCGGGCCTCAGCCCCCTCAGCCCCAGAATGGAGCTGACACTAGCGCTGAAGGGCAGGGGGCTCAGACTGGCCTGGCGGGATTCCTGGCGGGAGGAGCTTTGCTCACAGCACCCGTTTGGTCCACCTGTCAGAGCAAAGCACAGTTTTCTAAAAGGAAAGAATTTTGGAGAACAAACTCTGCCCCAGGAAAGGATTCATTTACTGGTGCCAGGAAGGCCACGAGGCACAGAGATGGAGAGATTGGGCTTTAGGATCCTACAGGCCTCGACATGACTCGGGCTCCCAGGTGGGTGGGTGGAGGGGTGGAGGGGCGGGTAGGTGGGGACTGTTTTTGCCTCCAGGAGCTTGGCGCAGGGTGGGAGGGAGTGGCCTCCGGGCCACGTGCCGTGGTCCACTCCTCTAACTTAGTCTCAGTCTCTCCCTCTGACCCGAAAGCAAATCAACAGTTTCTGTGGGCAGATAACGAGACCTTGGCTTGCCCCTGAAATCCCAAAACCCAAAGGACCTTTCAGATCCTTGAAGCTCTCCATTCTCCCCTGCACCCCTGCTTACTGCAGAGCGTTTTTCTCACCTTCCTTGCGTAGAGTCGCATGCGCATGCACATCTGCAGCCACTGAGAGATGCGAGACTGGGAAGGTGAGGAGGTTTGTGGCCAGGCTCACAGAAACCTTTGCCTGAAGTTCCCTGCGCTCAGTGGGACGTTGTGTGAAGAAGCACGCCCCCGCCCTGCCTTCCCTCCCCTCTTCCACGCCCCGGCCCCAAGTTCACCCTGGGCTTTTGGGAGCAAAGAAAGGATCTCCAGCCACCCACCCACCATGCCCCTCCACCTCACCATCTACCCCCCTCCGTACGCAGGGAAGGGAGCCCAGGAGAGACCCTCACCCGGCCTCAGGGCCCGGGACAGCCTCCCAAAGAGTTCACGTGTCCCGGGGCTGGAGGAGCAATAGTTAAGGTAACTGAGATGTTTAAACGCTCAAAAGCAGGAAACAGCCACATGGTCATTCTACTGTGGACGGTGCAGCCCCGTGGTCACAGGATTCAGAGCCACATGGCTTCCCTTCCAATCCTGGCCCCACCACTTCTGGGCTGTGTGAGCTTGGGTGGGTTATTTAGCCTCTCCGTGTCTCAGTTTCCCCACAGGGTGGAATGCATCCATGCATGTCAACTGCTAGCACAGGCTCTAGCATATGATGAATGGAAGTTCTCCTCCCCCACTGGGTGTGGCTGGAGAGGAAGTTCCGCAGGGGGAGGTAGACAGAGATGAGGTCAGCAGCTCGGATGTCATCTGGAAGTCCAGGGAAGGCTGGAAGCTTCCAAGCAGGGAAGTGGCTTTAGGAAGCTCCCTGGGTGCAGAGTCAGTTCTGTGGGCCGAGAACCAGGCCCACCTGAGTCCCCAGTGCATCTCCCGGGGCCTGGGGAGAGGGGAGGTGGGGGGGCTCCAGGGGCCCGAGAGGAGGAGACGGTTTGGGTTCAGGGGCTGCACAGAACAGACGAACATAAAGCCCGTTCCAGCCAGCAAGAGGACACCTGCCCCTACTGGAGCTGAGGGCTCACTTGCTTTGTCTGCTGGTGGGGGCGGCATGAGATGGGGGTCCCAGGCCTCCCCCAGCACAGGGCACAGGCAGGCTGCCTTTCCAAGAAGCAGCAATTCTTTTCCATGGCCCACAGCATCTCAGCAGCACTCCAGATCACACACGCACTGCCCCGCAGGGTGCGACTTAAGTGGCAACAGCCCCCAGCACAGTCCCAGGACTTTGGGGAGCCACTGAGGCTCCGAGAGGACCGGCAGCTGGAGGGAACTTGGAGCGGTGGCTGCTCCGCTCACACGGAGACACCTGCACAATCTCCCGGTAACCGACGGAAACTCCCTCCCTTACGTGGTGTGAGAAGAGTTACTCCTCCCTGAGCCTCACACCCTCCAAACCTCGAGTCGGGCATTTGTCTGCATGCGCTTGATCTAGCATTCTTGCAACAGGGACTAAGAATCCCAGGTTTTTGACACAGGGTAGATGCTCATGTAAGTCCGATGAATGAATGAATGTATGAATGGGTGAATAAATGAGACAGGACACAGAGTCAGACCCTGGAGAGAAGCACAGTAACGTCACCATCTTCCACATCAAAGTTTATGCACCTTCATTACTGGAGAGCTACCTCAGTCCCTCACTCAGAGGCTACTTAGCTTGCTCACGACACTAGTAAGTTTAGCAATTCAGGTTTCTAGACCACAGGATATCAGAAGCATGAACGGCCAGGGGAAGAGCTTCCAGAGGCAGATGCATGAACAGCAGCAGGAAGTCACGGCTGGAAGCCTGGCCTCCCGACTCTACAGGAGACGAGATCTGCAAACTGCACCCACAACGACCCAAGGCCTGGCAGCTGGGGCATCCGGCCCCTTCACACAGCCCAGGCTCCCTGGCAGCATCACAGGGCAGAGACCAGTGACCCCAGGCAGTCTCCAGAGCCCAGCCCTGAGCCTGACATGGTAGGTACTCGATCAATGATCAAGTCCTATAGTGCTTGATCAGCTGAATCTACACAAATTCGATAGGAAAGTACCCTGTGATCAGAGCCCTTATCCCTGCAGCTCGGTCCTCGTGCTCCTGACTGTGACCCTGAGTCGTGGAAAAATGTAACAATCACACCAGCAGTGATTTGTTTCCCAGGTGGGCACTGTGCCTGCTGGGTCCAGCTACACTGTCCTTCTAAAGCTCCCTACAGCCCATATACTAGACCCCTTATCCCCCCTTCACAGATGAGGAGACGGTGGACACACTCGGCAACCACAAAGCTGCCCCTTTACTCCCAGAAAATTATATGATGCATTTTGGAAAGATTCTCATAAAAAATCATTAAAAGAAAAGAAAAGAAAACATGTCGGCACTAGAAGGTGTCAGCCTTAGGGAGCTGGCGTTCCCTGAACATGCGCATGTGCCCGGTGTGGTACATCCATCATCTTGTTAAACACCCGACAGCCCCGCACAGCACACCTCATGGGCACAGCACGTTAGAGATTTGGGAGCATCTTTCACAGGGCTGGCCTGACACCCTCCCTCTGGAGGACACCAATTCGTGCTGTGCCAGAGCCACAGGGAATAGGCTCCACACACATAATTTTAGAACGAACGAATGATCCCTCCCTCACCCATGACAGAGAAATGAAGTGGAGCCCTATTCCAGCAAGTCCAAACCACTGCACCTGAAGTTCTATATTTCAGTATTTCACAGCAACCACCCGTGGTGAGATGGGCCAACTGGATCTCTTTTCAGGCCTCTGGGCAGTGACTGGATGCCAGGAAGAGAAGAGAGAAGGTGAAAGACCATGGGACAGAATATTTTTGAGTTAATAAAATCCAGGCCAGAGGGATGTTCAGATGCGGCGTCCAGGGCATAGGCAGGTCTGTGCTTCTGTCCTGCCTGTGCAGGGTGTGTGCAGGCCACGCCTTGGCTCCATGTCAGACACCCCAACATGGTCCCCTGGGTATCCCCGCCCACCTAAGGAGTTCACCTCTGGACCAAGTGCTCAGGGCACTAAAGGCATCCAGCCTTGCCCACCAGCCTGGGAGGGAGGCACAGCCACCAGCTCTGTTGGCAGACAGACGAGTAGGCTGAGGTTCAGAGAGGCCAGGACAGTGCCCAAGGCCACACAGCTTGCAAAGGATGGAGCCAGATTTTACACCCAACGTCCAGGTTCAAATCCATACTGAAGCCACCTCTGCTGAGTGCCCTCTCCAGGGCTCTGTCTCCTGCAGGCTGAACACCTCAAGAAACCCTCTCTCTCTGCCTCAGTCTCCTTTCTGGCCCTGAAAGCAGCCACAGCTTACTCAGGGCAGGAACACAGAGTGCCAGAAAGCCAGTGTTGGAAGCATCCTTCCAGCAATGATGGGCAAGCACCCCAGCTTCCTCCGTCCTCTGTGAGACAACCCCGCTGAATGTGCCTGCTGTCTCCCAGAGTCCCCAGCGTCCTCAGCAGAGACTGCTTGACAAGGCACACCACGTTGGCGGCCCCTCCCGCCCCACGCCCCCTCCCCTAAGTAAGCCAGATGCTTTCTCCTCTCAGGGGAGGGAGTTTCTGGACATGGCTTTCCGCTGGGTTCCATGACCATCCAGGCAGGGCGAGGACAGAGACAAGAGAAGGGTCAAGGTGCTTCCTGCTGGGCACACTAGGTGAACGAGCCCATCTTTCCTCTCTCCGCCCACCACCCTCAGCCTTCCATTGAGATGTTCTTTCTCCCTGATTCAGGTAATACTGTCAACTAATCTGCATTGTCATTGTCACGCACTTGGGTCCGTTTTGTATCTTCCTAAAATATTCATAAGGGATGTGGGGAGGTCTCACTGGAAACACGAGGTCCCTCCCGCCTCTGCAAGCTCAAGTTCCAAAGCCCGCTAAGACTCACGCAGAGCCCGCTGGCCCCTCATGCCCGGAAATGGACCTGCCACGTCTTGCTCCGTGACTCTGTTCCATGTGGCAAATCCCCGAACTTTGCCACATTGGTTCAGAGCCCTCAAGGGTGAGCAGAGGTGATTACACAGCAAAAGGGGTCTTGGAAAGCCTGGGCCGGTGGGGGAAGTTGGAGCGGAAATGCTCTGGAAGCTTTTGCAGGCTTCTATTTGCAGAAACATTCCTTCCTGCGTCCCTGGGAGTTCCGCTTACACCCCAAAGCACAAGATCTGATTGCGATCACTGTAGGCTGCGCTGCAGCCGCAGATGGTATTACTCCTTCTCAAATTGTCCATCCCCTGGAAATCCCTGAGCCCCGTTCATGCTGGTGGGGTGCCACACTCCTCCCTGCAAGATGCTCCCTAGGCCAGCTCTCTGGAATGCGCCGAAAGGTTTCACCCCAAGGAAGCCTGCATGGGCACATGCCGAGTGATTTATGGCAGGCCTGTTTCATTTAGTCCTCCAGACCATAAATTTGACTGTATGCATTTACAAAAAGAAAGTGGCATGCTATTCCATGCATGTGTACATTCCACTAGTACATACTGCATCGATTCTAAGGCCTGCTTTTTTTTCCCCCACATTCTAACATCTCTAAAATCAGAATATCGCTTATAATCAATGCCATTCCTTAGTGGTGAATAAAATAATGATGCAACTCAGAATGCATCTAAGAGAGTTTTTAGATTGGATGAAACATGGTCTTTGAAACTTTTAAATACACCAAGCTGAAGACTGCACCTCTTGTCACTGTGGACATCCCACCTCTCCTGGTCCAGAGAAACTCGCCACGGGCTTGTAATACTACCTCACGGCAACGAGGACAGAGTCCCTTAAAATGGATTTGCACTAGAGATAAGAAATTGTGCTTAATGGCTAATCAAATTCAGCAAAGATGACTGTGGTAAATCACCAAAGGCACCTCCCCTTCCACAACCCTATCTACATTCCCCCCAGGTGCACATGAGCACACATGCTTCCCACATGCTAACCATGTTGCCTCCACTCTTAAATAGCCCACAGATCTCCCAGTCACCTCTGGGTGAGGTCAAGACTCCTTAGCAAACACCCAGAGCCTATCACCCTCCTGGAACCTGCGTCTGCATCCTCTGTCCCCTACCCAGGGCCCACCCTCCCTGTTCTCTGAATACACACACTCTCTCCTGCCTCAGGCCCTTTGCACATGCTGTACTGTCAGCTGTTCTCCACCTGGGAAACTCTTATTCATCCTTCAAGACCTCAGTCTACTCACTCATGCAATCATCATTTATTCAGCTCCTACCACATGCCAAACCCTGTCCCAGGCACCGAGGATGCCACAGAAAACAAAACAGGCAGAGTCCTGCCCTCGTGGAGTATGCATTTTATAGGGGAGCCACAACATAAACAGGATGATTAAGTAAATAGTATTTTAGGTAAAAGTGCTCTGGAGTAAACTATCCTGCGAAGGTGACATTAAAGTATTGACCTGAAAGAGGTGGGGCTGGGAGGCACGTGGTTGTGCGGCGAAGGCCATTCCAGGCAGGGGAACAGCAAGTACAAAGGCCTGAGGCTGGTCATGCCTGGCAGGTTCCAGGAGCAGCGGGGAGGCCAGTGCGGTTGGGAGGGAGAGAGGGAGAAGGAGAGGAATAGGAGATGAGGTTGAAGAGGAGCAGGGACTGGATCCTTAGGGCCTTGTGGGCCACTGGGATCATTTGGCTCTTTCTCTGAGAGCACTGGGAAGTGATGGGATGGCTCAGAGCAGAGGAGTGACAGCCCCCGAACAGTGGGTTGACAGGCGCCCTCCGGCTGCTGCTGGGGGCAAGAGGAGGCCAGCTGGGAGGCTGTCCGGCGCCACCCACACCCACAGTGAAGCCTCCCACAGTGGCCTCATCGCTGCGGGGTGGCCTGTGGCCCTCAGCAAGAGCTGAGCTTCAGTCTTGATGTGTCTGCCCCGTGCAGACAACAGCGGCAAGCACAGGCACGAGTGAATGAACGAATACTGGGCAGGACATAATTATCACACGCAGCCCTTCGGCTGCCCTCAGAGTCTGCCGGGGAGGCCAGCTGAGCCTGGCGTGGTGGCCAGCGCAGGGGGCTGGGCTTCCAACCGTGAACTTCACTCCCCAGTGGGGTGCCTGGTTCTAACTCACAGAAAAGGGCTTTTTCTTTCCTTGATGTCTTTCAAGTCCTGAAATTTCTTCCTATTTATTTTACATTCGCTAAACGCTTCACAAAAAGGAAACTATTTTGGTCTTCACCTCCTTGACGGGGGTTTTAAGGGGAACTGATGGATCTAGGAAGGATCTTTTTTTAGTGAAAAGGCACATTTTAATTTTAGGTTAAGTGTTCTAGGCAACAATTTTCTTAGCAACAATTAGTCCCTAGCCATGACTTTTAAATCACCCAACTTCACAGAGATGTGGGGGTGGAACCTGTAACTGAGGGGCAGTCCCCAACCCGCTCCTTCAGAGAAAGGGTCCCGCCCATCCTGGAGGGCACAGACTCCAGGCCAGATTGCAACCAGGTGGCACAGACAGCACGATCACAGGTGGCTTCCAGGGCGCCTTGTGCTGGAGTGTAGACCAAGCGGGCTCAGCTACCCCTGGAGGGGTGAACGCAGCCAGGAGCCCAGAGGGAGATGCCATTCGCCCGTTTATTTCTGGAGCTCGGGTGCTCGCGCTGTGCACCGCCCACGCGTGTGCTGTCAGCTCCTGCGCAGCCTGCTCCTCGACCCCGCTCCAGGTAGACTCCCCGAGCATCACGGATGTCTCTGGATGAGATTTAAAATCCACATATATTAGTTTCTTGAGGCTGTCCTACAAATTATCACACAGTGGGTGGCTTAGAACAACACAACTTTATTTTCCTCACGGTTCTGGGGACCAGAAGTTCCAAATCAGTATCACTGGGCCGACATCAAGTGTTGGCAGGGTCCGTTCTTTCTGAGGCTGAGAGAACCTGCTCCTTGGTTTGCAGATGCATCAGCCCAGTCTCTGCCCCGTCTTCACGTGCCTCCCCTCTGTGTCTCAAATCTCCCTCCTTCCTTTAGGAGGACACCAGTCATCCCACCCTGAACCCAGGATGACCTCATCACAGACACATCTGTGAAGACCCTATTTCCAAAAAAGGTCACATCCACAGGTGCCAGGGGAGCTAGGACACGGACATCTCTCTTTGGGGCATACCACTGAACCACTGCACACACTATCAGGCAGGCATGTCCCTGTACAATCGCCCCCACCCCACCCAGCCCAGGCCCCTTCCACAGCCCTGAGTCTCCCTTGTGCTAGTCACTCGCCTGTCTCAGCCACTCAGCATCTTTGCTGATTCAGAGAATGACAGTACCAACCTCCCAGGACACCACCAGCAGCCTGGTGTCACCAGTACTCACCCAGCACTGGGACATGAGCCTCCCCGGGCCAACAGCCCTGGGGCTCTCGCCCCACCCAACACAGGGCCCGGCAGGGGCGACGCCCCGTGGCCTGATGCTGACAGCGCTCACAGGCCTCCTCCGTCTCTTCCCCTCGACCTCAGTGTGCCCTCGGCCAGCTGCCCATTTGCTCCTGGAAGTCCCTGTCCCAGGCCTCCTGCCTAGAGCCCCGGCCTCCTCCTGCCACCTCCCTCCTTCCCTCTGCCTCAGGAGCCCTAGATTAGGGTCACCTCCCGCCCTTCCTCACCTGCAGAAGCATCTCCAGCCTGCTGCCGTGGGCGTTGGGAGCCAGACGCCCTCCTTGAACCCACCCCTCAAGCTGTAACAACCTGCAAGCTCCACCACCATGAGGATGTCTCCCGGCATCCCCCAGGCACTGCCCTTGATTAAGCAGGTGTTTTGTGCAAAAAACAGAGAATCAGCACCCACGAATTTAATACACTGCTCTTGGGGAAAAGGGGGGAGGTTAGCAGCCAGAGTGATACCAGAATAATAATGAAGCTTTTAGGGGAAAGGAAAATGCCTACTCATTTCTAGCAATCACTCCATCTGTCCCTTGTGGTAATGATGTTCCAGCTGAATTAGGAAGTTTGATTCATTCATTCGTTCAATAAATATTTATTGAGTAACTATTGAGTGCTTTATCAGGGCTATAGAGATAGATCAGGCCCCAGGCTGGTCCTGACACCAGCCCGCACTTAGAGCACGCCCCTCCCTCCCCATGGAGCCGCTGCATCTTCACAACAGCCGACAAGTCGGCCACCGTGCTGAGCCACCGTCCACAGAGGGAATTGACTCTCAGAGGAGGTCATGGCCGTGCAACAAGTGGCTGAGCCAGGACTCACCGGGCAGCCTGGCTCTGGCATCTTAGGCCTAGCATAGTCATACTGGACCCACAGAGACAGCACATGGCCATGTCTTAACTGAGGTCCAAAGCAGCAGACTGGGAGGGAGAGTTCCCATAGGTGCTGGGCAATCAGGGAAGGCCTCCTGGGGGAGGGGGCATTTGATGGCCTTGAGCAGTGGTGAGGGCAGGGCTGGGTCTGGTTCATCCCCACACCCTGGGAAACCACCTGCCACATAGCAGATTCACAGCTAGTGTTTGTTGAATGAATGCATGAATCACAGCTGCTGGGCTGTGAGAGAGCAAAGAGGGGGCCTCCCATGCACCTTTGGGCAGGAACTGCTGTTTCCAAGTCATCTTCAGAGACCCAGGGAGATGATCTGAGATCCCACGTGCTCAAGGAGATTTCCAGAAGGAAGGAGGGGCAGGGAGGGAGGAACAAAGGCTGCTCCAGTCTGCACGTCACTCACAGACATTCCCCAAATTGAGGCCAGGTCTCAGGCAGAAAGACTCAGACACTCGCCTGAGGAGTCCGGCGTCTTCCGCGAACTGTGTGGCACCACTACCCCCAAGCTGCCCCACCCCGGCCAGCAGCACCACACATAGCCCGAGAGCTGGGAGCCCAGCGAGCTCATGATTCGGGGTGAGCCAGACCCAACTCTCGAGAGACAGGAAAGGGTCCCCACTCTGCAGCAGCGGGACCCTAGGCTCCAGCAAAAGGGAGACGGCCAGGGTCAGACCACAGCCTTGTTGGGGGGAGGGCAGAGAGAGGAGAAGGGGAGAGAGGAGAGGACAGGAGTCTGTCCGTCATGCACAACCACAGCCCCAGCCCTGCACAGACAGAGCAGAACCAGCCCCTTCCCTCAGCAGGGACAGGTGGGCCCTACGGGGCCTGAATGGTGGCCCCTGTGAAGGTGGCCTTATTTGGACAAAGGGTCTTTGCAGCTGTGATAAGGATCCCCAGATGAGATTATCCTGGGTTACCAGGGGGCCCTAACACCAACGGTGGGTGTCTCGATGAGAGACACAGACAAGAAGGCAGGGAGGAGGGGCCACGCAGCCACAGAGCTAGAACTTGGGTGCTGCAGCCGCAGCCGAGGAACGGGCAGGCACCAGACGGGGGAGGAGATGGGAAGGACCCTCCCCTAGGGCCTGCAGAAAGCACATGGTCCTGCCGACACCCTGATTCTGACCTCTGGCTTCCAGAACTGTGACAGAGTAGATTTCTGTTGCTTAAAGCCCCCCAGTTTGTGGACACTGGTTACGGCAGCCACAGGAAACTCATACAGCCCCGGAATGAACTAGAAGCCAGGTGTGCGTGCACAGCTAGAACATGCCATGAAGTGAGCACTGCAGGGGCATGAGCAGATTCAGACTGGAATCAGACACGGCGCAGCGAGAATGGGATGGGCCATCACCAGGAGCTTGGGCTCTACCTATGGGCCAGGCGCCTCCTGTTCCGGCTGCAGTGGGGCCACCTGGAGAGGGAGGGTCTCCCCTCTGCAGCCTCGGCGTCCGTGCCTTGCGGGGAGTGAAGGTCAGGACGGCAGACAGCAGCCTATGGGTGTGCTGAGGAGTGGTCCCCATGGACCCAGCCTCTGCTGCTCCCAGCACCCGGGTGCCCCAGGACTGGCAAGACACCAGCCTACTTTCAATCGCAGGAGAAGAGTAACACCGTCAATGAAAACTGCTGCACGGCACTTTCCCGAGAATCACACCACCTCACCATTTGTCAAGGGTGCACCAGCAAAGGTGCCCACTTCCGAGAGAAGCCCTTCCAGATGGGGGAGGAGCATTCGCCTGTGGTTCGCTGCATAAAGCCCATCACCAGAAGACACTCGAAGGGCTGGTGTGAAGTCAGAGAGGTCCAGGTGACAGTGACAGCAGCTCGGTGCTTTGGGGGACACCCAAGGCCAGGGCCAGCCACGGGGGACTGGTGCCTACATCTGCAGTCACTCACCCCGTGGCCCTGGACAAGAGCAAGAGGGCAGGAGCCTTGGGGTCAGGGCGTCCAGCCCACTCACTTTGCGGACGGGCACCTGGACACCCAGGGAGCTGCAGGACGTGGGCAGTGTGGGAAGCCAGGTCTGTTCTCTCTCTTTGCTCCACTGGAGAAACACCTGCCCGCTAATGGCTGACATGACGCCTCCCTGGGCAGGGGACTGAGTGGTCCCACCTCTGAGTCCTGCAGCTTCCACTGCTTCCCTTCACCTCAGTGCAGGGACCCTGTGTGGTCACTGTCTCTTACTTGTCTGCTCCTCCATCCAAGGGTAGGGACCTCCGTGACCTCAGAACCCTGCAGTAGGCATGGCACATACTGGGTCCTCAGGACACATGAGAATGAATGAGTGAGCGAGCGAGTTCTCCACCAGCTCGCTGACATCCATCACCAACAGTGGGAACGAGACACGCAAGGCCAGGGTGCCCCGAAGGCTCTACGAATGGACCAGCCACGAGGCCCCTTGCCCAGTCCTGGCTTTCTCGGGGATGCTGTGAAGTGGGTGTCCACTCTGGAATCCTGCCAGCCCTACAAGCCCAGCACAGAGGAGGGGCCCTGCCAAGCAGCCACCCCCAAGATGGTCACTGGCCTTGCTGGGCAGCCCCACACCACAGCCACCTAGAAGTGTGATCAGCAGAGACCACGGGCTTAGCTGAAACCAGCTGCCCAGTGAGGCTTCTTGGCCAAGTGCAGGAGAACCCTTGAGCCAGGAAGGAGTCGGTGTGATCTCCACACCAAGTTCACACACACGGCAGGTTCCAAATCCACCTGGCTTCTCCCAGGACAATGAGGCAGATGATGACAAACACTCGGCCGGCATCATGCCCAACCTGTACTCCCCAGCGTCACAGAACCAGGACAACAGCCCTTTCTTTGACAAGGTTCTCTGCACTCCTGGGCTTTGTCACAGGCGAGTTCAGGGAAACCAGGGAGGGGGAGTGACTTCCCAAGGCCCCACAGCCATGGAGATGGAGCTGTGGCTTTCTCCTGCCTCCCAGTCCTTGGTCTGGTTTCCTTCCATTATGCCATGTGGCCTCACTGCGGATTTCAGCAACGACTAACAGTCCTCCTCCTACTAACGCTCAAAGCCGCCACTCATTGAGAATTTAAAATAGTCTGGTACTTTCCACACATGCATCTGCCCCGTGGGGGAGAGGGTGTGAGTGTTATTGTGCCCATTTCACAGACAGGGACACCGAGGCTCTCTGGGGTGACACGATTCTAGATTTGATCCAGTTCTCTGGTTCCAGAATGCCCGCCCTTCCTCTGCAGCATCCTGGGAGTGGCAGGTGGATGCAGAAACTGTTAGGACCAGCCCCTGGAGCCACGTAAGCAGTGACCTCAGTGGCAGGACCCCAGGAGCTCCTCGACCTGGATGAGGAATTCCCATGTCGGCCATCTGAGCTCTGCAGTGACCTTCCCAAGAAATTCTGGGCCATATCATGCCTCCCTCCTCCTTGCCCAGAAACAGCCCAGACAAAGGAAAGCAGTGCCCCAAATCCTGGCTGGAAGGCACACAAGACCCAGGATGTGCAGACAGGGAGTCGCTGCCGAGGGGCGCGGCACCCATTGGTCCCCATGGGAGCCCTAGGAAGGATGGCTGCACGCACTCAGCCTCCCCACAGAGACCCTGCTGTCCTCCTGACTGAAGGGCCCCTAGCCACCTTCCCCTGCCCAGCACCTCGTGCATACTCCCTTAGCAGAACCTACACTACCAGCGATTACCTGGGAGTATATTTATTCATTTGCTTCTTGTTTGGCGTCCCCCACGCCACACTGGAAGCTCTAGGAGGACGGGGCCTGTGTCTGTCCTGTTATTCCTCTGCCCCAGTGCTGAGACGGGACCTACAGGAGGAGTCCTCAGTGTACCACGGGTGGGTGGGTGCGTGGGTCAGATCCTGATTTCTGCTGAGGCCTTTTTAAGTTTTCATTATCACCGACCCACTGCATGAACACCGTTTTTATGAAGCTAATTTCCTCACGCACACCTCCACTCCCAAGACCCGCATATCTTGCTCAAATCTATTTTGTATACACGTAAAATGTATTTATCAACATTGTTCAGTTTTTTCCTTGGAATGAAATGCAAATTGCATTTCATACATAATGCAAATTCCCCAATCCACACAAATCAAATGGAAGGACCCTTAGTAGGCAGGCTCACTAATTCCTTTACAAGCCAGGAGGCGGCAGGGACCTCGCCTTGGGGGCCCCAGCTGGGCACAGCCCCTGCACCTCCTTCACCATTAGGGAATGCTGGGACAAAGGCTGGTCCAGGGGTGTTTCTTCCTTTGTTATTACTACCTGTGTCTCAGGCAGCTGCTGAGGAACCTGACTCCCAATCTGCTGTAATTGAATAATCAATTGCTGCTTCCTTAATAACTGAATTTATTAAATGCAGAATATGTACAGTTGATCATTCAAGGAACTAATTTGCAAGTCAGAGTTTTTGAGGGATTGTTTAAAGAGAAGATCCATATGTTTCATAAATCTGGGACAGAGAGGAGGGGGAGTAGTCAGCAAGGCAGAGAAATAAATGTCCATGGCATGATTTGCATTCAATAAATATAATCTCGTGCCTCGGCCACACAGGCTATAGCAGACAAATAGCACATTTACTAATGAAGCAACACGGTCTGCCTGGCCAGAAAGCTAAATATGACACATTTACGGCCATCACAGAGCCCTGTCTGGGCTGCCTTGGGAGACCTGTCTCTTCCCTTTGAGGGGTCTCCAAATTCCATCACCTAAAATCCTCTACGAGGGAATCACCAGCACCCCTGACCTCCGCAGGCTGGATCAGATGCCTGCCTGTAAAAATGCAACGTTAGACACCAGAGCAGGTGACATTTGCCAATTACACAAGGTCACAAGGGGACAGAATGCAAGCGAATGCCCAGGCTGGTGCCCAGTCACAGTGCCCAGCACACGAAGAAGGAACCAGCAGTGATGGTACGTTGGGACGCCACTCTGTAAGAAGCTTCTCCAGAACAGTGTCCTGTGGATGTTAACAGGTGCTCTAAGGGAAAAACAACAGCAACTACAGCAGAAAACAGGGATCCATGATCAAGTAAGTTTGGGAACACTCTGTTAAAGGTAATAAATTTCTTCACCACGGGATTATCAGAGGCTTTAAAGACAGCTGTGGAAGCTGAAGCTGTGGGACATTCCCCAGCCCTTTCTCTCCCCGCTCCCCCAAACCTATTGAGAGACCCCAGACCTGCTGTTCCCCAGAGCTCAGCTCGGATGCCGCGGGAAGAAACAGGGAGCCACTGAAGGCTGTTGAGGCTGCGTCTCCCTAACCTGAAGGATGTTTGTCCTGACGAGGCCTCTCCTTTCTACTTAGAGCGGAGGCTATGCGGGGCGGACAAATGAGCTCCCAGCTCCATCGACAGGAAGGTATTTGGTTCATGAACACTAGCTCAGAATCCACGCACACGCGTGCTAGCCAAGGACAAAGGTGCTCGTGGCTGAGTCAAGTCAGGAAGCTCCGTCTCCCGGCTGACCCGGCCAGCCTGGCCCCAACATCACACAACTGACGTGACGTGGGGGTCACACCCGAGGCCGGCCTCTCTGGAGGGTGGGCAGGGCACCCAGTCATTAATCCTGGAAAACCCTGGATGGGCACTGAAACAAACAGCGGCCAGCTCTGAGCCACCCTGCCAGGGGACCACGTTCTGCCTGTGGGCTGGATGCTGCCAACACCACGACAGGGCCACTCCACAGCCTCCCCGACGGGACCCGTGGTGTAAGGGGGTGACAAAAAGCTCAGAGGCAGTGCACTCACAGAGGCATGATCAGGGCTGGGATGGGGAAGGGAGGCAGAGAAAGAGGCTGAGGGAGCTCAGAGGAAGGGTCTGGCCCGGGTGCCTAATCCAGGAAGGCTTCCCGGAGGCTGCACAGGGTGGGAGGAGCTCAGTAGGTCCCGGCCCATAGGCACCCACAGCCCACTTGTGGAGACGTGAGGAGATGGATGTCAGTCCTGGGGAATCCTGGGGCAAGTTCTGTTTTCCTTTAGCCTTTTGCCAGACAAGCGGCCTGTCCTGGCACACAGAGGCCCTGGGGGCGAGAGACCTGGTGTCGTCCTGTTTCCTTTCCCAGTCCCAGAGGGGACCCAGCCAGGCAAGGACTTGCTGGCGCCATCCAGTTTGGCCTCTCACAGTTGCCCCGAAGCCCGACTGTGCTCAAACCTCAGTCCAGCGCCAGTTCCTGCTGCCCCCACACCCCACCCTGCACCTGCTCCAACCAAACCAAACCGCTCGGCTCCCCCATGCCCACTTTCGTTGCTGCCTCAGCAGGCAACACAGTTCCACACCGCTGAAATGCCACCTCCTCCAGGAAGCCTCTCTGGTCCTGCCTTCCCCACCACCCTGAGCTGCAGCTGACTTCCCCTCCCCCGAAGCTGCCCCCCAACTCTCTCTGTCTCTCTCTCTATCTCTTAGGACACAGAATGCTCTTCTGCCTGGTTTGGGATTACTATGTTGGTGTGTCACCTACAGAACAGCCCGTGATCATTTGGGGTAGTGACCATCATAGCTCCCACCCACCCACCCAGTCATTCATTCATTTCACAAACAACCATTTAAAACCCACTGGTGCGGGGAATACAGTGGTGAAAGCCAGGAAGACATGGTGTGACTCCCGTCCTCACCTGTGAGCCCTTTCTCAGATGGAGACACTGAGGCACAGAGAGGTGGGGAGTCATCCTCCAGGCCCTCATGGCACTGGACCAGGGTCAGTAAAGCAAGTGACATATTTGTTGAGTGACTATTAGACCAGCCCTCATTCAATCCATTGATAGATCAATCACAGCATTTGTCGCTCAGAGTTCCCGGGAGCAGGGAGGTGGGAGGGGGCTTGGGGGCATGTAGGGAAGCCCAGGCAGAGCGAGCGTGGCCCCTCTGGCCCTCCTGTGATAAAACCTTAGGGCAGGCCCCTTAGAGCGGCCATGTAGCGAACGAAATTCAGCTCCTTGTGGGAGGCAGCTGGCCAGGAGGTCCTGGGCATCCAGGGTGGCTGCCCAGTCCCCTCATGCCTTCAGGGAAAAGAAAAGTTCCCATACACGGGGTTCTCACTCGTGTGCTGGGTTCTGGGAGGGAACAGGGAGAAGGTGGCTCCATCCTTTCCTTCCCCCACCTGGGTCTTCTGGGGGCAGGAGACGGGGAGTGGGGGGTGGGTAGGCAGGAGCAGCAGCACAGGCGCAGGGACTTCTGTCTTTTGGTAGAATGACCCTCAACCCTGCTGGCACCAGCCTGGGCCACCAGAGGAAACCCCGTCCTGCCCGACAGGCTGGGTGGCCCCATAGTGAACACACAGGCTTGCATGGGAGCAAGGCACCACTCTCCACTCTGTCCTCAGCCATGCAGGGAGCGGCTGTTCCTTGGTGAGTCTCAGGCCCTCGTCTGTGGGGGACGATGCTCCGCGCCCGGAGGGTGGACAGTGACTGAGGTGATGACTAGAGACATCTGGGAGAGGCAGGACAGTCAGAGCCACGACCCCTCCGGGGCACAGCAGCGACCGCGTCAGGGGGCTTCTGTGGCTCAGAAGGGCAGGCCTGAGAAGCAAGAGGGCTTCTGGGGGGCAGCACCAAGGGCCACCACTGACCCAACACCAGGGACAGCTCTTGTCACGGGCAAGCCCAGTGCTGTCCCTGGGAAAAGCACCCTCAAAACAGCGCCCACGCCTCAAGTGCCTCCTTCACGCCTCGAGCCTCAGGAGCACAGCCCCTGCCAGCACCTATGCCTGGCACGTGTGCGCTGAGGATATCTGAGCCAGGCAGCCTGGCTCAAATGCCCAGGGCACGTACCTTAACTCCCTGGATCTGGGTGTCACTTTTGCACCGGCATGTGGAGAGGATTAAATGAGGTAACACGTCCGTATCAGCCAGGGTCTGCACAAGAAACCGCAGGGTTAACGGGAGAGAACTTCAAGAAAGGACGATTCACAGAGGTGTGGGCAGCGCCAAGGTGCCATCAGAGGACACAGAAGCACCCTGCCCCTGCCGGGAGCCATCAGCACTCCGACACCGAAGGCGTGAGAGGGCCATAGCCACGGGCCAGGACCGCCCGGGGAGCTGCGGACAGAGGAATACAGCAGGCACAGCAACCCCAGCCGGCAGGGAGGAAGTCACGGGAAGAAATGCCCCATCCTCTCTCCTCCCGTCTCCTGTCCCTGCCTCCCATGGGCCAGGAACAGGGAGCCCGTGAGCAAGCCAGCCACAGACTCACCTCCAGGGCACGGAGCAGGCGGAGGCGGGCGCGTGGGGGTGTGGGAGGGCAGGGGGAGGAGGCCACAGCAAGCACGCAGCACCCAGCACCATGCAAGAGCTCCCACACGTCCACATCGCTCACGGTCACCTTGCTTTACAGGTGACAAACCTGAAGCTCGGGGTGGGGGGGGGAAGGGGCTTGTCACACTCCCAGTCAATGCAGGAGCAAGATGCAAGCCCAGGCCTCCCTGACTCGAAGAGCCACTCTGTAACCATCAAGGTGGGGATGGGGCTCCCCAACCCTGTGGCCTCTTGGGGTCCACACTTACACTGGCTTCTCTGAGAGCTTTGGGGTCGCCGCCCCGCCCCCAACAGAGGGGCTGGGTCTCCAAGCACTCACACCGCCTTCTCCAAGGACAGAGCTGAGCAAACCCAGCCCCCCTCCCAGTTTAGGGTCCTTACTGGTGGGCACTCCTGGCCCCAGACACAAGGGCCTGACCGCAGATTTGTTCTGCTGGTTTGCAAAGTAGCGGGGGGATGACTAATCTGCGTGAAATATCACTTCTGTCCTCTGGCCAGCTGCCCGCTCCAGGGCCAGAGGGACCCCGGCCAAGATTCGCACATTCTAATAATATCCCTTCTTCCTCTCCCGCCCCACAGGTCCCCCAGATGTTAAAATAGCAAAACCTGTTCAGTTCTAGAAACACTGAGAAGTTCCCACTCAGCTTCTCAAATCACCAGCGAGTGCCCGGGAGCTGTAAATTAATGACCTCCTGCGTCTCCACCACTGACACCCATGTCCACAGGGCCCTGGCTGGGGCCGGTGTCCACATCTTCCAGCAAATGCCAAATGACACCATGAAACATGCGTAACATCTGGTCAGTGGCACCAAGCAAGTGTGGGGGAGGTCTCCCAGGTGAGGCACAACTTGGGCTGGGCACAGCAGGCACCTCCACGGTTTTCTCTCGCAGTGAAGACCCCTCCCCCTGGCCTGCCCCACTGCAGGCAGACAGCCCGGTGTTCACAGCACCCGCCTAGCACACCAGTTACAACCATGACCTCCACAACCAGACTCCCTGGGTTCAAAGCTCAGCCCAGCCACTTGCTAGCTGTGTGACTTCAGGCAAGTTTCTTAACCACTCTGTGCCTCAGTTTCCCCATCTGTATAATGAGCATAATAATAGCACTTGCCCCCTTGAGGGGGTATGAGGATTAAGTGAGTCAATCCCCCATATGGCTTGGCACACGTTAAATACTCAGTAAGTGTTAGCCATTGGTCTTAGCTTTCCCCCTAGGCTTCTATAATTTCTTCCAGAAAGAGTTAGTGGCTGGCATGGGATGTCAGCACTTAGACCGGTGCTGCGCAGCAAGGCCCAGGTCTGCCTCCATGGGATCCTTCCAGAATGGAATCCTCCATTTCAGCACTACTGACAGTCCAACCTGGACAATTCCTAGTCTCGGGGTGCAATGGACGTTTAGCAGCATCCCAGGCTCTACCCACCAGATGCCAGGAGCTCTCCCTTCAGCTGTGACAACCACAATGTGTCCTCTATGGAGAACCCTGATCTAGACAGAGAAGGGACTTACGTGTGTCTGTGTCTGCGGGGGAGGGAGGAGAGAGGGACAGAGGGGAGAGGGTGGGTGGGGGAGAGAGTAGACAGGAGAAGGGGGGGAGGACACAATGCCGGGAGCCACATCTCCATTCCCAAAAGCCAAGCCAGAGCCCTGTGGCCATCCTTAGGGGCTCCACGGTGGGGTGTGAGGGGCTCTGGTACAGAAAGGGGGTTTGCTTTGCCCTGCAACCAGGAAATCAGTCCAAAAGGGATTGATCTGGGGTGTTTTGTCTTAATAAACATTTTATTTTAGAACAGTTTTAGATGTACAGGAAAGTTGCAAAGACAGTCTAGAGAGAGTTCCCATGTACTGTTATTAGCATCTCAATGTCTCAATGGGACATTTGTCACAACTAAGAAACCCATATTGATGCATTATTATTAACTAATGCCCATGCTTTCCTTAGTAAAGTCAGATTTCCTTAGTTTTCACCTAACGTCCTTTTCTGTCCCAGAATCCCACCCAGGACGCCATGTCACACTGAGTCGTCATATCTCCTTAGGCTCCTCTTGGCTGTGACAGTTTCACAGACTTTCCCTAGTTTTCATGACCTTGATGGTTTTGAGCAGGACTGGTCAGGGATGTCGTAGACTGTCCCTCAGTTGGGATGTGTCTGATGCTCTTCTCCTGGTCAGGCTGTGGGGGGTCCTGTGGGTGTTGGGGAGGAAGAGGTGAGTACTGTCCTCATCACGTCCTGCCAAGGGCACACACCATCACCAGGACCCATCGCCGCAGGTGCTGGCCTTGCTCACCTGGCTGCAGTGGTGTCTGTCGGGTTTCTCTACCGTGAACATACTCTTTTCTCCCCATTTCCATACAGTCGCCTTTGGAAGGAAGTCACTGTGCTCAGCCCACACTTACAGGTGGGCAGTTATGCTGCCCCTCCCTGAGGACAGAGCTTCTCCATAAATTAGTGGGGTTCTTCTGCACAGGAGCCTTCCTCTCCCCTGCTCTGGGTGTTTTGATGTGAGTCTCGCAGGATGACCAGGCCAGCCAAGCATCGGTCCACTGTGCCCCCAAGGCCCAGCTGGCCCACAGTCGCTTCTGATGATGGACGCAGTTGTGTCCAGGGAGAGGACTCACCTGCCACACCCTGAGAGAAAGGTCAGACCCTCAGCCCTGAGCTCTGGGCCACCAGCCTCAGCCCCAGTGCCACAGATCCACAGACCCCAGCTCCCCACTCGTCTCTGGCCAGACTGGGCCTCCGCCTTCCCCCAAACAGACCCCACACTGCATGTGCTCATCCCGGGCCTCCCTCTCCCAGCACCCCTGCAGCCATGAGCCCCATCGTGCAAGACACAGATTAAGAGGGGCCTCCCTGACCCCCACTGCCAGTGCCACTGCTGTCTCCCTGCTTGTGGTGACCACGTTCCCTTTGCATCAGAGATTTGGGGCTCTCGTGCCTCATTCCCTCAGACTCTAAGCTGGAGGGCACAATCTACTTCTGATTCAGCTATATAAGCCCCCGACCCAGCAAGGGGCTCTGTGTGTGTGGGCATCCACAGAGCGAGTGAGTGACAGAGGGCATACATTCCCGCAGCTCAGAGCTCCTGCCCAGAGGCTACCAACTGCCATCTGAGGGTGAGGGTTAGGGCCAGATGGGTTTTATTCGCCACATGTGGTATTTTGTTTGGGGTTTTTTTCAATTTATAATGGACCGTCAACATTTAAAGCCAGGAGAACCCCCGTATAATACAGATTTCCAGATTCTCTGAAAGAATCAGAAGATCTGGAAACACCGAGTCAATGGCCCCTCCTGCCAGCCCGGCTGGAGCCGGGAAGCAGCCACCCCTTCCAACCAGCAAAGCCATACCCGGCTGCCACGGCTGCCCCCACTCTCTGTGGCATCTCCCTGCCACAGGCCCTGGGACGCTGCTTGTGGCACTTGCTCCCTGTTTCCCTGACGTGCCCTGTCCTCGGCCTGCCTGGAACCAGGAGAGATCTGAGCTTGCAGCCCCGGGGTGAGCGAGGAGGCCCAGGCCCAGAGAGACAGCACAACCTGCCCTGGCAAGGCCAGCTCCAGAGCAGCCGGGCCCAGGTCCCCACGGCCCCAGTCCGGGGCTCCCCAGGCTACACGGCACAGCTCGCTGGCGAATGCTCTGCCCCGGGCAGCCGTCTGCGGATGTGGGACCGGCAGCACCACGGGCTGTGTTGGACGAGAGGTCGGAAAGAAACAGGCCGTCTCTCAGCTCCCTGGAGAGAAGCTGCCCCGCCTGGCCTCTGGCCCGAGCCTGAGAGCACGATGCCAAACAGCCCCTTCACCGGGGAACTCAGGCCTCGCTCCGAACCACACAGGGGTAGGGAGAAGGCGTCGGGCAGAGGGCTTTGGGCTCAAGCAGTCTGCTCAGAGGGGCTGGCACTTCATGCTGGCCCCACCCAGCACACCCTCTCCAGCTCCAGCTCCCACTCCTGCCTCCCACTCCCTCTCGGCCCAACCTGCCTCTCTCTCCCCTCCCAAGAATTCAGTTCTGGTTCACTCAGCCATGTCTGCCGGGAACTGCGGAACCATATGAAGACGAACAGGAATCTCCCTTGAGGTCCCAGCTGAAAGCCACCTCCTCCAGGAAGCTCTCCCTGATTAAGCATGTACTGGACTCTCCCAAGGCCTGTGGACACTGCCTCTGGAGCACTCATTACAGTGACAACAGCTTGCCGCCTTCTGCAGGGGCTGTCAGCTCCGCCAGGGCAGGGACCTGGCCTGGCCCTGTCAGCGCATGTGCCGAGTGGATGGGTGGACGCATGGAGGGCTGAACGGGCTAACTGCTGCCTTCCACAGTCTGTCACACTCTTACGCACACTCACATACACTCGCTCACACTCGCACACACACACACTCTCATATACACATACACACTCATATGCTCACACACGTTCACACTCACACACTCTCCCATGCTTACACACATGTACACACTCACTCACACACTCTCACAACACGCACACTCATATGCCCACAGACGTACACACTCACTCACACACTCTCACACACACACTCATGTGCCCACAGACATGTACACACACACAATCTCACATATACACACACTCTCATATGCTCACACACACACACACACACTCATGCTCACACACACATATACACATTCTCATATGCTCACACATGTACACACTCACACATACTCTCTCACATACACACACATCTCACATGCTCACACACATGCTCGCTTACTGGTCTGTGCCACACAGACACTGCCCCCCTGTTCTCCCCCGGCGCCCACACTCGGTTTGCAGATGCGGCATCAGTGGCCCCGGGAGCTCGTGGGAAGGCAGCCGGCTGGGCCTGCTGAGCCAGCGTCTGCGTTCTCACAGGTCCCTGTGGTTCACGTGCACTGGGGGCTTGAGAAATGCTGCCCTCAACCATGCTACAGGCTGCCTGGCACTGCTATCCCCGTGTCACAGAACCGGAGGTCCAAGCCCATATGGCCAGTACTGCTCAGGTCATCCAAAGCCAAGTCCACGGAAACCCCACGGCCCTGGACATCACCCCACCCCTCATGCTTAACCTAAAAACAAAACCACCTGGGATCCTGGTCACCAGGCACCAGCACCAGGCTGTGGGAACAGGCTGGTTCCAATCCACATGATCCAGTGGCTTCCATGGGAGGTAGATTTGGGGCATGCCCCTGGTCTATGTTCCTCCTGTGACACCTACCACATGGCACCCTTGCTACCCACCCCCTGGACAAGGGCTCCCTGTGCCTCCCTCATCCACTCGGCCTCTGGCATTACTTGGGGGTCCCCAGGAAGGCACAGAAGGGGGTCCCTGTGATCCCCTGCAGGAAACGCCACCCCCCCACTTCCGTAGCTCATTCCAGGAGCCCTGGACTGAGCCTCGGATACCTGATAAGGACAGAACAGCCTGCACCACTGCTCAGAACAAACTGAATAGCGTGTGTCACTGCGGGGGCCTGGAGGAAGCACGGGCACAGGGCCACGGATTCAGGACAGAACTGTGGGGGCCTGGACCCCAGAGCTGCCCTAGGGTCTCTGCTTCCCCAAGGCTCAGGTCAACTCTGCAGCAGACCTCATGGGGAGGGCTCCTGGGGACAAAGGAGTTGAGATGGGGACAGTAAGCTGCACTGGCTTCAGCCTCGCTGCTCAGGAGAGCTCTAAGGCCACAAAGGCCAGGGCTTTGCTGTTTAGATACTTACTATTCATCATCCGCCCCCCGACCCCCAGCTGTATCTTGGACTGGGAGAAGCCCGGCCAAGTCTGAGCCAAGTCCAGGCAGTGCAGGGGTCCAAGCTGGGGTCCCCATCCAAAGCTGGCGCTGAATTGGGACCAGTTGTGCACTTCCCGGGGCTCCATCTGGAAACAAGAGATAATGCTACGCAGCCCAACCCAGCAAGCTGCTAAGGGGGATTTTCCATTCGCCTGTCTGTTTCAAATTTTTCTAAAGGAAATATAGTAACTATTTTGGATTGCCATCGGTGAGGGACCAGGCCTGCCCAGGCCCGCACGAGATTTCTCTCTATAATAATGTTTAGAAACTTCATCTCTCTGGGGTCTAGGTGAGGAAGGGACCTTCATGCCTGAGATGGTCCCTGTTCTTGCCTGTCGGGCCGCACAGCAATCAGTCACCCCCCGCTACTCTCAGGAGTGTTCTGCTTGGGTGACCCGTTGTATGGTCACTCTGGGTTTCGTGAGCATGGGAGCTAATAGAGAAAGAGGAGCTGCCTGGCACACAGAGACATTTGGGGAACTGTGTAGAGCCTTTACCTTAAAAAATATAATAAAATTACTTTATTTTTTCTTCCTCATTATAAAAGTACTATCCATTCAATGAAAAAGTTCAACCAAAATAGGAAAGTTTCACGAAAAGAGGAGGGGGAGAGGAGCACCCTCCTGACCAGGGCCCCCTGAGCATTGCAGCTGGCTGTGCCCTGCCCCCACCCCGTCCTGTCCCACCTCCTGTGCACCCCTCTCCCAGTCACACTGGCCTCTCAGCTCCTTGACTCTCCCCCAGTTTCCTACCACAGGGCCTTTGCTCGGGCAGCACCCTCTGCCGGGGAGCCCCGGCCCTCCCTCTCTCCTGCCTCAGGCCTCCCCTGGCCAGCTCTCCAGCTCATGAACGCCAGGGTCCCTAAATGCTGGGGGTGGGGGGTCTCGGCTCTGAAATGTGGCTGGGGTCTAGGATGAGGGGCTCGCTGCTGGGGATGGTGCTGCCGGGGGCAGGGAGATGGGCAGCTCAAGGCCTTCCCCGACCCTCCTCGAGGGGACTAGCACAATACACTCAGAGGGCCCAGCCAGAGGGCCGTGCTTGATAAATACTGGCCGTAGTCATTATCGGCCCTCTGCCCCCAGCACGTGGGCCACCCACTACCCGCCCACCCCTCCCTTCTTGCCACCCCAGCCCGAAGCTGAAACACCTGCCTTCCCACACTCCATTGCACAAAGGGTGGCTGTGCGATCCAGTTCTGACCAGTAAGACATAAGCAAAAGTCACTGGGCAGGGCTTCTGGGATAGCTTTTTAAAGGGCCTAGGCTCTCTGGAGGATTCCTCACCTCTGCGTCCCCTTTGTCCTGCCTGGAATGCAGATGTGATGCCTGGAGGTGTGGCAACCATCTTGTAAACATAAGGATGAAAGCCACATGTTGAGGCCAGCCGAGCAGGAAGGCAGAAGGAGCCTGGGACAGGAGCCACCATGCCAGCACTAGTTAGCTCACCCCAGACATCTTCTAGTGTGAGACAAGTGCATTCCTAACCAGTTAAACCAGCAGTGGCTGACTGCGACCCAGAGCAAGGGGCTGGACTGAAATCCAGCCAGGTGGATAAGAGGCAGCTGGACACTGATGGTGCCAGGGGGACCAAGAGCTTTGAGGATGCAGACATAAGGGGGAGAGGTGACACTTGGGGAGCTCTGGCCACATCCCAGGCACTACACTAAGTTACTTCCTCAGGTGCTCACAATGGCCCATCAAGGCACCAGAAGAGACTATTATACCCATTCACACAGAAGGATGCCGAGGCCTGGGGAGGGGAGTGCTCCCACTTGGAGCCACAGAAGTTGTGAAAGTGTCAGAGCCAAGAACAGAATGCCAGCCATCTTGATCCAGAACTTTCTTCCCATCACGTTATAATAATTCTTGGTCCTGGTTTACAACGAGCCCTCCTGTACACCATGACGTGAGATACTCTAACAACCAGACAAGGTGAAAATTAATTCTGGTCCCCCAACCCACCCTCCATGTTGTTAATATAGGTATGCATATTTGTGGGTTTTTTTTTTTAAAGACTTGTTTTTTCAGTGCCCTAATAAAATTTTATGATGACCCTTCACCACCTCCAGAGCAAATCCCAGAGATAGAACAAGAGAAAGAGACAGAGCTCAGAAGATATCATTTGAGCCCCTGGATCGAGCCATGCCTGAAGCTACATATCTACCCCTGGAATTTTTCATTATGCAAAGTCATATAGTCCTCTTTTTTTCTTATGCTAGTTTGAATTGGGCTTCTGTCACCTGCAAATGAAAAGCTATTACCCTAATGCACTCATTTTATAGACAAGGATACTGGGATCCAAAGAGTTCTGTCTTAGCCTGAGTCACTCGGTGGCAGACAGGGACAAGAATTCTGCACCCCAACTCCCACTCCAGCGTCCTCACCCAAATCCCACGCTGCCTGTGGCAGCTGGCTCTCGGCTCACTGGCCAGCCTGCCTCGGTACCGTGGCGGTTCAGGCAACAAGCTCACGTTAAAAAGCCCCGTCCTTCTTGCCTTCAGCGAAAGCCTGAGTTTCTTCCATTAAGCAGCAAATTGAAAGGGAACCCGCTGTTCTTGGCAGACCTACACCCACTCTCAGACAGCCCCAGCTGCAGATGCAAAAGTGCTGCCTGCCCAGCTGTTCCTCAGCCTCTTTGTACCCCGACACCTCGGGCTCCTCAAGTACATGAAAGACCCTGGGGTCAGCCTAGCCCGTCCTTTCTTTATTTTATACACAAATATCCTCAACATCTGCCTCTCAGCCAGGGAGACCTGCAGAATATCAGGGGACGTTTGGAAGATAATTATACCACAGGATCCAAAGATATGTCTCGAGGACATAAATCTTGGGAAGTCTCTATGGAAACACACAAAAATGCATGTTGTTTTTACTAATACTCACAACGAAATGTCTCTGGAATAAGCTGGCTCACTTGAAACCACACCAGAAGAGCCAGCGTGTTTCCCGTTAAAGAGGATCCGTGGGTTTTTTAAAATTATGTACGGAGCAGCCTACAGAAAAGAACCTTCAAAGACAAAGAGGCCCAGGTGAGCGGATAATTGCAGGTTGAAGCAGACCTTCACCCCCTTCCTTACATAAGACTCATTCCTGCCTCAGCCTGCCGAGGGCACCATTGCGCACGCCATGGGCCCTACTCGGGGGATGCCTCGAATAAACGTCAGTGGATAAATCCAGCCCCTACTGGAGACGAGAAATCTCTGGTTCCTGGTATCTTTTTTGTTGTAATCTACCCTACACACGTCTATAGTGCAGCAGGGGAAGGGCATTCTGGGTTTGAATCAGACTCCACTCCATACTCCCTGCGAGGCCTTGAGCAAGTTACTTCCCTGCTCCACCTTTATTTCCTCATCTGTAAAATGGGGATTATAATAGCACCTATCTCCCAGGACATTACCGAGGCTTGATAAACGAGATGACACGAGGAAGCCCCTAGACAAGGACATGGTACCCTATAAGCTCTCTCAAATGGTGACTGTGACAGGTTAAAGATGGCCACAAATTTGTTAACATTCCTCCCGTCAGGAGGTGGAATCTATGTTCCCTCCCCTTGAAGCTGGGCTGGCTCTGTGACTACTCTGACCACAGAACACAGCTGAAGGAACACTGTGCCGGCTTCCGGTTCTAGCCTTAAGAGTCAGGCAGCTTCTACTTTTTATTTCTTGGAACACTTGCTCTTGGGACTGCCATGCTGTGAGGAAGCCCAGCCACAGAAGAGGCTGCATGATAGGGAGTGACACAAGCCATCCCAAGCTGTTCCATTCCAGCCCAGGCACCCAAAGTGTGAGTGAAGAAGCCACCTTGGCACCAGCAGAGTTGATCCTTCAGAGGACTCCAGCCCCATCCACCATCTGACCCCAACCAAGCAAGAACCATGGAGGGTCCAGACAACCCACAATACCATGAGATAATAATAAATCATTGCTCTCAGCCAGAGATTTGGGGCTGCTTGTTACTGCAGCACTATCTAGATATCCTGACTGATACAAACCACATAATCCCACATAGCACCGCCAGACTGACTGACAATAAAAATCAAGGGGCCCATGATGTTTCAGGAGATGGCTAAAACCCTGCTGGCCTAACCCGATGGCCCATCAAGTCACCACCCCTCCAGCCCCAGACACAAGCTTTCAGGAGTGCCACCCCCTGAGTTACCCTCACACGCTGGCCGCGCACAGAAGACAGCCTTTCTCAGGAAGACCACAAGCGGAGGTCTCCATCTCTGTGACATTTGCCTCCCTTAAGGAGAGGAGCTATTTTTGCAAGTCTAGTTAAAGTGCAGGGCTTCAAATATGATAATTACTAAAACAATAAGTGTACCCCTGGAAAGAGAAGAAATTTAAAGCACAGGAACATTTAAAAATCAACTGTCCTTTCACAGATGAGAAAACTGAGAACGAAACAAGCCAAGTACCCAGCCCCAGGTCACACAGCTAGGGACAGTGACAACCGCCACCACTTACGGAATGCTTTCCGCACGCAGGCACTTCACAGACGCTGTCTCCGATTCTTACAGGAAACCGTCAAGGAAAGGTCATTATCTTCGTTTTTTACAGATGAGGAATTGGAGGCCCAGAGAGGTTAAGTAACTTGCCCAAAGTCACACAGCTAGGGCACACACCTGTTGCTGTGATTACAACATCTGAATCCATTCCAGGGTCCCACACTGCCCGGTACCTCACCAGAGCAGGGGTTGCCCTGTAACCTTAACTAATATATGTAGAATGCTCTCCAAATGACAAAACATCCTCCACACACGACTTCTCCATTGAGCCCTGCTGAGATCTCATGCAATCGTGGACTCACCCCGTTTTACAGAGACCAGCCTGGGCTCAGGGAACTCACTTGCCCGTGGCCACACACAGTCGGCAGCTGAGCTGGGATCTGAGCTCAGGCCTGGCCAAGGCCTTCATGGAGCCCATGGCCTCCCAGGGCTGTGCAAGTGATGCAGCTCAGTTCTTGGGGTGGGCGGACACCCAGGTCTCCTGACACTCCTTCCCAGGGCTCCCCCGTCCTCACGGGGCCTCTTCATGTCCCACACGGAGTGAGGAGTTTTTGGCTTCTTAAATAACTTGGGGGGGGCCACTGGTGACAAGATGGAATTGCACCCTCCTAGGGTTTGGATAAAGGTTGTCAGCAATGGCTCGAGCCCTTTGGGGTGTACAAAGCACTTCCCCACCCACCGCCTCACGTGAGCCCACAATGGTCCTCCACGGCGGGTTCCCAGTTAACATCACGGGCATCCCCACTTTGAAGAAGAGCAGCCTGAGGCCCCTGCCAGGGCCCAGCCGGGTCCCTCCGGGCCATGCCCCGGCTCCGCACCTCCACCCTCCCCAGGCGTGGCTTCGACATCTGTACAAAGAGCAGATTTTCCAGCCATTCCCTCCACCTCGTCTAACACTCTCTGTGTTTATGTCCCAAATCCTCCAAAGAAAACATATAGGAAATGCTCCTCGTGAAGACTAACAAATTTGCTTCTTCGTTTTATTTTATGACAGTTTATGGTTGGCCAAACAACCAAAAAACTGCAAGCACCGAAGAAATGTTTTTCATTATATTTTAAAGGAATGTTTGGGTACAAATATTGCATTGTTTATTCATTCCAATAATTTTCTCTTCTAAGTATTCCACTGAAAACCAGATAATGGATTTCATTACCCAGAAACAGTAAAGCCCCCAATAAATGCCAAAAAAGAAAAAAAAGAACATTAAAGGCAAAAACGTCCATTACAGTGTGTGATTCTTACTCAGCCACATCAGGCTGCACAGAAAGAAAGATCATGGCTGGTAAAGAAGCCTCTTGTCTGTGAGTCCAGGCCACGCCGCACACCCACTCCTGCCTGCTGCACCCGGGGTCTCAGTGGTGACGGGGGGCTCAGGAAGCAACTAGGGGCGTGCAAAGGCCTAGTGGGGGCAGGGTAGGCTCCCACTCCCCTCGCCAAATACCTCACTGGCTTTCAAAGCAGGGTTCTCGCCTTTGCTTGTTCTGCAGACACTTCCTGGGCACCTGCTTCGTGCCTCCTACCTTGGGAGGGCCAAAGGTGAGGGGGCCAGGAGGGAAGGGGACCCACTTTCAGTGGAGGCATCAGGGAAGGCTGCCTGGAGGAGAAGGCAAGTGGGCAGAGCCTGAAGGATAGGAGGCCGAGACTGTGGAGATGGCAGGGTGGGAGGGAGACACAGCTGGTGGGGGGCCACAGCGAAGGAGCCCTCGCCCTCATGAGCACGTGGACACTCAACATCCAAACGTCACACTAATACCCTGTAACCAGCACTTCTCATCAGGGCAGTGCAGACACTCCACACAGACCCCAGAGTGCAGATGCACCAACCCTATCTCCATCCCATGGCCAGCCCAGCCCCGACGCTGCCTGACGCCCCACCATCACCCCACGTGGGAATGGTAACCCCACTCCCAGGCACGAATGAATGCTTTGGCTTCAATCTGCTGATGAGATCTGCGGGTTCATGAGAGCCACTGGGGAGATCTGCGGGTTCCTTTCCTAACAACAGCCCGGAGGGACCCAGGAGTATTTACTCAGAGTGCCAAAGGGCAAAAAAGACTGGGGGCCCCACAAGGATGCAGCCAGGTACCTAGAATCCAGGGGCAGGTGCTGGGGGGGCACAGAGGACCAGGCCGCAGAACCATCCGGCACTTTATGCTGGCATTTTCGGCCCAGCTGTGGCTACTAATCAGTATTCACCTAGGACTGAAACTACATAGCATGGAATTACTTCTGGGTTGCACACAGCATTTCCCCTTGAAATGGAGTCTTTGGGAATTCCTGGATACTCAGGGATTTGGCACAATTTCCTTCTGACTGACAGAACCAAGAAGCAGGCGAAACGCACCCTGGGAGACTATTAGGAGGCCTGAGGCACAAAGCCGGATGCTGTCATCCAAGCCCAGCATGGCCTTCTGTCCTCCCAGCTGAAGCACTCCTGCAAGGGGTTCCAAAAGGTAGGGTGCAAGTCAGTGTCTCGGGGCTCAGCTAACTCTCAGGGTACAAAAAGGAGCCTCCTGTTCTCCCTGGGACTGAGAGTCAGACCCCCAAACCCAACCCCAGCATCCCCACTAGGTTCAAAAAGGTTCTATAACTTTGTTAGGGCTCATTTTACTCATCTATAAAATGGATGCAATCACCTGCCACCTGCTCCACTGGGCAGCGTCCAGTGGGGGCCCCTGCCCCAGGCCCGGGCACTGTGCCTGGCCCTGCCAGACTCTCAGGAAGTGGTGTCTAGTTTTTGTGCCACAATGGATAAAGGAATTGTCAGGACCCACACACTGTGCCCTGTCACCCTCCCCCATCCCAATGAAGTAGGGGCTATTTCCTTCATCTCCCAGAATAAGACACAGGGTCCCAAATGGTGGGGGACCCAGTCCTGTAGCAGCTCGGAATGGGGCAGCCGCAGCACCCATGGCAGCTGGCAGAGGAGCCTGCGGTGCAGGAGCAGGAGCCCTGGCCTAGAGACTGGTGCCTTTTCCCTGCTGTGAGGCTGGGGGTTCTACTTCCCAAGTACAGCTCAGACGATAGGGCCGCTCCTCTGTGTTCTCTACGTGGCTTCAAAAATCAGGGAAGATGCTCTGATCACATCCTGCGTTCAAGTCCTGGCTTCTTGCTCCCCATTCGCATGTTTGGGCAAGTGAGTCTCACTTTCCTCATACATAAAACAGGAACAATAATAGTTCCTGCTGCACTGGGCTACTGTAAAATAAATAAGTTAACGTTTATGTTGCTCCTGGCATCGAACCTGGCACGGGGGAAGTAGCAGGTGAGCATTCTCTCATAGTCTGGTGTTTATGGGAATACACCAGGACACAAGCTCCAGGAGAGCAGGGTCTTTATCTGCGCGTGCACCTTTCGATCCCCAGGGCCTGGCATAAAGTCTGACACGTAGTAAGTGCTCATCCAGTATTTGTTGAATTCACTGTTTTATTATTATTATCACTGCTGCTACTACAAGGATTATAACTGTGTTAAGAAATAAGCCCAGACCTAACAGAATCAGGTGAGAGGCCCTTGTCTTACAGGCCGCTGCCCTCAGCCTCATTCAACAGCTTAGTTGTCCTAAGTCCTAACTGTAGCTGCACACGGGACGTGCCCAGCAGGCCCCATGGCCCTCATCCCCGTTGGTGGGGGGGGCATCCAGCAGACCCCCCCGTGCCTGGGCATGACCCCCCGAATGTGCAGGCTCCCATTGCCCATCCTCTGCAACCACCCCGGGTCTCACCCGCTTACCCAAATCCTCCCCTTGTTCCAGCTTTTCCAGGAAGTCCTCCCTGATTGCTCCAGCCCTTCCTGACATTCACATTGCACACAGGCCCATCTTGTGTGGCCCTGACGTGGGGCTTTACCTCTCAGGGCCTCAGCTTCTCCATCAGTCACATGAGGGACGCTGTCCCGCCCCGAGTGCCGTGAGAACTAACGGAGACCCTGGAGGAGCATGGCTACCTTCCATCCCCCGTTACTGTTTGGCAGCCTGTGGTGAGTTCACAGCCAGGGGCCAGAGCACATTTACTGGTTCATTTTTCAAAGACTTTTTTACAAGGTGCATCTTCTTTTGGTCCGAGACTCAAAGCCCCCACACACACATTTGCCGGCGCTTCCTGGAGCACCTGGTGCCTCCACGTGACTCTCTAAGTGAGGCACTTGTTCCTGGCCGAAGCCAAGACGTTTGTGAGGAAGCAGCAGGGCCTGTGCCAAGGCCGGACTCGAAGCCATCCTCAGGATGTTGGGCACCAGGGCACTCGGGAGCCAGGGGGATTCTATCAGGCAGACTGGCCCAGGCCACACAAAAGCATCAAGATCCACTTCCTGCTACCCTGCATGAGCTCTCAGGCCCCCGTCCCTAGGAACACAGCAGAACCTCTTAAACTCTGAGTCACGGGTGCCACGTGTCAGTGGCCCTGCTCCACGCAGCTCTATGGACGCGCCTCCATCCCCCTTGTTTTTAAATTAAAATGCGTATTTCTGGGCCAACTGACTGCCCCTCCAGAGAAGGTGCTCCCTCCCGGCCAGCCGGGGTCCTCTCATCCCTCGGCCCATCGAGTGCCAGGGTCTCACCCAGAGGCAGCAAAAACCTCAGCCCTTTTTTGCTGCCAGACCAGGCACCCTGTGGCCTTTGGGTACAGCGTGAGGAAAGGAAGACATCCATCCGCAGGAGACGTCACCACGGGAGGTCAAGGCTCAGGAATTGCTGGGACTTGAGGAGACCCTCAGAAAAGAGAGCTGGGGTCCCAGGTACTTCAGGGCACAAGTGGGTGTCCAGGTCACCCCAAGACTCTTTGAGCCCCTCAAGGACCAGAGAGATCCTCCATCTCAGTGAACGTTCCAAGCTGAATCCCAGCCCCAGGCCTAGACCTGTGGCACCCCTCAGCCCCCTCTGTCCGCCCACACGGCTGCCTGGGTCGGAGGCAGCCCTTCTGGCCCTGAACGCAGCTCCCAGACCTTCCCCAGCTCTGCAGGCCGGGACCCAGAACCCCAGGGCAACCTCGGAGGCCGCTCAGCGTCCCTCCCCACCTGCCGCATGCCCTCCTACGTGGGGAAACACCAGAGCCCACAGAGCAAGCCAGAAAAGGGCCTTTGGTTTCTGTTAAACTGACAGGGCTTGTGGATGGTTTCCAAAAGGCAAGAGAAGGCCACCTGAGGCCACCTTCTGTCCAATTACAGCTGGGAAGGGCTGAGCTTGTCTCAGAGTGGTTGCCTTTTGGGGACCTTAACCGTGTGCTTCATACACATCATTTGCGGCAGCTAAATCCAGGAGCCTTTTACATCCATGGTAGCAACAGTTGTGACAATACCAGTGTGCGCATTCACTTATGGAATAACCAGCGAGCACACACTCTGGTGCCAAACACTGTCAGTCCGTTGCCTGCATCATCTCATGTAATCTCAACACCTGGAGCCCAGCTGTGTGGCCCGGGACAAGCTACTGCCACCTCTGAAAGTCAGTTTCCTCATCTGTAAAATGGGGGTGGTCCTGCCTGCCCTGCAGGCCCCACGGCAGGGACAGCACCCACATCTCTACAGCCCAGGCTGAGACATGTATCTCCACCTAGCAAAGGGCCACTCACTTCAGCTCCACACTGGCACTGGAGGCACAGGGAAATAACAATGCCAACAACGGCAGCAACGGCTGACACTCATCCACGTCTGTGCAGTGCTCTCTAAGCACCCCGTGCACATTGAAATCCTCGCCACAACCCTGCATGGGAGGTACTAACATTGTTCCCATTTCACAGATGGAGAAAGTGCGTCTCAGGAGAATAAACCAAGGCCATGCATCTGGTGAGAGCCAGCGTTGAATCCAGGTCTTTCTGGGTCTAAAGGCCGAGTTATTTCAGAGGGAAATTGCATCAGGCGGTGCTAACTGACTCATTTCACAACAAAAACCCCACATGGGTCCCAGAACGGGTGTGCAGAGCAGCGCCAGCGTCTCCGACAAACAGCACTGGTGAGAATGCTGATGTCCATGTTTATGGAGCACCAGGTCTGGCGAAGACAAGCACTTTCCACACCACCCTGGGGGGAGAATACACTGTGACTTTGCCCATTTTCTAGCCAAAAAGACCCCATATATGGAGGTTTCCAGCTCGTACTGGTGGGGAGGCTATTTGGACCAGAAGGGACATGCTTCCAGACTCCCGCACAATTCCAGAGGGAGGGGGGAGAAGTGGCCTGGCGTCCTCCCTGCTCTCACTGCCCACACCCGTCGGGGTCTCCAGGGGATGAGGTGTCCATCCCCACCCACGCCTCCTGCGCCCTGAGCGCCTGGGCCCCAGCGGGCAGCCACCTTGGTTCCCGTGGCTTCTTCCTCCCCTCCCCGCCTGCTTCCCACCTGGCCAAGGCGGGGGTGGAGGGCACGGCTGGGCGCCTCAGGCAGCCTCGCTGACTTGCATATTAAAGCACACGGGTTCCCTCACCACATTCCGAAACCCTCACTCACTCACTGGCCAGAACAAAAACTGGTGGGGGAGCCTGTTTTGGCTGCAACTGCCTTTTCCTAATTGCCTAAAAAGGATTTCCCCTAATTGTTTAAATAAGATTTTGGGGAGGTAGGTGGGGGCTGGGGGGTGGGTAGTGATGTGGGGGGGTTGTGACAGCACAGAGTGGGGTCTGCCAGGGCCCACAATCTTCCCAGGGTGGCGCAACGGGGCCCTCGGCCCTCAGAACCAGGGGTGCGGTGCCAAGGCCCAACCCACGCCACTCCTGCTTCACGCTTTTCATCACGCCTGAGAACGCAGAGCTCTGAAAAGGCTTTGGCAGGCCTGCCCGGCACCCTGCACTTAATATGCAGTGGCGGGCCTGAGGGGCAGGCAGGGAGCAGCGGCGGCCTCACGCCAAGGATGGAACGCCATCGACTCCTGCGGGAACCACATCCCATTATACCAGGCAGGCTGTCGTCTGCAGGGAAATACGAGGCTGCCTAAAGCCCTCGCACATGAATCTTCAGGATGATTCTGGAGATAAATAACCACGCCGGGTGAGTGCATAAGCTGGAGAAACACCCCCCCAACCCCCCAAACTCTTTCCAAGTGGAGGAGCCTCCGCAGGGGTGCTGGGGTTTAGCCAAGCAGGGTGTTGTCCACTCCAAGAATGGAGAGCTGCTAGATTCTGGGGGCTGGGAGGAGAGCCGCCCCCTCCCCGTGTGCTTCGGGGGGCGAGGGGTGCTCTGCTTCCTGTTCCACGTGGGAAAGGCCGGAGCCAGTCAAGGATAAATAGAGGTGAACAGGGCCCAGGTGACTCAGCTGAGCAGCAAGGTGACAATTCAACACCAAAAGCAAGGCAAGTGTCTTCCTCCTGCCCATACAATCCACCCCGGCTTCCGCCAGAATCCCACCATCTGGCCAGGCCTGTTCCATGTCAGCAAAAGGGGGATGCATTTGAAGACAGAAGTGCGACCTGAAGTTTGGGCGCTGCTCCTGCGTGAGATGCTACACAGAGGCCCTGGCCCCCCAGGGCAGCCTGCTGGCTCGCCTGGTGGCTGGGAGCTAGGTTTTGGGAGGATTCCCACCTCCCTAACTGGTAAGAGAGGCTCCCCGTGCTTCAGCTGTCTGTGCAAACAATACAGTTCATGCTGACCACCTGCTCGCCTTCCGGGAATCTGGAGTTTGGGTACATGTCAGGCAGAGGGTGCCCATGTGACCAGCCCCCGGTACAAACCCTGGGCACTGAGTCTCCAATGGGCTTCCCCGTAGACAACGTTTCACAGGTGCTGTCATCATTAGACGCTGCAGGAATTAAGTGTGTGCCATGTGACCCACTCAGAGAGGATTCTGGAAGCTCACGCCTGGTTTTCTCCAGACTTCACTCCATGGATTTTTCCCTTTGCTGATTGTGCTTTGTATCCTTTTGCTATAATAAGTCATAGCCACGAGCATAACTGTATGCCAAATCCCGTGAGTTCTCCTAGCAAATCAAACCTAAGGTGGTTTTGGAAACCCTGACACTGCAGACAAATCACACCCCTTTCTCTGAACCTCAGTTCTCCAGCTTGGCCTAGCAAGCAGGAGCACAGCCAGGGTTTCCTCAACCCTCACCCCACCTCTGCCCCAAATCTAAGACCTACATCCAAAACCCAGCCCCTGCCAATTTCTACAGCTCAGAGAGCAGCCTCAATACTGCCAAGGCCAGAACATTCCAAGTGCTGACAGAGAGAGCAATCCCCCAGAGCTGGTACCAGGGTGGTGAACTCAGACCCCTTGCAGCAAAGAAAACCCCTGGAGAACCACCCCTGGGGCCAGAGCTCGGGTGGGGAACTACAGCCAATGATGCACTCAGAGAGCCAAGGATGCCGACCACCCCCCAGACTCACTGTTGCCACTGCCAGCATGTGGGGGCTCCCTGGACACCCCTGCCAGCCAGCATTTTCCAGGTGCTGAGCCCTGGGCCTGTGATTGTAGGGGCAGCCTGGGGGTGATAAGGTGTGATCCCTGCCCACTGGGGGGCTCACGGACATGTTTACAGCTAACTAGCACAGGATGACCAAATCCTGGGGGAAATCATGGCAGTTGAGTCTGGAAGGGGAGAAGAAAGGCATTTTGGACGGGGCTGGGGAAAACTTCACCCAAGAGCTGACATCTGAACTGGGTCTGGAAGTACGAGCAGGCTTTGGACAGCAAGACGGAGGTGGAGAAATGCATCCCTGAGGGAGAACAGAGGACGTGAAAGCCCAGCGGGCTGGCCCGGGCGGACAGGAAGGGAAGAGACAGGGTCGGGATGCACGACACACGTCGGGCTAAAGAGTCAGGGGCTGACGCAGAAGACAACAGGGGCCTGGAAGGTTCCAGAGGGGAGCATCTGGGTGCCCCTCATGCGGCCACTTACATAAGGACCAATCACAGAGGGGCGCAGAAAGCCCGGCCAAACCAAAGTGAGGTAATAACCCCAGACACATCCCAGTGGGTAACTTCCCTGGTACCCCTGAGAGTCAAGCTGCACTTGGCTGCAGCCAGAGGTGCTGTGAGCGCTACCTTTGCTCTGCAGGTGTTTGCATCGCTGTTGCCTGGCACAGACAGGCACTCGCCACTGCCCACTACACAGCCCAGGGAGCGTCCACAGCTGAGCGACACAGCACAAACGCGCAGAAGGAGGTTCGCTCACGCATCCACCCACTCTTTCAGTTACTGCTCAGCACTTCCCGCAAAGGAAAGTGGAGTATTCACTACTCACACCAACACACCCAGAGTGGCAAATGGAAACTAAGACAAAAACCACAGTGAGCCAGGGAGAGATGGGAAATGCTGTCGAGTTGCTGAGTTCTCAATGCATCTCCTGAATATTCTTTTGTTTCTCACAACAAATTGCCTCCTCCGACAAAACCGTGCCCACCAGCAGGGCAGGGAAAGCATCTGACGCAGTCACCCCAGGCCCGTCACAGTGCCTGTCAGAGGAGCATGCTCAGGAAACGCATGTTGAATGAAAACCTGAGTGAATGAGGGGGCACAGTCAGCCCTGCGTTCCCATATCCAGGTGAGGACAGCCAGCATAAAGGTGGCCCGCCTGGGACCCCTCAGAGCAGGGCCCGGCATCCATTCCCTTCTCCGTGGCACTGACCAGGGCCCAACAGGGACACAGGGAGCAGCCTCAACAGAGGGGCGAAGCCGGGACCTTACAAAACTGGTGCCTTCAGCCCACCGGCCAAGCCCCGCTGGCCCCTCTTCCCACCTGGCGGCATGAAATAGGAGCCTCTGGAAAGAGCTCTGAGGCTGACAGGGGCTGGTGCAAGGTGGGGGGGTGGCATTTAGGGTGAGCTAAGAAGCTCCCCATTAGTGGTATGTGTGGGGTCCGGTGTGCGCCGGCTCACGGGGCCTCACAGCCTCCCACCATCCTTGGAGGTCAGCACGGCCACAATTATCACAACCCATCACAAAGAGGAAGCGAGGAGACCCAAACAGTTATGGAATGAGCCAAGGTTCCAGGCCTCTAAGGGTAGGGCTACAGATTTAGCAAATAAAAACCCAGGAAACATAGTTAAATTTGGATTTCAGATAAACAACAGAATAATTATTCAAATATTCTTTTAGTATAAGTTATCCCATTGTAATATTTGAATTTGAATTTTGAATTAACAATGAATAATTTTTAGTATAAGTTTGTCCCGTGAACTATTTGAACCTGTATTTCAACTAAATGATGAATAATTTTTAGTATTTGTCCCACACAATATTTGAATTTGAAGTTCAAACAAACAATGAATAATTTTTTGGTATAAGTAAATCCCATGTGATGTTTGGGATGTACTTATACCAAAAAATTATTGGTTGTTTATCTGAAACTCAAATTTAACTGAGCACTCTGTGTTTTATCAGGCAACAGAAACTGAGGGTCCACCTGGATGTAAAACACATGACGTTAGCTGCCTGCCGCTACCCATGGAGGCGCTTTGGGAACAGTGACACAGACCCTCTCAACTTCCCTGCTGTGGTCACTCTCCCTGCCCCTTCAGGGACAGGTTTGTAAGTTACAGCCTTAGGATTCTAATAGGATCCAGGGTTGAGAAACGAAGGCCACTTCCAAAGACACAGAAGCGGCCAGGCCAGGAAACAAGAGCTGAGCTCACAGGGCGGCCAGGCCTTCCAGCCACCGCTCGGCTCCCACCTTGACCACAAGGAGGGAGACGTTATTCAGCAGAATTGGGAGAAGATAATCACTTCTAATTACCATCGCTCCCGCCTCAGAGCTCCCCGGCAAATTAGAGCACATCTTTCATTCCAACTGACGCCCTGGATAGCTCCACGTTATGTATCAAACAAATTACAAATCCCCAGGAAGGACTCATCGAGGTAATTTGCTGATAAAACATTCTTTACAGAAGGAAACCTGATTAGAAGGAAGCTCGGTGGTATTCTCTTCTCTGCCCCTCTTCCAGAGCAGGGGGAGCGCTGGCACATGCAGCCACCTCTTGGCACCCAGCCTGTCCTTGGGGCTCTGCCCTTTGCCCCAATGAGGAGCTCACCCCAACGCCACCTCCTCTGGGACTCGTGACACCCCCTGTGGCAGTGGGGTTAGAACCCAGTCCCACAGCAGGGACACTGGATTCCTTTCTGCAGAAAGCAGAGCTTCCCGTCCTGCCCACGGGCGAGGGAAGCCAACATGGCAACACTCGGGCCGTGCTACCAAGCGGCACAAGATTCTGCCCATTCCAGAAACAACGCCCATCTTCCCCAAAGCAGTTTCCACACGACAGAGTAAGGCAGCACTGAGCCGTTCACCCTCTTTAACAAAGTCTTGGGCTTTTATCTTCAAAGACAAAGAAATCAAAGAGTTGTTTCTTTTCTCCTTTATTCGCTTCCCTAACATCCGAAAGGGCAAAAGTGGTCTTTTCAGAACTTTTCAGCCAGAACCTCTGCTTTTCATTTCACAGGAAGGAAACGGCCCACAGGGGCTGATCCCCAGTGCCAAGTGCGAGGGGCTGATCCCGGGTGCCAAGTGCGAGTGTCACCGCAGCCCCAGCAGGGCACGGCCCCAGCTCTAGTCCTCCCCCAGGCCCCAGGCTCATGGGCAGCATCCAGGGCAGGGCCTGGGGCTCAGGAAAATTCAAGAAAACTGAAGCCCTCCAGGAAAATAATCGAGAGAGACAGAAAGAGCAGCACAGCTGAGCAACTATTTGTTACGGCCACGCGGGCCCCAATCAGGCGCGTCGTGTCAGCAGGGCAGCTGTTCTTGGCAGAAGGCTTCCCTCACCCAGAGGAGGTGGGGCACCTCCTGGCCACAGACCTGCCCCGGGCCCTGTTTGCTGGGCCCCCGCCTTTCCTTTCCGCAGAAGCCCAGAAGCCGCCAACACATCCACGTGTAGGCCCCTGCAAGTGAGAACCAGGTCCCCCTTAAACCGATGGCAGCACACTGGGCACAAAAACACATTCTGCAGAGAGCAGAGGGGCAGAGGGCCAGCGGGGAAAGGAAGGAGAAGAGGAACAGGGACATTGAAGGGGCCTCTCTGGTAAGCAAGGGAAAGAGCCACAGAGGTCAAGAGAAGGACAAGTCGTGACCCTGCTCCCCGCTGACCTCAGTGAGGACGTGGACCACGCATGCAGCTCCAAACAGAGGGAGTAGGTGTGGCACACGCCACAGATGGCCCAGGGTGAAGAGGTTGCAGTGAGCGTGCAGCGCGGCAGCGGCCCGTGGAGGTGGATGGGGCGTGGCCACACGGCCAGGACTGACCTGGAAGGGCTCACCCGCTCAGCTCCAACCCCGGGAGCTCCTGCAGCCGGACCTGGGGTGGGGGCACGAGGGAGTCGGCCACAGACTCCAGGGAGGGTGCAGAGGCAAGAAACGCACCCCCTGAGCTAGGGACGGGGAGCGTCTGGATTCAAATCCAGACACTGGCCAAGACAGCAGCTCTCACTCCAAACCACACCACCATTAACACAAACGCAACCATGTGAGACGGGTCCAGGTCCAGCGTCCACCCTGCCCAGTGACCTCACATGTGCACACACACATGCAGGCATATGCATGCACACATGGGCACACACATGTGGGCACACACACAGGCCCCTCTCATGCCCGAGAGCAACCAAGCTGCTCTGGGATGACAGCTCCACCCAGTGGCCAATGGGAGAACTGTCTGACCTGAGGCCTCTCCCAGCCATCTTCCTAGGCAAGGGCCCGCGAGCCCCGCCTACCAGCGGCGTGGGCGATATACTACACAGCTTGAAAAAGGATCGACTCAGCCTCGACTTGACCTTGTACACAGCAAAGAACATCACCAGCAACACCTAAAGCCTCATGTAGTACCCAGGGACCCCCTCTAGGCACCACACAAAGGCTCCCTCTACCGCCACGGCCTCTTCTAATTAAATCTAATTAAATCTGTTTTTCCTCAAGCACCAGCATCCAAAATTAATAAAATCATTGTTTACTCTTTTGAGTACATCTAGTTCATCGAACAGTCATATTACAGTAATTTCATTTTGCCTCTGCAAACATAGCCTCTTCATCCCCACCACAAGAGGAATAGAATTCTGTCTCTCTACTGCCGGTGCACTAGAAAGAACACTGTTTCTGAAAGAAAATGTATTTCATATTTTAGATGACAGACACCCAACAATACCCTTGGCCCATAATCCATCAGTATCTTAAAAACTCCTCAGTGTTCTGGCACCAATGCTCTTTCACGTGCTAGTTCTCTAATTTAGAAGCAAAGGGGGGAAAAACCCACACATTTCAGATGGATCATGTGCAAATCTTAGAGAAATCAAACTCTACAAAACAGCCACAATGGAGCACATAAAGGAAAACGAGAAAACAAAACCCCCCTCCTTGGGCCCCTCATTCTGCTGGTTCCACAGAGCTTTCTCCTAATACTCTGTCTGAGTTAGGTATTATTATTCCCACTTTACAGATGGGATGATAGAGGCCCAGAGAGACCAAGATGTCAGACTGGACACTCCCAGACACAAAATCTATGTCTGTTTTCCTCACTAAGGCATTAGTGGCACCAAGCACAATACCTGGTCCATGGTAGGTGCTCAAAAAATTTGCTGAATAAATAAACAAATACACACACAAAAAAAGTGTTAAATGCCAGAGTCAGAGCCCAGTCCTGGGGTCCAGGGTTCATTCTAATTGCTCCCTGCCTGCAACTTTACTGAGATGGGTGTGGGTAGGGTCCTCTTGGGAGGAACGGCTGTGGGTCACTGTGGACACCAGAGACCAACAGCCCAGGGAGCCTCTTCCAAAAAAGTGGACACAGACCAGGAAGCCACTGGATGAATACGGCCTCTCTTCAAATTACAAGGTAAAGATTGTTTTAAGCAGGAATCCCTTGGATCCAGAGCTTGCACAGGGCATCTTGGAGAGGCCAACTATTTTTACTGCAATCAATTTTGTTAAAAAGTTGGATGTACTAAAGAAGATGACAAAAATTGCCCATGTCATCTGCCGCTTGTCAGAAACTTCACATTTCTATTTCCGTTCTTGGCTGGACTCCAGGCCCCCAACTCCTCCTGCACCTCTGCCAGGGGCTAAAAATAGCCACCTGAGACTGTGCACACCAGCCAGAGGCCAGTGTCTCAGGATGACTGGCCCGGGGCCCAGGCCCACCACTCCTCCCCAGGTGAGCACACTATACTCACACACGTATGCATGTAAGTGCGTACACATGTACATACGTATGAATGCACATATATGCATGGGCCTGAGGGTTCACAGGTGTGTGCCCTCTCTGAGTTTGCTGCGTGCTTCCTCCCTGCTGGAATGCCAGTGGGGGGCAGGGATCTTCAGCTGTTTTGTTTTCTGCTCCATCCTCAGCATCTAGTAAAGATTTATGAATGCGTGAATACTCTTTTAGGGCTTGGCAGTACTTATGCCTAGCACTTCACAGGTGCTTACACCCGTCTGTAAACTGAACTGCAGGGCTAGCAATGTCGCCTGCCATGAGACACTGCCCCAGAATCCAGACAGGGCATCTCAGCTTTGCAGCAAATGGGGCCATAACTTCCTACTCCTCTGAGTGTCTGTGCCCACTAAGTGCTAATCCAAGTGGGCACTGATGGGCCCTGGGCAGCACAGTCAGCCCCTGCTCCCTCCCAGTCAGGGCCTGGCCCCTTAATGTCCACTCAAGCACCAGATGGATCCCAACTGCACCAGGGGCTCTCACCAGGGGCTCCCCACCACCCTCCGCAGGAAGCCACCCCTCAGTCGCCCCCAGGGGGACTTCCCCTCCACCACCCTGTGCTCTCAGTACCCAGAGACACCCCCTGAAGAAACCTGGGTGGTCTAGAGCCAAGGCCAAGGGGACCAGGGCTGGACCATTTGTGTGACCTTGGGCCAGTGGCTGCATCTCTCAGATTCTCAAGTTGATTATTCTAGAAAATGAGGGTAAAGTCTGCTCTGACGATCGAGTGAGAGCCTGCATAGGAAGGAAGCAGAGGCTACACCCGGCTTCCCCACTCCAGCTGAGAACACGGTAGACAGAGGCATGGGCACCAGGGGAGCCTGGCCCAGGCAGCGGCAAGCACAGGAGAATACCAATGTGCGAACGCACAGGGCACCTCTCATGAGCCAGCACAGTGCCATGCATTCTCTGTCCATTGACGGATGGCTCCTCCCATCAACCTACTATGAGACCAAACCCACAGGCAAGGGTGTAGAGGCTCAGACAGGTGAAGTCCCTGGAGGATGCCAGACAGCGACAGAGTCAGGACCCACGCAGGACACGGGGTTCTGCTGCAGACCCTGGTACTTTGTGCTCAGCCTCAGCACTACCCTGTGCCTGATTCACTCCTGCTCTGCCTGCCCCAGGCTAAGTCCCCCTGCCAAGCCCTCCATGAGCCTCCAGGTCCAGTCTAGACCCTATCTCCTCTGGGGGGCCTTCCCCAGCCCCCAGACCCAGCAGTTGCTGCCCTGTGTGTGTCCCCTGGCCCATGGCTGCCATGGACACTGATGGTACCTGAGGGCAGCAGAGGTCACCAAGCACATGCTGAGCTCCTGCTGTATGCCAGGCACCATGACAGCCAGACATGGGCCCCTGCCCGGGCTGCTCAGGAGCCAGCCAAGGAGACTGAACCTGTAGGATGATGTCCGAGGGGGCCACTGGGACCCTCAGAGCCCAGGTCTGGAGCATGCAGCCAAGCTCCTCCAAGCTTCAGAGGCCAAGGGCAGGAGCTTCAGCCTACCCTCCCTGGGCTACACCACTACATCGGCCACCTGGTAATGCCCCAGAAAGGCCACCATGCAGGGTCACTAGGCTACACAGTGTTCCTGGAAGTCTTCAGACCAAAAGCCCTCCAACAGCAAAGGATGTAATTCTAAGTAATACTTTCTTCCTAAAAAAATAAAAGACCAATAAATTGACAATGACTGTCAACTTCTGGAGGAACTCAGTGCCCCCCTTTTTGCAGCAGCAGACCAGGCCGGCTGGCAGAGAGGGTGGGGAAGCCAGCATCCCTGCGACAGCTAAGCCAGTGCTGTCATACTCAGCCCCAGGCAGTGACATCCCAGGGTGTCTTGAAATCAGGTCAAGCTATCAAAAGAATCAATACATTTAAGGATGATGGAAGATCCTGCCACCTTGGTGACAGTCCAAATCCTGGGTCATCTTCTGGCTGTGGATCTAAGTCCTCACCCCAACAACCCAGCACCTAGGGAGATGGGGCTGCAAGGCTCCAGGGTTCAGTGGGGGTGGCCTTCCCCATGCCCAGGACTGCACAGGTGCACGGCCACCGGCTCACGGCCCCCACCCACGGGAGAGGCTCAGGGGATGTGGTCCTCTCCCACCTCTTCCCATCCTGCCCCCGGGGCCCAAAAGCCTCATTTCACAGATGAGGACACTGAGGCCTAACAAGGAGATGGGGCAGTGTATTACGAGTATGAGTCTCAGAACCCACATTACCCCCTCTGGCATATGCACCGTGACACCCATTTTATAGATGAGGAAAAACTGAGGCACACAGGAACATGGACTTGCCTGAGGCCCAGGTGGGCAGAGCCAGGGACGGGACTCAGACACAGGAAGGATAGCGCAGAGCCAGGCTCTGGTGCACCTGGGAGTCTGCAATGTCCTCACCAGTACTATCTGGGGGCTCTGAGAAGGGCTCTACCAGGCAGTAGCCGCCAGCCTCACTCCCGCATCCCCATGCTGGCCCCCACCCTGTCCACCCCCACAGCAGCTGGCGTGGGCTCACCCTGAGGCCCCACGTCCCGGCCCCTCGATAGAAATGGTGTCTCAGCCTGTGGGCTGCTGCGGACGCTGTGGGGTGGGCTGAAGGCTTGCGGCTGCGGTGGAGTAGGCGCTCTACAATGGCCAGAGGACACTGTCGTGGTTACACCCCCAACATGCTCAGAGGGCTCCCGTCCCCAGCTCCTCGGGCAGGCCTGCCCCTTCCCCCACGGCAGCATCTCCCAGGTCGGGGAGTCGGCTGGCCCCGGTGCTGCGCCACGCCTCCCGCGGCCTGCAGTGCCTCAGCTCCCCCTGGCTCCAGTCCAGCCTCCTCCCCCAGGGAGGCGGTAGTGAAGTGTGTGGCTCTGGAGCCACACTCCTGGGTTCAACGGACCTGGGCCGCAGAAAGCCCCAGGAGACGCCTGGCATGAGCTCTGGTGATGGCCGTCGCTGTTTCTGCTCCCATCACTCCAGTGCCATGCCTCTGACGACGCAGCGGTGTCCCCACGGGACCGATCACTCCCCAGGGCAGGGGACACCCAGTGCCTTGCCTAGTCTGGACCTTGCACCTATGCCCAGCCCCTGACAGTCTGGTGCCTGATGGTCTGTGGAATAGAACTGAACCAAACGTAAATTGGATGACATCCTGCCCACAGAGGGCAGGCCACAGTGTCCCTGCCCATGGGGGTGCCCTATGGCATCCCCACCCATGGAAGGGGGGTCACGCTGTCCCTGCCCACGGGGGGCCCTGCATCAGCCTCGCCCAAGGAAGGGGCCATGGTGTCCCTGCCCATGGGGGGGCCCCACATCAGCCTCACCCGTGGAGGGGGGCCCCACAGCATCCCTGCCTACCAGTGGGGGGCTGTGGCAGCTGCCAGCAGGGAGGGGGAGGGGCGGGCATCTGCACAGCGTGGCGCCCTCCCACAGAAATGGCAGCAGCTGGCGCAGGCAGGGGCCCCCCACATTATGCAAAGCCCCAGCGCTGAGGCTCGGATTGAAATGTCGGAGCAGCACGGGAGTCTAAAGGTCATGGACCACGAGGCTTGGCAGGGAAGCAAATTAAGAGCTCGGGCCCAGAACCCTGGGGGGCTGTAGAGATGATGAAAAGAATAAATCCGCCATCCTGGGCTGCCATGGCGGGTGACATAATGAGGCCCCGCGCCCAGCCTTGCTCCCTAACCAGCACTCTCCGGTGTCCAGGCACCAGGCCTCAGGCCCCAGGAGTCTGGGCGGCTCCCGGAGAGGAGCATGGGGGGACAGGCGCTGAGTGGGCTCAGACCTCAGCAGCCTCCCAGCAGAGGCTGCAGGTCCACCAGGTGTCCCCTTCCTCCGCTGCCAGATGGCTCTCCCGTCTCTTCCCCCATCAGCCCTGCTGCAGCCCAGTCCCCCCTGCTCCCCCAGGCGGCTCCCACAGTCCCCAGAGGCCCCCAAAGCCTGCACCTCCGCCCTCCACTCCTTCTCCACGCTACACCCGGGCTGTGCAGGACAGTGAACCAATGCCACCCTCTCCAGGGGCCATCGGGGCACCATCCTCCAAGCACTGCTTCTCAACCTCTAAAGTTCCCACCTATCAGGGCCTGTCAGACTGCAGGATGGGGCCCAGTGCCAGCTTCTCTCACAGCACCCAGGGGTGCTGGTGCTACAGGCCACGGACCACCCATGAGCAGAGGGCTGGAGAAAACCAGATCCTCGCACCTCAGCCCACAACCATCCACCAAGCACCTCCAGCCTCATCGCCCACCCAGAGAGCCCTGCACACCCAAACCCTGCCAGACCGGTCTCTCTCCCCTCCCCAGCATGCCATGCTTGCCTCACTGTCATTGATCACACTGTGCCCTTGGCCAGGAACACCAGCTCTGCCAACCACCCAAACTCACTCTTACAGCACAAAGACCACCTCCATTGTGAAGACCTCCCAAATCCTCCCCCAAAAGGAATGACCCTCTCCTCCTCTGTGTCCCCACTGGATGCTGCCTGGCCCCTTTTGCAGGATGGTCCACTTTCTGCATTGTTACTTTGGACCTGTCTCCTTCATCAGGCTGTCCTGGTCACCTAGGTGTCTCCAGTGCACAGTAGAGTGTAGGGGTTCCATGAGCATTGGCTGAGTGAATGAACAAATAAACGGATGGATACATGAGAGGGTGGATGGATGGGCAGATGGACAGAGGGATGGAAGGACAAATGGGTGGATGGATGGGTAGATAGGTGGATGGATGGACAAGTAGACAGGTGGATGGATAAATGGACAGACGGACAGATGAATGAATGGACAGATGTACAGACAAATGAATGATGCATGGATGGATGGATGGGTAGTATTACCAGATGTGATAGTTAATTTTATGTATCAACTTGACTGGGCCATGGGATGCCCAGATATTTGGTCAAACATTATTCTGGTGTTTCTGTGAGGGTATATTTGGATGAGATGAACACATAAATCAGTGGACTGGGGGAAGCGGGCTGCCCTCCATAATGTAGGCAGGCCTCCTCCAGCCAGCTGAAGGCCTAAACAGAAAAGAAGGCTGACCTTCCCCCAATCGAAAGTGAATTCTCCTGCCTGACAGCCTCTCCCTGGTTCTACAGCAGCCTGAGGCCTTTAGACTCACACTGGACATCAGCTATACAGATTTTGGACTGGCCAGCCTCCATAATTATGTGAACAAGGCAGTTCCTTACCATAAATCTCTTTCATATATGTGAAAATATACATGTATACATCTATATCTATATGTACAGATACAGATACATATAGCTATAGCTATAGATATAGACATCCTGACCAACACTTGCACCAGGTGGCTCTGTTTCCTTCGTACAAGAGCATGCTGACACTGTTCCTGCCCTGAGACGTCACAGATGACCATGAGAACATCATGCAGATCTGACACCCACGACCTTGGCAGAAGCTCTCAGACCATTTCCCAGCCTTCGAGTGACCTCAGCCCTCTGTGCCCCGAGGATGGGCAGGAGGGATCCCAGGCAAGCTACCAAAGGAGGGGAACTCAGATGACCAATGCTGGGAGGTGCCGGCTCTCTTCAGCAAGGACATTCTCTGGGAAGAAGGACCAACCTTTGCAAGGTAGATGCTCTCCTTCTAGAGCCCCTGGGGCATGGGGCCCTCTTCATTCTGGGCCGTGGGGGACCTAAGACACTGGCACCTAGAACCTCCCCTGGAGAGGGGGCTCCCTGTCCACTGGGGTGGCAGGGAAATCTTCAGAGGGGCCCTGGCACTGCAGGATGAGAAGGATCTTTCTGTGTGGGATTCAGGGGCAGGGCAGGGACATTCTGGAGAGAGGAAACAAGTGAGCAGAGGAAAATGGGCCATCCTCAAAGGAGAGGCTCCCACCTCTGGGCTCTGAGCACAACAAACCCCCCTGTGCCCGGAAAGCAGAAAGGATGCTGCCACAGGCGGACCCAGCATGGGGCCAAGGGGAGGGCAAGAGGGACAAAACCAAAGAAGCCACAGAACCTGGGGACCTCCCATGCGGACAAGGCTGTGAGCAAAGCAGCACAGAGCAGGCTTCACACTGGAGCCCACCTGGGGCCAGCACAGGGCAGCCCGGCCACAGGCACAGGTCGTTCCAACCCTGGCTCGACCAGCAGGGCCAGGACTCCCATCTGGTCCACAGGGCACCCAGCCCGGCTGCTGAGTCTGTGCAAGGGACACATGGGGCATTCCCCTGGTTTGGGTGGTGGCCCTGGGTCACACAGGTGGAGGGCCCCAGGGGATGGGCCCCACCACCAAGCCCCATGACTCTAGCCACAGTGGCAATAGCACAGCTGGACAGAGTCACAGGTCCCGGGCCCTGACCGCAGGGCAGCACGGGGGGCCTGGAGTCGACTGTGCCCTCGGCTGCCCCACAGCTGGACACTGTGACAGCCACCTTCTCACCTCTTCTCTGTGCCCCACGCTAGGCCAAGTCACTGCTTTGACCATGTCCTCACACAATTCTCACTGCAAGCCTGTGCGGGCGGGATGATCACCCCATCCTCAAGAGGAGAGGACGGGGAAGGCGGGACCGTGCTGGGCCACAGAATCAGCAGGGGGTGGGGAGAGAATTAGAACCGACATCCACTGACACTGAAATTCCACATTTAAGCACTGAGGTACGTGTCTCCCCACAGCATCCAGTGCACAGCAGACAGTTACAGCTGAATTGTGTCCCCCCAAAACCCACATGTCAAAGCCCTAACCCCCCACACCTAAGAATGTGACTGTATTTGGAGACAGGACCTGTAAAGAGGCCATTAAGGTAAAATGGGGTCATTAGGGCTGGCCCTGATCCACTCTGACCGGTGTCCTTACAGGAAGAGGAGATTAGGACACGGATAAACCTGGAGGGACGACCAGGTGAAGACACAGAGAGAAGGCGCCGTGTACCTGCCGACACCTTGATCTCAGACTTCCAGCCTCCAGAACTGTGAGGAAAGAGATTTCTGCTTTTTGGGACCCCGTCCTTTTTTACAGCAGTCCCAGCAAACGGACACCATGGCCAATACCAACCAGCTCCCCTCCTCCTCCCTCACCCTGCCGCCTGGCTGGACCGTGTGCCCCAGGGAAGGGGACACCGAACTTCCACCCACTGCCCCACACGCACCCGCCCTGCCGAGCCCATCCCGCCCTGGGGAGGGACCCTCCTTGGTCTGGGAAGACCCTCAACACGCAGGTTTGGGAACAGGAGGCCAGTAAACACCAGGCTGCAGGGGGGCTAGGCTGCTCCGCCCGAGGACGCAGGGGGTTCGTTTTGCTGCTGGGGCCTGGGGAGACGCAGCAGAATGGGGTGAAAGGCAAGGAAGGAGGGCGGAGACAGGGAGACGGCACGAGGCTGGAGGGCTTCTCCACAGGGGTGTCTGCACGGAGGGACAGCAGGCCCTGGCCACCTGCCCCTGAGCCTCAGGAAAGCCCGCCTCACCCTCGAGGCCCCGGGAGCGCACAGTTTCCTAGAGAAACTGAGGCCAAGTGGAGTTTCTCACCTCAGCTCACACGGGGGCAAGGCCAGGGCACGCAGAGCGGGACCCAGAGCCGGCGTGACGCAGCCGGGGCCCTGGGCAGGGGCAGACACCCGGGGAGGCCTCGAGACCGCGGGGCAGGAATGGGGCACAGCCGCCTCATCCAGCTCTCCAGAGGCTGGAAGCACGGCCACGTCTGGCCCATCCCGGCAGTGCTCAAGCTGCGGCTGAGGCCCGGCCGCCAGAGCTCCCGAGTGAGCGTGAGTGTGCCCATGCGTGTGCGCACACAAGCAGGTGGGGCCGTGTGTGTGAAACGCGCCACCACGGTGGCGATGCCCACGATGGGGGGACTCTCTTTCAGCTACAGCCCAGTGGGTGCTGGCAAGTCATTCAGTTAGTGACATCTGTGATCTTGTCGATAAGGAGGCCCAGAAACGAGAAACAAAAACAGAAAACGCCACAGCCTGGCACTTCCTGGATGTCCGTGAAGATGTGGCCTGGGGAGCAGGTGTGCCCCTGGTAAAATAGAGCAAGGCCTGCCCGTGAGCTCTTGACCGGGGAGACGTCCTCCCGGCGTGGGTGTGGCTGCGTCTGCACAGTGACAGCTCCACACTCTGCGGTGCCGCTGTGTCTCAACCTGAGCGGTGACTCTGAGCAGAGGTGGCCTCTGAAAGCTGGGGACAGATGGCTGTCTGGATTAGTGGGTCTCGGGGGAAGGGGCCACACTTTTCTTTGTCTTGCATGGCATCTAGCAGGCTGTCAGAGTGCCTGGCAGAGACAGCCCCTCCGCCTTCCGCCTGCTAGGAATAAATCCCCTAGTAAATTTCCCCCACTGGGCCTGTCACAGACGTCGGGACTTAACCCCTGAGCAAACAGAGCTACACTGGCATCAGCTGTGGGGCACATGCTGCTGCTCAACAGGGCTTTGCCTGCTCCTGCCCCGGCGAAGGACACATGAAAGCCAAGCAAAGCCAGGCTTGGGCTCAGAGGGGTTCAGGTTCCAATCCTGGCACTGCTCCTCTGGTTCTGTGACCGCAGACCAGCCACATGACCTCTCCAAGCCTTGACCCCAGAGGAGGTCAGTGATGCCGCCTTTCAGGGTTGGGGACGGCGGGGGTAACTTGTGAATGGTGCCTGCCACGGTAGACACCCTGCACAGTGACATTGCAGCTTCTCATCCTCCCCACAGTATGGAGAGCTGGCCCTGGATAGCAGAGGCCTCTGGGCTGTGGAGGAGGGTTTGGGGATTCAGACCCTCCAGAGCCACATTTTCTCACTGTAGCAGTGTTAAAATACAGCCCAAATGCTTTGACATCACTCCCACTGAGAGGTGGGGCCTATGTTCCCTCCCCTTGAGCCTGGACAGGCTTCTGACAGGTGGACAGTGGAAGTGAAGCTCTGTGGCTTCTGGGGCTGGTCCTAAAAGGCCACATGGCCTCCACCTTCCCTGCAGGAGCCCCCTCGCTGCACCCCAGGCCCTCATGTCAGCAGTCAGACTGCTCTGCAGCCACCATGCTGGGAGGAAGCTCAAACCGGTCCACAGCAAAGAACACACACAGAAGCCCCGAGGGCACATGAAGACAGAAACAGCTGCAGGGCCCTGTCTGGCCGCAACCACAGGCGGGAGCTCAAGCCGAGGCTGCCTGAACCACAGGGGTGCTGGAGTGAGACCCCATCTCTGCCCCTCCCAGGACTGCACCCATCACAAAGGGCTGGCCCTGACACACTGGTTCAGAACAACCAAGAGAGGGGGAGCTGGAGAAGCGGTTAAATGAGATGAAATAATAAACACTTCTGTCACGCTTTGTATTTGGCAAAATTCTGTCATCAGTATTCCTTGCAGTTCAACAGAGAATGATGTGGTCCACTCTGAGCCCAGCGCAGGGCCGAGTGTGCAGCACACAGGACAAGGAGGCCTTGGTCCCTGCCAGTCCGAGTTCAGTCTGGTGGGCTACGCACAGATGTCAGGAACCATAATTTTGGTAGGGTAATGCCCACCTGGTGGTGAAAGCGTACGTGCAGCAAAGCTCCGTTAGAGGGAGGTGTGAGAAACAAACTCTGTCTGGGGAATCAGGAAAGTCTACACGGAGGAGGCAATAGCTCATTAGGGTTTTGAAGGATGAACAGGAGTAGGCCAACATTTTATAAAATGGGATGATATTCTCTTTCTCCCTCCCTCCCTGTGTGGCCTTTGATGGAACATAACATTCATGTATCGCTCCCCACAAGGTGGAGAGAATACCAGTCTGTTACACTGAGGCAAAGGTGTCAAATGTCTTGGCCCAGAAAAAAATGCCATTGACCAAGACAACTCACAATGAAGCTCAGGGTCCCTGGATCCACTCACCTGCCCCCAGCGAGCTGGTGAGAGAGGGCCACAGGCTCAGGATTGTCCCCAAAGGGGACGGGAGGGGAGGGGTCTATGGGAGACTCAAACCCTCCCTAATGTCACACGTCCACCTCTCCCTGCCATGGACCACCATGGATCAGGAGGTGTGGGTGGAAGAAGCTGACCAAAGCAAAAGACCCAACGGCGAGGTGTTTAGGACCAGAGAAGAAAACCTGCCCGATGCCTGCTGCTGCAGCTTCCCAGCTCCGCCTCCCCTCACCCTTCACACTAACCACGAATTATTAAAAAGTCATTCCACGTTCCCTGTTTGGTGCCTTAGTGGTGCATTTGTCTTCACACTCAAGGAGGATTAAGCTAGAGCAGGCAGATTTCGAGGAGAAAATTAAACGTTGTCAGACCTGCCTTCCCCAGCCAGGCTCAGCCACACTCCCGGGCCGCCCCCTGGGGCTCAGCCCTGAAGGTTCCCAAACCACCTTCTTGGGAGCTTCCAGCCTCCCAGCAGGTGGGTCTAGATCGGCTTCCGGCTGGTGGTGCCTGGAGGGGCCCTGGAGATCAGCACTCCAGGCCAGCACGGCCTTCCCCCGCCAGCCCCGACCCCTGGGCCTACCCGCAGCCACACCCTCTTTGCACATCTATGCTACTTTGCTGATACAATTAATACGATCAAACAGCCAGTGGGTTCCTGCTCTGTGCCGGGTAGGCTCAGTAATCCCACTGAACAGACGAGGAAGATGAGGCCCAGAGGAGCTACCACCTCACGTGCCACCCAGCAGCATGGACTCCAGAATGAAGCAGCCAGGTCCAAATTTCAGGGGTGGACACTTACAAGCTGTGTGACTTTGTTCAAGTTACTTAACTTCTCAGCACCGTGGCTCTGCTATCTGCAAAGGGGGCAGGAGCAGCACCTGCCACAGGGGGTTGTAGTGAGGATCCATCAATTCATCGTGTAAAGCTCTAGCACAAAGCCTGGTGCAAGGGAGCACTGGGTGGGGGGAGGTGGGGAAGAGCCCCCAGGCTCTGCCAGACTTCCCGTCATCCCTGGAGCTCTGGTCTGCCCTGCCACTGGTGTCCCCAAGCTCAGCCTTCCTGAACCCCCCACACCACACCCTGCCCCAACAGCTCAGATCCAGTGATACCTCCATATCCCTCCACCTGCGGACACCTCACCTTCCCACAAGCCCTCTGAAGGGGTCTTCTCCAGAGAGTGGGCCCAGGGAAGGTCCCCTCTGTTCTGGAGTGAAGCCCCCTCTTGAAGGATCCTGACTTTTTTTCAACAAGCATTGAGATCAGGAGCCTGAGACTTGAACAGCTTCTCCTGTCCAAGGCCACATTGTGACTCAGACATATGGCATGAGGGGAAGCCCAGCACCTACCCCAGGCTGCCAGGGCCACCCGCCCTCCAGCAGGCACACAGGAACAAATGGTGGGGCTGGTGGAGCAGAGGTGCCTGTGTCCATCCTAGCCTCACTATCCCCAGCAGGACAGTTCCACCGGCCTCTTACTGACCCAGCAAATCGAGTTTAGTTATTCCATGGCAACCAGGGACCCAATAAGGAGGACTCCTGGGCTCCACAAAACTGCCCTCCTTCCAAGATACGGGAGTGGCCACTGCTGACCTGAGCCAGCAAGTTAGACGCCACAGCCCCGTGCTCGGGGGTGGGCTTCAGGGGCATGTGGGTGCGTGGGCTGGAACCCTGAGGGAACCGCAGCAGTTAACTGGGGAAGGGCAAGAAGAGCGCCACTGTGGTAAGGACACTTGCTGGACCCAGGTGAGCCCCACTGTGGTAAGGACGCTTGCTGGACCCAGGTGAGCGCCACTGTGGTAAGGACGCTTGCTGGACCCAGGTGAGCGCCACTGTGGTAAGGACGCTTGCTGGACCCAGGTGAGCGCCACTGTGGTAAGGACGCTTGCTGGACCCAGGTGAGCCCCACTGTGGTAAGGACGCTTGCTGGACCCAGGTGCTGGCCAGCAAATCGCTCCTCAAACACAAGTCACTCCTGAATGGACCGAGGCTACCTTGCTACCCAGCACTTAGAATGCTTCCAACACACAAGAAAACAGTTTGACGGCTTGCAAGAAATGAAAGTATTAATACTGATGAGTCAAAGATTCCCGGACTTCCTTTTTACTCTTTCGATAAAACACTGGCAAAGACACAGAAGTAGGGGTGGGAGGAGTAGGGGGCTGCAGCCCTGAGATCACAAAGCCACGGCTGGGCTGCTGTTTCCCAAAGGAATGGCCTCTAACAAACCCAGGCCACAGCTGAGGGCTTCGCCTGGCAGAAATAGCCACAGAGACTCACAGCCAGCAGAAGCCGAGTGCTGGCTACAGGACGTCACGTCCATGTTGAGGCTCCAGGCTGGAGCTGGGGTGCTGGGGAGGGAGGAGACCCTGGTTCTGCCGAGTCTGCGGGGAACTCTCAGCTCTGGACCCTGGGCCCTGCATCCCTCATAAAGACGCCTATGGTCCAGCATCAAGATTGAACAAGTGCAGGCCAAGGGCCGGGCCACACATCCTCCAAGAAGCTCTTTCCAAACCCAGCCCTTCCCCAGAAGAGACCAGGAGGGACCTGCGGCACCTGCACTTGAAGCTGAATCACACATTAGCCATGCTGTGATTTGGGGATGCATCGGTGGATATTTCTGGAAAACATCTGCATGGGCACCCAGTGCATGCACCGTTTGTGACCTCTGACCCAGTGACTCCCTTTCAGTAAATTTGTCCTAGGAAACCATCAGACACCCATGGATAAAGACTTATATCCAAGGATATTAATTAGGTTAATGCATGTCAGTATGATCGTTTATAATTTGCAAATGAGCATCATTCCAAGGACACAGCAATAGAACAATAAAGAAATGATAGTGCAATCACCTGTACTTTTCAAAGGATTTCCACCAATGTAGGAAAATGCTTCCAATGTAATGTTAGGTTCACAAAGAAGAACTCCAAACTCTGTGTGTGTGTGTCTGTGTGTGTGCGTGTGTATTAAGGTCCTAATTTTTGCACAGGAGAAAAATGGGAAGTGAATGTTTCAAAAGTTTGGACATTGGTATCTCTAAGGTACAGGACTGTGGGTCATTTTAAGTTTCTTTTTTTCCTCAGGTTCTTCTTGCAAGCACTAACATGAGCACGGGTTATAACCTTAATCAGAACATGAGTCTGGGTTTTTTGTTGCTTGGTTGGTTGTTGGTTTTTAATGAAGTACCAATCTTGGTAAATTCAGGGCTCAGGAATTCTGAGATTTCAGTGCCCTGGGTCCAGTTAGGACCCCAGCCAGGGCTTGCCCAAAGAGACCAAAGATGCCTCTGCAGGTTCACAAGTGAATTAGTCAAGGTGGAGCAGAGAGAGAAAAGGAATCATTTTCCAGCCTCCTGGCAGCTCCTCTGCAGAAAGCCTTCCCAGGCCAGCCCCACCACCACCCGAGGGAGACCACACATGCTGCGCCCAGCCACCGCCCCCTGCAGGTCTGCCCACACCTGCCCCTCCCCAATCCTCCAGCTCTCTCGAGCCACGGCCTGGGGTGCCCAACCACAGCAGCAGCTTCCTGCCCCGCACCGCCCTCCTTTGCAACAGCTCTGTTGAGATCTCGTTCACGCGCCACACAGTGCACCTACGGAAGAGGGACAAACAGCGGTTGCCACCATATTTACAGATCCCCACACCCACCACCAGTCAATTTTAAAGCGCTAAGTCACTGTACCCGTTCGCTGTCAACTCCCTACCCCCATCTCTCCCAGCCTGACGCAGCCACTGACCTGCTTTCTGTCTCTGTAGCTGTCCCTGTTCTGGACAATTCATGTAAGTGGAACCACACAGTATGTGGCTCTTTGTGTCTGGCTTCTTTCACCGAGCATAATGTTTTCCAGGTCCATCACGTTGCAGCAGGTGTCAGTGCTTCATTCCTTTATATGGCTAAATAATGTCCCATCGTAGGGACAGCCCACATTTTGTTTATCCATTTGTCTGTTGCTGGACATCTGGCTGTTTCCACCTTTTAGCTACTATGAACAGTGCTGCAGGGACATTCATGGACAAGTGATTGTGTGGACACAGGTCTCCATCTCTCTGGGGTCTACACCTGGCAGCGAGATTGAGGGCTCACAGGGCACTGTGCTTCTTTCTGTGCCCCAGACATGCCCAGCTCCTTCCCCTCCTGAGCCCTGAGGTGCCCTTGCCCCAGATCTCCAGGGGCAGCTCCTGCACACCCTGACCACCCTGGCCTCCTGCAGGTCATTATTTGCTTGATTTTCTCCACAGCACTTGGTACCATCTGAACTTATTTCACTGCTTTTACGTTTTGTGTCCTCTCCCCTGCTGAAATATAAGCTCTATGAAAGCAGGAAGCTGTCTGACTTTGGCCTTATTGAATCACTACCTCCCCCGCCACAGGGCCAGACACTCAGAGGACACTCGATAAATATATGCTTAATTTAATTTACTTCTCCAAGTCTCAGTGGAGTGCCTCCTCTTCCAGGAAGCCTGCCTGACCCTGCCACCAAATGAGCTGCCCTCCACCGCGCCAGCAGCATGGTAAGTATCAACTTTTCCACTTCCTCATTGAAGAGTGGGCTTCTAGCAGGGAGGGCCGTGGCTTTTCTTCTCTGTGTCCTCCATGCCCACACAGGCCCAGCACACAGTAGGTGCTAGGTGAGTTTTGCCAAACCACAGCCCCACCTGACATAGCTGCCATTGCAGTGGTTCTGCTCAGTGGTGACTTGGGGCCACCCTCACCTGCCCCCACATCAGTTAAGCTCTCGCACACCTCAAACTGGAAGGTCACCAAGGGCAACCCTAGCCACACAGAAAGTCACCAGAGTTCTCTGACCCTTCTGGTCACACTGCCTGAGAAAGGGTTCTCCACGGAGATCACATTAGACCCCTAGAGAGCTCGTGCAAACTGCAGATCCTGGGCCCACCCACAGACCAACCCCCTGCCCCCGGACATCTGAATGGGTTCCCATCTCTGTCCTCACGACAAGTCCCAGGAGGTTCTGATATACACCAAAGTTTGGGAGTAACTCCTCAAGGACATCAGCTCAGCAACTCGGGGAAAAACAAAAAAGGTAACAATACTTGCCCACAAGAACTTGGGGACATCTGGTCAACCCCCAGGGGTGTGGCTAGCCCTGTAAGTATGAAGGACAAAGTCAACATGATGCGATGTTTAATTGGGCGCCTCCACTGAGCTGACACATTTGCCCACATAAATAATTATGATTTATTAAACAGTATTCTGCTTATTAAAGTTTTCTTCTCCCTCTCTCTGACAAACCACTGGGGCATTACTTTGTTTTGGAAAATCATCTGTTTTTTAAAAAACCTGTGTGGGTGCTGCTTAATTAATCATCTACTTTCTATAGTAGTTTTGAGACATAAAAGGAACTAAACGTGGGGTGTGTCGGAAATTTCATGCAAACTCACCCCTAAGTCACTTCCCACACCTCAGTGAACAAGGTTGGCCCGGGAAGGGGCCCGCGAGCTGCACTGTCGCACGCCGGACGCAGTCAGGCCGGCCACTCCACGGCACACGGAACAGGGGCCACAGAGCACTGCATTCAGGTCTCTGCATATGGAACTTTCCAGATCCAGGGGAATATCAATCAGCCCCACTCCTTCTGAGCCAGACAGTAGCCCCACCCCTGCCCATCTAAACAAATGCTGAATAGGTATTTCCAGAAAATCGGTTTGAAAATCAGACATGGCCCTGGCTCCATCTGGCCCTGCTTGGGTTCAAGAATCAGGAAAATAGCATCTTCCTTCTCCCTCTGTCATGCCTTCATCCACTCCTTCCTTCCCTCAGTTATTCCTGACGTTCTACTATGCACCACTGCACCACACCTTGAATCAGGTACCTGGGTGCAGAGAAGAATCAGACAAGGTCCCTGTACCCACAGGTGCACACTCCACAGCTGGAGGACATGCCACACACCAGGGAGAGTGTGCCCTGTCACCTACCATCCCCAAGCCTTTGCTTCTGCCTCAGGAACTGGGAGGCCAGCTCCCTGCAGGGCCCCATAGCGCCCAGGACAGGGCAGCCACCCACATCAGCACCGCCTGCCACCAGCCTGGCACACAGACGAGGCAGGCCTTGGAATCCAAGCCCAGCCCAATTCCTGTCAAACTAAGGCCACTGCTTTGTGTGGTCAGTGGGTGGCTATAGTTTTACAGTGTAAATACTTTTGGTGGCTCTAGTTCTGAAATCCGTTACACAAATCTGCCTCCTTAAATGGAGTGAACCAAACACTCCTTTATTTTCACAACAACATGGAGTTGTCACCCTGAGCGTCATTTTCTCTCCTGAGCCCAGCAGGTAGGAACACAAGAGGTGCAGAGGAGAGCCGGGCTCGAGTTCAAGGGCCTTAGACTGTGCAGCTGCTGCGGGCTGGCTCCATCCTCCCTCCACATCCGGGTCCTGTCTGCCCTGCAGGGCCATCCACATTCCCTCCAAATCCCCAGCCCTTGACAGAGGTTCTCAAAGGTGGCTGCAGTTTGGAATCACGCAGGTGCCAGGACTCAGGCCAGACCAATTAAATGAGACTTCCTGGGATGGGGCCCAGGCAGCAGAGATGCTAAAGCCACATTACAGAACCTGGAATCTGGGGGACAGCAGCACATATTGTCCCGTGGGACACCTCCAGCTCAACATCACTCCACAGTCTGACATTCTACCTGCGTTCAGAAAGCTACTATTTCTGATAGAGACACACACACACACGCAGAGTAAACAGACAAAAAGGTAAACTAAATCCAAACTGCAGAATACAATTAGGGAATGAGCAGAGGGCACAGGGGATGTGCAGAAGAACACAGAGGGAGAGAAGGCGACCCTGGAAGGCCTCACTGAGGAGGTCCCCAGAGTGAGTAGGAGCCAGCCGTGAATGCCAGGAAGAGGGGTGGCCTGGGCACAGGCTCTGAGGGAGGAAGGGCCTGGCATGTTCCAGGAGCTGCAAGAATACGGCCTGGCAGAGCGCACGGGGGCCGTGGGGCCGGGAGGTGCTGTGCAGGGAGTCAGCAGGGCCAGAGGAGGCCAGAGAAAGAGTTTGGTTTCCATCCTGAGTGCGCTGGGAAAGCCACAGGGCGGGTTTCCTGGACTTGGACGCGGGTGGACGCATCCGCGGTAGGGACGCACCGTGACATTCCGATTGGGGTTAGCAGTCACAGTTTTCCGCTCTCCCGACCTTTACCCTCAAATTCCCACTGGCTTCAGAGATCCGAGAACACACACGGAGTATGGAATCCGCTAAATACGGAAAAGGTATCGAGTCATTTGCACATTCCCAATTTCCTACCCATCCCACACGCTGAGCGTACACAGACAAAAAGGATATGCATTACGCTTAACAAGGAATAGTTTTTTATATGTCTTTAATCTCTTGGGAGAGGAATTATTTCAGTGGGCAGAAGCCAATATCTATAATTAATATCTATGAAAAGTTGAACCCAAGAAAAAAACTTTTCAGGCTAAAAATCCTCATGTGATATCTAGGTAATTAACAGTTTGGTCTCTACCATGGTAAAAATAGGCTTCCACCTGAAACTCATTTCCTTTTTTGGCTACTGAGGCCACTCTTGGAGTGACGGAGAAGAAGAAAGCTATTAGAATCCACCTACGGAGTACAAATAGGAGACGACACCTGCCCAAATGGGAGACGAGCCGGCCAACCGCAATTAGGAGCCAGGACCTCCTTGTTTGGGGTTTCTCAAATCGTTTAATCTGAACTTCTACTTCGGCCAAGCCTATCAACTCATAAACTTCCAAAGATAAACATCTGCTTCTGGAGGGCCCCTCCTGAACCCCAGCCGTACAGCGACTAGGTCCACCCTGGCCGCTCACGCACACACACAAAGAGCCCTGCCTCACACCTGGGGAGCCAGGCCAGAGAGGTGCAATGACCTGTCCAAGGTCACTCAGCTGGCCCATGGAAGAGGCAGTGGGGACCCTGTTCGTGGGGACCCTGTTCACGGTGACGCCAGCCAGGGTGGCTGTGCCCTCTCCAGGGACCTCAACCCTCTCCATCCTAAAAACACAAGAGCCATTCAAGACCCTGCCCCTTGAGCCCTACTCATGTCCCCTCGGGTCCCACAGGCCAGAGCTGCCCACCCCACAAGCCTGCCCAGCTGGCTTCTTTCATTATTTAACAGTCAGGTATTTTTCCTTATCTTTATTTATGCATGTTGTTACAAACACCCACACACAACTGAATAATAAGTAACCTGAGTGCAGGAGCCTTGGGCATTTTTGCAGAGGGTGCGGAGGCCGCACCCTGCCCCCACCCTGGCGAACTGCCTTCCATTCGTAGATGCTCCATAAATATTTGCTGATTTGATAATGTTTGAAGTGGCCAAGTTTTGCTTCCAAGTGGCTGAAAAACCTGCATCTTAAGTAAAAGTATGTGGACATGGAGCCTCATGCTGCAGGCTGTCTGTCCCATGGAACCACCAGGCAGGTCTACAGAGTACGGGCGGACAGGCCAAGCGTTAGGCAAGTCAGTTAAATGAGTGCGAAGATAATTTTCCTCTCCTTTACCTGCACCTCGTTGTCCACCCGTCCACTCACTCACCCACTCACAGACATGCCCTGAGCACCCACAATGTCCGAGGACCATGACCAACAAGCTGCAGGGTCGTCAGGCCCCAAGGGGACTGCAGAGTCCATGGAAGATGAGCAAGGGTTAAACACTGCAGCATGGGGTACTGCAGGGCAGGGGCAGGGGAGCCAGTGGCTGGGAGGTGAGACAGAAGGTTCCAGGCCAGGCGGAGGGAGTAGCAGGTGCAGAGGGGACCTGACGAAGGCGGTCAGGCTGCAGCAGGTGTCGAAACAGCCAGGATGAAGGGCCAGAATGTTCCTGAGCGGGCCTGGGAAGCCTCCCAAGGATTTGAAGCTAAGAAGTGAGGTCGGACTGGAGCCTGTCTGAAAGAGCGCAGGCACAGCATGGACGGCGGGATCAGGAGAGGTGCCTCCGAGTCAGGAGAGAAATCACAGGAACCACCATCTCCCATCTCTTTGGCTTTGCTGCTGCAGGGTTGGGGCAGGCTCCCACAGCGCCCCAGAGGTGCCCAAATCCAGACCCCAGAACCCGCGCATAGGTTACCTTATAGGAACTTTGCAGATGCGACTGGGCTCTGGAGACGGGGATCTGACCGGCCCTAATGTCATCACCAGGGTGCTTGTCATCACCAGGGAGGCAGGAGGGGCAGAGTCAGAGAAGGAGACACAACAGTAGAAGCACAGATCAATGCCTGCAAGGAAGTGCCCCAAACTGAGGAACAGGGCGCCTCTAGAGCGGAAAAAGGCAAGGAAACAGAATCTCCCAGAAGGAACCAGCCCTGCCAACACCTCGACTTAACCCCAGTTGGACTAATTTTGGACTTCACTTCTGGCCTCCAGAACTACAAGAGAATAAATCTGTGTTGCTTCAAGCCACCAAATGTGTGTAGTTTGTCACAGCAGTCACAGGATGCTAAAACAGGGAGACGGGGCCTTGAGTGAATGGCCCGTGACCTCCCCACCCACCATTGCTGGCCCCAGGTGGTGCAGTTTTGGGCTGGGTGGCCACCGCCAGATGGTGGAGCTCACCATTCTTGAGGACAAGGCAAGCTGATGGCTCCCTCACTTCTGCCTTCTAATGTTTGCCACCACATGAAGGCAGAGCTGGAGCCACTCAGCAGAACTTGGTGCCACTCCAACCCCACTGTCCCTGAAGTTCATGAGTAAAGCAGACCCACGGCTGGGAAACCCAACAGCAAAGGCAGTCATCCTTCACACCCATCATCTCCTCACCACAGCCTCAACTCCACGCTGACATCACCCATATCAACAGAGACCAGACACGCTGGAATGTGCTGTCTCAGCAAGGGGTGAGCCTCCCATCACTGGAGGCATCCCACATGGGAAATGGTGACCTCTGAGCACCCTGGGAATTCTGAGATCCTGTGAGTCTATCCCAGGACTACTCCTTAGCAATCCTCCTGCACACAGTAGGTGCCACATGGCACTTGCCAAGTAAATCTGCCCAGACAGCCTCTGTTGTAGTCCATTTCTTGCCAGAATGCTGCAGACTGGGTGATTTATAAAGAATAGAAATGTACTGGGTTCTGGAGGCTGGAAAGTCCAAGAGCATGCATGGCACCCGCACGTAGCAGCCTCCCTACCCACCAGCTGCCCTGGCAGGAGCAGCTGTCAGCAGAGACTGACTTCCTTCTTGGGAGACAGAGGAACCCTCTGTGACTCATCTTCTCTCCTGGGATTCCTGCAAACACTGGCTGCCTGAGCACTCAGACTCCCAGGGCCGGAGGCTGGAGGCAAAGGCACGAAAGCAAACACTCCCCATGACTTCCTGACAGGAGGAAGCCCAGGCTCACCTGCCGTGGGAAAGTTCACAGCTCAGGTGCAGGACCTGAAACAAAAGCCCTAGGAAGTCTGCCTCCAGCCCAGCAGGCTCATGCTGTCTGAGAGCCTTTCCGAGGGGTCGCCCCTTGGGAGGGGCTTTGGGCTTTCTAGCTCTCAACCTGGAAAGGGCACTGGCCTAAGAACACTGACAACCGTCTCTAGACCTAGTTCTGCCATGCTCGGGGGTGCACTCTGCCCAATCCACTCACCCTCGCTGGCCTCGGCTTTCTCATCTGTAAAATGAGACCTCCAGGCAGGCCTCAGGACTCCCTGCAATGCCACCATCCTCCAATTTATTAACACAGCGGTTCTGGACTTCTTTGGATTGAGATTTGGGCAGCATGATCAAGGGCACTAAAAGACCCAAACTGACATTGGACGCATGTGACCACAGGGCACCTCCGTGACCACAGGGCACCTCCATACCCAGGGCTACGACAACCACAGTCAGTGACTGCGCCGTTTCCCTGTTCACCTCCAGTCCACAACACCATCTGCTAGGACTGCCTCCAGCCTGCCCAGGACACACTCACCCCCACTGGCATGGCCTCTCACCTCCCTGCACTGCATCCCACAACCCACCACTGCGGTGAATCCACAGGGCACAATGACCAAGAGACAGCACAGGCACCCACGGAGCAGGTGCCCTAGCCTACAGGTAAGGTGGCAATGGGACACATGCCAGGGGTCTCCCCTACTGTGAGCTGTGTGGATGTGGATGTGGCCTTGAGCAGAGCTGCGACTGGGGACTCACCAGACAGCAAACCATAAAAGGAGAAGGGAGGGACTGATTTGGCCCTGCCCACATGAAAGGTGGCTCAGCCACCTTTTCCAGTGGAAGTCACACAGCCCAGAGCTGACACCTCTGGGGGCCCAGGGCAGTGGGGCTGGAGGTGGCATCATCTGGTGTTTTCCCAAGGTGGGCAGATGACCCCTCCAGTGACAAAGCCAGCAGAGATGCTCAGTCCCCTTCTAACTCCCCACTCTGCCCTCCGTAGGGTCCTGCCCAGAATCTGTGCTCTCTTCCTCCATTAGCAGCTCTTAAGCTTCATTTAGGACCAAACTCCTCCTCCGGTCTCTATCTGTGTGGTTCCAGGGTCGGTCCTGTCAGCCCTCTGGCCAACGTGATGTGTTCAGGGTGGGCATGTGTGACCCAAGCAGGCCAGGGAGTCTCAGCTCTGGGCTTGTCCTGGAAAGAATGGCACAACAGCAGCTCCCTGTAGCCTGTTTCTCTTGGAGCCACAGCCCAGGGAGGGCTGCCTGAGAAGGAAGCCAACACGGTGAAGTGAGCCCAGAGATGGAGACAGGCTGAGGGACAGAGCCTGGTGCCTGCGTCAGAGCCCCTGGAGCCAGCCATGACTGGGCATTCCCCATCCCTGGGCATTCCCGTTCTGTGAGCCTATGAATTGCACTTTTTCACATAAGCTAGTTGGAGTTGGGTTTCTGTGACTTGCCACCAAGAGTCCCACTTAACACACCCCTTGTGTGCACATCATTGCAGGAGATGGGGAGGAAAACATGGGAACATGCTCCCCACCCTCTAGTAACTGTAGACCTGACTGGGAAGGTCTGACCCACTAGCCGGAACACAACCCCGTGCTGAGCTGCGTGGTGTGAACTATAATTCCTAGTAGGGGCTGGGGAGAAAGGAGGACCCTGGAGGCCGGGTGAGAGGAAGCAGCTCCCAGGAGCCAAAGACCTGGAGAGATTTCCTGGGGCCTCCCTGCACGCCACCCCATCTGTTCCTTGCACAGGAATTCCTCTCCCCACTGGGCCGCAGGAATCCGGGGCGGGGCAGCCATGGAAGAGGATTTATCCACACAGATGACTGGGAACCCTCCTGATGGAATTATCCAGAAACAGACACCCGACAACATTCATCATCTACTTCCACTACTACAGTAAAATATCCATTACAGAGAATAGAAGGGATTAAGGATCAGCCGCGGCACAGTGGGAGCCACTCCTCACACCGTGTCTCAGGCGGCCCCCACCTTGTCACACCTGCCTCCTTCTCAATGTTCTGTCGGCACGTGTGTGTCCTGAATGGAATTTCATGTGCACGATCTGTGTCTTTTAAAAGGTGTCATGCCAACCTCAGGAGTGACTGTCCCAGCCTCACCGCCGGCCTGCGCCCCGTGGACGCTCCCTTCTGGGTCCTCTATCCCACTCCCTAACACTCCGTGCTCCCCACTCCCCGGCCTCTGCCCTTGCTGTAACAGCCACCCACTGGACGCCCTCCCTCCCTCCTCTCCTCTCCCTACCACGTCTCTGAGAAGCTTTTCCAAATTTCTCCAGGCAGAGAACTTCAGAGGAAATGTTTGCTCCCTGCAGTAGAATGAGGAATCAAAGTCAGAATTTATTGACTTAAGAGAAATATGCAGAAATGCAAAATTTCTTGCACAAGTGCGTTTGCAGCTGTGACTCAGCCCTGCTATGAACCATCTGGCACTCAGAGGAGCAGCGGGGGCTGGTCCCACCCCACCCAGGGCGTGTCCCTGCTCCACTCCTGGGACCACCCCCGCCTCCCCCCAAAGGCTCCCTTGTTGTAGGCTCAGGAATGACAATCAAGGGGCTGCAGGTGACAGATCCTTGGACCCCTTCCTGGAATTAGAGAAGGGACACACATTGGTGCCAGCTCAGTACCTGACACATTGTATCAACTCACGGCCACAGCAACCTCACGAGGGGAACACCTTACACCCCATTTTACAAGAAAGGACTTGACCCAGAGAGGTTAGGCAACCAGCCTAAGGATAGGCAGCCATTAGCAGCAGAGTTGGGACATCACTGGCTGCCCCCTGAAAACCAACCATCCTAGCACTACCAAAGTCGAGAGTAGGGACGTGGGTCCTCAGCAGGCAGAAGAAATGAGTGGGTCAGCAGTGAGGATGCCTGGCAGAGCCAGCCTGGCAATGTCCATGAACACCCCCATCCCTGCCACAGCCCTGCACACAGCTGACTACGTCATTCTCCAGAGCTCTGGGTACTGCCACCTCCCTCTCCAAGAGACCCTGACCCCCCAAAGAGACCCCATCACCTGTGCATTTCCTTCAGAGTATCCCTCCACCTGCCCCTGCCCTAGTGTCCCCTGGTCACTATTTGCCGCTCCCCACTGGGCTGTAACCTCATGCAGGCAGGGACCATGCTTTGTCCTGGCCAAGTACATGGCCCCTTCCACCTGGCAGAGAGTGTGGCCCAGAGCCATAACTCACTGCTAAATAAGTGAATTGGCTGCTCCAAAAACACTCTCCACCATGCTCTCTGGGGAAAGTACAAATTTGGGCCGAGCCCCCGTAGGTGGTGACAGCAACTTGTGGATTTGTTGGTCAGTGGGCTCCACCTGATCTTCTGCCCTTCTTTGATCACACTGACCCCACCTGCCTACAGCACAGAGGTGAGCTAGGAAGATAGTAAGAACCAAATTGGAATTGATCTCAAAATTCACAGGTCAGCACCTGGATTTCAGGCAGGGGTGAGGCATGTCCACCACGACTTCAGGAGTTCTGTCCCTCCACTGCTGCAAACATGCACCCAAGAGGCCTCTTGGACCACAGAGAAGTGTGCAGGTGCCTGACTCACCACGTGGGCAGTGTCTGCTGGGGCAGAGGTACAGGGAGCCACAGGTCCTTCCTGGAGGAGGAACCCCAGCCTTGGGGTTGGGTACAGCAGTTCAGTCTCCAGTGGTGGGGCTGAAGGGAGGAGGCCATCCAGGGGAGAGGCTGCCTGGGGAGGAGGTGGCCGGGGTGGGCGGGCTCAGGCCAGGAGTGGGAAAGCCTCATCACAGGTGAGAGCTCATGAATATTCACATGATGCGCTGCCCCCTCCACTCTCTGGTCACTGGCACCCTTGCCCACCTCCGTGTGAGACCGAGAGTCCTGCCACCCAGGGTGGATCTTTCTCTTGTGTGTCAACATGCCCAGAACAAAGCCTGGCACACAGGGGTCTCAGGACATGTGTCTGCAGAGAAAGAAAGAGGGCAGAGGGCAGAAGACCTGCCCTGCCTCCTTCCCCCTCCTGCCAAGGCCCTGCCCCAATAACAATCCCTGTCTCTGGCAGTGCCCACCAGAGGCCATTTGGAAATACCGAGGGAAGCAGGAAGCTCTCTCGGGCTGGGGACTGGGGGCAATCAGCTTCCTTTCCCAGACAGCCTCAGCCCCTACCTGCCCCCAGCTCAGAAGTCAGGGTGGCCAGCGCCGACCTCCTTCTCCACGGCCCAGAGGGGTGAGGCGGCCAGGCCAGGGAGGTGGGTTTTGGCCACCTGTGTCCTCGGCCTGTCGTCTTTGCCTTTCCTGGGCCAGGCTGGCTCCCCACCCAGGCTGAGGGCAGCTGTGGCACTAGATGGAACCCTGGGAGCTGCCCCCCCAAAGCTCCTTCCCACCCTGGACGTGCCCCAGAAGTCCCGGGTTCGGATTTCCTCGCACTGCTCAGCCTCAGGCGGACAGAAAGAAATTCCGACTTGATCTTAAGAGGTGAGCATTCCAGGCAGTAAATCGTGTCAGGAAACTTGTGAAAAGCCAGATGTCAACAAGAAATACTTTCTTTAAAAGTCAACCTGAGGAGCCGAATGTCTCTTGAAATACTGCTGGGCTTTGTTTTACCTTAGCAAACTATTCAGGAAAGGGAAGAAAATGGAACCGCATAAAATCCCCTTAAAGAAAGAAGGGAGATTCTGATTATGGGCGACGGTGCCGTCCTCCCCGGGCTTGGAAAAGCTCCAGCCTAAGATCTCGTGGGAGGCGAGAGCAGCGGGAAGATGCTGAGGTGCCCCTGGGGACAGCCGCTCAAGCCGCCCTCCCTCCCTCACTGCCTCTTAACCTCAGTGGGGAAGGGTAGGTCCCGCCTGCCCTTTGCAGGTGAGGAAACCGAGGCCAGGAGGGCCGGGGAGGGAGCGTGGCCCAGCTCAGAGCCCGGTGCAGCCTGGCCGCACCCCACCCTCCCCCAGGAGCCCGACTGTCCGGCCTAGGCGGGCACCGCATCCCCAGCACACCAGCGGCCCGGCCGGAGGCCAGGTGAGCTCCCGGAGCAGCGCGGAGCCGCCCAGCTCCCAGCCCAGGCTGGGCGGGCGGAGCTCCCCCAGCCACAGCCCCCAGACAGGCACTTTTCCAACCTTTTAAAAAGTGACATGTTGATGTGAGTTCGAAGAAAAGACATTCACAGACACAGAATGAAGGTGAGACCCCAGACACGGACACAGGTCGTTTTCAGGGGCTCCCTCCACAGAGAGCTCCGGGCGACATCAGAGACCGGTTAGTCCCCTGCAGCTGGCCCAGAGGCAAAGCTCAACTCAGGTATGGCGGGTGAGTGAAGGGGTGAGCCAGCAAGCAAATGAACGGCGCCTGGAAAGCCACTTGGACCGGAAAGCCTAACTTCCCCGGTTTCTCCAAACCTGCTCTCCCCCGGGAAAGCTCTTCCACGTTTAAACCTATCCCAAAGCCATTTGTCTTTGTTGAAAGCTGAGCAAACCATCTCCTGAGTTTCTTGTTTTGTTTTGTTTTGCTGTTTGTGAGGGAGATGAGGCTGGATCAGCGAGGATGCTATTTAAACGCCCCGACTTAACTTGGGAACTGAGGCTTTCTCACCGCTTAGTACCCTGGCTCCTAGCTGACCCACTCGTGCCCGAGGGCAGTGGCGCAGCCAGCGGGAGGCGTGGCAGCACCGTGGCCTGGCAGCACAGCCACAGCCACGAATCAGAGGCTACTAGACTGCTCTCCTCTCTACAAGGACTCCTCCCAGGCAGGAAGCAAATCTCTCCACCCCTCTGGCAGCTCTCTTCTCTGTAGATACGCATCATAATCTTCACTGCACGGTGTGGGGACTAATTAGTGCTTGGAAGAGCTTCCGAGGTTACACATGGAGCAGGCAGCTGGCCAGGGCGCCCAGCTCTGTCACTCTCTGGCCATGCGAGGACAGTGGACTCTACTTCCCCAGATTCCTCAGCCAGGGAGGAAGTGGGCTGGGCCTCTGAGCCTCAGGATCACTGATGTCCCCCTGCCCTCCTCATTTCCTAAGTCCCCAGGTGAGCATCAGCCAAGCACCAGGCAAGGGGGACAGGAGAGAATGAAACAATGGAACCAGCCAAAGCCCCGGCCCTCCTCGCGCCCACACCCTTAGCGGGCTGGGGGAGACGGGGTCGCTGGGGGCAGGGGCTGGGGGTGCGGGATGGCGGGGCAGAGGAGCCCTTCCCACAGGGCCCACCTGTCCCCCTCACCTCCCACTAGCCACATCCTACCTGCCATTACCGTTACTTCTGCACGCGGGCGATTCTGCCAGTTCTTTCTTCACGAGCCTGTGACCTTGGATGGAGAAGCAATGACCTCCTTATTTTCACCAACCCCAACTGAAATCAGGCATTTCCTTCCATTATGAGGTAGGCAACAAGTCACAACAGTATCATTAGTACCTGGGTGTCACCAACAGAAATCACAGATATTCCCAGGGCAGATCACAGTTGTTGTCGATCTCAAATTATCATTTTCAGTCACACAACCTCAAAATGACAGTAGCTATGACCCCTGCTGCCAGCTCTCGTGGATGTGTTACTAAAGAAATCAGTTTTAATATTTTGATAACTTCATTGCCATAGAGTTTGTTTCCTTTTAATCTATGTATCTTCTTTCATGCTAGTTATAAAACCCACATTCTGAGAAAGTTCCATGGACTTCTCCAGGCTTGGGGTGGGTGGGAGTCTATGGCACAGAGAGAGCTAAGAACCCCATGCCAGGTCAGGGTCCTCAGAGCCAGTAAATCCCTGGGTGTGCATCCTGGGGCCACCCAAGGAGCCTAACACTGAGCCAGGCACACAGCAGCCACCTCAAATCATGGACAGATTCAAAATAAGTGCTCCAAAGCCCCACTCAATGGTCAAACGATAAATCAGAAAATAAACTTGGCTGGGGTTAAGCAGCATTGATGGGAATAAATTGAGAAAAACATAGGGTTTTTTATTGAGTGCTTTATTTTTACAGAGTGAAAATTGAATTACTTAACCAGTCAATGAGGTAGTCAATTGGGAAAAGTGCCTAAAAGCGGGGGAGCAGGAGAAATGGGCTTGAACTTGGAATGCAAACTGCTGCCCTTAGCAAGAGCGGCAGATCCGGACAACGCCTTCTGGGAGGATTGCCTTTTCCACCCCTGGCACGGCACCAGACTGGCCAATTTCTGACTCTCCCAGGTGGACAGACCTGGATTTCCCGGGCTCAGAGAGACAGCCCCTCCCTTGGGTCACAAGTGGCAGAATCCAGGGGTTATCAGAACAAAACAGAAGCAAAAATGACTCCTATCACACAATCTTGCCGCTCTAGCTACAGGATTGCCTTTAACGCCCTGAATATTTCTTCTCCAAATCACAGGCAAGGATTTCTTTGGGGACTGCAACTGTGCTACTGACCAGCAAGCAGGCAAATCAAAGGCAGATTCAAGAGTGACTTGGTTGTCGTCAATACCTCAGGCTCAATCAAAAAATTAACATAGAGTTACCATAAGATTCAGCAGTCCCACTTCTGGGTATATACCCAAAAGATGCGGTCCTAACCCCCGGGCTGCAGACTGGTACTGGTCCGTGGCCTGTTAGGAACTGGGCCGCAGAGCAGGCGGTGAGCAGCAGGCAAGCAAGCAAAGCTTCATCTGTATTTACAGCCGCTCCCCATCACTCGCATCACCCCCTGAGCTCCGCCCTTGTCAGATCAGCGGGGGCATTAGATTCTCATAGGAGCACAAACCCTACTGTAAACCGTGTATGCGAGGGATCTAGGTTGCAGCTCCTTATGAGAATCTAATGCCTGATGATCTGAGGTGGAGCTGAGGTGGTGATGCCAGCGCTGGCGAGCGGCTGCAAATAAAGATTATCATTAGCAGGGAGGTTTGACTGCACAATAAATGTAATGCGTCGAATCATCCCAAAACCATCCCCCCTTCCCTGGTCCATGGAAAAATTGTCTTCCATGAAATCAGTCCCTAGTGCCAAAAAGGTTGGAGACCACTGCCCAAAAGGATTCAAAGCAGGGACTCAAACAGATATTTGCACACCCAACTTCATAGCAGCACTATTCACACCAGCCAAAAGGTGGAAACAACCCAGGTTCCATCCATGGATGAACAAATGCACAAAATGTGTTATATCCATATAGTGGAATATTATTCGGCCATAAAAAGGAAGGAAATTCTGACATACCACCGCACGGGTGCACCTTGAGGACACTGTGCTGAGTGAAATAAGCCAGTCATGACCAAAAGGACAAATCCTATGTGATTCCACTCATATGAGGCCCTTAGAGCAGTCAGACTCACATGGACAGAAAATAGGATGGGGGGTGCCGGGGCAGGGGGAGGGGGACGGGGAGTTGGTGTTTAATGGGGACAGAGCTTCCATTTGGGAAGATGAGAAAGTTCTGGAGACGGATGGTGGTGATGTCTGCACAACAACATGAATGTGTTTAATGCCCCCAGAACTGTACACTTAAAAAGGGTTGAAATAGTAAATTTTATGTTACATGTATTTTACCACAATTTTTAAAATAATAATAAAGAAAAGAAAACTTTTTAAAAAAAAGAACTCAGGGTGAAGAGTGAAGGAATTCAGATCTCGTCTGACCCTTACTAGCTGTGTGACGGCGGCAGGTCCTCCCACGGCTCTGACCTTATTTCCCTTATCTGTAAGACGAATACAACAATGGCATCTACTTTGTAGGTGTCTTTCCAGGACCAACTGAGGTAACGCGTGCAACACACCTGGCACAGCAGTGGGCACCTAAGTGGGGGCTGTGATTATTAACTTTAATATTACCGATCAGAAACACTACGTAAATAGTGGGAAGTTATTATTATAAGGTAAAATCACATCAGAGGCAGAAGGCTGGAGGTGGTCCTGGCTGACGGATCTCCCTGGCTGAGGCCTGGCAGATGCTATCTCTACTTCCGATGCTTCAGAAATACGCCCAGCGAAGGAACCTCATAAAGAACTCTTTCTGAATTAAAATTGATCTGAATAGGAGCAGCCGCACTCTGCCTGGCTCTTTTCTTACTTTAATTTGAACTTAATTTATCTCTGAGCATCAGGAAATGGCGCCATGCAAGAGATGTGCTCCGCCTGAGTCAAGGCGAGCTCAACATTGCAGGAAATTATCTGCTTTTGCAAGAAAATTGCTAAGGAAGGAGAGTGCTGTTATTTTAAGGTCTTCGAGCCAGTGTGAGAAGAAACTAATTAAATGATTGTAATTTTCTGTGCAAATACAGTAACTGACTGCTACAGAAATGCAAAATAAGAAGGAACTTTTCCATCTCAAAAGAACGTTGGAGTTTTAATTCTTCCCCCAGTTTTCCAATAAGAGCTCTCACTCAAGTAACCCTACTCAATTTGTAAAATGACAAATGGCACTTCATTGGAATGAAGATGATGATGTGCACAATATGCAGTCTGTAACGGTGTCCCTGTGTCACAGGCTTAGGAGAAAAGACTTTGTTGCTGCCCTCAGTGGGCAGTATATCAATCAGCAGTGAACAAATTGCCTCAGTCTGTGTTTACAACCTTGCCCAGCAGGTCAGGGATGGTCTGCACTTGTGGGGACCCGCGTAGCTGCAGGACAGTGGTGCAGGGCAGTCCCATCCCCGCTGTCCACTCGCCACGCACTTCAACAGAAACAAGAGCCAGGGCTGCGGTTCTTCCACTCCCAGAATCCAGTCGCACAGCCAGGACGAGACTTTCCAAGGATTCCCACAGCAAAAGCAGGAGGTGAGCGGATGCAGAACGCGCCTTCCCCTTTCAAACGCTGTGGATGGAGACCTCGCCGCCCCAGCGGGCTTCCAAAGGGCAGGAAGTCAGCAGGACCAGATGGTTTCCTGGGCATCCCTACGCAACCCACAGAGCACCCTTCCAAACCGGGGGCTTAACAGGGGCGAGGACAAAATGGCCACTGGTAAGAATCTATCAATAACTCATTCTTTAGAGTCTGAAAAAAGAAAGACCAGGAGGCCCCCAAACAGAAGGCAATTTATAAGCTCCCCGTCAGTTTCTTCCTACACGGAAAAAGGCACAGGGATCCTCTGCAGTGTCCCAGCTGATTTTCCAGTCACTCCAACTCTGTGCGCCGTGACGTCATCCTCACAAGTCTTAGCCTGACTCTGAAAAATAACCATAAAGTGAAGTAACAGCAACGCTTTGCGGGGCCCGTGCAGGCGCTGGGCTGCATTCTCATCTGAGGGGGTGTGCCAAAGAATGAGGCTAATTTACGACCTCTTTAAAATACTCTCAGGAACCTTCACGCAACTACAAATTAAATAGCCCCTTTATTAAAGTAAAAGTGGATTTGTGATATGTGTTCAGGAACTTTATTAACAGGGCTGTCTTTATGCCTTCAAGCCAGGCTTCTTGATCTACGGATGTGTCCTTTCCCTGCCCGTGAACGAGCCAGGCCTCCCAAGCACCATGCCTCTCCTTCAGCCTGAGCAGTCTCGCCATCCCAGCCTTCTCCTCGGCCCAGGACCCCACTCGTCCTTCAGACTGGCTCCATCTTCACCTCCTCCAGGAAGTCTTCCCAGACTTCCCTAGTACACATTCACACCAAGAACGCTCTGCGATGAATCCCTGTCCAGACGGAACTTTTCACCAGGGCAGAGCTAGGTGTGATTTTGCTCATTTGCTGGGCACGTAAGAGACACTCCATAAATATTAGCTGAGTCAAACAGCTACTGCGAGCCGGGTCTTGAGCTGGTCATGAGAAGAGAATGAAGAGGCAAGTGATGTTAGTGCTCACGGAAAACCACAAGATGAAGCAGGACATCGGAGGTTGTGCTGGCCAGGCCCATCCGTGGAGCACCCCGGCCCCCTCGCCCGCCTGATGTACAGGATGATTATCCTCATTTGACAGACTAGGAAACAGAGGCTCAGTCCACACCCAAGAGTGGACAGCAGGCACAGGGCGAGACCAGCAGAGCCTGAAGCTCAGTCCGCATGAAAACCCGCCTCCCTCATTATTATTTAAAGAGGTGGCAGTGAGGTTCCAGGGCTGTGCCTTCCAAGGCCTCTTCTGCTTCATGCCTGGTTTCCATGTACATAAATAAAATATAAATAAATTAACCAATGTATGCTAAACACACACAACGTCGGGGTTGATAGTGACCTTGGAGATGGTCTGGTCCTGCTACTCATTTTACAGATGGGGAAACTGAGGCCTGTACCCACTGAGGTGGGTACATGAGTGGCCAGCAAGATGGACAGGACAGGCACACAGGAGGGGCAAGAGTCCAGCCGAGCACGGAGAAAGAGAAAGCCCAGGGTTCTCGGGGGTGGGGGGAGAAGAGGCGAGGAGAGGGGAGGAAAGGGGAGGCAAAGCGGGTACCTGGTGGGGCAGGGAGGGATCCACGGGGTCAGAGCCAGGGCCAAGAGGAGCAGCATGGGGCACACTTGACGTGGGTGGGACTGGGGCCAGCAACTGGACTCCTGAGTCAGCCCCTGGCAGACCAGCCTCCCACTCAAAGCTGAAGGTCCCCTGCAGTGGCCTGGATCATGGACATTTATGCAAATCAATTTCAGGGGGTAGGAGAGCATGTTTGGGGACCTCTCGGGGGTCCCTAGAAGCGACATGAACAGACCAGCACTTAAGAAGGTGCACAGAGAGGACAGAATGGAATGTGGGGGAAGACAAAGGGGAACCTAAACCCACAGTTAAGACCTCACCAGTTAAACTTGGATGAGAACCCAAGTGAATGCACCTCCCCCATCCCCAGAGCGGGCACACTCCACCAAGGCCAGGGAAATGGCTCAGTGCAGGCCAGCCCAAAGGCAAGAGCCTCCCTGGGACCCCTGCAGGAGATGCAGGGGCAGGAGTCCCTTGGAGAGCCCTGCCTCTCTGCACAGGCACTGCCCCAGGACGGCCCCTCCACCATCGCCTGCCCTTTCTGCATCTCAGCTGCTCCCCCCTCCCAACCTTACCAACTGTCCTCATCTTCCCCCTCCTCTGGTCCATTCTTAGCAATCCAGACCCCTTCCCAGTTGAAATGAACTGTCCCTTCCCACCCTTCCCTCCCCCATCTGTGCCTCCACACCTGCCTGCCTCACTCCCCAGGAACTGTAGGCCCTGGGGCTCTCTGCTGCCTCTGGACCACGACTGGCTCCAGACCCCTCCTCACTGCCCCAGGGCTATGGCCTGGCAGATGACCACCAAACCAGGGCCTAAGTCAAAGAGAGCACGTCTCCTGATTTCTGCAAAGTGCAGCCAGCAGCACTCTCCAGGTGAGCACCCACAAAGCGAGGCCTGCCGCTGCTTCTCACCCACCCTCTAGAAAGCAGCAGATTTGGGGACTAATGTGAGACTACATGGAGGCTTCTAGTTCTGGACCCAATACCCCCTGCTTCTCCCTGGGGGCTCTGAGCCCACCTATGGGCTCTCCCAGCACTGAGACTCTGCGTGGTGATGGGCACGGGCGAGTGCAGAAGACCTGGGTCACCCTGGGCACAGGGCTTGCACACTGAGACTTCCCCAGACTCTGGCAGCCCCCCACATGCCCCCATTTGCTGCTGCCTGTGCTCCACATGGCTTCCCTGGCTCCTGTGTCATTCCTCCTCCCAGAAGGTCCTGCACGGTCCACAGCCAGTTCCTGACAGCAAGTGTGACAGGCACTCAGCACTGGTGGCCACATTCGTCCCTTGGCCTCTGTCTGCCTCTGTCCTTCTCAAGGTGGCCGCTGGACACCCTTGGTGATGGCTGCCACGACAGAGAAGCTCTTCATCTGGACAGAGGCTGCCACCTACGACAGGCTGACCTGCCACACAGCCGGGAGCTACCCCTCTCTCACTCCAATCCAGACTCCAATCCAGTCTCCTCCCCAAATGCTAGAGGCCGCACGATGCTGGCCTGAAATTCCAAAACAGTGTACGAGATCAGCAGATTTAAATGACAAACCTGCACCCTGGAGCCACCCTGGAGCCACCCAGCTCACCTCTAAAGAGGAAGGAGCTGACCTAACATCATGAAACCACAGCCATCTGATGCAAGGCTACAGATCAGCTTCGTCTTGGATTTGGATCCATTCATTTATGAACTGAAATGGTCTCTGCACACTGGAGGCCAACCCCAGGCCTCAAAGCCCAGCACCGCCCAGGAAGGCGAGAAGCCTTCAAGGCCGGGGTGGCCACATCCTGTGTGTGCTCACCTGGACACCTCTCCCAGACCTGCTCTCCCCTCCCTCAGCCCCTCCACAGCCCTGGTCCAAGCCTCACATTGCAGCAGCCTCCTCCCTGAGCCTCTGTCCAGCGGACACCCCCACGACCCTCACCAATCCCACCCTCCACGCTGCCTCCGGGGCTTTTTCTGAATCAGACCCTACCTTGATATCATTTGCTAAGCTCTTGCTACAAACCAGGCTCTTATCTAAGCATTTTACATGGAATATCTTACTTAACCTGCGCAACACACCTGAGACCCTTCACTCCTCCCATTTCCAAGAGTGAGACACTGAGGTCCAGAGACTCATTCCACTTGGCCAGGGTCCCAGAGCCCAAGAGGGGCAGGGCCAGGATGCAAACCCAGGCAGCCTGGCTCTGAAGTGTAACTGCAATATCCACCTCCCCGCACTGCCACACTGGACTCCTCAGCCTCATGTTTGGGGTCTATCGGGAACCAACTGTAACCCATTTTTTCCAAACATTTTTCCTCTGGTTTCACTCCATGCACAATGCATTCACTGTCTCTTTATATAACACATATGAACCTTCAAATTCCTACCTGCCAGAACTTGCTTAAGCTGTTTCTCCTTCTGGAATGTTCTTCTCCATCTCCCATATACTCCATTTACTCATTCTTTAGGCCAGCCCTGATGCCACCTCTTCCATGCAGTCTTCCCTGATTTCCCCATCAGTGTCATCAGGGTAAGATGACACCACCTCCTCATATCCTACCTGTTCATGTTCATCTCTTCTCTCCCACTAGACTACTCTGAGCTCCACCACGCTAAGCTCAGGGACTGCAGAGGTAACTGAGACCTCTTCCCTACTATTAGGGGCTAAATTGTGTCCCCACCAAAATCCATATGTTGAAGTCCTACCCCCTGGCACCTCAGAATGTGACTGTATTTGGAGACAGGGTCTTTACAGAGGTAATTAAGGTAAAATGAGGTAATTAGGGTGGGCCCTAATCCAAAATGACTGGTGTCTTATAAGAGGAGATAGGGACACAGACCCTCACAGAGGAACAACCATGTGAGGACACAGGGAGAAGATGGCCATTTGCAAGCCAAGGAGGGAGGACTCAGAAGGAACCAGCCCTGCTGACACCTTGATCTCAGACTTCCAGCCTCCAGGACTGTGAGAAAATACATTTCTGTTGTTAAGCCTCCTAGTCTGTGGTGCTTTGTCATGGCAGCCCCAGCAAATGAATACACCTGCCCTCAAGGAACTTGACATCTGGCAGGTGTCATAACTGAATTCCCACACAACTCAGGGAGAGGCTATGGGTGTTATAATAGAAGAAACTGCCATGGACCACCTGTTCTTACCTTTTAGCTCAGAGAAACAAATCTCAGAAGCTCTTATGATTGTAGCTGTAGTTCTCTGGGTATAAAATATGCACAAGTATCGAGTTTATCAGACGGGGAGCAGAGAGTGTGGGTGATGCGCAGAACGATCTCTGCATACAACTCCCTCAACATCCCCTACCCCTACCGTGTGGACACAGCACAGAGCAGACTTGGAAAATGGGGAGGGGACAGGGGAGGGCAAGATAGGGGAGAGGATAGGAAAGGAGACAAGAGAGAGGTACTGACCTGCCTGGAGGACAACGACAGAGGTGAACAAACTGGGCCTGGCTGCAGAAAGCTCGCATTCAAGTCAAAGGATGCATGAGAGTTGAAGTTCAAGTGCCATGAGGGCAGGAGCCCAGGTGAGCTGTGCTTAAGATCAGCACGATAAGCGCACGATTTCCCAGAAACAGTAGGATTGGGATGGGGCCCAGCACATTCCCATCGGGGTAACATGAAACCGCAACCCCAGAAGCAGAGACCAGCACTCTGTAACACTAATCCACCTTCAAATAACACCACCGCCTCTGAGGGCAGCACAGGAGACGCAAAACCTGGAGCCATCTGTGCACAGCCCATTCTGGATCCATAAAAAGGTAATACCAGTTGGTTTCAATGAAACATTAATTTCACACATAACAATGTGTTTCTAAACGTCAAACAGAAAGGCAGTGTTTGAACTTCCAAGCAAGTCCCCTTCCATATCTCCATGGGAGCGAGAAGAATCAAGCCATCGGAAGGAAAACCCACATATGTTCACAGGGCTGCAGCGACAGGGCCCTGTCTCCCAACCAGCTTGAATCCTGCGACTCCTTTTTGTGGGACGCTCTCAAATGCCATTTTAAAAAGTCCAGCCCCTCATCAAATGTTTTTTTTTCTCAATTTTGAAGAATACCTGACATGGTAAAGCAAACATTCTCTCTACTCATGTTGACCACATCTGCAGAAGGCAGTGAGCAAGTCAGAGGAAAGAAATTTTTATAAAGGCTCCGTTCAGCAAATCAGCCTCAAGTTAGTTTCTTTCCGGTTGAAGCTTTCAAAGATGGGGTTTTCAAGCCGAGGGGAAACCAACTGCCAAATCCTGGCTAAAATCTTTGGCCCTGTGGCTGCAAGTTGAGAATAGAGGGAGTAAAGTGCATTTCTAAGACACTGTCCGTATTGAGAAAACAATGCTATGCGTGCAAAAAGCACTGAGAAAATAGCAATTAAAAAAAAAAACAAAAAACCAGTTTTCTTAGTTAGCTCATGGTAACAGCCTCTCCCTCCACTGCTTCTGAGTTTTTCCAAGCAAGCAGCACCAAGGTTTTGAAGCCAAATGCCTGGGCCAGCATTTCCATGCTGCTCCCCTTCCGCCGACCCCACGGACACCACGTCCACTAATTGTAATGGCTTCTGCCTCCTGAGTGTTTGCTAGTGCCAGGCTACGCCCAGCTTGCCACACCTCATCCCTGTCCCTCGCTTCCCGCTGGCCAGAGCACATGCGTCCCTCAAAGCTTCTCTCCAGTTCCTGGACTTTCTGACCCTCACTAAAGGAAAGCCAACATCAGCGCCCACTCCCACCACCCACTCATAACCCCCTGCCCCAGTGTTCACCTGCCAGGAGCCAGGATAAGAGTCCCCCAGGCACTGAGGAGTCATTCAATCTGCCACTGCCCTCAAGGACCAAAGCCAGGTAGGCTCCTCTGACAGCCCCCGGTCCCATGCCCCCTCCTCAGCTCTCCCAGGGAAGCTGCCCCATGCCCAAACTCTGAGCTCAGAACGGGGTTGGGCTGGGTGTCAGCCCATCCTGAAGGCAGCTGGCCCCATCTCCTAGGGCTCCTCTGCCCCTAGGGTCTCCATCTCTTTATTGACCCCCTCCCCATGAAGCTAAGTGACAAAAGGTAGGAGTAAGCTGCTGAAGCAACAACCTCAGCAGATGGGATGGGGGTCAGATTTTTCAGGATTTACCTTTAGTGCATTTATTTGGTCCTTTGAGTTCTTGGTTTCCAGGTTACCTTTCAGCCCAAGTTCTAGCTTATGGTACCGGGGACGTGGTTTGTTCACAAGTACTGGGGAATGCTGAAAGCCTGGGCCTGGCTGCACACCTGGCATCCAGCCCTCTCTCAAGATGCAGGCGCGGAGGGCACCCCCAGGGCTTCTAGGGAGGGGCATGGCCACCTTCTGGAAGACACCCCCAGTCAGCGCCCTGACTGCCTCTGCTGGCCCACTTTGCCCAGGGCACCAACTCTGCCCTCTGAGGGTTGCCAGTCTGACTGCAGATGACAGCAATGACCCAAGACCAGAGACTTGGCGCCTGCACCCTGGTAGCCACCAGCTAGTTGGGGAGGGGGCCAGCAGAACACAGGGCTCTTGAGTGCAAGTCCATTCAGTGCTGCCCCATGCCCCAACACATTCCCTGCCCGCTCCTCCTCCAGCACAGACCGCAGGCCCCTGGAATAGCCCAGGCCACATCAAGAAGAAGGGTAAAAGTGACCAGCCCAGGTGACCCCCTTTCCTGGCTGCAGAAGCCGATGATCCCCACCCACACGTGCCACTGCCAATGCATATAGGGACCCTGGCCCCGTGCTGCCTCTGCAGAACTTTGGGGAGCAAGGAGAGGAAGTGGATGTCAGCCACTGGGGGAGGCCCGAGTGGACAGCCATGCCGGGGTGAAGGGAGGTTCCCATCTCCCCTCCACCTGCAAACGTGCCCTCCCCTCACAGCAGCCACCTCCCCACCTCAACCCTTCTCCCAAACCTGCAAAGCTGGAGAGGACACACCTGGGGCTGCCCCAAGGTGACCCCAGGGTGACCACTGGCCCTTTCCCCAGGAAAACGGAGGCTGAGGCAGCCCCCAGGGGAAGCATAGGAAGGGATCCCTGTGCCCCCTGAATGCACCACCAAAGGATGGGGCAGGATCCCCATGTGGTAGGAAGCACAGGCTGGTGGGTGGAGGGGCAGAAGGTCCCTCCCAGAGGTGGCTGTGCGGGAGGGGGTGGCAAACTTCCAGCTGGAGAGAAGCCAAAGTAGCAAGAAGGTGGGGGGAGGACAGGGAGTTTGCGCCAGAGCTCCATGTCCGGAGCGCAGCAGGAATGAACCCAGGACACGCGGGTCCGACGCATCCCGGCGCGTCCAGCGGCAGGATCTCCAGGCAGCCGCGGGTCACACTAGGGGAATCGGGGAGAAGGGTAACCCTCGAATTGAGAGTCTCAGAACAGGGCACCCGAGCAGACCCGGGAAGCCCCTGAGCCTGAGGAGGCGCCACCGGCGAGGTCCCGGGTAGACCGGAGAGGGGGGGCGGATGCTGGAGCCAGAAGTCCCAGAACACGACCCTGAGCGGAGCCCGGCAGAGTCTGGGGCCATCGAGGCAACAGGAGCGGGGGTGATCCCCGAGGACCTGGAGGCACCCCGGGGTGGCCGGTCTCTCGAAACCTCTGGGGACCTCCCTATTAACCCGAGGTCTAGAGGCCAGTGAGGTAGCCCCCGAGGTGGCCCAGGATCCCGAAATCTGTGGGAATGTCCCCTGAGGTGAGACAGGCTCACATATCCGAGGACCTCTCCCCAAGTAACCAGTGACCGGAGGCCAATAAGGGCGCCGCCGAGATGACCCGCGTCCCCAAGTCGTCAAAAACGCCCAGCATGACTGCGGGGTGGTCCGAAAGTGGGGGGCCGTGGAGCCCCCCGGGGTGTCCCGGGCAAGGGCCGCGGGGAGGGCGCGGAGGTCACTTACGCTGCTGTTCTCGCCCGTCCAGTGCACCATCGCCTGGTTGTGCGTCGCGTCCCCCTTGAGCACGAACGACGTGCTGATGAGCGAGACCTGCGCCCGCGAAGCCGCTCCGGCCACCGGCGCCGCGCGCGCCCAGCGCCCCTTGCCCGCGGCGGGGGCGCCGTCCTCGCCCGGACCCGAAGCGGGACCCGGACCGGGACCCTGGGCGCCGGGCTCCGCGCCGCGCGCCTGCCGGTCCTCGCCGCCGCCGGGCTCCGCGCGCCCCGCGGGTGGGCTGCGCGGCAGCCGGGTCAGCCGGGCGCGGGGACCCAGGCGCCCGAGCTCGGGGGAGCGCCCCGCCGCCCCGCAGGCGGCCAGCAGCAGCAGCAGCAGCAGGAGCGGCCGCGAGCGCGGCGAGCGCGGCGGCGGCGGCGGCGGCGCCCCGGGGCTCGGCGCTCGGGCGGCCGGGCCGGGGCCCTTCGGGGCGCGCGGGGGCCCGCGGTGCGCCATGGTCGCCGAGGGGCGGCGGCGGGGCGGCGCGGGCGAGGGAGACCGCGGCCGGGAGAGCGGGAGGGCGCCGGGGAGCGCGAGCGAGAGCGCAGAGAAAGGAGCCGGCGAGGGAGGGAGCCGGCGGGAGGAGGGGACTCGCAGCTCCGCCGCCGCCGCCGCTCAGCCGAGCGCGCACCGCCACCTGCCGGCCGCCCGCGCCAGCCCGACGGGGCCCGGCGGCCAGCGAGGTCCCGGAGCCGGGCCCCACCTTTAGGGGCCGGGGTCCCTTTCCTCGCTCCTGTCCCTCCGTCCTCGCGCTCTTCCTTCCGGCATGTACTGAGCAGCCACTCTGGGCCAGCCGAGGTTCCAGGCACGGGCTACAGCGTGAACGACAACCAGGTCCCGTCCCAGAGCTGACAGTCTGTGAGGACACGGATCACACCCAAGTGGGCAGATGTATAGGCAAAGTAACTCCAAGACCCAGAACAGACATTAAGGGGCGCCCCTCTAGGGGCCTCTGAAGAGATGGCCGCAGGGGGCGACTGAGAGCCATGAGGTCCCAGGAGACCTAGGTGGTGGGAGGGCACATGCAGAGGCCCCACGGTGGCCCCTGGCGGCCAGGCCTCTGGCTCAGGCTCAGGACATGGACACAGCGGGAGACAGTGGCTTCATCTCCCAACCAGGGGCCACCAATGGGGCAGCCCCTAAACAGGACAGTTGCCTGGGGTGGGGGGAAGCGTCCAGAGGAGGCAGGGGGCAAAGTCCCATGGGGCCTGGAAGGCCACAGTGAGGAGTGTGGAAACTGAGGCTCAGAGCACAGAAAGTCCCCACCCAAGGTCCCGTGACTACTTTAGTTCAATATCGATCAAAATAACTTCACCCACCTTGTGGGCCAGATTGGCCTCAGGGAACAGACAGGGTAGGAGATTCCCCGAGGCAAGGCCAGGGTTAGAGTCAGTGTCGAGCTCTCTGCCAGGCCACGGCCACCCTGCCCTCCACCTTCCCCCAGGGCCACTGTGTTAGATACAAACCTTCGGGTTCAGGGAGCCTGTCACAGCCACCTCCCACCCGGGTCTCTTTGCTGCAGAGAGAGTGAGCACCAGCGGAGCAGAGCGGCAAAGCCCCGAACATTTGGGAAAGGTGGAGAATCAGGGGTTCCCTCTGGCCCCTAAAGAGTTGACGCACCCAACAGCCTCACCAGGAAGTCACATCCCAGAACACAGGCAGCAGCTGCCAGGGCTCACCCTGTGCCTAGCGCTGGGGTGGGGTAGGGGGAGGTTGGTCCAGATGTCTAAGGTGCCCCCCCTTGGAAAGTGCCCTCACCCCCTCCAGGATGTAAATTCCAAACCTGTCAGGTTCAAACTCCAGGGTGGGAAGAGGGAAGGGGGAGTGTGCAGCTGTGGGGAACATCTGGTCTAGCACAGGAAGCAGAGAAGCACAGAGCGGGGTCAGTGTGGGGTTGGAGGGAGGGGAGGCGAGGCAAAGTGGGGGGCCTGAGAGAGGGCTGCAGAGAAGAGGCATTCCCGCCCCAGCTTCAGCACCAACCACCACGGGCCTTTCCCAAACTCCCCAAGCCTCCATCTTGCCAACTGTGAAATGCAGGGGCGCTACACAGTCTCTGGGGTCTCCTCCAGCGTGTGCTGTTTTTGTTTTGTTCTGTTTAAGTAAAAGAAGGCCTGTAAGTACTATCCTCAAGAAACTTGACTGTGACAATTATTGAGCACCGAGTATGTGCTGGGCACGTTCCTAGGCTCTTGAAAAGGAGACAGGGGGGTGGGAGGGGCTGCTTGGCTGGTTATCAGATTTAATTCTCACGGCCAGGCTGTGGAGCAGGTATAATTGTCCCCATTTTACAGATGAGGAAGCAGACTCAGAGAAGTTCAATGACTGCCCAAGGTCACCTGGTCAGTACCGCAGAGGCCAGATTCCACCCCAGGTTTTCTGGCCCCGAGGTGGTGCCCGTGGTCTCTGTGTGGGCTCTCAGGCACTTTGCATCTCCGGGACTGGGATTAGAGCTGTCTAGCCAGGCAAGGAGGTGAAATGAGCTCACCGCCACCACCCTCCCGGCTCGAACGGGGGCTCATGTCACTGACTTGGTCAGTCACATTAAGTCCCTAGCAAACTGGGGAGAGGGTCAAGAGCTGGAATGCAGGTAGTGTGACACCTTGCCAGTGATCTTTCCAGAACAATCTCTGCCTTTGCCTTCACGAGGCTACGTGGCATTGAGAAGAACAGTGTTGATCTGTCCCTTCTGTGAATCCAGAGCTCAGAGACACTGTGACTCACCCCCCTGACCCCGATCACTCAGGTCACAAATACTGCAGGACACAGGGACATGGTGATGACAGAGACAGACAAGGTGCTGCGCTTGCCAGGAGCCTCTGTCCTGGTGGACAGACAGGTGCTGAGGAAAACTCACTTCAGCGAGTAGCAAGTGTCCAGAAGAGAATAAAGCAATCACCTGACACAGAGAGACCCCCCCCCCGACCCCCAGGCCCCAGCTCACACTGAGCTGAGAACAGGGAAGAGCATCCAAGCAGAGGGAAGAGCCCTGAGCAGCGACCCCTGCTCAGAGGGGCTGGCGCATGCAGGGAGGAGCAGGCGGCTGGGGGCTTGATTTGTATTCACAGCCGGTCAGGAAGTCGCTGGGGTGTTTTAAGCCAGGGAGTGAGATTATTGGCACTTTTACAGCCATCATTCTGGCCACTGTGAGGACAGGCGCAGGAAGCCACTTAGGAGGCTGCTTGTCCCGAGGTCCAGAGAGGCCACAAGGGCTGGGAGCTGGCTGTGGCTGCTGCTAGTGGGGCAGCGGCAGAGGGGGAGAAGCCTTCGGGGACCGGTCAGCCACACCCAGGTGCCTCCCATGGCTGTCACACTCACAGTCAGTGACCCACGTCAGGGACTCGGGGGCTCAGCTTCAAGAGAAAGACGTCGGAAAGTATGGCCAGCAAAGGAGAGCTGGCTGGCCCCTCCAGGTGTCGTGTCCCAGTGCCCTGATGGAGGGAGGAGGGATGGGCCAGAGGCCACAGAGGCGGTGTCAGTGGGGCCCACTGAGGGGGCACAGCAGGCGTCAGGGTGTGACGGCTGACCTCGTGGAGGTGCTGTTGTGAAGACCCTGCAGACGCTGCCAGACAGGGCCACGTGCAGATGCTCAGGTTCAGCATCCAACATGCGGGGTGCACCAGATACATATTACCTCCAGGGTGGTAAAGCCTAGTGATTATTCACAACACTGGGATCATAAGACAGTCGTGGCTCCATGCTGGGCACTGGGCTCCAGACTGAGTCACACCTGGTCGCTGCTCTTGGGGACCTCACAGCCTGGTGGGGGAGGCACACAGGCAAGCAGAAATTTGACATAAAGGAAACAGGTGCTCCGAGAGAGGTGCCTGGGAGCCTAAGGGAGGGGAGAGCTGCTATCTGGGGCTGAGGGAGGAAGGCTGCTCAGAAGACACCCTTCGGCTGGTCCTGCTAGGTAACAATGACAGTAATAGTTCCAGGGAAAAGTGACAGTAATATCATAATTACTACTGAGCACCTACTGTGGCCCAGGCGTTGTTCTAGATGGAAGAACCCACCAGACCTCACAATATCTATACACAGTAGGTACTATTTTCCCCAATTTAAAGATGAAGAAGATTAAGGCACAAAGGGGTTCAGTAATTTACCCCAAGGATCAAAGTCCCCCTCCCCCACATACCAGCTGCAAGACACTTCATCTTCACCTTCATCTCTCTATTTCCCAAATTGCCTCCCTGTAAAATGGGACCAGCACTGCCCCCACCCGGTGGTCCTCAAAGTGCCATCCTGGGACCAGCAGCATCCACATTAATGGGAACTGGTTAGAAATGCTGGTTCCTGGGCTCCACCCAGACCTACTGGACCAGAAACTCTGCGGTGCAATCCAGGGAACTATATTTGAGCACACCCTCCAGTGGTTGTGGTGCAGCCCCCATGGTGAGAGGAGCTGCCCACTAGAATGGCGTGGGAGCTGTAGAGAAACCCCACTGCCCACATCCCACTGCAGCCTCGGCTCGGTGGGGAGCCTGCTATTCAGCTGCCTCTGGACTCCCCACACGGTGTGATCGTGCAGCCAGCCGCATTCTGCCCTGCAGCACAGCCCTTAGGATGCAGGCGAGAACAAATGCAGAATACCCGGCACATAGTAGGACTCCAATACATGGTGCCTTTCGTGAGAGGTAAGCGGGGCCCAGCTGAACCCCCCGCCCGAGCCTTGTGGCTTCAAGTCCCCTGCTTGCTTCCCATTCCACGGCAATGCTCCTAATCCAAGACGGACAAGAGATGATTTGTCTGTCCAACTTCTAGTCATACCGCTTGCTCATTAAAAGTCCCAGGCTTTCCTAAATTATCGAAGGTCTGTAGTGATAATATTTTAATTTATCTTTATAAATGTGACAAAGCTCAAATTGTGCAGCTCCCCAAGAAAGTCCTGCCTCAGGGACATGAAGGATCCATGGTGATTCTTGCCTCTAGAAATGCTGTGGGCCCTGCAGGAGGGCACTGAGGGGACAGGCCAGTGGTCTGCTGGGTTCCACGGGGGATCGCCTGGGCTGCTCCCTGCCACCTCAGCTCTGCCTGCAGCAGGATTAAGAAGTTGCCTACCTGCTCTCAGGGCAGGGGACTGCGGTGACTTGCAGAGAAGTCTCCTAAAGACTTTCAGCAAACACGGGGATGGACGGGGTGGCTTTGAGCAGAAGGATCAGGCACGACAACCTTGTTATGAGGCTGTCAGGAGAAGAGGAGGAGGCAGTAGGGAAGGTGGGTCAGGACCACAACTCGAACCAGGACCGAAAGCCTGATGTGGAGAATGACGAAAGAGGAAGGAAGACACCGCGGTCAGGCAGCACATGCGACGGCCACCCCCAACCCCGACAGCCAGGGCAGGCGCCGAGCAAGGCTCACTGTTCTTTGGGGGCGCATTTTAGGGGCTTGTTGCTGTTGTTGCTTTTTGGTGGAAGCAGGGATTTCTTACTCCTTGGACACTATCTCTGGGGACCAGCCAAACCCCTGCCATGTGGGAGACACAGTTAATGCACCGCAGAAGGGTTGGTTCATTTCTCCATTCACCAAATATTTACTGAGCACCTACCATGTGCCTGACACTGGTCTAGCCCCCAGGGAGATGGCAGAGAACAAACCAGACCAAATCCCTGCCCTCATGGGGCTCACCCCCTGGAGGGGACACAGACAACAAGCAAGGAGAATAAGCACCAATGAGACCCGGCTGGCCAGATCTCCAAGGTGGGGACTCTGGGGTGTTATGACAGCCCGGGGGGGGCGTAAGTAACCTGGACTGTCACGGGAAACTTCCTGAAGAAAGTGGCCTCTGAGCTGAACCTAGAAGGGTAGGCAGGAGTGGTGCAGAGACAAGGGTAGTGCTCCCTGCAGAGGGATGTTTGAGGGACTGACGGAGGCACCTCAGGGTGGCAGAGGGCAGGGCGTGGTGGATAGGGCAGTGAGAGCTGGGGCTTCCCCGTTCATCCAGCGTCCACTGAGGGGCACTGGGCCCTGGGGCAGGCACTTGGACCCATCCTCAGGGTGTTCGGCGCCAGATCATGGGAACAGCAGGTGCACACGACACTGCAGTGGGGCAGCAGAGATGGCACTGCCTTCTGGGGCACCGGCATGTGCCAGCTCTGCCCCAGGTGCTGTACAGAATTAGCTCGCTGGCCCCCACCATGATGTGAGGGTGGGTCACATCATCACCTCCTTTTTACAGAAGAAGAAACTAAGACACAGCTCCAAAGGGCAGAGGGGCTCACTCAAGTTCCCACAACCAATAAGAGGTATCCACAGGTGCTGTACCCCACCCCCAGCCAAAGACCCCCATGCTTCCCCATGCATTGATGTGCTCCCAAGGGCCAGAGTGGGCCTGGAGTGACCAGGCCCCTGTCTCAGCTTTCACATGCAGCAGCCTCGCCCCATCCTATGGGGCTGGGATGATAATAAACGCCATCAACACACGGGAGACTGAGGCACCCAGTGTGACTGTGACCCACCCAGTTTACACGGAAGGTAAGCACAGACAGGGGGCCTGAGCCCAAGCCCGCCCAAGCCCCACTGCTTCCCACCTCTCTGTGCACACACACAGAGTGCCGTGGGGACAGAGAGCAGGGGCAGCAACCAGCTCTGGCCAGTGCGTGGGGGGGCAGGGGGTGATTTCTTCTCCCACCAGCACTCAGACACCCTGGTCCCCCCGGGTTGAAGCATACTGTGCCCTCATGCTTAGAAGGGAGCCCTCATGCCTTGGAGCCTTGATGGCTCATGGTCGTGTCCTGATGGGCACCGGGGCAAGCCTGGGAAAGTGGCCCCCAGCTGAAAGGTGGTGGGTCCTTAGGACAAAGGTGCTGACAACGCTGCCTGAGGTTGTCTTAGTCTGTTCATGCTGCGTAAAAAAGTACCACAGACTGGGTAATTTATAAGGAACAGGAATTTATTTTTCACAGTCCTGGAAGCCGAGAAGCCCAAGACCAAGGCGCCAGGAGGACCGGTGTCTGAGAGGGCTGCTCTCTGCCTCCTCGATGACACCCTTGGATGGGGCGAGTGCTGTGTCCTCACACTCAGCTGGAGAGACAGGAGGGCACGGGCTCCCTCCAACCTCAAGCCCTTTCATCAGGGTGCTAAAGCCATTATAGTCACCGCCCTAGGGCCACACTTCTTAATACTGTTGCTTTGGGGATTAAGTTTCAACATGAATTGTGGAGGGGACACGGTCATTGGGGCGCTAACGCTGCCCACCTTAGAGGGAGCTGTGAGGGTGGGGACGACACCTGCCTCAGCAGGGGCTGTGCTGTTCTGTCATTGCAAGCGTCCATCACAGTCAGTTCATAATAAATATTTGTTAGGAAAAAACGAGTTCTCAATGGTGGTTGGAGAGGGGCTGGAGCCTGAATTCAGGTCCTGGCCCTGCAGGAAGATGGGCAAATCACTGGATGGCTTTGTGCCTCGGTTTCCCCGACAGTCAATGAGAATGATAAGAGCACCTGCATCATAGGCTGTCATGCAGATGAGTGTCTGTGCCGTGCCCGGAAGAACACCTGGAGTGCATGGCTGTGGCACACGCTGCAGAGGGGCCTTCCCCTGGGACAAAGACGAACCAGCCCACAGTGAGCCCCTTTTCCAGCACACGCACCTCATCTGCCTGATGGTCCGTGACCGTCCACTCTGAAGTCTTCCTCCCGTCCCCCAGTGCCCGGCTGGGCTGCGGCGTGCATCCATTCCCAGGCAGACGCTTCCCCAGGCGGGGGCCGAGGAACGAGTTCCACATCTGCCAGGTGGGCCGGTGGCCCTGAGGGGGTGCCACCCTCTGCCAGAAGAGTGGCCACCTGGCAAGCACACCTCTCCAATGGCAGCAGTCCCCTCTTCCAGCTGTCTCCACGTGGCCACTCCCAGCAGTGTGCTCTGGGCCTCAGTTTCCCTATCTGTCAAATGAGAAGATGGAGTGCACCAGGACTCCCACAGAACACTGGCCTCAGGTGGAACTCTCCAGAAATGCACCACGTTAGGAAAGACCACTGGCTCCGTCACCTTCTCATGGAGTCATGTGACATTTGTATACGAGGGACTGAAAAGTTCTGCACTTAAAAAAACCTGCTTGACTTTGACGAATTCCATCTCCCCCCCACGTTTTGGCCCTGTAGTTCTTTATTTCTGCTTAACAGCCAGCAACGCCCTAGAGAGCGTGGGCCATCATGGAAATACACGCTGAGTGTGGTGGAAGGAAGAGCGAGGGGAGAATTTATTCCACTGAAGGGGTTGGCATCAGAGAAAAACGAATGTGAGCAGGCCGCACATGATGAGTCGGGACCCAGTCGGAGCGAGACAAGGACCGCGGCACACGCGGGACAGGGCACAAGGGTGCGTGGTCCACACGGGGAGCGGCGAGCAGAGCCACTGTGCAGCGCAGAGCAGCAGCCACGAGCCTGAGGCGGAGGCTGGCCCAGGGCTACAGGTCTTGGGTGCAGGTGTTGGGGCTTCGTTCTTAGGTCAAAGAGAACCTTCTGGGGTTTTCAAGAAAAGGAATGACATGGTCATATTTGTGCTTCCAAAAGTTAATTCTGGCAGCTTCTGAAAGCCGGAGGGAAGAGAGACAGGGAGCTGCTGGGAGGCCGGGACGCCGGCCCAGGCGAGAGGGTGTGAGATGTGAACGAGAAGGGGGGGTGCAGAGGAGGAGCTGGCGGTGGGTCCCCGAACCTCTGCTCACACAGGAGGGAAAGAGGAGGAACCAACAGAGACTCTGGTGTTTGGGGACAAAGATGCCACTTCCCTAGGTTGGAAACAAATCCGAAGGAGAAGGCGCCTGGTGCAGCCTTGAACACGTGGCCTCTGAGTTACGGGTGGGACATCCTGGAGGTATTAGTCAGGATGGTCTAGGCTGGGCTACAGTAACAAACTAACCCCAAATCTCAGTGGGTAACCCAAGAAAGATTCACTGTGCTCACTCACAAAGTCTGATACAAATGCAGAGTCAGGTGACCCTACTCCGTCTTGTAGTTTTGCCATCAGCAGCCTCCACGGTCACACGACAGAAGAGACAGCCAGGGAATCACAGGGTGTTTTGTAAGGATGGGACCTGGAAGTCACTCCATCACTCACAGACCCCTGGCCGAGCCCGGGTTCATGGCTTCCACCCACCTATGAGGGAGGCAAGCCCTCACCGCCACTGCCACACTGGCCGGGAAGCTCAAGAGGCCTTTGGAAATGGTGACCAGGACATTATCAGGGCTCAAGACATAGATCTGGGCAGAAAACAGAGAAAGATTACATAAGATGGGAAATACCATAAATTCCTCTGAGGTTGTATTTAGAAATTCCCAGAGGATGATTCGAGATTTAGTCAAAAATCTCTTGTTTCCAAATATCCAGTTATTTGTTGTCATATGGACAAGGCATGCAGATTTTTTGCTGAATTTTTCAGTTTCCATATGGTTGTTTGGCATCACATAGGCAGCTAAAGCAACTGGCAAGTGTTGAAGTGCTGTGGCGCTCCATGGTGCTCCACCATGTAGGGCCAGGAGCCTCACAATTGTAGATTTCTCTGGAGCAAAGGTTTTCAAAGCCCTCTAGCTTGATAGACATTTGGAAAGAGACCTCACAGTATTCTTGCCTTCAAGTTCATTTCAGAAATCAAGATTTTTGCTACCAAACTATTGAATATGAAATAGATTTTTTTATTTAAATGCTTTGCACACTTAATATTTTTTCACAAATAATGTTTTGGTTAAAAATCATGGTTTGAGGGATTTCAGTTTGGGGGTTAATTAAAACTTACTGTTTTCCTTTGGAATGGCTACTGCTTTAACCAACACTAAAAGTAAGCACAGAATATTTCTTAAACCTGGCTCTTGCAAGGCCCTTTCCTGAGACAAGAGTGTCCCTGCTCTGAGACTATAAGGGTCGTGCGACTCTGTCAGTTTTTGTTCACCACCGTATTCCCAGAGCCCCGCATGGTGCTGGACACACCGTGAAAACTCAATCAGCATTTGCTGGATGGATGGATAAATGGATGGATGGACGGATGGGTGGACGGATGTGCCTGTCACACTGAAAACTTCTAGATCTGGACTTCTAACCTACAACTACTAGTATGACCAGCAATTTGGTAAAAAGGAAAAGAGCAGTGGATTGGGAGTCAGGAGACCCACGTTTCAGTGACATCTCTCCATTGACTGAGGCTCAAGAACTTGAGAAAATCCCTTGCTCCATAGGTGCTGCCATTTCGTCCTCTGCTAAATGAGGCCTCATCGTCCAGCCCCAGGAACGTGTTCAGCCGCACATTCAACCACTTGCCCCCACCCATCCTTCCAAGGACCCCTGTCTGCCCACCACTCTTCCCAGTCGGAAGTACACTTCTGGACTCCCGGTTTAGGGCCAAGTGAGGAGATTGGCAAATTCTCTCCCCAAAGTCAATTATGAAGCTGCATAAAATTGACCAAAAAACCACAACCATTTCCACACTCTGGAAACCATCCAACAGCATGCACCAACCTGAAAAGTGTTTAGGCTTGAAAACTGCTGAACTTCAGGTAGAAACAGTGCTGATCTGCAGAATTCTGGCCCAGGGCTGCTCCCATACTGCCCTCCATGCTAGACAGACTTGAAGATTCTTCAGGGCGGGACAGGCCATGAGTCGAAGGGCAATTACACAATCTGGAGCAGTGAGTGATGCTCACGCCTAGTGGCATTGTCAGTGGAAGTGATGATCTGAGAGGCCATGTGGAATGGCTGAGGCTGCATGCGTGCTTAATGGACATTGGAAAGGATCCAAACCAGCCACGACTCCTAGCTGACCCTAAGGCCATATGCACACACACAGGAAACATGAAAGGTCTAATGACAAGTGAAAGCTGGGCAGATGTGAAAATGGCCCGAATTTTGAATGTGCTCCCCGACTCATACAGGTCATTGACAGAGTATGGAAGGAAGTCTTATTAGCTTGAGGTGTTTGAGAATAACCTCTGAGCAAACACTGGCTAAACTCTATGCTATGCAGACAAGGGGCACAAAAGCCAGGCTTAAAAATAAAAATTAGAAATTAAAAAATATCTGAGCATGAGCAGCTGCACACAGCAAGGGAAACAGATTTCCTAGATTTCACCCAGGCAAGTTACAAAACAAACAAATGAACAAGCAAAAAAAACAACAACCTTCTTGAGAGAAATCGAAATCCAGAGTTGATACAATATATTGTCTAAAATGTCCAATTTCAACAAAAAATATGAGAAATGTAAAGAAACAGGAAAATATGACCTATTCCCCTGGGGAATGGGGAGAGAAAAGCAGTCTCTGAGGGTCTCTAGAAGTTGGATTTGGTAGTGAAACACTACAAAGAGTTATTATGAATATGACCAAGGAATTAATTGAAAGTTTGACAATAATAAATCAATAAATAAAGATTCTGAATAAAATGGAAGAAATAATATTTTTAAATGTAAATGGAAATTCTAGAGTTGAAGAATACAATAATGGGAAAAATTCACTAGAGGGGCTCAGTGAGAGATTTGAGATGGAAGAAGAATCCATGAACCTGAAGACAGAACAATAAAAAATATTCAATATGAAGAAGAGAGAGAACCAACAAGTGAAGAAAAGTGACCTGTGGAACATCAAGCACATCAACATATGTGCAGTGGGAGTTCCAGAGGAGAGGAGAGAGAAAAGTGGGCTGAAAAATAAGCGAAGGAATAATGGCCAAAGGTTTCCAAGACTGTTGAAAAACTTTACTCTAAACATCCAAGTAACTCAACAAACCGAAGCAGGTTAAATGCAAAGAGATATATACCCAGACACACCATAATCAAATAGTTTAAAGACAAAGAGAAAATCATGAAAGAAGCAAGAGTAAAACAACTCGTCATGTATTCAGGAACAATACAAATAGCAGCTGACAACTCCTCAGGGGAAAAGACCAGAGAGCAGAGGGTGGCGGGATGACACATTCAAAGTGCTAAAAGAAAAAAAACTGTCAACCAAGAATTCTATACCCAGCAAAACTATCCTACAAATATGAAGGTGAAATACAGACATTCCTAGACAACAAATATTGATGGAATTCATTGCTAGCCAGCTTGCCTTACAAGAAATACTAAAGGAAGCCCATCGGGCTGAAAGTAAATAACAGCAGATGGACAGTAACTTAAATCTACAAGGAGAAATAAAAAGCATTAGAAATGGTAAATATTAGGGTTAATATAAAATATTCTGTAAATACGTTTGTTTTCTTATATTCTTTAAAAGGCATAAGCAATAATTATAACAGTACATTGTTGGGCTTATAATACAAAAAGATATAGATATATAGATAATATATATGTGACAATAAAAGTAGAAAGAGAGGGCAGAAATAAAGCTATATTGAAGTAAACTTCCTGTATTTGCTCAGAAGTAAGTTAGTATTAATCTGAAGTAGATTGTGACAACTTAAAAGTATTTTGTATTCCTAAAGCAACCACTAAGAAAATAACTTAAAATAGAAAGTTTTTTTTTTAAAGAGGAATTAAAATGGGACACTAAAAATATTTATTTAACACAAGAGAAATAGGTAAAGAAGGAACTGAGGAACAAAACAATAACAACAAACAGGAGACACAGAAAACAGCAAAAGGATAAACTTAAGTGTATGTAATATAAATTACATTAAATGTAAACAGTCTAAACGCTCCAATAAAAAGGCAGAGATCACTAGACTGAATAAATAAGCCAGACTATGTACTATCTACAAGAGACATACCTTAGATCCAAAGACACAAATGGGTTAAAAGTAAAAGGATGGAACACTGATATACTATGAAAACAATAACTGTAAGAGAGCTGGGAGTGATTATTTTAATATTAAATAATATAAACTTAATACAAGAAATATTACTAGAGACAAAGAGGGACATTTCAAATGGTAAAAAAGTCAATATATCCAGAAGATATAAAAAGTATAAATGTTCATACCCCTGATAAAAATGCTTCAAAATAAGTGAAGAAAAAAACAATAGAATTTAAAAAGAAACAGACAATAGTTGGAGATGTCAAATCCCACTCTCAATAACTGCTAGAACAACTAGGTTTTAAAAATCAGCAAAGAGCCCTTCTCTTCCCAGTTCTTCCTGGAGTCAGGAAAAGCTGGGATGAGAGGGTGAAAAAAATAAATAAATAAAATAAAATAAAAATAAAAATCAGCAAAGATATAGAAGATTTAAACACACTATTGACCAACTCAACATAACGGACCCAATGACTGTAGGATGCACATTCTTTTCGAGCACACATGGACCATTCTCCAGGGTAGAACATGTGCTGGGCCTTAAAATGAGGATCAATAAACATAACCAGACTGAAACCATGCAAAGCATGCTCTCCAACCACAGTGGAATCAAATTAGATGCTAACAACAGAAAGAAATCTGTGAAAGCCCACATATTTCAAAAGCAAACACACTTCTAAATAACTCCAGGGTCAAAGAAGAAATTACAAGAGAAATTAAAAGATGTTTGGAAGTGGATGAAAAAATCCCCACAATATATGAAAATTTATGGGATTCCGCTAAGTGTACTTAAAGGGAATTTATACCTTTCAACACCTATGTCAGAAATAAAGAAAGGTCTTAAATATTCTAAGCTTCTACTAAAGAAGCTAGAAAAAGAAGAGCAAACTAAAAAAAGCAAGCAAAAGAAAGGAAATAGGAAAGATTAGAACAAAAATCAGTGAAATAGAAAACAAAAAAGCAATACAGAAAATCAATGAAACCAAAAGGTGGATCTTTAATAAGACAACAAAAGTGACGAACTTTTAGCTAGATAAACCAGAAAAAAGAAAGAAAAAATACATAAGTTAACAAAATCAGGCATGAAAGGGGAGACATCACTATCAATCATACAGAAATTAAATGAATTATAAGAGAATACCATAAACAATGTAATGCCAACAAATTAGGCAACTTAGATAAATGGACACATTCCTGGAAATACACAAATTACAAAACTTGACTCAAGGTAAAATATAAAATTTGAATACACCTGCAACAAAATAAAAAATTGAATTAATAATTAAAAATTTTTCCACAATGAAAAGCCAAGATCCACGTGGCTTACTTGGTGAATTCCACCAAATATTTGAAGGAGAAGTAATACCAATCCTTCACAGACTCTTTCAGAAAACAGAGGAGGAGGGAGCACTTCCCAACTCATTCTGTGATGCCTGTGTGACCCTGACAGCAAAACCAGACGCAAACAGTACAAGAAAGGAAAAATTGCAGACCAATATCCCTCAGTAAACAAATGCTCAAATCCTTAACAAAATATTAGCAAACTGAATCCAGCAACATATAAAAAGAACTACACACCATGACCAAGTGGGATTTATCCTAGGAACGCAAGCCTAGTTTAACATCCAAATATCGATTAGTGTAATACACCATATTAATAGAATAAAGAAAAAAACATGATTACCCCAGAAAGCATTTGAAAGAATTCAGTAGCCACTAATGATAAAAAAAAAAAAAATTCTCAACAAACCAGAAATAGAAGAGAACTTTCTCAGCCTGGTAAAGACATCTACCAAAAACATCCACAGCTGCCATCATACGCAATGTGAAAGGCCAACTGAACTGGCACTTTCACCCTAAGATCAGGAACAGGAGAACAAAGCAAGGATGTCCACTGTCACCGCTCTTATTCAACAAGGTACTAGAGGTCCTGACTATGGCAATAAGGCAAAATAAATAATAAAAAGCATCAAGATTCAAAATAAAGAAGTTAAACTATCTTTATTCACAGACAACATGATCTTTCATATGGAAAATCCCAAGATCCATTAAAAAACTCATAGAATAAACAAGTTTAATAAGATTTTACAATACAAGATAATATACAAAAACCAATTGTATTTCTGTATACTAGCAACAAACAATCCAAAAATAAAATTAAGAAAACAATTCCATTTACAATAGCATCAAAGAGAATAAAATGCTTAGGAATAAATTTAACAAAATAAGTATAAGACCTACACTGGAATCTACCAAATGTTGCTGAGAGAAATTTAAAATGTTCTGAATAAAGGAGAAACATTCCGTGTTCGTGGTTGCAAGACTCAACATTGTCAAGACGGCAATTCTCCATGAAGCGACCTATAAACCAGTGCAATCCCTATCAAACTCCCATGAGGCTTGTTTGTAGAAGTTGATAAGATGATCCTAAATTTTATATGGAAAAGTAAAGGACCTAGAATTATCAAAACAATTTTTAAAAGAACAAAGTTGGAAGACTTATACTGCCTTATTTCAAACTTACTATTAACTTACCAGTAAGCCGTGACAGTGAAGAGAGTGGGGCATTCGTGGAAAGACAGATGTGTACATCAATGGAACAGAATTGTAACACAATTACAAACATTTATTGGTAATTCATTTTTGACAAACGTGCCAAAACAATTCATTGGGGAAAGGATAGACATGTCTGCAGAATATATAAAGAACTCTTAAAACTTAAAAAGACAAAACATGCGTGTGCACACACACACACACACTATGTAAACATAGGCAAAAGAATTGAATAGATGCTTCACCAAAGAAAACATGCAAATGGCTACTAAACACAGAAAAGATTCTCAGAATTGTTAGTCATTAGGGCAATGCAAATTAAAACTATCACACACCCACTAAAGTGACTATAATAAAAAAGACAGATATGTAAAAGATGTGGAGAAACTAGAACTTCATAGTACCTGGTGGGCATGTACAATGGCACAGCTACTTTGAGGAAAAAATGTCATTTCTTTAACAGTTAACACTTACTTTGCACAACATTCTTAACATCTTGAGCCTTACTCTCCTCACCTGTAAAATGGGATGATGCTAATAGCACCCGTATCACAGGGATGTGGGAGCAGTTCCACTCCTAAGAATCTACCCAGAGGAAATAAAACATCCACACAGACTTGCATGTGAATGCTCACAGCAGAATTAGTCACAATAGCCCAGAACTGGAAACCATCCAAATGTTGATCAACTGAGGAACGGACAAACAAAATGTGGCAGATGCATACAAGGAAATTCTACTCATCAAAACAAAGATGTGAATAACTGAAACACACTGCACTGTGGGCGAACCTCAAAAACATTCTGCAAGTGAAAGAAGACCAGCCACCACATATTACATGTTGCGTGCTTCCATTTATTTGAAATGTCCAGAAAAGATAAATTTACAGACACAGAGCAGGTCAGTGGCTGCCTAGGGCTGGGCGTGACTGCAAGGGTATGAGGGCGGGGCGATGATATGTTCCAAAACTGGATTGCAGGAAGGATGCACGAATCTATACATTGACTAAAAATTGTTGAAAGGTACACTTAAAATGGGTGGATCCCGTGGTATGTAAGTTATACCTCAATAAAGCTGTTTTTAAAAAGGGAAGAAATGTGCTTCGGGCTTTTATCATTCGTTGAACTATATCCTCCCTTGAGCGTCTGCGCTGGCAGCTGGGGGTCCGAGGGCGGAATGAAGTGCCAGCAGCTAATGATGGCTGAGGTCACTGTGTATCTCCGGCTCTCCTTCCTCCCCCATCGTCAGCCCTCACATCCATGTGAGCTGGGTACTGTTGTCATTATCCCATTGTACAGATGAGAAGAGTAAGGCCTCGAGACGTTGAGTATGGTGTGCCAAGCCACATAACCCGCTAAGTGCTGGAGTCGAGGTTTGAACTCCACAACCCACAGCCCAGCCCACACTCCCGACCCCTCCCCTCAGCCTCCAGGAGCTCCAGGCTCTGCAGCCTGGTGTCTGTGCTCACGCGCCCTCTCGCCCTGTCACAGGGCTTCCCCTAACTCTGCCTCACAGTTCCCAGCCAGCCTTAGGGGCCCGATGCCCCCTACTCAGGGGCGCACCTTCTCTGCTTCGGCTACTTATTAGGGTGCCTGACTTACCCACCAGACCTTGAGGGCTGGTCTAGGGGGAGAGGGTCTGCAGTGGGTTGACTTCTGTCCCCCAGAAAGATATATCCAACTCCTAGCCCTCCGTACCTGTGAATGTGAACTTATTCAGAAATAGGGTTTTTGCAGAGGTGATTCTGTAAAGGATCTTGAGATGGGGTCATATTGGATTTAGGGTGGGCCCTAGAGCCAATGACACGTGTCCTTATAGGAGACAGAAAAGGAGAAAGTGGAGAGGGGGCAGCCAGGTGCAGGCAGAGACTGGAGTGATGCACCTGCAAGCCAAGGAACACCAAGCACTGCCAGAAACCACCAGGACCAGACACTCCCTCACGGCCCTCAGAAGGAACCAGCCCTGTCTACACCTTGACTTTGGACTTCTGGCCTCCCGAACCGGGAGAGAACACATTTCTATTGTGTTAAGCCGCCCTGTTTGTGGTAATTTGTTATGGCAGCCCCAGGAAAGGAAGGCGGGGTCCACGCCCAGTTCCTGTCTGTGCTGGCCCAGGGCTGGCCCCACACAGGCTCTGTCCTGATTCACCAACTGGAGCTCCCTCCCCGCAACCGTCAGAGGTGACTGGTGGATGGTTCCATCTTTTCTGTAAATTGGACATCGTGCCAGTGACCCAAGGGCCCCCACCTGGCCCGCTCCAGCTGCCCTTTCTCAACCGCAAGCTCCTCACTGTTTTTTAACAAGAGGCTCTTGTCCTCAGAGCAAAACCAGTACCAGGAGAAAGGCCACTTAGAATGAATCTGCATAGAACAGACATCCAGGTGCCGTGGTAAACTCTGAGAGGAAGGTGCAGTGGACTCTCATTAAAAATGGCCCGACAGAGGAGAGCAGGGGAGCTTTGGAAGCTGGATGCTCCCTTGCCATCATCTTCGCCTGCATCACCCTCATGGTTTCAGGCTGGGATGCCCACATGTCCACCCACGCACTGATCCCAATCCGTTGGCAACGTCTACCTGAGCTCCCTGCGGAGTTGGAGGCTTAGTGGGAAACTGAGCCTGGTCCGTGAGCAATGTCTGCTGCGGGCTGGGGAGATGTCAGCAGCTGTGTGGCATATCTCTCGGTCCTGGTGTAAGGTGTTTGGCCTTCCAGGGACATTGAGCTTTAGCAGGAGGCTTGGGGTGCACGCTGAATGGAGGGATTTCCAGCACCTCGTGTAACAGGAAGAGCTACTTTGGGGAGGGACAGGAGGAGAACAGAGAGGGAACCTTCACAGAGCCCCCACATGAAACCACAAGAGCGATTTCCAATTCCATGTAGAGGTCGGGTCTGCCACGGAATGCTCCACCTGCTCCACGCAGAGTCACGGGCGATTTTCCCTGCTCCCTTTTCACATAGATGCAATCAAATGTGGTTTGATGGGGAGAGAGACGGCTGAGCTGTCAAGGCAAGTTCACTTCCAGTAGCCACGCGGAGGCCTTGTTAGGTAACCACGCTACCAGGTGACTGCCCATGTGATTGAAATACATTTGTACTAAAAATATTTGAAAAGCCCTTCTCTTGATTTATGCCCAAAAGAAAATATCACAAAGGCGAATGAGTTCTCAACTCAAGTAGCACTTACTCCTGATCTAACTAAATTAGCTCTTTTGAACAGGCTGTTTTGCTCTGACGCCTGTAATAAAAATAACAATAATGTGCATTTAGAGGGTGTTTTATCCTCTCCAGAGCACAGATCTTTTGCACTGTACAATTCCTCTCATCCATGCGGGAGACACGCACAACAGGGGAGGGGGGGAGATGGGAGTCTAGGGTGTGAGTTTCCCTGTGGCTGATCACATCTGGTAAAATCAGCATATTCCAAATACACGAGAAAACTGATGGCATGGTGCTCTGAGAGGCCTGCAGACAAATGGGCCGGAAGCTGCGTCTTCCCTCTGTTAAGGACTGAATGTCTGTGTGCTCCCCAAAACTCAGATGCTGAAGCCCTAACCTCCAGTGTGATTGTATTTGGAGACAGGGCCTCTGGGAGGTGATTAGGGTTGGAAGGTGGCATGAAGGTGGGGCCCTGGTTTGGTGGGATTACTGCCTTTGTAAGAAGAGACACCAAAGAGCGTCTCTCTCTCTCCCTCCCTCTCCCTCTCTCCCCCCTCTCTCTTTTCTTCTCTTCTCTCTCTCGCCCCCCCCCCCCACGTGAGCATGCAGCAAGAAGGTAGCCGTCTGCAAGCCAGGAAGAGAGCCCTCACCAGACCCCGACCGTGCTGGCACCCTAACCTTGTACTTCCAGCCCCCAGAGCTGTAAGAAGTAAAGGTCTGTTGTTTAAATGTCAGTCAGTGGTGCTTTGTTATAGCAGCCCTAGGAGAGCAAGACACCCTCCTTCTCTGAAATCTGAGTCTGGGGCTGCCTGCCCTGCCTGCCACAGGGACAACTAGAGATGTGGCTTCCAGTCTCAGCCCTGCCCTAACCACGACAGCCATGGGACACCCCCTCTCTCAACGGGAGGACATCACCCTTTCTCTGGTCTGTTCGCCTGAAAGCCCTACGGGTAAAAGGGAGTGACTTGTCCAACACCAAACTGCCTGCGGTTCCCACCAATCGTCTCCCACATGCCCCCCATCCTGCAGTAGGTCTTGGCCAGTCCTTTGCTCACATTTCCCTCTCCCTTTGTCTTGTTTAATTCCTTCCTGCTCACCTTTTAAATTTGATGCTCATTCAACATCACCTCCTCCAGGCTGTCTGCCCTGACCACCCACACCCTCACAGGGTGCCCCCCACCTACAGCAGACCCCTTCAGGTCCTGTCAGTCTGTGTAGTCACTGCGTGTTTGTGTGTCCGTCTTTCCCACTAGACTGTGAGCTGCCCCAGGGCAAAGCCTGGGAGTTATTTCCCTATGTGACCACGCAGAGTCGGCTCAATAGATGCTTGTATAACTGAGTTCAATACGGGGCCCTCTGGCTGCCACCTGCAAACTTGGCCCCATCACAGGCTCTGGGAGCAGACAATCTCCCATTCCAGGGGTATGTGAGGAGCCTGAATTCCAAGCTGGGTGCCTGTCATTAGCTCACAGCCCAACCTTTGGTTTAAGGATCCTATTACCACGACTTTGCAAAACAAGTCTCCACCCCAAAATCTGCCCCAAGACAGACACAGGAGTCGAGCTCTACTGCTGAACACCTAAAATCACAGCCAGGACCATTTATTGAATGTGTTCTGTGTGCTGGCCCACATGCCAGCTCTTTACATGGGTCACTTCCATGGGCCTGTGTGACAGGCATTGACACTACCACGTCACAGACGAAGAAACTGAGGTTCTGAGAGGGACTGACTCAGAGCCCATTGCTAGCAAGTGGCAGAGCTGGACTGGACACCATGTCCATCTGACTCCAAAGCCAGGGCCCTCACCCAGTGTCTGGACCACCAAGAAGGCAGCTGGATCAGCAGGGAGGAGGGGGTGGGGGACCACAGCCACAAAGAGCCAGGCATTGTCATCCTTCTGGAACTCGGGTCCCAGGACAAGCACCTTCCCTGTGGAAGCTCTCACTCACTCACAAGAAGGGAGATTCTCTTTCTCTTACCGCTGACGTATTTGTCTTTCTGTTGAGATTAGGCAACAGCATCGCCGGCAGAGCCACAGCATGGGCCAAGGCACGGGGGCGGAAATGGCATAATACATCTAGGAAGCTGGAAACCATTCAGGGAGGGGTTTGCAGGGAACTGCGCAGTGGGCATGGGGCTGGGGCGGTGGGCCGGGGCAGGGTTCTGAAGGGCTTCAAATCCCATCCCACAGGCAGTGGGAGTCACAGCAGGCTCTTGAGGCAGAGAGAGGCTTGCCCCATTGTCCTCCAGAAAGAGCCCTTTGGAGTCTGTGGCTTCCCCAGCTCAATTACTGGCTCGTGCCCCTTCTTGCCAAAAGTGTCATCTCCCAGGCTGATGCCAGGAGTAACCTCAACCTGGGATGCCAAAGGGGGACTCGCCACCCCTCCCTTGGTTTTAAGGCTTTCTTATCCTCAGGCAGCCTCTGCCCACCCCCCACTCATGTCCCATGGCTGTCGTGCTTAGGGCAGGGCTGAGACTGGATGATGATATGGAAAAACACAGGTAAAGAAAACACAGGCCAGACCTTGAAGAGCATTTATTTGCTTTCATTACCGAAAACAAATGAGACCCCAGAAAGCCAGGGAGCTCACATCAGCAGCAATTCCAAGACTCCCTGGATGAATAATATATGAATAATCATGTAACTTTGCTGTAATCTTTTAAAATGCTATAATCCAAGGGCTTCAGAGCCTTTGAAAATCGTGAATGTTTTCAGGGAACATTGGCTAACACCTCCTCTCTAAGCCAAGCACCAAGCTGGGCTCTGGGTAATTCCAGGTCGCCGTGCATTCAGGAAGGTCTGTGAGGTGCTGTGTGGGTGCCTCACTCGGAGGAGCAGCGAGGAGGGTCCAGCAGGTGGGCTTCTGCACAGGTGTGGGCTGGTTCCAGGAAGCCTCGGGGCAGGTGCCGATCTGCAGGGTGAGCTGCAGGGAATGGCACCACCTGTAGGCCCGAGGGGCAAAGGGAGGGGCCTGTTGGTAGGAAACAGACGTCTGTAGCCAGCGGAGTAGGTGGACAGCGCTAGAGCCCAAGAAGGACAAGTGAAAGCCAAGGAGAGAGGCCTGGACCACGGCCTTCCCTCGTGGCCCTCACGAGGCACCAGCCCTGCCCACACCTTGCTCTGGGGCTCCTGGCTCCAGAACAGTGGGAGAACAAATTCCTGTTGTCTAAGCCACCAAGTCCATGGTGCTTCATCCAGCAGCTGCAGCAAAGTAACGCAAGGACACTTGCCCAAAGTAGCGCAGTGGTGACTTGGGACTGAAGCCGGGTCCTTCTGCCTCCAGGACCTGCAGGCCAGTCCTGGTCACCTCCTGCCCCCCCAGCCGAGGGACCGAGGGACATCCAGGCTGAGCCAGCCGTGCCCCCACCCTGCACATAGCAGATGGCTGTAAACGACACTCGGAGGTGGCTGCCAGCACAGCACCCATATTAAGGGCCTGAGGGACGCCCTGCCAGACCCAGGAGGCCTCATTCCCACTACCCCATAATAGGACCTTATCCTTAAATGCCACTGGGAGCAATGCCTAATGCCACACGTGACACAGCCTGTGCCACACAGACACCCCTTGTGTCACTGGGGCTGGGGAGGCCACGGCCTCCAGTTCCTTGAATGGGAATTCCAGGTGATTGGGTAACCCTGGACCGGGATCACCAAAGCGGGTTTCTTTCTGTACCCATCGTGGCCCTTCCATGGGGAACAAAGTTTCTTTTCACAGCCTCACAGACCAAAAGAGAAGGTTGAGAAAATGACCCAAGGTATTCAAGTTTGGGGCATGGCTTCCATTGTCCACTCTGATTTAATCAAAGTACCTATCCCAAGACTTGAATGCAAAGCTTTTAAAAAACTTTCCTATTAAGCAGTGTGTATGAGTTTCCTAAGGCTGCTGAAACAAAGTACCACAAACTGAGTGGCTTAAACGACAGAAGTTGATGTCTCACGGCTCTACAGGACAGAAGTCTGAGACCGAGGTGTGGATAGGGCTGGTCTCTTCCAAGACTGTGAGGAAGAATCTGCTCAGGGCAGTGGGAGTTGGAGGTGGCCTGGGCATCCTTCCCAGGGGTCCAAGGTTGGTTAGACCACAGGGTCCAATGCAGTAGCAGAGAAGGTGTCCCTAGAGTCATAAGGACAAAGCTTTAAAAACAACTTAGTGAAAACAAGTAAGTGTGGGAGCTGTACATTACAGTGCCACTGACACGGACGTAACTTAGGTGCCCACACATATGTTCACTGAAAGCTATGTATAAGTATCAGGCATAGCAGCGCTGTGGCCACTAGCCCCAAACCAGAAACACCCAAACACCCACCCTCTGCAAAACTGATAGTTTGGGGAAGGGGAACAAGGGGGTCTTTGCAGTGGTAGTAAAGTTCTGTTTCTCCATCTGCCATAGGTTTAAGATTTTTGTGGAAATCCTTCTAGCTATATGCGTATGATGTGTGTACTTTTCTATATGTATTTTCTATATATACTTTATTCTTCAACTAAAAGTTTACTCAAAATATGTGCACATCATAAAAGATCAATACACACTTTATAGGAGCAAAAAACCACATTAAACACCTTAGAATAGCTGTCTAATGCAAGGGCAGGAAGGTGAGCATGCAGAATAGGGGTGAAGGTGAGTACGTAGGTAATTGTCACAGCGAGAGGCTCGCAGGACCCAGAAGCAGGTGCCACGAGCAGAGGACAACAGACTCAACCGCTGGCCCCTGAGGACAAAGCAGCAGAATCTGGGGGTGAGGGAGAGTGGGTTACACTGCAGAAGCACCCTGCGGCCACAAGGGCTGGACTGTGCTCTGTGAAGAGCAATTGCCTTCCCTGGTCAGATGGGCAGGAACGCCAACGTTCGGCACTCCAAAGTGTAGGGAAATGGGTATTTTTACCCCTTGCACATTAGGACTCTAATTGGAACAGCCTTTTGGAGGCACTTTGGTAATCTCTATCAAAGCTTTAAATATGCAACTTCGCTGATCTAGCGATTCCACTTCTAGAACAATACTTCGTTCAAGACTCGCAGGCATGCACGAGCATATATGTCCCAGGGTGGTTGCTGCAGCACTGGCTGTGCTGGCCAGAAAACTGGAAAACTCTAACATGTCTCTCCACATCAGACGCGCAAGATAAACGGGGGGACGGGCAGGCAGAGGCCTATGAAGGATGAACGTGGCAGCTTCGCGCAGCCCCACACGGGCAAAGCCCGCTTGCAGAGTGGGCGGGGACAGCCGCCCTGCACGCTCCCGTCCCTCGAGCCTAGAGTTATATTTTAATATATTTACGTGTTCACAACAAATCTGAAAGACTCCACCAAACTGTCGAGAGTGGTTACTGCTGGGGTGGAATTAGGCAGCCAGGGATTTTTTAAAAATATACACCCATCTAATGTTTACATTCCTATGAAAGGCACGCACCACTTCTGCAATTTTTAAATGAAATCTGGGTATAAAAGATTTTCCCATATGGTTAACATCTGTTGGGACAGGGTTAGTTGAATGCGATATTTCAATTCCTTATCATGAGATGCGGCAGAAATATTGTGGATATTGGGGAAAGCCGTGGGCTGGGAGCGGGAAGGTGGGTTTCCATCCCGGAGGTGTGAACTCAGCCCGGCCGCTTCCCGTCTGGACTCAGGTTTGCTGGCAGATTGCAGATCGAGGAGCTGGACAAGATAATTTCCAACTTTCCTTCCAGATTCCTGTTCTGACTGTCACCCCCTCCCCTGGCTGCTGCCCCAGCTACACCCCCGACACTCTCCCCTTGCAGCCCACAGTCCAGCTCCAGAAAGACCTGTGGTCTCATCATCTTCCAGGAGGGCAGTGACCTCTGAGGGTGTAGTGAAGGCTGAACGAGACAACAGACAAATCTGTCAGTGGTTCGGCCACCGTCGCCCGAGTTGAGCTGAGGGGACCTGGCCCCTTGGTTTCCTGCTCTGGCCTTTACCCAGGTGGTTGCCCTCGGGGCGCAGAGCACGCCTGGCCCCTTCTGTCCTGGCTCCTCCTCACCCTTCAGAACTCAGCTCAGACCCCACGGGGCTGGGGGTGGGACCCTGTCACTCCCAGACCATCCCTCGGGCCCTTAGTCATCTGTCTTGTTGTGGACAAGTGACTTGTCAATCATGCTCGCGTCAGGAGGCCACTGAGGTTAGAAATGGTGTCAACTCATCTCCTTCTCCTTAGTCCGGCTGTGGTCACAGGAGGAGAGGAGGGAGGGAGGGAGTCGCTGGTGGCAGTGACCAAGGGCAGCCGCTTGACGTCTCCAGTGCTAGTGGGACCCTCTTGCTTTGCTCACCCCGCCCCTCAGGCCTCTGCCTCTGAGGGTTGGTCCCCTTTGCCCTTCGGATCCTCCCTCCCCCCACCACTGACACCACCCCCCTCTGCTGGCCCGGGAGGCTGACCTCCAAGGCCCCATCCCCCACCTCCCGTGCCCTCTGGCTTCCAGGTGGGCTCAGCAAATGGGAGGCTGGAGGCAGAAGGTGGGGTGGGGGGTTTATTCCACCCCCTCTCCCACCCTGCACCCTGCTGTGCTCCTCTCTCAGGGCCCCCCTTCTGTCCACGCATCACCTGCTCTGGTCACAGCCTCCCACCCTTGGCCTCTGCAGGCCGGTGCCTCCCCTGCTCGGGGGGCCCTCACCCCCACCATGTCTCTATGAAAGGTGACTTCCTCGGTCCCTTTTCACTCAAACCCTTCTGGAAGGGGTTCCTAACCCCTCATTATAACCTCATCTGGAAATGGGGTCTTTGCAGACGTAATTAAGGATCTCAGGATGAGATCATCCTAGATTTAGATGGGCCCTAAATCCAGTGACTGGTATTCACATGAGGGAGGGGGCATTTGAGACAGAGACACAGAGGAAAAGGCCACGTGAAGCTGGAGGCAGAGTGGAGTGATGCAGCCACAAGCCAGGGCACACCACGGGTGGCTCACAACCACCAGAAGCCAGGAGAGAGGCATGGAACAGACTCTCCCTCCAAGCCTCTAGCAGAAATATCCCTACAGACACCTTGATTTTGGACTCTGGTCTCCAAAACTGTATGAACTGCTGTTTTAAGGCAGCCAGTTTGTGGTAACTTGTTTCTCCAGACTCAGGAAACTCCAACCTCTGACGGGTTGTCTGCACCCTGCTCAGGCCCCGGAGACCACGGGGCTGAGAGGAGAGGCTGCCAACTGCACATCCCGGGAGAAATCACAGCAGCACTCAGCAGCCAGCCTCGTTTTCCCAAAGCTGCTGCCACTGGAGCTATAGATGGCAGACACGCAGCCCAGTGGAACCTGCCTCTCCAGGCAACGCCACAGCACAATGGGGAGACGCCTGGGGGGAGACCTGCAAATTTGTCTCTGATTAACGTCTACGCTTTGCATGGGGTGTGAAGAGACCACCTCATCTGTCGACAGCCCTACTGAAGCCACCTTTGAAAGCGGCCCACGGAATTGTGTGGCAGGGGTGAATCCAGCCACCCTTGTTTCTGGAGTGGCCGTCTGTGACGCTTCAGGCCCCGCCCTGCTGGATTCCAAGCAGCTTCCCTTTGCAGCTCTCGGACATCGACATGGCCAGAGCTCAGCCTGTGGGCGGATTCCTGGGGCCCAGTGCCAAGACATAAATCTTGGTGTCTCCAGTTTTCCCATTGTCCTTTAGCTGCCGAGAACCACATGACGCAACCTCTGGAGACACATTTATTTGGCAGAAGCAAATGTTTTCCAAGGGTCTTTCTTACCAGAAGAAAATGCGGCAGGCTTCTTGGATTTGGACAGCACGGGGCTCGTCTGTCTTCTCCATTCCGTCAGTCCACTCTTTAGGGCCCTCCGTCCCATGCGTGTCAAGCCAATCCCAAGGCCTCTTGGGGTTTCTTTTGCCTGCATTTGCTCGAGTGCATGGCAGTTCCTGCCAAAGGCCTCTGCCACCGACAGCCAGCCTCCCTCCTCCACTGAGGCTCACCTTGATAGGAACCCCAGGTCCTAACCTGGCTGCCCGCCCAGAGAGTACTGGGCCTACGTGCTAAACTGAATTTCCATGCTCAGCTCGCTCAGCTAGATGCCCAAAACAGACCAGGGCATTAACACAGGCAGCCCAGCCCAGAGAGTTGTTAACCCATGTGCTTCTTTAACAAACTTGTGCTCCTAATATGTGCAGGCACTCCACAGTGAATAGATTTGAACATGAATTGATCCGTTTACACAAGCTGCCTGGGTGTCCCAGTGGGTGCGGAGAGCCAGGCTGATGTGACGCGTGGCGGGTGGAATAGAAGCTTAGAGGGCCCCATGCTTCTCAGGCTGCCCCCCCATGGAAGCCAGCCGTGTTCTTGTGGGTTCCTTCCCCACCCAGAGAAGCTGTCTTCCACACCACAGTCAGGAATCTTGACCAGCTCCAGAAAGTTTCAGAAATGCCTCAGAGAGCAGCAGGATGCACATGAGCAGACTGTGACCTTGGACATGACGTTAGCCTTCTGGATAGGGAGATGCCGTATCTGCTGCTGCACCCTGTGCCAAAAATTCCAGATGACGGTAACCCCTGGAACAGCCTCAGCTGGGCCTAAAAGCCTGGTCCTGGTGAGGGGGTCCAGCCCTGCACCCCCAACTGCAGAGCATGGTGCCAGGCACATTCTGGACTCCAGGGACCTCGAGCCTGGGCTCTGCCCCACAAGGCTGTGTATCCCTAGCAGGTTGCTCAGCCTCTCTGAGTGCCCCAGGGGTGAGGGAAGAGCTGCTGATCCCCCCCTCAGAGACTGCATCTGTCTGCCTGGGCTGCCCTGACAAAGCACCATAGACCAGGTGGCTTAAAAAACAGAAATTCATTTTGCAGTTCTAGAGTCCAGACATCCAAGATCAAGGTGTTGCCAGGCTGGGTTTCCACTGAGGCCTCTCTCCTTGGCGTGCAGATAGCTGTATTCTTACTGCGTGCTCATGTGTTCTTTCGTCTGTGTACGTATCCTTGTCTCTCTCTGTGTCCTAATCTCCTCTTTCTATAAGGACACCAGTCAGATTGGATTAGGGCCCATCCTAAAGACCTCATTTTTCCTTAATCACCTGTTTAAAGACCCTGTCTCCAAATACTGTCTCATTCTGAGGTCCTGGGGGTTAGGGATTCAACGTAGGAATTTGCGGGGTTTGGAAAAGACACAAACCCCATAGCACCAAGCATCTCAATTCACTCTGCAAGGCAGGGACACCTCAGTTGTATCCAGGGACAGGACTGGGCGCCCTTTGACAGAAGCTTGAGGCCAGCAGCTCAAACATTCTCCTTGTCCGGGAGACTGTCCAGGTCCACCAACCCTGTCTCCCCCTTCCCGGACACAGAGATGAGCAGCAGCTGGGCAGGGCCGGGGCCCGGGTCTGGCCAGCACACTGGGGAGAGACAGAGGGGCACCACTCCCAGGCCTGGCCAGAGAACACCCCAGGGGCCATCCACGTTCCCTGACCTGCTTCCATCCCTCGTCCTGTGGAACATGGTGGAAGTTTGTGATGAGGGGCCCAGGCCCGAGTCACGCATTGGAGAGAGCCAACCAGGAGGGCCTGCAGCCAGGAGCCCCCTACCACCAGGACTCGCTCAGTGGACCGGGCTCTCAGTCTCAGGGTTTATTTGTTACTGCAGCACGTCCTTGTGTTGCTCTCCCAACACACTCCCACATCCCTGTGGACCGGTTACCCGCTCACCAAACAATCCCCCAGCAACGCCAGCAGGACCCACTCACCAGCCACACACGATCCTCCTTCATTCCCCAAACAGATGTCTCCGGGGCACTGGTGACATGCCTGTCTCTGCAGCTGGGTACTGGAGCCCCATGAGCTCACAGGTCACCTCATGGGAGACGTGGACAGACAAGGACACAGGTGTGACAGAGGGAGGCCCAGAGAGGCGCTGACCAGGCCGTCGGATCAGGGAAGCCCCCAGATACACTGGTTAAGAAGGCAGATCCCTGATTCAGACGGGCCTGGTTTAATTCTCAGCTCCCCCTTACACTAGCTACAAGACCCAGGTCAATTCACTTAAACCTTCCAAGCTTCGGTCTCCCTGCTGTAAAATGGGGCCCAAAGTCACAGCAATCCCACAGGGTCATGGTGAGAGTTAGACAAGATGACAAACATCAAGCACTTACGTAGCTCGGCTCCCAACCCAGTGGCAGAGGGCAACAGCTGTGAGCAATCATGTCGCTGTTGCTATTACTTTATCACAAGCTGAAACCAGGACCTGAAAGGAAGCATCATGTGCACAGGCCCAGAGGCAAGAGCGAGGGCAGGAACACACTCAGACCCAGGGGCCATATCATGCGTGTGAACGTGGCCAAGACGGTCCTCCAGAGCCAGGCTGGGACCTGGGCCCCCCTCAGCACCATGGGGTTATTAACAGACATGGCAGGGTAAGTCTTGCCTGTGATGGAGTTGCTCTCGCTAAAGTGTGAAAGGCACACACAGAGAGGCCGACAAGGAAGGATGAGGCTCTGGAGATCCAGGTATGAGATGGTGTGTACCTGGGCCTGGGCAGGGACACAGGGTGGATGCCACAGAGGCGAGAGCTATTTAGGAGGGACAAACAGCAAGACTGGCACCTGTTAAGGCAGGCAGGGCAAGGCCAAGGACGGAGTGGCAGCACCCACGCCGTCTTTCACCATCCGCGGCAGTCTGGAGGCACAGCCTTGGCCCAGGAGAGCACCTGGGCGCCAATGCTCGAGGCCACTGAGCGCCGAGGTAACGCGGGAGTGGGGCGTCAGAGGCAGATCCTGCACCCACTGAGCTTCCCAGTCCTTGTGAGGTCTGGGCGCGCAGCGTGACAATTCCCACCTCTGTGCACAAATGAAGAACATCAATCTCCATTTTGGGCAGGAAAAGGGGGTAAGCATTGTTACCCACGGGAGAGACGTAGAAAGATCACTCTGAGAGACAAAGATGAATAGTCGGGGTTGTGATTTATGAGGGGAGATTAGCAAGCCCAGGCTGGACAGGCAGAGGCGGACAGCGTCAGCACTGAGATCCACCGAGCGGAGGGCTCCAGGGCTGGGAACTTCCACTGCGGGGCTGGTCTGTGGGGAGAAGCCAGGAGGAAAGCTGATGAATGAACAAGCAGTTTGAATGTAAGAAATGACTTATCTGCATCGAGGTGAGAGTTCTTGCAGGTAGCAGAGGCAGCCCCAGGAGACACAGAGACGGGCAGCCCAGGCCTGGACGGCCATTAGCACAGGGCTGCCATGCATTTCTCCAGGGTGGGAAGCCAGGCCCTTGGTGCCCAGAGGTGATATGCCCGGGGCAGCTGCTAACAGAGATGGCTAACAGAGGGTTCTCTGACCTCACCCCCAAGGGGCCTGTGTTAGTCAGCGTTCTCCAGAGGCACGGAACAAAGCCAGACAGAATATACATGTGTGTGCGTGTATATTGAATATATATGTACAGTGCGTGTGTGTATATTCAATATACATATATATAAGAGAGAGAGAGTTATGTACAAGGATTGGCTCACGTGCTGTGGAGCTGGCAAGTCCAAAATCCACAGGGCCGGAGACCCAGAGGAGCGCTGACATTGCAACGCGAGGCCCAAGGCCGTCTGCAGCAGCGTTCCCTGCTCCCCGGGGAGCTCAGTCTTTTCTCTCTAAGGCCTTCAACTGATGGGATGAGGCCCACCCACCTCATGGAGGTCATTAGCTCTACTCAAGATCTCCTGATTTAAGTGTTACTATCATCTAAAAAGACACACCTCCGCAGCAACATGCAGATGGGTGTTTGATCAGATGTCTGGGCCCCGTGGCCCAGCCAAGTTGGCACATAACATTAGCCATTGCTGGGCCCCCACTGGTGCACGTTTGTTCTGGGGGCCCCTGTATGCCTGGCCCTGTGGGGGGATGTGGTGGCACAGGACACAGTCCCACCCTCACCGGGTCCACAGTATAGTGCAGGACGGGATGTACAGGTCAATAAACAGCTCCCTCACCCCCTGCCCAAGTGTCCTGCCCAACTGAGAGCCCAGTGCAGGGCTTCGATTCTCCCAGTCAAAACGTGGGCTTCATCGCAATTAGGCCAGGATGAAAGGAGGGGCTCTCTGGTGCTGCACCCCGGAACAAACTCACTCGCCAGAGTCACAGCAGGGCTGAACAACCACAGGACTCCCCGTCCCACCCCAGCTGAGAGTCGTCCAAAGCTCACTCTGACTCTCTCTCCCCCCTTTCCCCCCCCAGATAGATCCCAGAGGACACTAATAACAGACGCCTACTGCATACCAGTCCCCATTCTAAGTCCTGTAATAATAACTCCCTGAATTCTCTCAACAGCACAGTGCCCATTTCACAGATGAGCAAACTGAGGTGGGGATGACAAATAAGATGCCCAGGGTCACAGCAGGCAGCACAGCCAGGATTTGGACCGAGGCTGTTGGGGGCTTGGCCCCAACCCTCCAGACCACCTTTCAAATGGAAAGGGAGGAAGGGGCTGAGCATGCCATCCCCTTCCCCAGACTCACCGTGTGGGAGTCCCTCTTGCTCCCCGGGGGATGTGAAAGGGCTGGGGAGAGAGGCTGGGGGATCAGTGCAGTGCAGGATTGCCAGATAAGAACAGGATACCCAGTTAAATTTGAGCTTCCAATAAGCAACAAATAATTTTTTAGTATATGTATATCCCAAATGTCACATGGGACATACTTAAATACTGAAAAATTATGCATTGTTTATCTGAAATTCAAACTGAACTGGGAGTCTTGTGCTTCTATTTGCTACATCTCTGACACTGCTCCACTGGGATTCCCTGCACATGGACATGGGAGGCGAGTGGTTCTGTGGGAGCACAGGCTCCTGCCCTCCACCGTCAGTGTCCATAAAAAGGAAGCCCGGGGGCTGCAGGCTGGGAGCAAGTCCCTTCAGGAAGGGGTCTAGCGGTGGCACCCTCACCCATCACCCCCACCCCCCCCGTGCTGAACCCCCATCCAGCACCAGGCCTGGGCGTGGGTGCTTGGACACGCACAGGCTCCCGAGGCTCACACTGACCACAGTACAAGTGACAAGACAAGGGAGGTGCCATGGACTCGCCAAGGGCAGGAAGGGCATGACATCAGGCATGTCTATGTGGGCATGGCGTCCTTGCCTGTAAACTGGAATGAAGACCCCTCCTCAGGGTGGAGCAAGACCAGCCCTGCACTTAGGAGCTCAGGGTTGGCCCCAGCCTAGGTCTTCATGCTGTGGAAGCACCAGGGACAGACAGAAGGCCTCTCAGCCAACTGCCAATGTGATGGAGGATGAGGGGAGGGCAGAGAAAGGCCTGACCCTCCCCTCTGGGACCGTGGACTGTGGCAGGAGGGTTGGGGACTCAGGGACGAGAGGCCTCTCGGGACTGGCGGGGCTCTGGGGAAAAGGAGAAAGTCCTGCCCGGCAGGCAGACCCTGGCACCAGCAGGGAGTGGAGGCAGGCGAGGGTCAGTGCCAGCCAATCCAGGAGAACCTGGGCTCCGAAGTGGGTGGGGGGGTCACCCAGCAGCTCTCGTTCCCTGACCACTGGGCTCGGACCCTGTCTGTGCCCCTTACTAGGTGCGTAACCTTGGGTGAGTCCCTGAGCTCCTCTGGGCCTTGGTTTCCTCATCTGCAAGTGGGGACAGTAACAGTGCTGGCCCACGGGGCATGGGCGGCTGAAATGAGACCATAACACGTAAAGCACTTCGACCTCCCCTGGCTGGAAATGAGCCATGTCTTGCTATTACATTACCAGACCACCCCAAGACACATTTTTTCTTTTCTTAAATTAGGTCTAAATATTACATTTGGGGAAATATGAGGCAGTATCTATTACCAGCTAGAGACTCCTGTCAACATTCTGGTCAGTTTCTTCAGGATGATTCGTATGTTTTTCACGCATGTATCATATGCTGTACATAATCTTGTTTTGCTTGTTCACTTAAAAGGTAACCATAAGTGTTTTCCTATGTTATTAACATTTTCCATCACCATCATTTTTGTTAAAATGATATAAAATCTTCTAGCATGTAAATATATAATTATTTATTATATTTTATTGTTTCTAAATTTTTACTATTATAAATGATTCTGATAAATATCTTTTTACCTGATTCTTGGTCCAAATTCTTTATCTTCCCTTAATTCCCAAAAATGGAATTTCTAAGCCAAACAGAAAAACTCTTGAGAAACAGTGATAAATCGCCTTCTAAAAGCTTGTTTTAATTTGGCTGCCTAAAAGCTAAGTAGTGGCCCCCACTATAGTTCCCCAGGACCCCGTGAGTGCATTTCAGGGGGACACTCTCAGGCTTTAATTTCTCTTCTTTATTTCCCCTTTACTGCAACTCCCACAAAGTTGTAGCTGCGAGAACTGCCCAACATGGGCAGAGCGATGTGGCACACGCTCGGTCACTCACCATTCAGAATGAACAAATGGTAGCTTTTTCTTATAGTTGCTTGAGATCTTTTTACTGTAAGAAATAAAACATTCAGACACAGCCCTCCTTCGTGCTCCTCCAAGGGCACTGTCCGCCCTCCCTCTCCTCAGATAACGACTATGGTGAATTTGGTACATAACCATCCAGTGTTCTTACTCTCACGACTTATGTGTCCATAAAGAAAATAGAGAATTATTTTGTGTTTTTAAAATGTTTGTAAATTACTTAAAGCATGACTCTGCAATTTGCTCCTTCCCCCAACATTGCGTTAACCCAAACTAAAAAACAAAGCAAACAAAACAAAAAATATCTTCTTTGAGGCTTCTTAAAGGCCCTGACAGGACCTGTGTTACCTACACTGTGCCTTCATTTCCCCTCAGTTTCTGTCTTCCAGAAAACAAAGTTAACCACGGGTCAAAGGAAAACATATGGAGGCTTTCACATTCCTGGAATCGTACAGCAATGAAAATGCTACATATCAAAACTTGTAGAGTGCGGCAAAAGTTGTTCTTAGAGAGAGATTCATAGCCTTAACATTTTACATTAGAAAAGAAGGGCTGAAAACCAATGAGCTGAGCATCCAACTTAAGCTGTTATAAAAATAGCAACTGAATAAACCCAAAGAAAGCAGAAAGAAGAGAATACATGAATGAAACAGAAAACAAAGAAACAATAGAAAAAAAACAACAAAGCCAATGTTTGTTCCTTGGGAAGACTAATAAAATACGTATACTAATCTCTGGTAAGAATGATCAAGAAAAAAAGGAAGAATACAAAAATAACTATATTTGGAATAAAAAATGAACATGAGTACTGATATACTAGAGATAGATTAAAATACTAATAAAATAATAGTATATGCATCTTAATGATAATACATTTTAAATTTAAAATGAAATAGGCATGTTTGTAAATATAACTATAATAATTGAACTGACTCCAAAAGAAATTAAAAATTTGAAGAACCTCACTACTTAAAAAAAGATATACAAATCAGTAGTTTCTCATAAAGAAATCTCCAGGCCTAGATAGTACTAAACCTTCAAGGAACAGATCACTCCACTCTTATCCAAACTCTGCTATTCTGTGAGACTGATAGAACATTGATACCAAAAACCAGAAATGAACTGTCTGAGAAAGAAAAATTATGGCCTATCTCACTCATGAACAAAGATGGAAAAATCCTAAATAAAATATTAGCAAGCAGAATCTAGCCTTGTACACAAAAAGTAACATGTAAATACATCATGACCAAGATGGGTTTATCCTGGTGATGTAAGGATGATTTAACATTAGAAATCCATAAGTGTGATTCATCTGATCATTATAGTATCAGATATAAGGAAACATGATCATCTCAATAACGCAGGAAAAGATTTTGATAAAACTTGACAAACAAGATTCAGAACAAAACAAAAAACATTTAGTAAGCTAGGAATGGAATGACATTTTCTTAACTTGAGAAAATAGTGTATCTACCAAAAAACTTCAACAAATGTAATCTTTCCTGGGAGAAAACTTTAGAGGCATTCCCTCTAAAAAGGATCAAAACACTCTCACTGCTTATATTTAACATTGTACTAGTGATCCTAGCCAGTGCAATAAGGCAAGAAAAAGAAATACAAGTATAAGAAAGTAATAAACAAATTCTCATTGATCACAAACAACATGTCTACACAGAAAATTAAAAGAAATCTACAATCAAATTATTAGAAGTACTAAGAGGATTCAGAAAGGTTTTTGAATTTAAGCTCTATATTTAAAAAATCAATTACATTTTTATACACCAGCAAGAAACAAACATAAAATGGAATTTTAAAGAAATACCACATATATCAACAAAATATATTACTTAGAAATAAATCTAATAAATATATGTAAAACTTTTATGGAGAAATTTTCTTAATGGAGATACAATACATATACAGTTAAATTCACCTTTTTAGTGTGCAGTTCCATGAGTTTTAACAAATATATATAGTCATGGAACCGCCACCACAATCAGGATACAGAACATTTCCATCACCCCCAAAAGGCTTCCTGTGCCCTGAAGCTGTCACACAGGGCGCAGCATCCTGCGTACGCAGTGGATATGTAGGAAAACATAGTCCTGTACCAAAGGGCTGAACCAGGGCAGGAGCAGCGGCAATGAGCCCAGGGCAGATGGGAGATGCTCCACGGATGTGACCCTGTAGGTAGAAACTAAGGTTCTCAGGCAAACAGAAGGTGGGCATTTTGTACAGTAGGGCCAACAGCCCTCCCCACCCCATGGCTTTCTCCAACCCTGAGCCCTGACGCACAGAGAGGTTAAGGTACACACCCAGAGGCACAGAGCACGTGAGTGGCAGACGTCCCAAGCACTCTGCCCTTCCACAGTCACTTCCTGTCTGTAGCGGGCTCTTCCTCCTGTCCTTTCTCTTCAACCCAGAGGCCCAGGAGGGTGCACAGGATAATGAGGGGACGCAGTGTTGAACTCACGTGAGCACTGAAGGACGGTTAGTGGCTCAGTGAAACAAGGCCTCCAATTGCAAAGCTGCACCCTCCCAATGAGGTCACGGACAGTAGCAGATCCGTGGCATGGAGAGAGTGGGAACTCCCTGGGCTGCAGGACACTTGGCGGAGCCAAGAGCCAGGATCCACCACTAAAGCCTCACGTTCCCACCAGAAGGGGCACCAGGCTCCCGGCCCACCCCACCCGGGACCAGGTGGCCCTCAGCGTCACAGAGGACCAGTGCTCATGCTCTTCCAGACCTCGGCACCAGGTCGTCAGCAGCCGCCCGCCCTGCCACTCCTTCGTGCTGGAAGAGCCCCCAGAGGGCAGGGACTGTGCCAATTTGAGCTGTGTCCCTGGCACCCCGCGCAGTCTGGTGCACAGTGGCAGGACATGTGTGCAGGGTGAGTGGGTGACTGGTGGAGAACAGGCGCCCTCGGGCCTCCACACTTCCTGGATGGCTGCCCTGTCAGGCTCCTACCTGCCTGTCCAGACTCCTCGGTGCTTCGCTGGGACCCTAATGCACTGCGTGGTGACGACTGGGCTCCTCTTGTCTGCCCAGCTGGACTGTGTCTCCAAGGCAGGGCACGGTGGGGCCCAGATCCTGTCTTCCCCACTGACTTGCTGTGTGACCTTAAGCAAGTCACTTAATGCCTCTGTGCCTGTTTACTCATTTGTAAAATGGAGTTAATATTAATAAAAGCACCTAATTCATATGTGTCTTACTATGGAAGATTAAAGGAATGGATGCAAATAAGTTGTTCCGGCGGTCGTTACTGCTGTTAACATCTCTCGGCTCCCAGCGCCCACGGGCTCAGAATCATTTGTTGGATGAATGACTAAGTGGGCAAAGGGCTTTGTCCCTCGGTCCCCTCTGATAATAACGCAGCTGCTGAGCAGCGAGGCAGAAGCTAAAGAGCGAGGACTCGGGGGCCAGGCTGCCCGGGTTCGATCCCAGCCTCCCCGACTCCTCACTGTGTGACCTCGGGTGGCCACCTTGACCTCTGCTTCTGCTCCATAAACAGGTCGGTGGTGTTCACGCCCTGCCTGTAGACCTGCTGGCGGAGGGAGCAGATGACACGTAAAACGTGCAGGATGAGTCCCCGAGAAGCCACTGTTCTCATTACCATTCCTGGCACACGGCAAGTTTTTAATAAGAATAACTTTCCTTCCCCTCTGCCTCCACTTCCTCCCTCTAAAGGCTGGAAAGGGAAGGCGGGGAGGAGGCGAAGCTGCACGTGGAAGTTGGGGGGCCGGGGGACAGGAGAGCGATGAGGCTGCACTCGGCCTTGTCGGGAGTGGCTGATAAGTGGAGCAAATGCAGACGGACGTAGCCAGCCCTCGAGTCAGCTGTAAATAAAGTGCTGGAGCCTGGAAAGGGGAACCCGGCGGAGAGATGGTGCAGCAACAAGTGGCCGGCGGCCCCCTCCCCGCGGCAGCCCTGCCAGGGCCCACAGCACCGCACAAGGCCCCAGGTGGCAGGCCCGGAGGGGGCACAGGAGACACGGCCTGGGCGGGAGCAGTCCTACCAGGTCTGGGGCCCTGTCTCTGAGGGGCTCGGCTGCAGGCACGTCAGCAGCCCTGGGTCGAGCACGGAGGGTGGCAGAACTAGGGATTGGCCCTGAAGGTGGCAGACCCAGCACAATAGGTGGCATCTGAGGGGAGGAGGACGTGCCAGGGGTCCAGACACTGCACCTCCAAAGGCACCCAGGTACCAACTGCACCCTGCCCCTGGGCCCAGACACCACATGGGGGACATATGGCCGGTTCCTGACACCACCCTTGGGCAGGTTAAGTCACAAAAAGGGTGACTCTGGGAAATAGCCATTGGCCTAGTCATCCATTCATTAGTGAGCACCCACTACATGCCAGGCACTGGCAGTGCTAGGGACACAGTGAGGCAGACACACTGTGGTGCCGGTGCCTATTTCATGGAGCCCACAATATACAGACAAACGTTCCTTCCAGCACAACCCCCACGTGTGCCAAAATAGCCTAGTAATAACAATAGACGCTCTCAGTCACAGACACCGGGGAAGGTGGCAGCTCCTACCACGGAGCCCAGGACAGCACTCAGGAGCCCCAAACCCCAAAGACATGCCCTACCCTGGGATGGGAGTGCCAGTGGGGCTGGGAGGCTCAGAAACATCCCACCCTCAGTGGGTCCCCCTGAAAGTTGGGGTGGGGTGGCCAGGCTGTGGGGACAAGTGCAGGGACTCACCATGGAAGACTTTAGGGTCAGAGAAGCCGCTCAGCCTCCAGCACCCACCAAGCCCCAGCCTGGGCCGGGTTCTGTGCCTGGCAGCAGAGAGGGTAAAGATGAATAGGACCCAGCCCACCCTTAAGGTGCTCACAGCCTGTGAGGTACGGATGAGCAAGGAGCACTGGCCCGTCAGTGGGGCCCGAGCACAGTGGCACCTGGCTCGAGGGCTGGGGACGCATGGCCACCGGTAGGGCCAGAGCACTTCCTGGGGGAGAGATCTCCTGCTCGAGTCCTTGAAGGGTGCTGCTCGGGGCCAGGCAGCCCAAGAGAAGGGCAGCCTGGGCCTTCTAAGCAGTGGGGGCAGCAGTACCAGGGTGGGGGAGCGCACGGGCCGGAGTGCTTGCCCCTGTCCAGGGTGTGAGGGGCCGGTGGGGAATGAGGCCAAGGAGGACGGGCCCCAGGTCAGCAGCGGAGGCCAAAGAACCTGCACTCACTGTGTGCCGGGCCCCGCCCCAGGGCCTCACCTGGTCCCCCAGCAACACTGCAAGGTGGGTGCTCTTACCCCCTTTGTACAGACAGGGAAACTGAGGAACAGAGAGGATAAGAAACTTGTCCGAGGCCACTCAGCTACTAAATTGCTCTTCATGCTCCATGCTCTTCATGGTGCTGCCTTATTGCTTCTCGGGCAACAGGGAGCCACTAAAGGTTCTTGAGTATGGGTGTGGCCCGGTGGCTCTGCATGGGGCTGAGTGGAGAAGAGATGGGGGAGGAGGCTGGAGGTAGAGATCTGGTCACAACCACATCCCACAGCACTAAGGAGCAGCATGGGGACAGCACAGCCAGGTGACACTTGGGATCTGCAGCAGTGGCAGTGGATGCACTAAACCTGAGATAGACAGTCTCTGAGCCTCCTCTGACAGGAGTTTCCCAGGCCTCCCCCAGAAGACCAGGGTGGCCCAGAGGGTCCCAGGGATTTCCCAGCTCTGCTTCCAGGCCTGGCTGGAGCCTTACAGCCTCACAAGATCCCACCACCTCCCCTGTGCCGCAGAGCCCACTGCCCAGGCTCAAAGGCCCGGCCTTGGGGCTGCTCCGAAATGCAGGCGTTATTGGTAATGTTATCTGGAACACCCCGCTTCCAGAGGTCCTCATTTTACCTTCCCTGGAGCAGGGTAGTCTGTTATTTTGGTGTTTGATTTTGTTGTTTACTTGCAGGTGAAATATCCAAAGAGAGGAGATGTTTTCTTCCAACCCTCGGCTGGCAGTGCGTGGCTGCAGGGGGTGGGGAGCCACGGGGGTGTCCTCCGCGGCAAAGCCAGCCGAACCCCCGCGCTGCCTGAGAGACACAGCTGGGTCTGTGAAAATAACAAAATATGCAATTCATATTAATTTTCTGTTTAGTCACAATTTGAATTTCAAATCAGGCCCTGCATTGCCTCAGACTGACTGCGGCCCATCTCCCGGAGCCTGTCCTCAGCGCCTGGTCCCCAGCCCCTCCCGCATCCGAGCGGCTTTCTCAGGGGGGCTCAGTGCATCAGGACGGGGAGCAGAGGGCTTTGTGCTGAGACAGGCAGGTGGACACACCCAAGGCCCTGCCTTCAGAGACAGGGGCCTCAACACCCCCCGGTCTCCTCACCAGCCTTTCCCCCGAAAATCCATCACGGGGGACGGTGTCCAGTTGTGTTCCTTTCCCTTAGTGTTGCTGGACTTCACTGTGTGTGATGAGCTGTCTGTGTGAGAGCTAAGAGGGGACTCACTCATTCACCCCTTCACATACTCCCCTTTCTGGTGGCCCTTCCGTGCCTGGCTTCGGCTGCCTGAAAGCCCCCCCGCCCCTAAGACACCAAAGAGGCCGGTGGGCTTCAGCGAGACCTGTTCTTATCACCTCCTCGTCCACACTCCTGCCTGTGGCAGGCGCTTTACTCTCCTGAGCCTCAGTTCCCTCCCTTGTAAAATGGAATAACATGACCGCTGGAAGGGTCTGCCGCATGCCTGGCATGCAATATAAGAAGCATTCAGTTTGTTCAACAACACTCAGCAAGGATTTATTTAGTGCCACCGACATTCCAGGCCCTGCCCCAGGTAAACAAAACAGGCCAAACCCTCTGCACTCATGCAGAAGACATTCTAGGGCAGCAGCTCTCAGCAGGGGCAGATTTGTAGCCCAGATGACACTTGACAATGTCTGGAGACGTTTTCAGTTTCCACAACCCTGGGGGGCACAGAGGGTGCTACTGGCATCTAACAGGTGGAGGCCAGAGATCCTATGAAACATAACACAAGAAAGAGTTATCCCACGCAAAATGTCAACAATGCCAAGGTCGAGAAGCCCTGTTCTGGAGAGGAGACAGTAAACTAGACAAATAAGTGAAGACGCATCGATTGCTAGAAAGTGCTCGGTGCTAAAAAGGCCCGCCCTGCCCAGAGAAGGACGCACTCGACCTCCATGTGTCCCAGCACAGCACGAACACTGAAGCCCAGACAGCCCTGACGCTGCCCAGCTTGGCGTCGAACCAGGCCAGAGACGCCCCACAGCAGCTGCTAGAGGAGGCTCAGGCCCCTGGGGACCCCTACGGCACCCCTTTGCTGCAGGCCCTTGGGGTCCACAGATGAATGGGGCTGGGTCCCTGCCCCCAGAACCCCCAGCCTAGCAGGGGAAGCACACACCATGGTCCGATGCCTTTGTGCCCCTCTGTGGGTAGCCTGGCCCTGTCTCTGGGCCTCGGTCCCCCATATGTTGGGTCCTACCTGTGTGATTGTCTCGGGGTCATCTGGGACCTGGCCGTAGAGGACTCAGTCAAGGGTTGCTGGGGTTACAGTGCATATTGATGGAGTGACACGGAAGACTCTGGAATAATGAGAGGAGGGCATGGTAAGAGGGACTCAAAGGCTGAAATGAAGTTCACCAGGTAGATAAGATCAGGAAGAAAGGAGAGATAGAGTGACCCACTGGGTAAGTGTGTGAAGACACAGAGGGACAGGAAGGACAGGGTGTGGCCTTAGCACGCGCAAGGCCGTGATTGCCAGCCCTGAGACTTCACCTCCTAACCGCTCCGACAGTCTGTGTTCAACTTAGCAGCCAAGGGTCCCTTTGTCATGCCCATGCCTCCCATTGCAGGAGCCAAATCCTTCCCAGAGCCCACAGTCCTACGGACCTCGCCCCCTCATCTTGTGAGCCCCTCGCCCACTCTTCCCATACCCCCTTCTCCAGCCTCCTTACTGTTCCAGAAACCCTGCTGGCCCACTCCTGTCTCAGGGTCTTCATACCTGCTGTCTTTTCTGCCAGGAATCAACTCCCCCCAGATACCGCAGGGCTTGTTCCAACCTCCTTTGGGGCTTTGCTCAGTTGGTGATGACATCACAGAGCACATGACCTTTGAGCTGGGCTCCGAAGGATGAGTAGGAGTTTGTCAAACAGAGGCAGGAGGGATCCTTCCAGGCAGAGGGTCCTACATGGCTAGGGGTGCTGCATGGGAGAGGCAAGGTAGCTCCAAGGGTTACCCACCCCTCTCCAGGTGAAAGACCAGGAACCTGAGGTGCAATGTGGGCATGGTGCAAGAAGACAGCAGGGGCCACACACTGGAGGGGCTTGAACACCACATGGAAGAATTTTGACTTTATTCTTTAACTCACAGGATTTTGACCAAGCGTCACTGCTGAAATTTACATTTTAAGGAGTTTGCCTGGACACATATTTAGGACCCCTGCAGAGGGGTTCTGGCATCTTCCGTATACCTCGGTAGGCCAGTCAGCTCGCCACACTCTTTTGTCTAATGTGCACAGCTCCCCGCCAGGGAGAGAATATTCTCTTTTCCCAAAGGAGAGGCCTGGGGTGCACACTGGGAAAGAGACTGGCCCGCGGCCCCTGCCTGGTCAGAGGCTTGGTGGGAATTCAGACAGACCCAGACCAGGCCTCTCCGACCGCTCCTGCTGCCTCCCCGCGGGTCTGGTCCTGCCCAAGTCTTCCCACCTCCCCAAGGCAGGGGTAAACCTCCATACCGTCAGCAAAACGGCTCTGTGACCCTTAAAACCCAGTGCCCAGGCCACCTCTAGTGGCTGCAGAGGCTGAGAAGTGACATTTGTCTTTTTAAGTTGCATTAATTTAAATCAAGCCTTTGCCAGCTGACGATGAGTGTCTGCATGTAATAAAGCGATCTGAAGCAATCTCAGAGTGCTGCGGGACGCTGGGGCTCAGAAAACAAACCCCAAAATGAAGCCTTAGCAGCAGCCTCAGAAGCAAAAGTTCTTCTCTGACCTTCTCCTGCCCTCTGTCTCTCAGTCCCATCCTACCCGAGGTTAGCCACGGAAACTAGGATCCCGCTTCCCCAAGACGAGTCATAAAAGCCTTTTCTCAAAAGCAAGCCATAAAACCTAAAAATGTTCTGTGTGAACACTGGCCATAAAGAAATTCTCTGACCTACCTGTTTGACTGTAGGTCAACAGACCCCGGTGCAGAGGGCGTCCTGCCCCACACCCAGGAGGAGGAACGCTGCCCAGAGAGGCCAAGAAGAATCCAGACAGACAGGCCTTGCTGGGTTTCCCCACTCAGTCTGTTAGCATCAGATCACACCCTTTTTGTCCAATCATACTTCTGCATGGCTGTCCATACTTTGTTGAACCTAAGCATAAAAATGGACAATTTTCCCTACATCTTTGGGTCTTTATTCTAAAGGCTCCCACATACACACATTAAATAAATTTATATGCCTTTTCTCCAATTATTCTGCATCTTGTCAGTGATTTTTCAGCAAAACTTCAGAGGGCCAAGAAGGACATTGGCCCCTGCAGGGAGAAATGTCAAACTTGTCGGGGTTCCAGGGAAACCATGGGGTACATCTGCAACCCTGGCCTGGGAGACAAGTCCACGCATGGTCCTGCTTTGGCAGCTGCAGAGGAGGGAGCCCGCCAGGAAACAGCAGAGCTGAGCTCCCAACAAGCCCCTTCTCCCACGTGGGCCGGTCACAAGAGGTGAGGCCTCTGCAGAAACCTATCCACAGTGACAGAGAAACACCAATTCCTAGTGCCAGTTGGGGCCGTGCACAACTAAGGATAGATATTGTTCTATCCTCTCAGTGACCCCTGAGAAAGTGCTGCCCTCGCCATCCCATCGTGCAGGGAGGAAGCTGAGGCCCAGGCGTGTTGGGGACTTGCCCAAGCTCACGCAGTGTCTGCGCCTCAGTCCAATCCACTTGCCTTGCCCTGGCCATGTAAGCACAGAGTGTGCTTGGCGAGGCTACATGGAGGAGGTGGCTCTTGAGCTGAGCCCCAGAGGCTGAGGCGGGTTGGGGTATCTTCGGCAGGGAAACGCCATTCCCAGGAAGGGGAGGAGAACCAGCAGAGGAGCAGGGCTGACAAGCTGGGGCAGAGCTGGGGATCAAGACAGAGTGGCCCTCAAGTCCCAGATTCATCTCCCCAACTCATTTCGAAAAAGGGGAGCTGGGGAGAAGCTAAGGAAACAGCAGTACTCACTTTCTTCTTGGAAGAAAACTCTTAGGCTGAGATTTTAAAATTCTTTTTCTTCTTGAGAAACATCTCCAGTTTCAAGCTTGCATTTTTGGCAACCTCCTCTCTGCCCTCTGCTCTGAGTCCCTTGGCGTTCAAGGAAAATGATGCACGCAGAGGAGGGTATACCACGTCCAGCAGGGACAGAGGCCAGGCAGGGTGGGTGGGCGCAGCAACAGGGCAGGGGGCAAAGGCTTGAAGAAATGCCGGCTCTGAGGAAGTTCTTTTCTGGAGGGAACCACCAAATAGAGGCAAGGAAAGAAACATGCCCTGTGTGCCTACTGTGTGCAAGCACCACCCCGCCACTTCCACATATACCTGCTTGGTGGCCCACACTCAACACTCTTGAATCAGATGATGATTTGAATCCCAGCTCCGCCTTTAGGCTGGTCAACATTGATAAAGCACCCACTGTATGCAAGCACCACCCAGGCACTTCCATACCTGCCCTCTTAGTGGCCTGCACGCAAAACTTCTTGAATCAGATGATGCTTCAAATCCCAGCTCTGCCTTTCGATAGCCAACACTGCTAAGGCACCTGCTAGGTGCATGGTTGTCCCCATGTCCGGCGGAGACCTGAAACCAACCCAAGGGCTGGCCAACGCCTGCCGACCTGCGGCTGAGTCAGACTTGCTGCAGCCCTCCTGAAGACCCATGAGTGAGAAAATGAGCTGCCTTCCTACATAAGCCACCAAAGTTTTGGAGTAATTTGTCACACAGCATTATTGCAGCAATCACTGCCTGACGCATGGTGACAGCATGGTACAATAATGGCTTTGTCGGAGGCATAGCCAGGTGAGCTCAGAGGAAGGCCCTGAAGAGTAAGAGAAGCTTCTAGGAGGAGGCAACATGTGAACTGAGCCTTGAAGGGTAGGTACGAGAAGAAAGTCGGTGGTGTTCCCGGAGGTGGCGTGACCACATGACAGGCAGAGGGCAGGGGTCAGCGGTGGACCAGGGGAAGCACGAATGTCCCAGCCAGGAGGTATTGTCCTGAGGCTGGTCCTGGGGAAAACATTCCTTTTTTAGAAATTCCAGAGTCGATTCCCTGCAACGTGCAGGCAGCAAGCGTGTGTGTTAAAAGCCAACATCAGACTGTAGGGCTGTTGGCTGGGTTTTTTTTTTAATTTAATATCCTCCCAGGTTTTAATTCTGCAGCCTTTGTCAAAACCTCTGCCTCAGAAGCCACCCCCTTTAGGAGATTTTCAGTGGCCGAGTGGCCACACAGCAGCCTCTCAGCGAGCAGCTCACACTGGGCTGTTATTTTTCTCCCTGGTCTGGCTGACGCCATCCCTACCATCGGGCCCCTGCCCCCGGGAGCTGCAGCCCGCCCGACTCCCCCCCACCATCGACACCAAGATCCAAACGTGGCCCTGGCCTGAAACCGCGCAGGTGCCCTCGTGGATCCCACCGTCCTCACTGCACAGGACCACCCTGTGCCCAGCCCTGCCCAGCCCCCACCTTCACCTCCCGCACGGGCCGCGGCCCAGAAAGGACACACATGGCACTCACTACATGCACTACATGCAGAAAGGACACTACATGCACGCACATGCCACACTCACACATGTCACACATACCACACTCACCTACACACACATTACACACATTCACACACCACACACACCACACTCACCACACTCACATACACACCACACTCACACACACACACAGAACACGCACACCACCTTCACACATGCACACGACCCACATCCCCATGGAAGCGGGGCAGTGCCAAGACCTGAGGATGCCAGAGAGACACGAGGGAGCTGATGTGTGTCCCTGGGGCGGGGTCCTGAGGGCGGGGGGGACTTGTGTCTGGGCAGGCATTCTCTCCTAACGCCGCATCGCCGGCATCGCCACAGAGCCCTCCACTTCTCTGGCAAGATAGCAGCCACAGCCTCCCAAATCCAAGCCCCATCGTGGGCCTGAGGTGGCTGCTCGCTGGAGACCTCGTGGCTCCGGCTTCATCTCCAGGAGGGCTGGTCTCCAGCCCGAGTCTGGCAGGAGGCGCCGGCCAGGTGGAGGCCTGGGACGGGGACTCCCTGGTCTGCAGAAGGTGCAGCCTGGGGCCCCAGAGCAGGACACAGCCCATAAGAATCCCACTCAGCCACACGACTCCCAAATTCTCATTCCCCCCAAACACCCCGCCACGCACACACGTCAGCAGCTCCACGTCCTGAAGGTGATGGGGCTGATCGTGCCTTGCCAAGTCCCCGCGGACAGCGCAGCTCGGCACAGAAGGTGCTTTCCTGGTGGGCCTTGCGGCAATCCCACGGGGACGCTGGCACACTGGCCAGCTGCCTGCCTCTGTTACGTCCCTCTGTGTAGCGCGTCTTACTGCGAGGCGCACTCGTGGTGAGGAGCTGTCACTGAGATGATATGGAAGCTCGCGGAGGTAAAGTGGAGGTGACGTGATGGCAGTGTGGGGGTGACATGGAGGTGACGTGATGGCAGTGTGGGGGTGACGTGGAGGTGACGTGATGGCAGTGTAGGGGTGAGTGGAGGCGGGGGGCCATGGTGCCAAGCGGCTCACACCTGGGTGCCACCCTACGCAGCTGCTGCTGTGGGACGTGGCCGGCATCCCCCAGCAGACGGGACCGCAGGCCTCCCTCCAGGGCTGTGGGAGGAACCTGGAGCTGGCGTGCCGGAGCTCCGGGGTCGCAGCGGGTACTGAATCTTGGTGGGTTTCCTCACTTCTGAGAGGAGAGCAGGTCGGAGAGATGTCACTGGGGACCCCCTCAATCCCCAGCCATCCTGCCCCTCCGCTCTGCAGGCTCGGTGACACCAGTCGGCTTCCCAGCCCCTCACTGCCTCACAGGTTGCACCTCAGGCTCTGTTACCTGAAGGGACTTCTCTGGCGATGTCTGGGGTGGGGATGAGAACACCAGTGTTGGGGTTTGATAGACCCAAGTTTTAAACCCCCCACCCCCAGCTGTGTGGCCAAGACAACTCACTGTCCCCCACCCCCACCCCTGGGACTCCACTTCCTCACCTGAAAACAATGAGGAGATGCAGGTTCATGGCCCTGCACAGCTCGCAGCGGGTGCTCAATAGATAGCAACGGCCACGGTGGTTAACGCTGCTCTGGAAAGGGCAGGTATTGGGGCAAAGATGCAGACTTTCCAAAAACATGCACACTCTGAGAAGCCTGTGTGTCCTGCATGCCGAGGACACACATTCAGCTGTCCTCTGATCCAGACCCTGCAGCCAACCACATGTGAGACATTGGCTACTACACGTGGCTTCTCTGGGCTCTATGAGATGAAGTATTACATGTTCAATACTTCAGGGGCCAGGTGTAGGACCATAAGGTGTGGTGGCACTGTGGCCACTTGGGTGCAGCCTGCAGACCCTGTGCAAAGGCAAGACTGATGAGCAGCCTGTACGCAGGGATATGGCCACACCTGCTGTCAAAGTGATCAAATCCTTCTGCACTGCCACCTGACCCCCTGCTGTACCCCTGCCACCCCGGACCCTGGGGTTCCCCTGGATTCTGCAACTAAAGAGCCAGCCCCTGGCCAGTAGGGCCCTGTGGGACCTGCCCTGGCACCAAGGCTGTGTCCATTCTGAGTCTTTGGGGCTGGGGCTGTCCCAGTTGTTAACTAGTTTCAATTTCACGCCTGACAAAAGACACATAGATTAAAACATGTCTTTTAAAAATATAGTTCTGACCAAGTGAAATATAGCTGAGTCTTGATTTGCTCTTGGTTGGGACCTCCAGTGTTGGGGTGGGGGGACATTGACGATGGGTCTGGGACTCCCAGTCCCCACCTGGCCAAGTGGCTGAAAGCACAAGCCCTGCCCTTTCCCCCCAGGGTGGGAGGTGGCCCTTGAACATGACAAACAGATTTATGGTGCCCCGTTTTTGCTCTCAGTGTGAAATGCCCATTTCTTTTTGCTTGGGTGCCTTATGCATCCTCTAAGATTGGGCTCTGGCACTGCTGCCTCCAGAAAGCCTTCTTAGACAATCCTGTAGGGGTTGGGTGCCTCCTGGGCCTCCACAGACCTCAGTACTTCTCTCTGTCAAGGCCCTATCAACTGCTACCAATGTTATGTCTTTGTTTCTGTTTCTACTGGACTTTCTTGAGGATGGTGCTTAGTAAAGAGGAAGTGCTTAGTAGTAAATGGTTGTTGAGAGAATGGACAGAAGGATAGATGAGTGGATGGATGGGTGAATGGATAGATGACGGACGGGTGGACGGATGGATAGATGATGGACGGGTGGACGGGTGGATGGATGACGGACGGGTGGATGGATGGGTGGATGGATGATGGATGGGTGGATGGGTGGGTGGATGTTGGACGGGTGAGGGTGGGTGGATGATGGACGGGTGGACGGGTGGGGGTGGATGACGGACGGGTGGACGGGTGGGTGGATGACGGACGGGTGCACGGGTGGGTGGATGACGGACGGGTGCACGGGTGGGTGGATGACGGACGGGTGCACGGGTGGGTGGATGACGGACGGGTGGACGGGTGGGTGGATGACGGACGGGTGGACGGGGGTGGATGCGGAGGGTGACGGGGGGGACCCCTTTTTTTTTTTTTTTTTTTTTTTTTTTTTTTTTTCCCCCCCCCCTTTTTTTTTTTTTTTCCCCCCTTTGGGCCCCCCCCCCCCCTTTTTTTTTTTCCCCCCCCTTTTTTTGGGGGGGGGTTTTTTTCCCCCCCCCCTTTTTTTTTTTCCCCCCTTTTTTTTTTTAAAAACCCCTTTTTTTTTCCCCCCTTTTTTTTTTTTTTTTTTTTCCCCCCCGGGTTTTTTAAATTTTTTTTTTTTTTTTTCCCCCCTTTTTTTTTTTTAAATTTTTTTTTTTTTAAAGGGGGTTTTTTTTTTTTTCCCCCTTTTTTTTTCCCCCGGGGGGGGCCCCCCTTTTTACCCGGGGCCCCCAAACCCTTTTGGGGGGAGAAGGGGTTTTTTTTTTTCCCTTTTTTTTTTGGGTTTTTTTTTTTTTGGGGGGGGGGGGGTTTTTTTTTTTAATTTTTTTTTTTTTTTTTTTTTTTTTTTTTGGGGGGGCCCTTTTTTTTTTTTTTTTTTTTTTTTTTTTTTTTTTTTCCCCCCCCCCCCCCTTTTTTTATATATTCCCCCCTTTTTTTTTTTTTTTTTTTTTTTCCCCTTTTTTTTTTTAAAAATTTTTTTTGGGGGGGGGGGTGGGGGGGGGGGGGGGGGGGGAAGGGGGCCCGGGGGGGGGGGGGGGTTTTGGGGGGGGGGGGGTTTCCCCCCCCCCCCTTTTTTTTTTGGGGGGGTTTTTTGGGGGGGGTTTTTCCCCCGGGGGAGGGGGGTTTTGGGGCCCCGGGGGCCCCCTTTTTTTTTTTTTGGGGGGGGGGGCCCCTTTTTTTGGGGGGGGGGTTTTTTTTTTTGGGGGGGGTTTTTTGGGGGGGGGGGTTTTTTTTTTTTTTCCCCCGGGGGGGGGGTTTTTGGGGGGTTTTGGGGGGGGGGGGGGGGTTGGGTTTGGGGTTTTATTTTGGGGGGGGGGGTGGATTTGGGGGGTTTTGGGGGGGCCCGGGGGGGGGGGTTTTCGGGGGGTTTGGGTTGGGGTTTGGGGGGGGGGGGGATTGGGGGGGGGGTTTTTTGGGGGGGTTTTTTGGGGGGGGGGGAAAATTTTTTGGGGAAATTTTCCGGGGGGGGTTTTTTAATTTTTTTTTGGGGGGGGTTTTTTTCGCCCCAATTTTTTCCCCCGGGGGGGGGTTTTTTTGGGGGGGGGAAATTTTTTTTTGGGGGGGGTTTTTTTAAAAATTCCCCCCTTTAAAGGGGGGTTGGGGGGGGGTTTTTTTTCCCCCGGGGGGTTTTTGGGGGGTTTGGGGGTTGGGGGGCAGGAGGGGTTTTTTTGGGGGGGGCCCCCTTTTTTTTTTTGGGGCCGGGGGGGGGGCCCCCCCCCGGGGCCCCGGGGGGGTTTGGGGGGGGGGGGGTTTTTTTTTTTTGTTTTGGTGGGGCCAAAAAAATTTTTGGGGGGGGCCCCTTTTTTTTTAAAAGGGGGGGTTTTGGGGGGGGGAAAGGGGGGGGGGGAAGCCGGGGGGGGGGGGGGCCCCCCCCCCCCGGGGGGGGGGCCCCCCCTTTTTTGGGGGGGGGGGTTTGGGGGGTTTTGGTTGGGGGGATGGGGTTGGCTCGTTTTTAAAGCCCTTTTTGGAGGTGGGTGGATGAGGACGGGTTTTTTTTGGATGGGTTTGGGGGGGAGCTGGCATGGGGGGGATGGGTTGGGGTGGGCGGATGGAGGGAGGCAGGGTTGTATGGATAGATGGATAGAAGGATGCTTGACCCACACATTTTGCCGGCACGTCTCTGTGGGATGTGCTCCGTAGCCTCAGGTTTACATTCCACTTAGTGGAGCCATCCCACCCTTCCTTCACTTCTGCCCCTGTCTTTCTGTGAATGTCTAAGTACTGATGTCTTGGGAGCTTTCCTGGCAGCCCCAAGTCCTCTCCACCATCTTTCCCAGGAGGCCTTAGGGGTTTTATGCCCTTGCGGCTCTTCTGCAGTCCCAAGTTCTCAGGGCGGGCATGCAGTCTCTTGCTAGACTCCCACACACTTCTACCTCCTAAATTTGGTGACTTCCTGAGTCTGGAGGCGGCAGTACAGGTGGCAGGGAGAGCTGGTTTGGTTACTTTATTTGAAATAGGTTCTGTCCTTTCTTTGCTGTGTGGCCTTGAACAAATTGCTTAACTGCTCTGAGCCTCAGTTTCCTCATCTGCAAAATGGAGAGAGCTTGTGTTTCTGTGAGAGAAAGATGCTGAGCATGGAGTGCATCCCTGTGAGGTTGCCCTTCCCCAGGGCAGAGGGAGCCGGGGCTTTTCTAAAGCTGGGGTCTTCTTTGGAAAGTTTGCCTCACCTCATCGTCCCCAGGACGTGGTGCAAGAGAGAACTGCCACAGTGACCGTTTGAGTGGTGCTATCGCTCAGCCTCCACACTTGGAATGTCAGCAGTTTCTGAGGGTTCATAACCTAGCACATTGTAGGAATCAAACGCATCAGGGCGCAGTCAGGGCTGCGCCACTTCAGCACTGAAAGGAAGTCACTCAGGAAAGCAGGAACCGAGCACCAGGATCAGTCCCTGTGGAGCGAGGTCCTGCCCAGACCCTGGGGATGGCTGCCGGTTGGCCTCAGGGGAAGATCCTGAGGGACCCGGAGGGCAGGTCCAGGCATGTGCGATGACCTGCCCGCGGCGCGGCTGGCCCTCCCTCACGGTTGCCCCTGGTGTGAACAAATGGTGTGCGTGCCACCTCTGGGAACTGTAGGGCGGATTTTGTGGGACCTGCAGAAACACTGCTCCCCCAGACATGGGGGAGGGAGGGACTCCGCGGTGAGCCAGGTCCGGGGGTGAGTGTGAGCTGGGGATGGGCACTGAGTAACGCGGGAAGCCAGAGGGGCCTGAAAAGAGGACAAGAGGAAGGATGGAGACACGCTGGCTGCAGGGCACAGGGCTGGGGGCTGGGGGTCACAGTCACTGAGTCTGAGCTGACCCGTAGCAGGTTAAGTAGAAAAAGGTAGAAAATAAGTTTAGCTGCAAGTAGCAGAAAACCTGACCACCAGGTTTGAACCTGCAGGAGTTTATGTTTCTCCTGTAACAAAAAATCTGGAGGGTGCTGCCCCTAGAGTTGGGCTGCTGTGTCTCTGGACATCACATCCACGTCCCAGGCAGGAAGACGGAGGACAGGAAAATGCCTTTTTCCTCGAGGTCTTTGCTTTTGCATTCAAGAAGGGAAGCTCCTCCCAGGAGACTTTCCTTTACACCTCATCGGTTTCAACTGGGTCATATGCCCGCCCTCTGACCAATCACAGGCCTGCACTATGTGGGTGCCAGGACTGGCGTGGACCAACCAGAATTCACCCCCTTCCATTGGGATGGGACTTACCTTCCTGGAGATCTGGAACTCTCCAGGAGCTACCTGACCGTTTGGGGTTGGGGAAGCAGGATGGGTGGTGGCCTCTGGGGAGGCGAAAGACAGTAACCTGCTCTGAGCAAAGTATGTGACACATGACCTTATTTACGCCTCCAACCCCCATTAAACCTTCTCTGTGTGCGGCTTCCCTCCCTTGCACACCTCCAGTGACGGGGAGCCCTCCACCTGCCCAGGCTTGGAGGCTCCAGCCTGTCAGAAAGTTTTCCTTGGACTGAACTGAAATCTGGCTCCTTAGGGTCCACTTGTTGGTGACGGGTGTGTTCTCCTCACCGTGGTGGCCTTGCACGTGGCAGAAGGCCACTCCCACGGCCTTCTCCAGGACAGACCCTGCCTCTCCCACTGCTCCGTGCAGCTCCATCCTGGCAAATGCAGTGAGCTGCGCGGGAAGGGAGGGATGCTGGGATGGCCAGGCCAGGGAGGAGCCGTGCCAGGGCAGGCAGCGAGGGTCCTGTGGCTCACAGCCCGGCCTCTGCTCCTCACAGGCCTGCTCAGCTGGCTCCACCCCTGCACCAGGCTTGGGAGGACCTCACAGTCCCTGGGGCCACTGGAAAGCAGGCAAGGATGGAAACCCGGCCTGGAACGTCCCAAGCACACTCCAGGCTCTGGTCAAGATGCTTAGAGAAAGCTCAGAAAAACAAGGCCCGCGAGCCACGTCCACAGTCAGGAGGCCGACTTGTCCGGCCCCTGCCTTCAAGCTTTCGAGCTGTTGGTGGAGCTTCTTGCGGGCTGCACTGTCTTGAGTGGGAGAACCCTTGCAATCTCCCTGGAGTCCCTCAGGCTTAGGGTGAGAAATTAATCAGTTCCCAGGAGTCTTTAGAATCTCTCTCTCTCTCTCTCTCTCCCTCTCCCCCAACCCCCACGTTATAAAAGATTCTTAACAAAAAACACCTTGAGATTTTCCAGGGCCTGAATTGAGCTGCCAAAGAAACTGCAGATTCTGGAAAACAAACCACTGGCAATGATCCTTTGGCCCAACCAAGGAGAGTGTGAGCAAAGATTCACCCCTCCCCCTCCCTCCTCGACTCCCCAGCAAGCACAGAACCTGGTTCCCAGGAAGGTCTGAAGAGGGGGCACCAGGCCACTCTCAGTGGGGTACTTGCGTGCCGAGGGTGGCCAGCATTTTCCTGAGATAGATGAGCAACAGACTGTTGCTCTGCTGGGGAGAGAATATGGCCATCAGCCACTTTTTCCAGACCCTCTGCCAAGGTGTGCTGGAGGCAGGAATGGCTGCTGACGGCCAGCAGGGGAGATGACAGGGGACAGAGGCCCCAGGATGTTGGAGAGGATGGGCAGGCCCTGCGTGCCTTGGCCAGCTCAGTGCAGACAGGAGCCCCGGCCACAGCCTGTGGTCCCTGCTGTGAGACGCTCTCATGTAGGGAGCCCTTAAGGCGGGACGGGGCCCCCCTTCTTCCTTCCTTCCTCCTTCCCTCCTTCCTGCTGCACAGAGTAGGTGGTTAGGGGCACAAGCTCTGCAGTGAGACAGTTCCGAGGGCCAATGCCAGTCTGCATTTCCTGGTGTGGCCTCAGGGTACCTACTGCCTCCCTGAGCCTTCATGTCCTCATCTCTGGATGGGACTCGTAATACCCAGCTCGGCTAAGTCATGCTGCTACGACAAATGACTCCCTAACCTCAAACCAGTGGCCCGACACAAAGGCTTATTTCTTGCCCAAATTCAATGCCTTGCCTCTTGTCTTTGTCACCTTTGGGTTTCTCGAAAGCCAACCTTGAGATAACACTTTGCATGCGAGCAGTTTATTTGGGAGATGACCCCAGAAAGTGCCAGTAAGGAAGTGGAGAAATGAGAAGTGGGGGAGGGAAGCCTTACAACGGGCAGGTGATGACTGTGGGTCGATGGGCGCAAGCCCACTGGGGGTCCACCTCGGAGCTGCCCCACCCAGGGGCAAGAAAGCCGGGGCAGTCCTGTCCATCCTTGCCTGGGGGCTGATCCCAGAGGTGGCAACTCCCCGGGATGTTCGGCCTGCCTGCGCAGAGACACAGGCGAGCACCCAGACCTGCTCTGGGCAGAGGGAACTCTTACCAGATCTCTACCCATGGCCATTTTAAGTCTCTTGTCATCCACAGACAGTTAGTGCTTTACTCCGATGCCTTCCTGAAAGTTCTGCAAGCAGCTGCAATACAAGAGCAAGAGATTCATGGAAAAGACTGCCAATTATATATTTCTGATAAGTTTAAGACATATCATTGAACTGGGGGTGTTCCTAGCCTTATAGCCCCAAAAGCTGAAGCTGGATGACTTGATGTAAACTTCAGAGGATTTGCCACAAGCGCGTACATGCGGGCAACCTTCCTGCCTGTGCTGTGTGAGCCATGCGCAAATTTCACCAGCAGGCCCAGTGACATCACCAGACATTCAGCAGCAAACCGTGGAACTCCATTCGGTAGAAAATGTCATATTGAGGGGAAGAAAGCTGTTTCTATGTCAATAAGTCAGAAATTGTAGCCTGAAATTTTAAAGATATAAAGATCAGACCCAGGTATGCCACCAGATCTGGGGAGCATGATCAACTGATCTTTTTAGTTGGTTAAATCTTGGTCCTTGGGGACCTTGGCTTTGGAGTATTTTTCAAACTCTTGGTATTACCCTCCCATCAGCCACATTGATAGCCTCCCATCGCATTGTATTCTCTCAAGAGTCAACAGCCACAAGTTTGCAGATGATCTGTCTCCATGAGCATTTTGATGAGTCATAGAAAGAATCTACTGAGACTCTAGTTTGTGACCTATCAATTCCTATGGAAAAGAAAAAACATGAGGTGACCAGGAGTATCACTGAATCCTTGGTCACATGCTCAGTTCAACTGAGAGGATGACCAAAAGGGGACAATTGTTAAAGAAAAACAAAAATGGAGGCCACAGTTTAGATACAGCCCAAGGCCAACCACCCACAGGCACGTAACCAAAACTGAAGTCATCCCCATTTCCCCAAAACACTAGCTCTAATAGTAAACAAAACACAAAATGTAAGCTTTACATTCCTGTCAGCATCATTCTGTGAAATTAAACCAATCAGCTATAGACAAATCAGTTTAAGCAGCTCTGCCAGCCTTAAAAAGAATGATAATGTATAACAGCCAATCACAGAAAAGGTCACAAAACTTCCTCCTTTGTGCTGTGACTATTGTGAGCTTCTTACTGGTGGTTTGAAGCCTCCCAGTTCAGACACTGTCCTTTCGTATGCACAATAAACTTCTACAGTTTCAAAATTTGATCAGATTTTATTTTTCACAGTACTGAGTTCTGGAACAATGAGCATCCTGTCCCTGCCTGCAAGTCTTTGTTGATTTACCTGAATCACATGTTACTTTTGTTTCCTCTACTGATGGGAAGCAATGTGTGTTTTTTTCTTTATTGGTGATGGGTTAAGGGGCACATCGTAGAAGCTGGGAGGCTACCAAGGGGACAGGAGAACTACATAAAGTGGAGCTTTTAAGGTCACCAGGAAGTCCTCAGAAGGGTCTGCCTGAGTCTATCCACTTCTGTCAACCTCACAGCCTCTACCCTGGGTCAAGCCACTTTCATCACTCCCCTGGTTCTGGCACTGCTTGTACCTGCCTCCCTGCCTCAGTCTCTCTCCCCTACTCCACCTTCCATGTGGTAGCCAGAGGCATCTTTCTAAAAGGCAGACCTGACCTTGGCAATCACCTGCTTAAACCTTTCAGTGCCTCCCCATTGCCTTTAGGACAAAATATCTTTGCTTAGCCATGCATTACAGGGTGCTCCAGGATCTGGCCCTTGTTTTCCTCTCTGAGCTCACATCTTCCCTGCCTTACTCCCTATACACCATGTGGATTGAATAGATTTTGGCTCTGGACTCTGTACATGCTTTGGACTCTGTCTGAAGACTTGTCTCCTCCATTCCCTTATCCTTCCCTCTGCCTCAGGCCCATCTGGGTACCTCCTTGCCCCTCCCTGCCTGGCTGTATCTGGGGCCCCTCAGTGCAAATGGCTTCTGTGTGTCCTTCATGCCCAGGAGAGGCAGTACAGCAAGGTGGCTGAGAAGGAGGGCTCTGGAGCCAGGCTTCCTGGGTTCAAATCACAGCTCAGCCACAAACTAGCTAAGAGACCTCAGCGAATTCTTAATGTCTCCATTCCTCAGTTTTGCTTCTGTAAAAGGATCATCCTAGCCCTACCTGATGGCAAAGCTGTGGGGATTAGTGAGGTGAAGGTGAACATGAAGAGCTTGGACCTTGCACCTGTAATTTCTCCATGAGTGTTTGTCCGGGAGCAGTACCTGGCCTGGAGTAGGCAATTTTCACAGTCACCCTCAGCATTGTTGTCTGTCTTCTAGTTCCTATTAGACCACGAGCTCCCAGAAGGCAAAGGCTGTGTCTGTCTGATTCCCACTGTGTCACCACTGCCTGGGCCAGAGCCAGGGCTGACTCAGGAAGCGTGTGCTGAATAAGCAGCAAACCATATCATCCACACGACTGCATCATTGTGCAGCTGCACTGGAGCGTAGAATTCCCTGGTGTGAATACACCTCAACTTGTTTCCATCCTCCTGCTGATGGCCATGAAGTCATACTTTTGATGACTACTTTATTATGCCTAAAATACTAGCAAGTAGGGGTTTATGTGCAAAGCCCCTGTTGGGACCCCCAAGCCCCAGGGTCTCTTTGGTCCATACTCTACCGACAATTGTCCCCCAAGCCCCAGGGTCTCTTTGGTCCATACTCTATCGACAATTGTCCCCCAATCCCCTTTCTTTCCCTCCTCCCTCTCCGCCCCTCTTCCCCCCACTCCCCACACCCCTTCAGCATATATTTAAGCTGCTGGTGTTAGTGTTAGGAGCCCAGGGTTCAAAGGTGAACAAGCCACAACGCTGCCCTCGTGCTACGGTCTCATGGTGGAGTGAGCCACAAGGAGGTCCTTCCGCCTCATCTCCAAGCAGGGTGAGAGAGGAGCGTGAGGGTGAAAGGCGAGGGGCAACCAGGTGCGAGGAAGCCACTTGGCTCACGTGATTAGGAAGCGCAGCTGCTGGGCCCTGCTGGGTCTGGGGCCGAGACCCTGGGCTCTTGTCAAATTCGTTACTTTCTAGTTGGACAATGACCTAAATCTCACCCCCACCCCATCCCCATCTCTAAACCCGCCAGGGTTGTTTTGGAGACCAAAGGGCTGTGTGAGATCTTTGTGAATAACAAAAACCCGTCCAGAATTTTGCTTTATTGAATGCTACTGTCTCATGTAAATGAATGTTCCTGTTTAAACCTTTCTTTTAAATTATAAGACTAAAACACGTGCGTTGAAAAAAGCTGAACCACATACATGTTGATAAAATAAAATGTGAAAGGCTCTCTCTGAACCCCAGGGATCGCTGCTGCCAACATTGTACTCGCTGTAAAGGCAGAAACATCTAGAAGGCAAGGAGGCTTGGCCAGGGAGGAGGGGCCTGTCCTGGCTCTGCCTCCATTCCCCAGCTGTGTTCTTCGCAAGTCACAGATGCTCTCAGAGCCTTGGTTCGTCACGTTTACAGTGGGGATGAGAACGGCCCTGCCTCGCTGCCTTAGTAGGGGCTGCATGCACCGATCACCTGGCCCAGCGATGGTAAGCAGGTTCCTCGGCTGCGGTTCCAAAGCAAGGGAGGTATTTTGCTGAGCAGGCACGAGTTGTGACTAGTTTTCTTGCAAAAGCCAAGTGATTCCTGTCACAATTCCAAGGGCGATTTTCATGGCAAATAAGCTGTGCGTGTTGGGCTTCGCTGTTTTGTTTGTTGAGGTCATCTAATGTGTCCCATCCCATCTATTTCAAGTCATGCTTTCCAAGTTTTTGTTTTAAATTGTGGCAAAGTACACATAATATAAAACTTACCATCTTAACCATTTTTAAGTGTATATTTCAGTAAAATTAAATCCATCCACAGTGTTACACAACCACCACTGCCGTTCATCTGTACCACACTTTCCACCTTCCCAAACGGAGGCTCTGTCCCCGTTAAACACTAACTCCAGCTCCGGACCCACCATTCTGTGTTCTGTCTCTGCGGATTTGACTACTCTGGGGACCTCCTGTAAGTGGAATCCCACAGTATTTGTCCTTTTTTGACTGGTTTATTTCACTTAGTGTAGTTCTCAAGGTTCATCCATGTTATAGCATGTGTCAGAATTTCTGTTCTTTTAAGGCTGCAGGATATTCCATGGGAGGGTGTGTATACATACATGTATATCACATATATAACACATTAATCACACACATGCCACGTTACATATGTGTGTATATACACACACACACACTCACTCACCACATTTTGTTTATCCACTCACCTGCCACTGGACACTGGGTTCCTTCCACCTTTTGGCTGTTGTGATAATGCTACAATGAACATGGGTGTCCAAATATCTCTTTGAGACTTTGCTTTTCATTCTTTTGGGTATATACCCATCCAGGTTTTTTGTGAAGCCCCTTTTGGGTGCCATGCCTGGTGTTAGGTGTTGGGGGTGAAGAGGTCGAGGTTCCTGTCCTTAATGAGCCACGGTCTGGAGGAGAAAGGCTCAGCAGGTAATGCCCTTGGGTGTGGAGACGCCAATGTATTTATCTGAACAGTGCTTTTGCCTTTCCAATGTGCTCTCACATCTGTTACCCAGGCACTTACTCATGGGTGCTGAGAAGCAGCTATGGATATCAGCTCTATTTTATAGTAGGGAAACCGAGTCATGGGCAGATGCAACACCCTGGCTAAGATCACCTGTGCAGTTAGTTACAAAGCTAGTGCTAGAATTCAGGTTTATGGAGCCCAGTCCACAGCAGTGTTCTTAAGAAGTCCCCCATGCAGCTAGTTTTGGACATTTTGGCAGAGGCTGCAAATGCAGATGACAGGTAGCAGCTCGTGCCAGCTCCAGCTAAGAGGGAGCTGACGGCTCAGGTGATTAGGATGTCTAGGTGTCAGGCCTGCTCTGGGCTCTGCCTCTCTCTCCACCTCCTGGGTCTGCTTTCCTCCCCTCTGCCTTGACTTCATCTTGCAGTTCTTCCACACAGCTAGGGAAGCTGACTGCCAGCAGTCCTTAGACCTTAGATCCTGGAGCAAGAGGGAACTCTACCCCCTTCCCAGGCCTGTGCAGCAGATTTTTGGAGACACTCTTTTGGGCTCAGGCTGGCAGCCAGGCCCAGGCCCGAGCCAGCTAAGGGTCTGAGAAGTCGGTGGGCTAGCTGGAAGGCACTGGGCAGACCTGTGAGGGGCAGCCTGGCAGGACTCAGGGCAACGGTGGAAAAGTGGGCTGGGCAAAGGCATGGCTGTCCCCACGGGGCAGGGAGAGCTGGGGCCGCTGAGCACAGACCAGAGCAGAACAGAAGAGAGAAGTCTATCATGGGCAGCAGAGGCCCACACGCTTTTCATCTTCTTTGTGTGCAAACCCACTCTGAAAATTGATTGAAGTCAAAATAGCTGCTTTTTCAAGTGCTTCGTGAAAGTTTGTTATCCAAAGGGATTTCTGTATGAAAACCTTTCATGCTTTTTGGTTCAATATTTTAACTTTGGTCTTCAGTGTGTGGACACAGATGTCTGCCAGCTCTTCAGAGCGGGGGCCTCCCGTTCCTTTCCTACATGTCCCCCAGGGGCTGTGCCAGCCACGTCCACCCCAGCAGACCAGCTGCTTGGGGTGCAGAGGATGCCCGTGACTGGCAGCCAGGGGCTGGCGTGGGCTCAGCGCCAGGGCTGCTGGCTTGTGGCTAGCGAGAAGCCTCCACACCTTGGTCTGTGACATGGAAATAATTAAGCACAGTTCACTGCCGTGAGGCTTAAATAAAACTGCCATTGATGAGAGCACTTTACAACCTAGAAAGACAAAGCCAACGTGGGGGAATCCAACCACCTTTGGATTTTCTCTCGCCCATCCTTCCAGCGGGGGTGGGACTTCTGTGGAGCTGCTGGCTGTCAGGGGTTTTCCTTGGCTTCTGCAAAAACTCACTGGAAAGACGATGTTTGATGCCTGATAGCCCGGACCCGACCTGGCCCTGGCAGCACGGAGGGGTCTGATCTGGAGATTTGTGTCAGGGTTGTGAATGGCTCAGACGTGGGAGCTGGGCAGGGGAAGGGCTGAGGGTCGCGCAGAGGGTCCCTCGAGAACAGGGGCAGGTGGTGCCGCCTCCTGAGCTGGGTAGGGTGGGGGAGGGGAATGGGGAGGGAAGGAAACAAGGCTTCCATTTTTGATGTGCACATGCCAAGCTCGATGCCCGTGGGAACCAAGGGGAGGCGACAGCCCAACCATTGGATGACAACTTTCATTCATGGTACTCTCTGCCGTTGCTAGGCATGGCCCCTCTTTTGTGGGCTCAGGAACCCGGTATCTGTTCCTGCCAATCCACCCCCAACTTTCTCCATCTCCCAAATAGTTTTTAAGCTCTGCAGAGGTGCCAGCCCTGTTTCTGGTACTGGGAACAAACAGCCCAAAGCCCCGCCCTCGTGGTACATATAGTGAGGGGGGAGTGACAGCTAACAATACGCAGAAACAAGCATGGTGTGGTGTGCTAGAGGCAGGGCAGCTGGCCAGGGGCCGCCTGGGGGAAGAGTGCTCCAGGACGAGGGACAGGCAGTGGGCACAGGGGCCCGGGGCAGGAGGGCTTGGGCCAGGGCGGTGGGAGAGACCAGATGGGAAGCAGCTTACTCCATAGTCCTAGTTTAGCATTCATATTCTCATCACTTCGGTGAGGGAAAAATCGGAAGTGTTGGCCCTAAGTTGAAAAACAGAACCCAGGCGGCCTGATGTGGGGGGAAGAGCGGGCCTTAGAGCTCTGTATTCACTTGCAGAGCTTTTTTTAAAGTTTAACATTGCAAAAATTTTAGAAGAGCTAATATCAGCCTCCCCAATGTTAACATCAAGTCTCATTTTTAGAATAATTATTTAGAAAATTAAATAAGTAATATATGTACATAGTACAAAGTTAAAAATGCACAAAAGTTGCACACTGAGCAGCCAGTCGGTCCCCCTCTCGGCTTGCCCCAGCCACCGAGGTCTCTGTGGGAGGTGGCATGATCACAGTTTCAGGGCTTTGCCTCACTACAGTCACCAGCCCAGTGCCTCTTGGCCTTGCCCGGAAATAGGGTTCCCAGGTAAAATGCAAGACACCCAGTTGAATTTGAATTCCAGATAAACGACAACTACTTTTTAGTATAAGTATATCCCAAATAACCCAGGGGGCATACTTATACTAAAAAAATTATTTGTTTATCTAAAATTCATATTTAACTGGGTAACCTGTATTTTTATTTGTTAAATCTGACAACCCTGCCAAGGAGAGGGAGAGGCCCATGAGAGAGAGATTCAGCTTCAAGGATAAAAAGTGAATCACGTACAGGGCTAGCTTACGTCCACTGCTTCTGGGCTGCAGTCGTGTTTCTGATGCTTTGTATTTGGGCTATTTTATTCATATCTAGCAAATTGTTTCTACATATCTTAGCTTAGTTTTCATTTGTTCACTTATTTAACTCAAAGCACCTACTCTGTGTTGGCCATGGTGAAAGCAGTTGCTGAGTTTGCATAAACCAGCAGCGCCCTCCCTGTGAGGCCTTGGTGTTTCCCTGTAACACGTCAGCCCTAAGACCTGGGCCCGTGGGTCTTTGTCGCTGCTGTATGGGCAGTGCCTTCAATAGGGTCCTGGACATGGCAGGCTTTTAATAATTATTTGTTATGTGAGTGACTCTGAAAATGTGTACCAAGTATCAGCAATTTCACATGAGACTCAGTGTGGCGCTGAGGACGTGTCATCCCTTCTTGAGTAATTCTATAGGAAATACTTCCAGGGAGATGTGGTCATGCCAGGTTGTATCTTTCAATGATTGCCCATGACGACAGCTCGGTTTCCCTTGTTGTTTCATCAGTGGACATTGTCCACTGTGCCCGGAGGATTCCAGGTGGCTTCCTGGCAAATGTGTTATCAGGGGCTCCTGTAAGCTTTATTCCCCTGGACTCTCCCCTCCTGCCCTCCCTCCCCGAAGTCAGTGGTCCCAAGATGGCATCACACAGGACTGTTGTCCTCTGCCGGCAAGCTGGGGTCCTGGATTTAAAGGAAAGCCCTGGCCTGAACTTTGTAGAGTGTGTGGGTGCACACAGAAAGGCAGGGAGGTGGGCCAGGACAGTCTTCCTCTCTGCACGTGTGTGGAGTGTGTGACTTTGGGCAGGACAGGGACTCCATTTTTACCTCACAATGCCTCCCATTGCCTTCAACATTTCCCTCTCTGGTTTATATCATCTTTTTTTTCTTTTAATGTATAATAGTCTTTATCTGATGCTTCTCAAGTTATAAAAGTAAACCATGCTTGCCCGACATTGAATCCAAACTGTACAAAGATGAGCGAGGGCAAAGTTCACTCCTCCCCAGACCCCTACGTCCATCCCACCTTCCTGGTGTGACCAACGTCACAGCCTGGCCTGCCATCTCCCCGCTGGCTCCTGGCCCCTGCAAGCTCATATGAGAAAATGTCCACATGTAGAGGGAGCTTGTGTGATGTTTCTTAACTGGAAAAAAATCATTAGTTTAATTATTAGGCAACTGGATGTTTCCCCTTAGTAATACATCACAGACATCCCTCCAAGTCAGTCGACATGTGCCCAATGCTGTCATTTTTCTGACTTCATTTTTTCTGATCTCATTAAGTCCCCCTAATATCATTGTAACCCTTGGAATTTTGGCAAACACCATGTCCTTCCTCCCCAGAGCTCCTCCCTTGCCGGGCTCCCTTGGTGCCTTTGCTTACATCTTTGCCTCAGCCGGCAGCCAGGAGTTCGGGGCCGAGAGCACGTGGGGCCCCGTGCCCAGATTCGACATTAATAATCACTGAGCTCAAGAATAGACAGTCCATATTTGCCATGGCAACTGGAACATCACCGGGACCAGGTGGAACAGCCCTGCCAATGGTGGGCAAGTCGGGGCCCCCCAGGAACCGAGGGGAAGAACCCCCTCTGCACTGCCGCCAGGGAGGGTTCATTTTCCACCTTAGGGCTCTTTTTTTGTCAATTAAAAATGAGCCTCTGTAGTGATACTTTTGCAAAATAAATAACAATCAACATAAAAAAATAAATAAATGAAAATAAAACCTTCAAACCTTCAAAAAAAGAAAGAAAGAAAAGTCCTACTCCAGGCCCAGACCCAAAGTTCCCTCTCCTCCCCCGTGCTGTGCCGGCCGCTGACCGCATGCTGTTCGGCAGCCCTTCCTGAAGCTGGGTCCCAGGTGGGCTGCGCCCACCCGTGACTCACCAAGGACCCAGCACCACACCCTCCACTCCAGCAGCATCGGGGCAGAACCAGGGCTGGTGGCCGGCTCAGTCTCGGGGAGAACCTGCTCTCAGAGCTGTCCAAAGGTGCCCCCTTGTCAGGAGAGGAGGTCCCCATCCCCAGCGTTGTGTGAGCCAAGAGGGAGGGTGTGTCAGTCGGCTTGAGTGGCCATAGCAAAGTACCACAGACTGGGGGACTTAAACAACCGAAACTGACTCTCTCACAGTCCTGGAGTCCGGGGGGCCGAGATCAAGGTGTCAGCAGGGCTGGTTCCTCCTGAGGCCTCTCTCCTTGGCTTGCAGACAGCCACCTTCTCCCTGTGTCCTCACATGGTTGTCCCTCTGTGAGGGTCTGTGTCCTAATCTCCTCTTCTTACCAGGCAGATTGGATTAGATCCCACCCTAATGACCTCGTGTTACCTTAATCACCTTTTTAAAGGGTCTAATTCCAAATACAGTCACCTTCTGAGGTGCTGGGAGTTAGGGCTTCAACATAGGAACTTGGAGGGGCACAGCTCAGCCATAACAGATGGCCACTGGTGGGACGGGGTGGGGAGACATCCCTCATTATGGCTGTGACTGCAGGGACAGACGGGCTGTGAAGCTAGGATCCGCCTTTGCTCGCTGCCCTGGGGGAGGAGCCCTGGGTCCTCCTCTTGGCCCCTCTGTGCATTCACTTCCAAGATCTATGATCCCCTCAGCCTCCCCATTCCCTCAGGACACATGGTCCAAGGCCCGTTGCAGGCCAGGAAAGTGAGGGTGCCCACCCTGCACCCTAATGGCCAGCTCCAGGGCAGAGGTGGCAGGCTGGAGCATGGCCATTACTAGTCCTCAAAGACAAGAGAACAGAGGCCAGGAGGTGTCCCCCTATACTCCTGCCATACTGGCCACCCCTTGGAGGCTCCGCACAGTCTGGGCATCTCATGGATGACCATCCGAGGCACTTTGTTTCCACCAACTGTCCCTGTATCAGAAGGCCAGACATTGCCAAGGTCATGGGCTACCTTTCCACTAGGAGAAGGCCTGAATCACCCCTCTGTAGACACTGACTCACGATGTTTCTGGTTTTCTAATAGTGTTTATTGTTCTATCCTTATTAGAAAAACAATACAGCACGGGTTCACAGGTTCACAGGTTCGTTGTAGAAAATTTAGAAAATGCAGAAACAAAGAGTTAAAATCACCTGTCATCCCCAGGCCCAGGAAAAACTGCATCTGGGTGTCCTTGTCTCTCATCTTCCCTTTACGCACAAATGGCCTGATGGCAGCTGGTCCACCATCCCCTTCCTTGGGCTCTGGAGGCATCACTGCAGCTTCCAGGGGGGTGGGGGAAGGGGGAACATTCACTGCTATACCATGACAGGCCTCTTGTGAGTCCATCCCCGCTAGAGATCTCTTGGCCACACCATCACCCAGGGCTGGGGTCCTTCTCTCTCTTTGCCCCACCCATGGTCCAGCCCTCCTGGCTCCACCTCCCACCCCTATCCCTGCACCTCTGCAGGGCCCTGGCACTGTGCCTCAGCCACGCTCAGCCAAGCAAAGGGCTGCACGCCCCGAGGAGGCAACTCTGCACACGCATCCCTCCTGGCTCAGAAGCAGCTTTCACTGTTAGTCCAATGTGATACTTATTTAGCAAACACCATCTAGGCGACAGGCCCTGTGCCAGGTGTTGGGGTATGCACGGAACTGAGACAGGGTTCTTGGGGAGAATGAACCCACAAGAGGGGCTGGCACTGCATGCGGTGGATGACTACGTGGAGGAGGTCTACTGGGGAATTCGTCTCACTGTGAATTGCCTGTCTGACTGTCTCACCCACAGGCAGTGAGCACCTGAGGGCAGGGGCAGGGCTGTCCTGCCCCCAAGCCAAGCACCCAGGCGGTGCCCGGCCCAGAGTGGCCCTCATCGCATGCTGGCTGAGTGGACGTCAGCACTGGTTCAGGGCTGCCCCCGGGGTGGGAGGACTCCCAGGCACTGGCAGCCACTGCACACATGGAAAATTAGGCTCTGGAAGAGATGCAGGTGCTCGCCAGGGGACTCGAGGACTTTCAGATGGAGCCCTATGCTCCACACCCTAAGCAGCCCATGAAAGACAGTCCTTCCCTTTCTTTACATGACTTTCTACAAAATTAGAATTTTGATATATAAACTGTCTTAGATTTTGCCTTTTGAAAAACATAACCTACAATGTGGTCTGTCTACTATAGAATGTTCCCGTACAGGGCTGCAGGATGTATTTAGCTGCTTCTGTCTAGCTGATGTTCAGGTGTTTTGTTTTGTTTCTGCCCCTGTGGGCATCCCTGCTGGGATGGTTTCGTGGCGGGGGGCATCCTGGCCCCAGCTAAGCTCAGCACCCTGGAGGCTGAGCTGCCCTGGGGTCCTGCAGTGTCTGCTCCCACCTTGCATTTCCCCATCCAGTGAGTGGAGCCTCATAGGCCATCCTCCTAACCCCCCATCCCTGGTTAATGGAGGAAGTGAAGGGGTCTGGGGAGAGGCCTGGGGCCCAGGGCAAGCTGGCAGCAAGGCCCGGCTCCCTCAGAGTCCAAGGCAGATGCAGACGATTCGTGTCCGCCAAGGGCTCCAAGACCAGGTGGGAGAGGGTCCCCCCAGGGGCACACAGTGAGGGTCTCAGCCACCCCGGCTGCTGCCCCCACCTTCCTCTACCCTGCACGAGGAGATGGTGAGCTCAGCTTATCAAATCTGCGAGGCAGCAACCCCCCTGAACTGGGCCCTGCTCACCCTGTGGCGGGGTGGGTCTTTCGTTAAGCCTCCCATTCTGCCAGCCTAGGGTCTCTGTGCGGAGGAGCCACCAGCATGGAGGAGACAGGAACAGGCTCACAGGTGTCAGCAAGGGCTGTGAAGGGGCAGAGCCTAGAGTAAGGCAGGGAGCAGGGCAGGAGAGCCACTCGTTCATTCACTCATTCCCTCCCTCCCTCCCTCCCTCACCAGGTAATCAGCACCTACACTTGCCAGGCCCCATTCTAGGTGCTGGGCACACAACAGTGGCCCAGTCCCCACCCTCATGGGCTGATGCTCCAGCTAGTGAGGGGATCAGACAATAGGTTTATGCCAGATACAAAATTCAGCCCCTTGGCAGGGCACAGTAGCTCACTCTTATAATCCCAGTGCTTTGGGATGCCAAGGAGTTCAAGACCAGCCTGGGCAACATCCTGTCTCTACAAAAAATTTCTAAAAATTAGCCAGGCATGGTACATATACCTGTAGCCCCAGCTACTCGGGAGGCTGAGGCAGGAGGATCCCTTGAGCCCAGGAGTTCGAGGTTACAGTGAGCTGTGATCATGCCACTGCACTCCAACCTGGGTGACAGAGCGAGACCCTGTCTATAGAAAATAGAAAATAAAATTCAGCCCCTGAGGAGGACGGAGAAAGCAGGTCCAGATCCAAGAAAACGTCTGACGCCCGCAGGCATTTGCACGTTCCCTAGGTGGAGGAGGCGTGGAAGGCAGGACATAGGAGAGTAAGCTGGTTCAGTGTGCGGGTTTTTTTGGGGGGGGTTGTTTTTTTCCTCTCACTGGTACAGTCTGATCAGTCTGTGTTTTCAAAGCTCCCTCAGGAAGGTATGGAGGGGGCAGATGAGAGCAGGCAGGAGGCTGCTGGTCTGGCCCGGGCAGCCCAGGGGGCAGAGAGGAGGTGTGGACAGAGGAAGCAGCCAGGGCTGGTGACCAATGAGCGCTGCCTCACACTGTGCCAGGGAGGAGGCCAGTAAGCACCTGTCCACTAACGCCACTTCCCCCAAGGGACACGCCAGAGCGGCATGTCTTCCTGCTGCCCCTGGCAAATCCCACGTCAGAGGTAATGGTATTGACCAGAAAAATTCACCAAAAATGAAGGATCTGGGGGGAAAAAAAGGAACATAAATGCCTTTGCTTGGCAGGTTCCACACCACTCTAAATAAGGGCTGAAAAACAAGTGACCGCAGGCTATGAACTGCGGCAACACTGGCTCAGTCACTCCCAGAAACGAGGAGCCTGAAGAAGGGAGAACAGGGCCGGGAGGGGCTAAGGCAGGACCCCGGTAGCTGGGGAGGTGCCTCCCAGGCACGGGCCTCCAGGTCGGGGGAGGGCAGGTGGAGCCTGCAGCCAGATGGGAAACGCTCCTGCAAGCTGGCCACGCACCTGGGATCCGGCTGAGGCTGATGTGTTCATGCCCTTTCCCGACAGAACACAAAGCAGTGCACATCAGCCTCACCCCTAGCCTACCCGGTAGGAGCATTCCCCCCCATGTGCAGATGAGGAAACTGAGGCCCAGACAAGTTAAACAACTTGCCCCAGGTGCACGTTTGTGAGGCACAGACCGGGGGCCCAAGCTCAGCTCACGCTCGAGCCGGCCGGCGCTACTTTGTAGCATTCGGTCAGCGTGTGTCCGAGCCCGATGAGTAGGTCCCGAGTGGAAGTCAGGCTCTGGGTTCCATGTGCACTGAGGGGCCGACACTAAGGACGCAGAGTTCAGAAGGGAAGGGAACAGGATTTGTGGGAAGCACCGAGCAGCCCTTTCCCATCCTGGGACACCAGCCCCCAGGAGTGCCCCAAGCCCAGGGCCACAGGTGCCCTCTCCATGACGCCCTCTGCCCCGGGTCAGTGAGCCCCTCCTCCCACCCCCCTGGAGCCTGTGCCAGCCCTCAGGCTCCCATCTCGGGGTGTCCCGTTGTCTCCAGGGGCCTTAGAGAGCCGGACGGGCATTACGTGTTAGGGGAGGTGGTCCTCCTTGCCTTCTGGGGGACCAGAGTGGGGTTGAGAGAAAAAGAAACCCACTCTGAGCTACTTCAGGGGCTGGGGCAGCTGCTGCCCCCACAGCAGTGAGCCCCACCCTGGGCACTGCATGGAGGGGCAGATGGTCATCTCGGTGCCCGCAGAGCCCAGGGGGAGGGCTGGGCCAGAGAAGGGTGCAGTGGGGGCCTCCAGCTCAGAGTATGGACGAGGGGTCCTGAAGGAACCAGGACAACCGAGAGTGGGGGGGTCGCACATGAAGGAAAGGCTGAGCTGTGGTGGGAGGCACACATTTGACCGTCATCTTCTCCAGCTTCCTTGGTCCATTAGTGTGGTGTCCCCGGGCGAGAATGAGGGGTCTTGCTCAGGTCACACAGCAGGGTCTCCAGCTTCTGGTGCTGGGCCCAGAAGGGAGCGGGTGGGAAGGCGGGTTCCACCTCAGGCCTGGCCCCCGCTGCTCCCCAGCCTCCACACAGACGGCGGGGCGCCACCAGCCCCGCCTGGACACAGAGCCCCAGGGAGGGGTATTGCAGCTCATATATTCACATTTTTCACTCAAAAAGCTCAAAGCAGTCAAAACTCCTGCTCCTCCTCAGCTTCCTGAAAGCAAATCCCCAAATGCCACCAAGCATTCTGATGGCGGGTATTTATCTGCCACAAGATGCCTGCTCTGCCGTTAGGACTAAAAATACAGGGACAAAAAGGAATTCCATCTTTTCCAGCTAAGGAGCATATTGAACGCAATTTGTTGCATTGATTTTTTCCAAAACATAAATACCGTGTGCAAGATACGTACAGGAACAAAGAAAAATTGGGGGTACTTATCTAAATCGTTTCCTTGACTAAACTCTTTGCAACGTCAGGGGAACAGCCAAGCAGCTGAGGGCTACACTGCGTGTGCTGGCTCAGCACTGGGCCCGGCCACATTTCACCTGAGAACCTTACTCCATGGCACTGCAAGGCTTACCTCCAATCAGGCAAAAGCCAAGAGCTTACTTCCAGATGGGGCCAGACACCTGGCAAACGGGCTTGACCCATCCGATAATTCAAGGCTGGTGTGGAGGGGTGGAAGGCAGGGAGGGCCCAGAGAGAAGGCTGTTCAGGAGGGGAGGAAGAGATGTTCCAGGTAAGTCAGCAGCATCTTCAAAGGCCCAGTGCAGCAGAGAGCAGAGGGTCCACAGGAGCTCAGTGTGGCTGATGGGGCTGAGGCTGAGGCTGAGGCCAGAGGTCAGTGGTACATGGGGCTGGCCATCCTAGGGATGTGAGCTTCACCCAGGGATGGTGAAAGGAACCACCTATCAGACATATGGAGGGCCCAGGCAATAGCACCTCTCCCGTGTTCCGAACAAGGGGAGAGATCTGGCCAGCAACTTGGCAGATGGGACACCAAAACATCTCCTTTATTGCTGGGAAACTGATTTTTAACACTGTGGCTTCTGTCTGCAGGCCAGTAAGACTCGTGACATGAACCCTAGCGTTAGGCAAACTGACCCCAGGCCTCCCCAGTGTGGGCAGGTATCTGTGACCCTGGGGCAGAGAGGGGATGGGGGGGCTCTTGCCCGCAGACCTCATCTATGAACTCTCTCCTTCTAAGCAAGAGGAGGGGGCCAGGGTGGACGCTGGAGGAGCCCCTCCCCAGTGGCAGGGAACATTTAGGAGCAGGATGTTGGATGCTAGGTTTGAGAGGACAGAAGCCCAGGGCCCTGTCACATGAGCCGAGGCCAGATGAGGAAACTAGACGGATTTAGGACTCAACTTTGCCAAGAGCCAAATGGGCCCCGCCATGTAATCCAGGCACAGAAAACGGAGGTCGGGCGAAAGACCTTGCTCTCGGCGCATAGCGAGTTAGGGACAGGGCTGGACAGGAGCCAGGTCTCTGACTCCCCGCCCACAGCTCTTTCCCCCACAGCGTCTTCCACTTACACTTTGCTCCCGAGGATTTGCACACGCTGGAGTTTGGTGCGCCCGGTGTCCAGGTGCTGCACACAGAGAGAGAATGTCACCAAGGACCGAATCCCAGCATGTCCAGATGTGGTCAGCATCACGCCCAAGTCCACTTTACAGATGGGGTAAAAGTGGCCGGGCAGCCTGACCGGAGAGTCCTCAGCACAAAGGATCCCCGCACTCCTGAATTCCGTGTGAGGCCCGTGTCCGGGGGTCCTGCAAGATACCCCAGGGACGGCGGGCACCCAGGACGCGGAGGAGACCTGGGGGGCGGGGCTCGGTGGGGCGGGGCTCGGGATGGAGGCGGGGCTCGGGACGGGGGCGGAGACCTGGAGGGTGGGGCTCTGTGGGGGAGGGCTGGGGTGGAGGCGGGACTTGGGACGGGGTGGTGACGGGGCGGGGTTAGTGGGGCGGGGCAGGGAAGGGGCGAGCCCCGGGACTTCCCCGCCCGCCCTGCCGTCTGCTCGGAGTCCAGCTCGGTGGAAGACGCCCAGGCGGGAAGCAGAGGTCCAGGCTCTAGCTCTGATTCTGCCGCAAAACACTGTGTGCCCGAAGCAATCTGCCAGTTTCTGAAGACCTCGTATGTGCCTGGCCATTTGCTGGGTGATGGAGATACAGACTGAGAAAAATAAACAAATGACTCAGACAAGGTGGCAGACAACATCCCAGGATCCCAGCGCCCCTCCCTCAGCCTCCCGCCCGGTAGGGCCCTGCCGGGGGCCACCTCCGGTCCCTCTAAACTGGCACCGCACAAAACCTGTTTCCCAGCTCGATGACACTGAAGGCCTGCCCAGCTCTACCTCCAAATGGCTTTCAAGATGCCCATTACTTTGAGAGTGGGTTAAAGCGGGATCGGGTGACCGCTTTGTCACTCCATGGGCCCTTCCCCCAAATCCTCGTGCCGCCACCACCTTTGACTGTAATTGCTTAATTGCTTGGTCAGCAGCAGCCGCCTGATTTCCTCCACTGACAGCAACTCACCACCCATGGTTATAAAGTTCTGTATGTTGGGCCCAAATCCCTTCCTCCTACCCACAGGCTCTGGTTCTGTTATTACCTGTGGTGCAAGGTGACTTGGAAGAGACTGTCAGCCTTTCCTCCCCCCTCCCTCCTGCCACCATGCAGCCTCCCGGTGTCTGGGACCCTGGGCGGCCCAGCTGCCGCTAGAATCTCTCAGTTCAGGTTGAAGGGATCGACCACAGCAACCCTGTCAGGTCACGGCAGGTGATGGGGAAACTGAGTCAAGAGAGTGCTGACCAGAGGCAGAGGTAATACTGAAAGCCACACCTCCTCCCACCGAGACCTCTCGGCCTTCTGTGAGCAGCGTCCAGGCGGCAGAAACGGACTCTGCTGGCTCCACACCCGTCTTCTCACCGGCTTCCCCCAACAATAGCGCTACGTGCTCGTCACGCTGTTCCCTCCTCCAGCTGCTTTTCCTGCCGCTCCCTTCTGGGACACTTCCGGGACCGCAGCTTGCGCCAGGACTGCCCTCCCCGGCTGCTCCCCAGGACGGTGTCTGGCCGCGCATTGGTGTTCCCAGCGCGGGATAAGGGAGGACAGTCCTCGAGGGTGAGGAGAGGGAAGTCTCCAGGTTAGGGTTAGGGTTAGGGTCAGGGTCAGGCATCTGGAGAGAGGAAGAAAGGGACCAAAAGGAGGAAGCTGGGCGAGCAGACAGGACAGGGCTCTGAAAAGATGAAAAACAATGCTCCTAAAGCCAGCACTGCTGCTGTTTCAGCTGTTGTCCTGTGCAGCCCTGAGTGGTGCCCTGAAGTTTTGGAAGGGGGAAGGTGAGGCCCCACCGGGAGGGTCTTCTTGCTGCGTGATGGAGACCTCACCCACAGAGGACAGACAGCAGCGCTGGCATGCCACCTGTCTGCACAGTAGTCTGTCCCTCTCAGGCCTCCTCCCCCCACCATGGTGGGCCCTCGGGTCTCAATCTGACTTACGGCCCCCCTACCCCACACCATCCTTCCTCTAGCTGGAGGGGGGCGTGAGGGGAGCCGGGGAGTTGGTCAGGTCCTGCCTCTGAGATGCAAGGGTTCACAAGGACCCCTCCCTGCCCAGCTTCAACTGAAGCCTCCACAAGACAGTAAGCCTTGCCCTGCCGCAGCCCCTGCCTCTCCAGCCTACACAGGGCCCTCGAGGAGTGTGCACTCTGCATCTGATCTTTCAGCTGCCCCTTGAAGCCTGTTTCATCTCCAGATTGTTAGAACTGATACAGGGTCTGCTTCTCTGAATGCCCACCCCCACTTCCCCCCAACACACACACTGGCCCCAGTTCTGTCCCTGGGGCCTCAGAGCCCTTTGGCCCCTCTGGCCGAGGACAGCCTCTAAGTGTCTGCCAGCGACGACCACACCCACTCCCTCCTCCTCCAGGCTGAACTGCTTCTTTTCCCTCAAAAGGGATCAAAGAGCTAAATGCAAGAGCTAGAACTACAAAACTGTTAGAAGAAGACAGAGGGGAACATGCTCATTACCTCAAATTTGGCAAGGCTTCTTAGCCTTGACACCAAAAGCACAAGCAACAAACGAAAAAATAGGTGAATTGGATTTCATCAAATTCAAAACATTTGTGCTTCAAGGGACACTATCAAGAAAGTAAAACAACCCACAGAATGGAAAAGAGTATTTTCAAATCATATATCTGATAAGGGATTTGTATCCAGAATATATAAAGTACTCATGTAACTCAATAATAAAAAGACAAATAACCCAATTTAAAAACAGGCAAAGGATCTAAACAGACATTCTTCCAAAGAAAATATACAAATGGCCAAAAAGCATATGAAGAGATGCTAGACATCCTCGGGGAAATGCAAATCAAAACCACAGTGAGATGTGACTTCACACAACTCACACCCACTAGAATGGCTAGAAGCAAAAAGTCAGATGTGGAGAAATAAGAACTCTCATACACTGCTGGAGGGAATGTAAAATGCTGCAGCTACTTTGGAAAACTGTCTGGCAGTTCTTCACACAAAAATGTACACACAAATGGTTATAGCAGCATTATTTATAATGGCCAAAATGTAGAAACAACCCAAATGTTCATCAACAGATGAATAAACAGAATGTGGTAGATGCATACAATGGAATATTAGTCAGCCATATAAAAGAATAAAGTACTGGCACCTGCTATAGCATGGATGATCCTTGAAAATGTTGTGCTAAGTGAAAGAAGCCAGACATAAAAGATCGTATATCGTGTGATTACATTCATATGAAATGTCCAGAATAGAGAAGTCTGTAGAGATAGAAAGTAGATTAGTGGTTGCCAGGGCTGAGGAGTAATGGCTAATGAATATGGGTTTCATTTTGGGATGATGAAAATCAATGTTCCAAAATCAATTTTAGTGATGGTTGTACTTGTCTATGAATATATTAAAAACCACGCTGTACACTTTAAAGGGGCCAATTGTATGTTTAAAAACCACTGAATTGTATGTTTAAAAGGGCCAACTTATTGAATTGTATCTCAATAAAGCCGTTTGTAAAATAAATTTTTAAAGAATAGAAGAAAAGTAAATCATTGACCTCAGCTTTCATCTTAAGACACTAGAAAAATAAAACCAAATGAAACCCAAAATAAGAACAAGGAAAGAAATAATAAAATCAGAGTTGAAATCAATGAAATAGAAAACACAAAATAATAGAGAAAATCAATAAAATGGAAAGCTGATTCTTTGAGAAAGTCAGTAAAATTTATAAACTCCAGTTAGATTGGTCAGGGAAAAAAGGGAGCATACAAATTACCAACATCAGGCATGAGAGACATAACATCATTACAGATTTTCTTTTAAAAGTCTGAGCCACAGACCTTTAATGAAAAACACTTCAGTTCTGTCTAGAGAGGTGAAGTCTCAGCAAGACGAAACGAAAAGTCATTAGAAGCACTCTTGCTATGTTTTACAAAATTAAAAACCAATCGTGTGCACTTTTCAGGTTGTTTTAGGCAAGCAATTATAAAACTGTGTGATACACACTGCACTGGAGGAAGCCAGTGTGACACCTGCTGGGGATCATGTGTTTACGTCTTCATCTTCCCCACCAGACCCAGGGACTCTGCCCGGTGGATTTATCGCAGGATACTCAGGAACCACCCACAGCAGGTGTGCAGTAAACATTTAGTAAGCCAATAAATGGTTGGGATCATCTTTCTAGTTTGCACTGGACTTCTGTGGTAGCACAGAAGTCACCACCTGGAATCAATATGGGTTTCTGTATTCTCCACCAAAGGTTCCCTGAGCACCTCCTCTGCGCAAGCCCTGGAACACAGAGAAGAGTAGAGATTTGGACTTTGAGTTAGTGGTGTTTAGATGAGATTTTGGATTTAAGAGTTGATGCTGTAATGCTTAAGACTTTGGGGGATGTGGGGTGGGGTGAATGTCTTTCCTATGCAGGAAGGGCATGCGTTTGGAGGGGCCAGAGGGTGGACTGCTATGGGTTGAAGAGTATCCCCAAAACAGATATGTTAAAGTCCTAAGCCTCACTGCCTGTCAATGTGATCGTATCTGGGATTGGGGTCGTGCAGATGTCATTAGTCAAGATGAGATCACACTGGATTACGGTGGCTCTAATCCAATATGACTGGTATTCTTATAAAAAGAGAGAAAATTTAGACACAGACACAGAGGGAAGAAAAAAACTTCTGTTGTTTTAAGCAACTTGCCTTAGTTTCCTAAGGCTGTCTAACAAAGTACAGCAAATTGGGGGGCTTAAACAATAGAAATTTATCATCTCACACTTTTGGAGGCTGGAAGTCCAAAATCAACATGTTGGCATGGTTGGTTCTTTATAGGGCTGTGAGGAAGAATCTATTCCAAGCCTCCCTTCCAGCTTCTGGTGGATTGCTGACAATCTTTGGCATTCTTTGGATTCTGGAAGCATCACCCTGATCTCTGCCTTCATCTGCACATGGCGTTCTCCCTGTATGTGTGTCTGTCTCCAAATTTCTCCTCTTTTTAAGTGCAAATATGTGCACATTCCAGGATACTGGGGGTTTTAACATATGAATTTTGGGGGAACACAATTCAACCCACAACACCAGTTCAGGGTTCCAGAATTGGCTTACTTCTTATCTTAATCGTAGATTTACAATGTAAATGAGCCATAAAATGTATTGATCTTGTTTTGTGAGAATTATTTAATTTGTTGGTCTTATATATTTCACTACTTAGAAGAAATTAAAATTGCCTAGGCAAGAGTTCTCATAGAAGTTTGATTTGCTTCCATTCCTGGTTCTCTGCCAGAATTCTCCTAAGCACATCCATTCCTGCTTTTGGCAGAACATTTTCAAATCCATCCTGGGTATTTTTTCACATTATTACTATTTTTAATGGTGACAAAATATATAGAACATAAAATTTGCCATTTTAACCATTTTTAGGTGTACAGTTCAGGGGCATTAAGTACATTCACATTGTTGTGCAACCACCACCACCATCCATCTCTAGAACTTTCTCATCTTCCCAAACAGAAACTCTGTCCCCATTAGACAATAATTCTCCCCCACCCCCACCCAGCACCTGGGAACCACCATTCTGCTCTCCATCTCTATGCATTTGCCTATTCTGGATACATCATGGAAGTGGAATCACACAATATTTGTCCTTTTGTGTCTGGCTGTCACTGAGCATAATGTCCTCAAGCTTCATCCATGTTGTAGTCTGTGTCCGAATTTCCTTCATTTTTAAGGCTGATTACATATTCCATTGTGTGTTTAGACCACACTTTGTTTATCTGTTCATCCATCATTGGTGGACATTTAGAGTGTTCCCACCTTTTGGCTAATGCTGCCATAGGGACATAGGCATACAAGTGTCTGTTCGAGTCCCTGCCTTCAATTCCTTTGGATATATACCTAGGGGTAGAATTGCTCATCGAAAATAAAAAAGGTATTTTTAACTGTCAAAAATCTTTAGTACTGTGCACTCAGATCTTGCCTGATTATGCAATGAGTTAGTGGAAAACAAAAATTCCCCCATCGATTTCTAATCTGATGCTCTTGGAAACTCAAACCTGTTCCATGGGGGAACAGATCCAGGACTGTCAGGTCTCCTTCCTGATCAATCGTCCCTGCACAGCTTGACTCAGCTCCGTCTTCAGATAGCGAGGGAGGCGGAGGGTCAAAATGACATCAGCCCGGATGATTCTAAGCTAGGGAACTTATGAGTGGTTTGGGGTTGGACTTGGGAATTTCCATGCAGCAGGGTTGCAAATCCGGTTGTTAGACCTCTGTTAGAACTAGCTCATGCTTCCTGGATCAGACTGAATTCATCCGGGATAAACACTCAGCATGAGTGTTGTTGAAGAAGGAATCCCGGGGTGAAAAATGGGCAGCAAAAAATCAGAGGGAAGACTGGGCGCGGTGGCGCACGCCTGTGATCCCAGCACTCCGGGAGGCCGAGGCAGGAGGATCACTTGAGCTCAGGAGTTCCAGACCAGCCTGAGCGAGAGCGAGACCCTGTCTCTACAAAAAATAGAAAAATTAGCCGGGCGTGGTGGTGTGAGCCTGTAGTCCCAGCTACTCGGGCGGCCGAGGTGGGAGGATCACCTGAGCCCAGGAGTTGGAGGCTGCAGTGAGCTATGATGACACCACTGCACTCTAGCCAGCGCGACAGTGAGACCCTGTCTCAAAAAACAAAAAAAAAAAATCAGAGGGAAATCAGATGTTGATCATATTTGAAAAATAAAATAATATTAGGATTGAGGCCCCCCATGCCAAGACACAAACACACACACACAGAGACACAGAGAGAGAGAGAACATACACACAAAGACACACAGAGACATAGAGACATACACAGAGAGACACAGAGACATACACACACACAGACACACACACACACAGACAGAGAGAGAGAGAGAGAGACACACACACACACACACACACACACACAGGAAGACGCACAGAAGAAGGTGCACCCAGAGTGATAGTGAGTGGCCCAGCCACAGACACGTGAGAAGAGCCAGCAAGAGCATTTCGCTCTCCGCCCTCAGGGAGCTTAGTCTAACGCTGGGGACACCACCTAGTGAAAAGGCCACCGCCATGCCTGGGTGTGGCTGAGACAGTCATCCGCGGGCCCTGGCAGTGAGGCGGCCGTGGACCAGGAGTGACAGCAACACACGCTCCTTCTGTGGGAGCGTCCTCTCCTGGAGGCCGCCTGCTCCGATGATGCCGCTATGAGGTGGCAGACCCCCTGCCTGCTGGGTCCTGAGTGACCGTATGGGGCAGAGCCTCAGCCTCACAGACACAACCATGGGCAAGAAACGAACTTCTAAGGGAGTAAGCCGTGGGGACATTGTGGCTGGTCTGGAGTGGCAAAGAGCACTGAGAGCCCTGCCCAGCACACTGGGCATGCTGGGCACACAGTTCCACCTGCAGGAGCATCATGTTCCGTGTTTGACACTGGGGGTGAAGAAACAAGGCTGTGGAGACAAAGTGGTGGCCTCCGGCTGTGGCTGGCAAGCAGGAGGCCTGTGCCAGGGTACTCCCCTCTCTGCCCCCTGCCCACAGCCACCTGGGGCCACACAACATTCAGAGGCTGGAAAATCCCTCCTGGGAACTCTTCAAGCTGGGCAAGGATCACCCCTTTCGTGTGCCTGGGATTATTATACTTGTGGGTGGAGGTGGGTTTGCGCCTCCAAAACAGTGTGCGGCCAACTGGCTGCTGCTGAGAAAGAAATCCTGTAGGAGAAGCCAAGCTCAAGGGCAAGCACTTGCCCTTGCGGTTGGAATTTTCCTTTTAAGGATGACTGTGTCATCATATTGAGGAAGTTTGAGGCAAGGGTGATTTTTCCAGGTGGAAGGCTTCCTAGGACAATTTGCAGTTCATTGAGGAGGAACAGTCTTATCTAAAGGGCAGAGTTAGAACAACTTGGTGTGGGTTTCCTGAGCCTGCTCAGCTGTGTCCGGGTAGGTGTTGTTTAGTTTAGCGTGGTGTATACATCTGATAATTGGTTTTAAAGGTCAGGCACGTCTTTATGACATGCTAGTGTTGCATTCTCTTGCGTGCAAGCTTTTTCTCAGATGAAATGTCTTTCCTTTCTTACGATGGGATGCGGCAACATCAGAGAGGTGATTAGCTAGAATTGCCAGAGAGTTTTCCAGAGCTGGAAGGAAATTTGGAGACCAAGACTGAGCCAGCCCCAGCCAGGTGAAATGGGGTCAGGACCATCATGAAGAAATTCAATTAAAATAAAAGGCACATCATAAACTTTGACTGAAAAACTCCAAATAGAGTTATTATCACCTTGGTCACATTACCTAGATAATTGCTTTCATTTTTCACCACATCTTGATGGAAAAGAGCAAGCTACTCTAAAAATCTGACTCCCAAAATGTACCCACCCTTTCCAAATGACTAAATATGTTAGCTAGTTATTGCTGCATAACAAATCACCCCAAAACCTAACAGCTTGAAACAACAACAAACATCCTCACCCACTCTTGATATTTGCTGTGTTTATCACTTCAGTCATGGGGGTCATCATGGTTTTAATTTGCATTTTCCTAATGACCAATGGAATTGAACATTTTCTCTGCAATCATCGGTAATTTGGCTGTCCTCTTCCATGAGGTATCTTAGTCTTCCCGTGAAGTCATCTGTCCGTTCCTTATTTAGCTCTAGTTCCGTATGTTTTCTGGATACAAGTCCTTTTTTGGATATATATATATATTGCAGCTGCCCCTCCCGCTCTGAGGGCTTCCTTCACACTCTCTTGATGGCATCTCTTGACAAACAGAAGTTCTTACTTTCAATACAGTACTAGTCATCAATTTCTTACTTTATGGTTAGTATTTTTTGAGTACTGTTTTAGGAAATCCTTATTTGCTCCAACGTCACAAAGATGTCCTCCTGCATTTTCCTCTGAAAGCTTTATTTTTTCTCACCTTGCACACGTAGATCTGCAGTGCGTATGGTGTGGGTTTTTCTGTATGGCATGAGGTGGAGACCACATGTGAGTCTTTCCCATGTGCGTATCCAGTTCACCCAGAATCATTTACTGAAGAGACCCTGTCCCCACGGGACATGGGCCTTCCTCTTATTTTTTGCTTTATATATTATGGGTTGTTAGAAGAGATTACAACAATTCTGTATCACCTTAGTAATTTAAATGTGTCTATACATCTATATTCATACCTGTGCAAAAGATTAGAAACATTTATATTTAGTATATGGACCTTTCCGAAAAAGAGAAAAAATACATTAAAAAATTAAAAGATTAGAAACATTTCGGTGTTCCCATGTGGGGGTTAGATTAAATAAGTTATGATTACTTCAAGATAACAGACCACCGCGGAGCCACTGAAAAGGCTGCATAAGTTTGTGTGCACAGATGTGGACAGTCTTGGGGTCTAGTAGTTACAGAAAAGAAAAAAATGAGGAGCAGAAGAGCGTGAATACAGTACAACCTTTGTGGGAAAATGTGGGTGTTTATACGTTCACGTGACTGCCAACGTGTGAAACATCTCTGCGGGCACCCAGAGCGAAGGACAGTGGGGGTCGCCCTGGGAGGGAAGCTGGAGACAGGCACACGAGGGAAACCATCCTCCATATGTCATTTTATGTCGTTTGAATTATTTTTTCCTGTGTGCATGCATTATGTATTAAAATAACTTTTCATTTAAAAATAAAATCTGATAAACTTTTTTAAAAAGTTAATATATGCTCATTATAAACAAAAATGGACAAAATAGAAAAGTCCAAAGAAGAAAACAAAACGTGCCCCAATCCCGTCATCCATAGGTTACCACTAGTAACTTTTTGGTGTGTTTTCTCCCAGGCTCTTTTACATCATTGTGTTTGTGGTGTAGAGACAACATTTTATCCCACAACTTCCACAACTGCACATCCAGGGCTTTCTGTGCCATGAAACATCCTTCCCAAGCATGCTTTGTGGTGGCTGGCTGTTTCACGTCTTTGCTGTCACTGATAATGAGAGTATTTCTGGCCAGTTTCTGAGCATTACCTCAGTGTACACTTCAGGAGGTGGAAATGCACACTTTTAAGGCCCTCAGTGCATACTGGCAGGTTTCCCTTCAGAAAGGTCACACTGATCTGCACTGCTGTCCAGCTTGCCTGTGCAGGGGCCGCAGCCGTTCGTGGCATCCGGGTCACAGAGTCCCAGAGCAGAGGGACCACACTCATGCCACGCGTGCTCTGCCTCCTTCTCTATGCCCCAGCCATACCAAGAGAGAGACAGCTGATGGGACTTCCCGGGAAGTCAACATGCGGAGCAGCCGTGGGAAACACTCTCCCGCTGCAAGCATGCAGAACGGGGAATAAACGACAGCTAAGAATGTGCACGGTAGACACAACCAAACCAGGGAAGGGAAGTCTCCAGGTGCCAGGAAAGGAGAGACGCCAAGTTCCAACAGTGAGTTCGAGCTAACACAGAGTGGCCCTTGGAGGAACAGCTCCTCCTGGATCCTGGGACCCAGCCTAGAAGCAGGCATCTGAGGAAAATTAACTAAAAATCTGGAAAAAATAATGAAAATAGAAATCTGAAGCAGGATGCAGCAAAATACAGCCCACGGTCAAGCAGGACCACCACCTGTTTTTGTAAAGGAAGCTGTGCTGGAACACAGCCATACCCATTCCTTCATGTATTGCCTGTGGCTGCTTTCGTGCTACGGCAGCAGAGTTGTAACAGAGACCACAGGCCTAGGAAAACTAAAGTATTTACCCTCTGCCCTTTATAGAAAACATTTGCTGACCCCTGATCTAGAGAGTTATACGGAGCTAAATTAGCATTCAGGGCAAGGGTGAAAGAAAGTCATTTTCAGATATCCAAAGAGTGTGCTGCGCACAGATCCCACAGAAGAAACGGCTATTGCGCTTCGGCACAAAGGAAATGAAGTCCGGGGGGTAGTAAGCTGTAAAGGGTAATGGGGAGCACGTAACTGCCTCAGCTGTAAGCTCAGCACACCCTCTCCAAAGCAGCTTGCATCTGATGACCAGTAAGGTGGGGACATAGCCCCGGCCCCTCAGTGCCAGGGGGCACTCAGACGGGTCTTCACCCCAGAGCCCCCCGGCCTCAGGGGCAGACACGTTGCACGTCTCCCTCTGCCCACACGTGCTCCAGTTCCCGCCCTCCACGGTGGACAGCGCGTCCTAACACCAGGCGCCCCAAGCTCCACCTCGGCACCCACCAGAGAGCCCACCCTGCAGCCACGCTCTTGGGGTCTTTGCCAAAAGGAATTTGGGTTTTATTCTTGGTGTGATGCAAAGCCACCGGCAGTTTTTGAGCAAATAAGAGCCACAGTCTGATTTCTTATTCTGTAAGAGAACTCGAGCCGCTTGGTGGAGAACCCAGTGGGAGGTGGGGGACGTTCAAGAGTGGAAGTACGGGGTGGAGACAAGAGCTCGGTGTATCCACCTAGGCGCGACGTGCAGGTGGTCTGGGCTGAGGAGGTGACAGGAAGGGAGGTGTCTTGAATGTATGTTGAGCAGAGCGCCCTGAAATACTGGGAGCCGGAAGCAAGCATCATACTACATAGTAAAACCTTCAAATCAACCTCATTAAAGTCGGGAGCAAGGCAAGGATGACCACCACCACTGCTAAAATTCAACGTTAAGTCAAGGCAAATGCATAAGACAAAAAAAATGAAATAAGAGGCAAATGACAGAAAGGAAGATATAGAGAAACCACAACTGACTATACAGTCACTTGAAAAATAATGTTAATCGGCCGGGTGCGGTGGCTCATGCCTGTAATCCCAGCACTCTGGGAGGCCGAGGCAGGAGGATCACTTGAGCTCAGGAGTTCAAGACCAGCCTGAGCAAGAGCAAGACCCCATCTCTACCAAAAATAGAAAAGATCAGCCAGGCGTGGTGGCGCATGTCTGTAGTCCCAGCTACTCGGGAGGCTGAGGGGGGAGGATCGCTTGCGCCCAGGAGTTTGAGGCTGCAGTGAGCTGTGATGACGCCACTGCACTCTAGCTCTACCCAGGGCAACAGAGCGAGACTCTGTCTCCAAAAAATAATAATAATAATAATAGTAATTATAATAATGTTAATCAGCTGAAAATAATTTGAAATAATAAGAGAATTCAGTAAGGTCTAGTGAGTTTGGGGATTTCAGGGCTGATTAAGGAAAAAGATATGACCACGAAGTGGCGAGGCACGCGACGAGCTCCACCTGGGCTGCTTTCTGACGGGGAGACTTTCCAGAGACCACAGCACTGGGCTACACCCAGAAGGGGAGGAGGGCATGGGAGCCCTGGGGAGAAGGGCTTACCGGTCTCCGGTCTCCGTGAGCCTCTAGGTCAGAGACCTCCAACAGGGAGCAGCCCTTTGAGGTCTTGAGGTCTTAGATAGCCCCAGGGTTTTTCTTATCTGTGGATAGCAGGTATTGGGTACAGCTTGGTAGGGCGGGGGTGGGTTGTACAAAGCAGGCAGGCTGTAAATGGCTAAAAATATGCTTCTTTGGGCTATATTTAAAGCAATTGGGTGTGTAAAAACTTGGGTTTAGTATTGGCAGACCTTGAGCTAATGCTGTGAAGCAGCAAACAATATAGGGTCAAAATGCAGGGGCCACCTTCACACGAGGTGACCAGGGATGAGGTCAGCATGTAAACACAGGAAGGACCCCTCCACACCAGCAATGGCCAACTTGAAATGTGATGGGGCAGCCCGTCCACAAAAGCCACAAACTCTATATGATACCTACAATATCTCTAAAGAAAAATATGGGCGAGAAGACAACAAAATCTTTCCTAAAAAACTTTTAAGATCTGAATAAAAGGAGAATGATATCATTTTTCTGGGAGAGGTGATTCGATATCATAAAGATGCAAATGCTCCCCCAATTAATCTATACATTTAATCCTATCAAAGTCAGAATTCCAACAAATGTTCACAGCACTGAAAAGCCAATCCTAAAGTTCACCTGGAAGAGAAAAGCAGAATGAGTAAATTTTGTTTTGTTTTGTTTTAGAGACAGGGTCTTGCTCTGTCCCCCAGGCTGGAGTGCAGTGGTGCAATTATAGCTCACCGCAGCCTCCAACTCCTGGGCTTGAGCAATCCTCCCACCTCAGCCTCCCAAGTAGCTGGAACTATGAGCACACGCCATCAAGCCCAGCTAGATTTTTTAATTTTCTGTAGAGATGGGGTCTCAATATGTTGGTTGCCTATGCTGGTCTATAACTTCTAGCCTCAAGCAATCCTCTTGCCCAAAGTGCTGGGATTACAGGCGTGAGCCACCATGCCTGGACAAAGTTTGGTTTTAATGGCAAAACAAAGGAAACAACCTAAATATGTTTATCAATAGGGAAGTGGCTAAATAAATTAGCAGTTGCTAGTAAAGAGTGTATTTATTGGCATGGAAATAAGTTTTTTCGAAGGCAATTGTAGAACATTGAAATAATATGATGCCATTTTTATAAAACCAAAGCTATCTGTCTACATGTGTGTGCATGTATGTGCACACATGCACGCATGTATGTGTAAATGCCTAGGAACACATCTGAAAGGATACCTAACAAGCTTTAAAAGTAGTTGAGCCCAGCGGTTGTTGTAAGCAGTAGGGACTTGGATTCTGCATCTGGATTTTCACAAGAAGACATTCATTTATCACGTGTGCAATTAAAATCATTTTGTTGTAATGCGGAGGCTCTTACCCCGGCCCTAATGTGGCTGATCTTTCCAGGGAACCTGCCCAGCCTGGGCAGTAGGTCAGATGTTCTCGTCCCACCTCTTTCCCTTCTGTGCTGTGGGACCTGAAACCCTTCGCCTCACGTCGCCGACGCTCCCGCCATCCCTTGTCTGCAGAACGGCTGAAGCCCTGCCCGCTCCCCCGCGGACCTGCGGCTGTGGGGCTGCTGCAGGCTGAGGTCCCGGCACACCAAGCCGGCTGGCTGGAGGGTGGAGCTGCTCTTCTCTTCCGCACCATTGTTGTTGGTGAAGTCCCATCATCACCTCAAGCGAGATAACTGTGAGGATTTCGGTGGCAGCAGCCCTGCCATGTCTGTGGACGTTCTGGTCTCCGTCACCACACATTAATGCTAGGCCGCTCATACCTCTGCCTGAGTGCCCTCCTGCCCACAGGCCAGCTGGGTAGTGGTGGCACTGGATGTGGGGCCAGCCCCAGCTCTGCCACCACAGCTATGCCCGAGGATCTGGGCCTCATGCTTTCGACTATGGAACCCTCTTGGGGATACCATGAAATAAGCACACTGTGGGCACCAGGATGTCACAGTGACACAAGGATGGAGAAGTGTGTGCTGGAAAGAGCTCGGGTGGGGGTTGTGGCCCACTCCCTCCCTCATCTGTCAGTTGGGGTTGTGACGCCTGCTTCAGGTGTGGTTGTTAAGACTTATTTTGGTGAGGGCCATCAGCTGTAAGTGACAGAAGACCAGCTCAAACCAACCTCGGCAAATGAAGCTCATAAGTAGTTTTCAACAACAATGGGGCGGATTGGCAAGTGCCTCATAGGAGTGAAGAAAAGGCTGACAGAACCAAGGCTCAGGTAGTAGAACCGGGACTTGGAGTTTCAGACCTGTGTCTCCAGGTCCCCTTCTCCACTGGTCTCTGCTGGTCTTTCCGCAGCAGCCAGGTTCTCTCCAGGGAACAGGAGCGGCAGAGAACACAGGATTCCAATACCCTTCCCAGCACGGGGACCCTGGCAGGGAGAGAGCTGCTTTTCCCCAGCTCCCATAAAAAATTTCCGGGGAAGGATCTGATTGGCCCTGCCTGGGTCACAGGCCCAGTCCTTGCACCAATTACTGTTGCCAAAAGGACGGGATTCTATAAAAGGCCTGGGTCAAAGGCACAGCCCTCGGGCTGGGGGCACAGTCTGTTGCAGGAGGAAGGGAATCAAAAACCATGCTAGGAGGTTAAAACAGACAAACAAAGAAAGCAAAACAATTAGCAAACAAGAGAAGCTACCACGGTGGCTGCAGGACTTAATGAGTTAAGGGATGTGACGCAGTGGAAGAAGCCCTGGCCCATAGTAGGTACTCAACTACGTGGTAACCACCACACAGTAAATCATCCTTCAAAACACAGTAAAATGTTACATGTTTTCAACCCTAACTTTGGACTGAAGTGTGTGTCCTGTGTACTCAGACGCTCTGGCTCCCGAAGTGAATTCAGAGCCAGCCACTGTGCAGCACACAGTGCTGGACAGTTTGGGCCTCCCGGTCCGGCCCTCACCGGCCTCTCCTTGGCTTCTCTGTGGTCTCGGTGCTGGCTTTGTTTCTGCTGAAAGGGAAATCTTTCGTTTTGAAATTCCCTTTGGAGAAAGTGTTTCCCAAGCTGCTGTGCATAAGGGGAAAGCAGTGAAACCCGTGGTGCAGCTATAACGTTCGTTAAATGCTCGCAGTAAGGAATGGAGCCCAGAGCCAGCCGTGACGTGGGTTTTCCTCCCAGACTTGCAGAGGCCTCCCCCGTGTGCCCGCCATTCAGCAGCGGGGGCTTGTTCCAGGTGCCAGGGGCTGCTGAGGTCAACAGCGGACAAAGCAGACACTGTCCTGCCCTCATGGGGCTGGCGTCCTAGTCGGGGAGACCTACGGAAAAGGGGGTGAATACTGGAGAGAAATCCGCAGGGGCGGGTTCAGAGGAGCTGGGTCGTGGGCACGGCCTGTTGGAGGTGCCCATCAGACATCTTGGTTGCAAAATCCGTGAGCACAGAGGTGTTATCTAAACTCCTGAGAGCCCAGGAGATGGCCTAGCTCTGAGCACATGCGGAAAGGAGAGCTTGCAGGACGCAGCGCGAGGGTCCTGTGCTCCTGCACCAGGGGGCAGGTGCCTCAGTAGCAAGGAAGTCTGTTCTCATCTTGCACCTTCCACAGGCACTTGTGCAAATCCAAGGCACTCAGAGTCGCTATAAGGAAAAATGCTTTTTCTGTTAAAAAAATTTCTAGATTTTTTTTAGCATAGAGTTGTTTAAGAGCTGGGCAAAACAATAGGTTCGAATTTCAACCAAAATCAGGGCATAGAGATGGAAAACACTCAGGACAGCAGGAGAGGGGGAGTTGTCGGGGGGGGGGGGGGGGGTACAGCAAGAGTGGGAGGGCCAACCCCACTGGTGAGTCTCAGGAAGGGGTCCCCACCCCACCCACCCCCAGAGAGGCCTGGGGCTTCACCCAGAGGAGGTGCCCCTGTAGGGGCAGGGAAGGGGGTGGGGCAGGGCAGGTCTAAGAAAGACCCCAGGCATGGTGCAGACCTTCCTCCCGACTCCCCAGAACACCTCGAGTGGAATATTCCTTTCTCAGTAACACACGGGAGCAGGATCCATCTTCAGGGCTTTGTCAGCAGGCCCCATCCTGCCTCGAGGCTGAACAATGGCACCCAAATTTGTCCACATCCTAATCCCTGGAGCCTGTGAATATGCCACCTAATCTGGCAAAAGGGACTGTGCAAAGGCAATCAAATTAAGGCTGCTGAGATGGGGACTGTCCTGACTATGCCGGCGGCCAGTGCAGCCACAGGTCCAATGAGAGGGAGGCAGGAGGGTCAGAGGAGGAGGCCGCGTGACCACGGGGAGAGACTGGAGCGATGGTTGAAGGTGGAGAGCGGTCTGAGCGGAGGCAGGCAGGCGCCATGCAGAAGCTGCAAAGGTGAGGGAACGGATTCTCCCCTGGGGCCTCCAGAAGGAACCAGCCCCGATGACACCTTGACGTTAGCCCAGGGAGACTTATTTCGGACTTCTGACCTCTGAACTATGAGAGAATAAATGCATGTTGTTTTAAGCCACAGCGTGTGGTAACTGCAGCCACAGGGAACTCTTACGCGGCCATGTCTCCACTGCACAGTGGACGCCGGCGGCTGGCACAGCTGGGACCAAGGCCGGACAGACCCGGGCTCAAACCCTGGTTCCAGCACACATTGGCTCTGGACAATGGGAGTCAGGTCACCTTTCTGAGCCTCAGTTTACTGGTCAGTGAGGTGGGAGAATGAGCACCAGGTGCCCTGGGTGTCAGATGGGTGAATGGCAGAGCCAACCTCACAGGCCACTGGGGGAAGGCAATGAGCTAATGTAAGCAAAAGGCCAAGTGTGGTCTGACCCAAGGTCCTTGGGAGGCCCAGGGAGGAGGGGGGAGGGTCACAGAAGGCTCAGGGTGCAGCTACTGTTCCCAGCCTTTCTCCCTTGGTCTGCAGGAATAGAACTTGCAGCAGGGTGTGGGCCACTGAGAATAAAGACTACATGTCCCAGCCTCCTTTGCAGCCGAGTGTGGCCATGTGACCACTTCTTGGCCAATAGGATATAAGGAGGTAGCTGCCGCGTATTCTTCCCTTTCTCCCTGAACCCTGCCGGCCTGCTGTTCAGGATGTTGCTGTGATGGCCGGAGCTCCATCCTCATTGTGAGCTCCAGAGCCACATGCTGCGGAGGGCAGAGCTGCAATCTGGAGGAAGCCTGGGTCCCTGAGGACCTGGGGCCACAGGGCCACCAAGGGAGCCATGGACTGCCTGCCCCTGGACTTTTGCATATGGGAAAAATAAACTTTGGTTTAAGTTACTGGATTCAGTTCCCTCAACCACGGGCTTAGGAACTGCTGCTTCCGTGGTTGTCTTGTGTGGGCCCTGCATCAGCCACCTGGGGCCACCAGCGACAGGGGAAGGGGCAGAGGATCAGGAGGTCCTTGAACACCCCAGCTTCAGCCCCAGGGAGCCCTTCCACCCTCAAGCACAGCTCCTGAGAAGGCACCATACACGGATCCGTTAGGCCCCCGGTGCCTGAACACCCTCAGTAGTGGTAACTAACATGGTTGAAACTGATCGTCACCTGGAGGAAAGTGCAACAAAGCCACTTGCTTTTCACAGTAACGCGAGTGTCATTAGCGCAATATACAGATGAAGAGACCAAGATTCAAAGAGTCCCAACATCCCTCAGGGTCACGGCCTTTGGGACCACACAGTCAAGATGCCTGTGGCTCCAGTTCTGAGTTTGGGATCGATCCAAGGGTATAGTCAAGGAGACAGTGCCGGCACTCGACTTCTTAAAGGAACGCAGAAGGGGGGAGGCTAATATTCTCAAGTGACCCTGTCATTTACAGTTTCCAACATTTCTATAATAAGCATCCATTACATTTCTAATGAGAAATGTTCCCTCCTGCCAATCCTCACCCACAGCGCTTTTCACAGTTCTGACTTTTTTTTGCCTAATGACTGATTCGACCGACACACAGGAGGGTCCAAATCGCAGTGGGCTTCTAAGGAATAATTTGATCAGCTTTTGATTCAAATTATCTCTCATGTCCACAGGCTTTTTAAGAAGCTCTCCTCGGGATCCCAGGAGTTTGCCTCCCCCCTCCTGCCCTGTCCTTCGGGCCAGCCAAGGGACCCCTTATGCCCACCTCTGTGGCCGCCCTGGCCACATCAGGGAAGAGATAACCATGCCCACAGCAGGCACCTGAGTTACACCTGTATACAGATCCAGACGGCTACATTTCTTGTTCAAATGCTCTCAGGGAAATGGCTGTTAATTAACTTTGCACTTGCTCATTCCCCGTGCAAATGATTAGCGCAATTAAGCCACCTCTCATGAAGTCTGGCTCTTTTTGAAGGAAGTTATTTCAACTTGAACAACCGTGGCCCCTTCTGGTGGTATTTTTCTCGCTGACAGCATCATTTTCAGTTTGGAGCCAGTATGCCGTAGGGAGTAGCTGCCAGGGCGTTAGGCTCCCTCTTCCAGGCAAGTCTCTCAGCCTGGGAACCTCGGTTTCCTCTGCACGATGGGTCCAGGGTGTCGATGGCAGCACCTAAACAAACAGAACCAGGCTAAGAATAATCTCACTAAATGGTGAGAACAGGAACCAAGGTTTATGGTGAATCCATTCTGTGTACCAAAGTCCAGAATAAACATAAAATGGGGAGAATAGAAGTAATGCCTGCCTCACAGGACTATTATGTGGCCTCAGTGAATTAAACTGGATTCTCCACTCTAGGTGTCACAAGGTCACAGCAAGGTGGTGGCCAGGCTAGGCTCTTGCACGGAGGCTCTGTGGGGGGCATCTGCTTCCAGGCTCATTTGGGTGATTGGTAGAGTCCAGCTTCTGGCAACTGCAGGCCTGAGGTCCCCAGTTGGGGGGGGGCCCTCTCTGCTCCTGGAGGTCACCTGCTCACCTTCTCACTCGACCCTGCCCACCTCCAAACCAGCAATAGTGATTCCAGCCGTTCTCTTGCTTTGAATCTGACCTCACTTCCTGCTGCCAGCTGGAGAAAACTCCCTGCTCTTAAGGGGCTCACAAGGTCAAACCCACCAGATAATCTCCGATCTCAAGGTCAAATCTTCAAAGTCCCTGCACACCAGCACCTGCGTTTGTGTTTGATTGAATAACCAGGGGGAGGAGTCTGGGGGTCTGTCTTTAGAATTCTGTCTGCCACGCCCATCATACTCATCTCTTTCTGAATTTGCTTATTTCAAAGTTGAATAACAGGATGAAAATCACCCCCTTGCTGAGGAATCATAATAACGCAGCTCATGGCAGCAAACACTGTGGGGTAGAGAGGTGCAGGCTCTGGCTTCAGCCCTGATGCAGATTCTGGGATCAGTCAGGAGATATACACAAAAGCTCTGCCTTTTCTCGCCCCCATGTCCTTGTTCCCTCCTCCTTGTTCCCACATGGGTGGGCTGATACACAAGAAGACATCTTTGAGGCACCCAGCACACAGCCTGGCACCCGGGTGGTGCTCGGCTGTTACGAGCCTAACGCCCACGGTCGACATGCTGTCAAACCATCTGCATGACCTTCATCTGAGGACGTTTTTCCTTTTTAAAGCCACCCTATCCTTCTTGGGGCACCACATGCCATTCAGTTTGTTCTTCCTGCACCCCCAAACCCTGGCTAGACATGCACTCCGATGGCTGATCCAGAAGTCTTTCGTGCAGACAGCTTCACCTCCATGCAGAGATGACTTGCACTTTGGTGAAATTCCAGACCTCAGGGAACTACCTGAGCAGGTAGGTTCCCAAGAGCAGTAGCTCCCTTTGGAGCAGTTCCTGATGTGGCCACGAGGTGGCAGGCCTTTCCCTGGCTGATCAGGGAAAGCCCACCCTTTTGGCTACGGATATAGGGCATGGCTTTGTGGCTGGCCTGGACCCAGCGGTGCTTCCAAGTCCCCAATATGACATCCCGGCGCAGATGACCTGTGGTTGTCTCCGTCTTGAGACAGAGCAGCTATAACTCTGTTCATCAGTCTCCGAGCTACAGGATGCCCATCCGAGTCCCAAAGAAAAAGGAAATGAACATTTTTCACTTTTAAATTTCCCAACAAATGATAAGATCCTAGTTTTACAGATGAGCAGATAAAGGTTGAGAGCAATTAAGTGACTTGGTCAGAACCAGTGAGAAACATGAGATTTTGTTTTAAATTTTATTCCAGAATATTTCAAACACATTCAAAAGAAGAGAAAATTGTGGGCCTGGTGCAGTGGCTCATGCTTGTAATCCTAGCACTCCGGGAGGCTGAGGCCAGAGGACTGCTTGAGCTCAGGAGTTTGAGACCAGCCTGAGCCCTAAGCAAGAGCAAGACCCTGTCTCTACTAAAAATAGAAAAAATTAGCCGGGCATGGTGGTGCACACCTGTAGTCCCAGCTACTCGGGAGGCTGAGGCAGGAGGATCACTTGAGCCCAGGAGTTGGAGGTTGCTGTGAGCTAGGCTGATGCCACTGCACTCTAGCCCGGGTGACAGAGCGAGACTCTGTCTCAAAAAAAAAAAAGAGAAAATAGTCACAATCCCCACAGTATTCACCACCCGGCTTCAACCATCATCAACATTTGCCGCGTATGTTTCCCTGTCCTCATTTTTTTTTCTTACTGGAGTATTTATAAGGTGAATTGCAGACATTGTGGCAATTTATTATAAATACTTCTGTTTGCATCTCTAACAATTAGAACATTTTTACATCCACGCCAAGCCATTATCACTTTCTAACCAAAGTAGCAACAACTTCCAATTATCATCTAATACCCAGTTGATGTTCAAATTTCCCCGACGGTCTCACAAATGCATTTTTAAAAGTTGGTTTGTTCTATCATGATCCAAATAAGTTCCACGCACTCAATTCAATCATGCCTTTAAGCTCATTTATTCTTTAACAGTTCCATTTCTTTTTTTCTCCAGGTTCTAATCAATTAACAATTAATTATTAATTAATAAACAGTGTCACCTCTCCTGTAGACCTTCCCACATTCTGCATTTGGCTGTTGGCCGCCTTCTACAGGTGGCACAGTACCTGGCAAACAGTGGATGGTCAATCAGCCTTAGTTGAATGAATGGTTTTAAGGGGAGCATAAAGGTTTGGTCCTCACAAATGTAACACAGCAGGCAGCACTCAACTTTAGAGGCCACAGGGTCTGGCCCTAGGATTTTGGGGGAGGCCACAGGCTCCGCCCTTGGGATCATGGGGAGATCACAGGATTCAGCCCTGGGATCTTGGCAGTCAGGGTTGCACTGCAGGCCAAGCTGTGCTGAGGCAGGAGCCAGGATCGAGCCCTGCTGGACCAACAGCACAAATTATGTAAGAGCAAAAGGCACCTCCTCCTCCAGCACCTCTCCTTCTTTGTGGGCATGTGCTATAGTAGCACTGACCTCCGTTCAGATGAACAAAAACATCTAAATTTAGGAGCTTTAGTTGTGTCCCAAAGTTTTCCTATATGCTGTTCTTATTTTGGTTTTTTGGTGTTTTATTTTGAGAAAATTGAAGGCAATACAAAGGTGCAAAACAAACACCCACATTCCCACCATCCAACATCAAAACTGCCAACATCTGGTCACACTTGCTTCCTGGGTCTTGTTCTTTGTCTTACTAAAACTCACTGGTAGGCTGGGCTCCGCGGCTCACGCCTGTAATCCCAGCACTTTGGGAACCCGAGGCGGGAGATCGCTTGAGGTCAGGAGTTCGAGACCAGCCTGGGCAACACAGAGAGACCCTGTCCATACAAAAAATCTAAAAATTAGCTGGGCGTGGTGCCGCGCGCCTGTAGTCCCAGCTACTCCGGAGGCTGAGGTGGGAGGAGGCCGCAGTGAGCTGTGATCACACCCCTGCACCCCAGCCTGTGCGATGGAGCGAGACCCTGTCTCTAAAAATAAAAACTCACTGGCAGAGGGGGAGACCCTTGTCCCTTCCCCCCTCCTCCTTCACACAGGGCAACCAGAGCAGGACCGGCTGTTTTAGCCGTTCTTTTCTGAAGCACCTGCGGCCGCCGTTTCGATCGCTTTTGGCCCCAGCCTGACTTCACTGCCACTCGGCAAACAGAGCGCTGCAGCGCCCGGCTGACAGCGGGGACAGGCAGGCGCCAGCCCGCCGCTGACACGCGCCTAGCCCAGGAGCAACCAGAGGAACCGGCGTCCGCGCGGGCGGGGGCGGGCTCGGAAACGCGAGACGCGAGACGGGACCGGAAACCGGGCCCGAGACCACAGCACCCCGCCCGCGCGCCCTCCCGGCCTCAGCGCACGCGCCCCCGGGCCGTCCCGCCCCTCACGCTTCCTCCCCATGGGTTCCTGCCGACCTCGCCCCGCCCACGGGGGGCTCCGCCCACTGTTCACTTCACCTTTCACCTCCTCGTCTTCGGGGGCTCCAGGAGGCGCCAGACCGCTGTGCCCTGCAATTATTGGTTACTACTGTCTGCCCATCACAGAAAAAGCGGTCACGGATTGGCTGGAGCGAAGGCGTGGGGCGGGGAAGTAGGCGAAGCGGCCTGTGCGCATGCCCGGTGCGTGCGCAGTGACGGCGGCGTGCAGTGGCAGTCATGGCGGCTCAGTGCGTGAGGCTGGCGCGGCGCAGTCTCCCGGCTTTGACGTTGTCTCTCAGGTAAGGGGCACCCTGCTTCCCTGGGCTGAGGAGGAAGCAGGGCTCCTCCTCGTCGTCGCCCCTGCTCCGGGCCTTTGCCCACCCCAGGAGCCACCTTCCCGGTCTCAGCCCCGGAGCTGGGCATCCGTGGGCCCGCAGCTTCCCGGTGCGGGATGAGAACCACTCGCCGAGGGCCTCAGCCCCAGAGCTGGGCATCCCTGGGCCCGGGCTTCCCCGGTGCGGGACGCAGACCACCCTGCCGGGCCCTGCTGTGCGCCCGCACGGGGCTCGGGAAAGGGCGAGAACGGTCGCTTGGGCCTGGAAGCGTGGTCATACGGGCGCAGTGGTCAGGAGGGCAGGTTGGCCGCAGCGCGGGGGTGTCTGGAGGGGAAGGAACGATGGCCCACGTGTGCGTGGGGCCGAGCGCCTTCGGCGACTCGTCGCACACACGTCCCCCACTTCCCCAGCACGCGCACTCATGGGTGCAGAGGCAGCCTCAACTAAAGCGGTAGAAGAAAACAACCCGACAAACCCGAGACTTGCCCAAGGTCACTCAGCGAGGCAGAACCCGGCCGGGTGTGCCCCGGGCAGGGTCAGTGGCTAACTCATTTCCCAGCTGCAGCGCGCAGGTCAAGGCCAGGGCCAGAGCGGAGCTCGGGAAAGTTCCGTGTAACCTAGGTGCCTGTCGCCCGGTTCACGGGCTTTTTCCACTTGGCCTCTACTTGGCCTGAGATTCCTTCTCCACCTCCGCCTTCTCTGGAGTCTGGGGTCAAAAGAGCAATAGATCCTGGCCCGCTGTGGGGGAGAGAAGTTTATTTAGAAAAGTGCACACCCTATAGCTGAGGGTCACAAGAGTCAGTGCCCTCACTTTTTCTTTTAGTCTTTTTTTCTTCTAACCTGTGGCCTCTGCTTTTTGAAAGTTCTACCTCTGAAGTTAGTACGGCAAGTATTCAGTGTCTTCTGTGTTGGAAGAACTGCCTAGGACCGAGTTATTGATTAGGGAAGCTACTCCGGCCAAACCTTGGGTAGAAGCTGGGCAGAGTGAGGTCGAGGTCTGCTCTTTCTCCTCAAGGAGATTATTCACTTGGATGAGGAGACCGGGCAGATGAGGTAAAGGTCACTTACAGTGGAGGTGATTAAGGGGTGAGTGATATCTTTGTAAGTTATATTAAAAAACAAAACCAAAAAAGTAGGAACTAAGAGTAGTGACTCACCTGGAATACTTGGGTAAAAAGGCATTTTGCAAGAGTAGTCGATGGTTTTGTATTTGGAATTAATTGCTAGGAAAGTGCCAAGTGAGCATCTTTTCTGTCTCTGAAATTGTGATCTTGTGGAAGGTGCTCAACTAGGGGGAGGCAAGAGAGCTATGGTAGTCATAGTTCCCACAGTAACTAATCTTTCGATCTGGAGAGGAAATTGAATGTAGTTTATTCTCATATTGGACTATGACATAATGAAAAAGGGTTCTACTGGTCCAGGTGAAGAAACCTGGGTTTTAAGACTTTATCTTATCATTAATGGATTTGTGACCTTGGGCTTATCACTTAACCTTTTTCATTTAGGGATCAGATTGGATAATATCTTAAGCCACTTCCAGTATTAGTTTTAGAGTTCCTTATATTTCCTTTGTACATGCTCCATGCTTTGCTATCTCCATGCCATTGTCCAAGCAGTTTCCTCTTCCTGAAGTGCCTCTGTCCGGTCCATGCCGGAGTCCTCATGTGTAACTGTTCTCTACCCTACGAAGCCTTTCCCCAAGCCAGGTATGTCCTCTTACTTTGAGCCTCCCAAAGCATTTGGTTCCTCTTTTATCACTTTTAAACCCTAAATTATAGTTCTTTGTGTGTAGATATTTTCCCTTTTTTGCATGACGGTAAGTGCCATGTGGGCAAGATCTCTGCCCTGTCCATCTTTGGCATCAGCAGAGGGCCTCACCTCTACCAGTAGCTACTCCATAAATCCATGGTAAGGTCTGGGTTGACTATATCTCTGAAGTCACTTTAAAATGGAAAGAAGAGGAGGTTAGTACTGTACTGTACTAAGTACTGTAACTTGGTACATTAACGTGAGTTTAGGCATATATTGCAGATTTTATCTATCATATACAATTTACCTTTATTGGATCTAAGATAGATGTTTTCTCCCCAACAAGTCAATAGCAAATAGTTTGGAATCACCCCAAATTTCTAAAATTATGCATCTGACTTTAACAAGCAAAAAACCAAAGTCTTCCTTTCTAATGTATGGCCTTTTCTTTAGATCCTCTCCTCGGTTGTTGTGTACAGCTACAAAACAAAAGAACAATGGCCAGAACTTGGAAGAGGACATGGGTCAAAATGAACAGAAGACAGATCCTCCCTCTACAGAGAAGATTCTCCTGGAAGAGAAGGTCAAATTAGAAGAGCAGCTGAAAGAGACCGTGGTAAGGGCTCTTGTGGGGTGTGTGCTCTGCCAAACTCTTTCTCCCAGGGGCCACATAAAAGTTCCAAGTTTCACTGGTGAGAGACCAAAGCCAGAGATCAGTTGTTTGTCCATGGCCTGCAGTGGGCTCAGATAGGAAGTTACCGCCAAAGCAAGGACTAGAACTCAAATCCTGTGTGGCCCTGGTTCTGGCATGAGAACAATCTTTACAGGTTTTTTGGGGGGTGGGGGGAAGGAGACTGGGTCTCTGTTGGCTAGGCTAGAGTGCAGTGGCGTCATCATAGCTCACTGCAACCTCAAACTCCTGGGCTCAAGAGATCCTCCCGCCTCAGCCCCCTGAATAGCAGGGACTACAGGCATGAGACACCACACCTGGCTAAGTTTTCTGTTTTTTTGTAGTGAGAGGGTCTTGCTCTTGCTCAGGCTGGTCTCAAACTCCTGGCCTCAAGCAATACTCCCACCTTGGCCTCCCAAAATGCTAGGATTATAGGCATGAGCCACTGTACCTGGCCGCTATATTTATTATCTTGAGACTTAAAATGGTCTTTACAAATAAGGAATACCCAAGATGGTTGTTTAAGCTGAGATTTGGGAAAGGAACCAGAAAATTCTAAGTACAAGAGTTGGGGGCAGGAGTGTGTTTATGTGTTACTCTCACAGGTAGGTAGGAGTTTTATGAAGTAGTTAGTGATATGGTTTATTACTCCATGTAAACAAGTATAGGTGGCTCAAATCAAGTTCTTCAAGGATTTAAGAATGATGATATCAAACACTATGTGCAGGGACTGTTCCCAGCTTGTATGTGAATCCTCACCATAATCCTGGCAGCGCCGCAGTTTGAACCAGACCTTCTGGACTTGGAGCTCTTGCTCTTTGCCTGAAGACTGAAAATAGATGCAGTATAGAGGCCCCCACAGAGTAATTTAATAAATGTTAGAAATAGAAAAGCTCAGGAGATGAGTGAGTTTACAGGAACAGTGGTGAGAAATTAGGAAGATACCAGAAATCAGATGGTTATTAACAATGAGCGTGTGAACTGAGCTGCCTCTGGGCAACACTGAAAATACCAAAGGGTTGTCAATAGAGTTTTATCTCTTTGATGGAATAGAGTCCTAAACTTTCCACCCATGAACACCATCCTCCTAACCTTTCCTCCAAGGTATGGGAACTTGAGATGGTTCAGCCCCTAACTAGGGTTCTAGGATTCCCTTAAGTTGGGCGTTCTGCTGGGGAAAGTAATGGTTCTTGCTTGTGGGGTGATGAGATCGTGAGAACCCCAGCAAAGCAGAAGTTCTTGTCCTTCCTCTCTCTGAACACTCATCTAAGAGCAGGTGTGAGGACTGTATGAGTACAGGAAACCTTGACATCATTCCCCACTCCTTGGAAACACTGGCACAGGTGTAAATTATTCCTGACTCCTTAAGCTGCACTGTTTTAGTCCAAAATTCCAAAAGTAGTAATAGATGTTATTTGTAATTTGACTTGGCGCTTTTTATATAATCATTTTCAGATCAGACTTGCTTTCCTATGAATTTGTTCCATATTTTATTTATAGAAATCTCCATTTTCCTTTTTTTATTTCAGGAAAAATATAAACGAGCTTTGGCAGATACTGAGAACTTGCGACAGAGGAGCCAGAAGTTGGTGGAGGAGGCAAAGTTATATGGTGACTGTAGGCATGATAATGGGGGGGCATGCATGTGTGGGTGTCAAAGAGCAAGACAGAGGGGAAGGGGGGTGGCAGTTGGACCCCGTCCCATTTTTTAAGATGGGTCAGCAGTAAAGGTGTCTAGAGGAGCAGGAAGTATGTGGGCAGGACTAACATTTAGAACTATAAGGTACGACCATTCATAGGGAGCGGGTTTACTGCACCCTGCATGGAGACCTTGGCGGGAACCTGTGGCCAACTGGAGCAAGTCAGCCTCCCATGCCCACCCCCCAGCTGTCCCAGAGGAAGCGCAGCCATCCCTTCAGAACTCCCAGCATGCTGCCTGCATTGTCACCTTTGGATATTTTTGTTGCTGTCCTTCCCATTTTACAGTTGAGATCATGGAGGCTTAATGACTTGCCTCACACCACAGAGCTAGTAAGTGATGGCGGGGCCATTGAGGCTCCGCTCCGGGCTCCACGTCTGTGGTGTTTATTGGACATGAGGCTACCGTTTGAGTTTTCATTGTGAGTCTAGGCATAACTGTCACTCAGGTGTTACAGATGAGGAGCCCAAGGCTCCGCGTGGGAGGGTAAGTGGTTTGCCCCAGGACAGAAGGGCCTGGGGCCTGGGGTGAGAGGCCACATGGAAACAAGTCCCAGGTCTCATCCCACTGCCACATGCAGCACAGATAACGAGGTCCTCCTTGAAACACTTTTTTCCTGGATGCTATCGGCTCAGTTTCCTGGTACTCTTCCTCAGTTTCTGGTAATACCCTTTGTTGGCTTCTTATCTGTCTGACGTCTAAATGTTTGGGTTCTTCAGGACGTGGTACCAGGCCTCTTCTCTCCTCTTGCTGTGCTCTCTGGGTGACTTAGGCTCTCGTGGATTTACTGGGCATTTGTGTACGGGTCTCTACTTCCAGCTCAGATATTTCTCAGAGTCCCAGCCCCATATATTGTATTCCTTACTTGACATCCTTGCTTGGATGTCTCAAGGGCGTTTTTCTCCTCTCCCTGTGCTTCATTTTGTCCACATTTTAGTAAATTCTGGGTCTCATCCCAGAAAAGGCTTTTGGGGGTTTTGTTTTGTTTTTCAAGACACTGTTTATCAAGACATTGAAACGCTAGGGCAAATGAATGATTTGACAAGTTATTAAATAGCCTATGCATGAAGTAGACAGTGCTCAAAGTTTTGAATTGCCCCATGCAGTTGATACGGAATGCACATGATCTTCTTTAACTTCATTTAGGCATTCAGGCCTTCTGCAAGGACTTGTTGGAGGTTGCAGACATTTTGGAGAAGGCAACACAGTGTGTTCCAAAAGAAGAAATTAAAGACGATAACCCTCACCTGAAGAACCTCTATGAGGGGCTCGTAATGACTGAAGTGCAGATTCAGAAGGTGTTCACAAAGCATGGCTTGCTCAAGTTGAACCCTGTCGGAGCCAAGTTCGACCCTTATGAACACGAGGCCTTGTTCCACACACCAGTCGAGGGGAAGGAGCCAGGCACAGTGGCGCTAGTTAACAAGGTGGGGTACAAGCTGCACGGGCGTACCCTGAGACCCGCCCTGGTGGGGGTGGTGAAGGAAGCTTAGCTGCCTCTTGTAGGGTTTGGGTTTTTTTTAAATCACTTGCTATAACTCTTAAAAAGCTGGTTCATCTTTTCTCATCTATGAATACATTTGACCTTTTCCCAAACCTTGTTGGAAAGCTTAAGTAACCAGTGGCTAAACAGAAAATTAAGCCGGTTGCACGGTTGTGTTACTGAACTCTAATTCAGGAGTCTGTTGCTAATTGTTAGTTCCATAGTAGTTCCGCACACAGAAGAGCACCAGGACACTGTGGAGCCTCCAGAGCCTCATGAGTAATGCTGTGTCTGCTCACACTCTGGTGAAGGCAACATATTTTGAACAAATAAAAGGTCTTCGGGAATTCTGTTTGGCTTCCTGGACGCACCAGTCTGCACTGTGTGTCTTCTGCACTTACGGTCACACGCCGGTCACTGGCATACTTAGCCCACTATACATTTGAGTTGAGACATTTTCTTGCTTAAAAAAAAAATGTGTGGTGACCCTCATGAAGAACATATGTGAGTTTATTTATAATCAGACACTACCTAGCTGCTAAAAATAACCGACCTCTGCTTTTCCTGTGGACATGTGGGATGAACATGTGTACTTTAACAGTTCTCACCACCTTGACCAAATCTATTCCTTTTTCCCTGTGTTACTCATCTAAAGTGGAAATATTTAAACCTATATTCAACTAGTTACTAACGACTTCAAGGTACACTCCCTGGTAAGATGGACTCTTCAAAATATGTGGAGTGCATGCTTAGTATGCCTTAAATGTTAATGTTTAATTTAAAATTTTTATTTACGAGCATTAAAGCCCTAATATGTTTATTTTCTACTTTCTGATAACAATTTTGTGTCCCTTGGTGAAGGAGGTCCTTGAGCCACTGAGGCAAGCATGACTCAGTCTTGCCGTCCCCTCTGCTCCAGCCCTGAAGCTGCCGGCTTGACACACACGCTGCCTCCCCTCGTGCAGCTGCTGGCTGGCACGTGCCCGGGCCAGTGCTGCGGGCGGACGTGCGGCCTTGCAGCCTGTCATAGTTAAGAACACAAAACACACAGGGGGCTGACAACACTCAGGAGCCGCGGCAAGAGCGTACACGATTTGTGAAAGGTGACTTGAGGACTCTTTCTAGCCAAAGGACCCTCTGTTCCTCATTTACATTAGTATCTAGGGCTTAGGGGGAAAAGTTGAGTGACTGAAGTATCTGTTATAAATAAGAGAAAAAAATAACCTTCCGCTGCCCTTGCTTCTAAGAGAGGTACTTTAGGATTGAAGGGCAATACTGGTAAAGTCCGTTTACTGTCCAGAAAAGATGGGCGTGGTCAACTTATTTTGCTTATAATTTTGAAAGATGCCAGTAATAGTCCCATCATTAAAATTTCAATGTAGACTATTATTTCCAAACATTTTCCTCCTTTCCTTTAAGCTGCCTTAAATGATTTGGTCAAAAACATACCCCACTGTGGTCCCAGCTACTTGGGAGGCTGAGGCGGGAGGATTGCTGGAGCCCAGGCATTTGAGTCCAGTGTGGGCAATACAGCGAGACCACATCATCTCTTTAAAAAAAACAACAAAACATACCCCAGAACTAAAGGCAGTATAACATATTGGAGAAAACATGACTGGGAGTTACAGCCCTGCGTATTTTTATACTGTGGCTGTGGGTACATTGTTTACCTCTGGAACTCACCTGTAAAACGAAGGCTGAATAAGAAAAGTAGTTTTCAAACTCGTTTCCCTGAATGTGTATAATCCCCTTTTCATCTAGAGCTGCACTTACTAAAAAAGCACTAAACTCATAACCTAGAGACAGCATAGCTTAAATGTGGTAAAATATTTCTTCACTGTAAGTTTCGATGGTCCCGTCACCACTATAGGTTGGATATTCCTTATCTGAAATGCTTGGGACCAGAGCATTTTGGATTTTGGAATAGTCAAATGTGTCACTTAACAACAGGGATATGTTCTGAGAAATGTGTCATCAGGCGATTTCTTTGTTGTGCCAATGTCACAGAGTGTACTTACTCGAACCTAGGCTGCACAGCCTATCACTCCCAGGCTACAATCCTGTACAGTAAGTTACTATGCTGAATACTATAGGCAACTGTAACACAATGGTGAGTATTAGTGCATGAAAACAACATACCTAAACATGGAAAAGGTACAGTGAAAACATGGCATTATCTTGTTATCAGAACTATGGTAATGTACGCTGTCCATCCTTGACTGAAATGTTATGCAGCACGTGACTGTATTTACGTTATACTTACTGGTTGAGTATCCCTAATCCCTAAGTCCAAAATGCTCCAGTGAGCCTTTCCTTTGAGCATCATGTTGGGGCTCAAAAAATTTCAGATTTTCACATTAGGGATATTAAACCTGTCATAGGAAAATATCTTTTAATTATGTACATATTTACACTGGAAGTTAAAGATTGTTCAGCTACGTTCTAGTCAAGTTACTGGATTTTGCCTAATTGCAGCATGGGTAAGTTGTGCACGTGGACAGACAAAACCAGAACTAAAAGTCTGTAACAGACCTTCAGAGGCATCTGAAAACCAGCCTGGCGCCACAGAACACTTGTCTTTATGGGGATGTACTGCTACTGTCAGGGAGGGGGCTGGCAAGAAAGGGTTTCTGCCCAACAGAAAGCAACTTTAATTTTTTGTTTGGAAACCTAGTTTGATACAGAAGTGCCAGACTGGACCACGTCATGTGACAGTCTGCCTGTTGTGAGCACTGGCTCACACCCAGATCTGTGTGCTCTGAGAAACAGGCTCAAGGAAAAAGTGGCAAGAAGGAAGCAGTGACACCATTTTGTTCTCAACTTGTTTAATATGTAAAAGGATAATAAAAATGGTAGTCAGAGTTTCGGTTTTTAATACATTCTTGGAATGTTGGCCATCCAGAGAGCATTATTTCAAATAGCGGAAGAAAATTACCCAATTTTTTTTGACTCAAAGAGTTTGCTTAAATTTTAAAAAGACCTAATTCCATGGGATTATGGTGGCTAATTTATCATGAGAATTAATTAAATATAAAAATGTGGAGGCTCTGAGCTACCAGCAGAGGTAAGCACTATTGTGACAGTGACAGCTGGAGTTGACAGTCTTAAGAGGCAGCCAATCATAAAATTACCTTTCCCTTGTACAAAGTGTTAATACTTTAACATAAATTAATTATACATTCATTATGGTGTTTTAAAACAGTCAAGCCTAAATAAATTCTTCATACCATCAAAAAGATACATACTAAAAACCTGCTTCAGCACAGTTTTTCATTTGACAGCTCTTGGCCTGGGCCGTACACATTTACAGGGATTTTCTGCTTCTCAAGCTTAATATAAGTCTGGCAATCGTTTTATATAAAAATAAGACTAAATTTAAAACCTCATCAAACTAGGATTCTGGTGTTGCATCAATGAATGAGACACCAGAATAGCTGAAGCCAGTGGTTCTCAAACTCGAGCCTGCACCCTGTCACCTGGAAGCTTGTAACGCAGCTCTCTCGGCCCCACCCCCAGAATTCCCGATTCCAGAGACCAGGTGGGCCTGCGTGCACTTCTAACAAGTTTCTGGGGGATGCCATGCTGCTGGGCCAGGAACCCCACTTTGAGAACCACTGGCCAAGACAACTGTAAAAACTTAGCACCATCTCCATTACGTTCAGTGGTAGACAGTGTCAGCTTTCTGTCAATCGTATTTGTCCCGCAGGGGACAATGTGGAGGTGGCCCTTACGAGTAATACCACTGCTCAGTAGCAGAAGAGTGGTGGACTTAGCTAACAGGGAGTGCTTCTGCCAGCATGCAATGCACTTCACAACTAAAGCCATGTACGATATATTTGAAATGTTTTATTTAATGCTGAAGATTTACCCTAGGGGACAGAAGGATGTAAAAAGAAAGGAAAAGGCACAGTAATTAAGTTGTCCTGGGAAATGATGAGGTTTTTTTTCTTTCAAATAACTTCACTTTAATGGAACTTCACGCCCAACATTGTGGGAGGTAAACAGTCTCTTGGTACCTATGGGGCAGGAGAGGCAAGACAAGCTCCTGGGAGAATGGAGTGCAGGGGACTGTCACTCCGCAGACTCTCCTTAAAGCAGGGTCTTAGACGGGAGAACCCTGAGCAGCCTGAGCAGCCGGAAGACAAAAGACTTCCTCAAGTTTCAGGAGGAAGGTACCGTGTACGTCCTTGAAAGAAGGCCCCAGAAAAACCTTACAGGGCTGGGAAGAAGCCATTTCTGAGTCTGACTCAGGACAGTGAACAGAGAAGCTGCGCAGGCTGGGGGCACGGCCAGGACGCGCCTGCCACAGCCCCCGTGCCAGCTGCTCAGAACTGCCCTGGCCTCACTGAAGAAGATGCTTTGTCAGGCGCGCGCGCTCGTGTTTCCAGCAAAAAGGGTACTTGCAACCATGACGAAAATCCTGAGGACTCTGACGCCAGAACTCAGAACTCAGCCTTGAACTTTTTAAAACGGGTTTTTCCAAGTAAAATGCACTGCACGTACCAACAGCAGCAATCCTCAGCCCCGGGAAGTCCACACCAGTCCTGCGTCCCTACCGCTAGCTTGCTTTCCCGCTCACAGGGACGTGGCCACACTCAGGGAGCCTGCCCTGGGGACACTGCTCTTCCCCAGTGAACCAGCGGGCTCTGCCCAGATCAGACCAGGCAAGGCTCGGTGCGGGGCTCCGGGGACCGCAGGCTCCAACTGCCGCTGCCAACCCAACAGTTAAGCGGAAGGTGATTTGGTCCTGGTGTCCAACCAGATCCTTCCTCGTTGAGCCTCTATGCAAGCGCCATCCTGTTGTCCTCTGGCCTCACTTTCTTCATCTGCTCCACAGCGGAGTCTGCGCCCGGCCCGCCTCCCTGTAAAGTGCCGCGTGCCCGGCCGCGCGGGCTCAGAGCCGGGAGCCTCCCGCGGCCGCCTGGGAAGAGCCTGTCACCGGGGACGCGGCGACGCGCCGACGGCTTGCGGTCCAGCAGGAGAACCACGCTCCTGTCACCCACGGCACAACAGTTTTGTACCCGAAGGGAAGAAAGCCCACAAAATAAAAGGAAATTATCCAATCTCATAATACTCTCCAAACTGGACAGGCAAAGGCAAATCATCTTAAAGTATTACTTTTAGGATTAAGTTAAAATAGACTCATCTTTCTTTCCCCCACGATCCAATGTAAGATTGTTACTATTGCTGCTTTCATAGGGCCATGAAAAGAACTTGTATCTTAAAAAGGGAACTCGATTTGTTTAAAAAAGGGCAACGGGGGGCGGGCGCTGGGGGGACCCGCGCGTTCTGGCTGCAGCCCCGGCAGCCTCAGGACGCGTCCCTGGATATCCAGCCGCTCTCAGTGAGGAAATTCAAAATTCTCTTCTTCAGGACTTTGTCCAGGTAACTAGGAAGGCGGCTTTTGGAGGGGATTCCCTGCCGTTTCTGGAGGTGGTCTTTGATTATAATGGTCTTCACGGTCACGTAGCGGGCGGGGCTCAGATTTAAGGAGCTGCACAGCACCTTCTCGCGGTCCGACAGCAGCTCGAAGCCCGGCAGGTTCTCGATGGCGGCGAACTCGCCGTCCTTGCCCTCCTCCTTGCCGCGCTTGGAGCCCGCCAGGGTCTTGCTCTCCTTGCGCTTCTCGCGCTTGTGCCGCGCCGCCTCGTACTCGGCCGACTCCTCCATCCTGGTGATGCCGTTGCGCCGGTAGCGCTGCAGCTCCCTGATCTTGGCGCGCAGCATCTTCTCCTTGTGCATGTTTTCAAACAAGTCGTCGAACTCCTTGCACGACATGAACTGGTAGAGCGGCCGCAGCTTCAGGCGCAGCTCCTTCTCCTCCTTGGTGACCTTGCGCTTCGGCGTCTTCTCCTTCTCCTTCCGGTCCTTCCCCAGAAAGGCGGGCACCAGGTTATAGTCGCGGGCGATGTTCTTGCGCCGCTGCCGCTCCTTCAGCTTCCGCACGTACATGTCCACGTGGGCGCGCTTGAGCTCGATCTCCACGTCGTCGTCGTCGTAGTTCACCGACAGCCCGCTGATGAGCGTCTCGGCGTCCTGGTCGTACTCTATCTCGTAGTCGTCCCGCAGCGGCATGTAGCCCAGCTGCTGCTGCTCGGCCACCGAGATGTCCAGGGGAGGCAACGGCGTGGTGAGGCTGGGCGAGAGGGGGCCTCCGCTGGGACAGGTGTGGTCTGTCACCCGGTTGGGGATGGTGTCAGGGATGCAGGCCTTGCCCAGGTTGCCGTGGATGTACATGCTCACGTAATGTTCCATCACTTCTTGGGGAGTCCGGGAAGCACCAACGTGAGCAGCCATATCTTCCTACAATGAAAAGGTCAGAAGTTATTTCCAAAGTCACTGTGATACTTCAGTTTCGCACAAACTGTGTGACCATTTTTGCTAAGGTTTACCTGGCGTACTTCCTATCAACACTGTTCTCCTCCCTCCCAAAAGACAGTTGTGTACTGTCTCTTGAGCGGGGTTCAGGGCAGAGATGGCAATGTTGAAGGAACCACCCTGATTTTGTACTGAGAAGGTGAAGCTCCAGAGAGGTGCAAACCTGCCCAAGGTCACAGGGTAAGCCGGTGGCAGAGCTGAGACCAGAACCCCCATCTGAGATCTGTACTTTGCTCTCCTTGTCTCTTCAATGGGACCAGCAGAGCTCGCCTGTACTGCCATGCCGCCCACCACCAGCCCCACACTCTCAGGGCTGTCTGGCTGTCTGCCTGAGAGTCACAGGACACAGGCAGGCATGGGCAGGGAATGCCCGACCCTCCTCACTCGCAGACTAGAAAATGCAATTGTCCAAGGGCACACAGCAAGGCTGAGTCCACAACTCGGGCCCGACTACAGGAGGGGATGCCATCCTACTGTGCTGCCTGCCTCCCAAAATAGAAAGGGCCAGGACATGTCTTGGACACTTGTCCTGGAGGTGCATCCATCCCAGCCTCCATGCTCCAGGAGGGCTAGCTTGTCCCTCTCCCAGGCAGTGACTGCAGATGACTGGTGTGTGGCTTTTCAAGGGAGAAGGCCTTCAATTCTAATGCCTTCCACAGTTCAGCAGCTCACGCAGGATCTGGCACAGGCTGAAAGCATTCATCCTTCCTACAAGAGGGTAACCCATAAATATGAGCTTTATTAGCGGGAGGAAACCGTGTAACTCCCTCAACCTTTTCCTTCTGCCAAGAGGCCTCTTCCTCAAAGTCAACCGCTAAAGCCACTTCAGAAAGTAACTGCCCAAAGTGCGCACTCATTCCCCCGCCACCACCTCTCTGCCACCCAGCCCTGAGCACCCCTCCGCCCGCCAGGGTGTGGAACCAGCGCCACCAGAAGTTCGGTCAGCAAGACCAGCCTGCTCCCCGCAGTGCCAAAGGCCCAGTTGGGACCCAGGGGACCAGCCAGTCCATCCAGGCTGATGACTGACTAGGAGCCGGGTGTCAAGGCGGAGAGAAACGTTCTTGACGCCAGGAACAGGCCCCACAGCTCGGGCTTCCTCTGACACACACGCCTGGAGCCACAGTGCTGGGACCCTTCCCACCAGTCCTGGGAGTGCCGTGGGTGTGACTCAAGGCAGTAGTGAGACCTAACTGGTGTCTCTTTGACAATCATAAGGAGAAAAGTAAAGATTAGTGCTAAAAATACACTCTGGTCTTTTCTCTTTTAAAAACATCACTGTTAGCATCAGATCTGTTCACTTTGTTTTCCCAGAAAGCATTTGGTCCAAAACAAAACACACCACCATACCACATCACAACTCCCCCAGCATCTACCACCCCTCTGTGTGACCCAGGCTGGTCACTGCACATCTCTGATCCTCACCAGCAGTGAAGGGTGAAGGAGACAAGGACAGCCCCACACCTTGCTGGCTGTGCAAAGGCTTCCAACACTGCGGTGGGGAGGGTGGCACCAGTGCCCTCTGATGGAGCAGCCGGGGTGAGGCTGCCAGGGCTCATTCTCCTCCCCCACCCCACCTGGGGGCCAGGAAGGCCCAAGATCTACACTGGCCTCTGGGACAGAGATTGCAGGCCACTTCTCCTAACAGAACAAGTCCCTGACACCCGCCCTTTTGTAAGGTGTCATGTCGGGTGGAAAGCCCTGGTGAACGTTCCTGTCTAGGGAGAGGAAAGGCGAGGCCCAGCCCCTCTGGTCTGTGCTTCCACCGCCCCAGGCGGCGGCCAGCAGCAGAGCCACACCTGGCCTGAGCGCCTTCTCCAGTCCGCAGCACCAGCTTCTGTCTCAGGCTGTCTCAGGGGCCGCCACATACACCCTGGATTCAGACTTGAGTTTCCGGGTGCGTCTGAGAGATGGGCACTGCGCTAGGTTCCTGAGTGACGCTGGGTGTTACCTGGAGGCCGAGGTGCCAGCTGCTATCCAAGGGGACAGGTGAGTAACGGGGCCCGGGCCTTGGCCCTGGTCCCTCGGGCCAGTGAGGCTGCCAGGGAGAGGCCTGCAAGTCTTCTCACTTGCAGACGTTTGTCTTGAACATCCTTACGTGGCAAATTTTCAAGTCAGCAGCACTGTCAGCCTCCAAAATACTTTGTTCAGTTTCACTGGTCTCAAACTCGGAAGGTCCGGGAAGCGCTGCTGCAGCAGCCAGAGCTCCACTCGTCACGGGCCTACCCGCTGCCAGCCGCGTCCTGCCAGGAGCGCCGCCGGTCCTCCTGTCCTCCTGTCCTCGTGCTTGGCAGCAGCGGCGGCACCGTGAGGAGGCTGGCCCAGGGCCGCGCTGTGCACTCCATCCTGTTAGCAGTTCTGAGTACTTGACGCTGTTGGCTTTGCTCCCACAACTTGTGTTTATCCCTCAAGACCAGGCCATCTCCTCCAGGCAGCCTTCGATAACCCTGGGGCCGGGCTCACGCTCTGGCCGGTCACCTGCCACCCTCGCGGGTTCTGCTGCTTCCTGATCTCCAAACCCTCCTCGTGCAGGTTTTGTTGGGATAAAATTAAAGTAAAAACAGCTAACAGGCAAGCGCGTCTACACTCCTCCTCTCATCAGGTCTCCACAGCACTTCCCACCTGGGCACAGGGTTATTACTACCTACATCTTACAGATAAGGAGACTGAACCTCCGGGTGGGCGACCACCAAGGGCACAGGCCAGTGAGCACTGAGCCCTGTTGATCCCAGGCGGTCTGGCCCGGAGCTCGCGCCGTCATCATGTGCCTGTGGTCGCCCAGTGCAGCGCACACCGCCAGGTCGCCCCAACCACACGCTTCCTGTTGCTGTGATGAAAGGAGTGGCATGGACCGCTGGGCCTCGGCTCTTTCTGGACCAAGCACACTGGGGAGCACCCGGCTCAAGCCGACCCTGCCCTCCAGGACACAGGGTGAAATGCAGGCCCTCTGGGCAGCCATTGCGGGCAAAGGCTGCCAGATCCTTGGGCCTCCCGGCAGCTCCCTGGGCGCTCTGCCGTCCCTCCTCACCCAGCAGCCAGGCAGTCAAGGACTAGGCTCGCCCAGCTGGGCTGTTCCCCCGCACGATCTGGGCCGGCTCTGGGGACGCGCACTGTCTCCAAAGGGAGCCCGGCCCCAGCTCCTTCTCCTTCAGGTGAAGGAGCCTCGAAGGGACAGGAGCAGCAGAAGACCCAGCTTCCAGGGCCTGGTGTGAGGGAAGGTGCCCGCCAGCCCCTAAGGTGCAGCTGGGCACACCAGTGGCACCTGCAGGGCCAAGAGGAACAGAGCGAGGCAGTGGATGGCTCCTATGCCTCCATCGTCCCCTCCCCAAAGTCAGGGTCAGGGTCCCAGCTCCCAGGGTCAGGGCCTGACACCAGCAAGCAGGCGCTCAGCCATCGCAGAGTCTGAGCCAGCTTCAAAATCCCAGTTTTGCCCTCGTGCCTGGTGCTCAAGGCTTTCAAAATAGGACTCCACGTGAGTTTCCTTGACGACCTCACTGGGGGTGTCCCCAACTCCAGTCCTCCACTTCAGGAAAGCTGGCTCCAGGCCCCGGAACATACCAGATTCCTAGAATGCCAGACCTCTCCTTCCTCCACTCTCTCCTTCCACCTGGACGGTGCCTCCTGTCCTTCTCTCCACAGGACATCCCGACTCCCACTTGCCCACTCAGCACCTGCCAGGTGATGCAGCCATCTTCCTCCCAGCCTGTTCTCGGCACAGGCCCTGAGTCAGTGCTCGCTGAATGAGTTAGTGAGCAAGCAAGTGAATGCATGCATGCACAATGCAACGAGCACCTACACGTGTGGTATCACCCAGCCTTCTGAGTACCTACTATCACCTAAAAAGGCTAACTCCATTCACAGCATCCCACCTGCCCCCAGCAAGCAGCCTGAACGTAGGCACACGCGCACAGGCCCTCACGGTGCACAGAGAACTTCACGCACTTACTCAATTCAAAACCTCAAGAGCTAGCCTGAGCCCCACATCCCTTAAAGCCCCCTGACAGGCACCTGCAGAGGAGTTCTGGTCTCCCTCACCCTGCCTCCTCAGGGACAGTACAATTCTTTGGCAACAAATCTATGGCTCTTCTACCAGTTTCAGATTGTCTTAAAATATTTTACTTTTGTGTTGAAGTTTGCATCTGTGTATTCCGGCAGGATCTCTATCTTGTACCTCTCATATCCCACCACAAACCGGCCGTCTAGAGACTCTCAACACCCCTGCTGATCTGACTCTGGGTCACCGTCTGCTGGCCAACTCTTCCCCATCGTAGCCAAGGTCCTGTCACCTGTCCTCTCTGCCACTCGCTACCAAACATGTAGGCGCGTCAGACACTGGCCACGCTGGTCCCCAGACCCGCCTCAGCTTCAATGTTAACATTCCCCAGCTACAACCTCCGGGCCCCACGCCTCAGCCCCGGTGCAAAGTGTGATCACAGTGCTGCCAGACTTCACCAACGGCCCTCTGCCCCTTGGCCTACCCTCACCATGAATTCCACATGTAGTGCAACCCCCAGGTCATCAGTTGCCATCTGAAATCAGAATCAAACAGGTCTCGTGTTCCTTTGCGTCACTGTCCCTGATATGCACTCTGCCTCTGTCCACACACAACACCCCAGCCCATGAATCCTGGGTCCACCCTCGCCTTGCGCACCTCCCCCACACGAAGCTCCACAGAATCAGGGCAGCCTTCCAGCCTGTCCACACCTCCACGACACCAATAAGCTCCCAGCCTCTGACCCACATCACCTAATGCTCTTACGTGGAAAGGTTAAGGCCCAGTCTTTGGAATCAGGCAGGTTTGCCTTCAACCCTGGCTCTATCACATGAAAGCCATGGAATCCTGAACAAGTCACTTGGGTTCTTAGAGTTGCTGTTCTTCAACTGTAAACTAAGAATAAGAACCCCACAGGCTGGTGAGAACACCCATGAAATACGTATGGAATAACCTAGCCCCAAACTGGCACAGGCTAAATATCTCATAAGTGGACATACTATGTCTGTGCACATATCCAGGTACACGCTCAGAAGAGAACCACACATCTCAGAGCTGTAGAAAAGCCGTCGGTGAAGAAAAATGAAGTCCAGAGGGGTAAAGCAACTAGTTCAAAATAGCACAGCTAAAGCAGTAACAGAGCCTCACCACTCGGCGTGGTCTGTGGGCCAGCAACACAAACATCCCTTGAGCCTTGGCTAGCAATGCAGAAGCTCAGGCCTCGCCCTGAACCCTGCTCAGGTTCCACAGGGAGAAGGCCCTCTGCTCACAGCACCCAGCCTAATGCCCACCTTTTCTGGCTCTGTCTTGTAACAGCTAAGAGATATGTTGACTGCTTTGGGTCAGAATCTGCATTTTAACAAGCTCCCCAAGTGATCTGTGTGCACATTAAAGTTTGAAAAGTATACATTATTTTTAGAAAAGAGGACTCCCCACTTCTGGCCTGCTATTTCTTCCAGTACAGTATAAGTGTTTTAGTTCCCTGGGTCTTGTGTTTTGTGTATTTCCCACAGTGCTGCAGGGGGACAGGGTAGACAGTATAGTTAGGAGTGCAGGGTCTGAGTCAAACTATTCCACCGAAAGCTACTGCCCTGGGCCACAGGGGAGACGTCATGCGATACACACGAAGAGCTCAGCACAGTGCCTGGCACTCTGCAATGCTCTTGGCCGCATCGGCTCCTGGTAGCTGCTGCGGCAGAGATAGTGCTGATGTGTGGAAGGGAGGGCGCTCTGAGGCACGGATACCTACGCAGAAAGATCATTCCTGAACTATGACAGGGGAAAGGCACTCCAGGCAGAAGAAAGAAAAAATGATCATGGGAGGTAACAGATGAAACCTCACTGATCAACACCCCATAAGGCCTGCAGGCTGCGACGTTTGACCAGGGAAGCCTGGAAGCCACTAAAGGCCGCTGTGATGACACTTACGCTTGCAAGGATGACTCTGGTGAAGGTGTGTGGGATGGACTGTGGGGATAAGAATGAAATAGGGAGACCAGTTAGGAGGCTCCAGACATGGTCAAGGCAAGACATAAACATCAGCCTGGACTAAGGTCGTAAGAAGTGGTTAGTTCTGGACATATTTTGAACAGAGGGCTGATGAACTGGATGTGGAAGAAGGAACCAAGACGGGCTGTCTGCCTGCAGCCCGAGTCCTGAGTGAGGTGAGGGCATGGGAGGTCTGACAGGGAAGGCTGCAGCTTAGGGAAGTGCTCCAGGTGCAGGACCAAGTGAACACAGCACTTTAAGCTCCCTGAAGGCAAGGAGGAAAGCTTCTCTTTCCTTCAGAGTCCTTTCACCACCGTAGAATCTGCACAGAACAGATGCTCAATGCACATCAATAAACAGCATCCAAGGACAAAGTGGGATGGAGTTTTTGGAGGGTGATCATGATGCGGGCGGCAATTAGGTCAGGATCTGTAAAGCAGCATCTTCTCTAAGGAGTTGGGAGAATAAAGATTCCAGGGCTTCAGAATGGGGATGCGGAATGGTCCCTAAAGACTGGCTCCCTTTAGGAAAGGAAAGCAAAAGGAAGCAAAAGCAGCACAGGTTTGGGAAAAGGAGAGGTGGCAGCAGGATGGAACGCTGGTTCAGAGAAGCAGGGAAGAGGTGGGCACAGTTAGGGCACTGGGCTTGTGCCTCGCTTCCCTACTTCTTAGAATGCCTCAAGAGGGGCCAGGCACGGTGGCACACGCCTCTAATCCCAGCACTTTCCAAGGCTGAGGGGGGAGGATCACTTGAGGCCAGGATTTCAAGACCAGCCTGGGCAACACATTGAGACCTCGTTTCTACAAAAAAATTTTTTAAATTAGCCAGGCGTGGTGGCACACACCTGTCAACCAGCTACTCAGGAGGCTGAGGCAGGAGGATCATTTAAGCTCAAACTCAGTTACAGGCTGCAGTGAGCTATGATCACACCACTGCACTGCAGCCTGGGTGACAGAGTGAGACCCTGTCTCTAAAAAAAACAATAAAATTAAAAAAAATAAAGAATGCCTGAGGGTGACTACATATCCTTGGTGGTTACGAGTGAGAATACGGCTAGAGATCTTTCCTTTCTCACAGGGATGGAAACTTCCTCTTCCAGAATAGAAGAAAGCTCCTTGGAGACCACCTAGAGAAGAACAACCAAGTTTCTCCCTCGAGGACAGAGCCTAGCACACTAGCTTGCCAGCCTAAGTGGATCCTGTCCAGCTCTCACCCTTCCCTCTCACAGACATATCTCAGAAACCTTCCGAAAGACAAAGACAGCAAGACCCAGGGCCAATGCCTCCTAGACCAGGCTCCCTTGTTCATTATTTACTGACCACTCACCATACAATGTCCCGGGTGTTGTGGGGACCCATGGACAAACAAGGCACGGCTACCCACAAAGAACTGTGTGTGCACTGGAGGACCACACAGGGCACACGCAGACAACCACAGAAAGCAAAGAGGTCCCGAGCACAAAATGAGTGCCCCAGAGGCCGCGCGCCAAGCCGCAGGGTGCCTGTGAAGCCGCCGGCCTTCACCACCACTGTGCCCGGGGCAAAACCGCCTCTCTCCTCGGTGCCGCCACAGCTTTCGGTGAAGTCCGCTGGCCTGCCTGCCTCCACGAACCCAGGCGACACACCGGGGCCTGCCCAGAGTCTGCTCTCGGGACACACCTATGGAAGCCGTTCCCCGGGGTTAGGGAAGGGGCTCTGCTGTCAGATGGCACCGTTCAAACTCCCGCTTCGCTCGCGTCCCTGAACCCCTCTGAGCGTGGGTTCCGGCTATAAATCGGGAAGGCCCTGCCTCCGGCCTTCTGGGGCGTGGAGCGACGAGCAAGTCAAGCGCTGCTCAGGTACTTGGCGAAGCGCGGGGCCCGGCGCTTCGCTACGCGTCCCAGGGCGCGGCGGTCTGCCCGGCCCGGCTCCCGTCCGCGCCGCCGCTCACCCAGTTTCCGAAGCCGAACTGCTCGATGGCGTCCAGCAGCAGCTGCTCCTCGCGGCTGGTCCAGCCGCCCTCGGCCTCGGGCCCCCAGAGCGTGAAGCGGCCGCCGTCCACCAGCTGGTAGCCGTGGTAGCGGCGGTGGTGGCCGATCTCGGCGCCGGCCGAGAAGCACTCGGGGCACAGCTCGATGTCCTGGCACTCGGTGCAACGGAAGCGCAGCGGGCTCACCTCGGCCAGGCAGTACACGCAGTACTTCTTACCGAGCTCCGCCATCTTCCCCCGCTCGCCGCCCGCCGCCCGGCCCGCCGCCGCCGCCGCGCCCCCGGCCGTCAGCGCCCCGCCGCCCGCGGGGCCCGCCGCCGCCGCGCACGAGCAACCGCCGCCCGCCGCCGCGGCCGCCGCCACCGCGGCCCCCGCCCAGGCGCCGCCGGAGCCAGCCAGCCGGGCCGCGTCCCGCCTCAGCACGCAGGCGCATCCGGCCCGGCCCGGCCGCCGCCGCCGCCGCCGCCGCCGCCGCCGCGCCCCGCCGCATCGCGCAGGCGCCCCGCCACCGCCGCGGACGCCCGGCCCGCCGCTCTGCGCCTGCGCGCCCCCGGCGCGGGCCGCCGCCGCCTTTCCCAGCGCATCCGGACGGCCCGCCCCAGGCCTGGCGGTGGGAAATGGGCAGGCAGGAAGTCGGGCGGGCGCGCCACGCCCCTCGCGGCGAGAGCCCACGCCCGCTTCCAATCCATCCCGCCCGTCGCCCGCTAGCGGCCTCCCATTGGCCGGCTGTTGCCAGGGGGCGGGGATTAGGGGCAGGGCATCGGCCTAAAGGCTGGCCAATCGGCGGGCCCACCGCGTGCGCCCTTGGTTGCCCCGGGAAACCTAACAGCCCGCAGCCCGGGTCGGCTGCCCTGGCGGAGCCGGTGGGAGATGGACAGCGACTCGGAGCACTCTGGGGACCCGGTGGGGGAAGGCGGAGATGGGGAAAGCCTGGCCTCGCGGTCGTCCGAGATCAAGACCAAATCTGGCCTCCAGATCCCCGCCGAATCCGCGGAGACGGAGCCCGAGCCTGAGCCCGAAGCGGAGGCGGAGAAGGAGGTAGAGGCTTCGGGGGGAGGCGCCGCCGCGGACGAGCAGGCCGAGACCCCGGCAGGGCCGGCGGCCACCGAGGCTGCGGGCGAGGAGGGGCCTGGAGAGCCGGGGTGGCCGGCCGAGCCCGAGCCCGAGGCCGAGCCCGAGCCCGAGGCCGAGCCCGAGGCGGAGCCCGAGGAGCCGGCCGAGGCCGGGGCTGAGGAGCCAGCCAAGCCGGGATCCGAAGCCGGGTCCGAGGAACCGGAGAAGGAGAAGGAGGCGGAGGAGGAGGAGGCGGAGGAGGAGGAGGCCCCGGACGGGAAGAAGGAAGCCCGGCCCCAGGCCTCCCTGCCGCCGACCGCGACCGGCGAGGAAGAGGCTGCGCCAGCCCTGGAGGAGGCCGAGGAAGAGGAGGAGCAGAGAGAGAGTGAGGAAAGAGCGGGGAAGGCTGGGGAAGGCCTCCTAGCGAAGAGCGAGGAGGAGGGGACGTATCTGTACGGAGACGACGAGGACTACGAGTGGTCCGAGGAGGTCCAGAAGCTGCAGGAGCAGCAGCTGCGCAGCGAGCTCCTTGAGCAGTACCGCTCCCTGCTGGTGGAGCGGAACCGCTACCAGCGCTACAACGTGTATCTGCAGCACAAGATCTTCGAGGCGCTGCGCAAGAAGAAGGGGCTGGAAGCCGCGGAGGTGCTTGACAAGGGCGTGGAGACCGAGGCCCCCGAGAAAGAGCAAGCGTACTTACGCTACCTGGCCATACTGGAGGAGCTGAAGAAGCAGCAGGCAGACGACCTGCAGTGGTACCACCAGGAGCTGGCCGAGCTGAAGAAGCAGTGCCAGGAGAAGCTCGCCAGGGTGCAGAAGGAGTGGCGAGGCTTCCAGGCACTCAAGAAGCAGGTGGTGATGCAGGCCATGGGCAGCTGCCGGATGCGGGGCGGGCGCCAGGCCGCTCTGCGGGAGGTGGAGGAGATCCAGGCGTTGGAGGATAAGAAGGAGGAGGAGATGAGCGCTGTGCGGCTGGAGAACGTGCAACTGAAGCAGAGCCTGGCGCACTTTGAAACCAGGATGAGGGCCCAGGAGGACTTGAGCGAGGGTCTGCTCCTCATAGATTTTGAACAGCTTAAGATTGAGAACCAGACCTTCAATGAGAAAGCCGAGGAACGAAATGAGGAACTTTTAAAACTGCGCACCAAAGTGACCAACAATGTGCAAATAATAACCCATGTGAAGGAGAAGTTGCACTTTCTGGATATGGAGAATGCGTGCAAAAAGGCACAGCTTTTGGAAGTTGAGGCTCAGGTAGCCCTAGGAAGGGACATCTTGACCAAGACGAAGCAAGCCCGAGACAGCCTGCGGGTTGACAACATCAGGCTGAATCAGAAGTGTGGGCTTCTGGGCAAGGAATCACTCCTTCGGGACCTGGAGGAAAAGGTGGAAAAGACAGAGCTGCTCCACCAGCGCTTGGAGTGCCTGAAGCGCCATCACGCTGGGCTCACTGTGTCCTGCAGAGGTGTGAGGCAGAAGATCAGGGAAGCCAAGGCCTTTCTCCCCTCTTGAGACCACTGATGAGAAGAGTCAGCAAAGCGTTTTCACTCCCAGCATAGGTTGTCCTTTAACTTCTATTTTCCATTCTTTGCTGTTCTTTAAAAGGCCTGTGATCTTTGGGATAGAAATATATTTTGTATTTATCTCATAATTTTTCAGCTTCCAAATTAGTGCTGAGCACAAAATTGGGTCAGCAGTCAGTTTTATATAGGATTAAGCAAAATAGGTCCAGAGAAACAAACAACAGGGTTTATTTAATGTAACTGACTTCTCATGGAAAGCAGTCAAAAGTCTTTTTATATCTGAGCAATTCTGTAATTTCAATGACAAAACTAAGGAGTACTGTTCCTTTTCCATATGTTAGGAGGGTTTAAAAGTTCAACGAATGGTCAGGGTACGAAAATATTCTTGTCCATTAAGATAGTTTTTAAACTTTCTTTGGATTTATTAAACTGCGTAGTCCTGAATTATTCTCAATTAGAAGCTCAATAATTCTCTTAGTTTAACCTTAAACTGAAATTGTTTTACATGTAACTGGCACTAGCTTCTGGAATAATAAAAAATATCCAGGAAACAAGAGAAATGATAAACGGGAAAAGGAACTAATGTTCCTTCATCTTTCCTTTTTCAATGAAAGGAAGCTCAGGCTACTGACCGTTAATATTTGTCTCTGTCTCAGTGACAGTCTTCAATTCCAATTAAATGTTTTCTTGGATCTTCTGAAGAAATGCATTGATCTGTACTCCCAAAAAATGAAATTTTGCTTTCCAGTGAAAACAAGATGACAATTGTATTGTTTTGCCAGGTGCAAAATATATGGAATGGTAGCTGCTGACATCCTAGAGGACATAGCCTTCTGTTTCAGCTGGGTATTTTCGGATCTCAACAACAGGACCCTTATTATGCATAAGAGTTCACTCTGCATCAAATATTAAAATGCTGTTTTCCTTGTGTTACTGTAAAAAATAACTGACAGGTCTATTTCCTTAACGCAGTCTCAGTGATTACCTTGGAGCTAGGGGCTTGGTTTCATTTCTTAGGTTGAATTTTGAGATGTGCAGATTTGGGATTCAAAGTATTCTCCCATTCCTAAACTTAAGTGGAGCAGTAGAAAAACGACATATTTTTGAGTGCTAGATACCTCTAAAGAATGGTAGAAACCCCACTCTGGGCAGGTGACTCATTTGGCTGTGAGAATCTTTTGATGACATGATTTGGTTTTCTAAAGTATGTTACCTTTGAAGCCAATGAAGGTTGAATAAAATTCCTTTTCTAATTTCCATGGCTTGAATACACTTTTTTATATCAAACCACACAAACGTAATAAAGAGGGGGTAAAAGAAAAAGTTTTGACTTCCAGCTTCTGTTCTCTTCCTTACTCTCTACAATTTTGGTCTTTACCCTGTTCAAGGCCAGAGTGAAGCAGTAAATCACTGGCAAATAGAACTTTATTTTCTTTATATCTCAAACTAAAAGCAGAACAGGCCCACTGGGTTCTTCTGTAGCTGGGGAGGCTTCAAAGTGAAACTGGCTGATGCTCAGTGTCTTGTCCAGCAAACAGCTCTGGTTACAATGGCATCCTTTGTCTCTGTGGTTCACTCTTGGGAGAACAGGTATTTTCGGCTGATTTTTACCCATCAGCAATTACCTAGATCCAACCAAAGACTCCCTCACCAAACTTGAAACCAATAACAAGCAGATCTCTCAGAGCAAAAAGATACAAAGGAGTTTGATGAGGTTGGCATTGCTTTAAGCTGCAAAGCAAACCTGTCCTAAGTAAATGATTTTATAGTAAGTTACCAATGTTCTCTCACATTATAGTACCTTATGCTGGAGATGTCACAATTAACTAGAAGCCAGTCTTGTGTTGATTATCTCCTAACGCAGTTCGTTCCAATTATAGGAGAGCGCTTAACCATGAGATAGCAACACACTCACAACTTGTTTCTTAAGATACAGTCCTTCTGAGGAAGAACTCCACAGACCCTAAAGCATCATCTATCCCCAAAGTCTTACTGACGTGCTCCTATTTGTGTCCCCACGGAAGCCTGTGTTCAGCCCCATCCAGCCTTTGATTGCTTAGGGACCGTTATCTGTGCTTAGTTATCTGTACCCCAATTAGACAAAAGTCCCTGGAGGGCAAAGACTGTTGGTTCATAACCCTCCCTAGTAGCCAGCACAGTGCCCGGCACATAAATGGTACTCAGTAAATTTGTTGGATTAATACATTAATATAATGCCAATCACATTCATTTGCTGAAAATAAATGTTACTTGAATGCCTATTATGTGTCAGGCACTAAGTCCTATGTTGCATTCAAAAATAATTACAGGCAGAAAGAGGATTCCCACAAAGTGGGACCAATTAGGGGAAACGGCAAGAAGGAAGGCCCAGAGTCAAAGTCGGAAAACACCACAGGTGGAGAGCGCTGTTACTTCTAGCAGGGATCACCTCCAGAGGCGCCAAGCGGCTGAAAGAGAAACCTCTAAGACTAGGATGATTTTTGAGTGCTAAAAGCAAAGGCTGCCTTTTCATCTCCTTGTCAGAAAGTACATGGCCCAGAAAATGTTGGCACTGAATACGTTTTGAATGAGATGTTATGTCAAATTAGACCTTTTAAAAAAAAATTGGTATGAATTGAAAATGTCCCCATCAGTGTTACAGGAGGGTTTTTGTTTTTTAGCAGCGAGAGCAGGAGTAAATCAAGCACCTCCTAGATAGAGCCCAAGGCATCTGAAAAGGAAACTTTTTTCATTGGTAAATGAAAATCATTTTTGGTGACTTACCACATTTGAGATTTTTAAATTACATAAGTGGCAATATATGCTTTCTTTTTTTATGAGTTTGTTGGCAGCCATTTTTAAAAATTTTTATCTATTTTTATTTTTTATTTATTTTTATTGGAGACAGAGTCTCGCTCTGTCACCCCGGCTAGAGTGCAGTGGCATCATCATAGCTCACTGCAACCTCAAACTCCCAGGCTGAAGCGATCCTCCTGCCTTGGCCTCCCCAGCAGCTGGGACTACAGATGCGTGCTACCACGCCCAGCTAATTTTTCTATTTTTAGTAGAGATGGGGTCTCGATCTTGCTCAGGCTTGTCTTGAACTCCTGACCTCAAGTGATCCTCCCACCTTAGCCTCCCAGAGTGCTAGGATTACAGGCATGAGCCACTGTGCCTGGCCTGTTGGCAGACATTAATTTAGATTTTTGACATTGGTATGGGATCCCTGTCCATAAAATAATACCAAAGTTAATGCACCCCAATTTGGTGTTCTACATGTTTCAAACTTTCAGACAGTCTTAATATCAGAGTGAGGAATCATACAAATGCTATGAATGGAAAGCACTGCAGGAGACCATTTCAGCCATGCAGGAACTACATGTCTCCTACTTCCAATGTAATATTCCATTCAAAGGATCAGCTAGTTTTTCTTTAAATCAATGATTAAATATATATGTATTTTAATGAATAAAATTACACCCTAATTTTTTAATTGATGAAGTCTTCTAACATTTCACCCAAAGGATGCTGAATAAAGATGCCTCTGGGAGAAGACACAGCATGGTGCTAAAACTTTGGAATCAGCCTGAGCTACCTTGGGCTCTCTTCTGACTGCAACCTGGGACAAAACACTTCATCTTTTTAAGCCTCAGTGTACTCATTTGTAAAATGGGAAAAATTTATTTATAGGAAAAAATGATCAGAATATGAAAACAGTATATCTCCTCTGGATAGTACAATTGAGAAATATTTACTTTGTGCTTTTTTTTAATAAGTTCAACAGTGTGAGATACTAAACATTCATATTCAAGGGCACGAGTCTAGCAATCTTATGGCAATGTTTCTGGGTTTTTTTAATGATACAATTAGTTCAGCATCTTATTTTTGTTTAATCTTCACAAGCCAGTGGATAGGTGTGCTGTGTGTCCTTTTTAACCTTTGGTTACAGAAAAGGAAAATGAGGTTTAGAGAATTCAAGAAAATTCTTGAAGGTCACAGAGCTCCAAAATGGCAATGGTTGGCTACAAGATTTAGCTCCAGGGCCCTATTCTTAACCCCTAGCCAAAATGCATCTTAAACTTGGGTATATTTTTCATTGGAGCAGTTTCTATAACGAGCTCCAAAGCAGGGGCAAGAAGCTGAAGGAACACTATTTAAGACCAACTTCATGAGACTGTGGAGACCAGAGTGATACTTTCAAGTCCATGAGTAACTCATTTTAATATTTAGGGGAAGGCCATTCCCCTCACTCCACCCAGAACCCCACATGGCTCAAGTATCCTGGGAAATGAGGCTTTGACAGTTAGTCCTGGGAGACAACCCTGGTGTGGTCCTGCCAAGGGGAGCAGTGTTGTTCCAGAGTCAGTGGGCTGCAAGGACGGCCGGTCATGCTCACAGAAGAGCCCGGAGCAGGATATGAGCTAGATAGTGCTCTGGGCCTCTAAGAGATATTTGGGCATTTTAAGTCATGCAAGTTCCTGGGTAGGCAGGCAAGGGCATGAATAACATCAGCAAATATTTGAGTACATGTTTGGCACTATGCAAAGCAGACCCACTGATTTCCCTGGGAACCCCAAAAGCTCCTCCACGTCTTGACCTGGTCCCATCTGAGGACTGGTCCTAGGCTCTGAGGCTTCCCTTTGCTGGCCAGGCCCTTCCCCTCGTCCACCTGGTGACCAACAGCTCATCTCAAGGCCCACCTGGGCTGGCCCACACTGTTGGTGCAGCGTTCCGTTAACACTTTGTGCCTTCCTGGTAGAGTTCACAACTCAGGTGGTGGTTCTTGAACTGTCAACCCCACTTTCCCAATCTACAACATTCAGGGAACCAGTCTCAACTCTTCCCATGTTTGCATATACAAGGCATCTGTACCATCTCTCGGGCAAACATTCCACAGATTCTACCACCACTCCTCATGCCTGTCCCGTGGAGCTTCTCTCTGCTTGGCTCCGAGTCCTCCTCAGCAGGTGTGGGTCCTGCACACAGGAGGTGCTCAGATAAAGAAGTAAATCCAGGCCCCACCCCAGACCCTGCCCCTGGAGTGGCAGTCAGACCTAGAGGAGCTCTCAGAGGCCCCAGAGCAAACATGTCCTCTCAAGAGGGCATTTCTGAGCAAGGGCTTGAGGGAGTCACCAGGACCAAGTCTGAGCCCCAGCACTGCCACTAACTGGCCGTAGAAGCCTAAGCAAATCACTTCTCTGTGTCACATCTTTGAAATGGGGACAAAAAGTGTCTCCTCCACAGAGCTGCTGTGGAGAGTAAATGAGATGATTCGTGGACAGCTCTCAGCCCAGCACCTGGCGTGGCCACAGCAAGCCAGCCCTCAGCAAATATGACTGCTACCAACCGTCAGCCTTTGTAGTCTGTCCTCTCACCCCGCCACCTGCGGGGAACAGAGAAGAAATAAGTAACAGTGGCCCCAAGAAGGAAGGCAGGCACTGTTTCTGAGCATCCTGCTGGGGGCCCAGGACATGAGCAAGAATGCCTGTCTCATCGGGGAGAGGGCAGGGAAGCCAGTAACTGCGGGAGAATGGAAAGCTCCCAGCACAGTCCTTGGAGGCCCAGAGGAGACAGAGGAGCAGCTACCTCTGCTCCAGTGAAAGTCCTGGAGGACAAGGAAGGATTCTCCTGGTGAACAAGGGGACAAAAGAGAAAGCCGCCCCAGGGGCTCTGTGCCCTTCAGCTGGGACTCGGGCATGCTCTTCTGTCTGAACCTCCTGGCTGGGTAAGCAGGACAACCACCACCCACACCTGTGAGCACTCGCTCTGGCCGGTTCTAAGTGGCCTCACAGATCCTCCACCCTCCCTGCCAGCCTTGTGAGGCAGCATTACTGACGTGTACCTCACAGGAAGAGCCCACGTCACCCTGCTGACTGCCAGGGGACAAAGCCCTCAGTACCTGGTTCACAGGCTTCTGAGAAGGTTCCTAAGGGAATGTGAAGAGTCCTTGGTCCAGTGACTGGCACAGGGTAAGCGTCAACTGCATACTAGGAGGGGTGTGGCAGGCTCAGGAGTGTGAGTGGTAGGCGTGGCAGACACTGCGGTGGGGCCAGGCTGGAGGGGCGTGGCAAGTTTGGGGCTCTACTCCAGTCTGGAAGGGGCGTACTCAACTCTTGAACCCCTGGACTAAACTACCATAACTGCACCATCTTTTTGTTTAACAAGTGTAATAAGTGGATTTTCAAATACTCAAACAGCAAAATGCTCAAAGTCAAATTTTCACCATGCTTCCAAGTGAGAATTCCAAGTTTAAATCAAACTACATTGAACATAAGTAACAAGTTTACATGACTTTTATTTAATAAAACCACATATTTACAATTCAAAAAAGTCCTACTTTGATACACTTCACTAAATAAAATTAAATGTTAACTGTACAAGCAATTAAAACATGATATGTAGCAAGTGTTATCAGTTTTCAGCAAACTATTTAAAATAGTCAAAAACTGAGCAGTTAAAAAGTACCTTGTGAATGAACAGCATTTCTAAATGAGATCTCAGTGACTGGGGGGGAGATGCAGCACTCACTCTAGCGTGCAAGCTGCAAAAGGTCCCGGACCTGAAGTCTTAGATTCCTAAAGCCAAGGGCATGTGAAGTGGAACGTGCAGACTTCCCAAGGGGCAGCATGGCAGCGTCTGTTTCCAGTTTACTTGAAGAGTGACACAGACAGAGAGGCATGCCTCCACGCCCCACAGCAGCCTCTGTGGAAAGGGACTGAGTGACCCTGGATGGGGACTTGGAACTTTCTGGCCTCTGAAGAGGATGCGTTGAACTAGCAAGACCTCATGTGATCCCTGAACAGGTCATGAAAACTTCTTTTGCACTCCAGATATGGTAAGTGCTCCAGATTGGCATAGAATCCTGTTTAAGGACTTAATGCATACGTGGTGCTATCCAAAGAGATTTATGTCAAACTGCTTGACAAGAAATGTTAAGATCTGAGTCTTGAATACACATGAAGTTTCACAACTGCTTTCTGAACAAGCTGCACAAAGCCCCTTGTTGCATCACTTTCTGTATGACTTAAGGAACATCTTTATGTACAGTAAGAAAATATATACATCTTTAAAGAACAGAACGCCCACATCATGGAACAAAAATAAGTACATCTGCGAGAAACGACAGTGCGCAGGGCTCAGGCGGCCCACGTCCCACAGGCCAGGCTCAGTCTGGGTTACATTCAGCATCTTGATGTCAGAAAATGGCTAGGTCTGGAGGCGGCAAAGACCTCCAGTGAAGACAGAACGCCTCCTCCAAGAGGTGAGGCAAGTCAGCGTTTAAAGGCTGAGGCAGAAAGTGGTATCCATGATGCTCTGCAGCCTCCCTGGAGATTCAATTAAGAACTTAAGGGGAAGAAAGGAGATTCCAGGACAAATGGCACATGGTACGGAGTTGGGGTGGAAGGCATGAGGACGACCACTGGCTCGGCAACTTATTATTGCACCTAGAAGGATCATTAGCGGTATGGCAGACGTAGAAAACCTTGAAAAATAATGCCACAGTTAGGCTTTATTTCCCCAGCCTCCAGCCCCCAGCCCAAGTCTCCTGTTGCTGTACTGACAGAGCCAAAGACTCCTCAAAATCAGAAACAAGATCAACCATGGGGGTGCTCCCTGGGGGTGGGAAGTGTGGCTGATGAGGGCCACAGAGTGCAGACCACACTGAGGAACTTGTGCACAGGTGACCATGCCTGTGAACCTGGTCTGCTGAGCACTCCCAAAGACCAATGGGTTACCATGTAGGAACCTGCTTCCACAGATATTAGCCTGTCATTTAAGCTATTCTGTGCAAAAACTGTTCATTTCTGTTAATTTAGATAGCCAAAGTTCTTATATGAAGTTCTCAAAATTAGTCAAGGAAAAGCTAGAACATAAAATTTGCCAATGACCTTGGGAAAATCAGCTCAAATGGGGAAGGGCTGATGGTCCAGATATTGAGCATTCTGACAAGACTGTCTGGGCTGTTAGATGTATGCTGCTCACTCCTCCATCCCTACAACTGGTTAGGAAGCACATATTCTAAAGCCAAATGTGTGAGGAGAGACTCACTGGCACTTAGGACAGATCCAGCTGTTCAGGAGACAAAGGCAAAGAAGAACATTCTGTTAGAGCAAGGGAACAACCTCCCCACGTGGTGCTGTTTCCACGGGCTGCACCGCTATACTCTGACCTCCATAAAAACAGGTAGGGTGGAAAAGAGGCAAGTCTCAACATTCTCTTTCCCCACCCTTTTACTTAAAGGGGGGCTGTTTCCATTCTGTTTTCCATGAACTCTTAAACCTGTCTCTACTGCCACAGGCCTTCCTTGCAAATCGCTTGTCCTGCTCGAACTTTCTACCCTTGCTCAGCAGATGCAGGGAGTGATCTTTCAGAGAGCAGGTTCCCACTGGAACCTAAGTGTGCATTTTCAGTCTTCATGCTGTAATTTTGTCAAGGCAACATGGTAAAATGCCAAACCGCGGGTTGGGTTGATTCCCAGGGAGCCATGAGCACTCAGCGCCTGTCCTCAGACAGCCCGCGCCCTTTAATGCTGTCTTTGGTAGGTGCGTTTTAAGAACGTGACCTCCAGCTCTGGAAAGATTATCTCAATAACTCCATCAGCAATCTCTTTCTTATCTAAAATATGTAAATATGAGCCAATAACATCTCTGAGGTCTCCCAAATAACATTTCTCATGCATCTTGGCTAAGAAAGATTGTAATGTACTTTCCAGTGGTTGACATAAAAGCATTGCAATTTAATGAACTTTTGCTGAAATAAAGGAGGGGAGGAAGTCAGCCACTGCCCTATCTATAAACCATGCGGAAAGCACAGTGATTGGCCACGGCCAACACCAGGGCATCGTTCCACTGAGCTTCTGAAGGCTAAGCCTTGGTTTAATTCTTTAGAAGTTTTTTCTGTTTGTTTTGTTTAAGGCCAACTCCAGTGTTTCCAGTGTTATGAATCAAACATGAAAAGAGGTCCTGTTCTTCTCAGCTGCCAGGATGTCGGTCTGAAACAACACAGGCGCCGCTGGAGCACTGCTTCAGTGCTGAGCGCGAGTCACATCTGCAGCCTCAGTGTCTGAGGGATGGGCTCCCTTTCTCCATTTCCCGGCTGTCTTTCTGCAGAGCAGTCAGTACCTGGGAATCACAGGGAAGACATCTGAGGTTAGTCTACAACACACACTGACCCCGGAGATCCTGCCAGGAACAGTACAGAGAACAGAAGAAGCCTCCAAACTGGGCTCTCCAGCTTCCCACTTCTGCCAATTCTCTGCCCTCTGGCCCGCCTCCGCCCCTGCATCCAGAGTGACCTTCCCACATGCACACCTGACCATGCCATCTCTGGGCGAGTGTCCCACACTCATTCCAAACAGCCATGGAGTCATGTCGAAGAAGGGCTATAGGGCCTGTCTCTTTCCAAAGTCTGGCTCCAGCCCCAGCACTGGCCACCATGGAAGTCCAAGCCTCCATGCCAGGACACTGACGAGCCCCGGGCCTTCCCCAATGCTTGGAGGCCCTGTCCCTTCTTACCCAGGAGCTTGCCTCCTCTGATGGCTCTTCCCATCTGCCTTCCTGAGCTTTCCCAGTCTACTCCCTCCTCTGTGTTCTCACCGCTCAGGTTAACATCTTTATTTTTAAAAATATTCCACTCCATTGGGAATGCTTAACAACAGTAGTGACAATAATGGGCTCCACTTCTTGAATGCCTGCTCCATGCCAAGCAGAGCACTTCACCAGCGCTTCAGGCACAGTGCCTGCTTAATCTACACAAGTTTTAGGAAGGTTAATGCCCCATTATAAGGGACCTGAACAACAAAAGCCTCAGAAGTGACTTGCTCAAAGTCAAACAGTTCATAAGGATTCAAACCCAGATCTATCTGATTTCAAAACCAAGGGAAGGCTGGGCACAGTGGCTCATGCCTGTAATCCTAGCACTTTGGGAGGCCGAGGCTGGAAGACTGCTTGAGGCCAGGAGTTTGAGACCAGCCTGAGTAAGAGCGAAACCCCATCTCTACAAAAGATAGAAAAATTAGCCAGGTGTGGTGGCGTGCACCTGTAGTCCCAGCTACTCAAGAGGCTGAGGCAGGAGGATTGCTCAAGCCCAGGAGTTTGAGGTTGCAGTGAGCTATGACGACGCCACTGCATGACAGGTGAAGCCTACATGACAGGGCAAGACCCTACCTCAAAAAACAAAAAACAAAAAACAAGGGAATGTTTGGTAGCACAGTGCTATCTGCCTGGAGCTAGGCATTATGCCACTTTGAATCACAAACTACAAGGAGTAAAGCAAAAATATTTTATGGAGTTTTCAAATAAGTTGCAGAAAAGGAATAACAGTAAATAAAAGTCCCCCTCCACCTCTAAGTAAATGGGATCCCAACTAAACATAAACATTTACTTGTTTTGAAAAAGCTCACTAGTGCCTTAACCTTAAGCACAGTATTTAAGAGAAACGTGCATCAACCACAATTCCCATAAGAACTAGAACTGTGTAAAAGTTACTGATGCCCCCTCAATCATACTAACTTCTATCACTATCCCATTAATTAGAAAATGTCCTACTATTCAAATAACCCCAGTTTTAAGCAATAGTTTTTACCTAGCCCTAAAAATGCAAGAAGCAAAATAGCATCTGGGTTTAATCCTTCTCTTTGTAAGTGTATGTGTGGGTGTGCAGTGTGTGCCTGTGCAGGGGAGTGATCTGTGTATGAGTGGGTGTGCAGTGTATACATGTGCATGTGGGTGATCTGTGTGTGTATATGTGGGTATGCAGTATGTGCATGTACATGGCGGGTAATGGGGGGGTGTAGTGTGTACGCATGCAGGGGGCGGTGATCTACATGTGTATATGTGGGTGTGCAGTGTGTGCATGTACATGGTAGGTGATCTGTGTGGGTGTGTAATGTGGGTCATGTACACGAGGGGGTAATAAATGGGCTTATATCTCTGAGGAAAGAACCAGTGAAGGAAATGGAAAGGAAGACCAGTAGGCCAGTGACTGAATAAGTTGGAAAGTCAAGGTAGAAACAGACCTACATGTGGAATAAAGGCTATTAGGAAAGACCCTGGCTTTCCGTAGCTACTTCAGAAAACCACTATAAGGCACTGAATCACGGAAGATTCCAAAGTACACCCTCACACACAGGGCCAGCTTTACGCACACACAACCTCTGCAGCAAATGACCCTGTGCTCAGACGGGTCTTACTTAGCTGAACACTCTTCTGTCACTGTCTTAACATCTTTAATAATTTTCAAACACGGGGCCCCACATTTCCATTTGCATTGTCCATTTATTTATTAACCAGAGAAAGGCTCTTCTCTCTCACTGGATCCCTGATAATTATATAGCCAGCCCTGCTCAGACACGAGCGGAGTGTATTTTTTTTTTTTTTAGACAGAGTCTCATTCTGTCACCCAGGCTGGAGTGCGGTGACCCAATCACAGTTCACTTTCACCCCAAATTCAAGGGATTGCTCGGCTAATTTTATTTTATTTTTAAATAGAAACGCGGTCTCGCCATGTTGCCCAGGCTGGTCATGAATTCCTGGCCTCAAGCGATCCACCTTGGCCGCCCAAAGTGCTGGGATTACAAGTAAGAGCCACCATGCCCAGCCATTTTCAACACCTTTAATATAATTTACATACCATATAACTCCCCCATTTAAAGTACAAAATTCACTGGTTTTCAGTATCTTCACAGATATATGCAACCATCACCACAGTCAATTGTACATTTTTGTCACCTCAAGAAAACACCTCTGTACCCTTTCAGCTACCACTCCCCCATCCTCCCATTCCAGCCTCCAACTCCCAGTCCTGCAGCCACCAGTCTACTTTCTGTCTCTGTAGATTTCCCTGTTACAGATCTACATAAGAATGGAATCATATAATATGTGCTCTTTTCTGTCTGGCTTCTTCCACTTAGCATGATGTTTTCAAGGGTCATCCATATTGTAGCATGTATCAGTACTTCATTCCTTTTTCATAAATTGAGCATATTTAATAATTCAGAAATGTAACTCATAGTACCCTAGGCACAAAATAGTGCCTCCCCTTCAGCTAGTAAAACCAGGGGTGCGTTCCATGGTATTACCCTAGGTCACATTATGGTAGCTGTGCCTCTTCCCAAGAGACCCCAGTAGGGAGGGAGTCCACCAGCCAGACAGAGCCTCATGTAATGGGACAGGAGGGAGGGAAAGGACAGGCTTGGGAGGACAGTCAGAGGGCTCAGGTGAGAGAGGAAAACCTATCTCCGGTTAATAAGTAAAAAGGCACCGAACTGTACACTTTAAAAGGGTGAATTTTATGGTATATATACACACCATGGTATGTAAACCTCAACAAAGCTGTTATAAAAATAAATAGGCTGCTACGTAAGATCAAGGACAGATGGACTGATCACTTAGGAAGTAATCTTGCCAAATAAAAAACAAACTTGAAACCTGGATAAAGTCTTTAGACCAAACTATCAATTTATAGGAAATACAGAGGAACATGTTAAATACCACCACAGGGATACAACCAGAAAAATCCATATTGTGGGAAATGTCACAGGACAAACCTGTTTTCTGCACCAAATAAAGAGGGGCATGAAGGGATGAAAGGTCAGAAGGGGGGTGGCATAGGTATTTTCAAAAAACTTACGACAGTCTCCAATCACAACACATGGACCTTATCTGGATCGTGATTCAAATGAACTATAAAGCCATTTATGACATGTGAAACCATCAGAAATTTGAAAACTGGGTATTTGATGATAGGAAGGGATTTATAACTTTTGAGTGATAACAGTAGTGTAGTTAAGTTAAAAGAGCCCTCACGGTTTAGAGAGACATAACGCTGACATACAACACTCTGCCTAGGGCTCACTTCAAAATACTATGGCAAATTAGCATACAGCTGAAACAAGACAGGCCATGCTTCAACAGTTACTGCAGCTGGAGGACAGGCCCATGGGGGTTCGTTATTCTATGTTATTCTATTTTTGTATATATTTAAAATCTTCCATTAATAAAAAAGTTAAACCAAGAAGAGGCATTGTCTGGCATATATGGAAGAGTATAAGCCTGCACAGAGATCAACCAACTAGGGCCAGGTACTGATACTGAGCATATGCAGGAATAAGAACCAAGGTTGGTTTGTTTTTTTTCCTTTTTAGTATGATAAAGACTTGGAACAAGACAACACTGGCCAGTCCCACGGGGGACATGACCTAAGAGGGATGTATGGAGCAGATCTGAGGGATCCAGATCAGGCCCAGGCTAGAGCAGGCTGGAAGATCTGGCTGGACCTTCCCCTCCCCTCCTATGGAGATAATCCAACCTCCTTCACTAAGTACACAAGAGCCTGCCACAGACACAGCCCACGGGGGCTCAGTGAGTTAGCGCCCTTTGCTTTCTGTCTCTGGCATTATTTTTTTAAAAAGGGTGGTTTGATTCCCAAAAATGCCTTCTAACATGCAGAAAACACTACAATGGCAAACTAAGACTTCTGACCCTCCCCATGCCACTGCAGACAGGTGGGAAGGCTTTTATTATCCACACTCCTCCAGCTGACAGCAGCCCAAAGAGGAAATGACTTGCCCAAGACACCCTGCGGCAGAGCCTCAAACCTAGCTCTCTTCACTTTCAGCCCACTTCGAAGACGGCCATTTTCTCAGAGCACTTCAGATAGCATACTTCCTAAATTATACTACTGTGCCAGGCTACTCTGGGAACAAGAGAACAAAAAGATCCATTTACCTGAGCCCACTTCTTATTCCGACTTTGCATCTGAATTGTGGCAATGGAAGCAAACAGTTCTTCTGCAGGCAAATCCTCAGGCAGCCTGGTCAGGAACTGGGCCATGTGGATGAAGTCCATCTTGGTCAGGATGTCCTCGAACAGCTTCAGGATGCCCAGGGCCGTGCGGAACAGGAACTCTTCCCCATCTCGACAGAACACATCCCAGATACGACAGGCCAGATCCAGGGGCAGAGATTTACTATATAAGGTAAAGATCCTGGGGGAAAAGTTGGAATTTTTCAGATTTTGGATGGTACAAAAAAGTAACTCTGAATTCCAGTCTGAATCCATGAAAAACACTCGCTGAATTAGTCACTTTCATACAGTATGTGGCTGCAGTGGGGGCAGGGTGGCAGGCAGGAGGAGCACCAGGCCTGCATTCATCCTGAAGGGCAGTTTTAAAATTTTATGGAAGACAGAATTACTGGCTTTTGCACAGAATCTCAAACACCATACAAGTTCTGCATTACTGATACTGATTGCTCCTACTTGAAACAAATATTTAGCACCTGCTGTGCTAAACCTCTGCTGTGAGGTTACTCTGTGGTGTGTGGGTATCCTGTCTTAATAACATCATGTCCAGCGCCTACCACAGAGTGAGCACACAGTAGGTGCTCTCATCTCAGCTACGACACTCAGCACAGGTGCCATCTCCACAGGTTTCTCCTCACCCAGACTCAGCTACATGCTCCTTCCTGCTCTGGGCTTCCACAGGCCCCGGGCTCCCCTCTACCCTGGGTCTTATCACATACACTCTGTTCCCTTCTATCTTCCCCAGGGAGGCTACTCAATTCACCCCACCCTTCAGCATCTACCATGGTATCTGGCAATCTGTGCTGAACACATAAATAAGTTGACAAATTCCCAATTTGCTTTAGGATTTCATAGATGTTAGTGGTTCTCAATACCTTTTCCTCACTCACAGTATTCATTTTAAGTGGCAATTCCCAATTAAGTAGGGGACATTCTCTATCCCTTCTGGAAAACCACTCTTCCACAGATTTCCGTGTTTCCTGTGCTGGCTCAGGAGACAACACTGGCCCATGAAGCACCTACGGTGCAGGACACAGCCTGAGGGGCTGACTCAGGCAGGAGGTAATGCCATTTAACCTTCCACAGCACTGATCTCAATAGATCCCACCAGAAAAATTACACTATACTGGTAAATCTGCTCACAAGTCTCAGGGGCGTGGGCTTTCTGTCTGCAGTAAACTCCAGGATGCAGTTTATTTTGAACTCTCCCCTGGTGGGGCACTCTGTCCTAGAAGCAGCCTTTCCTCCAGGACTCAGAGGAACACTGCACAGTTAAGGACATGCATTCAACACAGGTGCTAATTAAGACCAGTGACATTCCCCGTTATCCCTCCTCAGTACCTCATAACTCTAAGAGATTCAAGGAGAGCACAACAATTTAGATTTCATTCAACTCAGATGACAGAATAGAGAGAGACATGCCACAGAGAACCTTTACATCATAAAAACAACAAAAGCGGAGGGCCTGCTGTGTGCTGTGCACTATACTAGGACTCCAGAAACCTCATCTGGCATTTCTGAGCCAGCTGGGAGAGGGAACCAAGCCCCAGGACTATACACCAAACAGACCCAGGTCTTACCACCAGCAAGTGATGGAGCCAGACTTTCACCCTGACTCCAATGTCTGGCTATGCTCTACATACCATAAGGCAACACATTGCCACAGCCTTGGTAGGAAATTTTATTTTTCAAAGTCACAACAACAAGCCTCTACCTGAGCTTCTTACTATCTCAAAAACAGAAAACCCCTTCATCACTTGGTCTAGAAAATATAGTTAAAGAAAGATCAAAGAGATCTTTTGTTTCTGTCCTCAATGTGGAGAATATTCTCAACTGTACTGAAAACACACTTATTAACATTACTTAAAAAATGAAAAAGGGATGGGTGCGGTGGCTCACACCTGTAAGCCTTCCAGCACTTTGGAAGGCCAATGTGGGAGGATTGCTTGAGGCCAGGAGTTTGAGATCAGCCTGGGCAACATAGCAAGACCCCATCTCTGTAAAAAATAAAAAAATTAGCCAGGTGTGGTGGTGCACAACTATATTTTCTAGACCAAGTGATGAAATGGTTTTCTGTTTTTGAGATAGTAAGAAGCTCAGGGTGGAGGCTTGTTGTTGTAACTTTTAAAAATAAAATTTCCTACCAAGGCTATGGCAATGTGTTGCCTTATGGTATGCAGAGCATAGCCAGACATTGGAGTCAGGAGGCTACTGAGGAGGCTGAGGTGAAGGATTGCTTGGGCCCAGGAGTTCGAGACTGCAGTAAGCTACGATCATACCACTGCACTCCAGCCTGGGCAACAGAGCAGGACCTGTCTCTAAAAATAAAAAAATTGAAAAATTGAAAAAATTAAAAAGAACTGGCCTAATCTGCACTGTGATCTCTTCTGTGCCAGTTCATACATGGAACTCAAGCTCTTACACCTTAAAAACAGAATCTTAAGAAAAAACAGACAGGAAAAACAAGAGTAGCTACAGGCAAAGAAGAGGGGAGATTTCTATAACATAATATTCTTTTGCACCCCCCCAAAAAACCCATACAAAGTAAACTTTTTAAAAAATGTAACATAATTCTTGAATTCACATTTGTATGTGGGTCTCCAAAAACTACTTTAGATAGGTGCTGAACTTTATAAAATTAAGCTGCCATCCAAATGATCCAGAATGCCATACACAATGGCCCCAATGCCCACCTGCTCAGTCCCCCCCAGGTATCACCGTCTCTCTATAAGATAACTGGCTGAGACCTGAGCCCTGCTAATTCTAAGCAGGTCAGCCCATTCATCATAAATACCTCTGAGACTTACGATATGATAGTCATTGTTGTTTGGTGATGAGGACACAGAGCATCAAACAAAACAGACAATATTCCCTGTCCTCGGGCATGGAGGGGACAAATAAACATAGAAAATGGGGAATGCCAGGAGGGGTGTGTGCATGCAGTGAGTGCACACACATACCCTTCCAGACAGTGTGGTCAAGAAGAGCACATCACTGAAAAGTAACACCTCTGTAAGCCCCTGAAAAGGATGCAGCAAGCCAGGAGATTGTGTCTGGAAGGCATCCAGGCAAAGGAGACAGCACCGGCTCATTTAAGGAACAGCAAGGTGGCTAGCCTGCTGGAGCAAAAAATAGCAAAGGGAGAATGAATAAAGATGCCCAAGGGAAAGCCAAGCCTAGGAGGAAGCAGGGCCTTTTACGCTAGTATGAGGTCTTTAGGTTTTATTCTGAGTGAAACGGGAAACCAGTGGAGTGTCTGAGGGGAGCAGTGTGTCACGAGGAGCCTGCAGAAGGGAGACCAGCCTGCAGCTATGACGAGGATCCAGGCCAGGGCGAAGCACAGCAGGAGCAGTGGACATAGCCAGAGTATGTGGAATCTGGACAGATTTGAAATGGATTTACCTCATGGGAGATGCGGTTGAGGAGTCAAGGGTGCTGGGTCTTTGGCTGAGCAACTGACAGGATGAGTGGTCACTTAAGGAGAGGCGGAACCTTGGGTCTGGACAGGAAGTTAAGCACTGAGTTTTGAGATATGTCAAGTTTGAGAGAGTCAGACATCCACGTGAATAAATGAATTGATTTGGAGTTCAAGGGAGGGCTCTGGGCTGGTGACATACATTTGGGAATAGTCTGTGTACACACAGTACCACATCAAGACAGGAATGCAAGGATCACAGTAAAGACTGTCAAATGCTGATGAAATATCAAATGAGACTGAGAACTGATCGCTCAGTATATACTTCATGTAGAAAAGTATAACTGTGCCTTACTTTGTATCATTTACTGTTTTTTATGTACTAAAATGGAATTATTATGGCCTTGAATGTTAGTATATAGTGAAGAAAATGTGCCTTTTAAAGAGAAAAGGTTCTCAGCTTTCACTTGGCAAATGTCTCCTCATCCAGGTCTCAGCCTAGACACCCGTTTCTTGGCAGGCTGTTTCCTGACCCTCGGCTGGGCTAGGTTTCCTCTTAAGTGTTCACACTGAACCCCAGGAACCCCCTTTCCTAACAGTCCCCAACACCAGCCCACGAGTGTCTCTCAGACAGTACAGTGCTAGCAAGACACAGATCTCCCATCACATGTAGTGAAGGGACACCCAGCTCCCTCCCCTTGGCCTCTCTGCTCTGGTGGGGGCCACACCATGGCCTCTCCAGCTGCAGGGCTCCACTCCAAGAGCCCAGAGCTGTCCTAAGCTGCTTCAGTCTAGACTGCAAGTGCCTCAAGGGCAGAGACCTGTGTCCCCAGCAGTCTCTGAACAATGAGGGTATTCTCTTCCCATCCTCTTCTCGAACAGGGCCTGCTCAGAGATGCTCCCATGTCATTCCCAGGAGCTTTCAAATGCTTAGCTCCATTTTAAACCACATTTAGATCCCAAAGCCAGCTGTGAACAGGCTATTGAAACAATCCTCCCAGGAAAGTGGTTAAGCAGGCGCCCTCCACACAGCTGAAGAGCCCACTAGCTTCCAGCCCACCGGCCCAGAAGCCCAGAAGCCCTGCCATGGGGATGAGAACCAATTAGGACAAGTGGGTACTGTCCACACATGGCCCTCCCTGGGCCAAGGCCTTCAAGTCACCTTCTCCCACTGTGCCCTCAGGCTCCATCCTGCTCCCAGGCGATGACTGTGCACAGAGACTGGGGCAGGCAGGGGGACTCCCTTGGCCTTCCCAAAACCTCCCAGTGCTCTTCCCATAGTAGAAAGAGAGAATTCAAGGGTTTTTCTCTCCCAAGAAGTGTTCATGTTTTCCCCCTGGGCCACTGTACATTATTACATTATATATCAAAAATGGTAATTTCAAGAAATAGTAAAAAGGAAAATAAACATTTTTTAAAAAGAAAAAAAAAAGGTAATTTCAGGTACAAGTATAACTAACTTGCAAAATAATGTATTTCTATGTTGCTAAACTAATGAAGTGGCTGTTGACTTAAAAAGACACCAGACCTAAGTTGGGTGTTTTATCTGTTTCCCCCATAACATACGTGCGAGGAAAGGGGCAGTTTTTTCCTGTCAAGCCTTCACAACTTCCAGAAACCATTCTTACCTAGCAAGGTCTATTCTAACTGCTTGTCTGAGTTTGTAGGAAAGCAAGAGAGCTCCATGGGGGAAGGAGGAAGGGAGCTCAGGGTTACTTCCTAAGCTGGCTATGGAGGCAAAGGCTGGTTCTCAGGAACCAGTCGTGAGGGAGGAAGATGGTGTCCATACAACAGAACTGACCTCTACCTTGGTCTATTAACTAGGGCCCCAGGCTGCAAACAACAACAGGAAGTGCTTGCTTTATATGCTTTTTCCAAATTAATCCTTACTACAACCCCAAGAGGAGGTTACAAACATCATTTCCATTCTACAAATGAGGAAACTGCAAATAAAGGGAGGCTGTGGAGAAGCACACTTTAGCTTAAAGTAAAAGGGTCAAAGTTGCCTATCAGTCTCACCCATCGAGAAGCCACAACCAGAGGCCTGAACCTTCAAGGCCTGACACCACCAATTTCCAGCTGTCCCCATCTTCCCATCCTGATTCGTTCCCAACAACAAGTCTTTGCCCCACAGTTGGCTTGTAAGTGGCCCTTGGCCCCCCACTCCCAACCATGATGTGCTCCCTGTGTTCCTAAAAAACTCAAACAGTTAGAACAGACAGTGCCAGATAAGAATGGGATTACTACTTAGTCCTCTTTAGATTTTGTGAGACTTAAATAAAACATTAAACTCCCAACACAGAATTGCATTCACTAAAAGTTTGAGGTGGTTATTTAAGACTCAGTTCAAACTTAGTTGGCCAGGTGCAGTGGCTCACCCCTATAATCCCAGCACTTTGGGAGGCCAAGGCAAGAAGATTGCTTGAGGCCAGGAGTTCAAGACTAACCTGGGCAACACAGCAAGACCCCGTTCTCTACAAAAAATTTTAAAAATCAGCTGGGCATAGTGGCACACACCTGTAGTCCCAGCTACTCGAGAGGCTGAGGCAGGAGGATCACTTGAGCCCAGGAGTTCAAGGCTACAGTGAGCTATGATCGTGCCACTGCACTTCAGCCTGGGTGACAGAGCAAGACCCTGTCTCTTAAAAAAAATAAAATAAAATAAACCAACAACCTTGATCCTGAAAGCAAACAGACATATATAGCCACCCCTGTGCCCCCAGAGTACTTTCTAACCTAAGCCCAACAGCGTTCTAATCTCCCTGTCCAAGCACTTGGCAGAGGCCAGCAGACATAAGGTAAATAACTGAACCCTGCGTTAGAAGGTAGGCTCCATCTTCGTCTAGCCCAGGGTGTACTGATGGCCACAGGCTGCGTGCAGGCATGGAACGCTACTCCCTTCCTCCACATGTTCACCAAGGCCACCAACACCTCAATGTATGCCAGACATGCTTCTGGGAACTTGGAAGTTCAGCAAGATACTCCCTGCTCCTAATCTTGGGCAGACTTATAACCCACAAGTTAAGAGCTAGAAATGAATTGTGTGCAAGTCGCGATGGAAATTGAAATCCTCCTACAGTCATTTCATGTTGAACCTTTCCTTTAAGGTAGAGATTCAATGTAATGATAGGATCTCCAAGTATCAGTAAACATTACATTAAGAAACATTAATCATGATATGGAATATGCTGCTTGATTCATTTATTAATTCAAGATTATTTATTACTAAACCCACTCATACCTCCAAATAATTCTACCATTATATTAGATAGCAACAGGAAATATTTTGAGAAGTTAAATGACCTCATGTCAGTCCTCCCATAAAATGTGGATCCATGTCAGTCGGAACACTCAAAAGTTTGTAAGAAGATGAAGACAGTTGGTGAGCCCGTGTTCTGACCCTCATGTTTACATAAGAAAGAGTGGCAAACCACAACTAAATATGATCCCTTGCCAGGAACGCAGTATCGGCAAGTACTAATTGTGAACCTCTGTGACCCACTGGGTTAGACAACACATAGAGTCCACGTGGTGGAGGGACAAGCACCCAACTTTAAACATAGGAAGGTGACCCTCAGGAACAGATGCATTCCTTGAGCTGGAACACTCAGCAAAGCATGGGGCCAGGCGCTGAGGACACAGAGATAACTTGCAAAGCTCTCTTACAGAAGCAGTAGGAAACATGACACCATCAGTGCTCAGTAGGGCTGGAGCAGGGGTGGAGGGAAGCAGGCTCTGGTGAGCAGACAGCATGGTAGCAAAGAAGATTTTTCTCACCCAAACTGTAGCTATCTTATTTGAGCACCCAGACAGGTCCCCCAGGACACTCAGCTGGCCAAACCACACAGGCCCCTCAATCCTCTGACGTGGAGTAGAAAAAGACTTTTCTGCTCAAGCAGTTAGTTACTCGAGCCCTGGGATTCAGTACGTTTTACTCCACGGGCACAGATCAGATCCACAATGTATATGCAATTCGGAGGCAGGTCCAGCTGTTAAGAGTGTGGGATGTGGCTTTTGGGAAGGTGGTGTGATGTAGCAGAACAAGCAAAGGCTCTGGATTCAGATCACCCTGGACCACTTACTATGGGTGTGATACTGGGTAAGTGGGCCTCAGTGACTTCCTTTGTACTCAGAAAGAGGTATACCTGTTTCCGGATACTGTGAAGACCAAACAAAGTGGTAAGTGCTCCTTAAATGGCAGCTTCTAGGGTAGGTCATAAGTAGAGTTTGTTCTTTCTCTTTGCTTCTTCCCTACTGCCTACCCTGTTTCTGATCTGAACTTTTACCTAGCTATCAGCACCCAACAAATTGCCTGGATCAGTACAGACCATCAATAAATGCTAACTAGAAGAATAAATTGTGGTTTTCCTGTGCTTAGCTCAACTTAAATATTTACTAAGGACTTACTATGTATGTCTAGCTCTGTGATGCTGGTCCTTATTCTAGAGAACAGTCAGCATTTCATCAAGAATAGGCCACCACCTGCAGGGGCCTCATCACAGCACCATGGGCAGCATTCACAAGGCCCCAAACACCAACCACATCACAGCTCAAAGGTCGCAGCAGGGAAAATTCCTTGGTGCTTCCTTTTCATTAAGACACCCCATACTCTGCCTCACCTTTCATTACAGACAAGTCTGACTCATGTTCTACACTCCCCAGGGGCCTCACTGTGTCAATGTGATCTCTAGAATCTGAGCTATGGGACCCAGCTCCTGCGTTATGCTGCCTTATGACTAAATCCCTTAGAAAGGACTCTGTGGGAAAGCGCACAGCTCTGGAGCCAGACAGGTGTGAGTTTGAACACCAGCTCTGCCATTCAGCTAGCCACATGACCTTGGGCAAGTCACTGCCTCTGTGAGCCTCAGTTTTCTCCTCTATAAAACAGAGGCGCTATAATGCACCTGAAGGGGTTGCTCCGAGGGTACATGTGTGCCAATGATGAAGGTGCCCTTCACCCTTGCCCCCCATGGATCATGACCATCCAGGCGCGTGCTTTTCACACTGCCAGGTACAACCCTGCCAATGACCAGGGGACTGTGAAGGCGACAAGAGTAGATTATCACCAGCATTGTTCTGAATAAACAGAAAAGACTAAAATAATACTTCAGAATGCATCACATATAGTCAGGGTTAGGTAATGCTTCATGAAACTTTTGTTCCTGGCACATACGCAAATTAAGTTTCTGCATATACAGTCATATACTGGGTCACACATAAAATGTATTTCCTTGCAAGTCAGGGTGAAAAATGTTTGAAAGACACTATTGACTTTTAGCCTAGAATCCTAAGAATCTAACTTGGAAACCCTAAAATAGATAAGGGAGAAGCTGAAGGAGTTAGTCCTGTCCAGATCCTCTCCCCTCCTGGCACCCTCCTCTAGTATCATGGGCTCCAGCTAGGGAATCCAAGGGGTCAGGGTTCACAGTCCAGTGAACACTGTGAGGCAGTCTAGGTAGGATTATGAAAAAACCATCATCTGTTGACTAAAGGTGATCTTTAAAGAGGGGCCTAAACATGTCCACCCAGCACAGCCAGATAGGCCAGCCCCCCTCCGCCAAATCTTGGCCTGATGGTCACTGCCCCCACTGTCCCCAGTGACATCAGCTCCTTGTGGCTTCAGCTACAAGCTTCAACCTCCAAACGCTCATCATTCATAGCAAAAGATCAGTGGAGTCAGGACAGCCTCAGGGTTTAGGATAGAAGCAACAAACACCAAGAATCCCAAAGGCTCGTTCCCAAGGGTACAGACAAGTCTGCTTTATCTAAGGGTTTTAGCCTCATTTCAAATTTATACTTGAGTTTTATCTCCTAGAAGGCCTTTTCCCTCCTGAAGGAAGAGAGGGGGCAAAAAAAAATCAAAGCAGCCAGCCAGCCAGCTATCTGCTGGCTATCTGTTCATAGTGGTTCTAAATTTACTATATGAGTTAATGTCAAAGCCTAAACAGGTCTTTCTGGTCAAGTAACATCTCTCCTTCTGCAGAGCCCCTTCTGTGAGTCAGGGGTGGCGTTGGGTGGTCACCTTACAGCACCCTGCAAGGTTAATCACCATGGTCTCCAGATGAGGAAATGGGCACAGAGAGGTTTCATGGCCCTTGTCAAGGCCACAAGACAATAGCAGGAAGCTAGGTTTGGGCTGGGGCTTCTGGAGTCCTGAGGCACACTCTTCCTACCATGTGATCTGAGAGGCTGCTCCCGTTGTCACAGTCTCACAGCCTTCTCCCCTGCCCCTCAAACATGTGCTCTCTGGGATAACAACCACTCCCCCTGCTTGGCAACCACATCTACCTCGGTACAAGGACTTGTCTGGTCAACTGCTTGACCTCTCTTACCTCTATGTCTCAGGATGCCTCTACTTAAATGTCCCACAGGCACCTCAAGATCACCATGTCCAAAATCAAATCCATTAACTACCTTTGCCAAATTTGCTCCCTCTGTGTTTCTGATCTCAGCTGGTAGCACCAGTAAACCCCTCAACCAGCCTGTGCTCAAGAGCGGACCATGATTTTCTGGCACGTCCACAAAATTTCCACTGGGACCTACTCTCCACCCACTTTGGTTTTTCCCTAATTGTCTCTCTACCCCCAGGCTCTCCTGCCTCCCAAGTAACTTAAAACTGGCAGCTAGATCCGACTGGCAGCAAAAGCCTTCCACTATCCCCTCTGGCCCCTGTAATCCTGCCCAAGCTCCTTGGCTTGGTGTCTAAGATCCACCAGGACCTAGTCTTCCAACCTCCTTTCTCTTTACTTTGGGCCCCAACACCACCAGACTGACTGGACAGCACTCACCATATGCTGGACAGTGCCCATGGACACAAGCCTCTCCTACTAGCCAGGAGCTTTACAGGCACGCACTGGGCCTTGCTCACCACCCCATCTCTAGTGCCTAGCAGAGCACCTGCACAGACATGGTGCTTAGGGACATCTCATTTAACAAATGGACAAATAGCACTTTCAAAACAAATAGGTCCAAGATACCATTTTCTCCCCTTGAGGAAATTCAGAAGGACCAGTCACAGATGGTAATAAAAATAAGCTCAGAAAACAAAGGGCAGCTCAAGGGCAGGGCAGTCAGGGAAGGCTGGAAAGCAGGACAGGGGGCTCAGCTGAGCCCTAAAAGCAGCCAGTAGTGAGGACAGTGAAAAATGGGGCAGGGGCTGAGAAAAGGCTATGAAAATGCAGGGGAGACTCAGTCTTACCAATCAATTAGGTAGATGTCTGGAGTTAAGTTGTTCTTCTTGAAATGAGCAAATAATTTCGGCAAATTTTCTTCAAAGAATACCTCAAATGCAGCAAAATAAGTCAACATCTAGGAAGATAATGTGAAATACACTAATAAACTAATTATCAGCACAAGTTTCCGATCTACAGAAAATTTCAATATATTTATACCTTTAGACTCTAACAATTATCTTCTTATAAATTGCTAACACACTGAATGGCAACTCATTGTAGGCACTACATAGGAAAATTATAAATAAGCACCACTTCTAATCTTTACAATGACATCACTAGCTACATGTTATTACTTCTGCAATTTACAGATAAGAGAACTGAAACCCACAACAGTTGTGTAACCTGCCAAATGAGGGCATAGCCTGAGCACATGGTGAAGCTGGGATCTGCATCTGTGCTGTTCCACTGCCAAAGCTGAGCCCTTACAGGCATATTCTTTTCTAGGAACCAGGATTGTACAAACAATCTAAAATTATCTGAAAAAGCAAGCATGCCCCACTCTCAACCCCTAGCACTTCTAGAGGGAATACACTGCTAATATCCAAGGCAAGAGCAATATCGCTCTAGCTCAAAAATGCAGACCATTGAATACAGTTAAGGAGAAAACACTAAAGGAAAGGGAAGAAGTCACAATCTGTATTTTACTGGAACTTGCTTTTCAACTTTTTGCAGGTTTTGCAAGACAACAAAATGCATAAAGCATGGGAGCAGCACTGAAAGAGAAAGAACTCCAACTGGATTAGGAGTGACATACATCTGAAAGGTGGTCCAATTCTGTCCCACCATCGGCTAGCTGGATGCATGCGGGCAGATCACAACTCTGATTTCGTTTACTCGTCTTAATGAAGGGGTTATACTGTAAACCAGTGGTTCCCAACAGGGGGTGATTTTGCCTCCTAGGGAACATTTGCCAATGTCTGGAGATACATCTGACTGTCTCAGCTGGATGTGAGGGGGTGTGGGCCACCAGCATTAGCTGCTAACCATCCTACAATGCACAGGTCAGCCCCTGCAACAAAGAGTGATCCGGCCTAAATGTCAACAGTGCTGCTGGTGAGAAACCCCACTCAGCACTACAGTTCTATAATTTTTCCTTAAAAAAATAACTAAAATTCCTAAGCACAGTTTTTATCATATGTTTCCAAAGAGAAAGGTGGGGTGTTATCTTCAATATTAGAAATTTAGATAAAAATCATTTTATTATACACAAAAAGATAAAATTAAACTTATATCCAGGAATTTGTATCATAAGCAACAGAAGGCTAGTACATATATTAATATCAATGAGTTATTTCAAGGGTAAAGATCTTTCCTAGAGATTTTTTTTCAATTTCTGACCATTATTTTTCTTGGAGAGGTAAGTTTTTATCTGACTATGAAAGTAATACCTGTAAATGCTCATTGTAGAAAACTTAGGGAATACATAAATTCTACTAATCCATAACTCATCCATCTATAAACACTACTAATTTTGTGGTATATTTCCTTTTATTCTTAAATATGATAGCCATTATAGTGTATGTTTTATTTTACATAGTTTTTAAAAAATTAACATTTTATCTTAAACACTTTCCCACATTACAGTTCTTTGCAAACATCACTATTGCGTTAGATATATCACCAGATTTTAATTTACTGTTCTGCATTCTCCTTAACCTCATTTTAAACTGTTTTCATATTCACAATTATAAATATTTGTGTAATGACTATCTTTGTGCCTAATGCTTTGTCCACGTTTACGACTTTCTTAGAATTGGTTCTTACAAGCTGAATTGCATGCTAATGCTATTTATAGCTATTGAGACTTAATACCAAATTGTCTTGAAAAAGGACTCTGCCAATTTATATCACCCCAATAGCCACCCACTGTAGCAACAGTTTCTAAACACATTTTAAAAAATGCATGTACTGCCTGAGCAAGAAATACTCAAGAATCTTTAAGATATTAAGGAAGAAATATTCCCTAGCCGATCTAAACTATTTGATTGTGTTGATCTTGAAGTACTGGTGATAATTGTCAGCAAATTACCAGCAAATCAAGACAGTGCTAATTTGAAAGCTGATGGGTTTCTCTTCTGAACCTTCTTGTTGGGGGAGAAAAAACTGATGGGTTTGTTAAATTGGTGGCTTTTTCTAGGCTACAGAAAGAACAAAGGCTTAGGAATCAGAATGCTTTCAAATCTCAGTCTTCCTAGATGCAAGCCTTGAACAAGTCCCTTTACTCTGAGCCTTGTTTCCTCATCCGGACCATACAGAGGTCTGCTGGGCCCATCCCCAAGGCAACTACTGCCAACTCCTTCCTTTTACTCGGTGTGGTAAAGACCCAGCTATGGCAGTACACTAAACAAACTTCTGCCCTTTTTTTTTTTTTTTTTTTAAATAAAGCAGCATGGTCTTAAACATGTCTCCTTTCTCCTGTATATGAGCATACTTCATGAAATAGCTCCAATGTGACAATAAGCAGCAACACAATTCAATTATGAGATGCTCTCCTTGACAGACCTAAATGTGGCCACTGCTACTGGGCTTTTCCTTTGACACAAGTGTGTATGTTTACGAAGGAGCCACCCCTCCTCCCTTATTTAAAGAATACATTTTCAGAAATACAGGTACTGTCTTTCTGAAAGAATGTATTAAGAAATTCATACACACGACTATTGATATGTTTTAAAATTTAAATTCAATACAAAGCCCAAATAATCCTCTACCTTATAGTGCTACTTGTTCTAAACATCTCGTCCTAGATGTTTAGAGTTATCTGGCCCAAATGTCAACAGTGCTGGCTGGTGAGAAACCCCAGTCAGCATTACAGTTCTATAATTGTTTTTACCAATGAAAAGACCGAATGATTAGACAATTCTTGATGTGTAAAGACAATACCCAGAGCATGTACACAGAGAATACTCACAAGGCCATGATCCACTCGGAAAAACGCCATTTGACAGGGTTTATTCAAAAGATTAGAAAAAGCAATAAAGGCATCTGCAGTATCTAAGTTCAAGATCAATACTGCCGCTATAAAGGACATGCCCTGAACCTGAGGGAAGGAGAAAAAGGTGTGTTAAACTAACACCAAGGTCAGAGCAGCTCATTCATTTTATTATTTTTTTTATATGTACAAATTTATGAGATACATGTGAAATTGTGTTATATGTATATAACGCACAGAGATCAAGTCAGGGTATTTAGGGAGTCCATCGCCCAAGTACAATACATTTTGTTAAGTATAGTCACCCTACCCTACCAAACACTGAATTGATTCCTCTTCTCTTACTGTATGTTTGTATGCTTTAACCCACTTTCTCTTCCGCCTCCCTCCTCTCCCTACTCCCCCTTCCCAGTCTCGCTCATTTTATTAAAGAGAAACCAAAACGCCCTCATGCTAGAAGGGTCCACACAGCCACCCCACCCACTCTGCCACACCAGCCACCTAGTCTGCTCTCCTCCAGTCCCCACCCTGCCTCACCCAAATGGAAAACCATAAACCAGCCCTCCTAGGTGTTTTGTATTTGAAATACTGCCCTTTAGTATATATGGTGTCCTGGTGTGCATATCTAACTTAATGTGCTTAATTTAAAACCATGCACGCACACACACATCTGCTAAGCTGCAGAAATATTAGCAATACCTTTTTAAAAATGGTTATTGCTTTCAAAATGATTAAAGCTTTTTTGATTTAACACTGGAAAAAAATCACATGCGTCTAATTAAAATGTGATTAATGCCATTAGAGCAGCCATGTAGCTCAATTTCTTTACGAGGAAACTGAGTCAATTCATTTACCATGAGACTTTTCATACTCCTCAACAAAAAAATTAAGGCATTTGACTTCACATTTATGGCTAAAATGTGCTGGACGATATTTGACCTTCTTTCTAGATAATAACATTAAAAATACTGAGAAACTTCACTTACATAACCCACATCCGGTCGGTAACAAGTATAAGCGCCCAAAATACTGTGCAACATGTCATGATATGGACCGCCCTAAAAGGATCAACACACCAAAAACAACACATGCATAAGTAATGTTAGTGTTCAGAATAACATGTGATGCTGCTACTGCCATAGTCACACCTGCTATTTGCAGAGGAGGATCTATTTGCCAAGCATTATTGCTAGCAGTTTTATATGCACTAGGTAATTTAATAAATTAACTACCAATTCTCAGTTTAAAAAGTCTATAGCTCAATCTATGAAACTGCTTTGAAAAAAGCTGGTGGTCAGGTATAAGCATCACCCTAGAAAAATACCCTTAACTTGGCTCCTGCTGTATAGCTGTGTGTCCCTTCAAAGTTCAACAGGTGAGCCAGGTACCCAGGGTCCTTCAAAGCAGGTGGCTGCCCAATGTCATTTAGATGGTCTCCCAGCAGTGCCCATCATCTTGACTTTGCTTTCTGCCTCCGTTCCCTTGCCTTCCATTCTCTTTGTTTCTTCTGTGTTGTTCTGAATAGCAGGTTTAGGAAATACCTTAAGTCTTAAGTTCTAGTCACTACCATTTTATTTCAAACATTCTCCCAGCTCTCCCATCCCTCCAAGATTTCTATTTGCTCCTGTAACTACTTCCAAGAATTTTTAAGTTGAAATTTTTTTTTCTAATTGAGCACAGGAGAGGCGCAGAGATGCCTCATGCTGATGGCAGCGTGTCAGAAGACACTATAAAAGGACTGGCTCAGCCCAAATTAAACTTACTGTCCATGTCTACCATGCACCTACCAGTTAACACAGGGAATAAAAATCACTCACGGTAAGTGACTGGGAAGTCACTCCACAGGTGACCACAGGTAGCTTATGAAAGAATGCCATGGCCCAGAGCATCACATTCTGACATATTAAAAAAGCTAAGAAAAAGAAGAGACATTTCCAAATCACAGTGGGATAAAAGAAAAAAAAATAGCAACGAGAGGGCAAAAAAACAACATCCAGGGCTAAGAGGGTAGGGGTGGAGATCTGTGGTGGTACCAAATGCCAACCTAAATGCGACTGTAAAAGAGTTTTATCCAGTCCGTGGCTAAATGAGAAAAATAAGAGTATGACACTGAACTTTTCTTAAAGCTAAATGTTTTCAAATTAACAAGATTTTCTACCATTGTAATCATATCCTTCCTTCTCACTTGGTGCTAGGAGACAGTAGTTCCTTATTTTAAATGACCTTAACTTGTTTTGGACATCTCTGTTTCCCCACACTTTCCTTTCCCACTGCCCTTTGTTTTTTTAATATTATGCATTTATGAGATCTAGAACTTTGGGAACCACAGACTGAGGCAGAAACACGCAAAGGAACTCAGAGAGAAAGAAAAGGCAACCTCTCTGCCTTCTGTCCCCAACCCCATCCAAAGAGACCTCTAGCCTAGATTTCATTGTCCTCCTGCACATCTTTTTGCACCCAGATTCTCAAAGTCGACATTTCTGAAGCTGAGTTCCTAAGAGATGCTCCATGAGAAACGTTCTGGGATTCCAGCTATTGGAAAAGCTGGGCTTGGGCTTCTGTGGGGCTTTAGCACGCTCTCAGGGCTCTATGACTACTCAAGCAGCACTCGAGGTCCATAATCACATGGACCCCTGAACCTCTCTGACCACAGACACCTCAAGAGCACTGCATACAACTAATGCTTCAAGAAGCATTTTAGGACACCCTGCTCCAGCTATTATCTGAGTTCTATTTACTCCCCTTTCTTCAGGCCAGTCCTGCCAGAATTTTCCCTTTCTTTTTAGCACATTCAATCACTGCTAATTAGACAGGTTACTAAGCTACTTGCTACCAGGACTAAGAGATCCTACACTGGATTAAAAGGTCAGGAATGCAAACTCCCTTGGACGCCGCAGCCACTCTGTCATCACACTCATGCTTCTGTGGCTGCCTGGCATGAAATGACTCTTCAACCTTGGTTGGATTTAGTTGTCTTTTAGTTTCAAATTATGTTCAAGGATATTTAACAATAACTAGAACTGTTATGCACCAATTACTGTCAACAGACCTCTTAGGCTGGTATGATCACCCTCATATTACAGATGAAGAAACTAAAGTTCAAAAAGATTAAGTGATTAATCTTTTAGGCCATAAAGCTAGTAAGAAGGCAGTCTGGGATTCAAACCCAAATCTGTTTGAAATCACAGGTAAAACTCTTCTCTACAAAGCAGCTTTTCCTGGGCCCTTCTCCAGAGCCCAGTGAGGAGGTACATGAACTGTGGGTGCAGGGTGGGGCAGGACCTGGGACTCAGGGAGGAGAAAGAAGAGCAGAAAAGCTGAAATCTGCCCATTGGGAGAGGAAGGGTTCTGGAAAACAGGCTGCCCAGAAAGTCAACTACCTGCCACAAAGCCAGGGCAGTACTCCACGGGGTTTACAAACAGACACCAAGACCAAATCTTTTGGTAGCTTTGTAGATTATCTGCCTTTCCTCTTTTCCAAAGATTTCTGAAGTCCCAAATAAGAATGTTTCTGACTAGATTTAGAAATTGGGGGAAGCAAGAGAATAAGAACATCCCACTAGGCACCACTGGGGCCCTCACTCTGCCCTGAGTTAATCCACATCACAGCAGAAACACAGGTGACTCCAGCAGGCACAGGGAGCCAATCGGAGCAGAGGAAATGGGTAAGGGGCAGGATGGGCCTGCAGACCCGAGATACAGTAACAAGCTGGCAGAACATGGTGCCCTATGCTTCTGGACCCTCAACACTCAGGCTGTCGCATCCCCTGCTTTGTGGAGTTATTGTGACACTGCAAAAACTCCCTAATCCTGGAAGCCAAAGCCTCTTCTCAGTCCTCCCCTCCCAAAGCTCTTGTGGTGCCCAGCTTCAATGCTGCCAGCTTTAAAATGGCTACTCCCTCAGATGCCTGGACCCCATCCTGGCTCTCTGACCGCCCTTCTCAGCTGGAGGGCAAGTGCGCCTCAGAGCTCTGCCCGTAGCACCCTCCCTCCCCCAGAGCAGGGAGCAAGCTTACTCATTTCCACCCCCACCCCAGCTGGTCTCCACCTCGGAACAAAGTAACCACTTGTAAGTAGGGGGCGCAGAACTGAATAGTGTCTTCTCTGTTCATTCCTTTAGCAAGGTTCTCTTCCAAAAGGAACTGGGGATTCCCCAAACGATCAGCTGTTTGATGCTTCCTTTCTAGTCCAACTTCTGCCTGGAATGCCCTTCCTGTTCTCCGGCTATACTGCCATCCAAACCTAGTCCATGCATATAGCCTGAGAGCTGCCTCCTTCCCCTGTGGCCCCCATCCCTTTCCCCTCCCCCGACCGTACATCGTGACCATCCCACCCCACCCCTGCACCACCAGGAGAAGGAGCAGTGCCTGCCTGCCCCCTGCTGTCAGAGCGCCTGGACACAATGACAGTTCTGCTAAGCCCATCTAGCCTCTACAACTCCAGGCCTGCTCTGGCGGCCACTTAACTGATTTGTTCTACTTTATTCCACTATCCTTTACTGGTTACCTACTGTGTGCAAGGCATGATGTTAGAAACCTGGACGTGACAGTGCCAGACTGGAGATGCCAAGACTGTCCTGGAGGCAAGGAGGTGAATGGAAGGAGTGCAGGAGGCCACAAGAAGCAAGGGGAGGCTGGTGCAGAACCATGGAAATGAGAATTTGAACTAAATAAAGGAAGTGAGAATGAAGGGACAGACGCAGAGATATTCTGCAAGGAGGACCTTCCAACCCATTAAAGATTAGATAAGGGAGGGGTCAAACAAGACCCCCAGATAAATGTCTACAGGCTCAAAGAATAGAAGGTCTTCAAACAGCTCTGCTCAGAGGACTCCATAACCTACTGCTGGCAGCCCTGTCCTATGCTCAATTGCCCATGGAGAGGCTCCACTCTGCTCTTACTGCCACCCAAGGAGTGTGTCCTATCTCCCGCATCTGGCTTCCATTCCCAGTGGTGTCACTGTTCCCTGGGCCCACCTGCTCAGAAACCCCACCATCTCTGCTTGGCCACCCACCCTGGCTACAGCAAGGCTGCCAAGGATTTCCCTTTCTTCCCCAGGCTCGCTGCACTGGGCTCATTGGAGCCAAAGCCAATCACACCGTGACGGTTCTGCCGAGTGGGTGCTGCTGCTACGTACAGCACTGAAAACAGAAGAGCATCTAGGAAAACCCTGCCAGACAAGGCCACCCACAGGGCCCTTCCTGCGCTAGACCTACAGAGGCTCCAAGGCATGCATCTCCAAAGGGGGACAGGAACGTCTTTAAAAGAAAAATTTAATTAATATTAAATATTCGTTGGAAAGGATCAGTTATACTTATTTGAAAAAGCCTAAACGTATTAACAGTAAGACCTAACCTACCCCTACTCTCTGAAAAACCTAAGTACTTTTAAAACTTGATTACAAATATATGCAGTTTGACATCTATGAATTTTAGATAAAACAGACTTGAAAGCAACAAATCACCACTACTTACTTGCTGGAAAATGCAGAGATTAGGAAATGTTCTAGAAATGTCCAGTTTAATAAGCTCCAGACTGGCTTCTCTGTCTGCTGCTGAAAAACCAGCATCTGTCAGAAGATGTCAAAAGTCATTACACTCCTCAGTCGCATGAACGTGGAATAATTATTAGGCTTTGAAGTTTTATAAGAACGAAACAAGGAAAGAAGTTCTCCAGAAGTACACTGACCTAATTACATCTTGACTCAAACAGAGTCCATCTTCAGAGTATATAACAGTTCATAGAGTTTCTTATTTTAGAGAACAAAAATTCCTATGGCACCACCTAATGCTAGATCATTATTAGATATTTTCTAGAGTCTGAAATTAAAATCTAATTTGATGTTACCTTTCATCAACAACAATCAGTGGAAAATAAGCAGAACACACAGAAATGAACTCCAGGCATTTAAAAAAAAAAACCACCAAAAAATCATTATTTGATCTCAAACATCACTGGTATAAACTTAGTATATTTAGGAGCTACTGCAATATTATAGTCATGTAATATGTCTAACAAATATTCATGAATAATTTACTTTATATTTTTTTGAATTCTAATACCACACAGACTATAAAAAAAGATCAATAAAAAACATATTTCTTAACAGAAGTAATCATTCTTATGTGTTACCGAAAATTCTAAAAACATAATCTAGTAAATATCAGTGTTCTTGCCTCTTTGGAAGTAGTTCCGATGATCCTCTACAAGTCCCTACTCAACTAATTCCAGGTGCCAGGCTACTGTAAATCATGTGAATAGCTTTTAAGGAAATGATATTGGTTGCGACCAGCCCTCCAGCACGTTAGGACACAAACACCTCTCAGGAACTTGTATGTTCTATTTCTTATAAAAGCCTTCTTCCTTTAATTTTTGCTTCAAAAACTCCTTTTCCCATGAAGCTTTTTAGAAATCCACATCAACCACTACTGCAGTGAAATAAACTTTGTTACACAATAAAGAATGCCATACATAATTGACCAAAGCAGCACACCTGTTTTAGAATGGTCTATACCTTCACTCTCTACTTCAGAACCTCCTGTGCTAAGGGACCGCCACCTCTCCTTGGCTCGGGCAAGACAGATGTCAAAGAGCTCTGGAAGAAAAAAACCTCTGGGTAAGTCTTACGTGCACATGTGAGTATTTTTCCTCAAAAATACCAGAAAACACATTATCTCCTTCAAATATTTAAGTTCAACTATAATAGGCTTAATTGCACACTAAATAAGCTACTTAAACAATTCCCCCCAACTTTGCCTGAAAGTATTCATTGTTTGAAGACACAGTCATACCCAAAAAAAGAACACACACAATACCACTATGCCTGGTATTTACCTTTATCACACACCCACCCATAAAACCATCTTGTTTTGATTTGTGATTTGTCCATTGCCTCTACCAGACTGTAAGCTCCTTGAAGGTAAGACTACGAAGGTCTCTCACTCACCTCTGTATCCCGAATAAACCACGCTGGGCTCGACACAGAGCAATGCAACCAATGAATATCTGACTGATGGAGGAAGGGAGGGAGGGAGAAGCAGAAAACCGTCCGGTTTCAAGTAAGGACATGAGGGAACTGCTCCCCACCTGGCACAGGCCTCCTATTCTTGCTGCCTGAAGTGAAGCAGGGGTGGGAGCAGATCCCAGGAATGGCCAGAGGCTTCAAAGAATAAGGGCTCTTGCTGGCAGAGAAGGATCACGACAGTCACAAAACCTCCTCCATATTTACAACTAATTTTTTTGATAGTTCTTCTCTTTGGGTAGTTTGGTAATAGTTAAGTAATAACTCACACTCACAAAATTTACTGGTTTACGCAGACCTCCATGGGTATATCCAAGCCCCATTCTTCTTCAATGAATAATGAAGACTGAACCCACACAGCTCTTTCTCAGACGCCTGCTCCCCTACCCATCCCAGTCCCAGCTGCCTCCTGTTCCTCTGGCCTTGATGTTTCCCAGCTCCTGGATGTCTCAGATCACTAATAATCACTAGTCAATCAGAGACTTTAACTGTAGCCACCCACAGAATTTTCACCCATCTATTTTTCCATCATTACTTTTGGAAAATAAAGCAGAACACACCTGCCTTCTGGGCAGTGCATGCTATTTTATCAACATGTAATTCAAATTCTAGTAACATTATTATAATCCAACAAGTAAAATCTTGATTAATGCCCTTGTTCTAGCCTTGTGAGGGATCCAACTTACAATCTATGATGGTCTGCCATGGCAGGAGGAGGCGCGGTTCCGAAGTATAATTGCATAGCATCATTGTCCAGAAGGCAGCAACTCAGTGTGAGTGCTCTGAGGACTAATCTGGAAGTGCTCTGAGCTGGTGGCTAGAGCACCCAGTGGGACCTTTGCCTGCTTGTAGCCTCCAGGAGGCAGGCCAAGCTTTGGTCATTTTGGCAGAAGATGGGTGAAAGCCACTGTGTGTCCGTGACCATGAGGGAACCACTTCCTACGTGAGGTACTGAATGCACAGATACCACCAGCCTCAGGGTAAAATAGGTCGAAGTGCCAGAGTTTTAAAACTCTCCCCCATGGGTTTACTGGTGTGTATTTTGGGGTTGGGGTAGGGTAGGGGCTGGAACAGCTACTACAACTTCTTCCCAGACACCCTGCCCCAATTTCAAAGTACAAGACTGACTTAGGCCCCAAGAGTAAAGTTTTAATAGTACTATTAGGTTGAATTCAGTAAGTTTCCAATTGTACAACCACAAATAGAACAAAACTCTGGGGTTTCCCAAGTCAAAACATGGGCTTCAGAAAGGGCTGGAATCATAATCCTGGCCCCATGCACACTAGCCATGAGGCCTGGGGGCACATTCCCCTGCCTTCCCAGGCTGCTAAACATTCTCAAGAGGAAAACGAGGTCAAGGTCACTGTCTATATTAAAGAACCTAACATGTAAAGAACCTAGGTCAAGGTCACTGTCTATATTAAATAAAGAACTTAACAGTAAAGAACCTAACAGGATGTCTGGTACTCAACAACCGGAATCCAAGCTCATTTGTGTTCTTTCACCAGCTTGGAGATGCGGTAAAATTCAGATTAAGTAGTACCCAGTAAGGTGGCATTCATTCACTCAACAAATATTTCTTGAGGGCCTACCATGTGCAAAGACCTGAGCTGGGCACAGTGACAGAGCAGAGAGCACAGGAGATGAGGGCCCAGCCTCCTGAGCACTAGTTTTACTAGGGGCCACTGACATTAACCAGCTAATCATAGAAGACAGACACAGTTAAAACAAAATGAGCCAATATCAGGGTTTAGACAAACATTCAACACATGTAACTGATTAATTAGCTGTTTAGCCCAATTTACTGTGATATGGTCCATGGAAGGTTTTAATTTAAATAAGAACAACCCAGTCATCAGTGAGAACCAAAAATGTAAAACACACACATACAAAGTACTGTGCATTATATTCAATTTGCAGAGACAGGGTTATTGATAGAGTTTAGAAATGTTCAAGAATATGGACTGAAATAGATGCGCAGCAATTTCTCCAAACCTCAAATTCTGAGGATGCTTTTAAAAAACTATTTCCACAAGTTAAATGTTATATATCTTCTCCACGTAAAGATGTTAAAACAAATTTTTGGCAGGTATGGATTTAGCCCAAAGAGGAGCTTTGGAGGGAGTTCACTGCCCCCATGTTCCCTCTTCAGGACCCTGCTGCACAGAAGTCAGTAACCACCCAACCAACCAGCTGACGGTCCTCAAGATAAAAATAGTAACAGAAACCCCAACTAAGAAAGGGAAGATACAAATCAATCTGTTTCAAACTCAAAGGCCTTCACCAGAGTAAAAACCACATCAACTCCATGAGCCAGTATTGGGCATCTGACAAAAGAGCAAGAAGGTGTCCCTGTCCTTCCACAGTTTCAACTGCAGGCAAGGAGACAAAAACGAGAAGGAACGACTACCATTTATTAAGTAATGGTAAGCACTTGATTTTAAGTCTGTGAGCTCCTGGCACCAATTTCACTCTGGCCACACAGAGCTCTGCAGAGTGCTTGGGACACACTGGAAGTGAATCCAGTCTGGTGGAGAAGATGCAGACGGCATGAGAATGGTGAGCATGCTTCTTGCACAACCCCCCCAGACTTAAGCTACTAGAGCCCCAAGGACCCCAGTCCTAGCACAGTAAGTTGTCTCCTCTAAGTCTGCCTAAAAAAAATCCCACGAAAAAACCAACAGGTACCCCTAGTACAATAAATACCTCCATGGAAAAAACCACCTGCCTCCACTCATTTTCACATCACAATCAAGGCTAGCCTCCACAGAACTTTGATGAGTGACCCTAAGGCACCTCACACTGATAATCTGAGACCCATCTTTGCTACCCCCTCTATCCAGGCTTTTGCTCTGAACAATTAGGTAACTGAAGCACCTAGGACTAAACCCAGGCCTCTCAGCTGCCCCTCTCTCCTGGAGGAGATAGTCACCTGCGCTCTCAAAAGACACAGCTTCATGGCAATGGTTGCCATTCTTCCCAAAAGGGCAGAAAGGACAGAAGAAGCCACAGGACCCAAGGGGTGGATTCCCCAAGGCTAGGATCATGCAAGCCACTCACCGTGGGTGATATTTAACTCGTTGCCAATGGCTAAGCTCCAGACTTTGCCTCTCACACTTGGAGGGATTCCCTGCCACCATAAATCTCGAACTTTTCTAGAGCACCACCTGGACAAAAATGGAAGCATGAGTTTATGAGTTTGTTCTCCACAAAGAAATGGTTGTCTACCTAGCCCCAAACCACCAGGAGCTAGGGATGCACAGTTATATAAGGCACAGCCCCTGCCCTAGGGAGCTAACAGTCCAGGGTTCTGTAAAGATCAGATCAACAATCCCCTTTCACTGGGCAACTATCGTGACAGGTATTGAAGGGTACAGCACAGCAGGGAGCACCACAAGTCAGAGGGCCCAGGGCACTATTCTGTAGCCAAGTTCTGAATGATCAGTAGCAATTTAAGCACATGAAGGATGGAAAGGAGTTTCTGAGCAGAAAACACAGAAAAAAGAAATAACCTGGCTTCCTACAGAAACTGCAAATAGCTGCATATGGGTGAGGAGTGCCAGGCAGCACTGCTGCAGAGCTGGAGGTAGAAGGCAGACCCCAAGAGCCCTGTGAGGTGAGCCCAGAGAGACAGCCGACAGCTACCACACTACTACACAGGCGGAGCACTCAGGTGTAAGCTGGCAAACTCTAATTGTGCAGGAGAACTCTGCTGACTCAGAACATTCTGGACTGCACAAAGTCATTCAGCTCTCCTGGTCACAATGAACACACACTGCCAAAAGACTGGACAATGTAAAGGCTCCGCACACTCCCACGGTGCTCCTGAATGCAGCATGTAGCACAGTGGAGGAGCACAAGCTTTGAGGCTGCAGAAACCAGGCTGCATCCTAATTCCACCCTTACCTGTGGAATCTGGAGCAAATTACTCCTCCCTGAACCTGTACCATCCTCTCTAAAACCAAGAGGATGAGACCTACCCGCCAAGGGCTGTTGTGAGGACTAAGTGGGATAAAGTACAAAAGCACCCAGCACAGTGCCTGGTAGAGTCCTTGTGCATTCAATGGCAGCTGTTGCATGTGTATGTGTGCATTCAGATCACATCTAACACAGGACAGTATAGGACAGACCAGGGGTGGGCTCTACTGCCTCTCAGTGAGCAACAACGGTTCTGAGAACCTCTACTCTTGTTACTAGGTCCCGTTTAAGAAAAAGTGTGAAGCGTTTCCCGGCAGTAACAAGCCTTTTGAGGACACTGCCTAGGAAAGCAGGCTCAGAACGTATTTTCCTTGTGGAGACCCTCAACAGGCCATCTTACCCCTGCAGTGTGAGTGACAGTCCAGTGAGTGTCATGAGTGAGTCTCCAACATCCTGATACGTGGGGCAAGAGCACAGGAAAGCTGGCATCCAAGCTTCCTGTGTGCCTCTGTGCACAGCCCTGGGACTGCTGCCCACACACTTGCCCCTACCCATTCTTAACACGCAGGAAGAAAAACCAGACCTACAGCTGTCCCTCAGATGTAAAGACAACAGCAGCTGCCAGACTCTGCAGGGTATACACTCCACTGATACTGGGGGTCGTCACCAAAGAAGACCTGGCCTCCATCCTCAAAGAGAGGAAGACAAGCTGCAGTGTGCCCAGAGAAGTCTTCCACAGGCACTTCCAGCCAGGGTGGGGGCAGCAAAGTCTTCTGTGAGAAAGACTGAGCTTTAAAGAACACATAGGAGGGAGTTAGCTAGATGAGGAGGTGCAGGGCAAGAGCACCAGGAATGGAACACACAAAGGCCCTGAGGCTGAAAAGCAGCAACACGTGTTGGCAGCTCCCTATGGAGAGGGCTCTGTCCAAGTGGAGGAGAGAGATGTAAGGTGAGGCTGCAGAGAGAGGGCAGGCCATCTCACAAAGGGTCCTTCTAGCTAAGCTAAAGATTCAAATTTTATACTGAGAGTCCTAGGAAGTTGCTGGAATTTTAAGTGGGGAAGTGACACATTGGTGCTTTAGAAAGATGGCTCAGCAGGTGAGTAGAAGATGAACTGGAAAGGAGGGAAGGGGCTGTCAAAGTATCCAGGAAAGGGACAGCAAGGGCTGAACCAAGGCAGAGGTGAAGGAAAACTCTGCAACTTAAACTTACTACACCAAAGGTTTTACTATGAGCTACAATGACGATGCTGTAACCAACAGATTCTAGAAAGAAATGACCTGCAGTTCAGCAGTACCCACTCTGTCATATCTTACATTGTTTCCCAGTTAGGTAAAATCTCATTATTCCAAGTAAGGACAGCATTTCCAATGCTTTCCTCTACTCTGCATCTTTCTTCCAGCTGCTTTTTCCTCCGCTGGGCTTCTTTCAGCTCTAGAAATCACAATTGAAAAGGAAAAAAAATCTTTTAACTGACAGCCACCATTTTCAAGCTAGATGATTCTTCTTAAACAGTCACACTGTGAAAACACCAGAAAAACGGCACTGAAGTAGAGCAAACTTCAGCTCTCAAAGCTCACTTCATACTCTCTGGATTTTAGAATGCTCCGGCACAGTCCATCTTTTAATAAGATTTTTAGGTATAACATGCATACACAAAAGTGTACAAATAAGAATATAATTCAATTAACACAAAATAGAAAAACCCATGAAACTACCATCAAAACAACACAAGTCACTTGGACACCAGAAACCCTCTTGTGCTCCCTGCCCCACCCCTTCCCAGTGTAACCTCCATGCTGATTTCCAACAGCTTAAACACTACTCTTAATGTACGAATAGCAGCTCTGAGAAATACCCTGTATTTAGCTTATATAGACTGTTTTATGTGATAAAACATATGTAAAATTTACCATTTTAACAATTTTAAGTGTACAGTTCAGTGGCATTAAGTACATTCACATTGTTGTGCAGCCATCACCATCACCCATCACCAGAACTTTCTCAATTTCCCCAAACTGAAACTTTGTACCCACTAAACACTAACTCTCCATCCATCCTTACCCCCAGACCCTGGCAACCACCATTCTACTTTCTGTCTCTGTGAATATGACTACTCTAGGGACATCACCTAAGTGGAATCATGCAGTATCTCTCCTTTTGTGACTGGCTTATTTCACTTAGGATAGTATCTTAAAGATTATCCATGTTGCAGCATGTGCCAGAATTTCCTTCCTTTTTAAGGCTGAATAATATTCCATTGTGCATATACATCACATTTTATTACATATACTTTTTAAATATCCTAGAAAAACTGTTTTTTAGGTGTTGTAAGGGATTTTATCAAATTCAATCACATCTTGTAAATAAAGAAAACAGCCCAGAGAAAGAAATTTGCATTTCATTATTGACTGAAGCTGTCTCTAATATTTTTAACCTATCTAGTCCCTTTTCTCATGTAAGTTCAAAGTGTTATTTTCTTGAATAAAGCTACCAGGAATGGATAGAAGCATGCGTTTTTTATTGAAAATTATGAATTTCAAAGAATTAAAGTGTTTGGTGGACTTTTAATGATCTGAAAGTTCAGGTTCTACAACTCCAAAGGTAAAAAGAAAATGTCCAGAAAGACATAAAATCTTGTGCTGCCTTATATAATAACCACACGTGTGAATCCCATTACCTCGTTTTTTGGCCTGAACCACCATTTCTTCATACTGTTGTCTGTGTTTCTGAGCTTCTTCAGCTGGTTTCGCTGGGAGATTTCTTGACAGGAAATAAATGGTTTTTTACCATTATAAATATCAAATAAGTCTTTGAGAAAAAAACCTGAAGCATTATTTACTAAAAAGTGTAAACATCAAAGACCAAAACCTAAATTTATGATTACATAGTTTTTTCACAAACTAAAAATATTTTCTTACAAAAGTAAACTACACTTACTATAAAACAACTGAATTATAATGATTAATAGAAAGAAGAAAATAATAATTATCCACAATTGCAATACAGATAAGAAAAACAATTTTTTGGTGTATTTTCACCCCACCCTCCAAAGAAATTTTGATTTGACCACAAATACACTAATAACTGTCAATAGTTAATCCTTGCAGTAGGCTACCCTAACAGCATCTGTTACATGTATATACCAATACATTTCCTGGCCAGTTTTTTTAAGTGTGCAAATTTCACATTAGCTATGTGGTTCATTTGTTTTGGTTTTTTACATACAAATGTGTATATACCATAGTTCTAAGCATGTAAAAAGTGGGTGCACCTTCAAATCCCATTTAAAAAAATGAAATGCATGCTCTCTTTGAGAAACGTGCTTATGAATTTGCTGGCACTGGAATTAATGGGAGGGCAGCAGCATCTGGCTGCTCATACCTTTCGTATGTGATCCACATTCCCTGGGCCATTTTGAACAATTGTCACTTGCTGCAGAACATGGCACGCCCCCCTGTTCACGTTTCAGATCATTAAAAGGACTGGTCTTCACAGTGCAGAGGCTTTTACCAATGGTCTTTAACTTTTCAGTCCTCCACTTCAGGCTTTCTCTCCCCCACACACCCACAATTTTCAAGGACCAAGAATTAACAAAGGAAACATTTCTTCTTTAGATTTTGCCAATTTTAAATTTCAGGGATAGCAGGGACCTTAGGGATTAATTAAGGAGGTTTTACGACATCCTTTCTCTTTTTCTTTTTTTAAAAGGGGGACCTTCTATTCAAACACAATGTTCTATGGAAAGTCAATACTTAAAAATAGGTAAGCTGTGACCTGGTACAATGGAACAATCCCTTGTGCTCCACTAAGATCTCCAAGCCCCATCTCCTCATCGCATAGCAGGAAACCAGAGGCCCAGAGAGAGGTGGGGACCTGCCTAACATCACCCACAGGCTGCTTAATGCAGATCCCAAAGAACCCAGTAGGCTAGTCCAGAAATTGTTCTACAATCAAGGCACCTCCAAAACACTCACTTTAGAGTACACTTTCCAGTGTTTCTTGCAGTTACAAACCTTCACAAACCCATCATTTATACTAGCTACTTGAGTTTTTTCTTTTTTCTTTTTTTTGATCTTCTGCCCTTGGACATCCAGAGTATTTTAAAATGCGAAATTAAAAAGAAAAATTATCTGAATGGGAAATCCTGGTCAAAACTTCTATGCTAAAGGACAATTTTCCAAATTAGTCATTTACTTTCATTACAGAACACGTGTTAATATAGGGAATAATAAGTGATTACAGCTGACCTTTCTTCCCTCTTGCAACCCTAACTCTTTTCTAATGAAAAGAAAGTTACTAAAGCGAACGCTCTATAGAGATTCTTCTTAAGACTCACGCTGGTCTGTCTTCGAGGATGAGTGCAGTGGTGGAAAGTGGCTCAAAATCAAGATTCTTCCTCACATTCTGCTTTGGAGAGAGTGGCTTGCTAGGTCTTCCAGCCTTGTCTTCATATTCCTAGGACAAGGAAACCAGGAATGATTTCGGGCCCAGACAATGATGAATTATAAAGTCCTTCTGAAAGCAAGAAAGTTCTTTGGTAATGAAGGTCCTTTAAGTCAATTTTGATGATGATGCACTGATAATTTTTTCCTGCTATTCAGAAGGAAAAAACTCTGACTAAAGGGGTTCTATTGCTCTGAAGTTGAGGCCACTGCTTTATGACTGTGCACTTCCCTTGTTGGTGGGGAAGTTACAAAAGATCTTATCACCACAGCAACCCCTTTATGAAGGCCCACAAACATTGCCTCAGGTCTCCTATCTCCTGCATAAGAGGCATGTTTTCTGTCTTCTGGACACTGTAAATTTTAACTGATTATTATAATGGCCACTGGGAAGCCATCATTGCGAACTGTTACATAAATAATTTTGCCATGCCGTGGAAATCTAAGAGCAGCCACTATAACACTGGGTCACCAATTCGGTCCATGGATTGCAACCACAAAAGCTTAGTCACACCTGTTGACAAACATTCCAAACACCCAGCTAGAAGAGTTCAGGAGAGCCAAGCAAGTTGGTGCTTCTGAAATAATGTATGTGTGGTACCCTTAGCTCTCTGAAAAATCAAGAACCAAAATTTTGTCATTGCCTATTACAGACAAGGTTCTCAGGACCATCCCTTAAGGGAAGATAATCTATTTGGGAAGATAGGACAAACAAATGTAGAGTTAACCCAAGATTTCAATAACCATTCCACATAACAACACCATTGGCATGAGTTGGTGATTAACTGCTAAATGAATTTTATTGACACTAGCTGTCAAGAGGGGTATTACCAGTAAAATTATTTTGCAAATTATTCTTCTCTCAGCCAGAAAGGCCTCTAAAAAGTAGAAAGAAAAATTATTTCCTCAAAACACATGGGCTATGAGAAGGGAGTGCAACAAGCAACAGGTGGGTGAGGCAGTTTCTGTATATCTGGATATACAAGTTCAGATGTCTTAAAATTACCTCCACTTACCAAAAACTAAGAAAACGGACCCACTCCTTTATGGACTCAAACATCTGAGTGACTACACCATGCCAGGTACATAGCCGTGACTTAACATGGCACTAGCCATCAGGAAGCTTCAAGTCTAACACGTGAATGTCAAAATCTTCAATTTTATAGGAAATCTGCCAAAAGTAGTATGTTGAGAAATATTTTGATGCATGGTGCATGTTAACAAGAATTAGTAATGCATACCCCACTAGGTGCTACTTATTTGCTGAGCCTGGTCTACTGAATTGTATGCCAAGGCCAAAGAGGTTGGGCCCAAAACTTAGATGTCCCAGAATCTGGATGCCTGTTTCCATTTGCTTTTGTGTGCTCCACACATGTTGTCTCACTTTATCTTCACAGCAATCTAACTGGCAAGTGTCATCCCACTTTACAGATAGGGTAACTGAGGTTCAAAGTAAAATGACTTGCCCCAAAGCACACAGCCAGCAAGGCACTGGGCCTGCAGGACTCCTTCCACTGTCACTCTGAGCAGGCACAACCTCTTTTGTGAATGTACCCAAACAAATAGGTATACAGTTTTAGAGGGAAAAGGCTGAGTCCTACATGGGTTAGGTATGGCCTCTGGAGCTAGACAGGACTGGGGGCAAATTCAGATCCACCAACCACCTGCTGTGACCTCAGGCAAAGTACTTACTTCAAATCCCTGGGCCTCATTTCCACATCTGCAAAATGGGAAACAGTACCAACCAGAGAGGGCTGCTGTAAGGAATGGGGAGATATGAAGGCCTTCGGTGCAGAGGGAGTGCTCGATAACAGGTGTCCTTATTGGTATACACCATTACTTTTTTTTATCCCTTAGGCCTGAAACAACTATATATGGCAGAAAAAAATGCTCCAGTGCCAAATAACAACCAAGGAGTCCAGCCAAGTCTGCAAACAGCACAGATATGAAAAGTAGGAGTAAAAGGAAGCAAATGCCTTGAGTCATGACCAAAAACATCAGATCTCTTCAGGCAGAGCTTTTTACTATTACCACCACCACCACCACCACCACCAAGGAGCGGCAGCACTTTTCAAGGGCTCTACACACACTGAATCAACTCAGCTTAACCCTCACACCAGCCCTTTGCGGGAGGAGCTGCCCCCACTCCCAAGTCACAGATGGGAACGTGGAGGCCCAAAACGTCAATGACTCGCCCAGCTCAGCAGACGGGTGGAGAAGCTGGATCAGAAGCCAAACGCTGTGGTTCTACAGCCACATTTCTCACCACGGAATTCACGAAAGCCACTTGCAGACATGAATAGGAAGTAATTTCATCATTCATATTTGGTCTACATAAAGCTTTCAACCGTGACAGAAACCTGTAATGCTGCATTAAGTGCACAGATTAGTGAAGATGCTGGATCAAATACTTATGTTTTAATCACATGGAGCAATGCATGATTAAAATAATAAACAAAATAATAGAATCCTGGCCTGCCCATACCTGAAATCCTAGGCAAAGCCTTTTCAAAACCCTAAGCAGCATTTCAGAATAGGAATGGCATTGGAAATGGTTACAGGTCCTACTCCAAACCTAGTTCTCCCATGGCTACCAGAGGTATCAACTATAGTTCACTGTCCAAGCCAGACAGAGCAACTTTAGAAACAAGGAAGACTATTCACTCTAAGGATCCTGAAAGGAGATAAAAAGCCCCTGGACAAAGAACACTGAGTTGTGAATTATCAACGTTAGGGGCAGCACATGATATGGCAAGAGCCAAGGCTTTGGAAACAAAAAGACTGAGTTGCAAGTCCTGGCTTTGACCTTTGGCAAGTCACCTTGTCTCCTCAGTCAGAAGACAGCAGCAACTGTGAAGACCACTGTTGCGGTTGAATGAGATCATACAAGTAAAATGGCTGCTGCCCACCCGAGTGCTGAGCCCCTTTTGTGTTCCCACCTGAGTCCAACATATCCTCCCAAAGTTCCATCTCTGCATGGGGCCAAGTTTTAAAGTTTCTTAGTCTGAACCAAGTAACAATGCCCATCTTGCTGTGCTCATCAAAAGCCCTGCAGGCTAATAGGTAAAACAAATCACCCATTCAAGTGACTGCTGCCAGCCAACCCTGGACAACCCTAGAGGGAATTTACAATTGGATTCTTCAACATTCTAGTAGCAAATCAGTTTAATTGGTAGTGACAGCATTTAAAAAAAAAAAAAGAAACAATAAAACACAGAGCACCCATAGCAAAGGCAGTTTGTTTCAGTTCTACACCTAGTCCTATCTGTGCAGTCTCAACTTAAACTGCCTAGCCAGAAGGTCTTTTCTAAGCAATTTGCAAGCTGGTAACTTAGAAGCACACTATTTTGAAGTCCTTGCCCTGAGCAGTTTATAAGGCATCATGCTGGGGAAGACAAGACCATACCAACGAGGCAGCAGCAAACAGAACATGCTGCACCTACCCAGCAAAAGTTCAGGGAAAAAAAGCAGGCAAACAGGGTACCTGAGCAGGGCCTCAGCTCCATGAGGGGTCCATGAGCAAAACAGATTTAGCAAACAGGCGGAAGAGGGAAGGGGACCATATAGAAAAGAGGAAGCTCATCTGTGAACGGACCACATAGGGCCTAGCACTTTAGGAGACCCTTAGTCCCCAACCTACCAGGGCTCACTCAGTAGGGGCAGTAAGATGCAGGCAGAGGATTCCACACAGGTGAGACCAAAAGAAACGTGGGGGGAAGGGGGGAAGGGAAAGGGGGACACATATACTGGGGGGCACAGGGTGGGGGGGAGACACATGCTGCAGAAGGCCAGAGAGCAGGGTGCCTATGGCCAGGGGGATTCATCTCACAAAGAAGGCCATTTGAGTGGACAAGGACAGGTAATATCTGGGCTAGAGGCCATGAGGGAGAGACATTCTAACAGCACAACCAGTGGCCAAGAGATGCCCAAGAGCAGGCTTATTTAAGGGTTAGCGTGAGCAACAGGGAATGACGCTGAGTCAAAGCTATTCTGCTCTAGATTTGATGGGTCTCAACAAAAAGCTCCCTAGAGCTGGTGGGACAAGCCCTAAGAAAGGGAGTAAGAGCCAGACTTGGTGCAGAGCCAGAAAGCAGAAAGTATGAGGAGCAGGAGCCCAGCAGATGCATCCAATGGCAGGGTCCACATTACGTGTATTATGTGCACGGTGTTAAGGGCAAGGAGAAGGGCACTAGACTCCTGAATTAGACTTAAAATTTATCAGTTAAAAAACAGAAAAAAGGCCAGGTGCAGTGGCTCACGCCTGTAATCCCAGCACTCTGGGAGGCCAAGGCAGGAGGATCGCTTGAGGTCAGGAGTTCGAAACCAGCTTGAGGTCAGGAGTTCGAAGCCAGGCTGAGCGAGACCCCATCTCTACTAAAAATAGAAAAAATTAGCTGGGCATGGTGGCGCATGCCTGTAGTCCCAGCTACTCGGGAAGCTTAGGCAGGAGGATCACTTAAGCCCAGAAGTTTGAGGTTGCGTGAGCTAGGCTGATGCCACTGTACTCTAGCCAGGGGCAACAGAGCAAGACCCTGTCTCAAAAAAAAAAAGAGAAAAAACTAGCCTGCCTCAACAGACATTTGTTTTAAGAGGGGGGAAAAAACCATGATTCTCAAACAATGAAAAGAAAGTATTCCTAGTAGAAAGACAAGAGAGGTCATCAATGCTACTTACAGAACTGGAAGGGCACTACAAAAGACAGATAATGATGCCAATAACCGGCCAGGAGAAGCCCTTTACTTCCTGGAACGTGGTCCCTAGCTTCCTGGAAATCTGTTTTAGCTAGGAGGAGAAAGGGTCATCAGTCAAAACCTGTGCTCAAGTCTTCGACCCAACTATCTACAGTATCAAGATTCACCATTAAAATAACCCTTGTGGGTTTAGGAGATAAGTCTGGAATAAAGCCACCAACACAGGCAGACTATCTAGAGCAGTGGTCCCCAACCTTTTTGACACCAGGGACCGGTTTCATGGAAGACAATTTTTCCACGGACTGGGGGAACAGGGAGGGGATAGTTTTAGGATGATTCAAGCTCATTACATTTATTGTGCAGTCAAACCTCTCTGCTAACGGTAATGTGTATTTGCCGTTGCTCCCCAGTGCTAGCATCACCGCCTCAGCTCCACCTCAGATCATCAGGCATTGATTTTCATAAGGAGCCAGCAACCTAAATCCCTCCCATGCACAGTTTACAATAGGGTTCAAGCTATGAGAATCTAACATAGCTGCTGATCTGACAGGAGGCGGAGCTTATGCAGTGATGCTAGCAATGGGGAACAGCTGTAAACACAGATGAAGCTTCACTAGCCCACTGCTCACCTCCTGCTGTGTGGCCCAGTTTCTAACAGGCCACGGACCCGCACCAGCCTGCAGCCCAGGCATGAGGACAACAGATCTAGAGTAGTAGTTATGAAAAGACTGACTTAAGCTAATGTCAGTGACAACACAGCCACCACATCTGCATGGGCTGAGGACCCAGGCAGCCTGTAAGGGGGAGAGCCTCGGGACAGCAGGAGGCCTGGGACTGAACCATCACCCCCAGCAGTATGACCCTAAGCACCTACTTCACCCTCCAAGCCCACTTCCTCATCTGCTAAATGTGAAGATTAAATGGGAACTGATAATCATAATATGTATAACCATAGCAGGTGCCCAGAAAATAACAGGGAGTGTGACTGTCAGCATATTACTGTGAAATTACTTTTCAAAATATTTCACTCTAAAAGGGATACTTAAATTGATAGAGTTGTGGGAAAGACTACACGAGACTGAAGTGCCTGGAACACTTCAGCTGGTTTCACACTTTGCCATTTGTATCAGCAATTGATTGGGAGAGAGGGGCGTTGTCTTAGAATCTGGAAGCTGTTCTGTTTTGCCATTTTGAGCAGGGAAGAGTGGCCCATACAGGTCTTAACAAATGCTCCGCCTACCAAAAGACAGTCCTGGTGATCACTGAGGCTTAACCACACAGTAAGGAAAGCCCCTGAGAACACCTGAGGGGCTCCTCCTTCCTGGATTCTTTTATCTCACTAGCATGCAGGATTCTCCCAGAAGGCATCCTCTAAGTTCCTGGGAATGTTGGCATTTGGGGAAGCAACTCTCAGGAGACCTTTTCTAATCATCATATTCCTTACAAATCACCAAGAACACAAAAGTTAACATGCAAACTGGTGAATGAAATGTACTAAACCTGAACTGGGTTTTAACATGCCTGGTTGCTGTGGCAATCTGAGCACCTCATTCAACCCCGAGCACACAGGGTGCAGTCTCTTCACACAAAGGCTTCCTCAGATCACAGGCAATGCCATTCCAGCCTCAGAGGGGGTTGCCTGGCCTGCACTGACCTGGCTCTGAAAACAGGATGCAGTTGCATTTTGGGTGATAAGAACGAGGACTCCAAGGACATGCTCTCTCTTACAGTCTCTCACCGTACCCATTAAATGTGAACCCTGGAAGAAAATTAGGTGGAAACACAGACACAAAGAATGCCAGGGAGGAGAAAAGCGCATCCCCAGCGTTCATAAGCGAGCTTCATTTGCAGCTCCAGAAGACAAATCCGTGTGATGTTCGCACACTCGCACCCGCGCAGGGCCCCAGGGCCAGCCACTAGGCTGGCCAGGCCCCCAGACAGGGCAGGCCGGGGCGCACGGCAGAGGTGCCGGCCCGCCCCCCACACCCCCGCGGCCCAACTCACCATGAACCCGGGGCCTCAGAGGCGCGCAGCCGGCGGCTCCATGCCCCAGCGAGCGGAGGGCCGGCCTCCCTCCCTCCCCGGCGGACCGCGGGCGGACGCGCTCCCCAGACCCGGGCTGCGGGCGGGGCGGCAGGCCACGCAGTAGCGCGCAGATGCAGCGCTGCCAATCCGCGCTCTCGGTCTCGGCACGTCAGGCCTGGCTGGCCCGAACCCTCCCGCGGGGCGATGGGAAGAGCTCGCGGATCTGGACCCCCGGCGGGCCCCACCTGCGTGTCTGCGCCCAGGGCCAGCCTCAAGCTCTCTCCAGGAGAAGCTGGAGCTCGGGGGAGTCCCCAGGGCCAGGGGGCTGCCCGCAAGCTGGGGCCAGTCTCAGTGCTCAGCACCAAGCAAGTCACGCTGCAGCCACAGCACAACGATAATGCGCCGGAAAATGTGCACACTGAAGTTGTAAGATTGTTGTAAGTTTACCCAAAAAACTGAGAAATATGGAATTATACAAAAATATTAACAATATAACCTCTGGGTAGTTGACAAACAATTTTTACTTTTTTTACACTCTACCGTGGTTCATATGTTTTTTACAGTAGGATTAGTTTAAAACATCAGGGAACACAAGAAATACATACTGATAGAAATCTGACTAGTGGTTGCTTCTGGGGGGGATTGACTGGGAAGGGGCATAAGACATCTTTGGGGGTGACAGAAATGGTATCTTGATATGCATTCATCTAAACTCACTGAATAGTACCCTTCAGATCAGAGCATTCCACTGTTTGTAAAATATACCCCAATTTTTAAAAAAAAGTCTTCAAAGTCTGCATAGGGTCAGCCCATGGGTCCAGCCTTCTAGAGCTGAACAAACTCAGTCTGAGGCAACACAAGGCTCTCCTTCCACCATGGAGCCTCACACAAGTCCCCTGGGCAATGAGTACAAGGCTTCCCTCCAGCTGATTTTCTGGAATTTAAAATTATCAAACTGCCAGCAGAAACTTCTTCACTCAGAAGCCTTTGACATCCACCAGGATAAAATAAGAAAGACAATAGTAAGTGGTAGAAAGGATGTGGAGACACTGGAATTCTCATAAAACCTTGGTAGGAGCGTAAAATGGTGTAGCCGTTTTGGAAAAGAATTTGGCAGTTTCTTATATAATCAACATACACCTACCACATACCTAGGAACCCACCCAAGAGAAATATGTCCACAAAAAGACTTGCATACAAATACTCATAGCAGCATTATTCATAATGACCAGAAACTGAAAACAATCCGAATGTCCACCAACTGAGGAATGAGCAAACAACACTGAAACAGCAATGAAAAGAAACAAATACTGATACATGCTACTACGTGGATGAACCTCAAAAACCTTACACCAAGTGAAAGATGCCACACAAAAGATAATGGGCATGATTCCATTAATGTGAAATTTCTTAAAAAGACAAATCTCTAGAGAGAAAGCAAATTCATGTTTGCCTGGAGGTGGGAGTGGGGATCAACTGCAAATGGGCATGAGGGAAATTTTTCAGGTGATGAGAAATATTCTAAAACTTTGGGTGATGAAAATATTTTAAAACTAGATTGCAATGATAGTTGTAGAACTGTACAAATTTATTAAAATCACTGAACACTTACAATAAGTTGTATTGAGTTGTACCAATGAATTTTATGGTATATTACACCTCAATTAAGCTGTTTTTAAAAAGTAATAGTAGGGTAAAAGGGGGAGAGGGTGATTCTGGCTGGAAGGATCAGGGAAGGCCTCGTTAAGAAAAATTATCTGAAATTTGGAAATAAGGCAGAAGCAGGAGTGGGAAGTGTCCTTTCAATTCATACCTGGACATTTTTAACATGTCTGCCTAAAGGTTATGTAATTCTCTTGGAGACCACAGTATGCTCTTTATTACTCATTGAAAGCCCAGATACTGTGAAGTGACATATTAACTTATAGATTTATGTCCAATAGAAAAGATAACCCCAAAGATTATGTCTTATTGTTACTACCAGTTTGTTGAAATCTAACCTAGCAATCTTTACTCTAATTCTTTTTGGTATTTATGCATACATACATACACACACACACACACACACACACCCCCCACTAGTTCTTCAAATGCTCTTGGGAATCAGTTTTACCATCTTACTGGTCTCCTCAAGGCATTAAATAAATCTTTGACTCTGTGGTCACTTACATTAAACAAAAAAAAGGTAAATTTCATTAGAAAAAGGAAGAAAAAGAAAGTTCAGCTCTAAAAGGTTGCTTTTAATTTTTAGTGGTGTTTTTTAGCCATTGTTTACTCAATCGGCAATGGGCACGTATTTCCACCAAATCAGTGTTGCTGACTTGTCTGACTTAGAGGCCCAAACAATAACATTTCAGCAAGTAGGGATATGTTAGTGAGGAACATCAATATCTTCTGTAAATCAATCAGTAAATTATCCTTTATATTTGCTAACAAAATTAAAACTATAAAGTTAACCCAATAGAGTGAAAAAACGTGGCTATGGATTAAATCCTGGCTCTTTCTCTGCCTGGCTTGAGATTTTAAAGAAATAACAAAATACTTGAGTCTGGAATTATATAGTGGCTATAATTAAATTATATGACCTACCTGTTATGTGGTCCTCAATAAGTACCAGTTTTTTATTTTAATGCACTATGTAGTAAAGTTCATAAATATTAAACATATTTAAAAATTACTAAATTTATACAAAATCTACATTTAGAATCAGAATTTTAAAGAAAAAGATGCCCAAATACATTTATACAATTAGATACCTTCATCATATTAATTGATATCACTACCTGATAAACATAACATATACTTTCATACATATACAGAAACACCTTCGAGGACTGAGGATATTTTTAGGTCTAAGGATAATTTCAAAATTAAAATTCTCCAAAAAAAATTTTTAAAAAAAGAAAAGAGGAAGAACTGTTTTATATCAAGAGAATAAAGGAACATATAACAAGGACAATACACGAATCTGGTTGAATCCCAGTTCAAAAAGAACAGTTTGGTACAAATGAGGAAATTAGAACATGCTCCGGGTATCAGATGATATTGTGGAATTACTGATAATTCTTTTGGGTGTGGTAACAATTTCATGGCTATGTAGGAGAATGTCTTTACTCTTAAGAGCTGGATGCTGGAGTATTTAGGAGTAAAATGCCATGATATCTGCAACTTACTTTCAAATGGTTCAATTTTTTAAAAATAGAGCACAATAAAGTGAATATGGCAAAATGTCAACAACTGCTGCATCTAAGTGGAGCATATGTACATGTTCATTAGATTATTCTTTGAACCCTTCTACAGGTTTAAATAAATCCTTTAGATCTCATTTTACATACCCACCCTCACAGAAATCCCCCTTGCCCATCCCACCTACAGCAAGGTTTCTGTCATTCTAACACCAGGTGCTGTTTCCTTGCAGCTGTTATCACAACTTGTAATTACCTGATTATTTGATTAATATTTATCTCCCTCTCTAGACTGTAAAACCTCTGAGTGTGGGTAAAGGGTTAGCAAAGTACATGGCGCAGAGGAATCACTCAAGCATTTGTGGAATCAATGTGTCGTCACATAAAGCCATTTGTCCTTCCTTCCTTCCTTCCATCCAGCAAATGCTTATGGTGCTTAGCCCTAGAAATAAAGATGAACAAGTTCCCTGCCCTTGAGTCACTCATGGACTAGCAAGCAGACAATGACTATACTATCCTGGTGCTGGATGCTATGACAGAGAAACCTCTGAAGTTCAGGGGAGCCCCAGGAAGCAGCTGGCCGAAAACTGAGGGGTTAATAATGGCTTTCTGGAAACAATGCCTGCAGCTGGAAGAGGACTAAACACTGCAGAGCTCAGTTCTCAGAGAGTGGAGCAGGTTCTCAGGCCCTTCACACCTCCTACCAACACCTTGGCCCCCAGCTTAACACCTGGTGCCATACACAAATTTTAGAAGTTAGCCAAACCAGGCTAACACAGGGAGTCCACAGACTCACTAAAGTTAAATATGGGAGAGAGGTGCTTAAGTATGTGAATATGCATTGAGATACGCTTACCAAAGCACACTGCTATCTCTTCTGGCAGGTTGTAACCTACAAGTTACTTTAACAATAGTTTCTATCTCATATTTTAGAATTGAGCACTGTTTATAAAGTTTTAACTATACATTATACTATGTGATGATAGGTTGACTTTTACTAAATTTTGAAACTTAAAGCAACAATCAGAAGTTAACAGATACCTTTCTCCATCTCATCTGGCATTAGATTTCACATCTATCTTAATTCAGCACGTAGGGTTTACTTGCTTATTTGGTTTATCTGTAACATCGTTACCCTTTGAGGTCAAGGAGGCAATTCTGATTCATTTGTTCACTGCAGCATCCTGGCAGACAGGCTGGCAAAACTGACCTTGCTACAGGCCACTGGAGTTCACAGAGATCAAATGGACATTGACAGAACAACTTCAGTGCCCAACCTAGGAGACTCGTTAAGTAAATCACGATACAGCTACACAAAAAACCATTACTTAGCAAATATGAAATCACAGAAGAATATTTAAAAACATGGGAAAATGTATATGTTGTCACAGAAATAAGAAGAAAACAGTTTACAAAATGGCACGTTTTAAAACTGTGAAATTCATTCATCTATTTACAATCTGGTAAACTTACAAATAACCATCCACTAATGCTAGGTACTGTCCTAAGCCCTGAAGATAAAGCAATCAACAAGCAAACAAGGTCTGGTCCTTGCTCTTCTGCATTTCTATCCTAGCGGGGGTAGGGAGACCAGCAATAAAGAAGCAAACACATGGGCAAGATTTCAAGATGGAGAAAACACCCTAGAGTCCTGCAACAGAGTGACAGCAGGTGGGTGCTTTACACTGAGTAGTCAGAGGAAACCTCCTGAGAAGACACCATCCAGGAGAGAGCGTCTGAGCTCAGACCCAGTGACAAGGAGTCAGCATGTGATGAATCATGGCACAGCCCTCCAGGCAGAACAAAGGGCAAATGGAAAGGCCTGCGACAGTAATAAGCTTGGGGTAGCCAAAAGACAGAAAGCTAGTTAGTGACGCCAGAAGGAAGCAGAGGCAGCAAGAGATGGAGCCAGATGGGCAGGAGTCAGACCAGGACGTCCCTGTCATGGCAAAGAATGTGCATTTAGCCCACATGTGATAAGAAACCATTAGATGTGATTTAACATGTATAGAAAAGAATAAAAGAATATAATGAGAATGTTAGCTGCGGTCATCCCTGGGTGACAGGATTATAGGGTAATACTTATTTTCATTACATTCTTCTATAAGAGTTCCAAATTTCCTATAACTATTATTAATTTTTATAGCCAAAAATGTTAAACAGTAAAACAAAACAAAAAAACCCAAAACCAGATAAACAAATAAGCAACTAAACTTACTACTTAGGAGAGCGCCCCAGTTTGTCCTGGAAAGTCCTATCTCCCAAAGCCATGCTCCCTTCCCTCCTCCTCATTCTCTCTGGTTACCAAGGCTATTCCCTCTGCTATGTTTCCTCTCCCTTCTCTACAACCCCCCCCCAAAAAAAACCCCCAAAAACCCTAAACCTTCTATTTATCCTTCCAGCACTGAACTCACAAGTGACCTCCAGTGAGTGGTTTCATGTCTGGAAACTGAGTGGCCCCTCCCCAGGGTCCCCAGCTCTGCTACAATGCTGACTAGGTTCTAGCTGGGCCACTATGCTGAGGGCAAACTCCAAAGGCTGGGTTATATTCATTCTTTATTTGCAAAAAAGAAAAAAAGCCGGCTCTTAGAAGGCACTCAAATGTGATTTAAATACTAAATAAAACTCTTTTTCCCACTTTGACCAAATATTACTGAAAACTCACAGCCTCAGCTGTGCCTTTGAAGTTGAGTCCTGAGCTGTAGAGTCCTGCAGGCAAAAGGACACCCAATCAATTGAACTCCTCAATTACTAACAAGGAATGAGAAGTCCAACCAGAACAATGGCGAATGTCAGCAACTTAAATTCCATTTTGAATCTCTGGGATTCTACAGCCACTACCACTTACCAGGTGCTTGCCATATGCCCTCGCTGAGCTGACAGTCTCACGCCCATTACCTCATTCAATGCTCCGTCCCGAGGTAGGGACTGTGGTAGGCTAAATACCTACCCAAATAAGTCCATTTCTTAATCTTCAGTACCTGTGAATGTCACCTCATGTGGCAAAAGGGACTTTGCAGATGTGATTAAGGTTATGGACCTTGAGATGGGGAGATTATCATCGATTATTTGGGTGACCCAAAATAAGTACAAATGTCCTCATAGATGGAGGCAGAGGGGATCTGACTACAGAAGGGGGAAAGCAATGTGTCGATGGAAACAGAGATTAGAGTGACACAGTCACAAGCCAAGAAATGCCAGCAACCTCTAGAAAACAGGAAGAGAAAGAACAGATTCTTGGCCGGGCGCGGTGGCTCAGGTCTGTAATCCCAGCACTCTGGGAGGCCGAGGCGGAGAATCACTTGAGCTCAGGAGTTTGGGGCCAGCCTGAGCAAGAGCGAGACCCCATCTCTACTAAAAATAGAAAAATTAGCCAGGTGTGGTGGCGCCTGTAGTCTCAGCTACTCGTGAGGCTGAGGCAGGAGGATCACTTGAGCCCAGGAGTTTGAGGCTGCAGTGAGCTATGACGACGCCACACTGTACTCTAGCCAGGGCAACAGAGTGAGACTCTGCCTCCAAAAAAAAAAAAACACAGATTCTTTCCTGGAGTCTCTAGAAAGATCCAGGCCTGCCAACATCTTGATTTTAGCCTAGAAGACTCATTTCAGACTTCTGACCTCCAAAACTATAAAAGAATAAGTTTCTGTTGTTTTAAGCCACTGTGTGGTGATTTGTTACAGCAGTCACAGGAAATTAACACAAATACTATCAGCATCGTCACTCCACCCCCACCCCACTGCTTCTTCCCCCATACAGCAACTGAGGCTCTGAGTAACTTCCCCGGGACTTGAACCCAGGCAGTCTGACTTCAGAACCTCTTTACTGTCAACTACCCCGAGGCACTGCCTCTGAACTAAGTTTTCAAATTCCCAAAACAGTGTTCCCTTTGCATCCCTAAGGCCACATTAACTATCAGACACAGGCATAAGGCCAAGGAACAAATGCATAACACGCCTATTAATTCAGAGTGCCCTGTAGTTTCCAGTGCCAAAGGGATGACTCCACCTAAAATGCTCCCACACTGATGAGATTTTTTTTAATCTCCCAAAGGCCCAGTAACATTCTGAGTTCATCTTAGAAAAGCAACCTGAGGAAGATATGGTTTAGAAATAGTATTGCTCCCCTCAAATCTGAGGTTTCTCAAGAGTCCTCTGGAGTGTCTACTGTGTACCAGACCCCACACTGTGTACCGGTGGCACCAGGCAAGCCAGTGGCTGCACACTGGAGGTACACCGAGGCCCTGCAGAGGGTCTCCCCTGCCGCTCAGCTGTGTTTAAGAGATGATAAGAGTTTAAAATCTCACAATCTCCCACAAAGAATTAGATCAGTGGGGAAGAGGGGTTTTCTTTAGCTGGCATTGTTTTTATATCAACACATTAAATCGCCCAGGGGAGGGCAAAAGCATTTGAAAGCTCCCAAGGGCCACCTCTCCTGGTCTTCCTAGGAAGCAGCATCAACTCCACTCCTTCTGGGAAACCTCCCCATCTAGCTCCATGTACACAACAGGCCACCAGTCTGCAGGTGCTATTGCCAAGTCCAAGATCAGCCAGAAACTAGATTCAGAACACAGACAGCCCCCTCCTTTCAATCACGGGTTACTGTGCAGCAAGCTTCCTGGTACCCTGTATATACTAGAGAGAAGTTGCAGAGCTCACACAGTCTATGATCACATCATGTAAATGTATTTGTGCAGATGAAATCTGCACATATATAATTTGTCTCAGAGAAAGGCTTGGGAGGGTAGACACTAAACCATCAAAGACTCCTCCGTGAAGGGGGCTGTGGAGTCTCAGGGTGAAGAGGATTTTCCTGTTTTACTCTGTCTTCATCTATCATTTGGATATTTACAAGTATTTCTCCATAAATTATTTTTATAATTTGAAAAAGCCATTTTTAAGCTACTTTGGATGGCATCAAAACTTATTTCACCAACTGCAATTTCCAAACCACACTAAACATTACTGCAGCCAAGGTTTTTTTTGGGATATTTTTGCTGGTTTGGTTTTTCTGTGCACGAGAGTGAAGGCACAGCCATGAAGGGAGACCAGAATCAGAGAAGCCACAGACTGTGACTGATCCCACTGCTCTAGGAGTGCCCCCCACTTTTCCATATTTCACCCTCACAAGCACAAGCTAGGTGGACATGGCCTTTCCAGAGGAGGACACTGAAGTTCAAAGAGGCAAAGTACCAGGCCTATGTCCACACAAATGACAGACCCAAAATGGAGACTCAGGCTTTCTGATCCCAAAGCCAGAGTCTTTCCCCATCCCCACCCAGTGTTCACAGGCCCAAGACCCCTCTCACCCCAGCACTGTGAGGGCCCAGTGAAGGGCTATGAAATAGAATAATAAACATGTGCTTCCTGTTCCCGAATTCCTACTTCTTCCTGGGAGCCACCACAGTGAAGACTAAACACAAGAGCCAGTGTTTGCACTGAAGAAAGTATGGTCTGAACACTACCCTCTCAGACTCTCAGACTAATGGGGAAATTTATCACTTCCACATTAGGAAAAATAAGCAAACCTTAGGAAGCACTATGCACTGGAATTTCAGTTTATGTTGTTAAAAGGTGTTGGAAGTAAAAGATTTATGCTTTTCAGAATAAATTAACAATTACCAGGACAATAGGAGGAGATAATCTACCCATAGACTAAAAAAATAAAGTTTAAATTAAACCACTATGCTGCCATTTCCCCTGTAAAAACTTCAGTTCACTTCCCCTTTTCCCTCTCTTCCAGAAAGGCATCATGTGGAAGTATGACATATAATTAACCTGCTGTTTCTCTAAGATCCAACATTAATATCAGTTAGACATTTTGTGGGATTATCTCCTGATGGACTTGCCCACCAAAAGATACCAGTCCCATACAAACGTGCTACCACCCTGACAAGCTGAAACTTCCAGAACAGGTTCAGCTTTCAACTGTGGACCGCCACCAGCTGTATAATGTTTTCCCTCTTTGCTCTGGCCACTAGAAAGCTTGGTATCATTTACAGTGTAACTCTAGGAGTTAAAGGGGACCTTGTGAGTTGTATTTTGGGATATCTACTTACCTCTGGTTTCATCTTGCTATCCTTTGCCCAAATTTCCTTAACAATTTTTTCTCTATCATTCTATACATATTTTTAAAAATTATTTTTTGGAGTAGACGTGTACACAGAATAAAATACAAAAGGTACAAAAGGGTATACAGTGGAAAGCAAGTCTCCCTTCTGTCTTCCACACACCCAGTTCATTCCCCTCTCAAATTCCACTATTATCCATTTTGTAAGTATCCTTCCAGACACAGTCTCTGCATTTACAAGGATTTGCATATATCTTATACACACAGAGCACACTATACAAATGGTTATTCATCTTTTTGAGGTCTGTATAGTATTTCATTTAGGATTTGACCAATTAGCTGCCGGACATTTAGATAGTTTCTGATTTTTTGTGCTACAATCAATACCCTTATACAACCATCATTTTACCTACACACTAATTCATCTATAGGAAAAACTACTAGAAGTGGTAATGCTGGGTCAAAAGTACCCTAACTCTGTGGTCCCCAATCCCTGGTGCCCTCCCCCCCCAGCCACACAGCAGGAGGTGAGCAGTAGGAGAGCACTTGAAGCTACATCTGTATTTACAGCTGCTCCCCACTGCTGACATCACCGCCTGAGCTCCGCTTCCTGTCAGATCAGCGGCAGCATTAGAGTCTAATAGAAGCATGAACCCTACTGTAAACTGCGCGTGCGAGGGATCTAGTTTGCGCACTCCTTACGAGAATCTAATGCCTGATGATCTGAGGTGGAGCTGAGATGGTGATGCTATCCTTGGGGAATGGCTGCAAATACAGATTATCATTAGCAGAGACATTTGACTGCACAGAGACCATAATAAATCAATTGCTTGCAGACTCATATTAAAACTCTATAAGTGAGTGGCAAGTGACAATTAAGCTGCATCTGATGGCAGGCTTTATAGTGGCAAGTGAGCATCTTACTTCAATTGTACAGCTGCATCTGGTGGCAGGCTTTAAGTCAGAATTCAACACTTATTTTAGTCTGCATATGGCCCGCCCATTATTTTATTTACCACTTCTGTCCACCCCTCTTTCCCGCACTGAGCACTTGTCTCAGTCACAGTTTTGGTAGCCCACGAGCTAACCCCAGCAAAAATGAGTAAAAAACAAACATTGCTGGACAGCTTCTTTGAAAAGGGGGAAAGACCCAATGATGAGACAGCAGAAGACTCTAAGACTGCCAACAAAATGCAAGCTGCATTTAAAAGAAAATACCAAGTCTTCTACTTAAATTACTGGTTCATTGCAACAGGTGATTCACATTCTCCAAGCCCACTGTATAATATGTGGCAACCAGCTATCCAGCGAAGCCATGGAACCTTCAAAACTGCTTCGCCACATGGAGACCAAGCACCCTGCATTAAAAGACAAGGCTTTGGAGTTTTTCAAAAGAAAAAAACATGAACATGAAGAACAGAAGCAATTATTGAAGGTCACCACTTCATCAAATGTGTCTGCACTGACACCATCATTCTCAGTGGCTAACAACATTGCTAAAGCTAAGAAGCCCTTTATTATTGCTGAAGAGTTGATCCTGCCTGCTGCTAATGACATTTGCCATGAACTTTTAAGAGAGGCTGCAGTTGAAAAGGTAGCACGTGTTCCTCTTTCAGCTAGCACCATAACTAGATGAATTGATGAAACAGCAGAGGATATTGAGGCACAATTGTTAGAGAGTATTAATGAGTCACTATGATACACAATCTAGGTTGATGAGTCTACTGATGTTGACAACAGGGCAACAATGCTTGTTTTTGTGTGATATATTTTTCAGGAGGATGTGCACAAGGATAGGTTATGTGCACTTTTGTTGACAACCAACACCACAGCTGCAGAACTGTTCAAGTCTCTGAATGATTACATCTCAGGAAAACCGAACTGGTCATTCTGTGTGGGTATATGCACTGACGGAGTGGCTGCCATGACTGGATGGCTTTCCGGTTTCACTATTCTGGTCAAGGAGGTCACTTCTGAATGTGAGTCTACACACTGTGTCATCCATAGAAAGATGCTGGCTAGCCAAAAAATGCCACCTGAACTAAACATTTCATAGGATGCGATTAAAATTATCAACCACATTAAAGTACATGCCCTTAACTCACATCTGTTCACACAGCTCTGTGTGAAGATGGATGCAGAGCACACATGTCTTCTCTTATACACAGAAGTGAGATGGTTTCTAAAGGTAGATCACTGGCCAGAGTTTTTGAGTTACGAGAGCCACCCCAGAGATTTCTTTTAGGAAAACAGTCACTACTGGCAGCACATTTCAGTGACACACAATAGGTCACCAAACTTGCTTGTGTGACATGTTCAACCTGCTCAGTGAACTCAATCTGTCACTTCAGGGGAGAAGGACAACTGTGTTCAAGTCAGCAGATAAAGTGGCTGCATTCAAAGCCAACTGGAATTATGGGGGCGACGAGTGAACACTGGGATTTTTGACATGTTTCAAAAATCAGCAGAGATTTTGGAAGAGACTGAGCCAGGGCCTTCTTTCTCCCAGCTGGTGCGTGATCACCTATCTCAGCTTTCAGAAGAGTTTGAGCACTACTTCCTGACCACAAAAGACCCCTGAACTGGGTAGGAATGGATCTGTGACCCATTTATGAATAAGCCTGGTGAATCAACTTTGTCCTCGCTAGAAGAGGATCAACTGCTTGAGATCGCAGATGACAGTGGCCTTAAAAGTAGGTTTGAGACAACTTCAAATCTTCATACATTCTGGATTAAAGTCAAGGCAGAATACTGAGATTGCCACAAAAAGCACTGAAAAACCTGCTTCCATTTCCAACATCCTATCTTTGTAAAGCAGGGTTTTCTGCAGTGACAGCAACCAAAACAAGATTACAGAATAGACCAGACATAAGCAACACACTTCAGGTGTCACTGTCTCCCATCACCCCCAGATGGGACTGTCTAGTTGCAGGAAAACAAGCTCAGGGCTCCCACTGATTCTGCATTATGGTGAGATTATGGTGAGTTGTATAATTATTTCCTTATGTATTAAAATGTAATAATAATAGAAATAAAGTGCACAATAAATGTAATGTGCTTGAATCATCCCAAAACCATCCCCACCAATGCCACCCCTCCCCGCCCCCTGTCCATGGAAACATTGTCTTCCATGAAACCAGCTCCTGGTGCCAAAAAGCTGGGGACCACTGCCCTAACTGATTGATTACAGAGTAGTTAGTTCATGTTAGTTTATTTTTTAAATTAACATACAATTGGCTTTTTTGTGTATATAGTTCTATGACTTTTAACATGTCATGTAGCCACCACCATGACAATCAAGATACAACACAGTTCTATCATTCCCAAAACCTCCTATGTGCTATCCCTTGGTAGTCACACACTACCCAACCCCTGGCACTATGGATCCATCACTACAACTTCATCTTTTCAAGTACGTAATACAGATGGAATCACAGCACACACCTTTTTGAGACTGGCCTTATACCCTCAGGTAATACCCCTGAGAGTCACCCAAGCTGTTAGGTGTGTTTATTACTGAGTAACATCCCATTATATGGATGTACCACCATTCATTCATTCACTGAAGGGCATTTGGGTTGTTTCCTATATTTATTCATTTATTTATTTTTTGCTCAGACCTTGCAGGGATGAAGTTTCCATTTCTTAACAACTATGAATAGAGCTGCTATAAACATACACAGATTTTTGTGCAAACGTAAGTTTTCATTTCTGTATGGTAAATAAGAGTGGAATTGCTGGGCTAATTGTAAGTATACGTTTCATGCTGTAAGAAACAGCCAAACTGTTTTTCCAGAGTGGCTGTACCATTTTGCGTTACCACTGGCAATGCACTAGCTAGAACTTCCAATACGTCAGACAGGGGTGTTAAGAGTGGACGTCCTTGCCTTGTTTCAGTGGTGGGGAATGGCATTCAGTCTTTCTACATTAAGTATGATGTTTGCTGTAGCTATTTTTTGTATATTTCCTTTATCAGGCTGAGGAAATTCTCTTCTTGCTGAGGGTTTTTTATCAGAAATGAACACTGAATTTTGTCAAATGCTTTTTCTGCACTGATATGATCACGCGGTTTTCTTCTTTAGATTAGTCATATGGTGGATTACACTGATTCATTTTCAAACACTAAACCAGACTTGCATTCGCGGGATAAATGTTACTTACTCATTTGTATTACTTTTTTTATGCACTGTTGGATTCAATTTGCCAATATTGTATTGAGGATTTTATGTGTGTCTTCATAAGGAATATTTGCTTGTAGTTTGGGTTTTTTGGGTACTGGATTTGTCTGGTTTTGGTATCAGGGAACACTGGCCTCAGAAAATGAGTCAGGTTCTTCTCTCCTTTTCTAAAATTGGTGTTACTTTTCTTTAAATGTTCAACAGAATTCATCAGTGAAACCATGTAGAACTAGAGATATCTTTTTTGGGAGGTTTTTAACTATAATTTCTATTTCTTTAATAATTACAGGATGATTCAGGTTATCTGTTGCATCTGGAATGAGTTTTAGTGATTTGTAATTTTCAAGGAAATGGACCACTTCATCTAAGTTATCAAATTTATGTACAGAGAATTATTCATAACATTCTCTTACTATCTTTATCTCTGTGGGATCTATCCTAGTACCTCTTTTCATTCCTTTTATTCTTTATTTGTTTAAAAGACAGAGTCACGCTCTGTCACCCAGGCTGGAGTGCAGTGGTGTGATCATAGCTCACTACAGTCTCCAACTCCAGTGCTCAAGGGATCCTCCTCCCTCAGCCTCCTGATAGCTAAGACTACAGGTACGCACCACCACGCCTGGCTAACTTTTTAAGTTTTCTGTAGAGATGGGGTCCTGCCATGTTGCCCAGGCTGGTCTCGAACTCCTGGTCTCAAGCAATCCTCCCACCTCAGCCTCCCAAAGTGCTGGGATAACAGGCGTGAGCCACCACACCTGGCCTCGTTCCTTTTATTAATACCTTGGTTCTCCTCTCTTTTTCTTTGTTGGTTTTGCTAAAGTTTGATCAATTCTGTTGATCATTTCAAAGAATCAGCTTTTGGTTTCACTATCACTTTTCTGTTTTTAATTTCATTGATTTCTGTTCTTGTATTTATTATTTGCTTCCTCTTGCTTGCCTTGGATTTATTTGCTCTTTTTATAGTTTCTTAAGGTATGAACTTAGATTACTGATTTGAGATTTTTGAATATGAGCATTTTAATGCTATAAATTTCCCACTAAGTACTGCATCCTACAAATTTTGACATGTTGTGTTTTAGTTCACTTCAAAATATTTTCTAATTTTCCTTGTGACTTCCTCATCGACCTGTGATTAATTTAGAAATATGTTACTCATGTAACTTCCGAACTTTTAGAGATTTTTTTCCCATTTATTTATTTGTATACATCCATGAAGTACAAGTGCAATTTTGTCACATTGATATATTGCATTGTAGTGAAATCAGGGCCTTCACTGAAGCAACACACACTGTACCCACCAAGCAACCTCCCATCATCCACCCCCCTCCCACCCACCAACCCCTCAGAGTCTCCACTGTCCACTGTTCCACACTCTGCTTCCATGTGTACACATTATTTAGCTCCCACTTATAAGTGAGAACATGCAGTATTTGTCTGTCTGAGTTGTTTCGCTTAAGATAATGACCTCCGGTTCCATCCATGTTGCCGCAAAAGACATGATTTCATTCATTTTTATAGCTGAATGGCATTCCAATTGTGTAGATGTACCACATTTTCTTTATCCAGTCCTCCACTGATTGACACTTAGGTTGATTCCGTATCTTTGCTATGGTGAATAGTGCTGCAATAAAAATACAAGTGCAGGTATCTTTTTGATATAATGATTTATTTTCCTTTGGGTAGATACCCAGAAGTGGGATTGCTGGATCATATGGTAGTTCTGTAGGTAGTTTTTAGATCTTTGAGAAAACTCCAAACTGTTTTCCATAGAGGTTGCACTAATTTACATTCCCACCAACAGTGTATAAAAGTTCCTTTTCTCCTCATCCTTGCCAACATCTGTTATTTTTTTCTTTTTGATAATAGCCATTCTGGTTGGAATAAGATGATCTCTCATTGTGGTTTTAATTTACATTTCTCTGATGATTAGTGATGTTGAACATTTTTTCATATGCTTATTGACCATTTGTTTGTCTTCTTTTGAAAAATGTCTATTTATGTCCTAAGCCCACTTTTTAATGGGGTTGTTTTGTTGTTGTTGGGTTGTTTGAGTTCCTTGTAAATTCTGGATATTAGTCCCCTGTTGGATGTATAGTTTGCACAATATTTTCTCCCATCCTGCAGGTTGTCTGTTCACTCTCTTGATTATTTCTTTTGCTGTGCAGAAGCTTTGTAGTTAAGTCCCATTTGTTTATTTTTGTTTTTGATGCCTGTGCTTTTGAGGTCTGTTATGAATTCTTTGCCTAGATCAATGTCCAGAAAAGTTTTCCCTAGGTTTTCCTCTAGTATTTTTATATCTTCAGGTCTTACATTCAAGTCTTCAGTCCATCTTGAGTTGATATTTGCATATGGTGAGAAGGTAGAAATGTTGTTATCTTTCTGTCACTGCTCTCTGCTCTAGTATCACTGTGGTCACTATATTTTGTATAATTTTAATCCTTTCAAAATGTTTAAGTCTCTTTTATTATATAATCCCAGGATATGGTCTATTTTGGTGAATGTTCTGTGTACACTTGAAAAGATGTGTACTCTGCTATTGTTGAGGGTGGAATGTTCTAAAATGTCCCGTAGGTCGGACTGGTTGACAATATTGCTCATTACTATGTCCTGGCTGATTCTGCCTGCAGTCTCATTAATTCCTATCTAGCAAGGAGTGCTCATGCTCCAATTACAAATGTGGACTCGTCCACTTGTTTCAGATCTGACAGTTTTAGTTTCATGTATTTTGCAGCTCTGTTATTAGGTACATATACATTTACAATCATTATATCTTTATTAGGTAATGTCCCACACTATCTCTGGTAATTTTCTTTGTTCTGAAGTCTGCTTTTTATAACATTAATGGACCCACTTAAATTTTCATTAGTGTTTTCATGGTATTACTATATCTTTTTCTACCTTTTAATTTAAACATACATATTTTATATTTGAAGTGAGTCCCTTATAGACAGCACATACATACTTGGGTCTTTTTTTTTTTAATACCTTCTGACAATCTGTAAGAATTGAACATTGAGATATGCCATTGGTGTGTTCAGACCATTTACATTTAATGTATAATAATTATTGATATGTTTGAATTTAAGTCTACCATCTTGTTTGTATTCTCTTTTTTCTTCCTCTATTTCCTCTCTCCTGTCTTGATTCAGGTTTTTTGAATTTTTATTAGAATTCTATTTTAATTTATCTGTTGTGTTTTTCACCACCTCTTTGTATAGTTTAGTGGTTGGGCTAGGGATTAGAGCAGACATTTACTTTTTCATAATCTAATTAGAATCAATATTTTACCACTTCAAGTGGAATGTAGAAACTTTATCACCATATTCCCTCTCCCTTTGTATTTTAGTTGTCTTACATGTTACGTTTACATACACTGAAAACCCCAGACATAATTTTTGCAGCCAAACGTATTTTTTAAAGAACTGAGAGAAGAATAGTCTACTATATTTATCCAGATATTTACCATTTCTGTTCCTCTTCCTTCCTGATGTTCCAAGTTTCCTTCTATTTGACCCTCCTGTCTGAACAACTTCCTTTAGCAATTGTTTTACAGAAGGTCTATTGGCAACAAATTCCTAGGTTTTCCTTCATCTGAGAATATCTTTATTTCACCTTCATTCCTGAAGGGTATTTTTTTTCTGGATACAGACAGAATTCTGGGTTGACAGTTCTCTTCTTTCAGTACTCTAAAACAGTTATTTCACTTCCTGCTAGCCTCCATGGTTTCTCATGAGAAATTCACAATCATTCAAATTGTTATTCCCCAATTAAGTAATGCATTGTTCTTCTCTGGCTGCTTTTAAGATTTTTTTCTTTGTCTTTATTTTCAGCAATTTGGTTATCATGTGTGTAGACATGGACTTCTTAGGGTCTATCCTGTTTGGGGGTCACTGAGTTTCTTAAATCTGTAGGTTTATGTCTTTTGCCAAATTTGGGACATATTCAGCCACTATTTATTCCAGTAACTTTTCTGCATCACATTCTTTCTCCTCTCCTTCTGACAATGACACAAATGTTAGACTTTTTAGTACTACCCCAGCCCCATGTGTTCCTAAGGCTCTGTTTTTTTTTTCTTTACTCTTTTTTCTCTGTATTGTTCAGATTGGATAATTTCTATTGATCAATCTTCACTCACTTTTTCCTCTATCATCTCCGTTCTGCTATTGAGCCTGTCCAGTTAGTTTTTTATTTTAGTTACTATATTTTTCAGTTATAAAATTTCCATTTAGTTCTTCTTATATTTTCTATTTCTTTACTGATACTTTCTATCTTCCCATCTCAAGAGGGTTCCCCCTTACTTACTGGAGCATTTTTATAATGCCCACTTTAAAGTCTTTGCTGGATAATTCCAACATCTGTGTAACCTCAGCACTGGTGTCTATTGGTTGTCAAAAGACAATCCTAGCTAGTTCCTCTAAACTGCATTCCTGATATTTTGAATACTGTGTGAAGAGATTCTGGGTCTTGTCTAAACCCTTTGGAGAATGTTGACATTTTTATCTTAGTAAGCAACTGACCCAGCTGGATTCCAGACGCAAGTCCCAACCAGCCTTCTGTTGAGTTGCAGTTCCCACCTCATCTGAGTTTTCAAAGCCTTTGTAGTATTAATACTTTCTGAATCTATTCCACACGGGCACCACCCAGTGGCCAGTATGGGCTATGCATGGTGGTCTATCCCAAAGTTCAGTTCTCAGTCTATGCACGCTATTTAGGGTCAAATCCATGTACCCACAACTTGGTGAGAAGTCCAGGAGTTCATAAACAACCTTAAAGGGTCACTCTCCTGACCTCCTCATCTCTGTAATCGCCCCAGCACTTTCTAGTTCCCTAAGTCTCCCCTTTCCTAGTTCTCTAGCCACACACTTCCCAAAACTGTGTCCTTATCAGGGACAAATGGTAGGACGAGAGAGAGGGAATTTGCCCCACCTTCTTAGGAATAAAGCTCTTCTAATCAGTGCCCCTTCCTGGTGCTGCTGCCATAAGGATGCCTGAGGGCTGGGGTGCAAGAGAACAGAGAAAAAAATTAAAATTTTAAAACTGGATTTCTGCACTCTCTGTGAGTGTTGGAGACCCACTCCTCAAATCAGAGCTACAGAGTTCCTCCTGGTGCTCTCTCTATCCACGTTAACACCCATTTCTGGGTTTTAGGCTGCCCTGAGTTCAGACTGAGGAATATCAGAGGGGGAAAAGTTGGTAAACTCGGTATCAATTCAGTGGTACTTCAAATTCTGGTCTTTCTCCCCAATTTACCTGCTACTATTTACTTTTCAGAATCCTTAAATAGCTGCTCCATGCATTCTGTTCAGGTTTTATAGCTGCATTCATTGCGAGAGACAGGGTGGAATGTTCTCACTCCATCTTACCCAGAACTGGGACCTGCTCTATTTATTTTTGTAAGCTTGTTCAAACCCATTTTTCAAAGGCATAAGGGACAATGAAAGTGAAAGTAGTTTTCTTGTTTTAGAATTTGCCTGTAGGCCTGCAGAGAGTTACTTCCACTGACCACCAAGACCTGTATCCTTTCTCTTTAATCTGTGATGGTTTGAGACTTTCTAAGTACCCCAGACTTCTCAGAGGTGAGGAGAATGAATATCACTTTAAGCTGTCCTGGATTTACCTTCTTCTGGGACTCTCTAAGATCTAAGAGCTGACTTGAAATTCCAGAAGGCCATCCAAGATATTCCTGGCTATACAAACCCAAACACAACAGGCCACGTACTCATGTACTCATCTTTGCTTACATGACAGTGTTTTATCCAGGACACTGTGAAATCTACAAGCCCATCCTTTCCTGCAGCAATCATTGCCACAATCAGTAGCTGCCTCAGAGCCCAACCAGGACATAAACTTTCTGCTTAACCTCATTTCCTGACCATAATTGTCAATTCCTGAAGCCTATGTACATAGTGTTATATCTAAAAGATTCACAAACTCTGTTCTAAAGCATATCCAAATGTTTTCTGCCCTGAGCTTCGGACATCTGCTCAAATTACAAAGCTTCGTTTTTACTTTTTAAATGGTCTTTTTTTAAAAGAGCTAACTTTAGTGATTTTTTAACTTAATTGTTTTAACTGGCAAATAATAATTGTACACATCCATGGGATATATAGTGATGTTTCGATACATATAACGTATAGTGATCAGATCAGGGTAATTAGCATATCCATCATCTCAAACATTTATCATTTCTTTGTGTTGGAGACATTCAATATCCTCCTAGCTAATTGAAACTATATATTATTGTTAACTATAGTCATCCTACAGTGGTATAGAACACTGGAATTTATTCCTCCTATCTATCTGTAAATTTGTATCCTTTAAAAAATGGTCTTTTAAAGGTCTTTTAAGCCAGGCGTGGTGGCTCACACATGTAATCCCAGCACTTTGGGAGGCCGAGGCAGGAGGATCACTTGAGGCCAGGCATTCAAGACATGCCTGGGCAACATATCGAGACCCTCACTTCTATAAATTTTTTTTTTTTTTTTAAAGTAAAGGTCTTTTGGGCAGCTGGATGCCTGGCATAGAGTTCAGGTGTAAGTCCAGTTTGGAAACAAGTGTGGGGGTTGTCAGTGAAGGCCTGATCTCTGAAGCCTCAAGTCCAGCTGAGATGCCCCAGAGGGTGCCTGTGGAAAAGGAAGTACCCAAGAGACATTCTAACATCTAGAGAATTGGGAAGATAAGGGACCCAGCAAAGTAAACTGAAAAGGAGTACAAAGGGGTGACCTGGAAGTCAAGGTAAGGAAGCCTCTCAAGGAGCAGGGCAGAGGTCAGCTGAGGGAATGCTGCTGATGGGTCAAGGAAGACAAGGGCTAAGAATTGACCCTTGCTTTGGCAACTGGCAGTCACTTGAAAAATTTGATTTCAGAGAAACATATTGAGTGATACAAAACTTCTCTATGATTACTACACTTCTTCACAACATTTATCACAACTACAAATAATTATCTGTAGACTTATTTGTTTAAATCTGTCTTTCCTTGATTCATGATAAAGTCCGATGAAGGCAAGGGCCAAACAAGTTTTGTCCTTCATTGTAATACTCAGTGTAATACTCATTACACTTGAGTGAGCATAATACTTACTCAAATCTGTAGAGCAAATGAAAGGACCATGGAATCCAAGAAAGAAAGAAGGTTCCCCTTTATTCACAAGGCAAAGGCCCGCAATTCTGAGCCAGCATCACCACCCACGCTGATCTGGCCAGAGTGCAGTCCATACAAAACCAGCAACAGGAGGCCTGAAGACAGTACTCTTCAGATACACTCTCCCCATCTTTAGTCTCAAGAATTTCTTCAGTTCACTATCAGTTACTGAAATTTGTATTGTGGTATGCTTTGGGCCCTTTATTTAATCTGCTGTGGCAAAAAAATGGTTGTTTTCCTCCCAATATCCAACATTCCCTTCTTGCACAGCAATGGTTCTTAAATTCTAGCACATATTAGAATTACCTGTAGCATTTGTTGGGTCCCAGCCCCAAGAGTTTGTTTCAGTGTGTCTGGGGTGAGGACTGAGAACTAGTATTTCTAACAAATGCCCAGTGATGACAGCGTGACTAGTCTGGGGACCACACTGTGGGAGCCACTGCTTTAGTGTTATTCTCCTAACCTCGGTCATTTTTGTTTCCCCTGTTAAGAAAATCTCTCTCAGATCATAATGTAAGTTGACAGAAGATATGACAATTTTCAAAATGTTTATGAAATCTGAAAAGATAACTAAAAGTAACAACTCAATATTTCCCAAAAAATGGTAGTATATATAAGGCCCAAATCAAGAGAACATGGCCTGTTAGAATAAAGTCAGATGTGCCCTAGATGCCCTGGACAAACCACATGTAGCACCTATACCACAAATTGGGCCTATTTATTAAAAGTCATGACAGCCACTCCTTGAGCACTAACTCTGGGCTACCCACTGTGTTAGATGCTGGACAAAAAAACATGTCATATATGTTATCTCTCAGTTTATAACAATCCAGTGAGTAGATATCATAATGCCCATTTAGCAGAGGAAGAAACTAAGTAGTAGTAGTTGGTCCAAGTTCACACAGACAAGAAGAAGTGAAGCTAGAAACCAAATCCAAGCCTGCAAGTCCAAAGCTGGTGGCTAGTGTGTACACCTGTCCCCTCAGCTCTGAGGCAGGTCAACCGAACTGCTCTCATGCTCCTGGTGCCCAGCATAAAACCTGGCCTCAACACGGCACAGTGTTTACTGAACAAGCAAAGGAAGGCATCTACCGAGGGGCTCAGGCTCATTCTTTCATACTATGCCCACTTCCTGTTGTTCAAGGTTGGCTTGTCATAGGAAACAAACAATGATAACAGCAAACACTCTTATAGCACTTACTATGTCCACTACCTGTCTGAGCACATGATATGTGTTCACTCATTTAATCCTCACCGCCTTGGAAGTAGGTATTACTATTCTCCAAATTCTAGAGATGAGGAAAATGAGACTCAGAAAGGTTAAATAACTTGCCCAAAGTCACACAGCCAAATTGTGGCACAGCTGGATACAAACCCAGGCAGCCTAACTCCAAATTCCATGTTCTTAAATCACCATGTGATGCCGTCCTCTCAAGTAATTAAAAAAAAAAAAAAAAAAAATTCCAGAGAGAGACAGAAAAGGAATTAGAGTTTCCTAAACACCTTCTCTATGCTTTAGCTCTAACTGGAGTTAATGTCACCATCTTGAATCACAAGTCTAGCACCCACGGCCCCAGCACCTGCCCTCTAAAATGGGGGACTGTGTGAGCTGACACCTGTGATAGCAGCCACCTCGAGCCTGCTGCCCAGAGGCCTCCCCACAGTAGTAGGTCCCTGATCGTGAGTCCCTCCCAGGCTATGCCAACTTGGGGGGTGAGGGGATGAGAGATGAGAGGGCCAGAGACACAAAGCACAAGCAAACAGGTCACAGGCAGGATTGTATGACTCGTGCAGGTACAATTACACTCTATTATTGATGACTGAAGTTAGATGGTCCTCCTCTTCACAGTATTGTGTTACCACATAATTAGCTGGCCTAGTCATTTCAGTTCATAGAAAAAAAAAAACCCTTTAAGGTCAAGAACGTAATGTCCATGTTCACCTTTTAAAAAAAAAACAAGGTACTAAAAAGATAAAGAAATTCAAACATGATGCAAGTGATATGAAGTGCCATGGGAAAATCTATTTAGCACAAATGTTACTTTTTTTAAAGTGTAGATTTATTTTAAAACTTTATAACATCTTGGCTACTTAGTTTCCCAAGAAATTTATAGCTGAGCTTTGCATACAAATTCATGTTTTAATTGTATGCTATTTTAGTAAGCCTACACAATAAGTGACTCAAATTCAAAATGTAACAATCTACAAAAATGAATTCCAACATTGACATACTTAGTGAGTTTCCTGGGTCCAGACAATTACCATAGAGAATGGGAGACAACATTCAAAACAAATTTAATTTGCTGAGGCATGAAAAATGTGTTGTGTGGAAACCCACCTTGTTGCCCAGGCCAGGAGCCCCAGTGCTGTGTTCCCTGCCTACCCCCTGCACACCGCACCCCACGTCTAACAGGTCATGGGCAAGTCTGTTCAGTACTCAGAGGGGCATCCTCCACAACCCTACAATGACTGCAGCAGCAACGGCCAGACCCCATTTTCTCTTGCCTGCACTCGTCCAAGAGCCACACTCCTGCCAGGGGTACCTCATCACTCCTTACCTGGTAAGACACTTGGGCTCGGCAAAGCTTGCAGGTTAGAGGCAGGACCCCAGGGAAGCACAGCACACAGGCCCCATGGCCAGCTTCCTCCTGCTGCTCCCTGGGCTCAGCCTCCTGGGCTTACGCTGCCAGCAGAAAGGGCCCTGGCACCCAACTGCCTGGGGCTGCATCGCAGCTCTGCCACTTACTAGCTGCGTGACCCTGCACAAGTCACTCAGCTTCTGTGTCTCAGTGCTTCTCTGGTAAACTGAGGATAATAATAGCATCTTCCTCAAAAGGTTGTTGTGAGTTTTAAATGCACTAGAAACACAAGTGCTGAATCATTTAAAACTAGCACATGGTAATCACTCAGTACATGATCCCCATGACAATTAATTCTCTGTCACACCTTTAAACTCAATTGTCTGTGCTGCCTTGCCCAGAAGGCCCCACCTCCCTCCTCATGCACCTGTGGTGCTCCTTACAGCACCTGCACTGGAATCATTTCCAGAAGGCTGCTCTTGGGCAGTGGTCCCCAACCTTTTCGGCACCAGGGACCAGTTTCATGGAAGACAATTTTTCCACGGACCACGGTGGGGGAGAAGTGTCGTGGGTATGGGGGAGGGTGCAGAGCTCAGGCGGTGATGTGTGGCCCATTTCCTAACAGGGCAGACTGGTACCGGGCCGTGGCCCAGGGGTTGGGGACCGCAGCTCTTGGGCATAGGTACTGTGTCCCTTCTCCAACCCCAGGGCCAAGCATGAGGCCTACCATTTAGCAGGTCCTCAAAAGTGTTTATTAAACAACTGTCAATGAATATAAAATTGAGGTTGGAGGGGTAAGGCTGCTGGGGGATGATGTTGCAGCACTGGGCAAACAACAAACTGTCAGGATGCTACAATGGCTAGGACTCAGGGACTAGGAGAAGCTGCAGATGGTAACAATCAGGGCTCCCACGGCTACGGACTTGCTACATCTGTGTATGAGCCCCCTCCTCGCAAAGGTAACACGTGCCTCCTGCTGTTGGCATTTCTCCCACTGCCAGGAGCAAGGCAGCCCTGTGTGATGATATCATAGGCATAGCCTGACCCTCAACTCCATTCCACAACCCCCCCGCAAAAGTGGGCAACTTCAGAGTAAGGGGAAGGCGTCCTAGCAGAGCCTGGGTAAACAGTGGCCCTAGCCTTCCTGTCCAAGAAAACCAAGGCAGAAAGCTTTAATATCAAACACAATTAATAAAAATTTGACGATAAATACATTTGCAACTATTGTTGAAAAGACTGATTAAATTTAATCAAGTTATAAATATCTAAAGCCAAGTTCTGTCAATTGAACTTTCCTATGTGCACGTTACAAGCTATAAGAAATGAAAAAGATTAAATTCATCCACATTCTGAACACAGATTTAAATTTTAGGAAGTTGGCATGCAAATAATACAAAGAATTTTCTGATTTCAAAGCCTCAATAATGGCCATTTTTGCACGGTTCATAAATATAAGCTGTATACATACAACAGCATATTTCTGTGTTTTCACATCTTGTATACCTTTTGTATTTTCTTTGAATCTTTCTGAGCATTCTCTTGGAGTGGTACTTTTCCAAATAACTTCCATCCTGAGTCATTTTGTTTGTCAAGTCTTGCATTTTGTTTTCTAGCAAGCAAATTCCTATAGGAAGAAAATAAAAGGGTTAGGGAATTTCTGGGTATTTAAAGAAACACTAGGACAGCCGAATTACTCTAATAAAAACAAATAAACTTTCCTTTGAGAGGGACAATATAATGAACCACATACTTTAATTCTTCAGACTTGATTTTCATACAGACACATAATTATGCAGCAGGAAAAAGACCTTAAACCAGAAATAAACATTTTGTTATTCAACTGTTACATGTACAAACTCTACAACTGAGTATGGAAATGTGTTATGTCATAAAGTATATCAGAAAAAGTGAGCTCTGAAGTCAGACTAAACTGAAATGAAACCCTGGCTCAACCATTCACTAGCTTCGTGACTCTGGACCAGTATATTAACCTGTCTGAGCCTTAGTTTCCTGTGTTTAACAAGGGGATACCACCCCATGTTCCACAAAGTTGTTATACAAATTAAAATTTCAGGTACACAAATCAGTGTTTAAGAATAACAGCTGCTTTAGTACTTAACCACTAGCTTAAATTAGCTACAAGGTAAATCTGTGTTATCTATTTAGAAAGAGCATTCATATATTATAAAAAGAAAGTCACTTATGAGATGGTCACAAGGTCTTCTCTCCCAAGAACACGTAAACAAAAGTTCCAATAACACAAATACATCCCAACTGGTAGTACAAAATAAACTGTTTTGGAATGCACTACTTTGGTGCATTCATTAAAAACAAATGGTTTCCAGGGCTTACTAGAATAGTATAAGATGAGCCTGCAGCATTCTGCTGTGCTAGAAAGTGCTCAAAGAAATATGAGGACATGTCAAAGGGAAACAGTAGCCAGCTTGAAAGACTCCCACTGGCTATATCTGGAACACTTTAATCATCGAAATAAATAATGAGAACTATGGATTATAACCCACTGAATAAAACAGAAATCCATGAGCCCATACAGATATAAATAAATAAATATATAAATAAATGGAGGAGGGGAAAGCTCTTAGAATGCCATCTAGTAAGTATGGAAGGACTAATGGAGTTAGTAAATGATCAATGGATGCTTAAACAGTGGGTGAAAGTTGGTTGAGGAATTGGATTTTTACATAGTTTAAAAGCATCTCCTACAAATTACTTATTAATTACAAAAGCAAAAATAGTTAATTTTACACTAGAGAAACCTGTGACACCACCTTAGCCAAGTGATCAAAGCTAACATCACCAACGTCAGGACAGATGCACAGGATACACCTGATGTGATGCACAGAGAACACCACACCAGGTCAGTGGCACTGGCGCTCCAAGAATGTTATCACCTGAATCTAATCATGAGGAAACGTGGACACCCACAAACTGAGGGATAATTTATAAAATAATAGATCTTTTTACTCTTTAAAAATGTCAACATTATGAAAGACAAAGAAAGGCTGAGGAATTGTTCCAGATTAAGAGGAGACTAAAAAGACCTGACAATTAAATGTAATGCATGATCCTATACTAACATCCTGGACCATGGGGGAGAAAAGGCTATAAAGATTATTAAGAGACTTGATGAAGTTTGATTATACACTGTAAAGCTGAAAACAGCATTGGGTTAATGTTAAATTTCCTGATTTTGATAACTGTACTGTGGTTATATGAGAGAATGCCCTTGTTCTTAAGAAATATGCTGATAAATTTAGGGGTAAAGAGACATGGTATCTCCAATTTACTCTTCTAATGGTTCAGGAAAAAATATGCATATATATTATACATAGAGAGATAAAACAAATGGAGCAAAATGTAAACAGTTGGTAAATCTGGGTAAAGGATATATGGTAGTTCCTTGTATTTTTTTTTGCAACTTTTCAGTTTGAAATTATATCAAAATAAATTTACAGAAACTTTCAAAAATGAAAACAAATGGTTTCACGGTTTCCTTCCTTGCTGTTCTGTTGAGGTTATAATGGAATCATTTCAGAAATGGTTTCATAGCCCAAGGCAATTTCTATTTACAAGAAATGAACTTTGAGCTGTCTCCAGATCCAAGTCATTTAACATCTAAGATTTCACCATCAGTGAAGGACTTACGCAATTAAAACCAGGTTAAAACCTCAGGCACCCAGAAGATACCAAGAACTTGGGCATCCAGAAGTTGGGTTCCCTAACTGTGTACATTTTGCTAAAGAGGAGTTGTCTCTCTCTGGGGACGAGAACTGGCAAGGCACAAAGTCAAAACAAACAAAATGCACTCAGGAAGGGGAAGGCCCCAGTATCAAGGGCATGCCTCCTCACCCTGGATGAACCGGGAACGGGGGTCCCAGAGGGTCGAAGGAATGGATCTGAGAATTGCACAGGAGCGATGTGGGGGATGCATGAAAAGGACAAGTCTGCACGTCTGGCTTACAGATTTGTGATTTGGGAGGCTGAGCACAAACAGTGGTGCTTTTCACCAAGACAGGGCCAGCAGGAGGATGACTAAGAGTAACAGAAACCTTGGTTTTTCAGGCATCAGCTAATGCAACATAAGCCTGTACAAATGTAGTGCAGATAAATTTTAATGTGTCAAAAATCAACGTTGCATAATTATTTTTAACATAAGAGCTTAAGCTCATGTAATAGGCCATGACTTTTGGAAAGTTCCCAAAAATCATCTTGGAGATATTATTTTTTGTGGATAAGAGGTTGAAGTACGACCCCAAAACAAGTCACTGTAAGTAAAAAGGTGCTGCAGCCCTGGGCTCGGGGCAAAAGGAACGCCTCCTTTCAGGTGGGACACTCATCAGATGCCCAGGAGACCAAGGTGGAGCCTTGCTCATGTCTGCTCATCACATGACCAAACCCCAGGCCAGGTAAAGTGAGAGGACACAGCCAGGCGGGGCGACCCTGGGCAGCATGGAGCTGGGAGCATCCCTGGGGGACGCCCTTCAGGAACCCACATACAGGTGCCACTTCCCCCTGAGCCCAGCAGTCCCTCAGCTGTCCCTTCATGGGCTGTGACCTGGTGAGTTGGTCCAACCCTTGGCCTTCAGATGCTAGGGCACATAGTGGCCACAGTCACCATCTCTGACTGACACCAGGAGACGGGACACAGGGGCTGCTGGACTCAAGCTTCCTCTTTTCACTATTTCAAATCCGCCTGTCCCACCCCCAGCATTAGAAGTCCTCATACTTGCCCTTGGGGCACTCCGAGAAGCCTTCCCTGACCCTTCTCCCATCAGGTGCCCAGGCTCCCCGGTGTCTGTTTCCAGAGAACTCTCTGCTTTCTTCTGTGCCTGTGGGATGGACTCTGTCCCCTCTCCTCTCCACTTGCCTTCCACTTGGGGTGGGGTCTCCCAGGGGAAAGGGAAAAGTCGCCTCTGCCTCCTCAGAATCTATCCAGCATGCAGTAGGAGCTCAATGTGTGTCTGCAGGGGAAGTGCAGGGCAATGAGAAGGTGGGACTGCACACATATCCTCAAAGGTTCAAGGCAAGGAGAGAGCAGTCCAGATGGATCAAGGCCCAGGACTGAGAGCTCAACAGAGGTGACCACAAGCCAGGGTTGGAAACAAGGGGCAATGGAAGGTGCAGGCTGGAGCAGAGCACCACAACCTTCTTGAAGAGGACAGGAGCTCGCGGGGGGCGGGGTGCAGCCAGCAGGGAGTGAGTGCTGGTTAGAGGGGAAGCAGCCAAGCCATTTACCAACAGTGCCCCAAGAATGCTGGACTCCTTTTCTTTTGCATCCACAGTAAAAGGCCCTTCAGTGGGAGGAATAAATTCCATGGTCATAAGGGAAAAAAGCACTCAGTCAGCTGGCAGCATTAAGGACAAACAGCTGTTGGCCTCCATGCAATCTCCAAGTAAAGAGCAGACAGAACACTGAAACGGAGAAGACTCTTACCTGCGGCTGCCTTCAACCAACACCAGGTGTGGTGAAGAAACAAGCAATGCTGTATCACAGCTTCCCTTCCTCCAATCCACACACAGTCTCACCCAAACTGTCCACACTGGGGTTCCCTGAGAGCCACCTGAACTCTAGATCATGAATCATGCCCTGCCCACCCCCACAATGGCACCCACACCAACACACCACCTTGGCGCCTCTTATGCCCCCAGGCCCCACCTGCACACACAGCCTGAGCATGGGCATATCTTACCTCCTACCTAGCCCCTTCATCCACGACGCACACTCAGATCCCTTCTGCAGTGAGCAGGAGAGGATAGTGATAACGGGGAAGCACCCAAGAACTCTTTCAAAGACAAGAGGAGAAGCCTTTCTCCTTTCTAAAGCCTTCATCGATCAGCCTTGGCTCTGCAGGCAGGAAACCAGAGGGGAGATCTCTGTCAACAACCCCTTAACCTCAGTCATCCAATAAATATTTTCTGAGGGCCTCAACTATATTGAACAACAACAACAAAAAGGCAGTCTTATATGCTCAAAACCCTTCCGTCTCTTCCCAGGTTAACTCCACACCTCCCTACTGTCCAGTCCTCCTTGTCCTCCTGTATTTGATGGGCTATACACATCCCTGCTGACAGGTGCCTGTCAAACCAAGTGTGCCTATCTCTTTCTTCGGTTGTCCCTCAGGTACAGTTCCGTGATCCATCAATCCCCAAACCCCAGCAAAGTTCCAACGGCATCCACCAGAGCCATCTTTTGGAAGCACAAATGGATCACAGCAGCCCTGCCCCCAAATCCCTTCAATGACCTGCACCTGTTTTTGTAGCACATGGCCTAGCCCCAGCCCCTTGAGCTCTGACCAATCGCCCACCTCAGGCCCATCACACAGGCTGCTCCTTCTACCCATAAGTTCTCCCTCAAAGAGGAGACATGAGGACTAAGTAAGGTGCTGAACTAAGGGGCTCAGCCAGGCCGGACATACTTGGCCCCTGAACAGCAACTGCCTCCACCGCTGCAGAATGAGCCCACTGGAGAGCAGGGAGAGACTGTCCTTACCTCCACCCCTTCTTCAGTTGATCCAGTGCTCTGCACCCTCGAAGGCACAGAGAGATTTGAGAGGGACACAGTTTACAAAAGTGGGGAGCTCCCATGGAAAGTGGCCCTGGTAAATGCTGGCCCCACCGGAATCTGTCCATAAAGCCTACCTAGCATCATTTTAAAATCATGTTGAAGCACCCTCAGAAATACACTCGAGGCCGTCAATTGTTAAGCCACACCCGACTACAGGGAAAAGGCTGATTCTAACAGGCTGAGAGAGGCAGAAGAACATTCAGGCAGGAGGAACCAGCACTTCACTGTGGTGTTTTTACCCAACGGCTCACAAAGTACTTATTTCATCTCAATAGGTAACAACTCTGAGGAAAGATATGGGATGCCAATGACAAACTAATGTTAAAAACAATGGCGTGTCAGTTTCTGCCTTTCAGCTCTGCTGCGAAGCCAGAGCTCACAGGTACCCTGTGGAGTGCCAGACCACAGTGCATAGCATCATCAGAAATAGGTGCAAGATCAGCCACTGACACATTTAACTGGGACAAAATGGACCTTCAGGATCCCGGTCCCCAACAAGAATAGTCAGGGATGCATGTGCACCAATTCTGACCTCTCCAGCCTCCTCCACACTCTGGGATACTAGGCACTTTACTTCCACAGGTTTGTCCAGTGCACCCCATTAGGCAGGAGGTAGAGAGAAGATCGACATCTGAAAAGAGGCAAAGGGCGCCAAGGCTGAGTGTGAGTAAACAGCAAACCTCCTGGAGACTCCAACATCCCTCATCCTCTGACAAAGGGTTGGACCTGTGCTGTCCAACAGGGGAGCCACTGGCCACAGGGGCCTACTGAGCACTTGAAATGTGTAAATTATTATGTTGAAATGATATGTTGGCTGACATCAAATGTATTATTTTTTTAAAACATCATATAAAGTTTGAAAATAACCCAAGAGTTCATGACCCATTCATATGCAGCTTTAAGAAGGACAAGGGGCACTTTTTTTGAAGGACTACGAACTATCTATTGTTAAAGGAAAAAAAGCAAGATACATAATAGTATAAGGTATGCCATGTAATACATGTATCCGCATTTGCTTGTACAGGCACAGACTCTCTCTGGAAGAACACAAAAGCTAATAATATTCACTGCTTCTGGGACAGGTTACTGGGTAGCAAAATGCACAGGGTAGAAAAGCAACATTTCACTATATACTCTTGAACTTTGTGAATTTTGAACCATGCAAATGAACACCTATTGAAAAAAGTTCATAAAAGATAAAAAAGCCGCTGCAAAATTAGGTATTTTTGCCAGTAAAAAATGAAATGCTTTTGTACCACTCCCACCCCCATCCTTCAAATCAGTAAGATTCATCACACCCCAAAAAAGGATTTCTCTACACACCTAGCAACACAGCTTGGCAAGTTTGGGCAGTGCCTGTCATGTTAAGTGAAGAGAGCCTTAACAAGCAAAGGCTAAAGAGAAAATGAAATTACTCAGTAATGCACTACAAGCACAAAAACAATGCCTCTTGGAAGAGAGAAGTGAGTATGTGTTTGTCCAGCGCTTAAATAGAATCATGACGCCCATCATGCCTCAAAATTGGATCCTGAGAGGCTTACAGAGAAAGGGCTGGTGGAGAGCTCTTTGCTGAGCCCTTACCTGCACTGGGCTTCCTAGAGGCCAAGCCCCCCACTGGAAACAGCAGCAGCATGCTGAGAACTTCGAGCCGGACCACAGCCTTCACCCCTAGCCTAGAGGAAAGTCCAGCAGGAACCAAAGGAAAGGCATTCAGCCGAGCAGAACCAAGTAGGCCCAACAGCTTCCAAGAGGCAGGCAGGGTTGGATCTGCACTTGGACTCTGCCCTGTGGCAGCGATTTCTTCTGGACTAAACATGATGAATGAGGCTAAGAAAGCACCGGCACCTACTGCGGGACCTGGCACCAGCACACTCAGTTCAGTTCCACACACGTCTAAGTGAGCATCTCCTGTTTCCAAGGCCTAAAATATAAGACAAACAGGTGAGTTAATAAGGCCATCAGTCCTCAAGGATCCCAACAATGAACTGGCCAACTGAGATAAGGGTGAGGATGCCGTGAGAACCAAAAGGAGGAGTGTCCACCTTGGGCGTGAGAGAAAGAAGACTACAGAGTGAGAACACTCCAGGGAAGAACATTAAAAAGACTGTTTGTCAATACCTTTGTGTGTATAGGTGTAGGTAGGAATCACCTGTACCAACTTACCCCATTACCTACCTCCTAGAGCCACTGAAGCCAGGGTGCTCCAGGAACACAACCTACTCAGACCCAGACACCGATATGAAGCAGGTGAAGCTCCTGGAAAGGTGGCTGATAGTGTGGCTGCAGACCCAGCCTCCATGCTGTGGGCTGGCTGCCTAGAGTAGTCATCTGGGCAGCAACGTGTCTTGCCCCTGACCTGCATCTGGCACTGTGTTCAGATGCTGGGTGGGAAACGGAGCACAATAAGCAGTGTCTGTCCCTAGGGAGCTCAGAACCTGGGAGCAGGACAAGACTGGCCTACTGTCAAGGGCTGAGTTAGACATCCAGGCAGCAGTATGTGCTTAACATCCTCAAGAGGGTTGGGATATCCCAACAAGGGGACAATAAAACCAGCCCATAAAAAACCCAGCACCTCCTGACTTCCTAAAACCAAACCTAAAAGACACATTCTCTCCCCAGGTACGCAGCAAGAACTGCCCCCATCACCAGCACAAATTCCTCTCCCAGTAATGCCTGAGACCAGCAGGCAAAAGCAAGATGCGAGCCCTGAGCCATGCAGAAAAGAGAGGAATTGTGACCATGGCTTCAGTAACACAGAAACAAAAGACCATCGCATAGCATACTGTGCTGACAAGTTTCACCTACATTTGTTCAAATATTTATTAACCTAAATATTTATTATTTGTTCAAATATCTACTGACTCTAAGTCAGGCACTGTTCTAGACATAGCTCCTGCCCCATGGAATTTACTGTAAACATCATTCACCACTTCAGTGTGAGACCGGTGATAGTGTTCCAAGGAAAATGGCCTAGAAGTTAAGTAAGTTCCCAAAGTCATCCATCTAGGACTCAAACTCAGGCCTTCCAGGCCTCCCCAGCCAAGTGCCAGTGGACAAACAGAGTCTGCTTTACTAGATGCAGCCCACAAGCTCCTCCAATTTCCTCCCAACACAAATGAAGAATGGCTGGCTGCTACCTCAAGAGGAACATACAGCAAACAGTGCGGTGAACAGTGCCATGCAAACATACTCCTGTTCTACTCCCAAACTTTTCCTAGGAAAGGGCAAAGCTGTGGGGAATGGGGGAGAAGACATGAAAAATGGTAAAAAGACAAAGATGACCAAGTGGCCAGAAGCAGCTGACTTGTTGTCCACCACATTCCCATGGCTGCCCTTTTTCCTGCATCACCCAAGTTCAGCAAACCAAGGCAGAACTGTGGCCTTCCTGGGAGAAGACCCCAAACCTGAACATGGCCACACCCCAGCATTCCCAACAGAAGCTGCTCAGGCACCTGTCTGCTTCAAGCAAGCCACAAAGTGGGAAATATCCTTGTATCACCTGAATCCAGCCAAAGTGAAGCATAGAAGGCTATGCCAGTTCTGCCCTTCCACAGAGAAGCCGCCCTAGGTAAGCAACCACTGGTTCCTCATCTGCAAATGGGGAGAGTGCTAATTGCTCCCTAGGGCCATCATGAGAATTAAGTGGGATCATGCGCACACTCTAGATACTAAAAGGGCAGCTCTGTAGGTGTGTGTGCAGGGGCCATCATAGAGATGACATCAGTAGCCTCTGTTTTCCATCTACACGGTGTTCTTCAGTTTGATTTGTTGAACATTTTTAAAATTCAAGAAATCACAGAAAAACCTGGGTTTCTGTCTTCTCTTAAAATATCAGAAGATCTGACCACATTGGGCCCTTATTCCTGCATGACAATGAGCCAGAGGTGAGCAGCAGCCTTTGGCTGAGGAAGCTCTCTCTCTGCAATCCCCTCTACTCCCCCACACTCCATTACTTCAGCTACTTCAGCATTTCCATCACCTGTTTACAGGGGTAGATCCAGGTTTTGATGGGCCTTGAAAGCTTATACAATTTGGGGGATCCTCTTTAAGAAAAAAACCTAATTGTGAACACAAAATTAGGTATAACTCAGGGGTCCTGAAGGTTAAGCATCATTAACATTGTCACAAATCCAACCTTGTCTCTTCAGCACGTGAAACCCAAGACACGTCCGCAGCTATTGCTGCATGCTTACAGGTGAGTAACCTCCAGCAAGGACTTATATCCAAAGTTCCAACTCTCAGTTCTTAGACAAGACATTGTTTAGTCAAAGGAATAGGATCCCCTTTCTTCTTCTTCTGTTGTGGGGAGGGTTGTTACTTTTGCCCCCCACTAACTTAACTTTTGGGAAGTTACTGAAGTCAAAAGAAGGTGATTTCAGGAGCAATTTGAAATGCTCACTAACAGAATATCATGCAGTGCTGGATCTGAGCCCCTGCTGCTAGTGGTTTTCAAAGCACTTGCCCTAGAGCAGGCACTCACAGACAGTGTCATGGATAATATCAACCTGTTGTTTGATTTGTCTCTTCCCCCAGAATGTAAAGTTCATGAGGGTGGGTACTGTCCCTTCTATTTATTGCTCTGTCTCCAGTGCCCAGAATAGTTCCTGGCATAAGAGTAAAACACTCATATTTATTGAATGCAGGCTTTTTCAAGGAATTTTCATGAAAACTGCATGAGAATTATTATTGCACATAAAATAGAGGAAGCCAGGATTCAGAGAGGTTGGCAAGACCTGCCCAGAGACATCCAGCTAAGGGACACAGAACTGAGACCGAGACTGCCACCCGGCCCGGAAGGCAGGGGACAGCTGGAGGCAGGATGCAATCCTCCCACACCCAGTGGAGCAGGTTCCACGAGCCACGGACACTCATCAGGGCTTTCTCAAGCTTCTCAGAGTCTTCAGAAATAAACCTCAAAGTCCTCCTCCCTCAAGATACTGTACATTTGAACTCCTATTTGCAATTCAAGAATTATTTAGGGTTTCTTGCTCTTTCCCTTTGTCTCAGTAACAGAAACAGTTAGCAATTTCTGATTCCAAAGCAATCAGAAACGAACTGAACTGTGAAGCACTCAGTTCCCACAGGAACTGCCTGGCCGAAGTGGGTAACTTCTCCACCATTTTCTGAATCATAGTTACCTGTTACATGTCACCTATCAGATGCCTAGTACTGCACCAGGCACTTTTTCTACATATATTTTATGTACTCCTTTCAACAAGAAAGGTATTACAGCTGCCATTGTACAGACAGGAAACTGAGGCTCAGCAAGGTTAAGAAATTTCCTCCTGAAGGGACATATAAATCCCAGTATTCACTTGGGATAGAGAAGGCAAAATTTCGAATGACTTCTTTAAATCCCATTTCCTAGGTATGTTTTCCAGATCTCCACCTCCCAAAAACTGACATGTGCCATCACCACATATATTTATACCAGGCCTCTGACTCTCCTTTAAAAACACAGGGGAATAGAGGCCAGCCGACTTCAACTCTCACAGAGACATGAAAAACAAAGCATCATCTTCAAAGCAAACGTCCTATGTGATAAAATCCTACCCACTCCATGTGAAACATGAAGTGAATAAGAAAGAGACTGAGGCTTTATTACTGTGATCAGTCACGTGCTAAAAACTCCTAATTCCACACACAACTGAGAGTACCCAAGAGGCAGAAATGCCTGGAGTCTCTCCTCTTTCAGAAAACGCCACCCAAGTAGCATCTGGTGCTAAAAAGTTAATCCCTAAAAACAGAAAATATTCACACCAAGGGAGTGCAGTGGGCATGAGATACACATGTATGTAAACACCGGCCCAGAGAGCTCCTGGCACTCAACGGACCCTGGCTGGACATAAAGGACACATCCATTTTAAAGTGAGGGATACCCAAGGAAACAACTCTGCCCAATTAGTGGGGGCAGGGTTAAATTATACTAAAACCTACATACATGGGAAAGACCCTGCTCTAGTTAAGTTTCCAGTTACAAAAGCAAGAAAGCAAGACAGCAACCACAAACCTGTCCATGAACAGGAGCGCAGGGGAGACAGCCATCGCATTTACTGTGACTGCATAACTCTAAAAGGCCAGCCACAGAAGCACTGACTCTCCCTGCACCACATTCCTGGCAAGCTGGAGCCACAGTCCCAAGGAAACAACATGGGTGCACTTCCAAGCCCTGCTCCATGAAGACTGGAAGGTGAAAGCAGCAGGACAGAGCAGACCAGCTGGAAAGGCGGGGGTGGGGGCGGGGAGGGACAACTCCTCACTAGTCACAGGGAGGGAGGAGCACCGGCAAAGTCCGGGAAGGAAAGCCTGAGTGACCAGGTTCCTGGGCCCGGGACACAGCTCCTGGTCAGGCTGACTAGTCACAAAACCCACTGGTACTTCTGACCTAGAGCAGGGCAGCATCACATTTTGAACAAAGTGCTATCTACACAATGCTTCTTGAGTGTCTGTTGTGTGCCAGACAGTGCACCTTGTGAAGAAGTGATCAGATATGTAGGTGGGTCACAAACATGGTCATGTGAATCCCTGTCCAAATACCTGCGTTAGAACCATCGCTCTGGAATTCTCCCTCACTCACAACTTCAAATACTGTTTAAAGAAAAAAAAACCTAAAAACAAAAAACCAGATCTAACCAACAACCTCAAGTTCAACAAAACTGATCTATTCTAAACTCACGAGAAGGTATTATACTATAGGCTGGTTCCCCCTGGAGCCAACATCATTCAGTGGTGTTAACAATTAGTCCCTGGGAAGATGATCCTCCTCCACAAGCCCTGGCCAGGGGCCTCTAATAGTCACCTCCATCAGCCCTTAAAAAAGAAAACCATCTGTCCATGTGTTTGCATGTTTGCAACTGCACCAACAAAGCCTGCTGAGAGGCACAGTGGATGGCCATCTCTAGGAAGAGGAGGTGGTAAAGAGCAGAGAGAAGAATATTACTTTTACTTTACAAATTTCTGCATTGTTTAAAAAAAAAATCAAACAAGCAGATATTACTTTTGCAATAAAAAAAAGTAAGACAATCCAGATGGGACCTGGCCTGGCACAGGAGCAGTCCTGAGTACCTAGTCTGTGCCAGGCCCTGGGGACTAGTGGACAAAACTGACAAAAATCTCTCCCCAGAGCAGCCAACATTCATGGGCGGGAGGGGGCCAACTAACAAATACATGCTAGCCCTGTGGTCTCAAGGTGGGTGTCTGGACCAGCAGCAGCATCACCTTGGAACTGGCTAGAAATACAAATCCTTGAGCCCCACCCAAACCTACTAAGTCAGAAACACTGGAGTGGGGCCCAGCAATCTCTGTTTTAACAAGCCCTCCAGGGGACTCCGATGCTTACTCCAGTTTGAGAACCACTGTTCTGACTATATTTATACATGTAAATGGTTAATCCCATTGTCCTACTTAAAACTTCTCATCAATTCCTCACAACCCAAGGAGTCAAACCTCCATCTCTTGGTCTAGCATATCAGCAGCTGAGAGTGAAGATCAGAGTAATCATTCCACAAAGGGGCGAGACATCTACAACAGTGGATTAGTCAAAGCCTCCCTGCAACTTCTGCAGCTTCATCTCCAGTCTCTCCCCCAGGATGCCTGGTGTCCCCTACAATACAGACCCTACATCATGTTCCCACATCTATCCAAATTCTTCCTCAACCCTCAAGTCACATTTTATATATTATACCTCAACAAAAAAAAAGTTTTAAGTCCATAATTTTAAAACTCACAAAGAAACTCCAGGTCCAGATGGCCTCATTGGTGAAGACTTCCAAACATTTAAGGAAGCAATATACAAACTCAACAAACTCAGGAAACAAACCTTTTACTAGCCCTCCCCTTTCCCACCTTACCCCCTAGGAAACTTATTAGGTCATTCAACACACACATTTATTGGCATCATTTACGAAGAAAAAAACTTATTCAATCAGGACTTCCTGGTGTCTCTTTGAGGATCACTTGACATGCAGTTTGTTGGGGAGGGAGGTATGGGTGGGTGTGTGAACACATTTTTAAAATTCTCCTGTGAAGGCTTTTTATTATTTTTTAATTCATATACATTAAATTGACTTTTTTTATACACAGTTCTATGAGTTTTAACACATCAGTAGTTTCATTTAACCACCAGACAAAAATCTTATAGAAACTCTCTGAGAAAACAGAAAGAGGAATACCCCCCAACCCATTTTATAAGGCATAATCCTGATACCAAAACGAAAAGGAAAATTACAGCCCATATTCTTATGAATATAAACAGAATAAGTCCTAAACAAAATATTAGCAAGTAAAATCAATGATAAATGTAAAGTATAATATAATATATCATGAACAAGTTAGGATTATTCTAAGAATGCAAAGTTAATTTAACATTAGAAAAATACAATGTTATTCACCACATAAACAAAATAAAGGAGAAAACATATAGCCATCAATAGATGCAGAAAAAAGCACTTGATAAAATGCAACACAGTCATGATTTTTTTAATAAAACCTTAAAACCAGGAATAAAAGGGAACTTCCTTAATCTGATAAAGAAGTATCTATTAAAAAGTAGAGTATGTGATAAAATGTAACTTACAGCTAACATCAGGGAAATGAAAGCCTTCCCAGAGACCAGAACCCAGATGGATTTCTGCCAGCCTCACTTCAATTCAGCACTATGTGGGAGTGCCTAGCCACGCAATAAGGTAAGGACACCAAATGAAAAGCGTGAGGATTGTAAAGAAATGAACTCATTCACATACAGCATGATTTTCTACAGAAAAAATCCAAAAGAATCTATAGAAAACCATTAGAATTAGTCACTGAATTTAACAAGATTTATTACACAAAAATTAACTGCATTTCTAACAAATACTACCCACCAAGTCAAAACTACATTTCTTGATGTTTATAACACCATCCAAAAAATAACAGTATCTTGAAGTAAATTTAATGAAACACAAGACCTTTACATTTATTTTTTTTAAAACTATAAAACATTGTGAAGAAGTGAAAGAAAACCTAAATAAATGAAGAAATATACCATATTCAAGGATCAAAAGTCTTCATATAGTAAAAACTGACCTATAAATTCAATGTAATCCCAAACAAAACCTTAGCAGATTTTTTTTTGTGCAAACTGCCAAACTGATTCTAAAATTCATATGGAAATGAAAAGGACCAAGAATAGCCAAGATAATCTTAAAGAACACAGGAAGCTGAGGCAGGAGGATTGTTTGAGGCCAGGAGTCAGAGACCAGTCTGGACAACATACCAAGACCCTGTCTCTAAAAAAGAAAAAAAATAAGGAAAAATTATCCGGATGTGGTGGCATGAGCCTGTAGTCACAGCTACTCAGAAGGCTGAAGCAGGAAGATTGCTTGAGCTCAGGAGCTCAAGACTACAGTTAGCTATGACTGCACTGCACTCCAGCCTGGGCCACAGGATGACACCTCCATCTCTTAAAAAAGAAAAAAAAAAAGACAAAGAAACAGAAGAACAACCACCACAAAGTAGGAGGGCTTACTCTAACAGACATCAAGATCTATTATATAGCTACAGTAATTAAAAGAATGGTATTAGTGAAAAAATACAAAGAATAATGGAATGCATCTGGTCACCTGACCTATTTCTGAGGTTCAGTGAGAAGGATGAACTTTATAATAAATAGAACTTTAACTGCTCCCTCACACCATATATAAAACTCATTCCAGATGGATCAAGGATCTAGGTGGTAATGGCAAACAATAAAACTTCTAGAAGATAACACAGTATTTCTTACACAGGACACAAAAAAGCACTAACCATAAAAGGAAAAGATTTATAAACTAGAATTCATTACGATTAAGAAAACAAAACAAAAAAAAATTAAGAGAATGAAAAGGTGAGCCATGGCGCAGCAGAAGGTATCTGCAATGTATATATCTGACAAAGGACTCTTACCCTGAATATATAAAGTATACCCACAAATCAGTAAGACAACCTCAAATAGGCACTTCACAAAGGAAGATTCCAAATGGCCAGTAAGATATGAAAAGGTACATCACATCATTAGTCATCGGGGAAATGCAAACTAAAACCAAGATACCCCTACCCCGTCCCCAGAATGGCAAAAAGAAAAATAAACTGATAATACCAACTTTTAGAGAAGATGAAGAGCAACAAGAATCCCTCTACAATGCCCGTGGAGGGTGAACTGATACAACCACATTGGAAAACCATCCAGCAGCATCTCCTAAAGCAGACTGAGCAGTCCCACCCCCAGGTGTGTGCACCAAACACATACACAAGAATACTATGGTAAGTATTATCCCTAATTGTCAAAAACTGAACTAATCAAATGTCCATACACAAGAGGACAAAGAGTAGTATATTCGTACAATTGAAAACTATATAGAATGAAAGAAATGAATACTATTGCTGTGCAAAAACAACCCCGGTAAATCTCTGCCAAAGTTGAGCAAAGAAAGCCAGACATAAGAGTACATACCATATACGAGTCCATTTATCTTAAGTTCAAAAAAAGGCAAAACTAATCTATGTTGATAGAAGTCAGAACAGTGGTTACCCTTGGAAAGCAAGGTACTTACAGGGAAGAAGACCCAAAGGAGACTTCAGGGGGACTGGTAATATTCTCTATATTGAGCTGGATGGCAGACAAGTGAGTATTTACCTTATACATTTAAGATCTGTACACTTTACTATACTTTACACTAAATTTCAATAAATGTAAACAGCTCAAACCACTTTCCTCTGACTTTTACATTTATCTTTGATAGGGAGCTGGAAGTACTGTATTTTTGTTATTTGCACATCACCTCCCACTACATTCTGAGGGAGGGCAGGCTTCCTACTTGGTCTTTGTATCCCCAAGCTCTGGCATAAAACCTGCTGGGTAGTACTGCATTAAAAGGTAATTCATTAACTAACCCTGAAATGACTCCACCATGCATGTCTCCACTGTTAAGTCACTGAGTCCATCATAAGACCCAGAGTTCTCCCTGCATTTACAACCTCCTTGAACTCTCCTCCAAACACTCCCCAACGTTCAAACACAGGACAGAAAAATTAAATAGGGATCCACTCTCTAACATCAGCTTAGATTTCTACAAGGGGAGAAAGGAGGCAGATAAAAAATGCCTATGTAATTTAGTACAAAACATTACTAAGAAGAAATACTAATTTACTCTTAGTTTCCAAGTGAATACTAAGGGAAAGAAGGAAAGAAGAGTTGCTAGTTAACAGCAGTCTGTGAGCGTCACAGTCGGAAGTGGTCTGGGGAGCACAGCATTTCAGGGAAGGAATGAAACTGTCCTTCAGTATCAGAACCTTAAGGAGTAAGATCCGACCTGACATGGAAACTGTACACATGGGATTCAGAATCAAGCACACCAGGACTCAAATCCCAGCTTCACAACAAGCTGCCTGACTTTGGGCAAGAAATGAACCTCTCAAGCCTCAGTTTTCTCATCTGTAGAATGGAGGTATTGCGACTCAGTTACCACCAGGGTTCGTGTCTATTAATTGTGCCTGTTAATAATAGCACTAAGGGCAGTTTATTAACTATATAGGACCAACCCTCTCACCTCCTTTAATACTAATTGCATTCATACATGTTATTTTTTTCATTCAACAAATACATACTGAGAACCAACTACGTCCCAGGCACTGTGCCAAGTACTAGGAATACAATCATTGATGACCACAAACACAGGTCCCCATCCTCGAGGGACTTATGTATGATTTACCTTGTCTGAAAGATGAGGAAATTCAGGCTGGGCACAGTGGCCCACGCCTGTAATCCTAGTACTCTGGGAGGCCAAGGCAGGAAGATTGCTTGAGGCTAGGAGTTCAAGACCAGCCTGAGTAAGATCGAGACCTCGTCTCTACAAAAAAATAGGAAAATTAGCCGGGCATGTGGCACCCAGCTACTAGGGAGGCTGAGGCAGGAGGATCCCTTGAGCCCAGGAGTATGAGGTTGCAGTGAGCTATGATGATGCCACTCACTGCCCTCTAGCTCGGGCAACACAGCAAGATCCTATCTCTAAAAAATAAAAAATAAAAATAAAAAAGATGAGGAAATTCAGAGATATAACCTTACCTAAGGTCATGCAGTAAATGAAATGCCTGTATTTGGGCTTAAGTCTGAATCTAAAGTCCATATTTTCTACTGGTGGCTCTCAATCCTGACTGCACACTAGAAATCATCTAGGGAATTTCTGGAACATCTCAACGCAAAAGTCTAACCCCAAACCAATTAAAATCGATCTCTGAGGGTGGGACCTGGACATTAATTTTTTTAAGTTTCCCAGATAATTCTCTTGTACACTAGGGCTGAGAACTTTGCTCCTTAACCAATAAATGTTTCCCTTTCCATGCTATCTCATTTCTTTAACTGATGCTTTAATCTATATGAATTTAAGATAACTCCTTTCCTGCAGTTTCTATGAACAGTGAATGATTTTGGATTTTGTTTTAAGTTACTCCAACATTTCTACTCACTAAAGCAAAATCAAACTGCAAACACCTGCCTTACATCATAAACCCTTCCAGTAACTTCAAGTCTCCTCTGTTTTCATTGCTCAAAGCTGCATGCACCAACCCAGGTGGTGTCTAAAGCTCAGTGGAGTGTGTCCTCTCCCTCCACCCCAGCAAATCTAGGCCATTTCCCCTGGACCCAGCAGATCCCTTGTCTTCTCTCATACAGAAAATGCCTAGCCCAGAGCCTGGCACAAAGCAGCCCCCTGCCCATGAGGATTAAAACAACCACTCTTACATCAGCTCCAGGAACATGAGTCTATACGGCACAAGTGGGCAGAACCAAGTCACATTCTACTAATGTTCCAGGACTAATCAGGAACATTAGCTGGGGGTTGGTTGGGGATCAGACACAGACCCTGTCCTTAAGGAACCCACAGTAAGAGCAAGACACATCTAGGCACAGTGGCTCACACCTATAACCCTTTCACTCTGGGAGGCCGAGGCGGGGGGACTGCTTGAGCTCAGGAGTTCAGGACCAGCCTGAGCAAGAGTGAGACCCCCACCTCTATAAAAAAATAGAAAAATTAGCTGGGCGTGCCTGTAGTCTCAGCTACTCAGGAGGCTGTGGCAGGAAGATCGCTTGAGTCCAGGAGTTTGAGGTTGCAGTGAACTAGGATGACTCCACTGCACTCTAACCAGGGCAACAGAGTCAGACTCTGTCTCCAAAAAAAAAAGAGCAAGACACCTGAAATGATACTAGACTAAAAGGAAGCTGCAGAGGAGTTAGGAAGAGAATACCATGTGGCACCTCTGCCCTAGGGATGCTAGGAAGGCGTCATAGAAGGGGTGTCAGCTGTGCTGGGCCTTAAAGACACTTGCAATCAGGCAAGGAGACACAGGGCAGAGGGGAAGGGAGCACCACAGGCGAAGACAAGGAAGTGTGAACCAGTGACTCTGTGCTCAGTCAGTCCTGTGGAGCCAGCGCAAGGCCCATGAGGGGCAGAGGAGAAAACCAAAGCCATCCCAGCAGTCTGTAGGCCAGAGGACCCAGGGAGGACAAATCCCCCCAAACCTCAATTTACAGTAACCAGAGGCCAGAGCTATGGCGAATTCTAACAGCCCACCAGCCATTGTTGGAAGTGTTCTCGTTCACAAAACAGAGGCTGGGCTCTTACTACCAGTAAACTCTACCAAGAACAAAGAGATCCTGGTAGTGCATCACCTCCTGTGAGGACAGGCCAGAGCTGTCCAGGGGTCAGGGACAGGGGTCACAAAGTCATGAAGCAGCAAGCACTCTGGGACTCTGTCCTAAGGAAATTATCTGAAATGCAGACAAGCAAACTGAAGTAAGTGCACACAGGTAAACTTGTCATCAAAAAGCAGAAACAAAAAGCCATTTCCTTATTGTTGGACAAGTAAATGATTCACAGGATGGAATACCACAATAAATAATGAACATTAATGTTCATTAATAATGTATGAATAATTTTTAATTATGTGGGGAAATGTTTCCTCTAAGTAAAAAAGCAGGACAGCAAACTGTAGAAACAGCACACATTTTAATATGTTTAAAATTCACAGAAAGTCTGGAAGGAAATAAAATAAAGCAAAATTAGGAGTAGGTGTAAAAGTAGAAAGGACAAAAATAGAACGATGCCAAAATTTTCCTGTGTATTTTTAAACAAAGAGAAGCTTTAAAAAATGTATATGTAAGTTAAAAAGATCTATCATAAAAAGAAACCCCAAACACCCCTCAAGAGATCGTGCAGCTTCACAGATACCACAGGTATGGATGCCACACATGCAATGTGAAACCTGTGCACTGAGACTTGACATGAGAGACCAAACTGTTGAGGAGGTCTTCTCTCAACATCCAGAACAATAACATAATTTAAAAAGAACATACTTAGATTTAAAAAATAAAGTGACCAAATCTCTTTATTACCTTTTTTAGATTTATATTCCACCCCTCATTCACTGAAGATTATCTACTGAACACCTGTACTGGCTAGGAAAAAAGTATGAATAAGACAAGGGCCCTGCCCTCCAGAAGCTCATGGTCCCGGCAGGGAGTGGTCAGTGCTGCCTCAAAGTAAGTCCAGGGACTGTGGGATCAAAATGAGGGCTCTGGGAGGGGTTGGGTTGATCAGAGAAGGCTTCCTAGAAGAGGTGTCTCTTAAGCTGAATCCTAAAGGACAAACAGGAGTTTGTCAGGGAGAGGAAGCAGAATAGGCAAAGGAGTAGAGACAAGACACAGCTGGGTCTGAGAACTATAAATAACAAGTTCAGCGTTTGTGGCTGCAGCACAGAATGAGAGCTGGAGGCCAGAGATGTGGGCAGGGGCTGGATCCAGAATGCTTCATATGCCACACCAAGTAGTTTGGACTTTATCCTGCAGGTGATGAGAACTACCACTTAGGCAAGAGAATGATACAAGCATTCAACTAACCGACTTCAGGCATTTAGTTCTCATGAAGGAGGGAAAGAGGGGCAGAGGGATCAAGAAAAATACATCCTGGCCGAGGCTCCTAGCTATCCATCAAACCCATTTCCTCACTGTCCTGGACACTGGTCCTGCTTCCCAGATTCCCTCACAGGTAGGTGCAGCCATATGATGGCATCCATTCAGTTAACCCCGAGTGCCGTGGTATGTGCCGCTTCCTATATAGCTGGCCTGGGGGACTCCCACCCACTCTCCCCTGCTTTGGCTTCTTGCAGAGGAGCCTAGCAACTGTGTGTTGAAAATAACAGGGCCACAAGACAGAAAGAACCTGGGGGAGAATGAGCATAAAAGAAACGCCCATTGTGTTTGAGCCTTTTTATGTACTTCAAGTTTGTTACAGCAGCTAACATTCACCTAACTGAATAGATGTTCATGTGTTTGCCCCATGAATTTTGACTGACATTCAATTTCTTCTGCTTTAAATATAACTGCTCTCAAAGGAAACTTTAAAGGAATGAAATCTGTCCATTCCAGGGCAAAGACAAAGTGAATAAGCAGCCAGGCACTAGGGCAAGGGTGGACCCAGGAAACATCTTTCCTCATCCCCAGCCCTCGCCTTCTCCTCTTCCTCATGCCTGGCTCCTTCCACCTCTGCAAGACATGGGTGGGGGGCAGAGCCCTCCTCTCTTGACCCCCTCGCTGTGTGCCCCACCAGCTCCCCCCACCCCATTGTAGGAAATGTGTTTAACACCCAGATCTGCAACCTAAAGGGAGATCAGAACTTAAAGCCAAGCCCCAATTTTCAAACACCTGCAAACATTTACTATTCCCTATAAGACTTTGTACAGAGCGCCTGGATTTTAAAAGCCTCTTGCTGGGAAGCAAAGGGGAATTAACAGGGAAATCTGTTATGGGGCCCAAAACAGCTATTGCACAACTCTGGATGACTCACCCTTCTTCCACATCTAGAACCTTACAGGAATCCTGAGATAAACCACAACTATTCACAACAAAGAATCAGCAAAACTGGAATTGAAACAACTCTTGGTTACAAACCCAGCTCACTCAACATAAACAGGAACTGATTTGATGTGGCAATCTAGTAAGATATATGTGCATATGACAAATACAGAAGGCATAAAAGAATATAATGTTAAGCTATACCAAATATTTAATGTTCTAAAAACAAAATAAATGTGTAAGCATTTCAAATAAGCACTATTCAAGGTAGAAAATAGGGTAAGACAGTTTTAGTTGTTGTGTTATTCTACTACCCACTAGCATTTTTAAAGTAGAACAGATTCTATGCCCATCTGGGCAACGGGAAGTTAATTTATGAGTAGAAAGTAGCTGGTGGCTGAAGAACTGCTTTGCAGGAACAGGCTTGTTTGTGGGTTTCTCAAAACCCACACTCCTATGGTCCCACTGAGTTTCCTCCATGTCATACTGAGTCACCACCTCCCAGGCTGACTGTAACCTCACCAAGGGCAGAACAAAGGTGGGCTGGCAAGCTACCTAAACACAAATTTGGAGTTTCGATGAAGACATGGTATATTATTTCCCAAGAATGCCAGCATACTTGAGAGAGTCCCAGAAACACATGAAGCCAAATGTGTTTTAGACAAATTCATTCTCCTTTTCCCCCACTCCCCAAAACTACCTTGCTGGTTGCACAGTTTTTAACGGCAGCATAACTTGCAAGCCTTATCAGTAACACGATTTGGCTATTGAACAGATCATATAAATGTGAAAGCTGAAGAAGTTCTTTTTTGATTCAGTTCATGCCATTCCTGAATGTTACTAACACTCCACAGTGAAAGTACCTGCCTTCCCCACCAGAGGGGACAAGAATTACCAACATAAAGTGGCTGGAACTTAAAAAGTTGCTTTCCTCAGATACAGGCAAGTTTCCAAATCCACCAAGGAAAGGAAACAGATCATTAAACACAAGTGGGATACAGAACACATACCTAGCAGAGAACTGGCCACATCACAGAAAAACCATGCGGTGGCCTGCTCTTCACCAAGTCATTAATAGAGCAGGAGAAATCTATCATGTTCACCCTTCAGAAATGATTAAATCCTTTGTTTCTCCATTTTCCCTTTTCTGTAGCTCATCTCTTGGGCAAGTCAGCACTAACATTCATTCATTCACGCGATAAGCTGGGATGGGATCCCTAACAACTTCTAGTGAGGGCACAGCACCAACCCCTGTGCCAAGCACTTTATGTGCATTGCCTCATTATCACCATTTTGGTGATAAGGAAACCAAGGTTCAGGAAAATAGAGCGACTTGTCTAGTCACCCAGCCAGAAAAGGAGAGCAGATATTCAAACCTTTGGCTCTCTGACCACATTCTTTGAATCCCCACCAAGTTCTCTGTCCCCACACTGGAGGGCACAACCAACGCCTTCAAAACATGCCTCTAAGAGGTGTAGGCCCCTCCCTCTCCACCCTATCACCCTCAGATGTGCACTAGAGTTCAGACATGACCTCACCTGAGATTCCCAACCTCTGCAAGGCAGGTGACTCCAGGCAGGGGTCCTCCCCACCACACTTGCGTTACTAGCATGCTACCTTGCCTCGGTTTCCTCCCCCTCCCTAGTTCTTTCTAATAGGCTTCCCTTGGCTTCATATACTTTATTCCTGGTTTGCTTGTTTCACAACCAGTGTGTGCTGCTGTTATACATCAAAGAGAACAACAAAGCTTAAAAATAAAGTTACAAGATTGTCCTGGAGACCAGCACTCCACAACAAAACTTCCAGCTATGATGGAAATGTACAAAGCTGAGCTGTGCAACACGGCAGCCACTAGCCACATGTGGCTACTGAGCACTGGACTGTGGCTAATGCAACTAAAGAGCTAAATTTTCCATTTTATGGAATTTTAATTAATTTAAACTTAAATAGCTGCATGTGGCTAGTGGCTAACAAATTGGATAGCATAGTTCTGGACTCTAGTAAAAGCACCAACTGTGCCCAACCTAAGACTCCAGGCAACCCAAAGGGGTGACTTTGCTGAGCATGCCCAAGATGCTGTGGCAGCCGGGGACGAGGAGGCTGCCAATGCCCATCTCTCAAGGAGCCTGGTACAGGGCGTGAGAGGCCATCAGACACAGACATCTGACAACCAAGGCAAGTCCCTGCCGGCACCTCAGAGCTTCTGTCCCTGCCATGTCCTTTGGAAGAACACTCTTCTCCCTCACCTCATTTAGATCTTTGTTCAAATGTCACTTTCTCAGTGAGGCCCCCCTGACCATCCTATTTAAATGGAACCTCCCCCAGCTTTCCCACCCCCCCGTCCACCTCACCATCCCTCTCTCCTGATACCCCGGCTTTTAATTTCTCCATAGCACTTAAAGCCTGACATGGAGCATCTTTTACCCCTCTTTGCAGTGTGCCCTCCGCAAACTACACGTGCCATACGGTTACTTTTATTTGGGAGAAGTGAGCATGTTGACCACTACATCCCTAGGACTAGGTAGATATTCTCTAAGGAAATGGATGACATCTGAATTCAACTATTTGTTTGGCAAGCACTTACTGTGTTCTAATCAGAGGCCAGCACAAAATGAACAAGAGGCTGTCCCTCGAGGGGTGCTCAGTCTGGTGGGGAGGAGCCAGTCAGATGACACTGCACAGTGACAGGTGCCATAGCAATGGCACAAGCCGGGACTGAAGTGCAGAGAAGGGAGCCCTTCACTCTTCCTGGGGATCTCCTGTGGATTCTTCTTGTTTAAAGTGTGCATGGCAGTGAAAGGAACCCATTCCAAGAGAGGGTCTCCAGACCTGTGGAAGAGCGGCAGGGGCTATAAGCAGATAAAACACTGATTCAGGGAGGTTCCTCCTGCTGGATGGCACTGAGACCACCTGGCCCAACTCTCCATTTAACACATGGGAAAACCATGTCTGAAATGCGACTTGCCCCAGATGCAGAGGAAGTGGGTGTCAGAGCCAGGACAACTTTCACTGCTGATGAGGAAGAGGGCAACAGCTGACCCCTGTAAGGGCTTCTACAGCCCTTTCCCCTGCATCACTCCAGGGGAGCCCACGACAGCCCAGGGAATGGCAGCTGCTGCTATACTACTGCACAATCAGGTCTTCACTCCTGCAGACGCCATGCTGTCCTTGAGTGGGCTCCAGCTAGGACAGACATTCTGCAGAGTGCTGCAGCAGGGGAGGTACCAATGAGCTAGAACAAGGGGATATTCGGCCCACCAGGAGGTCAGCCAAAGCCACAGCACCTGAGCAGCTGTGAGGACACACACACACACACACACACACACACACACACATGCTTACCCCATCACCTCTGTGTGAACATGGGCTCCTTGAGACACACAGAAGACCTGTGAGGTTGGTCCTCACACAGAGGATGGGGAGGGCTTCCTGGCAGTGGCTAAGCACCTGCAGAAATGATTCAGGGATGCGGATCCTCAAAGAAGCATGAAGAGGGTGTCCCTAAGTGAGCAAGAGCCACCTCTCTGCAGACCTGTCCTGAGAAGGGGAGGCTGTCCAGGCTGGTACCTCATGGGGAATGCCAGAGGAAGATCAACCGTGGCAGCCGCTGGGAACGAGGGTGGGGTCCCCTGGGGAAAGCCAAGGACTAAAGAAGAGGAAGTGATACCTCATGCCCACATGATGGTGGCATGTTCCTCTCAGCATTTACTTCCCTCCTGCTATCCTGGCCTGGTTCTCTCCAGAGGATCACATGAGGTTAAGTCCATCCAAGGGCAGAGTACCCTGAGCGTAGCACCACTCTTCCATGCAGCTCTTTAGCTCTGAGGCTGCCACTGTGCAGAAAGGGGATCTGCACAGCCTACATTCAGGACTATTCACCAAGTTCTCCCGCAGAACATGTCAACCCTGCACCCCATGCCAACCTCTCCCTAAGGACAGGGTGCTATTCCCCAGTGGGGAATTTTCTTATCCCATGGGAAGAAGATCTCTCTCGGCAAGGCCAGCCCATCATATCAATGCCCCAGGGACAGCACTGCTGCCGCCTTCCTCTCCCAGCTCAACACGAGAAAGGAGGGGAGTGAAGGCATCTCACCTCCTTTCCTCAACCTCCCCTGATCAGATTCCCCAGCCACAGTTCAACAGCAGTGACACTGCCCAGGGTAGGATTTACCGTCAGGCAGATGGGGTCAGAGGGGCTGACTCCTCCAAGCTCACTGCCACCTGGCCGTGTGACTGGAAGCCCAGGTTTGCACACACAGACACCCCACTACCCCAAAGCTCAGTCTTTCCCCTTGCTCCTCTAATCCATCTCCCTCCTTCCACTGCAACTCACCCTCCAGAAAGCCCGGCCCACCGCTGTAATCACTCTCGTACACGTGCCCTCAGCCCTGCCTCTCTCTCATTTCAATGTACTCACTCAGCACAACTGCGACAACCCTACTCCACACATCCCTGTGCAGGGAACACAGCTGCAGGAAGATGCACAGGCAGCTGACTGGTCTCCCATCCTGCTCATTCCCAGCAGCGTCTCCCTTTCCAGGGCCTCTCCCACTCACCCAGGGGACTCTCATACCTCTTCTCCCCTCAAACCCAACACTCCATCCCTGCTGCTATGGCACAAATGTTGGTGTTCCCCCAAATTCATATGTTGAAATTCTAATCCCCAAGTTAGGATTTGGAGGTAGGGCCCTTGGGAAGGGATTAGGTCATGAAGGTGGAGCCCTCATGATGGCATTAGTGGCCTTATAAAAGAGGCCTGGCCCAGACAGTTCCGCTGTGTGAGGACACAGCAAAATGATGGCTATCCATTGAAGCATGTTTGATGGCTCACCAGACACAGAATCTGCTAGCACCTTGATCCTGGACTTCCCAGCCTCCAGAACTATGAGAAAACAAAACTATGTTATTTATTATAGCTACCCAGACTATGATATTTTGTTTTTGTTTTTTTGAGATAGGGTCTCACTCTGTTACCCAGGCTGGAGTGTAGTAGCATGATCGTAGGTCACTGCAATCTCAACTCCTGGGTTCAAGTGATCCTCCTGCCTCAGGCTCCTGAGTAGCTAGAACTACAGGCATGCACCACCAAACCCGGCTAATTTTTTTTTTTTTTTTTTTTAGAGACAGGGTCTTGCTATGTTGCCCAAGCTGGTCTTGAACTCCTGGCCTCAAGTGGTCCTCCTGCCTCAGCCTCCCAAAGTGCTAGGATTACAGGCGTGAGCCACCATGCCCAATCAGACTATGGTGTTTTGTTAAAGAAGCCCAAACACACTAACACAACCATCCTCACTGTCAGCTAAGGACCCTGCTTCCTACTTCACCAAGAAAAACAAAGCAATAGAATGAGAACTTCCACTGACAACAGCAAGTGCTGGCAAGGATGTAGAGCAACAGGAACTCTTCTTCATTGCTCATGGGAATGCAAAATGGCACAGCTACTTTAAAAGACAGTTTGGTGTCTTCTTACAAAACTAAACATACTCTTACCATACAATCTAGCAATTGTGCTCCTTGGTATTTACCCAAAGGAGTTGAAAACTTATGTCCACACAAAAATCTACACCTAGATGTTTACAGCAGTTTTATTCATAATCACCAAAACTTGGAAGCAACCAAGATGTCCTTCAGTAGGTAAATGGATAAATAAACTGTAGTACATTCACACAGTGGAATATTAGTCAGCACTAAAAAAGAGATGAGCCATCAAGGCATGAAAAAAGCATGGAGGAAACTTAGATTCATATTACTAAGTGAAAGAAGCCAATATGAAAAGATTATATACTGTATGATTCCAACTATATGACATTCCAGAAAAGGCAAAACAATGGAAACAGTAAAAAGATCAGTGGTTGCCAGGGGTTAAGGGAAAAAGAAATGAGTAGGTAGAGCACAGAGGATTTTTAGGGCAATGAAACTACTCTAAATGATACTACTATGGTGGATATACGTCATTATATATTCATCCAAACCCACAGAACGTGCAACCCTAAGTGTGAACCCTAACATAAACTATGGACTTCCAGTGATAACGATGTGTCAGTGTAGGCCATCAACTGTAACAAATGTACCACTCTGATGGAGGATGATGAGGGGGAGGCCATGTATGTGGGGGTTGTCAGGGGATACAGGGTAACTGTACATTCTGCTTAATTTTACTGTGAACTTAAAACTGCTCTAAAAATCAAAGTCTATTTTTTAAGAAGTAAATTATTGAAATTAAAAATCTATATTCACACACACACAAACCAATGAAGCAACATTAAAAACAATAGCCTGTGTGCACTGAAAAAGAGAGAGAGAGCACACCCTTCCACAGTCTCCTGAAGCTACCTCTCCTCCTCACCTGTGCCACGTCCTCCCCCTGGCACCTGCTATGCTAGATGACTCCGCCCAGCAGAAGCCAATTCTATACATGAGCTCTCCAGCCCACTCCTTCAGATACAACTCAGGGACAGTGCTCCAGTGACTGTCTCCTCTCTGATATGTTCACTTCTTATTCTTTTACTAGGCTGTTCTCAAGAGTAAACAAAAAACTGTGATCTCTCCAATAATCTTTAAAAAATAAAAAATCTCACACCATTTCTTCCTCCAGCTATCACCCCATTTCTCTACTCTACTCTGCAGCAAACCCACCAAAAGTATCATCTATGCTCACTATTTCCAACTTATCTTCTCCCATTCTCTCTTAAATTTACTCCAGTTATGCTTTCACCTGCACCACTCCACTAAAACAGCTCTTGTCAAGGTCACTGTTGGCCTCTTTGTTGCTAAACAGTGAATTCTGAGTCCTCATCTGCCCGGTTGACCCCTCCCCTCCTCTCCCTGATGCTGGTCTTCACCTGGCTTCCAGGATGCCACACTCTTGCCCTCCCACTTCGCTGGCCCTGCCTTCTCGGTCGTCTTGCTGTCCTCCTCTTCTCCCAGATCTCTCAGTGCTGGCACGCCTCAGGCTCACTCTTTGGCCCTCTTCTCTGTCCACACTCATTTCCATGGTGACCTCACCTAGTTTCAAACCACCTACAATGCCAACAACTCCAAACTTATACCTCCTGTCCAGACCCAACTCCCCAAGTCCAGACTCCTATCTAATCACCTACTCTACCACCTTATAAATGTCTAAGATGTCTCAGACTCAACTCCTCACCTTCCCTCCCAAACCTGGTAACTCTATCTTACACTGGCTGAGGCCAAAAATCTTAGGAGTAATCTCTGGCTCCTTTCTTTTCTCTATACCCATACCCATTCTCCAAACTACAACTATTTCTCACCCTCTCCACAGCTATCATCCAGTTGAAGCCATCATCATCGCTTGTCTGGACTCCTGCAACAGCCTCCTAAGGTCTCCCTGCTTTGCCCCTTCCCCCCTGCCCAAAAGCGTACTCTCAATACATCAACTATGCCTTTCTGTTTAAGTCTCAATGAACTCTTAGAATTCTAAGATGGTCCCCAAGATTCCCTCTCCCTGGTGTTCACACCCTGTAAAATCCCTCCCCTTGAACATGGGCATAAACTGTGAATATGATAGGACAGTCACTTCAGGTTATGTCATATGGCACAGATGACTCTGAGAAAGGGAGCTTATTCTCAGTGGGCCTTACCCAATCCAGTGAGCCCTTAAAAGCAACTAGGGCTCTTCCTGGCAGAAGAGATTCAAAGTGAGAGGGATTCAACATAAAGGAGAGTCTCTGTTGCTGGCTTTGAAGATGGAAGGGACCACATGGCAAGGAATTCGGAGGCCTCTAGGAGCTGAAAGTGCCCCTGGCTGATAAGCACCAAGGAAATAAGGAGCTCAGTCCTATAGCCACAAGGAACTGAGTTCTGCCAACAACCTGAATGAGCCTAGAATCAGACAATTCCTTAGTTGAGCCTCAGATGGGGATGCAGCCACCAATATTTTGGTTTCATCCTTGTAAGACCCTGAGAGGAACCCAGCCATGCCATGATGGACCAGCTATGTTGTTTGAAGCCACCAAATTTGTGGTTATTTTGTTATGTAGCAGTAGAAAAGTAGTACAACTCCTCTGTTCAAAATTCTGCAGTTGAGCTGGGCATGGTAGCACATGCCTCTAGTCCCATCTACTCGGAGGACTGCTTGAGTCCAGGAGTTCAAGGCTATAGTACACTATGGTCGCACCTGTGACTGGCCACTGCACTCCAGACTGGGCAATATAGCAAGACCCTGTCTCAAAAAAAAAAGCAAAGAAAGAGAAAAAAATTCTGCAGTGGCTACCCATTTACTCTGAGTCAAAGCCAACATCCTACAGTGGCCTATATTCCCACACAGAACCTGGCCCCACTGACCTTATTTCTTCCTTCTTTCAGTCCAACCACAAGGGTCTCTTTGTTCAAAGGCACCAGGCCTGCCTATGCCCTTCTCCCCTCCCTGGATCCCTCGACTCCTCATATACCTGCTTGGTTAACTTCATTACTGCCTGCAAATCTCTGCTTAAATCTCCCCTGACCAGCCTACTAATTTTGTAACCTGCTTTTCCAATCCTCCCAGTACCTCCTACCACCTCTACTTTGTTTTCTCCATAACCACTTACCACTGCCAGCATATACATTTTATTTACTTTTTTTTTTTTTTTAAGAGACAGGGTCTCACTCTGTCACCTAGGCTGGCATACAGTGGCACAATCACAGCTCATTGCAACCTTGAACTTCTGGGCTCAAGTGATCCTCCCACCTCAGCCTCCTGAATAGCTGGGATTACAGGTGTGCACCACCACGCCCTGCTAATTTTTTTTAATTTTTGTAAAGACAGCATCTCACTATGTTGCCCAGGTTGGTCTCGAACTCCTGGCCTCAAGCAATCCTCCTACCTCAGCCTCCCAAAGTGCTAGGACTGCAGGCATGAGCCACTGCACCCGGACTTTATTTACTTACTGTGTTTATTATCTGCCTCTTCCACTAGAACATAAGCTCTGTGAGGACAGGATCTTTGTTTTGTTCACAAATGAATCCCAAGCACCTAGAATAGTGCCTTGGCATATGGTAGATGCTCAGTAAATATTATTTTAAAGAATGTATGAGGAGAAACACGTTTAAGGACATAGCACAATGCTCGGTACACAACAGCCACTCAATAAATGAATTATTATGGCTGTGTTCTGCTGCCAAAAGAAATAAAGCCCAACAAAGAACAGGGAAGCAGCACACCCTTAACAAGCCCAGTTGTTCTTTCTAAACACAGCTACACCACTGACAGGGTCTCCAAACAGTGCCTGCAGTGGTATCCATACAACCTCCTGTGTGCGTCCAGCATACAGACAGCTGGCCTCCTGTAGCTCCTTTCAGCCATGTTTGCAGAGTGACACCATCAGCTGCATCCTCTCCAAACACAACCTCAAAATGAAGCTCACCCAGATTTAGAGAAACATCTCTGGTCAAGGTCACCAATGACCTCCCAGGCGCTGAGCCAAAACTTGGTAAAAGCTGAGCTATGTAAACCAGTGATTGGAAAAGAAATACAGATATTCTGTAACCAAGAGCTGTGGTCCCCAATCCCCAACCCGCGGGCCGTGGACTGGTATGGGTCTGTGGCCTGTTAGGAACCCAGCCACACAGGAGGAGGTGAATGGGCTGGCCAGGGAGCAAAGCTTCATCTGTATTTATAGCTGCTCTCCATCACTGGCATCACAACCTGAGCTCTACCTCCTGTCAGATCAGTGGCAGCAGGAGATTCTGCATTATGGTGAGTTGTATAATTATTTCTTTATATGTTACAATGTAATTATAATAGCAATAAAGTGTACAATAAATGTGATGCGCTTGAATCATCCCGAAACCATCCCCCCCGCAGTCCATGGAAAAACTGGTCCCTGGTGCCAAAATGGTTCGGAACCGCTGATCAACAGCGTGGAGCTGCTGAAAATCCAGCTGGTACAAGAACTCACAACCAGGAAACTTAAACCCTTGGGGCTGGGATTCAAAACAGGTTCACAGGACCCAGGGTAAGCGTGTGCCTGTGAAAACACCTAATACAAAGGCCAGTACTCTGAATAATGAAGACCCCTCACAGATCTTTAGAGAGGAATAACGGGAACCACCCTACTAGTTCCTTGCTTGCTAAAATACTTTCTGCTTCTCTCCGGCTCAAGGCCCCCAGGAAGCACCTGTATTGATTACTGCAGTCTTCCACCTCCTATAGCTGGCCACCCTGGGAAGGCCAACAACCCAGCCAGCAGGCTTCAAGATGCAGAGCTGACTCCAGCCTCATTCCCACACTCACAAATGCCTGAAGTAACTTGAGGAGGAAGAGGCATTCTCAACCTGATTGCCCACAATGGCTCAAGAGGGGATTCTCCAACCACCTTCCCACTGAGGAGCTTCAGTGCCCTGATAAAGATGCCAGGGAGCTGACCTCCCTGACTTGGCTTAGAGCTCACCTCACTACTTCTTCACACCCTTTCACAGAGCATCAGAAGCTCCAACACTGCCCTGCAAAATCTCCACTGCGCCTCTGATTTCCTGTTCATCTCCTTTTGTTTACCCAGCCCCTCAGTTCCCCCTCTTTCTGATCATGGTACACATGTCACAAGAGGGAGGACAGTGTCTTTTGTAGAAAAAGCATGGACTTTGGAGTTAACAAGTGAATGTTCAAATCACAGCTCAGCAATCTGTGTAGTCAGCCTCTCTCAGCCTGTCTCAAGTAGGCTGTAAAATGCTCTGGAAAGAGAGAATGTAAAGTGTCTGGCCCAGACCCTGAGCTCAGAACAGGGCAGCTGCTGTCCTTTCAAAGGGAGTTGCTCCTCTCAGACCTCTCCAGCTAACAAGTTTAAGCCCTTCTCATCAAGGCAGCCCATCACCTCCTGAGTGGACCTTTATCTTATCCCATCTGGCTCTGATGTGCTTTGATTCTTGAGTCTAAATGTGGTACTCATGGCCCTGCCCCATGTGGGTTCCTACCACCCTTCCAGTCACCTCTCCTACCCCTGCTCTCCATCCTGAGCACCTCATGCTATGGCACTTTGCCAGAAAGGCTGGGCTCTCTCCTGCTCCATGACTTTGCACAAGCTGATCCCTCTGCCTAAGAAACACTATCTCCACCCTTGTGCCTGTGGAAAGCATTTTCAAAGGCCAGCTGGCATCTCAGCCACTGATACTTCTTTCCAGACTCCCCCAGGGGTTCACTGCTGTGTTCACATCTCTCTTCACATCCCCATCACACTGTAGAGGGATTTACAAAGTGGCCTCCAGCACAAGTCTGCCTGTCTTTGAATCTTCTTGCTTCCCTACTGCCTGGCACTTGGAGCTGAACACCTTGATCAGATCAATCCTTTCATCTTAACAACTCTGCAAGGTAGGTATCCTCTTTTTGCAGACAAGGACACTAAGCCCCAGAAAGGCTGAGTGCCTGCCTTACCCAAAACTACATACCAGCAATCACAGCAATGTGCAAGCACACACACACACCAGCAGCAGATGCTATCTATATATCCAGAATGCCAGGTCAAAGTCACCAGGTACATTAACAGACAGATTTTGTAGAAAGCCATAGTTATAACATTATATCTCAATTCACTGGTATGGATTCTAAAATGGCCAAAGTAGAAAATTACAATCAGGCAACATAAAAAAAAAAAAATCGACATTAACATGCCTGCCATGTGCCTGGTGCTTCACATCCATGTATGTTCCCACCCCATTTAATCCCAACAAGGTTTTAAACTATAAATTTACTCCTGTTTTACGGAGAAGAAACTTGAAGTTGAGACCCAAGCCCTGTAGCATCTTTGTATCCCTTTACAAGCCACTTAATCACCCCTTGCCTCAGTTTCCTCACATATAAATGAGCATTAACAGTACTTACCTGAATTAATCAGCTTTCAGTGCAGGATACAGAAATCACCCTCAGTATTTCATGCAGAAAGGGATTTAATACAAGGAATTAGATGATTTCAAAATTGTTGATGACATCACAATGGAACAGAAAAAATAAATAAATAAAAATTAAAATTAAAAAAAAAAAATTGTTGGAAGAGGCCAGGCATACGCCTGTAATTCTAGCACTCTGGGAGGCTGAGGCAGGGGGATCGCTTGAGGCTAGGAGTTTGAGACCAGCCTGAGCAACATAGCAGGACCCCATCTCTATAAAAAATAGAAAAAATTATTCATGCCTGGTGGTGCACACCTGTGGTCCCACATACTTGAGAGGCTGAGGCAGGAGGATTGCTTGAGCCCAGGAATTTGAGGTTGCAGTGAGCTATGACAATACCAGTATACTCTTGCCCAGGCAACAGAACAAGACCCTATGTCAAAAAAAACATCCTTGGAAGGGCTGAAGTAGTCGCCTGTAAACTAGGCCCCCAGGAATGGCTCCCCTGAACAATACAGAACTGATGCACCAGGGAAGCTGCCATATCTGAGCTGCCACTGGAACCACTGAATGCAACAAGAGAACAGGATCACGAAGCATCACAACTGTCTCTGGTACTGGAACACAGGAGGCAGCCACCCTCTCCAGCACAACTGTCTCTCAACATCCAGGAAGCTGAAAATGGACACAGGGATGATGCTGCAGGAAATCCTCACATCTCTACGACATAACAAGGCAGCAGAAAATAGCAAAAGGGAGGAGAAAAATGGTCTCTGACTAACTTCTGCCTCTAATCTCTCACAAATGAGAGAATGTGACAGTATGTAATTCATATCCAGAACCCTAGCTTCAAGAGACTCTGGGAAACCTACGTTTTTAACTCTCCAACTGCTCCAGTAGAAGGAAGGTGTCCTGGAGGCTGACCAAGCCAGCCCATGAACCCCACACCACACTATCTCCTATGGTTGCTAAAGATTAAACAAGTCGACCATGTCCAAGTGAAGAATGGCACCGGGCACACACTAAACAGTGCCTGCTACTCCCTGTGCCCAGGGCTCGGGTTGTAACACGTCTCTAAAGTGCATCCACCCCATTGGTAAGCTAACACACCTCCCTAAAAAGAAAGCAATGAACACATATCTTCCTTAGCACTGCTCTGACACCCTCCAAAGAATCAAATCCCAAAGCCCTAGATCAGTACAGGAACCGAAATTTTGGTTGAACACTTCCACATCAAGTGAAAGTACCCACTGAAGATTTATTTTTCTTAAGCCAGCGGTTTCAAACATTTTCATATCGCAGAACCTTTTTTTAGAAAGTGAAATCCCATGTGAAACCCCAACAAAAGCAGAGAACAGGGCCAGAAATCCAACCTGTATATCGGGTATGCAGGCTGCCTGGAGATTTACTTGTATTATTTCATTTAACCTTCACATGAATGCTTTACAAGAGGTATAATTAACCCCATGTCACCCAAGTACATGCTGGAGATCACAGAGGCTAAGTGACTTTCTCAAGGTCACACAGTACAAAAATGGCAGAGCTGGGGTTTGAGTTTGGGAATGAGCAGCCCAAGCTCTCAACCACCACACTCCTCTGACTCTGCCTTTGAATTAAAACTCACGCCAGGGTGAACCAGACACAGAAAGTGCCCCCAAGGGGCTCTCAGCAAGGTCGAGAAACAGACCAGAAAAATCCATCATTCCAGTTCTTTAAACACAGCCAGGTACACCCCACCTCCCAGCCCGCCACAAACTGTTCCCTCTTTCCCACACCTTCACTGGGCAAGCTCCTTCTCATCCTTCAAATGCAGTTCAAACATCTCTCTTCAGCAAAAGATACTCAGATCATCTCTCCTGAGAGCTTAATAAAGGGGCTGTATAAAAGAAGATGTAAGTGGTCAAAGCTAATTATTACCTTCCAGACCAGTGCTCATTAGCAGATTAAACCTTTGGCTTCAGGGAAGCCAACCCTGTCTCCTGTGGAAAATAAATGCACCACAAGCACGTTACTGAATTCCTCTTATACTTGCTATCCAGGCTTCTAGATAAATACTGTTAATCTATACTGGGCTCTCAGGACTCCTTAACACAGTCTGTCTCTTCTACATAAAATGAGGATCCTGCTCAAATTACATTACATTAGTAAATTTCCTTCAAGGAAGCAAATAAATACTGACATTTATTCTCAAAGGCTGCGTGATTTTGCTTGCACCCCCACCGCTGCCCCCAGGATATTTGGCAATGTCTGGAGACATTTTTGGTTGTCACAACTGGGGAGTGCTACTGGCATCTAGTCAGTAGAGGCCAGGGATGCTGCAAAACATCCTCCAAAGCCACCCACGACAAAGAATCATCCATCCCAAAATGTCAACAGTGCCAAAGTGAAGAAATCCTGCTCTAACTTGTTCAGCAACGGGTTGATTAAAGTAAGCACAATATGGGGGTAAGAACTAGAGAAAGCTTTAGAAAACACATTTTTTAGAAATTATATTGTTTATGTTAGAACCATAGAAGGCATCTGCTTATGGAATTCCAGGAAGTCAGGTGATTTGTCTATTTGATCTCTAACCTTGCACAGTTTTATCCCCCTTTAAGGCTCAGAGAGGTAACGTACCCAGGGTCACACAGCCATGAAGCAGGAGAGCTATGAACCCAGTCAGCCTGACTCCTCACCCAGCACTCCCAACTGGGTACACCCCTGTCCCTGCCCACAGCATGCCCGCCCCCACCCCTGAAATGCCTTGTCTGCCCCCACCCAACTGTGAGCTCTGTAAGGGAAGGGACTCACTCTGTCAAGCTCGGGGTGCAGTCTGGGATAGAGGTGCTCATTACAGTGTGGGTGAAGAGAGGGACAAATGGGAGCTGGGCCTGCAGCTCCCCTCACCCAGGCCACCTCATCAGGCAGTTAGTCACCAGTGGGTCTGCCCCCTCCGGTCACAAGTCCCCTGACCAGCTCTACCCTTCCCCCAGGCATGTTCTCCTGGACTAACCATCCACAGTACTGCCCACACGTCTTTCTACAACCTAGAGACTGATGCAATGAGGACAAGAAAAACAGAAGGGCATGAGGGGAGGAGACAAAGTGGAGAAACAGGATGGCTCAGAAGCCCGGCCTGGGAGCCCCACAGGACCAGCTCTAGCGCCAGCCCTGCCCTCAACAAAAGCTCACAAGGCCCACAGTCCTCTAGGTACCTGCTGAGAGTCAAGCTCAGGGCTGAGTTACGAAACATTCGCTGTAGCCCCATTTACTCACCTGCAAAATGTTTAGTGGGCTCCAAAGATTTTTGGCACAGAACCCTTTCCCCTCAAGGGGACTCTAGATTGAAACTCTTCTCTAACATTTTTAAGACTCCAGGACAAAAACCCACTAGACTCAGCCCATGATATCACATATTTGATTCATTTGTCATTATATTCCATCTGCTGCCCACAGGTACTTAAGAGAGGCTCACAATAACAATGTCACAGCCATCAGAACAAGAACTAAGGAATGAAACAAAGAAGAGACATTTGTTTTCTGTGGCACAAAGCTGAGAAAGATTTTCAAAAAACAGTAGCTTTAAAAATTGCATAAGTTATGGTGTTTTCTTTCAAAAGGGAAGAGGTTCCAACACAGACAGCTCAACTCAGCCATATAACAAAGGCAGCAGATGGAGCAAGGTGCAGCCATAATCACAGGCAACTGACACTTAAAAGTATACTATGTGTCTGGATCTAAATTTCACACATGTTAACCCACTTCATCCCCATCACCACTATAGGAAGCAGGGCTCATCATCCCCACTCTACAAATGAAGAAGCTGACATGGAAAGCACAGTGAGGAGGATGACATGGTAAGAGCATAATGCACATCAACAACATAATGCACACTATGTGCTAGGCTTTTATTAATGCCATTTTAAGGATGAGAAAACTGACTCAGAGAGGTGAAGTAACTTGTTCAAGGTCACACAATGAGGTCGTGGGTACAGGTCTGTTGAATTCCAAAGCCAAGCTCTTTCTACTATGCTGCTTCCCAGCCAACCCCATTTCAAGCAATGTTTCCCAGATTTGCCAAGAATCCCAGGTAATTCTAACAGCCTAGGCCCTCTCCCTGAGATTCTGATTCTGTAGTTCTGGATGGATCCTGAGGATTCATACTTAACAGGTTCCAGGTGGTATTCAAAAACAGAGAACATGAAAATACTCATCAGCCACACAAATCTGAACTACCACACTACAGCATGGCTACAGCTGCAGAAAGAATATGGACAGAGTCTCCCCCAAAGTTCCTGGGCTCCTACTGCTGAAGGCAATCACTGAGTTACTGAGTTCTGAGACCAGGAACTCTACTTGTGGTAGCAGGATACCTGTTAGCACATTAGAGAAAAAAGGTGCCCCCACAAAACCACAGGCCATGTTGGAAATCCTTTCACCCAGGACTGGTCTTAGACTCACTGGAGATGATCCCACATTTAGCTGATGAAGCAACTGAGGCAGTGATAAGTTAATGTGCACGCCCACAGTCGCAGAAGTCCCAGCTGACTCCAGCCAGCACATCACACCATCTCAAAGGAACACCCGGCACTGCAAAGTATCCAACACAGGCTTTGCTGGGGCACACACAGGGCAGCCAGGGTCAACTGCAGAAGTACTCCCACTTGCCAAGCCCTGGGCCCAGGGCCTCCAAAGAGCAGCTGTGGAGCAGATCACAATTCTGCCCAAACTTTCCACAGCCCCCATGCCCTTCCTCACAGCACTTCACAGTCTGGGAGTTCATATTTCCTTGTGTGATTGCCTAATGTGTCCACCCCCACCACCCCCAGACTATAAGCATAAGTCATTACCTAAGATCACTTCTGTTGCCATATTACACTTGTTGAACCAAAGCATGAGAGCACAAATAAGAGACAGAAGGTGAAGGAGCTGTCCCCACAGGGCTTTAGGGGAGATACAGGAACCACACCACGCCTGGGCTGGTACCTGGGTGAAAGGACCCCACAGGGAGGGGGTGCATGGCCTGGGCCCAACATGGGTGAGAATGGGTGTGGTTGCAGTAACAATGGCTGGGCCAGAGCCAGAACATGAATACAAGAGCACAGCCATGCAGGAGCACAGGGAACATGACCAGGGTGCCTGAAATGCCAGCTCTGGGCTATGCCAACAGGGAATGAAGTTAGAAATGTGAATTACTAACTAATATCACCCTCATGAGCACCCTCTGCTTGGCCCAAGAAACCTAAGTAATTAGTGTAAAGGGACCCTCCCAGGCTAAGGCTGACACACTACGGTTGCTGATATGGCAACACTGGCCACCTGTGGGTCACCCACAGCCACCACAGGTCAGAGGCCAAGAATGACAACAGACTGTGCAAGTGAGCCAGAGACACAGAAGTCACAGCTGGAAGTGAGGAAACTAACATGGGAATCACCAGCAGACCAGTCCCACACACAAGTCCACAGGATACTGGGCTCCTGGGAAAAGGCACAATCATCTGTCTGACACAGTGCCTGCTTTACGAGACAGGAGAACACACACACATTTTAGACAAAAAGAACAAGGCAACTGGTCTGAATTCAATAACCTAGCTCTTCTAGAAAGACAAAGATGGCATTACCTTGTAAAGAAGTTACTAAATGGTCCCAGCAGTTTCAATTTACTCCCCTCCTCAGTTTCATGAACATAGTCCTGCCGGTGAAAGCCACTGGTTTCCTTGATGGAACTCAGGGTGACACTGCTAAACTGTGGATCATCATCATTCTCCAAGGTCACAATGGCACTGGAGCTGCTTGTGACCACGAGGTCCAAGATGTCCTCATTGCTAACAGACAGTGTGGTTGACAACTCTGTGCCAAGACTGGACACACTGCAGATGGAGACATCATCACTGCGGTTCAGGGCTTTGGAAGTGGGGCTGTACAGCTTTACCGAGTCATAGCCTGTCCTGGGAAATGTGGAAGACTTCCGCACACTCTGTTCCCGCTCAGTGCTGGTGGGAGCCAGTGGCGCACAGGATGGCAGTGGGCACGCGCTCTGGAAGGCCCGCTCGGGGATGATCTCCGACTCGGACTGTTTCCTCTTCACATGGACCACGCTGCAGGGGACAGGTTCCGGGTTGCCAATCTCTAGGGTAGGAATGCCTGAGTCCACCGACTGAAGGCTGTGCCGATCTTCTAAAGCACCAAGCTTTAGCCTAGGCCCATACTCAGGTGCCGAGAGGAGGACCTGGGTGTGTTGCAGGTTCTGAAGGGGGTTTCCTGGTCGACCATCCAGAGCACCCATAAAAGCTACGCCATTTGTAGAAGTGGAAAGGTTTCCATCAGTCATCTTGGTCCAAGGAGAAACTAGAAAAAACACAAACATGAAAATTCAGAAAGTGGATATAAACCCAAAGATGCCACTCATTTGACACACAACTCAAATGTTCTGATGCCCTTTTTAAAGAATAAAGACTTCTTCAAAGTCCTACATACCCAAGTTTTGCTTCAGGACCAGAAGCTAGAGTTTTAACATACATTATTACGATATAAAATAGCACGAAAATAACCCAAACAAGGACACATCCAAGGTAAAAATAATCATCTTCATTATCATCACCCTACCAGTCACCCTCGATTCCCAGGACAGCATGGGAGCATGAGGACTGTGCTAGGCAGAAAGGGGGGTTTTATTGGGGTTTTTCTTTTGGGGGAGATTAAATGATAAACAGGATACCTCTGTCAAAAGTATGTGTTTTCATAACCCATACAAAAGTCAAGGTTCTACTTGTTCTGAGACAGCATAAAAATCAAGTATCTTCATTAAGACAGAAAACAACAAAATAAATTACACATGCCATTTGCAGTGAGACTACCCCAACCATATCCAAGTTGGCCGTGCCTCTCCACAAATGTTTCAGGCAAGCTTATTCATGTCTATGAGGTAGGGCATAGTATCCCCTTTACTGGGGAAAAAACTGAGGCTCAGAGAGCTTAGAAATGGATCCAAGATCAAATTGCTATTTAGCAGCAGAGCTGGAATCTATGGGACCCCAAAGCAGACCACACTTAGGTTAGAGTGGCTTAGTATAGGGTTATAAAAACCCAGGGCAGGAGGCTGACTCAGCAAAGATAAATAATCAAGAAAGAAAGAATAAAAACCTACAAGACGTGAGTGAGAACAGGCAAAACTGTTAGTGACACACACATCTATGGCATGTCTAAAGTTCTCTGACCTAAGACAAGTGGGGAAGAGAGGTTACAGGGCACACCAGCCTGGAGAACACAGCCCCCAGCAGACTTTGAACTCTGGCATATGTTACCTTTTATTTTCCTTTAAAATACCAAAACTAAAGAAATCAGGCAGTACATTTAAATCTGATCCACAGAATAGAGCATAAAAAACAGGACTTTGGACTCAGACATTCCTGGGTTCTAATCCCAGCTCCACTATATTGCCTTGGGATAATTAAATAAAGTACCCCACAGAAAGCATTTAATAGGCACCTGGCCCCCAACAGGCACTTTGTTGGTAGCTGCTATCATCAAACAGCAAGTCTTGAAGGTTCTGAAGCCTAAAAGTAACAATGATAACCACTCCCATCTGGGTGTTCTTCAGCTTTTGCACCGAGCCTTCATGCTTCCCCTTCAGGAAGCCTGTCTTGCCTCTTTGTCAACACAGCAAAAGTAAATTCATTAAAAGCAGAAAAAGGGGAAAGGAGTAATCTCCCTCCCTCCCAGAAATTGAAGGAGCCAGTCAGACAGTACAGCACTAGAGCAAAAATAGAAATATGAAGCAATGAATCAAAATGCAGAATTCAGAAATAGACTGAACTATATATAAAAACTTGAAATATGACCCAGTGAGTAAGGAACCCAGTGAGTTATTTAATCATGGTGTTCTACTAATTATTAATTTTTCTTAGGAGTTAGAACCACACTGTACTACACAAAAACAAAAATGCAGACAAACTTAGAGTTTAATACAAAAGTGAAATTACAAAGGTGCTGCAAAAAAATAAAATGTTTCTGTAACCTACGGAGCAAAAACTCAGTTCATCCTCCGAAAGAATATGGATATCACCTGACCAACCATGCATGAACATGTTTTAAATGTTCCATGGCTCCCACTGCCCTGGGCTGGAGCCTCCAACCTAGCCACAGGTCCGTCCAAGGAAAGGCCACTGCAAACCATCTGTGTCACCTACTCGGGGAAAATCCATCAAGTTGCTATGTTATAAAACAACAGAATTCACAAAAGGAAGAGACAGGTAGACTCAAATATATGCAAATTTGAAAGTTCTACATTTTTTAATTGAAAGGAAAATACAACAGGAAACATTTTTAGCACATAGCTAAGAGCTTATCTTTGACAATGTCAAAGGTAATTAGAATCATCAAAACATCATCAACACTCTTAACAGATGAAACTGGCAAAAAGCCATAAACATAAGAGGAAATCCCCACACTAAATCAGGCTGAGAGCCTCTGACGGGCCCAGCTAAAATCCTGGCTCTGCCACTTAACCAGCTAGGGCAACCACAAATGAGGTGCTTGAACTTTCTGAGCCTCAACTTCCCTCCTCCCCAGCAATAAAATGGGACAATGCCATATAATTCACAGGCTGGTCTGAGGATAAAAGAAACAAGGTTTGGTGAAAGCACTGGCAAAGCCAGCACCTAATACACAGTAGGCACCCAATGAATAAGTGCATTTCCCTGTACTTCCTAGCCACACAAAGAGCTACAGTACCTGCAAAAACTGGATTTAAACTGTTACAAAAGAGATGTGGGTTAGCCCACAAAAAATTTTGACACTAGAGTAGGCAGAGAACACACAAAAGTCTATCTTTCCTAGGAAAACCAGTGCGTGGGCAAACAGAAGCATCCACTAATGTTCTATGGAATTGGAAACCATTTAAGTGAAACTACTGAACTTCATTCATGGCAATCCAAGGACCCCTTCTCTGAATTGCTGCCAAGATAAAAGCACAGGGAAGCAGGAAGCAACGTCTGGCAGAGCCCAAAGCCATTTGGTGGTGGCCTCTTTCTCTACTGCTCTCCTCTGCCTTGGGGATAAGGGACAGTAGCCCGAGGGCCTCTTCTAGGGAGAAGCTGAGCAACCTTTGAGGCCTCAACTGGTTCCAACTTCAGTTTAAGTTCCTTAAACCTCAGGAACAGAGTGTCAGTCTTCGGGGAAATAAACCTAAAAGGGAAAAAGTACTTCCGCTTGCAACACACTCTAAAACCAAACTATGCAAGGGCCAAGGCCACCTGTCCTGAAGCCCTTCCACCTGGTGCCACCAGTACCATAAAACCAGAAGCCACACTCCAGGCCACCTGCCTTCGGACAGTGCCCTGTATGGGGTAGGTTGCACAAACAAGGTGTGTGCTTCTGAGACAAGGCTAAAGCGTCAACTCTGGAAGCTGGCCAGGAAGCCAGCTGCAGATGGCCTGCCTCCAAGTCCCACATTTTCTAAAGACACACTAAGCCTGAACTCCCCGAGCCAGCACACAGGGCCCTCCTAATCTGACTGCCTCCCCAACCCTGTGCTATCATTCTCCCCTCTCTCAACATCCAGCCTTACTGTGCCACCACCTGGGGTGCTCTCCCAAGCTAGATCAGGGGTCCCCAGGGCTCCACCAGTGTATGGCACAAGGAGATACTCAATTAGTGCTTTCAAAGGCCACCTCCTCTGAAAAGCCTTCCCCAACTCTTCCAGGAAGCTGCAGGGAACTCCTTTCTCCAAGGCTCTTTTTGGCCACACCCCACCTGAAACAACTGCATTTTACAACTGTTCTCAAGTCTCTCACCCCACTGGATTCTACACTTCAGGCAGGCACAGTTCTAAGAGTTTCTGGATACCACTGCCTGGTCAAATGCCTGGCATGGATTAAGTAGTCAAAAATCTACTTGCTCAATTAATTATTACTGACAACTAAGTTCTTAACTGGGCAGGTTTCAGGGACAATCCCATTAATATCTGCTGAAAGCTGGGTTACTGAAATGTGGTGAGCACTGGAGGTGACAATACAAGGAAGAAAACCCCCCATCACCTCGTTCCCAGCAGCATTTGCGGACAACAGACAAAGCAACTAAGCAATGACCTTCCTATATTTCATGTTAGGTACCAGACGAGAGAGATGGTGAGGAACAGTCAACACTTGATGGGTCAAGAAAGTGAAAATTCCTCCCTGTATGTTTGTTTTCCAAAGTCCAAATCACTAAAGTCCAAGTGACGCTATCTTCTTGAAGCAGCGACTGTCGCAGTATACATCCTCAGATGCTCAGGCAGAGCACAGCAAGGAACGGCCCCAGCACCTAGCCCAATACCCTGCCATGGGAGGCAACAAATACAAATTTAATGATGACGAGCCATCACTTTCTGAACAAGAGAAAAACATGCAAAATGCAAAGTATGGATAAGAGGAAGATCATTTTTATTCCATGCAACAAGACTGCAGGACTCTTATCTACCTGTCACAACACTGAGTTCCACAGCAAGCAAAGAGGATAACTTGGTGAGGGAGCCAAACAACAGTCACTCCACCAGGGCCACATCTTTAGTTCAATACAGTCAGAAAGTGGACAGCTGCTCTGCTGGTGATTCTGGATGGAGTCTTGGAAAACAATTCCATCTAGAAGCAACAATTTGATTTTCTCCTCCTTAAAAAGCAGTGGAACAGGTCTTGACCAAGGTCTTCACAAATAAACAATTTATAAAGCCCAAACCAAATGATTTAGTTATGCTCCCACAGGGGGAAAAAGTCCACTCATTAGTGGCTTCAGGGAGAAGTCACACTGCCATCTGTGCAGATACCCTCCGGCTTTCTCTTCCTGTGGATCCCTGTCCAGGCTCCTCTCCAGTGCTTCAGAGGACAGCTGCCTCCTCAAAGCCCCATCAGCAAGAGAACACTGCTACTCTCTCTGATCCTGGAAAGCTGGTACACTCACCTTTGCTGCCAAGCCTGCCATCAACCCAGCTCTTCCACTGATTTCCAGATTCTTACTAAGGGTCAGGCATGCACAGCTCATTTCTACTCAGCATGGCCTGAGGGCATATATGTCACAGAGCCCAAGCTTCAGGAGGGCAGGACCAGGCCTGTAATATGTGACACAACATCAGAGCATCTTCATACAACTGCAATTTAATGAGTACCAGGCACTGTTCTAAACTCTAAATATACCATTCTGTTTTATAGCCTCTCAACAACCCTATGAGCTAGGTATTATTGCCCAGAGGAGGAAACTGAGGCTCATGGCTTGCCCAAGGTCTCCACTTTTATGTGGCAGAGTTGGGTTCAAACCCAATCTGTGACTCCAAGGCCACTTAGTGAGCTTTGCTGCTTACAAAGGCCTATCACAGACATCAGGCACGTCCTCTAATCCTCCCCTGTGAAACAGCAGACTATTCTACCATTTTACAGAAAAGGAATAACAAAACTGGGCTGAGCAGTATGCAGCAACCTGCCCAAGGACTCACAGGTAGGGCCCACCTGAGTCTTCTGTCTCCAACACCCACGTCATTCTCCACAAGGCCTCTCAGGGGTCCTCCATGTTTCCTAGTGAGGTTTCTGGTGACATTAACAGCCCCTTCACAGGAGTGGCTGCTCCACCAGGCCTTCAACTCAGCCCTGGAGGACAGGACTATTCGAGGAACAGCCCAGTCGAGCCTTTGAAATGAGGCTCTACCACCAAGGAGAATCCACTGGTCTATGTGGCATCTCCTGCATGAATTCGCCTGCTTTGTAGAGGGCTCCACAAGCACCACCCACTGTGAGTCTCTTTCTCTCTTTTTTTTTTTTTTAATTTATTTTTTTAATTTCAGAATATCATGGGGGTACAACACTTTGGCCATACACATTGCCCCTGTTCTGCCCGTGTCAGAGCCACAATCGTGGTCATCCCCCAAACTGTGCTCCCTGTATCCATTCAGTGAGAGTTTTTCCCGTCCCTTCCACCCCCCTCCCGCCCACCCTCTCTCTTTTTTTTTTAAATGATCTTCAGCTTCATTCTTTCTCTTTTTTAATTCAAGACCTGGCTTAGGCAGAAAGGACCAGGACATTCCTGAATCTTGGTGCTTTGGCATTAACAATGAACATGAGCAGCTGCCTCTGCTCGCCGAGTGCCTGACATGTTGGGTACTGTGCTCAATGTTTATACCCACCATCTATGTGACCCCACAGCCATCCAAAGAGCTTAGCATATTATTACCACTTCACAGACAAGAAGACTGAGGCATAAAGGATTATGTATAATAAAGTAGCTATGCTGGCTAATCTGAGTCTGACTTTAAACTGCTTACTCTTTCCACTGCTATACACACTGCCTAAAATAATGGATTAATCTGCATTATGTAGAAGGAAAAGTTAATTATAAAAGTAGTTAGGTTTTTTCAATGGGTTATTCTTTAGGATAAAAATAATCCTAAAAACATTTTTCTAGAAGCTCATATATTCCTCTGGAAGGTTAATAGCAACTTCCAGGCACCTGAAACTTAACACAATGCTGTTTAAGTAAGTTTCGGTCCATGAATGTTTCAGTAAACCAGGCAGAAACTTCGGTTACTACTGAGGGTCCTGAAAGGCTCCTTCACAACCCTAAGGAAAAAAAATTTAACTTACATTAGCCACTGGTGATTATGTTCAAAAGGCATAGGTGGGACATTTTAAATTAAGGACTTTCAATGCAAAATATTTCAGCTATACTCCGTAATTTACCAAAACTAATTTTCACAAGTACCTGTGAAGTAAGTGAAAGGCAACTGATATGTTAGGAACATATTCAAACCACTTAAGGCCAATATAATTTATAATCTTAATTATTAATAAGAGAAATCAGGCTGAACATGGTGGTTCATAACTGTAATCCCAGCACTTTGGGAAGCCAAGAAGGGAGGATCGCTTGAGGACAAGAGTTTGAGACCAGCCTGGGCAACAGAGCAAGACCCTGTCTCTAAAAAAAAAATTTAAAAATTAGCCAGGTGCAGTGGTGTGTGCCTGTAGTCCCAGCTACTCGGGAGGCTAAGGCAGGATGACTGCTTGAGCCCAGGAGTTTGAGGTTATAGTGAGCTATGATTGCACCACTGCACTCCAGCCTGGGTGACAAAGTGAAATCCTGTCTCTAAAAATAAATAAATAAATAAATAAAAAGAGAAATCATTTACTGAGCATTTACCACGTGCCACACGTGCTAGGTGCCATCACGTGCTTTCATCATCACAAGCCTGCCAAGGGCACTGAAGAAACTATGAGATTCAGAGAAGATAAGTTACTCACCTAAGGTCAAACAGCAACAGAAACTGGATTCAAAGGTCATACATGGCCTGCTAGAGTACTTAAGAACACACGCGCTAAACTTTGTGATAATCTATAAGCCGAACACTTAACAATTTTTACACTTTCGTATACATATGTTAGACCAGTGGTTTAAGTCCACAGGGCCTAGTTTCATGGAAGACAATTTTTCCATGGACAGGGGGCAGGGAGGAGGGAAATGGCAAGCGATGGGGAACAGCTGTAAATACAGATTAAAATACAGATGAAGCTTCACTTGCCTCCTGCTGTGCAGCCCAGTTCCTAACAGGCCACAGACCAGTACCAGTCAGCAGCCCAGGAGTTGGGGACCACAGAGTTAGACTTCAACAGAAGTGTTAAAAATAAAATAAACAGGAGGGAAAATATCATGCAGGTTCCAGAAGTAGACTGCCAGGGTTCAAATTCCAGCTCCTCCACTTACCAGCTTTGTGACCCTGGACTAGTTTCTTAACTTCCCTGTGTCTCAGGTTTCTTGTATTAGTAAAATGAGGACAATAACAGACCTTATCTCATTAGGCAGTTGACAAGATTAAGGGAAGAAATCCACATAAAGCCTTTAAAATCATGCTTGGCAAGAGTTAAGCCTTAGAAGATGCTGGCTGGTGTTATTCTTTCCTGGGCACTGGATAGAGCCAGCCAACTCAGCCCCACTATTTTAGCAGTCCCTTTGCATACGCAAGCCCAGACACAGCCAGTCTGTGTCTACAAGGCCATACTGTACAGCTTCTTCCTGTCACTAACACCTCTCCTCACACCTGCAGTGTGGCACTGGGCCTCAACTTCCCTATCTGTAAAATGAAGCAATTAGCCAAGCTGATCCACCTGAGGGCCTTCCAGCTGGACAATAAAGAATTCTAAACAACCCTGGCCCAGGAAACTTTTATATTTAGTCCTAAAACAAATGTTAATAGACAACACATACTCATTTTCCTAAAATCCTATTGTATTCTCTATGTATTAAATGTCTATATTAAGGGCCAGGCACGATGGCTCATGCCTGTAACCCTAGCGCTCTGGGAGTCCAAGGCTGGAGGATCGCCTGAGGTCAGGAGTTTGAGACCAGCCTGAACAAAAGCGAGACCCCATCTCTACTTAAAAAAAAAAAAAAAAAAAACAGAAAAATTAGCCAGGTATGGCAGCACATGCCTGTGGTCCCAGCTACTGGGGAGGCTGAGGAAGAAGGATCACTTGAGCCCAGGAGTTTGAGGTTGCAGTGAGCTATGATGACGCCACTGCACTGTAGCCGGGGCAACAACGTGAGACCCTGTCTCAAAATCTCCAAGGTCTCAAAGACTCCCCAAGCACCCACAACATGGGGGGCAGGCATCCCTTGTGCTGAGGCTGGGGACATGAAGGTCAAAAGCTCTGACCAATGGAAGAGACAGACTCAAAACAAGCTGCAGACTCAAACAAGCTGCACTGATTAGCCTTGTCCTCACTTTCACAGAGGCCTTCTACAGAGTGCCGGCAAAGGAATCAACCCAGGATAGAGGAGGGAAAGCAGAGGCATGAAAGATAGAAATTCACCCCACTGGACAGGGGGAGTAGGGCAGAAAGAGGGTACCCAATGCAGAGGAAATGCAGGGGCTAAAGGGACATCAGCAGAAGCCAGGTGAGGCAGCACCGAAGCTGAATGAGAGAGGGGTGGGCTGGGAGCAGAATGTGAAAACTCAGTTGTACAAACAGCAATCAAGTCCAGCTCAGTGCAAAGTGCTAAGTGGGGACAGCCAGGGCCTGCTGGGACTGCAAAGGACATCAGGTGAGCAGAGCCTGGCCCAGTGACCAGCCCCAGTTTGAATCCCATCTCTGACTCTCTCCATCCGGGTGGCTCCAAAGCAGTTACTTTATCTCCCTTGTCTCATCTCCCTTAATGTTTCTCAAAAGGTATATTCACCCAATAACCCTCAGTACCAAGTACAAGTCAGGTTCTCATTAGGGCTGGGGATCTCATTAGGATTGTGGAGCCCACAATCTCGAGTTCAAACGTATATAACAACTAAGACGGCAGTAAGACAGCTTGTGGGCGGGTGGGGGGGCACTCAGGTGGGACAGGAGGTAAGAGGTCTCCCAGAAGCCATACTCAGACTTGAAATATGGGTTGGCACTGGCCAGATAAACTGGGCAACAGGAAGTGTTCCTAGAGTGCTGTAAGGACTAGCCAAGCCCATGCAAAGCAACTACCAGTGCTCAGCAGGCAACCCCCTCCTCTATAAAAGCCAGGCAAGACAACCTCTAGGTGCTCACATCCTGCAGATGGCACGGAGGGGAGGCAAGAGCAGGGCAAGACAGTGAGTGCTCGGGCCCCAAGACAGCACCACGACCACCCTCCTCCGCTAGGCTCAGTACATAAAATACTCAAGCTGATGCCCAGGAGCCTCCAGCAGTGGCAAACTGCACTCAGTGCATATAGAATCTTCCAAAGCAAAGCTTCCAATTCCACGTTGGAGAAAACGGTGTCCTATGCAACTTTAGGACAGAAATGGTTTCACCAGCCTGGTCAGGAGCAGTCACTAAAATGCCTACTGCCCGGGCAGGGCCAGTTCTGCAGCCTCCCAACCAGCCATCCTCATCACTGCTGCGACCCCACAGCGCTGAGACACACTCCTGCGGGACAGGGGGCCCAGGAGTCCTGCGACTCCTTCCTCAAGGCAGCCCCCTACCCCCCAGGGTCGCCTGTGGAGCGCACCCGGCTCAGCTCCAGCCTCCTGGCCCGGCCAGTGCGGAAGGTCCCTGGACCAGGGTCTCTGCAGCTGGGGGTGGGGCGCTCCGAGGCAGAGAGAGGTCCCCGCCCGGGACAGGGGGTCCGAGTAGCGTGGGGGTCCGAGGAGTATGGGGCTCCGAAATGGGAGGGGGGATGGGAGCTTCAAGGAGGAAGACGTCCACGGCCCGGGAACTGGGAGTCCGAGGAGGACGGGGGTAGAAGGGCCCGAGGTGGAAGGGGATCCCCGGGGTTGGGGACTATGAGGAGGAGGTCCGCAGCCCAGGAACTCAGGGTCCGGGACAGAAGGGGCACCCCGGAGCCCGGGGCTCTGAGGAGGAGGGGGTCCGCGGCCCGGGAACGGGGGTGGGGATCCAAGGAGGGCAAGGGTGAGGGGTGCGAGACGGGGGGGACCCCGGGGCCGGGGCTCTGAGGAGGACCGGGTCTTCTCGGGCCGGGAGCCCCGCGCGCGCCGGGCGCAGAGCAGCCCGCCGTCTGAGGGGGAAACTTTTCGTCAAGTTCCGGAAAAGGAGCGCGTCCCTCCGAGGGGCTGACGAGCGCCGAGTGCCGGCCCCGGGCCGGCCCCCCAGGCGCCACCCACGCGCTGCCCTAGCGCGGAGGAAGGCGCGGCCGCGCGGCGAGGGGCGCCAGGCAGGACGCGCACCCCGCGGCCGGCTCCGCTCCGGCCGGCGCTGCAGCAGGTGGCAGCGGCCCGCGCGCCCTTTCCCTCCCTCGCAGCTCCGGCCCGGCCCCCCTCGGGAGGCCCTCAGTACCGCAGTTAGCGCGGCTCCGACGCCATCCCCGGGACCCGCGGGCCCGCAGCCCAGGCCCCGCGGGACCCGCAACTTGCGAGGCGAGGACCCCAGGCGCGCGGCAGGCGACAGGCGGCAGGTCAGATCCGCAGGTGCGCGCGAGCCGCCCGCGGCGAACAGCGGCGCGCGCCCTCGCCACGCCCCACGCGCCTCGCCACGCCCCCTGCGGCCGCGTCAGCTCTTCCGCCCGGGCCGCCGCCCCCCGCCGCGCCTGGGGCTCGACGCTCGCCCGCCTGCCCCTGCTCAGGCCCGCCCGGCGCGGGCCTCCGGAGCGGCGTCGCCGGCCTTTTTCTCCCGAGGGCCAACCAGAGCTGCGAGGGGAGGCTTCGAGGGCGCCTTTGTGTTCACAGAGGCCCCGCGGACACCCGACAGGGCCCCCTTACCTGATCGGCTCCACCCGCGGCCATCTTGGAAGTGGGAAGCGGCCGGGAGGGGGAAGGGGCACGAGCGGGCAGGGACCAGGCGTGGGGAGCCGAGCGGCGGAGCGCATCGATGGGGCGCCCCCGCCCGGCAGGTGTGCGGGAGGGATGACCGGGGCCCCACCCGGCCGGAGGGAAGAGGTCTGCGTGAAACCTGAGCTTGGGCCCGGGATAGATGGCCTCGGGAACGGCACTGTGGCGTCGGGGCCTGGCCTTAGTCTCTTAATCTGTAAAATGGGCTTTTCTGATGGCTCTCCTTTATCTGATCGCTTTTACGCAGTGCCTAGCGCTGTGGTTCCCAAACTGGCCTGCACTTTAGTTTCGTTCAGGGAAGCTCTTGAAATTCCAAAGCCCAAGCAGTGCCCCAAGCCAATTAAATCACAGTCTTTGGAGGTGAGATATAATATGTTTGGCATCATCAGTTTGTTTGGAAAGCTGTGTAATATGCAGAAGTTTAGGAACCACTAGCCTAGCATTAGTGTATTTCGTTTCAACGTTGCAAAAACTCCAGAGACAAGAGTCTATGATCAAAGCCGTTTTAAACAGCGGGAAATGGACTCAGTGATGAAGCCCTCTGCCCAAGACCCGCGGGTGGGTCAGTAGCTGAGAAGGGCGGAAGCTGGATGCCCTGCCCTAGACCTCCTTCCATGCCTGTTCCTGGAGGTGATGCAAGGCCCTGAATAGGAGTGTGTTAGAAGTTCTTGTTAACGGGTAATTGGTCCTCATCCCTCTTCTAGAGTAGGCCCCATGAGCCAAACCAGGCTTATCTTATTTACTGCTATTTTCCCTGGGCCTGGCAAATAGTAGGTACTTGACTGTTGGATTATCATTACATTCTGGGCACGTTATGGCAGGAGGAAAGACTGCAGTGGCTGGGAGCCAGAAGGCCTGGATTTACACTAGGCTTTGGATCCTACTAACCAGGAGTCAAAGGTTATCAAAGGCAGAGGAATTACCAGAGAGGAAACCCAAGAGAGACTGACTACAACTGAATCTAAAGGAGGTCTCGAACTAGCAGAGTGGCAGGGGCAGGAATCTTACCCATCACAGAAAGCATCTGGAAGCTGCAATGAAAGATTCATTTGGGCTTCAGTTGTGAGGGATGGGCCAAAGAACCCCTAACTTGTGTCTTCTCCCTAGCTCATAGCCCTAAAAACTCTTAGCACCTGTTAGCTATGATGGCAGGAGGGTGAGACTTTTTAAAAGGCAGTCTCTTGAAAGAAAATGTTAACATCCACAGTGTTTGGTGCATAATAGAAGCTTTATATATGCTTACATTTCAGGTGGTATTAAGTAAAAATAGTACCAGGTCTCCTTCAAACCCCTTGGTACCCTCCCCAGCTTGCTTTAAGTAGCACTAACAGGAAAGCACAGACTTGCTTCAGTCCTGACTTAATTAGCAATTTAATACATCAGATTAATGGATGTGCTTGTGGCTCCCCAAATCCCTTCCAGTCCTACTTCTAAGTCTTAGGGTTTTAAAACTCTACAATGACAAGCAACCATTGTTCTGTATCCAGAAGCAAAGTCTGTGGTACCACCAATTTGCACTTGGTGTCCTCTGCCTGCCTTTTCCTCACCCTTGCCACCCTGCTGCCCCAGACCCTCTCCCTGGAAGCCAGTCATCACCTACACCCTCAGTGTGATCTGACCCATGTCTTACCTTCTGTCATCAGCACCCAGAAGTGTTCTAGATAAATCCTCATTGCAACTTGAGTCTGACAAAATTAAAAACAGCAAACAGAATTTAGCTGTGTGGCTGTGTGCAGTCACTTCATGTCTCAGAACCTCAGCGTCTCCCTCACCCCTATCTCTGATGCTGGCTATCTGCTGGTCCTTCAGGTGGAGCCCCAGCACAGCTGCATAGCTGAAGCCATCCCCGTTCCCCCATGCAGACTCTACCCCGGACTCCCAGAAGGATTCTTACCCCCAGCAAAGCTGTTGCTTGATGTGGACAAGAATCAGGCCTCTGAGCTCCCTCTCCTCGGTTTCAGGCACCAGACCAACATGTTGTAGTCCCTGGGCTGGCTGACTCCTTCTCAGGTATTCAGGAAGCCCTCCCCAACATTCCCCATCTCTACAAGGCACATAGCACCTCCACTTTCTGAGTTGCCGTGAGGATTAAACAAGTCAAAGTTAGAAGTGACATAAATGTAAAAATAAACTTTGTCTGTCTCTGTGAGTTTCTAGCATGTTTGGAGAGCTCTTGACACACCCCTCCCAGCAATATAATGCAGAGAAATATAATGAGCAATATAATGCAGAGAAATATAACGTAGAGAAAGTGGTTGGTCAACCTGCCAAGTCGAGGAAAGACCCTGGGGCTCCTCAGAGACCCCACTGAGGGACCTTTTCCAGGTGACGTCTGAGTCTCCCGAAGCTTGCTGAGCAGGAGTGGCCAGCCTAGCTCAGGAGGTGTGGGAATGCTTTTCCCAGGATGTCCAGTATCCATGGAAACCATCCCTGAGCACCTGCTCTGTGCCAGCCCATACTGGGCACCGGGGACACCAGAGCAACCGACAGCCCACAACTCCTGCCCTCTCAGGCTCCCAGGACAGATGGATGTGGCATCTCAAAAATGTAGCCACATCCCCTTGCAAGGAAAATGGCTATTTGACCAGATGCAGACGCTAAGAGGGTCATCACTGGAGTGTCAGAGCTGGCAGAACCCTTACAGATCATCAAGCCCGTCCTCTGATTATTCAGAGGGAAAAACCAGCCCCAGAGAGACGGTCGGGGAAGGGCCGAGGTCAGGTGGGGTGGAAGGTGGGCACACAAGGCAGGCCAGAGGCCTCCTGCCCTGCCAGCCTTTCTTGCACCTTTTCTCAGGAGATACGGGGATCTAGCTGGTCTCCCAAATACACATCTTGCTGCCAGCTGGGTGTGAGCTCCATAAATATTTGTTGAATGGATGAATGAGTCTTGCTCATACCTATATCTGTACCTGGAGGCATCCCAGGTGCCCTGGGCTGTGCTGGCTGTTTCACCTCTGTTAATTCCCACAACCCACCAGGCTGGTGCATTGGCTCACATTGCACAGGGAAGAAAACAGGTGCTGGGCAGGAGGCCACTCAGCCCAGGTCCCACAGCTCTGCCCCCACTGTCCAGTAGCTCCTGCCTGGGCTCCATCCTCCCTCACATCCCTTACCCTGGCTCCTGTTTGGAGCCACCAGGAGCCACAGCATGAATAAAAGTAACAGCAGCCATCACCCCCCATTAGAAGCTCAACTTGGCAATGGGCCCATCCCTATGGGACGCAGGCAGATTTTGAAGCATTAATTTATTTCAGAAGAGCTCTCCTTTGGCCCAAGGGCTCTCAGAAATCCACTGGAAAGCTGGTCCCTTCTGCCTCCATACCTTGCAGTGTTACGTCCTTCACCATGGAGACAGGAGTTCTCATTTATAGGACACAGTGCCTCGAATTTGGGATTCTCCTGTTGGTTCTTGAAATTGAGCAGTATGAGGGGGAAAAAACAAAGGCAGGAATAGCCCAAACAGCTGGAGATCAGCCTTCCAGCAACCTCAGGCACATGGAAGACAGCCAGGGACACAGAGATGGAAAAGTATCAGAGAGTCACAACCAAAGGAGCCACCACAAACCTGTGCACTTTGGTGCAAGAAGCAACACTCAGACCCTCACATGACAGCCCAACAGCTAGTACTTTACTTATAGTTTTAACAAGTGCTATTACGTATAATATTTCCTAGCCTGAAGTAGATTCAAAGCAGCGAATTCAGGGAGGCAGAACTAGAAGCAGCACATTCATGAAAGAAAGAAGGCATGGCTCCAGCAAGGGAGGACTCAAAAGAAAATTATAACACACAGAATCCCTTCGGTCCAACAACACACTTGAAGGAAGCTATCCTTATAAAATTATCCCAAAATTTAGGCAGACTGTTGTAAAATGATGTTCACTACAGTGTTATTTACAAGAGTAAAACAACATAATGCAGATGTCCAGCAATGAAGGAAGGTCAAAAACCTTTAATGAATGTATAGCACAGAGGAAATGCTTAAGTTAAAAGAGTGATGCCAAGTATAACCACAGCATATGAAATAACCGTCATGCACAAGAATCAACAAAGACAGGAAGAGACACTAAAATGAGTATCCCAGCATAGGCAATTGATTGCCTTTTGCCTGTATATATTTTGTAGCTTTTAAATTTCCCTCCAACAGAAATACACTGTATTTATAACATAGATGTGCTAATATACTCACTGATGGGTAACCAACAGACTTAGAGAAGCACAGTAACCTGGGGCCATCAGCTGAGGGCTCTGAGCCCTTTTCATCAAAGCCTCAGCCTCAAGATAAGCAAGACAAGCACTGTTCCCATTTTTTTATTAATATTTTTTTAGAGATAGGGTCTTGCTATGTTGCTCAGGCTGGTCTCAAACTCCTGCCCTCAAGCAATCCTTCCACCTTGGCCTCCCAAAGTGCTGACATTACAGGCATGCGTCACCGCACCTGCACCCGGCCCCTATTCCCATTTTATACATAGGAAAACTCAAGCTCCCAAGAGGTTAAGTGATCACCTCGAGGCCAAACCACACTTGCTGTTATTGGGAGTGAGGACAACAGAGCTGGGTAGCTTCTGGTCTGTGTGACCCACCCTCTCTACACAGCACCTCCAATTATCCTAGAGACCCCTGTGATGCCCCCATTTTACTGGGAGCACTTGAATCCAAGTGGATCTGGCTCAAAAACTAAGGTCACTCATGCCCAGAGCATTCCAAGTAACTGATAGGAAGAAATAAGTTGTAATGAAACAAATGGGTCCTCCAAAGACTGGAGCCCATGGGCTGGGGTGGGAGAGGAGACCCAGGGGCTCCCTTGTGGCCTGGGACTCACAGATTCTTAAGAGGTGCCCAGAGCTGGAGGCCATAGGCTCTAGGTACTAAGAACACACAGAAAGCCCCTGGGAGTGGGGCTCCATGCTACAGCACACCAAAGCGGAATTTTCCAAATAGCCTTATCTTTAAAGGCATCACCCAGTAGCCTACTGCTGCCACCATCACAAAACAAAGCCTGATTTAGAGGCCTGCAGGAATCAGGCCTCACGAGGAGGCATATGGCTGGGGAGGGAAGAGGTGGGCAGGGGGATGGGGTCCCAGGCTCCCCACACCCTCTGACCCACTGCAGGCAACTCCAGGCCCACAGAACCACCAGGGCTCCCCAGAAGTTCCTGGAACTCTTTGGCATCCCTGCCTTTGCACCAGCTCTACCCTCAACCTGGACCTCCTGGATCTCCCTTCCCCCTTCAATTCCTACTTCCCTTCAATGCTTGGCTCAAAACATTACCCCAGGTGCTCCGACCCTCAGAAAGTCACCCTAGCACAGTGGCTCAGGCCTGTAAAGTAATCCCAGCACTTTGGGAGGCCGAGGTGGTGGGATCACTTGAGGCGGGGAGTTTGAGACCAGCCTGAGCAACATAGCAAGACCCCATCTTTAAAAAAATTTAAAAATTAAATTAAATTAAAAAAAAAAAGAAAGAAAGTCACCCCAGACCCCTACCCCACTGCCCACCCCCAGGCTGCTCCTGGACTCCAGCAGCCCCCGGCCCTGTCCTGGATGCCTTAATGCCTTCTTGTTTCTGGACCTGGCAACTCAGCCAGGGCCCACACAGGAGTGTGGAGAAAGAAAATCACAGCCTCTGACGGGCCCCACAGATCATTCATTAAGGAAATTCTTGCTGACGTCCCATAAGCAAGGACGTGCAAATGGTAACTATGTCTAGCACCTAAAACTAAAGCCGTATCCCGTTCCACACTAACAGTGAATTACAATTTATCTTACCAGTAACAGAACTGGAGATGAGACAGAATCAGACACTCTTCCACCTACTCAGGGACGTCTACATAATTGATCACTCCCTTATTTTGTGTAAAATGTAGATTTCTTGGGCCTCACAAGAATGTAGCCACTCCCTCATCAGCGCCCCCTTCCCCCGCCTTCTTCCTTCTCTCTGCTGAAGGTTCCCACCTCCCCTTTGGAAACAGCCGCAGCTTGCCTGCGGTTTGAGTTTTTCCCAGGCGCATCCTCAAAATCTTGGCTTAATAAACCTCCATTGGTCACTTGTTTGGGATGACAGGGGAATGACAGCAAAAGCTTACTGAGCCTCACGGTGTATGGGTCAACTCTCTTCATCCTCACACCCGCCCAGGTCGCAGGGAGGAAACTGAGGTTCAGACAGGGGACCCTTCCTGCCCAAGGTCCCAGAACTGCTAGGTGCACAGGCAGGATTTGATCCCAGGTCCTCTCTGGATTCAAGTCCTGCCTGTCCTTCCTCCCTGCTGCACCTAAATGTCCCCAGCCCCCATGAAAACACCCCGGGGTTCCTTCCTCCCTTCCCCCTCCACAGCCACTGCCTCTCCTGTTTAGGGAGGGGGCAGGCCTCAGCTTCCCACCCCAGGCTCTGCCCTGAGGGGCCTGCTGAGTCCCTCCCCACCACCAGCACCTGTCAGGAGTCCCTCCCTCTACCTATCCACCTGCTCACAGGTGTTTGAAGCATCCCCTTGTGTCGGAGGCTATCTGCGGAGCAGCTGGAGAGTAGAGGATTTTGTTCTTGTTTTAATAGGGAATGAGGGAAGGGGGAGCAGTTTCCAGAGCCCAGCCTGGAAGAGTGAGGGTGACTTGGCCAGAGGAGCAAGGCATAGCCTGACCAGTGTCCCGGCAGCAGGGACCTGGCTCTTGTTGGCTGGCTGGGGCAACACAGCAGACAGAGGTAACACATCCACCCCCAAAATGCTGCTGCTTCATTTCCACCCGCCGAGCCGCCACCTAGATGTTATGTTAGGCCATCAGGCCCAACCTTTGCTGCAACCCTTCCAAATCTGGCCCCAGTCTGACCTTGCAACCCTACCGCTCACCCCCTCACCCAGTCTTCACCTGCACTCGCCCCTCACCTGGCTCTCCAGGCACCACACCCTGGCCCCCTCTGCCACACACCCGCCCTACCTGACTGCCCACACCTGGCAGAGCCGTCACTCCTCCAAAGCCCCTTGCACGTCCCCTGTGCCCCTCTGCGCCTGGGGGGGCACCAAAGTTAAGGGTCTCTCAGCCCCACGCGGGCTGGCCAGGAAGGAACTCCATAGTAAATACCTGCTGGATGACCGAGTCTTCCCCTCCCACGTGGCAGGAAAAGGGACGCTGCCTTTAAACTCCAGAACAGGCCAAGAGATTTGCCGAGAGCCACCGTGAAGGGTGCGGTATGGAGGTGCCAGTGGAGCTAGGCCTCCATCTTTGGCCTCTGGTTTTCTCCCAGAGTGTCCCTTTCCCTGCCCCCCAGACATTAGCATCCCTGATCCCAGTCAGCGGTCTCTAGAATTGTCTGTCCTTCTGCCTCCTCTGTTAGACTGTGAGTCCAGCCCTGGCACACAGTCGGTGCTTAGGACAGCTGGAGGCCGGCTGGTCTGGGTTGGGGATCTCACCTCCAGACACCCCCAAGCCCGTGGGCCCAGCCCTTCTGGGAGATCAGGCCTCACCCAGCAGGCATGAGCCACCCCCCTGCAAGGTGGGGAGCATGGGAAAGATAGGCCTGGGGTGCTAAACAGAGCTGGGCTGGGGACCAGGGAAGGGAAAGCAAGAGCTGCTCACTTGCCCTCCCTCAGGACCCCCAGACCCCTTCCCTAGAGGCCCATGGGAGGGCAGGCTCCTTGCCCCCAGGACCAACCCAGCCCCCCCCTCCCACCTCCCCTGCCCTGCTCTCAGGCCTCTTGGCACCAGCCCCACCCACCAGCCGCCACCTCGCTCCAAGCGCACAGCTGCCCTCCCTGCCTGCCCACACCTGGCACAGCCGAGAAAAGCGGTCTGTGCAAACCGGTCTTCATTGCCTCCCACCCCTTCTGGCAGCCAGGCCTGCTCCCCTCCGCTCCCCCTACGCAGCAGGGGTTGGAGGCACTTGCCTGCTGTTGGCTCATCTTGACTGTGGCCCTCTCTGAGTCTTGGTTTCCTGGTCTATAACATGGGGCTGGTCCACCTCCCTGGGTTCCTAGGAGGAACTGGGGAGATGCAGTCTCTGGGGAGAAAAGGGCTGGAGTGGGCTCAGGTGGTGGCAGATGGGGGTCTTCATGTGGGAGGGGGGACTTGTGGCCACCAGAGGAGATAAGGTAGATTCTAGGGGCACTGAGTCCGGTCCACATTCTGGCCTCGTGGCCTGAGCTGTTCCTCCCAAAGGGGACACAGAGGCCACCAAGACTTCCACAGTGCCCCACCCACTGCCTGTTATCTGATTGTCCCCCCAAGAGATGGTGAAGACCTTGAAGGCAGGGACAGCCTCCATATCGTAGGGAATGCAGGCATCTTGATTGACAGGTATGATTATCACCATTTTACAGAAAAGGAATCTGTGATTTGGGGGGTTCACCATTGTTAATGGAAAAAAACTCAAACTCTGTAAAATAATTTAAAGAGGTTTATTCTGAGCCAAATGTGTGTGACCAGCCTGGAGCACATGGACTCAAGAGGTCCTGAGAAGATGTGCCCATGGTAGCTGGGTTACAGTTTGGTTTTATATGTTGATGGAGGTGGGAATTATACATAAGACCCTAAGTCAATACATGGAGGGTATACATTGGTTTGGCCTGAAAAGGGGGGACAGTGGGACATCTGAAAGGGTGTGGGGCCTTACCAGTTACAGGTGGGTTTAAAGATTCTTTTATTTGTAGTTGGTTAAAGAAATGAAGTTTTGTCTAAAGGCTTGGAGTGTTTTAACTTAAGGATGCCTATTGATCCAAGAAAAGCCACCTGACATTTACCTCAGGTGATCTATTAAGTAAATTGATGGCCTGCAGGCGTGGGTTAAGCTTTGTCTTGTATCGCCTTAGGCTTGTAAATGATTTAGCATCTTATTGTTACAAAGGATAGCACCAAGAAGGGAGGGGGTGTGAAGAGGTGTGTTTGACCTCCCTTCTCATGGCCCGCAAATTAGCTTTATGGTTTTTTTGGGAGTCCTCTTGGCCAAGAGGGGGTCCATTCAGTCAGCTGGGGAGCTTAAGATTTATTTTTATTTAGTTCACAACTCCTTGCATAAGGTCACATAGCCAGAGATGGTGGACTGCTGCCCAATAGTGGCAGCTACATGCCCAGTTCAGGGTCACCATGTCCCCTGCACTGAACTATTCACAGGTTGGTTGTGGGAATCTTCCTGCTTGTGAAGGTCATGTTGGACCTAGATTCATCACAGGGCCCAGGTAGTCTGGGCTTCTGCTCATGAACCGGTTTGTGGCATGATTTTTGCTCTTTGGTACTTTTTATAGGTTAAACAATTTTGCTCTTTTTTTAGAGGCAGTGTCTTGCTCTGTTGCCCAGGCTGCAGTGCAGTGGTGTGATCATAGCTCACTGTAGCTTCCAACTCCTGGGCTCAAGTGATTCTCACACATCAGCCTCCCAAGTAGCTGGGACTATAGGTGTGTGCCACCATGCCTGGCTAATTTTTAAATTTTTTGTAGAGACAGAGTCTCAGTATTTTGCCCAGGCTGGTCTTGAACTCCTGGCCTCAGGCGACCCTCCCACTTTGGCCTCCCAAAGTGCTGGGATTATAGGTGTGAGCCACCATGCCTGGCCAAATTTTGCTCTTTTATCATTACTCAAATACTTAGCAAAGTATCTCGAGTGTCATGGGTCATGTGTAAATTCTAAGGACCCAGAAATGATTCAGAAATGAGTCCTTCTCGGTTTATAGGGGAGGCAAATGTGTAAAAAGAGATTTCATTTTTGACAATACTTTTATTTTTTCTTCCATATGAAAGTAATTCATACCCATTGTAGAAAATTTGGCAAACTCAGATGTGTCCAAAGAAGAAAATACATAGCTCTGGTAACCTCGCTTTCCAGAGATAACCAGTGCAACACGGGCACACTTCCTTCCAGTCTTTTTTCTACATATCATGCATATCATGAGTCTGAGCTTTAGACTTTCCCAATCTGTGCTGCAAGCAACTGCTCTGAGCTTCAGTTTTCTCATCTCTGAAACAGAGCTTAAAACACATTGCCTACCTCACAGGACCGTGTGGAAGTTAAACAAGACAGGGAATGTGCAGTGCTCAGTAGTGGCCGGGCCACGGGAGGTGCTTGGTAGGTGGTGGCTGCTTTGCAATGACGAGAGAGTGATGTAGGTGTATTCATTTATATTTATCACACAGCCAGCACTACAGCCCAACTCCTCATCCTCCAGAGGGAGAAACTGAGGCCCAGGGCAGACAGAGTTTCAGGGTTTGGGAAGGTCGAGGCCCAGGTGAGAACCCAGCTATTTCCCCTCCCGCCCAGGACCCACCATAGCTGGGGGGCCGTCTTGGTAACCTCTCTGATGACCTGTTCTGTGCTGCAGCAAAATCGAAGGCTCCCAGATGTGCCCCCTTCTAGGAAGCCTGCTTGTCTGTCTGAGACAGTTTTCAAGTCATTTGTTTATGAGTAAATGACTGTGGTTATCAAGTGCCAATGGGAAACAACTGGAATATCTAGTAAAGGTGTGGCCAAATGAATCGGCCCTTCCTTGTGACATGAAGCAAACTTTAGGTGAGAGGTTTTAGAATATCTCAATTTTTTTAAAGCCGATTATGTAAAGATAATCAGATTTAGAAGAGAAATCAATGAAACTGAAAACATAATATCAATTTAAATTGATCAATATCAATTTAAAACTTTTTTTTTTTTTTTTTTGAGACAGGCTCACTCTGTTGCCTGGGCTATAGTTCAGCAGCATCATCATAGCTCACTACAACCTCAAACTCCTGGGCTCAAGCAATCCTCCTGCCTCAACCTCTCAAGTAGCTGGGTCTACAGGCATGCACCCCCATGCCCAGCTAATTTTTCTATTTTTAGTAGAGATGGGGTTTTGCTATGTTGCCCAGGCTGGTCTCAAACTCCTGGCCTCAAGTGATCCTCCTGCCTCACCCTCTCAGAGTGCTGGGATTACAGGCATGAGCCACCGTACCTGGCCAAAACTTGTTCTTTGAAAAGATAAATAAAATTGATAAAACTTTAGTCAGGCTAACAAAGAAAAAAAAAAAGACAAAAATTACGAATCTCAGAAATGAGAGAAGGCCCATCACTAATCATCTCATTGACATTAAGAAATAATAATAAAGGAATATTATGAACAATCTATGCCCACACATTTATTAACTTAGATAAAAAGTTTTCCTTGAAAAAGACAAACTACTAGAACACATACGAGTAGGAATAGATAATCAAAAAAGGTCTTTATCTACAGAAGTAATTGAATTAATAATTAATAACCTTTCAAAAAAGAAAGAATATCTGTGAAATTACATGAAAAGGGCTGGATGTAAAATCAAACTGTAACAGACGGAACGGCCTGAAAAATGGTAAAATGTTTTAAAAGTTGTCTCTTTAAAATCTCCTGACTCTTCTTGAGAATTAAAACCTGCATACCTACCTGAGACCCATGATCAGAGGGGCAGGGGAATGTCCTTTTTCTTTGCACCACAGGAGATGGCTCAATGGGATTGTCGGGGCAGAGGTCACTAGATTGTCTTTGCTGGAGATGGGATGGATCAGAACCATCAACTATAACTAAACAGCAGTAGCCTGACACTGAAAACCCTCCCTTTAAAAGCTCTGTATTTCTGCTTATAGGGAGAAAAATGGTTCTTTAAGACTACTGGAGTCAGCCATCCTCCTCATTTGCCAGCAAATTAATAAACCTCCCTTTCCTTCTGCTCAAACTACTTGTTCTCCTTCTGATGCGGCCTCAGGGACAAGTGCCGAACTTTCGGTAACAAAACCTGAATGATGTCAACTGTGAAAAATGTCCACAGAAAATAGCCTGTGGGTTTTTCACCTTGTGTGCACTTTTGGTTAATTTAAAAATTTTCTATAATAATCTTATATCTTTATAATCACATTTAAAATCTTTACTAAAACAAGGTGGTGCAAGAGAACAGAATAACAGGTTTTCAGGGAGAATATGTTCCCCCATGCTCACATTCTTCTGGAGCACCCCGTGTCAGGGCCAGCGCAGAGAGCAAGTGCAGACGGAGCCCCGCCCTTTGTGAAGCCTGCACGCTTAAAGGAGAAGAGAGATCTTGATCAAATATTTCCATGAACTAGAGATACTGCAACTGTAACTAATGTCACAAAAACATACCCTGTGTGCAGGGAGGTGGTTGGCCTCACAAGGGAAGCTGGGACTTGAAGGCTGGTTTCAGTCAGTCAGAGGGAGAGGGAAGGAAATACACTGTAGGCAGAGGAAACGGAACATGCAAAGGCCCTGTGGTTGTGTTGTTTTTTCAGTGTTTGGGGTGCTGTAACAAAATACCATTTGCTGAGTGGCTTATCAACAACAGAAATTTATTTCTCACAGTTCTGGAGGCTTGGAAGTCCAAGATCAAAGTACCAGCAGATTTGGTGTCTGGTGAAAGCCCATTTTCTGGTTCATAGACAGCACCTTCTCACTGGGCCACCTTCTCACTGGGCCTTCTCACTACTTTTATAAGGACACTAATCCCATTCATGAGGGCTCTGACCTCATGATCTAATCACCTCCCAAAGCCTTACCTCCTAACACCATCACATTGGGGGTAAGGGCTTCCACATACGAATTTGGGGGAAGCATAGTGGTGGGGACGGAGCGGGGGAAGTAAGAGTGGGGACGCCCTATATGGTTGGAGCCAAGATGGGGCCAGATGTGAGGGGATGAGATCAGATTTGCGCTTTGCAAAGGTCATCCTCTCTGCAGTGCAGAGAGTGGCTGGGTGCTTGAAAGCACTCAGGCCTTCCATTTGCAGCTGCCCAGAGTCCCCGTGTGCTGGCAGCAGAGACGGGCACATCCTGGAGCAGTGCGATCATCACTGTGTCAAGCATGTACTTTTGTAGCTTTGCAATGAGCTATCTTCTAAGGAAGGAGAGTATCTGCCTCATGGAATGTTCTTGAATACCATGGCAAGAAACAGGTTTTGAGGGAAACCTCGTGATTTTTTTTTAAAAATAAGATGATCTGTTGTTGCCAAGTGCAGCTGCGGCCCAGTCACGGAGGGGTGCCTGGCATTTATTTTCAGCTTCGACAGGCAAGGCGAAGTCATCTGTGAAGAAGTTAAGCTGCACCCCCAGGGATACAGGCAGGTGTAGGAAAATGAGGCTCCAGCGGCAAGAGGAGGTCCCCGCAGGTCTGTGGAGCTGACCCCCAGGACCTGGGGGGGTGGTTTGGTGGGAGGCCCTCGGTCAGAAAGTGTGGGAGGGGCTTTGAGCAACGCCGGGGGTGTGGACACTGATTTTACACCCCCCCCCCACTCAGCAAGACCTTTTATTTGAAGTGCTGATGGAGCGTGCTCCTCAGTCTTCTGCCCTGGGAGACAGTTGCCCCTGCGCCGAGTGCCAGGCCCCAGGCAGGGATTATGCCCGGCTGCCAGAGCAGAGACTGGGATCCCAGTGTCTGGGCAACTTTTTCTTCTGGTTTCACCTGGACTCTTCAGAATCATGCCCATTGCTGGCTGAAAAACCTCACTGTTTCCATTTCTAACATTTAAAAAAATCTTTAAAGCAACTTTTATTATGGAAAATGTCAAATATGTGCAAAGTGGAGAGAAGAGTCTAATGGGCTCCTGAGACCAATCTCAAGAGTGACCAACGCTCTGCTCTTCACCCCTCCTCCCCTCCCAAATGTACCAGTTCACATGAAGATACTTCGGCTTGTTCTCTACACGTGTCTACCAGGAAGAATTTTTTTGTAAGTGTAGTCACAATACCATCAGCATAGCTAATAAAGTTAACAGTCCCTCAATATCTTTTAATATCCCCATTATCTTTAGCAATGTCTTTTTACAGTTTGTTCAAATCTGGTTCCGAAGGCCACACACTGCACTTGGTCTATATCGCGGTTGCAACATGGTAAGACGTATTACTATTTTCAACGTGCTGCAGTGATGACTTTGATAAGTCCTCACACACAGTCTACAAAGGGCCTCCCATCCACGGCCGAATGACCAAACACACCGCCACCCTGGAGGTGGGTAGGTAGCCTCCGTTTTCTCCAGCCAAGAGCACTGAGGTCTGGGGAGGGAAGTGGCCATGCAGCTCTGCGGTCACAACCCACTGCTCCATTTACATTTGTACACTGAGCTCCTCCAACTGTGGGGAGGGGAGAAAATGCCACGTCCATCTTCTTTGAAAGGCTACGAAAGTTCTAGCAGGCTCTCTGCTGTGCGCCAGCCAATTCTAAAATTCCTACCCAACCTGGGGTCCGCTGCTCGCCCACCACACGCATGGTGCCCCTACACACAACCCCATTCCGCCCCCAGTGCCTCCAGGAGGAAGTCTGGACTCCTGCAAGAGGCCACTCAAGGCCCCTGCAGCCCATCCATCCCCATCTCTCCCCACATCATCACACCCACTCCAGCCAAACCCACCGGGACACCCAAGTGCAGATTCTGCTAAACCAACTGGAGACTCTGGTGTGGCTCGACAGTTGATTTTAGGGCACTAAAGAGGGACCTAGCACTGTCTAGCACCCATGTGTACCAGGCACATAACTCCTTTTAATGCTGGGCAGTAAAATTCCAACTTTATGGATGAGAAAACCGAGGCTCAGAGAGGACGAAGGCCCCCTAATTAGTCCTGGCCCTCAGTGGGTGCTGGGATTAACTAGAGCCCAGCAGCCACGCCCCGGGTTCTTCCTGCTGCCTCTCGGCCTCCCCTCCTCCCACAGGGCAGGGAGTGGGTTTGGCCCCGGAAAAGAGGCGGGGAGGCCCCACTTCTGTGGGTCAAGGCTCCTCACGCTCCCTCGCCCCAGGAGGGCAGTGCCCCAGCAGAAGTTTCCGCTGCTTTCTTTGATCTGCAGCCACTCACTGGAGAGCTGATGCTGCCAAGAAGGAAACCATGTCGTCAGCAGCCAATCCGCAGAGGGCAGTCACAGGGTGGAAACAGACTCTCGTGTGTCTTTTCCAGATGAAACGTGTAGCTTATTCCGCAGGAACGGTCACCCTCCTTTGGGTGTGCAAATGCTGACTGGGCCTCCCTCCTCCCCTGCCCTGCCCAGAGTCGCCTCGGTCTTGGCCACTCAGCTGGTCAGCACAGAGCTGGCACCTGCACACATCGCCCTGCATCACCAGCCTGCTGACTTCATGAGGTCCCTGAGGGGCTGCCAGGCGGGGAAATTGGGGGGTAAGACAAGGAAGCACCTTCTAATGAAGAGGGCTGTCCAGGCTTGGAGTGGGGCTTCAACCATTTCCTTCAAACCCCTAGAAAAGTTCAGAAAGGCTGTGGCTCAGGCAGCCAGAGAGACCCTCTGAAGTTTACGTAGGAGAGTTTAAAGAGGGAATTATGATGTCATTATTACCGGAAAACTAGAGTTGAGAAACGTAAAGTTAATGGCCTGCACATCAGGTTTAGGGCCTGGCACGTCGTAGGTCTATGGCACACACTGTTGAACCGGCGAGCTCTGCCAGGCCCTGTGTGCGAGGCCCGGGCTGGCCCTGCAGAGCTGCTGTGGTGACTTCCTTTCTTCTGAGCTCCTTCCGGTGGGGCCATGAGAATCCCTGTGGCCTCGTCAGCATTACTGATAGGGATTTAGTAAAATTCCCTATGGGGTGGCACGCTCTTGCACTTGGGGACCCCCCTCAGCCATCTGAATGAGGCCTACATACGTCCAGGTGGGAAGAGTCCCAAGGCGCCCTTGGGCACCACCGTCATTCACTCCACAAACACTGGAATGCCACCAGGCGCCAGGCCCAGTGCCACAGCCTGAAACCCCCCCAGAGCCGCTGCTTTGTCCTCACTGGGAGCGAGGCCTTCTCTGGGCTGGCAGTGGCCCTACCCCAGGTTTTACAGCTGGGGACACCAAGGCCCAGAGGCTTCTTTTCGTTCCTAATTAGCAGCTTAACCCCAACATGAAGACACCTGGCCCCCACATACCAACCTGCTGTCCCCATTTCCACTGTGACAGCTCTGAAAGGTCAAGGTGTACTAAGTCAATAGGAAAACGAGGCTTCGCTGCTCAACAGCTTCATCCAGGCAACAAATGTCCTCCTGTATGTGACACCCCCCCAACCCTGGGCAGTAGCGGGAACTGTTCCGAGTGCAGGAATTGAGTACTGTATGGGGAAGTTGGTCACCCTGAGGCTTGGGAAGAGGCGGTGGCAGGAGGGTTTCTGGAGAAACAGGAGAGAATGCCTGATCACATGGGAGAGGGGCCAGGCCCACCAGCACCCCTGGTAAGGCCTGATGGCAGCAGAAAGGCTGCTGCCCGTGGACCACCACACACACAGCGGGCTCAAGACCAGCTGTGTGAAAGCAGGCAGCACTGTAGCTCAGAGCCAGGGTCTGCCACCAATTAATTTTGCCACCCATAACTCTTCTGAGCAATGTCCCCGTCTGTGATCACCACAGGGCTGTAGGGAGGCTGGAGCGGAAAGCAAATGTACAGCCCCTGCCTGGCAGCCCAGAGGGCATGCTGGGCAGTTTGGCCACTCCTGTTATCACTGGCCTGCAGCTGTGGTTTGTGGGAGGACCGTGACCACCAGGAATTAGATCCAGAGTAGAGCCACAGACGGTGCCCTCAGCCCTCGGCCAGGGGGTGCAGCACTCATTGCCTGGGAGCTGAGTCAAGCCAGAAGAGGGCCGGGCTGCTCAAGGCCTTCGGGAGCCCTGGGAAGCCCCTGGCCTTGAGCCTGGGGTTTATAGCACTTCCTCTTCAGCGAAGAGAGAATGCTCCCAGCTTTGTCTACAAAGCATTGGGCGTCCTGTGCTGTCGCCCTTGGGTTCCCAGCCTGTGGCTTCCTGGAGGACAGACAGGCCTGTGGGCAGGCCAGGAATAGAGCAGGGTCCCGTGAGCCCTGGTGGGGATTCCCGGACCTCAGTTCTGCGGTTGGTTCAGTGGGGGTGAAATGCTGGTTTTGCAGTGTGTGGTGGCCACTACAGCATGAGGGTGTGGTCCTGCACTTGGGAGCCCGGCGAGCCAGCGGCGGACCCCACCTCACTTGGCCAGGAATCTCTGGGCCTTGGCGATGGACACCCCAGGATTGCTGGGAAGGACCCACAGGTGGTGGGCACGTAGATTTTCTCTGTCCACGGCAGTGGGGTCACAGCAGACAGTCTCGAGGGCCCCAGGAAGCACAGGTCCGCCTCCTCCCTCCAGGGCGTGGGGAGGCAGCACTGCTGGTCCCCACCAGGGGACTGGGAGGGCAGCGTGGGGAGGGCAAGAACACGTGGGAGCCTGCATTCCGTGCCAGGACATGAGCAGAAGCTCCCCTGGGGGTCGCCAGTTGTGCTCCCCCAGCCCCGGGTGGTGTCCCCATATCACAGTCAGGAAGGAAGCAGCTGGCTCCAGGTCCCCCAGCTCTGCAGGGGAATAGGGGAGGGCTCCTCCTATCACTTCTCTCAAGTGGCAACAAGGAAGGAGGAATGTCCAACAAAAACACACGTGCCCAGGAGCTCCTGGCTTAGGACTGCTCTGAGGATGAACGTTTAGTGAGCCCCTCATATTCAAAAGGTGGCCTTACCTGGAAGGGGAGGGTCATTGTCCCCACCTGTGACAGAGTGTGCTGGGGTGGCAGACCAGAGGGTGGGGTCCTCTGGACCGTGGTAAGTGGCAGACCGTCTGCCTGCCCCTTTGCCACTATCCTGTCCTGCAGACGGTGGCCTGGAGCCCCCAGCCAGGCCCCAGTGGGCATACACAGCTCAGCTGCTGCCCTTGGTCCCTGCCCTCTGGCCTGGCCACCATGAGGAATCAGGGCCGGTGGTTTCCTGTCTCGAAGGGGTGGTGTGCCCTCCCTGCAGGGTGGGGTGATGGTAAGGTGACCACGTCAGGGATGAATGGCCTCTGCAGGGCCTGACCCCCCCCAACGGCCCCACGGAAACGAGGGGCAGTAACCCCATGATTCTGGAGCCACAGACCCGGCAAGTGTCCTTGCAGGGCTCACCTACCACACGGCGAAGGAAGTGAGAAGCAACCTGCAAAAACGGGATTTTCTCCTTAGCTACTGGACTTAGTGTGGCCACTTCTCCTTGGCATTTCCATCTCTGCTCTTTTTGTGTCCAGGGTCCAGCAGACCACAGGGAGCAGAGGGACCTTGCCTTGTTGACCTTTGTACTCTAGCATCTATGTGGCTGGACTATGTCATCTTCACAACCAACTCTTACACCAGGGGTCCTACTGTGACCTCCATTTACACCTGAGGATACCAAGGTGCAGAGAATAACTTGCCCAAGGGTGCACAGCCAGGGGTGACAGAGCCAGGACTGGAGAGTCAGGATGCCTGGAAATGACATCCCTGCAAATATGCAGTAAATACGTAACTCACAAGGATTAGAAAGAGTGCTTGGCAGAAGCAGCCACCCCCTGCCACCTTTCAGAATTAGAGGGATTTTGGTGACATGAGGTTTTTGGAGTGTTAACTGGACTCTGTAGTCACAGTACCCAAGTTGAATCCTGGCTCTGACCTCCTGACAAGTGCCTAATGTCTATGTCTCAGTTTTCTCATCTGTAAAATGGGGCTGTTAGTTAATACCCATAGAGCGCTTAGAAGAATGCTTGGCACGCTGTTAGCCCCAGTGTGAGCTGCTACTATTATTAGCACATACACCCACACCAGTCAGATGTGAGGTGATGTCATTACTAGTCATTGCTAGTTGGATAAAGTGAGGCAACTGTCCCTGAAAATACTACTAACCAACCACATGGGTGATGTAAGGCCAGCGGTGGGCTCTAAAGCAACCGCTTACTTCCCACTCTCTGCACTTGCAACAGCACCAAGCTGGTGATGCCATCCAACAGGCTACTTTGAAGAGAAACCAGGCGCAGGGACTTCCTTTCTGTTCCTGGACTGCTGCGCAGACACAGGCCACCCAGGCACAGCCACAGACATCACTGCCTGTGCTGACCCTGGTATCTGTAGTGGCAGGGGCCTGAGCACTGAACCCCCCAGGATGGTTCCAAAGACACTTAGCTGTGATGTGAGCACTCCCGGGTCCAGGGTCAGGCTAGAGGCCCATCTCTGCATTTGAGTGCACCAAGCAGCCCTGGGTTAACAGAGTCACTCAGCACTTACCCTGCTCTTGCAGGTATGGGCATTTGTGAAGCAACTATGCTGACGTTATTTATAGAATCACAGCAAAAGGTGATGGCCATCAGGTGCACACCTGTGAGATTAGGTAAATCAACAGGAAAGGGTGTCTGTATGCACCACCCCAGGCTCTGCACCAACCTCAGGCACACCCCATCAGACGATCCCCTGGCACACCTGTGAAGGGGGCTGTCCTGGTATAATACAGGTGTCACTTCTTATCAGTTGGGGTAGGACTTGATAAAAAATGGCACTGGGGTGGCTGGCCAACTATCTGGGAAAAAATACAGCCAAACCCTTAAGCCTCAATCCTTGTACACAATATATATGCTTCAAAGATGAACTCTACATAAAGTATATGGGTGCTTGAAAAACATGGAAGATTTTTATACTCTTAAGGTGGAGAAAGCATTTTAAAACATGCCTATACATCCTAGACACAATAAAGAAAAATAGGATAAACAAAATTTAAATACTTCTGTATAAAACCCACTTCTCTGCCCCAGATGAAAGGGGCACATGCTAATTTTTTTAAAAAAGTACTTGCCTCAAATAACCAAAGTTGAGTGTTAGCTTACAGAATAGTGAGAAAAGGGATGCTCAACTTCAAAAATAGGCTCTAAAGGACGTCATCTCTTACATGTTTGTGACATTGTGACATGCAGCAGGAGGCATTCCATAGGCTGAAATTTCCCTTCAAGAGCAATGCACAAGAAGATACAAGGGATCTTCAAAAAGTTTATGGAAAATTCATATTATGAAAAACCTGTGCATGGATTTCAAAATTCTTCTGCACCAAAATAAACTCATACTAACTTGTTATAACATGTCTGAATAGGATCCAGTTTGAGGCTGGAAGGGTAAGACATCAGTTTGAAAAGAGCCCTATCAGACCAACATGAATCCTGCTGAAGTTGAAGAACATCACATTTATGGTGAAGTTTGGGTGGAAGAATGGTGAAATCGTTGATGCTTTTCAGAAAGTTTATGGGGACAACGCCCCAAAAAAGTCAGCAGTTTGCCAACAGATAACTTGTTTTAAGAATGGACAAGATGATGTTGGAGATGATGCCTGCAGCGGCAGATCATCCACATCAATTTCTGAGGGAAAAAATCTTGTTCACGCCCTACTTGAAGCAATGGCCAATACTGTGGACATCTCAACTGGTTCAGCTTACACAATTCTGACTGAAAACCTAAAGCTGAGCGAACTTTCTGCTTGGTGTGTGCCAAAACAGATCAGCTGCAGACAAGAGCAGAACTTCCAATGGAAATTTTAAACGAGTGGGATCAAGATCCTGAAGTATTTCTTTGAAGAACTGTAACAGAGATGAAACGTGGCTTTACCAGCACAACCCTGAAGTCAACGCACAATCAAAGCAACGGCTACCAAGAGGTGGACGTGTCCAGTCAAAGCACAAGTGGACCAGTCAAGAGCGACGGTCATGGCAATAGTTTTGGGGGATGCTCAAGGCACTTTACTTGTTGATTATCTGGAGGGCCAAAGAATGACAACATCTGCTATTGAGAGTGGCCAAAGCTTTAGCAGAAAAACTGCTGGGGAAGCTTCACCAGAGAGCCCTTCTCCACTAGACAACGTTCCTGCTCACTCCTTGCATCTCACGAGGGCAATTTTGCCAGAGTTTTGACACGAAATCATTATAGTCCTGATTTGGTTCCTTCTGACTTCTTTTTGTTTCCTAACCTTACAAAATCTGTAACGGGCACCCATTTTTCTTCAGTTAATAAAGTAAAAAAGACTGCACTGACATGGCTAAGTTCCCAGGACTCTCAGTTCTTTAGGGAGGGACTAAATGGCTGGTATAATCACTTACAAAGTGTCTTGAACCTGATGGAGTTTATGTTGAGAAATGCAGTTTATATTGTATCTTTTAATTCCACTTTTCCATAAACTTTCTGAAGTCTCTTCGTACATGTCTGAGGATATCCATAGAAATATTCAGATAGTGAATAAACAAAAAAAATTCTAAATGTTTTATCAATGAGGAACTTGTTAATTTATATAATAGAATAATACAGCTATAAAAATAATTATGCAGCTCTATAATTATTGACATGAAAAAGACATCTGAGTAAATACATTTTTCTGAAGTTACAGAAGAACAGGCATAGTATACTCTTTAATGTAAATTTCTCTATGTATGTATTCATAAATACTACATTCAGATGTCTGGAAAGATGGTTGCACAAACGTTAGCAGTTACTGTCTCAGGAGGATGGCAGTACAGATGATTTTTCCTTTTGTCTTATAGTTCGTTAAAAACAGGTTTTTTTTATACAATTAATGTCAATCATAGTAACATATAAGTTTTATTTTTTCAGAATAAAACAAAGAATGAGCTTTGTCTATCATCCAGGGACAAAAATGCTGTGTTTTCTTTTGCAAGACAGAGTTAGTAGTTCCTATGTGTACTGGAGGGTGGGTGGGGTCAACTCATTTCTCAGCAGCACCCTGACCTCTCCCCCCCGCCCCAAGCAAAGCAGCACAACAGCACTTTCAGTGTTGCCTGTAAGGAGAGCTTAATGATCTCCATCTGGAACAATGTGACCTGGGCACTTTCTGTCTTCCACTGATGCTCATAATTAAGAAGCTGGGGTTCTTTATATAAAAATCTTTACTACGACAAATAAAAACAACAGACTGTTTTTAAAATTTTTATTTGGTGTTAACTCCACAACAAAACAAAAAATCAGTTACTCTGGTGTACGTGAAATCAGAACAATACAACCACGGGGAAAAAAATCTCAGCCCAGGAATGGAAACTGATACTTCAGTGCTATGGATATGCAATGCGCTTCATACCACAGTGCGTTTCAGCGTTTGCCAACTTTTTTTTAATGATTTTTCTTTGTGATCATCCATTCACAAAACTAAAAACCACACTTTCAACTCTGTTGCTGAAAGCCTCTGAGCTCCAGCTACTTAACTATGAAAACAAATAAATACATAATTTGTTAATCCCTTTGCCCATTTATAATCCATCCCCGTTCCCCTGTGGAAGGTGCTGTATCTTCCCACCCATGTCTGAGGAAGCCTGCACCTTTGCCACCTAGAGCCCTTTCCTTATAAACAGCAGCTGTCCAAAATCAACTATGCTCAAGGTTGTGTCTGAAATCTAATTATTTGGTCTCAGCTACATAAGCAACGATTTCTAGGATAATCGTCACAGTAGTGATTTTAGGAATTTACAACTTCCAATCTTTTTTTGCCTTTGCTGTTAAATTATATTTCAGTGCAGATGCTAATCAATTTTTAGGAAGCTCCAGAAGAAAGAAAAATACACAAAAACTTATCTGAAGTCGGTAAATAAATAACAGCAACATAAAACCTTACACATGCACACGCACACACACACACACACACACACACACAAACCCACTTTAAAGTGTCAAAAGATGTGCTGTATAAAAATAAACCCTAACCTGTGGTGGGATCAAACCCAATGGGCACGTCAGGCTTCTCACAGTGAGGACATACAGGGCCACGAAGACTCCACGGTCTCTGATGGTATATTCTGTGATATCAATTAAGAAAAAGGCAACAAAACCCAAATGTTCAAAGCAAATCACAGATTTAACAGCCAGTTCAGCTCCCAGCTAATAAATTATATATTTATTGCCTGCCAGAATAAGTAGTGAAGCTGTCTAGTCCCTAGCAGACTTTTCTGCTGTTCCTGATGTTCCAGACATGCTACAATGATTTCACAGATTAGGTGTTTTTTTTTTTTAAACGATGAGTCGGTTAAAAAAGAAAAACAATTAAAAATGCTTAGATTTTGCAACTATTGCTCCTCCTAGCCTTGACCTGCTGCACCACGTTGTGACAGCTCGAGGAGGTGATCAGCACGTACAGACATGACATGTCCAGGTGTCCTGACCCCTGGGTTCACCAAGTGACACTGGACAGTCAGCACAGCAATCACACAGGCATGTGGGAAAGCCATTACTCTACCCGCCCCGCCCCACCACACACAGAACCTGCCCAGAACATTCTCTCAAACACAAAATGGGATATAAGCTACACTACATCATAGCCACAAGAGCAGCTAGCTGCAGCAGCCAAAGATTTCTTCAGGTGATGAGGTGGCCTTTACTGAATGCCAAATGTTTACAATTTCAAGTTTTGGGGGCTTCAATTCAATGTAGGTCACCAGAAAATAATAATTTGCAACTATGTTCCTTACCATGTATTGTAAGACTCACCACAAAGAACCCTGAATGATGTTTTGGCATAAATGCAACTGCAATATAAGAACAGGTTGTGGGGAGGGGTGCGCACCCCACTCTGCCTCACATACTGCCCCCTACCCCAAATCCTTGGCTTCTTCAGTTAGCAAGAAAGTCACAAACCATAGTATCTTCCATGATACTTTAGAGGGGGAAATCCTAAGATAGAAAACACAGTATTTTGTAAGTCTCTAAAAGCACACCCTTGTAGGTTCCCACTTCAAATGTACATGAGATTTTACTGAATGAAGACTGCAGATGAGTCACCCTTGCTTCCCTCTGGCCTTCAAAAGGCACTGAGCCACTGCAGGGTAAGGATTTATATCCCAGTTCTTAGAGAACAAAGCCTAAATATTCCAAAGCTAAAGTCTCTGAATAGCAGAAGTGGTTGTTGACACTGCAATGCTAATAAGGTAATAGTGAAATAACTGCAGTTAGAAGGAAAATTAACTGCAGTTAAGATGCAAAAAGCAGTGAAACTTCTAAGACAAGCACATGCACACCCATTCTTGATTTGACAACACAATCTAGTCTATTTCAAATAGCCAAGAATTTAACAGCTGGGAAAAAAAAAATCTTCAACAGGATAGCTGTCCTCAACTCTAAAATAAGCAAGAAGAGAAAGATAATTACTGATCTGAATCAGTTAATTGAAGAAGAAACCTAAGTTGTTGTTTTAGATTAACAGGCTCACAAAACAGTAATTTTCCATCACATATCACTTTTAAAAAATAATTTGTACTACTTTGCAGGTTTAGAGATGAGTTCGAGAAAAGAGCTCCTCTTCGCTAGGGTCCACCCATTCACCTCCACCTTCTGAGCCTGTATCTTCTGAGTCGGAGCTAGCACTGGAATACATCTTTCTGCGGAAGCCATTTGGTTTTGCTCCAGAATTTCTCTCTCCTGTACATGTTGCTTCATAAACAGAAGACACCTAAGATTAAAAGAATTTTCAACAGATCAAAAAGACACGTTATTTTCCAAAAGGGCTGAGATACTCTTTATTTACATACAGAGATTAAATTGTTTTCCTGTGGAGAGTTACAAAAATGTGAAGAGTTTTACTGTTTCAGAGCAAAACCACCTCTCCTCCTCATCCATGAAGGACCCAAAATCCTAATTCTACATGTTCAGTCACTTGGACAAAATGTTGGCTATGTTAGGATAGGATACAAAGAATTCTTTTAATTTTTTCAACAAGTCTTTGAATGCCTGCTACGGACTAGGAACTGTGCTGGGCATAGGGACTCCAGTGGTGGGATAGACATGGCATGTGGGGCTCACATTCCAGTGAGAAGACGAACAAGCAAACCGACAAGTAAGACTCCAGACTGCAGCACACACTGAGGGCGGTGAGGGGAGTGCCTCAGACAGAGTGTCAGGAAGGTAGTTCTGGGCGAGAGTGCTCGGGGAACTCTGAAGGCTGAGAGGCCAGCCATGCCGAGGTGCCAACGCTATGTTGTGTGGGACTGTCCTCCCACCAGAAGGGTAGCATCTCTGGCCACCAGGACACTAGATGCAAGTGGAAGTCCCTCCGCAGTCACACCCACTAGCAATGCTCCCCTTGCCCCATCGCATGACTAGCAACACCCCCACCCCATACCTAAATGGCAGCACTCTCCCTGGTTGAGAACTCAAGGCAGGAAAGCCACACAGAGTGAGGGAAAGTAGCGGCAGATGGGGACAAAACCTAAAAGGCCTCACAGGCATGGAGGGGAGTGTGGATTTGTCCCACATGCAAAGGCAAAGAGACATCAGCAGACTCTGGGGCCCACTTCACATGCGCACTTCATATATGGCTGTGTGACTTTAGGTTCTTAATCTTTGTGTGCCTCAGTTTTCTACTCTGCACAATGGGCATGACAACAGCACCTACCTTACAGGGTTGTTGTGAGGACTAAAAACATACCACCTGTGAGGCCACTGTGTCCGCCATGTGGAGAGAAGACTGGAGGAAGAGGACAAGAAGAAGGGGGACAGACAGTGGAAAGACCACAGCAGCCATTCAGGAGCGACAGTGGTTTGAATGAAGGGGAGAGTGGTGGAGACGAGAGAAGTGGGAGGGTCTGGAGTGGCTGAGAGGTGGAATAGTCAGGACTGGCAGGTGGGCTTTGTGCAGAAGGTGACAGAGGACTGACGCCCATTCTCCATTCGGGGCTAACGCTGGGGGGAAACCGTGTACTGGGGGCCTCAAACACCTGCCTGTCCTGTGAAGTCTGACAGGCCAACAGCAGGACTCCGACGGCGATGCTGTAGGGTGCTCAGGAAGACAATTCCTACAGGACTTGAACCGACGCTGACAATCAACACTGAGAAGGAAAAGAAGTTTCCCTAGATTCGTTCACCTGCCTGCCTAACTGGGGAAGGCCTGAGATGAGACTGACCCAGGCACAGGCCCTGTACTGGCCTTCAAGGTGGTCACGGGCTTGCTGGGGAAGGCAGAAACGCAGACATCGAGTGCAGCCAAATGCTCTGGCTGCAACAAGGAGCATCCTACACAGGGTGCAGCAAGGACACAAACAGGATGGAATGCGTTCTGCAGAGGCCAGGACAGGCAGGGAAAAGGGCACTGGAAGGGCTCCCTTGTGGTGCACTTTGGAAGATGAAAGGGTGCCCATCCAAGGATCTGAGGGGCAGTGACAGGGTCAGCCCTGCATTTAGAAAGCCCTGCTGGCAGCAGTGTGAGGGAAAGACTGGAGGGAGCATGGGGGCTCGTTACAGGAAGCCGTGCAGTAAGTGGTCGAGGCAGGGGACGATGCAGACCCAAACCAAGGGCCAGAGAAAGGGAAGGCCACGTCCACGGACCTTGCCGATTCCTGGGAGGGGGTGGGGCACTCATGTGATTCCAGCTTTCTGACTAGAGTGACAGCTGAGGTGGTGGCCATTTTTAAAGTTAACAGTAAGGAGGAGGACAGTCCACTTACCCTATTAAAATCTAACAGACGTTCTTCATTACTGGGTATTTCTTTAACATCTGGATATTCTTCTATACCATTCTCTCCCTTGGCATTTGTATAACATTCTTAATCATTTTGAATGGAGAAGGGAAAAGAGGGAAAGGGGGAAATTCCATTAAGACACAGTTATGAAACACATTTCTGTTTCATTTTTTGCTGAAAAGTTAGATCAGTTAGGTCTCCCAACCCGTTGGAGATTTTAAGTAGTCACTGAAAGCCCAGCCAGCCAGATGTGAAAGAGAAAAACGCTGTGCCAATAAAAAAATTCTTAGATTGTTTGGTGAGTTGTTTTTTAAAAAACAGGCCAGCATAACCATACATTCCTGTTATTCCACCATGAGACATTCACTGGACAAATACATACTCACACCTATAATGTGACAGGCCCTGGGAACACAGGATAGAGAGACCAACAGGTCCTGCTCTCCAGAAGGAATGCTGTATGGAGGGAGACAGACGATGCACCGTACGTATGCTCATATAGCACGTGAACAAGGAGTCTCACACAGGAGGAAGCACAACGGAGAAAACAGAACAGGGCAACATCCTTGTTCATTCTTCCTTGACTCAAAAGCATACTAAACTATGTATTTATTATATCTGTGGGACGGGGAGGGGGGATCAGGCAAACAGCCCACAGAATGGGAAGGAAATGGAAGCTGGAATGAGAAGTCAGACAAATCCAATGAGTCCAGTGGTTCTCAGCCCTGGTTGCATACTCTCATCCCCTGGGGAGCTTTAAGAGCAGCCTAGACTCCTACCAGAGACTCTGACTGAACCGGCCTGGGTAGGGTGTGGGCATTTTCTGAAAAGGTCGCTAGCGATTCTCACTCACAGCCAGGGCTGAGAACCTCTGCTCTTCATCTCAACCTGCCTCTTATTCCTCATAACTCCATGAAAGAGGTGGCTGGGTCAGAGGCGCAGGAAAGAGTAAGAAGGGCAGGGCTGGACTGGACTCTGGCTTTGACAACCATGGTATGTAAGTCCTTTAACACCCTTGAGCATCTATTTCCTCAAAACCAGATGACTCCTGCCACCCCTTGCCGCAGTTACCATGAGGTAGTTCAATCAGACATATCGTAGACATATGCCTACCCCGTGCGCAAAACCCCAGAGGACAAGGCCAGTGCCCAATAACTGCTGTGCCTTCCACCACTGGGTGGCAAGCCTGTGTCAACGGTAACGCTATCTGGGCCCTTCTGGGCCTCTCCCCACAGCTGCACTGGCCACACAGAAGACTCTCCACAACCTTCAGTTTTCTCCGATGGCTTCAAGCACTCCCAAGTTACTGTTTTAGGTTCATGAGAATAACCCAGGTTAGTTCTGGGACTAGACAGACTTCTGTCAATTCCAAGTTATGCTATTTACTTATTTACTTGTTTTTGTTTTGTTTTTTTGAAACAGGGTTTCGCTCAGTCACCCAGGCTGGAGTGTAGTGGCCTGATCACAGCTCACTGTAGCCTTAACTCCTGGGCTCAAGCGATCCTCCTGTCTTAGCCTCCCCAGTAGCTGGGACTACAGGTGCGTGCCACTATGCTTGGCTAATTTTTTAATTTTTTTTTTGTAGAGACAGGGTCTTGCTATGTTGCCCAGGCTGGTCTCGACCTCCTGGCCTCAAGCGATCCTCCCGCCTCAGCCTCCCAAAGTGCTGGGATTATATACGTGAGCCACTGTGCCCAGCTTGCTACTTACTTGTGATGTAACTTTGGGCAAACCATTTAACCTCTTTGAGCCCCAGTTCCCTCATCTCTGAAACGGGAGCATTACTACTTCCCCTCACAGGTTTCTGTACAAATTCAAAGAGGTGATATGTGTAGAGCCTCAAGTATAGTGTGTGGCATACACAATAACATGTCCTATGACTACCACTAACCAAAGACATGGGCCTGGGGCTTGGCCTGCTTTAAGGCAGCTGGGGAGGAAGCCATGTGCACTCTGATGAGGCCGAGGGACCCCTGCTCCACCTGTCTGAGGAGGCATCTTTTTCTTGGCTTTTCCTACCAAGCCCCCACCCACTCCAAGCCCCACTCCATTTGGTTACCCCTGGTCCTTGACTAGGATATACTCACAGATGGAGGGAGAGCCATCTGCACCCCAGCCCTTCACCTTCTCTTCCTGTTTCAGGAACCCTGTATGCGTGGAAGGGTTTTATCAGCCACAGGGTACCGGGAAAGGCGATGCTGACTGCTGCTGATGTCTTTCATGACGCTCACGCAAAAGCCACCGGTTTCAGGCTATGACTACGTGCCAGGCACTGTTCCAGGCACTTCACCCTACGTGGAAGGCACTCCTTTTAGCCTCCTTTGACCGACTCAGACTACGGAGGCATAGGAAGGCTCAGTCACTGCCCAAGGTCTGCAGCTGGGAGCGGAGGCACTGGGTCCCGGATGCAGTTGTGTTTGCAAGCCCAAGCTCTTCACCGTTGCCTACGCTGCTTCCCTGCAGGGCTCTCACTTTAAGGCTAAAATAATCTAGCCACTTACATTAACTGAACCTTCAAAGCACTGAAAATCCAAGGGCATGAGCTGTGCAGATTGCCCCTGGGGACAGTGCTACTGCCACACATAGTCTGCAAGGCCCCCTGTGGTCTAGCTGCCTGGCTGGCCTTGTCCCCACCACACTCCACTGCTGTCCCCTATTTGCCAGACATGCTGGGACACACCGAATGCACTCCTGCCCCTGCACCAGCCACTGTTCTGCCTGGTATCTCTCCCTGCAGGCAGCCCCAGATGTCACATGGTTTGTGCCCTATTCCCTCAAGTCCCTGCTCAGGAGGCACCTGATCAGGAGGACGGGGACACGGTCTGTTTGCCTCAGCATTCCCAGAGCCTAGAATAGTACCTGGCACAAGGTAAACACACAATTGTTAGGATGAACACATGGATACACAGCAGGGCTGGCAGGTGGCACAGTGCAAAGAGCTTGGGTTCTCACGCCACGTGGGTGCCTGGACAAGCTGCCTCACTTTTGAGCCTCTGTCTCTTTGTCTTACTATAGAAGGGGACAATGCTACTCCTTCTTTCCAGGGATGCTCCCAGGTCAGCCCTTGGCTCAGAGCAGCACATGGTTGTTATTAATCATTTGCAACACTGGAAGCATCAGGAGTCCTCAGCCCCTTTGGCTGAGTGGGTGAGTGACTACCTGTTTCCCTGGCTAACCTCCTCCGGAGACTACACACCTCACCCACATAAGCTAAAAGAAAGGTGCTTCACGGTGTCACTGCAAGGCACTGTGCAGGGATTCGACTCTCAGTGTGAGCTACAGGTCATTCAAAAGACCGGCCACCATTACCTGTCCACCAAGTGCCACCTCACAATAAAAACCAAGTATTACATACAAGCATTTACCAGTACCTACCAAGAGATTGCACAGATACCCAAGAACCTGGAACTGAAGAGTTGGAACTGGATTCCTTACTAACTGATGATAGAAAACCGGACTAAGGGTGCTAAGATAGCCCTTGACTAATGAAGCAAAACTATTTGAAAATCACCCCACACCACAAGGAATCTCCCCTGCCACAAGGTGGCATCCCACTCTCCCACCGGACTCTTCCTAAGGGGTCCTCCGTAGTACAGCTCTGGGCACTTCCTACCTGCACTCTGTAAACTGCATCTGTGTCTTCCACTCACCTGATTCACCAGACTGGGCGTGTATGAAGCAAAGTCTGTGCTCCTACTGCCCTGGTGTCTGCCTAGGCCCCAAGTGCAGACAGCTGCTGTACAGGGCAAAATTTCCAGGCCACAAGAAGCACAACCTGGATTCCAGCCCACACTTAATAGCTAACTGCATGTTTTGGGCAAATTACAGTACTAAACTTGAGGCTCAGCTTCCTCATCTGAAAACTAGGGGGAACATCTTATAAAGCTCTTGTGTGGCTTATAGAAGATTGAGAGCACCTTGCAAATAAAAAAGGGCTACCCAGATACTAGCTAATGGCAGAGCAAGAGCAGCAACAGGCCTTTTATAAATGTCGTTAAATAAACAAAGATGCTAAAAGTGAAGACTCGGCTCTACACTCTCTTTATGATGCAGATGAACCCTTGGGAAGGAGGAAGGCAGGGTTTTGGGAAACTGTCTGTGGCTACAGACCAGAGAAAAGCAAACACTTCCAAAGCAGAGTCAAACTGGCCAATGTGGCCTTCCATCCCATCAGCTAAGGCCTGTGCTGCAAAGGAAAGCCAGCGACAGCTTTCTGAGCAACTGGTGTGTGTAAGGCATCGTGGCTAATCAGATGTCATAGGCTCCAAGTTAACCATAAATTAGCTGCAGAGACACGATATACGTATGAATATGTAAATATCAGCAAAAGATTTACATAAACCCTTCAGGGCTCTGACGGGACAGAGTATTAAATAGATGTGGTAGCCAATAGAAGACCAGGAGACCACAGTCTGGACAAGCTCAGCTAATCCATTCAGGTTGCATCCTTAGTTCCCACTGCTCCCAAAATTCAGGTCAAGATTTCTTACAGCCTCTGGATGTCCATCTGGAAGGCTCACACACTGTTCACTTAAAAAATACTCCAAACTAAAATCATCTTCCTCACCACATCAGCTCCTGCTCCCTCCCTCCGGAGCCTCCCCTAACTACTCCTCACAGGAAGTCACTCAGCAAACTCATCCTCTACCGAACCCCTCCATTCTGCTCCCTGGCACTGCCTTAGTCCAGGCCTTCATCTTGTCACCCCCAAACCACCGCGAGAGTCTAAGAACCCTGGCAAGTACCCTTCGGTCTCTCAACTCCATTTCCACTGTTACTAGAGTTGCTCTAAACACACATCTGACCATGACACCATCCAATCTGAAATCCTTTAAAGGCTTGCCCTTCCTGCGTGTTGAACTACCTACCTTAGCCAAGCTTCCAAACCTGCTAACATGCTTTGTCCCTGTCTGCCTTTCCGGCCTCAGCTACAACCCAGCAGTGCCCAATGGGTCCCTGTTCCTTCAACTTGCCACAGACCCAGGAAGGTCCTGCGTTTGTGCAGGCTGTTCTTTCCACAGGGACCGCCTTGTGTGTACACATCTCGTCAAAGCTCAGTAAAACATGCTAACGCTTTCCATGCCTTTCCCCTCCATCAGGCCATGGCTGAGTTTCAGAGCAGGGTCCAATTTTCATTCATCTCTGTGTCCCCAGCATGTGACAAAGTGCTAGTCACACAGTAACCTTTTGGTAAATGTTCCTTGGACTGACATGAATAGCAGAAGAATTTACTGCTCTTAATGAATGAGAAGTCAGAATGAGTAAATGAACTAATATAGGCCTCCTTACCTTCACACTCTGATGCAGGAAAAAGAGGAGAGTACAAGGCTTTTTCCCACCAAGTCTGCTTTTCTTGATTTCTATTCATTCCTTGTACATCAGTGTTCAATACAGGAAACTGTTTAGATTAAACCAAATAAGAAAAAGTTTACAAACTTTCAGGATAGAAGAAAAAATTCAAGCATTATTAACTATGAACTATAAACCCAGGATTTTTTTTTTTTTTTTAATTTTTATTTTTTGTGGAGACAGAGTCCTCGCTCTATCGCCCTGGGTAGAGTGCAGTGGCACCACTGCAGCTCACTGCAACCTCAAATTCCTCCACTCAAGCGATTCGCCTGCCTCGGCCTCTCGCGTAGCTGGGACTACAGGTGAGTGCCATGCCCAGCTGATGTTTTTTTCCCCCAGAGACAGGGTCTCGCTCTTGCTCAAGCTGGTCTCGAACCCCTGAGCTCAAGCTATCCTCCCGCCTTGGCCTCCCAGAGAAGCTAGGATTACGGGCGTGAGCCACTGCGTCTGGCCCAGGATTTTTAAATTGGTGAGTTTTTATACTGTTCTGAGTAAAGTGAATTAAAAAAACCAATGTGTTCATAGCATATAAACAAAGTTTTTCTTAAGAAGTACTTACACAGGAAGTGGAATGAAAATCTTCACAAAAAAATCCCCCAAAACTCTTATAAGGCAAAAACATACTCCCAAGGAAATACTCCCAAGGAAGGCAAATTTCCTGATTTCAGGAATGCACAGAGACAAGTGGGCAGCCTGAGCCTCTACCGGCATGAGGCGCTCTAGAGCAAATGGGGGGGTGGCGGGAGTGCAGGGGTCTTCTCCCTCACATACTCAGGCAGGGGGGAATAAAAGAAGAAACTGAATAGAAGGAAATTCTTACAGGCAGAGATACCAACCGAAATGTCTTTACAACAAACTTATCTGCATAGGTGAGAAGTGGAAGAAAGCTGAGACTAAAACCAAATTGCAATTCAAACTCAGTGACTCAAATTCAGAACAGGAAAGTCATCTAAATGAGGTAAGTGAGTGACTCCCGAGAGCGGGGAGAATCACAAGCCACCCATCTTATGGCCATGGCAGAGTGGCAGGTGCCCAGGCCCAGAAGAAGGACCAAATTTGAATCCAGGCCCTACCCTTTACCAGTGGAAACCGTGAAGTCCTAGCTGGACCTCAGCAGGGAGCACTGGACACAACGTGGCCAGTGGTGGACAGACAGCAGCTGTCATTAGTGATAAGGAGAGTTCTTCTGAGTGGCCATCAGAAGACTCATGGCCAGCTTCAGTCACCACCTGCATCCTGGTATGCTGGCAGTCAGGGCAACCCCTGCCATGCACCTTCTTCGCTGCTCTCTGCATCTCCACACCTACCGTGGCCCCTAACGCTTTGTTCTGAATAGATATTTGTAAACACTGCATATACCTTATCTTTACTGTTTTAAAAGACGTTTCATTATGTGTTCAAGTTTAAAATCTTGAGCTGTTTTAATAATGAACGGTCATTAATTCTCTAATAAGAATTTTGTTATGCTTCTAACTGAATTATTTTATGGGTCTAAAACTATCCAATTCAATAATGTGTTTTTTATTATGTAACTAAATGAGAACTACTTCAAACTTTCGTTTCCACGTAACATAACTTTTCAGAAATTACTCCTAAATTAGAAACTGAAGAATTGTATTGTCTACCCAGAGTGGTCAGTTAACCTTCATTATTTTCTCTTGCAGCTTATTCTAACAATAAAAGTTAGTACTGCTATTAAACAGATCCCAAGGCCCAAAGAACAGACAAGGCTAGGCTTCATGCAAAGGAGGCCGACAACGTGCAAGGTCTGCAGTTAATTCAAGGTAGTTAATAGCACCTGGCATGTAATTCACAGTGCCATAAGACCTCTTTGGAAAGGTCTTACCTATTCTGCGAGATTACTTAGTGCTATCCAGGGGGAACAAGGAAGGCTTCCCTGGCCAGAACTTTCTCCATCACTCCCAGGCACTACTGAAGAGAGACGGATTGGAGGTAACAGGTTCCTATTTGAGAAAGAAAATGCTCTGGGCAGGTTGTGGAATGATCAGTCTAGTTATACTGCTTATCTTTTCATCCTTCCTTGAGACCACGGGGACAGGGACAAGGGCAAGAAAGGGAGTGAGTGTTCACAGTGGGACAGGATGAGGTCAGGGAAGGCAGGCTGGAGGGCACCCGAAGGGTCAGGGCAGCAGGAGCAAGAGGAGCTTATATGCCAGCGGGGCCAGACTGTGAGCTTCCTACAGGCAGGGACCACGCTGTCTTTACCTTTGCATCTCAAGGTACAAGGCCTGGCACCAAGCAGATACTCAGGTCTGCTGGCCTGAAGAAAAGTTTCTACTGGGCCAAGCCTCTGATTATCTAGTACATCACTTCTTCCCTCTCTCCTGCAAAAACCACTGTGAAGAGCATACCAGTTTTTGCCATAATTTTAGAAGTCTTTTTTCTGCATCTTCCGTTTGAGTTTCAATTCCTATGGCAGGGACCTATTTGTCCTGTTTCATGTTATAGTGAACACACCGTTTTATGACATCTCTCCACTCAGTGGTTTCCAACACTTAGGTTGCACAGCAAAGATGACCACGTTTTCTCATCTAATGTCTGTTTAATGTATTAACTGAACTTCCGGCTTAGTTGTGGATGACAAGAATGAAGAGAGAACCGAGGAGGCTGTGAGCAGAGGCGGATGGGCAGGCACGCACGCTCGCCCACCCCAGCACGCTCACCCACCCCGGCGCTGCTCTGCTGCTCTGGTTCTGCCGCTGGGCGTAACTTCGGACTCCTCTCTCACCTCCAAGCACTTCCTCAAACTGCCCCTGGGCGAGGAAGCCTGCCCTGACACCGTCTGAAACACAGCAAGCTCCATCCCTCATGCAGCTCTCCCCCTTCAATAGCATTTACAACTCCCCAAGCCTGGATGTGACTCCACAAAGGAAGGAATCTTTGTTACCTATTCCTAGCACCTAGGACAGCACCTGGCCTAACAGGCACTTAATAAATATTTGATGAACAAATGAAACAGTGAAGAAAGAGAAGATATAAACTTAATCCAAAAAGCCTGACCAGAAATGCTTTTAGCAACAGATGTGATACTCGGAAATTCTTTAGAAGATGGAAGTTAGGTGAAGGAAACAAAGGCCTCACAGCTTTAAATTCTCGCTAAATATTTCTAGTTCAGGTGAAGAGAAAGGTGCATGGGACTTTAGTTTTACTCTGGGAATAGCGCCCCATGACCACAGTTAGTTTTTAGTCAACTGGGTCACAAAAAGGAAAAGAGTCTCCCACAGGTCTCGTTCTTTGGGGAAATGAAGAGATACTGAGCGCAACAGAGACAAATGAGACGCCAACTCTCCTATGTTTAGCTTTCCTCTGCTCCCAGAAAGTGGACAGTGGGAGGCGCTTTGGCTCCAGACGTTACACTGGGACCCGGGCGGGTACCTCAACCCCTCTGAGCTTCCCTGTCCTCAGCAGCAAGTAGGGAAACAGATCTAGCACAAACAGCCTCTGTGGGCACCAGACACAGGCCAGCTGGGTGCCACACCACCAGGATGACCCCGTTCCCTCTCCACTCAGCAGAGCTGTCCTGCCCTCCGGACCTGCTGACCTCCATGGCACGTCTGCTGGGGCTGCACTGGCCTGTAAATGCCTGAAGACAGGGAGTAAGTCTTCGGTTCTTTCCTGTGCCTCAAAGTGCTTGGCACTAAGTTGGCAACCAAGGAAATGACAAGGAGAACATTTTTGCCACAAGTTTACGCACACTCTGCTTCATCTGTGCCACTCATCACCTCCACTCTATGCCTCAGAGGCCACAAGCTGTCCACAGCTGCCCTGCACACTTAGCAGGTACAAGCCCCAGCCTGGCTGGTGCTGTGCCTTCTGCCGGTATCGCCTGCCTCCTTCCTTCCACCCCAGATGTTCAGCTAGGTTTAAAAGCCTTTCTCCACACTCCCGCACTGGAGGGTTCTCCTGCATGTTCCCACAGCACACTGTGCTCACCTCCACTTCTCACATGCCACACCACCTAGAACTGGAACTGCTTAGGCCCAAATACCCTGACAGATAAAGAACTGGCTATGTAAACCACAGTACATCCACACAACAGAATAGTATGCAGAAAATAAAAAAGCAAGGGTGACTATAACAAAGTGCCATTTCAATAAAAAGAAAAAAATAGGAGGAAAGGTATGTGGACACGTATTTGCTTACACACGCAGAAAACATCCTTGCAGAACACAGAACTCACACTAGTGGTTGCTACTGGGGAGAGAACTTCTCACTGTGTATATACCCTCTTGTAACTTCTGGATTTGAACCATATGAATGAATTACCTAGTTCTTTTGTTTTGCTCTTTTGGAGACAAGAGTGTCAGTCTGTCGCCCCAGCTAGAGTGCAGTGGTGCCATCACAGCTCACTGCAACCTCAAACTCCTGGGCTCAAGTGATCCTCCTGCCTCAGCCTCCTGAGTAGCTGGGACTAGAAGTGTGCACCACTACATCCAGCTTATTTTTCTATTTTTTGTAGAGATGGGGTCTCACTCTTGCTCAGGCTGGTCTCAAACTCCTGGCCTCAAGCAATCCTCTCGCCTTGGCCTCCTGGAGTGTTAGGATTACAGGCGTGAGCCATTGCGCCTGGCCTGAATTACCTATTTCAATTTTTAAAAATTACCTGTTTACAAATTAATCTTCTTAACTAGACTGAACTCTTCATGGGCAAGGACAAAGTCTTACTCATCCAGGGCTGCTGCCCCCAACCCCAGGGCTGTGGCCCGGTACCGGTCCGTGGCCTATTAGGAAATGGGCCATGCACTACCGCCTGAGGTCCACAACCTCCCCGCCCTCGTCCATGGAAAAACTGTCTTCCACGATACCGGTCCCTGGTACCAAAAAGGCTGGAGACTGCTGATCCAGGGCACCTACCTTAGAGACAGGCATGTTAACAAGTAATCGATGTTTGCTGAATTGAACTACACCAAACTTTTGAAAAGAATCATTCTTTTCATGCTCCTAGACACCAATTCTATTGGAATTTCTACATTTTCATCCTCTCGCTCTGAAATAGATGGGCTACCCAGTGACCTTTAAACGGGGCTCCCAGACTGCCTTCTGCAAAGACCAGTTTCACTCAGGAAAAGGGAGAATACTCTCTCAGGAGCACCTAAGACTGACCAGGCATGGCTGGGAGGAATCCTAGCACTTTGGGAGGACTGCTTGAGGCCAGGAGTTCAAGACCAGCCTGGGCAACACAGTGAGACCTCATCTCTAAAAGAGACTGACCAGGAAATGTGACAGAATGGAAAGACACAAGTCCCAGCCCAGCCTGGCCCCCAGCTGTCCCTTCAGGCCTCTCCTCCCCCTCTCTGCACCTCAGATGAATCTGTGAAGTAAGCTCCAACCCCGCTCTGAACTGCAGCGGCACGGCCAAGAGATCAACACTGACAGCGCGCTGATGACACCCAGACTATCGGACAGCCCCAAAATGTCTCTGGGAATTGTTTTTAGCAGCTAAGACCTTTCAAGAAAACCCAGAATTCTGATAGCACATAAATACATCAACATACTAGAAAGCGAAGGAATATGGTAGTGGTGAGATGTAGAATCTTGCTTCTTTCCTCTTTTTCTCTCTTCCCAATCTGGAACCAGGTGAAATACAAAGTACATAAAGGAATATTTAAGGATGAAAAGGGGGGCAATAAACAGACAGATAAAGGCTAACAACATTATTGGTTTTTTTCTTAGCAGTTCAGATTTCAGTGTTTTCAGCTGATTAGAGCAGTGACTCTCGAATCACCTGGGGACTTCCTACAATCACAAGCAAGCAGCCCCGTACCTGGGCACCCTGATCCAACACATGAGTAAGGCATGGTCCATAGCCATAAGGAGCTTATAGTCTAGTACATAAGTAACTCATGAAAAATGGAAAATGCAATAAAAAAGAGGCATAAAGTGCACGAAAATTAAAAGAAGGGAGAAATTAATTCTGATGCAGAGTGGGAAGTAGAGCAGGGGAGAGAAGAGGACTCAGGCAAAGTGTCAGCGGAGGAGGTAAAATCTGAAGCGAGCCTCATGGTACGGGTAGAATACAGACGTGCAGGGGGGCACGGTGTGCAGGACAGATGGGAGGAAGCGCAACACTCATCTGCTCTCCAGCCACAGGCAGCATGACTTCTAAACACCTCCAACTCTCTCTTTAATGAGCTATTTCTGGAGAAAGGCCACGCACCGTTAAACCAAATAACAGTTGAAAAATGGGCAAATCACTATGCTTTTTGTGTGAAACAGATTATTTCCTTAAGTGTTATTTCTTGCAATCAATTCAGCCTCAAACCATTTCTTACGAATATAGTCAAGGGGTACAATGACTCTCATTAACAAAACTATTACTATTAACCTCATTTGATAGACTTAACATAGAATTCATACAGCTTATGAATATGTACTCTGTATAAAGCAAGGCACATCTATACAGGTCCTGCAGAAGCTATTCTGTTGCATTTGGATTGTGGGTTAATTTCTACATGTACCATAATGTATGTTAGAGAACCCACCCCTATACAGATGTAATTTATTTTACATGCAAAACACAAGTTTTAATAAACTGATCAATGTCTAAGAGACAGTTAGAGAGGCTTGCTACTAAAAAACTCTAGCAGGCACTTCCTGATTCAATGCTTGTATATTAGGTGTTTGCATTAAGCACAGCACATGTATGTTAAGACAACACATAAGAATCTTATATCCTGTGATTTTTAAAAAATGCCTTCTCTCTGCAGAAAAGTCTACTGTCTAGTTCAAATTTATAAATATCAAATTTATTTTAAGTCCTTAAATAAAATCTTAATAAGTTTTAAAACAGTTAAGCTAATTTCCCAATAATTTAACCCTATCTTTCTTTCATTGACTGATATGGCTATTCTTGAATTAAAGCCTGACTGAATCCTTTTGTCAGACACCAACACACAGACACATACCTCTTCCAGCTGTCCCGAAGAAACTGGATTATCTTCATAAGCAGGGAATTGACAACCTGCTTTGCAACTGCAAAAATTATTAATTTCTTCCTCACATTGTGCCATTATTTTACAATTTGCTTCTGAGCTTTCTAAATCTATTTCCAGAGATTCATTCATGCTACATTCCAAACACTGATTTTGCTTTCCTACCGGGAGAATCCCAGTTGATTCCTCCTGGGAATCCAGTGATGTCTGAGCACTCTTTTCCATTCCAGATTTTTTTAACCTGGGAAGGAACTTTCCAGACTCAAGCTCTGATTTTCCATAGTAATGGCCTTCTTTCTCTGCATCTTCTTCCAGAGGTTTGAGATCTGCCTGTGGATCTTCAAATACATCAACTTGAGAAGGAATAGTAATATTTGCTTCATCTTTCTCAGACTCAAATTCTGACTCACTTCCTCCTCCTGGGGACAGTTCAGATGCAGAAATTGGGCGAAAGTGAGTCCTAGGAGAGATGCGAATAGCCCTGTATTGTGTTCTGTCAACACCACATATCCTGGGGTGAAAAACTTCACTGTCTGAATCAGAGCAGAGGATTGATTTCGGTTTAAAACTGGGGCTGAAAGATGTAATCCCTTCAGGTTCAAATGAACATTCTACGTGAAGAACTTGTGAAAATGGATTGCTTAAGTCAAAGGAAGAGAAAGAATATTCCAGTCCAGGATCTTCAACTTGAAAGTTACCACAAGCTCCTAGTAAGTCTTCATGGAAGATAAAAGAAAATCCCTTATTTAATCCATTTTCCCCACTCTTCGGCTGATCACTCTGTTCAAATGACACGAAGGGTTTCCATAACTGCCTGTGACCAGGAGCAAAACTGTTTCCTGGGGTCATAAAGACATCTGTACCAGCTATTGTCACTACATCAGAAGCTGCACACTGTAACAAACTTCCTTTTGTGTGACTAGGTGGTACGACTGCCCATTCCCCATCGCTGTTAAAGGTTTTGAGTTCGCCATAAACTCCTCCAAGAATGAATGCACTCTCTTTATCTTGGGCTACATCCCAAGGTCTAGAGGGTGTAGTATAATCACCACCGTCCGCCTTTGATAGCTCACTAGAAACAAACGCTCTTTTCTCCAGGGTCTCCTTCTGCCCCTCCCACAGATGATACTCCGACCTCTGCACAGCCTTATTAGGCTCCTGAAGGGTTTCCATGTTAGCTTCAGCATCCAAACAGCAGCAGGAGTTATTCACATCTGTCGAAAACAACTCATCGATGCCTTCTATTTCTACTGTAGCCACAGAATTTCTATCTGCCATCTTTGTCCAAATGTCTTTAATAACCCCTGAGCTGTAGCCATCTCCATGTGGACTGCTTTCACCACATGCTTGTGTAGTTTCAAAGTTTTTGTTTTCTGTTTTTTGTTCTAGCTGAATACCACAGACAGATTCTAGTTTAGATTTTTTTTTGAAAACTAATGTAGGAATTTCACCTAAAGTTCTACTGTTTTGCTGGCAAGTTTCATCTTGCAAAAAATCTAGAAGTTCTTCATCTACATAATTTGACGAGACTCTAGGAACTACATAATTAATATCATCTGCACTAAACTGTGTGGATTCTTCAAACTGAATATTTAATGTCTCATTATCTGAACGTGTTTCTTCTGAATGGGACCATGGACTACAAGTTCTTGTTGAAAGATTAGAACAGTGTTCATTTTCTTCAAAGGCACTATTTTTGGTCCATATTAGCAATCTAGACTGTGTTTTCCCAAGCATATTAGCACTAGAATCTGTATTTTCATTTCCTAAGTTGAGTGTTTCAAAAGAAAATGGTAAAACAGAATTACTGCATTGCACTTCAAACACTGAAAAACAAGAGTTTATACCAGATCCTTCATTAATATCTGAAAAGAGCTCTTGATTGCCAGCAAGCAAGTGTGAATTGAGCATTGTGCTGTCTAAGATTGGAGAGAGTCTAATTGGAGAATCTCCTCCAAAACTCTCTCCATCAGCATCGCCAGAGCTGGATGAACAGCACTCCCAAAACTGAGCCAGATTGCCAAGGTCTTGCAGGAAGAAGCCCTCAGCACCCACGGAGCTGGTAGAATCTGTCCATATTGCACGTTCCCCTTGCAACTCCATACCATCTAACACTATGCAACATTCGGCCTCAAAATCTGTTTTCTCTTTGCTTTTTTGTCGAATCATATTCAAAATCCGACTTTCTCCTTGCATTGTTTCTGAGGCACCAGGATCCAACATGGATTGATCAATATCTACTTCATAGAAGTGTGTTAATTCTGATAGATGAATATCATCCAGGTATTTATTGTCCTCTGGTAGAGAACATAATGAGGTCCCAGTGAGGTCAATATCCTCATTTATAACTGCAGGCATTTCTACAAAATGACCATCAATGAAAGTACCTGCTGCGAGGTATGTTTTATGAATATTACTGTTGCTGATACAAAGACCATGCACTGATTCAGACAATTCTTCCACTGCCTCTGATGTCAGATCACTTGTATCTTGTCTGTTTCGGTATGTGGTCTCTAGTTTACTTTTTCTGCTCAAAGGAACAAAATACTCAGCAATTGGTTCAGTGTACCACAATGGCTCCTCTTTGTACTCCCTGTCATTTCTGCTCTCCATGTACAGGTCTTTTCCCTCAGTGCTCCCAGGTTCTTTTCTCCCCATTTCTTTCAGTGGTCTCTTACCCCGCTTGCACAGCTGTTTGACAGAACCACTGCTGCTGCTGCTGCTACTCCCGGTGTGAATGTTTCTTTCAGCCTTTTCACCATGCTTTAATGATAGCCTGCTCTGCCCATTCCGCCCTTTTTTGTTTCGAATTTCTCGTGCCTTGTGTCTTACTTTAACATACTTCATGGATGCTTTCAATTCTCCCTGATTACCACTTGAACTTGAGCCTGCTTCACTAGAGCCCGAAGACCATGAGCGAGGGCGAATCTTTCCTTCAGGTTTATGTCGGATTTGCTTTTTGTATAACACAGGTTTTTCTTCAATTGTGCCATTACTAAATTTGTTCTCCTTCTCATTTTTACTTTTGCTCTGGGTTTTCTCATGCACAGTGGTGGGTATTTCGTTGCTTCTTTCCTTGATGACTTCACTTTCACTGTTGCAGTCCTTAGGAGAGGATGTATCTGTGCTAGCTGGTGGGGCTGTGGATGATGAAGAAGAGCTAGAGTAAGAACAGACTTTAGACTTGTTCCACACAGTCATGATTTCTTGCAGGCAAACTGGTTTCTCAGAAAGTGGTGGGAATGCTTCATAGTACCTGAAAAATGGAGTAAAGAGTTCAAAAATGAGCACGCAGATGTATCAGATATAGTAAAACAACATTAACAACCAGAGAAATGGAATATTTCATTTTAAGAGTCAATATTCACATCATCCATGAGTCACTAACTTTACAATAATTTATAATACAGTAAAATATGCTTTACTTAAAATTAGTCCCAGGCATCAAGCACCTTTTTGCTCAGCACTGTGATAAGCACTATAAGAATACTGAGAAAATATGTAAGATGACAGTTTTTTATCTTCAAAGCTTGAATTTTAATTAAGTAAAAAATGACAAATACAACGTAGTAGAAAGAATGTAGTCTTTTCAGTAAAAAATGTCTGAATTTGAATCTCAGCTCAGTTACTAGTGCTTGCAACTTTAAGCTCAAAATTGAGTGTTTTGGTCTATTTCCTCAACTGCACAATGATAATCGTATGACTTACCTCACAAAGTTGTTGTGAGCATTGGAAATACATGCAGTTGAAAAGCTGAATAGCAAATTAGTCAAGAGTATGAGCTCTAAAGCCACATTCTTTGAGGTCGAATCCTGGTTCTGCCACAAACTAGCTGTGTGACCTTAGGCATGTTACTTCACCTCTCTGTGGCTCAGTTTCCTCACCTACAAAATAAGGGTAATAATAGTATCTACCTCACAGAGTTGTGAGGAGTAAAAGAATATGCAAAATGAGCCAGAACAGCACCTTCTTAAAGTGACTTCTAGCATACTGCCTGGCATTTAAGTAGGCTCTCAAAATGACAGGGATTATCACATTCAAGTGTTCAAAAAGAGGATGGTGGTGAGGCCTAGAACAATTAGAGACAGTGGGCCACAACTGAGCCTTAGAGTTCCAGAGGTGTAGTGGTTTAGCACATACTACTTGTGAGGACTGGGGACTCATGTGAGGACACACTATGCTCACAGAATGGAAGACCGATTTTAACAGTGACTACCAGAAATGTAGGGTGGGAAAAACCAGGCTGGTTTTAGAGGGCTTGAAAATGAGGAAGTGTTTTTGATTTGCTAGGAAACTGGCAGCCGTTGAAGATTTCCGAGCAGAACAGATTGCCAAAGGAAGAACTTAAAGTTGTGTTTGCTACTGAGGGGACTACTGTTCTAAAGGCAACACTCAAGGTCACACCTGAAGTGGTAAAAGGCCATGCTTTCAAAGAGCCTGAGCTTGACTCTCCTCCTCAGTCTATATCAGAGCTGTCCAACAGAAATATATCATGAGCTTCATATGTAATTTCAAATGTTCTAGCTGTCACAGTAAAAGCATAAGAAACAAATGAAATTAATTCCAATAATATATTTTATTTAACCAAATAAATTCATATTATCATTTCAACATGTAATCAATATTTTAAAATGTTTAATGCAATACTTTATACTTTTATATATTAAGTCTTTGAAATCTAATGAGAATTTTAAACTCACAGCACATCTCAATTTGAAACAGTCACATGTCAAGTGCTCAATAGCCACAACTGGCTGTGGCTACTGTGTTGGACAGTGCAGGTATATACAAATCAACTACGCTATTTTTTCACCTTAGGTTTTAGAGGCTCAGAAGACTAAAATAAAATGTATAATATGGAAGTCTGCTTAAAGTGCAGATTATTTTAATACTGATCATTTACAAAGGAAGAACTAAAACTATCTTTAGGATAGTTTGGCAAGGCCAAAGATTTGCCTGGGTTCCCTTTGCAATAAGCAGTGGGAATTCAGTGTTCTTATTTGTAAACAAGGATAATCATCATTTCTTATTGCCCTCTCAAAGGGTCATTGTAAATTTCAAAGGCAATAGTACATGAAGGGACTTAATAAACAATAATTTGTTTCATTCATTCATTTCACAAATGCTGAATATGCACAATAAGGAGAGAACCACCTTATTCACCTATGAATTCTGAGTGTCAAGCACACGGTAAGTGCTCAATAAATGTTTCCTAAATTAAGAAATATGAAACTAAATAGAAGATGACAAACAAAAATGGAAACCATGTAGCAGTTATTAGTCTGATTTTAACAAATGCACACCTTATTACTGAATACAATGTTACATACATTTCCACTTGATCCTTTGCTGTAGGGGATAATTCTGCCTCTGGAGAGGGAGACCCCTCTAACTTTTTGTGAATCTTCTCTTCTGTCATGAAACAAAAAATTCAGAAAGATTTGTCTTATATCTAGATAATAAATGCCCATGTTTTCAAAAATTTCTCAATTAACTTTAATCAGAAATGATAGAGACTTTTGTGGCTTAAAAAGAGAACTCTATGCAGTATGTCTTTGTAACAAAAATCTATTTCTTCAGTGTGCTAGAGGGAATTCTTTGGCTATACCACATTAGCATTAGGCTGAGAGGTGAGAGTTGTTCATCTCGTCACTGATACAGTGCTCCCGAGGTACTTAATTAAGACATGGACATCCCCTGTGTACTTATTAATTAGACCAGAAGGAGAGAACATCTGTTTAGATACCAAAAATATTTTCTCACAAAATTGTGCACTCATGAACTTTATACTGACTCATCTTGACTAATACTAATCTGTAAAGAACATTCTTCATTACAATTAGCTCTGTTACTTAACATGGAGGTAAGCAAGGTATCTCAACTAAAATAGAAAAAAGGGCTATACTCTCAGCTTACACCAGGATACTTCAACCATGAAGAGAGGGCAAGGAAACAAGGATCCTTAACCTTAACATGTAGGTCTCATTCTTAGGGACTGCAGGAAAGCTAGGAAACGCAGCTATGAGGACGGTTCATGTATCAAAATGACTTAATGAGCTTATCGAGTCTGCCTGTCCAAAAAATTCAAGTCTAAACAGAAGTCCCTCCTAAACCTGAAATAATTATTGTCAACACTTTTGGAGGCCTCAATATCAACAGGCAGATATTAGTAGAGGGGTTAGGATGGGGAAAGGGAGGGAACGATATCACTCCCAACCTCTGAGCTTCAACTTGAAGACAAACAATGAAACGTTTCGTACGTATGAGGGCACCTGTGGAGTAAGTACCTCCCTTGGGAGCAGGGCCCTCTACGAGTGACTGCTGGGCTGACACAGAAGCCACTAACAGAGCTAAAGATGGAGCATGATGCTGGCCTGGCGACACACACCAAACACAAAGACTTTATTCTTGTTGTTCTTTTTTCTAATTGATTCTAAGATTTTCCTCAATCCAGGTTCCTTGGGGATACAATCCTGGTGTGTGTGCACATAGTTGCTTTTGAAGCGGCACCCTCACCTTGCTTACTCTGAAGGTCTTTCAGTCTGGAGCAGAGCTCCTCCACTAAAGTCTCGATACCAGAGCTCTGCACGACAACAAAAAGACACATTAGTTTACTGCCAGGTATATAAAAATCAGGTATTTGTACACTTTTAATACAAAGGTCTTACAAATTTTCCATGTTCCAAAATAAATACAGTATCAATATTTAAATGAATACCAGAGTTTTAAAATTATAGGTTTGTAGATCCAAATTAGTATACATATTTTACTAATAGAGGATATTAAATGGAACTTACTGATAAAATGTGAAAATATTCACATAACTTCCAGAATGGCTTCTGTCTTTCCAAAGGCATATATCATCTTGCTCAAGGGGCAGACTTAAGGGCCTAAATGCCCATCATATGGCCAAAAGTCAGTCACCATCAAAAAGAGTACTAAATATTTATGTGAGCAAGGTGTACCAGACTCAATACAAAAGGAAAATCACAAAAACCTCATCTTAGTCCCTTAGAAAACAGGGTGAATTTTTTTCTTTTTTAAAGAAACATGAACACTCGTGACTGCAACAAAAAAAGCAGTCCAGAAAACATAAGTCAATACTAAGAGTGAATATGAAAGCTTTGTCTTCTTGTAAGGGTCAGGATCAGGGTATAAGCGTCTACACAGAATTGGGATAAAACTTAAGGAGAGTGCATGGAAGAATCTGGAAATAGGAGGATAAAAATAAGAGTCAACCTTTAAAGAAAAATGAATGTTGAAAACAGGCACAAGCAAATAATCTTTCACTATGTATACTTTTAAACTTAAGATCCTCTATTTCTCACAAGAAAGAAAAATCTTTTACAATGTACCACAAAGTGAATGCATGTCTTTAGATTTATTCAGTGACCAAAGTCCTATTTAAATCAGAATCAAATCTCTTTCAGTGGGCACGACCTGAACAGATGCACATGACGGAGCACTCTGCTAACCCAGCGCCCTCACTGGGCCTTGAGGGGCTAAAAATAGACCTTTACCCCATTCACTTTAACTCAAAATGACTCAGCACAAGTATTATAGATATCCTAAATAAGAAATCTCACCATTTACATAGTTTGAGTAGCAAGAAAACAGATTGCTATGAAAACGGTTAATTGTAAACATCATAGTTATATTCCATCCACATCATACCACAGCTTTCAACAGGAAAATAGAAACATGGGCCAGACAAGAGCTGCCCTTTCCTTAAAAAATACTTTTTAAAACCATGGCACATATTAGTCATAACCATTACTTGACTACGCAACTCTATCAGAAAAGACTCTGCTTACCATAATGCTCAAGGTGTGACGAGTGCGGCAATCATATTCCATTTCCTTCAGATCATGAAACTAACACCAGTGTCAGCTGACACACTGCATACTGTTCTGTACAGCAAGTCTATGTCACTATGTTTTTAAACCTAGGGCTAGTCTCCAATGCAGAACACTGAACCTGTAGGGATCGCTTATTAAACTTGTTTCAATACTCTAAAATGGGCTGCCATTTAATATACTATCACAGAATGATCATTACAACCTCGTGACTGGACTTTTTTTTAATGCTTTGTCTTGGAAATTAACTACCTATACAAAAATATATATTTATTTATATATGAGAGCAAATATATATATATATATCTCACACATGAACAAGTGATATATTTGCTTTTACATATATAAATATATATTACATATATATATATTGCTCTTATATTTAAACAGTAAAAGAAACAAAGAGCTTACTCTGTAAAAGCAAGACATACAGATAAGTTTTTGTTTTCTTTCCTTGACTACCTGCAGCATCCTACTTATATTTTTTAAAAAAATCTTAAGACCACTGGGTCATCATTATAGCAAACTGAGAGGCATAAAGGGACATCAGAAGCTGCCATCGAATCTGCTGTTTCCTGGCAGGTATTATCTAAAGTGTTAATTTAGAGCTGTTAATTAGAAATTTTACTCACTTTCCCAATTATGATATAAACTATTAGAGAATTTTAGTAATCATACTTTAGTAGTATACCATATCCATAAGGGCATTCAAGAATACTTGAGTATTCTTATACCAATATTCTTATACCTATAATATCTTAAGAATCCAAGAAAGATTAAATTATGCTCATATTTTAGTAACAACTCAAAGGGAGCACATGCTGTAGGTGAAAAAATGCTAATACTCTATCACTGCACTCATGAACTGCTTTTCCTAACTGTAAAATGAATAATACCCACCCACTTCCCAGTATTCAACACACACGTGTAAAGACACTCTGCAAACCATAAAAGGACTCCAAAATTCAAGTTACACACTTCAAATCTGTAAAGCGGTAAGCCACATACAGGGACTGGCAAACTTCAGGATACATTCAGTAAGCAATCTTCAGAATGCACGGCCAGCCAGCCACTGGTTTATCATTTGCTCATCTGGTGAACAAATGGTTATGAGCATCCCGCCCTTCTGAAGTTTACACATAATAACTCTTAACTTCTCCGAGCCGAGTGGAATGTATTTGGGTTCAGTGTCCTGCAGGCCTGAGTCTGAATTCATGCCCTGCCACGTTCACTGGGCAGGCAAAGGGCATGTGTGCCATTTCCTCTTTCTGAACCCAAGAACACCACCATTTCCCTCTAAGATTCACCAGGATAAACTAAGATGACATACATATGGGAGGCACCCAGAGTCCCTGTCACCTTAGTCACTTAAATCTTTGTGTCATTTCTAGGTTTCGCACGTCTTCCATTTTCTAAAATCTAGTTTTTAGATTCCTTGTTTCAAAAATGCCTTTAATATTTGCTATGATTTGAGTTTGAGATTGGAGGAGTAAGAAGATAATTAACCTGACGCAGATCACCAAAACCCCTCTGGATCCTGCCTGGACCCTAGGACCTGCTCCTTCCCTCTCTGACCAACACTGGCACTGGCACACAGTCTGCTCCTAGGCTATGGGGTGGGCTTGTAGACAGTTGCATAATGATGGAGACTGAGCCTTGGTCAAACACAGCATCTAGTGTCCTATTACTTCTGAGAGAGTCTTATTTGTTCCCGACAAATTCCTATCATCCGTCTCTGTCCCCACAACATTTCTAAGGCTTCTCCACCCTCTCCAGGCTTCCCCTCCTTCTCAACTCATGACCTTAGTTATTAGTGTAAAGTAAACAGAGGCAATGTGACTTACTCTGCCGTATTATCCCTCCTCACCATATTCGAAGGTTTCTTGGGGTCCTGTAGGCCTGGGTCTGAATTCCTGCCCTGCCACATTCACTTGGCAGCAAAGGGCATGTGTGCCACTTCTTCTTTCTGAACCTGAGAACAACTATGAATCCTGACCCCCTCATTAATATGTTGCCATATTAATCATCTCACAGGTTAATCTTTTATGGACAGCTCATTTAGATTCGATATCCCCTAAATGGACAAGTGTTCCCACCCCAACACTATGACCACTAACCAATATGATCCTCCATGGCACTTAACTGCCTGTCCCCTTTGCAACAGCATAGTGGAGTCAAAGAGATCTGGGTTTAAATTTTATCCCAGGGTTAACCACATGATCCTATATAACTCATTTACCTATCAAAGCCTCAGTTTCCATATCTGGAAAATGGTGCAATAGCTGGTTACTAAATTTCCTATACTGGTCCCCTAATTTCTTTTCTCTCCTACTTATCATTTCTTTATCTTTTTGTTCTACTTTCTTGGAGATTTTCTATCTTCCAAATCTTCTATTGAGCTTTTCATTTTTATTATCATGTTTGTAATTCTCAAGAGATCATCTTGTCCCTTGAATATTTCTTCTTCACAGCAACCTCTTCCTCAGAGAGAATCCTCCATACTTCTATCCTTGGAATATAAACCTACTTGTCAGTACCTGGCAGCCAGGAAGCAGAAATGGATAGGGGGTTTACCCATCAATTTGCCAACTTTCATTTAGTCTCCAATTTTCATTATGGTATCTCATGCTTTCCCTCAGGGGTGCCTGTTGTCCCAAAGTCCAGAACCTGTCTGTTCAACCTCTCTAGAAAGTAACTGATTGGGGCAAGCCTACTACTCTGGTGCCCCCAATGAACCATGTCCCCCTACAATTGCCCCAAATTTGGGCCCCCCCAACAGTGACTGGGCTTCACATGAGACATTAGCAAGTGTGACACATGCCCTTTTGGAATGCTAACTCCTGGGTTCCATCTGCCATGTGGACAGAGGTCATAGTTCCCAGCCATGCCTGCTGAAGCACCAGTCATACGAAGAGAGCAAACCTGTATGTTCTAGCCCCAGCTGCCATCTAACTGCAGCTGCATGAGACCCCAAGCAAAACCAGCAGAAGAACCTCCCAGTTGAGCCCTAGCTAACTCATAGAATCATGAGAAATAAGGAGGTTGTTTCAAGCCACTAAGTTTTGGTGTACTTTGTCACACAGCAATAACGAAGGCACAGGCTTCCAAACATGCTGTGTTCAAGCCCTACCCTACACATGGAGCTCTTTTACAGTTTTTCAGATCTTAGACCTTATTTTTAAAGCAGAGTTAGAAGATTAGTGGGAAGAAGCCCAACTAGATACCAATGGAATGATTACCGATGATGACAATAATCATTTTACTGGAGACTAAGGGATTAATTCTATACTTTAATGACTGGAAGTTTTTAACACCCATTTAAAATTCACAACTAAGTTAATGTTAAGCCAATAAACAAAAGAGCGCCAAGTCAGAGGACTGAGAATATATCCCAGGGTTCACAAACTCATGCCTTCAGTGGCCAAGGAAGTAATACAAAGTTTTAAAAAACACCAAAACCAAAAAGCCCTCAACCTGTTTTCATACCCTATACCCTAACCCTACACACGCCTATTTTTATACCCTTCTGCTCACCTTACTCTCAGATTTTTATACCAGTCCCTCCCACTTCGATTTCCTTTTTCATATCCTTACTTTTTAACATTTGAAAGATCAGGAAATTTCCTGTAAAAATCCCAATTTTCCACCTTCCTAAAAAGAAGTCAGAAGGGCTGGGCACAGTGGCTCATGCCTGTAATCCCAGCACTCTGGGAGGCTGAGGCAGGAGGACCACTTGAGCTCAGGAGTTTGAGACCAGCCTGAGCAAAAGTGAGACCCTGTCTCTATAAAAAATAGAAAAATTAGCTGGGTGTGGTGGCACACACCTGTAGTCACAGCTACTGGGGAGGCTGAGGCAGGAGGATTGCCTGAGCCCAGGAGCTTGAGGTTGCAGTGAGCTATGATGATGCCACTGCACTCTAGCTGGGGTGACAAAGCAAGACTGTGTCTCCAAAAAGAAAAAAAAAAAAAAAAAGTCAGAAAATCTGGGCTAGATAAATAAACAAGAAAACGCTCCATTAGCCAATGCTCACCCCCCACAACCACTCAGCCCTGCCAACCCTAGGCATGCATATTCAACTGCCTTTTCAAAATCTCCACTTAGCTCTTTGATAGGAGGCATTTCATACTTAAATCTTTATTCATACCCACCCTCCCACAAAGATGTGCCTTCCCTAGGTTTTTTTTCCTTAGTAAACAGAAATTACGGTCTTGCAGCTGCTTGGACTAAAAACCTTGACTATCTTCCTTGACTCCTCCCTCTTTCTCTAGACCACATCCAATCCCGTCAGCTCTGCCTTCAAAATATATTTAGTTCTTACCATCATCTATCTCTGAACCACTGCAACAGTGTCCTAACTGGGTTCTCCGCATCTGCCCTCTGCCCCCTCCACCTACCCAGTGCACCCCACCCTGTCTAGTCTCAACACCTGAGCAGCATCTGATCAGCATTTAAGTCAGGCTGCATAACTCCTCTCCAAACCCTCCAGCACATCACAGCTTCTCAGAGGAAAAGCCGACGTCTTTTCAAGGGCTATAAGTTTCCTTGAATGCTCTAGAACCATCTATATACCCAAAGAGATATGGCCTAAGCTTCCCCTGGCAGGGTTGGCTGTGACAACACAGCAATTGTGAGCATTCTCAGCTTTAGTAACCACTGGCTTCTTCTCAAGGGGTCTGGCCTGTAGAGGGAGCACGGCATTACTTTGTACAATGTACATAAAGCATCCAGATGGATGGATACCTTACACATTTTAAGTGCTCAATAAATGTTATTTGTCACTGTTTCCACGCTCTTATTATTACCTAGGAAAAGTTAGATTCAACAGTCTACATGCCAAGAAATAATATACAGTCATCCCTGTGTTGGATTCATTCCAGGACACCCCCCACCCACCCCCGGGAATAACAAAATCTGTGGATGCTCAAGTCCCTTATATAAAATGGCATAGTATTTGCATATAACCTATGCACATCCTCCTGTATACTTTATTTTACCTTTTTAAATTTTATTTTAGAGGCAGGGTCTTGCTCTGTTATCCAGGTTGGAGTGCAATAGTGTGATCATCGCTCACTGCAGCCTGAACCCCTGGGTTCAAGCCATCCTCCCACCTTAGCCTCCCAAAGTGCTGGGATTACAGGTATGAGCCACTGTGCCCAGTCCCTCCAGTATACTTTAAATCATTTCTAGATTACCTACAATACCTAATACAATGCAAATGCTACGTAAGTAGTTGTTATACTGTATTGTTTAGGGAATAATGACAAGAAAAAACGTCTGTACATGTTCAGTACAAACGCAACAATCCATCTTATTTTTTCTGAATATTTTCGATCTGTGGTTGGTTGAATCCACAGATGCAGAACCCACAGATATAGAGGGCCAGCTGTATGTGATCAAAATTAACCCTGAAAGTAAACTGCCATGAAATATTACATGGTTTTTTGTATATACGACCCTGTATAGCATATAAATAAGACATACGCAAAATACTAAGATACACTCCGTACTTTTGCTGGCAAAAGGAATTTTGCTGGTGAGCTTAGCTGCATGTGAGAAAGTAAGCAAGATGATGCTACTCCACTATACCGAGGGCACAGATCCTCCAGAAGGCTCTTCAAATAACACATCTAGGCCTTTATCCAGGGTATGCGGCAGCACTGGTACTCTAAAAACTAACTTAACTTAAAGAAGTTATCATTGCATTCTGACTTTATTTACTCTCCAAACAGGGCCTTTTAAGTTTCTAATCTTCTAACCACCCTCAAAGTGGGAGATGAAATACTAGCTTTGACTCAGTTTTAAGTGGCTCCATAAAAACAAAACAGAAATATAACTAATTATTAAAAACGAAACAAAAACAAACAATATAAAAAAAGCCCTGACTTTGGGGGTAGAGAAAACAGAACCAAGTAAACCTGAGCATTCAAAAAAACAATAGTTGGGGCACAGTTCAATATTCTGTTTTCTATCTTTTTAAAGGGGAAAAGGAGGAGCAGCCTGGATCTATTTAAGAGCATCAGGTATATGCCATGTCCACTCATAACAGAAATGAAGCAGACTGCTTAGGACACTAACACTTAATAAAGAATAGGCATCGGAGGGAGGGTTTGAGTTGCCTATTAATGAGTCATAGTCCCTCTTCAACAGACCCCATTACTAACTGCAGCCAAAGTAAATGCTTATATATATATTTGCAAGTGCAACTATATTATAGAAAATGAAGACCTAGAGACATATATGTTATTTGCATGTGTAAATGAAAAGGGAATTAGCAAAGGCAGTTTCAGCTGGGACCTAACAACCAACAAAGTCCACCAAAGGTTACAATTCCCTTGGGAAATAAACAGTCACCAACTATTGACACAACTGAGTTGCTATACTGTTTTAGCAACGTCTCTCAAATAAAATTTTGAGCTGGGCAGGTCAAGATATGTGCTGTAATGTGGGGTACAACTTATTACAGAGATAAAGTACAGGTATAGTGCAATACACAAGAACGTCAAAGTGGAGTCAGAAATAAGCCATTCTCCTTAAACCATGACACAGTGAATAGTCTGATAACTACGAATTTTTTTTATAGAAACGGTTCAAATTGTAATTATAAGTGGCACACACATGAACATGAGAAAAGAATTCATCTCCCATGTAATGCATGCCATCCCTACTACTTCCTACCTACACCTATATCTAATAACACTGTCAACCGTCTTGTAATTGTCATTAACATTTTAATGTACTAGATTGTAAACTTGAGTTGTTAGTGGGTTTTTTTTGTCATCAGCTGGTAGTGCCTGTCTAAAGAGTTTACTAAGAAAAACTCTATAACCTGTAAACCCCCACTTCAAGATGGCCCACCTTTTCGGGCCAAACCAATGCATGCCTCCCATGTATTGATTTATGACTTTACCTGTAACCCCTGTCTCCCTAAAATGTATAAAACCAAACTGTAGCCCAACCACAGTGAGTCCACTTGCTCAAGGCTTCTTGGGTGTGGCTCCGGGTCATGGTCCTCAAATTTGGCTCAGAATAAGCCCCTTTAAAATTATTTTGCAGAGTTCGGCTTCTTTTCCATCGACACTACCTAATTCCAAGTTCTTTTGAGAACACAATGTACGCAGCTAGTATGAATTATACACAAATTACACGAGCTATAGGAGTGGGGTACTGCATTACCCTTACAAGGTGCTACACTCTTCATCCTTTCACAGTTGGTTCCAGCTGCCCTCGTCGTTCACTCAGCTCAACTGCGAGCTGACGGGTAGAGTCGTTTCTCAGCAACTTTGGTCCAAAGAAGAAATAAGACCCTTTCCCAGATTGCAACTGCCCTACCCACATTTTCCTCCCAACTATGACTCAGCAGCTTCTTTGGATTTTGCTCAAAGAATTTACCTGAACTAATCTCTCACTAAAAAAACACCTGCATTTGAATTCCTTTAAAAGCTCCAAATTATTTTACCAATCTACTCCCTCAGTGTCATGAAGAAAACACCTTTGGGTAACTGTCTAACCACAGTTTTCTCTGCAGGCCTCGCACCACTCACAGTCCCTGCTGAAAGGGTGGACCTCCAGGCAGCCCTGCCCTCATGCCATGGCTTATCAAACCAGGGGTAGACACCTGGCTCAAGCCCAGCCAATAAAATTCTCTCTCTAGATGGTGTTGGACTGTAGAGTTCAGGAGTCATGCTGGGCTGGAACAGCCACTCTTCATCATGTGTGTAGTAAAGCACAGAAGCCAGAGTTCAGAAAGAGGGAATGATATAGACACAAGGAAAGAAGCAAATCAAAGACTGAGTCATTACAAAAAGTGACTTTGCCCATCCTGTAGTTCCCAGTTCAGGTCCCTGCTAAGGCTGCTACACTTCTAGCACCGGGTTTCAGTAAGATATCCGTATATCCTTCACATATATTTATAATTTTTCTAAACTAGGCTAATTATATTCCTTCCTGTTGTCATGAAATGGTACCCGACTAAACTGTATAAGCAGTAACTTCCAAATTCCTAGCCCATAGTGTATGACACAGCAGCCTCAAGAAATTCAGAAGTTAAAAAATAAAAAGGGGTGGGGGAGAGGAATACAGTCGGGAAGAGGAAAAAGGATCAGATAAAAAGGGTAGGTTTTTTAAACACACGAATATTAGATTCATTTCAAGAGAAATTTAGCATCTCCTGTGTGATAAGCACTCACTCTACCAGCCAGCAGGAAATAAAAAAAACAGGTAGGCCAGGCATGGTGGCTCATGCCTGTAATCCCAGCACTCTGGGAGGCTGAGGCAGGAGGACCACTTGAGCTCAGGAGTTTGAGGCCAGCCTGAGCAAGAGCGAGACCCTGTCTCTACTAAAAACAGAAAAATTAGCTGGGTGCAGTGGCATGTGCCTATAGTCTCAGCTACTGGGGAGGCTGAGGCAGAAGGACTGCTTGAGCCCAGGAGTTTGAGGTTGCAGTGAGCTATGATGATGCCACTGCACTCTAGCCAGGGCAATGGAGCAAGACTGTGTCTCAAAAAAAAAAAAGAAAGAAAGAAAAAGACAAGAAACTCCCAGTCCTTGCCCCAGTGAGCACAGTCAAAAAAACAATTGTAATTTAGGATGTGAAGACCATAATATTTGAGGTATACACGAGGTACCATGAGTACATGGCCAGGGAAGCCAGGCTTTCACAGACAATTCTGAGTTGGATGAAAACCCAAAGGTGGGAAACACTGAACAAGTAAGTGTTAAAAGGCATGTGCAGTAGGTGGTAGCCAGACAGAATAAACTTCCACAGTTTATCAAATGTAGCAAAGCTAGCTATCCCAACGTCAGACCTTTGAACAACTTAAGTCAGGACAGAAGTTTCTGGAGGTCAAAATCCTCTCAATTTGACCTTGCATCATTAAAGTACTTAAACCACACTATCTCGAATAGCATGGTCAAAGCAAAATAATTTTTTAAGTAGTTATAATCTCAGAGATTACATAAGAACTCATAATATTAATTTAGATAGATTGATCATATTCTGAAATTATTTTGTTATTTCAGGATGCTGAAAGACATGAGAAATATTATATATAAAGTGCTAAAAGAGGAATAAAATAATCTTATATTTTCTAAAAAAACAAAAAGAAGTTATGAATCATATGCAAATATAGTGCTTTTAAAGTGTGTGAACTGCTATCCCACTTCTAGGAATATATCCAAAAAAAAAAAAAAAATGTAGAACCACCACATGGAAAAACCACACATAAAATATTTTAGACAGCATAATAAAAAAATAAAGAGCAAGCTAGATATCCAGCAATAAAGATTATATTATAATGCTGTTGAAATATTATTTGATGAAATGCAAATTAGCCACTAAAGAGTAAAGAAAATGTAAAAACAGGATGAAATATATAATGTTAAATCAAAAATAGGATATAAGATTTTGTGTATACTTTAAAGTAGCATATATAAAAGAATATACTTTATAAAACTTTGAATATATGAAAAAATACCATAAAGGAAAAGTAATAATGTTCGTGTTACAGTGGTAAGATCATGAGTAGTCTATTTTCCTAAGTTTTTTGGGTCAAGTTGTTAAATTTGTAAACTTACAGCACCCCCCCCTTTTCTTCTCTTAAGTGTTAGAAACAAAATGCAAACTTACTTCATCAGAAGCAGATCGAAGACACTGGACAGCAGCCTGTTTTTTCATTTCTTCTAGAGTTAGATCTGAACACTTTTTCTTACTCTTTCCCCATTTCTTATAAGCTCCTTTTTCCCAGCCCAGGAAGATGTCATTCTCCTGTAACAAGATCACACCAGGTTAAAAAACCGCAGCCAAAAAGCAAGTCTCAGCACTACTGTGCTCCACCCACTTGCACACACATTCCCCTGCCACACATATTAAGTCACAAAATGGCCCCTTGCATTTCCATACGAATTTTAGGATAAGCTTGTCAATTTCTGCAATAAAGGCAGCTGGGATTGTGTTGAATCTGCAGAACAGTTTGGGGAGTACTGCCATCTTAATAATATTACATTTTCTAATCACAAACATGGGATGTTTTCCCATTTATTTAGGTTGTCTTTGTTTTCTTTCAATGATGTTTTACAGTTTTTAGTGCACAAGGCTTGCAGTTCTTTGGTTAAATTTATTCCTAAGTATTTTATTCTTTTTGATGCTATTGTAAATGGAATTGTTTTCTTCATTTCATTCTTAGGATTTTCTATATTTGGGATAAGATCACGTCATACATGACTGGAGATAGTCTTACTTCCTTTCCAATCTGAATGTCTATTTCTTTTTCTTACCTAATTGCCCTGTTAGTATTGATTCATAATAACATGTTTCATCTTTGAAAATGACTTCACACAAACAGAAACTGTCAAATGCTGATATTAATCCACAAGCACGAGTTTAACTGAACAGATTAATTGCTTAGTAGGTATTTACAGAATTTTGTTAAATTCTTCTAATGATATTTCCTTTTAGCATGTCAGTACATTGCAGATTAAATTCTTCCAAGTGAAAGTTAGGTGAAAACTCAATTGAATAGATTTTGAGATAAATAAATTTGCACTGTATCAGGGTTTGAAAAATGCTGTTAAAACTGCAGTTTGAGCTTGGACAACACGTTCACTGTAAATCCATGGGGGATGGAGATTTTGCTTCTTGTTTTAACTTTTTTTGTTGTTTTTGTTTTTTGAGATGGGAGTCTCATTATATCACCCAGACTGGTCTTGAACTCGTGGGCTCAAGTGATCCTTCTGCCTCAGCCTCCCCAGAAGCTGGGACTACAGGCGAATGCCATCACACCCCACTTTTGGTTTAACTTTTGACAGAGTGAAAAATGTATAAAGCAACTTGATATCATTTATGATTCAAACAATGTTAGTTATTTAAGTGATTTTGTTGCATTATAAATTTTGCATATGAGTGCTGTTTTGCCATGTAATTTTAGGTTCAATTCAATAAGAAACATCCAATCTGTAGTTAAAGCTACACAAACAATAGCACATTAGACACACTTATTTACATTCTGCTCTTTTCACTTATTATATTTGAGAGCTCCCTCATTCTATTTTTTTCTGACTTCACGTATTGTGCAAATGTATCATAACTTAGTTAACCAACATTTTAACAAACAGCACTGAACTGTTAATCAGACTTAAAAAAAATATACCCTGTCTCTACTAAAAATAGAAAAATTAGCCAGGCGTCCTGGCACACACCTGTAGTCCCAGCTATTTGGGAGGCTGAGGCAGGAGGATCGCTTGAGCCCAGGAGTTGGAGGCTGCAGTGAGCTATGATGACACCACAGCACTCTACCTGGGGCGACAGAGTGAGACTCTGTCTCTCTACAAAAAAAAAAAAAAAAAAAAAGAATATAGTGTAAAAAGATCTAAGATATTTCTGTTTTACTTATTGTTACCTTTTTAGTTTCCTATGCTGTAATAAGTCTACTTACACATAAACATAAAATATTAGACATGTGCCAAATAGTTACTCAAAAAGCTGAGTAAAATCAAGGATGATTTTTTAAAGTCCTAATGTGGAAGACAGAACATGATAATCAAGTACCAAGAGCAGATACGGCTAAAGAAGTTCCCAGCATGAGCATCTATTTATCATCAGGCACTTTTCTATTAATATTTATTACTGCTGAGAGGTAAGCTAAGGCTGGAGTTTAGATTGACTTTCCTGTGCTGTCTTCTATCAAAAAGGAGACAGAACTGGAAGGAGAAAAGAACACAACATTCTGAAACACAGCTGGGCTCTCCCAAGTCTGCTGCTAGCTGCTGAGCATCACCCTTGCCGCCCACACCTTCCTGCTCACAGCAACAACCGAAATCGCGATGCACCTAAATGTGACTAATGCCATCCCCATCTTCAGGCCCTAATTGGCTTAATACAAATCACCATGTCTCACCCCTTTGGCCACAAGGATTGGCCCACAGAGAGGCAAGTGACCAATCAGAAATGAGCACTTCATGGTTTTTGCTGGGAAAGTAGGGAACACTTCCTCAGGACAGCGTGTGAAAATATGATGCAAGAAACGTGCTCTCTGTCACTGCCCTCTAACCCTAGAAGGAGCTGGCTGCAAAAGCAAGCTGACAGATGGAGGCAGGGAGAGCAGCAGAGCAGAAGTCTGAATGGCACTGAAGCTCTGATTCAAACCAAGCTGGGGCCAGACCTACTTCTGGACTTTTAGTTATATGAGCCTTTCCCCCACCCCAAACCAACTTAGGCCAAACTTTTGGTTCCTTGTGAATGACAGATAAAGCCAAAATCTGAGGAAAGGACTCAGTGATGAATCCACTGACTTCTCACTGCTCAAAAGAACCATTATTTGCCTCTAAACATCAAACAAGCATACTCTTAGGTTAACCACATCCCTTTTTCTCCTACTAGGTCTTTGGACCACGGTGATGACCTCCCTGCTTTCAGTGGCCCAAGTCCGCTTACCTACCACCATGCCATCCCGCACTGCTGGCTAACTAGAGCACTGGGTCTTCTGTCTCCCTAGCATAGCACATCAGATCATCATAGCTCCTCATATGTGCCATACTAGGGGCCTCTCCCACTCTGATCTCTGCCTACTCCCTCACCATACTCTTTTCTGGCCTCAAAACATCAGGCCCCTCCTGTTTCTGTGACCTTACACACATGATTCCTTTCTTCTTCCTTCAAGATGATTCAATTTTTATCTCCTCTGTCATTACTACTGTGATCATCCCCCATCCTCTGCACAGCCACAGTATTTTACAGATCCCTAAACTGGCAGTTGTCACTCAGGGACCATCCTTACTATTCTCTGTATTTCTGGTGCCTAACACAGTGTGAAGCATGTAGTGGACATCCACTTTTTTTTTTTTTTGGAGACAGCGTCTTGCTGTCACCCAGGCTGGAGTGCAGTGGCGTGATCATAGCTCACTACAAACTCAAACTCCTGGGCTCAGGCAATCCTCCTGCCTCAACCTCCCGAGTAGATGGAACTACAAGTGTGTACCACCATACTCAGCTAATTTTTAAATTTTTGTAGAGATGGGGTTTTGCTATGTTGCCCAGGCTGGTCTAGAACTCCTGGCCTCAAGGGATCCTCCCACCTCGGCCTGAGTGCTAGGACTGCAGGTGTGAGCCACAGAGCCCAGCCCAGCATTCACATTTGAGGATAAAAGCAGAAATGTTAATTTTTAAAAATGTAGTATTTATATTCAAAACATCTCTATTCCATGAAAAAATTTACACAAAAAAATTTTTAAATGGTATCCTGGGAAGTATATAGATATGAATTTGTGTACCCATCATTAGCACTAACTCCTGCTCTGTGTTTATTTTCATATTCCTTCTGTGTAAAGTTCTATACATTTTCTTCTGCCTAACATAAATGCTCACACAAAATAATTCTAAACCTGACAGGTAAGAGTTTTAAATTTAATTATATAAGAACCAAAGCTAATTCAAGGTAATTCCTAGGAGCCTGGGGCAGGGGGATATTCCTTAGCTTTATTTATTTCAAATGTATCAATTCATAAACTGTCAAAAAAAAATGCGTTAGCTTCCAGCAGGCATGGTGGTATGCGCCTGTAATCCCAGCTACTTAGGAAGCTGAGGCAGGAGGATCACTTGAGCCCAGGAGTTCAAATCCAGCCTGGGCAATATAGCAAGATCCAGTCTCTTAAAACAAAAACCCAACTATTAATAAAAACCATGCTTTAGCTAGAAGCAACCCTTATAACAATTTTGAAATGGACTAAAAGAATTTTTAACATAAAGATTTATTGGTTAATAGCCTTATAAAAATATTAATTATAAAAAATGTAAATATGGGGAAGTTTAAAAGTAGCTTAAAAAAGTAAAAATAGAAAAAAAAAGTCAGTTCCACCCCAATGTCAATCCCCAGAGGTAATTATTGTTAACAGCTGGCACATATCTAACTAGATTTCTTTTAAATGTGGAATTTATCCCACACAGAGTATATGCAATGTAAATGTACAGTTTTAAGATTAATAATATACTTATCAGGTTACAGTCAGACCTAGAATACTCCCGGAAACCTGAGAAGCCTTACTTATCAAAAGCTATCTTTGTTACCCTCATACTTAATAGTTTGGGTAAGATCTTTCAGATTGGAGATAATTTTCCCCAGAATCTAAAAGATAATGCTCCATTATACTCTCAAAAGCAACACTGGAAGTTAGAAGTCCCAATTTCATACATAAGGCCTATTTTCTTCTCTCTGGAAAACTGTAGCTGCTTCTTTGTCCTTGGTCTAAAATTTTAAAACCAAACACCTTCATAGAGTGGTGGTTCTTTCATCAAGGGAAAGAATTATGTTCCCTCCCCTAGAATCTCTATGGGCTCCAGTCTGTATGACTGACAGAGTAACATGGAAGTGACACTGTGTGACTCTCAAGGCTAGGTCGTAAAAGGCCTTGAGCATCCACTTGGTTCTCTTGGGCTGCTTGTTTTGAGGGAACCAGCCAACCATGTAAGCCTGGCTACCCCACGACTGACACAAAGAGGCTCTAGGCAACAATCCCACCTGAGCCCAGCTCTCCAGCACTTCCTGCCAAGGTGAGGACATGCCAGTGAAGCTATCTTGGGTCCTCCAGGCCAGTCCATCTGCCAGGTGAGTACCACTGTGTGACATCAGGTAAAGCCACAAAGAGTAGAAGAATCACCCAACTGACCCTTCCCAAATTCCTGACTTACAGAATCTGTCAGGTATCAATAGTGGGGTTGTTTTTTTAAGCTAAGTTTTGGAGTAGAATATGCAACAACACTCCTATCACAAAAAAAGTGTTTCTTTTGTATTAAACGTTTCTCTTTAAACTCAAGAGAACATCCCCTAGCCCTCCCATTTATTTTTTGGTGAACAAACCCAGGTTCATTCTATCCTGTATGTACCATCAAAAGATTTTTACTTTAGTTTCCTAAAATTTATTATTTTTTTAAGTCTGGTCATCACGTCACAAGGAAATAATGGTAATTGCCACTGGAATCTGTCAGTCCTCAGTCTAAAAAAAATACCTTTCCAAGAGACCCAACTATGTCACAAGTAATAAATACATCCAGAAATGTTACATGACCATGTTTGTTGAACTCATAATTAGGATATACAGCAAGACCAAATATTTCAAATTGAGATTGTTGTGGAAAATGTTGGAAATACAGTACCAGCTTATCTTTGCCTCTAATAAATGCATTAGCCCACCTGCTAGAAGAGGAGGTGAAATAGCTATTTGGTGGAGAGATAGAAAGGTCTGAATGAATGGCAATAATAACAATAGTATTTGTCAGTATTTACTAAGCACCTACCTTGTGTCTGGTATTGCTCTAACTATATTATCAGTACCTAGAATGATGCCTCGCATCGATAGCAACTCAATAAATGTATGTTCAATAAATGAATATTCTTTAATTCTCAATAATGCCATCAGATATGCACAAAGAAAGGTATACAATGTAGAAATGGAGAGACAGGCACAGAGATGTCAACTAGTCCAAGTCAGTGGCCTAAGTTAGAAAGTAAAGAAGGTGGGGTTAGAACCCAGGTCTCTATGGTCCATGTTATTAACTACATGGCACTGACATGCAGTACGGGGGCGGGTAATCTCAAAAGATGGAGAAGGAATAGGAGGCTGTGGGTCTGACAGTCACTTGAGATAAAGGTCAAGACACTGCTACAGTTAACGTTGGTCTGGGTCAGTGGTAAGAGTTTTTTCATCCTATAACCCTTCTGATACCTCCAGCTTAATCTTCATGAATTATTCAATGATGAATACTCTATTCCACACCCACTTCCCAGAATGGTTCCTATCACTGTGGAAGTCAATGTGAATACTGGCATGTACACATTCTTCCATCAGTAGCAAGGGCAAATCCTTAGGAAGGTTTTCTGTTCTAGGAATGGTTCTAGGAAGACACTCCTGGCTTCCTTCCTGAAGCTCTGAAATGCTGATTTGAAAAACATTTAGTTAACTAGGTACATTTAACCAATACGAGAATAAAAATAGGTAGTATTGGATGAATGCAAATAACAATGCCTGTCATATAAAACTTGGATCCCCAACCCCAGGCTGTAGCGCTCTGCCCAATCCCCCCCCACCGCCAATGGAAAAATTGTCTTCCATGAAACCGGTCACTGGTGCCAAAAAGGTTGGGGGCCACTGATATAAACGGTATTTAATTAATGTCTGTTGAATGAATGCTTGCTGAAATACAGTACATACAGTAACACACATGAGAACCCAAGATGAGTCAGATTTTTGTAGTTCCTATTGTTAAAGATTATAATAAACTGCAAAGGGAAACAGTGCAGATGCTAGCTTTTCCAAGTAGTGAAATGCTAAAATAACAGGAAATACCATAAGAGTATGTTACAAATAGGCTGAAAGAGTAAATGAGCTTTGTTGAATGCAGAAGTGATGTGCCTCACTTAGCAATCACGACGGGGATTATCTTATAACCTGTGGGCAAATACAGATAATGCAATAATCCAGCTACACTTCTAGAATGATGAACTCTGAGCTAGAAGATATGATTCAATTAGGGGATTTAAAAGAAACCACAGTAACATTCCTGAAGGGCATGCCCCAGTGTGCAGCTATGAGGTCTGCATTTGCACCCACCCCTAGCAAGCTTCCCTTGGCACACAAGTCATATGCCTGAGAAATAAGCATGCATCTATTAATTTGTTTAATAAATATCTGAGCATCTTCTATATTCCAAGAACTGTTTTAAGGACTGGGAATATAACACAAAACATGGCAGAAAAAAGGTCCCTAACTTCATGAATTGTATATTCCAGCATGGGAGACAAACAAATAAAAAATAATTTATGTATCACAAATAATCATGTAATTTCAAATAGTAACAAGTGTTATGAAGAAAAATAAAGCAGGTAAGAGGACTAAGAATGGGAGGCTTCTATTTTAAATACAGTAGGTCAGGGGAAAACTGAGGATAAGACAAAATAAAAACCAAACTATGCCATTAAACAAATATTAAATAATAATGATATTAATTAATAATATTAAATAATTAATAAATACCCTCTTTTAAAAAGTAATTGGCAGCAGACCAATTCTCCTGCCCAGATTAACTAGAAAAGCCAGATAAAAGACAAACTCAGACCAAACCTACACCACCTACTCTAGAGTATCAGAGACCTGTGGAGATGCCCGGCCTTAAGAAGCCAGTGAGCGCCCAGGGAGGGGCAGCTGTGGGCACAGCCCGCGACATCTGCTGTGGCTTCTTCCTCTGGGAAAACTGTCAACATAGGCCCAGGGCAAGAAGCTGGGAAACAGGCAGTCCTTTAAAGAGGCAGGAGTGAAGCTCAGAGCAGTCTCTCCCAGGGCCAGAGAGAAAAAACTAGAGATGCAGGTGTCAGGACCCAAGGAAAAGGAAGGGGTGGGAAACAAAGGCTACTTTGCTGGGCTCCTCTCCTGGGCTCCTCTCCAGACGCAGGAGGAAATCTGAAGCACGAGGGGCTTCTGGGTTGCTGGCACTGTTCTGTTCTTTATGTGGGTGTAGTTACATGGATAAGACCTTTGTGGAAATTCACCAAGCTGTACACTTTTCTGTATATACTTTATACTGCAATAGAAAGTTAAGAAAAAACTCCTTATTCTTGTATAGAGTCCATGGTTGCACCATATCTGGAACAGTTAATCAAGTCTGGGAGCTCCATGATCTAAAAAAAATCTTAACAGTCCAAGAACACCTAAAGCTATCACACAGACTGAGGAGCTATCACAAAAGAACAATTCTGGAGGAAGTGTGCAAAGATAAAATTCCTAGAGGAAGTAAAGAACAAAATCATGAAGAGAACGGGTAACACTAGCAAACAGTTTAATGTATTAGGAGACCAAATCTTGGAATGCACTACAACCAGGGAACATTTTCTAAAATTTAAGTAGTAATAGATTATAAAAAGAAAGTGCTACTTTGTACAAAGTATTTAGAGAGGACTTTTTTGAATGGCTCAGCACCCTAATCGTTTCCAGATTTCCTTTGAGGGACCCATCCTCTCCAATTCCTAGTCCCTGTGGTTCCATCTGCTTGTAGCCCAGCCACACAAGTCTCCTCATCACAGCAGTCAGATCAGGGACAGCCCATGACCAAGCTGACCTATCAGGATGAGAAGCCTGCTCTTTCTGCTGGACAAACACAAACAAGGGCGTGAGTCCGAGCTTACATTGGGTAGGGTAGGGGAAGGGTAAAGCTTGAGAATAAAGGCAACAGAGAAGGCAAGCTTAAAGATGGAGTACTGTCACTGAGGTCAGCCCTAACACCTGGGCATTTCAAGTTTTCTTAAGCCAGTAAATGCTCCAAAATTTACCAGCTGTGTGACCGTAGGCAAGTTACTTATCCACTGTACCTAAGTATCTCCACGTATGAAACACAGATAACAACAGGATCGTTGTGAGGATTATATGAGTCATTATGGATGGAAAATGAGTGCTTGCAATAGTGGCTGGCAAACAGCACATGATACACATGTGTTTGTTTTTACTATTACTTCTGCTTAAGCCAGAATGAACTGGGTTTTCTGTTATAATCACAGACTCCTGTTAAAGAGTAATGATGCATTATGCTGAGAACAGTAACGTATAGGACATAAGAAAAATTTTAATAAGCTCTTAAATGGTCATTTCAATTAGCTATAAAGGAAAACTAAGAATATTTGGGGTTATAAGAACAACAGTGAGAGACAGTCTCATCTTCCTGCAGTGTCCCTTCCTACCTGTGACAGATCATGGGGAGAAAACTGCTGCTATGATATATCTAGCACAACCTCGAGGCAGGAAAAGTTAACTCTTTGCCTTAAATTACAATTTTACAACAGTTTCATGTTTAGCCATTTTTGAGCAAGACTATAAAATGTTTTAAACGAATGCAACACAAACTTATTGTAAGATTTACAGGATTCAGGCTTAATGCACTAAGTTACCTGGCAATGTATGTGGCCATGTCATTCACTTTCACACTATAGGAACTTGACTCCTAAGTCAACTGTCAATGGTGAAGACAACTGAACTTTTCCCTACCTCTAAACACTGTTAAGTACATTAAAAAATAGTAAACCAATTCCATACAGTTTCTAAAGTTTATCTTTACAGTAGCATGTTTTTGTTATTCATTCAACAATTATTTGTTACATATGAAAAACAAACAAAAGCAAAATTCTCTGGTATAAAATATGGATCTGACAGACATGGGTTTAAATCCTGACTCATCACTAACCATGTGCCCTCAAGCAGATGCCCTAGCCATTCTGGATTTACATCTTCATGTGAGTAAAAACAAGGAAAATAATACTTTCCTTTCAGGTCTGACTTGAAGACTGAGTAAGGCAATCCTTATATATGAAATGGCTGGTGCCACATTTGGCATGCTGTAGTGTTCCCTACGTGACCAGGCTACTGATTTTAAAAAGATGACGGCACTGCAATAAAACGTCAACTACTAAATGTAGAGAGGATAACTGAGTTATTAATAGAAAAAATCACCAGTCTTCAACCACCAAACTAGTAACTGATTCAGATGGGAATCACCAATGGATGGTAAAACTACCAACACTCCCCACACAGGTCACTTATGAGTTACAAAGAGAAGAAAGTTCGGCTTCACAGTGGAGAAACCTGGGGACACCATCGGAACCAAAGTCACCACAGCCGAGAATGAATGGACTGCTGCCATGGGCCACTGGATGTGGTGCACAGAAAAGAAGGAAACATCATTTGTGTGATGTTACTGCCATAAACACATAAGCTAACGCTACACAAAAAGAAATATCTGACAAACCTAAATTAAAGGACATTTCGCCAAAAACTGGCCTGGACTCTCCAAAAACGTCAATGTCATGAGACACAAAGGAATAATAAGAAACTATTCAAGATTAAAGGATATTAAAGAGATGTAATCACTAAAGCCAATGCACGATCTGAAACTGGATACAAGATGAGAGAAAAAATTGCAATGAAAAAAAATTATTGGGACAATTGACAAAAAGTGAATGTTGACTATATATTAGATATAATGTTATATTGATATTAATTTTCCTGAATAATTGTACTGTGGCTATCTAAGAGAAAGTCCTTGATCTTAAGAAACACACGTGCCGGGCACAGTGGCTCGTGCCTGTAATCCTGGCACTCTGGGAGGCTGAGGCAGGAGAATCGCTTGAGGATGCAGTAAACTGTGATCACCCCACTGCACTCCTGACTAAGCAACAGAGAAAGACCCCATCTCTAAAAGAAAAAGAAAGAAAAGAAATACACACCATTTGTTCTGGAGAAGTGGGCATGAAGAGAAGGGAGGACAAAAATAAAGCAAAAGTGGAGGGAGGGATGAAGAGAATTTGGTTAATGGGTATAAAAATAGAAGGCACAAATTCTAGTATTCAGTAGTACAGCAGGAAGACTATAGATAATAATTTATTGTATATTTCAAAATACCTAGAAGAGAAGAATTACAATGTTCCCAACACAAAGAAAAAATAAATGTTTGAGGAGATGGGTATCCTAAATACCCTGATTTGATCATTACACACTGCATACATGTATCAAATTATCACACATACCTCCAAAACATGTATAACTATCATATATCAGGAAAAAAGGAAAGAAAGCAAAATTGAGAAAATACTAACAATTGGTGACTCAGTGAAAAGAACATTGAGAGTTCTCTGTACTATTCTTGCTGTCTTTAAAGGTCTGAAATTATTTCACAAAGAGTTAAAAATTTTTAAAAAGAATTTATGACTTCTACCCATAAATATAATCTATTAAGAAATATAATATATTCTAGTAACTTATAATGAAGAGTTTTGCAGTAGAAATATGATCAAGTTTGGTAGAAGACATTGCTTTCATCAGGAATTATCAGAAAAAGTTTCACAGAGAAAGGTGGCCCAGGCTTTGAAGGGTGGGGAAGAAAAGCAATTCATATCATCTAAAAATGATACACAGTGAATTCCCGACCATCTGAGACTATGCTTACCAGACAGAGTAATCATGACCAAAAAACAAAAAAAAAGAAGGAAAATCTGTGGAAATAAAATTACTGACACAGCTATGGTATCTCCACGCTAGAAGGCAATTGTTCTCTAGAACTACAGAATAGCCAGCTCACACCACAGTTGCGTTCACAACCCTGCCCAAATTGGAAGTTTATAGGTAACTCAACTTGGTTATTTAGCCTCAAACAAGACTAGGGTCTGATCAGCCTTACTTCCTACCTAACCATCCTACACAGCTGAGACCAAATTCACATATAAAATCTGTTTCAGAACTCAAGAGCTTTGTGTGTTTGTTTTAACCAACGCTGGGAAAAGTGATGGATTAAACCTGACAGATAAGGACAGTAGTTGAAGCAATGCCCATAAAACTGGCCATATGCAATTCAGAGCTAGACTAACTCAAGGATCGAGGGGTGAGAGATGGGAGGACACCCTGAGCACAGCAGTTTGGCCTCCACCTGAGGGGCTGTGCCACCACAAGCGTGGAGAGACATGGTGACAGACTTCCTCACCTAGAACAGATCTGCCAGCCTGGCTGTTAGCTGGAGGCCCGAATCACAGAAGCTAAGCTGCGGCCCCTTCCATTCTACACACTCCTGTTGGAAGAGAACTGCCCTCGGCTTCACACCCTCACTTTCTTCCTGGGGAAACAGTAAGCACATCCTCCTCTTGGGTCATACATCTGCTTTGCCACATTTAAAAGATAACTATAACTGCAGGTAAAAGTAACACAGGGGATAACTGACTCTTAACTCACCTCTTATTAAAACAGGTATCACTTAATTTGACCTTCCTTATCAGCATAGGACTTGGCACACTCTGTTACCCTGAGCTAAGTGGAAAAGTATTAGGGGCCTTTTATTTCCCTGTGGATTCTCCTTGTAACTCCAGATATGTTATGTTTTCACTAATCATTATGTGTCCGGTGTCCTAAAAAATGAACCAGAACTTGGGAGGGAGGATCAAACACAGCTGCAGATATTGATAGTTCCTGTTCCTGACCCCAACCCCTACAGCTAGTAAAGAAACCAAAGGATTCACAAATGAGTCTCATGAGAGATGTGTTTGACTATAATCTTATTAACAGTAGGCCTACGTTTTATCCTACATGTCCTATAGCACCTAACACAAAAATATTTTGTGGTAGTAAATTTATTGGTGTTGATTAAATATTCTGGGCTGATATTGCTGGCATCCAACTCTAAGAAATGAGAAGTTATATTAAAGTCCTACTAAGAAACTATTCATTTTCTATGAGTACACATTTACAACTGAAGTACATGATTTTTGAATTATGAGAAATATCTTCCTCATTTCTGGAAAGAAAAGTTTTTCCATGTTTCCAGATTTAACATCTTACTTACCTGTAACGAAGTATATTTTACATTTACTAGAAAGATGATGGCAAGTAACAGAGCTTTGGTAAGGAAATTATACAAAATACTGACCCCCAAAATAACACATTTGCTGGTTATTAGGTTGTAAGTTAATCCCCTCAAAACCTTACTTGACCTAGTTCCCACCAGCCAAGGCAGTAAGCAACCTGGAAGCAGGAAAAATGCAGTTGTGTATGGCCAGAAATGATGAGAAACACCTCTCACCAAATACACTCTGTACCACTGATATATGAAAAATGTTAAGCATCTTGGTGGAATCCTTTGTATGTATTATTTATAGGACTTTGAGGCTTTTTATTGTGGTTTGGAAGGGCAAAGCCAGTTTCTTCTGTCAATAAAACTTTGTTTTTGCTTTCAGTGTTAGTAACAATGGTTTAAAAGGGTAATTAAAACTGCCTACAAAATACCCCCTTCTTCCCACCAAGGGTCTATAAAAACCACAAGATCTTATGTGAAATTTGTCCACAGAAGCCATCCAAAGCCCATTCATTCACTACGGATGACTCTGCTTCTGTCCGGGCAGGCGTCACTTTCAGGAGCTCCCCTTGGAGAGAGAGATTGAGGTGGAGATTTTTTTCAAGAACCCAGATTTGGTTGGTTTTTCACTTCAAACTCAGTAGCAAAGTCAAATAAAATATGTTTGCCCAACTTACAAGGTGATACACAGCGACTTATGGCAAAGTTATGTGCTTTACGGAATTTAATTCTACTGATTTGTCTGTCATACACACTGATTAATAAGCAATTTAATGTCACTGCTGCAGATAAAAGACAATATTAAATCTGGAATGGTACAAAGTATAACAGACTCAATGATTAGATATCCAGTCATAATACATGAGTTTCCTAAATAGTAGAAACCAACATTCTGAAGCAGTGTTATTCAAAGGTTGTCAAACTGCATGGCAAGATCTGAAGTCTGTGTCAAAATGTAATCAACACTGAAAAAGTCCAACTATGAAGAAAATAACTGCACTAAACAGTGTGCTTAGTGATGTGGCTGATTTACATTCCAAGGCAGATTCTCACCATCTTGTCACTGACAGTCTAAAAGTCTGCACACCACACACTGAACAGCTCAGCTCTAGAGCATGAATGCACTCTTTTAAGAAGAAATGTATAAAAAAAAAAAAAAAAAAGAAGAAATGTATACACAGAGACACAATCAGTTTTAACAAAACACTTAAAACGTGTAAATACCTGTTCCTGCAGGTCGTAATCATAGCTGTCATGCAGCAGAAGACTGAGGACATACCGAGTATAAATCATGGCATCAATGCCACATTTTTCCAGCTCTTGTCCCAGCCAGGTCTGCACTGGACCCAAAGCATGAAGCAGAGACATTTCAGAAACAGACACAGGGCCTGGATAAGAACTTGAGGAGCTTTCAGATGGCAAACCATCCACAACAACTGTACAGATAGGGTGCATGAACTTAGGTTGCTGACATCCTTAAAATGCGAAGCATTTTCTGTAGTTGATATTCTGTTGGTATCTGGAGGGGATTTTCACTCCAGTAAAAAGGAGAGATGTTTGACATCTAGGATAAGCATTTATTTTTGCTGGTAGTCAGCCATCTAAAACAGAATTTCCCACTTCAGGCATGACCAATGAATCAACATCCTGATAGCAACATACATGTAGATGTGATTTTATACTTTAATTTCACATTGAGGCCAAATGGAAGTCTCCGGCAAAACCTACAAAAATGAGAGAGAAATAAAAGGTATACATTATATACAAATTAAATTATTGATCTTTAAAAAAAAATCAAATTAACTGTTCCTCTTTGTTAAAATATCTTTGGTACCTTAGAAAACTGACTTTTTCCCCCATAACCTTTGACATTTTAAACTTCTAAAATGAAGCAGAGTGCAGTGGCACACACCTATAGTCTGAGCTACTTGGGAGGCTAAGTTGGGAAGATCGCTTGATCCCAGGAGTTCAAGGTTGCAGTGTGCTATGATCATGCCTGTGAATAGACACTGCATTCCAGCCTGGGCAACATAGCAAGACCCTGTTTCAATCAATCAATCAATAAAATAAACTTTTAAAACAACATCGTGAACTTTTAAAAGCTTAATATCATTTTAAAAAGGAAAATTCAGAAGTTGATGTTCTTCTGCTTGTGTTCAATTATACTGATGTTTATTTTGCTATCTCAAGAGATTGGACTAGTAAAATTTTGTTCTGTAATGTTGACTTTATCTATTAACAAATCACTAGTTCGCATCTAAGTATGACAGAAATAAGCAGCTGAAGAGTAATTTCATGGAAACACTGGTAAAAAATTAGTCCTTTAAATTTAAGTTTTGTACAAGTAATCAATTACTTTGTATAGTTTTAGGATTGGTCATCACTTATTCTATAAAAATTAAAGTGGATAGGCAGGCGCGGTGGCTCACGCCTATAATCCTAGCACTTTTGGAGGCTGAGGCAGGAGGATTGCTTTAGGCTAGGAGTTCAAGATCAGCCTGAGCAAGAGCGAGATCCCATCTCTACAAAAATAGAAAAGTTAGCTGGGTGTGTGGTGGCACACAACTGTAGTCCCAGCTACTCAGGAGGTTGAGGCAGGAGATCACTTGAGCCCAGGAGTTTGAGGTTGCAGTGAGCTATGATAACGCCACTGAGCTCTAGCCCGGGAGACAGAGCAAGACCCTGTCTAAAAAAAAAAAAAAAATTAGGGTGGAACACAGATTTGTTGTTTCACAGTCATGCCAGGCTATACTGTTATACCTACTGTAACTTTTCTTCTTATATTCCTAGGATGAATTTCTGATTATTTACGATAGATGACACTCTTTTAAATATTCTCTTTGTTAGAGTTTTGATTAATTTATACCACTAGAAAATGAAAACTAACACAGTGAATGGTAAATCTCATCAGCTCAGCTTTTGCATGAATTTTAGCAGATAGTAAGAGGGCTACCAAAAATGACTTTCAAAGAATTATTAATGTTAGTAAAAGCATCAAGTCAGAAACACAAACACTCTTCCCCCCAAAGATTTAAGACTGAATTTTTGCATTTCATCTATAACTACTTAGTAAATTTTATAGACATTAAATATAAAGAAAACAATTTTAAGTTCACCATAAGACTAAATTACTAGATTAATGTGTCACTAATACATATTTTGCTACTTTAAAAAAAATCCTCTCTACTATTTTTTCTAAATTATAAAAACTAGATAAATTAAAGCAGAGATTCTCTATACCTTTCACTAACTGAAACTTTCCAGCTGACTCCCAAAACATTTTCCATAAATTATTTTATATGTTTGGATTGCAGGATAACAGAGATCATCGATTAAATAATACAGTCAATTCTGGAGATGTCCCATGAAGCAGCTGACAAGTCAGTTATCATTCAGTGAAGATCAGCCAAGATGGTGAGAAGACCTGAAGCAATGGCTGAAGGAACTAGGTGAGAGAATCGAAGGCAGCTAGAATGCACAGGAAAAGGTATGAGAGCTACACAGAGAGAAAACACCAGAGATTTGTAAAGGGTTGCCCTGAAGTATTGAGCAGAGTAATAATTGGTACATGCATGTAAGGAACTAGCCAAGGTACAGGAAAAGATCATCATACAAGACAGACGCAAATGGTATCTGATGCTCAACAGGGCAGGGGATATTCCTAATTCCCACCAGCCACCCTGGAAATCCTCATAATTCAGGCAACACTGGGTAGAGTACTCCAAAGGGTCTTGTCTTAGTGGGGAATAATTAGCCCAGACTAAACACTGATCTGGTCCTGCCTAACAAATCTTAAAAGCAAGACATAAAGGACCGAATTGTTTCCAACTAACTTCACTGTGGTTCCAGAACAAAGCTCAAGAATATTTATAGGAACACAAAAGTATTCAGCACCTGAGAAGGTAAAATTTACTATGTCTGGCATCCACTCAAAAATTAGTAGGCATGCAAAGAAGCAAGACATAAAAGGAGTAATAATTAGGAGAAAAATAAATTAACTGAAATAGACTCAGAATTGACACAGAAGTTAGAGTTGGCAGAGAAGAACATTAAAACATTTACGATAACTATATTCCATATGTTCAAAAAGTTAAGTAGAGAATGGAAGATATAAAAGATATAAAATCAAATATCTAGAGATGCAAACTACAATGTCTGAGATGAAAAATACACAGCATGAAATTAATGGCAAGTTAGACATTTTAGAAGAAAAGATTACTAAACTTTAAACTGCATAAGAAACCATACAAAATGAAATAGAGAAAAATAGAATTTTAAAAATTGAACAGAGCATCAGTGAGCTGTGTGACAACTTTAAGAAGCCTAACATAGGCTGGGTGCGATAGCTCATGCCTATTATCCCAGCACTTTGGGAGGCAGGAGGATTGCTTGAGAACAGGAGTTCCAGACCAGCCTGGGCAACACAGCAAGACCCCATCACTACAAAAAATAAAAAACATAGTCAGCCATGGTGGCACACGCCTGTAGTCCCAGCTACTGGGGAGGCTGAGGCAGGAGGATCACTTGAGCCCAGGAGTTCAAGGCTGCAGTGAGCTATGATCACATTGCTATACTCCAGCCTGGGCAACAGAGTGAGACGTGACTCTAAAAAAAAAAAAAGAAAAGAAAAAGCAGCCCAATGTATATGTAATTGATGTCTCAGGGGAGAGAGAAAAGGGGACAGAAAAAATATTTGAAGAAATAATAGCTGAAAATTTTCTAAAATTGATAAAACCTAAAACCCACATATCCAAGAAGCTCAATGAACTCCAAGTGCAAGAAACATGAAGAAAATGGCACCAAGGAACACCATAATAAAATTACTCAAATCTGTGATACAGAGAAAAACCTTAACGGGGAAAAAACATTATATATAACAAACAAAAGATAAGGATGACATCAAATTTTTTGTTGGAAACAATGCAAGTGAGAAGATAACGGAGCAAAAACTTAAGTACTAAGACACAAAACAAAATGTGGATACATTCAAAGGAACAAAGAACACTAGAAATAATTGCTACATTTGTCTTATTATTTAAATATCTTTAAAAGATAATGGACTGTTTAAACAAAAACAGTAACAATGCATTGTGAGGCTTATAACATATGTGTAAGTAAAATGTATGACAACAGTAGCATACAGGCCAGAAGTGGAGAAATATACAAATATTATAAAATATTATAAGGTTCTTATATATTACGTGAAGTGGTATAATCACTTGAAGACAGATTCTGATAAGAAAGCTGTTAATAATCACAATAAGTGTAAATGATCTAAACACTCTAAACACACCAATTAAAAGGCAGAGAGGTCAGAATGGATTTTAAAACAGCAAGACCCAATTAAATGCCGCCTATTAAAAAAATCCACTTTAAATATAAAGACACAAATAGCTTAAAAGTAAAAGGATAGAAAAAATATACCATGCTAACACTAATGAAAAGCAAGTTGGAGTGTCTACATTAATATCTGACAAAGTAGATTTCAGTGCAAAGAATATTAACAGAAATAAAGAAGGTCAATTCATAATGATAAAAGGGTTGATGCATCAAAAGGACATAACAGTTATATACATGTAGTCCTATACATACACCTAATATAGTGTCAAAATATATGAAGCAAAAAATGATAGAACTACAAGGAGAAATAGACAAATTCACAATTACACTACGAGATTTCAATACCCCTTTCTCAACCATTGAAAGAAGAAATACACAAAAAATCAGTATGGTTATAGATTAGAACAGTATTATCAACCAACTTGACCTAAGATAGACTATACTCTTGGCCACAGAGAGAGGATTCAAGTCATACAAGTATGTTCTCTGACCACATGGAATTATATTATAAATTAGTAACATAAAGAGGTCTGGAAAATCCCCCAAATATTTGAGAACTAAAAAACATATTTCTATCACATTGTTAGACTATCTGGTAAAAAAATAAAATAAGAAAAAATTTTTAAGAACACACTTCTAAATAACCAACAGGGCAAAGATCAAAAAAAAGAGATCAAAGGAGAAATAAGAAAGTACTGTATTTTGAACTGAATAAAAATGAAAACAACATATCAATATTTTTAGGAAGCCACAAAAATAGTATTTAGGGGGAAGTTTATATAGCATTAAGGGACTATACTATAAAAGGTCTCAAATCAACGATCTTAGTTTTCACCTTAAGAAACTACAAAAGAAGAGCAAATGAAACCTAAACTAAGCAGAAAAAGGAAATAAAAGATCAGAGTAGAAACCAATGAAATAGAAAGCAGAAAAACAATGAAACCAAAAACTGATTCTTTTAGATAATAAAATGGACAGACCTCTAGCCAGACTGATCAGGAAAGAGAGAAGATATAAGTTACCAATATCAGAAATGAGAAAGGTGATATCACTACAGATTCTATAGATATAAAAAGGATAATAAGGAGATATTAGAAAAACTTTATGCCAATAAATTCAACAACTTAGATGAAATGGAAAAATTCTTTATAAGACACAAACTACCAAAGTTTACTCAAGAAGAAAGAGAATGAATAGCTCTGAATCTATAAAGAGAATTGAATTTATCGTTTAAAACTCACAAAGAGATCTCCAGGCTCACATAGCTTCAAAGGTAAATTCTACCAAATATTTAAGGAAAACATAATACAAATTCTATACAAACTCTTCCAAAACATCGAAAAGAGCAAATACTACTCAAATCATGTTATGAGGCCAGCATAAACTGACACCAAAACCGGACAAAGATATTACAAGGAAAAAACAAAAACAAAAAACTACAGACCAATATGCTTCATGAACATATGCAAAAATTCTAAACAAAATTTTAGGACACTGAACACAATATCCTCAGACCCAGAGGATACAGGAATATTAGATGAATGTTGTTAATGAAACCTGCACAATTGTCTCTATCATTTAACCTCCAAAGTATTAGTTTTACTGTGAACTCAGTATACGCCTTTTTCATTATTTAAATTGTGCCTTTGCATAAAGGCCTTAAAAACTGGCACAGTGAAAGACTTGGTTCACTGCAAAGACTAATATAGAAATATTGTCTTAATTTTTTATTATGTTTACTTTAAAACAAGACCTCAACCAAACCACAGAATTTTCTCTTTCATCAGTAAGAGATTTCATGTTTCACATTTCTTTAGACAAGCAAAAGGACTCAACTAGGTAAGAAAAAATCAGCATACAAATGCAAAATAGAGCAAAGCATACTGAACCCCCATGATCTTATCAAAGCTGGTTAAAACCTTCACTTGTATTATTTATTACCTCTAAGAGAACTCTTCCTATAACTTGTTCAATACTGGATTGTGTAATTATAAAATAATTGGTCATATCCATAAAGTCACTAGTGATTATACTCTATACAATATGGACTGTAGAAGACCAAGGAAAAGAAACAAAAACAAAGTAAAGGCTGGTAAGGCTGGTAGTTTCAGACTGCTCTGTGTTCATCTGTGCAGCACCTTTCAGGGATACTAATGACTGGGGCTCTGAGAGAGAAGCACCAACTACAAGATGGCGCCTTCCTATACCAAAACGACAGGTCTAAAAGTTCCTGGAGCTGAAGAATGTCCATCCTCCTGGCTCTGAACTACTAGCAGATGACCCAGGTATAGAACACTGGGCATTAAGCTTCCTCTACCTAAGCAGCAAGCCTTTGGTAGAGAGGTGAACATTTGACCAAATTAGAGAATATTTCTAGTTCTGAACAGAAAGGAGACTCCTAGGTATGCTGGTTCATGACTATCTGTTTAATGAAAACTTATTTTAGGTATGACCCACCACGGTGAAACTCACTTCTACCGGTCAAAGCAAGGGGACAGAGTGGGGGTGGGAGTTCTGACAAGCGCGGGCAGAACCCACGTTCATCTACCTGACAAGTTTAAGAACATATATGGCAAACACCCACCCACATTTCAAACTCCATTGGTTTTTACACTCATTCCAACTATGAAATTTAATCAGTATGAAATTAAATTTCATTTTAGTGTAATTAAATTTTGTTCAAAAGTTTAAAAAAAAAAAAAGTACCACTATATATACTCTAAAGTGTTTTGTTTCCTTAACATTCCCTTCTTCAGAGGTTTATGCCAAAAGGACCTTCAAATCATCTTATCTTGCCCTCATGCAAAATTAACCCAAATCATCCTAAAGATAGGGCTCTATCAATGATAAATTAAAAGGTCCCACAATGAATACACTTATTTTAGAATTTGTCTTTTGTACTTTAAATTTTAAACGGTTTTTATTACGAATGTAAAAATAATATAGCTAACTAAATGCCCGTGAAAGCTTATATATCATTTGAGTCTTCTTTAATTCACGGAGGTAGGCTGGAAGAGTGGAAAGTGCACTAGCCAGCAATCATAATATCTAGGCTTTTGTAGTCAGTCCCTCCTCTGTTACGTAATAGCTGGGGTTTGTGCCCTTAACTTCTCGGGGTCTTTGTTTTCTCATCTGTAAAACAGAATACATACTCACTCTCCCTGTCTCTCAACCTCTCACAAAGTTGTTGCAATGAATAAATGAGTTTATATATGTATTTTGTGGCCTTTGCATTTCACAAAATGCCATACAAATGGAAGGTATTATTATAAACTATCCCCCAAGTTGTTGATATTTGCTTAATATTACAGGTTCCTTCACTAATAGCATTATATGAATTGTTATTTAACATACATTATCCTCTTAGAACAAAAAATACTCAATTTCCTTACTATCCTTAAAAAAAACTGTGAGATCACTTTCATTTATAATAACCTAATTCTAGTCCTATCTAGGGCCTTTCCCCTTGTCAGGTTAACATTGGAGTTCTCTACTATGAAGTTCAAATGTGACACTGCAAAGAACCTAAGGTGGTTAAAGGCAGAGGAGGAGGAACACGCAAATACAAAGGCCTCCCTTTGCTGTCCAGTTTTCTACTTGTTTTGGAAAGTACACATCTGCAGAGCAATCTCCACACATTTAAGCCACACTATCCCTAAAGCAGTACAGACTCAGAGCAGCTCAGCATACACCGAGCTTCTTCTACTCTTAGTGTACAATTTCAAGCCATTTCAGGGACCTTAGTATTAAAAATACCCCTGGCAGTGAATGAAAATTATCCTCCAAAGACTGGAACAACTCTATTTGGGCTTTGGGGTAAATATTAACAATGCTCTGTGCCTGGCAGTGAGTGCAGTGGAATGAGGGGCGAACAGCAGTCAAGCCCCGCTCACTCCCACGACAGACCCCAGGAAATCCTGCACTAAGTTTAAACACACCACTGAGTCGCCAGCAGTCGGAGCCCTAGGGACTGGAAGTTTATGATCAGACCTGGAACGAGAAAAACAAAGTAAATGAAAGCATTTAATTCTTTAACTACTCTACATGTTTTCAGGGTGATGTGATTAGCCCCAAATGGCTTGTCCATTAAGGGAAAAAAGCACAACAGATCTAAATACTTAAATTACTACATAAATACTTTTGCAACAAATAGATAAACACAATAATGCCACAAATTTCAAATGAGTAATTTAATAACGAAGAGTCTGGGGAAGGAGTGAAGAGTTGTTCTGAAGTTCACTAATCTTCCAAAATCTCATCCCTTATGTAACAATATTTTGAGAAATACAGTGCCATCCTTTTATATTCTTTATAACACCACATATATTACTGAAAACAATTCATATTAATACAACTCCCAGTGTTCCTAGATAGTTATTTAGTGTGCACTAGTAGCATTTCTTAAAAGCTGTAAGAGACATAAGTTTATCTATAGTTCAGCTTCTTCAGTGTTCAAGTACAGTAGACATGTGGCCAACTTAATTTAAATACTAAGATGTTTCTCTTCTTTCTTTGTGATATCTGTAAATATTTTTAGGTGTGATCACAACATATGAAAATTATTTCAAAAAGCATCATCTCTTTCTGACATGGTTGCATAAACACTATTTGTGGACTGTTTTCTCAGTTTATTTGTAATAGCACAAATGATCATAAAAAACACCACAGAGTAAACAGTACAAACCGGGCTTCTCTGGGCAAAATGTAGAACGTAGACCCTGTGGAGGGAAAGTTGGACAGCTCTGTTCAACCAATACATGCACTTGCTGAAGTGGTCTATTAGTCTCAGAGCACTTCTTTCTTACTCAAGTTTATTATATATACTTTTATCATAAAGATTTTCTAAAATATGAAAATAGTAGAACATCTACACAATTTCAGCACGTAATATTCACTGTCAGTATTCTGGTGTGCTTATGACTAGTGTTTTTTTCCTTTGCATAGGACTTTAAAATTTTATTATTTCAACATGTCAAATAGTAATATATACTTTTGGATTATGCTTTTTATACCTACCATTATGTCACCCCCATGGTGTTCCAGAGTCTTACCACACTGTCCAATACAGTAGCTGCTAGTCATATGTACTATTTAAATTTAAGTTAAAAATCAGTTCTTCAGGCACACTAGCTACACTTCAAGTGCTCAAAAGCCATACGTAGCTAGTGGCTACTGTGAAAATATAGGACATTTCCATAATCACAGAAGTTCTACTGGACAACACCGGCTTTGACTCTCACCAAATGAGTCAAATGACTACATATCGAGCTAAACAAAGACTCATTAGCTCTTTTCAATTGAGTTCATATGCCCCTCCCCATGTGCCAGTAGACTGTCCAGATTCCTCATACCCAGAAGCTAGGGCAATAATCACAGCTATTCTGAGATAACACAATGTACCCAGGAGAAACCGAGAGAACTGGAAAATATCTACCTTTATGTTTGACAGTTCTCAAATTTCAACAGGTCAGATTTCATTACAGTTCAATGTAATCAGGAAGGTTCAACTACAAAGTCAAACTGTACAGGACAACAAGAACAATGGAAGCTTACTGACAAAGCAAGAAGAGAATTGAGAATAACTAGGATAAGCTTTAGGAAAAAAGGTTCAGTTAAAACAGGGTAGATTATGCTGTGGAAACAAACAACCCCCAAATTGCAGTAGCTTAACACAAAGGTTTATATCTCGCTCATTCTACACGACCATCCTGGATTAGCAGGGATGCTCAGGGTAATCACTCATCGTAATTATTCCAGGACAAAAAGTGACAAAATGGCTACCATCTTGAACCCCGCTAGTCCAGGAGCCAGAGAAAACAAGATCTGCGCGAAAGCCTACACTAGCGCTTTGAAAGCTTCCTCCTGAGTTACTCACATCTCATCAGTCAAAGCAAGTCTCCTGGCCTCACTTCACTTTAATAGGGACAGGTATCTCCAGCCCTAATGACCACTTCAAGGGGCAACATATGGGACTCTTGTTACGAAAAAACTCTAAAGTCTCATATTGTTGAAACCAGCATTCTGGTATACTTAGAATATTAGAGGCAAAAAAGAATTAGAACACCAAAAAAGAAAAAAAATCCATAAAAAAGAGACAAAAGTAACATGCTCAGGAAGGTTTCAGAACATGGATACTGCTGAACCACTAACTTGCCCTGACTTCCCCAAGCAGCCCTCTCTGATTACTCACCACCACACTGCTCTCTTCCTCCCAACATTAGGGCACTGCCTGTCCTCATGGCCCTCTGCCTTGTGATGATACCCATTCATACTATTCTCTAACTGCCTCCTGGGAGTGGGTTCCTTCACAAATAAGGCTGAAAGTGCTTCAGGCCAAACTGTGACACATACCATGTAATATTTAGTAGAATGCTTAGGCCTTGGCAGGTGATCAAAACTGTGCTAAACTACTTTCCAAATCTAAATTGAGGAAAATAAATTCTGAAAAAGAGAGGTTTGGGAAATAAAACAATATTCATAGTATTAGCATGTGGGAGGAACCCAACTCAGGTCAGGTTCTGAGTCCACAGGCATGGGATGACTCTCTAACCTAGAAATTTTAACTCATTCTTTCACCATTCCCACATGTGCTGGGGTTTTCACGTCTACAAGGCACTGTGCATGGTGTTAGCGACATAAAGATGATTGACCCTCAAGTTTTTCTCTTACGTACTAACCATCCTATATTAGTGGGTTTAGGTAAGCCAACTTGTACTTCTTCGCACTGAAACCCTCTGCCACTGCCTTTGATCTAGTATGGTACTTCTGCAATTCATGTCTTTACTATATATTTTTAAATGGTCGTTCCTCAGTAAAAAGTTCATAATGTTTGCTGAAGTGCTCAGTATTCAAGAGTCTGCATTACCTGCAACTGTCTTTTCATAATGATTCAATTTGGGTGCCTACAGGACTTTTACACAAAGAAAAGGCTGAAGGGGAAGAGGTAAAGGATATAAGATATAACATAGAAGAATGAACACAGAAAAGAGAATAAAGAAAACAGATATCTGAAATACTAAGACTCTGGCTTTTAGATGCTACTACTTTTCATCAAGATCCTAAATAATATTTGCCTGGCAAACAACAGAATGTGAACATATAATAAGGTAGTTATAGATTTGTAAATATTCTTGCCTATTATTTTCTTTCTTTAGTAGGTAGCCTGGCTCCAAATCCAATCTATAGTCACAAGAGAAAATCCATAGAATTCCAGTGTAGGTTGTGGATTCTCTAACACTGAAAACAGGAAGGAAGGGCTAAAAACTGACTACGTAAACCTGTTTACCCTAGGTATCTGAAAAACTATGTAGAAATGGACAATCAGACCTATGGGTTTTATGCCCCATTCTAGAAGTGTGTAAATAAATAAAGCCTGTATAATAAAAAGGTAATGCAATCAACAAACTAGCGTGGGGCCTGAGATCTTTCTATGCAAACAGAAAGAACTGCATAAAGATTAAGAAATTCCATTTTTACTAGCCAAGTGTACAGACCAGTAGCATTAGTATCCCCTGGGAGCTTGTAAGAAACGCAGACTCTCAGCCCTCACTCCAGACCCACTGAATCAGAATCTGCATTTTCCCACGATACCCTGGAGGAAAAGGTACTCTAAAGTTTAAGAACACCGTCTTCAGACATACCTCCCTATCTCTAGGTCAGAAAGAGACTCGTCTATATTTTCTTCTAAACATATTTTCCTCTCACAGTTGTGGTAGAGTGAATTACTCTTCCCAACTATTCCTTCCCTTCCCTAAATGCATTACACACCCCTTTATAAAGTCCCTGCTGTCACCATAGACAGACTGACAGTGCCTCCCCACAGGCAGAGTGTATGCCCTGCATAGTTTCACGTGACTGGTTTGGCCAAAGGACTGCAGTGGATGTGGCACACATCCTGCCCAAGGAGAAAAACTTTAAAAGTGGTGTAACTCAGCCTGCCCTTGTTCTTCTCAAGGTATCACAGGACCAGCATATCAAAAATGGGGCAGACTCCTCAGCCTGGGTCCCAGAACAAGAAGACATGTGGAAGAGAACCACAGCAGCTGACTCGCAGTCCCCAATATGTGCTATGAGCCAGGAAGAAATGTTTGGGGTTTAAGCCACTAAGATTTGGATTTTTTTAACCAGTACAACCATATAAAAGCTAATAAAACATTTAAGTCCTTAATCCATCTGGCGGTTCCTTATACCTAGAATTAGTGAAATAAAATTGTGAAAAGGCATCTAATTTCATATCTTTCTATATGGAAAACCAATAGTCCCAGCATCACTTACGGATCAGCCCCCCACTTCCAACTTGTAATGCCACTGCTCACATACATCAAAGCTACTTATTTCCCTACGTCTGCCTGGGACTCTCTTGTCTGCTAAATATATTCATTTTCATGCCAATATCACATCACCTTAATTACTAGACCTTTACATGAATGAAGTCTTGAGATTCTTTCTTAGGAGTTTCTTTCCTATTTGTGGCCCTTTGCTCTTTCCTATAATTTTGGAATCAGCATGTACAGTATATGAAAAACCCTCTTGAGATTTGGATTGGAAATGCATTAAATATATATATTAATATGAAGAGAACTGACAGCTTTACAGTATTGTCTTCCTACTTAGGAATAACAGCCACCTCTCCATTTAATTAGATTTCCTTTTATGTCTTTCAAATAAATTTTAATTTTTGACATACAGACTCTGTTGGATTTTTCCTAGATACCATGTTACAAATTCTCTTAGGTTTTCTACACAATTATCATCTGCAAATGACAAGAGGTTTTGTTTCTAGCATTCCAATACTTATGCCTGTTAATACTACTATTCTCTTACTGTGTTGGCTGGCAGTCAGGTAGGATGTAAAGAAATAGTTATCAATGGGGCATCCTTTGTCCTATACCTGATTATACAGGAAATGTTTTTACACTTCCCCCATTAAGATATATTCTCTGCAGGTTTTCTGTATACAATCTTTACTGATTAAGAACATTTCCTTCTACTAAAAGTTTGGTAAGATCACAGATTATAGCTCAGTCATCTATATCTAGAATTACTAAACATAACATAAATGTGGTTTTCTTCCAGCAGCAGCTCACATTTGAGTCCTTACTATGCAAGTGTTATACAAGTATTTTCATTTCATTCTAACAACCCTATGAGGTAGGTGCTGTTGTTATTCCCTTTTTTACAGATGACGAAACTGAAACTTAAAAGAAAATTAATTTCCCCAATCAAAGAGCAAGAAAGAGGAAGAGCTGGAATTTGAAAAAAGGCTACCCGAACTCCTGGGCCAAGCTCTTCAACACTTGCTATAAACCATCTGATAGCGACTCACAGGACCTTTCTGGCCCTAGAAGGGATGCTTTTAGCAGAAATGGTTCTACATCTAACTTTGCCTTCCCAGGATTTACCTTCTGCTCCAATGTGACCATGGATTCCTTCAGAAGTCCTTCAAATCATCCAAGCAGGACAAATTCAACAGGGTGAAAAAACAGGATGAAATGAGCCAAGAATTTTAAATTCACATGAAATAGGACTTTAATGCCACTGATAAATATTTGAAAATATGCATAGAGATGGCCAAAAAAAGCCAAGGAAGTCTCAACTGCACCAAGAAAAGGTTGGAATAGATACCACGTGAAATAATGTTTAAGGAAACCAGCATGTTTAATCTGGGAAAGAAGCGGTTAATGTGCACGATAACTCTGTTCATATATAGACACACATACATCACATATATAGATATACAGTGGGGGGAAGGGTGGGAAAATCACAGAGAAAAAAGAACAGAATTACCCCACATTTCTCCAGAAGGCGAACTAATGAGTCAAATTAAATAAATCCAAAAAACTTCTAAGAGAAATATTGTCCAATTCTGGCAGACACTGTGACATACGACCCAGACCCCTAAGGAAGGACATGTAGCCACATAGCATCAGCTGCTGGGAGTGCTGCCTCGGCTGCAGAAACCTGCCCCACCCACCATCTTGCCCCTTCCCAGGGCAACCCACATCCAACCCACATCCGGACTGGCTGACGAGAGTATACAGGCCTGACCATCTAGCCCAAAGGAGGGCTACTCCAAAGGCCTATTCCACTGGAATTGGCCAAGGCTGTGCTATAATTAGGCCTTTGAGGCAGCTCAACTTCCCCCTCCCCTGAGTCTGAACCCCAAGGGCATGCCCTGATCAACACTCTGCATGCTAAACTGTCTGTATCTGCTTCCCAAAGAGGCAGACCTCCCAGAGAACCCACCTTGTGACATCCATAAAGGGACTGACTGCCCCATCAGACTTCAAGTGCTCCTTAATTGTGTATAAACAGCAGAAACAATCAGCACTTGGTGTGTGTTTACTATGTTCAAGACAAGTGGGGGACACAAACTTAACCTGGAGGGTAACAATGACATGTTCACAAAAAGTAACCAAGTGGCCAATATGTAAACCAGAAAGCCAAGTGAGGAAAACCTCCCCTCATGGTAACTACATCGACTCAAGGGGCCCAACTAAACATTCAAAGGTACCCTAAGAGTTTAAAATTAGCAAAAGGAAGGAAAGATATTCTTACAGTAGCTGTGCCAAGTGAAGATCGAAAGGAGGAGGAAAGCCCCGTGACCCAACTATGCCCATGGCGTTAACTGTCAAGTCTTATAAACGTGTGCTTTTCTTTCTACTATCATGACTGATTCTTCAGGCTACATTCGTGCTTTCTTTGAGCAGGTTGCATGAGACTCACTTAAAGCCAAACAAAAAAACAGTATAGGGAAATATCCCAATCCTATAGACCATTTCCAAGACTCTTTTACTTCTATAAATAATCAATCCTATCCATTACATATTAATTAGGCCTAGTTTCTCTCTGATTCGTCCTTTTACCCACGTTCTAGAGAAATTTTAGTGAAGCTCACTCAGGCACAGACCACACCTATCATCATTCTCCCCCTACGCCCCCGTGGCCACGCCCTCTCCAGCTCTCCGGACTCTGTCCTTGGACTCCCCTAACTACATTCACTTCCTCCACTACAGCCTCCAAGAGCAAAATAATTTGAGTCATGGATACATAATTTAAAATTTTCTCGTAGCCATATTAAAAAAGAAACAAGTGAAATTAATTTTAATATATTTGATTTAACCCAATATATCCAAAATAATATCACACCAAATATAATCAAAGTAAAAGATTATGAATGAGATATTTTACCTTCTCTTTTTTCATACTAAGTCTCTGAAATTGGGTGTGTATTTGACACAGCACATTTCAATTCAGATTGGCCACATGTCAAAACTCAAAAGCCACATGTGGCTTGTGGCTGCCTCACAGCACAACCCTAGCTCACCTCCCCTAGTCCCACGATCGTAAACACAATCTATGTAGCGATTGCTCCAAACTTTCTCTCTACCTTGCTTCTCTCCCCTGAATCCCAGAATTCTAATGCCACCAAGCTACTAGACAGTTAGGTGTTTATAACCGGCATCGCAAACTTAAAACATGTCTAAAACACAACAACACAACTCCGGATTCTCATCACCTTCACCCTCGCCGCGACCTTCCCAATGCGAGTCAAGGGCAAGCGCACGCTTCCATCGTTCCTTCTCTCACATTCCACACCCACTCCATCAGCAAGCTCCCAGCTCTCCCTTCACAAGGCGTCCACAATCAGGGTCTTTCACTCGCTCCCCCCTCCTGAAATGCTCTGCTCAGACGTCCCCATGTCTTTCTCCCTTATCCTCTCAGGTCTCTGCTCAAGTGTCATCTTACCAGTGAGCCTTGACCCATCCACCCTATACAACACAACATCCTATCTCCTGCTGTTTTACCCCTGAGCACTGATTTTCCCTTGACCTAGTATCTACTTATTTGTGTTATCAGTCTTTCCTCCAACCCCCACCAGGACAGAACAGCACCGTGTGCAGCAGCCATGGGGGTGTCCCGCTCATATCACCCTTTGAGAGAAGCTGCTGCAGGGAGTCGAGCTGACAGCCTCTAATTGTTGCCCATTCAGAGCCACCACAGCACTGACACCAAGCCATGCTTCCCTCAGGCCGTCCTGAGCTAATGGCTGAATCAGAAGGGGATACTAGACCCAGGCCTTCCTGCCTGATACAGGATGGACAACTTTGGCATGGGGGCTCCCTATCAACTTGTCCAAAACTTTCTCAAAACTGTACTGTGATTTGTGTTAGCTCCTACCTAACTCTTCCTTCCCTCTCTTTCACAGGGATGGGACTGAAGTAGAAGCCGGAAGGCTCTTCCTACGTACTCCTGCTCCCCCACCCCCCCTTACCCTTCCCAGGCTAGTCCCCCAGTAAATCTCCTGCAGTCTAATCCATCTTGGCATCTGTGTCTAGCACACTGCAGGCAGTCAACAATTATTTTGTGAAGGAATAAATCCCTAGGTAGAGCAGGGCAGTGGAAAGAACATGAACTTTAAGCTGTAAGGATGGAAGTCTGGGCTCCTGCTCTGCCATGTATTACCTGTGACCTTAGGGAAGTCTTTTGAGCCCTCTGAATTGTGGCTTCCTCATTTGTAAAATGACAATAATATCAACTCTCTCAAAGGGTTGTTAGGAGGCTTAAACAAAATGGTTTACCTAAGGTCCCTAACATGATGCCTGACAGGCTGGAATTGCTAACCAGTGTTAGCTCATTCTCCCCTTACCCACTTTCTGCAGCTACCTCTAAGAATCCTTCACCCTTCCACTTCATTAATTCTGACCACTTGGTAATTAAATGACCAAATAATCCTAGTGAATCTCTTGTTCAATTAACCCTGATTGATGAATAAACTTTGTTTTCACTCCTGACTTACCTATTATGAGCTTAGGGTTTGTTTTACCTCATTTTAGAAAGTAAAATCTCATCAGAGATAGAGATATCTTAACACCCTGAAACTAAAGCTGTTTCCCTAAAGCTTCAAGTTAAGCATACTTTTTCAAAAACAAACAATACTTAAACCTAAAACTGCAGTTGAGTACCAACTTCTTAAGGCTAAGTTTTTTACAGCCTTTTTATTTTTCTTAATTTTAAAGTCTGTAGAATTCTTGATCCATTATGGTGTTTTTCAAGGAAATATACACTAAATTTGCGTGAATTTCAAATTAATAGTTTTTTTTTTTAAGACTCAAGCATGGTAAGCGATGCATCATTTATATACACATTCTATAAAGTCCCCAAGTGGATAAACTAAATTCTTAATGGTAGTCACTCAAAGCGAACAAGATTAGAAGGTAAGAGGATGAGGGGTTCTTACTTAATACGGTTTGGGGTGTTTTTGTTTTTTGAGACAGGGTCTCTTGCTCTGTCGCCCAGACTGGAGTGCACTGGCACAATCACAGCTCAATGCAACCTCCAACTCCCAGGCTCAGGTGATCTTGCTGACTCAGCCTCCCAAGCAACTAGGGCTACAGGCTCATGCCACCACCACACCTGGCTAATTTTTAAAATTTTTCATAAAGACGGGGGTCTTACTATGTTCCCTAGGCTAGTCTCTAACTCCTAGCCTTGAGCAATCCTCCCTCCTTGGCCTCCCAAAGTGCTGAGATTACAAGCATGAGCCACTGCACCTGGTCTGGTTTTTAATAAAGTCTTTACAGAACTGACTACTTGATTTGCAGAGCCCAGCGCAGAATGATAATGTGGGCTCCTAGTTCAAAAATGATTAATATCAAGGCTGCAACAGCTGATCATTAAATCGAGCAAGGGACCCTTGTGACTGTACAGGTTGCAGGCTCATGAAGCCAACATTAATTAAGCCTTTTATTAATCTAATATTCAGTGTGCAATACAAAGAACCTGTGCTTCCTTAATAGTATGAAATGTCTTCACAGGCATACTTCAGAGAAGAAAATATCCAGCCTAATAATGTCTAAAACTATTAAAACTAATAGAGCAATCATGAAAATTTTTAACATGATAAATGATAATTCAGAGAAGTGAGAAACTTGTTGGTCAATTTTTTTTCAAAGCTGCTAAGAGTAAGGAGGTTATTCATGAAAGTTCACCAAGGCATATGTACAAGAATGTTCACTGTAGCACTGTGTTACAATAACAAAAACATGGAAACCCATCCCATCAACTAGTTAAATAAATTCTGGCACATTCACACAAAGACTAGGCACATTACAAAAAGAACACAGTGAAGATCTGTACATGAAGTAGATCTGTATGTCTGATACGGAAAGCATTCCAAGACACAAAGTTTAGTGTTTAAACTATGACACAAGAACACTCTACCATGATTCCATATTTTTAAACATATAAGCATAGAGGTTTTTTCTATGACACCCAAGAAATTTATCAGTGGTTTTCAAGGGAAGATGAATACAGGATGGCAAAGGGGACAAAGGAGGAGACTTACTTTTCATCTTATAATTTACTGTATTTTTAGATTTCTAAACATGTACATTTTTTAAAATAGGCTTTATAACAGCTACTTATATTCAAAACAATGTTTTGGCAAGCCATACAAAATATACTTTAACAGATTTAACTTAAACTTTAAAGTTTATAAAAACAAGAAACTCCTTCAGATGGTACTAGCAAAAGATTATTAACAAAAACACAATCAATACTCAATTATCTATGGTGGTAACCACAGAAAGCAGTGGCAAGTAATAACCAAAAAAAAAAAGGATCAGAAATGTGTCTACTCAATTTGAAATTTCTCTCCATTAAAATCTTCAGGGAAAAATGCTAACAAGGAGCAAAATGCTAATCAGACACCTTTAAAAAGGTGTGGTGGTGGCACCTGTAGTCCCAGCTGCTTGGGAGGCTGAGGCAGGAGGATCTCTTGAGCCCAAGAGTCTGAGGCTGCAGTGAGCTGTGATGACACCACTGCACTCTAGCCAGGGCGACAGAGTGACACACTGTCTCAAAAAAAGGCTAGTAAATGAAGAAAAAAAACAAAGGGCTTGAATAAATCTCCAAACTGGGCAAACAATTTTGAAATGCAGTTATGTACTGGCTATTAAGATTCCAAAGGTACTCTGGAAAACGTAATTGAGCTAGAAACAAACTCCTGGCTGAAAGGGAAAATAAATCCCTACTCTTTCAAACACTGCCTCCCCCCACCACAACAATTGAGGTAACACAACCATATCACACAAACAAACAAACAAAAATCCACCCTGGAAAAATGCATTGAAGCATATTTCTTTACACTTACTTATAACCATGCATTTTTGTTCCACAGTTGATTGACTCATTTTATTTAAATATTTACTGAGTGACACATCCCACCCCCCACACCAGGCACCAATAAAGACTACAGACAGTGTCTAATCTCTTTCACAGTCACTAAACAGAACTACACACACACACACACTCACACAGAGCAACACATTCTCAAGCATTTTTTGCAATTATTAATCTTCATGCCCAAATCTTTGGAGCAAGTTTTAAGAGAGATTTATTAGGAATATATAGATTTCCAATGACTAAAAAAAACTCAATCATATACTTATCGTTAATATAAGTTAAATAACCATCAATATGCTCTATTACTGAAGGTAGGGCATTCCATGTTATTTTAGAAGCAACAGATGTCACTTTTTAAAGCTCCTGGATACAATTTGTCCAGATTGGGGTTTACTCAATCGGTAATACATATAAAGTTAAATATATAACTAAACATTTAATTAAAAGTTTCAAGATTATAGTTGGTTTTTGTTACCTATCTGCTCCCTATCCAACCCGAGGGCAAGACTGCTGACAAGACAGAGGAAGAGACAGAGAGGTATGGAGAAAGCCTAGCAACAGGGAAGAGTTTTGGGGAAGATTCAAAAAGAAAATTTCAACAGGCATTCCAAATACTAAATAGGGGGAGTCTACTGCTTAATGAATAATTACAAGATGTAAGATTGAAGAGAAAACATTTGCTTTACTGAAAAATAATGTACTGTATAGTGTAAAATTTGACAATTTCAATTTTCCACTGACTTTCTTAAGCCACATACAAAACGCCTGCTCATCTACAGATAGGTCTGCCTGTCTTCAGAATAATTTAGGACCACTGTCATTGAACCTGTTAATGCAAAAGCCCTCTCCAACTTACTCCCCAAACTGATGAATGAACATAGGTGCAGTTGAAGATGAGATCATTTTTTTCTTTACACACATGCCAGAGATAAATCTGTGGACTCTGTCCTAACAAACTAGCATATACAATCAACCAACTTACCCAACCACTACTGTTCTCTATACCTGCTCCAACTAATAGCTAAAAGCTTCCACTTACTGAGCACTTCAACTATATGCTGGGCCCCGTTCTGAGTGTGTCACGTGGATTCACCAAGTTCTTATATAAAGGTCTTCCAACCCTACTCCCCTTCTGCTGAAATCAGATATTGCAAAGTAACTCTGAGTTAATTCGAACATTTAACAAATGAGTACTATGTAAAAGCCTGTATTGCACACCAGAGGGAATGAGTAACGAATAAGATTTTCCTCTGTTCTCTCGAGGAGTTTATAACTCAGGAAAGACCTCCATGTAAATAAACTAAAAAGTCATAAGCAAAAAAATAAATGAGTGGAGATGCCAGGCAAGCACTGTGCAGGAGAAAAATGGTGAGCAGGTAATTGTAAAAATCAGGTTACAGAAGAAGAAGTAGCAGTATTTAAGCCAAGTCTTCAAGATTTGGATAGGAACAGAACGGTGGAGAGGCTACTCGAGAGCAAAGGAATCAAACAATCACGGAAGCAGCCAGAGGTCTCATGTAGAAATATAAGGTGACAAGAAGAGATGAGGTAAAAGATGAAGTTAAAAGTTAGAATGAGGCCGGATGGCAAAGATCTTAGAGACTTCCTAACACTTTAACACTAATTCCCAACCGGGGGAGGAGGGTGGTGGTGCCATCTGTAGGAGTAAGCCTACAGCCTTACCAACATAACCCCTCAGATGTGACGGAAGGAGGAGAAATGTCGAGAGCCTCTGGTGTATGCTGGGGGTAGGGGCATGATATGATTTGATTTACATATTAAATAATTCCGGCAACAGAGCAAAGGAAGACCAGAGAGACCACTGAAAGGGAGGTCAGTTGGAGGAAGACTGAAGAGTAATAATCTTCATAAGGAATGATAAGAGCCTCAACAAGGCAGGGGCAGAAGAAACATGAAGGAAAAGGATGAAGAAAAAGACTGATGGAAAACACTCATGGAGACAGACCTGGCAAAAATCTGGCCAAAAAGGAAGTTTCTAAAGGTTTCCAGGCTGGGTAAATATGCTGTAAAGCAAGACACCTTATTACCTTATATCTGTACAGAGATATGCAGTACACAAAGTATAGCCACTTTAAGTGCACTACAAAGCAAAAACTGCCACTGTTCTCGTTTCACAAAGACTGAAGTCTAAGAGAGATTTAACAAACTTGTCCATGACGACCCCGGGGGTAAAACATGGGCCAAGAAGCAAACCTGAGTCTTTCAAATCCAGTTCTAATGTTCTTTTTATAAAAGCAATTACTTTTTATGAATATAATAAATCTTCAAAAGAGAAAAAAAAATTTTAATAGGCAGGGTCTCACTATGTTGCCCAGGCCAGAGTGCAGTGGCTACTCACAGGCACAATCATAGCGCAGTACAGCCTCAAACTGGGCTCAAGTGATCCTCCTGCCTCAGCCACCCAAGAAGCTAGGACCATGGGCACACACCCAAACAGGAAAAATTTTAAAGAAAAAGCATGTAATCTGTTGGGAGTGAAATTGTATTTCAAATGTAAGGAATATTTTAATACTTGTGCTCTGGTTCCCTCTACCCAAGAAATGGGGCAATGATTCACAGTCAGCAGTGCAGAGGCCGTGGCCATTTCCTTGGACCCTGAACTTTAGATACATATGGGAAAGGTGACAGATTTCACTTTATATAAAATACCACTTGTTAGGTGATCATGTGAAAGGCCAAAAATAACTGTAAAGAAATATTCTAAATAGTAACTATCTTCAACATAGTAAAATTGCATTTTAATGTTCTGATTGGTCCTGATGTTTGCTATAAAAATACTTTATAATACTAATATACCCTTTAAGGTAGATTACAGACTTTGATTTTATTTAGCAAACATTTGGGCACTTTCATAGTTTAAACCCCTGAGCAAGGTGCTGCGGGTAAAATGATGACATGGTCACCACAGCAAGAGTTTAATATCAACGACTTATAATACAGCACGATGTAGACAATAAAGGAAGTAAAAATAGAGAATGATGACTGCAGAAAGGTATACTTCATTCTGACAGGACTTCTAAAAAGTCCAGAGAGGACATGATATCTGACATGAACTTTTAGAAACTGAGGGGGTGGGAGTGGGACAGGGCATTCCAATCAGAGCAAAGAGGGACTGTAATAGCTTGGCATGTTCAGAGACTCAAGAGTAGTCTTGCTTAGCTGGACAGTGTGGCAAGGGGACAAAGACGACAAGATAAAGTATAGAGGTGAGTGGAGGCCAGATTGTGAGGGGCCTTCAATGTGATGCTGGTGTGTCTGAATTCTAAGCTCCAAACCACAGGCACTCTTAGAAGCTTGATGAGCCACAGGCTGGCAAGATCTGATTTGTGTTTAGGAGAGATGACTCTGGCAGCCAGGCAAAGTGTGGATAGGAAGGGGAAGAGGCTGAAAACAAAACTAAAAGCTTTAAGCCAAGCAAAGGAATCTGAGGCTTTAACAATAATAACACTAATCTAGTGTTTTACAAGGGTTTGAGTAATGATGAAATTATTTCACATCTTGCCCCACTTGAGACATCCTGTCAGACAGGTATCATCACTGTTCCCATTTTACAGATGAGAAAACTGGCTCAGAGGCCACTGAGTGCTCCAAAACAAATGCTACCAAAACAGGAACAAAACCCAGATTCAGTACTTTTCCACACAATGGGAAATAAAATTAGCCGGGTGTGGAGGCTCATGCCTGGGTGTGGTGGCTCATGCCAGTGGTCCCAGCACCGTAGGAGGCCAAGGCAGGAGGATCACCTGAGGCTAAGAGTTCAAGATTAGCCCTGGCAACATAGGAGACCTGGACTCTACAAAAAATAAAAAACTTAGATGGACGTAGTCACGCACAACTGTAGTCCCAGCTACTTGGGAGGCTGAGGCAGGAGGATCCCTTGAGCCCAGGAGTTAAAGGCTGCAGTGAGCTATGATCATGCCACTGCACTCAAGCCTAGGTGACAGAGCAAGACTCTGTCTCAAAAAAAACAAAAACAAAAACAAAAAACATAATACCATTGGTTTTTAAGAGTGCTACTGTAAAACAAAGCATAGAGTGAGCTATATTACCATTAGAGAAGTGCTAAAAATTCATTTAATTTTCTTAAATGTTTGCAACTTGTTAACAAATAAGCTAAGTATTCTTAAAATAGTTACAAATTTGTCATATGCTAACACCATGTTAAAGACCTATACTTTTTCTTTAAAGCAAACAAAAACACCTGTACTTCTAATTCCACTTCCTATGGAACTAAATATTTAAAATATTCTTCCCTGCCTTTGATATTTCAGTGGCCAAACTGGCATTCCATTGATGAAACAGGCTTACATAAAAACCATTATAACCAAAACTGAAGCAGTTTTTTGAATTATTAAATATGCAATTATTTAGGAAGTACAGCAAATGAATCTAGGATATAAAATGCATTAATCGCAAGGAGCTTCTATAGCTTGTATACAAAGGCACAATTTGAGAAATAGTTTTTTCTTTCTTTTTTTTTGGAGACTGGATCTCACTCTGTCGCTGGGGGCTAGAGTGCAGTGGCCTGATCATAGCTCACTGCAACCTCAAACGCCTGGGCTCAAGCGATCCTCCCACCTCAGCCTCCCAAGTAGCTTGGACTACAGGTATGAACCACCACGCCTGGCTAATTTACTTAGGAGACAGTGTCTCAATAGATTGTTCAGGCTGGTCTCGAACTCCTGGCCTCAGGGATCCTCCTGCCTCTGCCTCCCAAAGAGCTGGGATTATAGACTTGAGCCACCACACCAGGCCAGAAATAGTTTTTGTCACAAAGACAAAGATTCTGAGACCTATTTAAGAATGGTTCAATCCAAATAACTGACAGAAGATTTGACCTTCAGGATGCAGAGTGACAGATCCCCGCCCCCTTTTCAAAGTCTATGAACCCCCTTTTCAAAATCTACGAAATAGTCAAAGTGTTCTGGAATGCGTCTTATATTGCATAGCTTGGGGATTTCGCTGTATAGTTTTATCCGCATCACCTATTATCAAAACTGCTTGTCCCTACTCCCTTACAAACTTTCTACCACCATTTTTAAAACAAGCAAAACCAAAAACGTAAAATCCATTCTTAGGAACGTGGAAGATGAGTCAAAGTATCAACCAACCCAGGTAATCATTACCAAGAACCACATTTACAAAAATTATTCCAAATAATCGCATGCCACTTCCCCATTTAATCCCCCTGCCATACTTTTACTGGGTGAAGTGTTTATAGCTAGCCTATAGAGAACAAAAACTGAAAGGGGACAAAAAAGAAATCAAAACTGAGTTCTGCCATGATCTGGGGGTCTGCTACCCAGAGCCCAGCAGGCCCGGTCATCTGTGCACCGCACGCTGCGAGCTAAATCCTGGGGCTACACGAAGCATTTCAAACGCGACAAACTCTCGCCTCTCCAGCGGGAATAAGCGGAGAGCTCGGGAAAAGCCGGCTACAGACGCGTGTTTTGGAAGCGAGCCGGGCTCGCCGTGACTTTGCGGGCCTGCGGGGCCTGGCGCTCCTGCCTTCGGCGTAACCCCTGCCCAACCTGCGGCGGGCCCGGCCCCGCCCGCCCCCCGCGCCATAGGTCGGCGCGCCTGTCACTCAGCCTGCCGGCCGGGCCCCGCCCGCCCGCAGCCCTCCTCCCCCGCCCGGCGGTTTTCCCTTCCCGGGGCCCCAAAAGGACAATGCTGGAGGGGAGGGGACCAGAGGGGACGCGAGCGGGCTGCCCAGCCCGCCGGCCCGGCCCCGCTGCCGGGGACGCCGGGCGCCTCCCGCCGGCCGACCCTCCCGCCTGCGCCCGCTTTCAGGGCTCCGCACACCAGCCTCACGTCCAAGCACCCCGCCTCGCCGCCCCCCAAAAGAGCCACCCCCGACGCAGCGACACCGGCCCGGGCGAGAGGCAGCCGAGGGCCGGCCCATTGTGCGGACTCATCGTCCGCCGCCCGGCGCACGGCCGCTAGCCGGAGTCCCGGGGGCGGGAGCTCGGACTGGAGTCCCGGGCCCGCAGCCCGCCCGCACGCATGCCCGGGGCGCGGGGCCAGGGCCAGGGCCGGGGCCGGGGGCCCGCCAGGGGTCCTCGCTGGGCCCCGCGGCCCGGCGGCAGCGGCCCGGCCTCCCTCAGGCCGGCCCTGGGGCCCCTCGGCGGCGGCGGCCTACCGGCCTGCCCGGACCCGCGCCCCCCGGACCCCCGCGCCCTCCCCGGCGCCCGCCCGCGTACCTGCCGAGGCTGCCGGGCGGCGCGGCGGCCGGCGGGGGCGCCTCTCCTCTCGCGGCGAGGGGCTGCGGGCGGCTGCCGAGCGCCGGGCGGCCCTGGCCTGCGCCTTACGTAAAGCGGCGGCGGCCCCAGCGCCACTCGGCGGAGGGCGGGAGGCGGCGCGCCGGGAGCCGCTCCGCTCCGTTACCCGGCAACTGGCCTCAGCGCCCCGCCAACCAGGGGCGCGCTCCATATCCTTCCGCCCAGGCGCCGGGATTACATCAGCGCCGGCCGAGCCCGCCCCTGCCCCGCCCCTCCGGCTGCGCGGCGGGGGCCGAGGGCGCGGGCGCCTGGCTCGGGCTCGGGGCCCCTCCCCCCGCGGCCAGGCCCGGTGGTGGAAGCCGCTGCGAGGGGAGACGGCGGGAAGCGGGAGCCCACCTTGTGTGCGGGGCGTCGGAGAGGAGCCGCCCCCTGCGGAAGCCGCGTGGGGCTGCCCTTGGCGAAAGCCCCCAGGCTCCGCCGCCGACCCCGCCCCAGGCCCGCCCCGGCCGGCGCCCGGGAGGTGGGGCTCGGCCTCCGCCGCCCCGCCCGCGGCCCGGTGCGGCCTCCGCTTTGCTGGGCTCGGGCTCCACCTGTCCGCGCCACCTCCTCGCCACGGCCTGGGACGGCTGCGGTGGGCGGCTTAAAATAAAGAAACCCAGAGGACAAGCTAAAGAAATGAGGCATGACTCTTTTTTTATTAAGTAGGCAAAAATAAAAGAAATTCTGGAAGATTCCAAAGTGGGAACCAAAATGTGCACTAACCTTTTAATCAAAGTCTCTTCACACCCACCCACCTTCCCTAAATGTGACTCCGAGGCCCGTTCTAAAAAAGCAAATAATTAAGTATCACAGACACCAGAAAGGAAGGAGCTGGGGAGATTACCCACCCACAGGAAGGAAACAGGTCCAGAGGGGGAGTGACTTACCTGGGGTCATTTATTCATTGATTTTATTTATTGAGCACCCCTAGGTGCCAGGCGCTGTGCTTTTCTGTTCAGAACCTGTAGGCAAAGTTCCTGCACTAGCTCCCAGGCTCCCAGGAGAAACAGCCAGGAAAACTGGAACGAGGTGATCTGCTGAGGCATACTGGAAGCACTGGAGGGTGGACCACGAAGAACCATCTGTTATATACTATTTGCAAAGTGTTTCTCTGGAATCATTTCTTTTGTTCTGCACAAGAATCCTGGGACAAAGCGTATCATCCCCATCTCACTGGTGAGCAAGCTGAGGCTGGGAGAAAGTAAGCGATTTCACCCAAGCCTGGCTGCTAGTGAGTGGACAAGGCCTTCTGACTCCCCTAAACCACATTGCCTCTTGCAGGAGGCAGGATTGGAGCCCAGGCTCCTGGCTCTGACCTCTGGGGTCTTCTCCTTTAAATAGCTCTCTCCCTTCATGATCTTGCTCCTAATTTTATTCTCTGAGTGTTCATCTCAGACGAATGTATCGCATCATAAATCACAGTGCATTTGTTCAATCAGCATCTTCTGAGCACCTGTTCTGGGCCTGGCTCAGCGCCAGGCAGGGGCTGTCCTTGTGCTCCTGGAAAGCAAATTCAGAAAAGCGGGGAGAGGATGGAAAGGGTATGGGAAATCCAGGGCAATCTGGGAGTAAAGGAGGGGAGGGTAATGGAGCTTTAGAGTCTAATTCCCAGGCACCCCCAGGCTCCAGGATTTCACAGACCAGTAAAATGTTTCCCCAAAATAATGGGGGATTTGCAAAGGGTGATCAACTCTAAATTTTTGCCACGTTGGTGACATTACTGTCATGTACATTCGTATTTTACAAAAGGGGGTATTAACAGCAAAAAAATGTTTTTACATAGTAACAATACATCTCAGTCTCAAGAGAAAGGGAACAAACTTGGCAACTTTATAGACATACACACACACACACACACACACACACACACAGTTTATTGACCTTATTTTTATCATTTTGTCACAGACCAGTTTATACAAACCATGAACTAGCAGAACCTGAAGGCTTCTTGGAGGAAGAGGTATTTAAACCAAGTAGGAATTAACTAGGAGCAATAGGCTTTGGAGGTGGTGGGGAAAGACTGGAGATTAGGGGATGAAAGTGTCTTGTTTACTTTGTTTCCTAAACAAAATAGCCCCCCATCCTTCAGATTGTTTTGATAAAAGTCCTAGAAGTCTTGGCCGACTCCAGCCTCAGGGTCTTTGCACTTGACTGATTCCTCCTAGAGAAACACTCTCTCCCCAGATCCTTGCTGGTTTCTTGTTGAGGGCTCAGCTACAATGTCACCTACCCAGAGAAACCTTCCCTGATGCCCAGTCTGGAGTAGCCAACCTTCCCAGTCATGATGCCACCCCCGTTTTGTTTCTTTATCCACAGCTCTTATCAGTATTTGAAATTATCTTATTTGTGTGTTTGTTTCCTCATTAATATCAGCCTCCCTATTCAAGACCTGTATCCCATGAGAGCAGGCACCTTGCCTGTGGCATTGATTTCTGTGTGCCCAGAGCTCACCATAGGGCCTGCCAGTTTGCTCCTGGGTAGAGACCGGCTGAGTTAAACTCAGGAGAACAGTAGCTTTCTTGCACTTGTGGGCTAAGATCCCTAGGGAATACAAAGGAGAGGACTCTGGCATTAAAACAAAGTTGGTGTGGAGGCAATAGACTACCCCTTTGGCATTTTCTAAAAAGAAACCGTCTTGGTTTCCTGTGTGCGTCTCAGATCGTTCATGCTATTTCTCCAGTCTCAAGAGCACCTGTCATGGCTCTTCAACCTCTGCACACGGGCAAGGCAGTGAGTGGGAGAAGATGGCAACTCCCAGGGCCCTCGGACTTGGATGTTCTGGATGCCAGTGAGGATTCTGGCAAATGCCAGCTGGGCCAGTGATTTTGTAAGGTGCATGCATAGTGAACAGTAGGGATGAGGCTGGGTCCAGGATGCTATGTGGTGTCACACAGCACACACCAACTGACAGTAAGCAGGGCCAGGCTTCTTTGGCTCTGTGATCTTGGGACATAAGTTCCCTCTCTGGGCCTCAGTTTCTCCATCTGTACAGCAAGGGACTTGGGCAGGAAGATTTCAAGCGCCTCTGTGTGTGTGTGTATGTGTGTGTTTGTGTGTGTGTGTGAAATTTGGAAACAAAATTTCAATGTAGCTCCACTTTGAAAAAAGAATATGTACAAACCCTCACATGTCACCTGACGCTAACAATACTAGCTCCTGTTTACTGACTCAAGCTGCATGCCTGGTGCTTCACGCACTTTGTCCTTAACCCCCACAATAGCCAGTAGGGGAGAGATCATCCCTATTTTGCAGTTAGAGATGCCACTGAGGCTCTAAAGAGGTTAGGTGGCTTGCCCCAGGCCACACTGCTACTAAGTGGCAGCACTAGGATTTCATTCCTGCCCTGTTCTGGCTACTGTGCCACACTATTTCATTGAAATCCATCCTGAGTCAGCTTTTAAATGAATGACGCTGACCAGGTAAGCTCCTCATTGCCTCCCCACGGGACCAACACCCTCATTTAGGATGCTAACCGTGTATGTCGCTCAGATGCTGTCAGCCAAGGCGGCCAACTGGCCCTTCCATGTGGCCTTCTCTCTCAATGGCCCAGGCCTGCACCCTCCTCCTGACAGCCCCTCCTCTCAGCAGCCTACCCTCCCTCCTTGGGGGGAAGAGTGAGGTCAGACCTCTGACATAGCCCCTGGCATGACCTTGAGTGGCTCACTGACCTTTGCAGGGCTTCGGCTTCCCAGCGTACAAAATGACAGGGGGACAATGTCTGTCAGTTGTGCGCAGGGCCAAACCAAATCACAGGTGTGGTTGTTCCCCTGACACCCTAAGATGCTGTATAAATGTCAAGTCTTGTCATTATTCTTCCAAAATTGTTCCAAGGACTAACGGCTTTTTCCTCACTTCTATCCCTCCACCCAATCCATGGGAAATCAACAATGTCACCAGCAACCTTCCAACCCAGAAGTAGGGTGTCATGGTGATTAAGCACACAGGGCAGGCCACTGGGTTGAAGCCAGGCTCCCCCACGTCTCAGCTCACTGACACGGGTAAGTTACTTAGCCTCTCAGTTTCCTCATCTGTAAAATGGGCATAATAATAATAGTATCTACCTCAGAGGGTTGTCATGAAGGGGTAAGTGAATCCACATTGAGGGTTTATAACAGTGCCCAGCACACAGTAAACACTCAATAAACACCAGCATCCATGACCAGCCCTCCTCGAAGTCCTCATTACTCTGCTCTGACCCACCCCATCTCCAGGTCCCCCTCCCCCTCTGTCCGTCGTCCCCACTACCCCTATCAGTCTGCATGCTCCTGGGGCAGTTTCCTCCACTCCCGCAGCCCTAAGTAACACAGGACAGAAGGACACTCAAATCTCTCTCCCCCACCCTGGCCTTTCTCAGAGGCCCAGACCTGCCTCCTGGGCTCAGCTGCCTGCTGGTGAGGCCCCACCCCCACGTGTCCCTGGCTGACTCATGGCCTTCCCCTGCTGCCTGAGCTAGAGTCCTGGTGCACTGCCCTGTTGAATCTGCTTCAGAAATGGCCTTGCAGGCCGGCTAAGATCAGAAGCCCAAGGTGTGAGTCCAGTGCTGCCGCTTGGCAGCTGTGCAACCTCAAGGAAGTTGCCTCCTCTCTCTGAGCTGGCCTCCGTATCTCTGAACTAGGAACAAGGAGAGCACCTCTAGGAGTGAACACTAACCCCTTGATTCCTCTGCCTAGTATATGAAGCCCCTTCTGATGTTCGGTGAACCGCATCCCTTGCAGATCTGGGTGGGAAGCAGAGCCCACATCTCTCTGCAGAGCCTGAAGGCCAGACACTGACCACACCTCCCTCCCGACCTCAGCCCTGATGATTTGTCATCATCATAACAACACAAAACCATGTGTGAGGCTTCCTCTGCACTGGTTTGATCTTCCATGTCCAGAGGTATCCTACAGCTGGGCAACTAGCATGTGAAGGAGTTGGAAATGTTTTTAATCAATATATGGACATATGTTTCAGTAGCCACCATTCAGCCCACTAAATACTATGTCCCTAAAAATCTGTGATAAAATATCACAACACTCACTTGCTCTGGGTCACCTGATTTTTTTCTTCATAGCACTAATCGTCACATGCTTCATTGTGTATTTATTTGTCTGTGGCGTTTCTCCCCCTCCTAACTGTAAGCTCCAGGAGGGCAGGCAGGACTCCATCTACTTTGTCCACTGATGCCTCCTCAGCTCCTAGAACATGGCCTCACACACAGCAGGTGCTCAAAATTAATATATATTGAATGACTATATAAAGATCAGAGACTACCAAAGATTTACAACCCCATTTAGGTCATTTCTAAAACACACAATTGCTACTAACAGCTAATGAGGCTATGGTGTTTATAGGGAAAATAGATATAATTGATACTTATTAAAGTGGAAATTACATTTAGGTTTACATGCCATAATTATTTGATAGTCTGATGACAGTGCTTAAATATCCTTGGCAGGAAGCTGACATCTTCCACAAAGAAGTGAATTTAAGTGACAAGACCCCCAGGTAGAGCTCCTGGCACACACAGAGCCTGCCCAGAGCGAGCCCTTGGTCAGAGCAGGTGATGTCACTTCTCAGAGCCTCTGTTTCCCACATGGAAAAGTTAGACGGGTGTCCAATCCCTAAGGCCCCTTCAGCTCAGAGTGGGAGACCTTGGTGGTGGGAATGCCCACCTGCCCTGCCTCTCCTGACCAGAGATATCTTCTCCACCAATCCACCAGGGCCTGGGACCTCCATAACTCAGTGGCCCCTTCAGGGTCCACTCATCCTTAGCCACCATTTTCAGAGGCAGAAAGACAGTTCCCCAAAACATGACATCCAGGATGGGGTGCTTCTACCATGCACTTTCATGCCTTTGCACATGCTGTTCCTCCGAGCTTGGGTGCATTTTCCAGCCCTGAGAAACTTATTCATCCTCCAAAGCCCAGCTGAGCTCATGTGTCCTTTTCAACAGGAAAATCTTCCATGAGATGTTCTGCTGTCCCAGTCTCTCCTGCCCTGCAACTCACGTGGACTCCTATCATGGCACCTACTGTGCTATATTGGGATGTGTTTGCTGCCATGTCTCTCTCCTCACAAGACTGGGCCCATGAATTTTTTATCTCTAGCACCTGTGCTCAGTAAGGGCTCAGGAAGCCAGGCTCAAGGCCTGGCCCAAATGCCACCTCTTCCAGGATGCCTTCCTAGGGTCCCAACCAGAGTGCAGCCTTCCCTCCACCAGGAACTTTTCCTGCCCCCACCCCAAACACCTGCACCCCAGTACCTGTCTTTGTTTCTTCTTTTGATCTATTCCTGTTTATTTACTTGTCTGTTGCCTGTCCTTCTCAACAGTGTGTCAGCACCAGAGCAGGCACCTAGCCTAGAACAGAGCTTGGTATATGGTAGGTGCTCAGAAAACATTTGCCAAATTAGTTTTTGTCTGTAACCCCTTGACTGTGAGTTCTCCAGGGAGAAGACAGCTCCTGCACCCCACAGGATCCTGGGGTGTGGAGGGGTACTTGGGCCTGTTGAAGCTGTTACAGTGTGCTTGGGCATCTCATCTCAGCCCACCCTAGACCTCGGAGCTGAAAGGACCTGAAAGCTCTCCCAACCTAATCCTCATATAAGAGTGAAGGCCCAAAGCCCAGAGAGGGTAAGTGGTGTGCCCAAGGTCACACAGCAGAAGTGGCCTGACACCCATTCTCCTGAGTTCACGTCCACTGAATTTTCCTCTCTCCCAGGTCTGCTCTTGTGTCTTTCCTCAGTAAAGTCTTTTCCTTCCAGAAGCCACCCTCTTCCCCTGAATTTTACCCACTCAACAGATACAAGGTGGCAGTTTTCATGTCAGGGAGTCACTCCGGCTTGGATCTGAATTCTATTTCTCATGCTTCCCATCAGAGGGACCTGGGCAGGTTGGTTCATTTCTTTTCTCTTAAATTTTTAATTGTGGTAAAATACATATGACATAAAGTTTACCACCTTAACCATTTTTAAGTGTACAGTTCAGTGTTGAGTATGTTCACATTGTTGTGCAACCCATTTCCAGGACTTTGTTATCTTGCAAAACCAAAACTCAGAGCCCATTAAACAATAACTCCCCATTCCCCCTCCACCAGCCCCTGGCACCCGCCATTCTACTTTCTGTTTCTATGAATTTGACTCCTGCAGGTACCTCATGTACATGGGATCTACAGTATTTGTCCTTTTGTGATTGGCTTATTTCATTTAGGATAATGTCCTCAAAGTTCATCCATGTTGTAGCCTGTGTCAGAATTTCCTTCCTTTTTAAAGCTGAAAAACGTTCCACTCTGTGTATGGACCACATTTTGTTTATCCATTTGTCAGTTGATGGACATTTGTGCTGTTTCTACCTTTTGACTATTGGGAATGATACCACTATGGTTCATTTCTTCTTAAGCCTGATTCCTCATCTGCAAAGTGGTGTTGCTGTCCTCAGGTGCTTATATGAATTGCTTTGCCTGCCATTTGCTTAACAAGGGGCTTCATCAGCAGAGTAAAATTACCAGCATTTGCTGAGTGATCACTGCACGCCAGGCAAGCTCCTGCAGACTACATGTATTTACGCATTGAATCCTTACAGCCTTGTGAGGTGGCTGCCATTGTTATCCCATTTTGCAGAAGTAGAAAGAAATAGTGACCTTGCCCAAGCTTGCACAGCCAGGAAGTGGCAAAGCTGGGACAGGAACTCAAGCCACTGGCTCCAAAGCCTGGCCACTCAACCATCGATTCTGTGCACGACTGGTCTTCTCCCATCCATGGCACCTAAGGCAGTGTGTCTGTGCATTCACAGCCCACACCCTAAGCCTTTGCCGCTGCTAGTCCCAGGCCTGCCTGGTGGTGGGAATGGGCCACCCCGGGGGGGGGGGGTTCCAGGTGCCCCAGGGGGAAAGATGAAGGAAGGTACTAGAAGGCTCTGCAATTCCTCTTGTGAACTGAAAGTTGCCTGGTTATTCCTGAAAGACAGGTGTTCCTTCATCCCATGTCTTGGAAAACAAAACAAACACCACCAACAACAAAACCCATGCAGGAATTATGTGAAAATTCCCATTTCATGTATCTTTTTTGAAAAAATGCTAGAAAAACACATTCTGTCTAGTTGACATGATCAAGAAGAATATGCAACAGTGTTCACAGGGAATCCACTTAATTCAACACTAAAAACACCAGCGCCCACCGTCTCATTTCTTCCTGAAGCCAGACGGAGGGAAGGCCGCGTGTGATGCCACCAGCGCAAGGCCGCAGGGAGAAACTGCTGACGAGTCACCACACCTCCCCTCTGTGGCTCAATTCATAGCATGGCAGGGACTATTGGAATTTCTGCCTCGAAACCATCTGGCCTAATTATCCCTGTGGCTGGCACAGGGCCTGGGATTGTTCTTGGGTTTGAGCAGAAGGTGCCTGTGGCTCCTTGGAAGGAGCCGTGTCACCCCAAAACTTCAGCCACCTTCTGGGCAGTGTCGGTGGTGGCTGGGACAATTATCAGCCTGCGCCAGGCTTGGAAAAGCCAACTGGCTCTTTGCATCCAGGAAACAAACAAACAAAACAAACTTCTTTTGCTCCTAAGGGGGTTGGCAGTGCAGGGTGATAGCAGAGCATGTGTTTATGATCATTATTTTCTGTATAGACAAAGGGAACAAAGAGCTACAACTACTTGGTAAGTGACAACAGCTCTTCTTTCCTACAGGCCTACTATGCGCCAGGCGCTTTATACCCATTGACTCTCTAACCTGCTTAGTGATCCCTTGGGGCCCCTTACCCCCTTTGTCATATGACACAACTGAAATCCAAAAGGGACCAGTGAGTCACCCAAGGTCAGAGAGCAAGTAAGTAGCTGAGACAGGATTTGAATTCAGCTCTGTCTGTTGAGAGAATGACTTGCCAAGACCTTTGGAGCAGATGGGCTGTGCCAGGGACCTGGAGCTGGGGTATGTGGAGGGGAGCCTGGGGACCAGGATTAAGGTTTGGGGTGTCTTGGTTGGGGGTCCCTAGAAGCCCTCGGACAGGGGTTCAGTGCAAATGATTTATTACAGAGGTAGGGTCCCAAAAATGGGTATCTCCTAATTCCTGGAACCTGTGAATATGTTACCTTACTTGGCAAAGGGGACGTTGCTGAAGAGAGTAAGGCTGTGGATCTTGACACAGAGAGATCATGTCACCCCCTGCTCCGTGACCTCCCCTGGCTCCCCATTGCCCCCATGGTCCCGGGCTGCCTGCTCTCCCAGCCGACCCTGCATCCTGCTCCTACAGGCACCCGACCTCAGATGCACCCGCAGCCTGCACACCTCCTCTCTACGGCCATGCTGGTGCCTCTTCTCTGCCTTTGCACATGCTGGGCCTGCTGCCGCAGTGCCCCTGCACCTCTGCTTCACTACTGTTTTCTCCAGTGTATCCTCTTTCTGGAAGCTTTCCCTGCAGCCCCCAGGTAGGTGAGAGTCCTCTCTTGCACGCTGCGCTGCTGGTCCTCTCGGGTGCCCACCCCAAGGTGCTGCACTAGACATGTCTGTCTCTCCCACCAGGCTTTGAGGGGCAGTTGTGCCCAAAGATGCTGCCTCCTGGGCACCCAGCCCAGGCCCGGCACATAGGATGGCCCAGGGAAGGACTCTCCTCTGTGGAACCTGAGTCACGGGAAAGGCACGCATCGCTGCCCACAGCCCAGCCCTGGCCTGTCAGCCTGGCTATTTTTATTTCTTCCCCCTGCAGAGCTGAGGCCTGTGGGGCAGGTTCTTGGGCCGAGCCAGTGAAATCTGCCAGACTGAAGACACTGGCTGGTGCTGCCCCAAACAGGGGCCTCAGGGGCCCCTCCTGTAGAGCACAGTCTCAGACTTCAGCCAGCAAGCAGCACACTCAGAGCCACCAGGGACTGCAGGCACCAATGCACGGCTGGATTCAGGTCCCAGCCTTGCCATGTTCTTGCTGTGTGCCCAGGAGCAAGTCATGTCACCTGTTTGTCTCCTTGTCTGCCACATGAGTGGGGGTCTAGTTCTCTATTGCAGGTCATTTTGAGGATCAAATGATAAATTGATAAGTCTAATTTTAATGTAAATTTTAAAGAGGTAAAACAGTCACATAATTCAAAATTCAAAATACAGAAAGAGGTATTTACTCAGTGCCAATCCAGCCCTTGTTCCCCCTGGGCATCCAGCCAGCCATCCTCCCTGAAGGCACCAGTGTTGTTCCATCTGTCTCTAGATAGAGACTTATACACACACACACACACACACACACACATATATATATATAGCACCGTTATGGAGGACCCACTCTGCGCTGCATGCTTTGGCACATAGTAGGTGCTCATAAGTGGTAAGTTCTGTCCTGCCCCCATGATGTTCTCAGCTCCATGATTATCAGCTTCAGTGACTGTTCCTCAAGTGAGCAGCTGCTGGGCTCTGTGCTAGGGTCCCCAGAAATATTATCCTCATTTTATGGATGAAGAAACCGAGACTCAGAGAGTCTGTGTAACTTGGCTAAGGTCACACAGCTGGCTGATGGCAGAGCCAGAAGTCAACCCCCTGTCTTTGGACCCCAAGGCCTGTGCTGAGAGCCACTCGGCTTCATTTCTGTGGCCCATGTGACAATCTAACCCCGAGGAAGCCACAGCCTTTCTCCATGATCATTCCTGGGCACCTTTCCCAGGTTTTAGGTTTGGCAGGTGTGCAGAGCTGTCCCTAGGAGGGCCACTCATCCGCTGGACAAGCCATAGGGAGCAATGTGACTGCACAGCCTTCCACTCACCTGACAGGGTCTCCACCTTCCTCCTGGAGCCACCTGGAGCCCCCGCACCAGGCACCCCTCCCCCTCATGGTGCCCCAGTAACCAGAGAGAGCAGGCCTTGTCCTAAGTCACACAGCAAGGGAGTGACAGGTCCTGCCCTGCCCTACAGGAAAGGGTGGCCGCCCATACCTCGACAGAGTACCCCAAAGCATCTGGTTCCCAGGTCTGGCAGTGCTGCCCACGGCTTATTCATCTCACGGTTCCATCCCCACCACTGCAACCCCACGGACCCTTGGACAAGGCCTGGAACAAGGTTGGATGAATGTGTGGAAGAATTCCTCAGCTCTTCTGACATTAGGTTATGACTGATTTGAATCTAGACTTATAAAATAAGAACATGCAGGATGTTTAAATTCTGTAACACATTGTGATCCCTCATGAGTGGGAGGTCCTTGACTGAGAATCAAGAGACTTCTTTGAATTTGTGTTGTCCCACTTACCAGCTGTGTGACACTGGGCAAGTTGCTTAGCCTCTCTGAGCCTTGGTTTCCTCATCTGTAAGCTGATTCTATCCTGGGGGTGGGTGAAAGTATAATAAAACCCACCATATAGGTCATGGGGAGAATAGAATCAGAGGGAAAAGCGCCTGGCAGTTGAGGACAAAATCATATTAACCACAGAGATCCCAGCACATGCTGGGTCCACTTCTGTACAGATACTGTGCAGGCTTGTCCTGGAGCCAGACTACCTGGGTTCAAGGCCTGGCTCAGTTGCTTACTAGCTGTGTGACCTAAGGCAAGTCACTTGAGCTCTCTGGTCCTCAGCTTCCTTATCTGTAAAATGGAGGTAATAACAGGAGCTATCTCAGGGGGCCATGATGAGAATTAAATGAGCTTATCCATAACAGTGATTAGCACAGTGCAGGGCAGTCAGCTACCAACAACACCATCAACAACACAAAGAAGCAGCAGATCCAGAGAGGAGGGACTCAGCCACCGTCACCTGCTAGACATCAGGCTCTGTTCATCACACCTAAACCCCCCCAGCTGCACGTAGAGACCACCCACCCTCAGAGAGTGAGCCAGGCTGAGACAGTCAGGTCGCTGGGATGCTCCATCCTGGGCAGGGCCAGGCCTGGCCACTCTGTCATCAGCACCACATTTAGTTCCTGGACATGGGAGTGTGCTGTTGGCCCATATTGGTCCACATTGGCTGCAGCTGCTCTTACCTGGGTTGGGGAGCACAGAGTAGGGTACGGGCCTCACAGGGAGGCTGGGGTATGGAGGGGAGGGGGAGCATACAGAGAGTCAGTGGCTTCTGGGGGGGGGGGACATCTCCACTGCCTCAGTTGCACCCGGGCATGGACCTTATCCTGTTAGAGGTTTAAGCTCCCAGAGGGGCCCCCTATCCCACTCTGGAGGGCTGGACCAACATCACAGAGACCCAATGGCAGTTCTAGATGCCAGTGTCTTGGTTTACAATGAGCCGTGGGTCTGCTCAGCAGAGAAGAATTATCACGTCCACAGTCCCCTCCCCAGGACAGAATCAAATTCTGGTTAAGAGCTTGGGTGCAGGTTTCCAAGCCCCTCTGGAATTAAGATCAGTTTTGAGGGGCTTGGGACAAGTTTCTGTAAAGAGTTTGTGTGATATCATTCAAAGAATGAGGGTTTGATGCCAGATAGACCTGCCTCCCAGATAGACCACTTACCAGTGTGTGACCTTGGGCAAATAACCACCTCAGTCTCCTCATCTGTAAAACAGGCACAATAACAGTTCTTCCTCACAGCCACATGAAGGGAGATAGAGCGTGTAAAGCCCTGCCTCCCAGAAAATCCCCTTCCCAGCAAGATCAGTGATTCTTTAGGCATTCCCGGTGTGGGGCTGGGAGTGGGGGTAACTCACTCCTGGTGCTCACTGCAGTGACAGCGATGGACCAGGAAGCCTGAGCATCGTCAGAGCTTTGGTGACAAGCAGGGCTGTCCTACTCACCTGACACTGATTCAGTGCCTAGCAGGCCCAGGGTTCTGTGCGACCCTCCCTGCTGCTTCGGGGCCCAGGGATTCATGCCCAGCTCAAGTCTAAAGCTGTGACAGCTGCACTGCGGAGTGACGGGCCACGGCGGTCAGGTACTTGGCAGGTGCCCTGGGAGTCAGAGCTAAATTCGAGTCCTGACTCCACTGTGTGGCTTTGGGCAAGATGCTTCATCTCCCTGAGCCTGCTTCCTCTTTTGGAAAATGGCATAACTCATCACCCTGGAAGAGGTCAGTCAGCCTCTGTCATCAGCTCAGCAGAGGACTGAGTGTCCTTCTCCCATCCCCGAGGAGATGGGCCCTTTCTCACCCAGCTCTGGGTACCAAGGCCCCAGGATCACCCAGGACAGAAGCCCCAGAGCATGGGAGGGGCCTCTAGACAGCAGACTGAGCGCCCGTGACAATGAGGGAAGCCTGGAACAAGCGAGTGGAGAGAGTGGACTCCGGGGCACCATGACCTGAGTCTATAGCCCTGCCCCAGGGAGCCCCTTCCGCCTCAGCAGAGGATCTTGTGGAAGGAAGGCTGGGCCTCTCCAAGGGCAGGGGCATGAGGATAGGGGGATCTGACATGCTCAGGGTCCCCGAAGGAGAAGCCTGAAGCCTCTGACGGGCCCAGGGTCATCTCACAGAGGATGGGGACAATGCCACTAAAACCTTGAACCCTGGACTCTGCCCACATACGTTCCTTGTTAGCTGTGCCTGTGTCCCTTTAGAACGAGCAGGGTGGGTGTCCTTGGGGCAAGGGTAATGTGGAGGCAGGGACTCCCGAGGAGGAGAGGAAGGGCCAGCCCAGGCCTGTGGGAGGAGATCTGGAATGCCAGAGGGCCTGAGAAGGGCTCCCGGGCTTAGCAGTTGTCAGTTTCCTGTGTGTCCCCAGTGGCCTCCCACGAGCCTCCTGCTCTGTGCCATGAAGCTGAGCCCGTCTGAACATCTCAGGACAGGGGTTCCCAGCTGGGGCTCTGTGCCCAGGCACCAGAATACTGGTGCCATGACTGCCCCAATGAGTTTCTCCCACCAGACTCGGGAGTGAGGAGAGAACAGGGGTGCTCCCATTGTGCATTGGGGGAGGGTGACTGGTCACCCCCAGACACTCATCCTGAACACAGTGGACATAGCTCTGGGGAGAAATTATTCCAACAGGGACCTCAGAGAGGAAAAGAACCCCTGCCTAAGAGGAATGTGCTAGTTAGTTTTATGTATCCACTTGGCCAGGCCACAGCCCTATTTATTCAACCAAACACTCATCCAGGTGCCATGAAGACATTTTTTGGCTGTGGTTAACATCTCCTATCAGCTGACTTTAAGTGAAAGCAATTACCCTTAACAATCTGGGTGGGCCCCATCCCAGTAGTGGAAGGCCTTAGGAGCAAGACTGAGGTTCCCCTGAGAAAGAAAAGAAATTCTGCCTGTGATGTAGCATCAGCTCCTGCCTGAGAGTTGCCCTGCCAGACCCCACGATTGAGCGAGTCAATTCCCTGAAATTAATCTTTCCCTGACGGACCCTGGCTGACACCAGGAGGAAGCTGGCACCCACACCCCTCCCTTACATTCATTCTGTGAGTGCTGACTTGGCACCGTGATGAACTAGACACTGTGGTAGGCCCTGGGAATGTAACAGACACCTTACAGGGCAGTGGGGAACACTGATGTCGAAAAGATAAATATCCATTATGAATGGTGATTCGTGCATTCACAGGTACCATAACCTATGCAGTTGGCGCACGCCGGCTCAAGAGAGCTGATCACACATAGTTCTTCCTGACTTCGTGTTCAGCGATGTCATATTGGTAGCTTGAAAGCGGCTGTGGGGGGAGTATTTACACCACGGAAATTGGCGAACTCAGGAAATCAGGGCTTTGCCCCGCCCCCAGCTCACCAGCATACCACTGGCTATGAGAACACAACGAGGAACCCACTTGGACTGGGGGGTCGAAGGACTCGAGGAAGGTTTCTGAGTGAGGCCCAAAGACTAATCAGGACTTAGCTGGATGGGGAGAGAAGGGAAGAGCAGCCAGGCAGAGGGGACAACGTGTGGGGAGGCCCCGAGGACAGAAAGAGCCTCTTTGTTTTGTCACCATCTTGCTTGTCTGGGTTTCTCACCAGGTTGGGGGTCGAGGGGCGGGTACATGTGTCCTGTTCATCTCTGGGTCTGCGGTGCCCAGCATAGCCACTCTGTGAGCTCTGTGGCCTCCTCCGGAAGCTGGAGAGAGTGGTGGAAGGTGTGGGTGGGACGCTGGGCAGGGAGGTCAGGGCAAGGAGTACAGATTCTGTCCTAAGTTCAGTAGGAAGCTACAGGGCAAAGACGTGATTGGATTAATATTTATGACGTCCCTGAGGCTGCACGCAGGGAGAGCAGCTAAGATGCTGTGGCAGCGTCCCAGGTGGGAGGGACAGTGACCTGGGCCAGACTGGCAGTGATGGAAATGAACAAAGTGGCTGGATTAGAGATATATTTTGCGGCACAGCTAGTGGGGCTTACAGATGAGACAGAGGGGAATGGAGGCTGATGCCCATGTTTCTGGCCCAAGCAACGAGAGGACAGTGGTACCTCGACAGAGATGGGGAGGGGGTGGGGGGATAGGTGTCAGAGGGTGGGCATGCAGAGTTCTGAAGGGGATGTGAAAAGCTAAATGCGTTTCACTTGGGGCAGGTAAGGGGGTAAGCCATCAGTTTACCAGGCATCCTTGGGCTACTGACCACTTTGCTCTGCCTTCCTAAGTTTCTGGGCTCTAACCTAGAGATCACCTTATCACCCCAAATAACTATTAATACTAGAGGTCCAAGCATCGTGTCTTCATCCCGGGAAGGCAGGGGGAGGAAGAAATAGGTAAAAAGAGCTTTCCTCAGCTCTGTCCTCCCCTTATTGAGCTTTCTGCAAAGCTCCGGGCACCAACTTCTCCCCACGTCTCATCGGTCAGAACACAGTCACGTGCCACACCTGCCTCCAAGGGGGGATGGAAAACATAGTCTTTGGCAGGACACATTTTTGCCCCAAATGAATGAAAAGGTTTCACTGGAAGAAGGGAGAAATAGGTGGTGGAGGGAGACGACAATCTCTGCTACACTGTCTTTCTCTTATTGTTGTCTTCCTCCTCGGCTTAACAACCTCCCATGCCCCTCTGTGCTGTACACAATAAAATTCAGACTCCTTGATATGACCTTCAAGCCCTTCACAGTCTGAATTCTGCTGCCCCATCCAGCCTCCCCAGGCCTCTCCCTCCTTTGTCCTTATATTCCGGCCCCCAGACATGATTCCCGTTCCTAGGTGAAAGTCTCATCGTGGTAACTCTGTGTTTCTTCTATTGGAGTATATAGAAGGGATAGTTGTTGCGGTGATTTCTAAAGCTGTGCATGATCCAGGGATTATTTGTGACATTTAAAAAGCAGTTTTGTTTATTGTCATGCATTTGCTGCCACCGTCCCTGCAAGGTCCTCCTCCTGCAAAGGGAAGCTGTGAGGGGGCCCTGAGAGAAGGGGTGGCTGACGCTGAGCCATGATCCCTTGGGGAGAGGAGCTGCTGGCTGCGTGGTCCCAGGTGAGAGACTGCAGATAGCCCTAGAGTGTAAGATGCGCTTTAGAAAGCAAACAGAAAGGAAAGTTTTAAAGATTGATACGGCCAAGGCAGGCAGCAGGATGGGGAGGCTAGTCATGGACAGAGGTCCCTTTAAAGCCAATGGGGCTTTGTTAGCTGCCATCAGCCCTTCCTCCCCATTTCATGGGTGAGGACGATGCGGTCCAGAGAGCAATGGAGGGAGGGGACCGATGGCAGGGCGCTGCTGTCTACCACACACTGCCAGCAGGGGTTTCTAGGCTCACAGAGCTCTAGGAGGTCAGGTGATTGCTCAGTTTGACGGACGGAGAAACTGAGGTTCAGAAAGATTAGACCCTTTGTGGCCCCTAGAGTGGCTCCTTTATTATTTTTTTCTGATTCTGCGTCTTGTGTTGCCTCACTGCCCCATCCATTCCCCCATCTGCCCTTCCTTCCTCTCTCTCGCCCTCTCTCAATTTCTCTCTTTTTAGGTATAATTATGTGGCATATATGCACAGATCTTTAGCGTTTGACAAGTTTTGCCAAATGCATGCGATCTCGTAACCACTGCTCCGGTGGAGACGCAGAACACTCCCCCCTGCCCCGCGCTCCCTCACACACCCTTCCAGCGTCCCCTCCCTGCCAAACGCAACCCCTGTTCTGATTCTTGGCCCCACAGACTTGGTTTTGCCTGGTTTTGAACGTCATGTTGCTTTCATTGCCGAAGCGGGTGGGGAAAGGCGGTGCGTGCGAGCAGCAGCTGTGGTCAGGGTCTCCCGGCTGAGGCACAGCAGCCTGTACCACGAGCCCCTCAGCGGCCCGTTCTCCTCACGTCCTCGCCCACCAGCCCTGCCTCCTGCCTCTGCGCAGGACACTGACCCACTTTCTCTCTGCAGAGCCTTCCTTGACCCACCTGCTGCTGGGTGCTCTCTCCCTGGAACGTCCCTTCATAGCCTCGGCACAGTCATGATGAAATCACTGGCCGTGTCATTAGGTCTCCAAACCGGTGCCCCTCACCAGAGGCCAGCCCCCAGGGCACGCCCGGTGTGTTGTGGTGACCTCACTTTCCCAGTTGCAGGTTGCCCCGGCACTCTCATGCGCTCGGTGGTTTGTTGAACACAGGATTTTAGGAGAACGTGCGTTTGGGTGTCTGAAGAAGGGTTGTATGTGGGAGAGAGGAAAAGGGGGTGTGGGCCCAGGGGAGGGGGGAGGGGGTGGTAATACCCACAGCTGGCTTCTTAGAGCCTGGCGCTGACCCACGCGCTTTACCTGCATGTGCCCTTTAGATCCTACGGGGGCATCCTGTGAAGAAGGTACCTCCATCACCTCGGTCTTTCTTTTAGAGATGGGGTCTCACTCTGTCGCCCAGGCTGGAGTGTAGTGGTGCAATCATAGCTCACTGCAGCCTCGACCTCCTGGGCTCAAGTGACCTTCCTGCCTCAGCCTCCTGAATAGCTGGGACTACAGGCATATGCCACCATGCCCATCTAGAGAAACGGCTTTTCTGAGGTCACATGTGCAAGCCCAGGCTACCACACATCTGTCTGGTCTGCACCGAGGACCTCACGCTGTTTTGAACTATCTTCCATTTCTCAAGCCCACTGGTTTGATGCCCAAAGCAGGGGGCTGTAGGAGGTACCTTTTCCATGCCAGCATGGGTACTTATTTAATTCTAACAACAAGCGTACAACGGATGTATGTGCTGCCACCCGTTTTGCAGATGCAGAGGGAGGGCAGCTGGGAACACTCCCATGCAGGGTGAGTGTGGGCAGTGCAGCATGAGGCAGGGACTGGGGCCAGCAGGAGCTGGGGCTGGGGGCCAGGAGTGGGCAGATGGCACTGGGCTCTGATGCCTGGCCTGAGCGGAGCCATGGAAGAGACGCGAGGTCAGGCTTGGGAAAGGCCCTTGGCGTCTGGGAAGAGGATGAAGGTGGAGGAACAAGGCGGGAGGCCGTGGGCCTTCAGGAGGTGGGTGCAATAGTCCAGGAGAGCCACAGGGAGGGTCTCAGCCAGGCCTGAGGCTCCAGGGAGGGGACTGAAACTAGGGATGACCAGAATGGGACTCACAGCACTTGATGATTGCCTGAACATGGGGCCTCGATTAAGGGACAGCATCCAGATTTCCAGAGGAAGGGGGTGCCCTTGCTGAGAGAGGAACCTGGAGGAGGAGCAGGTTGGGGCCAGGGCTGTGCTCCAAGTGCCTGGAGATATCCCAGGAGAAACCTCCAAAGGGTCTCGGCTGGCAGGGGGGTCCTGGGAAGCCTCAGCTACCCCGATCCTCTGCAGCTGAAGACATTTTCAGGTTGGGTCTGCCTTCCTCGGGCAAATGGCCCAGAGGTCCCTCCAGTTCTGAGAGTGCCCTGAAGGCAGTGGCCTTCACTGGGTGGTGGGGGTGCTGTATTCTGAGAGGTCTGTGAAGACTTTCCAAGTGGCACGTGGCCACAGAGAGTTTAAGGAACTCGATTTCCAGACCCTGCCTGTTGGATGGATGGGTCAGTGAACTTTCCCAGCTCCCCTCCCACAACCTGCTTATCCCACCATGCAAGACAGAGGCCCACTTCATCCCCCGGGGCAGAACCCAAACCACAGGGATTGTCAAAGCCCATTTAATCCAGGCACAGAGGTAACACTTCCTGTCTTGGTGCCCTACATATTTCTATTGGGGCAGAACTGGTGTTGGAAACAGAGATTTGGCCTCCTGTAGGAATGTTGTGGATTCAGATATATTGTAGAATGGAGCAAAGACTTTTTGTTTTATTTTGTTTTTAATGAACATGGCTCTTTTGTCCTCTGTTGTCAGACAAGAATCTTGTAGGAGCGAGCAAAGAGCCCATGGGTAGGACAGATGGAAGGCGGTAAATGTCATCAGCAAGGCTTATCCCTTCACCCAGGGATCCAGCAGTTTATCTGGAATTCAGAAGTGAGGCAATGGTCACGAAGACAGATATTGCCCCCTTGATTTGAATCGAAAGATGAAGCCAGACTCCTCCTTGCAGAGAAAGTGTGTCTGTCTGGCTTACTGGGTTGCCAGTGAGGATTAGCTTTGCCAACTGGTTACTTTGGTGGATATTTTCTGTAAATCAAATGAATTCAATCTATAGCTTTAAAATTTTGTGAAAAATATATGTAGAACATATGATAAGAGCATTTAATAATTGGGGTAAATGTGTATTGAAATTAATATTTTAATTTTTCCAATTCTTTCTGCATATGTCTGGTTAAACAAGGTGCCTTTAAGTGAAAGAGTAACAGGTACGATCAATCAATAGCTCCCAGAAAACTCTTGGAAAACTCTTTGGTGCACTTCTCCAGAGACTGATAAAGTGAAGGACTCTAGTGACTGGGTAACAAACCCCTGTATAATCCAAGTGTTTCGAACAAATTGAAGAAAATCATAACCAAGTTGTCCACTGACTGATCAATAAAAATAATTTACATGATGGATGTCATTATGTGATTTTTTCTGCCACATCTCTTTAAAGGCAAAGAACTGAATGACATTTCTACAGCAAAAGTTCTTCCCTTCCCGTCAACTTCTTTATATGAATAAATTTTCTATGTGTTTTATATAGAAACATTTGTTTTAAATACAAAAAAGAATGAAAGCTACCCCGACCCATGTCTCAATCTAGCTATAAGGAATATTAATCTGCAGATACCATGAACTAATTGAGAAAACAAGACCTGTTTGTATCATTAATACATTTCTAGTAAAATTGTACTTTATTGTTCAGTAATTATTTATCAAATGTTATAACACAATACATTTTTGATGAGTGTTTTGGTAATGATGACTCAATCCAAAAGTAAGTGTTTTAAGTCCATAGAACCCTGAAGTTATAGGAATTTAATTTCGACTTATATAAATATCTTTGTTAGAGAAAATAATGGTTGGATAACAGTGAAATACTTTTAAGCATAAAAGTATACCCTGTTAGATTAAGATAAAATTCTATAGGAGGGATGGAGTGGAAATATAAAGTCACAAAGGAAAAAAAAAAAACAATGCCAGACTTTCCATTGTCAAAGAGCTTATTCAATAATTTTTAAGTGGATAAAAGTGCGTATCAAATTGCTATGGAACTTAGATTCCAATGATTATTTTTAAAAGAGTCATGTAACAATTTTCTTTTAAAATGTCAACATTTATAATGCATTAGAAATTGTATTTGCAGCTGTGCAAATATAGGATGAAAAATTTGAGGAGTCATGGGGCTCCCTCCTAAAAAATTTTAAGGCTCATGTGAACCAAAAAGTTTGAAGATCATGACTCTAAGGATACCTCTTCAAAAGCAAACCAGAGCAGGAAGAGCTAATTTTCATGGAGTTTCTTCACTTTAGGACTGTAATTTGTGCTTGTTTGTGTTAGGGCACAGTAATGATGTTTGCTATTGGGTGAGTGTCTGCCAAGAACACATCCACTAAGTGCAGTTGGGAGGTCAAGGTCAGCGTGCTCTGGAGAAGGCTGGCCTCTGGCCTTGGGGCAGGCAGGGAGCCACAGAGCTGGAGCCAGGCCAGCTGCTGCCCCCAGGGTGCGTGGAACTCACAGAGGCCCGGCTCTTCTAAGGTAGGGTTGGAGCCTCTCCCTAGCTCTTGCTGCAGTGGGAAGTTGGAGGTGCCTGTGAGACATTGATGCTTCCCAAGCTCCAGCAAGGCAGCTCTTATGAACCCATTTTGCATATGAGAAAACTAAGGATCAGGGATGCATATGGCCTTACTTAAGATCACAGAGTTATAAGTAGAAAAGCAAGGTTTCAAATCAATCCTTCACGAAGTGTCACAGGAATGGAAAAACAAGCACCACTGATACTCACCATCAAATTGGTACTAACTGATCAACAATTACATCACACAGGGCAATAATATTCATCAGGGGGCGGGCAGGTGGGAGGGGGGTGGAGGGGATGGGAAAAGTCTCACTGAATGGATGCAGGGAGCACAGTTTGGGGGATGACCACGATTGTAGCTCTGACATGGGCAGTGCATGGGCAATATATATAGCCAAAGTGTTGTACCCCCATAATATTCTGAAATAAAAAAAAAAATCAATCCTTCAAAGTCTAGAATATGTGCATTCACATCAGTGTCTCATATACAACATGGCTTTGAGTCAGGCTGCCTGGGTTTCTAATCGTACCTAACTCGTAAGGCTGTTTGAGGATTAAATAACATAGCACAGTATGTGGAAGGCACTTAAGGCTGATACCTGGCACAGGGTACACACTCAATAATAACTACCGTTAGTGGCTGTGGGTGCTATTGCAGAGGGAGATTTTTGGGGTATTTCCTTTACTGGAGACATTGATGCTTCCAAAGGGCAGATGGGCACATGTATGACCATCTTTCCAGGCCGTAGCAGTTGTTCTTTGCCTCAGAAGGACTTTGCCATCATCAGAAAAGTTTGTACCTAGATTTAGGAAGCTGAAATCTCTATTTTGAAGTGTTAGATATAGAAACATAGGGGATAAGCCATTCTTCTTTTATAGCTTTTCTGGTTGGCTCTGTTTGGAGCACTGTCTGGCATTTTCCACACCTGGGGCATCCCCCAGCTCCTACCTGGAGGCTGAACAACCTTTCCTCCCAAACCCCAAATACCGCAGCACCTGCATGAGGCCTTAGGCCATTTGGACAATTCCCAGGTGTCCTATTTTGGACATTTCTGGTGAGTGGGTAGAGCTGTCTTAGAGAAGTCAGGGTGTAGTAGGGTTGGAGCCCAGAGACCTGGGTCTCTCCCTGTACGACCACTGGCTCTGTGATCTCAGGCAACTGGCTTAACCTCCCTGAGCCTCATTCCTTTACTCATCTGTGCCCGGCCTTGGGCTAGGTGCTTAGGACTCAGGGATGAGTCAGGCAGGCCCTTCCCTCCAGATCCTCCTAGTTTTATGGGAGAGGCAGACAAGGAAACAGAGTGACAGTCAGTGTGACCCCTTCTGCCCGGGCCAAGCAGTGTGCCTGGACCATCGGGGAACTTCTTGGAGCAGGTGAGATCTGGGAACCATCTTCCTCATCTGTTCACTGAAAGGGTTATAACAAATAACATTTTTTATTTCAGAATTTAATTTTATTTTAAACTATTATTTTATTATAAAAGCAACATATGCTCATAGTGAAAACTTTCAAGAGAACAGAAAGGTATTTAGTGAAAAATCTCCTTCCCTGCCCATCCCCAGAAGGAACTAACTGCTGTCCAGTTTCTCACATAGCCTTCCAGAAATGTTCTGTGAGTATGGAAATGTAAATGAGTAAAACATTAAAAACCCAAATAAATAATAATAGTTCCTACGTGTTGAGTGTTTGCTAGGTGCCAGGCTCACCAATTTTGCTTGCCAGTTAATGATATACCTTGGACATATTTCTAAGGCCATAATCAACTTTTCAAGATACTGCAAGAGAAGCCTGTGGGGTTTTAGGGACAAATGAACACACAGTGCCCGGTGCCTTCATCCACATATGCCTAGTGCCGGGCTGGGCGTTTCAGGCCCAGCATCCCATTTAACCCTCCCTGTGATAGAGTCATTGTTACATCTGTTTTCAGATGAGGAAACTGGGGCTCAGAAGAGCACAGCTGGGTTCTGAGGCTGTGCAGTGGCCAAAGGCAGGTCCATGCCGTGTTGGACCCCACGGGGCTGTGGAGCCAGAAGGAGGCCACGCTGTCCTTGAGTCCTGGTTTCTGGAAGCGGGCAGGATTAAATATAACCCAGGCAGGCAGGAGGCAGGTGTTGAAAGCACAGACGTAACCAGAAGTGCAGACCAAAGGGTAGCACCGCCCTCTGCTCCGCTTGGCTCTGAGAACAACTGCACTGACCAGTCTTGTGGGATTCTGGCCAGTGGCTGCACTCCCACCCACCCAAGCACCCACTCCAGGCAAGGTGCGGTCCCCCAGTTTGCCATCTGCACGTAGGCTGGCGCCTTTGGCCTGGTGACCCCACTCTGGAAATTGGGGTCATGGTGATGAGCGCAAAGCCTGACAAACTAGGGCTTGGCCGCGTGGCCCACAGTTGGCCCAACAGGAGAATCACTGCAGCTGCTTCGCCTGTCGCTGGCTGTGTGACCCTGAGCCTGGGCAAGTCGCTCAACCTTTCTTTCTCTTCTCTAAAGTTTAGTTGAGGTTAAACTCACATAACCTAAAATTAGCCATTTTAAACTAAAAAATGAATGGCATTCAGTACATTCACAATGTTGTGCAACCACCACCTCTAGTTCCAAAACATTTTTATCACCCCTGAAAGAGACCCCGTACCTATTAAGCAGTCACTCCCCGTTCCCTCCTCCCCCCATTTCCTGGCAACCACTAATCTGCTTTCTGTTTCTATGGATTCAGCTATTCTGGACATTTCATGTAAAGGAATCGCACAACATGTGGTCTCTTGGGATCGGCTTTTTCACTTAGCATCGTGTTGTCAAGGTTCATCCATTTGGTAGCACGTGTTGTATTTCATTTGTCTTTATGACTGAATAATAGCCCATTATATTGGATATATCATGATTTATTTATTCGTTTGTCGGTGGACTTCCGGGCTGCCTTCACCGTTTGGCTGTTGTGAATGGTGCTGCTGTGACACTCAACCCTTCTCGGCCTCCGTTCTCACATCTGTGAAATGGGATAACAAAGACCTGCCTCACAGAGTTCTTGGGAGGATTGAATGAGTTATGGAAGTAAAGCCCTTACTTGGCACACGGTGAGCTCTCCATTCCCTATTGTGGTGTCTGCTTGGTGCTTACTGCACAAGGCAACATTTATCCAGCACGTGCTGTGTACTGTTCTCAGCACTTTACCTGCTGCAACTCATTTATGGCGACGCTTTTTGCTTATTCCTTAATTCCTCCGGCAGCTTTAAGAGGTAGTCCCCGCTGTGATCAATTCCACTTACAGAAAACCAAGGCCCCGAGAGCTAAGGATTTGAACCCAGGCCAACCTGATCCTGAGCCCAGGTTCTAAACGCCTCTGCTGGTCTGCACACACCAGGCGAGATCACACAGCCGTGCGTGGCGACGTCTCTGGGTTGGGGGCTGAGGGGAACTTTCACTTTCCTTTTCCCCCTGGACTCTCTCTGTTCCATATTTTTATGACTGTTTGATTTGTTTGTTTGTACGATAAGCACATGTTAATTTTGTAATCAGAAATAAACAGTAAGCATAATTTTAAATGATGGCATATTATATGTTAAATGAAAATAACCGAACACAAAATTGCACACATAGCTTGGTCCATCCCAACCATGTCAGAAAATGCACGTGAAACATCCAGAGGGCTGTTCACCAACATATTAGTAAGGTTGTCTCTGGGAGGCTGGATAGGGTGATTTTGTGATTTTCATACAATTTTGGTATCTTTCTAGCTTTTCCAATTTTATTTTTATAATGAACAAGCATTACTTTTATATTCAGAAAGAAAGCTATTCTTAAAAAAAAAATAGACATCATGCCTGTAATCCCAGCACTTTGGGAGACTGAGGCAGGAGGATCACTTGAAGCCAGGAGTTTGAGACCAGCCTGGGTAACACAGTGAGACCCCATTTCTACAGAAAAGTAAAAAAACCCAAAAAAAGTAGCCAGGCATGGTGGCACATGCCCATAGTCCCAGATACTCTGGAGGCTGAGGCAGGAGGATCACTTGAGCCCAGGAGTTGGAGGTTGCAATGAGCTATGATCCCTGCTCTCCAGCCTGGGTGACAGAGCAAGACCCTGTCACCAAAAGAAGAAAGAAAAAAAAAAAGATAGACATTCCCAGCTCAGACCTACAGCCGTCTCTGCTTTGGGCCCAGCTGGGCAGGTGAACCTGAACTCACGCAGAAGCTGTCGGAAGGGATGCTACCGTACCTCAGGACGTGCCCAGGGATTGCTGGCCTCATGCTGGTGTTTGTCACCCCAGCCCCACCCCAGGGACATACAGAGGACATTCCAATGTCAGGGCTCCAGCAAAGCTCCTAGAGCAGGGTGTCTCAGCCCTGGGCCCCACCCTATGGCTGTCCTGGAACCATCCTGCCCATCCCTGGCCTTTGCTTATGTACACCTTCCACCTGGAGTCCCCTTCAGCCCAGGTGGGCACTTTCCAAATCTGTACTATGCTTCAGGTGCAATCAGTGGGGCCCAGTAAAAATTAAAAAGAGGCAGCCACACGTAAAAGAAGGTGTTTGTCCTGGCTTTGGTGTACAAGGTGCTTCTACACCCTTGTCTCGGGTTGTCTACATCACCCCCGCCCCCCATGAGGCAAGTCTTGCCTGTCCTCATCATGGCTGTGTCCTGGTTTCTAGAACAAGGCCTGGCACACAGAAGGTGCTCAATAAATGTTGACTGGAAGGGTATGGCTACTATCCCTGCTGTAGCAGGGAGACATCTGAGGCCTAGAGACGTTAAGCAACTTGCAAAGCCCACACAGCCAGGGGCAGGCCGGGCCGTGCAGATCTGCCTTGTTCACTCCGGTGGCCTCAGTCTGGGTCTCAGCCCTCTGTGCTCCGGGTTCTGGTTTCCGGTGGGTGTGGCTCCCTGGGAAGGAGCCGGGCAGCAGTGCTTGGACTGTGGCACCAGAGGGTCAGTGTTCAGACCCCAGTTCTGCCACGTACTAGCAGAGTGACCTTAGGCAAGTTCCCTAAGCCCTCTGTGCCCCAGTTTTCTCCTTCCCGGCACGACTGCCATGAAGAGTAAGTGGACTGTGCCTAGTCCAGAGTACACACAATATTTGCTGGTTAAATAAAATCAAGCTTCTTGGGGGCAGCTGAGCTGCTGGGTGGAGTTGGGTTCCCTAGCCTGGCACGGCAGAGGCTGTTGGATTTTGGGCTGGCCAGTGGCATCCAGGCCACCTCCCTGGCTTGGAGGTAGCCACAGAGCCCTCACCCTGATTGGGCTTCTCCAGAGCTCCCTTTCCCTCTGCCTGGTACAGGCTTGAGTCTGGGGTCCCCATGCTCCACCTACCCTGGTTTAAAGTGACCCCTCTCACTTAGGAAAAGGGGAAGTCGAGCCCCCCGAATGGGGCTGCAGACCCTACTGTAGTCAGGATATCCATAGGAGTCAGAGAGATGGCTAAATCCATACAATATGGCAGGGCACAGTGGAGGGACTGACTCCATCTGAGGGAGTCGAGAGCTTCCTGGAGCAGTGCCTAACCCGCAGGGTATGACAGATGAGTGGGAGTTTGACACAAGAGACAAGAGAGGCTCCCAGCCCTGAATGGCGGGGGAGTGAATAAAGGCAGGGAGGCAGGGAGGGCAGAGGACACTGCCTCTGACCTCCCGGCCACCTCTGCTTTGGCAGGACACCCAGGGCTGGATCCACCCACCCCTGAGCAGCAGCTGCCAGGAAGACAGGTCAGAGCAGGACAGACCTTGGCAGGATGGCCATCGAGCTTAGCGGCTGAGTGGGCTGGACCCTGGCCTCCCTAGAGCCGTCACTCCTGCCTGACAGCCAGGCCACGCAGCAAGTTTGTCAGCCTGTCCTGGCCCCACCAGGCAGCCTGGCTGAAGGGGGGGCCCCAGCGTGGGTGGGAGCCCCTTTCCTGCTCAACCATCCTGACACAGCCCCGCCCAAGAACTGGGCCCAGCCTCACGTGGGCTGGACCTGCCCAGCAGTGCGAGCCAGGACCTGGCCAAGGTGTGCCTGGGTTTCCCCATCTGTCAAAGCGGATGAGAATTCCTACCTCACAGAGCTCTCAGGAGCATCCAATGAGATAATGTTAGAGAAAGCGCATTTTAACACACGACTCATCTGCAAAGGATTGTTGCTATTGTTGATACTATTGTTATTACTGTTTTATTGTCGGGACTGACACTTGGGAGGAGCCAGAGACATCTGATTTGAATTCCAGTTCTGCTCTGGGCAGTGTGGGTCTGGGCAAATCACTTCTCTGACTCAGTTTCCCAGTCTGTAAATATTTAGCAGGAGTGGGTCCTTGGGCTGTGTATTGGGGGTGGCCAGCCTCTGGGAAGGACAAGGTCAGCACAGGAGGGCAGGGCCCGGCCGGGTCTTGTCCAAAACCAGAAGCAGCGTCCTCTTGGACCAAGGCCAAGCCACTGCCCTGGCCTCTGACGCCATCCCCGCCCCAGGCAGACCCCTCCCTCCTACCCACCCACACCCAGCTAGCCTTGAGCATCCACTCTCATAACCCTTCACCCATGCATGAACCCACCGTTTATGAGGCATTTCATCTAAAAGGTGTTGTCATCCCCTTTTACAGACAACACCGTTCAGCTGTGGCTGTAGGTGGGCCCTGTGCCAGGCGCTGGGCCAGTGAGCCATGGGCCAGCAGAGACAGATGGACAGCCACAGCCAGCACGCGCCACTGGGATAGGGCTGTAACACAGGCACAGGGTTGGGGCTGAGGGTGGAGGGGCGTCAGGCAAGGCTTTCTGGAGGAGGCGGCTTTGGCTGGGCCTTAGAGGGCCCCACTGTTCAGCCTCTGCCCGTGGACCACTCTCAGGTCCAGATTTGTTGTTGGCTCCCGTGCCTAACACATGCCTCGGCTGCCTTGGGTGTCCAGTGAATAGGCACAGAATGAATGAGTGAGCATGAACAAACTGGCATGGAGAAGATTTCATTATTTGTACATCGGGCCCCAGAATTCTTTGCAGGGAGAGAACCTGATTCTGGGAAATCACTTAGTCGAGCTTCTCAGGGTGGTAACAGAAATGTCAGGGAATGTGTGGGGTCTGCATGGTGGACGGTCCCCCTTGGCTCCTGGGCCTGGTGATTCAGGTCCCCTTCCCAGGCGTTCTTCTCAGCCAGGAGCTGGGCAGGGCTCTCCCCAGCCTGGACAGCCCAAGGGCAGGGCCTCGCTGTGCTGTGTGGCCTCAGGCCATCCACCGACCCTCCCTTAGCCTCCGTTTTCCCATCTGTGAAACAGGGTTGTGACTGTGGCCTCCCCAGGTCTGCACCCAGGAGGCGGGGGAGTGGGAGGGCTCAGCAGACAGCAAGCCCGTGCAGTCAGGGTTTACTCAGGCTCTCGGCTCTCTGGAGCCACCACCCCCCTCAGTCCGTGGGGAGGATGCCTTTTACTGATGCTCCTGGGCACCCCGGAGCCAGCCATGCTGGCTAGCACCCTTTTTAATTACTATGTCTGTCCCCATGCCCCGGTGCAGCTCTGTCTGCCTGAATGGACTCATCAAGGCCCCATAAAACAGAGTGACAATGAGCCATGTCAGAGATGAGGAGAGAAGGCTTCCTAGAGGCCCTCCCGACCCAAACAGGCGCCTGGGAGGGAAGGCTGCAGGGTCCTGGGGCCATCTCCTCCTTAGAGGGGAGGTGAACGGGAGAGAGGCAGAGACATGGAGGGAGATGGAAGGGGCCAGGCGGAGATAAAAAGGACCACAGGCCCGGTGACAGAGAGGATGCGGTGAAGGGAGATGGGGAGGGGAGGAGGGCAGAGAGGGGCCATCTCACAGAGGCGGCTCGGACACAGCAGCTCCACCTGGACACCGAGTGACCCTGGACCCGGGCAGCTCTGCCAAAGCACCCAGAAGCCTGGGCAGGCGGGCGCTGGAGAGGGGCGGAAGGCCAGCCTGGGAAGGCCCCCCCGGGCCCCGAGGCTCCCATGGTCCTTCCTCCCTGCTCCCCGTGGGGGGCACCCCGAATACACCCTCTCACGCCCGGGCAAACACACACGTGCCCACCCACCAACACACCTTCCTTCACACACTCCGACATGCGGGTGAAGCGCTCTTGCAGACCTCCACTTCTCACACCTGCCTTCAGGCTCCCGCACAAGCAACCACGTGCACACATGGTTAGCGTGACCTGGGCCCAGGCTTCTAGGGAGGAAAGTCCAGACCCAGGCCCACAGGCACATACACCTGGGACCCTTGCCCCTCGAGGCTGCAGACACCCATCAAATGCCTGGTGAGGTCCTGGACTCTCCCCACCACAGGGGCTGCACAATCGCGTTCCAGAGCTGATGCTGCCTGCCCTTTACTCATCCCACCCCAGACAGCAGCTGGGGCGCCCCTTGGAGACCCATCGTCCATTGCCTGTGCATGGCCAGACCTCCCTGAGATCTTCCACAGGTTTCTGTGCCCGTGGGTGCCACTGCCTCTGTACTATCCCACTGGTCCTGTTGCCTTTGGTGTGACACTCAGCTTCCGATTCACAGTGCACACCAAAAATCCCTCCTATCCTGCATCGAGAACAGAGCAGGACCCAAGGAATTGAGGGCAAGGGTGAAGTCAGGAGGGGCCTTCACATGGCAGCACCGGCATCTCCACAGGGATTGTGCTGGCCACCCTTACTGAGGGCATCCTGCAGAAGGGCACCACCATCAGAGCAGGCAGCCACTGCCCTCAGGACCCCCCTTAGGACATTGCCACCTCGGTGGGCCCAAGCCACTTCCTAAGCCAGCATCTGTCTCTGTGCCAGAGGGCTTCCTTGAAGCCCCTCTGCCCAATTCAAGGCCGACTGGAAGGGCCGGGGGTGGACCCCACACCAGCAGCCCTCGACTGGTGACAGCTCAGACACAACATTCTGCCTGGAGCAGAAGTGTGAACTCTCTCACTTCCACTGTGGTCAACCCACCTCTGTGAAAATGGATTTGTGACAGCTGCAAAATCCAAGCCACCAGAACAAATTCATGAAGTGGAACAAATTCAGTAGGGGAGTTCCCAAAGAAAACAGCACGTGCCAATAGGATCACAAAATAAAACTTAATGTTGTCATTTTCATACATTCTCAAACCTTTTCTTTGTACATTGTTTTATTGAGACATAATTCACTTAACATAAAATTTGTCATTTTAAAGTATACAATTTGGTAGTTTTCAGTATGCTTACAATGTTGTGTAACTATCACCACTAATTCTAGAATGTTTTCATCACTCTCAAAAGAAACCTCACACCCCTTAGCAGTCACTCCCCATTTCTCCCCACTCCCGGGCCCGGCAACCGCCAAGCTACTTTCTTTTTCTATTGATTTGCCTATTTTGGACGTTTTATGTAAATGGACCCATACAATGTGTGGCCATTTGTATCTGGCGTCTTTCGCTTAGCATGATGTTTTTGAGGTCCATCCCCACGGTCGGTCGTGCACGCATCAGCCCTTCGCCCCTTTATTCCACTGTGCGGACAGAACATCTTTTGTTTGGCCACTCATCGGCCGACGGGCAGTCGGGTTGTTCCAAACAAACTTTTGACATATGTTCTTTACAAAATACTTTTGAAAATATCAGTATGCAATTGACAACCGTCCTTTCTTGTTATTTTCCTTATTCTGAGATTAAATCCCTCTTATGTTTAAATGTTTTTTCTTTTAAGAAATGGTGGTAGCCAGGTGTGGTGACATGGGCCTGTAGTCCCAGCCAGAGGATCCCTTGAGCCCGGGAGTTCTAGTCCATCCTGGACAACATAGCGAGACCCAATCTCTAAAAAATAAAATAAAACAAAATAAATTTTAAAATAAAGAAGTGGTGGTAATTCTAAATGAAAGTTTTAAACAAAATGTCTTTGGTAGGGAAGAAAAGAATTGGCAACTCTAAATTGTCCCCATAGCCCTTTTCCTCTCCCCTGGCCTGGGGACAACAGGGCTGATGAGCTGTCGAGCTTGTTCAGCTGCGATGGTGCCTTCACTTTTAATTAGGGTTTTCATGGCCAAGGTGTTTTCAGGAAATCTGATCTAGTGCAGAAGAAGGTGATCCCAGCCCGTGGGGAAATGGACGTTCTTTATGTGCTTCCTCAGCACGTTTCCTGTCTTGGCTCCTTCTCACCCTGGGGTGGCTCTGTGCGGGGGAAGGCAGGGGAGCAGGCACGGGCCAGAGGGCCTGAGCTCTGGGGATTAGGGCTGCCGAGTCACCAGGCGTGGGGAGGTCAGGCCTGCTCCCCAGGTGATCCCACTGGCCTCACCCACGTGCCTTGTTCCTGCCGCTGACCCAGAATAACAAGAAAGGACAGTTGTCAACTGGATACTGTTGTTCCCAGCTAAGTTTAGGTCCCAGTCATCCGGAAATGGGGGTTGGCATTGGGATAGTGGGAAGGTGACAAGGAAAATGGCTTCATTCAATGGGTTAAAAATGATAAGCACATAGTGTTTATTATAATAGTAATACAATAGAGCAAACAAAAATTTTAACAATAGGAAAAGAAAGAAAAAAACCACCTCTCTTCTCACCGTAGCGCTGGTATTTACTCACATTTTGATGAAGTTTTAATTTGCCTTAGCATTAAAAAAAAAACCACCTACTTTTTTCCCCCTAAGAATTGTGCGGCCTCGTTACAGCAAAGATGTGAAGAAAAGGGGATAAAGCGGAAAGAAAAGAAAAACAACTCGTTACGCCACAACTACAGACAGCCCTTGTTACGCCAGCGTGTTTCCTTCCAGACTTTGTTTTTAGTGATTATATTATTCCTCATTGTATCATACACGATATTGCAGCAATTTGCATATACAGTCTCATAATCTTTTTCACCGAAAATCATGGACTGAATTTTTTCATGCTATTAAAAAATACTTGAAAACAGTTAATTGCTGTGGATCTTTTGTGGAGTTTAAACATCCCGCACGAATACTTCTGCATCCTGACTGTCGCTCTTCCCATCCTTCCCGCTTCCACGCCGTCACACAGCTTTGACATAGCACACCTTATAACCGATGCATGCAAGTGCATCCAGCCAACGGTCCATCATAATCCACCTGTCGGCAGGATTGTGCTGTTGTAATGATGCTGCAAAATACCTTTTTGTAAGGGAAATGTTCCTCTGGATAAGTATCTGTAAATGGGTTTTCCAGGTAAGAGTAGGAATAATGTTAACGTTCTGCTTAAGAGTCATTTTGCAGAATTTGCTTTCATAATTTTGTAGGTGTGAAAACAACCAGCAATCAACATTCTTTTGACGTAAAACTGGGAAGTCCAGTAAAATGTTATTAGCTATGTATAAGTAGATAAATAAGTAGAACAACAACAGCAGAACAAACCCTCGGGTTTTACTTTTGCAAGACACAGTCTTAGGATCACAGGTGTCCCCACCAAACACTCAGGGAACAGAGAAAACCCCAGGTAGGGGCAGCAGAAGGAAGTGTGTGCCCAGGCGGGTTGTGGGCTGAAGACGCTGCCTCGCGGACATGTGCTTATCTGCAGGCGGAGTCGGGGAGTGTACAACCATCAGACAGCAGAGAGTTAGCACACACGGCTGGGGAAACCTCAGGGAAGCCAGTCTGTCGATGTCCCAGGGGAACTGCAGAAAATTCAGACTGCTGCCCACAAATCTGACATCCATTTGCATTTTGCATCTTTTCCTTGCATTTCAATAGCCTTCTCTCAAGGAGTGATTTTAAAACATTTTCTTCTGTGTGTTTTTCTATATTTCCAAATTGTCTTGTATGAAAATGTATGACATTGGTAATTAAGGAATAAATAACACTTTTTAAAACATTTTTTAGGCCGGGCATGGTGGCTCACACCTGTAATCCTAGCACTCTGGGAGGCCAAGGCAGGAGGATTGCTTGAGCTCAGGAGTTCGAGACCAGCCTGAGCAAGAGTGAGACCCCTGTCTCTACTACAGATAGAAAAATTAGTCTCTGCTAAAAAAATAGAAAAAATTAGCCAGGCGTCATGGCCCAGGAGTTTGAGGTTGCAGTGAGCTATGATGATGCTACTGCACTCTACCAGGGGTGACAGAGTGAGACTCTGTCTCAAAAATAAATACATAAATAAAAATAAAAAATAAAATAAAACATTTTTTATTGTGGGAAAATATATATTTATATTATGTAGCATAAAATTTACCATTTTAACCATTTTTAAGTGTTCAGTTCAGTGGCATTAAGTACATTCACAATGTTGTATAACCATCACCAATATCTATTTCCAGAACTTTTTTTTCATCATCCCAAACAGAAACTCTGTACCCATTGAACAATAACTCCCCATTCCTTCCTCCTCCCTGGTAACCTCTATTCTATTTTCTGTCTCTATGAATTTGTCTATTCTAGGGACCTTATATAGTTGGCATAATACACTATTTGTCTTTTTGTGTCTGGCTTATTTCACTTAGCATAATATCTTCAAGGTGCATCCATGTTATACCATGTATCAGAAGTTCATTCCTTTTTACGAATGAATAATATATCATTGTATGGATATGGTACATTTTGTTTATCCATTCATTTGTTGATGAACACTTGGGTTGCTTACGTATTTGGCTTTTGTGAATAATGCTGAACACTGGTGTGTAAGTATCTGTCTGAGCCCATGTTTTCAGTTCTTTTGGGTATATACGTAGGAGTGGAATTTCTGGATCACGTGGTAATTCTATGCTTAACTTTTTTAGGAACTGCCAAACTGTTTTCCACAGCACTTTCATGACTAAATGTCATTTAAAAAATTTATATTTAATATTGGTAAGATGTCAATACTACCCAAAGTGATCTATAGGTTCAACGTAATCCCTACCAAAGTACTAATGACATTTTTTGTAGAAATAGAAAAATCTATCCTAAAATTCATATGGAATCTCAAAGGACCCCAGATAGTGAAAACAATCTTGAAAAAGAACAAAGTTGGAGTCTAACACCTATAATTTCAAAATTTACTGCCAAGCTACAATTACCAAAACAGTGTGTACTGGCAAAAAGACAGACATATAGATCAACAAATAAATACAGTTAATGATTTTCAACAAAGTGCCGAGACCATCCAATGGGGAAAGGATAGTCTCTTTAATAAATGGTGTTGGGAAAACTGGATACCCACATGCAAAGAGTGAAATTGGACCCTTACCTTATACATATACAAAAATTACTCAAAATGGATCAAAGACCTAAGTGTATGAGCTAAAACTATAAAACTCTTAGAAGAAAATAGAGAAAAAGACTTATGACATTGGATCTGGGAGTGATTTCTTGGCTATGACACCAAAGCACAGGCAAAAAAAGAACAAATAGATAAACTGAATTTCATTAAAATTCAAAACTCCTGTGCTTAAAGGATACTATCAACAGAGTGGAAAGGCAACTCGTGGAATGGGAAAAAATAAATGCAAATCACATACCTGACAAGAGATTCATATCCAGAACATATAAAGAACTCCTACAACTCAACGACAAAAAACAAACAACTCAATTAAAAAACGGACAAAGGACTTGAATAGACATTTCTCCAAAAAAGATATGCAAATGGCCAATAAGCACATGAAAAGATGTTCAGCATCACTAATCATCAGGGAAATGCAAACCTAAACCACAATGAGATAGTGCTTCACAACCCTTAGGATGGCTGCTATAAAAACAAACACACACAGAAAATAACCAGTGTTGGTGAAGATGTGGAGAAATTGAAACTCTTGTGCATTGCTGGTGGCAATATAATATGGTGCAGCTACTGTGGAAAACAGTATGGCAGTTCCTCAAAAATTTAAACAGAATTACCATATGATCCAGCAATTCCACTTCTGGCTATATATACCCAAAAGAATTGAAAGCAAGGACTCAAAACAGATATTTGTACACCCATGTCCATAGCAGCATTATTCACAATAGCCAAAAGGTGGACACCTCGATGTCCTCTGACAGATGAATGGATAAACAAAATGTAATATTTCCATACAATGGAATGTTATTCGGCTTTAAAAAGGAAAGAAATTCTGGTGGGGGCAGGGTGGTGGCTCACACCTGTAACCCCAGGACTTTGGGAGGCCCAGACGGCAGCAGGATCACTTAAGGCCAGGAGTTTGGGACCAGCTTGGCCAAAATAGTGAAACCCCATCTCTACAAAAAATTTTTAAAAATTAGCCAGGTGTAGTCCCAGCTACTCAGGAGGCTGGGGCAGAAGGATTGTTTGAGGCCAGGAGTTTGAGGCTGCAGTGAGCTGTGATCATGCAACTGTACTCCAGCCTGGGTGACAGAGTGAGACCCTGTCTCAAAAAAAAAAAAAAAAGGAAGGAAATTCTGACACGTGGTACAACACGGATCAGATGAACTTGAAGACATTATGCTAAGTGAAATAAGCCAGTCACAACAGGCCAAATACTGTATGATTCCATTCCTATGCGGTACTTAGAAGAGTCAAATTCATAAAGATAGAAAGGAGAATGGTGGGTGCCAGGGCCTGTGGGGAGGGGGACGGGAGTTAGGGTTTAATGGGAACAGAGTTTCAATTGGGGAAGATGAAAAAGTTCTGGAGATGGATGGTGGTGATGGTGGTTGCACAACAACATAAATGTACTTAATGCCCCCAGAACTGTACACTTAAAATAGGTTAAAATAGTAAATTTTATGTCATGTGTATCTTACCACAATAATGAAATATTTATCCTTTATTTATGTATCTAATTTTTCCTTCTCACACCATTCTGACCTCGATGATGAGGTCCCCTTTTAGGAATTTGCTGCCTTGCCAAGGCCCGCAGACAACCATCATCTACCAACCCAGGCATCTCCAGTACCCTCCACACCACACAAGGCGTCTAGGTCCTGGGAACTGGTTTAGCAATCAGGATGCAGAGCTCCTTAGCTTATTGTTGGCATCTTGCACATGTCTCCAGTGTCTACTGTGTGCCAGGCACCTTATCCTTGTCATCTTGCTTGATCCTTGAAATAACTCTAGCAGGAAACAATGATGATCCCCATTTTATAGATGGTAAAACCAGGGCTCAAGAAGTTAAGTGGCATGCCCAAGGTCACAGAACTAGCAGTGCGAGCTGAACCAGGTCTGCTGACGCCTAAGCCCTATCCAGTCCAGAGGATCTGAACTTACTCTGGAGGATACCTTGGAATGAACCTTCTTGGGAATCAGGGAGGGAGCTCCCTGTCTGCAGCACAGTTGTCCCATACGTCAAGTGAGGGTTTAGACTTGGTGACTTTAAGATCCCTTCCAGCTCTGAAAGATTTGATTCTGAGGGCCAGAGAGGTTAAGTGACTTGCCCAAAGTCACACAGCTCAGACCCAGGTCTCCTGATTCCTGATTCCTTATTTAGGATCCTGAGAAGGAGGAATGTTTTGTGGTAGATATTCAACTAATGTTTGGAATCAATTAAGGACCCTGGAGACACACTGTGGATTTATTCATTCAGTCAACGAGTAGTTACTATTTATCACCACATATGAGGCTGAAGGATGGGTACCTTAGCAGGTGGAGAGTGAAGGGAAGCGTGTTCCAGATGGAGGGACGGCTCTCGTGAAGGCTTGGGGTGGGCAGAAGCACAGAGGTAAGGTGGGTAGCAGCTAAGTGAGGCCTGGGTGAGCAGTTCTGACATCTTGTTAAGGATTTGGATCTTTGTCCCAAGCCTGGTGGCCCCTGAGGGCCCCGTCCTGACCATGTGTGACCAAGGCCTTCTGAGACTAGATTGCGAGATGAGCAGGGAAGGGGTAGGGTGGGCAAGGGGGCAAGAAGAAATCTCAAGGAAGCAGCATCGAAAACATGGCACATTTCAAATGGGTGGGATGCATTTATCTTCTTGCCCTCTGGTATCTTTGTACCTCCTGGAGGCTGAGTGAGTCTCCTGCCCTGGGATAGAACAGGCTGATGCCAAAGATGAGGAAACCCAGTCCTCTCTCCCAGTCCACACTCTGCACATACACGCCCTCCGTCCTCGCCCCAGCACTTACTCCCTCCCTCATCTGTTCACTCAAGCTGCTGCTTGGCTCCCCAGGACGCTCCTGCCTCAGGGCCTTTGCACTGGCTCCCCCCCCCAACCTGGAATGCTCTTCCTGTAGAAACCTACGTGGCTGGTGCCCTCACCTTGTTCAGCTCGCCATTCATTGTCTCTCCCATGAGAAGCAAGGACCATGAGGCCACGATTTTGTCTGCTTTGGTCACGGCTCTGTCTCTAGGCCCCAGAGCAGCACCTTGTACACAGCAAGTACTAGGTAAATATCTGTTGCATGAATGAGTGGGTTTTGCAAGTGAAGTTTTGCAGAAGGGAAGCCTAAGTTCACACTGCTCTGACCCCTGAACTCCAGCCTGTTCTCAGGAGAAGCAAATTCCCATGCGTGTTCATGTTCCCCCATCTGCATGTATACGTGTGCAGGAGGGCAGGCTGGGCGTTTTTCTAGTAATGGCAGGCAGGAGGTGTACTCTTCTTCAGGGGTCTGGGGCCACCTCCCACGAGGTTTGGTGAGCACAAAAGGAATCCCCCTGCCCAATGAGCCAAACGGTCTGCCACCACCAGCAATTCACTGAACCCTTCCAGAGATCCCAGCAGGTGGCCAGAGGGGAAACTGAGGCAGAGAATGGGTAAGCCACCTGCCCAAGGCCACTTTTAGGAGGTAGCAGAGCCAGGACTGAACCCCAGGCCAATCTGGGGCCCACACCCCCACTGTGCCCTCTCTTCGACTGGCTATTTTTGCTCTGAGGCCCCTTCTCCAGGGGGTCCCGTGGCATGGCCCCAGGAGCAATGCGGTTCTGAGCAGTGTGGGGTCTCTCCAGAGGGACGTGGGGGCCCGGAGCACAGAGCACAGGCTTGCTCCACCCTCCACACTGCATGACCCCGGGCAGGTCGGTCTCTCGGGGCCTCGGTTTCCTCGGCTGTGAAGCGAAGGCATCGCTGGGCTGGTCTTCAGATCCCACCTGGTTCAGAGCATCCTGGCTTTTCCTGTGACTGAGGCTTCTCCAAGGAGGAGGCAGTTTTTCAACAGGCTGAGTGTGCCTTGCTCCCTGGGCCATGGACTGGAGGCTTTGAAGGGAAAATAAGAACTCAGCCAGTGCCTCTCAGGCTGCTCCCGCCTGCCTTCCTGTGGCCTGGCCGCTCCCAGCTGCCCTGGAGGGATCCCAGCCATCTGCCCACACCCAGCTACAGGAATAGCTGAGTCACCCTGGCTGGGCCACTCACCCCTGAGATGTGAGCAGGCCTCAGCAGGGCTGATGACCCCCTGGGCTGGCCCCCACCCACTGCACTGGCTTTCTGGGAAGTCACTTCCATGAGAAGCCACTAGATTGGACAGGCGCCTAGGTCCCCAAAGTTGGGGGAAATCAGAGGCAGCCCCTTAGGACTGAAAGAGACACAGGGGTCCTTTCAGGGGTGCCCTCTAGTCACCAGCACTTCAGGCTTAAGCAGAAAGTGTCGTGGGGCACTTGTTTCTTACGTTTGATGTCAAGAAAGCACAGGTGGTTTTGGAGAGTGACACCTGGTTGTTACGAGGAGGTAAAGGCCAGTCCTAGGCAGAGCTCAGTGAAGGCTGCAGGAATAATAGTAGAAATCATGGCCCAATGTAGGCTGGCCAGTGCGGCCTGTGCTGCACGGCTACCTGTCCCTTGATACCTTTCCCCAGCTGTCTGCAGGGCGCCCCTCTCGGGAAGGCCTCCCTGGCTGAAACGGCATCCTCCCTGCCTTGCTGGTTCTGTGCTCCTACCACTTCCGTGTCCATATACCCGGCTACCTCTTTACTGTTCGTCCTTCACTGGAGTGGTAGGTTCTCAAAAGTAGCACCCTGCTCTTTCCTCAGGGCCTACAGCAGTGCCTGGTGCATAGTAGGAGTTCAACAAACATATGTGAAGAGGGAATGTTTCCCGTGAAGTTTACCTTCAACATTTTTTCAGAGAAGTTGTAAAACCTCCCCAAGAACACAAAGCCAGAAAAAGGCAGGGGTGTGGTTTGAACCAGTCCTCCTCCTAGGAGTGGAGTCTTCTTGCTCCATGAACCTAAGAGCACCCTGCACACAAGGAGTGGTGTTTGTGCCCTCTGTCTGTGGGACGGGACAGCCGCAGGCATGAGCCCCTGGGAACAGGGACCTGGGGTTGGCAAATTCTGTGTTGTCATTGTAGCACCACAGAGGATGAGGGTCCCCTTCTCCTTTAAGCCCTGGCTGAAGCTGCCACTTCCTCTAGGAAGCCTTCCCTGGCCTTCCCCAAGCCAAGGAGTCCCCTCCTCCTCCAGGCGATCCTAGCATCTTGTGGAAAATCCTGACTGTAAGTGCAGTGGGGACACTGTGGGGCCGGCCAGCCCAGGAGGATCTGGTTTGCCCACCGTAGGCTGGGAGACCCTGGGTGTACCCCCTCACTCCTCTGAGCTTCGCCTCTCTCACCTGGCTAAGGAGGACAAGAATACCCACCTGCCCTGAATCTTACACTTGAATTCCCGATACATTTCTGACACGGATTGGCCCAGCTTTGGCTTGCACACCTCCAGCAGCTGGGAGTGCTCTACTTCCCTGGGGTGACACATGGTGGACAGTGACTTCTAGCAGGAAGCTTCCATCCCAGCCCCGCCTGGAGGCTGAATCCCTTTGGACATCAAGAACTGGAGAGCACCATTTCACAATCTTGAACAAGGCAGAGCAAGTTGTATTGTCCCTGAACGTTGAGAGAGCTTGCTTATTTTGGAAGAAAAAGTCACAGGCAGATTCCTTGTTGGTGGTACTATCTGTGTTTTGTTATCTGCCTTGAGCAGAAGTGGCTTTGGAGCACCCAAACAGCATTGATGGCTTGTTGGCCCCGATAAATGTCAAGTCCACACCCTAAATAGGCTATTAAAAAACACCTTGGGAAGGGGGAGGTGGTTGTGGGGGTGGCCACCTCGAAACTGAAAATTATTTTATTCCCCAAACCAGTTGGATTGTTCTTGTCGATCCCAGCCAGATGGCAAGAAGGTACCACCAGGAGCATTCAGATAAAGTCTTACACGATTCGGTTTGGCTTTAAAAATCCATTCTCAGAACTCAGCAAATGAAGCAGTTTTTCTTTTCTTTTTTACCCTGATGTTCTATTTTTAAAAAAATTTTTCACATTACAAACATAATATGTGTTTATGATAGATGTATGGAAAATACAGTATAACACAAAGAACAAAACAAAAATTATCTTTCATTCCATCACCCAGAAATAACCACTGTTAATGTTTTCATGTATTTCTTCCCTGTCCCCTCGCTCTCTCTCATCAGTGGATTTATACTTTAAAAAAAAAAAAAAGGACATTGTACCTCTTCTACCCGCTAGATCTGAGGGATAGCTATGAGTGAGACAGACAAGGTCCCACCCTCTTGGAGCTCACAGTCCAGAGGAGAAACAGAAAATAAACATATAAATGAACATCCAAGTTGTTTCCAATTTTCCTCTGTTACAAACAATATTGCAGTGATTTTAGCCAAGTGTTTGAATATACACATGTTGATTGCATTAGAATAACTTTCCAAAAGTAGAATTTATGACACAGGGTTTTTCCCATTCCATAAAAAACCTCTGTAATGATCATCTTTATGCACATCTGTATTTATATTTTGTTGATATTATCTGATAAATACCTCCTCTGTCTGCATGAGACAGCTTTCAATTATAGGCCTATGAACTCTCTGGATCAGGAGGGATTTTACAGGTTTCCTGTCTACCCTAATCCCTCATCCCTCTCCAGTATCGCAGCTTACATACCCCCAGGGACAGACAGCTCATTCCTTCCTCCAGAAGTTCATTCTATCTACATGGCTCTGCCTCTTGGAAATGTTCCCTTACATTGAAATAAAACTGGCCCTCCTGGGCTCTTGCCACTGGCCCTGGTCTCCAGCCTGTACAGCACAAATCCAAGCTTCATCCCCGCACCCACTCTGCTGAGCTGGAGGCCTGTGCCATGTCCCCTCAGAGGTCTGTGCTTTACTCATGCTGCTTGTGCACTCCCACCCTGTGCTGAACTGCAGTTCCTTTCCTGGGACTCAGCTCAGGGATTGCCTCACCTCCCCCAGGGAGCCTTCCCTGACCACCCTTCCCCAATGGCCTCCTATACCTGGCTGCTGTACCTGTCTCCATCGAAGCACGTTTAACTCCCTGTCCTCCTCACCTGGCTATGTGCCACTTCAGGGCCATCTCTGCCTCCAGCAGGCACTGGATAAACACCTGTTGCATGAATGAGTAGAGGAGGGATTCTAGTACTTGCATCTCTGACAAACTCTGTGACCTCGGCATTCCATGTGTCTGATCTGGGCCCACTGCCCTCCTCTGTAAAATGGACAAAATCAACTTCCTGCGGTTGTTAGTCTGCTTGTTGGTTTACTTAACATGAAATGTTGACTAAGCAGGCCCTGTGAGTCCCCACTGTCCTGAGAACTGAGGGCACAGGGCAGGCAGGACAGGTAGGTCCTGGCCCCCAGGGCACTCCAACTGTAATGGAAATAGGTAAACAATCACAGACTCCATCAAGGAGATCTAGGAAGGAACTCTGCAGGTGCCGGGCAGAGAATACCAGGGGAGCAACTCAGAGTGTGGCCAGGGCAGCCACCTGGGAAGGGGATGTTCCAGCTGAGACCCGAAGGAGGAGGGTGATCTTCACAGTCCAGGCCCAGGGACAGCAGGTGCAAAGATCTGGATGTGGGACAAAGCCAGGGTGACCACCCAAACATTGATCAGAGATCCCATGAACTGCCCTGGCATATTCATTCATTGAGCAATGGTGCGTGGCAGGCCCGGGCTAGTGGTGGGTGCTGGGTACCCTGGAGAGGAACCCACCCCAACATTGCCCTGGAAGGGCTTAGAGGTGAGTGGGGAGGATCAGACGATTAAAAATACATAGGCAAGGATTGCTGCTGAAAGAGAAAATCAGTCTCTCTCTTGCCTGTGTCCCCTGGACTCATTAATTAATCAATCCACTGAGTCATTGCTTCACAGATTCATAGATTTATTTCTTCATTGGGTGGTTAGTCCATTCATTCATCTGACAGTTCTTGATCGTGGCCTTCTCTGAGCCAGGTGCTGTGCTGGCCTGGAGGATGGGCATGAACAAGAGAAATTCCTCCCTGACCCCGTGAAGCTTACCCTCCAGAGGAACAAGATGAAGGATAAATAAATGGGAAAAATCAGACAGCAATGAGACAGAGAGAGGTCTTCGGCTGTAGATCCCCATCCAAGGAGGAAACAAGAAAACTTAAGCTCAGTCTTGGAGGAGGAGGGGAAGGCAGCCCCATGAAGGTCAGAGGAACAGCCTATGCAAAGGCCTGGCGCCTGAGTGGACTGGGTGAGTTTGTGTCTCAGAGGGAAGCCTGGTCTCTGTCCGGGGAGCCCCTGCCCATCCAATCTGCATTTTGCCCATAACAAATCGCCCCCTAATTTGAAGCGGTGCCAACAAAGAGGTGCCCTGGTCTCTGGCCACAAGCAGTGGGTGCGTCTTCCTGGAAACCAGCAAAGCGCAACCTCCCCCGTGCCCGAGGCCCGGCTGGCACAGCCTCCTCCAGGGCAGCCTCCTCCCAGGCGGGCCGAGTAGTGGGTGGCTGCGCGGTGGCAAGAGAACAGGGCTGCTTTATGAAAGTGCCACAGGACGGCGTGGGCAAACAGAAGGCCCGAGTGTGTCCAGGGCGGGCAGGCCAGGAGCTCAGAATAGCTCATTGAGCCTGTGGTGGCTGGGCCAAGAGTGCGGCCGGGAAGAAACAGGTCTTTATGAAGGGGAGGCCCGGCACGGCCTGAAACGGAGGACACGCCCGCCAGGCCAGCCAGCTGCCACCTTCGTGAGGCCGGCCCCACACGGTCCCTGCGCACGGATGCAGCAGTCTAAATTCACGGTCCTTAGGCAGTTTGTCTCTCATGGGGGAGTTCACCCCCAGGGCTTCTTTCCCTCCCGCCTCCCCAGGACAGAAACGAACTTTTAAATTTTCCCATGAAATGTAGTGGCCAGTGAATAATGCCCTGCACAGCTCTGTGCTCCTTGCCACCCGAGCTCAATGGTGCCCCAACAATCCCAGGAAGTGGGTGCCTTTAGTGACCCCATCCTGCACATAAGGAAACCGAGGGTCAGAGAGCATCAGTGAGTCAGCCAACTTCACAGGTGGTGAATATGGGACAAAGATGGAGTCAGGTCTGCCCACACCTCAGGATCATGCATTTTACCATCATGGTGTGTGTGTGGGGTGTGTGAGGGGGTGTGTGTGTGTAAAATGTGTTGTGTGTGTGAGGCATGTGTGATATGCATATGTGTGTGGTATGTGGTGTGTGTATGTATGTGATATGATGCATATGGTATGGGGGTGATGTGTGGCATGTGTGGTGTGTGGCATGTGTGTGATATGTGGTGTAATAGGTGTGTGCAGTGCATGTATGTGTGTGTGTGAGTGTGCATGTGTGTGTTGCCTGCTTGCTCCGGGGCACATCCAGAAACTTGACCTGGTCAGGACACCCAGGTGGGCCAGCCCAGCTCACTCATAGCAGTTGGTGGGGAAACAGGCCCAGAGTCCCCTGCCAGTGACCCGAGCAGGGCACCTGCTCCTCAGGAGGCACTTCCTCCATGGCCTAGAGCCTCTGGGGGCTGCGGCAGGATGGTGACTTTGCAGGCACGATGAGAAACAGAGCCCCAGGTGGGGACTGGGGGGCCTCCTGGCTTGCAGCCCCTCAGCAGATCCACCAATGATTATGGGGCTCCCCACTGTCCACCTGCCCCTGCTCATCACCCCTGTGTTTTTCCCCTTATTGAAGACCTTCCTGGGGACAGACTCCAAGCCAAGGACCCGGGACCTGCCTGCCCCTGTTACCCCTGCCCTCTCCTCCAAGGCTCTGCTTCCTAGACCTTAGGCTGACCCCCAGGATGCCCCCCAGGTGATCCCCAGGCTGAGCGGGTGCCGTTCAGTGCAGAATGACAGCTCCACCGTTCCACCCCTAAGCTGCCCCCCTTGCTAGGGTAGGGCGAGTGTTCCCAGTACTTTGGCTATGGAGCAAACTCATTAAGCTCACAGATTTTGTGGGTCAGGAATTTGGGCAGGACACAGAGGGGATGTCTGGGGCCTTGGCTGGGAGACTCCAGGGCTAGGGCTGGAATGGCTGGAGGCTCATTCACTCCCACACTGGCCTCCGCTGGGGGCCTCAGTGCCCCTCCATGCAGTCCATTCACATGGGCTAGCTTGGGCTTCCACACAGCATGGCGGCAGGCTTCCCTCAGAGCGGGCATCCGCAGAGCAAAGGGAGATGGAAAGGAGACCCAAGGGGTGGGCAAAGTGTCCGAGTCCTGGCGTGAGGAGGGCATGAGGGATTGTGGTCATTTGGGAAGAAGCAATCTGCCACGCACGCTGAACGTGCCTATTAAGAAACAAACTCTTGTCAGGCTGGACAGTAAGAATCAAGCCCAGGGATGCTTTATTTACGAGACACCCCCAGAGCGTCAGGAGAGAGAGGAGGAAGGGGAAGGTGGGCAGAAGATGACCTTCGTGCGCCAGCACGGGGCTGGCAGGTACTCAGGGGACTGTTGTTGGTCTGGTGAGCTGAGGAGTCCCCAACACAGGCTCCAGATGAGGAAACTGAAGCCCAGAGAGCTGCAATAATTCACACAAGGCTCTCAGCTCTGGGGACCCCGGTGGCCAGAGGCAGTATGTCCAGGAGCACAAGGCCTGAGCGCCAGTGTTGACTGACATGCAGAGCCGGCCAGGCCACTCCTGGGGTATGTGGACAAACGCTTGAAACTTGACATGTTCCAGGCACAGAGATTAATGCACATTTGTAGTGAGTGTGTGTCCTAACGGTCACACCGTCATCGGCTGCCCCCCTCCCCATACCAAGGGTGTGTATGGTGCAGACTGGATGACCACTGAGCGTAACTCCACTCTGGCTTATTCCCAGGTGAGTCCCCTGGTGGCTCCTGTGACCCCAGGATAAAGGCCACAGTCTTTCGAGTGGGAGTCTCAGAAGGCTCCGCCCACCCTGTCCTTCCTGGCACGCTTAGATCGTCAAAGCCCCAGAGGTTCCCACTGCCCTGAGGTCAACGGGGGTCCAGACCGACAACAGTCCAACTGCGGTTCTCCCCGATTTGCAGCTTGCCGTGGGCCCCAGCCACCACCCAGGGCTCTTGCGTGAGGTCCAAACTCCTTGCTCTGCCTGAACCAGCCCCTCCCTACAAAGCGCCCCCTCTCGCTGTCTCCCCACAGACTGGGCAAGGCAGGAGACGGGGAGACGTTAGGAAGGAGGCTCCGACCTGAGACTCAGACAAGCAGGGCTGTGTGTGGAGGGTCTCCTTGCATGAGGCTGAGAAGCCCGCTGGGAAGTAACTCGTCCCAATGGGAGGGAAAGTCATGAAGGTCAAGTATGGTCAAAGGCGAGCAAGCAAAGCATCAGCTGCGCTGCTGGGTCAGACCCCTGGCCCAGGCCCAGACGCCCAAACCTCAGGCTCCTGCCAGAGCGCTGCCCTGGGCGGTGGGCACAGGCTCTTCCCCACGCTCACTGCAGCACTGCCCACAGCAGCCAGAGGTGGAAGTAGCCCGGTGTCCACCGGCAGATGAATGGATACACCAGATGTCGTACACACACGGTGGAATATTATTCAGCCTTATAAAGGAAGGAAACGTTGATATTCCAACATGGATGTGCCTTGAAGGCATTATGCTGAGTGAAGTAAGCCAGCCATAAAAAGACAGATACTGTATGAAACCATTTGTATGTGGCAAATTTGTTATGTGCATTTTACCACAATTTAGAAAAAAGAATAAAAACTGATTGAACAGAAAAAATCAGTACAAAAAATAAGAATTACATGTCCAGCTTAAATGAGTTTCTGAGCAATTTTATAAAGCAGTAGTAGTGCTGGCAGTTGAAACTCAACATTTTCCAAACGACTCCTAATTCTCACATCACTAACAAACACACACACACCCCAACAACCTCCATCCTGCTGGTTCCTATCTCAGTTAATAGTGTAACAGGAAACAATGTGCTATGAAAAAAGTCCACGAGAACGCGTTTGCAGGGGGAGCGCAGAGGAAGGCGTCTGCTGGTTTTTTTGAACCTGAGAAAACACTGAAATGGGTTTTCCTGTTGTGCCAGTACAAGTCTCAGATTGAGACCAAAAAAAAGAGCAAAATTATTCTCCACAAACGCACAAATAAAGTAAGAGCTTGTCCCCTTAGGTGTTTAAAAAAAAAGAAAAAAAAAGAAACCTCGACTCGGGTGGGATTGGGGACGGTAACACACACACACACACACACACACACACACACCCGTGGCTCCGCGGTGACCCTAGCCTCTGGCAGGCCGGGTGCTGGACGTCTACCAAGATAGGAAGAACTACTCGACCAGCGCCCCAGGAAGGACAGAGGCCTGGGGAGGTGACCCGCCGCTTGGGGCTGTTTCTACCTCAGGGACAGCTGGAAGAAGGGGGGTAAGGGAGGCAGAGCAGGCGGGATGAGGACAAGGCATTTCCACACGTCAGGTGATACGTTAAAGTTCCGGGGACCGAATGTGCCTATTAAGAAACAAACGCTTGTCAGGCTGGGCAGCAAGAACCGAGCGCAAGGACATCTCGTCCCTGAGACACACCCAGAGGTCAGGAGGGAGGGGGCAGGCGAAGGCGGGCAGAAGCCGGCCGTCGAGCCCCGCCCAGGGAGGCGAGGAGCCCAACTGACCGGGCAGCCTGCGGCGGGGGGCGCGCCCTGCCCTCCTGGCCGGCGCCTGCGCGCGCTAGTGTCGCCGTCATCCCTCCAGAGCAGCGTGTCAAGGGCCTGCTCTGTGCCGAGGTGCTGCTGGGTGCCACGGCCTTGGGGTGGGGAAAGCAGAAAAAGGCCACGATCCTTGCCCCTGTTGGGGAGACAGACAAGGAAATAAACGACCACCCTCCTTTGGGGTAGAGAAAGAGTGATGAGGACAGCAAATGGGGCGAGGGACGTGGCAACTGGCTGCCGCCTCTGTCAAACGGGCTCTCCCAAATTAGCACCCTCTCCCCCTCCCCTTCGTCCCTTCCGCCCCTCCAACCCCCATGCAAGGACAGCCCGCTGTGCCTCGGGCTGCAGCTGGGTCCCCACTCTGCCTGCACCCTGTGAGCCCCTCAAGGATGGACGGGATCTGTGGCTCTGCCACTCGGGTGCCCAGCGACCTCCGGGGATGATCGGAGGCAGGGGCTGGGGCAGCCGCTTTCAGGCCTTTCCCGCTCCTGTTGCGCCCCCTGGTGGGGCAGGACTGTCCTCGCAGCCACTCCAGACGCCCACGCCCACGCCCACAGCAGGGCGTCCTCAGATGCGCCGTTTACATCCAGGGCTTCGCAGACCGCCGCTGGGACCCTCTCTTCCCTGGGCTAATGACGATTATAAAGGAGAAGCTGTCATTCTCCATTACTGGGACCAACGATTTCAATCACTTTGGAAAATGTTTTTCAACAAATGTTTTTTTAACCTCTTAGCACGTAAAAGTCTTTTTAGAAAGGTAGTTCTTCTAGAAGTTCTGCATCAACATCCTTGGAGCAAGATTTGGAACTAGGCGCGGCTGGCCACGTGGCTCACGCCTGTAATCCTAGCACTCTGGGAGGCCAAGGTGGGAGGGTGGAGCGGGCCCAGGAGTTTGAGGTTGCAGTGAGCTGTCATGACGCCCCTGCACTCTAGTCCAGGTGACAGAGTGAGACTCTGTTTCAAAAAAAAGGGAAAAGAACTAGGCCCTGTTGGAGTCCACAGGAATGCTTGTATGGTGTTGAACAAGTTCAGCCCTCAACTTTGGGTTGGACCAAGTTGGATTGGGCGTTTGACTTTGTCACACACTGGCCTGTCCAGCTCCTGAGAGAAGAACTGCCTCTTGTTCTTCTCCGTGTCCTCAGCCCTCCCATGGTGCTTGGTTTCCTGGCAAGCCCTTGAGGGTTTGATCAAAAATTCCTGTATTTGCCTTTCTGTCTGTCTTGCATTCCTTCTGGGATGCCTAGTTTTTGTCCAGCTGTTCATTCACTCAGCCATTCTGACAGTCACTTACTCAACAGGTATCTGAGTGTTCCAGGCACACACTACCTGCTTGCTGAGAATACAGCCAAGTCCACAGAGCTAACATCCAGTTGTTATGCCCGGAGCGGGTGAGGCAGACAGTAATCAGATAATGACACAGACACTATTGCAAATTGTAGTAAGTGCCATGGAGGGGACACACTGGGCATCTTCAGGATCTAGGGGAGGTTGGAGGGGAGTGAGCAGGGGGGCAGGAGCCAGGTCCTCTGGGGCCCAGCAGGCCATGGGACAGAATCTGGGTTTTATTCCAATATAAGGAAGAGCTGATGAGAACTTTAGGCAAAACCCTATATATCTGATTTATGGTTTTTGAAGACCCCTTCGGCTGCTGTGTACCATGTGGGGAGTGGCTTGGGGTGGGGAAGGAGAACCACGAGACCACTTAAGAGGCTGCTGAGCGGCCCAGGTGAGACGCCAGTGGCATGGATGGGGATGGATGAACGGGTGCACTTGGAATATATTGTGGGGGTGATGGGTTGGATGTTAGCTCTTGCTATTAACCAGAGGTCATTCTAAGCCAAAGTCCTTAGAAGATATTGCTGTGAGAGAGTCCATGAGAAGTTTCTGGTACAGAAAGTGGGGTGATAAGGCAGATATGATCCAAGCTGGGCACCACTTGCTTGTGATTTGTTGGTCTCACTTTCAAGGCAGGCTGGTGACTCGCACTCTCTGTCTGGTATCCTGAGCTTGTCTTTCTCCTTATTCACTTTCAGCAGCAAGAAAAGAATCCTTAGGAACACTTTTCATCTTCCCATGCTGCCCCTTCTAACAGCTATTTAGCCAAGCTAGTTTAAAACTTTAAGTTCCAGACGATTATGTTTTTCCTCCCAGTATGTCTCTTATGTTTCAAGAAATACCTGTTTTAATAAATAAAGTTTTATTGGCACACAGCCAGGCCTATTTGTTTACATATTTACCCTTTGGCAATACAAGGGTAGTGAGTAGTTGTGAGACCAGATGGCCTACAATTCTGAAACAGATATTGTCTGGCCCTTTAGGAACTTTGCTGGCCCCTGCCCAAGATCAGGTAGCAGGTTCACACCATGCCGTCTGATTCCAGTATATGTCATCTTGACATGGTCAAGACTCCTATTCCTCACAATTTTGGCTTAAGGGAAAAGCCACAAGGCGCTCACTAGCTCATGAGTATCCAATTTAATGTACATGCATAAACTCACTCCTGAACACCACAGACTGCCCTTGGGCTGAGGGGATGTCCTGTGGACTCCTGAAATTCTCCTTGGTGACTGTGCTCTTGTGTGGGAGCTAAGAACAAGTTAATTGACTCAAGCATGATTGGTGGGGTGCCTCCCTCAAGCTTTACTAGACCCTATCCTCATCCCCATTTATACTTCCAGAAGGTGGGGGAGCTCCAGACCCCAGCAACAGAGATGGTCTGCAGGGGTTACCCAGGACATCTGGGCCTCTCCTTATAGCTCCAGAGGTGGGAGCCCCTATCCCAACTTGTTACTGACTTAGGAAGAGGTAGAAGGACCAGTTTTCCAAGATCCAGAGGGCCTTCTTGATGCTCCAGCTGGTCAGAGTTGGAAGAGGAGGGAGCCAGGAAGTCTGAAGGTCACAGTACCAAGGACAGCAGGAGTGTCCCTGGCTTCCCCCATCCCCATTCTTGAGAGATACATGACCTGCACTAGTACCTGTCCTGTATTATGCAAACCAACTTCAATTCTCCATTCTGAATAAGACTACACAAATCTCTATTTAGAAATCTCAGAAACATTGATTGACTAGGAAGATTTCAGAATCCAGGGTCCCTTAGAGATGAGCTGCACATATAATCATACATGTTAACACCTGAACCAGGACTTTTTACTTTTGGATTGCCAGAAAATTTTATGTCATTAGCTTTAAAAACAGTTAAGCTGAATATAATTCTCCTACTGGTTATTATATTTTTAATTTTCTCAACCCAATTTACTTTTTTGAAGATAAACATCTAAGCATTATACATGCCTAATTCATAAAGTTTTACCTCTGGCACACTTGTTAACTTATGCTTTCTGGAATCTAAGGTTTCTATTATGCAGATATTAAACCTCAGCTTTAAAATTATTCTAACTTCATAATTTGTCCTAATTACCTACCTTTTAATATGAAGTGAAAAAATCATTTTAGCAATATATATGTTATGTAAGGAAGCTATTTTCATATTCAGTGAATATATCATTAGCATACTAATTACTTATAGCAGTAGCCAGTAGTTGCTAAATATTAAATGTAGATTACTTGTTCTTTCAGCTTCTAAATTCAGGAGATCCCTAATTTGTAATCAATGAACCACCTGAATAAAAAATATAAATGTGTGACACAGAAGGTCCACAAGAGCTAAGTTTGAGATGATATTACCAGAGTCTTCATAATTCACAGCTAAATGAGAGAACTTTTTCTATCAACCTCAAAGATCTGTAATGACACAAAATAATGACATACAGGCAACCTAAGATGTATGCTTATTAGGGGTCTATTATCTAGAGGCCACCTTATAAAACAGATTCAAATCAAAGCTTCTTGTATCTGCAATGGATCGTTAAACCTTCCATGTTGTCAGGATGAAAGAAAAAAATCCTAATACCACTCACTCACACAAATGACTTAACTATCCATTTCCAGGGAAAAGAAATACACAGTGCTGTGAAATAATAGCTATGGTTAGTTTTTCTCATTAGCCTTGTAAAGGAGGTACTCCTAAGCCACTTTTCTTTATCTTACTACTGAAACCATATGAGCAATATATCAATTTTCAAACAAAAAAGGAAATATGTAAACTTCTTTTCATAAAGAAAGCTTTTCCAATAAAATTAAAAATTTTTATTATTATAAACCAAACATTGGCAACCATGTATAAACATGTTTGCTGCGGACAAACTAAGACTGTGAGGTCATACTTTTAAATACAACAAGAATTACTTGCAAAAGATCAATATATTTTCTCAGAAATTGTATAATTTTTTTCAGTTTACAATCCATGTTATGTAAAGTTTAATATGATGGTAAATAACGTGCCATTTACCCTCAAAGTAGGTTATAGAAAATTGAATTACTATTAGGATTGTATAATAACGAGGCTTTAACGGCTCAGGTTTTTTTTCTGAATATACAAACATATAAATCTCCAAAAGGTAATACTGTTAGTAGAGTAGTAAAATTCATAAAAATAAGTTCTGCCAGAGTGCACAGATAAGTTCATCCATTTTGTTTCCCCATCCCCTCACCAAGCAGCTTTCGGGTTAGAACTGAAAGACATAGGCTGGGTAGGATGCACCAGTAGTCCCAGCTAGTCGGGAGGCTTAGGCCAGAGGACCGCTTGTGCCCAAGAGTTCGAGGCCAGCCTGAGCAACATAGCGAGACTCCGGCTCTATTAAAAAAAAAAAAAGAAAAAGAAAAAGAATTGGAAGACACAGAAAATCCGTACATTCTATATGGAATAACGGATATACTAAGAAGTAGAGTTTGCAGAAAGAAAACTTAAAATTTGGTACTCCAACATCTTATACGCCTATGAATAGGATGTTAATTAGCTTAATGCTCGAGGTAAGGATCTCAGCGGGGGTCCTCTTGCAGCAGTGGTCCGAACACTCAGAGCTGAGGTCTTTCGCTGCCACAAGGGAAGTAGTCTTCGGTCCGAAACAGCGCGGGGGGTTCGTAGCCGGTTTGCCGCAGCCTCGAGGGGGACGACTTGGTAAAGAGGGAGGGCACGCTCATCGTGTGCAGGAGTCTTTTGAAGGCCCTGGGGAATGACCCCAGCTCGGCTTCGGCTTTGGTCACTTGCTCCTCCATCCTGGCCACGCTGCTGCCGATCATCCTCACGAAGGCCTCCAGCTTGTCGATCCTGCTGTAGATGCGCCTCATCTCGGCGGCCTTCGCGTAGATGCGAGGCACCCCCTCGCTGACGACGTGCGACGAGTCGCCGCGAATCATGTCCAGCATGCCCACGAACTCGTCCACTCTGGTGAGCAGGTCTTCGAGGCTGGCGTCCAGGGCCTCGACCTCGGGCCGCGCCCCGGCCCCGGGCAGCAGGCAGGCGGCGTAGCCCGCGGCGGCGCGGCGCAGCAGCGGCAGGTCGCGGCCCGGCGCGCCGTCCTCCGCGCCCTCGTCCTCCCACGGCCCCGAGGCGCTGCTGTGGCTCTGGGACACCGTGCCGCTGTCCCCGCTCCAGGCGGCGCCCTGCGCCTCGGCCTCCTCCGCCGGCCCCTCGCGCGGCGGCCCGGCCGAGCGCCCCTCCATAGCCCGCCACCGCCCGGGCCGCGCAGCCCCGCTTCCGGCTCCGCGCACGCACGTCCGCGCACGCGCACGCCCCTGCTTCCGGCGGCCGCGCGACGTGCGCGCGCGCGCGCGCACCCGCGTTTGTTTCCGGCCTCCAGGCGCGCTCGCGCTCACACCCAGAACTTTGTTAAAAAAAAGATGTAGGAGGAATAAAGTCGTGTGTCTTAAGTGTGCACACTGATGACGCTTTACGAGTCCGTACAAGGCCGTGACCTCCGTCGAGGTCAACGTACGAACAGGTCCGGCGCCCCGAGGGCCTCTCTCCTGCGCCTCGTTTCTTCGTGCGGCTTGTAGTAAACAAGAAATAGGCGAAAGGGGGGTCTGTTGAACGCCACGGGACGCACCCTGGTGACTCTGGGTGATTTTGAAAGTTCTCAGCTTCCTCAGACCGCAAATGATGTAAAATTAAGAAACATCTTCCAAGCAAATATCAAATCCCAGGTATTGCCGGGAACAACAAAGATGAAGCGGAGGTGTGACTGTAAAATCCTTAAAACTCTCAGAAAAAGCAAAAATGGTGCTTTTAGTCTGACTGATAGTACCATTCAGTCAGACTAACAGCTCCTTAAGGAGATTAATGATGCGCTTCACAGAGTGTCTTAATTGAACAGTAGGGTCTCTAGGAAGCTTTAAGGCCTTGTTCTCCAGCATTGTCAGCAGAAGCCCAAGACAGAGATGGACTCACTGCAAGGCGATCTGTAGGTGGGGCTTTTGTCTAATGGAGTGAACCCCAGTGAGGTTCAAAGGAGACCTACAAAGTTTTTAAGATAATTATGTTGGCACTTGTGAGCTAAAATAAAATCTTAAGGCTTCCCCTCCACCGGCTGACTGAATGGACGCTCTCCTGGTCAAGGGGATACCCTAAAACTGGAGTGCCTGTGTCGACAGAAAAGAAGCCGAACTCTGTAAAGTAATTTTAAAGGGGTTTATTCTGAGCCAAATTTGAGGACCATGACCCAGAGCCACACCCAAGAAGCCTTGAGCAAGTGGACTCGCTGTGGTTGGGTTACAGTTTGGTTTTAGGGAGACAGGGGTTACAGGTAAAGTCACAAATCAATACATGGGAGGCATACATTGGTTTGGCCCGAAAAGGCCGAAAAGGCCGGGACATCTCGAAGGGGGGGGCCTTGCAGGTTGTAGGTGGATTTAAAGACTCCTTGACTTGTAATTGGTTAAAAAAAATGAAACTTTGTCTAAAGGCTTAGAATGTTTTAGATAAGAGACAAGTCACCTGACATATATTTGTTGTGTAAATTGGGGACCTGCAGGTTTCTCTTGCATAGCCTTAGGCCTGTTGATGAGTTACAAAGGACATCTCCAAGAAGGGAGGGGGCATGGTGAGGCATGTCTGACCTCCTCCTCAGGGCAGACAATTTAGTTTTAGGATATCTTCTTGGCCAGGAGGGGGTCCATTCAGTCAGCCGGTTGGGGGGGGAAGCCTTTTATCTAATTTTAGTTTACACCTGCCATGAGGAGGGAGGTCAGACATGCCTCTTGATACCCTCTCCCTTCTTGGAGATATCCTTTGTAACTCACCAACAGGCCTAAGGCTGTGCAAGACAAACCTACAGGTCCTCAATTTACACAACAAATATATGTCTGGTGGCTTGTCTTTTCCTTATCTAAAAACATTCCAAGCTTTTAGACAAAGGCTTCATTTTTAACCAATTACAAGCCAAAGTCTTTAAACCCACCTATAACCTGTAAGCCCCTGCTTCGAGATGGCCCACCTTTTTGGGCCAAACCAATGTATGCCTTCCATGTATTGATTTATGACTTTACCTGTAATCCCTGTCTCCCTAAAACCAAACTGTAACCCAACCACAGCAAGTCCACTTGCTCAAGGCTTCTTGGGCGTGGCTCCTGGTCATGGTCCTCAAATTTGGCTCAGAATAAACCTGTTTAAATTATTTTACAGAGTTTGGCTTTTTTTCCATTGACAGCACAAACACTAAAAATTGGATTCAACAGGACAGATGCAGCGTGAAATAAAGGCCTTTGGACCCCCTCACTCAAACTTCTACAAGCAGGAAGCAGACTGAGAAAAGAACTTATCAGGAAACACATGCTACCTTTCAAGAAAAAAGTATAACTCAGCATGGAACTAAGAGCCCAGGTAATGGAGCTGAGAGTCATGGAGAATTATTCCCAGACTTTGAGATTGAATTGCAGAATTATTATGGACCAGTGACTTATTTGTACTTCCTATTCCCCCCTATTTTTTTGAACAGGAATGTCTGTAATGGTTATCCTATGCCTGCCCCACAATTGTATATTGGATGTGTGAAGGCAGATAACATGTCTCTCTAGTTTCAAAGGTCTACAGATCAAGAAGGATTGTACTCCAGAAGCTGGATTTAAGGAACTACACTCAGGGAGTCTTACCCACATGTGACCTAATTTAGAAGACAAAATTCTGGACTTGAAGCTTATAAGATAATTAGTAATGCATAAAACTACATGAGATTTTTAAAAATGTAAATTTGGGGGGCCTCGAGTGGGGTTGAGTGTGGTTTGCGTGTTAAGAGAACATGAATAATTGGTAGTAAAAGAGCAAACTGTGATTGATAGCCAGCTTTCAAGATGACCCCCAGTGATTTCTACCTCCTGGTATTTACACTCTGGTGTATTCCCTCCTGTCGAGTGTGTACTGGACTTAGTGACTTGCTCATAATAAATAGAAAAAGACAGAAGTGATGGCGTGTGACTTGGGGATCAGTTCATAAAAGGTAATGTGGCATCTCATTCTCTCTAATCACTTGCTATGGGGAAAACCAGCTGCCTGGTTGTGAGCTGCCCCATGGAGAAGCCCACATAGCAAGGAACTGAGGCCTCTTACCAACATCTAGGGAAAAACAGCCTCTTTCCAATAACCACATGAGTAAGGCATCTTGGAAGTGGAGCCTCCAGCCCCATTCAAGCCCAGAGATGACTGCAACCTCATGAAAGATCCTAAGCTGAAACTACATGAGCCAATGCTATGATATGAATGTTCATGTTCCCCCAAAATTCATATGTTGAAATCCTAATCCCTAAGGTGATGATATCAGGAGATGAGGCCTTTGAGAGGTGGTTAGGTCATGGGGGTAGCCTCCTCATGAATGTGACTAGTGCCTTTACAAAAGACATACAAGAAAGATCCCTTGTTCCTTCCACTACGTGGGGACACAGCAAGAAGGTGCCATTTATAAACCAGTAAATGGGCCCTCACCAGACACAGAATCTGCCAGCGCTTTGCTTTTGGACTTCTCAGCCTCCAGACCTGTGAGAAATAAGTTTCTGTTATTTATAAGCTACTACTTTATGGTATTTTGTTATAGCAGCCCAAATGGACTAAGACAGATAATAAATGTTTTTTTAAGGAGGGGAGGAGAGTCTTCTAGACAAGAATATTAAGGGGGGGGGGTTGTGAGGAGGGTTGTCCAGTTGCCTTGTTTTTTTTGTTGTTGTTGTTGTTGTTGAGACAGAGTCCTTGTTTTGTCACCCTGGGTGGAGTGCAGTGGCGTCACTGCACCTCACTGCAACCTCCAACTCCTGGGCTCAAGCGATCCTCTTGCCTCAGCCTCCCAAGTAGCTGGGACTACAGGCACATGCCACAACACCTGGCTGATTTTTTTTTTCCTATTTTTGATAGAGATGGGGGTCTCACTCTTGCTCAGACTGGTCTTGAACTCATCAGCTCAAGCAATCCACCCACCTCGGCCTCCCAGAGTGCTAGGATTACAGGCATGAGCCACTGCGCCCAGCTGATAATAAATGTTTTAAACTGCTAAATTTTGGGATTATTTGTTATGTAGCAATACATAACTAACACACCATTGAAGGATTATACTACAATTTATTTGTTTTATTTATTTATTCTCCTGCTGTTGAACATTTGGGTTGTTTTAACTTTGTGGCCATTATAATAAAGTTTCTATGAATATTCTTGTATGTGTCTTTTTGTGGACAGATGCACTCGAAATCTCTTGAGTATATACCAAGGTGTCAAACTGCTAGGTCATAGGGTTAGCATATGTTTAGTCTTAGTAGATACTGCCAAATAGCTTTCCAAAATCATTGTGCCAGTTTACATTCCCATCACTATGGGCTGAATGTATGTTACCTCAAAATTCATATGTTGAAGCCCAAACCCTCAGTGTGGCCATATTTGAAGTAAAGCAGTAAGATGAAATAAGGTCATAAGGGCAGGGCCTGATCCAATGGTATTAGTGTTCTTATAAGAGACAACAGACAGCACTCCCCCTACCACCCTGCACATGCACAAAGAAGAGGTCATGCGACGGCTGCAGCGAGAAGGCAGCTGTCTGCAAGCCAAGAGTAGAGCCCTCACCTCACCAGAAACCAAGTGTGCTAGCACTGTAATCATGGACTTCTAACCTGCAGAACTGTGAGAAAATAAATGTATGTGTTTAAGCCACCCAACCTGAGCAGACTAAGACAATATCAAGAACGTATGAGAACCTGAGCAAGAGCGAGACCCATCTCTACTTTTTCTAATTTTTCAAAATAGAAAAATTTGCCGGGTGTCGTGGCATGAGCCTGTAGTCCCAGCTGCTCAGGAGGCTGAGGCAGGAGAATTGCTTGAGCCCAGGAGTTGGAGGCTGCAGTGAGCTAGGATGATGCCGCTGCACTCTACCCAGGGTGACAGAGCAAGACACTGTCTCAAAAAAAAAAAGCAAGCATGAGAGTTCCAGTTGTTTCATATCCTCCCCAACACTTGGTACTGTCAGTATTTTAAATTTTAGTCATTCCAGTGGGTGTATAGTGTTTTCTCATTGTGCTTTTAATTTGCATTTCCCTGTTGAATCATGAATTTGAGCATCTTTTCATATACTTACTTATTGGCCATTTGGATATTCGTTTTTGTGAAGTGCTAGGTCATGTCTTTTGCCCATTTTTAAATTGAGTTGTTTGTCTTTTTATTGATCTGTAGGAGTCCTCAATATATTCTGGATATGAGTCCTTTGTCAGATATATCTATTGAAAATATGTTCTCCCACTCTGAGGCTTGCCTTTTCTCTCTCTTAATGGTGTCTTTTGATGAACATCTGCTACTGCTTTGGTGTTTGCAAAACTCTTTCATGCACATCATCTCATGATTGCCTTTTCCCACTGACAGATATTCAGGCTGGGACCACTGGTCTTTATTTATCAGACTGGAAAACTGAAGCTCTGATATGTGGCACTTGTGCAAGCAGGATCCCCACACACAAACACAAATTACTACTAATGTGGCACTGGGTGACCAAGCCTAGAAACAGACTTCCTCCATTCCATAATGGCATAAGGTTGGTGATCAAAATGTACTTGTTAAATGAATATCAAAGCCACACTTACTGAGCCCACCTGATTTTCAGGCCCTGTGGGTGGTGAGGACATAAAGGTGACCAAGACCAGAACCTGCCCCCAAGGGCCCTCCAGTGTGGTAGAGGTGCTTCTCCATTAGGGAAGAATTCCATCTCTCTAAAGCATCCCCTACGGCCCTGCTTGACGCCAGGGTGCCAGAAAGGGCTGAGGAGAGAACCGAAACAGAAGTGGCCCTTTACCTGGAGGAGCTGCGTTACTTGGTCTGGTGAAGACAGACCGAGAGCTACTGACCAAAACATCTGAAGGCAGAAAGAAGTTCCCCCCAGAACAAAAGTGAGAGTGAGCGGCGGGGAGTGCAGAGGGACGAGCTCTGTCCCAGAGGAGGGAGCAGGGACTGTGGACCCAAATTGCCCTGGGTTCAAATTCCAACCCACACGCACGACTTTTAGCCAGTTTTCCACCTAACTTACAGGTTCCTTGTAAGAGTTAAATGAATGCAAGGTAACCTAAGCTTGGGCGTGCTCGGATAGCAAGTGATGTGAACGCCAGCCAGTCTTACTCCAAAACGGGGGAGCGAGGATCGCTTTTACTTAAAAAAAGTAAAAGTAAAAGCGCTCTGGGAGGGAAGCTCCCGAGGCGGCGGGGAGCAAACCCGCGGCGGACAAACCGCTTCTGCCCTCCCAGGAGGACTAGCGAAGGGAGGGGGCGGGGCGCGGGGAAGCCGGCGGTGTTTCGCGTGCGCGCGCCCAAGCCCGTTTACGTGCGCGCGCCCGCCCTTGGTCCTGCGGAAGGCGTGACCGTAAAGGGGCTCGGCCGTGTCGTGAAAGGGCCGCAAACACGCCGTGGGTGGGTGGACGGCGGCGAGTCCATCTTGTTCCCTGCGCCGCTGTACGCGAACGGGGTGTTTCTTTCCACAGCAGTTGTGAAGCGGAAGGCTGAAAATTAAAAGGAAGAAAACATTCAAAGATAAATCTGGAACACTTTTGACAGAGTGCGGGTCGCCCCGACTCCAGCGGGAACTGCTGATCCACCGTCCCCACGGCGTGCGAGTAAGAAGAACGTCGATCCTGCGGTTCTGAAGAAGTGGCGGGAGGAGATGCGGCCCCTGGACATCGACGAGGTGGAAGCGCCGGAGGAGGTGGAGGTGCTGGAGCCCGAGGAGGACTTCGAGCAGTTCCTGCTGCCCGTCATCAACGAGATGCGCGAGGACATCGCGTCGCTCATACGCGAGCACGGGCGGGCCTATCTGCGGACCAGGAGCAAGCTGTGGGAGATGGACAATATGCTCATCCGGATAAAGACCCAGGTGGAGGCCTCGGAGGAGAGCGCCCTGAACCACGTCCAGCAGCCAGATGGGGACGCTGACGAGAGAGTGTCGGCGTTGTGCGAGAAGGCCGAGGAGAAGGCGAAGGAGATCGCGAAGATGGCAGAGATGTTGGTCGAGCTCGTCTGGCGGATAGAGCGAAGCGAGTCGTCTTGAGGGAGGATATCGCGGAAGGTCAGGAACTAGCGGGAGCTGGGTGGAAGTCTTAAAAGTTGCCATACGCGTGGTTAAACAGCGTCTTGCTAAAAGAGCAATATTCTAGGAGCAAATCCCCCATTTTATTGCTTCAGAAATTGGGCATTGGGAACAAAGTCGGGGTCAAGTTGCGTACTAGTTTTGTTAGGTCTTAGTATATTCTCTTTTTATTGTGGCACCTCCCTTTTCCACTGGTAATTAGAGAAAAATGAAAGTAACTTCGGGTTTGTTTTTTGTGGACCATAAAAGTCAATTCTATCAGGGCAGTCGCCAGAGGTAGACCTGCCTAGGCACTAAGGGAGCTGGGGGGAAACCAAAGAAAACCTAGCCGTGGAGGAAAATGGGGGACAGTGAGAATGCAGGGAAAGAGAAACAGAAACGTGTAAAGCCAGAAGCGATTTCCAGGTTTTTCTAGAAAGCAGGTATGTCAGAGGACCCTCTGAGAAGTGGCATTCTTGTGGGTGGTTAACATTTCTTAATGTCAGGATACGGAAATCTGAGATTCAATGTCTGGATGGTAAATTTCTCTCTATTGTGCTTTGGGTTCACAGCTGATGGACTCTGGTCACCTGGTAAGGATGGACTGACACCTTGAGGAAACTGAAACAACTTGCCCTTTTCTCTTTTGTTTTTGTATGTTTTTTACCCCCATGTAACAGTCTTCCTTATGGTCAGTGGTTGATGACCTTGATATGGCTTCAGATCATCAAATGTATTTGGTTCTAGAAAGATAACTTTTGGAAGAGAAATGGGGCTTATTCAAAAGTTATTTTCATGGTCACATTTATTCTTGTGACTTTGCAGTGTTGGGCATGGCCTTGTATTTGGCTATTACCTACGTGACCTGATTGTTTTTTGGAACTTTGGAACACATGAAGACTTGGGATCAGAATCTTCCAACTTTAGGGGTGCAGTGGGAGGCACTGTGATACTTGGTTGAACCTGGTGAAGGATGTACAAGTGAGACTGCTTTGCATAAAGTTGGGAAGAACTAGAAGACACTTGGAGATGGAAGATGGTTTTGTATGTATTTTGGAGCTTTTGTTCCTCTGTGAGAGGAGGGGAGCTGTTTTGTGGCACATTGTCTGATGTATATTGTGTAACCTGTCAGGTGAATTTATTTAGACAACATAGCTGACCTCATGTAACAAAGAAGTTTGAATAGGGAATGATGGAGTACGCTTCACTATTGTGATACCCTCACACGTTGCGGGGGCTTCAGAGAGACAATCAACAAAGAGCCTTGAGAGGCTGGAGAAAGGAAAAGGTATTATCAGGCTCCATAAAGTCTCTTCTAGTTCATCAGGGCAGTAGACCTGACAGAGATTTGAGGTCAAAGTCAAACATGTAAATAGGTGTTCATTTGCCTTGAAAAACATAGACCTAAAAAGCCTTTTTTAAAAAATAAAGTTTTTGTTCAAATGACCAAAGCCCCTGTGTGTGTTAATAAGAGAATTGTAAATAAATTTTTTTAAGTGGATGTTATTCCTTGAGTGTCATCATGTTCAAATGGGGGTGAACTGTGTGTAGTTTATGAGCCACTCAGTAAGCGTTTAACTGTGAGGAAGAATTATTTCTGGAAGGTTCTGTGGGGATGAGCTGACAGAACACTCAGTTTTTGAGATAAACGAACCTTAGGCCATCCTAAGCTTTTCGGCAGCTGAAGTGTGTTTAGTCATCAGTGGGAATGTGACGGGCTTCATAGCCTATCCTTGGCACTAGGAATATAAAGGTAAGACATGGATTGGGCAAAGGTGTGGGACAGAAATGGAAACAGGGAGTTACAATACAGTGTGCTTGAGTATCTTATGGGAGCCTTGAGGAGGTTGTCAACCCTGTGCAGGGGGGTCTGGGAAGGATTTTCAGAGCAAGTGACTTAACTGGGCCTTCAAAGTAGAAACAAGTGAAGGACATGAGGCACAGGGAACAGTGTGAGCCTTGTGAGTTCTAGCACTGGGGAGATGCCCAGGGAGCTGGAATTTAAGGAGTGGGGAGTGGGAGGGTGTGGGAGACAAGGTGAAAGCAGCCAGTGGAGCTAAGAGGTCTTGGTTAAGGAGTTAATTCATCTTCATAAGCCTGTACTTTGGTGAGTTTTTTCTCACAGAGCTACAGGATGCTCAGAGCCAGAGAATGGGCATAGTGCAATATCCAGAATTGCTAAATGTAATTTGATAAGAACAAATGTGTGATCATAATAACAAGTTTAGGTACATGTTTTGGATTAATGTGTAGAGTGGCATTTTTAAAATCAAGTACCTGAGCACAGAGAAAAATCATACTTACAGAAGCTGTTGCTGGCTGTGTTGTGGTTTCTAAAATCTTTGTTCATGCCCCTGTCTTTCTGGGTTCTTCGGTAGAAACAAGAAGTACTGTTGGGGAGCGTTGAGACTTTCTGGTGAGCGGGGGAATGACAGTCACATCTGTGGTTTAGAAAGGTTACTCAAGACTGCAGCATACGGATTAATGGGAGTTCAAGTGCAGGCGGGAAGATAGGGGGTGGTGCGAAGACAGATGGGAATTGAGGGCTGAACTGGGCAAGAATGAATGGGAAGGACCAGCTAGGCTTTTCGGGGGCCAAGACTTGGTGTCTTTCTGTGTCAGTCAACTAAACTACTATAGTTCACCCCAAGTCTTAGTAGCTTACCACACCCAAGGTTTATTTCTCATTCATGTTGATGTACTTTGCAGGTTAGTTGCTCCATGTTCTCTTAATTCCAGGACGTGGCTGAAGGAGCAGCTCCTCTTGGGATATTGTAGATCTGGATTAGGGAAGCTGTTAGTTACAAGTTACTTCACTGATTTAAAGACATGCTTTGGGGGTGAAAAAGCTGTATCCTAGACATACACTCACACACACACACACACACACACATGCTATATATGTGCTATATACATGTATGTGTGTGCATATATACTATATATACATATGTGTGTGTGCATAAATACTATGCATACATATGTGTGTGTGCATATATACTATGTATACATATACATGCGTACATATATACTATGTATACATATCGGTGCGTATATACTATGCATATCTGTGTGTGCATATATACTATGTATAAATATGTGCATGCATATATACTATGTATACATATATTTTCCCCCGGATTAACTGATCAGAGATTATGTTCATCATAGGGTTGCATTTCATTTCTTCAGTACCCTAGGGTTTGATTCTAAGCCTCCTTCATGTTCAGTGCCTAAAGAGTCTTATGAATTGTTTTTGACCCTTAGCTCTTGTGCAGAACATTGTCGTGACAGGCTAATTGTCTTAACCCATGCTGTGATGAAAATATAATTTAGAGACATTCAGGGTTTTGTCTGTATTTCCTACTTAGCTCACACATTTTCCCTTAATTGAATTGTGTGTAAGTGGAATTTAAACAACTTCAAAGCAGCTAGAAAATTTGGATTGGCTTCTGTCAGAAGCTCTGGAAGTCATTAGTGTGTCATGTGTGAGTCAGTCACACCCAAGCTCCCCTCACTCTGAAATCTGAAATTCTATACTCTCTCCCAAAAGACTTGGCAAATTCTTCAACCTTCACTTGCATTGGCTGTCTGGTGATGACCGAGTCTTCAATAATGTTTTGTTTCACTACTTTGTCATAGAGTTTTGTTTTTTTCTGAAAACATTTTGAATGTCCAATATCTACATGGCTCACAATGACACTTTTCAAGCCTCTGCTCAAATGGTATCATACCAGGGAGGCCTTCCCATGACAGCCTGTTCAACATAGCACTGCCATTGCCTGTTACTCCCCTTTATTTTTCTTTACACTACTTGATTGATTTTATGTGTATTATCTTACTTCTCTCTGTAGAATGTCAGCCCTTTGAGGGCAGGGATTTTATTCACTGCTGAATTCCTAGCATTTTCACCAGTGCCTGGCTGACACATGATTGGTGCCTAATACTCATTGAATCAATGAGTGCAAGTTAGGTATGTAAATTAAACCTAGTTGTGTCTGCTACCAATGCAAACAACTCAACTGAAGTTACCGAGTGGGACACTTTAGTGTCATTCTTGACACTTTCCTCCTTCTCAGCAATCCACTTCCATCCCATCTATCACTAAAGCATGCTGGTTCTGCCTAGAACACACCTTGGATTCATATGCCTTCCTCCAGCTACTCCAAGCATCTAGTATGACAGTCTTCTAACCGGCCTCTTTGCTTTCAGTTTTACTCCAATCGTCTTCCTTCACAGATCAGTGAGAGTGAATTGGGTTATGTCAAGTCCCACTTGAAATCCTTTAAAAAATTCCTTTTGCCCCAGATGTTTTTTATTTATTCATCAGTATTAACTTAGCTCCTACTATAGACCAGGCACTAGTCTAGGTACTGGCAGACACAGCATTGAGCAGATAGTGCAAAAGTCCTGCCCCCTTGAGCTTCATTCTAGTGGTAGAGATTAACAATAAGCAGGATAAATAAGTGCTAAGGTTATTCATTCATTTATTCTATATATATGGTACATCATAGATATTCAAGAATTTCTGCCATCTCCCAGAGCTGTCTCATCCTGGTTTTCCTCAGTTGCTGCCCCAAATTTAAACCTCTTCCCTGGTCCTCCCCCAAAGTTTCATCCTCAGAATGTTCCAACTTTCATCTCTTATGACTTGTCTTCCCACCTCTTTACAAACTCCTTCTAATACCTACTTCAACCAAAGTCTGGTTTTCTCTGAACACCAGTCTCTGCAGCCTCAGTGTACAACTTCTCCAAACACTACTCAACTTTCTGGGTGAAGCCACAGAGAATGTGGATACTGAGGTACATTCAGGGCTGCAATTTTGCTATGTGGTTTAAACTTCTTAAAAATGTGTGTGTGTCTATATCTGTATACAGTCGATTCTCATTTAGACGGTGCTTCAGCATTAGGCTTGGGGGGCCATTTTACACAGCAAAATAAGCAACAAAAAGCACAAAAATGAAGAAAACGTGGCACTGAGTAGACTGTGAAAGGGATACTTTTTTTTTTTTTTTTGAGAAAGTCTTTCTCTGTCACCCCAGCTAGAGTGCAGTGGTGTCATCATAGCTCACTGCAACCTCGAACTCCTGGGCTCAAGTGATCCTCCTGCCTCAGCCTCCCGAGTAGCTGGGACTACAGGTGCACCACCACGCCCAGCTAATTTTTCTATTTTTAGTAGAGACGGGGTCTCGCTCCTGCTCAGGCTGGTCTCGAGCTCCTGAACTCCAGCAATCCTCCTGCCTCAGCCTCCCAGAGTGCTGGGATTACAGGTGTGAGCCACTGTGCCTGGCTGAAAGGGACATTTTTTTAACAGCGTGAGAGCTGAAACAAGAAGTTCGACCTCAACTGGGAATGTACATGTCAGACAAATAAAATGTTTTGCTGCTCTGCACATATCTGCAAATGACCAGGAAAGCACTGGAAGTATTGATTTTGGGGTTACCAATAAATTGTAGCAAGTAGGTGAATTTGCAAATACAAAACCCATGAATAATGAGGATTGACTGTAAACACACACACACACACACACACACGCACTGATATAGGTGTCCTGGTAAAGGCCATGGTGCCCAGACCAGGGCTCAGAGCCGATGCAGGGTGGAGAGGGCATCCCCACAGGGGAGCAGCCTGGCATGGAGTCAGAGCCGTCTGAACAAGGTGAAGAGGGTAGCTGGGGGGGAGTTGTCCCCAGTGTGGACGTCCAAGTTCCAGCAGTGTGAGAAGGACATCCATGTGGGGATGGGTTGTGAGGAGAGGAATCCACCTGGGAAATCAGAGCCCAGACGGAGTGAGAAGGGAGTCCTCAGGGGGTATTCTGGGGAGTCAGAGCTCAAGTGGGATGAAGAGAGTATCCACACATGGGGACAAGTTGTGCAGCTTGAGCAGGGAGAGGAGGACATCCACAGGGCAGGCCAGTCCTGCAGGTGACTCAGCCTGAGACACAAGGGGGGTGTCTATGCAGGGGGCAGACTGGTATGGGGTTCAGAGCCTGAGCAGGGAAGTGGTTTCTACAGGACAGTTGGTGCCAGCAGAAGGAGACAGAAAACTAGAATGGACCCTGTGGTATTTGGTTGAAAATGGAGGTATCCATGTGAACTTGTGGTGTTTATATATGAGATAATTATAGAACTATAAGTGTGTGTACCTATCTAAACTTATGTATATACTTACAAATATTCTCTAGTTTTGTCTATTGAGGGGCTGGGAGCAATGACACCCCAGTAACAATGAGCACATGTAGCTCTCAGATCTTGGCTTCTAAATACCATTTTCCACTAAAAGGAACTAGGGAAGCTTGGAGAAATGGCCAATTCCAGAACTAGGGCAAGGAAAGTGCAAGATATATCTAAAACATCCTGCTATGATAGAAAGCAAGGGTGTGTTCAAAGAATGTTGGGAACATGTCAGAGGACACAGAAGCCAGCTTAAATGGGCTTCCATTGATCAGATTAGGGACAATTTGAGCATCAGAACAAATGATGATAGTAGGGGGTTACAACCCACTGAATAATATGGGGAACCAGGAGTTCACATAAATATGAATACATGAATAAATTAAATGCTCTCTGAGGAACAGAATATTTGCATAGTTTTAAAGTTCCTCTCTATAAAATACTTATTAATTACAAAAGTGAAAAAAATAGCTCCATAGTGGATAAGCCTTTGATTTGAGCAGTGAGAGCCCATTCAAGCTGGTTCTGTGTCCTTTTGACATATCCTGGTTGTTCTTTGAACACACCCTTGGTTTGTGTCACAGCAAGATGTTCTAGATGAATTTTGTAATTTCCTTGCCCCAGTTCTGGTGTGGGCCATTTCTTCAAACATCATCTTAATCAAGTGATCAAAGTAAACATGATCGGCAGTGGGACAAATTGAAATTGTGTGCCAGCTGACTTGATGCAATGAGTAGAATGTCGCATCACTTCCAGGATATTCTTGCCAAAGATACATACCTGGACTGAATCATGAGGAAACATCAGACAAATTTAAACTGAAGGAAGCTGTACAAAGTATCAGCCTGTACTCTTCAAAAGTGTCAAGGTCATGAAAGTCTGAGAAAGACTTGAGGAACTGTGCCTGAAAGCAAAGACCAAAGAGATATGCCAACTAAATGCAACAGTGATGCTTTTTTGCTATAAAAATGATCCTTTTGCTTTATAACAATTGGCAAATTGAATGGGGCTTAAGAACAGATGGTAGTAATGTATTGGTGTTAATTTTCTGACTTCATTTGTTGCACAGGAGAATGTTCTTGTTTGTAGGACATGCACACTAATGTATTCAGGGGTGGTGGCTCAGCTTATTCTTAAATCATTCAGAAAAATAAAGTTCTTTGTACTGTACTTCTAACTTTTCTACAAGTTTTTGATTTCTGTAAGTTTCAAAATCTAATTCAGAATTGCTGTGCTTGTGGAGCAGTTGGGCCAAGGGAGGCATCCGACATTCTGGAGACAGTGAGAATGCGCTGGCCTTAGGCAGGGGCGGGGCTCAGCCCAAGGAGCAATTCTGCAGAGTAGTGCAGGTGGCGCGGGCGAAAGCCCAAGGGCCAGGAGGGCCTTTGTCTCAGGTGGCCGCCTGTCCTGCTGGAAAACACCACAAATAAAGCTGGTGGGTTCAACTGGAAAGTGGCTGCTGCCGCTTGTTTTTCCAAGGAGAACAGTGGAGAAACACTTGGCTTGGGTTAAATATTTTGTTTCAAAAATATTCTGGTGGCAATGCAAATGTCCATCGACAGACGAATGCATAAGTGAATGTGGTGTGTGCGTGCAATGGAATATTAGTCACACCCTACAACATGGGTGGCCTTGAGGGCGTTATGCTGGTGAAATCAGCCAGTCACAAAAGGACAAACTGCGTGATTCCGCTCATATGATGTATTAATACCTACAGTCAAATTCATAGAAACAGACAGTAGAACAGTGGCTGCCAGAGGCTGGGGGAGGGGACAGGGAGTTGGTGCTTGATGGGGACAGAGTTTCAGTTTTGCAAGACGGAAAGAGTTCTGGAGATTGGTTGTACAACAGTGTGAATATACTTAATACTACTGAACTGTACACTTGGAAATGGTTAAGATGGTAAATTTTATGTTAAGATACCACAATAAAAAAAATCTCCCTTGATCTAGTAATCCTAGGTCAAAATTGGAATCCATTTTTGAAAAATTATCTGAGCTTAAGACAAAGTTTTATGCATGAAAATATTAATCGTGGCATACTTTTTAAAAACAAAAATAGGAAATACTATATCTTTAACAATGAGCAAATGATGATATCCTCATTCCAATGAGTTCCTTACAGCCATTAAAAAATGGTATTTGGATATAGCTTTTGCTCCATAAGGACCTAGATGCCAGATGCCTGCCAGGGAGGTATGAACTCCACAGAGGTGACTGTGGACTTCACCTCAGGGGAACAGGGTGTCTGCCTTCTGCTCAGAGGACCCTGAACAAGAATAAGATGGCAGAGGACCATAGGAGGCTGGTCTCTTGGAGCAGGGGTCACATTCCAACCCAGATGTAATCTCTCAGTTGCAGCAGAGGAAGGAGCCAGGATGAGGTGAGAAGAATTCCCCAGGGCAGCTGTGGACTCCATCCCGTGGGATGAAAATGGAGACTGATGAGGCATGTGCCCTGCTGTCTTCATGAGGAGAGGGTGGGAATGATCAAGACCACAGAAACCTCGGGAAGGACGCTTGAAGGAAGTGGCATGCTGCTGTTTTCCTACTCCAGTAGTCTGAGTTCTTAGTTGCTAAGCCCGGAAATCCACCCTGGGTGATTGATTTACAAAAGATGTCTCTTCTTTAAGATTCCTGGAGAGCAGCATAGGAGCAGTCGTATGAGTTGCAGCTCCTGTGACCCTGCTGCAAAACCCGTACAAGGTTTTTCAGGTCCCCCCCTCTTTTCTTCAGTTGTCCAATTCCAAGTCTGGGGTGAGAACAGAGTCTGGGGGAGCACGGGTCAGGTGCTTGCACCCCAGCTCTGAGCCTGTGAGTGAGGCCAGGGAATGAGGGCTCTGGTGTTTGCAGCAGCTTCTGTAGGCTCTGCCTCCCCCCAAAACTAATAAGCTGGGTGATTTTTCATTCACAAGATGGTGACCAATTTGTTAAGCAGAGAGAAAAAAGAAAAAAGGATTTCCACTCTGCTCCATCCTTTTGGTTCCCCCATTATTAACTTTACTCTTTGCCCTTTATTTAAGTGTGTATATCTGCTCCTGCCTAACCTAATGCAACTCTCCCTCTTGCAAAAACATTTGCAGTCTGCAGTCCCTTCCCCACAGCAGAGCCTCAGATCACTGTGTCCACCTCCAAATGGTACCCATTTCTTCTAGAGCCAAAGTGTCCTCAAACATGAGAAGAGGCTTCAAATGCTGGGTATTCAACAGATGATAGGGGTCCTAAAACCAGATCCAATTACCAAACTGATATCCCAGACCTCACCTGAGTCACTGTGGGTGCTTCCTGAAGCTAGTGTCATAAAACTGTACGTTTTATGTGAGCACGTGAGCAGTTGTTCACTGGTGACTCTAATCCTCACTTGCAATTTGTTTTTGTCTGTTACTATGGTTTATTTATTTGTTTATTTTTGAGACAGAGTCTCCCTTTGCCACCCCAGGTAGAGTGTGGCATCATAGCTCACTGCAACCTCACACTCCTGGGCTCAAGCCATCCTCCTGCCTCGGCCTCCCAAGTAGCTGGGACTACAGGTGGGTGCCACTGCAGCTGGCTAATTTTTCTGTTTTTAGTAGAGACGGGGTCTCGCTCTTGCTCAGGCTGGTCTCCAACTCCTGAGCTCAAGTGATCCTCCCTCCTTGGCCTCCCAGAGTGCTCACTCCCAGGCGTGAGCCACCACACCCTGCCTGTTACTGTGTTTTATGGTCTTTGTGGCAAAAATAGTATTGTATCATTAAAATATGTTACTTGCAAAAACATGATGTTTGGAGAGACAGAGGGGGCGCCTGGCTTCAATGAGCAGCTAGTGACTGAAAGCACGGATGCATGTACCTGAGCCTCCCATGGGTCCAGGACAGGGTGGCACTCATACAAGGGCCATACTGTGCCTCAGTCAAGGGCTGGCACAGGCGGGCACTCAGGAAATGGCTAATGAGTGGATTTTTACCGACTGAACTGTCCACCATCTCCACCAGGCAGGCAATGAGTAATTAAATGACAAATTTAATTAGTGAATTATTTTTTGTGGGGAGAAGACACTGAGGTTTTAAGGATATACCATTTTCTCTGAGACCAGGATCATTTCACAAGCATTTATTAATCAGAGGGACATCAGTGGGCTCAGCCTGTAATCACCAACATGGACCTTCTGGAAGCCAGGCACATGCTCTCAGGCCCTGCCGTGCCTCTGTCAAGAATCTGGATCTCCAGGGCATCATTTGAGTCCTGCCTGCTCAAAGAACTTGTGACAGGCAGACGTGAGCGCAGCCACAAACACGATGAACTCATTGAAGTCCACTTGGGCATCTCCGTTGGCGTCCAAGTCCTTGAGCAGTTTGTCCACGACATCCTTCTCCTTTCCACTCTAGAGGAAGGACAGGCCTGGGGTCAGCAATGGGTGCACCTGTGCAGGGCCTTGGCTTCAGCCAACTGCTGCTGCAGGGCAGAGGGAAGGCACCTGGGTTTGTGCTGCCTTTGCTGTCTGTCCCTCAGTGCTAGGGCTGGCTGCGTGTACCACACACGTGGCGTTCCTGGAAAGAACTCGAGGGCTTTAAGAAGTGAGCTGTCCTAAGCTGTGTGGCATGACAAGAAGTAACTTGTAATGTTTTAAGGCCAAATTTCAATTGTGTTGTGCTATGCAGAAGGGAGTTTTATAATGTGCTTTAAAAAGATGGTTATTCTCAGGAAATCCATCCACTCAATACTCTATTCTTTGTGCAGTGAGCTAGCTGCTTTACACAAACCTGTGACCTCACAACCACCAGGCAAGGAAGATGCATCTTGGTGTTACAGATGGAGACTATAACCCCCGAGGGCCGAAGCAACCTGGCCCAAGGTCGCACCGGGAGAGGGGAAAGCTGGGGTTGACACCCAGGTGTGGAGGGCACACAGATGCCCTGTCCTCCTCTCTGCTCAGGGACCCAGGCTCAGGGGGCCCAAGGTCTCTGGTCTTCTTTGAGAGGGCCAGGCTGGCAGAGTCTCTGAGAGCCTGCTCATGTGACAGTGGGCAAATGCACGGTCCTTAGCAAGGGACCAAGCACGACCAGCATGCAGAGCTGAGCATGAGCAGCAGGGGGCGCGGGCGACCCAGCCCTGGCTGGAGATCTGCGTGTCCCGGTGGAGAAAACAGTTAAAACGAGTGGAAACGAATTATCCGACAGAGAGAGACCCACCTGTATGCACGAGGAAGTTAATTATAGCATAATTTGTAATAACAAAAGTAAGGGGAAAATACGACTTAAGTAGTAAAAAAGAGTGGTATGTCCTGCCCTCAGGTGGACATTCTGACTTTCCCCAGAACCATCTGGAGGGAGTGCTGGCGGGGCACAGACGCCTGGGCCTTCTGCTTTACTCAGCCCCCAGGAGACGCTGATGCAACCCAAGTTAGGAAATGCCTGGCTTAGCCACCCGTTCTCAAAGTGTGTTCCCTGGACACCTGCCCCTGCCCCTGCCCCTCCCCCACCAGGACATCTTGGGTCAAAATCCCCGTGGGTTAAATTCTCAAACTTCCATCATTGGTCATTGTGGGAACACCCCGTGTCCCAGGCACACGTTCCCAGCATGGGGGTGGGTGTTCAATGAGCATCGGAGTTTGAGAATTTATGCTGTAAAGTTCAAAAAGAAATTGAGTTGCACATAAATTAGGGTTTCACATCACTCTTTCATGGGGAAGAGGCTGGGAGGCAGAGAGAGAGTCTGTATTCCGGGGGGGAATTTCTGCCCACCACTTTTCTGCATTTTTACATTTTCTACCACAAATAGAACTTTATTTCAAAAAGATGTCTACACTGCATTCTCATTGAGAAAATCGAAACAATGTGCAGAAGTGCGTAGTGTCTCTGAAGTGATGCTTGCATTTGCAGTTGTGATCGCCAGTGTGGGCAGAGCCCTCAGATGGCCGCGGGCAGAGTCTGGGGGGCTGACAGGGGAGAAAAGGGGAAGGAGGGCAGAGGTGAGAGAGGGAGGGGAGGCAGGGAGCCAAGCAGGAGAGGGCCTCTGCTTTCACCTGGGAGGCTGCCGGTGGAGGAAGGCCACCTTGCCAGGCCCTGAGGGCCTTCCTGTGAGGCTGCTGCCTGATGCCTGAGCCCAGGATGGGACCTCCTCCTGTCCTCATTCCTGTCAGTCCCGCTAATACCGGGTGACAAGGCCTGGAACTGGGAGGAAGGCAGGCAGGCAGGTAGGCAGTGGAGCAGGGGTGTTGTGGCCAGCAGCCTGGGAGAGGGACAGCGGTGAGGGCCCAGCACACAGCCTGTATTCCACTCTGTCTCTACTCACCACTCAGGTTCAAGTCCCACTCTCCTGCCCGGCCCCTGCAGGCAAAGAGTCCTAGCCACATGCACACTGGGGCTCAGCTCCGTGTTTCAGGGATCAACCTGACCACAATCCCTTGCTGCTCAGACGCTCAGGTGTCCCCCACCTTGGGGCGGTGGGTCCATATGTTGGCTAGGCTGCCAGGGCCTTTCAGGATCCACCGTGCTCCCCCCCGGTGGCCGTCCCTCTGTCCCCCCTCACCCTCTCTGCTGGCCTGGCCTGGTACTCACCTGCAGGAAGCCCGGGAGCTCCTTCTCCATCAGCACCTTCAGCTCCCCCTTGGTCAGGGTCTGCGAGTTGCCTTCGCCGCCTGAGTACCGGGCAAAGACATCGATGATCATGCCCATGGCTGTCTCCAGTTCTGTCATGGTGCTGGATGTGGACCCACCTTCCTCCTGGGGCTGCTGTGGCCAAAGAAATGTCCCGCTGGAGGCCTCTTGGTGCTTTATGAGGCCGGCCTTATGTTGACATAGAGGGCGGGACAAACAGGGTTGGAACAGTCAACAAATCCTGCCCCTCCCCACCCTGCCGCTGCTCTGTTCTGCTGAAACACATTGTTCGTGGCTTCCCCTCTGGAACCTTTCCTCCGGCCAGGCCCAGGGCATGTGCCACCTTGGGCCACCCTCACTTTGCTGCGCTTACCTGTATGTGGGGCTCATCACTGAGTCACAGTGGTGTCCTCACCCTGACCCCTCCCGGGAAAGTGGGCGCCTGGTGAGTGTGTGGAGTGCGCTGTGGCTGAGTGGCTCCTTCGCGCAGATGTCAGAGTGTGCTGGCACTTGGCGGGCGGGCACCAGCATGCCTGTGAGTGAGTGAGTGCTGGGTGCCAGGTGAGCATGGTTGTGCTCCTGCGCCCCTTCTCAGAACACCCTGGGCCATTCGGAGGGCCTGCGCACACCTCAGTCCCACCCGCTCCTCTCCTGTAGGCACCAAGGGAAAGCTTCCCCTTCGCCCTCTGAAGGCTCACTGAAAAGCAGCGGACAAAAGGCAGATCAATAGGAGAGAAGGCACAAATGTATTTAATCATAGTTCTATGTAACACAGCAGCCTTCAGACTGAAGACCCAAAGATACATGGGAAACTGTCCACTTTTATGTTTTAGGTTCAGCAAATTGTGGATAGCCCTGTAGAAATATGATTGGACAAAAGGGTGTGATCCAATGCTGAGGGACTGAGGGGAAACCCGGCAGGGCCTGTCTGTCCAGGTTCCCCTTGGCCTCCCTGGGCAGCAGCCTTCTTTCTGGCTGTGGGACAGGTCCCTCTGGAATGTGGGTCTTCCGACCTACAGTCAAATGAAGTAGGTCAGAGAATTTCTTTATGGCCAGTTTTTACACAGAAAGGAGCGGGGGGAGTTGGAGCAATATTTTTAGTTTTATGGCTGGCTTTGGGGAAAAGGGGTTCTGGTTTCTATGACTCGCCTTGGGGAAGCCTCTGGGGGGAGTGAGGGACCAGAGACAGGAGGGCAGGGGGAGGTCAGAGAGAAAGTTTTGAAAATAAAAGTGGTTAGCTCCTCACTGTTAGAGTGAACGCAAAAGGAAACAATGCCTGGTTAAAGGTCACCAAGCACCTGAACTTTGCCAGCTGCCTGGCTCCACGTGGGGAGGGAACTAACCCCAGACCAGGTCTTCATTCTGTGCAAAATTCAGCAGTGATTGCATGTAACTAGAACACTGGTTTTTTTCCAAAAGGAGAATGTGAATTGCTTCATGCAAAAAGCTTTCTTTCTGTCCCTGACCAGGTTGGGGTCATTTTTCTTCCCACCCTCCAGGCTTGGGCACTCTGGACTGCTGGTGCCAGGGGCTCCTTTGAGCAGCAAGATGCCGTGGGGTCCTGGGGCAACATGAAGCACACAGCCGTGGAGCAGGGAGCTGTAGAATTTGGATGGATTCTGTCATTTTCCTGGGGCTCATAGCACCGCGGGAGCTGGGAGGGAATGGCTCCTGCCGGCTCCAGGATGGACGTCGGGAACAAGGCTGATTTGGGAAAGGAAAGCTCTTCTTACCTCAGCAAAAATGTCCCCGGTTTAAGCTCCCCTACAATCGTCTAACAACCGGTGTCCCCACCCAGGACAGAGGGCCCGTGGGCAGCAGAATGCAGAAGGCAGGGCCTTGGCCCTCACCTTGGCTCCTTCCCCCGGAGCTCCTGGTCCCCCTCCCAGGCACCAGCACCACCGGCCTGGCTGATCAGACATTGGGCACTGGACCAGACGAGTTCTCGAATCTCAAGTTTCTTGCATATATTAACCTGGGCAAAGAGGGGCCACTGAAAGACAAAGGGGGCCCAGGTCATACCCCCAGGGAAGCCTGGACCACCCTAAACCAGGGGGATGGACAGGCAGGAAGCATTTCCAGTAAGTCTGGCCCTGGGTGGGGTCAGGAGGTTTCAGGAAAACCACAAGGTGTGCGGTGGGGCAGGCAAGGCTTGGCTGGCTCAGCCTGTCCTGAACACGACATGTTGTGGGAGAACCTCTGGAAGTGGCTCTTCTGTCCTCTGGAGTCTGGGTCAGACGAGGTGCTCTGAGAAGGACATCCATGCTCAGCAGACGCGGCCCCAGGCCCAGCACAGAGCAGACCAAGCCACATTGGTGCAGCAGGTTGACCTGAGCCATCCAGGGCCTGCGTTGGGCTACGGGATGCACATGAGCAAGACTCAGGCCCTGGCGTTGGGGGTTCCCCAGCCGGAGAGGGGTGCTGTGTGCTCGGAAGAGGTGGCGAGGGAGCCGTGACTGAGGGAGGGAGAAGCAGGGAAGCCGGGAGGAAGGCAGGGCCCATGTTGGTGGCTGGAGGGACCCTGACCCATGAACAGAGCTGGAGAATGGAGCGGGGTGTGGAGAGGGAGGTAGGCCTGGAGGAGATGGTCCTGCAGGGACGTGGGACAGCAAAGAAACAAAGACACAAAGAAGCGGCACTCTGAGGAAAGGAGAAGTTGGGGTGGGTTGGAGGGGCGAGGGGGACACCGGCTGGGAAAAGCCCTGCAGGCCGGCCTACTTGGGCCCACGAGAGGCGACGCTGCAGGTCTGGGCCTCACAGCCCCAGCCGACATCAGAGACCCTGGGCAAGGAAGAGCTGGCTCTATTGGGACCCAACCTACACAGACCAGCCCATTTCAAGGGCTGGCTGGGCCCAGAGCTTCCCAGGTGACTCAGATGCACAAGATTTCAGCCTGAAGATACAGGTCAGACTTGCCCTTTTGAGGCCCACTTGACAGCTGGTGTGGGAGGCCAGTGAGGAGCCCACTGAGGAGCCTGCTGCCACGCCCGGCCAGGGTTCCTGCAGCACCTGCCCCGAGAAGCCCTGGGAGCTGGTGGAGACCTCGGCAGGAAGCAGGGAAGTGGAGGAAGAGGAGGGGCCCCACTACCCTCTGATGCAACCTCCACATTTTGCAGAAGGGGAGACTGAGGCTCAAAACAAGGAGGAAGATCAATAAGCCTGGGCCCCTTCATGCCTGCCCACTTGCATGTCGCTGCCCAAGCAGTTCCTGGGGCAAACCAGTTTTCCCCTTGATAATGTCTCAGACAAATATTTGATGAGGGAGGAGGTTTAGAGAGTTGGGGAAATGAGTTTCTCAGGGACCAGCTGAACGCGTGCCAGGGGTCATGTACCACGTGGCTGTGAGGGCAGGGGCCACGTCTCCTCCTCAGCACATGGGTCCCCGGGAAGGCCGAGGGGTGGCCACTTACAGACCTCTTTCTCCAAGCTGGAAAGCTGAATGATGCCACCTCCCAGACTCCCTTGCAGCTAGGGGGGCCCCACACCGCAGACCTGGTCAGTGTTTCACCGAGGGTTGCGGGAGGCTGGCCACGCTGTCCTCATGGGGAGAGCAGCAGTTGGTTCTGGAGCGCGGGGCCTGGAGGGGACGCCTGCCTTGTTACCTCTGCCCAGTATTCTCATCCACCAAGTGAAGCTCACACCTGCCTCACGGGGGAGCTGTGAAGACCCCGAATGGAGCGCACAGGACGTTTTTCCTCACGTCCAGCAATTGTGACCCCCTCGGTGCCCGTCCCCGCAGGTGTGTGGGTGGCCTCCGCTGCCGAGCACCCCGTCCCTTTCTTCCTTTCCACCAACTCTCAGAAATGAGACTAGTGTCAAAGAGCCTGAATGTTCTGAAGACTGTTAAATATGTCACCTTTAATCTTTAGTTAAACATTTTTTATATTACTACTTTTATTCGTTTTCTAAATACTGGGAAATGTGAAGAACAAAACAAAAAGAAATGGAGCCTGATCTTCCTACTCAGATAACTTTTGTTGACATTAACAATTGAATAAATAAAGTGGCTCCTGAGCAGGTTTAGACAATTCAAGCAAGATTAGAAGGCACCTGATGAAACTGGAAACCCTGCCCTTGCCGCCCCCCCCACCAGGCCGGGGGGAACTACTAACAGTTGCTGTGATTCCTTCCAGAACATTCTTATACCGCAGCTGCTAGGAGTCAGTGCTGGTGTCGTGGTGGTGAGGGTGTGCTCACCTCCTCCCCTTCCAGCCCGTAGGTGCGGTGGCCACAGGCCCCTCCATTCTGCAGCCTGCTCTTCCACCTGGGTCCTCCCCGGGGGCTGCCTCGCCCTTCTCCTCCTGGCCCCGGCGAGCGCCTCCCTCTCCACCAGCACTGCCCACGCTGCCCCGCCAGTGTTGGGGAGCTCTGCAGAGGCTGGGGTGGATCCAGCCCACCTGAGTGCCCGGCGCCCAGGGCAGGAGCCCTTACCTGGGGCTGTGAGTGGTGTTGGGCAGATCTGGGAAAGGGGAGCCTGACGTGGGGGGTCTGGTCAAGGTGAGGGCCAGTATCCTGTTCAAACTCTGCCACCCACGACAGCCTACGCTCTCTGCAACCAGCTGAGGATTGCTGGCTGTTGTCTCCTCAAGTGCGTGGGTATAAATAGAGGTTTATTTAAAACCAACCAAGCACCAGACAGCATCTGTCTGCTGCTCCCTACCCCACCCCCATGCTCCAGACGCAGCACCTTGGCCTTCCATCGTATCAGATGACGTGGCTCCACTGTCTTCCAGCAAGGAGAATGTTTGCTGCGGGTTTTAAGTGGTTCCCTTTATCCACCTAGTGCCAGTGAATGAGACCTTCAAGTGTTTCTGTCTTTTTCTACTAATCTGCCAATGGGGTGAATTGTATTACTGGACTTAAGGCTGAGTAGCTGTGACAGAGACTTTATGGCATCGACTATCTGGCTCCTTAAAGAAAAATTTTGATCCCTGGTCTAGGGCGAAATTTTCTCCAGTAAATCAGTACCCCCAGCAGTTCTGGGAGGAACATGGGCAGGGACTATCATGCCCATTTTACAGACAGAGAGTGAGGTTCAAAAAGGTCTGGTGCTTCCGACAGGGTCACACAGCTCACAGATGCAGAAGGCACAAAATGGAATTTATCTACTGCTCACCTCCTCCCAGCAGGGCCACAACCAGGACGTGGAAAGAGCCGTCCGCCCCCCGGCCCTCTCCAAAGACTCTGTGAGGCTCTCTGGATGGCAGCTGGGATGTGATCCTGAACCGGCACTCCCCCTCCAGTTGCAGTGATTGGGCATCGTGGGGGGGCTGGGCTGGCAGCATCCTAAGGAGATTAATGAAAATGTTGGGAAACAACCCTCCTCTGACTGGTCCCTGGAGAGGCTGGCTCCTTCTCTTGGTGAAACAGACATGCAGGATGAGTCCTCCAAATGGACCTTGTAGAGTCTAAGCAGCATGTACATACATCCTCATCCCCACAGGGTGCTCAGCAGGTGTCTCCCAGACCGGGCACGGGTAGGGGTTCTGGAGTCCTCATCCGCCATCACGTGTGCCTCAGCAAACGCCTGAGACGATGGCTGCTGGCGTTCTGAGCATGGGGGGCAAGAACACAGCTGTCACCAGGGCTGCCCTTGGGTGGGAGGAGGGGCGAGAACAGATCCACAGATGCAGCGAACCCCGGCCTCTGTGAGCTCAACTAAGACACAGTGTGACTTTCCTTTGGTTATGAACTGCATGTGCCTGCACACCTCCACACACAGGCTCACCTGCTGGGCAGCCCTGGGACAGACCGTTGAATGGTGGCAGGCCTCTCAACAGTCAGCAGATGGTGCTGGGCTGGGGCTGGGCATGGAGGGCAGCCAGCAGGTGAAGCCTTGCACCCGGTGCACCGGTGCCACTGGGGTAGGCCACGCTGTGCCTCCTGCTTGTTGTGTAAACTTTTCAGGCCACCTCCCAGGGAGGCCCTGGGGGAAAGGGCCCATGGATCAGGGCTCAAAACCATAATCATCCAACACAGAGCCTCAGAATAAATTGGATTGCTCCAGGAGTGAGAGGGACCCAAGAGGCCATGGAAGGGTTGGTGGGATAGACCAGCGTCTGGCCTGGGGTGGGCTGAACTATGGGACAAGCTGTGTCAGAAAAGCCTAAGCTGGGGTGCCCTAGCACTTGGAGTTCAGGACTCTTGGGGGAAAGCAGGGAGGGTGCTGGGGGCTGGGGAGAGGGCATTTGGACTGTGGTTGGAATGCTCCCAAAGGAAATGTTCTAGAAATGGAATGTCAGTGCTGGTGCCCCTCTGGCTGCTGGCTGCAGAGAAAACTGGCGGGGGGGGGGTGCTCACTGACTGACCACCAGGCAGGCTGAGCCACCTTGAGCTCTGCAGGGTGAAGAGGGAGGCAGACCTGGCACAGAGAGCTGGAGGGCCCACTGCTGCCCATCTGTCCTGCTGCACCAGCCAGTCCCATCGGTAGGTGTGTCTCCCCACACCACACAACGTCAAGCAAAGAAAGAAACTGTCCCTAGAGCTACCCCCAGTTACCCCATTTCTCTACGCCCATTACAACAGGACTCCTCCAAAGAATGCTCCATGTTCTCTCTCGCTTCACACCTTTCAGCCACAGTGGAGCATCCCAGCCAGACCACTAACATGGGCAAAGGCCCGGAGGCCACCATGTGCTTGCTGTGGTCAGGGAACAGCACGGCAGCTCGCGTGGCCGGAAGTAGTGAAGAAGCGCTGGGGAGACCGCAGAATCCTGCGCACTGTGCGCGTGTGGTCTGTGGTCCAGACTTAGATTCCATTCCGAGGGCCAAACACTGCAGTGATGGCTGAATTCTCAGAATAGATGCCAGAAGTTAGTGAGATAGTGTCTTAAAGGTACGAAGAGAAAATACTTGTCAAGCTAAAATTATATACCCAGCAAAACTATCTTCCAAGAACAAGGGCAAACAAAACTGAGGAAGTTTACCATCATCACCACTCCTCACGAAAGGTAGTTCTAAAATGCAAATTTCAGGTGAAGACCGATGACCTCAGAGGGAAGGACTAGATGCAAGAAAGAATGGTGGGCAAAGAAAAGGACAAATAAGTGGGTAAATGTAAATTAAAATGGATTAAATAATACTGATTTCTAATGTACCAGGTTAAGAAAAACCATTAGCATATAAGAAATACTTAGATCCTTGCGTATTTTAGGAGGGTAAATATATTAAATTTTGGCCAGGTGCAGTGGCTCACGCCTGTAGTTCCAACACTTTGGGAGGCTGAGGCAGGAGGATTGTTTGAGCCCAGGAGTTGGAGGTTACAGTGAGCTATGATCACAGTACTGCACTCCAGCCTGGGTGACAAAGCAAGACCCTGTCTCTTAAAAAAAAAAAAAAGATATTGAATTTTGGTAAGATAATTATGCATGTTAACATTTTGAGGGTAATAATTATAATTAAAGCAATAGTAAAAGGGTATATAACTTTTAACTAGTAGAGAGGAAAACAAAGAATTAAGCTCTATTCATCCATAATAAGGCAAGAGAGGAAGAAAAAAAGAAAATGGAAGAAGTGGAACAATTCAAAATAAGGTAAAGTAAATCCAAATATATTAGTAATTACAATAAGTGTAAAACGATTAAATTCTCATGTTAAAAGACAAAGATTGTTGACCTGGATAAAAAAACTAAACCAAACAAAATCCAGCTGTATGCAGTTTACAAGGGACACACAGAAAGATTTAAAATAAAATAATGGTAAATGATTACCAGTCAAATATTAACCAAAAGAAAGCTGGGATAGCTTATATTAGAAGCAGACAAAATAGACTTTAAAGTAAAACATATTACTAGAGACAGAGGGTCATTATATAATAACAGTTTCAATCTGACAGGAAGAAAGTACATTTCTAAACTTGTGTGCACTTAATCATATAGCTTCAAATTGTCTAAATAAAAACTGGACAGACCTACAGAGAGAAATTGACAAATCTATCATTGGAGTAGGTGAGTTCAACAAACTCCTCTGGGTGGCTGACAGCTTGAGCAGATAACAGGATTGCTTTGTCAGACAGGGATGACTTAAGGGACCATATTAAGGAATTTTCATTCATTCTTCTCTGAATCTTGAAGTACATGTGCAACTATGACTGCGGGAGTTAAGAAACATGGAAAAATGTGTCCGACTTGCATGACAGTGAATAAACGGTAAGACTGATGGGTATAATGTGACCCAAGTTCAGGATGCCTTTGACTACCTGAGAATTATGTCACGGATATTACCAGATGACCATGGCAGGGGAAGATCAAAGATCAATTTCATTTGTTCAGCAACTGTTTTCCAGTTGGAGAGGTCTCAGGGCATCTCTGGAACCCAGGGATCTTCTGCTGGCTAATGAGACTCTTAGTCCAAATACAGGACCTATTTGGAAGTGCTAGTGTGACTGTACTAGAATTAAATTCCAACACTTTGAAAGGGCCTTAGACACCTGTCAAAGTGCTGCCTCAAGGGGCAAGGCTAAAATTGTCCAAGAGGTGGCTGGTTACTTTATATGAATCCAAGTCAAACGGAATGCCCAGGCTCCAAGGAAACTCAGAGATAAGACAGTGCAAACCTATCATTTTATGGTGGCCCAAAAAGAGACAGTCACTTACCAAAGGCCACAGGGTGAGTGAGCAGCAGAGCCAGGAGGGGAACTGAGCCCCTCACACCCAACCCATGCCTGTGTGCCACCCACTGTCTGGTGTACCTTCAGCAAAGCCAGGAGCTCTTCCTGCCTGAACGTCTTCCCATCCTCTGGACTCAGACACCAGATATTGCCCTTGGTTCCCAGGATGCAAAGTTCACGAACTTAGCTGTTACCACCATGGCACCCAAGATCCAAACTGCCTTCACCCCAGGGGCCAGCCTAGCTGAAGAGACACACAGGTGCCCTAGTAGCCCTGTCGGCGGTTCTCTGCTGAGAGGATGGGGCCAGTCAGATTGGAACCTCTGCACGTTCTCCCTTCCCCTTGCCCACCTCCCCACATGGCTTCAATCATGTAACACGTGGTCCACGAGCCCTCTGGGAAGAGCCCTCCCTACTCCCAGGCTCCTGCCCCCAGCCCTGGGCTTTCCTCACTGTCAGCACCTCTCACCCAACGGGGAGGGGCTGCTAAACTGGCATCCCACCCACCAGAGAGGAAGCTCTCTGAAGGCAGCAGCCGTGGAGGAGTGTGGCTGGCGTCCAGTCCAGGGCTTAGCATATGTTAGGGCTTCGATACGTACTCAAAGAGCACTAGAACGAATGGAGCTGCCAGGGGCCAACTGCTCTGGTGCCCCAAGGACCTAGTCCATTGCCGGCAAAACATTTGTTGAATGAATAAATGAACAAATAAGTGAATCCAGCCTGTGAAACCAGCTGGTCGGTGTCCAGAGACATCTGGAACGTGGGACACGAGTGCAGGGCAGATGCCTGCGTTCCGGCCCCTTATCTCGCTCGGCAGAGGGATGCCTCACCTCTCCCCGGTCCACACAGGCCAGTCAAGAACATCTGCCAGCCCAGAAACTCAGCCCTGTGCTTGCTGCTGCAGCCCTCTCCACAGTGCCCAGCATTTCGAACTGTCATTTAGGAAACTGCCAAGGGCTTGGCTGCTGGGAGTAGAAGAGGCAGATGGCACAGTGGGAGTCGCCGATGTCATGGAAAGAGCTTTGGCATCAGTTGAACTCCAGGGAAGTTTCTGAGGGTTTCCCCCAGTTCACGTTCTTGCACCTAAACAATAAGGATAATAAAATGACCTTTGTATGTTCAGTGCCTAATCCCAAGTGGATTCTTGCCATACAGACTTTGTTTTTCATTTTTACGTACCCAATGTCCTGATCTTGGCCGGGAGCTTCAGGAATTTAGCTTGGAGTAAGAAAAGAAACAAGGTCAATTCATGCTGTTTCCCTTTTGGCCCCTTTGAGTGGTCTTAGAATTTGCCCTATTCCATCCTACACACATCCTATAGATGGATTTCCTCTCTGTGAGTTTGCTGAAAGCAAATGTAACAATCCCAATGATCATTTTTTAAAAAGTAAGTGTATTTCTTTTAACTGAAAGCATGCTTGCCTTAACAGACGCCGTGCTCTGAGACAGGGACTCCCAGTGAATTCCCCTATTTCCTACCCCCTGCCCTTCTCCACGTGACGCTGCTGCACAATCATCCGAGGTCTGGCCTCTGGGTACAGCGAGGAAAGGGACCTGGGGGGCTGGGGCTTCTAGAGAGGGGATGCTGACCTCAGTGCTCAGCCAGCCCAGCCCTGCTGTCCACAATGGCTCCTGGGCGTTAGTCATTGGTTAAGCCATGGCACAAGACACACTCACCCTTCTGATGCTGATAAACAAAGAGTACAGGCTTGGGCGTGCAGGGGGATCTGAAGCTGGTGGCTGCAATTTTAACACTGACAGACTTCATAAGAAGACAAAAGGAGTTAAGGAAACAGAGGCAGGTCAGGTCCTCATTTCCCTTCTGTGCAAATACAGCACTGATGCCCCCATTGCCCCAACCATTTTACACAACCACATATCAGTTTTCCTAAACCACAAACATGAAACTGTTGACCTGCCCAAACCTTTCCATGGCTTCCCATTACTCTGCTTCTCAAAGGTTTTCAAAGTACCCTTAACCTCAGAGGACCTTGGTACTCAAAGTGTGGTACCACGACCAGCAATGTAGGCATCTCCTGGGAGCTTGTTAGAATGCAGAATGCCAGGTCCTTAACTATAGGATCAGAATCTGCATTTTAACAAGACCCAAGTTGAGACACACTTTATGTTTCAACAGCACTGTTCCAGGGGGCAGAGTCAGAAGCAGCCACAGGGTGTGACTTCTTTGGCCATTGGTATTTCATTTTAAAAATTAAAAATAATTCCTATCAAGCATTCAAATAAGTTGACCATTCAGAATGCACCAAGACATCCCTTGGCATCAGGAACTCTACAGCACTCTGAAGCAACACACCCCCACGCCCCCCACTCCCGGAGCACACAGACTCCAGGTGTACACGCAGAATCAGGTTCAAACCTTTCAAAGTCATGTGAAGCCCTCCACAATCGTGCCTCCTACCTCCCTCACTGCCTCCCGTTCCCTCCACATACCCTCTCCATCATTTCTACCCACTGCTGGACTCAGGGCCGTTCTGGAGCCCTGACCTGTTCTTTTGTGTCCCCTGTGCCTGGGGTGCTGTTTGCATAGCTGTATTCAGGCTTCCAGCCCACAGCAAGTCACTTGGTCTGAAAAGCTCTCTCAAACTCCCCGATGCTCAGGTGACCCCCTCTTCAGCCCTCCCACCACACACAGCACAAACACAGGCATCCACGTCTTTGCCTGGACAGTCCTAGTTTACACCTGCAGTCCCACACTTATTTATTTTGATAGGGTCACCTTTCACTTTCAGAAGTGGCCCTGTTTGTTTGACAAATGGTACAGCCTCCCTAAATGGGTGCTCAGGTCAGGAGCCATGAGCGTCACTGAACGCTCTCACACCCACAGTGGCCCGCAGCACCTTCCCAGTGCAGTCCACACCGTCACCATGGGTGCCTCCCACTCTCGTCCTTGCTCTGTGGTCACCATCACTGTCAGGTCTCAACGCAGCAATAACTGCTGCCTCTTCACAGATGGTCAGCTCCTGTCCCTCCTCCGCTGGAAACACCCCACCCACTTCCCACATCACTGCTGTCCCAGCAACTGCTCCATCTGACCTTGACGTCCACCACTTTCTCCTTACACTGGGGTCTCGTGCTGCCCTCACCCCTCTGCCCAGGGTGTTGCCCCTGCCTGGAAGACCCTTTCCCTAGATGCCCATGTATGTTCCACACACTGGTCCTCACCCAAATGTCACATCAGACGTATCATCCAACCATTCAAATAAAACTGCAACTTCTGCCCCCCACATCCCATCCCTCAATGCCCTGGGTTTTTTCCCTACACAACTCATCACTATCTGATTGATATATATAAATACATAATTTTTTTCTGCTTCCCTCATTGGGGAATTATTTACTTATCTAACTGATACTTATGTAGCACTTACTATGGCCAGACACTGTTCTAAGCATCCTGCGAGTGTCAGACCCAATGGTACAAGCACTTTGTCCACTGACGCAGCCTCAGCATCTGCAGGCAGTCAACTTATGTGTCAAACCAAAGACCAGCACTGAGGGAACCGCACAGTAATTATGTGTTTACAGACCTGTCTCAACTCGCAGGATCGTCTGAGAAATTCTTAGTGCCTAGCATAGTCTGGAGCTCTGTGGTCACAGTGAATGCTAAGTGACTGAATGAACGTCAGTTCTCTGAAGGCTGGGGCCAGACCACATGCCTCAGACGCCCCTCCCTGCTCTGAGATCTGCTTTCTTCCCCCGCTCCTTCAGATCAAAGCTCCCTCCGGGCTACAGGCTTCCAACACCCCCTAAATCAGAAGCAATTCACCCTCTATTTCACAATGCCCACAATCAAGGAGAAATTTTCATTCTGAAAAAAGTTTATTTACCTCATCTTTTCTTGGCCAAGTCAATGGCTTTGGTCATTTGCACAAAGATTCTAAAAACTGGCTTTCAGCATTTGTTTTTACAAGCAAATGAACTTCATAATAACACATTAGAGCTCTGATCTCAATTCCTGTGAGGTCTGGGCTCTGATGACCTAGGCTGGACATTATCTAAGCCTGGAAGATGCCTCCTGACTATCAGTTTCGGGACCCCATGGCCTTCCCCAGACCATCCTGGCCCCTGAAGAGATCACATGCATTTGTGGCAGAGACTGTATTGCAACAAAGAAGTTTACCCCAAAGTCAGCAAATACATGTACCTAGAACTCATCCCAATTCTAGGTTGCTCATCAGACATGTTACATGATGTGCCCAGTTAACATGACAGAAAAGTTAGTTACATTTCTGGGGAAAAAAAAGAAAAAGAAAAATAGCTCTCCTTTGATCTGGACTGCAGAGGTCCCCAAATTCGTACACCACCCCTCTCCATGCCCAGATGTCCTCTGGGCTTTCTCAGTCTTATTCAAAGTAGTTACATCCACAACTTGATTGGTGTTTGGGGTCTTGCTTTGGCAGCTGCAGCCAAGTAGTGTCTTCTCACTTGCAGACTCCATCTAACCTCAAGTGTCCTCATGAGTCCCCAAATTCCAGGAAGCACAAAAAAACAGCAAAGCACAAGGGTATACTTCCAAACTTTAAAAGTACAATATCACAGTAACAAATAGGACCCTGTAGCAGCTTACATTCTAGGCCATATTCCTTTATGTAAGAGCATTTAATTAAAACCTATCATTTCCAAACTGAATGCACCTATTAACGCATCTGACAAGACTGAAGTCATCCACCAGGGCGACTGGAAATTTAGTGCTTAATGTGAAAATACAGACAGAAAAATAGGGGAAACAAAACGAAAGACTCTCTTGGTTTCAGCGTGTCCAAATAGCCATGCCTCCTCATTAGCTGAACAGAGCCTGTCCGTCGGCAAAATAAAGTACACGTGGGGTAAATTCATCATCACAACATAAATTCTGAGTTTAAGATTCTCATCCACCCGTGCACAATGCTACCGCCTGCACTAAGGTCATCTGAAATGCTCCGACCTCTTAACAATATTCACACGTTTCTAGCATGTACTTCTGCTTCACACTTTACCGCTCCCTTAGTGACTGAGCAGGTCTACACCCTGCCAATACTTTATTATGAGTGGCCTTTACTTTTCACAACAACGTATCGAATTATTTTCTTCTAATCACCGGCGTAGAAAGAGTAAAACTATCTAACTATGCGAAGAGCTGGGCAGGCTTCAGCGCTCCCTTGCGCCCAGCGCTGACGCCTCGGATTCGGAGCCCTACTAACTGCTCTCGGCCACGCCGCCCGGGGAGGCCCGCCGGCTCCCGCGCTGCTCAGTGACACTCGCAGCCGCCCATCTGCCGGTGCAGCTCCACGATCCTCCTGCCCATGCGCGCCGCCTCCACGGCCTTCTTCTCCACCTTGGCGCACAGCCTCACCACTCTCTCCTCCGCCTCCGCGCGCGCCCTGCGCGCGGGACCCAGGGCGCTCCCCTCCGAGGCCTCCACCTCGCTCCTGATCTCGTCCAGCAGGCTCTCGATCTCCATCAGCGTCCTGCGGGCCCTGCAGCGCGCCCGCACGTGCTCACGCTCGAGGGAGGCGAGGTCCTCGCGGCCCGCGCGCAGCGTGGGGCTCCGGAGGCCGCCCAGGTCCTCCTCGGGCTCCCGCGCCTCGTCCGCGTCCACGGGCCGCATCGCGCCGCCCTTCCCGCGCTCGGTGCCCGCGTCGGGGCGGCGACCAGCAGCGCGTGCGGCGCGGGGCAGAGCTCGGCGGGAGCCCGGCTGGCCCTAGCGACGCGACCAGCAACAGGTTCCGCGAACTTTTCGCAGCGAAGGCAGCGTCCAAGATGGGTCCGCAGCCGTCTGCCCGAGCGCGGCTCCTTGCGGCCCTTTTACGACACGCCGGCGCTCCTTTACAGCCGGCGCTGGTGGGAACGGAGTTTGGAGCGCCCGCCTCGGCGGCCGCGCACGCGCACTCACGCGCGCCCCACGCGTGCGCACACCCACGTGCCCGTCCGGGCGGCGCCCCGCTTGGCGCCGGAGGGCTCCCGGGCCGGGTCCTGGCGCTGCTTGGGCTTAAAGTTGGCTTCCCTAGCTAGCGGAATAAAATAGCTCGCCCTGATGGCTGTGTCTGTCAGAGAGGAAGGCGGCTTAGCATGACTGGCTCCATTTTGCTTCCGACTGCGGCGCTAATAGCCCCTGGGTTGAAAGTGTCAGTGGAAAAGAGCTCAAACCGTGAAATAATTTGAAGAGGTTTATTCTGAGCCGAATATGTGCAATCGAGAAGCCTTGAGCAAGTGGTCCCGCTGCGGTTGGGTTACAGTTTTGTTTTATATATTTTAGGGAGACAGGAATTACATGTAGAGTCATAAACCAATACGTGAAAGACGTACATCGGTTTGGCCCAAAAAGGCAGGACATCTCCAAGTGGGGGCTTACAGGTTATAGGTGGGTCTAAAGATTCTTTGATTTGTAGTTGGTTCAAGAAATGAAGCTTTGTCTAAAGGCTTGGAACATTTTAAGATAAGGAAGTCTGTTAATCGGAGACAAGCCACCCGGGCATATACCGGACATACACCAAGACGCAAGTGATCTGTTAAATAAATTGATGACGTGCAGGTGTGGTTTAACCTTTGTCTTACATGGCCTTAAGCTTGTTAATGATTTTATATCTTATTGTTAACAAAAAGTAACTCCAAAAGGGACAGGGCATTACTAGGCGTATCTGACTTCTCTTTTCCTCACGCGCCGCAACTCAGCTTTAAGAGTTTTTTTTGGCGGGGGGGGGGGGGCGTCCCCTTGGCCAAGAGGGGATCCACTCAGTCGGCGGGAGGGGGTTTAAGATTTTTAGTTCACAAAAGCTCTCCTTAGCTCTGCACGTTGGCCAGCTAATTAAAGGAAGAATTTAGTTTGTAGTTCAACTCTAGAACAAAGATAACTCTCTTTCCCAAGATTAATATCTCTTTCCCAAAATTAACTCCCAGGGAGATAAGGAAAGTATGCACACAGGTAACAATGCTGTGTTAAAGATTTATAGGAACATCGTGACCGTGACCGAGCTACGTCACCCAAAGTTAACTGATCAAGAACAAAGAGGTTTCACAACCTCCTCCTCAGACCCTCAATAATGCCCCAGATGTTTGCAGTCATGGGTTACCTTCTGCAACCTCCCCCCACCCTCCCCCTAACATAAAAAGGAGCCTAAAGTTCGTACTACTTTAGGATGATTCTTTAGGATGTTAGTCTGCCATCTTCTTGGTTTGCTGGCTTCCTGAATAAAAGTCACTTTCCTTGCCCCAATACCTTGTCTCTCAACTTATTGGCTGTCGTGCAGCAAGTGGTATGAGCTTGGACTTGGTTACATGTGCCAAGCACTGCTCTAAGTCCTTAACATTCTAAATCATAAATACCCAAATCAAATGGGAACTGTTAGAATCTCCTAAGGCTCCAAGAAACTAGGTGGCTTACTCAGTGTCAGGATTTCAATCCAAGCCAAGGCTGTCCTCTTAACCACTGCTCACGCTTGCGTTTTGGGCAGATGCTGTTCCCAAACACTATTTGAGATCTGCAATATCCCAGTGTTGATGCTAATTGCCGCCTGACCCAACCTCTGCTCCGTACTTTTGTCTAAAGGGTAAGTTTCATTCTGCCTTGGGTTTTGGTTATGTCTCAGTTCACCTACTTTGAGCTCCCCAAGGTCAAGGTAGGTCTGATTGCGCACTGTTTCCTGAGTCCCACCAGGAGCTGAGTATATCCTTAGGAATAATTCTGAAAGAATTCTTTCTTCACTGGAATGCATGAGCGCCACTCTGGGCCAAAAGGCCCTTGGGACAGGTACTTAGTTATCTTAGTCACCTATTTCCCCACAGTCCTCACTGGGCTTGGCGTACAGCAGGAGTTCAATAAATTTTGCTTTAACACTATTTCCCAGCAGAAATTTGTGTTTGTTTGTTTGTTTTTTGAGACAGGGTCTTACTCTGTCACCTGGGCTGGAGTGTAGTGGCATCATCAGAGCTCACTGCAACCTCAAACTCTTGGGCTCAAGCAATTCTCCTGCCTCAGCTTCTCAGGTAGCTGGGCCTACACGTGTGCATCACCACACCCGGCTAATTTTTCTATTTTTTGTAGAGATGGGGGTCTCACTCTTGCTCAGGCTGGTCTTTAACTCCTGGCCTCAAGTGATCCTCCTGGCTTGGCCTCCCAGACTGCTAGGATTATAGGCGTGAGCCACCGTGCCTGGCCCCAGCAGACATTTATTAAGCACCTACTACATGTCATTGTGTCTAGGCTTGTTCACTCTGTGTACCTGTAGCAGAAAATTTTGATGGGACCCTCCTTGCTCATTGCTGGGGGTCACTTTCAGCTCCTATCAGCCACTCGCCAGTCCTTGCCCATGGCCCTCTCCATCTGCAAAGCCAGCAACAGCATGTCGAATCCTTCTCATCCTTCAACTCTCTTTGACATCCCTTTTTGCTTCCAGCCAGAGAAAACTCTGCTTTTAAGGGGCTTGCTATGGTTTAAATGTTTGAGTCTCCCCAAAATTCATATGTTGCAAACTAATCCCCAAGGTGATGATATTAGGAGGTGGCCTCTTTGGGAGGTGATTAGGTCGCAAGGGCTGAGCCGCCCTCATGAATGGGATTGGTGTCCTTATAATAGAGGCCCCAGAGAGCTCCCTTGCCCCTTCTCCCATGTGAGGACACAGCAAAAATATGGCCTTCTATGAATCAGACGTGGGCCCTCACCAGACACCAAATCTGCCAGCACCTTGATTTTGGACTTCTCAGCCTTCAGAACTCAGAGAAATACATTTCTGTTGTTTATGAGCCACCTGGTTTACGTTATTTTGTTGTAGCAGCCTAAACAGACTAAGACAGGACTCTTGTGATTATATGAAGTCCCCCTGAATACCCTCCCTTTTGCAGTATAATGTAGCATAAGGACAGGAGTGGTACTGGAGGGTGGGACCATGCGGTGCCGTCTTGAAATCCTGCCCGCCACAGGCTCCTGAGCTCATCTCAGGGCAGCCAGATGTGACTAATGTAGAAGAAATTAAGTCTAGAGAGCTAAGCAAATCTCAGAAAGAATGGTCTGGCTTTCGGTATGAGTGGAATAGAATAAAATACATGGAAACCCACAACATTTTTGAGGTAGCCATATTAGCAAAAATGCTGCCAGCCTGGACAAAAAGAGACAGAGACTGCTCAAAAGGTAAAGACTTCTAGACTCCCAACTTCCTACCAGCAGAAGGCAGGCTTAGGAGCCAAAACTGGCACATTTTTCAATATCATTTTCAGAAATGGTCATGGAGTGTGATGGAAAAGGCAGAGCATGTCAGAGCATAGGCAAGAGTGCAGAACAGTGGATGGGGCAGGGGTCGGTAGCTACAGCCTCTGAACTAAGAATGTTTTTCACATTTTAAACGGTGTGAAAAACCCAAGAGGAACAGGAATATGTGACAGAGACTGTAAGCGGCCCACAAAACCTAAAATATTTACTATCCAGATCTTTACAGAAAATGTTCACCAGCCCTGCACTACTGAACCACTTCTAGGTGGCGGAAGCGAGCCTAGTCAGGCAATACTCCCTACCCTTAAAGTATTCGCCACTGTGATATTCGCCACGCAGTCTCAGATCCACTCTGTGACTGCTGTTTTCCCCTCCTCCCATTACAAATGTGCCTTAACCTTACCCTGTCTCACCACCGTATGCCAGGTCTATGCGGGCAATAACTTGTCTTTTTTAAGAGCTCATAAACTTCTGGATGGAGAAAAGCCGTATTTGGACCTGATGTGGATCACAAGGTCCTGGACTTCTTGCTCTAGGCCATGATTGGAAGAAATTTGTGTGTGTGTGGGGGGTCCTTGGATAGGGATGAACACATTTTATGTGAATAATTAGGGCGATGGGGACAGATTGTGGTGGATTGTATAAATGACCCATTTCCCCACCCCTTCCCGCATCCATGCCCTTCGCTTGTGTCTTGCTTTGGCCAATGAGAGGTTCGCAGGGAGGACACAAGCACAGGTTTGCAACAGGCAAATACAGTGGGCTCTTTCCTCTGTGTCTCTGCCATTGCTGTGAGAAGAACAGGCTGGGTTACCTCACTGGCCTCAGGATGATCAGAGAAACACAGAACCGAGCTGCCCTGGGCAGGCCCAGTCTAGACCGGGCAGCCCACAGACCACTCCTGAGCCCGGCCTGGACCCTCCGGCTCCCAGCCAAGCTGCAAACCATGAGGAATGTTTATTGTTGTCACTGAGATTTAGGGTGGCTTATGCAGCAAATGCCAAATGATGCACTTAGGTGAGATTATAGTCCCAGATATAATAAAATGCCAAACTCCTTTCCTCTGTGTTTTTATTTGTCCTGTCTCAGGTGGAGGAATCTCACCTGAATGGCCAGAAGTTCTGGGTTTTCTCTTTAGAAACTTTGACCTGAAGTATCTTCTTCAGGAGATGGTATTTACCCCTTTTGTTCTGTTCAGATCTGTTCTGTACCCCACTTCTCACCCCTTTTGCACCCCAAACCCAAGATTCTTCTGTGTCCTATTTTTCTGGATGTCACAGCCCCATCATTATAGCCACTTTCGATATAATCACTCCATGCATTTTTATGATGTTCCTGATTAACTTGTACATTTACAATCAAGATTGCTTTGCTGTTGACAGCTGTAGGCCACATCAGACCATGAGGAGAGTGGAGGGGGACAGAGGTAACAGCGCAAAAGGAACAAAGTTCTCGATTTCAGCTACTCTGATGCCGGTCAGTTCATGCTGACCATCTGCAATCCACATCTGTGAACTGAAAACCCATTTGGTAAAAGTCTTCCATTAACTGCTTAATTATGGCACAGAGGACCTCTTTTACACAACCAGTGCTGCAAAGACATATAAAAGGGAATTTATATCTATCAGAATTAATTTAGGAAATCTGGGTAAGTCCCAGAGATCTCCATTTAACACTTTTTATACATAATAACTAGTCAAACCACATTGTTTATCACTTAACCCACATTACATAAATAGTCTAAGAATAATAAAAGAATTTATTATTTAAATTTCTCTGAAAAATGTTGATTCTGGGCCCATGCTAATTTCTTCCACCAAAGGCAGCAGGCACAACGCGTGGAATGTCTGGAGAAGAGGGAGCAGGTGGAGTGTGAGACGCGTCCATGGCCACAATGGCGAAGGTTGTTTCCGTGTCCACTGCTAGGTGGGTGGGGCAGTAACAACTGCTGTGTGGCGGGTTGTATTTCCAAAAAATGGCCACGGTACAATTATCGACGTGACCGCAGTCACCACCTTATTTCAACTTCTTGAGAGGGAGCTTAAGGAAGAGCCCAGGTGATAAGGGACAAGGAGCCCAGGTGGCAGGAAACCTGGGCAACCGACAGAGGAATTCCACAGGCCCCTCCTGGATGGGCTCAGGGAAGAGCAGGTTCGCAGCATCCTGGGGCCCGTGGAGGATCAGCACACGGACAGGCTGTCAGTGGTGACAAGCTGCACTTCCCCACCCACTGCTTACCCATCAGGAGTGACAGTCAGGGACTCCCAGGGCAGGCGGATTGCCTGGGATTGTGGAGTTGTGCGGCAGTCAAGTGCGCTGGGGCTTCTGGACTGTGATCAAGGCACCGCTGACAGCGGAAAATGGGCCCAGGAGGAGGCTCTGCATCTCAGCCAGTGTGTGTGTGCGAGCAAGTGTGCATGTGTCAGAGTGTGAGGGTATGAGTGTGTGTGAGTGCATGTGTGAGTACATGTGTGTATGTGAGTGTGAGAGTATGTGTATGTGAGAATGCATGTATGTGTGTGGGCATGAGTGCATGTGAGCATGTGTGTGTACATGTGAGAGTGTTGTGTGAGTGTATGTGTGAGGGTGTTATGTGTGTGGGTGTTGCATGTTTATGTATGTGCGAGTGTGTGAGGGTGTTATGTGTGAGTGTATGTGAGTGTATCTCTGTACTTGTGTGTAAAGGTTAGTGCTGTGTGTATGAGTGTGCAAGTGTGTGTCTATGAGAGGGTGTATGGTATGTATGAGGGTATGTACCTGTGAGTGTGTGTGAGGGTGAGTGTTGTATGTATGTGTGTTGATGTCTGTGTGAGTGTGTGTGAGGGGGTGTTGTGTGTATGTACGTGTGTGAGTGTGTGTGTGTGAGGGGGGTATTGGGTATGTGAGGGTGAGTGTTGTATGTGAGTATCTATGTACGTGGGAGTGTGTGGGGTGAGTGTGTACATGTGTGGGGTGAGTTCTGTATGTATGAGTGTGCGCGAGTGTGTGTCTATGTACGTGTGTGAGGGTGAGTGCTGTATGTATGAGTGTGCGAGTGTGTGTCTATGCACGTGTGTGTGGGGTGAGTGTGTAGTGGGAGCGTGACACGAATGTCGTGCGAGTGTGGCCGGTGGCGGCGAGGGTGGGACGGGCCGCAGCAGGGGAGGGCGGGGCTGGGCAGAGGCTCCCGGCTCCGGTCCCCGTCCCTGTCCCGTCCCCGTCCCCGTCCCCGTCCCGTCCCGTCCCCGTCCCGTCCCCATTCCGTCCCGTCCCCGTCCCCGTCCCCGTCCCGTCCCGCGCTGGATGTTGCAGGAGGCGGCGGTGCAGCGCGAGGAGGGCCGCGGCCGCGCGGGAGGAGGGCGGCCCGGCCTCCCCCCGCGCCCACACACGGGCAGGGGGTGGGGTCGGAGTCCTCTCCGCCGCACCCTTGGGAGGCGCGTCCCCACTGCGGACCGCCGGCTTCCGGCTTGCGCTCTGGTCCCGGAGTGTGCGTAAGGGCGGGACACACCCGCTTCCTTCTTAGAGCCGGTCTCGCTCTGTCCCCAGGCCCGAGAGCGCAGTGACACGATCGCAGCTCGTTCCTGCCCGACCCCCTGGGCTCGAGCCATCGTCCTGTCCCGCGTAGCCGGGACTCCAGGCGCCACCACGCCCGGCTAACTTAAAATACGTTTTTTGTAGAGGTGGGAGATCTCGCCGTGTGGCCCGGGCTGGTCTCCAGCTCCTGTGCTCAACGGATCCTCCCGCCTCGGCCTCCGGGAGTGCTGGGGCTACTGGCGTGCGCCACCCTTTATTGTCAGTGGTGTGATCATTGGCCTATTCTCGTCGCTGTTTGGTGGCTTCCTGGAGCCCAGGAGAAGGAAAGACAGGCGGAGAGCCGAGAGCAGGGGCTCTGCCTCTATGAAGCGGGTGGGCTTACAACAAAATCACAGGACCCTGGACCTGCCAGGGCCTGTTCCAAAGTCTGCTCATTTCCATTTGTGGGCAGTAAAGCAGATTGTTAACTCAAGGTGTTCTCACCTCTGGAAATTAAGGCTGAAAACTCTCCCCTTGAAAACTACGATAGTAGTGAATAAAATGTTAAGATAAAGATCTATTTAAATGCATTGCTGAGCTGGAAAAAAAGCACAGAATCCTTAGAGGCCAAAAATGAAAAAGGAAAAGCAGGTATTCCAAGGATGTGTGCATTCAAGTCAGCTTTGCTCTGGAGGTGTCTTGAGTGAGGGACAATCTGGAGCTTCATAAAGTTGGCAGCTGTGGAGCACGCATGGCTCACATTGCCCTTCAGGAATGAAGGTCTTGTTATCCCAGCTGCTGAGAGAGCCTGAAGCTGGCAGTCACCTTCAGAGACTGTCCTTCCTGAGGCACCTGCATTCAATGACTGATCCATGCAGACATATGAAGCCCAGTCCTCTCACCCCCTCCAGGGAAGAGCTCTGAAGGGCCATCAAATCTGTCTTAGTTATCTATTGCTGCATAATAAATTTCCACCAAACTTAGAAGCTTAAAAACAAATATTTATTATCTTACAGTTTCTGCTGGTCAGGGAGCTGCGCATGGCTCAGCCGGGTGCCTCTGGTTCAAGGTCCCTCATGAGATTGCTGTCAGGCTGTTGGCTGAGCTGCTGCAGTCTCATCTGAAGATGCAGCTGGGGTGGTGAAGGGACATCTCTTTCCAAAAATCACTCTTGTGGTTGTTGTCAGGCCTCACTCCCTCACCACATGGGCCGTTACACAGGATTGCTCTACAACATGGTGTCAGCTTCCCTGGGGTGAGCAATCCTGAGAGGGAGAGAGGGTGCCCAAGATGGGAGCCACAACACCCCATCACTTCTGCAGAATTCTGGTCATTAGGGGGTGGGGATTGCTGAGGGCCGTCTTAGAGGATGCCCCCCACATGCTCTTTAGAACTCCCTAGAGAGTTGGCTAAGGCTTCCACTGATTCTTCACCAAGCTGATGTCTTCCTCACCCCATCCTGCTTCTTTCCCTCCCTCCCACAGGTGTGTTCCCAAGAGCACTCACTAATAACCCTCCTGCTAACTAAATGACATCTCAGAGAATGCTTTGCTGCAACAAAAGTCTACCCAGGGGTCAGCAGACTACGGCTCATCCCATGGGCCAAATCCACCCATCTTTTATTGTGCAGTTTTATTGAAAATGCAGCCATGCCCATTACAAAATGTAATATCTATGGCTGCTTTCAAGCTATTAAACACAATGGCAGAGTTATGGCAGGGACCATATGGCCTAAAAGCCTAAGACATTTGTCATCTGGCCCTTTACAGAAAGTTTGATGACCCGTGGTCTAATAGAAGACACTCCCATAAAGCTGCTACCCCAAAGTCTACATAAATGTGAATATACCATTTCCCTGATCAAAACCATTCCATCGATCCTACTTTCTGTGCTCATATAACTTTTTCATCAAAGAATTTTAAGGACAAAGGAACTGGAAACAAGCATTCTGGGGAACAGCCACAGCCAGGAGTAGCCACTACAAATTAGTTTCATAGCTGTGATCCAACCTGCCAGACTTGTCCCCACTGCAGAAACTCACACACCAACCCTGAACCCCTGGCCTTTTCTCATGCTGTTCCCCATGCCTAGAATACCCTTCCCACTCTTCTCTGCCTTGAGAGATCATGCTCATCCTTCAAGAACCCATGTCAGGAAACAGCTGTCCTGAAAAGCCTTCCAGATGTCTGCACCCCCTGCACAGCTGACACCCTCCTCACCCTCCATGTTGCCAAACAACACAACATACACAGCTGCGAAAGCTAAAAACCTTAAAGTCATTGGTGGGTTTTTCCCTCACATTCTATTTCCAATAAGAGATTGTACTTAAATTGTACCTACTGACCCAGCAACCCCACACTACTGGGCATCTACTCTGAGGAAAAGAAGTCATTTTATCAAAAAGACACCTGCACTCGAATGTTTATTGCAACACAATTCACAACTGCAAAGATGTGGAATCCACCCGAGTGCCCATGGGTTAACAAAATGTGTACACACACCATGGAGTACTACTCAGCCATAAAAAGGAATGGGTTAATGTTTTCTGCAGCAATCTGGATGGAACTGGAGACCATTGTCCTAAGTGAAGTATCTCAGCAATGGAAAAACAAACATCACATGTACTCCCTAATAATTTGGAACTAACTGATGGGCATACATGGGCACAGGAAGAAGTAAAAATTGTTGGAAGTCGGCCGGGCATGGTGGCTGTAATCCCAGCACTCTGGGAGGCCGAGGTGGGAGGATCCCCTGAGCTCAGGAGTTCGAGACCAGCCTGAGCAAGAGTGAGACCCCGTCTCTACTAAAAATAGAAAAATTAGCTGGGTGTGGTGGTACATGCCTGTAGTCCCAGCTACTTGGGAGGCTGAGGCAGGAGGATTGCTTGAACCCAGGAGTTTGAGGCTGCAGTGAGCTGTGATGATGTCACTGCACTCTACCTGGCGTGACAGAGCGAGACTCTATCTCGAAAAACAAAAAATCACTGGAAATCAAGAAGGGGGCAGGTGCAGGGTAAAAACCTACATAACAGGTACAATGAACAATATTCAGGTGATGGGCACACTTACAGCTCTGACAAAGCATCATAAAGCTATCCCTGTAACAAAAACATTTTACTCCCTTAATATGTTGAAATAAAAAATCAAAAACAAAAATAAATAAACTGCACTGTGTCAGGCACTGTTGTTAAGAGCTTCACATAGTATCAACCCATTTAATTCTCATAATATCCCTATGAGGTAGGCACTCTAAGCATACCTATTTTACAGATGGCGTAAAGTGAGGTGAAGAGATGTGCTAAAGATTACACAGTCAGTCAGTAATGCGGCTAACATTCAGCTGCTGTGTGGCCACAGCAACCTCACCGCCACCAGCACCCTGCATCTTATGTGCCTACGCGCATCGTACATTTTATTAGCCACAGAGTATGTCACTGTATGACATATTTATACACATTTTCTGAAAGTTCTACCCTCTACATATTTTATTTCAGAACAACACCTGGCTTGTGGGACGCCCTCTAGAGTTAGCACTGCCTGCATGTGAGACACTGGCACACTTGGACGTATTTTGTCTCCTCACCACTAGCTCTCATCTCCACATTCCCGCTCCAGGGTGTGGAGCGCCTCGTGTAGCCGATGCTTTTGCTGATGTGTACTCAGGGCCTGAATTGTGCCTATTTATTCCTCATCCTAACCTCTTTCAGTACCTAGGGATTCCCTGTCCTTCCCAATCCAGCATTATAACCGAAACATGCTTTATTGTCTTTTTCCTGGCAAAGTTTATGGGCTTTGGTTTATCTGGATAAACATAGGTAATACATGGCTTTTTAGGTTTTACAATTTTCCAAGCAACAATTATTACAGATGGTGTTTTAACCTCAAGACCCTGTCAGGTCTGCTGTTCAAATGAGCATAACCAGGTAACCTTACGACCCTTGAAGAAGGTCCAAAGCAACCAGCTCCGGGACTCCTGCCCCAGGTCGTCCAGGCCCTGTGCAGACTTCTCTCCTTTTATGCCAGTAGGGTATGCAATGTGCTAGGGAGATGATCAATGATGCTGACCCCTAAATCAAACCACAAACGAAATATAAGAAGTCAACCATATTTAAGTTTCAAGTCAAATTAGACTGAGTTAGGTTGCCCAAACTCACTCAAGAAATTACAGTGTGCATCAAGTAACATTTAATCTCAGTGGAAAAATCTCATGTGTTCTCACAGAGAAGTGAAAGTTCTAAACTGCACACAAAAGCATACTCCATCCCGCTTCGCAGGGGCGGAGCCGCATCAGCCACCTGCTGTTTGAAGACTGACACTGGTGTCTTGCTTGTCCCAAAGTTTCCAGCAGTGATTAGGTTCCACATGAGACTGCAAAATGCACAGAAGCAGCAAAATCTAAAAACATTGAGAAATCCCAGGAATACGAAATATGACCATCTCGTCAATTTATAATCTAGATTCCAATTTCCTTGAGAGTCTTTCACAAACAAAAATTCTTTCCAGAACTGGAAATAATGGCAATCCATATCCATACAAAGGGACTTAGTGTTGTGCATGGAAAGGACACGTACAGGAAAGCAGAAAAGTGGCAACAAAAGGTTCCCTGGTTTCAGCTTTTCCAGGTTGTCTGTTGGCTGCAGTCTGCTGGTGAACGTCATGGACAACTGAAGGAATTTATAATCAAGAGGTTGCTTGTGAGAACCCCAGTGAACGCTCAGCACAGGACTCAGTCCAAACCCCGGCAGTAAGAGACTTGGCCCAACTGTAGCGCGGCTTCTAGCAGCTTGAGGCTGCATCCCCAGGATAACGTCAGCCCCCCTTGAAGTGCCTGCCTGAGAAAGCTCAACCTGCCAGGAAAATCTACTGTTTGTTCCAGCTAAAACCTGATGATAGGGAGCTAGGCCCCTGGACCCTCTTTAAGAGCAGTTACTTTCAAAGCTTGCAATTACAAATCCTTTCTCTGCCCTTTGACATTTAAATCTTCCACAAGTGCCTCCTCACAGACCTGAGAGCTGGCTCCTTGAAATGCAAACTTGCAAAGCAATGACTCTCCTTCTTGCTCCCAGTCCCTGTGGGAGAATAAGGGCTTGCTTGCTCCAACTTGCACCACTTCTCCTATCATAAAGATAGGAGAGGTTTGTTTCTCCTCCGGATAAACACTAATTAGCAAATCCAGATGGCCTAGACAGGCAGATCAAACCCCCCTTTTCACCCTTCGGTGCCTTTCCCCTAGCACACCCCAACCTTGAAAAAGTCTCCTGCCTTTTGCTTCGGCAAAGCTGAGTTCAGTTCACACTGGACTTTTTTCCCTATTGCAATAGTCATTATTGAATTAAATCTATCCTCAGCATTTTAACTAGTGTCCAGTTTCCCTTGTCTTTGACACCTGCGAGTCAGAATCCACTATGCTGGGCTGAAAACTGCAATCGCACATGCAGAACGTCACCTCTGACAAAAGGTTCAAGTGAAATGCTCCAAACTCCTAGCAAAATTTAGAAATATTCAACCAGCCTGGGCAACACAGCATGGTGCCATCTCTAAAAAAGTAATTTAGAAATACTCAATAACTTCTGTTTCACATTTAAATTTTGCTCTCTTCCTAGTATGTGGCTTTATGACCTAGAGTTTTCTTTGGTTTAACCCCCTTAATGACATGGAGCTCTACACCTCTTTACTGTTCTACTACTAATGGCCTCTACATTTTTTTTAAGAAATAAAATTTTTCTCCAATTACCAATGTAAAAAGAGTGAAACTAAGTGACAACCCAAAATAAGTGACAGAGGCAAAGATCTCAATTAATGGAGGTTTATTAAGCCAAAATTTGAGGACACGCCTGGGAAAAACTCAAGCCACAGACAGACACATCTGTGACTTTTTTTCCAAAGAGGAACTTGAGAACTCAGTATTTCAAAGGGAAAGAGCATACAGAAAGAAAAAGGAGGGGCTGGGTAGTGAGAATGGTTACATTCTTGTGAGGCCCAGGAAATCCACATTTTACATAAGATAAGGTGAATATTTGAAGAGAAAAAGAGAGTAAATGAAGAATCAATTTGAAACCACCCTTACAAATTAGTAACGGGGTGCAAGGCTAGAACTATGGAAAGGACCTAGCTAAAAACAAGGCACAGGCCCAGCTAAAAGTAACGATAATTTGCCACTGTACCCCTGTCTGCCACTCTGGAGTCACACAGCTGGTGGTCATAAAGATTCTCAGCTTTCTCCATAGATAACATCACATTTTTGGAACCTAGGGATAGTTTCTGAGATATCTTCCAGGTCCCGCATTCCAGTGGAATGGCTGAGCCACCCAGACTGGCAGCCCATACCAAGGAGCTGACTCATCTGGTCTTGTGACCCCCTCCCCAGAAGCTGACCCACCCAGGAAGGTGGCCCATACCAAGGGACTGATGGTTCCATCCCCAACCCAGCCAATTAGCAAACCTAATTGCCTAATCCTTTGCCTGCCAAACTATCCTTAAAAACCCTGTCTTCCAAATTCTCCAGGAGACGGATTTGAAAAATTCCTCCGGTCTCTCTGCTTAGTGCTATACGAAATTAAACTCTTTCTCTATGTAAACCCTGCTATCTCAGGGTATTGGCTTCCTCTTGGGCACCGGGCAAATAAACCTGGTTGGGCGACAACAAACCATGCAGCTGCATCTGGATGGGTGGAGGAATGACAGCTCTCGCTTGTTTCTATTCTGTATCTGGGACGATAAGTTTGCAATCAACTGTGAAACTGAACAGACCTTAGTTTTAGGAGCTAAACTTAGACTGTAGACCTAAAATTATGACTGGCATGTCCTTGCTTATGGGAGGCCAGCAAAAAACTTAAGTATCAATGATCTGTGGGGGCAGTCCGTATAGATTCCTGAGGCCTTTTACCTTTCCACAGGGATCTGGCTAATGCATAACGTTAGTAACAGCTATTCTTCAGAAGGGGGTGTTGCACGACAGCCTCCTGCCTTAGCATAAGGAGTTGCGGGTAGTCCCCAGATTTTCATTTCCTTTCACACAAGCCAGGCGTGGTGGCGCGCACCTGTAATCTCAGCTGCTCAGGAGGCTGAGGATTGCCTGAGCCCAGAAGTTGGAGACCAGCCTGGGCAACCTTGCGAGACCCGGTCTCCAAAAATTAAAAAAAAAAAAGAGCATTTCTAACTCCTCTCAGCCATCCAGACCCCGGGCCCCGAGGACTGCGACAGCCGGCTCCCGCGCTGCTCAGTGACACTCGCAGCCGCCGATCTGCCGGTGCAGCTCCACGATCCTCCTGCCCACGCGCGCCGCCTCCACGGCCCCCTCCACCTTGGCGCACAGCCTCACCGCTCTCCCCTCCGAGGCCTCCACCTCGCTCCCGACGTCGTCCCGCAGGCGCTCGACCTCCATCAGCGTCCCGCGGGCCCCGAGCGCGCCCGCACGTGGTCGCGCTCGAGGGAGGCGAGGTCCTCGCGGCCTGCGCGCAGCGTGGGGCTCCCGCGCCTCGTCCGCGTCCACGGGCCGCGTCGCGCCGCCCTTTCCTCCCGGGGCGGCCACCGGCAGCGCGTGCGGCGCGGGAATGAGCTCGGCTGTCCCTAGCGACAGGTTCTTGGGGCGTGTTTTTTGTCTTAATAAAACTTTAAGCTCTAAAACTTCTCGCCCTAAAACCGCGAAGGCCACACCCAAAACGGCCACCCAGCCGTCAACCCGCGCTCGGCTTCTTTGCAGCCCCTTTCACGACAGGCCAGGACCCCTTTTCGGCCACGGCCCTGTGCGGCCACGCGCGCGCGCCCCGGGGGGGTGTCTCAGGAGGGCTCTCGGATCGCGCAGGCGCAGTCGCGCGCTCGTGCCCCTTCGCCCCTCGCGCCTCCGCCCACACAGGCTCTGAGGTCGGGTCTCAGGCGGGGGCCGGGACGCCGAGGGGGATTCCTGGGCCTGGGTTTTAACGCCGAGTTGCGGGTGATTTTTCCACAGCAGAAATGGACGGCCCCGCCGAGTGCCGGCTGCCCCTCAGCCCGTCTCCGCCTCGCTGCGGAGCCCGCGCAGAGCGGCGGCCGGGCGAGGTGTGCGGAAGCGCAGGCGTCCCCAGCGGCGGCGTCTCCCGGGATTGCCGTCCGAGGCTGGACCGCCCCACGTCTCTGCGGGGTCGGCCGCCCAGCAGGGCGCGGTGCAGTCCGTTACCCTGACGTGCGGTCTGAAGGGGAGCGGCACGTCCACAGTGCTCGCTCCCGCTACAGCTCGGGGCAGCCTGGCTGCGCGAGTGCCACGGGCTTGACACTCAGCTTTGCGGCGGTCGGACGGAGCCGGCAGTCGGTTCTGACGCCCTGTCACTGTCATTGAGAGGATGCAGTGAGGCCGTAGGCGTGGCAGGGCGGTAACTGGCTCAGGCGCGGGCGGGCGCGCACGCACTGCTGCGTGATCATCGGACCGCACCGGGCCGCGGTGGAGGGCGAAGTGTCGGCGTGATACGGCTGCGGGGCCGAACAGCAGCGTCGCGGGTTGCTGGCCTGGAGACTTTGGGCAAATCAGATACCGGCCCGGAGATGGCGCTCCCGGCCTCAGTGTCACCACCTGTGCTTAGTGGCGTTGGGTGCCGTCACCTCTTGGGAGGTGTGGTGGGCAGAATGGCCCCCGTAGGTGTCCACGTCCTAATCCCTGGAACCTGTGATTATGTTATAAATTACATATTTTGTAATAAGGAATAACATCGTATTAGGAGGCAAAGGGGACTTTTGCTGAGGGCAAAGTTGAGGGTCTTAAAGTAAGGAGATTAGCCTGGATTGTCCGGGTGGGCTCAGTCTAATCACTGAACCCTTAAAAGTGGGTTCAGTGATCAGAAATAAAAGAAAGAAACAAAACAGTGAAGAACATTCTTGGGCGGGAGTCAGAGAGAGAGAAAAGGCAGGCAGAAGAGAGGCTTGGCGGAGACGTGAGAGCGGTTCTAAGCACGAGAGGACCGGCCCTGCCCCTGCTGACTCTGACATGTGGATTTGGACCCCAGCTTCGTAACTTGCTGGCTGGGAGGTTTTGGACAAAACCAAAGCATGAGAAGCATTTGACAAACCACTGCCGGTTCTGAGATGCCGGTGGCTGCCTGCAGGAAGAAGAGAGAGGCCTCTAGGAGATAAAGGTGGACCCCAGCTGACCGCCAGCAAGGGACGGGACTTCAGTCCTGCAGCCACAAGGCGTGGTTCTGCCAGCAACCGGAGCGAGCTCGGAAGCTGTCTTCCCAGAGTCTCCTGATAAGAGAGCAACCAGTTAACACCTTGATTTTGGCCTTGTGAGACCCAGAGCAGAGAAACCTGCTAAGCTAACCTGGACTTCGGACCTTCAGAATTGTAATTTGTTGTTTTGAGCTGCTAAGTTTGTGGTAATTTGTTACAGCAGCAGTAGAAAACTTGCTTAGTCTGCAGAACAGTTACATAGCGTTAAGAGAAAGTCGGTGGTGAGCCCAAGGATGGGTGAAAGTGGATCAAGACCCTCAAAGCTTTCCCCGCCCTTGTTCTCCTCTGGGCTTCCTTATACATTTTGGATTCTCATTTTTTTCCCTTCCAGAGTGTTTGTGCAAGTATCTTCTCCTAATTGAGGCTCGATTATTTTTTTAAAAATGGACTTTATTTTTTAGAACAACTTGAGGTTTATAGAAAAATTGAGAAGATAGTACATTGTGTGGCTCAACTTTTCATTTTGATTATGGTTCCTTTGATAAACAATATTTTAGTTTAAAAATTGATTGTGGTAAAATATGCATAATGTAAACTTACCATTTTAACCACTTAAATGTCCAGTTCAGTGCACAGCCGCATTGCTGTGCAGCCCTCACCACCACCCATCTCCGGAATCTTTCCACCTTCCCAAACTGAAGCTCTGTCCCCATTAAACACTAACTCCCCCTTCCCCACCCCCGTCCCTGGCAACACTATTCTACTTTCTATCTTTATGAATTTGACTGTTCTAGCTTTTGTAAAAATTGAGCTGAAATTCATGTAACATACAATTAACCACTTTAAAGTGTACAATTAAGTGATATTTAGTGTATTCACAGCGTTGGGCAACCACCAGCTCTCTCTGGTTTCAAAACTTTTTTGTCATCCCATAAAAATAGCTGGTACTTGTTAGGGTGTGAAGCCCACACGCGGTGGGGAGAAAGAATTCTCAGCCAGTGATTAGGATATACAGAAATAAAAGTTTATTTATTTTCCCGAGAAAGAAAGAGAGAGAGAGAGGGAGGCCACGACACACGGAGGGAGGAAGGAAATGTCGGGCGACAAGGAAAGTTGCTTCGTGCTTTTAAAGGGTAAAAATGGCTTTTTTTTCCTCTGCTTCAGCAGACTGATAACAAAAGCAGCTGTGTGATGTCAGGGAATTCTTTGTTTCTTTTTCTTTTTCTGCGAGGCTGGGTTATCTGAGTCCTTGAAATCTGGTATTTTTGGCAGGAACTGAGGCAGAGAGCTGGAGCAGGGAGCTCACACCCCTAATGTCCGCTCAGGAACATTTTCAAGGCTGTTTAAACAATACTCAAAAAACCTTTTTACAGGCAGTGAATTTTTGATGATAGTCTGTCCTTTCCCCCCCCCCCCAGAAACTTTTTTTCCTTTTGGAGTGTGAATTGACCAGCTTTGGCAAATGTTAATGAGGATTTATACCTTCTTTTGTTTTGCTCAGCTTCTTTTAATTGCTAGGTAAACATCTCTGTAGGAGAGATATTCATGTTACTAACCTTACAGGTAGGGTTTATGCTACTCTAAGTGGCTGCCAGTTAGAAATTTATTTTCTTGTTAGCCCGTTAGCAGTACCGTTCTTTCAGTACTCACTTAGTAATCATTCCATATCTGGCCTCTCCTTACCCCTTGGCAACCACTAATCTACTTTCTGTCTCTATGCATTTACCTATCTGGATGTATCATATGTGTTAGTCTGGTAGGCCGCCATAACAGAATACCACAGACTGGATGTTTTAAACAACAAAAATTTATTTTCTTACAGTTCTGGAACCTGGAAGTCCGAGATGAAGGTACCTTGAACTAATTACTATTAGCTTTATAATAAGCATAGATATTTGGTAAAGAATGGCAAGTCTCCTTACCTGGTTCTTCAGGAATGTCCTGGCTGTTCTGCTTGTCTATCTAAATTTTGAATTAGTTTTTTTTTTAAGTTCAACCAAAACAATCAAAACAGACCTACCTGATGAGATTTTTATTGGGATTGCATTGACTCACTGGACCACTTTGGAGAAGTAAAATACTAATTCTGTCAGTCTATTTAGTTGTACTTCAATGAATTTCTATCTAATTTATAATTGTATGCATAAAGGTTTTACATATATTAAAATTTTGACATGTGTTAAAATTTTCCAAGTTACTGTTTGTACTGGATTGAATAGCATCCCTCCAAAATTCTTGTCCACCCAGAACCTCAGAATGTGACCTTATTGAAAATAAGGTCTTTGCAGATGTAATTAGTTAAGATGAGGTTATACTGTGTTAGAGCAGGCCCTAAATGCACTGACTGGTGTCCTTATGTGAAGGCCATGTGAAGACACAGGGCCAGGGAAGAAAGCCATGTGACAATGGAGGCAGATTGGACTGATGCAGCTACAAGCCAAGGAATGCCAAGGATTGCCAACAATCCCCAGAAGCTAGGAAGAGGCAAGGAAATATTCTTCCCTAGATCTTTCAGAGGGTGCATGGCCCTGTGCACACCTTGATTTCACACTTCTGGACTCCAGAACTGGACTTCAGAATAAATTTCTGTTGTTTTAAGCCACTTAGTTTGCGGCAGTTTGTTACAGCATCCCTAGGAAACAAATACATCATTAAACACTTTTTTTGATTTTATTATAAATGGTACCTTTTACAAAATATATTTCCTCTTTGTTCCTGGTAAAGAGAAACACTACTGATTTTTATGAATTGATTCTTTGTCTAGAAACCTTGAAACTCTAGAGACTATTTTTAAAATTATTTTTATTTTTTACTTTTTTTATCTCTAGAATTCAGATGTTAGAATAGAAACTCTATTATTAACGCTAGCAATTTAGATTCTTTTGAATCTGTGATGTCTCAAAAACATCATATTATTGGACTGTAATGACAATAGTTGTTGTGGTGTTTAAAAAAAATATGTCCACAAATTCTTTGCTCTGCTCTCTTCCATAGGTGGAACGTAATTCCCCTCTCCTAGAGTGTGGGCTGGACTTGCTCCTAACAAATAGAATACAGCAGAAGTGAGGGTGTATCCCTCCCTTGTAATATTAAGTTATAAAAAGACTGTGGCTTTCATGTGGGCATTCTCTCTCTGGAATCATGCCCTTGGGAAGAAGCCCATTGCCAGGTTGTGAACTTCCCTAAGGAGAAGTCCGTGCAGCAAGGAGTTGGTGTTGGACAACTGTATAAAAACTTACATTCAGGCCAGGCGCTGTGGCTCACACCTGTAATCCCAGAGCTTTGAGAGGCCGAGGCAGGAGGATCGCTTAAGGCCAGGAGTTTGAGACCAGCTTGGGCAACATAGCAAGATCCCACCTCTACAAAAAATTTTAAAAAATCAGCCAGGCATGACAGGCCTAGCTACTCAGGAGCCTAAGGTGGGAGGATTGCTTGAGCCCAAGAATTCAAGGCTGCAGTGAGCTGTGATTGTGCCACTGCACTCCAGCCTGAAGACAGAGTGAGACCCTGTCTCAAAAAAAAAACAAAACAAAAGTCCACCAGGCAGAAAATGCAAAAACTCCCAGGTGAGCCCATTTAGCATCTGGTTTTGCTCTCTAGAAGGAACTACTTTGCTCCTTTCCTCTGGGTCTCCGGCTTTTGCCTCAGGGAGACTCTTCCTTACCATCTTCCCAGGCCACGTATAAAATATGCCCTGGAAAGTGCCCCCTTGAAGCCTGCTTTGTGCTGGTGCAGGTGCCAGGGCTCAGGACTTCCCTCTGGGGCTGAACAACCACAGGTTTTAGCAGACCCGGCTTGGAATCTCTTTGGCAATATAATTTCTTCAAGACCTGAGGATGCTTCCTGTCTGTTTACTTTTCGTCAGTCCCAAAGTGCAGGTGATCACGGCCAAAAATCTTGTGAAGATTCTAGTTTTTTATTTACTGGTCTGTGCTCTGTCCTTCCCCTACTCGTCCATGTGGAACAAGTAGCTTTGAAGGAAGGTGACAGTTATAATCCGGTCTTTGCCCACCTGGCTGGCACCCACTATCTGGAGAAAAACCTTTAATGGAAATGCTCAAGAAAGGCTTGGCCCTTGGTCCTGGCCCCCTTAGGATAGCTTCTTCTGGAGCCATCTCTTAACTGTTTTGGTTTGGGGTGCAGAACTCTTGCTGTTTTCAACCCTGTGAGGCCTCAAATGACCAATAGTGGTGGCTTCTCAGATCTCTTTCAAAAAAGCCACTGCAGGAAGTATAGTGGAGTGACAACCTCCAGCTGCCACATCTTTGGCTCTTCGTAGTGGTCACGCCAAGGCCATGCCCATCCCCCCTCAAAGAGACTAAATTCAGGACTAAATTTACCATGCCTGTCACCGCTGTTTCTCCCCTTGATGAACCAAGTAGAACTCGACCTAGGGTGCTACTCTTACAAGTTTCCAATAATGCTCTCCACTCCTCTCCCCTCGCACACCCATTCCTGGCTGGGCCCGTAGGATCTGGTGAGCCATTTCCTGAATATGCCTGACTTCCTGGAGAAGCCCCACCCTTCCCCACCTTGCCCTGTGCTGGACGGTCCCCAGAGAATATGCCATTTTGTCTTCAGGCCTGTGAAGGGAAAGCCACTCATTGCCCCATGTCCCTCATGTGTCAGGAGTTGGGTCAGTGTTCTCCCCTGGCCATGCCCACATCATTCCTTGCCCTCCCTCTCTCCAAAGTGGCACTCCTTTGGAGTGCTCGCTGGTCATCTGACTGCCCACTCCCCCTCTTCACCTTTGTCACCCTCCAGGGGAGCTCCTCCATTGGGGACCCATTGTTCACTGCAGATGTTGGCACCTGGCTCCTGGCCTTCCCCTGCACCCCACGCCCTGCCATCACTCTGGGCGAGTTCCACGCTTACACAGCCACCAGTCCCACTCCTGGGCCTCCTCATGTCCAAGGAGCTCCTCCACACCCCTGGTGACTCACTCCCAGGGTGGCGTGGGGCTTGTCACCTCGAAACTGCCCTACCTCCACAATACTGGTGAGCCCTCCTATTTTCTGCCACATCCCCACCCTTGCAGGTGACACTTCCACTACAGCCACTAACGCATTTTTTTTTAACTTCACGGGGCTTCAATTCACTTTACCAGCTACTTTCTCCTGTTGCTCTCCTGCTCCCCACTTACCTGTTCAGAGTACAGTCCATTGTTGCAATAATATCTTTGTCAAGACCCTAACCCCCTTTTTTTTCCTGGCAAAAATGCAGCTGTGAACCCCACTGTCCCCTTCATCTGTGTCTGCACCAGGCATCAGTTTAGTGCTGCAACAGACCATCACCAACAAGACTGCAGGAAAGCCCCGGCTTGGGGGAAGTCTATTCTCAGCTGTTAAGAGTTGGCAAAGAATAATATGAATTAGTTTGGGAATGATAGAATGGAGGATTTTGTAAACCATGGAATAGAGAGTTTGAAGGAAGGAGGAAGGGATGGGGATATAAATCAGGAAATAGGTACCACAGAGCATCGTGGGGATCAGAGGGAAAATGTAGTTGACTAGGGTAAGGTCTAACATACTTTGGGCAGTGACTGAAGCAAGCCCTGGATGGGTTTAGATTTATCTGGCCACAGTGTTAGCCAGGGTAACAAACCCCCACTTATCTCTGGAAATGGTGGAAAGTCAAACCACTGTATGTTTACCTGCTGCCTGGAAGCCGAGGGCGGCCAGGGCCAGGGATTTGAATGTGGGCTTGCTTTCACCTTGAAGTCATCAGAGGGCAGAGGAAAGCGAAGAGCTACAAGTGAAAGAGTGAAACAGGAGCTCATCTGCTGGACAATATCCCTGGGCACTGGGAGGGATGTGATCACAAATGAGGATACAGGCCTTAGACAGGACAACCCTTTCATCAAAACCCCAGGAAAGGAAGAAAGGATGAAAGTAACTGTATCAGTCATCTTAGTCCAGGTAATGTCATAACAAACAATCCTCAAATCTCAGTGTCTTAAAACCACCAAGGTTGTTCTTTGTGCTACATGCTCATCATGGATTGGCAGGGGAACCATGCCATCAAAGAAAAACACGTGATGATCGACCACTGTCTTGAACGTTGATGTCCCCTGTGCCAGAGGGAAAAGAGAGCTCAGAGGGTGTCACTTGGGAGGTTCTGACGTGGATGTAACAGGTATTGCTCTTCTTCGAATGTCACTGGCCAGAATTAGTCTCATGGCCCACCCAATCCAAGGGGGCCAGGATATGCAACCCTACTATGTGCCTAGAAGGCAGAGAATTGGAATTTACTTGGTGAACAGCACTAATGACCCTCACAACATTTTATCCTGAAAAGCTTTAGTGCTAGAAGTCACACAGAATGCCAGGGCTGGAAAGAACCTCAGAGACAAGCCAGTGTTAGCCCCAGATCACCGAGAGCAAGCAGCAGGATGACTCCTATCTCCCTGCCCCCGCACTCCATGGCAGCCTGGTACTGCTCTGAGGTTTTGTCTTCACCAGGATTAGGAACTTTGAGGTGTCCTCCCTTCACCCGGGGTCAGTCATTTGTTAATGCTTTTTATCCCCCCAAAGTATTGACTGTCCTTGGCTGTTGCCAGTTCTGCCATGATGTCCATCATAATTAAATTTGCTTTCTCCCAAGGGGTCTTCTCAGCCGATGAAACATCCAGATGCAGAAGCCTCTGTAGTACCTAGTGGTCTCTTCAGCCTGATTCTGACCAAGCATTGGCCCAGCAGTTTTTGAATATCCTCCATACTTCGCCTTCATTTCTCATTGGCCCTTCTGTTTCATACCTTGTCTATCTCCTCCTGGATGCCCTTCCTGACCTCCTGGGTTAGGTTAAGTGATGCCTCAGTGCTCCCACAGTCCCCATGCTTCCTTTTGTGGTAGCACTTTGATGAGGACACTTGTCACACCTGAAATGCCATAATACTGAGCAAAGATAGGTCCTAGCTTGAGGTGGCCTCTGCAGTGTCAGGAACCCATGTGAGAACCCACCAGGTCTTTCTGCAGTGTTCTGTGACCTGACCTCTGGAGGATAGCCAGGAAAGGGACAGAATGCCTGAGGCTCAGGAGAGACATACGGAACTATAATAAAAAATTACAATGACCCCAGCCAGGCAATTAATGACTGTGTGTAAGACTCTCTCAGAATGGCTCCTTATCACATTCTTTGCTTAGAAAATCCAAGATTCAATTGCTTCTCCAATTGCTAGCAAGCCAGGAGGAAGAACTTCAGGAGCTGGGGCAATTGTGATGAGAATCACAAGAAAGAGGAACTAGGGAGTTAATGGAAAGAATTTAAGACAAGTTTTCAAACTTTGGTGTAAGAATCACATGTACAATGAACACTATGCAGCCTTAAAAAAAAAAGAATGCAGATTTAAATGTTTAGATAGGGAAGGACTTCCAAACTATATTTTCAGGTAAACAAGCAAGCAAAGGATGTTAACAGATTATATAGTGTGCTACACCATTTATGTTAAAATAAAAAGATGGGGAGAATTTTACATGTATGTTCAAACATACTTAGTATTTGTAAGGAAATACAAGAAATTTGTAAATGGTCACCTCCTGGGAGGGGAACTGGGAAGCTGGGGAGAGAGGAAGGATCACTTTTGTATCTTTTGAATTTTGTGTCATTCGTATTACCCATTTTAAAAATCAGCTACCCAATACAATGCAATGTGGTATCCTGTAACAGAAAAAGGGCATTGGTGGAAAACTGATGAAATCGAAATAAAGTCTGTAGTTTAGTTAGTAGTGCTGTACCAATGTTAAACTTCTTAGTTTTGGCAAGTGTACCAAACGTATCTTTTTTGGTGGTTGCTGTTTCCCGACTGTTAATTCCATCCTACCCATTTCTCCCCACTGTGTGAAACTCACACAGAAAACTCTAAACCTCTGGCATTTTCTAGTGTTTCCTGTGCCTAGCACGCCTCTCATTCTTTTCTTGACCTTGGGAGCTGCACTCATCCTCCAAGGACAAGTTCACCACTTACTTGCTCTGGAAACTTTCCTAGACCACCTCCCCCAGTGCTCTTCTAAGACATGGTATCTATATTAGAGCTTGTGACACATGGTTTTTTTTTGAGACAGGGTCTTGCTCTGCCGCCCGGACTAGAGTGAAGTGGCATCATCATAGCTCACTGCAATCTCAAACTCCTGGGCTCCAGTAATCCTTCTGCCTCAGCCTCCCAAATAGCTGGGACTACCAGCACAAGCCACCACACCCGGCTAACTTTTCTATTTTTGTAGAGATGGGGTCTCACTCTTGTTCAGGCTGGTCTTGAAATCCTGGCCTCAAGCAATTCTCCTGCCTCTGCCTCCCAAAGTGCTAGGATTACAGGCATGAGCCACTGCACCCAGCTGACACATGGTTTTCTGGTTTAGATTTCTGTCTACCAACTAGGTTTCCCAGGATGCAGACTCTAAGATTAAAACTAGATGCACGTAAGTCTTTTAGGGATTAATGCCTGTGGAAGGGAAGGAATGCAAGATCAGGCAAAAGCAGCAGGGCTGTGATGCAGTCCTACAAAGGCTTCAGATCCCATAGGGAGCTCTGAAGCTGAGATGCCCTTCAGAGGTGTCCCAAATTATAGTAAGAGGCATAAGGACCTTAGACCTCCAGCCCATGAGTCACTGGATATAAGCCACCCAGGAAAGGGGGCATGACTTTGGCTAAGGCAACTCTCTTTAGCAGAGGCACTTCCCAAAGAGGGCCAACCAACTGAGGGTCATCAGTCAGCCACACTTCTAGCAGCTAGGGTAGTAAGTGCTTCATTCCTGAAGGGGAGTGGTCCCTTATCCCACTGTAATTTTATTTTATGGCTATATTCCCAGTGCAAGGACTAGAAAATAACATTGTAAAACTTGAAAGACTGAAGATACTTTGGCTCTCTGAGGGCAGGGGCCTGAATCACAGGATTACATGCAGTTCCTTCCTACACTAAGAACCAAGTATGTTCTTCCTCTCCTGGTTCCCATGATAGCATACGGAAATAAAGCTCCCCTTTGATTAGAGGCTTACTGACAGCCTCAGAAACCATAAGTTGTTTACCCCCCATTTGGCAATGAGAACAATCTAGGAGAAAGCAGATTTCATTCTTAAAGTAATAACATTTCTTAATAACTTTTTAGGTCTTTTGTGTTTTCAAGCAAATGAATACCTTTATTAACACGGTAAGTTTTTTTTTTTTAAACATGGTAGGGTCTTGACCTCAAATACTTGTCAGGTCTGCTACTCAAATGAACTTATAGCTGGACAATGTATGAACCTTGAAGATGCCTCTTCCCAGTCCAGTTTAGGGTCCAATGCAGACGATTCCATGCTTTCCTCCCCTATCTCCTCAAGGGCTTTTGCAAACAACATCTTTTCCATTTTATGCCCAGAATCCCTTGAAATGCATCAGGATATTATATCAACTTGTACAGAATACCAAGATCTCATCCCCTAATCTAGGTGCCACGTCAGATAAAGGTGAGTTAGGTTGTACAAATAAACTCACCAAACAGGTTACATCAGATAGTGTACCACATAGAATTTAAATTTTGAACAAAATACATCTCTCCTCCTTTGGTCTCACACAGAAATTAAAGTCCCCAAATACAGACAATACTATCCTCCACCCCTTCTCCAGATTCATCAGGCCTAGCCAGATCAGCCCCATCCACATTTCCAGTTGAAGTCTGGTCTTTTCTTCAGCAGCTGCTGCATGGAGTTGTCTTCTAGAGTCAGCGCAGCTCCTTCAGCACCTCCAGAGCTGGAGAACTCCAACTCTTGAGTCTCACGTGTCACACACAGACCCAAAGTTCCAGGGAGCTATCCGGTCACACAAGAAAGAGCAAAGCACCTCAAAATTTAGAAATAACAACCAAAGCCCAGGAACAAAAGTGACTGCTGCAAGAGCTTACAATCTAGGCCCTAATTCCTGTATGTGAGAGCATTTTCCAAACAAAAGTTACTTCCCCAAACAAAAACATTTAACAATCAAAACTCATATTGAGGTCATCAACCACAGACCATAGCAGAAACGTAGTGTAAGTGAGGACAGAGTGTAGACAGAGGAAAAAAGAGAAAACAAAAGGCTCTCTGGTTTCAGCTTCTCCAGGGTGTCAGCCAATCTCCATCCGTCGACCAGAATCCATTGGCTGTAAACCTAAAGCACAATTGGGAGAAATCCATCATCAAGAGGCTGATCCTGAGGACACAGACCCCTCGCCACTCAACCTGCAGGACGCCACCTCCGGACATGAGTCTCCCGGCGAAGCACGGCTGTCCGGCGGCCTTCCCTCCGGCGACCCTCTGTTCCTAGCCCCGCGCCGCATGGCCCAGCCTGCCGGTTTTTGTTCCCTTAGCGACCTTAGGTTTACTATCCTATGACCGTTCTGTTGATGGTCCCGTTCGGTTACAACCAAACGCGTCATCAGCCAAAAAACCACCTTATTTTTCCACATCACCAACGTGAAAACCACCTAAATGGTACCCGCCGACACCTCCGAAGTTCAAAGCTGAGCGTGCGCTCACGCCCCCCGACCCCACGTGCGTCTTTACCGGAAATTTCCCCCACGACCGCGCTCGCGGCAACGACCGAGACCCCCTTACCGCCGGCGCCGCTTCAGGACGACTCGCTCTTCTCTATCCGCCGCACCAGCTCGACCAGCATCTCTGCCATCTTCGCCACCTCCTTGGCCTTCTCCTCGGCCTTGTCGCCCCTCTTGGCCGCCCTGCCCTCGCCGCCGTCGCCCGCGCTCTGGAGCTGGTTCAGGGCGCTCTCCTCCGACGCCTCCACCTGGGTCTTTATCTGGATGAGCATATTGTCCATCTCCCACAGCTTGCTCCGGTTGCGCACGAACGCCCGCCCGCGCTCGCGCGTGAGCGACGCGATGTCCTCGCGCATCTCGTTGATGACGGGCAGCAGGAACTGCTCGAAGTCCTCCTCGGGCTCCAGCACCTCCACCTCCTCCGGCTCCGCCAGCTCCACCACGTCCAGGGGCCGCATCGTCTGCTGCTGCTTCGGGACCGCGGTCGCGACGTCTGCTGGGGAGACAAAACGGACACCCGCCACGTTTAGCAACAGAACTCCGGAACGGTCTTTAAAACTTTTACCCTTTTTAAACTTTTCTCCTCAGACAAGCCACCGAAGGAAGCGACTTACGAGCTGAGAGGCGGCGAACAAAATGGAGTCCCGGCCGTCAACCAGCGCTCTGCGCGGTGCGGCTCCTTTCACGACGCAGCCGAGCGTCTTTACGGTCGGGCTGCGAAGCGCGGGCGCGCGCACGCCGGCGCCGGGAGCGGCCGCGCGCCCACGCAGGCACTGGCGAGCGCGCGCGCTCTCGTTCCCGCTGTCGGCGCAGCTCCGCCCGGGCTGTGCGGCGTCGTCTGTTCCGGGTGGCCCCACGCAGAGGGCTCCTCGGCCCGGGAGTGGACGTGGTTAAGAGGGTCCTCCCACAGCAGGGCGCGCGGGCCCCAGGGAACGGCGCAGCCCCGGCTGTGCCCTCCCCGGGGTGACGCAGGGCCCTTCCCTGTCGCGCGGGGCCGCCGGCCCCTGGCACCGCCCCAGGCGTAACGTCGCTCTCCCTCGGACCCCGGTGAGAACGGCTGGGTGTCTCCTCGCACAGCGACCTCCCCCAGGGCAGAAGCCTGGGCGGAGTCGCCCCGCGCGCCGGGCCCGCAGCGCAGGCTGTGGAGCAGCGTCCGCGCTCCGGTAAATTTGCTTGAACATCCGCTCAACACGCAAGCCACGGAGAGATGAATTTCCCGGCCTCTTGGCCGGCCCCAAAACAGCATTACGCATTTCAGGGATCCAGCTTGCCTACGTCCAAAGACGGGCCCTTGTTTTCCAGTCAAAGGGACACAGGTCACAGATGTGCCTATGGCAGAGTTAAGGATTAGGACAGACAAAAGCATTACCTTTTTTAACGACTTTTCTCAGGTTCTTTATATCTTGTGTGCTCTTGTAAAAATGCCACTTTTGGGCTTTCTTCACATATCAGAGGCAGCTAGCTCATCATTTTTTTTGTACGAATAAAAATACATGGCTCAAACGACGAGATACCACTCAGCACCTGTTCGAATGGCCGAAACCAGAACACTGCGAACACCAAAGCTGGCGAGGTGGTGGAGCCCCAGGAACTCATTCCTTGCTGGGGCAATGCAAAATCATACAGCCGTTTCGGAAGACTGTTTGGGAGTTTCTTACAAAGCTAAATCACACTCCTTGGTATTTATCCAAATGAACTGAAAACATACCATTTACGTGAGAGAAGGGGAAAGGGCTGGCTCGAATGCACGAGGGGAAGAACCTGGATCTTAATATGTATATATTATTTAAAAAAGTAAGAGAAAACCCCAAATATGGTCATTTTCTGCCATGAGCCTGCTGGATTAGCAGTTTACTCCCCACCCCGGGTCCCTCCACATTGCTCTTCCATGTCCTGGGTCTGTTCTGTTCCACAGAGTCCCTGGCGCACCCTGGGGCCTGTGGCATCTGCTGAGGGCTCACTGTTGTCGGAAGTGAACGAAGAACGTCCGGATTTCCTTGGGGTGGACGGTGATGGTGGAGCCTCCTGGAAGCCTCGAGGGAGAGGTGGAGCGGCCTGGGGGGCAGAGGTGGTCTGTCCAGCACTGCCCCTTGGAGCTTCCTCCCAGCTTCCCCCTCACAACACGTTGCCTGTCTACAGTCTGCTGTGGCTCCCTCCATGCCGATGGCCCTTGGCTGCCCCCTCCTCCAGGACTCCTGCTGCAAGTGGGCCTCTTGCATTTCTGCCCTCCCCTGAGGGTCCGGCCCACAGCGAAGGGTAAGAGAGAGGCTGGTGCTGGCCCCACTGGCCTCATTTTCTCATGGGATCTTGGACTCGATGCCCAAGAACTTTCTCACTGACACACCTGGTGAATCTGCCCTCTGCGCCACTGGGCTCCGGTGAGGTCACACCCCGGGGTTGGACTCTTGGGAGGGAGGCCTGTTCACCCATCTCTCACCCATCCACCTTCCCTCCTTTCCTTCCTTCCCTTTTCCAACCATCCATCATCCATCCTTCCCTCCTTTTCCCCTTCTTTCTTTCTTTCCTTCCTCTTTCCCTCCCTCCCTCCTTTCTTCCTTCCATCCACCCACCCATCCATCAATCACAGACCGAACATCCACCATGTACCGGGCACTCTGCCGTGTGCAGTGGGCAGAGAGGAGGTACACAGGACAGAGGAAACACTTGAGACAGGGGAGCAGGGGAGGCACTTGACCTCGCCAGGGAAGCGTGGGCAGGAGCTGGCCAGAATGACCAGGACCAGGGTGTTCCAGGCAGAGGTGACAGCACAGGCAAGGACTGGGAGGCATGAAGCTGCCTGTGGTGCACAGAAGCTAAGAGTGGTGTGTGCAGCGTGAGGCTCAGAATGGCTGACATCAGCAGGGCCAAGTCGGGCAGAAGCCCCCGGGGTCCCCTAGAGAACTGCGGGCTCTCACCCAGGGTATGGGCAGGGCATATGGTCTGTGTGTGCGCATGTGCACATGCCTGTGTGGAGCTCTGGCAAGTGGAGACTGACCCAAAGCCTTTCTGAGTGCACTGGTAGATTTAGGAGGGCTGCAGATTCAGAGAGGGAAGGCAGCCACTCAAGGTCACATAGGTTTAACGGGCAGGTCTGTCCGGCTCCCGAGCCTGGCTGGGATCCTAGGCAGGGGGCTGAGCAGGGGCTCCCAAACCTCTGTGGTGGCCAGTCTCCGTCCTCCAGCTCCAGCGGCGCAGTGTGCTCACGTCCCAGGTCCCTGTGAGCGAGCGCTCCTCCACTGCCACCACGGGCCCCAGCCCCCTCAGCACGGCCTGCAGGAACGGGAGCGGAGGTGGGAAGCTTAATTAAAGAAGCCCCAGATCTGAGCAAAGAACGAGAACAGCGGCCACACCACGGACTGTGTCCTCAGGGCTCCAGGCCCTGCCCCGGTGCCTGACACACCTCCCTCACCTACTTCTCACAGCACATCAGCAAGGACAGGACTGGCTGCCAATTTTGCAGATGAGGAAACTGAGGCTGGGGAGGCATGTGCTTCACCAGCAGGCCCAGGAGGTGCAGGCATGTCAAGCTGCTGGCCCATGCTGAGTCCCCTCCCCATGATGCACAGGTGGTGCCGTGCCCCGCCTAGGATGAAGCTAGTGAGAGTTGTCCCATCCGCCCTTTCCCAATAAGCTTTGTCCCAGCCTCCCTTGCAGCGAGGGGAGGCAGGAGGCCTGTACAGTTCTGGAAAAGCCTGTGGAGTGGGAGGGTGGGGATGGTTCTTGGAGCAGCTTCTGTGCACTGACAGGAGGAGAGAGCCACTCCAGGGCAAGGCCCTGTCTGCTGCTACCACCCAGCCCCCTTCTGCCTTTAAATTTGCTTGTGCAGGAGGCCTGTGCCATCTTGTGACCACAAACAAGGACACAGGCAGCAAGACAAAGAGCCAGTATGCTAACGATGGCTGGGTGGGAAGACAGTCACCGGGTCCATGATGACAGTGCTGGGGGCCCACCCTGGATGCTCTTGTCAGGTGAGAAAACACACCGTTCCCCTTCCCAAGCACTTGTGTTAGGTGTTTTATGACTTCCAGCCAAACACATCCCTAGCTGTCAATGCCTCTCCACCAACATCCACATGGAGAAGAAACTTGTGACATCCATCCTGACCATCCCCTCCTCTCGGGGCCTTGGTGCTTCCACCTGTAAAACGGGGGCAGCACAGATGACCGACTTCCAGATTCTACACTGTCTTCTTTGCCACTGTTGGCATGCTGGCTCGGTGCCCTTGGGCAGGTGGGGGACAGGTGGGGAGAGAGGCAGCCCCCTCCATAGTGGGGGCCACGAAGGCGGGGAAGGTGCCGTGGCATGGCAGGAGGTTATGGGGCCTCTCTTGAGTCCATTGATGTTGAAGAAGGCCCAAGGCAGAAACACAGATTTACAGACATTCTGTGAGAGCAGGAAATGAAATAAAGAGCTCCTAGCCCCCAGAAGGAATGCAAATTGAGGAAGAAATGAGGCATCCCAGGGCGGTACCTGCTGGGGAGAGAATATGATGGGGGGGCTCTGAGGACAACATGGGGCACTGACACTTGATAAGCCCCCAGGCACCCTCACGCAGGGCCTCTCAACAGCCCTTGGGGCAAAGAACTCTTACCTCCCCCCATTTTACAGGGAGGAAAGTGAGGCCCAGAGGCATGGGGCGCCCGAAACACCCTGGTGCAAGCACCTGGATGCAGAACCTGGATTGTCTGACTCTAAGTCACCCTTCAAAGGCATTTGTTTTGTTATTACACAGATGATATCTGTGTTGTTTAAAAAGTTTTACAACAAGAATATATGAGAAATAAAACACAGGCTTGTCGTAATATCTGACAAATGCAGAAGATCATGAAGAAGGCAGGGTGGCGGGTGGGGGCCACGTCCCCCTGAGCCCTTCCAGAGCCCACACTGGCCTCCGTTTGCAAACATGCCCCTATGGATCTCTTTGCCAAAGGGATTTCTCAGGCAGGGCCCTACCGGGGAGGCCTGATCAGGTGGTCTGGGGGCAGCCCGGGGGTGGGGAAGTTTACCTCCAGATCCACTGTCACCGGCTGAGACAGGACGGGGTCCTCGCCCACCTCATACAGGTGGTGGAGCCGCAGCAGGACACGGTGGGGGTCGGCCTGGGCCTCCCCTCGATGGCCTTTGGGGGCAGAAGGAAGGTGGCAGTAAGGACCCCCTCGACCAACTCTAATGCCTCCAGTCTATACCCAGTGACTTACCACTCTACTCCATTTCATATTCTCTACCTCCCTGTGACAGACAAGGAAACTAAGGCCCAGACAGGGGCAGTTACCTGCCCAAGGCCACACAGCTGGTGCACTGCAGAGGGAGGATTCCCACCCAGGTCTAGCCGACTTTAAGGCCCCCACCATGACACCTGCATCTGGAATGTCTCAGGCATGATCGAGCCTGTCCTGAAATACTCCAGGTCTCTCCTTCGCTGCCCCCTTTGAAGTCATGTGTGGTTGTGTGGCCACTGTGGCCAATGCAAAGTGAGCAGAAGTGATGTGTCACTTCCCCACAGCTTTTTCCCACTTTGGACTGAGGAAGTGCGGGTTGCGATACAGCCTCCATTGTGGGGAGGGGGGTCTGGTGGCCACAGTGAAAAAGCCGTCCTGATGACCCCCATGGGACACTAGCATGGGAGAAAATGAATTCATACTGTGTTAAGACAGCAAGACTTGGGGCTCTTTGTTACTGCGGCATAACCCCACCACCTGGATACGATGGTCTCATTCGCCACGTGATTTACGTGATCTCAAGTCCTCCCCGAACTTCCCGTACAGAAAGGATCATTGCTACTGCTCCCATTTTATGGATGAGAAGACCAAAGCTCAGAGGAAAGCACTGAGTTCAAGGTCCTGGAAAGGTCAAGACGTGGTTGACATCAGTGTTTCCCAAACCCCAGCTCTGCATCTATGCCCCAAAGCTGACTAAATCAGACTGTCTGGGGGGTAGAGGCATTGGTATATCTTAAGAGCTCATCACAGGGCCGTGAGGTTGCTGGTTTTCAGACTGGCACACAGGACAGCTGCCTAAGACCACAAAAGCTAAGAGGTTTGTGAAATGGCTTCTACATGCTCCTAGTACATGGTTGAGGGCTCGAGTTCTAGACGCAGGGAAGGCCCTGTCTCCTGACCTGTACAGCAGGGTGATGAGGGACCAGGTTCCCAAGGCAGCTGTGAGTGTCCAGGGAAGCGGGCGCCTGGCTTTCCCACCAGGGCATCTGGGAGGCCTGCTCAGCCCAGCCCCTCTCTTCCCATCCCCACCTGGGAGCAAGCTGCCTGCAGGAAGCACGTTCTCAGTGGTGCTGGGCCACGCACACAAGTTGGAAGGACAGGCTCTGTGCCCACCCTGCCCTGTGTCTTCTGGGATCGGGGCAGGTGGTAATGCTGGGGTTCATCTCCAGGAAGCCAGCCTGGCTGCAGGAATAAGCCATAGCCTCCAAGACCAGCTTCACCAGGACAAGGGTGTCCCCTGGCCTTTTGGGCAGATTCCTTACATCTTGCTTCTGCACTGGCTCAGGGCTTGGGGGTTAACGCCTCTTCCTTCCCCTCCTGGTTCTTAACTCTGCAGACTCTTACTAAGTCGTCTTTCAGGTGTGCCAGGGCCTGCAGACAGGATGGCCGAGGCACAGTCAGACCCAGCTTCAAGCTGCTCACAGTATAAAGGGGCATTAAGATGCAGCTGGGGCTGTGGCCACAGGACAAGTCGGTTCCTGGCAGGTGTCGCCTCCTTGGGAAGTCCTCCCTGATGCCCTGCAGGGCTTCGTCTTATCACTGTCACCACTGTCTGGTGACTTGGCTGTTTCCCCCTCGACTGAGAGCTCACAGAGACCAGGGATCTTGCCCACCTTGGTCGCTGCTCATTCCCCAGCGCCTAGCACAGGAAACATTGGTTGAGTGAATGACTGGGAGCTCCCAACAGTCAGGCCACCTGAGCTCAGAGAAGGAGTGGGAACTCGGGGGTTGGGGACTCCAGGAGGTCTCCCTGGAGGAAGCAGGATGGGAGTGCAGCCCTGAGGGTTGGGCAGAATGTGGACAGCAGTCTGGAGTTAGGGGTAGGGGGCTGGGAGGGGCTGGGAGGGATCCATTCAGAGACTGGTGTGGGCTGGTCCTGGGCTGGGGTCCCAGGGCTAGGGTCCAGGCCCACCTTGTCCCTGGCTTGCTGAGTGACTCTGGTCACTCACTGATTCTCTGTGGGCCTCGCTGTCCCCATTTGCCAGATGGAGTCCAGGTGACCTTGCAGAGCCATGACAACTCTAAGGTGAGCCCCCTCTGTCTGGTGGTGGGCTCGGGGGCCTGGGTGACTCAGGGAGGGAGGAGTGAGTTTGGGCCCCTTGCCCACCTGCCTCACCTTTCTGAAGATTCTGCATGTGCTCGGTGTGGTTCAAGCTGTAGTTCCAGCCCGGGATGCTCAGGATCTGCAGGTGAAGATTCAGGGGCAGAGCCATGGCCTCTTGTTTCTGGGGTCCTGTGGGGTTTGGGGTGGTCCCTGCAAGGCAGATGGACAGACTGAGGACAGGGTTTTGGGGCTCAACTCCTCCTCCTGGCACTCAGAGCTTCCATATTATGTGTCCCTGCCCCTTCCGGTCTACTCCCTACCCATCCCCAAGTGTAGCCTACACCACATCAGCCCAAAGTATCTGCTGGTGCCAGTGCCCCGGGCTGTCACCTCCTTGCCTGTGCTCACGCAGTCCTGCACCTGAAAGCCTTCCCTCCCCTGTGTCCAACTGCTGAGATCATGGAGTTTAAGAGCTGAAAGGACCCTGAATCTCCTCTAGCCACTTCAAACTAGAGACCAGGAGAATAAGGCCCAGGGAGGGGACACAGCTTATTCCAGGTCACACAGCAAGCACAGTGCGGAGCCCTGCTTTCTATTCAAGGTCGGGGATGCCAGCTCCTCCCTCGTTTTGCCATCTACCTGTCTCTCTGCTCAGCAGGCACCTCAGTGCCCACTCCTTCCAACTCTGGACTTTCAACGGGGGCTACCATCTTCTCGCAGCATCTCAGGCCACACCAACTGGTCCAGGCACGGGCCACCTGACCCCAGTAGGACAAATCAGAATCCTTCCCTGGGACTTTTGCACTCGAGGCTGAAAGTCCGAGTCTCAGCTCCTTTTGGGTGGGGGAGACAGAACTGTTCTTTGGGAGCAGCCCCAGAGCTGTTCACAGCCACATGCCAGGTGGGAGGAGAAGGAATGTCGGACAGACAGACAGAAGCACAGGTGAGAGCTGGAGGGGGACAGCCTTGAAAGGCTTCCAGTCCTTGCGGCCAAATTACACCCCTGCCCTTCGCTTGGTGATGTGGGCCTCACAATATACTCTCCCTAAAGAGCAGCAAGTTCAAGCTGGGTTTCTCTCACTTGCAACCAACAGAGACCAGAGTGAGGGCAGGTGGGATGGTGCTGACAACAGCCATGGGGCTTGCTCAGACATGGTGACATCTCCCTCTGCAGGAAAGGCGCCCAGCTGCTGGGAAGAAACCACTGACCGATCCAGGAGCAGGCCCTGACCCTGCCAGGCCAATCAGATCACCCCTCCTGGGAACTGGAGGTGCCAGGGCAGGCAGCTCTGTGGGAGTCCTGGGAGACATGGCCATGAATGTGTTTCCAAGATACCCAGAGCTGCCTGCCTCCCACCTGCCCAGGCCTCTTGTCCAGCTCCTCCTCAGATTCCACGAGCTTCCCCAGGCTCTGCCCAACTAGTGGTCCCTCTAGTTTCTGCTACTTCCAAACAAAGAACCTTAATTGACACCTCCTGGACCTGACCCACCGATCTCCTCCTGGCTTGCTGTCTCACACTCCTCCAAGCCCACAAAGCACCAGGCCCTCACTACGCATGGCTCCCTCTCTACCCTGAATCCTGGTTCGGTATGACTATATCTTTCCCATCTGACAGCCCATGAAAACTCCTGTAGGAGATGGGCTGCCTCTTATGCATCTACAGCTGTGCCACACTGCAGGCGCTCTGTAAATGATTGTTGCATGAGTGAGTGACAGCCAGCCGCTTGCTAATGCCCTGGGAAGGTTCTGGCTCTAAAACCAAAGCAGGGAGAACCTTAAAAACACATTCTAGTCAAAACCTCTGCAAGCAAGTAGAAAACGAAGAGTTCATGGATTAGTGAGAACAGCACCAAATTTTATCTAGATCTTTAATTCTTTAAAGGCTGCTGCAAAGTACCACCTTTAAGTGTAACCACTGTTTAATGTTTTGCTATTTTAATAAAGATATAGGACTACATGGTTGTTAATCTATAGACACGCCAGTGGAGGCAAAGCATAAACCTTGCAGATTGGACTATGGACTAGAAGCTCCCTCACCTGGTGACAGCGTACCTAGATTCAGAAAAAAACCAGTCTTTTAAATGCTGAGCCTTCAGACCTGAAGTAACATAGTGACATAATGTCATATTAAGAAAGTAAAAGATACATCAAGGAAGAAAATGGAGAAGACACAGGGAAGAGGGGTGAGGTGAAGTGGGTGTGAGTCCCACCTCTGTGCTGGGACCAGCTGTATAACCTTGAGTGAGCTACTGTTTTCCCTCAGTTTGCCCATCTATTAAATGAGGGGCTTGGACCAGAGATCTCTGAGGTCCCTTCCTGACCACAAGCTGCCCAGATTCCTGAGGGCACAAGCCCCTCCCAAGACCCACTCAGACCAGGTTGGCTTGTCCTGGGGCAGTGATGATGTGCACTCTCAAAGGGCGCCCCTTTACCGGCCAGCTCTCCGAACAGCACTATGGGTCTGTGCTGCAGTGCCAGCCCACTTCTCTGGCGCAGGGCAGTGGTGACCGACCGGGGCCCCAGCAGAAGCCAGAGTACCGGGTGGACAACTGAGGTGTCGTTCAGCGTGAGGTTGTAGTCCAGATCCCAGTCGAAGTTGTTCCACAGCCGCCGATGGAGCATGACCTGCAGGAAAGAGTTCCCAAGAGGCCCTGCCTTGCACCTGAGCATGCCCATGGTGGGGCCATGAGGGGCTGTGGCAGGACAGAGTGTGCCTTCTCCTACCTCCACCTGCCCGTTCCTCTGGCTGGAGATGCCATGTGCCCGCTCTGACAGCAGCACAAGCCTGCTTCTGCTGTCCTCCACAAAGGCCGATTGAACCATGGGGTAGTAATTCTGCAGACATAAACGTCACCAAGCTGGTGGTCGGGGCGAAGGGGGAGGTAGGCCACTTGGTCAGGGATCACCCTCTGGCCACCCCAGCCAGCCCTCCCCACAGGCAGAGCAGCAGCACGTGGGGATCTAGACTTGGGAGACCAGCAGACTAGGGCTCAGATCCCAGCTTCGTGCCTTCCTAGCTGTGTGACCCAGCTGCCATGGGCCTAGGCCCCGGCTAAGCTCTTGACATACATCATCTCATTAATCCTCGGCCTGACCCTCTGATGAAGCAGTCATTTTACAGGTGAGGAAACTGAGGTACAAACCAAGGTCTCTCGTATGTGGCAGCACCAGAATTCAGATACTAGTATGACCCAGAGCCTGTGCTCTCAACCCCTGAAAGGGCAGATGTGTGGGCAAGGGGACTTTAAAAGAATTCTCTCCAGGGGCCTCTACCGCTGCAAGCTGATGCTCAAAGGGTTGGGAAGAGCCCATCAGGGGTGCGCCTGTGGGCATCGCAGGGCATACCCGAGCGATGCTGTTGTTCATGTATTCCTGGTACAGCCTCCGCTGCATCTGGTAGCCGTTGTTGTCCGAGTAGATGACCTGCTGGCTATTCAGATCAGTGCTGGTCCTCAGGACAGCCTCTCGGTTCAGCTCCAAGGGCCCCACGTGGTACTCCTGCTCTATCCGATGGCAGAGCAGCTCCCTGTCACAGCCCTGCGGCACGTGGGTGAGCCGGGAGTGGATCGCGTATGCGTAATCCCGGGCAGTCACATTCCTGGAGGAGAAGAGGGCATGAGTACGTAAAGCTCTGGGAGCCTTCTAGATGCTTCCTTCCCTCTGTCCTCCCTTCCTGCAGGCAGGGCGGGCGGGCAGGAAGCCTTCTTGGGCCCCGCGGACAATGGCCCCACCTGGGACACTGATGAGTACAATGGACTGGCCTGGTTCCCTGATCCCACAGAGCTGCTGTGGCAGGCCGGGATGGCTTACGACTGCTCTGCTAATGGAAGAACAAGAACTCCTCTCGTGTGAGTCTCTGTCCCAACTCTGAACTTAGTTCCTGGCCAACATGGCACAGCACAGGCAAACGCAGCCAGCACTTGCCGACACTGGGGCGGTTCGTTCTCTCCTCACACTTTCCTCGAGCAAGGAGCATGTGCCAAGCACAGCCCAGGAGCAAAGACAGACCTTCATTGCCGCGTTCTCCTGCCCACGTGCCCTGACTGTGCGCCAGGCTGTTGCAGTCACCCCAGACGGAGGCACCTGTAGAAGTGCTGTCGGATCTCAGTCACCAGCTTCCCTGCCACGATCTCCATTCCCACAGCTTCCCACGCGGGCACCGCAGCCTCCTTGGGTGTGAACATGTAGTTATCAGAAATTGGGCCCTGTTTCACATCACCGTTGACGTGGTACTCCAGGAACTCCTGGGTCATGCGCACTGTTCGGTTACTCTGTCTGCAGAAGCAGGAAAGAGAACACATCATTAATGTCATGGACAACATCTCGTGATCTGGAACTGGCTAGCAATCTCTGAGGAGCCTGAGTAGCACCACAAGTCTGTGCGAGCAGGCTCATCCACAAGCTTGAGCCCCCACCCAGAGGCAGTGTGGCTTAGATACCATCCTGCCCCACACCACATCACAAACGAGAAGGGGCGAGGACAGAGGCTGTACCAGGTACCTCGAGCCATCAGCTGAGGGTGCCACCCAGAGGCGATACCGGCTCACCCGGGCGGCCCGTGGTGTTCTGCCAGGAAAACAGCCCAAGAATGAATTTTTGTCATGCTGACCTGAGCTGTCCAGCAGGAAACCAATATTTTCTGACCCTGTGCACCTTGTTAAATTCTCCGACCCCCCAGCCTGAGCAACACAGCATCTCTACAAAGAAATAGAAAAGTTAGCCGGGTGTCCTAGTGTGCACCTGTAGTCCCAGCTTCTCAGGAGGCTCAGGCAAGAGGATGGCTTGAGCTCAGGAATTCGAGGCTACAGTGAGCTATGATGGCGCCACTGCACTCCACCCTGGGTGACAGAACAAGATCTTGTCTTAAAAAAAAAAAAAAAAAAAAAAATTCTCTCACCCTCACAGGTGGGGACTATTAACCCAGGTCCACGACCAAGGCACACCAGGCTGGGAGAGGTGATGTCCCTGGCCCAGGATCACACACCTGGGAAGTGTGCGAGCCAACATTCAAACTCAGCCCCTTCTCCAAACTCTGTGTCCATGCCCTTATATTAGGATGTTTGGGTTAGGTCAGAGGATGGGGGAAGAGTGGGAAGGGTCAGAGCCTTGTAAATGAGTATTTGAATTGTAAATATGCAATTTTTGGCCTAAGAAAGTACATAGTGATGAATTTTTTAGAGACAGGGTCTCACTCTGTCGCTTAGGCTGGAGTGTGGTGGTGTGATCATAGTTCACTTCAGCCTGGGACTCCTGGGCTCAAGCGATCTTCCAGCCTCAGCCTCCCCAGTAGCTGGGACTGCAGGTGTGCACCACAACACCCAGCTAATTTAAAAATTTTTTTTAGAGATGGGGTCTCACTATGTTGCCCAGGCTGGTCTTGAACTCCCATCTCCCAAAGTGCTGAGATTATAGGTGTGAGCCACTGTGCCCACCCACAAGTATTTGTATCTGGGCTTGGCCTTGCCATGGGCAGAAGATGAAGAAGTGGACAGGCTCTGCACCCACTTTGGGGATTTCTGTGGGACTGGGGCCTGGGCGGGGAAGGAAGCTGAGGAAGGGAAGGAGACGCAGGTAGCGCCAAGCAGTGCCCTGCTAAGAGAAGAGAACAGGATCACTTTCACTAGTCTGGCAGGAAGGGCCTTTCACTTCTGGCCGCAGACTCCCTGCCCCCAGCTTCCTGTTAAAAGCTTCACCAGGGCCATCAAGAGAGTAGGAAGACAAGCCACAAAATGGGAGGAAGGATTTGCAAATCATATATGTGATAAGGGACTTGTATCTGGAATATACATAAAGAACTCTTACAACTCAATAATAAAAAGGCAACCCAATTTAAAAATGGGCAAAAGATCTGAATGTACGTACATTCCACCAAAGATATACAAATAGGTACATACAGAAATGCTCAACATCATTAGTTAGCAGAGCAATGCAAACCCAAACCACTGCGAATACCGCTTCACGCCCCCGAGAAAGGCATAACTGAAAAGACAGAAAACAGCAAGCGCTGGTGAGGATGCGGGGAAATCGGGGCCCTCATATGCTGCTGGCGGGAATATGAAACGGTGCAGCCAGCTCCTCAGACAGTTAAACATACTTATCTTACGACCTGGTTAAACTCCACTCCCGGCTATATACCCAAGAGAAACGAAAATGTATGTTCACACAAAAACTTGTACACGAATGTTCATACCAGCATTACTGAGAGGAGCTCCAAAGTGGACACAACCCAAAGAACGTGTAAACAACGAGTGGTACATCCACGCAATGGAATGTTATTCGGCCATAAAAAGGAACGAAGTACTGACACCTGCTACAATACAGATGAACCTTGCAAATATTATGCTAAGTGAAAGAAGGGAGTCCCCAAAGGACCAAATAGTGTATGATTTTGTTTATATGCAATGTCCAGAACAGGCATATCCATAGAGACAGAAATAGGTTAGCACTGCCAGGGGCGCTGGGGGAGGGGAAAATGAAGTTTCTTTTTGGAGTAATGAAAAGGTTCTAAAATGGACTGTGGTGATGGTTGTACAACTCTGTGACTACAGTAAAAACCACTGAACTGTACACTTTAAATGGGTGAACTGTGTGGTATGTGAATTGTATCTTGATAAAGCTGTTATATGAGGAAAAATGAACTCCCCTCAACCCAAACTGCCCTGGGGGTAGTGTCTGTGCACACTGGCCATGTGGGGGGCTTCACTCCCTTCTGCTGCTCCCCTGCCCAACTGCCCCCTTGGCAGCGGCCCATGCTGCTGTCAGCACCCCCATCTGCCCCACTCTCTCTCAGGAGCCATCAGTGGGATGGTAAGGACAGACCTAACCGGGGTCCCTCCTGGGGGGAAGTCCTGGGGCTCTGTGGGCCGAGCACCGCTGACACTCACCTCTGCATGAATGCCCCTTGGCCTCCCCCTCCCTCTCCCTCCTCTTCTTCTGTTTCCTGTCCCCTCACTTTCTGCCACATACTCCTCTGGGGTCAAAGTGGGTACTCTGGCAAAGGCAGCTGGGGTTGATGAAAACTGCACTGGACATGGCCTGAGCAAGGACAGGGTTGGCCCCGCACCAGCTGGGAGGACTTTCCTGGGAGGTCAGCTGCCCTCTCTGTACAAATAGCTGCCGAATGAATACATGAATGAATGAATGAATTGCTGGCTGGGTGGGTGAGTGAATGGGTAGGTGGGAGGGTGGGCCTAGATGATTTCGAGGGTCCCTTCCTATTCTAAAGACAGTATGACTATTTACTGAAAAGAGATTTTATGTTTCTTTAAATTAAAAAAAGTGGATAACACTGAATACATTTCTTCCCAAGGTGAGTCCCTCAAAGCCCCCTTTTCCATGGATCAGCAGCCCTGGAATGGAACAGTATAAGAAAGGCTTTCCTGCATGGGCCTGGACTCACACTCCTAGAATTAAAGATCACAACAGCAGGAAGGGGCTTCGCCACCATCTGATCCTTCCCTAAGGCAGGTGAGCAAATGGAGACCCCAGGTAGGGGCCTGATATGCCAGGCTGTGCCTCACCTCTCCCAGATGCTGTGCATCAGGTTGGTGTCCTGGTCCAGCAGCACAGTGTAGCAGTCGTTCACCACGGGCACCAGGCGCCTGCCCCCATGGCTGGTGCGTCTCCTCAGTCTGCGGCCAAATCGCAGGGTGTTGGCCACAGCGGCGGTCTCCTGGGACCCTGCTGTGGGCCTGACGCTGTAGTGCCGGTAACTGAGGCCTGGGATCGTGGTCAGGATATGCAGGTCGTACGCCGAGGGGGTTTCCGTCGAGTTCTGGATCTGCAAGGCCAGAAGATGGGAGCCAATGGTTGGGTTTCAGGGCTGGAAGACCCCTCAGTCTCCTCAGTGCCCCTGGCTCACACACCTCCTGGGATGGGGTGCTCACTAACCCCTGAGGCAGCCAAGTTCTGCTCCCTGCATCCTTTCCCCAGTTTTGGCTTTACCCTCTGGGACCCCCACAAAATATATTGATCCTGGGAGAGCCCTCTGGCCACCTGAAGATGGCTGGCTCTGGGGAGCCCCAGGCCTTCTCTTACTCAGGCTGAATACCCCCCGCTCCTTTAATCATCCTCCCCAGCCAAAAGTAATGCCTCCAAATCCGAATCCCAAGTCCTCTGACCTCTTCTGGAACCTGTGACCCATGAATACAGCTCCCTGCTTGACGCCTCCCCCTGGATGTCCACAGCTGACCTTCCTAGCTACCCCTCCCTCCCCACATCTGCTCCCCTGCAGCCACCCCACACCGTCCACTCCCTACAACCCCGGTTCCCCACCCCCACCCCCACCCAGGCCACCCACGGGCGTCTCGAGGACTCTCGGACCCTCTCACACTCCCTACCCTGTGGCCTCCTGCAGGGGCCCCTCTCTGGACGACTGCCCAGCGTCTGCACTGGTGTCCCCGTATCCACTCCTGTCTTCACCAATCCACCCACCTCAGGCTTTTCAGGACCCTCATCTGCTCCAACCTGGGACATGGGCCCTCAGCCCGTGGGGACCCAGCCTCCCCTCCCTCACTACTCCTTCGGCTCCTCGGGCTCCAGCATCACCACCGCCCTCCTTCCCGACACCCCTGCCTTCCTGCATCTGAGCCTGCCTCACGCTGTCCCCACCACCTGGAGTGTCTTCTCTTGGGAGGGGCAATCCCCTAATCCTCTAGTTTCTACGCGGAAGGACTTTCTCAGAGTAAGCCTCCTGGCCTCTGCCCACCTCCGTGCTGCCTGATTTGGGGAGGGGAGGTTGGAAGAGGTCACTGGGCGTGCTCAGTGAGCCCCCACCACACCCTCCAGCTAAAGCATGCACCTTCTATGCCCTGTGGGGAGGCCTTTTGGGGGGCCCTATTAGCAAGCCCATGATTGCTGCACACGCCCCCCAACCTAGGCCTTACCAGAAATACAGCAGACACTTGTTCTCCACCTGCCCGACCCTGCATTGATGCGACAGGCCCACCGATTTAGAGCATGTCCCACCCCCATAACTTGCTCTAATGATGCCCCCTCATCACAGTCATCATCGTTTACCACAGTCTCCCCCACTAGAATACAAGCCCCCTGACGGCGGGGATTTTTGTCTGTTTGGTTAGTACAGTATCCCCACACCTAGCACAGGGCCTGGCACACAGTGGGAGCCCCAGAAGCAGGTGTTGAGGGAATTTATTCTCAATTGGCATTGCATCTAGGTGGGAAGGGGGCTACATGCTGGGTCTGCCCAAGCCCACCCCCACCCCTTGCCAAACAAGCCCCTCCTCATTCTTAGCCTCCATGAAGAGGCCCTGCCCTGGCTCCCGAGTCATTAGTACACACCATAACTGCCCACACCTGTGTCCTGGGATAGGGCCTGGGCCTCTCATGTCCAGGGACCCAGCACACAGCCCAGGACTGGGCCAGAATGGGCGTCTGAGAGTGTTTGCTGAATGAATGAGTGATGTCAGCCCATCCTCTACTGCCCCAAGGAAGGGTTGGCTGGGTGACATGTAGGGTGCCTTCTGGAGCCGGTGCTGGCTCCAGGGATGTCTGGGTGGTGCAGAGAGGGCCAGCCTGGGCACCACCCCCTGACATCAGTACCTCCATTAAAGCACCCCTTTAAGACTCTTGAAGCCCTTGCCACATGCAAAGTGGAGATTTGTATTAGATTATAAACATTCCCAAAGGAAGGGGAATAAGGGAAAGCTTCCCATGCAAGAGACCCTTATAGGGATATGACTGCAGGAGGTGGCCCCAGGAGCAGGGAACAAGAGGGTGTAACACCACTTTCCTAACTCCCACTTGGCTTGAGTGATGCAATGGACTGAATGTCTGTGTCCTCCCTCAAAATGCTGAAATCCTAATCCTAAGTGTCATTGCTTAGGAGGTAGGGGCTTTGGGAGGTGATTAAGTCATGAGGGTGGAGCCCTCAAGAATGGGGTTAGTGCTCTTATAAAAGGGACCGCAAGAGCTCTCTCACCCTCTCCACCATGTGAGGATACAACAGGAAGATGGCAACCAGGAAGGGGACCTCACCAGAACCTGACCATGCTGGCACCTTAATCTTGGACTTCCAGCCTCCAGAACTGGGAGAAACAAATGTCTGTTGTTTCAGCCACCTGATCTGGTGCTTTGTTACAGCAGCCCAAATGGAGAAGACAGATGAGGGTCTTAACTCCCACAGCACGAGCACAATAGTGCACAGGCAAGGTGCCCAGCCTGGGTGTGGCAGGGAAGGGCCAGGCTCACGGTCGGTGGGGCCTCTCACTTGCTGGGGACTTCGGACCAGTCCCTTAGTCTCAGCAGGCCTCTGTGTCCTCAAGGTGATGGCAGGGATGATGACACAGATGCCCCTCCACTTCTGGCCACCCTGGATGCCCCAATTCCAGTGTCAGTCCCCCAGGTGACCTGACTGACCCTCAGTGGACATGTGTCCCTCAGATAGGTCTCCCTAGCAAGGGCAGGGCTGTCACACTTGCATTCTAACTACGGCCTTGACAGATCAGTGGTGGCTTGGAAGGTGGGAGTTTGCTACCTCCCAGCTGTGTGACCTCAGGGACTTTGTGTGGGACCATAAAAAATACATATTTGGTCTTTGTCTCCAGTTCCTGGCACAGAGCTCCTAAAACCATGGGGACTTCCTGAGTGACAGGAGTGTCTCTTTTTATTCACAGGGAGCCCCTTTCAAGCTCATCTGAGTTTATAATGAGGTGACTCCTGGTGGGGCCCTAGACAGCTTCAGGATGGGGCTGGGCCCCAGAGCAACCAAGCGGGGCTTAGAGAGTCGGGATGCTTGCACGTGGCTATTTCTGAGTTGTGCCCTTTATGAGAAAACTGTCATTGTAAGTACGTTTCCCTGAGTTCTGTGGGTCATTCTAGTGAATTATAAAACCTGGGGGGACTGTGGGAACCCTTGAATTTGTAGTCACCTGGACAGAAGTGTGATAGCCTGGGAACCCCATTTGTGGCTGGTATCTGAAGTGGGGGGGTCTTGTGGGACTGAGCCCCTAACTTGTGAGATCTGCGCTCACTCCAGGTAGTTTAGTGCAGAATTGAATTGGACTTTAGGACACCCAGAGAAGTGGAGAACTGGTTGGTGTCGGGAAAAAAACCACTTTGCCTCTCTGAGCCTCAGTTTTCTCACCTGTAGAATGGAGGTGACAAGGCTTCCCTTGCAGGGCCAGGAGAGACCAGGTGCATACAGTGCCTGGCCCAGAGCAGGTGTCAGCAAACAGTGAATGCCCCTCTAGCCGGACTTTGTGTCCATACCTGTGCAGGCACAGGGTGGCCCAACTCGTCTGTGACGCTGACTCCAGGGAAGCCCACAGTCAGGGTGGTGATGGTGGTAACCGTCCAGGCCAGTGGGTTATAGACTACAGCAAAATATCCTGCAGGCCCTGCACACAGAGAACAGGCTTTGCTTGCTGCCACTTGGCTCACTCAACACCCTTGGGTGCCCCTTAGTACAAGGGAAACTGAGGCAGGCAAGACCCAGCCTTCCAGAGCTCCCAAAGGAGCCAGGCAGGGGGCAGGCAGACAGGTGGTGCTCATACATGCAGCACGGTCCACATTCTGCTCAGTGCTGCAGTCTGAGTTCTAAGGAGGGAAGGTGGGAAGGGAACACACAGTGTCCCTCTGGAAAGCCAAGGTCCCATCACTTCCTCACACACCTCGCCCTATTAGCCTACTTTACTGATGAGGAAGCTGAGGTCCAGAGAAGTAGAGTCACCCGCCCAATGTGATCCAGCTTCTAAGGCCTGGCTCCAAAGCTTTGAGAGCTTGGCACTGTGAGACACCAGAGAATTCTCTGGAGCCTGGAGGGCCAAGTCCAATTCCTAGCCTGGCATTCAAGGCACCAGCAATGTGGACCTGGCCATGTCTGACAAATCCTGTATCCCTGACACAGCACATACCTCCAGCCCCTGCCTCTGCCTGGGCTGTTCCCTCCATCTGGGATGCCGTTCCTGGTCTTCTCCTATACCCTGCTCAGGGAGGCCTCCCCTGTGTGCTCACCAGAAAGGCATGAACGTCTCATCAAAATAACATGAGCGTCTCATTGGAATGACAGCTCTTCAACCGCCCCGCCTGGCAGTGAAGTTGCAGCTCTCTTTCTGCACCTGTCTCTCCCACCAGACTGGTGTCCTCGAGGGCAGGTCCCCAGGGGCCCTCCCAGAGTCTTCAGGTCGGATGGGATTACACACAGACAGAGAGGGGAGGGGAGGGCAGGTCAGGTGGAAGGCACAGCCCAGACACTGCCAGGGCAGTTGGCAGGCCCGAGGGGGGCACATCAAGAAATGCATGATGACCAGAGTGCAGGTTGAGGGTGGGGACTTGGGGGCCTTGTGCACAGGAAAATAGGATTTTCCTGGTTTTGAAACCCCTCAGTCCTAGGCACACTGGTATGATCGGTCATTCTACATACGTGCAACCTCACATCAGAGACTGGTCCAACGGTTGCTCCGAGCTGAATTGCAGCCAAGCAGAGCTCAGGAGGGAGTGCAGGAAGCCAGGGTGTGGCCAGGCCTCTGAGGACACCCGCACCCCCGCTGCAAGGCAGGGCAGCGCAGGCTTCAGGGTTCAATCCCCGCTCTGTGTCTTCCTACCTGTGTGACCCTGGGCTAGTATACAACCTCAGTCTGTTTCCTCGGCCATAGAATGAGGAAAATAACCATTCCTATCTTGCAGAGATTTTGTGAGGCATTACATTAAATGCTGCATGAGGGTAGTAAATGCTTAGCAAATGCTCAAAACATGTTAGCAGTTATTTCTGGCTCTAACTGTGACATCGACCCTCCCTCATTTCACAGCTGAGGGGACAGAGGCTCAGAGGACCGAAGCCACTTGCCTGAGCTCTTGCCATTCCCCTGAAGCTCAGGTTGTCAAGGCCTGAGCTCAGAAGGGCCCACAGTCTCCCCCAGGGGCCTGGCTTACCTGGGTCGGCTGCTGGGGCTGCCTGCCCTGCCCCTGGCTGGAGCCCGTCCAGGACGATGGAGGCCATGAGCTTGCGCACGCCCAGCATCCCTGAGGCCAGGTGCTCCACGTACATGTCTCTCACCTTGGGGGACTCAGTCCCGGTGATGGCATCGTGGTGCTGGACCTGCGGCAGCCGCAGAGTGGAGGAAGAACGGGATCAGGACCTGACCCTGAGGGGCGGCTATGAGGTGCCTGCACCTGCTATGCGCTGGCTCTCGTTCCCTCTCACCTGGCACCAGCGGAGAAGGCAGGAGTCCCTCCCATTCTACAGAAGAGGAAACTGAGGCTAAGAGAGGCTGATGAACTTGCCCAACTTTTCCTGACCTTGCGGAATCCCACGCCCTCGTCCTCCATCTCAGGCAGAAAACAGACTCCTGGGAAGGACCCAGCTTCACCTCGGGCACCTGATCTTCCCGTGGGTGCAGCCGCATGCCCCACTCTAGTCATGCCATCTGTGCTCCTCTGCACTGAAGGGGAAACTGAGGCTCCACAGGTGAAGCCACTTGGCCCATCCTGCTCCGATGGACTTCAAAGTCACTCATTTCTCCTCTAACACAGTGACGTGTTCCACAAGAAATTCCCTTCAGATAACTAAGGATGCCACAGCCGGCATGGGTGGCTGAGGACAAGTTACAGGCCTTTTGGGTCTCAGTTTCCCCATCTGTACAGTGAGGGAGGGGTGGAGATGGAAACTTGCTGTGTGGCAGCCCCCATGCCAAGCAGGTTATTATCACATTTAATTGCCCCACCATCCTCCTGGGTGGGGGTCATTCTCATTGTAGGGGAGGGAGTTAGGGTTCAGAGAGGGAAGGTCGTGTGCCTGAGGTCACACAGCTGAGCTGAGATGTGAATCCAGGCAGACCTGTCACACATGAACACCACTCCACTTTGTCCGTTATCCCTCTTGGTAAAATCTGCTACAGAGCTTAATGAGGCCACCAGCTGGAGGCCATCAGGCCTTGGTCTTGGCCCAGCTTCACCATGCATCGGCCTTGTGACCAAAGAAGACCTCAGTTTTCCCCTCTGTTAAGTGGGGCTTCTAGTGCCCAGGGCTGGGAGGATTTTTCAGGGTAAGGGTGGGGAAGTGCACCGCTCAGGGGGATCCAACCCTGCTACTGTGGCTGAGGAGTGTGCCATTACCTCGGAGACTGCCCAGCGGAGCTGCTGAAGCTGCTGCAGGGCCCAGGCCGGGTCCAGAGGCCCTTGGGGGGCTGGCCACATGTATCGTGTGAACATGGACTCCCCGGCATACAACAAGGCACTGGCTCGCCGTGCCAGCCCTTTGAGTGCGCTGCGGGACGTGTAGAAGCCTGTCCAGGCCTGGAATGGTTCTGGGAGACAAGGACAGACAGTGAGCTTGAGACGTCCTGCCCCACAGAGTCCACTAAGCCCCAGCCCTGGAAGCGCGGAGAAGCTGGGGCCACAGAGGCAGCATCTGCCTGGGCCACCAGGGAGGCAGCTGGGCGGGCAGAGACTGCCCAGAAAGCCCCAGACAGGGCCTGGGGCGGGCGGGGGTGGGGGTGGTGCTGAAGGGTTGTGATCAGAGACTAGCACAGGGTACGCCTAGGAAACCTGGCACAGCCGTGTGAGCAGAGGGCCTGGCAGCCCCGGGAGGGATGAGTGGGATCAAGGCCCCCGTGGCAGGATGCGGCTGAGGAGGCTCGGGACGTGCTTGCGCTTCGGCAGGCCTCTCTGGCAGCCCTGGGAGGGCCGATGGGAGAGGTGGTGGGAGACGAGAGCCCAGGTAGCCGCTGTCCTGGCCCAAGACACAGAGGATGCGGCTGGGACCAGGGCCCCCCAGGGAGTGGCTGCTCGTGTCTCAGAAGGTAGTTCACGGTTTCCTACTGTTTCTGCCTTCCTGCTCCTCCTGGGTCTGGGCTGTGCCTCGATTTACCTTGATTCCCTGTTCTTCCCCCGTAGGACCTGGGCCAGACCAGGAAGGTGGTCCCGTGGCCCTGGGGAAAGGCCACAGGCTGTGGGGTCAGAGCGACGGGGTCCTCCATGGCTGTACAGGCAAGCTGAGTGGCCAGGCGGGGGGACCCCACAGCCTGAGCTGTAATCACACCACACCCACCTTGACTTCCGTGCACCCCTCCCACTAGGTGTAGCCACGCCCACCTCAACCACAACCACGCCCACATCGCTGCACACCCCACACACCCTCTCAGGGGTAGCGTCCTGAGAGCTACGCAGCCCACTTGTCACCACGCAGATGGAGAGGCAGAGGCCCAGAGGGGCAGGACTAACCCAGGTCACTGGTGAGTCTGGGCTGCGCCCGGGCGGGAAGAAGCCAAACTTGCTTTTGGAGTCCATCTGTGTGTCTCTTTGGAAGGGAAGTGCTGTGGTTTAAATGTCCCCTCCAAAACTCAAGTTAAAATTTAATTGCCATTGTGATGGTACTAAGAGGTGGGATGGTTAAGAGATGGTTAGGTCATGAGAGCTCTAACCTCACAAATGGATTGATGTTGTTATCATGGGAGTAGGTTATTCTGTGAGTGGGCTTGTTATAAAAGCAAGTTCGGCCCCCTCTTGTTCACTTGTTTTTTGGACTTCTGCCTTCAGCCATGGGATGATGCAGCAAAGAAGGCCCTCACCAGATGTGGGCCTTCGACCTTGGACTTCACAGCCTCTACAACTCTGAGCCAGATCAACTTCTTTTCTTTATAAACCCCAGTCTGTGGCAGAGCTTTTCCTGTCTCATTTAATTTCTACAACAACCCTATGGACAAAGCAACATTCATGTCCCCATTTTGAGGCAGAGCAATTTTATTACTTACACACTGCCAGGGAGTAGAGGCTCACTCCATGGCTGGCCCTTTTAACCCTCAGGCAGTGCAGCCAGCCCAGTTCTGGCCCGAGGACACAGGCACGGAACACACTGGGTCCTTAGTAATGACTATGCAGTAAAAGAAGGAAGCCTGAGAGCCGTCAGGACACCAGGGAGGCACCTGACCCAGCCTTAGCATCAGGAAAGGCTTCCTGTAGGAGGTGTATGTACGACTTATGCAGGAAGAGAAGGTGGGGGAAGGGTTCCTGGAAGGGGGCTCTGCACATACAAAGGCATGGAGGCAGGACACTGCTGCGCATGGGCACTGGGGAGAGGCTGAACCCATGGGATCCAGGCTGTGCCTGTGGCAGCCGGAACATCTAGGCGGGGCAAGCCTGGCACCTCTCTTGGGCTCTAAGAGCAGTGCTGACACTGAGGTGGGCAGAAGGTCTGCACCCTCCCTGGCACCCCAGCCCCCAGAGGCTTGTACCTGTGGAATAGGGCAGGAAGTCGTGGTAGTCGCGGATGCGCCAGGTGACATTGAGGGCATGCAGGGTGCGGAAGTAGTCGCCCAGAGTGGCGTACTGCACAGAGACACCGAGCTTGGCGGCACGGCTATTGATGTGGTCCAGCAGTGGGTCCATGTTGGCAAACTGCACTGAAGCGTTGAAGAACTGCTTGTCACACCCCTGTGGGCCAGATACGGAGCAATGCCCCATACTCTTGGAATCAGAGCCCTGGCCTCCCACCAGCCACCGTCCCCCTCTCCAGGGTGGCCAACGAGGGTCCCAAACTCGCTCCTACAGCTGAAGCCCCTGGGTGCCTCTTAAAGCCCATCTCTTTTACTACTTATCCAAACCATAATTATAATAATATAATTATTAATAACCATGGGAACACCCACGACTCACATTTAACCAACCTCCAGCTCACCTTCACAGAAGGTAGTCAGGGGTTAAGAAGGCAGGCTGTGGGGCCTGCTCAACCAGGCCGAACACAAATTTCACCCCCTCCTAGCCACCATGCTTAGTAGTTGTGTGGTCTCCGGAAAATTCCTTAACCTCTCTGGGCCTCAGTTCCCTCAAGTGCAAAGTGGGGTACCGGCAGTGCTGCCTCCTGGCCCAGTGGTGCAAATTAGATGGACGAGACAAACATATCCCATAAACAGTGCTCGGCACACAGCGGGTGCTCACTAAAGGCCGGCTGTGACGATGACGTGTCAGGCGCTGGCCTCTGGGAACACCTTCCCTCACTTAACTTCTTACCAAGCCTGTGAAGCAGGAACTGTCATCGTCCCCACTGCACAGAGGACTCTAAGGTACACAGTGACCGAGCCGGGAGCCAGGCTTCTGGCCAGGCTTCGGCCCCAAACACTGTTACAGGAAGGTGAGGAGAGCTGGGTGGGGGTACAGAGGCCGGCGTGGGGGAGGTGCTCTCTCAGGTGGGAGAGGCTGGGGGTGCGTCCAGGCTGGGGAAGAGCTGGCAGAGTGGGTGAGGCCCAGGGGTCTGTAGGGAAGGACAGAGCTGCCTGGCTGGGGATGGCTGCCTGGCCTGGCCTGGCTAGGGTGGCCCTGGGTGTAGGGGCCAGACCCCACACAGCGGTCCCTGGGCTGTGTTGAGGGCACCGGGGCCTGGGACCCACCTTACCCAGGGCCAGAGGACGTGGGGTGTCCGGAACCAGGCTGCCCGCTCCTTCACGTTTGCCACCAGGGCCTCGGCATAGAGGTCGATGTTGGCTGGGGTGACGGGCTCACTCATGTTGGGGTACATGCCATCTGGAGGTGGGTCTGGGAAGACGGCCACACCATTCCAGTAAAACCCCGACCTGAGGGCGGGCAGAAGGTTAAGGGGAGAAGACAAGAGCTTTGCAGACAGACAGGCTCAGACCCAGACACCAGCGTGCTGGCCCTGGGACCTCCGCACATCATCTTGCCCCGAGCCTGGGTTCTCCCACTCCCACGACAACCACGCGGACAGGATGAGACTCATCTGCTCATTCGTGCAGGCCACCTCCTGGTCCATCAGACAGGCTGGGGACAGGGCGAGGGAAGTGGGGCACTCGCCTAGGGTACAGAATGTAAGGGGGTGCCCAAAATCTCAGGAGTCAAGGCAAATGATATTTCAGTGCACTACTTTAAAAAATCAAAGTTAATGCAAAAACTCCACAATGAACAAAATGTCAGTGTTTTAAACAAAGACAGGATCAACATTAATGGATTTCTCCTTTTGCCTTAGGCTCCAATGTGGCTCGGCATGGCACCAACCCCAAGAATGAGCCTCAGGGGCCTAGAGAACCCCCAGTCAAATGCTGTCCCTGCTCACACTGTGCAGCATCGGGTGACACCCGTGGGGACGTTGTCTGGAGCCCACGATCCTAGGCAGCCTCCTGGCTCTGCCACTGCTGACACTCCCAGCCTCCGTCTCCTCATCAGGGAGATGTATGGCCAGTTGTTACGAGGATCGAATGAAAATAATTTATGGAAAGAAGCTGGACACAGTGCCTGGCACAGGGCAGGGCCTGACAGAGGCAATGACTGTCACCGAATCCATCTGAGGTTCTCCTCCCCAGCTCCCCTCCATCCTGCCTGCTTCCTTTCCTACTCCAAGAGGGCTGAGCACTTCGACCAAGGCCTCCCAGGCACAAAGGGCAGCGCTGGGGTTTGAACCCAGAGCCGTCCGGCTGCAGAGAGACTGCAGGCTGGCTGTTGCCGTGACATGGAGGCTTTGAAGCCAGAGAGCTGAATCAAATGCTGCTCTGCCACATTTGCCAGCCATCGGATGGGGGTGGGCTGCTGTGCCTTAGTTTCTCCCTCTGTAAGGAGGGGCACTCAGAGGGTCCCCCTCACAGGGCTACTGTGAGGGTTTCTGAGAATGCTGGGTGCTGGCTGCTCTGAAAAGCTGCCAGGAACATGCATTCGGGCTCGGTTCTCATCTTCTGTCCCTGGGGGTTCTCCTGGTCCCCACAGTGTCTTCATCCAAACCCTTCTGGGGAAGAAGGTGCACTCTAAGCCTAAATGCCCCCACCAGCAGAAAGGCTCCTTGCCCAGACTGTTCCCTGCTAAGCTGGGCCAGCTGTACCCCACCTGATCCTCAGCCTGACAGCCTTCACCTCCCTGCCCGCTGGTGAAATTATCCCAACAGGCTGATCACATCCTTCTGCAGGAGCTGGAAGGCAGCACCCTCTTGTCCCTATGCAGCCTGCCCTTCCCTGTGCATGTGACATGGGGTGTCCTCCTCCCCGGGGCTGTGAGTGTAGGAGACGCACAGACTGCTGTCGGGTCACCTGTCCTGCGTCGGGTGGTATGTGTTTGCCCACCTTGTGCTGTTTAGGGTGAGGACCCCTCCCTCATTGATGGGGTGAACAGGAGGTGGTTGGGACAGCAGGTGATTCCACAAGACGATGAAGAGCAGAGATTCATTCCATGACCCTGCCTCCTCCACTCCTCCCACCTTCTTCATTGTGATCCCCAACAGGGACAAGGACCCAGGGGGACAGGGAGGGTGGGGACAAACCCTTGTACCACCTCCCCAACAAAGCCAGCCACATGAGGAGTGGGTGGGGGAAGCATTTGTGTCAGGGGCCTTCCCCCCACATCCACAGCATCCCAGACCCGGCCCCCTCCGCCTGCAACCCAACACCTCCTCCAAGCCCAGCGGCAGGTGAGCGGATGGAGGCAGGGAGCCAGGTGGCCACTGTGGTGGAGGGAAAATCAAACTAGAAGAGTTGGAGGGTGTTAGAGAGGAGCTCGACAGTGCCCAGGGGACACCGTGCCCAGATGGGGGCTGGGTGGATGGCTGGGGGTCACCTCCCTCACCTTCTGGATGGGGGCCGCGGAGGCCAGAGCAGAAAGGGAGCTGCCAGGGCCAGGGTGGGAGGTTCTTGGGAACGCTGATGTAAAGACCTCATCCTTTAATTCTGCATTGGGACAGGGACCCACGACAAGAAGCAATTTGCAGTTGCACAGAACTGGAGTCAAATCCTGCCTCTCCCACTTACCAGCTGGGTGACCTTAAGCTGATCACTTACCCTCGCTGAGCCTCAGCTTCCTCATCTGTAAAATAGGGTTAATAACCCCACCCATTCTGTTGCGGAGGCTTAAAAATGTGAAACGCTATGTGGAAATTCTTAATGAGCTATTGTCAAAAAACTGCATGACAGCCCCAAGGGCGGGGCAAGCCCAGCTATCCTCAGAGTCCCAGGGGGTACAAAGGCCCAAGCAGGCAGGAGGCAGCTGCAGACAAGACGCACCTGCTGGAGAAGGGGATGTGGGACGGGGTGCAGTAGCTGTACTGGTCCATGACGTGTGTGAAGATCTCCTGCTGTGCCCACAGGGACGGGGACCCCCGCCACACGAACTGCAGCCCCTGCAAACCCAGAGGGAGCAGAGTGAGGGCTGAGGGGCAACGTGACCGCCCCAGCTCCACCTCCCCCAGCCCCACCTCCCCCTTTCTCAGTGGTTCAAGGACAAGGTCTCCCTCTGCTGCTTCCTCCGTTAGATTCCTCTTGTGCTCCCAAACCCACACGTGGTGGGATATGCCCTCCAGGAGCTGCTGATTCACCCCACCTGTTTCTCAGTGCAGGCTTCCCTCTGCCAGGGCCTCTAAGGAAAGCTCATTCTAACTCTGCTTGAATATCCCCAGGCACAGGGAACTCATCACCTCCCACCAAGTGTGCAGTCTATTTTTGAAAATTATTCTGATGTTTGGAAAGGGCTCAGGGTTACAAAGCAGGCATACAATCCCAGTTCATTAAGTACTGGCTCTGGGACCATACAGAAGTGCCTAAAGCCTCTGTGACTTGGTTTCTGCATGAGAAATGGGGACAGCCCTGCCCGCTCATAGGGCCATCTGTAGGCGAGATGGAGCTGACATGGGAAGTGTGCTCAGTGTTCAGCAGGGGCTGCTGATCTCCTACTGACAATACAAATGATACCACTCTTGCCCTCCTAGGGCCTAATCCACTTTTGTATACCTCCCTCTGGCCAGGTCCACCACTGCTCCCCAGAACTTTATTACCAGAGGGATCCGGGATAGGAGTCTTACCTTTTTGGGCCTTAGTTTCCTCATCTGGAAAATGGGGATAATTATAACTCCACCCATCTCTTATGGGTTGAATCGTGCCCCACCCCCAAAAGATGTGTTGAAGTTCTAACCCCTAGTACCTCAGAATGTGACCTTATTTGGAAGTAGGGCCTTTATAGAGGTAAAGTTACAAGTCAATCAAGTTGAAATGCGGTCATTAAGGAGGGCCCTAATGCAGTAGGACTAGTGTCCTTATAAAAAGGAAAATTTGGACACAGACATGTGCAGAGGGAAGACGATGTGAAGACACAGGGAGAAGACGGACATCCACAAGCCAAGGAGAGAGGCCTGGAACAGATCCTTCCCTCACACTTCCAGAGGGAGTGTGGCCCTGCCAACATCTTGATTTCGGACTTCCATCTCCCAGAACAGTGAGACAATAAATTTCTGTTGTTTAAGCTGCCCAGTTTGGCAAATCTGGTGCATGTTGCTACGGCAGCCCCAGCAGACTAACACAGCATCAAATGAAATGAGGGATGGATGCTACCTGGTGCCAGGCAGATCTCAGAACAGTCGCCCACACACCTGAAGAGTCATTAGGTCTCTGCTAACCATTCTCCCAGCTGAACACACCCTGCTGTTTCCTTGTCGGTCAGCCGCTGCCTACTGAGTGCTCTCGTCCCTGTGGAGGGTCCACAGGGGGGATCAGCCCAGCCCCAGGCCCAGCAGAAGGGGGGAAGAGGCCTTGAAGCTGGAGGCATCCATGCTGGGCCTGCAGCTCTGCGGGAAGCTAGGCATACGGGGAGGGGCACTCCTGGCGGAGGAAACAGCAAGAACAAAGGCCAGGGTACAGCCCAATGGTCTAGGGAGCTGCCAAGGACTCCCGAACGCCCAGCACAGAGCAGTGGCTTCCTGTGATGCTCTGAAGCAAGGAGGGAGGGCAGGAGTGGCGAGCGGGCCACAGATGTGGTGCTTGACTCACCTGGGCCTCCTGCTTGGCATCCTTCAGGTCATAGTCAATCCGGGAGATGAGATGTGCATTGAAGCCCGCCAGCGCAAAGAGGGTGGGGGTGGTGGCAGATGCACCAAACGGGTCGACGTGCCAGGAGAACTGTGGCCGGATCCCAAATGTTTCATAGAGAAACCCGTGTCCTTCTGCAAAGACAGCATCTCCTCGCTAGCACCTGGCAGGGTGGGCCCATACCTCCCTGCTCACGCTCACCCAGGGTGTCCCGCCCATCCAGCAGGCCGCAGTGCAGCTACCGGGCCAAACAGGGCCATGTGGGCTAGCAGAGGTGAGGGTTTCAATTTAAATGTTTAATTGTGGAAAAGTACACATAATATACAATTTACCATCTTAATCATTTCTAAGTGTACAGTTCAGTGGTGTTAGTTTATTCACATTATTGTGCAACCATCACCACCATCCATCTCCAGAATTTCCTCATCACCCAAACTGAAGTTCTGTCCCCATTAAACACTAACTTCCCATCCCCTCCCCCAGCCTCTGGCACCCACCATTCTACTTTCTGTCTCTATGGATTTGACTCCTCCAGGGACCTCATAAAAGTGAAATCACATGTCCTTTTGTGTCTGGCTTATTTCACTGAGCATAATGCCCTCGAGGTCCAGCCATGTGGTAGCCTGTGTAGAGGTGAGGGTTTTTGCGTGAACCTGGAGAAAGCGCTGGTTCTGATGACTGCTGCAGAGCTCTCGGGCATCACAACACTAAAAGGCTAAGCATGAACTTCAAATCTGAGGGTGTGGTGGTTCAAAAATGCATCCATGAACTATTGCTGCTTCTTCAATAGGTGAGGCTTAGGGCCCAGAGGGTGGCTGGACTCAGGGACTCACTTCTGACAAACACAGCAAGGCAGAAGTGCTGGTGTGTCCCTCTGGGACAAGATGATAAAGGGCCCTGCAGTTTGCACTGTGGTCACTTTCGCCTTCTGTCTGGACCACTCCTCTGGGCAAGCTGGCCACCCCATCACGAACAGTCATGCCGCGAGGAACCAAGCCCTCCTCTCACGGCTGCGTGACGAGCGTGGAAGCAGATCCTCTAGCCCCGCTCTAGCCTTCAGATGATGCGGCCCTACCCAACACCCTGATGGCACCTTCCTGAGAGACCCTATGCCAGAACCACCCAGCTAAGCCCCTCCTGAGCTCCTCACCCACAGAAACTGTACGTTAACTGTTTGTTGTTGGAAGCCACTAAGTTTGGGGGCAATCTATTATGTGGCAAGAGATAATCAATGCAAAGGGTTCTACGCCAGAATCACCCAACCAGTCATTATTTAAGAGCCACCACAATGAACCAGACCTTGGTCTCAGGGCTGCAGGGAAAAATGAAAGCCCAGACTTATATGCCATTGATTGACGTTCCCCAAGCCCTTCCCCAAAATATTATCTTCTTAACATCCTAAGTGATGGGTGACATAATCTGCATTTTAAGGATGGAAACAAGACTCAGGAAACTCTAGTAACTCATCTAGAGTCAAACTGCCTTCGTAGATGAACTCCCCTATCCTGCAGACCCTGGCTGAGGCCCGGACGACACCGGGATTCTGGAACAGAGCAGCCATCAGACCCCAAAGCAAGGGCAAGATGGGGAGGGGAGACTGCTAGGAGGCATGGGTGGGGCTGAAGAAGATCTGGGGTCAGATGCACAGAGGAGGTAACTGACGATCAGCCAGGGAGCCTGGGCTGGGAGTGGCACCTGAGTCCTCAGGAACACCGACCCGGCAGGCAGAGAAGGTGGAGAAGGAGCAGCCAGAGGCTGGGAGGAGGATGGGGACATGCAGGGTCCAGGGTGCAGGAGGGAGTGGTCAACAGCACTGCGCTGAGATGGGCAGGTGAGCTCTGAGGGCACCGCCTCTCACCAGATGGGGCAGCTGAGGGGGCGGGCCCATGGCTGCCAACCCAGCATGGCACCCAGCACCCTTCCTCACCCGCAGAAGCCTCGCTTTGTTCAGGGGGCGCCATGCCCGGCCTCGAGGGATGAATCACAGTTGATCTAAGCCAGACCTGGCAGGCTCACTCCCTTCTGTCAGATGTTTGTACTCTCAGCCTGCCTGGCAGCTAGAGGTAGGCACTGTTAAATAATTAGCTGGGAGGCCATCAGGCTGAGACAGCAAACTGAAATCCATCGCAGTAAATAGGAAAATAAAACATAAGCTTACCCAATCAGAAACTGCCAACCAGCCTCTAACTAGGGACTTTTCACTGTAACTAACCAAATATTTTCTTTGTCTTGCTTCCGTGAGTACCTTATAAAAGTTTCCCCCTCATGCCCCTTGGTGAAGCTCTAGTGCTTCCCGATTCATGAATCGCTGTTTGCTCAAATAAACTTTTTAAAGTTTTAGCGTGCCTAAGTTTATCTGTGAACAGAATGGACTATGGATATAGCCAATGACAAGTGAAGGTTAAGCCTGCCAGTTTCAGGGGAAGATTTCCCACATTAAAAAGAGAAATAGGAAGAAAGCCCCCTTTCCCCTGTTTTCCTGCCTTGAATGTGGCTGTATGGCAATATGATGCCTGGGGCTTTGGCAGCCATATTGTGACCATGAGGGTAAGGCCATGAGAATCACAGATATCAAGGTGCTGCCAAACCAGTCCCCAAACTATCCCCGTCTTGTTAAGTAAACAATAAATGTGCTTAAGACTCAAGCCACTTTACTCAGGTTTTCTGGCCCTCTTGCAGAAAGCACCTGAGACTTCCAGGTGACTAATGAATGAAACTGGTAATTGACCCCCAGTATATACCCTCTCCTTCCTTTTATCACAGTAATAACCACACACTCCCTCTCGGTTTGAGCAGGGCACAGGGATTCCCAGCCAGAGACTACATTCGTCAGCCTTCTTTGCAGCTAGCACAGGTCACATGACTCCATTTTGGCCAAAGGGCTGTGAGCAAAATAATGGACGACATTCCCCAGCCTAGAGGAGGCCATGCGACTGCGCTCTGGCCAACGGGAGCGTGAGCAGAAGTGACGTGGGCAGGCTCGGGGTCACCCTTCACAAGGAAGCTGCCCGCCCTCTCTCCACCATTCCCTTTCCCCCACCCTGCTGGAATGACAGCTCAGTGGGTGAGCCAGCAACGGGGGCAGGCAACACCGTGGTGGACGGCACAGCATCAAGACAGAAGCAACCTGGATCCCTGGATCACCCTGTGGAGCAGAGCCACCCAGTCGCCAGAGCGGCCGCCACTGCAGACTCTTCCACAAGAGAGAAAAAACCTTTCCTCCTGTAGGAGCCACCGTCACGTGGTCTCTGTTAAAGCCGCTGAGCCAGCATCCTAACCAGTACAATGACCAGGCCAAGACGCGGCTCGCCAGTGTGTGCGGGGCAGAGGCCGGGCTGCAGGGGCCGAAGGGGAAGCAGAGGAAGACGGGACATAGGAAGTGTGGCTACAACCCAGGCTGGAGAGACTTGCTTTCCTCCTTTTAAGATAATGCTAACTGTGCTTTAAATACTGCTGGGGAGGGGTCAGAGAGACGAGAAAGGTGGAAGGGAGTCTGACGACACAGGAGAGAGGGAACACTGGTAGAGCGGGAGGGGAGGGGCTGGGGGGACAACCGAGAGCTTAGGTTTGAATAACCAGGACAGCAGTGGCCACCCAGGGCAGGCCAAGGTGTCTCCTTCGCTCTACCTGGACCCTTCCCTTCCTCTGCTCTGGCCAGTGAGCCCTAGTGCCTCTGAGGCCCGAGCTGTGCTCTCTCCCGCTTGGGATGGGGGTGAGGGGGTCTTTCCCTCTGGCACCTGCCACTCCTCCAGGCCTCTGCTGAGAATCCCCATGGGGAATCTGTCACCCCTGCGGCTGCTACCCACACCCAGCTTTTCCCAACCACTGAGGTGCTGGGAACAAATGCTTTTCCCCTCAATGGAAATGTCACGCCTAAAATTAAGGTGGGTGTTGGCGTGACTGCCAGGAACGGGAGCTGGAGGAGGGAAAGGCAAGAACAGTGAGCTCCCTGGCTGCCTCAGTGCTCCCTGGGCCCCGGGGCCACCAGCAGGGTTGCTTGAGGAGATGCTTCAGAGCCCCAGCTACCCCAGGAGAAGGTCAGAGGCCTAGCGGCCCCTGACCCAAAAATCTCACCTGGGAAGCCACCTTGGGCTGAGCCGGGAGGCCGTGCCAGCCTGTGGGCTTCTTCCTTCACTGTCCAGGGCCTGCCTTGCAGCAGGGGCTCCACAGAGGGAAGATGGAGGACAAAGGGACCCAGACACAGCCAGGGGTCTAGCACCTCTCACACCAACACCTGAGAAACCCCAGCCCCTGGACACAATTCACAGCCAGAATCCCAGGGACACCTGGGATATGGTTTGAAAAGGCCGCCCAGAGAGTCTGACACACACCCTCTTGCCCCGCCCAAGGGACTACAGGTTAGAGAGAGAGGAGGAGCCAGACACACCTGGGTTTGAGCTCCAGCTCTGCTACTTACTGCACACAAATCCTTGTATGTCTCTGTGCCTCAGTTTCCTCATCTATGAAACGGGGCTGTTAACAGCACCGCTTGCTACCAGGCTGTCCTGAGGCAAGCAGGAGATAATGGAAAGAGAAGGGGCGGAGCTGACAAGGAACCTCGCTGACCAGGCCAGGTCCCATGCCGGGGACCCATCACATAGCTGACGGAGTGGCTCAGGCACATTTTGACAGCATTTGAACCTCCAATTTCTCCTCTGCAAATGGGCATTTGAAAGATTATCAATCTACAGGATTACCCCGAGGACTGAAAAAAAATAAGTACCTAGAACAAGGTGGTTATCACAAAAGAAACCCAAGGTCTGTCTCCTGAGGGCCCCACGAGTTTGGGCAGTTTTGGAAACAGAGCCTCCCAGAATCCACCCACTCTACAGTGTCTCTCCAGGGGTTCTTCCTGCCCCAAAGCAATGCAACCCCAGCATCCTGGGCTTCCAGTTGCTGTGCTGTAGGTCAGGCTTGCAGGGTCAGCCCTGGGGCGTTCAGGGAAGTGGGCGCAGTGGGCTGAGAGCAGAGGCGAGGGCGCTCCAGCTGTGGGCACCACCGGGGCAGGGCCATTCAGCGCCCCCACCCCCTGCCTTGCCTTGCCCACCAAGCACTTGTCTGGCCAGACCCTGTATTGAGCCCTGGGGACCCTGAGAGGAGCCAGACAGGGGTCCCTGCCAGGGGCAACTTACACTTTTGGGACAAAGGGGGTAGGCCATAAGGAACAGTGGGAACCCCAAAGGAGATTTCCTGGAGGAGGCACTCCTCAGCTATGTCTTGAGGATGGGATGGAGAACAAGACGAAGCACCACGAACGAAAGCACAGAGCTGAGAAACAGCACAGGAGCTGTCGCTGCTGGCGCGGGGTGGCGGGACCCATGAGTGAGGCCTGTGGAAATACTGCCCTCGGATTTGAAATGCAAAGACGAGAAAAGCATGGGCTTTGGAGTTAGGGAACCCCGGCAGGGTGGCTGTGGGCAAGGCGGCTCACTCTCTGAGCTTTGCTGGGGCAACAGGCACCCCCCGGGTGTGGGGATGCAGGGAGGGGCACAGGATGAGCTCCTGGCACACAGTCAGGGCTCTGTGCAGAAGCCACGGAGGAAAGGGGTGTGTCTATGACGCTGCCTTCTCGACGGAAGGGCGAAGCGTGGGGACTGGGCGTAGTCCAGACACAGAGCAGGAGCAGCTGAGCTATGGGAAGACTCCAGATCACAGAGGAGAAAAGGAGACAGTGCTAGAAACATCCTTAGCCAGCATCACACTCTACCTCGATGTTTCACAAATAGGGAAACTGGGGCCCACACTGCAGTGAAGTGACCATGGGACTTGGAGCTTCAGTCACTGTGCCTGGATTCACATTCCGGTTATTGGCCCTTGAGAGTCACTTCGTTTCTTTGGGTGTCAGTTTCTACATCTGCAAAATGGGACTGAGAGTCACAGTGCCTCCTCACCAGCCCGCCATTAGCATTGGGTGGGGGGGTCACCTGCGGAAAGCATTTGGAAAACAGCAGGTAGAGTGTCCCACTGCCACTGTGGGGGTGGTGGTGACGGTGACGGTGATGATGTTGGTGGTGGTAGAGATGCTAATGGTGATGGTAGTGATGGTGGTGGTGACAAGGGTGGTGACGGTGGTGATGGTGACAATGGTGGTGGTGATGATGGTGGTGACAACGTTGATAGTGATGGTGGTGATGGTGGTGGTGACAATGGTGGTGGTGACAGTGGTGGTGGTGGTGATGGTGGTGGTAGTGGTGAAGGCAGCTAACATTTACTGAGCATTTACTAGAGAACCACACACCCTACTAAAGTGTTTTATTCAAATTATCCCAATTTAATCCTCACAACAACCCTCTGAGGTAGGCATTACCATCAAACTCATTTCACTGATGAGGAAACTGAGGTTACATTCCTTGCCCAAGGTCACAGGGGTGGGAATTGGTACAGCCAGGACATACCCAGGCCATTGATTCTAGAGTCCATCCTCTTGACCCCTACATTCACCTCCCTTGGCCAGGCATGGACGTGGTGCTAGCAAATCACTGTTTTCACGGGCCAAGGTCCCCTGCTAATATAGTTTGGATACCTGTCCCCTCCAAATCTCATGTTGAAATTCTATCCCCTGAGTTGGAGGGGGCCTGGGGAGGTGTTTGGGTCGTGGAGGCAGACCCTCTCATGAACAGCTTCATGCCCTCCCGCAATAGTGAATGGGTTTTTGCTTTACTAGTCCACGCAAGAGCTGGCTGTTTAAAAGAGCCTGGTACCACCTCCTCCCTCTCTTGCTCCTACTCTTGCCATGTGACACGCCTGCTCCCCCTTCCCCTTCGGCCTTGATTGGAAGCTCCCTGAAGCCCTCACCAGAAGCAGATGCTGGCGCCATGCTTCTTGTACAGTCTGCAGAACCATGAGCCCAATAAACCTCTTTTCTTTATAAATTACCCAGCCTCGGGTATTTTCTTTATAGCAACACAAATGGACTAACAGATCTGCTAAGGGGGGAAGCCAGAGCTCAGACCCTGAGGGCTCAGACACCCAGTCCCAGTCCCACTGGAGGTCCCAGGGGACCCTGAGTGCAGGGCAGGGTGGCCAAACCTGTGAGCTGTAGGATCTGGTCATCCAAGTGGGTCACAGCCTCATCATGCATGACCTGACCTCCGAGGACAAACTCCAGGCGTCCTTCGTCCAGGAGCTGGCGGACCTTGGTGTGGGTGGGCAGAGAGAAAAGAGCCAGGTTACAAGTCCTGAGCATGGCTGAGTCTGTGGGGTATGTGCCTACAGGGCCTCATGTGCCCTCCATAAAACTCCTCACCCTTATTTACTTTGCAAAGGCAGGACACTGTCTGTTCTGGTTCACATTGTGTCCCCACAACCTAGAAAGCATGTGGCCCACGGCTGACATTTGAAAAATATATATATAAGATATATATACATATAAATAAGATATATATATATAAATATATAAGATACATATATAAATATACATATAAGATACATACATAAAAATATATATATAAGATACATATATAAAAATATATATGTATAAGATATATATATTTGCTTTTGAAATAATTTCAAACTTATAAAAAAGTTGCAAGAAATAGCACAAAGAGCTCCTGTACATCCTTTCCCTGGATTCACTCATTGTTAACATTTTTGACCTATTTGCCTTAATATTCCCCCGTTCTCTATGCACTTACTATATTTTTTCTAAACCACCCAAAGTAAATTAGCAATAGCATACCCTGACTCTAAATTTCAGTATGTGTATACATACAGCCATTTATAGACTGTACTTTTGGTTTACTTTTTAAAGGCACAGTATTTGTAGTTCATTCATTCAATAAATATTAACTGAGCACCTACTATACACCGGGCACTGTCCAGGCACTGGGGATTCAGCAGTGAACAAAGACAAAAATCCTTATGTCCAGGGAGCTGGGCTGACCACAAACCCTGATCTAAACAAGTCCTGTGAACAGCCCAGTGGGGTTTTGGCCTCGTGGTGTATGCTGGCATGGCCCTGGTCACAGCCAGACCACCCATTTGAGTTTCCTGCCTGGGTCTTCACTGCGCCACCCCAGCCAGCTGTGTCACCTGATGACTATGTTACCTGGCGTTTCTGCTGGTCCGAGGCGACGCCGCCCCACCATAGGCGGAAAAACTCCTGCTCCACGGCAATGAACCGGCGTTGCTGCCCGCGGGTTAGCTCCTCCACCACAGTGGTATAGACATTGGCCGCATATGCCCGCATGCTTTCCTGGGGAGGGGGACAGCATCACACCAGCCCCAGTTTGGGCTCTGAGAGGGCTTGTTCCCAAGGAGAAGACTCTAGGAAGAACAGGTGTCCCTGGGGCCCCTGCCACTGGCTAAGCACATCTGCACAGGGTGGGGGGCCCTTCCCTTCGTGTCCCCACTACTCACCCACCAAATGGCTATGGGGTGCCCCCTCTGCACCAGATGCAGAGTGAGGGCTGGGACTAAGAGGATGGAATGGGTTCCCCCGCTTGGATGAGATTGTGCTTTCAGATGAAGACACCCTGTGTGAGCAAAGGGATGTGCCAGCCAGGCCAGGGGTCAGGGACAGCTTCCCAGAGCGGGTGAGCAGGCTGGGCCCGGAGGGGGCAATGTGGGAGCAGCAGAGGAAAGCCCCAGGGGTAAGAGGAGGTGTGTTCCAGAGACCCCAAAGGGACCCTCTTGGGCTCAAATGAAGGGGCAGTGGACACCGAGAGGAGGAGCTCCCCGGGCTGTCGCTGGAGTCAGCCGCCCACCCTCCCCAGGCCAGGAGCTCCGTGGGCCAGAGTGCAGCAGCTTCCATTGGAGCCTCAGGGCCCAGCACCCAGTGGTGTCTAGACAGTGCTCGTTAAGTGTACGGGTAAGAGCACTGGGCAGGGAGTCAGGAGGTGTGGGGGTTATTCCCGAGTGACCTTAGGCAAGGCACTGACCCCTTCTGCGTCTCAGTTTCCTCTTCTGAAGACTGGCTGTGGCAGACACACTTCCCCCTACCCTGCTGTCTCCATCTTTGGGTGGTTCCCCCCCAAGAGGCTGCCAGCTGCACCCCAGGACTGGACTTAACACTCGGCATCAAACCCTCTTCCTGCTTCTCTCTCTTCTTTAAAATGTCACTGCTCATTTAGTAATGTCCTTTGTGAAGTCATTACACCCATACTCACAGAGGGTTTTTTCTTCATTTATTTAGGTATTTCCTTCCTCATTCTAAGAAAGAGCTCGAGAAGGGCTGTTAGTAATATCCAATCACCCTCCCCGAAACCAAAGGAAATCGAGGCTTTTCTCTCATTTTCTTTTGCACTCTTATCATTCAACAACATCCAGGCGCACCTGCTCTGCCAGGCATGGTGAGGACAGGTCAGGGGACAAAATGGATGAAGGCCCCGCCCCGTGGAGCTTACGTGCTAGTGGGGAAACAGACGATCAACAAGCCAGTAAGTAAAATATAGGGACTCTTAGACAATGACAAGTGCTAAGGACAAGCAGCTAAAGGGAGGGGGAGGGGATGCAGGTGTGGATAGGTTTGCTGGGAGTGCCTTGCCAAGAAAGGGACTTTGAAGTAATAACCCGAAGGAAAGGAAGGACTGAGTCCTGCACATATCTAGGAGGAAAGCATTTTGGGCAGGGCACAGCCAGTGCAAAGGCCCTGAGGCAGGAGTGGTATTGGAGGTGTTGGCGAAAGAGCACGTAGCCCAGCGTGGCTGGGGAGGAGTGAGGCCGGGTGGGGGCAACACCGCATCCCTCTGAGTTGTAGAGATCAACTGCCCACTGCGTGCCTTGGCCAGTGCGGGGCACACGCCTAATGGCGACTGAACATTTACAGAGATGACAATAATCTGAGTTCCTCCCTCCCCTCACATTCAAGGGGCAGAGGGCTGGGAATGCAGCCTTGGTGCCCACCTTCTGGTCATCTGGGGAACTCCAGGGCTGCGCTGAGGTCCAGCCCACCACTGAAAAAACCCTTTACACAAATCAATAACGGAGTGCAAGGCAAGAACTGTGGTAAGGGCCTAGCTAAAAATAAGGAACAGGCCTAGCTTAAAATAATGATAATAATTAGCCACTGTCCCCCTGTTTGCTTCTCTATAATTGCCACTCTGGAGCCACATGGCTGGTGGTCTAAAAATTCTTAGCTTTCTCCATAGATAACATCAGCTTTTTGAAAGCTAGGGGTTGTTTCTGAGATATCTTTCAGGTCCTGCATTCCAGTTGTGCAGCTGACCCACCCAGACCAGTGGCCCCTACCAAGGAACTGACTCAACCGGTCTTGTGACCCCCACCCAAGAATCCGTTCAACAAAGAAGACAATTTCTACAACCCTATGGTTCTGCCCCGAACCCAGCCAATTAGCAGACTCAATTGCCTACACCAAACTGTTTAAAAACCCTGTCTCCCAAATTCTTGGAGAGGTGGATTTGAGATATTTCTCCCATCTCCCTGCTTAGCACTACGCTGGATAAACTCTTTCTCTGCCGCAAACCCTGCTGTCTCAGGATACTGGCTTCCTCTTAGGCAGTGGGCAAATGAGCCTGGTTGGGCGGCAACACCAGCCCAGATCAGACCAGTTCTTGGGACCCCAGCAGCCCCAGGCTGTGCTGGGAATCTGACATCCGCCACTCCTGGAGTGTCCAGGCACCCTGGATATACAGTAAGGATTACTGTTCTCACTTTACAGATGGGGAAACTGAGGCTCAGGGGGCAAAGCCCCTTGCCCAAGGCCCTGAGCAGAACCACAAGATGACCACAGGCCCAACCCCAAAGCCTGTACTCGGGGGTATGAAGGACCCTGAACCGGCCTCCAATATCCCACCCTGCCAGGGGACCCGCCCCAGACTGCTTCCCAGCTGGCACCTGACTGTGCCCCCGCTCTGAAGCGAGCCCCACCCCTCCTGCTCCAGGCTCACCTTGGCAACGTCAACCCCCACACTGGAGTCCCCACTCGCCCCCGCCCCCCCCGACCTGGAATGCAGGGGCCCATCCAATCAGTGCGGCGCTGAAAGGGAAACTGAGGTTCAGAGTCAGGAAGTGCGCAGCCCAATGTCAGCGGCTCAACCAGTCCACAGCAGAGTCGGGTGTTGGACCCAGGCTGAACCTCCTTCCTCTGCGCTGGCATCCGGCCCGGGAAGCAAACCACACTCGCATCGGCAGGGAGAAGGAAGCCGCAGCTTCAGGGGGCGCGCGTGGAGCGTCGCCGACCACCCACCTGCACCGTGTAGACCCAGCCCACGTCCATGTGGCTGTGGGGCACCACGAAGACTCGAATGGGGCCCGCGGCCCGGGCCCCGGGCGGTCGCAGCAGAAGCAGACGCAGGAGCAGCGGCAGCCAGCGCAGTGGGCCCATCCGTGCGGCCGGCGGGGACGGCGCTCCGAGCTGGCGACCGCTGGGCCGCGCCGGGCCGCCTTCCGGGTCCCTGAGCGGGGGGCGGGGCAAGGGCGGGGCGGGGCGGAGCGGAGGGGGGCGGGGCGCGGGCGGCTCTGGCTGGGACGCTTAGCGCTCCACCCCCATCTCCGGGTCGCTGGCTGTCCCTGGCGGTCCTTTAAGCCCCGGCCCCGCAAGCCTCCCAGGTTTCCCCGGCCGGAGGGGACCGCCGCGTCGCCCGAGCCCATGCCCTTCGCCCTGCCTCTCTGAGCGGTCCCGCTTCGCGGCTGTGCAAACCTCAGCTCCGCGCTCTGCTTGGGGAGCTCCGCCACCGCGAGCTTTTCCTGATGACCCTCTCCCTCACATTGAACCCCCAGTCTGGGCGGCGCGATGGGGGGCATGTCACGGGGATGGTTGTCTACATTTTGGGGAGGAAGAACTGGCTTTCAGAGATAGTACTTGTCAGAGATCACACAGTTAGTGGAAGAGACGAGACTAACCTAAGCTTTCTGGGTTACTGGAGCGTGACACTGGGCAAGAGAGTTCACTCTTTGAGCCTACACAAAATGGGGATGATATGGGGGAGCTGTGAATTAAGTAAGAAAATGCACATAAAGTGGAGGCTTGAGCACAATGTCTCCTGTCCGCCTATGGCGGGGAGGGCAGTGAGGTCACATTGGTGCATCCTGGGGGGGTGTGAGTGTTGCCTGGAGCTTTCCCTGTCCCCTCCCCTTCCCCAGAAAGCAGGGTCTGTGGTTTGGGGTTTACTGCCTGAGAACCAAATGGCTGGGCCCCTGATTGGCATTTCTAGTGGGGCCAGAGCTGTGGCTCTGAGCTCACCTTGCTGGTTACCTTGCGGGTCACCTCACCCACTCATTCAGCACACAGAACCTGAAAACACGTTCTCCAAGCAACTGTGCATCTTCCTTCTGTCTTGCCCACCCTCTTGGGCCCTCTGCATCCCCACAGCCCCAGGTCAGGCCCTCTGCATCAGACATGGATAGCGCTCACCAACACCTGTGTCCTTGCGGCCTTCCAGGGCCACAGCTGGACTATCCTTCCCAGCCCATGCTGCATCCACGTGTGGTCACACCACCGAGTGTTAGCCAATGTGATGTGGCAGGGGGCTGGCGGGAACCACCTCCCACATGTGAGCTCCTCTCTCTTCTTCACCCTCTGCCCCAGTGGAGGGCACTCCAAGGACCTCATGGAGATCAGAGCCACCAATGAAGGCTCCAAAGGACCACATGAAACCAAGGAACTCCACAGACTTATTTTCTGCACATGAGAAATAAGCTTTTGTTGTGTTAAGCCACTGAGTTATCTGACAGAGCAGTGTCACGTATTGCAGCAGCCCCCAACCTTTTTGACACCAGGGACTGGTTTTGTGGAAGACAGTTTTTCCACAGATGGTGGGGGTGGGGGACTCGTTGCTGCCTTGGCTCCACCGCAGATCATCAGGCATTAGACTCTCATAAGGAGCGTGCAACCTGGATCTCTTGCACACGCCATTTGCAGTGGGGTTCACGCTCCTATGAGGGTCTGATGCCCCCACTGATGGGGTGCAGGGCTCAGGTGGTGATGTGAGCAATGGGGAGCGGCTGTGGGTCCAGGTGGGGCCCGGTTCCTGGCGTGCAGCTGCCCGATGTCGGTCTGCAGATCAGGGGTTAGGGACCACAGATGTATTGTATTTGCCAAAAATGGCCTTCACATCACCCATCCCACAAGCTCTTCATCGGATGTGATCTTGACATTCCTCCCATTGACAGATGGGGTCTACGTCTCCTCCTATTGAAACTGGGTGGGCTTGTGACTCATTTGTCACAAGAGAAGTAGTGAAAGTGGCACTGTGTGACTTCCACGACCTCTGAGGCTAAGTCAGAAAAGGCAAGGCAGCCTTTGCAGTCACTGGAGCACTCATCCATGGAGCTCTGGGTCACCATGTCAGCAGCTCACCTGCCCTGAGGCTGCCACATTGTAAGGAAGCCCAACCAGCCCACATGGGACAGACTACATGGAGAAGCCTGAGAGCACGTGGAGAGAGATGCAGCCCTGGCTGTTTCAGTGCCAGCCCCCATCTGACTACAGCCACATGTGACACCTCAACATTTTCCCTCCAGCCCGCTAGATCCCAACCGTGTATGTTTCACTCTTTGTACCTTCCCCAAGCCCTCTGCATTAGCTCTTCTTGCTGCAGCTGCTCTCAGGGACTCATAAGCCCCTGTGCTATTACCTGTTCAAGTTCCTTTCACTCTCAACTAGTACCTGTGATGGACTAGACAGCTCACCTGGTGGGAACCCTCAGATCTTCAGTGGGTCTGAGCCCCTGGTTACCACGCCGTTCTGGAGCTATGGCTGCTCACATGCCTATTTACTGTCCAAGTCAGGTGAATTACCACGTGGGTGCCAAACACAGTCTTCTCTGCTTCCATTGTGTGACAGCAGCCCTACCTCCTCTGATGGTCCAGGCCAATTACCCCTGCTAGATTGGTGACTCTTCTCCTTGCCTGCTGGTGTCTTGACGTGAGTAGCCCAATGTGACTGGTGTTGCTTGGTGGATGCATTTCCCCTTTGGAGACCAGATCCTCTGAACCTGCAGAGTCCGCAGTGTGGATGGGAAACACAAATTCCCCAAGTAAGTTGCTGCAAGTGATACTGAATCAGGCTGTTCCCGCTTCCTTCCCTTGATTCTTAGACCCATGCATTTTACCCAGTGGGGACTCCATATACTGGTCATTGATTTGGGGTGTATATGTACCCGGGAGGGTGTTGCCCTAGCCTCACAGGTGGCACCTCCAAGCTGGTGCTGTAGCTGAGACTTCAGCTGGCCAACCCATTCCCCCTCAGACTGGCAGCCTCTGGGTGGCATGGCACATAATAGGACCAGTAGACACTATGGTCCTGTGCCTGCCGACGCACCGCCTTTGCTGTGAAGGGGGTCCCTTGGGCAGATGTAGTGTTATACCCTCTCTTGGGGCCCTCCCTCTAGAGAAAGCCAGCAGCTATGTCACGAGGATGCTCAAGCAGTCTGTGGAAGGGCCCACACAGAGAGGAACTGAGGCCTCCACCCAACAGCCAGCACTGCCTTGCAAGCCACAGGAGTGAGTGCCTTGGAAACAGATATCCCAGCCCAGCCCCAGCCATCCTGGCAGATATCTTGACTGCAACCTCATGAAAGACTGTGAGCCACAAACGCGCACAGCTAAGTCTCTCGCGAATTCTTCTCCTACAGACACCGTGAGGATCATAAATGTTTATTGTTCTTTTAAGCCACATTCCTCAAAATACTTGGGTATTCTTTCCCCAGTGTCCCCAGAGTAAATGACCATTAGTTACACCAGGGAAGCACTGGGGGAATTGTTACCTGCCCTTGCCACGGCATGGCAGAGGCCTTCTTCCCAGGAGTGCGGTCTCTCCTTCAACTGATGGGTTTTGGGTTTGAAAACTGGCTCAGGTCTGGAAACTGGGCAAGGGGCCAGGACTTTCCTTTGGGGTGTCTGCCCCAGCCTCCTAACCCATCCATCCTTGATTTCTTCTGAGTATACCCATGTCAGCTGTCTATCTACTTTGCCCCCAGGGATAAACTATCTCTCTTTATGCCTCACCATGGATCTTGCTGGCTTTCCAACCTTGAAGCTCATTACGATGACTGCACTGACCTTGCTTCTGATGGTTAAGTGCAGGCTCCTGGCCTCATTTCTGTGTCCTCTTATTCCCAGTGTTGTCAGGAAGTCTGGTACTGTAATGGCACCTCCTACCACTTGCCCTGCCTACAGAGGACAGCTCCATCTCTGAACTACTTGGTGATGTTGGTGTTTGTTCAATGGAATGTCCTCTGGACTCCCTTGTGGAACATTGTCATGCAGTGGGTTTTCTGGCTACTCTAGCCCACAGCCACTTCTCTGAATCTTTTTTTTTTTTTTTGGAGACAAGGTCTAGCTCTGTTGCCTGGGCTAGAGTGCAGTGGCATCATCATAGCTCACTGCAACCTCAAACTCCTGGGCTCAAGCAATCCTTCTACCTCAGCCTCCCGAGTAGCTGGGACTACAGGCATGCACCACTACACCCAGCTAAAGTAGAGATAGTGTCTTGGTCTTGCTCAGGCTGGTCTCAAACTCTTGGCCTCAAGTGACCCTCCTGCCTTGGCCTCCCAAAGTGGTAGGATTACAGCCACTGCGCCCGGCCTCTCTGAATCTTTTGGTCCCTTCTGCCATCTGCCATGGTTTCTGACATCTGTTCTTTGCTTAGCATGGGTCAACAGTTTCTCCAAGCTTCAAGAGCTATCTCAGCAGCATGATGGCACTGTCTCCTGGTGTTAAATCCTACACGACTGGTGTCTTAGCTTGGGCCGTCATAATAAGAAACCACAGACTGAGTGGCTTCAACAACAGACATTTATTTTCTCACAGTTCTGGAGGCTGGAAATCCAAGATCAAGGTACTAGCAGTATTGGTTTTTGGTGAGGCCTCTCTCCTTGGCCTGTAGATGGCTGTCTTCTCCCTGTGTCCTCACATGTCACATGACTTTTCCTCTGCATATGCACAGAGAGAGAGACAGAGATCAATCTCTGGTGGCTCTTCCTCTTCTTGTAAGGACATCAGTCCTATCAGATTAGGGTCCCAGCCTTATGACTTCATTTAACCTTTAAAAAAAAAATTAACCAATTAATTTTTTTTTTTTAGAGACAGGGTCTCGCTGTGTCACCCAGGCTGGAGTGCAGTGGCATGATCATAGCTCGCTGCAGCTTGAACTCCTGGCCCCAAGCGATCCTCCTGCCTCAGCCTCCCAAAGTGCTGGGATTATAGGCATGAGCCACTGCACCCAGCCTCATTTAACTTTAATTACCTCCTTACAGGCTTTATCTCCAAATATGGTCACATTGGGGGTTAAGGCTTCAGTATATGAATTTTAGGGGGATACAATTCAGTCCACAACCGCTGAAGAGGGCTCCCATTTCAGTAAACCATTGCTGATCAAACCTTACATTCCTCCCGCACTGGGTCTGGTCGGAAGAGCTCTTGCCTTCCTGCTGCTACATGCTGGCTGGGCCCGCAGCTCCTTCGGAGTATGGTCCTGGTCCTCCCTTGCTGGCCCAGCATGTCCCCAGCTGGGCGTTGTTGTGACTTAACCCCACTGATTAATCTGGTTGTGTGTTGTGGAGTGGATTCTGAGGGCAGTCTGTATGTTCTCCCCAGTTGAAGGCCATGGTGTCATCTTCAGGCAAGAAGGGAGCACCGTCCTTTAAGAGAGGAGTTGTGCACATCCGCAGGCCCAGTGGGTTCAGGGAAACCTGGGGAACCACAATTTGGTGATTGTGCATTGACCCAGACATCCTACCTCTCTTTTCTCAGGGCCCCAGGCTTGGCCTTGTAGACCCGCCTGGGCTTTGCAGCTCTGCTCCCCGCAACCAAGTCCTGGGCTGCTTCTCGCTTTTTTCTGCCTCTAGCTGCAGAAGATGAGAGTCTATGTGCTGCCAAGAATATAAAGAATCCTTTTTCTGGCTTCCACGCTTGGCCTTCAGCTGGTGACTATTCACGCTCAGCTTTCCCCTGTCTTTCTCTGAAGCACTGACAGCTCCAAACGAGAGCCATACACTTCTGAAGTCACTATTGCTGCCTCTGTCTCAGAAGCCAGAGAGACACAGTGCTTCTGCCAGCAAATTCCCTTCCACTAGCACAACATCCCAGTTCGCTGCTAGTGAAAATTTAGCAATTACACCGCTACCGTGTTCCAGGACTATCTGTGTTCTTCCTCCCACCTGTGAGGGACCTTGAGGCCAGTCCGTCAGTGGATGATCCAACTTCAAACCCCACTTCAGTGTCGGCTCTTCCAGAGCACTCCTGGGGCCAGCTGTCACGGGGTGGGCTCCTGGGGAAACAGACTGGGAGATGGGTATTCGCACGTGGGAAGTTTAGTGGGGAGGCTCTTGGGCTTACCTGGAGGGGTTGTGAAGGAGGCAGGATTGGGTGGTGGAGGTGGAACTCTAAGATAGTTACAACACAAGTCTCAGCTGACCCTGTGGAGAGCTCTGAGATGGCTCTTTGATGCCATTGAAGTGCCTTATCCCTAGCCTAGCCTGGCCTTTATCTCTCAAAGCTAGTACACATTTAGCTCTCCGGAAACATTCTCTAAGGTAAGGCATACTTGGGGGAGACGGGTCCTGGAAGGGCTCCAGTGGCCACCCTCCCCCGACCTCCATCCTGGGATGAGGGTTTCTTCTGTTTATGGGGGGTACTTAGTTGGGGTACTCCCATGGTTAACGTGGGGAAGGGGAAGCTTCCCCCAAAGGGGGAGATGCTTTTCTGGAAAGAAGAAATAAATATCCATTATAACAAATAAAACAATACAAAAACTATAAAGATTTATTATTAGTATCTAGATCTGATATTAGTGAGTTCTAGGGTTAGTCGGTAATCTTGGTTTAGGGTGTTAAGCTTTCTTCAGGGGAGTCATCCATGTTCCTGGTGCCTTGATTTGTCAGACAAGAAAGAAAAAAATATTTACTGAGCACCTACTATGTGCTAAACCCTGTTCTGGGTACTAGAAGTCAGAGGAAATTCCCTGTCTTCATGTAGAGCTTACATTCAGGTAAGGGGAAACAGACAATCAGCAACATAAATAAGCAAAATATATATTATGCTGGGCAATGGTAAGTGCTAAAAAGTTGAAAAGATAGGGATGGTAGGGTAGGGCTCAGTTTAAATGGGTGCATTTAAAAGAGCATTTTAGAGAAAGCCACTTGAAGTGACATGAGTGAAGGAGGTGCAGGAGAAAGCCATGTCGATATCTGGAGAAAGAGCTTTCCAGGCAGCAGACGCAGCAAGTGCAAAGGCCCTGGGGCAGGACTGTGCCTGGCAAGCTCAAGAGCCACCCTGTGGCTGGAATGGAGGGAACCAGGGGAACAGCAGCAGGAGATGAGGGCTGAGAGACCAGGTGGGAGGCTCTTGCAATAGTCTGGGTGAGACATGATGGCAGCTTGGACCTGGGAACAGCAGTCGTGACGCATGGTCAGATTTGACTGTATGTTGAGGGAAGAGCTGGTGGAATCTGCTGGTGAATGTACTCTGCTGTTTGAGAGTAGGGCAGTCGAGGATGACAGCGTGGTCTGCGCACAGTGTGCCTGGTGTGAGGTTGATAAAAAGTGTTCGTTTCTTTTCCCCTTTGTCACCCCCCCCCCCCGAACTCAGTGTTTCCTGAGCTGTACCAGCAGCGAGGGAGGGTCTATCTTGGGCTCTGGACACACCCTTCTGTGGCTGCGGGTGGGTGAAGGATTCCTCACTGCAATGGGGCTGGGGCAGTCCCTGAGGTCGGGGGAAGCATCTGGGCAGCTTCTGTGACAACCTCGGATGAAAGTTCAGCTTTTCTTCCCTAGGGGGTTAGCATTTCACTGCAGGGACAGACTACAGCCTAGAATCGTTTCTTTCTAAGAACAGGCTCTGGCGTGCCCAGCCTGAAGAGGCTATTTTAGGTTTTGGTTGTTACTTTGGTTACTAGTAGCAAATTGTGTCAGAAAAAAAGCTGGTGCCAAATGTGTTCTCCCTCTCCAATGAGCTGCACCGCGAAAGCTCGCCATTTGAATCAGAGCACTGCACGAAAATCGCAGAGCGCTGGCGTTCCCAGAGGCACGCATGGGCACTCTGGCTTGTGACCACTCCTTGGAGTGGGCCGTGGCTGCACGCGAAAAGCGTAAAGCTCGTTCTCTGCCTTATCTAACAGAATCATTCTAGGTGATGCAGAAGGAGCAACGGCCTGACTTCTCTGTGCAGGTGTGCGGGTTTGCAGTATGGGCCCACCAGTGCCGTCTCCCGCTCAGTCTGGGCCTTCTCGACATCGGCACTCCCCATTCTGTCAAGTGGGTGGGACAGGTCTGAAAGGCTCACTCCTGCCTTGATGGGCAAACTGCCTAGGACATGCCCTATGCTGAATGGTTTCCCCGACTAGCAGTGTGGACCCCTGCATGCTTCTTTTCCCAAACCTTCTAGAGCTACCCAGTGTGTCCCTTCCAGAAGCCCAATCCTCAGCTTGCATTTCAGTCAATGCAGGATTTGGCCGCAACCTGCCTTCCTGGCCTTACCTCCCACACTCTTCTACTACCTTCCTTCCAGCAGCTGCAGCCAGGCCCTGTTGCTCCCCACCCTCACAACCTTTCCCTCAGCTATGCGTCTCCTCTGCCCGGAATAAGCCTGCCTCTTCCCATCACCACCCCTACAGGCTGAATCCTTCAAGGCCTTTTCTACCTCAGGCCCTTTGCACATGCTGATCCTTCTGCCTGGAAGCATCTTGCTCCCCTCTTTGTGTGGCAGATTGCTATTTCTCCTTCATGTCTTACACATGGAAGTTCAGAGAGATCTTCCATGAACTTCCCACCACCTCCTCCTTAGCATTTGTTGCTGTATAGAATTCTATACTAATTTGTGTCTATGGTTAACATCTTCCCCACCCACCAGACAATACGCTCCATGGGGCTTTGTTTTGTTCACCACTGTATTCAGCTCCTGGGACAGAGGATTGTTGTTCATTGTTGAAAGGACAAATGAATTTAATTGTTACATACAGGCCTGGTCTGGTGGCTTACACCTGTAATTCTGACACTTTGGGAGGCCGAGGCAGGAGGATCACTTGAGCCCAGGAGTTCAAGACCTCCCTGGGCAACATAGTGAGACTTCGTCTCTACAAAAAGTGAATTAGCTGGGTGTGATGGCTTACGCCTGTAGTCCTAGCTACTCCAGAAGCTGATGTGGGAGGATCCCTTGAGCCCAGGAATTCAAGGTTGTGGTGAGCTGTGATCGTGCCACTGCATTCCAGCCTGGGCAATAAAGTTGAGATCCTGTCTTTAAAAAAATAAATAAATAAGTAAAATTTAAAAATAATAATATAACGGTTACATACATGCCTGTCTCCCCTTCTACACACTCGGGGAAGTGGGCCTTGCCCATGGTGCAGCGTGAAAAGCTCAGCTGCGGCGCTCATCACAAGTCTGCCTTTCACCTGCTGTATGAGCAAGTCACTTAACCCTGGAGCAGGACCAAAGCATTGTTCCACTCCTGGCAGCCTGACGCAGAGCCTCAGGGTTCTAACTTTTAAAATGGGCATATTTATGTCTATGTACAAGGTTGTTGTAAATCTGAAACTAGGCAACGTCAAGTGACCGCCCAGTGCCAGACCCAGGTCCACCCCACCCCAGGTTATAAGGCTGCCTCTGGGACCTGCATTTACCAGGAAATACACACTGAACTTCCATTCAGTGTCAGCTCAGTGGTGGGAGCTGAGCAAACGGGATGGTGCTGCCCCCAGGCTGGCCTTGTGGTGGGAGACAGGCCCCGCCCAGAGGAGAAGCTGCTCTGGTGCTTTGGAGGCTTCTGGGAGGACCCTGGAGGAGCGGGTGAAGAAGCTGGGCCTCCAAGGGCAGGAAGGAAGAGGGAGGAGGTCAGGGGCTTAAAGGGCAGAGGACACAGAGTGATCCAGGGTGCTAGGTGGTGTGTAAAGGGACCAGGGTGCAGCTCAGGGTGCAGTGTAGGACCTAGAGCTGGGAGCTGGTCCTGGAAGGACAGCCGGGGCAAGGTGGGTGGGCTGCCCTTCGGGTCTGGGGCCTGGGGGCCTCTTCCCCGTCCCCTACGCCTTCTCTGCTTTCCACACTCCCTGGCCAGTCCTTCCTGGGGGGTAAGGGGAGCGGAGGGAGGAGTGTGGGGGGGAAGAATGAATGTTTACCGGCTGCTGCTTGGTGGGGTACTGTGCTCGTTTAGGATTTGGCAGCCAGGGCGCCAAGAGGGGCAGCCTGCCACTCGTGCCTCGGGATCCCTCCTGGGAGCGCTCCCTCCTCCCTCCTTGGAACTGCCTTCTCTACGCCCTGCCCCCTCCCCGCGGGACACCAGACTCCTCGTGGACACTGGGGTGGGGGCTGGGCGCGGTGAGCAGCGACCCTGGCCCCCAGCAGGGCCCGCTTGGGGAATGGCTGGGCACACAGGGGTCTCAGCCTGGAATCGGCCAGTCCGAGTCTGAGTCCCGCCTCAGCCGCTCACTCTGGCTGAGTCCCTTCCCCTCTCCCTGCCTCAGTTTCTCCTCGGTAAAATGTGCATCACCACAAGGCAGGCGCCCCGGCGCGGTGACGGCTGGCAGGGGCGGCCGCCGCGGGGCTGGTGGGCGGGGCAGGAAGGGGCGCTGCGGCCGCGGCTACAGCCCCGGCGCCCGGCTCGCCCCGCTCCGCACCCAGCCCGCGCCTCGCACCGGAGCCTGAGCCCCGCGCCCCGCGCCCCGCGCCCCGCAATCTTCTCCCCGCGCACACCCTGCGCCCACGCGCGGCGCCCGCACCCTTCACCCCGCACCTGCACCCGCACCCCACGCTCGGGCGGAGCCTCCCGGGCGCGCCGCCCGCCCGCGCAGGGAGCCGAGCCCGGAGGAGGCGGAGGAGGAGCGGCTGCCACGCCCGGCCCCCCGCGGCCCCCGAAGACGCCCGAGCGGTCGCAGCCCGCGGAGCCGCCGCCCGATGTCGCAGCAGCCGGGTTAGCCTCGCCGCGCGCCCCCGCCCCCCGCCCCCGGGCCCGGCCCGCGCTCACCCGCGCCCTTGCTGTTTTGCCAGCTGGCCGCGCCCCCGCCGCGCCCGCCGCCGACCAGGGCTCCTGGTGCCTGTGCCAGCTCAATGGGGCCGCCGACCTCGACGTTTCCGAAGGTAAGCGCGGGGCTCGAGGGCGCGCCCGCCCCAGCCGCCCCTGGAGCCACCGCCAGCCCCACCCCGCCCAGCCCCGCGGCCCCGCAGCCCACGGGGCCGCCCTGGTCCGCCCCCTCCCTGCCCCGGGACGCAGCCCTCTGCGTGGGAATCCCGCGACGCCCAGAGAGCGCGCGTCTACGCCGGCCGGAGCGGGACTCCGAAAGCCCGGACACTGACCCAGGCGCAGTCATGGGGCAGGGCCGGCTCTGCTGGGGTCAGAAGTGTCCGGGCCACTCGAGAGGGAACCCGACAGAACCGGATTGGAACACTGTCTCCGGCCCTTGCCCGCTGTGCGCACCTGGGCAGATCCCTCCAGTTCTGTAAGCCGCAGCGTCTCCTCCCGAGAACGGAGGACACGATTGTGCCCACCTCGCTGCGAGGCTGGAAATGCGGGCGCGGGGTCTGGCACGGAGTCAGGGGTAAAACCTGGGTGCCGGACGAGTTTAATTAGTCCCGCCTGGGCTACCCCTCCAGCCGCGTCTACAGCGCTCCTCCAGCGGCCAGCGCTGCCAGGGCTGCTGAGTCAGGAGGCTTGCGCTGCTGCTGCTGCTGCTGCTGCTGCTGCTGCTGCTGTTTGGAGAAGCTTTTGCTGCCAAGTGACAGCCTCATGGCAGCGCTGTGCCCAGAGGGGCCTGGACGGGAGTCGGTGGGATAGACAGCTCGACTTGCACCTCCTGGCAGGTGACCAGGGACGGCGGTACAGGGCTGGTTTTTCTGCTGAGGTCCCCTGGGTCAGGGGCCATTCTGCGGCCTGAGAGGCTGAGGGGTTTCTTTCTGGCTGGAACAGCTGCAGCAAGTGGCCTGGGCAGGGCCCTGCCTGCATTGAATCCTCGCTTCACTTGGACTGGCCAGATGGCCTTGAGCAAGTCATTTACTCTCTCAGGGTCTCAGTTTCTGTTCTGTAAAACGGGGATGATATTGCCTAGCTGGCAACGTTGTGGCAGAGATGGAAGGAGACGCCTGTCAGGCACGTGGTAAGTGCCTTGGAATCTTAATTTTTGCTTTTCTCTTTCTTCCTCCCTTCAGAGGGTCAAGTGAGGTGGGTGACCTAAAGTAGAGGGCTGGTGGACGTGAGGAGGGTAGTGGCTTCTGTCACTTTTTAAAATGAACATGCTGTGTTCGAAGTGCTTTCAAATCCACCCGTTGAAGCTTCGCCACATTATCCCCATTATATGGATAAGGAAACGGAGGCACAGAGAAGTTAAGGAGCTTGCCCAAGGCCACACAGCTGTACATGGCAGAGCTCTAGTCTATGCTCCTCTCAGGGCAGTTCCGCTTGCCTGTGCTGCACTGCCAGCAAAGCAGAGGGCAGAGGCTGTGGCAGAAGTGGGGCTCCCGTTGTCCACAGGCAAGCTCCCTGGGCTGGCCCTCAGCACCCCCCGATCTGCTGCAGCCTCCTCTCTGGCCCCATCGTCCCCCACAGATGCCCCATGCTCTGGTCACCTGCTCACGCTGAATGCCCTCCAGGCTCCTGAGTGTGTCTTTCTCTGCTGGAGGCTGGGAAGTTCGAGATCAAGGCACCACAGACCCAGCATCTGGTGAGGACCCGCTTCTTGGATCACAGGAGGCACATTCTCGCTGTGCCCTCACGTGGTGGAAGGGGCCAACTAGCTCCCTTGGTCCTATTTTATAAGGGCTCTAATTTCCTCCTAACTACCTCCCAAGGGCCCCACCTCCTAATACTATCACATTGGGGGTTAGGATTTCAACATATGAATTTGGGGGGGCCACAAACATTCTGTCCATAGCAGGGGGGATTTCTGAGGGATTGTGCACAGGGGCAAGGGCAGGGCCGAGTGTTAGGAGTATGTAGTTAGCACAGTGGTCACAGATAGTGCATGTTGCCAGTTTGTAGCCCTGGGTGAAGTGTAGTCTCTTTGCCTCTGTTCTGTGTGCCATGTGCCTGCCAGTGTTTCTCCAGAGCTGCCATTTATTGGGTCCTTATGTGTGAGCCTGGCACTGCGGCAACACTATACCACTACCTCACTTACCCTTATGTCAGCCTGTGAGGTGTGGAGACACCCCCATCCCCATTTTACAGAGGAGAACACTGAGGTGCAGCAAGGCTGAGCAGTGTGCTTCAGGCCGCTGGGCAGCCAGCGGTAAAGCCAAGATCTGACTCTGCTCCTCCTGCCTCCGCTGGACTGTGAGCTCCTCTCCCAGTGTCTAAATTTAGGTTCTGTTCTGTGCTTCCTTGTCCGGAAATGAGCTATTGTCAGGGCCGCGCCTGCTCATCAGAGCCCCAGACTCAACGCACAGCGTTTCCCTGGCATCGCAGAGCGCAGGGCTGGGAGTCAGAGCCACAGGCTGGGCGGCAAATTCCGGGCTGGGCGCTCGTGAGGCTGGGAGGACAGTGTGGAGATCCTTCTTTCCTAGGTCTAAAGGGACTGGCTGCTCAGGTCTTTGTCCCAAGCTTGGCCCAGCACAGGGCTCCACACTGAGTAGGGTGTGGCTTCGTGCTGGGGGGCCACTGTTGCACTCTCTTTTGCACACCCCCGGCTGGAGGCTGGCATCCCCATCAGAGCCTTATCAACCATGTGGTCACTGTCTGTCCAGCAGTCTCTCCGCAGCAGGAACCTGAAACCCAAGCTAGTCTGACTCAAGCACATGGAGCTGATTGGGCGGATTGTTGGGAAGTTCAGGGGATGCCCTGGTTTTCGGGAGGCTGGACGCAGGAGGCAAAGCCCGCAGTCAAGGCTCAGACCTCCAGGTCCCAGCAGGAGACCCTGGCAAGGGCTCTCTTCCTACTGCTGGGCCAGTCTCTCTGTCCCCATGGATGGGCTTTCCTGTGGCAGGGGATGGGACCCCTTGAGTGACAGCCCCACTGGAACCACAGGTAACAGATGGTAGCTGAGGGTAGTATTAATCCTATTATCTAGCATTTATTGAACACTTACTGCACGCCAGGTGCACATTAGGTGTACTAGATGCTCTCTCGATGATGGGTGTTACTATTGCAGACACTTTGTAGATGATACATGAGCTGTGGTGAGGTTCAGAGGAGTCACTTGCCCTAAGCCCCACAGCCAGGGACTGTCCAGCTGGGGCTGGGTGTCTTTAAGAGGGCAGGTGCTGAGGCTGCTCAGAAGCTTCTCAGAGGCAGCTGGCCGCCTCCTTCCTCCTGCCCCATCTAGCAGGTGTCTGCCTCTGGTTGACAGGGAAGGAGGCCCAGGGCAGGAAGGGTTTGCCTGGAGTCACACGGCAGGTCAGGGCAGAGCTGGGGCCATATGGGATGCACCCACTTAAGACCAGGGGCCTTTCTGCCTGCCCGTGTCACCTGAGTTTTCTGTGCCCAGGTGGGGGAACATTCTGCCGTGGCCAGTGCCTCAGCTCTGTCTCCTTTGCTCCTCCTTCACCTCTCCCACTCTTGGTCAAGCCATGTCTCCCCTCTTCTGGACAACCTGAGAGCCTCCTCATCCAGATCCCCCAGTGGCTCCCTAAAATAACCACGTGGACCTCTGCTGTGCCCATCTCCCCGGCACTCACTACACGTCAGCCTTTTCACCCTGGTGCACATGGGCTCTCTCCTGCCCCAGGGCCTTTGCCCCTGCTGTGCTCTTGGCTCCTGGTGCTAGCATAGTGCTCACTCTTCCTTGCCCTTCAGGTCTTGGCTTTTCTGTCCTCTCTCTGGAGAGACCTTCCTTGTCCCCCCATCGAAATCTGCCACACCCAGTGAATCCGTCAGAGCACCCGGTGTCCAGCAGAATCTGTTTGTTGCTGACCTTGTACCTGCACCCTCCTGCTGTAAGGTCCCTGAGAACTCATCTGACTCATTCTCCCTGTGTCCTCAGGGCCTGACTTACCGCTCTGGTCAATGATGTGGTACCGATGCATCAGGTGTGTGTGGGCAGCACTGGCGAGTGGGCCAAATATCCTCCCCAGATTTTTAGTGTCAGTGCAGCAGGACTGCAATGAAGTGAATTTAAGATGATCATTTCCACTCTTCTTCAGGGAAGGACTCCATTATCAAATAAAGTGTGATTAACCATGACCTCCTTGAGGGCTGGCACTTTCACTCCCCGGTGTCTGCCTAGGAGGCTGTGCGGCCTTTGTCCCCCCACTCCCGGCTTCTCTCTGCCCTGGTCCACGCCCTGCCCGGCAGATCCCGTCAAATGCACCACTTGCACCTCTGTCAGGAGACTTTGGGGTGGGTTTTGCCGACAGGAGGTGTTGCCGGGAGCTGGGAGGGCAGGCGGAGAGTGGGGTTGGTGTGTTGCCTCTTCACCCCCTCCCTCCTCTGGGAGGAGGTGCGGTAGCTGCATCCTCCCATGATCATAACCCAAGTCAGGTGTAGCCTGGAAAGACAGCTGTGAATCTTCCCAGTAGTAAAACCCTGGGTGGGGCATCTGGTTGTCCATTTTGCTAGGAAGGAATGATGGCCCGAGGTAGAGATCTACACTACCGTGTGGGCCAACGAGCTGGGCGGGGGCTTGAAGGAGGATGGCAGGGTGGCCTAGGGGGGAGGTGTGTGGCTGGACCTCTTAGAATGAGTATAGGGTGTGAAGGTATTTGTGCCCACAGCAGTCAGGGTTCCTCAGAGCAACAGAACCAATAGGAGATACACACACACACACACACACTCGTGCACACATATATAAGGAACTGGCTCACACAGTTATGGAGGCTGAGAAGTCCCATGATCTCCATCTGTAGGCTGGGAGCCAGCAGAGCTGGTGGTGCAGTTCCAGTCCGAAGGCCTGGGCACCGGAGGGCTGATGGGGGTGAGGGGTGAGGAGTGAGTCCCGCGGCGGAAGAAGACTGATTTCCCATCCCAGCTCAGCAGTCAGGCAGCGAGAGCAGATTATTTCTTCCTCTACCTTTGGTTCTGTTCAGGTTCTCAGTGGGTTGGCTGAGGCCCCACACACTGGGGAGAGCTGTCTGCTTTACTTAGTCCACTGATTCAAATGCTAATCTCTTCTGGAAACACCCCCACAGACACACCCAGAAATAATGTTTGGCTGGCTAGCTGGGCATCTGTGGCCCTGTCAAGTTGACACGTGCCCCGTGCTGTCACTCCAGAGGCATCCGTTACACAGGAAGTTCTCTGTCATCAGATGGATGCGATAACCCCCCTCCAGATGCCAGGCATCCTCTTTTCCAGCCACACCAGTGCTTGCTCATGGGCTCGTGCACGGAAAAGGGCACAGATGGAGAAACATACAGCCGCAAAACGTGGACTTCAACTTGCCAGGGCTGAGCCGGTCACTGCCACTGCTGAGGGCCCAGTCTCCAAGGCTAGGGGACAGCAGTGACCTTGGGCATGGCAGCATTACCTGGGGGAGACCAGCTAGCACCCCATGGCAGGTTGGTTTCCTTGTTCTTGGGGGATGGATACGTAATCCAGACGCAGAATTGCCTGCACTTCGCACATGCTTCTGTCAGCAATATAGTTACAGAATTCCTGTTCACAGTCACCACGGCCCAGAAACGTCACCATCATTTCAGGGATTCCTGTTGTGATGGGGAAGTGCAGCAAAGGGCTCTCACCCGTGGCATTCACTTGTCATCACCCAGAAGCAGTTGGTTTGATAGAGAGGGATGAGCCTGCTGAAGGCTTCTGTGCCAGCATCAAGACGCCACCCAGCAAGGTGGGGCACGGTCCTGAAGCAGGAAACGTGCGGCTTAAGCCAGTGCTGACTGTGCTGTGCCAGCTAATCCACAGCCACATGCTCAGGTAGGAGGGCCAACAGAAGGAGTTAGGAGGAGCCCCTCACTGTCGTAGAGTAACAGGGTGTCAGATAATTTATCATCCAAAGTGGGACACTTCAGAGAATGAAATGGTGCATTATTACTAATTCCACAGGACAATCCAAGACATATGGTTGCTCTATTGGTTTGCTAGGGCTGTGCTATGGTCTGAATGTTGATGTCCCCTCAAAACCCATATGTTGAAATCTAACCCCCAATGCAGTAGTATTAAGAGGTGGGGCCTTGAAGAGGTGATTAGGTCATGAGGGTGGAGCCCTCACGAATGGGATTAGTGCCCTTATAAAAGAGGCCTGAGGGAGCCTGTTTGCCTTCCCTACATAAGGGTGCAGTGGGAAGGTGCCATCTCTGAAGCAGAGAGCCCTTGTCAGACACCAGATCTGCTGGCACCTTGATCTTGGACTTCCCAGCCTCCAGAACTCAATCAACTCTGTTGTTTACAAATTACTCAGTCTAAGGTATTTTGTTGTAGTAGCCCAAATTTACTAAGACAGGCTGCCTTAACAAAGTACCACAAACTGAGTGGCTTAAACGATAGAAATTGATTGTCACCCAGCGCTGGAGGCCAGAAGCCTGAGATCAGGGTGTTGGCTGGGTCGGTTTCTTCTGAGGAATGAAGGAGAATCTGTCCCAGGCCTCTTCCAGCTTCCTGTGATTTGCTGGTGATCTTTGGCATTCCCTGGCTTGTAGACGTGTCACCCAGATTTCTGCCTTTTTTGTCACATGCTGTTCTTCCTGTGTGCTTATCTCTGTGTCCAAATTTCCCCTTTTCATAAGGACACCAGTCATATTGGATTAGGGACCCAACCTACTCCAGTGTGACCTCACCTTAACTAGTTACACGTGCAATGACCCTATTTCCAAATAAGGTCACATTCTGAGGTACTGGGGTTAGGGTTTCAACATATGGATTTTGGGGGGACACAAGTCAATCCACAACAGTCACCCCCTTAATAACTCCTTGAAGTGTCTTTGCCTCCAGTCCCTTAGGTGTGGTGTGTTGGGGGTGCTGGTGCCCAAACCTCCACCAGGGAGCAGGGTGACAGTTCCGTGATGCTGGACACTGAGACCAAGGCCACTTGGAGCTCCTCCTGCTGCTGAGCTGCCTGGGGGAGAAGGGGGCGCTGTGATGAGGGGTGACTGATCCTAATTACCAGAGGGAAATTGGGTCACTACTTGATGCTATCTGGAGCCCAGAGGATCCCCTGGAATACTTTTTATTACTGACACATCTAATCAAAAAGGTCAGTACCCACAGAGATGGAGCAGGACAGACCTAGATGTCAGTTACATTTGGGTCACTCCCCCAGGAAGGGGACCAGGGACCTGCAAGTGGGTGGAGGGAGAGGAGGGGCTGCTGGTTTGTCCTCTTCCCCCCACTCACCTTTCCTGGCCACCTGGAAGGGAGAGTCCCAGTGGGACAGTGTCATGGTGCAGGCCCCAGGCAGGGGCATGGCAGAGTGGCATCTCCCTTGGTGATAAAGTCACTGGTAGGACCTTGTGCTTCCTCTGTGTTGGGGTGAGGGTTTCTATCTGAAAGGGGACGAGAATGGCTGTTGAGTGGCCATGCGGCAGCCTGTGTGGGATCCTCTCCGTGTCACTCCTGGGTCTACTTCTCGCCCTTCTCTGTCCGGTGTGGTGCCCCAGGGGCTGTGTCACCTGAGCCCTTGCCCTCTGGCTTCCCATCAGGCTGTGGCCAGCAGGAGGCTGCAGCTGGAGGTGGTGGGGCAGGAGGACGGGGAGGTGGGGTATCCCCTGTCCTTCCCCCACTTTGGTGCTGCGGTGCTAGGGGTGGCTGCATCCTCCGTGGTCACAGCTCTTGCCAGGGGACCCTCTCTCATGGTCCCAGTTCTCCTTGTGTTCCTGGAGCCACTTCCTCCCTCGCCTTCTCAGCCTGGAGGGGAGCAGCCTTCTGTCCTCGCTAGTGCCTGGACACGGTGCCCAGCATGGTGCTCCTTGGTTCCCTTAACTCCACCCTCACCTCTGCAGGTCGCCATTCCCTTCTCTTCCGTCAAGCCATCTGGGGTGAATTCTGCCTCCAGTGAGACCCCAACAAATACGGAGGCCAAGTGGCACTGGGGAATGAATAGGCCACCCTGAGACCAGATCTCTCCTCTGCGACTCACAAGACATCAGGCAATTGGTCCTACATCCTGGAGCCTCTTTGGCAAATTAGGATGGTAAAGTCCAATTTCACAAGGTGTTTATAAGTGTGGTAGAGAAATTAATGCCCCCCCCCCCCAAGATGTCCACATCCTAATCCCCAGAACCTGTGAATATGTTACCTTACATGGCAAAAGGGACTTTGCAGATGTGGTTAAGGATCTTGAGTCGGGGAGGGTAACTGGGATTGTCTGGATTAATCTCAAGGGTCCTGTAATTATAGGAAGGGGGCAGGATGTCAGTGTCAGAGGAGATGAGATGACAGGGGCAGAGGTGGGAGGGAGAACGGGGGCGGGGGCTAGAGAATGCTGCGCTGGTGGCTTTGAAGATGGGGGAGGGGCCAAGGAATTCAGGTGCCTCTAGAAGCTGGAAACAGCAAGGAATGGATTCTCCCCTGGAGCCTCCAGAAGGAATGAAGCCCTGCCCACCCCTTGATTTTACCCCAGTGAGACTGATTTCAGACTTCTGATCTCCAGGACTGTAAAATAATAAGTTTCGGTTGGTCTGAGCTACTAAGTTTGTGGAAATTTGTTACAGCAGCCGTAGGAAACTCATACAATGAGGATTAATAATAAAAAAAAGCACAGACAGACTTCCTGTCACGGAGCAGGTGCTATGGAAACAGTCACTCCATTTGGGAACCGTGGGTCTGTAGGCCCAGGTGTGAAACACACACAAAGCCCTGCTGTCTTTGCTGGGTCCTTGGCCACCATCTGCGTCATCCTCACCCACATCATCGTTTTCCTCCACTTCTAAAGTCCCTCTTTCTCTCGTGTTCCAGTCATCTGTGGCTGCCTGAAAAACTACCCCATGATGGACCAGCTGAAAACAGCCATTTAATTGTATTTCGTGTTTTTTTTTTTTGAAGACAGAGTCTCGCTCTGTCACCCCAGCTAGAGTACAGTGGCATCATGATAGCTCACTGCAGCCTCGAACGCCTGAGCTCAAGTGATCCTCCTCCTCAGCCTCCCGAGTAGGTGGGACTATAGGCACACACCACCATGCCTGGATAATTTTTCTATTTTTTTGTAGAAACTGGGTCTCACTCTTGCTCTGGTCTTGAACTCCTGAGCTCAAGTGGCCCTCCTGCCTTGGCCTCCCAGAGTGCTAGGATGACAGGCATAAGCCACCGTGCCCAGCCATATTTCATGGTTTTGTGAGCCAGGTGTGGAGGCAGGGCTCAGCTGGGCAATTGTTCTGCAGGATGTTGCATTGACCAAGGTTGGTTGGTGGTATTCAGCTAGAGGATGGCCTAGGCTGGATGGCCCAAGGCAGCATCCCTCTAGTGTGTGGTGCCTTGGTGGGGACAACAGGGAACTGGGCTCAGCTAGACCTGTCACCTGAGCACTGGCACTTGGCCTCTTCGGCATGACAGCCCAGGGCGGTGGGACTCCTTCCATGGTGATCAGGGCTCCTAATGCAATGTCCAGTGAACAAGGTGGCAATTATGTGGCATTTGATGACCCAGCTTTGGACATCCCAGAGCCTCACCTCTGCTAGACTCTTGATTGAGTGGGTCACGAGCCCACCAGACTCAAGATGGCAGGGGGAGTGTCAAAGGACTTGTGGTCGTGTTTTAAAGCCACCACAATACTTTTTACCTCCAAACAGTTTTATTTTCTCCTCCAGCTGGGAGTTTTGGTTACTTTCCTTTCACTGGACTTGTTCTCTGTGCCACGTGTTTGTTCATTCATTCTGCAAACATCACCAGAGCACACACCTTGGACCATGGTCTGTGCCAGGAACCCAGAGAGCACATTAGGAGCATGCATGAGCACATGGGCTAAGCCAGGGGCTCTCTAAGTGCCTTCTGGGTGTTAACCCCCTGGGGGAGGCAGGTGCATTTCTTATTCCCAGCTTACACATGTGGAAACTGAGGTGCCAAAGGGAAAGAGGCTTACTTATCTGTGGCTACTCAGCTGACATGTGGGAAAGCTGGGCTTTGAACTTGGGAAACCCAACTGGAGAGCTCCCTGTTTAACCACCAGGCTACACAGCCCTAGAAGCAAGGAAGCTATGGTGTTGGACCTCCAGGAGGGCTCTCCTGGTAGAGAGAGACTAAAACAAAAGTGTCACCCTAAGGTGCTCCCTGAAATATTATAGGCTGGTTGCTCTGGAGCCTCCTGCATGGAGTGATAAGTGGCCAGTTCTGCCTCTGCTTCTCAGAGTAGAAAATGCCAAGCTGGATCTAGAAGGATGAAGGGGACAGCATTCCCAGCAGAGGGAACAGCATGCGCTTTGGGTTGGAGTTGTAGGGAGCCCTGGGCAGCTGGGTGGAAGTGGCCCATGAGGAAACAGCGGGTGATGAGGCTGGGGAGGGCGCTGGTGTGGACTTGCTGACTGGGCAAGGGAGCTGGTGTATGTTTTGGGGCTTGCAGGCTTGTGAGTTGTTATCAGTCTCATTTTACTAGTGGTGGGGGACTATGAGGCCCAGAGAGGCTGAGTGACTCACCCGAGGTCACACAGTGAGTCAGTGAGTGTGCAGGTGAGATCACATCCCAGGCCTGTGGGATGAGCTGCTGGCCATTACCCCACCCTGCTGGGACCTCAGCTGCACCTTGTGCTGTGGTGACAAGGTGACAGGTTAAAAACAGAGCACTATGGTGGTGCCAGTCCTTTATTGGTGCAGGTGAGGGCTGGTCTTGTCACTTTTTAAAAATACTTCTCTGCAAGTGTCACCTGAGCATATTTCTCCCCAAACATTCACTGGGGAACTGTGTCTTGACAAGTGTGCGCATTACAGCTGTTGTCCCACGAGAACTGTCAGAGCAGGGTCAATAATGGCCGTGCTTAGTAAGCGCCCACTGTGTGCCAGGCCCTGTGTGGGAAAGTAGCTTATCTATTGGCTCTGGTTACCGCTAGCACAGCATGGTGCCTCCTGTTACCCTCCTGTTAGAGATGAGGAGAGGTCGCTTGAGGTCGCATGGCCTGTGGGGGGCATCTGAGCCCAGGCTCCTCAGCTCCGAGCCTGGTGGTCGTCCTATAGTAGCAGGAAGGAGCGGGTATTAACGGTCTCGCTTTGCAGGTGAAGAAGTGGAAGGCCTTTCCCAGGAAGGCACAGTGGCTAGTGGCAGGGTGGGGCCTTGGTGTCCCTTGTGCAGTGGGGACCATTGTGTCGGCTGGAGGTGTTGTGACACAGGGACATTTACAAGGCACTTGCTACAGCCTGGTCTGTTCTGTGTGCTCACGCGCCTGCTTACACACACTGACTCATGCCCATCCTTGCCACAATCCTATGAGGCGGGTGCCATGCCACTCCCACTGTACAGGTGGGGACACTGAGCACACGAGCTTCGGCATTTTGTGAAGAGCAGAGTTTGTTTGCTGTGATGCAAACCTGGACCCAGAGTCCTTGCTCTTCACTGGCAAGGCGGTCCCCAGCTGTGCCTGGGTGAGTGTGAGAGAGAGCGAGCGGCAGAGTGATGTTCACACTGCAGATAGGGGTGGTGGGAAACAGGCCTTGGTGCCAGCGCAGGACTTAGTGAGGATCTGTGTTTGTCATTCATTCGTTCGCTCATTCATTCACTCATTCACACTGAGAGTACTCCCACTACACGCCAGGCACTGTTCCAGGGAAATAGCAGCAAGACAGACAGGGCCCCTGCTCTCAAGCAAAATGACAAGCATGTCGACCGTCAGGTGGTCTCCAATGGGGATAAATACAATGAAGAAAGTAGAAGGAGCTGGGTTCAGTGACAGGCAACTCCAGATGGAGGGTGGTCAGGGAAGGCCTCCTGGAGGAGGTGACATTTCAGCTGGGACCTGAATAATGAGAAAGATGTAGGGAAGGGCGTCCCAGGCAGAGGCAGAGCAGGTGCAAAGGCCGGGAGTGCAATGAGCCTGGAGTGTTCTGGGGCAGTGAGGAGGCCAGTGTGGCTGGAGCAGAGTGGGGCAGGGGGTGGGGAACGTGGGAAAGTGATGCGGTCCAATTTCCATTTATACAAGATCGATCTGCCTGCTCTGTGGGCCACGGACTTATGGGGGAGGGGGGCAAAGTGGAAACCAGGGGATGACTTTGGAGGCTGCTGCATTATGGGGGTGAGCAATGATGGTGGCTTAGACCAGCGAGGAGCTCCAGATGTTGGAAGGAGAATTAATTCATTTGTTCAACAGATATTTACTGAGCACCTTCCACATGGCAGGAACTGAGCTGATGGCAGATCTGTCAGTGAACGAATAAATACATACATGTATGAGACCATGTTGGGTGATAGTACTGCCAAGAGATAAAGCAGGGGAGGGGGCTTCTGACTGCCAGGCACTGTTCATTTGGGGAGGTGGGCAGCAGGGAGGTCCGCTACTCAGATCCCCGTTCAAGAAAGACTTTCTGTTCAGCCTCAAGCGTGCAGTTGCTTGACTGCCTCCAGATATTGGAACAGAGGCCACACTCTTCCCAGCATCCCCTCCACCCACAGCAGAGGGGGTTCTGGGGCCTGCGACAGCCAGCCTTTGCTCTGGAGCTTGCCGTGGGTCGGATCTGCATAGAGGGCTGAGGCTCTACCTGCCCAGGCTGGCTCCTCCAAGTTTTGTTTCTAGCAAGGGTTACCTCCCAATAAACTCTTGCATTCCTAACTCTGACTCCGAATTCAAATGCAGGGTAATGGCATGTTTAACTTTATGAGAACCGGCAAACTGAGGATGTGCTGTTTTCCATCCTCAGCTGCGGTGCATGAGGGTTCCACAAACTCTGTGTACTCGCCAGCGCTGTCCTGTCAGTTTCTCAGTTTTAGCCATTCTAATAGGTGCAGTGGTGGTTTCTCATTGTGATTTTAATTTGCATTTCCTTAATGGTTAAAGATGTTGAGCATCTTTTTATGTGCTTATTTGAGACTTTAGAAAGTCTCATAGTTTTAGGTTTTACACTTAGGTCTGTGATGCATTTTGAACCAATTTTTCTGAGGTGTGAGGTATATGTCCAGTTTTTTTCGTTTTTGTTTTTGGCATATGGATGTCCAATTGTTTCAGCAGCATTAGTTGAAAAGACTACACTTTGCACATGCCATGACCCCATTGCAGAAACTGGGTCATTTCTCCTGCAGAACGTCCACCTTCTGGATGAATCTGTTTGCTTCCCTGTGGTGTCCATGGCACCTCCCTCCAGTCCCTCTGTTTTCTGTAATCTGGAATCTGAAGGGGTTTTATTGGATTGAGCCTCAAGCCTGTTTTTCTTGGCAAGAATACTCAGTTTTGGTGAGGTGGGTGTCCCAGTGTGTCCCACAAGGGGCACCATGTCCAGTGGCTCCTCGGGTACTGAAGCACAGGGTCACCAGTAGGGTTGGGGAAAGAGTATGATCTTTCTGTGGTCAAGTTTCCTTGTCAGCCCTTGTTCTCATGGCTTCACTGAGGCATTCAGGAAAATTAGACTAGGGACTCTACTAGATGATTCCAACGAACTAGTGTTGCTTTGTTCAGTGTGATAATGTGTGCTGGTTATGTAAGAAGGTGCCCATATTTTTAGAGATACAAGCTGAAGTGTAAGGGTGTGATTTGACTTTAAAATCTCCGGCAAAGAAAAAATAGGCAAGAGGAAAAGCGGAGGGATGAAGCAAGTGCTGCAAAATCTTGATGACTGTCGAGTCTGAGTGGTTCCACGTTTTGGGGATGAGTAAAGACTTGCATAAGCCTAGGTCTGGGTAACACCCCCCCCCCCCCGACCCCGACCCCCCAGGTTCCCAGGCGAGTGCGAGCTGTTGGGAGCATTTACAGTCTGCTGCCTGCGGTCAGGACCGTTTGCCGTTGCTCTTCTTCCTCCCTGCCTTGCTCCCCCTACTTCCTCTCTCCCTCTCCTACTTCCAACCCTTTTCCAGGAAGACTGGGCTGACCAGCCCGTGTCTGCCCCGGCTTCGTGTCCGCCCTTTCTCAGAAAGACCACCAGAGGGCGCCACGAGCCAAGTCAGCGCTGTTCTTGGTGCTGAAGTTCTGAGAGCGGGTGGGGCGCCTTGTGGGTCCATGAGCTCTTGGGGGCTTCAGCCCTGTTTTCTGTTCCTTTGAAAACACATATTTAGGTCTATTAAACGTGCTCCTTTAGCTTCCCAAGCTGTGGTCCCCAGCCTTTGCACCCCTGAGGTTGGAAAGGGAAGGGGCCACCGACATGCATAGTGAAGGGTGCAGGCATTGGAAGCTTTGGTCAGAATCGGCCCCTCACCAGCTGTGTGGCCCTGGGCTACTCACTTTACCTCTCTGAGCCTTGATTTTCTCATCTGTAAAATGGAGGTGATAATCACAGCTCCTTTTAAGGAGTTATTGTGAGCATAAATGAGATGGTGTAGATTTTCACAACCTCAAGATACTATCATTTCTGTTACTACGACCACTACCAGTACTTACTGAGAACGTCCTATGTGTCAGGGGCCCCTCCGGGGTGTGAGATCAGGAGATGTGATGCCCAGCCCAGCCCTGGCTCACCTAGGACCATCGGTTTGAGTCTGGCTGTGCCAGAGCTACTCTCTCAATGTACACCTTCCTCTTCTGCAGAATTCTCACCGTAAACCCAGCCTTGCAGAGTTTCCGTGGATGTGTCTACAAAGCTCTGAATATAGCGGCTGGTGCACAGTTGACGCTAAGTCAGTGACGCCTGCTGTTGTCATTCTCAGGGTCCTTCTGTAGCCACAGTTGATTCTTTGCCTTGCTGGTCCCAGTTACTTCAGCTGTTCAAGCTTTTGTGGAAACTTTCCCCATGGGGACTGTGGTGCTGGGGCATTTGCCCTGCTTCGCTTTCTGCCTCTACTCACTACAACCCTTTAGAGCTAAATCAGTGGTGAATGTTGGTCAGCAAGATACTGACTGTGCTACCAGTATCTTGTTTGAATCCACATGGTGACCCTAAGAGGGAAGCAAACCTTGGCTTATTGTGCCCAGCTTACAGATGAAGAAACTGAGGCCCCAAAGAATGAAATTGTCTGCCCGAGGTGCCCCAGCTAGCAAGTGTCTGAAAGCTCACCCAGGTCAAGTGATTTGTGCTCTTGACTTGGATCCATAGACAGGGAATTGGGCGTTCTTAGAAGAGTGTTGCTCAGAGATTACATAAGGGAAACTGAGGCCAGGGAGGTGCAGCAGCTGTCCCAAAATTGCTGAGTGAGTTCATGTCCAAGCTGGGTTGAGAACCAGGCCCCCTGACCCTGGCCTCGAGCCTCTTCCTATGAGCCTAGGTCTCTGCCGTGAGCCTCATGGGTGTTGTGGAAAACAGACCCATGTGAAAGAAATGTGCCTGGCTTTATCACCCCTAAAACTTGGGATAATAATTTTCGGTGATTAGTCTCCTGGCATGTCTGGTCTCTCTTGGACCTTATGAACGTTTCAAGCATTTGATTTTATACACACTTACACCTTTAAAGCACCTTGTTAATGGAGGTAAATTAAATTATTGATTTTGAGCTACACTGCCACTATGATGAAGCATAACACAATTTCAGTCATTTTGTTGTTACTCAGGCATTTGTTGAAATACTCTGGTGCATTGGTAGAGCTTTCTGAAGTAAATTTCCAGCCAATTCTTTAAAAATACACGAGCTTTCCCTAAATGTACTGGAGGAGGCAATACGTCTAAATTTCTAAGATATATGTTCTTTGATTAATAACATATCTCCTGGTGCTGGGGTGGTGAGGCTGAGCCCGGGAGAGCCCTATGCTGTGGGCACTGTGCCTTTGGAAGCTGGTGTGGCATCAGGCAGTGGGAACCTGAAAAAATCTTCATTCTTTCTGACACTGCATTTATACTTTTGGGGATTTATCCTGAGGAAATTTTTCAAAAAAGTTTATTAATAAAAAATTCCTTTGCATCTAAACGTATTCACTGCTGAATTATATGACAGTAGAAACAACACAAAATACATCTGGAATCAAACCAAATGTGCAATGATAGGGACACAGTTTTTCAATTGTAGCATTTATTTGCTTCTGGGGGTTTATGTTAATTTGTTTCCTTTGTGTACCCATGCTTGCACACCACGGGGAAAGGCTAGCTGGCCAGCGGTTTTTATTTCAAAGGGAAGACCCTTGCTCGCACTTCCTCCTTGTCTGCCTGGGCGAGTGCACGTGTGGATGTCTGTGTGCTAATAAACCTATACCATTTAGGGAAGCATTTGGCTGCAAGTAAGAGGAAAATTGACAAAATGGACTTCTGATAGTTGGAGCTTAAAAAGATAGGGATGTAAAAACATCTTGACCACAGTAAGTTAGGAGTCTGCCATCCAGAGCTCATAGCGTGGCCCAACGACACCATCAGGAACCAGGTTCTACCATCTTCCTGCTCTGCTGTGCTTGGCTCTGGACCAGAGCTGCTTCTGCTGAGTCTGGTTCTTGGCCTTTGGAACTAATGGGCCTGGGTTGAGGATGGTGGGGAGGGGGGGACACTGGGCTTCTTTCTCCCTCCTTCTTCTGGGACGTGGGGGTTTTCCATCGAGGCAGATCCTCCCATGGGTGAAGGATGTTGCATCTGACAGCTCAGCTCGGGGGCCTGAGGAAGTCGGAGATGAGAGGTTCCATGAGCCTCGGGGGTGTTACAGAGAACAGACCCATGTGAAAGAAACATACTCAGCTTTATCACCCCAAAGTCTTGCGGCAATATTTGAAGTGTGGCTTTCTTGCTTGTGGACATGAAGTGGCAGCTTGACACTGGGGACCAGTGGCAGCCTGTTTACCCGGGGACATCCTTCCTGGCGTCCTGTGCTCATGCTTCATGTGACAAGCTGGGCTGTCCCTAGCTGCTTCTCAGTTTCTATAATGGCCGTGCAGTTCAGCGACTGTTCTCAGAGGTCCCTTGGGCCAGCTTTCCTGCTAGTGGCTGAAGCCAGGAGGGAAGAACCTGTGACCCCTCTTCTGGCAGCCAGCCTACAGCAGGGCAGTGATGCTGGACACTCTTTCCAACAAAGCAGTGTTTTTGGACACCACTTTGGGATGGGCCATCTGAGCCTCATGGCCCGTCCTGTGGCATCTCCTCAGTGGGCAAACCCTGCATCCCCAGAAGGAGAATTTGGTCTTCAGGAAAAGACAGACTCCCCTGGTGCTCAGCTGGGGGAGCATATGGGAAGGCAGAGGTGGCTCCTTACTCTCTGGTAAGAGGAGGAATAGTGGCCTTCCTGTCTGACTCTCCCTGCAGCTTCAAGGACATTGTCTCCTCCAGGCCTCGCAGCACTTCCGCGACGCTCTCATGGGCAGGAGCGTGTGGCCGCGCGGCGTTGCGTTTTCCACTTTCCCGGGGCAGGCTTGTGAGCTGTGTCGGCTCTCCCCAAACCTACGGAGATTTTACTTAGTGTTTCCATCTGCTAGGAGGTGTTTACTAAGGAAGAAATATGCCTTCGGCTGTGTTAAGAATTCCGTGTGGTTCTTTTGCACCAGTTAAGTAGAGCGTATCAGCAAAGCCTCATGGAGTTAAGTACCATTCAGGGTGGTGTCAAACCAACCTCACTGGACAGAACTAGAGAGTCTAACTGTAAATCTGCAAACATTTTCTAAAACAAGTGTTTTAATAAATGTAGTCTACTTTAACAACATAGGCTAGACTCACATTCAACAGTCCTTGGGATTATTATATATAAACTTCTCCATCTTAAGGAACTGTTTGTCTGTCTTAGCAAACATTTCTAGAGGGAAACTTACCTTTATGACAAGACACAGAATAGAGCATAGATTTAATGTCAACAAGATGGTACCAGGTATGTAAATATTCCCTAACCTTTTCTTTAATGGTTCAGCAGAATGTCCTGGCTGGCCCATGGCTTGGTCTCTCACAGGGTCTCTGCTGTTTCCTACCTCAGGTGACCTTGGCACCGGTGACCCAGCCTTGTAGCATCTGGCTGTAGTTATGTTTTTTCTAGCCAGGGATAAGATAAAGATTACAGGAATGATCATTTTCTGTTTGCTCCCCACAAAGACAACTTCCTGCTTTGGTTCACTATCCAGGGTCTGTTGTACCTGCCCTTTTGTTCATAATGTACATAATCCATAGGTACAGCCTGAGACAAACAATGAAATGAATATCTGTGCACTCACCACCCATGTTAAAAGATAGAGTAGAATGTTTTGGTTCATTCGAAGCTCCCCCGCGACCCCCTGTCGGGATTTCATCCACTCCACCATTTAAGGCAACTATATCAGCGATTCTGTGGCTTTACATTATTGTTGCTGTTTCTAAACAACATAGTGGTTAGTGTTGCCTATTTTTGCTATTTAAATGAAATCATAGAGCAGGCCTTGCTTTTGGCCACCTAACGCTGTTTTTGAAGATTTCTTACATTATGTGGTGCACTGTGGAAGGTTGCTCATTTGTACTGCTACATGGCATTTCGTTTTGTGAATATGCTGCAGTCTACTTATATGTTTTACTGTTGATGGATATTTGGGTTGCTCCCTATTTCTGGTTTTACCATTTTTGGATCTGCCTCCTGGGGCATGTGCCAGGAATTTCCACAGGGCATGTACCTAGGAGCGGACTCACTGGCCCACAGAGCACATGCGTGTTCAACTTTACCTGGTAGTTTCAAACTGTTTTGCAAAGTAGCCCCCGGGTCTAGGCCTTTGCCAATATCTGGTATTTTTTGGCTGTTTAACTGTTACCATTTCTGTGGTCAGTGTGTTTACTGGCTCCTGGGTTGGCTCTGCAGGAAGCAGACACTGATGGAATCTGTGTGGGGTGTTTATTAGGATGTGCTCTTTGGGTCCATACCTGACTGAGGTGGGGGAGATGCTGTGATTGGGCAGAGGGAGAGCTGTGCCAGGTGGCAGTCCAGCACGGCTGTGGCTGACCCCATGGGGATTCCAGGGGCTGAGATGGCCTGTCCATGCTGTCCAGTGGCTGGTTCTTGCCCCGTTACAGCAGATGGGCCATCCCTGGGAGGCGGCCCCTGACAGCATGCTCACCTGCTGGGCAAGAACCCCTCCTTGTGGGGCATCCAGGTGGCCCGTCTCTGTGTCTACCCCATTGGCCAAACATTTTTCCATTCTTTGAAATGCAGGTCCTCCTGCTTTTTTTCTATTGGGTTGTTTTACAAAAATAGATTACAAGATTGTTTTTCTTTTAATGTATTTGACACAGTAATCCTTAATTTATATGGGTTGCAAATATTTCACCTATGGTTGTGTCTTTCCACTCGCTTTATAGTGGAAGCACAACGTCTGGTTTTCTATTTCTTCTTGTGTCAGTTTTGGTGAGCTGTATTTTTCTAGGAATTTATCTGTTCCTTCTAAATTTTCACAATATTCTCTCATTAATTTTTAAAGCATTGTAACATGTCTATGGTCTGTTTCTGCAAAATTCATTCTTCCTTAATTAATATTGCTAGAGGTTTATCCACTTTATTAATCTTTTCAAAGATGGATGTGGGGCTCAGGGAAGTATCCACTAGGCGTAAGCCTGGGTTTTGTCTCTGGTGTGGTGTGTTGCTTTGTTTGTGGCATGCCTTGTTTAATGCAGATCTCCAGGGCTTACTGCTGGGTGGCCTGAGGCAGTCACATTACCTCTTTGGGCTTCAGTTTTTTTACATGCTTGTACCTTCTGTAAGCCCTGTAGAATGTCCTTGTCCCTTTTGGAAGGCACCCGTGGCTGTCTTTTGTGATCATGAGTGCATTTGACTTACCTCCTGAATAAAGGCCAGGGGCTATGAACAATTTGTCATGGATCCCTTGTACCCAGCAACCTAGCACATACTAGGTCTTCAAGAAATATTTGTTGGATCTGTGAGGTGAAGGGGTTTGATCTCGTAGTCAGCAGTTTCTGGCCTTTTCAAGGGCTCCCTGTGTTTCTCCTCCATCCCTCCCTTTTTTTAACAGTAGAAAATGACTCACACTCCCATGTTGGGTGTTTGATCAGGGCAGGGTTTTGACTGGACCCTCCCACTGTATCCACCCCTACTTCAGGGCTCTCGTGTGAGAGGGAACCTGCACAGTGAACGGTAGGCGAAGAGAAACAAGTGTGCTGTTAATCTTCACCAGCATCCCAGTAACCCCCAAGGGCTGCAGCCCTCACGTAGCAGCTGTTTTGGAAAATGGCGCATAGGACACTGCCGGTCATCTTCCCAATATCTATTCTTCCCTGATTCCTGGCTGAAGTCAGGGGGCTTTGTGCCCAGCCAAAATTTATATTTCCAGGTCTCCGATGCAGCAGAGGTGGTCATGTGACCCAGTTCTAGCCAATGGGACATAAGCTGAGCTCACTGGGCGGGGCTTTTGGGAAAGCTCCTCCGCAGAGATGGCTCAGCTGGCACCTGCCGTTTCCCTCTTGCTTTCTTCTTCTTGCCTGGAAGATGATGGCTGGAGCTATGGCAGCCATTTTGTAACCACAAAGTGGCTTGAAGAAGCCCCATGCTAAGGATGGAGAAGCAAATGGACAGAAGGCCTGGGGCCTTGACCACAACACAGAGTTCTGCTTTGGTCCCAGACTGCCTACTCCTGGCTTTATTTTACAAAAGAGAAAAATAAACCCTGAATTTGTTCCTAGCTTCTTAACACAGTTCCTAACTGATACTGGCCAGGAAGCCCAAATGGGTACTTTTGCTCCCTCCCCATGTATCCCTGTCAGTTTCACCTGACACACAAGGAAAGGCCAATCTGAGTACATACGTTTTCATGCAAATACCATACTTGTGGAGCCCTCATGCACTGTGGTGGGAACATAAAATTGCATAGCCACTTTGTAAAATAGTTTGGCAGTTCCTCAGAAGGTTAAATGTAGATTTATCATATGAGCCAGCAATTCCACTCATGGGTATCTACCCAAGAGAAGTGAAAACGTACATCCATGCAAAAACTTGCTCATGAATGCTCATAGCAGCACTATTCATAATAGTCAAAAAGTGAAAACAACCCAAGTATCCGTCAACTGGTGAATGGATAAACAAAATGTCGTCTATCTGTACAATAGAGTGTTATACCGTCATAAAAAGGAGCAAAGTACTGATACATTCTACAGTGTTGATGAACCTTGAAAACATTATGCTAAGTGAAAGAAGCCAGACACAAAAGACTACATATTGTATGATTCCATTTATATGAAATGTTCAGAATCAGGAGATCCACAGAGACAGAAAGTATTAATACATTAGTGGTTACAAGGGGCCAGGGGTTTGGGGAATGACTACTAATGAATATGTGGTTTCTTTTTGAAGTGATGAAAATGTAAAATTAGATCATGGTGATAGTTGCATAACTCTGTGAATATACTAAAAATGATTGAATTGTACCCTTTAAAAGAGTGAATCGTGTGGTATATGGGTTATATCTTAATGAAGCTTTTATTAAATAAAGAGTGTGTGTTCTTTAAAGTGAGAAGCTGGCAGTCATTCAAGCCAGGTAGCTGCGTGGGGCGGCAGATATAGTGGAACTGTCTGCAGTGCCCCCACGGGCGTGGGGCAGGTGGCCAAGGTCAGCTCCTGCCTTCCCCAGCAGAACTGGGTGGCATGGTGGTTAGGACCCAGACTTGTCTACCCATGTGGCTGCACCACCTTGGGGTGATCTCGTCTCTGTGCCTCAGGGCCTCACTTGTCAAATGGGCAGCATCCTGTCTCTCTTGCAAGGCTGTGGTGAGGGTTAAGTAACAATGATCATGGACACTTAGCACAGTGTCTGGCCCATGGGGACACTCAACAAATGCCAGCTCTAATTATTCCTTTTCCCCCGTGCATTTATCACCTCTGATCATTGCCGTGATCAGCACGTGCTTCTAAAGCCTGCGCTTGAGAGGAACTTTCAGAATGGCTAGAATTTTTTTGGAAAATGAGGTGGGGAAAGCAGTGGCAGGAATATCTCCCCGTGATGTTATGACATATTATAAAGCTTCAGTAACTGAAGTGGTCTGGAGGTCATGCTGGACTCGGGAGACAGACTCTGAAACATAAGTCGTAGCACATGTATGACGAGTTCCCTGTGGCTGCTGTAACAAAGTCCACAGCATGGCTGGCTGAAAACAACAGAAATGTATTGTCTCACGGTTCTGGAGGCTGGAAGTCCACGGTCAAGGTGTCAGCAGGGTTGATTCCTTCTGAGGGCTGTGAGGGAGGATCTGTGCCAGGCCCCCTCCTGGCTTCTGGTGCTCTGCTGGCTGTTCCGTGGCTTATGGAAGCATCACTGTGAGCTCTGCCTTCCTCCTCACGTGAGGCTCTACCTGTGTGTGTCTGTATGTCCAAGTTTCCCTTTTTTATAAGGACACCAGTCATGGGATCAGGACCTCACGCTAATGACCTCATCTTAATTGATTACATCTACAATAACCCTGTTTCCAGGTAGGGTCACATCCTTCAACATATGAATTTGGCGGGGCAGGAGCAAGGTAACCTGTAACAGTACGGAAAGTCAGGGGCAGGTTTAGATATATAATAACCACTGTGTAATGTGCTCAGTATTTGAGGAGCGCCTGCTCCATTCCAGTCCTGGGGAAATAGCAGTGAGAAGCCAGCAAAGTCCCTGTCCCTGGTTGCTCAAGCAGCAGGGCAGGAAGGACATTTCATGATGGCGCCGGGAGAGGGGCCAGCTCCTGGCGTCTGTTACCTTCATAACCAGAACAAGTAAAAGGGGCAGACTGCACTTGCAACCAGCTCTTTATGAAAATAGCACATGGCGTAGTTTGTGCAACCGCTCAAAAGCTGAACTCGGAGATCGTTTGGCCGCGGAGGCATCTGCTTACATGGTGGATGACTTAAGATTTTAATTTAAAATTTTATTTGCTGTGTTATTGGAGTTTGGAAGATGACATGACCTGTCTCATTTTTCTTTGTATGGTGAGAATAGCAGGGGGTGTTTTTCTTTGCCTTCCCACCGTCGGGTGTGTTTACTACCATCATAACATGGATTGTTTAAATTATTGCGTGTTTCCATTTTGCTCTGAAATGCTTGAGTCACTGAGGTCACTGGGGCTGGCTAATTTGGCTTAACGTGCTGTGGCAGTTGAACGTGGCAGATGGGCAGCCAGCACCTCTCAATGCCAACATCCCTACCCTGGAGGAAGGGACTGTGGTGTGGGATAAAGAGCTGGGAAGAGGGAAATCTGGGTTTGATTCCTGAATCTGACAGCCCAGCGTGGGATCCGGGACGAGTTGTTCAACCCTTGTCTGCTTCAGTTTCCTCGTCTATAAAGTATGGTCAAGGCTGCCCCCTCACTGTGCTCTTGGGAAGATTAAATTGGGTGATGGATGCAGAAAAGGCTTTTTTTGGGATTATTTTATTGTGGTATAATGTACATAACATAACATTGATAATTTTAACCAGTTTAAGTGCACAATTCAGTGGCATTTAGTACATTGGCACTGTCATGCAACCATCACCACCATCCGTCTCCAGAACTTTTTCTTCCTCCCAAATAGCTCTGTCCCCATTAACACTAACTCCTCACACCCTCAGCTCCTGGTACCTTCTATTCCACTCTCTGTCTCCACGAATCTGGTGACTCCAGGGACCTCACATAAGTGGAATCACACAGTGTTTGTGTTTTTGTGACTGGCTTATTTCATTTAGCCTGGTGTCTTCAAGGTTCATCCATGTTGTAGCCTGTGTCAGAATTTCCTTCCTTTTTAAGGCTGAATAATATTTGTGGAAAGGTTTTAACCAAATTGCCATGCCATTAAAAAACCCAAGTTTTATATGGTATGTAAAAATTAATGCACAGACGAGGTGAACAAGGCCTGTACAGCGGAGGGTACACCCTCCCTTCCCTTCAGCCTCAGATTCACTCCCAATGGGTGACCAAGCTCAACAGTCTCCTATGCATCCTTCCAGATATTTCTTTGCATTTATGAGCATTTACATATTTCTCTATGCTTTGTTTTTATACCTACATACCATTCTGCACCTTGATTTTTTTTTTTACCTTGATATGTTTCCATATTGGCACACACAGAAACACTTCATTCTTTTTAACAGTGGCTTAGTATTCCATCGATGGACTACCAGAACTTATTTCTCCTGGTCCACACTGATGTACATTTAAGTTGTTCACCAATTTTTGCTAGTGCGAACAATACCAGAAATGACCCTTCTTGACACAAAAGTGAGATTTACACCTGAACCCCTAGAAAATATAGGCATGTATGTTGAAAAGCCTTGTATTGGCTGGCGCAGTGGCTCATGCCTGTAATCCCAGCACTGTGGGAGGCTGAGGTGGGATAGTCACTTGAGGCCAGGAGTTTGAGACCAGCTTGGGCAACATAGTGAGACCCCCATCTCTAAAAAAAAAAAAAAAACCAGGCATGGTGGTATATGCCTGTGGTCCCAGCTACTTGGAAGCCTGAGGCAGGAGCATCGCCCAGGAGTTGGAGGCTGCAGTGAGCTGTGATGATGCGACACCACTGCACTCCAGCCTCGGTGACAGAGTGGGACCCTGTCTCAAAAATATTAAATAAATAAATAAAAGCCTTCTGTTGTCAAGTTGCTCTCTGCTGAGGTGTCCTCTGTTCTGTCTCACCCACGCGTGCCAGAGTGGCTTTCCCCACTGCTAACACTCCTACTGGGTATGAGCCAAATGGCCTTTTTTGTCACTGTCATATTTGAAAAGTGCTACATTTCTGGCTGAATTCACATTCTTTTAAAGTGGCGAGAGTGGGCGACCCTTTTCAGTTGCCTTTTTATGGGAATTATTTCTTTCCCTTTTTCACACTTTCTTTTTATGGGAATGACTTGCTAATTTCCTTTTCTCATTTTTCTGTTGAGTTTTTTCATCTTTGTCTTCTTATTTATTTGTGAGGGTTCTTTACATAGGAAGGAAGGTGCACTGTGCAGCCAGTTGTTGAAGTCTGCTCAACCCAGGGGTGTCCCTAAATGCCTCACAGGAGAGCAGGATTACCCTCTTTGAAGTTACCCCTTAAAGTATGTGTGCCCCTGAAACAGTAATGTCTCCTTTAATAATCTACATGGGCATCCTGCCCCCAACTCTTTCCAGCCTGCGCTCTGTCTCATATCCTTCACCTCGAAGCCTGGAAGGTTCTCCTTCATATCCATCAGTAATTCACTGAACCCTTGTCTCTTCCCTCAAGCTGCACACAGTGAGGTGGGGGAAAGGCAATGACCATACTCTGTGGAACCAGCTGGAAGAGGCTGTCGGGAGGGGGTGGTGCAGGGCGAACAGCGTGATGAAGGCATCCACACAACCACATGGTAAATATTAGTTCAGGGGACACAGCGTTGGTGTGGTCCCTGTCACAGGGCATCAGGGAAGGCTTCTTGGAGGTGGTTATATTTCAATTGAGCTACAGTAGGAGCTTTTTTGTTACTGACAGGAGAATTGGGCTAAATTGCTTTTGGAGACAGGCCCTGGGTCAGGGAAGTCAGTGGCCACGTTCCCTCATCCCAGGCTCTGAAGCTGGCCAGGGAAAGCTGCCCCCGTGTCTCAGTGGGCCGTGGGCCTGGCAGGGTAGGGAGGGGGCTTCCATTTCCGTGTTTTTAAAGCTGGGAGTGACCTGGAGTCCCTAGTGAGGGACTTTCTAGGCTGTGGGGAAAGAGCCACTGAGAGGCAGAGTTTGAAGATAAGTTAAGTAGAGGGGAGATGGGGAGGGGTCCCCTCATTTGGGGCCAAAATAGCCCGAGGGGCAGGTGGTCCCCATCATCCTGGTTTCACAGATTTGGAAACAGGCTCAGGGAGGTGCTGTGTGTGGCTTCAGCAGCTTCCCTGGCTTGGTGGAGCTGTCGAGGTGTGAACAGACAGGCGGCAGCACCTCGGGAGGCAGCCAGGGCTAGTGTGTTGACCCACTCTCTCACATTCACATGGGATATTTGGTTATGCACATTTACCAAGACTTTTATTGCTCAATTTTAGATTTTTTCTGATTATAGAAGTAAAATATAAGGATTTTTTTTTTTTTGAAAATGACCTGTGAGACACCTCTCTCAGGATGCATGAAGCAGATACATTGAGGTGACCTCAGCTATCGGAAGTTTCCAGTAAGAAGGCCATTCGTATGGTAGCTGGGCAGCAGCACCTGTGGCCTTGGGGACCTTGGGCTGTTGGTCACAGGGGTCCAGACACAGCTGCAGTCTGACAGGGGACATTTGGACCTCACTCTGCTGGGGGTCATGTCCCCTTTGTCAGGCAGTCGAGGAAGTGGCTATGAGAATTCATTCACCTGTTGGACAGATAGTTTCAGGTGCTCCGTGTGGCCAGCACTGAGTGAGTAGACAAGGAGGCCTGCCCTCCTGGGGCTCCCACTTGAGTGGGATGACCAGGTGACATAGGAAGGCAGTCAGTAAAGTGGATCATGGGTTGGATGTAAGTGCTCGGGAGAAGTAGACCAGGAAAGCAATGCGGGATGGGGTGCTTGGCAGTGTGGGGCACGTGAGGGGTGAGCCCTGCAGAGACGTGGGGGCGGGTGAGATTCCAGGCAGAGTACGGGCAGTGCAAAGGTCCTGAGGCAGAAGGGGGCCTGTCACATTCTGTGAGCCACGAAGGGTCTTGTAGGTCATTCTAAGAACTGTGGCTCCAACTCGGGTTGAGCTGAGAAGACCCTGGAAGGCTGTCAGAGGGGGGCAGGGTCCAGTTGCCATTTTTGTGGCACCCCCTGGGGTGACTCATACTGCTCAGAGGCCCTCCCTAGGCATCACTGTGCTGTGTCTCCCTCTCCCCCATTCCACCCCTCCCCCTTTCCTGTCCCTCTCAGCCCCTCTATTTCTGTGTGAGCTGGGGTGTGTATTTGTTAGTATATGTGTGTTGGTGTGTGTATGTGTATGTTGGGGTGTGTGCATTGGGGTGTGTGTTGCGGTGTGTATGTGTGTGTTGGGGTGTGTGTTGGTGTATGTGTGTATATGTGTCAGGGTGTATGTGTTGGTGTACATGTGTGTTGGTGTGTGTTAGTGTGTGTGTGTTGGTGTGTGTGTGTTGAGATGTGTTGGTGTTGGGGTAGGTGTGTGTTGGTGTGTGTGTGTTGGGGTGTGTGTGTGTGGGGTGCATGTGTGCTGGTGTGTGTGTGTGCTGGTGTATGTGTGTGTGTGGTGTGTGTTGGGGTCATGTTCACACCCCTCTGGGGGCCCGGTTTTCTCACTGAGCATGATTCGTGGTAGCACCCCGTGCACCATCCCGTGACACATTGTCATTTATCGGGCCAGCTTCCTGTTGTTGGACATTTAGAGCGTTTCCAGTTGTTCTCAGGTATAGATAGTGTGCAGCCATTTTATATGTGTACTTTTATTTAAGGCACAAACAACATATTCAGAGAGTCTGAAAATCCCCTGTCCTGCACTTGCACGGCAGTGCCAACCCCAGACTGGTCCCTGGCAGCCTTAACCGGCTGTGGGTCTCAGGCATCGACGACCCATTGCTTCAGGCTCTGGGCGGCTGGGGCAGAGCTGTGAGCACCGGCCCAGCTCCCCATGGTGGTTCCACCCGTGCTGGCACCTCCTGTCTTGGGCAGGAGGACAGGTGTCTGTGAGGAGTTGCGAGGGGGACTCCCTTCTCCACTGGAGAGAGGCCTTTCTGTTTCGTTTTCTTGGCTTTTCCAAGGCAGGCTGGGAGGCCCTGCGGTTCAGAATCACATTCAAAGCTCATGTTCACGAACCTGGGAGGATTTGGCCGTGACCAGCTTGGCTGACGTTCACTGTTGGTTTTTAATCTATTATGTTCTCTTCTAGGTCAGGGAGCAAGTTCTCGTGATTTCCTTCATTTTCAGACCAGGGTGCTTCTGAATAGCTTCTTCAATAGCGCCCACCTTTTAGTTATGGGGGAGCATCCTCAAATCACGTGTGCAGCACGGCCTTTCTGAATTCCGTGTCCTTAACTCACACCCAGACGCTGTCTCTCCCCATCCTGCTCATTCCTGCCTTTGTGGGTGTGCTGAGCAGCAGAGCGCCGACTTCCAACCTGCCGTGTAAACTGTAGAGCTCTGTGCCCGTGCTGAGCTCACCTCCCACAATATGACTGGAGTAGGAAGTGCTGAGGGCTTGTTTTCCCAGCCTCCCTTGCAGCTAGGGTGCAGGCAGCTGACCGCCTGATGCTCCTGCCTTGGACTTTGACTCAGAGGTGGGCTATGGAGAACCAGGGACCAGGGTCCACGTTTGGGATGGCGGTGGCAGTGGAGGGGGCAGCTGCAGTAATCCAGGTGGCGGCCGCTGGATCGATTCAGGGAGAACAGGCGTGTTCAGGTGCTGCTCCATCTTCTGAGCCAGCACTTGGCCAGCTGCGGTACACAGGCACTTCTGTTCCTTGTTCTTAATGCTTTTGGGAAATGTCTTTGCCTTTTAAAAACTGAGAGTGGAATGTGCATTTTAGAGAAGGAAAATCCATCCTTTATGGTGGAAATGAGGCCTGAAGGTCCCCAGACTGCTGGTGTCTGGGCCGCTGCTGCCCATGACTTCTATCTCTTTGTGTCTGTGTCTGGAAGCCTGGCCCAGGGTGGGGGTTGGAGGGTGCCCTGGTCTGGTCTGAGGTGGGGCAGGAATTCTTTCCCAACAAGACCATGAGACCTTCCACTCCAGCTCTGACTTCGCCGGGCAACCCTGGACGAAGCACTTACCCTCTCTGAGCCTTCATGTCCTCCTCTATAGACTGGATATGATGACAATAACCATAGTCGTTGTGAGGACCAAAGATGCCACTTACCATGGCTGTGCCATCTGTAAAGTGCTGTGCTGGTGCCAGGGAGGCCGAGTCAGTATTACTGGGGGGAGCACATGCTGATGGGAAAGAGACTGAGCCGCGTGGCACAGCCCCGATGGCTAAACCCCGACGGCATCACAGGGCCAGCCCCCAGCCCTTTGCGAAGCACTGGATCCTCAAAGGGTAATTTGCACCCTAGAAAGCGGAATGCATGCTGCGTGAGTTCTATCAAATGCCCTGCGGGATCAGGGCTGAGAAAACCCCCATGAATAAGCCCAGGGTAGGGCACCCTGTGTCTGCCAGCTGCCACCTGCTCCTGACCCTCAGCCACCAGCTCTGCTGTTCCAAACCGTCTCACTTGCCAATTTTAACCACAGCTTGTTTGTCAGCCTTCTTGGGAGAAGATTGGGAGCCGAGTGACGAGGCGGGGAGACCCTGGGCTTGATCTCAAGTGCACATAGGTGGGAATGGTGACTTCACCCCCAATAATGATTATAATGCTAATAATGTCAATAACCTGAGAAGGACTGGTGTTCATGGGGTACCTTCCCTGGCCAGGCATTGCCAAATCCTCCATGAACAGTGTGCAGGGGTTTTTGGGGAAAGTTGTAAAACATGGGTGTGATGGACAAGATTCCTCATACTCCTGCTTTGCTCCCCCAAGTCCCTCCGAGAGGGTGTTATCCAGATGACTAGGGACTGGTTTGTTATCCAGTGGTCAGAGATATGTGTCATCCAGCCTCCCTGGACAACCTTCCTTTTGGTTTGGACACACTTGGTGGTCTTCCCGCACCGCGACCTACTGCCCTGGGCTTGGCCCCGACGTCCTCTCCTCTGTGAGGCTGCACAGCCCACTAAAGGCCCCCAGCCTGCCTCCCTGCCATCTGCCAGTGGCCCCACCTGAGTCCTCAGAACATAAGACTTGCTGAGGGTTTCCCTGAGGGGACTAAGAGACCCCAAAGGACACTGACCCAGTGGGCAGCGCCAGATGTCTCTCAGGGCAGGAAGCCTCCGCAGCGGTGCTGTGTGGTGCAGCTCCTGGCCCCAGGGAGGGACGATGTTCCTTGGGGGAATGCATCACTCTGTGCTCCCTCTCAGAGCAGGCTGCTCCCCCGTCCCCCATCTTGTGACCCCAGAGCACAGTGATGGCTGCAGTTGCCCTTGAGGCAGGAATACGTGCCCTCCTTGGTCAACATTTGGTGGCACCCTGGTTGGGAACCGTCCCAGCAACCTGTAAAAAGGGGCTGATGGCAGGAGACACATTTCATTTTGTCTTGAGGTTTAATTGAGATAGTGGTTTGCAGTGGTTGCAGGTGCCGTTCTGAGGCTTTGTGTGTTTAGTGGGTACAATTCTCACAGCCGCCCAGGAGGTGGGTTATGGTGCAGGGCTCATTTGGCAGGTGAGGAATATGGGGCTGAGAGAAGTTAAGTTTCCCCAAAACATACAGCCTGTTGTGGGGGGCCAGGACCCCAGCCCAGCAGTCTGGCTCCAGAGTCACACTCTGCTGTCAAACGTATTCCGTGAGACAGAGCCTGGCCCGGAGTAAACCCTTGAGAAATGCTACCCACCATTGTTGTTTTCCTGGAATTTCCTCAAAGCCGGGGGTTGTGCCTTACTGTTTGTGTGTCTATGTCCCTAAGACACCAAGGCGGCTGATGAGTCGCTAGGACCCACGCCCGGCTGAGCTGTCCCGCTCACGGTTACCATTATTGCAGCAAAAGGATTCGGATTAAAATCAGCCAAGGTGAGAGGCAGACGGGGCCCAGGAGAGACTAGGCGTGACCTTCTGGTCTCCTCTGCTGGTGGCACCGTGGCCAGCACTGACGTGCGCCCACACAGGTGGCTTGTGGGAGTGTTTTCACTGGGCTCTGGTGCTCGGGTGCCCCGGGCCTCCCCTCCCGTCCCCACTGTGCCCCCCACTGTCCTGGCCATTCTCATCTTGGGGGTCTCCTCTCTGTGCACAGGAAACATCCTTCCCTAGCAGGGTCCCGCACACAGACGTGAGCTGTCCTCACCCACTGTTCCCCATTCCACATGTGTTTACTGAGCACCTGCTGTGTGCCAGGCCCTAAGTCGGTCACTGGGGATGTAGCCATGAGCCAGGCAGACCCAGGGCTCTGGGCTAGTGGGCAGAGGGACATGGATTCTCACCGACTTTCCCTCTGGGGAGGATTGTTCCCTGTTCCAGGAACCCTAAGTCGTGGGAGGCAGGATGAACACTCAGGACGTGTTCACAGGCGGGCAGGAAGGGCCCCTCAGGCCTGGGCCAAGGTCTCTGGCTCCCTGCACTAGCTGGCCCTCTGGAGAGCCACGGCAGGTGTGCAGGCCCCAAGGAGGAGGAGGGCAGGGGGCTGGGGACTTCGTGTAACGGCCCGAGAGCAAGGCCAGCTTCAGGGCTTATGGCTGGGGCAGTCCAACAGGGCCTGCTCAGGGGGCAAGTGCTAGGCTGATGCTCTGTGGTCCCCAGCTTGAAATTCTTAATCATTTTATCCTGGACTTTGTGCTATGTAAGTGGGCTCAGTGGGGCTGCAGAGCAGGCCCTGGAGCCTGGGCTTGTGGCCATCCCTCCCTGTCCCCTGCCCAGCTCTTGAGACCCCAGGACAGAGCCTCAGCTGCATGCTCTCCTCCCCCAGGGCCCCCAGCCCCGCCTGTACCCCCACCCCCCCACCTTCCATCTTCGCATCTCGGGAAGGCCTGCACCTCACCATTGCCATCTGACTCCATGGGGACTGCCTGTGCCCGGGGACGGTTAGGGTTGGCGCTCATGCTGTGGCATCTCAAGGCGGGCAAAGTAGCACCATCTTCAGCCTGAACTGGTGGTCCCCAGCATGCTTGTGGGCGATTCATCAGGGCCAGCCTCGCCAAGGCAGTGATCCTGTCCCGGCTCTGAAGTGGCCATCGCTCAGGGGTGGCCAGTCCTCCTTGGGGCCCATGGGAAGGGGTCCAACTTCCCTCTCCTGGTTGGGGCCCCACATTTTGATTTTGCACTGAGTCCCGAAAACTGTGGGGCCAGCTCTGCCTGAAGAGCCCATGGCCAGAGCATGAGAATGATGAAGGAGGTGCCCTGGGTGTGGGGCTGGGGTCATGCGGGGGCAACTGCACGGCAGGCCACTGAGGGGGCAGGGATGGGTTCTCATCAAACATGTCGGGGCACTTGCCAGGTCCCTGCATCTTGACTCTGGTGGCTGCAGGGCAGGGAGGTGACCGTGACCACCTCGGGCACCGGGAGAAAGAGAGGATGTTCTGCCTGGCAGCCCCGGGTACGCAGCACTGCCTGGGTTCGTCACACACAGGGCTTTATGTGGAGCCAGAAACTGGCAAGGACTGGAGTCGCTTGTCCACTGCACTCCTTCTAACAGGGGAAACTGAGGCCCTGAGAAGGGGACAGACCTTTCTCCCACCAAGGTAATGTCCCTCAGGGAGTTGGTAGCAAACAGCTGGTGTTAAAACAGTTCGTTTGGATTTCTAGGCAGAAATAGAAATACTTCAATAGCACAGATGGAGAAACTGAGGCTCAGAGTGGCCAAGGCTGCCTGGGATCAGGCGTTAATGAGGGTCCTGAGATTGGAACCCGTGGCTCCCGGCGCCAGCACGGGCTCTTCTGCTCTGTGGCAGAGCCATGGCAGGTATCTCCCCTGCTGTGTGACCCTGGAGTAGGCTAGTGAGAAGGGGGTTCGAGTGGGTGGCGGGCTGTGGCCATGCCTACCCGTGGCGCCACCCACCCGGCTCCTCTGGGACTCAGGCCTGGTTGCACTTCATAAGGCTGGGGGGTGTTGAGTTCGCATTTCCTGCGTGGTGGGAGGTGGCTGTGATGCATATTCATTTATGCAAACCAGCCTTGATTTGCTCCCTCTGCCTTTTCCCTCTTCCAGTCTGGACATTGGTGCCTAAAGCCCCTGGATCCCCTCCTTCTTCTCCGGCTGTCCCAGCCTGCAGTAACAGGCCACTTGGAGGACAGACGCTCCTGGGGCTGGCTACCCTGGGCAGGCTTGTGCTCGGCTCCCTCACGGCAGGGAGGGTTGTCTACCATGCGCTTTCCCCCCTTTCCCTTAATCGAGGTGAGATCCACATAACAGAAAACTCACTGACTTAATCATTTTAGAGCGTACAGTTCAGTGGCATTTAGTACATGTCGTATAACCATCATCACTACCTAGTCCAGAACAGTTTCACCACCCCAAGAAGAAACTGTTAAACTAAACTAAATTTGGCCTGAGATGCCTTGGTACTTGAGTCCTTTTGTAACAAACTGCACCCTAATTTAGCGCATGAACTAGCGGAAAGCCTGGCTTGGGAGAAGGCCCTTTAACAAATGTCTGGGGCTCAGGCAGTCACTGCAGCCGCTTCAGTAAATCGTAGGCGACCCAGTGACCAGACCACATCCGAGCAAGGCAGCGGCCAAGCTGTAGCCCATCGGGCTGTCTTGGGGCATCACGTCGTTTTCTGTGCATAAATGCTGCCCGCCCACATTGCAGGCTGGGGCTCTTAGAACCTGCCCTGGTTCTGAGGGCTGTCTGATTATCACATCATCCTCTGCTCAATTAAACTCTTAAATTGAACGCGTCTAAGGTTTTTCCTTATAACAAAACCCCATATCCATTAAGCAGTCACTCCCCATTCCCCCTCCCCCAAGCCCCTGGCTACTAATCTCCCACTAATCTCCCTTCTGTCCCTGTGGATTTGCCCGTTCTGGACATTTCATGTAAATGGAATCAGACAATATATGGTCTACTGCGTCCAGCTTTTTTGACTCAGCTTAATGTTTTCGAGATTTATCTGGCTGGAGCGTGCATCAGTACTTCATGCCTTTTTATGGCTGAATAATATTCCATTGCATGGATGGACCACTTCTGTTTACCTATTCATCAGTTAATGGGTATTTGGGTTGTTTCTACTTTTCGGCAATTATGAATAATGCTGCTATGAACATTCATGTACGAATGTTTGTAGGGTTGCATGTTTCAATTCTCTTGGGTAGATAGATACCTAGCAGTGGAATTGCTGGGTCATAGGATGATTCTAAGTTTAACTCGTTGAGACACACCAAACTGTTTTTGCAATGGCAGTGCCATCTTGCCTTCCCACCAGCAGTGTATGAAGGTTCCGTTTTCCCCGTAGCTTCACCAACACTTATTATTTTTGTATTTCAATTCTAGCCATCTTAGTGGGTGTGAAGTATCTCATTGTGATTTTGATTTGCATTTCCCTAATGACTAATCATGTTGAGCAGCTTCTCACATGCTTGTTGACTATTTGAAGAAATGTCTATATTCAAGTCCTTTGCCCATTTTTAAATTGGTTTGTTTGTCTTTTTTGTTTTTGTCATCGTGACAGGGCCTTGCTCTCTCGCCCAGGCTGGAGTGCAGTGTTGTGATCACAGCTCGCTGCAGCCTCCAACTCCTGGGCTCAAGCCATCCTCCTGCCTCAGCCTCCAGAGTAGCTGGACTGTAGGTGCGTGCAACCACACCCAGTTGATCTTTTTATTTTTTGTAGAGATGGGGGTCTTGCTAAGTAGCTCAGGCTGGTCTTGAACCCCCAGCCCAAGCAATCCTCCCACCTTGGCCTCCCAAAGTGCTGGGATTACGGGTGTGAGCCACCATGCTGGCCTTGCTTGTCTTTTTGTTGTTTTCATCCATGAGGAAAACAAGGATCAGAGAGGGTGAGTAACTTGCCCCAGGCCACACAGCAAGAAGGAGAGAAGACAGCCTCTGAACCCTTGTTGGGGCCTTGAGGGGGCTCAGTAAGTGGCACCAGCTTCTAAACCACTGAGTGATGACCCTCCGCTGAAGCCCCAGCTTTCTGGCTGGGTGACGGGAAAGGGGAACCCCAGTGAGTTAGAAAATCCTGGAGCTGTTTGGTACAGAACAGGCACCTTATTGATAGTAGCTGACATGAAGAGTAGTTTATGACTAGCGGAACACGCCTGCCGCATGTCAGGAGACACCCTCCCCAGACCCTGAACAGCAAAATCACCTACGGACAGAGGTTTGGAACCAGGTGTCCTATTAGCATATTAGAAGCACCCCCTTCCCTCAGACAGCCTGGAGCCAGAGTACTGGGCTTGGCGCCAACGCCAGCTCTGCCTCTGATGCTGTGTGGCCTCGGGCTACTTACTTAGCCTTTCTGAACCTTACTTTCCAAGTTTTGTGCATTTCAGACTCTGTTGATTGAGGGAGTTGGATTTACTCCTTACCTGAGAGAGGTGACAAGGAGGTGTGTAAGCCCCAAAGGTCCCTGCCGTGATAATTAATAAGAGTAACGGACAACAGAGTATTGCACAAAATATGGGAACTGGGCACACCCGGACTTTACTCCCCATTCTGCCACTTCCCAGCCCTGGGTACTTTGCCTGTCCTGCCTCAGTTTCCCTGTGTGTAAAACACAGCTAATAACACAGCCTTGAGGGTTGCCAGGAGGAATGTGTGACCCAGTGCAGGGGACGATCTGAGCACACCCAGGCACATTGTGGGCCTTCCAGAAATGCCAGCCACACCCCAGGTCCTCAGGCTCCAAGTATGGGGCTCTCCTGTGCCCACCCTCCCCAGCATCCTGTCCCTGAAGTGGGGTGAGGAAGCCACTGCCAGGGGAGGGCAGCGGCAGCTTGTGTCACACGCCCCACAGACCTGAATCACACGCACTACCAGTTTTTAATTGTGGTGGGTTGTGCGTGGTGCCCTGGGGATGCCCTGTCATGGTCTGTTTCAGGCAGCCCCTCGCCTGTGTGACGCGGGTCATTTGTCACCCTGACAGTATTGACAGGGCTGCTGCTGGTGCGGGACGGAATCTACTCCACTCAAGGCAGCACCCGGGAGATTCTGTCCAGAGGACATGTGGATGGTGGGAGACTCGGGGAAGACTTGCTCTTTGGGTTGGACAGTGGCCACCGCCCTCAGTGATGCAGGCTGTTGACAGCGGACTGCTGTGAGGGGCCTGGGCCGAGCACTGCTCGCCTAACCTCGTCCATCCTTGGGGAGTCCACAGGAGGGGTCTCACCCCTGGTCTGACCCACAGGGCACCCCTCTCTGAAAGCATCAGCGCAGTGCTTGGGAACATAGGCTTGAGCCCCTGCACTGCCTCAGCCCCTGGGGAACACGGGTTGGCCTTATCTGGTAAAATCACACTGGAATACAAACTCTGACCCAGCACTTCCTCTGAAGGCATGCAACAGGGTTGAGACCGAATCCCCTGGGGCAGCTGTTAGCACGTCCTGGCTGTGTGTCTTGGGCAAGCCATTTAACCTCCTAGTGTTCCCACCTCTAGAATGGGTGCTCATGCCTCCTTTGGAGGGTCCTGTGAGGATGAGTGAGGAGGCATGTGCCTGGCACCTGGGAAGGGGCTGTGTCAGCTTCCTAGAGCTGTCATCACAAAGCAGCACAAACTGGGTGGCTTGAAACAGAGACGTACCCCTCCTGGTTCTGGAGGCCGGGTGTCTGAGACCGAGTGTCGTCAGGGTCAGTCCCTTCTGCAGCCTCTGAAAGAGAGTCCGTCTCATGCCTCTGTCCTGGCTGCTGGTGGCTTTGGCCATCCCTGTACTTTCTTGTAGACGTGTCACTCCAGTCTCTGTCCTTGCGTGGTGTGTCCTTTGTCAAATCGCCCTCTCCTTCCTCTTGTGGTAATCAAATCCCAAGACCCTATTTCTAAACAAGGTCAGATTCCAAATAAGGTTCTGGGGGTGAGGACGCGGACATACCCTTTCAGAGGGCCACCAGTCAACCCACGACAGGCTCTGACCGTGAGCTGCCCGACTGTGCGCTTAGCTTCAGTGTAGAGGTCCACGCTGGCCCAGGGCTGGGAGCCGAGCCAGGGAGAGATCTGGGAGGCCAGGCCCTTGGCCACACTCCCCGTCCCCCGGCCCTGCCCCCGCTGCCTTAGGAAAGGGCTGTGCAAGGGGGTCTACTGGGCCTCTGGGCCGGAGGCAGAGCTAGAGGCATGATGGGAACGCCCAGAGGTGGGGCCAGGCCTGGAGAGTCAGATTCGGCAGAGCCCAGAGCCCAGCTTACAGGGCCAGGGTGACAGGAGGACAGGGCAATGGGGGCCTGAGGACAGGCAGGGCCTGCTCACTCGAGGGTCCTCCCACAGCCCTTCCCATCCAGGCTCTGTGCATGCCCTGCAGGGGGAAGGATGGAGCCACTTCCTGGGGCAATGTGGAGCCATCTAGAATGGGTGCTGCCTGTGGGCAGCCCTGGCCCGAGATGCCCAGGCAGCCCCTCTTCCTTTCTCTGAACTGTTGGTCTCTGCAGATCACTCTGGGTCCTTATTGCTCTCCCATGTCCCGTCCCCCTGCTGGTCTTTGAGCGGCTTGGCTGCAGGCACACAGCGTGTATACAGGTAGCGCTGGAGGTTGGCAGGACCTCCCACCCTCTCCTGTTAGCTCTTCTGTTGCCCATTTGCTTCTTCATTCATTTAATGAATATTTACTAAGCTCTCCTTGTGTGTGTGGTTTGTTGATAGGTGCTGGGGATGCAGACTGGGGCTGAATGTACATGACTCACCACCTAGTAGGTGAGGCACAGAATTACCAGACAGGCCAGGGAGCAGCAGATGCAAAGGCCCTGTGGCAGGAGGCAGCATGGCCCAGAGGCCTGTGTGGCTGGAGTGGAGGGGAAGGCACGGATGGAAGCAGGGGCTGGGCAGCTAGGCACAGCCTGTCCCGTGGGGCCTGGGTGGCCTTTTAAGGATCCACGTCTGTCGGTGGCTCTCCAAAGCACAGAGCCCAGCTCTGTTCTCCTTCCTCACACCATGGACTATTTCACCTCGCACCGTGGCTCATCTCCTCCCCCCTGTCGCCATAGTCACATTCCTTCCTAGATGCTGTGGGGGCTGCCATGTGACCCTGGCCCCAGGCATGCCCTGTAACCTAGGTCCCCTAGAAACCTTTCCTCCCAACATACCTGGGGGCCCAGGTGTCCTAGGGGAGTCAGAAGGGTGGATGGTGGCAAGATGCTCCCTCACAGGGGTCTGCCTGTTGTCCCCTCCATTCCGTCTTCTGGGAGAGATTGTGGGGAATTGCTGCAATTCCTTCCTTAAATGTTTGTCAGAATTCACCAGGGAACCCTCTGGACCTGGTGCTTTCTGTTTGGGAAGGTTGTTAATTGTTGATTCCACTTCTTTAACGGCTGTAGGATGGTTCAGACTGTTCCTGCTCGTGTAAGTTTGGCAGAGCTTGTCCTTTAAGGTCCATTTAATCTCTTTTCCCTTTGTTAGCCCGGCTGCAGCCTTGCCAATTGCATTGATTTTTCAAAGAACCAGCTTTTGGTTTCATTGATTTTCTCTTTTCAATTTTATTGATTTCAGCTCTAATTTTTATTTTTTCTTTCTTTTTTTTCTCGTGGCTTACTTTGGATTTGATTTGCTCTTCTTTTCCTAGTTTCCTGAGCAGAAGCTTAGATGCTTGACCTTAGATCTTTCTTCTTTTCTAACATATGCATTCAATGCTATAAATTTCCCTCTAAGCACTGCTTTTGCTGCCTCCCACAGAGTTTGGTAAATAATGTTCTCATTTTCAATTAGTTCAAAATATTTTTAAACTTCTCTTGAGACTTCTTCTTTGATCCACATGTTATCTGGAAGTTTGAATCCTCTCCATCCTGACTATGAGGTGGGGGTCTTTGCTTCTCTTTACATTCTGCACAATAAGCTCCCTTCTGCCTGGAGCCAGATTTGGTGGCTTTACCCAGGACTGTACACAAGTCATTTAGCTGAGCCTCAGTTTCCTCATTTGCACAGCAGGAAGCACAGGGCCAACTTCCCAGGTAACATGGACCAGAGAGCTTGTGAGTGGGGGAGTGGGGTTGGAACCCCTGCCTGCCTGGCTTCCAGGCCCCAGTGTTTCCCTCCTTCCCACCGGAGTGCCAGGCTGGGCCCCCAGGCTCAGCATAATGGACCCTCCTGGCGGGTGTCTGTTGAAATGATAAATGAAGGGAAGGAGGTGCATGGGGAGGGGGCATTTCTGTAGCAGGACTCCCCACATAGCCGGCAGGGTAACTTCTCCTCTCTTCTATTCCTGGTGGTGCAGGCCAGACACTGCACCTCTCAGAACCTCAGTTTCCTCATTTGCAACATGGGGATCATATATATGCAGAGACTGATGATAACAACAGCACCTAACGTATAGGGGGTGCTCTCCACGTGCCGAGCTCCACCATCACTGTGGTCTTCACAGGACTGCCGGGAAGTGGTCACTCTCAGTATCACCATTTCTCGGAGGAGGCAGTGAGGGTCAGAGAGACTAAGTAACCTGCCTGGGCTCACCCAACCACCAAGTTGTCCAGCCTGGCTTTGGACCCAGGTAGACCAACTGCAGGGTGACCTGTTGGGTTGAGATTAGGCACCGGCATGGTGCCTTCCGTGCAGGGCAGGTGCTAGGCAAGTGGTCCTGGGAGACAGCCCCATTGGGAAAGGTCAGTCCTACCCCTGACCCAGAGGCCCCCACCTGCCTCCTGCCAGGTGAGCAACCCGATGGGCTTGCTGGGGAGGAGGCCGTGCACGGGCGTCAGGCTCCATCTCCCTCTCGCGGGTGAAGGGAAAGCCACATGCGGTTATTTCTGGGAGTGTGGGGCGTTGGAGGAGTCCTCTGCAGCAGGGCTTTTTAAGGAAAACTCTGACTTGTCTATAAATATCCCCCCTGACGTGTTCTGAGTTCCTGACGCTTCCGGGACAGCGAGGTAGCACCCTGCCTACGCGCTGCTCGCCGAGGCTCTTGGGTGATTTTACAGTGGGAGGGAGCTTGAGGTCAGCCAGCGCAGGGTTTCAGGAACCAGTGGCATCTTCCAAAGAAACTCGGGGGGCAGCATTCTGCCAGCTGTTTATTTTGCTAGGTGAGGACTAAAACCAGGATCACTTATTCCATCATCGTGTCAAAAAAGAATACTGTGCGGATGCCAAAACATGTAGAAAGGATGTAATCGCAGAATAAAGGGCAGGCCAGTAAATCGAATAATTTTTTTTTAAATGAAAAACTCACTGTGAGGTCCTTAGTGTTGTAATTCTTCCAGAATTTTATGAAAACAGCAATGGCCAGCACATGCCCATGGGCCTGGCAGTGAGGAGCCCCAGGGCCAGAGGCACACCTGGGGGGAAGGCGGGACAGATGGAAGGGATGGGCTGGGTCGGGAGACTGGGCATTGCGCCAGGTCCTGCGGATAGGGAGCCAGGAGGATGACCAGCTGCCCTCTGAGATGCAGCGTGCTCACCTGCAGATAGGGTGGTGGTCCCCACCTTGCTAAGCAGCCCTGCAGGTGAGATGAGGAAATGGAGAGGAATTTGCTGTGCAGCTCTGCTGTCCATACGAGGAGTCCTTGTCATGGTCCCTATTGCAGGCTGCAGAGCCAAGAAACTCCCTCAGGGTGGTCCTGGAGCCCCTGGGGCAGGGTCTGGGGATGTGTTGGGGATAGTGGGCAGCCGGGAGCACCATAAGGTAGGCCTAAGGACACCTACCAGGAAAAATATCACGGATGCTGATATAAGTCGAATTATGTCCTAATCCCAGTACCTCAGAATGTGACTTACTTGGAAATAGGGTCTTTGCAGATGTAATTAGTTGAGCTGAGGTCATGCTGGAGTTGGGTGGCCCTTTATCAATACGACTGGGGTCCTTGTAAGAAGAGGAGAAGAGACACAGAGACACAGAGGTGGGAGTGCTGCAGCTACAAGCCAGGGAACGCCGAGGATTGCTGACAAATACCAGAATCCAGGGAGAGGCGAGGAAGGATTCTTCCCTGCAGGTTTCAGGGGAGCATGGCCCTGCTGGGACTTCTAGTCCCCAGAACTTTGTTACAGCAGCTCTAGCAAGCAAATACAAGTGTGTAGCTTACTGCTGGCACACAGTCGGAGCTTGATAAATGCTTGCTGAATGAATGATGTTTATTGAGTGCTTACTATATACCAGGCAATGGGCTAAAGGATTTGGTGATAGTTAAAATTCATTGCGTGTTTACTATATGTGAGGCATTCTTGTAAACACATTAGAAGTATCCACTCATTTAATCCACGTGACAACCCACTGAGATGAGTACTACTATGGTTCTCATTTTGTGCGTGAGAAAACCAAGACACAAGAGATGAGTCACTTGCCCAGGGTCGTGTAAGCGGCTGAGTGGAGATTCCAACCCAAACAGTGTTAACTTCAGAGTTCTTGCTGGTCAGCACTGCAGTACTGCCTCCCAGCCTGTTGCCTGGCACACAGTAGGTGCTCAGTAAATGCTCACTGCCCAACATTTATTGATTGCTCTTCCCAGCTGTGCCAAGAAGTTTCTGGGATTCTGTGAGAGTCCTTGGTTGTCAAACAAGAGAAGTATTTTGCGTTCCTTCCCCAGTCTGCCAGAGCCTCTGTTTTGCTGGTTAAGATTTACCAAATAAAGGCCGATTTGATTCTACCTTTAAAATGGTCACTTCTTCCAAGAGACCTTCCCTGACCAGCCCCTGCCTATATTAGCACCTGTCACGGGTTGAACTGTGTTCCCAAAAATGATACATGAAGTGATAACCTCTGATACCTGTGAACGTGACCCCACATGGAGTAGGATCTTTGCGGGTGTAATCAAGTTAAGCTGAGCTCCTGCTAGCTCAGGGTGGGCCCTAATCCACGACTAGCGGCCTTATAAGAAGACACAGTCACACAGAAGAAGGCCATGCGACAACGGTGGAGATTGTGGATATGCATCCACAAGCCAAGGGACACCGGGATTGCAGGCGGCCCCAGAGGCCAAGCTAAGAGATGGGCATGGGGCACGTTCTCCCCCAGAACGTCCAGGGAGGGCATGGCCCTGCCGATGCCGTGATTTCAGATTTCTAGCTTCCAGAACTGTGAGAGAATAAACTTCTGTAGTTTTATGCCACCCAGTTTGTGGCATTTTTTAATGGCAATTCTAGAAAATGAGTACACATCCCAAGCTTTGCCTGGCCAACTGTGCCCTTCCTCTTCTAACCTCCATCCCACGCTCTTTGGGCGTATCCTGGAACCCAGTTTATCTGAACTTCCCCAGTATGAGAGTTCCGACCATGGGAACAATCTCCCCTTCCTTCATCGCAGGCCTGTGCCACGTCTCTGTGCATGCAGGGGCGGGGTGGGCCCTGTTGGAGTCGGGGGCTCTGGGGCCAGCCAGTCGTGGGCCGACGCTCGGCTTCATCTCTTACCAGCGCTGGGACTGGGCCAACCTGGTGACGTCTTTGATCTCCAGTCACCCCTTCCATAGAAGTGGCTGTAACAACACTGCCCTGAGAGATGTGAGGGTTAAATGGGTACAGATGTGAAGATACCTGGGCAGTACCTGATCGTACCTGTCTTCAATGAAATCCTGCTTGAACTGAACCGAAGAGAATAACAAATCCACCACTTGGTTCATTCAATAAATGAGATTAAATTTCTGTTAGTCTCGTAGGTTCACAAGATTGAAAAGATTAATTGCATGATATTTTCACCTGCTATTTAGATACATAGGAAAAGAATAACTCAATTATGCTAGGTTTTGTACTTTCTGAAAAGAAAAAAGAAGTCAAAGGGAGGTCAATTATTTTTTCCTTACATAAGACGAATTTGGTGCTCATTAACATGCTTCTGCTTTTGTATTCTTCAGATCCTAAATATAAGAGGCCCAATTTATACACCCCATCTGTATCTGAACATTTTTAGCATGCCTCAGAATTAGTGTTGATTTAATTTATTTGCACCAGAGATTTGCAAAATATTTCCCTAAGTTATTCTGAACCGGAGGTGATTCATTCAAGGAGAGAGGGCGCGGTGTCTTCAGAGTAGGTGCTCCCCGGTGTAGAAAACTGAGCCAAGCTGGGAGGAGAGGGGCCTTTCAGGGGCAGCTCCTGGCCTGCCCACCCCTCCAGGGTGTGGCCCCGCACACACATCCTTTCCCGGAGTCTGCATTGCCCTGGGGAGAAAGCGGAAGCCCCTTGGCTTGGCCCGGACGCCTTCGAGAGCTGGTCCCCCTTGTGCACCTCACGCCTGACCCTTCATGTTCACCCGCTCACTCGACGCTCCTCCAGCCCGACGGGGAGCTGCGCACAGAGGGTCTGTGCACTGCCTTCGCCGTCTTCTTGGGCTGGCTGGCATCGCCCCCCTCACGCAGTGCCTGTCAAGCCTCTCGTCCCCCAGGAGACCTTTCTTTGGCACCTGTTCATCCCCCTTCCCGCCCCAGGGAGGACTGTGCTTCTCTCTGCCTCTGCTTCCTGTCTTGGGACCTGCACGCTGCTCTTGAAAGCAGCAGCGCGTCTCCGTACCCACTCTGGACAGACCCATGGCATCCCAGGGCCTGTTTGTTGTATTGAATTGAAAACCAAAGCCTGTGGGACTGTGATTTATTCATTAATATTGTAGGTTCTCAAGATTAAATGGTATTTACTGAGGAGATGCTGCTCATGAAGTGTTTGTGAAGGAATGAGTGAGTGAGTGAATCAGGTGTTGTCCTTTGGTAAATTTTCCAGCTCTACCATGTAATCTAATTATACTAGCTGCAGCAAGTCTTTTAAAAACCCTCATACTTAGAGCAAAATTATTCATATTATTAAATAAAATTCCCCAAGATGCAATAAAGTGCAGTGAAGTTCTTTCTATAATCCTGATATGTGGACCAGCTAATGCTGTTAAATCAGCATTTTTAATGTGTAGTTTTATTGGATCTGATCTCACTGGTTTTATCATAAGATGACTCATTTGCTGTTGAACTGAACTGAACTGAAACCTACAGTTATTAGGCACTTACCATTTGTCAAGCCCACCCTGGGCACTTTTATATACATTCTATCATAGTGCAGAACCCCGGGCCCAGGTGAGACCTCATCCTTATTCTTCCTCGATGATCACCATCACCACCATCACCTCGCTGTAATTATCGATACTCTCACCCCATGTCACCAGCAGCAGCAGAACGACTGACACCTATCGAGCACTTACTCTGTGCCAGGCACCATTCTAAGCATTTTACAGGTTTTTTTTATGTAACCCTCACATAAACCCCATGTGATAGGCATTATGATTGTCTCCATTTTGCAGATGAGGAAATTAAGAGTAGGATAAATTCAGGGACTTCCTCAAATACACAGCTAGTGAGTGTCAGGGCAGCTGGAAATCAAATCAGATGCCTGGTCTCATTCATTCATTCAATGAACATTTTCTGAGAGGGCCTCCTCTGTATCAGGCACCCTTCCAGGGGTTGGGGGCTGCAGGGCCCCCAAGACAGAAGCGGGATGTCTACATTCCAGTGTGCACGTGTGGGGGGGGGTGGCGGGGACACAGACAGTGAAGAAACAAACAAATGAACAGAAATAATTTCAGGTGGATATAAGTGCCATGAAGAAATTAAAACGGTGATGGACAGAAGGTGACAATGGGGCGGGAAGGGCCACTCGAGACTGGATGTCCAGGGAAGAGCTGAGTAGGTGACATTTGAAATGAAACCAGGAGAACAAGAAGGGGGAGATCTGGGGGCAGGGCTCTGGGCAGGGGGGGTGGCAAGTGCCAAAGCTGGCCGGCCTCACTCCGGGAGCAGGAAGAGGCTGGTGAGTCTCCAGGGTCCTGAGCAGGGGCGGGCTGGGGGAGGTGGGGGAGGCGTGGGCCAGGCCACATGGCTGCGGGTTGGAGTTTGGCTTTACCCCGTGGAGGTGGGGAGACCAGTCTGAAGGTGCCTGTCGTCATCCAGGTGAGAGACGTGGTTGGCCAGATTGGTGTGGTGGCTGTGGAATCAGAAGAAGTTAGAGGCATCTGGGACGCTTGTGGAAATGGAGTCAACAGTAATAACGGATCAATTCTATGTGGAGGGTGCAGGAAAGGGAGGGCTAAGGACACTGGTGACAGCTCTCACCACATGCCACCTACTGCTCAAGTGCATGGTGTGGAATCAGCCTCACAGTAGTCCCTAAGGTGGTGCCATTGTGATCACCATGGAAACCACAGGAGGGAACTGAGGCAGGAGAGCGAAGGTAACCCAGCTGTGTAATAGAAGGTAGTGGAGCCAGATTCAAGGCCAGACGTTCTGCGGAGTTCGCTGAATGGATGAGTGAGTCCAGGGGGTTGTTGCTCACAGCTTTGCAAATGGGCACAGGGCAGTTGTGAGCTCCCTAAAATGGTGATTTCGTCGGATTAGAGGCAGACATGGCCACGTTAATGCGATTGCAGGAAGAGTGGATTAGTTTTGTTGGATTTCTGGGTAGATTTATTGAACATGCCATTTTCCTTGGTGTAAAAGTTTACCTCTCCACTTACTCATTTTTTTGCCAGAGGCTCAATTGATTGTTTTTCATAGCACTTACTGATTTCTAAATGACATTTTGACTTTTCCCTTGAATATCTCTTGTGTTTTGGTTCGTAAATCTTTGACACACTGCACTGGCCTGTCTTTGGATGGCTGGGAGTTGCTGAGGTGCAGACTGGCCCACCGTCTCTCGAGAAGGACCACCAGTCGAGGCCTTCAGGTGTTCCCTTTGTTTTCAAGCTAGAGTGTTTCAACCTTGCTGTTGTCTTTTCTCAACCATAGGAAAATCCAGTTTCACATATACTTCATCATCTGAGAAGTTCAAGGTGTTTTAGACACTGAAAACAATGATCTTAAGAGTCAAATACTACATCATTGTTTTATTTCTTTTCTTTTCTTTTTTTTGAGATATGGTCTCACTATGTTGCTCAGGCTGGTGTGCAGTGGCCATTTAGAGGTGTGATCACAGCTCACTGCAGCCTTGAACTCCTGGGCTCAAGTGATCCTCCCGTCTCAGCCTCTCAAGTGGCTGGGACTACAGGGATGCTACAGCCACTGTGCCCAGCATCAAATACTACATCATTGTTTTTTGCTGTAAAGCTCACTGTAACTTTGATTTGTCTTTTAAAGTTACTGGATTTTCAGAGCTGAAAGGTATTTCAGCAATTGTGTTCAACCCTTCCATTTCATAGATGAGGAAACTGAGTTCTAAGGAAGGAAAATGATTTGTCTAGAGGGTAAGGGCTGATCTTGAGGGAGACCAATTTAGTGAAGGACATGGGGAGTGGACAGTTGGACCTTACATAGTGTATCAGTTAGCTATTGCTGTGTAACAAACCACCCCAAAATGTAGTGGTTTAAAACAACAATCATTCCTTTGTTCATGGTTCTGCTATCTGGGCCAGGCTTAGCTGGGTATGTCTTCTGGTCTCACCTGGGGTTACTTAGTGACTTTCAGCAGTTGTCTGGAAGCTCACCTGTGCTAGCATGATCCAAGACACCTCAGCTGGGCTGGTTAGAATAGCTGGAGGCTGGCTGAGCCTCTCCATCCACACAGAGAGTCCAGCAGGGTGGCCAGCCTTCTTTACAGGGTGGCTCAGGGTTGCAAGAGGGCAAAAGTGTAAGCTGCATGGGCTCTTCAGTCACACAGGGTCACTCCCATCTCTTTCTATTGGTCAAGACAAGTTGCAGGTCAACCCAGATTGGGTTCCCAGCAGGTTTCCCAGAAGGGAAAAAGACTCCACCTTTTGGTGGAGAGAGTGGCAAAATTGCTCTTTCCACTCAAACTACAAAAGGGCATGTGGGCCAGGAGGGATTGTTTTGAGGTCATTTATTTCAAATCTCTGGGTTCTAGCACCTCACCTTGGCCAGGGCCCAGGGACTGTCTGCTGAACTGTGTTGAACTGCTCACCCATAAGCAGGAGAAGTGGCTTGAACCCAAGATTGCCAGACTCCTGGTACAGTGCTGGCTGTAACCCTAAAGACCTCAAGGGTGTTAGGCCAGACTGCCCATGACAGGCAGTATCATGTCATCACGTGAATGGAACTCCAAGCTCGCCCCTTACCAGCTCTGTGATCTTGGCCAGGTTTATCAACCTCTCTACAGTATCCTCACTTGTATTCTGAGGATATTGCATCTACCCCAAGGTTTGTTCTGAAGGTAAATGGTATAAAAATGTTTGGTGCTGGCCCATGATAATCCAACAATGATAGCAATGATTATCAGTGTCATCTTTTAAGTTATCAGAGCTTTGGGATCAGAAGGACATAATAATAGGAGCCAACATATGTTGAGTGCTTACTATGTCCTGGCCCCCATGGCAAGCACTGCATATAGGCTGTCTCGTTCAGTCCTCAGTAACCTAAGGAGATAGGTATTTTTATTGACCGTGTCAATATGAAGAAACTGAAGGTCAGAGAAGGTAAATTCACACCAGATCATTGGTGATGGAGCAGTTTTTGAGCCCAGACATTCTCACATCAAGGGCCTGAGTTTTTACCAACCAAATTCATATATTTGGACAAATTATTTAAGCTCTCTGGGCTTTCATTTCCCCAAGTTCTGTTTACAAACATAGGGCTTACGAATTTCTTAGTGCAGGGCCCGGCTAGAATGTGCCTGTGGATACTTGATACATTGCCCTGGCTGATCTCCTGCCTCTGTGACCGGCCAGTTGTCGGTGTGCCAGCGTGGTGAGCTGGGAGGAGAGCGCTGGCTCTCTCCCCACTCTCTCCTCGCCTCTCCCAGCTGGGAGTGGCTGTTTGAGGTTTTAAGCCAAGGGAAGCTGCTGGACTAATTGTTTCCATGTTTCATAATTTATTGTTTTCCTTGGTCCTAGATGGCCAGAGTGCTCAGTGGCCATCTTTGTCTGGGGGAGATAGGCAACAACGACCTTGGGTTTCTCCCTTCAGTTTCTCCAGGGCTGAGATGCACTGGTGGCCTAAGGTCAGTTCAGAGAAATGACATGTGGTCTAACCTTCAGCAGTGTGTAGTGCAGCTTTCCTGTGACGTCTCTGCAGCATTGACACATTTGCTGCAGACTTGATGTTCCCGGTGTTGTCCATGGTCAGATAGAAAGGTCCTCCAAGATCACCCGGGCAAAGCCCTTTATTTTGTATCTGAGGAAACTGAGGCCTGGGCCTCATCCCTGAGTGTCTTTGCTTTTGTTCCCAGCTGTCACCCTTGATCCTCCTGCTAGGACTTCTGAGGTTGCGTCCTAAGAAGCCGTGGAGCTTGTCTGGGTCTTTTGAGATGGTTCTTGAGATGCTCACCCTGGGGAGCCAGCTACCATGATGTGAGAACCACAAGCCGCGTGGAGAGGCCACGTGCAGGTGCTTTTGTGGACTGCCCCACTGGACTCCCAGCTGACAGCCAGCATCAGCCCTACCAGCCATGCGAAAGAGCCAGCTCGGATATCCAGCCCGGTTGGGCCTTCAGATGACCGCAGCCCTGCTGCTGTCTGCAGCCTGGTGGGGGCACCAAGACGAACAGCTCAGCTAAGCCCAGGTAGTCTGCAGAACCACCACAGGAGACACTCATAAATTGTTGTCTTAGGGGCAGTTTGTTATGCAGCAGTAGGTAACTGGGACACTTAGGGTCTTTGCTTGCCTATCTCCTGCGCCTGAAAGTTCTTTCCTCAGATATATGCGTGACCGACCCCTTCTCATCATTGATCTCTCTTCAAAAGTCTCTTCTCAGAGAGGCCTCTTGTGGCCTCTGACGTGGTCTCTGTTGTAGTTGCTCTGTGTTCTGGTTTCTTGTGAGTGAGGTCTGTTACGGAATGTTGGCATAGTAGTATTCCAGGTGATGTTTGTTTTCTATCTAAATGCCAAAAGCATAATACAGAGACCCATATGAACTTTTAAAATTTAATGATTTTCAATTGAGGTATAGTTACATACAGTAAAGTATACAGATCTCAAGTGTACAATTTGATGAGTTTGGACAAATGCATAACCATTACATGAAATAGATATGGGACATTTCCATCACCTCAGAAAAATCCCTTGCCCTTTTCTAATTGATTGTCCACCCCAGCCCACCAGCTTGCATACTAGCTTGCCTGCTCTAGACTCCAGTGAGTGCACTCATGCAGCGTGTACTCCTGCGTTGGCTTCGTTTTCTCAGCACGTCTGTGAGACTGATCCATGAATCAGTGTTTCATTCTCGGATTTTGTTTTTTTAGAAATTCCATTTTAATTTGTCTATGAGTTTTTTAATCCCTGCCTCTGCATTAGGTTTTAATGGTTGCTCCAGGATTGTACTGTACATCCTTAACTTTTTCATGCTATATGTGGTTAATTTTGTAGCACTTCACGTCAAATGTAAGAACAGGTGCGTGCACTCTTGCCTTCATCCTTTCTGCTGTAGTTTTCCTGTGTATTGCATCTATAGAAATTATAAGCCCTGCAGTACAGTGTAATGATTTTTGCCTTGAATAATCATATGGATTTTAAAGAAATTAAGAGAAAACAATCTTTTATATTTATCCACATATTTACCATTTTCAGCGTTCTTCATTCCTTCCTGAGGATCTGTGTTTTCATTCAGTCTGAAGAACTTCCTTTAGTATTCTTTGCAGCATAGCCTGCTGGCAATGAATTTGCTTAGATTTTTTTTTTTTTAATCTGAAAATGTCCTTATTTCATCTTCATTTATTGAAGGATATTTTCACTGAACATAGCATTCTGGCTTGACGGGCTTTTTCCCAACGCTTTAAAGATGTCATTCCACTGTCTCCTGGCTTCCATAGTTTCTGATGAGAAGTCAGTGATACACCAAATCATTGTTCCCTTGTTTGTAATGTGTCATTTTTCTCTGGCTGCTTTCAGGAATTTTTCTTTGTCTTTGGTTTTTAGTAGTTTAACTATGATGTGATTTAGTGTGGTTTTCTTTGTATTTTTTCCCTGCTTGAGATTTGCTGAATTTCCTGGTTCTGTGAGTTTATGTCATTTATGAAAACTGGGGATATTTTCAGCAATTGTTAATTTTTATGCCCCATTATCTGTCTTGTCACCTTCTTTGACAATAATCACACTCACGGTAAACCTTTTGGCATTTGGCCCGCCAGTTCCTGAGGCTCTGTTATTATTTTAACATTCCTCCTTTTCCCTTCAGGTAGGGTAAAGTCTACTGATCTTTCTTCAATTTCACTGACTCTGGAATTTGTAATATGTGTTTTAGTACATCCAGTGAATTTTTAATTTCAGATACTGTATTTTTAAGTTCTAGATTGTCTCAGTTTATTTAGTAGTTTTTATTTCTCTGCTGAGATTATCTATCTTTTATTATGGATGTATTTTCCTTTATGTTCTTCAGCATAGTAAAAGTAGCTGCCTTTAAGTTCTTGTCTGCCAATTCCAGCCTTTGGGGCCAGTCTCAGCTGATTTTCTTTTTTCTTGAGTTGTGTATCTTCATATATGAAGTGATCAAGTAATTTTGATTTGTGTCCTGAATTTTGTGAGTGGTATGTTGTAGACACTCTGGACCTATTATGTTACTCTTAAGAATATTGTTGGGTTTTTTGCTGCTGTTGTTTTATAGGCAGTGAACTTGGCTGAACTCAGACGGTAAAATGTCTCCCTTGCAGAGGGTAGCAGCTAAAATCTCTGTTTAATTCTTTTAGCCTTTGCTGGACTGTTTGGTGTCTGCCTGGGAAGACAGATTTGGGTAGAGTTCATACACAGGACGTGGTGTCTCTCATCTCTGCTTTCTGCTCATTCCCTGCCAGTTTCCAGCAGCTGAGATTTCCCCACACTCTGTCAACTGCTTCTGAAAGCCACTAAGATGGCAGGTTTCTATCACAGTCGTAGCTGTTCTGAATGATGCAGAAGGAGTACTGCCCCAGACTAAATGCCATAATATATGGAACCCATTTGGTGCCTTTCCCCTCTCACAAGAATTGATCCCCTTGAGTACCTATCTGCTTTGATTGTCCTTTAGTGCCTTCAAGTGGTTACTTTTTATATTTTGTCCAGAGTTAATGGTTGTTATTTGTGGGAGGGTTGGTCTGATAGGAGCTAATTCGCATTACTTTGCATTACCAGAAGAAGAATTCTCAGTACTTTTTTTATTGCTGAGTAGTATTCCATTGAATGTATACAGCACAGTGTGTTTATCCATTCTTTTGTCGATGGAGGTTTAGATTGCTTATAGGTGTTTAGCTATTAGGAATAAAGCTGCCGTGAACATTTCATGTACAAGTCTTTGTGTGGACGTGAGTTATCTTTTCTCTTGGGTCAATGCCTAGGACTGGAATGGCTGGGTCATAGGGCAGGTGTATAACGTTACACAAAATAGTCAAATTGCTTATTCATAAGGTATCCTGTGATCCTCACATTGTTCTAGGCATAGGGGATATAACTATGAACAAAATACATACCGTAAATAAAAACAGGTTCTGTGAGTATCTCCTCCACTATATTAGCAGATGGCAAGTGCGTGGAGAAACATAAGCCAAGAAAGGTTATGGGGAGGGGAGGGAGTTGGGGACAGGCTTCTCCTTAAAACCGGCTGGTCAGAGTGGGCTTTGCTCACAGGGACTATCAGGCGGAGACTCAAAGGTGGTGGCTGAGTGGTGAGCACGTGTGTGTCTGAGGAGGAACATTCTAAGCAGGGGTAACAGCAGCTACAGAGGCCCTGAGGTGCCAGCTGGCACGAGGTGGGCTGAGGGAGGGAGGCGGCCGTGAGGTCCAAGGGGTGCTGGGGCAGGTCGTGTGAGGTGGCCTTGGGTTCCTGGGCTGCTGTATGTGTCTGGGGCTTACCCCAAGTAAGACAGGAAGCCAGGAAGTGTTGGAGCAGTGGCGTGGTTTGGGAGGTTTGGACATTAACTCTCAGGAGAGCTGCTCTGGCCAGGTGTTGAGAACAGACAGTGGTGAGGAAGGTCTGGGAAGTGGGAACTGGGGATACCCGGAACGTGAGCCCAGGGGGCAGCAGCTCAGCGGGAGGGCATGGGGGGCAGAAACACCAGGTCTGGAATATGGTTTGAAGGCAGAGCCATGGGATTTGCAGACAGATTAGATGTGGGTAGGAGAGAAAGAGGCATCCAGGACGTCTCCAAGGTCTTTTGGCCCCAGTGATGGGAGGCATTGAGTAATGTAGAATAGTGTAAATGCTGAATATCGATCTAATAAAATGATGGTAGACCCTTATTGGAAGGATGGGGTCAGGAAGTGTGTGAAGTCACTCTATTACCCGGCTTAGTTCTCTCCAGAGCATCTGGAAATGACTTTATTTCTTTATTTGCTTATTTATTGCCTCTCTACCCTACTGGAAGAAACTCCAGGACGTAGCGCAGGTTCTGGCACATGCAGGAATGCAATGCATATTATGGACTGAAGGGAAGGAAGGAGGGAAGAGTGGCAGGAAGCAGGCAGAGAAGGAGGGAGAGAGGGAGGGAGGGGTTGGCCTGAGGCCAAGACCACACCACAGTCGTGGCCTTTGGACGCCCAGCCAGTGTCTGTCTGTGCACCGTGCATCACAGACCAGAGGGGAGATTTGCTGTTTCTTTTAAACCAGAGTCCGAAAGGGTTTCCTTGGCACACAGAAAGGCCCTGTGGACTTCAGGTTTTAGGTGAGGGCTTGCCCTGGCTTGATGGTCCCCAGGGACCGAGTGGTTCCCAGGCTGAGAAGCTCTGATCACAGGAATGCTTATGCTTAGGCAGAAAAGAAACATGTATCCATCGGTCCTCACCCCCTAGAAACCCACTCCCCACCCCTGCTCCTGACCCCACGTCTGCTGCTCTGTGGGGCCCTTCAGACGCCTGAGGACAGTGGCATGTCGCCAAGGCATTTCTTTCCCAGACCAAATCTTCCTTGACTCCTGAGTCCTCATTTATTCATTCAGCAAATGATTTCTGAGCACCCTCTACATGCCCAGCCCCGTGCTGAGCTCTGGGGCCAAAAAGATAAAGATGCCCCATCTCCCTCTTCATGGGATCCACCATGGGTCATTGTTGGTGGTAAGACCTGGACCGGACGTGCCATCTCCACCGTGGAGGCCAAGGTCCGTCTCCCCAGCCCACCCTAAGCCTCAGCTTCCTCATCTGTAAAATGGGCCAACACCCACGGCTTCCTCTCGGGACAGGGACATATCTCCTTTCCCTCACTGCTTCCTTCTCTTGCGGCTAGCCCAGTGCCAATCTATCGAATGAATGAGTGAGCGAATGAAGTGTCGCGAGGGTTAATGGTGCTGACGTACATAAACCCGCGAGTGCGCTGTGAGATTCTCCTCCACGGGGCTTTCAGGAGGACCGTGCTCCTCTAGCCTTGGGAGGGAGCCAGAATCCAGCCCCCATTCCTGGATTATTGGGGTGATGTTTTGGGGATCTGCCCACCCCTGATGCAGACAAGGCCTGTTTGGACTCGGGGTGCATCCTGTCCAGGCCTGTCCAGTGCCGGTTCAGAGCAGCTCTGGGGCCCGATCGGAAACTGCTCCATCTGTTCCCGGCACCGTCCAATTACGTTTTGTGGCAGCAGCTGGGTTAGACGCGTGGCAGTCGGAGAATGGCATCCTGGGCATGGTGCAAGGGAAATACAGAGTTTGGGCTTATATTTGGCGGAAAATAGCATCCCAGATCACTGAATAATTTATAGGTAATTATTCCAGCTTTAAAAAGCTTTGGATCACAATGATTATTTCTCCCCCCAGAGTTTCGTGCCCCTCCCAGCAGCTGCCGTGGTGGGGGGCACGCTGCCGTCTTGCCCACTGGCGCGTCTCCATTCCTGCGGCTCCCGCGCGGACGTGCGCCGTGTGTGATGGCTTTGCAGCCGCGTGGTTAATGTGACCATTCTTCCCGCGTCAGCTTTTATTACCATTAACACCCCGCTCCCTCAGGGCCCTGCAGGATTGCAGACGATGCCTCAAATTAGAGCAATTTGTCCCCGAGTCAGGGTTTTTGAACCTTTGAACCGTTAACCCTGGGGTGCCTAGAGGGCGTGCCCCATGCAGGGCCCTTGGGCAATTTGTCACTGGGGGCCAGGACCCCGATGCACCCCAGGACTCGTTCAAGCGCACGTCCCTTTTCCTTCCACACGACTGTGAGAGCAGCCTCTTTGGTGACGCTGAGTCCCTCCGGGGGCGACTGGGCCAGCGTGGGGGCCCTGGCGGCGGGGTCAGATGGGGCCGGGGTGGCTCCCGCCTTCGCATCTGCATCCTTCTGCTGGAGAAGAGCCATAGAATCATACCTTCTGTCACTGCAGCCTTAATTCACTTAACGTTTATCAGGGACCCAGTGTGGCCAGGTGCAGTTCTAGCCTGGGGACACAGCGGTGAAAAACACCAGAAGTTTCCTCCTCCTGAAGCTCACGCCTGGTGGGAGGAGACAGACAATACATGAACCGACACATAATTCCCGTGTCTAGTGAAGGTGGCAGGAGGACTTTGAAGCGGAAGAAAGCAGAAGAGGGAGGCGTGGAGCGGGCGGAGCACGCGGTGGCCAGGGCTGCCCCTGCCCGGGGCGGTCGCGTGGGAAAGTGACCTCCAGAGCAGACACCTGGTGCAGCCAGGCAGAGGGAAGGGCAGGGGACTGAGCTGGAGGGGCTGTGAGAGACCGGTTGGGGGGGGGCATGCGGCTGGCGGGGGGCACAGCCTGCAGGAAAGCGGGGGAGCCCTGGGTTATTCTAGGGGTGCTTTGCGCCTATTTCGTTCCTTCCGGTATTGCCCGAGCCAGACCCCCCGGAGGATCTGGCGATGGATGAGTTAGTCCTTCCTCCCAGTGGCTCACGGGTGGTTCCTTGTTCAGCCCCTCGGCGCACGTCGTGGAGCCTGAGCCCGGGGCTGAAAGGATGGAGTCGCAGCTCCCGGGGGTTCCCAGTTTGGTGGGGGCGCCTGAAGGCGGGAGTCGCCCCCTGGTCTGCCTTCCCCTTCCCCACCCCCGTTGGGTCACTGCGTCCTGCTGCCCCTACCTGCCGGGCCACTCTGCCGGGTCCACTTTGCCCGGAGCTGTCCAACTTGCTCGTGTTTCCCGCCTTAGTTGAAATTCCAGAGAATTTTTCTGTCAAAATATCAGGGACCTGGATTTCAGGACGCCTGTTTGAACACCAGCCCCATTTAAGAAACATGGTGACGTCCCTCCTGGGCGGAGAGAGGAGATGTGAGTAACCCACAGAAGGCTCGGGGAAGAGCCCTGGTCCCTGTTGGCGACTGTTAGAGTCACCTGTGTCCCCGTGCAGGCCCTGGCACGGCCTGGGAGCTCACTGGGCTCAACAGGGATGTTTGCTGCACGTGGGAATGCACCGTGTGCTCGGGAGGCTCCCACACTGGCCGCCTTGGTTCCCTGGGCCCCGCACAGACACCAGCTCCTCCATCAGCCCCACAGGGCGTCGCCTCCGATGGTCTCCTTTGCAAACTGCTGTCTTTCGTTAATATTACACAGCTCACTCAATGAATTGTCTCCACTTCACTGCTATTTTTTAATCCTTAATACTCTAAATTTCTATTTTTATGTGCTTAAAATTTTGAAATATTTGATACATACAAAAGAACATATTGCAGTGTGTGTGTAGATTATGGTGCATAACAGCAAGTCACAGCATCTGTGGACTCTGCTTAAACATAGAGCGTATTAGTCTGTGTGTCCCTCCCTCCCCAAGTCCTCCCCTCCCTCCCCACGAAAGTGACCACCGTCGTGAATATTAATGCTGTCATTGCCGGTTTTAAGTTGTAGCATGAGCATACAGTCCTAAGCCATCAATGTTTTGCTGAGATGGCTTTTGGTCTTTATTTTATAAATAGAACATTCTGTGTGCATTCAAGAGCTTGGCTTCCCTCACTCAGCATTATGTGTGATGTGCGTGGTGGATGTGTGTTCGTTTCCACTGCTGTGCCCTTGTTTGAACGTACCAGGATGGAGCCATACTCTCGCCAGTGGGCATTTGGGTTGTTGCCCATACTTTGTTTTCATGACGGTGTGCTGCGGCCATTACTGCATTTATCTCCTGCGATGTGGCTCTAAGAGTTTCTCTAGGGTGTTTACTAGAGAGAAATTGCCGGGGGTTGGGTGTACACATCAACTTCACTGTATGTCGACAAATAAAGTTCTGAATCCGTGGCACTAGCACTGCTGTTAACAATGTACACGCGCGACGTGACACCATGCCAGCTTTCCACATTCGCGGGCTCTTTGGAGTTTGCCAATCGGGGGGGTGTTAATGGTTTCTCATGTGACTTTAATTTCTCCTTCCCTGGAGATCTTTTCATCTGTCTCTAGGCACTTTTCACAACCTCTTCCAGGAAACACTGTTCTCTGGTTTATGCAAACATTTTTATTGGGTTCTATGATTTCTTGTCGATATTTGGAAGTTCCTTGTGTATTTTCTCTGTTAATTGGTAGTTCATTTTACGTGTGGCAAATGCACTCTCCCTGCATATATGTCTTGTCTTTTCGCTTTGTTTAGGGTGATTTTAATGCAGTAGAATGCATTGCTGTTCTGACGGTTCATACCTTGGACTTAAGAAGTGCTATCCTACCCCAGGCTCACACCAACAGTCTTCTATTGTGTCTTGCAAAAGTTTTCGAGTTTTGCTTTTCATAGTTAAACCTTTAACTTATTTATAGCTTATTTTTGTGTAGGGTTTGAGGTAGGGATCCAAATTTATTTCTTTTCCAAAAGGAAAACAATCTTCCAGCACCCCCGCGAATGGTTTACCCTTTTCCACTGCTCTGGAATGTCCTCTCCACATTTTATCAAGTTTCCTTATATGTACAATCTGGATTCTGTTTTGTTCCATTGACCTATTTGTCTATCCTGCACCAATATCATATGGCCTTAAGTGTTATGGTTTAGTGATAAGTCTTACGATCTGTATTACAGTTACGGCAAGTTTCCCATCACTGGCCCCCCCACCCCAAATCCATTCCTCTTCTAAAAATAAGTAACTGGCTGCTCTGTCCCTGTTCCTGCGTTCGTGGGCACACCCAGCTGTGGGACAGCTTGCCTTTGCTCATGGTGCTGATGGCTCATGACTCTCCTCTGTCCTCGGGTAACTCCCGCTCAGGTGTGGACTCAGATCAAGCCCGGTGGCTTCTGGGAACCATCCCTCCACTTGAGTAGGCCGCTGTTGTACGCATCACGCTGCTGCACAGGCCCTGATGTGTTGCATCTTCATACTCCCAGCGCCCACTGCAGGGTCTGCTGCACAGCAGGTGCTCGGGAAATATCCATCAGCCCAGGTGAACTTCCACCTCGACTTGCCTCTTCTTCCCCTGACATCTTCCTTTCCTCCTTCACATATTTGCTATAGGTGAGTGTTTGCTGGAAAGAAAGGAAGAATGTTCAGGCAAAACCTTTGTTGTGCCCATTTCACAGATCTGCTCTCAGAGAAGCCCATCCTCAGAGGCCCGGGCTGGGTGGGGTCCGGATGGGATTATTCTTTGGTCTGATTCTTTTCATGCTACAAATGTTTTCTGTGCAAAGTTGGAATCTTCTTTCTGTATGTACAGGGTTAGATTTTGTCCCCTGCCTCCCAAAAATATGTCCCAGACCTAATTTCTGGTGACTGTGAATGTGACCTTATTTGGAAATAAGAGTCTTTGCAGTAGTAACAATTAAGGATCTCTCAATGAGATCATCCTGGTTTTGCTGTCTGGTATGTGGCCCTGAATCCAATGGCTGGTGTTCTTCTTAGAGAAAAGAGAGGGCAGTCAGAGAGAGACAGAGACTGGAGTGATGTGTCTACAAGCCAAGGGATACCAGCACGGCAGCCACCAGAGCTGGGAGGGAGGCCTGGAATGGATTCTCCCCTGAAGCCTCCGGAAGGCACTGGCCCTGCCAACACTTGGATTTTAGCCTTGTAAGACTCATTTCTGACTTCTGACCTCCAGAACTGTGAGAGAACAAATTTCTGTTGTTTTAAGCCACCAAGTTTGTGGTAATTTGTTCTGGCAGCCCAGGAACTAATACACCATGCAGAGGTTACTCAGCAGCAGAGGCTGGGAAGGCCATAGCCTGAGACGCTTCTCCCCTCCTGGCCAGCAGTGGTGTCCAGCGCCATGGTGCCTTTGAGCTTAGGAAGGCTCAGTGGCCTGTGGTCTCTGTTTTCTAGGCAGAGGAGCATCCTCACCTCACTCTTGCCTGCCTTAGCATTGCTTTCCTTTGACTCACTGCCCGGGCCTGGATGAACCCGGATCTGCCCCGTCCTGTCCCCTCACCGACAGGGACGTGGTTCATCCCAGGTGCTGTCTGGCAGCCATCACACTCAGCACTGGGTCCTGAGCCCCTCTGAGCGCTGGGTGCTGCTGGGCACTGGTGACCCAGGAGCGCTCGGACGCTGTCCTTGCACCCCTCTCGCCTCGCCCTCTGCTGCCGTGTTCTGGGGCCCAGCCATTCCCCTAGCCTCCTGGCTGGTCGTGCGGCATTTGCTGTGCTGACACCGGCTTGCTGTCCCTCAGGTGGGTTTAGGTGTGGCAGATGGGTCGGGCTGTGGGGTGGCATATCCATAGCCTCTGAGCTCCTCTCATCTTGAGGACCTGGTGCTGGCCATGGGGGCCACGCAGCCCTGTGTCAGGGAAGGCTGAACAGGCGAGAGAGTCAGGGCCGGCGACCTGCTGGGGTGGGGGTCAGGGGGCCATACCCACCAACTTATCCTCCTCCCCACCATGCTCTCCACTTCTCCCCACCTCCTCCCTGTAGTGTGTCCCCGGGCCAGGCCACCACCACCCTGGCAGTGGCAGCAGCCTCCTCAGCCACCTCCTGCCCCAGCCTGGCCCTGGGCAGACTCTCTATACAGCAGCAGGAGTCTCCGAATAAAACCTTCCTGCTCGTGGCTCGAGTCTGCACTGTGCAGGGAGCCCCACATTCCCCAGCTGAGCTCCAGGAAGGGACTGGGTGCTCAGCCTCCTCCCTGCTCACAGAGCCCTGTTCTTTGTCCCGGACACCCGTCTGCCCTGGTCCCAGCTGATGCCTTCCTGCTCCGCCAGGAAGGCCTCTGCCCTGCCCTGCCCGTTCACATGGCCCTGCCTCCCTGCGCACCCTGTGCACCCCCGCACTTGCCTGGACATGCCACTTGGCGCCCTGTGTACTTACTGGCCTTCACTTGAGCTGGGAGCTCCCTGAGTTAGGAATGGGGTTTGTCTTGTTCCCTCTTGTAGCTGGTGCATCTGGCTCCGAGCCTGGTCCAGGGTGGCCCTGTCTTGCGGGCTCAGTGTTGCTTTTGCGTTGCTGTGTCATGTTATATTCAGTGCCCCCCTCCCTGTGTGGGATGTGAGCTCTTGCAGGGCAGGGCCCTTCTGGGGGCTGGCGCAGGGCCTGGCATGCAGGGAGCGCTCTGTTCCCGTCTGTTGAATGACCAAATGAATGAGCAAGTGAGTGAACCAATGTGTTATGAGGTCCAACTTGAGGGCTGTAGTAAGGAATGGATGTCCCCTGTGTCCAGACACTCTGCAGGGTCACCCTGGGTCCCTGGCTTTAGGGCTGGGATGGAGGTGTTCAGGCTGGATGGACGGAGTCCTGCTGCAGCCATGTCACATGAGCCCGCCTGGTCCCATCCCCGGGTGCTGGCCACAGTACCAAGAAAGCACAAAAGACTCCTTGTGAACAATTAGACCATGAGGTGATTTAAAAATGTACAAACCCAGGTACTCTGTGAAGCCAGGAGGCTGAAAGCTGGGTGCAGCCAAGGCATGGGGCAAATGAGCATGTGTGGATTAAAAAAAGCCAACGCCTCTAATGACCAGGGAGGTTTGCTTTAACATTCCAGCATGTTCTGTTGATTTATGGCTGTTGCTAGGTAACGGAGTACACCAAGGCTGGTGTGATTTTAAAGCTGCTGCTCCCGGACCAGAGAGTCGACAGAAAAAGAAAACCATTAATCGGGGTGGGGGCTGGGGAGGCTTTAAACACAGCCCAGAGGACCAGGAACTGTTGGAAGCAATTAGAGCGAAGCCAGGGGCGTCCACCCGATCCGTGTTCACTGTCCTTCAGGGGTGTGTTCAACGGCAACATGGAGAGCCGGCTGCTGACACGGGCTTCTCCTTCCGGAAGGCACCAGCGTGAATTTATCTTTTATTTTGCAGTAAATCGATTTGGTATGTGTAAGCTTTCTAACATAGCACTGTTAGTACACCAGATGTACGCAGTGTGTCATCTTGATAGTCGGGATTCATTGTGCTTGTTTTTACATTACACATAGCTCCAGCCTCTCCACTTGCTAAACATGTACTGATGCCACTGCATAACCTGCTTGGGATACGATAGTGAAGCAGACAGAAGCCCCCGGCCCCTCCCCCTGCCCTATGACGCCAATACTCTGAGTGGGGCAGATGGACAATAGTGGTCGTGATAACCAAGCAGATTATGTCATACATGTTAAAAAGAGACACATGCTATGGAGAAAGAAAAAGCACAGCCCGGTGAGGGGAGCAGGAGCTGGAGTGTGTGGCAGGGGTTGCTGGGTGCAGTTGTGGGTAGGGGGAACCTGGTTGGCCTCATTATGAAGGTGATATTTGAATAAAGTCTTGCAGGAAGTGGGGGACTGTGCCTTGCAGGTGTCTGAGGGAGAAACAGCCGGGGGAGGGAACAGCAGGTGCAAAGGCCCTGAGTTAGGGGCCTGCCTGCTGTGTAGAGGGAACAGCAGGGGGCCAGTGTGGCGCAGTGGAGAGAGGAGGGAGATTGGGGAGGAGGCGCAGATCCTACAGGGTCCTAAGGCCATTGGGAGGACATCATTGTCACGGCAGGTCAGAAGCCCAACCCTGAAGCCCGGTGCCATACCTGGGGCCCATGGCCTGCAGATAGGCCTCCTCCTGCCAGAGGCCGGCTTGCTCCTTTCTGAATGGCCTGCACCTATCTCCTTGTTGAATGTGCTCCAAAGCTCCGTGGTGCCTCTTAGTTTGGGTTCCCCGAAAGCAGAGCCTGAGACAAGCAGGGGGTGCAGGCAGTTTATTTGGGATGAGGCCCCAGGGCACATCATTTGGGTCCCTGCTGTAGGGAATAGGGACTCCAGTCCACCCAGAAGTTTACAGAAGGCTCCACAACTGATCCCTGAAAGACAGGGAGGCAGGGCAATTCTCCAGGGATTCTCAGATCAAAATTGGTCAACGGTTGCAGGGGGCACTGACTTTTGCACACACTTGAGCATGTGCTTGACACCCAGTGGCATAGGCAAAGGCCTCGGAACAGAACCAGAAAGACACCAGAGTGTCTGAGGTGAGGCCTGGTGCCGGGTGAGCTGGAGGCTGGTAGACAGTCCACTAAGGACTGTCAGTCAGAAGTGGTCAGAGGCGCTCTCGTGGTGTCTCCTCGCCAGCCCCCCAGTTTCAGCACCATGGCCCTGGACAGGCCAAAGACTGGACCTCCCTGCTGCGGAGGTCGGCCAGGGGTAGGCAGGGGCCTCGGCCACCCAGTCGGAGTGTGCCCTGGGTTTTCTGACTGTGGTGGGTGGGAGGTGCTCTCCTGCTCTGGCTGAGTCGCCGAGGGAAGTGGCCTTGCAGCTGCTGCTGGCTGAGCCCACCCTGAGGGAGAGACAGAGAGGAGAGGCAGAGCGGGGCCATGGAGCTACAGCCCCAGGGCCCATTGTCCCCCAGCCTGGTCCACCTTCCAAGGCCTGGGTTCATGCCCCCTTTTCTGCTAAGCTTGTTCAGACTGGCTTTCTGTCACTTGCAATCAGAGAATCCTGATTAAGCCTCCTTATTATCTCTGGTGCCACCAGTCCCTGGAGGACAGTAGTTCACTCAGGCCCTGCAGCAAGGCCAGTGGGTAGAGCCCGGCCCCAGCCCCAGCTATGGCCTCTTCCCAAGCCCTGCTCTGAGACAGGCCCAGCTGCCCTCCTGTTTGAACCAGTCACTGCCTCCTGGCTGTCAAGGCCCTCTGGGCTCTGACAGTCCCATTGGACTGGACTCTCTGGTTCCCTGGGGGATGCCTGGCCTGGCCCCACTGCCCTGCATGGCCTTGGCCCCAGCTGGCTTGCTTGTCCCTCCACAGCCAAAGCTCAGTGGCCAGCTGACCTGTGAGGGGCACTGCCGTGTCAGGAGAGGGGCAGGACCAGGGGCTGGCCACTGAATTGCTTACTGGCCTCTACCATCATCCATCTATCTACTAACTCATCCAACAAATATACACGGACTCCTGCTACGTGCCAGGCACTGGGGGTCCACACAGTGAACAAATAGGCAAAACCCCCTGCCCTCGTGGAGCTGACCTTACAGTGGGGGAAACAAACAAAAACCAAGGTAAGTCGGTAAAACATGCTAGCGATAAGTGCTAGAAGACAAAGCCGAGCAGGGGTGTGGATGTGGGGCCGGGGCTGCAGGTTTAGACAGGGCGGAGCCCCCATTCAGCATGGCAGAGGGTTGCGGCCAGCCCTGGCGCCCAGCTGCCTGGGTGCAAGTCTCATCCACTGCTCACGTGTGACCCAGCAGAGGCTGCTTAATCTCTTTAAGCCTCAGTTTTCCCACCTGTGAAAGGGAGATAGTAAGAGTCCCTGCCAGTGGGGCTTTGGAGGAGGAATAATGCATTTGGAGCATGTGCACGGTGCCTGGGGTGTGAGCAGTGCTTCGACCTGAGCTTGTCTCCAGGGCTGATATTCCTTCTCGGGTCTGAGGGATGTGTAGATTCCATGACACCCTATGCCCTGACGCTTTCCCTTTCCCTTGAATGCCCCCTAGCTGGCAGGCGGGAGTCGGGGGTGGCAGACCTCATTCTTGGGGATGTGGCCTGTGTGGTTTGTGATCATGTTTCCCCATCTGTCTGTCCCATCCGGCTGCCTGTCCATCTGTCCCTCAGGACCATGGTTTCCTTGGGACCTTGGGGGCAGGAATGCGCGCTGTCCATTGGTTTCTGACCCAGTGTCTCCTGCAGTCCTGATTGGTGACGAATCATTTTTTAAATTAATAAATGGTGAAATGCAGTAAGGACTTAGTGATGACTTCAAGCACTGAAGTAATCAAGGAGGGCTCCATGGAGGAAGTGTCATGAGAGGAGGGTTTGGAAATGCCAGTGGGAAAGAAGAATGCCATCTCACCGACATCAGCTGGGGGGGTTCATCCACTGCAGCCCCCTGTATGGATGATGAACGTGTGTCTCAGATGAGAGACTGGCTCTGGGCTGCTGCACTGAGCTCCCGGAAGCCTGCCCTCGAGAGGCATGGAGTCTTATCTTCCTGACATGGCCAGGCCCAGGCGGGAAGTGGGGCCTTGAAGGTCCCTCTCGAAAGGGCAGGGCCAGCTGGCTGGAGGGATGGGCGAGTGGAGGCTGTGCACTCGGCTGGCAAGTGCTGTGAATTATTGATCACCAGAGAGCAATGTGGAGGCCAAGGTCATTTCCCTCCTGGGCCAAACTGCTCGATCATGCTTAATGGCTTGTTTTCCAAATCTCCCCCGGGCTGGCCTCGGGGAGGGATCAGCTCTGTGCCCATTTGTTTTGCTTGAATCCAGTGTGTGGGGTAAAAGGGACACCATCCAGTTCTCATTGGAATTAAGTTTGAAACAGTGGACAGGATTGAGTCAGGTGCTAATGGGGGGCTTCTGTCTTACCTGCCATGACAAAGAAGTGCTTCTCTGTGCACCCTTGACTCATTTGTTCGGGTGGTGGGCTGGCAGACTCTGAAAAAGTTAGGGGCAGTGTATATTCCCTGAGCACCTGTGATGTGCCAGGTGCTAGCTAGGTACATCATCTCCTTTAGTTCCCACTGAGACATCCAAAGAAAATAAATATAACACACTAAAGTGACTAACCAAATGAAGAAACAGATTTTCAAAGAAAATTGTCAAAGCTTGTTGCAAGGATTCTTCCACCCCTACAGACAGGCAAGGTGTGAAAGGGTGGGGGGTGGGTAGTAAAAGGAGGTCTGTGTGGAGTCCTGCTTTGGGGAGGGCTGTGCTGGGAATCCCATCTCTGCTAAGGGGGAGGGATAGGAGGTGCCTGCCCCTTACCTGAAGCCCAGTGTGGAGGGATGACTCAAAGCTTAAAATGTAGCTGCCAGGCTTCTGGCCAAGATGGAATCATAGGGACCAGACTTACTTTCCCACCTGAAACAACTAAAAAAATGAGACAAAACATATGTAACAGTGGTTCTCAAGCAATTGGACATCAGACAGTAAAGGAAAGTGATCGCCAAGAGATGAGAAGCAAGCAAGGCGAGGCCAGGGATTCCTCTAGCTTCCTGGTCATGTTGCAGGGAGAACTTACCCACCAGAGTATGCTGGAAGCCCTGAGTTGAGAAGACTGAGCAGAAAGTCTGGGGAGACCAAGGTGGCCAGAGTTCCCAGGGCAGACTCATGGAGGGAGAGAGCTGTAAGGAAAGAGAGCTCCGGAGACACGCAGAGGTCCCCCCTGAGTACTCAGCTGAGTACTGATCAGCACCTGCATGCGAGGAAATTACCCAGAGTGAGGGAAGGACCCCCAAAAAGACCCAAGGGAACAATGTTTAGTGCACATGCAGAGTCGGAAATAGTGCCTGCTCTCACTGGCCATACTGGAAAAACTTGTAATTCACAGGGCATTGGGTAAACTCAGGAAGGTCTTGCCTCAGTAGTGGAGAATAATTAGTCCTAGATTGAAAACTCCTCCAAACATGCCTCGCAAATCATCAAAGCAAGATTTGAAAGGATCAAACTGTTTTTAAATGAGTTGACTACATCTCAGAACAAAGCTCAAGAATAAACAAGGTGAAAGTCACAACGTCTGGCATCCAGTAAAAAATTACCAGCCATGCAAAGAAGCAAGAAAATACAACCCATAATGAGGAGAAAAGTCAATCAATCGAGACTGATCCAGAATTGACACAGATGTTAGAATTAGCAGACAGGGATATCAAAAAAGTTATAACCATATTCCAAATGTTCTAAAAGCTAGAGGAAAGACTGAACATGCAGTAGACATGGAGGATGTAAAAAAGACCCAAATCAAACTACTACAGATGAAAACTACAATGTATAAGATGAAAAACACATTGGATAGGATTAATAGCAGAGAGGACATTGCAGGAAAAAATATTAGTTAACTTGAAGGCAGCAATAGAAACTATCCAAAAGGAAACAGAGGGTAAAAAGACTAAAACAAGAAGAAGAATTTTAAGAGACAGAGACTCCCTCAGTGAATTGTGAGACACCTTCAATAGGCCTAATATATGTGAAATTGAAAGGGAGGAGGGGAAGGAACAGAAAAATGTCTGAAGAAATAATGGCTGGCAATGTTCCAAATTTGACAAACACTATGTATTTGTGAGTATATACTCACAGATACAAGAATTTCAACAAACCCCAACCACAATACAAATGAAGAAAACCATACTTGGGCACACTGTAATTAAATTACTCAAATAGCAATAAAGAGAAAAATTTTAAAGTAGCCAGAAAAGGGGAGGGGGGAGAAAGGACATGTTACATACAGAGGAACAAAGATAGGGATTACAGCAGATTTCTTGCAGCAAATAATGCAAATGAGAAGGCAGTGGAGCAATGTCTTGAAAGTACTGAATTAGAAAAATAGTCAACCTAGAATTCCTACCCAGAAAAACATCTTTCAAGAATAAAAGCAACGTAAATAATTTTCAGGCATATAAAAGCTGAAAGAATTTACCATTAGCAGGCCTTCAGTACAAGAAATATTCAAGCATGTGCTTTAAACAGAATGAAGATGATACTAGGTGGAAATATGGATCTATGCAAAGGAACAAAGAACATCAGTCATGGTAGCTACATAGGCAAATATATGATATTTTCTCTTATTATTTTAATCTCTTTAAAGTATAGTTGGCTCTTGAAAGAAAAATAATAACCATGTAGTGTGATGCTTATAACATATATAAAAGTAAAATGTACGATAACAATATCAAAAAGGCTAGGAGGGGAGAATTGAAATATATTATTGTAAATAAGTATAAGTATCTTAAACTATATGTGAATGGCAATAATATCACTGGAAAGGAGACTGTGATAAGTTAAAGATGTATACTGTCAGCCCTTAAAGTAACTACTAAAATAATAAGACAAAGAGTTATAGCTAAGAAGCCACAAATTAGATAAAATGGAATAATTAAAAATGCTCAGTTAATCCCCAAAAAGGCAGAAAAAGAGAAAGAAGGGAACAAAGAAAACATGGAACAAATAGAAGATGAATGTCAAGATGGTAGATTTAAACCTAACCACACAATAAGCATATTGAGTCTAGATGTCCCAATTAAAAGGCAGAGATGGTCAGACTGTATGAAAAGGCAAGATCCAAATATATGCTGCCTACAGGCAACCGACTTTAAATATAAAGAAAGAAGTTAAAAGTAAAACAATGAAAAAGATATACTGTGCTAACTAACACAATCAAAGGAAAACTGCAGTGGCTATATTAATCTCAAAATAGATTTCACAGAAAGAATATTACCAGGTTAAATAAAGTAATTTCATAACATTAAAGGGAACAATTAATAAAAAGACTGTAACAAACCTTAATGTTTATGCACCTAATAACAGACCTTCATAAATACATGAAGCAAAAACTGATAGAACTGCAAGAAGCAATAGATGAATTGACAATTGTAATTGGAGATTTCAATAACCCTCTTAATAATTGATAAAACAAGTAAGCCAAAAATGTGTAAGGACATAGATGATATGAGCAACGCTATCAACCAACTGGACCTAGTTTACATTTATAGAAAATTCTACCCAACAACAGTAGAATAGACATTCAAGTACACACCACAGAACATTTATCAAAATAGACCATATTCTGGCCATGAAACAAGTCTCAATAAATGTAAAGGGTTTCAAGAAGCAAAAAGTACGTTCTCTGCCATAATGGAGTTAAATTAGAAATCAATAACATAAAGAACTCTGGAAAATCTCCAAATATTTAGAAACTATGAAACACACTTTTATATAACCCATCTGTCCAAGAAGAAATCAAAAGGGAAATTAGAAAGTATTTTTACTTGAATGAAAATGAAAACACAATGTATCAAAATCTGAGTTGTCACTAAAATGACATTTAGAGGGAAATTTATAGCATTAAACATCTATATTGGAATAGGAAAAAGTTCTCAAATCAATGGTCTTGGGTTTCACCTTAAGAAACTAGAAAAAAAAAGAACAAATTAAACTAAAAGTCAGCAGAAGAAAGGAAATAATAAGGATCAACAGAAATAAGCAAAATATAAACAAAAATAATAGAGAAAATAAATTAACCCAAAAGCTGGTTATTTATTGATAAAAAGTTCTTTAAGATTTTTTTATCAATAAAAATTGATAAACTTCTTGCTAGACTGACCAGGACAGTAAGAGAGAAGACAAAATTGCCAATATCAAGAATGAGAGGGTGACATCACTACAGATTCTGCAGCTATTAAAAGAACAGTAAGGGAATATTATGAACAACTTTTTGCTAATAAATTCAACAACTTAGATGGAATGGGTAAATTCCTTGAAAGACACAAATTACTTACTTACTGAAGAATAAATAAATATCCTGAGTAGTCCTGTAACTATTAAAGAAATTGAATTTATAATTTAAAACCTTTCCACAAAGAAAACTCCAGGCCCAGATGACTTTACTGACTTCCACTAAACATTTAAGGAAGAAATAATACTAATTCTACATAAACTGTTCCAGAAAGTTGAGGAGAAGGGAATAACTCCCAAATCATTCTGTGAGGCAGTATTACCTTGATATCAAAACCAGACAAATAAATTATGAAAAAAGAAAACTACAGACCAATACCCATATCCCTCATGAACATCAATAAAACATTCTGAATAAATTCAATCTAACAATGCATAAAGAGGATAATACATCATAACCAAGTGTGTTTATCCCAGGAATGCAAGGTAGGTTTAACATTCAAAAATTGATCAATGTAATTCACCAAATTAACAGTCTAATAAAACACTATACTATCATCTCAATAGACACAAAAAGCATTTGACAAAACACAACCTCTATTGCCGATAAAAATCTCTCAAGAAACTAGGAATAGAAGTGAATTTCCTCAACTTGATAAAGAGCATCTATGAGAAAAACCTACAGACTTAATGGTGAGAGACGGAATGCTTTCTCCTAAGATCAGGGACAAGGCAAAGGTGTCTACTGTCACCACTTCTATTCAACATTGTACGGGAAGTTGTAGCTAGTACCAGAAAGAGAAAGAAAAGATGCTCAGATTAGACAGGATGAAGTAAAACTGTCTTTATTCACAGATGACACAATTATCTATGTAGAAAATCCAACAGGATCTATAGAAAAGCTACCAGAATTAATAAATGAGTGTACCAAGTTTGCAAGGTACAAGATCAATCAGAATTGAAATTTAAAAACTACCATTTACATATGAGAGAGGGAGGAATAAATCTGACAGAAGATGTGAAAGACCTATGCACTGAAAATTACAAAACATTGATGACAGAAATTACAGCCAACTTAAATGAGTGGAGACACATGCTACGCCAGTGGACTGGAAGACTCAATGTTGTTGAGATGTCATTTCTCCCCAAATTGATCCATAACTGAACACAGTACAAATGACATCTGAACAGACTTTTTTTTAAAAGAAAGTGAAAAACTGATTCTATAATTCATATGGAAATACAAAGGACCTAGAATAGCCAAAACAACTTTGAAATAAAGGAACAAAGTTGGAGGACTAACACAATCTGATCTCAAGATTTATTATAAGCCTTCAGTAATTGATACAGATAGTATTGGTGTCAAGACAGATTAACAGATCAATGAAACAGAATACAGAATCTAGAAATAGACCCACACATATATGGCAGCTGATACAGCTGATTTTGACCAAAAGTTCGAAGGTAGTTCAGTGGAGCATATTTAGATAATGGGTGCTAAAACAATGTATATATGTAAAAAATGAACCTTGATCAATATCTTGCACCATATACAAAAATTAATTCAAAATGAATCATAGATCTAAATATAAAACTTAAATCTATGAAACTTCTAGAAAAGGAGGTGATAAACTTTTTCTTAAAGGACTAGATAGTATTTTAGGCTTGTGGACCATATGGTCTGTGTTGCAACTATACAATTCTGCCATTGTAGTGTGAAAGGGGCCACAGAAAATACATAAATAAATGAGTATGGCCGTATCCAGTAAAACTTTATATATAAAAACAGCTGATCTGCAGGCCATAGTCTGCTGATCCCTGTTGTTGAAGAAAACAGGATAAAAATCTCTGTGACCTTGAGTTAGTCAAAGATTTCTTAGCTATATGACACCAAAGCAAGATGCCCAGACTGGGAGAAAATCTTTGCAAAGCATGTATCTGATAAATGGCTTGTATCTAGAATATATGAAGAATTCTCAAAATTCAATAATAATTCTTTAGGTCATGTATGATGGTAGAAAAAAAGGAAAAAAAAAAACCCAAGACAAAACTCAATAATAAGAAAACATCCCAATTAATAAGTAGACAAAATGTCTGAACAGACATTTCACCAAAGATGATATAAAGACAGCAAAAAAGCACATGAAAAGATGAGCAACATCACTGGTCCCTGGAGGAATGCAAATTAAAACCACAGTGAGGTACTGCTACACACCTAGGATAGTGACTAACATTAAGAAGGCTGACTGTACCAAATTTTGCAGAAGTTGTGAAGAAACTGGAATTCTTATTCACTGCTGACGGGAATTCAAAATGGTATAACCACTTTGGAAACAGTTTGGAAGATGTTCTCTATCACATACAAACTATTCCAAAAAAATATAAAAAGACAAAAAGTGCAAGAAAAGAAAATTATTTACCAATGTAACTTCTAAACATAGATGCAAAAACTCAAATAAAAATAGTAGCAAAATGAATATGGCTCACTCTATCTATTTTTTTTTTTTAAGAGACAGAGTTTCCCTTTGTTACCCAGGCTGGACTGAGTGCAGTGGCATGATCACAGCTTCCTGCAATCTTGAACTTCTAGGCTCAAGAGATCCTCCCACCTCAGCCTCCCAGGTAGCTAGGACTACATGCACACACCACCATGGCCCGCTAATTTAAAAAAAAAAAAAATTTGTAGAGATGGGGTCTCCCTATGTTGCTTAGGCTGGTCTTGAACTCCTGGCCTCAAGTGATCCTCCTGCTTTGGCCTCTCAAGTGCTGGGATTACAGGTGTGAACCACTGTGCTGGGCCTATATGTCTATATTGTGACCATGTAGGGTTCACTCTAGGAATGCCAGGATGGTTAAAGACAAAATTGTTAATTTAACTCACTCCATTGGTAGATTAAAGGCAAAAAGTCATATGATCTTATTAATAGATACAGCAAAACAAAGCAACCAGCCAAACAAAAAGCATCTACGTTAGATAAATTTCAATACTCATTCTTGGGAAACTCTCTCAGAAAACTAAGAAGGGAATAAATATTCTCAACCTGAGAAAGGGCATCTATCAAAACCTGACAGCAAACATCATTTTTCATGGTGAAACTTTAAAAGCATTGCTAGACCTAACACAAAGATGCTTTTTACTTCTACTGCTGTTTAATTCTTGTATTAGAACCAAGTGGACCAGACAAGTGGATGAAGAACAGCAAGGGAAAGTCAAAATTGTCTTTAATTGCAGACAATATGATTGTCTACATAGAAAATCCAAGAGAATCTGCTCTTAAACTATTAGAAACATATGACAGTTCAACAAAATTTCTGGACACAAGACAACATGGTAGAAGCAATAGCATTCCTACTGAACAGCAGTACCAACTAGAACCTATAAGAAGGGACAAATATCATTTAGAGTAGCAGTAAAATCTATAAGGTACCTAAGATTAAGTTTAACAAAAGAGGTACCAGCACCCCGTGGAAGCAGTATAGGAGAGTGATTCAGTGGTTCAGAGCAGACTGGCTGGTTTCAGATCACAGCCCTACTGCGTCCTGACTTGGGTAAATTACTTGATCATTCAGTGCCTCAGTTTCCTCATTTGTAAAAAGGAGATAATAGTAATATTCACCTCACAGGGAAGTTGGAAAGATTAACTGAGTTAAATATAAAATGTTGAGGAGAGTAGCTGACACATAATAACTTGTATATAAATGGTTGCTATTATTATTATGAAAAAAATTACAAAATTTAATCAAAAGACATGAAAGATGATCCAAATAAATATAGAGATAGACCATATCCGTGGATGGGATGATTCAACATCAGAAAGATGTTAATTTCTCCCGATTAATTACAGACTCACTGCAGTTCAGTGAAAATCCCAACAGGATTTTTAATGGGATCTGAAAAAATGAAAATTTATATAGAAAAAACACAGGTCCAAGAATAGCCAAGACAATTTTGAAGAAAAGCAAAGACCACGTCATTTGATCTACTTGGTAGAGAAAGACCAGGGGAACAGAACAGAGAGCCCAGAAGTAGACCCGCACATATTTGGGAACTCGGCATGGAAGAGAGTGGCGTTATAAATCAGTGGGAAGAGGATGGACTATTCAATTAGTGACTTGGGTATTAGGTTCTTCATATGGAAAAGGTATATAATTAGATCCCGACCTCACCCAAACAGAACAGCACATTCTAAATGAGCTAAAGCTCTGAATATACGTCTTAAAATGTAAATGTAAAGGAAGGACATTCTGTAGACCACCTTTATAACTCAGAGGGGAGAGAAGTATTGATCAAACAAGATGTAAAAGGCAAAATACTTAAAAGATAAATATAGATACATTTCCTACATCAAAATTAGCAACTTATGTAGGACAAGAGTACCATAAACAAAGTTAAGAGAAAAGCAACAAATTAGAAGAGAGTGTTGCAGCACACATAAACAGACAGAGGATGGGTAGCACGATTATATAAAAGCTCCAGGAAACCAGTAAGAAGAAAGTCAAGCAACCCAACGGAGACACGGACAATGGGAAGAAACAGGCAATTCATGGAAGAGGAAATTCAAATGGCCAAATGGAAGGATTCCCAACCATGCTGGGAATCAGGAAATACAAATTGAGCAATCATCATATATCAGCTAGCATGAATTTAACTTCAACTTCACATGAATTTAAGTCTATTCCAAGTGTTACTGAGAATATGATACACTGCAGTAGGAGCGTAAATTGTTTCTTGGTTTGGCAACAATTAGGAAGTATAAGTGCGTACATACGCCAGTATGTATGAGCCAGAATGAATGTCCCGGTGTGACCCAGTAGTCTCCCCTCCACCTGTCCTTTCTAGGAAACCCTTACACTTGTGTATGGGGAACTAGGTAAAAGGGTGTCGCTGCAGGGTTGTTTAAAATCCCGAAAGGTTGTAAATAACATAAATATCCTTCCAGGTGGGTGGGGATGGGGTGGGAGAAGTAATAAATCAATTGTAGTCTACACTTTGCTGGTAAAGGTTTAGCAACCTGCTGTCTAGGGGAATAAAAGCCTTAATTTGTAGCGTTTTCTGATTTCTGGGACGTAAATACTCCACCGTGGCTTCTTTCTAGCTGCCTCCGTAACAGCGCTGAACACAGAGTGGGGAAAAGACACGAATGATCATCTCTTGCAAGAAGGTTCTAGGAGCAGGCTCTGGCACACCATCAACTGTTTCCTTCCAGCGTTCAAGATCAATGCAGAAACTAGGGTAGAGCTGAAAAAATAATGCTCAGGATAAAAAGCAATCTGTAATATGGTGGGATCAATATGATCATGTTTATGTAAATTTTAAAATCACATGAAATTACATAATGCATGTATATGTGTCAAAGCATAGAACATGAATGGGAAGAAAACAACAATTTGGGGATGTTGTTTGCCTTTGGAAAGAGAGAGGGAGGATTAAGATGAGGAAGGGGTGTAAAGGAACCGCGGCTGTGTCTGTGTGGTCTCATTTCTTCAATAAAAATTGCTGAAGCAAAGTTAGGCGTGGTGCGCGGTGCCTGCACTCCCAGCTACTTGAGAGGCTGAGGTGGGAGGATCGCTTGAGGCCATGAGTTCAAGGCCAGCCTGGGCAACACAGCAAGACCACTCGTCTCAAAAAAAAAAAAAAAAGAAGAAATTAAAAGAGAAAAGAGCTGAAGCAAATATGTCAATGCTAATAAAGGACTCAATATTCAAAAGGTGGTGGATTATAATATATTCTAGCATTTGTTTATGTGAAAGATGTCATTAAATCAAATACAAAAAATAAACAAGATATGATCTTGATTATGTAAAAACAAAAGTCTACCTTGAAAAGGTCCTGGAATGACACACTCTAAAAGGTTTTTAGCAATTATGTTTGGATTCAGGACCATAACTTTTCTATTTTCCTTTACTTCTGAATTTTCTATCACAAGTAAATATCACTCGTGCAATAGCAAAAAATCACTTACCTTGTGAGTGTTGGGCCAGATCATGGCTCTGGGCCCTTCCATGCAGACTTCATCATTTTTGGGTCTTGGAATATCTCAGAATTCCAAGACATTCTCCATGCAGGGGCATGGCGACCTAGACTGGGGGAGGAGTGGGTAGGTTTTTGTCTCCTCATTCCACTGGAGAAAAGATCCAGCGTGGCACTGCTTTGGCCAGCCTCTGCGAGGTAACACAGATGGTTCAAAGTGGGGGAACGAGCCAAGAAACCCACCTGGAAGCTCGCCCTGGGACCTGGTGATCATAGAGGGGGTCAGTGGCAGGGAAGTAGTGATATTAGTACCAGCTAGTGTGGGCTGATACTACAAGCTCTGGATTCGCACAGACCTCAGTAAACCTCAGTGGTACTACTTATGAGCTGGGTGACTTGGGAGAATGACTCAGCACTTACGTTTTCATTTATAAAATGGGTGCAGTGAATGGGACTATGTTATTGTGAAAAATATTTGCCTTGGAGGAAGATTGTACTTCTGTGCTCCATTGAGGTCATTTGGCCATGTGACCGAGAGTGTCTCTCCCTGCTCTTGTTGAACTTGTGTGACTTGCTTGGGCCAGTGATGCTCTATTACCTCTGCTGAGCCCAGCAATGTCCAAATTTGGGGCTGCTCCATCAGCCTGGGTCCTGGAATGAAGATGACAAGGATCAGAGCTGCAGCCAACATGTGACGGGCATGCAGCACAAGTGAGAAACGGGTTCTGTAAGCCACTGGGTTTCGGAGGGTCATTCATTGCTGCAATATAACCTAGTTCATTCTGGCTGAGACAGGTTTCTCATGCTTTGAGGACAAAAGGAGATAACATATGTGAAGTGCTTAGCCACCACCTGGCACGGAGGGATGTAGCAGTCAGGATAGGTGAGGGTATGCTGCAGTGGTAAACAATCCACAAATCTTAGTGAGTAAACACATCACATGTTTGTTTCTTGCTCACCCCACACATCTAATAGGGGTCCCTGTTATCTGTAGCCGTATAAGGATCTGATAGAGGATCTATCTTGATGGGTGCTTTTTCAAGGTCCTGAGTCAGAAAAAATAAAAGAATCTGGCAAACCACACAGAGGCCCCTAAAACTCCAACTGAGAACAGACACTAGTCACGTCCCTCATTTTTTGCTGTGCAAAACAAGACTCATAACTATGTCTAATTTTAAAAGGGAGGGGGAAGTGCAAATCTACCCCAGGCGCAGAAGGAGGCAAGAAGCAGGATGTGTGTGGTCAGCACTGGTGACCTCCCCTGTGGCCATTCAATGAATGGTAGCTGCCACCAGAGTCACCGTTAATCATGACATTTAGGCTATTTCCAAATGGAGAAAAGGTGGGACATAGGGACGGTATTCCAGGTGGGGGCACCAGCGTGTGCAGATGCACAGAGTCTGGAAGAGTCTGCTCTGCTCAGGAAAGTGCAGATGTTCAGGGAGGAACCCATGGGGCACACAGGGAACTGGCTAGAGATGCAGCTGGGGCCATATTGTGAAGACCTTTGGATTTAGATGATAGCATGTGGTGGCTGAACGCCTTGAAACATTTGAACCAGGAAGGGGAACATGGGCCACGTGATTCCAGCAGGGCGAGGAGGCTGGCTTGAGGAGGGAAGGGTGCAACAGCACCGCGTGAGCACGGGTCAACAAGACCGGCAGGTGGACAGGCTGTGATGGCGTGAGGGTGAGGCAGCCGGGCATAGTGCCTGTCTGTCCTGAGCACTGATGACAAGGACGGCCAGGCCCAGTTACTGGGGAGGATGCTGAGTTCAGGGCTAGAGGTGGTAAATGGCTAAAATCACAAAGACAATACCTCATTGAAGGAGGTTCTGGAGCAACAGGAACTCTCTTCTATTACCTCTTTGGTAAACTGTTTGACATCCATTACTAAAACTAAACATACACAGACCCGATCACTCAGCAGTTCCTGGAACTACATCCACGTGGATGCTCAGACAGAGGAGCATTATTCACAACAGCCTCCAAACTGAAAAAACAACCTAAATGCCCATCAGCAGTAAGGTAAATTGCAGTGTATTTCTACAATGAAATATACAACAATGAATAAATTACAGCTACATATATACATGAAATAACATGAATGAATCTCAGAAACAATGTTGAGCAAAAGAAAGCAGATACAAAAACATTCCTACCTTATGATTCTATTTACAGAAAGTCTCTAAGTTAGTAACAACTACAGTGTTAGAAGTCAAGATGGGGCTTACCTTTGGGGTGGTGTCTTAGTCAGTTTGCGCTGTTTAACAAAAATACTGTAGACTGGATGTCATAAACCACAATCATTTACTTCTCATAGTTCTGGAGGCTGTGATGTCCAAGATCAAAGCGCCAGCAGATCTGGTGTCTGGTGAGGGCCTGCTTCCTGATTTGCAGACAGCCGTCTTCTTGTGCCCTCACATGAGTGGGGGGCGGGGGGGAGAGAGAGGGAGAGAGGGAGAGAGGGAGAGAGAGAGAGAGAGAGAGAGAGAGAGAGAGAGAGAGAGAGAGAGGAAGCAAGTTCTCTCCTGTCTCTTCTTGGAAGGGCACTAGTCCCAATCACAGGGGCTCCACCTCGTGACCTACTCACCTCCCAAAGACCCCACCTCCTAAAACCATCACGCTGGGGTTAGGACTTCAACACATGAGTTCTGGGCATCACATTCAGTCCATAATAAGTGGAGAGAGTGGGTAGTGAGGGAGAGTTTGAGAAGTCGGCAGTGCCCTCTTTCCTGACTTAGGTGGCAGTTATGTAAGTGTTTATTCTGTGATAGTTCTTTGGGTTGAACATTAAACTTTTGTGCATGTGTTAGTTTGCTTGGGCTGCCATAACAAAATACTATAGACTAGATGGCTTAAACAACAGAAGTTTACTTTCTCACAGTTCTGGAGCCTGGGAAGTCCAACATTAAGGTTCTGGCCAATTCGGTTCCTGGTGATGGCCCTCTTCCTGGTTTGTAGGTGGCCACTACCTCCCTTTGTGCTCACATGATCTCGTGGAGAGAGAGCAGGCTCACTGGTCTCTTCTTATGAGGGTACTAATCCCGCCATGAAGACCCCACCCTCATGACCTCATCTAACCCTAATCACCTCCCAAAGGCCCCACACACATTGGTGGGTAAGGCTTCAACATATGAATTTGGGGGGGTGCAATTCAGTCCATAGTGCCTTTTCTGTATTTGTACTGTCTGTCAATTAAAACACATTGGGGGGAAACAGACGCACAGGGAGACACACTACGGCCAGAGCCATCAGAAGGAGTAGAACGTGTACAGCAGCTGAGAAGCTGCAGCAGAGGTGGGGGGTGGCCCTCAGGGCAGAAGCTGCTGAGAGGTCAGCTAAGAGAGGGGGCCGGTGACGTGTCCACTGGTTCCAGGAACGGAAAGTCATTCTCACCCCAGGTGAGACCATAGTTTCCTATTTGGGGAGGAGGGATGGGATGGTGGGGAGAAGCCAGGTTGGAGGCTCCAGCAGGGAGCTAGGAGAAGAGGCAGAGGAGACGGCGCATGAGATGTGGACTTTTGGCACTTTGGTTGTGAAGGGGAGAAGAGCAATATGCTGGCAGCTGGAAGGGACAGTTTTTAAAATGTGAAAGAGACCCAAGCAGACTTATGCTGCAGGGAGCATCCGGAGGGATGCTGACAAATGTCACCTCATCAAAGAGGTCCTCTCCACTCACCTTTACGAAGTAGACACCCCCCGCCAGGCGTCTCCATCCCTGCATCCCACTTTCTGTTCTTCACCCATCACGACCCACATAACACATGCTCACTTTACGTTGTCCATCTCGCCCACTAGGAGGCCAGTGCCACGGGCACAGGGCATTTGTTTCTCTTCCACCCTACTCCGGTGCTGGGAACATGCCTGCACATAGTAGGTGCTCAATAAACATTCCTTGTGCATGAAAGAAAGGACAGGAGGAGTCCACACAGAGAGAGAGGCTGGTGGGGGGCAGGATCTGGAGCTCGGGCTCCCACCGTTGGGGGCAGGGATGTGTGCAGAGAGATGAGGCAGCAGCGATTGGGTGGCTGAGTGGCTGTGGCAGGGGCTGAGGGAGGGGCCTTGGCTCTGAGTGGGGGTGGGGGTGTCAGAAACTGATGAAAGGGATGGATGGCCATGCTGGGCCAGGGTGGGGCTGTTTTCACCGTGGTCCAGGGCACCTGGCAGATGAGGCTGCTGCCAGCATGGCGTGGGTGTTTTGGCAGAACTGACAGACGGGGAGGATGGGTGAGGAGGTCTCCCCAGGATCTGAGAGGAAGGGCGAGGGACGTGCGGGAGGCTGAGGTGCAGCATGATGATACCAATATACCTTCCAAGAGGCCAGGCCCCTGCCAAGCACGTGAGGCCACTCCTGCCATCACACCCACTTTACGGATGAGGTAGTGCTTGCCCTGGGGCCAGCCTATTTCTCAGTGTCTGAAGCTGAGCCATTTTTCTCTGCTGAGCTAGAGAGGCGAGGGGGGTATAGGCAAAGTGGGCTGCTGGGTCTAGGATGCGAGGTGTGGGGCATGTGAGCAGGCCAGGCGACAGAGAGAGAGGAGAGTGTGCCAGGCAGGTGGGTGGAGGCTGATGTGGGCGTCAGTCGCCTTCTTATGAGGTAGAAAGTGACACCGACAAGCACATCCTGTGGGCCCTTGCATTTACCTGGTCCTTGAATGGAATCTGCACCCCTGGGCATTGTTGGCTTGTTCTCCAGAGAAAGGGCGGAGCCTGGGACAGGTCAGGGCACTTGTCCTGGGCTACTCAGCAAGCAGGTGCTGGCAGAGCCCCCAAGCCTCTCTCAGGTCCAGCCAGCCCCTTCTATTACACCCTGCAGGGCTGGCAGGGGTGGTGGGGGTGGGCTTTCACCTCCTCATAGGTCCATTCTGGGCATCTCTATGGAATGAAACCCAGCTCTAGCTGCAAAAACTCCCTCCCACTCCCCAGCAAGACAACTCAGGGCATCCGCATCCGCCTTCCCCAGTCTTTCCATAACCCCACTTTCCCTGCTCCAACACCTTCTGGACTCTCCTGCCTCCACTGCAGTTTGGGGAGCTGCCTGGAGTCCCCCAGAAACCAGTTGAGAGAAGTGGAGAGCATTACAGAATTGCAGAACTGATGAGCCTCGCTAACATTTTGGACCCAAAGACCCCTGCAGCCTTGGTGACCCCCCCGTGCTTACACCCTCCCAAGGCAAGCTCCAGTCTTCCTCCGCCCCCCTCCCAAGGAGGTTTTGCTGAGCACCTGGGAAGGCCTGATGGTCCTTCACGACCATCTCTGAAGCCTGCACTGGGGCCTGTGCTCTGTGCCGGGGACATGAGATTCATCAGGCAAGGGGTCGTCTTGGAGGAGGTGACAGCTTAACTAAAGAGGCTGCAAATGTTCTTTGAGGGCCCACTATGTGCCAGGCACTGTGTGCGATGCAGGGGGCACACTGATGACTAAAGGAAGGAAGGGAGAGAGGAACAGAGGGAGGAGGTGGGAAGGAAGAAAGGCTGGTCCCTGCTTGGCAGAAGCCCTGGGCTTGGCGCGGAGGGAGATGGGGACATGCCATTCTAGCCTGGCTTTGAACGTCCCCAGGGCTGTGTTTCCATAACTTTATCTCACTTGTAAGTGGAGAGGTGGGCATGAGGGGAGTTCCTGGAGCTCTGCCTGGGGGAGGCCACCTCACCTGCAGCCATTTCATCCAGAGTTCTGCCTGCAGGGTGCCCCCCACCAGCTTCTACACAGGGACCCAGCTTTGCACTCAGGAGGGCCCCCAGAACTCGCCCTGCCCACCCTCTTCTACTAATGAAGGGGCCCACTGTTCTCCCCCCTCACACCCCAAGTCTCCCATTCTCCAGGTGCGCCCCATCAACTGCCCCCCACCCCTCCCGGTCCCTGCAGTCGCCGCCTTCTGCCCGCCTCCTCCCCCCTTTCTGGGCCCCCCGCCCGTTGCCCATCTCTTCCACCATTGGAGCACCTGGGCACTCAAGGTACCCCCTCCCCAAGCTGGCCGTCTCCTTCCTCCCTCCTCGAGGCGCACCCAGGCACCAAAGGTGCCCACCGCGAGGGCCCGAGCACGGCGGTGCGGCCTCTGCTAGGGCGCCGGCTCCACCTGCAGGGTGGCTCGGCGGCGGCCGCGGGCCGCGGGGGCGGAGGAGCGGGCGGCGCGAGGGAGGGGCCTGCGGCGGCGGCGGCCCCAGCCCGCGCAGCCCGGCTCGGCCCCGGCTCGGTCGGCGCGGCGCAGCGCAGCGCAGCGCCGCGCGCGTCCCTCGCCGCCGCCGCCGCCGCCGCCGCCGGCAGGCGCACCGGCACCAGCCGCCGCCGCCGGCCGCACGGACGCAGCGCGCACGGGCCGGCCGGGATGCGCGCCCGGGCCCCGGCCCGCCCCAACCCGCGGCCGCCGCCCGCCCGCCGCGCGCTCCCCTGAGCGCGGCGCCCGCCCCCGGCCACCCCCGCCCGTCCCCGGCCGCGATGCCCGCCCCCCGGGGCCCCGGCGGCCCGCGCCCCTGCTAGGCTGCGGCGGCATGGCCCGCGCGCCCGGCGCGACCTCTGCGGATTGCATCGGTGTGTGGCGGCGGGGCATGCCCAGGGCACCGGGCACGGCCTTCAATGGGCGAGGACACGGACACGCGGAAAATTAACCACAGCTTCCTGCGGGACCACAGCTATGTGACTGAAGGTAACGTACGTGTTGTCTGAGACCCCCTCCGGCCCGCCGAGGCGTGGGGATGCCGTCGCACCGAATGCCCTCCGAAGGTTTGGACCGCGCGATGTGTGTCGTGTCCCCCCACCCCACCCGCCCCGGGCCCGGGAGGGAGGGAGCCCGAGGGCACCGGCCCCGTTGCCCAGCGCCCGGCCACGGCAGCGCCCTCCTCCGCGCTGCCCTCCGGGAGGCAGCTGTCATCTCCCTGGCCCCGTGGAATCCTGATTCGGCTTTGGCCATCATTTCTTAAAAAGCCATGCCTGTGGCTAATCTGGCGAAGAAATCCTGGGGAAATGTAATGGCTTAAAATCCTGCATTTGCCATTTCAGCCCTGCCCAAAGCCTGGAGAATTTTCTAGGCTGCCCATTCCCTGAAGAAGAAGAGGGACCCAGAGAAAAAACAGCCATTGCCAGATCCTCCCGAGAGGCTAGCCTGCCCTGGGCCCGTCCCGCGCCCCCAGAGGCAGGGTCCCTGGTGGGAGGGAGAGGGCGGCTGGTTTGGGGCGGGCCTTTTATTCCTGGTGAGTTACATTGAGGCAGGAGCAGCTGGGCTAACTGTCAGGATTTCCCCCAAAAAGTGGGACATGCCACCCCAAATAGGCCCCATTTAAAATCCCCTAAGTTGGCCCTACAAGCCCACCCCCACCCCGGCCCCCACTCCGAGGCTCGTGGAATCCACAGGGTCAGCGCCCCTCTCTTACAGGCCAGAACTTCCTCCGGGGTTCCTCTGCTCAGCCTTGCCCAGGAAGCTTGGGGACAGCTCCCGTGCGCAGGAGGGGCCCGCAGAGCGAGCCCCGAGGGAGGGTGGGGACGGGGAGATCTGGCCGCGGAGTGCCAGCGAGCTGCGTCGGCGGGGCCCGTGGTGCTGGAGCCTGGCCGGGGATAGGGACCCGCAGCACCTTCCCGAGGGGCTGCTGGCCCGGCAACAGAAGTGTTTGTGGCTTTTTAGCAATACGTTGCCCTGGTGGGTGGCCCCGTGGGAGGAGCTCTGGGCCCTGCGTCCCGCGGGGTGGTGCGCGTGGGTGCCTGTGCCGGGGAGCCCGCGTGGGCCCAGTGGCGGTGAAGCCGGGCTCCGCCGGAAACGAGGCCGAGTGGACCGGAGCCCGCGGAGGCCGGGGAGGCAGAGGGTGGGCGTGTGACCTGGGCGGTCGGAGCCCGGGGGTCCGCTGCCCCCGCGCCCGCGCCCGCGCCCGCGGGAGAACCGCTGAGTCATGCTTGGCCGCCGCGTGTGCGCCGGGAGAGCGGCAGGGCTGGGCAGGGCCGCGGGGCTGGGTGACGCTCTGCTCTGCCAGGCTGTGGGAGGCCGGGGAGCTGAAGCGGCCCTTTGTCGCCCGCCTCGGTGAGGCTGGGGAAGGATCAGCGTGTGTCCGGGGTGTTTTTTCTGCTCGCAGCCTGCTGAGCGGCAGGGTGAAAGGGCCTCTGGGCTGCTGGCAGGTGCCCCAGCGGCCTGGCCCTGGCTGAGAGCAGATCTTGGCAGGTCGTTCTGCTGCTCGGGCTCGCTCTGCTCTGGCTTCCTGGAGGAAGCCCGTTTTCTCATCTCTGCGTTGGGGATGATGGGTTAGGGCGCAGGCCTCGCTTTGTGACTAACAGCAGAAAGCCTGTAGTGGACATTTTCAAACATTAATTCCTTCCTCACCCCCTTTTCTTTCATAAATTCACCAGCTCTCAGCAGGGCATGGAGAGGGGCAAGTGCAGTTACAGGAGTCGGAGCAACGCTTTTTAATCCCTCCTCGTCCATTCACCAAATATTTACTGAGCACCTTCTACGCCAGTCCCTGTTTTATCCCTGGGGACTGGACAGAAATTCCCTGCCTTGTGCAGCCTGTATTCTATCGGGAGCTGTGTGACCTTGAGGGGAGTATCCTCTCACCATGTCTCAGTTTCCCCATCTGTAAAATGGGAGTGACTCCAGCCTACAAGGTCTTGGGGCTTCTGTGAGGATCAGGTGGGACGGTGATGAAGGAGAGACCTCCGAACTGTAAATTGTTAACGGGCAGCCAGAGGGTGTTGAGCGCCTCCCCTGTGCTGGAACCTCACAGAAGATCTCACATACTCCTTATCCCTACTTTTTAGATGGAGAAACCAAGGCTCGGCCTTGCCCACGGCCCAGAATGAATGCCAGTGAATGTAGGGCAGAGGGCTCAGGTGCTAGGAATGCAGAGAGGAACCAGGTCAGAAGAGGAAACAATAACAATTATTATAGTTAGAATATATGAGAATTCTGGCCTCCCTAAATAAAAACAGACTTTCACACTGTTGCATCTTGACTGTATTTTATGCTTAGAGGCCACAGGGTAGGTCGCATATTTGGTTGTCAGGTAGACTTGTGTTAAAATTTTCCTTCTGACTCACTTGCTGTGCAACCTTGGACAAGTTGTTAAATCTTCCTGAGCTCTACTTTCTCCCTTGGTAAAGGGAGAAGTAATAATGGCTGCTCATATGAGGTTGTTGGGATGATCAGTGATTATACTAATGTGGAAAGCGCTCAGCACCGCTTACTGGAGGCATTTAATTAATAACACTGTCAAAATTTAAAAGTCTTATACCTGAAAGAGCCTTATGAATGAACAGTGGATACTAAGACTCAGTTTGCAAAAGACCCAGGTGTACAAACTCCTATTGCACCTGGTCCTTGGGTCCACACTCACTCACTGTACCCCTGCTGCTCTGATCTACTTCCTGTTCCTTAAGTGGGCCATTTTCTTTCTTGCCTCAGGGCATTTGTCTGGCTGTTTCCTCTACCTGGAACACTTACCTCCTGCCTTTCTCATGACTGCCTCCTTCTCACCCTTTGGGTCCCAAGTCAAATGTCATCTTTGCCGGAGGGAGTCCTGCTTGAGTTCCCAAGTCTCTTGTAAAATCCCAAATACCTTGGGAAGAACTTAGGTTTTGTTAGTCCATCACATCTTGGGGTGAATTAGTCAGAACAGCTTGGATTTTTTTTTGGGGGGGGTGCTGACTCTTGGCTGAGCTCAGCTGCCTTGAGGGTTGTGGTTATGAGGTGTGCCTGCAGGCCACCCAGGGCAGAGAAAACTTTGCAAGGACGAGGACAGGGTGTGGAGAGAGCAGTGCCATTGACACTGTCAGGACAGTGGAGGGATCCCAGGGATGGGAGGAGGGTGCCAGGAAATCTCTGTCTGTTTAGACATTTCTCAAAAGCTGGATGTGGTTCTAGAAAGGACTTTTCCTGGCTCTGTTCTCTTTTACTATAGGCCCCAGGACTTTTGAGTTAAATAGGTGTTTCTAGGCTAGACTGGACATGCAAAATCCATCCATCCTTCCTTCGCTGAGCACCACTTACCAAGCACATCCTGCTCTGGGTCTGGCCCTGGGCGGGCCGTGACGGCCCAGACGCAGGAGCTTAGCTGATGGGAGGTGGCAGAGGCTGACCAGGTAGATCTGGCAGTGACTGGGTCTCTTTGGGAATGTGCCTGACAGGTGAGGCGCTTTGGAGCACGCTTCTCTGCTGGGCCACAGGCACAGCTTCCCTTCCTTGGAGCATCTCAGCCATCAACCCCTATCAGATACACGTGCTTCTCGTATCCATGGAAATTGGGGGTTTCCCCAACCCCCATCCTTGGGTGTCCCATGTGATTTCAGAGCAGTGTCTTTATCCCATAGAGTTATCCTGATTTCATGGTTAAGGAAACGAAGGGGAGCTCAGAAGAGCAAAGTGGTTTGCTCGGAAATTGATAAAGTCGGTAGGGGCTCCAGGCCAGACTGGGTGCAGCGTGTGGGCAGTTTCCACTGCATGGAGTTGTCTTCACATTTTGAACTGGTTGTGCCCTGGATACCATCAGTTTTCCACGCAGGCCTAAACCACACTGGCGAGAGGATGCTGCTGTGTGAGACCCAGCATGCAGTGAGATTTGCATCCTTGTGTTGGATGTTGCTGCTGATCTCCCCAACACCCAGCCTCCCTTCTCCCATGGGGAACACATGTGGTTCCTGGCGAGAGCTCTCAGGCCACTGCTGGGTCTGATGGGTACAAGGGTAATCTTATCCCCTGTGCAGTGACTGGTTCCAGAATGGACTTGAGAGTCAGTTCTGGAGCTTGAGTGGAAGTAGAGAGAGCTGCGGGTAAGTTGGTCTCTCTGCTGTGAAGGAACACGGAAGTCCTGTGGCTGCTGGCAGCCATCCTGGCACCAGGAGAGGAGTGTTAGGCCAGCACCGTGGCATGTCCTTGACAGCAAGGCAGAGAGTGAGTGAAAACCAGGGACCGTGGTGACATTCGAGCTTTATGTCCACCCCACCTCTGGGCTTCCAGTTCCATGAGCTGGTATGTGTCTTTATTGTTACACACTTTAAGTCAAGTCTCTGTGTTACTTGCAGCCATCAGCAGCCCCACTCACACAGCCTTGACTGCTTGTCTAGAAAACCAGGAGGCTGTTCTGTAACTCGCAACCAACACCCACGATACATAAAACCAAGAGGGGTTTTGTCTGCTTGCTTTCTGCTGCAGGAATCCTGTTTCACCTCCTTTATTTCACTCGAGTCAAGGTTGCCAAGCTCCAGTTTTCCCTCCTCAGTCCTATTGAGGGCCAGATGAGAGATCCTAAGATCTGGTGTTGGGAGACCTGGGTTCATGGTGGGGTCTGGCTCTGGTCCATGATCTTGGGCAGGCCACACAGTCTCTGAGCCTCAGTTTATTCCCTGGGTTGTTGCTTAGATCACTTGAAACAAGGGATGTACAGTTATGTGAACTCCCCACCCTGCTTCTTGGAAGGAATACTCTCAGGAACTCAAGTAAACTCAAGGCATGAAGTGACTGTGTGTGTCTGCACATACCCAGCCTGGGGCCTGGAGCACAGACAGCACTTAGTAAATATTACCAGTAAATGATGATGTCCGTTCTTCAGGAGCCAGAGTTAGACTAGACCTGAGAACTACTATCAGACTGGCTAGCCCAACTCCCACTCCATCCCATGGGGAAACTGAGGCTAAGAAGGGGGAAATTAGTTGGTGGCACTGACCTATGGTCCAGGCGGAGAAGGGGGAGAGCCAACCTTTGCTTTTTGAAAATCCAGATGTGGACCACTCCGATTCTTTGTTCCTTTTGCTTCCATTTGGGAATGCCACTTACATAAGCTTCCCTTGGGCTTCACAAGCATGTGTGGGCTCCATTTCAGTGGTGAGGGAGGGAAGGCAGCTGAGGCTGGGCCTGTTGGGTGTCCTCCATCCGATCACACCACCTCTCCGAGCCTCAGTTTCCCTGCACAGCTTGGTGCCCTGGGTTGTCACGAGGCTCTAAGGAGCCACAGCCATGTGGACTCCAAAGTTGCATGCATATAAAAGGTTACTGTTATCCATTTCCCCAAACCTTTGTGTAGGCCAGCCCCCGCACCTCCGCTGTAAGCAGGAGGCTCGTTTATTTTTAATCAACCCTATCTTAAAGCTTGGTGCAGTCATGGAGTAGGGTTTTTCTCATTTTCTTTCTGGAGGATGGAAATCAAATTCTAATAAAATGTTTCCACTTCATCTCCTTGTTATTGTTACTTGCTACAGCTTTTGGTTTTTATCCTTAAAGCTCGAAGAGCTAAGGGATGTTTTTGTAAGAGGCGTTTTGGGCTGTGAGAACTGGAAGCCACTGTGTGATGCTGGGGCTTAGTGGAGAGAGTCACAGGACAGCCATGCAGTGAGAGAGGCAGGGCCACCAGGCAGAGGTCCACACTGCCAGCAACTTGTGATATTTCCTTCCAGACTTTTTTTAATGTCATGTCTGTTTTTAATAAAAGGTATATTCTCTCTGTATAAACAATTTTGAAGGTACTTTTCTAGTTTATTATGAAATTATTAGAATTTTCCAGGGCTTTGCTTCAGGGCCAGCTTCGTGTGTGTGCAACCCATGCAGTCATGTAGGACCCCATACTCAGAAGGACCCTGGGCTTGGGGTGATTCTCTGCTGTTGCCATCTTGAAAATTGTAAGAATTTCATCTTGGAGCTCACGTTTTGTAAGCGGAGTCTGGATGGGACAACAGAGCTGGGGAGGGAGCGAGGCACACGTGCGGCAGGCATGTCCGTGGTTCCTGGTGGCAGCTCATGGAGCCACACGTACCTTGTTCACTTGAGTGTTCCTGAGCTCCCGTGCGGGGTGGGGCCTTCCGTGCTCCCTGTCAGCACATCTGTCCTGCATAAGCAGGGGCCATGCTCTCCACTGGCGCTCTAGGGCACTGATGTCCTAAGGCAATGACTTCTGAGAAATGTGAACCACCCAGACCCGAGAACCCTGGGGTATCCTTTCTTCCTCATGTTCTGTCCTTGTATGAGCCAATCACTGACGCTGAAAATAGTGACACAGAAGGAAAGGGAAAATAGGGCACCCCTAGTTCCTTTTCCTTTCAATGCCTCTTTATTTGTCATTGAGCCAAGGCTGGAGAGTGCTGGTAGAACGTGCACACATCCAGAAGTGAAATAAAAACAGTTGTGTTAGTTCCTATCCACTGCTCTGGTAAGAACAAACTACGTATGCAAAATATGAATTGTGCATCTACATTACAGTTAAATACTCTTATGTTTACGTTTAAAATTGGAATTGCACAATTGGATGATGAGCGAGGAAATGCACGCTAAGAATTTAAATTTTTATTTTTTAAAATTTCAATTGATATTAAATAGCAAATAACACCATGACAAGATATGGAAGACATGAAAAAGCTTAATATTTCAGTATCTTTAATGGCACTTTCCCCTGCTTTTTGAACAAGGGGCTCTGTCTTTTCATTTTGCTCTGGGCGGCCCAAATTACACAGCTGGTCCTACTTTGGGGTAACTCTGGGGGGGCGGGGTGGAACTTTGGCCCCCGCCTCCCACCCCCTTGGCTTTCGTGATTGGTGGAAATGGTGAGGGCCTGCCATCCATTGGGCAACTTTTTTCTATGGGCGGGGCCTATAGTCTTTAAAGGTTCCTCCCCGACCCACTGGACCCCTGACCACAGTGGCTGTTGTGCGGTTCTCTTGTTTTAGACTCTGGACTTCAGACCTGCCTCTGCCCACAGGCCCAAGAGGAGGGGAGGTGGAGTAGGGGTCCCTAGCTCATTTTTTCCTCCAGGTTGACAATTAATAGAGCAGATTGTTTGACTCCTGTCTTGCCCATCTTTCCTGTGTATGCTCAAGTCCTAGCAGGGAGGAGGGGTAACTGGTTACCTGAGCCCCTCCTCAAACCCCGCCGTACAGGCAGTTGTAGCGTCATTCTGTTGGCTGCAGGCTATTCCTATGGCAGATGTGTCCTCGTTCAATAGTTCACATAATCGCCTTCTCATTGCTGGATGTTTAGGTTGCCTTTCTGTATTTCTTTTCTGCTTTTACCATGAATGCTGATGTGTGTGTGCGACTATCCCCTAATCCCGTTCTTCCTCCCCGCTTCAGAATAATGTTCTTAAGAGGGAATCTTACACTTGCAATTTTATGTAAAGATTGTGAACGTTTTTTAGTGTTCTTGACACCTATCACCAAATTATTCTCCAGAAAGTGTCTCTGTTTTACCACATGCTGATCAACATTAGGTAGTCTAATTTGTTTGACCTTTGCAAATATCATAGATGAAAAATATTTATTTTAATTCATGTCTGAATACCAATGAGGTTGAACATTTTTTTCCTTTTGTTCAAAAGAAATTTACTGATCCCCTTAAGTGCCAGGACGATGTTAGATGCTGGACCTACAAAGTGGAAGAGCAAGGTCGTGACCTTCACTCATTCATTCAGCAAATATGTCTGGACGCCCCATTATGTGCCAGACACAGAGGAAGCCCATGCTGCTGGAGCTGGGAGAGCGAGGGTGGGGGTGAGAGCGGAGCCCGGAGCCCTGGGGTTCACCAGCATCTACAGGACAGACAAGGAACAAACCTGTAGCAGTGACAGAGTTGGGGTGGTCACTGAAGTAGGAGGCAAAACAGGAGGGCTGTGGAGTCACAAACCCAAGAGAATCCCAGGAAGGAGGGGAGAGAGGGAGGGAGGAAGGTGGAAGGGGCAGGGAAGAAGGGTGGGTCAGCAGAGTTAAAGGCTGCCAAGCTGTCAGATACAACAACACCTGGAACGTACCACCCGGGCTCCTCCGGAAGCCTCTCTGTTTCGGGTGCTTGTACCCACTGGCACCCAGGCCCCTTGGGCTCTGCTTTGGTGGTGTCGTCTTTCCATGAGCCCAGATCTCTCTCTCTACAGTTTGCTCCCTAATCTTGCCCCAGCACATTGTGGACACCAGCCAGACTGTGTCCTTCTTGAAATGTGGACCCACCTGTCCCAGGATCTTGGATGCCATTGAGAGACCAGGCTTCTCTGGAGAGGGTCTGGGGTTGCTGGGGGAATCCACAAGCCCCACAGCACCCTGGGGAGTCATGTTAGTTAAATCACGCCCTGCAAAGACAGACACCTCACCAGTCCGCCCTCGGGCAAAATGACCCACGGGGATTTTAGGATTAAATAATTATAAAACAAACACAATGGCTGTCATTATGATTCACCATTTATTGGGTACATACTATAATACTATATGCCAGACATGATTGAGGCTTCATGCATCTTATTGGATACTCACAAGACCTGATGTGTGTGTTCTCTCCCTATTTTACAGAGGAGAAAACTGAGGCTTGGGTACTTGCTCAATGTCACGTGGTTTATAAGGGAAAGAGTTTGTCAGGGTTTTGAATGCAGGCCGTCTGCCTGCAGAACTCACACTCCTGACCACCACTTTGATTGACTGGGACCCACAGGGCAGGGACATAGTTCTGACTATGTGCCGAGCTTAGTAGGGTTTTGGAGGTTGAACCCAGACTGCCTGGCTTGGTGCTCAGGCTGGCTGTGCAGCAGTTAAAGGCAATTGAGATGGGTCAGTAGGAGGAGAGGCCCCCTCCACTGCACAAGTGGGTGGTGGTGGTGGCGGTCTATAGAGGACAGGTGGTTCAGGTATTCCCAGGCTGTGGAGTGATGGCATGTTTGGATATGGCATTCTAGTGCCTTCTGGGCAGGAGGAACAGCATGTGCAAAGTGACAACGCTTGTCCCCAGGCAGTGTCTGGAGTCCTCTTCCTGAGCCCAGGAGGCAGTTAGTTGCTGGCTGGTCTGGGATAAGGACACACCTGGGAGCCCTGTGCTGCCCTCTTTGCACAGCCAGGGCCATTGTCCTCCAGAACCCTGGGCTGAATGGCCCATTGAGGCAGAACAAAGGCTGCTCAGAGGTTCCCAGCTGGGGGTGTGGGCTGCCCCAAGCAGGGATGGGATCTTCAATTGCAGGCCAAGGGCCTCTTCTGGGACAGTCTGGCCTCCTGCATCCCCCTCCTCCACCCCTCCTGAGAACAGGGGGTGCTGCTGCTGGAGGCTGGGACTTGGGCTGGGGCTCCCAGGCCTGAAGTCTGGTTCTGCCGTAGCTGTGGTACCTGTGGCAGCTTCTTCAGCCTCTGAACCAGCTTTCCCATCTGTGAAGCAGAGAGATAACTACAAGCCACTTAGGCTTTTAGGCAGTATTAAATGAAATAATGGACATACTATAGGTCAATCTCAATAAAAAGGAGCTTCTTTTATTATTAGCTTTTGATTTTTTTTTTACAATTTCAAAAAAGTTTTGATGAATATTTTCAAATATATACAAAAGTAGAAAAAATAGTATATTGAATTGCTCTTAATCTATCCTCTCACTTCAGCTGCTGTCAAGATTTTGCTGTACTTCATTTACCCTCCCCTGCTTTTGGCTGAAGAATTTTTAGGCATATCCAAGACTCCTGTCATTTCACTGTTACATCAGCAGGTATCTCTGAATGTTAAGGGCATTTCTTATCACACCTAAAAAAAGGAGTCCTAATCCTTGTTTTCTAAATTCTGGTCCATTTTATCAATGTCCCCAGTTGTCTCAAAAATGTCTTTTATGGTTGGTTGGTTTGACCCAGGATTTGAAATCCTGCACCTGTGTTTGGCTGTTCTGTCTCTTAAGTCTTTTCTGATGTGGACCTGTCCTCCATCCCATTTTCAGACCACTGACTTGCTGAAGACATTCATTATTGTTTTGTAAGGATTACTGTGTCACCCCCACTGTCCCTGACCTGTGCCTGGATCCCAGTCACCTGATGGGTCTGGAAGGCTGACAGGTGGGTGCCTGGCCTCAGTCCTGGGCTGCCCCCCCTCTTTCTAGGGCCCCCACCACCACCAACAGAGGGGCACCCATGCCAGCTTCACCTCCCAGCTGAGTGATCTTGGGCAGGTTGTCCAGCCAGGCCATGCCTGGGTGACTACATCTGAGATGGGGGTGAGCGTGGCAGCACCATTCTGTCAGGGCTGTGGTGACTACTGAATGAAATAATTAATGCGTGTCACATGCTCCACAGGCCTGGCGCGGTGCTTGAGTCCTTGTCTTACTGCCCATGAAGAGGATGGGGCAGTAGCAGCGGGAGCCCTTGCCTGCCTACACGGTGTCCACATCCTGTTGGGGAGACTCACCCCTAGACTAGCCATCGCATATAGTAGGATGAGCAATTTCTGAGCAAAGAGGATGTTTTCTTAGGTGGTTTGGATGCTGAGGGCCATTTGTTACAGCTGCTGGCAACACTCTAATTAATACCAGTTACAAAGAACCCCCCAAATTCCAGTGATTTAATACCATAGAAGTTTTCCTCCTATAACAGTGCATTGTGGATGCTCCCACGTAGTCTTCCAGAGAGTAACGCGGGGATCCAGGCCCTTATCATCTGGTGGCTCCCTCATCCTCTCCACCCTCTGGAAGGAGGGTGTGGGAAGGCACATTCCCTTCACAGACACATAGGTGGCACTGCCACTCCCCTCATGTCCCATTGGCCAGAGCTAGTCTCATGGCCCCACCTGGATGCAAGGGGAGCTGGGAAATGTAGCCCCTGGCTGGGCAGCCAGCGGACAGCTCTATAGTATGGAAGAGAGAGCGTGGATCTTGGTGCTATGGGACTCAGAGTGGACAGTCACATGCTGGCTGGGGAGGTCAGGGATGCCTTCCTGGGAGAGGTGATGTCTGAGCTGAGTCTAAAAGCCAAAGAGGTCATGCACAGGTAGATCAGGTAGGAAAGGCATTCTAGGCCTGAGCAGGGTAAAGGCCAGTCCTGGGAGAGGATGTCCTCTGTAGGGAGTGGCCTGTGGGCCAGTGAGCCTTAGAGGATGTGTATGGGGCCGAGGCTGGGGGCCAGAGCAGTAGGAAGATGGGAAGGAGGGAGGTAGGACTGTTTGTGAAAGGCTTTGAATGCCAAGATAAGGAGTTTGGATTTTATCCCACTGACAGTGGAACTGTGTAGAAATGGGGTTTTCCCCTCCCTTGTTTGAAAGTATTTTGATTTCTATTAGCTTATTGTCTCACTACAAAAAATATACACATTTATTGCAAAAAGTTCAGAAAATACAGAAAGAGAAAAGGAGAAAAAGAGAATCCTACCACTGAAAGTATTTTGGTATATTGTTCTTTGCATGTGCGTATACCCGCTGTCCAGGTATATATATATTCCTAAGCAATTTTTCATTCACTGAAAAAATGCTTTTTAAGCCATCTAATGTGTACTTACCCTACTTTGTAATCTTGTAAAATTTCCCTTAACGATATATGTGGACACCTTTCTAGGTTAGAAAATACAGAGCCCATAGTCTTAGCTTGCTAGGGCTGCCCTGACAAAGTGCCACAGACCAGGGGACTTAAACAGAAACCTCTTACCTCACAGTGCAGGAGGCCGGCAGTGAAGATCAAGGTGTTGGCAGGGCTGCTTTCCACTGAGGGCTCTGTCCTTGGCTTGCGGATGTCCACCTTCCCCCTGGGTCTTCACGTGGTCTTTCCTGTGGGTGTGTCTGTGTCCTGGTTAGGACACCAGGCTATTGGGTTCAGGCCCACCCATATGATCGTATTTTATCTTAATCACCTCTTTAAAGGCCCTATCTCCAAATACACTTGCATTTTGAGGTTCTGGAGGTTATGCTTTCAACAAATGAGTTTAGGGAAGACACAATTCAGCCCCTAGCAGCCATCATCATTGGTGATATCTGCCAGGTGCTCCTCATGTGTATTTTAGTCAGTTCTGTGCTGGAGGGTATCGAGGAAGTTTCCATCTGCTCAGGGTCATAAACAGTGTTATGAAGGGCATCTTTGTACATCTTTGCACGTGTATTTGGTTGTTTCCCTGGGAAGTAGAATGGCTGCTTCTAAGGTTTGTTCTTTTCAAAGCATCTTCATCTAATGCCAACTTTTCCTGACGACCAAACTTGGCACTGTCTAAAGGCTTCCTTTCCTCCCTGAGTTTTGCTAGCAGTGACTAGATTCAATATATTTAATATTTGCCAATATCATGATAAAAATGTTGTGTTCTTTTGAAGCAACTTTCAGTGAGCTTGAGCTTCCTTTCTTATATTTATTGGCCATGGTATAATATTTATTCAGTTGTGAGTTTCTTTTGCACATTCTTTGCCTATTTTTCTGCCATCGATGTCATCTCTGTTGCAAATACTGCCCCTTGCTTGGCTTGTTTGCTTCTGGCAGTGTTTATTATCTGTGGTCAGACATCAGTTTTTGTTCTCTATAATTCATGACTCTTGGCCTGCTGAGCATGGATCTCCCACTCCACCATTGTGAGAAGAACCAATAGAATATTGGGGAGGTGACACTCTGTGGCTTTGGAGTCTAGGTCAGAAATAGGCCAACCACTTCTGCCTTGCTTTTTTGGGACACTTGGTCTTGGAAGCCAGCCACCACGTTGTGAGGAAGCCCAGGTAGTTAGTGGAGAGGCACGTGTAGACAGGAACCAAGGCCCCTGGCCGAGCTGCCCACTGACATGCAGCGCCATCTTGCCAGCAGGTGAGCGAGCCATCTGCAAGGTTGAGCCTCCAGCCCCCAGCCAAGCCATCCATATGGAAGAGATGACCCATCCCCACCAAGACCTACCCAAATTGCAGATTCATGAGCAAAATAAATGGTTTCTGTCTGAAGCCATTGAGTTTTGAGGTGCTTTGTTACATAGCAGTAGACAACTGGAATAGTCACAGGTTCCTGAAATTCGATTCCCAGCCCTGCTAGGCTCCTGTTCATTCTGAGGCCCCTTGTCCAGGTGTCATGCCCCTCATAGATTCTGGGGGTGCCCCAGGGCCTTCCAGTAACTTCCTTCTCTGCGTATATTAGCCTGGGTCAATTCCTGTTGCTTACAACTGAAGAACCCTAACTGACAGACAAGGGACCCCAGCCCCAGCAAGGAGAGGTGACTCAGCTCAGCACATAGGACAGGACTGGAACCCAGGCCTTTCTGAAACACAGCCCAGGGTCGTGTCCCACCATGTCAGCAGACACTGTGTCTACTTGGTCATGCCTGCGTCCTCTGCATCCAGCTCAGCACCTGGGACCTTCCAAAGTCTGCTGCTGATTGGCTGCGCACATCTGTTAGTTCATGCATGGACAGCAAAACATGGAATTGTTGTGTTGCCTCCTTGTTTCCCTGCTACAGTCTGAGTGTTTGAGTCCCCCGGAATGCATATGTTGAAATCCTAACCCCCAGTGTAAGGCTATTTAAAGTTGGGGCCTCTGGGAGGTGAATAAGTCATGCAGGTGGAGCCTCGTGAGCGGGATTAGTGCCATACGAAAGGGGCCCCAGAGAGCTCCCTTGCTCCTCTGCCACGTGAGGACACAGCAAGAAGATGGCTGTCTGTGAACCAGGAGGTGGGACCTCAGCAAATGTCGCATCTGCCTTGTCTCGAGCTTGGGCTTCCAGCCTCCAGAACTGTGAGAAACAAACGTCTGTTGCTTGTAAGCCACCCAGGCTGTGGTATTTTGTTAGAGCAGCCCAAACACACTAAGACACTCCCAGTGATAACCCCCGTGACGTTTTACAGAAACAGGTAAGTGAAAGAAGGAACTGGCCAACAAGGATGATGTTCATCAAAGACATGAAAAGTGGCAATGCTGGAGGTGAAATTTGAACTGAATGTGGATGGGATTATAGGATAAACTGATAAACAGGGAAGGGGGCTGTGCCCAAAAGGATGGGGATGTCCCAGAAGCAGTGGCACTGGGAAAACACCTCACGTGAAAGGAACTCTTGAAGATACCCACAATATTGAAAGCACAAAGGACAAAGTCTTGGGAGCTGATCTAAACTCAGAAAGATAATTCTCCAAAGCTTAGAAAAGATGCTTTTTCAGTACCGGAAGGTACACGATAAGCAGAAGCCAACGCTGTTCAAACTACGCTCGATACGTCTTTTACAAAGAAATAGAACACTTGAATTCTCAATGTTTCTAATGTTTTAAATTATGATGTACTAGATAAATACTTGTTTTACTATTTTTAAATTTTCCTATATATTTAAAACCATCAGTAAGATAGTTTTTAATGTCTTGACAAAAAAATTTTAAAGGTCACAGAACAATTGTAATTTCCTTGTTGATTACTAAGATGGCTTCATACGCTTGGTCATTTTTATGGTTCCACACTGCTGTGCAAAGCCTACACTCATTGCAAATGGGCAGTGTCGACACCGCGTGGCCATCCCCGTGGCAAGGCCACAGTGACGTTTCAAACCCGGGTGGGGGTGCAGTCAATGCCCTCCTTATTGAAGGTGGCAGCTCAGGAATATTAAATAACTCAGATTCCTCGCGGGAATGGTTAGGCAGCTGTGGTTCACTGTGAGAGGGACTCAACGCTCTCCCTCCACTGTGTTCCACGTGCAGACCTCCAACTACCCTATCTGCTTCAGGAACAATCCATCTTGGAATGAACTGACTGAAGGAGTCAGGAGCTGAGGGATAGGGGTTCCCATACCAGCTTGGAATGTGAAAGGTGATAAAAATAGCCCTGAATATTTTATAGCCCCGAGAAGTAAGACTCTTCATTGAAGCTGTGGAAATACAATCCGCCATCATCATACGTCCCATATTATCAGACTCTGGGAGGTAACTTGTGTGTATTTTAAGGTGCTCCTTGCAAGAAGATTTGAATTTTATTTCTCTATTTTGTCTCACTACAGAAACATTGGAAAATGCAGAAAGTAGAATACAGAGGGGAGAAATAAATAATGTAATCCTGCATTTCAGTACTCCAGAAATATTATTCACATATTGTTATATTTCCTTCTAACTCCCCCCGCTGGAGATTATAATATAGTTTTGTGTCTTTTAAAATATTAAACACACTGTAAACATTTTCCCATATTATCATGCACTCTGAATAAACAATTTTTGTATATATCTCATGAATATATTCCAGTATGTGTATGATTTTCAGTTATGTGATAGTCTGGTGGTTCTTGTGCAGTTAGTGTCGATGCTGTGGTGGGGGGCCGTACCGGGATTCTGGAAGGAGAAGGGGCAGCCCCCTCCCCAGATTCTGGGACCAGGAGGACCGACAGATGGTTATAACCCAGTATGAGGGGCAGGGATGCAGTGGGCCCTGCCAGCCTGGGAGCAGGTGGCCAGAGACGCAGAGGCTGTGGGGAGGGGGTGGGGGGGACACATGGTAGGAGTAGGGAGGGGCATTCCCGGCAGGAGGGACTTGGGCAAGGCACGGGTATAAGAAGCACGTGGAAATTCAGGTGCTGGGTTTCCACAGGCAGGCTTGAAACGGCAGGATGGTGGGCTTGTCTCCAGGGAGGAGAAGGGACTTGGGGGCAGAGGGGTCTCCAGAGGGTTGGTGGGAGATGTGGGTAAAGAGGGGTGAGCGCCACTTCCAGCCAAAATGAGAAAGCCCCCAGGAGGCCCTGAAGTGGGCTGAAGTATTGGGGGAGACGGGTGTCGTCGGAAATGCTGGTCCTCTGGTTGTGGGGAAAGCTGGTCTTCTACATGTGTCGTGTGGAATGCAGAGCAAGGAGTGTGTCCGGAAGGCTGGGAGTTGCAGATGGTGGTGGGTGGAGGATGGAGAGAGCTTCTCCCCAACTGTTTGACACCGACTGACTTTAGTGTTTAGTTAACATGTGTCATTGTGAATTACTTGCTCTGATATCAATTTTTCTTGGGTTGGCTTTAAGGCAATGAATTTGGAAGGGTAGTGTTTTAAGGTTGAATTGAAAATTTGATTGGGTAATTTTAAACTAATACTACTGTACATCAAACTGTCCTGTGGATTGTGAACCCTGTCCTTCCTTGCCTAACAAAATAAAAAAGGATCGTTTCAGCTCCGTGCACGATGCGATCGTTGCCTCCTGGTGGATGTCTGATGGGGGGGGGGCTTTGGCTGTACCCTGTGGGAATCGTGCTGTGCACCTCCCATCCCCGCGGGCGTGACTATTGTGTCTTTATGGTGAAATCACGACGACAATGGTGATGAAGAAGAAGCTGCCGTTTGTTGACTGCCATGTGTAGTGACATGTTCAGGATCTCGTTAGGACTTTATCCCACTCGGGGAGGTGGTCCCCCATTTGCACATCAGGGCATGGAGCCTCAGAGAGGTTGGGTCCTGTGGCAAAGGCCATGCCAGTGTTACAGTTACTATTACTACATAATGAACGACTCTAAATCTTAGTGATGTTGATGACAACCATTTTATTCTGTCTCCTGGATTCTGAGGGTCAGGAATTTGGGCAGGGCTTGGCTGGGCAAATATTCTGCTCCGAAAGGCAACCGCTGAGTCCTCCAAGCTGGTGGGTAGGCTGGCCCGGAGGGGCTGAGACAGCTTCACTCGCATGTTTCCTGCGGCACGGGGATGGCTGGCAGGTCCCCCCTCCAGCGTGGCAGTCTCAGGGCAGTTGGACTCTGGAGGCCTCTGGCTTTCCCAGATCAAGCGTCCCAAGATAATCAGGCAGAAGCCACTTGGCCTTTCCTGTCTTTCTCAGACGTCTAAGTCAGCCGTGTCACCGTCACTTAGTTTAAGTGAGTCAGAGGCCGGCCCAGGTTGAAGGGGAGTTAGGCTTGACTTTTGGACGCGGGAAGGGCCAGGTCGCGATGCAGAAGGGCAGATGGGTAGGAGATAGTGCTGAGGCCCTCCCTGAGAAATACAGTCCGCCGCAGATGGCCTGGGCAGGGCCGGGACCCACACTGGGCTCTGTCTGACTTGGAGCCACGCTCTCTCTTGTTGTCCTAGACAGCCAGAGGAAGCTTGGCTGGCTGTCCGTACCATTCCCCTGTTCAGAGATAGCAAACGCATCCCATACTTTTGCTCATTTAAACACAGAGAAAAGGAGGTGAATGACAGCTTTCTCTAGGGGCAGGTTAGATTTGAGGCAGACCTGCCACCCTGTAGGTGCCCCAGGGGGAAATTACTACTCCAATGGGGTTGGGGTGGGATGCAGCCTGCGTTGCCCCTCTGACCCTCTCTGCAGGTGGGTTTGGAGGTGCCACGTCAGGTACACGGCCCTTGGTGGAGCTGTGCTTGCCTTTTTGCCAGGCCCCTGAGATGACAAAACAGAACAGGTGAGCGGGGCTGGCTTTTCTGCTTGGCTGATTCGGTGCAGCCTGACTCCAAGAAGGACACGCCGACCTCCCTGATCATCCTATTTGTTCAGCCTTGCAGAAGCAGTTTTATTGGAAACGGTTACAGCTTCGGTGGCCTGGGTCCAGAGACAGCGCATACTGTGTCCCCCGGCTGGGGAGTGGGGACCATTCTCTGTGTGACTGTGATGGAAGGGAAGAAAGCCCCCTTCCCCTTAGGTGAGAGCTCACTGTGTGCCTGCCCCTGGGCGGGGTGGTGGTTTCCAGGCATTGCCTCTGGGGTAGACCTGCCTGAGGGCTCCCCCAGCGGGAAGAGGCACAGCTGGGGTAGGCTGGGGCTATGACTTCTGACACCACTCCTTCCTCTTTGGAGACTGCCCCACACACTTCGTCCCTGCAGCTTTTACATCGCAGGGTGGAGGGTGCAGGGTAGAGAGGGACTCAGGCCACCTTGGAGCCAGCCTTCCTCTGTGTCACTGCTACTATGCAAGTGACCCACCATGGCCCATCTGGCAGCTCTGTATCTTTGGCTCTAAATGAGGGACAAGAATATCCTCTGTAGGTCTCTTCAAGGGTGGACAGAGATAAGGTGTTGTGTGCCTGGTGCTCAGAATGGGGCTGGCATGTGCTCATCTTTGTGCTGAGCAGTGGTACCTCGGGTGGAGGGAGCCACACACATCCGTCCACACTCTTCAGCATCAGAGGGAAAGATGCTCTGATCCACCCCGATCCCAGCCTAGCCCTTTAATCAGCTGGGGGTGTCCTGTAGTGCTGCCATGAGGAGCTGGAGCTGGGGATGGGGGTAGTCCGTCCAGATGGCGGGCGGCGGGTGAACCTGCAGGGTGCCGGAGCATGGCCAGCCCAGCCCTGTGGTCTCCTGCGGTACCCCTGGTGTCCCAAGGAGGGGCCTGCGCTGCCTAGGCTGGGCCAGAGCGGTGGCTGTATCTCCGGGAGAGCGCTGGACGGGGATTCCCAGTGGGACAGTGCTGGTGGCCCCGAGGAGCCATGTGGACTTCCTGCCAGGGACTCAGTCTGCTTTCGTTCCAGGCTTGAGGTAGAGCTGGGAGCCCCCTTGGGCAACCCTGTCAGCCCCAGGCATGCCTTGGTGGTGGTACCTTCCCGGCAGATGACCCCATTCTCACAACCCCACCTGGGATGCCTGTCTGGCTACATAGGCAAGTCCACATTCGGATGGTGGGCAAGGCATGTGATAAATCAGGTCAGTGGCTGAAAACCTGGGGGGTGGGGTTGCCATGGCTGTATTACACTTCCAAGGGGCGCACGAGTAGGCCTCTCGGGGCCTCAGTTTCCTCTTTTGTGAAATGAAATGAGGACTCTATCTTGGGGGCCACAAACACCAGTGCGTTCTCTGGAAGAAATGGCTTCTGCTGAAGCAAGCGGCACGCAGGTGTGAGGGCCCAGGCCCCAGGTGGGATCCCCTGAAGACCTAGGAAACCGATTCAGAAAGATGTAGATGGGACGTGGATGAGATGGGGGGGCTCGGGAACTGGGAAGGGAGGAATATCCAGCCGCACCCTGAGAGTTAGACTCTAGTGTTCACACACTCTGGATCTGAGTGGGGACCTACAAAGTCACTCGGAAGGGACAGATGGCCCCCAGGCCAGCAGGAGGTGGCAGTGTCTGTTGAGCAGCAATACTTGACACCAGAATGTGCCTGGCCCCCTTGCCTCGCCTCCCGTTCAGGCTGGCGGGGGGACCCTACTCCCCAGCCCTCTCCTCCTGGCGCCCCACACTCACGTAGGCTGCTCCAGGGGCGGAGGGGGGTGCTCTGGCTTATGGGTTTGGGAGAAGTTGTGAGCATGATGGACAGGCCTGTAGGGGCAAGGGGCTGGGTGGGGTGAGTGCCTGCACCCTGTCTTGTCTCAGGAGCGAGGGTTCCACTGGACCCTCCATCTGCCCGACTGCGTATCTGACTCTCTCCTCGTCCCCTCAGGGGGTTCAAACATGGACAGTAATAGAGGTGTCACTTTTATTGGGCCCCAAACAACCCAACCAAATCCGTCAGAGGACTGAGGCTGGGTGGGCACAAGGTGAGGGGACTTGCTGCACTTGGAGAGTGCAAAGGATTGAGCTAGGAGGGTGTTCCCTTTGTCCTCCTCCCTCCCTGGCCACCCCAAAATCTGGGGTTGCTGAGAATTAATTATGCTTTGTCTGTGTAAACAGGCGGCTATAAAAACCTATCAGTGGTGCAGCACCTTCTCCATAAAATAGGCTTGGTTGGATTTACAACCCGGAGGCCCCTTCTCCAGAAGCCAACAAAGCAGGGCACCCCCCTGCCCCCCGCAGCCTGCTGCGCTTCCACCTCCTTGCCCCTACCCCCACCGGTTATAGAGGTAGAAAACACAGAAAATGCAAGAAACACAAGAGAAAGCACATGCAGCTGTGATATGTTTTTGATGGAGTTTGTCACAATGAGAAGGCAGATTTACTTAGGGAATCAGGGGGTGTTTGGGAAAGAGCCACAGAGGAGCAGAGGGTGTTGACCATGTGGAGAAGCCTGGCAGGGCAGGAGGGGAAGGGGCTGAGGTGTTGGCGGGGTCTGCACGTTGACTCACTGGGACAGCCGCAGTCTGTCTCACACACGCGCTGTGGCAGACGCTTTGCTGGGAGGGGGGCTGTGGCCGCGGTTGTGACTGACAAGCTGTGTCCTGAGGAGTCCCCACAGCAGACCGGGTGGACAGCTGGTCAGTGCTGGAACAGTGTGGGAGGAGCCTACAGCTAGCTGCCCAGAGGGGGCATCGGCCCAGCCTGGGTGGCGCAGGTCAGGGAGGGTTTCCTGGAAGAAATGAATTCATTCAGCACACATTCTTGACACCTGCAAGGTTTAGGCACTGAGGTTGCTGTTGGGGATACAGGAGAGAAGGGGAAATACGGGGCCCTGAGCGAGCACCAGGCTCCAGGGTTGAAGCTCCCTGATGGAGGGCATGGGTGGGGGCTGCCAAGGGTTGCAGGGGTGAGCCAGGAGCTGTGCGGTACTGGGGACGTGGGGGGCAGGCGTCAGGGGCTGGCCCGGCTGAGGTGTCTTTGCCTGTCTTGAGATTCTCCCCGCCCCCAGGCGTGGAATTATTATCTCCAAGTGGCAGACAAGGAAATTGAGGCAGGGGTTTCACATCTTAGAATTGGGTGGGTAGGATTCGAACCCAGGCCTGCAGACACCAAATCCACCCTTGTCTACACAGACCTTTCACAGACTCTGGGGCTCCAGGCGGCCGCGTGGTAGGTGCTGTGTCCAGTTGCTCATGGCGTTCCTTGGGCTCCTACCCCGTCACCTTCCCTGTCCCCAGGATGCCTGATGGCCCAGCGCCTGCAGGGCCGGAGTCCCCCGAGCCGACCCACTGTGCACATCATCTGGCACTTTCCTTCCAGCACTTGGCGAGTGTTGAGTGAGGCTGAACCGTTGCTTGATTTTCCCCTGACCCAGATGAAGAACTGGGTAACCATTCGCCCAGTAAGGGGAGAGACCCCGTGTTCAGGTTAAGAATGGGGGTGTTGAGGGCCAGCGAGGGGAACAGATGCTGGATGCTGGTGCCAGATGCACCGCCGTCCTTATCTCCACAGCCACCTGCAGTTGGTGCTGCTACCGCCCCTCCACCCCACCCCACAGATGAGAGAACTGAAGCTCAGAGAGGTCAGGCCGCTTGCCCAGGATTGCGCAGCCAGCGGGGCTGGTGGAATTGGGCTTTGACCCCAGCCTTGTCTGACTCCAAAGCAAATGCTATTTCTGCCATACCCAGCGTCTCCCAGAGCTAATTTTGCTGCTGGGCCTCCAACTCTCAGAGCTATCTAGGACAGGCAACCCAATGAAAGAAAATTAGGAGGAAATCCCGGAAATGTGGGACTCGCAGCCTTTGGGGAAGCCTCAAGAGGAGGCGGCGTGGAAGCCTCTGCCAGCCCACTGGGGCCGGGGCTGTCTTCAGTCCTCTCTGGAGGAGAGAGCCTCCCTTGGAAGCCTCCCCCGGGAGCCTTATTCCCCCATCCAGGCCCGGCTGTTTCTCTGGAGGTCACACCCCACCGGCGTCGGGCTTCTGGGGAAAGGAGAAGAGAAGATTCTGGCCACTCAGAGAAGCGCTAGTGGGGGACATAGCCCATTTTCCCAAACCCCCAGGGCGGGGGACAGAGGTAGTAGGCAGTGGCCCACATGCTGCCTGGGTGACCTGGCACTCAGGGACTTAGATTTCTTTCCCCACCGAGTATGTTGCTGTCTCATGCCTACTTTGTGCAGCATGCCGTACCGTGTGGGGGTGTGGGGTGAGGCTGTCCAGACGTGACGTGGGAGCCCTCCGCGTGGCGGCCGGTTGGGGTGTCTGGGGGCCAGAGGCTGTGGGTGCTGAGTTCTCACATCAGCACAGCTCTATGTTAATGTTTCCATTCCTCTCAAGTACATATTTAGTGGAAACGAACCCATTTTATTATTAAAAATTAAAGTCATGTATTCATATGGTAAAAACTATTAAGAGCATGGCAGAGGTGTAGCGTGAAGGAACAGTTCTCTCTGAATCGGCACTTGGAGGCCCATTCTCTGTAACAGCGGCAGGGGTGGAGCACAGCTGGCGAAACCAGTCACCTATTGACAGACTTCAGGTCGTGTCCAGTGTCCCTATTTCTCGTGATGCTGTGAGTCAACACCTGTGCCTGTCTATCGGAGGGTAACGTCCCACAGGTGGGTGTTGGAGAGTCTGTTTGTGCTTGTGCTGTGGTTGGGTTTGTGGTGCCCGGGCAGGGCCTTGTGCTTTTACCCCTTACAGAGCCTTTCCTCCTGGGACATTCTGGAAGCTCTAAGTGCCTACTACATGTGAGGTCCCTGAGTAGAGCGTGACCCAGTCCCTGCCTTCAGGTGTGTTTGAGGAATCAGGGATCCCTCTGTTGGGGATGGAGCCAGTGATTTTGGGGCCACAGGGATGGGGCCAGGCACTTCTGTGTCTGAGAAAACGGGGGCTCTGAGTAGTCCAGAGGCTTGTCTGAACCTGGCCAGGGTCCCAGAGATCATGGACCAGGGCACGGAGGTTGGCCGGTTGGTTCCTAAGGCTGAGTGAAGGGTTCTGGGTGGGAGTGCCATTGGTCCCTGCCACCTGCTGTGGTCAGCCCCGGCCTGCCCCGCAGTTCACCAGGACCTCAGCGAAGGGCCTTCCTCTTGGCATGGGTGGCTTCTTGCAGCATGTCCCTTTGGGGTGGTGGCCATTGGCTTGTGACTCCAGGCAGTGGCAGCGGGAGAGAGGAGTAGGCTCTGGGACTGGAGGGAGGGGAAGCTGATCCAGATGCCAGTGGCCTCCTCACCCCCTGCCAGTGACGTGGCTCCGTGGTGTGGTGGGCTGACCTCAAAGGTCTGCTTGGGAGCTTGGCCTGAGCACTCCAGGGGCTGCAGCATGGAGCTCGGTGGGGTGGGGCTGGCCCAGGTGAGGGCAGAGAGGTGCCAGAGCAGCCTGTTAAGTGGGCCTTGGGCAGGTGTCAGGAGGCCTGGGCCTGCATCCTGGCCCCACCGGCTCCTCCGTGTGACCTCTTGGTGCCTCAGTGTTCCCAGGAGTAAAGTAGGGATAATGACAGGTCAGATCCCGAGAGCCACTTGAGGAAGTGGGTGGAAGGGCTTTGACAGTGTCTGTCGCAGAGAATGTGCCCAGCAAATGTTTGCCATGATGGTCGTCCTTCTCACCCCCCTGGAGGTCTTTGGAAACCCTCTGAGCCATGGTCTTCTTGCTTGTCCACGGCGTGTGGGGACCCTGCACATCTCCCCGGTGGGGGTTTGGCTCCCACAGGAAGTGCACAGGAGCCTGTACTCCTCCTGCCCGTTCTGAAAAGGAGTTCAGAAATATGCGTAGCAGGAATAACTAAGTGAACCGGGAGAACTTTTCCATAACGTTTAGTGTGATTAGGCAAACGAATACTGATTCCTGCTATAGGTGACGGAGCCAGTGATTTGGGGGCTGTAGGGGTGGGCCAGGCCCTTCTGTATGATTCCGCGCTTAGCCGAGGCACATGAGAAAATGGGGGCTCTAAGAAGTTCAGAGGCTTGTCAAGGTCACACTGTTCCTGTGAGGTAGACTAGATCTGACCCCAAGCTGTGTCCCTGCAAAGCTTGGAGCCTCCTTAAGGGAGACAGATGGATGTGGTTACAGATGTGACTGCCAAGGAGGTGGTCTTGCTGCACCCCCTAAAGCAGGCAGGAGCGGGGGGTGGAGGGCAGGTCGTTGTCTCTGCTGGTGTGTGTGAGTGGGGTGGGTGTGGGGGAGAGAGGAGACCGGGCCGTGGGCTTTGACATTTCCAGATTTCCGCGGCATCCTGGGTGCCAGTGGGCGCCTGCCTGCCTCCCTCACATTTACCCGAGCTCTTCCTGCACACGCACGGAAGAACAACAGCCCGCGATGGGGTTATTTCAAGGGGATTCCCATGGAAACGGCAGAGTAGGAGGTTCCTCTCAGCACTTGTGTAATGGGAGTTGGCCAAGGGGGCAGCGTGTCCCGACTGAGGGGTGCCAGGGACCGTCTCTGCACCGCAGGGGGCCTCAGAGTCTGGGCGTCACTGCCCCCCATGGCCCCACCTCACGGCCCAGCTCGAGCCCCCAGGGCTCCTTGGTGTGGGATCCAGGCCTGGCCCTCGCCTGGGGTCTCTTTTCTCCAGGAGGTCTTGGGCTGCCTCCGGCCACAGCTTCCCAAGTTCTCCTGGCGAGAACTCTGTGCTCGGAGTCATTTTCCTCCGCCGGACCCTCCCCCAGCGGTGGCCTGAGTGCGTCCAGCGCCCCTTTGTTCTCCGTTGCAATGTTTTCGTTAGTCCTCTGCCTCCTTACCCAGTAGGGTTTTGTTTTCCTTCCACAAGCAGAAGCCTTTGCTCAGTGAGAGAGTGCTCATGTGAACCGCATGACCTCTCGGAGCCTCCCTTTTCTCACCTGGAGAATGGGAACAGTGGGGCCTGCTCTGCCTGGCTGGTGAGGATCTGACCAGGAGCGGGAGCGTAGGCCGCAGGCAGGGAGTGCTGCGCACGCCTCGTCCACGTGTCCCTGGCCACTGGGCCAAGGGCCGATAGACAAATTCTCGGAAGCAGGGAGGCCACGCAGGACCACAGAGACCTGCCGATGTGCCCTTGGGACGATGGGAGTCAGCAGACCCTACAGGCTGTGCCCGGTGCTTCTCAGTGTGTGCCAGGCTTTCCCATGTGTGGTTTTATTTGATCCTTATGCTGGTCCCTTGAGGTGAGTGATGTGAATCTCCATTGTACAGATGAGGAAACTGAGGCTTGGGGACAATGTGATCTTTGCCAATGCCTAGAAAGAGGCAGAGCCGGGTTCAAGCCCAGGTCTGGCTCCAACTCCAGTGCTCTTTGCAAAGATCCAGGCTGCTCCCCCCAACCCCCCAGCCCCTGCCCCATGGCCTGGCTGCCTGGCCTGGCAGCAGAGGTGGGGTTAGAACCACATAGGGAGAAAAATGAGTCTCAATGGGGCTGGGGGTGGAGAAGTGACGTCTGGTGCTCCCCCAAGTCAAGGTATGCTTGGGGCATGTGGGTGTGTGGTGGGGGGTGAGGGAAACGCAGTCCTTTTAGGTGGTGGTGGGGTATTAAAGATGCTGCAGGGACACCTCTGAGTTCTAGACTTCTAGGATTATAACTAATATTTCTAGGTGGTTCCTGTGGGTCGAGCACTGTTCTAAGCACTTTAATGTTAAACATGACCCAAGGATAGGTACCATGGTTACTGGCTTTCTACAAATGAGGAAACTGAGGCACAGAGAGGTTAGGTAATGTGCCCAGAGTCACTCAGCCAGGATTTGAACCACAGTCCACCCCCGTGGGCACCAGGAAACACTGGCTGTGAGGGTCCTTAGGGAGCATGCAGGCAGTCGCCTGAGCAGGGAGACCTTGGGCTGAGCAGGGAGACCTTGAGCTGAGCTGGGAGACCTTGGGCTTGTCTCAAGGCCACATGGCCACTCAGGGGCAGGAGTCCTCCTGTGCCAGGTTCTGGGACACAGGGGGCAGAGGGCCCCATCCCCCCTCAAAACATTGCACTGGCTTGGGAATGCCCAGAGCAAGCAGGGCCTCAGTGCCTAGAAAGCACCTCTTGAGTCACTTGGATTAGTGAAAGTTATACGTTTAAACTCCCTTTTTGAAAAACTTTACCTTTGCAAGCTCATCAGTCGATTTATGAAGCTGTGCCTTTGTGTGAGATGAGAGCAGTCACTGTCCCTTGCTCTTTGAATATTTAACAGGTAAACATCCTGAAATCTCTTTGACAGTCTGTCCTTTTACAACTTGGTTAAATTCCCTTAAATTGGCTGCAGTTGGATTAATTAAATGCATAGTTGCTGATGCACGTGGGCAGATGATTCCTGCAGGTCACGTCTTAGTTGGATAGTGAACACAAGGATGTAGAGTATTCTTAGCTGTTGCAGAGAGATTACCAGAAATCACTCCGAAAAGGTGTGAGGAGAGGTTGTTGGTACACCGAGCGCTGGGTGTGACGGTACGCACAGAAATGGTCTGTGCAATCTGCTTTTCTGTCCAGTGGACGTTTCTCTGATCTATCCGGGATTGTTATACTATGTCGAAGTGAAAACTGCTGAGTGCAGGACCATCTGCCTGGCTAGTCATCGCCTAGAGACATTTTGTCTTTTTGCACTGTGATTCCCTCTCCACGTGCAGCTTCCTTGAGTTAAAAGAATTTAAGAAACTAGTCCTGCCTTTATAGCCCCTGAAGTGCACAGTCACTGTCTTTGAAGCAGTGGGGTAGGGAAAAGGAGCAAAGACAGGGTCTGACAATTTTGAGAAACCCTGGGGAGATTCACAGGCTGCGTGAGGCCCCTGGGAGTGCATAGTGTATTTGGAATTTCCAGTAGTCCTGGCTTCCCTCCTTCCTATCCAGGGGACCTGGGGCAACTCATGTGACCACTCTAAGCCTCAGTCTTCCTGTCTGTAAAATAGGAGGAGTCACACTAGGTTGTTGGTGTTGTCAGGAAGACGGAATAAGAAAATCAGTGTGGCAGTGGCTGTCGCAGTGCCTGGCCCTCCTTCCCTCCCTCCCTCCCTCTCTCCCCAAGGGCTACCTGTGTGGTCCAGCCACCCCGGTCTGTGCCAGTGCAGACCTCCTGTGACAGGTATCTGGACCTTCTTGTTCTATTTGTCAGTCTGATTTTTATTCCCGGGGAGACTGTCTCCTGCCTGTGCTAGGCACGTGGTAGGTATCTACACCATCAGTCCTTGTCGATGACTTGGTTCTGGGCTTGAGTTTTCCTAATCACGGAGCAAAAAATCACAGAGTGACCTCTCTTCCACGCTTTCCGAATCAGGTGTTTTACCTGATTGGGTCCCAAACTCTATCCTAGGCAGAGGGCTGCAGGCAGGCTAAATGCGGGCCCGGGGGTCGCTGTGCTGCCATCGTGTTGGACCAGCCCAGCACTTGCCTGTCAGTTCCCCGGAAGGCTGCGTGGGCCGAGACGGCCAGATAAGATGCACTGGGAGCCATCTGTTTGCAGCCCTTGGACCAGATGGTCTGCAGGACTCCTGGGGGCGGGATGGGGAGGGAATACATTTGCCGAGCACCTAGCATCTTCCAGGGCCTCATTACAGCCCTACCAGCTAGGCACTGCCGTCTGTGTTTATACAGACCAGGCACATGAGGCCCAGAGTGGCTGAGCCACTGGTGAAGGTCACACAGCCAGGAAGTGGCAGAGGTGGGGTTTGAACCCAGGGCTTCCTGACTCCCAGGCTCGTGTTCTTTGCACCAGGCTGCTGAGGTTCCAGCTGCAAGCTGTGGCCAAGTGACTTCTGAGAAATACCACGAATGGAGGATGACTCACACAGGAGTGAGCTGGCTCCTCTGCATGGCGCCCGCTGGCCCTGGGGCCCTCTGTGTCCTCGGGGCTTTGCCCGGCAGTCTGCACTGTGGAAGGTTGGGTCTGGAGGGCACGCTGTGTGCATCGCACAGTTCCCTTTGCCTGTAGAAACCTTCCTAATACAATTGGTGGAGGACAGAGAAACCAAATTCAGTTTTCAGAGATGACAGTAATCCCGTTAAGGTTGATGGGGCCAGAGCGTGTGTGGAATTAGTCCTGCCGGGGAGGCTGGCAGGGATCCTCCCAAGAGTGGCGCCGAGGGGGCGGGGAGGGGCCTCATTTCTTCTGAAAGTTTGAGAAACTAGGGCCGCTGTAGGGCTTTGTTCTCCAGGATGCCTGGGGTGGAGCACAGGGTTTCCCACAGCGTGTGAAAATGGGAGAGGGTGTTGGGCACGGAGCAGGGAGGCGGAAGAGTCTAGTGATTGAGGACACAGGCTTTGGAGCCTGGCTGCGTGAGTCATGCAAGCTCTCTGAGCCTTGGTCTCCTCACCTGTGATGGGGGGAACAGGTGCCTCCCTTGGGCGACTCCTGGGACCTGGAACTGGTTACGCAGGGCCCCAGGCTGCCTCGCAGCCAGCAGCTCTCCCTGCTGGGGCAGTGGTGCGAGCACAGACTCTGGAGTCAGAACACTTGCCTTCAAAGCCCTCCTCACCGTGCTAGCTGTGCGGCCTGGGGTGAGATGCTTAACCTCTCTGTGCCTCAGTTTCTTCATCTGTAAAATGAGGATAGTAAAACTGTGCCCACGCCCTGGGGTTGTTGGGAGCTGAGATGTGCTGCTTCGTGTGAAACACTCCATGAGCGCCTGGTGCGTGACGAGCGCTCAGTTTATTCTGGTGCCGTGATTGTTGCCATGGTCGTCATCGTCACCACATCTCAGCCCAGTGGGGCCGTGCCGTTTGTGGCACGCGGTGGGGCCTGAAACCGCCAAACAAAACTGAACTGAATGGTCAGTAGGCCACCGCGGCCATGGGTTAGAGGCCCCAGGGGCTGAGCAGGTGGCCGAGGGTGGTTTTCCCTCCCTGTGTGGGTTCCATGTGTCCGAGTAGGTGGGTCCTGAGCCTGGGCCTCTGCCCACTTGCGCACCCTCCTGCTGCGCGGGCAGGGGCTGGCGCTGCTCTCCAGGAAGGAGGGTCATCTGCAGCCCGCGGCTAGGGGTGGCCAGGCCTGCTGCTGGGGCACAGATGGTGGAGAGCTGTGGGCCAGGGCCTGGAATCCAGTGTGGAGACGGCACGTTAGACACAGTCTGGTGGCCTCCTCGGAGCTTGGGCCACGGAGTCCCCGCCCTGGGTCCACCCAAGCTGCTGGTGGTTTCCAAATCACATTAGAATGTGACGGCCAGAGCCCAGCAGCCCAAGGAACAGGACGGGTCCAAAAGTGAGACGGTTGTCTTGGACTGCTGCCTTCTCCCACCCATGGGCAGTGTTTGGCGCCAAGTGGGCTGTGTCCTGGGTCTGACCCAGGTGGTCAGGTGGCTTCCACCACGCCTGGTGGGATGTGCAGAGGGGAGTAGGGCGGAGAAGGAAAGGAGCTACCAGGGGTCCAGAGCCGCCATGCTGCAGGCATTTAATTCTGGCAGCAGTGCCAGGAGGGGGCCCATAACCCCCCGTTACAGATGAGGTGTTGAGACGCAGAGGAGCGATTGCTTGCCCGGGACACACAGTGCAGAGTGGAGCCATCATCTCCCATGGCTGTGGGCGGGCCCCCAGGCCCTCTCTTTCCACAGCACCACCCTTTGTTTCTTATCAAGTTCACCTCTGACGTCCCTTTGCTCCTCACTGGGGCAGTAACGAGGGGAGCAGAGGCCTGGGATCTGGGCGTGGGTGAGGGTGGGGACCTGCATGTGCTGAGTGGGTAACATGCACAGCTGCGGAGCAGAAGGTGCTGCTGGAACTGCCAGCCAGGCGGGCAGGCCCAGGAAGGGCTGTCTGGGAAGAGGCCGCAGCCTGAACAAAGGCAAGGTAGAGAGAAAGCGCATGTTTAGGGACGCAGGGTTTGGGAAGGCAGGACTGTTGTCACATGCAGGCTGTTTGTTAGGGGCTTGCAGGTCGTGGAGGCCTCGAGGGGCAGGCTGAGGGGCTTGGCTCTTCCCTGCAGCTGGAGGGGCCAGGAAGGCTGTGAGCACCAACTGGGAGAGCAGGGTTGGGTTTCGAGGTGTCCTTGTGGCGTTGGGGTGGAAGGGGCTTGAGGGGAGGAGATGGCAGGTCGGGGGTACGGCCAATGCTGTCAGGGCTCTGCCCGTGCCCCTGTGCTGTTTTCACACACAAGGAACCCGAGGTGCCTACTCTTCCAGAGCCTGCACCTGGGTGCTCTGTTGGCAGCTGCCCTCTGGCTGCTGGAACCCGCTCTGCCTGTGCACCCAGAGAGCCTGAGGTTCCCGGGAACTTGTGTCCTCTGCCAGGACTGACAGGTGAGGGGGTATAAATACCCCAGCTGCATCCCTCTGCTTGGGGTGCTCTGAGGTGTGACCTACACTGTCCTGAGAGCTCCCCATGGCTTGAACCCAGGTCGCCCTTCCTGGGACTTTTCTTGGTGCCACACCCCATGCATCCTCCTTCCTGTCCTGGCCCCACTTCCCGGTTCTCCTGACAATACTTCCTAATCACTTCCACACAAACCCTTGCCTCAGGGTCTGCTTTTGGAGAACCCAACCTAGCAGAGGGCAGCAAGGATGCTGAAGCACTAGAAGAAGTACGTGAAACCCAGATGCAGGCGGCAGCTGTGGACTACATCAGGAGGTGCTGAGGATGCCAGACGGGGCGGGGAAGTGTAGAGACCACAGGCGAAACCTGAGTCTGGAAGTTAGTGCCTCGGACAGCACCAAGGGCCGCACAGGGGGTCATTACCTGGGTCTCCCATCGCCTGGGTGTGTTACATCTGTCCGTTTCCCCACGGCTAAGGCCTCTGCTTAATGCCATGGTGCCCGAAGGGGCTTGGTCCTCCCTTAGGGAGTTGCTAAGTCCTCTCACGGGACTGGGATGCTGGCTCCACCTTACCGGGACCTGGCACTGATTGTTCAGGCACAAAGCTCTAGAGATAGACACCCTTTTCTGAGGAGTTCCCAGTAAACAAATTCATGGAACAAGTGCTCACTTGTCCATCTGCCCACAGTCCGGCGTGTGTTGCTCTCTCGTTGTTTCTTGGCCCCATGCTAGGTCCCCATGGTTATCCCGAGTGGAGGGAGATCCAGGTGGGCAAAGAGACAACCGTACTGTCATTTTGACCCATCCTGGGAAAGAGTGGGCCACAGGGGCTGTGGGACCTCTGTGTAGTGGTGGAGGGACAAGGAATGGTGGGGGTGTCAGGGGAGCTTCCTGGGGAGCTGCTCCTTGAGCTGGTCTTAGAGAGGAGCAGGTTTTCCACATGGTGAAGTGAGGATGAAGAGCAGGCTGGGTGGGGGGTCGGTAACCAAGGGACACGAAATGGCACAGTGTGCACAGGAGCAGCAGACAGTAAGGGGTAGTCTAAGCTCGAGTCTGCCGAGATGGGGCTGGAAGTGTGGATTTGCTTATCGAGGACTCCGGGAAGTGTCATGACCAGGCACTTGGACTTTGCCCTGAAATGCAACCATCCAACAGAGGTGTTTAAGTCGGAGTGTGGTGTGGTCCGGTCCTCAATTTAGGAAGCTCTCTCTAGACGTGGTGGGGGAGTGGATGAGATGAGGGGGCCTGGAGGCGGGAGGGCAGGGGAGACTTGCAGACCTTCTAGGAGACAGGTGGTGGGGGCGTGGTCCCAGGGCCTGGCTGTGAGAAGTTGTCACCAGAGATGTCCATCAGCCCAGATCCCGTCTCCCTAATTTAGAAAAAAATTAGAGGAAAGGTCCTTTTCATCTCTGCCTCTTCTGGGATGGAAGTGAGCTATTTGGAACCATGCTAAAGTTAGATTTCTAATTTTCCTTTTAATCTGCGTCTCATTGAGAGCATTAGAGACTGGAAAAGCATCCCTGTATGAGTATAGTGCCATAAATCAGCGCACGACACAAATGGCACAACGAGTCATTTCTACAAGAGTGCACAGCCTTGCATTCGTAATAAATCTAATTCTTTATCTTTTTAGGCTTCTGACTAGAGTAATTAGTCACTTCTGCTGTTCTGGCAAACCAACACTTGAACAGGGTTAATGGAAAGCAAATTTATTTGAACTGCTTTTGCTGTTGCTTATGAGCGTTGCTATGTCTCTTCTACCTGTTTCTAGAGGGGAGACGGCCTGTTTATTTCATTCTTTCCTTTTCTAGAAATAGGTGTGGTAATAATTATTGGGTCCTTACCACATCCCTGGCACTGTTGAGAGATTCCATAAGATGGAGCCTCTGTCCAGGTGGGATCTGCCCTGTGTGGTGGGTCCTTTGATTGATCTGACTATGACCGTCTTCTGCTCTGGGCCCACAGTGCCTCAGGTTTCTGCCTCCTAAACTCTTGGCAGTCAGGGGCCACCTGTGTACCACTTGGGTATTATTTACCTACGAGGTTTCTTTAAAAGTTGGCCCTCCACCATAAATGGAAAACCAGCAAATCAGGCCAAAAATAGAGGTAACTAAAGATTAGTGCAGGTGTTTCTGCTCTAATGAGATGTAGGCATTCCTAAGAAACCTCTTAGTTGGCAAAATCCCACTAATGACGTCAGGGCTGAGGGACAGAGTGCGGTAGGGACAGACCACTGGAAACCTGTGCAGTGTGTCACCAGACACTAACAAAAATAATAACAGTCTTAGAAAAATCTGGCATAGTCTTTTTAAAAAAAATGTTAAATGCCTGATAAATATTCCATGAGTTATACAATCTTATCTTGAAAGAAAAGGTGAAGTTCATTTGGTGGAAGGGGCTGAAAAGAAGGGGACTGAATTATGGCTGGAGGCGAGGCCCAAGTGCAGAGGGAGAACCTCCCACCCAGGGGCGAGGGGAATGGGCCTGCTCTCCTTGGCCGTGTTCCTCTGCGGCTTGCTGTGTTTAGCTGTTAGGGTATTTTGTGTTCACTTGCTTCCACTGGCTGGCACGCAACATTAACGCACTGAGGAAAACTGTGTTTGAACCAACCCAACTTTCACATCATACTGACATCATTCTCCTATTTACAAATCTCGTATGACCTACTTTGCTCCGCAGAAGCAGTGGGTATAGCAGGGCCAGTTGTACAACGGCAAGCAGTACTGTTAAATGCAGGCCACGTGCTGTCGTAGGAGGGCTGTGACTCAGGACTATTATTCCAGTTGCTCAGTGTGAAAAAGGACAGGAAGGAGAGGGTTTTGTGAGAACTCTGGCAAAGACCCATGAAATCCGCTCTCCTTTGCCCGCCGGGAAACCTGGTAAAACTGCAGCTGGGCCAGTGGCAGCACGGGTTTGGGATTGGCCCAGAGGAATAGAAGGAGCAAAACAAGCTCATGTATTTCCACCCTCCCTTCCAGGGCCCATGGTTCCGTCCTGGAGAGACGGCGGTTCCCTCGTGTAAAAACAAACCGTGTGTCTGCACACAGGGGTGCTGAGGGTGGAATGAGGTTAGGTGAGAAAGAGCAGACAGTGGGGGTAGTGCTGTCATCGTGGTGGGGACAGTTTTCTCCCACAACTTGAGTGACACTTGTCATTTCTGTAGGAAGTTGAGAGACAGTAAGTGCATGCCATTGGCCAGCTGTACCTTTCCTTGTGCACTAAGTTCCTGGGCATATTTATGAGTCTTTAAAAGAACATTGTAGTCAACATTGAAAACAGATGGCGAGAGACATGACTCTTTACCTAGATTGAGCTCAATTTGAAGAAGGGGGCCTGAGAGGATTTAGAAATGACACGGTCCTGAGTTGGGTAACGTGTGACAAGAGCTCTGTCCCTACCTTCCTCTGACTTGGTCAAGCCACTGCTCCTCTCTGCCTCCGGTTTCCCCATCTTTAAAATGAAGGGGTTGAATCAGATGGCTACGAAAGGACTTCCTAGGCCTTATGCCTCAGATCCTGTGTTGCCGGCAGAATGAAGGGATGGATGGCTGAGGCCAGAGGTGCAATTTACTTTTGAGCAATTGCAGTTGTATTTCTTGACAGCCATGTTCAGCTTGCACCTTACCAAGCTCTGTTGAGAAAATGGAGCAAGATGCTTGTCCTTGGCTTTGCTGACTGTTAAAACTTGGGTGCCCAAAGAAACCAGGCAGGTCATGTCAATAGCGAAGTACAAAATGTATAAGCAAGACACAGTGCAGCGTGATGCTGAGAGTGGCAAAGTGACATTCCATGTACACATCAGGGAGTGGTGGGGACTGTGGTGTGCTGGCGAGCGCAGCCTTGTGGGATTCTAGATTGGTCAGCACTTAAAATTTCTGAAGAGAATCAGAAATTCAGGTTTGCATTTTAAATCTTGCACTATTGAAATGTTCACTTGGAGACATTTAAACATCATTTGGGCCAAACCACATCCATGGGCTAAGTGAGCCGAAGACAACTTGGGCATTTGTGACCTCTGCTTTATAGTCCATGTGAGGGGTTGGTAACCTGTGGCCATGGCCAAGTCTGGCCCACCTCCGACCTCCTGTTTTGGCAAATAAAGTTTAAATGGAAGATGCAGCCACACCTATTTGTTTAGGTCTTGCCTTTGGCCGCTTTCCCACTACAGCAGCAGGGTTGAGTAGTGTGACAGAGACTGCCTGGCCTGCAAAGCCTTAAATATTTACTTTCTGGCCCTTCCCAGAAAAAGTTTGCTGACCCCTGGTCTATGTCAGTGAGTCATGTGAAACAGCAGAAAACGTTCTGAATTTGGAGCCAGAATGACCTGAGTTCAAAGCCTGGCTCAGGGAACTCTAGTTACAGAGTGAAGACAGCGTTTTTCTTTTCTCCTTTTGGAAATCACCCTGAAGCAACGAATAGAACAAATGGAAGCAAATGCTGCCTTTGACGAAACCGCAGCATCTGAAGCTTCACATGTGGGGAAGCAGAGTAAAGGCCAACGGTGGGTGCGGGACATCTCCAGAGGGAAAGAAGATGCCCAGGGCTGCAGAGCTCAGGCACACGCAGCAAAGCAGAGTCCTCTACACCCTGTGTGGTCTGTTCAGAAAGCAAGACCTACAGCCTCTTTCGGGGAGCAATAGGAATGAGTGCATTGGCTGGTGTCTTAGTTTGACTGGGCTGCTGTAACAGAATATGACAGACTGGGGAATTTATAAACAACAGACTTTTGTCTCTCACAGTTCTGGAGGCTGGGAAGTCCAAGATCAAGGTGCCGGCAGGTTTAGTGTCTGGCGAGGACCTGCCTTCTGGTTTGTAGGTGTGCCTTCTTGCTGTGCCCTCACATGGCAGAAGGGGCTAGAGAACTCTTTGGGGTTTCTTTTATAAGGGCACTAGTTCCATTTATGAGGGCTTTACCCCTATGACCTAATTACCTCCCAAAGGCCTCACGTCCTAATGCCATCACACTGGGGACTAAGATTTCAATGTATGAATTTTGGAGGGACACACACATTCAGACCATAACAGCTGCTGTGGGATCCTTTGTGCTTTGCACAAAGTAAAAGCAGGGAAGTCTGGGCTGAACAAGATCTCACATGGACGAGCCACATTTTCAAAATGCAGTCTACAAGCGAGGCAGGGAGGAGAAGAGGCTGTGTTGGATGCAGGCCTGCGGCATTGAATCTTTGCCAAGAAAGAAGTGAAGGCCAGAAGAACCAACCCTCACTCACAAGCCTGGACCATAAGAACTGTGTCACTCTTTTGGACTCTCTTGCACATGACTCTTGTATAAATAGGTGGTTCAGAAAAAATTTACCACATTCAAAGATGACTAATAATCTCTAAGGACCAGCACAAGCTCTATATCAAGATACTCTAAAAATGGAGAAAGTAACAGATGAAGAATATGCACAAGAAAAAATTTGCCATAAAGCAGATGAAAGTGTCAACTGTACATAATGTCTTGAATTAAGGAAAAAATACTTGAGGCAATCAAACCTATAAAACAAGAGTATAAAGTTGAGATACAAGAACTCAGGAGAGGTGGCAGTGTAACAGCAGAGGGCAAAGCCTGATACAGCAGAGCTCCGTAAAATAGGTGGATTAAAACAGAAACCCATCTAAAAAGCTAAGTTTGCGATGGGACCATAACAACAAGGAATACAGAAAACACAGCAAGAGATATGGAAGGTGGGCTTGGGAAAAGCAAGACAGATTAACATAAAGAGATCAAAAGATTAGGAAGAAAGTGATACGGAGGACAGGCAGGGGCATCCAGCATGTGCATAACTGGCGTCCCAGTGGATGAGAGTGGAAATAATTAAATAAAACAGTTTCAAGATACAATTCAAGAACTTTCTAGAAATAAGATTTGAATTTATAGATTGAAAGGGAATACAGTGAGTGAGAAAATATCAGTATGGTGAGGTCAAGAAGAAGACATACAATGAAGGACTAATTTCCTTATAAGTCAGGAACCCTCCTGCCCCCCAAATTCAATAGAAAAATAAAGGATAAGAGGAGACACAGTTCACGTAAAAGGAAATGTAGATCTCTCTTAAATACATGAAAAGATACTTAACCTCACTCACATTAAGAAAACTGTAAGTTGAAACGAGATAGAGTTTTCGTCTATCGGACAGACAAGGACCAAAATACCTGATAATATTACCGTGACGGTGCGGGTGTGGGGGGAACAGGAACTCTTGACTGCGGATTTCACTTCTAATCATTGTCTCATAGAAATACACAAGTGAGAAATGACAATTGTCCAAGAAATTCCTTGTACCGTTGTTGGTCATGCAAAAGAGTGGGAATCCCTGTAGTGGCCATCAGCCGGGGACGGTGTGAATAGATTACCCAGAGTGACAGTGGATGGTCACAAAAAGAAGGTGCCAGCTCGGTGTGCATGGATCTAGAACGACGTCTGAGATTCTCTAGGTGAAATGAGCAAGGTGCAGAATGGTGGGTGGCCTGTGACACCTTTTATCATGAAAGTATGATATGTGACGACCGCTTGTGCGGAGAATACATCTGGCAGGACAGCGCACTTGAAACCGTTCACGGTGTCTGCCACTAGGCAGGAGGGTGGGGTAGGCGCGAGAAGGGCCTAAGGGAGACTTATTTTCACTGTTAACTTTTTTGTACCCTTTGCATTTTATACCCTCTGCTTAACCCAGCTTAGAGAGGTTATGACCAGAAGCAGCTCTGGAGTCAGCTGTGTGAGCCCAGACCCTGGCTGGGCCGCCTCCTAGCCGTGTGACCTGTGGGTCTCACAGGTGTGAAATGGACCTAACAATAGTGCCTGCCTCATGAGTTGTCGAGGGTTAACTGAGTTAATTCAAGTGAAATAATGAGGACAACCTGGCAAAGATAAGTACAGTTAAATTAGCGATTGTAGTTACCGTGTGTACAGTTGAACCCAGGGTCTGGATCCGGAGCCCATGTGCCTCTTGGCCTGTTGGGGGAGGCAGACCTGGTGACAGAACAGCTGCGGCCAGGCAGTAAGGGACATGGAGAGTGGGTGAGGAGGGGCGCCAACACAACCTGGGCTGTCAGGCTGCGTCTTACAGAATGAGTGGGAAGCTAGACGGCACCTGTCAGACCTGCAAAACCCTCGACGCCTCATGACGCCAAGTGCAGGGCGGGGCTGGGGCGATGGAGGCCATAGACACCCCGCTGGAAGTGGGTGGGAGAGTGACCCATTGGCGGTGTCGCTCGCCAGTATCTAGGAATGTTAACAACGTCCAAGGCCTGCAGCCCTCTGTTCCCCTTATAGGTAAATAGAGTAAAAACCTTGCAGCTCTGCAGAGAGAAACCCATTCAGCAATGTTCTAAGAAGGCTGTGAAAGCCAGAAGATTTTTCCTAACTTGTTTGGCAGCAAAACCTGACCTAAATTGCTGTGAAGCTATTTATAGCCTTTATTTATCCCCATAGCATGAATTCTCACATTTTGCTACAGAAAGGTAGGTGTGTTTGCATGCTGCCCCAGATCCTCCTGGGGGTGACAGAGGTTCTGTGTGACCTATGCACTATATTACTGTCTTGCAGTCTAAAACATCCCCTGTCTTCAAGGGTCTGGGGTAATGATTGGAGACCTAGTGTGTGTTCAGAGAGTTCTAAGACATCAGTGGTGCTGGAGTGGAGGGAGACAGGGAGGTGAGACTGGAGGGGCCGGGCACTGATGGTTCTTGGTCCCCTGCTGAGGACTTTGGGTGCCTCAGAAATGTCTGTTGAGTCAGTTGAGCGGCCTTCAGTGCACTGTGAGCTGTGGAAGAGCTGTGACCTCGTCTGACATGTGTCTCAGAAAGGTTACTCCAGCAGCTGGTGAGCACGGGGCAGAGGGGGCCAGAATGGTGGGGGGGCAGGGAGCAGGGAGCAGGCTGGAGCCATTCACTGGGCAAAGACAGCCACAGCGGGAATGGGAAGGGACGGGTAGCTGGGAGGTGGTCACCAAAGCTGGCTGCAGTGGCCTGAAGTTCGTGTTCCCGCAAATGCGTATGTTGAAACCTAACCCCCAAGGTGATGTATTAGGAGGTGAGGCCTTTTGGAGGCGGTCAGGTCATGAGGGTGGAGCCCTCATGGATGGGATTCATGCCCTTATAACAGAGAACTCAGAGAGCCCCCTCCCCTTCTGCCATGTGGGGTTACAGCGAGAAGATGGCCATCTATGAACAGGAAGTTGCCCTTACCAGATACCGGATCTGCCTTGCCTTGGTCTTGGACCCTCTGCCATCCACAGTCTCCCCAGAAAGCCCAGGCCCAGGAGTGGGCTTCCTTAAGGCCATTTGAGTGCCTCAGGCTATGGGAAACCACGGACAGACGTCCTCTTTTGATTTTTACGTTAAAACATATAGGATTAGGTATCCACACCATCATTATTTGTTGAAAGAAAGAGTGGACAGGTTACAACATTGGCCTGATTCTTCTAAATGACTTTATCAACATATCACCACCAGATGAACTGATCGCTGGCCACTATGGCCCCAGCCCCATCTGGGATAGGTGTCCACTCTCCTCTGAGGGTCAGTGGACCATTGGGAACCTCTGGCTCTGGGTCTTTCCTCACCCTGGGACTCTGCAAACCAGTTCTCCCCAGCACTCTGGGGTGGGGGGTTGCACAGGGAAGTCACCTCTCATTCTGGACCCCTGGATCCCCTTGGACGTCTCACTGATACAGGTAGTAAAGTGAGCAGAGAAAACAGAATTTGGAGCCAGATGTCTGGTGTGGGCTGTGGGACTTCAGGTAACTTGCTTCACCTCTCTGGGCCTCAACTTCCTTATGGAAAATCACGGTGCTCATACCCAGGGTTTTGCGGGGGTGCAGGTGAGATGTGCAGGTGGCAGTTAAGAGCATCATCTCATCAAAAGTGTATTTGTGGCTGTGTTCATTGATCTTGGTGCTGGGAAAATGCTGCTGATTTTCAAGGAAAAGGAAATGGATTTGTGTGGTGACTCCTTAAATGGGAATTCACATCCCCAAGGTTGATCTTGGCCCACATACAAGGTGGTATGCCCAATTAGGCTCTAGGGAGCATCCTAAGATTATGAAACTGGAGCATTCAGGTGGGGTTTAGACTTCTGCTGATGTGCTGCGTGACCCCGGGAGAGGTGTTTGGCCTCTTTGCACCTTAGTGTCCAGTTGGAGCAGGCCACCTTCCAACAGGCCTCCTTCCCAGCCCCTCTCGGCTGCTGTGGGGGTGCAGCTGGCGCTCATTCCACACCCTGCCTCCGCAGCAGCCAGCCTGCGCTCTCAGGTGGGGCTGGGCGCCTGTTCATCTCTGACAGCAAACTCCCTTGGACCGAGAATTGGTGCCTGTGTTGTTAGCGTATGATAAAGCTTCTAGGAGCTGGTTAAACAGTATGAGATGGGTCATAAATTTGGCTTTTTATCCCTGTCAGAGCTTTCTTATTACAGAAAATGAGAAGCAAGACGGACCAGCATGGTAGATTCCGCTTAATTGAGAGCAGTCGTGAAGACTGCCGGGAATGTCATGCTGCCCGCCACTGCCTCTTGGCGATCCTGAATGGACGATGCCAAAATTCATTTTGACAACCTGACTACCTGCTTTGGGGTTTCCTTTCAAAATTGGGTTTTGATTTCTTTAATGGTTTTCCTTCTTTGCAATCTTAAATTAAAACACATCTTAGTGAAGCTTTTGGTCTTCATTATTGTCTTTCTGCCAGGTATGAGGGCCTGAGATTTACTGTTACTTGATTATTGATTATCTGATTTGAACCATACATTTACTTTTTAAGGGAATGTGAATAATATGTCTAGAAGTGAAAACAAAAGTGTGGTGTTTAGGTTAGAAAAAGGCAACATCATGGTCAGAAATGAAGGCTGCTTCTGCTGTGTCACATGGTACAGAGCAGGAGGTGGCAGTAACGGCCCATGGGCAAAGTCTGCCCACAACCTGTCTTTGTAAATAAAGTTTTATTGGAACACAGTCATGCCCATTCATTTACATATTGTCTGGCTGCTTTTGCTGTACAATAGCAGAGTTGAGGAGTTGGGTTCAAATACCAGCTCTGCCACTTCCTGGCCATGACCTCAAGCTGGTTTCCTTTTCCTCTTAGGGCTCTGTTTCTGTATCTGTAGAATGCAGCCAAATACTGCCCAATTTGCAAAGGTGTTATTCGAGACTAGGACACTTAACAAGGGGCCTAGCACCTGGTGGGTGCTCATTGCTGTCACTGTCAGTATTAGCAGTGTAAATGAATTGTTTGGCTTATTTATCAGTTTCTCATGAGTTTGGTCCACGTGAGTCAGCCCTCCAGGCCTGTTAAACTTCTGCTGCTCTGACAAGATGTGATTTCTGAACCAGAAAAATGGAGGAGGCCCTAGTCCTTGATGGTAGAGTCATAGGTAGCTCTGTGACATTGGTCTCCTCCCTGTCTCCCATCCCTCTGAAAAGAACCAAACAAGCTCCTGGCTATCACCGAGGCTCAGGGGCTGGTGGACCAGAACAGGGTCACTTGAAATCAGCTTCCATAAACTTGGCTGGACGTTGGAAACTTCAGACCTGCCCTGTCCTGGCTTCTTGTGATGAGCTGGCCTTGTGGAGAACTGTCCATCAGGCAGTGGTCAGAGGATCCAAATGCAGCCATGTTGATAGGAGCCTAGACGCAAATAGAGGCCATGAGTCTCCTCTCATGAAACCTTCCAGCCTTCTTTTTGGATACTGGCCAAATAGTCTTGCCCTTAAACATTGTACGAAGAGGTAGGATGGACTAGCAGCAGGCATGTAAAGAGGAAGGCACGATTGTGATGGGTGGCTCTCAGGGGCGCCCGTCCTGCAGTGCCAGGTGGCCCAGGAGGTGCAGGTGCTGGGACAGTGCTGTTCTTCCAAATCTGGGCTCCTGGGCTGGCCTCCTGCTCCCCAGCTCCTTAACTTATTTGCAGAACAGGAGTAACAGTGCCCCCTCCTTGGGCTGTTGGGGGATCAGCTGAGATCATAAGAGATCTAGGAGAGGGCTCCTGAGTCCTGCCTGCACCCAGTGCTCATGTAGGTCTGATACTGGAGCCACCTGCCTCTAGGCCTTGTGCATGTGAGCAGATCTCCCTCTGGTTTCAGCCACTTGGACTGGAGCTTCTGTTACTCGTTGCTAAAAGCTTCCTAAAGCCGTGGTCTCTCCCCAGGGGCTCAGTGTCTAGCAGGAGATGTGCAAACAGGTACACCACTGAGCGTGTTGGTGAGTGCTGGCTTAGGGGTGAGGGTGGCCAAGAATGGGGTTTCTGTTGTCACTGGGGGTCTGGAAAGGGCTCATAGGGCAGGAAGCCACTGAGGAGGGCGAGAGGAGGGCCAGGTAGGTGGGATGGGGCTTCCTGTGTGAAGCCCAGGAAGGCCCCTGGCATGGGAGCCCTGGTGTGGGAGCCCCTGGCCTGGTTGCAAATGGCAGGACCAAGGAAGAGGTTGTTGAGCTAGTTGGAAGGAACTGTCGTGCCAGGATTTCCCAGGTCTGCATTTGAGCATTGAGGTACTGAACATTAAACTGTTCCTTCTTCTCCAGCTCAGTTCTTCTATTCGCCCAACAAACATTATTGAATACCTGCTGCATGCCAGACACTGTTCTAGGCACTGGGCATACAGTGGGGGCCACTGACTCGTCCTGGCCGCGCAGCCCAGTGGGTGTGGAACAGTGAGCAGGAGGGCTCCCATGTCACCCTCGCCTCCTTTGGTATTTCCAGGTCAGACCTTCTCCTCTCAGGGCTCACCAGCATCCCCCCCAGATGCATCCTCCGTGGTGCAGGGCCGGTTCCAGCTCAGTCTTGGTTCCCTGGAGGATATTTCAAAAAATAACTTTTGGAACTGGCTCCTCCCCATTTTGGTGCCTGGGACCCCCAGCGGGAGAGCCAGCCTCCTTGAGCCCGTGTGCAGAGCTGGGGAGCAGGACTTGCTCGAGTGTTTGGCCTGGCCGAGCCCCGGCCCTGCCCCGTGGCTCAGGGCTCCTGTCTGAAGTGGGCTGAACCCAGCCGTGTGGGTCTCATTAGCAAAGAGCAGGGTCCTGGGCTCAAGAGAAGGGCAGAGTGGCCACAATGAGGGTGGGGAGAGCGCACCCGTGACTACCAGATGACCTTGGGCAAATGAGCCCCCCCTTGGCCCTTGGCCCCTCGTTATGTAAACCAAGGGGCTGAACTCACTTTCTCCAGGGCCCGTCTAGCCCTGCTTCCCAGGCTGCCCTTTCCTGGTCCTGACCTTGACAGTGTCGGGATGTTGCAGGGGGGTGCAGAGTAAATGGGCGGATTGTGGCTTCCCAGTTGATGAGGTGACACTTGCCCTTGTATCTGAAATACAAGGGCCACGCTTGTCACTCGGGTGTAAATGGCTCCAGCAAATACACACTCCCCTGAGCAGCCGGAGCTGCTCCTTAGTCTGAAGCCCCCATTTCTTCCAGTCAGGCTGTTCCGGCCTGAGGCTGGCAGCGAGCACTTGAGAGCAGGGTCTAGTCAGTTTCTCTCTGTCCCTAGTGCCCCCGGAGCCGGGCACTCAGTAGGCTTAGGGGGTGCGTGTGGAACACGCGCATGTGGGAGTGGGGGAGCTCCCATCCCTGAGATTTGCAGCAGCGGATCATGGAAGGAGCTGGACTGTGAGGCTGCCCCTCCTCTCCTCTGCCCCGGGCCCCGCTGGCCGGGGGGTGGCATGTACTTTGAGGGCCACCGTCTCTTCCAGGTAGCCACTTCCTGACACTCCAAAGCTGGGCAGAGAAACCAAGTTGGTCCACAGGACGGAGCCGGCCCAGAAGGGAGGCGAGTGGCCGCTGCCCTGCAGGTGCCATAGTGACGCTGGGCAGCTGGCCAGCTCCTTGGCTTGGATGGGGAGATTGGAGCCGCAAGGGAAGCAGGCCTGTCTCTGGGACATGGCCCATCCCGCCCCTGCCTCTGCCCCGGTCCTGATGGACCTGGAGCCACAGAGCACCCCTCACCTCCCGTGCATGCATACACACATGCACAACACAGTTTAGGGGGAGGCCGAGGGGAACACGAAGCCCTGAGTGCAGAGAAGGGGGCTGTTTGGTGGAGAGATGGGAGGGGTACCCCTGGGCTTCATGTCCAGCTGTCCCTGGATCCTCACATGACTCAGGAGTTACCTGCCCTAGGGGTGCACAGCCTCATGGGGGAGGCGTGTGAACAGAGAACCACTGGGGAGGGGGTACAGGGAGCTGTGCAGGCTGCTGTAGGGACACCACAAAGGAGGGTCCCCAGGGCTCATGCACTTCTTCCACGGGGCACACAGCGTTGACACCGCCTCGTCCTCACAGCAGCCCCGTATGGATGAGAACGCGAATAACCAGCGCTTCCTTAGTGCCTTCTGGGTACCAGGCATGTGCCATGGCCTTCGCCCATGTTATCTCAGGTGCCCCCATGATGGTCCTACAGGTAGAGACTCTTACATCCCTACTTTACACGGGAGGAAACCGAGGCCTAGAGAGGCCACCTAACTCCCCCTGGCCACGCGGCTTGGCAGTGGTGGAGTCGGGATTTGAACCCAGGAAGTCTGGCTCTGGTCTCAGCATTGGCCACTTCTTACCTCTGAGAAATAGACTCTCAGGGGTGAGGTGATTTGTCCCAGGTCTTGCGGAAGGTGTGGGAGCTGGGAAGGGTGATCTCCCCCCATCCCCTACATCCCCTACGTGGTTCCCAGTACATTGACACGGTCCCATCCCTGAACCTTTTTTTTTTTCCTTTAAGAGACAAGGTCTCGCTCTGTCACCCAGGCTGGAGTGCAGCGGCACAATCATAGCTCCCTGCAGCCTGGAACTCCTGGGCTCAAATGATCCTCCCACCTCAGCCTCCCAAGTAACTGGGACTACAGGTGTGCGCACCATGCTTGGTTAATTTTTGTTCTTTTTGTAAAGATAAGGTCTTGCTATTTTGCCCAGGCTAGTCTTGAACTCCTGGCCTCAAGTGATCCTCCCACCTTAGTCTCCCAAAGTGCTGGGATTTCAGGCATGAGCCACCACGCCCGGCCCCATCCCCAAACCTTTGTACACGTGGTTCCTTTGCCTAGCATGCCCTCCCCCTCACATTGTCAACCCCATCAACTGTTCAGGACTCACACGAAGGCCTGCTTTGGAGGAGGCCTTTCCTGGTCTCCCCTGGGTGAATTGTGCCTGTGCTGCTCTGCCTGGCTTTGTGCACTCGTGGGGCTACCCAGCTGTGCAGACCCCTTTAGGGCAGGGTCAGGTCAGTCATCGTGTGGTCACCCCTCTGTGCCCAGATACAGCTCAGCAGTGTCTGTTGGTTTGAATGGGGACCACAAAGGGTGGTCCCTCTGCTGATGTCCATGGGCCATGTTGCTGAATTTGTGCTGCCTGTAAGAATCCACGACCTCTCTGTTTCAGGATGGAGGAACCGTCACCCTGCTCAGGATGGCAAACACTTTTCCAGGGTCTCCCGGCAAGGCCTCAGTTGCATCCTTAGATGAGGACGACAGTGACACCGTATGTGCACTGTGCCTCTAGCCTGCTCGGGGACCTCCTCTGCATGGCTGGAGCTCCAGGGAGCCAGGCTGCCCCTCCCTGGGCAGCCCCTTCCTCCTAAGATGGCTTCCCCATGAGGAAGAGCCTCCTGGCCTGAAGTCGTGTCCTCAGCAGCTTCTGCCCATCAGAGCCTCACAGGAGTGGGCAGGAGGAGCAGCCTCTACCCCAGGAGGGCAGGGTGGTCAGCAAATGGACAGAGTCAGTCTGTGTAGCAGGGAAACATCTAAATCAAAAGCCAACCTTGAAATATTTGAAATAAACTTAAAACACGTAAGGGCCCTCTGTCCCATGGCCCTACGAGGTCTGGGCCCGCCTGCCTTTCTGACCTCAGCTCATGCCACTCCCTGACCTTTCATTCCCCAAACACACAGAGCTCATTCCCGCCCTCCAGGTCCTTCAGCTGCCTCCCCTCACCCCGAGGTCCTCCTCGGCTAATCAATCCGGAAAAGGTACCCCTGTTTTCTTTATTTCAGCCCCTTGTTAATTACTTCCAAAATACTGTATTATAGTCAATAATTATTTTATTGGTCTGGTTACCTGTTTGGGCTTCTCTCCCCCTTGGAATGTAAGATTTTTAAGGGCAGGGAGCATGTGTTTTGTGCTTACAAAGTACCCCCAGTGGGTAGCACAGGGCCTGGCACGCAGTGGAGCTCCATGCACACTTGCTGAAAGAATGACCCGGTGCCTGGGGGCATGCATCGCGGCCCCGCTCATGTAGGGCACAGCCAGCCTGGCAGAAGTGAGTATTGTGCCCTTGGGATGGGATGATGACTCCATCTCACGGGGTCATTCCCTCCTGATGCATGTAAAATGCACAGCGTGTTGCCAACACGTAGCAGGTGCTCAGTCAATGCTAGTTATTATTTTAAAAACTCTAGTCAAGTGGGTGTGACATTTTTGAGGTCCTACTGTGTGCTAGAGCCTTTACATGTGTTACTGTTATGGGTTGAATAGTGTCCCCCCCCAAAAGTTCTTATATTTAAGTCCTAATCCCCCAATTATGGTAAAATGAGGTCATTAGGGTGGGCCCTAATCCACTGAGACTGGTGTCCTTATAAGAAGAGGAGATTAGGACACAGACCACTCACAGGGGGAGACCATGTGAGCACATGGAGAGAAGACGAGCGTCTATAAGCCAAGGAGCGAGACTTGTGGAGGAACCGGCCCTGCCGGCTCCTTAATCTCAGCCTTCCAGCCTCCAGGACTGTGAGAAAATAAATTTCTGTTGTTTAAGCTGCCCAGTCTGTGGTACTTTGTATGGCAACCCTAGCAAATTAATACAGCTGCCTAATTTAATTCTCCAAGCGCTATCAGGGAAGCATTTTCCCCATTTAAAAAGTGAAGATGCTGAGGCTCAGAGAGGTGAGCTCTTTTGCTGGAAGTCATGGGACTTGCTGGTAGGTGTTGGCACTGACGTTTGAACCTGGCCCACTAGTCTCACTCCAGAGATGGTGCAGGCTGCACTGGCTGATTTGGCCTCACACGAATGGCTGCTAGGCTCAGAGGTGGCTGTTAAGTCTCAGTGTCTTGTTGATGGCTGGGAGACAGCCCTGGTGACGTGAGTGTTTATGGAGCCTTAGCAGACCCCCAAGTCCTGGGTTTCACGTTCCCCCTTTTGGTGTGTGCCTCGCCAGGGTTGTGGAGTACTTGTGAGAAACAAAGGGCCTACTACTTAAGACTCTAATGAAGTCAACGGTGGTCCATCCATTGAATCTGTGTGGACCTGGCCTATTCACAGAGCCCTTATTTCATTTGATGCTCACAATAAACATGCCTGTGAAGTGGGTGTGGCAGGAGCTGTAATTGCCCATCCTTTGGGTCTCAGCAGGTATCAGCCCCCCAGGGGGTCCCCTCCTCTGAGCACCCAGTGGAGCTCTGCCAGTCCTCTGCCACGAGCCCTCTCTTTTTCGCTCTGAGCCCCTCTCACGTTCTGAAATCACCTGGTTGGTTCATTAGTTTATGGTTCACCTACCTGCCTGTGAGCTCTCCCGGCAGGGCCTGTGGGTTTTGTTTTCATCCACGCTTACTAAAGACTTAGGTATCGATTGCGGTGCTCTGAATTGCCAAAAATGGGAACAAACCCTAGCTGCATCTGGGGCTTGCAGACTCAGCAAGCGCGGAAGAACCAGATTTTTAAATGGCAGCCTGGGAAGCCAAGAAGCAGGCAGCATGCGATTGTCTCCCAGCAGGACAGACCAGCCAGCCGAGCTGGTGCCTCCACGACCTGCCGGCGCCACGGCTGAACTTGCAGCCATTTCTTTAGTGGCATTGGCTCGTGAGTCCAGGAGGGAGCATCTGACTGGCCCCCCAGGTCGTGTGCCAACCAAGAAGTGGCGTGGGATTGGCTGAGCCTAGGTCCCATGCCTGCATGGGGTTGGGGGAAGCAGAGAGAAGGATGTGGCCCCTCCGCGTCTGTGGAGCACGCCCAGTGGGGGGGTTCACCCCAAGTGGGAAAGAGGGAGCACACAGAGTACCCCTCCTCCACGAAGTCCTGCTCAAGCCTACCAAGGAGAACCAGTTGCCTACCCTGTTGGCAAGAGCAGCCGCAGCCTCCCCTCCGGGGCCAGTGGGTGTGCTGGGATGGGAGGAGCTTGCTGAACAGGTGAGGGTACACTCACCTGAGACATTCCGTCAGGAACATTCAGCAAGTAGTTAGTGAGCACCTGCTGTGTGCCCAGCACGGTCTGGTCCCGCGCCCAGGTACCTTATGACCATCATTCCGTGTTACATACTCACTTGTGCCATCCCTGTTAAGCTCTGGTTTTACACTGTGTGGCTGCATCTGCTCACTTCACCAGTCCTCTTCTGCTGGGCCTTGGGTGTCCTGTTTTTATTCTGTTGATATCATCCAGAGGGCTCCGAATCCATCATTTCCATCAGCATTCCCCTCAGTAGCCTAAGGGGCGTGTTAAATGAAGTCCTGGATGGCAGTGTCCCCCGCAGATAGCAGGAGTTCCACCAGCATGGTCCCCTTTCCAGCCCTCAGCAGGAAGGAACGAGAGGTGGGCATTAGGAAGCGGTGAGGGGCTGTCCCTGGGCTCCAAGACAGGGCTGTGGCTGACACTGCAGAAAAAGCACATCTATCCCTGGGACAAGGAGCTGCATGTGCAGCTCCCGATCTCAGCCTGGGCCTGTGAAGTCCTTGCTGGCTGCTGTGGATGGGAGAGGCGGGGGAGGCTATGATTCACGTACAGCAAATGATCTTGTGCTCACCTTTATTGCTGGTGGCACGTTCTGGTGGAAGGAGACATTGGCAGTGGGGCTTGGCAAGAAACAAGTCATTTGTCACGGCTGTGTGCCAGCCTGCATGTCATTGCACAGTCTGTCTTTGGGAAGTCGTGCCCACTTGTCACATGGAGTAGAGAGTGTGAGAGAGAGACACACACAGAAGCGTATGCACCTTTGATAATACAGTTCCCCAAAGGAGGCAGAAAATTGGGGGTTCCAGACTATAGTGGGTTGAATAGTGCCACCCAAAATTCATGTCCACCCAGAAGCTCAAAATGTGACCATATTTGGACGTAGTGTTCTTGTGTATGTAACTAGTTAAGATGAGGTCATACTGGGTTAGAGCGGGCCACAGATCCAGTGACTGGCATCGTTATAAGGAGAGGACACACACAGGGAGAAGAAGTCACGTGACAACAGAGGCAGAGATTGGAGTGATGTGTCTACAAGTCAAGAAATGACAGGATCGCCATCAACCACCAGGAGCTGGAGAGACAGCCTCCCCCCGAGCTTCTAGAGGGAACCAAGCCTGCCGACACCTCGATTTCGGACTTGCGGCCTCCGGAACTGTGAGGGAACTTTCTATTGTTCTGAGCCACTCTGTGTGGTAGTTTGTCACAGCAGCCATAGGACAGAGTACCAGCCCCAGCCCAGCCCCTGACTTTCTGACTCTCATTTCCTCATCTGCAAAATGTGTTGGACCAAAGTGGCCTGGCAAGCTTTTTCTGTAGAGGGCCAGGTCATAAGTGTTTTAGGTTTTGCAGGCCACATACGGCCGCTGTCGCAGGTTTTCTTTGTTTGTTTTATTGTCATTTGTTTGTTTATTTTACAACCGTCTCAAAATGCAGAAAACTTTCTGAGCTCTTGGGCTGGATGTGGCCCAAGGGCCACAGTTTGTCACGCAGATGGTACTCCTCGATTTTGCCATTTTGCCCTGGGGAGCCCTGACCACTGCACAGCCCACTGCCAGGGCGAGTGGGCGGGGTTTTCTCCTCTGTCAGCAGGAATAATGATGGTTTTCCCAAGTGAGGCCACGGGGACAGTGCTAGGCGGGGGCACGCCTCTCCGTGTCCACGCGCAGGCCCATCTGTGTGGTTCACACTTTACTCCGCAGGCCCAGCAGAGCACTTAGCACAGGGTGGGTGCAGCTCAGGGGAGATGTGCTTGAAGAATGAGGAACCTTTCTAGAACCTCTCTGACCACCCGGCAGGCTGGGACAGGTGTTCCTCTGAGCACCTAGAGTCTCCTGTGCTTCCCTCTGTTTTAGCAGTGACATCCATGCGCCATTGTCCCTTTGGGAGGGCAGGACTCGGGCTGAGTCGTCTCTGCCTGTGCGAACCCAGCACAGGGTTTGGTGACAGAGGGGAGAAGAGCCCAGCCTAAGGCAGGTGTGTCTGAAGGTGTCCAGGCCCATGGGCCGTCTGTCCCCCAGCCAGCCCTGGCACAGCCAGAGTGCTGGGCCCAGGTTCGTCTGACATGGGGGAGTTTGGGGAAGAGGGGTGGTCGTTTCAAGAGCATAAGCTGGAGACAGGAGCGTGGGGTTTAGAGTTAGACCCGGACTTGGGTTCTGGCTCTGCTGCTTGGAGCTGTGTGACCCTGGGCCAGTGTCTTAGCCTTGCTGGGCATTAGCTTCCTTTGGAGGAGGGCTTAGCAAACCCTACCTGTCAGGTCCATCCTGAGGATGGGATAAGCAAAGTGTAAAGCAACCTGGCACAGAGGGGCTGCTCTTAGTGACAGCCCTGTCATTAGGAGGCTCTGAGTGATTAAACTGTATTTTTGTGAAGCCCACTCCCTTTCCAGAGCAGTTTGTGTCCCCTACCCCCTGGGATCCTTCCTATCCCAGCACTGTCTGTTGGTTGTTATGATCACCCCATTTTACAGATGAGGAAACAGAGGCCCAAAGAGGCGGGTGACTTCTCGGTGCTACAAGGGCAAGGCAGGTGGTAGAACAGGGACCCTAGTCCCATCCTCCTGCCCCTTCTCCCCCTCCTGGTCCCTGCCTGTTGGAGGCATCGTACCAGCTGTGCATGATTGGGTCACCAGCCAGGGCTAAGGGAACCCTCCATCATCTCAAATCATTGGATCGAATGTCAGAGCTCTGCTGGGAATGCTGCCATTGGAGGCATAGTGACTTTGCCGAGCCTTTCCTGGCAGCTGCTCCGTGTGCCTGGAATGCAGTGTGCACTAGGGCAGCAGCATGGGTGACAGAGCAGCGCCACCTGTCCCCCTCCTAGGTTCGTCTGCTTTCCTCTTATTACCCACCCCCACCCGTGGGGTCTGCAAGGGGGTCTGGTATGTGGCACCCCCTCCTCACACAGGGGCTGAACCCACGGAGAATAAGCCAAAGGAGGCAGCAGGTGGGGATGCCGAGTGCCACTTCTGTCACCCATGCTGCTGACACTGCAGGGCCTGGCTTAGTGTGGTGGCCAAATGGGCATCCTAATACTGAGCCCCAGAATTCATCTGAATGCCCGCCCAGCACTGGACTCTGGCGGGTGTGGAGGGGAGGAGGGCAGTGCGGCTCTCGTGGGCACTTCTCTCCCAGGAGGAGGGGGAGTGGCCAGTGCTCTTGCCCAGCTCTCGCCCCCAGATACTCCAGAGTAAGTCACCGTTATTGGGAGTGGGGGGAGGGGTGGGGGGCAGCCAGGAGCCTTCCCAGGGGCACACACAGGGACACAGCTGGCATCTAGAAGAGGTGTCTCTCTCTTCCCCAACCCTGCCATGTGGTCCCAGCTATCCTGCAGGGTGGTGACAGTGAGGCCCAGTGGTAGGAGGCAAAGGCTCGCAAGCAAAAGGATCTGGACTCAGAGCCCAGCTCTGCCACTTGGCGTCTGTGCTGTCCTGGGCTGGAGGGCGTGTTGGCAGCCCAGGCCTGGAGAGTGGGTCAGTGTGGCAGGAGCAGAGGAGGGGCGGGAAGCAGGGATGGCAAGGGGAGCCCGAGGGGGGGCTGGGTACAGCCAGGGTTCCCACGTCACCCTGGGGACCGCAGCTGCTTTCTGCTGGGAAAGCTCTGGCTGGAGGGGTGCCATGGCCATGCTGGAGCCCAGTGGTGAGTGCTGAGCTGGGCAGAGGTGGGGATCCAAGAGGGGCTCTGGGAGGACAGGCCATGCTGATGGATTAGCTGTGGGCATTTTCATGGGCAGTGGGAAGAGGCTTTGTAATCAGACCTGGGTTTAAATCCTGGCTCCCATTCTTGGTAGAAGCTGTGTGGCTTTGTTAAGTTACATGACTTCTATGAACCTCAGTTTCCTCATTTGTAAAATGGGGAAAACAGCCCATTGTGTGGTTATTGTGTGCAGAGCTGGGCACACAGGTAGCCTAATGATTCTTGTATCCTTGTTGTTCAGGGAGGTGAGGGAGTGCGGGGTGTTGGCCCGACTCCAGCTTTCTGGCTGCGCTGGTGGGCAGAGGTGTGGGAGGACGAGGTTGTTTCTGGAAAATGGTGGGCTGAGTCCTGGGCATCTTGTGTTTCAACCGCTGGTGAGGAATCCAAATAGAAAGACCCAGCATGACAAGCAGGGATTGCTGGGAACCTGGGACAACAAAATTGGTCCTTGGGTCTTCATCACTGATCCTGTGGATACAGAAGTTGAGGTGCTCTGTTTGGGCCCAGCTGGCAGAACTGGGTCAACTGGGGGGACCTAATAGGAGGAGGATTTGGAGGAAGAAAACGTTTTCACCATCGGTGTCATCTTAAGTTGGGTGAGCTCGTAATGTGGTAGCGAGCTCCCTGTCATAGGAAGTATGTGAGTATTGGCTGGAGGACTACTTGGGGGGCTGTGGCAGGATTCAAGCACCAGAGCGGTTTGGACTGGGTGACCATCAGATCCCGTCTGAGTGACCGCAGCTCTTCAAGCCCCTCCCTGCTGCTCCGCCCTGCTTGGGCCTCAGGCTGGGCAAACACTTTTTTTCTTTAAAAAGCAGGGACAGTAAAACGAGCATACATTTGCCTTTAAAATAAGATGCTGAGAGTCTGCCAACTGCGAATGGATTTAAACAGTTGGTGGTCTGACCTTGGGATGTGCCCTTGCCAGTTTCAGAGGGGCACTGAGCCCCCAGGCCGGCTGTAATGGTGGACACGCTGGCAGTGGCCTGTTTGGTCCTGTTGGAAGGCCCCCTGGATGTTCACCTCCAGTGAGGGGGACGCGGCAGGCCCTCCAACATGCAGACCAAGGGAGTGTAGCCAGGACTCAACAGCTCTGACAGGACAGGGCCTTTGTCCATTGCCGTGGCATTCCGTGGTGCTGTCCCCCCAGATACCTGCATCCATTCCCACACCGTCCCTTCCTCCCATGAGTGGGAGGGCTCTCCTCTTAACCCTTGGTTCCCACGGCCCCTGGGAGGGCGGCCCTGAGTTCACAGAGCAAGGGCAGCGGGCCGTCGAGGGAGAGCGAGAGCATGTGCCGAGCCTCTGCAAGCGGCCCGGGGAGGGAGGGCTTTTCATCTGGGCTTTCAGATGAGGCCCCTGGGGTCCAGAGGGGTTGGGCAATGGCCTGAGGTTGCACAGCCAGGAAGGAGTAACGGGGCGGGGATTCCCATGGGGGTCTTCTATTCCCTGTCCCTCCCTCTACCCAGCACAGGCCTTTGTGAATACATTAGAGGGTCAACAGGAGTTCCTTTCCCTTCCCCTGCTTCTCCGAGCCTCAGTTTCCCCGTCTATATGATGGGAGGCATGCGCTGCCCATCTTGTAGGGCTCTTTGAAGTGGTAAAATGAGATCCGGTGCTGGCTCTCTGTGTAAACTGTAAAGCGCTGTCCCGAGTGAGGAGTGGATGTTAGTGCCTGTGGCCATCCTTGAGGCTAAAAGCGATGACTGGTACTCTTGCCCGGTTGTCCCCCACCAGCTTCCTGCTTCCTGACCGACTGGCCTCACCCCAGCAATGAATCCCCAAGCCGCCTGCAAATGGGGAAGCTGTTCTGCTGGTCTCGGTGTCTCCTCCAGGATGCCCACTGTGCACACCAACAAAGCATTCACGCATCTAGCGCAGGTCTGTGGGGCCAGTTCTTTTCCTATAGGTAGGAGACCATGCAGACTGCTGGCGAATAAATCGTCAGCCTCTGCGGCCTCTGATTGACTAACTGACCGGCTCGGGCCAGTTCTAGTCCAGCCAGGAGGAGGAGAAAGACATACTAGGCAGTATTTTGTTTCTTCAAATACTTATCTGTTAAAACACAAGCACATGTGTACACACACACACACACGATGGATATTACTGTCCAGTGCACAATTCTATAGATTTGGGCCAAGTCAATCTGGTTTTGGCCATTGACTAGCAACATGGTGTTGGCCAACTGCAGAGCCACCAAGGAGCATTCTGATTCTGACTGAGCGTAACCAAGATGCTCACAGGAGGCAGGGGGTTTCTGGGCAACCCTGGTAGGTTGGAAAGGGTCACTGGCTTGGAGCTGGCCAGCCCTGAGTGGGGACCCTGGCTCTGCCCCTGGCCAGCTGTGCCTCTGCTAGCCTCAGTGTCTACACCTGCCAACAAGAGGATTGCTGGGGTGTCTAAATATGAAAATATGGGTCATTCCTGGCCTACAGTGGAGACGTGAGCTTTCACTATCATCACATTATAAATGGAACATGGCACATGTTGTTGGGCAGACCAAGAGGCAGTTGGGGTCTTCTCTCCCAGCAGGATCAGATCTTGCTGTGATGTCTGCACCAGGACAAAGGTCCCTAACCTGTGAGATGCACACCCGCCAGCATCCACCTGGCAGATTTACTTAATGGCTGATATGGGGTGTGTTGGGGTTACCAGTTGTGCTCCATGAGTGATAAAGTCTGGCCAAGTCCTCACACCTGGAGGCTCTGGCTTTGACCTCAGGCAGCTGAAGGAACAGGCAGTTCAGCTTCAGCTTGTGGGATGTGTGAGTGTGCGTGTGCGTATAAATGTATGTGAGTGTGTCTATGTGTGTATCAGTGTGTATTGTGTGAGTGTGTGTGCATGAGTGTGCACCCATGTGTGTTTGTGAGTCCATGACTGTGTGTGTGTGTGTGTACACATGTGTGTATGAGTGTGTCTGAGTACATCGCTGTGTGTGTGAGAGTGTGTGTGCATGACTGTGTGTATTCACCCTGTTTATTCAGGGGAAACAGCGGGAAATCTGTAAGAAGATGACTATGTACAAGTCTCATGGGTGGGGCGTTGTGATACTGTTAGAACTGTCTTTGGTACTTGTCCTAGTCCATTGGTGCACTCATAATAAAAATACCATAGATTGGATGGTTCGTAAACAACAAACATTCATTTCTGGAGGCTGGGAAGTCTGAGATCAAGGTGCCAGCAGGTTCTGTGTCTGGCGAGGGCCCACGCATAGGCTCGTAGACAGCCGTCTTCTCCCTGTGTCTTCATGCTTTATAGGGGCGCTAAAAGTGAGGGCTTCTCTCATGATCTGGTCACTCCCAGAGCCGCCTGCTAACACCATCACCTTGGGTTAGGGCTTCAGCATATGGATTTTGGGGAGACACAACTGTTCGGTCTGTCACAGTACTTAACCAGCCTTTCCAACACTGGGCTTTAAGTGAGGTTGCTGACACGTGCATAAGAGAAGACAAATTGTAAGTTCCAAGGCACAAAAGCACTGGGTTGGGAGCCTTTTGCAGCACTCAGACCAGGGTTCAAACCCTGACTCTGCTCTTCAGGAGCTGTATGACTTGGGCATTCCTGCATTTTTTGTTCAGGCACACAGCTGGCATCTAGGGAGCACCTACTATGTGCCAGGGGGCATGTAAGGAGCACCTGCTGTGTGCCGGGGGCATGTAAGCAGAGGTTCAGGTCACTGCTACACGGCAGGCAGCTCCCCTTTCCTGGGCCCCATCCTCCCTTCCTGTAAATGAGGGCGAGGACACCCACCCACCCTGCAGATTATTTTGAGGCCAGGAAGGTAAATAGTTACAGCCTCCAAACACCACTTATTAATAAATATTCTGTTCCATCCCCTCACCTTCCTCCTCCCTGGTTTTGACTGGCAAATAGTCATCACATTCTGAAGTCATTAAGAGAACATCTTTTTTATTTTTTTATGACACCATTGAAACTGGCCTTTTATCAAAGGTGTCTTTTTACCAAGCTCATCATTCAGCAAGGATTTGCCAGGCTCCTGTGTGATTGGTCCTCGCTGGGGCCAGGGCCCAGGAAGTCATGGAACCTGCTCTGAGGAGTGTTTTTTCAGGTGGGACACAGGCTTCTAGAATCTCGGGGACAGAAGAGACCAATGCCTAATTGGTGCTTTAGTCTCCCTCTACAGCATTTTCTATGAGGGAACCTGCACCTTCTGTTTGCACACCTAAGGTGACAGGGAGCTCACCACCTTATTACCATTCTACCTTTAGCTTTGACTGTTAGGTTCGTCCAGAAACGGAGCTGAGTTTATCACACTGCGTTTCCCCTCACTGGGCTGGCTGGCTTTGTCCCTGGAGCCACACAGACCAAGTCAGCTCCCTCTGAACCACAAGGACCCACTGGAGAGCTGAGGACAGCCAGCCTCATCTCCCCTGAGTCTTGTCTTCTCCTGATTAAACATCCCGTATCTCTTCAAGAGCACTTTGGAATGGAGTTGGGGGTCCCTCCTGCCCCTTAAGCCCTCTGCTTAGAACGCACTTGGGCTTGTCTCTGTTACCTCTGAAATGGCTGTGATTAAACCCACCTCCCCAGCACAGAGTGCCTCGGACCTTGTCTGCCTTGGTCTTCACGGCACAGTATAAAGTAGGTGGCTGAGGTGGGCACCCTTGTCTTTCTGAGAACATTCCCTGCTGAGTCACAAATTTGTGACATTGGGCAGGTCACTTAAGCCCCCTATGCCTCAGTTTCCTCATCTGTAAAATGGGAGTACAGTTAACACTTAGTAGGGTCACCATGGGGATTAAAGGAGGTATAGTAAGTAAGTAATGCACCCAGATGGTGGCACATAGCTGAATGGTCAGGGTTGGCTGCCATGATAGTTATTTATTAATGGCCTGCACCCCTTAATTGAGCCAGGCTGGCATGTATGGCCCAAGCCCAAGTCTGGTCTCCCCATTCCTATGTGAAAGGGCCTGGAACACCCACCTCCACCAGCAGAAAAGGCTAAGGAAGTTTAGGTTATTATAATTAACAAACATTTAAGTAGTGCTTACTGTTTGCCAGGCATTGTTCTAAGTACTTGTCAACTATTAACTCAGCCCTCAAAACAATCCCTTGAGGTATTATTATCCCCATTTCCCAGATGAAGAAACTGAGGCACCAGGCATATTAAGCAGCCAAGGTACATACATGGCAGTGCCACTGGGATAGAGGGTGATAGAGAAGCCTGGGTGGAGGAGAGACACAAATTTGAAAACTTAGAGGCAGAAACGAGTGTGGGTGGTTTAGGGAGAAATGGGGTTTGTACGGTGCAGGGAGTTCTTAAGGACAAATGATGGGAGGAAGGCTGAGAGGGCCGGGAGAAGGCAGCTCCTTCATGCTGCTCTTTGCTGCAGGCCAGCTGGGTGGGGGGCACCATGCTGTCCAGCCCCAGTATTCACACCACGCCGGTCAGCCCCAGTATTCACACCAGCACTGTCCAGCTCCAGTATTCACACCAGCGCTGGTCAGCCCCAGTATTCACACCAGCGCTGTCCAGCTCCAGTATTCACACCAGCGCTGTCCAGCTCCAATATTCACACCAGCGCCGGTCAGCCCCAGTATTCACACCAGCGCTGTCCAGCCCCAGTATTCACACCAGCGCTGTCCAGCCCCAGTATTCACACTAGCGCTGGTCAGCCCCAGTATTCACACCAGCGCTGTCCAGCCCCAGTATTCACACCAGCGCTGCGAGATGGGCAGCATGGGTCTCCTAGTGAGGCAGGATGGTGCAGCGGTGAGGAATGAGATACTGGGGCTGGAGTGTGGCCCACCGCCTCCTGGCTGTGACTGTGGCCATGTTACTTACCCTCTCTGGCCCTCAGTTTCCTCATCATTAAAGTGGGGGTCATAATAGCCTCACTCAACCCCATAGGGCTGTTGTCAGGATCAAATGAAATCAATGTATGTGAAGGACTTTGATGCCATATAAATGTTTCTAGGAAAGGACGATTTGCCCAGACTCACTTGGGCAGAGTGAGGTGGCAGAGCGGGGTTTCTCCCCGTGTGCGTCACTCTCTCTGCTATGCTGTGCTGCCTTATGTCCAGTGCCCTGTGTGTGCCCTGTCCACACACCTGCAGACCAGCCAGAATGGCCTCTTCACTGGTGCCAGGCACATTCCTGCCCCCGAGCCTTTCCCTGCACAGTGCCTGCCACCCAGCATGCCTCTGTGCCCCCACCCCCTATCTTTTTGACATTTGACCTTCCATCTAGAACCGAGCTCAACTCCCAGACCCCACTAGCTGGCAGGCACTTGAGGTCTCTGCCCGTCTCAGACACTCTTCTCGTGCATACCTCCAGCTATTCACCCACTGCAGCTGCTCCCCAGTCAGGGGTGTGGGCGTCCCTTCCATCAGTGATGGGTGACTAGGGCATACCTGGCAGAGGGTAATTAAATCACATGGTGAGGTTTGTAGAACACGGGATGCTTCATTAGGCCCTGCGTGAACAAGCACGCCCAGCCTGGTCCCAATACCCTGAGCAGGCTCGCACGTTGGTGTAATTACAGCTCACACTTGGCTTCATTAGCTTGGTGAGGCCGCCAGGAGGGCTTTGCCTTTGGGCTCCTGAATGGGCCTGAGGCGCCTGAGCCTGCTTCTAAGCAGGTGCGTTCGTCCCCGTGCCGGCGTGCCTGGCGGTGTGGAGCTGGAGCCCTCTGTTTAAGTAAGGGCCTCTGAGGAATGCATGTCCTGTAGCTGGTGACACCACACTGGCTCCTTGCTTTAAACTCTACTTCCAGAGAGAAGATTCCCCTAATCCCTGAAAGTAGGAAAGGCCTCAAGTGGGGGTGAAAATGAAACTTTCATCAAACGGATGCCAGGTAAAGACAGGAAGGGCATTCCAGGCAGAGGGAACAGTATGGGCAAAAGCTTGGAGGATAAAAGAGCATGGCATGTTTGGGGAACAGGACGTGCTCACTGAGGCCAGAGACCTGGCTCTCCTCCTGGCTCTACCCCCAACTCCACCCATGAGTTGGGTGAGTCCTGGGCCCTCACGCCATCTCAGTGTCCCCACGGCTAGGACGTGAGGGTGTAGCCTCTAGTCTGTGGCCACAGAGTCTTTGCTCTGGTGCCCCTATGCCTCCCTGTTGCTACTTGCTGGTCAGGGGCAATGTCACTTTACATCTCACACAGTGAGACCCTGCCTACCTGCTCCAGTCTGCCAGTCCCTCTTCTCATGGGCTGGCTGCTCCTGGCACATCTCAGGGCAGCCCCAGAAGGTGGGCTGAGCAGCTAGCAGGAGGATGGGGCTCTCGGTCTGTCTGCTGCAAGCTGGGGGGCCTAGTGCCTGGCACCCCTGGCTAGTCTTCCAGGAAGCTCTGATACCACACTGGACACGCCTAGTTTTCCATCGAGTCAGTTTCCTGAGTCAGCTGCACTCCAGCAAGTCTTAGGCCAAGGTGAGATTGGTTTGGTTTGGTTTGGTTTTGCTTTTCTCCTTCCCTATGTGGTATATTTTTAAGCAGAGTTTTATTTTTAAAATAAAAGTTCTTTATAAAATGATGCCTTAATTACACTCCCACAATATGGCCATAATTTTATCGTATAGTTCCAGTTATCTGTATTTATGTAATAAAATGGACCGATAGTTGCTGCAGAATGCTGGGCGCCGGGTGCCACAGGGAACGTGGATGGCCATCTTCCCTTGGATTTCTTCCTTTTAATCCCACCTGTGGCCTTCTCTGTGTGCCTTCACTTTGCCTAAATCTCTATGGTCTTACTCTCCAGGGTGGTGAATAAAATGGAACAGTTGGCAATTTTTTATGTTAAAAAACCCAACAAGTATTTTATTCATAATAAAATCTGAATATTTGTAATCCTTAAAAAAAATAAAAGCCTCAGGATCCTTTAGTGGCCTGGAGACAACAACACCCCTGGCAGGCTCTGGCCCCGCGTCTGCTCCCCAGGCTCCATGTTCTGTACGCACCGGCCTCTGCGTCCTCCGCCCTTGGGGTGCCTCCGTGGGACCGCAGGCAGTTCCCACCGTCCTACAGCCTCAGGAACCCTTACTGCGCTCCACCGCCTACCTTGGCGCCTTCCAGTTCCTGGGAGAGAAGCGTGATTGGCTCAACTCTCTGGGCGGCCTGGTGATTGGCTGCCTGTAGAAGGGGGTGGCCACCTCCTGATCCAATCAGCGGAGGGCAGCATGGGGGTGTGGTCACAAGGCGAAGAAAGGCTGGAGCTCCAGGGTGTTGGGGGTGGGGGAAGGGGACAATGAGAAGTCTCTGCTGTTAGTATCAGTTAATCTAACATCTGGCCCCCTTTGGGTGTTTTTGCATCCTTTTGGGGGCCCTGATCTCTTCTGCCATTTTGTTGGCATTTTAATTTCTTGTTAACCACCAAAGGGCACATAACTTTAATTTTTAAATTCCCAATAATTGCCAAATTTTCAGCATCCTCTGAATCAGTGCTGGGCAATGGAAATGTACTGGGAGCCACATGTGTAATTTAAAATCTTCTAGTAGCCACGTTACGCAAGTAGAAAGAAATAGGTGAAATAATTTTAATGATGTATATATCCAAAATATTATGAACATATAATTAGTATAAAAATTATTAATGAGATATTTTATATTCTGTTTTTCATATTGAATCTTTGAGATCTGGTGTGTTTTTATGCTTACAATACATCTTGGCTCAGACTAGCCACATTTCAAGGACTCAAATTGGCCACCTGTGGTTGGTGGCCACTGCACTGGACAGCACAGCTCTAAATGATGATTTTGCTTTATATCATTGGGGAAGTATTTTTGAATCTATTTTACCCACTTTTGAATAGTTTAAGAACTTTCTGGTCCATTTGTCTAAGGGTCTTTGACTTCTAAATGTTGGGTTTCTACCAATAAATGCTCATAAAACTGCAGGAGTTTTGGAGGGTTAAGTCCGTTTATCCTGACTTTCTGTGTCCTGTTTTTGCAAAGTCATTGTTGACTCTCCTATCCCTTAACCCCTCACACACACCTTTAAGCCCAGATAGCACACCATCCAACATTCACAGTCTGGTTAGTGAACATATTAGTTTCCTATGGCTGCCATAACATATTACCATACATCTGGTGGCTTAAAAATCAGAAACTTAATCTCTCACAGTTTTGCAGTCCAGAAGTCCAGAATCATGGTGTTGGCAGGGCTGTGTCAGGAAAATCCTTCCTTGCCTAGAGGCTGCCAGCATGCCTTGGCTTTATGGCCACATTACTTCAATTTTTGCCTTGGTTTTCATATCATCTGCTCCTCTTCTGTGTCTGTGTGTCTCTTATAAAGACACTTGTCATAGGATTTAGGGCCTTCTTGGATAATCCAGAATGATCTCCTCCTCTCAAGATCCTTAACTTAATTACATCTTCAAAGATCCTTCTTCCAAATAAGGTCAAATTCACAAGTTCCAGGGATTAGAATGTGGACACATCTCTTGGGGGGCACCATTCAGCCTATTACAGTGAGCTATTAGTGTTTTAACACAAAGAAGAGGCAAAGAGGATAGTCAGCATGTTATATTTCTAATCTATGAAATGTATAAAATGATAGTGAACTATGAAAGACTGACTTCCCAGTGGAAAGTGCTGGTCCACATTGGCTGGGGTTTGGATCCCTCTGGCCAGGACTGGATGGGAGTTAATTTGATGAATGAACACATCAGGTGCATTCAGGAAGGCAAACCTAAAGACAGCAGAGAGGCAAGAGTGTCTTAAACTGTTCAAAAGTAAATATGTTAATGCTTATAACATGCCCAGAATGGGGCCAGGCTCAGCACAAGCACTTCATAAATGCTAAATTTCATCATGATAATTGTAATTATCATTTTTATATATCTATAGACATATCATATACCCCTATATTATTAATGAGGATGATAATAGTTAAACTAAGGGAAAAAGAGACCGCTGCCAGGATACAAAACAAAGAATTGAGCTGAATCCATAAGTCACCAAATGGGTTTCGATGACAAAACCCTGCCTTTATGTGCTCTCCCCACTCCTCTGTGATGCTGTTACCCATGGTCATGCTTGTTCATGGCCGGCTTTATATGCCCATCCTTCTTTTATATGGTCATCAGGCTGGCATTAATTTGGGTTTGCAAATGAGGTTTTCGTGATGTTGTCATGTCAGCATCTGGTTTCAAGAGGGGCTGCTTCTCAGACCCTGACCCTCGGTGTAGCCCAGGAGCAGGCCCATCCCATCCCCTGATCTAATCACTCCCAAGGAACCTGGGGGATGTGCTAATGGGCCCAGGAAGCCATAAACAGTAATGAAAGTGCTGTGTTACTGCACAGCATGGGGTTGCCCTTGGGGTCCCTTCCTCTTAATTAAATTGGGAATCCTCTTTCTGCCTTTGAGCTGGAAGAGAAGGTTTATCCTCCCTGTGGTTGGTTCATCCCTTCATTCCCCCATTCATTTGTTCACTCACTTATTCATCCATTCATTTGTTTATCAAACCACAGTTGAGTGCCTGCTGAGAACCAGTTTAGAGCGCTTGCTTCCCATTCCCAACAGGCGGAGGTTGGGGTGGCCAGTTGCAGCGGGAAGAGCAAAGAAGGGCTGTGGGCTTGCTCTGAGCCAGCTCGGCCCCATGGGCGCTCTCTAACCTGGGGACATTCCCGTAACCCTTCTCGCGTGGCTTCCTCATCTGTAAAACAGGAACCTTCCAGGGTGGCTTCGAGATTTGAAGGAGGTAACGGGTAGCAACTCCCACACACTGCCTGGCACAGGGCAGGAATAGCAAATATAGAGCCCCTAACTCTTACGTCACACTTATTTTGTGCCAAACGCTCTTCTGGGCACTTTACGTCTATTAACTCATTTAATTCTCCCAATAGCTCTATGCAGGAGATCATGTTCACGGGTCTCATTTTGCCTATGAGGCAGTGGGGTATACAGAGGCACAATGACTTGCTGCAGATGGCTCAGGCAGAAGGGTACTCTTCCTGGGCAGACATAACCCCAGAGCTGGCTCTCCTCTTCCTGCCTCTCAGCATGCATGGGACCCCCACTCTCCTAGTCTGCCACCTCCATATGGGACCCCCACTGTGGTTAACTGGTACTCTGAATCCACCTGGCTCTTCCATGCTTCCCACCTTTGTACTTGCTGGAGACCCCTGCTGCCGCATGTGCACCTGCCTCCTTAGAACCCCTCTTGGAGCCTGTTAAATATAGATTCCTGAGCCCCACTCCAGGCCCCCCAACTCAGAATTTCCAGGGCCCATCATTTCTTAACAGGCCCCTCAGGTGATTACTTTCTCAGTAGGCAACTTAAGGTCGACCCTCTAAGTCTCCAGGGTGATGAATGTGCTACCTGGGTGCTTCACAGTTGATGTTGTGAATCTTCAGCCAAGCACAGGAAGTGGGCACACCTTGTATCTGCCAAGTGCTGTGCAGATGGGTGGGGCCCAGAGTGGCCTCTGGTAAGACAAGGTGAAGCATCTACACACAGCTACCTTCCTGGCTGTGGAACAGCAAGTTCAACATGCACTTACAGGGTGCCTTCTGTGTGCCTGCCCCTTGCTGTGCTTAAGGAACTTACACTGCAGGGAGATCAAGGCACCTTCAGCCAGACCCTGGGGAATGTGTGGATGGGGGGCCCCCAAGGACCTCCGCTTTCCCAAAGAGCTTCCCAGAAGCCTGTTGCAGTGCCCAGCACTCTCTCACTAGCACCTCAGCCTCATGGTTAGGGTAGGGAGTCCCCCCAAGTCCCCTTCCGGGGACACTGGCTCCCCTGGTGGAAACAAATACTGAGCACCTCAGGAGGGCTGTGGGTACAGTTAGGGAACCAGGACCCCATAGCAGGTTCTAATTCCAGCTCTGCCACCTAGTGAGTTACTTAACCCCTCAGAGTCCCAGCTTCCCCATCTGAAAAATTAACATCATAATATACCTTATAGGAAGGTTCTAACACAAGGCCTGGCAACCAGTAAGAGCCAAATAAACCTTAACAACTGGGTTAACCAGAGAGAATGAACATTCTGGGGGTTGGGGCAAGACTCTAACTGCGGGGAAGGCAGTGGCAGGCCTGTCCTCGTCACTGGCATGCAGCAGGTGGTCAGTAGCTGTCAGCTGGCCGGAATCGAGTTGAAATGGAACGAGGAAGGGCCTCAGACACACAGGGCCGGGGCGGCTGCAGGGGCTGGAATGCAGACCAGTGGTCTGGGTAGGATGTGTGCGTCTGTGAGTCCTTAGGGTCAGTGTGGGGCCCAGCTGCCGGGACACAGGTGGCTCTGGCCTTGGACCAGCTGTGTGAGCCTGGGCAGGTCCCTCAACACGCCTGGGTCTTACTTTCCTCATCTTTACAATAGGAGCACAATGCTGGTCTCCCTGGGCCAAGGAAGAACACATGGTGAGGGCATATGTGGGTATCGGGAGCAATGCTGCAGCCCCAAGGGCCGCCGTTACTGCTTGGTAATCGTGGCGTGATTCTTAGGCGGAGGGGACTGATCTGGAGAGACTGTGACAGGACCTCTCCTGCCCTCTGTATTCCCCACCTCCCCTGCCCTCCCTCCTCCCCCCCATTGGAACCCCTGCTCAGTCTGTTCAGAGTAGGTTGTGTGCCCGGTAGAGCTGCCAGATTTAGAAAATAAAAATACAAGATGCCCATTTAAATTTGATTTCAGAAAACAGTTTTTTAGTGCAAGTATGTCCCATGCAATATTTGGGATCTGCTCATACTAATAAATGATTGCTTATTTATGTGAAATTCAAATTTTACTGGGTGCTGTGTCTTTTATCTGTCAGTCCTAGTCCCTGGGTGTGTCGGGAAATTGTGGAGCTGCAGCGTTTCTGATTTCCTAGGCCAGCCACCTCTGCCCACTTGACAGGTGCCCACACTAAGGCCCGAGATGTCAAGTGCCAGAGCCACGGCCGCACGGCCCGGTGTTCCTTCCGCCGAGACAGTGGTGGGTGCAATGGCACAGCGTGTCCCTGTCCGACAGGAGGGCACTGCACCTTCAGTCCCCCGCGACTAAATCCTCATGGCAGCGGGAAGCGAGCGCACGTGTGCCTGGGTGCGGCCTCCCTGCCTTCAACGTTCTCATCGGCTTTGCACATTCGGAAACAGGGCTGGGATTTAAATGCAATTTCGTTTTTTTCTTTTTTTCCCTAATCAAATGAAACACTCAGGGAGCGTGAAGGGAGGAGCCAAGGAAGAGAGGGGGCGTAATTCTTGCTGTTGTTTGTTCTTGTTGCTAAGCCAGTCCCCGAGTGGCTCTGCTCCCGGGCTTTCTGTCTCCAAGGCTCTGACCCCACAGATGAGCAACCGCCCATTTCAGCCGGATGAAAATTTCTCCGGGCCCCACCTTTTCTTAATATTTGGCTCAGGAGCCACATCCCTGAGGCCATAATCTAATCATCCCACTGATGTGGGGAGGCAGCGTCCTGCCGCGTGTGTGTGACTGAGTCAGGAGACAAGTGAAACAACCCAGCATTTCCTCGGCTGAGTATGTCTATATCAGTGGGTCTTCAGGGCCTTGCAGAGGGGTGGCCTTCGAGGCCCCTATCTGCCATCAAGGTCCTGCCTCCCTCCACTCTGCCACCACCCTCCAAGGGATGGGTGCTCCAGCCATGCTCACGCATACCCCTACCCACCCGAATGCCTCCCACCAGCAGTGTCTACTGCTGCTGACCTTTCAGGGTGCAGCACTGCCTCCTCCAGGAAGCCATCCCTGATGGCCAGGCCTGCAGAGTCCCTGTGTCTCCTCTCTTGCAGCACTGACCACACCACATGGTGCTTGTTTTCATCGCTAACTCCCCCGTGAGACTGGGAGCCTCTAGGGGCAGGGGCCACTTCGTGTCTCGCGCATTCCTGCCCTAGCGTGGTGGCTCAGCGCATGTGTGCTGAAATGAAAGGAGCGAGAGAGGAGGGAGGCGAGAAGAAAGGAAAAGGAAGGAGGGAGGGGGGGAGGGCAGGTAGTACTGTGCCCATGTTGCAGGTGAGAACACTGAAGACACATAACCTGGACGTGGCAGAGCCATGCACACCCCTGCTAGCTCATCATACTTTCTGTCCAAAACAGCAAAGAGGAGCTTCTGTTCGATTTGGTGAGATGGGGCAGCTTATGTGAAGGGCCACAGGCAAAGTGGAAAGTGCAGAGGGCTAGAAGTGAGACAGGTGCAGGTGCAAAGCTTACCTGCTTACCTGGGGTACTGCTACCTGCTCTACAAGCTCGGGCAGGGCACCTCAGCCTTTGAACCTTGCAACAGCAAGTACAGCAGCCCCAGGAGGTAGTTGACACTTGCTCGGTCATTAACCCTGATGTACAAATGAGGACGCCACGGCACAGAGAGGTTGAATAACTGGCCCAAAGTCACAGCTAGTGAGTGACAGAGCCAGGATTTGAACCTGGGTCCTTGGCTCTGATACCAGTGTATTGTCTACCCTACTCTACTGCCTGAGGCATGAAAGCACCCACGACAGTGTCTGGCATGTCGTAGGACTTCAGTGGAAGCCACTGTCATCATCATCCCTAGCTCCTTCATGGCACTGTCTCCACCACCGAGTCTGTTTAGGTGGGAGACGCCTCCATAGAGTCTGCTGTCTGAGCAGCGGGAAGACAGGCAGCACTCGTTCTGCAGTTTCACTTGTGACTTTCCTCTGTAAGTTCATCGCCAGGGTGCTTCGGAGCCAATCTGTGATCACCACTCACTGGTTGTGGCCCCTGGAGCCCCTTGGATAAAGTTACGATGACAGAGGGCTGTCAGGCTCACAAGATCTCACAGAGGAGAGTGGAGACTTGAAGTCCAGCTCAAAGGGGTATCTCAGACCCGATGTACCAGAGGTTAGGGCCTGGCATTGTGTTAAGCCCCCAGCTGCTGTTTCAGGCCCCAGCCTTGCCTTTGGTCTCTGGAAGGCCGAATAGCTGCATCTTCTTCATCCATGATCTGTCTGGGATCAGTGATTCTAGAGTCACAGATGTTGCCATCATAGCCAACGTGCAGAACAACTTCCTGGGCAAGCGTGTGCAATAATATTAAAAATAAGTATACAGATGAGGCACGCAGCCTGAAGATTGCTCCTGAACATACTCAGAAACACCTTCATTAAACATGGGCTAGAGCTTCCACTTGTGAGGTTGCTTTGGTGAAACTTTGTCCTTTTCCGAGTCCAGGAGATGGACAGAAAAGACTTCATCTTGATCAGTTTTTCTTAGAAGGGCAACTGAGCTGTATAATTTGCGTACTAAAATTTCTAATAAGATTAATGATTAAAATGTTGGATAAAATTTCAGACTCATTTTCATGTTCATATTTCATAGTCCAGAAGTTCTTTCTATGATGTCCTCATAGACATTTTATTCAGCCTTTGGCTAAATATCAATTTCAGTGTCCTGCCTGCCATGTGCCATTTGGGCAAAATGTGCACTGGACACACCTCTACCCTTGATGTGGCATCCATGTGAGCTGAGGCCCACCCCCAGCTTGGTTTCCTTCCCACATCCCCTTGTCCACAACCACTCCATGAACAGAGGCAAGGTGTTATCAGAGGCGGGAGGGGCGTCCACACAGTGTGACTTCAGTCCGATTCTGAGGTGTGTGTGCCCCAGGCTCCCATTGGCCAACCTGAACTCCCTTTGGGCTCTGGGTATCTCGTGACTAATGGCACCAGCCTCAGAGCCCAGGAGCGTTCTCGATGGGCGAGGTCTAGGCGCTAAGGAATGTTGTTTAGATCAGTAGATGCACTGCTAGATCAGTCAAATGCCCAAATTGCCCACCATGTTTTTAAGGCAATAGTTGCCAAACTTCTTGGTCTTAGACCCCCTTTTTATACTCTCAAAAATGATTGTAGCTCCCAAAGAGCTTTGTGTATGTGTGCTATGTCCTTCGGTATGTGCCATAGTAGAAATTAAAACTGAGCCAGTTAAAGAGATTTATATGTGAATTCATTTAAAAATAAAAATAATAAGCCCATTACATATTAAAATAAATAATATTCTTTTCTGAAGAATAACTATGTTTTGTAAAAAAAAAATTAGTGAAAAGAGTGGCATTTTTGTAAATCTCTAAAGTCTGGCTTAATAGATGACAGCCGGATTCTCACATCAGCTTCTGCACTCAGTCTCTCGTGATCTGGCTGAAATATTGTAGAACATCCATCCTCACATAGATGTGTAGTTGGAAAAGGGAGAACCCTATGAGCCCCTGAAAAGGTCTTGGGGACTCCCAGGGGTCCTTGGATCATAATCTGAGATCTGATTTAGGTGATTTATGAAACTCAAGATGAAGATAAAAGAGAAGTCATGTCAAGCCCAGGCGACTTCAAGCATTGACAAGGAAACTCTGGGTCTTTGGAGCCCTCACCAACCAAGTCCAGCGTGGAGATGGAGCAGGAAGCACCAGCCATGGGTGGCTTGACTGCAGGCTCCCATCAAAGACTCGCCCCCCCGTCCTTTGGCTCCGTTGTCCCCAGCAGTTTCAATCAGCTCTGGACTTCTCTTGTCCCACTGGCCTGGACATTCAGGCAGAAGCCGCCTGATAATTTTCAAGCTTTGCTGCTGAATGGCCCTTTACTCTGCCCACCTCGACCCCTGATGCCACATCTAAACGGTCCTCACTCTGCCTTTCCTCAGCATCCGAGCATGTCCTGTAAAGGGCTTTGTCCATGAAGGGGTCACCCTCCGGCCTCTCCCAGGGTCAACCGGGGCCGCCCACTCTGGCTTCTGGCTTCCTGTCGGCCCCTGGCAGCTGTGTGCACCTGGGAGCGTGAGGTGATTGTTAATTTGTTCAACGTGCGGTTAATGAATTCCACCACGTGACTGGCATGACACATTTCTCATGCCAAGGTTGGGGTGGATCAGACTGCCTTGGACAAATCTGGATGAATTTGCATCTTGATAAATGATCTTAGTTGATGAAAAAGGCACCAAATGATTGTTTCCCTTAATGTGATTGCTTGGGTGGTCGACTTGATTACCTTTAGGGGATTAAATCAGCAGTTTGCTGGAGGTTTCAGATGAGGGCACATGGCCGCCGCCGCCGCCGCTTTCCCCCCTTTTCTCCCTTCCCCCTTTACTGCAAACAAAGACTTTTTAAAAACTTTATGAAGCACAATAAACTGCATCCACTTAAAGTGTGGAGTTCCACAGTCTTGAAAGCTATATGCACTGATGAAATCACCACCATAATTAAGGTTCAGGGCATTGTCATCACCCCTAAAACTTTCCTTGTTCCCCGTGTGGTCCATTCCTGTCTCTCCCTGCACTCTGGGTAACCACTGCTTTGCCTTCTGTCACTGTGTAATAGTTTGTACTTTCTAGAATTTCATACGAATGGAGTTATACAGTGCATGCATTTTTGGTCTAGCTTCTTCCATTCGGCATAACTATTTGGAGCTTAGTCCCTTCTGTGTGTGTATCTATGGTTTGTTCCTTTGCATTGCTGAGTAGTGTTCCATTGTGTGGCTGTGCCACAGTTTGTTTACGCATTCACCTGTTGATGGGTGTTTGGATTGTTTCCAGTTCTGAGCTATTGTGGACAGAGCTGCCATGGACATGTATGTTAGAGTCTTTGTGTATTTGTGAGCTTTCATTACTCTTGGTTAAGAGGAATAGTTGGGTTTCACAGTAGGCATGTGCTTATTTTAGCTCTTTAAGAAACTGCCAAGCTGTTTCCCAAAGGGGCCTCTATCACTGTGCATTCCCAGTTCTGTTTGCTCCATATCTTCATCATTGTTTTAGCCATTCTGATGGGTGTATACTGGTATCTTACTGCGATTTTAATTTGCATTTCCCTGATGACTGACGATGTTGAGCATCTGTCCATGTGTTTACTGGCCACTCCTATATTTTGGTTTGGGAGGTGTCTATTCACATCTTTTGCTTATTGTTAATCAGGTTGTTTGTGTTCTTATTGTTGAGCTGTAAGAGGTCTTTATACATTTTGGATACGAGTGACTTGTTAGATACGTTTATTGGGAATATTTTCTCTGATTCCATGCCTTGCCTTTTTGTTTTAATAACAGTTTATTTCCAAGAGCAAAAGTTTTAAATTTTCATAAAGTCAGGCTTGTCCATTTTTTCTTTTGTCATTCATGCTTTTTGTGTCTTGTCTAAGAAGTCAAAGTTGCAAAGATTTTCTCCTACATTTTCTTCTAGAAGTTTTACAGTTTTAGCTTAAGTCACAGTTGCAAAGATTTTCTCCTACGTTTTCTTCTGGAAGTTTTACAGTTCTAGCTTTTATGTTTAGGTAGATGACTCATTTCAACATAATTTTGTATATGGTGTAAGGTAAAAACTGATGTTCATTTTTTTCCCATATGGATATTCATTTATTGAAAAGATTATCTTTTCCTCATTGAATTGCCTGGTGCCTTTGACATCAATCGATCATGGATTTGAGGGTGTCGTTTGGATTCTCTGTTCTGTTGTGTTGATCCATATGTCTGTCCTCTGATAATACCACATTGTCTTTATTACTATATCTTTATAGCAAGTCTTAAAATCAAGTTGGGTAAGCCTTTCGACTGTGTTCTTTTTTTGGTAAAGTTGTTTTGGCTATTCTAGGTCCTGTTCTAACAGGAACACATATTCACTCACTTAATCCTTACAACCCTTGGAGGCAAGTGTATTAAGCCTGTTTTACAGATAAAGACAGAGGTTCAGAGGGATAAATAACTTTCCCAGGTAAGCCAGAGGAGGAAGGGAGCATTGCACCTGGTAGGTCTGGCCGCAGCACCTGCTCTTAAGCACCAGGCTGTTCTGCCCCCTCTTTGGGTTCCTGGTACAGACCTTTACCCCAGACACTGTGAGGCTGAAATGCATTTATTGGTTTCCTTGTCTGTCTCTCTCTGCATGGACCCCATGAAGGCAGAAAGGGGACATCCACTGCTATGGCGCAGCCCCAGGGACTGGGCATAGAGTGGTCGTTGGTGAACGTTGGGTAAATGAACGAATGGCTGAATAGGTGAGGTCCACTCAGAAAGGGAGCCCATTCAGTGTCTGGCAGCTGGAGGTCCAGGTTCCCCCCAGCCCAGGATCTCAGCTGGGGCTGCTGTGCTGGTGAGGAAGAGGAGGCAGAATCCTACAGCCTGAGCTGGCAGAGGGGGCCTGGGGAAGGCTGTGGCTCTCCTGGGGACACATGGATCACCAGGCATAGGGCCCAGCCTCACCTCCAGACTCACCCACACCTGTGATGAGACAGAGACTAAATAAGCTCCCATGAGGGGCAAAGGGAGAGCAAAGGAGGCAGAGCAGGGTCCGGGGCCTGCGTTGCCTCCTTTGGGTTGGCACCAAGCAGGCTGGGTGGGTGAGGACTCTGGAAGCTTTGGGGACAGGTGTCCCTTCCAGAAGGGCAGCCTGGAGGGAGGGTGCGGGAATCCACCTGCATCTCCTCCAGCTCCCCTTTTTCCTGCACAAACCAGGGTAGCTGTGGAAAAAGAAGTCACTAGGGACCCCTGAGGACAGCTCAGTTCCCTCACCCTGCACCCTGGCTGGCAGGCCCGCACAGCGCTGGGAATACCCCTCAGGATGTTTCTTCCCAGGCAGTAACGTTCTATTTATCAAGCCAGGCCCTGGCACTCGACACTTCCCCCTGGCCTGGGGTGATTCTCTGTTCACTGTGTGGGGGTCTGGCTGAGCGCCCATCCTGGCGTGTGCAGTGCTGGGCGGCGTGGGTGGGGGCTTCCTGGGTAACCAGGGTTCTGCTGACTGAGAGGTGGGCTTTCCAGGGGCTGTGCTGCCCTCGGAGGGGGCTGGTGTGGCTGTGGGAAGTGTCTGAACTCAGAGTTGAACATTGGGATTTATACCTGACTTCAGGATTCCTGCCATTATGGACTTGGGTGACTCGCTTGGCCCAGGGTGAGCCAGAGCTGGCTTGTGTCAGCACGTGGGAGCCAATTATTAAATTTTTAGGAATTTTTCAAGCCAGTTGTTAAACCATGGGTAGCTTGGAGTCAGCCCTGGCACGAGTGTTCATACCACGGACTGCATAAACACTGCAAATCAGGGCCCACTCTGCCCACTCCCACCCCCGCCCCCACCCCAAGACCCAGTTGTTGGCTATTTATAAGCACCACTGGCTCTGCCTCCTGGAGCCTCAGTTTCCCCATCTGTAAGTGTGGGAGAGTAGTGCCCATCCCTAAGATGTCACCACCCTTAAATGAGGTCATAGGTATGAAATGCTTGTAAGTGGCTTGAGCACGACACCAGGTGTGAGGGGTGCTCACCACACTGGCCATCACCACTGTCATCCACATAGCGGTACCTGGATAACATGCCCGGGCTTGGGAGTTTGTGCCTCCAGGACAAGCTTGGGGGAGGAGCCTGAGAAGCCGTGGGCAGCAGTTGGGGCAGAGAGGGCTCCACACCCACCGTCTCTGCCAGCCCTGCCAAGCGTGCCTCAGTCTGCTCATCTTTGTAATGGGCACAGTGATTCCCAGGTAGGAAGGGGTGTGTATGGTCAGGGGTGCAGGCTACAAGGGACAAAGTGTGGCCTGAGGAGACAGCAGCACCGTTAGTCTCCACTGCTCAGGTGCACGGCTGTGCCGAGGTGCAGGGACCTGGGCTGGCCTGACCTGCACTTCACAGCATCGAGAGCACAGGCCCTGGAGTCCCCCAGGTGTGGAGAAGCCACCTACCGCTGGGTTGAGTACAAATTCAACCCTTGGGAGCTGTGGTTTCTGCACATGGAAAACAGCAGAATGCCACACATCTCCTAGGGCTGCTGCGAGGGCTAACACACACTGTGTGTGAGGCTCGTGCATGTGCGTCTGCCTGGTGACCCACTGGGTGGCTGGTGTGTAACCAGGGTAGGGACATCTCCAAAGCCACTTCCTCGTTTGCTGCCTAGTGGCCCAAGCAGAATGTCTGTGCCTGTAGGGGGGCCAAGTCAGCCTCGAGGCTGGGAGGGGGTACCCCAGGAGAGGCTGGGACTCACTGTGGCCAGAGCAAGAGGCAGGGAGCCTGGTGGCCACAGGGATACCCCTTGCCCACGAACAGGGTGCTCTGGAAAGCAACAGCATCAAAATAAAAAAGGCCCATTTTACAGGTGATGAAACCGAGTCCCTGGAGGGAGGCCGAGCTGCCAACGGCCACATAGACAGCACAGAGCTAGCGCAGCCCCTACTGTCCGAGTGTCCAGCCACCCTCAGTCCTCGGCACACCACAGGTATCCCCGACCACAAGGGCTGTAACTGTTGCTCCAGTTTCTGCTCTACTCTGCCCATACCCCACCCCACACCTTAACAGGAATGGACTGTTGTCCTCTACCAGACCCGTCACCCAGAGGCTGGGACACGGGTCCTGTCAACAAGGAGAGAGGAAAAGGGAACGGAAGCCAGCTTTATCTTGTACGATGTGTAGTTCTTGCTTTGCTTATTTGAGGACACACCCCCTCGCTGGTCAGACCGGTCTGGGAGGGCCTGGACATGCCCACTTGGCCCTTTTCTGAATTCCTGTTGCCTAGGATGAGGTCTGGCACTTAGTAGGTGCTCAGTAAATACTTCTTGAGTAAATCAACGGCCTCCTTTGGGGAAATGAAAAATGTCCAGGCTGGCTACAGGGAGGGGGCATGTTGGGGATAGTGAGTGTGTGGGTGAGCCAGGCGGGTGGGGCCTTTATTTGAAGGGCGGTGGGGAGTCATGGAAGGCTTTAGGGAGGGTCGTATGATGAGGTTTTAGTTTCAGAAAAGTCCCTGGGGCTGCTGGGTGGGCGGGACCTAGGTGAAGACGGGAAACCCAAAGAGGAGGTGGCTGCAGTTTCCAGGTGAGAATGATGGCCCAGGCCAGGGCCCAGGCGGGAAAGGTGGATGGAGGGGCTGGGCCGGCTCTGCCAACTGTGGCCTCAGCACCCCAGAGACGAGGCAGCTGAGAGCCTGACCCCCGCCTGGAGCAGCGGCCTGGGGAGGGGTCTGATGGGCACGCTGACGTGATGGGACCTGAGAGGTGTTGTTGTCACCAGGCCAGTTTGGCCCCCACTTGCCCGCCTGCCGGCTGGGGTCTAAAGAACTGGCTGTAGCCCGAGCAGAGAGGACAGGGCCCCGGGGACCCGGGTGTGGGAGGATGGAAGCCAGCCCAGGCCGGCCGGCCCGGCCCGGACACGAGCGCTCTGTCTGAATCAGCGTCAGGCCCCACGCTCCTCTCCGGGCGCGGTTTGCAGAGCCCTCTGGCAGCCGCAGCTCTTCGTGCCGTTTTGCAAATGGGAAAACTGAGACTCAGGGATAAAGCCACTTGCCAGGACAGGTGACATTTGAAGCCTGGTCCCCCCAACAGCAAATTCACTGCGTCCCAAGCGCGCGTGCTCTCTCTCTGTCGTTTATTAATCTTTTTTTCAATGTCCCGATGGTTCTGTGATTCGGTTGTATACATAACAACATATACCACTAACTGCGGCCAACAATTTTTAGCAGTTTCTTGGTCCCGGGCATTTCTGTGTTTGTTGCCTCATTTAATCCTTACCACCAACCCAGAGTTATACCCATTGTAGAGCTTAGGAAACTGAGGCTCAGAGACTGCATGTAACTGGGCGAGAATCAGGCAGCCCCACCAAGGCGTGGCTCTCTCGCTCCCAAACCTGTCAGTGCTTTGCCAGTGGTTCTCAAACCTCAGCACACCAAAGGAGAACCTGTGAAAATGCAGATTCCAGGCCCCAGCGATTCTGGTCCAGTCAGTCTGGGCAAGGCCCTGGGAGTCTTCATCTTTAGGAGAGAATCCCAGGTGATTGTGGGGGGCACTTTCTGAAGCCTGTGCTGCAAGAAGCATGCAGGGAGCAGGTGATCATCTGTCAGTCCCCTTCACCTTGATCCTGTCCCCAGGCCTGGCCTCAGGCCTCCTGGCCAGCTTTGAAGGCCCATAGGGGTCCGAGTGAGGGTTGGCACCTGGAGGGCTGAGCCAAAGCCAGACCTGGGTGTCATCCCTGCTCTGGGCACAATCCAGCCTGGCCTAGAGTCAAACCCAGCGGCTTGACCAGATTCTGCTGACCACAGGCAGATCCACAGCTGCCCCGTCCTCCCTCCCCCAAGCCCATCTGCTTCTGTGCCAGCCAGGCCCACAGACACTCTGCCAGGTGGGCCCTGTCTGGCCTGGGCAGGGAGGAGCTGGCAGCCACAGTCCCTGCCTCCCTGTCCCTGTCCCCTGTGGAGTGCCCGTGGATGGGGTGGTGGTGTCCCCAGCAGCAGAGCTCAGAGGGCCAGGGGGCATTTGTAGGCTCACGCCCCCTCTAGCTCTCTTCCAGGGACTGGATCTCTGCTTGAAGAGAAAGGGACCAGTGTTTAGAAGCATCATGATTAGGATGGGCTATTACTCAGCCATACAAAGGAATGAAGTACTGGTATGTGCTACAACATGGGTGAACCTTGAAAACCTTATGCTAAGGAAAGAAGCCGGACACAAAAGGCCACATACTGTATGATTCTATTTATATCAAATGTCCAGAGTAGGCAAAATCCTTAGAGACAGAAAGTAGATTAGTGGTTTCCAAGGGCAGGGGGAGGAGGGAATGGGGAATGGTTGCTAATGGGTGTGGAGTTTCTTTGGGGGTGATGGGAATGTTCTGGATTAGATAGTAGTGATGGTTTCACAACATTGTGAATACTAAAAACACTGAAGCGTACACTGTGAAATGGTGAATTTTATGTTATGTATATTATACCTCAACTTTAAAAATGCTAAAATAAAAGCAAAAAAAAAATCATTGTGATGCAGACACGGAACCAGAGTGAAGGCCAGAGAGATAAACCATGTAAGGCAAGTGAGTGGCAGGGAAGAGACAGGTGCCTTCCATCCCCTGCCTACCCAGTGGGCATCTGCTCCCTCAGCATTTACTTAACAAACCTTTCCTGATTGCTGCTCATGGGCGAGGCCCTGGGCTGGGCACAGAAAGGTCTATGTGCCCACCCCTGAAAGCCCATCTGTGATAGAAAGTCAGGTCAGGGTTTCCAGCTCACTTGGAATAAAATCCCAAGGCCTTCCATGGCCTGTAGAGATATGGCCCAGCCTGCCTTTCTGGGCTCATGCCCTGCCCCATCACCCTCATGCACACACCGCCTCCTTGCTGGCCTGCAACAGATCAAATTCACCCTACCTCAGGGCCTTTGCATGTGCTGTTCCCCTGGATATCTGCATGGCTGCCTCTTGCACATCCTTCAGGTCTCTGCTCAAATGCCCCTCCCCCAGGAAGTCCTCCCTGACCTCCCCAACTAAAACAGCCTCTCCCACCCTCCCATCTGTGTTACTATACTATATTTTCCATCTTATCCCTTATCCCACCTCTGGAAAAAATATTTCCATGAAAATTTGCTTATTGTCTATCTGTTCCATTAGAGAGTGAGCCTTCTCTGAGGAGTGTGCACTGCTGAGTTCCCAGTGTATGCAACAGTGCTTGGGAGACAGGTGCTCAATTAACGTTCTTTTTTAGTTAAATGTTTTATTGTGGTACAATACACATAACATAAAATTTACCATCTGAACCACTTTTAAGTGTACAATTCGGTGGCATTAAGTACCTTCACATTGCTGTGCAACCATCATCACTATCTATTTCCAGAACTTTCTCATTGTCCCAAACATAAACTCTGTACCCATTAAACAAGACCTCCCCATTCACTAATGCTCTCTTGAATGAATAAATGAATGACTGAGCAGATTTACAGCATACCTGGTGATGGGCCAGTAAACCTTCCGACCCCCGGAAGGTGTGTGCTGCCATCTCTGTCTCACGACGCACAACCAAGAGAGGTGCCGCGCTCTGTCCGGGGCCACGCGGCTGGTGAGAGGGATTCCAGTGCAGGTTCCCCTCCAGACAGTGGCAGTCCCCTGGGATAACTGCATGGTGCGGGCACGACCTCCGGCCTCACCCTCAGGCTTCCTGTGCTGTCTCTCCCGGTCACTGTGTCAGCCAGACGCTCCCGGTGTCCTCGGCTCTGGCTGACCACGCGGGTCAGCAGGCACGTCTCGGGGCCGCACGGCGAGGTTGGGCATTCCCTTCCACCTGGCGCTCGTGGGCAGGTGCCGGGATGATGGCGTTCTGTCACAGAATTCTTTCTCCTCAGCCTTGAACACGAATCAGTACGAGGCCCAGTTTGGATGTTTACGTAACTTTCATCCACTGGCTCTCCTGTGTGGGTTTGCTTTTCTTTTTATAAACCTAGCTCGGGAGGTGGTATTAAGTCCTGGATGCGCCCGGCGTGGCCCGGCCGGCTGTGGAGAGCCAGTGAGGCAGCGCAGGTCCTCGGGGGCTCCCAGGCCCACCCCCAGTCTCCTCCTGTCCTCTGTCCAGCAGGGGGAGGCGTGATTTTGTTACTCCTCTTTCATGGGTGAGGGTGGGGAGGCCCAGAGAGGGGAGGTGGCTTGCCCAGGGTCACCAGCCACAAAGAGGTGGAGCAGGGACCATATCCCACGCATCAGGCTCCAGCCTGATACCAGGGCAGCATCTCCCACCCGTGGGCAACGGGGGCTGGACACACCCTTCCTGCCCTCACGTGAAAGCTCTGGCCCCTAACAGGGACAGCCTGGGCGGGGTCCTCCAGGCTGCAGGGGTGGGGCAAGTGGCAGCTGACGCCCACTCCATACAGACCCGCCCCACCCAAGTAACCTCCTGCCAGCGCCTTCACATTTCCCTCCAGCCAGGGGACCCAAGCACACCTCAGGGGGACCTTCTGCCCTGGCCTGGGCACGGCGTCCCTGCTCTCCCCACCCTGCCTCTGGCCACAGGCCTGGGAGCTGCCCCCATCACAGGTTCAGGCTGCAGGAGGGAACTTCTCACCAGGCCTGCTCGGGGTGGGGGTGGGGGGCTAGCATTATGAAATGTAGGGGTCCTGTAGCAAAGGTGAAATTTAGTAATAATGTGACCATGACTCCCAGATGGTGCCAGGAACCAGGATGAGACAGGTGCCAGGGGAGAGTGGATCGCTGTGACCGCAGCACGCCTGTGGTCTGTCTCTAACTTCCTAAGAGCCTCGTCAGGGAGATCCCCTTCCCCTGCCCTGGGTGAGGTCCCTGCCTTTCTGGTCATGCATGGAGAGCTTAGTGTGGCCTCTTGTCACGCATTCCGTAATGACGTCCAGACCTGGTAACTGTCAGCCTCTGACCAGACTTGGCATTTGCCCCCTGCACCCCCCTGCAGGGCCTGCTCCATGCTGGAGGCAGCCATGGGGAAGGGGCCGGCCATAGCCCCTCCAGGCAGCTTCTGCCCGTGCGCTCTCACTGGCTGGGAGGGGAGTCGGGGGTGGGCCACCTCCCCCTCCCAAAGCCACCTGTGGTGGCTTTGCCCACTCTGGGTGGGCCTGGCAGGTGGATACAGCTGCCCATACCTGTCCTAGGTCCTTCACAGGGTGGTCTGGAAGTTTCCCGCAGAGCCATCTCTGGCAGACCTCTTACCTGAGGAGGCCGAGCTGTGTGTTCAGTGGCCGGTGACCGCCTGTGGCTTTCCTAGACCCCGGGCACCATGCCTGCCCAGCCTCCCTCTGCTGTGTCCTCCTAACCCCTCTGGACAGCCAGCACACAGACCTGAGATGACCCCAGGCCAGATCTCGCCCGTCCCCTGGAAGCACATGGAGGGAAAAGCCTCATTCCCAGCAGAGTAGACCCAGGCCCAGGCCCCTCTGCTCTGAGTCTCAGGTCCGGGTCTCCCACCTTCAGGAAGCAGTTTCGACCTCTCTGAGGGTCTCCCTCGAAAGAGGTGGGTGGGGACTCTCAGCTCAGCACCTGCCTTCTCCTCTGCCAGCCCCCAGCCCTCCCTCCATCTCTGACCCCTTTAAATGTCTTGAGAAGAACCAGGCCTGGGGCCAAGTTCACGGACGCAGGAGCCAGCCTGCCTGGGATTAAATCTCCACCCTGTTCTCACTAGCTGGGCAGCTTTTGGCAAGTTACTTATCCTCTCTGTGCCACAGTTTCTTCATCTGTACAATGGGGACAATAAAAACACTATAACAACCACTTGGAGCTTCTAAAAGGATTGGATAACAGGTATACAGTGCTAGAACAGGGCCTGGCTCCCAGGAAGTGCCAGGAAGGTTAACTGTTATGACCTGCTGTGGTCCGAGGGATCCAAAGCCATGAAGCAGGTCCTCAGGCCGCTTCCTTTCCACGTCCTGATTTCTAATCTGCTACCGCCCCTGTTCCTCCAGGCTGCACTCCCATACTGTTTCTGGGAGGCCCTCTCAGATCCCACCCCTCACTGCCAGCCAGGCCACCTCACCTGCCATGTGTCTCCCTGGCCCTGGAGCACCCCTGGGGGCAGGCCAGCCTCCCTGGTCTCCTTACGCCAGGGTGGGTCCTGCTCCTCCTCCTGCAGAGCCCAGAGAAGATGCCGGGTAAATTCGCTCGCCGAGCCCGTGCCAGGCACCGATGCCCGCAGAGCCCTCCCTCTTCCCAAGCCCTCTGTTTGCAGCAAGCGGACACCTCCCTCCCCACCTCCGTCCTCCCAGCCCTGAGACCTCTGACAGCACTGATGAGAGGCAGCAGTCGCCTCAGAAGGACCAGGCTGGGCTTGCCCCCGGCGCCCCTGGCCTGATCTCTGGTATCTGATGGGTCACCAGTGGTGTCGCGGGCACTTATGGAGATGCATGAGAAGGGGAAGTCCCTCCAGCTGGGGAGGAAGTCCCAGACGAGCTTCTTAATCTCTTCCTCCTGTTTGCAAGCATTGGTCATCTTTAAGGCCCGGGGCAGATCCTCCCCCACATGGCACATCTTAACTTGGTCATCCGCAAAGACCCTATTTCCAAATAAGTTCATTCATAGGTACCGGGGGGGAGGACTTCAAGATATCTTTTTGGGGGACACAGCTCAACCCACAGTACCATCTTTGACTGCCCGTCTCTGGCTCTGGCATGCAGGGACCTGTCACTGGCCTGGTCACTTGGGACACCATCTCTCACTCCTCCGGGCAGCCACTGCTAGGTCTGTGCTTTGCCTGGCACCAGGGTGGTGGCAGATGCCTCCTTGTCTGGCAGTCCCTGTGTGCCTTCAAGGTGCCTCTTCCGATGCTGCCTCTCCATTTGGGGGCTGCTCCCTAGCTGCACAGGAAGGAAGGAGGGGCCTCACAGGGGAAGGACACCATGGGTTTTCATGGGCTGTCTCGTCACCCACACAGAGTGACTTGCAGACCCCATGCAGTGGCTGAGCTGGGACCCTGAGCCCGAGGCTTTGGCCACTGGCATCTCAAGGGCCTGCAGTATGGGGGCAGGGGCGTGTGTGCCGAAGGAGCACATTGCAAAGGGTCTGCCACACTGTGTGACTTTGGGCAAGTTTGACCAGGTTTCCTTATCTGTAAATAGGGGTTGATAATTGGACAGTGGCGTTGTTCTGAGATTAAAGCGCTGGCCCACGGGAGAGCTTTACCTGAAATGTCTTTATTTGCCCTTCATTCTTGAAGAATATTTCCACTGAATTTAGAATTCTGGGTTTACAGTTTTTAAAATTTTCTTTCGGCACTTTAAACGAGTCTTCTGGACGCCGTTGTTTCTGCTGGGAAGTCGGCAGCCGTCTGAGTCGTGGTGCCTCTGAATTAATATGTTGCTTTTACTCCAGCTGCTTATGAAATGTTCTCGTGATTTCAGTTTTCTGCAGTCTGCAGTTCGACCACGATACACCTGGGTGTAATTTTCTTTGCGTCTGTCTTGCTTGGAGTTCGCTAAGCTGCTTAAGTTTGTAAATTGATGTCTTTTACCAAATTGGGAGATTTTTCAGTCATTATTTCTTCAAGTTTTTTTTCTAGTGTGTTCTCTCCCTCCTCTCCCTCGGCAACTCCAGTTGTGTGTGTGTTAGACCTTCCGGCATTATCCCACAGGTCCTTGAGAGCTGTTCTTTTTCTTTAAGAAAATATTTTCTCTCTGTTCTTCAGATAATTTCTATTAAAGTTATCTTCAAGTTCACTAACTCTTCTGTTACCTCAAATTTTCTGTTAAGCAATTCATTGATTTTTCTGTTTCAGATATTTTACTGTTCAATGATAGAATTTCCATTTAGTTCTTTCTTTTTAATGTTTTCCATTTCTCTGTTGAGGTTTTCTTTCATTAGTATGACCAAATTTTCTTTATGTCCTCTAACACAGTTATAACAGCTACTTTAAAAATCTCTATTTGCTAATTCCAGTAGCCAGGACATTTCAGGGTCAGTTTCCACTGACTACCTTTTACATTAAGTATGGGTGATGTTTTCCTGTTTCTTTGTGTATCTTCATAAAAGTGTGGCTTATATCCTGGGTGTTGTGAATGATAACATGACAGAGACTCTAGGTTTTTATGACTTTCCTCCAGAGAGCATTTTTGTTCTGTTTTGTGTTTGGAAGCAGTTACTTGGCTGAACTCGACTGTAAACTCTTCCTGCAGTGGTGAGCAGCAGCAGAAACCTCAGCCGGCTGCAGCTGCGGGGTCTGTCCTGGGCGTGGTTTGGGGTCAGGCTGAGGTGTGGGCAGGGTTCCTATGCCGCATTTGGGGGTCCCTCTCAGTGGCTGTCTTCCTCCCGGGACCTACTCTCTCACTTTTCCAGCTGCTGAGGTTTCCTCACACTCCGTTTTCTGGTTTATCAAGCCAGTGAGACTCTGGCTGTCTGCTGAGTTCTGGCAGCCAGGTGACATGGGCTGGGACTTGTCCTCAGGCTGGAAGCCATGAAGCCTGCAAACCCAGTGCCCTCTTCTACCGACTGCCAAGCCCTGCAGGGTCTGCCTGCTTCTTCACCCCTCAGTGCCTTCAGATAGTTTTGTTTTGTTGTTGCTGTTGTGTTGTCGAGGGTTTACAGTCTGTAGTTGTTATCTGGGAGAGAGTTGCTCCAGTGGCAGCTCCTAGGCTGTTACCAGAAGTGTTTAGAGCAGTGCCTGGCAGACAGTAAGCACTTCAGAAGTGGGAGTTAATATGATTAACTACAATGCTGTGCTGCCTTCTCTGGTCAAGACTAGAGGCAACGTGGACACAGACAATGCCATGTAGGAAGTGCCCTGTGAAGGGCATACAATGGCCTTAAGGCCACAGTTGTAGGAGAAACCACTGAAGGGGTGAGGAGAAAGGGGCAGTCCAGGAAGGCTTCCTGGAGAAGGTGGTATTGGGGCTGGAGATGTGTCAAACATTCCAAGATAAGAGGGTGGACTTTATCCACAGAGGTGGCCGCCAAAACCACTGATTTTATGGTCTTACTGATGGGAACTTCTGGCTCTGAGGGGAGGCAACTTTTTCTAAGGCAAACCCTGGAGATACTTACTGTAAAAATGAGTAGATGGTAAACATCCACTAGCTGCAGGTGCAGAGGCTCAAGCCTGTAGTCCCAGCTACTCAGGAGGTTGAGGCAGGAGAATGGCTTGAGGCCAGGAGTTTGAGGCTGCAGTGAACTATAATGGTGCCACTGCACTCCAGCCTGGGTGACAGAGTGAGACCCGTCTCTAAAAAAAAAAATTTTAATAAAAAAAAAAATTAAAAAAAAAATATCTACTTGCCCCTTTCTGGGCCTGAGGAAGCAGTGCCCTGCCTGGATAAGAAGGGATTTGAGGTCTGGTAGTTGTTCTATGAATGTTTTCAGATTGAGACTGGAGGGGCTGGTGGTCGGAACAGTACATGGTGTGGTCGGGACAGTATGTGGTGAGGCCGGGCCACAGATCCGTCTCACACGCTTCTGAGCTGGCTGCTACCAATTCTATTGAGTCCAGAAGCAAAGATGACAAAGAGCTTTAGCTTCCTGCTCAGTGACTGTTGGTAACTCATCCTTCCTCAGACTCCTGGTCTTCTCACCCTCCCTCCTGAGCCCTCTCCCCCCTACGTCTCACTTGAGCCTCTAATCCCGGGAAAACTCCACCATGAGCCTGCTAACGGATGATGAAATCAAGGCTCAGAGAAGTTGCACAACTTACCTACCCAAGGCCGCGCAGCCGGGTCGATGGAGCCAGGACTCCCACCAGGACTTCTGACTGGTCTGCAAAGCGCCCCCGAGGTCGTCCCCCGTGGAGAGAGCCTCCATCTCCTCAGCTGCCAGTAATAGTCATATCTCCCCCAGGGGCTGGCGTGAGGTTCAAAGGAGGCAGTGGATATGAAAACGGCATATAAATTGTCAATTTCCCGCAGACATTAGTGTCTGTTACTGTGGTAACCACCCGGCATTTGTGGGCTACATTTGCTCTGGATAGTAATAGTTATGTTGGCATTTTAATTTAATAGCATTGTTATTTCCTCATCATAAAAATAATATACATTATGCATATGTCCAAACTCATATTGTATACATTAAATATGTGCAGTTTTTTGTATATAGATCATACCCCCATAAAGCTATTAAAAATAATATACCTTCATTACAGAAAATATAGAAAACATAGAAAAGTAGAAAGAGGAGGAAAAATTACTTTATTTCAACTGCCCTAAAGCAACCTCTGTTAACATTTTGGAGAATTCTTTTCCAGCTGTTTTTTTTGCCCTCTGCCCAGTTTGTTTGCTTATATAACATGGCTTTGATCACTGGTCTATATAATTAAAAACATTTTATGTACAATTTTATATCCTGTTCTTTCTTCCTTGGGGGTTTTAATATTAAATAGCAAGAGTCACATCTGAGGCCCCAGCTCAGCTGGGTTGTGGCTCTGGCTTCAGCCCAGAGGTGTTTGGGCGTCCCTGGGCCAGGGCGGGCTGCCCCGTTGGGGGACAGTGTCAGGACAGCCAGGACATGGCCCCATTCCTGAGTCTGTGCCCAGTGGGCATTTGCATGTTCCCATAGAGAAGCTTTCCTTGTCTTGTCTTTTTAAGTTTAATGAAATGTGCGTCTGTCTTGAGGGGTGAATGTGTCCGGCCCATCGTCCTACTCCTGACCAGCTTCTCTCTCTCCTCCTTTCTGTCACCGCCAAAGCTGGCGTTTGCCCATGGCTCAGAAGGCCAGCGCAGGTCAGGAGTAGCCTCTAAAAGGCCTGGACTGGAAAAAGAAAAGGCATTTATTGGATAGATATCTGTGGTGTGCCTACCACGTGCAGCACGGTTTGGGGCCTTGAGGGTGCAGCCGTGAATCCACAAGACGGAGACACTGCCCTTGTGGAGCTCACTTCCTGGCCACAGGAGACAGCGAACAGACGATAAAATCCCTATAGAAAAACATCAGAGCAGGCGCGTGGGAGAACAGGGTGTTCCGCACCGGGACGGTGGGGGTGCAGATAGCAATTTCAACGAGGTGGTCCAAGTTGGGCAGAATTGAAAGAACAGGGAGCAGCTGTGCTGATATCCAGGGAAGATCACTGCAGGCCAAGAAAACGGGTCTCGGGACAGAAGGGAGCCAGGGCTTTTGAGAAAGGGCAAGGAGCCCAGAGTTTGGAGGGGAAAACACAAGGTGGAAGGCAGTAGGTGAGGCTGTGGGAGGGGCGAGAGGGTATGAGTTTCCTTTTGCTGAGCGTATATGACAATAAACATTTTTTATCCCACATCGGCAGATTCTGTGATCTGGGCTTGGCTGGGCTTGCCTGGCTCTGCAGGGCTCTGCTGGAGGCTGGACCTGGCTGGGGCAGCTCTGCTGTGCTCTCCTCCTCCTCGCCGGGGACCAGTGGCTAGCCTGGGCAGGTCCTCCTCCTGGCAGTGGCAGAGGCGCAGGACGGCAAACCCCAGGACATCAGCCCCTTCCCAGTCTCTGCCTGTGGCTTGTCTAATTGCCATCTGCAGGCCATAGCAGATCACAGGGACAAGCCTAGAGTCAAGGTCGGGGTGCCAGGGGCAGGTTACCCCACCCAGGGTGGGAGGCATTGCCGAACTTCATGGAGAAGGACACAGGTGTGGGAAGGGGTGGAGGTTTGGTTGTGGACATGGTCTGCCTCCAGGGGCTGTCCGACCACTCTGACACCTTCACTCTGGGTATAAAATGGGGAGCCATGTAGGGCTTTGAGCCAGGGAGTGAGTGATCAGTCCTGGGTGTTACCAGCTCCGTCCTGCCACCCCTTGAGGCTAGATTGCAGCCAGCCCAGGGAGAAAGCAAGAGCCCTAGGAGACTGTGGCAGTCACCCAGGTGGGAGGGGCAAGAAGTGGCTGCCTCCGCACCTGCTGTGAAGGCCAAGCCAGCAGGAGTGGACGTGGGGTGGGGGGAGATTGAGAGAGAGAGAGACAGAGAGAGAGAGAGAGGAGTCAGGGCAACTCCAGGGCTTGGGCCTGTGAAAAGAAAATCCAAAGTGGAGGTGCTAAGTTGGAGGTATCTGAGGGGGAGCTGGGGGGGGCATGAGGAGTCGGAGCCTAGTCTCACGCACACTCACATGGGATTTGACCTGTTGAACTGGGCTGCATCGTAAAACCATCTACGTTTGATTTGAGCTGTTAATACTGGGCCTGATCACCAACCTGGAGCGACAAACTGGATAGATCCGCCGAGACGTCCTGAGCTGTTAACCAGCCGTCCTCAGTCGTGGACTGTGCTAAAACCTTCAGGTTGTGCAAACTTCCTGCAAACCTTCGTAAGCGCCTGCCCAGCCTCACCTGCACGGAGCACTGTGTAGCTGCTTGCTGGATCCGTGTCTCCCGAATTGCAGTTCCTAAGACCCTGATTAAAACGACTCTTCTTTTTTTTTCTGCTCCAAAGTGTTGGTTTTATTTCTTGATAGTTGACAGGCATGAGCAAGTGAATCACGGAGGCCCCATCACTTGAGGCGGGGGAAGCGGCAGAGGAGGGGGTTGAGGAGGGATCGGAATCCAGTTTTGGGCACCAATGGGGGATTTTGAGCAGAGAGGCACACTAAGACTCAGGACTTTAACCGTCACCCTGGCCGTTGTCAGAGTAGAGGAGGGGCAGGGAGGCCCTGAGCCTCCTTCCTGGGACTGCCGGGGGACTGGTCAGGTCTGTGGTTTGTTTGAAAGTAGGTCCATTTGGTTAAAGCTGGAATCAGAGAATTTGGAGGCTACAGAGTCCAGGCCAAGGATTTGAAGAATGACAGAGGCTCCGTTCACAGGGTTGGGCCCTGTTTTTCTGCTCCTGCCGGCCGCTGCTGCTTGGCATATGGGGACCGTGTTCTAGAACTTTCCATGTTTCAAGACATACTGGAAATGCAGATTTTTATATAGGGAATCTTTCACTTTTCAAATATTAGGAATGAATTCAAATTTAAAAAAAAGATCATTTTGGGGCTCCAAGAAAGTTACTGGTGGAACAGCCCTCAGGCTTTGGGTTAGTGAGCTGTCGTCCAGAGCAGCCCCAGCCCCTGGGAAGGCCAGGTTTCCTTCTTCCAGGCCGGGCCCTGTCTTGCCCCTGCTCCCCCTGCCCCAGGGATGGCCCCTGGAATGTACGGGTCGGTCATCTCTGTGACTCGTAGAACCTGAGAATGTCGGGGACAGAAGGGGAGTTCCTCTTGTTCCCAGGTGCACACACTGGGGCCCGGAGATGGGGCTGTCATTGCTCTCCAAACACTTGCCCCTGAAGGAGGGCCAGCCCCGGGTGCAAAAGACTCCAGGTATTGGGGTGAACCCATAAGGAAAAGTCCCTGAGTACCTTAAGGAGACATGGTTGGGAAGAAGGACAGGGGGATCAGGTGCCAGGAGTGTGCAGGGCTGTGCTCAGCCTCTAGGAGCACAGATTGGGCCAGATCCTGGAGGCCTGCCTGGAGGCGGGACAGCAAGCTGGGGCTCCGAAGGGGAGGGGATAGTTCACCCCCAGCCTTACTGTGTGAAGGCCTGAGCGGGCCTCTGGCAGGGGAGTGTCTCATTTGTCTGCAGAGATCATGGGAAGGGCTGGCCTGTCTGAGGTTGTCAGAGTGCAGGGGCCTGCTGGCTTTTGAGACAGGAGGGAGAGGCCGGGTCCAGGTGGCTTCAGGTGCCATCTTCAGTCCCCATGGACCATAGAGCCAGCCGGCCACTGTGGTTGCCCCCAGGCCTGTGCCAAGTCCCCTGCAGTGTGTGGGGGTCCGTGACCTCCCTGCCCTCAGCCAAGCTCGCAGCCTCGGGCCACCCAGCCCCCGCCCGCCCCTCTTCCTCTCAGGTTGGCTTCCCACAGGCCCACCTTGGGTCAGGGCCTCCATTCCCCCAGGGGTCCAGTGGGACACTGCCCAGGCTGCCCCCAGCCCCACGCACTCTCCTCGGCCCCCTTTCCCAGGCTCCACCACGCGTTCCCCAGTCCCAGCCTGGGGGATGGCCCTCCATGCCGGCCCAAGGCCTGGAACACGACCACCTGTCTGTCCCAGGGCTGTGGGCTGTGGGCCAAGGGGGGGGTTGGTGAGTGACCTGAGGAAACCTCCAGACTGCTTCTTGAAGGAAGGGGAGGAGGAGCGTGTCCTGCAGCCAGGGGAGGGACAGGAAGGGCTGGAGGGGCCAATGGGCCTCAGGGAGGGGTGGCACACTGCTGTTCACTGCCCAGCGCCTGGTTCTAACCAGCTGTGCTTCCTGTCTCGCTCCCCTCAGCTGACATCATCTCTACTGTCGAGTTCAACCACACCGGAGAGCTGCTGGCCACAGGCGACAAGGGCGGCCGGGTTGTCATCTTCCAGCGGGAACCAGAGGTGCGAGGCGCAGGGTCTCAGGGGAGGTGGGATGGGGGCAGAGTCAGGTGTGGGGGGTGTGGTGGGAGGAGGGCAGGGTCTAGTGGGAAGAGGAGTCTGGTGGGGCAGGATCTGGTGGGGGTGGGGTTTGGTGGGGTGGGAGGTGGGCTGTGGGGACTGCATTCCCACCCGCAGGGGGGCCTTTCACCCACAGATACCAGGATTGCAGCTCTTAGGGGAAGCTGCCCTGGCTCCACCACAGTATCCCTGGGGTGGAGGGAAAGGGGTGCTCTGGGATACAGGGGCAGGGTTGGTTCTGGCGGGCCAGGGGTACGAGTCCTCCAGGTGGGCTTGCAAAGCCTTGGCTGAGCCCACACTCAGTGGATGCTTGTGGATTGATTGCTCCCTGGGGGCAGTGCTCTGTCCTAGACCCCTAGACCATCAGGACTGGGGAGCCAGTTGCCGTGGCTTCTGCCTCCAATTAAACCTTCTTCTGCCTGGGTGGCCTGGCGTTGTCCTGGCCAGAGCGGGGAGGGGAGGGGGATCCACTCTTGTCCTGCCGTCCACGGCCCTCAGGCTGGGCTTGGCAGTTTTGCTCAGGCCCGGGCCCTTGCCCCCACCCTGCACCCCCAGCCCCACCCTGTGGGGTTTGTTGTCTCACAAAATAACGGGTAAGACAGGTGTGGCTTGGGACAGCTCACCCAGGGGCGAATTTTTGGAAACTGAAAGAACCTCTGGGGTGAAAACACCCCTACTGCATTCAGACGCCTTGCTAAGTATCCTACATCCCTTCTCATTGGCTCTTCGTTGCTCACCCTGGAGGGTGAGGATCCGCACCCACTTTACAGATGAGGAACTCAGAGAAGCCCCCCCAGCTAGTGACCAGCAGACCAGGGATGGGACCTGGGCCTGCCCGACTCCAAGACCATGGCCTGTAACTTACACACCACCCAGCAACGGGGGCGTCTCCCCCGGCACAGACCTGGGGAATTCGATGCGGAGGACATCCCCGAAACCAGGGAGGAGGGAGGCAGGGCTGGGGGGAGGGAGGGGAGGAAGAGGAGCTGCAGGATCATCGCCCCTGCGTTCACTCCTGAGCATGGCCCCCTGCGGACCGTCTGGACCCTGACTTTACCTTGGTCACTGACAACCCGCCCTCACGACAGGCCTATTGGTGCAGTTAGGTGCTGTTGTTCCCCACGTTTTACAGGTGAGGAGATGGAGCTGGAGGGTTCCACATAGTTTACCAAGGGTACCTACTAGCAGGTGGCTGCTAACCAGCTACCCAAACATGGCACTGTGGCTGGCATGTGTGCGTTTCACAAGATGGACCACAGGGTCCCACTGGCGAGGCCAAGCCTTCCTTTTGCCAAACTGCAGAAAGAAATTAAATTGGTAGATGCAAGTTTCTCAATTTTGAATTTTTCTCTTTACTTTTTTGCTTCATTCTGGTCCCACTGACCTTTGGCTTAGCGAGTGCTTAGAGGAGATTAAGTAAATTACAGGCAAAAACATTGAAGAACTTTAAAGCTTTTCAAAGTTAAGACAAGGATAGGAATATAAATATATTAGTAGATACTTTTAGAAAATTAAACACTTGAAATTCTGCTTCATTGAATGTCTTCACTTGTTCCTGGTTGTAGTTTCATGTTGTCATGTAAACTTGAATTGTCTCCCAGGAAAATGGTTCCTGTTGCATGCAGTGGACTCAGCACCTCACATGAGGGTCCTTTTATTATAAGGAGCTCTGCTGCCTAAACCAGGATGGGCACTACTGAGGAGAGTCAGGAAATCATATTCCAATCCAGGTCTGACATTGTAGCATGTTCTGCTCCAGTGTAAAATCCACTCATTTATTCCTTGAGTCAGGCCTGAGTTGTATGTGTGCAATTCATGGAGGTCGCTTCACCTCTGAGCCTTTGCTTGCTCATCTGTAAAATGGGGTGAGTTGTGGTACCTACCACCCAGGAGGCCTTGAGGACAGAATGAGCTGAGGTGCAGGAAACGCTCAGCTCCATGTCTGGCACATAGTAGGTGCTCAGCAGACGTGAACTAGGGTGGCTGTTCTTGCTTATTCAACTGATGAAGAGGCAGAGCTTGGCCATGGCCACACAGCGAGTTATGGGCCATTTAAAATGGAGAGTTTCCTTTGCCCCTTGAATTGGATCCCCTGGCGCTGCTGGCACCTGGTCGCCACGGCTGCGTCGGGCCCTCCAAGGTGTTAGCCGCGGCCCTTACCTGTCGTGGTGCTCAGGCCCCTGCTGTGGGGTTTCCTTGCAGAGTAAAAATGCGCCTCACAGCCAGGGCGAGTACGACGTCTACAGCACTTTCCAGAGCCACGAGCCGGAGTTCGACTATCTCAAGAGCCTAGAGATAGAAGAGAAAATCAACAAGATCAAATGGCTCCCGCAGCACAACGCCGCCCACTCGCTGCTGTCCACCAACGGTGAGGCCGCTGCTGTCTGCGGCCGTGTGTGCCGCGTGTCCGTGCGTGCATAGGCGCAGGTTGTAACCGCTTCTTATCAAATGTTTGTTTTGGGGGGTTTTTTCTTTCTTTTTTTTTTTTTTAGGGACAGGGTATTGCTCCGTCGCCCAGGCTGGAGTGCAGTGCTCACGGCTCACGGCAGCCTCCAACTCCTGGGCTCGAGCGATCCTCCTGCCTCAGCCTCCCGAGCAGCTGGGACCGCAGGCATGTGCCACCACGCCTGGCTAATTTTTTTTTTTTAATTTGTAGGGACAGGGTCTCACTGTGTTGACCGGGCTGGCCTGGAACTCCTGGCCTCAAGCAGTCCTCCCGTCTGGGCCTCCCCAAGTGCTGGGATTACAGACAAATACTTGTTTTTTATGTCACTTACCTTGTGAGCATTTTTCTAGGTCTTTAGAACTCCTAACAAGTAATATTTGTGCAGCACGTAAATCCCATCAAGTGAATATGCCGGAGCTTCCTCGCTTCTCCATGAGGCTGGACTCGGGGCTTACTCCCCCCACTGTAAATGGCTCTGCCGTAACCATGTTTGTGAACGCTTTTCTTTGGGGTAAAGCGTACAGGGAGCTTGATGTTCCCAACAAGGGGCGAGGTTAGTAAGCACAGTGGTCTGACCTCTTGGTCACTCTGTCTCAGGGAGGGACACGTGCCCCCAGGCCCCAGGCCCCAGGCCCCAGGCCAGCTTCCCGTGGTCTGCTCTGAGCAAGAGACCTGGGGCCATCCTGCTCGGCCAGCAGTGGGCAGCAGCTCCCCACAGCCGCTCCCTCTGCCCAGCCCCCTTCCCCCTCTTCCCCATGGGTCAGAGGAGCCTGAGCTCAGGGCAGGGCACACTTTCCCTGACCTCTCTGCCGAGCCAGGTATCCTGCTGTGACGTTCTGGCTCCTCCAGGCACCAGGCTTGCCCTCCCACCAGGCACCTGCCCTTCCGATTTTGTGCTCCTGGAGGCTCCTTAAGGGTGAGGTCTGTGTCCCCTAAGGGGTGCCTGGGACAGGGTCCTGCTCAGCCAACGAGCCAGCAGGGCCCTTCCCCTGTGCAGGAGCAGAGGCAGTGACACATCCTTGTCCTCACTAAGGACAGGCCGCCTGGGGGCAGGAGTCTCTGGTGAGTGCTAAGCCTCATACACTTTTTAAAAAATCATTTAAGAGGGATGCGTCACTTTCTTCCTGCATCTCTGGAGGAAAGGTCATCTTTTGGAGCTCCCTGCACTCCCTGCCCCCAAACCTTCCCACCCGTGGTTTTGAATCCCAGCCACAGCCTTTCCTGATGGACGTTGATATCAGTTGTCCATGGACGCAGTGGTGTTTGTTTTGGCTACTGGAGTAGTCAGGTTCTCCAGAGAAGCAGAACCAATAGGGTGTGAGAGAGAGAGACTGTGAGCGTGGAGACCGGCAAGTCCAAATCTGCAGGGCAGGCGGCAGGCTGGAGCCAGGGGAGAGTTGCAGTTCGAGTCCAAAGGCCTCTGTTGAAAGAATTCCCTGTTTCCCCCGGGAGGTGCGTTGTTATCTAGCTAACTAACGTGGATATTCTGTTCTGTGTTCTGTTGGTTAATTTTGTGTCTTGCTTTACTTTATTCTGTTTTTAAAGATAAAACTATCAAATTATGGAAGATTACCGAACGAGATAAAAGGCCCGAGGGATATAACTTAAAGGACGAGGAAGGGAAACTTAAAGACCTCTCCACAGTGACATCACTGCAGGTGAGACACTGAGCACAGAAGATGCTGGCAAGTAGGAAGCAAGCTTACGCTTCTTTTATTAAACGGTGAGGATTTTAGGACCTGCAAGGCCTTTGAGATTTGAGCCAGAGTCGGGTTCACATCCTGGCCAGGTGCTTACTTGTTGGGTGGCCATGGGCATTTCCCTGCTCCCTGCCTCAGTTTCCTCACCAGCAAAATGGAGGCGATCATGTTCTTCTGGGCATCTCGTGAGCATGCGGTGTGGTGGTACATGTCTATAAAGTGCTTTTCACCTATAGCTGAAGGTGGAAAGCTTGTCAGATAATCCCTTATTATATGAAGGGGAAACTGAGGCCTAGGGAGGGGCAGCAACTCACCCAGAGCCACTCAGCTGAGTGCGGGCAGAGCCAGAAGGCGAATCGGTCAGCTGAGCTTAGTGGCTCCCAAGCCCTTGCCGAGGGCAGGGGGAAGCCTGGAGCTTGTGAGGCTTGCAGCATTCACAAGGGCCCAGCTCGAAAGGTCGCGGGGATATAAAAGAGCCAGGAAGGTTAAGTTGCAGAGCCGTGCCGAGGCGAACACTTGTCCCCAACGACATTAAAAGGCAAAAGGACTCGTGTTTCTTCCAGCCGCGAGGCTGAGACACAGAAGAAAGAGTTCTGGAGTCGGGAGGCCTGGGTTCACAGCCCACGTGTGCCACTTCCTGGCAGTGTGACCTTGGGCTAGGCACTTGGATGCCTTGTCCAGAACGAGAATAAACACTCCAGGAAGGAGCACGTGTCTTCCCGGCATGCTCGCCATCATAGCTCATTTAACTTTCCCCAGGTTCTGTAAAGTGGGCACGGTTATTATCACCCGCGTTTTGCAGGTGAGGAGGGCTGGGGTCCAAAGCCAGGAAAGCCTGGCTCCGGGGTCGGTGTCCCAGTCCCCTCCGTGAAGTGCGGAGAGGTCCCTGCCTCACGAGTGGGTGCCGGGGTGGCAAATGGCGTCCTGCTATACACTCTGTAAAGTTGGTCTCCTTCCTTCTCCAGCAGGGCAGGAGGCACCTGCAGCCGCTTTGTTCATCCCTGGCTTCCCGAACTGTGCCTGGAACATGCGCTTTGCACATGTTTGTCGGGGGTCATTCTGGTGCCCAGCTAATTCCAGCTTATTCCAACGTGAGCACCTGTGTACCCCAGTCTGCTCTAGGCACCTGGAGGCCACAGTGAACAAAGACCCTGGTGGCCACTTCAGGGCAGGATCAGGTCCATGTCTTCTTGGTGCCCCCAGCGCCTAGGTCAGGCCTGCTCAGAAGAAGTGAGCTCAGAGCGCTGATGAAGGAGCCAGGGCGAGTACGGGAGGTGATCTGCCTCCCACGTTCTAGTGCCAATTCGAGAAGGCCAGGCTCACATCCCATGAAATTCCTGCCTCCCTCGGTTCATCCCTTCACTACAAGTGTGCCGCTCCCGGCGAGAGATGGTGTCGCCTGATGGGATGGGAGGCATTAGTGCCTTTCCGGGCTCTCACACAAACTGCTGGCAAATCTGCTCACTGCTGGTGGGTGGCTGTGGCCAGTTCCCTGCTCTGTGCCTCAGTTTCCTCACAGCAGAATGGAGATGATGCCCTGTTTCTCTGAAACAACTTAGCAGGCTCACACATGGCCCAGCCTCATGTGCCCTTCCCCAAAGAGGTGTAGCAGGTGCACACATGCTAAACATCCTGCAAGTTGTTATGAATATAAAGTGGTAATCAATGTTGTTCCTGAGAAGGAGAAATAAATGTGTAAACACATTGGCCTCCAGATGACTGGAAAATTGCACAAATAAATTCTGGGGAAGCAGGGAAGCCAATTAGCTTCCATGTTGACTAATGAGGGGAATGGTGACCCCTCTCCACCCCCAGCCCCGAGACTGTTTCTAAGGGTTTCAGCTAGAAGGGACACGATGATCACATCCTGATCGCCTGGTGTTGGAGGCAGAGCCAGCAGCCTGTGGGAATCCCTCCCAGCATTGGGGACTTTTCTCTGTAAGTCACACACATCGCAGGACACTTAGCTGTAAACTGAGCTGGAGGAGGTAGAAGGAAGAACTGGGGTGTCCTGGTCTGTCCTCCTCTTGCTCTTCCCTTGTTTGTGTCCTGTTTTACCTGAGCCACCCCTGCCCTGCGCAGCTTTCTGCCCAGTCCGTGCAGTTAGCACTGGAGGCAGCTGTTATTAACTGAGGAGCTGCTCTGCGCTAGGCCCTGGGCTGGGTCCTTGGGGTGCTAGAGGTGAGTAAGGTAAAGCTCAGTCGCTGCCCCCCAAGTGTTCCCAGCCCCTAAGGAAACAGACAGGGAGTCACCATCGCACTGGTGGTCAGTGCTGTGAGAGCCCCAAGAAGCCTTTCTCTACCTTGTCTTTTTGTGAACTCCTATTCATCCTTTAAAACCCTGCTAGTCTTCACCTCTTTAAAGCCTTTCTACACAGGCCAGAAGAAAATCACTGTACTTCCTCAGTCCACTCTAGCCTTCTGTATCCAACACCGTTCTGTCCTTAGTGTTTGTGTGTCTGTCTTCCTGCCCCTACCCTGACGAGACTGTGGCTTCTGGGAATGGGGAGGGTGCATGTTTTATTCATGAACCCCTCGAGCCTTCAGGGCAGGTTTCTTTTCACTCTTTCCCTCCTTTTTTAAAAAAAAGTCTTTGAAATCTAGTTTGGGGGACAGCAGTGAGTGGCTGGAACACTGGGTGAACTGTCCCAAGGCTGCCAGGAGAAAACAACGTTGCTGGGAGGAGGGAGATAGACGGAGACGCCAGCACTTTGTCCGTGACGCTCGGGCTCCTCCGGAACAGCTGGACTCCTCTGTCTCCTGCGAGTCCAGGGACCCCCGGGGGCAGCGGCTGCCCCCCGAAGGAAGGGCAGGTTAGGAGCTGACCTAGAATCTGACCCACGGGAACATGCACAGGGAGGACCCCTACAGGGTCCAGACACGCCAACACCGACTCCCAGGCATGCAGCCTAGAAGCACATGGACGCAGAGACAGCAACACAAGAACTACCTAGAGCCAGGCAGGCCGGCACACCAATGCTGCACGCACACGCTCACATACACTCATGCATGTACACGCGTATGCACACATGTGCGTGCACTCATACATGCACTTACACAAATGCACACTCACCCACCCACGCCGGTGCCCTGGTGCATGAGAAAATCTAACGTGGGCTGCAGAGCTGCACCTGCACCAAGGGGACTCAGTGCCCATTGCTCCACTGCAGCACGGAAGCTGTCACCTCCCGTCCCAGCTGTCCCCTGCGAGATCAGGGACCCAGCCCACTCATTTATTCGCTCACCCATTCACTCATTCACTGGAGGCCGTCTCTGTGCTGGGCCCTGGGCCAAGTACCAGAGAGACGGAGAGATAAACCAGAGAAGACACATCGTACCCCTAACTGGTCCCCAGCCCACTGGGGAAACGGACGGGAGTAGACAACAGCAGCAGGGTAGGTCAGGGCTGTGACAGGGCAGTAGGGGCTCCCGGGGGCCTGGCCCAGCCTGAGCATGGGGCGGGGCTGGGGAGGTCCCCTGAGAGGAGATTCTCTCCTTGTAGGTCCCACGTCACCGGAGTCCCACCACACAGCCTGTGTCAGGACCCTTCTCACGTCCCCTCCGGGGTGCCCTTCTGGCCTGGCACCAGCCCCGACTGCCTGAACCTCGGCCCCTCACCTGTTTTATTTGTCTTCACACACCTATTGCTACCTGAAATCTCTCTCTCACATTTGTGCGTCTGTCTATTGTCCTTCTCCTTGACTTGAGTCCAAGCAGCTTGTCTGCCATGACTTGTCCTCACCCAGCTGTGGCTAGATTCCTGGGATCCCGCGTGGTGATCACAGTCCTGTTCTGCCACCCTGCTCTTAGCCGACAAAGGTCTGCACAGCCCATCCCCATAAATGTCCCTCTGCCTCCACCCTGAGGCTGGCCTCACGGGCTCTCTCTTGGGCACTGTTCCCATTACCCCTGCAGCACCCCCGCCCAGGGCTCACCCTGGGGGCATCTGCAGACACCCAGGTGTCAGAGGCCTGATCTCCCCTAGCCACCGAATCAGGAGGTGGAGGAGGGCCCCTCGCATGGACTGAGAACTCACCATGTGCTAAGCGCTGTTCTAAGCACACTTAAGCGGCATCAACTCATGGAATCTTCCAGAAGTCCCTGAGCAGGCACCACCATTACTCTCTTTACAGAAAAGGAAACTGAGCACAGAGAGGTGAAGCCCAGTGAAGGTGACAGCTGGCAAGAGCCGGCAGTCAGGGTTGAGAGCCCGCCCCTTCCCACCACGACACCCTCAGGGGTGGTTGCACCTGGCGACAGTCCTGGCTCTGTCATTTCCTAACTCTGCGACTCCACGAGTCTGCTTGCCCTTGGCATCCAGTCTTGTCATTGGTGAAGTGGGGATGGCAATGCCAGCTTCCATTTCCTCAGCATCCAGGCCAGGCCTCGGGAGAGATTGGAGGCTGTCTCTGTCTGTCTGTCTGTCTCTGCACCTCTGAAGACCTCACAGTTCACTGGAACAGAGAGCTGTGCCCGAGGCACACTGCAGCACGTGATGAGAATCCCAGCAGAGGAGCGCGCAGCATGCTGGGGCGAGCAGGGCGTGGGTACCCCTGCCAGGACAGGCTGTGCACCCCAGGAGCTGTTGCCTCTAGGTCTTGAAGGAAGAGTCAGAGTTCAGTAGGAGTGAAAGAGGGAGAGCATTCCAGACAGAGGGCATGGGGATAAGAGAGCCCCAATGTCTGATGCCGTCATAGGGACCCCTCGCAACAACCCTCCGGGATGAGTTTGTATGAGTCAGGCCAACTTGGGCAGCTGTAACAAACAGCCCCTGCTTCCAGGGCTGAACACAGAGATGTATTTCTCACTGTGGATAAGGCCAGTGTGGGTGTTCTGGTTGTGCACGGCTCTCCTGCAGGCTCCTTCTGTCCCCATCCCATGTGCATCCATCCCTGAGGCTTGGGTCCTCACCTTCCAGGCAGAGAAGGCACACCCACTGCTTAACCACACTAGCCCACAAGCACCATGCATCACTTTGCTCACATCCCATTGCTCAGAACTAGTCACATGGCCACACCCAGGTGCAGTGGCAGCAGGGAACTGTGGTCCCCACCTGGGCAGCCACTTCCCACTGCCAGCACTGTCTCATGGGAGGAAGACGCTAAGGTTTGGGAGACAGTTGGCAGCCTCTGTCACGGTATCTTTTGATTCCATTTCAGAGATGAGGAAATTGGGGTGCGGAGGGTTCAGTCACTCATTCACAGACACACACCATCCCTGCCAGGGCTCAACCCAGCCCAGGAGCCCGAGTGAAGGAGGCGGCCTTCACTGCAGGGCTGGGTGGGCAGTGGACGTCCACCAGCTGCCACTGCCTATTTCAGACCGTGCAGGATTAGGAAGGGCGCCCACACCGGCGTCCCCACCTCGAATTTAGATCACGTGCCCCTGCGTGCCATTTCCTGATGCTGCCGCCTGGCCTGCTGGCCGCCCTCCCTTCTCCCTGCGCGGCCTCTGCGCTGACGCCCCTTCCCCTCCGCAGGTGCCGGTGCTGAAGCCTATGGACCTGATGGTGGAGGTGAGCCCTCGGAGGATCTTCGCCAACGGCCACACCTACCACATCAATTCCATCTCTGTCAACAGCGACTGTGAGACCTACATGTCTGCGGACGACCTGCGCATCAACCTCTGGCACCTGGCTATCACTGACAGGAGCTTCAGTATCCTTCACGCGGCCCGCACGGCCGTCTCCCGCGGAGGGTGGCTTCCGGGTGGGCTGGTTTGGCCGTGAGCAGGCTGGTTTGGGGGCTTCTGTTTTGTTTCAGTTCCTAAATGAGGTGTCTTCTGACTCGCAGGATATGAGGTCCAGATATGGAATCATACGCTGCGTCTATTTCTGAAAACCTTAAAATCAGGGCTACCGAGTGTTGCATTTGGTCCCTTTCCTCCCCCAGGGTGGCCAGGACCCCTGTCATCCTGGGGCCTCACCAGAGGCCAGGCAGGAGATGGGGAGTCCAGGGTTCAACCGCCTAGGAGGAGGGACGGCTGGCCCACCCCAGACACTCGGGCCTCCTCCTTGGGGCCCCAGGCAGGCTGTGTCAGTGTCAGCGAGCAGCACTGGGGTCCTGCCTAGGGCTTAGAGTGACAAGAGTGTCCCAGGGACCTGCTCAGAGGTCCCCTGTGTCGGAGCAGGCTAGGGGCAGTAGCATTGACGAGCCCCCGCTGACCAGTGAGGAAAGAGCCGGTGACATGTGAGCATTGGCCTGGGGACGGGCGAGGCTCGGCCCACCAGGGGCTGCTGTGGACAGGGCGGGCAGGTTAAGATGTCACTATTCTGCGGAACAGTAACAGTGGTAATAATAATAATATCCAGTGTGGCTCCATGTGCCAGGTCTGTGCTTAATATCAGCGTGTGGTGATTTTAATTCACGTCATCTTCATAGCAACCCTATGAGTCAGGTGCTGTCATGATCCCCCTTTACAGACGAGGAAACAGAGGCACAAAGAGCCCGAGGTAATTTGCTCAAAGCTCATAGCTGGCAAGTGTCAAAGCTGGCATTCAAACCCAGGCCCTCACCCAGAGTCCCCACTTCTACCCTCTGCGCCCAGCCGTCCTTTGTGAAGGGTGCCACCCGGCATGCAGTGACGGGGTAGGAGGACCCTCCTGAGAGACTTTGTGCAGTCAGACGGCCTCCAGCGCCGGGCAGCCGCGGGCACCCAGAGCTGAGACGACTCAGCCGCTGCCACAAGCAGCTCCTGACAGCGGGGGTATCACGCCTGCTACTGCCGCGTCTCACTGGTCAGGGGCGGACTGTATCCCTCGGAGCAGAACCCAGGACTTGCCGAGGGCAGTGAGGGAGCAGGAGGGAACAATCTGGGAGGCAGGGAAAGAGGGTAACAAATGGCTTTGGGGAGCTGAGAGCCAGTAATGGCCAGGGAGACCCTCAGGAACCAGGAGGAAGGGAACCGGGAAGGGCTCGGGGCAGAGCGTCGGATGTTCCCTGAGCCCAGCAAGAGGGTGTGGGGCCAGTGCACGGGCTTCAGAGTCAGAAGGTCTCTGTGTGAGCCTGACTGCGAGCTTCCAACTCTGTGACCTTGGATGAGTTACCTCCCTCTCTGAGCCGCGGTCTTTTTAGTAACCCCTCCTGCGTAGTACTATAGTGTGCATAGTCAGTGAGCCCCTCTGGGTGATGTGCCCACACCAAGTCAGCACTTAGTAGGTGTGAGGAAACACGAGCATCTGTCTCCTTTCTCCTGCCGCAAAGCAGTGGAGTGCCCGAGCCTGGCGGGGAAGTGGATTGGGATGGTTGGGAAGGTTCCTGGAAGAGCCGAGGCCAGAGCCGCTGAGAGGTTGACGCTCAGATTTGGCTGGGCGTAGAGGGCTGAGCTGGGCATCTGTCTGACCCTCTGTTCAGATGGAAAGTGCCATGAGCCCCGTGTGTCCTCAGTGCTCAGAGCATCGGTTGGCCAGGACGTGTTTTGCCGCAAGGGCATTTACTGACTTGACATAAGTATAAGGGAGCTTCAGGCACAGGCGGATCGGGGTGGATTGCATGCGGTGGGTTGCCTCTGGTCTCTGCTCTGGCTTCAGTCTCAGGCTCCGCATGGTGGTCAGTTGGCGCCAGCAGCTTGGGCCCCACCCTCTTGGAGTAAAGTCCAGGAGAAAAGAGGCCAGTTCTCTCTGCTGTCCCTCCAGGACCCTCGATGGCACTCGTTGGCTCTGACTGGGCCTCAGGGGCACCCTCTGAGCCAATCACTGTGTGTGTGGGGGGATGCAGTGCTCTGGTTGGCCAGGCTGGACGCACATGCCCCTCCCCGGCACAGAGGGGGTTAGTTCTGCCCCCAGCATGGTGTCTGGGTGTCGGGGAGGGGCGGCTCTTTGGCGGAGAAGCAGGCGCTGCCCAGGAGTTGGGGGCCTTATGGTGGGCTGTGCAAACAGATGTCCACTGCCCAGTCTGAGGCTGTTGACTGGCTTCCTGGCAGAATAAAATGCAGGAGCTCCAGGTCTGCACAGCGGGGGAGGGTGTGGGACTCACAGGGCTTCCTGGACAGTGTTCTGTAGTTTACATATCAGGTGCCACTCAAAGACAGTGGTGATGTTACCATCACCCCATTTTACAGACGAGGAAATGGAGGCTCGGGAGACTAGGGGCTGCCCCGAAGTCCCCAGCTGGTAGGGGCAGAGCTGGGACTCGCGCTCTCAGTGCTTCCTCCCCGCCTGGGGCTGCCCACTGCGCGCTGGGACAGTGGCAGCCACCCTCCTGGAGCCCGGGTTTCCTTATACCCACCCACTTTCCCTCTCTGGACTGTTGTGAGGATTTGATGATACTCTGGATGCTGAAGCCCTTTAAAACTGTAGAGCCCTGGAAGTATGTAGGGGAGTGTGCTTCCTTCATTAATTCAACCGTTAATTCCTCGGTGCCTCTTCTGTCCCAAGCCCCGTGGGGATGAATGGAAGAAACTCAGCCCTTGCCTGGAGGGCCTCATGGGCCGCTGGGGACATAGCCCTCACATGGGCTGTGTAAGGATGTCGTCCTTGCTGTAGCCAGCCAAGGAGGGGAGAGAAGGCGATGGGGGGGAAGCGCCCCGGGCTCGGGGACGCTGCCCAAGAGCTTGGTACACGCAGGGCGGTGCACCGGGGCCGCCTGGCCGGTGCTGTGAGGGGTGGGCTCTCTCCTGGGGCTCCAGGCATTCGCAAAACCCCTTCATAGCTGTCACTGCCTCTGCATGCCGCATGTTCTTTAACTTACTTTTCTTATTTTTTCTAATTTTTATTCATTGTCTTTAAGTTGCTTTATTTTTGCTTAAATAACTGTCTTTTGAAAGGGAATTTAATTTCAGTACCATAAGCTAAAATAAAACATATCACATACCATAAACAGGAGGTAGCCGTAATGACAAAGGCCATGAAAACAAAGCAATGGTGATAAAACCCATCCTCAGCCCTGTCCAACAGGACTTTCTGTGACAATGGGCTGCTCTCTCTGCACTGCACAGGTGGCAGCTACTAGCCACACATGCCTGGTGAGTGCCTGAAGTGTGGCTAGGGTGACTGAGACAACATCATTCGTCTAATTTAGTTTTAACTAATCCAGACTTCAAGTTAATTAAATGGCCACGTGTGGCTAGTGGCTGTGGAGCTGGGCAGTTCAGACTGCGTGCCGCTTGTCAGACCCAGGGGCTGGTTCCTTCTGCAGGGAGGGAGGTAAGCAAGCGCTTGAGCATCAAAGGTGGGAGTGCACAAAACAGCGACTTCTTGCTCATTCATCAAAAGGGTTGAATCCTTCCTTGGTGTACGCGTCTGTGTTTTGTTACTGAAGGCTGTGCCTACCTCCCACTTAACTGCTTCCAGGGAACAGAAAGCCATTAGCACTTTGTAAGCAGAGGAGCGTCACCAGCCAGCTCTGGGGGGCTATGAGTGTGTGTCATGGATGGACTAGATTCCAGCAGACAAGCTTGGTAGCCAGGGGACCAGCGAGGGGGTCCAGGGAGAGAGAGTGGGGGGCAGGGCCGGGATGTGGCCGTGCATAGGAAGCAGTGAAGGATGGAGACTTTGTAGATTTGGGCTGTATCATAACTGTCTTTGGACCAAGGTGGCCACAGGACATTCGAAAGGTTAATTGTGGACAAGAAAAGAGAGCTGATGCATCCCAGGACTGCAGACACAGTCCTTCCTAGTCAGTACCGTCAGCCTGGCCTCCTCATCCCATCCTGAACATACAAATTGTACCCTGTCCATGTGCTTGAGAACATGCCATTCACCTGCAGATATTTACTGAGCACCTACTATGTTCCAGGCCTTGTGTTTGGTGCTGGAACCAGTCAGATACAGATCTTGCCCTCCAGGGATGGAAAGACGAGAAACCATTAGTAAAGTAGCCAGTACTGGAGCACATGATCAGTGCTGTGGGGCATTGGTGGGCCCAGCCAGCGTGGCCAAGTGCATTTCTCTCCAGCCACACCTGCTGCTGGGTGCAGGCGCCGGGTAGGTGGAGAGTGAGCCAAGGTGGTGGTTTTGCCAAGTGAACATGTAGACATGGAGCTGCTGTTGTATGCAAAGGAGTGAAAATAGTGATTATTGACCAAAGAATCTGAGCCAGGTAACGGATAGTGACATGGGGACTATCCGTGGATTGGGGGTCACTGGAGGGCCTGGGGGACCTCCCTGGCTGCAGATCCTGCCATATAACTCTGTGTCAGATCTTGTAGCTTCTAACTTTATGAAAATGAATTGTGAGTTGATCAAAATATAAGCATCCTGGCCCTTAGCGATAGAGGAGTGTGAACACATAAAATGCTAAAACTTCAGAGCTGGGCTCCAGGCAGCCTCAGCCTGCAAAACGTAGGCATTTGGGGGCATATGGTTGTGGAAACTTCTCCTGATCAGATTAATTCACCAGGGAACCACATTGCACCTGGCTCTCCCCATGGCCTCTTTCTGCCTGGCCACAGGAATGACAAGACACAGACCTGGAGCAGAGAGACGCAGCACATGTCCGTGGAAGCAAGCCTCCCTTGTCAGGGAAGGTGTCAGGGTGGTGGGCTGCAGGTGCCAGGATGGGGCTGATAGCAGCTGAGTAATTAGAAAAGGCATTTCTTTTCTGACATGGGAGGAGGCCAGAAAGGCAGCTGTGACTCCACGTGGAGCTGGGGAATTGCTCTGAATGTCTGAGACACCTTTTGAGCAAGTACCACTGGGAGGATTCTGGCTGTTGGGTGGTGACAGTTCTGGTTAGAGCTGACCAGAAAACGCGGGGTTGGAAGGCCTGTGCCCAAGCAGAGCGAAGGGAAGGGCGTGGTCTGGACTTGGAGGTTTGTATTCATTTAACTCTTGCTCCCTGGTATCTGTGCTTGGCCTGATGCTGCTTGTTCCAGCCTCAGAGTCCACGGGAAGTTTTTTGCTGTGTGACCATGTCCTCATGTCCAATCAGTGACACTTTCCATCTCAGAAAAATGGATTTTTAGTAACCGTATCAAGAGAAAGGAAAATTTTTTAGTAAAGGAGACAAAGAGGGCATTGCTCTGAGTGTTTGACACTAGGAAAGATGACTCAGAGGAGATGTCTGCTGCGATTCCATAATTGGCTGTTCTGAATCGAGTGGGGGAGCCTGGTGTTTGTTGGACCTCTGCTGTGGCCGGGCATGTTCATGATGCGGGCTCTTGCTCCAGTCACCAAGGCTCAAGCATCAGGAGCCCTCCCAGCCTCCATCCTCGCCCTCATCCTCAGGATGGAAAGAGGCACCAAGCCCTCCACTGTCCCCCATCCTGCCTTGCCTGGCCAGTCGGCCTTCTGCAGAGCTGCCAGAACCTTGGGTCTGAGCATGTCAGCCCCCGCTGAAGCTCTCGGGGGTTCCCCCTGCACCCTTGGTGATGGGCCCTTGCCCACCTTTCAGGGTCCTGCGCATCAGACTTGCTCACTCCGTCGGCCGCTGGGTTCCCATCATGGTGTGGGTGGGGGCGGGGCTCTGCCCTCCTCTGTCCCTTCCCCTGACCTGTCTGCCCACACACAGCGTCTCCCAGCCCATTGCTGGCACCTCTGACCTGTCCTTTCCACACCCAGCCTGGGCTGGTCAGAGCCGCTTTGGGCCAGCGGCTCCTTGGACTCCCTCTGGTCACATGAGTTTTCTGTTACTAGGAGGGCCTCCTCCATTTTCTGGTGGAAGCGCTGGGGTCAGGGACCTGGGGGAGGCCTCTCCATATCCCATGCTCTCCATGCCAGGCCCGGCACATGGTGGAGGCTTGTGAATGGTTGTAGGGGGAGCAGGCTGGACGTTTACCACATCCATGTGGTCTTAGGATATTGATACTCCCCCCCTCCCCGCGCCCTTCCCCGCGCAGCCTGTCTGAACTTGTCTGTCCCCTCCCTGACTGGGCTTCAGGTGGCTCAGAGACCCCAAGACCTGACACCAGTGGGCAGGATAGGCCCGAGCTCAGCCCCACTGCTCAACCTCGTGGGCCACCAGCTTCCACAAATGTGAAATGGGCAAAATTCTTTATCATAGGATATTTGTAAGGATTTAGAAATCTTTTACATGAAGGGCCTGGTACCTGATCTGGGGGGCCTAGCAAGAGGATGGTATTATTTTCTCTCTTAAATAACAGCCCCTCAAATGTTTAAGGCTGGTTCTCACAAAATCCCTGCATCTCTGATCTAGCGATCAGAGCTCTTTCTTCCCCGGTGTTGTTTCGACGTCTGTTTAAACAACCTCTCACGTCCTTTAGTACGAACATTTTGAGACTGTTATGCAGTCAGTGCTGAGTGACTTTTCTTGAGTTCAATGTGTCTTAAAGGTGACAAATTGCACAGGAGGCCTCGGCTGATGGACCTCTGCTTTATTTTTAGCACTGGAGAATTTTAGAGATGGGTCAATTGATTTTTTCCCCCTGAGCGATTTCTCATGGTCGAAGCTGGCATCACACCAAGCTTCAGCCTGGAACAAATTTTGAATTCCCATCTATGGAGCAGATCTCCATAGCCAGGTGGGCTGGAGGGGGTGCAGCGAGTGGCTGCAGGAGGCTTAGAACCTCGGTCAGCACACACCTGCCTGGGGGCCCTGCGTGTTCTTTGTACTGGGAGCAAAGGAGGGACCCACCAAGGTCCCTCTACCTGCTAGGCTCTGTGCTAGGCCAAGGAGCCCAGAGCCTGGGGTCCACCCCTGCCTCTGCCACTGGCCCTGACTAGTCACTCAGGCTTCCTCATCCACGTGATGGGGGTATGCCTGCTATACCGTGGACTCTGAGGGCCAAATGGCCTATGAGAAGGGGGCCTGATGTAGTGTAGACATGTGACCCTCACCAGCCCGTGACCCACTATGAGGCACCTTAAAGGCTGCTTCCTTGTCCTGCCCACAGTACCAGTCTATAGAGAAGGAGACTGGGATGTGCCTACTCAGAAATGCTCTGTCCATAGCTTATTGGATAAGAGAAACTGATGGTAAGAAGTAGCAGCCATGAGTCTGGACCCCTGGGCTTTGGCGCCAGCTCTCCTGCTACCCGCCCATGGTTCTGTGCATTCACTCGTTCATTGGACAGTATTGACCAAGAGCCTACTTTGTGTTGTGCATTTGACTAGGTGCTGGTGATACAGGAAGGGTGTTTGCCAGGGCCTGTAAACACAGTTGTATAGGTTGTCTACTGCATGAAGGAGGTGGTGAGTGGGGGCAGAAATCCAAGCCAGGCACCCTGGGAAGAAGGGCATTTTTTTGTTTTTCAATTCTGCACAGGAGTTGACTTTTTATAATTGCACAAAGGCACCTTTAGAGTGAATGGAGATCCTGATACTTCCCTCATGGAGTTTCTAGTTGAGCAAGAGGATGGGCGCTGAACAAAGCAAGCCTCAGGGAGCCCTGCGGTCACACCTTCCAAAGCATCCAGAGCCCAGCGGCCTCTCCCCCTGGCACGTGTCCAGGCCACCGTCACTCTGACCCTGACAATAGCAGTGACCTAACTGGCCGCCCTTCTTAGCTCTAGGAGCCCAGACTGCCAGGGTTCAAACCTTGGCCTCAAGATATAGTGACTCTGTGGCCTTGGTCGGTTTCCTCGGACTCTCTGTGCCTCAGTTCCCTGCCTGAATGATGAGGAGGAGCCCTGCGTACAGCAGAGGGATGCTGTGAGGACTGGGTGTTAGGAGAACATCTATCAAGCCTTTAGAACAACACCTGGCAAATAGTCACCCCCATGATCATTGGTGTCATTAGCTACGTTTCCCCTCATGTCCCTTTACAGTCTGTTTTCCAGCAACAACAGCAAGTTTTTTTTTAAAAATGTGAACCAGATCATGTCACTTCCTGTTCAGAACCCTCCAGCAACTTCTGCCAACTTGGAGTAAACTCCTGCCCCTTTCTGTGGCCTCTGAGTCCCTGCAGGTGCTAGCCCTGCTTCCTCCCTGGCTCACTTCCTCTTCCCCTTGCTCCCTGGGCTCGGCCTTCTTGGCCCCTCGATGTTGGTGTCCCCAAGTGGCCAGCCGTCTCCTGCTGCAGAGCCACTTTGCACTGGCTGTTCCCTCTGCCTATGAAGCTTCTCCACCCAGTCACCCTCGGCTGCTCGGTGGACACCTCCTCAGAGAGCCCTTCCCCGCGCAGCTTGTCTGAACTTGTCTGTCCCCTCCCTGACGCCCTCGAGCCCCTGCCCCATTATCTGCTCATTTCCACCTCGCCCGTCTGGACTGGCAGCTTCACGAAAGCAGGGACCTTGTCTCTTTTACCTGGAGTGAGGCCTGGTCCAGAGTAGATGCTCAAAGGATGGAACAATAAGGTGTGAGTGTTAGGATAAGGCAGGGAGGACCCCCGCCTTGGCAGAAGTCTCCTAGACATAAAGGTGTCGGTGCAGAGGCTTCTGTCCTGGACCTGCCACTTGGTCCCCTGGCAGGTTGCTTCACTTTGCCGGCCCCCAGTTTCCCCTTCTCTTGGATGGGGTGTGGTTGGACTGGCACCCTGGAAGCTATCTTTCAGTTCAGATGAGTGGATTATCCTCACCAAGTCTCTCTTGGTCTGGCCGCGTGGGACCTTGTGTCATGCCAGCGGCATGCTATAGCTAGCTTATACCAGCTTGCAAGAGCCAACTGTACGTACCTCTTTTCCAAATCCATGTTGATAGACATCACTTTGGTAGCTTGAATTTGGCCGTGGTGGTGGTATTTCCACAGATTTCTGTAAGCACTACAAAATCAGTTTCTCCCTTTGCCCCCTAGAGAGGTGGTTGTTGGAGTTACCAGAACACCTCTGCTTTGGGGCCTTAACAAGGCCAGGCAGGTGGTCCGTCAGTCTCCACTGTGACCAAGGGACTCCTGTAAGCAATGCCCTGTCTGTGGTGCAGACCCCTTTGCCAGCCAGTGCTGCACCGTGGACAGCATCTCCACCTCCCACCCCACTGTCACCCCTTGCTGAAAGCTTAGTCTGTGCCGCACGGTGTTCTGAGCACACTGCACATATCAACTTACTGCATCCTCCCAACCACACCGTGTCGTAGGCATGATTAACATCCCCCTTTGACAGATGAGGAAACTGACCACAAAAAGGTCAAGTAATCTACCCAACATCACACAGCCGGCAGGTGCCAGGGCTGGGATTCAGACTGGGGCCGTCTGGGTGCAGAACCCACGCACTTAACTGTCTTGCTACACTGCCGCTCTGTCATCATAACAACCCCCGTGACAGACACTACGTATTGCACATCACGGTCTGCCAGGCCCTGGGCCGAATGAACGCCTGGCACAGGTGCAGCTGGTTGTGTTTCACTCTCACGGTAGCTCACTGAGGTGGTGCTGCCATGCCCCCAGTTTGCAGATGTGGAGCTGGGCCTGACAGGTGGACTCACTTGTCCAAGGCCCCTCCAAGCTCTGGGTCCCTCTGAGGCCCATACAGTCCCGTGGAGGCAGTCACGTTTCTTGGCTCTTGTTTAGATCCTGAAGAAAAACAGGTTCCTTTTATGCCATTGCAGGATAGAGCGGAGGTTGCTTTGCAATGTGTGTGGCCAGTGCATGGGCTTGGGCAGCTGCATGGTGTGCCTCCCACCCCTCCACAGCAGGCCACCATGGCATTTTTGGAACTCATTCCTGTTTAACCCTCTCAAGCCCAGGCTGGAGCCCCAGACCCTTGGCCTGCTTCTTCCTTCGGGATGGGTCCTGCCACCCACAGCCTCTTTTCAGGAACCCCACACTCACAGCTCCCACACCACCGCCCTGGGCTCCCAAGCCTTTCCCTCCCTTGCTGCCCCCCTTCAGTCCTCTTCTCTCCTGGACAGAGCCCAGCTCCCTCCGAGGCCTGTTGGCCCCACATCCTCTCCAGCCCCCACTCCCGCCCTCTCTCCCGCCTTCTCTTCCTACAGCCCCCCCCCACCCCGCCCTCATACTCCAGCCACCCAGGCTCTTGCAACCTCCTCAGAGCCTCTCTGCAGATATGCCCTCCCCAGCACACACAGAAGACACTTCCCCCCACGCTGACTCTGCCTGGATGACTCCCACTTGCCCCAGGCCTCAGGGGACCCTTCCCTGACTCTCCAGGCAGCTCAGGGCCTCGTTAGAAGGTCCCATCACATGCACCTGTGTGTCTTCCCTGGTGCATCGATGGTGGAACTAAATCTGGCTCTCCTACTGGGCTGGGAGCCCTGGTGGTCAGGACAGGCCTGGCTTGCCCCTTCTCGGTGCCATGGGTGTGCAGCTGCCTGAATCCCAGCTCTGTCCAACCTTGGGTTTCCCCTCCCAGGTCTTAGAAACCAAAGCATACAGTCAGCACAAACCTTCACAGTCTTCCCAGGGGGTGACAAGCATTGCACCTTTTGCAACCTGCTTAGTTTTAGTTTTTTTTTTCCAGAGGGAGGGAAAGACTCTAATTCTTGATTCTGATTTAATTACCTGTAACTTTAACCATGTGGTAGGTCTTTTGACATATATCATCTCTTGAAATCTTCATTAGAGCCCTGCAAAGCAGAAGTTATCAACCTGAGACCAGGTGAGAAAAGCAGGGCTCAGAAAGGCTGAGTTTGGGAGTTCACCCAGGTGTTAGGTGGTGGGGCTGGACTTTTAAGTCCTGGACTTGGGGACTCAGAAATCAGTGCTTTCTTGCCATTTCATAGGTTGGTTGATTTCTTTCTAAGCACTTAGGAATCACATAAGCTGACTTGTGGTAGAGCTGTGTAGACTTGCATGTCACAGAGAGAGAGAGCAGGGCTTCAGTGGGCTTGTACGGTGGGCAGTTTTGTAGAACTACCCCTCTCCATGGCCCCAGCAATCTAGGTTCTGCTCCCCAAGAAGGATTGTACCATAATCAATAAGATGCTCTGAGCAGAGAAGGGAAGGAAGCTGTTACAGTCTAAATTGTGTCCCCCCTAAATTTACTATGTTGAAGCCCTAACCCCCAGAACCTCAGAATGTGACTGTCTTTGGATACAGGGCCTTTAAAAGAGGTAATTAAATTAAACTACAGCCTGTAGGAGGGTCCCTAACCCAATCTGACTGGTGTTCTTATAAGAAGGACAAACAGAGAGACACCAAGGATACATGCACAGAGGAAAGACCATATGAGGACACAATGAAAAACCGGCCACCCTAAAGTCAAGGAGACAGGCCTTGAAGGAACCAGCCCTGCTGACTCCTTGATCTTGGACTTCTGGCCTTCAAAACTGTGAGAAATAAATGTTGTTTAAGCCACTCAGTCTTTAGCATTTTGCTACGGCATCCAGGAACCTTCCTGTAGCGTCTAACATGCCTTGGCCTGAGTGCTTGCAGCTATTTGGTCATCTTTTGGAGAAAATCTGCTTTAAAAAAAAGCAGTTTTTCAAGACTGCCTCTGTGTACAGGAGGCCTTCCAGGGCACCTTCACGTCCAGCGTCCCTGGCAAGCCTGCGTGGGAGGCCTTTTGTGGCGTGGCCATTGGCAGGGCTGCCTCCAACCCTGACTCTGGTGCTGCTTGGTTGCCATGGTAACGGCCTCCATCCTGAGAACAGGCTCCTGCCGAGGCCTCTGGATGAACCGTGCTTTGCTCAGTTGAATCAGTGGAGTCCGAGGCCGCAGCCTTTTCTTTCATGGAACCCTAGTCTGCACCCAGCACCTGCCTTACTGAGGATACAAATCTGTCCAGCCAGCTCTGGCCTTGGGACCTTAGGGGTGCTGACCCCACGGGGAGAGCTGCAGATTGTGTTGGAAATACATTTACCCCAGAAGAGTGGAGGACAGTGGATGGAAGTTAGGAAGCCAGGATTCCAGTCCTCAGTCTGACGTGGTTCCCTGTGTGGCTCTGGGCGAGTCACTACCCCACCCAGGCCTCCTTCCCCTCCTGGGTGGCATTGGAGCGTGGGCAGTCCCTTCCTGCAGACCAGGCTACGTGCCTGGCTGTGTGCACAGCTCTCGGAGGTTATTACTGTGTCTCAAGCTGTGTCCTTGCAGACTAGCTTGTTGTGGTGTCTCCACTAAAACCAGTCCTGACCGCCTCCCTGACATTTCACCGGCCCTCGGCAATGGTGCACGGTGCTGGCGTGACCCTAACCGGGCCACGTAACACCCTTGGCAGCAGGAGGCCAGGAATGCCCTTGGAAGCAGAAGATGAAGGAGTTTCTATATAAACCTCTGCAAACCTGATGACTGTGCAGAAGGCCCATGTGTATTATGTTCCCTATGTCCTTGGCAGGAAGAACCACTGACCTCATTCTTAAGCAGGACAACCCCAATTTCTGAACCTGGTTGACTCCTCCAGGTGTGGGCTCTGAGCCCACAGGGCTGGTCTGAACAGCTGGGGGCACCCAGCACCCCTACCCCAACCTGACAGCGCAAGGGGCTCCTCATACTGGGGGTGTGGTATGGGTAGGGCCCCATGTACCCCACCAGGGCTGAACTTGCTCCATCTGACACTGAAACTGGGGCTGCACGTGGTACAGGAGGGAGGCTGCTGTTCCAGAAGCAAGATTGCAATCTCTCTTCTAGACCTGGGTTGGCAAAGTATGGCCCCAGTGCGGAGGCTGGGGGCAAATCTTCCTGTTTATGAAGTTTTCTTGGCACACAGCCATGTCCTTTGTTTACATATTGCCCGTGGCTGGTATTGTACTACAAGAGCAGAGTTAGGTAGTTGCAGTTGCGATAGAGATCTTGTATCTGGCCAAGCCTAAAATATTTACTTCTTGGCCCTTTATGAAACATTTGCCAACCACTGGTCAAGAGGCTACACTGGTGAGCGTGCACACTCAGCCACTGGGAGGAAAAGGGGGCTCACTGTAAGACATGGGGAGCTGGAGCCAGACAGCTGCTGGGAACCAGAGATCCCCCAGGCCCACAGGCCCATGGGCCCTCCAGCAAGCTGGCAGCCCTTCCCTCCCCACTGCCCCGCTGTTCCCATCTCTTGCCAACAGCTATGACTTTCCTCTCCTGCTCCCCAAGCTTCAAGTGACACAGAGTCCAGAGAGGCTAAGTCACTGGCCCGAGGGCCCGCAGCAGATCAAAGGCAGATTTGAGGCTGGAGTCAGGCTCCCTGGCAGCAGTCAGCATGTGCCTGTGTTAGGCAAGTGTTCACTTACAAAGCACCTGCTCCTTGCCAGGCCCTGTTCCCAGCAGGTCACATGAACTGCCTTAATCCTCACAACAACCCTAGGAGGTAGGGAATACAATGCCATCCTGAAGTTGGGGAAACTAAGGCCCAGAGAGGTTCAGAAACTTGCCCATGGACACACAGCTACAGATGGCAGAGCCTGGATTCACCTCAGGTCGTCAGCAGGCAGGGATTGTGCTCCTGTGTCACGGAGGGTGTATTGTGCACTCTGGTGCCCAACTGACTTCCAGTCCTGGTCTGGCGCCTTCTCTGCTCAGCCCTGAGCCTCCATTTCCTCATCTGCAGAAGGGGTCAGAAGGGGTACGCTTCACTCCTCGGGAGGTGGGGGATTGAACAAGCCACAGATGCGAAGCAGCGGTGCACAGCCAGCCCACTGGGCATGTTAGCTACAGGCAGGCGCCAGGCACTTGGCTGGGCTTTGGGGACATAAACAGGAAACGACCTTGCCCGGAGTCAGATGCATGACCCAGACAGGCCAGCCAGCATGTGCAGCCTAAGTAGATGGCGCTGGCGGGCTTGGGAGCAGAGTGCAGTGGGGACCAGAGGGAGGAGTATGTGCCAGGCACTGAAGGTGCAGCGGGGATCCAAACAGACAGCTCCTCGCTGGGGAGGTAGGCAGTAACAAATAAGCCAATAATGTGCTAAGCCATGATTAATGCTTGCAAAAATACAAAGCAAAAAATATATATACTAAGCAAGGTAAAAGAAATAGGTTTCTAGCCTGAGCTAAAGCCAGACCCCATCTCTACTAAAAATAGGAAAATTAGCCGGGTGTCATGGTGTGCACCTGTAGTCCCAGCTACTCGGGAGGCTGAGGCAGGAGGATCGCTTGAGCCCAGGAGTTGGAGGCTGCAGTGAGCTGTGATGACGCCACTGGACTCTACCTCTACCCAGGGCAACAGAGTGAGACTCTGCCTCAAAAAAGAAAAAAGAAAAAAGAAATAGGTTTATTTTGGGGGCAGGGGGAGTTTACAGGAGAAGGCCATTTTATTAAGGAGCGTTTATCTGAAGGACATAGTGCAAAGGCCCTGTGGTAGGATTGTGCCTGTCATGCCCTGAATTGATTGGACACTGCCTCAGTATGTTCACCCTGCAGTTTCCTCTAAGGGGCAGGGGGACCTGGCCGTGGGGGTTGTGAGGGGAGGAAGCCAAACTAGATTTGCAGTTGTGCACACTGGTTCAGATGTCAGCTCTGCTGCGCACCAGCTGTGGGAACCCCACAGCCTGTCTTCTCCCCTAGATAAAGCTAAGGGTAGCACCACCTGCCTTCCTCACCTGGTTGGTTGGGGAGGGGTTGGTGGTGTGCAAATGCCTGTGAACAGAATTTCTAAATTGGAAGGCCTGTTCTTGAGGGAAGATTGAGTTACTTCCTCATCTGACATTCATTCTCGAATCAGTCTTGCAGCACACGTACCCCAAGTGCCAGCTCTGGGCAGGCTGTGTGTGAGGGGACAGTGGATCACAGAGGTGAATTAGACAGGGGTCCCTGCCTTGGTGCTGCCCATCAAGAGGGAGAGCCGAGCATGTACACAGCACGGTGATCCATAGGAGGTGAGGTCCATGAGGATGCGCAGATGGGTCAAGCTTGCCTTGGTGTTAAGGCAGAGACCACTGTGACCTTGGGATGTTCTAGAGACCTCAAACTGCTGGATATGGCGGGAGGTGGGAGGGAGACATGGCCCAGGGTCAGACTGGGGAAGGCAGGCAAGGTGGGCACGCCAGGCAGTGTCTGGCCTTCTCTGTGGCCAGGGGAGGCCACAGCAGGGCAGTGGGAAGTCCAGAAGCTATGGGCGGAAGTTCACTGTAGCTGAACTTGGACATGGACCACACTGGAACAGAGGTGACGATGGCTGGGGCTCAGGGGCAGAGCAGAAGGATATTTACGTGGGGGAGCCCCCAGGACTTGCAGGCTGGTTAGGTAGGGGAGGGAGTTAGAGAAGACCAAGAAGCTGTCCTGATTCCTGGTGCTCCAGGGCTGGGGGTTCTAAAACAGGGACTTATTGGGAAAAGACCAGTCTGGGATGGATATAAAGATGTCTGTGGTACTAGCATTATGTCCCTGTTGTCATTTCCCAGCTTCCAGGGAGCAACCTGGGTACATTAGTGTCCTGTGGCTGCTGTAACAAATTGCCACAAGCTCTGTGTCTCCAAACAACAGAAATTTATTCTCTCACAGTTCTGGAGGCCAGGAATTCAAAATCAAGGTGTCAGCAGGGCCGTGCTGTCTCTGAAGGTTCTGGGAGAGGATCTGTCCTTGTCTCCTCCAGCTCCTGCTGGCTCCAGGTGTTCCTGGGCTTGTGGCCACATCACTCCAGTCTCCGCCCCCGTGTTTGCATGGCCTTCTCCTCTGGGTGTCTGTGTTTCTTCTCTTCTGTCTCTTTCAAAGACAGTTGTCATTGGATCTAGGGCCATCTCAAAGTCCTTAACTAAATCTGGAAAGACCATTTTGCCAACTAAGATCACATTCACAGTGTCTGGGGGTTAGGACATTATGGACCTCTCTTTTGGGGGCCACCATTCAACCCCCTACACTGCAGAAGAATAACTGTGCTTAGTTGAGGCATCTGGGGTTTAAGAGTGATTTCCCTTCTCCCCTTCCATCCTTTCCATGTGACCTCTTCTGAATGCGTTCGTGTGTCTGACAAACTTCTCTTGCAGGGAAAATGATTCTTAGTTGCCAAAGTGCAATTGAAAGTCAAACAAAAGCCCATCAGACAGTTGGAGTAGAATTAGAAGGAAAAATAGAATATGAATAATTCAGCCAGCTTTGCCAGGGGAGGGAGACTCTTAAATGAGTCTAATTATGCTCATTCCCAAGGGAGGCCAGTCCAGAAATGAACCTTGTAAAGCAGTTTTACGAGTAGGATTTGTGTGGCGATTATGAAACAGAGAAGAGCCATCTGGGGGTTAATTCTTGAAAGGAAAGGGCACTCCAGGATCATGCCCATCCCCTCGTTTTGCAAATGGGGAAACTGAGGCTTGTAGAAAGGAAATGATGTTCACATGTGACACAGCACATTCCAGAGAGAGCTGGGCCAGAAGCCCAGCCCAGGGCCCCCAGCTTCTGCCCTGGTGCTGATCCCACCAAAGCTAAAGCCACTATACATGGTCACTATTGGACCAAAAGTCTGAACGTCCACACATGTGTGGCCACACGGCATGGGTCAAGGAGTTTGCGGGTTCTGAGTTTGGGGCAGGGGCGTAATTGTCGTGCCAGGAGGGCCCACAGCTACTTCCGTGTCAGGAACCCATCTTTGGGCTCCTGTTTTATTATGGATTGAGGGAAATTCAGCAGGGACAGCCCCACTCAGTAATCCCTTTAGCACACCCCGTGGCACCAGCAAAGAGCTGGGCAGCAGGCCCGGGTAGGTCCTGTGGCCAGCTGAGCCAGAGGTCTTAGAGAGGCCATCCCAGGGACCGAGTGACCACAGACCTGGTCAGGTGCCCACGCTCTGAGGGACACTGTGCTGCCCTGAGGTGCCTGCAGGCCCCAGAGAGCTCCTGCCCAGTGGGGACCCTGCCAAGTTGGCCGTGACTGTGACTGTCTTTCTGTACCAGGGTAACGTGGGTACAAAAGCTCTGTTCTTGGCATTATTTTCATAGCAGCCACTGTGTCCAAAGCCCATTGTTTGGAACGGCAAGAGAGATTTCCTGAGGGATGCTGAGGGTGTGAGAACTGTGGTCCTGGGCTGTTGGCAGGACCCAGGTTTGGGGGACTGTCTCCCCACAAACCACACACCAGGCCCTTCATCCCTTTGCCTGTGGGGACTCTGTCTGTCCAGCCTGCACATGGGCCCTCGATCTCATGTCCTTGTCCCACACCCAGCTCTGGGTTGCTGTGTCAGGTGTGTTTGCCACAGAGGTTTCTCTGTATACTTTTAAAAGTTGTAAAGCATCCCAAGGTGGGAAAGGACAGGGTGTTTGGGTGGACACTGAATCAGTCAGGAGGGTTAGGTTATGCTCCAGTAACAACCAGCCCCGGAGTCTCTGAGGCTTCACACAGCCCAGGTGTATTTCCCACTCGTGCTACAAGCGTGTCCACCACAGGTCATTGGTGTAGTCTCACCGCAGAGGGAAAATTGTCATGGCAAACCCCATGCCGCTTCTCAAATTTTCATCTGGGAGCTGGCATACGTCACTTGTCCATTCATTGGCAAAAGCAACAAGTCGCCTGGGTGCTCTGAGTCCTGAAGGGTGGAATGTTCAGAGAACCACCCACATTCCAGTGTTTCCGCTTTATCCCGTTGAGTCCTGCTCCCCACCATGAGTTATGACCCTGTGAGCTACAGTGAGAACAAGTGTCCTAACAACACAAGCAGGAGTCCCGTGGGACCTGCATTCCCCCGGCACTTCTGTTTCCACCAAGCCTTCCTTGGCTTTTGTTTGTGTCTCGAGTTCTGCAGAAAGAATTTAATCCCTGTCTGCCCTGACCCTTTGGTGCAGAACATTAAACAGGTGCCACTGCACTAATGTGCGTGACATTTTACAAACAACCGCACTTTTCCTCCAGATACCATTTTAGTGCCGTTCCCAAGCAGGCAGGGGGCCACGGAGAGTGATCTGCGGCACATTAGCCCCTGAAAGATGTTAGCACGGGCGGATATTGATGAAATTAGCAGGACTAATCTGCCGCTTTTCGGAGCTTAACCTTTAGTATCATTTTTCATTATTTCATCTCTGCTTCTTTTCATACCAGAAAACTGTAGTTTCCTGGGAAACCAACCAGGCATTGACGACTTAGCTCATTTTCCCCCTTTGTATTTTTTATGTGACTCTCCGTTTCCGGTTAACGATGTACTTCCAGGAAGTAAGATTCGAGTGTGAGCACAGAGACCTTCCCTGTTGCCTCTGATTGCACAGAGTCAACCATCTTTTCTGGTATTTTATAAACTCTTGTGTTTACAGAGGTGAGAAAGCGCCGCTTTCTTGTGGAGAGAGGAACAGCGTGGAGGAGGAGGAGGGAGGGCAGTGGGCTGGCAGCAGATGCGTCTCGGACTTTCAATCAGATAATAAAAAATAATAGTAATGGCAACTGACATTCATCACGCTTTGCAGGGAGTCAGGACGTGTGTGAAGGGCTTTACCTCTGTTAATCTTCAAAAAAAAACTATGAGGTTAGAACCATTAATCCATTTTGCAGAGGAGGAAACAGTCCTAGAGGGCTGGGGAACTCATTCAAGATCATACAGCCATGAGGTGGCAGTGCTGGGATTCAAACCCCAGACCTGCTGACTCCAGGGCTCGCATGCATGTGAAGAGTCAGAGGGAACAGGCTGCGCAAAGCCCCATGCAGGGCTGGGGAGACCAGAGGCCGAGGCTGTCGTTGTCAGAGCCTTTTAGGCAGGGTGACTGGTAGGATCTGAAGCCGGAAAGCTAGAGAGAGGCCAGGGTCTGCAGGCCTTGCCTGCACCAGGGGTCTCTGATTTTCTGCTGGGCCGCAGGGAAGGGGCAGGCTTTGGAGCCTTGGAGGTTGTGAGGCTGAATCTAGCCGTACCACCCACTACTGGGTTACCCTGGACAAGTTGTTTACCCTTTCTGTGGTCCAGTGTATCTGTCAGGGATGTTTTCTTTGCAGGCAGTAAAATTCTTGATGTTAAACAAAAACTGAAAATTTATTGGCTCCCATATTTAACAGTCTGGGGGTAGTGGCTTCTGGTTCGGCTTCATCCAGGATTCAGAAGACATCACCAGATCTTTCTCTCCACTCTGTCTTTCGTGCTGTCTGCCCTACCCTGGGCTCCAGTGTTTCCCCTTGTCGCAGCGGCACATAGAAGCCCCTTCTCTCTACACCACCCAGCCCAGCAGGGAGGACCGAGCTGCATCGCAGAGCTCCCAGTATGCCAGGTCCTGGGAAGGCACAGATCAGAGCCAAGGGTGGGCTGACCCAGAATGCAGAAGAAACTTTGCCCAAACTCTCCAGGCTGGGGTGTGTGTCTGGGGGTCCTGGGAGCAGAGAGAGGCGGCTCAGACACAGGGGTAGACGGCTTTGCCTGGGAAAGGTGTTGGGGAGCCCCAGGGGAGGCAGAGCAGTGCAGGTGCCCTTACTGCCCCTTCCTTGACCACATCGCTCCAGACATCGTGGACATCAAGCCAGCCAACATGGAGGACCTCACGGAGGTGATCACAGCATCTGAGTTTCACCCACACCACTGCAACCTCTTTGTCTACAGCAGCAGCAAGGGCTCCCTGCGGCTGTGCGACATGCGGGCGGCTGCCCTGTGCGACAAGCACTCCAAGCGTAAGTGCCTGTGCCCCGGGACCGAGTGGTGAGTGGGTGAGTTGGGAGGTGCCCTGTCCTGTGCCGGAGCCGCAGGGGTGGCAGGCATGTCCCCAGTTGGCTGGGGTGGGTGGATACCATGCTTCTTCGGTGCTGGCTGGTGGGGAAGCCTGGTCTTGCCACCTGCTGCCCCCCAGAATCCCTGCACAGCTAGGAACTCCTTGGCTTCCAAGGGTCAGGCCGCTAGGATGAGGGTCAGGGGACCCAGAAGCTAAGGAGGCACCAGACTTAAGTGTCACCTCCTCCAGGAAGCCTTCCCTGACTCCCAATTGAGTCAGGACCCTCCTCTGTGCCCCCATGGCCCCCAAAGCTTCCCTTTCTCACAGAACTGGCCACACCCTGTGGAACTTTCTGTGGGCTGCCCTGCCTCCCCCAGCAGCTGTGGGCTCCTTGGGGGCAGGGTCTGTAACGTGTCACCTCGTCCTAGAGCCCACCACAGGGCCTGCCACGAAGGGTCCCACAGGGGTGTCTGGGCAGGTCTGGGGCTGAACAAGGTCCAGAGGACACATTCTAACATAACACCCCCAACACAGCAGTCACATTAAGCACTCACTCTGAGCCTGGCCCCCAGCCAGTGCTTTACCTGTGTTCTCTCACCTGATCTTCACGCGCGCTCTGAGGGAGGTGCTGTACAGAAACTGGGGCTCCAGGGATTGGCCCAAGGTCACCCAAACTGAATAGTGGCAGGGCTGGGCTGCCTGGTGCTGGGTTGTGGCTACCAGCTGCACCTGCCACAGGGTCCCCAGAGGCCCCTGAAGGCACAGGATCAGACTGTGGTGCCATCCTTCCCAGACCACCCTGCAGGGGTAGCAGAGAGTCCCCCAGCCAGAGGGTAGGGACTTTGCCTGGGTCTCCTCTCTGTCTGTCCCCAGCGCCTACCACAGTGTCTGGAAATGAACCAGCAAATGAGTGATCCAGTGGCTCCTGGAAGGGCTTTAGTCTGGGGGCCAGGAGGGGTGGCTCCCGCCTGCAATCCCAGCACTTCAGGAGGCTGAGGCAGGAGAATCGCTTGAGGCCAGGAGTTCAAAACCAGCCTGGGCAATAGTGAGACCCTGTCTCTACAAAAAATTAGCCAGGCATAGTGGCGAGTGCCTGTAGTCCCAGCTACTCGGGAGGCTGAGGGAGGAGGATCACTTGAGCCCAGGAGTTCGAGGCTGCAGTGAGCTATGATGACACCACTGCACTCCAGCCTGGGCAACAGAGCAAGACCCTGTCTCAAAAAAAAAAAAAGTCTGGGTGCAGGTGGCAGAGGGCTGATTGGGAGTGACAGGGCCACCCTCTTCCCCTGGGGAGCCCAGTTTCACTGGGTTGTCAGAGATAGGGTGCTACACCAGCCCCTAGGACACAGGCTCGGGTCCTCCAAAGCCTCTAGTTGCCTCCTCTTCCTTGGCCAAGCCCTGTCCCTATGTCCCATGCCTTGTCTTCGCCAGGTCTATCTGTGCTCCGAGTGTCACACTCAGCTGTCAATGCATTCAGTAAGCGCCTGTTCCCAGAATGGGGAACCTGTAGGCAGAGGCCCTCCCTCGAGGAGGTGACGTTTGTGGGGGGACAGACAGTGGACACGTAACTAGGTGGTGTGATGTCAACAACGCCCACACAAGCCAATGCAGGGGTAGGGGGGTCAGGGAGGGTCACTGAAGAGATCAGACACCCTGAGGGGATGAGCCATGCCAGCCTCTTGGAAGAATGTTGTAGAAGGAGTGTTCTGCAGGGGCAAAGGCCCCAAGGTGGGAGCTGCACCAGAAGGCAGCGTGGCCAGAGCGCGGTGGCCAAGGGGGAGGGAAGGCGGGAGCTGAGTCACTTGGACGAGGTAGGATGATGTAGGACACTGCTCAGAAGTCCAGGGAAGGACTGGATTTGTTGTTGAGGAACTCAGGGGACAGAGCAAGGTGGGACACGAGGAGGGGGACTTGGAAAGGAGGAGAGGATGCTCAGGGGAGGCCCCATGGGAGTAGGTCGGAGGGCTCCTGCAGGGGTGCATGCAAGGAGTGATGGTGACCCAGGGAGGGACAGGAGGTGGGGCAGGGCCACCTGGCCACCCCTGGATGTTCCTTGAGGGTCAAGCTTGCCCAGTGGTGTGTGGCTGTGTGGGTGACTCTGGTTTGGTTTGGTGAAGGGGGCCGTGGCTGGGACAGCCAGGAGCAGGGTGGACCAGCGGGCAGGCTTTGGGGTCCCTGCTGGGCTCCAAGGAGGGGTCAGTAGGCAGCCAGACTTGGGGTCCAGAGTCAGGCCTGATGCCAACGGGAGCCTATGGTGTGGGAGTTACTGATGTATGGGTGGATGGGAGGCCCAGATGTCCCAGCTGAGATGCCCGGGGTCAGGGTGGGCAGGGCCAGCCCCACAGCTACAGCCCAGGGCTGGATCCATGTCCTGTGGTTGCCACAACAAATGGCCACACACTCAGTGGCTTAAAATGACTCAAGTTTATTCTCTTGCAGTCAGAGGTCAGACGTGGGTCTCCCTGGCCAAAATCAAGTTATCTGTAGGGCTGTGCTCCCTCTGGAGGCTGCAAGGAAGGGTCTGTCTGCCTGCCTCGTCCAGCTTCTAGGGGCACCTGCATTCCTTGGTGCATGGCCCCCTCCACCTTGGAAATCAGCAGCAGCAGGTCGAGGTCGAGCCTTTCTCATGACTCTGACTCTCCTGCCTCCCTCTTCCACTTAAGTGAAGTCCCTTGTGACCACATTGGGCCCACTGGAATAACCCAGGGAGATTTCCCCATCCCAAGCTCCGCTGAATTGCACCTAATTCCATCTTTGACCTTAATTTGCCCTTGTCATGTAACACAGCATATTCATGGGCTCTAGGGATTAGGGTGTGGCCACTGCTAAGGGCTGTTACTCTGCCCACCATGGGACACTGTCCCTACCACCTTATGCCCACCACCTGTTGCGTGAGGCCACACGTGCCCCCAAGCTGCGCCTGTGTTGGGCTGTGGTCAGAATGGCATGGATTAAGAGTGGGCAAGAGAGGAGAGGCTGGGTCCTGCTCCCGGGTCCAGCCTGACCCTACCTGAGCCCCGTGGGAAGCAAGATGAGGCTTCATGGCACATCCTTCCCTGTAGAGGTAGACATTCAGGGACATCATAAATGTCTAAGAGAGAAAATGGTAAGTCAGCAATGATGACACCCATATAATGGAATATTTTTCCATCATTTCAAATATTATTTTAAAAGATTTTAATAACATGGAGAAATTATTATGTTAAAAGATTTGGTGTGGAACAAAACCAAGGCAATGACTACCTAAAAAATGGAAGCAGAGAAAACTCTGGAAAGAAATATGCCAAGATGTTGTCCCTGTGTGGTGAACTGTGAAAGAGTAATTGATATTTTCTGTATGTTCTTCTTTGTATTTGTATTGTAGTAATGGATTTAAATGTTGAGTCAGAAAACACATGTGTGTGCAGGAAGGGTGAGTACCAGGACTTCGGCACAGGACAAATTGTTCTGTGTGCCCCATGGGTATTTGAATGACATTCCTGGGTGGGCTGGAGGGAGAAGTCAGAGCCCCCCTGGGCCCCTGCAGTGCTGTCATCGGTTCTGCAGGGGTAAGAGCAGCCACCCACCAGGGCAGCCATCACATGTACCGGGCACGTTTCCCGAGTCCAGGCACAAATCTTGGCCACGTAATTCCATACTCCTGGTGTACAAGCCACGTGTGAATCAGCCCACAAACTCAAGGGTGCGAGAAATATGGCTGTTTTTGATGACTCAACTCGATTTTCCTTCCATGCCCCCATCTCCATGGCCGCAGTGAACATTAACTTTAGGGCCTTGGCGGGTTCCACCTCTCCCCAGATTGCACTGAGCTTCCAGAAGGCTCTTGCAGGGCCTGGTTATGGAGGGAGAGATATTGGGTCTTCAGGACTACCGTGGGCTTTTGACTGTGCTTGGGTGACCTTGGGGTCAGGTCTCTTGCTGAGAACTTCCCAAGGGCCTGTTCGCTGGCTGCCTGGTGGCTTGCCTGGGAGCTTTGACAACATATTGCTGTGCAGGCTCCTCCGGGGCCAGCGATCCCAAATCTCCAGACGCGGCTGAGGCTGCACGTGATTTGCTAAGGTTTTATGTAAACTTTTTATACACATGTTCATAGGTGAAATTGACCTTTAATTTTCTTTTCCTGTACTCTCTTTGCCCAATTTTAAGATCATTCAACTCTCCTAAAATGAGCTGGGCATATTTCTTTCTTTTTCTGGAACAGTTAGTATAATATGTCTGCTTCTCGAAGTGTTAGTGAAACTTGTGTATAAATCTATTTGGCGAGAAATTTTTTTTAACAACCAGTTTAATTTCTTTTTTGAGTAATGGTTTGTGCAGGTTTTCTATTGGAGTTAATTTTATATTTTAAATTTTTCTAGAATTTTTTTCATTCTCAAACTCAATATCCTGTACAGAAACTTTCTCTTTAATGTCAGTGAAAAGATTGTTTACCTGGCTTTTAATGTGCCTTGACAGCATCTATTTTTTCTCATTTTAATTTGCCACACATAAGCAGTGAGTAGTTGAAGGATCTGTCCTGTGTGCTTTGTCCCGACCATGTTTGTTCTTGGTCCCCAGGAGGAACCAGGGAATCCCAGTTGGCAGGTGGTCGTGGTGGTTCTTAATCTGAACACAAATGGTTGCTATTCAAGCTAAATTTTTTTAAAGAGACTTGGAGATTGGGATTAGATCTTTACCTCCCACTTTCGTCTATTTGTCTCATTACTGCTCAAAACTCAGGGAGTGGCTGATAATGACACCCTAGAGGCGAATGTTCACGGCATCATTTTCCTAACAGCCTAAAACCATGATTTCCTGTTTGCCGAATGAAGAGCATCCCCCGTCACATTGGACAGATGAGGAGACCGAGGGTCTGAGGAGTGACATGGCTTCCCCAGACCTCTCCCCGTCAGGGCAGAGCTGGGGGCCACACAGGCCCCTCCATTTCCACGACAGCTCCCCACTGCTCTCTGAAACATTAGAAATCCAGGTCTTTTGTCTGCTTGGCATAGTGACAGGGTAACCATGGAAACGACCGTACATGAGTTCTCAAAATAGACAGTTATTTCTGCTTTTGACAGCACAGAGTCTGCCGGAAGGAGGGGTTGTGCCTGGAGCACAGAGATGTCTTACAATAGGGGGCAATGGCAGCAGAGGTCCTTTGTGGGACCCTGGCCATGTGGGGGCCCGGTACTGGGAGGAATAACAACCGCAGCTCGTTCACTGAGCATGTAGTACTCACACGTGTGCCGTCCTAAGTTACATCTCATTGAATTCTCAGAGCTGCCCTATGATGGAGGTGCCATATCATTTGTGGTACAGACGAGGAAACTCAGTACAGTTGGCCCTTGAACAATGTGGGGGTTGGGGTGCCAACCCCCTTACACACACAGTTGAAAATCCATGTATGACTTTTTTTTTTTTTTTTTGGAGAGACGGGGGTCCCACTATTGCCTAGGCTGGTCTTGAACTCCTAGCCTCAAGCGATCCTCCCGCCTCAGCCTCCTAGAGTGCTGGTATTACAGGCGTGAGCCACACATATAACTTTTGACTCCTCCAAAACTTAACTACCAATAGCCTACTGCTGACCAGAATCCTTACTGATAACATAAACAGTTGATTCACACAGAAACAGACTAGTATCTGCAAATATAGTTTATGCATTCATGACATACCTAACTTTTTCTTAATTTTTTTGACATTTCTAGGCTTTGTGGTTAGTCTGAGAGTTTTTTCAAATTGTGGCAAATCTCCAAAAACTTTTCCAATATATTTATTGAAAAAAATTTTCATACGAGTGGACCCTCACAGCTCAAACCCATGTTGTTCCAGAGTCAATTTTGTATCCATTTCCTATTGCTGGTATAACAAATTGCCACAAGCTTAGTGGCTTAAAACAACACAAAATTTGATAGCACAATTCTGGAGCTCAGAGGTGTAGGATCAAGGTGTCGGCAGGACTGGTTCCTTCTGGAGGCTGCGGGGAGGCTGTTCCCTCACCTCTTCCAGCTCCAAGAGGCGCCTGTACTCCTCGGCTCCTGGCTCCTTTCTGGTCGTCCGGGTGCACCACTCCAACCCCTGCTTCCATCGCCCCATCTCTTCTGCCTTTGTCTTTCTTCTCTCCTTTGATAAGGATCCATCCTGCGATTACATCGGGCCCATCCACATAATCCAGGGTCACCGTCCCATTGCAAGATACTCAGCTTAATCTTATCTGCAAAGTCCCTTTTGCCATGTGAGGTGACATATGCACGGGTTCCAGGGCATAGGATGTAAACATCTTTAGGGGTTATTATTGTCTACCGTGTTGAGGCACAGAGAGGTTAAGACATTGCCCCAGGTCACATGGCTAGGTAGAGCCAGGATAGAGCCCCAGATAATCTCAGCCATCAGCCTGAGCTCTGTCTCCATCTTCACAGAAGCCTCGAAAACTGAAACTCTTAAGGGAATTGTGGGTGAGCCAGGTTCATGCAAAGGGGCTGTGTGGGGCAGACTCCCAGGGCTCATCCCTGGTAATGAGTCTGCGGCAGAAAGACCAGACCCAGCCCAGACCCTGCAGCTGTCTGGGGGCAGAGCCAGGGCAAAGTTCCCAACAGTGGGGGCAGCCAGTGCAAAGGCCCTGCGGCTAGATCCTGAGGCTTGCATGGCAGGAGTGAGTGGGTGGGTGGGGAGTGGGGGGGAGGTGGGAGGTGAGGTCAGAGGAGCGTGTGGCTGGAGAAGGGGTCACATCAAGAGGTTTTACAGGCCATGGCAAGAGCTTTGGGTTTACAGTGAAAGTGACGGGCACCACAGGGGGTTCTGAGCAGGGAGTGACCTGGCCTAACCATGTTTTAACAGGATCCCTCTGGTGCCGAATGGAGAATAAACCAAAGGGCCAGGTGGAATAGGGACCCCTGGGGGGTTGGTGTGTTAGCGCAGGTGAGAGATGCTGGTGCTCAGAGCCGTGGGCACGAGCAGGAGGTGAAGGTGGTCGGGTCCTGCATCTGCACGGAAGGTCGAGCCCACTGGATTTTTGGCCGGATTCAATGGAGAGCGTCGGGGATGGCTTCGGGCTCTATATGGAGATGAGGCTCCAGCCTGCATGGGCTCAGGGGGAGGCACGGGAAGCGGATGATAAATTAGCAGGAGCGTCAGAGTCGGGAACGTTTCTGTGAAGGGGTCTCAGGTGCTCCATCCGATGCAGTTGGCTCTTAAGGTGGTGGGAAAAGGCTTCTCTAAGTGTGGGAGAGACCTGGGACGTGGGCCACGGGGGAGAGAGGCCTGGCTGGTGTGAGGAACGTGTGGCTGGATTGGGGGTGGGGGAGGCTTTTGGGAGCAGAGACATGGCAGGGGACGGAGCATGCTGGGCCTTAAGGCCATAGCCGGGGTTGGGTTTTGTTTTATCCAGTGGGGTCCATCCCATGGTGCCGAGCAGGGGACGGTATGAGCAGGGAGTGACAGTTGCCAGCTCTTCATCAGTGAGCGTTTATTGTGTCCACTGGTGGCCTTGTAGGAACTCCCGGCCCCCTCCCCAGTCTACACAGCCTCAGGGGCAGGAAGGAGGCCATGCAAGGGACCCTTCCCCCAACAGTGGTATCACCTGGGATGGATGAGGCACCCGGTGTCCAGGGCACCCTGTGTCCTCCTCCTCCTGCTACTCAGACCTGCCCAGCTCTGAGGACGGCTCGCCTGGGCTCGGTGCTCACTCCGTCCGTGTGGAGGTCCTGGTATCGTGTCAGAGCAGAGGAGGGACCCATTGCCAGGGCAGCCAGGAGCAACAACCAGGCAGGACCCCATTGGTCCCTCTACTCCTCCAGGCTTCCGTCCCCTGTGTTCTCTACCTCCGTGGACCTGCAGGCCCCCCACTGTCTGTTTCTCCCCAAGGTCTCACTGACCTGCACACCTGTCCCTGGATGTGTGGCTTAAGCCCGTGCATTTTCTACCACCCATGCCCGGAGGAAAGGCTGTGCACTTCCTGACAAGGACAGGAGCAGAGCATGGCATTCTTCTCCTCCCTGGGTGTCTCATGGTGGGGGGAGGAGGCACCACTGAGGGGGACGCACAGCAGGTGCCGTGAGCACTCAGGGACCACTGCCAGCTGGGTAAAGGCTTCACCGCTGGGCCTGGAAACCAAAGTGAAATTTCACTGGGTTGGGGAAGAAAGATGTAAGGACGGAGGAGAGACAGCAGGCAGCTCCAGAAGGTTCTATCTGCAGGGATGCCGGGATGACCAATGACCAAGGCGGGATTCCTGCCCGAGGGAGCTCACAGCCCCGCGAGGTGACCGTGCCCCTCTGCTGGTGCTGTAGAAGAGGTCATGCAGGGGCTTGCAGGCAGCAAGTGTGAGTGAGTGATTTATTTGGAGAGTGTCTGAACAACACAGAGAGCGGGGTGTGCAGGTTGGGGTTCTGGGGGACATACAGGAGTGAGTAGGAAAGATGGGCTGACAATGGGAAAGGGAACTTCAGGGAGAGAAAACGATATAAAAAAATAACTAGAAATACCTACACGGTTTAATTGAGCAGCTACTTGGATACTGTGATGGGCCGGGTGTCTGCAGGTGTTGCCTTTGGAAGTCCCATCATTGTCATTCTCAGATGAGGGAACTTGGGCTCAGAGAGGTTCAGGGCCTCTGCTGAGGTCACACAGCATGTTCTGCTCCTCTGTGGTGAGGCAGGGGCTGGGGAAGGCAAGTGAGATGCTTAGGGTACTATGCTGCAGGAGGCACTCACTTCCAGTGCCTTGAATGAATGCCTTGCCCTGGGGGCCTGGCTGGCCTCACCCTGTTGGGGGCCCGGGACTCTGGCAGAGACTGGGTTGAGTGTGCTGCGGGGGGATGTGTGTGTGTGAGGCTGGTTGGGACCCAGTTAGGAAGGAGCTGGTGAGCTGCAAGTAGGAGCTTCAACCTCGACCCCAGGGGCACTGGGGAGACGCAGAGGCTCCAGGCACGAGACGGATGCCACCAGAGCTGTGTGTGGGGCTGGAGAGGAAGGTGGGCACCAGCTCTCCGGCTTCACCTTCAGTTTCCGTTGACGCATAGTCCTTCAGAGGCCCCCCACGCCTCAGCTGGGCGCCCCAGGTGCCCCCCACCATGAGACATCCAGGGAGGAGGAGAATGCGGCTGTCAGGGAACCAGCTTGAGCCAGAGAGCCTTAATTATGCAAAATCATTAGAAAGAGACAGGATAGGGATTTCTGCTGATTCAGAGCCCTGCAACTTTTACATAATTAGGGTGGGGGAGAGAGATGGGGTTGGGCCCGTCACAAGTGACAGGGGCTCTGAGACACTTTCTTTAAACTCTCGGCAGCAGTAATTACCATGAAATGTCCTCAGTGACTCTGTCAATTAGAAGGGAGGCCGCGTATCACTCGTTGGTGGCCGGGGGGAGGTGCGGCTTGTGTGTGTATGTGGGGGGTGGGGGGTGGGGGCAGGGGTCGATACGAATAGTAGATTCCGCTGTCTTTTGAAAAAAAATCTATTGTACCAAAATTTTCATAGAAATGTTTAAAAAGAAAAATAATTTTTAGGAATTTTTTTTCAGGCTTATTAATACCTTTTTCCATTTATCTTTTGTAGCTCTGGTCCTTTTGTCCTTAAAAACCATCAGAAATGCCCAAGTACAGCCAGAATTGGGTTAAAATGGGCCAGTGCCCTTTAGAGTTTCTGTTTTCAATTGCAGATTAGATTATCCTCTCGGCCTTTGACCTCTGCGGTTCCCTCCCCCTCAAGGCTGGGGGGACACTCCGCCACTCACTCTGCTCTGTGACACCCGGCGCTGCGGGACACGCCTCTGCGATCCTGGTCCCCATCCGCCCACCTCGCCCCGCGAGGCGCGCTGGGAACTTGGGCCAGCCCTCGGGGTTTAGGGGCAGTGTGGCCTGAAGAGACCCCTGAGCAGGCCTGGGGTAGGAAGGCCACCTCCCCAGTCAGCGTGTTTCATGACACAGCTCCCGTTCCGACCCCTAGTGGCAAAAGTGCCAGCTCTGGCCAGAGAGGTTCCTGCCTGTCCCCTGGGCGGGTGTGCGTGGGGCCGCCCAGGTCCCTGCTGAGACTTCATTCCTCACGGGATCCACATGGCAGCCTGGGGTCCCTCTTCCCTCAAACTCTCCTCCCAAACGTTAGGTCTGTGCCCCAAACCCATTTAAAGACAACACACAGTCTCACTGTTTTTAGTTTAAGGAAAAAAATCAATTAATTGAACATTTATTTCCTTTCTTCCAGGCATTTGAGAGAAAAGACAATTGTCATTGATCTATTTTTGGCTTAAGAAAGAAAAACTACGAATATACATACCTGCAGAAACAACAATGCCAATTTAATTATTATTATCAGGGCACAAAACATTGTTGTGTGAGTTGACCCATCAGCGTTCAGATGTCTTCGAGGCGGAAGGTGACTCCCCAGGAGATTTCACTTCCCCGCCCCACCCAGTCTCCTGGCTGCCACAGGGGGCAAGTCCTGCAGAGACCCACGTGGGGCCATGCCCTCCCCTGCTTCTAGCCCTTCTGTGGCTGCCCCTCGCTGAGGGACCTGTGTCCCTCTCCACTGCGGCTGAGTCACAGGGGATGTCAGGAGAGGGAGGGAGGGAAGACAGTACCGTTTGTGAACTTACCGTGCACCAGGCTTACCCTGAACTGGACGTCTTCTGCCTGCGGTTCTGTGGTGCCCAGGGTGGCGCCTGGCTGTGCTGCAGCCCCCCTGCCACCCTCCCCTCCCTGGAGGGAGCACCCCTGGCTCCTCTTGTAGAGATGAGAAGGCCCTGGAGGCCACACAGCTGGGGGCTCAGGGACTCAGACCCAGCCCCCTTTTCCCTGGCCTCACCCTCCCTTCTCATGGTGCCAGTTCCTTTCTGGTCCGCCTGCACCTTGCGCCTGTGGGAGGAGGAAGGCACAGGCCACTGGGGAGCGTGTCCCAGTGCACGATGCAGGGGCAGTCAGCTCAGGAGGCAGGACTCAGAAACCAGGGGCTGGGCCGGGGTCCTCCTTGAACAGGGTGGTGTCTACAGCTGGTTTTGTATTTTGTTAATTAAATGCCCGCCAGGCTGAAATCATTCCAAGTCCAAAATATGACACGACCTGTTGGTGAGATAACTGGACTCCCTCCCACCTTCTGCCGGGCTTCACACCCAGCCTGGGAGGAGGGACGGCCTGGCCTTGGGGTACAGGCACAGCAGGTTCAGGGCAGGGGTGGGGCTGAAGGCCACCCTGCTCATCAGAGGCCGTGGAGAGGCCAAAGCGGAAATCACGGATCTCCCTGAGCTTTTCAGAGATGCTCACAAGAGAGGGGGCTTCCTTTCTGTCTGCTCTGATTTGGGGGACACCAGAGGATGAAGGAAAATGCAGGAGCCTTTTCCTGCCCTGTGAGCAGCTTCCCTCCCCTCCCCATGCCCAGTGACCTGGGATAAGGATGGTGATGTCTGCTCTGCAGCCCTGGCCCCCGGTGTTGGAACCTCCTTTTTGTGTGGGGAGAGGACTCCAGGCCCCCACCCACCCCTCCCTACCCCCTTGGCACAGATTTCATCTTCCCATCTCTGACCCCTCAGTGGCTCCCACCTGCCTGACAGTGACATCCTTACCCCTCGCCGTGGCCAGTGAGGTCCTACGTGGGGTGGCCCCTGGCATCCCCCTTCCCCTGGCTCACTCCTAGCTCTGTCGACACTGGCTTTCAACTTGTCCCTGCCTCAGGGCCTTTGCACGTGCTGGTGCTCCTGCATGGAGTGCTTCTCTGCACATGTTGCCACTGTTCTCTCCCTCACGTCAGATCTGTGCTCATGCTTGCCTACCACAGAGGCCCTGTCCATCTAAGTGACTGGCCCCCACCACTCTGTCTCCTTCCTGGCTCCAGCTCTCGTCCCTGCACCACCACTGCCTGGCAGTGTAGTCTGCCACTTAGTCTTATTGTCTGTGTCTGTGAGGAGAATGCTGGCTCCATGGGGGCAGCAGCTTTGTGAGCAGGGCTCGGCCATGCGTGCCCAGGACACCGTGAACAGAGATAACCGCTGGCCTGAGGTCCCAGGACTCGTTAGTGCCAGGGCCACAGCAGTGCCTAGCCTGGTGGCAGCATCCCAGGGCCTTGAACAGGACAGCCAGGCAGGCGCTCAGTGTGGATTGGTCGGCTGAGCCAGTGAATGGGTGAATGCAGGGGTGTTTGTCAGAGCATCCGACGGGCGTGGAATGTCTCCAGCCGTCCTGCAGAAGGAGCTAGACAAGAGTTATGTTAATACTTCTTGGAAAGGTGGTGGCCAGGAACAGCGTCTGCCTTGGGCAGGAGGGAGAACGGGGTGATGGGTCTCCGCTGAGGGGATAGGGCTGGGACAGGCCTGGGAAGCAGGACACGAGACCCTGTGACTGAGCGAGGCCAGCAGGGAGGGGCTCTCGGGAGCATCTGGGGAGCTGTGGTCTGCTCTGCCTCCCTATTTCAGGCCAGAGACGCACAACAGGCCAGCAGGCCACGCTGCCCCTCAGCTGTTTCCACGGGGACGCTAGATGGGTTGTCAAATGTTTAAGTCCTTCTGGATTGGCTGGTAAATGGCTGCCAGCCCACCACCCATCCTCTTCCCGTGGATCCCTGGGCCTCTCCCTGGCCCGGATCCTAGTCCCCACCCATTCCAGCCCAGGGCCACTGCAGGATCTGGTGGGACGGACAGAGACAGCACAGCTTGCCCTGCTGTGTGGGGACCTCCCAGCTCAGGAAGGCCGGGTTATTGGTGGCAGCAGGGCTGGGCACTGCATGGGGAGCCCTCATCATGCACTCCGGCCCAGGCTACAGTTGCCCAGTGGGGGCAGCCAACTGTTGCCTTCAGGGGCCGGATGAGCCACTTCTCACAAGGAGCAGCTGGTCTAAGGTAACAGGAGATGTGACAGGCGGCAAACATGAGACTCTGTGGCGGTGAGATTTGATTTTATTAACAACCCCTGTGGCAGCCAAACAAAACCTGCCTGTGAGCAGGGCTCGGCCATGCGTGCCCAGGACACCGTGAACAGAGATAACCGCTGGCCTGAGGTCCCAGGACTCGTTATTGCCAGGGCCACAGCAGTGCCTAGCCTGGTGGCAGACATTATCCAGCACATACGAGAGTGTCAGGACACCTTTGCAATTGGCATCCAGCGTCACCAACAGGAGACATAGAGGGTAGCACGTCGAGCACAGACCTGGCTTCAAATCCCTTTCTTCCAGCCCTGACACCCTGGCATGGACTGCAGCCGTCTGCACTCAGTTCTCTGGGCTGCAGCTGGGATGATGATGGTATTTTTATTGGGGGATTAGATGAGATAATACACGGGAAGGCTCGGCACAGAACCCGGCCCAGAATAAATGCTCATAAACGTCGTTCCCCGAGCCGGCTTTTCCCTCCTTGGAGGGTCAGTTTGGGCCATTGCCTGGGAATCGTTTAGTTCTGGGTCTGATGAGAGAAGGGTCTATAAAAACAGACAGCGTGAGCCCAGGTGCAGGACAGGGTCGTCTGTTGTCCCCACCCCGTGGACGGGAGCAGCCAGTGATGGTCGTTGCTTCTCTGTCTCTACAGTCTTTGAAGAGCCTGAGGACCCCAGTAACCGCTCCTTCTTCTCAGAAATCATCTCCTCCGTGTCGGACGTGAAGTTCAGCCACAGCGGCCGGTACATGCTCACTCGGGATTACCTCACGGTCAAGGTCTGGGATCTGAACATGGAGGCGAGACCCATAGAGACCTACCAGGTGGGCGCCAAGGCAGGAGACCCCCCCAGGTCTCCCTTCCCTGTGCTGAGGTCCCCGTGGAGGGGGCTTTCACGTGCCCCTTCTGTAGGTGAAGACACTGAGGCTTAGCCCGGCCTTGCAGAAGCTGTGAACGCCCATGAACTAGGCCTGCAGTCCCGGCCCAGGGGCTGCGGCTCCAGGAGGGGAGGGATGTGGCAATAGAGGAGCATCAGGCGGTGCCCGACTGCGGGTGCAGGCACTGGCGGCCACCCTCCCCAGGAGCCAGTGTGCACAGTCTCACCGTTAAGCCGGTTAGGCATTGCCCTTCCTGGGAGCATCCTTAAACAGTGCACACGGAGGGCACTGGGCAGCCTGTTATGTTTCTATATCCTCAGCATAGCTTGTGAGCCAGGCGCACAGGGCGACACATGGGGCACTTTCCCAGAAAGTGTTATTTATTATTTTTCTGTTATGATTCATCCAGATATGTTAGGAGGTGGAAAATGAAATTCACATGATGTTAACATAAAATGCGGACTTGGAAGAAATGCGGGCCTGCTTCAAAGCTGGTTCCATCTGTCTCTAGCCGGGGAGATCAGGGAGGCCTCTTAGAGGAGGTGGCCTTTGTGCTGGACATTGAAGGATGAGTAGGATCTGGTCATGCAGAGGTGGGTGGGAAAACACGCCCCCCAGAAATCCCAGGCGATTCCTCACAGCGTCACCAAGTATTAGGTGCTCACAGGGCGCTTGACATCCGCCCCCTCCCTTCCTCACTGCCCTAGGAAGGGAGCCATCAGCCCCATTTACTAGGGAGAGAGCCCAGGGCACTAAGAGGTCGGGATATGAGGAGGCTGTCTCTCAGCTGGGCAGTGACAGATTCAGAACCCAGATTCAGATCCCTACATGTCCCTTCCCTGCCTGCCAAGGCCTGGGTAGGGAAGTGTCCTGGGAGGCAGAGGGCCCCTCTGGGAATGGGTGCAGAGCCCCACGGCTGGGGGCTGAGTCTGAGCTGGGCTGCAGTGAATGGTGTGCTCCTAGAAGCCACACGCCCACAAGGGCGTCTGCTGGGCCAGCCCCTTTGTCAGCCACGTGTGTTCACTTGAGGTCCTGCAGCTCCTCCCTCAGGCGCCCTCCCCACACTGTACGCCCCAGGCAGGGATCAGCCCCTGCTCTGTCCCCCTGGAAATGGCCAAGACCCAAGACTGGGACAGGAACAAAATAACCCCTGCAGGAGTGACTGTCCTGGCTCCCTTTGGGGGACAGCTCAGGGAATGACTGTCCCCATGCCCCTCGGGCCCCTCAGCCTATCACGTCCCTTAGTCAGTGAAGGCCCATGAACCCCTGAGACCATGTGCAGTGTTTCCTGTGGGCATTTTGTGGGGAAGGGTGCAGGCCTTCAGAGAGTCTTTGAGGGCCCCAGTAGGGCATGTGAAGACTTGATAAAGCAGGAGGATGAAAGCTTGGGACGATGAGGCCCAAAGCCAGGTGCTTGGCATTGGCCCAGCTGATCTACTGATTCTAAAATAATAATAATAATAATTACATGAAAGCAACACAACAACTAACATTTTTGGTGACTTATTATGTGGTAGAAGTTGTGTATAGCAGGATTGTGTTTGGCTGACTTGATGCACTTTACAAATAGGGGCATTTTCCTCCCATGACAAGGAGTCGGGGGAGGCAGTCCAGGAATGGCGAGTGGCTCCATGACCTCATCAGTGTCCCAGCGGTTCCTTTTGTGTTCCAGTCCACCAGCACTTGGGTGTTGGTTTTCCACCTTCATGTGTGGTACCTCATGGTGGCAAAACAGCTGCCACACCTCCAGGCACTTTGCCTACATCCCAGGTGGGAAATAGGAAGAAATGTAAAAGACCACGCCCACCAGGTCTGTTGCATGTTATATTGGGATCCGAAAAGCTTCCTCAGATGCTTCTCAGAAGACTACTTACAATTCATTGGCTAGAACGGGTCCCTGGCAGCCACCACAGTGGCTGGGAAGATAGGTAGTTTTACAGTCTCTGTGGTTAAGGCAGGCAGGGTTGAGGGCAATGGGTGTTGAATGGGCCACATTGAGCTACAGCCTTGGCGTACTTTGCCTCGTCTGAGCCTCCCAGCTGTCCTTGGAGGTGGGGTCAGTGTTCTCCCCATCCCATTTTGTTTGAAGACAATTGGGTTAAATGGCGTATGGTGACGGTGACGGAACTAGCAAGCAGCGGACCTTAGATTGGCGCTCACATCATTCTCTGGAGCTGAAGCTCTTCCTCACCCTGCCACCAGAGGGCAGGGGATGCTCAGCACACAGGAGAGAACAGCACGCGTGTTTGGGTGAGTGCGTCACTAAGGCTGCTGGGACTAAGCAGGGCGCACACACAAAACGCAGGCCACGAGGACCGAGATGTGAGCACTTTAAAGTCTGTCTGTTGCCATTTGTCCCCTTGGGTTTTAGCTGTTACACATATGCGGTGCTAGATCCTGGGCCTCGCCCACAAGGTCCCAGACAGGCAGGACACAGGGGACCTCAGCGTGGCGGGGCTGCGGGCCAGGGGCGGAGGGGTGGGCAAGGCTCACCAGGAGGACCTTGGGGTGGGGAGGGATGAGCAGGGTCAGGTCCCCCAGGGGGGAGCCGAGCGGCCTTCCCCAACCACCCTGTCTGCAATAGATAGCAGCAGCCCCTGCCCCCAGTTGCTTCCCCTCACTGCACTGTTTTCCTTTATAACCCTTACGCCTGTGTTAGCCAGGGCCCTCCAGGGAAACAGAACCCACAGGAGGAGAGAGGGGAGGACAGAGAGAGAGAGAGAAAGGAGGGAGATTTTAAGGAATTGGCTCACGTGATTATGGAGGCGTGCCATGTCCAAAATCTGCAGGGCAGGCTGGCAGACTGGTGACCCAGGGGAGAGTTACAGCTCGAGTCTGAAGGTCGTCTGCTGGCAGCATTCCCTGCTCCTCGAGGGAGGGAGGCCAGTCTTAGCTACTCAGGCCTTCAACTGATTAGATGAGGCCCACCCACATTGTGGAGGGTAATCTGCTTTACTCCAAGTCTACTGATTTAAATGTTAATCTCATCTAAAAAATACCTTCACAGAAACATCTAGAATAGGGTTTGACCAAGTATGTGGGTACTGTGGCCCAGCCAAGTTGACCTGTGAAATTAACCATTGCAGGGCCCCTCACATTCTCTGTGTTAATTGGCCTTTCTCCCTTCCAGGCTCCAGTGCCGGGAGTGGAAACCAGGCTTCATGTTAGGCAGTTACTACCCTTCCCTGCAGAGGGCAGCTCCAGCCCCAGCAGGGGGCCACACGTGAGACCCTCTGGGTACAGAGCTTGTAGGATTGGGCGGCAGCCAGGGGGATGCAGGTGCTGGCGCATCCCCATCTCTCCTGTGGTGCCAGGTGATCCTGGGGAGGGGGCCTGGTCAGCTATTGATAAGCTGTGTGACCTTGGGACAGTCACTTAACCCCTCTGAGCCTCGGCGCCTCACACTCTGGACAGAGGGTGATGTCTGCCAAGATGGTGCTCGAGAAGCGCTTGAGTTCCCTCCTTTTTGATGTTCCCTTTTCTTGATGAGGTTTCCCTTGTGTTCGTGGCTCGTGATGGTTGTTATCCTCAAAGGGCATGACCCACACCAAGCACCGTCCTGCACTTAGTTCCGGAACAACCCATGAGGTCTGCTGTGTTAGCACTTTAAAGGTGAGGAAACTGAGGCTCAGAGAGGTGAAATCACTCATCCAAGATCACACAGCTGGGGAGGGCCAGAGCCAGGATGGGGACCCCAGGAGGTCCTGGCCCCTGTGCTGCAGGTGTTCCCTTTGTCACAGTGAACTCTGCTCCCTGTGCTGTCCCCTCTCTGGCCACAGCTCAGGGGTCGGCCGTGCGCTGGTGAGCAGGGCCATGTCGGGCACCAGCCGGACTCTTGCTGCTCTTCGGGACCCTTCTCGTGGAGGGGGCCGGGGCAGTCGGGGCGCCCCGTGCGCTTACGTCATCGCCTTCTTCACCAGGTCCACGACTACCTTCGGAGCAAGCTCTGCTCCCTGTATGAGAACGACTGCATCTTCGACAAGTTTGAATGTGCCTGGAACGGGAGTGACAGGTAACCCTCAGGCCTCGGCCCCCACACAGCAGGGAGAGTTTCTGCCCAGCGGGGGCCTCGGCTGGTGACCTGGGCGAGACGCGTCGCGGGTCAGTGAGCCTTGATGGATCAAGGCATCGGAGTGGGGTGCGCCCTGTCTGTAGCAGGTGCGAACTGTCAGCCTCTAATTCAAGGTGCGGGAAATGGAACTTTCGTCATCTCCTGTAACTAAACCTAACGTTGTACGGGTGGCAGTGGGAACATACGTAGTCAGTTCAGTGTCCCCTGTCGGGGGTGAGGGCTGTACCCCAGCACCTCGGTCTCCATGGGAAGGAAAGGTTTGTTCCTTGGTCACTGTCTTCTGTCCCCACCTGCATGCCCTGAGACGGCCTCGCTCCTCGGACATTGGTCCACCTGCCTCTCCTCCCGCAGTAACTGCTGAGGCCACCCCTTTCTGGCAACGGCCCCACTCAGGCCCACTGGGGCTTGGGGGCACCTCACGGCTCCTGCACTTTCCAGGCCTGGCCGTGACCCACAGGTTGAGCCGCTCTCATAGCCCCACCGGCCTGGGACATGGCCCCAGCACCTGATGTGTGTTCCTGTGTCCCCCTAGCCTGGGCTCAGCCTGGGGCGGGCACGGATGGGGAGGGCCATGGCAGGGGCCCCCTGAGGTCTTACCTCTGTGTCTCTTCTCCCCATGGCCCAGAGATTCCTCCTGTAGCCTGAGGTGGGAAAACCCCTCCTCTGTCCACTCCTCCCAAATCACATCAGCTTTTTGCTCGGGGTCCTACAGGGCAGGGCGTAAGATTGTGAAGTGGAGAAGCCTACGCTCTTGTAGCTCCACAGCTGAGAGGGGCTCTCAGGGCCTCCTCCTGCTGCCTCCTTAAGGACTGGACACCTCCTGGTCCAGCTGCCTGAATCCAGAAGAGGGTCTCCAGGTGACAAGACAAAGAAGGGATAAAGACCACACTGGCTGCTAGATAAGACAATCACCCATCATAGTTTCATCAAAGGAGCCGACGTGGCGTTGCCTCCCTCCCCGCAGTCGGTCCAATGTGGTGGGCAAGGAGGGTGGAGTGAGAGCAGCAACCCTGACTCAGGTGTCACCCAGGGGTGTGTGTCCACCCACGTGGACGGCATCAGTCACATGACAGGCCTGGGCTCTCCAAGACTTCTGAGGGTGGCCAGAGCTTCTGTGGTCATGTGACAGCTGCCGTGCTGTGATCCTGTGGCTTCGGGCAGCACACAGGGTAGGCATGTGGGGGAGGGGAGGGGCCAGACATGGGAGGGACAGGACCAGGAGGGAACTGCCCCGGAAGTAGGGCTGGCTCCAAGTGGGGCCAAGCCATTGTGCCCAGGGACAGAGATTCCCTAGAGCTGCCGACATCCTGGAGGTCCCCAGACCCTTGGGGTCTCCAAGCAGAGCTGTGCTCACCCAGAAGGGCTGACATGGTAGCCATGGGGGGTCCACTGAAGGACACTTAGAAAACCAGGACAGAGTCCCGGCCTGAGACTGGGCGGGCACAGCTGAGTCACCTGGACACAGGGCACTATCCCCAGGTGGATGCCCCCAGGCCGAGGCGCCCCAGAGACTCCTGAACTGCAGGCCCTGACACATCTGGGGGCTCCCCAGTGAAAAGTGGCAGTGGGTCTCTTGGGGGGAGTATTAGAATTGCAGGATAGGGGCTTATGCTGGAAAAAGGTGATTCCAACCCAGCTACTATGTGTGTTTGGCGGGCAGCTCCCCGCTGGTTGCGACCCACTTCCCGTCCTTCCTTCATGTTGCCACCAGGGGGCGCCCGTGGCCAGGCGATGCCTGTTCCCGGTGCCAGGAGAAGCCGGCGGCCCCTGTCCTGCCTCTCACCCACCATTTCCTGAGTGCGCTTTACACCCCAGCCACCCCCAGTCCTGTGCCCCCGCAAGACTCTGTTCTGCCCCCGGCACACTGCCCTGGAGCACACTCCACCTGACTCGCTCTGCTGTCACCTCCTCCAGGAAGCCTTCAGGGTCCTCTCTGCCTCGCCCCAGCCTCCTGGTCTTTCCTCCTGGGTCTTAGCATTTATCACGTTTTCTCCTTGCCTCTGTCCTTGTTTTCCTTCCCCACTGGGCGGGGTGCCCTTGCTCAGGGCCTCAGAAGTGTCCAGTCGATGGTGGTTGACATTTCTGGAAGGCGTAGAGGTGTGCCACCTCCTTCTACTTCATTCTGAGCCGAGCATGCCCCGTGGACGGGGATCCTGAGATAAACAGACCCTGGTTCCTGCCTTCCAGGAGCTCAGAGGCTGGGGGAAGGAGCAAGTATTGCCCCCAGGACCCCACGTCCTTGCAGACCAAAGCACACCTTCTGAATCATGACTGGCTCCCCCTTGGTTGTCATATAGATGTCCCCATTTACAGTGTCCCCATTTTTTAGATGGCCCAGCAGGGAAGTGCCAACGCCACCCCAGCAGGATGTCCGAAAGCGCTGGCTGTGGCCCTTGCCCGACTCCAGCAAGGCAGATGTGGCAGCCTGGAGGGAGGGCAGGGCAGGGCAGCAGCTCTGTGCCAGGCGCCCTCAGTGTCTGGTCCACATTCTCCCACTCTCCCGCCGTGTGCTCAAGTAAGCCACTGGGCGTCTCTAAGTCTGCTCACCTGGAAGGTGGTTCTAATCACCTGTGACCTTCGTGGCTGTTCTGAGGAGACCGTGTGCATGAAGCCCTCGGCAAGGTCTCAGTCCATATTGGCAGTGGGTGCTCGGGTGCTTTTGCCCTTCCCTGGTTACCCACCTGACCCTCCAGCACCCAGCTCAAACGGCCCCTCCTCCGTGAAGCACTCCTTGATCTGCTCTGCCTGGCAGAAGGGATTTGGCCAACTGAGCATCTTCAGCCGCAGAAGGCAGATGAGCCCAAGCTTGTTCTGAGAAGTCCCAGGCAAGGCTCCCAGGGACCCACACTGTCTCTTTGGGGCCATCTCCTCCTCTGCATCCTCTCCCATCTTCCCTCCTCCCTGCTTCTCCGTACACACTGGCCTCATCCCCTCCCACTGCAGGTGGCATCCCCCTCCGTGCTGGGATGACCACCCCAGAGAGTTCCACTGTCCATTATCCTGCCTCAAGTCTACACAAAACTCTCATGGAAGGATCTGATTGGCTGTGTTTGGGTCATGTGCTCACTTTTTGAACCAGTCAGCATGGACATGAATATCCCATGCCGCAGTTGGCCAGGCCAGGGGGCGGGTAGAGCACTGCAATTGACAGTCCCCGGGGACGGGGACGGGGACGGGAGCCTTTCCCCAAAGGAGAGAGGAGAGCTGGGGACAAAAGCGGCCAGCACTGTGATCCCTGCATGCAGACGAGGAAAGTGAGCCTAGGAGAGGGGAAGCAGCCTGCCTGCATGCGAGCCGTGGCAGGGCGGCCCTTTTCCCTGCTAAGGGAACCTTCTGGAATTTAAGAGAACGTTTGTGAATGTGAGGAATGGGCCCTCTTTTCTTGGCGTTGGCTTGCACGGTGCTGGGACCCGGTGTTCCGAGAGAGAGGCCTCTCACGCTCCCCAAGAGCACGCGCCTGCCGGCTGAATCCATGCCTGATCGGCAGGAGGGTGAGTAACTGTGTGGGTTTCAAACGACTGGAATTATCTCCAGAGCCAGCATCGTGTGAAATCACCCGCTTCAGGCTTTGTTTTGTGAACTGTTCCCTAAGGAACAAAGGAGGAGCTGCTTTCCCCGCTTTGCCAGGTGTGGGAGGGAGCGTGGCCTCCCCAAGCCAGCCGCCCCCCCCACACCTAGGCAGGTCCCTTCCCTGGGAATCGTCCTTCCATCCACTCACTGTCATCCCTGCACCTTCCCCCTGCTTCCCTGTCTCCTCTCTGCGTCACAGACAGTGCGGGCGGGGCCTCAGGTCACACAGCCGATTAGAATCAGGAAATACCTGTTGGCATTTAGTAAATAACGAGAGGAGAGCGGTACCAAGCCCAGCACTGTTCACGCTCACCAGGGGCCGGGCTCCCTCGTGGTCCCGTTTTTATAGATGGGAAAACTGAGTTCATGAGCGTGCCCGGGGTAGGGCAGAGCAGGCCAGAGCCGGAGCCCCTGACCACACCTCCCAGGCTCAGCGTGAGCCTTTGTCTCTGGGCTCTGGGCAGAGCAGGCAGGTGGGGAGTGGTCTCCATCCTCGCTCTAACAGTGGGGTCAGCTGGGAGACGTAAGCCAGAGAACTGACCCAAATCAAATCGCCAGCAGCTGAGGGTGGGCCGACGCCACCCCAGCTCCTGACCCGTCTGTGGGCCCTTCTGCTCCGCATAGCTGCTCGGGCCACTGTGAGAGGCCGTGGCCTGTGGGGTGTTTGACAAACACAGCTGCTCCACCTGCAAGCTACTAAGTCCCCACCCAGGCTGGGCCGGTGGGGGCTATGAACTCCGCAGGTGGGCCTGCAGCCCCTCCAGGTGAGAACCCTCCTGACTGCAGGCTCTGGGAGGGACCACCTCATAAAGCCACCGGAGAGCTGGAGAGCCGTCCCCAGGAAGCCCAGGGTTGAGTGTGGTGGTCACGAGAGACGTCTGAAGGGGAGAGAAAGGGCTGCTTGTCCCTGGCTGTCCCTGGGGCTGTCCACCTCCTCTGCTGCTGCCTCATGACTCTGCAGATGCAGGACTCGCCTTCTGACAGAACAGGGCTGCAAGCCTCTGGCCCCGCCAGCACTACCACCTGTGCATGGTTTCCTGTGGGATCCTGGCAGGCGTCCCCCACCCCCCGTCCCCCTGGACGGAGCCTGAGCCCAGTGGATGCCTGTGGAGGAGTGAAGCTGGGGGCCAGGGGTGTCTGGCAGCCCCGAGGCGGGTTCCCCACCTAGTCATCTGCTGGGCCAGGCAGGTCTGATGGGCTTGTGCCCTGGGTTGGGAGGCCTGAGTTCATCCCAGCTGGTGAGCCCCTGAGCCGTCAGCTGCCTGGGATCTGCAGATTTGGGTCTCAGTGTCCCTCAGCAGAGATGGGACCTAGCGCCTGCCTGGGAGGACCTCTGTGGGGTGCAGTCCTGCGAGGCAGGGCAAAGGGAGAGCTGGCTCAGAGGGCAATCCTTGGAGGAGGGGCGTGGGTGGGACCTATCCAGGGAGGGGCTTGGGTACAGCCTCCTGGAAGAATTTGCCCACAGAGGGTGGAAGGGCATTCAGATAGAGGGAACAGCATGTCAGAAGGTCCTGAGGTAAGGAAAAGTGATTGATGTGGCCCTAGCTTGGTGTTGAGGCAGAGGTGAAGCTACAGGGTTGGTAAGTCCTCCTGGGAGAGTCTGGCATGGGGAATACTAGGCTGAGGGGGTCAGAGCAGGGAGGCCAGTGAGCACCTGAGATGGTGGTCGTGTGGACAGAGGGGGCGTAGGGAAGGGCTGGACAGGAGGAGGGTCGCGCACACCTCACAGCTCTGGAGCTCCCTGCACCCCCCCATACCACTGGCCACAAGGACCTCAAGGCTTAGAGGAAACGGGAACCCGGTTCCAGGAAGCAAAACGGATGCTCTTTGGGGTTCCCTCTAAAATGGTTGAGATGTGGCCAGCCTGGCACTTGCACCCTGGGAAGGCAGGGGCAGGTTTCCGGGGCATTCTGCCTCGGCTCCCCACCCACAGGCTGTGGGGTCCCAGGAAGTCAGTGCCACCTGTGCCCGTCTGCAGGGTAGGGACACTGACAACACCCCTCCATCGAGCTGTGAACCCTCAGCACCACCTTCTCACCTTCCTCTCGTGGCTTCAGGACCCTGGGGCGCAGGCGAAGCACCTGGGTGGGCGGGGGAGGGGACTCCCTAAGGCCTGGGCGGGGCCCAGCCGTGTGTCCATCCCCAGGCGGCTGCTGGTCAGGCCTTCCCCGTGGCCCCGCTGTACCCTCCCCTCCCCCAGCTCTCTCTCCATCGCTGTCTCTCTGGAGTAGCTCTCTCATCTTCTTCCCTGTCCGTCTGTCTCTCCCCATCTCTCTGCCTCTCTCTTCTCTGTCTGTGTCTCTCACGCCACCCCCTTCAGCCTCTCCTGCGTACCTCACCCACTGAACCCCGTGAAGCCCTCTGTGCACCTGTCCTCCTCCCTCACCTCCCCTCTGCTCACGCCTGGGCTGCGGGCTCCCCCACCGTGTCTGCTCCCACCCACCTGCTCCCTCTCTCTGGCCCACACCCTCCTGGGTCTGCACCCCTGGACCTGCTTCCTCCCTGGGTCATGACCCCCGCTACCTTGAGGACAGGAATGGGGAGGCTTTGAGGCCTTGTGCAGCCTCTGGGTCCTGACCTGGGGCACGTTGTTTAACCCTCTGAGCCTCGGCTTCCTGCTCTGCCCACCTCCCTCTGGGCATGTCAGATCCATGTGACCATGCACAGTGCTGGGCCACACAGTGTCCAATGTCTGCTCCAGATTGCCAGGGCTAAGCTGAGGAGCCCTGTGCCTGCAGCCCCCTGCTCCCCTGGCTCCACCTTGCCCAGCCTTGGGACACAGTGGGACACAGGGTGGCCTGGGCAGCACCAGCTTCACCAGCCTGCAGCTCTCTCCTCTATAAAGCCTGGTACAGGGGCGAGTCCACTGGGAGCTGCCAGGACAGGTGGCAGGACCGTTGGGTCTCTCAAGTGGGCTCTGAACAGGATCGGGTACCCTAATGTTGGGGTGTGTCTTTCTCCATGAGAACAGCTCTCATTCTTCCATGTTTGTTGCTGGGTCCTTCCTTCGAGGCCTGACCTCAGTCCTGAGCTGCTGATAAAGGTGTAGGGCGCTCGACCTGGCCAAGAATCACAAGAGCCCCCAGGTGGCAGCCACTGGGTGCACACCAGCCCTGGGGGCACGCCTGTGAGACCTGGATTTGGCCTCATCCCTGGGTCCTCCCTGGTACAATGACTTCAAGATGCCAGATCGCTGGTTCTGGGGCGTTTGTGGACTAAGCCAGTCCCTGCTCCTGTGCCAGGTGGTCACATTGCAGTTGAGTCCCCAGGTCATAACTTAGGTGGGCTTTAGACCCAAACCCACCCTGCCCCAGGATAAGCCAAAGTCCGAGGACAGGAGAGGGCTCCGCAGGGCCAAGCAGGAAGGCAGGATGCAGGAGGGTGCTCTCCCTGTCACCTCGAGCAGCCAGACAGGCCATGGGCCCCTCACACCTCCTGGGCACCCACCTGGCCAGGCGCGGGCCGTGGGCGCCTTCCGACATGTCATTTAACTGTCTCCGCAGCAAACAGGTCTGTTCACAGGAATTAAGGTTTTAGAGACAGAATTTTAGAACAGAAAAGAATAGAGCCAAAAAGTACATTTGAATTCTGCACCCACCCTCCCTTCACCTCCAGGGATTAGACACATCTCTTAAGAAGGCAGAACTATTGGACTGACCCCCCTGTGGGCCACCCCCATCACTCTCTTGGATGGCTTCAGAAAAGTCCCCCGACTCTTGTCTTCACATCAGCGTGCACAGGAGTGTCTGTGCAAGGTCATCTCGTGCCTTGCTGAGACGTCAGGGTGGCTGCGTGTGACCCTCCCATGGCATCTGTCCCCTCATTGATTTCTCCTGCACCTAGTGAGCACCTGCTGGGGACAGGCGCCTCTGAACCTGCAGGTCAGCAGTGCGTGAGGGAGGGCTCCGCCCTTCGGTCCATCCCGTTTCAAAACCATCAGTTGCAATGTCGCCTTGAGCCAGGAGTGGCCCTGCCCAGGCCAGCGGTTCTGCTCGGGTGCCGGTCTGCGTGGCTGCTGCTGGGGTCCTCGTCCGCTCACAGAGCATTTGGCCCATGGGAGGCCGAGCCGGGCACTGGGGACGCAGAGATACAGCATGCCCCGCCGGACGCCTGCCCCGGGGTGGGGGCCCATGCTTGGTGAGCCCTGCGGGGGAACAGCCGCAGTGTGTGGCGTCTCCCACCCCCTGTAGGTCCTTCTCCACGACGTGCCCAAGAGGCCGACCCATGAGGGCTGCATCCACGCCCCGTGCCCCCCGGCGGCTTCTGGCTGGGCCCAACCAGAGGGGGCTGCAAAGGAGATCAGGGCGGGAGGGGAGCAGGCGCTTATTCCCCTCGCTCTGTTGTCTCGGGCTGACGGTGTCCTTGGGTAACAGCTCCCAATGTGGCCTCTTCACACAGCTGTCCCCCCACCTACTCTCTCTCCCCCCAAGTCTCTCTCTCTGTGTTTCTCTCCCTCTGTCTCTGTCTCTATCTGTCTTTCTGGTGATGCCTCCCTCTTCTCACCCCTCAGGCCTGGGGGTGGCAGGTGACAGAATCCCCAAACTTACCAGCCCCAGGGCACTGCGCTTCCTCTTGTGGTTCCCTTAGAACCTTCCAGAATATTTGTAAATAGCCTCTTCATGGAGCTCTTCTCTAACCCCCCAGCTGGCGTGCGTTCTCTACCCCTGCGGGCCCAGACAGACTCCCTCGCCCAGTGAGCCTGGGTGCCCCAGACACCGCAGAAGAGCCCCTGAGGGAGGGAGTCTGTCTCCTTGTGCCCCCCTCGCCCTCCCACAGAGGCCAACACTGCAGACTGTGGGCTCCAGGAACCACACAGGGTGGGCAGGAAGCCATCGGAGCTACTCTGGGCCAAGCCGAAACCCTCCAGTCACCTCGAGGGAATCTTGGCCAAAACTTGCCAGTCCCCAAGCTGAGGAGAAGGTTCTCTCCATGAAGTGAACAGGGCCGACTCCAAGAGCAGACTTGCCAGGAAGAAAGGAGATTGGGTGGGGTCCCTTTCTTTTCATGGTGTTGTACCTTCGACCTTAGGGGTAGTTAGCTGTCACCCCACCCTTGCCCTCCGCCAGGGAGACGACCCGTCCCTGAGCAGCTTCATGAGCCAGGCAGCAGAGGGGCCCTTCCCCTGCCACCGTCACCATCCAGAAGAGACTGACAGGAAGAACTGTCCACAGGCAAGATGACGTGACGAGGCCGGCTTCCCCTGGCCCTGGAGAGAGACGTCACAGGCTGGGCCTCGGGTACCCACTTCTCCCACAAGAAGGAAACGTTGGTTAATGGCTACAAACGTGCAGTTGGAGAGAAGGAATAAGCTCCAGTGCTCCATAGCACAGTAGGGGGCTATAGTTAACAATAATGTATTGTATATTTCAAAATAGCTGGAAGAGAAGATTTGAAATGTTCCCAACACAAAGGAATGATCAATGTTCGAGGTGATGGATGTCCTAAATACCCCAATTTGATCATTGCACGTTGTGCCATGTGTCAAAATACCACATGTGCCCCATGAATATGTGCAATTATTATGTATCAATTTTAAAAGGATACATTGTTACAAGGAGACGTGTCACCTTCAGCCTGTGACATGGCATCCTGCAGGACCCCTGCAGCCCCAGATGCCTGATAAGGTGCCCTCCCCTGTCCTATCCAGGTGGGCTGTGGCTGTTCTCACCTCCTCCTCTGCGTGGTATGGCTCCTCTGTAACTTGGGAGATGCTGAAGCCTTGTCAGCAGTGACCCTCGTCTGTGCATAACCCTTGTAAACCTAGGGGTCCACATGGTCCTGTCTCAGAGCAGTGTCACCCTCTGAGTACAGCTCAGCTCCAAAAGGAAAAAAAGGATTTCCACTTTCTATGTACCTCCCTGAAGAACCTTAAACAGAACCACTTCTTCACCCTCATTTTTGCTTCTCGGAACCCCCTTCCCTCCCCCCAGCCCATTACCTTGCACCCCATAGCTGCTCAGGGCCTCACAGAGGCCACGCCTCAAGACCCTTCCTCTAGGCGCAGGCCCATGTGCTGCACTTTCTCTCCTGCCCCATACTGTGCACGTTCACTTACCCTTTCTCCCCTGACAGCGAGAGGGGAAGTGGAGTGGACAAGTGGAAATTCTCAGCAGGACAGGTCTGTGCACAGCTGCATGTGAGAGGTGTTTCCCTCTCCAGCTTGGCGATGAGCATTCACTTACTCATCTGCTCAGAGGATGGTCCTGGGCCCCTGGAGGGAAGGGTGGGTCTGGTTGACTCCGAGGCCTGCCCTGTGTCAGCCACTGAGTTTATGTCCCAGCGACTTCTGTGTGTGTTTCCCTCTGTGGTTGTGTAGTGTCTTTGAAAGCCCAGGGTATCTCTCCTGGACTAGCAGGAAAGTACAGGAGGGTATTTTTATTATATTCAGGGCAAAGCATTAAAGGGGTCTTAGCTCCTGGCCCCAGAGTCCGTGTGGTGATGGCAGCTGAAATGTGAGGGGTACAAGAGACTCTGAGGGAAAGGTGCAGTCGAGGCAGGTGTGGGCTCCCTTCCTGGGGAGTAATGGTCTCGCAGGCTCTGGGGGTTATGTCTTGGGAAGAGACAGGTTTCTCTCTTTCCTGGTCCTCCCGCCTAATGCCTGTTCTTCTCCCACCAGTGTCATCATGACAGGGGCCTACAACAACTTCTTCCGCATGTTCGACCGCAACACCAAGCGGGATGTGACCCTGGAGGCCTCTCGGGAGAGCAGCAAGCCCCGGGCTGTGCTCAAGCCGCGGCGCGTGTGTGTGGGCGGCAAGCGCCGACGTGATGACATCAGCGTGGACAGCTTGGACTTCACCAAGAAGATCCTCCACACGGCCTGGCACCCGGCCGAGAACATCATCGCCATTGCGGCCACCAACAACCTGTACATCTTCCAGGACAAGGTGAACTCCGACATGCACTAGGTGTGCAGAGGCCCCAGTCCCTACATCCAGCCTTGTGCAAGTTGTCCCCGACACGACCTTCACAACCACAACACGAGGAGGGGAAGAAAATCAGAGTGGCAACAAGGATGGTGGCAGAGGTGGCGGTGTGCGGACGTGGGGCCCCAGTCCCATCCAGCTTCTGTACAGAATTGCCTGTGGTAGTGATTGCCTGTCTAAGAAAAAGGAAAGGAAGGGTCCACAGCCACAAATCATAAAATGGACATGATTGTCGAGTCTTACAGTTCAGGGTTCCTTCATTCACGTGCCCTCCCGTCCTGGTCTGCGGTCTTTACTACATTAATAGGACTTTTTACGTGTTCAGGTTAATTTTTCACCCCGGCGGGTCCTTGGGGAGTGGTGGTGGGGGTGGAGCTTATTCCCCCACACGCCTCGCTGGTCCCAGATCAGGGCTCCGGGGACAGAGAGGAAGCTCAGACAGCCAGCCAGGGATTCTTTGGATTATAAATGGAGCAATTTGCCCTCTCTCAGAGCTGATTTTCTCACCTTTGTTTTTTGGATGATGAATTCATGCTGGGAAGTTGCAGATGGGACGCAAGCTTCTCCCTTAGGTTTCTGAACGGCTTTCCATATCCCAGGGCCCAGGTCTGGTACGGTTTCCTGAGAGCAAGGGGTAGGGAATCACTCAGTACGTGTGACTGTGGTCCTCACCTCATTACAGCACGTTCACTGAGCCTCCGCCAGGTGCCGGGCGCGGTGCTCAGCCCAGAGGCACGTTCATCCCATCCCCGGCCCTCTCTGCAGGAGCTCTCCCGCCGGCCTCCAGCGTGCACTGGGCACCTTCCGGGAGCTGGCCCTCGCTCCGGTCCACGACCTTTGTGAAGCCCCCTCACGACCGTGAGGTGGGTGTCCACTCATCTCCTCCGTAAACACCACCTGCTCCCTCCTGCTGGGCTCCCGGCGAGGTGCCGATAGGAGGTGAACACTTGTTATCCCCTCTGCCCACATTCGGAAACCAAGGCTCGGAGCCAATAAACAAGTTGCCCGGGGCAGGCACCAGCCACGCGGTGGAGTCAGGAGTCCTGTCCAGGCCTTTGCACAAGGCCCTTCGCAGTCCAGCACGTTGGTGGCTCATGTTAAACAACATTATAGTGGAGGGTTCCGGAGGGGAAATGCTTCTTCGTCTTGTGAAGTGCAAGGGTCCCGGGAGAATGGGAAGACAGAGAAGACCCTCAGGTGGCTCCTCACTCTGCTTGGTGACTTCAGGAGCTCAGCCCTCTCAGGAACTCCTGGCTACACCCCATGTCTGCACCTGGAGCCCCTTTCTCAAATGCACTGAACTGCCTCCGAAAGGAAATTGCATGTTATGATGATTTTAGGATTCGTTTTCTTGAAGGACCACGTAGTCCTAGAGGACACTGTCATTTGGGAGCCCTTCCCTTCTGACGCTGAGGGCCACAGAGAACGTGGTAGTTCCACAATAGGTCCTCCTGTTCTGGCAAGACCAGGCCTGCCCACCCCGTGTCGTCTTTGCTCATGGAATCGCAGCAGAACCTCCTGGCTTGGCATTTTGATTCAGAAAGCAGAATGCAGAGGCCCGGCCGAATCCAGCTTATTTTATTTTATTTTTTTTACAAGATGAAACATAACCCAGGAAATAGACCCAACTGAGATTTTTCTCAGTGGATTACGGTATACTTTGTGTGTGTAAAAGCACAAAACGCATGTGCACTCACTTCTGGCCATATAACATTTGCACAGGGAAATGGATCCATTCTTTTTTTTTTTTTAATCAACATGAATGAAGAATGTTTGTTTATATATCACTGTAAAATCCAGGTGACCTGGACAGTATTATATGTACATATCTATTCTAATTAAATTTAACAAAGGATTGGATCACTTTCTTCCCCCTTGTAAAGAGGTTCAAGAATGTGGTAAATTGTATAGAAATCTTGTTGAAGCCAAAATCCAGCTCTGAGGGCCTTACACAATTCCTTGGATATTTGGCACGGTCATCTCCCTTTGTGAGTCGAATGTTAAGAGAGGAAACTTGCATTTGCCCCTAGAGGTTACTGTCAAATCATAGATTTAACATTTATCATCTTCAAAGTACAAATCTTACATGGTCTTCAAAAAGGAGTTCCTAGTTCCTTACTTCTGTGTTGAACTTTGGGTACCAAGTCAAAAAGGGGAAGCAAAGGAAAGGAAGGAAGAGATCTTCTCTGAGGACAAGCATGTCTTTGGACTCCTGGAAAATGACGACGTCCAGAGCAAATTGTGAATAATAAAATGTGTATTGAGAAAAGATGTGGGGGGAGGGGCAAAACTAGCAATGGCAGAAGGACCAGTATAATAGTTACAAACTTTGCATCCTTACTCTGCTTAAGTTTTCTGGTCTTCTTGAACGTACGGGCATTCGCATAGTCATTGTGAAGTTGTTGGGGTTTTTTCGCTTCTGTTTTAACTTCCTCTGCGGATGAAGCTGTCGGGGGTGGTGGTGGTAGAGGGTGTGGTGGTAAAGTTGTCAGACCCGATCGTTTTGGACCCTGTAACTCCTAGGTGCATTCTTTTTTCTTTGGTGTCTCACAAGTTATTCAACTGTTGAATAAAACTATAAATATGTTAATACCAGCTTTTTCCAATAAAATAACAAATGTTACATCTAACATGAGGTTCAGAATGCTGTTTGTTTCCAGTGAGGCCCACCGCAGGGAGGTGGGACCCATCGGGAGGCAGCACAGTGTGTGGGCATGCACATGGCCTTTGTCACTGAGAAGCCTGGGTCACATCTGGCTTTACCGCCTCCAGCCCTAACGCAACTCACAGCCCTTCTGAGCTCTGAACTCACCCCTGAAGAAATGGAGCTGATAGTAGCACCCAGCGCCAGGCTGAGGGTGTGGGGGGAGAGGCAAGACGCACTATGCGGATAGTGCCGAGCACAGCGCCTGGCACACAACACTCAGTAAGTGAGAGCTGTGTTGTTTTGACGTGGGTGTGCAGAGTCCACCCCGATGTCCCAACACTCACACCCTCCCCGAGAATATGGCCCAGATGAGGAAACTGAGGTTCAGAGAGGTTGAGAATTAGCTCAGGATCACACAGGTAGGACAAGTTGGAACCCGGTTTCCAGCTTGGGCCAGCTAACTCCTAATCCAGTGCCCCCACCCCCAGCAGCACCACCACACACGTGCCTGAGGGCCCCAGGGTCTGGGAGGAGAGACCACAGGGCCCCTGATTCTCCAAACACCAGAGAAGCCCAGCCTGGCCGCTGGCTGCCGCTGCTGAAACAAACAGGAGAGTGTGTGGGGACAAGCTCTGCACGCCCGCGGCTTTCCCCGCACCGTCCCCGGAGCCAGGCCCTGCCTCTGGCTTTTGAGGGGGTGGTTTAGGCCCAGGCTCAGCAGGAGGACGGCAGGAGCTGCTGGCAGGGGCCTCTGACGGAGTCCTCCACCAACCACATAGCCCCGGAGCAGAGCACAGGCAGGAGGAGGCCACTTCCTGGCTGCGTGACCTCAGACACCTGGCTAACCTCTCTGACCGCCTGTGTAAATAGAGCGCGCACCGCCGCTCGGCGTCACTGGATGACTCAGATCACCAAACCCACCTGGCTGAACCCACGGTGCCGCCGTGTTGGAGGTGACACAGCAAGTGCATGGGAGCACCACCTCGTCTGGGCTTCGTGTTGTCCTTTCTGCAGGACCTGGGGCTAGTACTGTTGTTATACCCATTGGACACATGGACAAGCTGAGGCTTGGAGAGATTACGCAGAAGCTCCGGGCACATGGCAGATGCTGGGCACGGCGACTGAGGCTGTGGCCTCGGCCCCACTGAAGCCAGCTGCAGCCAGCACCGACGGAGCACCAGCCCGCGATGTTGCATGTGCGCCTGGGCTGTGGGCTTCGAGAGGGGACACAGAGTATCCTGCGTTACCCAGGTGGGACCCATTGAATCACAGGCGTCCCTGAAAGTGGAGAACCGTCCTGGCTGTATTTGGAGGGAGACGGAACAATGGAAAAAGGGTCAGAGAGATGTGACGTGGGGACCCAACCAGCCACCGCTGGCTCTGAAGGAGGGAGAGGCTGAGAGCCAAGGAACGCGGCGCCTCTAGAAGCTGGGAACAGCAGGGAAACGCATCCCCCGGGGGCCTCCAGAAGGAGCTCAGCTACCCACACCTTGGTTGTGTCCCAGTGAGTGAGACCCACGTGGGACTTCCGACCTACAAACTGTAAGAGAATAAATACATGTTCTTTTACGTCACTAAGTTTGTGGTCATTTGTCACAGCAGCCCTAGGACCCCGTATCCCTGGGTACCTGCATTCTGATCACACAGCCACCCCTTTAGGTAGGGATTCCTGCCCCATTTACGGACGAGGACCTGCCTAGGGTCCCACAGCGTGTCAGTAGTTAGCACAGGTGGGGTCTGAACCCCTGGCAACACCTCCTGCCTTTCTTGAGGGTGGCAAGGTGGGGCTCTTTACTGGGGAGCATCCAGCAAGGCTTAATGGGCTTGCAGGGGACAGAGGCACAGCCAGATGGTGGCTGAGGTGGGTAGGCGGGGCTCCTAGAGGGCCAGGTGCAGGTAGCCCGGAGCCCGAGGAGCAGTGGGCAGCTGGCCTCTGGGCAGGGACGGCCAGGCCTGCTCCGGCCAGGTCCATACATGGATGGGGTCCCTACTCCACACCAGGCCCTGGGCCCAGAGCTGTGGCAGGCCCCAGAGGGAGCATCCGGGTATCCGGGTGGGCTGCGCGATATGGTGCTCAGGCTCTGCCTCCCCACCCCGGGCCTCTCGGGAGCGCACCTCTCCCCAGCCCTGCGAGCTCTGAGGCTCTCGACACCCACTGGGCTGTGGCCCAGTCTTGTCCTGGCATGGGCCCCTTGGTGATTGCCCGCCTGTCCCTCCACGTGCCACGTCATTATTGGCATTAACAGGGGACACTTCTGAGCCATGGGCCACACCAGGCACTGTACCTAGCTCTGTGCAGCCTCTCCTTCATCCATGCAGTCCCCCTCTAGAGAGGATACTGTGAGTCCCCCCATTTTATAAATAAGGAAACTGAGGCACACAGAGGGAAGTGACTCACCCAGGGCCACGACTGTCAGTGCTGGGGCCAGGATCTGAGCCCAGGCAGTGCATCCCCAGAACCCACTGTGCCCTGGACTCCCCGGCCACCTGCTCAGCTTCGGGTCCCTGCAGGTGATGTTCTGGTGGGTGTTTCCCAGCAGCTGCTCGAGCACTTCCCTGCCTGGAACTACTTCCACACCCTTTGTTCCCCCAAGAGACTCCTCAGTGAGTCTGGGCCTCCCCTCCCCCTGGCCCTCAGCCCTTGCTCTCCGCCACAGCACAGGCCCCTGGTGCTGACACTGATGGGAGCACAGGGAACATCGTTCACTCACCGCTGTCCCCAGGGTCTAGCACAGGCCTGGTGCTGACTCCGTCCTTGGGAACCACTTGCTGAGTGATGCCTATTTGGACTAAATATTGGGTTCTGTGTAGGAGCCCAGAGAACCCTGTCAAACGTCACAGATTGAATGCCCCTCACTCCCGAGAGAACACTGATGTGCCAGTGAAAGGACAAAACACAGGAACCATGAGGGGAGGGAGAACAGGAGATGGACTGTGGCCTCGGGGACTATGGAAGCAGAAAGCAGATGGGGGTGGGGACGGCTTAGAGACTAAGGAAGCAGAGCCCAAGCCAGCAGTATGTGTGTGGGGGGCATCCGAGAGGAGGCTGGTGTGCACCATAGAACCCAGAAAGGCTCTGGACCTGGAGGCACCAGGGACCTCTCAAGATGGGGGTGCAGAGGGGGAGCAGATTGTGGTTTTCTGAAAGCCTTGTCTCAGTAACCCCCCCTCCCGCCCCCTGCAGAAAGTGGCAGTTCATTCACTAGGGATTGTACCAGAGGCCACGGGGACCCTGGTACAAAAGAGGAAGAGCTGGGGCAAGGTGCTGAGTGAGAGCGGGTAACACCCACCCTGCCCACACCGGGTAGACGCTCCCTCACTGGAAAACTGACCAGCCCAAGAGAAAAGACCTAGATCCTGACATCTGGAGGCCCCAAGGTACTGACGGAGCAACGCATCCCACTGGGAGGCCCATCATGTGACAAGCAACCCCTCGCTCACAGCTTCCAGGCAGCTGTGCACCGCTGTGCACTGAGACACGCGCTGACAGCCAAGGACGGCCAGACGCTGGAGGACAACCAAGGTAACAACAAGCAAAACAGAAGAAAAAGAAGCTGGAATCTTCAGATCCGGTGGAAAAATGGAATAAAGTTAAAAAATATTTTAATGAATGTCTGCACAGAGAGAGGAGAATGTAGGAAACAGAAAAGAAAAAGAAATCGTGGCAATCAGAGCGTGATCGCAGAAATGACGATTTCTGCAAAGATCGGAAAATAAAGTTGAGGATGTTTCTCAGGAACTAGAACAACAACAACAAAAAATCAAAGAGAATCTCAGAGAGAATAGGTACGGAGCACAGATCACCTGTCACAGAGGTCCCAGCATGCAAACAGCAGGGCTCGAGGGGCACCAGCAATGGAAATCATACAGAAAGATGTTCTGGACCTGAGGAATCAAAATCTCCAGATTAAGAGAAACCACAGGGGGTGTGCACACTGCGTACCCAGCACAGTGGGTACCAGGGCATCCCTATGAATATCGAAGTGCTGGGACAATGAGGATATTGTGAAAGATCGCCCAGAAGACCCAGGGTATCATCAAGCTTCCCAGCAGCAATAGGGGAAGTTAGGAAACAAGGGAGTCACGCATTCCAGTTCTAGGAAGAAATTACTCTAACCTAGAATCTATACCCTTTCAAACTATTAATCACATGTGAGGGGGCAATAAGATACTTTGACACATGCCAGATCTTGTGTCAGTTAGCTTTTGCTGTGTAACAAACCACCCCCCAAAGTTTAGTGGCTTGAAAAAAGTTTACTACTTTTTACAATTCTGTGAGTTAGCTGGGAGGCACCCTGAAGCTGTACATTATAGAACGGTGTCACTCACATGTCTGGTGGTTGACTTGATGTCAGGTAGGGAAACACAGATGCCACCAGCATGCATCCCTCTCGTGCAGTGGCTCTCCCAGGCCATTCCCGGGATGGCCCCAGGGTTCCCAAGAGCAGCAAGACAAGCCCCAAGACACAAAGTTCCCAAGTCTCTGCTGGTGTCACATTTGCTGTTGTCTCATTCGCCTAAACAAGTCACACAGCCAAGCCCAGGTCAACATGACAGCAGACCATCCCAGCAGCAATTTCTCAGGAAGCTACAGAAGGGAGTACTCCACGGACATGAAGGCATAAACCAGGAAAGGAGGAAATGCACTGAGGCAGGGACTCCTACTTGCCTCCAGTGTCTGACCTTCCCTCTCCCATGGCAAGAGTTGTTGTGTGGGCACAGGACCATCTCCCCCGCCACAGCCTGTTTCCCAGCCTCCCTGCAGCTGGTGTGGCCAACAGAGAGAATGTAGAAGTTGTGAACTAAAATGAAATAAAAGGCTCCCCGCCACCGGCTGGCTGACTGGACCCCGTCCTGGCCAAGAGGATGTCCTAAAACTAAATTGTCTGCCAGGAGGAGGAGGTCAGACATGCCTCACCACACCCCCTCCCTTCTTGGAGACGTCCTCTGTAACTCATCAGCAGGCCTAAGGCTACGCAAGACAAACCTGCAGGTCCCCAATTTACACAACAAATATGTCGGGTGACTTGTTTCTTATCTAAAACATTCCAAGCCTTTAGACAAAGCTTCATTTTTTTAACCAATTGCAAGTCAAGGAGTCTTTAAACCCACCTATAACCTGTAAGTGCCCCCCCCTCGAGATGGCCCGCCTTTTCCGGCCAAACCAATGTATGTCTTCCATGTATTGATTTATGACTTTACCTGCAACCCCTGTCTCCCTAAAATGTATAAAACCAAACTGTAGCCAAACCACAGTGAGTCCACTTGCTCAAGGCTTCTTGGGTGTGGCTCTGGGTCATGGTCCTCAAATTTGGCTCAGAATAAACCTCTTTAAAATTATTTTACAGAGTTCGGCTTCTTTTCCATCGACAAAGTGACATGCTCCGGAGGAAAGCAGCACACCTTTCCCTGCGCTTTCACCCTTGACACTGCAGACACAACGGTGGAAGCTGGAGTGACTATTTCAGATCCCGAGATAGAAAATGTGGGTCAAAATAGAAAAAGCAACAAGACAGAGAAGAACCGGTGTTCAGCTAGCACACTAGCCTTGACCACCTCCTCAGATGTCGACCTGAGAGAGAAACAAAATTCTGTTTTGCATAAGCCACTCTATTTGGGGGTCTCTGTCATAGCAGCCTCACCTGTTTTCTGGCTAACCCACATAGGAGCCCAGAAACAGGGGTCCCACTCAGGACAGAGGACAAGGGAACGCCAGGGTGCGGGTGAAGGCGCCCCCAGCGTGCAGCTGTGTGGTGGGCCTGGCGCGTACAGTCCAGATTGAGGCGGGAAGCGGGAAAGGTCCAGCGGGGGTGGGGAAACAGGAACTGAGAACTCATCTGATGATTTTAGCACAGTGAGAGGAGTTTTCTACTTTTGGCAAATGAATTAGTGATCAACGTAGAAAAATAAAAGCAGACAAACAAAAAACTTGATCATTAAGCCCAGGGTAAACAAAAAGTTTCACTAGAAAGAAAACATAATCATAGTGCCTTATGTGGCCCAGCTGTGAATACTATTTACACAGCATAAAAATGTAAATGAGGAACATTGTTTTAACAAGACCTAAGAGCTGGTCGCCTTGGGAAGACAGGGTGTGTGTTAATGTCTGGCTGGGGGAGGCCAGAGGGGAGCTTGAGAGCTGGGTTTTTCTTCTGAAGGATCTGTGGATATTATCTCAAACTGGAAATCAGAAATAGCATATGCGTGTGTTATTCTGAAATACGGAGGTAATTAGAAGAAATAGCTAACAGGGTGAGAAGCAGCTGCCTCTGAGGCGTGGCCACTGGGGGTGAGTGATGGGACAGGGGATTTGAAAAACATAAACATTTAACTTAATTTTAAAAGAAAGTAGTGCTGCCCCAGGTCCCCTGATGGGGTGGGGTGGGACCCAGGGGCTGGCAGACCAGGGCTGGCAGGGACATGGAGATGCCCCCAAAACCAAGGGGTCCTGGATGGCCTGACGGGGGGCCGTGCAGCGGTGAGGAACACGGTTTGCTGACGACAGCCCTGCGCTTCCCCAGGGCCCCACTTACCTCCGTCCCCGTGGACAGGGAGCATGTCCCAGCCGTGCGCAGCACAGGACCTCAGAACCGGGGAATGGGTAGTGACTGACTAACCCGTGCGTGAATGAACACATGAATAAGTGGCGAATGAATGGCTGTGTGAACGGTGACGCCACGGACACTTTATTTCTCATGGACTCATAGCAACCCTGACACGCAGGTCTTTCCAATCCTGGACTTCACAGGGAAAGCCCAAGGCCTGCCCCAGGTGGCAACGACCACAGGGCGACCACCGATTGCGACCTGCTGTGTGCCAGGCATCGTGTCGCACCGCTCGCCTCTGTTGCATTCTGCAGCAAACCCACGTGGGACATCCTCTTACTGCTCCTGGTCTAGAGGTGAGGAACTGGAATCCCAGAGAGGCTCGGGAAGCTGCCCAGGGCCACACAGTAAAGGCACAGGCCAGACGGGAAGTCAGGTCTCTGAAACCTGTGCGGTCATGGGTTCTGGATCTGGCGTGTGACCCCGTCCTGCCTTGACCCCAGCACTCCTGTTCTTCCTGCTTCGCCACCCTTGAGGCAAGTGGTGGTCAACGCCACGCAGCCTGCCGGGTCCAGGGTGAGTTTTCTGGTTTCTACTGGTACCTGCGGGGATTCTTTATTCCGCTTTGAGAAGTTCCTGCCTGGTAACTTCTGCCACTTTCTGCTGAAATAAATCACTATTGCTGGAATCCAAGCAGCCTCAGAAAGGGGACACCCTCCTCGACTTAAAGTACACAGAAGCCCTCCCAGGCTGAAATCCCCGGAGAAGGCCTGGCCTGGCAGGTCAGAGCAGCCGTAAGCGCGGGGCGGGGGCAGCCACGTTGCAGGGGCAGCCACGTTGCAGGGGCCGCACACACACTTTCTAACCTAATCTTCCCCCAGTCCCGAGAGGAAGGTCCTTTCATTTCACCTGCTCCATTCCCAGGAGGAAGTGAGGCTCAGGGAGTCTGACAGACCTTCCAAAGTCAGGTGACCGACGGCTGGTGGAACCAAGACTTAGGTGTCGCCCAGACTGCCCCTCCAGTCCCCCCAAGCAGGGATCAGGGAGCTTCAGCCCAGGAGGACAGGTGAGGACGACAGTGCACACGAGGTCAGGCCGACAAGGTGACAAGGGCTGCTCAGCTTGGCTTAGCTCTAGGATGACTTTGAAAATTGTTGCAGCCCTGTAAGCAGAAAAATTGCACCTGTCTGAAGCCTCAATAAAGCAAACGAAGTCGGGAGGGACTGAAACATCTACACAAACAAAACTGATTCAAACAGGGAAAAGGTTTGTCCTCCACAAATCTGACAGCCTTGGAGATTTTAATAGCACATTCCAAGGCTCTTGGGGACTCTCAAAGGGTCTGGGGAAGGAGGCCTGCAAGGCCCACGATGGCTGGCCGGGTGGGGGCCGGGAGGGGTTGCAGCAGCATGAGACCTGGGCTTAATCCCAGCCTTGTCCCTTACCAGTGTTGGGACTATATCAGTTATCCCCAAGTTAGCAGCTTAAAACGGTAACATCATCTCACGTGGTTTCTGGGCATCAGGCACCCAGGCACAGATCAGCCAGGTGGCTCCGGTTTGGAGTCTCCCAAGAGCTGCAGTGGGGCTGTGGCCGTGGCTGCCATCCCACCACGTGGCCGTGGGTGTGAGGCCCCTCCAGGAGGCTGCTCATGGTGTCGCTTTCTCTAGGAGAGGGGCCAAAAGCCAGGCTGAAAGCCTCAGTCTCTCTATAGACAAGCCTCGAAGTGACATCCCATCACTTCTGCCATACTCTGTTGGTTACACAGATCCTGCTACCGTGGGGAAGGAGCAGCAGGAGGCAGTGGGGGCCACCTTGGGGGCCGCCTACCACAGGGACCGTAGGCAACACACCTCTCTGCCCTGTGTCCAGGGTCCCCGTGTATAATATCAGCCTCCTGAGGTTGTTGTAAGCCTGAAGTATGATGACATCCACAAAGCACCCCCACAGTGTCTGGCATGGGGTAGGTGGCCTGTGGGGAAGCAGCTGGTCGACCCCTCTTGCCCCGGGGACCCCAGCTCCCTGCTGTGGTGGAGCTGACATTCCCAGGGCTCTTCTAGCTCCTGCAGAGGTCAGGAGGTAGGCGTGGACTTGGCCACCTTGTTGCTGGTCTTGCCGGCCTCGGTTCCTGTTTCTCAGGCCTTGGTGCATGTTACGCTCACTGGGGCAGCTTTCAAATACCCCAGTGTCCAGCCAATGGGGTTCAGCACGGGAGATTTAAACTCCCCAGGAGACTCCGCTGTCCTAAAAGGACAGGTTATTGTGTGAATTCAATAGGAAGAAAAGGGCCTTTCTGGCTGTTTGCTGAAAAAGCAAATTATCCAGTTAGTTGGAGAAAAGCTAGAAACAGCGAGTTTGGTCAATTGACTTTGTCAGTTCTGGAAAGGAAGAAGAGGGAAGCTGAGTCTTTTTTTGCTTGGTTTTGTTTCACCCAGACAACCTTCCAAAGTTACACTGCAGAAGTTCAGCCACTCGATGAAAAACTTTAACAAAGGTTTGCCAGCCTCCGAGAACTGGTTTCCTAGCAACCGGGAAGCTTTTAGAGCTCGAAATAATTGCTTGGAGTCCTGAGTGATTCAAACAGCAAGGTCCTTTTTTAAAGAAAAAACAAAGCACCTTTATCTTTACCTGGGTGCTGCTGGAATTATGCGTGGGGCCCACACAGTCAAATGACTCGACAAGTTTCAGAGAGGGACTGAAAATCTGCAAAAGACAGCAACATTAGGAGGACAAAAGTAAAAATGAAAATTGTAAGGACTCCATTACAAAATCTATGCCCCCAAAAAGTCCAAACATGCAAAATAGATATGGATGTTTAGAGAAGTGAATTTTTCATTTAACAGATTTGCAAAGCCTCTGAAAGTTGCCAACAGATGTGTCAAATAAGAGCCACTGCCTCTCAGAAAGATCACCATTTATCTTTGCAAATCTGCTTACTTATCCATTTCTTTCATCAACAGAGGTTTTCTGAGCACCTGCTTTGGGAGTGGCAACACCTGGATTCAAATCCTGGCTTTGATGCTAGCTGTGGACCCTGGGGGTCAAGGTTACCTGATACTGCTGTGCCTCGATGTGCTCATCTACAGAACGTGGGGAATAACAGTACCTGCCTTGTGCTTTTGTGTGGATTAAACAGATAATCCTGCCTAAGCTTTCAGCACAGAGCCTGCACGCCCTGGGATGTCATTAATGACACTGTCACTCTTCCCTTGGGTTGTGACCAAACCTTCAGCGAAGTCTTGCTATGTACACTGCAGCTTGGCCCTCACCCTCCCTGGGGGAAATAGAGGACTGTCTGTGTCCATGGCGGGAAGATGCCACACCAGGGGGGGCATGAGCCAAAGCCTGCAAGGGTGGGGACAAGCAGGAGTGTGAGGCAGCCTGGAGCCAACACCAGCTGAGGGTGCCATAGGGGGTCTGCGTATGCCCAGCTGAGGCTGGTCTAGGAGTCCACATATGCCCAGCTGAGGCTGGTCTAGGGGTCCGAGTACACCCAGCTGAGTCTGGTCTAGGGGTCCGAGTACAGCCAGCTGAGGGTGCCCTAGGGGTCTGCGTACACCCTCAGGGCCCCGGCATTGCTCAGGGAGGAGCCTGGATTCCCTACAGTCAGGCGGGCGTTTGCTGTTTATGACCGCTGTGCCTTCTACTGGTAAGTGGGCGCCAAACTGGTTAGGGGAAATCCCCTATGCCAGAAGATCATGGTAGGAGGTAGGTTACTACGTTGGCCCTGCATGATAGAGACCCCAAATGACAGTGGCTTAAACAAAGAAGTTTCTTTCTCTGACATGAAGTCTAAGCTAGCCTAGTGGCTTCACCCTGCAAGGCTGTCGGGGCCAGGCTCTTTCTGTCTTGTTGCTTCTGATGCCTGGGGCTTGTCCTTGTCCTGACAGTTCCAGATGGCAGGAGAGGGTTGGGATGGGACATGCCTCTGTTCTTTAGGGATACAACCTATTCCTTCCAATCGCTCCATGGGCCAGACATCTGTAACGTGGCCACAGGCAGGTGCAGGAGAGGCTGGGGAATGTGGTTATTCATTGGTAGTCAAAGGACCAGCTCAAAATCAGGGCTTCTACTGCTACAGAAGAAGGGATTGCAGGGGACAAATGGCAGTTGTCTCTGCGTAGACAGAAAAATGGTGCCCAAACAAGCCCCAGAGAAGCCCTAGTTTTTGCCCTTCCAAGAGGACTTTTCTCATAGAGTCAGCCAGAGTCCATTTCTGTGATTTGCCACCAAACAACCCTACAGACAGAAGAGATCTGCACTCACTTGATTTGGCCACTGTGACATAATATGGATCTGCTTCTGGTTGGTGGAGTGAGTACCTAACAGATGATTCTCCTGCAGACAACAACTACACACCGGGGACAAAATGCCAAGCCATGGCTTCCTGCAGGCACTGGGCAGTGGATAAGAGCAGACACTTGGGGACGTCCAGGCTCAGCCCAATGGCAGGCACAACTGTGGCCACAGGGGCAGCTGAAACTCCAATTGAAAACTGCCCAGGAGGAGTAGGGGCCTGAGGTGTGGACCTAGCTCGAGCTGGAGGGCCACACACATCCGAACTGCTGCCTTGGGACCTATGGGTGTCAATGACCCGTCCAGAGGGCCCCCTCAGACCTCATGCTGTGGCAGGACCTTCAAGGGGGCAGCCCCTCCCTGGAGGTGGGTGGTAGAGATTTTTGGTAAAAACCCCACTTTCAGGGATAACAGGAAGAGAGCAGGAATCCAAGGGTTTTGCAGGAGGTACCTCAGAGAAGGCCTTAGCAGCCACACAGAGGGGCATCGGGTTTGGGGGTCTGAGGATCTGGGACTCTGGGCCCTGGCATTGGCCCCGTCTGATACCCTGTCACTCCGGCTGTGATACTGTGATATAATAGGAACTATATATTTGGTCTCTTTCCCTGGTTCCTGGCACACGGCTCCTAAAACCCTTGGAATCTCTAGGATGATAAGAGAGTCTTGTTTGCTAGTGAGATAGCTGGTGACTGGTGACCCCTAGATGGCTTAGGATGGGGGCTGCTCACCTAGAAAGACCAAGGCGGGACTAGAGGACTTGGACTTGCGGCCCCACCCCCAATCTCCAGGGAGCAGAGAGGGAGAGGGGCTGAAGGTAGAGTTGGTCACCAGTGGCCAGTGGTTTAATCTGCCATGCCTATGTAATGAAGCCTCCATAAAAGCCCCAAAGGGACCAGGTTCAGGGAGCTTCTGGGTTGCTAAACTCGTGGAGGTTCCTGGGGGGTGGTGCACCCCATCCCACATGTCCTGCCATATGCGTCTCTTCATCTGGCTGTTCATCTGTATCCTTTTAATAAACATTTAAACATTTAATAAACATTTTCAACATCCTTTTAATAAATAGGTAAACATAGGTAAAGTGTTTCCCTGAGTTGTGAGCCATTCTAGAAATTAATTAAATCAGAGGAGGGGGTCATGGGAACCCTGGCTTAAAGCCGACCAGTCAGGAGCACAGGCCGCCACACCTGGACTTGCGACTGGCATCCAAAGTGGGGGCGTCCTGGGGGACTGAGCCCTCACCCTGGGGGAGCTGAGGCTAAGGCCCGGCAGACAATGTCAGAACTGAACTAAGTTGTAGGACGCCGGCTTTGTCTGCTGGAGCACTGCTTGGCTGGTGTGTGCGGAAACCAGGGGTGAAGTGTCTGTGCTGTACTGCGCACGTGAGAGGAGGAAAAACACTTTCACTTTTCCTATCCCCGTGACCTGTCTGGGGACGGGGACAGTCACCACCAGAGAGCCTGGGCCTGTCTTTATCAGAGCAACAGGGTCGGGGAGGCGGAGGGAACAGGGATGGAGAGGTCTCGGGGACAGCCCAGAAGTGAAAAGAAAAGCAGAGGGTCCGCTCCTGGGTCAGGGGAAACAGATCAGGACGCGAGCCTGGCAGGAGAAGTGGGCCTGGGCAGAGGAGTCGGAATAACGACCACCAGCCCCCTTTCCTCAGGACCCGGCTGCTGGGAGGTGGGGGAGGCAGGGGCTGGAGAGCCAGCCAGGCACCCGGGGTTCGGGCTCTACACGCGAGCGAGCACCGAGGGGTTGAGGAGAGGGCGGCTGAGGAGGACGAGGCAGGTGGGTGCAGAGAAGGTAGAACAGCAAGAGCCTGCGGTCTCCTTGGTGTGGAGCTAATTTAGGCAGGCCTCCTAAATGGCAGGGACAAACGCGTCCCAGTGCGAAGCCCAGGGGGAGATGGGGAGAGGCCTGACTCGGCCCCACTGGGACTGCCGTCGTGGGAGTTGTCGTGGCTCGGGAGCCTGGAGCCCGCTCCGCCTCGGGGACCAGACTGGCTCATGATGCGCGTGCGCTATTCCGGGTCATCCAACCGTAGTCCTGGCTGCACGTCTTACCTGGCTCAGGTGTATAATAGGGAACTGAGGGCATATTTTGGCCCAGGCTTAGGTCAGAGAATTAGAAGGGATAAAATCCAACAACAGAAATTGGCCGAGAGGACAGACCACGGTGAACAGCAGGGGTGGTGCAGGGGACGTTGGATCCACCTGGAGATTTATCCCACACAAATGGTGGAGAGTTTAGGCGTGTTTTATTCTTAAGACAGTGACTTAAATTCCCAAGGACACTTTTTAAAATTTGGATGGTTGGGTGAGCAAACAGGTAAAGATTATTGGGTACTTCTCTTCCCAACATTCTATTATAAAAAATGGGATTGAGCACCCTTTTAAGAATATCCTTATATATTCTTTTCATTCCTTTCTAAAAGTGCCTACTGTCTGTGCTTTTCTCATCCATTCGTTTTTTACATCATTTACGCCCCCTCCCACCCCAGTGCCAGGAAGGGTTGGAGGCCCTGAGAACCTCCTGCTCTCCGGGCACCTACATCAGGACACACAGCCCTTCTGTCCGCTGACAAGACAGACCCGGCATCTCGGGAGAGCGGCTCCGCTCCCCCCCACGCTGACAGGCTGTAAATGTGCACTCCAGCTTCAACTGAAAAGAACCAACTTTGGCTGAGGCCAGAGGAGTTTGAGATCAGTCTGGGCAACATAGCAAGACCCTGTCTCTACAAAAAATTAAAAAGTTAGCCAGGCGTGGTGGCACGCACCTACAGTCCCAGCTACTCGGGAGCCTGAGGCAGGAGGATCACTTGAGCCCAGGAGTTTGAGGCTGTGGTGAGCTACGATGACACCACTGCACTTCAGCCCAGGCAACAGAGTGGCACCCTGTCTCTTAAAAAAAAAAAAAAAAGAACGAACTTTGAACTCCATCAGCAGGGAGGTTTGGATCCCAACTTCATCAAGACTAAGGTGTCTGAGTTTCAGGAGAACACTAACCTCTCTAGACCTATTTCCTTTTGTAGTAGTTTCCTATGGCTCCTCTAACAAATGAACACAAACTTAGGGCTTAAACCAACACAGATTTATTCTCTTAACAGTTCCAGAGGCCAGAAATCTCGTGCGGGTCTCACTGGGTTAAAGTCCAGGTGTTGGCAGGGCCAGTTCCTTCTGGAGGGAAGGAACCATGTCCTTGCCTTTTCCAGCTTCTAGAGGTGCCCACGTTCCTTGGCTCACGGCCCCTTCCTCCTTCTCAAAGCCAGCAGCATGGCGCCTGCTAATCTCTCTCACTCTGACCCTCCTGCCTCTTGCTTATAAGGACACTTGAGATGCCACTGGGCCCACCTGGACAGGATAGTCCAGAATAATCTCCCATCTTACTTGCACCTGCATTGACATTTCTGCCATGCAAGGGAACATACGCACAGGTCTAGGGGATCAGGATGTGGACGTCTTTGGGGGCTGTAGTTCTGCCAAACAGTCTCCAAAATGGAAATGTCTATCTTGCAATGGCTGCCATGATGACCAAATAAGAAAATGGATGTTATCTGTCCAGCATACAGTAGGCACTCCATTAATGTTCATCCAAAATGCTCCTGGTAGACAACTGTAGCACTTTTCTCCACCTGCTCTTATGTTGCGATCACTTACTGGTTGATGGCCCATGTCCCCAGAAACACCCCCCAGGGAGGGATGCCGTTCACTGCCACACCCTGTGCCCAGGAAGAGCAGAGCACACAGCAGGCTCTCAATATTTTGAATGAATGAGTGTTAATTTTCTTTGCCATTAACAGGAAGCACCAGCCACCAGATGGGGGCCCAGCCGTCAAGGTGTGCTTTCCCCGGGCTCCCCAATGATAAGAGAAGGACCAATGACTGTTTGTGTAATCCCGACACCCCATCCTGCAGATCAGGAGTTGGGATGGTTACAGGATTTGTCCGCAGGTGGCAGACACACGAGAGACAAGTCCTGTTTGGTGTGAGCAGCTGCAGAAACATGGGTTTCTGTCACTGGGGGGTACTTGCATGATGCAGGAGGAGAAAATGGAAAGGCACTTGAATAACTGAATGCTGAACGACTGGTCTGTAACAACACGCTGAAGGCGCAGGGTGGTCTTTCTGAGAACTTCACCACCCAAGAATGGACGGCGCAGGCTCTGTGAAAAAATGCCCTCTCGGGCGCTGGGAAAGGGAACTTCCAGAGGGTTTGGAAGCTGGCGCCAAACCTTCTCCCGGAGCTTGAGATGGCACTACTCAACTGGGTCTTTCCTGAGCTGCTCAAACACTACCACTTTATGGAAGCAAAGCGAGACCCCCACACACTGCAGACCCTCCCTGGGTGCTCCCACAGCCCCATGGGGTGAAGGCCCAGCCCAGGGTGGCCAGCACATGGTGTCAAATGATGACTGTCCCTGCCGACAGCAAGTTCTTTACTGGGAGGTCCTCGAACAGCTTCTCTGTAAGACCCAAGAAAATGCTGATTTCTTCATAGTCCAGTAGAAAAAACAGGCTTTGGTCCCCATCCCAGCTCTGCCACCTCCTAGCCATGTGACTCTGGGCAAGTTGCTCCCCCCATGAGCCATGAGGAATCTTCATTTGTAAAATGCCAGGGGGTGAGAGTGTGGGGACCCAGCTGTGAGGGCCAAATGACCCAACGTAAATAAAGTGCCAGACCCACCGAGCCCTCAGGAACCCGAGTCCCTCCCCCTCGAGGGGGCTGGGGTCGGCTCCTGGAAGCACAACAGCTCTGACTCCAGGGAGGCAGTGGCCTGTCAACAGGAGGGGATGTTGCAGGAGCACAGGGGCTGAGGGCATTGTCCCCGCTCACTGCTGCACCGAAGCCATCTGGAGAGGCCGTCTCCGTAGCTGTGGCTCACAGCACGTTCTTCCCCCAGCTCAGCCCTGACCTTCCCAGGGCCCTGGTTTGAGTCTGCAGGACAAAGGCCAAATTAAGTGTCTCCCCAGCAGCCGGCTGCCCCCGGGGTGTGCCTGAGGCCTTAAATACTGGACATCCTGGTCCTCCACCACCTCCTCAGGCCCCTGTGGTACCCAAGGCTGGACATCTGCTCCCTCCTCTGGGCACCCCCAGCACAGTCTGCCTCTGCGCTGGAGCCATGGGGTCTGTCTTTCCTCCCCACCCCGGGCTGTGATTTTCCTGAGGCTGGGACCTGGTTTGACTCACACCGGAATTAGTGTCTGGCTCGGCGTCACAATGTGGTAAATATTTGTTCAAGTACGGTAATGACTGCGTTCGAGGCTGGCTAGTTAAGGTAAATAAGGAATGCTTATGATGGTTAACTCCCAGGTATTGGCCAAGCTTTTCTGGATGTGTAGCCATTAAACCCTGATGTAGGAGAAGGGCAGGACTGTTTGCGTCCTTAGGGTGCAGGGGGGTTGTGTGAACACAGCAGCGAGAGACACCCGGCTGTTTGGACTCAGCCACTCCAATCAGGATCAGCTCCAGCCTAAATGGGGTTATCCTCACAAAGTTTAAGTTCTTCCACAGCTAGCAAGGACTGTACGATTCCTCTGGGGAGGGACTATTTAAAGGTTCTTAGTTGGATCTTAAGTTCTGCAAATGCATTTTAAAATTAGCAAATGTTTATTAAGCATTTACTAGTGCCAGACACTGTTCTTACCACCCTTCGAGGAAATTAACCCATTTAATCCTCAGAACTGATGAGGTAGCTCTTGTTATACCCCCATTTTACAGGTGAGGAAGCTGAGGCCTGGAAAGCTGGGACTTGCCCCAGGTCACAGAACTGGGAAGGCACAGAGAGTGGTAGATTCAAATCCAGGTGACTAGACTCCTGTCCTCATCTGCTGGGCATGCTGCATTTACAGATAACCCTTTTTTCACTACAGACTGGAGCTCTGTACAAAGGGCGTCAGTGTTAGCAAGTTTTGAAAACCACTGACCCAGCCCAGATGGGGACACTGAGGCCTGGGGACAAGTGCTGAATGGCTCCTGGTCACACAGGGGTGTGTGGCAGAATGAGAATTAGAACCTGGGCCCTGTGCTCAATCCGGGGCTCTCCCCATGGGACCGCAACATGAATGGGGGGTGCAGAGCGGCAGCGTGGTGGCCCATCCTGGCTCTGCTGCTAATGTGGTGCCACCTCTGAATCTCAGTTTTCTCCTCTGTGGACGGGGATGTCAGGTACCTCCCCACTCTTTGGAAAATCAGTGGGGAACCCGGGGGCAGAGTGCAACGGTGAATACCATTCATGGCCTCAAGTCTGCTGGATGGGGACAGGGCACCGGGCTGACCTTTAACCTCATCTCGCTGCCTGGGAAAGAAACCCAGGAGCACACACACAGCACAGAGCGATGACACTGCCTGAGCACCCAGCATGTGGGACTTCACACAGACCCTCCTGGGCAGAGGGATAAACCAGGATGAGTGACAGGGTGAGGTGCGGCTGCCACCCACTGGGTGCTGTGAGCAACGTCCGAGGAAAATGGAGATAGCCACTTGCTGAATGGTCAACGCCAGGCAGCCAAACTGCAGCGAGTGTGTGACGACCCGAGGTTCCCAGCCACAGCAGAGAAGTGGAAGCCACTGTGGGGCAGTGAGGGTGTTGGCCTTATGCTTACCCCAGGGAAAAAACTGGAGACCTGAGGGCCTGAGGCAGACACCCATGCCCCCCAAGAGGGGCGAAGTCTGCTCAGGGGCTCCTCACTGTTCCAGCTCCCCCAAATGACTAAGAAGTTCCAATTATAATTCTACAGGGTCATCACTGTACATTCTTGAATGAATACAAGATACAGTTTCACAAGCACATTCATGTATGGGGTGGCAGCCCCCAAACCGTGAATCTCCATGGATGCTCCATTTCATCACTGATTAGAATTTAAAAAATAATTGTGACTATGTACTTCCCACCCAGTAAGATCTGAGCCTAGAGCTGGGCTGACAGTCCATGCTCACCTGCAGCACAGGTGTGTTGGCACAGGCAGCTGCCACAGGCAACCCAATGGTTAGGGCAGACACCATAGGGCCCCCTGCACTAGAGATGGAGGCAGGGTCTGCCCTTGGTAGCAGGTGTCAACTACGTGAACGTTGGTCCTGCTCTTTTGTAACTCCAACTGTACTTGTATTTCATTCAATAAGTGTGTAGATAGCATTGATTCTCACGCATGTACAAAAAAGACTTCTAAATAAAGGAAGAAAAGAACTGTAGTTTCACCAGAGATTTTTATTTCAACCACTTTAGGACCCTGACTTTCTGTTCTACGGTACTGAACACAGACAGGCTCTTCTGCGTATTGGAGAGGACACTCCAGGGTTCCTTGTTTCCCAAGTCCTGGTGGATTCGGGTGAGACCCTCACAAATTCACCCACTGCCCGCTGCACAGGAGGTCCTGAGGCGGCCTGCGGTGCCCAGAGCTCAGCCCAGACACACTCTATCCAGAGCCCCCCCCTCACCCAGCCTCCAATCGGCAGGATCGGGCCAGGCCTTGACCACGTGACAGGCTCAGGCAGCTGTGCACATCCCCTGGGAAAGGCCAACAGTTGTTGAGGCTTAGCAGTGACCAAAGAAATAAGAAATTCTGCCGTGCAGTTTACACAGACGCTTACTTGGTTCTTAAAAAAACAAATACAACACAGAAGTAAATAGGGGCAACAGAGTGCTTGGAAGTGGTGGGGGAGGAGGGAGAAGCTTGTCTGTAAAGTGCTTTTCAGGACACAGGGATCTTTCCAGTCTAGCCTGGCACACCCGCTTCACTCGGAAAGGTGGGGATTGGGGTGGAGACTGCATGCACCTCTCCAGCAACGCGTGGCATTGAGTGGACAGAGCTGAACAGTGTCACCCCTTCCTCGGGATCCGAGCAGTCTACACACGAGCAAAGGTCTCCAAAGCCCTGGGTCTACACACGCACACACACAGCATTAGCGTGCGCCCGTCTGGCTGGGGCCACACTGGGGAAGTCCTCACAGCAACATGCACTGGGACCCCCGCTCTGGCCGGCGGACGCCTCCTCACACCGCCGACAGGAACGGGAAGAAGAAGAAGTCAAACGCGAACTTGACAGCGCCGTGCACGGTGCTGCGCCAGTCATGCTCGATCTTCACGTGCCGCCTGGCCGGCGAGAGCTGGGCCATGCAGTTGAGGCAGCTGATGGCCTTGAGCTCGAAGACGGGCCACTTGCTGCCCAGGCGGCCCTCGAGGATGGTGCTGAACTCGATGAGGCTGCCCTGGCGCAGGTTGAGCAGCACGCTCTTGAACTCGCTGCTGGCCCGCAGCACAATGTCCTTGGTGACGTCGTCCTCCTCGCGGCTGCGGCTGCTGTTGGCAGCACTGCTATAGGGCATGCCCACGGTGATCTCGAACTTGTAGCGGTCAAACCTCTTGATGTGGCAGGGGTGCTTGGCCAGGAGCTTGAGGCGGCAGAGCTCCTCCTCGGCCGTGGAGGTGTTGCCGGGGCTGCAGGTGGGGTAGGCCTCGCCGTAGAGGCAGCGCATCCAGTCGCCAATGAGGAAGGGCAGCATGTTGATGGCCGACTCGGCGCTGTTGTCGATTTCGGTCACCCGGACGTACTTGAAGCGGCCCGTCCATGTGACCCTGTGGCCTTCCAGGTGGCTGCAGAGGATCTGGGTGCGCGCCATGTTGGTCTCCTTCCAGGCCCGCGGCCCGCACAGGGCGCCATACTGCTGCCAGGTCAGCGTGGAGTTGTAGACCTTCATGCCCTCTGAGCGGTACACGTAGAACCAGCAGAAGAGCACAATGGCCGTGAGCCACACCAGGATCAGCTTGACAACAGAGCTCCGCGTCAGAGACTTCACCATCCCCACCAGTGAGAAGCTGGCCTTGGTCCACCAGCGGACCAGCAGGGGGACACTGCAGACCACCATTGTAACCGCAATCTTGGTGAGCTCCAAGGACACGAACCACCGGGCAAACTGCAGCACGCCCATGAGGGTCAGGCCGGCCACCAGGATAGGCAGGGCGAAGAGGAAGAGGAAGTAGCCGACGGACGCGCGGACCAGCCCCAGCCCAGTGGACTCCAGCAGCATGACCACAGAGAGCTCGCACCACATGAAGCAGACCAGGTAGGGCACCAGGTAGCAGTAGGTGCCCTTGAAATTCCGCAGCTGGGCCATGCGGAAGAAGAGGTAGAGCAGGTAGATGTAGAGCAGGCAGGGGATGCTGACGTTGAGGACAACCAGGTGGCCAATGGGCACGGTGAGGAAGGTCTGGCCAAGGACCTTCAGGTAGTGCCCGTCTAGAGGCACAGAGGGCAGCAGGGACAGCAGGCCGGCGGCCACCTCGGTGACCAGGGCCCTGCAGGTGTAGGGCTCTGCGTGGGTGCTCAGGCTCAGGTAGCTGGTCACGGTGAAGAAGGTGGCGATGACCGCCAGCTCCGAGCAGGGGATGCAGTCCTTGCTGGCCAGGGGGAAGGAGAAGATGACAAAGACCACGGACAGCAGGAAGTGTACGTAGGGCTCCAGGTGGTTCCAGCCGAAGTTGACCTCGGCCTGCTCCACATCCAGGTTGGGCTTGAAGTGCAGCAGCAGGTCGGTGAGGGTGCGGAAGTTCTCCCAGGCCTTGCTGTCCTGGAACACCTTGAGGGTGCAGATCACCATGGAGATGAAGGACAGGTAGAAGACCACCAGCGGGATGAAGAAGGCAAAGAAGTCGATGGTCAGGTTGCTGACGATGAAGAAGAAGATGAGGGCGTTGATGTGGTGCGTGGGGACAATGGTGGACAGCCAGTGCATGCCTGCCCGGGAGGCCACGTCAATCAGGTACTCTTTGATCTCCATGATGGCGTGTAGGGGGTACTTGACCACCTGGGGAGGTGGAGACGTGCATTGGAACCAGGCCGTGACACAACTGCACCCAGTCACGTTCAAATGCCCCCCCACCTCACACCTCCCTCCTGCCAACCCTGGCTCTGGCAATCAGGGACCCCGCCCCTGCTGTTTCCCCACTGCTAGCTCTGTCCCAGGGGCCCTGCCACCTAGCACACCCTTCCCCAGGTGGCCCTCCCCACACCCTGTGGTCCTTACAGCCCTTCCCTCAATCCTCCCTACCCTGCAGGTCGGCCTTCCCTCTTCTGGGCCAGGGGCCCTTCTCTGCCCCGCTCCCCGTGCCTGGCTCCCCACCTTTTGCCAGGGTGGCCGGGCTCACACGCACTTGCCTCCCGTGTGAGACCTCCAGCACCCGGAGGGACCCACCTGGCTTCCCACTTCCCTCCCCTTGTGGCCTACTGCTTGAAGAGACAACAGAGCCCCAGGCTGACCGTCTGGGAGCTGGCTTTGCGTCTCAGCTGTCCACTGCAGCAAGGATGTCGCCTCCCTGGCCCTCCAGTAAGGAGGACAATGACCATTACTGCACAAGACTGGGCTGGACTCTACAGAGGGGCAGCTGTGAGCAGTCCCAGAGGGAAGGCAGAGTAGGTACTGGAGAAAGAGAGCTCAGTACAAATGTAGACAGAGCGAAGAGACAGTTCAACTTAATAGGGCAGCCGGGTGAGCAGCTTTTGCTAGAGACCCAAGAAGCAGCTGCCCGCCACCACCCACCCCTACACGCACGATCACGCACACATACACATGTGCACACCCACCCTACACACATGCGCGCACACACACGAGCACACGTTCCCCATACTGCTGACAACAGACACACAACCCCACACAGCCATGTTCAAAGGTGGTAGTCCTCCCCCCCCACCCCCGTGGGTCCCCCTGCCAACTCTGCAGGCCAAGGGAAGGTCATTACCATGACAAAGAGGAGCTAGGGGCTGCAGGGGGAGGGGGGGCAAGAGGGGAGCAGCCCAGGCAGGAGGCAGAGGTGATTCTGCACCCAGGGCAGCCCCTCATCTGTGCAGAACTCTGAAGGCCCTTGGCCCTGCCAGGGCACAGGGGAGAGAGGGCGAGACGAGAAAGCAGCCGTGGAGGTTGCCAGCCGCCACACAGTGTGGCGTGTAGTGCAGGGCAGGGCCTGGGTGTCTCCAGAGGGTCAGGGGCCTGGACCAACTCCAAGGAGTGGACCCCTGTGCGCCCAGAGCCCATCAGGGGCTGCGTGACAAAGCCAGGCCTGAGCACCAAGGCACAGGCAGTGCCAGCTGGCCTCCCCCACCCCTCGGGCAGGCTTGCTCCACCCCACCGGAGGCCCGAGGAGGGATCCCCCGTGAACAGCAGCCAAGCAACAACACTGGAATGTGGCCTCATCTGCCAACAGCCTTGGCCACCAATCAAGACGCCTAGAACACCTGCAAGCAGCTGGCGAACTGAGTTTTCCAGAGACGAGAGGGGCGGGGCTCATGAAGGAAACTCAGCTGTTTAAGGACGGGTGTATGTGCCATGTCTACACATGCGTGTGGCTAAATAGCTTCACTGCTTCTTACATGACAGTTCCCTCAATCCCTGCTTTATAACCACCAAATAAACGACTCAACCAGCTAAGGGTGCCCCAGCTCTCTCTGGGGCCAGCAGCCTCCCATGAGCAGAGCTGCCCACACCTGCTACGGGGTGGGGAACAGGGAAGACCAGCACCACAGCGTTAGCCTGTGAGGGTATCTCTGATAAAAACGAACCTCGGCCAGGGTTTCTTGGGGAGGAGCCCTTTCGCTCTGACGCCAGGCCAGATGGCTAAGATCAACAGCTATGAAATGAGTCAACACGTGCGTCAGCCGGCTGCCTGCTCAGTTAATCCCTGTGGTGGGGACCTTGCTAACAGCGAGACAACTAGACATGCCCCCGGCCTGCCGTTAAAATTAATCTGAAATCCCGTCTTACTCAAAGCTGTGTACCATTTTGACTGTGAGGCCACATAATCACCCCGTTAAAAGGGCCTTTAAAAAACAAAGAAGCTTCTAGAACATGATGCCCAATGGCATCCAGCCTGTTCGGACAGTGTGGGGGCCAGCCCTGCCCCTGGGCTGGATGACTAGGAATGGTCTCCTTCTTAAGGGCCCGATCTCTGCACCCTGCAGCTTCCACCAAGCCCCTCCTCTTGGGGCCTCACCAAACTGCAGGACGAAAAAGCTTCCTGCGCAGAACGTCCAGGCAAATTAAAACAAACTCTTCTTTGAAATGGAAGGTAAATGGAAGTAAAAGAACACGAGTGAGGAACCTGCCGCCACGGGTGGACGGTGGAGAGCGCTGCGCCCAGGCCCGAGGGGATCAGCCCCGCTGACACGGGCGTCACAGGCGGGCGGCGGAACAGGGCCCGCCTCAACCCATCACCCGGCAAGTAGACCTAAACAAGATCCTCCTCAAACCTGTTTGCAAAAATGCTCACGTTGGATTTTCCAGAAATTTAATGTAAAAAAGTGAGGATTTAAAAATATTACTAAATTTATTTCTCAGAGGGTTTTATCTGTTATGGCACCTTGCACTTCAGGCTTGAGAAGGGAACTGCTTGCAGTCTGGAACATTCTCTGTGGGTGTAACGTTAGCTCGCTGAGAGGCGTCTGTTGTTTTTCACTTTGGGTGAAGAAGACCTCTCCGAAGTACGTTTCCCGTTCTTTGTTCTCCAGAAGGCTATTAAAAGCTGGAGCAGCTTTTCGTTCTGGGAGATGCTTGTGGTGATTCACTACCTCCCTTTTGCAAAAGCCTTTTAATAAGACAAATTGCAAAAGGAGTCAAAGTGCTCTGACAGTTTCAAAAACCAAAAGGAAACAGAGCCTTGTTTGTTTCTTGTCAGAATACTTCAAATCTCTCCCTTCTAAAAAGGACTTTCAGATATTTCACAGCATTGAACTCATCACTGTCAGAGGGTGACGTATAATTCACCATCCACACGGGATGCGTTTGAAGACGGCAGTAAGAGTACTTATGCCGGGGGACGTAAGGGCACACCCTGGCCACGGCCTCCTGACCCAAGGGTCTTCTCCAACTTACCCTTTTCCCTTTGACCCTCACTGGCATTTGGCGGAGCACCTCCTCTCTGCTGAAAACCATGCCAAGTGCTCCAGCAGCTCCCTGCTCTCCCGTCAGTAGGGAAATTACAGCACCCTGTCTGTGAACACGCTTAGCCAGGGCCAGCTCTGAGCAGGCCATTGGTAAAGTCCACCAGCTCCCTGGCTTCAACTGCTTGGCCATCTTGTCCTACATCTCAGAACCTCCACAGCAAGGTCAGTTTCTCACCCTGGACACACAATCGTCCTCAGCGGGAAGGGCAAGGCTTTTCACTTTCCGGGGACTCACATTCAGACTTCAGTCTGGCTCTGAGTCCCCAGCGCAGGGCATCACACCCGCTTTCCCAAAGCACTTCGGTTTCTGCTCTGCCCCCTGGAGGGCGGCCTGCCCTGACCCCCTCCATGCTCCTGGCTCCAGCACAGTGCCCTTTCAGCTGACCGCCCCCAACCCTGACTCATGTGCCCCACCCGGACACTGACGGTAGTTCCTCCAGGGCCTCGGTGAGTTAAGAAGACACAGAAGCCATGAAACGCTTGCACGACTGACACCCACAGGCGGTGTGACAACAATCATCTGCTTGGGGGGGCCCCCCACGATGGCCTCAGCCTTCTTGGCCACAGTAGGCTAATGCACCTGTCTGGGTTGGGCAGCCAAACATCTGGAAATCCTGGTGTTCTCCGCAGAACATGTAATTCAACCAGTTGAGCTGAACTGGAGTAACTCTGTGAAAGGCTATTGGGCCACATTGCGTGTCTGCACCTACGGCCCAACCATGTGGCCAAGAAAACCAGCCGGCAAGCCGGGAGCAGAGCCTCTGCCTCTGGGCGTTCTGCTCCTGGCTCACTCCCTGCTGCCCGGGCTACTCATGTCCTCTAGGTATGCCTGTCGTCACCCCCACAGGTGCTGCCCACCCTCCCCCCACACCCGGCCTCTCTCCCTGAGCCCTCACAGACCGGGGGGTCAGCAGGCACCTCCATGTGTCCTCCCTGGTCTGATGGACACCAGCACTTTGTTTTGGGGGAAGGCATCTTCGAGGCAGTGACCTCCATTCTGGGCCATAAACACGTAGTTTTTCTAAGTGACAAAGTCCAAATCTAAGTCTGCCTCCAGTCCTGCCAGCCTGCCCTCCACACTGCTCTGCACAGGAAGATCAGAGGGCCCTGGCGCTCAGCACCCAAGTTTCTGGGCCTGACTGTAAGAAAGTCCTCCCTCCCGCCAACACGTCCTTACACGGGGACAGAGGATGTCTTGAGGGACAAGAGGCACAGTTCCAGGATGCTCTGTGCTAGGCAAGGACCTTCCCACCCACAGCTTCCAGGAAAGCACCAGGGGTGCTTGGCGGGGACAGGTGCATGCATGCCGGAAAGCGAGGGCTGACTCTGCGGGTCTCACCCACTCACCCTCAGGCGCAGTGGCAGGTCCTCGGGGCTCTTTCCTGCCAGCTCATCATCGTCGTCGTCCTGCAGGAACACGTTGGTGGGAATGATGCCCTTAGCATACTTCTTGGTGATCTCCACAAAGTCATCTAGCGCAATGTAGTTCTTGGCTGAAGTACAAGAGAAAACAGCATGGGGTCCCCCAAGCTGCAAGCCCCATTACCCTCACAGGGATGGGTGGGGTGGGGAGCAGCTTGAGACCAAGCTGAGGAGGTGCTAAGAGAGTTCAGGTGGAAGAAACCCTTCCCTGGGTGGCCTGACGGAGGGGACCAGGCCGGGTGGGGAGGGAGGGCAGTCTGCTGAGCTCCAGCCTCCCCCCGGCCCCTGCCCCTGGGGCCCCACCTCCAGCATCCCTCCCTCCCTAGCTACTGATGCCTGGAGCCCACCTGTACCTTAGCCCAGCTCACCTGCCAAGCCTTCAACAACCTGCGTCTCCAGCGCTCGCTGACACCCATCTCTCCCTCGAGCCAACACTGGGCTTCTCACAGCACTGGTGACAAGCCACCCTGTTGGCCAGCCACCTGCTAACCCTTCCACCCAACATGATCCACTGAAGGCCTACTATGCGCCTACTAACTCCTCCACTGAACACGATCCACTGAGGGCCTACTATGCGCCTACTAACCCCTACACTGAACACGATCCGCTGAGGGCCTACTATGCGCCTGCTAACCCCTCCACTGAACATGATCCACTGAGGGCCTACTATGAGCCTACTAACCCCTCTATCCAACACGATCCACAAGGAGGGAATGGAGCCCCAGAAGGCCTCTGGCTGCCGTGGGCAAGACGATGTCCCAGAAGGCCTCCGTGGGAAGGATGTAAAAGAAAGGACGGTGCCAGCGTGGGGTGGGGTGGTGTTGGGTGGGGCGGGAAGCAGAGGAGATCAGTCAGGAGTGTTGCAGAAACCCTGGGAAGAGATCACAGGCTGGGTCCACGATGGCGGCATGACGATGGGGAGCACGTGGAGCTGACGAAGACTCCTGAGGGGTCGGGGTGGGGTACACCCAGGACGTAGCACCCATGAAGAGACACGGCAGCCTTGGGGGCCCACTTGGGTGGCAGGTGCTGGGGGAGGCCTGGGGTACATGAGCTGTGAGCTGACCGCAGGACTAGCAGGTGCAGGAGACGTGGAGGGAGCGCAGGCTGGGTGCATGGCCTGGGCGGGGCTGTGTGCCTAAGGGTTGTGGATGGCATGTGACACACAGGATTGGTCACCAAAACAACAAGTGTGGATGTGTCCCTGGGGCAATGCCCACGTCTAGAGGGTTAGGAGACAGGAAATTGGTCTCAGGACACTGAGGAGGAGAAGCCAGTGTGGAAGCGAGGGCCCTGGGCCAGGGGGAGCCTGCAGGGCAAACGGGGAGAGGGCTTTACAGATGAACAGTGGCCCCCTTTGCCCACGGATCAAGTAAGATGAAGACAGGAAGTGACCTTGCAAGGTGGCTTGGTCAAACCATTTGGTGGGACGGCGGGGGAAGCCCAAGTGACTATGGGAGGAGAGAATTTGAGATGGTGACACAAATAGCCCTTCATTCACTGGAAAGCAGAGCAGAGAAACAGGGTGACACCTGACGGGAATGTTCCAGTTGAGGGGGAACTGACTGGGGTGCTGGAGCCATGTCCTGAGGGCCAGGGTGGGGGCAGACCCGCAGGCTGGCGGCTGGGCTGGAGGTGCTGCTCCTACCACGCCCCTGACCTGCGCTGCCTGGGCCCCGCAGAGCTGCGACCTGGCTCATCATGCACCCCACGGGGCTGGGATCTAAACCCTGCCTGCAAAGTGACCTCAGGATGGGAGGCGCCTCACTCCAACATAGCCGGGCGCCGTCGCCTCAGCGGCACAGACTATCTCAGCCTCTCCCTGCAGTTCCCATCAGCCACAGATTCCTTTCCATTTCAGTATAACACGTTTCTTTGCCTCCCCAAGAGGAGCAAGAAAGTAGCAGCCCGCGCACCCCCGTCTGCCCACTCAGACGTGGGGGTTCGACTGTTGCCAGAGTTCTGGTAGTACTTTCTGGAGGGCTTCCTCCTCAGCCCAGCAGGAAGGTGGGATGTGTGTTCCCACCTGGATGCCCCCGACCCCTGTCCCCTCCACTGCCACAGAAGCTCCTGGGACAGGTGGGGTCCTTTGGTCCTCTGATCTGAGCAGCTCACTATTCAGAAGGGGAAACTGAAGCACAGAGAGAAAAACAAGACCTGCCCAAGGTCACAGGAAGAGTCTATGGCAGGCCTGGGTCTTCGCCCCAGCTCCCCTGTTAATGCTGAGCGACCCCCGAGTCCTCCAACCTGTTTTCTTTGGGACGGGAGCCTGGAGTCCCCCAGACCAGAGCCCACCCCACACAGCTGGAGCGATGCTCAGGCCAGCAGCTATACACGGAGGGTGTGAAAGTCTCCTCTAATTCTTTGACCCCAGACATCCCAAAGGCACCCCCAGTTCATCATGCCCCCAAGCTTCTGTCCCCCAGAAGCACGCTCTACCCCTTCATCCCCTGCCCCACAAATTCCCAAGCTGGGTAGAGCCCTCACCCAGCTGCTCTCCTGGGTGTGCTCCCGCCATTCCCTCTGCCTACAGTTCCCTCCCCTTGCCGTCCATGGAGCCAATGCCCCCTCCCCAGCATTTCTCTGTCCAGCAGGGACAGTCACGCTGTGGTCTCCCATGTCTGTCTTCTCTCCAGCACGTGCACTCCCAGTGGGCAGGGCCCAGATCCCAGCACCCAGAACACTGACACCCAAATGGACGGAGATTGTGGTGGGGCCTAGGCCTGGGATGCACAGGAAGGAACGGACACTGTGTGGGTGGTGGGTGGGGCAGGGCAGGGGGCCAGACTCACACTCGCTGCTGACCAGGCGCTCTAGCATCCGCCTCTGCTTCTGCAGGGACTTGGGGACGGGGCCTGGCTGAGTCCCTCCATCTGCAAGGGATAGGGTAGACTGGGAGTCAGGTAGGTTGACCATCCCCTCGTGCCCTGCAACCCACCAAAAACTGGCCTGTAGGCTCCTGCGGTGTCCCAAGTTCTGGGGACCACAGGCCTGGGGCCTCCATTGCAGCCCTTGGGCAGTGCAAGGCCAATTCTCTGGGCAGTCAACCCTGTGCCTCCAGCCACCATGCTGGATGCAGCAACCCCCAGGCGCTCCCACTTGGTGATGGACACAGCCCGTCCATCTGCAGGTATGGTCACAGAGCAATGGGCGCACCACCTTCTTTGGTTTGTTCAATGAATGAGCACCTGAACCAGGCTGATGCTGACCTACAGTCAAGGACAACCACCCAGCTCCCTGCCAGGGGCCCAGTCCCCACAGCAAGGCCCTAGTGCCCATGGCACCGTGACGGGGCTGCATACCGTGCTCATTGACCTGACCGACGTTCTCCAGCAGCTCTGACACGGCCAGCTGCTTCTTCTTCTTGGGGTTGAGCTTCCAGTACATGACCAGGGCAGCCTTGCGCACGGCCCTCTCCAGGTCGGTCTCAGAGGAAAGCTGCCTCACCTCCTGCTCGTTCTCGGACGTGATGCCTGAGAGACAGGAGGCAGTAAGGGCCTTGTCCCTCGACCTGCACCTGTCAGTGCTGTTCCAGATCCCAGCCAGCTCTGCCTGGAAGGACTTGGGAAGGACCTTTGGTTACCAGGCTAGCACAGACATCTGACCAAAATAGGACATCTGAGCAAAGCCCCTGCTAGTGCCCACTCTCCGGGCCGGAAGCCCAGCTGGCCTTGCAGCAGACGCCCCTGTGTGTCTGCTGGGTGCGGGCGTGGGGAAGGCCTGCTGTCTCTTCTCCTCACGCTCGTTCCCCTTTTGCCCCCACAGGACCCTCACAGGAGCTGCTGCCACCCCCAGCTTGCAGGTGCAGACACCGAGGCACACAGTCGTGAGCCAGCTCGCCCAAGGCCGCAGAGGCAGAAAGGCAGTTCTGTCTGGAACCTGGCCCAGCCTCACTGTGGTTATCGCCCAGGTGCAATGGCGGGGTCGTCCCTGTGACCCGAACACAGGCCAGCCCTTTCTGAGGGACACAAAGACTTGCTACAGGGGAGAGGGTGAGCAGGGGTCACAGCAGGTCGGCGGTTGCCTTCCTCCCTTCACCCCCAACAGCCTGAGACGCTGGCACGACTCACCCCAGACGGCAGTAAGACCTGGCATGGGGGACGGGATGTTTCTCTCCTTTTAAACATTTTCCCAAATTTTCCACATGAGCATGATATTCCTTGTCTGATCAGAAAATGTTCAATATAAGTGTGGGGCCGTGAGGAGCAAGCGAGGTCCGTCCCTGCCTCCCCCTCGCACCCTCGGGCTGTCCTGCCCAGCACCCTCTGGGGACCGCTGGCTCCTGACACAGCTGTGAGCGCCGCACGAGCCCACTCCAACCCACGCCAGGTCACTGCACCTGCTTCGGAATGGTGAGGCGGGGTTGGTGAGAAATTCTGGCTGGCAGAATACCACTGCTCTCTTTTTTCAAAAACATCAGTCTAATTTTCAAAGAAAGAAGATTCTATATAATGAATATAATTCTTTAAATATTATGATACAAAACCAGAAGGAAATATATCAAAATATGGAGAGCTACTCTCTGGGGTTCAAGGTTATTAGTAATTTGTATTTTTATGTTTTCTACATATTCCAAGTTTTCTACAATAAGCGTAAAATACTATTGCAATCTGAAAAAAATTTATGTCATTTAAAAAAACACCTTGGTGATGCGCATTTTCATCTTTCCCTGAGGCTTGAAACCTTTAGGAAGCAGAGTGCTCCTTGGCACCCGGGACGAGCCACTCCCCTTGGGCAGGATGATGTCATAACTGACCGCACGTGGCCTGGGCTGCATGCCCCCTCCCGCCCATCTCCTGCCTCTCAGTCACCCGCTCCCCTCTCTTCCTCTACCCACTTTTGAAAGGTCAGTCCACTTCATTCCATGGTAAGCACACCTGCACAGGTCTTCGTGGGCCCAGAGGCCCCCAGCTGGTCTGCCCAGACTGGACAGAGGGCCAGCCGCAGGGATCAGCCACTGTGACTGCAGGCCACACCGCAGTTCCCAGGTTTACCACCGTGAAGCTGACCCTCTTCAGCTGGCTCCAGGATCTATTGCTCAGTTTGGACCAGAACCCAGCAGAGAAGAGGGCTATAACTGGCTACCACTTGGGGACACCAACACAAGCCAAAGAGAATGACGATGGCTTGGTTTGTTACATATCCCAAGTTAGGCTCCAGAAACAATATCTAAAATGATGAAGCCAATAGCGAAACAGAAATTGTGCTCATTTCCTAACAGCATCACCAGCATTAGGTTTTCCTGTTGTTAATATTTTATTGTTCAGCAAGCAAGTGGCATTACCAAGGGCTTGTCCCTCAGGTGGCTGCTCTAAGCCTCATGCAGACCTACCTTTTCTGTCTGCCAGGCACCGGCGAAGTAGCTTGACGGCCTCCCGCCGGCCCTGCTTTGCAGCCATGATCAGCCAGTCCACGGCAGTGCAGTTGTTGAGTTCCTCATCTGCATCACTGGCTAACTGCAGGTAGTGTTTCCCCACCTGCAAGCCAGACACCGTTCCACCTCCAGCTTCTTGGACCCTCTCCTGCCCCTTGATCCCGGCCAGCCCACCTCCTTTCACCTACTGCCCTTTGTCACCCAGGCAAGAAGAAAGGGGCAGGAATGGGGTCCCACTGGGCGTCTACATTAGGCTGGGCCCTACTGAGCCTCTGGGCACTTGTTCTTCTTTAAAACACTATGAGGCAAGTGTGGCCATCCCCTTCCTCAGAACGAGGGAACTGTGGGTCCAAAAGCTTTCCATTTTTCCCCTTCAGCAGTTCCTGCCCACCAGTCACTGAGGCACGCCGCTAGCGGATAGAAACTCAGAGTTATGACTGGGCCCACTTACCACCTCTCAAGATAGTCAGGGGACCACAGAAGGTCAGGGCTGGAGAGAGGCCAGTGAGCCAGGGGCAGGCACAGGCCCATATCAGGCCACTGCCTACTTTTGTAAATAAAATCTTATTGGAACACACGTGCTCCATGGCAAAGCTCAGTAGTTACGACAGAGCCCATAGGAGTACAAAATACGTACCACCTGGCCCTTTGCAAAGAAAAACTTGCTGACATGGTCCAATCCTCTCATTCTACAGATGGAAAAAGTGAGGCCCAGAGGAAAGACAGGGCCCACAAAAGGACTGTGCTCCCTAACCTCTGAATGTCTGGGCAACAGGCTGTAGAAGGAACTTTAAAGTACGATATGGCCATAAGGTAGGAAAAAGAAATTCCTCCTTTATGGTTTTGCATAGAAACCTTCCTCCTCCTTAGGAAAAAGAGAGGGTAGGAAATTGCTCCGGATGACTGTGGTCACCTGCTTGAGCCATGTACAAAGGGACAGAGTGAGGTGAGAAACGGCTGCGCAGGACCTATCAGCCTCTGAGCCCTCCAGGAAGGTGGGCACGGTCACCTCCCCAGGGCTGGCCTAGCGATGAAAGCAGAGGTGGGACGCAAAGCCTTCGGCACAATGCCACTACCCAGGGCTCACATCTTCCTCCTCCTGGGGTTTCAGGTTCCCCATGTGCCACATCAGGGGCTGGAATGTGGGGTCTCCCCACCCCCTCTGGTATTCTAGACCCTAAGCTGAGAAATGCAGCAAGAGGATCTGCACACTGATGCAGCCAGAAGGCAGTGCCAGGGGCACAGCAGGGCGGCTGGGGGGTGCCTGGAGCCTGCCCATCGGGGCCCGAATCCTGGCTCCACCACCAGAGCCATGTAAACTGGGGCAAATCACTGAAGCTTTCTCTGCCTTAGTTTCACCCAAAAAATGGGCATGGTAATTCCCAACTCCAAAGACCCACTGAGGGTGACATGAGATGATGATGACCGTGCTGAGGTTAACACCCCTCCCTCCTGTCTGCCCCACGCACTTGAGTTCCTGAAACCCACTGAGCTCCCCCTGCCTCGGCTCCTGACTTCTGCTTGCACTGCCCCAGGCGTGCAGGGTCAGCCCTCGGCTGGGATGGCCCCCCCAGAGGGTACCAGGACCCCCGCCACCTCCTGGCTCAGCATCCTGTTGGTTTCTCTCTTTACCATAACTCCGAATAATTTCATTTATGTGTCTGTTCACCTGTTTTTGTCTGCTTCTTCCACTAACCTGCCACCCCGTGAGGACAGGGCCCATGTCTGTGTGGCTCACCACTGCATCCCAGCACTGGCACAAACCCCAGGCACTGGTTCATGCACAAGTGAACAGTCACTGCTCTGGGCCCCATGCACACAGCTAATGGCCAGGTGAACAGACACCCAGGGACATAGGAGCGTGCAGCATATACAGTGGCGGGGGTGTGTGCACCGAGCAAGCCAGGCACGGGGAGGACAGGCAGGAAGCAGGGAGGGTGACCTGGAGGAGGTAATGCCCAAGATAAGGTGTGAGCTAGACAAGGGATGAGTGTTACTTCCCAGAGGGGTGCAGGGAGGAAAACTGACACAGTGAACACGGGAATCCAACCAACACGGAGCTCAGTGCACAGTGGGGCACACAATGCTCCCCTCCCCGTTCCCAGGCACTGACTCTTCTCCATGGGCTGCAGAGCTCTCGGCCGGGCCCGCCATGCTGGGGGCCAGTCCTGAGTTCCCTGCCGACACCGCATCCTCACCTCCGTCTGCGCCTTGGGGTCGCCGGCCTTGGCCTTCTCCAGGACTTCTTCAAAGGGGATTTCCACATCTCCCTTTACAGGCCCTTCAACATGGAAGAAACAAATAAGAATGTCACAAGCCAGACCTTGCCACTCGTCAGAGGAGTGGAGGGGACGGCAGGAGTGGTCTTCAGAAGACCTGGTGCTGCTTCTCCCTCTAAACTCCAGGCCAGGAGCACGAAGACAGACACAGAGAAGGTCCTAGAAAGCAGCCATCTGCCTTACAATTTTACAAACAGCCCCAGAGCAGCGAGAGCCAACTCCAGCCAGGTGGGGTGGGTTCCCAATGGCAACGTGGAGCTCTGGGGGTGGGAGGCGTGGGAAGGAAGGGGCACAGGCCCAAGTCCCACCATCAACCCTCTTGGCGCAGGCCTGCTCTAACCAGGCCTCTAGAAAGATCCGTGGGCTCATTTGAAAGCCCGTGACCTATGTAATAAGAAGAACCTGCACCAAAACGTTGTGTTGTTGATAGACATATGTTTTTGGAGGTTATATTCAGTGTACATACATCTTGATATTAACAGTTTTTACTTAAGAGTGAATGTCTTCATCCATTTGGACTGTTATAACAAAAACACCATAGACTGGGTGGCTTAGAAACAGCAGATATTTATTTCTTATGGTTCTGCAGACTGGGAAGTCCAAGATCAAGGTGCCAACAGATTCAGTGTCGGGTGAGAACCCATTTTTGGTTGATAGGTCTTCTTGCTGTGTCCTCACACGGTGGAAGGAGGGCGCTCTCTGGGGCCTCTTTTGTAAGGGCACTAATCCCATCAAGGGGGCTCTACCCTCATGACCTAATCACCCGCAGAGGCCCTACTTCCTAACACCACCAGATTGGGGGTGAGGGTTTGAGCATGTGAACTGGGGGAGACAAACGTTCAGGCCACAGGAGTGACTTATTCTCAGATTCCCACACTGCACTGCAGTCAGCTCACCACTTCAGGGCTCGCAAATCCCATCACGGGGACACACTCAGGTTACTGGGCCTTTCCTGCATCAGGTCTTTAGGCTGTTCTCGATAATCCCTTATTTTATAAAACGGTGCCACAAACCATTTTGTGTGCATACTTTTCTTTCGGGAAGTTATTTTCCTAGCATAGTTTCTCCAGTTGAATTACTAAGCCAAGGGCCCAAGTATCATTATGGCTCATGGTCTACTTTACTTTCTAAAAAGTTTTCCCAATTTACAAAAGCATCATACAACCACACCAGTTGCACTATAACCTTACTGACAACAGGAAATGACATATGGTTCCCAGGAACAACACACCAAGGACCAGCTTTCCTTGTCCAATTCATCTATGGCTTTGCCAGAACCAGCCTGTGCCCGGCTCTGAGCCGGGCTCTGCAGCACCGAATGGCACCCGGTCCCTGCAGGGCACCCAAGTCTGTGGGAGACAGGACTCCGGCAGGAGGCAGCATGGGAAGTGGCCTGAGACACAAGCTCGCCAGGCCCCAAGGCAGAGAGAGGGGTCACATCTGGTTTGGAGAGGGCAGAGGGAGGCTGGGGTGACTCAAAGGTGCATGTGGCAGGTGAGGCTCCCACAGGTGAGGCATGTGTTTCGGGAAGGAGGAACTCAAAGCACTCTTCACAAGACCTCATGGGTAGGGCACACATACCCCAGCCCTTTGGTGGACAGCTCGCAAACAGGGAGGAGTTTCGGGCTCAGCTTCCTTGGGCATCCCTGGGAGATGGCTTCAGGGCCCACAGAGCAGCACTGAGGACACCCACCCCCTTCTCAGTGGCCCCAGACCTTGGCGCTAGTGCTCCCCAATCCATCAAGGTCGGTTCTCTCTTCTTGCTGCCGTCATCCCCCAGCCCCTCCAATGTGCCTTCTGGCCAGGAGCTCAGCAGCAGGCTGATGTGTCCCTAGAAAAGCTCACATTCAGAGCCCACGGGCACCAAGCCACGGAAGGCCCCTCCTGCGGACTCACTGAGGAATGTGTGCATTCAGGTAACACCAACCCATGCGTGATTCCATGAATCTACCTCACGCAGGTCATGTCACCTCTTTGGAGTAATTTCAACCCAATCGTTAATATCAACCTGATAGGATGGTTTAGGATGAAATGAGACATCTGTATTAAGTGAGGGTCTTCTCCCTCCCCATGCACATCTCTCTCAGCTGACCCCAGGGATCTGCCATCACTGGTGCTGTACTTCCCAGCACGACGCCAGCACCTCTCACGAGTTCAAATCTCTTTTCTCAACTAACTAAATTCATAAATCACATTATTTTTTCCCCTTTTTAAAAAAAATCACAACGTAAGATTCAAGCCTACATCTGTTGGCTAAAAAGATTCTTCTAGTCCATGATTAATTTTTCACAGAAGTTATTCATAGCCTGACATTTCAAGAAGTCTCCCCAATACACAGAATCTCTTTGAGACATACACAACACCTTCCTTGTTATTCCAGCTTCCATTTGGCAGTGGTGGAAACGTTTCTATAGCCACCCAAATGTTGGGCTCCCACTGCAGACCAGTTAGAGGGTCCTGGCTTTTTCCATGTAAGTAGGAGCCTTCACACGGGTCAAAGGCAAAACCCAAGGTGCTCACAGTGCAATGCCAAGGAGATCACCCCAGAAGCCGGTTGAGTCTGTGTGGACCATGAAACACACACGTTTGTTATATGCCTAGCCTCTACTCCTTGATGTCCCTTTTGGGGAACCATCCTCCCTTGTCTCAGGCCTTGTGGCCTGGGTGGCATCGCCCCTCTCCAAACACTGCACGGAGGGCACCAGGACCACCTGGCCAACTGGAGCACTCCATCTCACCTCCCTGGCCACAGTGCCTGGTTTAGGGATGGACACAGACCCAAGTCAAGCCAATGGGGCTTGTGCTGGAACTACTGAGAAACAGGCTTTCTCCTTTTACTGATCTTGTCAGGTGGATGCCAGCCTGGAGCCCTGGAGGGCCACCCATGGGAAAAGGCCACCTGAGAAAGAGGGCAACATGGGAAAGCAGTGGCATGGGGGAGGGGATGACATCACCCGAGCCCTGGAGCCAGCTGTGCCTGAAGCAAACTAGTCCAGACTCTACAGACATACGGACTAATCAATCCCTTTGCTCTGCCCCCTTTTTGCTTATGCCAATTTACAGTAGGTTTCTGTCCCTTGCAACTGACAGGGTTCTGAATCTAACTCGTTTTTTTTAAAATCTTCCTATCAATCCCAAAACAGCAGCCACTAGAGCTGTGCGACCAGGGACGGGTCTCCTTGCTGCTGAGAGGATCTGTGGAGACACCCCCATCTCTTGAGTTACTCACCTTCCACAGATCCCATGCATTTGAAGGCCTCGTGGCTGCCACGCTGAATTAGTAAATGGCCTGCATTTGTTTGTGAGCTCGCTAGGTGAGGAGCACCTGCTCCAGGACGCGGCCCCTCCCGGCAGAGCCCACTGCCTTTTCCTGCTGGAACCTGGTCTGTCACCTATCACAGGCCCCACCAGCCTTCGTGGGGCCCTCTGTGTCCACTGGGTTAGACAATCCACTTCAGTCCCAGCTTCTAGCACCACACTGGACAGTACACGGGGAGCAAATGGAAGGATGGATGGACGGGGGTCCAACAAGGGAACCACTGCGAGCAGGGCCCGCAGCTTTCCTCTCTGTCTCCCCAAATCCCAGCACCGCCCAGAACACAGCACGCGCTGGGCTGACTGCCAAGTTCAACTCCCTGACATGGGCAGATATTCTGTAGAAATGGGAGGCAGTGGAGAGACTCTTCCCACGCATTGGGGGCATCAGACCCACCCCAGGGAAGGGGGGCCGGGAGGCCTCTGGCTTCCTTCCCAATGCCCGCTCCAACCATGCATGAGACCCCCCCCAGAGTGGGCCGGGAATGAGGCAGCTGGCTTCCACTTTCACATTACCGTGCCATCTAGACATGCTTCAATAATTTTTTAAAATTTTTGGATGCATGTCAAATGCTCTTAAAAGAAGAGTGCAATCTTAAACATGTAGTAAATAAATATGACGTAATCCTCCTGTCTCCAGGGGTGCTGCCGCCCCCTCTCGTCCTCGCTCACCGGCCCTGGGCATGTCCTTGGCCCCCAGGGTCTCTGCTCCTCTCGTGACAACCACCGCATGGGGCTGCACTGAAGGGAAAGGTGGAAAGAAAGGAGGGTGTGCCGTGCAGTGTGTGCATCATCATGCCTGGGCCAGGGCACAGGGCAGTGGTCTTGCACCAAGGGGGTGTCCCACACATGGGGCAGCTGGGGTCACCCTGCACCAAGGGGTGTTCCCTAAGCTTCCTGTGACTGATGCTTGTTCCTGTGAACGATCCTCAAAATCCTTTCTTCCCAGGCCTGGCTGAGCCCTGAGGCAGGGGCAGAGGCAGACAGTGGTCTGGGAGCCCTGGCCGGGAGGTCACCTTTCTACCAGCCCCTCGCAGGGGCCGTGGACTCGGCCCCCATCACCCACCCAGCAACCTCTCTTTCCCTTGGTGTTCTCATCTGAAAAATGGGTGGCAACTTCCTGAGCACTAGCCCCATGCCAGTCTGAGTGCCAGGAGCTGAGGGCACCAAGCTGGGTGAGGCAGGACCCCTGCCCTGGGGCCAGGGGAGGATGGCCACAGTCCGTCCATGCAGGGTCAGGGCCATGCAGGTGACTGAAGGCATCAATCCTGATGGTGGGAGGCTTCCTGGAGGTGACATCCGAGGCCTGGCATCTAAGCAGGAGGTTAAAGGTAACACATGACAGCACATCACCAAGTTTCCAAAGGACTCGGGAAACCATCTGCATGAGCTACTCCCAACCTGCCACCAGTCCTCATGACAGGTCAATTTAGCGTGGGGGTCACAGCATGGGCAGCGCAATCAGATGGACCGGGCAGACCAGAATAACGGGTGTAAAAAGCTGATTCCTAAATTATCAATGGCCTGGCCCCCTGACCAGATGGCACAACCAAACGTCACTTACTGTCGTGCCTGTCCCAGGCAGTGGGGCTCAGAGCGCTGCATCCACGCACTCACTACCACATCGCCTCAGCACCTCCGCGCCTCCTTGGCCCACTTGCGTCTGCCGTCCAGGACTGAGTTCTGACCCACTGGGAACTGCCCCCGGATCCCCATTTCAGACTGTGCCACCACTGTCCACCCAGCAGCTCCAGCCAGAAACCTGGACGCCACCCTCACTTCCTCCCCTCCCTGCCCACCCCCGCCCCCAGTGGCCACACAGCCCAGCTGTGCCTCTGTCCCTGCTGCCTCCTCGCTGGCTCCCTTGGCCTCCCACCAGCTGTCGCCACACAGCTAGGTGGTCTTCTCTTTAATGTAAAACAATCTCCCAATTAAATCCCTCTAACGGCTCCCATTCCACTCACAAGAACCCCCACCCTCCTTCCCCTGACCCTCAAGGTCCTGCTTGGCCCCGCGGCAGCCCCCAGCTGAGCTCCCTCCCCTCGTTCTAGGAGACACAGCCCCAGGGTGCCCGGCACTGCCCCGAGCTAGGCAGGCCCTTCCTCCTTCCCTCGCAAAGCAGCTGTTCCTGCCCCAGCCTGCTCAGCCAAAACTGGGGGAGTGCTGCCCGCAGGCCACACCCCTCTTCCACCCTAGGGCTCCCACCACTGTCCTCATCCGTGCCTGGCACTGACGGCTGGGAGGCCTTGCAGATTCTGCAGTCATGGCTGGCACCCAGGAGGTCTCAGTGCCAGAGCTACATGCTTAGCACACACTTAACACACGCCAGCCACAGTGCACCCACTGAGTGACTGGGCTCTCTCCTGGGTGCCCCCCAGGGGGCTGCAACATGGGTGGTCCCCAGCACTGCACTCAGCCCCCAGGACCAGGACCAGAGCCTGCCACATGGGGTTCCCTGGGCACAGCTGACCTGAGGGCACCAGGAGAACGGTAATCGCTCTGCCTGAGGTTGCTGGGTCACTGGCGGCCCATCGGAGAGCACAAGCTCACAGTCTCTGTGTTCAAATCCCCACTTCACCCTCGCCAGCTGCGCTTCCTGGGCCCCCTCAACCTCTCTTTCCCTCGGTGTTCTCATCTGAAAAATGGGGTGTCAACAGCGCCTGCCTCCTAGTCACAGGCAGCAAGTGGGCCAATGACCTAAAAGTGCCTGGCTGGGGAAAGTGTCATTTAAATGGTCCCTCTTGTCGTTACCTCCTATGTTTTAACTGATGCTCATCACGCCTTTGTGGGGCACACAGGTGAGCCAAATAATTGAACTGAACACACCAGCTGCTACTGGCAGATACTTTCGGCCCTGCCCTCCCCACAGCCCTTGGGTGTGCAGGGCCGGCAGGGCTGGCTGTCCACACGTCAGTGACCAGTGACCGAGACAGGCCAGGCCTGCTGCCCCCAGCTGTGCCCCCCTGGGGCTGCTCTCCACTCCCCCCCGCCGGGAGGGGCAGAAGCCACACCAACCACTTCTGCTTCCCGACTCTTATCTGAATCTCACACGGTCTTGGCCTCTGTCCTCTGTGGGCTTCTCCGCGTTACCCAGATTGAAACCAAGTGTTTCGAGCCCTGGTCTCTGCTCCCTCGGCCATGAGGCAGTGGAAAAGGATTTGGGGCTGGGCCCAATCCTGGGGTCAGGTCCTCCCTGCCCAGAGGCCTTGGAGACAAAGCAGAGGAATTCAGTGATCTTCTAAGGAGACACAAAGACCAAAAGAGCCCAAGGACGGGGTGAATTTCCAGGGGTGAATGAGGCTGGCCCAGTGTGCTGCACCCAGAGCACTGGGAGGGCCCTCCAGCTCTGCTAGTGAGGTGGCCGGTGTAAGAAAGGAAACAGGTCACTCACCAGCAGGTCACCTGGGCAAGACACTTAGACTCTGTGCCTCAGTTTCCTCTCACGGGACTGCCATGAGGACTCATGAGTTGGCACATGGACAGGGCTGGTGCACACAGCAGGGGCTCACCATGGGTTTGGGCCCTCTGCAAGGGCAGGAGGGGCATTGCTGAGCTGGGGTGAGCACCCCTTAGACCACCAGCCTCTCTAGGGGAAAGGCAGAGGATGACAGAGGCCTGGAAGAGCTGCAGAAGGTGCCAAGAGGCTTCCCAGGGCAGGGGGGCTTAGACCCCCCTCACTCAGACTCACCACCCACCACCTGGGGGACAAACAAAGCCTCATGTCAGCTCAGCCTGTGAACACTGAGGGTCACAGCGTCCCGCCTGGGGATGGGGTAAAGGACACCACCTCCACACCCACACAAACACCCACATGCCTCAGGAGATAAGAAATCCAGGACCAAGGACTTCACCCAAGCTAGGCCTTATCCCCAAAAGTGCAGGTGTCTTCTTTGTGGCCAGCCACAAGCCCAGGGAATTCACTCCACAGCAAACAGAACACGGCCTCAAACAGAAACTGTGAGGCTGGGCGCAGTGGCTCACACCTGTAATCCCAGCACTCTGGGAGGCTGAGGTGGGAGGATCGCTTGAGGCCAGGAGTTCGAGACCAGTCTGAGCAAGAGTGAGATCCATCTCTACTAAAGACAGAAAAATTAGCCAGGTGTGGTGGCAAGCCCCTGTAGTCCCAGCTACTTGGGAGGCTGAGGCAGGAGGATCACTTGAGCCCAGGAGTTTGAGGTTGCAGTGAGCTACGATGATGCCACAGCACTCTACCTGGGGTGACAGAGAAAGACTCTGTTTCAAAAAACAAAAACAAAACCAGAAACCGTGAAGTGCTACACAGGAGCCGGGGAGGAGAGGCGCCTACTCACCACACAGACTCGGGCAAGGCCACTGGTGCCCTGAGGAGCTGCACCTGCTGCACAGGTAAAGGTGAAAGGCCCTGGGGGAAGTGAGTGGCCCCACAGCGGAGGTTTAGCACACGTGCCAGGAGCTGCGGAGGCCTGAAATGCAGGGGACCCGGGCAGGAGGAAGCCCCAGGGGTGGCTGGGCCCCGGACCCACTCTGCTTTCACTACACAGCCCTGCCTGGGCTTCCCGCCCCACTGCTCACCGGTTCCGGGCGCTCTGTCTTGGCTCCTGGTGCGCTGGGCCCGGGGCTCGGCTGGGGCAGCTGCGTCTCCCACACCTGGGCCAGGGCCAGCCTGGGGCCCAGGAGCTTGGGACGCTTCGCAGCCCTCCTGCTCCACTGAGGCAGTGGCATTGAGCCGGGAGCGGGCCTGAGGCTGTGGCACTGATGGGGGCTGTGGGTGGGAGGGGCCCGGCAGAGGGGCGTTGGAGTCCATCCTGCAAAAAAAAAGCCATGGTCAGGCACACGCCAGGGCCGGCAATGCCCAACCAGCTCCAGCTCTTGGTGTTAGTGGTAAGAAGAGAGGGACGCAAAGGGACACTCTTACGGGATCTCATTTAAGCCCACCATAGCCCTTCCCTCAGGGCCAGCCCCAGCCCCGCTTTCCAGATGAGGAAACGGAGGGAGGACACTTGCTCCAGGGCATCTGGCTCAACAGCTAGCACAGCAGTTATGGTCTCAGGCCCTGACAACTTGAGGCCTGGAGTCCCTGCCTCACCAGGCACGAGCCACGCGACCTTGCTTTGGTGTCCTCGTCTGAGAAATGGGAATTACGACACAGGTCATCCACATGGAGCCCTGAGCACAGCGCCTGGCTGTAGGGGGCTGAATGGCACCTCCAAATGATGTGCCAACCAATATCTGTGAACATGACCTTATTTGGAAAAACAGGTCTTTGCAGATGTATTAAGGACCTTGAGATGACATCATCCTGGATTAGGGTGACCCTAAATCCAGTAGCTGTTGTCCTCATATGAAGAAGAGGGAAACAGAGCCCAGGGAGAAGGCCGTGCGAGGCTAGAGCGATGCAACTACGAGCCACGGGCTGCGCCACCATCAGACGCCAGAGGGCGGAGGGACTGACCCTCCCTCGGAGCCTTGGGAAGGGACCAACCCTGTCCACACCTTGATTTTAGACTTCTGCCGCCACAGCCGTGAGAGAATAAATTTCTGTTGTTTTAAGCCACCAAGTTCCTAGTAATTCCTTACGGGAGCCCTGGGAAATGAGTACACTGGTGCAGAGCAAAAGCAAACGTGAGAAGGGGAGGGGAGCGGAGGGGAGGCTGGTGCAGCCAGGACTGAAAATCTCATCTGCCCAGCCCAGAGCCCTCCACACCAGGCCCAAAACACAGGACAAAAGCAAACTAAGGCATGCAGCGTGTTGGTGTTAGAATAGACTAGAGTGCACAGAGATTCTGACATACGTCAGGGCAGGGGAACGGGCTTTGTTTTATTCAATAGAGGGCCCTCACATGCTGCTTAGCAACATGGAAAAACACCACCATCCACATAATTAAGGGCAGCCATGAGCCACAGACCATGGAGCTAACAGCTCTGGAGGACCCCCAGTCCCAGGACCCTGAGCCTGGGGCCCCGATGTGCCGGGTCTGAAACTGTCAGACCTCGTGCATGCTGTGTGGGCATGGAGAAACTCTTCCTCTGATTCCCAAGTGACCCTCCCCAAACTCAAGGCCATGTCCATCCTCAGGGGTGCACAGCAGGGAGAGGCTGGGAATTAAAAATCTGCCCCCAGCCCCAATCTGCCGCAAACCTGTGTCTGCCAGTTGTGTGGTCCTGAGCAGGCCACGTCCCTCTCTGCCCCTCAGCTGTGACCAGGACCATCACTCACTCTCAGGGGCAACCGTAAAGACCCGAGAGACCAGGGACCGTGAGCTGCACCGGGGGCCAGGGTGCTGGCCCAGACCTAGCACCAAGCCTGGCCCCAGCAGGTGCCTGGGGGACATTTCTGGAGACCGATGCCACTGGAAGAACCAGGAGTGGCCCCAGGCTCCCTACACAACAATTTCTGCTCCATCCTAAATGGGTCCTAAAGATGAGATCTGTGTCCACTCAAGAACTCTGCAGATTTCAATCTGCACATTCCTCTCTCGGAGGGACTGAGCCTCTATTTTAAAACATCCCCCAGATGCAAACCAAAGGCATGGTCAAGCCTCGTGAGCCTCCTCGGTGCTGCTTCCAAACTCCAGGCTCCTGGGAACCAGCAACTTCTGCAAAGCTGACAATTTAACTGCATATGAAGCTGCACATAGCCAGCTGTGGGGGTGAGGGGAATACAGGACCACACAGAGAACCCACATGGGGGTGGGCACACAGAACCACCGTTCTGCAGGCCACTGGGCCACCTGAGAGGTGAGAAACTTAGGTCGCCAAACCACACGTGGTCATGTTCTACCTCACCTCCTCCCAGGGCTTCTGCTGCCCCCGAATCAAAGTGCCACTTTCTTAGAGTGGCAGAGGGCAGCTCACCTTTATTGAGAGCTGACGTACGCCAGGGCACCCATCATCAGTGACAACAGCTCTGTTCTGTAGCAGGGTGGTGCTAGCATCCCAGCATCACAGGTGGAGAAACTGTTTACCCTTCAGCCTCACCCATTTCAGAGCTGAGCAAACTCAGGTCCAGGAAGGTGAGAGACCTGCTCCAAATAGCTCACTGTGCTGGAGCTGAAGTCCAAACCCACACTGGCCTGACTGCAAAGCTTCTGCAAGCTCACTGCTGAAGAAGAGGCCTTTCAAGTCTGACCCCTACCGCACCCCAGCCCCCGGGTCCATTCACTCCGCAATACTGGCTGCTCTTCAACATCAACATGCCACTGCTGACCTGCACACTTCTGTCTCATGGTGCCCTCTGCCTGGAGTACCCTCCTGTCCCCCGCCCCAGTCCAGATCCTAAACATCCTTCAGGTCAAGAGCTCAAGTGACACCTCCTTTGCAGGAGTTTCCAAGCTGCCTGTTCTGAGTCCTGGGTGTCAGGTAAACACAGCACTCAGGCCTTCACCTCCCCACCTGAGCCCTCCCTCTGTTAGAGGTGTGTGAGCACAGCACCGACCTGGTCAACAGGACGCGATTTTACAGCTAGAAGGAACATGGGGAGTGGAATACCCTTTACTGGTAGCTACTGGACCTCACTGTGTCTGTTTCCCCATCTGTAAAATGGGGACAACACGTCCCACGTAGGGGTGCTACGGGGAGTAAGGGTGTGATGGAAGAGAAAGCAATTGGCAAACTGTAAGGCATTAAAAAAAAACCCTAAGTTGACACTCCCAGGTGCTAAATAAAGGCATGTTCAGTTGAAAAACACTTCATAAAAGGAATTTCAGGAAAACAGATTCTATTATAGCTGGCCTGTTGGGCTTAGTACTATGCCCATCACCCTACAGTCAAAATAAAACTGTTGAAAGGAAAATCTCTGGTTAGTAAGAACAGATGAATACAGGAGGATTAATTTTCAGGTTCCCTGAGGGTTGGCCCAGCCTGGTTTGGACCAAAGGGCTTGTTATTTCAGAACAAAATGACTTCTGGCCGTGGTCAGTCACAGGGACAATGAAGATCAGAAAAGATCTCCCCGTGCAAGGGCCTGCAGGGTGTCTGGTCCATCCTTCTCTGAGTCTTCCCTGTGACACGGAGCCCTGAGGGAAGGGCCTGTATCTCATTGACTTGGGAATGCCTGCTGTCTTGCTGGGCACACGTTAGGCGCTTGATGTGTACAGGGTGGAAGCCTGAGGCAACCTGGCCTAGGAGCACTATCTGGGGAATGATGTTGTTGAGTGACCCTAAGCAAGTCCCTCCCCCGCATCACGGCATCCCCAGCTGCACCCACACTCTGCCGCCACCCCAGCTCCCTACTCGGTGGCGCAGTCAGCCCCAACTGCCCCTTGACGACGAGAGCAGTGACTTGGAACCTGTCATTGTGTAAGATCCAAAAAAGCAGAGTGGCCAGCATTCTTTCCCTATGAGCACCAAGACGTATTTTTATCCCATCCAATCACAAAGGCCAGCACCAAGGAGCCCAGTTTGGGGGCTGCTACCCTGTGAGAGGGCTGCACAGATCACGTATCCTCTGAGACCAGAAGCAGAATGACCGCTTGTGGCCTTCTGCCCAAAGTGCTCTGACCCTCGCCCAGGCCAACTCCATTCTGCTCTCCTGGGGGGCAGCCCCACTTCCCCAGCCAGCTTCTCAGAAACAGGCCCCCAAGGGACACTGAGGAGATGTTCACTCTCTCAGACCAGCACCTCTGCCTCCAGGATGCCAGCCCAGGGAAGCCCTCGGGGCTCACACACAGGGTGTCTGTCAGTGTACTTTTTGGCACTGTCCAGAGAGGGACCAGCTATAAAACTTATACCCCTCCATGTGGCACAACATTATACAGCTGTTAAACACGATCTTTGTACATGAATGTTTAAAGACAAGGAAAATATTTGTATAACACTGTTAAAGCCGTATTTAAAGCAGCCTAAGATATTATCCTGAGTCTGTTTAGGATGAAAACAAAATTTATCTGCAGAAGAAGATGGGAGAAAAGGGCCCCCAAAAGAGATACTTCCTATCTCTGAGCAAAGATTATGGGTGGTTTTATTTATTCTTCTTTTAAATGTATTCCCCTAATTTTCTGTAATGAGGGTACAATGTTTTTGGAATTAAAGCAAAATGTTATTTTAAAATTCATCTGTGATTAAGCCCTAAGGGAGAGGGACCCAGTAGGTCCTAGGCCTGTGATATCTACTCTGGCCTGGCCTGGCCTGACCCAGCCCCTGGCATTGGGCTGCTCCTCAAGACAAGGGCACAAAGCCCTTGGTGGCTCCCAGGTACCTATTTTTGCCCAGAGTATTAAAGGCCCAACGAACATTCCAGCTCCACTCATGTTCTCGTTCCTGTGGCACATTCACAGGAACACAGAGGGAGTCGAATTGGTAATGCCACAGGGAGCAATCGTGACAGCCAGAGTGGCCAAGCCCCCACTGCACACCTGGCACCTGCTCCATGCCTGGACTGAGGGTCTATCTTGTGCCAGGCACTGTGCTGGCCACCTTGCCCTAGACAGGACTTATCCAGGGCTGGCCTTCGAGCAGCTCAGTCTAGGCTAAGGGAAGGGCAACACCCACACAGACACCCACAAAGACCAGCACAAAGGGGCCTCACTCAAGCGAGCAAGGGGCAGGCCAGAATTCTGCAGAGACCTCAACTGAGCCTTCAGGACAAGCAGGCAGGAGCAGGCAAGGGCCAGGGGGAGGCATCTGGGCATTTCAGCAGGGGATGTGCCCAGAAAAAGAGGCAGCGGAGGGACGGCAAAACCAGCAGTGTGGCCAGGAAAGTGCAGGCGGCTGGGATGTGACCGCTGGGGAGGGGACACAGGAAGGAGAGAAGAGGCTAAGTGAGCAACAGAGCAGGTCCTCAAGAGCTGGAACATATGCTGGCTTAGGAGGCCGGCTTGACCCTACAGGACAGAAGGAAGTGGCAGTTAAGGAACCCTCAGGGCTGTGTGGGGACAGGAGGGATGTTGGTGAGACCACGGAGAGCTAGTGGCCCTACAGGTCTGAACAAGAGCAGGCATCCAAGGGAGACTCAGGAGCTAGGAGAGCCAGAAGGTCACCAACAGGATGTGAGGAAGGAGGGGTGCAGGGGATGGCCCGATTTGTGGCTGGGGGCTGCAGTGGTGGTGTCACTTCCTTAGGTGGGGATGTGGGAGGGGAAGGTGCTGCACGACGCATAAAGCTCCCTACCTATTAGGATGCTCATCACCACTATTATGGACAGGTGTTTCAGGTCCATCCTGCAATGCAGGCATTTCTGGGGGTCTCCTCTGTGACCAGCCTCCAAGGCCTGCCCAGCCCTGCACTGGGATGGGCAGGGGAGACCCAAGTCAGGGAGCGCCCCCACACTCTCTTATCCTACGGAAGAAGATGAGGTGGGTCTCCCAGCCAATCTTTCCTGTGCCTTGGGGAGGACAGTGGGGCAGGCAGGAGGAAAGGGGCTGGAATATTGAGGAACTTGACCCTAAATTCCTAGTCAGACACAAAGGGGCTCATGTGGGGATCTTGAGCCCCTTGGAGACAGAAGTAAACAGGAGGGGACAATGGAAAGGGTGGCCTCTAGGCTTCCCATGGGGCCTATCATGGGGCTGCAGAGAAGAGACAACCAGCACACAGGGTATCCAGGGCACAACTCTGAGAGTGAGCAATGGATCCTGGCAGAAAGGAAAGCCCTTTACAAACTGTAAAGCCCTGGGCCAAATGCCAAGGGTCATTGTCCAAGGTGAGGGGGGACGAGGCTGTTCTGGGGAGAAGGGAGGCACAGATCTGGCACCAGGCTCTGCCCTGACCAGCTGTGTGGTCCTTGACAGGCACAAAACCCCGCTGACCCTCAGCTTCCTCATGTGTCAAATGGGGACTATAACTCCGACCCCTAAGACTACTGAAGGGCTTAAATATTGGGGGGGGATTGTACAAATGCTAGTTCCTTGGAATTTCATCACATCAACTACAAAAAATGGGGTGGGAGGACCACGCTCCATCACACCCAAAAGGGCTGGGTCAGACTCTCCAGAAAGTTTCCATCTATCAAATCAAAAATTAACAATCCAGGGCCAGGTTCATACCAGGGCGGGGTTCACACCAGGCAGGGTCCAGGGGCTGCCACTCTAGGCTCCCCCCATACCGAAGAGGAGCCCGGAGCAGGAGAGGAACTGTCACAGGGCTCCTCAGTGGGCTGTGGGGGTTCAGCGTGACCCAGAAGCTGCCCCTCAGGCGGGCTGCCCCCACCCAGGGGGAATGAGCCCCCATCCCCGCGCAGCCCCACCTGGGGGCCCAGGCACCTTCCAGCGGCACGCGGGCACGGGGGAAGGGCAGCCCTGGGTTCCGATGGCCGCGGGGGAAGGGCATGACGGGGCAACTCGCGCGGGCGGGCGGGCCAGGCGCTGGGGGGCGCAGGAGGGGGCCCCGCCTGCCACCCGCCCGGCCCCAGCCACCGGCCGCTCTGTCTCTCGGGCCTGTTTCCCGCCCGCACGGGGCTTCGCGGCTGTGGACGTGCTTGGGGCGCGGTGCCCACGACGCCGGGCGCCGGGCTGGGGCCGAGGGGCGCGCACCCCTGGGAGGACCCAGGCGGCCCCGGGCAGGTGTCGCCTTGGGCGTCGCACAGCGGGCGGGACCCCCGGCCTTCCAACTTCAGGGAACTTGCCGGGGACTTTGGGACCAGCCACCATCAGGTCAGAAGGGGAAACTGAGGCCCGAGGCGGGCGGCAGCTCTCTGCTCAGCCCCCTGCGCCCTGCCCACAGCCGCCGCGCGACCGCCCCCTGCCCCGAAGTACTCACCGGCCCGCGAGTGGGCCGCGCGCAGCCCCACGACGCACTGGGGCCTCCGGGTCGACCGCGAAGTCCCTCGCGGGCCGCTCGGGAGCCGTCGGACGCACAGAGGCCGTAGTAGCAGCAGCCCCGGCGCCTGAGAGCCAGCAAGCGCGGCCGCCGGCACGCGGGGGCGGGGCAGGGGCGGGGCCGCCGGTTGCCGGCCACTCCCGACGCGGCCCCACGGATGCGGCTCTGGCTCGGCCCGCTGAGCGGCCGGCGCGCCCGCCAATCACCGCGCGCCTCCGCCAATCACGGTGCGCCTCGCCGGGCTGCGGCCCGCTCGCCCCCTGCGCCGCCAGGCCCTGGGGCGCCGGGAGGGCGGGCCCGGCCCGCTCACAGCGAAAGTTTCCGAGCGGACTCGGGCGCCGGCGCCGGCCCCGCCCCCGGGACGTCCCGCGGCTTAGAGAAGCGCTGGGCTCTGTCTGTGGCAGGTGGTTGGACCCGCGGACAAGGCTCCGGTCGCCTTTCACCCGCCACTCCGGTCCCAGGGACCCCAGATTCGATATATTTGCCGTTGTAGTATTAACAACACGTATTGAGCGCCTACTATGCGCCCGACATCTTAATTCCGGCGCTGCTAGAGGTACAGGGGGCTCCCCTGGTACAGCAGCAGGGGTAGAAAAATTGGCCCCTTTAAGTGTGTGCGTGCAGCCAAGTGCTGCTTTGAGTGCACGAAATCAAATGCAATGTAGCAAGCTTTTCACAGCGTAATTGTGGGATTCACTTAAAGGTAGATGTTGGCGAGTGATGGAAGCCTCAGGCAGTCTGGAACCCTCTTCTTTCGGTCCTGTTGGGGTCCCTGAGAGGCGTGGCTCGGAGATGAGCGTGCGGGTCTACCCTTGAGACAGGCCCTCGGGTGTGTGAGGCCCTGTCTGCTCTGTCTGTGGTCCCCACAGCCAACCTGAGATACCCGTCCTAGAGGTCGTTGCAGAAACTGCGGCTCAGAGTGACTGCCAGAGATAGCGATTCCTAACGTGTTGGGAACAAATATTCCAGAGGTTTTTGGAGATGAGTTTTGTCCACTGAACACACTACCTTGGGGACTTTTGTCAAAGCAGCATAGTTCACGTCCGTCACCTCATTTGATTCTCCAGCTGCCTCCACCAGCCCCTTTCCCTCTTGTCATGTAACCCTGTGAGGCTCACAGAGGAGGAAGGTATTGAATACGGCCCTGAGCAGCCCCAGCTCTGCCAAGGTTTGGTTTGGGGGCTTTTGCAGGTTTCACACATCCGGGTTTTTCATTTCAACCCTAGCGACCCAAGGAGGCAGGTGGCTTTGGACTCACTTAATTGATGAGAAAATTGAGGCTCAGACATAGCTATTTGCCCAGACAGTTATTTGCCCAAACTTGCAAAGACTTCTTTCCACCTTATAATACACTAATTGTAACAACAACAAAAAAAAGAATTACAAAAAGTAGAAAGAAGAAAAAAATCACTCAAAGATTGTCAGTGTTCACATTTGGGGGCCTATGCATATTTAAGAAACGGTTTCCAAACGTCATGGTGAGTACACGCACCATATGGGTATGTGTATGACTATATCCTCAGGGCAAAGTCCTAGAAGCAGAAGCCTGGATCCTGATGGCTTTTTCAGATATATAGATACATTTCACCAAAACAAGTTTCTCAAAGTGATTTCCTGTTTACCTCTAAGAGGGCACACACTGCATTGGGAATTCTTTTTTGTTGTTGTTGTTTGTTTAACCCTTTCCTAATATGGAAAACTAAAAATGGCCTCTGGAATTGTAATTTGCATTTCCGTGGTAACTAATGAGATTGGACATTTCATGTTTCTTAATCTTGAGAAGGATTTGCTCTCTTTTTTATCTAGTGGATCTTAGAGGCTCTTTGAAAACCAATTAGATGAGTTTCTTTTATTTTCAACCTACCCATCATTACCCCCCATCCTCATCTTTGGCTGAGGACTGGGGGCTCACCTGAATGGCTCCCTCAGCCCACCCTTGGGAACCAGCAGCCCTACTCAACCCGTGAGGCTGAGAGCAGAGAGGCCCCCTCCAGCAACTCGGCAGGACTTTGTCAACTCATTCTTCCTTGTCCATGAGAACATATATAAGCCCGTCAGCCACCACATGCTGGTTGGCCACTGCCCAGGAGCCCACACAGCCTGGTCCTTAGGGCACTGAGCACACAATCCCAGAGAGGCTAAGACACTTCACAAACCCTTTGAGGGGTTTCAGTCCTCTTAAGCAGAAGGAAGAGGACAGATTTGAACAATTCCTCTCATAGAGGTCTAAGAAAAGAGAAAATTCAACAAAAATATGCAAAACTGCTTAAGGACCCTCAATCAGAGTATAGCAACATTTAACATCCACCATGGAGCTTAAAAACTAAAAGAGCAGCCAGGCGTGTTGGCCCACACTTATAATCCTAGCACTTTGGGAGGCCAAGGCAGGAGGATCGCTCGAGGCTGGGAGTTCGAGGCCAGCCTGGGCAATGTAGTAAGACTCTGTCTCTACAAAAAATTTAAAAAATATATTTTTAAAATCCCTAAAAATGCAGTAGGCAAGTTCAGAAAGAGAACAGTGGAGGTGAGGACAAATTAGCAAACTGGAAGATAATATGGAATAAATACCATATGATATGTAGAAAAACACACAAATATCATCAGGAAAAAAAGGAGAGACCCAAAAGACAGTTCCAGGAGGTGTATCATGCAAAGAATAGGAACTCCAGAAAGAGCTGGAGGGGAAACAGAGATTAACAAAATACTAGAAGAAAATGTCCCTGGGCTGGAGCTATGCTGTGAAATCCAGACCCAGGGATAAGGAGAAAGTCTCGAAGAGTTCAAGAAAGATCAGGTCACATACAAAGGAAGGAGAATCAGAGTGGTACTAGGTTCCTACAGGACTTTGGAACAATGTCCAGGGACTCTGATTATATTATCAAGTATCCTTTTCCAGATAGTGGGATTCATCTGTCAGATGAACAAAAGAAAGAAAATATCCACCATGGCAAGACAAAGAGAGGACCGCAGCCATGCTCCCTGTCAGAGGAACATACCCCCAGAGTTCCCCTTTCAGCGAGACAGGTTCAATCACAGTGGAGATCTCAAGATAGAGCAGATGTCCAGAACAGAAAACTGTGGTAGGCAATGAACCCTGCAAAATATACCGTATGGTTCCATCTAAATGTGCCTGTGATTTTGTGCTATAATTGCTAAGTAAAGATGCTTGAAACATAAGCCACATACTATAAGGGAAATTTGTATTAGCCTGAAACTGAAAAAATTCCAGGAAGGCCTCAAGGGGACATCGTTACATTTACTTTTAGTGCATTAACAAGGAAATATCAGTTTACCTATGACTATCAGGACTTGGAAAGCAGCAACTTGTGGAAAGGAAGCAGAGTAAAACTTCTGAATTACTGGGCAGAAGTTGGGGGAGGGGTGGAGGGAATCAGTAAGGAAGCAAAATCTAGAATGGGGAAACACCAGCAAGAGCACAGTTTAACAAAATTACACATAAGATGAGATGAGATGAATAAAACCACGGCCATCAGCTCTCATAATAAATGTGAATGGACTGAATTCCCCACCCAAAGCCTGTAAGGTTGGGGTAAAAATTAAAATCCAGTTAAGTGCTATTTACAAAAAACACACCAAAAATGTTGACAAATAGAAGCTTAAAGTGAACATTCAAAAAGTGGAATTAAAAAAAACCAAAAATGGCAAATTAATATTGGATAAAGAAGAATTCAGGGCAGAAAGCATCCGCAGGAAGAAAAGGGGTATAATGTAACGGTGCCAGGCAAAATCCACAAAAATTTAATCATCATAAATGTGAATGTGCCAGAAAATCTAGGAGCCGAACACTTACAGCAATAACAGTTAGAAATACTAGGAGAACTTATTAAAACACAGCTTTGGCGGGAGAAAGAGCTAGCTGTTCAATACATCTCTTCTAGGAAACCTGTCCTCATCCCCCCACAGAGCCGAGTCCTGCACGTTGTTGTTGAGTATTGAATGAATGAGTCACCCTTTGCGAGGACCTCATACAAGCTCTTTCTTGCCTGCAGGACAGTGTCCAAACTCTGTAATGTGACATCCAAATACGTCCCCCACAACTTCAGGCCTCTGATTCCTTCCCACAATTTTCAGATTCTGCGTTCATGTTCTTGTCCTACTTCCTTCCCTACTCCTATTTAGAGCCTACATCCATTTACTCAACAAACATTTATTGACTTCCTTCCCGTTCCAGGCACTGGGCTACATGCCAAGCACACAAAGAAAATGAAGGTGGAGCCTTAGTGAGTTATCTTGTGAAGGACAGCAGAGTTTGGGGTATTTAGGCCAAAGAATGGCCCCCGGAGATATCAGGTCCTAGTTCCTAGAACCTGTGGATGTTATCTTATTGGGAAAAAGATTTTTGCAGATGTGATTAAATTAAAGATCTTGAGCTGGGCAGTCAGCCTTGATTATCCAGGTGGGCCCTAAATCTAATCACAAGTGTCCTTGCAGGAAAGAGGCAGAATCCTGATATGGTCAGAAGGAGATCTGACCACACACAGAGAAGTCTGTGTGAGAAGGAGCAGAGAGAGATTTAAAGACGCTGGCCTTGAAGATTACAATAATGTGGCCATGAGTCAAGGAATTCTGGCAGCCACTGGAAGGTGGAAGAGGCAAGGAACAGATTCTCCTTGATTTTGGCCCAGTGATAATGATTTCAGACTTCTGGCCTCCAGAACTGTGACAGAATCAATTTGTTGTTTAAGCCACTGAGTTGTGGCAGTGTGTTACAGCAGCCACAGGAAACTAATATAATCAATCAGTGACATTGTGTTGGGACCATGGTCTTGCTGTGGTCTGGTATCCAGCTGGGGTCCACCTTGGGTGGGTCATGGAAATCCCAACACTTGGCAAGGGCAGCCTTAGGGTAAACAAGGGTTGGCATTTAAACAGATACTCATCAAAATCAAGGAATCGAGGTGCCAAATCACCCTTTCGGTGGTCCCCAGAGGATAAACAAGCAGAACTGAGAGTTGGGAAAGTTGCCCCCAAATGACCAGGCTGAATGTCCCAGACTCCATGACCCTCAAGGCATTTGCAGCACTTGGTGACCTAGCACAGGAGCTTTTAGCCCAGTGGGTTAATGGGATAAGAACAACACAGTGGGGGCATGTCGGCTGCACTGTTGGACTCCTAGGACAATGCAACCCTAAGACCAGGCCCAGGAATCTGCATTTTAACAGGCTCCCCAGGGACTCTGAAACACAGGGACATTTGCAACCCATGACTGTAAAGCAGAGAGGTTCACAGTGTGATAGGTCACCACACCAGTGACATCAGCATCCATAAGCATCCGTCAGGCACCTGGGCATGTTAGAAATGCAGAATCCAGCTGGGTGCGGTGGCTCACACCTGTAATCCTAGCACTTTGAGAGGTCCAGGCAGGAGGATTGCTTGAGCCCAGGAGTTCGAGGTTACAGTGAGCCATGATCGGGCCACTGCGCTCCAGCCTGGGTAATAGAATGAGACTCTGTTTCAAAAAAAAAAAAATGCAGAATCCCACACCCCACCTCAGACCTCCTGAGTCAGAATCTGCATTTTAACAAGATGCTCCTGGGACTGGCATGCACAGCAAAGTTGGAGAAGCCCTGCTCTGAGCCGGAGGCTCTCACCCCAGGCTGCACACATGTAGAACCCAGAGAGATTGTCCTTCCCAGTCCAGCTGGGCCAGAAGTCTGGCTTTGGTGGGAGTCCTGGACACAGGTGGAGCTGAGGAGCTGCATGGGCACCTCTGGGGACCCCTCCTCAGCCTCCCTGCCTTGCCCAGTCCTAAAGCAGGAAGCCCTCTTTGCTATGACATCTCAACAGATCTTCCTCACTCTGTGTGACCCACGGGTGGCCTCCCTCCATTTCTGAGGAGATGGAGGCTCCCCAGGATCATACGTCCCACAGCTGCCACCCAGGCTCCCCAGGCCCCTCCATCCTCCTCCCCCACCTCCCCGCCCATCTGCTGCCCTGGGCCAGCGGTTCCTGCTCCCTCCTTTCCAATGTTCCCTTTATAAACCTAGCTCCCGGCCCACTCTGCAGTTTCCTTGGAATCGCAGCACAAGTGGCTGGAGTTCTGAGGGGGGTATGGGGAGATCTTGGTGCTGGTCACACGGTTCTGGTGCTACCTTGGGGCCCACGCCTGCCAGCACCTCCACACGCGCCCGCATGCACACGCCCACGTGCCCACGCCCACACACGCACGCGCTGCATTGTGGCCGGGGAGCTCTGAGCCCTCCCATGGATCTGAATCACGATGTGCTCATCTCTGAAGGCAGAAAGTGAGTGCCACTTAACAGCCCCCGATGAGTCACCAAGTGCATTGAGAAGTTTCATTTGGGGAAAAAAAGTATCAGGATGCAAAGGCATCCTGCAGAAGGATACTCTGTCCTTTGAGACAGAAGAAGGACAAATGGGGAGAACCACCGTTCTGAGACCTCCCTGTGTCCCAGTCATACCACTAAGTCACCGAGCAGGGCCAGGTGAAGTCCTCACCACCCTGCCAGCCCTCACCTGTGAAATGGGCCTGGCCTGCTGCCCTGGATGGGGGAGGAGTGACCATGAAAGCACCCAGCGTGGGTCTCAGGTCCCAGGGCTGTGTCACCAGGGCTGGACACAGGACACAGGTGGTATCATTTGCTGAGAGCATCAATGTGCCCAGCACTGTGCATTTATCATTTCATGCAGAGTCCATCTTATAAATGTCAGTAGTCAGCAGGGGCACGAAGGGGTGTTCGTTAAAACCTACTGCACGTTCTCTCTCAAGTCTGCCCAGGCACCACGGCACATGCCCCAGGCCCTGCCCTGGAGGGGCTTACAGGCTTGTTCGGTCCAGAAGCTGGAAACACCAGCCACCTGTTAGCCTGGGGAGGGGTAACCCGGGGGAGAAGTGATGCCAGCCTGCAGATTCCTGTCTGTGGTCAGGGAGGACTCCCTGGAGGAGGTGCTGGCTTCACTCTGCCCCCTCCTCTTTTTAATAGACTTTATTTTTTAGAGTAGTTTTAGATGCACAGCGAAATTGAGTGGAAAGTACAGAGACTTCCCACATACCCCTACCCTTCCCCATGCAAAGCCTCCCCCACCATCAACACCCTGCACCACAACGGTACACTTGTTACAACCGATGAGCCTACATTTACACTTCATTATCCCCCAAAGCCCATAGTTTATATGAGGGCCTACCCTTGGTGTCGCACACTGTGGGTTTTGACAAATGTACAATGACGTAAGTCCACCACTGTGGTATCCTACAGAGTAGTTTCCCTGCCCTAGAGATCCTCTGTGCCCCACCCATAGGCATTCCTCCCTCCCCTAGCCCTGGCAAGCACTGGCCTTTTCACTGTCGCCATAGTTTTGCCTTTTCCAGAACGTTCCATAGTTGGAATCATACAGTATGCAGCCTTTTCAGATTGGCCCCTTTCACTTAGCAATGTGCATTGAAACTTCCTCCCTGTCACTTCATGGCTTGACAGCTCATTTCTCTTCAGTGCTGAGTAATATTTCACTGTCTGGAGGTGCCATGGCTTATTTATCCACTTACTACTAAAGGACATCTTCACTGTTTCACAAGGTGCTGACTTTAAGTCATAGAGCCAAGCATGGAGCCAAGCACGGAGGAGTCATCAGGTAAGTCTGACTTAGGTGATGCCGTCAGACCTCGAGCAACTCACTGGACCTCTCAAAGGGTCAGCTCAGTATATCCTGTACCCCACAGGGTTGTTGGGAAGATCTGGGAGCTAACTGTGTGGAAGTGCCCAGCACAGCACCAGTGCCCAGTGGGACCAGTGGGCACTGGGTTCCTCCGTAATCACAGCAGAGATCATTGCCACCCCTTCCTGAGTGCTTGTTACACCTGGCGGCTCTGTAAATCCACACGATAACCCTGGGAGGGGGTGCTATCACACCAGGACCAGAGGCTCTGAGGGGTGGAGGGATGTACCCAGGGCCACTCTGGGGCACCCCTTTAGTATGATTGTCTCCAATCCCTGCTACAACGCCACACCACACCACACACACACCCCTTTTCTGAAACCCAACAAGTGCACCTCACAGGCTTCAGGGGGCTCTGAAGAATACAACACCCATGTCACAAAGGACGTTTTTATACAAACACCCCCAGGGAGTGGGGGGGGGGCAGCATCTGCAGTGTCCCCTCCCTTGCTTCTGAAATGAGGCACTCTCAGCCTTGAGTTCCTCCTGTCATCTTTACAAAACCCCGAGCTGGTGGGAGAGGGAACTTCTTGTTCAATTTAGCAGGAAACAATAGGACAGAGTCTTTGGCATCACAGCACTTAGGAAATGTCAAGAGCGGCTGGAAATTGCCCCATTCATAACCCTCCCCAAGCCTTTCCGGACGCCCACGTGGCTTCCCAGCAGTGATGAGAATAACTCAGATCCGTGTTGACGTGGAGACGGCAGAGAAAGCAGGGCACAAGGAGCACTTTTGATATTGGTGGGAGCAAGTTGGACAGTTTAGCAAAGGAGATATTGTTTTTGACAATCTTTAGACATATAAATTACCCAGAAGCTTACTGTGATCCCAGATCATTGTTTTCCTTAAATTTTCAATACAATGGAAGCCATCAGACTCTGGTTGCAACTTGCTTTGTGAAATGCCAAAGAACCTTCTGGTAAGAGAAAGGGAAGAAACTGGGGTGTAGGAATTGCCTGTAGGCACTCACTTTGGGGCTACTGCTGTGCTAGGACAGGAAATGCTATGTGAATTAGTCGAACTTAAAGGTTTTCTTGGAGAAAATATAGTACTGGTGGCTGCTCTCAATCCTGCTTGCCTATGTCCTGTCCCACTGCAAGGACTGGCTGCCACCTTTAGAGCTCATCCGCCCTTCATCCCTGAGCACAGGGGGACAGCCTGGCCTGACATCAGTGCAGAGATCCCACCTGGAGTGATGCTGGGGCTCGAGGGCAGCACGCATGGTTATTTTCAGAATAAGGTTTGGGGTGCAGAGTGCATAGCAGCCATCTACATGAAGGACTGTGGCACCCAGAGGTGGCCTGTGGGGAGCTGGGGAAAGGGTGATATTTGAGCTAGGTCTTAAGGAAAGAGCAGCTACTAGTGGGTAGTATTAATCTCCCTGTTTTGTGGTTGGGGAAACAGAGCCCTTAAGCGACTAGTACAGGGTCACACAGGTGGTAGGTGGCAGAGGCTGGATTCCTGCCCAGCAGCCCAAGCCACTCTTGACGGCGCATAGCCCTCTTCCTCGGCCTCTTGTGAGAATCAAATGATATCCCTATTTTGAGGCTCAGAAAGGTTAAGACACTTGCTTGAGGACACAGAGCCAGGGACCAAATCAATCTTGTCTTCTCCTTCCTGACAGGGGGCTCGGTGCTGGAGGCCACACCCTGACCGCCAGCTCTTTGTCTGTTTGCCAGGTTTCAGACCCCTGCCTCCCAGGTCCGCCTGGCTGGTACAGGCGAATGACGATTGAACATCTCATGTCAGTGCACCTTTGTCTTTATGTTTGCTTCTCTTTGGAGCTCGCACAGCCACTCTCTTGCGTGACTGGATGGAATTAGACCTCTGTGGAGGTGGAATAAGATCTGCCTGCACGTCTGCCTTCTCCCCACACCTCGGGGCCCAGGGAAGGCTGAACAGCAGAAGGGCTTTGTACATTATGAAGTGTGTATAACACTTTGTGATTGTAAAGATTAAGATCAGTGAGGCCTGGGGAACAACTGAGCTCTTTGAGAGAAAGCCGAGAGCATCATCACGAGGAATTTATCACAAAATGGAAAAGTCACCGTGAGAAGTAAATGCAGGGACCACTGTGCCCAGCCTGGAGGAGAGAGGACTCGCGGAGGCTTGAGCACGCCCTGCACTCGTGGCCCTGCCTGGAGCACCCTGACCGGCCCTTCCTGTGGCTCTCCCAGGTCCCTGCTGCAAGGTCATCTCCCAGTGGGGTTCTTGACAGCCCTGGCTATGCCAGGCCACATTCTCTCGGCCATTTCTGTCCCTCCACAGGCCTGGACATGGTCCTGGGGTTTGTATTATTATTTGTTGAATGAATGAATGCTTTCAAGTCCCCCACACAGCAGTCAAAATGACATAAATCCAATCGCGTCACTTTCCTGCTTAAAACCCTCCAAAGGCTTCCTGGCATGCTTAGAAGATAATGCCCACTCCTCATCACAGCCCCTGCAAGTGATGCCCCTGCCTCCGCCCCTTCCCACCTGTCCCCTCTGTTCAGCCACGCGGGCTCCTTTCTATCCCTGGAGGACGCCAAGCTCTCCTGCCCCCAGGGATTTTGCCCAGGCCCTCCCCTCCTGAAAGCAGGGCCCCAGGCAGGACCCCTGACTCAGCCCCGTGTCTGCAGCAGCTTCCCTGACCCGGCACAGGTGCTTCTCCATCCCCCTTATTTGTCATCCCAGTTGCTTGTTATCTGTATTTTTAATCTTTCTCCCTCACTAGCCTGCAAATGGCTTGAAAGCAGGAGCCCTGCTCATTTTGGTCCCTCACTGTGCTCCTGTCCCGTGGCTGCCATAACAAAGCACCACAAATGGGCAGCCTAAAACTTATTTATTCTCTCCAGCAGTTCTGGAGGCCAGAAGTCTAAAACCAAGGTGGGGGCAGGGTTGGTTCCTCCTTGGGGCCTCAGCAGGAGACTCTGTCCTCAGTCTCTCTCCTGGCTTCGGTGGTTGTTGGCCATCCTTGTGGACGTGTCACCCCAATCTCTGTCCCCACTGTCACATGCGGTTCTCCCTGTGTGTCTCTCTTCATGTGGCAGCCACTTCTCTGTGTCTACGTCCAAATTTTCCTCTTCTCATAAGAACACAGTCCTTGGATTGGGGCCCACCCTAACGACCTCATCTTAACTTGATCACATCACCAAAAGACCCTATTTCCAAATAAGGTCACATTCTGAGGTTCCAAGTGGGCATGAATTTGGGGGAATGCTATTCGATCCAGTACCCCCACTCTCCCTACCAACCAGTCTATGGTATTCCTTGAATTAATAAATGAATTAATCAGGTAATCACTGTGTGCTGAGGAGAGCGCTCATATGTGTTCTGGGCAGTTCCAGAGGGCAGGACAAGGGGAGGAAGATTTCACCCCAAAATGAGGAAGAGGTGGAGGTGACCAAGGGGGCCAGCACCCACATTTCCTCATTCCGCTAACCACTGGGCTTTCCTGTCAGCCTGGAGGGCTGCTGTGCTCTGTCAGCAGAGTCGCAGAAACGCTGGCCCCAGGGCAGCAGCCTCACCCGGGGTGACTACAGGTCACGGCCTGCAGCAGCCTCATGTCCAGCAGAGGCTGGGTGACCATCTTGCCAGGGACTTTGCAGAGGGGCTTCAGGTACCAGATGGAGGAGCAGAATCTAGGCTGGGTGGTTCATTAATATTGCAGCTGAGACTGCAGTCTGGGCACACGCAGAGAGCCATGTTGCACGCGCCTTCTCCCAGTCCCGGGTGTGGAGTATGGGGGTGTTTGGGCAGAGGAGCCACTCTGGTGGCAATAGCAAACTGTCCTCAGATGTCGTGGTCCATAGTGATGCAAGATGCTCAGCCAGAACTACATCTCCCAGCCCCCCACCCCTCTGCTTGTGGCCACGTGACTAGTTCTCACCAACAGGATGCCTCAGAGATGAGGCCCCCCACTCCTGGGCTGTGGGTTTAAAGATGCCTGTCCCGTCTCATCATATCCATCCCCCAACACCAGCCTGGAAGGAGGTCTCTGGGGCCCTGGGGAGGGTGAAGCCACAGGCTGGAAGAAGCTTGGGTCCCTGAGTCACCATGTGGAGGAAGGCTGCCCACCAACCAGGAGCTCCAGATTGCACTGTTAGTGAACAAAAACTAATTCTGTTGGCCTAGCCACCAACATCTGGGGTTTATTTGTTGCAGCATCCAGCCTTGTCCTAACTAACACACAGGCAAACCCGAGCCCAGTCCTGGTCTTGCTCTCTGCTAGCCATCTAGCCTGGGGCAAGTTCCTTTCCTCCTCCCAGCGTCGGTTTCCCCATCTGCAACGTGGGAGTAGTATCTGCCTCCAGAGGTTGCTGCGAGGAGTATGTGAGGTAACCAACCCATGGAAAGTGATTTGCGCAAAAGCTGGCACCCAGTAAGTAGCCTTAACTGACGTTAACTCCTTTCTTGGCCCAACCCGACGCCATTCCTAGGCCGTCTAACAATCCCTATCACTTTACAGACACGACTGTACACACTCACATAGCAGTTTTGCTGAGCAGAATAGGATATTATCTGAATAATTCAACACCTAAATAAACCAGAAGAGGTACTACCAGTTATTGAAAGGAGGCCAGAAAGACAGACTTATTTGCTGGCCTCTCTCTAGGGCATGTGAGTCCCAAGTAAACATCCTCCCAAGTCTCTACAGCAATTCTCAAACATTCACGTGCAAACGCGTCACTGGGGTGAGTTAGAAATGCAGAGTCTCAGGCTCTGCCCCAGACCTGCCCGTCGGAACCTGCATCTTAACCCCATCCCCATTTAAGTCCTGCTCAAAAGTTACTGAGTTCAGACTGCTTGGATGAGAGATAAGATAAGGATTTTCATAGCTCCAAGACTGGGTTCTCCCGGGGGGACAGACACAGTGTCTGCACGGGCTCGCACACCGAGTGGCCTGAGACACACGCGCTCACACTCATTCATGTCTCTCGTTATGAAGCTTCGCTCCCCTAGTGCCCGCCCTCCTGTTAGATGTGAGCTGTGCCTCGTTCTGCCTGACAGTCATCTCCGGAAGGTGTGAGTCTTGCAGCTCAATTCAAAGGGGCGGAAAGGGTGGCCAAGCCCCCGCAGGCCTGCTGGACACCTGTGGCTGTGGAAGAGAAACCTCGGCTCAGGGAGACTAAGTGGCCATATCCCATAGCTAATACACGGCTGCTGCAGGATTTGAATTTGGGACTGTATGTCTCTGCCATACCCAGGCTGCTCTGGCAGATAAATCAATCCAAAGCTCCAGGCAGTTCCTAACAAAGAGTTGAGAGGCTCTCACCTTTAGCCAGGTATTAAAACCTCTTGGAGAACTTTAAAACACAGATGCTCAACCCTGTCCCCTCCCCAACACAGATTTTGATTCTGATGGTCTGGGTGCAGCTGCCCCGGAGGTTCCGACGTGCAGCCTGGCGCTCGATGCCTGAGGGCCTTTGCACGTACGCGGGCACTGGCTTGTGCATAAAACCATGTGCTCAATGCCATGGTGGCAAAAACAGACTGGTGCCCACTCTCCTAGGGCTCAGTGTCCAAAACAGGAGCGGAAGAGAATTTCACAAGTGAGAAGTTCTGTAGGGGTATAAAAAGAAAGTGCTCAAAGGAAGTGGGGCTTTAGAGGCAAAAGAGGGTATTTTTACCTGGTGGTACAAGGAGGAGTGGCTAGGCTGCCATGCTGGGGATGTGGCATTTGAACTTAGCTTTTTTTTTGTTTGTTTTTTGGAGACAGACTCTCACTCTGTCACCCAGGCCAGAGTGCAGTGGCGTCATCATAGCTCACTACAACCTTGAACTCCGGGGCTCCAGTGATCCTCCTGCCTCAGCCTCCCAAGTAGCTGGGACTACAGGTGTGTACCACCATGCCCAGCTAATTTTTAAATTTATTTTTGTAGAGATGGGGTCTTGCTATGTTGTCCAGGCAGGTCTTGAACTCCTGGCCTTGAGTGATCCTCCCACCTTGGCCTCCCAAAGTGCTGGGATGACAGGTGTGAGCCACCGTGCCCAGAGCTTAGCTTTAATGAAGGTGCAGTCGTCCTTTGAGCACAGGTTGCTGAGAGGGCGTTCAGGTGGATGGGATGGCACCCACCTGAACTGGAGTGGGGAGTGGGGGGAATGTGGTTGCCTCCAGTGGTCTCCCCACTTCTACCCCTGCCTGCCATCTGGGCTTGCCTGGGCAGCCAGAGTGATGTCAAGTCTTATCACTCCTTGGACAAAGCCGTCCAGGGGCTTCCACTCCTCTCAGGAAAAGCCAAAGTCCTTCCAATGGCCCCCAAGGCCCTGTGTGGCCTGGCTGTGCCACCCTTTGGCCCTCTCCCACCTTTTTTGTTTGCTCACCAGCCTCAAGTTGGCCTTGCTGGTCCTGGAACACGCTGAGCCCACACCTGCCTCAGGGCCTTTGCACTTGCTGTTCTCCATACCTCGTTGATGTTCCTGACACCTGCACTGCCTCTCCCATACTCCACAGTCTCAAAACATGTGCCAACTTCTCACTGACACCTTCCTGACCATCCCATGGGATGCTGCAGCCCTTCCCTCCCCACCCCCCTTCCTTCCTTCCCTGCTGGATGTCACAAGTTCATCAGTTGATTTGTTTGCCTGTCTCCCATTAGGGCGTGAGCCTGCAGAGGGTGTGGTTTTGTCTGTTTGCTCGCTGCTTCTCATAGGGGTGGGGAACCTGCAGCCTCAAGGCTACACATGGCCCTCAAGATCCCCAAGTGTGGCCCTTCAACCGAATCCGAACTTCACAGAATAAAGATTTGTTCTGTAAAATCTGGGTTCAGTCAAAAGGCCTCACTCAAGGATCCAGAAGGCCACAGGTGCCTCACCTAGAGGCCTGGCACCTGGGAGGAGCTCTACAAATGGACGTGAAGGGAGGGAGATGGGCATGCAGGCTCGGGAAGGTCCAGCGAGGGTGCCTCTGGCAGGACGGCCAGGTGTGCATGACCAAGGAGGTTGGGTCCCAAGTTTGCCTGCAGCACGCTGAATGCCAAGCTGAGTATGGGTGTCACCTGCCTCATTGCCCAGGCAATAGGGAGCCACTAGGGGCATTTGAGCAGCGGAGTGGCCTGGTCAGAGCCGTGCTCTGGGATGACAGAGCCCAGCAGGCTAGAAGATCTCAGTTACTGTCTCCAGAGCCAAGCAGAGGACTAGATGAAGGCTGAGCCCGGGCAGAGAGCCCCCCAGCTCTTGTTACCCCGGCAGAAAGCCTGAGAACACTAGGTCCGTGGGCAGACCCTGCAGGCCTATCCTGCTCTGCTGGCTGAGTCACAGAGCCCCGTTCTGGGCAGCAGGTGCCCGTGAGAACGCCAGTGAGGGCCAACCCCCAGAGACCCAGGCAGTGAGAACCCCCCCAATCCAGGGCCCAGGGCCTTGGAAGGATGCCTTTGGCATTTGGGCTGGTGCCCTTGGCTCTCACATACTTGGGTTTAGTCCCAGCTCCACTACTGCCTCTGGGCTACATCCTCCCCTGGACCTCGGTTTCCCCACCTGTAAAATGGTTGGGTTCGTGCCCTCAGCTCTGCCCTCTGTCATCTCACTTCCTGACCCACGCCCAGAGCCCGCTGGACGCAGAGACAAACAGGCCATCGCCTCCAGGAGGCTGGGCACCTTCACCTTCCAGCCTGCCAGACAGCCCAAATTCCAGGCCTGTGAATGACAGGGAGAGCAGCTTGGAGCTTGGTTCTATTTCCCTGGAAAATTCTGGAAGCTGTGACAGGAAGAGCCCTACACCATCCAAGCTCAGGGCCCCTGGGAATCTTGAGGTCCACCTGCCAGCACTTTATGGGCCGAGAGAAGTGACTTGCCCAGGTCACGCAGTGGCAGTGGGAGCAGTGCACGCGCCAGCACCCAGTCCTGGGCTCCCGTCCCCACAGGCTGGCCCTGCGGCAGGGTTTTCACTGTGGAAATCACTTCTCCGACCTCAGACCAGCATGACTTTCCAATACAGATTTCCGACTACACATGCTTTGAGGAGGCTGGAAGAAAGCTTCCGTATTTGGGGACGGGGTAGGGGTGGGCGGAGGAGGACTTGACTGCGCCAGGTAACCCCCAGCCCTGTTTCTGACACTTTTTCTTGTTCCAAGCTCCTGGTTGGCAAATTGAGTAACGAATCACTTGGCTCTTGTGTCCTCTAGTGGACATACCTTGAACAGCAATAGTTAGGACTAAATTTAAAGGGCGAAGGACAAGGAGCGCCGGCGGGAGCAGGTTGTCTAGGGCCTGTGCTTCCTAGACTCTCGCAGGCCCACAGACCATGTTGCGATATTACTAAAATGCAGATTCTGGCTCAGTAGGTCTGGGAGGAGTTCAAAGTTCTGCATTTGTAACAAGCTCCCAGGTGCTGTCGATGCGGAATGTGCTTGGAGCAGCACACTGTTGAGCAGGGAAGAGACTGCACTTGGGTCACCTTTGTCCCCTCTGCACAGGTGCGGCAGGAGGCGCTGCCACCTGCTATCTCACTACCTGACGTCAGATCCCCGGGGACACACAGTGGTGAGGGCGGGATTTTCACCAAGGACCTTTTGATTCAAAGTCAGTACCCACATCCACAGTAACACACCGGCAGATTCTTGAGGGAAGAAATTCTACGTTAGAAAATGCCCTGGACGCACGTCACGGTTCACACAGAGTTTTACACCTGCATGGTCACCACACATAATTTGAGGGGCTCAGTGCAAAATAAAAATGCAGGCCCCTTGCTCAAAAAGTAGGGGGAAGGTACCGTTAAAGGGATTAAATATAAAGCTTTTCCTTTTAAAAGTGTATTACTTTCACAATGTAATAGGGACAATAGTGACACATGAGCAACAACACAAACTTACAAATTGTAAAAATAATATTTGGGGTGTCATAATGTATATAATACAACAAATAATACTTTACTAATGTGACAGCTTGACTAAAAGATTTTTCTGGCTCACTCTTCTGCAAATTTTTTTATTAGCTCATCCAAGTTCATAATTTTAGCAAGTTCATTTTCAATAGCTGTAATGGATGTGAGATCAGTTGCTCTTGGCAAATTCAAGATCACAAATAATTTTTTGTCATTTTTCATTTTAAGAAGGCTCTTTCTGCTGAGGTACTATTATTGGAGCCGTTAAGAGTATCTTGTAGGCTGCGATAACATTGAGATAAATTTCTGATAAATAATTTTTAAATACAAATTTCAAAATTTGTACATCTAGAGCTGATGGTGCTTGCAGAACAATTTTTCTAAAAAGATTTAACTATTTATACAAATCAGTTTCATGTAAGACTGATTTTAGTTTTAAATGTATATGGTGGTATTTTAATGTTTAATGTCTGACATTCCTGTAACCTGTGGAGGTTATACAAAAAACCAATGGTGGCTTCAAGATTTGTACTATAGTTCAATGGCCTATTTGTGCGTTCTATCACTGTATCTTGAATTACAAGGGAAATTTAATTTTAAAATTGTATTCCTCATTAATAATTGCTTCATCAAAGTTTGATATGAAAATATCGTTCTTTTTGGACAAATGTGACCATCTTTACATTTAATTTTTTATTTCTAAGCCTTTGGATATTTGCTTTGCAATGTTGCAATAATTTTTGAAACCAGAGATTCTAAACTTGTGGAAGAGTTCTACTTTATTGCTTTATTGCAGTGTCCCTGGGTTCACTTTTGTTTCATAATAACTTACTGTCAGTTTACTGCTTGAGCCGTCGCAGCTCCTGCCCTGGTGCTCAGACCAGAGAGTTCATATTTATGCAGATGGACCCCTCCCACCGTGGTCTAGGCACTGGCCCCACTCAGGGTTCCTCCTCTCTCCTGGGGTCACCCACTGCTGCCACCATCACCACCAGCAACCCAGACTTAGCTCTAGCTCCCAGCCTCAGGTCCCCATGTGCTCCAGGTCCCCATGGTGCCCCAGATGGTCCCAGGTGTGTGTGCTAGGCCAGCTGGTTGAACGCATGCTGCCCACCCTGCTATGTGCATGTCATCTGCTTAGGTGCATGCTCTATTGTCCCATCTGACATCACTTACAAACATGAGTTCAAAGATAAAGTTATTAAGAATTTCAAGGAGGTGACAGCAGAGCACCGAACCAAGCACGAGGCCCTTTTGAGAGCAGGTGAAGCGTCCATGATTGTCACTGTGCCTTACACTCCTAGATGCTCACCTTGTGCCGGGCCTGGGCTCCTGGCAGCTGAGCTGTACAGTTTAACCCTTGTATCTGTGGCATAAGTACGACTGGCCACCTCTGACTCTCAGTGTCATTAGTGTCTTGCCCAGGCCCATCCCTGTAGGGAGACAGAGCTAGGATTCTCATCTCCCAGCGTGAAGAGAGGAAAGGGTTCAGGCCTAGGACTTTGGATCTGTTGAGTCATAAATGTGGGTAATCAGACTTAAGGGGGCTGTGGTGAGGATTGCCCGAGATTTCAAGTCCTGAAAGCAATTGAGTAGGCTGTGCCCAGCAGTTTAGGAATATGAAATAGAAAGAAGGCCAAGCATCAGAGCGCACCCTCGAAGTAGGGTAAATGTTGTGCGAGGCTTAGTCCTAGTTACATCTGTGTGCTGGGTCACATGTAAAATGCCTCCTGTACAAGAAGTCAGACTCAGACATTGTGTCGCAGCTCTGCTAGCCGGTGGCACACTTGTGGCCCACAGACGTCTCTCATCATTTCTCCAAGTCACCATGGAAGCCTCCCCGCAGGGCCATTCCTCTTTGTCCCAGGGCACCCAAAGTCCCGTTTTGTGCCTCATTACCCCAAATGACTTGGTCTCCTGGAGCACTTTAAACTTGCTTGAGAAGTGTGTCCTGCTGAGGCTGTGTCCTGAGCTGTCAAGGGTTCTGGCTAGGAGGGCTGCCGTGACCTGGCCCGGTAGGAGTCCTGTGTCAGGGAGGAGGTTCATGTGCACCAATGGCTGCGTCCACCTCTCCTCTCTGCGCCCTGGCCCCGCCCCAGTGCTGAAGTCCAGCCCTGGGATTCAACCCAGAATGGTGGCTCAGGGTCCTGTAAATGTCAGCTTACTAGGTGGGGACATGTGGATGCCTCGCCTGGGGGGCTTGCTGGCAAGAAAAGAAACCCAAGTCCAAAGCCTGAACCCCAAGGTGCACTGTGGATGGAATCGTTTCAGCAGAGAGGCTCAGCAGCAGGGATTACTTGGGATAGTTGGCACAAGCATGGCACACGTCAGGCCACTGATACAAGAGTTATTGTCACTGCATCTCCCAGGACTGATCCTGGCACAGCAATTGTCAACAACAACATGAATAACCAAGTCTAGAGTGCCTACAGGTGCTTTATACAATGCAAATGCTTTAATCATTGTAGTAACCCCATCTGGTGTTGACAGCCCCACTGTAAAGATCAGAAAACTGAGGCTCAGGGAGGAAGTACCTTGCCTAGCACCCGCCCCCCCAGTGGGAACAGCATTTGAGTTTGGGTGTTGGGTGTGTCTTTTTGACATTCAGACTGGAAGTGTTAGACCCAGCTGGTACGTGTGGCAAGTGTAGAAACAAAGGTGAAGGGCTGGGCCTGAGGTCCTATAGGCTCTTGGAGGTAACGTCAAGGCCAGGACCACCCTGACTGCCATCTACAGGTAAATCCTTCCACCTGCTGCCCAGACCCCAGCACTGTCCCTCTCTGCTTGGGACCTGCCATTCCCTGCTTCCCTCAGTTGTTTAACTTTTTGTGTTATTTTGCAAAAAGCACTGGTGTCAGTCCCAGGTGCCTGGGGGCAGCACTACCAATTTGTTGTGTGTCCCAGGAGGAGTCCTTTCTCCCTCTGAGCATCTGCTTCCCTGTGATAAAATAAAGGGTCAGAGCTAAATGAGCTACCCCATCAGTGAGGCCTCGTGTTAGGGTTGCCAGAGAAAATACAGGACACCTAGTAATATTTGAATTTCAGATAAACAACAGATACCGTTCTAATACAAGTATATCCCAACACTGCATGGGACATACTTACAATAAAAGTTATTCATTGAACAGTGCAAGTGTTCTTAATTACTCAAGGTCTGCTGAGCCCACACGGGGGCTGGGCTCTGGAGCTCCCAGTCCAGGGGGGGAGGCTGGAGAAGGTCTGATACTGGGGGCTCGGGCCGGGGGTGGGGGTAAGTGGAACAACAGGGCCAGCGGGGGCAAGGCAGGCCCGGGGAGGGGGGCGGGTCTGGAAGAGAAAGTCGCTCTTCCTCCTGCAAGTGGGGCTGCCAGCGTAGGCCCCAGGCCCGAGCAGAGCGTTGGGACCTCCCTCAGACACAGGATGGAAATGGACCCTGCCCCTTTGCCGATGGCACCTCCAGCAAGGTACTGGGCTTCTCTCTCCCCATCTGTAAACGGCTCAAGCAGACCTGCCCCGCAAGGGTGTTGCGTGCATTACATGAATGATGTGTGCAAAGTGCCTGGGACAGAGCAGGCCTTCGACAGCGCTGGTGTGACTGTCACCACCTGGCTGGGGAGAAAATGACACTGACCCTGGCCAAACTGCACTCAGCCTTCACAGGACTAGACCAAGCTGGTGCCCTCCTACAGAAACCATGTCCACTGTGGCCAATGCCTGCTTCTTCCTCCCCAACCCAACCCTGGTTTGCCTGGGACAGCCACATTTCAGCAACAACTACATTTCCCAGCCTGCCTTGCAGTTGGGCATGGCCCAGTGCTGTCAGCTTGGTCCCCGGGGTGCAAGTGGAAGGTGCTGGCTGGCTGGACTTTCTGGAAGCTCTTTAGAAGGAGACAGAGCAGCAGGTACCACCTTTGCCCTTCCCCTGCCTCCTGCCTGCCTGGCGTGCACAGCAATTCTGGGGGTCAGGTAGCTGCCTGGGGACAGTGGCAGCAAGCACAGCAGCCACATGCCAGGGGAGCAGAGTGGAAAGACAGCTGGTGCCCCAGACCATGCTGCCCCCAGGACTGCTCATTATGTGGTGAGGCCCCTGCTGTCTACTCCCTGTGCTGTACAGGACCAACCGGCCCCCCGCCCCGCCCCATTGTGGAGCTCACACCCATCTGTGTGCTATAAAGCGCTCTGACAGTCCTACAGGAGGTGCTGTTGGCGTCCTGCACCTGCACCTGCACCTGCGCCACCCCAGGGGCACGCGGGCCAGCCTTCCAACTGCAGCACTGCGTTTCCCTGCCCAAGGGCTCTTTGGGCCTTCTGTGTCCACTCTGCCACTGGCACAGCAGGCTGGGAGTCTAAGGCATGACCCTCTCCCAGAAACTGTCCTCCTGCAAAGACTGAAGGATAAATACTGCTGGATAAATACCCCAGCTCCCTCGCCATCGGGTGGGCAACTCTCAGAGGCACATGCTGCACTCGCACCTGGTTTTTCCAGGGTTTAGTTCCAGTGGCTTGGATAACTCACCGTAACTCACAAGGCTGCCTTCCCTTCCCTGTCTCTCTCCCCCAGTGCCCCAAGCTGAGATCACCTCCCAAATAACCCACTTGCACACAAATCCTGGTCTCAGACTTGGTTTCTGGGGAACCCCAACTTGGACAAGTTGATTATATTACTCCATCTTCACCCCACCCTTTGAGGCCAACAAACAGCGATTAGTGTCCTTACAATTCAGTAGAGGAAACTAAAGAGGGTCCCAGGTCACAGATGAGTCACAGGAGGGAGGGCTGGGTTCAAACTCTGGGCTCCAAAGGCCAAGGCTAGAGGTGGTCTGGCCCCTGGAGGCTGCTCGGCACCTGTGCACTCTGTGAGGGCAGGTGTGCACATGTCCTCCTCCCTGAGCAATGTCAAATGCGGAAAGGCAGGAACGCTCTGCCAAAATCCTCCCAAATCAAGGACGCCCAACTGGTAGCCCACGGGACTCACACGGCAGACACTTGCTTAGCCCCAGACACAAAAGACAGATTGAGTCTGTTGCTCAAACACACACACACACACACACACACACACACACAATTTATTTTCTCCTCGGTCAGCAGAACTGTCTGGCTGTCCATCTGCAAGGTGCCAGGACCTTCCATCCTTCCTCCGTCGAGAGAGACGCCACTATTAAAGCCGCCCTCGGAGCGCCTGGGAGATCCCCTGGAGGCCCGTCAGCGCTGAGCAGGGGGACACTGCCTCATGCTGCAGGGCGGAGGAGAGAGGAAGAGTTCATTGCCAGGACAAGGCCAACAGACACGAGCACAAGCCATGCTTGGTCTTCATCCACCCGCTCTCGTCACAAACCCTCCGGGAGACCTATATGCACTGGGCCTGGGACAGAGAAGTCAGAGGCTCACTCTGTGCCTGGGTCTTGAAGGATGAAGCCCCCACTTCCTACCTCAGCCTGAGGGGAAGGCCCCGCTTGGTGCCCCCACCGCACACCGCTCAGGCTCACCCTGCACAGCCCAATCACACCTGCCGCCTGGGTGCACTGCTGTGTGCCACGCCTCTGAGACTCAGAGCCCTGTGAGGTCATAAAACACCTCCTCTAATCTCTGGACTTCCAGCACCAAGCCCAGGGCTTGGCACACAGTAGGTGCTCTGAAGATGTCTTCTGGATGGAGTGAACTGAATAACTGGGCTGGGGAGGGAGCTGCAGGGAGCAGAGAGTGGCTGTAGCCCAGGAGGAGCTGAAGTGGCCAAACTGCTTTCTGGACCTTACTTGACACTCGATGCATTTGCAACTTTGGAGCCAATCACTGGCACATGCTTCCTGGAAGCCGGGTTTCTTTCACATCATACTGCCCGGGTACCAGGGCCAGCACCTGCCATCACACCTTCCCTGAGAGGACGCTCTCGTGAACATGTCTGGTGTCGGCCAAACCCCCACAGCATCCTCCAGTGCTCCCCGGGGGGGGGGGGCAACACCGCAACTACAATAAATGCATCCAAGTCCCAAGGTAAGAACAAGGCCAAGCCAGGGGAGGAAGCCCGGGGGCTGGTGGGCTCATCAACACTAAAGAACGCACCTCCGACCTGCCTCCTGCACCCAGTAAGACCCGCGCCTGCGAATCCTCCTTGCTCACAGCCTTCAGTCCTGGCCACTCTCACCTACACTGTGTCTGCGTAGAAGTTCAGTGGAAATCACGGCAGCCCAGCGCTCTCACTCAAGGTCAGAGGGAGGGGAGGGGAGGGGCTGCAAGCAGCTGCCACACAGGACCCACCCACACCTCTCCTGTCAGGGCCTATGGTTTGAGCTTCGATATTTAAGAGAGCAGGGATGCTCTGCCTGTGTCCGGACGTAGTGTGCTCCGGGAGTCACTGCACCAGCATGTGACAGTGGAATCCTGGGCTGTCCCCACCTCAGTGTCCACCAACAGGGGACGGGGTCCTGGGGTCAGCTATGTCACACTGCACAGAGGTGGCATTGGGGGCTATGTGCACACACAGGAAAGAGTGCTAAGTTGAGTACAGAACAGCACACCGAGGACAATGCGTACGGTGCCACCCCATTCATAAGAAACAGAAAAGAAGCCGCAGCTGCACGAGGCTGTCTGCTTCCCTGCACAGAGCCCACAGCCAGCCGGTTGGTAAACGTCCACTGTGGAATCCAGTGTCTAATGGGTTGAAGTCTGGCCTAGTAAGTGACGTCCAGGGACATTGCTCCAAGGTCAAAGCCTGCTGGTGGTGTCCTGAGAAGTTCTATTTTTAAACTATTTTCACTCTCAACCTGTTCATCAATAAATAGAAAAAATACCTGGAAGGAAAGATACACATGAAGATACCAACAGTGAAAACCTCCAGGGAGGGGAAGGGGTCTGTTGGGGGTAGCGGGGAAAGTGAAAGGGGAATGGTCACGCTTTCTGATCCCCTGAAGGGTGACGTTTGAGCATTTTATGATGAAATGGTATTCATAAATTCTTCTTTAAGGAAAAGGGTGTTTCCACCAGTACTGCCTAAGGAGGCACTGTCCGCTTGCTCTGTCCCCTCTCCCTCTGTTTCCAACCTCCCTCTCTTTGCACACGCAGGTCCTCCCACCTGCGAGCCGTCGCCCCCTTCCTTGACAAAAGAGTTTGTAACTGTCCTCCTGGGGGCTCGGCACCTGCAGGGCTGGGTTAGGGATGGCCGGTGCATTGTCCATCTCTGCATCCCCCGGCACCAGCACCAACCAGGACGCACCGGCCACAGGGGAATGTTTGTGGAGTGAAGAGAACAGTGAAGGCATGTGCGAGCAAGTGGAGGCACAGACGGAGCCCCCCAGGCCTTGGCCGTCTGGACCAGTGAGGACCAGCAGGAGCGCGTGGCATGAGCGAGGGGGCAGGCAGAAGGGAGGGAACGGCCCGGCTCACCTGTGTCCGTCACTTGCAGGCCAAAGTGAGACAGCATCAGCACCACATTGAGGTTCTCAAACTCCTTCTCCAGGACCACCCCGTAGGCCTTCAGGCCCGCCAGCTCCACCTGCAGCCTCTGCTGCTGGCTCTGAAAGGAACGCGGGGATGGTCACACCCTGGCCCTCAGCTGGGAGCAGGACACTCCATTGGCACGAATGAACGAAGAAAAGAAGTAAATAAATACACATATTAGTATGTAAATAAATGAACAAATACATATATCAGCAAATTAAAAGTAAATACATAAATAAAATAAACCAGTACATAAGTAAATAGATAGGTGAATCAGTAAGTACGTAAATAGACAAAGACAGTCGTGTAGTTGCTCCTTCAGGATACACGCAGAATCCACAAACACCCGTGATCTCCCCTCTTCTGCAGGAAGCAGAACAGCAGCCCCACCTGTTAAAACCCTACTAGTTCACTCTGCGCCCTTCACGTGAGCTCAGCATCTCATCAGACCCTTGAGGCGGCGCCCCTGCCTCATTTTATAAACCAGGGAACGAGGTTCCAAGGGCCTCAGGGACCCACCCGAAGCACCCCGGGTGCCGGGAGGGGAGCTGAGACCCGCGGCCGGGCCTGTCTGATTTTGGAGCCCAGTCCGCCCCAGGTTCCACGTGCATGACCTCGTCAGGGCTGTGCAGGTAGAAATCAGGCCTGGCCTAGCCAAGGGGCAGGTCAGCCCCAGGGATGAGGGCTGTGGTATGCAGGGGTGTGGGTCCCCAAGGGATCAAGCCCACTGTTTGCCCGGCCCTCTCCTCTTGTGAACTCTGACCTTCAGGCATCCTGGGAAGGGGTGTGGTTCTCTTTGGGAGCTCAGCCGGGGGAGTGCCTTGCCAACAGGGTCACTGACAGTAAGGGGCAGACCCTGAGGAGCTCTGTCTAGAGCTTTTTTCAGGCACTTGTGTCAAGTGGGCCACTGCGTGATGGCTTTGGATAACTGGGGCATTTTCTTTTTTACTTTGTTTTTAAACATAACATTCTCTGCTCTTCAGAATTCTTTAACAAGCTGCAGAGAAAGAAATAAAGCTACGCTTAAAGGAAAAAGGAATTTCAATGGAATTTGGGATGCACAAAGGTCTGGGCTGAAAGGCCTGTGGGAGGGATGTGAGTGGCCAGCCCTCAAGGGAACGAGGCTGTGACCTTGGTCCAAGGTGACACCTCTGGGTGCCAGGTACCCCGCTCTAGGCAGTCCACACGGATCAGCTCGTCCCATCATCCAGGACAACCCCACGGGGCAGACCCTACTAGTATCCCCAGATGACAAGCTGGGAGGTGAGGAAAGGTGCCCCTGGCACACGGCTGGGAAGGGAACAGCCAGGATTTGAGCTCCAGGTGTCAGACCAGGGCCTGGGCTCCTAACTTCAGACGCCGCCTCCTTTCCAGGACCTCAGGAAGGCTACTGGACTTCCAGGAACCCCTCCTGAGGCAGCCAGCAAGGAGGGCGCAAAGACAGACAGACAAGAATGTTCAGCACGGTGTTGTCTTTAATCTAATAACTGGATGTAACTGAAACACCCAACAGTTGGGGAATGCAGAGGCAACTGTGGTTCACCCGCGTGATGAAATGTCACACAGACACGAGACGCAGTTCCTAAAAGAACTCTGAAAGGGATGTGAAAACGTTTCTGCCGTGATGGAAATGGGAGCTGCAGGGTCAAAACTGCGTGGTTTGGTCTGACTTTGTCTTTATACCCATCTCCCTAGTCCTCTCTCTCTCCACCTTTCTATCTCTGTATAGAGAGATAAACATAGTCAGACACATTTATTTAGATAAATATGCAGATAATAGACAATAGACAGCTATATTTATCTATAGAGATAGATAAATAGATGCATAGATTTAGATATTTATAGGAAACAAGACTAGAAAATGCTACACTGAAATGTTAACTTACAATGCTTCTTTAATGCTCGGATTTAAATTTTCATCATATACTTTTCTGAAATATCAAAATTTTCTTCAATGAGTATAAATTAATTTTATAAGCGGAATAAAACAACACAGTTTAAAAATGTGACTATACACACGGCTTCACCTCATTATTTTCTCCTTGCTTTCATTAACGGGTACCGCCCGTCGCATCAATTTATACAACTTTCAGCCGAAAAGCACACACGCTCTCTACGACCCGGCAACCCCACGGTGGGCACCTCCCTCTGCGCGCCCCCAGCCCGCACGCCAGGCCGTCACCTGGAACTCCGCCAGCTGCCTCTGCAGGGCCTCCCCCTCCGCGCGCGCCCTTTCTAGGGTCCTCCTCAGCTCTCCGAGCTCACGCTCCCTGCCTGGGAGGAAGGGCAAGAGAAGGCCATCACTGCCTGTCCTCGTCAATCCCAAACCTTCCCGTCCCCAGCTGTGCAACCCGGGACAATTACTTAACTTCTCTGTGCTGCGCTTTCTTCATCTTTACAAGGAGGTGATGCTAGCACCCACCTCATGGCACTTTTATGAGAATTAAGAGAGGCCATCTGTGTAAAGTGCTCACACCTTGTGCCTGGCTCACTGAAAACCCTGGGTCGCACCTCGTCGGATTACCATTTTTTACTACTGTCATCCCCCTGGACTGCAACCTTTCTTTTTTATTCTGCTTAATATTATAACCTAGTATGTAGGTTCCTCCGACTAGGAATATAAACCCCCGGGGAGTCGCCAAACTTGACTACTCACTTTTCAGCAATTTAAAGATAAACTCTTGCAAGAAACACAAGTCGAGTGACGCAAAACTCTTCTCCGGAATCAGACCTCCCAGGGGAAGTGAATCGGGGCCCTCGGTTTCTTCCTCCGACATGGCTCTGTTCAAACTCTGACCTTCCTCTTTCTCCAGAGGCTCCAGATGCTTCAAGCACTCGGCGGAATCTTTTTCGAATTCCCCTAAAAAGCAAAGAAATCCTGTGGCCAAGGCCAGCCCGCGAGCACACAGTGAGCAGCTCCTCCAAGCCCGGCCCTCTGCCCAGATGTGGCCAAACAGGTCCCCACGGCAGGCAGAGGGACGTTCATGAAGAGTGCACTGGGACCAGGCAGGGGCGGAGGCCAGCAGGGGAGGCCTCCTTGACCGAGGTGGTATTTTTTTCCTAACAACTTTATTGAGATCTAATTCACACACCACGCAATTCTCCCATTTAAAGTGTGCAATTCTGTGGTTTTTAGTATATTCACAGATTCATGCAACCATCACCACAGTCGACTTTAGAACATTTTCATCACTCAAAAAGAACCCAGAGCCTTTGGCCCTCACCGCCTTGTCCCCCGACATCCAGCCCTAGACAACCAGCAATCTACTTCCTGTCTCTACAGATCTCCCTGTTCTGGACATTTTATGTAAATGGGCTTGTACGATATGTGGTCCCGAGTGTCTGGCTTCTTTCACTTACCATGTTTTCAAGGCTCATCCGCGTTGTAGCATGTAGCAGTACTTCATTTCTTTTACAGCCCAAGATCACTCCATTGTATGGATAGACCACATTTTGTTTATCCAGTCGTCTGTTGCTGGACATCTGGTTTGTTTCCACATTTGGGCTATAATGAATTATGCCGCTATGAGCATTCACACCCATGTTTTGGTTGGTCATACATTTTCAGTTCTCTTGAGTATATACCTCAGAGTGGAATTGCTGGGCTAGGTCGCGTGGCAACTCTGTCTAACCTTTTGAGGAATAGCCAGACTGTCTTCCATGGCGGCTGCACCATATGACATCCCACTGTCAGTGTATCAGGGTTACAATTTCTCTACATCCTTGGCAACACTTCTTATTGTCTGTCTTTTTGATAGGGTCTTGAAGCATGAACAGGAGTAAGACTGGCACACAAAGGTGAGTAGCCACTGCAGGAGAAGGGCAGCTTTCGGGGGGACACAAGGAGCTGCACAGCAGGTAGCTGTGGGGACTGTTCCATTCTGATCGTCCTAGAAGGTAGGGTGGAGGCAGAGAGTCACTGGGTTCCCACAGGCCCCAAGCTAGTCATAACAGTGGACACCCAGAACGTACCAGCTCGGTTAGAGATTGTGGCATGAGAACCTCACTTAATCCTGCAACAGCCCTTGAGGTCGGTACTATTGTGATGCCCATTTTTCACCCAGGTGGATGGTTTGCCCAAGGTAACAGAGGTAGTAGGTGGCAGAACGAGGATTCAGCCTCTTTATGGTGACACAGCACTGCCCACCTAAGCTGTCCCCAAGGAGGAGACACCTGCTGGACTCTCCACAGAAAGGAGACATCGAGAGTTAAACCGCGGGGACCTCCTGCAGGAGCAGAAGGCACATTCACGGCTGCCTGGGACGGGGGAGGGGAGGACGGGGAGTGACTGCCCATGGGGACAGGGTTTATCTTTGGGGTGATAAAAATGTTCTAAAGTTAGTTGTAGTGATGACTGCACTTATCTGTGAATATGCCAGAACCCACTGAACGACGTACTTTCAGCGGGTGAATTATATCTCAAGGACACTGCTGAAGAAAGGGCACTGGCCTCACGCTCCCACCTGCTCAGCAGCCTCGCTCGGCTGCCGAGGAAGCCAAGGTCCAGGCACAGAAGAACACGGAAGCTTCTTCGGGGGTGAGACAGCCCCAGCCTGGGCTCAGCCGGCCTCAGTGGACCCCAGGACGACCAGAGCCATTTGAGCCCCGAGCCCCAAAGGGATGCTAGGCTAATACCCGCCCCCCTGAGACCAAGCCTCCAAGCCTGCAGCTGCCAGAAGCCCTGATTTCCAGCAAGATCTACCAATAAAAGCAGAAGTGGGAAAGCTCTCAAGAGCCCAACCTTTGCCATGAAATCGTAGGTGATTTAGAGGGAAGACGAATCGCCATTTGTCCATATCTGTTTCCTTTTAAACAACTGCAGGAGCCCACAGAGAGTTACGCTGGATCACAGCCACGTGTATCTATAACTTTTCATGGTCCCCCAGCACACAATTTTATAGATTTTGAAATGAGCCTTAATTCTCTCCAGTGGGGAATTTATACAGTATGACTCTGCGCATCCCGAGCACACACGTTATACTCCACAGCAGGTAATGAGGCGCATTCCTATCCCCTTCGCTGTTACTCACCGCAAACAAGACATTACCCATTTTATTTCCTTTCAAACACCAGACGTGATGACAGCCTCCTGTATATTTCTTCAGCAAATACTTATCTCCACATGGCACCTGCTCTCCACACCTGTGTGTGTATGTGTGTAGTGTGTGTGAGCAGTGTGTAGAGTGTGCATGCATGTGTGTGTGTGTAGTGTGGGGGGTGTGTTGTATGCAGTGTGTGTGCGATGTGTGTGTTGGGGTCATGGTGACAGTGGTGACAGTGACAGGGGATGACAACCACAAAGCTAAGGGTATGTGTGGAAGCCTTAGGGGGCCTGGGGAGACCCCCACCCTGAGTCTGCATCAGGAAAGACTTCCTGGAAGAGGTGACATCCCAGCAGCACCAGGCCCTGAACAAGGCACTGCACATCCTCAGAAGAGCCCCGCAAGGCAGGCAATTTCACCATTATCCTACAGGTAAGGTGGGGAAAAGCACAGAGAGGTGAAGTAACTGGCCCTGAGCGACTCAGCAAGCAGGGCGCAGAGTAGGGGCTCAGGTCAGACCTATTTCCGTTTTAACAACATTAAAGGACATGTGGATAAAAGAACAAACAACGTCATCCCTTAGTCCAGTACCTGCCACAACTGTTTCATCCTTAGAGGATCTTTTCTAGCCCCAGACACGCCAGCAATTTTATACAGCTACAGCTGAGGTGGGACCTTTCTTTGTGTTCTGCGGGTCTCATTTCACTTGAATGCAAGACGTTTTAACGCAAGGATGTTCGTATTAATCCACATGCTTGACCCTTGAGTTTCTGTAGCACAGAGTTCTGTCTTACTCTGTGTCCCTAGCACCTGGCTCGGTGGCTGGGAAGGAATAAAGGCTCACACATTCATTCACTCATTCAAAAAATACTTACTGAGCACCCACTGTGAGTGCCAGGCATGGTTCTAGGCCCAAGGTATACTGCCATGAATAAAACAGGCAAAAACATCCACACACTCGAGGGGCTTATATTCTAGTGGGAGATGACAGACATGAACGAGCAAATTAAAGTGCCTGTTAGAAGGTGATGGAATGATGAGGAGAAAGAAACCAGGGGGAGGAAGGTTTGCACCTGTGCACAGGGTGACCAGGGATGGTGTCCATGGGCAGGTGACAGGTGAGTAAAGACCTGGAGGAAGGGAGGTAGCAAGAGCCCTGCAGCCACACGGGCACAGAGCACGGCAGGCAGAGATTGCGGCATCCAGGCTGAAGGTGGGGGGTTGTGGTGACAGTGACAGGGGATGATAACCACGGCTGGGTGTGCTCTGGGACAGGTAAGGCGCCAATGGGGATGGAGCAAAGTGAGCGGGGCTCCAGGAGGAGTGGAGGCCCCAGGCGGGCAGGAGCAGGCAGGCCTCATTAATCCGGAGGCAAAGTGATGTTCCTTGGAAGGCCTGCCCCCCCAAACACCCACCTGGCAGTAAGTGGGTTTGATTAAATCCTGTCTAAAAAATTACATTTCAATAACGAGAAGGTGCCCAGGGGGCTGCGGTTGGTGAATGTGACGCAGGTGGGGCAGCCACTGGCAGGTTACCTGTGAGGTTGTGCAGGTGCTGCTTCCCCAGCAGGTGTTCCTTCTTGTTATGCAGGGAGCTGAAGAACTGCCTGCAGGTGCCACAGTACAGGTCATTGTTCTCATCCCCCTGAAGACAGAAGGGTTTCTGCTGAGCAGGGAGGAGGCTCACGGAGGATCGGCCTACTCTGACATAAAACCAGCAAACAGGACATTTGGGCTTCGCGTGGACAGGGCCAACGCAGGCTCCAGGGAGAGGGTTGGTGGGCGCGCAGCAGGCCCCTTTGGTGGGGAGGGGCTGCAGGCCGGAATCCACTTAAGTGGCTCCTGCCGCAGCAGCACAGCCTGGTTGTCCTCTAAGTCCTCACATCACTTTCTAATGATAAAAGGTGATATACGTGAAGCATCTTTTAAAGTTATTATAAGTGCATGTGGGAAGTAAGAAAGAGAAAGGTATAAAGTCAAAAGTAAAAGGTACCCAACATCCCATTTCTACGCATTGTTGATAGCAGTTTCTTGCGTAGCCTTTCAGAAAATTTCATTGTAAACGCATCTCTCTGTCCCTTAAAATTCATTTTCAGTTGTTCTTCATTTGTTTTGTTTTGTTTTTTTGGGGGGAGGGTTTGAAATAGGGTCTGGCTCTGTCACACAGGCTGGAGAGCAGTGGCTGGATCACAGCTCAGTGCAGCCTCCAACTCCTGGGCCCAAGCGATCCTCCCGCCTCGGCCTCCCAAGTAGCTGGGACCACAGGCGTGTGCCACCAGGCCTGGCTAATTTTTAAACTTTTCGCAGAGATGGGATCTTGCTATGTTGACCAGGCTGATCTTGACCCCTGGCCTCAAGTGATCCTCCCATCTCGGCTTCACTTGTTAATACATTATATATTTCACTGTTAATTAAAACTCAAAGGGGAAACACCTACGAGTTATGTCCTAGCTTGCACCAACATCTGAGGACTCCTGTCTCCGCACGTCAGGCAGTGTCTGGTCCAGGCATCTCGAACTGCTCACAGTTCCCCAAACACACAGTACTGCTGCCATTGCAGAGCCTTTGCACATCCTGTTTCGTCTGTCTAGCACACCCTCTTTGCACCCCATCCCTCTGCCTCCACCCTGTCCAGGGCTTCCTCTGGAAATCTCATTTATTCTTTACTAAGCATCATCTCCAAATCACTGCCCTGGGGGTCTCCTCGGCCTCACCCAGGCAGCCTCAGGCTCCCACTCACCGTGGGCCTGCCTCCACTGTATCGGATTCCTGCTGTGATCTACTGTGCACTCACCTGTTCCTCCTGACCAGTGGGCCTGGGACCTCACTTTACCCACCCGTGTGTCCTCAACGCTCAGTCTTGCACCTCCCACAGAGCTGGGTTCCGTAAATACTTGTCCAAGGAACACAGAAAGAAAGGCCTCCATGGGAGACTGATGTGTGGGCCACACTCCAGCAACACACAATCCTGTGTCCAAATATATTTGTTTCCTAGGGCTGCTGTAACCAATTTCCACCAACCTGGTGGCTTAAAACAACAGAAATTCATTCTCCCACAGTTCTGGAGACCAGCAGTCCAAAATCAGCCTGACTGGGCCAAAATCAAGGTGTTGGCAGGGCTGTACCTGCTCTGGAGGCTCTTGGGGAGGATGGATCCTTTGCCCCTTCCGGCCTCTTGTGGTGGCTGCATCACCCCAGTCTGCCTCTGGCCACAGGGGCTTCTTCCCTTCTGGGGCAAATCTCCCCCTGCCTCCTTCCTGTAAAGACACCTGTGACTACATAAGCCCCCCATATCAAGATCCTTAATCACATCCTCAAAGACCCCTGCCCCCTTTTTTTGCCATATAAGGTGTCCATATAAGGTGACGTTCACAGGGTCCAGGGATTGGGATGTGGGTGTCTTTTGAGGAGGGACCATTTTTCAGTCTACTATGCCGAATGAGGGTGACTTTTTTTTTCCTCCCAAAACACTTACATCAATTGCTGAGAAGTTAAGGCCCTCGATCTCAAATTCATTTCCTGGGTTCCCTGTTCCTGATGAAGAAACAAAGGTCATCAGTTAAAAAAGAATTTGTCTCGCAAACGGCTCAGCCTCATTTGGGGGCACAGATGGGAGGGTGAGAGGTGCCTGCCCTGACTGCAAACATTGTCTCCCTGCTGCCTCCAGGAGGGTCAACAGCCTCACTTCATCTGCTCAATTTCAACTGAGGCCTGAAACCCCCAAAACTAAGAGGAAACACCATGTACCTCTGATGTCAATTTATAAGCACCTGGCTAGGTATAGAATGAGGATTAGAGAGAAACAAGACAAAATGAAAACAGTTCATTTTTTAGCATGGCAGATTCTAGGTGACTTTTTTTCAAAAGCATATTAATTTTATTATATTTTTATATAGCAAACTTAAAAAATTACTTTGTTTTAAATAAGGCCCCCTTGTTTATTTACACATTTTATTTGTTTGTTTAAAAACCAAGCTGGGTTGGAGTGGCCTTTCCTTGTAACCCACCAGGTTTTTGCGTGATGATAATTTACAAACAATCATAAAATAAGGAGAAGCCACAGGGCCTCAGCACGAGTGAAGAATTAAGCAAGATGAGGTGTCTTCTGCTAAGCTTAGACAAATGGCATTTTTTAGGGGGAAAAACACAAGCAGAAGGACAGCTGCCCTCAGGGGACACTCTGCAGAGCTAACACTCCATGATGAGCATCAGAGGCCTTGCAGCTCCTGTGGCACCATCACAGACCCCAGCCTGCTTGGTGGGTTCAATGTATCTGCTAATTCTTATTTGCCAGACAAAAGGTTTTCCAATCAATTATTTTTATCTGCAGGCGTTCAACTGAAAACAAATGTTAGGTGGAAACCCAATAAGTACAATGGGCCAGAGTGGACCTGCCAATGCACTAGCTCAGCCCTCTATGTTTTTGTAAATAAATTTTTATTAGCAAATGGCTAATAAAACCACACCCCTTGATTTACACATCGTCTATGGCTGCTTTCCTGCTACAAACACAGAGTTGAATGGTTGTAACAGAGACCACATGGCCCACAAAGCATAAGATACTTACCATCTATCCCTTTACAGAAAGAGTTTGCTGACCCCTGCTTTGGCTGAACCTAGGGCACGGGGCTGTGGCCCAGAGCAAAGGGAGGGTCACCAAGTGTGAACACTTATTAGCACTCCAGGCATTAAGTACCAACCTCTCTATGGTTTAACTCAGTAATCTGCACCAAGCCTTGAGAAGAAGGTACTGTTACATCCCTATTTTTCAGATGAGGAAACTGAGGCAGAGAGTGTTTTAGTAATTTGTGCAAGGTCACAGAGCCAGTAAGTGGCAGACATGGTATTCAAACCCAGGCGTTTGGACTCCTGAACCCACACCCTGCACTAAGGGGCAGCTCTCTCAGCCAGTCCCAGGCGGGAGCTCAGGACACGTGCAGCTGGTCCTGGAGTCTCCTGTGTGGCAAAACCCCTGGTGCTCAGCCAGAGAGGCAGCAAAGTGGAGGACGGGCAGGCTCTGCTGGAGTGTCCGGGGGATGTCAGTCAGCCCCTACCATGGAGAGAGCAGGGCAGGAACACTCAGGATGAATGGAGGTGGACCCAGGACCACTGAGAAGCCCACCTCCTCACACAGGAGCTGTCACCTGTGGGGCCACAGACTGGCTCCTGGATCCCCACTGACAAGGACCCCTCAACGCTGCCCTGTGGGCATGTGCCCCTCACAGGAGACTGGTGCCACAGGTGGCTGGTGGCAGTCCTGTGAGTCTGAATGTAAATGTGCCGCTGGTGGGCGCTGCCATCACTACGACTTTCAAAAAGGACAAAAAGGACAAATGGATGGCGAGTGCCTTCCGTGGTGACGGCATGGTAGACGGACATTCAATAAGCAGGGTTCCCTTTTCTGCCTTAGGCTCTGGGGGCACAGCCGGACTCTGAGATGAGGATTTTGGTGTCAACAGTCTGTTTGGGTACTGATCCCAGGAAGCACGGGTAGGGGGTGGAAAGTGAGTCAGGTTTCGGGGCAGGGACCATTACAGGCAAAGGGTCGCAGTCCCACAGGGGCCTCTGGGGGCGGGAGGTACAGAACACACCTGGGATTTATCCTGCAAGTCCCATCTGCACAGGTGGCCCCAGGGCAGGCTGCGGAGAGCCCTCCTGCGGTGACGCTGGGCTGCAGGCGGGTGGTGGACGCTGCAGGGACCTCAGCAAGATCAGAGTGTGGTCCCCAGGCCAGCAGCAGCCGCAGCCCAGGGGCGTGTGAAAAATGCAGACTCCCAGGCCCTACCCGGACCTGCTGGAGCAGAACCCACGGTGATCCCGTGGCGCTTGGGAATTGGTGTGTCCAGAACTGCAGTTCCCTTCCCTTTTCTAAGTACTAAAAGGCGCCACTGGCCCCAGCGCTGCCTGGCTTCAGAGCCTCCCGAGCAGGAGTGAGTTGCATCTCATCCCTAGTGGGGCTCAGGGTGGGTCTTCATTCTGGCCCAAAGCGAAGACCATACGTCAGCCGCTTTGGGCGGGGAGGACGTGGCTTTTCAATCGAAGGCGACCGGCGTGAGCGGCGACAGAGGCGGGTGACTGAGGGCCGCCACACTCGCCCTCCGCAGCCGGAACACCCCAGGGCCCGGTGGGGGAGACGCTGCCCACCCGCCCACCTGCCCACCTGCCCACCTGCCCATCTGCCCACTCGCCCACCTGCCCACTCACCGCACAGAGCCCTGTGGGCCGCGCGCCTGCGCAGGAAGGCTCGGTAAGCCTCGGAGCTCTGGTAGGCCTGCAGCTCGCGGATGTAGCGCTGCTTGTCCTCCTCTGCCTCGTACACGTACCTCTGCAAGAAGGTGCATGGAAATTGAGACTCTCCAGATCTGGGGTAGGGGGCCTGGGGGTGCGGGATGTCCTCTTGTCCAACCTCCCTGGGGCTCTTTAGGATGCTCCCAAGAAGGTACTGCTCAGCTTCTGCTTGTATACCTCCGGGAATGGGCACCTCACTGCCTACAAGCAAGTTCATGCCTTGTTTGAATGGCACAGACATTGCAGGTTTTCCGTCCAGTCAACTGGACTCTGCCTCCCTGTGGCTTCCACCATTCTGCCGGGTGTGGGCTGATGACCGCAGAGAAGGCAGCACTGTCAGCTCCTTCTTGGGGAACATTACACGTCTATTTGATTATCGCTCATGCAAACATCAGCACTTTTCCCCGTGAAGGGTCCTGGGCTGGGCACTGGTAACAGAGAGATGAATCAGACCCAGCCGCAGGCCTTGGGACACTCCCCAAGCTGCCCCATCTGCTACTGTCTCCCTCCATCAGTAACTCCTATCTCACCTCCTCCCCTGGCCAAATCCTACTCACCCTTCAAGACCTATCACAGAACAGTTCCCTCCTCCAAGCATCCTCCTCGGATGTGCCCAGGTGGGGTTAGGTGCTCTCACACTGGGTTAGGCCTCCCAGAGCCCCCCAGCCCCTGCTGTAGACCCTTGCTGCAGGCACCCCCACCCCGGACCGCATGTGTCTACTTAGGACCTAGACTATGAGCTCCTTGAGGGCGGGGACCTGGACTCATGTCTGGCTGCAGAGGCTGGCCCAGAGCTGGTGTGTTGGATGCTCATGGATGGCTGGTGGTAAACCCAGGGACAACCAGGGGTAGAGGTGAAAGTGTTTCCTAAGGATACTTGTCACACAATTAATATTCACAGTAATTACTTACTTTACGAACCTGGTCATTTTATATACATAATCATATTATCAAGCAAAAAAATTTTTTTAAGAAAGCATTGGTGTGTTGGGCTGGCTCTGGTAAGCCGTGGCACTGACAGTTCCTCAGACAGCATCAGACTTCGGGACCCTCTCTGCACCTGGCCTCAGCCCCATTCCTGCAGGGACTTGTACCTGAGCAAGGGCACAGCTGATAAGGACGTAAGGCAGAGCTTTTAAAACTGGGCTTTGGGCAGCCCCCAGCGTGGCAGTAGGGCTGGGAGAGGGCGAAGGATTTCTGAAATTGCAATAATAGTTCGGAGACTCCCTACGACTTTGAATTGCAGGTTCTCGCTCTCGCTCCATAAGAGCTTTCCTGTGCCTTGCAATCACCACGCTTACTTGCAAAGCCAATTATAATTTTGTCTCTGCCAATCAGACTGGAATGATGTTAGGGACTTAAGTCACTGTAGTAGGTGGGGACGAACCCTAACTGTCCTCACCCAATTTTAACTGCAGTAGCTTTGCTTTGATCTTTTTTCTCCTTTTCTTTGGCGGGGAGGGGATAGGGTCTTGCTCTATTACCCAGGCTGGAGTGCAGTGGCATGATCATAGCTCACTGCAAGCTCAAACTCCTGAGTTAAAATGGTCCTCTTGTCTCATCCTCCTGAGTAGCTAGGACTACAGGTGTGTGCCATCATGCCTGGCTAATTTTTCTTATTTTCTGTAGAGATGGGGGTCTCACTATGTTGCCCAGGCTGGTCTTGACCTCCAGGCCTCAAGTGATGTTCCTGCCTTGGACTCCCAAAGTGCTGGCATTACAGGCATGAGCCACTGCACCCAGCCTGCTTTGATCTGTTTTACATGTTAGTGTGTGTGTGTGTGCACATGCATGTGTGTGTTTGTGTGTATGTGGGGGGGATACTTCTTCCCCATTCCAGATGTTTCCTTCTATATGGAGGGAGCTCCATCAGCTTAACCTTCCTGGCCTCTCCTATATCACTTTCCCCTCTATGGTGGGAGAAGAGGCTCCTCTGAGTGGTAAATTTGGGAGCCAGAACCTGAGGTGCTCAGTGGGGCCCCTCCTTCTCCTCTCCCCTGCAATCTGATGGCTGGCAGAGAGGCAGGGCTCTGGTCTGCTCTTGGCCACGTGGCCAGGAGCCTGCTCTGACTGGGATGGCCAGGAGTTGTCCAGCTCTGCCAGACGCTGGAGCCATTGATCCAAAAACATCCCCCACCTTGCTTTTCGTGACTACAGCTAACATCTAATCTCTGTTTGACTGGCTCCTGGGTAGTTCCCAGTTGGTTGCAAACATGGGTAGGAAGGAAGGGAGTGTTATTCATTGAATTCCAATAGGATTTCTCTGTAATAGTTAATGTGAACCAACAGTTTTGTATGACCAAAATGAGTTGAAATTGCAGAGATTTAAAGACATTTATGTCAGGGTCTTTGCATTTGACCCAAAGAAATGACACTCTGGAAGCAGGGTACTATTCTGGAAAAAGTATGGGCTCTGGGGTCAGACATGCTTAGAAGCGGTATAGGAGGGCTTCCTGTAGCTCATGACACTGAAGCAGGCATGGCTTAATCAAAAAATGACATGTTCAGTGTGACTAGAGGGTACAAGGGTAGCAGTAGTGGCAGAAGTGACACTGGATGGTGACATGTATTTCATGCTAAAAGGGCTCTGTGTTCCATAAGCTGATGTTTCCTTTCCTGTGCCCCCAGAACATGCTTCTCTAGGAGGTTAACAGGTACTCTGTGAAAAGGGGGGTTCCTTGGTAGAATTAGTTAGAGAAACACCACCCACTAGCGCTCACACTCAGAGACTCCAATGCCCCTCAGTGTGCCTTGCTCTGCCTCTCCCTGCACAGCCTCACTCCAGGATGGCAGGGACCCCATCTGCCTTGCTCTTGGTCTTATCCCCAGCACCTAGAACAGTGCCGGGCACATAGCAACTGCTCAGCAAATAAACAAAACTATATTAAATGTGCCAAAAATGTCCTGCAGAGGGAAAAATCTATTTACTTTGATTTGTTCCAGAATTTCCCAAACTTATTTGACAACTTACCCATGTTTCATGGATTAGCCATTCTGCCTAGTTTAGGAGATGCTTCCAAAAGCGATGGCAAACCAGTAACTGCTTTTAAGTGGTGGGGTGAGAGGCACCCCACGTCTGCACTCCAGAAAGTTCCCTCAGGCTCCAGTGTGAAAAGATGGACTAAGAGGGAACAGCCCTTCATCGAGGCTGCAGGCTCCTGGGGCCACTTCTTGGAGAGGGACTCTCTCCTCCTTCTGTACAGAAAAGGACTTACTCGCTTTTTCTCTGGAGACAGCCGAGCCCACTGTGTAGCCAGCATCTTTGTTATTTCCGTGAAAGGCAGATCGGGGTGTTTGGCCCTCAGCTGACTCCTCTGCTCGTTTAGGAATATCACATACCTGTGCCATGAAAGGAACACACACAATGGCTCTGAGCAACCAGCTGGAAGGAAGTCAGCAGGCCTGGGGCAGCTAGTTCCACTTCCTGGTTTTCTTAAAAATAGTCACAGGTTTGCCCATATTGTTCAATCTAACCAGAGAAATGGAGGTTAATTTAAGAGAGGAAAATACTTAAATGGATGGTTTATCCAGAGTCTGATGAAAGGCCAAGAAACCAGAAGAGGGTCTCCCCACTGGGCAGGAGGTATAGGAAGACTGGGCAGCCACTTCTAGCAGGGGACACGTCACTGAACCCATCTAAGCCTCAGTTCCCCCTCTGCATAATGGACATAATGCCACCTGCTCACAGGGTTGCATGTAGACTAATGCTCCAGGTATAAGCCCTTCCACCCTCCTGATCAAGCACTTGTTTACAGGGAGACAGAGAAAGGCTGCGGCCAAACCAGTCTTCAGACCAAAAGGCCCATCCTTGTAAGTTATAGGAATACTAAAAAAAGACTCTCAACTGTAGAGTTGTGGGAACCCCGACGCTAAAGAGAAAAGTATACAAACTTCCAGAGAGAGCAAGGCAGCCCTCAGAGCAATGGCTGTTCTGCAGCACAAGAGGCAGGGGAAGGGGAGCTCGAGCCTCGATGGAGGTCACCCAGCTTGCCCAAGGCCACAGAGCACCCATGTCCACAAGCCTGGAATGGAAAGCAGACCCACTGACCCCAAACCCATTCCCTTCCTGGTTGTGACCCAATGCTGGCTACTCTGTCCTCTCCTTTGCAGAGTCAGAACCTTACTACAGCTCATAGAATGAAACAGCCCGGCCCACACTCCCCGTGGTGTGAGGCCCCCTAACAGTCAAGGGCCTAAAAGAACAGATAAAGGCTGAGATGGGACTGTGGTCACCACAGGCCACATGGTGAGACCTGAACATGACTTTTACGTTGGGTCAGAGTAACCTCCCCGTATCTTACCCTGTCGTAGGAGTGCGGGGAACAGAAAGATCCCTTGGGGGTTTCCTTTTCTTGCCTTTAGGCCAGCCCCCTTTCCTTTTCTGCAACAGAAATATCACATAGGAAAACCTCAAGATTGTCGATAATGACTGACCACACATTCAAATCACAGGATACAACAACAGGACCATACACCAACAGGGTCCTCCCTGTGCTTTACACAGACGGCCTCTAACCTCCTGGCACCTCTGCAGAGCAGGAATGATCATCCCCCTGAAGATGGGGGAACTGAGGCACGGGGAGAGGCAATGACTGCCCCAGCATTCCCCAGCAGACGCAGGAGCCAGGACCCACCCTCCCATCCAAGCTGCATGTCGGTCATCGGGCACAATCCAAAAAGCAACCCAAGGTTTCAGTCCCTGGGTTCATAAGGGAGACAGGACCACGCCTCAGCATGGTGGGGAGGACAGCAGGCAGAGGGTTGACATCTGAGCTTGACTGATACTCCACCTGGGTTCCCATCTCAGCTCTGCCACTTACCTGCTGTGTGGCCTTTGGCAAATTATTAATAGCCCAGTGCCTCAGTTTCCCCACTTGTAAAATGAGGATCATAGTCTCCACCTCATGGGTTGCAGTGAGGATCATATGTGTTAATATTCATGCAGATCTGAGAACAGAGCCAGGCACCCAATAAGTGCTCAGTCATGGCAGGCTGTTATGATGATACGCAGAATCCTCTCCCACTGAAGCCAGCTCTCAGGCAGGAAATCCAAGTGGCAGGCTCATTCTTCATTTTGTTCCTTGTCTCATTCGTAGTGACGGAACCCCCTTGCTATCGTCAGAACCCCAAGCCATACTCGGCGGCTAGAGGGCTGAATGAGACATGGGCCCTGCCTCCGGGTAGCTCACAGTCTAATGGAGGAGGCTGCCTGTACATAAGCAATGGCAACAATTCATTACAGGGTCTTGGAGCTATAGAATGACAGCCTGAATGCCCCTGTACTCAGGGCTCAGTTTCAAACTTTCCTAAACCAAATACACACATGACAAAAATGGTGGAGAATAATAAAAACACGGTCTTAAAAACCCGTTTCGACTGTTTTAGCTTGCAGTTTTCAACGCTCCTCACAGACACGCCCACTTCAGCCTTCCTGAGGCCAGAAGATACAAAGCAAGTCAGTGGCCCAGCAGGCTGGCTGGTGGCCCTGCCCCAAGCAGGCCAGATGTGCTAGGGGCCAAAGGACAGAGGTGGTCTGGCCACACACAAGCCAGGGTAGTGCCTGGCATCAGGGGCTGACAGAGCAGGAGGGCAGAGCCCGGGCCAGGCCAGGGCAAAAAGCCAGGGCAGTGACCACATGAGTTAATGAGACAATGCTGCAAAGGGAAGCCAGGCACCAGGCACACAGCAGGTGATCAGTGAATCACGTCCTTGCTCATTGCCCACTCCTATGCACAGACTATGCTGTTTCCTGGAAAGTGGATGGGGACAGCTCTTTCAGCACCGTGGAGAGCTCCCAAGCCCCTGGGTGGGTTCTTCATCTAATAAATACTGCGATCCCATTTCTACAGTTTGAGTTTACCAGGGGCTTTCACACGCACACATTCCTGAATTTGAGTCTCACACTCCCCAGCTGAAGTAAGAATTATCATCCCATGTCACAGGAAGACCCTCAGAAAGATGTGGCGTTGCCACTGAGCAGCAGTGCCAAGCCAAAAGCACAGAGCACACCCACGGCTTCTGTTAGAGCCAGCGCCTCCTGAAGGAGATCCCACAACTGTCTGAGGTCAAGGGGGACGTGGGCCAGGTCACCTCTACCCTAGACCACGGTGGCCACCCTCTCCTCTTTTCCTGCCCAGCTCCTCTGCTGTAGCACAGAGAAGTGGTTTTTTGTTGCTGCTGTCATTGTTGTTTGTTTGTTTAATTGGAGGGAATATTTTAATACATTTTATTATAATTCTCCATATTCTAGTATAATAAATAAAAATAAAAATAAATGTGCTTATCATTTTATGGCTATCTGAGGCCCTTTGTTTCAGCTTCTTTATTTACAAGAAAATATTTCCCAAGTGTTTTCTTAGTTTGCCCAGAAACCATAGTTACTAAGACAAAGGGACTTGGGAAGGCTGCAGGAATGTTTTTCTCTGAAGCTTTTTGTTCTTGTTGAATTTCTCACACAGGATTTACACCAAATTGCCTCTGCCCTAAATAGAGCCACATAGACAGCAAGCTCATCATTCGCACAGGGTGTCACTGTGTGGAGCACACTGCCCACACACTTGAGTACACCCATTAACAAGGAAAGGCAGAGGCAGAACATGATCGAGCAAGGAAAGATGGATTTTTTTTAAGTGAAGCCAGAAAATCAACTGATTGGCCAAGTTCAAGGGGAAAAATCCATTCCAATAGGATTCTTAACTAGCATAGACCTCTTACACTCAGATTGCAACAGACAGTGAATTTGGATACTTGTTTTTATAAATGGAATTTTGTTTTACAAAGAAAACCCCACTTGGGAATCTGCAGAGTGTTACAGGAAGCACAGGAGCTTGAGTGACAGCTCTGGGTTCACCCGCAGCTCTGACACAGCGTGACCCCAAGAGTCCCTTTACCTCGAAGCTTCTAACTGCAAAGCAACAAGAGGCAGCAATGGGGGGGGGAGGAGCTAATGTTTGTAAAGGGCTCCACACATGGCAGAACCCAACACGTCTCCCTCCCTCTCTTGATCAGGGAGGATAAAAACTCAAGTACGAACCAATAAACAGGATTCCACAAGGTTGCTGAGCAAGTCTCAGAGAGAAAAGTACTGTAGTTTCTGCGGCTTATTGCATCATCCATTTGGGAACCAGACCCAAGCTGGTATGATTATTGTAATCGTGGTTAGGAAATGGCCCGTGGCCTCTGTGGATTTTACAAACAACTTCCCTAGCAAAGTCTAGGTCCTGGCTATTTCCAAGTGGACAAGGACTTTGTCAAGGGCATGCAGCACTCCCCCTATCTGAGCAGTGAGAATGTTGATTACAAGATGGCACATGGTTCTAGACACCGTGAGAAAAGTTAAACTGTTAAAGGCTGGGTTTCTACCTTTAGATACCGTGGTCCTGACTTAAATTAGGATTCTAGTTCATTTATTTCTGAAATAAACTAACACTGTGCTATGGACTAGATTGCATCTCCCCTCCCCTCAAGTTCATCTGTTGAAGCCCTAACCCCAAATATGACTGTATCTGGAGATAAAGTCTTTAGGAGGAAATTAAGGTTAGATGAGGTAATAAGAGTGGCCATAATCTGATAGGATGTCAGCTTATGAGAACAGGGAGAGAGAGAAATCTTTCTCCATCGTGTTAGGACTCAGCAAGAAGGCAGCCCTCCGCAAGCCAGGACGAGGGCCTTCGTCAGCACCCAACCGTGCTGGCACCCTGATCTCGGACTCCCAGCCTCCGGAACCGTGAGAAAATAAATTTCTGTTGTTTAAACCACCCGGTCTATGGCATTTTGTTACGGCAGCCCGAGCAGACTAATACACTACAAAATAAATGCTTTATTATTTTTTAATGGAGGACTATGAGACAACAATGGCACCCCCCTTGCGTAATTCCGCATCTCAACTTTAACCAGGTTTGCGGACAGGATGCCAAGGGGGAGTTTATAACGCTGAGCCACAGTGGAGGGTGGTGGTCAAAGCATGGATCCTGGAACACACTGGGTTGGAGTCCCAATGTCTCCCTGCACTGGCCGTGAAACCTTGAGCACATCACCTACCCTCTCTGTGCCTCAGCATCTCCTCTGTACTGTGGAGATGCCAGCTCTTACCTCGCGAGCTGTGAGGATTAAACGAATGGTATAGGCGCTGGGACAGGCCCGCCTACATTCGATCCTGCTCCACACCTTCTGCGTGAGTTACCTTGGGGAAGTCATTAGAACTTTCTGAGTCCACCTCCACCTGTAAAGTGGGGCTGGCTTGTTGTGAAGGTCACACAGGGAAGATGTGTACAAAGGGAAAGTGTTTCCATCACTTGGGATATAGCCCTGGCTCCAAGAGGAGCAAAGGTAACTTACCACACATTTCTCTGTGGCTGAGGCAGACACTGCTGGTCGTCTCCCTAATATCCATTCTACCCTTCATCATTAGGAATTGAACCTTAGTTTTTAAATGGGGACATGGCCACCTGAAATAAATAGGTTTCTCAGCCTCCCTTGTACCCAGGTAGGGCCATGTGACAAAGTTCTGGACAATAGGATTAAGCTGAAATACAGTATGCAACTTCTGGAACATATTTATAAAGGAAGGGCATCTCTTTTCACTTCTACCTCCTTTCTGCTGGCTGGAATGCAGGCATGAGGGCTAGTGCTCAGCAGCTACTTTGCACCATAAGGCAGCATGCTAAGGCTAGCAGAGCAGTGAGAAGGAAGGAGTTTGGTCCCCTGCTGATTGTGACACCTCCATACCAGCCCTGACCCACCTACCTTCAGATGTCATTCACATGAGAAAGAATGAAACTTCTACCTTGTTGAAACCATTATTATTTAGGGAGATTTTTGTTATGTGCAGGTGAGCCTGATTCTGATACAGAAGGTTACTGCTTTTTTTTTGTATTCTAAATAGACCCTGGTCATCTCTCACCTGAGATATTACAATAAGAAGGTGGAAAGAAAAGAAAACTTTTGTTATGTACTTATGATGGACCAGACCCTTTGGTAGTAACAATTATTATTTAGTCTTCAGAAATTTCTTTAAAGTAGGCAATATTATCCCCATTTTACCAAAAAGGAACTGAGACTCAAACAGTTAACATGCCTTACACAAAGGGTCACAGCCAGGAGGTGGCAAAGCTGGGGCTTCCATACACATCTGTCTGCCTCTACAGCCACCCTCCACGCCACTCCAAACCAGCTGCCACTCCCACACAGACAACAGATCAGGGCTGTCCCCACATGAAAACTGCTCATCTCACCCCAGAACCTTCACCAGCAACCCTGCGTTCCCTGGAGTGGTTAGGTTCAGGAGCCAGACTCTCTGAATGCAAATTCTGCCCTGCCTCTTACTGTGTGATCCTGGGCAAGTTCCTTGACTACTCTGAGCCTCAACTTTGAACCTATGGAAAAGTGGGGATAAAAATACCAACCTAACAGGGTTGAGAGCATTTGAAGAGACAATGCACAGTACGGCCCAGCCCAGAGCTCAGAGCACAGAAAATGCTAAACGTGTAGCTATTATCACTTTGCTGTGACACCAGCGAAGCCTGTGAGGCCCTCTGTACTGCACTTGCCTTTGGCTCCTCTGTGTCCTGCTCCTTCGGTTCCCCCTGGTCAGCCAGCATGATGTGCTGCGCAGGCAGAGATGCCTGGTCCCGGCGGTGGATCTGGATCACGGAGATCCCAGGGGGCAGATCGCACATCCCATTTGGAGGTGGGAGAAGGAACTCTGCGGGCACTAAAACAGCAAGAAATGGCCCCATAAAATCAGAGACATTGAAATCAACCCTACCCTGCAGCATAGGCACTCTATGATGTTACATTTGCTTTTCAAACACTCATAAGTGAAACCTGAGTCAATGGCCACTCTTCCAGGCACAAATGGATAGCTACACAGGGAGGCTGGTGCACAGGAACAGGTCAATCCCTGGTAAGCAGGCAGAACGGAGGGCCCAGGGCCTGTCCCTCAAGCCCTGTTTTGTTGGACTGGACTCTCAGCCCCTTGCCCAGTGAAGTGTCATAGTTAAAAGTGTGGGCTCTGGACCATGTCATTAGCTACACACTTCACTTGCAGGGACCTTGGTTTCCTCTTTGATAAATAAGGGTGAATTACAGACCCACTTCATATGATCATTGAAAGGCCTCGTCACACAACACACATTTACAGGATGGCTGCTATGTGCTGCGCACAGCAGACGTCAGTGCACAGAGGAGACATTCCAGGCCCCCCACGTCTACGTTGAGTGGGGTAGGAGAGATTAAATGAAAACGTGTGAAGTCCTCAGAGCAACACCTGCCCTAGTTGGCCTCCAGTAAATATTAGCCGTTATTTTAGAGGCATTGGTAATTGGTCATTTACAGCCATCACTTGAGAATGTCAAGAGTTGATTGTGGTCAAGTTACTCCCCCCACCCAGTCCACCCCAGGAAGAAGGCAGGGCAGTAATTATGGCCCTATTTTTATGAGAGGGAGGTGGGGACAGGACACTGGGACACCGGCACAGCTCGGGTCTATTAGGTGTGTGATTCATCACAGACACACACAGCCTGAGTGTAGATGGGGATACCGAGGCACTGGGAAGCAGAGTGATGGCCCAGAGTCATGCAGGTGGGAAAAGGCCAGGAGAGGTCTTGAACCCAGGTCTCCTGGCTGCCAGCCCCAGGGTCTGGCCCCACACCACCTGCCTGGCGTGGTTCCTCCTGCTGAGATGGAAGGTAACAACTCTCTAGGAACCATCCTCAAATATGACCCCGTCAGTGCCCCAGACCGCTACTTAACAAGTCACAATGTAGAAAACACCTCCCTTGCAAACTGTTGGAGACACCGATGCATCTGAGAGCAAGGAGAGCAGGAAGGAACGACTGACTTTCCCACCAGCTTCCTGGGAAGAGGAAATGTGGCAAATAGCGATGACCAAATGCAATGATCAAGAACTTTCCTGGCCTGTCTGCAATTCTGTATCCACACGGCCAAGCCTGGCCCAGGCCTCATAATCCATCACTGGGACCCTTCTTACTTTTTAATGGAATTTTGTTTTTAATCATAATTCGTGGGTATAGCTTAGAACTCAAGGGGTACCCAAGGGGTGAGGGTAGAAGGTAAAGCTGGTCCTGCCCTGGTCCTGCCGCACCCAGTCCCCTCCCTGGAGACACCACCATCGGGGGCTCTTTGTGTGCCCTTGAGAGCTGCTCTGTGCATTTACAGACACTTCCGTGCCCTGAACAATGGCAAACTAGCCACATTGCACCTCACTTGCCTCTTTCACTGACAGGACACCTTGGAGCCCTTTCTGCACCAGCACATTCAGAGCCACCACATTTTTTGGTGAAGGCTGCACCCTATTCTGCTGTGTGGATGGTCCACGGTGCATTTTTCAGCAGAGGTTATTCCAGGTCTTTGCACATGTGGCAGTCCATGCCTGTGGCGGGCTCTCTAGGAACTGGGTTGCTGGGTCAAAGGGCATGTGTGTTTGTAATCCAGACAGACCCATTTCATCCCCAGCAGCAGTGCAGGACTTGTCTTCCTCCCAGGTATCCCTGCCTCTGGGCCCACAGGCAAGAGTCCCAGCTCCCCCCCTCTGCTCACACCCATCAATAGCTCCCTCTGCCTTTGGCACTAAGTCAGGCCTCCAGCCTGGCATTCGAGGCTCCCAGAGGCTGGGTCTCACTTCCCCTCCAGCTGTACACTCACCCAACTGATACTCTGAAAGGCGGTAATCAAAACAGATGATGATCACACCCTTCACACATATTGTCCCATTTACTCCTCACAATGACCCTTATTACTATGGCAATATCCATACCCATTTTACAGATGGAGAAACAAGTTTACAGAGGTCAGTGGCTTCCCAAGTGTCCACAGCAGGGCAGAGGGAGATGGGACCTCCCACCTTGGACCTGCTCTTTCCATCTCTCTGGCCACCTCACCAGCAAGTAGAAATCCTCTCCCATGCAGTGCAGCCCAACGTGTGACTGCAGTGCCCTCACTCCTGCCCTGACCCCCTCTCAAAGGTCCAGGCACAGCTGGGCAGCAAGGGGAGACCAGGTGGTAAACTGCTCTCCATCGAATGATTAATTCAGTGGACAGACATAAGTAGACAGAAACAGCAACAGGCACGACAATGCAGCCTGCAGGGAGTTCTTAGTCAACACCAAGTCTTAGTCCCATGGAGGGTCAGGCCATGGTCTTTGCTTTGCCTAATGCCTTCATTTTAATTACAGGTAAACTGAGGCTCAAGAATGCTCTATGACCTGCCCAAGATCTCTAATCCAGAGAGAGATAGAGCCTGCCCTGGAGCCCAAGCCTCTGAACCAGCTGGGCAGTGAAATGGTCACACCTATGCCTCAGCTAGACAGTCTAGCTTCAGAGCCACCTCAGTTTCCTCATTTGTAAGAGGGGGGCACTAAAGATTGATCCAATTATTACAATGTCTAGCACCCAGGAAGCAGGCGATAACCAAGCGCTGCTGTCATTCTAACTTTAAAGTCCACGTTGGAACAGGAGAAAACTGCTTTCTAGTTAAACTGTGGCATGGAACAAAACATGTGGCACCTAAATGCCACTTGCTCTCCGGTGACAAAAACGCATTAGCCAAAAGAAAATTACACAATTTTCACTTAATTATCCTACAAGGTCAGAAAACGGGGTTTTCTGCACAAGGGAAAGTTCTGGACAGAAACCTGAATCTCCAGCGTCAACTTCAACGTTTGCGTGGCTGGCGCTGAAGCTGGAACCCACCGACCTAGGTTTGAATTCTGTTTACACCATTAACGACCCGTGGGGCCCGATCAAGTCACTGAACACCTTAGGTTTCTCACCGGGAGATGGGACAGGTTGCTGTGGGCGTTACACAGGGACAGACGAATACAGGTTCGCTGACCCCGGGCAGAGAGCGCCCCATCAACGCAAGTGCTCCTAGGACAAGCGTCGCCGGTGACTGCGCGTCCCTGTCCGCCCTGAGCAGCGGCCTGTGACCCGCCCGCAGCGGGCCTGGACTTGCAGGCCGGCTTCGGAGCCCAGGGCCGCGCCGCCTCCAGCACCGGCGGCCGCGGACGGCGCGCGACCAGCGGGCGGGGGCCCCAGGGGGAGGTCGCGGCGGTGCCCAGGGACGCGCAGGGAGCCGACCCGGTCAGGGGCGCAGGCCCGACTCACGTGCCGGGGCCTGGGGACCATCCCCAGCGTCCGCACCTGGCGCCCCGACCCCGTCCTGGGGACGACGCCCACCCCGGGGAGCGGGGCGCGCGCGCGAGAGGGGTGGGGTCGCAAGTCCAGCCACTGACCCGAAGCCTGGCCGCTGCACCGCTGCATGTCGCCCGCCCCACCGGGCCACAGGCCCGCGCCGGCTGCTGCGCCCGGCGCCCCGTGGGCGGAGCCCACCAGTGGGGCCGGGCGGCTCCCCGCGCTGCCGCGGTCCCGGGGCGCGGGTTCCGGCAGCTCCGGACGCGGGCGGGGCGCGGGGGTGCGGGCCGCGCAGCGAGCTCTGCAATCCGTGCTCCGGGCTTTCCGAGTCGTCCGGGGATGGGCAGGACCAGGGGCGGGGCGGGGGCGGGGGCGGAGCGGAGGGCGGGGCTGGGCGGGGCGGGGCGGGGACGGGGGCGGAGCGGAGGGCGGGGCTGGGCGGGACCGCGGGAGGGCCGGGGGCGGGGCGGGGCCGCGGTGGGCGGGGCGGAGGGACGGGCAGCCCCGCCCCCTCACGGCTTCCCGCGGCGCCCGGAGCCTGTGCTCCTCCGCCCCGCAGTTACACAAGTGCTCCCCGTGGGCAGGAAGGGCCTAGTCGCCAAAGCTTGTCTTTTAAATTATTTACACGTCTTTTAATATTTTCAAATCACTCCCAAGAATACATTATACATGATCCCTGTGGCGATATTAGAAAATTTAGAGCAGCCCCTCTCTGTGAATCTTTTTCAGAGCCAACCACCTGTTAACACTTTGGTGTACCTCCTTTACCTTAAAAACATTCAAAATATACAATAGTTTTAAACATTTACAGATAGTCACGAGCTCCACCCTCTCCTTCCAATGGCAACGCTTCCACGTGCACACATTCCCTTCTGGCCTGTGGCAGGTGACATGAGGGCAGTCGTGGGTTGACACGTTTCGCGGGTGGTAATTTTGAGGTTGCCTATACAACTGCACAGTCCCTGGAGCCAGACGGCCTGGGCTCATCGACCCACCTCTGCTGGGTGACCTCGGGCACGTTACTTCACGTGTCTGGGTCTCAATCTCACGGTCTGTTAGTTGAAGATAATGATAGTGTCTATTAGGTGAGAGGGTTGTGGGATTAATGAGTTAATACTCCTGAAGTACACAGAACGCACTCAACAGATGTGTGAGCTACTGTATCATTACTGAAGTCTTCTGCATGTATCAAGGATAATCGGCACTAATTATGTAATAACATAATTGGTCTTTTCATACTCCCCCAAAGCTCACCACTGAATTCCCTTGTTTTTTTTTTTTAATCAGCCAACATCTTCAGCAAATAAGTCACTAAAGCTCTCTATTCCTCAGTTTCTTTCTCTATAAAATGGAGACAATAATAACAGCACCTGCCTCCCATGGATGTTTGGGGGATTATATGAGAAGCTGTGAGGGGTAGAGGTATATAACTGGTCAAGCACCACACCTGACATGTATTACCTGACCAACATGGACATAAACAGCTGCTCTTATCACTGGGTGTTGTCCAGTGCTCAAGGGGAAGCCCCACGGCTGAGCCAACCTGGACTAGGACTCCACGTCAGGAAAGGTGACCAGAGGTCAAGCACCCTTCCCCAACCTTTTTGGCACCAGGGACTGTTCTCATGGAAGACAATTTTTCCACAGACCTGGGAGGGGGAGGATGGTTTTGGGATGATTCAAGTGCATGACATTTATTATGCAATTTATTTCTATTATTATTACATTGTAATATATAGTGAAATAATTATACAACTCACCATAGGTTTGGTACCCCTGGTCTAGGGCACCAACCCCTCTGTCTTCAGTGGAAGAAACTGAGTCTGGGAGAGGGTAAGTGTCTTGTCCAGGTGAAGCTCCTTTTACCTCCAGCACAGCTTCTCAGATCAGTCCAATTAAGTGCAGCAAATACATGCTGAGATCTGCCTCCTTACAAAAATGAGTTTTTAAAAAATCCCTAAAAATAAAGCCTTGAGAAAAGCTAAGAAAATTACAAAATAGAAGAACATTCAAGTGAGACGTGAGTTTTCATACATCAGAGCATACAAAAAGCCATTAGAATCTAATCAGTATGGTAGTGATATAGGAATGGACAAATAGATGAGTGGAACAGAAGATGGAACCAGAATAAAATCCAGAGCATGTGTTAAGTGAATGACAAACACAATAGTTGAATTCAGCAAAAAAGAATAAATTAATAATAAATACTGCTGGTAAGTGGCTAGGCATCTGAAAAGGGAAAAAATGGACTCTAATTTCAAATACAAAATAAATGCTAAATGTAATAAAGTAAACAATAAAAATCTTGCAAGAAGGGTCAGGTGTGGTGGCTCATGCCTGTAATTAACCCCAGTTATTTGGGAGGCTGAGGTGGGAGGATCGTCTGAGGCCAGGAGTTAAAGACCAGCCTGGGCAACATAGTGAGACCTCATCTCTACAAAAAAATAAGAAAAATTAGCTGGGAGTGGTGGCGTGCACCTGTAGTCCCAGCTACTCAGGAGGCTGAGGCAGGAGGATCGCTTGAGCCCAGGAGTTTGAGGCTGCAGTGAGCTGTGATGACACCACTGTACTCTAACCTGGGCAACAGAGCGGACCCTGTCTCAAAAAAAAAAAAATCTTGCAAGAATTCTTTGGGATCCCAATAGTATGCTCAGCTGGAAATGTTCAACTGAAACATCCTCTCAGATTAAATATGGAGATGGGAAATTATTTACAACAAACTTAAAATGCTCTACTAAACTCACAGGAAAATCTGGGAAAATACCCAAAGACCATGCCTCCCCACAAAAAAGAGGAATACTCAGCTCAAACCAGAGTGGCTGTGAACATGGAAATCTGAGTTCTACTGGGTACAACCACTTACAACAAGCACTTCAAGTTGGGGGCACTCATACTGATAAAAAGTACCAACAAACAAATCTATCTCTGCTGCCTCTGGGAGGAAACGCATTAAAAAATGACAGAAATAGTCTTTCCTGGAAATTTGTAGCCAGAGGACTGCTTTGATGTGTGTTTGAGGTTCAAATTTATACTGCCCCCGAGGTCAAGAAACCTCACCCATGCAACTAAATTACAATACTGTAGTTATAAGTTGGTAGCACCCCCTGAAGCCCAGAAGAAGCAAATGCCAATCCTCTCTGGAGAAAAGCATCCTCAATCCAGGCCCAGCGCCATATAACGTGTCGGAACTTGTAACAAAAATTACCCAATGCAAGAAGAAATAACTCAAGGTGAGTGACAGTCAGTAGAATAACACACAATAGATTTAGCTCCTCAAGCATTTTGGATAGCAGACACATAAGTCAGAGAGCAAAAATAATCATGTATAAACATAAAATGTTTAAAGAAATAAAAAACAGAATAAGAAGGTTAAAAGAACAAAAGTCAAACAAAATGACCAGGAATATTTGAAAAAGAACCAACTAAAACATCTTGTAATAAGAAATATAATGATTGTACTGGGCATGGTGGCTTGCACCTATACTCCTAACTACTTGTGAGGCTGGGGTGGAGGAATTGCTTGAGCCCAGGAGTTTGAAAGCAGCTTGGGCAACATAGTGAGACTCATCTCTAAAACAAATGAAAAAGCAAAGAAATATAATGATTGAAATAAAAACCTCGATTGATAGGTTATATAGCAGATCAGATTGTCTGAGGAGAAAATTAGTTAACCGGAGGACAGACCTGAAGATATTACCTAGAATGCAATTCAAAGTGACAAATGAGAAATAGGAAAGAGATTTGGGGTTTGGAGACGTGTGTGAAAGTCTAGCACTTGTATAATTGGAATTCCAGAATATTAAAATAGAGAAAACCAAGAAAAGGCAATATTTGAAGACATAGTGGCTAAGAATTTTTCACAATAGTTCAAAGATGCCAAATTTCAGATCGAGGAAAAACAATGTATACCAAGTGGCATAAATAAAAAGACTCTACATATGAACATATCAGATGAACTAAGAAGACATTAAAGATAAATCAAAGAAGCAACAACCAAAAAAGACATTCTACAAAAGTGAAAATGACTCTATTTCCTCAATTCTGAGATGCATATTTTCCCACAATCTAACATGTCTGAAATTGTGACCAATATTATCATTGATGGAGTGTTAGAATTATGATTGACAGTTTTATTTCTTACTGGCAATAAAATAATGGTGGATTGCTTATTCAGTGGTGTCTTATGAACATTTCTGAATGAAATATGGTAAACTGGCCACAAACTTGTCAACAGCAATAACAGAAACCCAAAGACAGAGAACTAATACATTCAAGGTGCTGAGAGAAAATAAAATAAAGATAAAGAGTTGAGTTGTTTCTGTCTGTGAGGAAAACTGAACAAACTATATGAAAAAAATTGTTTTCTGATGTTGGACAACAGATAGAGCAGAATAGGGGTCCCCGAAAGAATGAAAGCAAATAAGGTGAACTGTGTGATGACTTGACTTCCTGCCCAGAGGCACTCCGTCAACTGTGATGCAAGAAGAGGACCCAGAACAGAGCATGGTGGTTTTGCTGAGTTGAGGAGAGATGGAAGGGAGGGAAGCCAAGGCAGCTGGGATTGGAGAGGCAGAGTATCAGATGAGAGAGAACCATGCATGAAAAGAGTTCTAGAACTCTACCTTTGGGTCTTCTTTAGTCTTGGGATGAATACTAAGCCAAACACATACTGGGTAAAACTCTTAAGTGCAGGCAAAGAAAAGCTACAAGGGAGCTAAAAATTGAATAACTATGGGATCTTTCACAAGGCTGGGAGACATTTGAGTTCTAATCACCCAGAGTGGACAGACCTTGTTGAATCCCCATGGCATTCAGTAGAGACCCCACAATGATCATGCCTTAGGAGTAGGGCTGATCTAGTGCTAATGTAAAAGCAACCCTAGGACCCAAACTAACAAAGATTAGCACTAAACTTCAAAAGTATCAAACTGATCTGCAAGTAAATTAACTGTTTGAAGAAGAAAGCCAAACATTTTTTAAAGGAAGAAAACAAAAACTAAACAATCAACTGAACATAATAGTCACAATGTCCAGCATCCATTAAAAATTACTAGACAAATGAGGAAACGTGACAATGTGAATATAACTAGGAAAAAAACAAGTTAATAGAAAAAGACCCAGATATGACAGAGGTGACAGAATTGGCATTTAAGGAAGTTACTATTAACATGCTTAAGGATATAGAGAAAAACATGAAACTAATCAAGTAAGATAAAACAGAGAACCAAATGGAATTTATAGGACTGAAATATGCAATATTAGAAATAAAAGATTCATTGGATGGGCTTCGGAGAAGATTAGATATTGCAGAAGAAAAGAATAGTGAACATGAAAATATAGTAATAGAAATTATCCAAACAAGTACAGAAAAAAAAAAAAAAGGTAGAAAAAATGAATAAGCCTCAGTGACTTGTGGGAAATAATATCAAAAGTTTCCATGTAATTTGTCTTGGAAGAGGGACAGCAGAAAAGAGTATTTGAAGATATAATGGCATAAAAAATTTCTAAATTTGATGAAAACTATAAACACAAAGATCCAAACAGCTCAACAAACCCCAAGGAGTGTGCACACACACACAGATGTACACACACACACACAAAATAACCTATATCAATGCACATGTTAATCAAGTTGCTGGAAATCAAGAATTTTAAAAAATCATATAAAGCAGCCAAAGAAAACATTACCTAAGACATTAGAAAGTCTCATAACTGAGGGTGGTATTGGCATCAAAGTAGACAAATAGATCAATGGAACAGAATAGACTCCAAAAATAAACCCACACACGGTCAACTGATTTTTAACGAAGGTGCAAAGAAAATTCAGTAGAGAAAGGATAGTTTTTTAAACAAATGGTGTTGGAACAATTGCATATCCATGAAAAAAATGAATTTTGATACATATCAAACCATATATGAAAATCACCTTGAAATGGATCATAGACCTAAATGTAAGTCTGTCCTAAAACTTTGAGAAACAGATATAGGAGATAATTGTGTGGCCTTTGGTTAGGCAAAGCTTTCTTAGATACAGTACCAAAAGCATGAGACATTGTTAAAACAATGAAAAGACAAACAACAAACCGGGAGAAATTACATCATTATATAAATATATAATACAAATATATATAAAAACTCAAAATGCTCACAACTCAATTAGAAAACAAACAGTCCAACTAAAAATTGTCAAAAGATTTGGATAGACACCTCACTAAGAAGACATACAAACAGCAAATAAGCACATGAAAAGATGCTCATATCATTAATCATGCAAATTAAGATGCAAATTAAAAGTGCAATTACATATACACCTATGAGAATGTCTAAAGTTTAAAAACTGACCATACTAGGTTCTATGGTTTGGATATGGTTTGTTTTTCCCCACCAAAACTCATGTTGAAATTAGATCCCCAACATGGCTGTGTTGGGTGATGGGGCCTAGTGGGAGATGTTTGGGTCATTGGGGAGCATCCCTTATGAGTAGATTAATGCCCTCCCGCTGGGGTGAGTGAGTTCTCACAGGAATGAATTAGTTCCTGAGAAAGCAGTTAGTTAAAAAGAGTCTGGCTTCCTTGGTTTCACTCTCTTGCTTCCCCACTTGCCATGTGATCTCTCTGCACACGCCAGCTCCCCTTCAGCTTTCTGCCTCGAGTGGAAGCAGCCTGGGGCTCTTACCAGATGCAGCTTCCATTAAATCTTGGACTTTTCAGCCACCAGGATCATGAGCTAAATAAATCTCTTTTCTTTATAAATTACTGGGTCTCGGGTATTCTGTTATAACAACACGAAACTGACTAAACACTAGGTTTGGGTGAGGCTATGTCAGAACTGGAGTCTTCATACACTGCTGGTGGGAATGTAAAATGGTACAGCCACTTTAGGTAACAGTTTTTCAGTTCTTAAACAGTTAAACATACATCTACCTCATGACCTGAACATTATACTCCTTCATATATATCCAAAAGGTTTCTTAGATGTGACCCTGAAAGCACAGGCAACAAAAGCAGAAGTGACCAAATGGGATTGCATCTAACTAAAGAGCTTCTGCACAGTGAAAGAAACAATTAATGGAGTGAAGAGACAACCCACGGATTGGGAGAAAATATTTTCAAACCATGCATCTGATAAGGGGCTAACATCTAAAATATGTAAGGTACTCAAACAACTCAAGAGTAAGAAAAAACATAACCCAATGATACTACATATTGTGCATATAAAATTAGTGGTCTACTTTGTAGGGTAAAAATGTAGAAGCTAGAACTAAAATACTGGACAAAAATACATGTAACCTCAGAGAGAAGTGATTGAGGTTACAGCGTTTATTGTTTGAGATAACGATTGAGATTTCAATTAATTTAGGCTTTGCAAAATAACTATGGTAAAACATCTACGTTAATCACTGAAAAGATGAAAATAAACTGTATAACTTTTAGACAGTAGAGGAAAATGGAATAAGATGTTAATGGAGAAAAACCCAAATTCTGTAAAATAATTTAAAGGGGTTTATTCTGGGCTGAATATGAGTGATCACAGGCCCAGGGAGCCACAAATCCAAGAAGCCTTGAGTAAGTGGTCCTGAGGCAGTCAGGACCAGTGGGTTTTATAGATTTTAGGGAGACAGAAATTGCAGGTAAAATCATAAATCAATACATGGAAGGCATAGATCGGTTTGGCCCCAAAAGGCAGAATATCCTGAAGTGGGGCTTAGAGGTCGTAAACAGGCTCAGAGAGTCTTTGATTTGTAATTGGTTAAAGAAATGAAGCTTTGTCTAAAGACTTAGAGTCAGTAGAAAGGAATGCTTGCTTTAAGATAAGGGGTCTGCTAATCAGAGTGCTAGCCACAACATACTGACTCAAAGTGATCTGTTAAGCAAAGTGGTGGCCTGCAGGCACGACTTAACCTTTGCCTTGCATTGCTTTAGGTGCAGTTCGCAAGTAGTCCAAGCTCCAAAAGGGAGGAGGTATAAGGAAGCGTTCCAGCTGCCCCTTCATGGCCGGGAACTCAGTTTTAAGGTTTTTCTGGGGTACCCTTGACCAGGAGAGGGTCCATTCAGTCGGTAGTGGGGGATGAGGATTTTATTTTTAGTTTACAAAGAAAAAAAGCTCAAGCAGTCCAAAAGAAGGGGGGAAGAGGAAAGGAGAGAAAAAGAAGAAATAAGAAAAAAGCATGACAAGTGAAAAGTACAAAATTAGAGGTGGGCATGGTGGGCATGTCTGTAAGTGGGAGGCTAATCGGGGCGCTGAGGTGGGGGGATGGCTGGGGCCCAGGAGTTCAAGACCAACCTGGGCAACATAGGAGACCCATATCTTAAAAGAAAAAGAAAAATCAGATGGGTAGAAATAGCTCCAAAAATATCCACTATTACATTCCATTTACATGAACAAGCTGTCTGGTTATCACGTTGGACAAAGACACAAAACCCAACCGTGTGCTGTTGTCAAGAGATGCACCCAAAAGCGTGAGGCGGACACGGGAGGGCTGAAGGTGAAAGGTTGGAAAAGACACGTGAAGTAAAAGGAGCCGCAGGAGCACTTGATATTGGACAAAATCAACTTTAGGTGAAGCCATCGTTAGAATAAAGAGGTTTACTGCCAAATAACAAACTCACCAGGAAGAGATCCCAATTCTACGGCTTCATGTGTGGTGCTACGTATGAAACAGAAGCACGGGAAACAAAGACTGAGGGAACTGGGGGGACACGTCGACAAACCCGCTATCCTAGTGGGCATTTCAACACACCTCTTAAAACATTTTTTTATTGTGGTAAAATATACATAACATAAAATTTGCCATTTTAGCCATTTTTAAGTGGTTTTAAAGTTCACTGGTGTTAAATACAGTCACATTCTTGTGCAGAACTTTCATTCTGCATTCATTTCCAGAACTTTTTTATCATCCCAGACAGAATTCTGTCCCCGTGAAACACTAAGTCCTTATTCCCCCTACCCCCAGCCCTTGGCAGCCACCCTTCTACTTTCTGTCTCTATGAAGTTGACTCCTCTAGGGGCCTCATATAAGTGGAATTTTAAAATACTTGCCCTTTGTGACTGGCTTACCTCACTTAGCATAATGTCATCCATATTACAGCATGTGACAAAATTCCTTCCTTTTTAAAGGGTGAATAATGTTCCATTGTATGTACACACCACATAATATCCACTCATCTGTGGATGGATATCCTTTTGGCTATTGTGACTAATGCTGCTAAGAACATAAGTGTACAAATATCTGTTGAAGTTCCTGCTTTTGCTTTTTTGGGTATACCCAGAAGTGAAATTGCTGGATCATATGCTAGCTTTATTTATTTATTTATTCATTTAGAGAACTAGCCATACTGTTTTCTACAGTGGCTTCACAATTTTATAAATACACCCTCACAAACAGTGCACAAGGGATCCAATTTTTCCACATCCTCACCAATACTTTTTATTTTATTTTTTGAAAATAGACATTGTCTTAGTCTGTTTGGGATGCTATAATAAAAATACCATAGATCAGGTAATTTATAAACAATAGAAATGTTTTGCTAACAGTTCTGGAGGCTGGGAAGTACAAGATCAAGTCACCAGCAGATCCCGTGTCTGGTGAGGGTTTGCTCTCTGCTTCATGGATGGCACCTTCTCGCTGTGTCCTCACATAGTGGAGGGGCAAACACGCTCCCTTGGGTCTCTTTTATAAAGGCACTAATCCTTGCATGAGGGCTCCATGTCATGACTTAATCACCTCCCCAAAGGCTCCACCTCTTAATACTTATACTATTGGGGATTAGGTTTCAATATATGAATTTTGGGAGGACACAAACATTCAAACCACAGCAGCCATCCTAATGGATGTGAAGTGTCAACATACTTCTTTCACGGACAGGCCAAAGAGTAAAAAAAATAAATAAATAAAAATGGTAAGAATAGAGAAGATTTGAATAATACAACTAATGGACCTGATTGAATGAATGCATACAAAATCCTCTACCTCTCATAAAAAGAACACACAATTACAATTTTAAGAAAGATATCATTTACAACAGCAAAACAAAATTTACTGAAAAATAAATCTATTGATAGATATGCAAGAGTTTTACACAGAAGATTATAATTTCATACTGAAAGATGTTTAAGAAGACCTAAATAAATAGAAGGACTCATAAATAGGGCAACTCGATCTTGTAAGGTGTTGTATCTCTCCAAATTGTGTGATAGACTCAATGTAATTCCAATCAAAATCCCAACAGGATTATTTGCAAAAGTTGCCAAGCTAATTCCAAAATTCACATGGAAAAGAAAAGGGCTAAGAATAGCTTAATTGCTCTGAAGAAGATGAACAAGTTAGGGGAACTTACTGTGACAGATATCAAGACTTGATATAAAGCTAAAATAATTATGCCAGTGTGATATTAGCACAGAAATAGGCAAGTAGACAAATGGAACAAAATAAGCAGAACGTGCATACATGGAAGCCTGATATATGTCACAGGTTGAATTGCACTTCACGGGGAGAAAGGGTGGAGTTTTAAATAAGTAATGCCAGGACAAATGGTTATTCCATGAGGGAAACAATGAAGTAGGATCTCTGGTTCCCACTGTACATAAATCTCAATTACAGGGGCATTAATTCTCCAAACCAAAAAGTAAAACTTCTTAAAAGGGAATATGGGAGAATATTTCTATTGCCTCAAAATAGGGAAGAATTTCTTCAGCAGAACACCTAAGCACAAATCACAAAAGAAAATACTGAAAATATTGGCTATATTAAAATGAATATTTCTATTCACCCACAGGAAGCCATAATAATATGAAATGACAAGCCCTTAATCAAAAGAAATGTGCAAAACATAGGCCCAACGAAGCATTAATATTCAGAAATATTCGGAAAATATAAAGAATCCCTGAAAACCAATAAGAAAAAGACAACCCAACAGAAAAATAGGCAAGAGATATGAAAAGGCATGTTCATTGAAGAGAAAGTATGAATAGCCAAAACATACAAACAGTTGCTCAACCTTATTAGTAGTCAGAGAAATTCACAATTACATTGCTCTGTGATACTACTTTACTCTTACTAGATTGGCAAAAATTTAACCTTCAGCCAATACCATATGTTGGCAAAGATGTGGAAGATCTGGATTTCTTATAGACTGTTGGTTGGTGTCTTAGTCAGCTTGGGAATCTATGAGAAATAGCATAGGTTGGGTGGATTGAACAAGAGAAATTACTTCTCACAGTTCTGCAGGCTGTAAGTCCAAGATCAGGGTGCCAGCATGATTGGGTTCTGGTGAGGGCTCTCTTCCTGCCTTGCAGACATCCACTTTCTGGCTGTATTCTCACATGTTGAAGAGCAAGGTCATCTCTCTTGTGTCTCCTCTTATAAGGTCACAAATCCCATTTGTGAGGACTCCACTCTCATTGTGTAATTACCTCCCAAAGACCTCACCTCCAAATACCATCACATTGGGGATTAGGGAGTCAACATATGAATTTTAGGGGGGCACAAACATTCAGTCCATAGCAGTTGGATAATAAATTGGCATAAACATTTCAGAAAACTATTTTGTATTATCTTGTAAAGTTGAAGATGTTCATGCCCCATGACCTAGCAATTCTATCCATATAGTAGATACTCCAGAATAGTGGTTCTTAACTGGGGATGACTTTGCCCTCCAGAGGGACATTTGGCACTATCTGGAGACATTTTTAGTTGTCACATTTCAGGGGCAGGATGCTACTGACATCTATTGGGTAGAGGCCAGGGATGCCACTATGCATTGTGGAATGCACAGGACAGCCCCCCTCTATAAAGAATTACCCTGCCCCAAATGCCAATAGCTCTGTTGTTGAATAACCTTGCTCTAGAAATATCTTATGTCTGTGCAGCAGAAGATATGAATGCAAATGTCCATAGTAGCACTGCTTAAAATGAATAAAAATAGTATCTATTCCAAGTTCAGCCACAGATATCAAAATGGATGAAATCATAAAACTCACTATTGGGCCGGACACCGTGGCTCATGCCTGTAATCTCAACACTTTGGGAGGCTGAGGTGGGAGTATCGCTTGAGCCCAGGAGTTTGAGACCAACCTGGGCAAAATAGCAAGACGCTGTCTCTATAAACACTTTAAAAAATTAGCCGGGCACGGTGGCACATGCCTGTAGTCCCAGCTACTTGGGAGGCTGAGGCAGGAGGATCGCTGGAGCCCAAGAGCTTGAGGTTGCAGTGGGCTGTGATGATGCCACCGTATTCTAGCCGGGGCAACACAGCAAGAATCTGTCTCAAAAAAATAAAAAATAAAAAAAGAGCATATATATATATATATATATTTGATTATATATGAAAATTTGCCCAAATTCACCAATAGACAGGGAAATGCAAATTAAAATAACAAGGACATATCATTTTACATGCATCGAAGTGACATTTACAGCATGCTGTAGCCTGGCTTGGTGACGGGAAGGTAGGAAATACACACACCGAGGCAGAAGGCTGACGTGTAACAGAGCCTTGGGAAGGTGATCTGCCAGCATCTGTTAAAAAAAGTTTAGACCTTCACACCAGCAATTCCACTCCTGGGAAGCCATCCCACAGAAATAAAAGTAGTCCTGCTGTCTGAGGACGTGTGTGGAAGAATATTTAGTGCCATTGCTCTTGGTGGCAATGACAAAGAGGACGTCCACCAACAGGAAGTGGCACAGTGAGCTGTGGGACGGCCTCCACGTGCTTTCAGCCTTTCAGAAGGACGACTTAGAGCTTTCCCCAGGTGCTAGGAGGGATTCTCACGAGGTGTTGATGAGTGTGAAAAGTGAGAGACAGAAAAATGTGATCATGATGGGTTCATTTTGTAAAACCGTGACCCCGAGCCCCTGTACGTATGTATGAATGTATGTTACACATCTTTTTGGAGAAAAGTATGAAACACAACAAGCTAGGTCGTTAAGATGAGCTATCTGGTGAGGGAGGTGTACGGGGGTGGGGAAGGGGAAGCATCTATAATAAAAACATCGTGCCTAAAATAAGCCCATTCATGGAAGATGACGTGTGTGTATCTGCACATGAGCGGACCCACGAATGCATGGTCACCTGCGTGTTCACAGGATTACCCTTGGGTGGCAAGATTCAAGGTGACCTTTGTTTCCTCTTTACATCTGCCTGTGTGGTTTGAATTCTTTACAATGAGCATGTATTACTCATGGAAACAGAAAAAGCCCACAGAAAGCTGTTTTCATAGAAAGGTAGAAAAGAAAAGGGAGAATGGCTTGGCACGGGGACCCTGCAGCTGGCCAAGCCCCCTGTACCGACCCACGGTGGAGGACCTGGGGACTCAGCTTGCCTCGCATCCCTCTCATGGCTGATCCGCCCGATCTCTGGAGGAAAACCCCGCAGACCCCTGGGCCCATCTCCCTGCCTCGGGGAGGAGCCCTGTACGGCGCAAAAGCCTCAGTCAGCGGCGCTCATGTTCACCAAAAGATGAACAATGCTCATCATTTTCTTCTTTAAAAAAAACTTTTAAAATTTTGAGATAATTGTAGATTCACATGCAGTTGTAAGAAATATTAATAATACAGAGAGATCCCATATACCCTTCACACAGTTCCCCGACTGGTAACATCTTGCAAAACTATAATACAGTATCAAAACCAGGAAACTGACATAAATGCAATCCATCCACCTTATCCAGATATCCTTGGTTTAACGTGAACTTGTGCAGGCATGTGTGTGTGTAGGTGTGCCCACACACGTGTTTAGTTCTATGCATTTTTTCACGTCTGTAGATTTGTGCCCACCACCACAGTCAGGATACAGGACAGTTCTCTCCAAGAAGCCTCCAGCCAGCTACCCTTTATTACAGTCAGTCTCCCCTTCCTCCCTTCCCCACCACCTGGCAACCAATAATCTGTTTTCTATCTCTGTAATTTTGTCATTTTTATAAAGTTATATAAATGGAATCATACAGACTTTTTCACTCAGCATAATTCTCATCCCCATCTTTTTGGATTTGAAAGCGAATTGACAGAGAACATGGACTTGGTGTGGTTTTCAGTTTTTCGGGGTCCCTCTGCCTCAGGGTTTTGCCTGGTGTTTTCTCAGAGGCACAGAGAAGCAGGTTCCTGCTGCTTAGGAGATGCAGATGAGGGGAGCGGGTGTCATCGCTGTGGGAGCCAGGCTGGCCGGCTGAATCCCGCCTCGGCCACTTGTCAGCTGGTTAACCTCAGACAAGTTATTGAACCTTTACATTCCTCAGTTTCCAAGGGCAAGGTGGGGATTAAAATGTGTTCATATATACATGAAGCCTGGCCAGCACCTGGCACACAGTATGTGCTCAATAAATGTTATTGTTATTGATGATATGATTATTTACTTACCCCCGGAGCCAGGCTCCCTGGGGTTCTAACCCTGGCTCTACTGGCCGTGTGATCTTGGGCAAGTTCTCTACGTAGGGCTGTGGTGAGGATTGACGGAGTTAACGCTTGCAGAGTGTGTCTATCAGTGCCTGCTGCTGAGCAGGCTTGGCCATGTCTGCTTGCTGTTATCATTACCCTCCCTCCCACCCCCAGAGCACAGCCCACTGCCCAGGAGGCAGGTCTTCCAAGTGGGATCGGTTTCAACCAGCAAGCGGAGGGGAGGGTAATGCCACTTAGAGGGTCCTGGCCCGTCCTTCTGGGGCCATGGCTAAAACTGCCCTGGCTCTGGCCCTTAAGCTCTCTCAACTCAACCAGTCCAAAAGCGCCCCATGTCCACATTTCCAGCCAGTTTCCATGCAAATGGGGACCCAACTCCAGTGGTGTCATGCTCTGTTCAAAATTCATTAATCGCCAGATGTCCCAGTGTGGCCTTCAGGGCTACTGCATGCCAGCACTCTGCCAGCCTCTTCAACCTCATCTGCCCTTTAGGCGGCAGCAGGCTAGAAATCCATGTTGTGGTCTTCATGCCTCCAGCCCATTGCACATGCTGTTCCCTCTGCCTGGAATGCCTGCTTTCTCTCTCCTTGTCTAACCTCAGCTTAAGTGTTTCCTTCTCCAGGAAGCCCCTCTGGACTCCCTAAGCAGCCCTAGGAGTTCCTTCCTCTGCACTTTTATGGCCCTGGGCTACCTCTCATAATGATCCACATACTTTTCTGTCCCTCCCACTGGCCCATGAGCCCAAAAGGGCAGAAACAGCTATTTCCTTGCGGTGTTCCTGGTGCCTAGCCAGAGTGCTGGCACGCAGTAGATGTGTGTCAGTGTTGGCAGAATCTTCCATGGAGCTGGTGGGACCAAGCTGCCATTCCACACATGCACCACGGCCTCCTCTAATTCTGTCACACATGCCCTGCCTCAAGGACCTTTGATGGCACCCCTTCAATTGGAAGGTCAAATCCAAACTCTGGGCCTTCATGCCACTGTTCACACTCCCTGTAGGACACTCGTTCTCTAACTTCCTCGAGGAAGACCCCTGCCCCTCAGACCAAGCCAAGCTCCATGTTACACGATCTCCTAGCACCTTTCCCCCTCCTTAGGAATTTTCACAGCTGGAGAGAAATAACTGTATAATTTATAATAACTAAAGAAATGTCCTCATCCTGGAACCTGCGACATGAGAACTTATTTGGGAAAAGGGTCTTTGAAGGTGTGATTAAGGATCTTGAGATGAGATCCTTCTGGATTATCTGGGTGAGTCCTGAATTCAGTGACATGTCCTTATAAAAGAAAGAAGAAGAGACACAGATGCAGAGGAGGAGGCTGTGTGAAGACGGAGGCAGAGAGTAGAGTGATGCAGCTCTAAGCCAAAGGACACCTGAAGCCACCAGAAGACGGCAGAGGCCAGGAAGGGTCCTCCCCTGCAACCTCTGGGGGAAGCACAGCCCTGCTGACACCTTGAGTTCGGATTTTTTGCCCTGCAAAACAGTGAGAAAAGAAAACAAATTTCTGTTGTTTGAAGCACCCCAGTTTGTGGTAGTGTATTATGGCAGCCCTAGGAAATGAATACAGATTCATATATGTAACTCATTTAATCTCCACCCAAACCGATGAGGTTATTACTATTATAAGCTTCATTTTACAGGTGAGGAAACTAAAGGTTCAATAACTTGCCTAAGGTCACCAGCTAGCACACGGAAGAGCTGGGATTCAATCCCAGCAGCCAGGCTCCCTGCAGTGGCAGGTGACAGCCGCACTCTACTCAGCATCCCACCAGCAGCAGGAACCTCAGGTTCTACCCTGGCTGTGAGCCCCTTCTCCAACACCCTCAAAAGTGAACGTCATCACAGGGATGTGGTGCTCACATACCTCCCCCTAACTCCCAGGTCTGAGCTCACCCCACAAGCCACGAGGTGTCAGGGAGAGCAGCTTTGGCTCCCACACTGCTTGCTGTGTGCCTGGGTCTCAGCCTCTCATCCTTAATAAGGAGATCTTGGTGGTATCTGCCTTGGAGGGTTGTCCTGAGGGTCATGTGGTGACCACCTGGTGGCAGTGGAGCAGATTCACTGTGGAGCTATGGAAGCTGAAGCCGCACATCCTTCCAAGCCGGGGAGGGCCTGAGCTATGGGTTCGTGTGCTCATGTATTTTGGAATGTTTTTCAAAAGTGAGATATTTTAGCTGCAATTGGTTAAACTTGCTTCCAGGGCTGCCATAACAAAGTACCACAGATTGGGAGGCTTAAACAACAGAAATTTATTTCTCACAGTTCTGGAGGCTGGAAGTCCAATATTGAGATGTTGGCAGGGTTGGTTTCTTCTGAGGCCTCTCTCCTTGGCTTGCAGATGGCCACCTTTTTCCTGTGTCTCCACATGGTCATCCCTATGCAAATATCTGTGTCCTAATCTCCTCTTCTTGTAAGGACACCAGTCAGATTGGACTAGGGCCCACTCTAATGACCTCATTAAAGCTCAATGACCTCTTTAAAGGCCCTATCTCCAAATACAGCCATATTTGGAGGTCCTGGGGGTTAGGGCTTCAGCATGAATTCAGGGGGACACAATTCAGCCCACAGCATCCTGTGTCTCTTCCCCTCTGACCCCCTGTCATCTTACTTCCTCTCATATTGGTAGCTGCTGGGGAGGCCAAGGGCATTAGGGGATGTATCTGAAGGGAAGTTGAGTTGGGGATGCCCTGGTTTGGGTTTAGTGGGTCATGTTTACGTGGGTCTGAGCCAATCTGCGCAGGTCAAGTTGTTGCTTGCTGAGCAGGCTGAAGGCTTCCAGGAGTGCCCTCCCTACACTGGGCCAATCCACAGGCATTGGGCCAGGAATGTATGCTATGGTGCTTCACTGGAAGTCTATGGGCAGAGGAAGAGATGCAAGGTTTAAAATGTAATTCTTCCAAGAGGGCAGAACTGGATTTGCAGACATGTAGAGTCACAAGGCAACCTGGGAATGGCAGAATCCAGGCTTGCTCAGCAGGTGTCAGAATGATGTGGGGCATTCAGTAAAATACTGGTTCCTGGGCCCTGCTACTCAGAGGCTTCAATTTGGTGGGATGCAGGGGAGCCTGGGCATCTGCATTTTTCATATACTTCTCCAGGTATGCAGTATGAACGCTAAGGTTTAGGAAGTGCTGGTCGAGTCATCTTCTGGTTTGAAATTATTCAGTTACTTTTCATCACAAAAATCAATAAAATCACAACAAGAAAACTTGAAGAGATGTAATTCTTCCAAATCTTAGCATTCATTTATGAAAGAATGATAGAGCTTTTCCAAAATTTGAAAACAATCCTAAAAGTTAACATGACATTACCAATAATGAGTTCTGAGGCTGAGAAAATGTTTTCTAACCAACATTAAAATTTTTTCCATTATAGGAGTATTCTGAATTATCTTTCCATTTTCCCCATAGAAAAACATAAAATTATTCTCTTATGAAGAAGTAATCAAAAAGGATAAAGAAGCAAAAAAAAAAGTAGAAAAAGATACAATAAAGGTGGATGTCCGGTAGTTAATAAAATTATTATATTTCTGAATTTTGTAATGTTTGTGATATTTGTCAACTTAAAACATTTAAAAATTTGTTGTGTTTTGCTATTATTCTAAGTAAGTATTCACTTTTGTCCCAAATTTTGTATTTGTAATTTTTTATTCTTTTTCTCAAGGGGGGGCTACGCAAATTGCAGAAGCTGCAGGTGTTACGAAAGCTGGATCCACCACAGCTAGCTGCCTGTTCACAGTCCAGGCTTCTCCTTTCTCTCATTAACAGTGCGCTGATTTTGCTTCGGGTAGCAACTCAAGCCCAAACTTCAATCTCTTTTTCTTTTAATTTCCCAGCCTTCTCTGAAGCCAGGGCTGGCCATGGGACACTGTCCCGGCCAATGAGATAAAATAGAGGTCTCTGGGAGAGTTTCCAGGAAAGTTAAGGGGCGCTGACTCAGTGGGGGTGTGCGCCTCTGCCCTCCCCTTCTTGACTGGAATAACCACGGGGTCAGGGGAGGGGCAGCCATCTGGCCCCCCTGAAGATGCTGTAAAGAAGAAAACTGATGCTGAGGATGAAGGAGTGAGAGGGGACACAGTGAGGGGTGGCTTACCCTTGGGTTTCTCATTAAGTGAGAAAAATAATTTGTTTAAGCCACTGTATACTTGTGATTTTGATTACTCACAGCCAAACACAATCCTTAAATGATACACGTCTATCAAAGTACCACAAGCTGAGTGGCTTAAGCAACAGAAATTGATTGTCTCAGTTCTCTAAGCTGGAAGTCTGAGATCAAGGTGTGGACAGGGCCACGCTCCCTCTGAAGGTGCTAAGGAAGGATCTGTTCCAGATCCCTCTCCTGGCTCCCGGGGGTTTGCGGCCAGTCTCTGGCATTCCTTGGCTAGTGGATGCATCGCCCTGACCTCTGCCTCCACGTTCACATGGCCTTCTCCCTTTGTCTGTGTCTCTGTGTCCAATGTCCCCTTTTAAAAATAAGGACACCAGTCAGACTGGATTAGGGACCCACCCTACTCCAGTGTGACCGCAACGAACTACATCTACAATGACCCTATTTCCAAGTAAGGTCACATTCTGAGGTTACTGAAGGTTAGGACTTGAACACAGCTTAATAATTTTTTGGTGTGGGGGGAGAAAGAACAGAATTCAGCGCATAACACCTGGCTCCTTCCTCACGCCCACGTGTGAGCCGTGAGCACGTCCCGCCGGTCCCGCCACCCGCGCGTCTCTGATGCTCCTCTTGCCCCCACGACCAAGCCACGCAGCCTCCTCGCCGGCGTCCTTCTGCCGCGCTCCACCGGCAGCCGCCGCACCTGCCGACCACGGCCCAGGTGTGTCCGCAAACGACCTGGTTCTCCCCCACTCCTCGGGGCGTGGAAGGCCTGCACGCCCCTCCCCGCCAGGGGTGGTGTGGCCACGTGACTTGCGCTGGGTGGGGAAGCCGGGCGCGTCTCTTGGGGGGGGGGAGCTTTAAAGGGCGGCGCGTCCGTGGCCTTTCGTGCCCACGGCCGCGCTGCTGTGGGCGCCCGGTGAGGCGGGGCCCCGCTGACCCAGGTAGGATGTGCAGTGCGGGCAAGAAACAAGCTAGTGGGATTTGGGTTTGCGTGTTACTGGGGCTCAGCATAGCATATCCCGACTTGTACATTTTAGAAATATTGATGGGACAGTGGTCCCACCTACCACCCTGCAGGCGAGACAGTCCCAGGACAGACTCTTCCCCGCGGCCTACGAGACCTGGCCGCTGCCCACCTCCCACCCTCATGTTCCACGCTCTCCCACTTTCCTCTCTGTGGCCCAGAGACACCCACTTTTTTAGATTCTCACAGGCGCCCCATTTTCCTCCTGTCACGGTTCCCTTTGCGGGTACCCTTGCTGTTCCCTTTCTGTGGATGCGCTTCCCTCCCTTCCCCTTGCTGGCCTGTGAGCTCCGTGTGGGCAGCGGCTTTCTCTCTGCTGTTCACTTACGTCTTAGTGACTACCTGGCACACAGTAGGTGCTTAATATTTGAACGACACTGAATGAATGAATCTTTGCCTAGCTAACCCTACTACTCCTGCGAGTCTCAGCTGGACATTACAGTATTCATCCCCCTGTTACCTGGAGATGGGGCTTTGCCCAGGGGTAAAGACTGGGCTGGTGGGTGGGGGGAGACTTCCTCGGTGGAACCCGGCCTCTGCCACTTGCTGGCTCTGTCACCTTTAGCATTTCTTCTGAACCTCTGACTTTCAGACTTCTCATCTGTATAAAGGGGAAAATAGCCGTGGCTGTCGAGTCTGGCCCCACTGCTGATGGTTTAGGATGGCCACAGGCCCCTGTCACATATACACGCCCCTCCCGGTGTGGGCCCGCGGAGGGCAGGGCCGACTGGAGCCTGAAAGCCCCCCACCAGGGGCTGCTCCGCCCCACCGAGGCGCCAGGGTCCCCGGCGCAGAGGGGGACGCCCCGCGGGGCCACCCCAGCCCCCAGCCGGCCGGGCTGCGGGACCCAGTGCGCACGCTCGGCCGCCCGCGCCTCCTCCGGCGGCCGCGGTACCGCTCCCGGCGTGGGCTCGGGGCGTGGGCGGGGCGGGGCGGGCGCCCGCCCTCCTTCATGACTGGCAGGAGGGAGGACCAATCGGAGGGGCGCCCCGGGGGAGGGGCGGGGCCGTGCTGCGAGCCGGGCGCCGGCAGCCGAGGGAGCAGCAGCCGCGAGCGTGCGGCACGCGCCGGCCGCCTGCCCGAGCGCGGTCACCGGCGCCGCCGCCCCCACCTCCGCCCCGCCGAGCCGCGCGCGTCTGCCGGTCCTCTTCAGTTGCTTTATACGATTTTTTTGCATGCATTCATTTTCTGTTCCGTTTTGTCTTTTCTAAGGCGGCGGCGGCAGCGGCGGCAGCGGCGGCGGCAACAGCGGCGTAAGCTCGCAGCGGGGAGGGGGCAGCCGGAGGATGCGGCGCGGGGCTGCGCTCGCTACGCCGCTGCTGCTGCCCGGCTCGGGCCCACGCCCAGCAGGTGGGTACAGGTGCGCCGGGAGGGCGGGAGGCGCGTGCTGGCCGGAGGGGACGCGCGGACCCTGCGACCAAGGGGCGGACGCGGCGGCGAGGGACGCGGAGACCGGCGCCGCCCCTCCCCATCGCCTGCCTTCTCCTCCTTCAGCCATCGCACCCCGTCCCGATCCCCCTTCCACTCGAATCCCACCTCCGTAGTCTCCCACCCTTCCGTTCCCATCCCCCACCCTCTCCAGATCCCCCTGCGACATCCCCCATCCCTGCGTCGCTTCCCCCACCGTCCCCTCCCCGTCCCGCCCCAGCCCCCTCTCTCCCTCACGCCACCCCTATTTCCACCCCTCTATTCCGCTCTCGAGCCAAGGAGCATGTGGATGGGTCCCATCCGGTGCCTCCCGGGAGTGGCGCGGGGGGCGTGGCCGGCCGGTCTCCGTGTCCTCCGCCCGGTAGGTCACTGTTCCCCGGATCCCCGCCGAGGTGGCAAAGAGGAGGGAGCCCGCAGGGCGACGCCGCCCTGCCCGAACCCCCGCCCCACGCACGGCACAAGCCGCCGCAGCCCCTGCCACGCACACCCTCGCGCTGCTCCGCCCACGTGGGCGCCGGGGAGAAGGCTGGAGCGATGGGAAGAAAGGCTGGTACCCGCCCTCCTGCCGGGCCAGCGCGTCCTGGGCACACTGGGCCTCCGGAGATGGCGCGCAAGGATTGACTCCCGCGGTGCCGGGCCCCTTGCCGGGCCTCTCTGGCCTGCCTCAGTGGGCCGCGGCCTCGCCCCCCACCCCTCACTCAGTCACTCCATTGCTCCATCCTTCCTGCTGTGCGCTTCTGGGGATCCGGCCTCGTCAACCCCTATAGAGGCCGCTTTTCAGGCTGAAGCTTTTTTTCCGCCTTAGAAGAACCCCCCTCCAGGCACACCCTAGCCCGCCCTCTCCTGAAGGCTTGGCCAGCCTCGGCGCTCTGCCAGCCTCTGCCGGGCTCCTTAGGCTCCGGAGATACTCTATCTAACCGCCAGCCCTCCTCCGCCGCCCTGCCCCTTCTGCGCACACTCACAGGCACACTGTCCTTGGCCTTTGCTCGTGCTGTTCCCTCTCCGGGAACGCCCTTCCTTCATCTGGCCAGCTCCTCGTAGACCAAGGTCAGGGAGAGCCCCTTGCCCCTCCTGAGCTCGCCTGCATGGCAGAGCGGTCCCATGTGCTGTCACCATCTGATGGCCTCCGCCTCCCAGACCACGAGAGGAGGTGGGGAGGGCAGGAGCATCTCAGCCCCTCACACAGTGAATGTTGGGCATGAGCGGGTCATCCCCCTACGCCAGAGCAACCAGCTGGTGTGGAGGGAGAGGCTGTGCGAGGACCTGGCCCTTCCTCCAGGGCCCCGGGCTGGGGGGGTGCGGCTCCGTTAGCTGGTATGGACAAGGAGGAGGGCACATTTGGGGAGGGGTCGGGGTGGGGTGGTCATGACCCCCGCTCCAGGATCCTTGACTAGCAGGGCATTGTCACCAGCCTGGAGACCTGCTGCTCTGGAGAAAACTCAGGTTGTACCGCCCAGTGGAGGCTCATGGATTGTTGGAAAGTTTTTGTGCCTGGTCTGAAATGCTGAACATCTCTGCTCCAGAGTCTGGGGTGACTCTTACCTGCAGTCTTTTTACAGCAAAAGGCCCCCAAAAGATCACAGGGTAGACTCAGCGATTGAGGTGGCTGCCATCCCCACCTTCACAAACCATCTGTGTTCCCACTGCCCCCGTGACCTCACACGTTCCTCACATCCCAGCTTCCCTGGGCCATCTGTCCCCTCTCCCTGCCACACTGTCTCAGCCACACTTGCCACCTCTGTGTTCTGCAGACATGTCTTCTTCACACAAGTTTTTCCCCATGTGCTGTTTTTTCCTCCAAAAATTGTTCCCTTCCCTTGTCTATCTGGAGAACTCCTATTCATACGATAAAGCCCAGCTCTCATGTTACTTTCATTGTGGTTTTCCCTGGCTCTGCCAAACAAATTGTGTGGTTCTCTTATCTGTGCTCTCTCAGAACTTTTTATACATATATAGTATACTATGTGTTTGTATCATTTTTCCTTAAGCAGATCTTGCCCACTGGAGCCTGGGGACACAATGAGGTGGTCCCACTTTGGTGGGGCCTCTGTCTTCCTGGGGAGGTACCTAGTTCCTTTTTCTAGAGGATAGGAATGAGGGTCACATAAGGAAAATAGCTGTCGTTGCTTAACCTCCCACTCCTGCCACGGATTATCTCATTTTAGCTGCACAGCAGCACTCAGGGTAAGTTTTATGTAAGCACCTGACAAGGAGGAGCAGAGTCTCAGGGCAGTGGGGGCCTCAGCAGTGGGGCTCCCTCACTCCAGACCTCAGATGTTGCCCCATGTAGCACACTGACCCCTGTAATGGACAAAGGACCTTGTGCTGGGTGGGTGTGAGAAATAAATCAGAGGAGCCTTTTTGGTGCTTTTCATGGAAGCATGTCACTGTGATGTCGGTAGTGGCCAGTGGTGTTGCTGTAATCGGAGGCTCAGGAAGTAACTCCAGGGCTGGCCAGCGGTGGGACCTCGGCACCCTGACTCTAGCCCTGGATGCCTTCAGAAAATGTTCTCTTTGCTCATGCTTTCCCAAGGCCAGGTGGACCAGTGTAGGGACCGTGGGTTGGAGGGGAGGGCAGGGACAGGGAAGGGGGCTCTGGGGGCCTCATGCTGTGAAGGGGCTGGATCAGGAGCCCCTGCTTAAGGAGGCGGGAAGCAAAAGAGTGCTGCGGGGAGTGGCCACGGAGATAATTACCGGAAAGTAGAAGAGGGAGGGCAGGTGGCACCCAGGGGCAGCTCAGTGAGGGAGGAGCAGCCCTCCAGTGGGGCCAGGGGCTCTGCTCTTGCCTTTGGTGTTAATATTTATTTTTGGAACAGCAACAAAAAGTATTATAGCTTTCATAAATCTACAGCAGTGAATTGAAATGAATGCCATTTTTCTCAATTATAACAGTGAACATTTACAAAACACTTACCAAGGGCCAGGATCGATGCCAGGAGTTTTTGTAAATAAAGTTTTATTGGAACACAGCCATGCCCATTTGTGTACCTATGGTCTGTGGCTGCTTTTGCTCCAGACTGGCAGAACTGAGCAGCTGGGGTAGACACCTGTGAAGCCAAAAACATTTGCTACCTGGCCCTTGACAGGAGTTTGCTGCCACTGATCTGATCGGGCTCATTCAGCCCCAGAGGGAGGTGCACCTGCATTTTCGTTTAACAGATGGGCACAGAGAGGCTCTGAAGCCTGCCCAGGGTCACAAAGCTAGTGAATTTCAGAGGAAGGATTTGAAGCTAAGAAGCCCACATTCTTTTTTTTGGGGGGAAGGGGAATTTATATTTTTTATTAGCTTCTAATTGAATTTTACCATGTTTAGAAAATGTAGTATATATGATATCTGTTTTTTAAAATTTGCTCACAATTTCTTAATGGCCTAGCACCAGATCATTTAAAAATATTTTTATGTTAAATATATATATTCAATGTTTGATATTAGTTAATATATTAACCACTTCTAAGTGTACAGTTCAGTGGCATTAAGTACATTCACATTGTTGTGCAACCATCACCACCATCCATCTCCAGAGCTTTCCATTGTCCCACACTGGCAGCCCACATTCTTAACCACTACCCCATGCTACCTTGTGGGAGTTTTGTAGAAACAAGCAAACATTAATAGCATCATAATTTAGCAGAGAAGACTTTGATGTCAGCCCTGGGTTTGAGCGCTGGCTCTGCCATTTACCAGTGTATCTTGTACAAGCGTCTGCACCCCCTGGCCCCCTGCAACTCAGTTTCCTCCTTTGGGAAATAGGGATAACCCCAGTCCTCATCCCTGCAAATCACACAGTGGAGAGGATGAGATAGAACAGAGGGGCATGGCCTCATTTACCACTGTGGGGTGGACAGGAGCTCTGGTGCCTTGTCCCTCTGTCGGGTACCACGGCCCACTGGTGTTAGGGCAGTCCCTTCCTCTCAGGTGGCCTGAGATGGTCCCTTCATCCTTTCCAGGGCCTACAAGCATTCTCAGGACCCACCATGTGTCCTAAATCTCCCAACCTGGCCGTGGAGGACCGGGGTAGTGTATGGGTACAGCTGCCTGCTTTCTTCTCTCCCAAGGCCCAGACTGGCTGAAGGGCCCCTTTCAGGGATGAAAAGGGTTCTGTGTGCACCAGCCGGGGACTGCCAGTGGGGGCTCATTGTGGCAGAAATGCCCTTGTGCCTGCCAGGTCAGAGGGACTGTGCTGGCTCAGTGTGCTGGTCTCTGAGCTTCTCCCCTGGCTGCATTTTGAGTCAGGAGCCTAGGACGGGCCCCTGGTCCCCTCCTTAGGGCTGGAGGGGGTGGGACGCACCACTCAGGGGTGTCCTGCTTCCTGAGAGGATTGTGAGGGGTTGACAGTGGAGACAAGGAGTGATCTGGTAAGTAGCTTTGCATTTCATTTAGCCGTAGGCCCTCTGTTTTCTCTCTTCCCCCACCCTGTCCTGTTGATTCTGGAGGCTGGTCACTTGTAGCTGCTTGCTCCAACTGGGATTTTATTTAATGAGATCACAACCTGCTTCTAACACTGAAGAAATTCATGTTCTCCCCTTCTTTCCCTTTTTAAAAAATCGAGATGAAATTCATATAACATAAAATTAACCATTTTAGAGTGTACAATTCAGTGGCATTTAGTACATTCACAATTTGCGCAGCCATCCACTCTATCTAGTTCCAAAACATTTTCCTCACTCCCAACACAGTCACTGTGCCCATTAGCAGTCAATTCCCATTTCCCCTCCCCCAGCCCCTGGCAACCACTGATCTGCTTTCTGCGCCTATGGTCTTGCCTGTTCTGGATAGTTCATATAAATGGAGCCAGATAGTATGTGGCTTTTTGTGACTGGCTTCTTTCACTGAACATGATGTTTTCAAGGGTCACCCATGTTGTAGCATGTGGCAGTGCATCATTCCTTTTCATGGCTGAATAATATTCTATTGAATGTGTATAACACAGTTTGTCCGTTCATTTGTTGATGGGCATTTGGGTTGTTTTCACCTTTTGGCTGTTGTGACTAGTGTCGGAAGCAATTCTCGTACTGTTCGAATTTTCTTTCTGGACCCTGGGTTGTCCAGAGGCTGTTCTGCTGGCTCTTCCACTCCCTCCTCCCTCCTCAGTCGCTCACCAACCCAGCCTCTCACCAAACGACTGTGACGTGCTCCATGCCAGACACTGTGCTGGAGCTTCCAGCCTGGACTTGTTCTTGAAATCTGGGGAATGGTTTGTGGGCTCCTCATTTTCCAAGCAAGAGTGTGGGAGCGCCCGAGGCAGGCAGGGCGAGTTGGGGGCCAACAGAATGGCCCAGCGAGGCAGATGGCAGCGTGCAGGGAGCCCTGGCCGCCTTTCTGTCGGCTCCTGGAACATGTTGGACTCTGGCTGCTCCGAGCATTTGTGTTTGCTGTTTGCTGTCGGGAATGCTCACCCCTGCCCTGGCCCAGCTGGCTTCTTTTCACCTTATCATCTCAGCTGGAACTTGTCCTGGGGGAGGTCTCCCGACCACCCCAGGTGGCTGCTCTGCCTCCCTCTCCCTGTGGGCAGCCTGTTGGCTTCTGAGAATCATCACGATCTGGAGTGATTGTTTCCTCGTTCATTCTCATGCCTGCCTCCCCAAAAGCTAGAATAAAGCCTGTGAGGGTGGGAAGCCTGCTTGGGGACCGGGGCCATGTGGGCACACAGTAGGTGTTCAACAAGCAATCCTTGCTATTGCTTTGAGGTAGAAGTGACTTAATTTCCTAACGCCACCTTGCTAGCTCTGTGATGGAGGGCACGTTACTTAATCTTTCTGAGCTTCACTTCCTTCTTTTGTGAAATACCCTATCTCTTGGGGTTGGGATCGGACACAGACGGCCCAGCACAGTGTCGGTGTGCCACAGGTGTTCGCTAGTGGGCGCTGCTGCTGGTGTTAGTGGTAGATGTCCTGGCCATCATGATTGGGAGTGAGTTTCCTAATGCCAGGTGACTCATACGCTTGCCCCAGTTAGTCAGGGGACCTCCTGGAGCTGAGCTGTCCAGGTACGGCAGCCACTCAGGTAGCCACTCACGGGGGCTACTGAGCGCTGAAATGTGCTGTCTGGATGCAGGTGGTCTGTGAGTAATAAATGCACCCGGGGTTTTGAAGACTTTGTATGAAAAAAAGAGAATGTAAAAGATCCCAGTGATAATTTTAACATTGATTATACTTTGAAATGATACTATTTCAGATATATTGGGCTAAATGAAATGTATTATTAATTTCACCTGTTTCTTTTTACTTTTTTTTTAATGTGGCAACTAGAAACTTAAAATTACAGAGGGGTCACATTGTATTCCTTGGGCAGCTGCTGCAGACTATAAGCTCCAGAGGGCAGGGGCCAAGCTCAGGGTGTGGTTGCCTATGGGGTCTGCCCCCAGCTCTGCCCTCTGTGAGGTGTGTGACCCCAGGCAAGTTAGTTAAATGTTTTTTGTGCTTCAGTTTCCTCCTGTGTAAACAAGAGCCTCAGTATGATGATAGACAGTGACAATGCACATTTGAGGGCCACTTTGTGCCCTGCTAGGAACTGGGGCCCCATGGGGACAAGACGTGGCAACATGCCTCCCCAAGGTAGCTTACATTCTGGGGGAGGGGAGACCCACAGTCTATACCGGGGGTGGGGAACCTGTGGCCTCAAGGCCACATGTGGCCCTCCAGATTCCCAAGTGCAGCCCCTTGACTGAATCCATACTTCACAGAACAAATCCCTTTATTAAGGCACAACATGGGGACTATTCCGTAAAATTTGGATTCAGTCAAAAGGCTGCACTCAAGGATCCACATGTGGTCCCTCAATCTAAACGAAAGACTGACTGTTCTCCGAAGGGAGTAAGTAGAGAGACGCTGGTCGCGAGAGTGGGGTCTCTGGCTGTGGGCTGTGGGGAAGATCGGGTGGGAGTGCAGGAAGGAGCTGCGCCCAGCTTGGCACATAGTAGGCTTTCGCTAACCAGCAGCCAAGGGGATGATTTTGGTATGGCCTAGAGTGTTGGGTCACTCTACTTAGAGTCCCTTCCACTCAATGGCTCTAGCCTTTTTAATCCTTTTGCAATATCAACTGCACGAGGATTTAAGAGTTTGCAACCTCTTGTTCATTTTCTGCAGCCCCTGTGTCTCCTGATGTGGGCAAGGCTGCTGTTTGTCCCCAGCCTGGGACTGCCCCATTCCAGCCCCGACTGGATGAGGGTAGCTGATTCTCATGGCATGGCACAGGCTGCCCTCTTGTTTTGTTGACCCCATCTCCACTACTCAGGCTCAGGAGGGTTCTGTGAGCTGAGTCTTCGACCCAGCCAGGAGCCACGAGGGAGACAAGTTGTTTCATCCTGGGAGCTCTGGCATCCTGGGGTATCACCCCATCCTCATCATGGAGTGTGTGTGCTCCATGTGGAGAGATGCTCGGGGAGGACTTTGTCTTGATTTTTGGAGGGGTCAGCTAACATTGTCATCCTTACTCTCCTTATGCTCACCTGCCTACAGGTGCCTGGCATTGTGCCGCCTACTGGGGTTGGGGATGGGAGGTGGGGTGTGCTCACAAATAAGTGTGGATTATTGAGGGCAGCAGCATATCTTCCTCCCCAACCCTCATTGGACCTGCACCACATCCTTGCTGGGGACTTATCTGAGGTTGCACAGGTAGAAATGGCAGTGGTGGGGTTCAAACCAGCTCTGGCTCCTCCTAGGGAAAAAGTACAGGATAAACAACTGTAGAGATCTAAGGTACAACATGGGGACTATTGTTAATAAAATTGTATTATGTTAGGGATTTTTGTTAAATAAGTCGATTTTAGCTGCTCTTGCCGCAAAAAAATATGTAACTATGTTAGACAGAGCTATCTTAATCTGCTTCACTATAGTAACCATTTTACTCTCTATATGTAGCCCATAACATCATGTTGAAAACAGGAACAGTGCAGCTGCCTTAGCCTGGCATTCCAGCCCCCATGGCCTGCTCCAGCTCAGTTTGCGTTATTCCCCCAGTGAACCATGCCCTTCTCCTCAGCACTGCTCCTCAGAAGCCACTTCCTGCATCCTTCCTGAGCCCCCAGGAGAGACCCACCCACTTGCTTACTCTACAATCAGGATTGAGTGAGTGGAGTCACTAGGGCTGGATTAAGACAGAAAGAGCCTGGTGTGGGGGGGGCCAGAGGGAATGGACTAAAGAGACTTCCCCCCTCCTCCAATTTTGTCAGCTCCTGCCTGAGCCAGGCCTTTGCACATGCTGTTCTCTCTGACGGATCTGCCTATTAGCCTTCCCTGCCCCCATCCACCTGGTGAACATCCTCCACTTGTGCCTAAGATCCATCATGAGCCTTCCTCCAGAAAACCTTCCCTACTGCACTCCTTCCTGATCCCTAGGCTGGGCCAGGCATGACCCCAGGGCCCCCTGCCCTAAGCATCCCTCTGTTACTACCCTGGGCACTGTGTATTGCAGCTGTTAGGGACTTATCTGAGTCCCCTGCTAGACAGAGGGTTCTATGAGGGTAGGAATGCAGCTCATTCACAGTGGGGTGCCCAGAGCCTGGCCAGGGCAAGCTGCACAGGAGATGGTTAATAGACTTTGGCTTTTAGTCTCTGATTTCCATAAGGCTAGTATTGGGAGGGACCTTAACAGGAACACAGTATGTTCATCTCTCTATTGCTTGCATAGAATCTACCCTGCACTTAAAAAAATCACTCTGTTCTCTGCAGCAGCCTCCTCTAGTGACAGCCAACTGTCAGAGCTTTAAATACCTTAATAGTCAGGGTTGAAATACCCCAGATTGTTGTATCAGCTCAGAGCTGACATTTGTGAAGCTTCTTTAAAACTCAGTTTCCCTTCCCCTCCTTAGTCTGGGATTTTGCTACCTTACAGAGCAGGTTGCTTTTAGTTTAGGCAGCAAAAAAATGTTAGAAAGCTGTTCTTCATAACCCAAACTGTGTTTTTGTGTTCACAGAAGGTCATATTTCTTATTACATTGGCTTGGTGTTTCTCTTTCTCCTAAGCTGCACCCTCAGAATGCACTTTGGAAGAGAAACCTTTTTCTGGAGGTTGGCAGGGCTGCTTTCTTGGGCCAGGGCAGCTGGGAGAGTGAGCTCATTAAGCCTGGTGGTAATTGGATTTCAGCAGCAAGTCTTGGAGCCGTCCAGGCTCAGGGCTTGATGAGGTCCTTTTTGCCAACCAGATATCTTATTTTGAAAAAGGGCCTGGATGCCCCTACATTGTACATAATCTATTTAAACTGTTGCATGTATGGGCGCTTTGCTGACGTAATCTCTCTCTCCCAGGAAACATCCTAGTTACACAGGATGAGCCAAGTCTATGAGGGCCTGTGTGTTATGGTGCCTCTCATTTTTCTACAGGGATGGCTAAAAACTCATGCAAAACATTCAGACTGAAGATACAAACAAGTTGTATTGCTGGATAGGATATCAGAAATTGGGGGTGTTCCAGCTAGAATATGGGGGAGGGGTGCTGGGTACCCTAAATCTCAGGGGCACCAAGCTCACAGCATAAGCTGTTAATTTTGGGGACTTCACAGTTCATTTGCTCCTGGGTTGTATCTTCCCTTCACATTTGTTAATAAATAGAAGGCTTTGTAGGTACTCTAAGAGGTCAGGTGGCAAGGAGGTTTAGGGTGTGTTAAGCTGCTCTCAGGCAGGGATGTGGGCTAAATGGTTTGAGGTGGTGTCTTATCTGTTCATTGTAGCAGGTGCAGAAAGGACCTCTGCTCATCAGAGCTTCCTTGGCATCCGTGCCAGGTGTTGGCAAGAACAATGCCACAGCATTTGAAAATACTCGCAACCTGGACTCTATTGTGAATCCCAACCATCCCTTGCCACCTTGGTCTGAAGTACTCAGTTGTCACCATACTTCAAGTCACCATGTGTCCTGAAGGGGATCTCCAAAACATAATGGCCCCATTCCGCCGCCTGGTGGGGAGGTCAAGTTGTAGACCTTAAACCCTCCAATCCAGGAAGCTGGTAATGGACATTTTTGTAGATGGTGTCCAGTGATGATTGGATGAATAATTGATTTACTCCCATTTACTGGAACCAAGAAGAAATCATGATTGATTTGAATATGAGCCATTTAAGAAGGTTAAAATTGTCAGAGAGGTAATTTTGCTGTCTAAATTAAAAAGAAATACATCTTTTAAATCCTTGCCCCTGACTTATGTGCCAAACATAGTGCCTGATTCATTTAATGCAAAAGAAAGCAACAAAGAAAGAATAGAGGAACAAAAAAGACATGAGACCTATCAAAAACAAAAAGTGAAATGGCAGACTTAGGCCTGGCACAGTGGCTCATGCCTGTAATCCTAGCAGTTTGGGCTACCGAGGTGGGAGGATTGCTTGAGGTCAGGAGTTTGAGACCAGCCTGAGCAAGAGTGAGACCCTGTCTCTATGAAAAATAGAAAAAATTAGCCAGGTGTGGTGATACATGCCTGTAGTCCCAGCTACTCAGGAGGCTGAGGCAGGAGGATCGCTTGAGCCCAGGAGTTTGAGGTTGCAGTGAGCTATGGTGATGCCACTGCACTCTAGCTGGGATGACACAGCAAGACTCTGTCTCAAAAAAAAGGAAAAAAGGCAGACATATCCAACTATATCAGTAGTAACATTAAAGGTGAATGGATTAAATAATTCAATCAAAAGGTAGATATTGTCAGACTGGATAAAATATATGATCCAAGTATATGCTGTCTTAGTCCTTTCAGGCTGCTATAACAAAATACCTTAGACTGGCTGGCTTATAAACAATAGAAATTTATTTCTCATAGTTCTGGAGGCTGGGAAGTCCAAGATCAAGGCACCAGAAGATTCATTGTCTAGTGAGGGCCTGCTTCCTCATACTAGAAGTCTTCTTGCTGTGTTCTCACATGGCAGAAGGGAATGAGCTAGCTCTCTAGGGTCTTTTTTATAAGGGCACTAATCCCATTCATGGGGGCTCTGTCCTTGTGACCTAATCATCTGCCAAAGGCTCCACCTCCTAATGCTATCACATTGGTGATTAGGTTTCAACACATGAATTTTTGGGACACAAACATTCAGAGCACAGCACTGTCTATAGGAGACACATTTTAGAGTCAAAGATGCAAATAGACTGAAAGTAAAAGGATGGAAAAAGGTATATCATACAAATAGCAACCATAAGAAAGTTAGAATGGCTATGCTGATATTAGACAAAATAGACTTTAAAACAAAAAAAAGTTACTAGAGATAAAGAATAACTTTTTAAATGATAAAAGGGTCAATCCATTGGGAATATATAACAATTATAAACATATTTGCACCTAACAACAGAGCACCAAAATACACAAAGCAAAAACTGACAGAAATGAAGGGAAAAGTAGATTATTCAACAGTAACAGTTGGGTACTTCAACATCACACTTACAATAATGAACAGAACAACTAGACAAAAGATCAACAAGGAAGCATGAAACTTGAACACCATTATAAACCAACTAGACCTAACACATCTATAGAACTCTCTACCAACAACATCAGAGTATACATTCTTCTCAAGTGCCCATGCATCATTCTCTGGGACAGGCCATGTGCTAGTCCATAATACAACCTCAATAAAGCTAAAGAGAGAGAAGAAAATACAAAGTATGTCCTCTGACCACAATGCAATGAAATTAGAAATCGATAGCATCAAACACAGTGGCTGCCTGCAGCTCATGTCCAGTTCTCACCCTCTGTTTGCTTCCCTTTCTCATCCTCCATTGCTCCTATTTGCCCGTTTACTTCCTGGCCAGCCTGACTACTGACTTTCCTCACCTCTGTTTCCCGCTTCCCTGCTTTTGCCATGCTGCCCCACTTCCTGGAATGCCTGTTTCTCTGCCTTCCCCACCCCTGCTGTGGCTCCTAAGTCTGTGTCCTGCCTGTCTGCCTGTGCCGCCCCTGGCTAGCTCCGGGGAAACCTTTTCTGCTGTCCCTCTGTCCTCCTTGCCTCAGCTAGGCACTTCCCCACCTTGGGGCTTGGGCGGTTCTCACCACACATCATTTGTCCTCCGTCCTGTGGCCCCCACCAGGGTTCGGCCACCCTGCTGGGTGGTTGCTGTGTCCACTTTCATCTCCGTCACTGAGGGGAGCACTCTGAGGGCGGGCCCATGTCTGATTCCTCTTCTTCTCTCTCTTAGTGTCTGGCACGACTGGGTAATGACCTCTTGCACGGAGGTAAATTTAAAGAAGTCCAGTCTGAACTAGTATAATATTTAATTGTTGTCTGTACATTTTTTCCAATATAGTTTTAATAGTTTAGATAGAAAAGTTGGCTATGGGCTATTAAAGGTACTGCCTGGAACTGTGGTCCCCAACCCCTGGGCCACAGCCTGGTACCAGTCTGTGGCCTGTTAAGAAATGGGCCGCGCATCACTGCCTGAGCTCCGCGCCACGCTCCCCCTACATGACATCCCACCCCCACCCCCGGTCCATGGAGGACTTGTCTTCCATGAAACTGGTCCCTGGTGACAAAAAGGTTGGGGACCGCTGGCCTAGAACACCTACCTTAATGAGCCTCAATAAGGAGGGTTTGTGATGAGCAAGTCAGAGAAATGGTCCTCAAAGTGGCATCCTGACACCACAGCAGCAGCACCTGGGAGCATCGTAGAACCACACATCCTCTGGCCCTACCCTGATTTATTGGATCAGAGACTCTGCAGGTGGGTTCCAGCAGTCTGGCTTTTAACAAACCCTCAAAGTAATTCTGATACCCTCTCCAGTTTGAGAACCAGGGCAGACAGGGCTAGTTCCCACTCATCCTGTACTTATGCAGCCTATTTGGTTGTTTCTAAAATAGTTATCAACTGGTTGGTTCCCTCTGATAGGCAGGAATTACCCCTACTCTCTTGCTGAATCTGCAGGTGAGTGCGAGGGACCCTTGTTTTGTAGAGTGTAGACAGCAGTTCTTCCCCATGTGCATAAGCACACATTCCAAACTGGTGCTCAGGGTGGAGGGCATGCTTGGCTTCTAGTGTTTTCTTGTGGAAGGAAGGCACTCTGGCTCTTATACTGCACCCTCCCTGCACTCTCTCCCTCCTTGTGATGGTGGGAGTGGCCTGTGTTGTCATTTCTAGGAAAGGAGTGAAGGCTGCAGGGTGTGAAAACCAGCAGTGGGCTGGGAAGGGGGAGGCCTGGGTTTGAGTCCTGTCCACCTCCCGGCTGTAGTGCCATGGAGTGGTCCTTCCTTCCCAGGGGCATTTGTGGAGTGCCTGCTGTGTGCTGGGCACCTGGTTTCTGCCCATTGAGCAGAGATGATAGTCACAGGACAATGTGATACCTTACCTCTTTCTGGGTCTGTTTCCCCATCTGCAAAATGAAGTGTTCTCAAAAACAAATATTTTAAATAGCTAAACCACCCTGCCCCAATATACAAAACAGGGAAGTGATAGTTTAATATTTCATTTATTTTATGGCTTTAAACTTAACAATGTTTACTAGTTATAAGGTCAGCCAATGAGAGCAGTGAGTTTGCTTTGATGATTTTAACTTTGGAAATGAAAAGTTTTGGGTGACAGTTGTAGTCTTAACAGCCATGGCATGCTGAGTATTAATGGACTTTGTTGTGGTTGTGAAAATATTCTATGTTTTGACAATTTGCATACCATATTTGCAATTGGTGGCATTTTGTGAGCAACCTGCCTTGCATTCTCAGAATACATTTCACTGGAGATAACAGGAGAGACTGTACCCCCAAGACCTGCACAAAGCTGGATGTTTGCCTGGCACCCCAGGTCCTCGCAGTGAGGTCTACCAGGGTTAATGTTTGCTTTGCAGCTCATTTGAGTTGGTATGATGTTTTTGTAGTTTGAAATTACAATACTTAGGAAAAAAAGCAAGCAATTGTTGCTCCAGACCTTTGACCTCTGACCCTCTAAGCACCTTCAAGGAGCACCAGGGCTCAATGGAAGGTGGTTTGAAAACCTGGCTCCAGCACCTTGAGTGCTGAAGGTCCTGCTGCATTTTAGACATCATCCACCATCCCTCCAGAAGACACATGTGTCTGTGCATTGTCATCTGCCCGTCAGTGTCATGTTTGGCTTTTTGTTCTGTCTCAACCTCCAAGTATCCTCATATTACTAAGACAGGACCTGAGAAACTGGAGCCTGCAGGACCATCATTGGCTGAGCTGAGCTGGAGGAAGCACTGCAGTCGGAGCCAGCACTTGTCTTATCTCCCAGTCTCTGGGAACAGACCTAGAGGGTCCTGTGCCTTCCTATGAGTGTCTGGAGGTCCTATCTGCTCCCTTCTTCCTCGGACTGGCTCTAGAGTTATAGGGCTTGTTAGGGAAAAGGGACAGTTGTAGCAAGAAAGGGTGATATCTTTTTGAAACTCACACCTGACTGTGTCCCTCCTCTGCTCAAGGGGCTCTCCACTGGCCCAGGATGAAGCACAAACTTCTTATTGCCACATATGTGGCCTCATCTCTTGATGCTCCTGCTTTTACCTGTTTTTGCCAACTGTCTCAGTACATTCAGGCTGCTATAACAAAAATACCATCAACTTGAGGGCTTTTCTCACATTCCTGGAGGCTGGAAGTCTGAGATCAGGGTGCCAGTCAGTTTGCTTCCTGGTGAGGCCCCTCTTTCTGGTTTGCAGGTGGCTGCCTTCTTGCTGTGTCCTCACATGGTGGAGAGAGGGTGGAAACAAGCTCTCTTGTGTCCCATCTTATAGTCACTAATTTCATCATGACAGCTTCACCCCCATGACCCTAATTACCTCCCAAAGCTTCCACCTCCTAAAACCATAACACTGGGGGTTAGGGTTTCAACATATGGACTTTGGAGGACACCAACATTCAGTCCATAATGCTGACCCTCACTTTAGGGAACTGCCTTCCCTGAATTTGGCAGGACTGCTCCTCCTCCTGTCTGCACACCTGTGTCCTTTTCCTAGCACGCCCTTTCTGCCACCCCTAGTGGCAGCTCAGGCTCATCTCTATGGGCACGTCCCTCCCCTCCCAGGCCAGGGCAGATACCTCCCTGCACATCTGTCTGTCACAGCCTTGGCCACACTGTGCGACTGTTGCCTTTCTCAGTCTTCCCCACTGTCTGGGGCTCTGTGGGGGCAGGGGTTGTGTGAGATTCATGTTTGAGGCTCCCGTGCTCAGCACAGGGCCCAGCCTGGGGCAGCCAACAGGATGTTGTTGAATAAATGAATGAGTGGAGCTTGCATTCCTGCTGCATTCCCTGCCTAAATGCCCTTCAGCCTTTCTTTGACCCCTGCTTCTCTGTCTTCATGTCCTGATCTCACCACTGCCAGGGCCCACTTCCGATGTCCCTTTCTTCACTGTGCTGGCCCCAGTATCACCTGGGCTTGTCAGAGTGTCTTCCTCACTCTGCTAGGAGCTCCTCAGGGTATGGGGGAGCCATTGGGACACCCAGCCCCAGGCCAGCACACTGAGGGACTCTGCAGATTTCTGCACCTGATAAGGTCATCCTTGACCTTCTTCCTGTCCTACTGAGCTGGTGGTAACCTGACAGTAGCCTGGTGTGAGTAACCTGGTAGTCTCCTGACAGTAAGCTCATCTTGGTCTGCACACTCCAGGCCTGTAATTAGTGTCCCTCTTTGAGCTCCTGGTCCTTCGCTACCTGTCCCAGCATTCCTTTCCCTCTGCTTTCTGGAGCTGCTTTCTTGAGAGGAGGCATGACATATGTGACTCTGTGCCCCCTTCCCCATCCACCAGCATGTCTCACAAAGCTTTATGTACACAGCAGGTGCTTGGTAGATGTCTGTTGAGGAGTTCCCTAGGCACATCAAGCCACATTGGGTGGCTGGTGTAGAAAGGATGTGGAAACCACAAAAAGAAGTTGCTTTTTGCTTGGAAGTCACTAACTGCCTCTGCTTGCTTTTGGCAGTGTGGTTACTTGCCAGTCTTGTGATTCATTTCAACAGAGGTGAGACAGAAATGACCCAATGGCTGGGGCCTTTTCTGGGACTTCTTAAGGGGCCCTTGGGCATTAATAAAGGGGAGATTCCAAAATGATGCAAGGGGTTTGCCAAGAGCCAGCAAGTAGCAGTTGAAAGAGCAAAGGCTTTGTATTCAGGTAGGGATTTGAGCAAGTCCTTTACCAACTCTAAGCTTAAGTTTCTTCCTTATAAAATGAGGAAAATAGTATTTGCTTCTCCAGGAGCTTGTGAGCACCAAAATTACATGTGTAAAGCACTTGAGGTCTTGCACCATCTAGGAAGGGATAGCCATCAAGCCTTAGGTATGCAGAATGGCTGGGGCTTAGCTCATTGCCCGATAAATGCAATTACTTTGGCCTTCCTGTGGATGGAGCAGTTTCTGGACCATGCTTGTGGCCCTATCCTCAGGTCCAAGCATAATACCTGACACCTGAAGCTACGTAGCAGAGCAGGTAAGAACACGGACACTGGAGGCAGACTGCCTGGCTAGCTTCCCACCCCCACTGGCTAATTGGGTCATGTTGGGCCCTTTCTGCTGGGACACTAAAATGGGGTACTAAGCATACCTATGTCATAGGGCTGCATAATACTAGGTGAGATCTATATCATCAGTGACTGGTATTACTTGGTTCATGTTTGTTGAATTTTATTGAATTCTGTCTGATGGGAGAGGGATGGGGGTGCTGGCACGGTGCTTAATTCTTTTTGCAGCACAGGTATAGGTCCCCATCACCTATCCTCACCTCAAGGTTTGTCTCCTGTTCAGCACCTAGTAAGATTTTACAATGAAAAGCTCAAGAAAAAAGAAAACACATGTACAGAATGTTCTAAAGGAAGCTTCATTATGTTCTCTTGAATGTTGATAAACAACTCTCATTCCTGTGTTTGGTGAGAATTTTTGGTGGGTTCTGAATATGTTATGAGTAGCAATTTTATCAGAAATTGTTTGTGTTTGTGGGTGTGTTTGGTGGGGAATTGAAGTAGGTGGTTTTCTGCTGATATTGGAAGCATTTCATGAACTGGGATATTTTGAAACTACTGTTTTATGAAAGTGTTGGGGCTAATTCAATGGCATTTAATTTTCTGTCGATATGCTTTGTTCTTGGAGGGCCAAGGCACTGTGTGCAGGAAAGCGCCTAGCTGTTCATACCTAAAAATGTTCTTGGGTGCCTTCTAAGAGAATGCCTGGCATGGTGCTGGTCCTAGGGATAGAAAACAAAACAGACACAATTCTTTGGGAAGCTGGGAAGTGGTCTTAGATTCACACAGACCTGGGCTTGAGTTCTGGCTCTGTTGTTTATAAGCTGTGGATCATAGGTGAGTGACTTCACCTCTTTGAGCCTCAGTTTCCTTATCTATCAAATAGGGACAATACTGTTACCTGTTTTACAAGGAGATTTTGCGTATGGATTGAGATGAAGTGTGCCCAGTACACTGCCTGGCGTAGGCTCTTATGTCAGCTCTTAGTTTAACTGCTGCTTTTGGGCCCAGAGGCCCATGCAGAGACCCATGCAGCCTGACTTGAGGTCACCCCTGGGCCACTTCCTTTCTCTTGTTCTCTGCCTGGCGCAATGGGCAGGGTCACCTTTGCAGAGGAGGTGGGTGTGCATGTGTGTGTGTGGGGGCGACAGGCCTGGTTTCCTGTGGGTTTGTGGCTTTGCAGTGTTGTCCCTTTACAGTGCCTGTGGGGGTTTCCGAAAGGCAGAGGAGGCAGGTGGTGGTGGATGGAGCAGGGTGTCTTTGGCTGGGGCTCAGTCTTCCTGTCCCTCCACCCAGTCTGCCTCTTGGCTGTAGCATGTACTGAGTGGCCCCCTGGGAGGGTGCTTTGTGTTCCTCTCTGAGCCTCTCGACTACCATGCAAGAAGCAGGTGGAATCCAAGACCCCAGGAGGTTAAACAGTCTTTGAGGGGTCAGAGTTAGTGAGTCTGGGGTGCCGGGATGAGAACCTTGCCCTCTCTTACCCACACCGGGGCTGTCCAGGTGGTTTCAGCAAAGGTGGCACGAGAGGCCTGGGTATGCGCGGTGAGTCCTTCCAAGATCAGCTTCATGTGGCCTGCCGAACAAGATTTCATTTCAGGGAAAAGAGCAAAAAAGCTTTGAAAAGCACCCTCTAGTCTTTTTCTTTTTTCCCCTCTGAACATATACGCTAGTTTTATTTTTCCTGGGAACATACTGTACCAACTTTGAAACCTGAGCTTTTTAGACACAGCGATCCGTTCTGAAGACATCCTGGAGGACAGTTCGTAACAAACGCGTGCCTGGCGTGTCCTCGAGCCAGGCACTGGCCAGGGCGGGGAGGCACGGGGGAGCAGCCCCGTGTGAAGAGGGAGGGACCTCGATCATGTTCCCGGTGCTTTGAGGGCGGAGATGGGGCTGTGACCTGGGTTTGGGTGGGGGCAGGCCGGTGGAAGCCTCTCTGGGGAAGTGACCCAGAGATTACGGTAGGGCCATAACAAACTACCAAAGGCGGCCACGTCTCTCAACTCAAAAATGAGATGCAGAACATGAAGGGACCATTTCTTCATACCCCTGGGGGGCGTGGCTCATTACGTCAAGGGGCTGGGCTTCCATTCCCGGCTCTCCTATTCCTCCACCCAGGCAGGGGCGTGGCCAAGGGCGGGGTTGGGCGAGACAGGAAGCGGAAAGGGAGGAGTCAAGTTTGACTTTAAAAGTCTACAGCCGGAAGTGAGGCTGGATGTACCCGGAAGCGGAAGCGGCATGGTTGGGGGTTTAGGGTTAATTTCACCTCTTCTGCACACGTTTGCCTTGGAGTTGAGGCGTCTCTGCAGGGCTGGGGAGGAGAGGAGTCGGGGCAGGGCCCGCAGCGTGTGCAGACGCTCAGAGGCAGGACGGAGGCAGGGGCCACCAGGTCGCTGTGAGGACGGTGGCTCTGATGTGGGTAGTGGCGTTGGAGGAGGAGCGGAGCGGTTGCATTGATGTTCAGGGGATGCAGCCGCTAACATGGCTGTTCACTGCGTCAGTCCGTGGGAGGGGCTGTTCTGCCTCAGTGGCTGCCTTAGTTCATTTAGTCCCTGCAACAGGCTCAGGACTCAGAGAAGTGAGGTGACGGCACAGATCACATAGGCAGTAAGGGCCAGAGCTGGGATTTGACTGTAGGTCTAACTGAAGGTGAAGTCCAGGCTTTTTTTCCTACGCTCTTCCCAAGAGGCCCAGACGTTCAGGGGCAGGAGCCTTGGAAATCATGGAGGGCTTCTTGGAGCAGATTATGATGTGGTTTATAAACCTTTAAAGTCCCTTCTAATCTGGAGCTCACTCCTCTACATCAATGTTTGCTAAATATTTTTCCTTTGGGAAGACTGACATCTGCCTTCTAACACCTCCAACCCCAAGCCCTTATTGTGGCTTCAGGATGCCAGTGGGTGCCTAGGCAGTGATCATTGTTTCATGATAACAAGATTTGTACCTTTCTTACCATTTTGAAACATGCTGCAACCCCTTCTTGGTCACCCAGGCTGTCAGTGCTGCTGCAAGTTTCACCCACTGGGGGGAGGGCACATAAAGTGAGCCCTCCTGCCAGATAGATCTGTGCTCAAGTCTCATGTCCTTCTGCATGTTCAGTGGAAACTTGGGTGAGTCATTCCACCACTGTGAGCCCCAGTTTTCCCATTTGTAAACATGGAGGTATTAATTTCCCAGCCCTAATTCCTTGACCCCACCACCCCATTCTGAGTGGGTCAGGGTGAGTGGCTCAGTGCTACTCAGTGCTCCTTCCCATTTCTGCAGAAAAGTATCCCTGTGGTAGGAGAGATAAGGAGCTTAGTAAATAGATTAAAATGTACAGTTCAGCTGAGCTTTGGAAATTCTTCAGGTGGTCTGTAAGTCTTATCTGGTTTTACCTCCTAAAATGTTCATATTCGTGGCTCACCTCAGGCCTCTTCTTACCCCACCAGACCAGGGTGCAGCCTCAGCCCTGTCTCTCTGCCTCCAGGGGCCCCCTCCAGGCAGTCCTCCATGTTGACCCTGGAACAACCAGTCTGAAATGCATGGAGGTCTGACCTTTTCTGCCCAGGCAGAAACCTCTCCATGGCTCTCCGTTGTGCTCAAGGTCAAATTCAAGTCCTTTAGAGATTTATGGTCCTTCCTCCTCCTCACTAGACCTCTGATCACTCCAGGGGAGCATTATGCCTTGTTCATCTCTGTATCTTTAGTGCCTGGCAAAGTATCTGGCACTTAATAGGTTCTCAGTAGATGGTAATAATGCTGACTTCCGCTGTATATTGAGCAGGGTTCCTCATCTGCTATTAGGAATTTCAGTTATGGCCCTGTGGACAGTGGTAGCATTATTAGCTCTGTTATATGGAACCTCAGGAAACTGAGGTTCAGAGAGGACAAGGGCCCTGATGGGTCAAAATTATGAGTAAATATACATTTAACCTTTACATCTTGTTAAAGGGAGTTCTGAGACATCTGTTACTTTAATTGGAAAAAAGATTCTGAGCCTTGAATCCTAAGTCTTTCCCAGGTGCAGAGAGAGTCAAGGATTGGCAGGCAGGCCCCTGGTTTGGGCAGGGTGGTGGTGTTCTAGGGCAGTATCCGTCTGTCTGGGGAGAGCTGGGTAGGTGGGAAATCCTGCCTGGTGTCAGCCACACTGGGGTGAATCTTCAGCTGAAATCAGGCCATCGGTTTTATCACCTGCACATAGTGCATCAGTCATGAGCGATGAGCGAGGTGCTTGGGGGACTCTTATCTCTTAGCATCTGCTGACTTCTCGTCGTTATTGCCACTGTGAACATTGAATACTGTATCCAAAATTATTGAAAGTATTGCAAGAAGAAAAAACAATGGCTTTCACCTGTACTCCCGCCACTCGGCACTACTGTTTTAGTGTTCTTGCAGGCGTTGTCCAGGGGCAGCATACACGTAGAGAGATGGTTGGTGGTGAGGAAACATTTTACTTTTTAATGTGGAATGAAGCTGCATGAGCCTGTTTGGAGCTCGCTTATTTGTGACCTGGTCCTATCACATATGAGCTGTGTGACTTTGGCCAAGTTCCTCAACCTTTCTGAGCCTTCACGGCCTCAGCAGTCCACTGGACAGTGCCGCCTCCTGCCTGTCAGTGTTGCTGCTCCCTGACGTTGGTCAGTTTGGCAGGCAAGGAGAGTGTGAGGGGATGTGGTGAGGGGAGGCAGGGAGCCTGGTGAGGAGGGGTTTGTCCAGGCCAAGGAGTTTGGTTTTTACCCTCAGGACAGTAGGGAGCCAGGGGTAGTCTGCTCAACATACTTTATTGTTTCCTGATTCTTAGAAAAGCAGTGGTAATCGCCAGGATCAAGGGACACTGGATCAGGACTGCGTGGCTGAGGGTGGCCATGGTTGAGTGGGAAGATGGTGAGGAAGGGGCAGGGCAAGACAGAGGGGGGACAGAAGGATCTGGCCCTTGACAGGACTGGGGGCCACCTGGGAGCTGGGTGCCATGGTCTAGCTCTGGGGTGCTGAGGGACCAGAATGGGACACAAGGATGTGGGCCAGGGGCCCTTTCAGGAGAGCCTGGGCTGAGCTGGGAGCATGTCATAGGTGCTCCAAGGGGTGTCAGGGAAGAGCTGGGTCTCTGCAGATGGGGAAACTGAGGCCTGCAGCTGCAGTACGACTTCTCCACAGAACCCGGCAGGTTGAGAGGTATGAGCTCATGTCCCCTGCTCTTTTGCACCATGGCCCACTTTGGTCTATACTGCCAGCTCCCAAGGACAGAGGGGATCATCAGGCCCAAGGATGTGTGACTCCTGATTTCTTAAACATGGAGCCAAAGACTAAGTCTGTCATCAACCACGGATTCATTATCCTCTGTTGCTGCGCCCAGATACCTTCCAGCTGCCCTGCCTGTTATGTGTTAGAGATTATTCTTGACCTGGTGATGATGATTATTCTTGATTATCATTATGTTTTATTTTTCCACTTAATTATTTTGGGGAAGTTTGTGGTTCACAGTATTTGTGAACCACAAGTACTGTGAGACCTGGCTGCATCCTGTGTATAACTGCTCTTTTATAAGTGTTCTAAGGCCTGAATCAAGAAAAATGATCATTTGCTATATAGGACATTATTGTGACAATTGGTGATGTTTGAATATGGAATGTATCAATGATACAATTTCCGATTTTGAAAATTTTGTTGTGATTTTATAATGTCCTAGGTCTTAAGAGATAAAAGTCACAGTATTCAGGGTGAGATGTCATGATGTCTGCAACTTTCAAATGATCTATAACAACATGCACACACATATATATATCTTTATAGATAGATAAAGCTGATGGGAAAAATGTGAACAATTGGTGAATCTAGATGAAGGTATAAGGGAGTTCATTGTGCTATTCTTGGAACTTTTCTGTAGGTTTTTTGAAACTTTACAAAACAAAAAGTTTTTAAAAAAGTATTCCTAGTGGCAGAGGCATCTTGGGCAGCTGCGGTGTCCACCTGTCTGTCCTGTGGTCTTGGCTCTTCCTGTCTCTGTTGCCTCAGGCGGAGCAGGCTGCTTGCTCCAGAGTTCCATTCTGGGTGGCCTCTTGGGGGCCAGTTTTGAGATAAAGGCAGAGGCTTTTGATGAAATTCATTCCTGCCTCTATAGAGAAATCATTACAATTTTAGAATCTTCGCTTTCAGATCAATTTTCCTTCAAATTTTCATTTCTTTCCTTCCCCTACATTTTTCTTAAAGTTGTATTACCTTTTAGGATTACTGAAGTAGTACTTGTAGTTCTAGCTATTCGATTAGAGAAGAGAACAAAGAAATTAATAGACCTTCTTTCTCTCCATCCCTCCAGATTCTATCCTGTGGAATGGGGTGGAGGTGGGACCTCCTGAACTGTTCCCATGCTTTTGGGAAAACATACACGTGTGAACATCTCATAGGGCTTGGTTTCTTCTTTTCATTGTTTATCCTTTGCTAACCTGGTTAGCCTCCTGCTAACCTTGAAGACTCAGCTGGGGAACACCTCCTCCAGGAAGCCCCTAGGCTCTGAGCTCTGATCTCAGCCCAGTGCAATCATCTGCTTACTAGCTGCCTCCCCTGCTGGATCTTGGGTAACGTGAGGGCAGCTGCTGTTCCCATTTCACCGTCTGCACTCAGTCTGGAAGCCCGGGAGACGCACAGTCAGTGTTGACGGAGTGATTGGAGGGCAGGCGAGGAGTCCTGGGCGAGGAAGCCACGTGAGCAGACCCTTGCAGGTAAGGGAAGCTTTCTAGTTCAGACATTTCTTCTAGCCCCGGGGAACAGAGTCCCAGGCCCTGAGCACCTGGCGACAGAGAAGGTCATGTTGGGGCATGTGCTCACTGCCACCCTGGCGCTCCTGTGCCCTGGCTGATTCTGCCCTGGCAGTGGTGTCCTGTGTAGGCTGGGCAGGCTGGATGGCCATGGGTAGCCCATGGCCAGGGCTGGGTCCTTTCTTCTCCTGGGGCTCAGAACAGGCCTAGCCAGCCAGGGGTCTCGGGGGTGATAGGAGGGAACACAGGCCAGGGCTGGAGCAACACAGCATTTAGACATGGGCCTGGTGTGTCTCTATCTTTCCATCGTCCCCACTCCTTCCTCATTAAAAGCACTGTTTTCTGCAGCTGGGATTTATTAACGTTATCTGCAGCTGGGATTCATTAATGTTATCTCCATTGGTTGGTGCCAAGGGAACAGGTCACTGCCAGCTCAAGGAAGTTGAAAGTTCAGCAGGATGTAAAGCTGAGGGGCTGGATTCTCAGCCAGTGTGATCAGGCAGTGTTGAAGAAAGCATCCTTTGCTCTGAGTAGCTTTCCTGAGCTCTCCTGCCAAGTCAGACCAGAGGGCTCCATGCTGGTCTGATCATGGGATCCTAGACATTAGAAGCATTAGACGAATGTTTCCAAAGGATGTCCCTTAAGGGAAAGGAGTGGGGCAGGGAATTCCTGCATGGAGTGGTGTGGGATGGGTCCATGGAAGAGTGGTCAGTGTCATTTGGGGAGCCTGTGGAAAGACATGAGAAATTCTGCTTTTCTGTTAGTTTTTGATTATTACTGATAAATTATTACTGATAAATATCAGGCTTGGCTATTGAATGTCTACATGGCTTTGCGGGAATATGCACATCACCAGATTTGAAACCAGCATTGTCCCTACTTAATGGCAGCATAAATTGAGTGATGAAGTGACTTTGTACAGTCAGGGCTTGTTGACTCATTCAGTCAGCAGATGAGCCCCAGTTCCATGCTAGGTGGGGGGTTGGAGTTTTGAGATGAGAGAAGCACAGTCCTGCCCTCAAGGCACTCCTGCTGTAGGTACTTTTTGAGGTTGAATCACCAGTATTTAAGACATTTAAAGATTCTGTCTTCCCACACCCATTACCATTGTGCCCTTGTGATCTTGGCATTCACCATAGAACACATACTGAAGGGATTTGAGATGGTTTATATTACAGCAGGCTCTGTGTCCTGTTGTCTCTGTTTCTTGTGGTGGTGGTGGTGGTGATGGTGGTGATGGTGGTGATGGTGATGGTGGTGAGGGTGGTGGTGGTGGTGATGATGGTGGTGGTGGTGGTGATGATGGTGATGGTGGTGATGATGTTGATGGTGATGGTGGTGAGGGTGGTGGTGATGATGTTGATGGTGATGGTGGTGGTGATGGTGATGGTGGTGGTGATGGTGATGGTGGTGATGATGGTGGTGATGATGGTGGTGATGATGGTGATGATGATGGTGATGATGGTGATGGTGGGTGGTGAGGGTGGTGGTGATGTTGGTGAGGGTGGTGGTGGTGATGTTGGTGAGGGTGGTGGTGGTGGTGGTGGTGATGGTGGTGAGGGTGGTGGTGGTGAGCAGATTGTTGGTGGTGGTGGTAAGGAGGGCAGTGGGTGTGAAGTGCTATCTCATTGTGACTTTGAGTGTATTTCCCTGTGATGCTGAGCGTCTCTCCATGTGCTCGTTGGCCATTTGTGTACCCTCTTTGGAGAACAGCAGGGGTGGTGTGGAGGGTAGGCTCCATGCTGCCATCTCTGGGATGTACTAGATAGTACTATGGATCTGGCTAGGTCAGGCTGCCTGGTCCAAGCCACCTCTCATTTCTGGCATGCTCTAAATTAAAATATTCAGTGCATTCAGTTATCTTTTAATTCTCAAGTTGAGGTGCTCACAGGTGAAATTTAAGACATCCGTAGAGCCGTGAAAAAGCCATGTGCCCTTGGGCGGGTCACATCTGTGAAGTGAGGATAGCCATACACTCGTGGTGAGGGTTGAGGGAGCTAACCTACTTGATGCTCTCGGCTCAGTGCCTGGTCCATGGAAGCCCACGGTTGAGGCCAGCAGTTGTCAGGAATGGCTATTTAGTTTTGGGGGCCCCTTGTTTAAAAGTGATTAAGAATTTCAAGATGGCAACAAAAGAGCTTAGACCAAGCTTGGGCCCTTCAAAGCTCAGGGTCCTTTGCAGCTGCACAGGTTGCACTCCTGTGAGTCCAGCCCTGGCTGTTGTCCTTAACCACCATCAGTGTCATATTCACTTTGTAGAAAGGTGGCTGTCCCAGGGTGGAGGAGGAGGTGAGGGGGAAGCTGGGGGCGGGGAAGTGAGTGAGAAGGCAGCTGGCGAGGTCCAGGCCAGAGTGGAGGAGGCCTGAGGGAGACAGTGGCCACTGCCAGGGCGGGGAGAGGTCACATGAGAGGGATTAAGTGCTAACTCTGGTAGGATTTGGGGACTAGTTGGATGCAAGAGGGAGGAAGGGGGGGGGCATCTAGGTGGACTCACAGGTTTTAGACCTGGATGAGTGGCCAGAAAGCTGTGCTCTTTGCAGAGATAAGGCCCCGAAGAGGAGGAGCAGGTTTGGGGGAAGACAATGAATTCCAAGAATTTGGAACACTTCTTGGCCAACACTGAGTGCCTCCCGCATGCCAGGCACTGTTCCAAGTGCTTGATGTGGGATAGTGCATGTAGGGCTTGCCAGACCCTGGGAGGTAAGGGCTGTTGTTACAGACAAAGAAGCTGAGGCACAGAGAGGGTAAGAAACTTTTCCAAGACCACATAGCTGGTGTGGTGAGCCTGGAGCCTGTGCTTTAGCCTCTAGGCTCTGCTGCTTTTCGAGTGAAAGCATGCAGCACCCCCTGTAGCTGCTGTAGACAGACCTTGCCTTTCAGCTGGTTTTTACATGTGGCAGTCCACATTCTGCCATGGACTGAATGGAGGTCCCCAGAAAGATATTTCCATGTCCTAACTCTTAGAACCTGTGAACATTACCTTCTATGGCAAAAGATGTGGTTGAGGATTTGAAAGGAGTTTGTCTTGGGTTAGTTGGGTGGGCCCTAAGTCCAGTGACAAGTGACCTTATGAGGGTGAAGCAGAGGGAGATTAGAAGGCACACAGGCAAAGGTGATGTGAAAATGGAGCAGAGCGATGCGTCCACAAGCCCAGGAACACCAGCAACCACCAGGAGCTGGAAGAGGCAAGGGGGGATTCTCCCCTGGATCCCCTGGAGTGAGCAAGAACCCGCCAACACTTTGATTTTGGCACAGTGATACTGAATTTTGACTTCTGGCCTCCAGAACTGTGAGATCATACAATTCTGTTGTTCTAAGTCACCAAGTTTGTGGTACGGGCTAACCTTGCAGATACTGGAGGTTCGGTTCCACACTACTGCAATCAAGCAGATATCTCAATACAGTGAGTCACATGAATTTTTAGATTTCCCAGTGCATATAAAAGTTATGTTTACACTAAACTGTAGTCTATTAAGTGTGTAATAACATTATATCTAAAAAATATATACATACCTTAATTTAAAAATACTTTAATGCTAAAAAATGACAACAATCCTCTGAACCTTCAGTGAGTCAGTCTTTTTGCTGGTGGAGGGTCTTGCCTCAGTACTGATGTCTGCTGACTGATCAGGTGGTGGTTGCTGGAGGTTGGGGTGGCTGGGGTATTTCTTAAAACCAGACAATAATGAAGTTTGCTGCATCGATGGACTCTCTCTCACGAAAGATGTCTCTGTAGCATACGATGCTACTTGGTAGCATTTTGCCCATAGTAGAACTTCTTTTGAGATTGCGGTCCTCTCAACCCCTGCTGCAGCTTGATCTACTTAGTTTGCTTAATATTCTTCATCCTTTGTTGTCATTTCAACAGTGTTCACAGCATCTTCACCAGGAGTAGATTCCATCTCAGGAAACCACTTTCTTTGCTCATCCATAAGAAGCAACTCCTTTATCCATACAAGATTTATCATGAGATTGCAGCAATCAGTCCATATTCTAGTCCACTTCTAAACCTGCTGTTTCCTCACATCGAGTGACTCTCACGAAGTCATGAACCCTCAAGTCACCATGAGGGTTGAATCAACTTCCAAACTCCTGTTAATGTTGATATGTTGACCTCTTCCCATGGATCACGAATGTTCTTCATGGTATCTAGAATGTGAATCCTTTCTAGGAGGTTTTCAATTTACTTTGCCCAGATCCTTCAGAGGAATTACTACCTATGGCAGCTAGAGCCTTACAAAATGTATTTCTGAAATAAGACTTGAAAGTTGAAATTACTCCTTGATCAGTGGGCTTCAGAATGGATGTTGTTTTAGCAGGCATGAAAACAGCATTGATCTCCTTGTACATCTCCATCAGAGCTCTGGGTGAGCAGTAATATTTTGAAAGGAATCATCTTTTTCTGGGCAGTAGGTCTCAACAGTGGGCTTAAATTATTCAGTTAAACCATGCTGTAAACAGAGGTGCTGTTAGCCAGCCTTCATTGTTCCATTTATAGAGCACAGGCAGAGTAGATTTAGCATCATTCTTAAGGGCCCTAGGATCTCGCATTGGTAAATGAGCATTGGCTTCAACTTAAAGTTGCCAGCTGCATTCGCCTCTAACAAGAGTCAGCCTGCCCTTGGAAGCTTTGCAGCCAGGCATTGATTTCTCTCTAGCTATGAAAGTCCTAGATGGCATCTTCTTCCATAGAAGGCTTTTTTATCTACACTGAAAATCTGTTGTTTAGTGTAACCACCTTCATCAGTGATCTTAGCTAGATCTTACAGGTAATTTGCTGCAGCTTCTCCATCAGCACTTGCTGCTTCACCTTGCACTTTTATGTTACGGAGATGGCTTCTTTCCTTTAACCTCATGAACCAACCTCTGCTAGCTTCAAAATTCTCTTCTGCAGCTTCCTCAGCTCTCTCAGCCTTCATAGAATTGAAGATAGTTAGGGTCTTGCTCTGGATTTGGCTTTGGCTTAAGGGAATGTTGTGGTTGGTTTGATCTTCTAACCAGACCACTAACAGTTTGTCCATATCGGCAATAAGGTTGTTTCTTTTTCTTATGCTTGGTGTGTTCACTAGAATAGCACCTTTAATTTTCTTGAAGAACTTTTCCTTTGCATTCACAACTTGGCTAACTGGTGTAAGAGACCTAGCTTTTGGCCTGTCTTGGCTTTTGACATGCCTTTCTCACTAAGCTTAACCATTTATAGCTCTTGATTGCTATGCAACTCTTTCTTGAACACTTAGAGGCCATTGTAGGGTTATTATTTGGCCTAGTTTCAATATTGTGTTTCTCAGAGAATAGGGAGGCCCAAGGAGAGGGAGAGAGATGGGGGAACAGCTGCATGGTGGAGCAGTCAGAACACACACAACATTTATTGATTAAGTTTGCCATCTTATATGGATGTGGTTTGTGGTGCCTTAAAACAATAACAATAGTAACATCAAAGATCACTCATCACAGATCACCATAACAAATATAATAATAATGAAAAAGTTTGAAATATTGCAAAATTACCAAATTGTGGCAGAGAAACACGAAGTGAGCATGTGGTGTTGGAAAAATGGCACCAATAGACTTGCTGGACTTGGGGTTGCAACAGACCTTCAATTTGTAAAAAACACACTATCTGTGGAGTGCAGTAAAACGAGGTATGCCTATAGTTTGTTACAGCAGCCACAGGAAACTAATACAGTCTCCATCCTGGGAGTCCCAGGGTCTGGACTCTGTGGAAACTGGGCTGGCAGCTCTCAGGGACCCAGCTATTTCATTCTGTTGAAAGTCATGCTAAGTCCTAAAGCTGGGTTTGATTAGGAGATAACACAGCTGAATGTCCCCGAGCATCTTCCCATGTGTGATGCTGTGGTCTCACATAGTCATGATGGGGCTGGCTCCAGGCCAGCATGGATATGCCTGTTTTGCTGGCGGGGGAAGGAAGTGGTGGTGGGTCGCTTTGAGGTGGGCATGAAGGCATGGGGTTGCTTTTGCACAGCTGTCTGGGAATTCTCCCTGCTCTGCAGTTCGTCTGCAGTCCTGTACGCCCTCATTAAACACCACCTGAACTGGGTTCTGAAGGCCTGCTGCTGGCCTGTCTGGCTGTGATGAATGCAGTGTAGCCTGATGCTAAGGGACCCAGACTTTGGAATGAGGCACACTTGGGTCCCAGACCCTGCTCCTAGCTGGACAAGTCACTTAACCTCTCTGAGCCAGTTTCCTTAACTGTAAAGTGGGGATGATGATGATGGTAGTAATGCTATGTCCTTAGCAGGTTGTTTTGATGGTTAAAGAGCTAACAGACTGGCAGTGCCCACACTGGGCCTGGCGGTTGGACAAGATGGTACCTTTGCCCTGTTGACATGACTGCTTTGTGTGAGTCAGTATGTTAACCAAAATACAAACAATGACATTCTCGTTTTGGAACTTAAACAAATGTAAAACCTCATCTGAATTGTGTGGAAGAACCAAGAGCTCTGGCTCCACCCACCCCTGCCACTTGGCTCATGTGGCCTTTGGAGGTGACTTCTCTGGGACCCTTACCAGGAAAGACCAGGGTTGGGTAAAATGGGTGCTGAGGGTTTCCCAGGCCCTGGCTAACTTGGCTGTGGTGATGTGTCCTGGTGAGTCCCACCTCTGCTGGCCCTGTGACCACCTTGGTGGGCCTTCAAGCAGCTGAGACCAGACCACGCGTCAGACCAGTGGTCTGCAGTAGCTCCCACGGCCCTCCAGCAGGATGAGGTCCAAGCTCACAAGCCCCTCGGTGACCTTCCCCAGGCCCCACTGACCTCTGAGCCACCTACCTGTCTGGCTGACAGTCTGCGCCATCCCAGACCTGGCTGAGCCTGAGCTTAAGGTCAGCTGTGCAAACTGCTCCTTTTCCTCCCTGCTTGGCTCCATCACTGTGGCACCGTGTTCCCCATTGTGTGAGCCAGATGCCATGGGGAGGTTTAATCCCCTGTGCTTGCCATGTCCTCCCAGTTGTCCCCTTAAAATAGCTTTCAAACATGCCTAGTTCTTCATCCTCACTGTACCATGACCCCGGCCCAAACTTCTGCCCTCTCTCTTGGACATGATGACAGCTGCCTGGTCTTTCCCATCAAATTTGGCCCTTCAGTGCATCTTCCACATGGCATGCAGTGTGGTCCTTTCAAACCGCAGCACCCATGAGGCCACAATCCTGCTTGGAGCCCGCAGTGGCTCTGGTCACCCGGGGGAAACAATGTAACTCCTTCCTGGGCCCAGCGGCTCTGTGACCCAGGCCCTCCCTGGCTCCTTGCTCTCCCTGCATACACCAATGCCATCCATCTGGAATGTTCTGGGATTTTCCCCACTGGATTAGCCCTTCTGCTTCAGCACTTAGCTCAGCATCACTTCTTGGTCAGAGTCTTTGGGGACCTCTCTGTCCAGAACAGTTTGACACCCCCTACCTTCCCACCAGGCCAGGCTCTTTCCCGTCGGTGGTGTCAAAGCCCACTGAGCAGTCGCGTAGGTCAGATCACACAATGTAAGCCAAATCTGGCAATGCCAAGGCTGGTAGAGGTGCGTGGAGGTCAGGCTAGGTGAGTGGGTCGGCAGAGGTGGGTGAGCTGCAGGGGCTGAAGCCACCTGACAGGGGGTGAAGAGGTGGCCCAGACTCCAGAGGACAGCTGGAGACAGCCTGGAAGGACCGTGGAGGGCAGAGAGGGGCAGAGGTGGGGTGTTGGGGGCAGAGGGAGGCCCGCTTTGTTTTGATGGGAATGGCCCAGGTATGTTGCAAGGCAATGCTGGAGGGAGGGACACTCAGGGCCAGGGTGAAGGAGGGGTCTGGCAAAGGCGGGAATGAGCAGAGACCAGGGCAGGGAGCAGGGCAGGGGTAGGAGGGGAAGGGGTGTCGATTTGGGGTGGTGGCTTGAGGCTGATCCTCTCTGGTTTGCAGGTCAGTTTTCTTCTTTATTTCTTAATGAAGAAATACCATTTTTCTCTCTCCTGGACATTCTGTGCGGTTTATTCCTAGCTCCTTTTGATTTGGTTATAAATGGGATCACCTTCCGGTTTTACCCACTTATTGGTGTTGCTGGTATAAGGAGAGAAAGTTACTGCTTTTGGCCCTCACCTCCCACCTTGCAACTTTGGGGGCCTCTAAAAATCCTGTCGGTTATGGCGCGGACCTGGCATCTGGACCCTCACCTGCTGGGTGCCTTTGGTGCTCTTGTCTCTGGCCTAATTTCTTCTCTGCTTCCTTGGCCTTACCCTGCCCTATCCTGTTCCCTCAGTTCTTCTTTTCGTTCCCTGCCCTGGCAGGAGCTTTCCACCTTTTCTTTCTAAGAATTCTCTTTTTTCAAACAGCCTCGTTTCTCTACCCCCAGATGGAAATTGCTTTCTCGGTTTAATCCTGATCTCAAAGGTTATGATGTCAAGGAGTGTGTGATGTGGGTTTTTCATGCTGTTTGTGACCCACTTGTCATGCAGCAAGTGTGATGGACATCTCATGCCTGCACAGTTTGGATCTACCGTAGTTTATTTAGCCAGTCCCTAGCCGTGCCCTTTTTTGTGGAGTATTCCCTTAGGATAGACTCTAGAAGGGAAGCTACTGAGCAGAAGCTCCATGAAGTTTTCACAGAAACTGCCAGTGGGCACTCCAGAAAACTTGGGCCAGTTTGTAGCCACCGAGCGTGAACCAGAGCGGCACTGTCCTGGAACCATGCCAACAACGAGGGTTTGAAAACTGCCAATGTGATAAGTGAAAATGATTATTCTGGTTCTCATTTCTTTGGCTACTTTGTTTTCTGTGTCTTGGCCATTTGCTTTTCTTCTTTTGAGAATTACTTCTTCATTATTTATACTAATTTTTCTACTGGTGTGTTGCTTAAAACAATTTTGACTTGTAAAATTTCTTAATCTATTAAGAATATTAACCTGTGGTTTATTATGTGTTACAAATGTTTTTTTTCCCAACTTGTGGTTTGACATTTTTGCTCTATGATGCTTTTGCTGTGCAGAGATTTAAAACTCTTGCCTTTTGTGAATGTTTGACCTTTTCTTTCCTCCCCAAGAGTCTTTTAAGTATTTTTTTTTTTTAGGAGATTTGTGGTTCCTCTGTTTTAATTTAAATTTGTTATCCACCCAAAGGTTGTTTTGCTGTGAATATAGGTGGATATCCAGTTTTATTTGTTCCCAAATAGCTAGTACTTTATTCCAATACAGTGTTAATGGGTCAGCTGTTACTTCTTCACCTTCATGTGTTTTACATTGCTGTGTCTGTCCTTAGATCTGCTTTTGGTCTTACGCTTCGTTTGTGGCTCTCTCCTTAGGAATAAAAACAGGGCTGCGTCGAACAGCTGCATCGAACAGCCCTGTTTTTATTCCTAAGGAGAGAGGCACAAACCTCCAGCTTGAAGATTTCAAACCAGAATTTTCTTATCTGGACTAAAAAGATGGACTTCACATCTGAGGGTGGTGACTGCTCCCTGGAGGGGCCAGTGGCTGTATAGGGTGATCACTCCCCTCCACCCCAGTTCCTCTGAAATATTCTCATCCTTTCTTTCTACTTAATTATGTTCCACCTGTGGCTTCAGGCCCAAATACAAACCCTTTATTTAACTCCAAACATTTGCTCACCACCTCCTCCCAGCAAGGCCCTGTGCTAGGGATTGCCAGATGAACGCAGCAGGGCACCTGCCTCCAGAAGCCTTCCTGGACCCACGTTCATCTCTGGCCATCCCAAGATTCCTACCTGGATATAGGTCGGGAGGCAGACCCAGGCCCACCCCACTACCATCCCTGTGACGGAAGGTTCTTGGCCTTCAAGTGCTTCATATCTGTGCTTGTGACCACTGATGAGAAGCCTGGAGTGTCCACGGGGCAAAGCTGGGATCTACAGAGCATGTACTTCGTGCCAGGCAGGGTCTGCCTTCTACCATGTCAGGTGGCCCGTTGTCATCATCCTTGCTTTCCAGGTTGGGGAAGGGAGGCAGAGAGAGTGGGGGTAACTTGACCATGTTCCCACACACAGAAAGGGGGCAGTGCCAGCCTGTAGCTGGAGGCCTACCTCATAGCACGATTCTCTGTTGCTATAGCTCTGGAAATGTGGCCCAGATAACTCATCTGAAGTCGTGGAATCTTTGTTAGCTTTGTTCTTTTGAGGAATAAAATGATCCATAGAAGGAAAGCTGTTGTATCAAGAGCTAGTGCTGCTGATGCAAACGAAGGCATCCCTGGGACTTCCCTCACTCAAGACCCACTGTGTGTGATGCTTCGAGGCTGGTACTTTACAGAGAGGAGGATCTAACCTACACAGTGAATGTCAAACCGGAGATAGTACCAGTTTGCACAGGAGAAAGTGGAGGCTTGGAGAGGTCAGGTGGTGTGTCCACAGCTACATGGGGGAAGGTGGCTGAGCTGGGATTCTAGCCTTGATCTCGGTTCTGAATTGCTATGATGGTCCATGCCACTGATTCATGAAAAGGTTAGGAAAATGTTGGATTTTAGTCAAAAAAGGTAAGTGTTGTAAAAAGTATACACTGAAATTTTATTTGAGAATTTGAGGATTCCTGTATGTACACAATTGTAGCTTCCTAAATATCAGAGATTACCTGTACTTATATAGAAGTTGCTGCTTTTCAGAGAATTTTCAAATTAATCTCATTTGGTTGTCAGAACAACCCTTTGTGGTGGGCCAGATTCCCATCCCCAACTCCTTTTTGCAGATGGGAATAACTTGGCCAGTGCATTTTTCTTAGCCTGCTTTGTGTTGCTATAACAGAACACCACAGACTGGGTAATTTACAAAGAAAAGAAATTTATTTCTTACAGTTCTGGAGGCTGGGAAGTCAAGGTTGAGGGGCCTACAACTGGTGTGGGCCGTCTTGCTGCCTCCCATGGTGGAAGGCAGAACGGCACGAGAGTGCACGCAAGAGGAAGCAAGAGGAAGGGGCAGAACTCAGCCTTTGTCAGGAGTCTGCTCCCAAGGTATCGGCATCAGTCCCTTTGTGAGGGTGGAGCCCTCTTGACCTTATCACTTCTTAAAGATCCCGCCTCTCAGCACTGTTGCATTGGGGATTAAGTTTCAACATAGGACCTTTGGGGGATGCATTCAAACCATAGCAGAATTTGACTCTTACTAGCCATGGAACTAGTTGTATAAATGCAGGGCTGTGGCATGTCAGCTGAGGGGGTGTGGGTCCATTGAGCAGTCACAACAGAACCAACACCTGTCATGGACAGACCATGTCCACGTGCCAGGCACAGCCATGAGATTCCCAAGACCAGACATCTGGGGACAGTGGAGCTGGGATTGGTACATCCAAAGGCCTTCAAGGAAGGAGAACTTATAGAACCCCAACTGATGCTGTCAGCTGATGCTGTCAGCAGTTTCCCAGGTGAAGACAGATGAAAGCCTTTCATTTGCATCTGGTCTTTGGTTTGCATCTCAGCAGCTAAATGCTGGGTCACCAGGACGACTGGGGGCCGAAGCCGAAAGCTCAGAACAGATGGCATTGGATTTATTTTTGCAAATCATAAGAAAGGGAGTGCACAACAATCTGTTAGCTGTGTTGGCATCTGATTTAAATTTTTTAATCAGAATTCTGGACTCTGTTAGGTATTGTATCTTATTAAATCTAAGATGCTGTCAATTGGGAGATGCATCATTATTTTTGTACCACTAAAGAGAGGGAAAAAAATGTCCTTCATTAAACGATGACAAGTCATTGAATGTAAGATGCATCCTGATTTCAGAAATGTTAAAAAGTGAAAAAAATGTGCAGCTTAGGATCAGTGCAATATGGTAGCATTCCCTTGTTTGTGTGTTGGTGGACCACTTCCAAGGGTTGGTTTTGTGCCTGGCTGGCTGGCTCTGTGCTGGGCATGGTGGGGTGAGAAGGTGTTTGCAGTCCCTGCTCCCGAGAAGCACACAGAGAGATCAGGTATTTAGAAATATTGACGGATTATTTTTGATCATTTGTTAATTGATGGACTCTTTCAATCGCCAAGTATTTCTTGAGCATCTACTATGTGCTGGGCATCATTCTAGGTACTAGGGACGCCACCATGGACAAAACTCACAGGGATGACTCTTTCCATGGCAGCAAATATTCACCTTCAGCAGTGAGCCTCACACATTATGATACAGAAAAATTTATGGGCAAAATTGAGAGAGCCAAGCCCCGCCTCTAGACATTGCCATTCATTAGGTCTAGGGTGGACCCAGGAAGCTGCATTTTAACAAGCACACCAGGGACTTGGGATACACAGGACTTTAGACCAAAATTTGAGATAATAGAGCTTCAGTTTGAATGACTTCATGATATCCTGTTGTATAAATGTTCCACAGTACATTCAGTTGTTGGAGATTTAGCACATATTTAGTTGGTTCTTTATTTTCCCTGTTGTAAACAACACATCCGTGAATGTCCCTGTAGCTAAATACTTGTGTAAGTCCTTCATGATTTCTTTGGGGTAACTCAGGCAGCAGTGCTGGAGGTGAATTTTTAAGGGTGAGTTAGGCATTTGCTGTAGTTCTTCCAGCCACTGTAACTGGCCTTGAAGCCAGACTGCCTGGATTCAAATCCCACTTAGTAGCTGTGCACTTCTGAACAATTTTTTAATTCCTAAAATACCTACTTTTTAGGGTTATTGTAAGGATGAAATGTAAAGTGCTTGGTAAACATTCGTGGTTGTGGTAGTGGCTGTTGGTATTAAAAGGCATTGCAAGTAGAGGAGGGAATACTGTTGTCTCTGAACAAATGAGTGCATTTCCTCCTTGGACCCACCAGTGTCACTGTGGAGGGAAGCCCAGGACATGAACAGCCAAGTGTTCATATACCCTTTGGTGCTGGAGAATCGACTTTGTTGTCACAGATGCAATTTTAGCTTGTTTCCCACACTGTCGGCAGGAGCATCTTCCCACCACACGGGTCTGGGGTGTGTTTCTCTGCTCACATCTCCTGTCTGACTTTCCGCTGCCGGGGGATGAGTTGTAAATTCCTTTACACACTGGACAAGGAAGGAAGGCCTCTTAGAAGCTGGCTCCACCAGGCTAGGCCCCCTTCCCTGGGTGCTCTGTGCTGGTTTGTGGAGCAAGAGTGTCTCTGGGGGAAGACTGCCTATGGGAGGTGATGGTTGAACGGGCCTTTAAGGAAGGAATGGGGGTTTCCCAAGTGGGGAGAGAAGAAAGCACTGTCTGGCTGATGAGCCGGCCTGTGTTTAGGCGATGGGAGTAGTTTGTTATGGCTGGGGGTGGGGAGTTGGGGGTGGGGCTGCGTATGAGTAAATTTGCAAAAGGTATTCAGTGGGCCGGGTTGAAGGGGCTCCATTCCCCAGGGCTGCAGAGCGGGACGGTCCCTGTGTGCAGTGGGCCGTGCACGTGGAGGCCTTACTAACTTTCCTTATGTCTGCCTTTTCAGTACTCCCTTTTCTAGGCTGAAATGCACCCTCTTTTATTCATTTTATATTTCCCTTTTTTAAAGGACTGTAGACATTTGACAGATTCCTTGTCCAGTTGCTCAAGGCACAGTAGGCTTCCCTTCAGTTATTTAGCTTGTTGTGAAATAGGGACTTGGAAAGGGACCAGTCTCTTCACACTCTTTGTGGTAAGTCCCTTCTGGGAATCAGATTCGATGTCCTAGAGGGGTTTTCTTGCAGTGGTTTTGATGTGAGAATGACCAAATTATTAAAATAATTTAATGGACTAAAGTGCATATAGACACCTGAAACTTAGGAGCAAGTGTCCCCAATGTACCCTCTTCACACTTTCACGGAGTTGCTTCTCTCTTCCGCCTCCGCCTGTGTCCTGCTTTGCTCCTGTCTTCCTCCTGCCGCAGTGGTGTCTTCCTGCAGGCAGTATTGATCAGAGCTGCAGAAAGAAGCTGCTGCTGCTTACCAAGGGCAGCAGGGATTGGTCAGTTAGAGATGGTTTGGGGGGCTGCAGAAATGGGCCTTGAACTCTCTCTCTGGTTCCACAGCCAGTATTTAGTAAGCACCTGCTGTATACAAGGCCCTGGGCTAGACTCTGAGATGTGTAAGATATGAATCCAGACTTTCAGAGCTGGAAGTGGCCTCAGAGGGGGTTATTTCATTCTGTATTGCTCAGTGAGCATGCATGCTTCTGTCGGTATGTGAGAAGATTTTAGGTGGCACGTAGACAAACATATTTTATTTGAATAATATTTTAGGGTGGGTTAGGGAAAATATAACTAGCACGTTAAGCCTATGATTTTTGTGGATAATTTTGCTTAGAATAAGGCTGAATTAGTATATGGATTTTTCAAGAGTCAGTAATTTTAAAGAAAAATATTAAGCACATAAAGGTAAGGTGCAAAGAGCATGCGGAGACTTTTTGGAGTTCCCTACAATGTTCTGTATCTCGATTGTCAAGACTCTTTGAGCTGTACATTTAAAGGGTAAACTGTACCTCAGTAAGGTTGATTTTTAAAAAGTAAATGCATATTGTATGCATTTTATGCAGAATCTCAACAGCAGCAACTGGATGCCTGGGCTGTGGGAAACATCATCCTGTCCAAATGCTCATTTTTTCAGGGGACAGAATTGAGGTCCCCGAGAGGGTGCAGGTCACACAGCAAGTTAAGAGGAGAATGCGCTTCAGAACCCAGGGCTCCCTTTCCCACTCAGAACTTTCCTGTTCTGAGGAAGACCTCTGGAGCCGAGGCTGAAGGGGCAGGGACAGCTGGGGCCTCTGCCCAGGGATCAGGATGCTGTGGGATGTCGAGCAGGTGTCTGAGCCTCTGGGAAGCCAGGAGCCAGGAGGGCGGGTGGAGCTTGATTTGGAGGCCTTGGCTGGAGAGAGTGGATTTGCCTGCGTAGTGGTCAGGCGGGTGGCAGAGGTGGGTGTGTGTGGCTGTGGCTTGTCACAGAAAACCAGACTGTCCTCAGGTTAGCAGGTAGGTGGTATGGGTTTATTAGAATCTCTAAGGGATGCCCGCTTCTGTGAAAAGGTTGCGAAGCCTCCTAGTGCAGGAGTGGTTTTGTGAGTATCAGGATCAAAGAACCAGCATTTAAATGTAGGGGTAAAGGGGTTACATAAACATTCCCAGGTCTCAGGATCAGATGTCATGTTTTCTCTTTTAGAGGCTGCCTGCATTTTATACGTGCTGACCAAGCTCTTCCGATGCCAGGCCCTACCTCTCCGTTCACGGGATCCAGAGCCGCAGGGCAGTTCCTCAGCGTCTGGGAGCAGGAGCTCCAGGCTTAGATAATGCAGCTTCCTCCAAAGAGGAAGAAAAGAAAGCTTGGATAAGCTAGGGTGGTTGATCAGAGTCACAGTGGGATGTCATGGCCAGAATTAGAAGAAATTGGGCCTTTTTGCCCCCATTTAGAGCAGTGTCTGCTGGTTAGGCAGTTTTATTCCAGGTTGATTTGACTTCTTCCTTCCTCTCTCTTCCCCCTTCCCTCCCTCACTCCCTTTCCTGCTCCAACCGTGAGAGCTTATTGAGTGGTTACAGTGTATCAGGCATGGTTGCGAGTACTGCGGTGGTTACTACGTGAAAGTAACTTAATAACAGCATGTGCCTGGCGTTGTGTCCATGGCTTTTACTTGTGTTACCTCACTTAATTCTCGTGCCAACACTATGAGTTAGGTCTGGTTATTTAATAACCCTGTTTTACAAATGAAGAAACTGAGCTCTAGATGGCTGAGGAATTTGCCTAAGGTCACACTCCATGTTCTCAGCCACTTTGCTGTGCAGCCTCCATTGCTGTTGAGATCCAGCCTTCAGAGAACTTTCCGTGTGAGCGAACGGCAGACAGGAGAACAGGTGTGTCAGCCAGGAGGACTGGGGACGGGGCTGTGGTGGCCACAGTGCTGGGGAACGCTAGGCAGGGGTGAAGGCTTGAGGGGGAGGTGATGTCGAGGCTGGGGTTGGCCGGAAGGAGGTGGTGAGAATGGTGGGCGGGTGAGCAGAGGGCATTCCGGGCAGAAAGAACAGCTTGGGCAGAGGCACGGAGGCCCCCGAGGGGGCACTGAGCACTTGGGGGTTCGCAGGCAACATTTTGTGGTGCAGGGCTGGGAGTCTGGTCTGCTCTTTAATCTTGGCTCTGCCATTGCTGGGCTTAAAATCTCGAGAAAGTTACAAAAACTCTTTTAAGCCTTGGTTTTCCCGTAGTGAACATGGGGATAATATGAGGAGTAAATGAGGTAATGTATGGAACATATATGTTGTTTCATTTTTGGCATGTGGGCTGGTGTGGCCATGTCACAGTTGGGAGGGGGCAGGTAAGGCAGGGCCTTGAATGCCAGGCCAAGTACTTGGACTTAGCCTGGAGACACGGGGGACCAGGAAGGGTGTCAGACAGGGCTGGACAAGGCCACACAGAAGCCAAAGTGGGAGAAAGACCTGTTCTTCCCAACAGCCTTCACCTGCCTTTTTGCTTTTGGCGGGTAATAGAGATCTACCCACAGGGCTGTAAATATGTGTCACCTGGGTGCACTAAAGGATGGCCTGCCTCAGGTGCAGAACTGGGTGTCGTCCGTTTGGAGACAATATTACATCATACATACGCTCTCTTTTCTGTGATGGTTTAGGAAGCTGATGTTAGAGGCCTGCCTTTTCAAACATGCTTTTTAAAGATTTTGCTTCCTACCTGTAGCATCTGGGGAATTTTCTGGGGCCTAGATGGAGTCTGTTGGGTTTCAGGGAGGAAGCCAGGCAGACAATGATGCAGGTGCTGCCGGCTCTGTGGTCTATCCATCAAGGTCAGGAGTTGGTTGAGCGCTGTGGAAGCTGCTGCAGAGGCAGGGAGTAGATGCAGGTATCTATTTCTGGATGCATAAACCACTCAGTTCAGCAAACAGGGCAGTGTACCTGCTGTGTCAGGCCCTGGGCAGGGCCCTGGGGACACAGGGGCAGACGAGCCATGGACACTGCCCTTGAGAAGTTCACTGCACAGTAAGGGTTTTAGGCAGAACTCACAGTGGGGCCCAGCCATGGTCTCTCTCGGGCCGGCCGCTTAATTTCTGAGGTTTCTCCTCCTCTGTGCTAGCAGGTGGGGTGGGGAGAATAATGGCATCTCTTTCAAAGACTTCTGAAAATTGCTGAGCTAATACACATATAGCTTGTAGCCTTGGGCCTGCACTTGGCCCCTGCTTCTGTCTCTCTCTCTCTGTTTCTCTCTCTAATGCAGTAGAATGTTCTGTGCTGTAGGGAAGCAGCTGTGGGGGCACCACGTGTCTTGTCCGCCTTCCTTCCTCAGAGTTGTGTGTATGGCAGGCGCTCCACAAACTTTGTGGCATGTTTGTTGAAAGGATGAGCGTGGAATTGGCCTTGGAGGATATGGGGTTCAGGTGAGGGGAGACTTGGGAGGAGAAGGGAAAGAGGAGGGAGCGCTAAGGAGGAGGCTGGCTGGAGGGTGGGTGTGTGGGCAGAGCTGGGCGTTGGATGCGAGAGGTGGCTGGGATGTGCCCTAGGATTGGGACCACCAGCCTGACGCAGTTGCCGAGCTGCCGGGATGGGCTTTGGGGACTTGTTCAGTCTCATCTTTCCCAGCCTGATGGCAAATGAGGGCCTGCTCTGTGCTGGTCGGGGGCAAGAGGTTCAGGGCCCCCAGCCAGGTCGGGATAAAAAGGCCCGGCAGGTAGAAAGGAAACTCGATATATTAATAATTTCGATTTTGAGCAGATATAAATATTAAACTTTAAATTAGGTCGTTTTTTGCCCTATTTTTTAATCTTCAGAGGAGAGGTGAGGTGGACATCCCTTCTCTCTTGAGCATGTGTGTAGCAAACTGTGTGATTTGGAGTCAGGTCTGGTTTCAGATCCTAAATTCAGTATTTTTTCCCTGGTGGCCTTGGGCCAGTTTACTTCATTTCACTGGAACTCTGCTTTCCCCTCTGCACATCATGTGTTTCCTCCTGCCTTGGACTTCGAGGGTCAGGTGTGAGTGGTCTGCACAGAGCTGGTCCTTTCCTTCTGGGGAGACAGACTGCAAGGACACACACAGCCCTTTTAACCGTGGCTGGGGTGGGAGGGGGATTGGAAATTAATTTTGTCTTCTCTTCTGAACCTCTCAAATTTTTCCTTTGATTAGCATGATTTTACTTTTATTAAAATTACTTAATTTAATTTTACTTAATTTTAAGTAATTAAAAATATTACTTATTGAAAAAAGACCCAACAAAGCAGTAGGCTCAGTCCTGACCCACTGTCCAGCCTCAGCAGTCCCTCTCTAAGGCCACGGCCGAAGTCAGGCCAGAGTGCAAACCCGGGCCCGCTGTTTCCTGGGTGTGTGTTCTTGGGCTGGCTGCATGGCCTCTTGGAACTTATCGACTCCAGCGACCCTGCTGCAAACCTAAACACCTTGTGGCACTACCTGTCACCTGTGCCAGAAACTTGGGCGTCATCTTGACTCCCCTCCCCTCGGCTCACTCAGTCCCAGCCCTGTCTAGAAAAACCCCGTCTTCTTCCTCCATGTCTGTGCGTGGACATCTGTTCGTGGACGAAAATGAGCGCCTCCTCTAGGCCAGGCCTGAGGACGCTGTGGTCACGTCAGCAGACGAGGTCCTGGCCACCTGGGCCGCGTGTCCTGGTGTGCTGATGGGTGGGGGGGGGGGGCAGTGGGAGTGGGGTGGACAGTGATAAACAAGTGAAAAAAGAGCAAGAAACTCCAGTCTGCTGTTCACTGGAGCTCCTGCAGGTTCAGGTGGCAGCCTGCCTCCTCTACTCCTGTTTCCCAGTGCATGGCTGGCACCCAGGAAATGCTGATGAATTGAACTGGGTAAGAAAATGAAAGAAATTGGCTCCTGCTATCTTGAAAAGGTGGACTCGCCCTGCATGGACTCTGTGCCCACAGAAGGCGTTTGGATTCTGAGTGGTGTCCCGTGTGCTGCAAAGGGCTGTGGAGAAAATTAATGTTTGTATGCATTTCCTGGAGTCCTGAAGCTAAGGCTTGAAATCCTCATTTGCTTAGGAGGAAAAATGCAAAGTGGCCTCTCTTCTGCACTGGGAATATCTTCTGGGCATGATTCAGCATTCAGGACTATAAGTAAATTGGTCTCCCAGGGCGACTCACTGAAATGTAGTTGCCCCACTCTTGGTCTGAAACAGATGCTCCATAGCCATCAAGTCATTACATGATAGCTGGCATTCAACTTGGAGTACGCTAGAGTTCAGTTAGCAGGTACATATCCCCCAGCCCACAGCATCTTCAGAAAGCTGTCTCGCAATGGAGGTCATGCCTAATTTTCATTCCTTCACTTACTATTCTCTGAAAACCTACTTAGTGCCAGACACTGTGGTAGGTCCTGGGAGCACAAAGATGACTAAGACAAGGTCCTTGCTCCTAAGGAATGAATTAAGAGAATGTAAGCTTCAGGTGCACAGGGATTTCTGTCTGTTTTGTATTCCCAGCACTGAGAACAGCATCCAGCACAGGGGAGAGGCTCAATAAATATTTGTCAGATGGGTGAATGATTGGATGGAAAGAAGTCATTAGGCGATGCCAGCCCAGCATGGCCAGGGTGGCCACGTCAGAGGGAAGCACAAGAGCTGTGGGTGCTCTGAAGCAGATGATGGGTGCTTCTGGGGGAAAGGACTTGTGAGCTGAGGAGAAGACAGTACCCAAACCAAGGCCCCAGGCCCTCTGGACAGAGGGAGGTGGGGAGGCAGAACCCGCACCTGGGTGGGCCTGAGAGTTGGTCTAGGCCCAGGGGAGGGCAGTGAGAACTGAGACAGGCTTTAGAGGCGATGGATGCAGGTGCGTAGAGCTTCGTTTGCCCGGCCAGCAGGCTTGGGCTGGACCCTTCAACCATTTGAAGCCATCAGTCACAGGAGTGACATAGTGGTATGCTCTTGAAGACCACTTGGAAGACAGTTGGGGCCAGCAGGGCCCAGGAAACAGACAGGCTGTCATTCAGAGCCCAGCTTTGCCTCAGCTACTAATTGCCCAGATATTCTTTCATGTTTGTGTGATTGGCCCAAATGTATTCTATATGGACAGCCACTCGTTTCCTTGTTACTGAAATGTGCCTTTAAGAAAAAACTGAGTTAGGTCCTTAAGTGATTGTGTTTCAAGATCTTTTTAAAATTCCCATGCCATTACTTAATGAGTTGGAGAAGTTTCTCATGTCATTTCCTCATGTCACTTTGAGTATATGATGGGGAGAACGAGGACTTGGGAGTCCTCAGATCCAGGCTCAAATCCTGCTCTGCTACTGGAATCACCTTGGCTGCTTTAGAAAAGTACCAATATCTGTGCCCACTCCAGCCCAGTTACATCAGAGCCTCTCAGGTTTTATTTTGTTCCAACTGTGGTAAGATATTTATAACATAAGATTGGCCATCTTAATCATTTCTAAGTGTACCGTTCGGTAGTAAGTACGTTCACATTGTTGTGCAGCATCACCGCCATGCATCTTCAGAACTTTCTCATCTAGCGGAACTGAAACTCTCCATCTATTAAACAACTCCTTCTCCCTGGCAACCAGCATTCTACCTTCTGCCACTGTGAGTTTGCCTAATCTAGTGTTTGTCTTTTTGTGACTGGTTTTATTCACTTAGCGTAATGTCCTCAAGTTTCATTCGTGTTGTAGCATGTGTCAGAATTTCCTTCCTTTTTAAAGCTGAATAATATTCCACTGTATGTATTTACCACATTTTATTTGTCTATTCATCTATCGATGGACATTGGCATTCTGTTATGGGCTGAATTGTGTCCCTCCAAAATTCGTATATTGAAGCCCTAACCATCAGTACTTCAGAATGTAACTGTATTTGGAGGTAGGGCCTTTAAAGAGGTAAGTAAGCTTTAATGAAGTCCTTGGGGTGGGATCTAATCCAATACGACTGGTGTCCTTATAAGAAGAGGAGATTAGGATGCAGACATGCATGGAGGGAAGACCATGTGAAGACACAGAGAAGACGGCTGTCTACAAGCTAAGCAGAGAGGCCTCCGAAGGGACCAGCCCTGCCAGTACCATGATCTTGGACTTCCAGCCTCCAAAATTGTGAGAAAACAAACTGTTGTTTAAGCCACCTGGTCTGTGGTACTTTGTTATGGCAGCCCTACCAAACTAATACAGATTGTTTCCACTTCTTGGCTATTGTGAATAATGCTTCTGTGGACACGTGTGTACAAACATCACTTCAAGACCCTGCTTTCAATTCTTTTGGGCATATACCCAGAAATGGAATTGCTGCACCCTGTGGTAGTTCTCTGTAGGTGTGGGTATTTTCAAGAGCACCTCAGGAAACACCTAAGGAAACCCTCTGAGAACCACTGGAGACATGAGGGCTGTGTGGGCTCAGTGCAGGGACAAGACCTGGGTACTAGAGTCAGACTGCCTGGGTTCAAATCCTCGTGCCTCCCCTTGCCAGCTCTGTGACTTTCAGCAAGTTACTTCACCTCTCTGACCCTTAGGTTCTTCATCTGTCAAATGGGAAAACACCGTTTGCAAGGTTTTGTAAATGTTAAAGGAGATGCTGCATGGAAAGGGCTGGGCTTAGTGCCTTGCATGGAGCAGGCACTTACACTGTTGTGGCTGTTTTTATGATTAATTGTTAATGATCATGCCTGTGCAGTGGGGGTACAGAAAAGTCCCTGCATGCCCTTGATTGTGTCTGGGTATTTTCTTAATTTCATTTTCACATTGTTCATTGCTACCATATAGAAATACAATTAATTTTCATATACTAAGCTTATATCCTGCCACATTGCTGTACTTGTTAATTAGTTCTAATATTTTATTTTAGTAGATTCCTTAGGGTTTTCTGTATACAAGATCATGCCATCTGGAAACAGAGATAATTTTACTTCTTCCTTTCCAATCTGGATGCCTTTTATTTCTTTTTCTTGCCTAGTTGCCCTGGCTAAAATCTCGAGTCTAGTGTTGAACCAAAGTGGTGAGAATGGACATCCTCATCTTGCTCCTGGTCTTGGGGGGAAAGCTTCCAGTTTTCACCATTGATTATGACGTTGGCTGTGGGTTCTTGGTAGATGCCCTTTATTGGGTTGAGGAAGTCCCTTCTATTCATTCCTAGGTGGTCGAGTGTTTTCATCATGAAAGGCTGTTGGATTTTGTCACATGCCTTTTCTGCACCTATTGACGTGATCATGAGCTTTTGTCCTTTATTGTATTAATGTGGTGTAATTCATGGATTGATTTTTGGATCTTCAACCAACTTTTCATTCCTGGGATAAATCTCACTTGGTCATGATATATATGTTCTTTTTATATGTTGTTGGTTTTCTAGTATTTTGTGGAGGATTTTTACATCTAAGGGATGTCAGTGTGTAGTTTTCTTTACTTGTGATATGTTTGCCTGGCTTTTGTACCAGGGTAATACTGGCCTCACAGAATGAGTTGGGAAGTGTTCCTTCCTCTTCTACTTTTTGGAGGAGTTTGGTATTGATTCTTCTTTAAACGTTTGGTAGAATTTACCCATGAGGCCATCAAGGCCTGGGCTTTTCTTCATATTTAGGTGTTAAGTATGTTTAAAACAGTTTCAACTTTTTGTTGTGTCATTATAGTTTTACCTGAGTTGGAAAGGAATGGTTAACAAGGCTTTTAAAACACCAATTTACATGAGATTTGCAACTCTTTTGATATACAGGATACAGAGGCCAGGGGGCCTGTGTTCTGTTCAAAGCAGACCTGTGCCCTGTGGTGATGCAGCTTCACTTGAAGCCAGCTCTGGGCCCGGGTCAGTCTCCTGCTTTAGTCTCACAGCGTGCCTGTGAGGTGGGTGCCCTGGTCCCATGCTCAGATGAGGAGGCTGAGGAGAGGGGAAGGCACTCCCCAGAGCCAGCAGCCTTGCCTGCCCTGCATCCCACAGGCCTTGTTCTCTGCTGACCAGAGAGAGAAAGGCTTTGAGGCTGTTCTTCTGCATTTAAATGGAAAACTGTTCTGGAGCAGCATGCCTTAGAATCACCTGTAGGGCTTGTTAAAGCCCACACTGGTGAGCCCACCCCCAGACTCTGAGTCAGTAGGTCCTGCTGGGGCCAGAGAATCTCAGCTGCTGCCACTGCTGCTGGTCTAAGGACCACACTCTGAGAACTGTAGTTCTAGAGGAGGTGCCCAAATTAACTGAAAATTAAAGAAAAACTATCCAGGGGCCATAGACAAAACTAAAAGAGGCCAGGTGGGCCCTGAGCTAGATCTATTAGGCTTGCCTATTGTCCCACTTTGGACTTACATGCTGGTACTGGAGGGGGCACCACAGTGACTCACATCCTGGGCTCAGAGATGGCCTCAAAGAGGAGTTGATGGCAGCTGCGTTTCAAGGCCTTGGTGTTGGTGAATGAGGTTTCCACTTCCAGATCTCAGATTTGGCTGAGGGAGTCATGAAGCCCCTAAGCCTGCTCATAAAGCTTTCAGAATGTACCCAAAGGAAAATAAAAGAGAAATATTAAGATAATGTTTTCTGCAAATTCTACCATGCGTCAGAGATAAAAGGTACACACACTTACACTTTTACGCACACACATACACGCACACACACAAAGTGCTGGACTGAGGGGGACCAGGACTCCAGGCCAAGCTCTGTCATTTGCAGCTGTGTCACTTAAACTCTTCTGTCGTCCGTTTCCTCGTCTGTGAACAATGAGCTTGGGTTTTGATCTCTGAGGTCACTGAAAATCTCGTGATACCATTTGCACCCCTCAGCGGGTCAGTTCTATAACCATTCTCTACCACGTGGACTGAGCTCTGCCTGTGGCCAGGCCCCGTGCTCAGAGCATCCCGTCCATCACTGTCTCCTGGAAACCTCTGGCCAGGGTGGAGCACAGCACCTGTGTGGAAGGCCCACTCCAGAGGCCACTCACTTGACCCTAATGCCACCTGCCTCCTACATCTGAGAGCAGTGACACCAGATATATTTTAAGGATTCAGGATTGGAATTCAGATAGTATTTGTTGTGATATAGTAGCTTAAAAAAGTACCAATAGTATGAAACAAAAGGAAAATCCACAGCTTTTTCATATTGCTGAGCGTACTTAGAGATTTTATTGTGTGATAAATCCATGCAATGCTCTGGCTGAAGATGCAAAAAAAGTCACTTAAAAAGTGCTAGACTCTTACTAAAGCTAGAACTCATAGGTTGGGCTCCCTCTCCCCTACCTGTGCAGACATAAATGGGTACGAGCCCCCATTAGCCCACTCCTGGGAAGAGAATTGGGGAAAAATTCTAAATATGTGCAAGATGATAAAAAATAACTAAAAGATCCCCAAATCCGGGACTGAATGAGGTAGTATGGCACTCACCACTCTTCAGAGTATCTTGGAAAATGCTTATTTTCTGATGCAAAGTGGGAAAGAGAAGCTAGAAATGGTCACTAGACATCCGAGTTTGCAGAATAAGCAAAAGGACACCTCGAAAAACAGCCTAAAAGGAAGCCATTAAAATCCTAACAGTGGGTGGGGGAAGGGGATGGGAGAGAAGTTTCTTTTTCTCTTCCTTGTCCTTTTCTGTGTTCTCCCAAGTTTCTTTCATGGAGTATACTTGATTTTTAAAATGAGGGGAAAAAAATTAACACCCTCAGGTAGTGTCAACCCCTCTCCATGTGAGTGCCAAGTGTTCCCGGAGCCTGCAGGCTGCCATGAGGAACGCTGGCTCCCCCAGGCTGCCTAGTGGCCAGTAAGGTCCCTGAGGGTGCCATGGTCACTAGGGCCATCCTCAGCTTTGGAATCCTGGGGGGACTTTCCATTTGGTGCAGAAATAGCTCTTGTATTTCTCTACTGGGCTTCTGTGGACGAGGGCTATGGAAACTTCCAGCGACTTAAGAGGAAGGAGAGTCTCATGGATTCAGGAGTGGAGAGAAGGGGCATTCATAGGCCAGGCACTGGGGAGGTAGGTGCGGTTGCCCTGGTTTTATGGAAGGGTCATAAGGAGTGTAGTCAATGTTTGTTTTGTGAAGCAGCAACTCAGGAAGGGTTTGTCTACCACTTTTGACGCAGCTTCCATTCTACATGATACGAGTAGGATGGTCGTGACTGGTGGGGGGTGCCCCCCGCCTTCCCGTATGCTCCTGTCTCTGTGAGTGCCAGGCATGGGGCCCGTGCTGGGTGCTGAGCTTAGGGGTCCCCGGTGCCTGGCCCCACAGGCCTGGCTTTGCCATCACCCAGCTCTGGGGTCTGCAGCAAATGCTTTTCTCTCTTTGAACTTCAGTTTCTGATTCTGTAAAGGGTGGGGAGGGAGCCCACCCTTTTTGAGTGCCTACCACATGCCTGGCACTGTGCTGAGGACAGATGAGCTCCAACAGGTGCCTGTGGTTGACTTGAGGACATTAATCATCTTTACTGCAATTGCTTACTTAGTTACATCTTTCTCAATGTCCCAAGGATACCACCAGATGAGAGAAATACTATTCTGCCAAGTTGTCTGCGACACTTTTTAATCCCTTTTCTATGTAAAAGTATTACATTTGCATTGTGGAAAGTGTCTTAGTAAAGACATAAAGAAGGGAGTAAAAGTCACTTATTTCTCTACCTCTCTAGGAGTAGTGGGGGCAAAGGCACACAAAAGGGTTGTCACGTTGGGTCCCAGTGTTATCCCAGCAAGTGGACACCTCTGCAGAAAGACCCAATCCACATTGCATGTGGCCTTAAACTGGCCAAGGGAGATGGAATCTTGGCCTTTTGAGGGCAGTTTGGCAGTGCTCCCTGCTCAGCTACCACTCCGCGTGGGGGTTACGGGAAGCCCGCCATCAGGTGTGCCGCTGCGGTTTGTGTGGAAGGATGTGTCTCTCACAATTGTTGATAAAAGTTCCTCTCCCCAAATAAAGAAAGGAAAAAGGAAAATAGGGAGCAACTGAGACGTCCAGTTAGAGAACCGTTGTGAGCATTTGTTCTGCTGCCATCCAGCCTTTCCTCTCTCTTTGTATCTATGCAATCGGTATCTAAAAAATTGGGACAATATTTTATAGCTGTTCTCATTACCTAACAAATGTATTAGTTTTCTAGGGCAGCTGTGCCATGGATTGGGTGGTATAAACAACAGAAATGTGTTGTGTCTCAATTCTGGAGGCTGGAAGCCCAAGATCAGGGTGTCAGCAGGGCTGACTCCTTCTGAGGGCTGTGAGGGAGAATCTGTGCCAGGCTTTCTCCTGGCTTCTGGTGGTTGCTGGCCATCCTAGTGTCCTTGGCTTGGAGAAGCATCACCCCAGTCTCTGCCTTCGTCTCCACATGGTGTTCTCTCTGTGTGCATGTCTGTGTCCAAATTTCCCCTTTTTATAGGGGCAACAGCCATATTGGATTAAGGCCCACCCTGATGACTTCATTTTAATTTGATTACCTCTATGAAGACCCTGTCTCCAATAAGGTCACATTCTGAGGATTGGGGGTTAGGGTCCTGACATACGAATCTGGGGCAGCATAATTTAACCATAACATATATCAAGAACAGTTTTCATTCAATGTCATTGAAATGTTCTAATGCTGTAGTTTTCAAATGTTTTTGTGCTGGGGTGGAACCCTTTCAAATAATGTAATTTTATGGAGTCCATGTGAAACCCCCTAAAGCAGGTTGAAATTGGAGGAGGTGGCTGGCACCCAGGCTTCAGGTGGGTTTAAGAGGTGGGCAGGGCTGACCACTGCTGGGGGTGTGTGTGTGTATTTCTAAGGGTGTCACATGGAAAAAGTTACAACTTGACTTAGGCCACGGAGGATGACTAGGAGGTGGGGAGATACATTCTAGGCCAAAGGAGGCTCAAGAAAGTGCAGTAGACCCAGGAGTCAAGGCAGTAAAAAAATATGTCATTCAGTGCCCACCTGTGCCTTGCTCTGTCGTAAGCACTCTGTGTATGTTAACTCATGCTATACTTGCAGCAACCCTATGAGGTGTAGGTATTATTATTTTCCTTACTTTTCAGGTGGAGGGAAACTGAAGCCCAGAGAGGACAAGTCATCTCCCCGAGGACACACAGCTAACAAGTGGTAGAGTCAAGATTCAGATTCAGACAATCTGAGGCCAGAGCTGGCCCTTGAGAACACTCCATTCCACTCCACAGCCATTCTGAGGTTCTAGAATGTGAAGTAGTTAGCATCAACAAAATATTTGGTTTTCTGCTTCTTCATTTCTGATTGTTTTATTTGTCCCTCTTTAATTTTAACTCAGGTTCTGGGGCACTCCAACTTCCATCTGTGTTCACGTGCAGGTAACAGAAGCTACTCTGTTGAGCTACTTTAAACAGAAGGACATAACACAAGGAAGCCGGTGCCCAAGGTAGAAGGTGGGGGATAGGATTGACCCCCCAGAGCAATACCCCAGAGCTGGCCTCCTGGGAGCTGCCACCTCTGCCACCCCAGGAGTTTTCAAATGTTGTTGAGCTGGGGTGGAACCCTTTCAAATAATGAAAGGCTGTCCCAGGGCTGGCTCCAGCCTCAGCTGCAGGCCAGGGAGAAGAAGGCTGTGGTCAGACCCCTGTGTACCAGAGTATCCCATGTCCACCAGGCCCATACCAGCAAATGGGCACCTTGCTCACCACCTGGCTCCCGTTTATGTCTGAGTCAAGCCTTCTTATGTGACTGAGTGATTGTTGAATTGAATGAATGATGGAACCCAAGTGACACGCAGAACCCAGCTCCAAGGGATCTCAAATGTCATTTCTAGCTCTCTAGCCTCTGCAGTCCAAGGTGGCACATTTGGTCCCCCACTGGGGTTATTTCCTTGGGGTGCTGAGGCAGTATGGATAGACCGAGAAAGGGCACCTCTCTCAAGCACTACCACCTGGAATGTTTGAGCAGATCACAGTTCCTGATTTCCCGGAGACTTGAAGGGGGTTCCTGCTTAGCACTTGTCTGCTGTCTCCCAGGGTGTGAGACGACTTTTCAGGAACTGTATCAGGTGTGATGCAATTAAGGTTCCACACATCAGAGCCTTGTGAATTTCCTGAATCCCAGCGGAGACACGGGAGCAGCACTCTCTCAGCCTGGTTGGCTCCTGGTTAGGGAAGCGGCAGCATATGCCACCTTCCAGCTGCTGTGGTCAGCAGGCCTGGGTGAGCCCAGCTGCCCGTGCAGGCGCTGTGCAGGATGGGCACTAAGGAGACAGGGCCTGGCCCAGCGCGTGTCCTGTCAGGGCACCAAGTGGAAGGCCCTCAAGGCGAAGTGACAAGCAGCTCCTTACTATGAAAATGGGGGCAGGGGTGAGTTGGGGGGCACCAAGTGGAGTTTGAGTCATGGAGCAGAGGAGGGCTGGAGGGGGCAGGCTGCCAAGTCACACAGGCCTGGGTGGAATCTTGGCCCCAGTATCACTTCCCTGAGCCTCAATTTCCTCATCTGTAAAATGGGATAGTCGGTCAAGTTCCATAAACTCAACACAAAACTCTGTTTAAATGCTGAGTATACGATGGGTAGCTGTCACCAGTAACTGTTGTTTGCTTTCCGCGAGCCATTCTTGAGGGCTTTCTGTGTACAGCCAGGACCTGCTGCCAGGATGGTTGTGGTCAGTCAGCCGGAGTGCAGGGGAGGGGGATCTTATGGATTTATTTATTTTTTCTGGGTAGGCCATTTCTTGGAATGCTAGGTTCTTTACCTTAGTTTGGCTCTTGACTAGTGCTAAACACCGTCGCAAATAAGGAAAATGAGAATGGAAAGGATAACCCAGTGAGGAGCGAATGGCAGGAGCTGTCTCTGGCGTGACCGTGCGCAGGGACTTGGCTGCTTGGCGCCTTCGTTGTCTCAGACACGAAATGCGGGCGGTGAGGTCTCCCTCTCGGGACCCCGAGAGGTTAAGCAGATTGCCCCTCGATGACACCCCGTCGCTCACATAGGTCCCTCATCGCCCTGCTTTGCTTCCTCGGTCCTGCTCCCAGAGGGAGATGTTATCACCGGGGTTTTTCAGAAGTGCTTAAATATTTTCATGGTTACTTGGGTTTAGGCAGACTGAAATGTGGACTCACAGATGCCTGCATTTGGATGCCAGACACCCGGGGGCGTGTTGAAGGGACGGTTCACTCACTACTTATTTTCCCTCTTCCCACCATTTCTTAAGTGCCCCGACGCCAGTCTCTGCCGAGGAGTTAGGTGGCTGTTTGAAAATGGTAGTAACTTCTGCGTGAGCCAGCCATTCTGTTGGGTGGTGGGGCTTGCAGAGGAGCCCGTGCGATAGGCTTTAGAAAGTCTGGGTTCAAGTCTAGGTTGGCTGTGGCTCTCAGAGCCTCTGTTTTCTCATATGTAAAATGGGGCACTAAACAACTTCCCAGGGGCTTGTAGATGGTTGATGCAGTGATACACAGGGGACTAGATTATGTTAATCTGCAAAATGCTGTATACATGATGGCTTTTTATTAAGGATGAGCCAGGCTGGGCCTGGGAGTGCCCATCCTGGAGTGGGGTGGGCTCAAGTAGCATCTCATTTGTGTCAGTCTGTGAGGGCTGCCATAGCAAGGTTGCACAGACTGGGCAGCTTAAACAGAAATTTGCTCACGATTCTGGAGGCTGGAAATCCGAGATCAAGGAGTCAGCAGGGTTGGTTCCATCTGAGGTCTCTCTCCTTGGCTTGCAGACGGCCGCCTTCTCCCTGTGTCCTCACCTAGTCTCCCCTCTGTGGGTGTCTGTGTCCTCATTTCCTCTTCTTATAAGGACACCAGTCAGATTGGATTAGGGCTCACCCTAATGACCCCATTTTACCTAAATTACCTCTGTAACGACCCTGTTTCCAAATGCATTCACATTCTGAGGCGCTGGGGTTAGGGCTTCAACATAGGAATTTTGGGGGACACAACTCTTGGGAGGTTGTGGCAAACATAGCCCTGGCTTTCATGGGGTGCCCGGTCTGGTGGGGAAGACAGACAGTGCCAACAAAGCGTGCTTAGGGCTGTGAGAAAGGGAAGTTCAGGGGACTATGGATGTGCAGAGGAAGCCCCCTCCCCGGCCTGGGGGTGGGAAGTGGTGTCAGGGAAGGTGTCCCAGAGGAGGTGATGCCCAAACTGAATTTTGAAGAAGATGGATAGGTTGAAAAGACGGGAGAGGCATTTCAGGAAAAGAGTATCAGTCAGGTTTGGTGAGGCTGAGCTGCAGTAACAAAGGAACCCCCCAAGGTCAGTTCTAGCCCACACATGTGCTGGGGCTCCCCTCCAACAGGTGACTCAGGGATCCAGCCCTCTCTCTGGTCATCCCACCATCTCAGTGTGTGGCTTCTAAGGTCTCTGCAGCCGGGAAGAGGAGAAGGAGAGTCATGTGGGCTTTTAATTGCCTCAGCCCAGAAGTACAGAGGTCACTGCTGATGGCGCATCATTGGCCGGGTTTAGTCGTATGACCCCTCCCTACTGCGGGGGCATCTGGGAGATGTAGAGAATGAGCACACCATGGGAAACACACCCGTGGAGGTGCAGGGGCCAGGAGAACATGGTGCTGATGGGAAACATTGTCCCAGGGCTTTTACCTCTGCCAGAAACTTGATAAAACAATGATTCCCCCCACCCACTACCTACTATTGGGCATTAACATCATGGCTGGAAAATAGATGCACAGAAGGAACAGTTTCAGAGGGCAAATGAATCTGCTTGTATCATTCAGGGAAGGATTCATTTCTTTGAGAACTTTTTATATGTTTTTTAAAGAATTGGGTTTAACATTGGCCTTGTCTCTCCCTCCCTCCCTCTCAAAGTATAAATAATGTTATTTATAAGTAACATGTTATAGCCTTTTTCATATGGAAGTGAAATGTTTGTGTGTCTTCTAAGCCTTACAAAGAGGTTGTGAGCAGATTCACTGTCCCCGTTATCAAGGGAGATGCTGGCAGTGGCAGTGAGCAGGGGTGGAGGCCTGCTTATAAAATATTCAGGAGCTTAGCTAACTTCAGCATTCTCACTGGCACGGGCTTTCTCTCTGTGGCTTTCATTCAGGTTCATTATGATTTTTTGTGTTCTGTTGGGCCACATTATTTCATAACATGCTCCTTGAGTATGCTTTTTATAATGAAAATTCTGTCTTATTAAATTTATTACAAAGATCTTTCTTTAATTCAGAAGGAGTAGGGTTTGCTTTTGTGGTTGTAGTTTAGAGATTGTGTCAACAGAGAGAGATTAATGGTGGCTGGGAATTAATTTGTGCTTTCATTTTCCTTAATCAGCTATGGATGTGCAGAAGTTGGCTGGCTTTGTGCATACAAGTCTTGAAATTCAGTGCTTTCTTGTGGCACAGAACACATAACACAAGGTGGGTCTTGTTTTTTGATCCACTCTGACGGTCTCTTTTTATTGGTGTATTTAGACCATTGATGTTTAAAGTGATTATTGATAGAGTTTGATTAATATCTACCATATTCATGACCATTTTCTATTTGTTGCCCTTATGCTTTGTTTCTGTTTTGTCTTCCACTCTTTTTCTGCCTTCTGTGGTTTTAGTATGTTTCCATTTTCTCTCCTTTCTGAACATATCAATTGTATTTCTTTTAAAACTTTTTTTTAGTGGTTGCCCCACGTTTACACCTGATCCAAGTCCATTTTCAAATAACAACACATGGCCCCGTGCGTGGTGGAAGTGCCTCCTGACAAAGCCTCCCGGCCTGCTGCCCACCGCCATTCCGTGCACTTATGCATAAGCTAGACTCATCAAATACATTTCGAACAAACTGTTCTGTTAAATCAATTAAGAATACGAAAATGAAAGATTTTATTTTGTCTTCACTTGTGCTTTCTCTAAAGCTCTTCCTGTCTTTATGTAGGTCTGAGTTTCTGACCTTTGCCATTTTCCTTCTCTCTGAAGAACTCCTTCGAACCTTTCTGTCCAGGCAGGTGTCTGACGAATTCTTTCAATTTTTGTTTGTCTGAGAAAGACTTTGTTTCTCCTTCAGTTTTGAAGGATAATTTTGCAGGACACAGAGTTCTGGGTTGGTGGGTTTCTTCCCCTCTCACCTCTTCAGACATTTCACTGTTCTTGCTCACGTGGTTTCTGGGGAGGAGTCTGACTCCTGTCCGTGCCTCTCTGCGGCTGTGTCCCCTCTGGCTGCTTCCGTGATTTGTTTCCAGTCTTTACTTTTCTGCAGTTTGAATATGATACGCAAAGTGTGGATTTTTTGGCTTTTATCCTGCGTGGTGTTCGCTGAGCCCTTGCATCTGTGGTTTGGTGTCTGACGTTCATTTTGGGAAATTCTCAGATGCTATTGCTTCAGGTATTTCCCCAGTTCCTTTCCCTCTTTCTTCTCCTTGTGCTGTCCCTGCTGCACGTGTTCATACCTCCCGTGGTTATCCCGCGGTCCTGGGACAGTCTGTTTCCTTTGTCTCAGTCTTTTTTTCCTTTGCTTTCCAGTTGGGACATATTCTCCTGACATATCCTTAAGCGCGCTGGTGCTTCTTCCAGCTGTGTTCAGTCTACTGATGAGTCCATCAAAAGCATTCTTCATTTCTATCACACTGTTTTTTATTTCTAGCATTTATTTTTAATTCTTTTTTAGAATCTCCATCTCTGCTTGCATTACCCATCTGGTTTTGCATGTTGTCTGCTTTTTCAATTAGAGCCCTTAGCATATTAATCATAGTTATTTTAAAGTTCCAGTCTGGTCATTCCAACATCTCTGCTGTATTTGACTGTGGTTCTGATGTTTGCTCTGTCTCTTCAAACTGTGTTTTTTGTGTTGTAGTATGCCTTGTAATTTTTTTGTTGTTGAAAGCTGGGCATAATGTCGTTGGTAAAGGACCCTGAGCTGGTTCCTGTGGAGGTTTCTGCTCTAGTAAGCTGTGTCTGCCTGTCTGCCTCTCCAAATTTTGGGGCAGCAGTTTGCCCTATGACCTCACTTCTCTGATGGATCTAGGAAAAATCCTTGATTTGTGTTTTGTTTGACTTACCTTGTATGTATGGGAGTCATGGATTTCAAGCTCCTTACATGCTGGGCCAGAAACTAAAAGTTTGATTCATTTCTTTCTGTGTCCTCCCCCCACCACTTCACTGGGCAGGACTTTGCCAAAGTGGCATGGGGCAGGTAACTGCATAGCACTGCCCTAATTGGAGGTTTCTGGTTGTCTTGGGGTTGGCATGGTGAGTTTGGACCTGGGCTCTGTGGTCTCTGGCCATGAGGCCTGGTGTTCCAGAGCCTGCCCAGTTTAGAGTGGCCTCCTCTCCCTGCACTTGTCTACACTTCACTTCTTGGGGACATGTCAGGATGGACATGTTAGGACCAGGAGGTGGAGGCTATCCAAGCCAGTGTCCCCACAGTGTCCAGTGGTTGCTGTGTCATCTGTACCCACTGCATGGTCCTGAGCTTCAGAAGTGAACGTGCTGATTCTGGGACTGGGGGACAAGGACAGATGATGATGCCAGGTGGGGCTGCCAGCAACAGGAAGGGTTGTTTTGACCTCAAAATACTTTTCTAGGGACAGAAGTGGTGGCCCATGGAGAAATCTCATTATAACTCCTGTGGCCATGTTTATAATGCAAAGGGACGGTTTCCTTCTGATCTGTGTATAAAGATATTGAAAAGAGCAGGAGCCTGAGATGAAGGTGCTTTTGGCAAGAGCAGCCACCAGCATCCTGAGGGCAGGGCCTGGCAGGTCTTGCTCCGTATCCCATGCCCAGCATGGCACCTGGCATGCAGGAGGCGTGCCACAAACGTGCTGAACAAATGGTGGGGTGATGTGTTCAACCAGTTGACTCCTCTTTGATCCCCTAAGGCCTGTGGCCTTGTAGGTTAGATAGATTTGACCACACACATGTCAGCTCTTATCTAGTTGAACTTGGCTTTGATGTTATTGAGCACTTGCCGGGTACTTTGCTTGGCACTAGAGACCCAAGTAAACAGGATGGTGTGGATAGGAGTTGAGGATCCAGCAGGGCAGGCCAACAGGTGGGCCAGATAAACAACCACCTCACTAAAGGCTGTGATGCAGGTGCTGCCATCGCCTCCACCTGTGGATGAAGACGCCGAGGCCCAAGACACAAACTCGGCCACAGTCGGGCGCTTAGGAAAGGGCCGGCTTTAGAGCCAGACAGGCGCTGACCGCGAGATGGCAGAGGCTATCCCCAGGCCGCGGGCCACAGAGGCTGGTCCTGTTGGTGCGGGTGCCGCCCGACTCTGCAGGGGGTGGGGGTGGGGGGGAGTGGGGGGGGTGCTGACTTTTGCAGCGGGAGGCGCCCTCTGGTGGCCGCGGGTGGGTGTCGGGGAGGAGGAGGAGGGGATTTTGGAGGCTTCTGTTGTGGGCCAGGTGGGAAGGCTGGGGACGGGAAGGACCCCAGAGAGGGTCTGGCGGCTAGAGTGGGGCCTGGTGCTGCATGTGGGGAGGAGGACGTGGCTGCCGTGTGGCTGCCACGTGGCTGGGGCTTTGTCAGGCAGATAATGCGTCCCATCCATTCGGTTTTCTGTCCACTTGCAGAAGCACATTGAAGACCAGCTGGGTCTCCTGTTACGGAGACAAACTTCCTAGGCCCCGGGCTTGGACCCTGCGCCAGCGCCAGCGGAGTCCCCTTGGCTCCCCTCTCCCTCGTGCCTGCTGAGCCCATGGTCGCAGCCCCTGGGCGGTTCGGGAAGCAGCTGCCTGTGCGCACCGTTGGAAAACACACCGCGGCGCTCCCGGCCTGTCTCCGGGAGGCTGCTGCTCACGGGCCACGGATAGTCTGGGGGCTCTGCCACCGTGAAGGTCCCCATTTCACAGGTGAGGAGACTGAGGCCCGAGTCTTCAGAGAACCTAGCCCAGGTCACAGTGACCCACCTGGGATTTGAGTCCACGTCTGTCTGACTCTGAAGCCCAGGGGGTGGCAGCGCCTGCATCACAGCCTTCAGGGAGGCGGGTGTGGGGATTGATGAGCGCGTCCCATGGCGGGTTCATGGTGGTGCCTGATCAGTGGGGCATCACCCAGAGAGGGGACTCCCGGTCTGGGAAGGGCTGCCTTGTGTGGAAGGGTGTGCGCTCATTTTGGTGGCTTCCGGGCGCCTGAAGGTTTCTTTTTGGCTTGAAATAAGTGCTTCCTGAAGCGGGGCCTGCCCAGGGGGACGCCGGGGGGCTTCCTGTCCCTGGAAGGACTTTGGGGAGAGGCAGGATGACTGCGTGTGGGGCTGGGGGGTTGAGGAGTGGGCCTGCGGGGCCTCTGAGTTCCAAGTTCCCAGGTGCGTGGAACCTGCGACTGCCCTCCCCCGCCCCTGCCCTTGTCTTCTTTGCGCTGTTTCTCTTTACACAGTGAGGGGCACGTTTCTGGACCATCTCGCAACCCCCAGGTCCTGTCCCAGCTGTTGTCCCGTGTGGGCCTCACGAGCATGAGCATGCCAGCGAGGTCACTGCTGCTACTGTCTTCACTGAGCCACTTGGCCAGGGCTCACGGTCTGTGCCCGGCCACCCTGGCCTCTTCCCACTCCCCTGGCACTGGCCACCCCCAGGGCAGTCTCTGCCCCGTCTCCTCTGCTCACCCTCTTTCCTTGCAGAGTAACCAGCCCGTCAGCAAACCCAAGCATGCGACTTTGCATGTGTATGTGATGTGTGGTGTTTGTGTCTCTGAGCCTCAGTCTCCTCATCTCTAAGCTAGGAGCGGAGGCTTTGCCCCACCTCCGGGGGGTGGGTGGGGTGGGCGAGGCGGGCAGGGCGATGGGCTGGCCTGCTGGGCGGCTCCTCGGGCCGGCTTCCTCCGCAGAGGAAGGGGAGGGACAGCGCGGCCGGCTGTGCTGTGCCCGCCCTCGTGGCTACTGGTGCTGATCGCGAAGCGGGGAACGGCTGCACAAGCGCCGGCACCCCGCGCGGGTTCTTCCCTGGCAGCCTGCAGGCAGCGCTGCGCCTCGGACACCCCCGCGCTGCGCTAGTGGGTGGGTGCGTGAGTGTTTCTGTGTGTCCGTGTGTGATGTCAGTGTGTGGCATGTGGGGAGTGTCTGCATGGTGTGTGTGTGACATACTCGGAATCAAGCCCTCCCTGCCACACGAGGGACTCTCGGAGTCTGCTGGGTGCACAGTGAACAGCCTGAGCTGGGAAGGAGGTCAGGACGACGCAGGCCACAGTGGCTGCATGTGGAGCTGGGAGCAGTGGCCACAAGTGGCTGAGTCCCAGCTTGGCGGGCCTGGCTGAGGCCCTGTCTGCGGGGGTGTCAGGGGTCCTGGCAAGGGTTTAACCGGCCCAGGTGGGGGCGCCCCAGCTGCTGTGGTGACGGCTGATGTCGTTGGGCAGGAGAGGGGGCTGAGGGCACCTGAGGGAGCTGGGGCTGTGGCCCGTGGTGCCCACGTGGAGTGGTGGCTGCTCCACAGCCTCTGAAATGTCAGGGGAGCACTGCTGACCAGGGCGGGGTGGGGAGAGGCAGGTTCTGTTCCCCCTGCTGGGCTGCCACTCCCTGAGTGACCAGGCAGGCCCCTGACCTGCCTGGGCCTCAGTTTTCCCATTTGTGAAATGGGTCTGTCCCCTGTGGCTATCCCAACACTGCTGTCCTCAAGCCTTGGAGACAGATGGTCGGCGATGGTGGCCTAGAGTCATCCCTGTGAGGCCTGGCCTCCAGGACACCCTAGCCTTGCTCACAGGGGGTGTGGCTTGAGTCGAGTGCTGGGGACAGTTAGGAGGGGGCCTAAGGGGGCCCCATGAGGCAGGGACAGGCACATGCAGAGCTCTGCAGGGGATAGCAGGCATGGCCCAAGGCAGCCTTCTCCAGGCTCAGGCTGGGCCACGGCACAGGGCACAGTGCAGAGGCCTGACGACTTGCAGGGGACAAAGGCTATCAGCAGGCAACAGCGGGAGGCTCACTCCCAGTGTGCCTGGAGGCTGCGTAGGGCAGTGTGTTCCTGCAGGAAGGAGTAAGGGCAGCGGGGCAGTGGCAATAGGGGACGCTTCTGAGAGCTGGTGAGAGGGATGAGACCTGGGGGCTGGACGTTGAGAATTGGGAAACCCGGGCCACTCAAGGATTGAGCTGCCACACAAAGAGCGTGGAACAGGGTCCAGGGCGCCAAGTGCTCCCAAACGTGCTGGCAAAGGTGCTGCTGTGTCACCATTTCTATCATCATAAGACCCACCAGAGGCCAGGCATGGTGGCTCACGTCTGTAATCCCAGCCCTTTGGGAGGCTGAGGTAGGAGGATCATTTGAGGCCAGGAGTTCAAGAGCAGCCTGGGCAACATAGTGAGACCCCATCTTTACCAAAAAATAAGAAAAATTAGCCAGGTGTGGTGGCGCGCACCTGTAGTCCCAGCTACTTGGAAGGCTGAGGCAGGAGGATCACTTAAGCCCAGGAGTTTGAGGCTGCAGTGAGCTATGATGACACCACTGCACTCCAGCCTGGGTTACAGAGCGAGACCCTGTCTCTAAAAATGAAAAAAATAGTAAGAAAGGCCTGCCAGCTCCGACCCCCGGGGGTCTGTGAAGGAATGCAGGGGCTTGGGCCCCCGGCTGTGGGCGCCTTGCTCTGGCCTTCTGTTGGAATAGCCCTGCTCCCACGTGGTGCCATCTGCACAGCCCACGCCCCCTTTGTGGATGGAAAATCCTGGGCGAAGTGAGCGCAGCCGTGACCATGCAGAGATTGGTGGCAGAGCTGGGGCAAGTGACTGAGCCTCCTGCTCTTCATTCCGAATCCTTTCTACAGCACTTTACCCTCAAGCCCAGAATGTGTGTTAGGAAAACATTGCTTGGTTGACTTTATTTATGATGCTTTATGCAAATTTTATTTAAAACTCCCCCTTACTATTTTGCACCAATATAAGAAGAGACGGCAAGCACCTTGTTAAGTTCCTGTACTTGGAGAATGAGGTCTCCTAAGAAAGTTAATATTTTAGTCCTCTTAGACTTTTTCTTTTTAAGTATTAAAGGACTTAGTATTTTATTTAATCTCTCTCTTTTGGAGTGGCAGTGTGATGGAAAATCTTTGCTGTCTAGAAAATCTTTGCTCTCTTTATGTTTTCCTGCTTGTGTGTTTGCCTTTTGCACAACGCTGTCTTCCAATTTCCCGTGTCCCTTCTGCTCCGGCCTGGGAGGACAGACAGTTCAGCTGCTGTTCATGGGAACAGCATGAGGAAGCGGGCTCTGAGGGAGGGACTGGGGCTCAACTACTGTGTTGTGTGCACTGGCTTTGGGTGCGGTGTTTGGTCCCCCTAGAGGCCATTCCTCCTCGCCCAGTGGCCAGAGCTTTATGCCATGGGACTATACATCCTCCAGATAAGTGAGCTTTTGGGGGAAGGAAGCTGAAAACTAGTAGCACTAAAGTGAGGATTGAAGGGGAAGTGGGATTCAGAATGGAGCGAACTTCAAGCATATGAATGGGCAGAAAATGGGAAAACTAGTGGAGCCTTTTGCATTTGCTAAATTCTTACAATATTAACAAGTAATGTCTTTTGTTTAAGGGATTTTGTAGCCTGCACATCATTATAATTGTTAATTGTTAACTCTTACCGAGTTCTTGTTATGGTCCGGGCCTTGTTCTGAGCACTTTAAAAGTATAAAATCATTTCATGCCCACAACAACCTCACAGGGAAGGAATTATCATTAGCCTCATTTTCAGATGAAGAACCTGAGGCACAGAGAGGTGACATCTCTTGTCTGAGGTCACACAGATGATCGGTGGCAGAGCTGAGAACCCCCCCATCACTCTGGCTCCTGAGCATGGCCCTTCTGCCTTCCTGCACCCTCCCACTGACCTCCACACCCCGGGGGTGGGCCCTGCTGTCCCAGCCTTGCAGTTGAGGAAACTAAAGCTCAGAGATAAGAAATGAACTCTCCCCCATCCCAGAGTAAGCGCGTGCTTGTGTGGGACTTGAATTCAGGTCAGCAGCTGCTCTGTTCTAACCTCTATTTATATCATATTGTGTTGTTTTTCTCATAAGGCCTCAGCCATTCCTTGATTTTTGGCATAGTCTTTTAAGAACAAGAATCTTTTTTTTTTTTCATGCTAAATATACAATACAGTCTTTGATGATACTTTGGAAAACACATCCAGGTAAAAATCAAGTCAAAACAAAAGGAAAAAACCTAAGTACCCCTGCCCCCTTCAAGGATAGCCCATAGAGTGTAAATATTTGTCTAGGCTAAATGTCCACACTTAAACACAAGCCTACCCACACGTGTGCATATAGGTGGTATATATCATATATTATATACTATATATACACATTATATATATGTGCATATATATACTTCAGTATACTGTATATACGATTGTGTAAGTTGCTTTTTCCACTTAATGTATGGCAAACATCAGAGTTTGCAAGTTGATGGCCACAGGCCAAATCTGGTCCACAGATGGATTTTGTTTGGGCTGCACAATATTTTTTCTTTAAAAAAAGTTTTTTAGAATTAGTGCCTAACATACAAATTGGGAGATTTCACATAAAAGCCAATTTCTGCTTTCTCTGGAAAAATCAGATGTGTCCCATCTGCATCGTGCTCTTGAATATCTCTGGAGCTGTGTCATGGTCGCCTGAGTAGACGGCGTGTGCCGAGTGCTCACCTCAGTCCCCAGTCACTTCCCATGTGCACACTCACACTTCCTGTCGGGCCGGGGTGCACGCTGCTAGTGTGTGATGGCTGTATGCGCCTCCACTGCATGCCATGATGGGATTTATTAGCACAGTTTTATAGTGCAAGGTACTCCCTCTGGCTGGCATTTAGGTTGCTTCCAGCGTTTGCTCTCTGGATGCCTGGCGCCGTTCTGTGGAAGGTGTGGGAAGTTGGAGGGAAGAGAGTATTGGCCTCCAGAAAGTCACACCGTTCTGGGCCCGAGCGCTGGGGACTGTTTCCCCCACTCTGCTCCTTATGCAGCCAACTTTTGATAGAGTCATAGGCAAAATCCTGGGTCAAACTATGGTTGTTACTAGCAAATCAGGCAGAATGTACCAACTTGGATGATGATGATGATGATGATGATGAAGAAGAAGCTGACATATTTTAGCGTTGCTTTGTGCCAGGAACTGTGCCAAGAACTTTACAAACGTGAAATCATTTAATCCTCCAGTAACTCTCTGGAGTTGGGACTCTGACAGCCCCCGTCTTACAGATGAGGGAATGGGCCACAGAGAACGCGTGGAAGGAGTCCGTGCTGGCCTGGGGCGTGAGCTTCACTCTGCTAGTTCAGTTCTGCTCAAAAGGCACCCGGTACCATCTCTTTCATTATTTGTATTGATTTCACAAACAGCATTACAACAGTCATGGGATTCAAAATGAAACTTAAAAATTGCCAGGTGTGAACTGATGAAAAGCACCATTCCCCGTCTCTTCGAGCTCTGCCATGGCAGCCTCAGCTTTCTTCCCTACCTTTGCCTGGGCTGCCGCTTGGTTGGCGGAGGGGCCCTTGCTTACTCAGCCGTTCCCCAGCTTTTGGGCCCTTAGGTTGTTCAAGTTTTCCATCGCTATCAACAATTCAAATTATACTACACTCAGTATCTTTAGGTATATGACTTTTTCCTTTTGGGAATTATTTCCTTAGAATAAATTCCCAAGAAACATTACTGAGCCTGGGGTAGGAATACTTTTGTAGCTTTTTAAGTTGACGCAATCTGTTTGTAGATATTTAAACCAAAGGCATATACTTACTCAGAGATTTTTTAAGGGCCAGTTAAGTAATGAATGTTTGTTAAAAAAGAAAGTGGGGCTAAATTCTTTAGGATAAACTCTTTCCTACTCACAGAAAGGATTCAACTCTATCAATCTGCCTCCTTTGTATCTTAGGGTCTCCACGTAAGTTTTGGTGAAATGAGCAGGAAGTGATGCAAAGAAGTCCTATTGGTGATGGGCTGGAATTTCTGCTTTTCAGATGTTATTTGGATTTGAGTTGTCTTGCAGGAGCTGATTTTCTTTCTGTACCTGTGTTAGGCCAACCCTGTTATAAAAATATTAGGCTGTGTAGGGATGGAGATAGAACACCTGAGTTGGAAATCCTGTTGCAACCACCCAATGATTGAATAATCTCGGGCAACTCACTTCAGCTTTCTGAGCCTCACATTTTTCATCTGCAAATTGGAGGCAAAGGTGCCTTCAAATCTCACCTCTTAAGTTGTGAATTGTGACTGCAGAGGGATGTGAAGCTGCTGTGTTTGGAGGGGAGGCATTGTCTTTTCTTACCGATACTACATGCAATATGAAAGAGGCAGGGCTTACTCAGACTCTGTTCTGAGAAGCTGATTATCTTAAGGCGTTGAACAAAGTGCTGAGTATGTGCCAGGGGTGCCTTTTCCTTCATGCCCAGTGTATTAATTTCCTGTGACTGCCATAAAGAGTGACCACAGACTAGGTGGTAAACAGAAACTTACTCTTACAGTTCTGGAGGCCAGAAGTCCAAGATCAAGGTGTTGGCCGTGTTACACCCCTTTAAAAGGCGCTGGGGGAGAATCTGTCCTTGCCTCTTTCAGCACCTGGTGGCCATCGGCAATCCTGGGCTTGCTTGGTGTGTGGCTACATCACTCCAGTCTCTGTCTGTCCGTGGCCTTCTCTTCTGTGTGTCTTCTCCTTTGGGTGTGTCTTGTAGGGACATTTGTCATTGGACTTAAGGTCCACCCTAATGCAGGATGATCCCTTCTTGAGATCTCTAACTTAATTACATCTTCAAAGATGCTTTTTCCAAAGAAGGGCACATTGGCAGGTTCTGGGGAGTAGGATGTGACCTTATCTTTTTGGGGTCCACCATTCAGCCCACTATAGCAATCATCAGCCAAAAGCTGACCCATGTTGCTAGGGACATGCTGCCCAACCAAGGCTCTGCCCTTGCCTCCCTTAGCCTAGGTCTAGCATCCGAACCCTTCTGCTTGCTTCTAGAGCTTTGTCACCATGAAGCTTTGCTTTAATGAGGGGAGGAAATTTTGCAGGAGCCTGAGAAGGCCAGACAAGGCCATGGAACCCAGTGCATTGGGAGATGTTGGTGGGCATTGTGGAAGGCTCCGGAGTCAGGCTAGGAGTGAACTGAGGTCACGACGTGTATGCAGTGTTTCTGTGTGTCTCACAGGGACCCATTTATCCTCACCACCACCTTTGGGGTACAGCTATTACCGTTTGCATCTTAGAGGTGCAGAAGAAGTCCAAGTCAGATCCCACTAATGGCTCTGCAGCACACTCAGAGTAGGACTTAAACTTTGTCCAGGCCCAGCTTCACGGGCACACGGCCTGTGCTGTCCTACAGGGCCTGCACTCAGAGGGCCTCACTCTTGGTTTAATGCTCTGCTGTTGCTGTCATGAAAGTCTTAATAATTTTGAACAAGGAGCCTCGCATTTTCATTTTGTTCTGGGCTGCAAATTACGTAGCTGGTCTTAACTCTGTGCATGGTCTAGAACCCATAGGAGGTCTGGCAGTTTGCTTCCTCCCAGCCACTGCCCATGACTTTGGTGATATTTGACAGAGATGTGTCATGATGCCCTGTTTGCTCTTTCTTTCCAGCTCCCGTCAAAATCCATAATTATTTTATCTATTCATTTCCATAGTTGTCTCCTGACTAGGAGATTCTATGGCAGCTGGGACCTCGTCTGGTTCTCCGTTGCATCCCAGGGCTAGCAGTGGCCAGGTGCTCAGCGTTCCTTCTGGAATGAATGTTCTCAGCTTTGACCTTTCCTCCTGTGTGGCCTAAGCACTCACATCTTCACCTCGCCTTGCCGAGCCTGGGTTGTGCTCCTTTGTCGACAGCAGGCTGTGCCAGCTCCTGCTCAGTGTGCAGTGGGCTCTAAATGAAAAGCCCTGGGCACAGCAGCACCAAGCTTATCTCAGGTAGGAGAGTGACCTGTTGTCACTCCCTCGGATGAGGCCTTTGTGGAACCAGAGGCTGTGGGGGCTGATTACAGAGATGCCGAGTGACACCGTGAGCTTCAGGCTGTACTGGTCACCAGTGTCTGTGGCAGAGGCTGGCTGTCTGGGGCCCGCCATGAGCCCCAAGTTTGACTTGGCCCAGAAGTTTGGGTACCCTCCCCTCTTGCATCCTGTTCATCTCAATACTTACTGAGACCCTGTCCTGTAAAACGTTGGGAATGGGGTGTTGAGAGCACTAGACTTGGCGTCAGCTAATGGGGATTTATTCACCTTGGAAACCTGTCCAGCTTGGACTTTGGGCTGGGCACAGGGTGGGGCATGCAGAGGTGGAAGTCAAGGTCCTGTCCTTGAGGAGCAGACAGATGAGCAGACACACAGAACTGCTGTGATATGAGCTCAGGGGAGGCCTTTTCTTCCCAGGCAGTCCTAGAGCCAGGGGGAGCTGAAGCTGCACCTGATCGTGCCAGGCTGTGAGCCGGACCCCTCCTGGGGATGTAGCCATTTGCTTTCTCTTTAGCTTTTTTCTTGTGTTCTTCCCAGCTAAAACCCTTCCCAATTTTTTCTGAAACTTGCTTGCCTTTCTTTAAAAAAGGAACTGCATTTTCTTTCAAAAGCAGTAATGGAAATAGAAAATTGGATTTGTCTAGAGAGTATAAAGAAGAAAATAGAAATCACCCGTAATTGCATCCCCGTCGCTGTCAACATCGTGGCGAGGTAGCTGTGGAGTCCCGTCTGCCATACCTCGGGGTGCAGGGCCTGGCACCTTGCGGGTGCTCAATCAGTGTTTGTGACTGAGTGAAAAGGATGAGCAAATATGTGCCTTGCAGGGAATTGAGATCATACATTGTATTTGGCCATTTCTTCCGCCTTTTGCACTCTTTGTGACACTAACTTTTCCCCACGTGGACTTCGTGTCAGGGTTTTGACTAATTTACTTAATGGTCCCTTATTGCCGAGCATTGTGTTGTTGGGACGAACATCCAGGTGCTTATATCAGGACTGTATCTCCGGTTAGTTCCGTAACGAGCATTCCTAGAAGTGGCCACAGGGTGGAATAAACAGGAGCTAACTTCCTTTTTTGAGTGTTGTGTCTGAAGAGTGCTTCCTGCTCGTTGGGAAGGAGGCGCCTCAGACACGGAGGCCGACTTCTCAGAACTGCTGTGGCAGCAAAAGCGGGCGGGTCGGAGGAGGTAAGGAGTGAATGATGTATTGGCTCCAGTAAGTGACATCAGAGCAAATGGAGTTCATAGGTAACTGAAGACAGAATGTACCTTTCTGGAATGGATCAAGGAGACTGTCGATTGCCCCTTCATAATCCTTCATGGTGCGTTGAGAAACCCTGCCCTCTCCTGTTCAAGAGGAAGGTAACTGGCCTCCGTCATTGCCTTCCCCATTTTCTAGTTTGGATGGAGACCCCAGAGCCCCAGGGCTAGCAGGTCACGCTTGACTTCAGTTCATGGCCACTGAGCGTCTACAACTCACCAAATGTGCCGGCACTCCCGAGATCCCACCCCAGTGCCTTCTCCAGCGCCCTGTCTTGCACTTCCCAAGTCGGCCCCAGTGCTCCCCAGTCCCGCCACAAGCTGAGGTCATGCTGACTCTGTGTGGCTGGATCTGGTGGCCAGCGTCTGGTCCTCACCTGGCCCTTAGGAGAGGCCCTCTGGTGACTCCTTCCTCCTCCTGTCTTCCCTCAGCTGCCCTGGTTCTTCTTTTCCTCCTTCCACCTACAGGCTGCTTGCGTACGGTCTTCCTTGCCAACTGCACCTCTTCTGCCGCCTGAGGTTGCCATTCCTTTCCTCCCTGCCGGAATGTTCTCTGTTCTGGTGTCACATTCTTTCCCCAGGGGATCTAATTCCAGCACCTCCACTTATAGCTTACTTAACCTCTCCATGCTTTGATGTCCTCTCTCTAAATGGGCCTGACAACTAGCACCCCTTCAGGTGTTCCAAGGAGTTTAGGGTAGAATTCCCAGCTCCTGTCGTAGGACTTGACCATACTGGGTGCCTCGTGACTCTCCTGCTCTCTCCCACTCACTCACTCACTCATTTAGCAAATCCTTATGGGACGCCTCTTATACACTGGACTCTCCTAGGCACAGAGGATACCGGGGTGGGGGGAATGAAACAGACCCAGGCCCTAATGTAGGGAAACCAGACAAGAGCTAAGTAAATATATAGTTTGTCACGTGGAAAACAATAGTAAGACCTAGTAAGGGGAGAGGGAGAGCAGAGTCGGGCTTCCAGAGGCAGTGCGGTGTGGTGGTTAGGCTCCTGCACAGCTGGGAGCTGGGAAGTCTGGGTTCAGCCCTGGCTTATCCACTTCAGCTGTGGACCTCGATCAGGTTCATACTGTTTCCTCTCTCATTAGCTGTGTGATATCACTAGCACGTGGCCACTGTGTGCCTCAGTTTCCTCATCTGTAACACTGGGTGACATCACCTACCTAGTAGCGGAGGGAACCGCTAACCTTTATGAAGTCTAAAAGCTCATTTCTCGAAGTCCTCAGGCCCTGCTCTAGAACTACTGAGAGCCTGGATGGGACATGCAGATTCCCTGGCCCTGCACACTCCTCTTACTTCACGCTCTGGGGTGAGGCCCAGGGATCTGCCTTTTGAAACAAGCACCCTAGGAGACTCAGGCTCTCTGATGTTTGCAGACTGTGGTGTACAGGCTGCTTAGGTGGTGTAGTCACATCTTGATGAGGGCAGGACTGGACCAAAGCTACTCAAGGTGTGGTCACTTGGGAGTACCACCTGGGAGATCACCTGGGAGCTTGTTAGAAATGCAAATCATATTCTTCAGGGGTGGGCCCAGGACCTGCCCCTTAACAATCTCTGAGGGCTTCTGCTGTAGCCCCTGTCGGGGAAGTGCTTGTCCATTCTGCAGGTAGCAGGGCATCCTCTAGATCAGGCATGTACCTGGCCAGGGGTGCCCTAGGCAGGGAGGATGCCAGCCCACCCCCTTCTCTCTCTGCTAACTCAGTTTCCCTCCTCCCCTCAGGATCCCAAGTGATGGTGGTTTACTTGGAGGACGAGCTGAACCCTGCACAACTGGTTAGCACGGCGGAGCTGGTGGCCGTGCCTGCTGGCTGGTGGGCGTGAACGGGTGTGAACTGCAGGCTTTCAACGTCTTGACCCAAGAGGAAGCATGTCTAAGAAAGGCCGGAGCAAGGGCGAGAAGCCCGAGATGGAGACGGACCTGGTACAAATGGCCAATGAGGAGCTGCGGGCCAAGTTGACCAGCATTCAGATCGAGTTCCAGCAGGAAAAGAGCAAGGTGGGAGACTCGGGCCTCTAGCTCAGCAGAGGGCTGGGCTGTGGATAGTGTGAGTATAGTATAGCCCCAGGGTGTGTGTGGGTGGACAGAGACCACTGGGTGCAAATCCTGGCCCCACCAGCACCCGCTGTGACCTTGGACAAGCTACCGAATGCCCCATGCTTTAATCTCAACTTACCTGCGACTGGAGGTTGTTAAAAGAAAAACTTTTGACAAATTCAATTGAGCAGAGTTTAATTGAGTGAAGAATGATTCTCCAACCAGGCAGCCCTCAGAACCAGGACAAGTTCAGAGAAGCTGCAGTCTGTCTCGTGGTGAGGCAGCACTGTGTGGACAGAAACCAGAAGTGAGGCACACAGCTCAATTGGTTACAGCTTGACCTTCGCCTTATTTGAATAGGTCTGAATAGTGGGTCACCTAAGATTCACTAAAGCAGCTGCTGTGATTGCCCGAGCCTCAGCTGTTTGTTACAAAAGCATGCTTCTGTTGGCTTTCAGTTAGTTTACCACTAAGTTAAGTTGCAGTTACATAAGGACACATGCACTGAGTACCACCTGCTGGGGTTGTGGTCTGGATTTAGTACACTACTAGGTAAAGAGCTGGGAACATGAGCTGTCTTGCTCTTGTAGGGCAGATTTGAGCTTTGGAGACCATCAGGATGAGCCTGGGTGGGTGCTGGCATCCTCTGGGAGTCCATTTAAAGCACAGCCACAGTGCACGGCCTGTCACGGTGGGAGGAGCCCGGGCTTTCTAGGCAGACCTGGCTTTGGACCTCAGCTCGGCCCCTAGCTGGCTTCATGATCTCGGGCAAGTGACTTAAAGTCTCCATATTTTCATCTGATACATGGCTTAACAATAACTGTCCTGTTTAAGATGGTCGTAAAGATATGACATAATGAATACAATAGAAAGCCCACTTGGTGTCTGGTGCCCAGGCACTGCCATGGTCCTTTTTATTGGTGTGGCTCTGACTTGGGTGGGTTTGAGGGCGAAGCAAGCCAGGGGCTCTGAACCCGGAGAAGAGCTGTCCCTGCTGAGGACAGAAAGGGGATGGAGATTCGGGCTTGCTCCTGGGTCGCCTGAGCAGTTGAGGGTCTGGCCTAGTTGGGAAGGTTCAACCTGAAGCCCTGAAGGTGCCCTCCTGCCGCTGCTATAGCACCTGGAGCATGGGAGGAGGCTGCTTGGGGAGTTGCAGCATGTCCCTGTCTGGTTGAGCTAGGACTTAGGCAGCAGTTGGAGTGCTGGGTGGGGTCCAGCTCCTGGGTGGGGAGGGAGCTGGGGCCTGGCTCCAACACCATTCAGGATGACTACAAGGACAGAGGCTAAGTTCCCAACCTGGGCACTCGGCTTCTGGAGCTTGGGGACAGATGCACCTCCCTCCTTCCCCGGGCATTCAGGACCCCAGGTCTAGTGCAGCCAGACTCTTCTAGCCATGGCTGCTGGTGATGGCAGCCTGTCTACACCCTGGCCAGGTCAAGAGGCCAGGTCACCTGCCAGGGATCCTTCATGGCTGGTAGCTGAGTGACTGGGCCTGCAGGGGCTGGCAGGTCGGATCTGGAAGTAGCAACAGCAGCTGCAGTGACGAGGAAAGCTGCACACCCAAGTCTGACCACCAGGGCTCCAGCCCATGTCTGCCACCTACCTGCCTTGAGGTCTTGGGGTAAACCACGTACCCACCCCCTGCCTTAGCTTTCCCATCTGTTAGGGGGGACCTCTAAGGTGTAAGGCATCTGCCTCCTGGGTGGTATGAGGAATGAATGAGACAGTCACATGCAGGGCCTGGATGCTACCTGTCACACGCTCAGTGGTCAAGGTGATATTTATGTGTCTTCTATGCATACAACACCAGGTGCTTTAGAGGGTGTCATGACCCTTGTAGGGACCTGCGAGGTCGGGGTGGCTTCCCCCATGGTACAGATGAGCAAGCTGTTAACAAAAAAACCCCAAACTCTATAATTTAAAGACGTTTATTCTGAGCCTAGTGTATGTGACTGATGGCCCAGAGCACATGTTTTCAAGAGGTCTGAGAAAATGGGCCTGCAGTAGCCAGGTTACAGTTTGGTTTTATACATTCATGGAGACAGGAGTTACACATAAGATCATAAGTCAATATGTGGAAGGCGTACATTGTTTTGGCCTGAAAAGGTAGGACATCTCAAAAAGGGGTCGGGGGGATAACAGGTTATAGGTGGGTTTAAAGATTCTCTGATTTGCAGTTGGTTCAAGAAATGAAGCTTAATCTAAAGGCTTGGAATGTTTAACTTAAGGATGTCTGTTAATCAGAGACAAGCCACTGGACATTTACCAAGAATCAAGTGATCTGTTGAATGATTTGATGGCCTGCAGGTGTGGGTTAAGCTTTGTCCCTCATGGCCTTAGGCCTGTTAATGATTTAGTGTCTTATTACAAAGAATAACTCCAGAAGGGAGGGAGGGAGCATGACAAGGCCTATCTGACCTCCCTTCTCCTCATGGTTGGCCACTCAGCTTTAAGGTTTTTCTGGGGTCCATTCAGTCACCTGGGGGGCTTAGGATTTTATTTAGTTCACGAAGCAGAGGTTTGGGGAGGTAAGAGGATGTGCCCAGGCTTGGTAGCTTGAGGGGCCGCTGTAGCAAAGTCCCACACACTGGGTGGCTTGAACAGCAGACACTTGTTGTCTCACAGTCCTGGGGGCTGGAAACCCAGGATCCAGGCATCTGCGGGGTTTGTTCTTTCTGAGGCCTCTCTCCTTGGCTTGCGGATGGCCATCTTCTCCCTCTGTCTTCACATGCCCTCTCCTCTGTGTGTGTCTGTGTCCATCTCTCCTTTTCTTATGAGGACACCAGTCAGATTGGTTCAGGGCCCACCCTAATGTCCCCATTTTACCTTAATTACCTCTTTAAAGCCTCTGTCTCCAATATGGTCACATTCTGAGGTCCTGGAGTTAGGACTTCAACATATGAATTTCAGGGGACACAGTTCAGCCCAGAACACCAGGTCAGCCCAGTAGGTGGTGGTGCTGGGTTGGAAACCAGGCCTGTGGGAGCCCCAGGCTGTACCTCTGTATCACCAGGCTGCTTCCCTGCCTCTGGGACGGGTGGGAATTTCCACGTGGACACATCCTGGCCGCTTATTTTCTCAATCCAGCCACCTTCATGGCCTCTTCAGGAGGCCTTTACTCATCTGGCTGCTGGGAGGATTTCTCTTCTCCAAGAATTCAGCAATGTGTTTATTGGCTGGAATGAAAAGCATAAATGTAAACTTTACAATGGCATTTAAGTGTTACTTTTATGTGATCTCGTAACTGTCAATGCCACATTTAAAATGCTGTTATTTCAGCACAGCATCCCTGTGGAATATCGTCAGATGAGGGACTGTGGTAAATGTGTCATTCATTCATTCAGCAAGCCCCCTGCATGCGTGCTTGTGCCTAGGCTGGGTAAGAGGTGTTTGGAAGAGACTCAGAAACAGGCCCTACCCTCAAGTGAGATGGGTGCAGAGATGCACAGGGAGCTGGCAGTACAACAGCACTTGGCACATTGCATCAGAGAGTTCAGCAAACAGTGTGAGGGCAGAAGGGGCCTGAGAAGGCAGTGTTGGAGCTGGTGCTCAAAGACTTTGCTGGCTGGAGAGGAAGCAAATGGTGCTCACACAATCCCAAGTGTCCAGCAACAGTCATGAGCATCTTGGGAGGGGCAGAGTCCCTGACTTGGCAAGGCCTGCAGTCAGGGGTGTGTGTGGGCAGGGGGCAGTGGTCAGGACACAGGCCAGAGTTGGGCTGTACAGGATCTAGTTGCTGCCTCCACTCACTAGCTGGGGATTTCTTTGTCCTGCCCTCAGGGGCTGCTGTCCTCAGTGGGTGGGGCAGGAGGGTTAGCATTTGGGTGGGATCTGAGTGGTGATGGAGAGAACCACGCAGGTTTCTGGGAACCCAGGGAGGTGGTGACCCTGCTGGGGCCAAGGGAGGCTTTCTTCCCCTGCAGGAGTATGGAGGGAGGTGGAGGCAGAGGGGCCCCCAGCAGCAGGACCAGCATGTGCACCAGCCGGCCCTGACTAAGGGCGAGCCTGGTGGGTGCTCCCAGCCCGCAGCCACCCTTGCAGCCTCCACGAGGTTCTTCATCCTTCCATTCTTTGCTCAGTCCACAACTAGTTATTGAGCACCTACTGTGTGCCTCACTCTGTCCTAGAAGCCTCGATGCCCTAGAGATCCAGGTCCCTCTCTTGGAGCCTCATATAGGCAACTAACACCATGAGATTAACACACGTGTTTGGTAGTGAAAAGTGCCAGGAAGAAACTAAAACAAGAAGGGGGTGGCTAGTAGAGGGGTTTGGGGTGACCCTTTAGGAATTTAGTTGGCAGCAAATGGCTCAGGGGAGGTGCCACAGAACGAGGATGAGGAAGCAGACCTAGAGACCTGGCAGAGCATGCCAGGCACAGGGATCAGCGTGGGCAAAGGTGCCCGTGTGTCCACGCTACAGCAGGCAGCAGTGTGGCTGGAGCTGAGTGGTCAGGGCTGGGGGAAGGAGGATGACCCATCAAAGGTTGGTGTGAGTTAGTCCTGTGGGCCAGGGGAGGATTGGGCTTGTGTTTTGAATACTGTGGAGCTCTTGAAAGTTTCTTATTTTGGTTTTCTTGTATATTTTTCTTTTGTATTTATTTAGTCAGTCATTTATTTATATCAGTATAGATTCGTGGACACTTATTTTATACTTTAGATTGTAATCTGATACTACTTTGTTTATTTTGTTGCTCTGACCCAGCTTTGGCTGTTGGGGTCCCTTTCAGGTGGCTCCTGTGTCCTTTTGACAAACCCCATCATTGTGGGTTTTTTTTTTTTGTTTGTTTGTTTTTTAAGGAATTGGCTTATGTGATTGTAGGGGCTGGCAAATCTGAAATGTATAGGGCAGGCCGGCAGGCTGGAGATTTAGGCAAGGGTTGATTTTGCAGTCTGGAGTCCTAAGGCAGTCTGATGGCAGAATTCCTTCTTCCTCAGGGGACCTCAGTCTTTCTCTGGAGGCCTTCGACTGACTGGGTGAAGCCAGTCATGTTATGGACACAATCTGCTTTACTCAAAGTCTACTGATGTAAATGTTCATCTCATCTAGAAAATACCTTCATAGCAACATCTACACCAGTATTTGACCAAATGACTGGGTGCCATGGCCCAGCCAAGTTGACCCACAAAATCAACTACCATAGAGGTTGAGAAATGAGCCCACGGAAACCGCAGATCATCAAAGCAGGTTCAGGGTCTGTCTCTGACCCTTCTGACCCCAGATCACTGTCAACATTAACCAGGGAATTACGACAGGGTGGCCTCCTAGGAAGGAGACTTGTCAGAGGCATTTTGTCCATAACTGGGAAAATCCTGTTAAATTTTTAAAGTTCTGGCTTTCTGGTACTAAGTCAATTAGGAAAAGACTGATTCCTGTCCCCAGGGCAAGGTGGACAGACATCGACTGGTCGTCTGGTTTTGTTTCTGTGATTGTGTTTGATGTAAGGAGACATTGATCTTGTGTGTTTGCCTAGGTTGGTTTTATTTGCTGCTTTCCCTGCTGTTGTGAGGATTTGTCAATACCTAAGTGACATGGTAAAACTCCTCACCTGAAATTAATTTTAGCATGTTAGTATGCTAAAACAGTGTGTCTGGGGGAAAATGTTGCTGTTTTCCATGGAAGCAGCATGTGCATCAGAGACAATTCAGTTCTTCAGAGACTGGTAGTACTGAGAAAACAAATGGATTGTCAAGGGTTCCTGTGGAGTGTGTGTATTGCATGATATTTGAAATGAAAAGGATGAAGAAATCATTTTGAAGTGTTTTAAGAACACACTCCCTTAGCACATTTAACAAATAATGTGTTGATTGTTTGCTGATTAGATGAGTTGACTCAGGTGGGACTGGCCTGGCATCAGCGGGGCACCGGCTCTGGCCCCGGGTGGGGGGGTGAAGCTGGCACTCTCCCTTGGGAACCCCCTCATTCTGGTGGGTCACTGGGACCATCGCTGAGCCTTGTGACAAAATGGAGGCGGAGGGGGGGGGGGCTACCTCCTTCCTGGGACTGTGAGAGCTTCACGTAGGGATGCACCGAGCCTGCAGCCCACGCTGGGTTGCAGCTCCAGAGCCATGGCCCCCCCCAGAAGCCTGGTCTGTCCACTCTAACTCTAGAGTTCGTGCATGGGGACACTGGAAGTGTATTTCTGGTTTAAAATCTTTTCAGCCTTGGGGTGAGAGAGGATTTCTGCTGGGAGTGTTTTGTGACTGGTAAGCTGGCCTTCCTCATAAATCTGCTAATTGGAAGGGGTGTCAAAGGCTTGACTCTGCTGTCCAACATCCTCAGGTGTTTGCCACCTCCAGGAAACCAGTAGGGAAGAGTCCAGGCGGGGGTGCCTGGAGCGGGAGCCATGGGAGTGTGGGACCCCGAGGGGAGGGTCCCGGTGCGGGGAGGCTGCGGCGGGGCTGCGGCGGGGCATGGCCGGCTCCCCCGGCCCGACGCTGACCTGACTGGCTCTCTGCCGCTTGGCTGCAGGTGGGCAAGCTGCGCGAGCGGCTGCAGGAGGCCAAGCTGGAGCGCGAGCAGGAGCAGCGGCGGCACACGGCCTACATCTCGGAGCTCAAGGCCAAGCTGCACGAGGAGAAGACCAAGGAGCTGCAGGCGCTGCGCGAGGCGCTCATCCGGCAGCACGAGCAGGAGGCGGCGCGCACGGCCAAGATCAAGGAGGGCGAGCTGCAGCGGCTGCAGGCCACGCTCAACGTGCTGCGCGACGGCGCGGCCGACAAGGTCAAGACGGCGCTGCTGGCCGAGGCGCGCGAGGAGGCGCGCAGGGCCTTCGACGGCGAGCGCCTGCGGCTGCAGCAGGAGATCCTGGAGCTGAAGGCGGCGCGCAAGCAGGCCGAGGAGGCGCTCAGCAACTGCATGCAGGCCGACAAGACCAAGGCGGCCGACCTGCGCGCCGCCTACCAGGCGCACCAGGACGAGGTGCACCGCATCAAGCGCGAGTGCGAGCGCGACATCCGCAGGCTGGTACGTGCCGCGCCCCTCCCCGCTCGCCCGCACGCACCCTCCTTCTGCACGCCAGCGGGACACGGGGCGTTCCGAGGAGCTGGGGATCCAGCAGGTCCCTGCCGCTGTAGGTGGGGCAAGGACGCTTTGGGGCTGCAGGTCTCCTCTCTCTCGGTGTGTGATCCTTGGCTGATCACAAACTGCTCAGAGCACGGTTTCCTCACTTGTAAAGCGAGGTTGGTAGACAATAGCGAGGCATGGTGCAGGAAAGCCGTGCGATGGCATGTCAGAGCGCTGGGCGTTTATTGATCCATTTTATTTAAACTGCTGTGAGCAGACTTGCACCTGCAGGTAAGATGCGGCGGGTAGGGGCAGGACGGCCCAGCAGTCCTGCCGCAACAACTAGGGGAAAACATAAGTTGGAAGTGATCATATTTTAAAGATACTGGAGAGCTGTGGAAGCTGTGAGGGAAATTCCCAAGGGAAGGGGAAAGAGCCCTGCCTCGGAGGGCTGAGACTTGCCAGCCGCTTTCTTCCCTGGGGGCATCTGCTGGGTGTGGGCTGAGGATTAGGGTCCCCAAGGAAAGAGACTCCATTGGGGGTTAGAGAGATGAGGAAGGCTTTTTGCCATCTCAGGGTTGGCATAAAAGGATGGAAACCAGAGAAACCCCAAACCAGGCTAGTTTGCTTCATAGAATATCCACTGAGTGCTGGGGTGGTAGGGAAAGTCAGTGAGCGGCGATGGAAAGGCAGAGTGGCAGCTGCCACAGCCTCAGTGGACATGGTAGACAAAGCTCTCTAGAGGGACAGGCTGCAACAAACACACCACCAGTCTGCCCCTGAAGGCATTTGTCACACCTTGAACCTGTGTGGGGCAGGAGGCTGAAAAGTTAAGTAAGCTAAGGTTCTCAGACTGGATCAAATAACAGTGACATTTACAAGACATACATCTTATTTATGAGAACAAGGTTAGATTGAGCATAAGAGGATGGGGAAACACGCACCATACAAACACTAACCAAAAGCAAAGCTGGTATGGCTGTATTGATGTCAAACACTAAGGAAAGAAGTAATATTAAAGACACGTAGGGACAATTCTTAATAAAGGGGTCAAATGAGTAGGAATGTACTTAATAACAAAACTTCAAAATGTATAAAAGAAGAAAATTATCAAAACTAAAAGAAACAGACAAATCCACAATTATAGTTGGTGATGAATACACTTCTATCAGCCAGTGATAGAACGTGCAGACAGAAAATGAATATAAAGACATACGAGATTTAAACAACACAGTTAACAAACTGGAGCTGAACTGACAGAATGTCATATTCCAGCAACTGCAGAATACTATTCTCCTCAAGGGGATATGACATTTTCATCAAAATAGACCACGTTGCAAAATTTGTGGGTTGTAATTAGCCCTTAGAGCAAAACACGTGTTAGACAAAAAGAAATGCTGAAGATGAAGCACCTGAGCTCCGTCTCGAGAAGACAGCGGCAAGCTGAGCCCCGGGGAAGTGGAGTGGAGGAAGCACAGCAGCAAGAGAGACGGCAATGAAATCCGTTGAGGAAAACCAACAAATTCAGAAGATAACCGAAATTGATAAATTGATAAACCCCGAGCCATACTGATACAGCAAAAAAGGGACTGGGAGTTACCAGCATAAAAAGTGTAAGAGGGGAAATACAATAGCTCCTGCTGGCATTAAAAACGTCGTGAGCAGCATATGCGGATAAACTTGAGACCTAGATGAAATGAGCATATTCCTTGAGTAAGTTCCACTTACCGAAACTGACACCGCAAGAAATAGAAGATATGAGTAGTCCTATAGCTGTTAAAGAAACTAAACATGCAATTAATAATTTTCCCATAAAGAAAAGCTCAGACCTAGAAGGCTTCACAGGTAAATTCATTCAAGTATTTAAGGAAGAAATAAAACTAATTCTAGCCAAACTCTTCCAGAAAATAGAGAAACAGAAACATTACTCACTTATGAAACCAGCATAACTCTGATTCCAAAACCAATATTACAAGAAAAGAAAATGTTTGTATTATCTTTTATGAACAGATACAAGAAAACTAAAAAGATATTAACAAATCAAATCTAGCAATATATAGAAAGGCTAATAAGTCATGCCCAAGTTGGGTTTATTCTAGGAATATAATTTGGCTTAATATTCCAAAATCAGTGAATATAATTCAATATAATCATACCATAAAGGAGGAAGAACTCATATGATCATCTTAATAAATGCAGAAAGAACATTTGATAAAATTCAACTTCATGATATAAATTCTCAGCAAACCAGGAGTAGAATGGAATTTCCCTAATCTGATAAATGGTTCTATCAAAAACCTGGTACTGGCTGGGCTCAGTGGCTCATGCCTGAAATCCTACCACTTTGGGAGGCCAAAGTGGGAGGATCACTTGAGCCCAGGAGTTTGAGAACAGCCTGGGCAACATATCGAGACCCTGTCTCTACAAAAAATTTCAAGCAAGGCATGGTGGCAGGCACTTGTGGTCCTAGCTACTCAGGAGGCTGAGGCAGGAGGATGGCTTGACACAGGAGTTTGAGGCTGCAGTGGGCTATGATAGTGCCACTGCACTCCTGGGTGACAGAGTGAGGCCCTGTCTCTGGAAAAAAAAAAAAAGCTATTACTAACAATGTGCATAATGGTGAAATATTGAACATTTCCCACCTGAATTCAAGGCCAAAGCAAGATGTGCACTATTACCACTTCTATCCAGTGTTGCACTGGCTGGGACATCAAATATGAAAGACAATAAAAGAAAAGTTGTAAAGATTAGAGAAAGAGGAACACTCACTATTTGCAGATGCTGTGATTGTGATGTAGAAAACCCAAGAGGCTTAGCTTATTCCTGCTGCTATAACAAAATGCCCCAGATGGGGTAACTTATAAATAATGGAAATTTATTTCTCAGTTCTGGAGGCTGGGAAGTCCAACATCAAGGTGCTGGCAAGTTCAGTGTGTATTGAGGGCCTTGTCTCTGCTTCCAAGATAGTGCCTTGAACATTGTGCCCTCATATTGTGGAAGGTACGGAGGACCACAGAGAAACTGGCAGCTCCCTCCGTACCTCTTTTATAAGGTCATTAATCCCATTCATAGGGGCTCTTTCCTCATGACTTAATCACCTCCTAAAGGCCCTACCTGTTAATACTATCACATTGGTGATTACGTTTCAACATAATGAATTTTGGGGGAACACATTCAGACCATAGCAAGACCCTACAAACTATTAGAATTAATAAGTGAATTTATCAAGGTCTCTACATATAAGGTAAATACACAAAAATAGTTTCTATATACTAGCAATGAACAATTGGAAAGAAACTTTAAAAAATATCAATTACAATAGAGATTCAAAAATTCAAATACCTAGGAATAAATCTAATGAATGTTGTATAAGACGTCTACCCTGAAAACTACAAGACATTGCTGAGAAATAAAGGAGACTGTCTTAGTCTGTTTCGTTTTACTATAAAAGAAATACCTGAGGCTGGGTAATTTATAAAGAAAAGAGATTTATTTGGCTTATGGTTCTCCAGACTGTACAGGAGGTATGGGGCTGGAATTTGCTTCTGATGAGGGCTTCAGGGAGCTTTTATTCATGGTGGAAGGTGAAGGGTGAGCAGGTGTCCCATGGTGAGAGGAAGTTAGCAAGGGAGGGGGGAGGAGGTGCCAGGCTCTTTTTAACAATCAGATCTCCGTGTGCAGTAATAGAGCAAGAACTCATTCATCACCTCAAGGGCAGCAGCAAACTAGTCATGAGGGATCCACCCCCTATGACCCAGACACATCCCACCAGGCCCCACTGGGGATCCCACATCCCACAACCAACACTGGGGATCAAATTTCGACATGAGCTTTTTAAGGGAAAAAATATCCAAACTATAGCAGAGACCTAAATAAATGGAGAAAGACACCATTTTCATAGATTAGAAGACTTAGTCTATATATAAGTTCTTCCATAATTGATCTAGAGATTCAGTGCACTCTGATTAAAATCCCAGCAGACTTTTTTTGTAGACATTGGCAAGCAGATTCTAAATTTGATCAAAAATTTAAAGGACGTGGAATCACAATCTTGAAGAAAAATGTTGGAGGTTTCACACAAGCTATAACAAAGCTTACTGCACAGCTGCAGTAATGAAGACAGTGAGGCTGGGGGATAGATAAGTCAATGGAACAGAATGGTCTAGAAACAAACCTATACATATGTGCTCACTTGATTTAGGAAAAAGATACCATTGCAGTTTACTAGGACAGGATGATTTTTCAATAAACAGTGTTGGAACAGTGGGATATCTATAAGAAAAATTGAAACAGGAATATTGACCCTCATACCATCCACAAAGATTAATTCAAAGTGGGCCTTAGTTCTAAATGTAAAAAGTAAAACAATAAAGCTAGTAGTAGAAAACAAAACTATTTTCATGATCTTGGAGCAGGTAAATATTTCTTAAGCAGGACACAGGTACACCATTTGTATAAATACACTATTTGCGTAAATACACTATTCAGAAAGGGTTGTACGTTGGACATTAAAGAATTTTTGTTCATCAAAAGGCACCAATGAAAGCGATAAGGGAAACTTCAGACTGGGAGGAGAGATCCAATCTGTATACCACAAAGACCTTTTGTGCAGATTATAAAAACTATACAACAATAAAAATAACTCAAAAAATTGGCAAAACCTTGAAAGGGTATTTCAAAAAGAGGGTAACTAAATGACTGATAAATACATGAAAATGTGCTCAACCTCATTGGTCATCAGGAAACCACAAATTAAAATTACAAGTAGATATCATCTCACATCCACTAGAATGACTGTAATAAAAAAAGACAATAGCAAGTGTTGGCTAGGATGTGGAGCAGTGGGAAATACACCGCTGGTGGGATTGTAAAATGGTGTAGCTACTTTGGTAAATGGTTTGGCAGTTTCTTAAAGAGTTAAACATAAATTTACCTAATGACTCAGCAGTTCCACTCCTGGGTACCCACCCAAGAGAAAGGAAAACACATGTCTGTATAAAGACTTGTACATGAATGTTCATAGCAGTGTTATTCATAATCAACAAGTGGAAACAACCCAAATGTCCATCAATTGGTGAATGGATGTGGCATATCCATATAATAGAATGCTATTGATTAATAAGGAATGAAATGCTGGTACATGCAACAGCATGGATGAACCTCAAAAACATGCTGAATGACAGCAGCTAGACACAAAAGACCTCATCTTCTCTGGGTCCATTAATATGAAATGTCCTGAATAGCCAAGTAGAGACAGACAGTAGATTAGTGGCTGACTGGGCCTAGGGATGGGAATGGGCATTAGCTGTAAATGTGCATGAGGGAACTTAGTGGAGTGATGAAAATATTCTACAACAGATTATAATGATGGTTGCACAACTTGGCAAATTTACTAAAAATGGATGAATTTTATATATAAATTATGCCCCGAAGTGTTTAAAATAACAAAAATTGGAAATCCAGGATATTTAAATAGCATTGATAAAAATTTAATGGTGGATCTTGTATTTGCATTAAAAAATAGCCTGTATTTTTAAGAGGAAGAAAAGCACGCAGACAACTCTGTATGGCCCCCAGGATGGCTAAGTTAAAAAGGCTAACAGTGCCAAGAAATGACGAGGATGTGGAGCAACTGGAACGCTCATGTATTATCTCATGCATTCAAGTGCTGTAAAATAAAATCTGTCAACTCAGAGTTCCACATCCAGCAAAAACATTCTTTGAAAAATAAGGATGAAATAAAGACATTTTCAGATAAGTGGAAGGAAGGATGATTTATCACCAGAGCCTGCACCACCAGAAATGCTAAAGGGAGTTCTAAGGTGAAGGGAAACGATGGCAAATAGAAATTTAGCTCTATAGGAAGGAGAAAAGGAACATCAGAAATGGGTAAATGCGAGTAAATGGATGAAACCGTCTTTTTCTTAATTTCTTTAAAACCCAAGTGACTTTAAAGCAAAACAGTTGTGTTGTGGGGTTAAAACACGCAGAAGTAAAACATGTGAAACAATATTACAAAGGGTGGGTGGGTGGTGGGAAATGGACTTTTGCTCTTGCAAAGTCCTTCAGTCTCGCCTGACGTGGTGCACGGCCCTGTTAATTCAAGGAGACTGACAAATCAAGGACTAAAAAGTAGCACAGAGAGGCACAGCTAAAAAGCTAATTAATAGAGGAAAGAAAATGAGATGCTAGAATAAACATTTGTTTATACTGAGAAAGGTAGGAAAGAAGGATCAAAGAAAGAAAAACCAGATGGGACGAATAGGAAAGAGATGGCAAATGGCAGATCTGGAGAAACCATAGCGATAGTTACATTAAATGTAAGTGGACTAAACCAATTCAAAAGCAGAAATTGACTCGATTTTCCCTAAAGTAAAAGGATAGGAAATACACTCTGCAAACAATAAACATAACAACAGAATGGATAAAGTTGTGTTCAATCACTGGAATATTAATAATAGGAAAGAATGAATTTGTGATACACTCACGAACATGGATGAATTTCACAGAACTAATGTTAGAGCAAAACCAAGAAGATCACAAAAACTATATGCCATGTGATTCCACTTATATGGCATTTGAGAAAGGGAAAACTAATCTGTGGCACTAGAAGTAAGAGTACGGATTACCTCTGGGGATGGGGTTGATTAGGAAGCAGCAGGGGCCAGAATTCTCAAAGTGTTAGGAATGTTTCGTATTTTGACTTGGGTGATGGATGCGTAAAGTGTGTACAGATACAGGCAGGCCCTGATTTGCATGTTACCGTGTTAAACGAGACTCCTGCAGATCGGAACCATGTTCTCAAACTCCGAACTCCCCACTACACACTCAAGCTATCTCTGATTGAGTCACAGACTCACTTTTCTGTCCCACCAATGTAAGTGAGCCATAAAGCACAATTCCATTTTAATTATTCTTTCTGGTTCCACAGAGAACTTTCATAATCCCTAAAATATTTAAAGCAAAACAAGAACCTGACATGTGGATATTGAGTGATCTTGATCAAAGCCAGCCAGATTGCTTCCCTCTGTGTTGCCTAGCAAGTGTTGGTCTGCCTTTTCCTGTGGAAACTTGATTGATTCAACACCATTTGTCAAACAATGATGAAAATTAAGATTTCCCATTGCATTTATTGTTGCAAAATGGGGCAGTGATTTGTAAAGCTTGCCCCTGTCCTTAGGGAGTTTTCTGAGGGTGGAAGTATATGTAGAGCCTTCTTACTCCAAAGATCCAAAATCTGAATGCTCCAAAATCTATAACTTTTTGCATGTCAACATGATGCCACAAGTAGAACATTCCACACCTGACCTCATGTGACAGGTTGCAGTAAAAATGCAGGCATACAACACACAGTTTATTTAGCATCTCCAAGGGAAAACGATCTGTGCACACCCAGATTCCCTCGTACAAGCGTGCCCATACATTACCATGAATACGTTATTTTTTCACTGTGTTAATGGGATGTGTGAATAAGTGTAAGAAATGATTGCTTATCTGAGCATATATGTTCAGAGTCAGGAATGATGATGCCACCTGACCACAGATCATCCACATGAGTGGCTGAGATAGTGACACCTTTGCTTTCTGATGGTTTAGTGTATGCAAACTTTGTTTCATGCACAAAATTATTAAAATATTGTATAAAATTACCTTCAGGCTGTATGTATAAGGTGTATATGAAACAAATGAATTTCATGGTTAGATTTGGGTCCCATCCCCAAGATATCTCAGTATGTATATGCAAATATTCCAAAATCCAAAAAATTCTGAAACCTGAAACACTTCTGTTCTCAAGCCTTTTAGATAAGGGATACTCAACCCATACTCCCATTTTACAGGGTAAAAGTTGAGTGGGAATTTTATACTTTGTCTTAGGCCATTGATCCTCTTTAAAAACTCAAATCGCAAATGATGGATTAAAAGCATATCCAATGGGATCTGAAAATGGATTTATGTTGTGATGATAAAGGCAAATATTACTCTACCCTCAGTTTCCCTAACAGAGTATTTGATGCACAGATGCCATGCAGGGAATTAGAACAATAAAGAGTACAGATGTAAATTGGGAAACATTCTTAAAACAATGTGGCAAAGCGTTAATATCCTCAACATATAAAGAGTTTACCAAATACAAGAAAACAACTTAATTCGTAATTAGTCAAACAGTGGGGATACACAGTTCACAAAGAAGAAAAGCAATGCCTATTAAATACAAAAATAAGTGCAGCCTCGCCAGTCATGAAATTAAAAGAGCAGATACTACCATTTCCTATGAAATTAGCCAAGATTAACAAAAAAAGGCCGGGGATAATTCAGGTGTCAAAGTGGAAGACAGTGAGGTCCTTCTGCAGGTCGCTTTCTGCCTCAGGGCCTTTGCAAAGGCACTACCATGTCACTGGCCAGGAGCGTTCTGACCCCCCCGCCTTTGCATGGCTGGCTCCACTCCTGTGTCCCCTTCGCAGGGAGGCTTGCCTGAGCACCATCTAGACCAGCCCCTGGGTCACTGTCAATGTACCACTTTTTCTCATCCTTGCCACAGCAGTTCTCCTCATCTGATATTTTTGTCTCTTAATTTGTCTCTTGTGTGTCTCCCCTTTCTAGGATGCAAGTTCCACGCTGGCAGGGACTGGGTCTGTTCTGTTCGCGGTGCAGCCCCAGAGCCTATGCACTGTGGTGCATGGGCGGGACCCGTGCTTCTGTGAAAGTACAGCTTTATGTCCCCTCCTACCCTTTAATGTGCTAATTCCACTGAAGGAAATACGCAGAACCGTACACAAAATCTCATGTGACATCGGGTCATACTGTGTATGTTCTGCCACTTGTCTGTCTGCATTCACATTTGCTGCTTCTGACTCCTGAGTCAGGACGATGGCATTTATGGCAAGCCACAGGGACTTGGGAAAGTGAACACATTACAAAGTGAGAAGTGAGAAACAGGATGCACAGCTGGACACGCAGAACTGCATCTTGCAGAGAAGTCGGATGAAGGGAAGTAGGTGATGGGTTGGCAGAGGTTGCCTCTGGATGCTGAGGTCATGAGTAGTTTCTGTTTCCTTCTCTATTCTTTGTTGTGTTTTTCATTTTCTAATAATGAGTGTGTATTCTTTTTATAATAAGGGGTAAAACTTTTAAAGAGTGCTGCTGTTGGGAAATAGTTTGACAAGGCAGGAGAAATCAAGCCACAGGTGAAATTGAGCCTTGGGCCTTAAGATCCCAAGTAGGGGAAGGCGGGCTGATGGGCCAGCCCAGGCTGGGTGCCAGGGGCTCCTGAGCCTCCCTGGGCCTGGAGTTTGTTTTCAGTTTGTTTGATGGTTTACTGCCAAGACTGTGTGCTGAGCCTTCAGGGTTGGGCTGTTTTCTCAGCCTGGTTCCTCCCGTCAGCTGGGTAGGAGGAAAAGTGGCTCATTTCTGGTCTCTCTGTGGCCCTTTCACATCTAACTTGTGGCAGCTGTTTTTTTGTTTGTTTGTTTGTTTGTTTTGCCAGAAAATTATAGAAGAGAGGCTATATTTTTTCTGGTGCACTCCATTTGGTGAGCACCTGTTACGAGCTAGACCCTGGGCTAGCACAGATTGTTTGGGATTTTATTTTATGCTTTTATAAAACCATAATGGTTGTTTTTAAAACTCATGAATGGAGAGGATCATTCATTCAGCACATATTCACTGGATGCCTGCTGGGCCAGCGTCCCCTGGGGGGACTGGCCTTGCCATCCTCGGGGAGCTCCCAGTCTAGAGTCTAGAACAGATGACAACCCTCCCACGTGGTCAGTCTCGGCTCAGGAGGTGAAGGGCCCAGCTGGGGCAGCAGAGAGGCAGGAAGGTGGAGCTTCCCTGGGTGTGGGACCCTGCACAGGTTGACCAGACCCGTTGAGTGGTGGCGGACGGGGGCCCAGGGTGAGGATGTGTGCTCCCGACCCCAGCAAACCCCATCTCCTTCTCCTTTGAGGAAGGTGCCCTGTTTCCAAGTGAGAGTGGCAGTGGCATTCCTCTCAAGAGAGAGGATACTTTTATGCTTTTCAGGCATGGCAGCCGTGCCTCCCTTACAGGTGGACATCATTCACTGTAATATGGGAGTTGTCTGCAATTCATGACCCTGAACTTTAAGAGACTGCCACCCTTTATGTAGTGACTATTTTGAGTGAGAATCTGATTGTGTTTGGAGCTCTCTGTTTGGGACGCTCACTGGGTGGCGACTGAGGCCTGCCTTGCTTTGTCATTCTTTGAAGTCCTCATCATCTGCCTTGGAAACAATAGCACATGATTTCGACTTTCCGCATTGCTGCGTGTTAATAGTAAATAACTAGTTTCGTGGAAGCTGGGGCACTGTTTACAGTCATCTGCGGTAATGAAACGTGCTTTCAGTCACACTGGCCTAGAGCAAATAAAACTATGGGCAGGACAGTTCCTCCTTAGTTGAGTATTTACCTGAGTTTGAGCACTGGCCTAGGCACAGAGAAAAGTTAGACATGGTCCTAGACAGCAAGGAGCTGACAGTCAACAGGACTGTGAACAGATTATTATAGTGTGGGGAGATCAGTTCAGTAATAGGACCATGCAAGCCGAAGAGGCAGCAAAGAAGAGGATGTGGTAACTCCTGTGTGTAGACCGAGGAGTCATTTTACAGAGGAAGTGAGGTCAGAGCTGGGTTTTGAAGGATGAATAGGAGTTTTCCAGGTGATTCCACACACAGGGAGGAACACTGGCAAAGCCTTGGGAGTAAGGAGGAAAATGATGTGATCATTTTGACCATGTACCTAAAACAGCTATGACCCATCTGATACTTGGATTCCCAGTAAAATATTAAATAAAAATACAGTAGAATCCTACTGTCCAGTACTGGAGACTTTATTTTCTTCATTTTAATGGAAGTTTTAGAATTATAAAATATTTCTGGCAAAATGTATAGATGAGATCATGAACACCCGTGTGCCTGCCACAGTTGAGGAAGGCAGGCAGGTCAGGTTTGAGGCCCCTGCCCATTCCCAGCCCCCGCCACTGAATTTAGAGTGAACAATTTTCTTGAATGTATTTATAATTCCACATCCTATGCATGTGACTGTGACCAATATAGTGGGTCTATGTGAACATTTTAAAAGGTTTTCTCTTCTCTGCTCTCTGATGACTTGGGGTCAAGGACACTCTGCGAAGGGGTCGTGCTTCCCTGCAGACCTCGTCGTGGTGTGTGCTAAGGGCTTCAGTGGCAGAATAATGATGGAAGGTATTTTGCTTATATTCTTTCTCTTTCTGTAGACTTTCAGAGCTGAGGTGAGCAGAACACAAAATGTCCTCTCAGTGGTTGTAAAACTGACCTCTGCAGAGCCCTCTGTATTCCCAGAGGAGCAGGACAGGGGTGTGGCGTGGGGAGGGGAGCCTGCTCCTACAGGAGGCTCCGCATTTCCTCTCTCGGGCATCTGAACACATGTCCATTGCCAGCAAGTGGTTCTCTGCCCAGTGTCTCATTTTGTAGAACAGGAAGCAGGTGGAGAGAAAGTGAATGACTCCAGAGGGCAAAGGTACCTGTACCCTGGACTGGGCCCTCACTTGCTGACAGTACAGAGCTCCTCCGGGTGCAGGGCGTGGCCTGGCCAGGAGCCCACCACACCTGGAGCAAGCTCTCCAGGTGAGGGTGGTTCGAGGGAGGGGGCGGGGCACTCAGGTGAGAAGCACTGGGATTGGGTGGTCTCTTTTCTTTTTCTTCGCCTTTTAAAATTTTTGATGATTTGAGGACAGAGTCATTCATTCCTCACCCTCAATATCTGAAAGACTCCAAGATTCCAAAGGTTCTTGTAGCTAGGAGCTTCTTGGGGAGGCACTGAGTGCCCAGCACGGGGAGGGTGTGAGGCAAGGCCGGGCCCGCTGTGGGAGATGCTGTATGAGATTTTGGGATTCGAGGCAGGCGACTAGGTGTCCATCTGAAGTCCTTGTCCAGTTGTCTGGCTCTAGCTGGGTCCTGCAGTTGGTGGCAAAGCAGCCGTTCATGTCTTAATAACCTGGTGCTGTACCAAGAATGGCAGGAGATCTGTGTTGGTTTTAAATTTCTAGTTTATAGATCTAAACATACACCAATACTGAGTTTACAGAAGCTTTCTCCAGCCCCTTTTCTCTTCCATGTGTGCGTGCACATGCGTGAGTGTGTGTTTAGGGGAGACATTATCATGTAATGGGAAGAAAAGCCTTTGGAGAATGCCCTGGCTGTGATTCTAGACTCCCCACATGTTCGCTGTGTGACTCTGGGCAAGGTGCTTATTGTCTCTGAGCCTCTGGTACCTCATCTGTAAAGTGGAGGTAATCCCGTATCTGCCCCAGGGTTACAAGAATTGAATGAGCTAAAGTATCCAGCAGCAGTGATGGTTTCTGTAATAGGAGACATGTAAAACAAGCCCCTCTATTATAGGAAGAACTTATATCTAAGAGAGGTAAAATGGGAAGAAACCCCATGTATTTACACAAGAGACTGCTGGAGCTTAATTTAAAACATACCCAGGATCAACTGATCCAGTGTCATGAAGGCTCCATTTCCATTTCAGTGCCAGATAGAAATATCCCCCACTCAGGCATCTCAGTGTGTGGATGGTTTTCACTCAAAACAGCCCATGTAGGAGCAGGAGTGAAAAGAGCAAACAGCCATTTCTCCTGTGCCCTGTCTGATAAATGTCAGTGCATTTCTCCTGTGCCCTGTCTGATAAACGTCACTGCATTTCTCCTGTGCCCTGTCTGATAAACGTCAGTGCATTTCTCCTGTGCCCTGTCTGATAAACGTCACTGCATTTCTCCTGTACCCTGTCTGATAAACGTCACTGCATTTCTCCTGTGCCCTGTCTGATAAACGTCACTGCATTTCTCCTGTGCCCTGTCTGATAAACGTCACTGCATTTCTCCTGTGCCCTGTGTGATAAACATCACTCCTCAGGCAAATCTGTTGTCCGTGGTGATGTGTGCAGAAGGTGGACTGCCTGTTTCATTTCCTTGTCAGCCGGACTGAATTAGAAATGCAAGAAGACTTCTAGAGGTACGCTTACACAGTAGGATGCCTCCTAAGAAAGGCAGGAAGAAAAGGTGGTTATGGTCAACATGGGGCGGCGACACTGGTTTCTGGGCTTGTTCCTTAGATCACTTCAGACCAGGTCTGGCTGTGTGTCACGGAGACCCCCCAAATACACAGGACTTAGGGGGTGGAAGTTTTAGTTCTGTCTCATCTGGAGTCTGGAGGTTGGAGTCGAGAAGGTCTCAGGGCCGCACAGAGTGTGAGGGACACAGGTGTCTCCCAGCTCAGCCCTCGGGGGGGCTCTGGGATGTGGCCCCTCATTCCCATGGAGCTCCAGCCACCACACCTTTGTCCCGGGTTGGCAGTGGGCAGGGAGAGGAAGAAGAACATGAGGTCTTCATCTAGAATGCTTTTCTTTTTAGAAGTCCTATACACCTCCAGCGATTTGGCCGGCACTTGGCTATAGAGGGGGCTAGGAAGTGCAGCTCTCGTGCTGCGTGCCCTGCAGCGCCTGATACATCCCGGGGTGGTGCTCAGTTAGTCTCCCAGGGCAGCCGTAACAGATTACCACACACTGGCTGGCTTACAACAACAGAAATGTGTTCTCTCACAGTTCTGGAGGCCAGAAGGCCACTCAAGGTGTCAGCAGGGCTGTGCTCCCTCTGAAGGCTCCTGGGGAGGGTCCTTTCCTGGCCTCTTCCAGCTTGTGGTGGTGGCCGGCAATCCTTGGCATTCTGTGGTTTTCAGCTGCGTCACTCCAGTCCCCGTCTGCATGTGGCTTTCTTCCCTGTGTGTCTGTATCTTGTCCTCTTCTTTTAAGGACACCAGTCAGTGGATTTAGGGCCCACCCTAATCCAGTATGACCTCATCTTAATTTACATCTCCATTATGTCTGCAAAGACCCTATTTTCAAGGTCACATTCTGACTTTCTAAGTCAACGTGAATTTGGACAGGGGGCACTATTCACCCCACCACCAAGGAGGAGAGTGAGAAGATGTTAGGGTCGTGGCCTCTGCTTCAGTCTTTGATTCCCCAAACTTTGTGGTGAAGTGGAGCTCGCCAAATTATCCACACATCAGAGGGCTTGTTGGCAGCTGGCTAAGTGACAGTTTTCGCTGAGATGCATGTCCTGGTGGACCTGACTGCCAAGAAGTGACCAGACTCTGTTTCTGTGGGGCAGAGGGGACAGTGAGGGCTTGGAGAGGCCGACCTGAGTTTGAGTCTTGGTTCTGCTGCTAACTAGAGCATGGACACATTGCCCTTGCTGCGCCTCAAGTTCGTGTGTGACGTGGGGTAAACAAGGTCTACCTTGAGGTCTTTTGGAGACTGAAAGAGTGTCTCTAGGTCCAGATCAGTACCCAGCTCACACTAGTGTGTAAGAGAGAAGTGATCGTCATCATCAAGTTTGCTGTTTTTTCCCAATCTTTGTGTCAATTAGGATTTTTTTGGTTGCAAGTGACAGAAATTCGACATCAGAACTATAACACTGAAGCTCATGGCTGGAAAACCTCCCAGTCTGGAATTTGGGAGTAACAATTCCCTCCTTCTCTAATATCACCGATTTTTTAAAATCAGTTTTTGGTGGTCTGCTTTTAAAATAAGACAGCCTCATGTTGATGAGGAGCTAGGAGGGCTTGATGGTGGCAGCTAACGCCGAGGGCGCGCTTGCGGTGTGCCAGGCACTGTGACAATTCTTTCCCCGGTCGATCCAAAGCTCCCTTACAACTAGACAGGGTTGGTTCTAAAGTCTTCTACGTGTCACCATGTTACAGAGACAGAGGCTGAATCAGGGAGGTGGCCCAGTCTGCCCGAGGTCACAGTACCTGAGGGTGGGGATTCGCTCACTTCTGTCTGCTGCCAGAACAGGGCTCTCAACCAGTGTTCTCTGCTGTGGCAGCCTGTGCCTGAATTAGAGGAACAGGACTTAGGACTAAGAGTTTCAGATTTTAGTCAACTTAAACGTAACACACTCTACTAGCGTTCTGACTGAGGAGAGCATTTGCATTAGTTTCCTATGGCTGCCTTAACAAGTGGCCACAGATTTTTTGGCTTAAGACGACAGAAATTTATTCTCTCACAGTTCTGAAGGCCAGAAGATTTAAATCAAGGTGTGCGTGTGGCCACTCTTCCTCCCGGGACTCTAAGGAGGATCTTTCCTTGCCCCTTCCAGCTTCTGGGCTTGCTGGCAAACCTCAATGTCCTCCAGCTTGTGGCTGCATCACTGCAGTCTGTGTCTCCTTCTTCACGTGGCCTTTCCCCTCTGTCTGTGTCTCTTCTCCTCTTAGAAGGATACGAGTCATAAGGGCCCAGCCTATTCCAGTATGACTTTATCTTGCCTAATTGCATCTGCAATGACCCTATTTCCAGATAAAGTCACATTCTGAAGTTCCAGGAAGGTCATGGATTTGGGGGCACCATTCAACCCTGTATAGTGCCCTTATTGGGGCGTCTAGAAAAAGTCCAAGTGGATGACCCGGGGCCGAAGCTTCCTCTGTACACTTCTCTTGGTGTTGTTTCCTCGATGTCACCTGCCCACTGTGTTCAGGCTGTGTCCCCACTCTGACACCCCCCTCCAGGGAAGGTTAGACAAGACTGGGCTGGGGGGTGAGCTGGGGATTAATTTCAAGTTTGTACGTGGAGAGGCTGAGGTCCCTTGGAGATCCAAGCAGAGGTACCAAGCAACCCGTTGGTTCTGTGACTTTGGAGCCCAGAGAGAAGCCAGGCCTCGGGGCGTACATTTAAAATCCAGCTGCGTATGGGGGGTGGTTAATGCCATGGGGGAGGGTGTGGCTGCCCAGGGAAAGGATGCAGGGTGAGAAGAGGCCCAAACCTTGCAGACGCCAGGCTTTAATGGTGGTCTGCAAGAAGGATATAAACTGAGAAGTCACTGCGGACAGGGACAGGGAGGGGGAGGTCACAGAGCAGGGGCTGGGGGCAGTGTCAGGTGCTGGAGAGGAGTTGAGGGTGGGGACAGAAAGCTGCCCCGCAGGTGTGTGGCCAGGAGTACGGGCAGCCTAGCAGGAGCTGTCCAGGTGGTGGGGTGGGGCTGTGACCAGACAGGGGAGGGTGGGTGACCGAGGGGAGACCGGGCTTGGGGGAGAACAGCTGGCTCTGCGAGGACGCAGAGCTGGGAGGAAACGGGCAGGGAGGCCAGGGCAGGTGGACAAGAGCATAGATAGGTGTCAGCACAAGTGTTGGGTTGAATACACAGATGCTCGAACCCATAGCTATCTCCTCTGTCCTGCGGGGATGTCTTAGTCTATTTGGTGTTATCATAAAGGAATACCCGAGGCTGGGTAGTTTCTAAGGAAAAGAGATTTATTTGGCTCACGTGTAGAAGCAGCATTGCGCTGGCATCTGCTCCTGGTGAGGCCTCAGGGAGCTTCTAATCAAAGTGGAAGGCAAGGGGGGAGCCGATGTCAATGGCGAGAGAAGGAGCAAGAGCGAGGGCGGGAGGTGCCAGGCTCTTTTTAACAATCACATCTCCCAGTAACTAACAGAGAACTCACCCCGTTAGCTTGGGGAGGGCACACAGCCATTCATGAGGGTCCACCTGGTGACCCAAGCACCTCTCACCTCCAACATTGGGGATCAGATTTCAACGTGAGAGTCAGAGGGGCCAGACATCCAAACTCTGTCAGGGGAGTGAAGGGGAGCAGGACCTGGGCGGCGGGCTGCGGTTACTCTGTGTCCCAGGTTTGCTGAGATAGTTGACCAGGGTAAGGGAGCTGCTTTGATTTGGCCCTGGGCCCGAGGCCCCGAGCAGGGGAGGGATTTCCCTGGTCACGAGCCGCTGTGATTGGTGGCTGCTTCTTTCTCTTTTTCAGATGGATGAGATCAAAGGGAAAGACCGTGTGATTCTGGCCTTGGAGAAGGAACTTGGCGTGCAGGCTGGTCAGACCCAGAAGCTGCTTCTGCAGAAGGAGGCTTTGGACGAGCAACTGGTTCAGGTCAAGGAGGCCGAGAGGCACCACAGCAGCCCCAAGAGGGAGCTGCCGCCAGGGATCGGGGACATGGCGGAGCTCATGGGCACGCAGGTGAGGACAGGGGCGGCGTGCAGCCTCAGGGCCACCCACCCACCCACCCTTCCTCCCCTCCTCCCAGCCTCTCACCCTGCCCGGCATCCCTCCTCCGCCTGTCTGTCTGTCCCCTCCTCTCTACTGTTTCTTGTCCTTCGCCAGTCTGCTAACTTTCACAGTGTGCCAGGCCCAGTGCTGGGCACTGAGAAGATAGGGATGAAGAACTCGCTGCCTCTGCCTCCGGTGCCCTTGAGCTCAGTTGAAAAGAAAGAAATGGAGACATCAGAATGGGGTACCCAGGGGGAGCCCCTCTCAGGACAGGAAGGGATTTGAAGTCAGAGTCCTGCGAGATGAGTAGGGCCAAGGCAAGGGCAAGAGCAATAGGTTGGTACTGTTAACTAAGAAAATATTAATGAAGTTTATACTTTGGAAAAAGGAGAGCTTTATTTCTCATCAAGGGTAGCAGCCTGCCGGGCAGCCATTCCAACAGGTTAGAAAGCCAAGCCCGGGCCAGGAGCCAGGCATACGTGCTTCGAAGAAGAGACAAAAGGCAACAGGATTTACACTGAGCAGGGCGGTCAAATATACATACTTAATAAGCTATAGTAGGAGTCACGAGTATTTATGAAGGGAAATCATATGCATGTAATTGTGCTTTATCTCTCCCATCCTGTCATGTCTGGGAACTCAGTTTTAAGGTGTTTCTGGGATCTCCATGGCTGAGAGGGGTCCATTCAGTTAGCAGAGGGCTTAGGATTTTATTTTTAGTTCACAGTCCCCCCTTTTGGCCAAGATACGCCAGAGGCGGTAGCCATGGCCAAACTTCATTTTGTTCCATCATTGACGGGGTGGAGTGGCTATTTGCCCCAGGTCTGTCTAGGCCCAGGAGGGGTTTAGAGCCATATAAGCTTATGGCCAATTAAACATTGTGGGTCAGACGGGACTAGGGGTAGACAGGCACTCATTAATCCCTCAAAACCTTTTAAGCAATATAGTTGAAAACCAAAAGCCAAAAACATGGTTATAAAAGTAACTTATCTGTAAGTATCGAGTTATTGTAGTCTAGGTTTTAGTTACAGACTTGTAGTAATTATATGAATGTAAGTACTTTGTTAAGACCATTCTATCCCCCAAACTGGCCCTTACAACCTCACGCACCTCCCTCTCCCGCAATAGTCCTGGGCCTGGGGGCAGGTCTGTCTGTGCAGCGACAGGGCAGGGGCAGTGGAAACGGACCAGGCCCGGTGGGCTTTTAGATGAGGAAGATTTGTCGTCTTTGTTGAATCATCTCTAGTCGTCAGGATATCATGACTCTGGTTTTCTTGGATGTAAAATGAGGGATAAATAACATTGATAATTTGACAATTAAAGAAGAAGAATTTGGGTATCAAAATGGGAAAAGGAACCTATTCCGTTAGGGAGTCAAATACAAATGTCATGAAGAAAATTACAACCTGTTTTTTTCTTCTGTAGTCAAGAATTAACCAGGATTTAGTCCAAACTTTGGACAAATAATAAAAAACTTAAAAACAAAAGGACACCAGAATCTAGAGGCTCAAAACTAAAAGTATAAGTTTGTCATTGAGAATGGAACAAGTAAAACAATATACATTTTTTAATACGTCTGAGCCCTTTATATGCAAAAAGTCTCATGTGTCGCTCGTAGGTGGAAGAAGACAGGAAATTAAAGGTCCTTCAAGGCTTGACAAGCAGAGTAAACAGGTTTTTGGGGGGGGAGAGAGGGAGGAAAAGGCTTGACTAGTTAGCAAAAGGTGGTCTTGTTAGATAAACGAAGCCCTGTGGGTAATAGCGCTCAGAGAGAATCGATGGCAAATGTTTCTTTTCAGACTTTTCAGACTTAAATTCTTTTTTTCATAAAAGACAGTTTTGCAGCAGTCATTTTAAAATATGTTAAAGAAATAAACATTTTTAATCTCTTTAGTCTATTTTGAAGCTAAAAGTTTTACATATTAAAAGTCAAACTGATAGTTTTGCAGAAATTTGGATTAGAGGTAGTGAGAGATACACAGAAGAGTAACAGAAAAAAGAAACACATTGTGATAATGAGGCAACTGTGTCCCATTCCAAGAGCAGAATCATAGAGGAATTTTTAGACAGAAGAAGAAAACAAAGGCCAACATTTGGAGCAATTTTTTTTTAGACTAGTTGGGAAGAAAGAACGGTTGTTTAGGAGTAGAGCTGGAAGGGGAGGTAAGAGAAAAGGAAAGAGTCGGCCGTAAATACTTTGCATGTGCCATTTTGTCTTTTTTTGAGTCTCCTATAAATCACCTTCTTTAAGGGAGGCTATGAGAGACTTGATCCCATCTGGAAAACTTGAAACTCCAAGTATAGCATTATCTTCATTATTCTGGAATGTTTGATAGCCTTTTTGTTTTAATTGAGCACACAGATAAACTAGAGGTCTCCTAAGATTTTATTGTGGCTGGCAAAGCTTTAAATCATTTTAGGTTAGATTTCAAACATTTGCAAGAATTTTTGGTATGTTTTTAAGCATGTTAGTCACTAGTGTCTCTGATGACAGGGGATCAGAGACCATTTTCTTAGAATTAAAGTTTTTGTAATTGTACTTACCCCCATGAGAGTGTCCTCCCCAAGTGCCGAAACATGAGTGTCTTCATAAACCCTTATGGACCAACTGAATCTTACTAGGTCCTCCCAAAATCCGGGACCTACAAACACATTCCCTCAGGGTCTGGAATGGAGGGAACCAGGGAAACTGGAGTAGGCCCCCCTAAACCCAGGGCTAACAAAGACATTCCCTCCGGGCTCTGGAATGGAGGGAATTGGAACTGGTGAGGAGTGAAGGGAAGGGTAGAGAGAAATAAAGTCTCTGGGATCTTTGTCTTAAAAGCGGGAGATCTTGGGTCCAGCGGAGCCTACTGAGTTTCTCCCAGTGAGGTCAGGGAGACAACTGAGCTATCAATAGGTTCATGCAGACGGTGCGTTGGCCTCCAATCACGCTGGGGGAAACTGGGGGTCTCCCTGGGTCCCTTTGTGGTGGCCATTTGTTAACTAAAAAAAAAATTATTAGCGAGGTTTATACTTGGGAAAAAGGAGAGCTTTATTTCTCATAAAGGGTAGCAGCCTGCTGGGCGGCCCTTCCGACAGGTTGGGAAGCAGAGCCCCGGCCAGAAACCAGGCACACGTGCTTCAGAGAAGAGACAAAAGGCAACAGGATTTTATACTGAGCAGGGTAGTCAAATGTACATATTCAACAAGCTGTAGGAGGAGTCATGAATATTTATGAAGGGAAATCATATGCATGTAATTGTGCTTTATCTCTCTCTTCTTGTCGTGGCTGGGAACTCAGTTTTAAGGTGTTTCTGGAGTCCCCTTGGCCGAGAGGGGTCCATTCACTTAGCCGAGGGCTTAGGATTTTAGTTTTAGTTCATAGTACTTCGCAAAGACACAGAGGAGTCTGACGCAGAATGTATTCATTCATTCATTCCTTCATTCATTCGGTATTTGAGTGTCTGTTGTGAATTGTATGTGCTGGACACTGTATTAGGTGCCAGCATGTCAGTGTTGAGCAAGACCAACCCAGTGTCTGTCCTTGAGGAATGTGCTAGCACATCCTGGCAACCGCAAGTGCCATGTGATAGGCCCTTGTAAGAGATGTAGGGTGCGCAGAGGCACAATCACGAGGTCCCCAGGGAGCCGCTGAGGGTCGACGTCTCAACGCCTCTGAGATGAGGTCTTCCCGCCAGTGTGCAGCAGGGCTTGGAGTGTTCCCCTCCTTGCTGTGTGGCATACGGTCCCCTTAACAAGGCTCTCACCTGTTTTGTCATCATGTGAATTTCTGACTTTCTGAGAAGGCTCTGTGGAGTGCTCTGAATCATTTCAGCTCTTCAAAGTACGTTTGTGTCTTGACTTTTTTTAGGATCAACATATGGATGAGCGAGATGTAAGGCGATTTCAACTAAAAATTGCTGAACTGAATTCAGTGATACGGAAGCTGGAAGACAGAAATACCCTCCTGGCAGATGAGAGGAATGAACTGGTAATCAGCCCCCCAAAGACAGATGGTGTCTTGCCTTGTGGCCCTGGGGCCACAAAACATGCCTTAAACAGAAAGTTAATGCAGAGGCCTTCTGGTTTTCTGTGCTTGCTTTCTTATTTCGTTTTGATTAAAAATCTAGCACTTGCTCATTGAAGAAATCTGTTGCTGTCCTTTGTTTCTGTGGGACTTTATCCTTGGCAAACAATTACAGAGGTTCAGCAAGAAGTGTGGAAAGGGTGTTCACTGCAATGTTGTTTATAATAGCAACCAGAAACAAAAGACAAAAAACCCAATTGTTCACTACTGAAGCATTGGTCAGAATAATTGTGGAATATTTATACAATGAATTCTATACAGTCATTAAGATTGATGATGTAGACCATATTTAATTGACATGGAAACTTGTTCACAGTAAATTGAACGATAAAAGCAGTTATAGAACAAAAACACGTTGTCATCATCCTGGATATTGGCAGTTGTCTTTTAGGTGGCATGATTATGGGTAATTTTCATTTTTGCTTATCTGTTACTTTCTTTTGCATAAAACTTTATACATATCTAATTTTAAAAAGAATGAACATGGATTTCTGGTTAAAAAATAAATCTCCAATAAAAATAGCAATTTCATGAATATGTTTAAATTTCCTAGATATAAGCTAAACTAATTTTTATGTAATGGTAGTTGATACATAAATTTCTTGAGAAATGCCTCATAATTTTTATGTTTATTATAATCCTTATTATTAAGGGAAGTATATCTACAGAATATTTGAAAAAAAGGGTACGGAAAAGTATAAATAAGTATCACCTCTTTATAATCTTGACAAGATCAAAATAAATTCACTTCCTTCCAGTATTTGTAAAGGCATATTTTATATGGCTTTAATCAGCCTGTACATGTAATATTATGTCTCCACATTTTATTTAAGTACTCATGAGCTAAAACAATTCTCATGAGCTGTGTAAGAGTTTGCTGAGAGGACTAGGGAAAACACAGACTGTGGCAACAGTTCAGACTGCACTGAAGTGGTTAAAAGCAGAAATTGGTAAGTTTGCCAACACTTCAATCTTTTTTTTCTTTTTAGAGGCAGGGTCTTGCTCTGTCACCCAGGCTGGAGCGCAGTGGTGCTGTCATAGCTCAGTGCACCCTTGAAGTCCCGGGCTCGAGTGAGCCTCCTACCTCAGGCTCCTGAGTAGTGAGGACCATAGGCACTCGCCACTACGCCCGGCTAATTTTTTAAAAAGTTTTTGTAGAGACGGAGTCTCTGTATTGCTGGGGATGGTCTCGACTCCTGGCCCCAGGTGATCCTCCTGCCTCAGCCTCCCAAAGTGCTGGGACTACAGACTTGAGCCATTGCACCTGGCCTCAGTCTTAAAATCATGAGATAACTACTGTTAGTATGGGTGGTTCTTACATGTTTTTAATGCTTATATAAACATATCGATGCCCACCAGGAGACTTTATTGTTTTATCTTGTGGTTGCAAAATGGGATTTTTTTCCCCTTTGTATTGTTCTGCAACTTGCTTTGTTCACTTAATTCAATCACAGCACTCCCCACCAATGCATGGAGACCTGTCTTTGTCTTTTTAAAGCCTGCGTTGTCCTCCAGTGTGGCTGCCCCATGGTTCATTCAACCGTCCCCTTCATGGTGCATATTTAGACTCCTTCAGATTTCTTTGCTGTTATAAACCATGCCACCTAGAAGACACATACCTGTCTTTACTAACTTGAACTTTTATTTCTATGGGGTAGATTTCTAGTAGAATGTTGGAGTCACATGGTACTTTTTATATTTCAACGGCTACCATCAGAATATTTTACCTTGACTTTTATAGCCTGGAGACTCCAGAATCAGTCCCTTGTGTTTGATTCTTGGTTCTAGCACTTTCTTTGAGACCCTGAGCACATTGCCTCATCTCTTTGGGTTCAGGTTCTTTGTCTAGGAAATGGGGATGGGGATGGTGCCCTCTTAGGGTCGTGGTGAGAGTTAAATGAGAGAGACTACGAGGGAGGGGTTAATGCTATTTTGGGCTCATGGCAGCACTTGGTAGCCTTGCAGTGGTTGTTCTTGTGGTTGTTGTAATACTGATGGGTACTTAAGTTGTTTCTAATTCTTGTCCCTTAAAATAACCCTGTGAAGATTACCACTATGCATTTAATTCTCACCACAAGTCTAGGAGGCAGGAGCTATCATTATTCTCATTTTATAGAAGAGGGAACTGAGGCTAAGCACTTGCCCATGGTCGTGCAGCTAGAACATGAACGTGTCTCCAAGGACACTGTCCTCAGAAGGAAAAGGCCCCTGGGACTGGGGATGGAACCACATGACCAGGCTCTGCAGCCTGCTCTGCCAGATCAGGCTCGCCCACGCCCTCCCCTGCTCTCCCCATCACCCTCAATTGGCGGTTCCACTGGACGGCGTGGAGTCCATGCTCTTTCCAGTTGTGAACCTGTGGGTGCGAGGTTCCCATCTCCCATGGTGTCACCTCCGTGGCCTGTCCTGGCTCTCTTCCCCGTCTGTTTGGACAGGCATCCCGTCATGTCATCCCTTGACCCAGTGCCCAGCACAGGGCCTGGTGCTAGAGGGGCTCCCAGACACTGATAGCATGGAAAGGACACCGGCTGATCTCAGAAGACTGGGCGAGCCCCTCCAGGGCTGCAGGCACCACAGTGCTCTCTGTGCCCCCAGCACTGAGCCTGGCACTGCATCAGGGCCCAGGGCTTATGTGTTGTCAGGGTGTGGAGCTGCCTGCTGAGTTGGTACGTTGCGGGAGTGGGAGGCAGGAGGAGCCAGGTGGATGGACTGGCCTTTCTGTGTGTGATCTGTGACCTCTGGGGTGATGCCCTGAGGCAGAGGGAGTGGCATAGTAGACACAGCGTAGGCTGCTGGCCAGCAGGGCCACCTGAGCCAGATCTGTGGCTTCCCACTTCGGGCTGCAGCCTCCCCCCTCCCCTCACTCAGGCCCTGTGAGGCGCGGATGAGATGCTGCACTGGGAAGCTGGTGTATGTGCTCTTTTTGGTGTTTGTGTCGTCCAAGTGAGGTCCTGACAGGGCAGCTGTGGTCCCGCGGAGGCCGGGGTTGAATCTCTGCCCAGCTCTGTGGTTTGAGCTGGGCCATCCACTGGGTCTTCACGTTGTCTGATCTTCTACGTCCTTTTCCAACCACAGCTGAAACGCTCACGTGAGACCGAGGTCCAGCTGAAGCCCCTGGTGGAGAAGAACAAGCGAATGAGCAAGAAAAATGAGGATTTGCTGCAGAGCATCCAGAGGATGGAGGAGAAGATCAAGAGCCTGACGAGGGAAAACGTGGAGATGGTGAGCCGTCGGCCCCTCGTCTCCAGCCCCCCGAAGCCCAGGGCAGGGCTGGCCCATAGACCCCTCTCCCTCCTCCACTCTAGAATGCACTGTGCCCTGGGCGTCTGTGCCTGAGGGAGGCAGCTGTGACCTCGAACACGTCTGTCGTCTCTCTGAGCCTCTGTTTCTTCATCTATAAAATGGGAGTGAAAATATCAACATTGCGGTATCGTCTACAGGGTGAAGCTATCTACAGGATAGCATATAAAGGCCTCGTAGGAAACAGAGCTCGTGGTGGATGCTCAGTGTGTGCAAGCAATTACATCTGTGGCTGTGGATGCTTTGCGTGGGGGCTTTTAATCTCCAGCGAGGATGATTGGCCTTTGTGGTCAGGGTGGGTGTCGTGTAGTCGATGGCTTATGGAACGCTCTCAGGGTCGTTGTTCAGAGTAGTATTAATGACCCCGCTTTACAGCTGGGAAGACCGAGGGGCTGAGAGCACACGCCCTGCTCTGTGCCACAGTGGGTGCAGCTGTGCGTGTGTGGAGTCCTCTCCTCCCCGGACCCCCTCCCGGCTTTCAAGGCTGATTCCAGAGTCATCTTCCACCCCCAGGCCCTGCCCATCCCTTCCTCTCAGCAGTGTGCACAGTCAGCCCTTTCCTCCTCCCATCATCCTTCCAGCCCACACCCGAGCCCCAGCCCACTGCCGTCCCTAACAAGCGTTGTCGAGGGGTCACCCTGCAGTGCTTTCTCTCCCTTTGGCTGCAGAAAGAGAAACTGTCAGCCCAGGCGTCTCTGAAGCGGCACACCTCCTTGAACGACCTCAGCCTGACAAGGGACGAGCAGGAGATCGAGTTCCTGAGGCTGCAGGTGCTGGAGCAGCAGCACGTCATCGACGACCTCTCACTGGTACGTCTAGCTCGGCTGGCGTGACTGATCTCGGCACGGTGGCACCGTGTGACACGGGTGTCAGGAACAGGCATCAGGGCTTAGGGCGATGCTGCTGAACTAGGCCAGGGTCAGGCAGTGCTAACTTTGGGACTCTCCGGGTCACCCTGCTGTACACATTCCTACTTCATTCTGCCATAGGGCAGCCTCAACTCTCTTTAAATGAGATCACTGGTACCTGGGGAGGGTTTCCATGGCTACTCTCTTTCTCAAACCTTCCCCTGGTCTTCTGGCCTTTACAGAGTGGGCATGATCCCTGAGAAGGCTTTGATTTTTTTCCAGCTTAGCAGTTATGTACTCTGAGCTTGAGCCTGCAACCCTGAACCTTGTAATCAGACTAGAAGTGGAAGGGCTTGCTAACTAAGGCTGTGTGTATTTCCTGGATGTGTATTTGGGGTGTGCACCTGTTAAGGTGGGGGTGAGCATGCCTTACGTAGGTGGGGAGTTATAGCCAGAGAATTCTGCAGCTCTCTGTGAAAGGAGCTTAGGCACTAGTCTGGGAACACCTGCAGTGAGCTTTAGTTGGATCTTGGAAGCAGAGTGTGTTCTACTTGCCCAAGAGGGCGTGTGATGGTGCCATGCATGGGTCTTCGAAGAGTAGAAAATCCAGGGATCAAAATTCTAGAAAAGGCTTTGATGGTAGTTGTCATGTTTACCTTGCCTGCCTCTGGCTCTCTCTCCTTCTGTAAATCCCCTCTCCCGCCCTCCCTTCCACCTTCCTGTCCACTTGTTCTCCCACCCTTCCGTCCGCCTGTCCACGCGTGCATCCATCCGGCCATCTTTGCTTCATTACACAAAAGATGCAACACAGCTTAGGATGAAAAAATATATTTAATAAAATGACAATAAAGTCAAAAGAGGAATCATAAACCGAGTCAAGGATAGGGAAAATAAAATACCGTTGGTCGAGATCAGGAAGGGCAGACCACAGGCTGTAGCTAAGCACCATGTTTGTCTCTGCTGAAGTGAAAAGGAAGACATGAAGAGAAAGGGAAAAATTCCCCAGATTTATGGAGCAAAATGCTGCTGCTCCTGTCCCTGCACTGCAGCTGCTCTTTCTGCTGACAGCAGCTACCAAGTACCCACTATCTCTTGTTTCTTTCTTAGGGCAACACTGCTGGGCAGGTTCTAGCCCCATGTAGCAAAGGAAGAAACTGATCATCAGAAAAATAAAGGAGTGACCTGGCTAGGAGGAGGCCCAGGGGATTTGGTCCCAGCTCTGCGTCCAGAGCTGCAGGTGCTCTTATACTCTTGAGGCTGTCGCAGGAAGAACCTGGCAAGGCCAGCAGAGCAAATGTGCAGTCAACCCTCCTTGGTGCTTGTTACAGCTTCCAGCCCCAAAAGAAGACAGGCTTGAGTTTTACAGGACTGGCAATTCTTGGCATTTTTTCCAGAAGGTCAAAGTCCAGTTAAGGACCTGAGTAAATGGTGTGGCTCTGTAGCTCTCATTTCTGAGAAGCAGCCACCACTTGGGTGTTTAGAGCCTAGACTAGCGCTTGCCTGGGGTAAATGAGTAGGCGCAGTAGAGTTGTAAGCTGCTCCCTTTGAGAGCCAGTTGTGTTGGGTGGTGTGATGTGAGGTTGGCTGGAAACGCCAACAGTTGTGTTTCCTTCTAGGAGAAAGAACGGCTGTTGCGCTGCTCCAAACGGTATCGAGGGAAAAGTCTGAAGCCGCCCAAGGTAAGCCTGTGATGGCACGGCTGCCCTGCTGTGCAGCTGTGTCCCAGATCTGCCGGGCAGGTCAGTCATGGGAGGGGGCTTCACAGAGGGGCCTGCAAGCAGAGACACACACAGCTCTGTGTGTTTGATGATGAAAAACCTGCCACCACCATCCAAAGCAACATAAATTATGGCATTAATGTGATCTGGTTATTGTAATTTATTCATGGAAAACCTACTGATGAAATCTGTATTTAGGCCTCAGGGTATATTTACCCAAAATTAAAAACATAAATACTTAGCGTTTTTGAAGGATTTAAAGGACGCTCAGACTTGGTTTATATCATCTAACATCCTGTTCTGAAAAAATCCAGTAGCACTGTGGTTTTTTTCTTTTTAATCGTGTGGAACTGTGTTCTTTTTGGAAAATATAGTTTTGCCCATTTCTTAGTAATAGTGTCGGAATGTCCTAATAGGGAGAATGTGGAACAGGGCTTGTAAAACACAGATGTCCACAGGGACCAAGCTGGAATGTAAAAGAGCAAATCAGAGTAGGTACAAAAAAGACATAGTTTGCATTTAAATCTGTAAACCTATTTTTCACCTCCTCAAAGACATAGGCCTCCTTACCTTTTTATTGAACCAAGTGTCCTACCCGATTTATTTTTTGATAGAGATGTGGTTATAGAGAAATATTTCTTGTCTATAAGGAAAACAGCTGTGCAAATTGATGGTGAATGGCCAAGGACATATGGCCTTGGTGTCAGGGTGACAGTAGGGAGTGGTGGGGACTGTGGCAAACTGGGGCCCTGAATCCTGGTTGCTATAAAGAGGTGGCTCAGGTGGTGTGAGATATTCCAGGCTTTAAAGAGAAGTGTTACTCCTATGTATTAGTTTCTTAGAGCTGCCTTAACAAAGTACCACAAAATGGGTGGCTTAGAACAACAGAAATTTATTGTCTTTACAGTTCTAGATGCCAGAAGTCTGAAATCAAGCTGTCAGTAGGGCCATGCTTCCTCCCTTAAAACCTGTAGGGAAATCCTTCCTTGACTCTTCCTAGCTTCTAATGGTTTCCCAGCAATCTTTGGTGTCCTTGGCCTGCAATCTGTAAACTCCACTCTTGGGCTTCACCATCCCATGACATTCTACCTGTGTGTCTTTATGCCTTCACATGGCTCTTTTCTTATAAGGACACCACTCATATTGGATTAGGAGTCCACCCTAATCCAGTATGACCTCATGATAATTTAACTAATTATATGTACAATGACCCTGTTTCCAAATAAGGTCACATTCTGAGGTACCAGGGTTAGGATTTCAGCATATCTATTTTGGGGACACAATTCAATCCCTAACACCAGACTTTATGTAAATCTAAGGATTTTAAATGTTGGCGCAAACGTCTATAGTATTGTGGTCCAAATACAGGTTAAATATTCTTAATCCAAAAATTGAAATTCAAAATGCTTCTAAATCCAAAACTTTTTGAGCATTGACATGACATCATGAGTGGAAAATTCCACACCTAACCTCATGTGACAGGTCACAGTAAAAATGCAGTCAAAACTTTGTTTCGTACACAAAATTATTAAAGATATTATATAAAATAACCTTCAGGCTATGTGCATAAGGTGCATATGAAACATAAATGAATTTTGTGTTTAGACTTGGGTCCCATTCCCAAGATATCCCAGTATGTATATGCAAATATTCCAAAATCCGAAAATATCCAAAATCTGAAACACTTCTGGTCCCAAGCATTTTGGATAAGGGATACTCGACCCATAAAATAAGTATCTGTGAGCCAAATGAAATATATCTGTGAGCGATATTTGGCCCACAGGCTTCCTCCTGGTGGCCTTTGGTGCAGCATTTAGGTTGATGCCACTAACAGCACTTTGGGCTCATTTTTGATTTGCTATGTCCTGGATCCTTGGTTTTTTACACAATCTTATTTAATTCTCATAGCCACACTATGAGGTTGGTGTTATTTTTTCCATGTTACAGTTATAGAAAACATATAGATGTAAAATATAGAAATAACTCAGAAAAAGTAACTTGGCAAGGCTGAGGTTCAAACTCGGGTCTAGGACTCCAAGGCCCAAGCTTTTCTCACCAAGCTGAGTTGAGCAAGGTGCATATCTCTGCACACTGATGTTAGAAACTCAGAAATGGGAAATGGTTTGGGCAGAACTTGTTTATATTTAAATATATATTTTTATGGAAGAAATATAACCACATTACCGGATACCTGGGAAATAAAAAGCGATACGTTACCTGCAGTACCTCCCCTGTGCAATGCATTCCCCAGCTGTAACTGTAGAACACACGTTTGCACCCTGCATTTTTATTTAACATTATACTGCAAGCATTTATCCATGTTCAATGCTGTCATCCTAAATATAAATTTTTATGGCTACATAATCTGTTGAGTAGATGGGCCATAAATTTGTTTACCATTCTGCAGCTGTTGGGCATGTTGCTTCCAGCTCCTCATTGTTGTGAATGATGCTGCAATAAATGTGCTTCTGCTCATGCAGGCAGCTCTTTCTGGGCCAGTTCTATTTTGTTCCCTGATTGTTGAAGGTTTCGTTAGTGACTATACCATTATTTAGTTACCCTTTGCCCTGTTGTTGGACTTTTTGCTTCTATAACTGTTGCCACAGCAAACTCCTTTTGTCCAGAAAGTTGTGTCCATAATTCTGGTTGGTTCCCTCAGATAGAGTCCCACGAGGCGAAATGTGGATCAGAGGGTGGGAAGGCTGTGACCAGGGAACATGCCCCCCACCCATTGCCTCATGGAATAGTTGCATCATTTTGCACAGCTGTCAGTAGTGTGTGTGTGTGCCATTTTCACCATGGGACAGATGTTTAAAGAGCACAAATCTAAAGGGCATGCAGTCTGTCCCATTAACTGGGTGAGCTGTGGCATTATACACCCCATTAAGTTTCCATGTGGGATTTTCTGGAAACCCATTGGTGAGCCATGACTTTATTTTTCAAACCTATGTCAGAATGCCTATAATAAAAAAGGGTTTCTTTTCCCCTTTTTAAATGATTTCTGAATGTGTTTATGGGAAGAGAAATTTACAAAAGGCTAGTACTGAGTTGTGATTTGCTATACTTGCCTATATAGCAAGTGAGGGCAAGGCTGCTGTCCTGCCCACTGTGTCCTGTTCACTGCCTGGCGCAGAGTGTGTGTCCCTAAATGGTCGTTGGCTGAATAAGTGAATTGTCTTTACTGGAAAAATGCATTTGCATGGCACTGGACTGTCCCAGAAGCATGGGGTTGCGTGATCACTTTAATGAGAATAGTTCAATGCCACTAGAAGGCCCAGTTTTGGGATCTGCCGGGAATTTCCCTGAGCTGGGTCAGGGTCTTTCCCACTCACTGTTTCCTGGACCCACTGGCATCTTTTCTTTTTTTCAAGGTTCAGTGTGGACCAGTTTCCCACCCATGTGCCTACTTAATCCCGCCATCGTGTGACACGGGGCCAATGGAATTGATATTTGGATCCATCAGGGCCCGGAGAATGTTTTTTAATCCCCCCAGGGCTGCCTTTCATGCCTGAGTGGCTTCCCTTTCTCTCTACTGCAGGCCACGGGCCCTCAGTACGCTTGGCCCTCTGTACCTGGGGGTCCCACATCCATGGATTCAATCAACTGTGGATCAAAAATATTTGGAAAAAAATGGATGGCTGTGTCTGTACTGAGCATGTACAGACTTTTTTTCCTTCCATTTTTCCCTGAAGAATACAATAGAACAGCCATAGTCACGCATAGCTCAGCGACAGGAGTAAGTTGTGAGAAATTCGTCATTAGGCGATTTCATCCTTGTGCGAACATCGTGGAGTGCACTTACACAAACCTAGATGGTCTAACCTGCTACGCACCTGGGCTGTGTGGTCTAGCCTATTGCTCATGGGCTGTAAACCTGGACAGCACATTACTGTACCGAATACTGTAGGCGATTGTAACACAGTGGGAAGTATTTGTGTATCCACATCTATCTAAACATAGAAAAGGTACAGTAAAAATAACAGTATTATAATCTTATGGGACCACTGTTGTATATAGGGTCTGTTGTTGACTAAAACGTCATTATTCGGCATATGACTATATTTACATTGTATTAGGTACAGTATTATAAGTAATGTAGAGATTAAAGTATACAAGAGGATGTGTGTAGGTTATATACAAATACTGCACTATTTTATATAAGGGACTTTAGCATTTTGGTATGGGGGTCTTCGAGGCAATCCCTCAGGGCTACTGAGAGATGACTGTAGTTTCCTTTTTCCCCATAAATGCTTCCATTACTCTCTGTCCCTTATGCATTCAAGTGCTTTACCACTTTGCCCAGGGCTTTGCTTGACAGAACATTGTGGTGACTGCATTGATGGTTCCGGGATTTTCCAGAAGTCTGACAGTCCAGTCCCTGCTCCCTGGCTCCTGACTCTCTTTTGGAAGGACCCTCGCAAACCTCTCCGCACTCCCTGAAGGAGAGCATCTGCAGTCCCACGCCCCCACCCAGGTTGCAGCAGGTGGAGCTAGGGCAGGGCAGTGGGTGTCAGCCTCAGCTTCCCAGGGGCCTCGCCTCCCAAGGGTAAGACCCTGTCTCCCTGGGCCTGCCTAGGAGCCCCCTGGCGGGATGCCCTCTGGGCATAAGACTGCTATTGCGGGTCTCTTTCCCCAGGGATCCCGCTAGGTCAGTGTGGGCTCGCATTAGCCCCCAGGGAGGGGTTGTGGAAGAAGGACCCTGAGCGGTTCCTTGGGCCCTGTCCCGGAGGGCTGGGGTGGGAGGCTTCTCTGCAGGAGGTCTGGTGTCAGGGCCTAACTCTAACAGGAGCCTCTGGCCATGGTGGTAAGTTGTGTTGTAGAATATTGAAACTTGCACAGAAGTTATATCTTAGTAGATTTCTGAGCTTATGAACAATGGCTAAAAATTAGTACAGTTTGTGCACGTGCCTTGGTTGAAAGCAGGATTGGGACTCTCGGGTGAAGCTAAGAACTTGTAGTGGACCCAGCTAAGGCTGGGGGGCCCTGTAGTAAAGGGCTCTGGGGAAGATTTAGGTCTTGGATGTAGGACACTGGGACCATTATGAAGACACAGGGGCTGTGTCCTGGGCTACACCCAAGCAGCTCAGCAGCATTAGCATATCACAGAGACTGTACCGTTCCTGTACCTGGGGAAGCACTGCCAGTTGCCAGGCAACAAGAGGAGGCTGTAGCTGACACAGGTGGGAGCAGAGCTCGGAAGCCTGACCTGGGCGAAGGGGCCACCAAGAGCACCTTGTCCAGAGCAGCAAAGACCACAGGGCCATCCAGACCACATCTGAAGACTTTGGAATAGACAGGAAGCTATGGTGGTTCTGGATAATTTATTCCCGGTGCCAGGAGTGAGCAGGACAGTGAGTCTCAGTCCTCCGGGAGGAGCTGCTGAGTCTGCAGGCTCCTGGCCCTCCTGCCTGGTCTCAGGCTGGGATTGGACTCCAGGCCCCCTGGGGAAGGGGCTTGTGGCAAAGGCTCGGGATTGCAGCCCTGCCCCTCCAGGCCTCTGGCTTTCTCAGGGGTCACCACTGCCTGGGGTCAGGCCCTCATCCCTCTTCCCGGGATGGTGGAAATAGCTCCCTGTTTGCTCCTCTGCTTACAGCACCTTCCCTCCCCTCCAAAGCTGTGAGAAGGGCCTTTTCAAGGCACACTCTGACCCTGCTGCCTTCTTCCTAAAAGCAGTCCACTGGGCTTCCCGTTTCCTTGGGGCTCCTTGGCCCGGCCCTCAAGGTCCCCGGGAGCCAGCACTGTGCGCCTTCTGCCTGTGGCCCTCCTGCAGACCTTGGCTCTGGTTCCTGGGCCTTGCCACACTGCCTCGTCTCTTCAGGTGAGTGCCTCTCACCTCCCCTGCTCCGTGCCTCTGGCTCCTTCGGTACTTGGTGTAGCTGTCCCCTTTCCCCCCCCCCCCCGGCTGGGTTAGACGCCCCTTCTCCAGGCTTCCTCAGCCCTCGTGCTCCTCTGTCCTGGCACATGGTGCAGCACCTCGTCCCTGTCCATTTCTACCTCTGCCTCCACTGGGGCTCAGCTCCGGGAAGAGCTCAGAGGATGCCGTGGCTGAATGAGGGAGTGAAGGGGGCTGCAGGGAGCTGGGATTGGGGGCCACGCAGGCTCCCAGCAGCCACAGGAGCAGGGCTGGAGCCGGCACTTGTGGCTGTTACCTGGGTCTCCAGTCTGGCTTTTTGGATCAAGTGCTGGGAAAAACCAAAGGTTGTTGTCATTAGGCATCTTGCCTCATCTGAACTGGCTCAGGGCCGGAGGCTGCCGTGTGTTGACAGTGGACTCAGTGGGGAAGGCCAAGGAAGTGCCCCTCAGCCCTGTCTGCCCCCATCCCTCAGGCCATTGTCTGTGGACTGTTTGCCTTGGTCACAGCAGGACATCAAGTGACAGGGCACAGAGCCTTTGGGCAGAGGTGGGAGTCTGAGTAGTCAGGAGCTAGCTGGACTGGACATGCCTCATGGTTTCTGCAAAGCCAAGAATCCCTGAGGCCCCGGCAGCTGTTGCACCTGCTGACACTTGCCAGGTTTCTTTTGAGGATCCAAGTGTAGAAATCGGCCTTTAGACTTGTCCCAGAACTCGACAGTTTGTAGGTGGCTGATGAGATTTTTTCTGTTCCTAGTGTCAAAAACTAAAAGTCACTTAAGCAAGGAAAGAAATTTATAGAGCTGGCTTCAGGCACTGCTAGATCCAGATGCTCACATGCTATTGCCAGGAGCCCGCCTCTGTCTGTCTCTCAGCTCTTCTTCCCAGCGGGCGGCTTCTTTCTCAAGCAGGCTCTCCCCATGTGGTGACCCAAATGGCTCTAGCAGCTTCAGGCTTGTATTATACTTGCCCAGCAACCTCTGTGGTAAGAACGAGTCTCTCCTTATCAGTAGTTCCAGCAAAAGTCCCTGGGCTGGTGTTGTTCCTTGGCTCAGCTTTGGCACAGGCCCATCCCTGGACCGTTCCCAAACCTGGCTGCACGGCGCCTCTTTTGCAAACATGATTTAAACGGTTAGTCAATGCTAAATGGAATAGCACGATACAGTTACACAGCTCATCTGATGGGTGCTTTAAAAGGAATAGAGCATTATGCATATTGAAGTTGAAATATATGTATGAGCTTAGCGGTATGTGTTCCTTTTATGAATTGTCCATTGCCTTTTAATGTTGCTTTGGTATCTGTTGAAGTACAGAAGTTTTACTTTTTTGTCGTAAAATCTGTCCGTTTTTTCCAGTATGAGGGTTTTTGCTTTTGATGTTACGCCCAGTGACACTTCTCCAAGAAATGCAAGACTCTCATAGAGTCTGGGCAGGGGTACCTGAAGACTTTGATCTAGTTCAAAAGTTACAGATTTTCCCTTGAATAATGGTTTGTTTCAGTCTTTAAAAATGGTAAAACAAATGCTGATGAAATGGTTGCAGAGAAACCAGCAAGTTTAGCAAGTCCAGGGCACACATGGCATGGTTGGGGAGCAGTAGGGAAATTTCCCAAACACACTAGCGTGGAGGCACCTCCTCAGTTCTGGCTCTGGTCCTAAAGGAGAAGGCTCTACCACGTTACTGTTGCTAGCACTGTTCCTGGGGGCCCCTGAAATCGTCCAGGGACCAAGGGCCTGTGCAGTGGCTTTGACAACAGGCTTGGGGAGGTTGGGGTCTGGGAGGAAGTTCCCCAGAGAATAGACTGGCTCAGGAGCTGTACTCTGTGACGAAGGCACACAGCCCAGCCCAGGAAGCCAGCTTTTTTCAGCCCACAGGCAGCATGGCCAGCAGCCGCGGTCTGCCCTGAGCTGGCACCCCTTGCATTGCAGGTGCCTCTGGAGCGTTCCTGTTCTCAGGACTCTGCAGCAGACGAGTCCGCAGGCAGCCTTGGGGACAGTGGGGCAGTGTAGAGGAAAGGAGACTGCTTGGGGGGAGAATTGGTGCTTTTCCCTAGGATTAGAGAAAGGCCTGAAAATTGATGCCAACGACGTGGCTTTGGGCTAAGCCCACTCGCCCCAGCTAGCACGTTCTGTGGCCACCTCACCAAAATGGAATACCTGCTCTTTGTGCTGTACTTCTCTTTCTTCGTCTGTCTCTGTACCCTGGTGTGCCTTTACTTCTCTGGCTGCCAAGAGATGACGTATAAGCATGAAGGTAAGCAGCTGGCTTGGGGGCCTTTGTTGAGGTTCTGTGACAGTCCCCAGCTGTGCTCAGATGCCCCACATGTGACAGGTGATTCTGTTGGAAATGATATGGAGATGGGAAGAGAGGAGGCTAAGGAGGGCTGGATCCAGTTGGGGGGATACTTTGGGGATACCTCCTCTTTTCCTTTTTGTTCCATTTGACCTGCTAAGAAAGAGCACCTCTGTACATCCAAAGTGTAAATGAGAAGAAGTGTTTGCTTGTCGATCATTTCTGCCAAAACTGAATTTTAAAATCTGGATTAGTTTGTAAAAAGGAATCAGCAGGACAAGACTTTGGTTGTAAGGAAAATTGGAAGTCTAGAGGAATGAGCCCTTTTTGTGTAGTAGATATGTTTGGGATGAGCAAATGATGGAAAGTTATGCTCCTGAAGGATCTTTTGTTAGAAAATGCCCACAGAATCTTAGAATAATTGAGATGCAGAAAACTTGACAGTTTCTTTCATGCTTCACATTTTTTCTGAAGCCTCTATATGTGCCAAGCATGAGAGGAAATGATGTTTTCTATGTGGTTCTTCTCTCATCCCTTAGTAAACAGGTGTTGAATTATTTCCCATATATTTGGAAAACGTGCTATAAAACAAGTTGCGTTGTCTTCAAAGAAGACAGCCACCATGTTTTCATCTTAAATATTAAAGTATATTTTCCTATTTTTTTATTGATAGAGGCATAAATATATATGTGTGTGTGTGTATATATATATGTGTGTGTGTATATATATATGTGTGTGTGTATATATATATATATGTATATATAGTATATTTAGGCTTCCCATATAACATAATCACTTAAGTAAACTAACCCTTAAAGGAAACAAACTAACCCAACCCATACGTTGTAAAAGCCTGGGGGGTTGGATCCCAGGCAACTCCTTGCTGCTATGGAAATTTTATATACTATGTTACAGTTATGGATTCTTCTCCATCATTATAGGATTATAATTTGCCTGCCCTTGTGCATTTGATTTCCACCCTGAGATCTGCTTTCTGTTTTCCTCAATACATCAGGGTTCTTTGGGGTCTTGGTCCCTGAGGGCATATTGTACTTTAGGGGGCTCTACTTGGGTCTGGAGTTGGGCTGTTTACAAAGGCAGATCTACTTTAAACACACATCTGCAGCATGGGCAGTTAAAGCCCTGTATTAGGGCTCTGTAAGTACTTAACTAGCAGTCCTGCAAGATTTCAAAAAGTGGGTCATCCTAGGTAATTGAACACTGAGTCTTCAGCCCCCAGGACAGTCCTGATGCTGACAGTGGATGGTCAAGCTTAGGAATTTGTCCTAATTGTTTGGAAAATGTGTGACCTGATGCCTCCTTGGTGTGCAGGGCAGGGCCCTCCCTGCATCGCTGCTGCCAGTAGGCACAGCAGCAAACACAGACCTGTCCCCAGAGGCCTTGCAATTAGCTGTGTTTACAAGAAATAAGGTCAGCTGAACGGCTGCCCAGAAATATCTGGAACCTGGAACTCAGGGGTGAACCATGTGTGTGCAGAAGAGCTTCAAGTGCTGCAAATGTGTCATAGCTGCAGGGGCCACTGTCACCATCACATGTCACTATCTCTGCTCTCTAGAGATTATTGGGAGAGTTTGTGATACCTGAAGTTAGGTATCTGAAGGGGAGGTTTGCGTATATAATTGTCTTCAACCTCTGCCAGGAGAGAAATGCCATTTGAAATCAATTCCTTACATTCCTGCCTGTTAGACTTACCTGGGGTGTGTGACCAGGTGGTGCACAACTGTTGCTGGCTGCAGGAATGAACGGAAAGGATGTCATATGCAAACCTGAAACGATTTGTGGATATACAGACCAGTTTGACTTTCCTTTCATTAACAGAGACATGTTTGCAAGCACTCACGTAACAGCCAATATTTATGTGCTAGGCCCTGGGTGACAGTGGGGAACAAAAGGGCCAAAACCCCTGCCTTCGTGGAGCTTCTGTTCTAGAGGGAGAAGGGGGAAGACCAGCAATAAACACAATAGCAACATGTACCTCTGTCACGTGGTGATATGTGCTGTGGAGGAGAATACAGGGAGGAGGCTGGGGGGGCGGGGGGGCGGGGTGATCAGGGAAGCCTTTTTTCACACGGTCGCATTTGCGCAAAGGCCGGGGGGATGTGAGGGAGAGGGCTGTGTGGATTCTGGGGAAGAGCATGTGGGCAGCGCAAAGGCCCTGTGGCAGGTGTGCATAAGGTGCAGAGCATGCAGAGGAAGAGCGGGTAGGGGAGGCCAGAGTGGTGGGAACAGATCCTGCAGAGCCTGTTGGACCACGTGGAGCCTGCACAGGTGTTGGCTTTCACGTGGGCTTGGAGAGCCATCAGGGGTTTGAGCGCAGGAGCAACATGACATAACTTTTGTTTTAGGATAGCCACTGTGGCTGCCAGGTTGAGGGACAGGGCAGGAGCAGGCAGACCAGTGAGAGGGGTTTTCACAATTCCGGTGAGAGGTGGTGGTGGCTTGGACCAAGATGGAGGTGCCGGTTGGTGGAGGGAGTGAGAGGGCTGGATTCTGGGTTAAAGGTGGAGCCGGCAGGATTTCTCCCGGAGCAGGGGGCGTGGGAGAGTGAGAAGGGCACAGAGGACACCTGGGTTTGGGGCCTGAGCAACTGAAAGATTGGAGCTACAGCTGAACACAGGTCAGATTGTGGGAGGTGCAGATTTGGGGGGTGTTGCATTGGCTGCCCATAGGACCCCGCGGAGCCATTGAGGACATGCCTGATATAGGAGTCTGGAATTCAGGGGAGAGGTACGTGCCCTGTGCATATTAGCAAACAAGAATGGAATGTAAGGGGAAAGCAGTATGCAGAAAGATGTCAAATGCTAGAACATTCTGGGTGATGCACAGTGGTGGGTGCCTCCCCTGAAGCCTCTTCAGAAACTCTAACCGTGTAAGGTGACAAAGACGTCTGTCCCGTCTCCTTCCCCGCCTTATGTCTGACTTATTCCTAATGATGTTATTAATTGTGGTACCAGTCACATTTTTCTCACATTTGCAGAGATGAGATTGCAGACAAGTATGGGCTTAAACACCCAGGGTGAGGGGGTGCCCTTAGCATATGGGTGCGCCTGCTCCCTCGTGGTTGGGGAGGGGGAGAAGCCATGTTCTGGAGGAGCCTGGGGCTGGGCTGTGGAATTTAGTTATGATTCCTCCTTCATGGTCTGGAAAGCATCATTGATTGTAAAAATAAAAAAAAAAATTTTCTCAGGGGCTATTTGGCAGGGGGTGGGAAGCAATGTTCCTAAAACAAGGGACGTTGATCTGGTGATTGGTCAGTTGACATCTGCAGCCCCTGGAAGATACAAGCTCCTTGGGGCAGGCACCATGCCTGGTTTTGACCCTCTTGTATCCCCCAGGCCTGACGCAGTGTCTGACCCATAGAAGGGGCTTGGCCAGTGTTTGCTGAATGAATGGATGGATGAATGAATGAAGCTCCATATTCGGTGGTACTTGGCGTGGGAGAAGTGCTGAGCAGGGGACCCTAAAGGCTGGCACATGGAGCAATTAAAATTACCTCTGAATCTGAGTGGTGGGTCCATGAGGGTCCCTTGTGCTATGCCTATTGATTTTGTAAATGTTCGCAGTTTTATATAAGACATATTAAGTGAAAATTGCCTTTTAGTGCAGGTCTGGTGAGAACTTGGGCCACACACTTGCCCTGCTAGTCAGGGACCTGGGGTCAGTGCATGGACTGTACTTCTTCAAGCTTTTGCCTGTTTCTGGTATCCAGATTCTTCTCTTGGAACTAGATATCTGCCTTGGCCCCATCCCCTTCTCCTGTGTGTGACAAGCATGCTGCTCGCTGAGTGTGACCCAGTGCCGGGCACCTCACGGGCAGTGCACATGAGACCCCCTTTTGTGCTCACAGGTGAGGCAGGGGGTTTATTGTGTCCATTTACTGGAGCAGGAAGCTGGCGCTCAGAGGGCTAAGCGATTTGCACGGGTCGACAGCGTGAGAGCCTGGAGCCAGGGTCTGACTAGCTCGCTCCACTCGTAAGCCTGGCGCTCAACCCCCACCTCCTGCCACCTCTCGTCCCACCCAGTTACAAAGCCCCCCAACCATGTCTTGGGATACCAATTAAAGCCCCCTGCACTGGCGTGATGATGACAGGGCTGGGGAACTCTGCTATTCCCCAGTCTGTTCCTAATGTCGTGCAAATTGCATTTTACAGAAGCATGTTGTGGAGACATTTTTTGGATTTGATGAGGAGTCTGTGGACTCAGAAACATTGTCGGAAACATCCTACAACACGGACAGGACGGACAGGACCCCAGCCACACCCGAAGAAGACTTGGACGATGTAAGCAAACCAGCGGGGGTGTAGGACCTCACCCCACCTGTGGTTTTAAACCCCGGACGACCCATTCCCACCCGTGTGTTATCCATGCAGTGATGTCAGGAAGGGGTTCCCCCCTGCTGTAGGCTCAGGAACGGCAATGAGGGCAGCACAGGGGCCCTTTCTTTCCCCAGCACTGATTTCCCAGCCAAGGAAATGGGTGGCCGCCAAGGTCAAGCTGAGCTGCTGGCGTGTGATGCCTGGTGTTACTTACCACTTGCAATTAAAATTGCTGCATGGTGGTCTCTCCCTTGTCCCCATGCACGTGTGCGCACACGCCCACACTACCGGATGGGAACAGTGTCACTGCGTTTTTGACTATAGAGATAAAGCATCATTGCAGGAGAAAATCCATGCAGCCCTGAAAAGTATAAAGAGGGAGGTGAAACACACTTGAAGTCTGGTCACCCTGAGGTCACTGCTTTCCCCTTTCCTGAGTGTCTGTGCCCCTCCAGGTATGTGACCACCTTATGAAGTGGGCCTGATGCGTGAGGGTGTGAAGAGCCGTTCTGTCCTCTCTCACCCCTCCCCAGTTGCATTCTCTCAGGAGTGCCGAGTAAAACTTCAGGCAGACTCTGTGGGTTTCTGGACCTTCCAGTGACAGGAATAATGGCATTTTATTAATTTCCTGAACTCCAGACTTGTTTCAGTGCAGACCTTCCCCTTGATCCCTGCAGGGTCTGCATCAGGCTTGGCTGCTGTTTCCCTTCCTTGTTCTTCTGACCCTCCACCCTGCGAGCCCCTGATGGCTTTTCCTCTGAGCCCAGCGAGGGGCCTGGGTGGGGGGGCATGGGCAGACTTGCCAGAGGCAGCTGGACCTTGGGGTGATGCCCTCTGGCTGGGGCAGGTGGACAGTGCTGCTTCTCATGGGGGCACTTCTCTGGGTTTTCACAAGCTCCCCTTGTGGCGACCACTCTCTGTAGCTTCCTGGTGGGGCCATGGGCATTGCCTCCCCTGGCACCCCCCAACGTCCCAGGACTCTGGGTGGTCAGCCTCCCACAGACACCCGGCTGGGGTCCTTTCCCCTCTCCTGGTGGCCTTCTCTGTGGAACCCCTTCTAGAATGACTTCCAGGTTGGTTTCCTCCCATGGGTCCTTTTGGCCACGGATAATGTGGCACATGCTGTGGGCACAGGCACAACTGCCTTGGGAGGCAGCCCTCCTCTTTGCTCTGCCACCTTGTGCCAAGACTCCAAGGAAGACGTGTCACCTCTCCAAGTAGTGCCCTTGACATCCCTTCTCTTGCTGGGAGAAAGACACATCATCCTCCCTGTCAGCCCACCAGCCTCAGCCGAGTGCCTGCTGGAAGGGCCTCGCACATTCTGGAGACACACCACAGCCCATCAGCGTGTCCTGCACGGGGTCTGGACTGGGCGACTCGGCATTTAGGGCATTGTTCTCAGCCACAATACCAAGTCTCATTTTCATACCCTGTTACGTTGAACTTAAACAGAATCAGCCAGACAAGTGCTTTTTAATTTGCATTTTCCAGCCATTGATATGTAAAAAGCATCTTTCAGCACCCAAATATGTGACTCTACATAATCCTCTCTCATGACCACGACCATATGGGATTTTCACATGGATGCACATCAGGCACTTAATGGGTCCCTGATGGGGGCATTTGTGTTGTTTCCAGCTTTTCACACCTATAAACGAGACACTGATGTTCTTTCCATATTTGCATCTTCGCATGTTGTATGGCTGCCTCCTTAGGATAAACTCCCAGAATAAGAGGCGCTGGGTGGGAGGGGGGCACCCTTTACGGTGGAAACCTTCATTTCTGGAGCTGGGGCTGTTTCTCTGTCCCACCTGCTCCCACATGACCCAAGCCATTCCTGGGAAGAGCACTGACGGCTGAGGTGGTGTCTCCTCCTGGCAGCCTCCAGAGCCTTGATTGCTTCCTGGCAAGGACAGGCCCCTTAAGCATTTGTTGGCAGCACTCATGAGGTATGGGTGTTTGATATTGTCCAAGTCTACTCTGGCACTCGAAGCCCCAGCAAGTCACGTGCTTGATTATTTGTTTTCTTTTCTGTTATGTTAAGACCACAGCCCGAGAAGAGGCTGACCTGCGGTTCTGCCAGCTGACCAGGGAGTACCAGGCCCTGCAGCGAGCCTATGCCTTGCTCCAGGAGCAGGTGGGGGGCACACTGGATGCTGAGAGGGAGGCCCGGGTAAGTGCGGCCAGCCCTCAGGGCTGGCGAGGGCTGGCAGCAGGCTAGGTGGTGCGGGCCCTTCCCAGAGGTGGGATTCTGTCATGGCTCCTGCCTTTGACACTGGACTCAGCAAAGTCCCCACTGTGGCGATGTTCCAGAACTCTCTCTCCATCCTTGGTGTGACCACAGGAGCTCTGGGGCATCCAGCTGCCAGAAGAAAGGATGCTGCTCTCTGACTAGCACCTGTCATCTGTGCTGTCTGTTTGCAGGAGAGCACGCTTCCAGGACTTCAGGCTGAGCATATGCCACAGACTTGGCCGACCTTTAGGCTTTAGACTCACCTCTCTCCAGGGATGAGACCCCCAGACATACCTCTCAGGGAGCTCCCAGCCTGTAAGGTACTCTGGGCCCTGTCAGCCACCTAAGTCCAGGCCTCGCCACCTCTTGTGCTGGCTGAGCTCTGCCTTCTGGAAACTTCCACCCCCTGGCCCTTCTCCCACCTTCAGGAGCCATGTGGACTAGGCCTGCTTGCGCTTCCTCTTGGGAGCACACCACGGGTGCCAGTGCTTTCCTGTGTCCTGTCCCTGTCTCATTCCCACAACAGCCCCTGGAGGCAGGAGGAATAAACCCCATCTTCTGAATGAGGAAACCAAGGCTTGGAAAAAACCGAGAAACTTGCCCCCAAACACCCAGGCAATACCTAACAGAGCTGGGAATCAAAGCCAGGTTTCTCTGGGTCTGAGCCTGTGTTCTTTTTCAGAACCCTGTTTGGAAACTGCATAAGGGATAGAGTTTCTTGGCCTTAAGGGAGATGTACTAGAATTGGGCATTGTCTGGCAAACCTCTCAGATGGCAGGTGCAGACAGGAGAGGCCACTCCAACGTGGGGCTTGTTCAGGGGCAGCGGCAGCCCTGGGTGTGTGGTGGCAGGAGAGGGGATTGAGGCTGGCAGGGGAGGGAAGCTTCTGTGCCTTAAGGAAACATTCAGTCTTTCTCCTCTAGGTCAGAGGGGGGAAGCCACTAGGCTTTGTTTGGGCTGAATTGTTTTGTTTTTTAATGGTATCTACTTGCCAACATTTGAAAGTCAAGAGATTTCACAGAGAAACCCAGATTCCTGACCTCACTTGAAAGGTCAGAGCATGTGGCCACACCAGCTTTCCGTTCCGTGGCAGCCTGGAGCTGCAGCCGAGTGGCAGTTCCTCCTGAGCTGGGCCGTGTGCCTCTCGTGTGCAGTCTCCACTGCTCCCTGTCGCCCCACACCCAGCTTGCTTCCCGTATTTACATGACTTGCCTGGTGCTCGAAGTCTTTTGGTTTTTAGCCCTTGCTGTTGGTGATACAAGGCTCAAGCAGAGGGCTGAGCAAGCATGCACCGCGCAGTCATCTCATGAGTGCTGAGTGAGCAAACGCTGAACGTGCTCAGAAAGCTTGATTGGGACCCCAGAGGGCCTTGCTTCTGGCTCATCCCTTTGAAGAAACTGGTTCCTTCTCCAGAGTCCATTTTCCTTGTCTGTAAAATTGGGGGAGTTGGAACTGGCAAACTCCCAAGACCTTTCAGTTCCTAACAATTTTATGTTTGTAGCTGATAGGTGGACCTATCAATTCTACTAGGTAGGTAGTAGGCTGAGTTTGAACATGTGCTCCTGAAAATGAACCTGTTCCTAAGGTTTGCCTGTAAGAAACCCGGGCATTGCTTGGGTTGTGGCCTGATCCTTTCTACTTCTTTCTCACCTGTTTAAGGTGACCTGCTCACTTCCTGGTCTTTTTCCTTCCAGACTCGGGAACAGCTACAGGCTGATCTGCTGAGGTGTCAGGCCAAAATCGAAGATTTGGAGAAGTTATTGGTTGAGAAGGGACAGGTGAGCAGGAACAATGACGTGTTTGTGAATCTTTGCTTTCCTGTCCCATTGGTGGTGTCCCTGGTGCTTGCCCACATGCTGAGGGGGATGTTCTGTGGAGGTGCGTCTGGAGCTCCAGAGACATTAGAGGAAAAAACCAACAGAACCCAGGCGACAATGTGCTTCCTGATGTGCCTATTTGCTGAGTTAAAATCAAAACGTGTTATGGAATTCTAACTTGGCTCTCTTTGTTTGTTTGCCAAATGCACAAAAATAGGAGATGATTCCAAAAGCAAAGTTTCAACCAAAACCTTTTTTGACTCGAACCTGAAGAAGAGCTGCTATTGCCTATGAAGATTTAATTATGAAAATGAACCAACGCCCGAGACTAACTCTGAGTTATTGCACCCCAGGCCGTAGGCCTCATGGCCACAGGGTTCCATGCTGTGATTGTGTCATAGAAAAATTTGGGCACTTGTGTTTCTCAGATGAGTCACCTCCACGTACCCATCCTCTGCATTTGGTGGGGCTGGACCTACTTGGCAGCAAGACCCTGGGGCGGGGAAGGCAGCAGAGAGGGCCCGGGGTGCAAGTCCGGCGTCTTGGAGGGTAGCGTGCAAAGGTTAGCGCAGGTCGGCCTGCTCCATATCAGAGGGTTGTCTGCTCCACGTGGTTTCTCAGGGATCCAGGGCGGAGGCATCAGCATCTTGTAACTGCTCTATCTAGAGCTCGTCCTCCTCTTGGCCATTCTCTGCCTTGGCAAAATTCGTTGGCCCAAACCAGTCCCACGGCCCCACCTAACTGTGAGAGTGCCAGGGAGTATGTGTGGACAGATGGAGTGTCTGGGGGCACCCTGTCCCTGCCTCTGGGGGTCATCTGTGGGGATGCCCCAGCCCACAGCCTGGTGGGTGGTGGGGCTGGGGAGGCCTGGCGAGGTCTGCCACAGGGCCTAGGGCCTGGTGGGACCCTGTGGGGCCTGAGAGGACCCTGTGGGTGGGAGGGGGCGGGTATGAAGGGAGGGGCTGCAAGAGGTTCCAGGCTGGGTAAAGGGAGGAAGTAGGAAGAGCACCACAGAGCAGATGGCTTAGAGCCGATTCTGACTGATCCTTGCTTAGTGGACAAAGGCTCAGGTGTGTGACTGAGGTTCAAATTGAGGCAGATAGCTGGTAATCAGGCTCACGCCGGCCCAGAGCAGGTGACTGCAGAGGCTTTATTAAGGGCTGAGCAGGGCTGTGAGCACCGAGCCCTCAGGAATGGCGTCTGTAAATCAGGGTCCCACGTTTGGAGCACACACGCTGGGGCCAGCCTGCCTGGGGTCACATGTGGCTCTGCTGCTTGCTTGTTGTGTGAGCTTGGACAAGTTACATGATCTCTTTGGGCCTTAGTTTCCTTGTCTTTGAAAGGGGGCTATTCATATACTTAACACAGCAGAGAAGGGGAGGCAGGAGACCCGGAGGGAGCCAGGGCAGAGAACCAGGTGAGAGATGATGAGGCTTTTTTCATACTCCTGCCCCAGCTTGGCATTGGCCTCAGTTTCCCTCTTCCAGGCTGGGCTCCCACATCTGAACTTGCCTAATCACAGTCTGTGACTGACTCAGCCTCCCACCCTAGGGTGCTAGGTCCTCTGTTTGTGGGCCTGCTCTGCCCTCACTGCCTGCTGCAGAATGGGGACAGTCTGGGGCAAAGCACATGGCCATTCGCTCAGCAAGCATTACCAGAGCCCTCGGCCTCCGCCAGGCTCCGAGCTGATGCCTGGGATGATGGATCAGTGCGCTATTGCTGTGTAATAAGCCACCCCAAAACTTAGTTGTTTAAAACAACAAACACTTTATTTGCTCGCAGTTCTGAGGATCAGCAGTTTGGGCTGGGCTCAGCCAGGGCTCAGTGGCTCTGCCGGTCTCACCTGGGGTCGTTCTTGAGGCTGCAGTCATCAGGCAGATCCACTGGGGCCAGACAGCCCGAAATGGCTCACGCTCCTGTCTGGGCCTTGGTGCCAGCTGCCAGCCAAGTCTCTCATCCTCAGGGACGCTCACTAGCTTCTTCACCTGGTGGTTTCGGGGCAGGAAAAAAGGGCAAGCCCTGTGGCATAAGCACTTTCCAAGCCTCTGCTCACATCGCGGTTGCTAACGTCTCGGTAGCCAGAGCATGTCACAGCCAAGCCTAGCTTCAAGGCTGGAGAAACAGCACTTGTTGGGAGAAGCTGCAAAGGGGTGTGCACACACAGGTGGGAGGGAGTGTTGCAGCTGTCTTTGTAAACACCCTGCCATGGGTAGAAAGGGAATGGAATGCTGCCCTGTCCTCAGAGGGCCCTGCAGGCTGGGGAGGCCAACGCAGTGACGATGCAGGGCGGTAAATGTTAGGTATAAGGAAGGCCAGGAGGCAGCCAGTACCTTTTCTGCACATTCCATGTGCGTGGAATCAGACCCAAGGTTAGGCCTTGGCTTTTAAGCATCCTAGGGTGGCAGGACTGGGCGAGCCTGGCCTGGCCCAGCCCCAGCTCCGCGGCTGGCCAGCAGAGGAGGGAGGAAGAGAGTTGCAGAAGGCTTCCCTTGCCTTCCCCTATTCATTCATACATCCATTCTGACATTCACTGGGCACCAGCTGCGTGCCAGGCACTGTGCTGGGCTCAGGATCCACAGTGACAAGATGGACTTTGTGTCCTGTGGTCACAGGTCTTACATGGGAGGGACTTGACCAGGCAAAGACATTTGGGAAGGCAGCATGGGTAGAGTGTGTCACTGTAGCTCTGACCAGGCTGTGGTGTGTGGGGCCGGCCTTCAGGGCACGTCGAGGGTCTGCCAGTGTGGACTTGGTCACTCTTGAGCTGTGTCTCTGTAAGCGATGCTCACAGAATGAAGTCGCTGTGCTGCGCTTTGGGGGATGTGAACAAGTGGGGCGAGAGGCTACACAGACCTGCTGCTTCTCTCTTTTGGGTCTGAAGTTTCAGCAGGAAGATGAGGGTGTATAGCTACTGTCCTTTTCTCTGACCCTTCTGTAGAAAGTATCACAGAAAGTGACCTTTCTCACTAAAAGTGTGTTACTTACCAGTCAGTTTGCTTCGGTTAGTGTGACCATATTTAGTGCTTTTCCTTAGGATTCCAAATGGGTGGAAGAGAAGCAGCTGCTGATCAGAACGAACCAAGACTTGCTGGAAAAGGTATGTGACCCTGCCCCAGAGAATCACAGAGCCTCGGGTCAGCCAGGACCTCAGGCCCTTTCAGGCCAAGTGAGTCTCACCCAGCACCATTAGCACACTCCAATGACAAGGGCCCTGGGGCCTGGGCAGCTCCACGAGGAGAGGGGTCTTCCTCATACTGAGTCAAAGCCTGATTCCTGTTTGTGTCCTCTGGGGCCAGGCCTGCAGAGCTGGTTTACACCATCCTCCTGGGCACCCTGCAGAAATGGGAGGGCTGGCCTGTCCTCCCGACACTGGGCTTCAAGGCCACCTCTGCCATTGCTTTGGGGTTCCAGAGCCCTTTGCCCTCCAGAATGGAGGGCACGTGAGGCACTGGTCAGTGGACAGGCCCTCAGGCCATCGTAGCCCAGTTTGGCTGACCCATAGTGGGAGCTGGGCCTCTCTGGTCATGGAACTTTCCAGAGCTCTCTCAGGGAGTCTGCTTGGGGATTAGATCTAATGCTTTGGGATTAAGACCATAGCTTTTTTTTTTCTCTTTATTTGTGTACAATCCAATTATTCTTTTAGTAAACTTACTGAGTTGTGCATCCATCACTGCAATGCAGTTTTAGAACATTTTCAGCCCCCCAAAAGACCCCTTCTTCCAATTTGCAGTCACTCCCTATCACCCTCCCCCCAGCCTCTGGCAGCTGCCAGTCTACTTTGTGTCTCCATAGATTTGCCTTTTCTGGATGTTCCACGTAAGTAGAACCAGACCCAAGGTTAGGCCTCTGCTTTAAGTGTTTTACAATGCTGGCACTGGACGAGCCTGGCCTGGCCTGGCCCTTGGGAGAGGTCTCAGCCCAGCCCCAGCTCTGCCGCTGACCAGCGTGTGGCTGTTCACTTCCTTGCGTTTCACAGTGGTGTTTGTGACAGGGCTAGTCACCATCGTGCGAGCCAGCCCTGTGCCATGGGAGGGTTTTAGCATCCTTGGTCTTGCTCACTAAATTCTGGGAGCCACAGAAAACTCTTACATGCTCACTGCATTTGTAGATATCCCTGTGGGGCAGGACCACCTGGCAGAGAGCCCCTCCTGGTCCTCCTGTACCAGTGATCAGGAGTAGTTGTGAGGACGTACTCAAAAGCCTCCTTTACATATGTTATCTTAGTGACCCCTCACTGCCACCAGGAGACTCATGCTGCTCTTATGCTCCTTGGACAGGAACCAAGGCACAGAAGAGTTAGGTAACTTGTCCAGTGTCTCCCAGCTGGTTCTGGGAACCGGGCATCTCACTTCCCAGAGTGATCTGTGCTCTCAGAGAACTGCTGCCTTGAAGGCTTCTTATGCATGCTTCATGGGGAAGCAAGAGAGACCCGGGCCTCCCTGCTGCAGTTTGCTGGGCTTCTGTTGGGGTGGGCTGATTCTGGCGGGGGCAGTCAAGGTGAACGACCCGGACAGGCTTTGGGAGCAGAAGCACCGGTGTTGCACTCTTGCTTCCCCCGTGTTTGACCTCGGGAGGGACTTAATAGCTCTGTGCCTCAGTTTCCTTATCATTCATGTATTCAGAAAATATATAAGGAGCCCCTACTTTAGTGGACCAGGCTCAGGGATATGGGGGTGAACCTGGCCCAGGCTCTGTCTTCCTCATTCCAAGCCTCATGAGCAGAAAGGGGCTGCAGCCTCACATGCTTGCTGCAAATCCCGCCCTCTCTGCCCCTTCCCCTGGTGGCTAGTCCCCAGTTTCCCTCAGGCCACCCACTGCAGTGGCCCGTGATCAAGGGACCCTGGTGAGAGGCAGGGGCTCTGCCACCCGCCGATTAATCCACGGGTCTCTTTGCTCTAGATTTACAGACTGGAAATGGAGGAAAACCAGCTGAAGAATGAAATGCAAGACGCAAAGGATCAGAACGAGCTGTTAGAATTCAGAGTGCTAGAACTCGAAGTAAGAGACTCTATCTGTTGTAAACTCTCAAACGGAGCAGACATTCTCTTTGAACCCAAACTGAAATTCGTGTAAAGCTCCCAGATGTTTTCAAGCATGTGTAAAGGGGACATGTGGTAGTTTCTTTCTTTCTTTCTCTCTTTTTTTTAAATCTGTATGTTCGGAATAATTTCACTGCCTTAATATGTTCTGGAGAGAATGCTCACCGAAGTCTATGGACATGTACCAGAGCTAATATATTTATTGCCTACGGCTTGTTTTGCACTTAATAAAATAATTTGTTTTTGCAATATTTTGCCTTTTTTATTTGTGTTTCATTTCCATAACTACTTCTTTCCTGCATGCATGGTCACCGGGTACGCATTCTGCAAACCCAGACAGAAGCACTGTTGCAATTAATAACACACCTTTTTAAGTGATCTTGCATGCAGCAAATCTCACCTTTTGAAATAGCAGAGTCTGACCTGGGCAGCAATTGACTCTATAATGTGTTTAATGCCAGTTTGGGCCTATTTTCTATTTGCCGAGGTAAACACAAGGTAAGTAAAGACAGGGTAGAAGGATGTATTTGCATAGGCATTTAAGAAAACCAGTTACGTTGCTCAAACTCTTCTATCTAGTAAATGCAGACCCAGGCATCGCAGCAATATTGGACTAAAGAAATTGCTATTTGTAACTCAAACTGCAACTCAAAACTCCTGGAGGGAAATTGATTGCTGTTCACATGTAGAAGTTATGTTCCTTCAGCAACTTCCCTAGTACACCCAGTGGGATTCAGTGAAAGAACATTATTTTTATTGCTTCCAACTGAAATCTTGCCTCGGGTGTGTTACTGTATTGCCTTGCTGTCATTGTATTTCATAATCCTTTTTTGTTTCTGTTTAAAAATCATTGACATTTTGAACATCACTTAAGTTTGTGATGAGTTCCTATAAGCACTTGTGACGCGGCTCTGCTGTCTCTCAGCTGACACCTCTGCATGTATGAAACCCTCAGTCAAAGTGAGCACCTTCGCAGTGTTTGTGGCTTCTCTGATTTTGTTTTCTCCTCCTGGCTTGAGTTAAAATTCTGTCTGCATTAGAACTTCCCACCTGTACCTTGTGGTGTTGGCAGGGACAGTGGCCTGAGTGTCTCTCAGCACTGTGTTACTCAGCTCTTGCTTGAGCACGACACGAGTATTTTATTTGTGCAACAGAATTGGAAGTAATGTGAAGGTCGTTGTTAATCCTGCTGCTGCTGTTGGAAAACCTTTCACAAGTCTTTGTTTTGAGTCTTTCTCGTGAGAATTCCATAAGCACTGCCCAGTTTACTGGAATTTTCTTTCATTGTCTCCACCATCCTTCAGAGCCATCAGAAACCAGTTTTCTGATATTAGTTCATATAAAATATGAGCTTTTTGGGTCATCTTTTCTATGGAGACTCCATTTAATTAAATTTGCTGGTAGAAAGGCATCTGTGGAATGGAACCATCGTGAGTTTTGTTCTTCTTGGCTAATAAGAGAAATAAGGTTTTCTCTCTGGACTGTTTCAGACCTAGGTTAGCCAGGTTGAGGCTTCATGGAAATTGATTGAATTAGTGGCCCTGCCCTTCCTCTTTCCTTCAGCCTCACCCGAGGTTGTCTTCTGAGGACCTACCGTCTAAATGTGTGTTCATCTCAGCTACGTTTCCTAGTTGAGTTATTAAAGCTCGTTGGTTCTGTAGCTAAATTCTGCTGAAGTGGTCCAAAACATGTTATTTTTATCTTACTGTAACTTCTATGAGATAAAAGCAGTTTGATTTAAAGGTGTAATTTGAAAAGGCCTTCTCTGCTGCCCCACCATGACTGATCTGTCTGTTGCTAAAGGTTTAAAGTCAGCTCTATGTAGGAACCACATTTGAGACCGTAGTACTGTTCTGCCACTGTGCTTTAGCCTTGTAAATAATTAGGTTCCTCCTGTCCTTTTTAAAAACTTATCACTTTACATATGATTAATAAGTACCTCTTCTGGGAAAATGCTTTCTTTTCCTTCCTTGGTAGTTGAGATTTGACTATAACCTAAGGCAGCAGTAGAATGACCATTGGTTGTGTTAGTGTTCAAAAAAATTTTTTTTAATGGAGTCGGCAGATTATACTGAAAAGACCAGGAGGCCAGCGTCTGGGTCCTGGCCCTGCCCTGGTGTGGGGCCTCGGACTCAGCCTGCCTGAGTCTCTGTCTACAGAATGACAGCAATGACACCTGCCTTGTGAGGTTGTCTGAGGATTAAACGGGATTATAATGTGCCTGGCGCAGAATAAAATACACCATAGTTAGTGGCTTTTGTTATCTATCCAAATTTAGTGCAATTGTTTTTATTAAATTTTGTAATTCTGTGACTTCATGGGCTTTGATCTTGCAACAGATAAACTCACGTAACCATTTCTTCCTAGCCAAATAGGTAAGAAGTAAACATATTTCCAAAGGAGATCTGCTGCGTGGAAAGGCGTGAAAACACCGTATTTCACGGACAAGGCTACTGTCGTCCGAATGTGCCCTTTAGTAACACCTTTGCCAGCTGGAGTTCGTTGGTTTTTGCTGAGTAACGTGGGAAAATGGCAAGTGGTAAATAATCCAACCAAGTTCTGTTTTTAAGCCGAATCTTTTCCCCAGGAGAGAGAGCGGAGGTCGCCAGCGTTTAACCTCCAAATCACCACCTTCCCCGAGAACAACAGCAGCGCGCTCCAGCTGTTCTGCCACCAGGAAGGAGTTAAGGTAGCGTGCTGGGGGGTGCCTCCGCCAAACTGACGGCCAAGGGCTCGCTCAAATGCCAAGCTCAGTTGTAAAGGGGGATTTTGTCCTTGTGCCAGGGATAGAATTGGTTTTAATGAGATACTCCTTGTCCCTTCACTCTATGTTGAAAGTCATAGTTTGTTTATTTTTTAAAGGGTCACCAAATGTTACTTTATTTTGACCCATGTCTTTAAAAGTGCAGAGACTTGGAAAGTAGCCGTGAGTGCAAACCCCAGCTTTACCAGTGCCCCACTCTGGCCTGTAAACTTTCTGAGCCTCAGCCTCTTTGCTATGAAATCCAAACGGCAATGCCCACACCAGGAAGCTGGGCTGACGATGAAATTAGATAATGAATGAATGGACATAAAGTGCCCAGCACAGTGCCTGGCACACAAGTGCTGTACAGTTGGTGGCTGTGGTTATTGTGACGGCCCAGTGTTTGCCCTGCGCCTGGAGCCCTGCTAGGCCCTGTGGGTGGTGTCTTTCTGACCCACACGATTCCATGGGCCTTTCTAGAAAGCAGTGTTTGTGCTGCTGTAAAACTCGGCAAATAAGCAGCAGGTACGCCTTTCCCGTCCCCCCTCACGCCCCAGAGGAACAGCTAGGCGCAAGGCGCAGCCCTGCCACAGGTGCTAACAAAGAACAAGCATGGCGTCTTACTGAGAGTAAAGGTCGTGGCACTAGAAATTGGTGTGGATGGTCTTTGCAGCTCACACAAAAATGAACGTTGGAAATCTCTTCCAGGATGTGAATATTTCTGAACTTATGAAGAAATTAGATATCCTTGGCGATAATGGGGTAACTATGCGCGATCGGTTTCTGGTTTCGTGTTCTTGTTTGATCCGGGTGTATTCTGTGTGACTTTTCTTTTGTTTTGTTTTTTATTTTTCTCTGATGTAAGAGATCTGATAAGAACAATGTAAGGCTTTTGTATGGCCGTGTTCCTGTGTGGGGTGGGTCTGCCTTTGTCAGAAGTGGGGTTCCAAAGTGGGGTCATCCGTATGGCCTTCGAGTGGTAAGGGGCAGAGAAGCCTAATGACTATCACCCAGAAAGAAGGTGGAATCACTCGAGATTGCTGAAATCGGAAAGTGATACTTTGCCTTCCTAAAAGATTGGCTTAAACGAGGCCCTGTTTCTCAAGGGCTTAGTGCCAGTCCATGAAACGTCCTCAACCTGAGGGGCAGGAGAGGGAGCTGATTCCTGGGGTGCAGCTCACAGAGGAGCTATTCAAGTTGTTCGGTGCTGACTGTCTGCACGTGGATTTGGGATCCCGTGTAAAATGCCCTTGCCATTTTTGTGTTTTAGAATTTGAGAAATGAAGAACAGGTTGCAATAATCCAAGCTGGAACTGTGCTTGCCCTGTGTGAAAAGGTAGAACCCAGCGGCATCTCTGTGCGCACACTCGTCCTGGCTCCCCAGCACCATACAAGAAACTCTACATTGGCGTCTCGCTTTGTGTGGGGAGCATGTGTCTCCGTCGACCTGTGTCTGCATGTGCACATATGCATGCCTTTGTGCTTTCTGGAGGAAAGTCACACGTGTTCATTGTAGAAAACCCAGAGACACAGGAGGAAATAAAAACCTCGTTGAGGAAACAACTTGTCACATTTGGTATATTTCCTTCTGGTTGTTTCCTCACGCCTGTTTTTGTGGTTAACTTAGTTGAAATCACACTTGACATCAGGTTTTTATCCTGCTTCACAAGCTCTGCCATGCCATTTGAAATGGTTCACAAACATCTGTCTTAGTGTCCCCGCCTCATCCCACCGTGCAGTTACACCGTAAGTTACTTCATCATCCCTCAGCTGTTAGAGATCTGGGCTGTTTCCACTTTTTTTCTTTTTACAGTCTTGCAGTGATGAACATTTTTACATGTAAATTTCTATCTATATTTTAAAATATGTCCATAGGCCAGATTCCAGAAGCAGAATCATTGGGCCAAATGATAAGAATGTTTGTAAGGGCTTTGGCATTGTCAAAACAGTTTCCAGGAAAGTGGTAGCATTTGCCCTTCTACCTGTGGCCTCACACATTGTTGGTTTCATGATCGACGTGGCATTTTCCCACTGAGAAGAACTTCACCAGCTGGATTGGGGAAAAACTATATGAGCTCACTGTTTTAATTTTTATTTATTTGGGTGCTAGTGATGCTGAATTTTTTATATGTATCATCTATTTTCTTCTTCCTTGTGAATTGTAACTGCATCTTTTGAGGATTTTCCATTGAGTTTGTTTATCCATCCATCCATCCATTCAATGAATACGTATTTGTTGTAATTGTTTTTCTTACTGACTTCTCTGCGTGCTTTACATGTTGAAGATGCTAACTTTTCGATCTATTTGTTAAAAATACATTCCTGATTTGTTTGCCTTTTACATTGGTTTAGGATGTTTTAGAAACACACAACTCTTTATGTAGCCCTGTATAAAGATCTTTTCCTTTCAAAGCACATGAGTTAAACTTTAAAATGCTATTTTTGTAATGATGAGGTCTTAACAATCTTAGTCGGGATTCATTCTAGAATCTTTGGAAGGGCACTTAAAATAAAAATAGTTTTCTTCCCTGAGCATCTGTCCATTCTCCACAATCAAGTAAAGAGCACTTAACAAACTGAAGGCCAAACCTTGCCCAAGGTCACACAGGAAGTGGTGACAGAGGATTGCAGCTGGGCTTTCTCCTGTTCCTGTCAGGTCACCTGGCTGAGCCTGCTTCCACAGGTGAACGGTGCGGGTGGTGATGATTCACACTTGCTGGCTGGTGGGCTGGTCAGGTGCAGGTGTCTGGTACACAGTGGGGCACAGGGGACATATTCAGTAAACATCCCTTTTCGTCAGCAAAACCAAATGTGGTTGTCTACCTTCCTGCAACAGTTCTCTGTGTAGTATTACATAAAGTGCTGACCAACACATAGGACTCAGTTTATTCAACATTCACTTGAACATTTACTAAGAGACAGCATCTAAGTGTCGAGTGCTAAGCACAGCCTTGGAGGCTGTGGAGATGTCCTATCCGCGAGTTCCCGCCTCGGTGTCAGGGAGGCCCCTCCTGGCTTGGATCTTGGCCCCACCACTTGCCAGCTGCAGAGGTTTCAGCAGGTTAGTCACTACATCTGCTTGAGCCATGCAACTGAGCATCCTGGTGCCTTGCAGGGTTAGTATCAGGATCCAGGACACCAACTATTTAAGTGGAACCAAACCAAACATTGCTACCTAGTTAAATTAAGCACTTGGGGCCATGCTTGGTTCCTGGAGGTGCTCGATCAATGCTTGTAGACCAGGTCAGCAAAGAGCGGGAGACTGCCAGTGACTCAGGGTGGGCAGCGTGTGATGGGGCTGGGGCAGAGGGCATTGGTAGGCTGCTGTCTCTCCATCCCCAGAGTTTCCTCAAGGGCCAGGGCGCAGATGGCAGGAGGTTCCTGGCCTCAGTGAGAGCCGCCCTCTGCAAGGCGCTGCGTTCTCCCACATGAGCCCTTCCTGGCACACTCTCCCCATGCCTGACAAACAGCAGGTGTCCAGGCCTTGCACCTTAGGTCCTCGGGGCTGTGCATCTCGTCAGCATCCGTGCAAGATGAGTGATCTCCCTTTTGTGGCTGAGAAAATGGGGACTGCCTGGCCTCCGGCTCCTGTCTGCTTTGACCCCTGCTTGCCTGTCAGCCTCCCACCTCCCGCCTCTGCTGCCACCTCTCTGCCGCTGACCTCCAGAACCATGCCCGGCCTTGTGCCCTATAGGCCAGAGAGCTGTGCTGGCCACCCTAGCCTGCCTGCTCCTCACAAACCCCACAAGGGTGTGTGGAGCCTGGGGCCCCGAATCTGAGCCGGGTGTGGAAGTGCCCAGCCCCCCACTTGGGACAGTCTTTAGGGACTGGACTTACACCAGTGTTTTCTCAGATCGGGTTCTGGTAGACACCGCCAGTGTCTACCAGTGTCTGCCAGTGTCTGGTAGACACTGCCGTGTGTCTCTGAATAAAGGTCATGTAAGCTTGGGAATTGCTGTACATCTTCTCCCTGCTTGGAGGGAATGTTCGTGCTGAGCGTGTTCCTCAAGAAGAAAAGTGGGCCATCGTGCAGGGTGGAAACTGGGCTGTTGGGACCCCCTGAGAATGCGGGCAGGACAGCTAGAGGGACTAACAGTCCATTGCCCGGGACTGAGGGCTTTCCTGGGATGTGGGAATTTCAGTGCTAAAACAGGGACATTTGTGGGCACCCTACAAATATAAGCATATTTGCCTCAGGGACAAGCTGGTCACCCTAGAGCTGACAGGCACTGCAGGAAAGCTTGCAGAGGGGATCGGGGTCCCTGCAACATCACTGCCAGGGGAGGCTTAGTTAAGGGCTCAGTCAACCCCTGCTCCACCAAATACATCTCATTTTAAAAATTGCCATACAATAAAATTGTCATTCAATACTGGTGTCTGAACAAACTGAAGTCAACTTCAATGTTCTCTTAGAATCACAAAGCCGATTTCTTAGTGAATAAGTGAAGTGCAACCCAAACTGGTTAGGAATGTCCTGTGATGTTCCCATGATGTGATGATATAACTGCAAGTAGCAACTTACCCTAGTGCATGCCTTCCTCCTCACCACCCAGCGAAGCCCTGCTCAGTCTTTAGGGTGCAGGCAAACAAGCTGTTCCCATCCTGGCACCCATCAGACCTGCTCTGGTTAGCCGAGTGGGGTCAGGGACCAGGTCTTGCTCACCGGGGCACATGGCACACGCCCCGCAGAGAAGCTGAACTGTAAGACATTTTAGGGTTGTGGATCATCATTAGTCATACCTCTTTTCTCAAGTTCAAACCCAAATGAGAAATAGACACAGGACTCAGAAAGCTGGAAATGTTTTAAAGTCCGGGTTCTCACTGGCAACAATGGATTGGAGAATGTGGCATAGGCCTGTGGCCACAGTCAGACTTTCTAATAGTTGGTGCCCCGTTGGGGCCTTGGGACCCTCCCTGAAGGGAGAGGAGGGAGACTGCCCTTCAGCTGCGAGGGATCTGGGCCCTGACCTGAGAGCCCTGACGTGGGGGCCCAGAGAGCTGCCTCCACCCTGCAGCCCCAAAGAGGGTGCTCAGCTGCCTCTCACCACCCTGGTCCCAGACCCCTCTCTCCTGGGGTGGCACAGAACCGTGGGCAATGAGTGCCTCCCGGGAGTGGTTGGGACTCTGTAAATATCTGGCTGGACTCTTTGATGTTAAATTCACGACCTCATGTGGTGCAGAATGCTCACGGCCAGCTTTATCTGCTCTCATGTTCTCTCCCAATTGCTGAAAAGGACTTGTCAAATTTATTTTTTAATATGCCTAATATACATATATTTTTTAACAACAAAAAAACCCTCAACACCATGTTCTACAGAAACGGCTCTGAGAGCAGTTTGTTATGATTCAAAACTGAAATTTTTTCCCCATTTTAATTTTACCCATTTTATGACTACTTTGCATTAGGATATTAAAAATAAAATATTTTTAATTCCTCATCAAAAATATGCTTATCTATTTCTAAGAACCTGCAATCCTCTCTTAGCAATGTTTGAGGAAAGGCTGCGTTGGGTGCCTACTGCTGGCCCCGGGAGCCCACGCTTGGGGCCACGTTCACTTTGATGTGAGGGAGGAGCCTCTGGTGGAGCTAGATTAACTCTCATCCCCTCTGTAGAGCGGGCACACACCCACACCAAACCTCCATGCCCTCACGGCCTCCTTCACTCCACACACCTCTATGAGGCACCTGCTGTGTGCCAGGCCCTGTGCCAAGCAAGGAAGTTCAACAGAATGAGTCAGATGTGGTCCCCACCTCCAGGGACTGGTGGGGAGGGCAGCACCAAGGCACCTGCCAGGTGAGTGCCATGACAAGGCATTCACAAGATGGCTGGCATGGGCATCCCTGGAGAGCAGCTGATCCCATGGGCTCAGGAAGCAGGGCAGGCTTCTGGGAGGAGGTGACAGCTAACTCAGGGCCTGAAGGTTGAGTGATGTTAGCTCAGTAAAGGCCTAGGGCTGAGGCTGGGCTGGAAGAGGTAGTGGTGCTCCAGGCAGAGTGGACAGCACATGCACAGGCCCTGAGGTGAAGGAAGGCTTGGCTTGTGTGAGGAGCCACACCAGTTCAGGATGACTAGGGCCCAGACTTGGGGCAGGGAGGGCAGAGTACTGAGTCTGGGCCTTGTCCTTATTGCCAGGAGCAATGGATATCCTTGGAAGGCTCCAGGCAGGAGCAGGAAGTTCCATGAGTAGATGCATGGTTTTCAGAGTAGGATTTGGGGTGTGTGGGGGGGGGATCAGACATGAGCCTGGGGGCTGAGAGGGGGTCCAGGGGCGGCAGTGGGGAGGGCGGGTGGTGGTGAGTTTGGCAAAGAGGAGGAGATGCAACCAGTGCGGGCAGTGGAGGGAAGGGAGGGGCCCAGGGCTCGTCCCCACCTGAGGACCTGGGAGGCCAGTGGCCCTCGCTGAAGAGCCTGAGGCCCTTGAGTAAGATGTGCAGGACAGGGTGTGGCCTGGGCAGACCCAGGCAGGAGGGCAACATTTTGGAGAGAGGGCAGGGGAGGGTGGGACCCCGGGGGAGGGCGGAGCACTGGGGAAGGCTGAAGGCAGGTGGCCTGCGAGGGTAGGAGCTGCTGCTGGAGCAGGAGGAATAAACAAGGAGCGAGCGGGGGCCCAGGGAGCCTAGGGGCTGCTGGCCTTAGCAGCGAGGAGGTCGAAGGCGCTATTCATACGTGTGGTCAAACCCGGACACCCTCGGTGCCTGTGACGCCCCCGCCCCTCCCCACAGGCAGTGCCCCATGCCATGGACGTCCTCCCCTCTCACAGGTGGGCTCCTCACAAAGACACACCACATGCCTGCACCTGCCTCCGCACTCACCATGGCCCAGGCCCAGAGGGAATGTGGGCAGACCCTCAACCCCTTACCTGCCACTCAGGTGCACGCCCCACAGGCCACCTGCACCCTCAGCGCCTGCCCCCTCCCACCCTGGCACATACTCCCGCCCCAAGCGCGATCCCACCTCGTCTCACCACGCGCCAGGCACCCAGGCTGTTCAGACTTGTCTGTGCTGGAGGGATGAGGACAGTGGCTTTGGCATCCTGCAGGCTGGGTTCGAAATCCCCGTTCCCTACCCGTGTGACCTTGGACAAGTTACTTAACTCAGCCTCCATGTCTTTACCTGCAAAATGGGGGAGACGCTGTCCACTCCCTGGGAGGTCATGAGGGGTCAGATGAGGTGTCCTGCTTGAAGTGTCAGCACAGAGTAAGCACTCAGTGACGTCAGTAGCTGCCACGCTTGCTCACTGTGCTGGCAAGCTCCAAATACACATGCTCGCGGCTGTCCATGCTCACGTCCAACCAGGCTCTGAGTCCACACTTCCACACCCCGGACGTGTCACCCTCTCACCTACCACCTCCTGCACATGCACATGCGGGCCTGCCCGTGCACTTGCCACCACACCGTGCACGTGCACAGGGGTATGTGTGTGTCAGTGCCCCAGGCCACCCTTGCGTAGACACCTGTTGTTGACGAAGCTAGTCTGTACAGACTATGAGATTCCAGATCCCGACGGGCACGGTTCTCACCTTGCCGCACCCCTTCCTGCCCCTGCTGTCTTCCAGTGGCTGAAGCAGATAGAAGGAACCGAGGCAGCCCTGACCCAGAAGATGCTAGACCTGGAGAAGGAAAAGGTAAAAGACTTGATACCTGGGGGCCGGGGGAGAGTTCAGATAAGTCAATTTTCAGAAAGGCTTTGCATGTATTTTCATAATTATTTATTTGCATGCATGTCTAAATTTTGCTTTTGCCCCACTGATTGTTGTGAGTGGTTATCATCCATTTACTTACGCTTTGACTCACTCACTTACTCATTTAGTATATATTTTCGGAGCCTCTGCTGTGTCCCAGGAGCCATGCCAGGATGAGAGGTTCAGAAACCAATAAGCAAGGTCCCTGCTGCGAGGTGTGCACTCCCAGGCACGTGGGGTCATGTGCTCACGCGCTCACGAGAGTGCAGCTCCAGGATGTTAGGAGAGACACAGCTGTGATACAGGGGAGCTTGGCCCAGTGGCTCTAGGGACACACAGGCAGGTCTCAAATCTTTGCTGCCCTTGAGAGCTTGGGGAACTGGACCTGAGTTTCCTCAGTGATAACCTGGGGGTCCCAGCACACCTCGCCAGCTTGTGGGACGAGAGATGCATAACCAGTTGTGCACAGTGCCTGGCACCTTGGGCACCTGATAAGTGGTGTTGGTGGTGGTTATTCACTGGGGCTTCGGGTGCTGGTGATGGTGGTAGATATTCACTGGGGCTATGGGTGTATAGGGGGAGCCATTTTACCTGGCATGGGGAGGTCAGGGAAGGCTTCCTGGACGATGCAGTTCTTCAGTCGTCAAAGACCAATTTGAATTCTCCGAGTAGTAATGGGAGGGTGAAGGAAGAAGCTGGAAGGAACAGCGGAGGCCTGGAAGCAGTGTGTGGTGTGGAAAGAGCCCGGGACTGGCGCCGGATGGCCTGGGCTTCTAGTCCCACCTCTGCCATCATTGAACCTTGGCATCTAGGACAAGGCTCTGCTCCTCTCTGGCCTTCTGTTTCCTATCTATAAAATGAAGTGGCTACAGTAGATGAGCTCTAACCCCGAAACCCTCAACTCAGTATTAGAAAGAGATCTGCGTTCTGGAGAGAGTTTGCCTGCAGGGATTTAGGGAGTAACCCAGGGGGCTGTGGGGCAGGGATAAGTGTGTGGCAGTGAGACCAGTCTGGAGGTGGGTGATGCAGATCAGGTGGGGAACTATTGAGACAGCCATCAGGGGCCACCAGGGTGTGGCAAGGGGACCCTAGAAGGACTTCTGCAATGTGGGCTCGGGTTCGACATGGTTCCCTTCACTATAGTCAGGCGCCTAAGAGGACAGGGAGTAGGAAGGGTTCAGACAGTGTGGACCGTGGTTCCCAGGTGTGGCTGTGAAGGAAGCCCTGGTTAGTGAGCCTCCTCCGGGGCGTTCAGCAGGGAGCAGGCAGGGAAGACCCTCATGTCCCTCCTCACCCGAGCGTCCCCAGTTTGGTGAGACTACCACTCTCTAGCAAAAGGTGAGTAGTTGGCTCTGAAGAGCTGTGCTGTCACGGGTTCTCATGCTGACCATGGTCCCTGACGGCGCCTCCCTCTTTCTCAGGACCTGTTCAGCAGGCAGAAGGGCTACCTGGAAGAGGAGCTCGACTACCGGAAGCAAGCTCTTGACCAGGCTTACCTGGTAGGACCAGAAGTGGGTTTGACGCTTTGGCTCTTTAGACTCCACTTGAGAGGCTGCTTTTTCCTTCGGGGCTGAAACTGCATTTGGGGCCCTCCCCAGTGCCATGTGGGAGTGACAAAAATGCCGTCTCCGTGTTGTGGCTAGAATTACCATATACCTTGTTGCTTTTTCCAAATCCATCACGATTTTAAAAATATTCAAAGTTTACTTTGATGATTTTCTTAGACATGCTTATTAAATTCTAGTAATTGTTTGAGAGGAACAAGAAGAAACAGTCCTTCTTATATGTTATAAATACTTAGATATTTATTTATTTGTACTTAAAGTTGTCCCAAATCGAGTTTTCCTATAAGTAGGAAAAAGAGCTGGTCACAAAGGAACAGAGAGACAACACCAGATGATCATCAGAACAAAAGTGATAGTTATAAAGCCCTATCCTATGCAATATTGTGTTTAGGTCACAAAATCGGTTCTGGGCTTCCTGGTGATTAAAGTACAGTGGGAAGATGTTCAGGTTCATACGTCCTCCTGCTCAAAGCCAAGGGCTCCTGGCACTGAGAGGACTTCTCCCGTGGAGGGTTGTTGAGTGAGATTGTGCATTTCCCGGTGGTCCCCAGGGAGAGAGTTTAGCGTCAACCCTGCTCCTAATAGGGAGAGACCAGGGTAGCATACAAAGTGTGGAGCAAATCTTTTCCCAGATCACTTGTAGTTAAAATCATTTTACAAAATGGGTTTGCACCTAAGAAATGCAGAGTCAATAATTAAAAAACAACTTTCAAACCCTAGTTTCCCTGAGAGGCTCCAGGAAGACAGAGAGCAGGTAGCCTGGGCTTAACGCAAAGGGACAGGAGATTCTGGAGGCTGGTCCACGTTGCTGACCCTTGGCCCTACCCGTCAAGGCTCTGAGGCTTGAATCCCATGGGGCCAGGAGCAGGAGACATGGAAGATCAGAAGGCGTTAAGCCTTATCAAGACATGACATTTTCTCTCTCCCTTCTTACTTATGGGCACATGATGTTTCCACAGTGTTGAGGGCAATTAACAAGTGAAAACATTTTCATCTATACTCTGGTCCATCTTTTGCCCTCTTTAATCTTTTTGGTTGTTCTTTGATTTCAGCCAGGGTTGGTCCTTTTGCAAACACCCCAAAGGACAGGCTGTCCCTGTCACACAACCCTGCCTTCCCCTACCATTTCCCAAAAAACTCTGAAGAATGTGATTTCAGGAGATGTTACAGGAACTTAGGGCCCCCCAAAAGGGTGGCGTAATAGAGAAGGTTTGGAAAAGTCCTAAGGGCCTCTTGGGTCCTTAATATGCTAGAAGTTGGGTTGAGACTCCAAGAGGAATGTGAGCAAGCGGTTTGCCAAGTTCACTGGGTCTGGGGACCCTGTCTTCAAGGGACATCTTGCAGAACTGGCATTTCCCAAACACACTTTGGGATACCTAGGGGTACAGCTTTCCTTTGTGTAGGTGCCACCTGCAGGAAGGTCTGAGGGGATCCTCAGAGTACTGGTTCTGGGAAGAGAACCCTCTGGATGCTGGTGCTGCCTCCATGTAGAAGCTACATTCACACCCAAAGATTGTCCCAAAGCCTGCCATGGGCAGCGTGCTCCCAGTGGATTTCAGTCACAGGACTAGATAGGAGTTCTGACATGGCACTGGATTACCAGGAACAGTCAGGGGAGTAAAACGCTTGGAGAGGGTGGCTGGACAGCAGGTTCCAGGCGCAAGCCCGTGTTCTTTTGTCATGCAGCTGAGTGAGAACTGAGTGAGGTGGGCGGGCCCACCATGGGGCTTCCAGAATTGGGTCGCGGGTTTCCATCTGGAAGCTGGCCACATGGGGTCTCCTGGGAGCTCGGCCACTGGATGGAGAGGGGTGAGCCAGCAGTCGCCAGCAAGCTCCTGCCCCATGTGGAGCCCACGTGGGGACCCACAGTGCTGCCACTGGACAGACTCCAACCTTCTAATCTCCCAGGGGCAACCACTGGGGCAGCAGAGACAAAGGTGATAATGCCTGTCAGTTAAAATCAGTCTGGTCCAACATGCCTGGGGTCCCAGCAGGGAGTTAGAGCAGCCCAGCTGAAGCCAGAGGAAACCTGAGGATCAGGCAGCCAGCTGTGACCGAGGGCTGCTGGGTTAACCCCTACCTCAGTGGCAGTTTCCGTCCACACTGATGATTCAGCTATATCATGTGCGGTTCCTTCAAAGAGAAGTAGCTGCTCTTTAGTAAGTGATGTGGGTGGGTGTTTAGGGGGGCAGAAAAGGGGATACTTCTCTCTTTTGTCCCTAAATATCCTTATGAGGTAACTATATTTAAGTGTTTTGCCATGAAGTTCAGAAGAAGTAACATCCTCTCATGATTAAAATGGAGCTTTCACAAGGACTGGCCACTAATGTCCCCTTCAGCTTTGCTAACAAAGGGTGTCTTGCTTTGGGGGGGGTAATTAAAACATTGTCACTATTTGCTTTGGGCTAAAGTTGCATTCCTAGCGCAGCTGAAAACCAAATGTGTGCAAATTGAGACATATTTTCCCATTGGTACCCATTAGAACAGGGGAGGTTTGTTCCCAAGGTGAGGAGAGTAAAGAGGAAGCCAAAGATAAAATAAAAAACAGCTGAATCAAACCTCTCTTTGAGTCACACATTTTAAGGGGAAGCTACAATTATTTCTTTTTCTTGACTTTGTCCCCTTGTGTACAAAGTAGGGGCGTCTGGGTTGAATAAAGCAAAAAATGTTCTCGATACTATGTACACAGGGCTGAGGGGCACCTGTACCACCTGCCACTCCGATTGGCCCCTGCATGCCTCCCTTCCCCTCCTGTGGTCCACTCTTTGTGACCTTCATCTGTCTGTGTGATTTGGGCCACTCAGAAAATCCAGGACCTGGAGGCCACGCTGTACACGGCGCTGCAGCAGGAGCCGGGGCGGAAGGCGGGCGAGGCGCTGAGCGAGGGCCAGCGGGAGGACCTGCAGGCGGCCGTGGAGAAGGTGCGCAGGCAGAATCCTGAGGCAGAGCCGTGAGTTCGACAGCCAGATCCTGCGGGAGCGCATGGAGCTGCTACAGCAGGCCCAGCAGGTAGGGGCGCCTGCTGCCTCCATCCCCCACCCATGGCTCCCCCTCCCACCCCCATGGGCGCACCAACACCTCTCTCTGATGGGCCCCTGGGGTCCCAGGTGCGCTCAGCAGACAGGTGGCAGCAAAGCAAGTTTCTGTGAAGCAAGATCTGTTTCCTCACCGGTGCCTGTCATAACCTCGGGTGTATTCCCTCCTCAGTGATGGGGGAGGACGTGGGGCTCTTGGACATTACATATGGCAAACACTGAAGCAATGATACAAACCAGAGCAGGTTCTCCCCTTGGCCCTCTCCCTCCAGCATCCTCCAGCATCCTCCAGCATCCGTATTCTGTTTCAAAGTCAGAGGCTTGTAGCCAGGAGGCATTGGCTGAATGGTTTGCTTTTTAGCTATATTTTCAGATGATGGCTAATTTGAGGATTGGGCTTGGAAACTATGCCAGTTGTAACTCTGAAAACCTCAGTCTCCTCCAAGGTTTGGTGTCCTGTGTGAGTTTCATTGCTTCTGAGCACATGGCGAGGCTTCAAGACTCCCAAGTGTTAGTGAAAGAGCAGCAGCAGCAGCAGCACGCAGGGCGTTTGTGGGGTGCTCATCATGTGTCGGGCAGTGGCTCCCCGCACTGTAGCTCCTTTATCTCATGGCATCCTTGAGGGTGGGCATAATTATGTGCATTTTCCAGATGAGAAAACCGAGGCTTGGGGAGGTTAACCCACGTGCCTGAATGTCACCCAGCTAGTAAGGAATCCTACCAGGGCAGAAGGATCTGGATTACTGGTGGGGAGGGATGTCACAGGAGAAAAAAACAAGGTGGGGGGCGGGCAGAGAGACAGAGAGAGGTTGATTTATTTTAAGGAATTGGTCCACGCAATTGTAGAGGCTTAGCAAGTCCAAAATCTGCAGGGTGGGCTGGCAGGCTGAACCCCAGGGAAGAGCTGCGGGTCAAGTCTGGAGGTTGTCTGCTGGCAGCATCCCCCCTTCCTCAGGGAGGTCCTTCTTTCTCTTAAGGCCTTCAGCTGATTGGATGAGGCCCACCCACATTACAGAGGGTCATCTGGTTTACTAAGAGTCTACTGACTTAGATGTTTATCTTATCTGAAAAATATCTTTACAGAAACATCCAGAATAATGTTTGACCAAATATCTGGGTACCGTGGCCTAGCCAACTTGACACATAAAATCAACCATCTCTGCCATCAAAGGGGAAGAGCGCTCCAGGCAGCAGAACAGCAGGGTACAGTCAGCTTAGGGTGGCAAAGAGGCTGAAAACACAGACCCTGGGACCAGATGTCCTGGCTTTGAACTCTGGCCGTCCCACTTATTAGCCATGTGGCCTTGGACAAATTACTCAACCTCTCTGGGCCTCAGTTTCCTCATGGGGATGATGATTATGCCTGCCTCACTGGGACACAGTAAGGTTTAGGTGATTACTGCATGTCAGATGCGCCTCAGAAGTGCAGGCTGCTGTCACCTGCTGGGTGTAGACTGTGGGTAGGTGGAGCAGGAGCAGGAGCGATGGAGCATTAGCAGCAGGCGCTGGCTTATATCTAATGCCCAGCACTGGGCCTCCTTTTCAGGACTTGCTGCCTGCGTGTAGTGAATAAGGGATTGATTTTGTGTTCAGGAAATCCAGTTCAAAGCAGAACGACACTTGTGTGTTTGAACCAAAAAATCATTACCTTGCCTGAGGATTCAAATCTCATGAAATGTGCTATATATGGTGGTCTCTATGGAATGCGTGATTGGCCAGTGAATACACCCTGAAGACATAGGCAGTGCCACATTCGGCTGGGACTCCTGGAAAAGCCCCGTGTGGCACATGCTGAGAAATGAACCAGGACCTGGGTGATTTAAAAAAAAATGCAAAAAGCAAAAAGCAAGCCATGGTGGTCATCTCCCTGCTGGGCAGTTTGAGGACTAGCATCCCTTAAAGAAAAGAGTCATTTAAATGCTTTTTGCAAGTGTTTTGGAGTGTTTGTATGAAGTCATATGGGACAAATTACTTCCTTTTACAGTTCTCTTGGCTAATCTATGTAGTAAATTGCATGGGGAAGGTTGACCAATAGATTAACCAGGGCTGAGATTTGTTTTTCCTTTATCTTTGGGTCATTTTCAAATTAGTTGAGAATTCTCCTGAAGGTAATTAGTAGACACACCTTCCTCCCCCTGAATATTAAAACTGCCCTGATCTCACTTTTATTAAAACATGCTGATATATACATATAAGCCAAAATCAATAAATTCATTCAACAATACATTGCTTTGAGGCTTTAATGAGATATGACATGAAATCCATTAGCCTGGTGCATGGTAGTTGTTCAAAAAAGGAAGACTCTTTTTACATAATGACACATGGATGTCAACTCCCAAGGTAGTGTGCTGTCCACCTGGCCACTGCAAGTGTGGTTCATCACGCCATGCCAGTGGCGTGTTAGAGATGCAGGGTCTCAGGCCCCGCCCCAGACCAAATGGGTCAGATGCCACATTTAAGAAGCTCCCCAGGTGATTTCTGTACAACTTAAAGTTGTTAAATTTTAGCTAGGCTTATGGATACGTGGCTGTGGGCTATAGAGAGTTAAAAGGGTCTCGTTACTCTTTCGGTTTTGTAAGAAAATGAATTCTTATTCCTTTTCCCCTTCCACCTCGCCCTGTCTCCCTGACTGAGGCCGGGTAAATCCCTACTTGGTCACACCAGGCAGCAGAATCCAGGGGAAAGTGTTCCACCTCTTCCCTGCTTTGAGCTCAGCTCCAGACTGTCAGCAAGGCTTTACCTTCCTGGCCTTGGTTTGTGCTATGGGTAGTTCTACCTCCAGTCATCGTCTTGAGGGTCCCGTGTCATGCTGCAGGTAAAAAAGCTTGGCCAGGCTTTCCCAGAGTAACTGAGCAGGCCATGACACGCTGACTCTCGCTGCCCCTCCTTGCTGAGCGCCACATGCGCATAACAGCCGCAGGATGCAGGGCCCCCAACCAGCATCTTGCTGCCTTCATAAAAGATGCACACACTTTACTGGATGTTTCCTTTAGCAGAATTTCCTGGAAGTGGCTCATCTAGGTATGATTCCTGGGCAGAGGGGAGATCTTCCTTATGCAAGCCCAGTGATGACAGGATGCCGCTGCTGCTTCCTGCTTTCATTCAGTCAGGTGTGTATTGAGCACCTGACTCAGTAGGTCTGGGGTGGGGCCCGAGATCCTGCCTTTCTAACAGGTCTCAGCATCATGCCAATGCCACTGGCATGGTGTGATGAACCACACTTTGAGTGGCCAGGGTGGACAGCACACTACCTTGGGAGTTGCAACAGGTGTGTGTTGAGCACCTACCCTGTGCCAGGAACAGCTCTGGCCGCTGGAAATGGAGCAGTGAAGCGGTCTCTGGTCTCATGGAGAGTATGTTCTTATATTCTAGTGAGGGGAACGGGCAATACACAAGTAAATATGAGAATGTCAGGAAGGGGCAAAGGCTAACGTGATGTGAGGTGGTGAGCCGTTCAGCTACCTGGCAGAGAGAACAGCAAGTACAAAGGCCCTGAGGTGGGAACAGGTTTATTGTGCTTGAGGAAATGCTTTACATTTTTTAAAAGCTGTAATTTTCAAAAGAGTTTACTATTCATGTTTTGCAATTGTTTGCAAATTGCTATAATTTGATACTTACAGTCTTCAGAAATCTGGTATCTTCAAAAGAGTATTTCAAAACCTACATTTTTTTTCCCAAAGGGGAAGAATTCAAGCATGCATTGCAGTGATCTTTTTTCTCCTCCAGGAACATAAAAAATAGCATTTTAAAGCTATGTATGCACGGAAAGCTACGATGTAGCATTAGGAGCACAGGCTCTCGGGTCAGGCAGGTTTGGATTCATATCCTGTCCCCGCTTACGGTGTAACCTGAGGCAAGTTACTCCACCTCTGTGAGGAATGGGAACAGCCAAAGCACACATCTCAAAGGCCTGTGGTCACTGGAAAATTTATCTAAGTGCTCCGAAGTGTCTGTCCCAAAGTAAGCACTCAATGAACATCAGCTAACATTTGCCGCACCCGGCCTTCCTGACTCAGCACAACCTTTCCCGTGTATTCTGTCCCCTTGATATTAATAATAATCCCCAACATTCATTCATTCAACCCATGCAACATGGCATAACATGACACAGCACAGCACAACCGGGCATCCTGGCAGCTTTCTCCCTGTTTCTGATCTGGCCCGAGTGCCACCGCCTGCTTTCGACCGGACGGATCTTCCCAGTTTGCCAGGACGTCACTGTCGAATTTTGCCTCACATCCGGCCCACAGAATGCAGTGACGGCCCTGCCCAGTCCCAGCGGGCATTTGAGTTTTCCAGCCCTGTTAACAAAGTGGAAAAGAGGATGCAGAAAACTCCATTAGCTGACGGCACCTTTCCCAGCAGAACATTCTGCCTGAGTGCAGGCCACACTCAGGCCACGGGTATACATCCACTTTGTTTTGACGCTCTCCGAGGGTTTCAATGACACTGCTCTTATGTCCTAGCCCCAGGTGGCCTGCAGGGACATCTGCTGGGATGGTACACGGGTGCAATACCCTCCCCACTTCCTCTGTCCCTGCAGAAGCCTTCCTGACACACAGCACCGCCCTGTCACTCCCCTGCTCCCCAGAGGCCCTCACTGGCTCCCCAGTGCCCAGAGGATAAAGTCGGGTTGCTTAGCCTGACTTTCAGAGCCTTCCCCAGCCCATTCTGACCCCCACAACTGCACCGTCCACCTCTCTCGAGAGGTTCCCTGACTCGATGTCACGCCACTGCGTTTTGTTTTCAATTTTTCTAACGTCTATGTACCAAGCACTGTTCTAAGTGCTGCAGCACAGCAGTGAAAAAAGCAAAGTCTTTGCCCTCAGGAAGCTTTTATTCCAGTGCAGGGAGACAAACTGGTGCCGGCACATGGAAGGGGCCTAATACGTGTTGGTTGAATGGAACTCACACTAGCCCTGTGAGTATAAATTGTTGGTGCAATTTCGTAAGTGAGGAGAGTGAGCTCAGTGAGGGTAAGCAACTCACCCAAGGTCACACAGCCAGGAAGCAGCAGAGCTGGGATGTGAATCCAGATCATGAGATGGAGAAATTCTTAACCACTGCCCTCTGGCCTCCCACCCCCTGAGGAGAGACAGAACCTGATCCTTACCTGATCGAGGGGCAGTGTTGGGAAGGACCGGAGTGAGAGCTAGCATCTTGGGTGCATTTTCAAAGCCCAGAAGTTGTTCCTGGTATAGGCGTAGGGGGTCTACAAGTTCTTTGAAAGCGGTAAAGCCTGACACCAGGTTACAAAGCACTTTCCCACAGGTCCCACTTCACTCTCAGGGCCATAGGGTCACGCAGATATTATAGAAGAGTGGTTCAGGCACAGAGAGATCATGTAACTCGGCTGAAGCCCAGCAGCTGGTGTGTTTGGGTTCCAGATCCAAGCCAGGCCCAGCAGAAAGCTCTGCTCCTTCTCAGCTGCTCCTCTGCCTCCCTGCCCCGCAAGGGGCTTGTTGGACAACAGTTGTCGTTGCCAGACTGAGGTCACACACAGCTTCCCTTGGGTGAGAGAAGATGGAAAAGTACTGGTTTTAAAACTGGTTTATGGAGTACATACTCCGTGCCAAGCTCTGCTGTAGCCAAGATTCAGAGAGGTTGAGTGACTTGCCCGGGGTCACAGAGCTGCGAGAAGAGTCTTTTTTCTGCCAGTCCTCTCTGTTTTGCCACCATTGTGACATTCCTAAAGTCAAAAGCTCATCATTTCCCTGCTTAAAACCCTTCACTGGCCCCCCACAGCAGTCCCAAACCTGTGAGCACCTCACGGGGACATTCCAGACCCTCTAAACTCTGCCCTCCACCTCCATACCCCCAGGCCTCTTGGCATCCTGCACACGCTGTTCCCGCTGCCTGGAATTCCCTTCCCTTCCCTTGCACCTGGCAAATTACCGTAGGTCCCCAGCTGGGTTCAGTGCCTCCTCTGGGCTCCCGCAGCTCACAGCTCAATCCCTCACCCTCCTCACGTCCCTCAGTGTGGCCTTCCCAGTGAGACCTTCCCTGAGTGCCCCGTCCCTGCCCCTTCTTGATTTCCCTGTGATATTTTCATCCATCTGATGGTCTGTATACTGCTATTGTCTGAACCTAACTGGACTATAAGTTCTTCAAGGGTAGGGACTTTTTCTTTCTCCCCAAGACTAAAACAGGCCCAGGCATATGGAGCCACATTCACCAAGTGCATGAATGTACCTACAGTAGTGGTTCCCAAAGTGGGGTCCCTGGACCAGCAGCATCCACATCACCTGGGAACTTGCTGCAAGTGCATCTTCTCAGGTCCCACCCCAGACCTGCTGAGTCAGAAACTCTGGGGGTGGGGCCCAGACATCTGCATTTAAGCCAGCCCTTAATGACTAGCAAGTTAGAGAATCACTGCTCTACAGAGTGCATAGAAGGCTTCTGCGGGCCTGAGTAAGGGTCTGTGGAGGCCGTATGTTTAATCTTGGCTGGCACAGATCACCAGCCCTCCCACCCACAGCATCCTATCAGTGAAGGAGGTCTCTATCCACAGCCAGGGCTGCCAAGGGGCTGCAGCCAGCCAGGCAGTTGCCTGGGGGCACCACACTGGAGGGATGGGGAAGCCCTACTGGGCATGTGACAAACTGGAAAAGGTAGAATTTGCCAGATTCCCCCGGGTGGGACGCTATGTGGGCTTGGAAGGAATGATTGATAAGCCACCCAGGCACGTGGGTGTCCCAAGGGCAGCTCAGCAGGTGCAGTGCCAAGTAGGGTGACCAACTATCCCGGTTTGCCCAGGACTGAGTGGTTTCCTGGGACTCAGGACTTTCAGTGCTGACACCAGGAAATTGCCAGGCAAGTGGAGACGGTTGGTCAGCTGGTACCTAGTGCCGAGTGGGGTTCTAAGAGGGTGGCTACCACTAGCATTCACTTCCTCTGCCCTCCTCCCTTCACTACCCCCCAGCTCCCAGCTGCAGCTAAATAAATCTTGGACAAATATGTGATTTGTTGTCACATCAAATCCATGCTCTTTATTAGCCTGCCCAGGGTGCCTGCATGTTTTCATCCAGTCTTGATGTTTATGTTTTTAAAAGATCCCATCTTAAGAGTACACGCTATGTAATTCTATTTCCATGAACTGCAAGAACAGGCACAATCCAGCAGTGGTAGAAGTCAGAACAGAGTTCCTGTGTGGGGGTGGGGTTGACTGGAGCAGGGACGGGGCCTCCTGGGCGCTGGGGGTGTCCTCTGTCTTGCTTTGGGTGGTGGTGACGTAGGCGTGTGCACATATAAAAGCTCATGGCGCTCCCTTCTTACTGCTTCTATGCTAGACCACAATAAGAAATGGAGAATGAGGTTTTGAACCTGGGGAACTTACTTTTTCTGATATATAACCCAATGTGTTCCAGAGAGTCCGAGAGTTGGAGGACAAACTCGAACTCCAGAAGCGGCACCTGAAGGAATTGGAGGAAAAGGTAGGGGGTTGGAGCTCTGACTGTCTGTGCAGTTTCTCTCCAGGAAACATTAGTGTGGACTATTTTTTTTTCCCACTGCCAGTGTCATAACGTCCAAAGAATAGGCGCTGTCTCCAGCACCCCCTTCTCTGCCCCCTCCTCCAAAACCAGCACCTGCAAGAAATTGGTATCTCCTTCCCGTTCCTTTCTGGTAAAGACATTGCCTTCTCACTGGCTGTGAAAAGTTCTGCTGTCTGGGGCCAACTGTGTGTGTGTGTGTCTTTCACAAATGACCTCCTGAATCCTGCCACTGCCACCTCGCTAGGAAGGATGAGGTGCCCCTCTTTTGTGAGGGATTCCTCAGGTTAGACTGTGACTAGGCCAGGGGTGTCCCTGTAAGTATGGAAATTGGTTATTTCCCATGGACTCATTCATTTTCAATGCCTTCTGTATGCCCCAAACCAGTTGTGTGTTCTTGGAAGACGCAGTTTCTTCTGTCCCAGAGGATGTGAGACTGGACTTTCACTGGTCTTCTGGGTGTGTCCCACCCAGCCTCCTTTATCTCTCTACTGTGACAACCATTTTATGGGTGAGGAAACTGAGGCAGAGATAGACTGGGACACCTGTCCATGGTTCCACAGCTAGGAAGGGACGGCTGGGGTCTTCATGGATGCCATAGCTATCCCACCTGCCCCTGCCACCACACGCCGCTGATGAGGGTAGACACGAGTCTTGTTTGAGTGCATGTGAAGCAGCACCATCACGGTGTCTCCCCTTCCTCTGCCTCCGCCTGGTGGCTGTGAATCCTAGAGGGCTGGGACCAAGTGTTGTCCATCTCTTCATGCAAGGCAGTTCTTGCCACGGGATAGGGCATCATCAAATGTTTGTGGACTGAGTAAACAAATGACCATAGATGAGTACAGAGAAAAACACAGTTGCATGTTTTGTGTGACAGAGGTAAGTCCAGTGTGGGAACGAGGTGGAGGCCACTGACCATGTCTGGGAGGTCTGTTGGGCCCACGTGCCCAAGGAAGGGATCCCGGTCTGAACCTTAAAGGGCCATGTGGTGCCAGCCCTGAGGAGAAGAGAGAGAGGGCCTTTCTGGGCTTCACGTGGCTGAGGCCTTGTGAGAGAGGAAGCTGACTCATTCCAGGAACAAACCAGGGCCCGAGTCACCAGAAGTCAGCAGAAGTCACTGGAAGGCAGATTTCAGGGATGTCCAAATATGGAAGGACAGCCTTCCGTGTCCTAGAGGGAACAAACACAATGTGTTGAGAAAGACAGGACAATGCTTAAGATTCCACATCAGTTATAGATGTTTTCTCTTTTTTCTCTTGTGAGAGTGAAAAGTGGCTTCCTTGCAGGTAAAGTCACCTTCCCACCTCTGCCCACCTCTGCCCGGAGCTCTGGGCCTTGCTGGCTTGTACAGTGGCTGGAGGGTCTGCCCAGAGGCACGGGGCTGGGCTGTCCCGCCAGTTCCTGCTGCCTTCCTTGGAACCCTAGTTGAAGCTGGTTCCTTGAGCTGCCATCTGCCAGATGCCCACTCCCCCCAACCTCCCAGGGCTATTTTGAGGACCCAAGGGATCTCAAGTATCATTCAGTTTAAGAATTTCTTGGGAGATAAGCTGGCTTTGCAGACAGATGAGTGTGGGCTTCCCTCTGGCCTTGTCTACCTGGGCCCTGAGAGCCAAGAGAATTTACCCCTTTGCGCCAGGCCTTGGTGTTTGTTCCCACCTCTGCTGGGAGGGATGCTCTGTCTCCCAGGGTGCTTGTGAGGATTACATTAGGTCGAAGGTGTGAAAATTCTTAGCCCAAGGCCCAGATAGGGCTGGTGGGCCTCCGGGCTGGTCCTGCCATCTTCCTGTCTCCCAGGGAGCTTTACGACTTTCATTGGCAAAGTGGGTCACAGAGCCAGATATGACAGAAGAAAGGTTTTGGACACGACCACAATTGTTCTTGCTGATGGAAGTGTTAAAAGTCAGGTCTTGCTGATGGAAGTGTTAAAAGTCAGTGTTAAAAGTCAGGCACACACATAAAATACACTGGCTGCACCTTCAGCAGTGGAGAGTAGCTGGGAAATGTTTGAATCATCTTTCTAGCTCTTTTTTACTCTTTTCTCAAAGCAAATGTTTGTAGACTGCTCTGTCTCCTTTTGTCACAGAGGGGAGTTGCAAAGGCCGGTGTGTGGGGCAGGAGGGATCGGCCAGGATGGACGCCTGGTGATACCCAAGGCCCCTTCTAGTTCTAACTTCCGATGATCCTGAACCTTGTTTAGAAGTTGATGGCTGTTTGTTTGGACTTTACTTTTTAAAATAAATAATATAGGGGAGATATTACCTTGTTCTGGGGGGAAAAACCCAAGGATTACTTTCAAACGATAATGTTTAAATATGTTTCACCTAATGCCTACCAATTCTCTTTGAACAAAGCAAATCCTTAATAGGTTAAGAAAAAAAATTCTACTTTTAAGTTGACATGTATAGTTTTTCCTTCCTTTAAGGACATTTTTCCCCCTGCAATTTTTTTTTTTTCTGTTTAAAAGTAGACTAATGAAATGGCACAAAAGATTTTAAACAGTGAGCCTCTTGGAGGAAGGACCCCTGGCAGGGATGGAGTAGGAGGAAGGGCTCTGTGTGTCTGCAAGTTGGGCAGGGTGGCCTTGCGTGATCCCTCCTGACTCTTGGTGTGCACGTCACGCCCTGCTGTTCTGGTGGGAGCCACCGGCTGTGACTGTCCATACTGGCCTGCCCAGGTTCTGCAGCACCGAGTGTCCTGGTCCGTGGCGTGCGTGTCCCCGTCTGAGTTAGCCGGACGCGTGGGGGGTGCGTGGAGACAACCCGGCGCGGCAGGGAGTGCTGTCGTGGGGCGGGTTTCCCGGCGAAATCAGCCCTGAAGCCTGTTTGCTTCCTGCCTCTCTCTCAGAGCCAACCCCAGTGTCACAGTGCTTGTAAGATGCTGTCCCTGAATTCCACGCCACGTGTCTTACATCTTCTTTCTTTTCTTTTCTTTTCTTTCCTTTTCCTCATTTTCTTTTGGTCTTATTTTATAGTTTTTGTTCCTTTTTTTGTTTTTCTCACTAGCATTCATTCTGTGGCCTTGATGACTTCAGTGAGCCAAGAACTCGGGTTGGTATCCTTTCCTTTTCACTGATAAAAATGACCGTTTTCTGAAAAAGGAGGATTCCCCCCAATCTCTGGCTGTGACGTTCCTTGTGGAGGGTGGCCCTGCGCCGGCTCCTTAGCTCCCCGGCTCACGGGTCTGGGTCGTCCTGGGTTGCAGAGGAGCTCACCCCTCGGAGGGAGATCAGGAAAGCTCTGTGAATAAGAAACTCCCCTGTGCAGTTTCATCCTGCAAAGGGGGCTTCTGTTTTATTCCAAAGGTTCTTTTTAGTTTGGCTTCAGTCCCTGGTGCTCTCTATTGCCTTGTGGACCAGTAAATCCTCTGTAGGGTCCAGAGCGAGTGGCTTCCAGGGCCAGGGGCTGCAGGAGCAGGTGGTCGATGGGTATAGGGCTCATGACGCCAGAGCACAACCTACATGCAAACTTCCCAGGGGGCCTGTGCAAAAAGCCACCCAGCTCCCTGCCCCTCACCCCCGCTCTGTGCCTGGTTTGATGCCCATGCTGTGCTCAGGGACCTCCAGGATACAGCCAGCCCCTAGCTGGCCATGCTGTGACCACTGTATTCCAGGACCCAGCTCCCACCCTGAACTCCTGCTTTGGCACCTAGGCCCTCCCAGGTTCTCCCTGTTCTGGGTGCCCGTCTCAGGGCTGGGGTCAGCCAGGACCCCTAGACTCTAGAGTTCTGCCCCTGAATCCAGCCCAGGGTGAGGGGATCAGCACATCCCTGAGCTCCAGGGATCCCCACTGTGCCCACCAGCTGCCTAGACCCCTCAGGCTGAGCTCTGATGCTGGGCCCCTGCCTCATGTCCTTATGGATGTCCTTGAGGCTAACCCCTGCCCACACGGCTTTGGTCTGGTACCTTCTGCCCCAGTGCCTGGGCCAGTGCTGGGCACATCATAGATATTCATTCAATGTTTGTGAAATGAATAAAGGAATGATCCCAGGTCTTAGAGGACAACTTACACTCAGTCCCATCCGATCAGAGGTGGGGGCAGTCACAGGCGGTTTGGGTGGGTTTTGGAGGACAGGGGATCCAAAGCCTGCTGCTGCTTCTTCCCTGGATTGTGGGGGAAGTTCCCTCAGGGGCTCAGCTGGAGCTGTCGGGACAGCAGTTGGGGTGGGGAACAGATAAGCCAAGGGCTCCTCTAGCCATTTTAACCCTCGGTTCTTGTGTCATTTCAAATTATTTTTTAATCTTACAGGATAAAAAAAGAGTTTATGGAATAGACTGAGTTCCTACGGCAACCCCAACCCCGCTCAAACCAAAATTCAACAGCAAAACAAGCTATTCAAAAGCCCAGAGACTGCAAACAGAATTCACATATATTTGACAACAGCTTTAAGGGGAGGCCTTTTGGACATATGGCTGGGTCCTGGCCAGCCCAAGTGGTAAGAACTCTGCAGGGATGATGGGGATTTTGTCAAACTCAGAGCCACGTTCATGTCCCAACGGTGGCACCTTCAAGAGTCCAAGGGTGCAGAGACCTGAATTCCAGGAAACTAAGTGCAATTACCAGAAACCAAGGAATCAGAGAGCCACTGCGTTGTCTGGGGACAGGCCCAAGTCCTTGTCTCCATGCTTCATGCCTCCCCTAGCCGCAGTGTGCATGCCCAGCTGGACACAGACACTGTCTCTGCCCTGTGTACATAAATCTCCACAAACCGTGCTGTGTTCCTCTCAGAGTCTGTCTGCTGGAGCAACTTGAAAATATCCCTGTGATCTGAACCCCAGTTCAAGCCCCGGTCAGCAAAACCTCTGAATTTGTGCACAGCTGGATTCAGCAGCTGGAGGCCAGAGGGACAGAGCAGGATTCTGGTGGGGGCTGGAGCCTTGCCCACGGTGGAGGAGCAGACTTCAGGGGCCTCAGATTTCCAAGGGGAAGCCAAGGGCTCCATCACTCTGTGGGTGTGACATGGAAAAAGTCCCAGAGTATGACCGTCCCTGGGGCCAGACAGAATGAAGACTAAGAAAGTAGATGCAGCCACCAACCGGGGCACGCTTGGGCCTGCCTTGTGTCTTAGTTATAATTTGCCAGGGGCTGCCAAGGAAGAGGTGCTGGAGCAGTGCCCAGGGCACCTGCGGGACGAGGCTCCTTCCACAGGGGTCTGACACCAGGTCCTGCTCTCACACCACGGGGAGGAAGTGAGCCTTCCTGCCCAGGGAGGCTGCCCCTGAATGGAGCCGGCAGAGTCTTCAGGGTGTCGGAGGCCTCCCCACAGAATGGATGGGCAGCCGTGGAGGGCCAGCCACAGCTGGGGACAGTCCTCCGGAGGGACGTTCCTGGAGAGGTTGCTCTCCGTGGATGTTCCTGTGGTTCTGGGCTGGGTGGGGTGGGGCCATCTCCAGAGGAAAGCACCTGCTCACGTGACTGTCTTCTCCCAGACTTTTGGGAGGGCAGCTTTGGAATCAGAACAGGCGGAGTGAAGAGAAGGTTGTGGATGTGAAGGGGAGGCCCTGTCTGTGTTGGAAGACCCGGCCGAAGGGGAGGACAGGCCGCCCGACGGCTGGCTGGCGAGAGGAAAGGCTCAGTGCTCTGCTAGTCGGGCTGAAGGAGCAATCCCGTGGTCTCTAGCGAGAAGGACCTTTGGACAAAAGGGAAATGACTGAAATTCAGGCTGCTGAGGGAACCCGGGGGGACAGTACCCAACAGAGGAGCTGAAAGTTCTCATGAGGCCGGATCCCCCAGTGGAGAAGGCTGGATCCTTTGCACAGAGGGACCCTGCTAGCTGGGGAGGGCTGCCTGCACCACGTCAAAGGATTTGGGGATCTAAGCAAACTCACGCCAGGACAGCCAAGAAGCACCCGTTCTCTTTCGAATTCCAAATCCCAAAACACCCGCTGGCCCAGCCCCCATGACTTACCAACACTTGGTGACCAAATATGAACGAACTGATGTCTTTGCTTGAACAAACAGGCGTCTGAGCAGCCACGGCAGCGAGGGGAGTGTGGGAGCACGCGGTGGGTGAGGACAAAAGCATGCCCGTGTCTCGGGGCTGGGGAGGCACAGGAAGCATTTCTGTGCTAACTTCTGTGGGCAGATGTCCCAGAGGCGCCCATGGGTCTCTGTTCCTGCAGCAGAATGCCCATCCAGCACCCCGTGGGTGCGTGCAACCGTGTGGTCCCTGTCCTTCTGCGAGTCTGCTGGCTCTCCCACTCAGACCGTGTGTGACAGAAATGGCCTTGGCTTTGAAGTCAGACCCCCCCAGTCACTTCCAGCCTGGCCACTCCTTGCTGCTCTGAGGAATGGGGTGATGGTTCCCATGCAGCGCTACACCGTTGGACCCACAGACTCCCCCGGGCCACCCTTGGCTGCCTACGGGAGACGCAGCATCCGCTATTCTCTGTGGGAGTTGTCCTCAAAGGAGTCGATACCGTCACCCCGGGGCCGGAACCCATTCTCTCTGGCCCCCCAGGAGGCAGAGGTTCACCCAGGCAGGTAGGGGAGTGGCCCTGCTTCCAAGCCCCAGGTCCCTGATAGGAACCAGCATTTCTCATAACAGCCCCAAGCATAGCTTTCAAGGTCCCTGCTAGGGACAAGCTCGCTTACAAGGGCCTCTGTGCTCAGGGAGCCTCAGCGCTGAGGCAGCCACCAGGCGCATTTACACGTCATCCACAGCCGCTGTGCCCGGGGAGGTGCATCCGTGAGGGCTGTGCTACTGCCGCCGCCTAGTAATGCGTGAGTGGTTCCCAGGGCAGCAGAGCTACGAATCCAGGGAACCCGAGGTCACTTCCTCATGTAGGAAGGGGAAGGCTCAGCCCTTTACCCTCCCCCCCCACAGACCCGCGGGGAGGGCTGAGCAGAGGGCCGGGAAGTTGCTGGCACAGAGACGGCCCCCGCCTCTCGCCTCCGTCCTGTGTGCGCCAGAGGCAGCCGGGAGGGACTGGGGCAGAGGAGTCGAAGCCTCGGAACCGCGTTCCGTCACCGCCGTTCGGCAGCCTCGCCAAGGCCGGGGAGCCGAGGCTGGGGCCAGCAGACCAGCCGCACAGGGGCAATCTGTGCGGCTTTGCCCGGGAGTTGGTCCCCCGTGGCCTCAAGGCCTTTCTCACTGGGTCCCACTTCACTCTGGCTCTCTGGCTGGTCACGGAAGTGTTTTTGCCCCAGTGACATGCTGACCTGACTTGGGTGAAGTGGGACCAGTGCTCGGAGGTTAAGCATTTAGAGTTAGCTCACGCTGAAGGTCTGAGGTTCCCTGAGTTTGTACACGGTGCCGGGCCCCGGGGGAGACAAGTGTGTGTTCAGGGGCCCGGGGTTCACCCTGGCTGGTTGCACACCTGCTTCAGCTCTGGCATCACTGTCCTTTCCCAGGCAATTCCCCATCCTCTTCCCCGACCACTCCTGCCTCCCCCGTCTCCACCTGCTGCTTCTCCCTCCCCTGCCATAAACAATCCCCAGTCCCGTAACTTATCTGTAACTGTAGGAACCCTGCCTGACACTCCCAGTGCCAACCGTGGCCTGTTTGACTTTTGTTTATTTTCTGACATTTAACCAGAACCTGATAGGAGCCAGCCAATGTGGGGTCCTCCTCCTCTCTCGGGTTGTCTGAACTCTTGGGGCCTTCTGTAGACCCCCAACTGTGCCCCCAGGTCCTGCTCTGCAGTAGGGTGGAGCCCAGGTCTTCAGATGGCTGGGCCTCCCCTCCCCCACCTCTCCCTCCTCCCCCACCTCTCTGGCGCTGCCGTTCCATCTGAGTCAGGGACTCCAGTGTCCTTCCTGTGACCACCCTCAGACATGGGGAACCTTCCCAAAGCTCCCAAAGGGGCAGGGCCCCATCCTCACAGCCACCCACAGGGGTTGATAAGCCACAGGCAGGCCACGTTCCTTTTCTGTCTCCCCCATTCCACCTTTTTCTTCCTCCAAGAGTTTCCATCACTTATCCAGAAAGAGCCTGAAGACACTTCCCCATGGGAGGCCCTGCCGGTTACCCTGCCCTTAGGAGAGAAGGGAGGATGCACTTCTTTCAGGGGTGCGCCCCCAACAAAGGGCTAGAGTTCCTGCTTCCTCCTTGGGAGGCCTCGGGGTGATTGTCAGTGGGTCACTCTGCTGCCTACACTGTCAGTCGATCCTCGTGGCACACGACCAGGCCCTGCAAGCTCAGAGGAGCCTCCACGGCTGGGAGGGGAGCCGCTGTCAGTCTCATTTTGCAAAGGGCTGAATCACTTGCCTAGGATCACATGGCAAGTAAGTGGCAAAGCTGGACCAGCCCAGGCAGCTGACTGCAGGGTCTGGGACTGCACAGCTTCGCTTTGCCTACCACCCGACAGCAGCTGCCACGCTGAGTGTGTGCCAGGTACTCACTCATTCCTCAGCAGCTCTTGACTTAGGCACTGTTTTTACCCCCTTTTAATGAGAACTTCAGTATTATTTGTCACGCCTGGGAGCAAGGGAGACAGGACTCAAACCCAGGCAGTCGGCCCCAGCGCCTGGGATCTGAGTTCTCCATGGCACCCCCCAGGCCAATGTGCACCCCACCCCAGGTCCACTGCACCCCTCGTGGCCACCCAGACATTGGCCACTGTAGGGGAAATACGATTAAAGACAAAAACTTGTCCCATCTCAGAAAACCTCTCCACAAAGGTAGAAAAGAAGAAAAATGGTTTTATTACTGAATAAGCATTAAACCAGGATCTGGTGTGCATCACAGGCAACCCCTGAGAGATTGTGCAGACAGATAGAAAGCTCACCCTTTTATACAGCCAGGCAGACAACCCACACACATTGTCAGGATAAACAACCACAACTGTTACACACAGATCATCCTAACTTCACCTGGTAATTGGGGTGACCCTCTGCGTTCATTAATCTGTTTTATACAAAGGGAAGAATAGCCTCTTATCTTTATGACAGGAGGTAGTTTTGCATCTTGGAGCCAGGTGCCTGCAGAAGTAGGCACCGTCCCTCCCACAGGACGCTAGGGGCGCTATTTTCCCTGGATCTTATATTCCAAAGAGATGGTTCGCAGATTCTTTAGAAAGAACTTCTTGGGTCATAAAGCTGGCAGAAGTCTTATTTTGCTTGAAAAAGGATTTACGTATATTTCAAAGATTTGGAGAAAGAATTTACAAGTTTTCTGAAGTAAATACTGTAAGAAAAAGGAGGGGGGAAGTCTCTTCCCTGATTTTTAACAGGGGAATTAATCCTCTTATTTTTGATGTTTCTTTGCCCTGACACCTCTCTGCATCAGGCCTGGCTTGTTGCCGCTGCCTCCTCCTGCATGTCTAGCTGCCCCCATTCCTGCCCCTGCAAACCCTGGAGTGCTTGATCCTCAAATTACAGTTGCCCGGGCACCTCCCTGACTCCCCTGTGCCCACAGACGCCAGAGTCCTTGAGCGCCGTGTGGATGTGGCCCCAAGCCCCTCTGTCCTTTTCCTCACTTCCCTCTTCTGTGTGCCCACCAGGCAGGCCAAATCCAGACTGCCCCATTGCCTGCACCTGTCCTGCCTCTCTGTGCAGGGCTGTGGCCTGAGGAGCCCTCCGCCTGGGGGTCTCCTAGCCCCCTCTGCCTGCTGCAGTTCTCATTCCTCCTAAGATCTCTCCAGCCTCAGGCTCCCTCTCCCACCCCTGGGTGCCCAGAGGATGTGTTTTCTCCTGCCCTGGGGTCTTGTTGCAGCCACACCTGTTGTATCTCCTGTTCGAGAACACAGACTCTCCAGTTCTGGAGTCGGATCCGGATTTCAATCCTAACTGCCATTTTCCATCCCCTCTGTGGGGCCTGGACAAGCTCTTCCACCTTCCAGAGCCCCCATTTGCCCACCTATAAAATGGTCATGTGAATGCCTACTTCATAGGGTCACCGGGAGAATTGGACCAGGTAAGGCATGAGAGGCCCCCCAGCGTGGACGGCACCCAGGGCAGCGTTAATTTCCCATCCCCTTCCCCTACCAAACTCTAGGTCCTCAATAACTGTGTGCTGTGCCCAGAGAGGAGGTGTAGAACCTCATTCATTATTGTGTAAAAACGTGAGCTTCATTTACTACTGAGAATGTATAACACTCTGATGGTCCTGCCTGGAGAGCCTAATTTTTCTTTTTGTATGCATTATTAAGCATTTAATTCCAGGTGATTTTTCTGCAACTTTTTCTTGCCTTGAGTGAGTTCTGGCATGCTGTCTTGTAAAACGAGAGGCTTTCATTCATATTGTATGACGTTTGTGCGAATGAAACCCACGTCACCCGCTCATGAATAATACACCTGTTCTTGCCCTCCCCAAAGGATATTTTCCTGAACGATCTGAAGGCACAACCACCACCTCAGGATCTCCAGGAAGTCAATGTTGCAAATTCACTTAACTTTATTGAGTCTTGCTCCATGAAATATTTATGCGATGGAGCCGACAGCTAAGGGAAGGACAGAAAAAAACTTCAGCTATGTCATCAGAGCCCCCAGCAGCGATGGGTTTGATATAATGCATGTTGATGTGAAGATGGACACGTCCTGGGTGTTCCAGGACATGGAAGATAGCGGTGAGGAACCAGGACGTCTTCCAGAAGAAGCAGCCAGTAGCCCAGATATGGACACAGGGACACTTAGGAAGCAGCTGGAGTCCTCTGAGCAGAAGCTGCTGGTAGCAGTGGACAAGTATGTGACGTCAGAATCTGGGCTGAGGAACAGGTAGTTGTGCCGTTTTGATCTCTTTGTGTGTGTTTAACAAATTCTGTGGCATCATAATTGTGTTGTCATGGTGTGTTGAATCATCTCTACAGCCGAGCAAACGGGCTCACCGAGGCATGTAACCCGCTGAGGGCAGTCATTTGCACTTAGTTCCTCCTGTCTTTCCCATCCTCTGCTCGGGATCTGCAGGTGAGGTTTCCTGGGTTCCTTTGCTCCCTGGCTTCCATCCGGCCACAGCCAATGGGAGACCCTGAAAGGCAGGGAGGAAAGGAGAAGCCAGGGTCTTTCCCCCTCATTTCTGCTCTGGGTGTTGTCATCTCCAACTATGGCTGTAACTCAGTCATGTTCTCGGCTTCCTCTGTGGTCCCAGCTCCTGTGGGGTGTCCTGGCTCCCCAGCCCTGGTGACACCATCTCCATCCCCAGGGCCAGAAGTGGCTTCTGGCAGTTGCTAATCTGGGATGCCTATCACCTCTTCCTGGTCTTTTGGCTCTTCCATCATCTTTGTAATAGTTTCTCTGCATTTGTTTCTCTCTGCTGCATTCCCTGGCATGGGCTCTGTTTTCCTGATGGAGGTGACAAGGTTCCAAGGTGAGACATTTGAGTCCAGGTCTTTCTCCAAAGCCCATGGTCTTTCCTGATGATTCCTTGACACCTAGGCTGGCAGAATGAGGTGGGGCCTTTCATATATATCAGAGGAGAAACCCAGCATGGGAATGCAGTATGGTTATGGCTGGGATCGATTCTAATAGGTTTGCTAATATCCCAGCAACCAAGTGCCTTGGATTTTTGTGGGATTTCCCCATTTTCTTCTATTTGCCTTCATTTCAATGAAGACAAGTCATTAAATGTGTACATACGTGTGATTTACCTTTCTCCCTTTTGGTAAAACTTTTCACATGAAGACATTCACAAATCAGAAAAATTCTTTTGTTATCCTATGTGATTGTTCATTTATACATTGAGTCATTCATCCTGCAACCTGCACTTACCCTCGAGAGTCATGTACTAAGTTGCGTTAGTTTGCTTGGGCAGCCATAACAAAGTATAGTGAGTCCTTCCTTAGTGTCGTTGATTTCTTGGTGACTGCAACTTTAAGTGAGTTGTATACGGAAACAATTTTACCATTGCCTAATTGATATAAACAAGAGCTAAGTTCCTGCAGTGTATTTCTAATCACAAAAACATCACCAAACTTCTAAATAAAGACGCCAAACACTTCTAATATTAAACGTTGAAATAAATGTGAGCTATACATCCATTTAAGAAAGACTAATGAAAACAAGTAAGATAGTAATTTACCCGGTTGTTCCAGTTCAGGGACATGGGCAGCCAGAGCCTGTTGCAGCAGCTCAGGGCTCAAGGCAGCAAGCAGCCCCGGATGGGGCATCAGCCCATCACAGGGTGCGATCACACCCCCCCCCACGCTCACTCAGACTGGGACCACGTAGACACGCCATTCACTGAACCGGCACAGCTTTGGGAGGTGGGAGGAAACCAGGGGACCTGGAGAAAACCCAGCAGACAGGGGGAGAACATGCCAGCTCCACACAGATAGCGGCCTCGGCTGGGAATTGATTTTTTTTTTTCTCATCAACATTATAATGAAATGATGTTGAGTGAAGTGATGTTATTTGAGGGCCTGCTGCACTACAGACTGGGTGACTCAACAGAAATTTATTTCCTTAAATTTCTGGAGCCCAAAAGTTCAAGATCAAGGTGTTGGCAGGGTTAATTTCTTCTGAGGCCTCTCTCCTTGGCTTGTAGACAGCTGCCTTCTCCCTGTGTCCTCACATAGTCGTCCCTCTGTGTGTGTCTGTGTCCTAATCTCCTCTTCTTATAAGGTCACCAGTCATATTGGATTAGGGCCCACCCTAATGACTTTCTTTCAACTTAATTACCTCATTAAAGGTCTTATCTCCAAGTACAGTCACGTTCTGGGGTATTGTGGGTTAGTGCTTCAGTATGTGAATTTTGGGGAGGACACATTTCAGCCCATAGCATAAATCCTGGGGGTTGAGAACTGAAGAAGACAGGGCCCCGGGCCCTGAGAGACTAGCAGTGTAGCCCACACAAGGTCGTACATTCAAATCTTCCTCCAGAAAGATTGGCAGTGACAACCAGCAGGTCAGTGGGCCTGGGGAAGATGGGTGGGAAACCCCACCAATAGAGACCCCTCGTGTGAGGGGGAGACAGAGCCCCTGGGGCAGCATGCCTGATGGAGACGAGGGGTCGTGTAGCCAGGGCCTATAGGAATGTGGCTGGTGCCCTCTGTTCTCTTTGAAGATGGGGTGCACCATCTTGCAGGAGAGGGGCAGGGATGAAGGAGAAAAGGGAGCTGGCACAGTGCTGGGCCCCCATGCCAGTCCCACCCTGGCCCCCGTGAGCCCCAGATGCATAGAGCAATGTTCTCTCCTTTTACAGATGAGGAAACTGAGGCTGAAAGAATGAGCTACATTGCCCAGGCTCACTAAGAGCTGAAGCTGGTATCTGGGTGCACAATTCTGAGTGCAGATTTCAGGCTAGTTTCACAAGTAGTTGGGTCTAGCTAGGGTGTGGTAAAAGCTGGGGTATAGTTTGCATTGGATTTGCTTCAATTAAAGAGTTAAAATATAAAAGTATTTATTATAAAAATAATGTAACAGCTTTGTTAAAAATTTGAGAAAGAAAACCCCACTCTCATCTTCATCATAACACGATCATTTTGCATATTCATCTCCAACCTAAATGCAACAAAAGTAATAATAGCTGAGCACTTATTGAGTGCTTGCTTGGTACCAAGCCACTGTTCACATGCTTGACAAGTATTAACACAGTTAATCCTTAAAACAATACTAGAAATGAGGTAATGATATTACCCTCATTGTATAAATGGGGAAGTCAAGACACTGAGTAGTTCAGTAACTTACTCAAGACCCCACCCAGGATTTACCAAGGTCCAGAAGGTTTCTGCAGCTGTGATGCCCATGTGTCCAGCTGCTGCGATGGAGTCTCCTAGTTTCATAGCGCTTTACAGCGCTGTATATGAATATTTGTACAAACTTGTCATTGGCTTCATCAGTGGAAAATGGTACTTCATTGTCTTATTTCATGTTGTGAGTGTATTAGTTTCCTATGGCTGCTGTAACAAGTTACCACAAACTTGGTGGCTTAAAACAACACAAATTGATTGTCTTATAGTTCTGGAGGCCAGAAGTCGGAAATCAGTCTCCCTGGCCTGAAGTCAAGGTGTCAGTAGGGCCAAGCTCTCTCCTGAGGTTATAGGTGGAGTCCATTTCCTTGCCTTGTATGTCTTCAGAGCTGCATTCCTTGGCTCCTGGGCCCTTCCTCCGTCTTTGGAGCCAGCAGCGTAGCATCCTGCTTCAGGGGTCACATGGCCTTTTCTAGAGTCGGTCTCTCCGGCCCCTTCTCACAAGGATGCTTGTGATTGCAGTTAAGGACCACCTGGATAACCCAAGATCCTCTCCCCATCCCAAGATCCTTAACATAGTCACCTCTGCAGTATCTTTTGCATTTTAAGGTAACACCCATAGGTTCCAGGGATTAGGACCTGGACATATTTGTGGGCCATGATTCAGCCTGCCAAGGTGAGATTAGTCATTTTCTGCTTAGTTTAAGGTTAGAAGTAGTATCTGGATTAAATACTGTCTCATGTTTAATGTTGCAGTGCAATCTCAAAAACTACACAGAAAGGCTTTTCTGTTTCCTTTCAGATCTTGACACATTTCACAACCAATCAGAAAATACTCAGCCTGACTCTCTGACTCATGAACCCGGGGCCGCTCCTCGGGTCCAGTTTGGAAGGACCCTGATTATAATCCACGCAAGAGTTCATGCTCCCTTCTGTCACTCTTGAGACCTTCCCTCAAGGCCTGAGAACTGGAACAGGAGGGGGGCTCTGGCCTTGAATGCCTCACTTAATTTAATCTTCACAGCAACCTGCCAAGCAGGGTACAATGGCCTCTGTTTTATATATAAAGACTCTGAAGATTACAGTGGTGAACTAGCCCAGTTAAGGCCCCGTGGCTGGTAAATAGCAGAGCCAGGAGGCAAAGCTAGGTCTTCACCTGCTGTCCCTGCACAAACAGGTCACCCAACAGGGATTTTGGGAAAGAAACAAGGATTGTGCAGAGCTTGTCCATGGAGGCTGTGAACATGCTTTTCACATGTATCACGGTTTTCTACTATAGAGGCAAGATTAGCACATAAGGGGACTTAGAGACCAGGCACAAGCAGGACACAGGCATGTCTTCACAGTGTCTCCTCTCCCAATGGCACCAGAAGCCCAGACTTTCCCTTTGGACTTGCTCCTGCCATCCTGCGTGTATCTCCTTCCTACAGAGCTGTGATCAGAGTTCACTTTCAGTCTGGGTATTGCTTTTGCTTGTGACACAACCTCAATGAGTCCCCAGAGCCATAAAAAACCTTTGTGTGGCTTAGCCATTCCTAACCATTGGACAGTTAAGCCACTTCCAACTTCTCACTTGGAAGAGTAAATAATACAGAGATCAATTTTTTTAATTGCAGAAACCTTTTTTTTTAAAATTTCAATCATTTCTTTGGAAGAGATTCCTAAGAAAGTAGCTAAAATGGGAGACAACAGAGCATAGGGTTAAAAGTAGGAATTTAGGAGTGATACAGTCTGGACTCTATAAGGCAAATTGTCTGACCTCTCTGATCCTCAGTTTCCCTTGTGTGTGATGTAGGGGTAACAGAATCCATTTGAAGCTTGGCAATGCTGTGAGATTAATTAAAACAAGGCAGTCGAAGCTCTTAGCCTAAATGCTCAGGCTCGGTCACTCTTAGTTGGTATTACCCAAATTTGGGATTACTGGTGTAGGGGTGAGAACACCCTTAAGATTGCTGATGCATGGTATCTTATTACTCACATGATGTCTTTGAAGTATTATAGTTAATCTCTAAAACGATATGTATGAATGTTGTACAAAATGTAATTTTGTCAGCTTGTCAAATTGGTCAAATGACCAAAAAAAAAAAGTTGGCCTGGTGTCCGTGAAAGCCTTCAGCCATGTTTGCCACATCCTGAGCAAGTGTCTCCCTGCTTTCTGTGCCGCAGAATTCAGGAGCTGGAGCTGTCAGAGAAGAAACTGCTCGGGAAGGTGGACCAGCTGAGAGCCCGCGTGGCCCAGGAGAGAAGCGCCTGGCTGCAGGCCCAGGAGAAGCTGGTGACGCTGCAGGGGGAGCTGACCAGCCGGGTACCATTCCCTTCTTCTTCCTAGTCCCTGTTTCCTGTCCCAGCAAAGCCGTGGGAACATGGCAGCAGCTGCAGTTGAGCAAAGACAGTGTGGGGTAGGCCTGGGAGAGAAGGGGTTAGAGGGATCCTAATTCCATGGTGCACGTGCTGGCTGCGGGGCCTGGGGCGTGCGGGGGATGCATGGGAAGGGGAAGGGGGGATGACAGCATCGGCTGACCTGTGGGGCTGCACGCTCGCTGGGAGCTGTTGTCAGAGGTTCATTTCCACGGCCTTGTGTCTGAGGTCCCCAGGACCAGACTGTGGCCTGAGGGCAGGAGATGGCTGATGCAGGGTACCTGTCCTGCAGGTGGGAGACACTGATGGGAAACAACTCTAGAACTGGATGTGGGTGCCATGCGGGGGGTGCAGGCACATTGTGTGTGTGCGGAGGGGGGTGCAAGAGCTGAGGAAAGCTATAGAGAGCTGGGGCTGTGTGAGTTGGGCCTTGTTGGGAAGGGCATGTGAGGCATGGTAACAGCATGGGCAGAGGCACAGAGGTGAGGGAGAACCTACCAGGACTGCACAGAGGATGTGTGCAGGGAGCGGGGAGGTGAGGGGGGTAGTGAGGTGGAAGGGTTCCAGAGGGGCCGGGCTGCCAGGTCCTCTGGGGGGTCCAAATTCTGAAGGCAGTGGGGAGCAGGGGTTAAGTGGGGAAGGCTCAGGGTCAGACGGTCATTTAGGGGATGCCATTCTCATTGTGTGGGAGAGAGGTGGTGCTGGAGGGGCAAGAGCACTCCTTGGGGAAGCAGTGGGCTCTGGAGGCAGACGCCTGGAGTTAACCCTGGCTCTGCCACTCACTAGCTGTGTGACCTTGGGCACGTGATGTAACATCTCTGGGCCTCAGTTTCTTCATTTGTGAAATGGAAATAATACAGCGCCAACCCTTTCAGATTGTTGTGTGGGTTTAAGTGTGAGTTAATACATGTAAAACACCCCCCACAGCAGGTATTTAAATAATGCTATCTGCTTTTATAATTATTACCCATGATTGAAATCTTTCAGGTAAGAGATGAGAATGGCTAGAGGGGAGGTCACTCTTAGGAAAGATGGCAGAGGCAGAGATGACAAGACTTCAGGGCAGCTGCCTGCAGTGCCCAAAGATCCCTCTGAGGAATCCTGTTTAGTCGGCTCTGTACCAAGTGCCAGCAGTTGTTTGGACTGCAGCCCAGGAATTTCCAAATCGCAGGTTGCAACCCACCAATGGGATGTGAAATCAATTCAGTGGGTCACAACCAGCATTTTAAAAAAACAAAATAGACTAGGAAATATGAGAAGGCATCGCATGTTCCAAGGGGAGTGCTGTTTCGTGAAACTTGTTTCCACTGTACTTAGGGCTGTGTGTGTGACGGGGCTGATGTTCACATGTGTTTCTTACAGTGGGAAGGGTGCTGGCACAGCTATTAACTGTAGTAGCAGTGGAGGGTGGAAAGATAAGGGGTTCAGTTAAATTGAAATTCGTCTTTGGGATGCCGGGGAGACATGCAAGTGGAGGTTTTTCCCTTTTATGCTGGAATTCAGATGCAGAAAGTTGAGTTAATTCCCCTCCTTGGTTCATAGCACCTCATCACTACTGTGCCGCGGACAGTGTTTAACACCAGGTATAGCAGGGCTGTGTGGGACTCCACGCTAGAGATGTGAAGTCTCTGTAGAAAATACCATCATAGATATCCTTTGAGCCTGACTCAGGCATGTGAATCAGACACAGCCCTGCAATGGACAGGTTCACAGTGTGATGGGGGACAGAGGACGAAGTGACAGCAAGTGAAGTGCATTTAGGGAGGTGAGTGGCGCTTCCGGGACCAGCAGTTTCTGCAGGACACTAAGCCCTTTCCCACCTTGGTCCTCTTATTCATTACTGGCTTGTGTGATATGTGTGCTCCAGGACAAGACCTGTCATGAAACCTCATTCCCAGAGCAGGGGCAGAAGTTCAGAGCGCTTGCCCCGGGTCTCTTGGCTGTCACTCTGTCCAGCTGCCACCCAGCCCTCAACCCCCAACACAAAATCTCTTGCTGGAGACATCTGTATTTTGAAGTAGTACGTGAATGAGTTTTCTGTGCCCTCTGCAGCTGAGCTCTGTTGTTGTTAATATTCCCAGTAAGCATTTCCATACAGATGCGCATTTCTGTAGTGACCTGTGGTCATTTTGTAAGCTGTCAAAGGCAGACCCATCCAGGCAATGGAGCCCCATCCAGTGAGTACCATGCAACACTGATTACAGAATTCACACCATCAGGAAAACCAGGAGACTTTCCCTCCCAGGGACTCTGACTCCAGTTTTTGTCTACCCCATCACTCCCCAAAACAAACTATCAAACAAAGCTCGTCTGAGCTGTTCCCAAGTTTCCTCTTTCACGTTTGCTCTTTGCTTGTTGTTTTTGTTTTCTGCAAGTGCTCTGGCAGAGTAGCAGTGGCAGGCGCTAGTAGTTGAAAGAAAGCTTCACATACAGGCAGTTCCACCCTTTTGCTTGAATTAATTCCAAAAATTAGGCAAGGACTCTAATTTTCAAAGTGGGTGGTGCATTCCAGTCCAGCTTGTAGCACATGAGTGGGGAGGAGGCAAAGCTTAAGAACAGGGAGATGTGTTCTCTGGTCAGGCAGGTGGCCAGATGGAAATAGAAAAGGCCTGAGTCAGGTACAAGGGGCTCGGAGTCCTGGCTGCAGCGAGGTTTAGCTGTGTACCGTGTGAGTTGCTTCTGCCTATCCCAAGGGGCTAGTAGCCGAACCTCTCTCCAAGGGGGAGTATCCACAATAATGACAGCCGCTGAGGCACTGGTGTCCTGACGCACCAGCCAGAGCCAATGGACCCTCCTTGGGCCGGTCTTTGACCCTTTAGGTGCTGGGAAATGGGGAGCTCTGGGTGATTCTGGGGTGGAGGTGGGGACACTCAGGAGGCTCCGGCAGCAGATGTTTACACACTGGTGTGGCCATATTCAGCATTGGGACAACTCCAGCGGCCCTCAGGGTGTGTTCTTCCCACTGCACAGCAGCCTTCCAAGGACTCAGGGAGCGCCTGGGTGTGCAGGGCCCTGACTAGGGTGAGGTGAAGGAGGCCTTGGCCTCCTGTGCAAAGTTTAAGGGGGTGCCAAAAACTCAGTCATGGAGATAACTAATATTTTGATGCAATATTTTAATGAAAAAACAATGCAAAAAATACACCAAGCACAAAATATGGAAATGTTAGGGAAAGACAGGTTCAGTGTGAGCGACGTGTGTCCTTTGGGCTTCCTGACGCCCTCATCCGCCGTCAACTTGTAGGTGCGGGAGAAGGAGCACGTGGCCGGGCAGCAGCGGCGGCAGCTGCGGCGGCTGCGGGAGCGGCTGCGGCGCAAGGACGAGGCGCTGGGGCGGCAGGCGGCGGCCCTGGAGCGCTGCCGGCGGGCCCAGCGGCGCCAGCTGGGCCTGGTGCGCGAGCAGGAGCGCGTCCTGCGGGCGCAGGTGCAGCGGCTGGAGCGCGACGTGCGGCGCCTGTGCCGCGCCGCGGGCCTCCTGCTGGCCCAGCTGGACGCCGCGGACCCGGGTCCCCAGGGCGCTCCCGAGGCGGCTGCAGAGCTGCGCGCCCTGCGGGCGAGGGCCGGGCGCGAGCGGGAGCAGGCGGCGCGCCAGCTGCGGGAGCAGAGGGCCACCGAGCGCCGGCTCCGCGGGCAGCTGGAGGAGCTGCGCTGCTGCCTGTACGGGCTGACGCTGTCGGAGATCGGCCTACTTGGGCAGGTGGAGGACCTCGCCGAGCAGAACCGCAGCCTGCGACAGGAGCTGGGAGCCCAGGCGCCTGCTGGTCACTGCAGTCTGGTAAGTGGCCGGAGCCCAGGGCAGGAGTAATCTTTTGCTTTCTTTCTCCTATAGTCACTTGGTCAAGTCACTGACCCATCTGTTCCCCAGTCTTCTCTTCATACACCCATCCCAGCCAGCCACCTGATCTGCCCATCCTTCATTCTCCTACCCACCCATCCACCCATCCAACCTCACCATCTGTTCATCAACACGGCTAGTTCACCGCCCATCTGCCCACCCGCTCGTCCACTCACCCATCCATCCACCAGTGCAGCCGCTAGTCCATCACCCGCCCACCCATCTATCCAACGGCTGTCCGCCCACCCTCCGACCTCTTCCTGTTCATCCTAACATCTGCTTGTCCACCCAGACCTCTTAGCCCACTTAACAAACCACTTGTTTACATATTATTGAAGTCTGTTCAGGCTGTAACAACAGAATACCACAGACTGGGTGGCTTATAAACATCAGAAAGTTATTTCTCACAGTTTTGGAGGCTGGAAGTCCAAGATCAAGGCACCAGCTGATTCGGTGTCTGGGGAGGGCCCACTTCCTGGTTCACTGATGGCACCTTCTCACTGTCTCACATGGTGGAAGGGTGAGGGCGCTCTCTGGGGTCTCTTTTATAAGGGCACTAATCCTATCCATGAGGGATTCACCCTCATGACCTAATCATCTCCCAAAGGCCCCATCTCTTAACACTCTCACGTTGGGGATTAGGATTTTGACATATTGGGTAGGGGGCACAGACATTCAGACTCTTGCACCCACCTACCCACTTGTCTACCCAAGTTCCATCATCTTCTCATTTGCCCCACTATCTGTCTGTCTATCTACCCATCCAACCACTCACGAGACAGCCAACCAGCCACCCTGTATCCCTCAACATCTGCCCCCTGCTGTCCATCCATCTGTCCAACATCTGGTGAGTCCCTGCTGTGTGCCAGGCCCTGTGCTGTATCATGGGACTCTCGTGTACTTGGGAAACCTTTCCTGGCCCAGCCCCTCCCTGCCCAAAGCAATCCCCCCTTCTTCCTCCTCCCTCCCAGCACCAAAGGTGACGGCGGTTGCCTTGTGAAAGTTCCATATGTGCATCTTCATTTCTCCATCTTTAGACTGTGAGCCCCTTGGGGACAGGATCCAGGCGTGACTTTCTTTATAGCTTTAGTCCCCAGAGCCACACACAGGAGGGCCCGGGACTTTGGAGTAGAGAGCACATGGGGTAGGCTCCCTTTCCAGTTTACATATTTACTAGCTGTGTGACCTTGGGCAAGTTTCTTAAACTCTGGAGAGCAGGCTGGACATCATTGGACTGATGAAAGAAGAAAACTTGCATTTAATACATTCCTGCCATGTGCTTGGCACCCTCCTGGGTGTTTTTAAGACAGTATTTCATTTAATGCTCACGAAGACTGTGAGGCAGGTGCTGCTAGTCTCATTCCACGGATGAGGAGGCTGAGGCTCGGGGGCAGCCTCTGTTACCTGTTGTCACACAGCTAGTAAGGGACAGAACTGGAATTTGATCCAAATGTGATGTGAGTCCAGAGCTTGTTGTTTCTACTGTACCAGGCTGCCTCCCTACAGAGAGCCCTGCTTCTCCCTGGGGTCAAGTTGCATTTCAGGAGACATGAGTGAGCAACCTTAGCCCAAAGAGGATTTCTCAGTTTTAAAAAATCAAATATGTCTTCAAACCTGAACAATCTATTTTAAGTTACCTGGGACCTTAAATGCTCTACATTATCTCAGGGTAATGATACGTGTCTTGCCCGGGTCATTTTAATAATGGCTTTCTCTGTGGTCGCAGTTTACCAGTTTACCACTCTATCCTCCTGTTGCCACTCTTGTGCATTTCCTGTTCATTCTTCCTCCCTATGTTCATCAGATAAAAGGAAAACGAAGTGTACATTTAATATTGGCACCTTGTAATTTTGGAAAATAAATTGTGCATAGATGGAAATTGTCACTTAAAATTCTCTTCTGTAATTTTCCTAAACATGACTTTAATTTAGGCTGTTGGCTTGAGTCCTTATTTTCCCAATCTCTCCATCCGTCCCATATGCTGCTACTCGCTATTTATTCAAAATGGTCATCTGAGAGAAAGCGTGAGTACCTAAATATTTAGGAGGAACGTGCTCATGTTTGGTTCCTATTGTGTTTCTCTCATTTAATCCTAAGAACACCCTTCTGACCCAGGTGCTATCCTCCCACTGAAGAGGTGGAGAAACTGGGGCCCAGGGGGGTTGAGCGACTTCACCACAGTCACCAGCTACTGAGTGTCAGGGCAGGAGCCAAGCCAGGACTCCACCCTGCTGCCCTTACCTCGAGATCCTGGGGCCAGAGTTTGTTCTTGAGGATTTGGGGCAGCACCAGCGGGTGCAGTTAGTAGATTCTGCGCCATCACTCACAAGCCCCCTGTCCACACGTCTGTGACCTTCTCGAGGTTTCCCGCTTTCTCTTGTAAAAGTCCCCGTGGCCCAGGGGAACTGCCTCTCACGTGGGGCACCTGCTGTCAAGGCTGCGCTGGAGGCCGGCGTGCACCATCGTAATTCTCTTGAAAATTCCCCAGATTGCCTGTCAGGTGTGGGCCCCAGCGAGCTCCACCTCTCGCACTGGGAGAGGCGTCCGAGTCAGCTGAGTAGCAGAGAAAGCAGAGCTGCCGTGTGGGAACCTATGGGTCTAAAATGTTGATCCTTCAACACCGGGGCCGTGCGCCGTGGGGTGAGGTGCTCGCACTCAGAGATGCAGGGGAGGATTCCAGCACAGCTCTGCCTCCTACCAGCTGTGATACCTTTGGGAAGGTTCCTAAACTCTCTGGGCCTCAGTGTTCCCAAATGTGAAATGGGACTGATACTGGGATGAAACTAATAATAATTCCTGCCAGTGTGGTTGTGAGGATGAAATAAGAAAGCACAGGGAGAGCACTTAGCATGGTGCCCGGCACATAGTGAGTGCCCCATCAGATCCAGCTTCACTCATGGTCGCCATCACCATCGCCACCATCAGCAGCAGCATCACCATTGTCATCCTCCCCATCATCGCTCCCTGGGCTTGTGCTCATGTGTCGGATGTTGGGTAGAGTCACCTGCACTGCTGGACCTTGTAGATTTCTCTCTCTTGGCTTTTTATTTGTTTTTCCCAAGGGCTTGTCCTGAATTGGAGTGGGTTAAGTGGGAGTAGGTTTTGTCTCCACTGACCTTCTGGAATGGCTGCTGGAAGCACAGGCTGACAGGGACCGGGGTGGACAGGGCCTGTGGTCACCAGCTCCCATGTCCCCGTGGCCTGTGGATGGGCTGCAGAGGGGCTGAGAGAACCACACTGGCATTGGGGGAAGGGCTGTCCAGGGCAGGTCACTTCACTTCTTTAGCCTTGATTTCCTGGTAGATAAATCAGCACTTAAGTACTATATTGCTAGAGCTGCTGTAACAAAGTGCTGCAAACTGGGTGCCTTCAACAACTGAAATGCCTTCTGTCCCAGTTCTGGAGGCAGAAAATCCTAGATCAAGGCGTGGGCAGGGCTGGTGCCTTCCGAGGGCTGTGAGGGGAAATCTGTCCCAGGCCTACCTCCATGGCTTGTGGGGGGCTGTCTTCTTCCTGTGTCTCTTCACATTATCTTCCCTCTGTAGCTGTCTGTGTCCAAACGTCCCCTTTTTATAAGAAGACCATCATTTTGGATTGGGGTCCCACCCTGCTCCAGTGTGACCTCATCTTGACTGACTACCTCTGTAATGACCCTATTTCCAAATAAGGTCACATTCTGTGGACCTGGGGGTTAGGACTTCACCATATGAATTTCAGGGGACATAATTCAACTCAAGACAAGTGCCCCTCTGGATGAACTGCACTGAGGACCCATGAGATGACAAAACTCTGTGGGTTCCAGTTCCTTGAGGGCAGGGAACATGTGCTATTTCTGGAGCTTTGCATGGGCAGATATAAACAATCCCTAACGTTTATTGAAGGCACTGTTTTGTGCTGTTGACCTTATCCCCATTTTACAGAGGAGGAACCTACTGGTCCATAACCTGCCCAGGGTCACACAGGTATTAAGTGGTGTGTCTTAGTCTGATTGGGCTGCTATAACAAATTGCTGTAGACTGAGTGGCTTAAACAAGTGAAACATGTATTTCTCACAGTTCTGGAGGCTGGGAAGTTTCCAAGATTGAGGCACCTGCAGATGTGGTGTCTGATGATGATCTGCTTTCTGGTTTACAGATGGCACCTTCTTGCTGTGTTTCGCATGGCAGAGAGAGCAGAGAGGAAGCAAACTGTCTCGAGTCTCTTCTTATAAGGGCACTAACACCACCATGAGGCTCCACCCTCATGACCTGATCACCTCCCAAAGGCCCCACCTCCTAATGCTGTCCCTTTGGGGATTTGGGTTTTAACAGATGGATTTTGGGGGACATAAACATCAGATTATAACATGGTAGGACCAGGATTGGCACCTTGGTAGGCTGACCCCATAGCTGTGCTTGTAAATGCCGTGCCCTGCTCCTCCAGTAGATACTGGTCAGCGGGTCAGCGGTCAGGATTTGATGTGCACGTACTTGGTGTCTGTGATTGGTGCAGGTCTGAGCTCAGTACAAGGGCTGGGGCGTGGGTAAGACAAGACCTTGCCTGCACAGGATGATCAACAGACAGCCTGGGAGAAGTGAGTAGAGACAAGGAAGAGGTAGCGGAAGGCACCCTGTGGAGTCCGTGGGTCACCGTGAGGACCCTGGTGTTGGAATGCAGGCTGGACCTGTGCCGCAGGGTGTGACAAGGCTGCCAGGCCCCATCCTTGTCTCAGAGCATCTGACAGCCTAGACTTAGAGCATCTTGAGGTCAAACAGGGCCACCTGGAAAGGGAGAAGTTCCCACGAGAGGGCCCCCAGGAAACATAAGGTGCCAGCCAGCCACAAGCTCTCAGGTTGGGTGCAGCCTGAGATTTTAAAAGTTAAAATGCTAGAACCTATCGATAAGGAAACTGCAGAGCCAGAGGCCACCCTTTGGGGTCTTGGCCCAGTGGCCTGTGTACGTGGCTTCCAAGCCTCTGCACATCTATGAAGTTACACAGAGTCCAGAGAGCGACTTACATTGTGTGACTTCCCAAAGCTGCCAGTGTGTTTGCAGAGGGGCTGTGAGTGACCGTGAGGACTGAGAGCAGGTCTTCAGCACCTTTCTCTGGATAATTGTGGTGACCACCAAAGGATCTCCCTCCATAACCCCCTCTGCTGTGGCTCCCCATTGCCTCAGAATCAAGTTCTACCTCCTAACCACAGCATTCGAGCCCCTGGAGCGCTGGCCTGGGCCTCCTTCTCCATACTCAGTCGCCTCTACCCTGCTTCAGCCGCACTGAGCTTCTGCGGGTCCCTGAATATGCCAGGCTCTTCTGGCCTGTAGACCTTCCCCCTGTCTAGAAGCTTCTACTGCCCACCCCCGTTTAGGCTGCTGGGTTAACCCATTCAGCGGGAGTGTTGCTTCCTCCAGGAAGACTTTCCTGAGCTCACGTTGGCTTGTTCCCTCCTCAGTGCCCCATGTGACATGCCCCACCTGGTGGCTCTAACGTTCCCTGTGCCCGGCTGCTGCCCCCACGGTGGTGCAACCCTCCTCATCACCAGCTGGTTCTGACCCAGCTCCAAATCCCAGCCCTGGGACGTGAAACGTTTGGTGAGCGAGTGACTCAGTGGCTAAGTGAACATGGGAAGATATTTTCTCCACTGCCTGTGGGCAATGGAAACTTCTGGCCGAAGGGACCACCGCACAATGGCAGTGCTGGGAAGTGAGGTATAGAAACTGGCACGTGTGCATCAGAAAGAAAGTCATCCCAGGGGTGATGTTTATCGACGGCTGCATGCCCGCCTGGCACGGTAATGCCTTGCAATCCCCAGAGCAAGCTTATCAAGTGGTAGGATTATGGATTCTTATTTTGCAGAGGAGGAAATGGAGGCAGGAGGTAAATTCGCTTGCCCAAGGAAGTGAAAGCAGCAGTACCTGAAGGGAGGCGCAGGCTTTGCCACCACCTGAATGTTATGCCCCCACCTTTGTGATGTCTGGTGTGCTCTGGGGGCCATGGCATGAGTTATGGTGACGGCAGTTATTATGAGAATGTATTTCATTTGCTTCATATTTACAAAGCACTTTCCTAAACAGGATCTCACGGACTCTGTGAGGTGGCCAGGGCAGGCATTAGCGTCCCTGTCTCCAAACCCATAGTCTGAAGGAGTCCTGTAACTTGCCTGGGGTCACATAGTTACAATTTTTAGATCAACTTGCTTGGAGCCCAGGTCCCTGAAGGAATGGGCCACTGCAAGGACATACCCCAACCTGGGCAGGAGTTTGGGGAGGGCATTTCTGCTCAGGGTCAAGGGTGAAAGGAAATTAAAAAGAACTGTCTGTGGTTGGCAAGATAAACAAGGTTTATCTGCAGACGTATCTGAATGCTTTTCCGTGGGTGTGCACCGGGAGTCTGCCATGTCCCAGGCACAGTGATCCAGGCATGGACCCTGATGTCCAAAAGCTTACAGGGGAGACAGACACAGATGCAAGGACCGCGGCCTAGCCTGGAGGGTAACAGAGATGCTTGTGCAGAGAGATGAACAGTCAGGCTCTTAAAATGTCCTTGTGAACTGTTGTCCCAGAGCTGAGATCACACTCCAATGTCAGGGGCTTTAGGAATGACTGGATGGCCCCGCCAACCTCTGTGCCCTGGCAGTGTGCACAGAGCAACCCCTGGCGGCAGCTATGTGAATCTTTTTGTTTTTCGACGAATTGTAGGCAGCCCCTTGCTCACTGCTTGCATTTGTGCAGAACTGCATATTACACATTTGTTACTCTGAAAGCAAGCGGGGGCTTTAAAGAACGGTGTTAATAATGTCAAAAAGTAAAACATAGGCAAAAGGCATGAACATACAGATAACAAAAGGAAAATACAAACAGCCAATGGCTTTACAAAAAATGGTCAACTCCATTAGTTATAAATAAATGCAAATAACCAAAACTTCAGGATTCCATTTTCTTATATTTTGTCCCATATTAAAAGATTTTGCTGCTGTGGAGGGTTTGAGTCTTTGAGAGTATAAATGGGAACGTCCTTTTGGTAGAGCTGTCAAACAATATTACATTCCTTAAAAATATCCATGCCTGTTCCTCAGCCACTTGACCTCCGTGAATGTATCCAAAAAGTGACCAGAAGGGTGCAGAAGAGTTATGCACAATAATGTTTATCTCAGCTCCGGTTTATAGTTGGTAAATATCGGAAACAACCTAAATGTCCAATAAGAAGGAATTGGTTTGGTAATTTAAGGCACACCTTATGGCAGAGTACGTTAGCTATAAAAACCACATTGCAGAAGAACTTGTGGAGAAATGATCCTTCTATATCATTAAATGGAAAATGCACAAAGTAAAAATTTACATTTTGTGTAAGTAAAAATTGTACAATGTCTATACATAGGAAAATGTCTGTGCATAGGAAAAATCCCAGAAGGATATATTCTAACACTTTAGTGTTTGTGTCTGGATCCATCATATTCCATTTTCTTCTTTTTGCTTAGCTTTCAAAATAATTACACATTAAAGCTAAAACCAGAAAAAGTTAGGGGCAAATGTTTTCTTGAGTATTGAAAAGTAGGAAAGCTTCACAAGGCTGAGCTGTGTGCAAAGCAGGAAGGGGCAGAGAAAGTCGCACGTCACGTCTGGAGACCTGAGCTCTGCGCCTGTTCTCCCACCAACTTGCTGTTTGACCTTGGATGGCTCACTCGCCCTCTCTGAGTGATGACTTCACCACCTGTGAAATGAAGGGGGCGACCTGGACAGTGGGTAACATTTCAGCACAGCGTCGTCTTCCAGGGTGTCCCCCGGTGGATGTCACCTCCTCGAGGCCGGGGTCCGGGGGTGTTTATCCACGGCTGTTCCCCAGCTCCAGGGCAGGCCGGAGCTCAGGGAGCATTTGATGCATTGAATTGAGGTCAACCTTGGTATTGGGACAAAATCCAAGTGGGGTTTGTGATAAAAAACTGACGGCCATTGCTACAGTCTTGAAGTGTGACCGTCCCCACCTCTTCCTTTGCCACCTGCTCCTTCCCCTTTCCTCCCGCTTCCCCGCCCTCCGGCTCTTCCTTGGATTCCTGTCTTCCTTTCCCCAGCCCCTTGCCCCTCTCTTCCCCCTCGTTCACTTTCTCTCTCTCCCTCTCCTGCTTGTCCTGTCCGTCTTTCTCCTGCTCCTCTCCACCTGCCTCCTGTGATGGCTTTGAGGTGCCGACAAAAGTGTTTAATTCTGATTGAGTGGGAACAAAATGGATAAAAGCAAGAGTCAGGGGGAGCGCAGGGACAGCGAGGCGGCAGGGTGGGGGCCACTGCCCAGCCTCTCTGCTCTTCACTGGTTTGGGCGGAGGCTCCTGCGCCGGTACCTGTTGGGAGCTTCTGGGTGATTCTGTCACGTGGCTGGCGTTGAGGTCCCTGGCTGATGAGGAAACACGGACATGACAGAAACCATCACACGTAAACGGGAGTCGCATACCTGGAGGGTGAGGTGACGCTGAGGGGGAGGGTGATGAGGACTTCATGTGGGGGAGGGTCAAGGAAGGCCAAGGAAGGCCTCCTTCAGCGTCTGGCCTCCCCGCTGGCCCCAGAAGGAGAGGAGGTCAGCCAGGGGAGGGGCGGGAAGAGAGGTCGAGGCAAAGGCTCCGAGGCCAGAGGGCAGAGGCCTTTCCAGGAGCACGGAGGCCGTGGGTGGAGGTGTGCGGGGTGGGGAGGCTGGCGGGGGTTTAGCTTTTGGTGCAGTGGAAGCGCTGATGGGTGAGAACAGGAGAGCCACCCGATCCACGTTCCATTTTAGTAAGACCGCTTTGATCGCTCAGATGCCCAGTGCATGTGCAAGGGAGGGGCCGAGAGCCAGATGCAGGAAGGCTTTGCCTGTGGCAGGCGATCCCTCCTCCCTGGAGGACCTGCCAGCCAGGCGGAAGCAACAGCATGTGCAGAGGCCCTGGGGCAGGGAAAGCAGCCATGAGCAGGGGCAGGCAGGTGGCCACTGTGAGGGGAACCCAGGGCGCTGAGCGGCAGGGGAGTGACAGCCATGGGTGGCCTTGGGTGCCTACTGCAGCATGTGCACTGGCCTGTGGCCTGAGGGGAGCTGAGGGAGGCCTTGCAGTCCAAGGGTCTCCCTGGTAGCTGCGAGAAGAATGTGAGGGACACCAGCTGAGGCCAGGTGAGGGCCTGGGGAACAGGCAAGGAGGGGACAGGGCACTTACTGTTCGCTTCTGTTTCCTCCTCACCTAGAACCTCACCTGGCACCTAGTAGGAGCCTAATAAGTGTTTGCTGAATAAATGCACCAATAAGTCTAAAACATCTGCCTTTCTTCTGCTTCTGTCCATCCATCTAATTATCATTTATTCAGCATGTGTGCCAGGCTAGGGTGCAGGCGCAGACAAAATGAGGCCAAGTTTCCTTCCTAAAGGAGCTCACAATCTAGTGGGGGAGGGGCAGGTCAGGCAACAGTACTGGGTTAGGACACGGTGGCAGAAGCAGCCTGGGGCAGCAGGAGCTCAGAGGAGACCTGGCCTGAGCCCCTTGTGGATGGCAGGTGAGAGCTGATTTTTTATGCCAGCCCCATGCCTCTATCCATAGCAGCAGGGAAGGAGTTGTCTCTGAGGAATCGTGATCTGCCAAGAGGGTGGCCAGCTGTGAAGCTCCTTGCTGCCTGCCTTTCGGAGAGAGGCCAGGGAGAGGGCACTGCCCAAGGTACCCAGTGGGAGCATTTGGGACTTATTGACAGTTGAGAGACAGGGCTGTCCAAGGCCCCTTGGAGGAAGCCCATTTCCCTTGGTGGGGCACAGAGAGAACTTCTGCACAGGAAGGAGAGGGGGCTGGGGGCCTTTGGTGCCTTTTTGGGGGGCACAGTTGCATCTTGGCTGGACTAACAAGCTCCTCCGAGGACTGAGTGCTGCCACCATTACCTATTGAAAGGCACCAGGTGCTAAGAGGAGGCAGTTTGGCCTGGTGAACCAAGAGCACAGGACCAGGGCTGTGCTGCCAGGCCATGCATGCCCTCTGTTCTCTGAGCCTCGGTGTCCTCACCCATGAGGGGACTCGACCCCGTGCCAGGGAGGGACCCATGGGGATGGGCTTAGAGTTGACACTTCAGCCAGCACATTGATGGCCCCCGACTTCCTTTGTCTTGTTCTAGGACGCTGTGGGCTGTGTTCAGGGTGACTCACTGCTCCTGCCCAGGGAGGAGGTGCTGGATGCCTGCAGAAGCCAAGGCTGGCAAACCTTCCTCCAGTCCAATGCTGCCCTTGGACCAACGGCCTCCACAGGTGTGTGGGTGCCACCGTGCATGCAGGATGGGGTGCCTGGGCCATGCCTGCTGAGGGGCTAGCTTGCTTAATCCTTGTGATGTCCTGATGATGCAGGGGGAGGGGTGGTTCCCCCTGTACAGACAGGATGCTGAGGCTCAGAGAGGTAGTGTCACTTGCTCAGTGTCACACAGCTGGTAAAGGTGGGATCAGAGTGAGCAACACCCATGAGGGGGTCTTGGACTTAGGCTCAGCCAGACATTTAAGCTCACACCCTCGGCCCTCAGGAGGGTTCCAGCCGGGGACCCAGCATGACAGCAGGCCGGCAGCGGGGCCTGTCTTCACGGAAGTCTACACAATGACTAGGAGCTGTCCTGCCCCCCAGCCCCACCCCAGGTGACAGCTCAGGTGTGAGGGAGTGGACTCGCACCTGGCAGGTCTGGGAGGTGCTGGGGCTTAGAAGCCTCTTGTCCCTGATGTGAAGCAATATCTCTAGAATAGTCTCAGGCCTGGTTTCCAGAGCCCTGCACTCAGGGAGCTTCAAAGCCATTCTGTCCAACCAGGTATCTGTGGTTTGTTTCCAGCCCTCCACGCCCAAATGTGGTTTAGGGATTGCATTATCCCACATATTTATGGCACGGCAGTGCTGCTAACTGACATAACGGATGTCGCCCCTTTAGCCCATTTCTTGGGAGCAGAGCTGCCAGGTCGACCCAGGTCAAGCTTGTCCTGGCTGTGTGAGTTTATTCGTCCTCACACCAGCTGTGCAGGGCTGGGGGTGGGGATTAGCCTCAGCCTAACAGCAGTCATGGTAAAGCTCCTAGGAAGGTCTTTGTAACCCTCAGGGTCATGTTGCTTTCCAGGCCGGCCCTCAGAGGGGCTCTGCGAGGCTGGGCGAGGCTCTTCTGTTTCCGTGCCAGGCCTGGAGGCCATGGGCAAGCTCCTGGGAGACCTGACGGGACCTGACCATGAATCGGTGAGGCCAGAGGCTTTCTGCCTGAGCAGGTGTTCACTGCGCCTCATCAGCCCTACTGTGTGTACACCCAGTGCGGCCACCCCGCGGGAGGTGGGACGGGGGGCTAAAGAAGCTCCAAGTGTGGAAGAACATTCTGGAAATGGTTGAGAGGGACGTCCTGAGACCTGGGTGGGGAGTGGGAGGAAGGGGAGCCCCACCTGTGTGCCAGGCCCAGGCTGCCACGGCACAGTCGTCACCTCCCTGGAGCCTCCTGACACCTACAAGGCAGGTGCTGCCACCGTGGTCTAGGGAGGAGGGGATGGGCTCCTGATTGCTGCTGCAATTCCCCAAGGCCACCCAGCTGTCTCGTGGCCCATGCTCTGCCCCACGCCAGCCCCTGCGGGTGGGGAGCCAGGGCTCACTCTGGGGTCACGGCAAGTCATCGCCTTTCTAAGCTTCCGTTTCCTCACCATCACTAAGGAACAGAGAGCTGCTCGGACCCGGGCTAAGGCTGCCAGCCCCGATGGGCTCTGTGGTTCTAAGTGGAGGGGCCTCCACTGTTTCTTCATCCATTAAAACGAATTTATACCCGCAGTCAAGGAAAGGGCCTATGTAGGTGTTTTCAATGAGGCTTTCTCTGGGGCTTTAACCAGCTTCATTGAAAAGACCTAAAGACACTGACAGGGATTTGCCAGCTCTCTGTGTAGTAAAACTCATGGCAACACTACTTTCCCCCTCCCTGCCCCGCCTATGTACACAGAGCTTATAACATCCTTTTAGTACCGTACTCTTAAATTAAATATAAGTAGACAGCCAAGATTTACTACATTTGAGGAATACTGTTTTATGACAGAGAAAAAGCATCTTGGAAGACAGAGAATAGGAGGGAAAAGAAAACTTCATCTAACATTACTAGCCTCAGAGATAGAAGAGAAGATACTACACCCATGAAACAAGAACAGGATGCTATAGAAAAGGAATAGGCAAAGAATATTCATGTCCTGCTCATGACTCATGTCTTATGTTTATTGGCTGTCACACACCTACACTCCTAACTCCTCCCTGCCTTCTTCCCTTGAAGCCCAGGGCACTGTCTTCTAGCTGAGGCGCCCCACTTTACAGATGGGGAGGTGGAGGCCCCAGGAGGTTGAGTAATTTGTCCAAGGTCACACTGGGATTGAAGCTGGGTCTGTGCATCTCTGGGGCAAGCACTCATTTCACTGTGGTAGCCAGTACAGTGTCTGGTGTCTTGATGGAAGAATACAGAGAGGACAGAGGGTGGGGTGCTGCCTGCACATGGGTCCAGGGAGCAGGGACGTGGTGGCACCCAGGCGGGTAGCCCTCCTGGCCTTCAGGCCCCCTCTGCCCAAAGGTGATTTGCTGCTGGTGTGCCCACCTCTGAGGGGTCAGACCCCTCTGTTCTTTGAGGGCCCCTCTTCCTTCTCACCTGGGTCTAGACCTGCCTGGCCTCTCCCAGCCATCCTGGGGGCTCCACCAAGGACCAGGTTAAAGCCTGCAGGCACTGGGAACAGACCCCAGGCTCACAGCGAGCCTGGCTGAAGCCCAATTTCATCTCCCCGTCCTCCCCGTAGCCCAGCCTGGGTTTCCTCTATGAGCTGGGCCCATCCTCCTCTCTGGACAAACACATTGAATAGGTGAATATAAAAATATATTTTAAAATATCCAGGAAACAGCTTCTGTGTGCCTGGCACTGTTCCAGGCCCAGGGGTTGAACAAAGATGAAGTCCCTGCCCTCAGGGAGTGGGCAGCCTCCGTTGGCACTGTCCACTAGAATATTCTACAATGCTGGTAATATTCTACATCTGCACTGTCCAAGACGGTAACCACGAGCCACTTGGGGCCACCGAGCACTTGAAATGTGGCTCCTGCCACTGCAGGACTGAATGTTCACTTTTATTTAATTACTTTACATTTCAATAGCCCCATGTAGCTTGTGGCTGCCAGGCTGGACAGTGCAAGCCTGTAGGGGAGGCAGACGGTATAGACATACATATACGATATGGCGTGAGGGGGTGGAGGGTGCTGTGGGAGAGGGTGAAGGGAGAAAATGTCCAGAGAGTGATGGGGGAGGTCAGGGAGGGCCTTCTCGAGGAGGTAGCGTTTGAGTGAGGTGTGAGTGGAGTGAGGGAGGGAGCCATGAGCGCCTGTGGGGGAAGGATATTCTGGGCAGAGGGTAGAGCACGTGCAAAGGACCTGGGGTGGTAGCGGTCTTGGCCTGTGTGGGAAAGAGCCGGGCTCACGTGCAGCTGGTGGGAAGCACAGCGAATACCAAGAGGTGAGGTCAGAGGGCGGGGGGGGGGGGTTTAAATGGAGGAGGGGCTGTTTCATGCCTCATCTTCTCTTTGTACCCACAGCTTACTGTAGCTGAGCCCAGCTTGGATGAACAGATTCTTGTCCTCATCTGTGGCTGCTCCCCAGGGCAGTGCTGGGACAGGTCACTCCTCCCTATGGACCTGGCCAGGATTTCAGAGAATCTAGCAGCCACCCCCACCCCAGAGTCCTTTCTCCTGGTGCAGACGTCCACACGCCCTCCCTGGGGGCTAGCCGGGGACTGCACTCTCAAGCTGCCACTGCTGCTGCAGGAGGCTCCTCCGGAAGAACTCCAAACCCAAGAGGTGTTACACACCAGGTCCCCGCCTGCTGCCAGAGCTGCAGGGCACCCCAGCTTGGACTGTCACCAAGCAAGGAGCAACCCCTCCCTCTGCCAGGAGTCCCCACACGTTTTAAATCACCAATTTCCCAGGAAAAGGCCCAAGGATCTAAAAGAGACTTGGATTGAGGGAGGAGGGGCCCCAAGGGGGAGAACCGAGGAGGGGGAGGCAAGGAGGACATTGGGCAAGAAGAGGGAAGACCTCGGGGACAAGTGCCATCTGAGTCAGGGAAGCCATGAGCACCCGAGCTTGGAGAACAGTGTTCGAGCCCCAGGAGGCGTGCAGGACGAGGGGGAGGCTTCAGAGAGCCAGGCTACTGCTGGCTGTCCTGGGCCCCTGCAGGAGTTTCTGATGCCTCTTCTGCAAGGGGGGGCCTCCATGTCAAAGGAGGGTCCCGAAACCCTGAGCAGGGGAGGAAGAGTGGAAGGATGTGTCTGGGGCCTCCTAGGGGGGCTCCCATCAGAGGAGGAGGGTGCAGCCCCCACAGCCACCTTCTCCAGGGCTCATGGGACCAAAGGATCCTGGCCAGCAGGTGGTCAGCTCCTGGCAGGGAAGGGCAGAGTCAAGGGCAAGGAGGACACCCAGCCGTGGTTTGGGGAGGCTCTGCTTCTGCAAGCAGAAAGCCCTGGGGATGGAGGCCAGGAGGAGGAGGAGCTGCTACATCAAGAAGCATCCAGTCCGGGTCACAAGGATGTCCCCAAGGAGCCTGACTCTGCGGAACGTGTGGGCAAGGAGACACTTTTTTCCGTGGGAGAGAGAGATTTACTTCACAGATGGACCTCACCAGGTGGCGGGGGTGACCCCACCAGCAGTCCCTGGGCTCCAAGCAAAGGACTCGACAGGTATACTCTCAAAATAGACGAGTTTGCAGAGGAGATGGAGGCTTGTTTCCAGCAACTGTCCATCCTGAGGCTTGGCAGTGGAGGGCAGCAGCGGAAGGCCTCCGCGTTGGCAGGAGAGAACTGGAGATTTGCTCAGAGGTGGCCCAGCTCCGAGGAGAGTGCTTGCTCTCAGCAGGTTTGGGGACACCAGGGTTTGGGCGTTTGTTCTGTCGAGGAAGCAAAGGCCAAAGAGAGTGGTGAAGGTGTTAGACTGGGAAAGACTGTGGTCCCGGGCACCGGCGAAGCTCTTCCAGGGACGCTACCTGGTTGGGGTGAGGCCAGCCCAGGCCCTCCAGACTTCGAGAGAGTGAGGAGCAGGTTCCATCAGCTCATTTCTGTGCTGAAGAAAGAGAGAAGCCAGGCTTTACATGACAACGCCAAACTTCAGGGAGACCAAGAGAGATGCCACAAAAGAGTGTGTGCCCTTGAAAAAGAGAGACAGAGAGAGGTGACAAAAATATCCAGGCTCGAGCGGGACAATGAGATTCTGCTAGGAGACATCTCTCGCTTGAAGAGGGAACTGGACCAGTATTTGCAGGTCATTTCTCTCCTTGAAGACTGCAATGGGAAGAGTTACAGCAAAATTTCCGAACTCGAGGAGGAAAATGAAAAACTAACACGGAATCTGAGCCACCTCCAGAAGGCCGTGTCGGAGAGCATGGGGGAACCCAGGGGTGTGATGGAGCATGTCGCCCTGGGAAACCGGGAGCTCAAGGCGCTGATTTCGGAGCTTGGGGTCAGTTATAAAGAGCTGATAAAGGAGGTAGTGCTGGGAATAGAGGACATGATCCGGAACTTAAGAGGGGAGAATGAACACCTCCTACGCAGGGTCCACGTCCTGGAGAGCGAGGTCACCTTGCAGAGGAGCACGGACGTGAGAGGAGGGGGGCGCCTCCCGGGAAAAACCAAGGTGTTTACTGTAGACAAAGAGGTTCAGGTGACTCATCTCTCAGGGCAACCGGTTCCAAGAGTCCACGGGCCCCCCTTGCAGGAGGGAATGGGTCCGTCTGGAAGGCAGACGGGACCTTCCTTCGGCACGGAGAATTCTAGATGCGACGCGGGTTCTCCTCCATCACTGGTCTGGAGAGACGCTGCAGCGTCCAGTGCCCTGCAAGGCAGTGTCAGTGGAGCAGGACTGGAAGAAGCACATTTGGAAAAGGAGGAGAGAGGGCCACGGCGCTCTGCGGCTGGAGGACAAGCTCCGAGGTCCCCGAGTGACGGCCCCCAGGTAGGCTGAGCCTGCATAGCTGCTCACTGATCACGCATGCTGACCTTCTGCAGTGTGGACTCTGTTCCAGGGTCCGCTCCATTAACTCATGGGATCCTCCAGAGCCCTGTGAGGGAGGTACAGTCATCATCCCCATTTACCAGACGAGAAAATGAAGGCACAGAGCCTGAAGTCACATAGCTAGCGAGGGGTGGAGCGGGGACTTCCGCCTGGACGCTCTGGCCCCAGGGTCTCTGTTCTTACCTGCCCCTCTGCTTAGGCTCAGCGGGGCTCCACGGGGTGTTTACACTTCATGATTGACCAGGCCTTCCATTTTCCAATCTGGGGGTTTTCCAAGCAGCCCAAGTCATGTTTCTGTACATTGGGTCTTGCAAGTTGCAATGGAAAGAGCAATGGGCTGCAGAACTTCGTAAAACAGGGTTTGAAGCCAGCTCTGTGCTTGCAGACCTGTGACTTTGAACGCAGATGCTGACTTCTCTGAGTCCCTTTCCTCATCTGTGGGCAGCTGTCGACTTTCAGGACTCCTAGGATAAAATGCTCCTGATGTCTGTAAGGTCTGTAGGATGTCTAGTGTTGAGCCCTTTGTGTTTATTCATATTTATTCGCCATCTCTGTCTCTGTTTCCCTCTCCCTTCCCCCATCTCTCTCTGTCTCCCCCCATCTTTCTGTCTCTTACTCCCCCAGCAATTTTATCAATCATTTCAAAGAATAAGCTTTTAGGTTTATTGATTTTTCTTTATTGTTTGTATTTTATTTCATTGGTTTCATCTTATATCTTCATTATTTTCTTTCTTTCACTTTCTTTTGATTTAATTTGCTCTTCTTTTTCTTGCTCCTGCGTTGAAAGCTCGAGTCATTGATTTTCAACTGTTCTTTTGTAATCTATGCAATGAAAGCTATAAATTTCTCTCTAAGCATCCTACACATTTTCATATGACATCTGTTCAGTTCAAATTAGTTTCTAATTTCTATTATGATTTCTTCTTTGACCCATGGGTTATTTAAAAGTATGTTGCTCAATTTCCAAGCATCTCTGGAATTTTTTAGTTGTATTTTTGTTATTGGTTTCTGGTTTTATTTCATTGTTGTCAGAAAGTGTACGCTGTTTATTTTAATCTTTTGAAATTTGTTAAGACTTGTTTTATTGACCAGGCTATGGCATATCCCACAAGCCCTTATAAATAATAAATATTCTGTAATTGTTAAGTATTAATTAGGCCAAGCTGCTTAATGGTCCTTATCAAATCTTTTGTGTCTTTACTGATGTGTCCTCTGCTTGTTTTGTCATTTACAAAGATGTGTTTTTAAAATCTCCAACTCTGGGTGTGCATTTGTGTATTTCTTCTTTTAGTTATATTATTTTTGATTTATATATTATGACATTATTTATTTTATTTGCTATTTTTTCTATTTATTTCATCTGTTTTGTTTCTTTTTATTTTTTTGCCTTTGTTTTTGATATTAATCATATTTTTTATTATTCCTTTTTCTTTTCCATCAGCTTATTGCATTATATATTTTAGTATTATTATTTCAGTGGTTGCCCCAGACATATTAAAGTATATCTATTAATTGTTTAAATTTACCTTAATTAGCCTTTTTACCATGTCCCAAATAATGCAAAAATCTTTTAATAGGTTTATTTACTTTCAACTTTTTTGTTTATTTTTTCATATATATTGCTCCTATGTATAATAAACCTTACAGGTCATTGCCACTGTTATTTTAAAATCAGCCCGTGTCTTAACATGTTCTTGTGCTGTTCACTTTTCCTCTTCTGTGGGTCTATTTTCCTTCTGCCCTAAGAACTCTGATATTTTTTGTAGTGAGGATTTGTTGGTGATTACTTCTCTCATACTTATTTTTATGAAAATAATTTTTTCACCTCCACGTTTTGAAGACTTTTTTCCACTGGATTCAGAATTTTAGGTAGGAAAGTCTTTGCCCCTCTTTTGGCACTGTGAAGATCTCCTTCTGCCTCCCATAGTTTCTTCCCAGAAACCATTTACGGTTGTCATTTTTTTTCTCCCCCTCCTACCCCCAAAAGAAATGTGTCATTTTATCTCTGACTGCTGTTAAGATTTCCTTTTTACTTTTGGGTTTTGGCAGTTTCACTACGGTGGGCCTAGGTGTGGTTTTATCTGTATTTATCCTGCTTGGGTTTTTTGAGCTTCTTGAAGTTGTGTGTTCACGTCTTTTATCAGACTTGGAAGATTCGCAGTATTTATTTCTTCAAATATTTTATTCTGTCCTATTTTTCTCTCCTCTCCTTCTAGAAATCCAGACTTTTTTACTATATCCCACATCTTTCAAAAACTCCATTCTATTTATTTTAATTTTTTTCCTCTCCGTGCTTCAGTTTGCATTTTCCATCGACCTGTCTTTTAGTTCCCTAGTCCTGTGTTCTGCTATGTCCCGTCTTCTCTCAAAGTCCATCCAGTGAGTTCCGAATTTCATTTATGGTATTTTGCAGTTCTAGAATATCTGTTTTATTCTTTTTAAAAAGAGATTCTGATTTTCTGTTGAAACACTCCAGCTTTTCATCCCTTTTGTTTATCTTTTCATATGTTTTATAAAATACGCATCACAGTTATTTTGAAGGACTTGTCTGCTAACACCAGTAGTTGGATCATCTCTTTGCCTGCTTCTATTGACTATTTTCTTTCTTGTGAATAGTCACGTTTTCCTGCTGCTTCATGTGTCTAGTAATTTTTGAGACTTCTTACGTTGGACATTACAAATGCTATGTTGTGGAGACTCCTGGTCATTTTCTTCCTCTAACGAAGGCTGAGCGAGTTTGTTCTGGCAGGAAGTCGAATGATCAGCAGATTGTCTTATTCTTGTGCAGGTCTCTGTCAGTTTTGCCCAGTCCTAGAGCTTGATATTACTCCTAAAGTGTGTTCCTTGCCCCTAGGATAGGACATGGCCTTTCGGCGTTTTCTGCAGAGTTCCCAAGCATTCACCAAGGCCTCTCCACTGTAGCCTGGCCAGAACTCTGCCATCTTGTCAGCCGCGTGTGGCCTCTGAAATGTCTTCAGCAGTTACCCTCCCATCCACTGTCTCTGTGGGGCTCAGGGTCTTGTCCTATGTCACGTAGCACGTGATTCAGCCTGGGACCCAAGGGGCGTTTCTGGGACAGTGTTTGGATTTTTCTCCACAGCTCCCTCCTCCCTGTTCCTTTGTCCTGCAAACCCCAGCTGTCTCAGCATCCTTGAACTCCAAGCTCCGTTCCTCTCCCCGGCAGGGCCACCACTGTCAGCTTGGGCTCTGTTTCCTAAACTGTGGTTTGGAAAATGTTTCAGAGAAAAACCCAGGGATAAGGTGGCGCTGGCCTTGTTGTGGTTCCTTTTTCCCAAGGATCATAGTCGTGCCTTGGTCACCTTCCAATGCCTGCAAAGAATGATTTTTGTGCACTCTCCCCAGATTGTCTAGTTTGTCCAATACCAGGAACTGGGAAGTCTGAGGAGATGAATATTGAGCTGAGACTTTCAAGGTGAGGAAGGAGCAGCGAGGAACTATGTTCCAGGCAGAGGGAAAAGCAAGTGGCCAGGCCCTGAAGCAGGAAGGAGCCTGGCTTGTTGAAAAGCCAGAAAGTGACTGGTGTGGCTGGACCACAGCGGTCAGGGAGGGGTGTGGTGTGAGAGGAGGTTGGAGACGTCGTCGTAAGGCAGGTTACAGAAGGCTCTATGGCCTCGTTATTGATCTTTTCTAAATGTGGTGGGAAGCCACCAGAGGGTTTTGAGCAGAACAACATGATCCAGCTTATACTGTGAAAAGATCACTGTCTGCTGTGAGGAAAATGGGCCAGACGGATTCAGGGAGAACAGTCAAGAGTTTATGGTTATATAGCCAAGAGGTGATACTAGATAGAGGAATTTGTGGTTAAAAACTGGAGTTGGAATCCATGGGGTTTGGTGATGAACAGGTGGCGGAGGGTAAAGGGAGCTTCCCCTTCCCATCATCCTAAGTCACATCCTGATCGTGTTACTCTTCAACCTAAGGCCCTTCTGCTGCTTCCTCCTGCAATGGGGATGAAATCCAGGCTCCCTGTGGTGAGCAGTACTCTGGTCCCTGAGACCCTTGGCAGCTTCAGCTGTTGCTGTTTGCACCTCAGCCTCCATACCCCGTGCTGCAACCTCTACACCCTGCATCTGCCCATGCCTGCACCCCAGCTTTCTCCTTTAGTTCTCCTGTTGGGGGGCATCTCCTCCAGGAAGCTTCCCCCAAACCCCTGGCTGGGTTCTGTGCAGGGGAATGTCAGAGCTGACTCGTGTGCATCTCTTCCCAGCTCTGCCTTCAGTGACACCATTGTGGTATCTTGCTTGCGATTGGTTGTGGTGCGAGCATTTATACCATGGAAATCGCCAAATGCTGTAAACTGGTACTGCACTCCCCAATCTGGAGAGCAGCTGTTGTACATTTGCCACTGCTGCACTGAGTGGGACACTGCACCCCGGTTCAGTGTCCACTTTAGGCTCTCACAGCCTCCTGGCTTCCCTTCCTCAGCCTGTGCTGAATTGCCTGTGTTGGTGTCATTCTCCCTGCCAGACTGAGCTCCCGGATGATGGTGTTCATCACTGTTGCCATCCCAAGGATAGTGTGCAGCCAGCGCATGTGCTCACAGTGTCTGCTAGAGAGCAAGCGACTCACTGGGCAGTCACAGGGCCACTGCATGGGGCAGTCCCATGTGACAGGCAGGCTGGCCCCCCCCAACACTGTCATTCTCCTTAAAACATATTGTGGATGCTGTCTTAGGACCCATGGGACAAAGCACTTGTCCAAGTCACTTCCAGAGGAGGGAGGCAGAGGAGGCGTCACACTTCTCAGAAAGGCCAAGTTGTTTTGAAGTCTTGGAGCTGAATTTTCTGGAAGCATTCAGAGCACCCATCTGTTCTTGACAGGGCCCAGCCTGTGAATCTCAGGCCCACGCGGTGTGAATTTTTATTAATTAAAACAATATATATCCCATTCTGCTATCGTATTTTTTGTTAACAAGGGAGATGCCCAGGCAGTGATGGAGTCAACGTTGCTCCCCCTCCCCTTTCCCAGACCGAACAGAGCAGGACCCCTCCCACCTGCTCCCACCCGAAGGGCCTTTGAGATGTTTCTGAGTTTCTGGGCTCCTGACTGTCTCAGACGGGACTTTTAGCAGAGCTGGTCCTTCCTATGGCCACCTTAGCGGTGCAATTCAGGAGCTTAACGATGTTCATGTCCTTTGACCCAGAAGATCCCTCTCTGATGCTTTTAGGGAAAGAAACAAGGTATGTTCACGTATTTTTGTAAAGGGTCTTTATCATAGTCCGAGTTATAACAGTAGAATGTTGGGCTGATCTGAGTGTTCAGCTGGGCCGCAGGTTGCTACACGTGTACCAACAACAGCGCTTTGAGCATTGTCTGGTGATACAGACAAATGCTCATGACATGGTGTTAAGGGAGAAAAGCAGGAAACAAAAGGTGTCAATATGTATTGTGTATTGACTTTTAGATAGAAAAATATGTTTCTGTATGTATATCTGTATTTTGTGTGTATGAATATAAGTTATTAAAAAATAAGAACTTAGACTCCAGGCCTATCTGGGGGCAGTAGCATGTCTGCCATTCCACCACACTTCCCACGGCATGGAGTCAGCCTGTTCCCTCTCGCCTCCCTGCTCCCAGAAATCCCCTTTGGCATCCAGATGAAACCCGCCACCCTCACGTGAGATCCAAGGACAGTGAGGGGCAATTTTGAACTGATTTAAGAAATCAGTACTATGGGAAATACAGTATTTTCTGTTTTATATAAATATTAATATATGACACTTTCATGTAATAAGTGACTTATAATTTGATTCGAACGTTTGATTTCATTCATCATACTGTGCTTCAGCATAACAGTGACTGACATCTATTACAACAGATCCTGGAATGTCAGTCCATGTCACGTATTTTTGAAAATAATATCTGGGCTGAATTCCCTAGACACCCCCCCTCCTAGCTCTCCCTCAGGAAACGAGCAAGAGCCACCCCCTCATATAGGTGCACGTGTGTGAGGGCTTAGCAGGAAGATTGTGTAGAAAATATGTGGATAGTTACAATGATTATGCTGGGTAATAGGATTTGGGGTGATTTCTGTTATCTTATTTTCTAAAATTGTTTTACTGTGAGAAAAATGTAAGCAGAAAAGCATTGAGAAGGAAAATGAGTCCTATTTGCGTGCTAAGGCAGATTGCTTGGGAGAGAACCTGAGAATTTCACTGAGCTCTGTGCCTGCACAGCTCCCGGACTCGACGATGGCCGACGCTTCCGAGGAAGACGCCAGGCTGCGCGCCCGGCGGCTCCACCACCAGGTGCTGACCCTGCAGTGCCAGCTCAGGGACCAGGCGGCCGCTCACCGAGAGCTGCAGGTGTCTCGGGACCAGGCACTCCACCTCCAGGAGGAGCTCAAGGACAAGGTCAGCTGGGCCAGTCCTTCCTTCCCCCGCCCCACCCACTCAACCAGTGTCCCCACACCTCGCGAAGAGAATCAGCTGAAGTCTCACTGACCATTCACAGCAACTTGTCAGTGTTTACGATTTTTAAAGTATACAACAGTATAATGAAGGAAAAAAAGGGGCCTGTGATCCTTCCATCTAGCTAACCCCTGTTAGAAAAAAATATACATATATGGTTTTTTAAAAAGTCAAACAGGTTTAAAATGTGACATACATAGAGGTGAAAGTCCTTCCTCTAGAGGAAATGAGTGTGGCCACCAAAGGGCAGTAAGAGAGACCCCTGCAGTGTGGAACTGTTCCGGATCTTGACCGTGGTGGTGGAGGTGTGAACCTATACAGGTGGCAGAATCCCACAGAACCTAGCACGCGTGCACACACACACTGGAGAAATCTGAACATGACCAGAGGATTGTGTCAACATCCATCCCTTGTTGTGATATTATATTAATTTGCATAGTTTTCCAAAATGTTCCTACTGGCGGAACCTGACAAATTGTACAAGGATCTCTCTGTATTATTTCTTACAACTATCAAATCTGAATTATCTCAATTTTTTTAAAATGGAAAATATAAAGTCCTTCCTCCCCCTCAACCCCAACCTCTTCTGACTTCCGGCATTTTTTCAACCCAGTCTACCCACATTCAGAATGTGTGTGTACATATGTGAAATTATACCATACACTATTCTGCATCTTGATTTTGTCATTTAATTTAAAATCTTGGTGATATTTCCATATCAACACATACAGAATAACCTCATTCTTTTAAAATTGTGCATATTATTTCATCGTGAGACCAAACCATAACTTATTTAACCAATTCTTTGTGGAAATTCAAATTATTTCTGTTTCTTTGCATTACAAACAAGGCTTCAGCGAACATTTCTGTCTATCTTGGCATATGTTTCTGCTACGTATCTAAAGGGTAAAATTCTAGCAAAAGGACTATAGGGTCAAAGGATTATGTATATCATTAACTTTGATAGATAATGGCAAATAACCCTCAAAAACAGTAATACCACCAGGAGTGAGTGAGTGTACTTGTTCGCCCACAGCTTGTTTCCATTAATTTTACCAAACTTTATAATTTTTTGAAAAGCTAATAGATGAAAAATACACCATCAGCATTTTGGTCTAATTTCTGATTCTTTTCCCATGCATTCTTTTTATCATCAAAGCACATTTTACACAGAGTTTTAGGTCTTTTTGTCCTTGTAGCTGCATAGCCTTTGTGTCCATGATTGTTTGACATTATTACTGTGTAAGAATCTATTGGGTGGATGTGGTTTCCTTAACTATTCTCCTATTGTTGGATCTATAGTTTTTCTATTAACTATATATAACTGTTTATATACAACCATTCAGAGAACTGGGATTACTGGTTCAAAGGATGGGAATACTGTTGATTCTTAACCCACATTGCACATTTGCTTCCTAAAGTAGGGCTACCCACTTCCAAACCACCAGCAATAAACGAAGATGTTGCCTTCACTATGCCTTCAACCAACATGGGCAGGAAGGTTATTTTTTTCTCTTATTCATCACTGATCTGTGAAAAGTGTAGCTCTGGTTACACATAGGTTAGACCTTTTTTACCATATCCAGTAAATTTTTAAGTCTATTTTTGATTACCTTGATTCTTTTTTCTTTCTGCCTTTCAGTTTAGTATTTCCTTCTAATCTGTCTCTCAGTTAAATAACATTCTTTGGATGAATCTAATTTGCTCTAATGTCATTATTTTAGTTCTTAATTTCAGTTAGTATATTTTGCAGTTCTAGAATTGCCGTTTGATTCTTTTTTTGGAAGTTCCCAGTTCTCTCCCCATGAAACGCTTATAATCTTGAACATTTTAATTACAGCTACTTTAAAGTGTATCTCTGATAACTTCATTTTGCTTTCCCACCAGCAGTGCAGGGAGGTCCTGACTCCTCCACCTCCGCACCATGGAAATCTGTCTTCTTGATTATAGGCCTCCTAGTAGGCAGGAAGCAGCACCTCATTGTGTTCTTAATTTGTATTTTCCTAATGGCCCATGATGTTGAGCATCTTTTGTGTAGTCCCTTAGTAGATATATGATTTGCAAATATTTTCTCCAATTCTGTGGCTTATCTTTTTACTTTCTTCTTTTTTTTTTTTTGGTAGAGACAGGGTCTCACTCTGTCACCTGAGCTACAGTGCAGTGGACTTAGCACACTGCAACCTTGAACTCCTGGGCTCAAGCAATCCTCCAGCCTCAGCCTCCCGAGTAGCTGGGACTATAGGCGTGCGCCACCACAACCAGCTAATTTTTCTATTTTTTGTAGAGATGGGGTCTCACTCTTGCTCAGGCTGGTCTCAAACTCATGAGCTCAAGTGATCCTCCCGCCTCAGCTTCTTAGAGTGCTAGGATTACAGGTCTGGCCCCATTCACTTTTTAATTGCAAATGCCCTAGTATGCATTTCACAGTGACATATTCATGCTATTTTTTGAACTGAAGCAGAGACAATGTTTAATACATTAGCCTGCAAATACTATTGAGTGCCTTTTGAATAGAAGACGGTCTACCAGAAGCCGGAATTTTACTCTTTGAATATATTCAGAAAGTATACCAAAACAGATATATAGAAATGCTCATTGAAGCGTTGTTTGTATAATAAAACAAAGAAACAGAAACAATACAAATCTCCATAAATGAAGAATCGGTTAAATAAATTATGTTTCAACCTCATGATAAAATAATATGCAAGATCTTAAAAGAATGAGATCAGTTTGTATATGTTGATATGGAAATAACAACAAAATTTTCAATTAAGTGATGAAACAAGATGCAAAACATTTTGTGTAGTATAATTTCATATGTGTACACACACACATTCTGATTCATGTGTGTATGTGGGGTTGAAAAAATATTAGGGCTCAGGAAGAGGTTAGGGGTCTAGAAAGAAGGACATTTATTTATGTGGCTTTTTTTTTAACTGACTACCGGGGGAACAAGAGATTGAATGGGAAGTCATACAACTCCCATTTTCGTGTATCTCATGGGTCAGGAATTCAGATAGGACTGGGAGTGGCAGTCACTCAGTGGTATTCACCTGGACACTGGGCTAGGCTGGAAGGTCCCAGGCGGTCTCATCCATGTGCCTGGCACCTCTGCAGGATGGCGGAAAGGTGGCACTCACCTGTGCCTTCCCTCCTCTCTGTGCTATCTCAGGGCCTCCCCCGTGTCTCCCCAGCAGGTTCTTGGACTTCTTAAATCGTGACCAGGAAGAGAAGAGACCAAAAGCGGAAGCTGCCAATGCTCTTTAGGGCCAGGCCCAGAAAGGCACCAGTGTCTCTCCTGTTGTATCCTATTAGTCAAAGCATCTGAGGCCTGCCAGGTTAGAGGGAAGGGCATGTGACCTGCCTCTCACCTGGAGCAGTATCAAAGAATCCGTGTCCATCTTTAATCTGCCCCAAATAGTAACAATAGTTTGTTGAGCACTGACAGATGCCAGGCCTTGTTCTAAGCACTGTACATGAATTGATTCACTGAACCCTCACTCTAGTTCTTACCACTGGGTGGACACTAATATTATCCCACTTTATGATGAGAAAACTGGGGCAGAGAGAGAATGAGTGCCTGGCACAAGGTCACAGCTCTAGTGAGTGGCTGCGCTGGGATCAGCACCACAGTGTCTGGCTCAGGAGCCCATACGTTTAGCAGGAGACCAGAACACTGCCGCTTGGCACGAGGACTCGGGGGAGCCTCCTTCCTGACGGGGCAGGCGTTGGAGCCGGCCCTGGAGGGTGCACCCAGGCAGAGCCGGTTCTCAAGCATCCGGAACGTCCTTCCTCCCGGTCCTGCCGAGGGGTGGTGGGCAGGGCCCCGTGCCAGCGCTGAGTCTCCGCGAGGGTGAAGAGGGAAGCTGAAGGGCCAGTGCTCCGGGCCTGGCTCGCCCGGGGACGGCCCCGGCGTGGTGGATGGTGCGGTGTTGTCAAAAGCGTTCGTGCCGTTTCAGCTTGAAGAACTGCGGAGAAAGCACCGTGAGGCACATTTGGCCGCGACCCCTCTGAAGGTAACACGTGCATAGCATCGACAGGAATTGCCTTTTTCCGAGAAAGAGAGCTTAGTGTTTTTCCCATTGTGCATGTGGCCCATCTCTAGTGCATGAGAATCCTGGCAAGACGAATGAAGGAGACAAAAACCACCCAAATCCCCAAACAAATGCGGCATTTGCATGTATTTTCTTCCAGTGTGCTGCGCGTGTGTCTGAGACCCTGCCATCCCTGTGTGCTTGTGCTGCTTTTCCTGCTTGGCGGTGGAACCTGGAAGGTGCTTCCCATTGTTCCCTGCCTGCGAAGCTGTTGTTGTTCGTGCTGGAGGAAAGTGCGAGACGCCCCAGTTGATAAACCAGTTCACCACCCCTTTGCTCAGTGCTCAGGTTCATCTCTCTCCCCATCCCTGACCCCCTTTTGCATTGTTGTATATAAACACTATAATGCACGTTTTTTCCTAAGAAGGGTTTTCTCCTGTATCTAGACATTGATGTTTAGGACAGATTCCCAGAAATGGCATTACTGACCCACAGGGTTTAATGTGTCCTTTGCTAGCTGGACATGGAGTGTGGTTAAGTTTGTTCATCTCGAACACGGGCCTCGGTGTGGAAGAAGCTGGAGGGTCTGTGCTTTCTTTCTAGCCTCTGGGCAGGTGGGAGGAGGGTCCCTCAGCTGCACATCGGCAGAATACGGTTATGCCCAGGCCCCATCGACTACCCTCCCACGGGGGCCTCAGTTTCCTCAGCCGTTAAATCAGCCACTCGATCCCTCAAGTCACTTCCCATCCCAGAATTCCATGTCTCTCTGAGCCTCGGGTCTGTGTCTGTGAAACAGAAATCATGGTAATTCCTGCTGAGACTCTGTGGGTGTCGTGGATGGGAAAGTGGCGAGTATGCTGTGATGTGAAGTCTTCATTCCCCTCCTGGTTTTCATTATTTGGTACATACCATTTTTTTAAATAAGGACCATAACCCCTTTTAAACTATAAAGTGCTACATAAATGTGAGATAAAAATAAAAACACAACATTCTTTGGGTGCTTTGCCTGTACCATCTCCTTTTATCCTGGTGCCCTTAACAAGCCCACTGTACAGATGGGCAAGTCGAGGTGTGGAGAGGAGCTGGTCACAGAGCTGACCAGTGGTGGGGCCCAGGTCCACGCTCTGGACCCCCTGCTGCCCTGAGCCAGGACCCCATGGAAGCCCCCAGGGGTGTGCGGCCGCCTGTTTTCAAAGCGGCTCTGGCTTCTGGGTGGAGGGAGGCATTGCAGGAAGGCAACTTCGCTGAGCTGAGGCAGAGCTGGGGATGGTGAGCAGGGAGCCTTGGCCGACCCTTCTGCGTCCAGCCCTGGGCCCCAGCTTGGCCATGCAGCCCCCTGCGAGCCCCGCACCCATGGGCTCCCAACCTTTCAGGCCAAGATCGCTTCCCTGGTCCGTAAGTGCCGAGAGAGGAATAGCCTGATCACTCACCTGCTGCGGGAGCTGCACAGACGTGGGCCGGCGAATCTCCTGCTCTCCGAGTTGGTGCAGAACATGGTGAACGACGTGGCGCTGGCCGAGTACACAGCCACCTTCCTGGCTCCGGGAGCCCCAGAGGTAGATTCCTATGGACAGCCCTGTCCCTGCTTCCTGTGGGGGCTGTGGGCATATCCGTTGCATTCATCCGCCTGACCTAACTGCCCCTCCCTCCCTCTGCCCAAGGGCACTGCCGCAACACTCCCTGTGCCTCCTCTGTGCCAGCGGCTGTGCTGTGGGCTGGCATGCGAAGGTGATTCTGGTGGTCCTCACTCTTAAAGGGCTTGCAACATGGTGGAGGGAACAGACACAAACAGAAATTTTAATTCAGTGCCACACATGCATCATCGCGTGTGTGTCTGGAAGCTTTGCCCACCTGGTGGCCTCCTATCCATCCTTCATGGCACAGTTCAAGTGTGACCCTGACCAGGCAGCCTGCTCCGTACCCATAACCACAGAATTAACCACACCCTCCTCTGTATGTTACACATGGACATGAGTGACGTGGCACATGCGAGGGATTTTCCCCATATTGTTATGGGAGTTTATTGGCACCTCTCCGTTGGGTCCAGAGCCACTCCATTGCCATCTCTGTCTCCCCAGTGCCTGGCTCTGAGAGAAGCTGCTCAGAGAATGTTTGTTGAATGAATGAAGATCTCCTCTCCTAATGTTTAACAAAAGAGGAAACTGAGGCCAGAGCGGTTAGGAGATGTGCTCAAGGTCATATGGGCTGTGTGGTGGTGATGAGTGCCAGTTCCCTGGTCCCACTCTGGCAAAGGTGCTCCTGAGCAGCAGTGCTTCAGGCACCCGTGAGTGCTGCAGGCACATACAGCTGCCCACACACATACACACGGCCCATTCCTAGGGACAAGCCAGCTACGCCCCCGCCGGGCTCGCTCGGCTCCTTATGGCACGAAGGCGAGATGAGCTCCCGCAGTGATCCCAGACGGCTGTCCCCACACTCCCCGGAGGCCGTGCCTACAGGGCATGCTCCAGCCACTGCCAACCAGGGCCGATTCTCCCTTCAGCCCTTCCCAGCCTGGTCTCTGCAAGGCCAGCCGCCTCTGTCCCTTCCTTTCCCCCACGGCCTCCAGAGAGTCCGAGATGTCCTCTGGTCCAAATCGCCACACAGCCAAGGAGACCAAGGCCTGCTCAGGGCCACTTCTTGGCTGGGTCCAGAGCCAGACCTTGAGTCCAGAGCCCCAGACTCCCAAGCCAGTACTCTTCTCTCTGCCTGAGGGGTTCAAGCCTCCTTCAGAGCTACAGTAGGGACAAGAAAAGAGGGTAGAATCTTGTTGAAGTGCCTGGCACAGTCCCTGGGACGCACTCAGGGCCCAATAACTGTGTGTTCAGTGAGGCAGGACTGAAAGCAAAGTTCCAGGGAGGTGTCAGACGCAGCCAGTGTCACCCTGGAAGGCCAGCTGGCTGTCTGCTGAGGGGACATCATAGCAGTGAGGGGCTCACTTTCCAAGAGCTGCTCCACAGTCTTGCAGCCTCCAAAACTAGAACTGAAATGTTTGCTGGGGTTGGACAGGCTGCCTTACAATAACCAAACTCACAGAGACTGATGTATAAACCAGAAAATTAATTTATTCATTTACTATGAGAAATAGAATTACTGTGCAGGCTAAAGTATTGGACGGAAGGGTGAAAACTTGTCAGCGTATTCTCTCCCTATAGTCAAGTTATTTGGGAAGTCAAATTCATTCATTCATTTTTTCATTTGTTAGTCAATAAACATTTGTAATCAGAAGGTCGGGTCTAGGTCTTGGGAGCCTAGAATGAGAACAGGGAGAGTTGATAGTGTCGTCATACCGATGCACTCATCTCCTGTGAGAAAGTGCCCCGGGCCTGGACGTGCCTCCCCTCGTACCAGGGTGTCCCTGCCAGACCTTTGAAAGGCCACAGCCAATTCTCAACTCCCAGGGTGACCAACCCGCTGACCGACAGTCTCCTGACGTGGCTGCCTCAGGCTTTGGTCTTGACTGGGCTTGGCATCTGCTCCCTCCTTTTCAGGCGACTTTGAATCTGCCTGACCCATTTTGCGTTATTTATAACTCTTGTTTCAGAGAATATTTCAGCTCTCAGAGGACACCCCCCTTTTCATGATCTGGGCGGCAGTGCCCGTTCCCTACACAAAGCACAAAAACCTGGCTCTGCCATTTCAATTCACGAATACTTATTGGGCACCTACTGCCACGGGCCAGGTGTGGTGCCGGGCACTGGGGGAAGTGGTGAGCCACAGAGGCCAAAACCTGCAGCAGCTGAGGCAAGGAAATCGTTGCACATTGTAGTAAGTGTCACATGGGAAATAGACAGGGTCTCAGACAGAGACTGACTTATATGAGTGTGTCTTTGGGAAAGACCCTGAATTTCTTTGAGCCTCAGTTTTCTCATCTGTAAAATAGGAATAGGACAACCTACTTGGCAGAACTGTTGTGAAGCCTGAATGAGCTAACTTGTCAAGCACCTTGCATGGGGTCTCCCCCATGGTAAGAACCTGGTCCTTATGTGGGCAGTTGTCAAGGAGACAGGCCCTTTAAGGGGTGGGGAACCTGCAGCCTCTGATTTCAAGATTCTTTTTTAAGCACCAAAGGGGCAAGAAAAGCTTCATCTTTCTCTGCTGCACCCCTTTTATTAATAATAAAGGGATTTGTTCTGTAAAATTTGGATTCAGTCAAAAGGCTGCACTTAAGGACCTAGAAGGCCACAGGTTCCCCACCCCTGGATGACCTTAGGAGAGGACACTTATAGGTACCACAGACAACGTGCAGGCACTGTTTTAAGTGTTTGCTGTAAATTAACTCAGGTGGTCCTTCTTTCCATAAGGAAGGGACTTTTATTATCCCCTTTTCAGACAAGAAACCTGAAGCTCAGGAGGTTACAAGTCTTGTCGAAGACGCACGTCTATAAGCAGCTTTCTGACTCAGCAGTTAAGTCACTTGCCTAAGCTGTGGAGCTACGGTTTGAACCCGTGGGGAGTCTGTGCACAGATACTGAGGGCAGTGACAGCTGTTGTGCAGGGCTGCTGGGAAAACGGGCAGCAGCCGAGGTCTGGCACATGCTAAGCCCTTGATGCATCAGTCCCTCCTGTCCCTGAAAGGCCAATCTTTGGTGTGCAGAATCTGTCCAGGTATAAGGCAGTGAAAAAAAATTTTGTAATGTGTTTAAGAAACCAAGAGAGCTCCATTCTGGCTGCATTGTGGGGTCCCTAGGGGAGGCATGGTCGGAGGCCAGGCTGGATGGAAGGTCACGGGCACCTGTCCACCCACAGGGTGTTTGCACTCTTCTTTAGTTAATGAGGAGCAGGGTCAGAGTAGCTTCAGGATGACAAATCCATCAGGGTGTGTGGGCTCCGCTGAGCTGCAGCCAGGAGAGGCCATGCACGGTGCAGCTCCTCTGTTGCAACAGCTGGGTAAAGCCCCCGGCCCAGGCAGCTGAGCAGAGCCCTGGAGGAGCACCGAGTCCCCCATGGTGGTGGTGGCAGCTCCTCCCACTGGCAGCTGGGTAGGAAGCAGATCCAGAGCTCCTTGTTTTATGGGCAGTAACTCTCATTTCAGAGAACACAGATGGAACCCCGATGGAGGCCTTTGGGCGCTGGCACGGAGCCTGGGACGGCTGCCCGGCCGGCTGGGGAGACACTAATGGGCTTGGGCTGTGATGTGCCAGAGCAGAGAGGGGTGGGTTCCGGGACCCCTGAGGCCAGGTGGTGGAGGGCTGGTGTACCTTCCCGAAACACCCTTGAAGGGTCTGGACCCCAGGGTGCCCGCAGTGTCCTGAGTCACTCCTATTCTCTGGCCCCTGCCCTTGGGATGGGGGCTCACACTAACCACAGACATCGGGAGTGGATGGGGTGTAGCGGGGCTGGGTCCCGACTGGACAGGCCGCTTCATGTATCCACTCCAAGCTGCGACAGCCAAGACTCACAGTGCCCTTCCCCTTGCGGCACTCTGCAGGGACTCATGCACTCCGTCCTCCCAGCACCCCGCTTTGAGGAGGGGGCTGAGCCTCGCAGCGGTCCAAGGGCTGGCTAAGGGGTGGCTGGGCCGGGGAACTAGTCCTTCTCAGCCCCGCCCTTTCAGGAGGAGGCGGTGTGGCCTGGTGCTCACCCCTGTGGCCAGGCGGTCGGGGCAGTGACCACCTCTCATCACCGCACTCGATTGAGTCTTTATCTTTTAATTTTCTTTTCTCGCCCTGGTTTGGGCGCGTGGTGGAAATTGAGCTTTAGTCAGTTCGGCCCCCAGCACGTGGTGATGGGGTTGGGGCTGCGGTCCTCAGGCTGCCATCTGTGCTGGCATTTGCTGATGCGCCGTCCGGGTCACCAGTATCCACCGGTCACCCTTGCATCCACCTGGTTTCCCTCGTCCAGCTCTGCAGGTTCTTTCCAGCTCAGGTGTCTGTTCTAGGGGGGGAGGCGGGAGGATTCCATGAGGTCAGCTTGGCCAGCTCCCCCATGCTGCCGTTGGCTGGGAACACAGGGGTCCTGCTGCCTCCCTGGCATTAGCTGGGGATGGTGCAAGGGGAGGACAGGCTCCCTCTGCTCTTGGATTCCTGAAACCTCTCTGGGGGCTCTTAATTCCACCTTGTCCCCTACACTTGCCTTGAGTGGCGGGCTCGAGGCGCCTTCTTGGGTCCCCTTTAACTTCCTCTCCAATCCTCCCCCCACCTCCAGGCCCAGAAGACCTATTTTCTCTGGCTTTTGCCTGGACCCAGGCTGCTGACATTCCCAAGCCGGGAATGAGATGCCCTTGCTGTTCATTTTTGGCTATGTCAGCCCCTGCCCCCAAGACCTTGGAGACAGGTGCTCAGGTACCAAAGGGGGAGGGGAGGGGTGTCAGGGCTCACCTGGGACATGGCAGTGGGCAATGTGGCAGCTCATTCTCCTGCCCACACCCAAGGTCTGGCCCGGGGTCTGCTCCACAAATGGGAGAACTTGATGCCTTGTCCCCTCCTTAGCTCTCTGAACTCCTGGGATGTGAGGTTTACTGTCTTCTTTCCATGAATGGAGAGTCACTTGCAGACAAAGACACCTGAGTCTAAATAATTACCCACCTCGTGAACTTGGTGCTTGCCCTTCACTGCTCTAGGCCTCCTGTCCTCATAGGCCAGGTGGGGGCTGCTGTCCTCTGTGGGGCTCTGTGAGTTTGAATAAGAGCCCGTGTCAAATGCCCCTGCATATGCCCCAGCATAGCACCTGTCACACACAGGCACCCACAAGGTTTGGGGCACCCCAGTTTCACTCCCCTGGGGGAAGTCAGGGGCCTTGGCCATAGCAGCTGTGGAGAGTCATCCAGACCCGGCAGAGCTGCAGGTGACCTAGTAAGGAAGCTGCTAATTTTACCTCCTCTCGCTCTGCTGTTTCCTCTTCCCTCCGCCTCCTGCTTTCCTCTGGGTATTAGTCAACGAGCTCTATGTATGGGCTTCAGAAATGGAATCTGGTGTAAACGAGGAGCCGCAAGCCTCAGGTGGTTGAAGGACTGTCCCTCAAACCCCTGAACTCCCCTAATTCATTAAGTCAGCAGCCCCCAAGCCTGGGCCTCCAAAGATCCAGGCAATTATTTTCTCTTTAGCTCTTGCCTTTTATGAAACTTAGAATATTTCCCCAAATGTTTACACGGGGAGAGAGGCAGGGCTCGGGAGAGTGCAGGGCCAGGCTCTACCTGTCCCCACTCTGTGCCGCGCATTTGGGAGACGTGCCTCCTCCTTTCATTCTGGCAAGCCCCTGAGAGGAACGTGCTAGAGCTGCACCTTCACTCTGTGGATGGAGAGGGTGATCTTCAGAGAGTTCAACTGACCTCAGCAAGTGGCAGAGCCAGGATTTGCCCCAGAATGCCTGGCCCTGGAGCCACTCCGGGCCCGTGGGACAGGTGAGGGGCTGGAGGCAGACAAGGACCCATGCACCCTCGCCACGTGCTGAGTGCAGTGCCACCCCTGAGTCAGGGCAGTGCATCCGAGGCTACTCTGTGGACATGAAGGGAACGAAACCTCATTCCCACATCTAATGAGGAGACACCTGACTCCAGGCCCGGGGCAATGCGCTCACAGTGAGCAGAGGGCACAGAGAGACTGACTGGGGAAGGAGCCTCCTGGGGCAGGAGCCCAAAGCAGGCCTTGAGGGATAAGAGCGGGTTTTCTTAGCTGGGAGGGCAAGACTGAGAGACCTGCCGTGCAAAGGCATGGGGCGTGCAAGTTCACGGTGCTTGAAGGCACAGCAGCACTGGTGGGAGGTGAAGTGACGTGCTCTAAGCACAGTGTGCCTGGTCCGGAAGGCTCCCCACAGGTGGTGCTGTGGCTGGGCTATTACCAGAAGCCTGTTGATCTGTAACCCATGCTCCTGGGTATTAGTCAGTCAGTCCACGCTAGAGGGGACCATCACTGGGCCAGTTGTCACAGAGCAGCGCAGTAGGGACTGTGTGAGGGGAAGGTGGCTGAGCTCCGCCAGGGAGAGTCAGGGAGGACTTCACAGAGGAAGGGGCATTTGAGTTGGGTCTTGGCATCTACCTAAAAGTTGGCCAGAGAAAGAAAGAGGCAGGGGATGGCCTGTGCAAATACGTGGAGGCTGCACACGGCCAGGGTGTTGGAACTGGGGAAGGGGAAGAAAGATGACACAGTGGCACCGCACACAGGCTCCTGCCCCAGAAACACCCAAGAGGAAGCAGGATGCAGGCTGCTGGTCTGGGATCGACTCTGTCGGCCTTGACGATCCAGCAGTTGCTCTTATTCAGCCACGTGGGGGCTGCTGGGCCGACCAGTTGCGTGACCGTTGCTGCCTCACCCCCCTCAGCCCCTGCGCTCTGGTGGGACCAGGAGGATGCTGTCTGTATGGAGGCGCAGATGGCAGGTGCGGGGTCCAGCCTGACCTGAATGGCTGAATCAGGGGCTGCGGGGGGGACGTCAGAGCACCAGATGCCCTCGTTCTAAAAAAAATTTCTTTTAACAGAGGTTGCTAAACCTCTGTTATTACTGTCTCTGTTTGGAGATTTAATTTGAGTAAAGGAAATGGAATCATTTTCTTGGGCTTTGGTTCCTAAGAGCAGAACCGAATCCTGGTGTCCTTTGAGGGTGGTGGACAGAGAAGGAGGGAGGCCCCATCTGCAGCCTCACGCGAGCAGGCAGGGCCGATCCGAGCACAGCGTGCAGTTTGGGCAGGGAGGGGGCGAGTGGCCCTGCTCGGGCCCAGTTTCAGTCGCCTACACGAGGCCTTCTCTCGCGTGCCGCGCAGAATAACTGCTGACGTGCTTTCTCTTCCAGGCAGGCCACCACCTGGATACGGAGTCTGAGAGGACAGCAGTGCTGGCAGGTCAGTGTGACTTTCAAGTAGGAAAAGTCTGTGTGCTCAGCAAAGTCCAGGCCAGCCCTGTCACGTTCTCACAAAAGGGAGGAGGACCCGCTTTCTCCCTCCCCCTTGCCCCCCTGGCCCGGCCTTCTTATTCCACAGCCGAAGCAGAACATGTTGGAAAAATACAAAAGTGTGCAAACTCCTCGGCCCTGAAGTTTCACTCCTGCAAGCTCATCCTAAGCAAATAATTCTATATGTGGAAAAGCTCTATGGACAGGTGTATCCATGCTAGTGCGTCCGGAAAAAAACCTCAGTATTTACTGTAATTAACTCATATAATCAGTGAAATATAATTTAGTAACTAAAATGATGCTGGCAAGCACCATCTGACAGCATGGAAATTATTAACAAATGGTGGGGTGTGGAATGGTTCATAGGGTTACAGTTATGTAACTACACGTGCACATCTGTGTATGATCAGCAACCTAGGCTAGGACATAAACTATTGATAAAATATTGACTGCGGTTACTCAGAGAGGTGGGAACATGAGTGATTTTTTTTGTTCTGTTGTTTTTATTATTAAGAAAATTAAGATGCAGCCTGACCAGATGCAATTTTCCCGGGCCTTGTTTAAGTGCAACTTACTATTATCAGCATGGGAGTGGGGCCGGGCTTCTAAGGATTTGTTCAGTGTTGTGTTCATATCAGGTGCTCACAAAAAGCACAGGGGAAGTATAGATGGTGATACCTTTAAGTCTGAGCTGCTCTTGAAATCTGCTCATCTGGTGGTTCTTATTACTAGATTCTACTCTTGCCAGCTGTGTGATCTTAGTTGAGTTGATTAACCTCTCTGAGCCACAGACTCTTATTTTTAAAAGGAGGATAATATGAGTTTCCTCAGGAGTGTCCAGTACCTGGCCCATGGCAGGGTGTCGATACACGAGAGGCCTGTTCTCAGTCTTTAAGTGGCCAGGATGGGCCGGTCCTTCTGTCCCCACAGCCTGACTTGACACCTGTTTTCACAGCTGGAGTGTCTGAAATTCTAGCTGGGCTGTTTCAGCCACTAATTTTCTCTGTACCCTCAGGCAAGCCTCCTCCCTTCTGTGGGCTCAGCTTCCTCCCCTTTCAAAGAAGGAAATGTGCTAGATTGATTGAGTTATATTTATTCGTTCCACATTTCTGGAGGGCTGCCATGTACTAAATCCCAGGTGGGTGTTGCAGGGCTTGCAAATATAAGTTGGCTTGCAAACGTGGTGGTCCCCGAGCTGAATGCGCTTGCAGCCGGGTAGGCAGAGGGAGGCAGGCAGGTTTCTAGGATACCCCAAGACCATGACAGCACCATCAGAGGGGTGTGGATGAGGTGCTGGGAGAGTTCAAAGGCCTCTGAGAGTGCCTCTGTCATGGGGCGGGGGGATCTGGGAATGACCAGGGCAACAGCCAGAGAATGAAAAAGATTATTACAAGGCTCAGAGACTTGTTGACTTTTAAAATGGGTTCCTGGGTTGAGGCCTGACTGAGAATTTTCTCTTCTAGCTCAGAAATATCTCTTGAATCCTGGAGTGGACAGTGTCCTCCAAAGCTCACGGTGTCCAGAGTCCTGGCCTGTTTCCAAGGCTGAGTGGCCAGCACAGACGGCTCACCGGGATTCTCTGAAGGTGAGAGGACACCAGTCACCGAATTTCCTAAATAAACTTTTTTGTTGAAAGTACAACACACCGACAGACAAGGGAACGGCTCGTGAGTGTGCAGCTTAACGAACCATCCCAGTGATACACACCCCAAAGCCCCCCGCAGTTCCAGAAATAGAACGTAACCAACACCCCACCAGTGCCTGGTGCCGCCTCTCAGTCTCTGCCTAGTATGTATTTTTATTTTTTGTTTGTGGCCAAATCGTGTGTCCTAGGTCTGTTTTAGTGAGTGCTGGACATCGTGTGTGGAAACTGGAAGACATAGTCTGGGGTTCTCCTGGCAGCCTCTCCCTGCTGCTCTGGCCGGGGGCGGTGGGTGGGGGGTCTTCCTCACAGGAGGCCAGGCCGGGGGGAGCCTCTGCCCTGAGCAGGCCGGGCTGTCTCCTCCCTCCCACTCCTGGGCCGTGGAAGCCTGTGGTTTCTCAGGGCCCCCTGCCCCGTTGGCTCGCGACAGCTCTCAGCTGCGTCTTTCACGCGCAGACCCTGCCCCTCCAGGGGAAGTGCGGCCCCAGTGCCCTGCTCGCTTCTCGTGACTTCTCTCTTGCTGTCAGTTTTGGTCCCACGAGTCCTCACAGCCTTGGTAGCTGTCCGATGGTTTCGAGCAAATGTTTTGTTACATTTTCCCGGCTTTTCTAGTTGTGCTTACCGCAGGTTTGGTCCAACACACCCTGATTAGTCATCGCCAGGAAGACAGTCCTCTCTGTCTTCCCAGAGAAAACTTATTTTACTCATGAGCTTTGGAGTCTGACCGACCCGAGTTCAAATCCCAGTCCTGTCCCTTGTTAGTTCTGCGTGATGTTGGGCAAAGTACCCGATCTGTCTGTGCAACTCTCCTCATCTGTAAAATGGGGCCAATACTGCCCGCTACTGTTGTGAGGATACAAATCGGGCTAGCAGGGCTGAGTGTGCGCCTGGACCGTTGGAGGTGCTCAAGGGAAAAAAGAAAAGCAGCCATTACTCAGAAGGAAAACTGATCTTGCTCATCTTATTTATCGCTTTTCTTCCCTTCTTTTATTCCTATGGTTTCTCTCCTGCCTCCATGATTATAGCAATTTTTTTATCTAAAAAATGGAGACAACAATATTTACCTCTCAGGCTTCTTGGGACAAGTCAGGGAAATCACGCATATGAAGTATTTATTACAGCGCCTGGCACAGAGGAGGTGTCAAAAACATGATGGCAGTTGTTACTGACCTTCTTAACCTTTTTTTTATGACTGGCGAGTTTCATTTTAAATTACTTGTCTACAGGCTTATTATCTAGAAATAAAAACAAAGCTTTGATCTTTCCCTAGGAAAATTACCTCTGACTTTGGATTTTCATCTACCTTATCACAAGCAGGTGGAAGGTTCCGTCTGTTCCAGACAAAGGGAACGTTTGCAGAGCTGGGAGGCTGCGGGCTCACAGGGTGCCGGGGGTGGCAGGCAGCCAGGCCAGAGCACGTCGCAGGCAGGGCCAGAGAGGAGTGTTTATAGCAACAGCATGGACCAGAAAACACTCCTGTTCCTGGAAATCTTACTGCATGCCAGCGTTAGTTCACCCGGCCCTACGAGGGGCTCACAAAATAGATTTCAGCATCATCCCACTTTACCTGTGAGGAGAGGTGGCGCACAGCTTACCCGGGTCACACAGCGAGTCAGCAGCAGAGCTGGGGTCCCCAGCCAGGCTGCCTGGCTCTGGAGCTGCCCTCTGACCGGTGTGTGGCCAGACGGAGCCGGGCTTGACTGGGGGAGGACGGGCACCGTCCGTCCTGACTCCCTGGGAGTCCCAGTCTGGAACTCAGGGTGAGAAAACGCCCTCCGGTGTCTGCTCTTGGTGGTAGAGCCAGAAACCTGTGGCATAGCTTTTGAGGCATAGGGATAAACTGAACGTGCAGATAAACCGAAAATGCAGCTTAATGCCCTCATGGTTCCACGTTTCTCATTTTTTCTTCAACTTTATCCGAAGTTATCACCACAAAGGTGGAATGCCACTGGACTAAAAACCCTTCTGCTGTTGGAAATAATGTCAAGTCTGCAGCGGACTTTCTTTTCTTTGCAGCAAGATGACAGAATGTCAATGTAACCATTTTTGTTTGCATGCTTTATTCCTGCGGTCCCCAATCCAGCCCGTGGCCTGTTGGGAACCAGGCCACACAGCAGGAGGTGAGCGGCGGGCGAGCAAGCGAAGCTTCGTCTGTATTTACAGCCGCTCCCCATCGCTCGCATCACCCCCGAGCTCCGCCCCTGTCAGATCAGCGGGGGCGTTAGGTTCTCAGAGGAGTGCGAACCCTACCGTAAACTGCACATGGAGGGATCTAGGTTGCGGCTCCTTATGAGAATCTCATGCCTGATGATCTGAGGTGGAGCCGAAGTGGTGATGCCAGCGCTGGGGTAGCTGCAAATACTGATCATCATTAGCAGAGAGGTTTGACTGCACAATAAATGTAATGCGCGCGAATCAACTGGAAACCATGCCCTGCCCCAGTCTGTGGAAAAATTGTCTTCTAGGAAACCAGTCCCTGGTGCCAAAAAGGTTGGGGACCACTGCTTTACACAGCACCTGGCCCATAGGGGACCTTCTGTAGGGTGTGAAGTCCACACACAGGTGAGAAAGATTTCTCAAAGTTTATTTACTCTCTCTCCGAAGAGAGAGAGGGCGCAGTGCCAGAAATAGAGGCGCTGGCCCTGAGGCCAAACGACTCTGGCTCTTTACTAGGGGAGGCCGGGGGGAGGGATTTATGACTGGAGCCCAATTAGTAAAAGACAGATGAAAAGTGCTGTGTTGGATTTTTCTGTTTCTCATGTAGCAAATTGATAACAGAAACTAATTTCTTCTTTCCTCTCGATAATGGGAGACATCCGGTGCCGCCTCTTCTTGAGGAAGCGAGAAAAGTTCACACTCCTACTGTCCACTCAAGAACTTTTTCAAGACTGTTTAAATAATACTCAAAAAAACCTTTCATAGACAGTAAATTTTAATGTCACTTTACCTTCTTTTGTTTGCTCAGCTTCTTCTAACTGCTAGGTACACATCTCTGTAGGAGAGAGATTCATGTTACTAACCTTAGGAACAGAGTTTATGCCACTCTAAGTGGCTGTCAGTCAAAAATTTATTTTTCTTGTGAGCCCGTGAGTAAGCCTGTCCTTTCACCTTCCAAAACACCTGTTGGGTGAATGGTTAGAGAGAGGAGGGCACTCGAGCTCCTTAAGATCCAGAGGGTCACGTGGCATCTTGTCCCGGTTCGCCGTGCTGCGTTTTCACCCGCGGTCTTGGGTCTGTTCAGCTGTCGTGGGCATCTGGGAACAGAGCTCCCTGCCCGGGGCACACACAGATTGCGAGTCATGTATCTGGGCTGGCTCTGGGTAAGAGCTTCCCATGGTGAAAATGAACTTGTTAAATAACCACACTAGGGGATTAGCGACCTACAAGCGAATGAGGTCATGGAGATTTGAAGGGCAGTAACTAAATTTGTCACATGTCACAAGTATATTACTGTATGGATGAGCTTACGGGAAAAACAGGGGAGGGGAGCCTAAGAATACACAAAAATATCCTGGAAAGGCTGGAAAACCTTTAGCGAATGAAGAAATGTTTAGCCCCCTATAACATAAGCCTGATCCTATCCCTCTCCCCCTTAAGACCCAGCACTGCATCCCCACCTTCAGCAGTCGACTTAGTGGAGCAGCGTGCAGGCTCGGGAGCCACATGGCCTGGCTTCAAATGCTGGCTCAGCCTCCTGTTAGCTGTGTGGCCCTGGGCAAGTCACTTGACCTCTCTGGGCTTCTGTTTCTTCATGTGTATAACGGGATGATAAGAATAAGAATAATACTTGCCTCCTTGGTATTTTGTAAAGATTACATGAATCAACACATGTAAAGTGCTTAGGCAACGTGCAGCACATCATGAGAGCTCCATAAGTGTGCACTGTCATAGGTCAAGCCATATGAAATTGCCAATATTATACTACCCTTTCCTTGCAAAAACAGTAGTTTCATATGGTTTAAACTATTATTATTATTAACAGATAAAGTCCAGACTTCTGCAGTTGGTGTTTGCATTCTATAATCTGCCCGGAATGACCTTCAATGTTTAACATGCAGCAGAATCCTGCTCCTCCCAAAAGTCAAGCTCAGACCCCACCTCCTCCATGAGGCCTTCCTAGCTCCTCAGTGTGCAGTCAGCACTTCGCTCCTGGGGCCTCCGTCAGCGCCTGTGTGGGCCTCTCTTCCCGCTCGACTCTGCAGTAATTGTTTATGTGCCTGCACCGCGGGCACCTGGAGGGCAAGAACCAGGTCAGGCTTGGCACACAGGAAGGTGCCCAATGGTCACTGCTTTGCCTACTCTGCTGTCCTGCCCCTTTCTCAGCCAGCCGCCACTGACAGGGCAGACGGCACTGTGCATGCAGAACTGCTGCCGCACGTCCTCCCGGGGTTGGTGGAAAGGCTTGCTCCGTTCCACTTATCTGCCTGGCGGGGCCCGGGCACGCCAGCCACACCCCTGAGAGGAGCGAGAAAAGGCACAGGACGGACTCGCACGTCACTGAGCAAGGAGGTCCTTCCTGGCATTTTCAGGGAAGGTGCTTAGGAGACGTGAGAGGCTGGGTGTGAAGGGACAACACCTGTGTAACAGTGGTTGGCGAAGGAGACAGAGAATAAGGGTTTGAAATCGGGTGGGCTTGGCTTTGAACACTGAGCCATTTAGAGCCTGAAATTTGAACCGTTCCCTCATCTGTAAAGGGGGTCTGATAATAGCTTGTTGGCAGAATTAAGTGAAAACAAGTGACCCGGTGCCTTCGAGAGAGTCCTGGGAAGCGCTGGGCGTGCGGTTGGCAACCAGTGGACGTTGGTTCTCCTTTAAAGGGAAGGTCATTTTCTGTTGTCACTGGGAATAGAAAATTTATAGAGGACATGCATTCCACAGGGACACCCAGCAGTGATTGCACTGTTAGGTGCCTGCCGGATGGCATGGCAAGAGAGCCTTAGCCTGCCCCAACCTCAGTTTCCGCATCCACAATGCAGTGATGACAGTGTGTGCCTCACTGAACTGTAACAGGAAGCAAGCTGATGTACCAGGAGTATTTGGTGCCAGGCACAGAAAGAGCTCAGTAAATGTTAATTATGGTTGTCATCTCTTCCTTCGATAACATGTGTGATCAGAGAGCTTTTATAAATATGTAGAAGCAGAAACGATTTCGTTGTCCTCTTGCCTGCAGCTTCCCCTGCCATCGGGGCCCACACTTGATCCAGGACCGTGCCTGGCAGCCGTCGCTGTGGAACCAGGACCCCCTGCAAAACAGCTGCAAGAAAAAGGCAGAATGCCCTGCCCTGGCCTCCAAGCCGATGGCCCCCCAGCAGCCGCTGAGCTCCTGAGCCCGGCAAGGAACCTGGCTTTTCACCAAGAGCTTAGACAAAGCATTTGCAGCAATTCCCAGGTCAATAAATCACCACTGGAGTTATAAATTTAATAGGACCACTCATTCTCCGGGGCCATTTCATAGACTCCATAAATATTTGAAGCAGAACCTTCGGAGAGTGCTTTAAGAAATTGGTAGCAATCAAAGCCCTCATTTAGTGGCAAGTGGTATTGCCTTTGGCTTAGGGATTTGTGTTCGATGTCACAGCTTTGCAGAAATGCTGGGCTTGCAAATTCTGTGTAGTTTGGCTTTGACAAGTGTCAAGGTAGCAAAGGAAATATTTACTGTACCCAAACCTTTTAAATGAGTAGACTGGGCATGGTTTTAGCCCCCAGGGCAAAACTGGGCCATGTCTGGAGACATTTTTGGTTGTCGCAACTGAGACACTGCTACTGGCACCTAGTTGAGTAGAGGCCAGGGATGCTGCGAATCATCCTACAACGCACAGGCCAGCCTCCTATGGCAAAGACTTATTCAGCCCACATGTCAACAGGGCCCAGACTGAGCACCCAGGACTGACCTGGGAACTCCTAACGTTGTCAGCCATGGAGCATTTTTGTTATTTTCCTGCCCCTAAGGCCCCTACCGTATTTTAAAAGATTTTAATCTACTAAATGAAATGCCTAATTTGAGGAACTATATATTTTACATTTAAAAATATTAAAACCAACCAGAACTTTCTAATCAGTCCATTCACTCTAAATCCACCGTATGCCAGGCAGTGTAGTATGTGGGGGAAAGAGATGAGTCGATGCTGGTCCCTGCCCCAGAGATCTCGGGGCAACAGGAGAGTCACACGTGTAAATGAGTAAGTTGTCCTGCAGTCAATTGTTACATGTGCCGTGAGAGATGGGACACAGGGTAGGGTCAGTTCTGTGTGGTGCAGGGGGAATTGGAAGTCGGCCACAGAGGAATGGGGGAGCACAGTCCCATGGGGGAGGGTGCTACAGGCACAGGAAACAGCATGTGCAAAAGCCCTGAGGCATAAAACTGAACTTTAGATGAGCCACTGGAGGAGGAGTGGGCACAGCAGCCCTGGCCAAACTAGCTGCAGGCAGTCACTGCCTTGTTCCCATCTAGCACCCCTTCCTTCCCCGAGAACTGGGGCCAGTGCCCTGACTCAGGTGTGCGACCCAGGAGCAGAAGAAGAATGCCTCCGTCCTGAGGTCAGTCCACCCAAAAAGGGAGTCCAGGGGGACTTGGACCAGTGAGCCAGACCTGTCCCGGCTCACTGACCAGAGACCATCTGTCTCTATGGGAAGGGGCTGGTGAGGGGCTTGAGGGAAAGGTCAGTGCTACCTGCCCCACTCTGTTCCCCCCGGAGGTGGTTGTCCCTTCATGGAAGGATGGGGTAGGGGGGACAAGGACAGAGAACCCAGGGTTCCCTGGAAGTAGACAAAGTCTACAGATTTTGTGTTAATGTATTTTAACTTTTTATTTGAAATGCAAATTGCAGAGAGTTCCCGTATGTATACCCTTCCCTTGGCTTCCCCTGATGTTAACATCTCATGTAACTTATCATAGTACAATTATAGAAACTAGCGGGTTTTATTTTGAGGAAAATTGGGGAGCCATTGGAAAGTAAGAAAGGCAGCATCAACACGCTGAGTTGCTACTGTTTAAATTAGCTTGTGGGGCTTTATGATGGGTAAGCATATTTGTCCCTGTATTCTCAGATTGGTTTACCAGCAGATCCGTCTATTCATGTATTCAATACGCATTTAGTGGTGGCTGCTGTGTGAGTGTCTGGTTCGGTGCTAGGGAAAGAGAAATACAGACGATGCTTTCTGCCTTGGTCTTCAGGGATCTCCCTGTTACCACCCCGCCATGGGGTCCCCAGATTGGAAACCACGGCTGTGATAGCTTTTGCCGTTTCGGCCTCCACAGTGCCCCTGTCATCTCCAAGTACGAGGCGACCTGCTGAGCTGGTCAGTGACATTGGCTTTGTGATACCCCCTTCTGCCTGGCCCCTCCCCCTTTATTTTGGGACAACGTCATAAGCTTCATTGTTGGGGACACGATGGAGAGAAGGTGGAAACCTGGTGCAATCCAGGACATCAGCTGAAGCTTTTTGCAGCCAGCAGGACACAGCACGTGCCAGTTCTGGTCTCCAGGACGCTCCTGAGAGGCCCAGACGTGCGTGCCCCTCCTGCCGTGCTCACATTCTGGGCCTGGGTAGAGAGGCGACCCAGGAACATCCATTAAAGGAAGCCAAGGCAATCTTTGCACCTTAACCTGATGATTCCATAATAAATCATGTTCCCAAGCCAGAAGCCACTTACCACCCCGGGCCATGGGTTTCCGCCTGGGGTGGCACTTTGAGTTGGCTCAGGCTTTGTGCTGTGACTCCCGGGGGCACTTTTGCAATGGTGGATGGCAGACTCCTGCACTCTCCTTGCCTGGAATGTAGACCCCAGCCCTTGGAAGGTGGACCAGGTGTGGCGTGGCCGGCCGGGACGGGACCTGCTTGGGCGACCTGGCAGGGTCTGGCAGGAACTTGGCATGTAGGAGCTGGTCTCGGGCCACCCCACACGCAGGGAACGACACTGTGAGTGAGCCCGAGGCCTCTGGAGACCAGCCAGATGGGCCAGCCTGGCGCTGTAGCAGAGAACAATTTGTCAAACGCGCTGTCTGCAAGCAAGAATGGTGGACTTCCCTGGAGCCGGAGCCCTAAACCTAGCGAGGTAAATGCACCCCTCCCCCACTGCGCAAAAGGGCTTTTAGGCAAATCAGGTGCGAGGGTTGACTTGGCCCCCAGCCAAGCAGTGGAGGTGTTAAGTGCAATCTGTCTCCCTGTGCTGATTCATTTTCCTGTGCTCCTGGGGGGCATTTTACTTGAGTGGCAGAGGTGTTCTGCCTAGCACATGCTTCCCTGAGCACCTGCCAGGACAGGTGAAGGGCTGGGGGCTAGTCTCACTGCAGGTTCCTGTCCTTCAGGCTCCACTATGACCAAGTGGCACGAGCACGGAGAACACAGGGCACAGGGTTCTGAGAGAGGGCAGCTGACCAACAAGTAGTCAGGGAGGGCTTCCTGGAGGAAATAGGCTGAGCTGAGCCTGAGATGAGCAGGCGTCGGCCAGGGACAGGAGACCTAGGAGGGCGGGGCAGGCATGAGCAAAAGCCCGTAGCCCGGGGTAGGGGTGGGCTAGGAGTGGGGTAGAGATGCTGCTTTTCTGTGACCCTGGGGTAGAAGGAACCAGAAGGGTGGTGTTGCCTTTTTTGCAATCCTACTGTGACTTTCCTGCTCTGTTTAGAAAATGTTTTTAATATACACGATACGTTTGCATTCTTCAAAATTCAAAAGGCACAGAAGTCCACACAGTCAAAGTCCCCTTCCTACCCCTGCTCCCACCTCCCTTCTGCAGAGACAGACATATACACCCCTCTGTTCGCCCCAGGGGTAGGCAGTGTATGATACACTCGGCTTTGTGCTTCACTTTTGTCATTTGACATATCTTGGTGATCATTCCATATCCGAACATAAATTTCTCATTCATTTTTCTAAACAGTTTCATTGTTTTCCACTGTGTGGATTTAACCAGTCCCCTTTCAATGTGTATTTGAGTTGTTTCTGATCTTTTGCTGTTAAAACCAGCAGTGTCATGAAAATTCTTGTGTATACATCTCTTCACATACTTGGATACGGCGAGGCATGACGATGTTTCGGTCAATGACAGACCGAATATGCAAGAGTGATGGGAGTGATGGGCTGCACCATACAGGTGTGTAGGTACACGCCTAAGTGTGTAGGAGGCTGTGTTGTGTAGGTTTGTGTAAGTGCACCCTAGGATGTTCACACGATGGTGAAGTCGCCCAACAACACATTTCTCAGAACATACCCCCGTTGTTAGGCAATGTGTGACTGTATTTCCTAAAAAAGGAAATGCTGGGTCAGAAGAGATAAATGCTTGTCATTTTCATGGCCCTGGCCAGACCCCACTGCCCGTGCCCCTTTGAGGGTACAGCTGCTCTTGCTCCCACTTGCAAAGCTTTGGGGGTGCTTGTGGCCCATAGCCCCACCAGCACCCTGGGAGGTACTGATTCAATTCAGCATCACTTGAGGGCCCTGTGGTCACGGGGTGCTCTGAGCTGGGGAGATGGAGGTTAGCAGGCATTTGTTCCCTGACCCAACCCAGGTGCCGTCCCTGTTTCTGTCTGCAGATGCTCATGGGCAGGAGTGACCTCAGCTGGGAAACTGTGATCTGGCCACCAGGGACGGCTGATGGAGTGCCGGGCGGTTTGGAGGCTGAGGGGAGCAGAGGAGGAGGCCTTTGGGCTGAGCCAGGAAGGCAAGATGGCCCTGCCTTCCCATCCCAGCCCACCACACCCCGGCGGTGGCCTTGAGCCAAGGCCAGTAAGGCTGGGCCTCCTCCCAGGAAAATGGAATTACATCGCCATGACATTGTCTTACCACACGGAGATTTGCAGGTGTCCCATGGCCAGTGCATTCACAGCCCAGGTGTGTGGCCTCTCCACTGGTTCTCTCCCCTGTAATTCTGGGACGCAGGTGGCCTGGGAGCTAAGCTCATACCCCCTGCCTGGCTTTGATCCTGGCTCTTCCCCTCACCTCGACTCTCCATGCCTCAGTGTTCTCCTCTGTGGAATGGGGATGCCTGCCTCCCAGGGTGGCTGTGAGGAGTGCATGGGTATCTGTGAAGCACCAGAGAGAGCCCAGGGACATGGTACTAGCTGCAGAAGTGCTGGGCTGCTCTATCTCCATGACTTAGAGCGCGGGTGATAAGGAGAGGGGCGGCAGGGGCTCAGACGCTTGCAGATGAGAAGCTCTTGAGCGCACAGCACACGTTAGAGTGAAGTGCTGCTGCTGCTTAGGGGCTCTGCATGTGGCAATTCAGCACAGATTTTCCAGGAGCTGTAACTGGCCTGCCAAGAGCTTTCCTTTGGACTCTGAAAGTAACAGGCTCAATCTCTGTGGCTGTCGAGGCGTGGCCAGGACTCTCCCAACCAGGATCTCTGGTCCTTCCCACTGGTCCACTTCTTCTGGAAAAGCCTTTCCCTTGGAGTAGGGGGCTGTTTTGTCCTGGCCCTTCTGGAGGTGGGTGGAGCTGCGTGTCCCCCATCCCCTGGGTGTCCACGTTTGTTTATCTGGAAGAATGCACGTTCCTGCTCCTTGGGCCAGGACTTTTTACTTCATTTGACCCTTTTAAGAACTAACTAATCTGATATAGGCAGGCCTGCTGTGCTGCAGAGCCCTCTCCCCTCTAGGCACTGCGCAGCCCAGGGAGGCCTGGGTATTCGTGGGGTCCAGGTGACTTGGTTTGCGGCCTGGAGCTAATCCCCTGCCCCTCCTTCTCCCATCCCCTCCCCCTCCTGTCCTCCCTGTCCTGTCCTCCCCCCTCCCCTCCTGCACCTCCCAACACACATCAATTCTTTCTTCCTTCTGCTACACAATCTCAGCCAAGTTCTCCCGGGGTCCTCAAGCCCTCCAGGGTCAAGCTCCAAGGATGGCAGGGGCCGAGAGTAATATAGCCTCAGGAAGCAGGTGTGAGGCTGAGGGGTTGGGAGGGGGGGCTGGGCTCTCTTGCCTCCAGCTGCTGCTGTCCCCACCTCCGTCCCTGGTGTTTGCTTACACTGGGCCAGACCCCAGATCAATTCTACCCCCAGCCCGATACACACAGGGGAAGCCTTGGAACAGACAGAAGTCTAGAGTAGCCAACTCCCTGTTGTTATGGACAGTTCATTCACTGAACACATGACTCCTGTGGGCCTACTGTGTGCTGGTGCTCTCCTGGGAGTGAAGTAGGCAGAGCACGATTGTAGCATGTCTGGTGGGCAGGGCTATTGTCAGGCAGAAGGAGCCAAACAGGTTCCCCTCTTCCAGGGCCACTTGTCTGGTTGCTCAGGTTGTGCACTGAGCAAGGCATGTGGTCCAAGAGCAGAAGTAGATGAAATCCAGCCCTGTTCTCTCCTTGCCAAGGGCTGTGCCTGTCTGGAGGAAGCAGTGCCTTTTACGTGTTCCCACAGAGGTTGCCTTGGCTGTCCTGGCCAAGCCCTGCCTGCTGTGTCTACCTGGAGGGGGCATCTTTTTGTGATTCTGCACAAAAGCTCAGTGTGGCCCCAGCACAGTGGTTTTGCTGACTCAGAGCCAGAGGTGCCACATCAGCAGTGTGAGGTCAACAGTTCGTGGAGGAGTCCCTGAGGCCACCCCAGTGCAGCCATCCAGCTTGCAAAGTGCTGGGGGCAAGGGTTGTGTATCCTGCCCCTATGCCCCCTCCTGCCCGGCTCAGGAGGCTGGAGCTCCCCCAGAGCCTGGCCTGGAACAGTCCTGCAATGGGGCTATGGGGTGGTGACCTCCGCTCACTAGCATGATTAGGGTACTTCCGCCTACCAAGGCTGCTGAGTCCTTCCTTTTACCCCCAGTAGTCTGAGTACCTGCATCCTGGGTCCTTTTAGGAATTTACTGCTGCTTCACCCCAGCCCAGCTCGAGGTGAGAGGTTAGTGCTAGACAAGGATCCAAGGCACTGGGATCAATCACAGGGCTGCTACTTAATAGCTGTGCATCTCTAGGTGAGTCACTTAACCTCTCTGTGTAAGTCAACTATAGCTGCAATATTACCACATAACAACCAGCCCAGGCTCGGTGATTCCCAACCGCTCATCTCACCCTGTCAGGTCTGCAGGTTGACGAGGGTTCGGCTGACCAGGCTGGGCCTAGCTGGGAGGTTCTGCTTCAGGCCAAGGGCTGGGGTTCAGGCCTGCTGCACGCTAGAATAAGTCCCGTGCACAGGTCGAACGTCAATGGGGAGGGGACACAGATACCAGCAAGGCCACCCAGCAAGAGGAAGAAAAACTGATAAGAGCAGTCCAGCTGCCAACACTCACAGTGGGACTTGAGCCCGTCCCGCGCAGGAGAGTGACCCCCTAGAACGGGTGCCCGTCACAGGGGAGGCTCGCAGCCAGCCTGCCCGGGATTCTGGGATTCTGAGGTGGGACTTGGCTGGCTTCCTGTTGGCTTTCTGCAGGAATTCATTAGAGCAAAGAAAGCTGACAAATGAGCTTAACTTCCCTTCTCTCCCTGACCTCTTCTCTCTCCGCCTCTCCCCATATGTGTATCTCAGCTCCGCTCCATCAGCGGGCCTTGTCACCTCTGCCTTCAGAGCGCATCCAGGCTGCAGCTACTTCCTACTCCCCCTGACGCTGGTTTGTTCACGGCTGCGTCCTCAGTGCCTCCAGCAGTGCCTGCTGCCTATCTACTAGGGCTCAGTCAATGTTTGTTGAATGAGTGCATGAATTAGTTACTCAATTTTGTTTTAATGGTACTTCCAAGCACGTATTTTATTGTATCTGGTTGTCTCTAGTGCAAGTTCTGTTAGATGAGAAAATATTATTATCCTTTTTACTTTTGCTTTGGGAGTGGAGGGGATGGGAAGGAAACGCTTCCGAGCAGAGCAGAGGAGGAGATGGCTTCCCACACAGCCCCCTCCCCTCTCCCCCGGCACATTGCCCCATGGCCATCAGCTGCCCAAAGAGTGAGGGGCCAGGATTGCTGGGGGAGGGGATTGGTCTGAAACAGCAGGAGGAGGCGGCCAGAGAGTGAGGTGTTACAGGAAGGGATGGAGGGCAACAGGAGGTGTGGAGGGTGCCAGGGCAGGGGGACGTTAGACTCACTTTTCAGCTTTGAAATTTAATTTTTCTGTTCAAAGGACTGGTATTTATTACATGCCATCTGTCTTAATCCATTTAATGTAGACATTTTATCTGTGCCATTATTATTAGGACATAAATTTCACCTTATAGGTAAAGTGACATCTTTTCTCAGCTTCATATTTGTATTTCTCAGATTACAAAGTTCTCTGAGTGCTGGTTTGCAGGGTAATCAACAATGACCAATGACTCGGAATGAGCCAGACTGGAACGCAAGCACTGGCTCCATCACTGACTAGCTATGGGATCATCTAAGGTGACATAACCTCTTAGAGCCTCAGTTTCTCCTTCCACAGTTTCCCTTACTTCATAATCACATGCCCTCCCCACTCCGTTCCCACAATGCAGGTGGCTTTACTGGGCTGTTATTAGGAAAGTCAACTGGTCTAACTATTTCATACTAAGTTGTGAATGACTGATAGTCTCCTGACCCTCTAGGGATATCTGTTTCCTTGAAGCTGATGCTCATTAGCACAGAGAGAGTCTCAGTTGGCGGATTTTCAGTAAAATAAAACGAGGCGAGGCCTTAGCATGCCCTCACTGTAGATAAGGGCACCAAGGCTGAAGGCAAGGCTTTGCACAGGAGGGTAAGTGGCTGGGTTGGTCACACAGCAAGTCAGGGACAGAGCCGATATATCCCAGGACTCTCGATTCCCGCAGAGTGCAGTGCTCTTGTCCTGGGTTGAAACGCAGGGGGAAAGTTGGCCGTGGAGCATGGGCCTTGTCCTACAAACATCAGCCCCAAATGTGTGCATCAAGTACAACCATGGAAAGAACATGTCAGAATTCCTACCCAGTAAGAGGCCTTAGCCTGCTCCATGGCAATTTGCCAGCTGTGACCATTTGAGTTTTAGTCAACACAAACCATGGGTCACTCTTGCTGACAATAATGATATGTCGGTGAGCTGGGGTTGCAAGAAGAAGGGGGAACCCCAGGAAACAGGGGGCTTTGCAGAAGCTTCAGGAAGCCCGAGAGCAGCCCTCCTTCCGGCCCCTGGAGGAGGAAGGGCTGGGGGAGTGTAAGGAAGGCCAGTGGCTGGTTTGGGAGGAGGTTTTCAGGGGCAGGACCTGAGCTATAAACCCCGAGTACTGGGAGGGTGGTAAGAAAAAATCAGGGTAGTTGACATAAAAGTGACTCAGTACTTTTTTCCATTTCAAACTTCCAAGTCTCCCTGGTCTCCCTGAGACCAGGATGGGACCTAACAGGCAGGGGAAGGTGTTTCAGTTATAACAGGACTTGGCTTCATATAATGAACTGCAAAATGATGATGGCTTGATGAGACAGAAGCTTGTTTCTCCACCACAGGGGGTGGGCATTCAGGGGTCTCATGGGACAGGGGGTCTGTGGGCATCAGGCTCCTTCTGTGTTCTCCAGTGTCTCAGTTCAAGATTTCCATTCTGAAAGTTACCTCAGGACCCCAGATGACTACTGGAGTTCCAGGAAGTAGAACGTAGGTTGTTGGTGGTGGTGAGGTGGTGGGAGCAAGGACACGCTTTAAGGAACCCCTTAAGGCATCTTCTCAGAAGTTCCACATGACAGTTTCTACTGATAATTTCCTAAGTCCAGAATTTAGTCATATGGCCATACTTAGCTGCACAGGAAACTAGGAATAGAGTCTATTAGTTGGACACATTGCAACCCCAAACAAAATTGGTGTCCTGTTACTAAGAAGAAAGGGGAAAATGAACACAGCGTTGGTAACTGTGGTCTCTGCCTTAGACAGCATCAACTCTTCGCTTATAAAATCAGGAAGGCATGCAGCATGTGGATGCAGGGCCAGACACATCAAGCATGGCCTCGCCATTCATGTTAGCAACAAAACAGGGCAAGTTTATTGGCATCTTGTTGAAAATGTAAGGCAGAAAATTTAAGGGATCAAATGCTCTATTTCGACATTTATCCAATGTTTTCTATATATCACATATTTTCTATAAAGAGAATGGGATGTATAGAAATCTGTGTATGGATTTTTCATAGGTTTTCTGACAATCTTTGTTCCTAACCCTTTTTCCCCCTGTAAAGCCTCAAAACCTTCTACCACCGGGTTTCTTACTTGGGTGGTTTTAGGAGCCTGGCCCTTTCAGTGAAGAGGGCGTCTGCCTCTGCTCTCATCCAAGGTTTAACCTGCTCTTGTGTAAGCCCTCAGGGCTTTCCCAAGTCGCTCAGTCTGGTTAATTCAATTTCTTGCCAGTTCAGCCCTCTGTCTCTTTTTTCTGAGCTGCTTTAATCATCAGCCCCTCTGGCGCCACATTTCCCACTGGGAGGTGGCGAGTTGCCCTACACACACTGTGGGACCGTAGGGTGAAGCGTTTTGTTCACACCACAGTTTCAAACACCCAGAACTCTGGAGGGGACTCTAGTTCTGGTCAAGAGCACAGCCATCCAGCTGGGAGCTGTGGGTTCAGGAAGCTGAAGTGCAAGAAAAGCATGTGTTGGTTTGGGGATGAAGTGGTGGTGATCGGCATCTAGTCTGCACCGGGCTTTGGGCTGAGTGCCTCTTCTTACTAATGCTCATGTGGCCCTGGAGGGGCAGTTGTTACTGCTGTCACGTTACAGGTGATTCATTCATTCATGCATTCATTCCTGTGACCAGAACTTACCTATCGTCTCCTATGTGCAGGCGGCTTCTTGGTGTACAGGCTTCAGCTATGAACAAGCCAGTGGGAAAAGAAAGACTACACAGGTTCACACATAGTGTAAATTTAAATCCTGATTAATGCTGTGAAGGAAGAAAAACAGGGGTAGGGGGTGGGGGAGAGTGGGTAGGAAATGAGGACGTTGCACTGTTCTACAGGAAACCATTGGCTAAGGCTTCTCGGAGGAGGTGACATTTTGAGTGAAAACTGCTTGCAGAGGAACGCAGGAGACAGGTGACGTGGCTTGCCCAGGAGAGCTCAGATAGTAAAAGACAGAACTGGACTCAACCTCATTTTTGAAAACATTTTGTTTTGAAAAATTTCAAACATTTCCAAAAGTGGACAGAATAATACAAGGACCCCCCTGTAGTCAGTGTCAGCGTCAATGATCAGGTCAAGGGTGGTCTCGCTTCATCTCCAGGCCACCTCCCTCCCTCCTCCCGAGTTCGTGCGGGAGAACTACGCAGCATCTCATCCAGCTCATAGAATTGTAAATAGCCAACATACCATCGCCACACCCCAAATAAATGGTGACTCTTTAATTTCATCAAATATCCAATCAGTGTTCAAATTTCCAATTACCTTATAAATTTTATAGTAAAAATTTTTTTTGCAGTTTATTTGAATCAGAATATAAATAAGGTCTTCACACTTTTACTGATGGGCATGTCATTTTTGTGATAAAATATACACAAAATAAAATTTACTGTTTTAGCCATTAAGTACATTCGCATTGCTGTGCAGCCATCACCACCATCCATCTCCAGAACTTTCTCACCTTCCCAAGCGGAAACTCTGTCCCTGATAAACGCTAACTCCCCATCCCCCCCACCAGCCCCTGGCAGCCACTGTTCCTTCTACTTTCTGACTCTGAGTGTGACACTCTGGGGACCTTATCTAAGTGGAATCATATAATATTTGTACTTTTGTGACTGGCTTATTTCACGTAGGATAATGTCTTCCAGGTTCATCCATGTCGGAGCGTGTGTAAAAATTTCCTTCTTTTAAGGACGAATACTCTGGTGTCGTATGGATGAACAGGCCACATTTCATTTACCCATTCTTGCATCGGTGAACACTCTTGGGACGTCTTTTAAGTCTTTTAATCTTTGGGTTCCCCTCCTCTTTTTATTTTCTTGCGGTATTTTGTTAAAGAAACCAGGTCACTGTCCTACAGTTGTTCACGGGAGCTGGGGGTCTTGCTGTGGTGTCCCTGCGGTGTTGTTTGCTGTGTCCCGCCCTCCTCTGTCGGTCCTTGAATTGGCCATTGGATCTAGAGCTTTGATATGGTCCAGACGCAATGGTTTTCAACTCTTTTAAAGGTGGTGTCGTGTTCTTCCATCAGGATGCGTGTCTGGCTGTCTCTGTGTGATGTTAGCACCCGCTAATGCTCAATACCCAGATTCACAAACTCATTAATGGTTGCAATTGGAGATGGCCTAATTCTATCATCTACATCACTTATCAGCTGGAGTGCTTCTTACAGAGACACTTGCCCCCACTACTCTTTAGTTCCTCAGTTAAGTTAATTTTTGTCTACGTCCAAAGCTCACATGCTCACGCTCACCCTCTCAGTCCCTGACATTTACTGACTGCCTGCTGTGTGCCCCTTTCTGGGGTCACAGAGATTAAGTGTCCCTCCCTGCCCCCCACTCCTCGGGTGGTTGCAGGCCCATGGGAGAGAAAGACAAGGAAAATGGTGAATTTACCACAAGTCTACAGCAGCCATGGAGGTATTGGCAAGAGCCCAGAGGGGAGAGCCCCTCACGGACACAAGAGGGGTGCCTGGAAGAGGCACTTGACATCCGGATGCGCCTCGTCTCATGCAGCGACTAGCTGGCTGGCGTGGGTCCCTGGTGGCTAGGCTGACAGCTCACACTTTTAGACTTTCTATGTTTAGTTTTTTAAAGCTGAAGGCAGGCAAAGCAGCCCTGGTTTTATTGAGTTCCCAGAGGGATGAGCCAGCTGGCGTGCCTGGGGTTCCTTTTCCTCTCTGGGGCTCAGAGAATTGTCCATCTAGAGGCTGGAAGAGGCCACATTTGGGGCTTCAGTGGGAGTGACGAGGACCTCAGAGTAAGCACCAGGGAGGGTGGTCTGCGTGGGAGGCTGCGGGGCTGCGGTGCTGGGAGCTGCCAAGCGCCTCACCAGTCAGAGATCTGAGGGGAGCTCCCAGCCTCTCAGAGACCCTGTGTTCCCATCTGTCACTGAGCTTGCGTTTGCCCAGGGCTGCTTCGCCAGGTCGCCAGGTCACTCATGTACTTCTGGATTTCCTTGGGTACTTTTGGATGCAGTGCTCCTTCATCCCGACGTGCCCCAAGCATCGCAGTTACTTAGGTCTTACTTTTCCTCCCTGGGAGTGGGGCAGTGGGTCCTTCCCAGCAAATCTGCATCCCTACTGGGGGCTTGATAACAAAACTCTCCAACTGCTACAGTTGGGGTCAACAGTGAAAGGGAGGTCATTGTCAGAGGTCACACGGCTCGGTGTCCTCATCTTGCAAGTGAGGACCTGGCAGGAAAGGGGTGACACCCCCAAAGGGGCGACTGAAGGAGTGATTTGTTCAGATGATAGAAGGGATGAAAGAATATATGAGTGGTCAGAGTGTCACGACTTCTCGTCTTACAGGTTCCACGAAGGGATCAGTGGCAACGCTGATGGACGGGGGCCGAGCCTCGTCACCCTTCCTGGCTGTCACCTTTATTTAGATGGCAGTCTCCCTGAGATTTGGCCGCAGCCAGGACCTGGGTGCCAGCAGCCCACTGGGGCCCTGGGGAATCGGTGTGCCAAGCTGAATTGTGAATAGCCCCGAAGGAAGGCTGAGGGCGATGTCCCACCTCTGCCAGGTGGTCTGACCCGAACATTGCTTACGAAGGGAAACCTCCACTCTCTGCTTTGGCTATACGGTGGGGGCTGGGGACCCTGAGGACCCAGGGGCACCTGCCTCCCTGGAAGGCTGTGAAAATGCTTTGTCCAGAGCACCTCCCCGAGCACACCCATGTGCTGGAGCCGCTGGTCTCCTGTTGAGATCCATTTTAGACATCTGAGGACAGGCAACATACCCCAGTGTGAATTCCAGCCATGCTACTTACCAGCTAAGGGACCTTGGGCAGGTGTCTTGGTGGCCCCAAGCCTCGGTTTCCCTCCCTGTAAAATAGGCTTTTGTAAGGAGTAAGTGAATTAGGCAGAGTGCTTGGGAAATATTAGTCCTTGCCTCTCTGGCCTCCCCTTCCCAGGGAGGTCTTCCCGGATCCCTCTGCCCTGTGCCACTGGACTCCTCAGCTGCCATTTCCCACGGCACTGATGAGCCCTGTCCCAGCTGCCTTGTTCTTGTCCTTGTCACCTGCCTGTCTCCCCACCAGGCTGTGTGCTCCTCGAGGGCACAGGCACATCTGGTTCAGCTCTTCATCCTCCATCCCAGCCGGGCCTGAGGGTGGGGGCGCTTCCTCCACTGAGCTTGCAGTGGTTCTCCCAGGTACTAACTAAGGTGTGGCTTCTACTCACCAGCTATAGCGAAGGATGTGCCAAGCCCTCTGGGACGTGTTTTCTACCTTGGCGCTTACTCTCTCACTGATGCTATTTGTTCCGTCACTCACTCATTCCACAAACATTCACCTAGCATCTCTGAGGTGCCAGGGGAGCAGAGGAGAGAGGAGAACCCCTAGGGGACATAGGGAGAGAGAGTGAGTGCACCATATAAACAGGCCATTCCCCTGCAGTGGGCTGAGCCTCTGACTCCAGTGGGGGCTCAGGGAGGAACTTCCCAGGGAAAGCCCAGGAGAGGCTGAGAGCCTCAACCTCTGAGAGCAAAAGGGAACTTACAGTCTGTCCACTGTGACTCTCCACGGGGCGGATGAGGAATCTGGAGCCCAGTGACACTCTGACGGGAGCGAGGGCCTTGTGACTTCCTGTCCGGGGCTCTGACCCATCTGCTATGACACAGTGCATCACAGGTACCTGGCAAGAGAGATGCAGGTTCAAACATTGGCTTGTGGAGGCCTCCTGAAGAGCCATTTGTTGTGTTACCCGCCCCAGATGTAACAGGACACATAAGTGAGGCCTGCTTAAGGGGTGCGGGCATTTGACCCCACTGCCTGACCACGGCCTTGTTAGAGTCCGTCTTCGTATTTAGACAGATACAGGTGTGTCTTCACTTGCGAAAGGAACTTGCAGTTTGAAGAAATAAAATGAATGTCTGATAAATATAATCTGATATAGGGAAGTAATTCCTAATTGAATGTGATTTCTGGAGTTGAAAGGGGATTATTGTCAGTTCTTAACTTCCTGTCCTTTTTCTGACCACTGTGTCTTGGGTGTCTTGGTGCCTCAAAAGTATTTCCCACCTCTCTTTTCTGGATGAGAATTGACAGTTTGCAAAGCGTCTCCTTGCGTGTGCTCTTGTTTGGATCTCACGACAAAACCATGTGAAGAGGGAGGGACAGGAAGAGAACAGTCATTTTACAGGTCAGGGAACTGAGGCATGGGGAGGTCTGTGCATCTTGCTAAGATCACATAGCTTGGGTGAAGGGCAAAGGCTGGCTTTACTCTGACCCCCCAACTCCCCATGGAATGATCTGGAAAGACTTCCTTCAGATTTCACCTGCTGGTGCTTGGGCATCAACACAAAGGGACAACCAGTAAAATACAGAAATTAAATGTAAGGCTTCAAAATGTGAACCCCTAGGAAAACTCAGAGGCTTAGCTTCAAAGTGAAAGTAAAGAAACAAGATCATTAAGATTTTGTTCAGTTCTGTCGTGTTCACAACAGTTTTAGAAGAGATGTGACCAGTTTAAGAAGCCTACTGTGGGTGCCTCATGGGACGCTCGATAACATAGAAACGCCTGCTGCTATTTGGGGAAAGAGGCTACACATTTATTGAGCATCTATTCTGGCTCAGGCTAGAGCTTTCTAGACACTGCCTGGAACACCAGGATAATCTAATAATTATTTGAGTGAATTGGAAAATACAAACAATAAAGTAACAAAAACACATGGAATTCCACCACTAAGAGATGTTTACTTTCAACATTTTGACATTTGTCCTTAGGCAGCAAGGCTTTTTAAAAAATTGAGATCATACATTATGACATTTGACAGCATTTCCCACTCAACATGCATCAGCATACTACTTTATAGGGGCAGGATAGCGTGTTGGTTAGGACAGTGGGTTCTGGAGCAGTCTCTCAAGCCACTTCCTAGCTGTGGGCAAGCTCACCAGTCCCTGTGTGCCTCTATTTCCTCCTAAATGAAATGGGATGAGAATAGTACCTCTCTTATACGCTTATAGGAGTAAATGAATTAAACTTGTAAGGTGCTAAGAACAGGGCCTGGCATATAGCAAGTTTTCACTAAATAGTTTATTTGAGTAAAATTATTTAAGCCCTCCCAGCTTCTTACTTCATGCCAGGCATTTTCCAAGGCCTTTTCACACATTTTGCCACATTTAATTTCTAAATGATGCCAAGAAATCAGTATTGCCTCCCATTTCACAGATGTGGAAACTGAGACTTGGAGCAGATAAGTCCCCCACTGAGTCATACGTGGATGGGCAAAGCCAGGATTCCAACTCCTTTGGGTTCAGTCTGACCCCACACCCCTGGGCTGTGCCCAGACCACCCTGCTCCTGATCTTAGCTCTCAGCAAACAGATCAGCACCGCAGATGCTGCTATTGATCTGTCTGGCATTGATTGTTGCTGCTTCCTGAGGCCATGTGTGCATAAAAGGAGGCCTTTTCATCCATGTCCATTTGTAACCCCTCCCCCCACCTCTGAGGGTTTCAACCCACCTCCCCCTGAAGCTCCCTGAGGCAGCTGGGACTAAGCCTCCTCTGTGAGCTGCCCTTTCCCCAGTGCTGGGAAAATGCCCAGCATTCCCTAAATGTGGAACAGAAAGACACTTTTTAAAATGAAACACTGACAATCAGGGAGGTTTTGGGGACTGAAACCAAGACCCAAGAAAGACAAAGACAGGAAATGGGGTCTTTAGTTTGGAGAAGACTTGGAGCCTACCTGCCTAAGGAGTATATGGTGGAGGGTGGGCACTGTAAACTTGGAAAAGCCTAGGTCAGGGGTCAGGCTGACCTTAGTTCTAATCCCTGTGAGTGAGTTTATTTCTCTCAGCCTCATCTGTAAAATGGGGACAATGCTGCCTACACAACAAGGTGCTTGGACTGTTTAGTATGTGCTGGGTATGAGCTTAGACCCTCGAGAGCAGAGGCTTTGTCTACTGTGTTTGAGAAATTGGTATCCTTAATTACTAGAAGAGTATTGGGCACCCAGCAGCTGTGACGATGTTATGGAATAAATGAATACTCAACAAATAAATGTTAGTTCTTCCCTCCCTGCCATTCTATACAGGTTCAAGAGGGTAGTTATGAGGATGTGGGGGGAGGCTGCAGGGAGCTGGGGGAGGCGATGTCAGAATAAGAGAGAAGCAGTGTGAACAGAGGCAGTGGGTGCAGGAATCCGAGCCAGCACACCACGGTTCCAGTCTCCACTCTGCCACCTGCGAGCTCTGCAACCTTAGGCAAATTGTCTCATCTCTTGGGTCTCAATTTCTTCATTAGCAAATAGGGACACTAATATACTTAACTCACATGGTTGTTGTAAGTATGACAAGAGCTTTAAACTTATAAAATGCTCAGCACAGAGTCTGCACAAAGGAAATACCCAATTAATGTAAGTCACCATCATCATCACCATTATCAGAAAATTTTATTAATTGGAAGGAGGAAGGTGTATTAGTTAGACATTGTTGGGTTAAAGTCAAAGCTTGCTGGCTTAAAGCCACTACCATTTTATTTATTCATTTATATAGGTCAGCCATTTGGATTGGCTCTGCAGGGTGGTTTTCTGCTAGTCTTACCTGGGTCAACTGAGGCCAGGAGGGCCTCATGTCTGGCAGTTTGTGCTAGCCATCAGTTGGCTGGTCTTTTCAGCTAGAATGCTCATCTCTACTCCATGTGTCCTCTCAGCCTCCAGGAGGCTAGCTCAGGTTTCTGCACATGGCGGTCTAAAGAAATGGTTCCAAAAGAGAGAGAGTAGGAGCTTCAAGGCCTCTTGAGGCCCAGGCTGAAAACTCCCACAGTGTCACTTCTGCATCTTTCTATTGGTCCAAGCATATGACAAACCAGCATGAGGTGTGGGGAACCAGACTCCACCTCTTACTGGTAGGAGCAGGGAAGCCACATTGCAAATGGATGTGCACATAGAGGCAGGAGGGATTCTTGTGGCCAGCATTGCAGACTGTCCTTCACTGGAAGGAACTAACATTTTTGAGGCCCTGATTATTTTCCAGGTGCCTTGACTTCCACAGACATTACAACAAAATTAGCAACCTGGTGAGGTGAGGATTTCACTATCACTAGGAATATTGTATTCAGGCCAAGTCTGCAGAGCCACTAAAATGTCTGAGATGGTAGGATTCGGGTTGCCGACCAGGGCCTGGGAGAAGGGCACCTGGGTTCTTTCTGTCAGTGAGAATTTTAGGATTCTGGGAAAACCCACAACAGTATACTGAATTATGGATAATTAGTAGGTGGGACTGCAAAGTCACGTTGCTTTTTGCTGGTGAGAAACCTGTGCATGTCAACAGAGGCATGTGATTTGCTCCAGGCACTGAGGAAGAGAGAATTGCATGATTTTTGAGGGGTCTTCAGTGACAGGGAGAAAGAGAATGATCTGGCCACAGACTGTCTTGCAGGAGATCTTGGTGAGGTCACTGTTTAAGGTCCTGGTCACAGCACTTCTCCATCTGCACACTTGTTGCTCCTGTCTCTGAACTTTTGAAGCCAGTAAGTTTTTGGGTCTGTGTCGGATGGAGTCATTAGCAGTGGAAAACCACTCTTGCTAAGAACAGTAAGAAACTCTGTTTTATATAAGTTGTAAAAAGTATCCATTTAAATCTTCAGAGAGTGGTTGAAGCAGGGCGGACTAAAGGGGCCAAATTCTGGAGAGGGGACAACTGCTCTCCCCTGGGGTTTTCCGCAATCTGGGGACCAGGTACAGGGCTGAGTGTCCAGGCTCGGTCCAGCGAGATGACCACTGCTGGGGATGGAGAAACAGATTAGAGACTGGAGGGGCTTCAAACACTGGGCTGGTTTTCTCCTCCGGACGTCTGCCACGTTCTAAAGCTATGCAGGATGGGGATAGGAAACTGAATGAGGAAGCCTCTAGACAGCAGTGCAGAGTTTTCCACAGCCTGGAGGCTGGGGAGAAATAGATCGTCACACAGGCTCTGCCAGGGAAAAGGCTGGTGAGCACACTGGCACCCCCCGACCTGGCTGCTGTTCCTATTTGAGCTCGTGGCCCCCTCACAGCCAAACAGCTTCAAATAGGGGAATGGCATCATGTGGCTTAGAAAGACTATTTTGGACCCATGTGGAGAAAGGACTGGAGGGGATGGCAGGGTAGGATGTGCACAGTGGCTGGGGGGCCAGGTGGGGATTGGTTTGTTCCATTTCTTTTGTAAGTCAAAGAAGCAGAGAGACACAGGCAGGCGCGGTACTCGGTGGAGGGGCCGTCTGTCTCCGCGTCAGACTTGGGAAGATTAGGAGGAAGCAAAGGCAGAAAAGAGGCATCATTTGTCTTGAATGATAAGAAAAGAGACTGACGTTATATTATGAAAGGAGTTTGACAGGTTTTTGCAACGAGAGAGAATTTGTCTCGATCAGTGTAATATTAAGTAGAATTGAAACTGGGGAAGGATTCAAATTAAGTTTAAAAAAACCCCAGTTATCTGAGACTTGGGGATGAATCAGCCCAACTGTCTCATCTGAGGAAACTGAGGCCCAGGGAGAAACAACGGCTTATTCAGGGGACCTAGTAAACCAACTGATGAGAAAACGACCCCAGTGTCTTCTCTTATTCCATGCTGGGAGGGCTTGTCTTCCCGCATCCCCGGGCACCTCCCCGGCTCAGATGTCCCTTCCTTGTGTCACCCATGGGCACTGAGCACATTGCGATCATTCACTTGCTGGAGAGGGTCACTAAGGAGAGAGCCCCTGGGGGACAAAGGCTGTAAGGTTCTCCTAACTCCCATGCTGATCTTTTTGATCCGTGAGTTATTTAGAAGTATTTTTTCAAATTCTTTATGTGTAGGTTTTTCCTTGTTTTATTCTCATTTTTCTTTGTTCTTTGTTTAGTTTCAAAATATTAAGGGGTTACAAAAGTTTTTGTTACATGGATACCTTTAGTAATTCTTAAGTCGGGGCTTTCAGTGTGCCGTCACCCGAGCAGTGTTCACTGTACCCGACAGTTCATTGTACCCCCCTCCTCCCACTCCCTGCTCGGCTTCCAGTATCCTTTACGTCCCTTTGTACCCAAGTGTGCCCATCGTTTAGCTCCCAGTTATCAGAGAGTGTGTGTGGTGTTTGCTACAGTCATAAACGCATTATCTCGTTTATACTCTGTAGCAACCTATGAAGCTACTAATATTCACCTCCTGGAGGAAACAGCTTCAAAAAAGCTACCACCTTCTATTTGGCGCAGATTTGGGATTGAAATCCAGCTCTCTCCGTCTTTAAATACTCTCCCTTCCCCACTGCCCTCTGGAGCCTGCCTTCTCTGGGTGGGTGGCCACCTGGTCACCTCAGGTTCAGAGCCTGGGCACCCTGGACAGCGCCAGGCAAGCTGTGCCCCGCGCCACCTCCCTCTCTGATGGCTGGATCTTTTAAGGGAGCCCAGCCTAGCTGCTTGTGTGTGTGCTCTGCAAACGGACCAAGGGAAGAGTGTGCCGGAGTGTAAATTATACCTCGTCTGCTCGCCCGGGCATTCCGCCAAGAACTGTGGACATGCTTCACCTGTCTGTGAAGACAGGTGGCCACTGGGTTAACACCCGGCAGGTTACTGAGTTACACCTGCCATCCTTACCTAGGATGAGGGGCAGAAGCCCAAGCTGTGCAGAAATTAGCCCCCGTGAAGAGACGAGGTGGTGGAGAGAGCTTAGCACTGTGGGGTCCTGTGGCGACTCTGTAAATATTCACCGGGCGAGTCGTTGCACAGCTTCTCGCCTGCCTTGCCGCGTGGGCTTGCACAACTCCACGCACCTTTCCAGCCTCAGTCTCCCCTTCTCCAGGTGCTCTGTCAATGTCCTTGAATGAATGAACAGAGGGAGGAAATGGCGCTGAAGGAGACAGTGACACCACAGGGTGTGATTTCCATGCGGAACCCCGAAGGAGGAGCGCTGGATCCACGGAGGGGATGAGTGTGTGTGTGGAGGGGTGAGGTACAGGCCTGAGGCATCTGAGAAGGCTTCCTGGAGGAGGTGGAGCTGGACCAGAGAGGGGAGCAGGCGGGTGTGTTAGAAGGACAGGAGGGTGACAGCACGCCAGAGCCCGTGTTTGGAGCGTGGAATCACAGTGGACCCAAAGTCCAAAGGGGAGGTTTCTGGTTCCAGTTCAGCCTCTCCAGAGCTGAAATAGCTCTTTGTTCTTAAGCCTCCTTTTCTCCTCTGTGAAGTGAGAATAATGATAAATCATTCTATCTTCCCACATGACAGACTGACAGTGAAAAGCTTTTGCAAACCATAAAGCTCTGTGCAAACATGAGGATGTGTCCTTCTACGCAGGAAACCAGACACCACTGCTAGCGTCCCTTAGATTCCCGAAGAGACGCTTGCTTGGCGTCCTCTGCACTTGTGCCTTGGCCTTTGGAGGCCGCCTCTTGGCTCTTTCTCCTTTGCCCTGGATACAAACCTCTGAGGTCATGGGAACATGCCAGCCGGGTAGGCTGGACTCCGAGTCTGTCCGCGGGGACTCACTCCAGGGGGTGTTCCCAGCTCGGTCCCACTCGTGGCGAGTGTCTTTTCAGCTGGGCTTGACAGAGATGGATTCCAGTGACCTGCAGAATCCTAGTGTCTCATCCTAGTCTCACCAGGACACATCCGAGCACTCTTAGCCCATGTGAGCTTTGCCGGTCAGACCTGAGCTGTGTGCTCACTTATGCACAAGGCATTGCGCATTCCTGGCCAGGGTTGTCCCTCTTTCTGTCCTTCCTTTATCCCCTCCTTCTTTTCTTCTCCCTCTCCCCTTCTATTTATATCTTTCAACATTTTGGGGGTGCACCTGCCAAAATGCACCTGCCAGGCCCATGCCAGCCATCATGGATAGCAGAGATGAGTCGAAATGTGGTTCCTAACGCCCCCCTCCCCCCCGGGGAGAAAGGTGGTGGCGCTGATGGCAGCACTATAATCTGTAACGGAGTGGGGGCCAGGCTCTGGAGGGAGCCTGAGGGCGGTGATCATACCCATGTGTGGTAGGCTCCAGTGGCACTTGCTCTGGACACCCTGTATGCAATGCTGCTGCCCATGTCCACACAGTGTGACTCTGCCCAGACATGTATCAATTAAAGTTGTTAAAATTTTCTAGTGTTTCCAGGTTCACAAAACCTGGACATTTTCATTCTTCTAACAAGTTTATGAGGTGGGGACAACTGAAAAAAAAATGGGCTCAGAAAAGTCCAGCGATGGATGGAGCCGATGCTGGAAGCCAGAGTCAGTGTGGAGTGACAGAAAGGTGAGCATAGGAACAGGAGCCAGGGCGTCAAGAGCTAATCCTCGCAGAGCTTTTGAAATAGCTCCTGACATGTAGAAAACACCCAGTAATGTCAGTAATGTCAGCTTTTATTGTTAGTAGCCATTTTCCAAGGAAATGGAAGGTACACAGAGACCATCCAACCTAACATCCTCCTTGAACTCCAGAGGAATCTCGGGCCCAACGTGAGGCGGGGCCTTGACTGAGGCCCACAGTGTGTCAGTGGGACGGCGGCCACGGGACACGAGCCCAGGTCCCCGATTCTCAGTTCTGCACCCCCACACCACCATACAGGGCAGCCTCTGTCAAGGACCCAACGTTTTCTCTGTCAACACCTGGTTGTCATCATGCCTGGAAGTATCATCTGAGTCTTATTGACACAGAAGCAAAATTTAAAGGCCACAAACATTCATGAGGATATAAACCTATAGAGTGAACGCCATCTAGGACTTTGCATCTCTGGCAGAGCCCAGTAAGGTGTGCTTACTGCGGGGTCGCTAATATTTAAAGCTGGTGATTGTCACAATGGACTTTAATGATCTAGCATTTCAAACACTTAATTACACTTTATTAGATTACTGCAGAATTAGGTAATTGGATTAAGCACTTGAACTTTTAACTCTCTCCCATTTATGTGGCAGTACATACAGATAGAGAATTCACACGTGCCTTTTGGGTAGGCTTGTGCAGAGGTCTGGGCAGCCTGGAGCTGGTGCCACTGTATGCACTCAAGGCGTGCTTAATTCACAGAAGCTTTGTTTCCCTAAGTTTGTCACTTTTATTTTTCTGCTTATAAGAAGTAAATTGTAAATTTCCTTTCCCCTTTCCTTCTGTCCTTTTGCTTCCAACACAAGTCCCTGTTATTAAAACACAGTTCACTTCAGACTCAGTTCTCTTGGGCTTCTCAAAGTGTATATTTCATATTGAGCATAAAAGTCAAGAAAATTTAATGTTATTCCTAAAGGAGAATGTACTCCCTTTTGTAAAACAAAATGTAAATTCTGGCTACCTTGGTTGTTGGGTTTGGTATAAAGGAATATTTACATAACTTCCAGTCTTTAAAATGATGCAGATATTGGCTTGAAAAAAAGTCTGCTGACAGATGAGTGAGGGGCCTGAAAGATGCTCACACCTTTGAACATTAACCAGGTAATAACCTCTCTGGGGTCCTTTGTTGCTCATTGAAACACAGATATAACTAATTGCACAATTTATCACAGTGTGATTTATAATAGCAAGTTCTTAGAAACAATCTAAATGCCCAGCCGCAGGGAAATGGTTGAGTACATGATGATCAATCTACTCAATGAAATATTGGCCATTTAACATTCATTCAGCACATATTTATTAAGTGCCTACTGTGTACCAAGGACTGTGTTACGAGGTAGGGATACAATGATAAATGAGCAGATTATGCAGCTGTTAGCAATGGCTGCTATGAAGATGATGCTTTGGAGAAATCTTATGCTAAGTAAGTCAGAAGCCCCATGAAATTTTATGATCTCAATTCTGTTGAAAGCACACACAGAAAACACTGGGAAGGTTGACTTATTTTTTGTGTTATCCATTTCCCCAGATATCTTTAAGGTGCAAATAAAACATCTATAGTGTGGAAAAACAAGAAAATTTTTAAAGAACATTTGACATATTAATTTGGAAGTCCCTCTGTTAGGAATTGTGTCTGTGTGTTGGAAGTCACTGCACCTTTGCAAGTGACAGGAGAAGGTGTCCTCCACAGTAAGAATGGCTCCTGACCCCAGGGAGATGCTTTATCACTGGGAAGTGTGCAGGGTGTTGATGCCTTCTGCTCATCCTGGCACCCCTCTTCTTCCTCCAGACCTCATGAGGGACCACACCTTCTCCGCTCACATCCATGTCCATGCCACTGGCTTCCATAAGTACTCAGTGAGCAGACAAAGGCCCTCCATCATCTCCTCTAAGCACTCCCCTGGTGACCGGACACTCAGCTGCTGCTGTCTGAGGTAGCTGTTGGGGCGTGTGTGTGTGTGTGTGTGTGAGGGGAGAGAGGGACTGAGAGAGCGCCAGCCCACCAAAGGGCTTTGTTTACTGTTTTTGCCTTTGACCTTATGAGATTAAGTACCTTGTAGTTTGTATTCCAGGACCCTGCATATGGTAGACAATCAGTGAATACAAAATGAATGTTGTTTCAGGGTAACTTTATAAAAGATTTTTATTTTTTACTTAATGAGCTCTATCTGAGTTAAATTATCAGGTGTATTATGAACATTTACCATTTATAGAAGACTATAAACATGATGTTCCTTAATATTGCAAGTTCCACACATTAATTTCAGTTCTATATTTGCGGACTCCTCAGAGGAGCTGTACTCAGGGCTCAGAGATGAGTGAGGCAGGTCTTTTGTGGTGATGGAGCTCACAGTCCTCTCAGGGACATACACCTGAAATCAGACAGTGGCGACACGGTATGACTGATGTGGGGCTCCCTGGTGGGCACTGGGGAAGGGATCTGCGGTGCAGTTGAGGAAGGTTTCCTGGAGGAAGCCGTGTCTGGGTTGAAATGTGAAGACTGGGTAGGCGTTATCCGGCAAAGGGCAGGGAGAGAAAGCTCCAGGTGGAGGGAACACAATGGACCCAGGCGGGGAGACTGGGAGGAGTTGAGTGTGGTCAGGGCGGGGCATGGTCAGTGAAGGGTGGAGAAGGGGCAAGTTCAGAGGCCCCAGCCCTGGAGGCGTAGTGGGTCCCCGTGGTGGCCTTGGACACATTTGGCCATTAGCTCTGTTGCCATAGACCTGTATTTGAGCCCTGATTACACTGTCACCCTCCGATGACCAGTCCTTTGGCTCCTGGGCACAGCAGGCTGCAGTGCAGACTGCACCAGCCACTTGCTCTCTGCCACCCCCTCCTACTCTGTCATTTTTCATGGTGCTCACCACTGTCTGACGAGCATGCACCTGCTCACCATTTGCCTCCCCCTCCCACGGTGGGGCTCTCTGAAGAGCAGACTCCCATGCAGTTCACCAGAAGCACCAGCATGTGGAAAGCACTCATGAAATATTTACTGAATGAATGAGTAGTGAGTGAATAAGTGAATATGAATGAGCCAGAGAGGCACTTTGGTTCTAAGGCCAGAGATCAGATTTCCTGGTTGTGAGGGAAACAGCTGGAAGAGTGAGTGGTCCCAGGGAGGGGTGGGGGTGGGGGTTCATTTCAACCAGTTTATTTAGCTTTTCATCTGGCTGAAAAATGTGGTCCGCAGGCCGAGGGCACAGGCATTCTGCTGGGTCATCCACTTTTTTAAAAGTTGAGATAAAATTCACATAACATAAAATTCACCATTTTAATCATTTTAAAGTGTACAGTTCAGGGGCTTTTAGTGCATTCCCAATGTTGTGCAACCATCATCGCTAATTTCAGAACACTTTCATCATCCTAAGCAGAAACTCGTCCCCATTAAGCAGGCCCTCCCCACGCCACTCCCTACTCTGGGCAGACACTCATCCACCTTCTGTCTCTACAGATTTGCCTGTTCTGGACATTTCATAGGAAGGGACTCGTTACAGCAGGTGGCCTCTGTGTCTGGCTCTTTCACGGAGCATCACGTGTTCAAGGCTCACCCACACTGTAGCGGGTGTCACATTCCACTGTGTGGACAGACCACACTGCAGTTATCCATTCATCAGTTGATGAACATTTGAGTTGTTTCCATTATGAATATTAATATGTGCTCATTGTAAAAATCTAAACCTTACAGAAAGACACACAGTGAAGAGAAACTCCCTGGAGCCTCACCTCCCAACAACCCCCTCCATCAACCCGTGGGTGGCTCTGCCTGTCCACTGTCTGTGGGCACCGCTGCAGCTGCCCCCAGGGCTTTACACGCAGTCACAACCTTCCCTGTGTAGCCTTCAAGTTTCTCCCCATGTTGCTAAGAACTTGCCCTGGGGCCGCATCTCTTCCCAGCCCTGCCCAGTGCCCAAGACCTCCTCCCTGCCTTCCTCTGCCTGGCCCACTCTGGCTCAGCCCAGCTCCCAAGGGTGAGTCCTGGGCCTGTCTCAGTGACCCCAACCCCTGTCCTCGCCCCTAAACTCTGGTGTAGGTGTCCATCTGTCTCCCCTACCAGGCCATGGCCCCCAGGACCAGGACCACACCTGAGCATCTCTGTGACCTCAGGGCCTGTGCACAGGAAGTGCTTCGCTGAAACTCATGTTTGTAGGTGGGTTGCCATAGAAACCCAATTTTATGCTGTTGTAAAAGGACAGGGATTGGTCCTGGCCCCCCATGGGATGACCCTCTACCACCAGCCTGTGTCCTTGCTTCAAGCGTGTGTTCTAGTCCTCAGGCTGCAGAATGAATGGTCACCAATTCCCACACAGGCTCCTGAGCTCCCCATGTCCCTCTGCTGGGAATAATCCTTCACAAGGAAAGTGGGGAGCCTGGGGTGGGCAGGTCCATTGACAGCCCCCCAACCGACCGTCGGGACACCCTCCTTCCCCTGGTCCCATCTCTCCCTCAAGCAAGTCTCCACTTCCTGACCTGTGGCCTCCAGGCTGCTCCTCCACCCCGCTCTGCCGAGTCTGTCCCTACTCACCTGCCGGCTTCTGCCCTCCTCAACCCTCCCCAGAGCCTGCCCCCACCTGAGGGCCCTGATCAACATCTGGGCAAATCCAAAGGCAGTTTCCTGGTCCTTGTGTGCTTGGCACTTGGCCACTGCTGAGAACCACCCCCCAACACAGACACACACCCTCTCCTGCTCTCCTTCCCACCTGGGGAATGCTCAGATTTCTTCACCAAGACACTCACCTGCCCCCAGGTGCTCCTGCCCGGGTTTCATCCCTGGCCTGGCACCTGCTCCTGCCCAGGCCTCCCTGCTGAGCCCCAGCCCCCAGACCTTCCTGTGCCCTAATAAGCCTCCTTCCTGTTCCCGCTCGGAAGCCCCATGGGTAACTGAAACTCACCCAGATCTACAACTGGACTTGGCGTCTTGTCTTCATCTATGAAACTGCTTCCTATTGAGCAAGTGGACGCCCCTCCTCACCTCCCCCCTACCCCCACCCCCCAGTTTATACTGGCACTTCTGATCCCTGAGGGAGGCGCCTGGCCACCCTGCCAGGAGGAGCCCTGGGCTGCTGTTCTGGCCCAGCCTGGCTCCTCGGCACTGACAATAATCCTGCGGACGCTGCTGGGGGCTTTGCAGCGTTCTTGCTCGGGCCAGAGCAGGAGCTCACACCTCCACCTGCCTCGAGCTGGCAGCACCAAGGCCCTTCTTGCTCTCCAGTCCCTCCGGCCCGGGTGTGGGGCCGGCCGGGGAGGTTCTCTGCCTGCCCAGATCCCCCAGGGCAGGCCTCTGGGTCTGGAGGTGGGGAGGGTTCCGGGGGGCCCCCACTTTTGGCCTGAGGCCTGGACCATAGGCTCCTGCAGTTTTGGTTTCCATTTGTCTGTTGGCTCTCAGCGTGTGTGGCCCAAGTCTACCGGTTAGAACCATGGGGAGGAGAACAGGGTCTCAGGAGCTACCCCCCCAGCCCGCCGCCTTCTCTGCTCATGGATCACACTGGCTCCCGGCCACCATCCTCCCCTCCCCACCCGTCCCCTGTCTGTGCCCCAGCCCCGTGGGTCCTACCTCCTTTCTCTCCTTCTCCCCATGTGCTTCCAGCTCCACCGGTGGAGGGGGACGGTCCAGGCACTGACTCACCCCTCCCCCAGCCTTCCCTCCCCCACCTGCGCAGAATGATCCCTCCCCAGCCTGACTGTCTCTCCCCGATCCCCCCCCTTCGTCAGCAAGTAATAAAATTCTCAAGACGTGTGAGGTGCCGGGCTCCGTGCTTGGCCAGATAACTCAGTCGGGGTCACTATCACCACCGATATTGTCATCGATATTGTTATCAGTGCTGGAGTTGGAGTCAGACAGACGCGGGTTCGAGTCCCAGCTCTGCCACTCACTAGCTGTGGCGCTGGGTCAACATGCTCAGCCTCCCTGCATGTCAGTTTCTCATCCACAGAACAGGGATTATAATGGTCCCTTGCGTTCCTGCCGAGATCATTAAATAAATTACATGTGCAACATTAGCAATAATAACCGCGTGTATGGGATGACCAGCACCTAGGGGCACAGGGAAAATGTCAGGTCCCTTTCCCTCCTGTGGCAGGAAATCAAAGCTGATCGCGCGTCCCTCCGCACACGGTTTCTGTGGGCTCCCAGGGAGGTAATGTGCGAAAAGTGGTTCGTAGATGCCGAAGTGCTATAAAATGTTTATAACGGTTATTACTAATTATGGCTTAGGGCAGCTGGGAGAGAAGCATGAGGTGCGGTGAAGGGCGGGGCCCCTTCCAGGTCTGCAGAGACGCAGGGGCAGGTATGGGAGGGGACATACTCATGAAGATACCATGAGTTTCGAGGAGGCTAGAGCCCAGCAAACCCCCCGGGTCTTCCCACCTGAGGCTCGTGGTGCAGCCATTTGCCCATTCAGCCAGCACGCGATGAGGGCTACCCTGGGCCGGGCACCGCGTAGACGCTGGGCTCGAGGGGACAGGAGGGGACAGGAGGGGGCAGGAGGACAGCCCGCCCCTGCCCTCAGGTGCTCACCACCTGTGGGCGAGACAGTCAGGCAATTCATAGTGAGACCCATTCCCTGGTAGACCTCCTCCACGGAGTCACCTACTGCGTGCAGTGCCAGCCCTTCTGGTGGGTTCATTGTCCCCAAGGCCCTGTCTCATTTCCCTGCGTACCCCAACACCTGGCACAGGGCCTGGCGCCTAGAAGGTGTTGGATAAATGGGAGTCGAGTTGAATTAACTTAGTGAAAGGGATGGACCAGGTTTGTGTTACCTGACTGCAAGGTTATCGGGTTTTGGTTTCATAGAAAACAGGGAGTTGAAGTTTACATCTTTTCAGGCAGTTTTCCTGAAAGACAGCTCCTGGGGGTCTGAGGAGATGGGGAAGGACGGTCATCCGTCCATCGCCGCCACCTGCACAGCAGTTGGGCCCTGGCTGCTCTGGGATGGGCATTCGCTCCACCCAGTTCTGGAGCCTCTGCCCCACAGGCTTGTCTCCCGGCCACCCTGAGATCTTTCAAGTCTGTGTGTTCTCCGGGTTCCCGTCACTTCCCCGCTTGGCCAGAAACCAGCTTGCCGGGGCACAGCTCTGGGCTGTTGGTGCCTCGAGTTATTTGGTGCCTCAGGGACTTTTCAAGTGGGGTCAGAGAGAAGCCTGGTGGCCTTTTGTGTCTGAGGGAAGAGCTGAGCCTCCTCTGCCTTGCGCGGCAGCCCTCCAGCTGCACCCTCGTGACAGCGCTTCCTGGCCCCGTTTCCTCACCTCCCGGCGCCAGCTATCAGACTAGTCTTTCTTTAGAAGGGCGGCACTTTTTATATCCCTCCTGTGTGCAAAAATACTTCCTATATCCATCCCACTGTCATCTGCAGGGTAAACTCCAGACTCCTTACCTTGGCATCAAAGCCTTCCTCCCTCTCCCCGCCCCAGCTCTGCGTGCCAACCTGCCCCGCCCAGCGCCTCCTCCTGAAACGCAGTCCTCGCCCCCAGCCCACGCCTTCCTCACAGCTTCCCCACGTCTACCCTCTCCTGCCTCTTGCTGCTGGCGGGGTCCGTGAGCTGGAAGCCAAGTCTAACTCTGCATTCTGTTGCTTTATCTGCACTGCCTCATGACACTTGTCCCTTTCCCTGTACGTGCACACAGCTCCACATGCAGACACTTGTGTGTGTATATACCACGTGTCCCAGGGCCTCAGGCTCCTCCTCCAACCCACCACCCGATTGGGATGAGCTCTTGGCTTCACTTGGAGTTCCTGAAAAGAACCATTCACACAGCGGTACTGGGCAATGCAGAATTTACTGAAGAGTCTGTCGGGGAGCCTGGGAGGGAGAACATGTCACCTACCCTGCAGCAGGCAACTGAACACCCCACCTGCTGGGACACTTCTGATCTCCTGGGATCCCTCCTTGGGGCACAAGGTCCAGCACTGGATGGGGAGCTGGAGCAGCTCTGGCAACACAGCCGGGCTCCTCTGGACCCCTGCCCCAGCTGCTTACTCAGGTTTCAAGGTTTCAGGTCACCCAGATAAGCAGGACACATACCACAGAAGTCCCGGCTTGTGGCCAGAGCTCTGCAGTCCGAGGGTGACTGTCTGCTGCCCATGCCCTGCCTGGAAGGCACCTTACAAGCTGGGGCCCCTGTGGGCTCAGCTGCTCTGCCCTGCCCAGTGGGGCCAATACTTAGTCACCTGGGGAGCTAACAACATGTCTTTGCCATTGGTAGTTGTTGATAAGCACAAAGTTGTTTACTTTTGCTCTACTATCGTAGAACTTGTGATTGAAAAACCAAATGCAATATTTATTCTGTCCCCTCACCATCCAAGCTGAAATAATAATCACAACTAACATGTCATAAGTGCTTATAATGGTCCAGGCCCTGTTATAAGCACTCTGCATGCATCAACTCACTTAATCATCACAACCAACTCTGTGAAGTAGATATTAATGTCATATTCTCTTTTCAGATGTAAAAATGGAGAAGTTAGTTAACTTGCCCAAGATCACACAGCTAGTGAGTGACAGAGTTGGGATTTGAACCTGGCAGTCTGGCTCCAGAGCCTGAGCTCCTAATTGCTATGCAACAAATAATAATGAATATATAGTCATCCCTTGGTATCCATGGGAGATTGTTTCTAGGACTGGATACCAAAATGCATGGATGCCCAAGTACCTGATATGAAATGGCACAGCATTTGCACATAACCTGTGCACATCTGCCCATACTGTAAATCATCTCCAGATTACTCATAATGCTTAATACAATGTAAATGTCACATAAACAGTTGTTACACTGGTTTAGGGAATAATGATGAGAAAAAAAATTCTTTACATGTTCAACACAGGAAAAAATTTTTTTCAAATATTTTCAATCTGAGGTTGGTAGAATCCATGCATGCAGAACCCACAGATCTGGAGGGCCGGATGCCCAGAAGCAATCCCTACTTCAGAGTGGATTCAGGTGCAGCTCCTTGCCTTGTGGACTGTGCCGAAGCTCCGCAAGAGACCATTTCCTTCTCTACCCACCTCCACTGGGCAGCAGTTTCATCTGGGTTGGTCCTGCCAAAGCCCATTGGCCACCAACCCATGTCCACTCGTGTTCACAGTGGTGAACCCTGGAAAGGCATGACTACTCAGCGTGGCGTGTGCTGACCCAGGGTGAATGCTGTGACCCGTCGGGTCAGGGTGGTTGGTTGCATTAGAAAAGAGGCTCTGGAGACAGAGCAGCTGCTTCTGCTGCCCCTTGCTCAGGGAAGCCTTCCTGGGAGACACCTTGACTGGACTTCTTGGGGGCTCCGTTGGGCTGTTTGAGGCACAAGGCAGACAAGTCCCTTAGAAAAGCGGTGTGCCTCCCACACATGCACCTGCTCAGCGCACTGTTCAGAGGGAGTGAGCGGAAGAAGATCTCACGTGCCACCCGGGAAATGATACACATCCCCAGTTAGTCCATCCAGACTTCTGGAATCTTCCTGAGCTGTGAACAGGCATCAGACCTGCCAGCTCTCAAACCTGGGTTTCCTCTAAACTGGAAACAGACCTCTGAGTCATCAGCAGCACATCCAACTCTGGAAATAGCACAGCTGAGGGGCCCTGATGAGAAAGGGTCCTGAGATCTGACGTGGGCCAACCCGGCTACTCACTGTCAAAGAGGGAGACATGTCTGTCCCAACTAGGAGCCACAGCAGCAAATTCTCTTGGGGAAGCACCGAGCCTTGAGCAGCCCCTGGCATCTCTGGGTCTCAGTTTCCCACCTGTGCTTCTCAGCCTTGGATGCTCATTACAACTGTCAGGTGAGCTTTAAAAGACAGCAAGCCTGGGGTCCCCCGCCCGGAGACTCCATTCGTTTGGTCTGGAGTGGTCCAGGGCTTGACACTTTTGAGACCTCCCGGTGGTTTTGACATGCCAGACCGAGAAGCACCAGCCAGGTGGCCTCTGAGGTGGGGGCCACCCAGCCAATTGGAAGCTCTAGGAGCCACTCGGAAGAGACGAACAGTAGTCAAGTGCAGAAGGGCCGGAGGGGCTGTCAGCTTCCTTAGTGTGCCTTTGGGATGCGGAAGCAGTGCAAAGTCGATCTACGAGCACCGGCTAAGACGCGATTTGCTCTCTCCTTCCCCTTAAAACTTCCTTCTGAAAATCACAAGGCGAGTCCAGCCCAGCCCCGGCCCTGAGCCCACGCCTCTCTGTGGCACAGCCCACCAGGCTGGACCAGATCCACAGCCCCGTTCACGACCAACGATGAGAATCGTTAAAATGACTTGCAAATACTTAGCTGTGGGAAGAGATTACATGGTTTCCATTTTATTTCCAACGGTGACCTTGTGAGTTGGTTAGGAATGTGGCTCAGGAGTGAAATTACTCAGATTTGAATTCCAGCTACATAGCTTTCTAGCTGCATCACCTTGGGCAAAGCACTCACACCTTGTGACTCCACTTCCCCATCTGTGAGATGGGAGGTGAGGGCCCTGTTCCTGGATTCTGACCAAACTTCCTCTCGGCTGCATGATAGCTGATGCTCACGCCCCTGCTGCAGTGGACGTTGTTATGCAAGGGGACCTCTCCTCCTCTTTTGTTTCTTGAGATTGACTTCTTGGGGTTTCCCATTTCTGAGGGCTTCTTCCTGGAGCTCCATGACGATAGAAGTGACGGCACGGTTTGTTTTTCAAATGTTGCCCTTTCATTACATGCCTCCCCCTCGGGGCCCTAGAATCATTTTTCTTAGTCATCATTTGCGTCGCTCTGGCCCCAGGCTCTCTGATGAATGGCCGGCTGCATCTCATTGCGCTCTGCACTGATTGCACACTGTCTGACACCCGGGCCGCTCCTTGGCCTGGGATGATTTATGGAACTCGGAGGCAGGATGACTCCTGATGACCTGTGCAAACCAAGACCTGGGGTGCGCCCAGCTGAAACACTGCGGTGCTCGATAATTAAATACCTTCTGGGGCTGGGTGTGTGTTTTCAAGACTCAAGAATGAAACATGCTATAGATTTCCATAGAAATACAAGAATTGAAGCCTTCAAACTCTCCTGCATTATTGGCTCAAGGTTGTTATTCTTTTCTGAAGGATCACTTGTATTTTTCCATTATACTTTCCTGTATGTTATGGTTCACAAACACATTTTATTTTAAATTTTAAAAATGTCTAGCTTTTGCAACTGCAGGCTGGCTGAGCAGGGCTGCATGAATAAGGCCACCTTCTCAGAAGCTCTTAGGGATCGGACCTCATTTAGCTTTCCCTTTTAGCAGGGTGTGCCGCTTCCCAGCTGGGTGACTTTGGGCAAATTACTCAGTGCCCCTGAGCCTCAGTTTCCTCATCTATAACATAGGGATAAGGATACAGTAATTCTTAGGATTAGAGAATTATATAAAAATGTGTGGGGCATCTGGTAGAGTAGGCACAATGTAGGTGGTCTGGAAATCCTGGGTCCACTTTCCTTTGGCCAAATCTTTACTTTGGTTTGGTTACTTTTGTATCAAACCCGAGGACCTTCCAACTTCTAAGAAAAGGTGGCCCTGGAATTTCACCCTTCTCGTCTGTGTAGCAGGTGCCTTTGGGATCCAATGCCACGTTCCTGAGCCTGCCTCTGCTCTCAGCTTCAGTGACTTGTTCCAGGCAAACTCAGACTCCCTTCGTGCCCACCTCAAGCGAGGGCTCCTGTCCTCTAAGCAGAAAATCTGTGAGGCCTGTTCAGAAGTGCTCTCCGGCCCACGACCCTGTTGCCTCCAGCAGCGACCTCAATACCCTCCTAGACGGTGGCTTCCCTGCCTCCTCTGTCTCACGTCTGTCCTGCCCACTCCTGCTCCCTGGGATTCAACTGCACCCATGTCCTGGTCTCAGGCTCTGCTTTTGGGGGAACCCAAACCAAGACAGTCAGCTTTTATGAACTTTCAGAGTAATGGCTTTGCCCTTGGTGGGTCACCCTGCCCTGAAGGCAGCCTGATTTTCCTCTGTGCAGGGGAGGGAGGGGGAGGGCTGGGACGTGAGGGAGAACACACAGCACCTAAGGGCTGAGCTCTGGGGGCAGGTCCTGGGTCAGAGCCTTCCGAGGAGCCACTCGGAAGAGACGAGCAGTAGTCAAGTGCAGAAGGGCCGGGAGGGGCTTTTGTGTTGGTTATCACAGAGGCGGGCAGGGCCCCCGAGCCTCTGTGCCACGTGGTTTGGGTCCGCCCCTCTCATGGTTCATTGGTCAGTAGCCAGCACTTGACCCAAGCCAGGCGGTTGGGGATTCTTCCAGGATCTCTCACTCTGAAACTGTGATTCTCTCTGCATAGGACCCCAAAATAACTTTAGGAGCTGTCAGTGTGTCTGTTCCCTGTCACAGTGAAGGAAGCTAGTGCAGAGTAAGAAAGGAAGAGTCACAGCCAACGGGAAGCAGGACGATGGTAAGAGCTTCTTGGCAGTGCTTGGATCCCGGGTCAGAGCTGTGTGTGGGGCCCAGCTCTGCCCCTGGGATGGCCGTTTGTTCTTCCCTTCAGTTATGGGAGACAGTCTTGCCATAAGGTCCTGTTTTCACCTAGGTGACGTCAATTTGGTTTCTTTCACAGGCAGCCAAATTGTGCCTACAGATACAAAGCCCAGTATATCTGAGTAAAATATATGGTCCTAGGGACAGTATACCTACCCAACAGGTAGATGTGGCCCAAAAGGAAAACTCAGGAAGAAGAGGAGAGGGAAGTAACATGGATTGACCTTCTAGAATGTTGCAGGCACTGAATTCACCACTTTACATATATTTCCTCACGAGAAGGAAGAGTAAGTCAAGCGGGAGACACTTGGCTGCAAGCACATGTTTATTACCCACTCATCAAGGAGACAGAGGTCACGCCATGGTGTCAGGGCTGGTTTGGCAGCTCAGTGATGCCATCAGCCACTCAGGTGCTTGGTGTCTTTCACATCCACTGTCTTCAGCTTGCTGGCATTTTTCCCTGGTGATTAATGCTTCATGGTCACAAGGTGGCTGCTGCAGCTTCAGGCTTCACATCTGTGTCTCAAGAGGAAAGGGGAAGGCAAACCTTCCCTAGACAACTCCAGCATATGTTGCCTTGAATCTCATTAGCCAGATATGTCCACAAATGTGTCCCATGGTCATTCCCACCTGACAGCTAATATCCATTCTCTAGTGTAGCAGGTGACAGGGGAGAAAAGAACTGGGAAGGCTGTGTGTTGGCCAACAAACTGTGTCTTTCCCTGGTAGCGTGAGTGCACACAATGGCATAAAGAACAAGCTGTGTCTGGAGTGGTGGGAACTGGATATGAGTGAAGCTTACAGCAGGGGGGGAAACAAATGACGCCAACAGGAACGATGAAGGGGGGCCCTGACATGGCCATGGGGGCCACTGAGGCTCCCCGGGGGCCTGGGGAGGGTGTGTTTCAGGCCTACGTTTACATTCGAGAGAGACACTCTGGCTATTATCTGGCGGTTAGGAGGGGAGTTGGACTGGAAGCAGGTGAGAGGCGTTTGCAGTGCCCACCCTGTAAACTGAAGATAATATTTTCAGGTATAGAACTTAAACTAACTCCTTTCTGAGCTGCTTATTGGATCAAAGAAGTGACCAGACAGTCAACCAAGACTAAACTGAAACTCATGACAAATACAGGAGAATTTATCCTGGTGGGGAAACAGACTTTGAGATGGCACCTACATCTGATTTTTGATCTGATGAAAGTGGCTTATATTTGCATTTCTGTGTGCGTAAGCAAATTCTAGGCTACGCTAAGTTACTGACTAAGCCATGTAAAACAAGCTCAAGGTTACGTCCCAGTAAGATCAAGGACAAATTACCTTAACACTATAGAATAGGACATTAGATTCTGTAAGTATTTCTAACAAGTAAAAATAAGAAGTACCATTGTACACATTTCTTCAAATAAATCTGCTGGCTTTGTAAGATAGGTCATGGCATACCTATATAGGTATTAAAAATCCAAATTATGAAAATTAAATTTAAGTGTTGTAAGCTTATTACAGAAAAACTAGAAAATAGGGAAGAACAGTTAAGAAGAAAACATTAAAACCCATAGAAACAAAACCACTGTGAACCTTTAGGCACATGTCCCTTTTTATCCTTGTGGGTAAGTTTCTTACAATATTCATAATCATAATCAATATACAGTTTTATGTACTGCTTTTTCATCTAATCTCATCTTGTCGGCATTTCCTCGTGCTAACACAGTCTTCATAAACTTTACTACTTTTCATGGTTACATGACACAAAACCTTCTCAACCCTTGTTGAATATTTGGGCGGCATCTTTTTCTTTGTTGTTGTTTTCTTTTTTTGCTAAATAACATGATGGTTATCATGGTGTATAAATCTTTGTCTTCATAGAAGACTATTTCTTAGAGATTGATTCTTGGAAGTGGAATTACTATCTTGAAGAGAACAAACACTTTTAAAGCCATTGACCAGCTATTGCTGGTTCAGAAATTCAAACTTGTGATAAAAATTAAATTAAAAACAGATGATGCAGTGAGAAAGCCCAGCTTTCTGTATTCTTTCCCTTGGCAACCTGCAGGTTTGGTCATAATGTCTGTGGACAATTTATTGCCTTATTCCTAAATGGGATCAATACACCCAGGAGCCCCCGTGTAATGAGATTCAAAAGGACCCCGACTCCTGAACGAATCCATCAATTAGACCAGAATGTTAAGAACAGCAAAAGTGAAAGTGGTCCTAATGAATCTTGATATTGAAACACAGATTAGGGTATTTTGAGAAAAAAGCATTTTATCTCTATATTTTCTGTACCCCACACAATTAGGAAGCTCATGGAAATTGAACAGAGGTTCATCCGTTTCATAGTATATATTCTTTCCATACTACCCACTAGCACACTGACCCCCACTACCCTTACTCAGAATTTATTCCAAGAATAGCCATTGCCTGTCTACTGTGCTCCAGGAATCGTGGAACTCTCTGGCAAATGCCAGCTCTGCCACTTGCTGAGGCCTGTGAGTGTCATCTTCTTTACACTAGCCCTATGAGGTGGGTATTATCATCTTCCTTTTACAGATGGGGAAACTGAGGAAGAAAGGGGTGAATTGATTTGCCCAAGGCCACACAGCTAGTAAGTTCTGAAGGTGGATGTATTACTCACGTGTTTTATTTTCTATGTTTTATGATACTTTGCTATTTTGGGGCTTTGTTGGCCAGGAATAGATGGCCCCCGTCAGGGCTAGCTAATTCCTAGAGATAGAAAATAATTCCCCAGTGAGCACACCATTCATATGCAAACCAAACAATCCAGAGCCTATATTTCCAACCTCCTTCTTTATCTAACACTCACACACTAAGCCAATATTTCCCCTGCCCCCAGCCACCCCAGGACCATGTATCAGAAACCTAGAGATCACCCATATATCCCGGAGCCTGTAAAATTTTTCAAACTATCAAATTCTAGGCTTGCTCAGGCTTACGACCCTGCCTCACTCATTTCTTCCTGCAGAAACCACAGTGAAGGCTCTGGGCCATACTTTCTTATTCCTTCTGCCTCCCGACTGAACTCAGTCCTTCCCCAAGTGGCCCTGCATGGTGTGGCATGCCCCCTCCTCTTGAGAACTGTGAGTAATAAACTCTTCTTTCAAACGCAGTTGCCACTATGTCTGTCAGGTTACCATACGTTTCAGGACACTGGCACACTTTACCATCATGCCTCTTATATAAAGACAGATATATTTCCTTAAAAGTAATTTGGAGACACTGCTAAAAATGCTTTTTACACTGATCCTAGCTAGTTTTCTTCATAAAGTCATATCTACTGTAGTTATAAAACGTTTTGCCCATTCTGGTTCTCTCCTATTTGGCAAAATTAATATTTTTATTAATGAGAGAGAATGAATATCCCTCTCTTATTTTTTCATGCATTCATTCCTTCTCTTACATGTATGCTCTCCCCAAACACACACACACACACACACACACACACACACACACACACACACACAGTGGAGTGCTGGAGCTGGCTCCTCCTGGCTTGCAAGAGCCAAGTGTGTGCATCTCTTATCAACTCCTCCTTGATGTCACATTGGTGGCTTAAAGTCAGCCATGGTGGAAGTATTTACACCATAGAAATTGGGAAATGCTAAAAATCTGGTCTGTTTTTTCTCTGAGAGCTGGTTGTTAAAGCTTACCAGCTCACTTCTATAGTTCTCCTTTTCTGTGCCCCACCAGGACCTGACAGCAGCAAGTTGCCTCTTCATCTTTTTACCTGTGGCATGCAAAATGGATCATGCCACTTTGGGCAGGTGAAGCAGGCAAAGCTGGCCTTTCTGCTTGTCCTCTCACCATTCTGAGGCAACCACAGGCAGCCAGGGAGTCACCTGGAACCAGGCTCACTGTTTCTGAAGAGAGGCCCCTCTCTGTAAATGGACCCCATGCTCAGTTTTAAATGGCATGTGAAATATTCCTTCCACGGCCTCCCACATGTTCTAGCAAGTCTTATTTTAACTCCATTCATGGCTGGATTTCCCAATGGTTAGAGCTGTCCCGTGGAACAAGCTTCCCTGGCACAGGTGGTAGGCTCTCCCTCCTCTCTTGGAGGATGTATCCAGGGAAAATTTGTGCAACAATCCATCACAGATGCTGCGGGGGTGGGGGGGAGGGTTCTAACTTTGAGACGGGCTGGAAAATCCACAAATTCAGAAGGCACAGAGGGCAAAGAAGCCCATCGGCTCTGATGAAACGTGTGTTAGGGAAACAGGGACATGCTACTGCTTCCAAGTTCAATAGGGAGGCAGCTTCCTCCAGGAAAGAGAGAGAATGCTTCGGGGGGGGGACTTCATCTTATTCCCCCTTGAACACCAAAAGAGCTTCTCGCCCAGGGCTGGGCATGAGGAAGGTTCCTGATGAGTGCTGGCAGCAGGTGAGGTAGACAGGGCACTGGTTGGAGAATCAGAAAGCCGTTCCAAGCTCAGCCGTGATCGAGCTGGGCGGTTACTGTGGGTTCACTTTCTTTTTTGGGGTCTGTTTCCTCAGCTAATTATACAAGGACATATTCTAGATGATTTCTTAGGAATAACTAGTATGCTAATTAAAACACCATGATTCACACCAAATCTGTTTATAGCATAATCAGATCATAAACACAAACATTCTTTAAAATATAAAAATTAGTGACCAGATGGAGCAGATTCTTAAATTGAGTAGATTCTTAAATTTTGAAGGCTTTTGTTTGAATAAAAAAGTCATGAATTTTATATTTGATTCCCTTTACCTGAGAGAAAATGCTGAGTATTCCCCGAGGGTGTATGTTGGAACCAGGTTGCATTCAATGAAAATCACATGAAGTTGATCTGGGTTTAATCTGTCCGTGGTCAGCACCCGCACCATTCAGTTTGTCATGAACACAATTTCTCTTGGGGTCATTTGACATGTGTTTCTCTGTCTTGCACAAGAGTGTGGGTCCTGGAGTCTGACAGATCTTGTTTCAAACCCCAGCTCCATTAATATTGTTAAAAATGACCATAATACCCGAAACAATCTACAGATTTAATGCAGTCCTGTCAAAATACCTATGACATTCTTCATAGAAATAGAAAAAACAATTCTAAAAGTCATATGGAACCACAAAAGACCCCAAATAGCCAAAGCCATTGTGCACAAAAAGAACAAAGCTGGAGGCATCACACTACCGGGCTTCAAAATCTACTACAAAGCTATAGTAACCAAAACAGCACGGTACTGGATAAAACAGACACATAGACCATTGGAACAGAATAGAGAACCTGGAAACAAATCCACATGTTTACAGCCACCTCATCTTCACCAAAGGCACCAAGAACACACATTGGGAAAAGGACAGTCTCTTCAATAAATGGTGCTGGGAAAACAGGATATTCACATGCAGAAGAATGAAACTGGCCCCCTATCTTGCTACTTACAAAACATCAATTCAAAGTGGGTTAGAGACTTAAATGTAAAACCAAAACTATGAAACTACCAGAAGAAAACATAGGGGAAGTGATTCAGGACTTTGGTCTGGGCAACGAGTTTACGGGTAAGCCTTCAAAAGCACAGGCAACAAAGCAAAAATAGACAAACGGGATTATGTCAAACCAAAAACTTCTGCACAGCAAAGGAAACAATCAACAGAGTGAAGAGACAACCTGTAGAATGGGAGAAAATATTTGCAAACTATTCGTCCAACAAGGGATTGGTATGCAGAATATACAAGGAACTCAAACAGCTTAATAACAACAACAAAAACCCCCAAATAATTCTATTAAAAAATGGGCAAAGGATTTTGTTGCTATCAACCGATCACTTGCTCATTCTTCTCTAGGCAAGTAACGCTGCTTATGGTGGCCAAGGCCGGTGTGCTCAGTCTGCAAGGAGTTCACGTGGCTGTTGCATGATGTGGGAGGATTTGAATTTCCAGAGATGAACAAGGAGAAGAAGGTAGGGCTAGGCATTACAGGATACTCTGTAAGTCTCGCTAGGAAGCTTGGCTGCATCCTAAGCAGAGAAGGTGTGGTGGTTTGAGGCAAGGGAATGACATGTGATCAGCTTCCCAGGAATTCTGGCCGCGGTGTGGCGAGTGGGTTGGGGTGGGGGCCCTGAAGCAGGGAGCCTGGGCAGGGAGCTGTGCTGGTGGTCCACGTAAGAGACGGTGGTGGGCTGGGCGGGGGGAATGGCTGGGCAGGAGAGAAAGACAGAGCAGATAACCCCTGTTCTATGCTTTTCGGGTGTTTTTAATCTGTGAAGCAGGCCAGGCCAGTTCTGCTTTGATTTACAGAACAGAGTGAGAGAAAGGGCAGTCACAAAGTGGTCCCCAAGTACGACCTTCCCAGCTCCTCTGTGCATCCCCACAGAAGGCTGTGTGACCTTGGGGGTTAAGTGAGTGGTGTCAAGGGCAGTCACATCTATGTTGGTCTCTCCTGTCAGACTTGTTCTCTCCTCCAAGAGCTTTTGTCTTCACAAAGGTCTGGAACTAAGTAGGGCATGGACTAGTGTCCCCATTTTTGCCCTCATTTTATAATACCCCAGGGCATTGCCCCTCCCCATCATGTGGTCGTCTCCCTGCCTGGGATCTCCACCATTGTCTGCTTTGCATACTTGCTTCCTTGACTCTGAAGGGAGGCTGCAGCCTAGTCATTTCCAACTCCTCAGGGCACATGAATACCTGCCGAGGTTTCACAGAACTGTCATATGGCAGAGTCCACTGGTCAAGTGTTCCCTCAGATGAAGGGTCCTTTGTGACACGCCCACATCTGCAGCGTGGTGAGCTGCGGCTTCCTCTAAGTCGAGCATCCTGATGTCTCCATCAGATCTCCCCAGTGGCTCCTTTCTCTGGCTCTCCACAGTCCACTGTTATTTCTGTTAACCCAGCATTTCATTCTGTCTGACGTTATAGTTTGTTTACTTGTCGGTGTTCCTCACTCAGCTATGAGGCTCGTGAGGACAAATGTGTGTGTGGGTTTTACTCACCTCAACATACCTCTGAGCCCTCAACACAGTGCCTGGCACATAGTAAGTACTTGACAATGAGCACATGAGTGAATGAACGAGTGAGTGAATGGTCAGCTTGCATTGTTGCAAAGTCCTTTACCCTCAGCTGAAACATGCCTCCTGTCAACCACCACTTTGAGCTGATGTCTACTCATTGACTCCACACTATACAATGCCCACCTCTTCCCCATGGCACCTTCTTGCACAGTGAAGCCTCAGTGGTCTGCGTTCTGTTCTTCAGACACACCAGCCTGTCCCTGCCAAGCTTGCTCCTGCCTTAGGGCCTTCACACTTCTCCCCCTTATGCCTAGGACCCTTGGCCCTATTTCCTTCCATAGTGGATCTTTCTTGTTATTGGAGTCTCAACTCAAATGTCACCTCCTCAGAAAGGCCTTTACTAACCACTCCATCTAGAGAACCCGCCCCCCCCCCCAGCACACACATACATATCTCTATATCTTTCTGGGGTGAATTCTGGGTGATTTCCTCAGATCTGTCTTTTAGTTCACTAAATCTCTCTTCATCTATGTCTAGTCTACTGTTTCACCTGGTCTTCTGCCAGTTACTCTATTCTTAATTTATAGAACATGTGTGAATATTGTGAGTGTTCTTATTTTAAAGTCCTTTCTAGGATCCCTATTGCATATAATCCCCCCAAAGTGATTTTTCCTGTTTTGTTACATCTGCTGATCATCTCTCAGAAGTTGGGTATCTTTGTAATTGCTGAAATTTTTAAAATGTAATTTTATAAGGAATTATCATCTGTTAGTGTCCCACATGGGTTTTGGAGGTGACCCTATGTATTTTATTAATTCTTGAACAGTTAATACACTCATTCCTTGGGGAATGTAAGATCTATGCAAGAATTTGGATATCAACCTCATGTATGATGTAGGCAACGAATGATGATTTACTGTGTTTGATATCACTCACCTGCTTCTAGTGACAGTTGCTGGAAGTTTACTTTTCTGCTTTGTCCTCAGACTGGAGCATCATTCAGTGCGGAGGTACCCAGATGCCAGGTGCTTAATGCATAAGCTTAATGCTTAAGAATCACCCAGCTAACTGCGTGACGAGAGAACTTCTTGGAAACACAGATTTCTGAGATTTATCTCATGCACACTGAGTCCATAAATCTGGGATTGAACCTAGGAATCTGAGTTCTTATAAAGTTCTCCAGGTGATTCTGGTGTATAGTGGAGTTTGGGTACCAATGGTGCTAGAAGCTTTGAGGATTTGAATTGGGTTAGTTTTTGTCTTGCTTATTCCCTCCCAAAATAAGCATTTAAAGCAGTGTGCCTGTAGATATATATAAATACATTTTGAAAACCAGGCTTAAAACACCTACACAAACAAACACCCTAAGCAGGTGAGATCTGACTTTGCTCCAAGATCACAGTGATGCTGTGGTTGGCGTCCTCACCAACATCCTCATGAGGAAGGCAGCCATGAGCTGTGTGTGAGCCCTCACTGTCCCACTCTGGACACCTTCATCATTACAGCAAAGTTGGGCAACTGTGGAACTGGCAGGGACGTTGTGCTCTGACAGGGCTTTAGTTTTCCTGGGGTCCCTCTCTGTAAGCTGGCAGGTGGCACAGACATGATTTTTAATCTGGCAGCAGCATCCATGAGGGCTCCTCGTGGCAAACTGAGCTGTCCAGGCCCACTCTCTGCCACTCGTGCCCTGCTGAGCACCCCCAGCCTGGGTTCTCTCTCACCTCTTGGCTCCTGCCCAAGCTGTTCCTCTCTGCCCAGAAAACTCCTGTTTATCTCCAGGACTCCACTTGAATATCACTGTCTCCAGGCAGTCTTTCTCCCGCCCTCCTTCATTGCCTTCCTTCCTCTTATCCTTCCAAAATCATTATGAGCCCTTACCATGTCTGGAGGCCCCCCAACTTCCCTGCATGCCAGCATCTGTCATGCTGCCCACCGCCCCAGCCTCATGTCCCACCATGCCACCCCTTGCTTCTCTGTTCTGTCCACACTGGCTTCTCTCTCTGCCAGGCCTTTGCACAGGCTGCGTGGAAATCTCCTCCCCTGACACCAGCCCTGTCAGCCGCACCTCCACTGTCACTTCTCCTTCCCCATCGTAGCTGGGACGTGCATTTATTTTGTGATTCCTGCATCACCCTCTGTAATCCCAGGAGGGCAAGCACTGTATCCCCGGTGCCTAGCACCAAGCCTGACATATAGCAGGTGCCTGATCCCTTTTTGTTGGACGGATGAATGAAGACATCCCTGAGCACCTCAATTTTTGTCTTCCTTTGGATCAGTTCTTCTTAACCTTTTAAAAAAAATTTTTTTGCCATTGGCCCCTTTGAGAGACTCCTGAAAGCTAGAAACCCTCTCTACACAATATGCATGAATGCCTGGTCATGTGAAATTTCCATGTTATTTCAAGGGTTCAAAACACCCCAAATAAAGAGGGCATTGCCTATTAATTCCAAGCTAAGATTCTTTTCTACGGCAAGCAGGTGATGAATTGTATAACAGATATGCCATGATGTAAGCCCACCACATACAGAGTTTAAAGCGGGTCTTCCAGTGGCTTAAATGCATGTGTATGTGGATGGCTTCATGTAGAAGCCACGCTGGCTGGTATGTTCCCTTTAAGAACCCATATCCCTGCTTTTTTGGTTTCAGGAAAGAAGAGAGCACAAAGGCAAACACAGCAAGCTGGAAAACATTTACATCCTCTCAACTGACCAGCAGAGCAGAGGTGGCCCCATGATCTGCAATCCCTTCCAGAGGGAATGGCCAAATTACAAGCCAAACAACCATCTTCCTATCTCAAGTCACCCACGGGGAATGTTTCTACGTTGCATGATATCAACCGGGGGACCAAAGAGATGACTGTTGACTGTAAGAAGCCTGTACGTGTTGGCACAGGGTGGTGGCAGGAGCCTGGGTCTGGAGCCCCGAGGACCTGCTGGCTCTGCCCTCCTGAGCTGTGTCACCTGGCACAAATTACTTACCTTCCTCCAACATCCCCTGCATCTGTTCGAGGGTCCTGATGCCTACCAGACGGTCTTGCTCTGATGACCTAATGAGGTCATGGCTGGACAAGTGCCCCGAACACCGCAAGGTTCCTCCCCACGTCAGGGCGTCATTGCATCTGTAGAATGCAAGTCCTCCTTCTCTCGCCCATTCCCTGGCGGTCGCGCAGGAGCACTCTGCTGTAAGGATTTGTTGCATTTACAATTAGTTTCACACAGTTTCCACCCGAGACGGGGGATGGGGGATGGCAGGATAATGACTTTCAGAAGTGACCTTAGTAGTCACTGTGATGTTACAGAGCTCCTGCGGAAGCTTGGGCTAGGATGGAGTTCCCAACCAGCGCACAAAATTGTATGCATGTGAGCACTTTCCTACGGGGGGGGCCATGGAATTCATCAGATTCTCAAATGAGACTGGAACCCCTAAGGGATCAAGCACCCCACGTCCAGGTGGAAAGGACTCTGTTAGGGAACCTAGAGACCCGACTCTGCCTCTAACTTGCTGGTGACTTTGAGGCTGTCCTCTGGCCTCTACAGGTCCAGTTTCTCATCTGTAAAATGGGTGCAACCACACACCTTCCAGTGTCTCTCCCAGCTCTGACATCTGATGAGTCTGTCGCCCCTCCCTGCATCATGCCCTACATGGGGCCCTCCATGTGCCAGGTTCCTACTGAGGGGCAGGCTCTGACCAGGGGGGAAGGTACCAAAACCAGCCTCCCTGCTTCCGGCATAAGTGAAGAGCTCTTCATTTCTAAGACACATCACTTCAGGCAACTTGTGTCCACAAATTGCCCCCAGCTACCCACAGCACCCCAAAGCGCTCCCAGCACACAGCCTCATTCAGCTCCTTTTTCCTGGCAGTTAAAGAGCCTGGAGGTGCAGCTGCTGTGATGGGCCCAAGGGATCTGCTCCCTCTGCCCTTTCCCTGTAAACCACAGCACTGTGAGGCTGGCTGACTCAGGCGCCACAACAGGCTGGCTGGCAGGGACATTTGAAATCTCAGCATCACCCAGGAAGATGCAGTAAAAATTGAACATCTGCATCGGGAAACCTCAGTGTTTTCTGGCTCCTGCCGCTGTGAGACGGAGGGTGACGGCAGGAAGGCAGACCTGGTGGATGGAGTCGGCCACGGGCGTCTTGGACTCAGCAGAACCTGTGGTGGTGGTCAGTGAGGGGTGAGCGACAGGCAGGCCCCAAACCCACGGGCTAGACCTTAGAGAGATTGTAGCCCACAGTGAGTACCGGGTGGCCCTTGGGCCAGGTGTGGCCCACAAATGTGTCTTGTTTGGCTTATATCTTTTTTTTTTTTAATTGTGGTAAAATATACATCACATGAAACTCGCCATCATAACCGTTTTAAGTACCCAGTTCAGTGGCATTAAGGGCATTCTCATTGTTTTGCAACCATCACAACCATCCGTCTCCAGAACTTTTCCATCTTGTAAAATTGAAACTACATTCCTTAAACACTAACTCCCCATTGCCCCTCTCCCAGCCTCTGGCACCCACCATTCTACTCTCTGTCTCTATGAATTTGACTCTTCTAGGGACCTCATATAAGTGGAATCATACAGGATTTATCCTTTTCTTGCTGGTTTATCTCGCTCACCATAATGCCGTCAAGGTTCATCCGTGTTGTAACACGTGTCAGAACTTCCTTCCTTTTTAAGGCTGAATAATATTCCATTGCATATATCCACTCACCTGTCAGTGGACCTTTGAGTTGCTTTCACTGTTTGGCTACTGTGAATAATGCTGCTATGAACATGGGTGTACAAATACCTATGCTATATTTTTTAGTATTGGAATTAGCAAGTGACATTTTAAAATCAAGAGATCTCTTATAAAAATCTGGATTTCTGGCTTCTCTTGGAAAATCTGTGGATCTGGCAACATTGGGTCTCTATTTCCGTGGCCACAGTCAGAGGTGAATGAGGCCAGTCTGCTCCCTCCCCACTGAACGGTGCCAGCCCAGGGGGCCACAGGACCCCACCTGCGTGTCTTCTCCTCCACATGCTACATAACCTGCGTGGCCTCCACAGACTGTGACTTGGAGACACCTGGCCTGCTCGGCACCCTCATGCTATGGGTGAAAATGCAGAGGCCCAGAGAGGGACAGTGACTTGGGCCAAAGGTCTCATAGGCCAGAGAGTGATGCAACTGCCTTCATGTAGGAAGGGCCTGGACGGGGCATCACAAAGCCTTGGTTCTACTTCCAGCTCTGCCACCTGCCTGTCCCAGTGGCCTGGAGAAAGCCCTTAAACTTTCTGAGCTGAAGTTTCCTCCTTTGGAGGAAAATGGTAGAAACAGTGCCTTCTTCTGCAGCCTCATGGAAGTATAGTGAAGACAGAGGAGAGGATATGTGTTGCATATAACATGCAGTTGGAATGCGAAGGGGCACCATTAACAGCACACGCCACGCTGGGCAACTTGGAGTTGGAGATCTGTTTCCTCATCTGCAAAATGGAAAAGGGACCACTTTTCCCCCACAGGGCTATTCTGAGGATCAACTGAGGCAGGGAAGGCAAAGCTCCAGCAGGGGGTTGGCACCCAGCAGGTGCTTCACTTTCTAACAAGTGAAGCCGTGTCCTAGGGCTCCAAATCCTCTTCACCGCAGAGGACAACCAAGAAAGAGCCATGATATTGTGGGAATGACCTGACTTCAGAGTTCATCAGCCTGATTTCAAAACCCACCTGTGATTTACCTGCTGAGGTCACTGGGCAGGTGAGACCACATCTCTGATCTGCAAACTGTTCCATTGTTAAATGGGGGAAATATCACTGTCCTTGATAGCACAAGGGGAAATGATAAATGGAAGGTGCTTGGCACATAGTAGATGCTCAATAAAATTTAGTTCCCTTCCTTACCTTCCCAAGCAGAAATCCTAGGCTAAAAAGATAGCATGTTTTCCAAATATTTCAATAAAAGGGGGACAAGGAAAAATGTGGTTTCCAGCTTCCCACTGAGGTTTGTCACTCACTGGGTTTCATTCATTCATTCAACCAACAAGCATTTATTGGCCACCACTAAGTGCCAGGCACCACTATAGGCCCTGGAGTTCTAGGAGAACAAAGCAGACCAAATTCCTGCCCTTGTGGGCAGGACTTCACATTAGTCAATTGGAAGGTTGGTCCATAAGTGCTCATTAAGTGCCTTTTCTGAGCTGACTTTCCAAGGGGCCCTGGCTTTAGCTTCAAGGCTCATCTGTTGCTGGATGTGGGTTTCCTGGGTATCTGGACCCCACCTGCTTCTCTGCCAGTTCCAGATGGCATGCTTATCCTGGGCCCCAGACCACTGTCCACCACTGGTCTTTCTGCCCACTTGTGCCACTTCTGTTATTACTTCTGTCCTTTCCAGAGTCCTCAAGGGAGGCCTCTGAGCCACCTCTGGGCCCGTGAAGCACCCATGGAGTGAACAGTCCATCCTACTGCACACAGGACACCCTTAGAGGCCAAGTGTGGACCCCCAGCAGAGCCCCCACTTATTTTACCGTTAGGCTTTGAATGAAATGGGAATATGGATGGAAAAGCACTTTGTAAGCTCTTAAGTTCTGCATAAATGTACAGGATGGTGCTATTTGACTTTCATCTAGAGAGGTGGCAGAGGCCACCTGGTTTAGGAGAAAGAGGTTAGGGTTTCAAACCAGAATAACTAGGCTGTAGTCTGGGTTCTGCCACTTATTGGCTCAGAGACCAGGAAAAGTGACCGCCCCTCCTCAATTTACTGGCCTGGCAAATGGAGGTAACAAAATACCTGCCTCAGGGCCTGCTGTGCATGTGAATGGAAAAACTGGATGGGAACTCACTTTGCAGACTTAAATGTTGTGTATACGCTTCACTCACGTCATTAATTTGTTGCATATTTATTATACACCTACTGTGTGCCATTATGAACAAGGTGATCTGTCATAAGATAATTTGAAAAAAAAAGTCCCCAGGCTAAGGGAGAAAAGAATTGCTTGTCAGATGGTTGTACCGCACATTCATAGATTATGATTAGCAACAGCCAGTAAGTTGGCATGGCAACGTTTCCCCATGAACTGCTAGGCAGTGTTCTTAAAATAGGTATGTCGGAGGTGTGGTGGCAGCGGAGACATGCAGAGGCGGCATGGTCTGATTGCTCTGCAGACCAGCATGGCTGCGTGCTCAGAGTGTCATGCCATCACCCTTCCCACGTTGGCCAGCAGACCAGGATCAAGATAACAGGTCTGGAAACAGCCATCGTTAGAGCAGGGGAGGACCTTAGACTTCATCTAGGGCATGTACCCTTCCTGTCCCCATTTTACAGGTGAGGAAACTGAAGCCCAGAGAGGTTGACTGACACCCATGGTCACGGGCAAGGCACTTGGTTGCAGAGGGAACCAAACCTGGTTCTGATGTCTTTTATGGAAGGTTCTCCAACCCTGCCACAAGGCAGGCTCCTCCAATTCAGAATTCGAGATCTGGATCTGATGCAATTCATTTTCTAGTGGATTACAATCTATATGGCATCACTAGCAACAGGTATTAGTTGAAGGAATTCTTTCCTTTTGTGTAGAATCCATGCTTGCATTTCTCCCTGGGGAAGGCCTGAATCCCAAGATATCTTGGAAACTCATCTCCTTCTTGGCTAGATTTAAATGATTGAGGATTATACCCACCTTTTTACTGCCCAGTTTCTCAGTGTCAAAATCAAGCAGCAAAGCTGATCAAAGGTTTATGAATCACTTTGCAATGAGATTTTTGTATAAGTTTTGTTACCCACCTTTGAGGAGGACAGGGAACCCAAATCCTTTCAAAGATGAGATCCTTTCTATTTGTTTTACTCAGCAATTTATTGAGTAAACTTCATAAACTTAGAGGGGGCTTTTCACCTTCAGAGCTTCTTTTAAGAGATTCACAGCTCCTGCTTGATTCCAGGCTGAAATTCCAAGTTTGGAATGTGAAACTTTTGGAGGACTCAGTCAATTTCCGAGAATAGGGTGCCAGACATCTGTGATGTATTTTAGATATACAATCTTTTCTCTCTGTTGAGACAATGCAGTGCAGCGGGGAGGGCACCAGGCTGAAAGTCAAGGCGGGGAGGGGGTGTCACATTAGCTCTGCCACTCTCCCCCATTCTCCCCTTCCAGGCCATTTATAGAATATAAAGATTGCACTCTGTAGTGATGATTCTTTGTCCTGGTTGCATGTTGGACTCATCTGCAGAGCTTTTTAAAAAACTGATGCCCAGGCCTCTCCCCAGGCAACTTAAATCAGGTTGTCTTGGGTGGAGTCCTGGGCAGGGATCCTTCAGGAGAGCTCACCATTGCACCACGGCACCCTAACCCTTTCGTAAAGCTCCCCAGTGATTCTAATGGGCAGGTGGGGGAGAACCATCAATAGACTCACAGTTCCTTTAACCCTCCCATTCCCTGGCTAATTAAATTCCAAATGCTGCTGTGGGTCTCTTCTGTGTTAGACTCATATTTATTTTTTCTCCTAGCTAGGAAAGACATGTGTACTCATAGTCAACAGGAGGGAACTTCTCATCTTCGTCATATTTTTGACCATAAGTCAGCTTTGTACCTTTACCTTCAGAGGGCATTTGAGCAGCCAATGGTCCTTATGAAAATGAAATGCGTGACTTGCTATAGCACCGAGCTCTGCTGTGGCAGAGCCTGAGCGCCGAGCTCTTGGTCACTGCACAGTCGCATGAAAGTCCAGAAAATACAGCTGGGTGATACGATAGGTCCACTAACTGAGTCTCTTGGGAACAGCTGTTTGCATCCTAAACTCCAGAATATCCAGAAATAGGTATTCTACGATAGATAGAGATGTACCAGTTGTGTAAGCAGACAGAAGTAGATGTCTATTTTGCACCAATGGCCAACTGCATTCCTACCTGGCTTTCACATAAATTCTTTGAAATTCTCTGGTGCCTTAGGGAGGTGGAAAAGGAAAAACCCCTGGAGTTTGCTAATGTATTTGGTCTTCTTTTCTGTTAGAAGAATTTCTAAAAAAAAGATCATTTGTACCTTGGCCCTAACACTGCTTTCAAGAAGTCAGTGGACGTGGGTTGAAGGATTGGGCTTTCTTTAGCCTATTGACCTTCCCTCAGCCCCGCTGCGGCTTCTGCAAGCACAGCTCCCATCTAGCTCTGACTTCTGTGTCTTTGGTGTAAATGGGGCATACAGAGTTGTGCAACGACTGATGGAAGAACTGATCGCACAAAAATAAGGTTTTCTCCAACATCATTTTTTTTTTTTTTTTTGGTTTCTGAAAGTGTCATCAGGCTGTGCCAAAGGTGGGCTGACGATACCCCTCTGTGGAGGTAGAACAAGGGAAGAGAAAGACAAAAGAACGTGATTGTTAAAAATGACTGAAAAGTTGACACCAACTCTGTATCAATATTTTCTTTTTAAAGTAGTAGAACACAATATTTGTAAATATGACATTGAAGGTGATGGGGGAAATTAATGCCTACGCAGTGATGTTATGACTATTAACTTTTTATTAGACTTTTCGCTGGGACACCGACAAGGTCTGCGCCCAACAGAAGTGGAGTGTGAGGCCGGGCGCGGTGGCGCACGCCTGTGATCCCGGAACTCTGGGGGGCTGAGGCGGGAGGATCGCTTGGGGCCAGGAGTTCAAGACCAGCCTGGGCACGAGCGAGACCCCGTCTTTACCAAAAATAAAAAAATTATCCGGGTGTGGTGGTTGTGCACCTGTCGTCCCAGCTACTTGGGAGGCTGAGGTAGGAGGATCGCTTGAGCCCAGGAGTTTGAGGCTGCGGTGAGCTATGACCAAGCTGCACTGTACCCTCGGCAACTAAGTGAGGCCCTGTCTCAAAAAAAAACCACAAAAAACCCAAAGTAGGAGAGTAAGTTCTGGGGCCAGATACCCTGGGTTTGAACCATGCCTGTGCCGCCAACTAGCTGTGCAAACTTGGGCGGCGTGTTTACCCCGTTAGCCTCAAAGTCCTCCCTACAGACAGAGGGAAAGGTGCAGGGGTGACTGCGGCAGCACACGTTTCTCACAGCACCCAGCACATGGTGGCGAATGCCAGGAGCCCTCCTGCACCCCTTTGAGAACAGCTCTGCACAAACACGTTTCAGTGGAGACTGGTGCACACTCCTTCATCCTGAGTTTGGGGACTAAGACGAACTCTTCCACAGTTCAGGTGTTCACGACCAGCTTTTGATGGTAAGGCAGACAAGGGGCGTGGGTGTGTCAGTGGCCAAGCGATGAGCGAGGCTTGCGAGTTCATTTTGACAGTACCTCTGTGGTCTCCTCACTTCCTCTGGGTTGAATCCTGGGCAGAAATTACACGAAAGCTGTAAAGCACAGACATCAGTTTGGAAATTGTGTACTTTCTCCCTGGATTCCCAAATGCACAATCATTCTATACCACGCAGTTGCATGAATCTAGGAGGACTCCTACACGTCTGAATTAATAAGTCTAAGGGTCAGATTTTTGGCAGTCCAAGTCCTGTCCCTCCCACCAGTGAGACATATCCGTTCATGTGGGAGTGGTCCAGCGACATGAGCAGACCTCTCCCCTTTGAATGCTGCTCAGCTCCTGGGGTCCTGGGGCAGTGAGCTGTCCCCTGCCCACTGCCTGCAGTGAAACGAACAGAGCGATCCGTCCTTGGAGAGGCTCATTAGATTCCTGACCAGTTGTGAGTCGGGCTCAACCCTCCCTTTAGGGTTTTCAGAATTTGTTATGAGTGCTTTATCTTGTGTAAGATAGGCTGGCATTTTCTCTTGTTAGCAAGATGTATTTTTCTATGTTAGTTAAATGTATAATTTGTGTAATTTTGTATATTAAAATGTATGCTTTTTCACAATTAAAGGTTTTTTTCCTCTTTTGAATGTTTAGTTTATTAATGGTTTATTACAAAATGTTGTAGAACCTGACATAACACAAAAAAACAACGTATCCAGGACTCTCTTGATTTTTGGTGGGGAATAAATTATTTTCTCAGTAGTTAAATCTACTTTGCACAAATAATTGATTTCCTTTATGATTCATTATATGCCTATATTCCTATTGCTGCTTTGACAGAGTACCATGAACCCAGTGGTTAAAGACAACACACATTTATTACCTTAGAGTCTGAAGGTCAGAATTCCAAAATGGGTCTCACTGGGCTAAAACCAAGGTGTTGGCAGGGCTGAGTTCCTCTGCAGGTGCCTGCATTCTCTGGCTCACGGCCCCTCCCTCCATCTTCAAAGCCAGCAGTGTGGCATCTTCAAATCTCTCTCCTACTCTGACCTCTGCTTCTGTTCTGAGATCTCCTTCTCTGACTCTGACTCTTCTGCCTCCTTCACTTAAAAGCACACTTGTGAGGCTGGGCTCGGTGTCTCACGCCTATAATCCCAGCACTTTGGGAGGCCAAGGTGGGAGGATTGATTGAGGCCAGGAGTTTGAGATCAGCCTGGGCGACATATCGAGACCCCCACCTCTACAAAAATAAAAAACTTACCTGGGTACGGTGGCATGAGCCTGTAGTCCCAGCTACTTGGGAGGCTGAGGCAGGAGGATCACTTGAGCCCAGGAATTCAAGGCTGCAGTGAGCTATGATTGCACCACTGCACTCCAGCCTGGTGACAGAGTGAGACTCTGTCTCAAAAAAAAAAAAAAAAAACCAAAAAAAGGACACTTGTGATTACATTGGCTCCACCAGATAATCTAGGATCATCTCCCTATCTCAAGATCTTTACTTTAAGCACACCCACAAAGTCCTGCTTGCCATGTGAAGTAACGTACGCGCCCCTTCCAGGGATTAGAATGTGGACATCTTTGAGAGCCATTATTCTACCTACCACAATCCCCTACGTACTGAAAAAACAGACACGTTAGAACCAAATGGGCCTGGATTTGAACTGCATCTCTGTCAGCTGCTGGCCATATAACTTTGGGCAGCTGGCTTAACTTCTGTGAACCTCTCTTCTCATATCTGAGGTAAGCACACTAATCCATTACTTGCCTTGCAGATTTGCTAAACATATTATACATTTGACAATAAAATACAATTCCCTTTCCTTCATTTTTTGAAAACACTTTTTTTTTTTTACAACTAATGCTTTTCTAAAAAAATGTTTTTTGTCTGCCTAAACAAAGTCTTCATTGGACCTGAGCTGGCCTCTCCTGTCCTCTCTCTGCTGCCATCGACATGTCCCTTTCTGTTCTCTGCAATCAGCCTGGAAGGCTTCATGGTCTGAAAGGATAAGCTCAAGGTTTGTCCTTCACCAAATGTTGTGGTGTAATTCACTTATAAGAACTCCTTCCCTGGGGGATGGGGAGCACTTGGAGGACAGGGTGGGGGAGGTCACAGCTGTCATCAGGGTGGGGTGGTTTATTCAGTCTTCCCTGGCTTCCTCTGCTGGTCTCTGCCAGGCATTGCTCCCCTGGGCCTCCCTGCAAGCTGGTGGGTGCATTTCCTAACTTATACCCTGGGGGTCATTTCCTGCCTCCCTTTCTCTGCTATGGTTGGGTTACTGACCTTGAGATGAAATGAAATGTTGTGGAAAGGACTCAGAAAAACCTGAGTTGAAATCCCAGCTCAGTCACTTTCTGGTGACTTGAGCAATGGATTCAAGGTTTGTCATCGTCAGCATTGTAGCCTGAAGAGGGAGGGGGCATGGTCTGCCACATGTGGCTGCTGAAAAAGCCTACAGTGTGTAACGCAGAAATGAGCAATGTGCATAAAGCCATTTATGCATGGTGTCCCACGAGCATCAGATGTCCTCCTCTGTAGGGGACAGAGGAGTGATGAGGAGTGATACAAATTCTGTGACATACACTGGGTGCCCCAAATGTGTGTTGGGTGAATGTTGAGTGATTAGTTGCCCAAAATTGCACAGAGAACAGGATTCTAACTCAAACATCTAGACACTTCTGAATACACCAGGTCCCTTTATCTCTCCTCTCTCGCTGGGACTGCCTCAGTCAGGCTTTTTGGGGAGAAAAAAAATCATAGTTAAGGCATCAGATTACCGTGTTTAAATCCTAGCAATCTCACTTGCCAGCTGTGACCCTGGGCAAGTTATTTGTGTCTCTGAATCTCAGTTTACTCATCTGTAAAATGAAGCTAAAATGGTACCTCAAAGGTTGCTCTGAGGCATAAGAGTTCCTATATGTTAAGTGCCCACAATGGTCCCTAGCATGCAGTAAACCTTCCGTGAGTGGAAGCTATAATTATCCCTTCTTACTTCTGCATAAAGACAGCTCTTTCTCAATTTGTTCCTTACATCACTCTTGCTAGTCTTGAGAATTGCTTAGCTCTTTCTCACAATGGAAAATATTTTCTTAAAAAGTTGTTAGATCTCCATCACCATCAGCAAAGCCCATGAGACTGTTGTCTCAAGACTTTGAGAGAAGATTCAAGCGTGGAGTAGGAGTATTGACCTCAAAAGCTCTAACTCAGATTCTTGGATTTTCTGATATTTCTATAGGTTAAGTTGCTATGAATATTTGTGGAGCTTTAGAAGACATTTCTATGTGGTCTTCAACATGGAATTTCCTTGCCTGGGAATAGTATTTCACAGGACAGACAGACATCTTCATAATTGAAAACACTTGCAGCCTAGAGTCCTTTGGACCTCAAGAGGAGTGTCTGTGACAGAAATATGTACAGGGTACAAAGGAGGGAGTGACAAACGCAGGGAGGACCTGGGATGGGGATGGGTTGTGTAGAAGACAGTAGATCCAGGGTGTGTGTGTGATACTTTCTGTTTTTACTTGTGTTCAGCACTCTCTCCCCTATAAGAATACACATTTGTTGAAGGCAGGGACCTTATAAATATTCATGTGTCCCCCACACTAGTCTCAGCACAGAAAACAGACTTGCTAAATGCCCGTTGAGTGGATGAGCCCAAGATCCAGGCCTGGCTGAGCAGCTGTGAGATCCAGGCATGAAACAGCTGCTTCCCTTCCTGTTTCCTTGTTTGCACAGTGGAGAAGTAACAATATCTGCGTATTGCACAGACTGGCTTGTTCTAGGGTTGAAAGACAGTAAACGCAGGGAGGTGTCAGCTGAGGCCATGGATCTGAGGTCCCCAGAATCCTCAGCTCATTGGTCCCAAGAGTCACAAAAACCAGAATGTGAATCCCCTGTCTGTCTGTCCGGGATTCTCGGGGCTTGGCCAGGCTGAGCACACGCCTGCGCGGCCAGGTGCTGAAGGACAGCTCCCAGCACCAGGAGGAGGCGAGACGGGACGCTGTGCCAGTCACTTACGCTCCCTGCTGCAGCCCCCACTCCGTCCTGACTCAGCGCGTCTGGACTCGCCCGCGGAGGGGGTTGGCAGCTGGCAATTCCTCCTGTCCAGAAAGTGCAGCTGGGACCACTAGGTCCCCGGGGGCTCTTAGGACCCTCTGCCTACTAATCATGGAGAAATAAGGGAAAGTGTCTAGAGGAGGCGCATGGATCCTGGCCTCAGAGAGGGCAGAGCAAAGCCTCAGTAGAATGACTCCAGGTCCCCACGCTGTCCCCCATGCCCTAGTCAGAGGAACCCGGGGCCCCAGGCTGCAGCCTCCAGGCGCTGGGAGGGTAAGCTCTACCCGGGATGGTGGGAGGTGCCCCTAGGATGGGGAATATTTGCCTGGGTGACTGCCAGGTGCTTGCGCGCATGTTGTGTGTGTGGTAATCTATCTCTTTGTGTGTCTTTTTCTGGAGCGTTTCTATTTAAGCTTGCAATTTCCCTTATTTCTGGTGTGGATGTGTGTGTGGGCGTCCTGTCGGGAGTTTATGAGTGCTTGTGTGTGGAGTTGCTTTTGAAATTGGCATGTGAAAATTTCTTTGTCATGCAGTGTTCCTGGAGTGAGCATCGTGTACGTGTGTGAGTCACTGGTTCACGTGCAAGAGTGTACTTCTCTTGCGTGTCTGTGGGAGTGTGCTACTAGCACATCCCTCTTGCCGGCTGTACCAGCCTTCCTGGCCCTTAGCACCTTGAGTACATCATATGAGCGCTTTTTGTCTCCTCCCCTCCTTAGAAGATCAGCTCCAGGAGGACAGGGACTTGGTCTATTTTGTTCACGACCCTGTCCCCAGCGCCTACAACAGTGCCAGGCACTAGTGAGCGCTCAATAAACTAGCGTGGAGCGAATGAATGGTGTGTCCAATGTATGTGTCTCTTGGTTGTGCAATTAGTCTCGGTGCGATGTTGTGTAAGCGTGGCGTTGTGTGACAACGAGAATTTCTGCTGTGTGTGTAATGAACACGGAATGTGTACAAGCATATATGTGTATCTGTGTGCAAAACTGCCTATGGTGTGCGTAAAGGAGGCTGTATCTCGGGAACGTGTGTGTAAGTGACTCGTGTGTGCAGCAGCACACGTGTTTGGTGTAATTGGTGTGAGGGCACGAACCTGTGTGTGCCTCCAGAGTGTGTGTGCGCTTGTGTGTGCGTGCACACGGCTCCCATCGCTCCCTCTCCCCGCGCCCTGCGCTTCGCCTGGGGGCGGGGAGTGGGGGTGCGGCGAGGGCACTGCGGTTCTGCCGCCCGCCCTCCGCGCTGCGGCTCAGGCGCGTCACCATCCCTCCCCGCCCCCGCCGCGGTCCCCGCCTCCCGGTCCTTTGTAGCCGGCCATTGCGCCAGCCCGCAGCCGCCCGGAGGCCCCGCCCCGGCCCCGCCCCGGCCCCGCCCCGGCGCGCGCCCCGCCCCGCCTCTCCCCTCCCCTGGCCGCAGTCGCGCCGGGGCCGCCGCGGGCCCGCACCCAGGCGCGGAGCGCGGCGCGCGGCGGTGGCGAGGGCCGCGGGCGGGCGGGCGGCCGGCCTCGGACCGGGATGGCGGACCGGCGGCGCGCGTGGAACACGGAGGACGACCTGCCCGTGTACCTGGCGCGGCCGGGCAGCGCGGCGCAGACCCCGCGCCAGAAGTACGGCGGCATGTTCGCCGCGGTGGAGGGCGCCTACGAGAACAAGACCATTGACTTCGACGCATACAGCGTGGGCCGCCGCGGCTCGGCGCGCACGCCGCGCGGGGCTGGCCGGCCCGACGCGGTCGGCCTGCCGGGACCCGGCGGCAGCGAGGACACGGCCAGCGACGTGAGCGAGCCCTCGGGCTCGGCCGTCAGCTCGCCGGGCGAGCGCGACGAGCGGCCGCCGGCGCTGCGCATCCGCTGCCCTGCGCCCCGCGACCTGCCGCTCTGCCGGGACAATGGCCAGGTACCCTCGGGGCGCGCGCGGGCCGGACGTGGGGGGCGGGGCCCTGGAGGACCCTGGGCCGGGACCGCCCGAGGGCAGCGCCCGGGCCCCTAGGGCTGGGGTCGCTGCCACGGGGCTCGGGAGAGCCACGGAACGTCCCCTCCCCCACCTCATCATACAGGGGGTTCGGAGAGATTGTGCGACTCGGTCGGGGCTGGCCGGCATAGTCCGTGAGACTCCGAAGGGACCTCTGAGGTCCAGTCGCGGCTCCTCTTCTGCAGAACGGGAGAGCGAGGTTCTCAGAGGGGAAGTAAGTTGGCCAAAGCCGCCGCATGGACCCTCAAAACGCGAAGGGACCTCTGGGATGAATGTAACCCAGGGCTCCTCATTCTGTTTTGTGAGAAGAAGGAGCGCTCGGCGCCGTATCCGCTCCGTATTCGTCCATTCGTCTATTCACTTCCTCATGAGTAATTGCAGAGCACCTACTATGTACCCGGCGCTGGGAGAGGTTCAGCCAATCGCCTGCGGTCACACAGCTTCAAGCTGGAAAGAGTCGTTTTCCTGAGGGGCCCCCCTCATGCTTTCTGGGGGAAGGATGTGGTTAAAGATTTAGGTCGTGGGCAGTTAGAACCGGCACCCCCGCCCCAAGCGCCAACATCTCCAGGGGGTACTCCTGAGTCCCACAGCACACCACCACTGCGCCCACTTCACAGAGCAAGTTGGAGGTCGAGCTGGGATTTGAATTGGGGTCTCTAGCGTCCCAGACTTGGGGGTTATTTTCCCCCTGAAAGGGGAGGTCGTTAGGGAGGGGGAACGCCAGGGCTTAGGTCCTGTGGGTCTTCTCCCTTGAGCTGGGGGTCGCCAGGGAACTGGGGGAAGATGGGTGGATAGACTGCATAGCCTTCGAGTAGATGTGGGAGGGTCAGAGCCAGGTGCTTGGAAAACGGAGCCCCCAAGGGCGGGGAGCTGTGGGCTTGGTGCAGAACTCCAAGCCTGAGCATTGCGGGCTGCCAGGCCCCAGGTGAGTGCTGGGTCTCCGGCTCAGCAACCCGGCTCCACCTTCCAGAAATTCTCAGGCTAGGGTGAGCGACAGATTCATTGTGAGAATTAAATCAGTGAATGCCAGTAGGCAGTGAGCATTCAATAAATGTTTGTTGTTCACTCTTATTATTATCATGATCATTTTAATTAACCCTTCCCCGCTTAAATGCTATAAGAGACACAAAGTGAGCCCGGAGAGAGGCAGCGCTTCATCCAGACAGAAATCTGGGAGGGCTTCCTGGAGGAATAGGAGCTGGGGACTGGTAGACACAGTAGTGGATCTCCTCCCACCCCTGTCTCCGTCGCAGGTGGCTCTTTATGTGGCTCGGGAGCTCTCCGTGGTCCTGAACCTGGCGCCTCGCGATGAGGAGGTCTACAGCACGGGTGTGTGTGGTGGGGGTGCTCGTGAGGGACGAAGATGGTGAGAGTCCAGTCGCCTTTTCTCCACCCCTTATTTAGCTCCTCCTGCCCACTCCCTTCCTTGGTGGTCTGACTTCGCTTGGGAGCTAAACTCCTGAGCCCGATTGGGAGGCTTCAGGGCCGCGGGCCGAGAAGCCAGGGACAGAACCAGGGAACCCGGGTTCCAGCCAAGGCGCTTCGCCTTCTGGAGCCTCAGCGTCTCCATCTGTGAGATGGGGGTGGCCGTCTTCTCCTAGCCTCCCTCAAGCTGTAGTGGAGAGTCGGGGAGGAACTAGCGCTTTGTGTTCAGCCCAGAGCTGTTCCGAGGAGAGTCCCTCCTGGAGCTGCAGTCAATGTCACCAACGCCAGCATCGGCGCCAGGGTCAGCCTAGGCCGTCCCCGCAGCCGCGCCTTGGCGCCTGGGGACGCTGGTCGCCTCAACTCTCCCGTTCACCTCCCCTTCTCTTTCCTCTCCCCTCGGGGGCCCCCCTTGGCCTTTTCTCCATGGCTTCTCAGGGACCGGACAAAAGGCGGCGTCTCTGGCGCACCGAGGGCTGGGAAAGCACTCGAGGTTCGGGACTGTGGAGCGGAGGGGCTCGCGGTCTCCCTGGAGGGAGCGTTTTACTTTCTGGTCCTGGAGGGACCGTACGGCCGTGGGGCTTGGGTTATGGCGGGCTCGGGTTCTGGGGCGGGCCTCACCGCTCCAGTGCTTTGCAACGGGTGTCCCGGCCCTTCCCCCGCCCGCAGGGCGCCTTCCTGGGAGGCTGGAGGGTTTTCCGCAGCGCAGGCGCAACGGTTGCCGCTGCCAGCGGCTGAGCGGCTGCGGCGCTTTGTACTGGCGAAATCTGCTTGGGAGCAGCGATCTGTTTGGCCAGTCGCAGGCGGGTGCTCCTCCCCCGGCACGCACGTGGTCTTGGCCCCATCATAGAAGCTTTTCTGCCCAGATCTCCAGACTGACCCCAGGGAGCGCCCTGAGGCGTGGAGCCTAGGACGTAACGACGCTGAGGAAGGGAATGCAGGCGTCGGGGGAGGGAAGAGTGTCTCCACCCGCAACTTCCGGTGATTGACAAGGATTTAGGACCCAGGTCAGAGCCAGGGCTGAATGAGTGTAGGGGAATGAGCTCTAGAAAGGGTGTGCTGGAGCCTGCCTTCCAGATGCTGCTGTGTTTTGTACCCGGGGTACATCACTTTACCTCTGTAAGCCTCAATTTCCCATCTGTAAAATGGGGAAGTTATGGCCCAGTGTTCCTGGAATACTATAAGCTGCGGCTTCTCTGTGCGCTTACAACCCCACCTCCATTTAAGGCCTAGGTATCTCTGGCCTCCTGCCCTGGACTAGGGGACTGGCCTCTGTGGTGGTGGCGGTCAGGGCTCCAGGCCACAACTGGGATTCTGGGAGGGGCTTTACCAAGCCTAGCCCACCCTCCCTCTGGTTGGCAACCTCAAAGTAGAAAAGATGGTCATTGTATAGGACCTGTGCGTTTGGATTTCACAGGCAGACACTGGGCAGAGAAGTGGTAGATAGTGCTGGCACTGTATTCTGCCTGGTGACTTGGGGCACCTGTCCTTTGCTGAGGGGTCATGCTGGGGCTCCTCACGTTCCTCTCTTTCCCATCTTTCCACCTCCCCTGTTGTGAAGTCTGTCAAGCTGTGACCTGGCTTCCTGCCCACCTCTCGTGGGGCAACATCTGGATCAAAGGCCCTGGGGCTGGTGTCCACTCTGCTGGGAGGCAGGAGTGTCTTCTTTCTCCTCCTGACCCCGCCCCCCGCTTGTCCCCAGAGGCTGTGGAGACCTTGGTACCAATGGTCTACCTCTCCAAACACTCACTGTCCAGTAGGCAAGTCTGTGGGGTGACCTGGTGGCCCCTATGCCAAGCTGCTATGTGGGGAGGAAGCGGCTGCAGGGAGTAGAGCAGGTCAGCCATTAATTAGGGCCTCTCTCTCCTGTCCCTGATGCGTTTCCCTCCCCCGACAGGGAGGCTCCTCCTTAGACACCCTCTGGGAAGGCTGGTTCAACGATGGGGGTGGCCGGGAGAGGCTTTATGGAGGAGAAAGTATTGGAGATGGGTCTGGGAGAATGGGTAGCCTTTTGTCTGGGGTAGGCTATTCAGGGAGCGCGTACAGCGTGAATAAAGGCGGAAATGGAAAGGCGCTTGGTCCATTCAGGGAGAGGCTGGGGGATGGACAAACGAAGGCAGTGGAACGAGAGCCAGGAGGGGGCGGCCGTCGGGCGCGATCCTGGCGGGCCGAGAACGCTCCTGGCAGCTTGGGCCGGTCCTTGGCACCCGGCCCACACTCCGGCCCCCAGCGCAGATGTCCGGGAGGCGCACACCTGTGGCGCTGCCCGCGGGCTCCGCCTGCGCATCCGAAGGCCGTCTCGTCCTTTTGAAAGGACCCTGCCAACCAGACCGCCCGCACCGCGAGATGCCGCCGGGGACGTGCGCGGGGCGGGGGTCGGCGGGGCTGGGCGGCGCGGCGGGGCGGGGTGGGGATCGGAGGCGAAGCGCTTCCTGGTTCGAGCTGCGAGGGGCGAATCGCGCTCCGCTCCGCGCCGCCGGGAGGAGCTGTGGGTCTGCAGCCCCCTCCTCCCGCCCTCGCCGCTCCCTCCTCCTCCCGCCCTCCTCGCCGAGCCGGGCGCTGCTGGCAGCCGGGCGGCGGCGGGCGGCCGAGCAGCCGGGGCAGCCGCGCGTGGGCAGCCGCGGGCGCCGAGCCTCCGTCCCTCCCTCCAGCCCTCCCGGGCCTTTGTCACCACGCCCGCGGGGAGCGGGGCCGACAGAGCGCCCGAGCGAGAGTCACACGGCCCCGCAGGTCCACCGGCCCGGCCGAGGGCGCAAAGAGGGCCATGTCTTACCAGGGCAAGAAGAGCATTCCGCACATCACGGTAAGCGGCCCCCGCCCCGCCGCCCTTCTTTTTGGGCTGGGGGTGGTCGCCGTCAGGGTCCAGATCCGCGGGGGAACGGCGGGGGGGGCCCCCGAGGCTCCCTGCGTCGCCACGGGCGGGGCGGGGCCGGTCTGGGCATTTCAGCCCCCTCCCCCCAGCCTCTGGGGACAATGGTGGGGGGGCCCGCATGGCGGGGCGGGGCTGGAGCCTCGTGTCCCTCTCCCCGCGGGCTCGCAGCCCCCTCCCCGCACGGGATGTGCCGGGGGACGGCGTGGACGCGGAGGATGCGGAGCTGAACAAAAGAGGGAGGGGCGCGGGGTCCGGACCCCCTCCGCCGCCCTCGCACCCGCTCGGGGAGGTGAGCTGAGCCTCCCGCGCGCGGTGCGGCCCCGTCCGGCGCTTGCACCTCGCGGGGTCCTTCCCCGCCAGAGGAAGGAAAAAAGACCAAGCAGCAGTCCGCACGCCTGCCCATGCTGATGGAGTGGAAGTCCCGACCTGGAGACCGCGCCATGATGGCAGCGCGGCTCCCACCCTCACCGCCGCTAAAAATAACCTTATGGGACGACACTGGCGCCTGCGGCCCCCGGAAGGGTTAACGCTGCCGAGGCTGGGCGGCTGGAGGGTGGGGATGGCGGTGGGGGCTGAGCAGCCAGGCTGTCTCCCTGGGTGTGGCCGGAAACAAAGGAACCCCGGCCTTTACGCTTTGTGTAGGCGGTGGGAAGCTGAGGGCGCAGCGGCCGGGAGCTAGCTCCTCCGCCCGCTCCTTGCCTGGCCTCTGAGCGGAGCCAGAGCATCCCTGACCGATGCGGACCCCAGGCCTGTGGGCCTTGCGTGGTGGTGCGGGAGCAGCCGGGTGCCTGGAGGTGGGCGTCTGGGCAAGGGGAGTTCTCCAGGGCGACTGCCGAGGTTGGAGTACTGGAGACGCAGGATGCTCATCATGTTTGCAGAATTCAGGCTCAGGGACAGCCCTGGGGCACCTGTCAGAAGGCAGCCTTAGGTAGGGGGCAGGAGCTGGCATTTTCCACTATCCCGCCCAGTGGCTTGCCCAGTGGATTGCAGACCTTGTCTTATTGAATCCTGGCAACAATCCCTGGAGGGAGGCCTTGTCCCTGTAAAGCTCCTGAGGCTGGCACATGGGTGGAGGGCATAGGTGTGAGGACTGCCCTGCATCTTCCCCAACTCTGAGTTGAGTCTTGAGTTAGAAAATCATTCCTGACCCTGCTTCAGCTCTTGCCAGCAGGCCTCTGCTGAGTTGCCATCCAGAGGTGTGACCTCTGAGGGTGGAGACCACCTCTTTACCATCCTTAAGCTCTGTCCTCTGGGACACAGAGGTATAGGTGGCCAATTCATAAACACTGTAGTTGGCAAAGAGTCAATGGAAGGCATATGGTTGCCCCAAGCTAGGCAATGTGGGAAAAAATCTGGCCATGTTAGTCTGAGCAGGTCCCTGCTTTGAGACCCTCTTGCCCTGCCCCCTAGGGGAACTGAGGTAGGTGATGGGTGTGGGGGTGATACAGTGACCCATGAGCCAGGAGCCCTGGGTCCCTTTGTGGCTTTGTGCCCATGGCAGGTCTCTGCCTCTCTCAGGACCCGAATCTCCAGGGTGGAAGCTTAACAGGATGGTCTTTGAGGCAGGTCTGTGGGATGCTGCCCTGGGAGCTGGATTGTCTCTCTCTGCTGAGCCTGAGTGGTTGCCCTGCCTTCCAGCTGGGGCCCTCTGGGGTCGAGGTGAACTGTGAAGTCTGCATCTCAGTCCTCTGATATCCGAAGTGGGCCGCTTCACAGGACTCCCGAGCATCCTAGAACACCCTGGCCAAACACTCAGTGTGCGCCAGGCACAGAGTGGGGGTTCCAGAACTGCTGGCTGGTCTGGCTGCCTTCGTCCTTCACGTGAAGCAATTAGTCACCTTGTGGGTAAAGGAAAATCAAAGGGGTCGTTCCTACAGCCTCAGAGGGTGGTTATGATGAGCATGGGGAGGAGCGATGCTGCAAGCGATGCGTGGCTCCTGGGGAAGAGGCCCCTGGTGAGGCATTTGTGGTCATTTGGCCACATCGCCCACCCCGGCCAGGAAGATTTGTGGTTTTAGGGAGAAAACAACAAGCCAGAGAGGACCGGCTTATGTGGGGCGTCTTTGTAGGACCCTTCAGCTTCCTGAGGACCTTTTGCTAATGACGCACATGTTGTGATAGGAACCAAACCCTTTCCTCAAATGTCATGAAACAAATGGATGTGCATTGTGGCTTTCCAAATGCCGCACCTTACCCTGGCCATGGCAGTCATTTGATAAGTTGTTACTGATAGTCAGCCCCCAGGCTGTGCCAGGCGCTAGGGAAGGTGGGGAGAAGGTAGGCTTGCCCTTGCCCTCCTGGAGCTCAGCCAAGACTGACATTAGCCTGAAATGGCAGTAAAGCATAGTGAGCATCATAAGGAAAGTACAGGGGGCTGGAGGAGACCCCAGCAGGGACACTAAGACTAGACCTGGGGGAAAGCGGGGGTGGGGGGTGGGGACAGGGAGGAAGGTGGGGTTCTTCCTGTGGCCTGCGGAGGGCCAGAGGCAAAGGAGTTGGCATGTTGGAGAAACTGAAGGAAAGTCAGTATCGGGAGTGCTCACCCTCTGACTCCAAGGGCAGCGTCTCTGTGCAGATAGAGCAAATCCTGGAGATGGTTAAGATGTTTTTGGCAGCCATGGTGTGTGTAGCCTATGGAGAGATCTGGGGACTTGAAAAAAGATCAAGGGCTGGACACGGTGGTTCCTGCCTGTAATCCCAGCACTTTGGGAGGCTAACGTGGTAGGATTGCTTGAGCTGAAGAGTTTGAGACCAACCTGGGCAACATAGTGAGACCCCATCTCTACAAAAAATTGAAAAATTAGCCAGGTGTGGTGGCACGCACCCATAGTCCCAGCTACTCAGTAGGTTAAGGCAGGAGGGTCGCTTGGGCCCAGGAGTTTGAGGCTGCAGTGAGCTGTGATGATGCCACTGCATTCTAGCCGGGGTGACAGAGCGAGACTCGTCTCAAAAGAGAAAAAGAAAGGAAAAGGATCCAGATGTGGTCCATGGGAAGAAGTACAGGGGTAGCAGGCACAGCCCTTGGCTGCTGGGTGCTGGGTCGCTCTGCGCCCCTCTGAGCCTCAGCGGGGAGATGGGCTGAATTGGAAAGATGTTCTACTGCTACTGATTGTGGTGGTGTCTTTCCCTCTTCTTTCCGTGTGTCAGCCGTTTGCTGAGATAATAGAGTAGCCTGCTAGAGGAGGAAGTGGCAAAATGCAGAGACACTTAGCTTCTGCCCCCACGGACTGTTTAAAATATTTATAAAGCTCTCTTTCATGGGTGGCTTTTTTTTTCTTAATGAATGGCACAGCCAGGGATTAACTTAGCTGAAGCTGCTTCTTGCGCCCACTGCAGCGGTTAAGTGAGTAGAACATCCTGGGCGTGGCTCTGAGCAGACAAAGGCACATGGCTTCATGGCCCTGCAGAAGCTCTGGGCTCGGAATAGAGGCACCGAATAGCACTACCGAAGGAGGAGGTCTGCCCAATTTTGGGGAATGTCAAGAGTGTCCACTATGATGGTTACAAATTATGATTGTTAAAAATAAGACTTCGTGAATACTGACTGTGTGTGTTTGCTTTAGTCCAGCATCTGACATGACTGCCATTACCTCTCAGTTCTCAGAACAGCGCTGTGAGGAAGGCAGCCTCGCTGTATCACCCCTGTTTCCCAAAGAGTAAACGGAAAGATTTAGTGGCTTGTAAATGTTCTTGCACTGGCCTGTGGAGAAGGAGAGCTCAGATTCAAATGGGGAGGGTAGTTGGGCTGGTCTCTCTGTTAGGAAAATCACTGTGTGTGTGTATGCATGTGTGAGTGCATCTTTGGTGTGTAAATGTGTTTGTGTGTGTGTTTGAGTGTGTGTGTTCGATCTAACAGTGAAGGTAATCAGGGACGAAAGCTTAAGTAAAGATCACATCAGGCTGAATTAGTTACTCTAATGTGCAAATATGCAAAAAATTGTATGAGGCCCGTTATATTTCTTCCGAAGAGTGACATTCAGTCTATCTGCAGATATTCAGTTTATTCCCTTCCTTTTTGCACAAAGGATTTGAGATGCCTGCAGTGATTTGTCACGCATGTAGTGGAATCAGATGGAAGTCAAATGCCAGGACTGAGGATCAAGGAAGGACAGAGAACAAACATGCGAGTGGTTAGGACACTGGAATGGCCACAACTGGACATGTGATACTCACTCTGAGCTGCTGTCATTTGGGGCAGAGAAGCAGACAGCCTCAGTGATGTCAAGGCCATGATCAGAGAGGGAGAAGTGGGCCAAATTTTTAGGGAAAAAATTATTTTGCTTAAATCAAATTCTTAAAGAATGTGTCAGAGTGATACTGCCATAACTATGTCACCTTAAGCCTGAATGCCTGTCTCATGTAATGAACTTGGCTAAGACTGAATATAAAGAACACACACACTCACAATATGACATACATGAGCAAGCTTGGCACATAGTAAGTGTCTAACAGATCGTAGTTCCTTTTTCCAAACTCATGCTGTATCTTTGGGGAAATAAAAATTCACAATGGCAGCTAACCAACAGATGTGATGGGCAAGTAAAGTGTGTACGCTTTAAAATACACATACACACACACACACACACACACACACACACACGATGATCCCTGACCTCAGTGATCTTGCCATCTAAGTGACAAAGTGCATGCACATGAAACAACTGAAGGAAGGCTAAAGGCTGAACTGTGGGACGGAGCACAGGTGTCAGAGGAATTCAGGGAAGAGAGGACTCAGCACTGGCAGAAGCGACGAGGGGTGGCTTCTTGTGGTGTGGAGGGTGGCACAAGCTAGGAGACAAGGGAGAACATGCAAGCCAGGTGGAATAGCGTGGAGGAGACCCGGGCTGGGGAGTGAGCGTGGTCCAGAGAGTGAGGAGCTGAGTCAGAGGGTGAGGAATGCCATGAATTGGAACACCTGAGGGCGGGGGTGGGGTGGGGAGGGGGACACGCTGTGGGACCCTGGAAGTCAGGAAGCATGCCCTCAAAGTGACGGATGTGACGCATGAGTTCCAAGTGTGGTCAGATACTAACGGGTTGTTGGATCTTGAGCAAGTCACTTCTCCTCCCGGGTCTCCGAGTCCTTTCCTGGACCGTGAGAGAGCTGGATCAGATAATTCAGGCCCAAGGTGTAGGACACTCTTGCCTTTCTCCCGTGGGCAGCAGGACACTGCTGGAAGTTCCTGAGCCGGGAGGATGGTACAATGAAAGCAGCATGTGAGAATGTGGATTCTGAAGTCAGACTGTCTGGGTTTGAATCCTGGCTGTTCTACTTACTAACTGTGTAATCTGGGCAAGTCACTTATTCTTTCTGTGTATCAATTTTCTCTATACAAATTTACATTTGTAAAATGGGAATAGTAATATTTCAGGGTTTTTTGTCCCCTGGTAATTAAATGACTTAACATATGTAAGATGCTTAGACTAGCACCTGCCTGTAGTAAATGCAGTGTGGGTTAGCTGTTGTGATTATTACTGTGGGATGGTGTTTTAGTCAGCTTTGCTCCATAGCACACAACCTCCAGGTCTCAACAACATACACTTATTTTTTGCTCATAACACACGAGAGCTGTGGGTTGGCTATAACTTTGCCCCTGGCTGCTAGTGGAGAGTGGGTCTGCTCCACGTATCTCCTTACTTTGAGACCCAGGCTGAAGGAGCAGAAGTGCACAAGAGATTGGAAGCAACCTGAAGTGTCTTTAAGAAGTTCTCAAATATGGCATATTTCACGTCTGCCATGGTGTGCTGGCCAAAGAAAGTCATAATCAAACCCTAAATCAATGGGGAGAAGCTCAAAACCAGTCTTTCTGGAGGGGACATGAGAATTAAATGTGAAAGTTCGGACATGTAAGACATGCTAATAAACACCTGTTGAAGCAGATGATGAGGTGGGCAGAAAGCCTAGGGGTTGAGTTTGGAAGAAAAGGCCCAGCATTGGTTCTTAGGTTGAATTGGAGTTGGGAACCAACTCCAAAGAGGTGTCTCAATGGTCAATTAGGAGTAGATTGGAATGGGGGTTAGAGGCAAAAAACAGAGATAGACATTAGGGACCCATTACAAGAAGCATTGGTAGAAGATAGGAAAATGCAAGATATTCCAGCAACCAGTGGTTCTCAGCCTGTATCACGTGAACATGGTAGTGTACTGAAAAAATCTTCTGCAGATGTGCTGCTAAATTTTGATCAGCATCTGAAGTTTATGTTTGCTACAACCAAGTCTACAAATTATTCTACAACATCTCTGAGGTGGAGCCATGAGCACTTACAAGCAGGGAGGTGTTGAACAGAGTGTGATTTGCTGTGAAAAAAAGGAAGCTTATGCCCTGGAAAGGGAACATCAGAGGATTTTGCCCTGTGAGCATATAAGAGAACACGGTCAGGGCAGTGGACAGCGCCATGGTGCTGAAGAATAAGCAAGCTATTAGTACCTATTAGGTCCCGTGAAGCAGACACAATTGCACTGTAGTAGGATAGCATGGTAAAGGTTGCAGACTTATTTTATGTTATTTTAGGTCTTTAATCCCTTCAAAAATGCTGACAATTTTTATACTGTTTGAATGTACGTCCTGAATACAGTAAAGTTGAGAATCATTGCCCTAGAGAGATGAAATGACCAAATCCTGATTTTGCTCTGAGAAAAGACAACTCTGAATTGGTATTGGTGGCTTGGGAACTGCAGTGGGGCCTGGGGTGCTTCCTAGAGAAGCTGTTCTAGAGAACAGGAGCAAGAAGCTAAAAGGAAGAAATGTCTATGGACATATGAGGTTGCAGCTCCCCACTCCTTCCCTGGGTCTGTGCCCCAGGCATCTAGAACATTCTCCTTGACCAGGCTCAGCCTCTCTGGCCCTCTGCCTTTGCAGCAGCTGTGTCCATTCTCTATGGAGGTTCCTTCCTTCTGGGGCTGGGCACTGTGAGCACTCCCTCTTCAGTAACTTTGCTTTGTCCCTCATGGCCATCTGCTCCACTTAGCCATGAGTACCTGGAGAACTGGGGCAATGTCTGATTCCCCTCAGCATCTCAGGAGCACTCTTGCACACTGGTGATTCCTAGCAGGGACTCCATACTGTGTGGGTGAGCAAACGAAACCCAGATTGTAAACTGTGATTCTTTGCTGAATGAGGTTTTAGGGCCAGGCACGGTGGCTCCTAGCACTCTGGGAGGCTGAGACGGGAGGACTGCTTGAGCCCAGCAGTTGGAGACCAGCCTGAGCAAGAGTGAGACCCCATCTGTACTAAAAATAGAAAAATTAGCCAGGCATGGTGGTGCATGCCTGTAGTCCCAGCTACTCGGGAGGCTGAGGCAGGAGGATCACTTGAGCCCGGGAGTTGGAGGTTGCAGTGAGCTGTGATGATGCCACTGCACTCTACCCAGGGTGACAGAGTGAGACTCTGTCTCAATGAATAAATAAATAAATAAATAAATAATAAAAGGTTTTAGCCACAACTGCATTTAGTCTTCCTTAACAAATACCCCTGTGGATTTAGCACTAAGGCAGTTTCCATCCAGAAGGAGATGAAGGTGGCATGAAGGAATTTTGGGGTGCAAAGGAAAAAGGAGGGGGGCTTCTACAGTGGTACTTTGACAGTGGGGAGAGGGCAAGTCTGGTTTAATAAAGGGAGCGTCACTGCATTTCCCACTGAAGGGAAAGCTTTTACTACAGGAGCTTTCCACATACGAGCTGGATCATCACGGTGCACATCTTCCCTTCTCCCTGGGGCCGTGCCTGAATAGTGACCTGGTGTCAGGACCTGGGGTCCATTCCATAGGAAGTGTCACTGGATCTGATGCAGAATTGCATAGAGCGAGCAGGTGGCTGTGTGAGGAAACTTTGTACCTGTCCCCAAATTATTAGATATGTTGCCACATGCCTTTTATCATACCGTATTTGGTGTGTTTGTGCACTTGAGGAGGCAGGAAAGAATGTCCGTTGCTTCTCCCCTCGAGGGCAGGACTTCCAAATACCTCTCCTTGCATACCTCTGATGGGTAGATCGCCACTTTGAAGTCTGCCTCCTCGAATGCACAAACAGAAAAGTTTTACATAATGTAAAAGGTTCCTTTCAACTTTTAGGTTATAGAAATCAAATATTTGCTGAGGTTTTATTAGGGTGTAAGCCCTAAGGGTCTAGGAACATGGTGTGATAAAAAGCAGCCTGCTTTGCTCTTGGGCAGCTCTCTTGTTGGAAAGCTCTTCTCCCATGGAGCGGGAGCCTCCTGCTCTGCTTCACCCTCAGACTCTTCCCAAGTTCCTTCCCCTTGTGCGCTGCCCTTCCCAGGGGCACTGCGAGATCGTGTTCCGTTACCCAGGGCCTTCTCTTCCAAAACCACCCCAGTTCGTTATTACTCATCTAGCACAATTTCCAGGTACAATGTTGGGATTTTTCTTCACTTTTCCCCTTCCTTTTCCTTTTCTCTTATTTTTCTTTTTGCTGTAGTTTGTTTCTGAGCATGCAGAACAAAAAGAATCCAAAATAAAACTTTAATTATCGGGCACCTTTTAAACAAGGTTAAAGACTTTCTAAGGCCACAGACTCCTTTGATAAGCTGATAAAAGGAATGGAAACTTTTTCCTGCTTCCTTAAATGCGTAAACAGAACATTTGGCACAGAATATTTGATTTTATAGGCCAGTGTTCAGTGCGTTGAGTGCTTTCACGTGATATCTGAAGTAATCCTGTGAGGCAGGTACTTTGGTTCCGTTTATAGATGAGGAAACTGAAGCCAACAGAGACGAAGCATCTTGCCAAAAATCACCCAGCTAAGATGCTGTGTGGGAATAAGCTGCCATCTCTGGCGTCAAGTCAAGGATCTCACAGTCTCATGGAGGAAATAAGACATAAAAATGGGCTGGAAGATGAAGCATCATGAACAGAGGTTGACCAGGGGTACAAGCCTCATGTTGTGGGAACCCCAAGGAGCGACCACATGGTCCTGGAGTCAGGATGCTGCTCACGATGGGGAGTTGGAAATCAGTGGGCAGAGCGTATCTGGCAGGAGATCTGTGCTCTAGGAAGGCCATAGATGAAGGCACAGGGATTTGCAGGTGCAGTTTAGGGAGCCAGACTGTGGTATGAGCAGATGAATGTGCTGGGGCAAGGCCAAGAGAGGGCAGGGCTCAGGCCAGGAAGCGCCTAGGAAGGTGTGCTTTGTCCTACAGGTGAGGAGAAGCTGGTGAGGCTTTTGAGGAGAGGCGAAACATAGTTGGATTTGTGTTTCAGAAAGGTCACTCTGGCTGCCATGTGGAGGGGACAAGATAGGCAACAGGGAGACAGGGGTGAGGGCTGACCTGGGGCAGGTGCAGTGGGAGGTGGCATTCAGCAGGCAGGTAAGAGAACATTTCTGGAGTAGACAGAACAAGATCTAGAGAAGAGTTAGGTTTGGGGTGAGAGAGGCTGGGGAGTAGCTGCAGGTGGAACTGAGTATTTTAAGGAGATCTGTCTCCCCATGTTGCAAGGACTTAAAAAAAAATCAGGCACTGTTCTAAGTGCTATCCATGTGTTAATTTATTTAATTTTCAACATTTCCCTCTGCATTACAGATGGGAAACTGAAGCACAGAGAGGTGAACTGGCCTACGTTATAGGGTTTGGAGGTGTGGGGCCAGAGAAGAACCCAGGCGGTTTGGCGTCTGCACCCATGTCCTTGGCCAGCCATGCACATTGCCTCTTTGTTAAAGGAGTATGAAATGAGCTAATAAGTATGAAGGCAGCTGGCTAGCTGGAGACCTCAGCAATGTTTATTAGGTGAATAGGTCTCTGCATTTAGTGTGTTTCCCCTGGAGAGCCCTGCAACGGCCAGAGCCTTCAGTCTGCCTTACCCTGTTTTGACCACATTCACAGCAGTCCTGTCCGGAGGGCAGGTGGGGTGTGAGGCAGGGGATATGTGCCTGAAAGGTCGGCATGGTCTACTGCTGCTTGTCCCCATTTTACAGAGGAGGAAGCTGAGGCTCAGACACATTAACCAGGTGCAGTGAAGAAAACAACGCACTGGGCTGACCACCAGGAGGCGGGGGGTGGTCACGGTAGAGGTGCCGGGTGGAGCTAGGTTCACATTCTGGCTGTGGCATCTCTCAGCTGTGTGACCTTGAGCAGATCACTTCACTTCCCTGAGTTTCCTCGTTTGTAGCAGTCATACCCATTTCTTCAGGTGATTTAAGAATTAAAAATGAAAACCCATGTAATGCAGAACTGACACTTAGTACGAGCTGAAGGAATGTGAATTTCTTAAGGCAATGAATTTCTGTTCAGGTTTCTTTGTATAAGGCATGAAGCAGAGACCAGAAAACACAAAAATGGATCAAGGCGTAGATGGCGTATGTAGCTAGCACCCTCCTGCCACAGGCAGTGTAGAGGCCCTGCCCACTCTTGGGGTCGTGACAGGGGTGTGTTATTTTAAAGTCAGATATTCAGTCCATCAGGGAGTATTTTCTGAATGTCAGCAGGTATGATGGGGCCTCAGATCACGCTGTTATAACTGCAGTTGTCATGGAAACAGGCCTGAGCTTGCAGAGAAGGCGTGCAATCCATGGGGACCACCTGCGTTTCTGATTCATGAAGGAGGAAAAGCCACCCTGCCCCCTCCTCATGTGAGGGGAGGACAAATGTGTGTTAATTAGATTCAGTCTCATACCGGTTGCCACTTCCTAGGTTGCGTTCCTGGGTAGTGTGGCAAAGGGCCGCTGGCTGACAGGCTGTCCCCTGAGGCAAAATAAAAGGCGAATGGCATGGTTTCTGTGAATAGATATGAGTGTGCAGCGGGAGTGGATGGCAGCGCTTGGTGCTGTAAGGGGGCTGGGCGGGAGAGCTGGAGGGGGAGAGCTTGAATGGCAGGGGGCTCCATTTTTTAAAGGTAGGAACCAAGTCGTTGAAGCTTGAAGTATTTGAGCTGTAAAACCTCTCAGGCGGCAATTCCTGTGGCTCCCAGCATGCAACCTCAATGGTGTATCAATTCGCTTTGATGCAATGATGCTGCATAACAAACACCCCCTAAACTCCGCAGCTTATAACAACAAATATTTATTTATTGCATTGGGTTTGTGAGTGGTGGCTGGGCCCAGCTAGATTTGTCTACAGGCTTCTATTTGGGTCAGGTATGCTCCTCATATCACCTCATTCCGGGGCTGCTATTCCTTGGCCCATCCAGTTTTCATGGCAGAAGGCAGATTCTCACAAGGAGAACTGAACCCCACCTGCCTCTTAAAGCTCGTTGTGCTTGGCCTGGTGCACTCAGGCCTCGCTCATTCTCTGGGTCCAAGCGAGTCACGTGGGCACACCACAGTCAGTGGGGCAGGGGCTGCACTGCACCCACATTGGGGCATGGCAGGGTGGGCAGGGCGGGAGGAGTTGTGAATGAATAAAACAACCCGCCAGAGGGTCTATGTTGACATTATCTGGGGATGCTTGTTAACAGTTAATAGTGTAAATTCCTGGCCCATAGTCTAGATCTGGTAAATGAAAGTCTTGATAAAAACATGTTGATGGGAATTTTCAGCAGGCAACTCCAGGGCATTTTGAGGATCTGCCCGGCCGTGTGAGCTGTACATGTGTGAGGGGAAGGCCTGCGTATCCTACTGAATTTCTGAGTTGCAAATGTGAGCCTCAACCTCACTGGCACGTGGGATTTGGAGGACTAATAACTTTGAAAACTCACCTTGACATTTCCTGTGTCTTAAGAGAAAGCAGTTCCACCTGCATCCTACGCTTAGACAAGCACATTTCTACCAAAATGGAGCTTTTCTGATCTCTTTGAGGCTCATTTCCCCACTTGCCCTTTGGAAAGGAAGAGTTTTCTCATCTCTCCAGAACAGACTGGTCGATAGTCACCCCAAGCTTTCCTGCCCTTCCCCCTGAGGAATCGGGCAGCCTCATGCAAATTTGCATGACCTCTGAGACCCTGTGTTGACCCTCACCTGCTCACCCCAGATTCCAATGATTGCATTAGCAGAGCATGTGTGGGGACATGGGAGTTGCTTGCCCTCCCCGCGTCTTCCTGGGGCGGGAGAATTAAAGTATTGAAAGGGGGAGACTAAGACCTAAAAGTGCTTGAAGCCAGCTACCTCCATTGTGAGAAGTCATGACTATTTTGGTTCTGTGAGGATGAAAGACTAAAGTTTTCCAGGAAGCCGAGAGAGTAAAGCAGTGAGAAACTACAAGGTTGGCCGAGCAGGAGGGTGAGGGATCTTCAGCGCCTCAGGGTTTGGAGAAACCCCCACTGTCCCGGTGCCTGGTGGTGTTTCAGGACCACGGACAGACCTCCCTCCACCCCATCCTACCCCCCAGCCGTATTCCTCCCCTACGCATGGAACCTGGAATTTCCAGAACACTGTGTCTGCGTACGTACTATTTATTTCTATTTATTTTTCTGGAGTGTTCCCCTCTCCCCATTTTTCCAGCTTTGTGAACTTCCACTCATATTTCAGCGCTCAGCTCAAATGTTCCCTCCTTGATGACACAGCCACTGTCTTTTTCTGTCTCTGTAATAACAGCTTTGGTTCTCTGCTATTTTCCCGATAGGCAAGGTTGCTAAACCAGTGATTTTTGGATAAGTGTTGATTTGTTAAGAATAGCATCTCTTATTTTCTTCTGAGGATCTCCAGACCTTAATTGATTTTATATACTTTCTGACATCCGCCTTCGTGGTGGCGATGACAGAGTTTATTCCCCCCACGAGGGAGGGTGCACAGAACTCAGGAGGGTTTAACGCTTCGCTCAGGAGTAGACAGTGATGCAGACGACTCACTGTGCTCAAGAACCTCCCCTCCTGGCTGAGGCTGATGGTGGTTGTTGTTTATTTTGCTGTTGTATGGGTGAGAATGCCTGAAGCTTTAAAGGCTAATTTTTGTAAGCAGAGCACAGCATAACACTTAGTGTTTGTGAAAACAACGAGAGTGTCCTGCCCACATGAGCTCTCTCCTCCCGGTTGCGGCTGGATGGGAGGGAGGGGTGGGTTTGGAGAGGAGGCTCCTCTTGCCTGTGCGCCTGGCTCGCCAGGCGTTGGCAGCAGAAACGTGGTCGCTGCCCGGCACAGGGTTTTGTGGACCCCTCAATACCGTCTGTGTCGTACAGGCTTTGTACTGAGCAAGTTTCTGTTCCCAGCCAGTGGGAGTAGGTTTTCCGGAGACTTTTGAAAGCAGAGGAGAGGCATTGGTTATGTGTCAGTCCACTCTTCCCCCTGTTTGTTTCTCTCCTCTCCCCTTTCTTCCCTCTTCTTCAGGTCTTTCCTTCCCTCTTTGCCATTCTTTTATCTCATCCTTCTCTCCCCCTCCCTCCCTCTTTCCAGACCTTCTCTTTCTCCCTCCCCCCTTCCCTGGCCTCCTGTCCTGCCCCCTCTCCTGCTGCTCAGCGAGCGTTTGCTACATCCTGGGTAAGGCTGGCTCCTGGGACCCAGAGAGGAAGCGCACAGGGCTCTCCTGGCCACGAAGGGGTGTCCCGCTCAGCAAGAGAAGGCGCCTGAACCATGACCTTGAGGTGCCACAGGCGTTGGGGGAGAGGGGCGCACTGGCAGTGGGGGTGTGGGGGCACCCCAGAGTCTCCACGGGGGTGCCAGAAGACCCACTTCCTCTTGAATTTCTACCAGAAGATCCACTTCCCCTTGAATTACTCCCAGATAGAGACTTTTGTATTTTGCTTTCTCTCCTGACATTTCATTATCTAGCACTTTTGTTTGTCCTTAAAACTTCCTGGAAAATATTTTAGTAGCTGAATGCTACCCCATTAGCGGTGTGATTATACCATTGTCATTAATTCTGGATCACATCTTTATGTATAATTCTTTAAGCCTGTTTGGAATATTTTCCTGAGGACAAATTCCTGGCACTAAATTGCCGGGTGAAAGGACATGAACAATTTTAAAGCCGTTGGTACATGCTGCAAACTTGGCCACCGCTTATTCTTCCTGAGCAACTCCGGCTTTGGGGAGATGAAGATGATCAGTTACCTTCCTCCACTGCTGCCCAGTGTTGTGTGATGTCTTAGCTTGAGACATTTCTGCGTTTGGGTTCTTCCCCAATGCAGACAGAGCCCAGACTCCCTTCTGTGCATGGCGCTGGAGTCCCCGGGAGCTGGCGCCTGTGGACCTCTCTAGGTGCCTCACTCTGAGGTGACACTTCAGCCAAAGGAAGCCACTTAGAGCTCCCCAGGTACACCAGACCCTCCGACGTCTGCTTCTTTCCCTTTCTTAGAATCTCTTTTCTTCTTCACTGTGGGGCTAATTCCTACCTGCTCTTCAAGCTCAGAATGTGCATTTTCCCCTGGCAGGGCTGGAGTGGAGGCCTCCTCTGTGCCTTCCCACACTGGGTGCAAAGACCTGCTGATGACTCAGTCTCCCTCACTGTCCTGAACACCCTTAAGGGCAAGAGCTATTTCTTTTAGCTGTCTACACCCCTTCCTTAAACAATTCTTTATTGGGTATAGCTCCTGCCATAGAACATGGCAGAGAATAAACAATGTGTACTTCGATATGCAGACTGCACCGCCGGGCCTGTGCCGAGCACTTTGCCTACACAGCTAGGAAGAAGAGCCAATGATCCCCGTTTTATAGGTGAGGAAACTGAGGCTCAGAGAAGTCACATGGATAACAAGTGGGGTAGGGGTTGGAACCCCGGGACGTTTTGCTCTTATGCAATACTGATGCAAGGACATGAGCCACACTGAGCATAATTTGCTTTGGGTCACTGCTGTCGCCATGGAATGGACTGGCAGTCTCTGGCACACCCTAGCTAATAAACTCAGCTGTTAGATTTTTGTTGAATTTTGCATTAGGCATTTTATTTTCTTCAAAGTATATAAATAGTCATGTTTATGTAGAGCATGCCATTGTTCACATCTGCTAACTCTTTACCCCTCACAGTAACCCTGTGAGACACAGCAGACAGCACCGGTATTATTTTTCAAGTGTGGGAATTTTATGTTATTAATTTAAGAGTATATATTAAATAACATTATATATAGTAAAATTTGCTTTTCTTGGTGTACAGTTCTGTGAGTTTTTACATTCACGTTTCATGCATGGAAAAGGGAGCCTTGAGTGCAAGGTCCTTAGATCACAGAACTTGGGGTGTTTCTAAGTTCCACCTTCTGTGGGATGTCACAGATTCTAGAGTTTGAGACTGTAAAAATGTGACAGAAGTGTGGCTTGGTGGCCCACACACTGGACAGGAAGTTAGGAAACCTTGGATCTAACCTGCGCCCTTGTTAGCTGTGCAAGGTTGGAGGTCGCACCTGTCTCTGGACCTCATTCCCATCCGAGGCTGGATCAGAGCTAACATTCCACAAGAACTGTTCAGTGCAAACAGCCACAAAGAACATAACCCTCTTGAAGCACATTGCCTCAGGTGTCTCTCATGGAAAAGTATCCTCTCAGATTTTCCATACCATGAAGGGATCTAAGTTTGGAAAAGATGTAAACTCAATTCCCCTTTTGACTATTCATGTCACACATCAGCAGAGGAAAGGATCTGAGTTCTGTCGTAAAGACTATCATTTTTCCTGTATAACCAGAATTTTCTAAACTCACCGCACCAGGAACCCCTTCCTGGGACAATGTCTACCAAAATCCTTCTGACTTAGAGTTCTGAAGAATATGGCTTTGAAAATGCCAATTAAAGGCAAACAAACTACCAATTTTAAGAAAGAACATGAATAAGTCACATCAGCTCTTGCCTTATTGTGAGCTTATTTTTTCCGAAATATACTGGCACTTGAGAGACACCAAGAGCTTGGAGACCTTTAGGTCCCTGCATGCAGGATCTGGTAGTAGTTGGGGAGGGGGTGAATTTGAACACAAGCTCCACCATCTGATTCTAGGAAGAGCAGAGCAGGTTGGGGCCGATCTTCTGGCACATAGTGCATTAAAATACCACCTTTCAGGCTGAGCCCAGAAAGCCCACTATTAAATGTGACAGGACAGACAGCTCCCTGCAGGGGGCCATGTTCCAGAAGCCATGCACCAGCTGCTGATGACTCACGTGTTCCTGCTTTCTGGTGCCAAGGGAACCTGCACTGCAGCTTGTCTGTGCTTCCTAGATGTACAAGGCCCAGGCCTCCTCTTTCCCTTGGGCCTGGATGTCATCCAGAGGGCTTGGTGAGCCTCCTCCCTGGGGATGCACAAATCATGTCTGGCTTCTATTTTATGGATTAAAATAGGTTGTTAGGCCTGGGAGCAACTTAATTTGAAGCTCCGTCTTCCAGAGACCCTCCTTCTGGAGAATAGGATGGGTTACTTCACACTTCTCTTACTTGACTTATGGCTGTGATGCCTTTCTCTCCATCTTCACCTATTCATCTTTCAAGAATCAGTTCAGTCATCCATCCAACCACCCACCCACCCATCCATCTACCCACCCACTTATGCATCCACCCATCTATCCACCCATCCATTCACCCAGCCACCCACCCATCCATCCATCCTTCCATCTACCCACCCACTTATCCATCCATCCACCTATCCACTATCCATCCGTCCATCATTCGTCCGTCTATCCATCCATCTGTCCGTCACCCATCCATCATCCATCCATACATCCATCCATCCTCCATTCATCCATCCATCCATCCAGCATGCAGGCTGTGTCCAAGGTGTTGGAGATGCAGCAGTGAAGAATCAAAGTCCCTGTCCAGGTGGAGCTAACAGCCTATGAGGACAACTGCTGGGCAAACTCCAGGTGGCACCAGCGCCATCAGTGCATGTGCCATTGCTCCCCTGTGGACCTGTGTCCTGCACAGCCAGTGGGGTAACACACCAAAGCTCTGATTCTGGTGGGGCAAGTCACATTTTAGACAGACATGCAAATATATAGTGTGTCAAATGTACTATGACAAGTGCTATGAAAACATAGAGGATGTGAGGGTAAAGGGTTTGCTGTCAGGGTGGTGTTGTGTGGTGTTCGTGGTGTTCCAAACACAACAGTCGGGGGGGACTCTCAGATAAGTGACACTGAGCAGGGCCCTGAAGGAAGTAAGAACATGGAACTTGCCAAGAGGGTGGGATTCCAGATTAACTGGGTCCTCGCTGACCTTGGCTTCCACCCGGAGGGAAATACACTACTAATACAGGAACGCACCAGAGGGCTTGAGCAGCCACCTGCACGATCTGTTTCTGCTCAGAAAGTTCCCTGATTCCTTAGTTGGGGCTAAACTCTGCTCTGGGCTTGCAGAGCACCCTCTGCCCACCTCTTATGGTAGATGCCATAGGACCACTGGGACCTGGTCCAAGAGGCCATTCTGAGATGTGTTCTATGTACACTTCCGCAGAGGGCCCTGGCAGGATCATGCCCACGGTGTTAGCTAGAGCAGCCTGCAGCCTTTATTGGATTTATTTATCAGACAAATACTGTACCCTTCCTCCCTCCAGTCCCTGGATTGTCTCTCAGACGATCTGTGCGTCCATCCATCATTCACCTGTCCATCGCCCACCCAGCATCCAAGTTCTCGAGTCAGGCTCTGCTGCCCAGGCACCCCCGGAGATACTCCTTCAGAAGTAGCTGCGCTGAACTGTCCTGTCTGTTTACTTCTCTCTCCCCAACCCAAGGGATGGGCTTAAGGGCAGATGCTGTGTTTTGCTCATCACCATACCTCTAGCTTGGAGAGGATGCAAATGGTAAATAAGCACATGGAAAGAATTTCTCAGCCCTCAAGAAATTGAAATTAACAAATATTAATGACACACAAGAGTGCTTAGTGTCCTTGTACATGGAAGGGGGCAATACTTTTGGAGAGCAGTTTGGTCATATTTATCAAGGGCCATAAATAAGCTTTATGCTGTTTGACCCAGTTGTTAGGCTTCTGAGAATTTTGCCTAACAAATCACCCAAATTGAGGAAAAAGTTTTGGGCACAAAGGTGTTCACTGCAGCAATAATACATCCCTGTGAAGAATTGAAAATAACTTAAATATCTAACAATGGCGGAATAATTGAACACTTTATTATGTATCCATAAGATGGAATATTCTGTAGACATTTAAAAAGTACAGCAGTGAGGAACATGTAATAAGTGGGACGTGCTTATGGTAAAATGCTTGAAGGGCAGAACTGTGTTCTTTTCGGTTCCTAGAATCTGCGGGTCTCCGGGCCCTGCACATCCTTCTCTCTGCCCGGAACACTCTGCACTTGCCCTCCGTGCCTTCTCCCTCTCCAACTCTGTTGGTCCGGCTTACCCGGACTTATTTCCTACATCGGTGCTTGCTGTATGTAGCTCCCATGCAGGTCTCCCCTTCTTTTCCTGAACCCCCCCCACACACCCCTGTGACTTGTTAAAAATCCATCTCTGCAGCTGCCGGCCCCGTGGGAGCTGATTCCAGCACTGTCCTGGTTCCTTCTGAGTCCTCAGGGCTGGGCCTGGGCCTGGGGCTGGGATAATCGGCCGGTAGCCAAAGGGCGCGTGGGTGATGGGGATACGTGCTCAGGACCACCACCACAGAAAACAGGAGAAAGAGGGGAAACATCTGATGTCAATTGGAAGTTGTACTGGAGGAGTGGAGTTTTTTTAGTCTTTTCACTCTTTTTTAAAATGTCTCTAAATTGATCGTTATTATATTTAATGATGCCTTGAGAAATTCCTGTTCTACAAGTGACCCAGTTTCTTCAACAAATGAATGACGTTCAGCAGGGAGGAGGGGCCGGTGTAGATGTCAACAGAGACTGCAGGGAACACTGGGGCAGGTGAACTGTGGGGACTTGGGGTGGATCCTGGTCCAAACCAACCGACCGTCAAAAGACATTTGTCCAGCCTGAGCAAGAGCAAGACCCCATCTCTACAAAAAATAAGAAAAATTATCTGGGCATGGTGGCACATGCCTGTGGTCCCAGCTACTCAGGAGGCTGAGGCAGGAGGATCGCTTGAGCCCAGGAGTTGGAGGCTGCAGTGAGCTATGATGACGCCACTGCACTCCAGCCTGGGTGACAAAGTGAGACCCTGTATGTAAAAAAAAAAAAAAAAGACATTTGTGAGACAATCAAGTAAAATCCAACAGGGTCTGATTATTGACTGATAATAGGATTAGTTGGGATAATGGATTATGGTTATGTCTATTTAAAAGCCCTTAACAGTTAGAGATACGTGCTGAAGTATATATAGGTGGAATGATACGATGCTTGGGGTTTAAAATACATCAGCAAAAACAAAACAAAGTTTTTGGGGAAGGGTGTAATAGGTGAAATGAGAATGGTGGAGTTTTGAAGCTGGGTGGTGGGTCTGAAGGGGCTTTTTTACATGCCGTTTCTTTACTTTTGAAAATATTTGAGAATTTTTGTATCAAAAGTTAGAAAGAAAAAAATATCTCCTGGCCTTTTGCCAATGATCCTGAATACTTTGCTTTGCTTTTCAGAGTGACCGACTGCTCATCAAAGGTGGGCGCATCATCAACGATGACCAGTCCTTTCACGCTGACGTCTACCTGGAAGATGGGCTTATAAAGTGGGTTGACCAAACAGAGCTTCTAAGAAACCCGTCTCCCTAGGCTGCCTGGCTCAGATGAGTGGAAGGCTGGTGTCCTGGTCCCGTGTGTCGGGGCAGAGACCTCAAAGAGATCTGGGGAGGGGAGGTTCAAACTGCAGGTGGGGGAGGGGCTGGCGTCTCTTGGGTGCCCCCCTGTGCCAGGCTCTCTGCCACCCGGCGAGGCAGCACATCTCATTTAATGCTCACACTCAGGCTGTTAAGTGCAGAGCCACTGTTTTATTGTTCCAGAAGCGGCAGGCCAGTGCTGCTGGGGCTGGCCCCACATTACAGGGCGGGTTAGTCAAGGCCCGGGTTCCAACCTAGAACTGCTAAATTCATGGCTCTTTCTTCTTCTACCTGCCTGCAAGCTCTGGAATTGGGTTGAGGGGATCAGGGGAGAAAGGAGGAATGTGTGGCTTCCAGACACAGCCTTGGCACATAAAGAAAAGATGTTTCCTTTACTTTCTTCCTGTTGGCTCCCTCTTCAGCCCTACTTATGACAACCCAGGTGTCTCGGTCTGCTCGGGCTGCCATAACAAAGTGCCATGGGATGGGTGGTTTAAACCCAGAAATTTATTTCTCACCTTTCTGGAGGCTGCAAGTCTTGGATCAAGGTGCTGTCAGGGTTGGTTTCTCCTGGGGTCTCTCTCCTTGGTTTGCAGGTGGCGCCTTCTCCCTGTGTGCTCACACAATCGTCTCTGCATACACGGCCCTGGGTGTCTCTCACTTCCTATAAGGACACCAGTCTAGTGGATTAGAGCCCTACTCTTGTGACTTCATTTAACCTCCTTAAAGGTCCCGTCTCCAAAGACAGCCACATGGTGGGGGGTTGGGACTTCAACATGAATTTGGGGGACACAGGTCAGTGTGTAACACCAGGTGGTGGCTCCTCTGTGTTCTCCCACGTTTTTCTGGCTAGTGATGGAGCAGTGCCTTCTCTTTCTCTGACGTGAGGAGTGCCCTGGATTCACTTGCTGCTCAGCCCCTTCCCTTAGAATCTGGAAGAGGCGAGGAGGACACTGTCTCAGGCTCCAGCGGGGGTGGTTGGCACAGGAAGGAAAGGCAGAGGGGAAGCGGAGTGAGGCAAAGGTCAGACAGGGATGGGTCCTGCTAACAGCACCTTCCTGGGCCCACGTAGGCTTTGAGGAGGAGGAGGAGGGGGAGGAGCATGGGGAGAGGAGGCCGTGGATTATTGGGAGCATTGAAAGAGGCCACATACGCAAAGCACCCAATGAAGAGTGGGTGCCCAGGACAGTGGAGCCCTCCCTGCCTCCCATCTGCCCACGCCCAGCTCTAGTCCCAGGCTGTCTTAGTCCATGTGCGTTGCTATAAAGGAAATACCTGGGGCTGGGTAACCTATAAAGAAAAGAGGTGTATTTGGCTCATGGTTCTGCAGGCTGTACGAGAAGCATGGCACCAACATCTGCTCCTGGTGAAGGCTTTAGGGAGCCTCCACTCATGGAGGAAGAAGAGGAGCAGGTGTTACATGGAGGAAGAGGGAGCAAGAGAGGGTGAAGAGGGTGCTGGGCCCTCTAACAAGCAGCTCTCCTGGTGACTAATAGAGCCAGAAATCGAGAAATTGCTCATCACCACCCAGCTGGTCCTGAGGGATCCGGGATCCAGGATCCGCCCCCATGGCCCAGACATCTCCCACCTGGCCCCCCCCGTCTAACATTGGGGATCAAATTTCAACGTGAGATTGGAGGAGCCAAACATCCAAAAGGTAGCAAAGGCCTTGAGCACTCGGGTCCAGCTCAGGCCTCCCCGCCTCTGGCTCCATTCCCTGCCCTTCCGCTGCTGGCTCTTCTGGCCAGAACGCAAATGCGGGCTCGTGGGGCTCCCGGGGCGTGCCGGGCTGCTCTCCCTGGGGACCTGTGCCCATGAGGCCCTGCCTGGAGTGCACCCCCACCCCTGTCCTCCGCCCTCCCCTCAGTTCTTGCTTGTCCCTCTGGGCCCAGCTCATGTGCTTCCTCCTCCAGGAAGCCTTCCCTGACCCCGAGACGGTGCGGGGTGCATCCCTTTGTTCCTGCAGCCTGCAGGCTGCTGTCTGCACTCTGCCGTAGCCTGCCTCATGCCGTATCTGCCCCTCGACCCGGGACCTTGCCTTATTGCCTCCCTGCCCTGGGGACCTGCACTGAGCCTGGGACAGAGAAGGTACCCAGGAGTATTGATGAAGGGAAAGTGTAAACAGATGGGTCTTGACTGTCACATGGTGAGGACATTGGTGTCAGCCATGGACAGACAGCCTGGAACCAGAAAGGGGATAAAAGCAGATTGGGGGTGGGGGAGCGTGGTGAGAAATGTCTAAAAATGAGGTTTTCTGACTCAACCACTGCTTAGATATGGAGAAAACAGCTCTGGGGGCACCTCTTTGTGCGGGGGCCTCTGGGGTTCTGGGCCGTGAAGGGTCAACAAAGCTAAGGGGTCACCGTTTATCCCCACAAGCCACGTGCTGCTTGAAGTTTCAACTGACAGTTTCTACCTGCATCCTTCCCAGGCCAAGCCCCTTATGGAGCTTTGCAGTCCTAGGAGGTATACACATGGAACAAGTGGGCATCATTTGAGCTGCGTTTATTAAGTGCCTGCTGTATGTATGAGCACCTGGAGTCCTAGGACCGTGGCTAGCCAGGCTGTTCAGGAAATGTGCAGTTTCCCTAAGTTCAATATTTGCCAGCTCTGCTTAGTCAGAAGCCCCTTTCTGTTTGAACCCCATTGCTGAGAAGCTTTCTGAGCGTCGGCGGTCCTCTTCCCGCCTTGTGAAGCAGAGTGAGCGACCTGCTGAGGGCCTTGCAGGAGGCTCGGGAGTCTTTCCGAGCAGGAATCCCCTTGGCTGAGAGTGTAGGTTTGGAAGCACAGAGCCGGGGGACCCCCTGTGCTGACCCCAGGGACCACCGGGCATGTGGAGGCACAATTGTTTTCCTTCACTTTAATTAAGCCCCAAGCATCTTTTAATTTTGTGGCCATTTGCCAAGTTCTCCTAACAGCTATTCAGCTGCTGTGATTCATTGGATTATGAATCATTAAGTCTTCTATCCAATTCAGTCAGCATCAGTGAATGAGCAGCTAGTCACAGCGTTTCTTCTGAGCCCTGGGTGGTGGTGTGTGGGGGGGTCTGTCTGATTCACTGTGCTGAGCTCCCGTCTCCTCTCTCCTCCCCTCCCACGCACGGTGCTGCCGGGCACCAGTCACCGGGTCCTGATCCATTGCGGGTCCCATTTCGTTTACTCCCGGTTTTGAGAGAATTTGCTGCTCCTATATAAGGGAAGCGGGAGGCAGCCAGCCTGGAGAGCAGAGCCCTGATGTTACACTTGGGGAGACCTGGGCTTGAATCTGGGCCCATCACTGACTCTGTGTGACCTGGGACAAGTCACCACACCTCTCTGAGTTCTGTTGTCCTCTTTTGCACAATGGGAATACCTCCTGCCTCTCAGGGTTGAAGTTGGGAGATTAGAGAAGGTTTGCAAAGGGCCACGATCATGCCTGAGATGAATGGGTCTCTAATTATAGTACTTGCTGGCCCCCTAGCATGGTGACTGAGTCACAGGCTTTAATTAGACCGGGCTGCGATTCCACGTTGCCAACATTGCCAAAAGTATGTAAAGTACTTTAGAGTGACAGGCTACTCGGACAACGCTTTGCCACTTGATGGATGCTGGTCTCACCTCTGTTGGGTTCAGCTCTGCCACCGCCTCCCCCTGGAAACCTTCCCAGATAACCAGGCTGGGTGAAGCGGCCCACTGCGTGCTCCCTGACCCTCTCTGATATTCTGGGCTCTAGCATTCTGCTCACATACCTTTCCTCTCATTAGACTGTGAGCCCCCCACCCCGAGGGCAGGGGCCCTGCCTGAGTTCTCTCTCTCTACCCAGGGCCCTGTGAAGGGCCTGGCTCAGAAATGCTTATTGACTGGAACTGGCATTGCACGGGTGAGAGTCCATTCCATTTTCCTTTTAAGAACCAAAAGCCATCTCTGTCGTTTGCCTCCAGACAAATAGGAGAGAACTTAATCGTTCCCGGTGGAGTGAAGATCGTTGAGGCCAATGGGCGTATGGTTATTCCTGGAGGTGTTGATGTCAACACGTACCTGCAGAAGCCCTGCCAGGGGATGACCGCAGCCGATGACTTCTTCCAAGGGACAAAGGCAGCGCTGGCGGGCGGGACCACGATGATCAGTGAGTGGCACTGTCCCCGGCCCTAGGGACCTAGGCTGTGAGCTCTGTTCTTCATCACCAGCATCATCACGAGTGCTTCATATACCCCAGGCACTTGGCTCAGGATGAGATTAAAGTCACGTTTAGAGGTTTAGAAATGGAATTGATTTAAAGAAAAGTATTAAGTAAAGATGTGGATTATAGGGAGATAAAGCAGAAAAAACTGCTTCAACGTGGTGTGAAGATAGCTAAAGTTTTGGAAGCAGTGATGTTGGTATTATTATGACAGATGGGGAAATAGAGGCTCAGAGAGGTAAAGCAACTTGCCCAGGGTGCCACAGCTTGGAAGTGGCTGCATTAGTCAGTGTGGCTGCAGTAATACTGTGATAACGCTGCATAACTAACAGCCCCCAGACCTCAAGCAATGCTGGTTTTTCTCACTCTGGGGTCTGCAGGAGTGGGGCTGGGGCCAGTGACTCCCCAGCTATTCTGTTCTGGTGAAGGGCAGGGTAGGGGTGGTGCTGGCTGAAATTTGCCCGTCCTCTTGGCTCTTCATCTCCTTACTTTCATGCTGTGACTTCTACCAGCTTCTGTTGGCCACAGTCACATGGCCAGGCCAACAGTCACCAGGAGTATCCTCTGCCCCAGGGAACCCTGGACACATGATGCCATCCTACCACTGTGGTCTATCTGGGAAGCAGCCCTGTGCAGCCTGATTGTTGTTTTCTGTTTTGTTTGAATAGCTGCTTTTGGTTGGATTCCATTTTAATAAGTGATTTTAATTAAATATGCAACAGTTGACTGCAAGTGCTCTTTTAATTGTTAGGCTCTCCAGTTGCAGATGGCTCATGAGCTGGCCAGGCAAGCTGGCCCCAGCCCTGCCCATCTCTGCCCCTCCTGCGAGTCCTTCTGGAAGTGCCCTCAGTGGGCAAGAGCCAGCCCCATGGGCAGAGCTAGAGGGTCCACGCTGCCCCACCCCTGAGCCAGGAGGATGTGGCTTAGCCTTCTGACCCCTCTTCCCAAGGTCTGCTGTTGGATCTGCTGGCTGAGAGATGGAGGAGCCCAGGCTTCGGACCTGGGCAGACTTGGACGTGGATCCCAGCCACCATGGTTTGAACCTGAGCACTGCTGCTCGGGCCAGCACTCAGCCTGTCTAAGCCTCAGCTTCCTCATCTGTAACATGGGCTTTGTGATATGAAGCCCCTAAGGTTGTTTGGAGACGTACATGAGATTCTCTAGTGCAACGTGTGGCACCTGAGAGTTCTGAGAAGTGGCGATGGAAGCTCCAGGCTTGGGAGACCCACGTGGGGCAGGGAACAGAGCCGTGGGAAAGAAGCCAGGGTCCCTGGGATCTCTGCTTGCTCCTTCTCTAAGACCCTGGGGAGCCCTGCCCCTGTAGCCTCCACTCCCCACCTGTGAAGGGCAGTTTTCAATGTGTGTTTCAGCAACACCAAGAGCCTGTGAAAGATCTGCAAGGACCACAGTCGGGGTCTGACATGGGTCCCCAACCCATGTCTTCATTCAACAGATGTTCACTAAGAGTTGTGCTGCACCAGGCACTGTGCCAGGTGAACAAAAGCAGAAATGATGTCCTTGGAGCTATCCACTCTGCGCACTCCACAGCCAAGCCACCCAACCTCTCAGCTGAACTGTGCAGTCACCTCCCCACTGGTCCAGCCACATCCCATCTGGGCCACTCTATCCTGGTCTTTTCAAAACCCAAAACAGATCACGTCACTCCCTGCTTAAACTCCTTCAATGGCTACCCCTGACCCATGTGAAAAGAGCAAAGTCCTCACCTTGGCCATCAAGGCCCAGTACCACCCCCACCTTCCAGTTTCACCTGCGTGATTCTGCTCCTCAGTCTCTGCACCTCTGTGCTCAAGGGGCTTGCAGTCTTGCAGGGGGTCCCTGATCACCCACACAGGACTATAAAGTGTGACTACTGCTACAACAGAAAGGTGCACAGTGCTTTGAACAGCAGGGCAAGGGCTCAGGGAAGCCTTCTCTGAAGAAGCAGCATTTGTACAGGGATCTGGACAAGTCAGAATTACCTCGGTAAAGAGGGTGAAGGGCTCCAGGAGGCAGGAGCAGCATGTGCAAAAGCCCTGTGGTGGGAGAACGCACCTCACACTCCAGAGGCTGCAGGAAGGCCCGTGGGTGGAGGTGCAGAGACTGAGGGTTAGAATCATGTGAGCTGAGACTGGAAGGTGGGGGTGGTACTGGGCCTTGATGGCCAAGGTGAGGACTTTGCTCTTTTCATATGGGTGAGGGGTAGCCATTGAAGGAGTTTAAGCAGGGAGTGATGTGATCTGTTTTGGGTTTTGAAGAGACCAGGATAGAGAGGATAGAGTGGCTGGACCAGTGGGGAGGTGATCATGCAGTTCAGCTGAGAGGTGACGGTGGCTTGGATGTGGAGTGGACAAGAGTGGACAGCTCCAGGGACATTGAGGGGGCAGGTCCACAGTGCCTGGCAATGGGTTGGGTGGCGGGTATGCAAGGGAAGGGAAGTGCCAAGGGCAACCCCGTGGCTTCTGGCTTGTGGAGCTGTCAGGTGGTGATGTTGGGGGGCAGGTTTGCAAGTGGGCTGGGGGAGGGGACGTTACTGCATGAGGTTCTGAACATGTTGATTTTGAGGAGCTTTTGAGTCATCCCAGTGGAGAGGTCAAGGGCACGACTAGGTTCAGAGTTCTGTAGCTCAGAGGAAGTGGCACATTTTAACAAGCAGGTGCAGGGAAAGAAAAGTTCTAGGACCCAGGCTGAAGGGGTTCAGTCACTTCAGGGACAAGTAGAGGATGCAGAGTGCTCAGGGACATTGAGAAGCAGCAGCCAGAGAAGCAGGACAGAAAGCTAGAAAAAAACAGATGGTTGCGTGACCACGGATGCCAGAAAGGAGTGAGTTTAAGGAAGGAGAGAGAGTGAGTGACTCCTTGTGCCACGAGAGGCCGAGAGAGCGAGGGTGGTGTCCTTCCATTAGATCTGGAGACGTGAGGGTCACATTAGCAAAGGCTGAGCTGTAGGTGGATGGAGGAGTTGGTGGGGGGAGACTGCTCTTCATGACACCTGGCTGTGAAGGGTGGGTGAGCAGAGAAACAGGGCGATAGCTGGATTTGCAAGGTCAGGTGAGGTTGAAAGGACAGGAGGCTCCCCTTTCTGATCTACATTATGTTTAAGATTTTATTTGAAAAACGGATGTTGAAGGTAACTAGTTTAGTCTCTAAGGTTCTTTCCATCTTGACATTCTGTGCTGAGGGAGGCGGTGTGGAGCAGTGGGTAAGACTTCAGACCATCTGGCAGGTCTCAGGGACTCTTCTTCCCTCTGCTTACTAGTTGTATGACCTTGGACAAGTGCCTTATTCTGTCTGAGCCTCAGTTTTTTCATCTGCAAAGTGGGGATGTTAATATCCACGTGACTGGGTGGTTGTGAGGATTAAGCGAGATATTTATGTAAGGCCTTGGTGGCAGTGTCTGATACACAGTGAGCATTGGGTAAATAGTTGTGATGCTGCTGCTATTGACAACAATGGTGGTGATGATGTCACTGCTGATGGTTATGGTTAATGGTGATGGCAGTGATGGCAGTGTGACAACAATCATGGTGGGAGTGATGAGGGAAAGGATGACGATGGTGATGGTGGTGGCGATGTGGCTGCCACTGGAACACTTGCGTCCTAAGCATCACGACGCATTTCTCTGCCCCAGTTGACCATGTTGTTCCCGAGCCTGGGTCCAGCCTGCTGACCTCCTTTGAGAAGTGGCACGAGGCAGCTGACACCAAATCCTGCTGTGATTACTCCCTCCACGTGGACATCACAAGCTGGCACGATGGCGTTCGGGAGGAACTGGAGGTGCTGGTCCAGGACAAAGGTCAGTTACAGCCCCAGAAGGAGGCTTTGGGGTCCCTGGTTCTCGGGTAGATCTAAAGATTACGTGGAGTGAAAAATCCCTGTATCCGCACCTGCTCTGGACGGTTATGAGCTGTGCACTGCCACATAAACAATGAAGAAACGAGCTACTCTTTTCCAGAGTCCGTCCTCTTCTTGAAGCCCTCTGGGGTTGTCCCTTGTTCACAGAAGTAGCCCAGTTTCTGCAGCCTGGCGTGCAAGGCCCTCACTGATCCAGCCTTGCTTTTCTTTCTCTACTGTAACCCGTCCTGGGTACTTGCTGTCCCGGCTGCCATCCCTGAAACCTGCCAGGAATGCCCTTTCTCCTCTGCCTGCCAAATGCTACTCTCCTTCAACACCCAGCTCAACCAGCACCTTCTTCCACTCCCCAGTTGGAATTGCCGCATTCCTTGAATATCCAAAGCCAGTTACTTGGGCCTCTTTGGGGTCACTTCTTGCATTGTTCTTGCATTATGGGACATTGGTTGTCTGTCTGGCTGTTCCGTTAAACCCTGAGCTCTATGGGTGGGGAGGGGTGGACCATGTCTGTATGTCTCTGCCTCCCGCCTTGGCTCCCCTGTGTTTGGGTTCACACCAGGTGTCCCTGCGCAGTGTAGACACTTTGCGATGTGCATTATGTTGAATGAGGTGAGTTGAACAGAAGACACAAAAGAAGCAAAGAACAACAGAACAGAATGAGTCAGGGCGAGAGCGGTCAGTCTGGAAAGGGGCAGCCTGAGATGGAGGCACTTCAAGGACAGTGAGGGTGTGTTTGCAATTTTTAAAACATATATGCTATGTTTTCTCATTATAAAAGTATTATCATCCCCAATAGTTGAAAACCAGAAAATAGAGAGAAGGAAAAAAAATCTCTTTCCTCTGGTTCTATCCCCAATCACAATTTGCCCTTAATGTAAAGGATTGTTGCCTCCTTTCCCTGTCTCTGTCGATGCCGTTTTCCTTGCGTGGTTGTACAGTAGCTGTTATTTGGAATCCTTTTTTCACTTAATGTTTTATGGGTAACGTTACTCTTCACCAATAACTTTTTAATGGCTCATAATATACAATGTAGTGGTTAATTTACTTAACTATTTTCTTTTTTGGAGGCATTTAGGTTTTCTGTTTGTTTTGTTGTAAATCGTGTTATAATGAACATCTTTGTATATAACTGTTTGTTTGCATGACTACTTTTTTTCTTAGATTTCCAGAAATGGAAGTGGTGAAAAGTTTTAGCATTTTTCAAGATCATGACGCTTATTGCCAGATTGGTTTCTCAAAAGATGCATCCACTTGTATGCTCACAAATCCCACATCAGTCTCCAGCCCCTACACGTTCCCACCGCTGGGCATTATTGCTTCCGTGAAACCCTTGCTAATTCCATGGGTGAAGGACTTTCTACCATTGATGTTTTCATTGCAGGTCTTTAATCACTAATTATGTCAGGCATTTTGCATATATATTTCCTTATGTGAGTGTTCGATTATATTCTTTGCCCACTGATCAATTTGGATGTTCGTATGTCTGTTTAACTGTTTCTATCAGTAAGGCAGGCATTATGCTTTCGTCGTAGTTGCTGTGAATGATACCACAACCACACACAGTCGTAACCCAGGGAATTGACAGTTTTGTATCAATGCTTTTCTCACCTAAGGTTAAGTCCCGAGCAGTTTTCCACGTTACTCCATGGGCTTCCTACGGGTTCAACAGCCTAATGATGGATGTGGACAGGACAGGGTCAGGGTGGAGACTGGGATTTCGGAACTGTCAAGTGAGGGTGACACAGCTCTGGGGTGTGGGGGATTGTTGGGGTCTTGATATTTATTGCATTGCCCTGGAAGAGGACGGAGAGCTGTTTTCTTTCCCTGAAGTTCCTTCATTCCTGATCCTGGGGGGGTCATCACGGCATCCCCTGCAGGCCTTTCCAGTTTTTTGCCATTTCAAACAGTGTGGTGGGAGAACGTCTGTATGATGATGTCCAGGCTTGCTTGTGCTAGTATTTCCTGCAGAGCAGACAGCTCAAAGTGGATGCTGGGTGCTTCTGCCCTCCAGGAGTGTGTGGGGGGCACAGTCCAGGTGGGGGACGAGCCCCAGCCTGCCCCACTGACTCACACCAGAAGCGCAAGTCGCTGGCTCCATCTCTAACTTGGTTCCATCTTCTAAAACTGGCATTCTCTCTCTCTGTCTCTGTCTCTCACACACACACACACACACACACGCACACACGTGCAATCCGTCAACTTACTGAGTGTCACGTGCCTTACAGGAAGCAGCAAGATGTGGGAAGATCCCAGCAGCCAGACGGCCTGGGTTCAGATCCTGCCTCTCCCACTTCCTGGCTGTGTGACCCCGGACAAGTTACCTTACTGACCTCTCTGAGGCCTGCTCACGGACCCTCATCCGCAGCTTCAGGGCCCTGGTGCCAGGTGTGAGACCCACAGTCTGAGCTCAGTGTTAAGTCTCCACCCTGCCCCCAGGTCCCTCTGTTGTCTACTCCAGGAGGAAGGTAGCGCATGGTAGAAATTGTTTTTATTGAGGTTCTATAGATGATGAGTTACTAACTCCAGTGGGAGCCTGGGCATTGGAGACCTGGTCAGGGCTTGTGGCTGTGCGCGTCCCTTGACTCTCCCTGAGCAGGACTGGAACCCTCTGTTAGGTGACTGCCCAGGGGCTGCCCTGAACTGACCCCCTGGGGCCTGTGGCCCTTGTATCAGGGCTTTGGGAATGGCCCAAAGGAAAACCAACCTCCTGCCACCCCAAAGACAGTTCATACCCCATCTCCTGAAGGTGACCCCGGGAGGCCTGAGCCCTCTGCCCTGGGTGGGACAGGGTGGGTGACTGGGGAAGGGGCCTTTTCTGGCTCCAAGAGGGTTACGCGTGGACAGGCTGTGGGGTCTGGAGGGAAACGAGGTGAGAAATTCCACAGGACCTTAGTAGAGGCTGGCCCCTCCCAGAGCTATTGTTCTTGCCCTTTTCTTTCTGCCGACCAGTCCTTGTCTCAGATGGGGTGGGTGGATTATAAAGGATATTGTTACCAGGGCTCCAAGCTCCCTACTGCCCTCTCAGCCTCAAGTCCAGCATCACTGTCTCAGGGAAGCCTTTGCCGAAGGGCCCTCCGCGCTGTGCACCTGCAGCCCAAGGAAACACAGGTGGGATCAGGCTTCACAGGCCCCGCCCCATTGCCCCGCCCCTCCTGGTTGCCCTCCGCTTCCTGGGGTGCCCAGTGCCACAGACTGGCCAGGCACTTTCCCTGCAAATTCTGTGGCCCCTCTGAGCCCCCAGCTCAGGGAGGGGCGCCCTGACACCCTGCGCTCCAGGCAGCACCTCGGGCCACGTCCACATCTTTCTTGATGCCTCCCTCCTCCCTTCTGCCTGCTCTGGGCCTCACTGCGTTGCACCCCGATCCGTCCTCAGCAGCAGCCCAGTCTTGGCCCTCAGGTTCATTTTCGCCACAGCTGTAAACGAGGGCTTTTACTTTTATTTTTTTAAGATATAGTTGACTAAAATTTGTATATATTTACAGTGTATGACAGGGTGCTTTGATATATGTAGACATTGTGAAATGGTTGAATCAAGCTGTTTAACATAACCATCACCTCACATACTTAACATTTTTTTGTTGTGAGAACACAAGATCTACTCTCTTGGCAATTTTCAAGTATATGATTCATTATTAGTAACTATTTTCACCACGATGAGCAATAGGTCTCCAGAACTTATTCATCCTGTCTCACTTAAATTTTGTACCCCTGGACCGACATCTCCCCACGTGCTTCTGCCCCAGGCCCTGGTACCACCATCCTCCTCCCTGCTCCTGTGAGCAGTTTTTTTAGATTCCACATACAAGTGAGATCATGCAGTATTTGTCTTCTTGTGCCTGGCTTATTTCACTTTGCATAGTGTTCTCCAGCTTCATCCTTGTTGTTGCAAATGACAGGATTTCCTTTTTTTTTTTTAAAGGCAGAAGAGTATTCCATTGTGTATATGTACCACATTTTTATTGTTTTATTTTATTTTATTTTTTTGTGCACTATCCTTTTAATGAATGTTTTTTAAACCTCAGAAGTTCAGATTATAAGACAAACCTTCTTTTTCTAAAACATACAAGCTATTTTCCTAATATCAGTTACTCATTTCTCACATATACAAGTTTTTTCTTTTAAATTGAAATATAATCTGCATACCGTACAATTCACTCCTTCAAAGTATACAATTCAGTGGTTTTTAGTATATTCACAAAATTGTGCAACCATCACCACTACCTAATTCCAGGACATTTTCATTACCTTCAAAAGAAACCCTGACCCCATTAGCAGTCACTTCCCATCCTTCCCCCCGGCCCCAAGGCCATAGTTTTTGTCTTCACAGGTTTGCCTATTCTGGACATTTAGTATAAATGGAATTATGCAATATGTGGCCTTTTGAGTCTGGTTTATTTCACCCAACAAAGTGTTTTTTCAAGGTTCATCCATGTCGTAGAATGCATCATTCCTTTTATTTTTTTAGAGGCATTATTGCAACTGAGAATTATAAAAAATTAAGAAAAGTCATAATAAGCTTATTTAATAATGGTAATAACAAAATCTGATTTTAATTATTTATTTATTCATTTATTTTTTTAGACACAGGGTCTCACTCTGTCACCCAGGCTGGCGTACAGTGGTGCGATCACAGCTCACTGCAGCCTCCAACTCCTGGGCTCAAGTGATCCTCCTGCCTCAGCCTCCTGAGTAGCTAGGAATACAGGCATGTGCCACCATGCCTGGCTGTTTTTTTTTTTTAATTTTTGTAGAGACAGGGTCTTGCTATGTTGCCCTGGCTGGTCTCGAACTGCTGGCCTCAAGCAATTTTCCTGCCTTGGCCTCCCAAAGTGCTGGGATTACAAGTGTGAACCACCAAACCCAGCTATTCCTTTTTTTAAAACAATTTTTAAATTTTTAATTATTATGGGTACACAATAGTTATATAACTTTATAGGGTACATGTGATGTTTTGATACAGGCATACAATGTGTATTAATCAAATCAGGCTAATTGGGGTATCCATCACCTCAGGCATTTATCATTTCTTGGTGTTAGGAACATTCCCGTTCTACTTTTTCAGTTATTTTAAACTATACCCTAACTTATGTTGATTATAGTCACTTTGTTGTATTATCAAATATTGTTCATTCTATCTAATTATCTGACTGTATTTTTGCACCCATTAACCATCCCCACATTATCCTCCCCTCCCTGCTACCCTTCCCCCTCTCTGGCAAGCATCATTCTACTCTGTCTCCATGATGAGAGCAATTGTTTTAATAATTAGCTCCCACATGTGAGATTTATTTTTTGTGCTTGGCTTATGTCACTTAACATAATGTTCCAGTTCCATCCATGTTGTTGCACATGGCAGGATTTCATTCTTTCTTTATGGCTATATAATATTCCGTAGTGTATATGTACCACTATTTCATTATCCATTCATCTATTGATGGACACTTAGGTTGATTCAAAATCTAGGTTATTGTGAATAGTGCTGCAGTAAACAAGGGAGTGCAGATATCTTTTTGATATACTGATTTCCTTTCTTTTGGTATATACCTAGCAGTGGGATTGCTGGATCACATGGTAATTCTACTTGTAATTTTTTGAGGAACCTCCATACTGTTGTCCCTAATGGCTGTACTAATTTACATTCCCACCAATAGTGTGCAAGTGTTCCCTTTTTTCCACATCTTCGCCAACACTTGTTATCTTTTAGATGTGGGATTTTAAAAAAGCAATCAGCGTAGGTGCCCACAGTGGCTCCACATTATCCCTGGGATAAATCCCAGGTTGCCCGCCTGGCTTCCGAGGGCCCTTTCCTAAGGGCCCTGCCCACCTCTCCAAACCTATTCCTGCCAGGGGGTGCCTCGCACCCTGGCCAGCCTGCACCTCTGGCTTTCCCGTCTGCTTCCAGCTGTCTGTGACTCTCAGGACTGTGTGAGTGCCAGTCCCCTTCTGGAACACTCTCTCCACCTTATCTTAGTGATTCTTCTGTTTGTGGCTAAGCTTCACTGCCCTCGGAAGCCTTCCCCAATGGGCCTGTCCAGATTTAAGCCCCCTGCACTTCTGCCAGCAGAGGGTTTATAATACTAAGTTTTCTTTGCCTGTTCACTGATGTCCCCCACCCCACCGCAGAGGGTGAGCTCCCTGAGGGCAGGGATTTGTAGTCTGACTCATGGTCCTGTGGCCGGCACCTGCACGCCAGAGAGATGCAACAAATACCAGTGGGCCAAACTGATTGATTTCCTGAAAGATGCGCTTATTAACTTTTTTTTGTGAGACAGGGTCTCACTCTGTCACCCGGGTAGAGTGCAGTGGCGACATCATAGCTCACTGCCACCTCAAACTCTTGGGCTCAAGTGATCCTCCTGCCTCAGCCTCCCAAAGTACTGGGATTACAGGCGTGAGCACCATGCCCAGCCTCCCTTATTACCGTCTATATCCCAAGTGCTTAGCATGTGCCTGGCATGGACTAAGCTCTCAGTAAATGTTTATAACATGAGTGAATAAGTGAGGGAAGGAAAGGAGAGAAGGACGGGAGGAACATGCCTGGTTTCCTTTTTTCCTGAAGCATTTTAGCGCGTCTGTCTCCGAGTCAGAAGGGCTTGCTCAGAAATCTTGACGGTCATCCTGACTGCACTGTGAAATCAAGTGCAGGACATTTTTGGGATGGGAAACCAACTCAGAACACATTCAGTCCAAAGCCCTCTTTTCAGAGATGGGGAAATTGAAACACAGAGAGGTGCAATAACTCGTGCAGTGTCACACAGTGATCGGGGCCTGTACTCAGCTCTCCCCCACAGAGCTGCTGCTGGCACTGTTGGTGTCTGTGGGAACTGCAAGCTGGAGCCCTCCCTGGGTAGATCAGTTTGAAGAATATGCCCCCTGTCAGGGCACAGGCTTGGCAGGTGGGGCTCAGGCTGGATTGCAGACTACTTGGTGCTTCCAGGAGCCCTTGTGCAGGACACAGCTTGAAACTCCTCCAAGCTGCCACCCAGCCTCTGGCCTTCGTGCTGCCAGGTGGTCTTTATGTTGTATTTAGGCTGCTGAACCAACAGGTCCCCATTGCCTCCCTCAAGGACGAGGTTGGCCCTGGCGACATGAGATCTGACATCAGGAGCTCAAATCTATCCTTAGACCAGTCAATTCCTGGCTTATTTTAGAAATCTCAAGGTACGAGAGGAAATTCTTCTAGAATAGGCTAGTTCTGAGGCTCTATGTGGACTTGGCAGGGAAGAGTGACTATCCCTAGGGATGGAATTTATTATAATAAACCACTGATAGGGGAGTCCTGCCTATGATGTCTCAGCCAGAGACCACAAACACTATTAATAATAATTATTGGTTTTGTTGGATGTCAGCAGTACTTCAGTCTCAAAATAGAAACTTTGATTTATGAACCATTGAAAGGAGAAGAAAAAACATGTTGTAGTGAAGAGGAAAGGAACTTGTTGGCTGAGTGCTTCCTGTGGGTCAGGCCCTTGGTTATTTTTCTCAGAACAACAATGCAGGGCATTATATAATATAAAGGGTATAAAAGATATTATTCCCCTTTTTGGATCTTTCTTCCAGAAATCTCACTGTCTCTTTATCACATTGCCCTGTGTATCAGGGCAACAACAAAGAACAGTGTGTGACAGAGACTGTATGTGGTCCACAAAATCTAAAGCATTTACTAACCTAGTCCTTTACCAAAAAAGTCCCCTGCACTAAGCCATTGTTTTGCTTACCTCAGATTCTACTCTCTGGTCTCTTGGTTTGTCACTTTGAGATATAGTTTCTTTTCCAAAAAAATGGCCCACGTTTGGAACCGAGTAACTTTCTCAACTTCTTCCTACTGTAGAAAGCTGCCAGACCAGAGGCCCCTTTTCATTTTGAACTGTCTCAGTCTCTTTTAGTTAAAGATGGTATAACTTTCTTAAAAACATTATGGGTTTCCAGTGTATCAGATTCTAGTCCACTTTACTGAGCAGATCTTTTTTTGAGACAAGTGTATTCTAGGTGACTGTCAGTGTGCTGTGTGACAATGCCTCTAAGATTCTTAGAAGCCCTTTTGTCTAGCCGAGGAAGTTTACTGGGCACCAACTTAGATTTTTCTGAGGTCATAGCAAAAAGTTACAGATACAGCCTTGATGTGATCTTTTCCCTGAGGCTATTTTTTACTTTGAGAATTTTTGTAGGCAGTCAAGAGCAGAGATGAGAAACAATTTTATTTTCCAGTCCTGCAAATCCTGGGCCTCCTACGTGTCTGCAAAATTCTGCTTGCAAACTGAACATTTCCTTCTTTGTCTCTTTCTTGGTTCCTTTTTCATCTCTTTCTTCTTGGCCCTCATCATGTGTAGCTTTAAGACACTAATTGATACTTTCAGCATTCATGGAAACCACCTCAGCTAGATTCACAAGTTCTCTGGGTACATTTTCTTCCAGGTTACCACAAGTAACTTTTTCTAATTATTTTGCTACTACCTAATATAGGTCATCCCTTTTATACTCTCTGCTAACAGTTCTTTTACTGTTTTCAGACTTTTACTAACAGTTTCCTCGCCACCCTTCTGACCTCTGCTCACCCGTCAATCCCAAAGCCAGTGCTACGAGTTTTAGGTTTTGGCACTGCAGCATCCAACCTCTAGGTACCAATTTTTGCATTAACTAGCCTTTGCCGTATAAAATAAAAACCACTAAAAAAATCTAGTGGCTTAAAACACAACTGTTAAAACCACAGTGAATACCATCTCACATCCATTGGGATGATTACTAAACCAACAAAAACAAAACCAGAAAATAACAAATGTTGGAGAGGATGTGGAGAAATTGGGCCCTTGTGCACCGTTGGTGGGAATGTAAAATGGTTCAGCAGCTACTGTGGAAAACGGTATGGTGGCTCCTCAACAAATTAAAAATAGAATTATCATATGATCCGGCAATTCCACTTCTGGTTGTGTACCCAAAAGAATCGAAAGCAGGGGCTCAAAGAGATATTTGCACACCCATGCTCATAGCAGCAGCATTTGCAATAGCCAAAGGATGGAGGCAACCCAAGAGTCTACTGACAGATGCGTGGATAAACAAAATGTGTATATGCATGCAATGGAATATTATTCAGCCTTAAAGAGAAGGAAATTCTTACACATGTTACAACATGGTTGAACACATGGAGGACATTATACTAAGTGAAATAAGCCAATCACAAAGGACAAATACTAAGTGATTCCATTTATATGAGATACCTAGAGCAGTCAAATTCATAGAGACAGAAAGTAGAATGGTGGCTGTCAGGGACTGGGGGAGGGCAGGGGGTGGGGAGTTATTGTTTAATGAGGGCAGAGTTTCAGTTTTACAAGATGACAAAGTCCTGGAGGTGGTTGCACAAGGATGTGAATATACTTAATGGTGAACTGTACCCTTAAAAATGGTTAAGATGGTAAATTTTGTGTTATGTATGTTTTACCACAAATGATAAAAAACAGCAGTTGTTTATTTCCTTATAACCCTGTGAGTAGGCACTTTGGTTTGGGCTCAGCTGGGCAGTTCTTCTGCTGGTTACATCTGGCTCCTTCATGCCTGGGGCCTTCTCTGGGAGGGCTGGATCAGCCAGGATGGCTCTGCCATGGTCGCCTCACCAGCTCTCACGGGCATCTTCACATTTTGGTTCCAAGAGAGTGAGAGTAGAAGCTACAAGTCCTCTTGAGGTCCCGGCTTGGAACTTGTATAGTGTGACATCTGCTCCATCAGTCACAAGACCAGCCCAGATTCAAGCAGTGGGGAAGTGCACTCTGCCTCCTGATGGAGGTTGCTGCAAACATTCTGTGAATTTTTAAAAAATTTACCAGCCTGTTAAATTTCTTCCTAGCACCCATCTCTACATGAACTCATCTTACTTATTTGCTTGTTTATTGCTTACCATTCCCACTAGAATGTAGACAAGGATCCTTTATACCTTGTTCACAGCTGTTTCTCTATTTCTAGAATAGTGTTAGTGCATTGTAAATATTCAGTAAATATTTGTTAAGTGAGAAAATAAATATTCTATGAAAAAGGGCTTCTGGGTCCAATAAGGTTGGGAAATGCTCCTCGTTTATTCTCTTCTTGAATATTCTTAATGCACATCATCGTGTTAAAATTCAGGAGAAGCCCTGCAGTAAAGAACCCTGTTGATTGTTGATGAATCCAGTTTTTCTTCATCCAGCATAGATATCAACATCCCTGTGCTTGATTGCAAACCACACAGTCCCTCCAGAACTGGGCTAAGCCAAAGGAAGCAAATTTGCTTTCGTGATAGAGATGTGCGTCCAAGATCCCATGAGAGAGAGTCCCTTCCCCCACGCTCATCTCTGGTTTTCTCTCTGAGTCGGCTCTATTCTCTCACCCTAGGCCTGCGATCTCTACCGCCTTGGTTCTCATGGTGGAATGCAACAGCCCACCTATTTCTGGGTGTGCATCTCTGCTTCAGAGATCAGCCAGGGGTCTTTTGGTATCTATTGGACTCAGTCCCTCATCCTGGTTCAGCTTAGCATCTGGCAGGTGCCCGGCCCTGGGCTGTGGTCTGGGGCCACATGACATGAACATGGCTGTTTCCAAGGTTACTGGGTGGATAGGGGAAAAAGGAAGTTGCTAGAAAAGTTACGAAAGTTCTCAGAACTGAAGGGTATTATAAATAGGCTGACAACCCAATCAGTGTTCCTTACAATCCTTTGGAACTGGTGTTCCATGGAACTGCCTTGGAAAAAACATGTGATGATGGCCTTTGTGAGTCTGGGAGTTTTATGACTGGCAGGGCTACTGTGTTTCCTGAGGCTCTACTAGAATTATCTGGCCAAAAGTATGAAAACATTTACAACTCTTGATATGTATTGCTAAAATTGGTTTTCTAAGCAATTGCAAATTGTGCCAATTTGGGTCTCATTTTCAGGCACATTCCCTGGCATTGGACAATAGATTTTAAAATATGACATAATATTGAGGTTTTAATTTTAATTACTTTGATTACAAATACGATCAAATCTTACCTTTATTAGTTAGCTATTTGCTTTTTCTTAAATTGTTTAACAATACTGCTTGCCTTTGTTGTTTTTTGCTTCTTGGCTTTTATTTTAATCTTTTTAAATATAAAATAGAACACAGATACAGAAAACCACACAAACCAAATGTGTGACTTTATGAATTATTATGAGGTTACCCCACTCAGGCAAGAAGTGGAATTTTTCCAGCCACCCCTACAGACTCTTCCTTGGGCCCTGTTGCAGTCATAATACCCTCCTCCTCCTCAAAGTAACCTGTGACTCTCACCCACACCCCTAGATTGTGTGATTGATGTGCTTTAGATAGGATTTTTAAAAATCCTTTGTTAAATTTGTTGCAGATATGTTAACAATGTTGGTTGTTTGCTTTTTATTTTGAGTTTTTAAGAATGAACTTATAGGTGTCCTTTGATAACAAGTCAAATCTATCATGACTTTTCATGGTAGTTTCTAATCCGAGATATCGTGACCGTGTTCCCTCCCTCCCTCCCTGGCAACCAGTTCTAGGGTATATTTATTAATTCTACCACTTTTTTTTCTAATTCATTATTTCTGCTCCTGTCTGTATTGTTTATTTCTAATTCCTGGTGAATTTTCATTTTGTTCTTTTAAAATTTCTTGTTGTGGAAGCTTATTTGGTTTATATACTCTTCCCCACCCCTTTAAAAAATAATGAAACATTTAAGGCTATGAATTTACCTCTTACTGTGGTTTTACCTGTTTTCCTGTTGATATTTGTTCTGTCTATAAACTGAGTTTTGAGTTTAAAAAAAAGGTTTATCTTTATAAGGAATACAATATCTATTAATTGTCATGTTATTTTTATTTAAGTCTACTTGATTAATTAGAGACTGATACTTTTATGTTAATCTCTGAATACAATTTAAAAAAATTTTTCCTGATCTTTTGGGAAAAGAAATTTTTATTGCCACAGTTTTCTACAAAAGAAAAGATTGTCTTCACTATTGCTTAGTATAAAAAAATCTGAATCCCACTTAATACTTTTGCCTTAAATTCTTTTCTTTTCTGATCTAAACATTTCCTGATTCCATTAGGAAGTATTACTTGCATAGCACAGGTTATAGATGGGCAAGACAAAATGATGTATAAGACGTGGTCTCTGTCCTCAAACAACTTGAAGGTGAATTAGGGAAAAGTCCACCCCTCCCCTCCCCCACTGCCCCTGGCCTGCCAGTGGACCATGTGACTAGGTCCTGACATGTCAACCTTTCTGACTCCCCTCTCGCTCTCTCCATCCCTGCGGCTCCTTTCCTGGCTGGGAGCCCCCACATGTCTGCCAGGTGCCTCCAGCATCCCCTACCTGCCTCCCTTTCTCCTTGCCTTTCCACACAGCTGTCTACACACAGCTTCCAGGATAGTCCTCCTGCCTGCTAAAGACTCCGATCATGCCACTCCCTTGCTTTAAAAGCACATGCTTTACCAGACAGAGGTGATGGGTACACAGCTTGTGAATGTACTAAATGCCATGGACTTGGGCAGTTTAAACTGGTTGTGATGGTGAATTTTATGTTATAGCACAATTTCTAAAAAATGGGATAAGAAAAGCTCATGCATCAGGATGCTTTCTAGGCACTGCACAACTCACGTGCACTCAGCTTCCTTGTCGTACATGCCCACGACACCCCTCCCTCTCAGCCTGGAGAGTCCCCTCCCCTCCCCCTTCTCCTCCTCCTGCCCTCCTTCTTCAAATTCAGTTAGTTGTGACCTTCCGTGGATGCTTCCTGTGACTCTCACCCACACCCCTAGACTGGGTTAGGTGTTCCCACTGTGAATTCCAATGGCACCTTCTCTCCTGGGGCTGCCGCTCTACACTGTGATCCTTGATTTACTGGAAGGATGTGCTGCTTTTTTCTTAAGCGTATTTTTCTGTTCTCCTTTTTATCTTGAAACAGGCATCAATTCCTTCCAAGTCTACATGGCCTATAAGGATCTCTACCAAATGTCCGACAGCCAGGTAGGTCCGCTGTCTTCCTCTCCTGTCCTGCAGCACTGGGCCAGCGTCGTCCGCCGAGGCAGCACAGGGCAGGGGAGATTGTGAGAACTGGTAGGGAGCGCTCTGGGCTCAAGTCGCGGTTCTGGCACTAAATTGTTGTGTGACCTTGTATCAGTCATTGCCCCTCCTGGGCTTTTGTTCCTTTCTGACTATTCGAGCAGGGTGGAGTGGGGGTCCCTGGCATGGTGACTCTCGGCTTGGCTCGTCTTCAGTGTCATCTGGGGAGCTCATCCAAAGTGCAGCTTCTTAGAGCACATTGCAGATGTCAGGAGCCCGTGATTCCTGAAAGCTCCGCGGTTGGTTCTGGGGCTCATTTTATTAACTGGGGACCATTTTATTAGCTCTGAGAGCGGGGGAGGGCCCTGGTCTTCCCTCATACCAACTGCAAGACGTTAGGCAAGTTACCTCCTTTCTCAGTTTTCTCTCCTATAAGATATAAAACCTCTGGCCCTGCCAACATCAAACAATTGTGACGTAATGCAAGGAGCTGAGGAAGGTGATGCTGTAAGTTGTTCTCCAGGTGTAGAGGGTGCCATTTACCGGGCACTTGGCCTGCTTACACCACGGGGTCTCCTGGCTCTGTTTCATTGTCATTTCCCTTCCCCTGCTTGTCAGCGTGGTGGAGGAGGCCAGGAGGCTACAGCCAGGCTGCTTGGCTGCAAGCCCTGGCCGTACCAGCGGCTTGCTGTGCAGCCAGGGGCAGCTTTCCCAACCTCTCTGTGCCTTAGGCTCCTATAGCACTTGCCTCATAGAGGCTGTCAGAGGATTGAATGATTCAGTATGAGTAAATTTCTAGGGCAGTGCCTGGCGCAGAGCGGGTGCCGTGCAGGTGTTGGTGAGCTGTTGCTGGTTATCGCCAGGGAGTTAGGTGGGCAATGGGGGAATCACACCATGTCCTGCCTCTCAAATAAACACTTGGGGTTATAGAAAACAATTCGCCCCAAGGTGCCCTGGAGGGCATCAGCAATCAGCTAAAGACATTTGAAAAACTGAAAATTGGTTCAGTTTCATGGAAGAACGTAGCATGTGACATGCAGGCATAATTGTGATTTTCACCTGTTTCATCCTAACCACCAAAGCCGGGGTATGGATGGAACCAACGTCCTTTGGGTGTGGGCTCCCATCCTGCTTCGTGCCTCCCCCATTTGCTGTCTACATCTGAAAGCTCGCATCCCGGGCGTGTTGTCTTGTATGGTGGAGAACAAAGTTATGATTCAGCTGCCCCTGGAGAGGGAGCTTGGTGGCTTTGGTCCTTACCAGGGGAAATGCCTGATTGCAGATTCTTCTCAGGTAGGAAGAGGACATTGGGCAGTGGGCAGGACCTGCCCTGGCCAGCTGGGATGATGCTGGGCATGGTACATGTTACCTGAGTATTAGAGTTATTAAAAAGCTGCTTCCCCCACCCCACTGTTGTCTGTAAAATGACATGGGTCCGATTTTAAAGACGTACACCTCTCCTGCGCACATGAGTGGCTATACACAGGTTTAGCAGATTTAGCTACAAAATTTCAGTCAAACAAAAAGTGACTTCTCAGCACCATTGTCACCATTAACAACTGCAGGTGGTGCAAAGGAGCCAAGCGAAAAATAATGCAGAAGGTACAGACAGGCACAGAGACAGAGGGTGTAATCACGCCGCGGCGTGACTTGGATCGGTTCTGCCTCACCCTCAGCCTCCTGCTTTTGGGTCTGGAAGATGTCAGGGCCGAGGGACCATCCTTTCCTGGGCCGATTTGTAGCACAGCACGTTCCATTGCAGAGCAGCCGCGCTGCGTTGCAGAGGCTGGCGGCTGGACGCCTGGGTGGGAGCAGAAGAGCAGTCCTTGTAAATGCACGGGCTGTGATGTTTTTATCTCACACCGATCCCTGTTTCTCTTTCCTTAGCTCTATGAAGCCTTCACCTTCCTTAAGGGGCTGGGAGCTGTGATTTTGGTCCATGCAGAAAATGGAGATTTGATAGCTCAGGTGAGTGTGTGAATTTCCTCCCCTTCCACCTCAGTTTGCTTCTTGTTGCAGAGGGAATGTTTGGAGGGCGTCGGTTAGTGAGGTGAGCAGGCAATGAAGGGTTAAGACAGGAACTGGGTGTGTCAGACACACCAGGTGAGAGTCACTCACACGCCACTGACAGGCCACGTTGCCTCTAGAATCTCAGTTTTCCTGCCTGTACTATGGGGACGACATAACCACCCTGTGAACCTTGAAGTGTCTGCATGAAGGACAAAAGGGAATCTGAACGAAAACGCTTTGCAAACCTGGGGGATGCTAGAGGCGGTGCTCCCTGTCTTTGAGAATTAGGACTGGACATGGTGGACAGAGCCCAGGCTTGTAGCAAGTGTTCCAGCCCAGCCTCTTCCATCTCCCAGCCATGTGACCTTGGGCAAGGAACTTTACCCCACAAAGACTCTCGTTTTTCATCCTGAAACACCTACCTGGCGGTGTTGTTGTGAGGATTAAAGGATATCCTGTGCTGTGTCCCCCTAGAAGTTCCTGTGTTGAAAACTTTATCCCCACATTCATATGTTAATGGTATTTGGAGGTGGGAGCTGTGGGAGGTAATTAGGATTAGATGTGGTTGTGAGGGTGGGGCCCTCATGATGGGATTGGTGGCTTTGTAAGGAGAGGAAGAGAGACCCGAGCTGGCACGCTCCTGCTCCCTTGCCACATGGTGCCTCTGCTGTGTTATGACGCAGCAGGAAGGGCCTCACCAGATTCTGGCACCTTGGTATTGGACTTCCCAGCCCCAGAACCATGAGGAATAAATTTCTTTTCTGTATAAATTACCCAGTCTGTGGTGTTCTGTTTTAGCATCAAAAAACAGACCGAGACCATGCGCATGAGGTTTGGCGTCTGACACATAATAGCCTGCAGCCATGCACAGTTTTGGATAGGACCAGACATGAGCACAGTTTGATCATTCTGGCCGTGGGGTGGAAAATTTGATGGGAAAAGAGTGAAGTCAGGGTGACCAGCCAGGTTCTACTCCAGAAATTCTCATACGTAATGAAGAGAGGAGAGAGAGAGAGAGAAAACGGAAGAGGTGGCAGAGACAGCAGGGCAGCCCCATTCACAGGACCGCGGATGGACTGGGTGGCGGAAGAGGAGGAGCAAGTCAGGAGGCCTCTGGGGCTCTGACGCCGAGGCATGGATTGATCGCAGGCCACAAGTCAAGATCAGGAACGTAGGGGAAGGTTTGGATGCAGCCAATAAAAGTAGTTAATGCCCGGCATGATGTGCAGGACTGTGTAGATTGATACACACAACTACTCCATGAGGTAGATGTAATTATCCCCATTTTATAGATAGGGAAACTGAGAGATAGGGCTCCTTCGGGTGTGAATAACTTGCTCACTGTCACGTGGGGCAGTAGAGCTGGGATGCTAACTGGTTCCATCTGGCTCCAAAACCCAGTGAAAGGGCAGCACGATGGTTAAGTGCTTGAGATCTGGAGCTTCACCATTATTAAGGTTCAGCTTTACTTCTTCTTATCTGTGTCCTTGCAGTTATTCTGTAAATTGAAATTCTTTAGAATTCAAAGTAAAAAACAAATAAACATTGCCTCGGTTTCATCATGTAGTAGAATTCTGTTCATTGATAACAGGTCAGTGGGTCCAGCCCTCACTCAAGAAGAAGGGATCATATAGGAATATATCAGGAAGTGAGGGTCACTGGGGCCATATCCGAAACTGTCCACCAGAATGTCTTCAAGCCCCTATGATTGATGTCCTGCTCACATGCAGAGTATAATCACCCCCTCCCACGGTTCTCCAAAATTTCATCTCATGACAGCATTATCTGGAATCTCATCATTTGAATGAGGTCTAGGCGTGGATGCGGCTCCTTGGTTGTACTTCCTACAATCTGTAGATCTGTGAAGCTAAAGTGGGAAGATGTCTGCCCCCACCCTCCCAGTACACACCATACGATAGTGGGAGAGTGGGGCAGACATTCCTATTCAATAAGGGACAATAGAAGGCACCATTGGAGTCAATGGTTTATAGCAATTCTGAAATCCAGCTGGGCCAATGTCGGCAGTTGCTTGATTAGGTCTCAGAGCCTGAGAATAATCCCCTGTGGTTCTTGGCTCTGCCTTCTGGGCTCTTGGTTCCATCCTCTGAATTATTCATCCTTTTCATGAAAGGTAGCACGTGTTTGCAACTGAGTAATTTTCTCAGCCTGCTTCCTGCCTGGTAGAATTTTGGGAATCCAACTGCCTCAATTCATATTGTCTGCCTTTGTCCTGTTCAGTCTAAGCTAAAGTAATTCTCCCAAAGACTTTGTAGGCCTTCTGTGAATCTCACGGGGTTGATGCTGTTAGACAAAAGACACCCACAGATTTCTTCCAGATAAACCCTCCAGTGCCCTGGTGGGAGAGCTGAGGGACACGTCCTTAGGTTTTCCGGAGGCGCTCCTGTTTGATTGGGAGGATCCATAGGCACACCTTTAATCTCTTTAAAGGGCCTCTTTTTGTGACAAGTAATACTGGGAGGCACCACTCTTCTTCTTTCTGAGTTCTTCACAAAAGTTTGTAGAGTCACACCATTGGTTTTATCACAAGACCGTTTATCTGGCAGTGTCCTGGGTGTGAGATTTGTTCAGAAGCCATTTCTTTTTTACATGTTTGTTCTTTGGAGAGACTGAAAATGTCTCAAAACCATCATGCTTTGGCTTTTGTTCGACAGGCCTTCCCTCAATTTATCTCTCCCTGCTCACACTTTACTATGAGCAGCGAGAAGAAACCGGGAGGTCCTTCAGTGATTTGCTGGGAAATCTCCTTAGCTAGATCTGCCACTTCGTTAGGCCTAACCTCTGCTTCCCGCACAACTGCAGGTGAGCGCGTCGCTCGCTGCGCTTTCTGCTGCTACGTGGCAAGGATGCCGCCTCTGGTTCCCGGTGGCAAAGGCCTCGTTTCCTGTGAGCATCACCGGCCATGACCTCACAGGCCATTTCTAATAACAGCCCATTCAAGGCAATTTAATATGCTCCTTCAGAATTGTTCCTTCATTGACTGCCCGGCTCCAAAGACAGTTCCACAAATTTGGTAACTTTTATGGTAACACCATACTTCTGGCACCGAAATCTGTATTAGTTATCTATGAGTGCATGACAAATTACCCCAAAACTTAGCATCTTAAAACAACAACTGGTTATATTCTCATGCTCCTGTGAGTCAGGAATTTGGGTGAGGCTTGGTTCAGGGTCTCCCAGGCTGCAGTGACGGTGTCAGTGGGGCTGTGGCCATCTCAAGCTGTGGTCAGTCAAGGCAGGCAGCATCACTCAGGTGGTTGTTTTCAGGATTCAGTTCCTTGCAGGCTGTCAGACTGATGGCCTGTGCTCTTTGCTGGCTGGTGGCCGAGGCCTCCCTTGGTTCCTTGCCATGTGGGCAGCTGCAGTGTGGCAGCTGGCTTCCTTCAGAGTGGACAGGCCAAAGGGCAGGAGAGGGGAGGCAAGGCAGAAGCCAGAGCCTTTGCAACCTAACATCACCAGAGATGGCCCATCCCTTTTGTCGTGTTCTGCTCATTAGAAGCAAGGTGCGGGCTCGAGCCCACACTCCAGGGGACGGATGTCCTGCACAGGCATGACAGTCAGGAGGTGGGATCCTCGGCAGTGGTCTTAGAAATTGCCTGCACACCACGCCTTTAGTCTCAGCTGGTTTTAAACTTCATAAAAATGGGACCATACTGTCAGGTGTAGCAATAGCTTTTTCTTTTTCATCACTCTGTAGAATTCCACTGTGATAATATGTCACAATTTATTCTCCAGTTGTTGGATATTTGGATAGTTTCAAACTGGGGGCTTTCATGTTTGAAGCTTCTGTGCACCTTCCTGCTCAGTCTGTTGTTAGACATGCATTCACGTTTCTGTTCATCTGTACGTAGGAGTGGGATGGCTGGGTCGTGGACCAGGCATACCTTCTGCTTTAGTGGTCGCTGCTACACAGAGCGCCAGTGTGCACTCCTGCGCCAGCGCGGGACAGGTCGGGTCTGGAGCCCTCGGTTCCTGAGCCGTACGTCGGGGGCTTGGCTCTCCTCACTGCCAGCTGAACATTTAGCTGTTTCAGCTCCAATACGTGTCACCTTCTGGACATCTGCTCTCCAGCTTTCAAAATTTCGTTCCTGTTGTCTTCTCTGCATTTTTTTGGTGCTTGTACATCTTTTTCTATTATTTCAGTGGGGTTTTGAAAGGGAGCGAAAATAACGCATATGCTTTGCGCGTTATCTCGAACTAGAAATCCTACTCTAGTCTGTGTTTTTCCCCATTATTCCATCTTTGTCCTCCCCCTCCCCCCTTTCCTGCCCCCTTTCCTCCCCCCCTTTCCTCCCCCCTTTCCTCCCCCCCTTTCCCTCCCCCCTTTCCCTCCCCGCTTTCCTCCCCCCTTTCCTCCCCCCCTTTCCTCCCCCCTTTCCTCCCCCCTTCCCTCCCCCCTTTCCTCCCCGCTTCCTTCCCTCTTCTTTCCCTCCCTTCATTCCTACAGAAATAGTAACTGACATTTAAACAGTTTTGCACAGGGATTTCTCCATATCAAAAAATCTTTCTGTAAACAGTTTCTAAAAATGCCTTGTAAACACCATCTTCAGTAGCTGAAATTATTCCACTGTTTACTTAAATCCACTCCAGCTGTTAGACCTTGAAATTGTTTCTAGTTTATGTCCTTGTAATAAACTCAAGCTTAATAACCAGAGATGCACAATTGAAATTGTGATTTTTTTTTCATGGTTAATAGGGCCTGGGGTCCATGGTAGGGTTGTGTCCAAGAATGATGACACAGAAACTGAAGAAGTTAAAATTAGCAGCAGCACAGCTGGCATCTGTGCGATGTAAAAAAAAAATTTTTTTTTTTTTTTGAGAAATTAAAGTGTTCCTGGGGTGAGGAAGCTTTGGAACACAGGGATTCGAATCTGGGCCGCCAGCTCAGGCACCATTTCAAGGCTCTATGATAAGTTGGAGGTAGTGGTTTCCCCCCGCCAGCAAGATAGATACCGGGGAGAGGAATCTGGGTAGAGAGATGAGAGCTGGCTGCCAAGTAACGCTCTCTTACTACGCTCCAGGTGTCGTGCTGAGCATCCTACACGAGCTGTCTCATCTGTTCATTGGAGTAACTCTGCAACACAAGCGCTGCTGTCCCCAGTGGCTCAGACAGCTTGATCAGTTTGCCCAAAGTCACAGAGATGGCCCGTTCTGGAGCTGGACTCCCAGTTTAGGGCTCTTTGATGGGTACACGATGTTGTACCCAAACACCTTGTTTCTTCCCAGAGGAGAGCCCTGCAGGGACGCTTGGAGAAGGGGAGGGTGGGGGGCGAGCTTCAAAGCTCGTTCCTTATAAGCCTGCTTCCTTGCATTGATCCCGGGAGATCGAACGTGACACAGGTGCGTGTGTGGACATGCAGGGCTGCAAAGAGAAAGGTGATGGGTGTAGTGGGGGGAGCACCAGCTCGCGGCCCCTCCAGCCCCCTGTCAGACCCTGTGCAAGCCACCCACTTCCAGGCCTCAGCTGTCCCCTCTGTCTAGGCAGGGCGTTGGTGGAGCAACTTCTCCCAGCTCTGACATTCTGTGATCGCTGACTCTTTGGTTCTTGTCTTGCAGGAACAAAAGCGGATCTTAGAGATGGGCATCACAGGTCCCGAGGGCCACGCCCTGAGCAGGCCTGAAGAGGTAAAGACTCCTTCACTCAGGCATGACTCTGACATTGCTGGGTGCTCACCCCGATGCTAGAACAGCCCAGCCAGGGCCCCCGGCTCCTTCCCATTCCCTCTTCAGGAGCATCCCCGCCCATCTTGCCTTCCACGGGAGCCGCCCCTGGGGCTGCAGGTCACTTGGAGGAGTCAGGAAGAGGCTTCCCCCAGGGCCCGAGAACTTCACTCCAAGGCCCCATGGACACTTTAGTGTCCAAACTCCAAGGAGTTTGTGTGTTGAATGATTGGACAGTGGAGCCGCACACCCCAAGCCTAGCACCCTGGAAACAACTGCCCCCTGCCCCCTGCCCACTGTGTTCCCAAGGCTTGAGAATAGGTGATCCCCCTGGGGGTAGCAGTGTGTGTGCATGTGCATGTGTACATGTGTGTGCATGTGTGCGTGTATATGTGTGCGTGTGTGTGTAGGGAGGGGACTGAAGGAATGGAATGGGCACCCTAGAAGCCATCCTTTGAGTGGAGGATGTTTCCTGATGTCCTTGTCAAATTATTGACTAGTCCCCTGGGCCTCTGCTCAGGGCCTGGCCCTGTGCTGGTCGCTGGGGACACAAGACATGAGCTGCTGGCCCTGAGGGGCTCTGGATCAACCCAGCGCTCCTCACGAGCTGTGTGTCCCTGGCCTGTGCTGAGAGCAGGGTGGAGCCAGGAGACGGTGTTCACAGACTTCTGTGGAGCTTGGATGTTACTGCATCCAGGCGTGTGACCGGTGGCTGCACCCTGGGGAGCAGGGTGGGGGCCTTTTCAGGTGTTGTTGGACACACATGTATTTTCCTCCTTTGATACAGTAGATTTCCCATCTGACCACATTTAATTAAGGAAAATTGAAGGACAGTGATTGCAGGAGAGCCCTGGGAGCCGGGTGGGTGGTGGCTCTGCCCTTCCCCACCCCCCACGACCCTTGCATTTGCCGTGTTCAGCTGGAGGCCGAGGCGGTGTTCCGGGCCATCACCATCGCCGGCCGGATCAACTGCCCCGTGTACATCACCAAGGTCATGAGCAAGAGCGCGGCGGACATCATCACCCTGGCCCGGAAGAAAGGTCTGCAGCTAGCCCTGGGCCTCCTGAGGGGTGGCTGGGTCCCAGGAAGGGGGTGTCCAGCAGGTTCAAGTTCACTCTCGGGGCCAGTGCCCAGGGCAAGAGACCTGCCAGGAGTGGCAGCCTGAGCTGCGGGCCTCGAAGCATATTCTGAAGGGAGGCAGGAGGTGGGCAGAACGTGGGATGTGGAGTCGGTTTTATAGGTTAGATTTCTGGTGTTCCACGTGCTAGCCCTGTGACCCTGGGCAAGTCAGGAGCTGTTCTGAGCCTCAGTTTCCTCATTTGTAGCTGGGGTAATGATCCCTGTCTTGTGGGGCCAAAGGAGACCGTGTATTTTACAGCTTTGCCAATTTTAAAGCTCTCTCCTAGGGTTTCAGATGGAGCCGGGGCAGGATTGCACCATGCCCACTCCTCTTCCTGGTTCACTTTCTGGCCACCAGCCTGGCTTGGGCTCACCTGAGCCCCATCCAGGGCTGCATAGTTGGTGCCTTAACCCAGGGACCACTGCGGGGCCTGCAGGAAGAGTGTCAGCTGTGGGTTGGGAAGGAGGAAGGCATTTCCCCAGAGCCAGAGGGTCTGGGGACAGCCTTGTGCTGGACATGGGGGGAGCCAGTCTAAGAAGTCAGCTGCCCAGCCCTAAGACTCGGACACTTTCCTTATTCTCTTTGAGCTTCTGTTTCTTCCTCTCTGAAATGCACTGAGAGAGCTAATGCACGTGAAGTGCCCGCCGTGTCCCAGGTGCTGGGCAGGTGGTGGTTAATGTCCTTCTCAGCTCCAGATCAGCCATTCTGTTCCTGCCTCATTGTCCTCATCTCGAGAGGGGCTTGTGGTACTGTCCTGCCTGCTGGCCTGAGGGCCCTGGAGGTGAAGGCCACAGCTCATGCGGCTGGGGGCCTGCTGTACGGGCCCTCACTGGGCTCGGGGCTTCTCAGCAGGAGAGCCAGAGGGACCTGAGTGCAGTCCTCCGGCCTTTTTGACAGTGAGGTCTGCAGTCCCCATCAATCACCAGACCAAGAATGAAGAAGGATGCCCAGAGCAGTCTTCCCTCCCCAACTCAGAGAGAGAGACAGACAGAGGGGCAGGGGTGAGAGGTGATGCCCCTTACAGAGGTTGGTGGCTAGAATCCTTTGGTTCTAATGACCCCAGGACATGCCCTGGGTGAGGTCAGCCTCGTTCACTCTTCTGAGTCATGTGAGGCTGACTGGGGAGCTGTGGTCGGAGGAGGTGTCAGCAGCAGCACAAAACCCTTCCTGGGGCATCACCATGCTCTCTACACTGTGCTCACAGGGACCCTGAATGGGAAGTATAACTACCTCTATTTAACAGGAGTTTTAGTAATATATTATGTTTAATCTAATACGTCCAAAATATTACATGTCATCAATATAAAAATCACTAACGAGGTATTTTGCATGATTTTGTCTATACTCTCTTTGAAATCCAGTGTGTATTTTACACTCACAGCACAACTCAGTTTCGACTCACCACACCATCAAGTGCTTGTAGCCACATGTGGCTCAGGGAGGCATTATTGGACAGAGCAGCTTTGGACCCTAAATAACTTTAGTGCTTTTAAGGGCAAGCTAACAAATAGAGGCTGGAATAGCACAGCTTGTCTAGGATTAGCTCCATTTTAAAGATAAAGAAACAGAGGCTCAGAGAGGTTACAGAAGTCTAGAAGCGGTGGCGGCGGGGGGTTAAGCATGTAGGTTCTGGAGCTACGCTAAGTCTTGAGGTGGCCGCTCACCACATGTTGCTATTTTAATTTAAGTTAAATAATGTTAAATAAAATTTACAAGTTTGTTCCTCAGTGGCACCAGCTACATTTCAAGTGCTCAAGAGCTGCATGTGGCCAGTGGCTGCTGGTTGGGCAGCTCAGATACAGAACACCCCCATCGCTGCAGAGAGAGCCGCAGGACAGTGCAGGCCTACAGCAGGACCGCTGGAGCGCACAGCCGGTGGTCCTCGCCCCCTGGGCAGCAGGGTGGCCTGGGCGAGTGCAGCAGGGGCTCTCGGCCCGCGTCTCGGCACTGGTCTCCAGTGCAAAGATTCCTACTCGGAGCCCTGGGACTCTGCCTGCCGGCTTCTTTCTGGAAGAAGCCCGTCTAGCCCACTCCTTGGAGAGCAAGCTGGCACTTCCAGGAAGTCAGTGCGTGGGGAAGCAGCCCTCAGGCTAGTGGATACACACCCCAGCTCCCCTGCCCCGGGGGTGGGATGACGCTGAGGCATGTTCTGCGGCCTCCCGGCGTCCCCCATGGGACTGAGCACCAGGGGCCCACGGCCGTGACCCAGGATGAGTCACCCTTTACTGGCCTTTTCCCAGCCTTACATCACTTCCTCAGGCCCCAGCCAGCGTTTCCGGAATCACCTCTCAAATAAAATGCTTGACCTAGATTCCTTATTTGAAGATCTGCTTCTGGCGGAACCCACAATAAGACAGCAAATCATGTCTCTGTGCCTCTGTTTACAAATCTGTAAAAGGAGGAGATGATAATGTCCAAATACTGAAAGCAGCAACAGCATGGAAAGGGCTGCTGCGTGGCTGAGCCGTTGTAGTCCTTGTCCAGCGCTTGGCAGGGTGCTGAGGATGGGCCGGGGTGCGCCTGAGCACCCAAGGTCAGCGCAGTGCGGGTGGCGACCCTGTGAGAAAGATGGGCACGTCCTGGCTTTCTGCCAGTCCCCCTCTCCCACCTTCCAGAATCTCCCAGTTCGTGCCCCTGATACCTCCCTCAAGAGACCGTTTGCTTTGACCAGGCTCTGTGTTTGCCCCTCCCAGGCCCCCTAGTTTTCGGCGAGCCCATCGCAGCCAGCCTGGGCACCGACGGCACCCACTACTGGAGCAAGAACTGGGCCAAGGCGGCGGCATTCGTGACCTCCCCTCCCCTGAGCCCGGACCCCACCACGCCGGACTACCTGACCTCCCTGCTGGCCTGGTGAGAGCGTGAGGACAGGGCTGGGGGAGGCAGCTGGGGCCTCTGGGGGCAGAGTTGGCAGCAGGAACCCCAGGCTGGTTCAGACGCCCTGTCGCAGGGGAGGCCTTGGCCTGATGTTCTGGGAGGACAGTGCTCCACAGGATTTAGGACAGGCCTTTGGGGACCCTGTATCCAATAACTGTTCCGTTCACATTTGTTGACCACCTCCTGTTGGCTCGCCTACTCCGTGCCAGGTCCTGTGCTGTACTGGGAGGCACTAGGATTACGGGTGCGAGACCAGGCTGTCCACCCTGGGCATGGCGCGCTGCCTGCAATGCCTCTCGCACTTGGTGTACTCAAAGTGGGGAGAATTCAGTACCTACCTTGGGGCTGGTTACGAGACACGTAGGTTAAGGAGCTGGAACTTAGGGCTCAAAAAGTGGCAGTGCTACCTGCAAAGCACCTGCTGTGGTCCCTGCACATAGTAGGAGCACAGCCACCTTAGCCCCTTCCCTTCTGTGTCTTAGCCGTTATGAGGGAAGAACACTTAGTGATAGCAAGGCGGCATGATGAGGCTAAGTGGTGAGGCGTGCAGGCTGCTCTGGAAACAGATGCATGCTCAGAGCCCACCGAGAGGCTTGCAGAAGGCTTCATGGAGGAGGTGGCAGCAGGACTGGGGCTCGGGCACAAGGAGGAGTTTGCTGGATGGGCGAGGGTAAGTCGGGGCTTCTTGGCAGAGGGAGCTGCATGTGCAAGGCAAGAAGGGGGGGTGTGTACCCACATGGAGATCTGTCCCCCAGGTGATGCAGAACCTTGACCTGCTCAACAGCTGCAGCCGAGGTCTGTGGGCAGCTCACGTTTCCTAAATCCAAAAAGAACTGATCTCTCCCGCAAAGCTGCTGCCACGGTCTTGCCCTTCTCAGGAAATGGCAGGAACACGGGCCAAAGGCCCTGGAATCTGATCGCTTCTCACCTCCTTTGCTGTGGCCATCCTGGCTCAAGCCACTGTCATCTCTGGTCTCCCAATAGGCCTTTCTGTTTCCACATACCCCCCTCCCCCAGCCACATCACAGTCTGCTCTCAGCAGGTGCCCAGACATTTTAAAACCTAAAACAGACCAAGCCACCCATCTGCTCAGAAACCTGCAGTGATTTTCCCTCTCAAGGTGAAGCCCAAGTCCTCACAGTGGCCCATAAGGCAGGACTCGAGCTCATCCTTGCTCCCAACTAGCTCCTCCAGCCCAGGCCTCATGCTGACTCTGAACACCAGGCAGGAACGTGCCTCAGGGCCTTTGTACTCACTGCACCCCCTGCCTGGCAGTGTCTTTTCTTAGATATCACATGGTTTTCTCCTTTGCTTCCTTCAGATCTTTGCTGGAAGGTTCCTTCTCGGGGAGGTGTTTTCTGATGATCCTCTTTAACATGGCAGCCTTAGCCCTTCCCTGCGTTGCCCAACCCACCTGCTTTGATTCAGCCCCTGACACCGCAGGTCCCCTCCACTCCTGCTTTCTGCCCGATTCCCTCATCCCTCACCAGAGCCAGCTTCAGGCAGGGGTTTTGTCTTTTTCTGTTCTTAGACGTGTCCCCATCACCTTAAATCGTACCAGGCACATAGGAAGTGTGCAACACATTTTTGTTGAATAAATGAGTGAATGTAACTTCTAAATATTCCACGTGTCTAGGTGATTCCTAACATGTCCCGGACCTCTGAATTGGAGGACAGCCTCAACCTGTGTTTATAATCACAACATAATGGTCCACTTATTCCATTGACTTAGGTGTCCAGCTCGGGGGCTTCTACTATATCAAAAAGGTATTTGGTTCGAAACACTGAATGATTAAAAGGAAAACCCCAGTGAACTTGAGCCAGTTTGCTGTAACCAACATATAGTGGTTTTTTTTTTTTTTGGAGACAGAGTCTTGCTCTGTCACCTGGGCTAGAGTGCAGTGTCATCATCATAGCTTAGTGCATCCTCAAACTCCTGGACTCAAGCAATCCTCCTGCCTCAGCCTCCTGAGTAGTTGGGACTATAGGTACATGACACCACACCCGGCTAATTTTTCCGTTTTTAGTAGAGACTGGTTTCTCTGTTGCTCAGGCTGGTCTCAAACTCCTGGGCTCAAGCAGTCCCCCCGCCTTGGCCTCCTGGAGTGCTAGGATTACAGGCGTGAGCCACCGTGCCCAGCCAATGTGTAGTGTTTTGTTCTGCAAACACAGCAGAACACCAGCAAGCCCTTGCACCAACCACCTTCCATTAAGAAGACAAATGTCAATGCATGTTACTTGCTTTGTGACATGCAAAGACATGAGGCCAGTGTCGTAAATGGGACATCCCTGACTAATGACACACACAGGCATATCTGGAGGGTTTCTCTCTTATTCACTGGCTTACTTACACATTTATTTGTTCATTCATTCATTTATTGGCAGTAACACATTTTTTCTTCATTTTTAAAAAATTGAGATAAAATTTACAACATGAAGTTCACCACACATACAATCATTTTTAAAGAGGCCAGGATGGAGAAGAGAGAGGGCAGAAGGCCTTGGGAAGGGAGTTTGCATTTTTGGTGCCTGCTGGGTGCTAGGTGAGTCCCTGAGTCACCTCATTTGATCCACACCACAGTCCTGGAGGAAGGCCTTCGTCCTTGCCTGGCCAGGAGGCGGCAGAGCCAGGGCTTAAAAACAGGCCTGTCAGATTTGCAAAGCCAAATTCTGTCAAAGCAGGGCTGCCCCAGGGATTCCGTGAGGTACGTGGAAGCAGAGTCACCCCTTCCTCCAGCACCTTCTGCTCCCAGCTTCTTTGTCAATACAGAGTGAGTGGCTGCAGCATCTTAGCACCCTGAGCTCTCTGGACCCAGCGTGGCTCCCAGGGCAGGAGCGCATGGACGCTTTCACAGACTCAGCATTTTAGGGTAGGAGTAGCCTTCCACGTGTTTGGTGGATCCCGTCTCTTCCAGGTAGGGAGGTGGAGGCCACCTCGGGGATTCTCCCACAGCCCAGCCCAGGACTCTTTCCAGGTTTCAACAAGACACCAAAGGCCAGAGGGACTTCAGTGTCACTCGCTAATGCCTATGATGTGCCCAGAATCCTCTTCCCAAAGCCTCCTGGGGTCTTGGCTCCGTGGTCTGTGCTGGGTGTCTGAAGTCAGGGTTTGCCCATCAAAGTGAACTCGGGTCTGAACTCCACCTTGCTTTGTCCTTGCCAGTGGGGACCTGCAGGTCACAGGCAGCGGCCACTGTCCCTACAGCACAGCCCAGAAGGCGGTGGGCAAGGACAACTTCACTCTGATCCCCGAGGGCGTCAATGGGATAGAGGAGCGGATGACCGTCGTCTGGGACAAGGCAGTGGTAAGGCATCACCGCCTCTCCTCTCAGGAACCTCCTAGAAACAGCCTGCCTGGCCCATCAAAGCCCATGTGTTATGCACTCGAGGTTCGCAAATCTTCCTTTCTTACTTGGAGGCAGAAGCAGATGCACCAGGAGGGCACACGAGGGGACATGTGACTCCTGAGAAAGCAGGGCTTAAGTCTTGTAGAGTCCTCTGCACTCACAGATGCCACAGTTTTCCTTTATGCTTTAAGAATGAAAAATGTTTTGTTTTCAATCACATGTTAGCTCATGTAAAGATGGCTTTGTAAACTGTGTGCACGTGTGTGCACGTGTGTTTCGAGTTTTGGGTGTTCAGTGGGAAGAGAGAATTCTTGTTGCAGAAGCAGCCCTGGGTCACACTCTGATCACTGACCTGAAACCAGAGGACATACCTCTGCGGGGCTAATTAAATTTCCTCTCTGACGAGGCCAGGCCCTCTGTGCTCCTTGAGGGTGGCGTGTTTTCAGCTGGGGGGAGGAGAGATTGCAAACCTTGTGGGGACTCCAGCTGGCAGGCTGACATTGTGCCCATCGCCCCTCTGACCGGCCCCATTACAAGATGCTCTTCTCACCAGTGGGTCTTGCCTTCAGGCTACTGGCAAAATGGACGAGAACCAGTTTGTCGCTGTCACCAGCACCAACGCGGCCAAGATCTTTAACCTGTACCCAAGAAAAGGGCGGATTGCCGTGGGCTCGGATGCCGACGTGGTCATCTGGGACCCCGACAAGGTGAAGACCATAACAGCCAAAAGTCACAAGTCGGTAAGTCCTGGCCCACCCACGATGCCTGGATAAAGGATTCCTGCTTTGTGATCATTTTAGAAGCCTCAGATTAAAAATGATTTATGACTTTTACAACCAGGATGTGGTCTGATATCTAGCCTGGTTCAAATTGCTCCTCCCGTTGGAGAGGGCGGGAGAGGGCGTTGAGCAGGCTTAGCTGAGCTGCTGCTGTGCTCCCACATGCATTACCTCCCTCCCTCCCTGTCTGCCCCCCGTGGCTCCTGCCCACAGATGTGTGCCTTCTCAGCCACCTAAACCTGCACGTGATTCCATGTAGTAAGCCACAGGGCTCAGAGAGGGGCAGTATTGGGTACCAGATGCTTTCGTTAATTTAATTATCAAGCTGGAAAAGATTTGATCTGGTATATCAGAAACCTCCCACTTGATTTTGTGGCCAGATGCTAAGAGTAAGACAGGAAAGGGTTGGCCCCAAGGCTCACGAGGGTACATATTCTTCCATGTTCCATGACCCAAGCCTGTGATTGTGGGCTGTCTCTGCCTTGTACCTTTTGTGCCCTTGGTTTCTGCACTCATCTGACAAACCGACCAAAGACACAGAGATGGCATAAGGCACCTTTGCCTCCCATAAGGGCTTGCTTTGACACCCACTCTGCACGCCAGCAGTGGTCTTGGGTCCAGATTAACATTCACACTCACGGATACAAGAGGCCACCACCTGGTCGCTGACACAGGCTGGAAGCAGAGCGTGTGCACACAGTATTGGCTCTGCAGTGGGAGTCTTCTTGGCCCCTGGGGTCACTTGCTGGTGAGAGAGGTGGCATGCGTAGTGACAGGACACCAGGCACAAGGAAGTCCCATAAGAAAGCTGCAGGAACTACTTGTGGTGGCCATGAGCATGGCTACAGGTCCCCGCTCGGCCACAGGAGAGTGGCCTGGAGGAGCAGAGGTCTCAGTAGCTGTTCACTGTCCTTGTCCAGCTCACCAGTTTGCAATCATCCATACAATAAACTATGCTCCCCGGCAACAGTGCTGGCTTCCTACCTTCCCCATCTCCAGGGAACAGGGTCAGGAGAGGACAAGGCTGAGGTGTCTTCCTCTGGAGAAAGGTTTATGCCGTCCTCCATACATACAGTTTAGCAGGGCACACAATTGTATCATCAGTTATTGTAAGTACTGGGTAATTTATAAAGAAAAGAAATTTATTGGCTCACAGTTCTGCAGGTTGTGAAGTTAATCACCTCATAGTGATCCCACCTCTTAATACCATCACAGTGGCAATGAAATGTCCACCTGAGTTTTGGGGGGACATTCAAACCGTAGCATCTGGCCGTAGGAGCTGCCTCTTGCTTCACAGGGTGATCCTAGTGTAGACAGGAGGATGAGTGTCTACGTCAGCTACTCAAAGGCCGCCTGATGAGGACACAAAAGGAGTACCCCGAGGACGTGAAGGCCTCTCATTCTCTCCCTGTCTCAATGTGTGGTCAGCGGCCACGCCAGGTGCCATGCTCGCCCTGGGGGTTCCAGTCATTACCATAATCCAGCCAAGCACGATGCTGTAGTCACCCTGCGCGTGGCGTTTCCTGTGCATCGTCTGCTCCTCATGGCATTCACCCAAGTTAGTATGTTGTTATTAATAAATAGGAAAACGGACAGAGAGGATACGTGTCTTAGCTTCCTGTGGCTGCCCTGCAAAGTGCCACAAACTGGGTGGTTTAAACAACAGAAATGTCTTCTCTCAGGGCTGGAGGAAGTTGGAAGTCAAGGTGTTGGCAGGGCCATGCTCCCTCCAAAGGCTCTGAGGGAGGATGTGTTCCAGGCCTCTGTCCCAGCATCTGGGGTCCCCAGCAGTCCTTGGTGTGCAGATGTGTCACTCCGGTCTCTGCCTCTGTCATCACAGGGTGCCCTCCTCTGTGTCTTACAGTCTTATGGGGACACCAGTCATTAGATTTCAGGCCCTCCATACCCCTGTGTGACCTCATCTTAACTAATGACACCTGCAAAAACCTTATTTTCAAATAAGGTCACATTCCGAGGTCCTGGGGGTTAGGACTTCAACATCTTTTTTGGGAACACAGTTCGACCTGTAACAATAAGTAATGTGCCTGGGGTTACCCAGCTGAGAAGTTACCGTCTTCAGGTTAGACTCGGGGAGGCATCCCCTCTCTGTGTGAGGCCAGATTTGAATTCTTTTCATAGCAACAAGAGGGCAATTTAGGATACCGTGAGGCAGTTTGGCCAAAGTTTCATTTTCTCTGTCCAAAGCAATGCCATTCACGTACTGCCGGAAAGTAATTTTTTCAGCATGGATTGAGAAATACTGTATTTAGAGGTTAGTTTTATTTTTATAAGTTTTTAAAACGATTATCTTTCTTTTCACATTGCTTATATATAGAGAGATCATTCCGTATATATTGATCAGTGATTAAATTTTAAAATCTACTTTTCTGTAAAAAGAAAACAACTTTTGTTTTTTTCTACCTTAGTAGAAAACATACTCTGCTCAAAGTGCCGCATCATAGGTCTATATACGTGCTCGTACATCCATTGACAACTAGGTTTTTAAAACTTTTTTTATCGACATATAATTCACATTCCATAAATGTCACCATTTTAAAGTGTACAATGTAGTGGTTTTTATTATATTGAGAAGGTTGTACGATCATCACTAATTCCAAACCATCTTCATTACCCCTCGAGAGAAATCCTGTACCCGCTGACAGCCAGTCCCCGTTGCCCCAGCCTCAGGTCCTGTCGACACTAATCTACTTCCTTCCTCTATGGATTTGCTTATTCTGGACATTTCATATAAATGGGATCATATAATATGTGGCCTTTTATGTCTAGCTTCTTTTACTCATTAATAGCACGATCATCCGTGATGCAGCGTAGGTCAGTACCACATTCCTTCTATGGCTGAAAAGACCACATTTTGCTTATGCGTTCATCTGACGCCCTATCTTTTAAGGATTATGTAAAAGAAGCTGATAATAGTAGCCATCCCTGGGAGGGAGGGAGGGAACTGGGGCTCACGGATAGAAGAGAAAAGAGATGTTTTTTTTTGTCATAGCTGTTGGTACTGTTTAAATTTTTTCCATTGTTTATTACTTTCAAGAAATGAAGTTATTGACTTTTAAAATTCTAGGTACTTGTGAAATATAGAATGTGACATTTGTAATACAATCCGATTCTCATAAGAATTCCCCAAGTTAGGCATTCCACCGTAGCATACGGTTTTCTTCAATCAGGAGTAGGAGCGGCAGGCCTGTGCTGTGCTGCAGGTGCCAAGGGCTGGCCAGCTCCGACCTGTAGGTGGCTACTGCCTCTTCCATCACCTCCCAGTGCTCACCATCCACGTGTGTACTTACTTCAGCGAGGTTAGAAATCACTCCCCAGCGGGGTCACTTCAGGGGGACTCAGGAAGAATTAGATTAGCAAATGCTAAAATGGAAAACACGCTGTCTGCCTGGATCCTGAGAAACAGCTGCCAGCAGCAAGGCTGGCACAGTATTAACACCTGTGTATAGAAGATTGTTTGCCTGAGGACCCCGAGTATGCACCTAAAAATCATCAAAAACTATAAGAGAATCTATTGGCTGATTATAAATCAACATAAAGAATCAATAGCTTTTCAATGAGATAATTAAAACCCACTTTGGAAAATAGAATGGAAATCAAAATTCTGTTTCTAATAACAGTAAAAACCAAAGACTTAGATACATTCAAGGACTTTTATACTAAGAAGATTCAATATAGTGAGCATATCAATTCTGATTTAATCTATAAATTTGATATGATCCCATCAGAAAATTCAGTGGGTTTATTTTTTTAAGTAAGAAAGCAGAGCTTCTAGATGGTAAATGTGAAAATAGCCAAAACACTTCTGAACAAAGAAAACTGAGGAGAGAGCATTAGTGATCCCAGTTATTAAAACATATTATAAAGCTACAATAAACCAAACTGTTTGGTATGGGCACAAAAGAAAAGAGAGCCAAGAACTAGACTGACCACATGTGCTCATTTGATTTGATAAGGAAGGCAGTTAAAATTAGCTAGGACAAAGCGGTTACTCAGCCAATTGTGTTAGAACACCTGGCTGCCGTGACCACCAGGCAAACTCAAAACGCACCAAAGGTTGAGATAAAATAAAACCATGAACGGACTAGAGTAAAACGTACATTTAAAAAAATAATCATTTTGAAGGAGAGAAGACCTTGCCGAACATGACACAAAACAGAACTCGTAAAGGAAAAGATTGGTTTATTTGACCATGGACTACATAAAAATTAAACAAAATCATCCTCTGTATGGAAAAAACAACAACAAAAAAACCCCACAACTTTATGTGAGTTCCAAAGACAGAGGAAAAGGGGTGGGGGGGTGTTTGCAACACATGTAACAAAGGATAAATTATTTAACACTGCATGTGTACTTAGAAATCAGTAAGAAAAATACCAAGACTCAAATAGGAACAATGTGCAAAAACACAATTCACACAATAAGCAATATAGAAATGGTGTGTGTGGATTTTAAGAGACCCAATCTCACTTACTAACCAATGCAAATAACCACCATGCTCTTTTTCACTGGCGCTAGCGACTGAGGTCCAGGAGTTTAATATACATTTACTACACGTGGATACTGTTTAACAGAGGCCGTCAGACTGTGGGAGGCGGGCAAGCTCCGGGAGTGTTGCTGGGATTACAAACTAGTGTTGCCTTTTTGGAGGGCAAGTCTATCAAAATTGAAAATCCATGTACTCTTTGGTCCCAAACGCCACATCTATAAATGTTGATGTGTGCAAATTGTGGATGCAAATCGTGTTTCAGCATTGTTTTTAGCAAAAGCACAGAAATGACGCAATTGTTCATCCTTGGGAACGGTGTAAATAGATGACCGTGCACTGTTGTGATGAACACAGGTTAGCGGCTTAACCGTGCATGTGTGCTAATGTGGAGCAATCCCTGAGGTAAGGGGAAGAATTAAGGTGAAAGCCGTCTGCATGGAGTTACATATGTGTGAGACGATTATTCATGCACAGAAAACATCTAGAGATACAGAAGAAACTCTTTAGAGCATTTGCCTCAGACTGGGATAGAAGAGACACTTATCTTTTGATAGAACATCTTTTGTACTGTTTTATTTCTTTCATTCAGGTATATGACCCACTTTTTAAATAATAAATGGAAAGCAATTGGCTGGTGGTAGTTAAACACTGGGTCAAGTATTCACTTTAGGTGTCATGAAAGGAATATGTGTTTTAAAGGAAATGTTCTTTTGTCTTTCAAATTAACAAAAAAAGAAATAAATGACAATACCCAACTTGGCAATACGCAGCAAGCGCTTTGTGAAAGCTCTTATCCTTTGAGCCAGTAATTTGATTTTAGCAAACTATCCTAAAGATAGAATATTTTATTTAAAAAGACACGAAAATGTCCAGTATAGTCAGAGTAGCCACATTGCATCACCCCAGAGGACCCCTTTCACATTCATGATGGCCCAGAACAATATTAATTTGATTATATAAAGCCACCAGCAACCTACGTGCCCAACAGTGAGGTGTTGCTTATGCACATTGTGGAATATTACACACTTGTGAAAAAGATATTTTCCAAAAATGCTATGATATAATGTTAGGTAAAATCACTGTTGTGAATGATCTTGGGACGTACAATGAACGTGATGCTGGGTGTTCTGGCCATGCAGGCGGTGGAGTACAACATCTTCGAGGGCATGGAGTGCCACGGCTCCCCGCTGGTAGTCATCAGCCAGGGCAAGATTGTCTTTGAAGATGGCAACGTGAATGTCAACAAGGGCATGGGCCGCTTCATCCCGCGGAAGCCTTTCCCTGAACACCTCTACCAGCGCGTCAAAATCAGGAATAAGGTGAATGGGTCTGCAGCGCGTCGGACCACAGCTGACGCCCTTTCTCAGGGAATCAGGGCCTGATGTGTACAGAGTTAACAAATGTCACACCCTGTGAGCGTCCTTTTCCTTACCTGCCACATGGGCTGTGACACTGTCCTGCGCCGCTATCTCAGGATGACAGTGAGCATCAGACGAGGCCAGGCAGGTTCTAGGGCTTTGCAGACTGTAAAAGGTTGTGCACCCAAGGGGATGGGAGGGTCATGGAGGGACATTTACCGAGCCATTCTGGGAGCCATCCTAGGAGCCATCCTGCAGCACCTTAGGGAGTCCCCTGCCCCCATCAGAAGTGTCGAGATCCTCATTCTGCAGGTCAGAACCCTAATGCTCAGAGCCGTGAAGGGCTTAGTCAGAGTCTCAGAGCTCGGAACCCCCAGGCCTGGCCTCCTGATGGGAATAGATAACCCCTGGCCTCCTCGAGGGACGGCTGCCTTCAGATCTGCCCCTTTTCTCCTCCCTTCCCTCCCCTGCCCTGTCTGCATCTGGCTTTCCCTTCTTTCCTTGAGGGACCTTAGCACCTGACCCCAGGAGATCTGTCTGGCATGGGGAAGGCTCTGTCCTGTCTCTAGTGCAACTCAGAGGAGGGAACTTCCTCACAGCCGGTGTAAACGCCCGCCTGTGGCCCGTATCTTCCCTAGCCGTGGCCCTCCCATCACCACAGCAACCTGCTTCCCACATGGGACAGCCGATGTTGGCTAGAAAGACCAGCTCTGTGTGTGTGTGTGAGTGAGTGAGTGTGTGTATGTGGATGTGTGTGCACATGTGCATGTCTGCACAAACGTGTTGTAGTGTGTACGTGTAAAGTGTGTACATGAGCATGTGTAGTATGTGTGTGGTCGTCTTGTGCTTCAGGAGTGCCACCACCACCAATTTAGAAGGCAAAGTCCAGAGACCTCCTGGCGTTCCCAGGCTCCCAGCACTCACTAGGATGCCCTGCGTCTGTGTGCTGCGGTCCCTCCCCAGCTCTCAGAAGGTGTAGCACCCAGGTCAGAGAAACCAAAGTGCACAGAAGCTGTGCATCATTCAGGGAAGCAGTAGGTGTGGAGCAGAAGCAAGTCAGGTCCAACATGTGGGCCTCCGAGGGGCTGAGTGAGGACAGGGAACTCATGTACATCCCTGGAGGGACACCCACTGGAGAGGAAGAAACACTCCTTGGCTGGCTTCATTCCTTCTAAATTGTTCTGAACCCGAGGCCTGTGGTTAAAAGTCAGCTTTCACCAGAGCAGGTGCCTGACCTCAAATGCCAAGACATCAGTTTGCAGGAGCCAGAGGGCCGGGGTCCCATGGCCCAGAACTCCTTCCTCATGCCTGTGGGCAGAGGCCAGGCCCAGGCCAGGTGAGGGAGAGACCTGCGCCAGAACCTGCCTATGGCTGTTCGAGCTTGGCAGGGGCTGGGGGTGGGGGTGTCAATGAAAGGGCATCACCCAGGAAGCAGAGCAGGAGATGCAGAGAAGAGTGGCCCAGGGTACAGCAAGGGCGCAGGTAGTCATGGAGCAGGGCCTCAGGGGCAGAGGGAGGGCTGTCAACACCATGTGCGGGTGCTGGGTCTTTGAACTTGGTGCTAAAATGAGCCTACCTGCTATAGAGAGGGAAGAGCCCAGGGTGGGGTCAGGGTGCTGTCACCTGCTGGAGAAGAGGGGGGCACACAGGGTGGGATCAGGGTGTGTCACCTGCTGTGGGGGGGAGCTGGGTCTGGGGTCTGGGTACTGTCACCTGCTGCAGAGGAGGAGTAAGCTGGGGCTGGGGTCAGGGTGCCATCACTGTTCCATGGTGGGACCCAGTGCAGGTCCCTGGACACATGCTGTTCTCCAAAGCTGGAGCAGATGTCCTCTTGCCCTCGGCTGTCCTGTGGTCGCCTGGGCTGCTGTTGGCAAGCTGGCAGCCTCCCACCTGGAACCACTGCCTCCAGGTTTCTCTTTCCCCCAGGCAACCCCCTGCCCATGGGGCTGAGCCTGTGGACCCCTGCCCTCCTTCCTGTCCTCCCACGGGTCAGCTGAGGTGTGCTTCCTCACCGTCCCTGAGCCCCACTGCCCACAGACCTGGCCCACTCGTTTCCCCTCTTGGTACTGGGTTTTCCCCCTCCCTGGGGCACCTCCCCAGTCCTTCCTCCTTTCTGGAATCATTTTCCAAACAAGCTACCTGCCCCTAAATCCATGTCTTGCTGTGGTCTTCTGCAAGAACATAGGTGAAGACAGGCTGCCAGTCTGGGATTCAGGGGATATGCAGTAGTGTCGGGAAAAGTGATTTCTTCTTGGAAATGAATTTGGGGTCCTCTTGCATGAAACTCTGTGTGTGTGTATGTGTATGCTTGTGTGAGTACATACATGTGTATATGTGTGTGGGTGGGTATATGTGTGCATATCTGTGCAAATGTGTATACATGTGTGTATATCTTCCTGTATGCATGTATGTATGTTTGGGTGTGTGTATTTGTATATGCCTGTAAGTGTGAATATCTGTGTGAATGTGTATGTATAATGTGTATATGCACACGCATATGTGTATGCTAGTGTGTACATATGTTTTTGGAGTACAGATGTATGCATGTGTGTGCATTAATGTGTTTGCATGTGAACACATGTGTGCAAGCATTATGTGGGTGCATGTGAATGTGTGGGTGCATGTGTATATGTGTGGGTGCATGTCTAAGTGTACGTGCATGTGTGTGACATGTGTGTACTTGGGTGTGGGGTGTGTGTGTGTGTGTATGTGTACATACATATCCAAGGTGACCTCAGGTTTCTCTCTCATCCTCAGGGCTATGCCCCATCTGAAGGGAAAGGCACACATGTGTGGAGTCAATCAAGCACCCTTTCCCTCCCTCTGTTTAGGTTTCTGGATTGCAAGGGGTTTCCAGGGGCATGTACGATGGCCCCGTGTACGAGGTGCCAGCTACACCAAAATATGCAACTCCTGCTCCTTCTGCCAAATCTTCACCTTCCAAACACCAGCCCCCACCCATCAGGAACCTCCACCAGTCCAACTTCAGCTTATCAGGTAGGAGCTGCAGCGGCCCCTGTGTAAGTGGACACGTGGAAGGGGGTGTGGGCCGCCCTTCTCCTGTCCTTCCAGGTGGGCTGAGTGGGCTGGGGCTGTCAAAGTGTGTGTGTGTGGGGATCCATGCTGGGGGACAACAGATGATACTGACCTTGGTTTACAAAGACTTGGCCCCACACTGGCCCTGTGCTCATCCTCCATGCACTGGGGACAGTTTCACACTCTTACCCATGATAGTAGATGTGGGATGATGGGGACCCCAAGATGGCAGTAGCTGCCACTTGCCAGGCGCAGGCTCTGCACGTGTCCAGCCTGTTCCATCCACTGCAGTTTACCAGACATGTCCATAGCCCAGGAAAGTGTTTATCCTTTTAACTCTGTCTGTAGAGTTGGGAGGATAAACACAACTACTATCCCTATTTTTTAAAAGAGGAAACTGAGGCCCCCAGAAATTCAGTGTCAGAACACCAGGACTTGGTGCTCACCAAATGTGTGTGAACAAAATCGCATGTGACATGACCCCTCGGACTCACCTGAGGCCCCAGAGGCAGGTGCCTGCGATTTCATCAGACGGCCACATGAGGGAGGCATGCGCATATTGAGAGCACTGAAGTGGCATTTTGTCCTGCAGACCACTTGAGGTGTTGGCAAGGGCCACACCAGGCTGGGTACTAGGAATATGGCGAGGACTAAGACACGGATGGACGGGTCTCAGTCTAGCTTAGAATCAGCCAACTTTTTAAAAAGGGCCAGATAGCAAATACTTTAGGCTTTGTGAGCCAAGAGGCAAAATCTGGGATATTATATCAAATAGCCATTTAGTATGCAACCATTTAAAAATGCAAAAACTATTCTCAGGTTATGGACTGTACAAAAACAGATGGTGGGCCAAATTTGGTGAAAGGGCCATAGCTTGCCAACTCCTGGTCAGATGTGATACGCTCAGCAAAAGAGAGAATGGAAGGGGCAGAGAGAGGATGAAATACCAATTTAAACTGTGGGGGTGGGGAACCTGTCACCCATTCGAGAGTGTCTGACTCGGTGCTTATGCAAAAGGCCATGAACCCATCCGTCTCACTTTCCGTGAGCCTTTCCTGGAGGAGCTCCCAGTGTTTAAAGGTAACTAATATGTTTGCACAAAATGGACCCTAAACGCAACTCGAGTATCTCATCCGATGCTCAATCAACAAAATAGGGATTGGCTTCAATGCTGGGAAAAGCTGTCTGGGACAACACACAGCGTCTCAAGGAGTTTTCAAACTGGACCTCTATTCTCAAGTCATGCAGTTAAACATGGACAGATCCCCCTCCCTGTTATTCTAGAACAAGAAGAACAGGGCAATGGAAAGCCTGCTAGGGCCCCCCGCCCCGCCTTGTTCTCCCAGTTTCCCCCTCGGTCCTCTCTGCAGCCCACAGCACTGCCCTTGGCCAGCCTTGGGACAGTCTGACAGGTGATTTCATTTGTTACCAGCAGCGTAGGTGCTTTCCAGTGTCAGCAACAACTTCACAGGTGTCCTTTTAAATATCTGCATAATGCTGCATTATGTAGACGAAGCATGATTTAGTGTGCCTTTGTTCAACAGGTATTTTCAAAGTACAGACATGCAACCAGCAAGGTACAGATGGTTATGACTGGTTAAGTGCCAGGCCTGATTCCTGATTCCTGGGCCTTTAGGAGGTTCCTGAATTACTGGGAAGACAAATTGTCTACAAGGGAAACAATGGGAGAAAAGAAGAGTCGGAACTCTGAACCAAAGTCTCAGTGGCTTATGTAGATGGTGTAATGTCAGTGTCAGAAAGGGCTCATCTAGTCTGCTGTTCTCATTTTTCAGAAAAGGAAATGAGGCCAAAGGGGTAGGGGTGTCTTATCCCAAGTTGCCCAAGTTCAAGGCACAATTTGGACTAAATCCTGAGCCTCCTTTCCACTTTCAGCGTTACCCATGCTTCACTATTCACTCATTTAATAAATATTTATTGAGTGCCAGGCACTGGGCTTGCGGCTAGAATTTTAAACCTTTAAAAACTGCAAGAGAATGCATGAGATTAGAACGGATGGTTGGCTTTGAAGATTTAAAACAAAAATTCCTGTGCCCTCCCCACTCCCCACACTCTTCTGCCCACTGCCAGTGAAGGAGCAAAATCCAGCCTTGAGTAGTTCACATGCACATGCACACATGTACACATGTATGCACACACATGTGCAAATGCACACACACCATACACGAAATGCCTTTGGAGCATGGGACACCATGCATGAGAGTACAGGCTTTGGAGACAAACCAGTTTGGGCTTGAATCCTGGCTTTGCCCCCCAACAGCTGTGTCCCCCAAGACACGTGACCTGAGCCTCAAATTCCTCATGTGTAAATAAGGGATAAACATGCCCCTTTTGTAGTAGTGTTGTGTGCTCTAAACGCAGTAACAGATGTTAAAGCACCAAGTCTGTGTCTGTACGCAGTAGGCACTTGGTAAGTGTTTGCTCACCTGTCTCAGGAATGTCAGATTCTGCTGGGGAATTTGACAAGGAAGAGCACGAGGTGGTCAGGGCTGCAGGAGGGTGGCCCCGGGGACTGAGGGGCGCAGAGGACAGCAGTGGACTCTGTAGAGGTTGGGGGGCTTCCGAGAGGTGGCCCTGGGCTGAGTCCTGGATGAAGGTGGGTACGACGGGGCACAGGCTCCGCCAGGGCAGGGCCCCGACAGAGCACACAGCCTGCAGGAGCAGCAGGTGGAACGGATGGTAACAGATCTCGCCCGGGAATGACCGGCCCTCTGTCTCTTTCAGGTGCCCAGATAGATGACAACAACCCCAGGCGTACGGGCCACCGCATTGTGGCGCCCCCGGGCGGCCGCTCCAACATCACCAGCCTCGGCTGAACGCAGATGCGCGATGAGGGAAGGATTCTGGGAATAGTGTCCATTCCTTTTGCTGTCAGTGTTTTTGAAACCCACAGTTTTAGTTGGTACCGATGGAGGGAGGGGAAACTGAATGATGTTCTTTCCTTTTTGTTTAGGAGGAAGTGGTACTAGTGTGGTGTGTTTGCTTGGAAATTCCTTGCCCACAGTTGTGTGTTCATGCCGAATTCACCTCAGAGCATGGTGTTTTCATTTTCCCTTCCTAGTGAACCACAGGTTTTAGCATCGTCCTGTTCTGTCCCTTCCATCTCTAACTCCACTGGCTCCATGATTCTCTGAGTGGTGGTTCCTTTGCACCCTTGTAGCTGTTCTAGGATAGTTGATGCATGTTACTAAATTACGTATGCAAGTCTGTGAGTGCGTCTGAGGGGACATCGCCAAGGACTGATGGAGACACGATGCCAAGACCTTAAGCCCTCCGGGGCAATTCCAAAACTCTTGAAACGAAGATGTTTACTCATTGCTCCCCCTACAAGTCTACACTAGAAAGAAGCCAGCCCCACCCCACCCCCACTGAGGTCTCCTGTGAGTTCTCAGGACGGCAGGGGACGCCTTCCACTTGGGTGCAGAGAAGCATCAGCCACGTCCTGTGTCAGAAACCCTGGTCTCTGTGGCACTTGTGACTTGCCATGCTGTCTTTCTGGTCTGTGTGTGCTCTTCCAGCCAGCTCTGGGCTTCAGGCCGAGCCGGGTTCACACTGAGAAAGGGGTCTCCCCGTCCCCATCCAGGGCTGACCACAGTGGGGTGACAGCTGCTCCCGGGTTGCCTGAGTCCTGGTCCCTCCGAGGCGGTTGACGGGGCAGTCAGATTTTTAAAGTTTTGTACAAAGTTTTCCTTTGTAATCACCCCCATTTTTACTTAACAACCAACTTGTTGTGGCTCTTACTTCTGAATTCAAAGCTTGTGAAAAAATAAAGACAATAAACTGCCCACCGACCTGACTGGGTGTTTTCATTTCAGTGGTGGTGTCTGGGTTGGGGGCAGGTGCTTGGCAGTCCCCCCATGTGATAACAAATGGTGGTGGCTGCTCCCTGAGGACTCGCTCTTGGCAGGTCCTGGGGGAGCAGGGCAGGGAAGGAGGGGAGAGCCAGCCCATGATGTCTGCAGGGTGAGGTCCCAGACCCTGAGCCCCACGGAGGGCAAGAAGGAAGACAGTTGGCAGACGGGCTGGAATCCTGTGTCCGTTCCCTGCGTTCAGCCTTTCCTTGACTTGTTCTTCTTGTGCTGTCCCAATGGGAAGTGTAGGAGCCTACACTTCCCATTTCTTCCCTCCGGTCCCATGAGCCAGATATACATTAAAGGAGGATGAAAAACGCAGGCCAAGTTGCTTGCCGCCATTAGCTGTCAGTAGTAGCAACGATGACTAGTGATGCTGGTGATGATGACACGGGCTCATATCTGTATACCACCTGGTGCTCTACAAGCTAGGGACTGTTATTAACCCCACTTTACAGATGAGGAAACTGAGTCACAGAGAGGTCAATCTTGTCGAAGCTCACACAGGAAGTGGCAGAACTGGGATTTGAATCCAGGCCCCAGGCAGTTTGCCTCAAAGTCCAGAGCTCCTCGCTCCTGACAACTGGGCTCTGTTGTCATCTGAGGCAGATGGCTTTGGGTGGTCTAGTCCTACATCTCCTTAAAGGTATTAGTGTGTCCTCCTTCTCTGTCCCTCAGCCTGGTGAGGAAAACCTTGGTTAAGGTCCAGAGATGTGTTGGCTGAGAGACAGTTGCAGACTTCCTCAAAACAAGGCTAAATACTGAGAAAGATCAAGAATGGATGGAAAGGACTTTTGATGTTCAGCCTTGGCCCATTGGTACTATTAAAGGGCAACCCAGGAAACTTCCAGAAGAGTAAAGTTGGCAGTTTAAGTTATCCACCTGTTCTCGGAGTCACTCCTCAGTCCTGCTGGGGTGGGGGAGCGGGAGTAGAGCGGCTCCGGCATCCTCTCTCTAAGCCAGAGTCCAGCAGGGCCTTGCCTGGCTCCTGGCTCACAGCCGGTGCCATCTGGAGCCCATGTCCAACTTCAGGTTCCCCACGACCCCCAAGAGGCACAGCTAGAGGGGACAGGGGTCCTGGTGAGACAGACGCAGCTTAATTCTTAGAGGCCAAGCTGCAACATTCCTTGTAAGGCACATGATTTTCTTCCATCTCTTGAGCTCTTGGGAGGAGGGAGAGTTTCCCAGGAGGCTTTAGGGGAAGGCTGTTCTTTCTCTCATTCCTCTGCATCCTTAATTCCTCCCAGCACGTGACATAACATGCTCACAGGCTCCAGGGATCAGGATGTGGATGTGGTGGGGAGGGGGCAGCATTATTCTGTCTACCACAGTAGTCTTCTAAGTTTTCTTCTAGAAGTTGTATCTTTCACCTTTAGGTCTATGAGCCATCTCACCATAATCTTCATGCACAATGTAAGGCAGGGCTGAAGGTTCTTCTTTTCCCACATGACATCCAGTTGACCCAGCACCATTCATTGAAAGACAATCCATTCCCCCTTAAGTTGCAATGGGGAGCCTGTGTTGTAAATCAGGTGATCATAAACGTGTGGGCCTCCTGATGCACTGGTCCAAAGGTGTGCTGCTAAATAAATGTTGAATACTGGCTTGAGGGCAGGTAGGGTATAAAGCCCTGGTTTGTAGTGTTTGCTAATTTCCATGGACCCCACTTCTGGCACCAATTTTCTGTCTTAGTCCATTTTGCATTGCTATAACTGAATACCTGAGACTGGGCAATTTATAAAGAAAAGGAATTTATTTCCTGCAGTTACGGAGGCTAAGTCCACGATTGAGGATGTGCACCTGATAAGAGCTTTCTTGCTGGTCAGGACTCTCTGCAGAATCCCAAGGTGGTGCAGGTCATCATGCAGCAAGGGGGCTGAGTGTGCTGGCTCAGGTCTCTCTTCCTCTTCTTATAAAGCCACAGTCTCTCTCCCATGACAAACCATTAATCCATTAACCCATTAATCCATTAAGTCATTCATCCACAAATGGATTACTCCATTCATGAAGGCAGCAGGACCCAATCACTTCTTAAAGGACCCACCCTTCAATACTGCCACATTGGGAAACAACTTGATCTTTCACCATCGCCAGTTTCAAGCTAGCAACGTGAAGTCAGTGAGCTTGGAGTCCATACAATTTAACAGTTGGCTCTGATGTCCAGGAAGGGCTGGTTCTGGCCCCACTGCATCATTGTGTTCATCTTTGCATCCAGATTGTATATTGACTCTCAACAAGTGAGACAGAATGGGCAAGACTTTTGCATGTACTTTCCCCCCAAATCCACGTAAAGCCCAAACCATTCTCAGATGTCACCTGCACTACCTGACATGTCTGGACCCCAGAGTCGGTTTGGCCACCTTGGACATCGTGGACAAGAGAGGGCTGCTACCCTTAGCCTGCCGCCAAATCTCTACAGACGCGACTGGGCCACTCCTCTGCAAAAGTGCACGATGGTCCCCTCTGTTCCCTTTCCAAGGCAGAAAGTGTGGGCTTGGTGATGCACCTCTACGATGCCATCAGCCTAAAGTTTCTTTCCAATCAAGTCAAGTTGTGGGGTGAAAGAGTACCAAAAAAAAGGATTTCTAAACAAAAGGGACTCCTAGCAAACTAAAGTTTCTATTTTCGCTTGGTGCAGAACTGCGGAGATCCTGTAGGAAAGGATACTGGGGCCCGGCCCACCTGGCTTCAGAGTAAAGCTCCCACTCGCTGGTAGCCCTGTTCCCAAGAGGAAAATTGTGGTGTGGCTGTGCTGGGTCACCAGGGCCCATTTGGGGATTTTCTGGGAATTCCATCAAAACACTCAGGCAGCCTCTCCATTGTGCCTGGTTGTGTGGACTGCAAACTTTCCCTATCAGGGAGCAGTGAAATTCCAGTGGGTAGCTTGGAATCCTGTTGACGCCTGAATGGTGGAGAGGCAGGCAGCTAGCAATGGCCAGAGCCCCCAGCACTGGAGCAGGAAGGCCTCTGGAACCTCCACTCTCCTTTGTCCAGGCCACCGTATCTGGAAGCAAGCATGACGCCCGCAACCTCCGTGGCTCCAGTTTCACAGCAAATAAGAATGCTCCGCTTCCCAACGTTCACCTGCCCTCCCGAAGAGCCGTCCTTCTCCCAGCTTAGCGTGGGAGTGTAGCCATGTGGGCAAGCGCCCAGCGCGGGGATCCTTCCTGGGGCATCCACAGGCATCCCTGTGACTGCAGGCTGGGGCCTCAGCTCCCCGCTCTCCCTCCTGACTCGCCTGCCTCTGCTACCTCTGGGAGGGAGGCAGCCGAGTGGCCTCCAGAGAATGGAGGACACAGGCAGGGCCAGGTCTCTAGAGCTGCCTGGGCCCAGAGTTCTCAGGAGGTGGAAGGGTTGCCAAGCTTGAGATGGCCAGGGCCTTAGTCCAGGTCCTCTGAGATGCAGTCACTAGACAGGATTAGATGTGAGCAAGACATTTACTGGGGGCAAATGCCTGTAAGGGGAACTGGGGAGGGAACCAGAGGGGGCTGAGACAGCTGTCATATAACAGAGGAAGCGCCAGGAAGGAGGGCGGGAGGACAGGCCTCTGATGCCTTAGGACAGTTTCAGCAGGGTGAGCAAGGAGTCCTCGAGCCCCGTCTCACAGGCACAGGTCTGCCTCAGTATCCCTGCTTCTCTCAGTTGCTGGCTGAGCGGCAGGGAGCACGACCCACACTAACGCAGGGAAGGGTCTCAGCGTGCGGCAGCTGGGGAGGGCGGTCATCTCCACTCCTTGCTTCGGGGACCTGAGAGGTGCGTGTTTGTGGTCACCACATGCAGAACAGGGTGGACAAGGGGCTGACCCCAGACAAAGTACAGCGGCCAGATCACAGGCCATTAGGGAGGGCGGGAGGCGCATCGGGATGTGGACAAAGCCCACCGGAAGGGGCCCAGTGGGGAGAAAAATAGACTCCCGCTTCGCTTCTCCTGCCCCATCTGCTAACTCAGGATCTCTGGGAGGGGCCCGAGAATCTGTTTGTAATGTGCCCCGGGGTAATTCTGAATGCAGCCAAATCTATAAACCACGGGAGGAAGAGCATTATACAGCCTCCCTCCCTCCCTCCTGCCCTCTATTCCTTCCACCGAGTGACTGTGAACGCCTATCACATGCCAGGCGTCACTCGGCTGGCCAAGGGGCATGCAATGGGTGTGCATCGCGGGGGAAAGTCACATATTAATCAAGTTATCACCCAAAGCACCTAACTGCACACTCTGCCAAGTGCTCTCAAGGGGAGAAGAGAAAATGCTCCCTCCCACCACTTGTGCCTCCACAGAGGGGGTTTCCATTCCTTGGGGGAGAAAGGTGGGGGACCCCAGCACGCCTCTCTCTTATTCTTCCCCGGGGAGGAGGAGTCAGTCTGGGAAGAAAGAGGAGATGGCTGGCCTCAGATGCTGTGTTGGGGCTCAGAAAACGATGCCCCAAAATACGGTGCGTGGCCACGCTGGCCCCTCCGAGCCCCTCCTGTCTCTCGGGCCTCTGTCCCTCCTGAGGCCCAGGAGGAGGCTGCTCTCTGAAGCTCCCGTATCTACCTGGAAACGGGACCCCTGGAAAGGAACAGAGTTGCCTTCGATGGCTTCCCTGAAATTTCACTGACCAGAGAAGATGAAAACTCACATCACAGGAAAGGACTGAACATGAGACACCAGGTGGGGTCCAGGTGAACTTCATCCTAAACCACTGGGGAGAGTTGGTTTCCAAAGAGGATCGCTCACAAGCTGCCTCCCGGTCCATTCACTCCCCTGAAGACCGTTTACTACCCCTCAGAACTGCCACCTCTCCCCTCCCCCTTCCCTGACAAATAAACCAGTCCGGGTTGGTTTATTGGTCATGGTGCTCCTGCTCCCTGGGCTACGCATGTTAAATGAACATTGTGCCTTTCTCTTCTCTTGATCTGCCTTTTGTCCGTTCATTTCCGGGGATCGTTCAGGGGAAGCTCTTGCTCTGCACCCCTGCAGCTGCCTCACTGTCAGGTTAACGGAGCCCGGCTTCTGGCTCCCTCGCCAAGGCCCTGGGACTGGGCTCAGACCCCGCCAAGGCCCCGGGACTGGGCTTAGCCATGTGTCTGTTCGTCAAGATGGTTCTGTACGGCGTGCAATGCTGTCGTCAGAGGTTTCAGCCGCAATAGGTTAAGACCACTGTTCTCTTTTCCTCTGATGTCCCTGCAAAGCAGGAGACACTGGAGAGGCCTGGGGCACTTTGGGGATCTGGGTAAGGGTTAGTTGAGTTGGGTTTCGTGGGGTATGTTTACGTGAGTCCCACTGTACACTCCTGTGTATAGTTCTGAGCTTGGACAAGAAATAAAGGAATGTTGCATATCCCCCCAGCCCAGCCCAGTCCCCGCAGCAAAGCACACAGTACTCAGCGTCTAAGGGGGTCTGACTTGGCCTGGGGTTGGGGTGGGGGGCTTCCCGAAGATGTGAGGGCTGAGTCAGTGTGAAGCGTGCTCAGAACCAACAGGACAGAGGCCCGGTGCAGGGGTGTTCCAGACAGAACGTGCGTCACGGGCCAGGCCCCGAGGTAGGCAGGACGTGAGAGGAGACAGGCCAGGTGCAAAGTAAAGGGGGGGCACCAGCTGGGCTGGGGGTGAGCTCAGACCGGGCCCCACTGGGCCTCCTGGTCCCCGGGAAGGAGTTTGCTTTCTCACCTCAGAGCTAGGGAATGCCACCCGAGGGCGTCGGTCAGACTTGGGTTTGAGGAAAGGCGGTGAGCAGGCTGCAGGAAGCCAGCAGAGTGGCAGCAGCGAGGAGTTTTTTGCAGCAGCAGCAGCAGCGAGGTCAGCTGTGCCCGGGCTGGGGCGGCGGAGGAATATTGTACAGAACAGACAGCAGCCGGCTGCGAGAGTCCTGGGGGTGCATTGACCCCATAAACCCTGCCGGCTTCATCCTGGGGTCTTGAGCTCAGGTCAGAGGGTGCCGTCTGCATAGAAGAATTTATTCACGAATTGAGCTTGCTCTATCGTCTGTCACGGCCCCCTTCCAGTTCCACCCCTGCCACCACCATAACGGCCCGTAGTAAGAACCGGGATGGGAACTGAAGTCGGGGAGGGTGGTTGAGATGTGTCCTGGGTCCTCATCACTGACTTATGGCTCAGCCCCTCCGTCCTTCACGCCCTCATCAGCGTCAGGGTGACCCCAAGCCTGTGCCTGGGGATGCAGCTGAGCATCTCGTGTCTTCCAGATAAACACGTTCACTTTAAGCAGAGAGGCAACTCCACCGTGGAGGTCTCCACTGTGCGCCTGCTGGGAGTTACAGGTGTCGGTTTGTGATGTGATGAACACACAGTCCACAGTCCTCATCATGGAGTTCAGTGCCCCAGACTGTGCCCCACACTGGGTGGCAAGGTTGGGGCAGGGTCCCATGGCAAATGACATATTCCCCTGGGCTAAGGAAGCCACCCTTAAAAGCAAAATGATGATCCATGTGACTGCCAGGGAGTCACACTGCAAGACTATGGAGCGGGATGCTGCCAGGGGGACTTCTCAGAGGGAAGGGGTTTGGGTCACCCAAGATTTTTAAATTGTCACTTTCAGAGATCTAGTCTCAGAGTAACTGGCCAATCCCAGTGCTGCCAGCAGGTCGCATTTACCATGCGCACGTCACCAAATCGGGCATCCCCAACACAGGAGCCATCTGCCTCAGAAGGCCTCTGCACAGAGCACCCGCGTGACAAAATACAAGTGATTTCCATGCAAGCCAGGTTCTGAGAATAGCACACCAAGGAAGCCACAGCTATTTACAAGACTCCACAAAGGAAATACTTTATTGAGCCACAAGAGAGAGCTGTTGGTTAACTTTGGAAATCCCACCTCTGCCCCGGCAGAACGGAAGGATGCCCTATGTGAGTTTTGATTACTTCTTCCGGGAAGGAGGCACTCTTTCTTAAGAGAGTCTAACCTCGGTTTTAAGAAATGAAAATTCACAACCGGCTCAGAGAATCCACAGGGCCCACTATGTTCTGGGAATTAGTGGACACATCGGGTGTCACATCTTGGACTTGACCAGGGCAGACGTGGATCAGCAGGTGACGCCCCCCCCCCCCCCCCCGAGGAACACTGGGCAATGTTTGGAGACATTTTTGATTGTCATAACTGGTGGCAGATGCTACTGGCATCTAGTGCGTGGAGGCCAGGGATGCTGCTAAACATCCTATAATGCACAGGACAGGTCCTTCCCTCAGACAAAGAATTATCTCACCCAAAACGTCCACAGTGCTGAAGTTGAGAATCCCTGATTTCAATGAAAAGAGTAATTTTCTCTTCAGGTGGGAAAGGCCTCTCCTGGCTCTGGTTTATGTGTGGCTGGTCTGGAAGCTTCTGGATGTTCTCATCATCCATCAGGAGAAGCAGGTGCCCCCAGGGACATTTCTTCTCCAGGGAGGAGCTGCTGTCTGGTAGAAGGGCTCACCCTACCAGGTGTAGCCGTAGGCCGGGCAAGGGCTCCCCTCCACGTACTTTAAGTGCCTCCCAGAGAAGACATCGCTGCAGTATCATCATGTATCTGTGGGTCCTCAGCCCCTAGGTCGGTCAGGACAGGGCTCCAGGCCAGGGATTCCCTCGTCAGAGTCATCGGGCCCTGACAATCAGATGCCCCCACGGGGACCAGACCTCAGCTGCCAGCTGAGCCAAAGGACAGGAAAATACAAAGCTGGGAATGGGTCCCGATGAGAATACTGCGGCAGCTAAGGGCCAGGGTGTTGGAGGAGGCGGAGACAAAGGCCTCAGATCCAGGCAACACCAGCAGTCCCGGACACCCCTCCCCGGCAGCACTTCGGGGAGAGGCTGGGGGCAGAGGGTCCCGAGGCTGTCGTGAGACCACCCCAAGCTCAGGAAGGCAGGCTTGGGTGGCATCGGGACCTGAGGGGATGGGGTGGGGTACAGAGGACCAGGAGAGCCAGGGAAGGAGGACCTCGGAGGCAGAACGAGATCTAGGAGGAATCCAGCCAGGGCTGAGAGCCAAACGAGACGCACACTCGCACAGAAACATCTCCAACGCCAGGCTGCTTTCTCAGGCCACAGGGCCTGTCGTACTCATTCACGCTTCTTAGCATCCTTCCTTCACCTGTCACGATGGCGCTGCGAGGCCGAGGGGAGACCCCACGCGCCCCTCCCTCCTCGCGTCTCTCACAGCCGCGGGAGGGGAGGCGGTGTCCACAGTGCGCGCCCAGACCCAGGGCTTCGGCTTCAGTCCCCACGATGGTCTGAAACTACAAATTGCTCCTTCTCTTGAGCATCTTCTTTGAGTTGAGTTCACCGTCACCAACGTCACTTTCTTGCTGACTCAGCCTTTTGCTGCTTAAAACAGGGAGGAAATGCAGCAGGTTGGGACTCTGGTTCCATGCCTATCCCGTGCACAACTCACCCAACTGGATTAAATGAAAAGGCACCAACAGGCGATCAAAATGATTTTCACTATGACATGAGTTGTCAAGAAACAACTCAGTTTCCCTGTGTTGGGTGGGCGACCATCCAGTGCCACGACTGCGGTGCCCCAGGACGGATCCACCCAATTGCAAACCCTAAAGCACTGTAGCCGGTGGCCGGCCCTCTTCAGCCTGGACCTTGATGGCACGGAGGTAGGTCACAGCCCGCCTGGCCACATGGGACCCCAACAGTAACAGGGACCACCAGGCCAGCACATCCCACATCAGCAGGGCCTGCTGTTCTCAAGTCACACCCACTTACATAATTTCCTGGACTTTCACAGTAATGCCCCCGAGAGAGGGGCCGTTTTTCCCGCCCAGACTTCAGGCACACGGTAGCTGAGTGCATTTACCATACACATCCACAGGCAAAAAGCCGGGGACCCCGCTGTACCTGAGTGATCCTGAGGTGTGGTCCCCAGAGGCAGGGTCCTCGTCATTGGGAGCCCCTAGGTCGGCCCTCTCCCTGGGCAGGGGCTTCTTCCTTTTGGTCCTTAGGGGCTTCTCTGTGGGAGACAGATGGTCCCAGCACACCTCTGTGACTTCAGACAAATGACAACTTCTCTCGGCCTCACTCCAACCCAGCCTGACATTTCCGAGCATGCTCTGAGCACTGCTACGTGTGTGCCTGGTACCTTATGCTATTACTCCCATTTCACCGATAAGGAAACTGAGGCCCAGAAAAGTGCCGTGCGTTCCCAAGTCTGCACAGCTGGTAAGGAGCTAGAGCTGGGATCTGAACTCAGGTCTGCCAGCCTCGCACTGTGCTTCCTCTCCACCCAGCTGACTTTAAGACATAACAAAGCGGTAAGAAACTGAGAACACAGACCCAGTATGACAGCTTCTATCTCAATAGATTTGTGTTTCTACACCACCTTCGGAGTCACTCTCCCATCACCAGGTTATGACATCCTGTGATGTCACTGGAGTTGCTGCTGGCAGGGGGAGGAGAACTTATTATCCCCCCTTCACAGATGGGAAAACAGAGTCAGACAAGATGCAGCTGGTGAGCAGCAGCCTCGGGAACCAGAATCATCAAATACCAGAGAGCCAGGGGCCCATGGTGCATCCTAACTGAGCCTGGTCATTTACAGACAAGGGCATGAAAGCCCAGAGAGGTTAGTTACAAAGCCTAAGGCCACACAGCTAGTTAATGGTGAATGTGGGACTACACCCGTATTTCTCAGCCTCTTGCTCTAGCGCGATGCTGCCTATGACTCACCCTGCAGCCCGCGCTTATTGGGGAACAGTTTGCTTTCAGCAATGGGCACTCGGGCCAGGGCCGCCAGCTCAGACATGAAGTTCTGCTCAGCTTCCTGAAATGCAAACGGGGATATCAGCCAGGGCCTCCCTCCACCTTTCCCCACCTCCTTAAATCCCCCTCCACCAGAATGACGTCTGACATGCTTGAGGTTGGCTGGTGGGATCCTGTCCCTGACGTGGAGGAGAATTTTCTAAGAAGCCTCCCAGAGACTCAGGAGCAGGGAGGAGGCATATGTGAGGAAGGGAGCTGCCACTTACCAGCTCCTACCAGGTAACTGTTGACCCTTAAGCACACAGGCCATGGACCCCCATTTTACAGGTGAGAACACTGAGGTGCGAGGGTCTCAGTGATCTGCCACGGCAGTGGCAGCAGCAGAGCAGGATCTAACCCACTTCTGCTTGACTGCAGAGTCTGGGCTCTCACCTGCCAACACCGTAGTTTAACCAGGCAGACCCGGATTCCACGACTTATTAACTATGTGACCCTGTGTGGCAACCTAACCTCTGCGAGCCTCAGTTTCCCCGTCTGTAACTGGGATAATAACAGCAACCACCTGCTCACTAACCACTGAGTGTCAGCTCAGTGGCCGTCCGCAACAGACCCTCAGTAAGTAACGTCAGCAACCACTGCTGTCTTTCTTTTGAGACAGGGTCTCGCTCTGTTGCCCGGGTGGAGTGCAGTGGTGTCACTGTCGCTCACTGCAGCCTCCAACTCCTGGGCTCAAGCCATCCTCCCGTCTCGGCCTCCGAAGTGGCTGGGGTCATAGGCATGTGTCACGGGCCCATTGTTCTCATTCTTATTGTCACAGTTGCTATTGCCTGGTGGGGAACACGCCCAAAGGGCAAACATTCTGTTAAATGCTTCCATTCTGGGATATTTAATTGTTTTATACAGGGTGTCCCAAAAGTCTCCATACAAAGGAAAAATTTCATAAAATTTTGTAATGGATATTTTGTAAATAAAGGTATATTTGGCTACAATTTCCCATTTTCCCTATGTATGGTGACTTTTGGGACACCTTGCAAAGGCAGCCACTTTGCTTTATTGCTGCACCTTATAATCTCACACTAGTGAGATTTTTCTGTGATGAAATATCCACTTTATACCAAGAGAGCTGAGCATCTTGTATGTTTCAGATAAAGCACAAACCTCAGTGACCACCAGCACTGCCTGAGTGACACAGAGGTCAGCTCTGATACTGAGAAGCTCCCTGGTACCAACGTGCACACAGGGAAACGCTCATTTCTCTGTTGGGTGAGCAGACGTGGGCTGGCCGGCTTGTGCGGGGCACTGCAGCCACGCAGGGAAGCGACACGGCCCTGCCTGCCCTCCAGCTCCTGGTCCTGCAGCGAGGCCAATGCGTCATCAGTCAGCGAGACTCAGCAGGGCAGCCACGCCACAGACAACGGAAACACAGGGTGGGGGGGTCCCCTCACATGGCCCCGTGGCTGCCCTGTGCACAGGCGTGGCCATTTCTACTCCTCTTCAAGCCACTGCCTTTCAGAGGCCCGTATCCGTAACTTGTACCTGCAGCTGGGTCTCGAGCTGCGCTTCCAGTAGGTCCATTGCTCTCGCCTGCTGCTTCCGGGCGTCCAGGCGCATCTGCTGGTGCACAGGGAACTGGGCCAAGAACCGCTTCTGCTGTGACAGCATCCTGTGGCAGGAAGAAGGGCGGTCAACACTGCCCAGCACAGCAGGGCCACCAGTCCCAGCATAAACCTTCCCCAAAAGCCTGCTGAGTTGAGGCAATTAGTGGCCGTTAGATGTCCTTGAGCCCTTGGAGCCCTGAGAGGAGCCCAGCCATCGTGGGCACAATTCACTGAGGCCACACGCGGTTTCCTACACAAGCATCCAGACAAGGGTCTGGAATTGACTTTGCTACATGTGGCAGCTTCTTACACCAAGCACCTGTGCCTACGTTTCAGGGCCCTCTCTGGCCACAGGAGGAGTGTGCCTGGCTTGCTGGGGGCCAGCTGGACACCTCCAGGACAACCCTCTACCAGTGTGGAAGGGGAGCTGTAAATGCCGTATCTTCTTAGCCCCTTGCTGACAAAACTGGGAGCTGTGCTCTGCACAATCTCTGAGAAGGGCCCCCGTGGAAACCCCTCCTTATCACAGGATTTACTGGGTTTTCTCCTGTTGTGATAGGCCACACCACTACCCCCAAAGATGTCCACTCCCTAATCCCTGGAACCTGTGAAGACTCTACGTTACATGGCAAACAGGACATGGCAGATATGACTAAGGCTACAGGCCTTAAGGTTTGGAGATTAGCCTGGGTGACCCAGATGGGTGCGATCTAAATCTGCTGGGCCCTGAGAAGCAGAGAAATTTCTCCAGTGGGAGTTGGAGGGAGGCAGCAGAAGAGCTTCCAAGTGTGAGCAGGATTTGATGCTGTGGCTGTTTCTTGTTGAGGGGCCACATGCATGGACAGAGCGGGGCTTCCGGGGAGTAAGGGCAGCCTGTGGCTGGTGGGAAACAAGGAAACGAGGACCTCAGTCCCTCAACAACCTGAACGTGCTCAAAAGCAGATTCTTCCCGGCTGGTTAGAGGAGAGCCCAGCTGGTCAACACCTTGATTTGGGCCTTGCGAGACCCAGAGAAGCCGGGAGAGCCAAACCTGACTTCTGGCCTCCGACACTGTGAATAACCAGTTTGTGTGTGGCCTGGGCTGCCAAGTTCATGGTCGTTGTGGTGGTTGCTGTTACAGGAAACACCCCTCCTTGCCTCACTTCCCTGTTCCTCACCGAGCTTCCTGGGGTCACTGCCCGGGTAAACAACCCGCACCCAAATCCCCGTCTCAAGGTCTGCTTCTGGGAGCACCAAGGTGTGAATGACAGCGGAGGTGCATGTCAGGGCTGTCACGAAGCCACCACTGCACCTGTGCCTGCTCGCTGATGTGCACCAGGTGCTACTGCAGGTGCCGCATGCAGACCACAGAGCAGGACCACGGCTCCTGGACGTCCACGCTGCGTGGGGGAGGCAGATGATGGGCAAGTTAATGAGCAAAGTGTGCAGTGTCACGTGCTGACAGTCACGGAGAGACATGAAGGGGTAGAGAATGCCCCCTACGTCGGGGACCTCCCCAAGACCAAAGAGAAGACCTCACCTCTGGTGGACAGCCTGGGAGGCTTCGAGAGTTCCACCCGCCAACCTGCTCCCTGACGGAGGGTCGCTGAGCTCTTGCTTTTTCCGCAGCTTGTAATTTTCCACTCTCTCACCTAGACCACGTGACACACGACAATCAAGGTGTAGCTTGGAGGGTCGACTGTGGTGGGTCTGGGGGAGGGGCTGGGGTTTGGGGACAGCAGGACACAACTGCTCTCAAAGGGTGTGCTACGACACCAGCACGGGGAAGGGCGTGGCACGTGTGGGAAAGGACCGGGCGTCGCAGGAGGAAACCATCCTGGTGCCCTCTGTCCATCTGCCCCATCCCCTGCCTTCTTGTGAGCGGCAGGAGAAAGGGAGGGAAATAACAAGATTCCACGCTGAGAGGGCACCACAAAGAGCTCAAAAAGCCACGCCAACCGGGAGAAGCGGTTCGCCAGAGCGAGCCTTGTGACTGCTGGTGCCCAGCGAATGCTCTGCAAGGCCCCGGGAAGTGGGGCCTCTCAAGCCACGCCCCGTTTCCTGGAGCTCTTTCCTGCTTGCAGATTTAGCTGCTCGTGGTTTTTAGAAGGTTTAAACATAAAGTGACAAGGTGCCCTGGGTTACCCAGGACAGGCTGGGTTCCTACCCGTCAGCCCAGCATAATTATTAACAGAACCCCCTTTACTCTTGGGAGGTCCTGGCTTGGACAATGAACTATAGGACTACCCTCTTCAGGGCACCTCTCGGCCGGGTGACCCAGCTCATGGTTCCAGGGCGCCCTGCCAGGGGGCCGTGACACCCAGCCAGCTGTGAGATGCACAGCGGCCACTGCCTGGCTGGCCCGAGCTTGCTAGCGCTGACGGAGGGATGTGACCTGGGTGGCCTCCAGGGGCGGAGCTTAAACAGAGCAGCTTACTGAACGAAGACAGAGGAGTTCATGTGGTTAAGTTAAGCTATGTTGTTTCAGTGCGTTTACTGTGAAATCCCCACGTTAGAGCTGGGGTGTCAGGGAAGCAGGAAATAAGAGCTGAGATGTGTGGAGGGGTGAGTCCAGCCCTAGTCCCACAGATGGGGACACGGAGGCATCGTGAGGGGAGGTGACACGCCCTGGTTCTGGAATGTTCTGCAGTGGCAAGCAATCCTGTCTGTCTCCTGCTAAATGAGCCCAGCTTTCCTTTGGAAAACCGTCAAGAATCTGTAGTCACCTGGCACATTTCTGGGCATGTGCCCAGATTTTACTTGAATCTAGGCCTCTACTCCCCCAGGACATGGGGAAGACAAAGGTGGCAGCTGAGCTCGGCTGAGGGAACAGCGCTCAGGGAAGACTGTCCCGGCCCTGTGCCCTAACCCTAATCCCTGTTCTTCCAGGGGTCGATTGCTACTTTAGTCCTGGGACAATCCAGGCAAAGCTCATCGGGGGAGGTGGACTGCCGCCCTGTTCTGAGGCCCTGCATGCAGGGGAGGATGCTGTAAGAAGTAGCCTTCAAGGATCTGGCTTTTGAGTGTTATAATTTGTATGTTATTACTGGAATTGGGGATATTGTCCTCTCCATTACCCCTGGGTGGCTTTTCACAAGAGCTCATGGGAGAAAATTCTTGGGGTCTCAGGAACATCTCGGGGCCACTGGCCTGCTCTTATCATGGTCACTGCAGTGGCTTTAATCAGTAAGTTTCCATCTCTTTGGCTACCAGGAAGCTCAGAGACAAAATCATTTCCCATCCAAGTAGGATCTGCAGGCATGTGTCCTAGATAACGACCTATCCTTGCCCAGACTTATCTACTTACAAAAACTCCTAGTGTACTGTATGTTTCCTTATGTATATGTTTCTTTAAGTGCCTTTTAAAAAGCCTTTTTGGGACAAAGCAGGGGATAAATAAATACATAAATTTAATTTTAAAAAATTAAATTAAAAAAATTAAATTCCCCAAAATAAAATTTGAAGCACTTGACATTCTAATCTGCCCCAAACTGAAAGCATGTGTGTCCCGTCTCCCCCGGGGCTTCCCCAAGGAAGGCGCCGTACCCTGCAGGGTCCTCAGGTGCTGCAGTTTCCTCTCCTCGTGGTCCTGCACGATCTTCCCGATTTGTTGGTAATACGCCTGCACGAGGCGGCTGACGCCAGCGCTGGTCACGTAGACGCTCTCCACCACTACCTCCACCAGCGTCTTCTGCAGGGGAACGAAGGACGGTGACAGCAGAGAAGTCACACATGGCAGCCACTGTGGCCCATTCGGTGTCCTGCCTCCCCTTGCCCTGGTTCGTATCTTCCACCTACTCACCGACCAGGATTTGTCAGAGAGCAGAGTATGTGGTTGGTTTAAACCAGTCATGATAATCTTATATTTTCCTAGGTCAGGGATGGTCTAAGGCTGGCTGTGCCACCCAGTTCTGGCCAGTGAAATATAATGTTAGGAAAAGTCTGCTAGGGAGGCCTTCCCTTTCTGAATATTAATGTGAAGCCTCAGTGGGTAAAAGATTTCGCCACTTCCCTCTCCCTGCCTGGAATGCAGACCTGAGGTACGGAGAGGCAGTGGCCATTGAGACTATGAGGCAAATAAATAAATAAATAAATAATAGCAAGAATGGTGGATTGGAAAGAAAAAGCTTAGTCCTTGGTCACATCACAGGGAGCCACTGTGCCAGCCTGGGACCACCCACCCCAAGTCTTGTTGCATGGGATAAGTAACTTCTATTTATTTGAGCCTTTAGTAGGGCTTTCTGTTACTTGCAGCTACAGGCATTCCTAAGTGGTACACCTTCAGCCCAAAGCAGAAAAGAGAGGAGATACTGAGAGACCCCATTATTGGGGATGTGTTGGTTGTGCACTGACGAAGTTACCACCCTTTTCTTCATAAGATTATGGGCAAAACTCAGAAAAGTTAGACACAGGAGTCCCCATTTCCACAAACATTTATTGGATGGTGCCAAGCTTTGGGCAAGCAAAAGTAAATACCCACTTATTATTGTTATTTTTGTAGACATGGGGTCTTGCTATGTTGCCCAGGCTGGCCTCAAACTCCTGGCCTCAGGCAATCCTCCTGTCTCAGCCTCCCGAGTAGCTGGGACTGCAGGCACAAGCCATGGCTCCTGGCCTCCACTTATTATTGAATAATTACTATTGTATGCTCCAAGGGCTGTGCTGACCACTTACTCTCATAGCACCATCTGAGAACGTTCCTGGACATGCAGGTGTGGAGCCCAGGCTGCGGAGGTGAGGAGATTGCACAGCCCAGGTGGCAGAGAAGGTCTGAGCTGGTCTAACTCCCAAGCTCACCCCTTACTGCAGCTGGTTCTCTCCTCCTCCTCTGCCCGGTCCCCCTATCCACAAAGGGGGCTCTGACTCCACCCCTCGAGGGACCCTGGGCTCTGGCCTTGCACTTCCCGGCAGGAGCTCCCGTCCTCTTCCCCTCAAGTCGGCAAACCCACCTGCATCGTTCCGCCATGTGTCCACCTGCCTGCCCAGAGGAGCAGCGTCGATGCCCGCTGTACCCACCCCTCCTCCCGTCTCCAGCCCTCTGTCCTTGGCCCCCCGTCTCTCCTCCTCAGCGGTTTTTTTCTGGCTGGCATCTCATGCTCATCGGCAAACATATTTGCTGTAATATTCCACTCTTTCAACCCAGCCTCATCCCTTCAGGCACTGCCTGCTTCCCTGCTGCCCTTGAGCAGAACCTCTCCAGGATTACAGTGGCCGTGTCTGCCCCCTTCCTCTCCCCCAGCAGACTGTGAGCTCCGCAAAACGCTGCCCACCCAGCTCAGTCTCCATCCCAGCACCTACCACAGGGCCTGGAGCTCTGGGAATAGAGGCGGAACAAACGGCCATTCTTCTAGAAGCTAAGCAGTGTTCTTCCTTGCAGGTGTGAAGTGGGGGGGGGGTCCTTACTTTCTAATTCCAACTCAAAGTCCCTTTGGGAAGCTGAGGACAATATTTGACACCCTTATATCTTATTATCTTTTCATGCAACGACAGTTATTATTAGGTAAGATTTGGATAATTTTAGAGAAACAGGTGACATTTCCCATTTCACCAGCCAGACACAACCCTAATGTCTGGACGACCTGAGGCAGCCATGATATGTTTAGGACAAGATGGGGGTGTCACAGAAATGTGGGTCCAAACTCTTCGCTGCACAGATAAGCAGAGTGACTCACTACTGAAATGAAAGGACCCTTGGAAGGGGCCTCACGACATGAGGGCTGCCTGCTGGTCTTAGGGCTGCAACACAGCTGGTGTCTGCCAGCCACGGACACTCTTATGCCAGCCGTCTGCAACACGGCTCTCGAGGGGAGGCAGCGAGCACACGGCGCACGTGCCCACCACGCAGCGGCAGACCGGGCAGGGCTGTGGGGAGAATGTGATGAGACAAGCAGACAAACGCACTTAGACTTGAGTGTGACGCTCATAGGACTTCTTACTACTATCATTTTTATCACTGTTGTTAGTCATTATTGTCAGCTTAAGGAGTAAGCCACTGCCCACTCAAGCCAAGCTGATTTCGGCAGCATTTCTCAGCTGTCAGCATGAACTCTGAAAAGTCTCAGGGTCTCAGCAAAGCACACGTCTCTCCCTGGGAGAGGAGACCGGGATTGAAACCGGGTCCTGCCACTGCCTGGCTGTGTGGCTCTGGGTGACATCACGTCCCTCTGAGGGCTGCTGTGAGGACTGAGCCAGTGCTCAGAATGATGCAATGCAGGGCCTAATAGCAGGTGGAAAACCTGCAATCTGTTGCCGTTGTTTCTCACCATTCTATGAGGGAGAAGATCCCATCTTACAGATGAGAAAAACAAGGCGTGGAGAAGTCAGGAAATCTCCACAAGGCCAGATGCTCCACGAAGGGCGCTGCTGAGACCAGACCCGGCATTCACACCCTACCCCAATTCTTCCTGGTCTAGGGTGTCCCCGGGGACAGGAGGTTGGCATGTACCTTGAAGTCATCCCTGTCCTTGGCCCAGCTCTTGGTGGCCACGTTGCGTGCCTGCCCCAGCAGCGCCTGCCCGATGGCACGCTCTGTGTGCTGCTGCAGCAGCTGCCCGACCTCCTGGGCCTCGGCCAGGAGCTGCTGCTGCAGCTGCAGCCGTGTCTGCTGCGCCTCCTGCTCCAGCCTGCCAGCCTCCTCCAGGACACGGGCCTCCTGGAGAGAAAGGAACAGGGAGGGGCCACGCTGCTGCCCTGCACAGAGACGCTCTGGCGGGGGCCAGGGTGCGGGGCCGGCCCTGCCAGGGCCCCAGGGCTGGGAAAGGGATGGAGAAAGGAGGGAAGAGATGACCTCTGGGCTTGTGGAAACCAGCACACAACGGACGAGCCTCGTGTCTGCTGAAGATTCCCCCTTTTCTAAAAGGGCAATTATTGAGCACCAACTGTGTGCCAATACCATCTTTGGCCCCTCACAAGATGGGAGGCCTTGCTCATCCTTCTAGAACACCATGAGACCTGAACACTAGGACAGATGAGGACACAAAGGCTCAGAAAAGTTAAGTAACTTTCCAAAAGCCACACAGCAGAGCCAGGTTTTGAAGGCAGATCTGAGTGTCTCAGGACATCACAGAAGCTGGGACAGGGCACGCAGGGTCCTGAGGACTGTCTTTCCTCATAGGAATAAGACAGAAAGAAGTGAGGGGAGTTGGAGCCAGGCCGGTGAGCCTTGCCTGCTCCCCCAGAGCTCTCCTGGGCAGAACTAAAGAGACTGTGGGCTTGTGCCTGATTCATGGGTTGGAGAACATTGGCTGCTCCCACAGGTTAGTGGCCGCGTGCGGGAGACCCCGAGTCAGCCAATGTGGGTTTAAATCCCAGCTCAACTTACAAATTCTTTCCTTCCACCTGTTGAAGGCTTCGCAGAGATTACAGAGGCCTTTGCTCCCACATCCCTGACGACAACCACACCCGTCTCTGATTTTGTATGGATTTTCTAGTGTAATTCTCATTAATGAATATCACCTGCACCAGAACCTTCTGGCCCATGGGCAGCCACTGTCCCCACCTCTTATGGGCTAAATTGTGCTCCCTCAAAACTCATATCCTGAAGCCCTAACCCCAGCACCTCAGGATGTGACTGTATGTGGAGATAGGACCTTTAAAGAGGCCATTAAGGTAAAAGGAGGTCATGTGGGTGGGCCCTAATCCAATCTGACTGGCGTCCTTATCAGAAGAGGAGATCAGGAGACAGACATGCACTGAGGGACGCCTACTTGAGGACACAGGGAGAAGGCGGCCGTCTACAAGACCAGGAGAGAGGCCTCAGGAGGAAACAGCCCTGCTCTCAGACGTCCAGCCTCCAGGACTATAAGCTGATACATTTCTGTTAAGCCGCTGTGTCCGGCAGCCCTAGTGAATGAATGAATGTCCCACCCTGCAACAAGAGGTGTGGTAGGATTTGGGTTTGGGCAAAGCCGGCTGGCAGGTGGGCCAGAAGAAGGGGCACTGCTGTCTAGGACGGGTGGGAGCTGCCGCGCTGGCCTTACCAGGGCTTTGAGCAGCTGCCACTGGTGTTCGTCCAGGCACTGGGAGGACCCCTGCTCCAGCGCACGCTGCTCACGCAGCTCCTGGAGGAGGCGCTTCTTCCCCGACAGCCTCATCTGCACCAGGGTGGCGAGGGCGCTGCCGCGGAGACCCAGCCTCCGGAGCGCCGAGCGCAGCAGCAGGTTGTGGCCCTGCAGGATGCACCGTGTGGACCTTGGAGGAAAGTGGTGGGGGCTGGCGTCAATGCTCTTGGCTTCGCTGGGCTCCTGAGAGACTCCCTGAATAGCCACACACCCCAGGGGCCTCTGCAGAAGGAAGTGGGTTGGAATCTCCTCACCCTCTGCCGCCCGTCCTCGTAGACGTGGGTGCTCACCTGGGCACTATTCAGCCATCTGCTCTTTCATGAACTTTTAAACTTTATCCCATCCTGCCCGGCTGTCCCATGCTTAGATGCAGCTGCCTAATAAGCCACTTGAGTTTCTTACGTCACTCTCAAAATCAACACATCCCAGACTGTAATATTGAGCTATTGTTGAGTTCCTACCTCAGTGATTCAAGTACAAAACCTCAGCTGCCAGAGAGGCCCAGCGTTTGCTTGTACACCTGGAGGTACTCACTGAGAGACTAAAAGGCACCCCAGAGGCCTGGCCACCAGCCTGCCAAGAAGGACGGGCCTGGCAAACACTGCAGGCTTTCCACCGCGGGCCTTTACCCTTGGAATAAGGAACCATTTTTCACAAAGACCTAATTCTGTATCAGCTAAGTCCCCAAATGGGTGCAGTTGACCTACCACTACCTGAAAGTGCTGTTAGAAGTAAGATAAATCCTCTCTGGAGGAAGATCACATCATTCGAAGTCATAAATTATCTCTACAATTTTTTATGCACATTCAATAAAAATAACCAGACATATAAACAGATAAGAATTAACCAAAAAGAAAAAGAAAAAGAGACAATAGAAACATACCTACAAGATATAAAAAAATGAATATAAAAATTGATCAATAAATGGGGAGTGACTGCAAATGGGCCAAGGGGCCTTCCTGAGGCGATAGGAATGTTCTAAATTTGGATTGTGGCGATGGGTGCAGAACTCAGTAAATTCACTAAAAATCACTGAATTATACTCAAAGTAAACATATGTAAATTACACCTCAAAAAAGCTGTTCAAAAAGGTTCCTGTGAAAGACAACTGTATGAAGTAGGTATCATCAGGCCCACTTTATAGATGAGGAAATTGAGGCTGAGAAATGTGAAGTTATTTACATTCAAAGGAAGGCAGGGCAGTCCATGCGTCCACCTTACAGATGGGGGCACTGAGAAGCACGGAGTGCCACAGGGGACACCAAGCCCCGATCCCTCAGAGAGCTGTACTCACTCTTCCGTGAGGCCGCCAAGTCGGCCCAGGACTCCACGGACAGTGCTCTCGTGGTCTTCCCGCAGGTGTGTCTGCAGCACCGTGGACAGAGCACACTCCTCCATCCACACCTAAACCCCGGGACAGAGGGACAGAGCATGCATGTGGTTACTCAACTGGAGTTCATTTCATCAATCTTGCTTTGTTGGCTTGTGCCTTTTGTTTCTTGTTTATAAAATCCCCCATCTCCTGTCATTAAGATTTTCTCCTGTAGTTTTTTTCTGAAAGTTTAAAATTTTTCCTATTTGCATTCAGGTCTTAAAGTATCTAAAGTTTATCTTCTGTGGAGTGAGGAAGAGATCTAATTTTCTCTGGATCAATGGATAACTAATTGTGCCAGCATTGTTTATTAAATAATTTATTTTTTTCTGACTTTCCTATAATGCTACTTTGTCTTACGTAATTAATATATACTCACACAGCTTGTTCCAGGCTATTTTGTTCTGTTGGTCTGTGTATTTCTGCACATGCTTTGACAGTAATTAAACATCACAGTATTATAGTAATTAAACATCATAGCTGCTAGGGCAAGTCCTTCCTTATTCTCTTGTTCAAAACTGTCTTAGCTATTCTTGGGTACTTTTTCTTTCATGTGACTTTTAGGATAAGTTGGTCAAGTTTAGGAAAGAAATTTAAAAAAAAAATTTCTTGTAATTGGGTTGATTTTATAGATTAGCTTGGAGAGAACTGCCATTTTTGCAAAATTGAGTTTCCTACCCAAGAATGTGGTGTTTCTCTTGTCTTTATGCCTTCAAAAACATTTTATCAACTTTTCCATTAAGCTCTTTTACATGATGGTGAGACTTATTTTTAGGTACCCTATAGCTTTTATTCTGAAGACGTTCTTTCTTTATATTATCACTAGGTGTGTTGCTGGTTTGGAGGAAATCTACTGGTTTGGAATATTGATTTTGCATGTGGCAACCTTGCAGAGCAATCTTAATAGTCGTAACAGTTTATCTGTAGATTCTTTTGTCAGTAGACATTCATATTCTACACAAAAATTCTCTGTAGGAGCATCAGCTCATCCTTACCGTGTGGTGCAGATCTTACTTTTATGGCTTGACTTATGGCCTGACTGGTCTATCTGATTTTCCGTGAGGTGGGGTTATTGTTTCAATTTGTTCATCTTTCTTTTCAAGTCCGTCACATTTTGCTTAATGTATTTTGAGGCTAAATTGTTGTATCTTCCTGAGGAACTGTCCCTTTTACACTACGTAATGACCCTCTTTATCCCTACAGAATGCTTTCTGCCTAATGTATGGTTTGTTGGATGTTTGTATCATGCACCATCTTTCTTTTGGTTAATATTTGCCCAGTATTTCACTTTCTTTTCCTTGACTTTCTAACTTTTGGTGTCACGATGACCTAGCTAGGTCTCTTGTAATACCACATATTTAGAATTTGCTACTATTGGCTGTGACTAAAGGTATGCTTGGACTTATCCCAAACACTGATCTTGTGTTTTCTAGTGTCCATGCTTCCTCTCTGCCTTGCCCCCTGCTTTCTGTCCTCTATTGCATTTATTCTTTATCACATATTTTCTTCTCTACCTTGGAAGTTATATATTCTACTTATTTTACTATGTCAATGCACTCCACGGATCTCAAGAAGCACACCTGCGGCTGAGCAGTTGGGGCTGTCTCTCTGCAGCGAGGGGGAAAGTGCACGCTGGGGAGCCCGGGCATCTGGGTGAAAGGGGTCGGAGGGTCAACTGATGGTCGGGTTGGGGGTTGAGCCATGGGAGGAGACCGGGCAGCTGGGGAAGCCGGCTGGGCTCCCGGCAGGGCTGTCAGGAGGCGGGTCCTGCCGGATTCTCCCTCAGTCTTATCCAGAGGGAGGGGACTCAGGGAGGCTAAAGCCACCTCCTCATCTCAGCCAGGATGGGGCGTCTGGTCTTTTGGGGTTTTTTTTAAGCCACATTTAATCTGCTGTTTAACTCATCCATTAAATTTCTGTTTTCATGACTACGATTTTCATCCATAAAAGTATATGTTTTTTAATCTGTCTTGTCTTTTTTCATAGTGTCTTGTTTTTAAGGCTATTCGTTCTTTTTTTATTGTTTTTAAAAACTTACTTTATAAGCATTTGCTAATAATGCCTTCATCTGAATTCCTTGGTGCTTGCTGTACACGCTAACTTTCACTTATGGTGGACTGCCCCTGTGTGTTTTCTACTTTTGGATGTTAGCTCATCTTCAATGAGGCTTTATCTGTGAAAATCCTATTAGGTCCAAGGCTGCACAGCCAATAAATAGCAGAGCAGGGACGGAAATCTAAGTCTGTCTGTCTCCATAGCTCAACTCTTTCCTAGCTGCACCATGTTCCTGACTGTCTTATATCACAAGGAGAAACATACCCTAACTCAGCACCTGCTACAACCATCACGAAGGTGAGAGTCCTTCCCTTTTCCTGATCAGCATATGTGGAAAAGGCTCTACCTCCACCTGGAGACCATGCCGCTGCATTCAGAATACGAGAAAACCAAAACCATGGCCAGGAGGGAAGGACCTGCAGCCCTGACTTTAGCTCTCCCGGGCATTGTGATTCATCACACATTCATGCAATCTCACAAAACCACACTGTGTCACCAGGCACATTTGGTTAAAGTCAGTCTTTGACTCCATAATCTATCAAAGTGCTTGGGAAACCAGAACATTCTAGAAAATCCTACATAGTCTTGATTCTTTAAAAGGTGAATTAACGTTGTCACTAAACTACATGGGGGACTAGTTAATGTGTGTTTGAGAATGCACATGAAACTGACAAGCCTTGTCAACATGGTTGGATGCAGGCCCGCAGATGCTTAAATCCAGGAGCAGAAAGCTGCTTCCATGGGTCAAAGTGCTCACTCTGGTCATTGCCTGGAGATCATTTTGTGGCCTCCGGTAAGTTATACGCTTTGTTTCAAACTCTCATATTGTCTCAGGACAAAGGGAAGGGAATGATGCAGCGTCCTCTAGAAACAGGCGGGCTCCAAAGTCCTTACAGGCAAGCAGTGGGGTGCTGGGGGTGAGGGAGGCATTGCAGTTATAAAAACTACGGTCAGGGCAGGCCTCATGTGAAAGTGACAGGGGAGCAAAGACCTAGAGCAGGACACAGTGAGGCAGCAGCACGTCGGGGGGGCCAGAGGAATGCAGGGGGCCGGCGAGGCTGGAGGGGGCAAGCCAGGGCAGGAAAGAGCAGGTTGAGTCAGGGGCTGCCAGGTCCTGACACGATAGGCCTTGTGGGGCAGGGAAGGACGCCGGCTTTTTTTTTTAGAGATGGGGTCCCACTCTGCCACCTAGGCTAGAGCACAGTGGTATGATCGAACTCCTGGGCTCAAGCGATCCTCCTGCCTCAGCCTCCCAAGTAGCTGGGATTACAGGTGTACATCACCACACCTGGCCATGTTTTTTATTTTTTGTAGAGACAGGGTCTTGCTATGTTGGCCAGGCTGGTCTTGTGATCCTCCCACCTTGGCTTCCCAGAGTGGGATTCTGGCTTTTATACTATGTGAAATGAGAAACCAACAGGGGTTTTGAGAAGAAAAGTAACACGATGCGACTTAGTGTCTTTATCAAATCTATTATGCTGATGATTGTAAGATGCTCAAGTATTTTAGGTGTCACTAAGAGAGAAAAGTCAGTCAGGTACAGTGGCTCACGCCTGTAATCCTAGCACTTTGGGAGGCCAAGGCAGGAGGATTGCTTGAAGCCAAGAGTTGGAGACCAGCCTGAGCAAGAGCGAGACCCCATCTCTAGTAAAAAAAGAAAAAATTAGCCGGGTGTGGTGGGCGCCTGTAGTCCCAGTTACTCGGGAGGCTGAGGCAGGAGGATCACTTGAGCCCAGGAGCTCGAGGTTGCAGTGACCTGTGATGATGCCACTGCACTCTAGCCAGGGCGACAGAACAAGACTCTGTCTCAAAAAAAAAAAAAAGAGAGAACAGTCACTGCCAATTAAATTAAGATGCAGCTCAATTTCAGGGATGTTAATATATTTTAAAATGTGAATTATTGGCATATAGTATGTCTTAGAAGTGTCAGTCTGGAGGGCGGTTGAGAATGGAGGCAGCCAGCTGTCCGGCTGTCGCAGGACTTCAGACCAGAGGCACGGGGGCTCTGACCGGGGTGCTGAGAGGGGGTGCTAACACATGCTCACATTCTGGATCAGAGAAGCCAGAACCAGCGGGATTTCCTGCCAACCAATGTAGCGTGTGAAAGGTGGAGGAGTCCAGGATGACCCCAAGGCTCTTGCTGCAATCAAGCGCAAAGTGGGCAGAAGGCTATGGACAAAGCAGGATGGCAGGCAGGGCCACAGCTGTCTTGGACACACTAAATTTACACGTTGCCATCATCCAAACGGAGCGTGCACGTAGAGCTGAGTTCATGGACAATTCCGAGTGGGAGGGATAAATTTTGGAGTTGTTGGTTCTCACTCCAACAACCCTTGAGGAACTGAATCCTGCCAAAAGCCTTGTGAGTGTGTTGTTCTAAGCTGCTATCATAGTTTGGGGGTTGTTTGTTAGGCAGCGTTAGAGAACTAACACAGATGGTGTGTGACTAAATCGGATCACCAGGACGGTGCGTGTGGACCAAGAAGAGGACTGCAGACCACGTCCTGGGGCTGTCCGGTGTGCAGAAACCAGGAACCAGCAGGGGAGAGTGAGAAGGAGCCACTGGTGAGCTGGGAGGAGAAGCAGGAGAGTCAACTGAGTGTTTCAAGGAGGAGGGTAGAGACCGCCTTGGCCAAATGCCACTGCTGAGTCCAGTAAGATGAGGCCTGAGTGCTCGGCGCAAAGGACAGCAGGTTTGATGATGAGGTGATGGAAACCTGCCTGGAGCGGGGTTCAGAGAGTCAGGGGAGACGGGGGAGCCAGGATACAAACTCAGGTGGACTGACTCTAGCGCTGGTGCTCTTACACTATGCTAGAGAGCACCCCAGCCGGCACATTCCCTGCGAGAAATGCAGATTCTTACATAGTGGTGTATGAGCTTCCTGTGGCTGCTGTAACAAATCACCACAAACTTAGTGGCTCACAACAAGAAGAATGTATTATCTTCTTGTGTATGTATACACTTCTGGAGATCAGAAGCTCAAAATGGGTCTCAAGGGGCTCCAAGGAAGGTGTTGGCAGGCCTGCACTGCTCCTCCAGGGGCTGGGGCAGGATCAGTTTCCTCCCCTTTTCCCTGGCTAACAGCCCCTCCCTCCGTCTTCCAACCCAGCAGTGGCTGGCCAGGTCTTTCTCCTATGGCATCACTCTGACACTGGCTCACCTAATAGGATCCCTGTGATAACACTGGGCCCAGCCAGATAAGCATGTCCCCATCTCAAGATCCTTAATCACTCTGCAAAGTCCTTTTTGCCTCATAACCTGCCACATTCACAGGTTTTAGGGATTTTGGTGTGGACCTCTTGGGGGGCCTGTGCTGCCTACCACAAGTGGACTGGGGGAAGCTCAGACACCTGCATCAGAGCAGGATTAAATTTTGAGAAATGAAAACTTATTCTGATTGTGTAATTCACAAATTCTATAATTTTTAACAACTTTCCTGAGCAACAGGTTATGAAACTACCAAGGCCTTTCTGGGTAGAAAACAATGTGGGGAAGGCAATTCCTAGTCTGGGTGTGTTTGCTGGTGCTTTTCAGGACTAATTTTCATCCAAAGCATAGAAAGTTCATTTCTCATTTTTTTATCAGCGAGGAAATATGGCAAGAGGGAGAGAACATGGATCTCTAAATATCTTGTGGTAATTTAAGGCAATTAAGCAATCAGTAAATTAATTATGACATATACACCTTGAGAAAACAGTCTTGGGTCATACTTATTTAATCAGTTGATGAAGTCATTACTCTTCTGCTTGTTTCTTGAATGCAAACCTTATCTTGAAAACATTCCCCACATGCCAAGGAAAATTCACAATCATATGCTCACAAAGTAAATAAATAAAAAAATTAAAAACAGAGCTATGCATAGTCTGATAATTGCCTAAAATATTAATAACTTACAACTCATAATCAGAGAGTTTTAGATGAACCACAGGTGTTTTATCATAAATGAAATTCTGGATTTTTTCACTGTCTGTATCATTAAATGATTCAATGGACATTGTGCAAAAGGTCTTAACTTGCATTACTTCACAGCAGCTTGTTGGCTATTTTGATTCCTAGTTTTCACAAAGAAGCTGGGGTTCTGGGACATTTAGCACATTGTGCAAAATCACAAAGTTGCAGGAGCTCAGTTAACTGGCTAAGGTCACACAGCCCGTGAATGTGTCTGTGCTAGCTCAAACCCTTGTCTTGAGCGCCCGAGGCTAGGGGCCTGGCTCTAAAACCACAGCGGTCTCCAGAAGGCCCTCACCCTCATTTGGTGAGTCCGCATCAGAGGCACATTGACTCACCAGGTGAGATTTCTAAGCCACTGAGGGTCCTCCTACCTCCCCAGAGACTGTAAATTAATTGGTCTGGGGCCCAAAATTTGGTACAAATTGGACAAATGTAACTTCACTTAGATCCCTTGGAAGAATATGGGTCAAGGTGACCCTGCAATAATTTCCAAAGCTGCATTATTGTTGCTGAGAATGCAACAAAGTTTTCCTGAGCACTTACTGTGTTGCAGCCACTGGGCTTTGAATAGGGGGTGTAAATATGAACATCAGGTTGCTGCCCTGAAGGAACTCACAGCCACGTGCAGGAGAGAGTCCAGTTACCTGTGACAGGGCAACAGGATGCAGCTATCAGAGGATTGAAATGAATTAGAAAGAAGTCTAAGAATTCAGCCAGGCAGGCAATGGGGCTGTGCCCACCCCCATGGCTGTGAATGGCCATGTGTTCGCATGACACTTTCCTCTATTTACTTCATATTTTCTGCAGCTCCAATGAATTGCTTTAGAAAACCTCTTTTAGATGCATCAGTCAGAGTGGTCTTTTGTAACTAACTGAAAACCCAACATAAAGAAACGGGTTGTTTCTGACAACAAGCACCTAGGAGTGGGTGGTCCGGGGCTGGGACAGTGGCTCAGTGCCACCACCAGGAACTCAGGCCATCCACGACTTTGCCACTGTCTGAGCACACCAGGCTCCATCCACATGCAGGCTGTCTCTCAGGCAGAGAAAGGCCTCCTGTGCATGTTCTGGGCAGGACATGGAATGCTGAAGAAGGGGGTTGCTCCAAGCAAGACTTGGCGTTTGCATTAGGAAAGAGAAGCCCCTTGCAGGTGCCATGCCTCGTCTCATAGGCCAGGGTCACGTCACTCAGCCACTACTATTTGCAAAGGATACCAAGCTATTGAGCGTGTTTGTTTTACAGCCTCTAGAGGGCAGAAGGCGAGGGAGAAAGGAAATGTGGGCAGTGTTGGTGGATGCCGAATTTGGAAGTCCCTTCTTTTATTTCATGGTTTTTAATTTTTAAAAATAAAATCAATGAGTATTGTAGTAATTTCCCGTTGCTTCTGCAACACATTGCTACAAAGTGTGGCTTCAAACAACACAAATTTATTACCTTAGAGTTCTGGAAGTTAGAAGTCTGAAATTGGTCTTAATGGGTTAAAACTGAGGTGTCAGCCAAGTGGTGCTCTAGGGGCAAATCTGTTCCTTCCTGTTCCAGCTTCTAGACGCTGCCGCTCCTGGGCTGACGGCCACACCCATCCAACCTCTGCTGATACCATCCCCTGCTCCGACTCTGACCCTCCTGCCTCCCTTTTATAAGAACCCTGGTGAGCACGCTGGGCCCACCTGGATAACCCAGCATCATCTCCCTTTCCCCACATCCTTAACTTAATCCCGTCTGCAAAGTGCCTTTTGCCATGTGAGGGGACATGTGCCCAGGGGCTGGGGATTAGGACATGGACATCTTCGGGGGACCATGATTCTGTCCACAGTATAGATCCTTGGTCTTAATAAGCAAACAGGCTTTCACTGAAAAACAGGCACCCCCCAGCCCATTCCCCTGGGAACCACCTTCCTTTCTGCTGCCATTTGGTCTGTTATTTATTTCTTTTGTTCTAAAATTATGTTTTGCTGCTCTTTCTTGATTTATCAACATAAGGCATTATCTCCTGACTTCCTACCGTGGGAGATGAGGGTGCTGCTCTCTTATCCCACCCCCGAGGGCTCCTGTGAAAGACCAGCAGTAGCAATGTTTGCAGAGCGCCTGCAGTAGGCACCAGGGGTGCTCACCAAACTCAATGTCTTGTTCTTCTTAGTAAGTTTCCAAAATGCCCCTGCATTCCGAAATGCACGCACCTGCTGTTCTTGCTGCAGGAGCTCCTGGAACAGTTTCCACTGCTGCCTCCGGAAGCGATCCGACTGCCCCAGCTGCCGGGCGGCGTCCTCCCGCACCTCCTGTCTCAAGTAGTCACACTCCACCCGGGGGAGGCCAGTCACGCCTGGGAGCCTCTCAAGGAACAGGACGTCCACAAACTTCTGGAAAGTGTCTATGGTGCTGCAGTACAGCTCCTGAAGCCAAGAACCACAGCTGGGGTTATGGGGGACGGCAGGACCCCACAGAGGGCCTGAGCTTCCCTCTGCCCCTCCTCCACACGCCTCCCGCAAGACACAGAGGAGATCCAGAGATGGGAGCTCTCAGATCACATGCATGCACGCACAGACACACAGTCACACACACGTGCACACGGACACACGGTTGTACACACACTTATATATCCACACAGACTTGTACATACACACAGACGTGCACACACTCATACACTTATGAATGCAGACACAGCACATATACACACATGACACTCATACACACTTGCACACATACACACACACCCCTACACATACACAGTCTTGGGACACACTGCTGCCTTCAAGCCCTCTCACCTCATCCAGCCAAGCGCCAGGCACGCCCCTGCCCCAGTGAGCTCTTCATATCTGGCATCCCCTCTAAGTCACAACCGGGCCTCCCCGGGTCACCATCTGGATCATTTGCACAACCCCCACTGGTCTCTCCGTCTCCCTGTCCACCCTCCACAGGCAGGTGAGTTACTGGCAGAAACCTCAGAGCTTACTGTGAGCCCCCCCACCCGCTCAGATAACCTGCACAACCTCCACACCCCTCCCAGGGAAAGCCACCCGGCAGGGCTCCCAGGCAGCTCCGAGTCTGCCCCAGCTGTCCTGCCTCCTGTCTCTTCATCCTGTTGCCTTCATCCCGCCTCCCCAGCCCTAGTTTCTTTCTAAAAATGTATTTCTTTAAATTATGGGAAAAAAAATCCCACACCATAGATGGATAATAATATTAAACACCTGTGACTCAGATCTTTTTTTGTTGTTGTTGCATTTAACACACCAAAGCCTACAGGTTAAGCTGGATTCCTTTATGTGCCCCCCGCAGCCCTTTTCCCCTCCGCCCATCCCTGTGAACTCAGTGTCTCCCTCCAGTTTCCCTTTCTCCACTTTCAGTATATATGACGTTCATAAACGTGGCTTTTGGTGTGCGTGTTCATTAACATGTACTGGCATCTCATTGCATGTTTCATTATGAGGATGCTTTTTCAAGCCTTTGCCCCGTCTCTAGTCACTTTGCAGAGTGAAGAGGAATGGACTCCTCCTCTCCCTGCAAAATCCCCCAAAATAATCCCTTCTCAGAAGCCTTCCTCGGGCCACTCAAACTAACCTGGGCATTTCTGACCCTGGCTCCCACAGCTCATTGGCTAGCCCACCAGGGCATCTAAACCACAATTTATCTGTCATCCCCCTGGACCACAGTTCCCTGAGAGTGGAGGCTGTATTGTACTTGGGTCTGTACCTGCCTCTCACATCCTAGCACCAACCTAGCACCTGACTACTGTTTCTCACTGTATCGTGTACCAACATGACTAGAATGCTGGCTTCCCCCACTCTACCTAGGAGCTCTCCACACATGTTCTGAAACTCAATCGAGGTCTCCTTCTCTGGCAAGGCCCCCTGATCATGGGATTAGATTGGGTGCAATGTGGTTTAGCTGAACACCTGCTTTCCTTCCTGCATTCTGGAATCTCAGTACATGCTGGGCACGTGACTGACCCCAACAGAAACCCTGGACTCCTAAGCTCAGGTAGCTTCCCTGGTAGACGACATTTCACACATGCTATCACAACTCATTGCTGGGGGAATTAAGTACATTCTGTGTGACCCCAGGGGGAGAGGATACCTTTGCATCTGCAGGGCCTAGCAGAGTGAGTGGCAAATGGTAGGGAATAATAATTATAATGGTTAACAGTTATTAATTCTTACCACTGCCCGAAAGTCATAAATACTGTTCTTGTATAATATCACTCAATCCTTACAGCAGTCCAATCAAGATGTTCTATTATAATTACCATCATTTTACAGACGAGGAAACCAAGGCACAGAAAAGGTAAGTAACTGGGACATAGTTTGTAGATGGTAGGTCCTGGCTGTTGGACTCTTGGACTTATACTCTTAACCAGTATGCTATGTGGATAACTGGTTTTTTGAAAGAAAAATAAACATATTCTAGTATGATGTATGTACCTAGGTCATACATGGTGGGCTCAATGACTGTAAGTTAAATTTAATTCCAATGTTAAGTAAACCCAATGAACGTCACACTCTAGACGGCAAGCCTGACTTTGGTCAGAATAAAGTAACCATGACAGGGTGTAAGAGACCTGTACCCCTTCAAAAGATTTAGAGATTCCACTTGTGACAGGGCTGACCAGATACTCTGCACAAACCCTCCCACTAAGGATGAATGAAATAAAGAGCTGAACAAAATGATTGCTAAATCTTCATAAAAGTTGCAAAGATTTGCAAGATGCTGAAGAGCACGTGGGCCCTGGTCTGGGAGAAGACACATCTGGAGGGGCGTGCCCCGCCCGTGGGGCTGCTTTCGCCTGGGCAAATGGGTCAATCCAGAGGAGAAGGCTGAACAGCTGAGCAGCACTGTTGACGGCCTGAAGCTGTCAGGGGCATGAAGGTTGGATTTCATGGCTCAACACAGGCAGGGGCCTGGTAAACCCTTCCACACTTAGCCTTGGGACCCAAAAAGCTGCACTGGAGAAACATGAATGAAAAGAAACAGAACCAGTCCAGACTGGTTATGCAGACTGTTACAATATTTAGATTGTCCTGGATATTTCAAGCCCTGACATTGAATTAAGATGACCTTGGATTGCTAGAGGTCCTGTCATCTGGCAAAAGCAAAGGAAAAATCCTCTTTGGAAGAGGAGAACATCAGCATGTACCTGGAAATATTTCTACAAACAAATGTGCAAATTTGAAATATAGTACACGAAATATAAACACACACATGAAGAGACAAGACAATATGACCAAACACCTACATAAACAACAGACATCAAAAACAAACCCACAAGGTACTCAAGAGGGTACAAGAAAAAGTATAATTATAAGACATGGACTTTAATGTATTGATGCTTACTATGCTCATGAAGTTAAAAACCACTCTTAAACCTTTAAGCAAGGGGCTGGAAATTATAAAAAGTAATACTCCTTAGTTTAAAAAGAACCAACTAGTAGTTCTAGAATTGAAAAATATTGCCCAATGTCAAGAACTCAATGTACAGGTTTAATTACAGTTGAGCTGAAGAGAGAATTAGTATACTGGAAGACAGATCAGAAGACATTACCAGGAAAAAACAAGGAGAGACTCAAGGACGGAAAATATGAGGGAGAAGATAATGGCCCAGAAGATACAATGCGAAGGTTTAACATGTCTCACTGGAGTCCCTAAAGGAGAGAAGGAAGCGTGTGCACAGAGTAATGTCTGGGGAGTTAATGAAATTTCTCACACTGATGAAAGAAATTTACAGATGAGGAAATTGAGGCTTATTCTGTATGTGTAACAGAGAAGTCAAGTTGTAAGAGTCTACATGGAGTTCCAGTGCCTGTAACCCTGATTGATGCTACTCAGGTAAATGTTTTTAAAAGAATAAATGAATGAATGAATGAATGAATAGCCAGCATCTAGTAAACATAGGGTCACGTTCGCTATATGAATGGCAGATAAAATAGCCTTTAAGAAAAAAAGCATGATTAGACACAAAGGGGGTCACTTCCTAATGCTAAAAGGTTTAATTCACCAGAAAGATGAAAAAGTTCTAAATTTGTATGGACTTAATAGTATTACCTGAATCAACTCAATTTGCCAAATTAACAGAACAGAGGAGAAAAAGATGCCGATTACCTCAGTAGATGAAGAAAAAAAGGCATTTTACAAAATTTAATTTCTATGCATGAGAAACATACTTAGCAAATTAGGAATGGAAAGGAACTTCCTTAACTTGATTAAAGAAAAAAAAAAAAACCAGCTATAGCAAACATTACACCTAATGGTGGAAACTACAAAACAGTATCAAGAAAAATTAAATTAAAACCTAAATAAATGTTGAGATAGACCATGCTTCTGGATTGGAGGACTTGATATTACAAACACGTTAATCTCACCCAAATTGACCTACAAATTCAAAATCCTAATCAATAACTATATAGGTTATCAATTGAAGCTACATACTCTTTAACCCAACAATTCCACTCCTTGTATATATCCAAGAGAAATGTGTGCACACAGCACCTACAAGAAAGTTCATGTCAGCCACAAGTGTAACAGGCTAACAAGGAGACTCCAAAGTCCATCAGCAGCAGGGTGGATACATGTGCAGTGATGAATTAATACAATGGAACTCTGCGGCAAGGAGGAGGAATGAACTACTGCCTCACGCAACCACGTGGGTGGATCTCACAAAAGTACAGTTGAGCAACAGAAGGCTGACAGGAAAGAGTACGTGCTCTATGATTCCATTTATGTAAAGTTCAGAAACTGCCAAAGCTACAACAGTGTTCAGGGATGTGCTCTGAGGTGCACAACTGTAAATAAAACCAAGGATCTGATTTCTGTATCAGCTGGATAATGGCTCCCGGGAGTGGGGGGGAAAGATCAGGAAGAGTCACAGGGGGTTTCTGGGGTCCCAGCCACATTCTCTTTCTTGTTCTAGGTGGTGATTTTATGGATGGTTTTTAATAATCATTTGTTAATTTGTAAGTTTATGCTTTATCCATTTATTCATATGCATTATATTTCTCAATAAAAAACAGTTTAATAATACAAGAGTGATGGACATTTTTTCCCAGCCTCTGAAAAAAATTCCAATTTTCTGCCAGGAGACAGGTTTTTTTTGGAATTAAAAAACCTTGGACTCCATCATTCTACAGCTGTGGTTGGGACACCGAGACAAACCTTTTTCTTTATTGTCCATGATTGTCAAACCACAAAAATATGGGTTTTGCAAATTAAAGAAAGGTTAACTTTGTAAAAGCTACATGGTCCATTAGTCTAGGCTCTTTCTAATAAGAAATGTGCTAGATCCTGTCTGCTCCCTGCAAAGAGTCAAGTCTGCATTCTTTGTTGCATGCTCTGACAGGACATAAAACACATCACTTCCCACTTAATGCTGGCACATGTCATGTAGGAGACACTGATTTATTCTGTGCCTGAAACAGAACCAGAATTAATTGCATTATTGCTCTCTCAGTATGTGTAAAAGGATCAGGACAGCAGGGGACTCTGGGCAGAGAGGCTGGCCCTGGGCCTCAACCCTAAGCTCAGGATGATGTCCCCCTTCCCCTCACTCAGAAGCACACACAGACCAGCAAAGGCAACCACTCCCCCTTAGCTCGCTCCTTCACCTGGGTCTCTGCCTGTGCAGCCTCACCCAAACCACCAAATGCCCTCCCCCCAGTTTCTCACAGAGAAGTGACTTGGGACAGGGAATGTACATGTAGTCTGCAGCCTTTAAAAGCTTACTTAATATACCCAAGTCTCAGTTTTCTTATCTGTAAAAGGGGGCAGATAATACCTGCTTTAAAGGCTGATTACGAGGACTTGAAAGGATTTATGGGGAATGCCTGGCACACAGCACACAGCAAGAACTTAATAAGTGCTAACTGTTATCATCTGACAAAAGTTGGAAAAGTTGGTGTGTGGCTCTCAGTGTTATTCATTGTTATTTTTATTCTAGGAAGAAAGCATTTGGGGGAAGAGAGTTGGAAACGACTCCCTCCGGGCAGAGGCAGCTTTGTCTGGTTTGTTTGCAGGTTGAGTAGGAGGAGGGTGTTCCTGGCAGAGGAACAGGGGCAGACAAGGGCAGGTGGCCCAGTGGGGCTGAAGTACAGGGTGTCAGGGGAGACACAGGACTAGCAGGGGGCCAGCACCATACTGGGGGCCCAGATGCCACACCAGGGAGTGGAGGCCTGGGGGACTGAGGTTCAGGTAAGGCACGGATGTGGCCAGGTGTGAAGATTCACTGGTGAAGGTGGGCCGTGACTGAGTTGACGGAATGGATCCTGCCAGGATACCCTGGACACGCCCAGCCCTGGGAAGTCTTTTGTTCCTCATCACAGGAACCAAAAACGCTCCCCTGTAGGGACCATAGCCTGGTTGTTTTGAAGATGCACATTTAATGGCTTCAGAGTAAGGTGTGCTCAGGTTCCCATGACAGGACAGTCCTGGAAAGCACAGGTGAGCTTGGGTCTCTTAAAAACAGGCAGTGGGTAGGACCAAGGGTCAGCAGACCCAGCACCTGCAGCTCTGGGCCACTGGACAGCAGTGTGACCACGGACCAACTCCCTTCCCCTCTGGGCCTCTTCCCCCGACAAAGGAGGAACAGGATACCTGTGCCACGAACTTGCAGAGATGTTGGGAATTTGCACAAAACACCTGGGCGGCTTGACACACTGCCTCCAGTTCTTCCTCTCTCCCAGCACCCAGGCCCTTTGCAGCATAACTCTGCAGGCCTCCTCACAGCGAGTGCAGAGTCCTTCCCTGGCCCTTTATCTCTGGGTTCCGGCGTGTGACTTGTTTAGGCTGGCAGACAGAATGAGGTGGATGGAAGGGAAGTGTGCTGCTTGGGAGGCTATGAGAAGAACATGCCCAGGCTAGCCCACTGGTCTTAGAGGAAGATGAGAGACACGCGGAACAAGGCCAACTCATGTTAATCAAGCCAGCCCAGATCAGCCAGCCACTGGCCATGGCACAGACATTGGGAATAAATCTGTTATTTTCAGCCACCGGGCTTTGGGGTGTTTTGTCAACAGCATGATTGTGGCCATAGTCACGTGGTACACTAGAGGGAAAGGGTCCTAAAAATGAAAACTCTAGCATAAATATGTGTTTTGTCCTTACAGCATTCATAGGTTCATTCTTCAAATGTCTCTTGAGCCCGTACTATGGGCAAGGCTCTGCGCCAGGGACAGTGCGGTGGACAGTGCAGCAAACGAGGCAGGCATGGGCCTGGGCCTCAGGGAGTTCCCAGCCCAGCAGGGGTTAGACATTGCATAAGTGCTCACCACAGGCCGTGACAAGTCTCATGACAGGGAGGATGGAAGTCCTAGGTAGACTGGTCTGGGAAAGGTCAGAGAAGGGCTCCCTGAAGAAGTGACATTTCAGCTGAGACCCAAAGAATGAGAATAAGCTGGCTGGGCAAAGCTGAGGGAGTGATAGGAAAAGAGTTTCACAGTGGAAGAGCATGTGCAAAGGCACTGGGGTGGGAGGGACCAGGTACCTTTGGGGAACACAGAGATGTCTGAGGTTAACTGGAAGGCAGAGAGCAATGGACATCACTCCAGAAGGGGTGATGAGTGGGCCAGGCTGTGTGGGCCTTATGGGTTAGGTCAGGTGGGACTTATGGGCCAGGATGGGTGAGTGTCATGGACAAAGCTGGGTGGCCTCTTGGGCCATGTTAAGTGGGTCTTGTGGGCCAGCTTGGGTGGGAGCTTCATGGGCCAAGCCAGGAAGGCCTCATGGCCAGACTGGGGGCAGTTTGTAGACAGGCTAGATGGACAGGCTAGACTAAGCTAGGCAGGTGATCATTGTAGGCCAGATTAGGGATATGTTGGACTTTATTCTGAGAGCTATGGGTAGCATTTTTGGGTTAAGTGGGTTCTTTCGTATGGTCAAGAACTCACAAGGAAAGTAGCCAAGAATTCCTGGATGAGAGAGGTTAAGTGATATGGACTAGGCCACGCAGCTGGTATGCAGCTCAAATGGGCCCACAGCCTGATCTGATTCTTGAATTACTCTTCTTTCCTTTGCACCTTTTTGCAGGGAGGTGAGGTAGTTGTGAAAATTACTAAAAGGAAAGAGGGGTAGCATGTGATACCACAAGGGTACTGGCAAGTTTTACTTCTGCAAATAAAGAAAACATAAATTAATTATCCCAGTAGTTTTATTAAATTAAAATAAAAAGCAGACAAAAACATACACTGGGGAAAGGACACCCTATTTAATACATGGTGCTGGGAAAATTAGATAGCCATGTGCAGAAGAATGAAATTGGATTCCTATCTCTTACCATATTCAAAAATTAACTCAAGGTGGATTAAAGACTTAAATGTAAGACCTGAAACCATAAAAATGACAGAAGAAAACCTAGGAAAAACTCTTCTGGACATTGGCTTAGGCAAAGAATTTAAGACTACGACCCCAAAATCAAATGCAACAAAAACAAAAATAAATAAATGGGACTTAATTAAACTAAAAAGCTTCTGTACAACAAAAGAAATAATCAACAGAGTAAACAGATAACTTACAGAACGGGAGAAAATATTCACAAACTATGTATCCGACAAAGGACTAATATAAAGAATCTACAAGGAACTCAAACAACTCAGCGCGAAAAAATCAAATAACCCCATTAAAAAGTGGGAAAATGACATGAATAGATATTTTTCAAAAGAAGATAGACTAATGGCCAACAAACATATGAAAAAATGCTCAACATCCCTAATCATTAGAGAAATGCAAATTAAAACCACAATGAGATACCACCTTACTCTAGTCAGAATGGCCACTACTAAAGAGTCAAAAAACAGTAAATGTGGGTATGGACGTGGTGAAAAGAGAACATTTATACACTGTTGGCAGGAATGTAAACTAGTACAACCTCTATAGAAAACCGTATGGAGATTTCTCAAAGAATTAAAAGTAGATCCAGTAATCCCACTACTGGGTATCTACCCAAAGGAAAAGAAGTCATTACATCAAAAAGTTACCTGCACTCATATGTTTGTTGCAGCACAATTCACAATGGCAAAGATATGGAATCAGCCTAAGTGCCCATCAACTGTTGAGTGGATAGAGAAAATGTGGTGTATATATACCATGGAGTACTACTCAGCCATAAGAAAGAATGAAATATTGTCTTTTTCAGCAATTTGGATGTAACTGAGACCATTATCCTAAGTGAAGTATCTTAGGAATGAAAATCAAATACCTCATTTATAACTTATAAGTGGGGGCTAAGCTATGGGTATGCATTGTCATACAGAGTGGAATAACAGTCACTGGAGACGCCAAAGGTGGGAAGATGGGTCGGGGGTGAGGGATGAAAAATTACCTAATGGGTACAAAGTACACTGTTCAGGTGACGGGTGCACTAAAAGCCCAGACTTCCCCACAATACAATACATCCACATAACAAAACTGCACTTGTTCCCCCAAATCTATTGAAATAAAAAATAAAAAGCCACATTCCCTTAGCCTGCTCCTATAAAGGTGTATCCCAGAATATCCCAGACTATTTTTCTCAGTGTTTGCAGCCCTGATGATGCTTTATCTCCCTTTAACCCTAATAAAGGACCATGGAAACTCACTTGCCCTATACAGCACCTGTGGACACCTGCTTTCCAGATGCATAGGCATATGGTACCTGTGCTTCTATTATTTCTTTGCCAAGATTGACCTCAAATAGACTACTGCCCAGAAAATCAGTGTTTTGATGTTTCTTCAAGAACTGATCTCTTTTACTGTTTGGAAATTTACTGTTTCTGTCTGCAATAGGCAGAATAACAGCCCCCCAAAGATGTCTGCATGCCACTCCCTGGAACCTTTGGGTGTGTGAGCTTACACAGGCAGAGAGACTTCACAGACGGGATTGAGGTAAGGATCCTGAGAAGGGGAGGTGACCCAGGCGGGCCCAATGTCCTCACAGGGCCCTTATATGTGAAAGAGGGAGGCAGGAAGGTCAGAGTCAGAGGAGGGGATGTGACGATGGGAACAGAGGCAGGAGTGACGCCGTTGCTGGCCGTGAAGACGGAAGAAGGGGCTGTGAGCCAAGGAATGTGGGTGGCCTCGAGGAGCTGGAAAAGTCAAAGGAACAGGTTTTGCCCTAGAGCCTCCAGAAGGAAGGCTCCAACCATGCCAACACCTTGATTTTAGCCCAGTGTGACCCACAACAGACTTACCACCTCCAGAACTGTAACATAATAACTTTGTGTTGCTGTAAGCAACTAAGTTAGTGGTAATTAGGTAGAGCAGCAATAGGAAACTAATACATTATCTTCAGAATGCTAATAATTTAGTTGATTGATATATTAACTGATTGATTGATTCATTTATCTGTCAATATTGATTGCCTAGACTGCGTCATCCCCTGGGGTCTAGCAGAGAAATGAACAAGCCTCAGCCTTCCACCGAGGATGGCACATTCCTTCTCCTTGTCCAGCAAATCACTACTCCCCACCTGCGTGTTATGAACACTGAGCCTGACTCCAAGGCCAGCCAGCTGAGTGACCTTGAACAGACACTTTAAGCTTCCATTGACGTGCAGTTCATTTTGAACAAAGAGGGGTCTGGCCTTTACCCTTGGCTCCTGGGAGGTGACCTCTAAGCCCCTGGAATTTTCGGCCTGATTGGAGTGTTTACTCACCTGGGGGCCTTGAGCCACGCAGACAGTCTCCTACACTAACAACATGATTTATGGTGGGGGCCTTGGGAAACGCCATATCAGCTTGACCTCGGGAAGGCTGGAGGCTCAGGGCAGCTGCGTGGGTAGTCAGCCATGCCAATGTGGCTGAACCCCAGTGAAAACCCTGGGCACCAAGGCCTGGGTGAGCGTCCTCTGTGTGCCTTGTCATATATCGTGGCCAGGAGGGGTTAGCGCTGTCCCTGACTCCACTGGGGAGGACAGCTGACAGCCCTGCGCGGGGAGCTCTCCGGCACTCTACCCCCTCTGCCTCTTCTCTTGGCTGATTTTAACCTGCATCTTTGCTGTCATCGGCCCTAGCCACGAGCCTAACAGCTGTCAGCGCGTTCTGTGAGTCCTTCTGGTGAACAAGAGGACCTGAGGGTGGTCGCAGGCGCTGCTCTGGGACACTTCCTAAGTGCCTGTTGTTACCACCGTGTGCTCTGGGGACAGAGTTCGATCTTTCTCACTTCTCAGCCCTAACTTCCCGCGGCAGCCTGCCACTGAGAAGCCCCAGCACGATAAGGCTGCGATTCTACCCCCTTCCCCCAGGAGCCTTCAGGAGAAACAGTCAGACGTGACACCCAAGCAGACAAGAGGGTCTGCATGGCCCCCAGAATGCGATGACGCCAAGCTCCGCTCAGGCTGTGTCGTTGTCAGGACGACTGTGGGCTCGTGACAGCACCTGTTTGTGAGGTGCGGAGCCACAGAGCTCATGTAACTCACTAGCGTCCATCTCAAGCAAACTGAGAATTTACAGTTTGTTTAAAGGCCAAGAGGCAGTGGGAATTTAGAAAAATCCACTTTTCTCTGCAGCTCTGAGAACCATGAGGTGGCAATCAAACTTACCTCACCACCACCGTGCCTGCAGTATCACGACTGGCATCAGGCCCAAAACAAGGGTAAAACGATGCCTCTACGTGACTGGGCCCGGGCAGCGGGAAGCCAGACAGCAAGGCACACTACCTTGTGAGCACATTCTGCGCACAGACGCCTTCCTAGACAGTGATGGAGAGCAACGATGATGACGGTGACACATTTTGAGTGCCCGCTATGTGCCTGACACTCTTCTCTATGCTTTACAGGGGTGACCTTATTTAATCCTCTTAGTAGGCATAGGAAGAAGGCATCTTACCCCCACTTTAACAGAGGAGGAGGCAGGGATGTTGACCATCCAAGCAGACCCAAGTCCCTGGCTTTCTCACCGCCCTGTCAGCACCATCTTCGTCCAGACCCCAAGGTCTCCTGCGTGGGCCACTGCGATGCCTCCCGCCAGGGCTCCCTCCCTCCACCTGTGCCCCCACAGGCTGGTTTCCGCATGGCAACCAGAGGGATCTTTGTAAAACATAAAGCAAGTCAATTCTTTATTCATAACACGCTGGTGATTTCCTGTCTTACTCAGAAGTAAATGCAAACGTCTTGGGATGGTCTGCAAGCCCTCCAAGACGAGGCTCTCTGGCCTCACCCCCCACCTGTTTGCCCCTTCCTCCTGGCTCCCCCGCTGCCCTCACTCTGGCCTTCTTGCTGCTGCTGTTGCTGCTGCTGTAGCCCCGAGCATGCTCCTGCCTCTTGAGCTTTATAAAAATAAGCACTTGAACTGTACGGTTTGCAGCTGCATCCCTGGTGCTGCACAAAGCAGTGCTCAATAACACTTGTTGAATGAATGAATGAAGGAATGAATGCATGAGTGAACAAACTCTCCTGAGGTCACCAGTTAGCCAGCAAGTAAGTAGAATCACACTCCGGACCCTGGACCCAGATCTGGGCTCACCCCAATGGGGCGCAGTGCCTCCTGCTGACCACACTCCGCGGGGCAGGGGAGGGATTTCCTGAGCACCTGCCCTGTGCCAGGCCCCGGGCCTCAGACCTGCCCTCCTGTGCTCGGTGCTGCCATGAAGGTAAAGAGGTTCCCTGTACCCACTGAACAGAGAGAGAAACTGGAGCTCAGTGCAGGGCAGGCCCTGCCCAAGGACGCCCAGACAGGAGGGCACGGCCCCACTCCAACCCGCAGCAGAGGATTTCAGCCTCCTCCTCTTGGAATATCAAGTGAAGCAGTTTCCAATAACCAAAGGCAATGATTTCCACATTAAGGAATGTAAAATAAACCAAGCTACCTGGAACCTAAGGGTTTGAGATGAAATGACTAAGTCAATGTAAGGAAGTAACTCTGGACTAATTCTGGGAGACAGGCCAACATGGGCCTTTGGCCACTTCCCTTAAAAACATCCATGTAGATGCAGAGAAATATGCTCACCTCCACGTTGCCCCTTGACAGCCTCTTATGCAGCGCATGTCCACGTGCCTCCTCCCGAAACATCACCCCTCATTCACACCTGGCAGCCTCTCCTGACAGCAGATAAAAGGGCTGTCTTCACTTTCTTGGCCCAAGCTCTCATGGGCCCAGATACTAGACCCACGCACAGAAAAACCAAATGCATGATATCCTAAGGACGTGGCTGGGACAGATGAGGCCACGGTCACTCCAGCATCTTCGAGAAAGCTTTGCTGAAACTCATGTGTTTACCAGCACCCCCTGAGGCTGGCACTTGCCTACACATGGCTGCATTTACTCCCTGCAGCAATAATTGCTAGGGGTTTTATCTCTGCTTTGTGGAGGAGGAAAGAGGGATTTAGTTGATCAAGATCTTAGATTCAAATCCCAGCTTAGGTGGCAAGTGCCAGCCTGCTGGAAACGTCCCCTGCCAGAGGGGAGCCCAGGTGGGCCCAGGGGGTACAGGGTGGGCATGAACAGCACCCCAACCCGGCGTCAGCTCCTCGGATTCTCACCTCATCCTCTCCAAGACAGTGGTTCTCAATCTTTGCTGTGTGTCAGAATGTCACTAAGATCAAGGACACGGAGGCACAGGTTAGATAACTTGCTCCAGATCACACTCCCACTAGGTAAGTGGCCTGTCTGAGACCTGAATCCAGGCGTCTAGTGCCAGAGCCCGGTCTTCCCACCGTTCTGCTGCACACCCACACTGCACTGAAGTGAGAAAGGCTTTGTTTTAAATCCCATCTGCACTGCCTGCTGGCTGTGTCAAACTTGAGTGAGATACTTGGGCCAGCACAGAGAGGTGATGTAACCAGCCCAATGTCACACAGCACTCAGAGGGGGATTGGAACTCAGTTTCCTCACTCCAGCCAGGGATCTGAGTCTTGACTCCTCAGGAGACAAAAGTTGTTCCTTTCCTGCCTGGGGGGCCTGGGGTTTTGATAAATTGAGTCCCACTCTGCGCATTTCTCAAGAAAACCCTTCCTCATTACTCATCTCTGAAGAAAGGTAAGTGGAGTGTCTTCCTCACAGGACGCTCATAAAGATTAAACGATCAAATACTCAGAAAGCACTTGAAACAGTGGCTGGCCCCAAACAAAGACTGGTTCCATATTCTTTTCCCGTGGCTGCCATGACAAAGCACCACAAACTGGGTGGTTTAAAACAACAAAAATTGATTCTCTCACAGTTCTGGGGACGAGAAGTATGAAATTGGGGTATTGGCAGGGCTGCGGACCCTCTGCAGGCTCTAAGGGAGGGTCCCGCCTTTCCTCTCTGGCTTCCGGTGGCTCCAGGTGTTCCTTGGCTTGTGGCCACATCACTCCAACCTCTGCCTCCATTGCCACGTGGCTCTCTTCCCTGCGCCTCTGTGTCTTCGCATGGCCTTCACATAAGGACACCAGTCACTGGATTTAGGGCCCACCCTTATCCACTATGACCCCTTCTTAACCACCTGCATCTTCAAAGACCTTACTTCCAAGTTTAGTCACATTCTGAGTTTCCAGGTAGACATGAAATTTTGGAGGACAGTGTTTAGACTAAATTGTGTTTCCCCTAAATTCTCACATTGACACCCTAACCCCCAATGTGACTGCATTTGTATACAGGGCCTTTAAGGAGATAATTAAAGTTAAGAGAGGTCATGAGGGTGGGGCCCTGATGTGATAGAACTGGTGTCCTCATAAGAGGAATAGACACCAGATATCTCTGCCCCCCACCCCCCTGCACTCTCACAAGTACAGCGGAGAAACCACGTGAAGACACGTGAGAAGGCAGCCATCTGCGGGCCAGGGAGGGAGACTTCACCAGAAATCAAACCTGCTGGCACCTTGGTCTCAGACACCCAGACTCCAGAGCTGTTAGAAAATAAATTCCTGTTGTTTAATCCACCAGTCAGTGATATTTTGTTCTGGCAGCCCTAAAAAATACAGACACTATTCAACCCAGTACAGCCACCATCATGACAATGGTTTGTACTTCAGCTTTTGCACGTGTTGCTTTCTGCCTGGGATGCTGTCTGACTCCTTGTCCACTTGGGGCCCATCTTCTCCAAAGCTTGACTTGGGCATCGCCTCCTGCAGACTGCCGCCCTTGACTTCACCTGTGCCCCCTGGGGGTCCCTGCCCTGCTTCTCTGCACTCATGAGCAGGGATGTCACAACGGGAGCCAATGTGGACTGGACATGTCCCGAGTGCCAGCTGCTGTCTCACAGCCTCACACGAATTCAGTCCTCATGACACCACCATGAAGAAGGACTATCACTGTGCCCATTTCACAGGTGGGGAAACTAAGAGCTAGAGACCACCGCCCCGGCATTGTTGATTCCTTTACAACCAGAAGGCCAGGCTTCCCCTTTCTGCCAGCTGTAAACGCTGCCTGGGGCAGGGGCTCCGTCTTGCTCAGCATCATATTCCAGTGGTCCCTGCCCCTTCGGAGGGCTCAGGTGCTCTCTCCTGTTCTCTCTAAAGCCAGCCTGCAGGGCAAGCACGGCAGGCTTCACCTCCCTATTCCAGACTTGCATGAGGTTGCACGGGGAGAAAGAGGTGGTGCCGGCACCTGAACCCAGGCCCCCCGACTCCAAGCCCAGTGCTCCTTCCTAATCACTGCTCTGCACGGATGACACCCCCCAAATGCTGGGCCTATTTCTCATCCTGGGAGAACTGACTTCCAGAGACCTTTGCCTATAGGGACATTTGGAGGTAAGAGTCCCGAGTGCACCAGAAATGGAAGGTGCTTCAAATAAGGCCCTGGCCAACCTCCTCAGTCTCTGATGGGGGCAGGGACGACCCCATGGAGGGGATGTGGCCTGCCTGGGTCACCCAGCCAATGAGTGCTGGGAGACCCTAGCCTGCCTCTAGGGTCTCCGGCCAGGGGGATGCAGGAGGATGTGAGGATCTCACATACATGCAGACCCTGAGGTCTCTCTGCCGCTCCTGGCGAGGCCACGTACCTGGCAGAGCGCAGCCATGGCGTCAGTGATTCTGATGTCCTCCGCCAACTCCAGGTCCCACAGCATCAGCCTCTGCCTCTCCAGGACCGTGTGGAAAGCCTGTGAGTAAAACAGGAGCTCAGTCTAGTAGAAAAATGCAGGGTTTTTTTTCCAGAAAATGCTCCCCAACTGACCCCTGCCTCTCAGATCAGAAAGATGTTTGCCCCTGTATTGCACATAAGGAAACCGAGCCACGGGGCTGTCACGTGGCTTCCACAGCTGAGGCCAGGACCAGCAAACATGATTTCCAGAAAAACCACAGACTGTGCTTTTGTTCCACCCAGTATGAGCAGGGGCCACTGGGTTACTCTGTCACCCCTCTGTCCTGGCCACCAGCTGCCCAGTCATCACTTTCTGACTTAAGCTGAGGAGCCCAGCAGGGCAGCATCAGAGGCCCTCACACAGTCAGGGGGCAGACCCCTCTCAGGAAGGGGCCCAGGGAAAGTCCCCGTGGGGAAAATGTTTCAGCTGGGCCTTTAAGGACGAGAAAGGGTTCCCTGGAGGGAGGCAGGAGCCAGGCTCAAGGAGCAGCAGCAGCTGCTACCCTGGACTCACACTGAGCAACATGATGACAAGGACAGGGGCCCAGAAATCTCAGAGTAACAACACACTGAATAATCATATCTTCCTCATTTCAAATGGGTCTTCTCAAAGACAGAAACAGCCCCCCACCCTTTTGTGGCAGACACAGAAGCCCCAAGTGAGGGCCCTGGAAGGTGCTCCCTGGGTGAGGGGGGCAGCTGGACCAGGGATCTGGAGGCCTCTCCTCTGTTGGCTTCTTAATGGGGTGCTGCTGCTGCCACCAGGAGGGCCCTCAGGCCTGCACTTTGGGCTGAGGCTAGACCCAGACATGGTCCCACTATCTCCCTGGCAGAGCTGAAATGCACTGTACCAGGTGCTAATGCAGGACACAAGGACCCAGAGAAACAGTCAGGCTGTGGCTACATGGTCTCACTGAATCCAATGACATAGGTGCTATCATGCCCATTTCAAAGATGAGAAAGCTGAGGGCCAGGAGGTTAAGCCATGTGCCCAAGGTCACCCAGCTATTCAGCAGCAGAGTCAGCACTCATACCCAGGTGTGGCTGGCCCCAGCACCCAGTGCTTAACCCCCATGCAAGAGGGTCACTGACAAGCAGTCCTTCCCCAGTCCCCCGCCTGTCACCGGGAAAAATACACAGAGCAGAAACAGAGTTATGCTCTCTCCCACTAAGAACTGGCAAGCCTGGGTCTGGCAAGCCTGGGTCTTTCCAGCCTGTGCTGACACCGGCAGACTCCTCTTCCCTCAAGGAGGGTGTCACCTTGCTTCCTGTCCTCCTGCAGGTTTCTTTGGCCCATTCCCAGGCAAGACCACGGGCATCTTCCAGCCTGGCCACCTCCTGATCCTGCCCACTCAACCCCACACACAGAGCTGAGGCTGCCCTCTCCTCCTGGCCTTGCACCGACCCACGAGGAGGCTGTCCCTGGGTGCATGAGCCTGCCTTGCTCTCTGGGACATGCTTGTCCCCTCTGGCCCGCACAACACTCCCTTTGCACCATGGCCCGGGGTTGCCCTCGTGGAGCCCCTGCTACGTGCCTGCGCTCTGCCAAGCTCTCTCACCACATTCTCCCACCTCCTCTTCCCAGCAGCCCCGTGAGGGCTGCGTGACTGTCATCACTACTTTGCAGACCAGGAAGCTGGCAGCTCAGAGGTTAAAGGACTGGGCTGCGGTCACTTGGCTGACACGTGGGAGGCAGGGAGCTGACCTCATGTCTGATGGATGCCTCTGGCTTCCCGTGTACAGTGCCGGGGACTGAGCCACCGCCAGGCTCACCCATGTGTGCTCTAGGACTGGGGGTGTGGATCACCTTGAGGAACTCCTCTGGGTCAGGGGTCAGCCAGGCCTCAGCCAGGAAGCTTCTCTGTTCCTCTTTTTGGGCCAGTGTGAGTTTTGCTGTCCCCTCCACCTGGTGAGCCAGAGACGCCTGGACTAGGTCTTTGCCTCGCTGGACAAACTCTGTAATTGAAAGAAGCCACAGGACAGGAGGTGACTCTCCTAGCAAGAATTTCAGTGGGGACTCTTGTGTGCTGTCCTGTCAAGGGGGCAAGGAGACTGGTGCTGGCTGCACAGATGGTACCTGCCCTACAGGTGACATACCTGGGTTTCCTCTTGTGGGTTCCACTAACGGTGTGACCTTGACTAAGTCCCAGATGCCCTCTAAGTTGAGCCCCGCCCCGCCCATATCCCAGGGTGGGCCCCAGGACAGGAGCATGTGTGGGACACACACATAGCTCAGCTACACCAGGCTCCCCTTCCTGCCCACACGCCCACCCACAACCCACCCTCAACCACCCTGCAGCTGAGCAGGGCCATGTGACTCTGGCAGGACTAGGGGCTGCCACTGGGTGACATAGGTCACTTCTGGCCTTTTCTATGTTAATTTCTAGTGGGTGATCCTCCACCTTCCTCTGCCCCTCTGCACATTCCAGGTGGCTTTATTGCAGGACGTGGGGGCTCTGTGGGCCTGAATCCCTGGTGAGTACAGGGAACAAGTGGCTCCTACCCTCGGCAGTGGCCCTCACTGACTGCTGTACAGAGCAGGGAAGCGAGGACCAGAAAATTCGAGTGGCCCAGTCTGCAGGGTGGGAACAGGAGGGCAGCCAGAGCCCGGCGTCATGGCCACGCTGCTCCAGTCTCCTGACCCTTGCCAGTGCCACCCCCAGGCCAGGCATCCTGGACCACGCTGCCCATGTCAGCTGGCTCACCCCTGCCGAAGCGCTGTGCCTCCTGCCAGAAGGCCTTGTGCTGCTGGGTCAGCAGCTCCTCCTTCTGCCGCCCGGACAGCTTCCCCTCTGCAGTCAGCAGCTCCAGGCCACGGGAAATGGCGGCCAGGCGGCACCTGGTCTCCTCCTGGATCTGCAACCTCAGGAACTCGATCACTTTTGCCATGTGTGCCCGCCCCATTGTCCTCTCCAGGGTATCCTGCCAGGAGAAACACACAGGACCATGGCTGGGGCATCCAGGGCTAGTGCCGCCACTAGGGACTGTTAACTAACGGCGTGGACGAGGCCCCAGGCTCTAGCCCCAGAGCACAGAGGAATGAACTCTCCTTCTGAGAGCTCCGTGTCCGCCCCTCAGGTAGGATCAGAATGCCTCTCCCAGGGGTGCCACAGGCTGACAACGGGTAACACAGGTAAGGCGCTTAGTCCCTCGTGAGCACTCCACAGAGCGTCGCTCCTACAGGAAGGAATCCAACATACTCGAATGACAGGAGGGAGAGGAAAATCCGCCTTTCTTGTTGTCATCCCCCCCCAGCCAATCTGGCTCCTTGGCCTCCCAGCCCTGGAGAGGACACAAAAGGAGCAGCCATCAGAGTGACTGCAGTGCTTGGCTGTCAAGCCTTGGAGCTGACACCTGGGGACGCACGATTTTCAAGGGAATGGCTGGCTTGGAGCGCAACTTCCCCAGCAGTCAGATTCCAGAGCAGGGCCCCCCTGCCCGCCACGTCATCAGCTCACGGACACGGCTCCTGGAGGAGATGGGAGGAGGTGTCGAGCAGAGGCAGCCGGGCCCTGAATGGACGGAGAATGCCCAGCTCGGGCCTGGTCACCCGTGTCCTGCACCACAGCCACACCCGATCCTGCTCCCCAGCCTCCGCCCGCCCCATAGGCTCTGCCTGCGCATGGCAGACAGGGGCCCTTCGGAGACGCTGACACGGCTGCCAGGGGCTCTGTCCATCGGCCCCAAGCCCTCCTGTTGCTGCCCTCAGGTCAAGCCCAAGCCCCTGGGCACGGTGCACGAGGCCCTTCGGGGCATCACCCCACAGACCCGCCTGCTCCTGGCCGCCCAGCCTCTGCACACACGGCCCCCCACCCCGGGACACCCTCTCTGCCCCCACTCACTCCCCTGCCTCGCCAAGTCCTGCTCAGCCACCTGGGCTCTGCGGCCCTTCCCTGTGTGTCCCCACCCCCACTGGCCCCTACTCCGAGCTGCAGGCTCCAGTGCTTCTGTCTTTGGGAGCCAATGGCGAGGGACAGTCCCAGGCTGGACCGAGAGCCCTGAGGACGGGGGCCATGCCTGAGTCGCCCGTGTGCCCCACCCGGCCCTGGGCCTCCCTGTGTGCGGAGCTGCAGTGGTCTGCGTTCCAGCAGCGTGAGACCCGGGCAAGAACAATCCCCAGTTGCGGACAGGAACGCTGAGGTTTCCTGCAGAAGGCCCACCCTTGCTCTGAGCCCACCCCTCCTCCAAGTCAACAAACCCGGCCGTCTCGGCGCCGGTGGCCCCTAGAGGGCGCAAGAGGGTAAATGCAAGTGCCAGGTGGGGTGGGCAGGGCGGCTGCGGAGAGCTGGGTTGCAGCCACCTCCAGGGAAGCAGAGGACGTTTAGACCCCACACAGGCCCTCGGGGTTCAGCAGTGATGGTGCAATCTAGGGGCTTATGTTCAAGGAGGAGGGCAGTGGAGAAGGTGGCTGCAAACGAGGGACATGGGCTGGGGCAGGGTGGGCCCCCTTGCTGGAGGGCAGCAGAGTCCCCGACATGCTAGGCTCAGGCTTGCCTCCAGCCCCCAGAGCTGCATGACCTGGGCACAGGCTCCTCACCTGATCTGTCGTGCATATTTGATGTGAAGATGAAATAAGTTAAAATACATAAAGCATTTAGGATAATGGCCAGTGCACAGTGAATGCTCCATAGGTGTCGGCTGTTTTCAGCATTACCTACAGCACGTGCCACATCTCTCTTTCCTCATACATCTCATGAGACTAAATCTCAGGACCTCCAGGGTCTCTTTTAAGGGCCCTTCCAGTTTTGATATTCAGGGATGCTACATGACACATTCCAGGTCCAACCTCCAAGGCCAGAAAGATCCCTTGCTGTCCCAAGAATTTAAACTCTTCTGTGTTCTGAGATACGGAAGCTACATTTTCCCTCTTTGGTACACAGGATGCAGGCAGAGCTGATCCCTCCCTCTCTGTACAAACAGACTGCAGCCCTTGCCACACATCACTGCAACGATTTGCTCTCGTGTCTATTCTGCCTGCTGACACGCGGCCTGCAGGACTCGAATGACTAACACACACTGAGCGCTTCCTATGTGCCAGGCTGTGTTCTAAGGACTTGACATATCACAGACTCTTTAACACTGTCCACTACCCTGTGAGACAGCAGGTGCTATTATGGTCCCCATTTCACAGATGATGAAGCAGAGTCACAGAGAGGTTAAGTAACCTGCCCAAGATCACACGGCTAGAAAGTGCCACATGGTAGGAGCTCAGGTTTCTTCCTGGAGTCTGCAATCTTAACCTCTGCAATACTGTTTCCATTAACGGCATGAGGCACACAGGAGGTACTCATTAAACATCGGCTGAAGGACAGCTGTGCTGTTAGATGGGATAATCCCTCTCCTTCTTCCTATTTGGAAGTTACCAGCTGATACTCTGGCCAGAACCAGCTAAGGATGGATTTTTTTCCCTGCATCCATACCCTGCTGACAGCAAAAGAAACATGAAAGGAGAAAAGAAAAACGTCTTTCACTTTGATGAGCCTTACTGCGAGTCAGGTGCTTATCAAACTAAAATCCAAGGCAAAGGGGCTCGGCAAGCCAGGAAGCTCGGGGCCCAGGCTCAGCCGTCATTAGGCAGGATGGGATCTCAGGTGAGTCACTCAGCGGGCTTTTTATCTGTGCGCTATGAATAAAATATCTGCTGTGCCTATCTTGTAGTAGTGCTGAGGGGAAAAGGAGACCCTGTGTGTATAGATGAGAAAAAGCACCCAAGGTTCTCAAAGAACTGTGTGTATGTGGGGGTCTTGTTAAAATGCCGATTCTGATTGGGAGGGGTGGGGCGAGACTCTGCATCTCTAACCAGCTCCCAGCGCTGCCGATGCCACGGTCTGCACACCACACCTGGAGAGGCCTGCAGTGTGGAGGAGCAGCAGGGACCGGCTGGGCTTGGCTTCTTCATGGCTCTGAGGAGCTGAGGGCAGGGCGGCCACTGCAGGGATCTGAGCTGGGCTGTCCCCTGGGCCGGTGCACAGGACAGGGAAATGGGTGCAGAGCACCCTCAGAGGGCATGTTCCCTGGGCCTTGTACACGCTGGCCTTGCACATGCAGGATGAGCCCGAAGTCTGCACAGAGAAACCCAACGGTGATGACGGTGTTAGCAGCAACTCAGCATCTACCTGGGCCCTGTCTGTGGCAACTCTTAGGACCACTATTTTATAAATAGAATAATAGAAGCTCAGAGAGATTAAGTAATGTGTTCAAGATCACACAGCTCCAAGCAGCAGAGCCCAGATTCAAAGCTGGATTCGCGGATTCCTCTCTGCCAGTGGTTTGTATCCATCCCTGGCCTCCCATCAGAATCGTTGGGGAGTTTTAAAAGCCATGACGCCAGGGCCTTGGTTCCAGACCAATCAGAATGGAATCTCAGGGGTGAGACCTGGGCACTGGCATTTTTAAAAACTCCCCAGGTGACCCACAGGGCAGTCAGGAGAGCAAACCAATGCTCCGTCTACACCAGTGGGCGTCAACCAGGCCGCTCACCGTTGTCATTTGGGAGCTCCAAAAACCCCAATGCCCAGGTTGCACCCCAGCCTGTTTAAGCGAGACTCTCTGGGGTAGGGACTCATCTGGGCCCCAAGGATCAGTACTTTTTAAAACTCCCCACATAGTTTCAATGTGTAATTTCAAGTTCGGGAACAAGTGCGCTAGGCTGCAGGAACACTAAGCTGGCCAGAACTTACTGGATGGATGGATGGATGGATGGGTGGACTCACGGTTTTTTTTCCAGGGCTCTATATCCCCAGCTACAACATGAAGGTGCTCTACTTAACGATCTCTAAGGTGCTTCAGGGCTTGGGGTTCCAGTCTCTACTTTGAATATCTTCACGCTCCCTCCCCGCCCCAGCATTACCAGCGCCTGCAGATCCTGAGAGTCGTGCAACAGCCCTTCGGCCTCAACCACTCTTTCCATCAGTGTCATCGTGAGCTGTCGGGCTTTGGAGCTGGAACACTTAAATTGGTCCACAAGAAAGTGCTGGATGTTTTCCATCTGTTTCCAGAAAGCTTCCATCTGTGAAAGGCGCAAGAGAAGCAAGAAGTGGAGGAGAAAACTTATTTACGCAAGCGAAACAGTTCATGCTTGGGAATTACAATTCACTCCTTATCAACGGATTCTAAACAATTCTGCAGTTCCAGAGAGTCTATCTTGGCAACAATCACATTGTATCCAGAGGTCCCTCCTCATTCCATTGTAGGTGTCAGTCAGTTCCCAGAGGGCTTTTCAGCAAACACCTAAGTGCTGCTGATAAGGAGGGAATGCCATGAGCTTACCGAGCTTACAGACCCTTATACATGTGGTGACTGCCACCCTGGAGGCACAGGAAATGTGACAATGTGCTCCTGGAAGCTTCGGGATATTTAAAAGGGATTAAATGTGTCCTGGAAATAAAAGCACCAATGGCCATTTAAATATTAATTATTGTCCTAAAAGTACAAAAGAGCAATATGGCAGAGATGATGCTGACCATGAAAACATTTTGCTTTAAAATCTTTTTCCTTCCTCCCCGCATCTTATCAGGAGCAGAGCTGGGAATCACCAAGTGGCCGAGAACGCTGGGGGTTTAATTTGCGTCACTGCAGCCCATCAGAGCCCCGAGAACAAGGAATCCTAACAACTTTCCTCCGTGGCATGCAGGTTATGTGCCAGGCTCTGAGCTTCACGCGTGTAATAGCTAGATAAAATATGTATTGGGACTCAGAAGAGTTAGGGCACTTGTCAAGTGTCACAGAACTAACTAGAGCCAGGATTTCAGTCAGGTCCATTTAACTCCATAGCTGGGATTTTCTTCATCTTGGCTTGGCCTTTCAGACGCCAAAACAGACACTTCTTGTTGGACAGGGCATGGGCAGGGGCAGGGGTTAGCGGCACCAGAAACCCGTGCTGATCTTGTTGCTATCACTAAAGGTCATGGCACTTCTAACCCTTCTACTCTGTCGGCCTTGACTGTCTGCAGAGTCCATCTGGCTCTGCTGGAGCAGGCCTGCACCTGCAGAACTGGCCTCTTCCCGGTCTGGCTTCCTGTCTCAGCTCTTGCTCCCTCTTGCCCCTTTGCCCCATCGAATGCTGCCTTCCACCTGCCGTGAGGCTGAGACTACCAGCCATCACCTCCCGCACACCCGTTCTGCGGACAGACTCTACATTCCCCCGGTGTCTGTAACATGACTTTCTCCTGCTTCCTCGAAGTTCCATCCAGTCTCTCCTCTGCTTTCTTGTCCTGATTCTCCCCACCACCCCCTCCTTAAATACTGGCAGGATCCAAGCTTGGGCACCAGGCTCCTTTCTCTTCCCATTGTACACACACATGCCCAGGCCAGAGGCGTCTCCATTTTTGGAGGTCACCAATACTTTGGAGAATCTTATGAAAATTATAAACCTTCTCCTTGAATAATGCAGACACAGACAAGGTGTTGCACACAGCATTGGGGAGTCTGTGGACCGCTGGGATCCAGGCACAGCCCCTCTCCTGCAGCTGTCTCATCCTGGCCCACAGTTCCAAGAACATTCCTACCCTCCAGGTTCCCCAACCTGGGCTCCCACAGAGACCCTGCACACCCAAGCCTGCTCACTCAAGATGTCCAAGCTGGGCTTACCAACTTCATTCTCATTCTGGGATCCTTATCTCAGCAGAACTGACCCTCTACACCCTCTTCCTCCCCACGTGCCAGCCCGTGACATACCCCTGCATCAGCTCTCATACTTTTTCTTACCTCTCCATCTCTACTACAGTTGCCTTAATGAAGTTCCTGCCAAACTAACCCAATAGCTCTTTACTACCCTCCACGCAGCAGCCTGAGTGGTGCTTCTAAAACTGACCCTGAACCAGGCCATCCCCTGCTTTGAAGCTTCGGTGACTCCCACCTCCCTGGCATAAGATGCAAACCCTCTGGCCAGATCTCTCTGGCTTTATCTTGACACTATTGCTGCCCAGCCCTCCCTGGCTCCTGTCTCTGCCCATGCACCAGGCAGCACCCTTACTTCCCCCAGCTAACCTCTCAGTGGGCCCTTCTTTGGAGACCTTCCTAAGCCTGGACTTCCCCAGGTTTAAACAGACTTTTCCCTCCACTGTACCTGCCTCGCCTTCCCCTCTGTGTCCTTCTAGCACAACACGTGCTACCCGTGAAGCCCTCATCTGCTCCCCTGCAGGTCTCTCCTGGCATCTCTCGAGCAGAGCCATGTCTAAATGAATTTTGAACTCCCAGTGCCCCGCATAATGCCTGGCAAATATCAAGCACCAAGAAAATGTTTAATACGTAAATGAACAGGGGGTGGTGGAACCCAAAAGGGGAAAAAAGAGATATTTCAGGAAAGCCATTTGCTTTGCAATTTAAAACATGCTTTTATGAGCGATGCCTAGCAGCTAGCATCTACTCCACGCCAGAGGGCAGTAATAACGCCAAGGCTTACAGCAATCTTTGCTTTGAATGATAAAAAGATCAATCTAAAATTTAAGGGAGGGAAATTCATTATATAAAAAGTAAACCTCCCTTTATAAATCTTTGCCCCATAATGACACCTTCTCTATCACTTAGCGTCACAAAAACTGGACCCTGCCTCTGTGGCAGAACGCGATAGGGAATTCAAGTATTACACATGCTTCTATGTATCATCTCTCTAATCTGGCCAATCTAACTGTCCCAGAAACCAAGGTTTTTATACAGGAAAGGAAGTCTATCACGTACATTATCTATTAGCTGTTCAGAATATTCTCTCTCCTTCTTTTCCACATCTGCCAGGGTGATGTATTCAGAGTCACCAACACCCAACATTTCCGTGTTTGTCAGTTTGACCTGAAGTCCCTTTTCTAACTCCTCCAAATCCTGGAGAAAAAAGAGAAAGCAAATAAACTAAGAAAACATTTAATGTGTCTTACATTCTAGAGAAATCAATGCTTTTTTTCACCACATTATAATGAAATAGTTCTCAACAATAATTAAATGCACTGGGTGTTGTCCTACTTAAGGTTTGATAATAAAAATCTATTTTTCTCATTAAATTATTTTCTTCTATATACCCCCATCCCCCCATAATAGACCATACTTTAGAAACAATGAAATAGTATCCTTCCATCATTATGAATTCCTGGAAAACGCCATGACGTCTGGGGAGTCCGGAGGGAACGTTTCTTCCTCCCTCTTCTGGTTTCCCTGGAGAAGGATTACTCACTACAGTCCAGGGGAAGAAGTGACATGTATTGGATTGGTGGGTTCAAGAGCAGGAAGTGAGCGCAGTGGCTTAGCTTGCCCGGCTCCTTCCTCTCTGGATGGACCCTTCAGGGGAGGCCATTGCTCGGCTTTGGTCTCGGCCTAGAACAGGCCGGGCAGCCAAGGCGCCGCCTGCACGTGGGGAAGCCTGAGGTGGCCCAGCTCTGCTGGTGGCCAGGCCGGCAGTTGAGCTAATTCTGGGACTCGGTGGCAGGAAGCCACGATGGCCGCGCACCTGACCACGTCCTCCAAGTCGGCCTCCCGTCGTAATAGAGCTACGTTTCCACGTCTGTCCCCCACACTCTCTACACTGACTCTGAACTCGGGGAGGAAAGGGCAGGCGTATGTGTGGGGTCCTTCAGACCCCAGCGTGCAGCGTGGGAGGCGATTCTGTTTTCTCCCGAGCTGTGTTCACTGCCATGTAACCAACACCGGCTGGGTCCAGGTTCCTTAGGAAAAATGACATGGATACAAACTACTGTTGAGGGCCTAATCTAAGGCCATATGTGATTTCTAATGCTCACAGCATCTCCACAAGAGAGAAGTTACGGCTCTTTTCCAGATGAGAAACCTGGTATGTGGGAAGTTAAGATATTTTGTCCAAAGTCCCCCAGGCAGGAAATGGCAATGCCAGGCGTGTCCCTACTCTTCCAACTTCTGAGCGCCTCTTGTCCTCTTCCAGCAGTTTTAAGATCGTTGCACGCATTAAATGAAATTATGCATTTAAAGCACTTGGCTAGACTGTCTCAGTAAGTAGTAGCCACTATTATAATTATTAACAACAAGCTTGCCCAAGGTCAAACAGCCTGTAAGTGGTAGAGGTGGGATTTGATGAGGTCTGTGGACTCCAAAGCTCTTATTCTTTCCATTATAACAAACAGTATAGTTTCATTATTACTATGATAGTATAATTATGAATATCATCACCATTCTTATTATTTTTACCATTGGACAGTCATTTAAACTCATTGAGCCTCAGTTTCCTCAGCTGTAAAACAGACATAACAATGGCCACTCCCAGGGCTGTGGTGAAGATTAAATAAAATAACACACGTCAAGCGCTGTGTGCGCTGGCTGATGGCGATGACCACCGCAGTAGTGAGCTGAGGACGGGAACAGGGTGATGGGGTGCCTCCTGCCCCCAGAGTGGAGTGAGTAATCCTTCCGCGTGGAAGCCAGGAGAGCATGAAGGAAGCATTCCCTCCCGAACACCAAGCACTCGTGGGGGTGGCCACAAGGACGATGATGACAATGACAACAATAAGGAAGGTGAAGGTGGCAGTAGCAGTAAAGAGGATGATGAAGATGATGGTGGTGACGGTTGTGGTAATGATCATGACAGTGATGCAGAAGATGGCGGTGGAGGAGGAGGAGGAGGAGGATGAAGAGGGTGGTGGCTGTAGTGATGACAGTGCTGATGACGATGAGGAAGATGATGAAGAGGGTGGAGGAGGAGGAGGAGGAGGAGGAAGAAGAGGGTGGCGGCTGTAGTGATGACAGTGCTGATGACGATAGGAAGATGATGAAGAGGGGTGGAGGAGGAGGAGGAGGAGGAAGAGGGTGGCGGCTGTAGTGATGACAGTGCTGATGACGATGAGGAAAGATGATGAAGGGTGGCGTGTGAGTGATGACGGAGGAGGAGGAGGAGGAGAGATGAAGAGGGTGGCGGCTGTAGTGATGACGGTGGTGATGACGATGAGGAAGATGATGAAGAGGGTGGTGGAGGAGGAGGAGGAAGAGGGTGGCGGCTGTAGTGATGACGGTGCTGATGACGATGAGGAAGATGATGAAGAGGGTGGTGGAGGAAGAGGTTGGTGCTGGCGGCAGTGGGGTCGTGAGGATGCCGACATGCTGCTGACGGAGGTGATGATGATGGTGGGGTGACAGCAAGGAGAATGATGTGACGGTGATGTCAACGACAACAGTGTTAGGAGGAGGAGGAGGAGGACAGCAGTAGTGGTGGCGACGGCAATGATGATGATGAGGGCGGGGACGGTGGCAGCTCTCGCACATCCGCGGTCTCGCTGCTCCTTTGCCGGGCGCGTCGCACGCGTCCCTGTCACCTCTGTGCACCCCAGGGTAGGAATCACGCCACGCACGGAGAAAGAAGCCAGGCTCCCGGGCGCTTGTAAAGGACAGAACCAGGTACCGACCCGGACCAGTTTACTCCAAGCCCTGACTCTTCTGCTGCACATGAAACGATACAAACCTTCCATCAAAACCGAGAAGAGCAGACTACGAGGCAGGGCAAATAGCTCGAGCCAATAAGCAAGATACATCTTTAAAAATACCCCAAACCTGTGCAGAAAACAACGTTAACTAAGATTGTCTTTGAGGGGTGGATATCACCAACATTCTTCTCTTTGTCTGCTTTAAACATTCGTCCAAATTTTGATAATACACATGGTTATTTTTACATTTGCACACACACTTGTATATGTCATTACACTGTGTTAAAAAGTACATATTGTATTAATAAACTATTTTTATACATGAAAGCAAAAATACTTCCATATCATAAGTTTTATATATTATAATAAAATATTTTTTAATTTACCTTGAAATACAGGTTCAAGACTTACTTACATTTTCTTGTTTTGAAAGAATCTTCTGGTATAATTCATCATCAGACTTCTTTTTAGGAAGAAGGTCAAGGAGGCACATTTTAAAAATCTGAATAAACATCTATTGCCAAAACAGGAAAGATAACAAGAGAAAGGTATGAACAATGGTCTCTCTCTCCCTGCCTGTTCTGTCTCTCCTCCCTCCCTCCCTTGCTCCCTCTCTCCTTCCTTCCTTCTCTCTCTTCCTCTTTCTCTCTCTCTCCACACACGCTTTTTGCAGTAGGAAAGGACCTCATATTATAAATCAAGACAATGGCCTGTAATGGATTACATTTTCATGAAGCTTCGAAAGAATGCTTCATTTATTCTTCATTTATTCAACCCATACTAGGTGCCTACTCTGTGCAAGGCCTCCACAGCCCCCATTCCCATGTGGATCAAGAAAACATAAAAGGCAAAGGGGGGGTTGCTTCCTTTTGGAAAGAATCAGTGGGACAACTGTATGAAACTGGGATATGTAAAGTCAGTCACTTCAGCCTTCTGTCTCAACAGATGGAGACATCCCTTAAGCCAAGAAGGACCCTCCCATAAGTGGGGATACCCAGGAAGGTCCAGAGGATGCTGTCTCCACAATTTGCTTACCCATTCACCCACTGTAGGATATCTGGATTGTTTCCAGTTTTGACTCATTACAAATAATGCTGTTATGAACATTCATGAGCAGATTTTTGTATGAACATAAGTTTCTCTGGGATAAATGTCCATGAGTGCAATTGCTAGGTCTTCCAGTAAGCACATGTTAAGTTTTACAAGAAATTGCCAAACCGTCTTCCAGGGTGGCTGTACCATTTTCCATTCTCACCAGTAATGTATAAGTGATCACTTCTCCACATCTTCACCAGCATTTGGTGTTGTCACTATTTTTTATTTCAGTCATTCTGACAGGTGTGTAGTGATATCTCATCGTGGTTGTAACTTGCATTTCCCTAATGGCTTAATGATGCTGAACATCTTTTATGTGTTTACTTGCCATCTGTATCTCTTTTTGGTAAAATATCTGTTCATGCCTTTGCCCATTTTCTAACTGGATTGTTTTCTTTTTTCAGGTGAGTTCTGAGAGTTCTTTATATATTCTAGGCACGAGTATTTTCTTCGGTGGATATGTGCTTCGCGAATATTTTCTCTCACTCTGTAGCTTGTCTTATCATCCTCTTAATGAGGTCTTTGGCAAAGCAAAATTTTTAATTTTGATGAAGTCCAATTAATTAATTTTTCCTTTTATGGGGCATGCTTTTGATGTCAAGTCTAAAACCTCTTTGCCTAGGTCTAGATCCTGAAGATTTTCCCTTACATTTTTCCTAAAAGATTTATAGTTTTATTGTTTACATATAAGTACATGATCCATTTTGAGTCAATTTTTATACAAAGTGTGAGGTTTAGGTTGAGGTTCATTGTATTTATTTATTTTTTTGCTTATGGATGTCCAATTGCTCCAGTACCATTTATCGAAAAGCTTATTCCTCCAATGAAGTGCTTTTGCATCTTTGCCAAGGTCATTTAGACATAATTGCACAGTAAGACATTTTTTAATGCAGCGGTTAGCAAGCTTTTTCAGTAAAGGGCCACACAGCAAACACTTTTTGGCATTGCAGGCCAGATGATCTTTTGCAACTACTCAATTCTGCTGTTGTAGCATGAAGGCAGCTGTAGGCAATATGGAAACAAATGGGCGTGGCCACATTTGGCTCAAGGGCCATAGTTTTCGATCCTTGTTTGAGTGGTTTCAGGTTTGTTAAACATTCTTCTGTGCCAGGCTAATATATATATTGTACATATTATCACTTGATCTCTACTGCATGTGGGGATGTTGGTACAACCTTCCCCATTTGAAAGATAATGAACTCCCCAGCCCCGAGAATGCTGTGCAACTTGCCTAGTGTCACATAGCCACAAGGGACGGAGCTGAGATTCGAACTCTCTGCACCACCCTTCATTATATCGGCCAATGCTAATGGTCTCTAAGAAGAAGGTGGTGTCCTGGCTTTCTACCCACTGAAGCCTGAGATGTTATAAGATAACATTCTTTTCTCAAGATCTTCATCTCAAATTCACCTTGTTTGTGACCCAAACTGAATCAGTAAAGTTTACAGTCCTCATCCAATCCCTTTCAGTAATGCCAATTTTGAATTATAGACTGAAATGAAGGTGCAAAAATACATATTGTGGGCATTATGTCTAAAAAACGTACATCCCTTAATTTAAAAATACCTTATTGCTAAAAAATGCTAACAATCATCTGAGCCTTCAGTAAGTCGTAATCTTTTTGCAGGTGGAGGGTCTTGCCTCAATCATGATGTCTACTGACTTATCAGGGTGGTGGTTGCTAAAGGTTGGGATGGCTGTGGTAATGTCTTAAAATAAGACAACAGGGAGGTTTGCCACATCGATTGACTCTTCCTTTCCCAAAAGATTTCTCTGTAGCATGAGATGCTGTTTGATGGCATTTTACCCACAGTAGAAATTCTTTCAAAATTGGAGTCAATCCATTCAAATTCTGCCACTGCTTTACCAACTAAGTGTAATATTCTAAATTCTCTGTTGTCATTTCAACAATGTTCACAGCATCTTCACCAGGAGTAGAGTCCATCTCTATAAACCACTTTCTTTGCTCATCCACAAGAAGCAACTTCTTATGCATTAAAGTTTTATCATGAGATTGCAGCAATTCAGTCCCATCTTTGGGTTCCAGTTCTAGTTCTAGTATCTTGCTATTTCTACCACATCTGCACTGACTTCCTCCACTGAAGTCTTGAACCCCTCAAAGTCACCCATGAGGGTTGGAATCAACTTCTAAACTCCCGTCAATGTTGATATTTTGACCTCCTCATGAATGTTCTCAATGGCATCTATAATGGTGAATCCTTTCCAGAAGATTTTCAATTTACTTTGCCCACATCCATCACAGGAAGCACTGGCCCTGAAGCCTTAGGAAATGTATTTCTTTCTTTCTTTCTTTTTTTTTTTTTTTTTGAGACAGAGTCTCGCTCTGTTGCCTGGGCTAGAGTGCAGTGGCGTCATCATAGCTCACTGCAGCCTCAAACTCCTGGGCTCCAGGGATCCTCCTGCCTCAGCCTCCCGAGTAGCTGGGACTGCAGGCGGATACCACCACTCCCATCTAATCTTTAAATTTTTTGTAGAGACAGGACTCACTTTTGCTTAGGCTGATCTTGAACTCCTGGCCTCAAGCGATCCTCCCCCATTGCCCTCCCTAAGTTCTAGGATTATAGACATGAGCCACCACACCCAGAAGAATTTCTTAAATAATAATACTTGAAAGTCAAAATTACTCCTTGATCCATGGGCTGCAGAATGGATACTGTGTTAGCAGGCATGAAAACAACATCAATCTCCTTGTACATCTCCGTCAGAGCTCTTGGGTGACCAGGTGCATTGTCAGTGAGCAGTAATCCTTTGAAAGAAATCTTTTTTTTCTGAGCAGTAGATCTCAACAGTGGGCTTAAAATATTCAGTAAACCATGCTGTAAACAGATATGCTGTCCTCCAGGCTTCATTGTTCCATTTATAGAGCACAGGCAGAGCAGATTTAGCACCATTCTTAAGGGCCAAGGATTTTCAGAATGAAAATGAACACTGGCTTCAATTTAAAGTCATCAGCTGCATTAGACCATAACAAGAGAGTCAGCCTATCCTTTAAAGCCAGACATTGACTTCTCTCTCATTATGAAAGTCTTAGATGTCATCTTGTTCTAATATAAGGCTATGTCATCTACATTGAAAATATGTTGTTTGGTACAGCCACCTTCATCAATTATTAATTATCTTCTGGGGAACTTGCTGCAGTTTCTACATCAGCACTTGCTGCTTCACTTTGCATTTTTATGGTATGGAGATGTCTTCTTTCCTTAAACCTCATGAACCAAACCCTGCCAGCTTCCAACTTTTCTTCTGCAGCTTCCTCACCTCTCTCAGCCTTCATAGAATGGAAGAGAGTTGGGGCCTTGCTCTGATTAGGCTTTGGCTTAAGTGAATATTGTGACTGGTTTGATCTTCTCTCCAGACAACTCAAACTTTCTCCATGGTAGCAATAAGGGTGTTTTGCTTTCTTAACATTCGTATGTTCACTGGAGTAGTGCTTTTAACTTCCTTCAAGAACTTTCCTTCGCATTCACAACTTGACAAACTATTTTGTGCAAGAGGCCTGGCTTTCAGCCTATCTTGTCTTTCCACAAGCCGTCCTCACTAAGCTTAACCATTTCCAGCTTTTGATTTAAAGTGAGAGACGTGTGACTCTTCCTTTCACTTGGACACTTAGAGGCCATTGTAGAATTATTAATTAGCCTAATATCAATGTTGTTGTGTCTGGGGGAATAGGGAGGCCTGAGGACAGGGAGAGATGGGGGAACGGCTGGTCAGTAGAGCTGTCAGAACACACACCTTTATCGATTAAGTTTGCCGTCTCACATGGGCACAGTTCACGGCGTCCCAAAACAATTACAATAGTAACATCAAAGATCACTGATCACAGGTCGCCATAACAGACATAATAATAACAAGAAAGTCTGAAATACTAGGAGAATAACAAAAATGAGACATGAAGTGGGCACAAGCTGTTGGAAAAATGATGTCAACAGACTGGCTCGATGCAGGGTTGCCACAAGCTTTCAATTTGTAAAAAATGCAGTATCTGTGAAGTGCAATAAAGCGAGGTGTGCCTGTACAGAGTCCTGTGTGCGCTTCCTCCAGGGCTGGCATCTGATGCTACCATGCTGCAGTATCAACGCTGGGAAATTGCCACTGGTTCCATACTGTTAACAATAGACCCCGTCCAATTTTCACCTGTTTTTAGATGCATTTGTGTGTGTGTAGTTCTATGCAATTTTACCCCATGTACAGATTCATGTAAGCACTGCCACAGTCAAGACAGAGAATGTTCCAGCACCAGGAGAAATTCCCTCGTCCTGCTGCTCCCCTTTGTTTAGCCCCTCCCCACACGCCCTCGTCTGTGCTCATCCCTGCATTCTGCTTTTCAAGGTTACAACTGTGGCTCTTCCCACCTCCTGGACAAGCCCAGGGCCAGTTTCTTCCTCCTCAGTGCCACGCAGGGCTCTCCAAGCTTCTGGGCTGCATGATGGTCACACGTGGTCTGAGTCACTTCTGAACCTGACTGATCTCTACCAGGGAGACAGAACTTGAGGTCTCTGGGCAGCTGGGTCCCTCATCGTGGGACCCTGCACATGATGATGGAGGTGTGCATCCCATGGAGGGGAGGTCATGCTGGGAAGTGGCTCTCCTAGGGCGGTGCCAATCATGTGTGCACCCACCGGACACAATTCCACTGAGCACCTTCGGTGTGGAGGGTGCAGTGCTGGGCCTGGGCATGCACAGGCCTTGCACTCAGACCTTATCCAGGTTCTGACTCTGACATTCCTGTGGCTCAGATTCACTGTTGATTCAATTGGAGACCGTGAGCCTCTAGCAAAGACTCATCTCGTCTTCCCAACACACGTGCACAGCTCTGCGTTCCCACTTGCTCGCTCAGAGAACACGGGCCTATAGAAAGGTTCTGAACTTCCCACCTCGGCTCTGCACCTGCAGCTTTACGACTCTGGGCAAGTGCTCCTTCCTGTGCCTCAGTTTCCTCGCCTGTAGAGTGGAGATAATTATGGCACCCACCTCCCTGCGCTGCAGTGAGGTTTAAATGTAATCACCTGTTTAATACTCCCAGGACCTAGTACATAGTAAGCACTCAATAAAATTCACACTCATAAATGTTACCATCACTATTATCATTTCATTGAAAATACTGTTCCCTTTTAAATATCTCTGATCTGTCTCCAGGGGGGTGTACCCTGGGAGTAGGCACTCACCTTTCTGCGCAGGCCCCGCAGCTCTGGTTAAAGTTGAGGCCATGCCCACCGGCAGGCACGGACTGCTTTTCCACTCTGTATCCACACGCCTGACTCTGCCGCTTCCCCTCCCTTGCAGCTGCTCCATTTTCACTGACGTCCCCTTCTCAAGAGTCTCTGGGACTCAGTGGACACAGAGGGCCTTGTGTCCCAGTTTCTGCCCCCATAAAAGGGAGAGAAAGGGAATATCTCCACTCACCATGTGCTTTTCCTGTCTCAGTGCCGTGTCCAAACGCAGCAGATCTTTTAAGTGAAGGTTGTAGACGCAGAGGTCGATGTCTACGCTGAAAAATAAAGAGAGACACAGAAAGACCTTCAGAGTACCTGAAACGAAGTTAGGACGTCCCTACTCAGCACAAGGCACAGTGTGTCCTGCCCCCAGACTCCCACTCGGCAGCGTGCTGGCGTCCCTAACACCCACCCGAGGTTTGTAAGAAGGAATCGAACGAGCTGTTGGAAACACACTAATGACCAGGAGGGAACAGGTGGTGTCAGAGACGCAGCCACCTGGGACATCCAAGATAAAACCCGTGGGGAGAGGGAAGGCTACAGAAACAGGAATGATGTTTCCTCTTCCGGGCATTTTCACGTCTGTCATCACGCACCACCTCTCCCCGGTGCCGTAACGGGAGCGTTCTCACGCACGCTTTACAGACGAGGAAACTGACTCAGGAAACAGAGGACCAGAGAAATCAAGTGGCTGTCACAGGGTCACGGGGGCACACAAGTGGCAGAACATCAATGTCTCTGACCATTTTTTCCCTCAGAGGCAAATGCGTTTTACTAATCAATGACGTTCCCACACAAGCCGTTTCAAAAGCTTTCATTCTAAATGCTGAGGGGCAGCCCTTGTAAGCCAGGGCTGGTCGGTCCTACAAGTCCCTCCTTCCCTGGGCCACCGTCAGGGTCAATGGCAAGTTCAAGGATCTGAGCCCATTTTTTCCACAGCTCTGAGCCAGGCCGTGCCCTAGTCCCCGCCAGCCCCTGGACTCATGGAATTTCAGAGCAGAGAGAGGCCTGAGGTGCAAACCTGCCACAGGCTGGGCCCTGCTCTGGGCTGGGTCAAACCCGGCTCCTTCACTCACCGCTGTGTGACCTTGGCAAGGCATTCGGCCTCTCTGTGTCTCACTCTATTCTTTGAGAAATGGGGGAGTAATAGCATCTACCTATAGATGAAGAATTAATTAATTCACTGGGAGAATGAAGAATTAATTAATTCATTGATTAATATCTATTGATCACTGACCCAGGCCCAGGCTCCCTCCCACTGGGCAATGTGCTCAGAAGATAATGAGTCCCCGTAAAGTGCTTAGCACTCAGCCTAGACAGCTGCTGTGCTGTGCTGCCACGCACATCAGTGATTAAATGAGGTCCCCTTGTCCTCTCTGCAGGGCTCAGGCCTGACTCTATAACCCCAATGTTGGCCAAGACCACAGGGTAAGTGACAAATGCATCTGGGGCCCCAGCCTGACTGGGTTGCTGTGTGTCCCTGGTTGACTCACTTGACCTCTCTGCGTTTCTGTTTCCTCCTCTGACAATGGTACGACCCACCGGCCCACTCTGAGAGGACCGAAGTCCTCATCCTCCATTCCGCCCCCTCCTTACCTCTCACAGGCCAGCACCTCTGGGAAGGTGTTCACCCGGAGGAAGGTGCGGCTGAGAAACCTGTTGTCGCTGGTAGCTGAGTGGATGCTAGATGAGGAGCTACAGTCATCCTTCTCGGCCCGGCTCAGGCTCCCCAGGCTGCTAGAGGGGGAGGCCTCCACCGGCTGGTGCGGCAGGACAGCCTGCTTTAAGTTCTCATGCAGAGACGGGTTGGAGGACCCGTCGGCCAGAGGCTGGGGTGGCAGAAGGGAAGTCACTGTTACTCCACGTGATGTCTCATGGATTCACTGTAGGACTTCCCTGGGGACACACGATGGTGGCTCACAGGAGGGCGTGGCTGGAGTGGACTGGTCAAGGCTGTGAGTGATAGAGCCATGCGACCGGTGTTGATGATGAAGACAGGTCCCTTATCCACCCACCAGAAAGCTACGTGAAGGACATGGTTCCCAACGTGCGTTCTAAGGACAGTGCCCTGGACTATAACCAATTACTGCTCACCACAAGGGTTCCACAGAAAAATTAGTTCGGGAAAGGCTGTGTTAAACAAGATGGACTAATTTCTTTGGTGCAGGAATTCTCAGGGCTTTCAATATGCCCTGGCTCTCTTCTGAAGTACACAATAATTTCAAAAACCTAACATGTATTGAGTGCTCAGACGTCACACACTGTTCTAAGCCCTTGTGCATGTTCTCTGTTTTCCTCAGTGAGGATAATGAGGCAGACCCATTATCTCCATTTCTTAGAGGAAAAAACTAAGGCACAGAGAAGTCAGGAAATGATCACACAGTAGATGGCTGAGATAGGAGTTAGGATGGAGCTGGTGTGACTCCAGAGCTTAGTCTCCCAACCATCAAAAGAGCGGGCAGCATTTTCCTAAACTTACTCCACCAGGAAACTCTTTGCACAAAGCACCTTCCAGGCCAAGGGCTCCTTGAAGCTCCACGGAACGGCTCTCTGCAACAGTCCCAGCCACAGCTGGGAACTCTTGGCTGCAGGTGTAAGATCTGTGGCCAGGTATTGGGCTTTGACTCTGGCTCAGCCACTTCTTGCCACGTGACCTTGGACAGGCCATTAGCCTCTCTGGGCCTCAGTTTCCTTATGTGTAGAATGAAGATAACATTATTTACCCAACAGGCATATTGCCAAGTTGCAATGCCTAATGCATGACAAATACTGAGCACTACGACAGCCCCATGGTAAGTGTTCAGTAAGTGCCAGCTGCCGGCAGGGGTCTGTGAATGAGGATTAATTTTGGAAACTGGGTCAGTACCAGTATTTGTACTAGTGTTAAAAGGGCAGAGTAGATGTTGTCCTACCGTGTTGTCACCTGATGTCTCTGGGTAATTCTTTACCTTAATATATCTTGGACATACCCTGTTCCTGACAATGCTGCCATAAAATGGATTAACCCTAAGTTTTGCTCCATTTCAAAGCATGAAATTACCCCTATAAAACCCTTGAATAGGACTAAAGATTGCCATTTAATCCTCCCACTAACCCCCCAGTCTCTAGTACATGACTGAATTAACTGCATTCCTACAATGAAGCTTAGGATGCTCACCCGGAACTTTTGATTGATGGGGTAGATGACCTTTGCCTTCAGTGCAAATGCAGTGATATTGCTGTTGGAAGGCGGCTCACATTCCTGGAAAGGAAAGAAACCAACGGCATGGGAGGCCTTCTGTAAAATGAAGGATAAACTGCCAAGAGTTTCCGAAGTGCCACATCCCACTTGTAACAGCAGCCTTGGACAGGGACCATAATAGGCACATTTGTATCTAAGTTAGTGCTGACTTGCTAGAAGGATGGATGGATAGATGGATGGACAGGCAGATGGATGGATGGACGGGCATATGGAGAGATGGATGGGAGGATGAATAGGTGGACAGACAGATGGATGGACTGATGGACAGATAGAGGGATGTATGGACAGATGAATGGACAGATGCTCTCAAAAGAGAATGGCACATTCTTCATTTAATTCTAATTCTTCAGCTTTGGAAGAAATAAAGATTTGAATAACTTGAAAATAATCAACAGGAGTTTCCCAAAGAATTGTGAATCATCTTTAAGGGGAAAAAGCAAACACAAAAAATAATTTTATCATTGCCAGGGGTATAAACATACGTGTCAATCAATATTCACTCAAGATTTTAAATTAGACCCTTAAACAAGTAGAAGTGGTTGGGCAAGTCTTTTAACTTCTCTGAGCCTTGGTCTTCCCAGATAGTAAATATATAGTATCTGCCCCCACAGACCACACAGATAAAGCCCCCAGCTAAGTCGCAGGAACAGAGCAGAAGCTAAGCAATGGGCTGCTACGTGTAGTGGTGCAATGAACTGCTGTCGCACCCTGCTCAGGAATCGCCTCCCCTGATTTAGTATTAATAATAAGTAGCTGGATGGACTTATTCGTAGCCTGCCCTATATCCTGACATCCTCTGTGTCTCTCTCCTGTTGGGTTGCCCACACCCTCACCCCGGCGCTTTGCAAAGTCAGTGCTCAATAAATGCTTTGGAAACAACCAGCAAGTGAACGAAGGGAAGCAGACAGGCAAGCCAGGAGCCTGGCGCTGCAGACCATGAGAAATCTCTACTGAACGATTTGGAACAGGTTAACTGATGAAAATTATGTCCACATCTCTTTCAATGCTTTTCAACTATATCTCGAAGAGAGAGCTCCATAACGAATGATTGATTTCCAATTGCTAAGTACACCTTGTGGGAAGCACAGGATTGATCGCTTGCTCATAACTTGGGTGTGAAACACCTCCTGACTGAGCCAGCACTGGGCCTATACACGTCTCCAGAGAGTGTCACTGCGATGCCCCGTGGGAAGCGCAGGAGGGAGGCCACGTGTCGAGGGCCCCGGGTCTCATCGTTTCTCTCTGTATCTCATAGCTCACAAAAACAGACTTGGACGACAGGAATGGGGCAAGACCCGCAACACACACGACCCCTAAGCTTCCAAGGACTCTGCCAGAGAGGTTACTGCCTCCACTTCTCAGACGGGGAAATCGAGAGGTTAAGCCGCGTGCCCAGGGTCACACCGCTAAGAAATGCCGGAACCAGGATCTGAACCCAGATTTGCTGGCTCCAGGCCCATCCTCTTCAGCTGACACCACCCTGCCTCCTTCAACATGATATGAATAAGGAGGAGAGTAAGAGCAATAAAGTTTAAAATGGGAGTTCAGTAGAGAAGGCTCTGGGCTTGGTTTCACCTGCCCAGGAACCCAAGTCAGATACGGAGGCACTTGTCACCCCAACCCCCCATGTCTAATCAACCACAAATCCCACCAACTCAACCTCCTAAACAGCTCCCAAATCCATGGCCCTGGACTAAGCCTCCATCACATCTACCCTGAAGGGCTGCAATAGCTTCCTAACTGGCTCCTCATTTATGTATTAAGCACCTACTATGTGCTGGCCACTTTATGCATATTTGCTCATTTAATTATCACACAACAGTCAGTTTGGGGAGGACTGTATAATAATTATCATGCCCATTTTAAGGAGGGGCAAATTAAGGCTCAGAGGTTAAGGCCTTCCAATTCATTCTCCATGTGGGAATTGAATGACCTTTTAAATATGCAATTCCCACCACTGCTTATCTTAGAACCTTCCCAGCTTCCCTCTGACCTGAGGGTACAAGGCATGGCCTGCTCTCAACCCCCAGTGTCCTGCCCACTCTCTGCTTGAAGATTTGCTGGTGAACGGGTACAAAAGCAAAGAATGGCAGTGGATGAAAAAGGCTGAACTCAGGACCACTTACAAAATCTGAGGCCCAGTGCAAAATGAAAATGGGGAGTGTTTATTAAAAATGATTCAGAATTTCAAGATAGTGACATCAGAGTTCAGCAGCCAAGGGCAGGGTCCTTCTGAGGGTGGCCCCAGGTCACTGCACAGGTTGCAGGCCCAGGACACCCCCTGCCCCAGCCAATTGCCCAGGGGAGACACATTTGCTCACAGGAGAGATGCAAAATCAAAAGGGCCCTGCGCACGTTTAAACTTCTTCCACATGGAGGTGAAAAGGGAGGACAGACAGAATGGGGTCAGCACGAGAGGAAGGCGTGGTCTCTCCTGCCAGGAGTTCATCTTCAAGAGGTGAGATGCAAAACAAAAACACAATTACAAGAAGAAAAGGATGTCAGAGCAGGGTCCACGCGAGACCCACGGGAGCAGCACCTGGGGACGGGGGAGCCGAGGCTTGTGCGTCAGAAACGCAATCCCGGCTGGTGGCGAGGCTCCACCTGTCCCATCCACCTGCAGACTGTGCTCCCCTGGAGGGTGGGACTAAGGACTGTCACAGCCTTTGCCAGGAGATGAAGGACCCAGGAGCCCTTGGCACCCGGAATCAAGGAGTGTGGAGCCACTGTCTTTAGTTTTTTAAAGCTTTCCTTATTAAGTTCAGGTGTCCTCCAAGTTCTGCCATTCTCCCCAGCTGAAGGAATATAATTATTCAGAAAATTGGATGTAGCACAAATGTACAGCGTAAAACTCCTTCAGCTGAAGCAATGCTATTACTCAGAAAATTGGCTAAAGCGTAATGGCAGGAAGAGAAAAGCCACTTCACTCACCAGCGTAAAGGTGTTCTTTTCAGCGAACACATAAATGCATCCACAAGGCTCTATCCCTCTCCCTCCCTCCAAAGCAAAGGGATGGGATGCAGAGACAGAGACTGAGCCTGTGTTGTAGCATGCCTCAGAGCCTTCTGGAATTCTGTTTGTTTTTGGCTGAGATGAGCTATTCATTAAACAGAGTTCATCCAAGGAGTGGCATGAATCACAATGCCTTGGTTTTCTGTGCACTAGAGACGCAGGAGTTATAGCTCGACTCACACAGCCAAAACAGTCCCGGCCACATACTTTTGACAAGCTCAGTCTGCAAAAGGCAAGGGCATTCTGACAAGCCAGTCACTGGAACAGGCAGATCTTTAACTTAACTCTTGGCAATTATTAGCTTGATAATGGGCCTCTGCTAGGGATAGCTAAATAGTTACGATGTAAGGCATTACTAAGCAGGAAAAAAAATGAATTAACCATCCAAGGAGGTAGAAAGACTTGGCCCCTCTGCAAACACTAATTGGGCACATGTTCTGTGGCAGGATTGTTTACATAAGTTAACTCAGCCCTGGGTGACCCTGGGGGGTAGGAGGGCAACATCATTACTGTCATCGTGAAGTGGGAAACCCGAGGCTCAGACAGGTTATGTTTCCTGCCCAACATCACACAGCAAATACATGGCAGAGTTGGGACTGTTTCTGGGATCCTCGATCCAGAATCCAGTGTTGTTTTCATCATATCCAAAGCTATCCTATGTGTGAGCAGGGTTGCTTGCTTTTTTAACAGCTTTACTGAGATTTAATTCACATACCGTACAATTCACCTGTGTACAGTAAATAATTTAATGGTTTTCAGCATCTTCACAGGTAAGTGTGGCCATCACCACAGTGAATTTTACAACATTTTCATGGCATCAAAGAGAAACCCTGTAGCTATCACCCCCATCCCTCCTGTCACTCTGCCCCAGGCCCTGGGAACACTAATCTACTTTCTGTCTGTATAAATTTCCCTGTTCTGGATACTTCACATGAACGGAATCCTATAATATGTGATCCCTCCGTGACTGGCTTCCTTCAGTCTTCTATTTAGCACAATACTCGCAAGGCCCGCCCATGTTGTAGCACGTATCAGGACTCCAATCTTTTTTTTGGAGACAGGATCTCACTCTGTCCCCTGGTCTAGAGTGCAATGGCATCTTTGTAGCTCACAGCAGCCTCAAACTCCTGGGCTCCAGCGATCCTCCTGCCTCAGCCTCCCAAGTAGCTGGGACTGCAGGTGCGCGCCACAAGGCCCGGCTAATTTTTTCTATTTTTTGTGGAGACGGGGTCTCCCTTTTGCTCAGGCTGCTCTCGAACTCCAGACCTCAAGCGATCCCCCCACCTCGGCCTCCCAGAATGCTGGGACCACAGGCGTGAGCCACTGCGCCCGGCCCCAATCCTTTTTATGGCCAAATGATACTCCACTGTATGGACAGATCACATTTTATTTTTTCCATTTGTCAGTCAATGGACATTTGGGTTGTTCCACGTTTTGGCTTTTGTGAATAGTGTTACTTTGAACATGTGTGTACACGTTTTTGTGTGGACATTTGTTTTCATTTCTGTGATCAGGGATCTAACAGTATGGAGGGGCAGAGTGGTAGAGAGAGATAGATTAGGGAACAGAGAGACAGGGAGACACCACACACCTGCAGGCTCACGCACACTGTCAGGGGACACACTCAGACCCACAGAGGCGCACATGAGAGGGACGGACAAAGGATACAGAGAGGTACGCCGGGACACACACATACAGAGACACACGTGGAAAGACTAACACGCAGAGACAGGGAGGAGGCGCAGGAGCTGGAGACCCACAGCACGTGGGGGAGGTGTGGACTCCTGTCCCGAAAGCCCCGCCCTGGGACAGCGGCGGCTGCCCTCCCCTTCTCCCCACCTCACGTCAGCGCAGGGCGGGCAGCTCCTCCTCCCACAGGCTCCTGCCACCTGGGCAGGAGAGGGGCAGAGCTAACTCTCAAAAGCTGATTTGTCAGCATAACCCGAAGCCGAGCCCTGTTGATTTCAAACCTTTGCTGAAATATGATTTAAAGCAGCCAGCCCGCTTTCTTCCGTCGTAAGCTGAGGCTGTGGAACACAATGGAACGGGACAGAAAGTGGCAGAGGGCGCAGGGTGTGGGGACGCAGGCCTCCCTGGGCAGGGGCTGGACGGACCCAGGGACACATCTCAGCTTGGCGGCTCCCAGCTGTGTGACTCAGGAGAGCAGCCTGTCTCCCTGGCCCTCGGTTTCTGCATTTCGTCTGCCTCACGGGGCTGCTGAATTAGACAAGATATCGATAAATGTAAATTGCCTGGCACGAATAGGTGCTAAAAAAAATGTGAGCTCAATCTTTCCCCTTTTCCAGGAGACGAAGTCTGCGGCACTTTCTAGGGGCCCGGGAGGGGACTGGAAATGTCACACCCTCTCCACCCCCGGGGCTCCCCCAGGAAGCGATGCTCTGTGGGCAGAGTGAGGGCTCTAGGACGGAAGGCACGGGGGGAATTCACCTTTTTCCATCCCTGCCAGAGGCCCAGCACTCCCACCGCTACATCCTTGCTTAAAAGAACTGAAATGAAGACGGACTGACGCACAAGCGTTCACAGCAGCCTTGTTCATCACAGCCAAACCCCGAAACACCCCGGTGTGTCAGCCAAACCCCGAAACACCCCGGTGTGTCAGCCAAACCTCCTCCAAATGCTAAGTGCTAAGCAAACTGCCGCGCAGCTGCACAATGGACAGTCACTGAGCATTAAATAGGGGTGAAGTGTTGATACAACAAGACAGATAATCCCGAGAGCATTCCAGCATTCTGTTGAAGGAACACAGGCACAAAAAAGCACACGATTCCACTTACATGACGCTCTAGAACAGCCAAACCAAGCCGTGGGGATGGAAAGCACCTCGGGGGCTGCCTCTGGAAGTGTGTGCGGGAGGTGGGGACTGACCAGAAAGTGGCACTAGGGAACTTTCTGGGGTGATGACAACGTTCTTGGTGGGGGTATTAGTTCCAAGCCTGCGTGCATTTGTCAAAACTCATCAAACTGTAAACCTAAAATCTGGACCTTCTCTTGTATGTAAACTATACCTCAAAAAAAGCAGCCTACTGGGAAAGTAGGCCTGTCAGAGGCTCGTCTCCATGGCACCCAGGCTGCCAGGTGGGACCCCCACCCCTCCCGCCACATGCAGCCCGACAAACAGACACAAACGCCAAGCTTACCTCCACGTCATCCTCATCCCTTGCTGTCTGAGCTTCTCTCTTCCGCCTCCTCAATGGGGAACCAGTGTCCGAGGGCGTCTGTACATTAGACTCCAAATTCTTGAGCAGACTTTGAGCGTCGTCTTTCTAAAACCCAGAGGCCAGGGATGGGGGGCGGGTGGGTAGAAACACTGAGGTCAATCAACCTGGTCCCCCCAGGACGTTGCCAGTCAATTTCCCCACGTCCACTGGCCACTTCCACTCAGCTCTGTGCTTCTGCCCATACTGCCCCATGTGTGCAACCACCCACCTCCTGCCCCACCTGGGGTCTGCTACACATCCTTCAAGACTGTCCAGGCCACCCTCCTGAGAAGTCAACTCCAGGCCCCCAAAATGCCCTATTTCAGCTTGCCCTCAGGATTGGAAAAAAGCTCCCTCCATTTTCCTTCTGGGTTGGTGGCCCCCATTAGACTGTGAGCTTTTTTGGGGTAACAGCTAAGCATGGGAAATGGCACATAAATATTAATTTTCCTGTTGTTTTCAATAATTTCATTGGACCTGCCCCCCCATCCCTGGCCTTTGGGTTTTAGAAAATATTTAAGATATTTAAGGGAGTATCTTAGGTAACCTTAAATTACAGAGTGGTTGTAAACTAAACTCGATGATCATTATTTGTGGATTCTGTATGTGCAAATTCCCTTACTTGCTAATATTTATTTGTAACCCCCAATCAGTTCTCATGGCAATTTCAGAGTCATTCCTGGACATGCACAGAGTGTGAAAAATCTGAGTCATCCGACCTACGTTCTCAGCTTAAATTAGAACAAGGTGATGCTCTGCCTTCTTGTTGCAGCTCTCATGTTGTAAACTAGTGTCCTTTTCTCAGTCTATTTAGTGCCATGTTTTTTGCATTTTTGTGCTTTTTCTTGGTAATTCTGCTGTTTAAAATGGCCCCCAAACCCAGTGCTGAGGAGCTGTCTAGTGTGCCTAAGCACAGGAAGACTGTGACGTGCCTCAGGGAGAAAACACATGTGTTAGAGAAATTTCATTCAGGCCTGGGTTACAGTGCTGTTGTCTGTGAACCCAATGTCAATGAATCAAAAATGTGTATTAAATAAGGTGTCTTTAAACAGAAACACACATAAAACAAGGTTAGTATTGATCAATTAATGGAAATTTTGTGACCAGAGATTTGTAGAAACCTAACCCTGTATTTCCCCTAGGAGCAATGGTTCAGTGTTTACTAAGGCGGTGTTCTCAGTGACTGTATAGAACATAACTACAGTGAATAAGGAGAAAAGACTGTATTTACAATTCTGTTATGCCAGAGACACTTATCAACCGCCTCTATGACCACTAGCTGCTCACAAATATAATCTTTGAACTGAAGAAATATCACCAGTTTGTCATTGAGTTAGTCAGCAAATATACTGAGCACCTACTATGGGTCAAACTTTGTTCTAGACACTGGGAATAGAGTAATGAACAAAATATACAAAGCTTCTTCCTTCATGGAACTTATGTTCTAGTGAGAGAGGACCTAAACAAACCAACAGATAGATATATAGTATGTCAGGGATGATGTGTTATAGAGAAAAATAAGGCAGGGTGGGGGAATGGAGAACGATGGGAAGGGAAGGTCTTTTGGACAAGGTGGTATTTGAGAAGAAACCTGAAGGAAGTGAGGGAGCGAGCCATTGAGATATCTTAGGATAGAGCATTCCAGGAGCAGGAATAGCAAGTGCAAAGGCCCTGAGGCAGGCTCATGCTAGCCATGTCCAGGGAAGTCTGTGTAGCTGAAACAGTCTGGGGTGGGTTTCAGGGTAGAGAGGGGTAGATGATGGGCCAGAGGTTTTTTTGTTTTTTTTTTTTAGCAACCATAGCTGGCCAGTGCAAGAGTTCTGCAAGGAAGTACCCAATGAGATCATCTCACAGTAAAGACCCCAGGAGAAAAACCTCATCCATCCCACAAAGGGAGCATCAGTTTTTTAGTTCCCTATTTAAAAACGACCAAGAGAGTCACTAGCCATTTGAGGACAGACTCTAATATAAAAGACAAAACCCAAAACAAAAAGCAAATGCAAGCAGGAAACAGATACAACACAGGGAAAAGAAAATTTAAAACAAACACCTGCATTATCCTCAGAGAAATCAGAGAAGATATTTCATTCACAAAATAAGAATAGGATAGTATAAACATAGAATATTCTGAAAATAAAAAAGAACTCTTAAAAATTAAAAATAGAAACCCAATAAAAGTGTAAAGTTGAGAAAAGTCTAAGAAAGTAGTATAAAAAGACAAAGAAATGGGAAATTGGAGAGAAAGAACAAGAGGCCCAATTCAACCTGAAAATGATAGGAGTTCTTGAAAAACAAACACATATAAAGGGAAAAGAATCATCAAAGAAATAAGCAAGAAAATGGGTTTCTAGATTGAAGGGGCATTCCCAATGCCTAGCACAATGGCTGGCAACAGACTGCCACCAAGACCTATTCCGGTGCAATTTCATATACTGGGGGCAAAGAAAAGATTCTTTAAGATTCTACAGAAGAACAAAAGATACTTCATGCAAAATATCAAGGATCCGAACAGAATCAATTTTCTCAACGTCAACAATGCAAGTTAGAAGACAATAGAAAAATGCCTTCAAAATGCTGTGGGGGAATTATTTCCAACCCAGAATTATATACCTAACTAACCTAACCAAATTAAGTACAAAGATAGAAGAATATAGATATTTTTAGACACAGAAATTCTCAAAAGAGTTGCAGCTATCCCTTTCTCAGAAAACTACTGAAGGATGTGCTCCAGTCACACAAAGAAGTTAGTCAAAGAAACATGTGTGCAGGGGATCCCTGAAACAGGATCCAGCTCAGGAGAGAGGTGAGGAGGTCCCCACAGATGGTCCTAAAAGGTCTCAATGGCCACTGTGAAAGCCCAGAGCAGCTGCTTCTGAAACTTTAAAAACATGTAAATCACTAGGAGGGCTTGTTAAACACAGTTTGCTGGGCCCCAAGCTCAGAGCTTCTCATTCAGTGAGTCTGGGGACCCAGGAATTTGCATTTCTATTAAGCAATGTTGATGCTGCTGGTCTGGTCCACATTTTAGAGTGCTGTGGTCTGAGAACAACCAGCTCAAATCGGGGCATGTCAGAATGTTTCTGGGAGAGATGGTTTTCTCAAGAAGAAAAAATGGATCAAATATCTAATATATTCAAATGTCTTGAAAGGAAAGATACATAAATAGGGGAGAGTTTTAGCGTTAAATTAATGATAAGTGCATAGAATCTAAACAAATGAAAAAACTGAGTAGCTTAATTTCAGGGAAAACAAAATGTTGTGCAAGAAAGGAAGGTATTCATAATCATAACTGATCCTTGATTTATAGACTAATGTTTATAAAATCATAATAATGGAAACACTGAATACTAATTTAACCCAAATTACCCCGTAACCATGTAGGAGGTGGGTGGTAGTATTGGGAGGGGTGGGCACACTTCTGGAGAAGGGGAGGAAAGAAAACTAAATCCTCTTCCTCTCCACAGTGGGACGTCACTGGCTATTAACTACAGCAGGCAGCAGCAATGTAGTAGGCAAGTTATTCAAAAATGGGAAGTAAATTCCCAAAATACCCAGCTGAAAGAGTTGAACAAGGTGGCTTCTGAGAAGTGGAAAATGGGCAGAGGTGTTGCTGCTTTTGAACTCATACTTTAAATTACATGCATGGATAACTTTGATACAAATTTAAAAAGTTTTAATGATGAAATAAGTAAAAAGAATAAAATAAAACAGAAACAGCAAAAGGAAGGTGGTGCAAGATAAAGTTATGAATTGGACCAGAGGAGGACAACAAGGAGAGCCCAGGAGGCACAAAGGAGGAAGTGCCTGACCTAGCTGGCAGGGTTAAGAAGGTGTCCCCAGGTGATCTTCTCTCTGGGTCCTGAAGGCTCAGAAGGACAGAGCGGGAGAAAGGCGCAGCAGGGAGAAAGTACAGATGCACAGAAGCGCAGGGCATCTGGGAACAGTGAGATGTCTCGTGTGGCTGGGCCAGGCTGGGGCGGGTGCCTGGGCACCTGTGTTTTAGGCTGGGTGCTCTGGGGAAGGCAAGCTGCCTCATGCATCATACTAGGAAACCAGGCATTAGCTTTTGCAGGCAACCAGGAGTCCCTGTAAGTTTTTAATCTCGAGAGTCATATTGTCAGAAGTACATTTCAGAAACAGAAACGAGAGGGAGAAGACAGGAGGAAAGGAGGAGTCTCATCAAAAAGAAGGTTGTTGCAGGCCGGGCGCGGTGGCCCACGCCTGTAATCCCAGCGCTCTGGGAGGCCGAGGCAGGAGGATCGCTTGAGCTCAGGAGTTCGAGACCAGCCTGAGCAAGAGCGAGACCCGTCTCTACGAAAAATTAGCCGGGCCTCGTGGCACGCCCCTGTGGTCCCAGCTACTCGGGAGGCTGAGGCAGGAGGGTCTCTTGAGCCCAGGAGTTTGAGGCTGCAGTGAGCTGTGATGACGCCACTGCACTCTAGCCTGGGCGACAGAGCCAGACTCTGTCTCAAAAAAAAAGAAAGAAGGACAGAAGGCTGTTGCAAAGATGACATCAATCCCTAAGAAAATCTGGTCAGCCCTACCTTTGAGCCACAGCCCCCTCCATGACTGCCACCCTGGTCTGAGCCACCATCACCCTCAACTGAGCAGCGGAACCAACGGAGACAACTTGGTTCACCCCTGTGAGCCACAGCTGACTCAGCGACCAGATGGGATACCAGCCACCACCTCCCCAGGCAGCAGATGATTAAAGCTCTGGCTCTGGGGTTCAGATGGACTTGGGCTGAAATTCAGCCCCACTGTTTACTCATCGTGTGACCCAGGACAAATAACGACCTTGCAGGGCCTCAACCCCCTCGCTGTGAAGTGAGGACAATGGTAGTTCCCCTACCTCACAGGCTTCAAGTGAGGATGAAGAACCAAATGCCTGCAAGCACGCTGCGCGGGGCAGCCAGCAAGTCTCTTCACATGACTGCCCTTCCCCCTTCCGCACAACAAGCCAGCCTCTCTTAGTGTCCCTCAATCCTCAGCAGGACCCGACAACCCCCACCTTACCTACAAGCATCTTGCATTATTTTAGTTTGAGCCTTTGCAGCACAACACTCCCCACGAGTCACCTGCATTGTGAAAGTCATGCTTCCCTGTACCCCGCTAGACTGGTCTCCTTTTCTTGGGCCAGGAATGGGGGAAGCACGACCACCCACCTTATCTCTGATCTTACTGGACTTCATCCCTCAAAGAGGTGGAGGATGCAAGGACCTATAATAGTGGTTGTACCACTACTGATGGAATGTCTGCCATGGGCCAGGCCTTTCCACGGCCATCCAATCCATCAGGACAACTGCCATGTGAAGCACCTGTTAATTCCCTCAGGCAGCCACCCCTGACCCTCATCTACACAGAATACAGTGGCTTTGGGGTTAGACACATCTGTCATTTCAGCAAGTTACTTAACCTCACTGTGCCTCAGTTTCTTCATCTGCAAAATGGGGACATTAATAAAAATCAACTCAAACTGTTGTGGAGGTTCAATGAGATCATTCAGGCAGCGGGTCTAGCACAGTGCCTGGCACACAGGCAGCACTCAAGTGCCAGCACTATCAGTCCTCCATCGCAGAACTCACCATGCCGTGTTATATAAAGGTTTACTTGTAATGTGGCCTTCTTGAGGTTGCGACCCTCAAGCCGGCTAGAGCAGGATCTGTCCTGCTCACGAATGTGACCAGCACTAGAAGGCACTCTGCAAACTTCTACTATGGGGTGAATGAATGCATGCCAATGCGGCAGCTGGGACTCAAGCAAAGAGTGGCAACCCACACAGCAAGGAAGGAAGAGGCAGAGCAGGAATGGACGTCCAGGGGTGGGCATCCTCAGCCCTCCTGTCCACCACTCTGAGCTGGGCCCCTCTACCGGCATGGTGCCCAAACCCTTGGTGCTACGGAGGAGATGCCTGAGGCCAAGAGGGGTTTGGTGGCTGTCCAGCATCGAACAGCGGAGGAGGGAGCAGGCACTTTTGGGGGTTCGCCAGGCCAGTGCCCCTTAGTCACTCTGCCGCCTCCCTCCTGGAGCAGATGGGTGCGAAGCCCCCATGATCCCACCCAAGTGGTCGCAGAGCCTAGGCTCGGCCACCCCGGCGCCCGGCCCCAGGACCTAGGAGCACCGCGGCCCGCGCCCCGCCCCGAGGCTGCCCGCTCGGCCCACCCACCTGGTGCCGCGGGCGCGGGCGGCCAGCGCGGCATCCGAGCCAGAGGCCCAGGCCCACGCCGAGCGCCGCGCCCAGCAGCACGGCGGGGGCCAACAGCGCGGGCGCCGGCCTCAGCGCGTCCCGGCCGAGCAGCAGCCGCGCATCGCCCGTGCAGGCCGCCGAGCCGCGGGCCATCGGGAGCACTCAGGCGGCCGCCGGCCGCATCCCGCCGCCCGCTGCACCGGCCCCGCCGGGACGGCGACGCGGGGTTCCAAGCCCGGGCGGGCCGGGGGCGCGGCGCGCTCCGGCGGCTTTCCGGCCTGCGCGGTCTCCTGGCTCCCGCGCCGCTCGCCTTCCCTGCCCCGCCGCGCCCGAGGGAGGAGCCGGGATCGCAGCCCCAAACTTGGGGCCACCCCGCCCGGCCCTGCCCTCGCACTGAGCATGCCCGGCCGGAGGCGCGCCGCCTGCCCGGGACCCCGCGGGAGCAGGCTTGCTTTATGCCGGCCCCCTGGGTCCCGGGCAGGAAGGGCGCCCCGACCGCTCCGGAGGGCGTTTCGCCTTTAGTTGTATCGAGCGCTTAGGGTATGCTAAGCATTTCGCCGATGGTCATAAACTTTCTCAACAATCCTGGGCCATGGGTACCATTTTGTGCCCGTCCTCCTGACGAAGAAGATCACAGAGCTGGGAAGTGACCAAATGCAGGTCCGACTCCTGTCCTCGCTGCTAACCTCCACCATCAACCTTCCTGGGGCCACACAGCCTACCACTGACTCTGACCTCCTTCGCAGAAGACTCCTGCTTTAATCCTATTTCCTCCCACGGATGGTCCATGCTTTTCTCTAAAACAGTGAGAGATTGTTACACCCAGTCCCCACTAGGACCGAGACACTGAGTGGTCATTCATGCAGTCAGCACTTGGAGAGAATCTGCCTGGGAAGGGTAGGTTGGAGGGTGGGACAGGCCAGCCATGAACCAGACTAGGTCCGGCATTGAGTATCTCCCAGCTGTGTGGGAGACAATTAGATGATTGAGCACCCTGTTTTTTCTTTGAGAAAACATTTACTGAGCAGCTACTAGATGCTTGGTATTGTCCTGGGTGCTGGGGGTACACACACACACACTCACTCTCTCCTGCCCTTTGGAGCGTAATTCCCTCCAAGGGAATTACAGGGGTGGGGTACCATGGGGATCTCCTTCAACAGAGAACAACTTTTGTCCTTTCAAACTGGATGACCAGCCCACGGTTCTAGTTTGTTTCATCATTTCCTCTTGGCAAGATGGGAACTATTATCCAAATTCTTTATCCTTTTTGTAGGTAAAGAAACTGACAGCCAGAGAGAGGTGACTCCTTCAAGGTTTTGCAATTAAGGAGTGGGGCAGAATGCAGCCACACCTGTGTCTGCCTGGCTTCAGGACCCAAACTCTCTGCTATGTGGAGCTTCTGAAATGTTTCCTTAGAAGCATGTCCAAGGTTCCTGGGAGCACCTATGGGGCCAATAACGTGAAGTTCTTGCTTTACACTGAGTATTTCTTTGAGTGCTTAGGCTTTAGTTTTAACAATGTGGTGTTCTTTGCATTTTACTTTATCATAAAATTGTTTGAATAATAAAATCATCCTTTAAATTATGCACTGTCAAATAACACTGATGATCCAGCAAGATGCCTGGCATTTAGCCTTTGGCCTTGTCTCACCCCTGGCACGCTGGTGGGTACCCTCTAGTGTGGGAAGCTGGGCTAATAAATTCTCACGTTTTCAAACCCCATTACCTTGTCTATGTCAGGTCCAGAAAGGGGAGGTGGGAGGGACTTCCAGGTGCCAGGCTCCCTGGCCTGAGGCTGCAGACAGCCCCACAGGCTGCCCAGCAGGAAGGCTGGCAGGAGAGGAGCCCTCTCCCCAATGAACAGGTGTAAGCTGTCACCCAAGGCCCAGGAGGGGATGAGGAAGCAGACAAATTCCCTTCCAAGCCCCTGTCCCGTGTCTCTTTCTGACCCTCCTCCTGCCTCCCTTGGCAAAGCAAAACCTTGGCTTCATGGAGAGTTCAAGGAGAGCTTGCTCTGCTGCTGCCTGGCTTCAGACCCTCTTTCTGGTTCCCCAGAGAGGTGGCACAGTGGCTGGCCTGACGACCTGTCTCCCACTGGGAATGTGAGGGGCACCTGGGCAGGTCCAGGGGCTAATCCACAGCAAGGGCTCAGGCAGTGGGTGCTCGACTGAACCCCATAGGAAGTGAGGGGCGCTTTTCCTTCTCTGTCCCCTCCCTGCCGGGCCCCTCCCTGCCCCTCTGTGCTGTCCTGTCCCTTCTGGGCTCTCCAAATGCTTCTCCGTTTCCTAACAGGGAGCTGCCAAGGCTTGGGGTACAACTCCAGATTCAGTCCGGTGTGTCAGGACAGATTTCCTAAAGGAGGTAGAAAACCGGGTAGACGGTACTGGAGGGGCCTTGAGGCCCGAGTAATCTCTGGGAGCAGGGGAGTGAGCCGATCTGATTTGGGAAGTGCCGAGCCCGCGCTAAGGCGCGAGCAAACCCCAGCGAGGCCGCCCGGCGCAGTCTGCTCCACCCGCTCCCTCCTCCCACGCCGTCTCGGGCGCCTCCCAGCCCGCCAAGCCCCAGATACGGGTGTTTGTTCCAGAAAACTTTCCCCGGCGGCTCGCACTGAGCATGCTCGGCGGCGGGGCGGGCCTGGGGTCCGGAAGCTCCGGAGACTCCGCCGCACCGGCCACTTAGGGGGTTGCGGTCCTGGCAGGCGATGAGCCCTGCTGGCTCCCGGGGGCGCGCCACGTGGGTGCTGGCCAGGGGCCTCCTGGCCGTGGCCCTGGCGCTGGGGGGCAGAGGCTGTCTCCCCGCGGGCCCGGGTCCCCACCGGGGCCTCAGCGCGCAGCCTTCTCCGGATCCCGCCGCGGCTTCCGGGGCTGGGGCCAGCCTGGGGACCCCTCCCGGACTGAGCTGGGCGGGGCCCCAGGGGACCGCGCAGGTAAGGAGGGCCCGCACCCAGTCGCGGGGCTGACTCGAGTGGCTTGGCTTCCTCTACCCTGGCGGCGAGGAGGCCCCTTGGGGCAAAAATCAAAAAGGGAGGATCTGAATAGGATGCATTGTGGTCCTTAGGTGTATCCCGCTTGTGGCCAAGAAAACTTCGGGGAAAGGTGGAGACTTCCTTCCTTCGGGTGTGGCGGCTGTGGACTTAGACTTTACCCGCCGCCGGGGTTCGAATCCACTCTGCATCCTGCGAGCTCTGTGACCTAGGGCAGGTCACTTGAGTTCTTGTGCCTCCGTTTCCTGATCTGTAAAACCGGGCCGTTGCTGCGTCTGCCCCAGAGGGTCCAAGTGGGTTGGTTAGATGCGTTGCTGTGTGTAGAGCTTCTCGCGTAGCCAAGCCCTGGACCTGAGTGTAGCGGTTGTTAAAAGAAGAGCTGGGATTATTGGCTGGACTTTTACGTGACTGCACTGTCCTGGCTGATGAATTTAGCCACTGCCCACTTCACCCTGGCCCTCTGTCTGTGGTCCCAAACTTGGGATCCTCTTAAGGGAGATTCTGCCCCCTTTCTGTCATGCATTGTCTAGAGAAACATTGTGTCAGTGTACTGAGCTTTAAAAAGTCCAATGACAGAACATTTTCACAGTGTCCTTTCACTTGCATCTGTCCTGTGAGATGGGAAGTCTCTGGTCTGTTTTGCAGGTGACAAAAGCAAGGCTCAGGGAGCCATGCCCCCAGGTTTGTCCTGTCCCCATGTTGAGAACATGCACCCCTGGGCCTCATCTGCTTTGAGCACGCTCTTCCTGGCAGACATTTACGTCTATCTAGAGCAGTGGTGTTGAGGGCGGTCCCTGCCAAGAGGGAGGGACAGTGCCTACTGGCAGGGCCTGAAGTTCATCTAGGTGAGCCTAGGGCACCTCACTTTCAAGGTCCACCCTTGCCCTTGCAGGAACCCAAGAATGTGTCCAGGTGCCCTTGGTGCCTTGAGCACCTCACCTGGGCCCAGGCCCTACCCACGCCCATTCTTGTCCACGGCCAAGTCTCCTTCCTCAGTTTGGGCCTGTCTTGGACGGTCCTTCTGTGTGTGGTACAGGACAGAGCTTGGGCCCTGTGGGTCCCTGCCATGGCCACTCACTTTCCCTGCCACCTGGGGCAAGTCGCAGCCCTCAGGGCCTCAGCTTGCCCTTGTGAACAATGGTGTGAGGCCTATTTCCAGAGCACTTGTTAGTTGTTCCTGTGATTATCTGAAGCCTTCACCCGTGTCTCCCTCCTGCCGTTCGTTCATTTATTCATTCAATGTATTATACATATTTATGGCACCTTTTGCTGAGTCCCGTGCTGAGTGAAGTGCCTAATTGCACACGGTGACGGGGTGCTGTGAGGAGAAGGATGGGGAGCCACGAGGGTGGGGGGTCACTTAATTTGGGAGGTCAGAGGAAGAAGGTTCAGTGAGACTTGAAGGGTGCGTAGGTTTAGGCAGGGAAAGAGTGGGGAGAGGATATCCCGGGGCTCTGGCCCCTGCTGCTGGGGCATCTCTAGGTGAAAACATTTACCATGTTGGGGCTGTTCGTCTCCTTTGCTCGCCTGTGAGTTCCTGTGGGCAGGGATTTTATCTTCTTTCATTTCTGTGTGGATGCTACTGAGAGTGCCTCCTATTCCACAGTAGTTCTTAAAGTGGGATCTGGGCACTCCTGGGGTCACTGAACCATTTCAGGGGTCCACGGAGCCAGAGGTATTTTCATAGTGATGCTGAGACATTGTTTACCTTTTCCACTCCCGTTTTCTTACAGGTGTACAGTGGGGTTTTCTAGAGGTGACACAGTGTGATATTGCAGCAGATTTAATGTAGAAGCAGATTTGAGAATCCAGCTTCTTCCATTAATTCGAATGTAGATTTGCAAAACAAGGTCATTCTTCTCACTATTTTTTTTATTTTGGAAAATGTAGTTATTTTTCATAAAATGTGCTATTTATGTTAATGTGCAGTGGGATTATCATTCTTATTTAAAATGGATTAATAGACATTTAAAAATAATCTCACTCTAATTTAAATACAGTAAATATTGATAAATATAATCTGCACAAACAAGAGCTCTTTGGAGTCCTCAGTAATTGCTAAGCATGTGAAGGAGTCCTCAGACCAACAAGGTTAAGAATCATGGCTCTATAGCAAGCCCTGTCTGATGCCCCTGGGATTTGGTAGTGAAGAAACCCCCCCTGCACCTTTGTAAGATAAACACATATTTCAGAATAAGGTCCTTTCATAATTTGCATTACTTTATAATGTAAACAGCATCATTTTGTTGTTCTTTTACTCGAAATAGCAAACAACAGTAATTCAGGTTGGTTGTGATGCCAAGTTCAGTATATTGGATGTGTCTCAAGTTGGGTGAATTTATAGAAAATAACCAAAATAATAATAACGAAATCAGCCAGATACCATGTAACATTATCTGATATATTGTATACTTACTGTAGCTTTGAAACTGCAGCCTTGAAATTCCGAGTTGAGGGAACCAATCCTGAAATACTTCATGAGACTTGGTCAGGAAAGATGGGGGGTCTTTCTCCGCTTCTCCACTTCCCCTTGTCTTTTAACAGCTGGAGCACCCAGGTCTCAGTGCTGGGCTCTCTTCCCTCCTCTGTCAACTCTCACACCCTTGGCGATCTACCCACTGACAGCTCCCAAATTTTGATCCCCAGCAGAGACCTTCTCGGAGCTCCTGCATAGATCTGCCTGCCTACCCAACATGGCCCCTGGAGGCTTACAGACGCCCCGGAGGTCATGCCCCAATGCAGAGCCTGAATCCTGCCTCTCTCCTCCCCTTCTGCCAGTGGCGCCTCTCCCTTTCCTCTTACTGGGCCCAAAACCTTGGCACCGTCCTTGCCTCCTCCCTTTCTCTGCACCTCACATTCTGTCTATTCTATTTCCAAAGCTTATCCAATCAGCACAGTTTTCCCTCTCTTTACAAACACCATGTTGGTCCAAGTTACCGTCGTCTTTCTGCGACTACTGCAGAGCCTCCTGACTGCCTCCCTGCTTCCACCCTTGTCTACTTCTCAGCAGAGCAGCCAGAGTGTCCCATTTAACACAGCCATCTCAAGCCACTCCTCATGGGGTAGCCCGCCAGTGATTTCCCATTGTACTCAGAGCAGAAACCAAAGTTCCTGATGTGACCTAAAAGTCCCTATGTTGCTCTGTTACCACTCTGACTGCATCTCTTGTGTCTGTGCCCCTCACTCACCCTGCTCAGGTACCCTGGCCTCCTTGCTGTTTCTTGAACACGCTGAGCATACTCCCACCTCAGTGCCTTTGCACATGCTGTTTCCTCTGCCTGACACAAAGCTCTTCCCCCAGGTATCCCCGTCGCCTCTTCTTTCCACATCACTCTATTTAAAGTGGCAGCCCCCATTACTCTCTGCCCCTCCTTTTGTTCTTTATTTCTTTCTACTGCTCCTGTCACCTTCTGGTATACTATTTATGGTATGTAACTGTTTTGTTTATAGTATGTTATGTATAGTATGTTACTATTTTGTTTATAATTTTCCTAAATAGTGTCTGGAGAGTAGGACATTTTTGTGTCCATCTGGCGATGTATCCCCATTTTCAAAACAGCACATAGTAGGTGATCAAAAATACTTGTTGAATGAATGTGTGAAAGTGAAGTAGCAGGCTGGTAGGAGTGGTGAGGCAGTGGCTGAGGGACTCCCAACGGGGCTGGGAGTCTGGAAACGTGAGTTCTAGTCTCAGCCCTACCATTACCAGCTGTGGACACTTGGCCATTTCATGCATCAATTTATAAATATTTATTGTGTACCTTTGATGCTCCCGTGCTGGCCCCTGGAGTATAGCAGTGAGCGTGACTGAGTCCCTGTGCTCACAAAGCTGGAGTCAGGCCAGCTCTGGGCCTCACTGTGCTCATCTGCAAAGTGGCCACTTTTATAGTTACTTCTCAGCATTATCACAGAGATGATAGTAATAATAGTAATGATACAGGAATAACAACAGTGATAATAGTTACAATACTATATAGTAATAATAGCGATAGTAACAATAGTATTGTGTTTACTGAGTATTTATAATACTATGTGCTGCGCATTATGCTAAATGCTTTATATATATATAATCTAGTTTAATCCTTTAAAAATCCTTGTGAAGAAGGTATAGTATCCCCATTTTACAGATCAGGAAACTGAGGCCACAGTGGTTGCAGTGGGGTGAGGATGCCCACCCAGATTCTTCACCACAGAGCACTGGCTCTCAGTGGGTAGGTTCTATAAGAAAGTTCTTTGTAAAGCTGAACATAAATGTTATGGTGAACAATAGGCAATTACAATAGTTTCTCAAATGCTCTAAAAGGGTGCTGTCCACTACACTAGCCACTAGCCATGTGTGGCTATTTAAATGTAAACATGTCACATGCTCAGTGGCCCCAAGTGGCTAGTGGCTACTGGCTACCATATTGGACAGCCCAGAGTCTAGAACATTTCCATCACTGCAGATAGTTCTACTGGAAGTTCCTTGGCTGAGGATGAGGTGGTGCAGTGGTGAGTGGGGATGAGGCCTGAGTTGGTCAGTCATTCACAGTGGCTCTGGAGGGCCTTCTAGGTGCCAGGCTCTGGCCTAGGCACTTGGGATACAACAGGACAAGACAGACCAAGACCAGTCCCTGCTCTTAAGGAGCCTACATTCTCAGAGCAGGAGAAAGACAGTGCGTAATCACGTTGCTGTGTAGCGTGGCAGGTGGTAGCTGGGGCTGTGGAGATGTGCACAGTGTGCAGGGGGCTGGGAGGGGTGGTGGGGGCACTTGCTACCTGGGCAGGTGTGCAGGGAAGGTGCCCTGAGGAAGTGACAACTGAGCGGAGCCCTGCATGGAATGAGGGATGGGCACGGCCACATCTGGGAAGAGAGCTTTCTGGTCAGGACCCTGGCTTTTGTTCCGAGTAAGATGGGACACCATGGGTGGGCGTCAAGCAGGAAAGTGACCCACTCTCAGCCTTTCCAAGCACCTCTGGCAGGTGTGAGAACAGCCGGCAGCAGAGGTGTAAGTAAGAAAGCCAGTGAGAGGTGGGGGCAGGGCCAGGCAGACCGTGGAGGGGACCTGGACTGGGGATATATTTTGAAGGTAGGGCCCATGGGACTTGCTGGGGTTGTGGGTTGAGAGAGAGAAGGGAGGAATCAAGGACAAAAGCGAGGACTTTGGCCTGAGCACGTGGAGGGGCAGCGATGCCATTGGCTGATGTGCACAAGCCTCGAGGAGGAAATCAGGAGTCTGATTTCGTCTTGTTGAGTTTGATGTGTGTCTTAGGCATCCCAGTGTTGCTGCACAGTGGAGTGTTGGGTGGGGAAGTCTGGATTTGGGGGGAGAAATCTGAGCTAGAGATTTTCATTAGGGAGTGGTCAGTGTGTAAATGGCCTGGGTTGAGCTCCCCTCGGGAGCGAGTCTCGACTGGAAAGAGTGACATCCTAGGGCCCAGCCCCAGAGCAGCCCCAGGACCAGTGCTGGGAAGAAGAAAGGATGCAGGGAAGGAGGTCGGGAATGTGTGGCCGGTGTGAAGGAACCAGAACTGTGACCCAAAGGTCAAGGGAAAGGAGAAAGGGCTCACTGTGGTTGGCAGAGTAATGGCCCCCACAGATGTCCCCGTCCTGTGGATATGTTAGCTTGCAGGCGATGGGGAATTGTCATTGTACATGGAATTCAAATGGTTAATCAGCTGACCCTAAAATAGGAGCGTATCTGGGATTATCCAGATGGTCCCAGTGCAATCACAAGGGTCTTTAAGTGTGGAGGAGGGAGGCAGAAGAGAGTGGGGGGCTGTTGGGAGAAGGTCAGAGAGGGGCAGTGGGAAGGACTCCACCTGCTGCTGCGCCTTGGAGATGGCGAAGGAGCCGTGAGCCAGGGAATGTGCGCACCTCTAGAAGCTGGAAAAGGCAAGGACAGAGAGTCCCCCCTGGAGCCCCCAGAAAGGAGGGCAGCTGTGCTGACACCTTGGTTTTAGTTTGATGAGGCCTGTGCTGGACTTCTGACCTCTAGAACTGTCAGAGAATAAATTTGTATTGTTTTAAGCCACTAGATTTGTGGTAATTTGTTATAGCACCCGCAGGGAACTAGTACAAGCACATATCAAATTCTGGGGGTAAGTATGTCCAGTGAGAAGGGGAGCTGGTCATTAAGTGGGGCCTTGGCGTGGCTGTGGTGACCTTGCCGGGAGCTGTGTCACCTTGGAGAGAGGGATAGCAGGGAGGGGCAGGCTAGCATTGGAAGGTGGTATCGGCTGGCACCTGGCATGGTCTCTGCGGGAGCAGGCTGCTCAGAGCCCCCAGAGAGGCCCCTCCCCAGTCTGGGGACCGCAAAGAGGATAAGAATTGGAGACACCCAGAACCCAGCGAGGCTGCCCTGGAGCCACGGCTGAGGGCTTCCTCATGATGGTCAGCCTGGGTCGTTTGCTCCCTGGGAACCTGCCCCTTCCTCCTGAGTGGCAATGTCACTGGTAAGGAGAACTTTTTCCCTGGGTGAGGTCAGGGGCCAGGCTTGCTTTGCCGGATGTGTGATGCCTAGCACAGTGCTTGCCATGCAGCAGATGCCGGCTGAAAGAAGGGATGGAAAGTTCCAGGGGGTTGTACAGATGTACATTTGTGTGGTGTTGGGTGCGCCGTGGCACCATGTCTAATAACACTGTTCACATTAGAGAACTCACGGATGTATTTGTTCTTAATTCGTAGACTTTATTTTTGAGAACAGGTTTAGAGTTATAGAAAAATTGAGCACATGGTACAGGAAGTTCACATATATCTCCCCCCTCCCCTGCACACACAGAGTTTCCTGTATCATTAAGTATGTATTAGAATGGTACATTTGTTACAGTTAATGCACCAATATTGATAAGTTATTATTAAAGTCCATAGTTTATTCATATTTCCTTAGTTTTTGCCTGATGTCTTTTTCTGTCCTAGGATCCCATTCGGGATCCCGTGTTACCTTTAGTCGTCATGTCGCCTTGGGCTCCTCTTGGCCGTGATGGTTTCTCAGGCCTCTCCTGTATTTGATGCCCTTGACCTGAGGAGAACCTCTCGGGTACCTTGTAGGATGCCCCATTCTTGGAATTTGTCCTGGTGCACAGTGTCAACATGACTTACTGCTCTCCTGGCTGGAGCGGTGTTTGTCAGGTTCTCTGTCGTGACGTTACCCTTTCCGCCCCTTCTGTGCGGTCCTGTGCTGCACCATGATGTTTCAGTCAATGACGGATTGCATACATGAAGGTGGTTCCGCAAGATTATATTCATAATACTGTATTTTTACTGTACATTTTCTATGTTTACATTTGTTTAGATACACAAGTATTTACCATTGTGTTACAACTGCCTACAGCATTCAGTACAGTAACATATTCACCATAGTACAGGTTTGTAGCCTAGGAGCGATAGACTGTAACATATAGGCTAGGTGTGTAGTGGGCTGTACCATCCAGGTTTGCGTTAAGTACGCTCTGTGATGTTCCCACAACAATGGTGTTGCCTAACGATGCATGTCTCAGGAGGTATCCCGGTGTTAGGCGATACATGATGGTGCTATACTTGTTGAAAGGAAGTTGCCATGCACAGCCTGGGTGTGTGTTTTTATCATAACATTTTTTCCTGCCAGGTGGCAGTAGAGACTTACTCGATCAATGTGAGCATGTTACAACCGTTTCTGGCAGATGGGTGTATTCTCTTGAGTAGGATGCTTTTCTCTACCTTGTAGAAGACACTTCATGGGCTAGCGGTTGTCCTGGGCACACTCGTCTGTCCAAGGATGCTTCCAGGGATGGGGTTCATGTCAGGTGTGAGGGGCTGGAAGCCAAAACTCCAAAGGAACAGGCCTGCAAAGTGGCGTGTGGCAGGGCTCCCACTGCTGAGTCTTTATTATTGGTGTTGCTGTTGTTGTTGCAGTGACATGGGGACATGTGCTCCTCATGACGAGAAATGAAGCAACACAGGTGACATGCACAAAAGAGCCTTCCTCTCCTGCCTCCACTCCCATCACACGTCTCCCCGAGGGGCCAGTGCGAACACTTCACCATGTCCCTTTCTAGGCGTTAAAAACAGTATAGTATTACAGTGTATTGTGCTTCACATTATGTTACTAATTAATAATTACTAATCTATATAATTATAGATTAAATTTATAAAGATTAGTATTAAATATATTACAGAATATGTAAATATATTGAAGAGATACATATATGCATATAAATATATGTATAAATAAATATATGTAAGATAAATATAATTATTAAATATTACCAAATACGTAAACATCCTATTTTTATTAAATGAGATCATGTTATTTAAAATTTTGTGAGTTGGAGATTTCACTTGATTTATCTTAGAGTTCATTGTAGGTAAATATGGATCTGCTTCATTTATTATTTAGTTAGTTTTATTTTTAATTATAGTAAAATGCACATAACAGAATTCAGCATCTTAGCCATTTTTAAGTGTATGGGTTACTAATGTTGAGCATCCAGTCTCCGGAATGCCTTTCCTCTTGTAAAAGTGAAACTCTGTCCCCATTAAACAACTCCCCACCACATCCTTCGTCCCCCGGTAACCACTGTTCTATTTTCTGTCTCAATGAATTTGACTACTTTAGGGACCTCCTATGAGTGGAATCACATAGGATTTGTCCTTTTGTGACTGGTTTATTTCACTTGGCGTAATGCCCTCAAGGTGATCCATGTGGTAGCATGTGTCAGGGTTTCCTTCCTTTTCAGGATGAATTCCATTGTGTGGATGGGCCACGTTTTGCTTGTTCATCCATCCACTGATGGACACGTGGCCGTTGTGAATGACGCTGCTATGAATGCGGATATGCGATACCTGTCCAAGGCCCTGCTTGCAGTTGCTTTGGATTTACACCCAGCAGCGGAATTGCTGAATCCTACTGCTTCATTCTTTCTGACAGCTGCATAGTGCTCCACAGAATGTTTGCACCCCAATTTGTTGTTTCTAATAGGGTTCTTTAAGCTGCGTGTGACATAAGCTGAGGCCAAAAAGTTGGCTTCATAAACTAGGAATTTGGGGTGGGGGCGTTGGTGCGGGGCTGGCTGGATCTAGCTGTGTCAGTTTTCCCTCGTTCTTTCGCCCCCTGACGCTCTCCTCATCTGTCTGTGTGTTGTCCGTCATTCCATGAGTGGATGCCGTGTCCTGTCCCTGTGGATGGGCCGCCTCTGTGCTGCTGGGGAAGTTGACCTCCAGCACGGGTGGGCTGACCTACCCCTGCAGAGCTGCCCTGGCCAGGGCTGTGTCCAGGGCCCTGGAGGCCTGTAAGGACTGGGCCTGAAGCACACGGTCTCTCCAGCGCCCGTGGGGATGGGCTTGCTCTCCAGGTAAGCCCCCAAAAAGGACGCAGGGAGAGCTCTCCGAGTGGACAAAGACAGTCGCCACAGCTGTGTGCTATCTGTCCTGTCTATTCTGTGCTTCACCATGTGAGGGCTGTGTGAGCCACAGCCATGTGAACCCGCCATCAGAATGGACCCCAGAGCCAGGCCTGAGTGTCCTGTTCAGGTCTCACGCACATCCTTTCTCCTTCCATGGCACAGAGACCAGTGAGTACACACAGGGTGAGCAAGCGTCCAGCGCCAGGCTGCCTGCGTGCAGAGCTCGTCTGCACCCCTGATTACCTGAGGGACCTGGTGTGAGTCATCTAGTGACCCTGAGTCTGGGGGTGTTGCTGTAAAATAGGGATAACACTTCACAGGGTTGTTATGGGGATCACTGGTGCAGTTCGCTTGGAATGCACAGCACGGGGCCTGGCACATGGAGGCGGCTCCCTCCAGGGCAGCTACTATTATTGTTATTATTATTATTGAGTAGAGAGATCTGGGGCTTTCTAGGGCCCAGCCCAGTATTTCACATAGATAGAATGGAAGGTTTTGGCTGGGCTCGGTTTGGACACATTTTCATCACTAAATGGCGCTAAGCAGGCTGGGAGGAGGCTTTGAGGTCACTTTTCAGAAGAGGGAGCTGAGCATCAGAGAGGCTGAGAGACTTAGCCAAGGACACACAGTGAGTAAATGGTTCTAGCTAGAACCCGGTTCTCTCGACTCCCTGACTAGAGTTTTATCTGCCGCTCTGTGGAAACTTGCAGGATCTTGGGAATTCCGAGGCTCTGGCTTATCCAGGGTCACAGCGTTCATGAAAAGTAGACGTGAGATTTGAACCCAGGTCTGTCTGACTATAAGACATTTCAACCACACGGTGCTGCCTCCTAGACGGCACCCAGAAGCGCGGTTATGACTGAGCTGTACTTTCTGTGGGAAGGAGAAGGTAATCCTGTACTCAAAAGCTGGTGGGGATGGTTGACTTAGAATAGTGTACTTTAGACCTCTGGTTAAAAGTGCAGTTCCTCTCCGTGTGAGCCATTTGCAAAAATTACTTTCAAACACTTCTTACAAGTATGTTTTTCAGTTAATGATTTTGTGCCTTTTGAATTTTTTAGGACTTGCCCTGCATGATTTGGTCCAATGTGGAAAGCTCTCACTTTAAAACTGCAGGTAAATTTTTCTTTTGGTTGATTTTTCCTTGTTTTGACCACAAAAGCTTTCTCCCTCCACCTCCTTCACACTCTGCTGATCCCTTCAACGTCTCCCTACGCTGGGCAAGTAGGTTGTTCCCTGACCTTTCAAAACTAGGGCAGCCTGCCTCCTCCTCAAAGCTGGCTGGAGCTGTAGTGCATGGAGCAGAATTTAGGGTTAGGTGGGCCTGTCTTGATTCCCCTCTGAAGGAGTCTGGTGAGTAAAACACAGAATGTATGGATTCACCAGGTGTATCAATTTCCATGTCCGTTCGAAGAAATTTTCACAAACTTAGTGGCTTAAAACAACACATATTTATTTTCTTACCATTCTGGAGGGCAAAAGTGTGAAATCAGTTTCACTGGGCCAAAGTCAGGGTGTCGGCAGGGCCTCTGGGGGCTCCAGGGGGAATCTGGTTCCTTGCTTTGTCCAGCGTCGGTGGCTGCTTTCCCTGCATCCCTTAGGTGACAGCCCCTTCCTCCGTCTTCAAAGCCAGCAGGATGGCATCTTGCTTCAGTGGTCACATTGCCCTCTTCTGTCTGCCAAATCTCTCTCTGTCTCCCTCTTGTAAGTACATCTGTGATTACATTTAAGGCCCACCTGGATAACGCAGGTTATCTCCCCATCTCGAGGCCCTTAATTGAATCACATCTGCAAAGTCCCTGTTACCCTGAGATAACATTCACAGACAGACCCGGCTATCTTTGGGGGCCATAATTCAGCCTGCCACACTCGGTGACAGAAATTCAACTGATACTAACTTAAGCAAAAGGGAATCGATTGGCTCATGAAACTGAAACTGGCAGGCCCAGGCACTGCTGCACCAGAGTGCAGTGTTCTCAGTGTTCTTGAGCCTCTGCCTTTCTCTCTCCATCTCGGCCCCTACTTTCCTGCAGTGAGCATCCTTCTCAGGTGCCTTCTTTGCACGTGGTAGGCTGCAGCAGTCCTGGGTTAACAGGAGCCTTACAGCTGGCACCTGCAGAGGGGAAGAGACTTTTCCCGGTAGCTGTGGCAGAAGTTCCAGGGAAGGCCGATGGGATGGGCTCAGCGTGGGTCCCATGCTTTTTCCTGCACCTGTGCCTGCCTGAGGCCAGGGGGTGGAGTTTCCTGGGTTCTGTGCCTGATTCTGGGGACAGGGATGGGCTGGGATTCAGGTGGTCCCCAGTTGTCTATATAGACTGAGTGGGATTCTTACTGAGTAGAGGACGGGTCCTTTCTGAGGGCAGGGATCATGCTGGGGTCCTCATTAGAGCTGAGGACCAGGAGGAGCCAGAGGTCATGAATGGGTATACCAGAGATGAAGGCCTCGAGTGTAAGGTGTGGCCTTTAGATTTTATGTCCAGCAACTCTGCTGGGCACGTATTTGTCCTTCAGCCTGAGGGGCTATGCTGGGGTCCCGAGAGGGGCACCCAGTCTCACGTGCACCATATTATCTACTCAAAAATTCCTGATGCTCTGAGTCAGCAGCTGACCTGGTGAAGTGCCCATTTGTTTTCCACAGTGAAGGCCGTCAGTTCCCCGATACTTGATGCAATAGGGACCTTTATTTCCATCCCAGCTTTGGGAGCTGAATCCACCACAGGTACTATCCAAGGAAAAAAGGACTTTAATTTTATCTAGGACCCCGTTCTATATATTTTTTCTCAAATTTTTTTTCCTACATATATTTTAAAATTCTATAGAAGGTTTCAGAAGCACTTCTAAAGACCTCGCTATCAATACACTGGGTAAGAAAGACTGAAAAATAAACTCATTTTCAGTCAAACTACAGTTTGTATTTGGACAAAAGATAAATAGTGCAGAAGGCACAACTCCACAGTCTAGGTCATTTCAAAAATAAAATTTTTAGCTTTAAGCATTTGGTGCTGCTAAGTCCTTTCATATGCAGCGTGGCATTTAATCGGCCCGTGGACAGCCCTGTCTGATTGGAATCCCAGCCACTTCCCAGGCGAGGGGAACTGAGGCTCAGAGAACTCAGCTGACCTGTCCGGGGTCCTGAAGCCGGTCAGCCACCGAGCAGCATCCACTCAGGAGGACTCCTGACAGCCCAGCCAGGACCTGTTAAATGACATTTCTGTGCTTTACACATGGTACTCAAGAATTTTCCAAATATATTGATGTAGATCAGTATATTCTAGAGAGAGCCGTTCCACGTTGGATGGCTCTGTGGATATTTGTGTCCGGCCGTGCGCAGATCCTCCTTAAATGGTGGTCAGCAGTGTTCGCTGAGAGCTTCCCTTGCAGTAGGCAGGTGCTCAGAAGGACCCAGTGAGGTAAGACTTACTCTTCTCACTTTAGAGTTAAGGAAACTGAGGCACAGAGAGGTTAGGGGATATGCCCAAGGACTCCTAGCTGGAGGGGAGCACTAGGATTCGAACTCAGGGTTGTCTGGTGCCATGTGTGTAAGAATCCCCCAGGGCACCACCCTTACCCAGTGGTTCTAATTCCTGGGTGGGGCCACACAACCCACATGGGGGAAGCACACTTTAAGAAACACTGTTCTTAAGCTCTGTAGCTTCCCAAGGAGCACATCTCATTTTCCTGGCAGAGAGATGATAGAAAAGCCATTCATTCATTAATTTATTAGCTCATTCATTTGTTCAGCAAGCATTTCCAGGTGCCTTCCACGTACCAAGTAGTTTGCCTCCCAAGTTTAACCACTGTGTCTCACTGACGTCTGCATTATATAAGTCATGTGCCTTGCTGTTTTGCAGTAGAAGCACCACTTGGAATGAAATTCAACAAGGAAATTGAAGTCTTTATCCCACTCCTGACTTCTACAGCCTCTAGCGGGCCGTGGACTCATTCCCTATTTGCTTTTATATCTTCATGGTCTAAGAAGACCTTATTTAAAAGAGAGTCTTCTATAACACACCGCCTGGTAAGTAACAAGTTCAATACTTTAATAAAGATATCAGAAGTTGGAAAGAAACCAATTTTGAGCCAAGCGTGTATAAAATGTCACAGGCTTTTGTTCCTCAAAAAAGCACATTCCTCTTCTTTCGCTAAATATAGTTATCATTGGGGAGCAAATCCATTTATTTTCTCAAAGTGCCATTTCTGCTATACAACATATAGTATTTAGTTGTATAGGAGGTTTGAATCAGAGCATTAGGCAGCCTCATCTGGTGTTTCTAAAGCAGGGCTTGAGTTCTGCTTTAACCAGACCAATTCATTCCCAGCTGTTAAAATGTGATACTGCCCATAACAGCAGTGAGCTTTGAACAGATATTTACCCCGTGCCGGAACTGGGCTTAGCACCTTATAGGCATAATCTTATTTCAGCTTCATGATGAGTTTTGTAAATAGGTAGTATTATTATTCCCATTTTACAGACAGGAAACTGAAGATTAGAGAGATTAAGAAATTCGTTCCAGGTCACACAGGCAGAAGTGGCAGAGCCTAGATTTGAAGCCCCTACTCTTAACTGCTCCTATGTGCTGTTGCTGTTGTTTTATGTTCTGTTTTATGTGTTGGATCCACGTATGACTGTCTCCCAACGTGAGGTTTAAAGAACTGAAATGATACAAGAACCATTGAGCTTGGCCCATGGGCTATGATTGCCTTGAGCCCCTTCTCGGCCCCCGCTAAGTGGTTATATTAGTTTTCTGGGGCTTCTGGAACAAATTAACACAAACTGGGTGGCTTAAAACAACAGAAGTGTATTCCCTCACTGTTCCAGAGGCCAGAAGTCTGGTGTTGGCAGGTCAGACGCCCTTGAAGGCTCTAGAGGAGGGTCCTGCCTGCCTCTTCCAGCACCAGGGAGCTCCAGGCCCTCCTAGGCTCTGGCTGTACCACCCCACTGTCTGCCTCCATCTGCATTTGGCCTTTTCCTCTGTGTCTGTGTCTTCTCCTGTGTGTGTCACTTATAAGGACGCTTGTCATTGGATAATCAAGGATGATCGTATCGTGAGATCCTTAGCTTCATTACGTCTTCAGAGATCCCTTTTCCAAATGAGGTCACATTCATAGCTTCTGGGGATCAGGATGTGGACATATCCTTTTGGGGGCCACATTCAACGCACCACAGGGATCCTTCTTTCCAGTCCTCTCAAGTAACAGGTAACTTGTCACCTCACATGGCAGCAGCCTCCATACTCAGTCACCCCTTCTGAATTTATCTGCTCAACAAATTGTATTTATTATCATTAAGTGCTTTCTTCACAGCTCTGCTCACGTTCCTCTGGCTGATCTGTCAGCTGTGGTGTGCTGAGTCCCTGTGACAACAGGTGTCCTTGCGTGCACTGCAGACAGGGAAACAATCTCATGTCCATAGTCTTCTTTTCTCATGGTTTTAATTTCCAATCTTTTCATGCTCTTTTTAAAATAAATCTTCAACATTACTTACAGATTTGCAGGAGTACTCGCTCCACCCTCCTTTTAAAAGTTTATTATATTGTACTTAAAAAAATACATATAGCATGAACTGTTTTTCATTTTCTAATAATTTCTATATTTTATTGTAGTATGGGGACCTTTCAAGAGAAGTTCAAGGGACTTCTGAGAATGGAGTAATTTTTCAGAAATGTGCACTGGTAAGTTTCCGTAGGTGGCCTATACTTAAAGAGAAAATAATTGGATTTTGCCCAAATCATGTTAGTAGAGTCATGTATTTAAGAACTGGCAAGTCGTGGGCTTATCTACCCGTGTCTAGACATATGAGTGATAAAATGAACAACACGGGATCTGACATCTTACATGGCAATTCTAGGACTGAGATTTTTTGTTTTTCTAACAAGTAATTGTCAGTAAAAATCCACAGGGATCATTTAGAATGAGAAAGTATGATATATTTTCTTTCAGATTAGAAACATTAATATGGTAACTGACAGTTTTAAAAATTTGTTTAATGTTTTTTAGGTCTTTAATTTTATTAATCTATGAAATGGTTATTCATATCATCCTACCCTCAGGTCCAGTGATTTGCTAAAAGGATTTACAGAACTCAGAAAAGCCATTATGCTTATAGTTAGAGTTTATTACAGTGAAAGGGTATAGATTAGAGTCAGCAAAGGACAAAGGTGAATGTGGCAGAACCCAGGAGAGACCAGGCTTGAGTTCCCAGTTGTGCTGTCCCAGTAGAGTCATGTGGACAGCGCTCCGTTCTCCCAGCAATGACGTGTGGCAGCACATAGGGAATATTGTCAACCAGGGAAGTTCACCCCAGCCTTGGTGTCCCGGGTTTTCTCAGGGCTCTGTTTCGTAGGTATGAAGCACCTGTCAGACTGACCTTAGTCACTCATTCTCCAGCTGCTCCAGAGGTCATATCGATACAGTGTGGCCCAGGGCATGCACCACAACTCACGTTGTTGGCCTCAACTATCTGGTGAGGTCCAAGTCCCCAGGTATGCAAAAACACTTCAATTAGGCAGGATATTCCACAGGCTTCAGAGGTTATCTCCCAGGAGCTGGTCAAGGGCCGGTCCTTTCTTGGAATGTGGAGGGTTTGGACAGCCCAAGCCTGCTGAGTTAATCCTTCACTGCCCCACCCTCATTTTATTACAGGCCCTCAGCTACCCTGTGTTCCTTCCTGGATGCAATCAGGGTTAGTGGTTTCTCATATGTTCTTCTAGAGATGTTTTCTGCCATGTGCATGCAATTATGAGTGTGTGTACATGTGTGTATACATATGTGTACCTTCCTCCTCTCCCTTTTTACATGGTTGGCGGTATACTACACATACAGGTCTGGAACTTGCTGTTTTCACTTCTTATATTCCAGAGCTCACTCGTCTCAGAACACACATTGCCTCCTTCTCTTCTCTCCAGCTCCTGCGTCTGTTTCAGTAGAGCTGGGGAGAAGGGGTGCAGGGGTGGTGGGAGATAAGGCTAGAGAGGGGAAGGGAGCAGACCTAGGTGGCGAGGCTGCCACGTGGGCTGCTGGGCGGCTTCCAGCCGCAGAGCCGTTCATATGCCGAGCAGAGCCAGAGGCCAGTGAGCAGTGCGGCTCGTTCCTGGGGATCATGTGGCCATCAGAGACCCTGGGCAGGGTCTGAATCTTCAGAATTCCTGAGTGCCAAAGAGCCATTGTTTGCTTTTCTGGGTAACAGCAATTGTCCCAATCCGACTATGGTTCTGCCTTTGGTATTTTCTCATCTAAGATTCTCTGCAGGAACGATTTCAGTACATTTCAGGGTCTCAATTTCTTTGAAACTGTCTCCAAGCAACAACCTGACAAGTGTGGGTCAAAACCCTCCTGGGGCCTTTGAAATCAGATGGAGCCAGAGAAATTCTCAGAACCTCTGTGAGACCATGTTACTCTCCCTCTTCCTGGAGACCTAATATACAACGGTCAGGCTTATGCATCATTTTAAGAAGCTGGACTTGTCAGCAAATCTGTCCTTGCTTCATCTCCTCCTGTCCTAGGTGTCAGGGCAGAGCGAATCACACACGGCCCACATGCGCCTGTTTGTTAATAACACCAAGACACCCTTGTCAGCCAACCTCTCAGATCTGCTCTTGCTGGACAACATCACTGGCCTCACCGTGAGGGAGTCGATTGGAAATAAGACCTCGGGCGGACTCCAGGCTTTCAGAAAAAAGTTTCTGCCAGGTAATAGCAGAGTGTTCTTAAGTCAAGGGTGGCAGGTGATGAGAGTACTTACAGATTCGTACAGGGTGATGTGCTCTGTATCAGGCACGTTCCTGAATGCCTCACATGTGTTCACTGAGTTAATCCTCACAATGGACCTGACTGTCAGGGTCTCAAAGGAAGAGACCACCACTCAATATCTGCAACCCCAAAGCTGAATTTCTTTCTTATGTTAGAGAGTTTGGATTTGGGGAAAGAGTTGTGGGTTTTAAAAAATATACATATTCAATTTTTTATTATGAAATATTTGAAACATACACAAAGATGGAGCTTACGGTGAGCTCTAGCATAGCCGTTGCAGAGCTGACCAGAATCACCGTCAGTCACTAAGATGAAGAGTTTGTTTTGGATTGTGCTGGACTGAGGGGGGAGTGGGTTGACATCAGCCTCAGAAGCATGTTCATGAGATGTTCAGGCGTGTTCAAATGTATCCAAGCATGGTCAGGCATCTTCAATGGGGTAACCCCACTGCTGGTGGCTGCTTGTAGAATGTGCTGCTGTCTCTGGTTGGCTTTCAGAAGTTCAGTTTCTGAGGTGAGCTGTCATTGGCTAATTAAGCAGGTTTGAAACCAATTCTGGGATTCAGTTGTTACCCTGGCTTCAGAACTGGTTATTTCCCTAGGAGAGTAGAGACTTCTTTTAGTCCTAGTAGGTACCTCATTTACAGATAAGGAGACTAAAGTGGTTGAGAAGCTTGCCCAAGGCCAGAGGGGTGGAAGGTAAGGCTGAGATTTACACTTAGGCAGTCTGGCTCCCCCGCAGTGCAGGTTACCCTGGTAACCACTGCACTGTGTTTTCTGCATGCCTAGAACTCTCCCTGACCCCACACTTGCGTACTCATGGCCCGCATTGCCCATCAGTCATGCTGCTCTTCCCTCTGTGCCTGGATAAAGCCTCAGAATCCAGCTGTTACCAGCAGAAGCTGCTAGTGGAGCTGGCCCACGAGTAGTGACCTTTCAGCTGCCTCTGGTTTAAACAATGTCATAAAAATTGTTCTGTGTCCCAGTTAAGAGACCTTCCATGCTTTCCTTCCTTCAGTGATATAAAAATAAATAAATCTACAATTCTTAAGCTTGTGTTTGGAAAGTAGAGCTTGGGGCCCTGAGCAGAGCACAGACTCAGTCTCAGAGGGCCTTGGGTGTGACTCCCAGGCTGGCTGCGTAGCACCTGCTCGGCTTCTGGAAAGCTGCTGAATTGCTCTGAACTTCAGATGTCACGTGTGTATAGCAGTGCCTCGTAGAGCCATAGAGGTGGAGTTGATGAGGTAATATCACCTGGCACCCTGCCTGGTGAAGGGAAGATGCCCAGTGCACTCCGCAGCCTGCGGCCCCGCACAACCGGCCTTTCTTCGTGCAGGCTCCTGCCACACCCAGCTTGCCAGCTTCCTCCCACCTCTGAGCACCCCCTCGTGCTCTAGTGTCGGTTGCTTCTGTGTGACTCTGTGTATACAGATCTCTGTGGTCCAGGGCCTGGCCCTGGTGTCCCCTTGCCTGGGAAGCCCTATCCAATCCCCCACCCCAAAGTTACCCTCCTGCCTCCCTGCTCCTGCCTGAGCTCCCCTGCTCAGCAACGTGTGAACTCCTGGAATTCTGCCCCAGCACGTGCACACTGCATGTCTCTGAACCTCAGCTCTCCACCACTACCCCGAGCATGATGATAACACCTGCTACAAAAGTGTCGTGAGGATGAGGGAGTTAGAGCATCAATTACAACACGGCCTGGCCTGTGGGAAGTACTCCTGGTGTCAGTTGGTATTTTATGGTGGTTATTTTTATTCTTGTTGCCGTGTTCTTTTTGTTATTTATGCTGGTGCCTTAGCGAGCTCTGCTTGTGAGGCACCGTGCTCCCTGAGGGCATGTCCAAGTCACGCTTACCTGTGGACGCACCACTCTGCCAAGGGATGTGTCATTGATTTTCACCTGGGGACACCGGTGACATTTTTCTTCAATAAGTAGATAACTATAAAGTAAATAACTATGAAATCAAATTACCAATGAGACCTCAGTTCATTGACATTCTGATCTCACCATTATTACTTATTCGGTGCTTTTCTTTGATGAGAAGCTGTGTGGTTTAGGGGAAAGGTGATGGCACCAGGACGGTTGGGCGGCTCCCTGCCTATCAGCCAGGCGATCCCAAGCCCATCCCCCTCTGTCAGCCTCAGTTTCTTCTTCCATGTGTTGCAGGGGTAACGTGTTCTCCATCCTTCTCAGGGTACCATGTATGGTCAGCTGCACATGTAGCTACATGGGCAGCGATCAAATCACTGTGCCCAGGGAGGTCTGACTATGACTACCTTCCCCGATGTTATCATCGGCTCATCTTTACCACCTTACCTTCATTATTCTAGCTTTTATCCTTATATAAAAATAAAATCAGCTGGGCATAGTGGTGTTCGCCCATAATCCCAGCTACTTGGGAGGCTGAAGTGGTAGGATTGCTTGAGCCCTGGAGTTGGAGGCCAGCCTGGGCAACATAGCAAGACCCCATCTCTAAAAATAAAAAATTTAAAATATAAGGATTTTTAAAACAAAAATTCCAGGGATTCCTTAGGCTCAGTGCTCATTTCTCCTCTGTTCTTTACACTATATATATATTTTTTGAGGTCTCCATACATTGAGAGAGGAAGCACACTGTAGCATGGTAGTGCTAAGCCCCTGTTACAGAGGAAGGCAAAGTTGGAGGACAAGCTTAGGTGAGAACAAGGACTGGCAGAGTTGGACAGGCTTCCTCACCCACTGGCCATGTCGGGCCATGGCCCCCAGTTCTGGAGGAGCCCCTCTCGTGAGCAGGTCAGGATCAGTGCACTGCCCACCCAAACTTACTAATCAGATGAGGTGCTCTGTGTGGTGAGAAAGGGGCCGGGGGCACAGGAGCAAGTACACCCAGGTTCTCCCTAATTTACCACTCAGAATATTCTGCCCTTCCCCTGCCACAGGTATGTGCAAGACAAAGGGCTCCCTTGCTGCAGATGTCACTGTGATGGTGGCCTCCCTGGGAACCTCCAAAGCAAGATGCTAGGCTGTGTCTGGGGGCGATGGGGCAGGGGGCGGGGCCAGGGGCGGGGCTGGAGGCGGGTTGAGGCGTGGCTGAGCCCCTCCCTTGACACCCATGCTTCTCTCTGAGCAGTGGGAGACTCCTACGAGGTCAGCTACACAGCCTTGCTGCAGCCTGGAGGTCTCAGGACTGGGGAGAGCCTGCTGCTTCCTGCCCAGCTCACCTTTCAGAGCTCATCACCGGTATTCCCTTTTTTCCTTGGATGTCTGTCTTGTCACTGCCATGTGAGATTGTTTTAGAAACACTGATACTTAGGGCACCAGACTCTGGGCCCTGGAGTCTGCCACAGGTTGTCATGAACCTTAGTAACACCCGTGTGACCTTCAGTAAGTTACTTAACCCCTCTGGGCCTCACATAGGGATATTATAAGAATAAGTAATGGATACATGTTAATCTCTCATCACTGTGCCTTGTGCGTTGTAAGCACCTAACCAGTAGTTACCATTAATGTTAGTTTTCCAGGGCGGCTGTAACAAAGTACCCCAGGATAGGGGGCTTAAAAACAATAGAGATTTATTGTCTCAGTCCTGGAGGCTGGAAGCCTGAAACCAAGGTGTCATCAGAGCTGGTTCCTGCTGAGGCCTCTCTCCTTGGCTTGTCGACGGTGTCTTTCCCTGTGTCCTCACATCCCTCTGTGGGTCTGTGTCCTAATCTCCTCTTCTCACAAGGACACCAGTCGGATTGGGTCAGGGCCCACCCCGATGACCTCATTTTACCTTTATTACCCCTTTCAAGGCTCCACCTCCAAACAGTCACATTGTGAGGCACTGAGGTTTGGAACTTCAACATACGGATTTGGGGGGACACGATGTAGCTCAGAACACCATTACAATTCGTCTCTCTGTTTCTCACTTACCTTTCTGTGATTCCACATATGCAGTGAAGGCTGGTTGGCTGCGTGTCCTGGGCGAGCGCTGCACACCCCGGGTGCAGGCTGGACACTGGTCCTTGCCTTCTAGGAGCTTGTGATGCTCGGCTTCCTTTTGTCAGTTTATTCTGACTTTAGCCCCTGGAAAAAGTCCTTTTTCCCAAATGTGGAAAATGCAGCTCAGAGCGTGACTGTGACTGCTCCTGGTCATGTGACAATCAAAATCTGACCCTACAGCCACTGGCCCTTCCTAGGGGCTCCTTGCAACCCTGCAGCTGCAGGGCCTGTGTGGTGTTTCTGCTGCAATAAGGAAAAAAACCTTAGATAAATTCAGATAGAGTGAAAGATACTAAAAAGGTAAAGACCAGACACAAGAAAACTATATAAAACTGTTGGAAATGACAGATCTCCCAGGAAATAATTAAGTATAAAGTCCAAAAACAGAGGACAAAGAAAGATTTTAAAAGACAGGGATAAAATGTCCCAGAAAAAATATAATACCATCAACAGTTTCAGAGGATGGGAAGCTAAATAAATTAAAATCAAAGTTTAAGATAAGGCAAGAGTCAGAAAGCAAGTCAGAAACTCAGAATAAAATGAAACCAAAGCTCTGTCTCCTCAAGCCGTGAAGCCTCAAGGTTCCAGTGGGAGGTCTGGGGCACAGAGGTGGCTCCCTCACATACTCCAGGGTGGCCTTCCTTGCTCTGCCCCTCCCGACATAGTCCTTTCTGCTCCTTTGCTTGGTTCCTTGTCTGTGATATTGACTCTGCCCCCTAGCAATCCTCCCACCCCCTCTAGAATGTCAGTTCCACGAGACCAGGGACCTCATCTGTCCTATTCATAGCTGTGTTCACAGTGCCAAAACAAGAGTCCTGCACATAACAGGTGCTCAGTAACTATTTGTTGAATAAATGAATGAACACATCAATGAACTAATGAATCTTGGGCAACTTTTTTTTAAACTTCTCTGAGCCTCAAGTTTCTCATCTGTAAAGAGGAGATTGTTCTATTAATATCTCCGGTCTTCTATGGGGATAAAGAAAATGATGTATATATACAAATGGCCTGAAATTTCCTTCTTTCTCTGAGCCTTTAAGACTCTCTGGGCAGTTCCATGGACAGAGAGTGAAGGACAGAGAGTAAGGCCCTTCCTGAACCTCCCAGAGTTTCAGGCTTCATTAGCTGGAGTTCTAGGGCCTGCATGCTCTGTTAGGCCACTAGCTTCACCCCCACCCAGACCTGCCATAGAAGTGACCTGCAGAAGGCACTCAGCCAGTGTGTATTGAGTGAGTAAGTGTTGGAAGTTGGCAAGGGGCTCCTGTGCCTATTTCTCAAATAGTTTCACCTGGTTGGACTTATAAGTCCCTTTGGGTGACTCCTGGGCTTTTGGCTTTTTTTTGTTCAGTGCATCATCATAGCTCACTGCAACCTTGAACTCCTGTGCTCAAATGATCCTCCTGCTTCAGCCTCCCAAGTAGCTGGGACTATAGGTATGCACCATCGCGCCTGGCTAATTTTTTAAAATTTTGTGTGGAGATGGGGTCTCGCTATGTTACACAGGCTGGTCTCAAACTCCTGACCTCAAGTGATCCTCCTGCCTCAGCCTCCCAAAGTGCTGGGATCACATGTGTGAGCCACTGTGTCTGGCTAACTCCTGGGCTTTCATAAATTATATAAAGAAGATCAATGTGTGTTTGGAGCTGAAAATGATCAGACCCAAAGTCTGCGTGAGACTTCTATCAATTCCATGGGGGAACGCTAGTTTGTTCTGCTTGTCAGCCAGTCATAAAGAATCTTGTACTACAAATGGGAAAATAAAGGAATTATTTAAAAATACAGTGTGTGCACAGGATGAAGTCCTTCAAGTTAGTGCAGATGTTTCAGAGGCTGGGAACCATTGCCCTAGCTGTATTTTCAGAAGCAATGCAACTTCTTTGGACTTCAGTTTCCCCACCTGAAAAATGAGAGAAGTAGAAAGACTCCCCCCAGATCTCTTGTAGTTCTGCCATTTTAGAACTGTATGAGAGTATTGGAGGAGGCAATAAAGATAGTCACTTATTAAGAGCCTACTCTGTGCCAAGCACATGTAATCATCAGAGCAGGAGGTAGGTACTGTCAGAAATGCATTGCGTTTGGGTCTGGAAGCTGCTTTCTTAAACACACACACACACACACACACACACACACACACACAGCCCCCGAATCCATGTGGGTTAGTTAGATCAAAAGGACCAAAAGCTAGAATGTTCATCTCAAGTTCTTTATACTATATTATATAAACTTTATGTCCACCTTATAAAACTGTCACTATATCCCACTTGGTCCATGTTTTTGATTTCATGCTAGGATCTAAAACATACTTCTCAAGTCTTAAAGCTTAGTGGTAAGTACAGAGGTGAGGATTTATGTTTCACAAAGAGTTGAAGACCAGCTCTATAGCACACTTTGTGCTCCTATCTACTTAGACCTTGGATGTCAGAAAGCACAGGAGGGAGGACCTCTGAGGGAGGGAAGAACATGCAAAATGTGGTTGAATGTGGGCCTCAGGCATCCAGCCAAAGGGAACCTGAAACTCTAGGACACCGTAAGTATTCTGAAGCAGAGGCAGCTCAAGAACAGAAAGGTACAAGTGATTGCCTCATAGTTGTCTCTTCCTTAAAGAACCATATTCTAAAAATATTCCATTGCCTTCCTATGAAAGAGGACTATAGTATTTCCATTTCCTTGAAGCCTGCATTAGGTTGCCCTGCTAGTCCATGATGGAGGTGGGATTCCCTAGTCTTCCTAGGGCTGTTGCTGTAATATCTATAGGGCATGGGTCAGGGGATTTTCTACCTTGGGAAGACCCTGGTAGAAAGACTCTGTAGTGTCTGTGATGGGAATTATACAGAGGTTGCTTAACTCCCTGGACTGCAAGCTCCAGGCCCAAGGCCAGTTTATATACAGTGATACTACTGCTAGCTGCTACCACCAATATACTTTTATAGTGCTATGTACCAGGCACCCTTCTGGGTTCTATATCAACTCATTTAATCCTCATAGCAACACTGTGAGTTGAATGTGATTCCCATTTTACAGATGAGAAAATTGAGGTACAGAGAGGTTACTACCTGGCCCAAGGTCCAGCTGCTGGTGAGTGATAGAGCCATGGATGAATTCAGGCAACCTGGCTCTAACTACCACCCTGTGCTGCCTGTCAGTTGCAAGCCGTTCTGCCTCTGCCCCCAGGACGATGTTCTCGTGATGGGTCTGCTCAGACACCGTGCAGCTGGAGATACAGGAATAACACTCACCCTTCATTTTTCAGTTTTCTGTATCTTTTAGCAGAGGAATATTAGAGGGCGCTGGGAGTGGACCCAAGAGGAGCTGGGGCTTGGGGGTTGAGCGCATTTGAACGAGAGGTGAGCAGTCCCGCCAGAGCCCAGGGTTCTGTCCACCGTTGTGAAGGAGGTGGATGCTGGGAGGGCAGGAGTGGCCTCCCCTGGCCTCGCACGGGCGAGCCACAGTTGGTGCCCAGTCCTGGGCCGGCCCGACCCCAACCCCCAGCGTCTCACACAGGGCGTGGTGCCAGGACTTCTCTGGGCTGGAGAGGACCTGGTGTGTGGACTCACACAGCCTGTGGTAGAAGGAGGGGTCACAATCCCACAGACCTTCCCCCTGAAAGTGAGACCTCTGCAAGCTCTGAACCACCCAACAGCCGGGGGCCGATGGTAGCGTCAGGCGTGGGAGGTTGGAGATGACACCAAGTGTTACCCGTGGGTCAGACCCTGGAGGCTGTTGACTAAGGCATTTTCTTTTTTTCTTTTCTAGAACAGAACACAGCTAAAAGCCTTTTTTACCATAACAGCAGAAGAAAAGATAACGGTAAGAGAAACTATAATATATGACCCAAACACCCTGCCCCACCCATACCCGAGTGTCCTTTTGTGCCTGTGCTGTGCTGGTCTCCTGCCTGTCTTCAGAGCCAAGGGGAGGGGCCGCTGCTGGCCTCGGCCCCCCAGAAATGCGTTGAGGCTGGGGGCTCCAGGCAGTCTCTCGGGTCCTCCGCCTTTGGCCTGAGGCTGCCCGCTGGTTACTCTGGGTGACCCTCCACCTGGACAAGATGGGCTGCCATTGGCTGGACAGGCTGAGGCTCTACCGCCAGTCTGTGCTGCTGTTCGGCTGTGCCCCTACCTGATGCTGGTGACATTTTGCCTTCCAAGATCTTCCCAGAATGCTACAGTCTGTGGGCAGGTGTCCCAGCTTCTGCTGCTCACTGTTAATAATTTTCCATGTTTGTTCATCAGTTTGATCATTCGCAGCTCGTGCATTCACTCATTCCCGTGCTCATCAAGTATTAATTCACTATGTAACAACACTTCACGTTTCTTAAGCACCTGCTGGGTGCCAGGCGTTCTAAGCGATTTACATATGCCGAAGCATGTAATCTTCACCACAATCTTGTGAGACAGATTCTATATTTAAATCACCCCCATTTCATAGATGGGGACACCAAGGCAGATTAAGGTCAAGTATTTGCCCAAGATCCCATGGCTAGAACGTCAGAGTCCCCAAACCACCCCCAGGTTTGATGATTCTCCAAGACAACCCATAGGACTTACGTATCTAGTAGTTGTCCTCATGGCCGTGATTTATTACAGCAAAAGGACGCAGAGCTAAATCAGCAAAGGGAGAAGTTTGGACAAAATCAGCCACAAGCTTTCAAGAGTCCTCTCCCAGTGGAGTCACATAGGATGCACTTAATTCCCCCAGCAGTGAGTTGTGAGCTTCCCTGTCTGCCAGGGAAACTCCTTAGAGACTCAGTGTCAGGCTTTTATTTGGAGGCTGGCCATGTGGGCACCCTCTGTCTGGCATGTACCAAGGTTGCAGACTCCCAGAAGCAGGCGTGCAGCATAAACCACACTGTTTGCACTGACAGTTGGAGAACAAGAGAGCCCCAAATCCATGTTCCTGGATGCCAGCCAAGGCCCAGCCTTGCAGGCAGAGCTTTCAGAGGATGGCAGTCTTGGGCTGGATATGTTACCTCTTGTCTGCATGACTACTGAGTGGTAGAACCAGGATTTGAACCCAAGTGGTTTTGCTCCAGAGCCCTCTTGTCAAACAATGTGGCACGCTACCTCCCAGGGAGCCAAAGTCCTGCAGAGAAGATGAAAATAAAGCATGAGTCTGGCCTTAGCAAGTGGACAGTTCAGTGGGGCAGTACAGATACACAGGTCACAGTTCTTGCTGGTCTTTGGGCTACTGGTGTGATGCCGTATCTGATTCATCTATATGCCCACTGAGTGTTACATTTAGGTGGCGCTCAGCAGGTGAATACCCCTGATTGAGCTGATTGTCGTCAGTGGCGTTGATCGCTACACAATTGTAAGGAAAGGCAGGGAAGTTCCCTCAGTGGGTGTTTATGAGCACTTCCTCCAGGCCCCAGGCTCCCCACGTGGGTGGAGATGAGCCATGCCCACACATGGCGCTCAGGAGAAATGGGAATAGGTGCCCCTGGGATGCAGACCCGTGGGTGCAAGGGTGTCAGCCCCACCTGCCCCTGGGCTAGCTTCCCCCCGGCTGTGGACCACGTCAGGGAGCTCACTCTCAGGTGCAGAGACGAGGCATAGGTATGTGGCAGCCCCACAAGGAAGATGTGAGCACAGCAGACTCTTGGTCCAGAAGGCCTGGCTCTGAATCCCTGTCCCTCCGCTGACTGTGTGTGACCTCGGGATGGTGCTTACCTCAGTTACACCAGCTGTAAAATGAGAATAACAACAGTATTCACTTCATGGGAGTCATTGACGTAAATGGATCTATGTATGTAAAGCACTCAGCACGGTGCCTCGCATTTTGTAAGTTCTCTGTAAACATCACCTCTTGTCATCAGTATTTATGTACACATGAAAGCCACACAACTATGCCGAGGGTTCTGTGACCACTGAGAATGAATGCTTTGTGTCGGGGTCTCACTCGCAAAGGCCCCCGGGGGCCATGTTGTGCTGTAGCCGTGTGTCAGGCTCAGGGCGAGACTCTAGGGAGTAAATGGAGTTGGGCAGCCTGGGGACCCACTGCCTGTCCCCCCCATCCCCACCCTCACAATGAGACATTATGCAGTTATTGCATAGTTGTGACTGAATTTGTGAGCTTGGGACCCGAAATATAGATTATTTGTACTGTGGATACTGACAGGAGAGAAAGAGAGAGCATGCTGTGGGCGTGGCAGGCTTCCAGGAAGAGGAGGCAGTTGGACCTTAAAAGTAAGATTTGGTTAAAGGTGGGGAAGGGGTGTTTTAAAATACGCACCTGAAGATGTAACTTCGAGGTTAAACCCATGTTGACTGTTGATGGGACATGAACCCAGGTCTGCGGGGTGATATGTGCACGAGGCTGGGGCAAGGCCCTCGGCAATCGTAGGTCTGACCTGGGCACCTGCAGAGATAACCGAGTCATACCAGGAAAGTGTGACAGTGACAAACAGGGAGCTCACCAGCAAGGGTAGCAGCTCCTCTGTTTTCATCACGCAGTTAAAAAATACAGGGAAAAGACACGAGGTTTCCATCACGTAAGTTGGGATTCTGCGACGCTTGCAAGTTGCCCCATCTCCTTAATTTCCCGTTACTTTCCTGAGGGTAAAACTGACACATGTCAGCCAAGGAAATGAGGCCCCAAGAAATTGCTTCCCATTTTGTCTCAAGACGTCTTCCTTCATTTTCTGGCTCCTGGATGAATAGTTTTTTTTTGTTGTTGCTGTTGTTTCAGAGGCAGGATCTGGCTCTGTCGCCCATACCGGAGTGCAGTGGTGTGATCATGGCTCACTGCAGCCTCAAACTCCTGGGCTCAAGCATCCTCCTGCCTCAGCCTCCTGAGTAGCTGAGACTACAGGTGTGTGCCACCATGCCTGAATACATTTTTTTTCTTCTGTAGAGATGAGGTCTCAGGCTGTTGCATAGTCAGGCAGACTATGTTGCTCAGGCTGGTCTTGAGCTCCTAGTCTCAAGTGATCCTCCCACCTCGGCCTCCCAAAGTGCTAGGATTACAGGTGTGACCCACCGTACCTGGGCAAGAGAGTCTTTCTGGGGAAGGAGAAAGAACTACACTGTGCTGGATGTTAAGTGCAGCCTAGCGTTGTACTAGACATCACCTCCAGCTTCTTGTGGTCATCAAGTGCCCGTGAAAGGGCTGGGCACTGTGCTGGGTGCCGGGAGAACAGGTCGCGATGTTCTGCTGCCAGGATCTCGGGTCTACTCAGAGAGAGACATTTAAACCAATTGTTAGGGCACCCCAATTCATTTAGAGCACAATTCCAATACTAACTCTAGTGGGACCTTGAGGGGAATGTGATCAAATCATAGTTCCACCTGAAGTATAAATTATAAAACTAGATGGGAAGGTTTTGTAAATGAAGAGCACTGTGGGAGGATTTGCCCTAGCAAATATTAAAAATATTATAAAGCGACATTAGCGCAGTCTCTGACTGCTGTAAGAAAAGTCATACCAGTGTAACAAAAGAGAACAGCTACACATGCATGTGTACATACATACATACTACAGTGGTGTTTTCAGTCGACTGGAGAATATATTATACATGAATTTGAGGACAACTGACTGGATCTTTTGGAACAAAAATAAAGGTGAATTTCCTAATCAGATTAACTCTAAATAGATAAAACAACTTGTGAAAAGTAAATACGGGTAATTTATGAGCTGAAGAAAACCATGGTTTTGAGTACACAAATAGTTGGAAACTTTACACTTAAAAACAGCACTTAGAAAGATAAATGAGAAACTTGGGGAAATATTGATAATGAATGTACAAGACGAAAAGTTAATGTCTTTAACCTATAAAGAGCATCTATTAATTTGTAGGAGAAGGAATACCTCAATAGGGAGCTGTCTACCATATGAAAATCTCCCAAATACAGGGTTTTACGAGGTGCCCTTGAAGCACAGTGGAGGGACTGGGTAGCTCTGTTGGCAAAATCATGTGGCTTTGAGTTGAATTCAGAGGCCTGAATTGCATATCGTCACTTCTGCCTCCTCCATGCCATGCCGTTTCCAACCCGCTAACCATTGTCCTGATCTGGTTTGTGTCTGTCTTTCAGTGACTATTCAGCCTCCTACCTGTCCTCCCAGCCTCCGGTTTTTCTCCCCACTGGCTGATTGTCCATTCTGTAGTGTTCTTCCTTAAAACACAAGCCGGCCTGCTTTATATTCTTGAGGGCCCCCTCCACTTAGGATCCATCAGGAAAGTTGACCCCCGTTAACCATCTCCCAGTGCCCCTGGGCCCTTTGTTTTCCACGTTGCTCTGGTTTTGCATGTCCTCTTCTTTTCTTACCTGTCCTTTGGGTTCGTGCAGAACCCTTCCCAACTTCTCCACTCTGGGACTCCGCAGCCTCCCCCAGGCGAGCTGGCTGCACCTTTCGCTGGGCTCCCATGGCGTTGGAACATCTGTTAAACTTGGCACTCTATGATGTTGAGATTATGCCTCTGGATGACAGTGAATATGTTTTTGTTGACATCAGAATAGAATTTTTGCCCTGGAAGAGGCCTTAAAGGTTATCTAGTTCCACTTTCTCATTTCAGAGTAAAAAACTCAAGAAACCAAGGTGGGGGGAGGGTGGTGGAGATGAGGGATAAAAACTTACCTATTCGGTCCAATGAACACTATTCTGGGGTTGGGCACGTTAAAAGCCCCGACTTAAGCATTATGCAAGGTGTCCATGTAACAGAAAAATTAGTATGCCCTTAATCTTTTGAAAAACAATAACAACAAAACTCAGGTCGTTGGAACCTCTGGGAACTGGCCGAGGTCCTGAGGCCCAACATCATTGCAGTCCAGAATCACACAGTGCAATTTGTTCTGTAATCTAAGCTTTATTCACTAGATTGGTAAATTAGCAAACTCTGTTAGTAAGTGTGGTTGTCTCTCCATGTGATTACCTCTGAGCACTCACTCTGGCCAGTATTGTCAGATGGGAGGCCAAGAGTCTCTTTGCACTCAGGGCTGCCCATCAAGGACTGTGGGACAAGTGTGTGCAAGCCACTGACCCCTCCATTTCTTGGATCTGTAGCTCAAAGTAAAGGATTTCAACTAAATTATTCCTCGAATCTGTTCCAGGGAAAACATTCTGTATGACCTCCCATTTTTTCCAAGCTTTTTCTTTGGCGAGTTTCTTGAGGGGGTTAATGGGTAGGGGTTATTATATGGCCACTGTAAGGTAACATCCCCTCCATACAACCACCCTCTGCATACAGAAAAGTTGGAAGAATAAAATACCATCATCTCATAATCCCACCACCAGAGAGAACCATTGCTAACATGTTATCTCTTACCTTCTACAAGGCTGTGAATATATTCATTACATAACTGAAGTCAAACTCTATATAAACAATTCTTCATCATGCTTTTGTAACTTGGTGTTGGATTCTAAGCATTTAAAGCATTCCTTTTGAAAGGCCTTTTTGTCTAGTATCACGCTTCATAAATGCAGTGATAGAATTCATCAAAGGCATCTGCTCCAGCTAATATGTGATTAAAGGGGTGGTAATAATGGATGATTCTTTTCCTGATACAAGAAGGAAAGTTAGTGAGGACTCGGGTGGATGGGAAGCCGGGATAATCACCCCTTTTTCTTTGTTCTTAGACAATGAGGTTTAAGGTAAATATGCTTTTTGGCATCTATACTCTCAATGATCAGTGGAGTTTGGCTGCAACATTTTTAGGGTAATCTCAAAAGTGTGCTTAACTCGGGCTGACTCTGGTGCTCCAAGCTGCCTCGAGTTCTGTACCTGCCACTGCAGTGGTGGGTCCCACCAGCACCTAGCCTCCCAAGCGGACATTCAGGGACATTTTTGGCTCCTGCTCTCTCTGGCATCCTAGGTGTCTACCCTACCACTCAATCACTGTATCCCACTGACTGTGTCTGCTGAATATTCCTCTAGTCTGTGCCCTTCCCTCCAGCTTAACAACAGTCCTAGTAATAGTAGCTCAGATTTACTGACTTCTGTGAGCTACAACCCTACAAATTAGGCACCATTTTTGTGCGTGTCTGTGTATGGTAAAGTACATATAACGTAAAATTTACTGTTACTGACATTTAGTACATTCACAGTGTTGTGCAGCCATCACCACCGTCTTGTTCCAGCTCCTCCCTGCAGCCCCTGGCAACCACTGATCTGCCTTCTGTGTCTATGGATTTGCTGACTCTGGACATTTCACATAAATGGAATTGCACGATGTGTGTCCTTTTGCATGTGGCTTCTTTCACTTAGTATAACGTTTTCCGTGTTCCTCCGTGTTGTAGCACGCATAAGAACGTCATTCTTTTTTATGGCTGAATGATACCCATCGTATGGGTGCACACATTCTGTTTCTATCTTCATCAGGACATTGGGGTTTTTTCCCCCTACCTTTTGGCTATTGTGAATAGTGCTGCTGTGAATGTTTGGGTATAGATTTTGGTTTGAACACCTGTTTTTAATTCTTTTGGGTATATGCTTTGAGGTGAAATTGCTGAGTTGTATAATAATTCTATTTTTAGCTTAATTGAGAAACCATAGGCACTATTTTTATCCTCATTTTTCAGATGAGGAAACTGCAACTCAGAGATGAGGAGCCCCAGGGTCCCACGGTGTGGTAGGGGGCAGATCTGGGAGTTGAACCCCCAACTAGGGCCAAAGTTCGTGGCCTTTACCAGCATGTCCTGACACCTCCCACAGCCTTGTTTCATGCTCGTCTTTTCTCCCTTGACCATGGTGGTTTACCCTCCTTCAGGCTGAAGTCACACAGTAGCCAGAGTTACCTTCTGACACTGTGGTCCCCAACCCCTGGGCTGTGGACCAGTACCTGTCTGTGGCCTGTTAGAAACCAGGCTGCACAGCAGGAGGTGAGTGGCAGGCAAGCGAGCTAAGTTTCATCTGTATTTACAGCCGCTCCCCATTGCTTGCATCACTGCCTGAGCTCTGCCTCCTGTCAGATCTGCGGTGGCATTAGATTCTGCATTATGGTGAGTTGTATAATTACTTCATTATATATTGCAATGTAATAATAATAGAAATAAAGTGCACAGTAAATGTAATACGCTTGAATCATCCCAAAACCATCCCCCCCACCCCACCCCAGTCCATGGAAAAATTGTCTTCCGTGAAACCAGTCCCTGGAGCCAAGAAGGTTGGGGACCGCTGTTTTAAAACACTGATCTGACCATACTTCTTCCTGGCTGAAAACTGTGCAGTGATTCCCCTTACGCCCTTAGGATGATGTGGCAAATCCCTCACCTGTTCTCAAAGGCCCTTTGGGGCCTGGGCTGCTTCTCTTGCTTGCTGCAGGCCCCGCCCCTGCCTGCCCCTGGCCTGGCTCATTCTTCTGCAGGATCATGAGCTCCTTGGAGCAGGGACTGGATCTGGTTCCTCCTTGTCCTTCCAGCACCCAGCACAGGGCTCTGTCGCTTCAGTAAATTAATGAGATGTCAGCAAAGTTTAGTACCACATCCAAACTCTGGGTCAAACCTGGCAGCCCATTGTGATGTATCTACTTAAATAGAGAGTTTCAGGCAAACACAAGCAAACCTTGATTTCTACACCTGTGAAATGGATGTAGGAATTCTGAGTTTAAAGTGTTATTTGAAAGATTAAAAAGAGAATAAGGCCTGGCCTGTGGAAAAAGTTCAATAAAGATATTGATGGTTGAGCATAGTTTGAAGGGATTATGGAGGCTTTTAGCCAGAGACTCAGGATTTCCAAAATTCTTCCCTGCTACTCACTCACCCCCAAAAGGTGAGCTGCAACTCGGAGTGGGAATCAAAATGTTAACATTGGCACAAACCCTTGATGACTCAAGGAAGAGCTCGTGGTAAAAGGCCAGGCTGGCACCTGAATGCTAGAGAGGCAGCCAGGGCAGGAAAGCCGCTAGCCCACACTGCTGGGTGAGAATCTGGGGTTCACTACTTACCCCCTTGTGACCTTGGGCCGTTTACTTAACTTATTTCTACTTTGGCATTATAATTTGTAAAATGCAGATTAAAATAGTGCCCACCTCTCAGTATTGTTGTGGGAACTTAATGGATTAATACATGTAAGGCACTTGGAACAATCCCTGGCACTTGGTATCTGCTCAATACATGTTAGCTGCAATGGTGGTGGTGATGCTTCTGCTGATGATGATAATGATGGTATTGATGGTGATGGTGAGAATGATAGTGATACTGATGGTGGTGGTGGTGGTGGTGAGGATGATGGTGATAGTGATATTGATGGTGTTGATGATAGTGGTGATGGTGATGTTGATGGTGTTGATAATGATGGTGGTGATGGTGATGCTGATGGTGTTGATAATGATGGTGAGGATGGTGGTCATGGTGATGGTGATGGTGTTAATAACGATGGTGGTGATCGTGACAATGCCAGTGATGGTGATGGTAAAGATGATGATGGGATGGTAGTGATTATGCGGAGCCTCCTCCTTTCCGTAAAACTACATGTTGCAATCTTACCCTTCTTTAGCCATCTTCATGGAGGAAGAATGTTGACGAGTAGAGGCATTGTGGGCAGGGCAAGGCCGAGCTTAATTTCGCAGCACAGATAAATGAAGAATGTGAGAGTCATGGGTGGGCTTGCCCCAAGGAGGTAGGCTCTACCTATGGTTGCTAATCACCTGGTGTGAGAAATTAGGAGCTGTAAGAGAGAAGGGTGAGGGATGGTGGGATCTGCAGGGCTGGTGCTGGCTTTGCCCTCTTCCTGGATCCAGGTGTCCATTCCTGCAGCTGTGTTGCCACGTCAAGCATTAAGCTCGATCCTGCTCCACTGAACTGCCCGCAGTGCCTGTCCTCTTCGGGCTTTCTTACTCAAAGGAGAGGAAGATGTCAAGGTGGAGATTTAGAGAAGGGGGAGGTGGGAGAAGAGAAGTGAGGCAGCCTGACTCTGTTGTCCAGTTCCACTTCGTGAAGTAGGAGGGAGGGAGGCAGGGAGAGAAGGAAAGAGAGAGTGCTCGAGAGTTCTGTCCCTGCCTTTCGCAGTACAGTGACCCTGCGCGCATGGAATTCTGTCCCAGTCTGTTTCTGGTTCTCATCAGTCAGACAAGTAACTTTTACGATGCTGGGGGAGGGTTAAAAATGTTTTAGAAAAGCACACAGCCCCCAGGACAGTGAGTAGTGTGCTCTAGGGGACAGAACACCGCTGTTGGCGTCCAGCAGAGCTACTGCTGTTGTTTTTTATCTGTGGACTCGGACTAATTATGAATGTCTTTGCACCCCCGCGTGTCTATCAGTAGAATGGGGACAGGACCTGCCCCACGGGATTGCTGAGGGTTGAATGAGATAAACCATATAAGGTACTGTACTAGTGTCCTCAGGCCGCCGTAACAAATCTCCACAAGCTTGGTGCCTTAAAACAACAGAAATTTATTTCCTCACAGTTCTGAAGTCTGAAATCAAGGTGTTGGCAGGGCCATGTTCCCTCTGAAGATTCCAGAAAAGCATCTTTCCTCGCCTCTTCCTAGCTTCTGGTGGCTCTGGAAACCCTTGGCCTTTCTTGGCTTACAGCTGCGTCACTGCAGTATCTGCCCCCATCTCCACACGGTCACCTTCTCTGTGTGTCTGCCAGTCTCCCTCTCCTCATAAAGACACAGTCATTGGATTTAGGACTCACCCTAATCTTAACTTGATTGCATTTACAGAGACCCAGTTTCCAAATAAGGTCACATTCATAGGTACTGGGGGTTAGGAGTTCAACATATCTTTTTGGGTGGCACGAGTCAAGTCACTGCATGTACCTAGTCCAAACACTGGCACATCGTCGATGAGCAAAATTGTGAATTCCCTTTACCTCTCCATCCCTCTTCCTAAGGCGGTAAAAACAAGTTCCTGCCTTCTTTGAGAGAGCACAACTTGAAAACAGATGCTTGTCTTTATCTCTTTTGTTCTCTTTAGAGACAAGATTTTTTTTGTCTCTTTTCCATCAATATTTTAACTTAACTTTATTGCAGTGCTATTCATATTTATCCAGTTTATTGATTTTTTTCTTGTCTAGTAGGTACACAATCAGGGCTCAGGGATCAGAGGGATATTCTCAGCACAAATGGACAGCTTGGATTTTATTTTAGTGCTAGTCAAAATTCAAGATTTAGGATCAGGAGGATGTTGTAGTGTGAAAACAATTGGCTCCCTGGCAATCTCTGATAACAGCCTCTGTGGACAGGCTGATTTATCATAGGAGAGTTATATGTGGCATCACACTTTGGTTCAGGTTCCAATAAACGTCTGGACCGAAGCTCCTGCTTCCGACCTGACTTAGCTCTGACAGTCTGCGAGGTCAGGTTGGCCTGGCTGGTCTGTCAAAAAAACTTTAACCTTGATGACAGCTGCATTGTGGCCACAGGAATGAGGAATAGGCTAGTTGTCTTCTAGCTCCTAGACAATACATTTAATAGTCCCATGGTCTTTAGCCATTTTGAATTAAATTTGCTGTCACAGGTTGGCTTTTCTGGCAACAGATGCTGAGGCAGAGTTTGGGGTATAATATGCTTACCAGTGTGCAGAAAAGAGTTAACATATCCGACCCAAGACTGCTGTCCTCAGAAAGGCCTGCTTACAAGATTGGTCCTTGGCTGGCATCTGATAACTTGGATTTCAGGAGGATTCCTACCTTCCCAAATCTGAGAAGAGCAGCTCACTGTGCCTACACTGTTTTTACAAACAATATGGTTTATGTTGAATACTTGCTGTCCCTCTTGGAGTTTGGAATTTTGGTACATGCCAGGCAGGGGGTGCCTAAGTGATGAGCCCTGAGTAAAAACCCTGGACACTTAGTTTCTAATGAGCTTCCCTGGTAGACAGCATTTCACGTGAGTTGTCACAATTCCTTGCTGAGGGAATTAAGCATGTCTTAGGTGACTCCACTGGAAGAGGACTCTGGAAGCTTGTGCATCCTTGGGCTTTATCCCATCCATCTCTTCCCATTTCTGATTTTGCTTTGTATATTTTTGCCGTAGTAGATCATAGTTGTGAGTAGGACTATGTACTGAGTCTTGTGAGTCCTCCTAGTGACTCATTGAACCTGCAGGTGGTCTTCAGGACCTTTGGCACAATCAGTGATCCTCTAGGAAGGGAAGAAGAAGGAAGCAGGATTGCACAGAAGAAGTTGAGGTGTGATCTGGGCTGACAAAGCCTCAGCCAGCTTGGCATGTGCTCTGGGGCAAGCATTGCCTTGCCAGGTGGAAGTGGCTGGCCAGTATGCCCCTGCCAAGCTCTGCTGCCAGGTGTAGGTTGTCTCAGAAAAGGTGTGACCTCAGGCAAGGTGGCTCTCTGCAGCTGACTCAGACCTTGAAGTCAGAGTCCATCTGCTGACCACATGGCCAATGGTCAGGCACCAAGTCCTCTTTGAAGGAGGATCTGAGTGATCCTTATCTACCAAACTTGCCTTAAAATCTTTATTATATTTTGTCTCCTAGCATACAAGTAATACCCGCCCATTGTAGAGATCTTGGAAAACAAAGAAATATAAAAAAGATGAAAAACCTTATTGAGTAATCACATTCAAATGAAATTCTGGAGGGGTTTCTTCATAGTTTACACATGTATATGTATGCATCCATATTATTTTTATTTTAGTGAAATTGAAATTATACTGTGCATATAGTTTTGTATCTTTTTTACAAAGTTATATTAGGGTATAAGCCTTTTTTTAATATCATTAAAAATTCATTCAAAATCTTTTAAGTGGTTAGGTATTCAGAACGACAGGGAAAAGGGGAAGAACTTAAAAGCACCCAGAAAGCAAAAGCAGATCCTTCTATAACGTCCTCAGGCACACTTACGTCACGAGACAGAGGAGCAGGACCATCGACATTCTGAAGTAAAGAGATTTCGGACCTTGAGTTACATACTCAGCCAAGCTATCAGTCAAAATGAGGGCAAAGCAGCATTTTCAGACGTGTAAGAAAAGAACATCTTTTCTAAACAAATTTACCTGAGAAGAGATAAATACTGAGGATACTCCATTAAATAAAAAAGTTTCCAAGAAAAAGAAAGAAGCGAGATCCAAGAAGTACAGTTTTTCTTCAGTCAGTACTGCTGTGCCGATACATAATAGAAGGCCGTGGAGGAAAGGCTTAGTGTGAGAGCCGTGCAGTCAGCCTAGGAAGCACCTGGTCCTGGTTAAATCAGGAAGGGAGAGAATTGTGGAAATGAAAATTTCAAGAAAAAATAAATTTGACTTTCTGTAACAGGTGGTGGCGTTAAGGGAATGAGTCTATGCCAGGAAGGAAAAAGAAAGGCAATTAGAAACCTCAGGAAAAACAAGGAGCCACGCAAGGAAACGTTCCGTCCAGACGGAAGCAAACTAAACGTGCAGCACACTTCTGAATCACTGCTGAAGTCCGAGAAAGAGGATTGCACGAGGAACTTACTCCTTTGAGGTCCAGATATTTAGTGACACGGGATTACATTCTATTCTGTAGTGAATAACGTTTGCCTAATCGTAATGATGACGTCTTTTAAAATCTTTAGTTTTTGGAAGTAACCTATAAACGTCACAAAGACTGAGTTCTGGTTGCAGAACAAAATACGTATGTGATAAACCTAATAAATGCTGGAAGGTAGAAGTGGGGAAGGAGAGGTGGAGGCAAGTGTGGGGCACCAATTTCGCCACTTTCCTTAGTAAGAAGACAAGAAATATCTCTAAACTTAATGCCGTAAAAATTGAGGTTTGATTATTTAATTTAAGGTTATAAGGGTGTTGAGGGAAGGTGGGGTGCAATGGGTTCCCCCTCCAGTGTCTGCAAAATTCTGCCCCTGACTCTCGGGAAGTGTTACAGATTGCTAGCGCTGCCTTAGGATTGTCACATATTTGATTTGGGAACTTAACATTCTTACGTGCCTGTGATGAGCCCTGTCTGGGGCTGGGTGGCCCTGCCGTGTGCAAGCCACCACGCATCAGCTCCTTGACGTGCTCATCCTGCTTAACGCTCTGTGGAAACCAGGCTCAGAGAGGACCAGCAAGGGCCTCAAGGCAACCGGCCTGTCGCTGGCGGGGCTGGGCTTAGGGGCAGGTAGGTTGGTCCCCAGACTCCCTGCTTGTTCTCTCCGACTCTTGGTTGTCTGCTTGACTCGGGAGATGTGAAGCATGACCATGCATGAATCCTGCTCTCCTGTCTGTGCCTGCAGGTTCTGCCGCACCACGGCCTCCACGCAGCAGGCTTCTTTGCTGCCTTCCTCCTCTCCCTCGTGCTGACCTGGGTCGTGCTCTTCTTCCTGGTTCGGTATCAGTGTCTGAAGGGAAACGTGCTTACCAGAGAGCGGGTGAGTCTTCTTCCCCCGGGGGAGTTTGGCCGGGGGTACATACGAGGTTGAAGTGCATCCTCTGGCATGGCAGGTCTCACCTCTGGGTCTCTGCCAGCACCCCCCGGGGAGCTGTGGACAGATACTCGTGCCCAGGGCCCAGCCCGGATTTGTGCATCCTGGGATGTGTCCCCACCGTTAGTCATTTTTAAAAGCTCCCCGGGGATTCTCGCCCGCTGCCAGGTGTGAGACCCCCGCAGTCTGGCACCCCGCCTGTGCGGGCAGCTTTGTATTTCCTGTGGAAAAGCTTTGGGAGACTTCCTGTCAACCTCAGGATGAAGCCCAGACCCCTGTGCCTGGCTTGTGAAGCCCCCGGGACTGGCTTCTACCCCCTGCTCCTGCCACTTCCCGCTTCACGCCCCACCCTCCTGTCACACCAAGTGACTCGGCTTCCCCACGGGTGTGAACTCTCCGTACTCACACCTGTGCCCTTCCCCAGTCCTCTCTTCCCTCCTCAGTTAGGACACTTCTACCCATCCTTTAAGCCTCAACTTGGGGGTCACCTTCCCTGGAAGTCATCGCAGGCCCCTTCCAGGCAGAGTAGGGGCCCTCTCTCTGGGCCACCACCTGACACCACTCACCACTTGTCACGATCCGTCAGACCTGGCTGTGACCTCCTCCATCTCTGTGTTGCTGTCTCAGCCTGGGTTGCCGCAGAAGCACCTCCTGAGACCAGGATTCAACTTCGAGTAGTTTATATGCGAAGGTGATCCCAGGGAAGCTGGGGGGGAGGGCGGAGTGAGGCAGGAAGGGACAGCAGCAGGCAGAGGGGGTGAGGTCTCACCAGGACGACCATGGGCCCCGGAGCTTAGTCCTGCCCCGGAGCTCTGGAGACAGCACAGAACTAGCCATGGAGTCATCCCCCCAAGGTGTGAAGGGGCTGGGATCCCTTTGGTTATTGGATGAAGACAAGGAGGCAGGAGGCAAGGAGAAAGGTGACATTATGGCCCTGCCATGGCATCTGGAGGCCAGCAGACTCCTTCAGGGGTGGCATGTGTGTGTTGGGTGGTGGATCTTGGGCTGGTGGGCACTGCAGTGGTAAGGGCAGGGGGACATGGCAAAGCACAAGGGTGCGATGGGCACTGCTGTGACTCAGTGTCACCCAGAGGCCCGACACCTCGAAAGGAACATTTGTCATCTTTCTCCCTCCCCTTATATAGAGAAAACTGAGGTCCATGAAGTTAAACAACTTGCTTAAAGTGGCCAGGCAAAGGCTAGGGCCTGGATTCTGGGACTCCCTCTCTCTGGAGCCTGAAGTCCCACCCCAGCCTGGGTGAGGGCCCATTGTTCATTTTGTTCCTGCTTCTTGGAGGAGAGGATTGTCATTTCGAAATGAGGTCATCCCACAAGCTCCTTAGCAGGCAAAAGTGGGAGAAGAAAAATGGCCCATCTAATCAGACCTTGTACTTATTCTCTCAAAGCTGTTATCAATCAGAAGAACAAAACGCACCCTGCTACTTTGATGGAAGAGCAGGATTCATTTCCCAGAGATTAAGGCAGATCGTTACAACTGCGCAGAGGGAAGCAGAGTGTGAATTTGATTTAAGGTCTGAAGACCCTGGCGGTATTTTTTTCCTGGCATCACAGAATGAACCTTTCACGTTTTTCTTTATTTTTTTGCCAGCATGGTGGTGACTAATAAGACAACATGCTGTAAAACAGAAGGCAGCCTTCAGAGTTGGATTGGGGTCAAATACCAGCCTGGCTTTTTGAGCTGTGTGACCTTCAGTAACGTTACTGCACACCTCTCTGAGCCCTGGTTTCCTTCCTTGTGAAGTGGGGGCACCGACACTTACTTTCTTGTTATGACAGTTTCACGATACAATACTTAGAAAGTACCCAGAATAATACCTGGCAATGGGACAGGAATTCTTTAAATGTTAGCTACAGCTGTCACCCATTTCTGTAGAGTTAATGATATTGGGGAACAAAACAGATATATCATTTATCCAATCAGTTGGGCCTGATGATCTCAAATGTCACTTCCAGCTCACAGTCCTATACTCTGTCTAGAAACCAGCCCGATCCATGATGTTGAGGTCCACCCTGCCCCCTGGGAGTATTCCTCTACCTCATGATGATGGTGATGGTGATTATGATAGTGAAATATTTTGATAGGTCTTTATAGGTCAAAAAGGCTCGTATCCATCCATTGCTTCATTTTATCCACACAACACCCCTGTGCAGAGCTACTGGAATTATAATCCCATTTATCTGATGAGAAAATGGAGGCTCAGGGAAGTGCATTGGTTTTTCTGAGTTCACCCTGCTCACCTGTGTTGGGGCCGGTCAGGTTCTCTGACTGCAGATGCCCTGCCTTGCCTCCTGCCTTTCCTGGCACATGGCATTCACAAGAACGCGCACTCAGTTGTTGTTTCTGCGACTTTCCTGAAGGTTGGGCATCCCGAGAGCAAGACGGAACCCTTGCTGTTGACCTCGGCGGATGGTGTGAAGGAAGACCTTTCCCTTAACGACCAGATGATAGACATTCTGTCCTCCGAGGACTCGGGGAGCATGCTTCAAGCCTTAGAAGAGTAAGAATTCTAAATCCCATTACACTTCCACGGACGTGACGGATGTTTTAACTACCATGGCATGAGAACAAACACTGTGGATGTCTTGTTCATTCATTCAATCAGTCATTCATCTGTCACTCAGTGGTCATAACACAACAGCCACTATGCATTGAACACAGTGCTTGGCATTTAGGAAAAGAGATGTACAATAAGACACCCTTCTTGCTTGAAGGCAATCTGATCTAGCAGGGAAGATAAGACACATAAACAGAAGTGCCCGTAAAGTCTGGTGAGCGCCATGCTAAGGGGAAGATCAGGGCTGGCTCAGCATGGAAGAGGAAGCAATTACTTCTGAGGGGGAAATCAGAAATGCCTCCCAGAGGAGGTGACATTTAACTAATTCTTGAAGCTTGTGTAGAAGCTTTCTGAGTAGACTAATCAAGGAAAGGCTTTTCAGACAGAGGGAAGAAAGGGCAGATGCAAATATAAGAAATGAGCACGATATATTTGGTGAAATGTGAGTGGCTAAGTGTGGGTGAGGTGTGGATTGGTGTATTGAATATAGAAAGTAGAGAAGAGGCAGCTGGAGAGGGGCCAGACCATGTGATGTGGCTGTTTGGGCTGAATTCATTTCTTTTCATTTATTAATTAACACTGACTTTGTACTGCCTACGTGCAATAGAACATCGTGCCAGATGCCATTTAAAAACTTCACAAACTAACTCGTATAATCCCCTTAATAACCCTGAAGTAGGTATTGATGTTCTTACCGTCTTATGGATGAGGAGTTGAGAAAGGTTAAGTACCGTACCCAATGGCACACGCTAGTAAATGACAAAGTCAGGTTTCAAACCAGGCCGTCTGGCTCCAGGGTCCAGGCTCTTAATCAGGGTGCTCCATTGCCCAGGATTTCCCCTGGTCAGGCACATGGGTCACAGTCTAATAGTTGACCATCACTAGATAAGGTCCATCAGCGTGGCCTTTCCTTCTTTCCTGTTAACAAATATTTACAGATGACGTCTTTATATATTTTTTTGTTCAGTTTCCAGTTGTCTGCCAAAAGTCTCAATCTTACCTTTATTTATTCTCAAACATATTAAGCATAATTATTTTAAAGCCTCTGTCTGAAAACTTCATCATCTGTACCCCCATTCTGTGTCTGCTATCTATTGTTCCTCTTAGTTTTTTATCTTATTATCTTGTCTCCTCACGTGCCTGGATATTTTTGATTATGTGCCAGACATTGTATTTGAAAATTGAGAAGACATTTTGAGGACTAGGGTGACATTATATTCTTCCAAGCAGCTAGGAATGTAATTGTGGATTACCTTAATACAATCAGAGGTTGATATCATTCACAGCTGGGCTTTGTTTCCTCCAGATCAGATTCTTATTTGGTTATATTCTATTATTTTTATTTTTAGCTTCTTTCCTTTCTTGTTAGACTGCTGATTATTAATAACAAGGCCATGTGGAAACCCCTCACATTGGATTCCATTTACAGGAAACCTTTCTGGTTCTAGACTCAAGATGCATAGCTCACTGCCTACTGGGGAAGAATTTCTATGGATTTGGAGTCATCACGGTGCTGATAAACTATAATGCCTGTTTTTGTATATAATACCTTATATTTGCGTCATATTTAAAAATATACAGTCTTTTCCACACACCTTATTTAATTTGGTTCTCATAGCAATGCTCTTTGGTAATGCATCTTATTTTTAGTATTTGATAGTTGAAGAATCTAGGGCTCAGCTAGGTTTTAAGAGGATTATTCACAGTTACACATCCGGTGAGTGACAAACAGGACTTGAACTTTCTCACTATTTAGTCTCAGGCATATTATATCTTACAAAAATTCTCTGAGCCTCAGTTTCCTCATCTCTCAAATGGGGAAACCATAACCTACCAATAAAACATCCTCTGATACATCCAATAATTGCCTCTGAGCCTGGGCAGATTAGCAGACACTAAAGAGAAGCGTCTGTACAGGAGAATTAGCACTTCCTTGAGTCTTTCTCAAGAAAATTGAAAACGGCACTGACAATGGGAGAGTTTAGAAACAAAATTGAGCAGCTGATTCCATCTCCCTGGATCCAGGAAACAGTGTTCTGTGGTGTACAGAGATGGATCCAAGAAAGAATCAGAAACAGCTCTGCCTTGTCCAATGTGGGAGTGACTACTTACTGGACCGAGAGAAAGCTCTGTTGTGGCTGACTCATGCCACTTTGTGAGCCCAGTGAGTGTTCTCAGTGGAGGGGCTGCCTTCCTGCCTCCTTCCTCCGAGCACCTTATGAACAGCCAGGCCTGGAGCCTTGTAAGTGCAGGGCTGAGTGAATAATCAGGAACTGTTCACCCATTTCTGGGTGCTTGGTTAATTAAGCTTTGTGCCGCCATTCAGATGCAATTCTTCATTTTAGGTTCCTTCCCTAATCAGAATGCCAAGGATGACAAATTAAAATTTGCCCCCCTGTCTTGGGGGAGGGGGTAGACAGGCAGTGGGGAGAGACCCATAAATGTCACCTGTTATATTAAGGTAGTTATCAAAATGAGAAGGTAGTTATCAAAGGGTTTTCTAGATGAAAGTTTTCTTACAGAGCCTGAACATGAAAAAAGTAGAGTGAAATGATTTGGTTTGTGTAATCAACACCTGGATATTTAATTTGCAAGTGTGTGGTACTCTATAACCTTCTGACCAGAGTAATTAGTCTTTGTTTTTGATTCAAAAAGTGATGGAGTCTAAGAAGCCCAGGCATCCTTTATCCTTACATTATATGAAATTATAAACAGCTGCTGCAGTGTGCTGGTCCTGGTGCTTGAATGCAATAGGGGTGTTGACGTTTATGAAGATTTCATTCTCGTACATCACTTAGTAGCTCTGGAATTTTATATTTGTTTCTCCCTGGGAGCCTGTCTTATTTTGCCTGAAGAGTGTTTAGTGTTGATTATCAAGCATGGCCTGGGAGTGTTCAGCTTGAGAGCTAAATTTATTCCTCTCTTCCTCTCTCCCTGCTTCCCATCCTCCCTCCTCATCCCAGCATTCCATATTTATTCAATGCTAATTCTGTTTTCAGCATTGTGGTTGGACAATAGTTTTAGGAACCCGGTCTTTTTTTTTTTTTCTTAATCGTATCATTGTCAATTACTTTTCCATCTTGACTTATAGTCAAGCTTAGGAGCTCGCAGAAAGAAAATGTCTCTCAGAACGTCAGGAGCTTAGTGTGCATGGAAGTCTGTGATACTATCTCCACTAAAAATAGCATTTTTCTCTAGCAAATCATTTATCCTGTTTGTATTTCTTACATCAGGTTTAGCTGGGATTCTAAATATGCCATTAGGTGACTTGATTGTCACCTTCTTTAAAGACCCCTCAGAGCCGTAACTTTGCTCTATCTTGCTGATTTATTTTTGACAAAGAGCATTTCCTTGGCTTGCTTAGCTGTTTATCTTTTACATTGCTTATTTACAGGCCGCCTCTGACAGAGAGGATTTGAGCAAGGAATGTTTCCTTCGATTTTTGTCAGGCTCCTTGACTATGGTCATAATGGAGGTGGGCTCAGCCCCAACACATGCTGGGACCCGAGGGAAGGAGGGACAGGGCAGGGATGGCTGGTGCCGTGAGCTTCCAGGGGCACGGTGTTGTCTAAAGCCTGTGATCTTGTTTAATTCTCACAGCAGCTCTCACATTTTAGACCAGGAAGTTGAGATTTCAGAAAAGTTTATTGGTTTTGCCTAAGGTCACACAGGTAGTAATGGATTTGGCCCAGGCCTGAGTGTGTTTAAATCTACTATTCTATTGACAGAATAGCTTTTTTAAAAGACTGAGCTTGGATTTTCCAGAGAGGCAAAAAAAATAAGAAAAAAAAGGAAGTCCAGACCTGTGTGTATTTCCTCTGTCATTAGAAGAAGTTTATCACTCTCTTTAGATGCCACCAACATTGCCTCGAAACAGTCTCAAAATTGTTTTGTACAAAGTAAATGTTCAACAAGTATTTGTTGGGTTGAGGCGTTTAAATGTGTGTATTGAGTAGTTTTTTTATGTGCCAACCATATGGTGTATTTTTATAACTACTATCCTTTTTATTCTTTACAAACATTCTGCAGAGATGTGATTTTGTTCCTCATCTCTAAAAACCTGAAGCCCAGGGAAATTAAACAACTTGCCCAAGTTCCTTTTGTTCATTTGCTCTTTGATTGGTTTGCTCACTCATCTTTGCAGTACTTTCTAAAAAGTTATTAATTAATTGATTAGTCCAGCAGATTCTTGCCGAGGGCCCATTCTGTGTCAAGCACTGCGGTAGCCCTGGCTGAATACCGACAAACTGGAGTCTTGATTTTTGTCTTCATAGAGTGCACGCAGGCAAAATACAGATAGGTGTACTGGTAGCTATGCAATTCTACACTGTGGCAAGAGCCGTAAAGGAACAAGGTGCTCTATTAAAGAATCTCGGGGAGGGCCCCTCTAGGGGGTAGTTGTTAAGCTGAGAGCTGGTGATCAATGTTTTATTCTGTCTTACCTCCCTAGGCAGCAAGTTCTGTCTTGCTCACCAATTTGTCTCCAGTGCCTCAAACTGTGCCTGGCACACAGTAGGTGCCACCACACAGTGGTATGCTTGGTGGAAAGTCACTGGCAGATAAAATTCGAGGCAATAAGGTAATTTAATAGCAAAGATTAGGAGAAGGTGCAGCTTTACTCAAACCAGAAGATAACACAGCATGTTCCCAGATGTGGTGTGGTCTCACAAGTTACCTGGGTTCCTCCAAGGACATCTGGCCATGGCTGGGCCACCCTTGCAGAGTGAGATCTTGCTGGGAGGAGATACTGGACAGGAGCTGGGGCTGTCATCTGTCACAGTCAAAGGGAAGGCAGAGAGTCTGCATAGGTGCAGGCAGGTGTGTGGATTGGGGTTGGGGACATGGGACACACCTGTCTGATGCTTCTCAATGAAGTATGAGGTGACGATGTCAGGGGAGCGAGGGTAAGAATGCAGAAAGATGTGGGGCAGTCTTGACAGAGTGGGGAAGTAGCTTTCTAGAGAAACCCAGAAGAATTTCTGGGCAGCATGGAGTGCCCACTTGAGGCTGGTGGGCCTCACCTGTCTGGATGAGGGGCTTTCTCCCGCACTGGTCTGGGTGGAGGCCCTGGAGCATCAGAGGCTGCTGATGGCCGGGGCGTAGAGCCCAGTGCTCAGAATTTGGGCTGAGCAGCCAGACTGCTGGTTGGAGTCCCAGCTCTGCCGCTTACCGCATGGGTGACTCTGGTTGCCTTATCTGTAAAATGGGGATACAGTGCCGGCCTCATTCAGGTACAGGACCAGAGCTGGCCCAGAGGGCATTTCCAGGTGAGTGGGAGAGGGACAGGGAGTTAGTTGTATTTTTAATAGTTTTCTGTGGCTGCTCTAACAAATTACCACAACCTTCATGGCCTTAAAACAACAGAAACTTACTTTCTCACAGTTGTGTCGTCCAGAAGTCCAAAATCAGTTTCATTAGGCTGAAATCACCACGTTGGCAGGGCCGTGCTCCCTCTGGGTGCTCTGGGGGAGAGTTGTCCCCGCCTGTCACGGCTCCTGGCTGTGGGTCTCCTCCACTGGCCGCCTCTTCCACGTGTGTTGAATCTCCCTCTGCCTCTCTTTTAGAAAGATACTCGTGACTGGACTTAGGGCCCACCAGATATTCCAGAGTAATCTCCCCATGTCGGGGGCCTTCTCTTAATTACGTCTGTAGGGCCTTCTTCCCTTATAGGGAGCATTTGCAAGTTCCAGGAATTAGGGCCTGAAATCTTGTGGGTGGAGTGGCCACAAAATTTCAAGAGGATGAGGAAGGAAGTGGGGACTTCAGGGGCCTCGAGAAGCAGTGAAGGAGGTGCCAGTGGGTTGGCAGGCTCAGTGAGTGCGTCACGGATGGTTTCTGGAATGTTCCTAGGGATTCTCTTCAGACAAGGGCATGCTGGAAACAGTTACTTCTCCATTAACAATGGTTGATCCAGGGCTCACAACCGGGTCTTCTGACTCTGAGGCTGGGGCACCCTCATGGCTGTTGGCAGACCACGGCGGAGATTCGTCTTGGATTATGTGAAATTCGAGAGTAAGGGGTCCGCAGCGCAAGTGGGGGTGGCTCTTCCCTGTGACTAGATGGCAGCTCACCCACTTCCCTCCACTTCCCTTGGGTCAGGATGGGATAAAAGTGATTTCTTACATTTAGCTGGCGTTCAGAGATCCTTATGGAGTGGAATGATTTCACTTCATGACCTGTCGTGAGGTATTGCACTGGGGATTCTTGTGGGGTGATGGTGGGTTTTATGAGGCCAATGAATCATGCCCCTCTCTTTCCCTCCCAGGTCCTAAACTATTTTGAAACTCTGTCTTTCCTTCTTCCCCCCACTCCCTGCCTTCCTCTTCCTTCCCTTCCTCCCTCCCTTCCTTCCCCCACTTTTCTTCCTTTAGCTTTTCTTCCAGTATGAATTAAGCACCTAGCACATGCAGGTGCCGTGCACTACACTAGGGACTTCAACAAGAGCTGTGCGTGCTCCTGCCTTTGAGCTCTTGCCACGTGGTTTGTGATGCTCAGGTTGTATGTCTGTTTCCCATATTGGACCCTGTGCCCTTGGGTGGCACAGGTGTGGTGGCCTAGGCTGGAGTGCAGTGATGCAATCACAGCTCACTGCAACCTCCACTCCTGGGCTCAAGTGATCCTCCTGCCTCAGCCTGCTGAGTAGCTGGGACTACAGGGATGCACAACCATGCCCAGCTAATATTTTTTAATTTTTGAAGAGATGGGATCTCACTATGTCACCCAGGCTGGTCTCTAATTCCTAGGCTCAAGTGATCCTCCTGCCTTAGCCTCCCATAGTGCTGGGATTATAGACATGCGCCACCACACCCGGCCAGCAAGCATATTTGTGCTGGGTCTTGAAGGGCCATTAAGACGTGGTCAGGAAGTGCATTCTCAGCAGAGGGACTGATGTGAGAGGAGTGGCTTCAGGAGGCTGGACACACAGGTGGCATCAGGGAAGAGGCCCTAGTCTCTGAATGAGGGTCCTGATAGACCCTCAAGTCCCTCCTCTGATGCAGATAACCCATGACTAGGTCCCTCCTACCTTTCTGGAAGGATCAAGATCAGAGTTCACCTGGAGCACCAAATGCTGGCAGAAGCGTCCTTGCTGCAAAAGTCAGTAAAGCAGACAGCAGCCCTACCTTCAAACCCGTTCTTGCTTCTGAGTACCCCAAGAGGCAGTGGGTTCCCGCGCAGCACCTGACAACCCAGAGTGGGGTTTTGTGGAATTTGTAAAGGGGCCTCTGAAGAGCAGAGCAGAGCAGAGTGCACATCTGTCTGGTTACCCTGGCAACCCTCGCTGTCATCTTCCCAGCAAGGTGAGGGCTTCTTGAAGAGATCCGTGTCCGACAGACACTTTTCATTCTGTCAGTGAGTGTTTACTGAGCTCCCACTTAGCGCCAGGCACTGTATGGACTGGGTCCTGGGGAGGAAGCCAGGAAAAGCAAGGAGCCCCAGGCTGCTCACCATCTGCAGGGAGACGACACACGCACAGATACGTACGCACAGTGCAGTAACACAGCACAAGGTGCAACAGCATTGCCATGGCAGCACCCACCCCTCCCCACTGTGGCGCCTCTGCCGGGTGCCGTGATTATTGTCTGGTCTGCTTAACCCTCGTGGGATGATGTGACGTCCTCTCCAATGTAGCATCTCACCTGCTGCACACCACCCCTTCGAGACCGTGGGGTTCATTTGTACTGTCAGGTGTCTCTTAGAAATAAAAGGAATGACCCCAACTGTTGGGAGTGTCCAGGGGGCTAATAAAGGGCTCCCGTCTACACCCCCACCTGAGTTCTGAGCCAACTGGGAAATATTTAATAAGACACGTATCAGGCACGCTCTCCAACCTAACCCCTCCCAACAAACCATCACCTACCACTTTTATTGTTTATAAAAGCTGGGTTGTGGCTGTGATTCTTCTCTGCAGGCAAAATGAGCTCCACAGTCAGGCACTGCGGGCCTCCCCTGTGAGACCGACTGCAGGGAACGGCTGCTCGTAGTGGGCAGGTGCTGGGCCGCTCCTGCGGGGCACCTTCCTCCAGTCGGGGGTCAGTTGCAACTTGCTTCTACATGTGGGGGGAGCACAAGGAGAGGGGAAGAGCACACGGCCCCTCCCCAGCACTGGGGCCGTTTCTATTAGTCCATTTCGACCAAGCGGACACCAGTCACAAACAGGATGTCCATGTGTGCTGGCAGGGGTAGGGCTCACTTTTCTGGGGGTCTTTTCTAGCAGACTTTTGGGGTGCTTTCCTGGGGTGCCATGCTGCCTTGGCTCCCCACTGTTGGTCTGGCACTAGCCCACAGGCAACAGCCAAAAAGAGGTTGCCAAAAACAACCCAGAGACTCATTCTGTCCTGGTGAAGGGACATGCATAGTCCCTGACTCTGATAACACCAATGTTTTCTTTTTTCTGTCTCTTTAAATTACTCAATTAATTTTTGAGTAGTAAGTAATGAACATTGCAAAGAATTAGAACGGCACAAAAGGCCATCCCATGAAATCAAGTTTTCTTCTCATCCACCTTGGTTTGTCTTCCCCAAAGGCAAAAGGTCTATTACCAAGGTCTTTTACCCTTTGGAGATTGTCTATGGCTATATATATATTTATATTTACACACTTTCTCTTAAATGACAAGTAATAGCACACCTTACACACTGTTTTGCTCCCTTTTTCCCCACTTTACAACTACCTTAAAGCTTGTTTAATATCAGTGTACGTAGAGCTACTTTGCTTTTTTAAGTGGCTGCATGATATTCCAATAATATGAATGATGACTGAATTTTTTGAGAATTTAATATGCATAAGACTGTTTAATCCTAAAAGCAACCTGTGAGCTAAGTGCTATTTACAGATAAGGAAACTAAACTATAGAAAGTTTAAGTCACTTGCCCAAGGTCACAAGACAAGAAGTGTGTGCCTAGGCAGCCTGAGTCCAGAGCTCACACGCTTAGCTGCTATGCTCCGCAGTGTCCTGCCCCAAGGCTTAGAGGGTCATTTAACCACCACTGCCTAGCCCCCAACCTCCACCCCTATTGATGGGGATGTGTTTGTTTCTAATTGTTTGCTGTCTTGGACAATGCGGCAGTGCACATCCATGCACATCTTTATGCACATGTGCTAGGTTGTCTGTGGCATGAATTCTTCAAAGTGGAATTGCTGCATTAATGTGTATTTTTTGGGTAGATATTGTCATATAGGCTGAACCAATTTATAATCCACAGAGCATGAGAGTCCCTCCTATAGTCAGAGGGGATGTTGACTTTTTTACCTGCATCAATCTGCTAGGAAGCAATTGCTTCTCCCTGTAACTTTAATCTGCTCTTTTCTTAAGGTGCATGAGGCTGAACGTCTTTTCCTACGTTAAAGGCTCTTAGTGTTTCCTTGCGTGGTAAGTGGAGGAGTTGGCCTGGGCTTGGTGTTGGACAGCTTGAGTGTAATTCCACATCGCCAGCTCTTGGCTCTGCCACTTAATCACTGGATAACCTTGAGCACATTCCGTAACCTCCCTGTGCCTCGGTGTCCCCATCTGAACAGGGGCTAGTGATGGCGCTCACCCCATGGGGCGAGGCTTCGATGAGCGTACATCACCCAGAGCTGAGAAGGGGCTCATGGCAAGTGGTGCGTCTCTTTCCCTGCATTTATTTCTTGGCTCTGTCCTGCCCATTGAGCCCCACAGTTTTATTCTTGGGCTCATCTTTCCAAAGTTTTCAGAAATGGGCAGGTTTTGCTCAGTGACTCCTGGCTTCTTGCTCGTTGCTCTGCCTGAGCATGTTGTGCGGTTATTCAGTCTCCTGCAGGTAGGGGTGGAAATACACTTGGGAACCCAAACAGGCAGGGTCCCGGCCCCCTGGAGCTTATAGTGTAGTGGAGAGATGGCTGTTCATCAGAGAATCACATGGAAAAACATGTAATGACATGCTCTGATGAGCTCCATGGAGGAAGCGTGACCTTCCCTGGAGGAAGTGAGCTTGGTGCTCTGGGAACCTCTTCTAGGACCCCTTTTCCCCAGAGAGATTCACAGGCTAGAGGTTAGGTGTGTGGTCAGTCACCCGGGGAAGCTGGGGACAGCCAGGGCCATTGCATTATCTATCAGGGTTGGTGGCCTGTGGCTGCTGAGAAGCCGTGGGCCGAGGACAGAGAGGGAGGTTGGCCAGACTGTGGGGCCTGGACTGCTGGGGGGCGGGGGCGTTGCACTCTGATTTGGATCTGGGTCTGTCGGCCTTGGAAGAGGGGAGATAAGATTTACTTCTTAAGTCTTTGCTTTGCTGGTTTTGCTATTTGTTTTTTCATAAACACAAGACTATCCAAGACATTCAGTGGATGCTGAGGTACACGTATGTGTCTGGGGAGAGATTCCTTCCCGATCACTGTGGCCTGAGTGGGGGCGGACTTCATCCTGAGATCCCGGAGTTGTCATTAGCAGTTTGGTGTGGGGGAAGCCCGCTCTGGTCCATGTACTGTCACTGAAGGTGGTGAGATGGGTGGTGGTGAAGGCGTGCAGCCGAGAAGAGACGTTGTCAGGGCTGCCTTCTGCCCCCTTCCCAGCCCTCGTTCAGCCAGAGTCTCCCGAGCACTGCCTGCGTTCAGGGCCATTTGCCCGGCTCTTGATGCAGAGATGGGTCAGGAGTGGTCCATGCCCTCCAGAAACTCACAGCTTTTGGGGAAAGACAGGCTCCTGGGCAGCTCCAGTAAGGTGGATGTGGGATGCAGGGGGAGCAGACAAAATGCTGCATGGGGGGGCTTCAGCTCTGCCTGAGGAGACCAGGGGGGCTTCACCAGGAAGACATGGGCTCGGCCAGACCATGGGGAGGAGGAGGGACGGAGTCAGACTCCCTGATCCATGAGGCCACATGGATTTAGGCTTCCAGCTTTATCCATATCCTAGACGCTTAACCAAGCACCTCCAACTGCCAAGCACTATTCTAAAATTTGGGGATATAGTAGGGAGCAAAACAAAAGTCCTGTGGTCTGTGGTCCAAGCGGTCTGTGGTTGAAGGACAGAAAATGCAGGTAAGACATTAGGTGATAGGTGGATGTAGAACCATCAAGCAGGGAGTGGGAGCTGCTGTGTTAGGAGGGTGGTTCCTGCTGTGGTGGCATTGGGGCAGGTAAAGTGCAGGAGGGAACCCTGAGGACGGTGCCACCTGCCCCCTGGGGGAGAAGGGAGGGCAAGGGCAGAGATTGACAAACCCAAAGCCTTCACTCTAGTGGGGCTCGCTTTGGGGCATGAGTGGGGGCCCTGCCCCTTTTTAGAAGCTTGCAGTTGGGGAATAAAGATTGTCCCTGTAGTCCCCCAAGTTTTCTTCTTCAGGCTCCTGGGCTTGATGGTGAAGTCTGTCCTCCCCAGAGCATGGGCCCCTCCAGGGCAGGAGGCAGCAGACACAGATCATCCTCCTGGAGCCTCAGCTTTTGACCCTAGAAGGTTCTGAAAGAGACAAAATGGGGCGTTGGTTAATTTAACTTTGAGGTCAAGATGTACCATAAGCTGAAACTTCACTCTCTTCCCTGATTCCTCATTTCACATTGAGCCAAATGTCAAAGCTCACCAGAGTGTACACAGAACCCCCCAAACAATAATATGTAAAGAATGCCCCAAAGTGGAGTGGTGTGAGCCCCCTTGAGCGACTGAATTAACAGAGACGAATCAACACCAGGATGGACCTCCTTGAGTTAAAGCCCTGTGCGCTCAGGGCATCTCTCCTGTATCCCCCGCTCCATCGCTTCCTCTGCTCTGGTGTAGCCGGAGGGGCCTGACTCAGCGCTGGCCTGGCTTCCTTCAGCAGGCAGGAACGGCGGGGCGTTACACCTCTCCATGTGACTTAACCGCCACCACCGCCACCACCGCCACCCCCAAGTCAAGGTTGCGTTCCGAGCTTCGAGCTTCCTCGTAGGATTATCCCAGCTCCGGGCACAGTGTGGGATTTAGGACAAGCAGATCCCCAGCCATCATGCCCTCAGCCCCAGCTTGTCCTGCTACTGCCCACCAAGGACTGCAGGGGACACTTGGACACGCCTGGAAGAGGGCAGGCGGCAGAGTCTCGGGGAGCACAGGAACTCTCTACTAAGTCTAAAACCCAAGGCCGCAGAGAGACGTCTCCCATGAAAGGCCCCTCCGACAGTGTGGCTTCCGGAACCTGGGGGGATTCACGTGTGTGCCCCACTTCTTTCAAAGAGGAGCTCCTGAGAGACCCCTGTCTCCTCCCAAATGGCCATCTCTGCAGCAGGCATGCAGACCCAGGCTCAGGCCCGAGGCCAGGCCCCCCTTCTCCCTGTCAGCTGCTTTCAGCCTCTTGTTTCAAGTTCCCACTTGAGCTCCAAGTTCCCACTTGAGCTCCAAGTTCTTGGCGTCTCGGTGCTAAAGAGAGGGTGGGCCTGTTTCTCACAGGCACAAATCATGGAGTCCAGGTCTGCTTTTTGCTTATTTAATAGACTATTTTTTTAGAACAATTTTAGATTTACAGAAAAATTGAGAAGATAATTCAGAGAGTCCCCACATGCCCCCACCCGGTGTCCACTGTTATTAACAGCTCACATTAGCATGCTGCATTTGTTACAGCTAGTGAGCCAATACCGAGACATTATTATGTTAGCTAAAGTTCACACTTTGTTCAGATTTCCTTATTTTTTACCTAATGCCTCTTCTCTCCAAGGGAAGACTTTACTGGGGCTTCACCCCTTTTATGGGAAATAACATTTTCCCAGCACGTCAGCTAATAGCTAACTTTAAGTATAAAGTGACTTTCACCTTCCCGGGAAAACAGCATCTTAGAATCTTGATGCCGCAAAGGATCTTAGAGGTTATCTGGCCTAAATTCTTGGCCAGAGCAGAAATGTTCTTCTGGTATGCCTAATAGATGGCCAACCCATTTCTTCTTGGGTGGTCATTGGTGATGAGGGACCGTAGTCCCTTCAGTGTTGCTGTTGGGGGTTGAATTATGTACCCCCGAGAAGATATGTCCTAACCCCTGGTACCAGTGAGTGTGACCTTATTGGCAGTAGAATCTTTGGATATAGACACACAGGAAGAATTCCACATGAAGAGGAAGGCAGCAGTTGAAGTGATGCAGCCACAGCTAAGCAACACCACGGATTACTGGAATCCACTAGAAGCCGGGAGAGAGCCAGGAATAGAGTATCCCTCAGAGCCTTCAGAAGGAACCAACCCTGCTGACACCTTGATTTTGCATTTCTGGCTTCCAGATCTGTGAGAGAATAAATTTCTGTTGTTTTAAGCCATCCATTTGGTGGTACTTTGCTATACCAGCCCTAGAAAACTAATATGGCACTCTAAGCCATACCTTCTGAAGAAGAACCTAGAGTTCGTTGGTAAAACCCTAATCCCCACCATGGCCTGTGAAGCTCTGTGTCATCTGCCCAAGGCTGCTTAGCCTGGATTGGAGATATTTTGTGTTCACGTGATCATAATCACCAGATACCTGTAAGGTTGTCTTGGAGAAGACAGTGGAACATGGGACAGTGATGGAAATTTTAGGAAGGTGAATGACCGCTAATTATGAAGAAGACCTTTCTAACTATCTGAGCTCTCCTATACTGGAAAAGCATGCCTGGAGAGGCAATTAGCTCTTCATCACGGTGGACGTGCACAGCAGAGGCTAGGAGACTACCTAGCAGGAAACCCATCTACCCACTCACCCATCCACCCCCCAGTTCACTCATTTGCCCATCTATCCATTAACCAAGAATCCATCCATCCAACTGTCCATGCATCCACCCACCCACCCATCCATCCACCATCCAGCCAGCCACCCACCTATTGATCCACCCACTCGTCTGCCATCCATCCATCCACGCACCCATCTACCCACTTATCCACCATCCATCTACCCACCCATCCCTCAACCCACCCACCCATCCACCCACCATCCATCCATCCATCATCCATCCTTTCCCCCATCCATCTACCCACTGACTCATTCATCCACCTACCCATCTATCTACCCATCCATCCACCCACTCATCAGTTCATCCATCCATCCATTTATCCATCCATCTATCCGTCCATCCCTCCACCCATCTGTCCTTCCTTCCTTCCTTCCTTCATCCACCCATCCATCCATCCATCCATCCATCCAAGTGTTTATGTTTCCCCTACATCTTCTTTTCTTTGCTATAAAGAATGATATCAAAGAAGACTATGACAGACATAACAACAGCAACAACAAAGAAAAGTCACATTTTCCAGCATCTGTTTTGTGCCAGGCACTGGACTAAGTGCTTTGTGCATGTTGTTTTGAGGCAGTAGGGCAGAGGGTAGAGCAAGTACTCTGGAGCCACATGTCATGGGTTCAAATCCCAACTCCATCATGTAGTAGTTGTGTGACTTTGAACAATGTATTTTAATTTTTCTGTGCCTCAGTTTCTTCACCTCTAAAAAAGGAACTAATCACCTTCCTGATAACATTGTTGTATTAAATGGCTTAATATATGTAAAGCGTATATTATACTAAAACAAAGCCGGATCATAAGAGGCACTTTATTAACTGTCTTCGTGACCCTCATTGGATGTGGGTGACAATATTCTCACTTAACCAACAGGGAAACTAGGCTCAGAGATGTGAATAACGTGCCTGAGCTCACTCAGTTACTAAGTGGTGAAGCTAAAATCAGAAGTTATGTTGCTATGACTCCCAGGTCCACGTTTCCAAACATAATGAAATACCACCTTCCAGGAAAAGGTGATTAGTATATGCATAGAAGGGAGTTAGGAGGGAAGAGCAGGGAGGATCTGAAGCAGAGAGAGGAAGTCTTGCTTCTCCTTTGTGCCTGTTCTGGAGCTGACTGTCCTGCCAGGGACTGGCCAGTGAGTGGAGTGGGCAGTGATATGGAGACCCCAGAATGGGAAGAGTTACTGCGTCTTTCTGCATCTGTACTCCCTTCAAGGAGTAGCTCAAGGCCTGGAGAGAGAAGGCCCAATCTGACTTCTAAACATAGAAAGAGTGGAAAGGTGCAAACTGCTGACCTCTTGTACCTTACAATCTAAGTTTATACCAAACGGAAACTTAATGCTTTGTCATAAGCCTTATTGATACTTCACTCATATATGGTAACTATTTTTACTGATTTAATTTATTATTACAAGTTGGACAGTGAAGATACTCAGGAGGTATTTTCCACCCAAATTTTTTGTCGTCCATGCCCTCATATAATCAACAGCATATAAACATGATTTCAGGTCCCAGAATGGAATCTTGCAGCACTATGTACCCATGGAAATTAGCTTCTGATGAGGAAAATTTCAGTTTCACTAAGAGTGAGTTGGTTTTGGGGGTCTATTATGCTTACACCAGCTAACTTGAAGATGCCAGATTTATATTGTAAAAAATGGCCATGGCTATTTAGTTTTCCTGCTGAATTAATTATCTTCCATGTTGATTAATGGGTCCTCTTTTACATTCAGAACCCTGACTGCCTTGTATATCAAATTCTATCCTAATTTTGTTCTGACCCCTTGCTTGCCACTTGGTGAGAACTTGATTAATTTTTATATGAAATAAATAAGAAAAAGGACATCAATGTCATTCTCTTTTTCGTCATCAGTAGCTAATCAAAGTATTAATCAGTTCTTGGATAATTTAAGCAGTACTCTCTCTCAGAAAGATGTTATCATGGGCAAGCCTATTCATAAGTTTTAATGGCTTGCATTTATTAAGTGCTTCCTATGTGCTGAACATGGTTCTAAATGCCTGTGTGAAGTCGGTCACTTACAAGAGGAATATCACTCATACAGTTTGTATACATAGCAAAACTGGCCCGAGCATATATTGACATTTTTGTGACCTGAAAAAAAGTGAATGTTCCCTGGGAAAGCAGTGGGTGAATCCTGCTAACTTTGCCAAGCTGTTGAAGTCGCTTGAAGTCGTTCTGTTTTAAGACTCAGAGCTCTGCATATATAACTCAAAATGTCTCTATGTCTATTTCATGAAGTCATTAGGGAACTTTTGGGGAATGGAAAAATATATTTATTTCATTGTTGTCTGAATAATTTAAAATGCCATAGGGGGCAATGGAAATTTACCTTTTCACGGGTGGACCCAATCTTGTATGTAAATGATGAATTCTTAATATTTATTTTCCTCTCCTGCAGGCATTTGGGAAATTAACAGATGAAAGTTAGCTTCATTAGTAGCGTGTTATTTGAATCAATTTAAATTGTTTTTCTTTTGTGGCGTTGGAACACCCTGACAGTTTTTATCATTGCCACTTATGACAGTTTATTCGTAGTAATTAACATTAAAACTGTTGCAACAGAAAGTGCCTGTGGGATCGCCTTTCCTATCTTCCCAGGCAGTTGGAAAGGGTGAGCTAAGGGTGCTGACTCTGTTCTCTGCAGCCTGTCTTCCGGGAGAGAGAAGGACAAAGAACGAGGAAACTGCTATTATTTCTAAATGCCAGACTGTGCTGTGCGTTTCACATTTCTTACCTCCTTTAACCCTGAGCAACAATCTATGAGGGTGGCCCTCATTATGCTCATGTGAGGAAACTAAGTTCTTTACTCATGTCCCTTAGCTAGTAAGGGGTTTGACAGCAAACCACTGATAAAGTACCTGAAATTTACCCAACACAAGCAGCCACAACATTTTCTTGTGTAACTTAATAAATGTATGAATGAGTGGTGGATGGATGGAGTACTCAGGTAAGGTGTATTGCTTCCTGTTCAGCTGAAACAAATGACCACAGACTTGGTGGTTTAAAGCAACACAAATACAGTTCTGGAGGTAAAAATCTGAAATGGGTCTCACCTGGCAAAAATCAAGACCTCAACTCTAGGTAGATTAGTAGGGTGATAGCTAGAAAGGAATAATTGTAATGTTTCTAGCATTAAGAAAAGACAAATATTTAAGGTGATGGATATCCCAATTGTTCTGATTTGATCTTTACACATTATATGAATGTATTAAATTATCACATGTACTCTGAAAATAAGTATATTATGTATCAATAAAAAACAACCTCTCACCTGTAGGAGAGATCCACTTCCTTGCCTTCTCCAGCTTCTAGAGGCTGCCTACGTTCCCTAGCTCGGGACCCCTTCCTCTGCCTTCAAAGCTGGCGTCATCACTCCTGCCTCTGCTGCCTTCATCCCATGGCCTTCTCAGACTCTGATTCTTCTTCTGCCTCCCTCTTCCCATCGTAAAGACCCTTGTTACTAAGCTGTCTAGCTCAAGGTCAGCTGACAAACTACCTTAATTCCCCTTGGCCATGAAACCCTACGTACGTGTTCACAGGTTCTGGGGGGATTAGGATGTGGACATCTTCGAGGGGGTGTTATTATGCCTACCAAATAAGGCTTCATTAAAGGTGTGAAATCCATTTTGTCTGTCTCAGAGTAGAGAAATCATTTTGTTTCTTGAACTGGTGCAACGTTGCTTAGCTCATTTGACATTTAACCATGCACGCACTGCCTTGAGGCAACCCTTGTGTTTCTTTTTTGCTTTGTAACCTGCAAAGCTTGCATAGGCATAGGTTCAATAAGTAGTTTTGAGAAAATGAAAGAAGTGAATGAATGAGCTGTTGTTTAAAACTAGACTAATTGGGTTGTGTCTAAAGGACACAGGAGCCATTTTGATCTAAGATGGTAAAACTTGAGCATCAAAAAGATGACTGCAGTGGACCAAAACCCACCAAATATATAAAAATCTGCAATTTCATAGTGTTACTATGAGGAGGCAGGGGGTGCTCCTGGGTTCAGCTAAACATGTAGACTCACAAGACTCCTCTGGGCCACACTTGGCCCCATCTGCTCAGAAGGCTTGAGGGCTGCAACACAGCTAGCAGTGAAGATAGCATTAGGTATTCTTCTCCTGTGGGTGTCTTCATTGCAGGTCACACTGCAGCCTGCAGTGTTCAGGAGGTATTTTCTTCCCAGGTGACACAGCTCAGGTGCAAGGAGATGTAGTCCACACCAGGCAGGTGCAGGAGTCCTCCTGGCTTAAAAGCTTTCTAGCCTACAGGTGCCAGTATCTCATGTAACAACTCACAGGCGTGGCTTCCAAGGGACATACCTAGTTCCAAGAGTTATCTCACTTAGGGAAGTGTAAAGTGTGGCATCCCTATTAGGTATTTATGGTTTATTTATAAATTCTCCCATCCAGATGTAATTTACCAATCAGACATCATTTTTACCATATGCCATGTTGCCTGGTAACATATTTGATGATCTTCCTTTCATGAGGTTTCTGGGTAAGAATTAAAGCTCAGATTCTTAGGGAGTTGACAAAAGTTTTGTTAATCTTTTGCCCTCATACTAAAAAACAAAATGAAACAAGCCAATAAACAAACCAATCCAAACTCATTTGTTACCATTACAGGTTGCTATGGTACCAACTCTTTAATTAGAAAATTGACAAAATATGAGGGAAAGAATCAAACATCTCTCCTATTTATGAACTTTATGTCAGAGTATCTGCATTGTTGATGAAAGTTTTTCTTTTTGAAGATTCTCAGCTTAAAAAGTGCATAAGAAATGATAGAAAGTGTACATTTTTTGAAACACCAATGAAATCCTGTATTTAGGTGACAATTAGAGATGGGTGCTATAATCATTAGGTGAAAGGTTGGTAGGAAATACTGTAATGCAGGGATCATGTTGGCACGACTTGAGCTTATGAGTCCATCTTAGCTTTACCCCATAGTATGAACCTATAGGAAGCACAGAGTACCATTTACACAGCTACTATGGAGACCTGTATGGAAGTTCCTCAAAAAACTAAAAATAGAACTACCCTATGATCCAGCAATTCCACTACTGGGTATATATCCAAAAGAAAGGAAATCAATATATCAAAAAGATACCTGCACTCTATGTTTATTGTAGCACTATTCACAATAGCCAAAATATGGAGTCAACCCAAGTACCCGTGAACAGAAGAATGGACAAAGAAAATGTGGTATATATACACAGTGGAGTATTATTCAGCCATGAAAAAGAATGAGATCCTGACATTTGCAGCAACATGCATGGGACTGGAGAACGTTATGTTGAGTGAAATAAGCCAGGCACAGAAAGACAAATACCACATGTTCTCACTCATATGTGGGAGCTAAAAAGTGGATCTTGTGAAGATAGAAGACTGGTGGTTACCAGAGGCCAGGAAGGGGAGGAGGAAGGGGGGGATGAAGGGGAAAAAAAGAATATAAATGTATTTATTACCACTGAACTGTACATTTTAAAATGGTGAAGATGGTAAATTGTATGTATATATATATGTATTTTACTTCAATTAAAATAAAACTCAAAAAGATTGGAAAACAAATTGAATCTGACTAATCAAGACCTTAGATCTAACTACTAGTCTACAGGAAATACAGGAGGTAGAGAGAGGTACAGTGACATTCCGGGGAAGCAATCAGCCAAATCCAGAATATGGGACATTCTGCAGGACGAACGGCCTGGTTTCCCCAACAAATCAATGCCGTGGAAGAAAAAATGGAAGGCCGGAATGTTACAGGATAAAGTGAACTTAGCTGACGTCATGGGATTTTGTTTGGTTCTTGAATTAAACTTTCAGCTGTAAAAAGATGTTCTTGAGACACTTGAGGTAGTTTGAATAATGACTGGTCACTAGATGTTATTGATTATTGGGGTTATTTTAAATATTTTTAATATAATAATGGAAGTATAGGGAGTCAGACTCTACCGCTACCCTCTTAGGGTCCCAGGCTGGGCCTGAGAATTAAATTGACATAAGATAGACTAACAGGAGAAAAGCAGGCAAATTTAATATAAGTTTTATGTGACACCAGAGCCCTCATGAGGAAATGAAGCCCCACAAAAGCAGTTAGAGTTGAACAGTTACATACTGAATTGGACACAGAATAGCAAGTTGTGAAAAAGCAACTAAATTATGTGATGATGCTAAAATACGATAAGAATTACCTTCACAAGGTCTGTTTGTGTAGAAGTCTATTGGTCTCAATTTTCCATCCTTGGTGATAAGAATGTTGGTTTCCTCCTAGTACAGGGGAGGCATCTTCACATGGGAATTTCATCCATCTGCTTTTAAGAAACAGCATGAAGGTCAGAGTGATCTTCTTATACCTGCTGGTTGGTTGGTTTGTTTTTGAAATGCCTTTAACTTAAAATAGTCAGTATGCCAGAACAGCACGTATGGGGTAGTATATTTTGCCATCCTTCAACAGTAAGATTAGGTAAAATAGATACACGTGTACATATAAATAGATTGGTAGGTAGATAGACACATACACTTCTGTCTGTCTCTCTACCTATTTCCTTGACAGTTAAAGATGCATGCTGATGTGTTTACAGGTGAAAAGCCAAATCTGATATTTGCTTGAAAGTGCTCAAACATGAAAGGCAGTGGATAAAACAAGAGTGGTAAATATCGACAGTTTTTGAAGCTGGGTAATGTGGGAGTCACACTATTCTGTCTACTTTTAAATGCTTGAAAATTTTATAATAGTTTTCTTAAAACTCATATTTTTATAATCATATGCCTTTTTTTCCCCATCAAATTATCAAAGATTTTTGACATTGTGGAGGGTGGGCTGTTAAGTAAGGATCCAAATGTGTTGCTGGGGAACTCTTCTGGAAAGCAATTTGGCAGGATGTCCCAAGAGTCTTAAAAATGTTGCTGACATTTGACCCAGTGATTCCTTTTGTGGGAATCTGTACTGAGGAAATTACTGTGAATATCAAGAGCTCTGCAGAAATAACTTCAGGGTTATTTTAGATTTTGAAATTTGCAAGGAACCCTAATGTGCGACAATAGCAGCATGGTTAATTGAGTGGTGATGCATCACATGATGAAATATTTTGAAACCATTATAAAAGAAACGTTTAGTTTTCAAATACTACTGGAAGATGCCTGTAGCAATGTTGATTGAAAAAAAGAGGATGGAATTGTACATTGTACTTGTATCTATGTAAATAGTGTGTATTCATGGAAAAAAATATACATAGAAAAAACTGGAAGAAAATATAACAAAATAATACCTTCATTGTTTTTTGTTTGTTTGTTTGTTTTTTAGATAGGGTCTCGCCCTGTTGCCCAGGCTGGGGTGCAGTGGCTTGTAACTCACTGTAACCTCAAACTTCTGGCCTCAGCCTCCCGAGTAGCTGGAACTACAGGCACACGCCACCATTCCCAACTAATTTTTTAATTTTTTTGTAGAGACGGGGTCTTGCTATGTTGCTCAGGCTGGTCTTGAACTCCTGGCCCCAAATGATCTTCCCACCTTGGCCTCCCAGAGTGCTGAGATTACAGGCATGAGCCACCGTGCCTGGCCACTTCATTGCTTCTGATTGAATGATGAGCTCACAGTGAATGAAGTCTTTTTCTATTTGTTTTTATGTTCCACATTTTCTACTGTGAACATAAATTAATTTTTCCCTGTGCATCTTTTTCCAGCTTTATAGAAGGATAATTAATATACCATAAAATTTTACCCATCTTAATAGTACAGTGGGATGTGCTACTATAACTATATATAGTCGTGCAACCACCACCACAGTCAAGTTTCAGAACACCGTGACCCTGTGAAGTAGCTCATAAATATTTTTCAAGAAGACTTTATATTTAAAGCAGTTTTAGATTTATAGAAAAATTGAGATGATAATGCAGAGTTCTCATATATCCTGAACCCAGTTTCCCTTATTATTAACATCTGTTAGTATGTTACATTTGTTACAATTAACAAACCAATATTGATATATTGTTATTAACTGAAGTCTATGTTTTATTCAGATTTCCGTAGTTCACAATCTAATGTCCTTTTTCTGCTCCAGGATCCCATCCAGGATATGATGGGATTTAGTGGTCATTACATTGAGTTGTCATGTCCATAAATTAATTTTTAGTTGGAAAAAAAAGTAAAATAAACTATTTTTAAATTGTTCAAATTTTAAGCTATCCATTTTTCCCTTGGTCTCCTTGTTGACTTGTCACTTGTTGCAAAGACCGTGTCTTATATTAGTTATATTCCTTATTGTTCATAGCATGGTGCCTTACAAATTTATTAAATAAGGACCTGCTCATTTAGTAACTGGCCTTCAATCGCTGCATACAGCAGAGGGGAGGGAGGAAGAAAGGGAAGGAGGGAGAAGGAAGAAAGAGAGGCCTTATCTGCAAACAATTTACAACCTCAGGGCTCTGAGGAACCTTTGGTTTCTGTTGCAATTTCATGTAATAAAATTCTTTTGCCTTTTGTGTTTCCCAGGTTGGAGATTGCAACCCTGAACCGAGCAGATGCAGATCTGGAGGCTTGTCGAGCCCAAATCAGCAAGGATGTCATTGTCCTTCTACTGAAAAATCTCAGTGGCAGTGGCCACCTCTCACCCCAAGTGGAGAGGAGGATGGGTGCTGTTTTCAAAAAGCAGTTCCTGTTGCTGGAAAATGAAATACAAGAGGAGTCTGATCGGAAGATGGTGGCATTGACGGCTGAATGTGACCTGGAAACAAGAAAGAAGACAGAACACCAGTACCAGCGGGAGAGGGTGGCAGTGGAGGAAGCAGAAGAGTTGCTGAAACACGCTAGTGAAAGGGTGAGACAGCTCTGGGAGGAAAGCGCTCCTTCCTTGCCTCTCCCCTCCTCGCAGGGATTTGTCATTTATCTGTCTACCCACCTATCCATTCATTCACCCCTCCTTGCATCTACCCGTCACCCCATCCAGCCATCCACCCTTCCATCCACCCTTCCAGCCATTCACCCACCATCCATCCAGCCATCCACCCTTCCATCCATCCATCCACTTATCCATTTGCCATCACCCATCCCCCCATCCATCCACCATCCACCTACCATCATCCCAATTCCATCACCAACGCACTTTATCCATTTGTCCATCCAGCTCATCCCTGCCATCCATGCCATCCATCAGAGACACTACCCTTCCCATCCAGAATTTATCTATGCAAGCAGTTAAATTTGAGCCTTCACTGTCTTCAGTCAGGATACTGACAGTGCCGTGAAGGTCACAGAGATGATTTCTGATTAAGAAGTACGTCATTATGAAGTATAAAAAATGAAATCATTCAGCCGGTTAGTAGAGATGTGTACATGCGGAAGGGCCAGAAATAAGTCATCTGCACGCATCACAGGGCTGTTCCAGAGGTTGTGATGTCAGAGTGCATGTGTCCCCCTCTGGAAAAATGTGTTGAATACACCGTTCAGTGATTCAACCCCTAAAGGATCCTATAATTTCTCTCTCTTCTTTCCTAAATTCAACATTTTTTTCCTGTAAAAATAATACGTGCTCAACAAGGGAGGCTTAGAAAATATTCCAAGGCAGTGGTCAGCAAGTGAGGGCCTGTGGGCCCAATCCTGCCTGGGTACAGCTAGTTGAGAATGGTTTTTACATTTTTAAAGGGTTGTAAAAAACAAACAAAAACCAAAGAAAAATATGTGACAGAGACCTTATGTGGCCTGCAAAGTCTAAAATATTTATCTGGCCCTTTACAGAAAAGTTTGCTGATTCCATCTCCAAAGCCTAAAAAGAAAAACCCTGAACAAAAAAATAGTGAAGCCCATTTCACCACTCAATGGCAGAGGATCGTCATTCGACCCATTATTGAGTTCCTGTTGTATGCCTGATGCTGGAGATACAGGGACAGCTCAGGTGGCCTTCATACTTGTCCTCAGATTCCAGCGCACACATTGACCTTTTGCTTTATACATTTTTCCTACAAAGTAAGGCTTATGCAGTTCATGCAGTTGCATATCTTGCTTGTTTTTCTTTACATCACAGCATAAACATTTTCTGGTTCTATTAAATACTCTTAAAAAATACAGTGTGTAATAGTAGTAGCTCCTTCTTAGCAGGCCATTGTTCTAAGCACACTGTGGACCTCATTAAGGGTTCACACCGACTCAGTGCGGTGGGGATTGAGAGGTTCCCATTTTACAGGTGAGGAAACTGCGATGCAGAGAAGTTCATCTGCCCAAGGATGGCAGGTGGAGCCAAGACACTCCCAGGCAGCGTGCCCCTAACTGCAGTGCCACACGGCCACCTCGTGCAATGGCAGGTTATATCCCTTGCTGTAGGTACCATGTGAACCCATCCTATCCTGCTGGGCATCTAAAATGTTTCCAATGCTTTGGTACCAAAAGACTGCCTGCAACAATGCTTTTTTATGCAGGAGGTATGCAGGATGGATGCTGGTGCTGCACTCTACTTCCGTCTGTGCTGCAGCCCCTCTCCCGGGGCCTCCTGAACCTGCCTTCCCCAGGGCTTTTCTGCGGCCTCTCTCCTGCCTCATCCCTGTGCCTGCTGGCATGCAGTGGATGGGCATCATCGCTGTGAATCTCCTAGGTCACTCTGTTCAGAGACAAGTTGCCTTATTTGAGCCAATCTGCTTCAAAAAATAGCATCTGAGCTATAAAAGTGAATAGAACTAGTTCCCTTCCAGTCTGTACAAGCCACTCCATCTTACAGGACTGCAGACTGCATTATAATTATCTGTCATATATCATAGTCATCTTGAAATAAAATGCATGAAAATATTTTGGATGTATTATTCCACCAAGAATTGGTTTTAAAAAAGAAAAGCAAAATGAGCAGTATCAGCTTTTTTGAGTAAAGTTTAGGAATTCCAGTGCAGTCATCCTTCAGAACCCTCAGGGAATTGGTTCTAGGACCCTCCCTCACTCCTTGTATACCAAAAATACGCAGATGCTCAAGTCCCTGAAATAAAATTTCGTGGTATTTGCATATAACCTACACACATCCTCCTGTATATGTTAAATCATCTCTAGATTACTTAAGATACCTAACACAGTGTAAATGCCAAGTAAATAGTTTGTACTATTTTGTTTATGGAATAATGATAAGGAAAAAGTCTGTACATATTCAGTACAGACGTAACCATCTGTTTTTTTCCTGAATATTTTTGATCCGCAGATGGTTGAATCCATGGATAGGGAACCCACAGATATGGAGAGCTGACTGTAATTAGTGTAGAGATGAAATTTGTTCATATTTAAATGTCTATATAATTCCTTATAGTTTTCAAAGCATTTCTCCATTGTGAGTTCCTACGGAGAGGAGTGAGGGTTATAGACACAGAAGGCAGGTTGCTTGGGTTTAGAGCCTCACTGTGTTATTCCAGAAGTCACATTGCTCAGTCTCCGTGGGTCTATTTCCTCATCCTTAAAATAGGGAGAATAATGATGCCTGTCTTAGAGGGCTGTTGTTAGGAGAATAAGTAAGTTAATGCTTGTATAGTACTTCAGTCATTGCCTGGCACAGTGCCAACCCTGTAGGAGCACTTACCATGATTCATAATTTAATGTTATCTTTAAAGAAGCCCATGGTGTAGAATAGTCAGAGTACGTGAAATACTTCTACTTCGAGATGGGGAAACTGAGGCCAAGAGGGGCAGTGACTTGCAACCCAGCTTCCTGCAACCAATCGCTGGCACTTTAGGGCTGTGTCCTTCCTGAACTGGGGTCTGTCTTCTATACCCAGGCATTTCCCAGCTACTTAAAGAAGAGGAGTCCAGGTGTGCATCCTGCCCTGTGCTGCCTGAGGCTTCATAACCCCTTTGTGAGTCTTTGTCTTAAAGGAAAAACATTCCTTAAGTGCAAGAACTCTTACGTTTTAACCATCTCTGGGATTTGTTTTTATAAACCATTTTTACAATTTGCATGTCTTGCTGAATTGAGTACAGGGAGTATAATTTAGTACAGGCGTAATTTCCAGAGCATGATCACACATTTTTGGTGGTGTGGAGTCAACACGATGCATAGCGGTTACTCCAGACAGCCTGACCAAGGCTTGTGCTTCTCAAACTGGGGTTTAGGTGCCCTCCTTGTCCCCCACTTCCTCCACGGGACAAGTTGCTTTTCTAGATGTTTGGAGCCAGAGTGTACACATGCCTTGTCTCCGTGAAAAGTCCATTTTATTGGATAGTTCACTAGGCAGTTGGAGGTGAGTGATCATTATTTTAATATTCCTTTAAAAATGCCATTTGTTGACAATATTTAAAATATAAAACGTACTATATAAGAAAAGAGAAATCTCTAGCTTCTCTTAAAGAATGGGAAGATTTGGCCATGTCAGGTCCATATTCCCTCAGAGCCCCTTTGGTGGACTGAATAGTGGCTGCCCCGCAGGCACGAATTGCCCTCTGTACTTTGCTGCAGTCCCCGGTGCTCCCTAGTGCCTCTCACACCAGGCCACCTCACTCGTTTCCATACACGACCTTCCCTGCTTAGCAGGCCTGGGGGTGGGCGTCCCTTGCTTTAGGGCTTGGTTTCTCATCTGTGACACAGGAGGTTGAACTAGGTCAGGGGTTGAACACATTTCTGCAACTCTCTGAACTCCCTTTAGGAGAGGAGTGGGCATGGGGGTCCCATCTAAATTTATTTTAGAGAGGGTTTCGCAATGACAGAAATATATCATTGTCTCATACCTTATTCTTCAGCAGAGACATAATTCTAAACAAGGACAGAAAATTTTATTTTAGGATTTGTGTGTGTGTGTGTGTGCTTTTTGTCTTAGCTGTGAGAAGCTAAATGGATTTTACCCCGTATTTCATTTCTATTAGTTAAAATAAATTGCGGTTTGGGACTTGTCAAATTCTATACTGTCAAAAAAGAAGGTCACTTTGATGGAGGAACTGACCTAACTGGGCACCAGCTAGTTGCTCATAGCAGAGTGTCCCTGCAGTGCCCGCAGTCAGGGTCCTGTCACTCTCATGGTTGTGGGTGAATTGCATTCTTTGATTTAGATCAAGTCACCTGTGAATACCATTTCTCTGCAATAGAGTGACTCAGAAGGTCTAATCCAATCCTTTTTATAAAATCCAGCTTTTTGAAAAGGCTGAGTTGTTATTTGGTGGCCGAGGCAAACCATTAACATTGGGATGGATCCTGGCGGTGTGGCCAGGAGGATGCACATGACAGTCCTTCAGTTCCAGCCCTGTGGCCACTGCTCTTCTTATCCACAGGCTCTGCTGTGAGCACCTTGTGGGCAGAGCTGTCATGTGTTGGCTGTTAGACTTCTTTGGGGAGCTATAAATAATAAATAATGCTTCCTCTTTCTGGCCCAGATTCTGAAAAAATTGAAAAGTAAGTAAAACAAGCTGGAAAGACAGAAAAAGACAGAGATGAGCATATCACCTTCATGGGCTTTCGTGAGTCATTGGAAGTAGAGGTGAGCAGGTCTATGACTTGGGAACTTGGGGAGCTGGTGACATCGTTTACAGAAACCAGAGAATTTAGGGTGGTTATAGAACATCGGGTCTTGTTTAGCCTGGAGGAGCTACAGCCCTTCCTGTCTGTATCACAGCCCCTTCTGCCTTGCCTGCTCAGCCCAGCCAGGCACGATCCCACACCCTCCTGCCTCCCAAGGCCAGGCCCCTGTTGGCTGTCTGGGATGGCTGTGCCCCCTCCCCGCCTCCTGTCTGTGAGCACTTTCCCTGCCTCTGCTCCACCAACATGCTGCACTGTCCGCTGCCCATGTGGTTTCAGAGCTTGGAGCCCGAAGATTTGCTTCTGGCACCTTTCCTTCCCTTCTGAGCACTGGTAAGAATTTGGGAAAGGCCCTTAACTTCTCTGAGCCTGTGTTTCTTCCCCTAAAAAGTGGAGGGTGTTAGTTTTCTATTGCTGTGTAGCAAACCACCAACATTTAGTGACTTATTATCTCCGGTTCTGTGGTCAGGAGTCTGGGCACAGCTTCACTGGGACCTCTGCTCAGGGTGTCACCAGCTTGCAATCAAGGTCTCACTGGCCTGTGTTCTCCTCTGGAGCTGGGGGTCCTGGCCAAGCTCCAGAAGTGTCAGTAGAATTCACTTGCTTGTGGTATAGGACTGAGGCCCTCAGCTCCTAGAAGCTTCCTTTCTGCATAGACTGTTAATAACATGGCAGTTTGGTTCTTTGAGGCCAGCAGGAGTGGGTCTCTGTCTTCAGGAAGAGCCCAGTCCCTCTTTTAAGGACTCTCACCTGATAAAGTCAGGCCCACTGGGATAGTCTCCCTTTTGTTGACCTCAGAGTCAACTGATTAGGGCCTTAATTACATCAAGACACCCTCACCTTTGCCATAAACCTAATCACAGGAGTGACGGTCCCATCATAATTAAATTTATGTTCACACTCAAGGGACAGGTACTTACAGGACACGTATACCAGGGGCTGGGAATCTTGGGGGCCGCTCCTAGAACTTTGCTGCCGATGGAGTTCTAGGGCCTGAGTGTCATGGAGATAATAGGGTGCGAGTGGGGAGTTTCCTTCCCTTCCTCCGGAAGGACCAGGTGATATGCGGGCATCCAGTGGCCGTTTCTTAACACCTCTTTGCCTTTGTTTTTACCCCGAGCATCTCTACTTGGGCCTGGTTGCTGGTATTTTTCTCTTCCATGAAGTGAGAATGGGAGACAGTGGAAATAATCTTGTGAGATTTCCATGTTTTGCAGGCTTTCTTCAAGCAGTTTGATTTGCAGATTTCTACCGCTGTGAATTTTCTGCTTTGAGATTGTTCTGGAAAACATTAAGATAACAGGGAGGACAGGTTGTAACAGCGTATTCTGGGGCTCAGGAGCTTCATCCTTGTCAGCTTGGTGGGACTCTGTGTGTGTGTGCGTGTGTGCATGCATGTGCACATGTGTATATGTGTATGTGTTCTGATGAATGTGTGTGCCTGTGTGTATCTTTGTGCACATGTGTGTGCATTGTATGTTGCTGTGTGCATGTGTATGTACTGTGTGGGTGCACATGTACTTCAGCCTTGTGTATGTGTGTGTGGTATGTGTTCATGAATGCACATGTGTGCATGCATACATTGCCTGTGTGCACACATGTGTATGTATGAGCATACACATTGTGTGTGTGCACATGCCCACATGTGCACATGCACATTGCATTGTGTGCATTCACAGGTGCACATTGCATGTACATTCATGTGTGTGCATGTATATTATAGTGCATCGTGTGTAATGCACATGTGTGTGCACATGTATGTGTACACATTGCATTTCATTTGTGTGTGCATGTGTGTTCAGCATGTTAGTCTCTCACATGCTGCCTGTTCTCTCTGCAGTCCGCTATAGAGTGCAACAACCTTTTGCGGACCCTCCACAGCCTGGAGCAGGAGCACCTGAGGAAGTCCCTTGCTTTGCAACAAGAGGAAGACTTTGCCAAGGCTCACAGACAGCTGGCTGTTTTCCAGAGAAACGAACTGCACAGTATCTTTTTTACCCAGATAAAAAGTGCTGTTTTCAAAGGGGAATTGAAGCCAGAAGCAGCTAAAATGCTGCTGCAAAATTATTCTAAAGTACAGGTAATACCTCAAATTAGGCTTACTGTGATGGGAGAGTAATTTTCCTGAATTGTTTCAGTAAATTTCTTCTTTCTGTTAAGAGAGTTAAGTCCTGTCTCTCCTTTTGTGCTGTGTACCTGTGAGCTAACTTTCTCTTCCTTGTTCCTCTTGACGTGTGGGTGAGTTTCCAATAAGCAGAGCAAATGGTGGGTTGACATACAGGCTGTGAACTCAGGCTGACCGATTCTACCACCGACCTGCTGTGTGAACTTGAGCAAGTTACCTAACTTCTCTGAACCCTAGTTTCCTCACCTGTAAAATGGGCATACAGCTTACCCACACTCACAGGGGTTTGATGAAGATTTAATGAGCTGATTCATGGAAAGTTAGTGCTTGGCATAACATATAATATGTTTAATGTATATAGCAGTAAAAAATAAATATGTATGCATGTGTGTGTGTATTGATGTGCATGTAGGGTTTAGTATCTGTGTCTAGATGTGTCTGGATGAATTTGTGTGTTTTGCATGTAAGCTTGAGTGTGAATGTTATTAATCCAGACTGAATAATTTCTTACGTGATAGTGAAAATAGTTTATCCGAGACTGTCAACTTTGCTGTGGAATTTCTTATGAGGCCTGCATGAAGTATTAATATTTTACAAGCACACGTGCACTCGCACACACACACACACACACACACGCAGAGTGACATCACTGGTTTGCAAGAAGGCACTTCTTTGTCTCCAGTGTTATCACTGGTGCTGATAGCTTGCTCCAGCTGATGGTAAGGGTAATTACAACAAATTCTTATTTTACTTTATGGAATTTTCTGTTTTGACTGTGAATAAAATATTTGAGAAATGCAGATGTCGTTCATTAGACAGGCCGCCTGTTCCAGTTTGTGAGCCAATCTGTGTTTATAAACAGCAAAGTCACCTTTGGATGGTGCTAGAGTATTTGGGGCATCGTCTGGTATGCTCAAGTCCATAGGGGTTGATTTGCTCCTTGGTGCAGTATTGTGTTCATTTTATGAATGTATACCTTTGGTTCTGGAGCAATGTGTTTTTCTGATGAAGCAGTCACTCTGCTATTTCAGTTTTATCTTTACAAATGAAAATCATTCCAGAAAGTCAGCTTGATGGTTAAATTTCCCTCTTTGAAATTCCCTACTTGCACTAGAAGTGCAGGTTCCACACACAGCAGAACTAGCTGTGTCCACCCCGGGTGAGTTAAGGCTTGCAGCCAGCCTCTGTTACTACCATTGCCAAAGCAGGGGTGAAAGATGACATAGGACGAGGAGGAGGTGTGAGCGTGGGTGTCCCCCCCTCTGTCTGTGGGCAGGTCCTCCAAGATGAGGCCAGGCAACTCAACATTCCCACAACCACTGACGAAGACAGATGAAGGCTGGTCCTGCCTATCCCTGGGGCATGTGCAACCAGCACCAGGCCCGGTATGTGAGTGCTGAGACCATGAGGGCCGTCCCAGGAGGAAACCGAGTCATTGTCGCCAGCCTCTCGGGGAGAGGGAGCCACTCTCAGAAGGCACCCAGGACATAAAGAGAACAAGCTGGCCTCTCCATTTCAGTTGAGGTTTTTTCCATTAAAACTTTAATGAGAGTGCATAGCGTAAGAATTCTATTGTGTTCATAGTTAGACGTTCACACTCTATGGCATGACTTAGATATTAACAGATTTTGTTGTCATTTTACTCTCATGATGGGCAATGGCTGACTCTCAATGCCAGAGCACTCAAGTTAAAAAGAATACATGCTATTGTTAATAATATTATGGTGAAGAGGTAACTACACAGGTGATAATAGTGTTACGGTACAGACTAGTTTGAGCAGAGCTATGAGAGTGCTTGAGCATGCCGACTGTAAATTTCCCTGCAGCATGGGCTCACATCACCCAACTCACATGGACCCAGTTCTGTGGAGAAGAGGATTCTATTATATTGATCCTGGCGCCAGTAATTCTCAGGGAAGTGCTAGTATTAGGCCACACCTGACTGACCATCCAGGTTTTCAACTGTCTGGATGGTGCTAATTCTCAAGTGTTGAGACCTGGAGGTGTTACAGCTTTTATGTGGAAAGGACAGTGTCCCTGTGTCATATGTTTCTTGTTGGACAAAGCATTAATCCTTTTGGTAATCCATCACATGGACAGTATCTGTTCCACAGATGGATAAAAAGACAATAAAGCCAATCCATGGGATAACATTACTGATGCCACTGGTCTAATTATTGTGCTACTGGTTATAGCTGGATTTTTGGAGGCGGCCTATGATGATGTTAGAGCACAGGCCCTGTGCTTAACTTAGATTGCTGGGTTCATATCCCTGCTCAGCCATTTGTCAGTTGTGTGATGTGGACTCAGTTTCTTCATCTGTGAAATGGGAAAAATAATATTCTCTCCTTAGGTTAAGTTAGATAAGGCATGAAACACTCCTGGCCCAGTGCTAGGTCCAAAGTAAACACCTGATGTAAGCTATACATTATTACTCTCCTGTGTTTGGTTGGGTTTTGTTCATTTTGTGGATTGAGGGACACTTTTGCTGCTCTTTGTGCACATGCCTGTCTTGTCTCCTCTGTGTGTATGGAGTTCCTGAAGGTTGGGGCTGATGGCTGATTTATGTCAGGACTTCAGTGCACCTTATCCTGGTGCCCAGCACTTGCGGGAGCTCCACAGGTGGGAACGTGTGCATGGGTAAAGGATGAGCGAGTGAAATTTATGTTCCATTTCTTAGGGCAGTAAAGATGCTCTGGTAACCCTTTACTGTCAAGGTCTAGACTACACTTTTCAAATCCCTTGTTTTTTGTTCGTATATAATTTTCACATAAGCCTTTGTTCTGGGCAGGGAGGTTAAAGGTGTTACTCCCAGTGTTTCTTTTCCTGTGTATATTCTTCTGAAAGGAAAAGTAATATTTTGAGTATCTAGATAGATTTTTCTCTAAATTTTAACTAGGCATATTGTCTCAATTTTTTTTGTAAACAGGAGAATGTGGAAGAGTTAATGGACTTTTTCCAGGCTAGTAAGAGGTATCATCTAAGTAAAAGATTTGGCCACAGAGAATACCTGGTCCAGAACCTACTGTCATCAGAGACCCGTGTGCAAGGCCTTCTGAGCACTGCTGCAGCTCAGCTGACCCACCTTATCCAGAAACACGAGAGGTAAAACCCAATGCTGTTCCACTGATGCAAGCTGTCTTAAGTCTGTTTTCTGCTGCTATAACAGAATACCGCAGACTGGGTAATTTATCAACAGAAGAGATTTATTTGGCTTGCGGTTCTGGAGGCTAGGAAGTCCAAGATCAGATGAGGGCCTTCTTGCTGCGTCATGACGTGGCAGAAGAGCATTGCATGGGAGGAAGCATGTGTGCGAGACGGAAAGAGGGGCTGACTCCCGTGATAACAAACCCACTCCGATGAGAATGGCATAAAGCCATTCGTAAGGGTGGAGCCCTCATGACCCAATCACCTACTAAAGGTCCCATCTCTTAATACCGTCCCAATGGCAATTAAATTTCAATAGGAGTTTTGGAGGGGACATTCAAACCATAGCACAAACAAACTGCCTTGCCCAAGCATTCTTCACCAAAGACTAAGTAACTCTGTTCGTTCATCATATGTTCTGGCTGCTCCTTACTTTTTTCTTCCTTTTTTAAAAAATTTTTTATTTTTAATTATGAGTACATAGTAGTTGTATATATTTATAGGATACATGGGATGCTTTGATCGGACGTACAATGGGTAATAATCAAATCAGGGTAATTGGGGCATCCACCACCTCCGGCTTTTATCATTTCTTTGTGTCAGGAAGATTCCAGTTGCACTCTTTTAGTTATGTTAAAGTAAACCCTAACATTGTTGATTATAGGCACTTTGTTGTGCTATCAAATATTGTTCATTCTATCTAACTATGTTTTTGCACCCATTAACCATCCCCACTTTATCCCTTCCCCTCCCCCATAACCATCATTCTCTGTCTCCATGAGATCAATCGTTTTTGATATTTAGCTCCCAGATATGAGTGAGAACATGCAAGATTTGTTTTTGTGTGCTTGGCTTATTTCCCTTAATATAAAGTTCTTCACTTCCATCCATGTTGTTGCAAATGACAGAATTTCATTTCTTTTTGTGGCTATATAATATTCCATTGTGTGTATGTACCACAATTTCTTTATCCATTCATCCGTTGATGGACACTTAGGCTGATTCCAAATCTTGGCTATTGTGAATAGTGCTGCAATAAACATGGGAGTGCAGGTATCTTTTCTATATACCGAATTCCCATCTTCTGGATATATACCCAGTAGTGGGATTGCTGGGTCATATGGGTGTTCTATTTTCAGTTTTTTGAGGAACCTCCATACCATTCTCCATAGTGGTTGCTCTAATTTACATTCCACCAACAGTGTACAAGGTTTCCCTTTCTCCACATCCTCGCCAGCATTTGTTATTGCCTGTCTTTTGGATAAAAGCCATTTTAACTTGGGTGAGAGATGTCATGGTAGTTTTGATTTGCATTTCTCTGATGACGGATGTTGAGCATTTTTTTCATTATACCTGTTGGCCATTTCTGTGTCGTCTTTTGAGAAATGTCTATTCAGATCCTTCGCCCATTTTTTAATCAGATTATTTGATTTTTTCCTATTGAGTTCTTGAAACTCCTTATATATTCTAGTTATTGATCCCTTGTCAGATGGGTAGTTTGCAAATATTTTCTCCCATTCTGTGGGTTGTCTCTTCATTTTGTTGATTGTTTCCTTTGCTGTGCAGAAGCCTTTTAGCTTGATGTGGTCCCATTTGTCCAGTTTTGCTTTGGTTGCCTGTGCTTTGAGGCTATTACTCAAGAAGTCCTTGCCCAGACCAGTGTCCTGAAGCGTTTCCCCAATGTTTTCTTTTAGTTTCAGGTCCCAGTTTTAAGTCTTTAATCCATTTTTATTTGATTTTTGTGTATGTCAAGAGATAAGGGTCTAGTTTCATTCATCTGCTTATGGACATCCAGTTTTCCCAGCACCATTTATTGATGAGACTGTCCTTTCCCCACTATATGTTCTTGGCATCTTTGTTGAAGATAAGTTCACTATAGCTGTGTGGGTTTATTTCTGAGTTCTTTATTCTGTTCCATTTGTCTACATGTCTGTTTTTGTGCTGGTGCCATGCTGTTTTGGTTACTACAGCTCTGAAGTATAATTTGAAGTCAGGTAATGTGATTCCTCCAGTTTTGTTCTTTTTGCTCAGGATGGCTTTAGCTATTCTGGGTCTTTTGTGGTTCCATATAAATTTTCGGATTATTTTTTCTAGTTCTGTGAAGAATGTCATTGGTATTTTGATGTGGATTGCATTGAATCTGTAGATCACTTTGTGTGGTGTGGACATTTTAACAATATTGATCCCACAAGCATGGAATATCTTTCCATTTTTGTGTGTCTTCTTCATTTGCTTTCATAAGTGTTTTATAGTTTTTGTTATAGAGATCTTTCACTCCTTTGCTTAAGTTTATTCCTAGGTATTTTAGTTTATTTGTAGCTATTGTAAATGGGATTACTTTCTTGGTTTCTTTTTCAGATCATTTACAGTTGGCATATAGAAATGCTAGTGATTTTTGTATATTGATTTTGTATCCTACAACTTTACTGAATTTGTTTATCAGTTCTAATAGTTTTTTTGTGGAGTCTTTAGATTTCTGTAGATAGACGATCATATCATTTGCAAACAAGGATAATTTGACTTCTTCCTTTCTAATTTGGATGCTTTTATTTCTTTCTCTTGTCTGATTGCTGTAGCTAGAACTTCCTGTACTATGTTGAATAACAGTGGTGAGAATGGGCATCCTTGTCTTGTTCCAGATCTTAGAAGAAAGGCTTTCAGTTTTTCCCCATTCAGTATGATACTCGCTGTGAGTCTGTCATATATGGCTTTTATCATGTTGAGGTAAGTTCTTTCTATGCCCAGTTTTTTGAGAGTTTTTATCATGAAGCACTGTTGAATTTTATTGAATACTTTTTCAGCATCAGTTGAAATAATCATATGGTTTTTGCTCTTTGTTCTGTTGATATGATATATCACATTGATTGATTTGCATATGTTGACCATCCTTGCATCCCTGGGATGAATCCCACTTGATCATGATGAATAATCTTTTTCATGTGTTGTTGAATTTTGTTGAAGATTTTGCATCTGTGTTCATCAGAGATATTGGTTTATAGTTTTATTTTTTTGTTGTGTCTTTGTCTGTTTTTGGTATCGGGTAATATAGGCCTTGTAGAATGTGTTTGGGAGTATTGCCTCCTCCTTGATTTTTTAAAATAGTTTAAGTAGGATTGGTATTCGTTCTTCTTTGAATGCTTGGTAGATTTCGGCAATGAAGGCATCAGATTCTGGGCTTTCTTTGAAGGGAGACTTTTTATTATTGCTTCTATCTCGTTGCTTGTTACTGGTTTGTTCAGGTTTTGGATTTCTTTCTGGTTCAATCTTGGTGGGCTGTAGATGTGTAGGGATTTATCCATTTCTTCTAGTTTTCCAATTTATTGGCATATTGTTGCTCATGGTAGTCTCTTATGTTCTTTTGAATTTCTGTAGTATTGGTTTTAATGTCTCCTTTCATCAGTGATTTTATTTACTTGGGTCTTCTCTCTTTTTTTCTTGGTCTGGCTAAAGGTGTATCGATTTTGTTTATCTTTCCAAAAAATCAACTTTTTGTTTCGTTGATCTTTTGTATTTTTTTTGTTTCAGTTTTGTTTATTTCTGCTCTAATCTTCATTATTTCTGTTCTACTAATTTTGGGTTTGGTTTGCTCTTGTTTTTCTAGTTTTTTGAGATGCATCATTAAGGTGTTTATTTGAAGCTTTTCTACTTTCTTGAGGTAGGCACTTATTGCTAAAACGTAACTTTTCTTACTGCTTTTGCTGTATTCCTTAGGTTTTGATATGTTGTGTTTTCATTTTGTTTCATGAAAATTTTTAATTTCCTTCTTAATCTCTTCATTGACCCACTGGTCATTCAGGACCATATTGTTTAATTTGCATGTGTTTCTGTAGTTTCTAATGTTCCTCTTGTTATTGATTTATAGTTTCATTCCATTGTGTTCAGAGAAAATATGTGATAAGATTTCAATTTTTAAAAAATTTTTGAGACTTCTTTTCTGGCCTAACATATGGTCTATCCTTGAGAATGATCCATGAGGTGAGGAGAAGAATGTGTATTCTGTAGCTGTTGGATGAAGCGTTCTGTAAATATCTTTAGATCCATTTGGTCTATAGTGCAGATTAAATCTGATATTTCCTTGTTGATTTTCTGTCTGGATGATCTGTCCAGTACTGGAAGTGGAGTGTTGAGGTCTCCAACAATTACTATATTGGGGTCTATATCTATCTTTAGCTCTGATAATATTTGCTTTATATATCTGGGTGTTGCAGTGTTGGGTGCATATATATTTAGAATTGTTGTATCCTCTTGCTGAATTGGCCCCTTTATCATTATATCATGACCTTCTTTGTCTCTTTTTACAGGTTTATTTCTTGAAACCTATTTTATCTGATAGAAGTATAGCTACTCCTGCTCTTTTTTGGTTTCCATTTGCATGGAATATCTTTTTCTTTCCCTTTATTTTCAGTCTACGTGTGTCTTTTTAGGTGAAGTTGGTTTCTTACAGACAACATATAGTTATGTCTTGTTTGTCTTTTTTTTTTTTTTAATCCATTCAGCCACTCTATGTTTTTTGATTGGAGAGTTTAGTCCATTCACATTCAGTGTAATTACTGATAGGTGAGAACTTACTGCTGCCAGGCTGTTATTTGATTTCTGGTTGTTTTGTGGTCCTCTCTTTCTTCCTTCCTGTCTTCCTTTGTTAAAAATGATTTTCTCTGGTAGTGTGTTTTAATTTCTTGCTTTTTATATTTTGTGTATCCATTGTAGGTTTTTTTGATTTGAGGTTACCATGAAGCTTGCAATAAACATTTTATAACAATTATTTTAAACATGACAACTCCCCTTACAAACAAATAAATAAGCAAAGAGAAATCTAAAAGAAATTCTACACTTTAACCCCTTCCCCCCACACTGCTTTTTAACTTTTAGTTGTTTCCATCCGTATCTTTTTATGCTGTCTCTCAAAAAGTTGTTGTAGTTACTTGTGATAAGTTTGTCTTTTAGTCTTCCTGCTCAAGATATAAGTGGTTCATACAGCACAATTACACTAATACAATAGAGTGTTCTGTATTTGTGTACTGACTGTTACCAGTGAGTTGTATACCTTCAGATGATTTCTTATTGTTCGTTAACTTCCTTCTCTTTCATATTGAAGAACTCCTTTTAGCATTTCTTACAAGACAGGTCTGGTTTTGATGAAATCTCTTCATCTAGAAAATTCTTTATTTCTCCTTTATATTTGAAGGATATTTTTGCAGGATATAATATTCTAGGGTTAAGGTTTTTTTCCTTCAGCACTTTGAATATGTCATATTACTCTCTTCTGGCCCGTAAGTTTCCACTGAGAAGTCTGCTGCCCGATGTATTGGAGCTCCTTTATATGTTATTTTGTTTCTTTTTTTTTCTTTCCTTAGGACTTTTTCTTTATCCGTGACCTTTGGGAGCTTGATTATTAAATGCCTTGAAGTAATCTTGTTGGGTTAAATCTGCTTGGTGTATTATGCCCTTTTGAACCTGGATATTGACACCTTTCTCTGGGTTTAGAAAGTTCTCTCTTATTTCTTTGGATAAACTTTCTACCTCAGTCTCTCTCTCTCCATGTCCTCTTTAAGGCCAGTAGCTCTTAGATTTGCCCTTTCGAGGCTATTTTCTAGATCTTGTAGGTGTGCTTTATTCTTATTTATTCTTTTTTTCTTTTTTCTCTTCTGTGTGTTTTCAAATAGCCTGTCTTAAAGCTCACTGATTCTTCTTCTGTTTGGTCAGTTCTGCTACTGAGAGACTCTGATGCTTTTCCCAGTTTGTCAGTTCATTTTTTCAGCTCCAGAATCTCTGCTTGACTTTTTCTTATTATTCCAATCTCTTTGTTAAATTTCTCTGATAGGCTTCTGAATTCCTTCTCTGTGTTGTCTTGAAGTGCATTGAGCTTCCTCAGGACAGCTATTTTGAATTCTTTGCCTGAAAGGTCACCTACCTCCATCACTCTGGGATTGGTCACTGGGACCTTACTTAGTTCATTTGGTGAGGTCGTGTATTCCTGGATGTTCTTGATGCTTGTGGATATTCGTCAATGTCTGGACATTGAAGAGTTAGGTATTTACTTTAGTCTTCGCAGTCTAAGCTTGTTTGAATCCATCCTTCTTGAGAAGGCTTTGCAGATACTCAAAGAGAGTTGAGTGTTGTGATCTAAGTCCTTGGTCACTGCAGCCATATCAGCACTGGGGGTGCCCCAAGCCCAGTAATGCTGTGACTCTTGCAGACTCCTGATGGTACCACCTTTGTGTACTTGGGTAAAATATGGGAGAATTCCCTGGCCTACCAGGCAAAGTCTCTCACTGTCTTCCCTCACTCTCTGTGCTGGGCTGCTGTGACGTGAGCACTCCCTCGTGGCCACCAGCACCAGGTCACACCTAAAGCCAGCCTAGTCTCATTCAAAGCCAGTGGTGACTGCTGCCTGCCTATCTCTGATGTTTATTGAAAGCCCAAGAGGTCCTTAGTCAGCACATGGTGAATCCTGCCAGGACTGAGTCCTTCCCTTCAGGGCAGCATGTTTCCTTCTGGCCCAGAGTGGGTCTAGAAATGCCATCCAGGAACTAAGGCCTGGACTCGGGCCTCAGGAGTCTGTTTGGTACTTTATTTTACTATAGCTGAGCTGGTACCCAAGGTGCAAAGCAAAGTTCTCTGAACTCTTTCCTTTCCTTTCCCAAAATGGAAGAAGACTCTCCCTGAGCTGCCCTGCCTGGAGTTGGGAGAGGGGTGACACAGGCACTGGCTTGGCCACCGCTGCTGGTTTCTCACTGGGTCATGTGCACCCCAAGTCCACTGGCTCTGAGCCAGCACAGCCACAGGAATTGCCCCAGGACGGCAACCTTTGCGGCCTGACTGCCTTAGAATTTGGTCCAGGCCCCAGACCATTTTTTGTCTGCCAGTGGTGGGACTAGTCGGAACTCGGGTTTTGGGGCAGAGGATTTCCCTCTGGCCGGGCTGGTCTAAATGCTCCCTCCGTGGGCACCAGAAGAATTCTGCCCTGTGCTGTGTTCCCCTATTCCAGGGTGGCCCTGAGCTTCAGTGCAAAGTCCCACAGTCACTTCACTCTCCCTCCCCCGGGCACACAGATTCTCTCTCTACCCAGCGCGCTGGTGTGGCACTGCAGGGGATGGGGGAGGATGGCGTAGGCAATGCAAGACTGTCTTTTCTGCCCTCTTCAGTGCCTCTTTCCTTGATATAATGTTAGAACCAGGTGCTGTGATCCCTCGCCTGATTTTTGGTTCTTCTGAAGATGCTTCCTTGCGTGGATAGTTGTTGAATTTGGTGTTCATGTGGAGGGATGATCCCTGGAAGTTTCTATCCAGACTTCTGCTCTGCCCCCTCTTCCCTTACTCATTTCTTAAGAAGAATTCTCTAGTTGTAAAAATCCCTAGTATTATGGAATTTTAAGCACACACGACAGTCAAGATAATCATATAATGAACCCCTGTGTGGCCATCATTCAGTTTCAGCAGGTGTTAGCTCATGGCCAATCTTGAGGTAGCTATACGTGCCTGTCCTGGATTATTCTGAAGCAAATCTCCATCAACGTTTTCTAGAGAAATCAATGATGAGGGCTTGCATCGACCATGTGATCGAAGCGCCCACTTCTCTGGCACACTGCTGGTTCTTGCATTGACCTTTGGCATTAGGTATAAACGCAGAGATGTTTGTCTTGGATTCTGGATGGTTTTTCTCAGCAGCACCTGGGGTATTACGTGGTCAGGTAAATGGTATTGCAGAGTTCTCGCAGGTGCAGTCTCTCAACTCTCTACAGAGTTCCTGCTCGGCTCTGCTTTGAGGTGGCTTAATTGTAAACAATGAAATTTATTCTCGTTAGGTTATGAGAAGCTCTAAAATGAATAGGGACATGACTATAAAGTTGGCTTTTTGGCTTTCTTACTGTGACAATTCATGGTTTTATGAATTGATTTTACTACTTAGGTAATTTTATTAGGACTTTGCTCCTCTCCTGCCATGTTTAGAGAGGATTCAGTAAGATGCAAATTATGCAAACACTCCCCACCTAAAGATGCTAATGAATTTAGCACTGCAATTTACTTGAGGTTCCTGATTAATTTGCACTCAAGTGAAAGAAATAGTTTCTTGCCTTGAATTGAAGTCCCCGACAGCTGGTTGTAAGCAGTTACCAGGGAAGAATATTTTACCCCTTATTTTTAAATTCTCTTTGAAAAAGTTGGCACAAACTTATATTTCTAAAACACATACCTGCTATTAATTCCTTCAAGAAGGCTCCAATTGAGAGTTTACCCTGTGTCAAGCTGGTGACCCAGCCCAGAGATGCACAGACTAGGAATAGTAGTAGCATCGTAGCAGAGTGTACTAGTCGGTGTTCTCCAGAGAAACAGAACCAATAGAATATATATATGTAATGTTATATTAACAATGGCTGGATACTTTCCAGACAGCCCTCGTACTTATACATGTATTTTATATATATAGAGAGAGAGATTTGTTATAGGAATTGAGTCACGTGATTGGGAGCCTAAGACGTCGCACATCTGCTGTCTGCAAGCTGGAGCCCCAGGAAATCAGGAGTTGTGATTCGGTCCAAGTCTAAAACCTGCGAACCGGGAGAGCAGATGGTGTAACTCTCAGTGCAGGGGCAGGCGGTGAAATGAGATTCCCCACGTTAAGCTGTGAGGCAGGAAAAAAGACTCCTTCTCCCTCTGCCTTTTTGGTCTTTTCAAGACCTCGGTGTATTGGGCGATGCCCCCACACTAGGGAGGACCAGCTGCTCTCCTGATCTCTTCCGGAAACACCATCACAGACATGCCTGGAAATAACGTTTCACTGGGCCAGTCAAGCTGGTGCGTACAATTAACCATTACACACAGTATTCCCTACGTTCGCCTCTTTGACTTTGTGCTATTCCTGACACCAGGATTTGTAATCCACCATCTCCTCTTGGAAAATTCTATCTGTACCACAGCGTTCCTGCGAACGTTACTTTCTCCCAGAACTCCTGCCAGTGTCTGCCCTAACAGAGGATCTCTCTCCTGTGTTGAGCTTTCTCTGCCCATCTCTAATGACACTGACCTTACTCTGCTGGTATTTTATGAATATCTTAGCTGCCCGTTTTCCTAATCCTTCTGGAGGATAAAGATTTTTCTGATCCAAACCAAACTAATATGGAGATAAATGTGGAGCCACAACAGCAGTCAAGCTACAGGTGAGTTTGGAGAGTGCATTAACTAACTTTACATTTTTTCCGTCTAGAGCAGGATACTTGGATGAAGATCAAATGGAAATGCTACTGGAGCGGGCTCAGACGGAAGTCTTTTCTATAAAGCAGAAGTTGGACAATGACTTAAAGCAGGAAAAGAAAAAGCTTCACCAAAAATTAATAATTAAGAGAAGACGAGAGTTGCTACAAAAGGTATATAAGGCATTGTGCTGTTTATTCTTTGCATAACCATTTCTGAGCACCCACTAAGTGCCAGGTGCTGTGCCAGGCGTTGCCATCAGCTTGCTCGGAAGGGTGACAGTGCAGGCATCGTGATGTGCCATCTGTAGTCTATTGGTAGTGACTGTTTGGAACGCTGTGTCAAGCAGGATTCTCCAGGTCCCGTCCTGCCTCTGCACAGCAGAAGGTCGTGGTAGACTGGTCACGTCTGCACAGGCAAGGGAATAGGAGTGCTGGTCTGAGTGACTGGTGATGACAGGTAGTAACACTTACTGAGTGTTTTCTTAGCGCTGTGCAAAGTGTGTTATATAAGGTGTCTTGTTCAATCCTTACGTTAACCTTATGAGGGAGATACTGTTTTTTCTATTTTCTGTTGAATGAAGACACTGAAGCTTCGAGTGTTTAATTAATGTGGTCAAGGTCAAAGACCTAGTAAGTGGCACACATGGCATGCGTTTGGGAGCTCTAAGAGCACAATGAGACTGGAGCATGCAGAGGGATGGGGCAGGGGCTGGAGTGGACCTGTCTGGGAGGCAGCGCCAAGCCAGCGAGGGCACGGTATGCCAGGCTAAGGGGGTTACCCTTAACCCAAGGATGGTGGGGAATCTTGAAGGGTTTTCAGGCAGAGAGAGAGATAAGATTTGTGATTCAGGAAGCTCATGTTGGATGGAGTTGGAGGAACCTGGGCGTAAAAACCTCCTGGGAAGCTCTGGTACTTGGCCAGGTGAGCGCTAACAGGGCCTAAACTGACAGCACAGAGCATGGGTGGTAAGGACAGATCCAGAGCATATATGACACATGCTGGATGACACCTAGGTAGTGGGCTAGTGGGCTGGTACCATTTGCAGGGAAAGGAGGAGAGGCAGAATAACTTTTAAATTTGATCAATAGAAACTCTGCTTTCTGTTACCAAGTTTGGGCCCAGCGGATAGCGATGCTTTTGACCTTGATCATTGAAGTATATCACATCCTTGAGCAATACTCCATTCACCTCTGAGCCACGGGGTAAGGGGTCAAAACAGTGGGGCCCAAGATTACATGTCCCTGACGGTCTGACCTGATCCAAGGTTAGTGTCTAGGAGGATAGATGCACTCCAGATCTTACAAGAGATTCTGGAAGGCTTCTCTGAATATTATTTCTTATAGCTATTTTTGATAAATATTGTGAGTGGCCCACAATTAGAATATAGCGCCATGAAGGCCAAAATTTATCTATCTCCAGTGTCGAGGACACTGCCTGACACATAGTAGGTGCTTAATAAATGCTATATTAATAGAATGAATGAATTGACACTCTTTGGTCATCAGGACCCATGAACAAAAGGAAGAGTGTCTCACATTTTCTCGAATAGGACTGAGACCCTGTGAACCTGCTGTTATAAACACTGCCACAATAGACATCTTTATGCATGTCAGTTTTTTCCACCATAGGGCCTTTATGACCACTGTTCTTTCTCCCAGGAGTATTCTTTCCTGATTTCTTCCTTGAAGGTCCTTTGCTGACATCCTCATTTAAGTTGTCTTTCAATTATCTCATTTTTTTTCCCCCTCATAATACCACAATTTGCGGACACTGTGTGCCTGGCACATAGTAATGGTAACAGCAGATATGTGTTGGTGTGAACTCCACACCAGGCACTTTTCTAAGAGCTGTACATGTATTAAACAACTCATCTAATCCTCACAACTACTCTATGAGGTAGGTCCTGTTATTATCCCCATTTTATAGATTAGGAAGTGGAGGCACAGAAAGGGTAAGACACTTGCTTTGGGTCACTCATCTTGTGAATGGAGGAGCCAGGATTGGAACCCAGGTGGTCTGCCTGCTGTGCTTTACCTATTAAATAAATATGTGTTCAATGAATGTTGAACACATGAAGTTTTCATTGTCTTTTGTTTTATTTTATTAAGAATAATTTTCTAAACGTGAGGTTGTTGGCAGAAAGGCCATAAACATTTTGTGCCTTCTGCAACAAATTTCCAAAGCGTTTTCCCAAAGGGCTGTACCCACCAAGCCCCACCCCACTTACTTTGTCCTTCTAAAATTCCTGCCAGCACAAGGAGCAGCGCAAGGAGCAGCTGTCCATTGGCGAAGCCTTCCGGGCTGCTGAGGATGTTGGCCAGTACCTGCAGCAGTGGAGGAGCGTGATGGCGGAGCACAGTGCCGCCCTGGAAGAACTGCAAGAGCAGCTGGACCAGGCTGCCCTGGACGATCTTAGGGCCCTGACCCTCTCACTGTTTGAGAAGGCCACCGAGGAGCTGCGGCGCCTACAGAACTCGGCGATGACCCAGGAGCTACTCAAGCGCAATGTGCCCTGGCTCTTCCTGCAACAGATCCTGGAGGAGCACAGCAAGGAGATGGCTGCACGGGCCGAGCAGCTGGAGCGTGAAGAGAGGGACAGGGACCAGGAGGGCGTCCAGAGCGTGAGGCAGAGGCTGAAGGACGATGCCCTGGAGGCCTCAGTGGAGGAGCAGGCGGAGCTGCGACACTGGGAGCGCTTGGTCTTTACGTGAGTGTTGCTGCGGGTCCCCATCACCTCTCCACCCCCTTGATGAGGGAGGGAGTCCACCCCTGTGGTCATGAGGACTGCCGAGCACAGGACACCTGACCCTGGACAGAGGAGATCGATGGTGTTTCTTGATCACATAAACTCGCAGCCTGGAGGACCCTGCGTCCCATGCAGGGCCACATGAGGACTGAACAGGGTGCAGAACCAGGGCTGTGGGAGGCAGGCTTGGTAGTAACAAGAGGGCGCAGTGGCCCCTGGCTCCCACGGGAGAATGTGATTGGTTATTTGAGTAATTCCACGGGCTGCCGGGGAGGTGAAACCTGCTACTCAGGGACGAGCAGGAACTGTGCTGGTTGCCCTAATGAGAAGTGTCATTTGGTGAAGGGACCTTATTGGGGGAGCAACGTGGGGAAGGGAACTTGCGGTTAGGCCAGTCCAGGCCCTCCTGGTTTCACCAAACATCGAGACTGCACGTGACATTGGGCCTTCATTTTAGGTTCTTCCACTACATGGCACCTTCTTTCCACCTGGCCCTTTCATTTATTCATTCATTAATTGGCTATTTGTTTTTATTATTAACTCAAAAACCATGTAATGACTTCCACTTCTGAGTAGGAGGCAGTAGACCACAGCTGACTAACCTTCCCCCTGCAGTAACTAGAAGGTAATGGATCAACTGCACAAATAAATTTTCTAAAGACATGGGAGAGCTGCAGAAATGAGGATGAGCTGGAAGCAGAGTCCAGACAGGCCAGTGTCCTGCTGTCCTTGCCCTCCCTACAGCATCTTTTGTGTGACTGAGATTTGGCTTGGCCCAAGAAGCCAGCCTTTAGTGGTGTGGTGGAGACCAGCAGAGCTTTTGGCAGTTGTTTGGGGCTGGCATGTAAGGTTGGAAACTGGAAGAGCCCCGAATATAGCCAGCATGGATTGAGACATAGGCAGTGTAGACCAAAGGGGCCTAGGTTTAAATGCCAGGACCACACCCTCCTATCTGGGTGTGGGCAAGTTACTTACCTTCTCTGGGTCTTATCTCTCTTGCCTATAAAATGAGGACCACAATAATTAAATCCTTTAGGGTGCTTTCAGCAGCACATGATCCTAGCAAGTGGGTTAGATGTGAAGACGATGTTTGTATAAGAGCCTTGGCTCTTCTCGGACCCTTTGATGGACATCGGGTGGTTGAACGTCGGTCTGCGGTTCCCTTCCTCCCTCGGTAGAAGTTGTCTCCCAGGGTCTTACTGGCCCCAGTGATTTAATGCCCCTTCCCACACAATTCTTGTCCCTGCGGACTGACCGTGTTACCAGGAGAGCAGGTCCCCAGGTGTCTGCAGAGAGAGATCTGATCTTGGTTGGCATAAGTGACCTTGGGCCCCCTCCCGTCTGTCTCTTTTGTGATTCTGGTCACATTTATTTTTCAATCTTTGTTAGTTTTCCCTTTCTTGACAAAGGAAACAAGATGCTGTCTTCTCCAAGCCTATAAAAATCAAGTCCTTAAATGCCATTCTTTATTCCCATGAATTGTTCTCAACAGTATTTATTCTGCTCAAATTCTCTTTATTTGTTCAAACTGGCTTTGGATTCTTCACAGTGTATGAATTAGATTTGGCATTCCTGTTACCAGATGGGTCATTTTCTTCAACTTCATTTGGGTCCATTTTGCAGGGAGTTTTAATAAAGTCGCCACTGATATAGCTATTCAACCGGAAAAAGTCCTCTCACTTGGCTATCAGAAAACTCTTATGATTTTTCTAAGGATTAAAAGGGTCGACTCAGTTTACACAATGTGAGTCTGTTTATATACTTTGCTTATTGAAGATTCTATTTAAAAGGTTACAGCCTTTATTTCTGAGGCATTATATAAAAATGGCATTGCACAATAGTTTTGAAACATTTTTATAAACTTCCCAATTTCAAGCAAGATGGGGGTGCTGTAAAACTGTTCAGCTAAAGTAGGAACTAATAAGGAATATTTTTGCCAGGGAATGTGTGTCTTTGAGACTTCTTTAAATTCCTGCCTTGATTTTAAACTCCTTCAGGGCAAAGATTCTGCCTCCTGTATTTCTGTATTCTCTTGGTGCTTGCATAACAGGGGATTAAGACAAGACAGATAAGGACTGATCTGGTTTGAAGGTGGGGCAAGAATAACAGTTAGATGCATTTCAGAGTTGCTTTTCCTTTGGGTTCCATGTAACCGGCAACAGAGCAAAAGCTTTGCACGAGGGAAGGTGCTAGGGAGTGGCTGCAGTTTCTGGAGGTGCTTTAAAAATTGGTGGACCCCCAGAATGAGGAACCCAAGACAGGGGTGTCACATGATGTGAGCTTGGGGCCTTCAGACTGTTTTCGACTGAGGGCTCACATCATCCCTGAAGGTCCCGTTTTGCTTCCCTGAGAGAACTTTCTAGCTGACCCACAGCCCCACCTTCCCACATTGAGATTTGTGTGCACTCAGCCTGACCCAGGCCAACCATGATAGGTATTCTGCAGATATTTCCAAATTTAAAGCATCCACAAAGCATATTTTATGCCACCACTGTTGCCAGAATAACCAAACAAATCCACGTTTGTCTATAGAGAATATTTGTTAAATGAATAAATGAGCAGATACATATTACCCAAAGCAGGAAGGAAGAGAAAAGACCAATCCCTGAATTGCCCTTTCCTGGGTCAGAGAGGAAAATTCTGTGCAGAAGTTCCCGGCAGACCTCCCCTTACATCTCAGTGGCCAGGACTGGCTCCCGTGAGGCTAGGAGAGTGAGCATGTGGGGGGAAGGGGACCTTGCTGGAAAGGAAGAGGGAATGTTCCTCAATTTCTGCATCTGCAATTTGAGGACTAGGTTGGTGTAAGGATTAGCAATGATGCAGGTAAATGTATTTGTTTCTTAGTGGTACCGTAACAAAGTACCACAAACCGGGTAGCTTAAAACAAAAGACACTTACCCTCTCACAGTTTTGGAGACCAGAATTCCAAGATAGAGGTGTTGGTAGAACCACACCCCCCTGAAGGTTCTAAGGCAGCATCTGTTCCATGCCTTTCTCTTGGTTTCGGGGGTTGCTGGCCGTCCTTGGTGTTCATTGGCCTATAGACGTAGTGCTCCATCTCTGCCTGTGTCCTCACACGGCCTTCTGCCTGCGTGTTTGTCTCTCTTCTTCTGTTCTTATAAAGACACCAATCATATTAGATTAAGGGCCCACTATACTCCCATATGACCTCATCTTAACTTCTTAATTACATCTGCAAAGACCCTGTTTCCAAATAAAGTGACATTCGCAGGTACCATGGGTTAGGACTCGAACGTATCTTTTTGGAGACACAATTCAACCTATAACAGGAAATCACTCAGTGTGGTTTCCAGCATGGAATAGGTTTTCACCAAACGATCACTGTTAATTATCATCTTAACAAGTGCAAGAGACCCCCTCTTTCCTGAGCCCCTGATCTGGGCTGAGCATCTGTCCTCTGTGCCACTGGTCCCTACGTACAGTGTGCTGCCAGCCGGGCTTAGTAGACAATGCTTTGTTTTCACGTCTGTTTCTAAAGCAAGACCAGGTTGTCTTCAAGGTCACGATAGCTGGCAGAGGACCCCTCCCAGGCTCACCTCATTCAACTCTAACTTCTCAGCTCCGATGTGATGTCACGGCCAACCCAACATACCTCAGTGCTCGAGCACTGCTTGTGAAGCGAATGCGTGGTTGAGGAGCTGATGCTTCTTTCTCCAGACGTGGGTTTGACTAATGACCTTTGAGCCTCCGGCTTTGCGGCCCCGGCCCAGCGCCCGCGTTTTCTCTGGGTCACGTCATCACTGTTCTTCCTTCCCAGGAAGCTCTGCTCCTCGGCCTTCTCCCTGTCTGAAGAGGAGCTGCTCGGGAGGCGGCAGGAGGTCCACGGCTGCTGTGCTCAGATGGACAGGAGCTTGGCCCTCCCCAGGATCCGGGCCCGAGTCCTGCTGCAGCGATTTCACACTGCTTGGCGAGAAGCGGGGTGCCTAAAACTGGACCAGGCCCTGGCTGCCCCCGAGCTGCAGGTAGGAGGGACACGGGGGGCCTATCGAGGGCCGAGGGGGGCAGTTTCCCGGCTGCTGAGCCCTGGGGTCCGGCCTCTCCACCCGCCCTGACGCCCGGGGCTCATTGGACCTCACGCTGCCCAATCCTCTCCTCTCCGGTTGTGTTGGTGTCCGGCTGTCCCAGAACCTCCGAGCTTGTCTCGGCCTTCAGGTCTGCGGCGGACACAGTGGTGCTGTGCCCAGATCCCCTTGCCCAGGCCGGTGCGCTGCCCACCAGCGGCCATGGGTGTCGGCCACGCCTGGCTCCCAGCTACGCTCTTCTCCCGAGGGAGCCACCTGGCCTGAGACGCTACTCCCCTCCCGCGCCCTCCCCCAGCCACAGCCAGTGACCACATCAGGGCACAAAAGGCCCTTCCGTGAGGGGCACGGGAGGGATGCTCGACTCAGCTCAGGTGGGTCAGGAGAAGGGGGTCTCTCGCACGGGGTCTTGGGGGATGATGGCTGGCAGCTGCCGTTAGTGAGTGAGTGCGTCCTAAGTGCCTGAGGCAGACAGCTCTGGTGCGGTTGTTGCTCCACAGCCTCCGTAGACCAGCCCAGGCCACACCTTACATGGCCCTGCCCTTCCTGCCCTGGTTCCCTGTTCCCCGACAGGTTGCTCCTAAGGGGCCCTCCCTCGGAAACCATGTGCACCCAATCCCTGCCTCAGGCTCTGCTTCTGGGGAACTTGACATAAGACAAGACCGTCGAATTTGCTGTTTCCTCTGCTTTGCAGTCGATTTGGGTCTCAGCTCCGATGTCACTTCCACAGAGAAGCCTCCCCTGAGCACTTGTCTAAAGTAGCCTCTCCCCAGGCATTTGTATCAGATGGTGTGTTTCACGGCTTCATGTTGTTTACCAGTGTCTGAAATGTCCTGGTGTCTTGACTTGCTCGTTGTCTGGGCTCCCCCTAAAACCAAGCTCCACGAGCCGCTCACCACTCGAGAGCCCTAAGAGCCCGGTAGGTGTGCTGCGCGCAACCAACCAACCACCAAATGTGTGCAGAACGGTGGGGCTTTTCTTGAGGTGATAACATGTTGAGATTGAAAACGTATTAAAATCACTTACGCTTATGTGATCTCACCTCAAGCTCAGAGCAGTGCCGGGAGGTCAGTGTTATGCCCCCATGTTACCGATGAGAAAACTGACCAGCAGAGAAAAAGTGAATTGACCTATAGGAAGTGGAGAACTGGGCTCAGGGCTGGTGTTTTCTGACTTTAAACCCACCGATTTTCCTTTAGAGGGAGAAAAAAATTTCAGACATATCCTTTCTGAATGAAAATCAGTGGATGCAGAAACAGCTTGGACGCCTTTACATTCTTACAATTTTTTTAAAAAGTGGTTTTTTTTTCTGTTTCTGTTCTTAAAAGAGTGTGGGATATAAAAAATGGTGATAGTTCAAGAGTAAGGGATAAATAATCAAAAATTTAAGATTTTAGAACACTGGAGGAAAGTATTTGCACATCAGTGAAGGGAGGCAGGGGAACTCGTGGCCTGCTGTTTTCCCTGCTTTGCAGCTGACCGTTCCTGGCAGGAATGAAGTTTCTGACTTTAAAGTTGCCCAAGGTGCTCGGTTTTCAGATGGAAACGGCCTTGCCCTCTGCCTCAGAGGGGCAGATGTCATCCGCGCTGTCGGAAAGGTGCGCGCTCCACGTTCTCCAGGAGAAGGCGCAGGCCAGCAGGGCCTGGCTCCCCCCACCCTGGGCAGAGCTGCCGCTCCCGTCACGGGCTCTGTCCTGAGAAGCCGCCAAGCAGGTGGGGGCGGAGCCTGCGCGTGGTTTCCTGAGCACGAGGCCTGGAGCAACAATGTATTTTTTAGTCTTCATCTTTTCGTCATCACATGGGTATAAGCGGGATTACTGGGGGCTTAGGTTGTCTGACAGGTAGAGCAGAATTAGTGGGTGCTCAGTAAGTTACCGTGCCCTACCCCCACCACACCCGTCTGTCTTTCACCACCAGGTAGCCCCTCCATGTCCTCCCCCCCCCGACCCCTTTTTGGATCTACAACTACAGAAGGGATAGTATCTAATGGCTGACATGACCTGCCGGTGGTTACAGGGCTCTCAGACCGTTTATGGAAAAGAGTTTCAAAGGAGCTTGTCGGCTCTAACGAGATACAGATCAGATCTGCCACTGTGTTCCTTCCGCCTTCCAGGCTCTCTCTGCCAGGATGCAGGCTCCATGTGGCCTGGCCCCTGACCAGACCTGTGCTGGGAAAGCTCTCGGGGGAAGGTGAGGGTGGCGGGGGAGATCCCGATGGGAAGCATTTGCCCATTGCCATGGTGTGAACACTCCTCCCGAGGCCCGTTTCGGGCTACCGACTTGGCCTCACTGTCCGTGGAGTTGGGCAGAGATGTGCACGGTCGGCCCCTGGCCCTGCCTCTCTCCAGGTCACCCCCTCCCAGCCCTGATCTGTATTCAGGGGAAGGGGCCTCAGGGTCCTGCCCACCAGCCTGGCTCTGCTCCTTAGAGGCGTTGACACGCAGTTTCCTTTTTAGCATTGTCCCTGTTAGATTGGGAGATGAAATCAGTGGTTAACTCACAGACCATCTGAGTTGAGCCCAGCCTGGGGACATCACAAGATCTGGCTCAGGAGTCAGGGAGCTCCAGGTCTGGTTCTCAGGGCTCCCGTGATAGGGCTTTAGACCACCCGTGCTGCACTCTGGGCCTCAGTCTCCCCCTCTGTCAGATAGGGGCATTTGAACTCCGTGAGCTCAAGTCCCACCTGGAGCCAAGTGTCTGTAAATGACTGCATATGTACTTGCTTCCTTTGAGGCACTGGGACAGGCACTGAGGACGTGGGGGCCTCACATGTGTTACCACCGTGGCCAGCCCAGGGACTACGTGGGAGCCTCGGGCAGCCTGGGGGGCAGGCCTGAGTCCAGGTCCACAGCGGGCTCTCGGAGGTCATGGGACCTCCAGGGATGTAGTGAGAGAGGGGAGAGGGTGGCAGGAGAGGTGGGAAGGAGGCCAGTACCCACTGGGAGGGGATGCTGCCAGTACCATGCTAAGCACCTTAGGTTGTGTGGTGTTCTAGGGTGCTGTGCTATGTTGTGTTGTTTTGTTGTCATGTGTGTTGTTATGGTGTTATGTTATATTGTTACGCATGTGGTGCTGTATTCTGGTGTGTTGTGTCATGTTGTTATGATATGACACATTATGTCACATTGTGTTGTGTTGTGTTGTATTGTGTGGGTACTGTATTGTGTTATGTTGTTCTGTTTATCATGTTTTGTTATATTATGCTGTCATGTTGTTATATTTAAGTTAGGTTCTTACTGCAGTCCTGTGAGATAGTATGATTACCCCCATTTACCGGTTGAGCAGACTGAGGCTCAGAGATCATAGCATCTGCTGTGCTCACCCATCAATGGAGTGACAGTTTACCCGGCACCACGACCTCCTCTCCAGTGCTTCCCATTCCAGCCCCGAGCTTGTTCCCCTTCAGGGCCTGGAACCCACTGGCACCGTCTCGTCATTTGGGTCTTAGCCAAAATGTCTCTTCTTCACACGCGAGAAGAGGCAGCTGTGTTCGTGCAGGTTGTGCAGGCTGTTGTTCCAGGGGATCTGTCCATGTTAAACTCTGTGCGTGGTGCCTCCTTCCATTGGCGCGTACCGCTGTCCTCAGCAGCCCGGCACCTCCTGCACGTGTCCTCCCTGCCCACCCAACCTGAAATAATCCCCGTGTACTGTCAGGCACATCCTGTCTTTTGCTACACCTGTCAACCATCTGAGAGTATCCTTAGTTACCTGTTTCCATGTTTACTGATAGTTTGCTCCACTGTCGTGGGAGCATCACAAGAACAGGGACCTCGTCTGCCATGTCCCCTGCTCAGAGAAGCTGACAGGTCTGAGGGCACATGGCCAGGTAGGAGGTGGACCCGGCTTGGGGCCGCTGTCTGCTGGTTCTGCCCACTACACTCCTCCTCCTGCCTTGAGTGGGAGGAGCCCCCCAGGGCACATGAAGACCCAAGGTCCTGAAGCTGAGCTGGATCCAGGAAAACATCCTCTTGTCTTTCCTCCCCTCTCTGGCCTAAGGCTGCAGAAACTGCTGTTGGCCTGTGGAGCCCTGGGGGCTGCGTGGACTCGCTGGTGACCACCTTCTTGCCCATGTTTTCTCTGACCCCTCTCTAGCAACAGTCCAAGGTGAGAAAGCCACGGTCCAAGAGTAAAAGCAAGATAGACCTTCTGAAGAAGTGTCTTGAAGATAAGATTCACCTCTGTGAGGAACAGGCCCCTGAAGACCTGGTTGAGAAGGTCAGTACTTCAGCCTTGTCTGTTTCTCTCTGCACGTGGGGAGCTGACAGCCCACCCGCTTGCAGGCCCACGGAGCCCGGGGGCTGTACCGTCCACTCACCCAGGCCCTCACACACAAACGTGCAGTCCTTGAGCAGGACCCAGCCCTCCCCATGCCTTTCCACCGGGCCTTCATCCTGGAACCCTCTTCTTCCACTCGGCCTGGGGCTCTCCCGGCATCCTTTGGGCCTCACGTTAGATGCTGCCTTTGCCGGGCATGGTGGCTGCCATGTCTGTGCCTGGCTCTGTCCTGGGGCGTCTGCATCTCTTGTTCTACTGCCACCTCTGTCTTGCACACCCTCCCCTGTGCTCACGAGGAAACGGGCCTCTCCCTCCACCCTGTTTCATCTGTTATGTTCCAGTGCGCACTGTGCAGTCCCTGGGCTGCTCTGGTCCATGCTCTTCCCTCTTCCTGGAATCACCTTTCCACCTTCCTTTATCTGGGTGCATAACTTTTGTCCTTGCTGTCCTAAGGTGTTGCCTCTGTCCTTGGGTGTCCCCTCTTCCAAGAAGCCTTCCCTGGACACCCAGCTCTTCCCAGTTGTTGCACCACCACCCCCAGCTCTCTTTCTTACCACAACAGTTACCACATGGTTCGTTCGTCCCGTAAGTATTCATATTTTTGGGGAGGCAACAATGTCCCAGGCAGCGTGTCAGTGAACTCGGGTTGCAGCAATGACCGACGCAGTCCCGGTCCCCGCCCTCCTGCAGCGCACATTCCAGCTGGGGGAGATGGACGGTAAGCACTTAAATGACAGACTGTGACCTGTGCTGTTAAGGAAAGAAAGAAGGTGATGTGACCACGCCAGGTGGAGTAGGCTGGCAGTGGGGTCGACTGTAGGCAGGAGACAAGGAGGAGTCTCTCTGCGGAGGTGGCATTTAAGAGTGGACACCATGTGACCGCTGCCCAGTGCCTGTCTGTGTCCCCAGCACCCCACAAAGGGTAGGCTCCCAAGAGGAGTATGCTCAGGTAATGGGTCTATCAAACCTTGCTGCACAGCTGCTGTTTTTGTTCCTACTTTCTGTCTGTCTCCTTTGTCTAGTTTTTTTGTGTGTGTTTTATTTTTATTTTAGGGCAAGTGTATTTCTCAGAACACAAGTGCATGCTCTGGCAAAGAGCCATAGAAACTGCCCAGGGCAAGGTCAGCATTTCCTTTCAGGGTCATCCGTGTGGTCGATGTTTTAGGAACCCAAGAAGTAGCACCCGGTTTCCACCCAGGTTCTGTATGAAATCGATGGATAAGACAAAGATGAAGCAGATAGAGGCAAAAGTCAGCGTTCTTCTGGCTAATTCTAGAAGATATAAATTAGCTCGAGAGCCAGTGCGCTTGCTAGACCACCCGAGCATTAAGCAGATTCCGTCACCCATCACAGGCATCTCTAGGGGGCTCCTGGGGGTGAGCCTGCCCTGGGGGCGGAGCAGAAGCTGAGCTGCCCCAGAGAAGCGAGAGGAGAGCTGGGCCCAGCTGGCTGGTTCGTTCCCAGTTCCGCAGCACAGAGAAGCGGGGTGGGCTGGAGGGAGGCGGGGGCGGCACACCAGGCCTGGCCGTGGGGGAGACGGCAGCAAGTGGGGCCGGGGAGCATTTCCTCCCACACAGCTGGTTTGTGATTCTCTATGAGGCAAAACCCACCAGAGCGAAGGTGGCTGTTGTTGGAGCAGAGTGAGCTGCTGGAGCAGGAGACAGTGGGGTCTGGTTTGGCAGAGAGAGCAGGTGTCCTGGCCCATGCCAAGGGCCCCAGGAAGAGGCTGCTTTTCTGGAGTGCCAGGTCACAGCGAGGGGATGGCGGAGCAGCCTCGTGGAGGAACGTTCTCAAAGGCCAGTTTGAGGAAGATGAGGGTGGTCTCGCCAGCACCGTCGCAGGAGGAGAGTCATGGGATGAGGGTCTGCATGAGAAGATCAGACGGAAGTGGCCGAACATGGAGAACTGAGGTGCAGGTGGCACCGCTCCCACCAAGTAGCTCACGGCTGGACCACTCCCTGCCTCATCTCCCTGCACTTTCTTCTGATTGTATCTCTCTGTGTCCTCCTCGTGCCCCTGGCCAAGCCCACCACCCAGATATATGCAGCAGACTCCCGTTTCCTAATTCAATCGATGCATATGGCAGGGCGCGTCCTCCTCCTAAAGCCGAGATCTGACCCTGTTAGGAATACTTGCCCAGGCGACCCAGCTCCTTCTGTGCCCAGACTGAACATTTTAGTAGGAGGAACCAAGCACATTACTGCCTGTAGTGTTCTTTCTTTCTTTTTTGTTTTTTTGAGACAGGGTCTTGCTCTGTCACCCAGGCTGGAATGTGGTGGCCTAATCATAGCTCACTGCCTCCTCTAACTCCTGGGCTCGATGATCCTGCCAACTCACCCTCCCAAGTTCCTGGACTACAGATGCGTGCCACCACACCTGGCCAATTCTTTTTAAATTCTTTGTAGAGCCAGGGTCTCACTATATTGACCAGGCCGGTCTCGAACTCCTGGCCTCAAGTGACCCTCCTGCCTGGGCCCCTCAAAGTGGTGGGATTACAGGCATGAGCCACTGCACTCAGCCCACCCTTCTTTTCTTAGTTTCTTTCAATATTGCTTAGTTTTTAATTCCAAGACTTTGAGTATTATTACTGAAAATATCTCAACCTTGTTTTTCTTGTTTGTTTTTTATCCATAGTCCTTTAGAAGTTGATGACACCCTCAGGCCTCTGCTTTTGTCACATATGTATAAAATAGGGCTCCGTTCATAATTAACTAGACTTATGAGATACTCAGTATTACTATGACATAGCAATATTAAAGCAAAACTGTTTACCTAATTCCGATCAGATACCAGGCATCTTGACGATGCTTTCCACAAGCATGAATCTCCAGGCCACAGTGCTGCAAGAACGAGGCCCACTGTAGGCTCATGAAGGTTAGTTCCCAGACCAGGTCACCACCAGCGTGTGATGGGACCCAGGCTGCCTCGGCCCCCTGTGCAGTGTCTCCCAGTTCATACTGGCATCCTGGTCCCGTGGAATTGGCTGGAGGTACAGATTAGTTACCGCTTTTTCAGTAGCGTGGACAAGGAATCCAAGACAGATGAGGGGATGGGGCAGGTGAGTACGTGAAGACAGCCTTCCCTGGGATCCTTGTGTGCTGGGTCACCTCGTCCGGTTGACACGTGAGGGGCAGCGTCTCCAGAGGGCTGCGTGATGTGACCAGGGCCATCCGGCCAATGGGTCATGACCCACAAAGCCACGTCCGTCTGGAGGGGAAGCCTGGATCTTCCTAGCTCTCCCATCCTGTCTATTTGCCGCACATCCGTAGAGACCTAGGGAAGTTCCACGAAAGGCACATGGCGAAAAAAGAAGAGAAAGTGAGAAGAGAGACACGACACTGTGACTGAGACAAGCGGGGGCAAGAATAAAGACCAGTGAACTCAGCAGGGGAGCCCGGTGGCCACGCCACGTGGCAAGCCGAGGCCTCCAAGACAGGGCGGTGCGAGGGGGCAGGGCCCGTGGTTCCCCAGGCGAGTCCTGGCCCCTTGCCCTGCCCTGCGCTCCCCTCTGCAGTTTACTTTCGGGGCGGGCCTTCGTCCTGCAACACGGCCCCAGGCACAGCCAGACCCTCCACCTGGCCCTGGGCTGAAGACACAGCCGTCTGTGCCAACACTGGAAGAAGAACTGGGCCCTGTCGCCCCCCAAGGCACTTCCAAGGGTGATGCAGATTTCACTTTTGTCTTATGTACTGATTCGAGAACTTACCTCCCTTCATGAGATATGATGGCATTTTAATAAGAATAGTGCCTACCTCCTTTGTTTGCTTTTGAGTGCCTGTGGCATTTCAGGCACCTTGGTAAACATTGTCTATGTGTGTATGTATATGTATATGCGTATGCTGTAGGTATGTATGTGTGTGTAGAAATGTGAGCCATCCATATGTGAGCTATATATGTGAGTACCTTTACATATGTCATATATGTGCTAGCGAGGTTTATTGAGAGCTAAGTGCTTTGCATCCTCTAATCCTTACACAACCCATAAGAGAAGACCCACTGTCATTGCCATATTAGAGAGAAGGAATTTAAGGCACTGGGAGGTAAAGTAACTTCAGGGTCACGACTAGTCTTCAGAAACTGTGTTCTTGCCCCCTGACTGGCCTGGGTCTTATTCATTATGGGCTTTAACCCTCCCAACTTCCTCAAGAAGTAGAAACAACCAACATCCCTTTTACAGATGTGGAAACTGAGTCTCAGAGAGGTTAATGAGTTTGCTGGGGTTCCTGTGGCTGGGCAGTGGCAGATCCAGCATGTGAGCCTAAAGTTCTCTGTCTGTTCGTCATCACTGTCATGCGGCTTCCTGACCACGTGCCCTGATCAGGGTTGTCAGGGAATGTTCTCACCAAACCAACATGGTTATTTCCCGTAACTGCACAATCTGGGGTGAGCGTGCCTTGGTCCCACATCTGTAAAATGAGTACTGTGACAGTGATAACCCACTAGTCACAGAGTTTTTCTGAGGAGCAAACAGATAGGAAGTCCCCTTGGAATGGGCTACAACCCTAGTCTTTTCCCAGTAATGGAGCAGCTCCACCTGCTACGTCATGATCCAGGCCTCACAGGGAAAGGCAGATGAGAGGCATTTGTCATCCGTGACCTTTTAGTGACAGTCCATCTTGACAATCAGCCATTTATTTCATTGTGGCAAGTGCCAAGAGAACAGGCACTTGAGTCTACAGCTTTGATGTTCCTCCTGAAATTGATCGATTACATCTTTTAACACTCTTGTGGTGCTTGTTCAGATTTTATATTTGCAGGGTAATTGCAGAGGGAAATGACAGCCATCGCTCTATGTGAATGCCCACAACTGAGAGTGGCTTGATCATTGTATTAATCAGGATTCTCCAGAGAAACAGAAACATAGGAGATAGATAGATAGATAGAAGGAGATTTATCATGGGAATTGGTTCATGCAATTATGGAGGCCGAGACGTCCCACAATCTGCCACCTGTAAGCTAGAGAACCCCAAAAGCAGGTGGTGTAATTCAGTCTGAGTCTGAAGGCCTGAGAACCAGGGGAGCTGATAGTGTAACCCCCAATCTGAGGCCAGAGGCCTGATAACTGAAAGGGCCACTAGTGTAAGTCTCACAGTCCAAAGGCCAGAGAACCAGGAGCACTGATGTCTGAGGGCAGGAGAAGATGGATGTCCCAGCTCAAGCAAAGGGAGGGAATTCACCCTTCCTCTGCCTTTTTGTTCTACTTGGGCCCTCAGGGATTGGATGATGCCCGCATAGGTGAGGGTGACCTCCTTTACTCAGTCTGCTGATTCAAATGCTGATCTTTTCCAGAAGCACCCTCACAGACTCACCCAGAAATAGTGTTGTACCATCTGCTATCTGGGCATCCCTTAGTCCAATCAAGTTGACACATAAAATAAACCATTATAGGCTGGGTACAGTGGCTCACACCTATAATCCCAGAACTTTGGGAGACCAAGGCAGGAAAATCATTTGAGATCAGGAGTTTGAGACCAGCCTGGACTGCAGAGCAAGACCCTGTCTCTAAAAAAAAAAAAATTAGCCGGGTATGGTAGTGCATGCTTGTAGTCCCAGCTACTCGGGATGCTGAGGCAGGGGGATCACTTGAGCCTGGGAGTTTGAGGTTAGAGTGAGCTATGATCATGCCACTGCACTCCAGGTTGGGCGACAGAGTGAAACCCTGTCTCTAAAACAAACAAACAAAAAACAATCACAAACATGTTTCAAGAGTGGGAGGTTCCTGAAAGTTGATAAGTTGATGCATCTATAAAGGTGGAGCTAGATCTTGCTGACAGCTGCCCGGAGACCCACCGTAGAGCCCCAGCCTGGACACTTTGTGGTGTCCCCAAAGGAACTTGGCTTCACTGTTGGGGCTGCAGAGCATGCTGGGAGCACCTGCTGGGTGACCTGTTTCTTTGCTGGAATCTGCCACATATATGCACTTCAAGCCGCCACCCCAGATTGATTCGTGCCTTGTCTGGACTCTTCCATCTGACAGGAGGGGAAAGACAGGTCCGAGAGGCGGGAGAGTTGTCCGAGGTCACGCCATCAGTGAGCGGGAGAGCTGGTGTGTCTGCCCCACCCACGCCCTGTGCTGAGACTGGGGGGGCTGCCACGACGAGGCTTTATCTCCCAAGACGCCTCTTCTGGGCTCTCCCCCCTCCTCCCCACCTCCTTGTCTTTCCTTTCTTTGCTGTTCTCAGCCTTCCCCTTTCCTTGCTGTCCTTCCACTCCCTCCTTTAAGGAATGTTCTGTGCAGTGTTTTCCCCGGGCCAGGCGCTGCTCTAGGTTTCTGCTCTCTGAGATGTTCACTTCTCAGGTGAGCAGTCAGTTTGTCCGTCGAGCATTTAGAAGTTTGCATCCTGCTTTCAGACGGAAAGTCCGCCCCCCTGATCGGTAGCCCCAGCTTGCACGAAGGGCAGTGTGGCTAATTCAGCAAGAGCCATATGACTGATTGAGGAGGGAGAAGAGAGACAGACCGACAGGCAGATGGGAGCTTCTGGCTGCCCACTTCTCTGTACAGCTGACGGTTAATGGCAGAAGGTGTCAGCTCTGGCTGCAGGCTGTCCCACGGGGCCAGAGTGGGCAGATCAGAGATGGGACACTGAGCCTCAGACGCCCAGTCGTACGTTGTTTTCCTGAGTAGGGTGATCATGCATCTCGACTTGCTTGGGACAGCCCCCGTGTCCCTGTCATCCCCATGTCCCCTCCCGGGAGCCTCCCTTCCACTCAGCCTGGGAGATGAATCCTATGGGGACTTTACACAGAAGGTGTTGTGTGTCCGTTGTGGGGATTCCCAGACACAGTATAGGTTGATTGCAATTGTGAATGACAATCTATTTTCAATTATATTTTTGATATGATTCAATACTGGCATAACAAAACATAACTAATTTTTGTAAGTCTTTCCAGACTCCCATATTCTATCTCTGGAGCCAGACTGCTGGCTCTGCCACTTCCTATCTGTGTGGCCTTAAGTAGGTTACTTAACCTCTCTGTGCCTTAGTGCACTCATCTTTCAAGTGTGGATAATAGAACACCTACCTGTTAGGATTGTTGTGAAGATTTATTTTTGATTCTGTTGATTTTTTTTTTTTTGTACAGTCGGTCATAATGTCAACAGACAATTACGCCTTTGTAGCCTTCTGATTCTTATACCTCTTTTCTTTTTCTTTTTGTTGTTTCAGGATCCTTGTCTGCTTGCTCTGTCATCTCTCTCATTTCTGTTGATTGACTTTTCTCTGGTTTATGAATCATATTTTCCTGCTTCTTTGCGTGCTTGGTAATTTTTGATTGGATGCTGGGCATTGTGAATTTTACATATTGCGTACTGGATTTCACCGTGTTCTCTGTAATAGTGCTGGAGTTCTGACATGTATTAAGTCGCCTGGGGCTCATTGTATCCTTTCAAGACTTGCTTTTAAGCTTCGTTAGGTTGGATCAAGAGCTGCCTCTAATCAAGGCTAATTTATCCCCGCTACAGAGGCAACACCTTTGTGAGGACGCTGCCTGACGCCCTGTGTGCGATGTGGTGTTTTCACTCTGGCTCGTGGGAACACAAACTCTCCCCAGCTTGGTGTGAGCCCCAGCAGTTGCTCTGCCGATTGCTTTCTGGTGGTTCTTTCCCTGGCCTTTTGTAGTTTTGTGTTTTTTTCCCCACCAGTCATGCAGAGTGGTTAGCCAAGGACTTGAGGACCCCCCATGGATCTCTGGAACTCTCTCTTTTTCTCTTTTGTGCAGCTCCCTTCTCTTTGGGACTCTGCCCTACAAATTATAGACACAAAGGCCTTCAAAATTTTGATTTTTGTTTTCTTAACCTGGTGAGCCTGCGGGGCTCCACCTGTTCTCACTCCCTGTGTTGCCTCCTAGAAACTGCATCCAAGCAGCAAGCCGGGGCCGCTGTGGGCTCACCTGGTCTGTTTTCCTTCTCTTAGGCATCCAGTCCTGTGCTGCCTGTTTTCCAGTGTCTGAGAATTACTGCATCGTATACTTTATCTGGTTTTCGAGTTGTTTGAGGTGGGAGAGTAAATGTGTTCCCCGTCACTGCATCATGGCCAGAAGTAGAAAGTTTTAACCTATCCTCTTGTTTTTGATTTCTCATTCCACTGCATTTTAGTTAGAGATCAAAGTACGCATAGTGATTCCTTGGGATTTATTGAGGCTTATCTTGTGGCTTTATACTAAATCCATTTTAAAAGATAGTTCATTTGTCCTCACAAAGGCTAATTATTTTCTGCTGAGTATGGAGATGGGAGCTTTAGGGGCTGGATAGGAACCGGGTCACGAGAGGCCAGGATGGCTGCACTGAGCAGTTCAGACATTGGGGGTAAAATTGACAAGATTGCATCACTTTTTAGAGAATGTTGGGTGGGAAAAGTTCATTTGTAGCCCTGTAAGGAGGTCTCTGTTGGTCAGTCCTCCTCTCCTAACCTCTGCTGTGGCTGGCTTTAGGGGGTATGGACCTCATCTTAGTCCGACCTTGTCTCTTCCTTCTGCCTGTAAGGAAATGGGTTGCCTTCTGTGAACCGAAAGGCCCTGGTGGCACAGGAAGGTCACACACCACAGCAAGTATAAGGTTCCTCTGGGGGCGTGGTTGATGTCCATCTGCTGTAGGTGGAACTCCCCAAGAGGGCAGCCGAGGAGGTCTGTTCAAGTGCAGTATCCAGTTGGTGAAGGGACATCCTGGCCGCCTGCCCGACCTCAGGACAGTCTCCCCAGCTGGGGGCCATCTGTCAGATCTGTTGGCCTGGAAGGCTGTCACTCAAAACAGCCCTGGCCAGACTCTCCTTTGCTGAATTCCTTGACCAGGACAGGGAATGTGTCTTCTTTCTCTTGCGTCGATGTCTAAGCCAGTCCACAAAGCAGGTTAGAGACATAGAATAGATTATGCAGCTCAGTTTTTACTTTGCAATAATTGGAAATAGATCTGTCTGTCTACCTCTGTCTGTCTGTCTACATCTATCTACCTATAATCTATGTATGTATTTTTCTATCTATGTATCATCTGTCTGTTGTCTGTCCTTCGATCATCTACCTATACAGTTGACCCTTGGACACAGGGGGCTTAGGGGCCCAGACTCCCCATGCAGTCAAAAATCTGCATATAACTTTTGACTCCCCCAAAACTTATACTAATAGCCTACTGTTGACCAGAAGCCTCAGCAATAACATAAACAGTTGATTAACACGTATTTTGTATGTTATATATATTCTATACTATGTTTTTTCAATAAAGTAAGCTAGAGAAAAGAAAATGTTAAGAAAATCATAAGGAAAATATATTTACCATTCATGAAGTGGAAGTGGATCAACTCACATTGAGTAGGCTGAGGAGGAGGAGGAGGAGGGATTGGTTGTGCTGTCTCAGGGGTGGCCGAGGTGGGGGAGGTGGAAGGGGAGGAAGGAGAGGCAGGTACGCCTGGTGAAACTTTAAAAAAGTTTTTTTATTGATACATAATATTTGCACATATTTATGGGGTACATGTAATATTTTGTCACATGCATAGGATGTGTGAGCATCAAGTCAGGGTATTTAGGGTGTCTGACACCTGTGTATTTATCATTTCTCTGTGTTGGGAACGTTGAAGTCCTTCCTTCTAGTTATTCTGAATTATAAAATACATTGTTGTTAACTTTAGTCCCCCTACTCTGCTATCAAATGTGAGATCTTCCTGTTTCTGTCTGCCTGTATGCTTGCACCATTGACCCGCCTCTGTCATCTCCCCTCAACACCCTTCCCCACCTCTGGTAACTATCATTCCACTTTCTACCCCCACGAGATCAATTCTTTAACTCCCGTGTGTGAGTGAGAACATGCGACGTTTGTCTTCTGTGCCCGGCTTATTTCACTTAATATCGGTGTACCTTTTATTGAAAAAAATCCACATATAAGCAGACCAGAGCAATTCAAAGCTGTGTTGTTCCAGGGTCAACTGTACGTCTATTTATCTATCTATCATCTGTCTATTTCTTTTTACTTAACACCGAAACTTGGAGCTTCTCCATATCAATACATGAGCGTACCCTCGTTGCTTTTCACAGCAGCACAGCATCGCACAGTGTGTGCGAACCTTAAATGATTTAACCCGCCCTCAATTAATGGATACTTAGGTTGTTTTCGACCCCTTGATAGTTCAAACAATCCTGGACCCTCTGCTTGTACCCTGCAGCCCTTTGCAGAGTCGGTTAGAGCAGCTATTGCTGTCTCCATTTCACAGGCAAGAACACTGAGGCTCAGAGAGACTGAGAGGCTTCCCAAGGTCACATGACTTGTAAGTGGTAGAACAGAGTCTAGAGCACAGGTGTCTCTATTTCCGTCCCTGCATTCTATCAGCAGATCTGTTTGGATCCAGAAATGAAAGAACATTTCAGTTCATCGCTGGTGTGCTTGTGCTGGTTTTGAACAGCATATATACATATTTCTCATAAACATTCTTTAGGGACATTTAAATATAAACGAAAATACCATGACCATATTTCCTATACACCCATTATTTTAATGACCTTGCCCTGCATCTGGGTGGCACATCCACCACACATCCATCCACCCATCCATTATTCACTATTTCTAGGCCTCACGACGTGCCGTGCACGCACAGGTCGTTAGAAATCCCTCCATTCGGAAGAGGAACTCATGCACCGCAGTCGCTTGTGCATCCTGTTGTGTTTATGCAGCTGCCTGGGCAATTATGCAGAGGTGGCTGCTGCTGTCAGGAATTGCCCTTCACACTCCTGGGACTTCAGAGGGACTAGAGTCTAACCATGAGAATAATGTGCTCATTTTCAGATGGCCTGACCAGAGAGGAAGCTGATGGCTCAGGTTCTTATAAAGCTCGGAAAAGAAGGCACATTGAAAGGGAGTCCATTTTAGAAAGGGGAGGGAAAATCTATCTACCCACAAAGATCAGGAAAGCTTCCAGAAGGTTCTTAAGTCTACCTTTGCCCTTGTCTTATCCCTTGATGCAGCCTCTGTCAAATTCACTTTCCTAAAGCACCATTTTGAAAGAAGTTCTGTAGCTTCCCACTGCCCCCGAACAAAATCCAGATTCCTGAGCTTGGCATTCAGGGCCTCACAGTTAGGCTCCTGCTTACCTTTCTAATCTTCTATTCTACTTCTACCTACTTCTACATACCAAAAGGTTACCATGGCTGTCTCGAATATAGGAACTTTTTTCTATTTATCTGCATAATCCCATTTAAAAATTTTACTTTCCATTTTTATCAAACTTTTGCATGCTTTCTTTTAAAGAGTCAAATAATACTACAAGACTTGTGCTGAAAAAAGAGCGGCTCCCCACACCCACCCCCTGGCACACATACATTTTCAACTTCCCAGAGTTAACAACTTTTAACTTTTTAGCTTGATCTATTCGTGTTTACCTTCATAACTCTAAATAGTATGCTTGTCTTGCTATTTCTTGATTTCTCTGCTTTGGGATTGTCTATTTCATTTTCTCTATGAAAGATGAGGATTTACTCTCTTCTCTCAGCCTGCACCACACATGAGCCCTTCCCTCACCCCCCAACATAATTAGGTTGGCACTTATGGCTTCTGTTATTATGACTATTTAAATGTTATTCACAACCGCTGAATCATATAGTAAACTGGGATCCTTTTTCTTTCCTGTATAACTTTTTGTTTTTTCTGGGAGTTAATGTTGTCCTTTGATTTCTCTTTTGGTTACTTTTCTATGTACTTAACATGAATTCAGTCCACTTCTTGATTGTTTACCAAACACACCCTCAGGAACGTCACACACGTCATGTCTTCTGTTCATTCCGTCTCCTTGAGGACGTCTCTCCAGAGGTGCCTCTGGTGTGCACCTGTTGGATGTTGCACCCTATGCCTCGTGCATGGCTGCCGTCTGCAAGTCATGCTGCGATTCCCTTCCTCCTCCTCTTTCCTGGTTTGTTCCTTGTTTTAACGAAACACACCTTCTCTTGGTGTCCTGGGAAAGGGCACACTGGGGCCTTGATATTTTGGAATTTGGCAAATTTTGCAAGACTGAAATTGCCCTCCTACTTGACTGATAGTCTGACCAGTCTTAGAATTCCGGGAAATTTTCTTGAATTATGTTGATGACTTCCTCCCCTTCTTTTCTCTAATCTCTGTTTCTTTTCTTTTTCTTTTTTTTCTTTTTTTTTTTTTGAGACAGAGTCTCATTCTGTCACCCCGGGTAGAGTGCAGTGGCGTCATCGTAGCTCACTGCAGCCTCAAACTCCCAGGCTCAAGCTCTTCTGCCTCAGCCTCCCAAGCAGCTGGGACAACAGGCGCCACTACTATGCCCGGCTAATTTTTCTATTTTTTGTAGAGACGGGGTCTCACTCTTGCTCAGGCTGGTCTGGAGCTCCTGAGCGCAAGTGATCCTCCCGCCCTGACCTCCCAGAGTACTAGGGTTACAGGCACGGGCCACCTCGCCCGGCCTAATCTCTCTTTCTAGAACTCTTACTCAGATATTGAGTTCCTGTTCATTAGTTCTCTTGTTTCTTTTTTACTATTTTCCTTTTCTTTGTCCTTTGCTTTCCCTGCCAGGAGATAGCCTAATTTTTATCTTTCAGACCTTTTGAGTTTTTCATTTATGTTTTCAATTTCTAATTCTTCAAGAGCTCCTCACCCCGGAATGCTCTCTTCCTAAAGAAAGAACGTTCTCTTATTGTTTTGAGGCTGCTGTAATTTTCTGTGTCTCTCCGAGAATGTTAATGGCTTTTGTAAAAAGCCCTGCATATTCACTGTTACCTCTGAGCTCGTTAGAGACTGTCCCAGGTATGTGGTCGTCCTTTGTGGTCTGCTTGTATTTAGGAGTCGAGTAATAAGAAGCTGCATAGAGGCTCTGAGCCTGTAACTGCAGCTTGCAGACTGTGGCCTTCACTGTGGTGACTGGGCTGGGCCAGTCTGCTGGGGAACCCCCAATGTGAATATCTCTAGATCTTTCAGCTCCCCCAGAGAAGCCCACTCCAGTGTGCTGCCTAGATGGTAACAGCCTGGCTGCCCAATGTCTGCAGGGCCAGATGGGAGAAGAGAGTTGGGGTTTTAGTAGTCAGTATGCACACTTTCCCTGGAGCCCTCTGTTCTCAGATGTGCCTGGTTTCCTTCCCCAAGTGCAGAGACTCTTCCAAAGACCAAATCTCCAGTTGTCTGCTGGGCGGAGGTGGGTGGGGGGAGTTCTGGGGCCTGTTTCTTAATGACATGTGCAACCTTATTTTCTGTTTTAGCTTTGCCTTTTAACCCCCCCACTTCTAGATGTATCTGTTGACTCTCTTTGCTGAGACGTGGGGAGGGTTCTGCAGTATAAATTATGTTGCTTCTTTGCTTACTCCATGGCTGCTTAGAATTCAGCTTTTTGGGATCTATTGAGTTCTTTCCCAGTCAGTGATCCAACACATCCAGTATCTAAGTATCTAGCTTTTAAAATCTTGCCACTGTTGTTTCCTCTCTCATCTGCCCCATCTTTCCCTTCTGCCTTAAAGAAAACAATAGATGCGTCCTATAAATTCACTATCTTCCATTAGGAATCTCCGTTGTTAAGATATTTTGCATCATGCATGTATTTTATAATTAGAAACGGAGAAAACTTTTTAAAGGTGGGGAAAAAAACTAATATTGCAAACCATTATTTTTATCTTTATTGTGCAACTTGAAAGAGATCCTATTTAACTAATAATAATGATGATAATTATAAAAATAACAATAAAGTGGTAATAATAATGGCAGCATCTAATATTATCTATTAGGTGCTCCCTAGGTACCAGACACTATTTCCTTTTCACTGACAAAACTGAGACTCAGAGAGGTTAAGCAACTGGCCTAGGCCTCACAGCTAGCTCATTGGTAAGCTGGTATGTAAGAGGTAACAGACCAACCTTAAGCAAAATGCAAGAAAACAAAACTGTGCTGAGTGGTGTAAGGTAGTGCCCCTCATTTGTTTGAAATATTTGCACTTTTGATAACGTAGATGATGGGGTGGCTGGTCGTATCTTTCCAGGCGTAGAAATTAATTTTCCTGTCTGTCAAGTTTAATCACTAATGATGTTTATTTAGTAAGATGGTATTTCATTCAGCAATGAACCGTGGTTACACAATGAACCATTACTGAGTCCACTTTCCTCCTGATGCACAATGGAAGAGTCTCAAGCACTTTCCATCTTTGTACTTCCTCTGGGCATCTTGAACTTATCCAACAGAACTCAGGTTAAACCCACCTGCTTTTTAAGAGGACCCGCCACTGGAATGGGAATCTTCAAATGCACACTTATATCTAAACAGCATTCTGTTAGCCTTTTCCTTCCAGTGTTTGGATATGACCTTGCTCAACCCCTTCCTTTCCACGCCAAGGGCGTCTCCAGTGACACTCCTGGTCTCTTTCTAGTCCTTGCCCGGTTTTCTCCAGGGAGGGTGTAAGAGGGAACGTGCAGGCTCAATTGGCCCCCTCCTCTCTGGGAGCCAGGCACCTGCAGGAAGCCCCATTCTCTGTCAGTTAAGAGATGAATTTGGTGGGGAGGCCTACTATTTGGAGGAGTGTGAATTTGTTTGGACACAGATCTGAGCCACATTTTCCAATCTAGTTTTCATCAATATCAAAGCCGACATTTGACATCTGTCTGGCACACCCGTGCATCTAGTTATATTTCTTTCCAAATTTGGGCAAGAAGGAGGGGTGTGATTTATTAAACTCCTTGGAATACCAATAACTCTCTGCTGGTTGACAAAGGTTGATTTTATTATGCATTTAAAGGACTTCACAGTGCATAGAAAAAACTTCTCCTTTGCAATCCACCTGCAGTCAGGGAAAACAAGTAAGGAAGTTGTTTGAACTTCCCATTTAAACTAAGAGTATTTAGCAGCATATTGTTTTGCAAATTAATTTTTATTATTTTGGATGGCTTGAATATTTAATGAAGCCTGTCATTAATACCTCATAGAAATGCAAATCTTTCCTTTCCCAGGATTTCTTCTAGACAAAGGATTAAAACCCTCTCTAAAGACATATTCTCATGGTGCTGGAACTAACAAACTGAGCTTTCCAAAGAAGAAAAAAGGATTTTGGAGAACCTTTTTTTTTTTTTTTTTAATTCCACAGTCTATGTTCTTACAGTACGTGCAAAGGCTTTATGCTTCACCCACATTTTAGGTATGCATTTGCATAAATAAACTTTGAGCTGTCCCTCATGGCCACCACACTGTACCCTGTACGTCTGCAGGGGACTAGGTCTTACAGGACACTTGCCCACCACCCACCCAAGGGCGGAAGATTGAGACCACAGAGAGGGAGCGTGGAGCTCATGGCAGGTGCACAGTAGAGGAGACCTCTAAGCCACCTATTGCTCACCTTGCTCATCACTCAGGTTTCTCCTGTGCAGGGACTCTCAGCTGGCTCACCCTTCCCATTGTCTCAGGAAAAGTTCTGCCTTCCTGCCCCTGGCAGTTCAGGGGCTGTGCAGTGCGGTTTCTGCCCAACCTCCTGGGCTTCATCTTCCACTTACCCTTTCAACTTTGGTCTAATTCAGCCTCTAACTAATCTCCGTAGGGACTCCTGCCTCAGCACCTCCCGTTCCTCTTCCCAGATGCCTGGATCCTTCAAGGTCCAGTTCAGATGCCAATGTCTTCCCCACCCTCCCTGACCCCTCTACCTCCTCCTTCCTCCAAACTGCCACAGCACTGTATATGGACCTCCCTTGTGGCACCCACCGTTTTCTGCCTTGAGTAACAATGTGATTAATACCACCACCCGCAACAATGACAACCGCCAACATTTATTAAGCACTTCAGCATGTCAGGCACTGTTCTAAGCAGTTAAAAGTATTAGATTATGTAATAATCAGAATAACCCTGTGGAATTACCCCTCACCTAAAACTAACCGAGACAAGTGAACAAAATATATGAACAATGGTTTTCTGGACACTGAACAGCAATTGCAAGTGATCCCAAAAATGGGAAACAAATTATCTGAGCCCCGTGACCCCCCAGCTTACTGCCCTGAGAGGGTTTCCAGGCTGAGGTGCAGCAGGAAGGACCCACGCAGAGCCTGAGTGGAGGAGACAAAGCTAAGAATTTGGGGAAGCTAAGTCAGCTAGAAAGAGCTGCAGAGAGAGAACTCCAGAGGTACGTATGGGGTCCCCTTGAGTACTCAGCTGAGACCTGCTCAGCACGTGCATATGAGGAAGTTACCCAGAGCCAGGGGAAGGACCAGAAGGTTTACAGAGAAGAGTACTCAGTGCGCACGCAGGGCTGGGGAGAGTGACAGTTTCCTCCAGCCAGACTGGAAAATTTCATAATTCAGAGGGCATCTGATAAAGTTCTCAGAAAGGTTTTTGTCTCAGTAGTGGGGACGATGAGCTCTGAGCTAAACTCTGCTCTGGTCTCACCTAAAAGAGCTTAAAAACTTGACCAGAAAAGATCAACCTGTTTACAAAGCTTAACTGCATCCCAGAACAAAGCTCAAGAATCATTATAGAAATACGAAAATATCCAGGACCCAACCAGGTAAAATTTACAATATCTGTAGTCCAGTTAGAAATTACCAGGCATGAAACAAACAGGAAGATATAATTCCTAATGAGAAGAAAATATCAATCCATTGAAACCAAACCAGAAGTGACAAAGATGTTAGAATTAGCAGAGAATGGCATTAAAACAGTCATAACTGTGCTCCATGTGTTCAAAAAAGGTTAAGTGGGGACAAGGAAGATATAAGAAGACACACACACACATACACACGCGTGTGCACACATGCGCGTACATATATATCAGGCATAGTTTTCTTCTCTGGAAGTTCGATTTGGGTATATATGCGTGTATATGCGTGTGTGTGTATGGAAATTAACAGCAGATTAGACATTGTAGAAACAAAGATTAGTTAACTTGAAGACATAGCAATAGGATTGATCTAAAATGAGGGAAATAGTGAACAGGGTACCAGTGAGCTGTGGGACAACTTCAGGTAGCCTAATGGATGGGTAATTGGATTTCCTGAAGAAAAGGAGAGAGACAGAGGAGGAAAGAACAATATTAGAAGAATTAATTGCTGAAATTTTGCCAAATTTGATGACAACTATAAACTTGAAAATTCAAGAAGCTCAGGGAATCCCAAACATAAGAAACTTGAAGAAAACTATTAAAAGGTACATCATAATCAAATTGTTCCAAACCAGGAATAAGAGAAACTCTTAAAAGCAACCAAAGAAAAAATGCCTATTATGTACATTACAAAACAAAGACCAGGTTGGCAGCAGATCTCCCATTTTAAACAACACAAGTAAGAGGACAATGGAGCAATGTCTTCAAAGTACTGGGGTGGAAAACTGTTACCTAGAATTATATATCCAGAAAAAATATTTTTCAAGAATGAAGGCAGAATACTTTTTCAGACATACTCTGCTGAAAGATTTCATCACCAGTAGACTCACACTGTAAGAAATGTTAAAGGAAGTCCTTCAGGAAGAAGGATTTCCCTACCAGATAGAAATTAAGAACTGTACAAATCAGTGAGCACTGGGAATGGTAACTATGTGGGTAAATATGTAAGATTCTCTTTTTATTTCTTAAAATCTTTTAAAAATTGATTGATTGTACATCCAGTGGAATATTATTTAGCCATAAAAAGGAATGAAGTTCTGACGTATGTAACAAAAAGTAGATGAACTTTGAAAACATTATGCTAATAAGCCAGACACAAGTGGTCACACATTCTATGATTCCATTTATATGAAATATTCAGAATAACTAAAACCATAGAAACAGAAAGAAGACTGATTGTTGCCAGGGGCTGGGTGGTGTGGGGAGTGGGGAATAATTGCTTAATAGATACGGGGTTTTCTTTTGGGGTGATGACAATATTCTGGAACTAGATAGAGGTGGTAGCTACTCAACACTAAATGTCACTTGATTGTTGACTTGAAAGTAGTTAATTTTATGTTATGTGTATTTCTTCTCAATACAAAAAAGTTTTAAAGATTAATTGACTTGTTTCAACATAAATAATAAAATAGTATGACATTTATAACAGGTATAAAATTAAAATTATGACAGAAATAGCACAAAGACCAGGAAGGGAGAAACGGAAGTAAACTACTGTAAGGTTCTTACACTGCACGTGAAGTGGGGTGGCACCACTTGAAGGTAGCCTGTGATAAGTCGAAGGTGCACACTGTGAACCTAAAGCCACCGCTGAGATGACAGAACAGAGTCAAATCTAAAACACCAGCAAAGGGGAAGAGGTGGAAGCGTAAGAAACAACTCAGGAGAAGATGGTAAAAGTCGAATCTCAGGATAATTATGCTGAGTGAAAACAGCCAGGCAACAACCAGTATGTACAGTGTAATTCCACTTCTAAAAACCTCTAGAAAATTCAAACTCATCGAAGGTGACAGAGCAAATCAATGGTTGCCGGAGGGGTGAGATGACCGAGGACACGAGGAATCTGTTGCGGTGCTGGTATAGGGGTAGAAATGTGTCACGGCGTATGGCATTGTGCACTTTCACCATGTGCAGGTTCTGTACAGCAGTTATATCTCAGTAAAGCTGTTTTGGTCAAGGCAGTGTTACTATCCCTACTTTACACATGGAGAAGTATAGGCGCGGAGAGCTTACTGACTTGCCCAAGGCCACCAGTTCGTAAATGCACGAGATGGAGCTCACACCCGGGGTGTCTGGTGTGGCGCCCATGCCCTTCATCACTGTACCGTCCCCCCCCCCATTTAGGAGCTCTTTCAAGGTCACAGCCATGTCTGATTCCTCTTTGCCTCTTCTCTACCCCCTCCACACCCCCTAGGTGGGTCACACGTTCCTTTATATTATATGTAATTGGTGGTCATTAAATATTTTTTGGATTAATGGACAAAGGTGTAAATGTATTTTCTCTTTGTAAATTTACAGTGAAAAAGTAACTGTGGGAAGAAGAGGGGTTTGCTGGGAGACAGTTCCAATCTGTGCACTTTAGAGGCTCAGCCTCTGCGTGTCCCCACATGGCAGCAGTCTTGGGGTCCCATTCTCACAGGGCATTGCCCAGCTGGGAAGGACGTTGGGCCAATTGCAGGAGCTGTGCAGACTTCTCGGGCTGACTTGACTGCTGCTTCTTGCAGAAGGCCTGGGCCCATAGTCTGCAGTTACCATGGAAACCAACTGGTGGCCCGGTGGCTGTCAGCTGGTTCTCCAAATTAGGCAAAGGTTGGGATCCAGTAGCATCCTTTTGAGAATAGAACATGTTCCCTTTCAAGCAGGGAATGTGAAAATGACCCTGTCTTTCTTCTAGAGGAGCTTGAGCTGCGTTTCCCGGCCATAATTCTGAGCATTGCCTCTGGGCCCTGGTGTGTGTGGGCTTCTCTGCAAAGTGCACATGCAGGGGCCCCACGGCACGCGTCTTTGCAGAGCTATGTTCCGTTTGTCGTCTTTCGCTGTTCTCCAAAGCCTGTTTTAGGCACCATCTCTCCAATAAGCCTTTGCAAGTCCCTCTAGGCAGAACTATCCTTCCCCTAGCCCACAGCCTCCGCCCTTCCTTAGAGAACTTCTTGTCTCTCGAGTGCATCAGGGTGTTTCCTGAAGGACAAATTGTAGAGGTGAAATCTAAGCTTTTCAAACCACGACTTGCATTCTTCCGAGGGAAGAATGAGGCACAGGAGGTTGTACAGCCACGGGAGAAGCCTGCCCCGTCACCTGCCGCCAGCTTCTACTGCATGTAAAGATCTTTCCTGATACCAACTACTTTGAAACATCTGAATATAAACATATGGATATTAAAAATAGGTTACATAGCATAATACAAAATGCCACAAACTTTTTTCCAGTTTTTTTTATTGTGGTAAAATACACAGCACATAAAATTTACCATTTTAACCATTTTTAAGTGTACAGTTCAGTGGCATTAAGCACATTCACATTGATGTGGAACTGTCACTGCCATCTGTCTCCAGAAATTTTCAGTCTTGCAAAACTGAGACTCAGTACCATTTAACAGTAACTTCCCGTTCTCCTTCCTGCCCAGTCCCTGGCACCCCCCATTCTACTTTCTGTCTCTATGATTTGGACTACTCCAAGTACCTCACAGAAGTGGAATCCTGCAGTATTTTTCCTTTGGTGACTGGCTTATTTACCATAATATAATGTCCTCGAGGTTCATTCATGTAGCGTGTGTCACAATTTCCTTCCTTTTTAAGGCCAAAGAATATTCTGTGGTATGAATATGCCACATTTTGTTTGTCTATGTATCCATTAATGGACACTTGGCTAGCTTTCATCTTTTGGCTATTGTGAGTAAAATTCTAGAAACTTTTAAAGATACAACAAAAGACTTCAAAGAGATGCCGTGTTTGTGCCGGCTACTTTTTGGTTTGTGCTTTGCTGCATGTGCAGAGGAGTGACCTGCCTTTAGGGGCGCAGGTGGTGAGGTCGGAGAAGCCTCAGGCAGCTGGAGCCTGTGGCAGGGTTTCTGTAGAAGGCGTTAGAGGCAGTGGTAGTGGAGAAGAAGCTTACAGGTGGTGAGATGAGCTACTTCGTTGAGTGAATGAACAGAGCGAATGGGTTCACTCTTCTAGAACTTACTGAGCCCCTTGGGTGCTGGGCCCTGCCCTGCCCTAGGGAGCTCGTGACCTAGTGAGTGCTGGCCTGAGAGTGAGAGCCGCAGAGAAGAGAGGCTGCTTCCAAGGGGCCTAGCTGGGAAGTAGAGACCCAAAGTACAAATTTCAGGAAGACGAGGATGGGAGGGCGTTTCAGTCATTGCAAAGAGTGTGAACCACAGACGCAGAGCATGGTGTGCAGGGCACAGTGTGCGATTAAGAATGACGGAGTCCCGGTAGTACTCCTTCTTATTTCTAGAACTTGGGATTATTAATCCTCAGAAGTACGTTCTAACAAAACAAAGATAATACACAAATATTTAATACTACTTTCCTCTCTCAGCTTCCTCTCATCTTAAAGTGACCTAATATGGTAAATAATAAAATTCTTGGGTTTTACCATTTGTAAAATGCTTTGGCATATATTCTTATTTTGTCCCCAATTGGTACATGAAGAAACTGATTCAGAGAAGTGAGTCCCAGTGGGGAGTGTGTGGGGAGGGGCGGGCAGAAGAACAGACCAGACCTGTCCAGAGAGACCTTGGCTGGGCTCGGGGTGGGAAGGGCCTTGCAGCCCATGTCAAGGAGCTGGAGCTTCCATCTTCTAGGGCATGGGGAGCCTTTGAAGGGTTTTAAGCAGGATGGTGACGGGCTTCGATTGACCTTTGAGATGATAAACATGGGGTGGAGGACAGCTCAACTCTGAAAGCCCCGTAGAATCTTCCTAAGCAGGGGCGCTCTTCTCTTCAGTTGCCACCTACGGGTTCCCAGTGCTGCCTCGTTGTAAACCTTGGGGACACTCCTCAGAACCCTGAATCAGTGAACCCTAAAAAAGCTGCTCACTGTCCCACTCCACCCACTCCCTGCTCTCTGGTTTTGGGCTTGTGCCTCCCAGGTTCGAGGCGAGTTGCTGCGGGAGAGAGTGCAGCGGCTGGAGGCCCAGGAAGGACGCTTCGCCGAGGCGCTTGTGGCTCTGCAGTTCCAGAAGGCAGCCCGGGTGACTGAGACACTGTCGGCCTACACCGCCCTCCTCAGCATCCAGGACTTGCTCCTGGAGGAGCTGAGCGTGTCAGAGACACTGACCAAGTCGGCCTGCGCCCAGATCCTGGAGTCGCACAGCCCCGTGAGTGTGGCGCTGGGGAGGGAGACGGACGAGCTGGCCGCTGCTGTCCGTCGGTACTTTTCTGGTAAGGCCTCTGTGTCTCCCACCGTGGAATAGGCTGCAATCCCCAGTCCCATCTGTGCTGCAGGGTTTCGGTGAGGGCTAAGAGAGGTGACTTACTTGAGAGCACTTTTGCATTCTCTCGACTCCAGACAGCTCTGTTGCGTTGCCTCTGAGAAGCATCCTTTTTGGATTTTAGCATCTCCCAGACGGGGATGCGTCTTCCAGTCAAGGGCGTGTGTCATAGTTCCATTGGCAGTATTGTTTCTTTCATGGTGGTATGCACATCAGCAGCGTATCTTTCAATTAATGGCATCCTAAATGCAACAATAGATTGGATGATTTATTATTTTTATAATTCCAATTATTCCCATTATTCCTACATGCTATATTCTTTCAAGGTGCGAGAGGTATATCCGTAAAACAAAAGATACGGTGACAAATGTTTTGAGTACTTACTTTAGGTCTTTAATGTGTAGATTTTAGAATTTCATTTATCATCCATTATGATCATAATTACTTACCGTGAGGAAAAAGGACGTCACATTTACTGAGTCCCTAGTATGCGGCGGGCACGCACTAAGTTGTGAATGGACATGCTCTCATTTAAGCATTAATAATTCTTTAATTAGACTTCTCAAGATTATCATTTAAGCGTGATTAATAATAAGTTGCAATTTTATGCTGCTTTACAATTATGCTCTTTGTCATTCATTATGTTAATTAATTACTGAGCCGTGCTGTGAAGTAGGTGCTTTTATTATTCTCAATTCTCAGGTAAAGAAACTGAGATTTGGGCAGGTGGCAGGTCAAGTTCTTTGTGAAGACCACATGGTTAATCAATGAAAGGACATTGAATCTATTTCTGACTTCGACCCACTATGTCATGTTCATGACTGTACCGGTGGGGTGTGCCCAAGGGGGTTTCCATACTTTTCTTTATAAAATAACAAATAACAGTAGATGCTCAAGAGTCTGAGATTGTGTTTTGGACAAACACTATGTATCCTGCATTGTGACAACTGTTTTAGAGATAGAAAGGAAGTAGAGGCATTATAGATATTCCAACACAAAACATCCAGACACTGGACAAATAAAAATGAAAATACTTTTAAACGCTTTGTGAACTCACAAGAGAATATGGAAAATCCCCAAGATATATCCTAGAGTAAGCTGAACTCTCAGAGGTAGGTGAAAGCAAATTCAGAAGCTAGTTTCATCATGGAGCAAAGGCTGAAACCTGCAATCCAGGGATTTGGGGATTAATTCTGGGGGAATAGGAGATGAGGCCATGAGGTAGAACACATGGTGAGGGGTGGGAGGAGAAATCCACCTCCCGGCAAAAACCTGTCTCCACACTCGCTCCCAGCGCATAGGAAAGTCTCCCTGTGAGTTGTGTATTTTTTTTTAAATTTTTTTTTCAATCTGCTGAGGAGGAATCCCTGTGAATTTTTTATCAAAAACTGCTAACATGGGGAATGAGTCCAAATGTATTTTAGCCATTTGGTCAGGAAACCTACAAGGTGATAAATTAAATTAAAATGGTTCCAGGTTGGCTAACTGTCCTGGTGCAAAGACAAATTCTCTCCAGAGAAAAATATTCTCAGTGGGGCATCTCAAGATTTCCACAGGTCAAGTTCAGCCAGATTTGAGCTCTCAATTGAAGAAAAAAGTCACTGAACACATAAAGAAGCCAGGCAAGATGACCTATATACAGGAGAAACAAGCGAGTAAAAAAACCAGATTAAGATCCCCAAAGACTTTAGCTACCTGAATTATCAGCCAGAATATAAAATAATGATTTATGAAATTGTTAAATAAAGATAATACAAAAGTGATTTGAAAATTTCATTCACCTAAAGCATATAGTGATTCTAAACTTGCATATACTTAACAAAAGGAAAAATTGATAGAACAAGAATAAATTGATAACTATATCATAATAACAGGAAATGTCAGCACAGTTCTTCCCGTGGTTAATTGGTTGATACGGATGAACTGAATAACCCGTTTAACAAGCAGTTTTTATTGCACATTTACAGAATCTTACTGCCAGTTGCTAATGAATGTATATTGTTCCTCAGCACACATTAGAGCAGTTAAAACTAACTGACTATATGATACCATTGTGACCACCTTTTGACAAAAGGCAAGTAAGTTTAATTCAGTTAAAAAAAGATAATTACACAACGTCCATACTTTGAACTTTGGAAATTTTAAAACATACTTCTGAATAATTCATGGGTCAAAGAAATCATAATGAAAATTTTAAAATACATGGAACAGAAAAATAATGTAACTATGACATATCAAAATGTGTGAAATTCAGCTAAAGCTATTTTTAGAGAGAAATTTATGCCCTAAACTTATAAGAAGAAAAGAAGAAAAGCCTACAGTTAAGATAATATTAAAAATCAGAGTGGAAACAGCAATAAATGGACCTGTAGAAAGTAGAAGGAAAGAACATAGCATAAATAAGATTAAAAACAAAACAACCATAGATTCAATAAAGCGAAAAGTTGAATTTTTAAAAAAAAATATACAAATCTTTGGCGAGACCAACTGTTAAAAAAAGGATAAAGGACAAGTAAATAATATCAAGAGTATAAAAAGCAACATAACTATAGGTGCAGTAGACTTTTTAAAAATAAGAAAATGCTATGAACAACTTTATATCGATTAATTTGAAAACTGACGTAAAACGGAAAATTTTTTAGAAAAATATAAATCACCAAAATTGACTCAAGTAGGAAAAAAAAGTCTATACCATTCCATTACAATGAAAAAATTTGATTTAGTAGTTAAGAATCTTTCAACATATACACACACAAAAAAAACGCTCAGCCCCAATGGTTTTATAGGTGAGCTTCACCAAACTTTAAGGTGTTTTGCCAATCTCATATGTAAATTATTCCTGGTGTCAGAAAAATAGGAAATATTCCTCAACTCATTTTACGATGCTCAGATAACTTTGACACCAAAACCAGACATGAATAATATAAGAAAGAACAATTATAGTTCAGTCTTACTTGTGAACATAGATGTATGATTTGTAAACAAAATATTGTTAATGTAATCCAGCCATCTATAAAAAATGTTAAGACATCATGACCAGGTTGGGTTTATCCCAGGAATATAGGCTGGTTTAACATGAGAGCACCCATTTACAAAATTTACCTGATTAACAGATTAAAGGGGGAGGGGAAACTCATGATATTTTCAGTATATACTGAATAAGTCTTTTATTGAATTTAACACCCATTCCAGATAAAACTCCTTAGCAAATTAATAATGGGGGGAACTTCAACAGAGCACTTACCCAAAACCCACAGCAAGTATTACACGTCAAGGTGGTCAGCGCAGAGGTGGACTGCTGCCTGAATTCCAGGGGGAGAAAAGGAAGCCTTCAGAGGGAAGAGATTTACCGAGTTAGGGGTAGATTGGGATGCTGGGAGCCTCTGGCATTCAGCTCACTATTCATCTGCTCATCCTAAGTGCTAGAGAAACACCCCCAGTTCAGCCCAAAAACACTGAAGGGTGCTTTTTACTTGAGACCACCCTGATTTCTGTTAGCAATGGGGGAGTATGGCACTTATATTTTCTGTTTTCTCTTAAAGCTCTTTTGAGCAATATCAGTGCTTCCCATCTCTAGTTTGTTTAGAACAAAAGAGTTAATATGTCTTGAATTGGGAGCAACTGGTAATAAATCATATTATTAAATTGGAGGTAAGGCAATGGATATAATGCATTTTTTTCTTCAGCTTGCATATGGAAGGAAGACAAGCCTGTTGTTTTGCTCCAGATATTAGACTTTCATTTTGTAATTTGCTTATTCTGTGTAAACCACTTTCCCATTGTGAACGGGCTTTTAAGCTGTTAAACATTCAGGAAAATTAAAAAAGCATGAAATGAAATGCTTCGGAAGAAATGACTCCTAAGAAAACTATCAAGTACACCTTATTTGATGAAAGATTTAGACTCATTTTGTGAAATTGGAACATACGCAAGCCTTAATTGGATCAGGGGGCCACGTGGCAGTGATGGGCAAACTTAAATAGGATAGACTTACTCATAGCAGGCAATGTGGCCCCAGACTAACTGCCCAGTGGGTTTGCATTTCAGTTTGAATTGCTGTGTATCCACCTTCTGAACCCAACCTGGGTATCTTCCCTCTGCATCACCTCCCACGGGCTGCTAGGCACTATCGGTTGATACTGTCTGAGTTTTCTCACTTCCAACTTCTGCTGCCCAGCTTCACTGCTCTGATGTATCTAGACCTGAAATACAAAATGAACTCATATTAGCTAACATCAGTCGAGCTCTTATTAAGTCCAAGGCACAGGGTTAAGTGTTTAAACCTTATGTCCACCCTGTGACATTTGTATACCCATTCTACAGATGAAGGAGTAGAGGCTTAGGAAGGTTAAGTCATTTCACCAAAGTCCCACAGCTGGAAAGCAGACTTTAAACCTTCCCTCCAGAGCCCATCCTCCTGCCCTCACGTCCCCTTCTGCCTGCCTCCCTCCTCCCTGCTGCAGTCCCTCTCCACCCTGCCGCCAAAGGGATGTTTCTGAAAAGTAAATGTGATGCTTCGAAGCCCCATTCCCAGCTCTGCATCTAAAAATCCCACCATTCACCACTCCCTTCCTAGGACCTTGCATTTTGGTCCCTGGACTTTCTTGCTGTCTGCTGAGCGCTTGAGATACATTTAGGCATCTGTTCCTTTGAAGGTCCTCTGCCTAGAACGCTTCTGCCACACCTCTTTGCAAACGTCTGTGCATATTCTAAGACAGGCTTGAATGTTGCCTCCTCTTTGAAGCCACCCATGATTCCCTCCAGCAGAGCTGGTCTCTCCCAGCTCTGTGCTCCTATAACCCTCCATCCTGAAGCAGGTGTTTACACAACTGTCTCCCTCACTAGACTGTGAGTTTTCAGAGTCTATGGGCCATGTCTAATTCACCCTTGAATTCCTTGTGCCCAACAGAAGGGCTGGAACTCTGTCTGTCTGTCTATCCATCTATCTATCTATCTATCTGTCTATCTGTCTATCTATCTTTCCACCCATCCGTCCTTCCATCTGTTCATCTGTCATCATCTGTCTATTCGTTCATTCCACAGATCCCTCTGGCTATGGAATAGAGGCAGCAGAGCTGAGAGATGGGACCCAGAGCCAGAGAAACCCGAGATCACTCCTGACTGTCTCTGGCATAGCTCTGGGATTTCAGGAGATTTACTGTAGACTCTCTGTGCCTGTTAACCTTATGTATAAAATTGGATAATAATAAATTCTACCTTGCGTTAACTTTATGAAGATTAAATAAACTAATTCATGTACAAATACTCTGAATGAAATTTGGCACAGTATAGGCACTCGGTAAATGCTAGCTGCCACACCCCCATCATCATCATCGTCATTGCTGTGACTTCTTCCATTAGCCAAGCACTGTGCTCGCTGCTGGGGAGACAGGAGAACGAGTCAGCTATGGTGCCAGAGTCCCTGCCCTCAGCATTTGAAATCTAGTGAGGAAAGCAAGCATTAAAGAAGACGATTCCAGAACTGAGTTTTGAATTCCAGATGTGCTAAATGGCAGGCAGAGGTAGGGGTGTTGCAGGGGCTGCGGGGAAGGACTGAAGCTCTGTGAGAACTGGCCATCAGCAGACTGTGAACCGTGGGGCGTATTTCCTCTTTTGTTCTGTTCTGTTCTTTCTTTCTCTCTTTCTTTCTCTCTGTCTCTCTTCCTTCCTTCCTTTCCAGGGTCTCGTCGTGTCGCCCAGGCTGGAGCGCAGTGGCGTCATCACAGCTCACTGCAGCCTTGAACTCCTGGGGTCACGCGACCCTCCCGCCTCAGCCTCTCAAGTAGCTGGGACTACAGGTGTGCACCACCATGCCCGGCCAATTTTTGTTTATTATTATTTTTTGTAGAGATAGGGTCTTGCTATGTTGCCCAGATTTGAACTCCTGGCCTCAAGTGATCCTCCTGCCCTGGCCTCCCAAAGTGCTGGGATTACAGGCGTGAGCCGCCATGCCTGGCCCTCCACTTTATTTTCTGTTCCTAACCAGGGATCAGCTGGTACTTGGAAAGCCAGCTTTTTGTGCCCCACCATTTCTCTGGTGACAGTGACAGGCCTGGGTTTGAGCCTTCCTTCCGCACACGGGGGGCAGGGATGGCATGTCGGTAGAAGTCTGGTCTCTGACCCAGGCTCCTGGCCATGTTGGCATTTTGACAGAACATCCTGTTGGTAACTCTGTGTTGGGTTGTTTCCACATGGGATGCTACAACCAGAGGAATGGTCATAATTACCAATCTCAGTACGTCAGGAGCCCTGCTCAGGAGTTTTCAAAGAGTTCACATGGCCCCGGGGACAACACCAAGTGCTTGGCTGAGATATAAGGCTCTCCATGCTACAGCCTCAGTTTACCTCTATAGCTGTTTTTTCTTCTGTCTTGTTCTTGAATTGCGTTTCTGAGTCTTTGGCTTTAAGACCATTTTGGGAGTTTGATGTAAGCTTTGGCCCTCTGTGGAAAGGCAGACCATTTGCTACATATTTTAGGAGGATCAAGGACCATTATCCCCTGATGAAGTTCATCCAAGGCCTCTTAGGACTAAACCCCACCCCCACCCTTCACCCCTACTTATGGTGGCACTGGCCAGTCTGGTGAATAATGGGTTAAATGCGCCTGCATTCTCCAAGGCCTGGGGCCCTCCTGCCTCCCTCCCTCACCCACCTAAGCAGGCTGTGGACAGTCTCTTGTGCTGAGATTATCTACTTCTGGTGGCCTAAGAATGCAGATTTCTTCTGTTTGGCCAAGAAGAGGCAGTGTAGCCTAGTGGTTAAGAACACAGATCCTGGAGCCAGCTGGCCTGGCCTCATATTTTAACTCTGCCGCTTAATAAGTTGTATCACCTGGCAAATTACTTTAACTCTCTCTGCTTTGATTTCTTCATCTATAAAACAAGAGAAATGAGAGTATGTGTTTTGAAGGGTGGTCATAAGGATTCCACAGGATTAACACATGTAAAGCACACAGGATGGTGCCCGGCACACTGTAAGTACCATGGGCATCAGCCATGGTTGCTGTGTTCCAGCATGGCTTTTACCCATGGCAGATGCATGCAGGGACTCCACAGTGTGCAGTGACAGCTGCCAGCTGCCAAGCACACTGCAGACAGGAAGAAGGAGACACAGCCCTGCCCTCAAGAAGCTCACGCTCTAACAGAAAGGTACAGGACGGTGATTTCAGGCCACTGTGGAAATGGGGCCTATACAAAGGGTGGTAAGTGGGCGCGTGAGGAGAGGGTGTCTGCATCTTCCAAGGGACTTAGGGAGCACTTCACTGAGGAGGTTCTCCTTAAGCCAGGGCTTGAAAGAAGACTCGGGATTGGTCAGGCAAATAGGGAGAGACACTGCAGGTAGAGCAAACAGCACGTGCAAAGGCAGGGAGGTGTAGAGATTGTGGTGTGGTCACATGGCACCATGTGGCACAGCTGGATGGGGGAGCCAGGCAAGACCCGGTCATGACAGGCTTCCAGAGCCATGCCCAGGAGGTCAGATTTTGTCCTGCAGCCCACCTGCCTTTTGCAGCAGGACTCAGCACTTGCCCCCTCCTTGTGCAGGAGCTACAGGAGCTGGAGAGGAAGCTGGAGGACCAACTGACACAGCAGGAGGCAGCCCAGCAGCAGCAGGCCCTGGTGAGCTGGCAGCAGTGGGTGGCCGATGGGCCTGGGCTTCTGAATGAGCCTGGGGAGATGGACTCTGAAAGGCAGGTCTCCAGCGTCCTGCAGCAAGCCCTGAGCAAGGGCCAGAAGTTCCTGGAGCGCCACCAGCAGAGGTAGGCTGCGTCCCCTTGGCACTCCATGGTGTCAGTCCCCTGCAGGCCTGGGGAACTTCATCTCTCCAGTTCAGCTGGACCTTGCCCACCTGGCCCTCACACTCCTGCCTGAGTGTCGTCCCAGTGCTCAGGCACAGGCTAGCTTTGTACCATCCTGCTTCTTCCCTGCCATCCTTCTATACTTCATTTTTTTTTCATTTTAATATCATGGAAGTTTACTAAGCATAATAATTTTAAACTTTTTATTTTGAAATAATTATAGATTCACAAGAAGTTGCAAAGATAGTAGGAGAGGTCCCATGCACCCTTCACCCAACATCCCCCAGTTGGTTCCATCTTACATAATCATGGTCCCTTATCAAAACCAGGAACTGACACTGGCACAAGACCATGAGCTAGACTACTTATTCCAGTTTCACCGGGAACATAGTAGTTTATATCCTGCTTTGTAAAATTATAAAACAGGCAGGACCCCAATCTCCTTTTCTGTTCTTTGCATTCTTTTTCAGTTAACTTTGGGCAATTAGCCATGGCTGTGGCATTGAGAACTCTTAAAGAGATATAATTTCTGACAGCTTCATAATTTTCCACTGTGAATATAATGTTGATATGGGAAGGAGAGGATGCAGGTGCTATACACAGTGTGATTAATTTTTTAAAACACACACCCAAATTAATTAGAAGGAAATAGACCAAATTTTAATGGATATAACTTCTGGGTGGTGAGATTATAGGAGATTTTAATTTATTTGAGTATACTTTTCTGTGTAAACGCATCAAAATGCAATTTAGTTCCATTGAAATAATTGTGTGAGGGGAGCTGAATCTGTGTGGTCAAAGGGAAATGCTCGGAGGTGTTGGCTTAATTTAGCCTGAGATTTTAGGACATATAATATTCATGTACTCCCTGGAAGAGATTGCTTGCAATCAAGCTTTTGATTTGAGTTGTACCTGCAGAAGGTTTGGGTTGTATTAGCCAGCAAGAACATGTGGCAGATCCACTATGGCAACTTTAATTGGCTAAGGGGTGGGTTAAGCAGACCCCCTGCGAGGAAGTCAGGAAGCTTCATGTTTTCAAAAAGGTGACACCCAGGCTTGTGGTCAGAGCCAGAACCATGCTTGGAAAATGGCTCTGGATCTGCTTCACCCCAAGGGGCCATGGTGGATGTGGCCCTCAGGGCTTGGTCTTCTTGGTCATGGCCATGAGGACTGACACAGAGTTTTCAAAGCAAGATCACAGGTCCCCCTGCAAAGGCACAGAAAAGTCTCCTTCTGGCTCCCACGAAACTTTTCCCTTTGAGGCACTCTCCTTCCTAGGGAGCCCTCCTTTGTGCATCATTTGTGAAGTAGTCTTGGCAAGAAGAAGAGAGCAAACCTCTCTGGCCGCCTCTGTGTGTGGATATATATTTTTTAAATTTTGTGGCTTAGATGTGAGATTGTTATTTAAATAACTAGATAATCTTCTCATAGTATAGCTTTATAACAAAGCTGGACTCATGTGAATTTTATTTTCACTCCAGTTTGAGAGAGGAGCAAGAGAACAGTGTCATGCTGGAAGACGTGCTGGAAAACACGGAGACAGACGCCTTCGTGACTCTGTGTAGCCAGGTGAGAAGACGCCCATTGCCAGCATGTCACGTCACCTCTTCCTCAGAGCCCACATTTCCTCTCCTACAGGGCGGGCTGATAAAGCCAACATCGGAACTGCGGAGCAGATTTAGGAAAAGCCCAAGCACGGGGCCCAGCACGCACAGGACACACGGTCCATGCTCACGGCAGCAACCACAGCAGTGATCACGATTACCCCAGTTGGTTTCTTTTCTGGGATTTGACAGGCACCCATTCTCCCTCTTTTCAGTCTTCAAGTTTAATATGTAGAGAGTAGGTTCCACCAGGAACAAAGTTGGTAAGAGAAAACCTGGCAGAGCGATGAGTTTGCACCCATGTCCCAGCTCTCTGAGTTGAGACTGGCTGGCCTTGCTAGTCCTCGGCCAGAGTGCAGCGCTCACCTCCCTTGCTGAGACAGAGCCCCGGGCTGTGTGCCCAGAGCCTCAGCTAGAGGCATGGACCTGGCAGCTGCTAGTTGTGTTTTATATGCATCCTGAGATAGGCTTCCTCTGCTTCCCAGTGTCTGTAAGTACCAGGAAACATGACTTACGATGGTGGCTTATGCAAACTGCAAGCCTCTGGAGGTAGGTGCTCGCTGACTTGGTGACATCAGGGTCACGTTCTGTGAGTTTTTCCACAGTTCCCTCCCGAAGTTCCAGCTGCCGTGACTGTGTCAGAGCAGGAAGGGAACAGGTAGAACAACAGCCACCTGCCTATCCTTTCTCGTCAAGGGAGCAAATGCCCCCAAGTCCCTGCAGCCAGCCTCCACTCACATCCTGAGGAGAACTGGCCCATGGAGCCCGCTGGCTGCGAGGGAGGCTGCTGGCCACTCACTCACTCCCAGCCTGAGAAGGGAGTCAGCAGGGAGGAGGGGTTGGGAACACATTTAGGTGTCCAGCTGGCTGAATCGGCCACGGCTGTCCACGGGCACACACATCTTCCTATTGCTGCTATAACGAATGACCACAAACAGCAGCTTAACACAGCACAAGTTTATTATCTTATAGTTCTGTAGGTCAGAAATCCAACATGGGTTTCTCCAGGCTAAAATCAAGGTGTTGGCAGGTTTGCATTCCTTCCGGAAGCTGTAGGGGGAGAATCTGTTTCCTGCTCACTCAAGTGATTGGCAGGATTCGACTCGCTGTGGTTGCAGGACTAAGGTCCCCATTTTCTTGCTGGCTGTCGGCCAGGGGATGTTCCCGGCTTCTAGGGGCACCTGCATTCCTTGCTCATGGCCCCTTTTCTCATCTCCAAAGCCTGCAACTCTGCGTCTCTCTCTGGCCCTTCTTCCGTCATTGTTACATCTCTGTCTGACCTACCACAGCAGGAGGGGTCTCTGGTTTTAAGGACCCCAATGATGATTAGATTGGGCCCCTCCCTAATCCAGCATACCCCCCCATCTCAAGTTCCTTAATCTTACTCCCGTCTGCAAAGTCCCCTTTGCCATGTAAGGTGACATATTCACAGGCTCCAGGACTGGGCATGGACACTTTGCAGGGGGGAAAGGTGAATACAGGAGGTGTCAGTGGCAGTGGTGGAGCTGACGTGTTGCTTCCTCTCTGACGTGAGGGCCGCCTGGGCTCTATAGATATTTACAACGGAGAGCACCTGCCTGTGAGAGGCGTGGGCAGAGCACCTGCTGCTCGTGATCTCGCTGCTGGGCAGGTTCTAACACCACCCCATTTACAGGTAGGTCCTAGGGAGGTGAAATTCTTGCCCAGGTTCACACTGAGGAGCTCGGCAGAGCTAGGTTGGGAGCCCGAGTTCTTCTTATTCCACACCTGTCATAGAATCATACGGGCTCCTAACGGGATAGGGGAGGGGATGGCATTTCTGAACACCTGCCCGGCCCCGAGTATTGTCCTGGGCACATGCATCTGTTATTCACTTAGTCCTTGCAGAAAGCTGGGATATGGGGAACGTTATCCCCATTTCATGAATAAAGGGACCAAGGCACAGAGAGGTGGTGAGGGCACAAGGACTTGCCGCTGCTCATGGTGGACTCGGGATTCAGCCGCGACTTGATGGCTGCACAGGCTCTGCCCTTCCTGCCCGGTTTGCCTGCAGGGTGTAGAGCAGACGACGGCCCCTAGCCTGTGTCTCCAGGTCACTGAACCGTCTCCCAGGCTCAACTTAGATTTTTCCCCCTTTCTTCTTTGTTACTCTGAGGCTTTACAGAAAGCCAGTGTCACATGTGGAATTTCACCCTAGGTTCATTTCTAGATTGTGGGCTCATTTAAATTATGAACTCTGTGTCTCTGTCTCTTTCTGCTGCCATACAAAATACCTAAGACTGGGTCATTTATAAAGAATAGAAATTTATTTTCTCACAGTTCTGGAGGTTGGAAAATCCAAGATCGAGGCACCTGCAGATGCAGTGTCTGGTGAGGGCTGCGCAGTGCTTCCACGGTGGTGCCTTGTTGCTGCATCCTAGGGAGGGGAGGATGCTATGTGCTCGTGTGGCAGAAGGGATGGAAGGGCAAAAGGGCTTAGCTAGTTCCCCCGAGCCCTTCTGCAAGACACTAATGCCATCCTTGAGAACAGAGCCCTCAAGGCCTAGTCGTCTCCAGAAGACCCCAACTCTTAATACTGTTGGATTTGGGGTTAAGTTTCAACATGAATTTCGGAGGGGACACAAACATTCAGACCTTAGCACTCTGCTAAAGAATTGGCTCTAAGATGAGTAAATGCTGCCAGACTAGAAGCTCTGGGTAGCAGAGGCCAGGTAGGGTCATGGTTTTTCTCTGCCCACTACTTCACGCTTTGTATAGTCCACTCAATAATGTCCACCCAACTAGATCTCTTCCTTTCCAACCCCTGTGTATTAGTAAGAGTTCTCTGGAGAAACAGAACCAATAGGATATGTCTGTATATAGAAAGGAATTTATTTAAGATCAGCCCACGTGATTATGGAGGCTGGTGTGTCCACACTCTGCAGGGTAAGCCGGCAGTCTGGACACTAAGGGAGGACTTGCAGTTCAAGCCCAAAGGCCATCTGCTGGCAGAATTCCCTCGTGCTAGGGGTTGATCAGGCTTTTGGTCTATTCAGGCCTTCAACTGATTGGATGAGGCCCACCACACCATGGAGGGCAATCTGTTTTCCTCAAAGTCCACCAATTTAAGTATTAATCTCATCCAAAAATACCCCCATGGAAACACCCGCAGTAATGTTTGTCCAAACATCCAGGCGTAGTGGCCCAGCCAAATGGAAGCCTAAAATTAACCTGCACATTCAGTCTAGACAAATCCCCATGTTTTGCAACTTTCTTTTTTGTACCAGGGAGAATAACAACCAGGGAAGCTCAGTCCCCCCTCCCTCCCTCCCTCCCTCTCCCCCTCCCCCTGCTTCCTCCTTCATCCTTGTATGGTTAAAGAGAGAATTCTACCCTGGTGTCTGCAAATGGCCATAATTATCCTGGAGTCTTGAGAAAGTAAAGAAGAGAGTACTGTGGAGAGAAGCAGGGAGAAGGGGGAGGGAGGGGGCCCGCTGGCCACTCCAGTCCCTCCAGTCCCCTCCTCTGTGCAGACAGCTGGGTCCCTGTGTTTTTTTGTGGTCCATTTCTATCTATAGAAGTGGCACCAGATGTTCAAAGCTACTGGATGCTTTTTGTGTCATCCCTTTCACGAAGACTTGACCCAGCAAATTGACTTGTCCCTAGGATTATTGATCAGGGACCATCGGATCTGGAAGGGCTGTGGCCATGGGCTGGTCTGTCCCACATTCATGGGTAGGACCCTGGTTACAAAGTCCCTGCCTCAGGAGGAGGCAAATCTGCAGGGTGTTTATGCAGTCACTCTTTATCTATCAGGTACTGCGCAAGCATCTGTTGGTCACCTTCTCTATTCCAGGAACTGGGCTAAATGTTGGCGACAGACAGTCATATGACACTGACCTCAGCCTAAGAGCCTAGGAGAGAGGCACTAGAAACAGGACAGTAATAGCAGAAGTGGTTAAAACCAATGAGAGACCAGAGGAGGGTCACCTGTTCCAGAATGCAGGGTCAGGGAAGGGCTGTGTAGGGTCCAGAAGAATGAGCTGGAGAGAACTGGGCAGACAGCAGTTTGGGGGGAACACATTCCGGGCAGAAGGAAGCTCAGGTGTAAGGACTTTCCAGCCTGGGAGAACGGGACATTTGGGGAAGAACGGGTAGTTCGGTGTTGGGGGAGACTGCAGAGGGGCAGGCGGGACATGGCAGGAGGTTGGTATTTGGAATAGCACCTTTCCTGTCACTTCACTGAAAGCAGGTGTCAAGGTCATAAGCGACCCTGTGCTTCCAGGTGGTCACGTCCCTGTCTTTGTTTTTCTTGATCTCTCTGTGGCGCTTGGCCACAGCCTTCCCTCCTGAGCACGACCTCTCCTTGGCTTGTAGGACCCAGAATCTGGTTCTCCAGCCCCAACATCCCCTCCAATCAGGCCCCCGTGCTGGATGCTCCTCAGCACAGCCTTGGGTGCTGGGTGCCCGATGGCTCGGGCCTCGGGCTCCGTTTCCTCCCCAGCTGCACTCCCTTGCTGATGTGATGTACACGTTGCCCATGCTGTCACCCCCTGTCCCTGTATCCTGCCTGAGTTTCATCCTAGCACTTACCTCTTCTTGGTGTCTTATTTATCTGTTTGTTTAAATGCTGGCCATCTGTCTCTTCCCCTGACTGTAACCCTTGTGAGGGCAGGGACTTCGTTTCACTCACTGCTCTGTCTGCAGTGCCTGGAACAGGGTCTGGCACCTACTAGGATACCATTGTAGTGTTATTTGAATGAATACATGAGTGATATACTAGCATTATAATATGCTGTGGCAGGCTGCATAAGCATACCCAGAGATGACCACGTCCTGATCCCTGGAACCTGTGAGTCTGAGCTTATATGGCAAAAGGGACTTTGCAGATGGGATTAAGTTAAGGATCTTTGGATGGGGAGACGATCCCAGCCTATCCTTGTGTCCTTATAAGAGGGTCCGAGGCAGAGGAGACGGCTGCCGTGTGCTGGTGGAAGCAGGCATTGCGGGGAGGGCACTTTGGAGATGGAGGAAGGGGGTGGGCACGAGCCCAGGAACACAGGCGGCCACCAGGAGGTGGCACAGGCAAGGACACGGATTCTCCCCTGCCCACACCTGGGCGTCAGCCCAGGGAAACTGACTTCAGACTTCAGTTTCCAGAACTGTGGGAGAATACATTTCTGTTGTTTTAAGCCCCAGGTTTGTGGTGATTTGTTACAGTTGTGATAAGAATCTAATATAAATACCACCACAGCAGCAACCAGCATTGCTGAGCACCCAGTGTTTATCAAGCACCACACTTAGATGCTTTGCAAAGTCAGAATTCTTTTTAGGTGAAGGTAACAGAAATTCAACTCAAACTAGTTTGAGCATAAAAGGAGAAGTGTTGGCCGGGTGTGGCGGCTCACGCCTGTAATCCCAGCACTCTGGGAGGCCGAGGCGGGAGGACTGCTTGAGCCCAGGAGTTCCAGACCAGCCTGAGCAACATAGTGAGACCCTGTCTCTCCAAAAAATACGAAAATTAGCTGGGTGCAGTGGTGCGCACCTGTAGTCCCAGCTACTCGGGAGGCTGAGACGGGGGGTTCGCTTGAGCCCAGGAGTTTGAGGCTGCAGTGAGCTGTGATGACGCCACTGCACTCCAGCCCGGGCGACAGAGCGAGACCCTGTCTCAAAAAAGAGGGAGAGGTACGGATCCCCTGACCATCCCCCGGAGGAGCAAGGCTGAGCTTTAGGGGCTCAGATGGCCCAGGGACCCTGTCTGGGTCTTTCTGCTTCTCCGTCTCTCTCCTCTGTTTCTTTGTGCCCACTAATACGCTTTCTGCACACAGAGGACGACATGCAGCTGGCAGCCCTGGGTTTGTGGCCTTTCAGCGTCCAAGTCCAGGCTTGGCTGTGTCGGGTGCTTCTCCCTCTGTGTCTCTTCCAGCTTTGCCGTATGAAATCCCAGGGAAGGCCGCTGGAGGTGGCCAGACACGCCCACCCTGTCACTGGGAGAAGTGGTGGTGATTTGTATCTTTGCAGCACAGAGCAGTTTTCCACGCCCCAGCTCATTTTGTCCTCACAAACCCCTTTGCCACAGGTATTATTATGACCCTCACTTTACAGATGAGGAAACTGAAGCATAAAGAGAAATAAGGGCGTGGCCCAAGGACACGCAGTTCTATACAGTGGGGAGTCTAGACTTTTTTTTTAACTTTTTATTTTGAAATCGTTTTAGAGTCACAGGAAGTTTCAAAGCTGGTATGGAGAGTTCCAGTCCCACCCTGCGTTTCAGCCAGTTTCCCCCGATGGTTGCTGTAGTACAGCATCAAACCCGGGAAGCCAACGCCAATACGAAATGTATGCATAGTTCTGTGTCATTTTATCCCACGTAGACTTGTGTAACCAGCACCGCCACCACTGTCAAGACACAGAGCTAAGCCACCACCACAAAGCCCTCCCTGCTGCCCCTTTCTGGTCACACCCACCTCTACCATCCCCAACCTGGGCAACCGCTGCTCTGCTCTGCAGCTCTACGTTTGGTCACGTCTGGGTTGTTGCATGCATGGAATCCCACAGCATGTGGCCTTTGGAGAGTGGCTGCTTCCACTTAGCCTAATGCCCTTGCGGTGCCTCTTCTTGCTTTTGATTGCAGAGTGGTTTTCCGTGGTGTGCATGTAGCATGGTGTCTTTGATGGTCCCCTGGTTTAGGGGCACTTCAGTTGTTTCCAGAGCCTGCACTGTTCCCCCAGAGCCATATGTTCTCAGGGAACGTGGGGAGGAGGAGGAGAAAGGTTACATTGCCACTTGCCCTTGCTGTGGCGATCTGGGCACTGCCCCAGTGCCTGCAGAGTCGTTGCAAGGGATGGATGAAGCCTTTAGCAATGTCATGGGGAGCCAAGGTTGCTGACCAAACAGATTTTTTTGACAGCTCTGCAAGTTCAGGAACATGTTTTCCAGACTGAGCTACTAAAATATTTGTCACCCCAGGACAAAATGTCCTAAGACTGTAATAAATTAAAAATTGTTGTTCATTAAGTTCAGGGGCAGCGAGGGCCTGAGCTCCCTCCTCTGTTTCCTGTAGGAGCTGAGACTGGCATCTTACCTCTCGAGGATGACGATGGTGCCCGCGGCCACGCTGCGTCGGCTTCTGAGTGTGGTGCTGCCCACAGCCTCACAGTCCCAGCTGCTGGCCCTGCTGGACTCTGTCAGCGAGAAGCATCCAGACCACGCTGCTGAGAACGAGGGCAGTGCGGAGCAGCCGGATGCTGGCAGAAGGAGGTGAGGGGGCAAGGGCTGCCTCGGGAAGACAAGGCACCTGACCTGCAGGGAGCCCACCAGGGAGGGAGCGGACACATGTGCCTTCCCGGTGCCACTTCCCTGTCCAGAAGGGTCACCATGAGCCCTTGAGGTCATGAGAGGACCAAGGTTTTTGTCCATACTTTCTAACTTTGTCACCAATTTATTTTCCAAATAGAATCTTAAGAAAATAAGTTTCCCTGGGACCATAAATATGTCATACACGCCCACTAAAGAAAATGTAAAAAATGCATAAAAGGAAAAAGAAATATTATCCATGGTTCCACCACCTGGAGAAAAAATGTTAGCATTTTGTTACACTTCTCCCTCCAGAATGTGTTTCTCTGCTGAGTTTTGTGAATGTGTGCATTGTGTGTGTGGTGTTTGTGTCTGCAAGGGGGGCTGTGTGTTGGCATGTGAATGTGAGTGTGTGCTGTGTATGTGAACAGGCGCATTGGCGTGTGAGTGTGCGGTGAGCACGCAGCATGTACAGCCTCACTTTCTCCCGCAGACCCTGCAGCAGACGCGAGTTGCGTATTTATTACCTTTTACCTCTCGTCCATGTGCAAACGTCTTCCTATGGACTCTCATCCCATTAGTTAGACTACAGTCCTGTTCTTTTTATTAATTTAAAATTCATACTTTTCACTGTTGTTGGAAACTCTTCATAGATGATATTTTTAACGGCTCCTAACACTCCACAGAGGGGTAGAGTGTAGTGTGTATAACTGTTACGCTATTACCGGACATTCAGTTTGCGCCCATTTTTTCCTCAATTATGTGTAACTCTGCATAGGCATTTTCCCGTAGGATCAGTGTTCAGGTGTGAACTGCGTCAGTAAAGGCTCTTTATAAGGAAAAGCAGGAAGCTGGGTGTGGAGTGAGGCGGGTTTGGGGAGCAGTGGCAGCGCCACTTGAGAACAGGGTAGCCTGGGGACAGGGCAGCCGGGACTGACAGCGCTGAGAACCAGGCCGCAGCGCCAGAGCCGGGCCCAGCCAGGACCGCAGCCCGCACCCGAACCCGCACCGCAGCCGGGACCGCAGCCCATACCCCAGCCGGGACCCCAGCCAGCACCCCAGCCGGCACCCCAGCCCGTGCCCCAGCCAGGGCCCCAGCTGGGACCAGAGGAGGCCGGGTGGGCGTCTGGGAGCCTCCGAACGGCCCGATCGTGTGGACGGGCATGTGTGGACATTATCGTTCCTGAGAAAAGGGGCAAGGGCTTTTCTGGTCTCTTGACTCAAAAAGCAAGAAGCTCTGTTGGGGGTGAACAGAGAAGGGCTGAGGTGGGGTTGGGGGGGCCGAGTAAGGAAACAGCTATGGGTGGGGACAGAAGGCCACGGGGGCTGGTAAGAGCCTTTGAATGCAGTGGGGTCCAGCACAGTCAGGAAGTGGGACGTGGGCTGTCGGGGGGGCTGAGCGTGGTGAGAACTGCATGTGGGGTGGCCAGAGGGGTGGGTGTGGGTGTGGCCAGGAGGTGGGCATGGTCAGAAGGCTGGGCGTGCTGGTGTGGGTGTGGCCAAAGGGGTGGGTGTGGCCAGAGGGTTGAGTGTGGGTGTGGTCAGAGGGCTACGTTTCACAGCCTGGTTTTTCCCAGTGCACTGCCTGCCTGGGAGGACATGCAATGGCAAGTGTTCAAGGTGACTCTGGAGTAAAAACATGCATGATCACAGGAAGGCCACCTCTGCCTGAGGGTCACCCATGAGGGCCTTGTTTTGGGGGCTGCCCCTTCAGCCAGTTTAGTTTGAGGGGTGGGCAGACTGAGCCGGGTCAAGGCAAGAGGACTCGGGGTAGCTGTCACCATGGGCAGGACCATGCCCTTTCTTTGCCCAGCCTCATGGCCAAGCAGACCGATGACTTCTGGAGTCCCAGGCCACTTACCCTAGTTTCTTAGTGCTGGGCAGTCACTACTCTTGTGTCCCAAGCACCTGACGCCCAGTCATTACATCAGTTAAGAATCTTGGGTTTCACGTAACACAAACTGACTAACCTAAGCAAGAACAGGGTGTACTGAGGGACAGGTCAAAATCCAGGGAAAAGCCCTAGGAAGGGTAGGGCCAGGAAAGTACTAGGGCCGTGCTCTCTGGGGTGCTGCATCAGTGGGCCATCCTTCTCTGCTCAGGAGGTAGAGTCCTGGGAGAGAGCCTGCCTGGCCCAGTGTGGAAGGGGTTCCATTTCCACCCCCGGCTGGGCAGGTGTGAACTGCCGAGGCAGAGGAGTGAGCTTGGCACAGGCGGGACTCTCAGTTCTGGGCTGTCCCTTACTGACGTGACTTGTACCTCCTGCTCTCCTGGCAGCACTCTCCAAGGGCCCTGTCCTTCGGATGAGAACCATACCCCTCATGCGGCCTCAGGGCTCCCTGCCTAGGGCTTAGCCCACCTTCCACACTTCCACTGTGCTTTCTCAACTTCTCTATTCATATATTCATAAAACACTTGCAGAGCTCCCACTATGGACACTGTAGGCAGCCTTCACCTGTCTGACTGATGTCACTTGTCACCCGTCGGTGATCCCCTGGACTGTGCACCCCTTGAGGGCAGAGTTTGAATCTTGACCAGGCCCGAGAAGGTGCTTGATCAGTGTGCAGAGAGCGAGCAAAAGAACAAACAGTGAACGCTCTGGGCCCCACGGAGGGATGGAGCCCTGTAGAGCCGTTAGGATTACTAATCCCTTGAAGATGCTATTCTTTTTGAAAATATAAACACTCCTTTCTTGCCTTCAGGAAACACCAGGGCTGGTGGCAAGCCTTAGACAGCAAACTGCGAGGAGATCTGATAAGCAGAGGATTAGAAAAGATGCTCTGGGCTCGCAAGAGGAAGGAGAGGTAATGATGGGCACCTGCCCAGGTGGGCCGGGCAGGGGGAGCCAAGCTGCCTGTGAGCGACAAGGAAGAGCAGGGTTGCTGCCAACAGACAGCAGGCCATCCTGCAGTCTTTCTTCAGTGGGCTTAGTTTAGAAGCTGAGCTAAGCCTGTGGCTAGCAGTGGAAGGATGTTCTCTAAACACTGATTAGCATTTTAATTACTGTATTTATTTTAGCTAATGGCTATTTTTAATGTTATAATTAGAAGAAGAATTCCTTTACTGTTCACAAAACCCTTCTGTCTTGCTGCATTGAGCCTTCCAGAAAGTGGGGGTGATAAAACGGAAGCTCAGGGAGGTCAGACGCAGAGGCCCCAAGCCTGCAGCCGGTACACAGTGGCCGTGGGATTCGGGACCATCTGATTACCCTCTTTATTTCCCTAACTCCCAGGCTTGTGCTGTTTGCATTCCACCCCGTGCTCCTCTGTTCTGGCTGTGGTTACTGCACACCTAGAGAATAGAGGGGAGTAAGGGGCATAGTGGTTTTTGATTGCTACAAACTGTGGACCAAGCGTCTCCTGTGATTCCCACTAGAGGAGACTTAGAAAAAGAAGCAACATGAGGTAGATTCATAAGTGGTTAAAAAGTGATGTCCAATGTGTGCTCTGGAAGCAGTGGCTGTCCAAGGGAAATGTCTGCCTGAGCCCTGCTCCTCCCACCACTTCTCAGAGCCAAGGCGAAGGTGCTGGGGCCAAGCTTCATGGATTGCCCATGCTGAAAAGCTTGGAGCCATTTAATCGGCTGGATATCACAATATGGTCCCAAAGAAATTAGATTAGTATACTGACTAAGAGGAGTACATTCAAGTCTAGATGAAGAAAATTGAATTCAGCTGTGTAACTGTAAAGTGTCCTTCTAAGAACACTGCTAGGCTGTGCCAGTAGAAGCAGAGTGGGTACAGACCTAGAGACACGATGGTCCCACTGTCCTGGCTCATTGTGCTAGCTTTCACTCACTCTGCCTGGAAGCACTGGGGACCTACCGTGGCAAGAGGAGACACTGTATCAGAGAGAATGGAGTTCGAATCCTTACTCAGAGCCACTAGTTGCAAGGACAGCAGTTAGGGGTGATGGCAATGGAGCTGAATCTGCCACGTCCCTTCAGGGAGGGCCAGCAAGCCCGCCACTGACGTCCAACAGGTGGATCCCAGTGACATGGCCTTGTCCTGTGCTACTTGGGCAGAGAGAGGGCCCTGTGGCTCTCGGGTTGTAAAGGTCTGTCAGTGGTAGTCACGGCTGTTACTGAGAGCGGCCAGGAATTCAGGGCAGGAACCCTCATGGCCAGGATTCCAGCAGCCCTTTCATGGGACATTCCCAACGCATGCCACATGTGTCAAACACATTTTGCCCAACTTGTTAACTGTTGATTTTTAACCAGGTTTCATCAGCCTGCTTTTAGTGTAAGACCCATGAGATATACTCATAAATGTTTAACAATTGGCTGGTGGGGAGACGGTGGGGAGTTCTGATTTGTAGCATTTGCCGATTTCCATGGTGTAAATACTCCCACTATGGCTGATTTCAAACTACCAACCTGATGACAACGGGCTTGTGAAACTCCTGAAAATTTAGCGGTCATGAGCCTGTAGGAGTTGACTGCAGCACACTGCTGCCAGAGGCTTCAGCTAATTTCATGGCAGTCTGGTGACCAAAGGGAAAATAACCTCTCTTTAAAATGGTGCTTGGTTAGGGACTTCCGGACCCAAAAGGGGATTCTCCTGGAAAACTATCAGAACACTCAGGAGGGTCTGTTGCCAAAAATGTTGAATTTGATCTTCTGTTCTTTCTTCAGCATATTAAAGAAGACATGTCTCCCTCTCAGAGAGAGGATGATATTCTCTGCAAAAGGAAGTTGGCCACACCTGTCGCTGGAGTCCATTGGTGAACTGGCTCCTGTACCCATTGTAGGGGCAGAAACCATTGATGTATTAAACACAGGCGAAAAGCTCTTTATATTCAGAAATCGGAAGGAGCCGGAGATCTCACTGCACGTTCCTCCCAGGAAAAAGAAGAAGAACTTCCTGAATGCCAAAAAGGCCACTAGGGCCTCAGGCATGGACTAGCCCCAGGGAAAGTTCCACGGGAGCATCTGAAGACGAAGATGTATTTTCTCCTGCCCACCACTGTTTGCTTATAAGGTACAACTTGCAAGTAGAAATTGCACATGCAGAAGGCATAGACATCCCCAGCACACGCTGACATTCAAGGCCTCAGTTAATCTGGTCTCGAGAGTTTCCAGGTGGCACACTCTCTTCCACATCACACGGACATGAACGCTCACTCCTTTCACTCCCACCTGACCAAGGATCTGGGGGAGACCCCTCTCCTCAATTCCCATCTTGCCATCGGACTGCATAACATGTGGGCTGTGTGTCAAAGGCAAGGTTCTCTGTTCTTACATTTCGTATTTGTTACATATTCTATTTTTATTAAGGGAACTCTTAAAAATAAATACATGTTACACAAACTCTTCATAATGGAACCCACTTTTGCTTTATGTAGTAAGAACCGTTTGTTTTTAATTACTTCTTGTGTTTTGCTACCCTATGTGGTGTTCAACAGAGAGATTTGCCCTCTGTCATTCTAGCCACCAAGAAATGTTCCAGCCCCTGGGGTATACCATCGCCAATGCAAATCAGAGTTGTTTTTCCTATTTCACAAATGAGGACATTCAATGGTTTAAAAAGCTGATGTGATTTTTACAAGATCATAAAGCTAATAAGTAGTAAAATCAGGGTTCACATTTTACAGCACCAAAACCCTGTCCTTTCTTCTGGCCTTGGTCAGTGGACACACAGCAGCCCTCACTCCTTTGCCAACAGATAAATTGCATCCAAGTCCTTCGGTTTCACAAAGTGCCTGTGCACGTCCTGCCCTTCCCGTCCCCGCAGTGGTGGGTGGGGACAGTGATGTCTCACTGGGGCTGGGCCACATCATTATTGGAGCTTTTCTGAGAGCCAAAGAATACAGTTGCAATGGGCCTTTCCTGAGGGGAGGAAATGGTTAGGAAGGGAGCCTTGTCACCAGTGAGGGGAAGAAAAGAGGCTGAGGAAACATCTGTTCCCTGAGGGCTGCTGCTAGACCTTTCAACTTTATCCCTTATACCCCAACAAGGTGGGTATCCCGACTCCCATTTTACAGCCAATGAAGCTGACACTTGGAGAGTTTAAGGACTTTGCCTGCAATCACACCAATCACACCACCTATACGGGGAGTCCTGGGTCTCTAACTTTAAACGCTTATCTGCCATGGACGTCCCAGTTCCACTCAAGTCTCATTTGCAGTTTCCCATCAGCACGCACAGAGTATCGTGGCTGGGACCTTTGCGAGGGGTTGACTTCTTCCGGGGCAGCTGTGCACCATCACAATGAGCTGGGCCTTGGCCGCATCGCTGCATTAGCAGGTACACGTGAGTCAGCAGCTGGAGTGCAGGAGAGAAGAGTTGATGTGGCCAGTTTTCTCATCAGAAAGGCTAGTGGGCCATTCTGATTTTTAATTTAATTATTTTTTATTATTATGGGTACATAATAGTTGTATATCGTTAAAGGGTACATGCGATGTTTTGATATAGGCAGACGATGTAAACTAATCAAATCAGGGTAATTGGGGTATCCATCACCCCAGGCCTTTATCATTTCTTGGTGTTAGGAACATTCAAATTCCACTCTTAGTTATTTTAAAGTATACCCTAACTTATTGTTGATTATAGTCACTTTTTTGGGCTATCAAATATTGTTCATTCTATCTAACTATCTAACTACACTTTGGCACCCATTAACCATCCCCACTTTATCCCTCCCTCCTCGCTAACCTTCCCAGCCTCTGGTAACTGTCATTCTATACTCTGTCTTCATGAGATCAATTGTTTTTAATATTTAGCTTCCACATATGAGTAAGAACATTTGAGATCTGTCTTTTTGTGCTTGGCTTATTTCACTTAACATAATGTTCTCCAGTTCCATCTATGTTGTTGCAAATGGCAGGATTTCATTCTTTTTGTGGCTATATAATATTCCATTGTGTATATATACCACAATTTCTTTATCCATTCATCTGCTGATGGGCACTTAGGCTGATTCCAAATCTTGGCTATTGTGAATAGTGCTGCAATAAACATGGGAGTGCAGATATCTTTACAATATACCGATTTCCCCTCCTTTGGATGTATACCAAGCAGTGAGATCACTGGGTCACGTGGTAGTTCTATTTTCAGTTTTTCAGGGAACCTCCATACCGTTGTCCGTAGTGATTGCACTAATTTACATTCCAACCAACAGCGTACAAGGGTTCCCCTTTCTCCACATCCTCACCAGCATTTGTTACTGCCTTTTTGATAGAAGCCATTTCAGCTGGGACGAGATGATGTCTCATTGTAGTTTCGATTTGTAGATTTGCATTTCTCTGATGACTAATGATGTTGAGCATTTTTTCATATACCTGTTAGCCATTTATATGTCTTCTTTTAAGAAATGTCCATTCGGATCTTTGCCCATTTTTTAATCGGATTGAATTTTTCCTATTGAATTGTTGGAGCTCCTTATATATTTTAGTTATTAGTCCCTTGTTAGATGGGTAGTTTGCAAATATTTTCTCCCATTCTGTGGGTTGTCTCTTCCCTTTGTTGATTGTTTCCTTTGCTGTGCAGAAGTTTTTTAGCTTGATGTGGTCCCATTTGTCCAATTTTGCTTTGGTTGCCTGTACTTTGGGGCTATTACTCAAGAAGTCCTTGCCCTGACCAGTGCCCTGAAGCGTTTCCCCAATGTTTTCTTTTATAGTTTCATAGTCTCTGGTCTCAGTTTTAAATCTTTAATCTATTTTGATTTTATTTTTGTATATGTCAAGAGATAAGGGTCTAGTTTCATTTTTCTGCATATGGACATCCAGTTTTCCCAGCACCATTTATTGAAGAGACTGTGTTTTCCCCCCATATGTTCTTGGCACCTTTGTCAAAGATAACTACACCACAGATGTATGGATTTATTTCTGGGTTCTCTATTCTGTCCCATTATGCCAGTACCATGCTGTTTTGTTTACTACAGCTCTGTAATATAATTTGAAGTCAGGTAATGTGATTCCTCCAGTTTTGTTCTTTTTGCTCAGGATGGCTTTAGCTATTCTGGGTCTTTTGTGGTTCCATGTAAATTTTAGGATTATGTTTTCTATTTCTGTGAAGAATGTCATTGGTATTTTGATGGGGATTGTATTGAATATGTAGATTGCTTTAGGTAGTATGGACAGTTTAACAATATTGATTCTTCTAATCCACAAACATGGAATATCTTTCCATTTTTGTGTGTCTTCTTCATTTGCTTTCATAAGTGTTTTATAGTTTTCATTATAGAAATCTTCTACTTCTTTGGTTAAGTTTATTCCTAGTATTTTATTTTATTTGTAGCTATTGTAAATGGGATTACTTTCTTGGTTTCTTTTTCAGATTGTTTACAGTTGGCATATAGAAATGCTAGTGATTTTTGTATATTGATTTTGTATCCTACAACTTTACTGAATTTGTTTATCAGTTCTAATAGTTTTTTTTTTTTTGGTGGAGTCTTTACATTTCTCTAGATATAAGATCATATTGTCTGCAGACAAGGATAATTTGACTTATTCCTTTCTGATTTGGATGTCCCTTATTTCTTTTTCTTGTCTGATTGCTATAGCTAGAATTTGTAGTACTATATTGGATAACAGTTGTTAGAGTGGGCATCCTTGTCTTGTCCCAGATCTTAGAGGAAAGGCTTTCAGTTTTTATCCATTCAGTATGATACTAGCTGTGGGTCTGTCATATATGGCTTATATAATGTTGAGGTAAGTTCCTTCTATACCCAGTTTTTTGAGAGTTTTTATCATGAAGGGATGTTGAATTTTATCACATGCTTTTTCAGCATCAATTGAAATGATCATATGGTTTTTGTCATTTATTTTTGTTGATATGATGTATCACATTGATTGATTTGCATATGTTGACCATCCCTGCATCCCTGGGATGAATCCCACTTGATCATGATGAATAATCTTTTTCATGTGTTGTTGAATTCGGTTTGCTAGTATTTTGTTGAGGAATTTTGCATCTGTGTTCATCAGAGATATTGGCCTATAGTTTTCTTTTTTGGTTGTGTCTTTGTCTGATTTTGGTATCAGGGTGATACAGGCCTTGTAGAATGTGTTTAGGAGTATCCTCTCCTCCTCAATTTTTGGAGTAGTTTAAGTAGGATTGTTATTAATTCTTCTTTGAATGCTTGGTAGAATTCAGCAGTCAAGCCATCGAGTCCTGGGCTTTTCTTTGACGGGAGACTTTTTATTACCACTTCTCTTTAGTTACTTGTTATTGGTTTATTCAGGTTTTGGATTTCTTCCTGGCTCAATCTTGGTAGGTTGTATGTGTCTAGGAATTTATCCATTTCTTCTAGGTTTTCCAACTTATTCACATATATTTGCTCATAGTAGTCTCTAATGAGCAGTATTGATATATAATGTCTCCTTTTTCATTTATGATTTTATTTATTTGGGTCTTCTCTCTTTTTTCCCTTAATTAGAATTTGTCAATTTTGTTTATCTTTCAAAAAACCAATTTTTCATTTCATTGATCTTTTGCATTTTTTTGTTTCAATTGTATCTATTTCTGCTCTGATCTTTATTATATCTTTTCTTCTACTAATTTTGTGTTTGTTTTGCTCCTGTTCTAAGCCTCATTTTCTTCATCAACAAAATGATGATGAGAATCCTTTGTTGTAAGGAGTAGATGCAACTGGATCTCCAAAGCACTTGGTAGTGTAGGCTTACCATATCTATGCCCTCTACCCCTCAAAGGTGACCATCTGCCTTTCTGATAATTTCCTACTTCTACAAGGGCTCTGCTAGAATTATGCATGGTTGAAAGTAGATTGCACATATGGATTTCAAAAAATAGCTCAAAATTATAGGCTGAAGCCTGATTAGAGGCTATCTGCATCAACAGGGGGTGCCCAAGCTGCTCAAAATCCAGCATTTGAACCTAATAATAATTCCCTATGTTAATAGACAGGGAAAGACTAACTACTGGTTTACCTTTTGTAAACTCAAAACACCAAGATGTGCTACAGAAAGCCTGTCTTTCTAGAATCAGATAGATTGGGTTTAAATACTGGCTTTACAACTTTTGAGCAAGTCATTTTACCACTGAACTTGAGCCTCTTCATCTGTAAAAGAAGGGTTCTAATACCGACTTTAGAGTAGGGACGTAACAAAGAGTGAAGATATTGGATATTTTGTCTATAGTATCTGATCAAATGATGGTGTGCAATAAAGGTAGCTTTTTAAAAACTATATTTTAATGTATTCACAAAATCAAACTATGCTGTTCCTTTCATTCATGTTGCCTCTCTGGGTGAAGACAGTTTTCTCGAAGGGCTGCATCTGCCACGACACATGGAGGCATACTGAAGAGAGAAGCTCTGGGGAGCTTCGATAGAAAGGATTTGAGCTCCAGTTTAGGCTCTGTTACTTACAAGATGGGGGAGGTTAGAATTGCTAAGCCTCTCTGAGGCTCAGCTGCCTGTGCATTCTGTCTTCCAAGAGTTTGGTCTAGTTGCACTGACAGACACAAAAATAAATAATTGTTAAGTGCAAGGGATGAAACAGATGTGTGAAAATCCTGCTATGGGAATTCGGGCGTGAGATCAAACCTGGAAGGGGATATTTGGGGACAGCTTTATGCTTATGGCCCCCAAGTCTTTATCTCCACCCTGGACTTCTTCTGGGGCCCTTAAGACTTATGTCTGCAGCTTGCTGGACATCTCTGGACACCTCACAGCTGCCTCAGCCTCAGCGTGGCCCACCCTGATCACATCAGCTTCTCCTATAAAACCTGGCATGGATATGCCCTCTTTGAGTGGCTGGCACCAAGCCAACCACCCGAGCCATCTCTGTTTCACAGCCCCCAACCCAATGACCAAATCTTGCTGTTGTACCACTGAACTTGCCTTCATACCTCTGCCTTCCTGCCTCCCACTGCTGCCCAGGCCAGGGCATCGTCACCTGTCCTAGGTGGTGCTGGCAGCCTGCTTCCCTCCAGGATGGCCCACGTCTGTCTCAGTCACACCTTGCTGGAAGACCTCCAAAGCCTCTCCATTGCCTGCCCTCGTGACCTGTCCTCTGGTTCCCTTCCTAGCTGTGTCTACAGTGGAGAAGCTCCTTCTCCCACGGAGCCACTGGGTGGCAACGAGACGACGGGAGGGCGGCTCCGGGTTTGCCACCTAAAGCCACCGTTTCCCGGCCGTGTGGCCCTAGGGAAGCCACCTAAGCTCTGTGAACCTCTGATTCCTTGCCTGCTTTGCAGAATTAATGAAATAATAACCTATGATGTACCGGGCACAGGGGAGCACACAGTACATGGTAGCTATTACTATTATTGTCTCAGAAAGTTTTTAAACAGGAATGACGTGATCTGATTTGTGTTTTAGAAAGGTAAACTCTGAAGGCCATGGGGAGCATTGAATGGAGGTAGAAGCAATTCCTTGAGCTTTTCATGGATTTCCATCCTCCAATGTGCAGCTACAGGGCGTGAACTAAAATAAAACCGTAAGCCCCCCAACTGACTGAATGGACCCCCTCTTAGCCATGAGGACCCCAGAAAAACCCTAAAGCTGAGTTGTTGGCCATGAGAAGGGGAGTCAGACGTGCCTTGTCACGTCCCTTTTTGGAGATATTCTTTGTAACAATATGATACTAAATCATTAACAAGCCTAAGGCCATGCGGGACAAAGCTTAACCCACACCTGCAGGCCATCAATTTACTTAAGAGATCACTTGAGTTTTGGTAAATGTCCAGTGGATTGTCTCTGACTAACAGACATCCTTATCTTAAGTTAAAACATTGCAAACCTTTAGGCAAAGCTTCATTTCTTTAACCAGTTACAAATCAAAGAACCTTTAAACCCACCGATAACCTATAAGCCCACATTTTGAGATGTCCCTCCTTTTCCAGCCATACCAATGTACACCCTTCACGTACTGACTTAGGGTCTTACATGTAATTCCTGTCTCCATGAATGCATCAAACCAGACTGTAACCCAACTAACGCAGGCACGTTTTCTCGGGACCTGTTGAGGCCACGTGCTCTGGGCCAGTCACACACATTCAACTCAGAATAAACCTCTTTAAATCATTTTACAGAGTTTGGGTTTCTTTCCACTAACAAGGAAAGGGAGTGAAGGGATCAATTCTGCTGCTGCCTTGTGTGTCGTCGTTACTCTGCCTCCTCTGCCAACAGCAAGAGCAACCGCTGCCACAAAGCAGACATTTCTCCAAGGAGTGTGATTCCTTCTACGGGACAGTGGTATTAGAAACCAAGATCTGAGCACTACATGTGCTTGTTGCTACTGGGATGTTGTTGCTTCTGGGTGCTCTTGGCTGACAGAGCAAGAAAATATATGTGCACGTACTAACCCGTAAATATACACATATCCATAAATATTTATATACGTAACCATCTGTGTCTATATTAAGCTAAAGATGAATTTGTCCTTGTGTTTGCAACTCTACTCAGATCATTCTGGCTTCCTCTCCTTGCTCCTTTAAAACCTCCCATTCCAACAGGGAGAAACCTGGCTCCCACCCTCTGCTGTCCGTTTACTTAATTGTTCAGTTCCATTGTGCATGTACGTTGGTATCAGAACTGATAACTTGTACCCCTGTGGGAAACTGCTTTGTCAAGCAAAGCATAGTGCTTATGCACAATTTCTTTTGCATTTAGTTTTAAAGACTTCACTCATTTCCAAAGTGACTTGGGTCAGCTTCTTTTTCTTCCAGGAAGTTGATTCTTACATTTGAAATACAGTTAGATTGTTTTGTCACATTCTGCATTTCTTCCTGGAATCCCCTGGATTTCTTAAATGATTTTTTAAAAGTTGCATATGATAAGGTCCATTTTTTGTGCTGTAAATACAATAGTTTTAAAAAATACATTGTGCCACATGTCCACAATTACAGTATCATACACAGTAGTTTCACTGCCCTAAAAAACTTCCTGTGTCCCCCCGTTCAATCTTTACCTCCTCTCTCTGGACCCCTGGCAATCACTGGTCCTTTTACTTTTTCTATAGTTTTGCCTTTTCTAGAATGGGTTATAATTGGAATCATACAATAGGTAGCCTTTTCAGATTGACATTTTTCACTTAGCAATATGCATTTAAGATTCATCCATTTTTTTTTTGTGGCTTGATAGTTCATTTGTTTTTAATTGTGGAATAATATTCGCAGTTTACCTGGTCACCTATTGAAGAAGATCCTGGTTACTTCCAGTTTTTGGTGATAATGAATAAATCTGCTATAAACATTTGTGAATAGGTTTTTGTATGGTCCTAAGTTTTTAATTCAATTGGGCTGAAAACAATTGCTAGATTGTACAGTAAGACTATGTTTAACTTTGTAAGAAACTACCAAACTGTCTCCTAAAGTGGCCATACGATTCTTCATTCCTGCCCACAATGAATGGGAGCTTCTGTTGCTTTACATCCTCACCAGCATTTTGTGTTGTAGGTTTGTGAGTTTTTGCCATTCTAATAGGTGTGTATTGGTACCTCGTTATTTTAATTTGCAATCTTTAATGACAAATGATGTTGAGTATTTTTTCATGTAATTATTTTCCATCTGAATATCTTTTTTGTTCAGAATTTTTGCCCATGTTTTAACTGGATTGTCCAATTTCTTATTGTGGAGTTTTAAGTTTTTGTATATTTTGTATACCAGGTCTTTATCAGATACGTATTTTAAAAATATTTTCTCCCAGTCTGTGGTTTTTCTTTCCATTCCCTTAACAGTGTTTTTTGTAGAGCAGACCTATTAAATTTGAATAAAGTCCAACTTATCATTTTTTTCTTTCACACTTCCTGGTTTTGTCGTATGTAAAACTTACCACCAAAGCCAATGTCACCTGGATTTTCTCCTCTGTTAGCTTCTAGTTTTGTAGTTTTACATTTAGGTCTGGGGATCTGTTTTGATTTAATTTTTGTGAAAGGTGTAAAGTCTGTAACTAGGTTTGTGGGGGTTTTTTTTGGCATATGGTTGTCCATTGTTTCTGGGACCATTTGCTGAAAGAACTACTTTTTCTCATTGAATTGCCTTTGCTTTTTTGTCAAAGATCAGTCGACTTTATGTCATAGGTCTATTTCTGGGTTCTCTCTTCTGCTCCAGTGACCTATGTGCCTGTTCCTTCACCAATATCACACTGTCTTGATTACTGTAACTTTATAGTAAGTCTTGAAATTAGGTAGTGTGAGTCCTCCAATTTTGTTCTTCTTTGGTGTTGTTTTGGCTATTCTAGGCCTTTTGCCATTCCATGCATACAAACGTTAGGATCAGTTTGTCAATATCTGCAATATAGCTTGCTGGACTTTTGATTGATAGATTCTATAGATCAAACTGGGAAGAATTGACATCTTCACAATGTTGAGTCTTCCAATCCATGTATATGGAATATCACTACATTTGTTTAGATCTTGTGAACAAAAATAAAATCCTAAGTCCCCCAACTGACTGAACAGACTCTCCTCTAGGCCAAAGGGACCCCAGAGAAACCTTTAAACTGAGTTCCTGGCCATGATGGGATGGGAGGTCAGACACGCCATGTTATACCCCCTCCCTCATTAACCACCATTAGGCTCTTTTTCCTAAGGGTTAAACAGAACCAGCCTTTGGAAAGACTTGCCCCACCACTGATTTCCATCAACCGCCTAATGCTGCTCTTCTCTTTTGTGGTGTTGGCACAATAACTGACCAGCATTCCTTCCTGACAAGAGGCCACTGACCACAGAGTGGTTCTGACCAGCCTGCAAAGGATGCACAGTGAGGGTTTTCATGTCCTCTGCCTTATCTTTTGATGTCAGAGGGCCAAGAACTCCACCCGTGGGTCATGCTAAGGCTGCCATTTTCTGCACACGGACCCCATGAAGCTGCATGAAACTCAATTGCACATGTGCATGTTTCTCCTTTCACAAATGTTCATGACTCCTCCTATAGCTTGTTAAATAAGTATATTCAGCCACACTGCTCAGCATAAATTCCTGCTCCTGTTGTGCCTCCCTTGAAGTACATTCTCTCAGCTTCTGCCTGAGGCTGTTGCTTTCCCGACCTGTCAGATGGCCACCTGGCAAGCTGCAATCCTTTCCAAACTTATGAACCCCATCGTTTTCTTCAGTTGACTATCTACTTTGAGTCCCTTCATCAGAGTTTTATAGTATCCTGCATATAGATACTGCACATATTTTGTTAGATTTATACCTAAGTATTTTAATATTTTGGTAGTCTTTTAAATGGTGTTTTTTAAAAAATTTCAAATTCCAGTCATTTCATTGGTGGTATATAGGAAACCAATAGACTTTTGTATATTAACCTTGTATCCTACAATCTTGCTATACTCACCAATTAGTTTTAGGGTTTTTTGTTTGGTTGTCTGTTTGTTTTTGGTCAATTCTTTGAGATGTTCTACACAGACAATTATGTCACGTGAGAATAAACACAGTTTTATTTGTTCCTTTCCAATCTGTATATGTTTTACTTCCTCTTTTTGTCTTATTACACTAGCTGGGCCTTCCTGTATGATGTTGAATAGAAGTGGTAAGAGAGGATATTTTTGCCTTATTCTTGATCTGAAAGGGAAAGCATCCAATTTCTCATTATTTAAGTATGAGGTTAACTATAAGTTTTTTGTGTAAGTATTCTTTATCAAGTTGAGGAAGTTCCTCTCTATTTATAATATGCTGAGAGATTTTATCATGAATGTATGTTGAATTTCATCAAATACTTTTTCTGTATTAATTGATATGATTGTATGATTTTTCTTTACCCTGCTAATATGATGTATTATATTAAGTGATTTCAGAATGTGGAACCAGACTGGCATACCTGGAATAAATCCCACTTGGTCATGGTATATAATTAATTTTATAAATTGTTGGATTTGATTTGCTAACATATTGTTCAGGATTTTTTCATCTATGTTCATGAGAGGTCTAGCTCTCGAGTTTTCCTTTCTCGTATTGTCTTTATCTGTCTTTGGTATTAGAGTAATACTGTCCTGATAAGATGAGTTAGAAAATGCTCTTTCTGCTTCTATTTTCTAGATGAGATTAAAGAAAATCAGTATTATTTCTCCCTTAAATGTTTGGTAAAATTCACCAGTAAAATGATCTGGGTCTGGTGCTTTCTTTTCTTGGAAGATTACTAATTATTGATTAAATTTCTTTAATAGATGTAGGCCTATTTAGTTGATCTACTTCACTTTTTGTGAATCCTTTTATCTTGTGTCTTTTAAGGGATTTGTTCATTTCACCTAAGTTATCAAAATTGTGGGCCTAGAGTTGTTCATAGTATTTCTTTATGATCCTTTAATGTCCATGGGATCAGTAGTGATGACCACTCTTTCATTTCTGGTATTGGTAATTTGCATATTCTCTTTTTTCCTTTGTTAGTCTGGCTAGATGTTTGTCAATTATATAGGTCTTTTCAGAGAACCGGGTTTTAGTTTCATAAAATTTTCTCTATTGTTTTTATCTTCATTGATTTTTGCTCTAATTTTTTAATCATTTTTTTCTGATTGTTTTAGGCTTAAATGGCACTTCTTTCTTTATTATTCTAAGGTTAAGTTTAGATTATTGATTTTTAGATCCTTCTTTTCTACTATATGCATTTAATGGTATAAATTTTCCTTTAAGCATTACTTTTACTGTATTCCACAAATTGTAATAAGTTTTATTTTCATTTTCATTTGGTTCAAAATATTTTTACACATCTCTTGAGACCTTTTCTTTGCTCCATGTGTTATTTAGAAGTGTGTTGTTTAATCTTCATATATTATGGGAAAGTCTACTTATTTTTCTGTTATTAATTTCTACTTTAATTATCTGGTGACCTGAGAGCATACTTTATATGATTTCTATTCTTTTAAATTTGTTGTTACATTTTATGAGGCAGAATGGGGTCTATCTTGGTGAATATTCCGAAGAGTGTGTGTTCTGCAGTTGTTGAAGAGTATCTATAATTGTCTGTTACATCAAGTTGATTGATAGTGCTATTTAAGTCAACCACATCCTTACTGGTTTCCTGCCTGCTTGATCTATCAATTACTGAAAGAGGGGTGAGGTCCCCAACTATTATAGTGGATTTGTCTATTTTCCCTTGCAGTTCTGTCATATTTTGCCTCACATATGGTGATGAATTGATCCCTTTACCATGTGTCCTTCCCCTCTTTATCCCTGTTAAATTTCCCTGTTCTCAGGTCTGTTTTGTCTGAAGGTAATACAGCTTACCCCAGCTCTCTTTGCCTAGTGTTAGCCTGGTATATTTTTCTCCATCCCTTTACTGTTAGCCTATCTCAGTCTTTATAATTAAAGCAAGTTTCTTGCAGACAACATATATTTGGATCTTTTTTTAAAAAATCCACTCTGACAATCTCTGTCCTTAGTTGATGTTTTTAGTCCATTCATTTTTTAAGTGCTTATTGCTATTGTTGTATTAACCTCTACCGTGTGTGCAACCATTTTCCATTCATGGATCTTTTCCTTCTTTCCTTCCCCTCCCTTTTATGCCTCGTCTTGTTTTGATGAAGCATTTTCTCTTATTTCCACTTAAGCTTCTCTCTTAACATATCAATTACACTCACAATTATTGGGAGGCTCTACTAGAGTTTCAGATAGGCATTTTAACCTAATCGAAATCCACCTTCAAATAACACTATACTGCTTCACGTGTGGTTCAAGTAACTTACGACAGAATATTCCCATGTCTTCCCTCCCGTCCCGTGTGGTACTGATGCTATGCATTTCACTTTTTCATAAGCTATAATGGCCCAGTGGATTACTATTGGCGCTTTGAATTGATCTTTTAGATCAATTAAGAGAAAGAAAAGTAAAATATTTTATTTTACATTCACTTGTTCCTTCTCCAACGTGCCTTCTTTACATAGACCTGAGTTTCTGACCTATACCCCTCTCCTTTCCCCTGAAGAACTTTGCTTTCTCTTTTTCTTTTTTATGTTTGTTTGTCTTTAACATTTCTTGCTGGCCATGTCTGCTGGAAATGAATTTCCTCAGTTTTTGTTTATCTGAGAAAGTCTTTACGTCTCCTTCACTTTGGAAAGTGAATTTCACTAGATATAGAATTCTAGGTTGGTGGGTTTCGGGCTTTTTTTCCTTTCTTTTCACACTTGGAACGTTTCACTTTACGCGCTTCACGCTGGTGCGGTCTCTGATGAGAAGTGCGCTGCGGTGCTTGTCCCGGTTCACCTGTGGCTTGGTGTCCCCCTGTTCCCTGGGCTCCTCTCAAGCTTCTCCCGTGGACTTGGGTTTCCCTCAGTCTGAATATGATGCGCCTTTGTTCAAATTTATCTTGCTTGGTGCTCCGTGAGCACCATGTGTCTGTGCTTCGGTACCTGTCTTTGATATTGAAAAATTCTCAGCCATCATTACTTCAAATATTTCTTCCGCCCCACCGTGTGCGGTGCTGCAGCTGTGTGTCCGCTGCGCCGTCTGTGCTCGCCCACGTGTCTCGGGCGTCCCGTCTTGCTTTTCTTTCTCTTTTGTCCTCACACTGCGGTTCGGGAAGTCGCCACTCGCACATCTTCAAGCTCACTGACACTTCCCTCGTCCGAGACCAGGCTACTGATGAGCCCGTGAAAGGCGTTCTTCGTTTCTCTTACGGTGTTTGTGATTTCTGACATTTCCTTTTGATCCTGTCTTAGAATCTCCATCTCTCTGCTTGTATCACCCATCTGTCCTTGCATGTTGCCCACTTTTTCCATTATAGCCCTTAGCACATTAATCGTAGTTATCTTAGATTCCCTGTTTAATAATTCCAGAGTCTGTGCTATATCTGAGTCAGGCTCTGATGCTTGCTAGATCTCTCAGACTGTGTTTTTTCTTGCTTTGTAGTATGATGCCTTGAATGTTTTTGTAGAAATCCAGATGTGATGTATCAGGTAATAAGAACTGAGGTAAACAGGCTTTTAGTGTGAGGTTTTATATTAATCTGATTAGGAATTGGGCTGTGTTTAATGTTTCCTGTAGCCGTAGGTGCCAGAGGACTCAAATGGCTTGGGTATCTTTGTTTTCTGCCTCATCTTCCGCCTTTGGCCTTCCTAAGAGCTCCTCCTTAGATGGCGTCTGTGTCTGGTAGCGCTTTCAGCTGCAATCCACTGTCGCTGTGCTGCAGCTCTGCTGGCGCGGTAGGGCATGGGAGGAGCAGCAGTCTGTAACCTTCAGATTCATCCCAGTCCTTCAGTGGGCCTGTGTCTCTGGGCTGTGACCCTCACGAGTGTTTCTTAGCTTCCCCTCCCTTGAGGAGACAGGAAGGACAGAGGGGCTGGGTCAGGGAACGCCTTCCCTCCAGGTGGGTAAGGTCTGTTAATGTTATGCAGAAAGTGTTGGGCTTGGTCCACCCACGGTGGTTGCTTTCTCCTCTTCCTACCAGAGCCATGAGGGGGTCTCTTTTGGCTCTTTACTATGAGACTCTGGTGTGGTTCCTGCTGGCGAAACCTACAAAACTATGAGGGACCCCCCCTGAGACTGCAGCACCCTGGAGTTTCTCCCTGAACTTCTTTTAACATTTCTTACAGGACAGGTTACACAAGTCCACTCTCAGCCCTCAGCAATTCATCAAAATGATCACTTAAGTGTTCTTAGAGTTTATGGCTCCAGCAGCTTCTAACTCACGGTAAGCAGGTCTCAGCTGTGACTCTGTAGATGGGCCTGTCTGTCCAGATTTTGGGGTGGTAGTTTGCCCTGCAACCTCAGTTCTTTGATGGGTCCAAGAAAAGCCGTTGATTTTCACTTTGTTCAGGTTTTTTTTTTTTTCTTGTTATACCAACAGGAGCAAAAACTTCCAAGCCTTACACACTGGAGCTGGAACTGGAAGCGGTTTGACCCGTTTACCTGTCTTCCATTTCTCCTGTCACCGTGTTCCTGTCTTCTCCTTCAATTCTGGCACATGGCAACACATAATAGTTGTTTCAATGTCCTCATCTGTGAATTCTTTCACTTATGTCATTTCTGGGTCAGTTGCTGTTGATTAACTTTTGTCATGCATATGGATCATATTTTCCTACTTCTTTGCATGCCTGATGATTTTCAACTAGATGCCATACGTTAGGGTTTTTTTGGATTCTTTTAAATAGTTTTGGACTTTGTTCCGGCATGCTGTGGGGTCATTTGGGATCAGTTGAATTGTTTAAGGCTTTATTGCAGCTTGAGATATAATTTTTATACTTTAGAGTTCACCTATATAAAGTGTATAGTATAATTTTAGTATATTGACAGAGTTGTACAATCATAACTATAGTCTAATTTTAGAAAATTTTAATTGCCTCCCCCAAATCTTGTCCCTGCTAGCAATCACTCCCCCAAAACCCCATGTTCCCACCTACCCCCGCCCTAGCCCTAGGCAACCACTAATCTATTTTCTGTCTCTATAGATTAGTTGAGACATACTTTTTAGCTTTTTCATGCTGAGTCTAGAGTTCATTTATTCCCAGTACTAAGGCAATATCCGTCAGAGGACTCTAGCTGATCTATCACACTCTGGAAGGAACATGAAATAGTCCCGGGCCTTTGTGAGCTTTGGGAGTTGTCTGGAATTACTTTTTTGGTGGTTCTTTTTCCTCCCTGACAGTTTCCTCCCATGCTTGCATAGATCATCACTCAGACAAAGGCTCAAGGGGAACCTGCTGTAGATCCTAGTGTTCTTCCTATCTCTCTCCTTCCTCTCCAGTATCCTCTCTCCTAAGCTCTAGTGACCTCAGTCTCCTGAAATCCCGTTCTCTGTCTCCTTGACTCATGGAGACCGCTGGCCTCTGCTTGGGTTGTTTCCTATAATTTGGCCTGTTCTCTAGCTATTTAAATTGGGGATTTAAATTCAACCTCTGTTACTCTATCATAGCCAGAAATCCTTCCATATTATTTTGAAGCAAATCCCAGACATCATATTATTTCATCCATAAATATTTCAGTATGTATCTCCAAAAGATAAGTAGTCCTTTTTTTTTTCTTTTAGCACAAACCAAGCCAATTATTAACTCTAAGAAAAACAAAAAGTTACAAAAAGAAGGAAATTTGATTTAAATGCACTGCATGGCTCAGCTTTAAATAAGATTTATTGGTTATTAGTTATAATGTTGTAAATGCCAAATATTTACTTAAAGTCATGCTTTAATTCCATTGGTTAGCTGGAAAGAGAAGAAAGATGCGCGTGTGTCTGTGCAAGTAACAGAGTTAAATCCTCATCTCCCAGAGTGCAAAGTCAATACATAAAATGGATGATAAAACACTGAGAAGTTGTAATATGTTCCTTTAGAAATATAAATGTCAATATCATGAGAAACTGCTAAACAATTGAAAGTAGTTGCTTCTGGGAAAAAGAAATTAGAGTTAAGGAACAGCAAGCTGCCATAAAATTCATTCAATTATTTACCTTTAAGCTTTGTTCATGCATTTTTATTAAAAACCTCAAAGGCCTCGGCATTTGGGATCAGGGCGTTCTGGGTTCATTCTTGGTTCTGTCACTTCCTGAGTGTTTGACTTCAGGCACGTCACTTAACCTCTCACAGCCTCACGGTCCTCATTTGTGAAATGGAGACTGTGTTATTGACCGTGCAAGCTGGCTGTGAAGATCAGAAAGACAAAATGTCCAGTGTTGAGCACAACATCTGGAAAATTGTAAGTGCTTTAAGTTGGTATGAAGAGGAGCCTCGTAGCAGGATGGGAGGTGCACACATGGCATTGTCAGGGGACAGCCCTGATGTCACGCTCTGAGTAGCCCCTAGGACTAGCTGTGGGGCCCCGAATAAGTTCCTTGACCTCCTTACTACTGATTTTATTCACCTGTAGAACGAGGACATGAAATAGTACTCACCTCTGATTATTGTGAGGATTAAAACAGAAAGCAAACTCCTGATACCTGGTACATATTAAGTGCCTAATCAATGATGGCTGGTCATGTTATATTATGGATGGAATTATGTTGACATTATAATCATATAACATAATATAAAAATTATATATTGGTTTTATTGTTGCTATTCAGTTTTTAAATCATGTTAATGAAAATTTAGTGATGTGAGAAAACTTTAGTAAATATTGGTAACTAAAAAAAAAGTGGATTAAATAACAGTGCCTAGCCTTCAATCAATATCTGTTCCATAAGTGAATTAAGGAAGGAAGGAAGAAAGGAAGAATGGAAGCAGCCTTGTTTGTTTTTTTTTAAAAGTGAATACATACAAATGAAAAAAAGAACTTGAGGAAAGTAGAACAAAACGTTAACATTGCTTGCTCCTAGCGGATTGATCACGAGTGATTTTCTTTTGTTTTTCCTTTGTGCTTTTCAGTAGGTTCCAAATTTGTTAAAATGGACCTCTATTGCCTTTGTAATCAGATAAGAGCACAAGAAATTATATCTAAAATCAGAGGTTTGGAATGGAGACAATGATTTTTCATATTTACCTTGTAATCACATTACTAGTTTAGGAGTATCTAAAACCCATTTCACATAGCAATAATAAACCATAAAACAACTCTTCTTACCAATTATTATACTTTTCTATGATTGAGTAGATTTGAGTGATCTGCAGACACTCACCTTGTCAGGTAAATATTGACTTCCACTGCATATAAAAGAAAAACCTACTAGTGACATAAATAAAATAACTGTTTAATTTTCTCTCACATGATACACAACCCAGAAGTAGGCAGTCTGGGCTGGGAGAAGAGTTCTATGATGTCATTAATGCCATCTTTCTGCTTGGCCATCCTAGGTGCATAGCTTCCACCCTCAGGGTTATCTTGTGGTCCCAAGATGGCTGCTGCAGCTCAGATCATCACATCTTCATTCCAGACCAAGGGAAGTAGAAAGGAAAACAGCGAACTATACCAGCTATGTCAGTTCCCTTTAGAGAGCTTTTCCAGAAGTCCCATTTAGTGACGTCTGCTTGTAAATCATTGACCAGAATTGAGTCCCATGACCACCCAAGCTGCAAGGGAAGATGGGAAAGGTCATTCTTAACAGGCATCCCCCAAATTGGGATTCTCTAGTAAGACAGAAGGGGAGAAAGGATTTGGGTGGGCAACTCAACATCTCTGCCAAACTCCCATGTGGCCAGTGAGGGATGGGGCAGAAATAGTCCAGCCACCACTCTGTGTTATGAGTAACAAAGAGTAATATCAGGACTGGACAATTTTTGTATGTGATGAAACAGGGGCTCAGATAAATAACTCCCACAGAGCCACCCCGCTGACTTAATTCCAGAGCCAGGTTTCTAACTCAAGTTTGTCTGACTCTGAAGCCATGTTCTTTCTCATACACCCTGACTTCACTGGTCTGAAAGCTGAATTGTTAATTCATTTATTCTTTCAACCATTTCTATGTACCACTTACTTCTGGGCACCTAGCAGATATTTAGTAAATATTTGTCCAATGAATGAATGAGTGAGTGAATCTCTCTTGAAGAGGAGCTCACTGTCTATGTGGGGACACTGATCCGGGCCCCACAGAGCCATCTACAGTGTTGTGAAGCACCAAAGACAGAGCCCCCCTATTTCTGGGAGCACCCCAGGAAAACTTCTCAAAGGATATGACATTGCATTGGAGCCTGGAGGTCCGAGCAGGGTGAAGGAAGCGCATGCAGGCAGAAGGAACAGCATGACCTCGGGCAGAGGCATGTTGGGAGGGCTGTAGGGATTTTGGTGTGGTTGGGGAGATGGGGTGAGGGGGCTCCAGAGCTGAAGGAGGCTGTGTGGGCAGGGCTGGTCCTGGGGGCTGGACCCTCCCAGAGACTCATGTCCTTGTGGGGAGCAAGGTGAGGAAATGAGTTTTGGTCTGTGGAGCTCAGTCTTGGGCATCTGATGGTGACTACTCTGTGTACTCCCCACAGTATTTATAACCCCTCACCCCCACTTGTACTTGTTGAGTTCTCTGTGACTCTGTTTTTGGATTTTACAAAGTGAGCATCCAACATGATATTGCAGAGAATTCTGCTGATTTGTCCTGAAGCCCTGAATTATGTGAGTTTCCTCTTTCCTGTTGGGGATCTGGGAGGACTGACTCACCAAGGGCTTCCCACAGAGTCACCCTTGGCTCACTGGCTTCCCTGACTGACTAGGCTGTGCTTGTGTGAAGGTTAATTAATACGGGGTCCCCAAGCTTTCCTTAGAATTGCATCTCTTGTGTGTGTGTGTGTACATGTGTGTGTATATGCATGTGTGTGCATGTGCATGTGTAGGTGTGTGTGTGTGTGTGTGCATGTGTATGTGTGGGTGTGGGTGTGGGTGACTGTGAAGGGGAGATGGGAGTAGATAAGGAAATTGAGTTATTTCCAGAAAAAGAAATGTGAATCTCAGATGGCTCCATGGAATCAAGGGTTTATCTCAGGAGTGGGGAACCTGTGGCCTTAAGGCCACATGTGGACTTCTAGGTCCTTAAGTGTGGCCTTTTCACTGAATCCAAATTTTACAGAACAAATCCTTTTATTTTTATTAATACACTTTTGTTTGTCTTTTATATTTTCATTTTATTTTTTAAAATGAATGTATTTAAAACACCAAAGAATAAAATAAGTTTCAATGAAATAATCCTCCTAGATTGACCGGCACAATGAGAACATTAGTAAACCATGAGGGCTAAATTGACGTGTGCTATGCTCATGATTTAGTTCTAACTTCCCCACCTGACTGGCGCCACTACCGCATGAGGCTGGTTGGTGAGAGTTTATGGGGGTCGAGTACATCAGTCTGTTATCAGCTTTTGACAACGGTGCACTGTGTTTCTGTCTGGAGTGGAATTTGTGAATAGTTGCACAGCTTGACAGTATTTTTTAATTCTGTCTGTTTAACAGCTCATCATGTCAAAGAAAACCAAGAAAATGCTGAAGGAAACAGATTTTTCAATGAGGACTCGGAATTGCAATATTATCTTGTTTCTGGTAAAGATAAGATGATTTGCTTGCTTTATGATACCACAATATCAACATTAAAGAAATTCAATGCTCATTAGCTTTATAACACTAATAAGGACCACAACTATTTTAAATTAAAGGGAGAGGTGCAAAAGATTGTATTGCAGAAATTAAAAGATGAAAAGCAAAGACAATTCTTTCAAGCAGCAATAAGACCTGGAAATAATGCCACTGAAGCAACTTATAAAGTAGTTTATATACTCGGGAAAAAAGGGGAGCCATTTAGTGACGTAGAAATTGTGAAAGGATGCGTTGTCGAAGTTGTAAGATGCTTAGACCCTGATAACATTTCAAAGTACAAAGAACTGCTTCTTTCAAGGAGAACCATAACTGATTGGCAGCATGAATTAGCCTTCAACTTAACAACGTCATGCAATACTTCAAAAGGAAAATACGTATTATCCAATCACTTTGGATAAATCAACTGATACTACAGTGCAGGGGCAGGTTTTATACTTCATTCAGGTCATAACAGGAAATTTTCTTTGCTACAAAGAGTTATTCACTTTGGGCACTCCTATGAGCGAACATGGGGAATAGATATCTTCAACAACTTTCAAGACAAATGTCATGAAGTTGGACTGAATTTGGTAAATGTAGTGAGTATATGTACAGATGGTGTACCTTCCACGACAGGAAAACATGAAGGGTTTATTGCACAGATTAAAAAAAAGTATAATAGATCCAGACGCTTTCATTTCTTTTGTATCTTGCATCAGCAAAATCTCTGTGCTAAAGCTACTATTTTAAGTGACACTCTGCAACAAGTTATAAGTATTGTTAACTATATCTGTGCAAATGCAACACGGCATTGTCAGTTTTGTAACATGCTAAAGTTGAACTATGAGGCATTCCGAGTGGATTTGCCATATCATTCTAAAGTGCATTGGCTATTACAGGGACAGGTGTTAGTCAAAATTTTATTTCTGTGAGAAAAGATAGTTAAATTTTATGAAGAACAGAATCAGTAATGTGAATTATTGAAAGAAGATTTCTATAGGAATGCAGCATTTCTGTGTGATAGCATGTCAAATCTAAATGACTTGAATATTTCTTTGCAAGGTAAAACTAAGTCTATATATGATATGTGGCAGAAATTCCAAGCATTTCAAGAAAAGCTATCTTTTTTCAAAACACTTCTTCAAAAGGAAATTTTGGATGAACATTTTCTCCAGTTAGCAAAGGTCAATGATGAGCAGGATGACATATGCGAATAATTTGAAGACTACGCAGCTGTTACAGACCTATTAATTGGAGAATACAATGAAAGGTTCACTGACTTTGAGACTCATGACATCACACTCAAATTAGCATTTCAGCCTCACCTAGTTGATATCACCAAGGCACCTAAAGAACTACAGATGGAATTGATTGAGCTCTCAGTAGATGACATTTTAAAGTCATTGTTTGATGCTAAGAAAGATCCAATTGATGCTAAGAAAGATCCAATTGAAATATGGAAAAATGCAGTAGAATACCCACACCTTTGGCAACATGCCCAAAAAATGCTTCTTGCTTTTCAACCACTTGTTGCTGCGAATCTACATTCTCCTACCTAACCCAAATCAAGACACCCTTAAGGTCACAAATGACTGATACCCACCTAGAGGATCAACTGAAACTGCGGACCTCCATGCTGCAACCAAATATTCAAATGCTTTCCAACAAAGAGCAGACACAACAAAGTCATTAAAAAGTTAGTTAACTTTCAAATTAACAAATAGTTTTCATTTTTTGAAATTATTAAGTACATAGTACTTAGACTTTTACAAAATAATGTACATTTTTAAGTATATCTAATTGAAGTTTCTTGAATGTAGCCTTATTTGATTACAGCTAAATTAATGTGGCCTTTGAACATGAAAAGTTTCCCTACCCCTGGTTTATCTAATTCCTTTTGTAGTGGGTCCAACATTTGCCAACTTACAGATACAGTTTGCAAAAACATAATATTCTCTTTTTCTGTAACCACCTAATTTCCATTTCTAGCCAATCTTTCCTCTGCAAAAACGTAATCAAGTCATGGCCAGGTAAGCCCCATCAAATTCAGTGATTTCTCAGTCAATTGTAGTTTAAACTCAGGTGATTTCAGGGTTTCTCTCTCTCCCTTCTCCCACAGCCAGCATTTCGGTTTAGGTGGGGGTGGACTCGCCCAGACCCACCTGCCCAGACCCCTCTCACGGCCCCTGTGCCAACACCACAGCTCCAGACAGGAGGCAGGTGCAAGTTCCCTCTCAGGTTCCCTGACAATCTCACCTGGGGTTTCTAATATCCCCCCCGTTACCCTCCACCCCCATGGTTTTGCCTGGAGGGGGATTTGGTGTGGAACTCCTTCCAGAACATGCTCTCATCAGCATCTTCCCCACAGCACCTCACCTCCTGTTGAGTTAGAAAACTAGCTTTTATTCATAATGTGTTTCTGCCAACTCCATTGTTTGTGGTATAATCTTTATACCGACAACTCCTACGTGTGGGAAACTCTTTGGATTGTCTAAAGCTAACCTCTTGATGTTTACATCCCTGGGCTTCAAAATTGTGTCTTCTATGGATGTTAACAGATTGTCTTGAAAGTCGGTGGCTGAGAATTTAACTCTGATCTCTACTGTGTCATTCAGATGGGAAGCCAGGTATGTGGGGTGCTGCTGCCTGTCTGGGGTGGATGGTGATGCTATAGGAAATGGGCGTGGGGTGGGAGAGATCTTGGTTAGCTCAGGCTTTACCCTGTTCCAGTGCAGGTCACCAAAAGTGTCTCTTGCAGTACCTGGTAGGGGCTCCAGAGGTGTCGGCTAAGTGAGTGGGTGTCTGAAAAATGAGGACTTACCAGCAAGCTTGTCCCAGACATAGCTGAGTTAGCTTGGACTGAGGACGCCAATCCTCAGAGCCTCTGTTCCCATCATTGTAAGTCAGTAAAATAAGGAATTCTGCCCTGCCTGCCTCACTTAGGCAATGCGGGGGGAGGGTAGAGGGTGGGAGGAATCGTCTATATTGGGGGCAGAGAAAATCATTGGCTACTGGTACTGTTGGGGGCAGAGAAAATCACTGGCTACTGGTACTGCTGAGGCTGGCGGTGGGCGCAGGAACACCAAGGAAGAGCCTGGGAGAGCTGCTTGTTACCAGGAGCCAGGCTGTGGGTACACTGCCCCTGACACCATGCCGTGACCCTTTTGCCCAGAAGGAGCCAATCCTGACAACTCACTATGTTGCCAGGGACTAATAGCACTTCATGTATAATAACCCATTTATGCCTCACAACAACTCTGCAAAGGAAGGACTATTATTATCACCCCCATTTTATAGATGGGGAAACTGAGGCACTATAGTTAAATACTGCGCACAGACTCATGAGCTTGTAGGTGATGGGGGCAGGCTTAGAACCTGGGCAGCCTACCCCGTGAGCCTGTGTCCTCATCAGATGACAAGGTTGCGTGGTTGGTCCCAGAGGGCTAAGTGTGTTGGTTCTTTTAGGAGGTGCAAATAAAAGCTGACGTCCTAGGAGTCAGTCAGCGCTTGTTGAATTGACGTGAAAACAAGGAGTTACTGATGTCGTGCCTTCCAGGGCTTCAGTTCTCATCTACAAACTAAGCCCAAGCATCTCTGCCGTATGCGTGTGTCCGTGTGTGTGTGAGTGTGTGCGTGTGTGTGTGCATGTGCGTGTGTGCACGCACATGCGCATATTGATTGAAGGCAATGACAAAGCCTGAGAGATTACCGCGGGGGTGGCAGGTAGAGTTGAGTGTCCCTGCACACTGATGGTAGGTCGGAGCTCTAGAAGGGAAGAAAGGAAGTCACATGTGCTGAGCACCTTAGAGAGGCGTGACTTTCTCTCTCTCAGGGGATCGTGTTTAACTCTCAAGACCTCGTGAGGTAAACAACCGGCTCCAGCTACCCTGGTACTGGCCTTTGCCTCAATGGCTTGAAAAGTATCAGGGTATTTTCTGCTTCAGGGTCTTTGCACCTGATCTATTCCTGCTTCCTGGAATGCCTCTCCTCCCTGCAACATGTGTGCATGTGTGCGTGTGCAGGTGTGCACGCACACACACACCATCCTTGTTCTTCTACCTGGCTAACTTCCTCTTTAGGACCTAACTTAAATGTCCCTTCCTTGGGGACGTGTTCTCTGACTCCAGACCAAGGTCAGCCCTCTACTTATGCTTTCGTGGCCCCTCCATGTCTTGTTTGAAACACTCCTCACCGTGGTAAATCACACATGTCAGTGTGCCTTGCTGGCTGTCTTAGTCCACTCAGACTACTACGACAAAGTACCACAGACTGAGTGGCTTATAAACAACAGGTATTTATTTCTCACCATTCTGGAGGCTGGAAGTCTGAGGTCAGAGTACTGGCATGGTCAGGGTCTGGCGAGGGCCTCTTCCAGGTTGCAGACTGCTGACTTCTCGCCGTATCCTCACATGGCGGAGAGAGCTAGCTAACCCTCTGGCCTCTTCTTACAAGGGCACCGATCCCACCAGGAGGGCCTCACCTTCATGATCTAATCACCTACCCAAAACCCCACCTCCTAATACCATCACGTTGGGATTAAGGTTTCAACATATGCATGTGGGGGGGACACAGACATTGAGTCCATTGCACTGCACATGAACTCAGTGTGGGCAGTGGCTTTGTCGTCTTCCTCACTCCATCCCAGCACCTGGCACAGGGCAAGAGATGTGCTACCTGCTCAGTGCATATCTGTTGAACAAATGAGTGATGAATTAGTAATCATCTATTTTTATACAAAAGGAAAACAAGGCTCAGAGACACGCAGTGACCTGCTCAGAGTTGTACCACTGGCGAGGGGCACTGCCACGCCTGGGACTCTGAGCTTACAGTGGCAAAGACATCCACAGGCCAGGGAGAGACTTGCTTCAAAGCACCGTGGAGAGGTCAAGAGGCTGAGAGGAAAGGACGGGAAGTCATTCCCGCATTCCAGACAGGTACCGAGAGAAAGGAAGCCACGTACTTTGCAGGAGCGTGTTTTCTACCCTTCCGACTCACCTTATCCCAGCACTCCACGGAGACCTGCCTGACTCCTCTCTTTGAAATAACAACTCCCTCCCCTTCTCTCTTCTCCACCCCCTCTTGTGTTTCTCTGAATGTTCATCACCGTCTAACACTCTACCTATTGACTGGGTGGGTTGTTTATTGTCTGCAGCCAGCACTGGGATAATGGGCTTGTTCACAGCTATATCCCAAGTGCCCAGAACAGTGCCTGACACCTAGTAGGCGCTCAATAAATAATTATAGACTGAAAGAAAATGGGTGAATAAGAGTTTCCTCCTTTTTTACATACCCTGATTTCTCCCTTAAAAATCTGCATTCGTACAGAACAATTTTATTACCACAGTTAGACTAACACTCTGCTGTCTGGAAAGGTCAGAAGCAGCTGGAAAAGCTAAAATTAAAATTTTTAAATTCATTAGCATGGATGAGTGTGCAGTGCTGGGGAACTCTCAGACCCTTGTTGGGCTGGGTGAGATTAAAATTTAAAGGGCTTCTCTGAAAAGAAGCTCTGCCTCCCCACAAGCTTGCCAGCAGTAAATGTTGTCCAAGTTTTAGAATTTTGGTGATCTGATAGGTGAGGAATAGTAAATTAATGTAGTTTTTTAAAAAAAAAACTGTATTGAGGTATAGTTGATATACCATAAACTGCATATTTAAGATGTGCACTTTGATGTGCTTTGAAATATGGATACATCTGTGAAACCGTCTCCACAATCAAGACAATGAATGTCTCCACCCTCCACAAAAGTTTCTTTGTGGCTCTTTGGAATCCCTCCCTCATCCCCAGGAAAGCACTGACCTGCTGTCTTACTACAGATTAGTGTGCATTTTAAAGCATTTTGTATAAATGGCACCAAACAGCATATAATCTTTTTTCTTTGACTTTTTTCACTGAGCTTAATTATTTTGAGTTTCATCCATGGTGTTGTGAGTATCAGTAGTTCATTCTTTTTATTGCAGAGCAGTATGGACGCACCATAAATTGTTTATACATTCTCTTACTGATGGAAATTTGGATTGTTCCCAGTGTGGCCATCACAAATAAAGCTGCCGCAGACATTTGTGTATGTCTTTGTGCGAAAATGGACTTCCATCTCTCTTGGATGTATACTGTGAGTGGAATTGCTAGATCATATGGTAAGTGTACGTTAAACATCGTAAGAAGCTGCCACACTGTTTTCCAAAGCGGTCGCACCATTTTACAGCCCACGAGCAGTGTATGAGCGTTTTGACTCCTCCACATCCTCACCAGCAATGAGTGCGGTCGGTCTGTTAAATTTCAATCATTATAACAGGCAAGTGGTGGTTTCTCATCACAGTTTTAATTTGGTTTTCATGTGTTTGTTTGTTAACCATATATCTTCTTTGGTGAAGCATCTGGTTAGATTTTTTGAGTTGTTTGTTTTAATACTTTTGAGTTTTGAGAGTTCATTATATATTCTGGATACAAATCCTTTATCAAATATGTGGTTTGGGAATATTTTCTCCCATTCTGCAGCTAGACTTTTCATTCTTTCAACGGTATCTTTTGAAGAGCAGAAATTCTTAATTTTGAGGAAGCCCAATTTGTTAACTTTGTCTTTTATAGATTTTGCTTTTGGTGTCTACCTAAGATATTTATTCAACTCAAGGTCACAAAGGATTTTTCCTATGTTTCCCTCTAGAAGATTTATAGTTTCAGGCTTTACGTTTACATGTGTAATCCATTCTGAGGGGTTTGGTAGTGTATGGTGCAAGCTATGTATCAAAGTTCTTTTCTTCTTTGCATATGCAATTGTTACAGCATCGTTTTTTTAACAAGACTTCTTTTTCCATTGCATTGTTTTGTTGAAAATCAGTTTTATGCATATGAGTGAGTCTATGTCTGTATTCTCTCTTCTGTTCAATTGATCTATTTGTTAAAATTTTGACACCAACAGCACAGTTACTTGATTATTGTAACTTTATGATGTCTTAACTCAGGTTAGATATATAAGTTGTTCTTTTACGAAGTAAGTTGTTTTGGCTACTATAGGTCCTTTGCGTCTCCATACACATTTTAGAATTACTTGCCAATTTTGACAAAAACCTGCTGTGATTTTGATTCAGATTGTGTTGACTCTATAGATCAGTTTAGGAAGAATCCACATCTTAAGAATATTGAGTCTTCCAACCCACAAATACAGGATAGCTCTCCATTTATGTAAGTCTTCTAAAAGTTCTCTCATCAATGTTTTAGTTTTCAGTGTACTTTTGTCAGATTTATCCATAAATATTAAATATTTTTGATACTGTATTATTATTTTAAATTTTCAATTTCTGTTTTTTTCATTGATAACATATAGAAATGCAATTGGCCTTTGCATGATTACAAGGATCCCACAAGCTTGCTAACCTCGCTCATTAATTTTGGTGGCTTTTTTGTAGATTCCGTCAAGTTTTCTATTTAGACAATCATGATGTCTTTGAATAAAGACAATTTTACATTTTCCGTTCCAATCTGGATGCCTTTTATTTCTTTTTCTTGCCTTACTGCACTGGCTAAAACCTCCAAGACAATGTTTAGTAGAAGGGGTGAGAGCAGATATAATTGACTAATTCCTGATTCAGTTGTTCATTGTATGAGATCAGCTCTAGGTTTTTCGTGGATGCCCTTTATGACGTGGAGGAACTTCCCTTCAATTCCTACTTTGTTAATAGTTTTAATCAGAAGTGGGTGTTGCATTTTGTCAAATGCTTTCTCCCTCCCCCCAACTACTGAGATGGTCACATGGCTTTTCTTTTTTGTTCTTTTATAGGGTGAATTACACTGATTGGTTTTAATATATTAAATCAACTTTGCGTTCTTGGGATAAACTCGACGTGATCATGATATACTATACTTTTTTGCAATATGTTATAAGTTGCTATTCACTTAAATTTTGTTAAGAACTTTTGGATCTAAGTTCATGAGGAATATTGATCTTTGGTTTTCTTTTCTTGTAATATCTTTGTCTGGTTTTGGAATCAGGATATTGCTGGCCTCATAAATGAGTTGGGAAGTATATTCTCACTTCACTTTTCTGGAAGAGTATGAGAAGAATTGTATTATTTCTTTCTTCTATATTTGTTCAAATTCACCAGTGAATTTTGGCACCTGGCATTTTCTTTATTGGAAGGCTTTAAACTAAAAGTTCAATTTCTTTGAATATATCGATCTTATCTGTTTCTTCCTGAATAATCTTTGGTAGTTTATGTACCTCAGGGAATTTGTCCATTTAATCTAAGTTGTTTAATTTATTAGCACAAACAGTAAATTATTTCATGATATGTTCGTGTTACCCTTTGAATTTCTGTAGAACCGTAGTGATGTCACTGCTGTCCTTTCTGATTTTGGTAACCTGTGTCCTTCCTCCCTCCCTTTCTTCCCGTCCTTCTTTCCCTTTTTTGTTTTTCTTTCCTGACCAGCCTGGCGAGAGGTTTATCAACTTTATTGATCTTTCCAAAGAACTAACGTCTAGCTTCATTGATTTTCTCTTCTGTTTTTCTGTTTTTTATTTCACTTATTTCTGCTCTTGTCTTTGTTTTTTCCTTTATTCAGCTGACTTCAGGTTGAATTTGCTCCCCTTTTTCTAGTTTTTTAAGGGGGAATCTGAGGTTATGGACTTGAGACCTCTCTTTTTTCCTAATGTAGGCATTTAGTGCTGTAAACTTCCTTCTAGTGAATGTGTTAGTGACACCAATTTATTTTTATTTTTATTTATTTTTATTTTTTAGAGACAGGGTCTCGCTATATTGCCCTGGCTGGAGTGAAGTGGCTATTCACAGGTGTGATCATAGCTCACTGCCACTTAGAACTTCTGGCTTCAAGTGATCCTCCTGCCTCAGCCTCCCGAGTAGCAGAAACAATTTTGATAGTTTCAATTCTGGGTTGAGTTCAATTGATTTCTGTTCTTCTTCATTTTGCATCACATTTCCTGCTTCCTTGCTTGCCTGATGTTCCTTGATTGAAGGCCAATCATTTTAGCTTGTTTGGTGCTGGATATTTTTGTATTCCTCTAACTATTCTTGAGCTTTGTTCTAGTGTGAAGTTAAGAACTTGGAAATACTTTGATCCATTTGAGTCTGTTTTTTAAGATTTATTAGATGGGACTAGAGCAGTGTTTAGTCTATACCTAATTATTCCAAACTATTTTTTTATTTCAGAATATTAAGGGGGTACAAATGTTTTAGTTATGTGGATTGCTTTTATAATGCTTGAGTCCTGGATATAGGTGTGCCCGTCACCCAAATACTGTTCATTGTATCCATTAGGTAGGTTTTTTCCCCTCTCCTCCTTCCCCTACCCCCTGTGGTGTTTGTTTTTCCATTCTTGAGATAATTCACTTAGGAGAATGGTCTCCAGCTCCATCCAGATTGTTGCAAAAGGTATTAATTCACCTTTTTTATGGCTGAGTAGTACTCCATGGTATACATATACATTTTGTTAATCCACTCATGAATTGATGGGCACTTGGGTTGATTCTATATCTTTGCAATTGTGAATTGTGCTGCAATAAACATTCAAGTGCAGGTGTCTTTTATTGAGACAAGATCTTTCTGAGTCCTCTACCAAATGGCTTCTGAATTGCAAGATTTTCAAGTTCAGCTGGTGGAAGTACTATTCCCAGCCCGGAATGAGCACTGAATACTGAATTCCCTGGGATCCTTTTTGGTGATTCTTTCCCTGGCCTCAAGTAATTTTCTCATGTGCATGTGCTGATGGTAGTCTACTGAACAGTTGAGAGTGGCCCTTTGCAGATCTCTGGCCTTCTGGATCTCTGCAGCTGTCCTCTCTCCAGTACTCTGCTCTGTGACCTCTGGCCACCTCCACCTCCCCTGGGCTCTTCCTGGGTTCCCTTCCCTGCAGCAGTGCCTGGGAAGTCTCTCAAGGCAGAAAGTGGGGCAAATGTAGGCTCAGCCCATCTTTCAGGGTCACTGTCCTTTGTTGCCTAATGTCCAATGTCTTTGGAAAACTATTTTTTTTGTATCTTTTGTCCATTTAAATAAAACTTCCAAGGGGGAGGATAAATCTGGCTCTAGTTACTACATCTTAGTTGAAAGTCTTAGAATAGTTTTAATTTACCTTTCCTAGATGACAAGTTTATGCATCTTTTCATACAATTAAGATTGTTTTTCTTTTTCTGTGAATTGTTTATTCCTTTCTTAGCTGATTTTTCTCTAGGGTTTTTCTTCCTCCTATGGTTTTGGGAAACTCTGTAAAGATTTATATATTAGAGATAATTTTTTTTACTATGTATTGTGATTTAAATTCCACATATTTCCCCAGTGTATTGTTTGTCATTTTAATTTTTATGTTTTTTGTCATGAATATGTTTTTAAATTTTTATGTAAAAACAATTTCCTTATTGCTTCTAAATTATTAAATGTATTTCTCAAAAAACTAACAACATAAACAAGCACATTATGTGGAAACCAAGCAATACAGATAAACTCTTTATTAAGCATCCCTTGGGTAAGGGGCACTAAAGTTCTGATATAATGGATAAACTGTCAGTACTGATTTTTTTAAAGAGAACAATATCTTAGAAATATATTTGCATTGAATGTTTGCATATATCTATATTTGAGATTGGTTGCTAAAGTTGGATATGGTGAACCTTGGCATGTTGAATTCATCCTTGCAAAGCTCTGGTTGTAGTAAAAGGGTCCAAGGGAGGAAATTCCAAGCACAGGAACCCAAGCAGACAGACCAGCATGTGGAGATGGGCAAAGAGCCTAAACAGGCATGGCTAGGGAAAAGAGGTGTCGTCATTTACGGAGCAACTACTATGTGGCGACACCACAGAAGAAGACAGGTGTGTGAGAGAACGGCTAGAGTGGATACTGTCATGTTTGTGGCTGCCTAGTCTTTGGAACACCCTTCCTGTATTTGGAAAATTTCCCTCCTTATGATACCTGCTGTGGACTGGATGTTTGTGTCCCCCTCCTCCCAAATTCACATGTTAAAGCCTAGCCCCTAATGTAATGGCATTTGGAGGTGGGGCCTTTGGGGGTAATGGGCTTAGATGAGGTCATAAGAGTGGGGCCCCCATGGTGGGATTAGTGCCCTTGTAGGAAGACATGCGATCTCTCCCTCCCTCCCTCCCTCTCTCGTATTCTTGCTCTCTCATGCTCTCTGTCTTTCTCTCTCAGCGTGCACACACCAAGGAACGGTCATATGAGAACATAACCAGGAAAGAGGCCCCAGCCAACCAGGCTGGCACCCTGATCTCGGCCTTCCAGCCTCCAGAACTGTGTGAAATAACTGTTTCAGCCACCAGTCTGTGGTAATTTGTTATAGCAGCCCAAACTGACCGAGACAATACCTGCCTCCCTAAAGTAGAAGCTGGTAACTCACTTTGTCAGCTTCCCTTGGGATGCAGGACAGGCAGGTGACTCAGGCTTCACAGATCAGACGCACTCTCATGAAACTCTGATTTGGAGGACAGAAATGACTGCAAGAGGCAAGCACATTGGGAAACCCATGTTCTGGTGACAATTACAGCAGAGGCTACTTCCAGAGAGGGCAGCAGGGCTGAGGTCCTGGGGTCCAGCCTGCTGGTCTGCACAGGGAGCTGAGATGTCCGCGCTCAAGGGAGACGGCGTCTTCATGGGAGGGGCCAGCAGGAGGACTTGGACATTGATCCTGGACATTGTAGCCACCAACCTGATCCTCAGGCCCTTGTGGGCATCTGGGAGGTCCCTAATAACTTTAAGTTGGTGTTGAGGGCACCTCTGACTACTGCCCATTACTTAAGGTTTGTCGGCAAGGAGACACATTTGGAACTCAAAGCATCTTCACAGCTGACAAGAAGAAGAGGGAGATAAATAAGAAAAAATTCTCCTTGTTTTCCTGGAGAATAGAGATGAGAGAAAATAAAACCAGTGTGTTTTGGCCACTGCCCATTGCCTTTGTTCATTCAAATAGGAAGCCAGCAGTTTCTTTGTGCCAGATGCTGTGCGAAGTGACAGATAACTGTGAGCTGCAGGAGGAACACTAGGATATCAAAACTCTTCCACTGGTGGGGATATCAAAGCCAGGAAGCCTCCACCGCTTGGTGCAATTGCATCTGAAATAACCCTGCGCAGACACGCGGAGGTGGGATGTTTGAAGTTCCTGAACAGGAAGCCGAAACATGCTAATTTGATAAAATTAGCAGGAGGTTATTATCCACCCCCCCCCAACAAGATCACACATAAGATCACAAGAAATTTGTTAGCATTGAATGACAATACTCTAGAGGAAAATCCCCAGAAGTGATATTGACCCTTTAGTTCCCATTGCTATGAGGTAGGTTCTTCTGGGCAATGCTTTAAACTTTGAAGGTCATGCAAAAAATCCCAGGCTTTCACCTTTACATGGTGCCTCACAGTTTTAAAAGCACATTCGCTCATTCACTTACTCAACCACTAGTTAACGCAGCATCTACTGTGGGCCAGGCACTGTTCTAGAATCAGGGGTACAGCAGTGAACAGCCCCTGCAAATTCCCGCCCTTCATGGAGTTAATATCCTCACAGCACACTCTCACAGCACTGTGCAGCAGCTGTCTTAGAAAAGTATCCTTTTTCAGAGCCACGAGAAGTCTAAAACACTTTTTTAAACAAGAATTTTACTTACGGGGTGTTCACAGGTCCGGTAACCCCAATCATCTGGAATTCGTGCACAACCCAGGAATTGAAAACTCCCGGAGATCGCAGGTCAAAGGGTGCAAACTTGCAGTGACGTCGGATGAGTAAGTCTGGAGATCTAACGTACAGCAGGCGGACTGCGGTTAAAAATATCGTATCGTGTGCTGAAAATTTGCTAAGAGAGTAGATTTTAGATGTTTTCCTCACACACAAAAGATAACTATGATGAGATGGCTGTGTTACTTTGCTTGACTGTACTAATCATTTCACTACGTATATCAAAATCTCATGCTGTGCATCTTAAATATAGACAATAATAAAATGAACAAATAAATATAAATAAATACCCTGGAGAGCTGAGGGTAAAGCATGACACACGGCCGCACGATTCATTCTGGGGAGATCCGTGGAGCCCTCCTCAGCTCCCGCGGCCCCTCAAGGCTGCTGCCACAATGTCTTTTGTGAAATGAAGCGTCAGTGAACGGCCTACCTTGAAACCCCTTGGGGTTTCATGTTTCGCTTTGGAAGCCTGGCTTGCAGCCCTCTGCATGGTAAGGACTTTCACTTTTATTGAAATGCATGTAATGAGAAGACATTGCTACCAATGGATGGACCTTAAAAGTGAAGTAACTTTAAATAAAATGGTTTGGGGCCATTTTTTTGAAGGGTTAATACGTTCTTCCCATTTTTATATCATCAAGAGCATCCCCGTATCGTATGAAAGTTCTGGAACACATTAATTTTTAAGTTTTATATTACTAAAACAATTAACATTTTTTATTCAAAGAGGTAGGCTGGCATGAGAACTCAGCCACCTGAGAACACCCCTAAGTTTTAAGCTCCCAGGTTATTTCACTCTACAGCACTTATTGGGCTCACACTGTGTTCCTGGCACCAGGTTAAGTGCAGATGGTGTTTAAGATGTTTCTTCGGCCTGAGGAGCTCACGGTCTAGCCGGGTCCCCGCACCTCACAGCACACTGGCATGCGAGTCAGTAGCAAAATGCTACAGAGATTCACAGGTGGCTGAGATCACTGCGGCTGCAGAAATAAGGGAAGGCTACTTTGGGACGGTGAAAAGTGACTTGAGTTATGTCGTGAAGAATTTCTTGGTGTCTTGGAGAGAAAAATAGCACCTCTTTCTTCATCTCCCGATTCTGAACTAGTTAAGACATAGGAGTGAGACAGATGGAGAGGAATGTACCTTCCTTAAAGGCCGAATTTGTCCGTGAACCTGAGCTGAGCGGCCACGTGGGCTTCCTCCTGCTTTACCCCTGACCTGGGCGGACTCTCTCCTGGCCACAGGCACCCTGGTCAGCGCAGGTCTCTGAAAGGAGGGGCTGCGGGTGGCGCACCTGGCTCAGCGAGGGGCAGAGGGAAGCGGCAGGTTGCTCTCACAACCTCCCCTCCTGGGGAATGGAAACTAGGAGCAGGGAATGCATTTCTCCTTGTACAGCTAGTAAATTATGGCTGGTTTAAATTTAGTTTGGTTTAGAAGCGTGTAACAAAAGCAATGACTCTGGGTGGGTATATTAACCACAACCTCATCAACCACATCAACAACCACCACATCAGCAGCAGCATCACAACAGCAGGCAAAAGGGCAGCACAGCAGCAGGAACGGTAGCAACAACACCAACAGCAATGGTAACATTTCAGCAATGGCCACACAAGTCAACAGCAACACAGCAGCAGCAGCAACAACAAAAGCAGGTGCAACACCGTCCCCAGCCACGACGATCCCAGGCGGCATGTGCACAGTGCTGCACAGCGGGCTCGGGTGTAAGCGGTTACTGTGCATCATCTGATTTAACTGTCATGGGCTCTGTCTAAAAAGGTGGAATAGGGAGAGAAGGTGGATGAAATTGTTAGGGAGGGAGCTCGTACTGTGGGCTGAGAAAGAATTCTCGACTAAGATTAGGATAAGTTTGAAGCAAGAAGTTTATTTTCCTTTCCAAGAGAGGAAAGGGCACAGCATGAAAGAAGACGTTCCCGCACCAAGGATGAGTGGCTCGGGCTTTTATGGTTGCAGAATGATAACAAGAGGCGGTTTTTGTTTTTTGTTTTCTTTTTCCCTGCTAGGCTGCCTTTCTCAGACTTCTCAGAATATGGTCCGGTGGATGTGGAGGAGGGTTACACTCCCTTTCCTGTCTGCTTAGTACTTTTCAAGTGCTGTAAAACAAACTCTTAAAGACAACAAGATGGTTAAGCAAACAAAGGGCCATTTTGTGCAGTGATTTTTTTTCCTTTTTTAAAAATGCTAGATGGCTTACTAACAATGCCGTCCTTTCAGAAATTATATCCATGAGATATTTGTGATTCAGCAAAAAGAACTCGGTTGTTGAGGTAGACAGGTCTGGGTTCCAATCCAGGTTCTTTTCTAATATTACCTGAGCAACCTCAGGCCAGTTCTTTAACTTCCCTACATTTCAAGCTTTAATCTCTAAATGGGAAAAATAATATGAATCCTAGATTTGTTGTGAGGACTAAGTGAGGCAATGCAGTGGGGCACTGGCACGTTCCTGTGGGGTCACCTGGGTAGGAAGGTGTCTTGTCCAGTTAGACTCAAGAGGAACCGCTGGAGGATGTGGTCACGGCTCTTCCCGCACTCTCTCTTCTGGATTCTTTATCTTTCATCATGCTGGTTTCCTTTAGCTGACAGCTGTCAGAAAAGCTCAGAAGGGTGGGAAAAGACTTCCTTTCATCCCCTAAGCTTGTCATCTGCAGCTTTTTGCAGATGCTCAGTTCTTTTTTCCCAGGGAAGATCAAAAAGAAAACATACGCATAAAAAAACCCTTCACAAACACAAAAACATCAGAAACAACCCTACTTCTTCAAAGCAGAGTCTCAAGAGACCACCTTCTAAGGGGAAGACAGAGGCAATTGGACCTTTGCCCACCTGGGAGCATGTGTTTGTTCCCAGGAGAATCGGCACAAAGGCACAGCCCTAGGGGTGGCTGTCCACCTGCCATTAAGTATGGACACTCTTTCTTTAGGCTCTGGGTCTGAAGGCAGCACAATGCCTCTGAGAAGCTGGGGTGCTGGGAATGGTCCACAGGGAATGAGCTTCTGTAGAGGGTTGTTGAAGAAATACCCCTACTTTGGCCAACAGAATTCATCTATGAATATAAGTACTCACCCCTCCTTCAGTGGCTGGCATGTGGTAGGAATTCAATCAACAAAATGATAGCTCTTCTTCTCCACTAGCTTCACGAAGTCAAGGGCTGCATAGTTTGTTTCACCACTGTATTCATAATTACTATCTCCCCCCTGTAGTTCTGATTGGCCCAGAAGCAGAGCCCGAGCTGAGAATTCAGCACAAGTGATTTATTGAGGACATGCTCCCGACATGCACCAGTGAGGGTGTAGGGCAAAGCCTGGGGAGGGGAAGGGGCCCAGCGGGTGTGTGATCTTGGGTGACATCCCAGCTGTGTCCTGATCTTGAGGGTTGTGTTGAAGCAGCAATGGCATCTCAGAGTTTGTGCTGCCCAAGGCAAAGGTGCTGGGCTTTTGTGTTCCCACACCGGTCAGTCATTGGCTGTGAGCTGGAGGTGTGGAAAGGGCAGGGGGTGACTTCCCAAGCTCTTCCAGTGCTCCAGGGAAGGCCCCAGTGTCCAGGGGCAAGCCCTTAGAAGAAAAGCATTCAGGGGCTGGGCTGCCTGCACAAAGCTGGCAAAAAGGTCCAGAGGGGGTCTGGGCTGGCACCAACAGGGCCTGCTATGTTTTTCATTGATCCAACCTTTGCGTGAGAGAACAGTGAAAAGAATAGGGTTGCGTTGATTCTGTTCACGTAAGTTCTGTCATCTGGGTAGAAAGCGACCTTCATTGATGCATTCTAGGTGAGTGAGCATCAGAGACCGTAATACTGGGATTTGGAATCAAAGCCCCAGCTGGCAGCAAAGCCTTCCAGCTCTGCCTTACTTCCAGTGTGTGTAGTTCCTGTGTGTGGAGGTGGCGTGGAGTGTAGGAGGCTAGTGTTCCCCGATCTCTGGAACAACTAGCTTTTATAATTATAGGCTGAGCATGGGCTCATGACTGTAATCCCAGCGCTTTTGGGAGGCCTAGGCAGGAGGATTGCTTGAGATCAGGAGTTTGAGTCCAGCCTGGGCAACAGAGCGAGATCCCATCTCTACCAAAAAAATTTTTTAATTAGCTGGGTGTGGTGGTGCGTACCTGTAGTCCAAGCTATTCAGGAGGCTGAGGCAGGAGGATTGCTGGAGCCCAGGAGTTAGAGCTTTTAAGATGATAAAAGCAATGCATGAAGCAAAAAAAAAATTGACAGTCCTGAAGTGGTTAAAATATGCTATTCTGGCATATTGACTATTTAAGCTAAAAGCACTTGAAAAACAGACGGTACAAGAAGATCACTCTGAACTTCGTGCTGTTTCTTAAAAGCAGAAGATGAAATTCTCATGTGAAAGATGGATCCCACACTAGAGAAAAAGCGATATTCTTATCATCAAGGGTGAGAAGGGAGAGGCTAAAGGAATCCTGCACAAACGAGCCTTGCTGATGCTGGCCTGTCCTTTCAGTGGATCAACAAAGGACTCACTCATGAACACAGGTGGCTCTGTGGGTTTCTGCCATGTGTGTGTAGCTGTGTTTGGTCGCTCGGCTTCCCCCACAAGGGGGAGAGTGGGATTTGCCTCTAAGGATGGGTCGGTCCACTAGCTTGATGTCCATCTGTACCAACTGGGACAGACAGACAGGGTGGTGCCCCTCCTCCAGCATGGAAGCCCCACCAATACCTACAGTGAGGAGGTTTGCCTTTCTCAGGTGTAACTTTCCAATGTCAGTCTTGGATTTCACCCGTTTTCCCACTAATGCCCTTTCTATGTTGCTTGGTCTTATTTAGCTGTCAGATCTCCTTAGTCTCTTGTAATCTGTGCAATTTCTTGTTTTTTTCTTTATCTTTCATATCTTGATACTTTTGGTGAGTGATAGCCAGGTATTTTGTAGAATGTTCCTCAGTGGCAGTTTTTCTAATGTTTTCTCATTATTAGACTGAGGTCGCGGATGGTTGGGAGTATATGACAGCGCTGAAATGCCCTTCCCATCACATCTCGTCAGAGGATACGTGGTATCAGCGTGGCTTTTCACTGGTGACGTTATCTTTGATCACTCGGTGTAAGCGGCGTCTGCTGGGTTTCTCCACTGGAACATTCTTTTGTTCTTTTCCGTACTCTGTTTGTTAGAGGTGAGTCTCTTGTCCAGCCCACAGGTTCCAGGATAACTGCCAAGCTTTCCCGCTGTCCGTCCCCTGCCTATTCTTGGCTGGTAGATGGATTGTTGCCTCGACCGAATTGGGCTAGTGAGAGCGTTCTGTGAGACTTTGGGGGATGCAGAGCAGGCGGTCTCCCCTCCGGGTGCTTGATTTTTAGAGTTAGAGACCCAGCAAGGGCACGTTTTCAACTTGTCACATACAGAAAGCTACCCTGTTGTATAAGAGAATGTATGGCTCTCTGGGTCCCAGTTTCTTCCTTTGTGGAAAAGGGTTAATGATATTGACCTTGCAGAAATCTGAGGATCAAATGAGACAAACCAAGGAGGCGCTTGGCCAGGGCCTGCATAGGGTTGGTTGGTAATAAATGTCAGGTCCCCGTTGCTCGAGCCCTGCTCAAGTCCTTCCACCTCTGACGTTCTGAGGCCCTACAAGTTACAGTCACACACAGCACAAGCGACTGTGGCTCATTGTTTTCACAGAATGGGATTTTAAGAAACATGAGGTTACCATTTCCGCTGTCTTCTGTTTTTTCTTTGGTCAATAAGAGCCAGAAAAGCCTGTGTGGGGACCAGTGCTGACAGACGGTAGCATTTCCTCCTCAGTGCAGTGAAGTCAGTTTCCGTTTGTTAGGAGCTGTGTGCTTAGCCAAATCTCTCTCCCGACAGAAGCCCGGTTTGGGTGTGACCCCCACGTCACACAGAGGTGAGCCACCTCCTGGTTGAGACAGTGGATCGCTGCTGGTCTAAACCAGCCACAGCGGTCCGATGCCCGAGCCGACGACTGGCGTAGGACGGGCGCGTGACCCGACTTTGACCAGTGAGTCACGGGGGGAACCCTGGGGCATTCTGGAAAAACGTGTCTTCTTTGAGAGAGCCGCAGGAGGGCAGGGTCCCTTCCACTTGCCCAGAGTGCTCCCGTGTCTGCACGACTGTGGCAGCCACCCGACGACCACGCGGGCCGTCAGCCCGGAGACAGTGCCGGCACATCAAGGGCGTCACTGCAGCGTGGTTGGCAGACACGGGCCCCTGAGGATGTCGACCTGCAGACCGTTCTGTGCCAGGACTTTTCACTCCCCTGGGCTCGTTGTTAAGCGGGATAAAACTTGTTCTCCTGTAAGGCAGTTGGAGTCGGGTTTCCCACTGCGTATAGCAGAAAGCAAACAGATACGCTCTACCTTTAGAAAAATCCTCTTGCAAACAAGCAGCGTTTTCAGAATACCTCGCCAGAGACTCTTAGTAGGTCTCTTTCAACATGGCCGATGCTTTTAACTGGGAGCCAAAGCGTGTGTGTGCGCGTGTGTGCACACGTGTGTATGGAGGCACAAGACATAGGTGAGGTGGGGGGATCACCTCACTAGGAAGAGAAGCAGATGGGAGAAAAACCTCAACCCAGAGCATCTGGAGATCTTCTTGCTCTCACGAGAGGGACGTCGGAGGGAGAGGACACTTTCACTGAGTGTATATTCCATGCCGGGCAATAGGGCCCTGAAATATAAGATTTTATTGAATCTGCGTGATGGTTCTGTAAGGTATTGTGACTGGGGCTCAAAGATTTCAAGTGACGTGTCCAAGGTAACACAGCCAGGTCACTCTGACTCTAAAGTCCTGCCCCCAATCCAATCCTTCTACGAGTCCCCCAGAAATATCCCAGTTCATCTATTTTTCTCCACCTCCAGGGTTACCACCCTGAGACCAACCCTATCGTCTCTCTCCGGGGCTGCTGCTGCATGGTCCCTCCAGCTGGTAGCCTCCCAGCTTCCTCCCTCGTCCCCGCCCCCACCCATTGTCTGCTGTCTGCACCGTAGCCCCTCCCCTCCCCACAGCAGTTCAAGGGGAGTCCAAACTCTTCCCTGGGAGTCCCTAGGAGCCCTGTGATGTGGTCCTGCTGGGCTCTGCGGCCTCACCTGTACCACTTTTCACGCTGCTCATCAAACTCCAGCTGCCTCGGCCTCTTTGCTGTTCTCGGAAGAACCCAGGGAAATTCCTAACTTGGGGCCTCTGCCCGTTGGTCTTCTTTGCCTGGAATGCGGCATCGTCCATTGTCTCTTTGGGTGGCTGACTCCTTTCCAACCTGCTGGTCTCGACAGAGGAGGCTTCCGTTGAGTGCACCAAGGTGGTGCCCTCCATGCATCCCTGCTATTGTGCGGGCAGAAGGGCCAAAGACCTTAGCACCCAGGGCCTTCCAAGATTTTGGGTTAATTCTCCCAGAGGTACAGACATAAAATGTAATACAGAAGAGCATGTCCACCATCACGTTCTTGTCGTGACCTCAGAGTGGTAAATTGGTGAGGGTGGGGAAATTCTACGGAAGAAGATGTCTAGAAGGTGAGTAAATAAATCCTGGGCTTATTTGATTTTGGTCTCTCTGGGAGAGTAGGATTCTCTGACAGCTTAGTAATTGACAGAAAAGAGAATTTTTGCACATTTTCCTCAGCCAGGTGTGTCGCATCAACCCTTACCTGTTTCTCCCACAATGGAAGAGGAATTTCCTTTCTGATTGGCCAGAACCGGAGCCACTGATGGAGCCACTGTTACAATGGGCTGAGCTGCTGTGCTGGGCACGCTTGAGTCTGCTTCCTGGCTCCTGGTTCACAGGTGGTGCCTTCTTGCTGTGCCCTCCCATGGTGGAATGGACAAGGGAGCTCTCTGGGGTCTCTTTTATAAGGGCATTAATTCCGTTCATGAGGGTTCCACCCTCATGATCCAATCACCTCCCAGAGGCTCTGTTTCCCAACAGTATCACTCTGGGGGTTAGGATTTCAATATATGAATTTTAGGGGGGCATAAACATTCAGACCATAGGAATGTGTGCAATGAATTCCTATTTAAAAAATGCCATTGATTTAAGCACAGAAGGTGGTTGTACAAATAGATTCTTAGAATTAGGACAATGCAAGGATGGCAGCTTCTATGCCTGGCAAAGGCTCCCGTGTAAACTTGTCACTCTCCCTGCAGAGTGGAAAGAATCACAGAGTGTGCATGTGTTGACGGGATAACCATGAGTGCAGAGACATTGAGAGGGAAATCCATTAATTACGTTTGTCTGTGAGCACCCAAGAAGCAGCAGCTACTTGTTCTTTGTGACAGTTAGTAATTAAACATGGGCAAGGCCGCATCATGATTTCACGTTCGGGGTCAGAAGAGGAGATGGGATAAACAGCAAATAGAGCCACACAAGAGGAACACTGTATGGACTCAATCTTCAAAGTGGCAGGTGTTTGCTATATGTGGCCCTTGTTGGGAGTGTCTGTGCAGCTTCTACATCCCCTGAGAACCTGCCTTCAGGCAGCTTAAGGGGAGGGCGGGGTACATAACCATGGACCGCGCAGAGTGGCAAGTGCTGTGGAAATCAAACTGCACAAAGGAGAGACACTGTATGGAGGGCCGCTGGGAGGACCTGCTGGCGCGGGACAGAAGACGACAAGAAGAGAGCGACTTTCAATAATACCGACTGGGAAAGGTTATTGACAAGGCTCCACAGTTTAGAAAACCAGTGAGGGTGAATGGACCCTATGTTCCTCTGCAAATTCTACCCCGTGAAACTCACAAGGCTGAATTGCCAACCTCTGAACCTCACTGGCTTTTGCAGGTGAGCAGGGCAAACGTGCACTTGCAGTCTGCCCAACTAGTGTCCCACATGTGTCTTCTAGAGCAGGGGTCTGCAGCTTTTTCTCTAAAGGGCCGGATGGGAAAAATTTTCAGCTTTGTGGGCCACAGGGTCTCTACTCAACACTGCAGTTGTAGTGAGAAAACTTCTGCCTGTGGCCAAGCCGGCCATGTCTATAAGCAACCAATAGACGTGGCCGGTTTGGCCACAGGCAGAAGCTCTAGATCCTTGCTACTCGGGCAGTGTGGTCCCTGGCCTGGTATTGTCAGCATGTCCTGCTGTGCCTGAATTTCAAGTCATGAGGTAAATCCTAACACAAATTCTTGCTTGGGCATCTGTTTCTTTAATCAGATTGTTTTCTCAGCAGTGCTGGACTGGGAGTAGGGGTTTGGATAACAGGAAAGGGAGAATTCTGTTGGAACTTGAGATTCATGGAGAGGTGGCTCTGAAGGGGCTGGTGGGGATTAGGCATCCCACTGGGGACAGCCCCTGGGAAAGCACTGGGACCCAGAGAGAAAAAAGCCGGGGGAGTGACAATCGAGTCAGATAGGAGACAGGAGGGTGCCAGAAGGAAGCTGTCCCTATGCACAGAGTTTGTCATGTCCAGCTCACCTTTGTTTCATTCAATCAAATATTGTTGATTGCCCCTTGTGAGCTGGGCATGGGAGGATGAGATGAGGAGACAGATAGATAGATAGATATGAACAAGACTCAGCCTCTAAGGGAGGCTGAGGGCAAGGACGGTGACACATGGGCCAAAGAAACCCTGTGGTGCCTTTGACAGTAGTCGGAGCCATGAGAAAGTCACAGCGAATGTGTGTGAGAGTCTGTGGAGGAGATCACATCTGGCTTAGGATGGAGTTGCCATGAGCCCCGGAAGACATCACGGAAGAGGTGGAATTAGCCTTTGAGAAATGGGTATTTTGACCTGTACAGATGGGAACTGGAAAGCATCTCCAATAGGATGCATGAAGGCAGGGAGGTAGAAAATCAAGAAGTCTATATGAAAAAGAAAACACTGCTTTATTTAGGGGTGTGTGTGTGTTGTATAGAGGTTTGAACAGTAATTTGAGGAAGTTTTAAAGAATGTTTTTCTCTAGGTGGAGAATTTTCTGTCTTTTTTCCCTAGTGAATAGATTGTACCCTTGTAAGTATATGATAATAATAATGTAATGTGTGATCAGGTTGGGTAGAGCCTTGAATTGCCAAGCTAAGTTTGATTCTATCTGTGGGCAAAGTAAACGCGTCGTTGACTTGGTACCCACACCACCACTCCAAGCTCTGTGTTTCTAATGACACTTGAGTCTCTTCGCTCTAGGAGGAACGTGGCCCATTCCACCCAACCCTGAATTAAGAACAAAGTTGTAAGAAGGAATGTCCAAGAAACAGTTTATTCTGAACAAGGAACACCAACTTGAACAGAGCCAGGAAATCCAGTGTTTCTAGGGCTGCTTCCAGCTCCTGCCCCTAATTCATGAACTCAGCCCAACAGGACATCTTAGGAGCTGCCAGGGTCACAGTGAGGGGACGAGCAGCCCCATTATTTCCTGGAGTGGGGGACAGGACAGTACTTATGGGGAACTGAAGAATAAAAAGTGTGCACAACAAGTAGACTTAGGTGGGCAACACAATCTAGAAATAGCCTCAGTTTAAAGCAGGAAAACAATGACTATTTCCTTTTTTAAAATAAAAATATAAAACCTCATTATACATTAAAATGTCTCTTATGAAATCTAACAAATGACGTTGACAGCGCCAAGGATTGATTTATCAAGTAAAAAGTGACAAATGATAGTTGGATGAAAAAATAAAAACACAACTGAACTTCCACGGGATATACAGACTTTGAAGTCTCCAGGAAGAAAAGTTAAAAGAATCCTAAAGATGAGGTTTGCTTCCACAGAAAAGCGACCTGCTAAGTGACTGAAATAACAAAGTATCTTCAAATAATGACGACGATGATGCTGCTGACAAAAAAGGCTGCCATTTAAAGAGTCGTCCAATGCACTAGTGCGTTACGGCAGGATCTCATCTAACCCTGTAACAGCCCTGCAAGGTTGGTTTTATTATTCACATCTAAAAAAAAAAAAAATTGAAGGAAGTGACACTCAGAGTGATCACGTGCCTTGCCTAAGGTCTTCTGATTAGTAACCAGCAGGGCTGGATTCTGAACACAAGCCGGATTCCAAAATCTCAGCTTCCCACCATGCCACAGCATCTCCCAATTCAAAGGCAAGGTGCTCCCTGAACAGATCAGAAAGTAGTTTACTTTTTGTGTGAGCCTACTTTCCTCCTGGAACAAACTTTCTAAACACCCATGCTTCCTAATTTATAAATACAGAGACACCCCATCCATGCTGGTTGGGTACCCTCTGTAAGGCTACTGACAAGCTGATTTTGCACACCCTTCCCAAGAGAGAAAACCTGGCAGGCTGATAGACATGGAGAGCTCTGCTGCAGGGCTGGCCTTCCGGGCGAGGTTGATGACGCTCTGCAGGAGTGAGCAATGATCAGTGACCCGGCTCCAATCTGCATGGGCACCTGCATGCCATCCCAGCACTGGGGTGGGTGGGGATGAGGACTGCTGAAATTGAAAGGGAGGGACAGTCTTCTGTGAACAAGGGGAGGAGTGCACTGCAGCACTGGGACCTCAGGGACCGGGCTGGTTTGCACGCTGTGCCTTCTTAGAAGGCCAGAAAGACTGTAGTCTAGCAGAGACTGCAAATCAAGACACTTCAGGTTTTGCTCCAGGATTTGGGCGTGGTATTCCCACAGGAGGGGCAAACATATCAGACATTTATTTTGCCCTCGGGGCTGCATTTGTTAAAAGTACCCTCTAATAAGCTAGGATGGCCCGAACTGCAAAGTCGTGATGGTCTAATTGCTTTGGAGGATGGGAGTGCACTTCAAATATTAAGGTTGTATTTTGCATGTATAAATAATTTTATAAATACCAAAGGTTTTGCATGTCTGCTACCTAATTGAATTCTCACAATACTCTTGTGATTTGAGGTGGGGCGGGGATGTTTAACGCCTTTGGCAGATGCAGAAAACTGAGGCACAGAGAGGGAGTCACTTGTCTGAGGTCACACATTGAATCATTCAGGGAGTTGGGACCAGAACCCAGGCTTCCAAGCTCCAAGTCCAAGGCTTTTTCTGCATCTGATGTTTTCAGGGGTGAGACAGGGACAATCGGGGCACAGAGAGGGGCTCTGGGTGGGCAGGGCAGAGATATGTGCAGTCCTGCTGGGCAGCTGCAGGTAGGGGCTTAGCTGCTGCAGCCGCGGGAGCAGGTGTGGCCAAGGATGTTGTTGTTGCACCCATCCTGGAGCTTGCCCTGGGCCTGGCCCCCAGCTCGGCCTTCCGTGTCTGAGAGCTGGCTGCCTGGCCCCTGCTGCCTCCGGAGCCTGCAAACAAGCACAGCACAGATCTGAGTTAGTCGTGGGGAGCAGGGTTGCAGAGGCACGTCCAGGAGACACGCTGGCCAGGCAGGGCGACTGAGGAGCCTTCAGCCCAAACCTTCTGCGCTCTGGAGCCAGATGGGTCTGGAGTCAAAGCCTGGCTCAGGTGCACTTGGGTTAGTTACTTAATACACAGAGTCTCAGTTTCTCTGTCTAAAAAATGTAGACAATAATTCCTACCTCGTGGCTCCTTGTGAAGTTTACTTGAGATCATGTATTTATATTGCCCACGTTCACACAGGCAGAGAAGGTGGTGAGCCCCAGGCGTCATTCCTCCAGTCTACGCGTATTGAATGCCCACTAATGTGCGAGCCACCATGTCTAGGAGCAGGGGATGCTCTGTAAGCAGAGCGGTCATGTTCTCTGTCCTTAAGGGGCTTACTATCTAAAGGGGAGACAGGCACTGATCAAATAATCCCACAAATAAATATCCAAACAGTTAAACACAGACTTATAAAATATCCCATTACAAAATGTGTTGCCAGAGTATGATTCTGCACATTGCATTTCTTAGCAGCTGGCCACTTGGTCACCTTCCACATGCTGGAAAATATCAGTGTCCCTCTTTCTAATCTTAAAGTTCAGGTCCATCCACTATACCACAGCTGTCGCTGCATGTGGGTGGTGCAGGCAAGAAACGGAATTGAGGCGTTTAAGGAGGCAGTGAGAAGTTTTAGAGCAGTGAAGAACACAGCCCAAACCCTGGCTTTCAACAATTCCCACTAGGGTTATGCTGGTCAAGTTGCTTTATCATCTTCTGAGCCTCAGTTTCCTCTTATTAAACTGGAGACTATACTATTCATTTTGCAGGAGGTGAAGGGCGTCCGAGAGAACGCATGTGATGTATCTAGTACACGCCTGGGAACAATAACAACTACTACTAGTTCCACCTTGTTCTGGAAGACACAGGGTTGAGGCTGAATTTACTTGATTTTACATTAGCATGTTTCTGTCCAACAGAGTGAGGGACATCTGAAATGAAAGGTGCCAGTGGGGTGAAGCACAGGAGGCAGAAAACCTGCTGGGAGTGATGGTTCCTCCACCACGGCCCATCCTTTGGCCAGAGCTATTTTAAGGATTAGAACTAGCTGTTCTGGTCTCCCCTTCTCTGGTGGAGGGCCGTACGTGGAACACTGTCACCAGGAGTACTGGAAGCCTAGAGCAGTAACTAAATGAGGTGTGGGCTGTGTCCCTTGCAACTTACCACCAGGCTCAGTGTCAGCCAGGAGTCAGAATCAAGAAGGAAATACACTTCCAGAGGCATCCACCCATCCACCTGTGGGCCTACAAAGCTAGGATTCTAATCTAATTCTCGGGGGGCTCCAAAGCCTATGCTAGTCCCATTACACCTGCACTACCACCCGCCCACCCAACAACTCACCATCCATTTACCATCCACCCATTCATAAATATATCCTCCCACTCACCCTTTGTCTATGCACCTATTCATCCATCCACCTACTTACCCATCTGCCCACTCATCTCCCCCATCTATCTATCCATCCATCCATCCTCACCCCCGTCTACTCCTACCCACCTATGTGGACACCTCTCACCCACCCACCCATTCACCCACCACACATTCACGTATCCACCCATCCACTGGTGCCACCCTCCCTCCCCCTGTCCTGTCACTCCTCCTTTCCACCAGCCTCATCTTTGTGCCAGGCTCACCGTCAAAGGGGTCAGGGAACAGGACAGGGAGTAAACAGCGAACACTCATTGTGGCATAGTCTCTGCTAGAAGGAAGCAGTGTGGCGCAGCATTAAGGGCCTGGGCCTGGAGCCAGGCTATTTGTTCTAACCCTGGGTCTGCCACTTGCTAGTCATGTGACTTTGGGAGGCTGGATTCAAACCTGGGGCTGTCTGTCTCCAAGACCCTGGCTCTTCCCCACTGAATCTTGTGCCATTCAGTCTGACCTGGAAGTAAGAGAGCATGGAATGATTTTTCCACACTCCAAAGGAATTATAAAGGCTCACATTGCTCAAATAGGAATCCCTGAAGCAAGACAGAGATACGAAACTGTCACAGTTCTCCCTGAGAGCTCACTTACAAGACTAGCACACGGCCCAGTTATCTACAACTCAGGAGGAAGTGGAAGAGGATTTCACATATACCACTAGGCATAGCTCAATTCTACTGATGCAAATTGGCTAGTTATCTCTGCAATGGCAGAACATTTAATTTCTCAGCCAACTTATCAAATTAATTGTCAGCTTTGTGACTAGAATTCTGAGTGATGGATGAGAACGCTGTCAACCTCCTGAACTCAACCATGAGATGCCAGAGGAAGTCCTCCGTGACAGAGCCTCAATCAGCGGGAAACATATTGAAACTTGTGATCAATGGGACTGGAAGCATTTTTTTTAAAGGCAAAGCATTATGTAGGAGTAAAATACAATTTATGTATACTCCTTCTCTACGGTAAAAAACAAACAAACCACCCCCCCCACAAAAAAAACCGAAAAGCAAAAAAAAACAGAGTTGAAATTACCACAAAGTTTAGGAAGGGCACACACCAAACTGAATACTGGTCATCTGGTTGGGGATACAGGGTGAGTACTGCAGAGGGAAGAAGCCAAAAGCGGTCTGGCCCCCTGGTGCATGCTCTGCAAGAACCCTTCTCTAGAATCCCTCACAGAGACCCGGCCAGTCTCACCCAAACCGACTTCCATCTCCCAAGACAGCCCATTCCATCTGGGAATAGCTCAAATCCTTAGAAACTTTCCTTCACATAGAATTGAAACTGAGAAATTCACTGCCTGACAGCCGCCCACCCCCGCAACACTGGCCTTAGGTCTGCTTTCTGGAATTACTGGGATGATCTGACAGGATCAGAAAGAGCAAGGGGTGTCAGGCCTGGGCACGGGTTCCCCAGATTCCTCCCTGCACTGTCACCTGGGGCTGCTGGGAACACGGGTGGTCACTGCTCAAATCAAGGCAGTGCCCTCCACGAATGCTAGCGATGCTCCCACCCCTCATCTCCTCCAGTCTCGGGTGGCAACACCTCGGCTTCTGCGAGGCCCCAGGGACTTCACTGGCCTCTGTGGTATCCCTGCACCCACCCCGTGCAAACAGTCCTCTGTTTCCTCTGGGGCTGTGATTGGTATATCTTTCCAGTCCTTATGCGATTTCTCTTTCTTAAGTAAAAACTCAGTATAACTGGCCGTTCCACTTTCAAACCTCGTCACTTACTGGGAAGATGACCTTGTGTGCAATTCTTACCTCATAAATTCAACAACAGCCTTTGGCCAGAAGCATTAAGATTCTGTTTTATCTGCTGTTGCCTGAAGCAAAACATATTTGAGGAAGTTTTGGGATGAAGTCGGCCAAACCATGGGTGTGACACAGCAAAATGCCCTGGATTCCCTCACTGTCCTCTCTTCTCCTTCCCTGAACCCCTTTGCAAATGAGATCAGCCCTGGCAGAGGCTGAAGGGTGGCCGGCTCAGGCTTCTGAGCAACGGGGGCTGGTGTTTGTTGGGTGTCTCCTTATTCAACACCTTTCGTTTAATACCTACACCCATGAACAACGCCCATTCGAAGGGTGAGAAGGGCGTGAACAGAAAGCACAACTGGTAGTAGGTTGCACGGCTTTTCAGAGCGGAGCCCGGATTCAAATGAGGGACTCTGCTCTTCCCGTCTTCCCAGCTAAGTGTTCCTTCCGTCTGCACTTCCTGGGCAGATTTCTGTCTAGATTCAGAGGTGAGGCTGGGCTTTTCTGTCTCAGCTGGCTTAAGGGTGAGGTTTGATGGGTCCTCCTCAGCATGGTGGGGAGGCAGGAAGGACCTGCCCCAGGGGCCTCCTGGGTGGGCAGTCACTGAGGGGGTTCACCACACGTGCTGTTCGGCACCTGCTCCGGGCACAGGGCAGGATTGCTCCTCCTGGCTCTCCTGCGGTCGGGTGGGGCCATGTGACTGGTCCTGGCCAGTGGGTGTGGGCAGAGGTGCTGTGTGCTACTATCAGGCTGGAGCATTTAATTGGCAGTGCGAGACTCCAGAGGTCTCTGTCCCTCTGTCACTATCACTGCAATGTTCCAGATGTTGCCTGGAGTGAGAAGGAGCAGGAGGACATGGGAGCAGCACCCCCAGCTGATCTGCCGTGGACACACAGAGTGAACAAGAAACAAACTTTGTTGCTGTAAGCCACTGGACTTGGGGGTTTCTACGTGGTTATAGGCTCAGAGAGGGGATCTGGAGGTCTAGATGCTGGTCTGTTGGTGAATAATGAACCCAGTCCCATTCTGAGCGAGAGTTCCCTTTGGGAAACCCTTGTGGCTCTAGACAGGAAATTAGCTCTTTGATGGTCAAGGGGCCCGAGTTAGTGGTCCACTTTGGGGCCACTACCTCCATGCCTGGCAGCTGGCCCTCCCTGCAAGTCCTCTCCCCACAGTCCATCTCTGGTTACCATGTTCCACCTGCCCAGAGCGGGAGGGAGGAGCCAGATGCGAAGCCATGGGAGGAGACCACCTGCCTTTTCTTTGCTACCTTGCCCAACTCTCAACACCTGTGTGCTCTGTTCTCTCCTCTGCTGGACTCCACTAGCCCTGCACTATCATCTTTCTTTCCAGGTGGAGTGGACTGCCATTGTTTTGTCTTCCTAACAGTGGGTTCAAACAGGAGCTGCCACCTTTTCCTAGACCTTACCTCCCAGGTCACAGCTATGGATCTAAGAGTGGGCACCTGACCTAAGTAGCACCAAGCATAGTCCTCTGCCAATGGTCAGATTTGATCGCTCCAGGGCATGGCACCTGACCCAAGCTGGGCCCATCGGAGCCATTCCCTGGGATGCTTGAATTTGAGATCAGAACAACTTTCTCCTTTTGCCTTTCTTCAGCTCCCTGTTTCTTGGGTTTGGTGGTAGAGCTGGGAGACTGTGGTGCTCTTGACATTCACATCTTCCACTGCTTGGAAAGAACTGGTTTACCGTGGAAGAAAATGAATTCAGTGTGCTGAGAAAGAGAAACAGCTGGGAGAGGGAAGGTGTGAGGACTGGTAAACTTCCCAGCCCGGGTCCCGGGTCCCATTGCACGCCAGCCCTTCCTACGGCCGTGTGGGTCTTCTAATAAGTTCCCATTTCATCTATATGGTTTGATTTTTCGTTTCCATCCCTTGCAGCCATAGAAGTCTCACAGAATCCACCATTCATGCCTGCGTCAGTCTCTCTAACCTCCTAAAGCCACGGCTTTTCTAGGCTGAGCAATGGGACCAGTTAAGATACATGCTTATCCTAACCCAGAGCTTTGTAATATACTAAGTACTTTTGCATACGTCTTATATTCATATGTAATGCAATTTCAAAAACAAATATTCATTTTTTTCACCGAGCTTCACAGAACTTTTTCCCCTCCACTGTCTCATTGGTTGCTTAGACCCCATGGGAAGGCAGAACTGCTATATCTCTTTTTATTCTGATTTTGTGCATGAAGTATTAGGTTCAGAGACTTTGAGTCATTTGGCCAAGGCCACACAGCCAACTAGTGGCAGAACCAGAACTGAATGCAGACCTGATTGCTGGTGGGACCCTCCTTCTAGCTCTTCTCAGCAAACCTCAGACTCTCTGGCTTTGCACATGCTATTTCAGTGAATACCTATTATTTCTCTGTGCTGTGCTTGAAGCTTAAAATATTTCTCCACGTAGGATCTTTTCAGATCAAAATTCTAATATCTTTTCCCCAAATGCTTAATGGTTGGTAAAAGCTCTGTAAGTTATTTGCTTATGACAAGAGATACTATCTTTTTGGAATTCTTTGCATGGATTTTCCTTCCCACTGACTCTCACCATCTGCTGTCAGTTTGAATGGTCAATCAAACTAATGCTGATGGCACGCCCTGGGTGTCCAGGGCCACCATGATTTGGAGTCCTGGGTTTGATTTCAGGCTCTACCAGGGAGCAATCTTGGGCAAGACATTCCACCTTTCTGAGCTTCAAACTTCTGTCTGTGAAATGGGGGTAATCATTCATCCTCGCTTACGGTGCAAACTTCTAACTACGTTTAAATAAGATGAGGAATGGGAAAGGGCTCTAGCAGCTGTCCAAAGGTCAACCAGTAAGAATAAGGCACTTTACAGTGGCTAATAATATCTCTATTAAATACGTGTATGCGCACGTGTGTGTATGTAAAATCTCTACTAATTTATTTTGATTAAATGTCAATATTTTATAAATTACTGTGATTTAAATTTATTTTACATTATTTACTTGCAAAATAACTTTTCTGATAATAATAGACATGCTTAAAATTTTGGTTGAAATTTGGGAGATGTCAAGGGTTCAGTGGTGAGACAGCATTGCCACAGGGAGCCTTCATATACCCCTGGAAGGTCTGTTTGTTTCCTTAAGCTGCCTAGCAAATTTCTGGGTGGCTCAAAACAACAGCAATTTATTATGTCACAGTTCTGGAGACTAGCGAGTCAGAAACCAAGGTGTCGGCAGGGCCTCCCTCCGTTCGAAGGCTATGGGGGAAAGTCCTTCCTGGCCTCCTCCAGCTCCTGGTGGTGGCTGGCAGTCCTCGCTGTCCTTTGGGTTGTGGCAGCGTTTCTCCAGTCTCTCCCTGCATCTGCACATGGCCTTTGTCCCTGTGTGTCACTGCATTTAGGCCCCACCCTAATCTAGTATGACCTCATCATAACCTGATTACTTCTGCAAAGACCCTATTTCCAAATAAGGTCACATTCAAAAGTACTGGGGGTTAGGACATCAACATATCCTTTTCGGGGGCATAATTCAACTCACGACAGAGGGCTCTCAGGCAGAGAATCTAAGGCTTTTTCATAAGAATCTAGGGTATAAAGAACGGCTAGACTAAGCAGTGGAAATCAACACTAAGGATCTGTAAGAGAAGTTACCAATTGCCCTTAAGCGTGTATTTCAGAACATCTTACTGTTTATTTCCATATTTTACACATATTCCCAGCAGTACTATTTGTTTATTTTACTTGGATGTTTTAATGAAAGGTTTCATATTTATAGAAAATTAAAAGTGAGAGTTAGAGTAGGAAGGTGAAAAAGAATGTGCGATTCAGACTCCCCCAGACCTACGTGGAATCCCAACTCCGAGTAAAATACCTTCCCAGCGGCCGCGCGTGAGCGCCTTGTTCCTGCTCCGCGTCAACACTCACAGGTCAAGGTGTGGTGAGGAGTAATTGCAGATCAAACGTGAATGAATATAAGCACCAAGTGCAGTGCATGGCATATAACAGCTTTTTAATATACTCAAAAAATGATAGTATTTTCCATGTCTTTTTATTTTTTATATTAATTTGTTTTCCATGTCTTTTATTGGCTGAGATTAATTTGTCAGGATTAGTCACCCTTTTTAAACTAGGCTGCAATTTCCTTAAATTGAGACCTGAGTGAAATTGACATAGAGCCCTGATTCCTGTGCAATTTCTTGATTTTGAGTTTCCACGGAACTGTTAAGATTCTGCAATCTAAGCAGCCTTGTAGGGTACTTTTATCTCCGGCTGAAATTCCTCCTGCTGTTTCAGGTCACTGAGCTGATTTTCCCTGGCCACTGGAAAGGCATTCGTCCTGCTCTCTGTATCAGAGTTCCCAGAAAGCCTGGCCCTGCCCTGCTCAATCGCCTGGCCTGAGCTTTGCCTTCCTGCCACCTTGCAGGGTGGTAAATCCTCTAGACTTCTGAGATTCAGAGACACCATTTAAGTCAGAATTAAAAATACCTGCTGATAGAATCTGGAGGAGAATGGATGCTGCCCCGGGCCCCGCGCACAGAAGGTGGTCTCAACTGCTAGCTGCCTTTACCATTCATGCTCATTCGTAGAATCAACGTTTGGAGCACAATGTTTAATTCAAAGACTGGAGAGAACCTACATGTGCTGGCCTTGATTTTGGAAGGCCGGGATTTTTGAAGTCTGCTACCTCCTAGAAATGGGGTTTGCAGGAAGGGGTTGACTGTGAAGGGTTTCCCCCACTTTACAGATTAAGCTGCAAAATTCAGGGAATAATCTTTCCTCTTCTTGTCGGTGGGTTGTTGGAGAAACAGGAGGGATGTCAAAGCACCCTGCAAATAGCACAGACCTTGGTGAAGTCAAGCCCAGCTCCTTGATGGCACAGATGAGACACCGGAGGCTCAGAGAGGCTGGGGACCTCACCACGGCCACAGCACCATGAGCACCAAGACCAGGTTCCCAAGTTGGAGATGAGTTGCACCCCTCGTGCCCAGTTGGCTCCGGCTCCCAGGGGCTCCAGGCCATGTTGCAGGCTGGGGTCCCCCAAGGCCAAGAGTCCTCTAGGGAGGCCACCTAGGCAGAGGAAGTCAACAAACTTTAAATATGTTTTGATTCTTTACCTTGCCTTGGCCTTAGTCTGGGAACCCTCCATCCCCAGCTGAGTGTGGCCGTGGTTTGCTGCTGTGGTGTGGTCTGAGGAAGGATAAGGAGGAAAAATTATGATCACAACAATTTGTACAATCTTGCACCTGAAATGTCTGAGTTCACCAGCAGATGGTGTCCCTAGGGAGAGTGGCAATTCCTTGTCTACCATTTAACGTGTGAGGGACCATTTTGCAGTGTGATCTAGGGCTTAGGCTCTGGAGCCAGACCACCTTCATGGAACCCCGGCTCTGCCATCTCTGAGCTGTGTGCCCTCAATCTCCTCCAGCCTGTGCCTCCTCACCTGTAAAATGGGGGAATAAAAGTAACTAGCTCACACTAGTTATGGATGTATAAACTAAATGGTGTAGAGTGGGTGCCCAATAAAAGTGTGCTCTCGGGACCATTCTATGCCATACCAGCCACTGTGCCCCTGGATGCACTGGAGAGAAACCTCAAAGCCATCAATGGTGGAAAGTGATGCTTCCTGCACGTCTTAGAGCTCATTCCACCAGGTGCGAGCTCCATGGCAGCAGGGGCCTCACTCCCCCCACCATCCCCCATATCTGACCCCGGGGAAAAGCTGAATAAACATCTGCGGAGCCACAGGATAAAAGCGCACGTAGCAGAGAGAGCCTGGGATCTAGGGAATGGAAGGTTACAGTTCAAGTCCTTTGTATTCCAATTAAGAGCTGCAAGACCTTGAACGTATTAATGACATGTCCTTTAGGAAAATGTGGTAAGCAAGGATGAAAGCAGTGGTTCTTAACTGGGGCTGATTTTGCCTGACAGGGAACATTTGGCAATGTCTGGAGACATTTTTGGTTGTCACACTACAAAGGTGCTACTGGTATCTAGTGGGTAGAGGCCAGGGATCCAGCTAAACATCCTACAATGCACAGGATGGCCCAGGCAACCAAGAATTGACATCAACAGTCATCAAATGTCACTAGTGCCAAGGTTGAGAAACCCTGGATTAAAGGAACACCATGTAAAACCATAAAATCATATGCAAATGTTGATTGTTATTAATAGTATTATAAAGTGAAACAAATGCAATATTAGATTTTAAAATTATAATATTTTCAAGGGCTTCAAAGGTAGCTTTAATGTGATTTTAAATCTGTTTTTGTGTCTTCAAGAGATGACAAGGATATAAAATGCAGCTCCTTAAACTTCTTTCTCACCAGGAGCTTCTTATTCTTCAAAACCTTGTCACATGCTACTGAAAAGACTCTTGGAAAAAATCATTCCTGCTCAGATCTTTGGCCAAAAATAGGAGGACGAGCCCAACAGTGCGTTTCTCAAACTAATGGAAGCCTCAGCTGCCAAGGCCTTCAAAGCCCCAAGTAACCCCAGAAGCACACGCTCCACCTGGCTCTGTGGCCTTTTGCCAGCTGAGACCATTAGCCCATAATAAGCTGCATTTCCAGAAAATTAGGCAGGGCTAATTTTGTTCTCTGTTTAGAAATGAAGGTCCAAAGAGGTTAGAGCCCGGGCACCTCCTCCTGTCCCCACGGTGGCCCAAGCGTGTCTCCCTCCCAGCACACGCTGCACTGTTGGGTAATCGTCCTCCTTCAGGCTGCGGCGTCCTGAGGACACCGGCCCAGTCCGGCATTACGACTTATCTGTCAAATGATGGAAGGAAACGTCCCGCGGGGAATGACGTGGTTGAGGCCCTACCATGTCCTCGGTGCCTCTGTTCTCACTGGCCCCTTCGTGCGTGTGTGTGAGATTCGTCAGTGAGATTGCAGGGCCGTTCTCTCTGCCCAAGAGGTTTTTCTAGTTAAGGAAGCATCCTCGCCCCATGCAAGGGGCGGTCAGCTGTGCAGGGGGGTGAGGGCCCCCCGGAGCGTCCTTTAGCCAGTGAGGGCTCAGAGTTGCTGGTGATCACCAGCATAGGGGAGACAGAGGGCGGGGAGGGTTTGCAGCTTTAGATGGGCATCCTTGTGACTCAGAACCCATCGGAGAAGCAGCTTGCGCACACGTCTCCCGCAGTTCTCAAACTTTTGAGCATCAGAATGGCTTGAAGAACATGTTGCAATGCAGATCCCCAAGACTCCTCTCTCAGCTTCTGCATGGATTAGGGAGCTATATTAGTTTCCTAGGCTGACCACCACAAAGTACCAACTGGGTAGCTTAAAACAACAGAAATTTATTCTCTCATAGTTCTAGAGGCTAGAGTCTGAAATCAACGTGTAGGCAGGGTCGGTTCCTTCTGAGGGCGCTGAGGAAGAATCCATTCCAGCCCTGCCTCCCAGCTCCTCGGTGCCGGCAGTCCTTGGTGTTCCTTGGCTTGTGGCTGCATCACTCCAGTCTCTGCCTCTGTCTGCGCACAGCCTTCTCCCTGTGCCCGTGACTCTTCTCTTATTAGGACACCGGTCAAGTTGGATTTAGGGCCCCCCCTACTCTAGCAGGACCTCCTCTTAACTCATTACATCTGCAACAACCCCATTTCCAAATAAGGTCACGTTATGAAGTACTGGGGTTAGGACTTCAGCATATCTTTTGGGGGGACACAGTGCATCCCACAGCAGATGTAACAACTCTAAATGCTACCAGCCCCCGAGGCGATTCTGACATGTGCCTCTGGGACCATGGCACTCCCATGTGACTCGGCTTTACGGCCCCCCACTGTGCAGAAGAGGCCTATACCCCCTGCACATGGGCAGGAGTAGTCTGTGGCAGGCCTATGGGAGGTCTGTGGACACTGAAAGGAGGCAGAACTGCCAGGAGCAGGGCCCTGGTCTGGGTGGAGCTAGACAACAAGCTGGGCAGACCGGTCCCCCACTCACCACACTACTGATGTGGGGAAGAAGGTACTCGATTTAATTTTCCAGCTCCTCGAGTGCCAACACAGCAGGTGCCTCAAACACAAGATTGCAGAAAGACGTGGAAGATAAACAGGGCCCACTTTTTTCTTAGTTTAAAGGAAAAATTCTTGTTCTGGGGCAGATCATGCATTGTGCATCGACTTCTCATTGGCATTTTTACTGATGAGAAACCGCAGCAGGGAGGGCCATGGGTGGATTGAACGTGGCTCTCGCCCCGAGCAGGGGTGGGGTTCGCGTGATGCTCAGGCATTTTGGGGGACACACCAAGCCCTCCCACCTGGACACCTTTATATGGTGGGTGAGCCTGCACACCTGCCACGATAGGCGCCTGTCAGCCTTCAGGGCCACCCAGGGGGCACCTGGGTGAGCAGAGGGGCAGAGATGAAGAAGAAGGAACTGCAGCTCAGGCCCCAAGACGACAGCCCCCTCTATGGCCACGTTCTCTCACGCCCTGGGCTCTTGCTTATGGTGTCCCTGGACTCCACCGCCTGGAACACATGACTTCCGCCCTCTTTCTTCATCTTGCCGACTCCTGTAAATGACGCCAGCCTCATTTCTAATCCATGACCACAAATCTCGAAGGGGTCCATAGCCTAACTGGGCGATCCTACCATGTTTCCCTAACCAATTCACATTTCCACGTGAGAAAGAAAACATCTAAGTGGTTGAAGCTACTGTAGAGTTGCGTGTCTGCTAAAAGCAGCCAGACACACCCCTAGATGACACAAGGAAGGATGTCTTATTCTCATTTTCTTTTGAAAGGAAACAGTTGGGATTCTTTAGACTCCAAATTGCAGCATCTCCTGGCATACAGCAACATGTGACATGCAACCACCGTGTGCTTGGGTTCTGCACGGCTCAGCCTTTCCCAGGCTCATGTTTGCCAGCAGCTGCTCCCGAGGACTCCTTGGCCCAGGCACAAACAGATGACGGCTGCCTGAGCCCATGATCGCTGCCAGTCTCTGAGCTGAAGTTCCTGGGGCTGGCGGGGGGAGGGGGGTGTCTGAGAGTAGGGGAGGGGCTGTGAGCCTCAGAGCAGGGGGCACTACAGGGAAACTGGGGTGATCCCGAGTCTGATGTGCTGTGGTTGCAGAAGCCCTTCCCGTTCTGCTGGCCAGAGTAGGGGGACCAAGGAGACGCGATCCCCAGTGGCTGAGGCTGGCTGCCCAGGCCTGGTCTGAGTCTGGGCTGACCTGGGCACCTGCCGGCCCTTAGCTGTAGCCTCCCAGGATGGAGGACAGGCTGCTGCCTCCTCTGCCTCCCCAGTGCCCACTGGGAATGGAGCCTTGCCCTGACCCCTGGCCCACAGCTGGAACCCAAACACCCCTCCCTACCCGGTCCCTTACCTCCCTCCACCGCCTTCCAGGCTCTGATATTTCAAGCTTCTTCACCAGCTGCAGGGCCCTAGTCTGCCACGCCGTCTCCCTTCTCTGTGTATTGTCCCCACTCTGGGAACAATATGCCTTTCTCCTACAGGTCCCTCAGGACTCGGCCAGGCATGGAAACTTTCCTGAGTACCCAGGCTGAGCCAGGTACCTGCTGTGAGAGCCATCTCCCAGGGCTGCCATTGACCATAGTGCACGTCCCCTGTGCTGCTGTCATCTTCTGACAGCCAAACACGGTTGAACATTGGTGGTTGCATAAGGGCCAGCCTGATATTTACCCACCTGACCCTCCTGGCAGGTGAGAAGCATGTCTGACTTGTCTCTGCCAGCCCGAGGCCTGGTTCAGTGTGGGTCCAATGGGGCTGATCCACTGCCTCTGCTCAAGCCCCCCGCTCTGACAAATCAGCCATAGCCAGAAGAGCCCCTAGATATTCAGGTCAGCTGGGACCAAGCCTGCGTTGTTCTCCTCCTTGGCTGGCCAGCCCCTGTGAGGGCTGTCCCATGGCCAGGGCACATCTCAGCTAAGCCCCACCCAGACTCAGCAATGCCTCATTTCCTACCCTGTGCTGCTGCCCACCCCACCTTACCTGAGTCAGTAACCACAAGTAGTCATCATTGTCACTTGTTGAGCACTCCCACCATGCCAGGCCCTGTGCCAACAGCCCATTTAATTCTTACAACCCCACACTGCAAGGAAGCCACTTCCACTCTGCCCGGTGCTGGGAAGGAGGCTCCAATCAGGTTCAGTACCTTGCCTCAGGCCACCCCAGCAGCAGAGAGTCAGGAACCAGCCCCCAGGCAGTGTTGCCCCAGGGCTCCTGCTCTTAAGCACTGGGGAGCTGCCTCTCCACACAGGCGGCCCTTTTCCCCAGGAGCACTCTGAGGCCCAGAGGTGCCCACGTGCAGAGGCAGGATTACAACACAGCTCTAAGTCCAAGTCCAGGAGCTTCATCCCCTCCAGGGCCCTACATCCCTCCCCACCAACACCTTTCCTTCCATCACAGGGCTGGCTTCATTAGGGGGTCAGGGCCGTGATTCTGCCAGGGGGACCCTGGGTTGTTTTGCACGGTCTCAGCCCAGGGGCTGCTGCCTGGAGGACTTACTTCTCTCTGTTGAATATGATGAATTCCTTCCGTACAGTCTCCAAACACTGCTGCAGGTGTCCATTCTGTCAAAGAGCACAGAGAGGTGACTAAATGATGGACCACAGTCCAGGAAGACCTGGCAACGAAGCAGCAGAGGGCGGCAGATTGATCTAGGTGGTAACCTCAGACACTTGGAACCAGGGACGAGCTAAGTGTCTGGGCCTGATTGCATGGGCGGCTGTGTCCAAGGGGAGCCTGGCAGACAAAGATTTTTTCTCAATTTTAAACTATTAAATCCAACTTAAAAGTCACGTTAGAATGGAGTATGGGTTGAAAATCATCAGGTTGGTTTCCTGACCATTCCTTAGGCCCGCTTAAGAGGCACGAGGAGCAGAAATTCACGACCATCACGCCAGCTGCTTGACTTTTAACATATTTTTATAGAGAAAGGGGCTGTCGTAGGTTGAACTGTGTTCCCCGAAAAGATATGCTGAGTCCTAACCCATAGTATAGGCAAATATGACCTTATTTGGAAATAGAACACTTGCAGATGAAATCAAGTTAAGATGAGGCCATAGTGAATTAGGGTGGGTCCTAAATCCAATTACTGGTGTCCTTATATGAAGGCCACAAAAGACACAGAGACACAGAGAGAAGGCCATGTGACAATGGAGAGAGAGAGAATGGGGTGAGGTAGCTGCAAGCCAAGGACGCCAAGGATGCCAGCCACCCCACAGGCCAGGACAGCCAAGAAGGGCCCCTCCCCTTTGGCCTCCGTAGAGAGCATGGCTCTGTTGATACCTTGATTTCAGACTTCCGGCCTCCAGAACTGTGAAAGAATAAATTTTGGTTGTTCTAAGCCGCCCAGTTTGTGGTGCTTTGTTACGGCAGTCCCAGGAAACTAACACGGAGGCCCATGAAGGCAAAATGCCCAGGGCCCACCAAAGTCATAACACAGTAAAGAAATATTTCTAAAAGCTGCTTCAGGAATAGCCTGTACAGCGTTGATGCTATTCAGTGTTGTTTCTCCTCCTCTTGCTTAGAGCTACACGAGCTTCCTGCCTTAGAAACAGCGCCAACAGCAACAGTAAGGGTGTGAATGCCCCAATCTACGGTAATTCTTCCAGTTTTGTACTGTAAAAGGCTGCTTGTTTGATGGTGGCATTTCACTTACGGCCAAAGAAGGGAATTGGAGAGAAGTGAAATGCCCCCCTTCGGCTACAAAGTAGCTGGGCTCACTCATTTCCATGCGAGTTGGGACTCCTCCCCTCGTGGACACTGCTCCTGAGGAGCGCTCACCAGAGGACAGCTGTCCTTCGTGCCATCTTTGGACCTGTTCTTTGCCAACCTCTTCTTCTTTTTGTGAAGTGGCTTGGATTCTAGAATCATTTCTTCAAGTTCAAACGTGGGATCACAATTCAATCTCCCTTTCTAAAGGGAAGCAGAAAAGAAACCATGGTTTGTCTATGTCCCACCTATCACTGAATTTTCTTTTCATTAATTCAATCAATCAATCATGCATTTGACAAATAATGATTACTACTGTGGGATACATTGTTCCATTTTTTCTTTCTGATGATAAAAAGCAACACATTCTTCCTGCATACGCCATTTACATACGTGACCCCACCCCTGGGGCGACCCCACCCCGGTTAACCTAAGTCTCTTTTCTATGCATGTTTTTTACATGAACTTGAGTTCAGTTTTCCAATCTGGTTTTTTTCACTTATTATTTTATCATATGCACATTCTCATGCCATTACTGTCTTTTTAATAAAACATTCTAAATAACTTAAATTTCAGAAAACCATTTCTGGTGAAAATCTGCCCGACTCCCTGTCCCGGTGCCTTGCTCCAGGAAGTGAGGAGGAATTTTGGTCTCCCTGACTTCCAGGCCTTGGACCCCAGATCCCTGGTAGGCATTTTCGGTCCTGAACCCTAGACCTGGTGACAGCCCAGGACACCAGTTCCCACAAGCAGTGCAGCCTAGTGGTTATGACATCAACAGCTCTGGAGTTGTTCTAGTTCTGCTACTTTCTGACCTTGGACAAGCTTCATGACTTCCATGGGACTCAGTTCATGATCTGTAAAGTTTGGATAACAATACCTTCCTTATAGGGAATTAATAACATAATATCTATAAAGTATATCAAGTAGGGCCAGGCGTAAAGCAAGTCCTCTCTACATGGGTTGTCACTGTGCCTGTTAGACATGGGCTTGCTGTGACTTGGCCAAGAAGGAGAGAGGCTGGGCAAGGGCTTAGGGCCAGCCTTACCACCTAGGCCTGCGTCCTCACCCTGTACCTGTGTGACTCTGAGACAGATGCCTCAGTTTTCTCATCAGTGCACAATGCAGCAGCTCAGAGGTTGCCGAGGAATTAGCTGAGCTAGTGTTTGCCAAGCGTCTAGAACAGCGGCTGCCTGGCCCCTGGTAGCCTTCCGTAACCGACTGTTTCCTCTGCTGCTCTGCAGTCGCCCACCTCCCACAAGTTTTCTGGCCTTGAACCCAACTCACAAAAGGGGTCCTGCTGCCTGCAGGCGAATATGCCTTGGCCAGGCTGCCTAACCTGCTTGCTGTCAGCAGGTGCCTTCGTCATGGCCTGGGGGCTTTGCAGACAAAAGACAGGGCAGTACTGGCTTTTGCACCTACCACCAAGTCACTAAACCTCTATGAGCCTCAGGCCTCTGTTTCTATAGCTGTAAGAGGAGGGTAATCATACCAGTTTGTGAGGCTGATGTTAGAAAGTGCAGGCAAAGCCCTCAGCCCAGCCTCTGCCACACAGTAGGTGTCTAATAAATGTTCCCATTGTTGTCATTGTGTCATTCACGGGTTGATGGATTGGCATCCTATTCCTTTGCACCTTGTTTTCTCAGTCCTAGAGGCAGGGCCACCACCCTTCTGTCGGGACCTGCTGGGATCCCCCGCTGGGTCCCCTGGTGCCGACCGCCTCTGCCCTCCCTGGTCTGTGCTGGGCTCCTGGAGACATTTTTGGTTGTCGCAACAGAGGGAGGGCTACTGGCAGCTCATTGGTGGAGTGTCGGATGCTGCTGAACATCCTACAAGGCACAGGTCAGCCCCCACCCCAAAGAGTTATCCCTCCCTGAGGGTTGGTCCACAGTTGAGGCTCCCTGAGCTCGACAAGCTCCCTGACAACTGGCGCCATGACTGTGTTCTTCACCGGGGGCTCCCTCATGTCCAGCAGTGCTGGCAGATGTAGGTGCTCAGCAAGCACAGAACGGGAGACAACGAAGCCTGTGCTTTTGCCTGTAACTGACTTTCACCGGCCAGGGAAATCTGGTGGAAAATGGGCTGAGAGGAAGCTGTCCTGCTCTCCAGTGTGGAGCCATCGCCCCTGCGGCCCCTAAGGCACCCCTGTCCACCCACACACACGTGGACACACACTCACACACAGTCAGACACACAGGGGCACACACACACAGAGACACACCCACAGACACACACTGGCACATACACAGGCACACACAGAGACACACGCATAGACACACACAGACACACAGATACACACAGTAACACAGACACCCACATAGACACACATGGGTACACACAGACACATACTCACAGACACAGACACACATACTCACCCACTCATGGCTCACACAGAGCTCGCAGTTGGCCAGGTGAAACCCATGACCCATGAAACCCACTCACGGTGGGAGACGGGGAGGGCACCACCTGAGCAGCCCTCTGTACTGAGCCTGCCTGGGCACTTGTCCCCATGGCCTGTTTCTCATGACGGTGGGAGGGGTGGTGAGGAGCAGGGGGCCATCCCAAACCAGAGGCAGCACCACGCCCACCCTGGGGGCAAGGGAGGCTTCCCACAGGGCAGAGTCCTTAAGGACAAGCAGGTCTGGGCAGGTAGAGGGGTAGTGGGGGCAGCACATGCCCAGGCCTAGAACTTGGGGGCACGGCGCTATGTGACCAGCCATGGGGCAGCCTGTCTGGAGCCTGCCTGGGAGGGAAGCGGGAGGAAGTGCGCTCAGGGCACAGCCAGGCAAGGCCTCCAAGGACCAAGTGGGCTGCTACCAGACAGGGTCATGCCGTGTGCTCATCGGGAGAAGACATGAAAAGCCTAGTGTCAGCCCAGCTTTGCTTTCAGAGGGTTCGGCACAGAGACCGACCAGGCTGTGAGGAGGACCCGAATTCAGAAATGTGCGCATGTGCTGCAGCCACTTTGCGAAAAGGGAACTGCATTCTTGGGGAAACTGATTTGTGGGAACAATACTTTTGTACCAAAAGGAGCAACAGAAGTCTTTAAGACAATCTGACACGAAACACCACCCTGGACTGTCTGGGGCTCCCCAGAAACCAGCCTGGTGGCCCCAACACGTCTCTTCTGCATTCTGGGCCTGAGTCTCCTCTTCCATTCAGATGACAGGGGTTGGAACAGGGAACAACGAGGCCAGATTCTGTAGCCTCTGTCAGGCTCACGCCAGCTCCACTGGCCAGGGCAACTATTACCTAAGCCGCTGTTCACAGATGGTCCAGGGGAGGCCTGGGCTGCAGGGTGTACTCTCCAAGGTCACAGAGGAGGAGGTGGCTGGGCTGGAACGTCGCCCAGTGGTCCCTATTCCTCAGGTGCTCACTGCAAACCCTCCAGGAGAAAAGCAGCCGCTCGGCAGGAAGGGGCCACAGGTGGCTTCCGGGCAGGTGCAAACTCCCAGCGTTTCTCTCCCGGAGGTCAGGAGCTCCTGTCTGCTCTCTGTTTCTGCCCTTTATAGTTTATTCTCCACCTCCAGCCAGAGCCCTCCTTTAAAACGTGAATCCAACATTTGCACTTCCCTGCCTTAAGCACTCCCGTTTTCAGGGGACAAAACCTGAAACCTCTCCTATGGCCTCCAGAAGCCTCTCTGGCGTGCTGCGCAGTCCTTCCGACCTCTTTTCCTATTATTTTCCCTCTGCTTTATTCCGTTCTAGCTATAAAGACTCTGCGCTGTCTTTGAAGCCCAGGCTTTCTGCTGCCTCGAGGTGTGTGATCTTGGTGATCCCTTGGCCTGGGAGGTTCGGTGCCCACCCCTGCATGCCTGGCCCCTCACTTCATTCCGGATCTCTGCCTACTCTCCCGAAAAGAAGCCCCTGTCCCTTCACCTCCCGCCCTGTCTCCCCCTCTTCCGAGCTCGTTCTTCAAGTGCTGACTGCCCTGGCCGGGTGGTTCGTTGTGTCTTCCTACGCGTGGCAGGCAGCTCTCCCCAGTGCCTAGGCCTGTGTGCACAGGAGGCATGACTCAGTGAAAGAGGAGGCTCAGCACCCCCAAAGAACCCATAACAGGAAGAGAAGCTGCACAGCTGGGGCCTTGGCAATCAGGCCCAAGTCCATCCTGAATCCCAGCAAGATGTGAGCCCTTTGGTGCTCAAGTGGCCATAGCCAGCAGAGGGCCATTGGCCAGCTGCCAGGGCCATGCTTTGCACCAAGGTGGTGACCCTGCAGAGGGGTGGCAGGACACCCACCAGGACCTCCACTCACATTGGGCACAAAGCCAGGCATCAGTGCCTTCTCGAACACTGCATCCCAGTTCATATCGGCCAAGTAGGGCACACTCTGTATGTCACGGAGGCTGGACAGGCGGCTCTCAGGGTCCTTGGTCAGGAGCTGCGGTCAGAGGACAAATGTGATTCCTTTAACTGGGCACCCCCCAAGGTCGTCAGATACTCTGAATGAGGGAGTCTCAGGACATTTAAGGAGCCTCTGCTCTTCATGCTCCATTAATGTCACGCCCTGTCTGGGTCGCTGTTGCTGGAAGCACCATCTGCACTAATCTCTTTACAGCCGGGGAGGGACTGGAGGTCAGGCTGCTTCTGCAAGCTCACCCACAAAGGGACTGTGGGGCGGGGACTAGAGTTTCAGGCCCCGTGTTCCTTTCTGGGACTAGAGCCCTGCACCAGGTTGCCTCTTCCAATTAAAAACGAAAAGAATTGGCCGTGTCAACTTAGGACTTCCAACTTGGTAATGGAGGTACCAAATTGTAATAAAATCTATCCCTGGGCAGCTATGAGGTGACCTCTGTGACTTAGTGGGGTGGACTCATTTGTAGCCAAGGGGACAATTTTTAGCTTCTCCTCAAATTGAGTTTCTGCTAAAAAGGAGTGATGCAGTTTAAAAACAGCCAAAGAACATTACCTGGCAACCAAATTACCTGGCTTCCAATGTTTCAAAACACTGTAGCTTACAGGTGCAAAGGGCACAGGGGCTAAAAATGAAAGGACAGAGGCCCTAGCCCTGGGACTGCCACTTAGTAGCCATGTGATCTCAGGCAAGTGCTGACTGCTCTGCCCTAGCTGCCTCGTCTGAAAGCAGGGAGAAGAAGGCAACTCGTCCACTTCCAGCTCGTGGTCAGGATGGGCCCAGAGGGATTGGTAAGGGCCCGGCATGTGCCAGGGAAGGGTAGAGCTGGAAGTCAGAGCCCCCAGCTAGTTCACTCTTGGCTGTCACTGCAGACGTCTCCCAGCTATGCCCGTTCGGTGGGCTGGAGTCGCACCACACCAGGGACACCTAGTGGGGATCACATCTGCTGGTTATGGAGGCCACTCTTTTGGGGCTGCCCCAAACTATAGGTGCTAGTTTGAACAGAATCCAATTCAGTGCCATATGGGAGTTCACTGCTTCGGGCAGCTGTTCTGAAAGCATGCTGATGCCCCGGGGCCAGATTCTGACTCACTGGTGGGCGGGGAGGTGCAGAAGTCAGCAGTATTTTAGGCTTCCAGATGATTCTAACAAGCGGTCAGGGTTAAGGGGTGCAGCCTGGAAAGGTGCATTTCTAACAGGCTCCCCTGCGACACTGAGGCTGCTGGTCCTAGGCCCACACTTTGAGAAACACCGCTTTATTCTAATAGCAACAGTTCCTGCAAAAACTCAGGAGATGCCCGATATCTGATAGCTCAGCACGTTAAAAGACCATTTGTAGCAAAGATTTTTAAAATCCATATGCCTTAAGGATTTCTATTTACTGGGGCCCTGCAGCCGAGTGACAAGAGCCTAGAGGCTTGCTGTCACAGGCTTCGTGGTCCGAGGGTTCCTGATCTGCATGCACTCCTGTGACAGCGCTCATTCCATGGCATCAGAGCTCAGCTGACTTTATTATTTCCATCCCTGTTAAGCCACTTGTTTTCTCGTTCCTTCATCTGCTGGTACGCCTGTTTCTACACCAGATGACCGCAGCCCTCAGCCGGGCAGGCCAGTGGCTCCCCACCCCTCTTACCTTCTTCAGCAGGGCCACCATCCCCCTGCACCACGTGGAAGAGTAGTGGACGCGCTCCACCTTGAACATGTTGAGGAGCTCATCGATGGGCATGGCCGAGTGGATTTCATACGGCCTCTGCAACCAAAGGACAACAGCTGGAGTCAGAGGGCCACCAGGAAGCCACCATCCGCAGGATTTGAGATTGTGTAGTTACAAGGGACAGTTTATTCTTCCCCTTTAAGTAACAGTGGGTGTTCCTCTTTCATGGCATAGCAGGTGGCTCAGACCCATGTGCCAACCGTGACCAGGCCCATGGGCCAGTGCAGGACCTGGCAGGTGGGTGATGCTGGTATGACCACAGGAGGGTAGGTGATTTTCCAAGGTCATACAGCAGAGGCAGAGGCAGGATTCACTCCCAGCAGCCTAACCCCAGAGTCCCTGCTCCGGTCACAGGATAGGGGGTTGACTCTTGCCATCTAACGGGCACCCAGGGACACCTCCAGTCACAGACCCCACCTGCTGGTGGGCTCAGCCCCACTTTCCCTGTCTTGGCTGAACTGGCCCCTGGAGTGGGCAGGGCGGAGATGGCCGGCATCTGGATGTGGCTGGGCTGAGTGAGGGGAGGTAGCTTCTTCCCCTGCCATCCTCGCCTGCCACCCCCTCCTCCCCAGTGAGGATACGAGAGCTCTGTTCTTCCCCAATTTTTGACCTTGGTAGAGTGTGAAGACTCCTGACTATGTTTTTTCAACATTGCCACTGGTGGTTTCTTGCTTCTAAGCACTTCTCAAAGCTCGGGAAGCCTTTCTTGACTGTGACCCTGGGGAAGGGGTTCGGGGAGCATCTGAGCATCAGCTCACTCTCCCCCACCCCCCACCTCCCCCTGAAAGAACAGCTCTCTCAGAGCCTCTTCACCCTCCACCTGGCCACCTGGCTTTGTGGTCTGAGACGATTTCAGGTTTGCATCATGGCCAAATATCTTGGGACTAGAAAAGCAATCACTTCCCTAGTACATGTGGTGCAACAACTACACTGACCCTGGAGAAATCTGAGGAATGAATTCATGATTCATCCATGTGAACTTGATTATCTAGTATGGAATTCTCTTGTTAATACTCGGCAGTAAAATTGTTGCTCTCTATCTCCTCTATGAAGTTGGGGGCTCCTTGAAGAGGGGATTTTATCACGCTCATCTCTGTGTTCCTAGGTCCCAAGCAATGACTGCCTTTGAGCAGGCTCCCAGAGCACAGTGACAATGAATGTATTGGTCCATCCGCAAGTGTGGATTGGACAGTGACCGTGGGTCAGACACCATTCTGGGACCCCACGGCCTTTAAGGCACTGGCTCCAACCTCATAGAACTTCAGTTCCCCCGGGGCTGCTGCAGCTAGAAGGTGCCAGTCTGAAGGGGAAAGAGGTCCTGAGCCCTGGGGGGGCTACAGTTCCCCAGAATGAAGAAGCACCTTTATCGTCACCAAACCAGGTCCCCTGGAGGAGACCTCTGCCTGCAGGGTGTGTCTGTGCTGCCTTCTGATGTGTGATGTGCCCACCCAGAATAGGGCCTTTTTCTGACCAGCTGCCTCCTCCCTGATCTATTAATTGAATGGGAAACTGTTCATTTCATCCTACAATACAGAGAACAAAACCAAAATCTGTGGGCTTTCTTGAAAGGCTAACTAACTTGATGCACTAACATTCTTTAAATATTTCTTCAAACAATTTTTTCCTCTAGTGGGAAGAGGGTGGGCTTCCAGGACTGAGCATTTAAAAATTTCCACCTAAAGGTGCTGCCTGCTATTGCATTTCCTGGACCCCTTTGCCCTTCACCAGTAAGAACTATCATTAGAAATGGTAAGACCCAACCTTAACTGAGAGTGCTCCTTATGTGACACAAAACTCACAGAATCTTTATGAGCTAGTGACTGTTAACATGACCATTTTATAGGAGACAAAACAGAGGCACTGCACCCTGGAGCTGGGCACCAAGGTTAAAGGCCACTGTGACTCACCAAGGAGTACCCCTGACCACTATCGTTACAGGAGGAATTGTGTCCCCTGAGATTTGTATGTTGAAGCCCTAACCCCCAGGACCTCAAAATGTGACCTTATTTGGAGATAAGGTATTCACAGACATAATCAAACTAGCATGAGGTCATTAGAGTAGACCCTAATCCAGTATGACTGGTGTCCTTATAAAAAGGCGAAACTTTATAAAAAGGGAAAATTAAGGCACAGAGAGACACACACTTAGCAGAAAGACAATGTGAAGAAACGTGGGAAGAAGACAGCCATCCACAAGCCAAGGAGAGGGGCCTGGAGCAGGTCCTTCCCTCTCAGCCACAGGAGGAACCGACTCAGCCAACACCTTGACCTGAGACTTCTGGCCTCCAGAACTGTGACAGGATACATTTCTTTTGTTTAAGCCACCCAGTTTGTGGAACCACATGTAATGAACAACCACCCTCACTGTCCACATGCAGAGCGCTGATTGGAGGCGTCTGACTTCTGCTTTTGTCCTCTGTAGACAGGGCTCCTGCAGTGAGCAGGACAGACAAGGTCCCTCCTGCGCTGAGCTGGCCGTCTTAGAGGGGGACAGGCAGTAAAGAGTCGGGGGGGGGGGTGAGTGCTGGACAGGAAACCGATGGGAGCACCTGGCACGCCTGGGGTAAGGGGCTTCTCTAGAATCTCCAATGGGGGGGCAGGAGAACCAGAGCTCGGGTCCACCACCCCGAGATGGGCCCAGGCTGAGAGTTTGGTTTCTGGACTATTTAGGATCACTTCTTCTCACCTTTTTGCCTTTTAATAAATGATTCCGCCCACCCTAGGCCCACCCTCACCCTGGAAACCCAGCTGCTGGAGGTGCCGAGACCTTGGGAGACGATGCACGCTCACCGCCTCCCGCAATCTAAAGGTCAGGGAACGGAGGTCGGAGATGCGAAGAGACTTTCCCAACGTCGCAGAGACCCGGGCTCCCATTCCCTGCTTTCTGCAATGTCACCAGAGCCTGAGAGCCAGCCAGGAAACAAACGTAAAGTCTCTTCCCATTTACATTTCAGTCTCTACTTCCTGCTCGGCCACTCCCAGGCACCCGTCAATTCTGCTTTCCCGTCCTTCTCCCAGGTGAGCCTCGCGCTCTCTCTAACCTCTGCCGTTCACCCCACTTCTGGAGGGAACCAGACCCGTTACAGTAGCAGTGAGACAACAATGGCAACTGCGACACACCCTGAGGCCAACGCAGGGAGCACATTTAGGGACAGTTCAGACGCTAGGACTAACGTGAGCTCCACAGCTTTAGGCTCCCGGCTCAGCCGCCGGCTGTCTGGGTGCTTGTAGAGAAACCCAGGTCCTCTTGCAACATTACTGGCAGGTGTTAAGATCAATATTCGGTCTGCTGGTGGTAAAGAAGTCTATTGATGCTTAGTTCTCACTCATTGGCCTTAGGATGTGTTGGCTCAGAAAACCAGGTGGTATTTATAAGGTAAAGTAATTATATGTACTGCTGATAAAAGTGGTTTTAGCAGCAGGACATTGCATATACTTATTATGGAGTGCAGGTGTGTCTCTATTCCAGGAAACTCAGTTTATCCAAAAATGCCAATTTACCAAGAAATAGAGAGAAGACAGAGGAAAAGAATTGCCATAGACCTGTTATTTTAGCTGTTAAAGTTGAGCTGGGCCTTGGAGACTATCTAATCCAATGTTTTTTTCCCAAATCTTTTTACTTAAAATCCCAAACACAGAACAGATGAAAGTGAAGAACAGTTCCTCAGGCAATTTAAACCTCCAAAGCTTGAAAAAACATTCTCCCCCCTCTGGAACTGTCAAATTGTTTCTGCAGGGCCCTAGAGTCAAGGAAACATGGCCTGAAACCACTGAACAATTCAAGAAGGTCCTTCCCCCTCCCTTGAATGGAGGTCAAGGACTCTGCAACCTCCCAGGCTTCTGACTCCTGGCACAGTGCTCTATCTGCTTTACTAAGAGACAAGAAGTCAGCACTCACCCTAAGGAGCACCTCCCTCCCTTTTAGGTTGACACACCATCCAGTGCTCTTTCTCCAGGTCGAGCCCACGCACCCGTGTACACCCAGCTGTTTGGTTCTCAGTGCTGTACTCCAACCTTCAAGGGGAGAGCCAGACACCTCCCTCTGCTTACTGGCCTCTCTGCACCCTCAAGCTCTCTGTCCATGCATCTGCAAAGAGAAGTGCTGGCTGGGGTCAAAGGCTGGGGTAGCGTAGTTCAGGGAGGTGGTTGGTGGGCCAGCAATGAGGGTAAAGTCCACTGGCCCCACAGAGTGGGCTTTCAGGGCCCCGCCCCTCATCCATATTGAGAGCCCCAGTGGGATGCAACGTGCCTATAGCCACGCGGGGTCTCACTTAGCGCTCTTGCTTACTCTATGGCAGTGGTTCTCAACCAGGGACAATGTGTCCCCCAGGGGATATCTGGCAATGTTTGGAGACATCTTTGCTTGTCATAACTGGGTGGGGATTTCTGTTGGGCATTAGTGGGTTGAGGCCAGTCATGCTGCTGAACATCCCACAATGCAGAGGAATGTCCCACACCACAAGGAATTATCTGGCCTCAAATGTCCATGGTGCTGAGGTTGAGAAACCCCATGCTATGGGCCTGTACTACTATTCCCACCAAACAGGCTCACCATAGATCATTCAGAGATTGTGTGGCAAAGCCAGGATTTGAACCCAGACATATATGATTCTGCAGATCTTATATCCACTGTGCTGTCAATTCGCTGTTTAAACACCATAGGTGACACCACACTGCCCACAGAGTACAGCCAAATGCCTCTAGCTGGCCTCCAGGTCCTTTACCGACTGTCCCCTGACTATCCTCTGACAGGGGGTTGGGCCAAAATGTTTGCTGAAGCAGCCTTAGCTTCACCTTCCCTATCTGTACTCACACCACTCCCTCCAGACATTCGTATATGACCCGGCTTAAATGTCTCCTCCCTCGGGAGTTCTCCCCTGCTCCTCTAAACTTAAGCCATCAAAACGTTACCCGCATCTACCTGTCCTGTGGAATCATTGCCATGTGCATGCCTCTGGTGTGCCCCTGTGCCCTGGCCACATTTTCTCACTTAGTCCCACAGTGACCTGCAGGTGGCCTCATAACCCTCCTTTTATGAATGAGGAAGCCAGTGCTCAGATGAATTCAGCGATTTAGCCCAAATCACAGCACCAAGAAGCACAGGGTATGGTGGGAACCCATTTCTGCTCACGAAGCGCATGAGCCTTCCTCACTGATGGTCAGCAGCCAGATGTGAGCCGGCCTCAGCTCTCAGAGCCTGTCCTTGGTGTTTGAAGGGTGCTGACTTGGGAAGGACACAGGATTGCTAGCAGGCCCTCCCAGGGTAAGAGCCCTTAGGGGAGGGGAAGGAAGCTGACTATTCATCACTCAGGTGCTAGGTAATTTACATCATTGGGATCATTTAATTCTCAAAGCAACCCTGTTGGGTAGATAGAATTATTAATTGTTTTTTGTTAATGCAAAAAGATTCTGAGCAAAATTGAGTCTGTTTAAAAGCTTCACTTAAGATCCCAGATGGGGCACCTGGTGAAGTCAGGGTTTGAACCTGTGAGATTCCTCTAAGACTCTTTTTTCTGTGTTATGAGGAGGCAGCTTTTGGTTGAGTAAGGGGAGAAAATTTCTAGCCATTAGAGCTGTCCAAATATGAAACAGATTCTTTCTGGTGGTAAGGAGCTCCCTGGATCCTGAGGGTAATCAATGAACAGGTGGGTGATCACCTGTCAGACTTCCAGGTTGGGTGGGACAATGGCTGGGCAGAGGATCCTTAAGTCTCTTCTCTGTGGTGGTTGTCAGTGGATGGGAAGTCTCCTCTTAGCTGAGTCTGTAGTGTTCTCTTCAGAGGGTGTGGTCCGAGTGCCAGAGTGGCTGGGGCACCATGCTCTAAAAGGGAATTCTGACGGACAGCACCTGCGTGGTAATCCATCAGGCAGGGCTGTGGGGGTAAGAGCTGAGATTCTGATCTGGGATCAGAGAGAAGTTGGATCCTCCAGGCTACAAGCTCCAACTGAACTCACAGGGTCTCAAGCCTGCCAGTGAGACTGACTCAGCCCCTGCTCTCCCTACAGAGTGCCTGGCTCCTCACGGGGACAGATGGCTGTTTGCCAACAAACCATATTAATACCATCAACTTCCCACCCATCATTTCGGATGCTTCCCAACTCTCAGATCCTAGAACACATACTGGAAATTCCCATTATGACTTTCTTTCATCTTTTGGAAGGAAGGAGCCCCCTGGACGCTGTCACGGATATGATTGAGGAATTGCAAGGAGGAAGGATAACTCCTAAGTTTACATAGTCCATGGATAAATGTGAGTGTTCTTCAGTACAGCTTTTTGACTAAATCAATTGTTTCCAGTGTGAAAAACAGAGAATAAATTATTTGTATCAACCTGTTGTCCTTTGGGTCAAAGACTAAGCCAGGCAAAAATATCCGGGAGAGAGAGTCACACCTGCACACAGCAGGTGTTCTGTCATTCAATTACTTTGCCCCCACGCCAAAGGCTCTGCCCCGCTATTTGCCTCTCCCTCTTCTGTCGAAAGTGGCATCTGGATCTTTAAGCAGAAAACTCAGAAGAATTAAAAATGAAACCGCTTATTTGTGAAGCAGCAGGGACCGCTCCATCCTCGGGGCTTTTTGCCGGGCCATCATCTTTGATCGCGCTGAGCCCTGAGGAACGACGGCCACTACCCTTTCTGCGGGCGGGTGTCCAGCCGCGCTGCGGGCAACTGCTCGCCAAGGCCACTCGTACGAGTGGTCAGGAAGGATGGGTGGCCTCTGGCGGTGCCCGTGCGCCCGCACGTTCCTCCTCTGAGCGCATGCATCGAACGCCCAAGTGGAAACAAGTACACCTGTGCGGCACGGGTTCTTTCCATTCAGTGCCTAAGAAAGCGAACAAGTTCCTACTTTCTTTGCGTTCTAAGGACACCATGTACAATAACTATGTTTATGATGAATTCAGGAGAAATGACTGAGATCAAGAGCGGAAAACAGTTGTTTGGCTCCAGGGTAATAAACAGCCGCCATCTGCACTCGCGTAGCATGTACGATTCGCAGCTGCTCTCACCTTTCATTCATTAATTCACTTGTTCAGCAATCATTCATTCAGCACCTGCTATCTCCACCCAGTGGGGACCCCCACAATGAACAAGACGCTGTGGGCCCTCGAGGCACCTTATCTGGACATGAATATGCATGCATGCAAATGACCAAGAAACAACAGCGAAACTGCAGCCGGTGGAGGAACTTGTGGTGGACACTGGAGCCGTAAAGACTTAAAGTTAACAGCGTGTCCCACAGCGCCCCGTCCCAGCTGCGTGCCCTGCCGACTCCACCCAGCCTGGCACGACCTGACCCCAGCGCACGGCCCCTCATGCCCACCGTGCAGGCACACGCCTTACCCAGCCCCGCAGGAGCTCGTAGGCTGTGACGCCCAGGGACCACCAGTCGACGGGGTAAGAGTACCCGGGGCCTCCGTCCACGTACACCTGGAACACTTCTGGGGCTGCCAACGACAGGACAAAGAGAACATCATTGTGTGTCACAGTTTATGCAGCCACCACCCCTTAGAGAGGGACACCAGGATATGAACGCAGCTTTTATGGACAGTAAAACCTGCACTTTTTCCACTATACCACGTGGTTCCTGCCCTTAGTAAGCCATGAGCTGGAGAACAAGTTGCAGGCATTACACGAAGCACCCAGGTGACCCTCCAGGGCAGAATACAGATGGGGCACTCTCGGGGTGTGGTGGGAGGGGGTCTACTTTCTGAGAGTGAGGGAAAGGCCCCCGGGGAGGTGGGTTTGATGGAGCATGAATCACAGGCTGCTAGGAGGCTGGGTGGGGTGAGCTCAGAGTGTAGAGGAGGAACTGAGCCCCAAGGGGTTGAGAACGTTGATAAATGCCACTCTGCTTGTGGCACCAATACCCAGGCCAGGCGTCCCAACAACCAGGATGCTCAGAACTCTTTGTGCCTGGTGCCTATCTCAGGAATGATTTCATTTTAGCATAGGTGGAATCTAACATGAAATACCCAGAATAGGTAAATCTGCAGAGGCAGAAGTAGATTGGAGGTTGCCACGGTCTGGGTGCTGGGAGGGGCGGGAACAAGTGCTTATTCATGGCTTTCCTTTGGGGGTGATGACAACGTTCTGGAACTAGGTAGAGGCAGTGGTTGTACAACACTGTGAATGTTCTAAATGCCACTGAATCGTTCCCTTTGAAATGGCTAATTTTGTATTATGTGAATTTTACCTTAGTAGAAAAAAAAAGTGAAGGATGGAGGCCCGAGGGTGGTGTCCTGCGTTTATCCTGGGGGTCCCTGGCCCTGCCCATGCGCCAAGGGACCGAGTGGTGGGTTAATCTCATTGCCTTGTCCCCACTCATTAGGCCAGCAGTGCATTGTAAGGCCCAATCATTCACATTGGCTTCCAGGAAAATTTTGTGAAATGTTGATTATTTCTAGCAAATTAATTTGCAGGCATAATTCCATTTTACAGTTCTCACGGCAGTCCAAATCTGTCCTGGGGAGCCACATGTTTTGATTAAAACTATCTCGATTCAATTTCCAAACTGTCATTCACTCGGTGTGAGAAGGGGAGGGCTGATGGGGCAGGCGAGGGGACACTTAACTTGGGCTGCTAGATCTGAAGTTTCACACTCAAATCTGGCCAGCACCCACATTCCGGCTGCCCTCCAGCGACACTCTCCATTTGGATCAAATTTTGTCATGCCCTTTCACCCACAGGCTCTCCTTTCCTCTTCACAGCAGCCTCTGGGGGACATGGTGCCATGTGACACATTTTACAGATGAGGGAGGTTCAGAGAGGGCCAGCTCTGTGGAGGAAGTCACACAGCCAGGAAGTGCAGACCTGAGAGGTGCCTTACACATCAGCTGAATTCTTGTTTGTATCAATGTTTCTTTCAGTACAAAAACGTACTCAGTGCCATGCTGGGGGATGATGCAACTAGGAGTTTGAGGAAATATCCCCTTAGGTGTTTTGACCCTTACAAAGCAAATGACTCGATGTGTTGGGAAACAGGAAGACTGCCAGCAAAGTTGGAGTTACTTGCTAGTAACAAGTTATTTACCTTCTCTTTGCCTCAGTTTTGCAAATTGTGGATAATAATAATGGTTTATTCATTGGGTTGCAAATAAGAAAATACATACCAAGAGCTTAGCAGGCTGCCCTGCCCTAGCAAGCGCCCTGAAACATTAGGCATTATTAGTAGGAGTCCAGTTGTCCCTAAACCTCCTCTTCCTCTGTCATGCTTAGCCACCCCACCATCCACCCAATAACCTGGGACCATCCTAGACTCCATCCTTCTCAGCCTCATGAATGACAGTCTCGGAACACCACAGGTTTTGTATTTTCAGCATCTTCTTGTCTCCCCCTTCCTATCTGTCCTAGATCAACCTGACTCCAGCGTGAGTGATCTTACTTGTTTACTAAGCATCTGATGAGCAAATGATTTCCTAGTATGTGCTGGGCGCTGAGCCATACTGTTCTGTATCCTGCCACTCAGCCCCGAGCTGAGCTTGAACCTGTGGAGACTTCCTTCCTTACGCCACAGTCTGTGTGCCTTTCCCTCTTCCCCTCTCCCATCGGTTCTAGGAGAGAAGAAGTCACGCCATGCTTGTCCATGCATCCCCGGGGCCTGGAGCCTGTGAGCTCCCACGGCGCAGGACGCACCCACGAGTGCAGGAATGGCTGTGTGTGCCGAGGTGTTCCCTGTAAACCCTCATCAGGTCACACAGCCCAGAGCCCATTTGGAACTCAGGGTAGAAGCAGCAGGTGAGTGATTCTGTCCCGGCTGTTGTGACCAATCAAGTGACAAATGTCTGCAGTCCTAGAGAAGGTGACATTCCCTCCTCCCCCATACACTTGGGGCTGATGATAGAACATGAACAACATTTATGTCATAATCCTTATGCCACCCGTAAGGATTTGGGTGGTTCAGAATTGCAGAGCTTAGACTTGAGAGAACCGCACAGGTTTAGAGCGGGAGCCACATGCCTGATGACATCCTTTCACATAGGGAAAAATGAACAGTAGCAACTGCAATCTGTCAGGTGCTATGTTAAGGATTTTATGCATATTACCCCTTTAATCCTCCCAATTGCCCAAAGAGACAAGTGCTATGATCTCTGTTTTTCGGATGAGGCAGCAGAGGCATGAAGGGCTGTTGTGGGCTGAATCATAAACTCCCCATAAAAGATTTGTCCAAGTCTTAAGCCCTGGTCCTGTGAATGGGGCCGTATTTGGAAATAGGGTCTTGGCAGATGTAATGAAGTTAAGAATCTCAAGATAAAATCATCCTGGGTTTAGATTGGGCCCTAAACCCAATGACTGATGTATTTATAAGAAAAAAGAGTGGGAGATTGGGGCCCAGAGGAGACGCTACGTGCAGATGGAGGCAGGGAGTGAAGTGATGCAGCCACAAGCCAAGGAAGGCCTGGGGCTGCCAGAAGCCAGAAGAGGCAGGAAGGGTCCTCTCCTAAAGCCTTTTGAGGGATCATGGCCCTGCTGACACCTCGATATTGGACTTCCAGCCTCCAGAACTGTGAGAGAATGAATTTCTGTCATTTCAAGCCACCCAGTTTGCAGTAATTTGTTTTGCAGCCACAAGAAATGAATACAAGGGCTAAGGAACTCGCCAAGGTCACCCAGCTAGCACTGCAGCGCTGGGATTGGCAGCTCTGTTTTCTGACTCCAAAGTCCTCTCTCCTATGCTGGGTGATTGGCAGTTACCTGGGGACTGGTGCCCTGATGTATCCTTGTGCCCTCCTTCCCTCCCTCCCAGGGCCTGGTGCTCAGCCAAGTACACAGAAGGCACTTAATAAATGTGTGTCAATGGCTCTTTCACCCCTGATGCCATAGGGCTGGGCCAGCTTCTTGATGTCTGACTCAGATGCGGAAACAGCTCATGGCCTCTCGGGATGTCAGCATGGCAGAGGTGAAGGCTCCCTCAGAAACCCTGTCATCGCCTCCTTGTTAGAACTGGCCACCAGCCTCGAGGACGAAGAGTGGCTTTCCTCAGCCACCCACCTACTGACTCTGGAGTCAAGTCTGGAACTCTTGGTCCTGACTCCCAGGTCACAGTGATAGTCACCTGTCAGGGACTGTCATGTTCTCCCTGGTGCCTCATGCCTGCCTAGCACCAAGAAGACCTGTAAGAAAGGTTTGTTGACTGACTAAATAAATGCACGATCATATTAATAATAAAAATAGCAAACACGCATATGGCCCTTGCTATGTGCCAAGCACTGTTCTAAGCTCTTTACACACTGCTAATACAAATAGTTAATCCTTAAGGAGTATCTGCGATGTGCCCAGCCTTGTTTTAAGAGCTCCACAGTATTAACTCATCTTCGCAGTAACAGGGAACCTGAGCCAGCCTCTTACGATTCTCCCCAAGGAAGAATCCAGTTGCTCTGGGCCAACACGTCGAGCCAAGACTGAGGATTCCCGGGGCATGGTGTGTGATGAACCAGCCCTGACGGGAGAGTCCTGGCTTGCTAGGACAGCAAGCGACAAACCGAGCAGATAATCAGTGTAGGCTATGGTGATGCCCAGAAAGGTTGTCCAGAGTTCAAGGTCTGGGTACACCTGCTTGGATTATGGTTGAATAAAATTCCTCAAGGCCTTCCAGAAAGAAAGAAAAAAACCTAAAACCTCCTTCAATGCCCTGGTAGGGGGAACTAACAACCCTGGATTTATTTATCAGTGGTTGGAAATGCCACCTGTAACTGTCACCATCATGTACATAGCATTCATGCAGAGCTTCACTGGGCACAAAGATTCCTTCATACATCACCTCTCCCATCCTTGAAGTACGCTGGGCTATAGATGAAGAAACCAAGGACCACAGAGACTATGGGATACATTCAGGGCCATGAGATAGTGTGTGGCAGAGCCTAGACCGGAATGCCATTCCTATCTCTTTATGTCCAGGGCTCAATAGAACTGTTCCATTATTATTATGAGCAGCATCCTTATTTTCAACACCAATAGTTGCAATATTAATGTGGCCATTTATTGGGCATCTATGATGTGCTAGAGTTCTTCAGGATTCTTTACATACGTCATTTACTCTTCAGAAAAACTAACATTGACAGAGCACTGCTAGATGCCAGGCATTGTGCTGAGTGTCACCTGCATTGCCTCGTTTCATCCTCAGAGGGACCTTGGCAAGGTGAGTCTATTATTACCTCCATTTCAGGAAGCAGAGACTTGGCGAGAGTACGTGCCACACCCAAGGTAACACAGCTACCGAGGCTCAAAGCCTTCTTTGAACCCAGGCCTGCTCCATTCTCCAGGGTCAACTGGAGTGAGGATCTGAACCCAGCTCTCTCTTAAAGTGCACACATTTTCCACCAAGTTATGCCATCTTTACGTATGTGCTGAAAATAAAAATCATATATCATAATATATATATACACACACATAATATATACTATGTTTTATATTCCAAAATCTCTCCATAGTCAATGTGTTAAATCTACTAATTCAATTGGAACCCAAATCCAGAGTATTTATGAAGATCCAGGAACTTTACGTTTGAGGAAAATAGGGTCTCAACATAACTCAAAGGAAAAAAAAGTGGGTTTCACCATTAACATGCATATAAATGACAGATAAAAATGATTTAAAATCTTCTGAAAACTGGCTCTTGAATCACATTCCCTGACAGTGACTGTTTTATTCCCTGCTACCTCCCAAGGACCTGTCACAGTGCCGGCTGCATGCTGATGCTCGGAGGGTTCTTGTGGGCCTGTGAATACACTGGGCAGACACCAGGCACCACGGAACCCTTGGCTGCCCCTACCATGGCCCACTGGCACGGAAAGATCAGCCTCGCTTCCCACTAACCATCTCTGACAGCAGCTGAGCAATTCTGCCAAGGCAGGTTTGAAATGGAAAGTGAGTTTTGATTCCAAGGAGCATCAGGGTATCACATAATTGGCCTTCCAGAAAAGCAAGAACATGGGGCGTCAAATGAGAGAGATTGCTTTTCTTCCCCTCAGAAGTGTAAATATGCATTTGGGGGGATTTGCCCCCTACACTAACCACACAGAATTTACTTCCTTATTAGACTAAAAATATGAAAAAAGTACAATAACCCCCCAAGTTATAATTATGAGCTTGCTGCTTTAGTTCCATGAATGTTGCCAAAGCTTTCATAGCTGCAGTGGAGCATGAAATGCTATTCAGCATCTAGCCTAGGAGCTGACAGCCTTCTAGGATGTGTTTCTACAGGTAAGTGCTCCCTTCTTGACTGGGAACAGAGAATTACTGCATTTCAGCCTAAAGGGGACCTTCAAGGGAAATTCTTTCCTCCCCTAAATTTTATAGACAAGGAAGCCAAGGCCTATAGGAGGGGTTAAATGATGTCTGACCCAGCCGGGACTAGAACCCAGGTCTCCTGCCCACTGATACATTCTTTAAGGCAAGACCACGTCTCCAGCTTGCACACCCCCGATGGTAGGATGGCTGGAACTGTGCACTCAGACAACTCTACCTAGAGGTCCCACGGGCACTACTCAACCTGTCCAAACCCAACTCTTCTCTTTCAAACTGCCCCTTCTCCTGGGTTCCCAATCTCAGCCAATGGTCTACCCAGTTGCAAAGTAAGAAACCTGGGAGGCATCTTGGACTCTACCCCTCTTTCAGCCCCTGTTTCTGATCATTTGATTGGTCCCCAAAACTGATCAGTTTTTCCTTCCAGAAACTTCCTCTCTGTGCTCTATTCTGGTCCTTTTTCATCTCTGCCTGGGCTTAGGCCAGCTCCGCCCCCCCCACCGCCTCCAGCCTGGCTTTCTTTAATCCCCTCCCCCCGCCCTGACGGACCTTCCTAAGTCAGTCTGATCGATGGAACATAGATGTGTGGAGGCAGTGATTGTCCAGTCTGCCACTGAATCTCAGTGCCCATGCTTATTGGCACAATGGCCTTGCGTGAGATGCTTGGCCTTTTATTTGTGTCTCAGTTTCCTCATCCATAAGAAGGAATAACAATAGCTGCTATATAATGTTACTGTGAAGAGAAAATGGAGTTGTGTGTATATTTATTGAGCATACAGTAAGTGCTCAATAAATGCTGTCTACTATTATCATTGTTGTGTTGTTATTCACATCTTCAAATCACTTGCTTAAAATCATTCCAAGTTTTCCTATTTACTGTAGAATAAAGTCCAAACTCCTTAGCATAAAAACTTCCTAAAAACAGGCCCCAATTGCCCCCACAGCATCATATTTGGCCACTGTCCTTATTACACTTGTTGTAACAACTTCAAAGAATAGGACCCACTCTATTTTTAATCTTCTGTGACTTACCTGATAACCTTTACCCTGTTTTTCATACTCATGAACTCCTATTCATACTTCAAGACCCAGACCAAATTTCATTCCCCCATGGACTGTTCATCAAGTCCCTTACTATTCCTCTGTTTCCCTCTTTCACCCTCTCCTTGCCAAGCACATCAATCTATGCTCTTAATTCTCGCCAAAACCTTGCTCGTTCCTCCCTTGCACCACTGCTTTAGCACGCTGCATTTTAATTCATGGTATACATGCCCATCTTGCTCACTGGATGGTGAGCTCTCTGAGGGCAGGGACATGACTAAGCGAGCCTCAGATCCTCAGGGATTAGCATGAAGCTGGTCTAGAAGTAGATGCTCCGTGCATCATAGTGGCAAAGAAGTTGAAGTCACAGAGTCCTGGCTTCAAATCTCAATACTTACTCTTGCTGGCTATTTGTCATTGGGCAAGCATTTAACCTCTGAGTAAGTCTCATATTCCATGGAATAATAATAGCTCCTACGTCACATATGAGATAACATGTGTGATGTATTTAGTTCAGGGACAGACACAAAGCAAGTTCTCAACAGATGTGAGCTAGTTTTTATTACATCAATTCATTATTGAACAGGCAATGAAATGCATGCATAAATGAAAGCCAAGATACATGTTGTACATGTTCCCCAAATGAATCAAAAGCTCTGTGATAATTCTGTGCATTAAAGTTTGATGAGAGGCTGTGGAAAGCAGAGACAAGCAGTATGCCTGGACTCTCTCTGGATCTCTTGGGGGTAATTTATATTTCTTTGGCTCTTGGCTACCCAGATGAATTCAGGTGCCATATGGTTATGTATTAATTTGAGATAACATGGAGCTACTGCATCAGTCTGATATTTTCTAGTTTCGGGGGGATGCTAGTAGCATTAATAGCAACCGAAAACTCATTTCATTAAAGTATGTAAGAAACTGCTCAGCTGTTGGCCATTAGGATTTCACAGGTCTGCACAGGAAGAGGAAGAATAGAGGAAGTTTAATTGCTAATGAGTAAATAGGGAAGCTCTGATGAGGTGCAGAAATAAGTCATGTAGGAGTACCAGAAAACTACTGCATGCTAAATGTGTTAGATTCAACTAGTAAATTTAAAAAAAAAAGACTTTTGGAAATTTTCATGGAGAATGACGTTCTAACTAGGACAGTGTTAGAATCAGTGTATTTTACATGGTCACTATGGGACACTCTGGTGAACTTCTAAATAGCATCTCATGTTGATAGAAAAGTTCATTTATATAGTACCACTCTCTTCAAGGATTCCAAATTCTCTATTTCTCCAAGACAGCCAATGCTCTTTAAAATTTCCCACTGAACTTGCCATAGAAACCTAAAGCTCTGATGTAACACACAGGTACTTCATTATCTGACCCCACCCACCTCCCCAGGTTCACTTTTCTTGTTGACTTTGCTGAGGTCACACTAGTTTTCTTTTGGTTCTTTCTATGGGCCAAGCTCCTTTTTGCCTCAGGGCCTTGGAAACTGCAGTTCCATCTCCCTGCAATGCTTTTCCTTCCCTTTTTACTGAACAATGCCTACTCATCCCTGGGACCCAGGACCCAGGTGAAACGTTATCTTCGAACCCTCCAAACTAGTTCATCTACCACATCATTCTCTCTATTTTCCATCATGATTCTTATAAAGATTTCAAACAATTCTGCTGTGTTTAAAATGTAGGAGTTGGAGTGTCACGCCTAGCCTAGCAATAAGAAAAAGCTAGACAATCTATAAAATCATAACTTTTCTTGAATCTGACTAGCTTGAAATCTAAAGAAAGCCAGGTGCTTTCAAGAAGAGATAAAGCTGTGAATATTGGCTTACCTGGGGGATGACATGAGAAAAAAATAGGGTTGTCATAGAAGAAGGTAATAAGATTTTAGCTAAAAAGTTTAATGAACTGCTAAAGGTTGTGTCAGAGAATAGAACCATTGTTTGTCCAGATACAAGGGAAACTGGTATCCACTCACAAGTTATTCTATATAGACCTCACTGTGTACTCATGAAAAATATTGGGGCAGGGCAGGAGACTATAGAAAGCTTGCCTTAATGATGCAGTATTTAGGGAATAGAGCTGCTACTGCTTCAGGAAAGGCACGAAGCCTTTCCTGGGAGCTGGGAGGAGGGGATGGGTAAATCCACACCTAATGGATGTGGTGCATGCTGTTTGGGGGGATGGGCATGCTTACTGGGTGGTGCAAAGGCAATTTATGTAACCAAAGCATTTGTATCCCTGTAATACTCTGAAAAGAAAAAAAAAAGATCCAGCATACATATAATTGAAATCTCAGAAGCAGAGTAGAGAGAGAGAATGGGTCAGAAAAAATATTTGCAGAGATAATGGCCAAGAATTTTCCAAAAATGATGAGTCATCAAAACACACATTCCCTAAAGCTCTGAGAATACCAACCACAATAAACATTTTAAAAAATACACCTAGGGACATCATAGCTAAAACCAAAGATAAAGAGAAAATCTTGGAGGCAACTGAAGAAAAATCTACAGATGAACAAGGATAGGAATCACAGCAGACTTGTTGTCAGAAATGTTGAAAGCTAAAAGCAATAGAGTGACAATATTTAAATGTTCAAAGAAAAAAACTGTTAACTCAGAGCTCTGTACCCAGTTAAAATATCTTTTAGCACTGTAAGAAAAATAAAGAGTTTTTCCAACAACAAACAAACAAACATTAACAACAACTACAAAAATGAAAGAATTTATTACCAGTAGACTTTTATTGCAAGAATTGTTAAAGGAAGTCCTTCAGGTAGAATGAATATGATACCAGATGTAAAACTGAAGCTACACAAAGAAATAAAGAATATGAAAATGGGAAGAAGGTAAATAAAAAATTGTTTTTCCTATTTTTAACTACTACAAAATATAGTTGACTATCTGAAGCAAAAATAAAATCAATGAATTATGTATTTATAGCGAATAAAAGATGAATGAGCCTACCTAGGAGTATATTCTTATAAGATTCCTACATTGCACAAGAAATAGTATGATATTTTTAGGTATATTCTGATTAATTGAAGATATATATTGTAAATCTAGGGCAACTTCTAAGCTTTTTTTTAAAAAGAGGTATAAATATTATGCTAATAGAGAAGTTAAAGTGGAATCGTAAATAATGGTAAACTAATCCAAAATAAAGCAGAAAAAGAGGAACAATGATCAAATGGAGTAAAGTAAGATGACAGATTTAAATCCAACCATATCAATATTACATTAAATATAAATGGTCTAAATATTAATGAAAAGACAGAGACTACTAGATTAGATTTAAAAGACTTCCTATAAGAAATGTACTTTAAATATAAAAACACAGATAGGTTAAAAGTAAAAAGATGGAAAAATATATTATCAGGGATATGCTAGAGCAAACTTATACTGGCTCACAAAACATATTTTTAGCATCTCTTCCCAACTTTGTGTTTGATGATGTCACATTAGTAATTTGAAATCAACCATGGTGGAGTAACTTATATCATGAAAATCAGCAAAATCTACAAATCTGGGCTTTTTTATTCTTTACCAGAGAACTATTTGTTAAACATTTACCAGCACACTACTGGACATATCTTGCAAACACTAACCAAAATAAAGCTGAAGTGGCTATATTAATATCAAAGTAGACTTCAGAACAAGAGACAAGAAGGACATTACATAATGATAAATAGGACAATTTACCAAGAAGATGTAACAGTCCTAAATGTGTACATGTCTTATAACAGAGTATCAAAGTACATGAGATAAAACTGAAATGCAAGGAAAAATAGATAAATCCATAATTATAGTTGGGAATTTTAACACTCATATCTTAGTAACTGACATAAGAAGTAGAAAGAAAATTGATAAGGATATATAGAAACCTAAGCTACACTATCAAACAACTTGACCTATTTGATATTGAAAAACAAATGATGAAACAAGAAAATGCACATTTTTGCAAGTGAACATGTAATAGTCACGAATATGGACCATAGCCAGTTATAAAACAAACTTTTCCAGTAAAATACAGAGAAATCATACAAGATATTTTCTCTGATCACCACAGAATTAAATTGAACATCAATAGCATAAAGATATATGAAAACTCCCCAAATGTTGTTGGAAATATTTTTAACCAAATGAAAATGAAAACATAATATATCAAAATTTGTGGGGTACAGCTAAAGCTGGGCTTAAAGCTTATATTGGAAAAGAAGACCAGTGTCAAATCAGTTATCTAAACTTCTACCTTAAGAAACTAGAATAAAAAGAACTTAAATCCAAAGTAAACAGAAGAAAGGAAGTAGCAGAGATAAGAGAAGTCAGTAAACTAGAAAATAGAAAAATAATAAAGAAAATCAATAAAGCTAAGAACTGGTTCTTTAGAAAGATCAATAAATTTGATCAACCTATAGTACGAATGACCAGGAAAACCAGAGAGAAGACACAAATGACCAATTCAGGACTGAAAGAGGGGACATCACTGCAGAATCTACACTCACTAAGGGGATAATATGGGGATATTACAAGTAACTGTACACCCAAATATTTGAAAAGCTAGATGAACTAGGCAAATTCCTTGAAAGACATAAGCTACCAAATCTTAATTAAGATTTGCTTACTTCTTTTTACTTAAGAAGAAATAGATAAACAGAATAGTCCTGTGTCTATTAAAGAAATTGAATTCATAATCAAAAACTTCCCTGCAAAGAAAACTCCAGGCCCAAATATCTTCATTGGACAATTCTACAAAATGTTATATACAAATAATACTAATCCTGTACACATTTCTCTAGAAAATAGAAGGGGAGGGAACACTTCCCAACTTGTATTACTCTAATACCAAAACCATGCAAAGTTGTTAGAAGGAAAGAAAACTACAGACAAACATTCCTCATGAACCTAGATGTAAATATTATGAATAAGATATTAGTAAATTGATTCCAGCATTATATAAAAAGGCTACTACATCATGACCAACTGGGGCTTATTCTGGGAATGTAAGGCTGATTCAACCTTTCGAAATCAATCAATGTATTTCAACAGACTATAGGAGAGAAACCATATGATTATCTTAATAGATTCAGAAAAGCTGTTTGACAAAATTCAACGTACACTTATGATTTTAAGAAAAAACCTCAACAAATTGGAAATAGAAGGGAACTTCCTCAACTTAACAAAGACAGCTACAAAAACCTCACAGCTGACATCTTAATTTAAAACCTCTGCTTTAAAAAAATAAAATACTCTTTTAGGTAATAGAAAGACAAGCCATTGACTGGGAGAAAATATTTTCAAAATGCATATCTGATAAAGGAATTCTATCCAGAATATATAAAGAACTCCCAAAACTTAATAATAAAAAAATCCAATAAATGAATGGGTAAATGATTTGAACAGATTCACAGATATAGGGATAGCAAACAGTCAAATTAAAAGATGTTCAACACCATTAGTCATTCGGGAACTGCAAATTAAAACCACCACCTACCCATTAGACTGGCTAACAACAACAGCAACAGCAACAGCAACAGGACAGTACCAAGTACTGGCGAGGATGCAGAGTACCTGGCTCTCTCATACATCACTTGTGGGAATGTAAAATGGTAGAGCCATTCTGGAAAACAGGTTGCCAGTTTTATAGAAAGTTAAACATACACTTTAACAAATGATCCGGCAATCCCACTTCTAGGTAATTATTCCAGAGAAGGGGAAACTTAAATTTGTACAAAAAGCTGTGTGCAAATGTTTACAGTGGCTTTATTCATAATTATGTAACACTGGAAACAACTCAAATGCCCTTCAACTGATGAACAGATTAAAGTGATGTATGTATATCCATATATCTGTCCAATAGAGCTCTACTCAGCAATAGAAAAGAACAAACTGCTGATACACACAACATGAATAAATCTCAAATACATCATTCTAAGTGAAAAAAGTCAGATTCAAAAGGCTATATACAATATGACTTTCTGGAGTAGGCAAAATCACAGGGGTAGAAAATCGACCACTGGTTGCCAGGGATGGGATAGGAGGGAATTTTGGGGGGTGAAGGAACTGTTCTATATCTTTATTGTGGTGGTGTTTACATGCCTGTGTTTGCTTGTCCGAAATCATAGAACTATACACTAAAAGAGTACATTTTACTGCATGAAAATTATTCATCAAAAATAAGCATCTCAAACTACATATTTACCAGTTTGGTGATTTTTAAAGTGACCGTCTTCCTCACAAACACTCAAACCAATGAGGGCAGGAACTGTTTTAGTCACAGATGCATTTCAGCTCATAGAACACTGCCTACAACATAGAAGGTGCTCAACAAATCTCTGTTGGATGAACGGATGAAGGAATGGTTCTCAGGAAGGACAATGGGCGTGCAGCCCCACTGACCTGGTGCTGGATGCTGGCTCCACCACTCCCTCTGGAAATTTGTGGGCTTCAGTGCCCAGCACATAGCAAATACTCAAAAACAGGCTGTCTATTGTTTTTACCATTATAGGTATTTATTGCCAAGCTTCATTTATCTAATTCATTTAATAAGTTAAAGATTAATGACATAAGTAGTGGATTCTGGGGAGATGATGGCATAGATTTGAATCTCCGCAAATCCGCACAGAAAAACAGGGAAGATAGATAGCTAAACCAAAAACCCATGGGCAGATGCATTTACTACAAAACTAAGTTGTCCCCATAACTCTCAAAATGCAAGTGGATGGGGAAAAAACACACCAGTGACAAGATCTCCGTGACAGCGATTTCTATATGGAAGAAACAAGAGAAGCAGCAAAATAGCATCTTGTGGACCAGGGAACAAAGATCTCCCAAATAGCTGGCAGTTATTCACCAGGAAGCACAGCCGACCAATTTGAGAACAGCTGCTGGAACTGCTAGGAGTTTGTCCGACACAACATCAGGGGAGTGAAGAGGACCCTGATACACTCTGAAGGAGGTAGAGCAGTGTGGGACATCCAAACTCTTTCATCCAGCTGGCCACAGCTCCTGCTAGGAAAGAGCCCTAAGGAAAAACCATGTGGAGTGGAACCAAAAGGGAGCAGGACAGGCACCTGCAGGACAGGGACCCACAGGACCTACAGACAAAGGAAAGAGAAGGTCCAGATAACCATGGGAGAGCAGAACCAGGAAGCCTCAGAGAGCAAGCTGCCTTAGATTTCGACACTTCACAAAAACAGCAGTAGAGAAAGTTCTGTTCAGTTAGGAAAGCTATCCCAAACCACACCATCTTCTAAAAGTTCAGGAAAACAAATTTGACATAAAAGTGAGTGACATAAAAGTATCAAAGTCAAATTCCATACAAAGGTATTATAAGAAATAGGAGAATAAAGAACAGAATAACACAATTACAATGAAAACATACCAGAAAGATGTGCCAATAAAACAGATCAGAACCATAACCTACTGTTTCAAAAGAATTAAAAGACACCGTGGTGGGTTGTTTCCTTAACAGCCCCCTAGTGAGTCAGGCCTCTGGTGTCCACGCCGCATGTGGCTTCCTTCCACGTGGTTGGCCATGTGACTTGCTTGGGCCGACTGACCATCAGGAAGTGTGGAGCAAGCAGAGTCTCGATAAGCAGGGGGAACTGGCTATACCGTCTTGAAACTATATGTGAGGAAGCTCACTCGAGCCCCCTTGTTGATGGAAGGCCATGCAGAGAAAGAGGCCTGTCCATCCCAGCTACCCAGCTCAGCACAGTCCCCAGCTGACCTGCCAGCTGAAAGCATCTGCATACGTGAGCCTGGCCAAAACCAGCAGAAGAACCATCCTGTCAACCCACAGAATTGTGAGAAATAATGCACTGTCATTGTTCTAAGCCACTAAGTTTTGACATGGTTTGTTACACAGTAATTGATAAATAATATAGGCATTCAGAATTAATAACTAATAAAGACATTGAGAATATTGTACAAGACATAAAAAAACAACATAACTTAGAATAAAAATTTCAGAAATCAAGCTAGAGAACTCAGGAAAAAATTATAAATAAGGGGAAAATTACTTCAGATATAAAGACTTCACTAGAAAACACACAAAGCAAATAAACACAACAGATGATGCCTTAAGGGAAAGAAAGATAATAGTGAGAACATTTTTAAAGAAATGAAGGTAGAGGTAAGAAAGATTTGAGAGAAAGTGACACATGTTGAGGACTGGCAAAGAAGATCCAACATTCAGATAACAGGCATCCTTAACAAAGATGTCTGAAGCAAGAGAATAGAATGCATCCTACAAATAATAATGCTTCCATAAAAATTCCTAAAGGAAAACCAGTTTGAAACTACATGTTGAAAGAGCCCTGTGTAACTAAGAATGTAGACCCAGAATGACCAACATCTAGTTAAATTCTGGCAACACTGCTGGACTTTGATGAAAAATAAAATACTTGCTTTGTTTGCCCCCCATCCCAAGCCTGAGCCAAGGCTTTCTGGCTGTGTAGGTGTTCTCTAGAAAACCCAGGGAGGGAGGGTGTTCCTAGCAGGGGAGACAGCCTGGAAAAGGCCCAGAGCTTTGGGAACAGGTGGATGCTGGTGTGGGGGCAGGAAGAGGGTGTGTGAGGGGGTGGCAGATGAAACAGGACAGGGATACTGAGTCTTAGGCATTGGGTCTGATCACACCAAAAGAAGGGGCCTGGAACACTCACCCATGTAGGGCTTGGTGCCAGCCATGGAGGAAGCCTTTTCTGCTCCTTTCACTACCGTTGCTATGTTGAAGTCTGTAATGTGAACATGTCCTGCAAATACAGAAACAGAAACTCCAGTTAGCAAAAGCTGCAGGTAGCTGGGTTACTTAAAGCTGTGGTCTGCCAGGTGGGGTGCAGGAAGAAAATATTCAAACCTCTGTTTATAATATTTTATCTGATACTTTAAAAATGTCTATTTTTGCACATTTCAGAATGTGAATTCATTTGGTAGTACATGCATATTATTTGTAAATAAGAATACTTATATTGAGGGGCATGATAAAGAAATTTTATGGATTAAAAGTTGAGAGACACTGATGTACAGAATGAAAGCTCCTGGTAAATAAATGAGACAGGTTGCTCCAGGCTCCCTCTCTCAGGAAAATTGTGGGTGGGCTGTGGCTGGGAAAGGGGTAGGCAAAGAGGAGTCTCTTGCCCAGAGGACACTGCTTGTTCTGCTGTTTGTCAGCTATTGTCAGTGGGGCCCTTGGTACTGTACTGGATGAATTTAGTAGGGTGGGGGCTGGAAGGTTGAGACCACCTTCCATCCAGCCTGAAGTGATGGCAGCAGATGGTACATAGATAGGCTGGGTGCACCTACAAAGTAGGTATTCAAGAAATATAACAAGGAAAGAAGAGAGAAAGAGAAGGAAGGAAGGGGGCAGGGAGGGAGGAAGCATCTGAATGGTCAGTACTTGCTCTCTGGGGAATTTGGTACATAAAAGAGACCAGCTCTGAGAGCCATGATTAATAGATATACGTGCAATTACATTTCTATTTGTCTGTCATCACATCACGTGAAGACAGCTGGTTATATTTTCACCAAATCTGATTGTGGTATTTGGGGTGTGGAACATAAATACATAGGTGGGTGGCATATGCAAAACTGACTTTGGGGGGACTTGGAGCGCACCTCCAAGAGATGGGCAGACTCCTTCTGGAGCAGGTGCACTGAGGCCTGCTGAGAAGCCCAAGGGACTGCCCGTGGGAAAGGCGTGCCTGATGTGATCAGCCACGGTGGACAAAAAAAGCACCAGCAGTTTCACTTAACAACCCTCAGATCTCAGGCTCAACTGCCAGCACTGAAGTACGAGCAAACAGTTTGGCTAGGGACTCTGTGCGTGATCCTAGGTGACACGCAGCAGTGAGGTACTTATTTAGTGATGATCTGTAATACTCACTGGGTGCTTGTGGATGAAGCTTAAGTCACCCAGCCAGGTCTTTGGTGTGCACAGTGTTCCCATCCTGGCAGTGTTCCTGGGACATGCCCATCCTGCTTCAGCCTCTGGGGCTTCCTCAGGCCTCTCCCTGTTGCTAGAATGGGTGTCCCGCCATTGGGCCATCCATAGTCCTGTCTGCAGAGAGGCCGTGTGGAGTAGTAGTTGGGTGCACAGAGTCTGAGTCAGACTGCCTTGGTTTGGGTCTCAGCTTTGTTGGGACTAGCTGTGTGACCTTGGGCAAATAACTTAATCTCCCTGGGCCTCAGCGACCTCATCTATAAAATGGAGATGATGATAATAAAATACTCATCTCAGAGGGTTGTTGTAGGAGTTAACACACATGAAATGGTTACAATGATGCTGACACGCAGGATGTAGAGAAGCTTCTTGTAAGTGTTTGCTCTTAGCATTATTATCCTGCCAAGGCATGCCTCAAAACCCATCTTCCCCAGCCAGGGCCAATCCCCCCCTTGCTCCCTCCCACTCCCTCATTTCTAATACTAACAGGAAAGCAAATTCACATTCCTGCTTTGGCCTGTGAGGCCTGCAAGGGTGGGTGCATGTCTTACTCGCTGCTGTGCCCTGCACCGTACAGTTCCAAGCACAGCGGCACAAACCATCATTGTGAGAGGATCCTGGAAACTTCAAATGTGGCTTTTATTTAGTTTTCTTTAACTTCCCCCCTCTTTAAAAAGTTTAGTATTTGCATTATGAAAGCGACACCAGCTTGTTATAGTAAGTCAAAGAGTACAGAACATGTTTTAGAGTTACCCCATGGCCTCTCCCCCAGCCCCACGGAATCACACAGATTCAGCTGGCTCCTCCATTATTTCTCCCTTTGGGTATGCAAACTTCTATCCACATATGCTGGGACTTACAATAGTGGGATCATACTCCATGGGTCATCCTACAAGTTATTTTTGCATTAGCCACATACCATGGGCATCTCTCCAAGTTAGTACACATGGGTCTACCTCCAAGATCCCAAATCCCTTATCCTCCATTCTAAATCCAATTATTTCCCACAATTTATTTGGTGATAAGATTTGACCTGAAACTTCTTTTTTTAGTTTTATTTATTCAATTTAGGGTGAATATTTATGTTTTGCTGTAGAAATATTAATCTATTTGATTACCAGCTGTTCTCCCAAACCCCTATGGGATATTACATAATATACAGAATATATTATTTTAAAATATTATTACATATTAGATATTAGACACATTATTTTATATTATTATTGATATAATTACTTAATATAAATATGTTTTTAAATCTGAGAAATACTGAATTATGAAAACATACCTGCCCCCAAGGGTTTCAGATAAGAAATTGTGGACCTGTAGTTGCAAAGTATTCCATAGTATGGTTGTATCATATTTTATTCAAACAATTGCCTAGTATGGGTATTCAGGTTGTTTACAGTTTTGTTTGCTTAATTGTTTGTCTTGTTATTATAGAATATACAACAACAAGCACTTAACATATATTTATATATTGGTACTTTTACTTTGACTGGATAAATTCCCAGAAGCGGGATTGCTGGGTCCAAGGTTATGCATATTATGTTTCAAAAGGTTATAATTTATGGTACTACAAACAGAATACAAGACTGTATTTCTCTGCACTTTACTAGCATTAGTTGTTATCAGTGATTTTATGTTTTGCAAATCATATGGTAAGAACTGGTAGAACGGAGAACAAGTCCGCCCAATTTCCATGTGATCAGCCTCCCCTATGAATTGCCTCTCTGGAACCTTGGCCAGTTTGCAATCAGAACTCCTTGTCTACGACATACATTTACCCTTTTCTCTGCTATGTATATTGCAAATCTTTTCTCCTAGCCTATTGTTTGTGTTTTGACTTTGTTTATAGTGCCTTTTGCCATAAAGAAGTTTTTAAAAAGCAAACAATATGTTAATTTTATAGTTTTAAGTATTTTAAAATAACTTTCCAGTTTTCAGAAGCCCATTTTATCCCCTAGATTTTACATCTTCTCCTGTATATTCTTACAATACTTATATAATTTATCTCTTACATTTAAATCTTACAACCATCTGGAATATATTTTTGTATATGGCATGAGATAGCATTCTGATTTCATTTCTTCCTAATGGATAACCAATTGTTTCAACATTAATGGAAAAATTCATTCTTTACCAATAACTTGTAATGCAACCATTTTACGTCAAGTTCCACATACACATGGGTCAGTGTATTAATTCTCTCTTCTGTCCCACTGACCTCTTGTTTACTGCTGGGCCAGTACTACAGTGGCTTAATTATAACAGGTTTCTGGCTATTGTAGTATTAGATAGGGTTGGCTCATCCTCACTATTGTTTCTTTTCAATGTTTTCTTGGTAATTCTCAGACACTTACTTGTCTGAATGAATTTGAGACAAATTCTGTCCAGTTTTGGGAAATAGCTCCATTAAGATTGTCATAGGAATAACCTTAACTTATTTATACATTCATGTGAGAAGTGTGGACGTTTAATTTTTCCATCTAGGGTACATTCTTTCATTCAGACATTGCTTTATTCCTTCAATATATGTTTAGTGTTCTCTTGTGATTTCCCGGGTGAATTTATTCCTAGGTATGACCTAGTTCTGATCAGCATTTTGAATGGAATGTTTTCCATTTATTTTTCTACCTAATTGTTTCTGGTGTAATAAAAAGCTATTGAGTTTTGCTTACTTATCTCCTACTGGGCCACTCTATAATCTTCCTTGGCAGAAGCTGCTAGTTATCTCTCAATATCCCATCTCCCCTTCCCATACACTAATAGAATTTTTAGCTGGCTTTATGGCCACCTAGCTAAAGACTACACCTCCCAGCCTCCCTTGCAGCTGGATGTGGTCATATGACCAGGTTCTGAGCCATGGCATGTGAGCAGGAGGGGATGGGACCCTCCAGGTTATTTCCTCAAAGGGAAGGGGAATCCTTACTTCCCCATCCCCCTCCTCCCCAGTCCTGTTGCCTGTGAACTTGGGGAGACATTTTGGGTCACACAGATGAGGAGCGACAAAATAAAAGGAGCCCAAACCTGTGTAAACGTTTATGGAGAAGAAATTGGACTTTTTACTTGGCAGAAAAAAACTTGTTTTGTTTAATTCTTTTTGTGTCTTTGTGTCTTTGAAAAGCAGTTAAACCTGTCTCTTAGTTTTTATAACCCCTCATTTTGATAGTTTTTTCATTGAATATTTTGGTGTTTCTAGTCTTAGAGTCACATTATCTGCATATAATGATGGCTGTATTTCTCCTGTTGAGAGGCATACAGCAGAGTGGTTAAGAACATAGTGCGTAGGGTCAGAATGCCCAAGAACAAATGGCTGTGCTACTGTGGTGGATCCCTGCTGTTTCTGGCCACTCAAATCCCAGTGTGTGTGTTTGTACTTACTCACCCCCCATACACCTGGCTTTAGGAGTAGGGCATGTGGCTCCAGCTAGAGTCACTCTGGCTAACCCACCCTTTGGCTACGGCAGTTGGCTCATGGTCAGGCATATGACACAATTGGGGCCGATGGAAGTTGCGAAAATGTTTTTCTAGAGGCTTCAGGGTGTGAAAAATGTTTCAGTCTTTTTTTCAGGAGCTACCTAAAATGATATTCTCTGTCTTTGGCCAGTGTCATGCAAGGATATAATTCCCTAGAACTTCAGAAGCCAATTGCTACCACAAAGAAAGCCAGCCTAAAGATGTAGCCCATCCATGGAGAAGGTAGAGGTTCAAGTATAGTGAGAAATGGTGCCAGAGCCTGATCAATCCCTTCCTGAAGCCTCATTCCACTGGACTTTTTAGCTATTTGAGCTAAAAAATACCCTTTACTGTTTAGGACTCTTTTAGTTGGGTTCTTTGTTCCTTGCCAGTGCTGGCGTCCTAACTGATGTAGCTACTTACTGACCACGTCATTTGGACAGGGGAGAGAAATTGCAATGAAGCCACTGTTATTTAGGGTTAATAGCGGGTACAGAATAGATGTTTAGTCTCATGTTAAGCCTTCAAGTGCTCCTGTGAGGAGGGTATCACTACCCTTGTTTTTTCAGAAGAATAACCTGAGGTTCCAGATACTAGTGACTGGTCCAAGATCTCGCAGCTGATGTGTACAGAAGCCAAGGTGGGGCTTTTCCCACTGCCCCGCCCTCCCCTTTCAGAGCTGAGTTGGACAGTCCCTGCCTGGTTTCCTCCTGGCCCTTGGGGTTGCTCTGGAACAGATGTTCTGTGTACACCTAGGAATGCGTGTATAGCAGGCAACACCCTGCACGCCAGACAGCAGAATTCCACTTCTGCTTTCCCCGGACTGTGACTTCCCAGTGAGCCTCCTCTAATGGTTGAGTGAACATGTAGGAAAGTGGAAGTTAGTGCCGGGTGAGGTTTCCTATGTGTTCCTTCCAGGGAGAATGAAAATTTACTACAAACTGTGAAAATATAAACTGAGTTTGGGGCTATTCACTTTCCATAAACTGAAAACATCTAAAACTCAAAGAGATCAGGACATTTTGTGTGACCCATTAGTACAAATTCTAATAAGACTATGATAATCAGTAACCGTGCTCCTGGTCCTATTTACATATCCTGTACTCCAGACACGCATCTCTCCTTTCTCTGAACGCACAGAAATTAATCTCACCTCCAAGCCTTTGACATCACTTGGAATGCTCTCCCCTCTCCTCTGCCTGGCAGACTTTCACTAATTCTTCAGAGCCCAGCCCAACAGTTACACTACTGATAGATGTGCTCACATACTTCCACTAACAGGGAACTCACTACTACAGAGGGTGGTATTTCTGACTGTGTCTTAGTCAGTTTGGGGCTGCTAGAACAAGATGCCATAGACTGGGTGGGTTAAACAACAGACATTTACTTCCCACTGTTCTGAAGACTAGAAGTCTGAGATCAGGGTGCCAGCATGGATGGATTCTTGGTGAGGGCTCAAGGGTTCTTGGTTTAAATGTATGCGTCCCTTCAAAATTCATATGTTGAAACTTAATCACCAGTGTGATAGTTACGGTCATCCCTCAGTATTCTCACAGAGAATTGGTTCCAGGATACCCCAGAAATAACAAAATCTGCAGATGCTCAAGTCCCTTATATAAAATGGCTTAGTACTTGCATATAACCTATGTGCATCCTCCCAGATACTTTAAATCATCTCTATATTACTTATAATAGCTAATACAATGTAACTGCTATGTAATGTATAGCTATTTTTTATTGTAAATGTTATTTTAAAATTTGTATTATTTTTTATTGCCATATTATTTTATTTTTTCTGAATATTTTTGATCCACGGCTGGTTGAATCTGGGGATGTGGAACCTTGGATACAGAGGGCTGACTATCGTAGGAGGTGGGGCCTTTAGGAAGTGATTAGGTCGTGAGGGCTCTGCCCTCGTGAATGGGATTAGTGACCGTATCCAAGAGGCATTCATTCACCCTTCCACCTTCTGCCATGTGTGGACACAGCTACAAGGTGTCATCTTGGAAGCAGAGAGTAGCCCTCGCCAGACACTGAATCTGCCTGTACCTTGATCTTGAACTTCCCAGCCTCCAGAACTGTGAGAAATAAGCTTCTGTTGTTTATAAACTACCCAAAGTCTAAGGTATTTTGTTCTAGCAGGGGGATGAACTAAGACAGCCCCTTCCTGGTTTATAGACGGCTGCTTTTGTGCTGTGTCCTCCCGTGGTGGACAGCACTCTGGTCCCTTCATCCCTTATAAGGACACCAATCCTACCATGGGGGCTTTACCCTGTGACCTCATCCACACCCAAGTACCTCCCAAGGGCCCTGTCTTCAATTACCATCATACTAGGGATTAGGACTTCAACATATGGATTTTGAAGGGGCACAAACAGTCCACAGCAGAGGGGGTTAGGCCTCCTCTCTGGACACCCCTGCTTCCCCCACCGTCATTCCCATCCTAGTGTCCACCATTCTGCACCTGTCATCTTGCCTGTCTCCTTGAGGCCAACAGTCCTGCCTTGGTCATTTCTGTATCTGCAGTGCCTTAGCACTGCCTGGCCTGGAAAAGATACTCATTGAGGGACTGTTGACTGACTAACTGACCAACCAAATAAAGGGCTGGATGAAAGAGGCCTAGCAAGCAAGTCCTACCACCTCTCTCCCTTCCTTATTGCTGCGGAGCTGTCATGGTACTCACAGGAGCTGAAAACATGCTACTTCAACTCTCGACTTTTAAGGCTGCAGAAGCGTCACTTTTTCAGCCTGAGCTCAGATGATGGGACCCGACCACCTTCTCCATGGTTTTTGTACTCACTGGTGCCAGTGTCAAGGTTGGCACTACGAGGCCTTGTAACGTGGGCTATTTTCGGGGTAAGAAAGCACATGACACCATGCGACTTGGAGGGATTGCCATTCGTTTCTTCGTTCATTCAGCAAGTGTGTGTTGAGCACCTATCTGTGTGTATGGGGGAGGGGCTTGAACCTGCAGATGCTGAGAATGTGCCGCTTAATCTATGTCATGGAGTTGGGGGAGGAGGATGGACATTACTGGGGGCTAAAGTCCCATAATCCTCTTGCTGGGCTGTAATTGCTGATGCATTAAATCATCTCACAATATCACAAGTGACTTCTACTTTGTGGGCCGATTCTGGCACTTTCCCTCCAGATTCAGGAGAAAGCACCCCAAGGCCTTGCCGAATTTTGCTGCATATCCATTTACTTCTTCTGCAGCCATATTCCTGCTCCACCATGCCCCTTCCCTTCTCTTCTCCTGCCTCAGCCCCTGTGACGGACTTACCCCACGTGGGTGTTTAGCGAATGAATGTGGACTCAGCTGTAGCCTGGAGCAGCCATCTCACTGGGACCTACAAGGCCATGGCCTGGGAAAAGGTGGGGTCTGCTCAAAGGGGCAGGTCTTGTTTAGGTGCAGTGAATTCCCCCTAGGTCTGTCCTCTGGACTCTACACTTTGATGGGTGCCATGCCTCCCTGGGAATTCCTGGGAGTGGGTGCAAAGATAGCATCCCCTAGAGGGAGGCAGACCAAGAGTTAGGATGGAGCAGAACATGCAAGAGGCAATCTCCTTCCATAGCATTCTCTGGCTTGCTTCCCTTCCATCATACTTGACTTTGGAGTAAGTCTCATGAACATTGTCCCCATCTCAGCCGGATGACAGAACCCACGTCATCTCTAAGTCAGAGGTCAGAGTGGTGCTGCTGCAAAGAAGCAACCAGAAGGGAGATGAGAATCAGGAGTGTGGGCCCACCTGCCCAGCAACCCTGCGCTCACGGCTGATAACAGCTGCATTTCCGCGGCATGGGCGCAGGTCGCAACACTGGCTGCCCGTCTTCCATACAGGATCACACACCCCAGGCACCGCACCTTCCCTCCCACTCATCTTCATGGAGATCATGGCGAACTTATTGCAGGACAGTGGCAAAAAGAAAAAAGAAACCTAATGAAATTCCAGGGCACAAGCTTATCCAGGCTTCATTTGGCTTACGGCAGTAGGAAGACTGACTGTATTTTCAGAACATGCCCTTTGCCTGATAAAGAAGGAAATGACCCTTTGATTTTTTTTCTGTTCCATTTGATTTGGCTTCCTCCTGTACCTTGGTCGTGGGGTGAGAACACAGGACCTTAAAAAACAGTCCGTCTGCTCCAGGTGAAGAGTTTAAAACAAGGGGTAGTTATCAGAAACACAACCCTCCTGAGCTCACTGAGCTCCTTGCTGAGACTTGGGAGGGACACTCCCACCCCGACTAACTGCAGCACCCTCTTCCCTCTGGATGCCTTGTGAGTCCATGGAGCCCGCCCGGCATCTGCACCCTGTTTGAGCCTATGCTTCGTGCAGACCACCCAGCCCACGGCTTTTGAGAGGGCTCAGAAATTTTTGGTTTCCTTCATCTCTTGTCTATTCCCGTGACCCCTAATATCAAGCCACTAGACTTCTGGGTTAACTAGTCACTGCCCCAGAGCCAAGGCTACATGACTAATACACTTCCTTTCCACCTCACTGTGTTGGGCATGTGATTTTACAAAAACATACTAATTACAATGAAAAACATTTTGGAGAAGTTTTCGTAACACTTTCCCAACCGTGATCTACTCCCTCCAAGGGCTCCGTGAGGTACTGTGCTCAGGGCTGTCTTTTGATGCTTAGCATCCTCTCCCACGCCTTTCTCTGCTACCTCCTGTATCACAAGAAGAGGAAAAACCACCTTCCTCACTCTCTTGCAGCTAGGGTTCTGTGCAGGATTTAGGTTCAGGTGAGGTTTGGTGAAGCCAAGCAGAGGCCGTCTCTCTGGGGCACAGCCAAAGGATGGGCAGGTTCCAAAGACGGGGGAGTGTGCTGGGATAGGACCTCTCTGAACGCTGAACACTCTCGTCATCCTGTTCATGCTGTGAGCAGCTGAGGAAGTGGCTATGGAGCCCAAGGTCCTGGAGCTAGAATTTAAGCTCCAGGCAGGTTTTACCCTGAGAACTGTTGCCTTCCTACTTCATTAAGCTACTCTCTCTTGAGGGCAATGAAGCTCCAACAGGCAAAATGAACTAAGAATATGCAGCTGCCCAGCGATGGCACTGCCTCCAGCCCATGTCATGGGCGGCAGGACCACTGCTTTCCCCACTGTGTCCCTAATTTATTCTAGCATGTCAGATTCCTCTCCAGACAAGTATTTCGTGAAGCCAGGGGCCAGGCTACAGGTGTCTCCAGCCCAGTATCAAACACTGTTCTGGGAACAGCGAGCAGTTAAAATTATTTGTATCAGGCAGAGCTAGAATTGGGACCCAGTGTTAGTAGGAACACAGGAGGGTAGGACTGTCCCTCGCTTTCCATTTCCTCTAGGAGGGACTTGTCCTAAGTACATTATTAGCCTCTTTGTGTACCTTCACTCCCTGTCTTAGTCCACTTGGGCTCCTATAGCAGAATGTCACGGATGGGTGGCTTATTAAGAACAAACATTAATTTCTCACAGTTGTGGAGGCTGGAAGTCCAAGATCAAGGCCCGGGCAGATTCCATGTCTGGGGAGGGCCTGCTTTCTGGTTCATAGATGGCGCCTTCTCGCTGTGTCCTCACACGGAGGAAGGGGCGAGGGAGCTCTCTGGGGTCTCTTTTACAAGGGCACTGACGCTTCACCCTCATGACCTAATCACCTCCCAAAGGCCCCAACTCCAAATACCATCACACTGGGGGTTAGGTTTCAACCTATGAGTTTTTGGGTGGGGGGGGGCACAAACATTCAGACCATAGCACTCCCCCCAGTGGAGATGCCGTGATCAAGTGAAGGGTAAATTTAGGGTGAACAGACTGGCCTTACTCAGCTTAGCTCTGCCTAATTCCTCTTCCCAGGAACCGGACCCCTCTCCTGATCTTCCAGGCTCTTGCTCTTACTTGGGCAGCCCCTCACCCCACCCGGGTGGGGGGTCTGGGTGGTGAACCAGCCTCTGTCCAGGTCCTGGGATAAGAAGCCCCTCCTGGCTCTCACACAAATCCAAGCCTTTATCAGCAAGGAAGGGGCTCTCTTGGCCTCTATCTGCCATTTTCTTATTTGCTGAATTTCTTATTTGTTAAAATCCCATATAGGGAAGACAGGGGTGTTATGGATTGAATTGTGTCTCCGCTAAATTCGTATGTTGAAGTCTGAATTCCCAGTTCCTCAAAATATGACCTTATTTGGAAATAGGGCTTTGGAAAATGTCATTAGTTAATATGAGGTCATCTCAACTGATGGTGTGGGCCTTACTCCAATAAGACTGGTGTCCTTATAAAAAGAAGAAATTTGGACACAGACATGCACACAAGGAGAATGCCATGTGACGGTCAAAGTAATGCTGCCACAAGCCAAGAAACTACCCGAGTGAGGAGGTGGACCTGGAACAGATTTTTCCCTAGTGATTTCAGTGGGAACATGGCCCAGCTGACACTTCAGTCTTTGACTTCTAGCCTCCAGAACTGTGAGGCAGTACATTTCTGTTGCTTAAGCCTGTCAGTTTGTGGGACTTGGTCATGGCAGCCCTAGAAACTACAGGGTCTACCATGGGGGCCTCAGAGTCTTGCATACCAGGTCTTTGAGACTTTAAGACACCCCCCACCCCCGGCACTGTAGTAGACACCTCCCTTCCTGGGAACTTTCTGAAAACAATCTCACTACAACGCTCCCAAGGATGCTGAGAATAGCTTTGAACTACACTCCTATGCTTGTCCTTAGCTTGACCCTCTTGAAACCCCATCTAGACTAAGGACATCCACGGTTGGCTCCTGAGATTTAGCAGAAACATCTCTTCCCCCCAACTTGTCTGGGCGACTTCCTCCCTTCCTTCTTAACTGCTACAATCCTTGCATCTGATGCTTGGTAAACAGCACATGCCCCAATTTTTAATTTCCTGGAGTCTCTCTCTCCTGGCATGCTGTGACAGTGTATAAGATGTTTGACAAGGGAGAAGGGGTGTTGACCAGCTGGCCAGGGCCATTTTGGGGAGTGTTCATCACATTTATCAACAAATATGTTTGCAGCAGATGGAGAGGCAATTCTTTGAAATAAGTCCTATTAATGAGTGTTCTAAAATATGCTGTATTAATAGAAAATTTGAGGTACAGTAAGGCCAGCAGATCAGAAGACAACTGCCATTGAAAAGACAGTTTGTTACTCACAGTTCCCGAGAGGGGGGCAGGTTGTGTTCCAGGGAAGGACCAGGGCCAGTCAGGAGGACAGGGAGGGGGCAAATGTGGGCCGGAGCCTTTACTGTGGTTTCAGTGGGAAGGAATGGACAAGGTGAGGTAGGCAGGCTTGGGACTGGCTAGTCTGAACAATCTCAGTGGGCTCTGGGGTCAAGGGGCTGTCTCTAGTTGTCTGGTACCTGGGGTGAGGAGGGCAGGTGGATGGTGGCCTCCAGCGTGAACTTCCTGGGAGAGCCTGGCTCTGGGTTGGTTGGTTTGTGTTTGAAAAGCGTGCCCCGAGGTGAGCTGTCTGCCAGCTCTAGGGTTGGCTAGCTCTGGGAAGGGCAGTCCCTCTGGCTCAGCAAGGCCCCAGAGGCCAAAGCCTCAGAATACAGAAAATATGAGACACGGTTCATGCAATGAGGACAACAAATTCACTAGGACAGTGTGGCTGCTGTGTTAGCAGCTGCTAGAGACCCAGGTCAGGTCTGCGATCCCCATGGCACCCATCCCAAGGCTGTGGGAAATGAGTGCATTCCTCTGCAATGCCATGCCCCAAATGCTCCGTGGACCTCACTCTCTCTTCAGGATCCACCACGGATGCCCCTTCTTCCAGGAAGCCCTCCCTCACTGCTCCTGGGCCTCAGCTTCCTTCCGCTGCCCCACAGCCTCACCCTTGTGCTGTCCTGGCACTGACCCCTCTGGGTCGTCATCACCAGTTTATGTGTGGTTGGAACCCCTGGGAACTGTAAAATATCCCACTGCTCAGCACTAGGTCCTGCCAGGTGAATCAAAGGAGAGCCCATGGAGGTGGGGCCTTGGGACCCCGGGAAATGCACCTCTGTGACTGACAGCCACCACCCCAGACCATGAGGTCCTTGAGCACAAGGACTCTGTGTCCTTTGGTCACCTGGCACAGTGCCTGGACCACGGCAGTTCTGCAATAATGAATGAACCACTTTTCCGAATATAGCGGAGGGCTAGGACTACATCCCTCCTCCTCCTCATCAGTGGACTTTGGACTTGGGCCCTCAGTGACACATGAGGGCAAAATGCAGGCGCTACCCTTCTGTCTCTGGCGCTGCTCTCCTTGCCCACCTTTGGGGAGTCCGGCTGCCCCTGTAGAAAACACTGACACCCCCCACCCACTGTGCAAGCGGCCCCTTCCACTTCCCCCGCCTCTCCCATCTACGCTTGTGGTGGGCGACTCCAGCAACTGCCTCAGTGCTTCACCCCTCCCTGGATCACCCCTGCTGCTATGTGCCTCTACAGTGCCCTCCCTGCTGACAGTTGGTTTGGCCACCTGACTTGCTCTGTCTGCTGCGACGGTGGCAGACACAGCACAGGCAGAGGCTCGAGCATCTCGAGGCTCTTGCCTCTGCTGTGGCCATGAGCAGGCCAGCGGTGCCCCTGCAGAGGAGGCGCCCTGAGGAGCAGAGGTGAGTCACCTGGTCAGCCAGGCACAGCCAGGGAGGGCCAGCAGACACCAAACGAGCCTCAGACACACGAGTGAGCCCAGCCAACACCACCAGCACGGCCCACCTAGCCCCAGCCAGCCTCAGTCCTAGGAGCAAGGCCTGCCAAGTTCAGCCCAGCCCAGCCTGCAGCCCCTCACCCCACAGGCCTGTGAGCTAACTGGAAGTTTCTCATTTATGCCGTTAAAGTCACGTGGTTTTTATTACCCAGCTCTCTTGTACCAACAGGAAATGGATACAATCCTGTCCCTCCTCATCTCTAAATTCCCCATCGCCTCGAGCTCTTTGTCCTCAGCCTAAAACACACAGCTCTTTCCCCCACCTCGTCCTAAGATGCTGTATCTTCCTCCAACTCTATTTCACCTCCATGCATGGTCCTCTCTGCTTTTGCTGCTCACCCAGAAACCCCAAATCTCCCCGCAGAATTAAAATGCCCTTTCTAAGACATAGCACGCACCCCAAAAGATCAGAGAGCAAAGCGGACACCGGGGCGCAGAGAAGCTTGCGGGAGATGCTTGCATTTTTTGTAACTAGCTGATCTTGAACATCATGAATAAAATATTAATGCATTTATTTAATCATGTTTACATTTCACTGGAAACACAACTAACCACCTTGTTCTCTGAGAAAACACTTCATGCAGCCAATATGGAACCCTTGAAATAGCAACTCACAGTGACCTGTTTTGCCGAACTGTTTTGTAATGCAGTTGACAAAGGTGCGAGTGGATGCCAGCACAAATGCACCCTTACCACCCACTTCGGAACACATACCGCCCTGCTCCTCCTGTGGATAGCACATGCATAATAGTAGAGGATTGGGAGGTATAAGGTTAATAAATAAAAACCCACAAAGTAAACGGCCGTCATGTTCCTCAAACAGCCATTTCTCTCCCATCTCTGTAATCCTGCTCCACTGTGCCGTGGCCTGTCCAGCACTCCTTGATGGAGTGGGGGCTTGGAGAAGGAGGAGGTTGGGCGCGGGGGCACGTGGGGAGCGGCGGGGTGCTGCAAAGCCAGAGGCAGGGTTAGGGCACAGTGCTAACCAGCCATGCGAGGGCTGGTGAAGGATGTGGAGCTCAGGGGTCAGGATGGGATCTGGAAGGAAAGTGGGAAGGGCTGAGGTGGAGTTGAGGACGGGTGCAGAAAGGGATCAGATGCACAGAAATCCAAGATCACAGGAAGGAGGAAACCCAGAGGAGGCTGGGTGCGAGCAGCCTGCCCGCCTGTGTCCTTTTGTGCAGCAGCTTCAGGAGAGCTGTGGCCATGGGCCATTAGAACTGAGGGTGGGTCATGGAGCCAGACAGGCCTGGGTGACCCTGCAGGCTCTCTGAGTCCTTTTTCCTCATCAATGGCATGGCTGGATTATTCCCATTCATTCGTGTTCCTGCCTGAATTTTGCTTCTAGACAGCTCTCCAGGGCCTGGAAATCTGTCTCTGCCAGAGGTCTCTCTTCATCAACAGGGCAGGGCCCTGAGGATTCTGCCCAGAACCAGGCCCTCCAGACCCCTGCTTCCTGGACAGCCTGCAGAACCTTCCCACCTCCACTGCCCCTGCTCCTGCCGTCTGGACCGTGCACTGTGCCCTGCCCTGATGGAGAACAAGGACAGGAAGAGGGCACGTTAATACCCCTTCCTGAGCACTGGTGTTCTGGTGCTGTGATGGGTGGTGACCTTTGCTGTCTCACCTGAGACCTTCACCACCCTGCAAGGTGGGTTGGTTACTCCTTGCTACTGCTGGGAAGGCTGGGACTCAGAAGCACAGCCCCTTGCCCAAGGACATACAGCTGGCTGGGGGACTCAGCCTAGCTCCACATCTGAGGATCCTGACTTTTAGATACACATGGGGACCACGGTTTCACTTCTTCTTCAGCCTCCATTTGGATCCTCAGCCCTGTCCAGTGCCCCTGGCAGCTGGAGGCCGCAGCTGCCCTTCCGTCCAGGAGCACAGTGGTTTCAACCCCACTGCCCCAAAGTGCTGAGCCTGGTGGCAGCATCTGACGCAGAGGTTCAGACAGTCTCTCCCACTGCTCCTGTACACAGGATGCACACCCTGAGGTAGGACACCCTGAGCCATTCTGGCAGCTCATGGAAGGTTTCAGAGGGACTGCGAGACAGAGCCATGACCTCGGCCTGCAGGGATGGGGAGGGTGGGGTGAGGGAGCTATGTAGAAGAGGTGATTCATCCCTGTGTGCCTCAGTGGCACCTCAGAAAAATTGCCACCTGCTTACTCCAGCCCAGCTCCCAAGAGGCCTTGAAGGATGGGCCCCTGAAGCAACACCAGGGAATTTAGTTTTTAAGGCTGCAAGACTTCTGTTGGCATCAGCTGCAATTGATTGTCAAGGCCACTGAGCATTCTTGGGCTGCACCCTAGACTCATGGTCCTTAAGCTTTGCTGGGCATCTAATTCATGGAATGTTGACCCTAAACACAGAAGCCCCGGCTCGCTGAAGCGGGATGGGGCCTGGTCCCCCTGGAGAGTCTGATAGGCCAAAGTGGGAGAGCCATTGACACGGGGTCTCCCCCTCAAAGTGTGGTCCATGCCCAGCACTGGCCGCATGGGACCCATTGGAAATGCAGGCTCAGTCCCCAAGTCGGACCTACTAAATCAGCTCAAGAAGATGCCCGGGGGATCTGCATGTACCTGAAAGAAATCTGGAGAAGGCTGACATAGCTCTGCTCAGAGTTCACTGACAATGAGGAGGAAGGATGGAGTCAACCTTAAAATCCAAATCACCTGGACCCCCCACCTGCCCAGTGCCTCAGACTTCCTGCTGAAAGAGTCGGTATGAAAGATTCATGACACGCTTACCATGCTCGTCCAGCAGTATGTTGTCAGGTTTGATGTCTCTGCAAAAGAAAACAAAGAAGCTGGCAATGCCATTCCTGAGCCCACGGACAGGCACATCCACAAACACACATTCGGGACATGCAGGCCACACCCAGGGTGCACGTGGCTCCCTGGCCCGAGGGCTCAGGGAGCAGGAGAGTAACCAGTGTGTTGATGGAGCGCCTGCATCCTTACTTCCTTCTTCTCTTTCCTGGAGCTGCAAGTAGATTGTTTGAATGTTTTTTTTCCTGAGTATTCTTAATTGTTGGCCTCTCAACTCCAACTATAATGATCACACGTGCTCATGGAGCACATGATCTGTGCTGGCAGGTGGAGGCAGTGCCCCCACCCCACCACGTAGTACCGCCCTCCCACCAGGGCTGCCCGTGGGTGTTAGGGTGGCCACTGAGCTCAACTTGTCTACTTCAGAGATGGGCAAACTATGGCCTTGGGCCAAATCCAGCCCTAGGCCTGTTTTTGTGTGGTCTGTGAGCTGAGGATCACTTTTACATCTTTAAAGGGTTAGAAAAACAAAACACACACACACACACACACACACACACAAAACACAAACAAAAAGGAATATATTAATACAACAGAGACTAATGTGGTCCTCAAAGCCTAAAGTATTTATTTTCTGGCCCTTTATGGAGAAAGTTTGCTGACCTCTTTTTAGGGTAACACAGTGAACCACATGGAGCAAAATCTGGGCTGAGGAGTTTCTGGAAAGTTCTGCTCTACATCACCATTATAGCAAAGTGCCTCCCAATTCCAAGTGGTGCTTTTTAAAGGCTGGGGCTTTGATTTCTTCCTCTCTGCACGCCTGTGCCCAGCACAGTGCTCGTCACTAGCAGACACACGTGCAGCACCACTGAGTGCAGGAATGGGAAAATGACGGTAAGAGAAGTACAGCTTCAAGCCCAGTTTACTTACTATTAACATGCACACAGCCGCTGAAGCTCTGTATTGAAACCACAGATTTTACAAAGGCATAGATTTTCACTCACTTATAATGTCAAATCTACTGAGACTAATGATAGCTTTCTTCAAAATAAAGAGCAATTGCTCCTGAGTTTATCAACTGTTAATTCTACCTGAAAACACTGTGGTTATTTGTAAAGATGCAGTGCAATGTCTATGGGTTTGAGGATGAAATAAACACTCATCTATATATTTAAATTTTTATTTTCATTGTGATTTTTCAAGCCTGTGAGTACTGACAAGCATTAAGTGGGCCTCTGTTGCCAAGGTCACCAAACATCCACTGTGAAAAAAGAGATTATTGTGGAGGTGCTTAGGGGTGATGAACTTGAGGACCAACAAAATTAAAATAAAAGGCAGAAGACCCAGAGTCAAGTGTTTGTGAATGAAGTCAGCAAATACTTGGTTCCTGCCCAGGGTGGCTCCCGGCAGGGTTTCTCAAGAAAAGGTGAGAAAAGGGTGAAAAATACGTGTCAAGAATGAAAACACAGCAGCACACATTAAAGCTGCCCCTTGAGGTATCAGTAGGACTGGGGTGATGTCGTGTGGGGTGTGGGGATGAGGGAGGAGGTGGCCGTGGCCCAGGGCATATGAGCCAAGAAATGCCTGCGAGGGCCACAGACTAAGACAGAATTAGAGTCAAGACACAGGTTGCGGGGGCGGGTGTGTGTGTGAGGGGATGACAGACTGAAGGAGACGTGATCTGGTGTACTGGGTTGAACAGTATCTCCCCAAAGTTCATGTTTACCCTGAACCTCAGAATGAGACCCGATTTGGAAATGCCGTCTTTGCAGATGCAATTAGTTAAGGATCTAAATCATCCTGGATTTAGGCTGGGCCCTAAATCCAATGAGCCATGTCTTTACGGGGTAGGGGAGATGGAGATTTGATGCACAGACAGGTGAGAGAGAAGACGCCACAGGAGGACAGAAGCAGAGACTGGAGTGCTGCAGCCACAGCCACGGACGCCTGGAGCCACCAGAAGCTGGAACAGGCCAGGAATGACGGTCCCCTAGAGCCCCCAGGGGAAGCTCAGCCCTCACTGCACTTTGATTTTGGACTTCTTGCCAGAAGTATTACAGAATACATTTTTGGTGTCATTTTAAGCCACTAATTTTGTGGTAATTTGCTGTGGCAGCCACAGGAAGCTAACGCAGTGGGCATAGTGGAGGGAGAGCTGATGGAGCGGGATGGCAAATCTCAAGGGGTAGCTAGGGTCCCCACTGACCACAGCATGACCTTGGACAAGCCCCTTGTCTGTCCAAGCCCCAGGCTCCAATCAGAAAGGCCCTTCTCACAGCACCTCATACCTTGAGAACAAAATGGGGGCACAGGTGTGACCAGTTTGGTCACTAGACCCCACAGCTCCAAGGACAGGGGCTGGCCCAGCCGGGAGAGTCCAGCTCAGGAGCTAGATGGCCTGTGTTCCAACTCCAGCCCCCTATCCGACTACCTGTGTGATCTCTATCCGTGCCTGTTTCCTTTGCTGTGTAGATTAAATAGCTGATACACAACACACATTCTTTCTGTGCCAACTCTTAGCCCAGAGCTGAATCCCGGCCATGTATGGTATGTCGCCTCTGCGGTCACATAGCAGACAAGTCAGACCCACCCAGCCAAATGGAGCTTGCATTCTAGAGGAGAGGCAGGCCAGAAAGCACACAAATAAATGGCGCGGTTGCCAGTTGGGAGAAGTGCTTTGTCAACTGAAGAATGATGAGGCTCATACACTTGGAAAGGAGAGCTGCTTTGCTCCTCATAAAGGGCTGCAGCCTGCAGACTGGCCATCTCACAGGCTGGGAAGCATAGCCTTGGGCAGAAGCCAAGAACAAGCACTTCCAGGGAACGGCAAAGGGAACAGGAATTTATGCTGAGGGGGGTGGCACTATATAGAAGGAGTCACGAGTATTTCTGAAAGGAGAAACATGCAAACACACAATTGAGCTTCACGCCCCCTCCTGGGTCATGTGTAGAAAAAATGGTGGCATTAGCCACCATGATCTGAGGGTGGCGTTTTCAGCCCTCTGACGTCAAAAGGTGAAAGAGAGGACACCTATCAGGAAGGAATGGTGGTCAGTTGTGCCAAGACTGCAAGATGGAAGGGGCCATCATGAGGTTGGTTGCAATCAGCCGCAGAGCAAGTCCTCCAAAGGCTGGGTCTGTTTAGCCCTTAGGGAAGAAAGCCCCAAGGCGGTTAGCCAGTGAGGGGGTATAAAGAGGCGTGTCTGACCTTTCATCCTCTCATGGCTGAGATTTCAGTTTTTAAGGTTTTTCTGGGGTCCCCTTGGCCCAAGAAGGGGTTTGTTCAGTCAGTTGGGGAGCTTAGGATTTTATTTTTATTTTCCAGCTTGAAGAAAGCAAACAGGGTCTAGAAAAGAGAGGACCTACATTTGGCAGGTGGTCAGGAAAACCTCTCAGAAGAGGCGACACTAGGTTGACCTCCGGATGGCAAGAAAGAGCCAGTTGTGCACTACTCAGGGAGCATGCTCTCATTCTGCAGATGAGGAGGCAGAGGCTGAGAGAACAAGGGATTTGACCTGTGATGTGCTTCCAGCCCATGGAGCCTGGCAAAGGTGACCGGCGTCACTCCCTTGATTTGGACATGTTATATGGCAAGGCTGGTAGGATGCCATTCCCACAGTTGTATTATGTTACACAGGACTCTGTCTGAGCAGACTAGAGTGAGGACCCAAGATGTGAGCTGCCATGTGTGAGTAGGCCACATGGCAGGGAAATGCAGGTGCCCCTAGGAGTGACAGTGACCTCTGGCAGACAGGTAGCAAGAAAATGGGGACCTCAGTCCTGTAGCCACAAGAACTCGATTCTGCCAACAACCATGAGAGCTTTAGAGAGGACCCGAAGTTCAAGAAAGGAATGCAGCTCAGTGGGCACCTGGGTTGCAGCTTTGTGTGACCCTAAGCAGAGGACCCAGTTAAGCGTGTCTCGACTCCTGACCCATGGAAAGTGAGAGGAAATAAATGTGAGTTGTTTTAAGTTGTTAAGTTGGTAGTAATTAGTGACACTAGCTCTTAGTGACACTAGCTTCTTAGGTAATTAGTGACACTAGCTCTTGTGATCTTAGGCCACTTACTCTGAGCCTTGTCTTCCTCACCTGGAAAGTGGGAATGACAGCAGCTCCCTCACCGTTGCTGTGAGTGTACGGTGACACGACATGTGCACAGTGCTCACTGCAGCTCCCAGGGTGCAAGAAGTGCCAACAGAAATAACAGTGAGGAGACTGTCACTGCTCTTTTAAAAGGAGCCAGGGAGAACTTGGGGCAGATTCTCGAGGTTTAGCAAGGCGAATCAGGTCTCTCTCACATGGCACTCTCTGGGCAGACTTCTGCAAGGCCGTGCGGAGGAGACAGAGAGTCAGAATCCCCTGAGATTTAATAAGAACAGCATTTTATGGGAGAAGCATCTTATCAGAGCCTCCGGTTCAGCTGGTTTCAGACCATTTCCTCCAGCTCTATTTTTCACACTGATCGTATCTCAGTCCTAGAGCGTCATCCTGTTGGAAACAGGCTCGAACATTCAGAAAGGGCATTAGGAGCACTGCGTGGACGGGAAAGGCTGTGACAATGTTTTCTGAGGACAGGCCTGTCATTTCAGAGCTGGGCAAAACGACACTTTGATGGAAAGCATGTGTGCAAGGCAATAAAACCTCTTCCTGCCCTCAGCCGTCCCATAGAACAAGCATGAAATGTCAGCTGGGCTATTTTAAAAAAACAGCACAGAAATGGCTCTGGTCTACTGCAGCCCATGCACAGACTGCACAGGAGGGCTGGGAGGACACTTCTGCCTGTGTCCCTTGGTAGGGGCTTTCTTAGTGTTCTATCTTGTGCAGCAATAAAGAAAAATAAAAACCTAAAGGCAAAAGAGCCAGGCTTGGGAAGTGAAAATCTGTGGCTCTTTCACCCTTGGTGAAGGGAACACACCGCCTGCCTGTATGGGAGGGAGGGGGCGGCGGGAAAACACAGGTGGGAGAGACGAGTCCCAGTCCTGAGGCTGTCTCTTGCTGGCCGTGTGGATGTGAGCACACTGCCCTCTGTGAGCCTCAGTTTCCTCAGCTGCAAGCTGGATAATAACACCCTATTCATGTGGTTACAGCGAGGATTTGATGACGTGGTTCTTATGAAAACAACCAGCACATGGGAGACGCGATTGCCTCTAACAATCGCAGGAGGGAGGTAAAGACCTTTGCGTACTAAGGTTGCACCAGCAGAGAGGGCACTGGGGAAGGATGGCCGAGGGCATTTCCTGGGGGTCGGGAGTGATCGGAGGGGTTCACCTTGGCGCTTGACCTCAGCTTGAATGGGGCTTTGCACTCATCTGCCAGCAAAAGTGGACCAGGGTGCTAAGGAACTTGGTTCTCAAGTTTTGGAATCTCTCACCACATTGGCATGGATTGTTCTTCTAGAAACTGCAACAATTAAGAAACTACATATCACTACTCTTTAAATCTTACTTCTTTCTCACTTCTGTCTCCTGCTTTCTGTGGAGGCAGACCAGGTACAAACCGCAGCCCTCAACGCAATGCCCCCACGCTAACAGTAGCACCGAGAGTCCCCAGCTGACGCGTATGGAGTGCTCACTGTGTCAGGGGCAACTGGAGACGCGTTACGTGGATTTACCAATGCGCAGTGTGGCTATTCGGTGTCGGGTACTGTGGACAGAAGCCCTTTATGTGTCACTTCACTCAGTCCTGACACAACTCTTAGAGGCAAGTATTGCTACTCCTACTTTACTGATGAAGAAAGAACTATTCTACAGAGGGCCAATGACGTGCCAGGTTCCCCCTTGCGAGTTGTCAAAGGTCCAACACTAGCAGAGTTAAAAACTGGTCTTGAGTTAGTATCTGGACCAAGGTTCTCTGCCTGCGGGTGGAAACTAAACAAAGAAAAAAGAACTAGGGTTCCCAGAATTCTAAAGTAGGCGGTAATAACTTGAGGAACACGCTTGCAATAAATATCTGATTTGATTTTTAAAAATTATGTTATTCACATTTCAGGATACTTCTCATTTATTACAACACCCACATGCAAGATTACAGTCTTTTTTAAAATATGACTCAAATGTCTTTCCTGACCCTGTCCCTCCCCTACATAAATCCCCTTAGTGGCTCACTGGTGCCAGACTCTGGGGTTCTATGTTCCAATATAATCTCAGAAATGAAAAGTGGACACTGAGATGTGGCTGTCAACTTTTAAACTAAGGACATTAAAGCTAACTACCCAGCACCACCATCACATGTGAATGAAAAGAAGGGAAACTGAGGGAGCCCTTTCAACCCAGAAGAGTCACAAGGACACAGTTTTAGACTGAAGTAGAGTTGACACATGTCCAGGCCCACCTGTGGACAAGTGTTTAGAAATCACTGACCCAACAGCCAGAGTCCAAAGTCCTTAGGGTGTTTCCTGATCTGGCCAGTCAGCCTGGCCCTCTGCCCTGTGGCCCACCCACGGCAGCTCACCTTGGGTACTCTGGTACCTTGGGATTTCCCTTGCCGTATCCTTTGGCAAGCCCTTCTCCCTACTGAACACCCTGACTCGGGTTTTAGGACACAGCTCAGTTGCAATCTCCTCCTGGAATACTGTAGTGGGTTGAAGAGTATGTCCACAAAATTCATGTGTACCCAATACCTTTGGATTGGACATTATTTAGAACTAGTGTCTTTGCCAGACAAGTGTGACCATTTGTGCTAGCAAATAGTGTCTTTGCCAGAAAACTATTACTTTGCTAGTGAGGTAGTTTGGTTTTGCATCTCAGTTAAGATGAGGTTGTACTAGAGTAGAGTGAGCCCTAAATCCAGTGACTTGTGTCCTTATATGAAGACAGGAAAGTGACAGATACACACAGGGAAGAAGGCCATGTGAACACAGAGGCAGAGTTTGGAGTGATGCAGGTACAGGCCATGGAATACCAAGGATTGCCTGGGAACACCAGAGCTGGGAGAGAGGTGGGGAACTTACTATCCCTCAGAGCCTCCAGAGGAACCAAACATGCCTACACCTCAATGTCAGACTTCTGGCCTTATGTAGGGGCAGAATACATCCTCCAACTTTGAAGGCTGGGAATGCCCCAGGGTCCTCCATGCTCTGGGACCTTGACTTCACCTCGACAAATGGGGCAGGAAGTACCAGTGTGAAAGAGGGCACTTTGTAGCTTCTGTCGATGTGGCCTCTCTGCCCAACTGCCACTGGGGTGGCAGCAATTGGGAAGGTGCTGGTTGGGTCTGGCCGGCGGAGCTGACCCTTACTGACTGCTTACACTATGCCAATGATTGGTCCAGGCACTCTGCATGTGTTACTCATGTAATATTAGCGTCCTATGGCTGCCATAACAAACTACCACAAACATAGTGACTTAAAACAGCACAAATTCACTCTCTCACAGTTCTGGAGGCCAGAAGTCCAAAATGAGTCTTCGGCGGCTAAAATCTAGAGTCAGCAGGGCTGCGTTCCTTCCTTCTGGAGGCTCTAAGGGAGAGCCTATTCTTTGCCTTCTTGGCTTCTAGAGGCTGCTTATGTGCCTTGACTTAGGGTCCCTTCCTTGTATCACGGCAACCCCTTGATTCTGTCGTCACATCTCCTGCTGCTGCCTGTTTTGTATAAGGGGCCTCATGATGACATCCAGGATGATCTTCCCATCTCATGATCCCTAACTTGATCGTATCTGCAAAGTCCCTTTTGCCATGTGAGGTGATAGTTACAGGTTTTGAGGGTTAGGATGTGGCATCTTTGGGGGAGCATTAGTCATTCTACCACACAACCCTTGTAAGTAGTGTTACGGACTGAATTGTGTTCCCCTAAATTCATATGCTGAAGTCCTACCTCCAGTGTCTCAGAATGTGACTGTATTTGCAGACAGGGTATTTAAATAGGTGATTAAGGTAAAAATGAGGACATCAGGGTGGGCTTGAATCCAATCTGATTGCTGTCCTTATAAGAAGAGGAGATTAGGACACATGGAGGGGCCTGTGTGCAGAGGGACAACCATATGAACAGGCAGCAAGAGGGTAGCTGTCTGCAAGCCAAGGAGCAAGGCCTCTAAGAAAACCAGCCCTACCAGCACCCAGATCTCAGATTCCAGCCTCCAGAACCAGAAGGACATTAATTTCTGTTGTTTAAGCCACCCAGTTTGTGAAATTTTGTACTGGCAGACTAACACAGCTAGGCGATATTATTACCCCTACTGTACTGGACAATAGAACTAAGGCTGACAGGGTTAAACATTTTCCTGCAGTCACAGAGTCAGTACACAGTAGAGCCAGGATATACCAGTTAGAGACCCATGACTTAATTTGAAGGCATGGAAGTAAGTTATTAAATGTACGCAGAGCCTACTAAGGTCTTTTATCTAATATAAAACCTCACGTTGCCACTGAAATCATTTTCTTCTTGCTTTATTTTTCGGAAGGGAATGTACCTTTGGTTAAACCATGCTTGGAGGTTGTTGATTTTTCTTTAATCCTGCAAAGAACACACATCAGTATGGTTGACATTGATTAATTCAGCTCAAAAGCTGTGTCACTCCATGGGGTGGCCTGGATGTTAACTTGGTTACTAAGGCAATTGCATTCAGCTAATTATTCCCAAGTATATCTCAGAGGGATTTTGAAGCTTTCAGGATTCACAAACGTGTTCAAGGATGCATTTAGGTTCAACTAATTCCCTCATGGATGGATGAGCCCCACAACACACCTCCCCAGGCACAATGAGGGGGGCACCTTTCAAGAAGCTCAGACTTCACCAGTCCACATGGCCTGCACAGATCCACCCTGCTCTGTTTTCTTTCTTTCTAGTTGCTGTTAGTATGCTGAAATGCAGTGGTTGGGCCATGAGTCAGCCTCCTCCACCAGACTGGGAGCTCCTCAAGGCAGGAGCGATTGCAGCAGCATATGGAAAGCACCACAAGTGTGTGGAAGAGTAAGAGACTGGGCCATAGTGACTGCAAGACAGCCTGCGATGAAGGGTGCAGTTCTAGAGCCCTTCACACGTGGACAATAGTTCAAATCCTTACTCTACTACTATGAGGGTCTCAGTTTTCCTCATCTGTAAAATGGGGATAAAATGAAATAATGTATGTGAAGGACCCACCTATTTCCTAGCATATAGTAGATGCTCAATAAGAGGTGATTACTTCTCCCACCCCCTGCATCCACTCCTGCTTGGCAGAAAGTTTAGGAGGAATAAGAAATGGCACAAAGGAAGATGGAGGAGCTGACCTCAAAGTGATTATGACCATTTCTCACATTTGTACAATTCTGCAGTTCACAAAGCCCCTCCCCATGCTGAAATTCACTTAATCCACCTGCCAGCCCTAGAGAACCAGCATTATCTTCTTTTTCATGGATGAAGAAACTGCAGCCTAGAAAGGTGAAATGACTTCCCCATGGTCACGGTTAAAAAGTGGCTGACGCAGGATTTGAGCCCAGTTCCCCTGACGCCACCTGCTGCCCTTTCCTTTCCACCCTCTGGGTGCGGCAGACCCACCTGACCAAGCTGCTCGTGGCTAAAATACACCATGGCCCTCCTGTCTGTGCACGTGCTGTCCCCATGCCCGCAGGGCTCTTCTCCGGCCCCCAGTCTCCACCTGCCCAACCCTGCTGCACCCATTAGCTCTCGGCTCAGGCATCTCTCCTTCTGAGAAGCCCTCCTTCAAGCCCTGGGTGCACCAGGTTGCTGTCTGCATTTTCCTGCTCCCTCTACTTCACTGGCACAGCAGTGACCACGTGGGTGTATATGTCTGTGTGATTATCTGATCGATGCCTGTCTTTCTCAACAGCCTCTGAATTCCATCGAAGCCGGGCTCCCCACGCCTAGATTTTCAGCCCTGGTACAGTGCCAAGCACAGAGTAGGTGTTCAAAAACCATCAGTGGCGTTACTAAATCTATAAACTTGTCATGAGGCACTGAGTGAACAGTGGCCAGAACTCCATAACATTTGAGCCCAAAGGTCCTAGGAGAGGCCCAGGCTCATGTACATGGCCAATTAGTGTCAGGTCCCGGCTTGGGGCCTGAGCAGGGGATCCCAGAGGGTGGTCCAGGCAGGGGATCCCCCAGCACTCTCTGCTAACACAATTAATTGTGAGACCTGGCTTTCCCAGAGACCACGGCTCAGCTCTCATTTTATTGCACTCACTTTTGGCAGTGTGCAAATTGCCACAATAATTTGGTCTTGCATCTTCCTCCTGGATCCAGGCATCCGGGTGAGCTCTAAGTGGCCGGGCCTGCAAGGCACCGTTACTCTTCATGAGCTTCCCCTTTCTGTAAGCCGCTCAGACAACGCCTTATCTCCTTAACCCAACTTTCTGAGGAAAAGGCTGGAAGGAGCCCAAGTCCATATCAAGGCCTAATCTTATTCTATCCATGTGATTCCTGTTGGAATCCAAGAATACGGGGGGCAGTGGAGGGCCCAACCGCCATCGGCAATAACCCAGCCATCTTCCAGACAGGGAGAACAGTGTTCAGATGAGTGAAGGAACTTCCCTTGAGTGGCCTGGTGAGTTAGCCCCAGCGCTGGGATTTGAATTTCACTTTCCTGAATGCTGTAAACCTCCCAGCACAGGGATTTTATCTGAGTCATTGAGAAAGGTATTTTGGAGCCAGAAGGGACCTAAGGAACCATTGTGTTCTCTCTCTCCTTATTGAAGGCAAGGAGGCTCAGAGATGTTCAATTACTGGATCAAATTACGAATTTGTCTATCTTAAAGCTGGGCTCAATCTTACCCCACGTGCTCTTTTGACCACCAAGAATTCACTTTTCCCTGTCCTACCCCTGTTCTTATGGCCACCTCCCTCTGGCCCACCATTCGCCACGCTGCACCATGCACAGGCTCTGGGTCCACGCTTAATGAGAGCTCTTCCAGGCACTCAGTGCTCATGTGTGGACACCTGCCCTCTGCCAGCATGGTCCCGGTGCTGAGGACACAGTGGCGGACTATCCACCCTTGGGGAGCTTACCCAGGAGCCCATAGGGCAAAACCTCCATTTGGAGGGGTAACCAGCCAGGGATAAAGCCGTGCGATATATTCCACGATGGAAATAAGGGGGGTGACGGAGGGTGCCGTGTGAGAGAGATGGCTGGGAAGGGTCCTGGGAGGATGGACAGAGGCAGGAGCCGTGGGCTGGGCGAGGAGGAGGGCACAGGGCCCTGTGGGGGTGCGGCAAGGGAGGGTGCAGGAGTCACGGACCTTGAGTACTGTGAGATGTCCCTGAGATCTTGGAGGAGGGGAAGGATGCAAACTGATCACACACACAGCCTGTTTTCACAACAGCCCTGGGGGAGCGGAGTCATTTTCATTTTAGGTGGTGAGACCTGAACCTACCCATGTTCGGTAACTTGCCCAGGGCCAGCCCGGCTTCTGGCCGAATGCCCTCTCCTGACGGACCCACCCCCATTCGCAGGAGAGAAGGGGCCCAAACTCCCAGCAGAACGCAACCCCACCCTCCCTCCAGCACTCACAGCCTCAGCATCGCCACCTGCCTTGGGATCAGGGGACCGGTCTCACTCTGCCCTTTGTCCCAGTTACGTTGGGCACAGGACTCAGCCATCCTCATGCCCTGGAATCCGGGCTCCACGGCACACCTCGCCTGCCTGGTGCCCCTTGCCCAGCACCCAGCCCTTCTGCGGTCCCCTCTGGAATTCACGCCCAGCATCAGCTGCCCCCCTCCGAGCATCCCCCTCCCCTCCTTGTCCTAACCCAAACCCGGTCACCCTCCGAGGACACAGTTTCCCCATCGCCTCTCAGCTGGGCCTGGAGGAGGGAAGGGTTCCCTGCTCCTCAGTGCCCCGTCCTGCCTTCCGCCCAAATCCTGCCACCTGGAGAGACCGGGCCCCTACATCACGCCGTCTCCTTCCTTGCGCAGTCTCCTGTGGACAGGTGGGACCGTCCCACCCTGCCTCGAGGATGAAGCTCCTGGCCACCGTGGTGTCTGCAACTCAACTCCAGTGAAGACCTTGGTTATCGCCACACCGCAGGACGGGGCACCCGGCCCCAGAGGTGTGTGACTCCTCCTCCCCCAGGGTCACCATCTCTGCTGTGCCACAACCTCGCACTCTGCCACACCCAGCCCTTCCAGCCTCCCCCACATCCCCCTCTGGAGCCACCCACGCTCCGTCCCTCTGCTTGCCCCTGCAGTCTCCAGTCCCGCTGGCACCCACGATCCAACCACCCTGTGCCCCTCCCGCTGTCTCCCAGGGCCCCATCCCGGCTCTCATGTGGCTCACCCTCCCAGTCTCTGCTCGGCCTCGAGCTTCTCCACACCCTCGGCTCCCTGCCCATTTGCCCTGGTGATCGGGGCTGGAGAAAAAGAAACACAACCGGTACCATGAGCTTCACTCCAGATCCCCCCAGCACAGGGGTCCCTCACGCTGCCCCCGACACGACACCCTCCGCGTCCGTTCACTCCCTCTCTCCAGCGATGTTCTCTTTGTCTCTCTCTGCAGACCCCCAACACCTTCTGCCCCCAAGGTCTCCGTGTCACCGTGTACTCCTCTCTCACCCACACCCACACCCACCTTGGCAGCAAGTCATGCTTCCCCCACCTGCAGAGCATTCCCATCGGGGCTGTCCCCGTGTCTTCCCTTTCCTCTCATGTTTGTCATCCTCCATCTGCCCACCCTTCTTGTGACTCCTCTGTGCAGTAAGACCCACGTCATTGCAGAGTCCCCCCGGGCCCTGACGAGCTGGCCTGAACCCCACCCTCTCTCACTCCTTCTGTCTGGCCGCATTGGTCCCCCTCACGGCCTCCGCCTTGCTGTCCCCTGCCTGGAAGGCCCTCTCCCCGGGTGTGCCCGGGACCACCCCCACCGGGGGAGCACCCTGCTCCCCGGCACTCTCTATCGCTCCCCCCCTATATTTCTCTCTATACCCTCAGGACTGCCTGACGTTTTACTTATTGACTGGTCCTTTGTCCCTCTCTCCCCATTAGGATGTAAACCCATGACAGCAGGGACTTCCCTCCAACTGTTGTATCACCAGGACCTGCAACAGCATCTGCCACAAAAAGCACACTCGGTAAATAGTTGTGTGGATAGCTGAACGGGTGAATCACACTCAGCTCTGAGACCCTAGGATTCAGCCCTGCCTCTACCGACACTGCTTCTTCTGTGTTGTTCAGGGTTGGTCCACCGCCTAGCGGCTTCAGAAACAAGGTCCTTATTGCTGGTGCAGTGCCCCTGGCCAGTCACAGCCCCAGACTCTGTGGCAGGGCCTGGTGCTGGAATTTTCCACCAGCCCTGGTGGGATTCTGATGCCTCCTGGGGGTTGAGAGCCCTGTTCTGCTTGTGGAGCAAGAGAGATCACGCAAGTTTGCTTACAGTGGGAGGCTGTGAGCCCTGGGCTCATACAGGGAAGATTTTTTGGGAATTCTTAGTCTCTGACCCCTGGCATGTAGGTGTAGCCTGATTAAAACACCAGCTCTAGTGTGGGCTCTAATTCCTCTGGGAACCAGTTAGGAAGACCCTGCTATAGCTGCTGAGTCCCACGGGCTCCCTCGGAGCCTGGCACGTTTGAGAGGCGTGATGGGGGAGGGGGATCACCTGGACTCACAGCGTGCATACGCGTGTGGGGGGTGGCAGGCTGGCAGGGCAGGGACAGACAGCTCAGCTGGAAAGGAAACAAGCACCCCGACACACATACATAGACACACACACACACACACACACACGGCTGATGGCAGGGCCCTGACTGGCAAAACAGAGGGAGGGATTTCCGCTCCCTGTTTTTACTAGGAATGTGGGAGCCTTGGTTTGATAGCAGAGTCAATGTGGTGACATTACAGAGAATTAATATTTTAAGAGCTGCTATTTTTAGGGCGAATCTCTCTGTGAGCATCATCCAAGGGGGAATGCTGCCAAAATGTGTAAGAGTCACAAAGTCCTAGATTGTCAGCACTGGAAGGACCTTAACTCTATCTAAAACGAACTAGCCTCGGGTCTCTAACCTCTCAGAGCCTCAGTTTCCTCATCTGTAATGTGGGATCATCACCACGTCCACCTCTAAGGGGGGTCGTGAGAACAAAATGCAATGATGCATACAAAAGGATTAGCCCAGGCTTGGCATAGGGTGAGGGCTTACTCAACACACCAACCATTTAAAAATGCATAATTTCTGATTATGGTTTCTAAATAAGAAAACCTCGCCTGGGAGAAGGGAAATGCCAGGGTCCTACAGAAAGCAGTAGAACTGAGACCAGCGTGGAGAGCTGGGGTCTTCTGACTGCAAGCTGTTGAGAATTTTGCTTCTTAGGAAAACCACAGAGAGGGACCAGGGCACCCTCTGACATTTCCCTCCACTCCTGCCACCCAAGGGGAGGAGGACACAGCTGACACCGCAGCCACATCGTCTGGCACTGTTCACAGCACTGCACGTGTATTATTTCATTCAGTTCTCACAACAGTCGTGCGTGGCGGAGGATATTACCACTCCTGTTTTATAGACAACAAGCCTTATGCCCAAAGAGCTGGAGTGGCTTCTCCAGGATCACCCAGAGAGATGGTTAATTTTATGTGTCAACTTGGCTGGGCCGTAGCACCCAGATGTTTGGTCAAACATTATTCTGGATGTTTCAGAAGTGGGAGTATTTTGGGGTGGGTTTAACATTTAAGTCAGTAGACTTTGAGTAAAGCAGATTGCCTTCCAGAATGTCCGATCATTTGAAGGCTTCAACAGAAGGAAGACTCAGCTGCCCGAGCAAGGGGGGATTCCACCAGCAGACGGCCTTTGACCTGAACTGCAGCGCTGGCTCTTGCCTGGGCCTCCAGCCTGCTGCCAGCCTGCAGCTTTTGGACTTGTACTTCCACAATCCCATAATCCAATTCCTTAAATTTTCTCTCTCTCTCTCTCTCACACACGTACCCTGGTGGTTCTGTTTCCCTGGAGAATCCTGACTACTACACCCAACTAGTGAGTGCTGCAGGGGCCAGGGTTAGAAACCCAGACACCTCTTCCAGAACTCATGCCTGTTACCTTGTTAACAAGGTCCCAAGGACATGGGGTGGCAGCAAGGTGTGGGAGAGCATGGGCACAGCTGCTTTCAGACAAATAATTTCATTGCAAATAATCCATGTGCTACTCTCTAAAATCCACAACTCTGGGCAGGGCAGGCCAGAGGTAAGCAGAGTCCCGTATAGGACGGCATGAGGGGCAGAGGGGACAAAGGTGGCCAGCCCCAACATATATTGAACGCACTTTCCCTGCCACACTGCACTGGCTGCTGCACACACATGATTTCATTTGATCTGAAGCCCCGTGGGGGTATGGGGATAGTTATGGTGCTCAAGCTACAGATGAGAAGGCTGCTGCTGTCTTGCTTCACAAGTGGCTGAGGACACCACGGGCACCTGCTCCTCCAACAGCACCAGAGAGCCCCGGGTTCTCAGACTGCCTCTGCCACTTATTAGCAATGCAACCCGGAGGCCTAAACTCTCTACGTCTGGCTTCCTCGTCTATCACGTGGGGACAGGAGTTCTTCCTACTGCTGGGATAGATGTAAAGAATAATTCAGATAAAGGACCTGAGCTATCAGCACAGTTCCTAGCAGCGGCGTCTTGGGGAATCACCTATTCCTTCCCACTCGCTCAACAACATGTTCAGAGCTTACTACATGCCAGGCGCTGCTCTTCCTCCCAAGAGAGTGGACAGAACTCGGGCAAGTTCCTGCCCTCATGGAGATCACGTCCCGGTAGAGAAAGACATGAATGAAAAGAAAACCAGTGATCCACACGGTCATCAAGAGGTGTCCTGGGTGACAGGACAGGGAGCTGGGGACAGGGGGCGGGGCTACTGGAGATGATGATGAAGGTGGTGACGATGAGGAGGATGGTGATGGTGACAATGACAATGACACCAACGACTACGGGGAGCTGTGGGACCTTGAGCAGACCTCTGGAGATGACGGTGAGGATGAGGACAGGATGCGGACAATGACCCTGCTGACGCCCACACCCTGCTGGGCCAGGAGCCGGCTCCTTGGCTTCTCCTGGTCTCACCTTCTTCCCCACACCAGGAGGACGCTAAGCTCCGCCTTGCAGGCTGTTGTAAGGGGTACATGACTGGGGGTGACAGCAGGGTTAGCTACGTAATTGGTGGGGTCCAGTGCTAAAAGAACACATGGGGCCTCTTGTTCAAATCTTTTTAAGAATGTCAAGATGGCAAGAGCAGAGCATGAAACCAAGCACCGGTCCGCTGTGCACAGGGCCCTGTGCCACCGGCCACCCTGGAAAAGGCACCTGCACGTTGCAGGTGTGGTCCTGGGAGGGGCAATCACTCTCCCTGCTTTGCACACAATAAGGAGGCTTAGTGAGAAGTCATTGGTTCAAGGTGGCATTACTGAGGGGCTAGGGCAGGATTCTTGCCCAAGCCACTTTACAAAATATCTGTTCACAAAATTAGACAAAGCATCAGTAAAATTCCTGTACCTCTTCAGAGCAACACTCTTCGATTTCATAGTAAAATTTCAAATGCAGAGGCTTGGGCTTTTGCATTCTCTTGGGTAGCACTGGAGAGGCTCAGGAGGGGGGCTGGGAAGAGAGTGAGGGCCTGGATTGGACGCGTCGAGCTGTGCACGGCCACGGGGCTGGGCTGCACTAATGCAGCCTGTTCAGTTCCATTTTCTTGTTTATCTGCTAAGTGAAGAGATCATGGAAAAGCTCACAGCCAGCTGCAGGATGGGTCAGGTTAGGAGCAGCTTCACCAGAATAATAAACATATTCAAATTGTCCCTGAGAAGTGAGACTGGGCTTGGCAGATGCTAGATCCAGGCAGCCTCCAGGTTTCGTTGTGTCCTGTCTCCAATGATGGTGGCTCCAGCTGTAACCCGGGCAGCAACAAGGCTATCAGCCCCTGGAGCTGCTCTGAACTGTTCCCAGCACTGAAGTCACCGCCACGTTGATCCTAAAGTTGTATCACATGCACAAGGAGGAGAACACGACCGTAACCAATGCCACGGACTGGGGGCCTAAACAACAGGCTTTCATTTCTCATAGTTCTGGAGGCCAAAAGTCCAAGATCAAGGCGTCAGCAGGGTTGGTTTCTCCCGAGGCCTCTCTCCTTGGCTTGCAGACGGCTGTCTTCTCCTTGTGTCCTCACGTGGTTGTCCCTCTGCGGGTGTCTGTGCCCTAACCTCCTCCTCTTATAAGAACACCAGTCAGATTGGATTAGGTCCCACCCTAATCACCTTAATTTAACTTAATCACCTCTGTAAAGTCCTGTCCCTAAGCATAGTCACTTTCTGAGGTGCTGGGGGTTAGGGCTTCAACATGTAAGTTTTGGGGAACATGATTCAGCACATAACACTGAGAAGATGCAAACCCTCTGGACCTGGGTGCCAGGGTTGGGGTGTTGCATCCTCTGGACAAGTTATGGGGGTGGAAGAGGGAGCCCACAAAGAGCCGGGTTCCCTGAAACCAAGGGAGAGAGCCGCGGTCAGCACAGAAATGAGGACAGGAGAATGGGGACCGAGGGGTGGACACGAGGGGCCTGGCGGAAGTTCTGGGAGAAAAGGAACCAGGCCAGGGCCACCAGGGGCAGCGCAGAGGCCAGAGCCACATACTTTGGAGGCCTGGGTTCGAATCCAGCCCCGCCCATGATCTCCTCAGGAATACAGTAGGTGCTAAATCATAGTTACTACCAACCTCATCATCATCACCGGCCAGCAGAGGCAGGGAGGAGGGAGCCCGGTTGGGGCTGAATTCCGGGATTTCTTTCTTTCCCTTGGTGCTCCCGCCTCCCTGACCAGTGCACCCCTGGGATCCCAGGATCTCCTCGAGAGCTGCCCGCTGGCTTGACCTCTGCCCGGCTCGCCATCAGCCATCTCCTCGGGTCTCACGGCAGCAGGGCAGAGCTGTCAGCCCTTTTGCAGCTGAGGCCTCTCTTGCTCAGGGGATGGCAGCAACATGCCAGGGTCCCAGCCAGGGGTGGGAGAGGCGGCAGTGACGCCTGGGCCTGCGGGGTGGGGCTCCACGAAACACTCCCTGTCACAGCCCCGGCTGCTAGGCCAGTGTTTGTCAAAAGAGGTCCCACCAGCCAGCTGCAGGCAGCTGAGGAAAAGGCAGGGTCCAGGGCCACAACCCAGACACAGGACTTCAGAATCTTTGGGAACCTGGCTGCTGGTCTGCCTTGTTGTTCAAACAAGCTTCCGGGCGACTGATCCGCAGCCTCATGTTTGAGGGACATTGAGGTGGCCTCTGGTTTCATCCCCTCCCACCAAGGCCCTCCTCTCTGAAGCCGTCTCTCATACGGTGGCTGCCATCACCAGTGGGTGACACTAGGCAGGACGCTGGGGGACGCTCTGGCGGATGGGGAGACAACCAGACCTTTTCCAGTCCTTTTTAATTTTCCTGATCGCAGTGGGAGGTTTCCCGACTTGTTATGTCTTCGCCTTCTCTGTAACATTTGCTGACTCCTGCCCCTCTTTTAATACAAAGAGAAAACAGGACCCGGCCCGAACCCCTGCCAGGCAGCCAGTCTGAGCAGCGTTTGAAACTGCTGCTTTGTTTTCATTTCTTTTTCTTTACAGTTACCGTCTATATAAAGCAGGTGACACTGTTTTGCCACTTAACATACTGGCATAAAGTCCTCCTTTAAAAACAAATGTGTTGAGTGAAAGAAAAAGAATCAACTGAAAAACAAATCCTGAGGACTTCCCAGGGGCTGGGATAGGACAGACACTAACACTGTGAAGGAACCTCCTGGATCTCACGCGGGATCCGTTCCCCTAAGTCACCTGTCGCCTTAGAACACAGTGCGACAAGCTAACCCCTACGAGGGTAAGTTCTTAATGTTTGACCCCCTCTGTTGCTATTTTTAATTTGAGACTCTTTGCTATGCCTAAATTTAAAAATGTGAATTTTTAACAGTGAAGTTTAGGCATTGAGTTAGATATGTTTGAACTTGAGGGTGTTTCTAGATGTTTCCCACCACACCGTATAAAAGCCCAATGACCCCCTAGCATCAAGACTCATTTGGTCATGGACAGAGCATCCGAGTTCTCAGGAAGCACAAGGGGCTGCAGAGGCCCTTCCTAGTGGGGAGGGCTCAGGGGGGACGTCCCGGAGCTCAGAACCAGCTGGAAGCAGGAGGAGCTGGGGCTCTGGGCTGCAGGGCACCATCCGGCGGAGCAGCAGGTGGGTTTGGTGGGTGGAGGCCAGTGCAGGCGCGATGGGGGGTGGACAAGGCCCAGAGAGGGGGCAGAAAGAACTGGACCAGGAGTCCAGGCTTTTCCTTGAGACCTAAGGAGAAGCCCCCACGGGAGAATTTCTAACCAGGTGGTGACTTGTCTACTTAGCATTATGGAAAGACCATGCTGGGCACCTGCGGAGGACGGGCGTGGGGAGGGAGACCTTGGAAGGGGTCCTTAAGCTGGGAAAGAAGTGAGTGCTGAGGGAATGGGGAGGGTAGAACAGACACCCGGGGGTGGGGTGTGGAGTGGGGGTGAGGGTGGGGTGGGAGAGGGACGCAGACTCTGACCAACAACCAGAAAAGGGGCGTAACGTCCCGGGGGCTCTGCTTCCTTCAGCCTCATTTCCACCTGCCTGATGCTGACAAATGGCCCCGTTGCTGATGGTTCCCAGGGATCCCTGTGCCCTCACGGAGGAGAAAAAAGGGAAACCTCTCTAAGTGTCAGCCTTCCTAAGACAAGTCGGGTCCCCGGCTCCTGGGTCTTGCCAGTGCTCTGAGCGGATCCCTCTCTGACCTGCTGTCTGGCAGGTGGCAGCTGAGGCTGAGCGGGAGGGATGAGGGGGAGAGAGAGAAAGAGACAGAGGATGGAGGACAGAGGAGGTTTGACACTTCCTGCACGGGCACTGACAAAACACATCAAGACCACTAGCATGCAAGCCCCAGGAAGGCAGGGATTTTTTGCATTTTTGCTCAGTGCTGTAGAATAGCACCCGGCACAGGGCAAATATTTATTTGGTGACTGACTGAGTCCTGTGGCAAGTCCTGTGGTATAAACCCACAGGAATAAAGGGTAAACTCTCGCATCACATTTTTAAAAAACAAAAGCAGATGGAGGATCTGGTCCAGCAGAGTGGGAGATGCTCGGACGTCAGGGTTCCCAGAGGGGATCCCAACACAACAGTGTACCCCACAGGACCGTGGGGAATCTCCAGACCTGGGAGGGCCAGGGACCACTGAAGAATGGGTGTGCCGGAAGCTGAACCGTGGACACTCTGCACCCAGAACGCTGGGCCCCCAAACCCACTCCGCAGTCCCATGCTACCGGGCCGTGTGCGGGAAAGAGCTGAAAAGGAGGAGCCGGAATCCACGACGGTCTGAGTCACAGACGGTGTCCCCAACCCCGACTCCCTTCCCTGCCCTACAGCCACATCCTCAAAGGCCAGGCCGAGGCCAACACCCATGCCATTCTTGAGACTGAGGTCCCTGCACAAGGTCTCCCAGACACTGACATGGTTGGCGGGTGCCACGTCAGTCCACAGAGGAACCTGGTTCTAGGCCCTGCTGCCTGTTCTCTACTGTGGGGCCTGCCCCGCCCCAGACTGACCAGTCAGCTTTCCAGTGTCTCATCCTGAAGATCAACAACAGTCATCAGAGATCAGTAGGCACTTGGGGAAAACCTTCAAAATGAAAAACAGAGGCCAAAACAAAGAGAGAAAAGGTCTGAAGAGGAAGCAGAAACAAATACAGGGAAGAGGAAACTTTGAAATAACTATAACTAATAACTAATATCTTCACAACTATGGACACAATATCCATAAAACACAGCAAAATGTTATGAAAAAGAGCAATCTGAGAAGAAGAAAGAGGTCCCAGAAATCAAGTATATATGAACTGAAAAAATAATCAATAGAAAGGTTTGGAAGATGAAGTCAAGGAAATTTGCCAGAGAGTAAAGTGTCACAGAGATAGAAAATAAGACAAAAATGATAAGGAAAAGTAGGGGGGTCCATCTAGCCAGCCCAGCACCCAAATAACCGTCCCAGAAAAAGGGCAGAGAGAGCAGGGGATTTGTGTGTTCCCGGGAAAGAGCACAGGGAGTTCCAGGGACTGAGTCTGTAAAGGCACCGTGGTGGGTGACAGAAGGGCGTCCCTGGGAAACTGCAAATAATCTGGAAGGGCTGAGGGGAGAGAGCGTGAGAGACGGGGCTGGTGGAGCAGGCAGAGGCGAGACCACGCACGGGCGTGGAGAGCTGGCTGAGCGCCTGGACCTTCAGAAGCGAGATGGTGAGGACACCAGGGCTGGAAGCGCACACTGACCTCACCCAGGCGCACGGGAGGAGGAATCTATACTCTAGAAGTTCTCGTTTAGTCCTTCTAATTAGATCAAAGGGGAGTTTCGGCTTCATTCTGGTGTCTCCTTATCTTTGGACACTTGCTAACCTCTCCGTTTAACAAAGAAAGACGATGAGATCAGTCCCTTGGCAGGCAGGCGTATCTAGCTAGCACTTAATAACATATTCTTTTTTCACTGTATTTATTTTTATGGTCATTGCTGCGGTCTGAACGTTGGTGTCCCCCCAAAATTCATATGTTGAAACCTAATCTTTAATGCAATAATATTAAGAGTTGGGGTCTTTAGGGGATGGTTAAGTCAGGAGGGGTCTGAACTCATGAATGGAATTAGTGTCCTTATAAAAGAGCTTGAACGGAGGTGCCTTGCCCCTTCCACCACGTGAGGATACAGAGAAGCACCATTCACGAGGAACAGACCATCATCAGACCCTGATTCTGGTGGCGCCTTTGCCTTGGACTTCCCGTCCCTCAGAACTGTGAGAAACAAATGTCTGTTGTTTACAAATGACCCAGTCTAAGACATTTCGTCATAGCAGCCCGACTGGACTAAGACAGTCACCTTATATTTATGACAAAACTGTTTCCTCTTTAAGGGATGGATGTAAAGTGTCTTTTGACACAAATTTATCTTAGCAAAAAACCTTACATCTATTACAGAATGTTATTCAAATAATAGTACAGGTGGTACACAGATATGGCAAAAATCAGAAAGATAGAGTATTAGTTCCCTAGGTCTGCTATAACAAATTACCACAACTGAGTTGATTTAAAAAACAAAAATTTACTCTCTCACAGTTCTGTGGGCCAGAAATTCAAAATCATGATGTTGGCCTTAAGACCATAGGGGAGAATCCCTCCTTGCCTCTTCTGGTTCCTGGTGGTCCCTGGCGTTCCTTGGCTGTGGCAGCAGCACTCACATCCCTGCCTCTGTCACACAGCCTTCTCCACTCTGTGTCTCTGTCTGTCCTTGTCTGTCTCTTGTAATAACACCAGCCATTGGATTTAGGGCTCATCCTAATCGAGTGTGACCTCATCTTTCATGGTGACCTGAATGATATCTACAAAGACTCTATTTCCAAATAAGGTCACATTTTGAAGTCTCAGGTGGACATCAAGTTTGGGGGGCACTATTTAATTACTACAGGTAGTATGTGATGATGTGTAGATATAGAAAAAATCATAAAGGTTGGAACTATTTAGGAAGTATGACTGTGGGGGACGCTGAGGAACCCCAGGCAGGGGTGGATATGCTCAGATTGTAGAGACATCACTTGGTTGTGTGGAGGGAGTATGGCTGGAAGGCTGCATCGGCCAAGATCTGGGGCAAGGCTGGGATGGGGAGAGGGTGGACTCCTGAGATATTTCTGAGGGGCCCAGCAGGATTGGGGGGCACACAGAGTGTGGGCTACCATGGGTTTTCTGGTCCTGGAGATTGCCTGATGGTGGCCCCACTCACGGTGCTGAAAGAGCCTGAGGAAGATCAGCCATAGGGGAAAGATGGTGATTTTGGTACTGGACACAAAGCATTTGATGTGTCATGAGATGTCCAGGTGGAGACGGCCAATCGATACTGGGTAATTGAGTTGGAAACTCACAGCAGAAACATGGATCTCAAAGACCATGAGTTCCTTGAAGGTGGTTTGAGCCCTAACCTCCCGGACTGTCTTGGATTTCCCAGCTTTCTGGGCCAGCCACTTGGTCCTATTCATAAGAAGATGCCTTAGAAATCCTAGGAAAATCTGAGAAAAAACCCCATGATTATGGTGGTTGGCTGGTCCCTAGAGGGACAGAAATAAAAGGGGCACTTCACTGGCCAGGGATGGGAACAAGCATGCAGGAGGGAGACAGGAAACTGGTCCCAAGGCAGGAAACAGCAGGGAAGGCTGAGCCTCAGAGGGTGGCTGCTGGACCACTGGACTCCCATCCAGTACCCTGACCAGCCTGCAGAACCTTGTTCTGAATTCATCCAGGGGGAACAGTATGAGGAAGGAGGGCATTGGAAGCTTGGGAGAGAGAGAAGCCCCATCTGCATCCATGAAATTTGACAAAGACATATGGAAGCAGAATGGGAAAACATGGTTACTAAGCAGAAAAACTCCTTCGGCCTCTGAGAACACACAGGCGGATGCCTTGCTGTGTGGTCTCGCATCTGTTTGGTAGCATCTCACATAACATTGTGTGCCGCACTACATGGGAAACACTGACAAAAGGATACATTCCCGGCTGTTTTGCCCACTCTCTGAAAGGTCCTGAAAGATCTTGCTACTGCCCACCTGTCCAGCTAACTCTCCTGACATTCCAAAGTACTTAACGTTTCCCAAGCATCTCACAGCACTGTGCTCTGCACACGTGGCCTTCTCTACATTTCCCACAGCTCTTCCTTCTTTGGTGAACTCAGACTCCTCCAAGGCCCCAAACCAGGTACATTCTGTGTCACCTCCTTGGACACTCAGATGCTCCTACCTCACAATTTCCACGGTGCCTTATTCCTGCCATTCCTAACTCCATTTCAGCATGAGTCTGGCCACTTCAGGACTATTATTATGTGTTTCCCACACTGGAAGGTCTTGCTGCATGAATGCTTATTGGGTGGATGGAAAGATGGAATGATGGAGGAATGAATAAGTGGATGAATGACTGAGTGGATGGATGGATGGACGGGTAATGAATTAGTGAATGAATGCATGAATGAATGAATGCACTAGGCAGGGCATGGTGGAGAGGACACCACGCCTCTCCTGTGAGGTTGCTTGGGCCTGGACGGACCAGCCAATGGCCAGAACATCACTGCAGTTAATCCGAGGGATTTTAGAATCCAAGCCCAGGTGTTAATCCCAGCTCTGCCACCTTCTACCTGTGAGATTTGGGAAGACTTTTAACTTATTACAGGCTTGTTAGGCTCCAGACAATGAGCTAAGGCACGGCGTTTGACACCTCATTTGATCCTCAACTACTGTACAGAGCACAGTCTGTCTCTGGCATCAGGCAGGCCTGGGCTCCCTCCTCCTCCAGCCTCTGGCTCTGTGACCCGGGAGAAAGGGTGGAAGTTCACACCCCCCTGAGGATTGATGCCATTTTCCTGCTTCAGGATCTTAGGTCAGCCCCACCCTACCGTTCCGTAGTGTCTGTGCTTCTTCAACCCTCCTACCCATTGTGTTCTTCATCATTCCATCATTGCACACCAGACCCAGGATCTGCACTCTCTCCCTTCATTTCCTGCCACCCCATCCCCAGGTAGGAATCGCCTTGACTCTGCTTATTCTCCCAACCGTTGCACTTGATAGAAAACACTCCCACATGGACAGGCATCAGGTCCAATGGTTTCTTCTCAGCCCCGCCCTACTCACTGACCTCCTGCAGCAGCATCTCAACCAGAAATGTTGTTGGCATTTACTATTGCTCGAGGCACTAGCAATACAGGACGTAACAAGAAAGCAGGCGGTCCCTGCTCTCATGAAACTTATCCTCTGGTGGTTGGAGGCCAACTATCATCTGCAAACACCTAACAAGAAAGCAATCAGAGAGTGAGGCATGCCATGCAGAGGGTTAACACTAGGCGACCGCGTTTCTACTTAGATCGAGCCATCAGGGAAAGTGAGTTTTGATGCAAGCAGGATCTGATTGACAAGAAGAAGTCAGCTATGGCTCACACGGCAGTCCTAAGGGCTGGATAAGTGAGTGATGCCCAGAGTGGCAGTGGATGAGGGATGCAGGGGTCCAGGTGGGAGGTGGTGGTACCTGAGCTAAGGTAGGAGTGATGGACTTGGGGGCGGATGATTAATTTTATGTGTCCACTTGGCTAAGCCACTGTGCCCAGATATGTGCTCAAACATCATCCTGGATGTTTCTGTGAGGGTGTTTTTGAATGAGATTAACATCTAAGTCTGTGGACTTTGAGTAAAGCAGACTGCCCTTCATGACGTGGTGGGCCTGATCCAATCAGTTGAAGGTCTGAATAGAACAAAAGACTGACCTCCCCTCAAGAGGGAATTCCGCCAGCAGTATGCCTTCAGACTGGAATTGCAACACCAGCTCTTCCCCAGGTCTCCAGCCTGTCGGCCCACCCTGCAGACTTTGGATTTGGCAGCATCCATAATTGAGTGAACCAATTCTCTAAAACAAATCTTTCTCTCTCGTTACACATCCTATTGATTCTGTTTCTCTGGAAAACACTAACTGCTACAGTTTGAATATTTTACCCTCCTCCCCAAACTCACGTTTAAGTTTAATTGCCATGGTAACAGTATTAAGAGGTGATTAGGCCGTGAGGGTTCTGCCCTCATGAAAGGATTAATGCCACTGTCACAGGAGTGAGTTCCCTATAAAAGGAGGAGTTCAACCCCCTTCTCTCTTTCTCTCTCTCTCTCCCCCCTCCCCCATCTCTTTATGAGGCAGCAGGAAGGCCGTTGGCAGATTCTAGCCCCTCGATCTTGAACTTCCCAGCCTCTAGAACCATCAGCCAATGAATTTCTGTTCATTATAAATTACCCAGTCTGTGGTATTTAGTTATAACAGCGCAAAATGGGTGAAGACACTGACTAATACAGAGAGAAATGAGTGCATTTGGGATGTGCTTTGGCCTTAGGGACTTGGGATTGTTGGTGGATTGGCGAATCTTGGATGTCTGGCTGAGTGTCTGCCACTGCCCCGCATCTTCCTGCAGCTCCTGCCCTGCGGTGCCTGGGGTATGCCAGCCATTCCTCCCGTCTCCTGTCTGTTCTTCTCTTCTTTGTCCTCGGGTCTCTAAGTGTGGGGATTCACGTCAAGGTTTGGCCCCACCTTCCACTTTCCTTCTTAAACTTTTTCTCCACAACTCTCTGAATCTGGGATAAACTCCTTTTCTCTGATTGTCTTGAATTTTCAACCTCTGGAGTTTAACTCTATTAACTTAAGCATAACTTACGAAGTCTCTGAGTGAATCTCCAGTAAATAGTATCTTTCTTTCCCACCTGGGTTGTGAGAACTTTGAGGAATAAAAGAGCAAAGCTAGAGGCCAAAACATCTCCTTTATTACCCGTAGAGGTTCAGTTGGAGGATAAGGTTTAGCAGGAGGGTCCAGAGCACCTGTGACCTGGCCCAGGAAATGGGAGACTCACTCCCCTAGTCATGGGTGGCTTTGGACCAAGGATGGCCCCTCTGTCTGGAGAGGGTCCGCTCAGTTAGATGTACAGCACAGAGAGCAGCACATGTACACCATGGGCAAGAGGGCAGGGTTGAGCAGGGCATGACCACTAGGTCTTCCCAAATTTACTGACCAGGTGGCTCCCTACCACTCCAGGGTGGAGCAGTCCCAGAGCCCAGAGAGGCCCTGAGTTACACTAACTGAGCCCCTTTCAAGGGGAGGAGCCATTAGGAGTGGGGAAGGATGACCGAGGCCAGCAGCACGACCGAGGCCAGCTACCTGTCCAGACTGATGCTGTCATTCCTGCCTTCCCAGCCTGCTGCCCCCAATAATCTCATCTGTCACTGGCCAAAATTCTAGCTCGTTCCATAGACCAACCACCCTAGTGGGAATCATGCATGGATGGTGTGATGGTTAATTTTATGTGTGAACGTGACTGGGCCATAAGATGCCCATATATTTGGTCAAACATTATTCTGCCCATGTTTGTGAGAGTGTTTTTGGATGAAATTAACATTTAGATTGGTGGGCTGAGTAAAGCAGATTGCCTTCCCTAAGATGGGTAAGCCTGGCCCAATCGGTGGAAGACCAGGCTAGAACAAAAGGGCAGATCTTCCTCTGAGACAGAGATTTCTTTCTGCCTGAATGCCTCCGAACTGGGACATCGGCTTTTCCCTGCCGCCAGACTCAAACTGAAACATCAGTCCCTCCTGTGTCTTGAGCCTGCTGCTTCCGTACAGGAGCTACACCACTGGGTCTCACGCTGACCTAAGCTGCAGATCTCGGGACTTGCCAGTCTCCATGGGCATCTGAGCCAATTCCTTGTGATAAATCTTTCTCTCTGCATGAACATCCTGTTGGTTCTGTTTCTCTGGAGACTCCTCACACGGATGGGCAAGCCGTACCCATGAGAGCTCAGAAACTTGGGCATCCTTTTATTCCTCCGCTTTCTGGGTGACTCCTACTTATGGTCAAATCACAGTTTCAAAGTTTTCTCCCCCGCAGGAAGCACTTTCTGGCTTTACCGGCTAACCTCAGAGCCGTTCCAACCACGTCTTCCACTTGCTGTGGATGAAATGCTTCGCACACAGTCAGTGCTCAGTTGCCTCTGCTGGCCTTGAATGACTGAAGTGAGGACTCACCATGTGGGTCACAGGCCCTGTGCTGAGGGGGCTTGCTCGCCTGTGCTGAAGCCGCCCTGGAACTCTTGTAGGGCTCATGGCGGGAAACTCAGCTTTTGTGCTCCGTAGCATGAAATCCCTTGCAAAAATTAGTCTGAATTCAAGAAAGAAATACAGATGTTTGGCAGGGAGGAACGGCTGGGAATATTCATGTGATAGAGCCCCCTTTCTCCTGCTGAGGCCATGAGCTCAAAGTGTGTAGTTGCAGCTATTATAGTAATGACAGAGATGAAGCTGAAATTTTATTAAATAGTCCATTGGCCCAGAAAAGATGGGGGCAGAGTTGTCATCTTCTTTTTAAACATTCTGAAATTTTTGGTCTAGGATAGGATGAAATATTAGATTACTGGCACTTTCCTTAATAGGAGGGCAGTAATGATTACATCAGACGATGTCTCGAATACAAATGAGTGCTAAGGGAGCGAGACATCAGGAGTCGTGAGCTACGTGAAGCTTCAGGGCTCCTGCAAAAAGAATGCCAGCACCATGGTGATGTTGTCAGTAAATTCAAAAAGTCCACCCACAACCCAGGGGGAGGGAAGTGGCAGGGACCAAGGGAGTACCAGGGCCATGGCACGACTCAAAAAGTGCAGCTCCTACCTCACTTGTGGGTCAGAAATTCACCAGAATCTACACCTGACCCTCTGCTTCCACATGTCCCATTCTGTTGCTGTTTGCCCACGTCCCCAGTCCTTTGTCTTTATTTCCTCAAATATAAGACTTTCTGACCACCAGTGTGCATCTCTCTTCCATGAGGTTGGCCAACTGGTGGCTAATTTTGTAATGTTTTCCTTTTCTATACCATCTGCTGTGTCTGCTTGCGTGTCTTCAGGAGTTAGTAAGGCCAGTGCAGCCACATTCTGGCCTGTTTCCGGGGCTGGAGAGAAGTGGCTTGTGCCCAGGAGGGCATCTCTGTTGTCATCTGTGAGTGTTCTGCATGGAGGTGTCTTCATCTTCATGGGGTAATTGCCACCACCAGGGACACCACCCCTCCCTGTCTCCCTGCCCCAAGTGCCATAGACCAGAAGCTTGTGAAGGTCACACAAGATAATGTATTTGAAAACATTTATATCCACTTTATTACAAAATGGTTTGTAAAATGGCTTATACTACACATACATTAATCTTTGGATTGTAAAGTAAAATAATAATGCTGATAATGTGAAGGAAATAGAATATAAGACCTATCAAAACTGTGCCACTAGCCTATACAGTACTTTTGTATGAATTAGAAAAACTCTCCCTCACTAGACAGAAGTCAGCAAACTATGTTCTGGAGCTCAAATCTTGTTTTTGTAAATAAAATTTATTAGAATGCTGTCTCTCTCATTCACTGATGTTGTTTATTATGTCTGCTTTCACACTACAGTGGCAGAATTGAGTCATTGCAACAAAGTCCCTATGATCTGAAAGCCTGAAATATTTACTCTCTGGCCCTGTAAGTCAAATGTTCACACAGTGTGCAGAACAAGCCAGGGCTGGGTCCCAGCCTCACCTGTCCCTTGCAGCTGGCCGGGCCTCGTGCTCTCTTCCCAATAGCCTTGTGCAGGATAGAAGTCAAGAATCAGGCTCAAGAGTGACAAGACTCTCTCCTTGACTGAACTTTAGCAGGCTTCAGAGCCCTCTTTTGGACTAGACCTCCTTTTTGGGCCCTGTCTTCGGTCTGTGAGACCCAGTTTTATCAAGACTCCTGCTAAGTTAGTGTAGCGAGAATCCCCCACCTTTGCTATGTGATTGCCCTTGCTACCAGATCAGACTCCTCCTCCCTACCTTTGATGTCTTGGTCCTTGACCTGTTTTTAGCAGGAATCTTGGCAAGTCAGTTCGGCAAGAATTCTCTACTCTCGATGTCTTCTGCCAGTCATTTTCTGTCCACTGACCCCTCCTTCTGCTCATTGGCTATAACTCCCCGGCTGTCTTTGCTGTTTCCAAGTTCAGCCCAATCTCTCTCTGCTGTTGTGATACTCTTGACACGCTTCGCTATAGTCCTGAATAAAGTCTCCCTTACCATTTTAACAAGTGTCAGAATAATTGTTTTTAACAAGAGGTGAATACCTTGCCTGAGGTCCCATGGCCAGGATGTGGCAGCAAAGTCCAGAGACTTTGCTCTGTCACCTGCCTCTCTGGGAGGAATTCAAGCTCAGAAGCTCCTTTAACACACTGGACTTGGATTTGGGTGCCCCATTTGCTTGAATAAAAGATTGTTCCTTACCACGGGAGCGTAAACACACCTGTGACTTGCTGTCTTCCTCACCATCTTCACCCATTGTTGTTACTAGTCACTGTTTAGAACTTAACGCTCTCCAAAGGGTTTCCAAAGAGTTTGTTCACTTATGTGTTCATTCATTCACAAATATGGTGCACCTCCAGTGTGGCAGGTACCGAGTCAGCCAATGAGAACACCGCAGTGAACAAGAAGACATCTGCAAGAACCTTTCAGCCCAGTGAATTGCTGAATACGATTCTGCTTAATGTGCTCTTTCATAGCTACATAGACAATTAATCTTGGCCCACATCTGGAAACTGCTCCTAATAGGATCATAATTGAGGTCTTCAGGTTGCCTGAGAATGGCCACCAGGCTCAAGGAGTGGACTCACCACGTGCTGACACAATAGCCATTCACCCCCTCCCCAAACCTTCACATAAAAAGACCATGACAGTAGAGGAGCATAAACTTGCCCTGCCCATGAGGACGGGAAGAGGTGTCCCCACCTTCTGAAGCCAAGAGAGGGGCTTAAGAGTCCCACAAGTAGACACCAGAGCTGCCTGCAAGAGCCGACGAGTAGCATTCTGTCCCCTGGTCGCACGTCTGCGTAGGCAGTGAGCCCACGTAGCGCAGGCGGGGGGCCCTCTGCTAATCCGAACAGTGGGAGGAAGAATAAGAGTGGGAGATGCAGACAGATTCGCAAGGATTAGGTTTGGCCCCTGGGTAACTGTGGCTTAACTAAAGAAGGAAGTTTATTCCCCTCCCACGTAGAAATCTAGGGGTAGCCCATCCAGAGCTGGCACAGCAGCTGGGCACCATGAAGCCTTTGGGAGAACCAGGCTCACTCTGCGGTGCTTAGGGTGTGGCTCTCCATCCCCGAGGCTGGAGCTGCCGGAATCTCGTCTGCATCCAAGCAGCAAGATGGAAGAAGGGTGGAAGGAGAGGCAAAGAGAAAGTGTCAGCTGGGTCTTCAGGAAGTTCCCGGAAGCTGCCCTGCAATGTTTCTGCTCACGCCTCACTGGCCAGGACCCAGTCACATGACCACAGCTCATGCAAGGGAGGCAGGCAGTGTGGTGTTTACTCTGGACAGCCACGTTCCCACAAGCCCAGAGACAATTCTGATACGATGGACCATGGACCACGGGAAGAACAGCTGCTGGAGTACAAGTGCTGTCTTTGCCACAGCAGGGGAGAGGAAGAGGACAGTAGGAGGGCCACCCCCTCCGCCGCCCAGGCACCTGGCACTGCAAGGATGCATGAGTTTCCTGTGCAGCATATGAAACCACTTAGCTGGGCTTTCACTGCGTCCCTAGCCAAGAGGATGCCAGCACTGAGTATTGGGGGCGCTTTCCTGAGGACAAAACTAAAGGAGGGTTGAAGAAGGACAGTCCGCTCTGGAATTCCCATGTCAGGGAGTCCCTGCCAGACCTCCTAAGAACTCACTCATGGCTCATGGCAGACAAGGCCACCGGCCACCAAGACTGCCTGGGTTTGCATCCTGGTTGACCTTGGGCATGTTGCCGTGCCTCTCTGTGCCTGCGTGTCCTCATTTATAATTGGCAATAATGACAGGCCTGACTCATGAGGTGACTGTGAGCATTAGTGAGTGACTGAAGGCAAAGCCCTTAGAACCAGACCTCACAGATGGTAAGTTTGCTGCGGTGGTTGTTCGGACACTCCACGCAGAGCGCACTGATAGTGTCAGCCAAGACCAAGAGGACTAACAAGGAAAGTTGTGCAAGTTTCTCTCTCCTTTTGACTCAACACATCAAAGAAGCAAAAAACCCAGAAGAGGGAGGAACTGGGGGTGGGCATCTCAGAGGCAGGCCCTGCCCTGCACACGCACAGTCAAGGTGAGACAGAGAAAAGAAGTAAGTGCAGTGAAGCCCCCTCTCCTCCTCCTCAGGGTCCTGAAGCCACACCCGGCAACCACGGGGGAGGGGAGGTCTCACTCGTGTGTGATACTAGAGTTTAAACTGGACGAGACTGGACTTGTAACTATCAAAGTTTCCTGGGATGTGATGGAATCTGCCCAAAATGGGGTCTGCTATTCAACGGAGAAAGGACATTCACCATGCCACAAATGGGCAAGGACGAGAGAAAAACAAAAACTATTTTATTTAAACAGCCCAACAGCAGAGATCCCGTAATAAGCTGGCTGTGCTCACGTTTCTCTTTTTTAAAGTTGACTTGTACTCAGCCAAGTTTAGCAGCCCCACGGGTGGCTCAACTGTGTTGGTACCAACAAGCCAGGGGCAGCGCCAGCGTTGAGGCTGCAGAGGTTGCTGGACCCCCAGCCCAGTGCTCTGTCCCCCTATCTGTCCTCTTGCTAGCATCCAACTCAGTGATCCCCCAGCCGCCACTGAAATGGGGTCAGTGAAAGGCCACTGACCACTGACAGCCTCGCGAGGCTGCTGGCCACAGGGTTGGACAGCTCCAAATCCTTCTCTACACGATACAGAACCCAACAACCAGCGCCCCCCATCACATGCACCCTTTTGTTCCAGTTTTGCCCTCTGGGACCACACATACACGAGGTCTGTCCGGAAAGCATCCAGCCACGTAGCCATTCTCATTCTAGTAATATTAACAATGGCTGGACACATTCCGGACAGACTCGTAAGCATCCTTCCTCTTCCACTGCACAGAGCAAAAGGCATAAAGAGCCATCCCAGGCACCCCCGAGCCCTGGCCTTTCACTGCACACTGACAAGAGCATCCTCAAAGTCTTATAAAAAGCCTGTGTGTCACACTTCTAGTTTAGCTTAGTTCCAGGGGGGAAATGTGAGTTATTTGCAGGAGATAAGGGTGTTTTTCTTTTTTTTTTTCTGAAATCAAAACCTTTATGTGGAGAGGGGGAGTGCGGGACCCTGGGGTTGGCACGTGTGAGTTCAAACTCCCTCCACCAGGTACTGTCCTCACAACCTTCCTCAAGCTGTTTAGCCTCCATGGGCCGCAACGCTCACAGCTGCAACACGGGAGGGTGTGGACATCATGCCTAGCAGACCAGGTGGTTGTGAGGGGTAACTGAGACGGTGCAGGTACCGTACCTCGCGCAGCCCTGTCACGCACTGGACACGTGATGGATGGCAGCTGTCACCAAGGCCACTATTGATATTGTTTACTCAGATTCGCTTTCCCAACTTAATAGTCGAGGAATTTGGCATCAACTTCAACAAAGACAAGGTCAGGATTTGGACCCAAGTCCGTCTACGTGAAATGCCAATTGCTTCTATTCAATACAAACTATTACAAAGAGGGCACCAAGAAGCTAGGTACATCGCCGGCCATTGGAGTCACCACCTGGGCCAGGTGACTGGGCCACTTGTGCCTCTTGCCCCCATGGTGGGACTGCCGTGCACGTTTTCTCCGCACACGTGTTGCTCTGGCACTGCCCAAGCACCGAGTGGCTTCTCATACATTGTCTCGTCCCATCTCTGCCGTCAGCCAGGGTAGGGCACGTCCTTACCTTGTCTTAAAGATGAAGAAGATGAGGATCCAAGAGATTAATAAGCTCATTCCTGTGACTCAGAGATCAAGTGGCAGAGCCAGGCTCCAAACTCAGTTTCACTTAATAACTTTTTCACTCTGTTTTAATTTATCTTACTTGTTGAACTTTTGGGGAAGGTAAGAGGAGGGAGGGGTCAAATGGACCTAGCTGTGAAGGAACACACTGGAGTCCAGCCCTCCTGTCCTTTCTCTCTGTGACCCTCTCAGTGACTCTGAGGCTGTCATCACCAGGCCCAATTCTAGGCACAAGAACTGGGTAAGGCTCAGGGTACTAAAGCCACCGTGCACAGACAGCACAGCCAGAAGGTGGAGGATCAGGGATCCACCTCCGGAGCCGGACCCTCTGGTCACTGACTCTCACGCTCTTTCCGTGATAGGTCAGTCAGGCTCTGCTGGACGCAGGCCCTGGGTAGGCCACCTCTTACAGAAACGAATACGCGGCAGGAGGACACATCCACCAACTGCACAACCATGAGCTGCCCGTCAGCTCTTCAGGCACATCTGTGAACCCTGCGGAGGGCGGAGCGCTGAGTCATAGGCTCTAAATCAAGTCTTTCTCACGCTGCCCTTCAAAATCCCACAGCCTCAGCGGTCTGGTTTCGGCAGCACACCTTGGCAGCGCGTGCACACACACACACACACACCCACTTTTGCCTTCCTCTTCCCCAGTGACTCACTCATCAGCCCCTTTTGAAAAATGAGTAATATCGACATCGAAGACAAGCTCCCAAGTTAACTTTTCAATACTCCACAGGAAAATGTGTGTTAAAATGTTAAGAATGCCACCTGCTTCCACCCTCAGTAGAAACTCTCTGTTTTTATGCAATTGGTGGGGTTGAAGGTTTTCAAACATGAAAGCTTCTTTTCCAGCCCAGCCCCTAGTTTCACTGCTATAAAACAGTGTTACTTGAGAGGCAGTTGTTAAAGAATGCAGGATGAATGGTGGGAACATTTAAGGAATTCCAAGAAAAGAATGAAAATAGGTTATATTTAGACTTTCATTTAGAGAAATCTTAGAGGGTCTTATTGCTCAATTCACTCACTTCCTGTAGATGTGTCTGAAAGCCACTTTGTGCCAGGCACTGTGTTGAACACCAAAGAAAGCAAGATGCATAAAACAGCTCAAATGAATAAACCCATGGTCCAGTGGAGGAAGTAGACACATAAATAAGTCATTTCTATTACAGAAATGCAAAAGTTCAGTGGAAACACAGAAGGGGGGGATATCAGACATCGTTCAGAAGAATACGGGAAGGCTCCCAGAGGAGATAAGATTTTCTTTTTCCCAGGAAGAGTTGCTAGAGGTGGGATGTTCAGGCTGAGAGACCACTGTGAATATGTGAAGGCATATGAAGGATTACGTGTGGGTGGTGGCTGGAGTGGCATGTTTTTCCTGCTTAGCATGGTTTCCTGCCTTCTTCTTCTAGTTCCTTTGGGGAACCCCTTCCCCATTGAATATGGCTGTCACGGGGCTCAGCCCACCAAGGGGGTGGTACATGGTTCAAAGTGGCTAAAATATAATATTCTGTCCCTTTGGCTACAGAGATCTGCAAAGCAAGATCTCTCTCTCTCTCTCTCAACAGGGCTACAGCATCTGGACTTTATCCTGAGGGCAAGGAAGAGTCAGTGAATGTTTTTTAAGAAGCAAAGTGACGTGGTTTGATTTTGTTTCAGAAAGACATCTCCAGCAGGGGGATGCGTCAGTGTACCTTCATTCATTAGTTTATGTAAATATTGACAGAGCCTCAACTGACTTAGTGGAGACAGAGAGAGAAGGATGCATATTTTGAAACCGCTAATTTCATCTGAAAATGCCAGGAGGCAGTTTTCCTCCTTAATAACTAAGATTATTTAATTAGCAATGAAAATTGAATTCTTCTATGGTAAATAATGGGTAAACACTTCAAAGGAACATCTCTCACACGGCAAAACCCCCATAGGTAACAGAGCATGCATGTGTCACAACTAATAGGCACATCAATTAATAAAGGAAACAAAGAAATAGTCACAATAGGGAGGCTCGTGAACGGTTTCTTCCACCTCTAATTCTTTGGCTGCTTAGAGCAGCTCTGCTCTGGCTGACTTCATTCTTCATAGTCCTGGCCTGGAAGTCATTTAGTCTTGGCCCAAAAGCCTCAGCCTTTGACAATCCTCATAATTTCTAAAAGCAGAAATGCCAGGCTTAGTAACTGAGCCAAGGCCACGGACCTGGCACCAAGTCTGAAGTTGGCCTTTAATGTCTAAAATCTGCCTGGAACTCACAGGAGACACATCCCCAAGGCCACGGGGTCTGAGTCACATACCAGCAGCAGGACCTGGTCCAACCCCGGCTAACTCGGTGCCTTTGGCAAGTCGGCCTCTGAACCTCCGCTTTCTCCCTCTATGAAATAAGTGGAGTCATAAAATATAGCCCAAGCTAAGCAAATAAAATGATGCAAGACCCTTTAAAGTTAAAATTCAAACTATGGAAACAACTATATAAAAGATGTATACTTTTTTATTATGGGCATTCCATGCTCATCCTTCAACATTCCTGATAGACACTGTATTGCACATTGTGGATATATTGATGATGAGAAAATGGTTCTCTTTTAGGGACAGAAACCTAGTGGGAGAAATGTGTTAAGTGAAGACTACAGGAATGTAGTCATTGTGATTGTGGAAGTCTGTACTAGGTACTTTGGCAATGAGAGCAAAGCAACAGGTATCGAGTGTGCTTCCCTCTGAAGTCATGGTAGCTGTCAGGGAAGGGACAATACTTGAGTTGGGAGTGACATCACAGCAACAATGCTTTAGGGGAATCGCCCAGATTGTTGGAAGCCTAAGGTATAACCAGGGACAAGAAGGTTGTCCTTGTCCTGTGCCTGTTAGTGATCAGATCTACTTCTTGCTCTTTTCTGTATCTCAGAGAACAGCCTTCCACAGCATCCTTGTCTTCTGGTTTCCAGGTGCGTTTGCTTTACGGGAGGCACGGGTGGAAGACTGGGAAGAGGGAGTTGGGGAAATGTCAGGGCATTCCCCTCCTTCTTTGGATAATGTCTCTGGCAGGGCTGCATCTCCTCCACCACTGTTGTCACAGCTTTTATCATGCATCCCCTGCCTCTGTGGTGCTGCCCAGCACTCACCAAGCAGGTCCTCTGAGGCTCTAGCTTCCACTGCAGGGCCTGGCTCCAGGGTCACCCCTTCCTTCCACTCTCTGTGGCCCTCCAGCTCTGGGGTTCACAGCAGCTTCCTGCTGCTGCTAATATCTGGGTTGCCCCATCCTCCGCTGGTTTGCTTCTCAATACAAAAGAAATGCGTCCGTGTCACGAGTTCCCTGTTCAACGTTCCCTCTGTTTGAGAGACTCGGGGTGGTTTCTGTCTTCTGCCTGCATCCTGACTTATACCAAGGCCATGAATTAGCCGAGTGAGAGACGGTGACGGACTGAGGCAGAGGATGAACCAGGAGGGTCTTGAACCTCGGTGGATGTAGAGTGAGAGAGAGGAAGAACTGGGGAACCTAACAGTTGCAAAGAGATCACAAGTGCATAAAGACTGAAATGTGTCTGTTCAATATCTAGGGCTTAGTTCACTAGCTACGATTTGTTTCTGCCTTCATATCTGCCATTCCAAGCTCAAGTCATGAAATGCAAGGAAAATTTCTACTTTCAGAACCAAAGAGAGTTCCTCCCCCCAATAAACCATTTTTATTGCTTTAAAAAAAAAACTTCATACAGTGTTGTATATATCTTGATGATGACGAAGTCTCTCATACATTAAGGAAAGCTTGTTTACTATAGCAGAGAGAAATTTGGTTTCTGCATCAAAGCATTTATAATTTGCAAGTGCCTTCCATAGTGGTGGAAAAAAGGAAACAATCTCAATAACTGTGCGTGCCAAAGGTTAATTCTAATCGTTAGCATCCTCCAAATGGCAACGCTTATTTTGGATTTTCATTGTATGTAGGTGTCACATGACATTAACATTTGTAGGCATCTTTTAATGGGCTGCCCTGACCTAAACCTCTCCCCTCGTAGAATACCTGCTGTGTGTGGAGGCTAGGTATATCTTGCCAGAGTACACCATTGCTTTCCATGGCCTATATAATAAAGTCTGAATTCTTTAGTTTAGCAGTTTAAGCTCTTCGTTATAGAATTCTAGTCCAGATGGTTCTTCAAAACATTAAGAGGGGCTGGCATCGTGCGTGGCTCATGCCTGTAATCCTAACACTTTGGTAGGCTGAGGTGGGAGAGGATGGCTTGAGGCCAGGAGTTCGAGAGCAGCCTGGGCAACATAGCAAGACCCCATCTCTACAAATTTGTTTTTAAAAAATTAAAAATAGAATCACTGTATGATCCAGCAATTCCACTTCTGAGGATATACCCAAAATAGTTGAAATCAGGGTCTCAAAGAGATATTTGTACACTCAAGTTTACAGTAATATTATTCACAATGGCTAATAGGTGGAAGCAACTGCAATATCCATTGACATTAAAGTACATAAACAAAATGTGGTATATCCCTACAGTGGAATATTATTCAGCCATAAAAGGAAGGAAATTCTGACACATGCTACAATGTGGATAAACCTTGAGGACGTTATGTTAAGCCAGTCACAAAAAGACAAATACAGTATAATTCCACCTCTGTGAAGTACCTAGCATAGTCAAATTCACAGGAACAGAGAGTAGAATGGTGGTTGCCAGGGCCTTGGTGAATGAGGAGTTCTTGTGCAGTGGGTACAGAATCCCAGTTTTACAAGATGAAAAGAGTTCTGGAGATTAGTTGCACAGCATTGTGAATGTACTTAACAACACTGAACTACTGTACGCTTAAAATTGTTAAGGTGGTGAATTTTATGTTAGGTATATTTTACCAAAATTACAAAAACCCCCAAACTCTAGCCCAGCTTTCCAGCTTCATTCTCTACCCAGCTATAAAAACATCAAACATAGCATGGGCCTCTTGCATCAGTAATGCCCCCAACCCATACCATCTCCAATTATCAGAAAATAACCAGACCCTCACAGCAGAACACACACCTAACCAGTTCCACAAAGGGTTGTCCCCTCTCACCTGGAAGCCCCTCCCCTGGCTGGTCCACAGTGACACTGCCCCTGACGCAGGGCTTTCTCTCCCAGGGCACTCGGTGCTCTCTTCCTAGTAATTGTAGTATGTGAGCATCTCTGATCTTTTCCCCACCGGGTGTGAGTGCTGTGAAGGTTGACACGGCTCTGCCCCAATTCTGTCATCCCAGAATGTGGCACTGGGTCTGGCATCTCACAGTGGAATTTTTCAAATAGACAAGTGTTCTTTGAGTCTTTCTTCCCAGGCAACTGAACTGTGGCTGGTTTGGCCAAAAGAGCTTTGGGGCAGGTTATATGAGGTTCCAATTGCATGTTCCTCTGATCTTTGGTAAGAGTCTTGCCTTCCCTTCATCTGTAGGGATGTGGGCTCCTGCCTACAGTCTATCTGCCATTGCAGTCAGAATGACCCTGCAAGTGGCAGCCAGTGTGCACCTCTGTTGAAAGCACAGATCAGATCATGTCACTCCTCTGCTGAAAATCTGGCAATAGCTTCCCACTCTCTCGGGACAAAAGCAGAGGCTGATAAACTCCTATTACCCCATGTCTCATCTCTGCCCCGCCTGGCCTGCTACCACGCTCCCATCGTCCATGCTGCTCTGGGCGCACCGTCTCCTTGCTGCTCCTGGGACACACCAAGCATACTCCCATCTTGGAAGCGCCACACCTCTGCCTGGAAACATTGCCCCAGATGGCCACATCTTGCCCACCACTTCCCCCAGCCCCCTGCTCACACGTCCCTGTAGCAGAGAGGTCTTTCTCTGCTCTCGGTAAAATAGGAACAAGCCAGACGCCCGCTGTGGTCCTCCCTGTGTTGCCACAGCACTTCCAGAACTCATCACTGCCTGACATATCATACACGCGGCATTCTGTTGTCTGCCTCCTGCCACTAGAACACACGCACTGACAAGGCACAACTCGATCGGTCCTTCACTGCTGCACCCTCAGCCTGGCACGATGTAGGCACCTGGTGAGTCACTACTGAGTGGACGGATAGATGGACGGGTGAGTGAACGAAGGCACGAGTACCGCAGCTTTTCCAAGACTGCGCAGGACGTCAGGTCCAGCACAAGGAAGATAATGCCAAGTTCCACGGTTAGAATCACCGACCTGTAAATACGGCATATCTACACCATCTTCCTGTTTTATATCCTCATCTCAACTCCCATCTGACTTTCAGGAATTATTTTAACAATCCTTGTGGCAATTGTTACAAGATAAAGCCCACATTTAATAACCTTGCACTCAAGGCCTTGCACGAGAGGACCTGAAATAAGCCCAAGTAGAACATTTGCTGGTCAATGAATTTGCCAACCCCTTTCTTGTGTTAATTCCTCCTCCTGGAAAAACGTTCTCACCATCTGCACCTGCCAAAATCCTCCTTGGACTTCAAAGCCCAGCTCCTCCGTGGGCCCAGGCAGAGAAGAAAGCGTATGTGGTATCTCACCTGCAGGAACTCTCAGAGCACTTTGTCCCTATCTCTCTCTCTTAGAATTCATAGTCTTCCTAGCCCTGTATTTTCCGCACCTTCAAAATGGGGGGTGCTGTACTGGATTGCAGTAAGATTTAAATATATGCAACTGCGTGCATGTGCGTGTGTGTGTCCTGGTGCATGGAGGTTAAGAGCCTAAATATAGCAACTATTATTATCAAGAACCAATGGCCTCCTCCCATAAGGATCAAGGCTTCTCAAGGGTAGAGTTTTTTGTCCTAATGTCTTTGTCCTTAATGCCCAAGCTTTGAAACTTCCTTGTTATTGGGTATTGTGTGACTGAATTAATGAATGAACGACTCCACGTGGGGATGGGAGTCACAGAGGTAGGGAGAGCACGGGAGTCTGGCTTTGATCTTGGTGTTCTCACTGCATGCTGACATTTCCAAAAATGCTCACCCTAGTTCCTGACACCATATTCATCATCTTGCTTTTGAACATCTTCTGTAAAACAGTTTCTCATTTATTAGATCCTTCTGGAGATTTGTTTTCTGCTTTCTTATTCTGCTCTTAGATTTTATTCCAGTTTCTCTGACGTTGAGACCTAGGTCCCTATTTCCAAAATTTATTACCTTACATAAACACTCTCTACCCAGCTGTGGGTGCAATTTATACCCAGGGGATGGAACAATCCTTTAAGGAATAAATTGGATTCTCTTGTATCTCACTTTTCTATCATCGCAAAGCCATAAATTCCCCAACTGCTAGCCTGTAACAGAACAAAGCTCTGTGCCTGTAAATAATGAAGTTACTCCTTAAACTGAATTGGAATTTTCATCCGAAATGACTTCTGTGTGTCTTCAAATATTTTCCATCTGATTATTTTTTTCTAGTTGATATGGGAGGGGGGGCACCCTGTACCACAGGGTAATGAAGAAGAACTGCTTAGCCTGACGAGAATTAGCAATTTATTTTTGGTACAGTGGTGGTAGAAGGGTGTTGGGGAAATATCCAGGATACAAAAATAGGTTATATCAGTTTTATCCTCGAGTTATCCATCATTATTATTTTATTACTGATCTTATTGAGGGCTTAGTATGTGCTATGCAAAAAGTGCTATGAGTTCTACATGGATCATTCCATTCCATTCTCATATAGCCCATTTTAGAGATGACAAAACTGAGGCACAATGAGATTAACTTTTCTGAGCTTTCACAGCTGGTTTAAGTCGTGGCACCAGCATTACAACCCCGGTGGTCCAATCTAAAACTCACGCTTGATAAACACCTTCTCTTTAGGGAGAGAGTTAATCATGCTTTGATTTTCTTCATTAAAGGAGTGACAGGCTCATTAAAGAAAATTTAAAAATAGAACAAAGAAAAAAAGGGAAATTACATGGAATTTCCCTGCAACCCAAATGCATCGGGAAACTGCTTCTCAGTCTTTTTTGTTTAATAAGAAGACATTTCTTTACATAGTCACACAATTTTATAAGCTATGATTTTTCTCTCCAGATTGTAAAAATAACCCTTTTCAATATTGCAAGATTTTCAGAGTAAGCATTATATACGGATGTATCATAGTCTCACAGTCTCTTAAAAGGATGTATACAGTTTACTAAGCCAATTCCTTTCCTTTAGGGTATTTCAAAATTATTGGTTGTCATAAACAATGCTATAATAAATATCCTCATACTAAAAACTTTGTGTGCAGGCTATGCCTTGAGCAAACGCTTGAGGCCCAAGAAATTGAAAGGAGCCTTTAGACTGGAGCCTTACGATACATTCCAGGCAGTGAAATTAGTGGGTCAAAGTGTGTGAATATTTAAAAAGTACTTGATTATTATCTCCAAATATCTTTCCAAAAGTGTCGTAACAATTTCTATTGCTACTAGCAAATATACATTCAGACTGCCCACAGAACACTTTTCTAGGTTGCTTTGTCTTGGGAAATGTCCCTTTCCCCCAAAAGGCAAAGCCCAATCTGCATGTCGTCATCTCCCAAAAGCCTGGTTGATCCTTAATGCCAAACTTTGTCCTTGCTTCTTTGTGTTACATAGCACTTTGAACACACTCTGACCCAGCACCTCCCAAACCAACCAAGATTGTCCTTGCATACGTATCTTTCTAGGCCAGCTGTGAGCTTTGTGGCAGGCACACAGTAAGTGCTCAATGCATACTTATGGGGTGTCTGGGTTTTGAAGAAAGGGACCATGTATTTATGTATCATGGTTTCTATTGCACTGTCCAGCACACAGTAAGTGCTGATTAAATACTGACTGACTGACTGAATGTGAACCTACCATTTGGTTCACTTCAGAGCCTACAGGGCAGAAATAACTCACTGCTTGGGCAAATCTTCTCGATTTCTTGGGCCTCAAGCATTCACTCAAGGTATACATGTTTATTAAACATCTGCTGTGTGCCAGGACCTGTAATAGGTAACTAGGAAACAGAGATAATTCTGAAAGCATCTTCTGAAGGAGCTTACAGTTTCATATATGCAATATGCAATGGAGGGAAGCCCTCATCAAGGTATGACTGGGGCTCATATAGGTGTTCCAAGGAGGGGACCACCTAGCTCTCCTTGGAGCAGTCAGGGAGTCTTCACAAAGTGGCAGTCCTGGAGCTGGGACATGATTGTAATGGGTTGAATTGCATCCCCGCAATCTATGTCCAAGTCCTAAGCCTGGTACATGTGAATGTAACCTTATTTGGCCACAGGATATTTGAAGATGTGATTAAATTAAGTATCTTGAGATCATCCTGGTTTAGGGTGGGCCCTAAATCCAACAGCTGGTGTCATTATAAGGAAAAGAGAGATTTGAGACAGGAAGGCAGGGAGGGCAGGTCCATGTGAAGATGGAGGTAGAGATTAGAGCGATACCGCCGCAGCCAAGGAATGCCGGGAACCACCGGAAGAAGCTACCAGAAGGCAAGGAAGGAATCTCCCCTAGGGCCTGCAGAGAGGTGGCCCTGCTGACACCTTGATTTCAGAGTTCTGACCCCCAGACCTGTGAGAGAATGAGTTTCTCTTGTGTAAAGCCACCAAGTTTATGGTAATTTGTTGCAGCAGCCACAGGAAACTAACATGATGATGTAGAAAACTCAACGTTAGCTCCTGACAGCCTTCCTTTCCTCGCTTCTCCTCGGACCTCTATCCTGAGAGGCCAAATTCCAGGGTGTGGATTGGGGCACCTTTCTGCATGGGCTGGGTCACTGTGTGGGAGGGTGAGCATGCAGGTGTGACTCTCTCTCACCTGTGTCTCCCTTCCTTGTAGTCAGAGATAAAGCGACCTCCTCCCTGATTTTGTCTCTCCCATTGCAGCCCTGTCTAGGGACGTGGTTGACTCTGGCACAGCCAGGGTGTGAGTCTGCTCAGCATTTGCCAAGGGTCCGACCGTTCCTACTGTCTGCCTCCCCTGGGACATCCTCGTGGGCACTGTCTGGTGAGACATGTGGCCCTGGCCTCTGGTCTGGAGGTGCGGAGTCTTAACTAGCTCGGCAGCATGAGGCTCTGTGTCCTCCAGCTCTGCTCCTAGAAATGTCTCTATTGAGGTTTGGGGCCCAAACCCAGCTATAAATAAAGTGGTACTTGGGGTTTCTGTAGGGTTGTGTTCCTCAAGGGAGTTGTGAGGTTGCATGACTGTGGTCTGGGTCAGGATTCAAGTATCATATCCCCCTTAAAGCAGTGACTCTCCACCAGAGGGGATGTTGCCCACCAGGGCACATTTGATGATGTCTGGAGACATTTTTGATTGTCACAACTTGGGGGGAAGGGGCAGGAGTGCTTTGGGCATTTAGTGGGAGAAGCCAGAGATGCAGCTGAACACCCTACAGAGCACAGGTCAGCCCCCACAACGAAGAATTATCTGGCCCAAGATGTGAACAGTGTTGAGGTTGAGAAACTCTGTTAATGCCTTCAGAATCCCACTGGGAGTTCTGACAGATGAGAAAAGTTAACCAGGTAGACGGGGGACGTGCAAGCATTTCTTAAAGGCAGGCCACCATGCAGGAAGAACAGAGGTGGGGAACAACACGGACTCGGAGGAAAGGCAGCAAGTCCAGGGCAAGTGGACTACTGAGGTCAGTGGGTGCAGGCAGAGGAGGGGCAGGCTTGTGTGTGAGGTCCTCACATACTGTGATAACACAGCAGTGACCATTGCCACAGAGACACACGTTTATTGAGCACTTGCTGAGTTAAACTGCAACACACATTATTTCAGTTTGTTTTCTCAACATCCCTGTGAGGTAGAGTATTAGTTTCCTATTGCTGCTGTAACAAATTACTATGAATGCAATGGATTAAAATAACAAAATTTATTATCCTATGGTTCTGGAGGTCAGAAGTCCAACATGGAAAACCAAGGTGGCAGAAGGGCCCTTGGGGAGACTGTTTCCCACCTTTGTCCAGGCTCTGGCAGCACCTGTATTTCTCAGCTTACAACCCCTCCTGCTATCATCAAAGCCCACAGCAGTGGGGTAAGGTTTGAGGCCTTCTCATGTTGCATCACTGTGACCCTCTTCTGCCTCCTTCTTTCCCCTTTAAGGCTCTTCATTATTACATTAGTTCTGCTTGGACAATCTGGGATAATCTCCCCACCTCAAGGAGAGCAGAGGAGCAACCTTAAATTTCATCTGCACCTTAATTCCCCTGTGCCACATAACATAGTACATTCCCAGCTCCCAGGGATTAGGACGTAGAAATCCTTGGGGGCTTATTTTTCTGTTCATCATAGGTAGTATTTTTATCTACAGAAAATAGACCAGAGCTTCAGAGACAATAGGCGATGTGCCTGAACTTGCAACAAGGGAGCTAGGCTGTCTGTAGCCAAATCCAAGAGTCAAGCTGTCCTTAGCTGAATCCAGGCTTTTAACCCCCGAGCTTTCCAGCTCCCAAGACAGATGAGCTGTACTTGGTGAACACTTTCTATGGCACCTGACACTTTATCTTATTCAATCCCCCAACTACTCTGTGGGAGGTGACTGCTTCTCCTTGTTAATAGAGTAGCAAAATCAAGTCTGAGCAGTAATGGACCTGTCCAAGGTCTCTGGGCTGGAACATGATGTAAAAACTCTCAGCACTGCTCTTTACAGTGGCAAGTGGCGAGTGGCCAGGCCAGGACCCTGCCTACGACCCCTCCTGGCTGTCAGTTATGGAATCTGGGTCTTGTCTTCTCCAAGATCTCGCTCCCTGTATCCCACCCCTTTGGGAGGTTAGTCAGAGATTTGGGTTTGTTTGTTTACCAACTCCACTGCTCAGCAGAAGGACCCAGAGAGGACAGGATACTGCCCAAGACCCAACTAACATCTGGAATCTTCCCTTTTTTCACTTATACTACCATTCCAGGAGTGATGAGCCTCTGCAAAGACGACATGGGACTGGCAGCCTGACCATATTGGCCCCTTGGTGTAATCTCTGTCCCCACGGCTGGGACACACTGGATTCCCCAGGAAGGTGGTATCGGCAAATGGGAACCACTACCCCAGTCTCATTCTGCAGTCGGTTTTCTGGGAAAGACACATGGACAATTTTGCCAAATTATCGAGAATCAAGAAAGTTTGTCTTTCCAGAATTCAGGGTACAAACAGGAGGGAGTGGGTCTATACAAAAAAATGACAACCACACACACAAGCATTCCCACCAGTCCATGCAACCTCAACTGGAAACTGGTGCCGTTTCCACAAGGTAACAAGCAATTCATCTGGGAATGTGAAGAGCTTCAGAGAGGGAGGAGGTCGACTAGCGTCTCTTAAAATACATTTTTCTTTGCATGCACAAGAAAAAGCAAAAGAATTGCACTTTTCCGTGAGAGGGATCCATGTGATTTTCCTTCACAAAAGCCTGGGTAGTGGACAGACACTAGGGGTAAACGTTGGAGAACTTGACTCCCATGGACTATCGGCATAGAGACAGTAAGAGCTTGGGCTCTAGAGCTGGGTGACCTGTGGTGGCCACTTCCTGTTTGCCCTTGAGCAAGTTGCTCACCCTCCATGAGACCCAGTGGTCTCGCCTGTAAAATGGGGCTAATAACTAGGTGAAGTCGCACCTGCAGAGCACCTGAAACACAGCCTGGCACACGCAAAATGCTCAGCAAACGTCGACCGCCACAAGGGTCCAGCATCTCACAAACATTTTGGTTTGTTTTCTAATTTCCCATTACATGTTTCAAGTAGGGTGACTTCCCTACCGTGTCTAAATCCCGACTATGCACAGATACAAACGGAGACTTTTTAAAATCTTTTTAACTCTATAATATGTATACTTATTGTCTATTTAAAAATAAGATCTGAGCTTAAACCCAGTTATACTGTCATAGCAAAAAAAAGGATTTACTTTTTAATTTTCTTACTGAATTTAATAAAGTGATAAAAAGAAGAACTTATAAAAATTAGCATTTGTATACTTATCTTTTAGACAATTCTGTAGAGAAATGGGAAGTGTCTTTGAATGCTTGCATAGATAATGCTGGTTTAACTAAAGAAAGGAGCTTGCCAGTGTTTCAGGATTAGTCTAGTATTATTCCTAATGATTAAGAGACAAAAAAAGATTTGTGACAAAGATTAGCCAAAAAAAAAAAAAAAAGGAAAAAACCCCAGATAAGATTCATAATTCACTTTAACAATAAAAAAGCTTCATAAATATTTGACTCATTAAGCAGATATTTTCCCAAGGCTAAATACCCTCCATAAACAAATCAAGGGGAAGCTTTTCCTATACATGGAGGCAAGATTCCTGCCTTGGAAAAAAAGACCATGAGTCTGATGAAGCCAGGGGGTCATCGGAACTGAGACTATCGGTTAATTTAATTGTGATGCAAATTCAGAGCCAGGAGCAAAATTCAGTGCACCACAGATCATCATCGATATTTACCAGATTTCTCCCAAGATAGTAAGAGACACCACCCAACGGGTCTCCGGTGTTTTCAGACCACAATTTGATGTGGATAAATCCACTGGTGAAAATTTTCACCAAAAGCAGCCTGAAAATGTTGTACCAAACCAACTTTGATTAGCATTAAATCACTGCTGTGTTCAAAACAGTGCACAAATGGTTGCTGTTGATAGCTTCACATTTATGTGACTCTGGATTGGGTTTTAAAAAGCCAGAGAGAGGAGAGAGTTACCAGAGTCTGGCACCTCACGCGAGGCGTGAGTTGTCTTCAAATCAGCTCATATTCCCCACAGGGACAGATGCAATGCAACAGCACTCGCCCACCGACCAAGGAGACCCTGAGCAGGCTTTGTTGCATCGCCTTCATTCTCTGATGAATCGTAGTTTAAAGCGTTGCTTTCTGTAGTAAAAGAATCGCGTCTACCTAATGGATTGGCACGTAAAACTTGGAGACGTTTTTAACATCAAACGTAAGACTTCAAAGGAATTTCATGCTCGGGATCTGCTACTTCGGGCCCTCCCACGAACTTTTGAGGAGTTGGCTCCTCAGATACCTAGGAATATTTGGGCAGAAAAGTTACAGGAAGTAGTGCAGGATGTGGATACTGACTTATTGAATATGAACGTGTATCTCCAAGTAATTTAAAGTAAGGCCTGCCCTTTCTGTCTTTCTTCGTTACTTCTTCACTGATTCAACAAATAGTTACGAAGCCCTTCCTATGTGCCAGGCACTATGTCAGGTGTTGAAGACATGAAGATGAGCAAAGGAGAGAAGGTGCTGCCCTCAGGGATTTTACAAATGAGGCAGGTTTATTCTCCGGCTGCCCAGAAACAAGTTGGCGACTAAATCATTACCAGCTGGGATTACACACCAGGCAGGAGGCAGACAAAGCGCTTTGGAGAGAATGGAGATGGGCAATGAAGTGGGAACCTAAGTTACATAAAATGTGGTCAGGGACACCCTCTGAGGAAGTGGGGTTCTTGTCCCCGTCTGGGCTCTATGAATTAGCTAGATGTGATTTTGGATGGGACACAACCTTAGTTTTTCTTTTGCATCTGGGAAGGCAGCAAGGTGTAGTGGAAAGAGCATTTGGCTACAAGTCAGACTCCAATTTAGAGCCCCAGTTCCACTGTTTTGTAGCTGTGTGACCTTGGGGTAGAAGTTCGAGCCTCCTCCACAGCACCGGAACAGGGCCTTCCTCCGGGTGGTTGTGCACAGTTGATGAGATCCATATTCGCTTATTGGTGTGTTAATATATGCAGGCATTCACTCATATGAACATTTTGTAAACAGTTCGTGCAATTTGAGCAATAAGGGAGCTGTGTGCTCAGTGGTCATCAGCCCGGGATCTGAGGTCTGAATGCCTTGGTTTGCTGCCAGGGTTCCATGACCTGCCAGCTGTGTGTCCTGGGGCAAATCACCCAGCCTCTCTGCAAAATCGGGCATCATTATCATACCTAGCTCATTTTACTGCTGTGAGGACTAAGTGAGATACTTTCGTGTGTGCATGTGTGTGCATTGTATGTATGTGTGTCTACTAATAATATATGTACATGTATATACCATATGTAAACACACACATATATATATGGTTTAAAGTAGTGTCGACACATAAGAGTTTAATAAACTTGATTCATTGTCATTGTTATTCATTTAATTTTGTATAACCCATCCCTTCTGGATACCTAGTCCAGTAATCCTGCCCTGGATGAAGAACCCTCTTGGGAAGCACTTCCAGGGCCTTCAGAAAGATCATTTTCAATGACAAAGTGAACCATGTCACTCCCAAGTTTCAACCCATCAATAAAGGAGAACAACAGAGCCCATTAGGATGCGCTCCCTACCATCCTCGCAACGCAGGCTTCATCCACTCAGGCCTCTCAAGTTGAGGTGCTTCTGCCCAGTGCCTTCTGCATTTCTCTTCTCCAGGCTAATTCCCACTTGTTCTGCAAATCACAGACCAAGCGTGGCAGAGGAGGCCTTCCCTGCCAACTCCACGCTGACTCCACGCCCCTGCACCAGCCCCCATTTTGGCTGGGCTGGGTGCTCCTCCTTGGAGCTCCTGCAGGCAGCTGTGTGGCACTCTGTCATGGTCCTCATCCTGGGGTGCAATTGGCTGGCCCCTAGCATGAGTGCCTTTCCACCTGGAAAGCTGCTCAGATGCAGGGCAGAGACTCAGCCATCATTTTCCTCCTGGGGCTGGTCCACTGCTTGGCCCAGATGGTTGTTGACAGAATGAAGGGCCAATTCAAATGCTATGAGAAGTAAGTCTTCTAATTGCTTTAAAACAATTTATTTCAGACCCACTATCAAACTCAGCAGATTATACCCTAAAATACCTTTTATTTTTTAGAGATCTATAACACCATCCTCGAAGGATAGAGATTTGTCACCACTGAATACATAGGAAAGATTAAACATCTGATTTCAAAGTTAGTTTCCCCAAAGGGAGGAGGAGAGAGGCATCTAAAAGAACCCAGGCACAGTCAAATCCCTTATGAACATCTTCTCTTGAAATTTGCATAACAGCCCAGGGAAATAGGTGTCATCAGGCCCATTTTTCAGATTAGGAAACTGAGGTCCAAAAAGTTAAGTAAATAGAGTTAAGTAACTTGCCTAAGTCTACCAAGGTGGAAGACAAATATCCTTGGCAATCCAACCAGGTTTGCATTTGTGGAATAATTCTTCTACTTCCGAGTGTGGCTACTTTGAAACAAGCAACATTCATCTTAGGTATAAAATATGGCATTGAAGGTTTCTGGTACATATGCAATGGGAATGCATAAATTCAGCTATTGTATTAATGCAAAACACTGCACAGCATTACCATATGTCCTTATACATAGTTCTGTATAGACACATAATTTCAAATCTGTGCACATATACCCATTGAAAAAGGGATTTATGAACCATACGGAAGGGGGAAAAAAGTCTGATTCAAATCTCTGCCAATTCTGTAATTTTAGAATTGGTGAGGTGACTCCACTATAGCAGTCAGGGTTTTCCAGAGAAACAAAAGCAATAGGATATATATAGATATATAAGAGAGATTTATTATGGGAATTGGCTCATGTGGTTCTGGAGGCTGCGAAGTTCCACAATCTGCCACCTGCAAGCTGGAGAACCAGGACAGCCAGTGGTGTAATCAGTTTGAGTCTGAAGGCCTGAGAATCGGGGGGCTGATGGTGTAAGTCCTAGGGTGAGTCTAATAGCCCAAGAACCAGGAACAATGATGTCTGAGGGCAGGAGAAGATGCATGTCTCAGCTCAAGCAGAAAGTGAATTCTCCCTTCCTCCACCTTGTCATTCTCTTCAGGCCCTCAACAGATTGGATGGAGCTACCCACAGTGGGAAATAACATCTGCTTTATTCAGTCTACCTATTCAAGCTGATCTCTTCTGGAAACACCCTCAAGAGACTCACTTAGAAATAATGTTTTACCAGCTATCTAGGCATCCCTTTGCCCAGTCAAGCTGACACACAAAATTAACCATCACACATTTACTTAGTGGACTTTAAAAAAGTTTCCTGAAGTTACTGGATAGCTCCTTTTCTCCAGGGTAGATGTGCAATCTAAGAGCAGATGACCTCCACCACAGAAGTATCTTTGAGAGAGTGACTTAAAAACTTTTACTGAAATCTAGTGAAATTGTTCCAGCCAGCCATGCTATCATCCAACGGTTCCACCTCTGCCTTGTCTGTTCTTGGCTCAGCTCTGGAAAGTTGTCATCTGTCTCACCAATGTCCACATGACTTAGTGTCTGAGGGAATTTGGGCAAATGGATCACCTGTTGCACAGTAGTGCAGGAATGGCTACAATAATTCACGAAGGGCACGTATATAACTGACGGGTAAAGAAACTCTCTCCTTTCAGCTCCTTCAAAGAAGCCCAGCCAGCCCACAGAGGCACAGTCTGCCGGGGTGTGACCTTCTTTACCAAATACAGCGCAGCGCCTACAGGACCACGGCGCCCGCGCTCAAAAGCTAGCGAATGGCTGAGTGCATAGACAGCTGCACGTCACACTGAACCATCCCTCCACGACTGCTGCTCTCCTCCCTCCTTCATCGTCATGCTGTGCTTGTTACTGTTATTTGTACAAAGTTATAGGTGCAAATAGTTCAACGAACTAAAAAGTTCTGCGGGTTTTGTTACCACAGTCCCTCTTGCTTTCTCCCCCATTTGCCCTTCCCCATCCACGCCCCTCCGTCAGGGTACAATTTTGGTATGTAACTCCTATCTCTAAATGGCAGACCTCGATGATGCCTTCAGTTTTTAATTCCAGGCTGTCTGTGCTGGCTTCCCACGACAGAAGATGAGGGTCTCGCGGTCCTTCCTCTCCCCAGTCCCCGGACACCCCCCGCTTCCCATTCCCTCATTTTGCCAGTGGAGGATTAGTGAGTTTTGATTAGACCAATTTTCAGGGTTTAGGTGGTTATGTTTAGGTATTATATAGAGAGCTGACCCATGGAGTAAGCCCTCCTATGCACAGAGGATGTCCTGCACAACATTTTTACTCCCTAGAACTAATAATGTCTTTTCTATTGAGTTTTTTTTCCCCTGAACTTCTCATTAATTCAACTTCAGATGCTACCAACTAAGTAAATCTCCTCTCAAGGCAGCCAGATGCATCAGGAATTCTATCAGTTCACTCTTCCTCAGGAAGTATCTCCCAGGGTCTTCTGATCCACTCCAGTCATAACCGTCATGGTCTACACTGGAGGCATCAACCTGTACATTCCCTACGCTGTCTCCTTTGCGGAAGCTCCAGCTTTCTGTGTTCTATTTCTTTCTCCTCCTTGATGTATCCCTCATTTTCCTTCCCCTTCATTTTCCTAATACTTGAGATAAGGTATACGGGAGTTCCATTTTTTGAGCCCTGGAACTCGTGGACATGTACACTCGTACACTTGATTAGCACGTCTGCACTGCCTTCTGGCACTCGAGAAATTCAAAACTATCCTGATTCTTCAGCCTACATGACCTGTTGCTCTTCTCTGAAAGCTCATCAGATCTAAAATTTGTTTTGGTCTGTGTCTCTTTCAAGCTATTGCTCCACACCCTTGGTAGGTTTCAATCTGGAAACTCATGTATATCAGGTCTGTGAGATTTTCTTTAATTCTTTCATTGATGATTTCTCCCTCTATGTTTTCTCTCTTCTCTCTTTCTGATGTTGAAATCTCTGGAGGGTGAAGGCACCAAGGCATCATCGTCTGATGCCAGCTGGGGTGGGAGGGTGTTACTTCCGCATTTGGCGTGTGTATGTTTAGGTCATCTTGCCACGTTTGGTGCAGTACCCCGACCCAGGCAGGCTTGACGTTCTTCTATTTCACCCTCCTGAGGGGACTAACCCTCAGTCTTCTCGGGTGAGGAAGGGGCAGCGCTCCAGCTCTGCAGAGTGCGCAAACGGGTCTGGGGTTCTTAAGAAGTTTTCAACCAGTTCACCTCATTTTAGCCTCTTTTTGCCCACCCTGCCCCCATTCTGTAGATACCAGGTGCTGCCAATTCCTGAGCCTTCGGGGGATTCTTTAGTATGAATCAGTTCTTAACTCTCCCCAGGGGCTACTTAAAATTCAGTTTCTGGTATCCTAAGTCGTTAATCACTCTGCATCTTTATTCCAACTCCCCTGGATGTTCTGCTGTCGTCTCTATTCAGTTTTCCCTATCCTCATACATTTGTCATTTTTCAGACATTCCTTCCTGTCATTTAGTGGAGTTTTAGAAGGAAGAAAATGTGGAGGTGTGTGTGTGTGTGTGTGTGCGCGCGCGTGTGCACGCTTAATCTGTCATCTTTACTTAGAAGTTCAAGTCCTTGTCTTTTCCAAGTCTTCCAAAAGTATTGAAGTTAGAAGATCAGCTAGGCACAGTGCAAGGCCACAGGTGAACACATCTGGAGCCCCTCACACCAGCCGCCTCCTCTGGGGTCAGTGAGAAGACCGTGTTAGTGATGCCGTCACTCTTCAAAGCCTCTCGTTGAGCTCCTGCTTCCGCACACACTCACTCTGCTCACTGTGTGGGACGTGGTGCTGCCGTGCTCAAGCAGGGAGCAGAAAGGTCCCAGAGGAGGCAGCAGAGACTCAGAGCTTTTACACAAAGCCCAGAGCCGGCACCGAGGCTTCCCAAAAGAAAGAAATCTTCCCCAATACTCAGCACTGATTCCAAAGTATGGAAAGGAAGAGAGTACAATCCCTCACACTCCCGACTCAGTGGTAGAATAATGCCACTGGGACCCTTCTGGCCTGAGACAGGAGGGACAGAATGTTCCAGCCTCCCCAAGGCTGGGGCAGAGAAGCTAAGGCCAACCGCCAGCACTGTCTCTAACAGTGGGGTGCAGGGGGGGGTGTGTGTGTGTGTGTGCAGGCAGCAGGAGACCACCTGCTGGTCTGCCTCAGTTCAGGCAGTAAGGCTGCACGCCATCTGTATAAGAATGAGAAGGTGTTTTGCTCTTTATTACCCCATGCACTGCCACTTGGACAAAACACTCTCCCACTGCTGCAGACTGCTCCCAACACCCCACCCCAGCATACCCCAGGCACACCACTGTCCCAGGCATCCCATCAGCAGCCCAATTACCTGTGGATGATGTGGTACCTCTGCAGATACTCCAAGGCCAGAGCCAGCTCGCAGATGTACAGCTTCACAGCCCCTTCCGTGAAATGCACGTTCTGCTGCAGGTGGTAGCGCAGGTCCCCCCCTAGAAGCAGATCCACCACCATGAACATGTCCTCCTCATCCTGGAAGGAGTACCTAGGAGCACAGAGGGACAGAGAAGGTTAGGGACAGACATCCTCAAGACCAATGCCCCCATTTTACAGAAAAGCAAACTGAGGCTTGGAGAGAGGTGCTGATGTTACCTGAGTTATGGTGATATGAGAGTAGGGGGGAAGGGGCAAGAGGTTTTCACTACCCAGGCTGCCCCCATACTGTTGGAGTTTCCTGATTCCTTGCATAGCAAAGGCTAGCAGTAGTCCCCAGCATGAGTTCCCAGGTGCTGGCAGACAGAGGACATTTTAACCAGTACTGGACTCCAACATGTTACTTTGACCGTTTCTAGCAGGTGCTTTTATTAGATGTTGTCAGGATTTGTAAGAGTTAGTCTTCAGAGTCTCCTCCCCCTCTCCCAAAACCCGTTGGTTTTCTGTATGCGTGTGCTGTTCTGCACACAGGGCTTGCTTCCTGCAACCCTTGAATGCAGTAACGTTCTGGGACATCCAAGTCCAGGTCTTAAGGGAACCAGTAGGTTATAATTCTTGCCTCTTGGAACCTGGCCAGATTCCAAGCCACATGGAGAGGCCATGAGAAAGAAAACCAAGGCTCTCTGGTCAACAGCCCCAGCTGAGCAATGAGTAACAACCAGCACCAACTGCCAGCCATGAGAGTGAGCCTCCTTGGGCATTTGGATCTTCCATTGCAGCCCCAGATACCACATGGAGCAGGAGAATTGCCCAGCTGAGCCCAGTTACCCCACAGAACATGACATGATATTAATAAAATGGTGGGGTTTTTAAGCCACTAAGTTTTAGGGTGGTGTTTTGTTTAGTTTTGTTTCCGAAGCAATAGAAAACTGATATAGTATTGAATTCATTTCTTAAAAATGCATTTGGGCCTCCTAAGGACTGAAGAGTCCACATACAGAATCTCAGCATGTTGTTAACCAGTTGTAGAATAGCATCACATCATAAAATGTCATCAAGTTCCTTATAGATTCATGGAACGTAATAACAAAATCATGTAATATAATCACAGAATTTCAGAATGTGATCATGGAAGCTCAGACCCGTGTCTTAGATCTTCAAATACTGGACCAGGCCATTCCCCTCACTTGACAGAACATGAAACTGAGGCCCAGAGGGAAGAAGGGACTCGGTGGGTCAGTGTCAGGGTGGGGACAAGAACCCAGATCTCTGACTCTTATTCCCTCCCATGCCCTGATGACCACACAGTGTTGGGATGTTGCTATAACGCACACATGCTGTGTTTCAGTAACCTGGGCGTGCAGCCCTGGGGAGGGAGCCTCATGCATGATTTGGTCCAGCAGAGGTGACAGAACCACATGCTTATAGGATGGGGAACTCCAGCCTCATATGACAGAGACAGGGATCCGGGAGAGAGGAAATGGCTGGCCAGAAGTCACAGCCCTCCTTGTATATCTCATCCGCTGTTTATAATTGTTCAGAATTGAGGCAAGGAATAGGGTTTTTTTTAATTGTGCCCCTAAAATCATGAATTTAACAGACATTTACAGAACACCTATCTTGTGACAGGCTTCAGGCTGTGTGCTGGGGACAGGGGGACAAAGAAATTGTCTTCGCCCTGAAGGAGCACACAGGCTCCTAGGGGGCCCAAGCTGACAATCACGGGCAATGCAGAGGCTGGTGCTCTAGGAGTCTTTCTGAGGTCAGTGGGCATGGGGAGAGTAAAAGTCAGGGCTCCAGCAGGTGAAGGGCTGGAGGTGGGGGTTGTGGTGCCATCGATGTCCCTCTGGCGCTGGGAGTCCAGGACTCTGTGGGGGTCTTGGGGACAGCACCTCCCATTCCCCATTTCCAGTGCCTTAGCCACTGCCCACCCAAGGGTGGTGACCTGGGCCAGCTTTGTTCCCTCCTGTTCCAGGCCCACTTCAGAGCTTGGGGGCAGGGACCGCCTGTGCAGGTCGGAAGGAGGTGGGCCAGGGGCTTGCTGGGTGGCCCAGGGACCTCTGAAGGGCACCAGCTCGACTTCAGATCTGTTTCAGAGCAAGTATAATCTCAGCCTGACACATGACCCCTGCTCCAACGTGCATTGCAGGAATAACTGAATGTCAACAAAAAGGTTAAAAAATAAAGCTTCCTTAGGTGCCTCTCAGGCTGGAGGAACTGACCTTTCTCAAACGCAGCTCTGTCTAGTTGGCCCATCTGGTTAATATGTCTGGGCCCACGCAAGAACCAGACTGAAAAACTCTCCTTTGACTTTTGTTGGAATTATACTGAATTTACAGATTAATCTGAAGAGAACTAACATTTTTATGATGTTGGACATTTTCAACCATGAACATGGAATATCTATTTATACTGATCATCTTTTATGATTATCAATAAAGTTTTACCATTTTCTGCTTCAAGACCCAGCATATATGTATTTTTATTCCAACATTTTGAAAGTAGTTTTTATTGCTATTGTGAATACACCTTTTTTTTAAAAAAGCTCACTAACTGGTTATTGCAAGGGTAAAAGAGCCCTCTGAAATCGCATGTGTTACCTTGTATGTAGAAACTTGGCTGATCTCTGAGCTACCAGTTCTAATGCTTTCCCCACTGATGTTCCTGGTTTGCTTAGTATATGAAAATTTCTATACCTTCTACAAAAAAACTGCTATCTTTTTAATATTCCAATCCTTATCCTGTTATTTCTTTGTGTTTTACTTCACTGTCTGGGCCTCCAGTGAAACGCTGATCATGAACGGTGATGGTGGCATTTCTATCTTGTACTAAACATTACTTTCACCATTAAGTAAATTGTTTGCTGCATTTGAAGATCATTTATCCAGTTAAGAAAGTTTCTTTCTATATTACTAAGAACTTTTATCATGAGTAGGTGTAGAGTGTTTTTTCTTTAATGTTAAACTGTTTTTGCATTTCTAGACTAAACCCTACTTCTTGATAAATACACACATGCACACACACATAGACACATATATTTTACTGGACTCAAGCTGCCAATATTTTGTTTAGGATTTTTGCATCTAATGTTCTAAGTAACACCAGCCCTTACAGTGCTATCTGCCGTTGTCCCGACCCAGTTTGATATCATGGTGATGCTGGCCTCGTAGGGTGAAATGGTTAGCTAGTCCTCTCTGGTCCGTACTTGGGCAGGGTTTACGAGGGGCATCATGTATAGAGAGTCTGGTCTCATAAGCCCTCCACCCCTTACTTCTGATGCATTTGGGATTCCCCTCCTCACTTCACGTGTTCCTGTTGGTGCTGCCAGATGATTCATGTGCTTCCGTCCAACAAAAAGATGAGCAAACAAATAACCCAGGCTGGCTAGGAAGTGCAGGCACACCTCATTTTATTGTGCCTCACAGATATTGTGTTTTTTACAAATTGAAGGTTTGTGGCAACACTGTGGCGAGCAAGTCTATTAGCACTATTTTTCCAACAGCGTGAACTCACTTCGTGTCTCTGTGCCGCATTTTGGTAACCTCCCAATATCTCAAACTTTTTCATTATTATTACATTTGTTATGGTGATCCGTGATCGCTAATATTTGATGTTGTTATAGTAGTTGTTGGGACACCACGATCCACACCCACATAGGACGGCAAACTTAACTGATACATGTTGTGTGCTTTCTGACTGCTCCACTGATGGGCTGTTCCCACCTCTCTCACTCTTCTGGGACCTCCCTATTCCCTGGGACACAACAATATTGAACTAATAACCCTACAATGGCCTCTAAGTGTTCAAGTGAAAGAAAGAGTCACACATTTCTCACTGTAAATCTAAAGCTAGAAATGGTTAAGCTTAGTAAGGAAGGCTTGTCGAAAGCTGAGACAGGCCAAAAGTTAGGCTTCTTCACCAAACAGCCAAGTTTTCAATGCAAAGGAAAAGTTCTTGAAGGAGATTAAAAGTGCTACTCCAGTGAACACACAAACGATAAGAAAGCAAAACAGCCTTATTGCTCATATGGGGAAAGCTTGAGTGATCTGGATAGAACATCAAACCAGCCGCGACATTCCCTTAAGCCAAAGCCCAATCCAGAGCAAGGCCCCAACTCTCTTCAATTTAACGAAGGCTGAGAGAGGTGAGGAAGCTGCAATAGAGAAGCTGGAAGCTGGCAGAGGTTGGTTTATGAGGCTGAAGAAAAGAAGCCATTTCTATAACACAAAAGTGCAAGGTGGAGCAGCAAGTGCTGATGGAGAAGCTGCAGCAAGTTATCTAGAAGATCTAGCTGAGATCCCTGATGAAGGTGGTTACACTAAACAACAGATTTTCAGTGGAGATGAAACAACCTTCTATTGGAAGAAGATGCCATCCAGGACTTTCATAGCTAGAGAGGAGAAGTCAATGCCTGGCTTCCAAGTTTCAACCAACAGGTTGACTCTCTTTTTAGGGACTAATGCAGCTGGTGACTTTAAGTTGAAGACAAGGCTCATTTATCATTCTAAAAATTCTAGGGCCCCTAAGAATTATGCTATAGCTACTCTGCCTGTGCTCTATAAATGAAACAGCAAAGCCTGGATTGTAACACATCGGTTTATAGCATGCTTTGCTGAATATTTTAAGCCCACTGTTGAGACCTGCTGTTCAGGAAGAAAGATCTCTTTCAAAAGATTACTACTTATTGACAATACAACTGGTCACCCAAGAGCTCTGATGGAGATATACAAGATTAATGTTAACACAATGTCCATTCTGTAGCCCATGAATCAAGGAGTAGTATCAACTTTCAAGTCTTATTTTTTAAGAAATAAATTTTGTAAGGCTATAGCTTCCATACTCCATGATTCCTACAATGGATCTTGGCCAAATAAATTGAAAATCCGGAAAGGAATTTACCATTGTAGATGCCATTAAGAACATTTGTGATTCATAGGAGGAGGTCAAAATACCAACATTAACAGGAGTTTGGAAGAAGTTGATTCCAACCCTCATGGGTGACTTTGAGGGGTTCAAGACTTCAGTAGAGGAAGTAACTGCAGATATGGTGGAAGTAGCCAGTGAACTAGAATTAGAAGTGGAGCCTGGAGATGTGACAGGATTGCTGCAATTTCATGATAAAACTTTAATGGATGAGAAGTTGCTTCTTATGGATGACCCAAGAAGGTTATTTCTTGAGACAGAATCTACTCCTGGTGAAGATGCCATGAACATTGTTGAAATGACAACAGAGGATTCAGAATATTACATAAAGTTAGTTGATAAAGCAGCAGCAGGGTTTGAGAGGATTAACTTCAGTTTTGGAAGTTTTACCGTGGGGAAAATGTTTATCAAACGGCACTGCATACCACAGAGAAATCTTCTGTGAAAGGAAGAGTCCACTGATGTGTCAAATTTAATTCTTGTCTTACTGTAAAAAATTGCCACAGCCACCCCAACCTTCAGCAACCACCACCCCTATCTTTCAGCAGCCATGAACACTGAGGCGAGACCCTCCACCAGTAAAAAGATTATGACTTGCTGAAGGCTCAGATAAGTGTTAGTATTTTTTAGCAATGAAGTATTTTTAAATTAAGGTACGTACATTGTTTTTTAGACATAATGCTATCATACACTTAATAGACTACAGTATAGTGTAAACATAACTTTTATAATATATGCACTGAGAAACCCAAAAATTTGTGTGACCTGCTTGATTGTGTTATTAGCTTTATTGTGGTGGCCTGGAACCAAACCTGCCCTATTTCCTAGGTATGCTGTACACATATGACTTTTGGCCACTGGTGTTGGTTCAGGGATGACCATATGCTCCATCAGGACTATCTGGAGTCCTCCCTGCAATTGGAATGTAGATTCTGAAAGAAAAACCCCCTTCCTCTAGTTTTCTAGGCCAGAGGCTGTCACTAAGAGACTTCCCAAGATCCTGGTGCCCAAAATCTGAATAAGACCTATCTGTAGAGTGAAGCTAGAGAGTCAGGCAGGCCTGAGAGCTACATACAGAGAGAGGTGCTTTTGGGGGCCTGGCTCCAACCCGGCCAGAAGAAAGATCCATCCCTGAACTTCATATGTATTTATACATGGACCATGACTATGTGTTTTTTACTTAAGCTACTTTACATTGTGTTTCTGTGACTTGGAACGGAAAGAGTTGTCTGATACATCTTTTCATGTATTTGTTACTGAATAGAAGGGTTTAGATGTCCAAAAAGAAACCACAGGAATCAAATACAATATGCCTCTACAGAGCCTCAATTTGTATTCTAAAAGTTGATGGACTATTGAAACATTCCATTAATAACCAGTGAGTTCTGCACTGTCCATTCACAGCTAAGCTGTCAAAGGGTGTCTCATTCAATATTCCATCAGAATTCTTTGGAGGAGTAACATGAATTTTCAGAGGGAAACTTGCACACTGGAATGAATTCTAAAGAGGACAAGCAAAATGCAAAGAGAACTATAATTTAAGCAATAATTCAGATTGTGACTTTTTCTTGCTGCAGATCCACACCTTGCCCTGGGCCATGCATTCCCAAGGAGACTGAAAGTTATTACTGGAGAACAGAGAATGACCTTTCATTTATCTCTCTGTAGTTTTGTGCTATTCCACAGCTTTGCACCATTGTCCCTTTTGCGTCTTCTTGTACTAGAATTATAATTACTTTCTCATAATAGTGCTGCACATTGTCATGGAAATGATGGAGATCACAAAAAGAAACCTATGCTCTCTCCCAGAGACTCTGACCTAGGGAGAAATCTAGATAATTAGGCTCTTCTTGCAAGAGCAAAGAATGTTGCGAGCTGTGAAGGAATAAATCATGATGAATGCAATGTCATGTTTATTTTTTTAAAAATTTATTAATTTCCTACTTTGTTCCCAAAAGGATTCAAGTGACTTAAGAAATTCATATTACATCATAAAATTAAAAATAAGTAAGCCAAAGATCAAGTCGAAGACTAAAAAAGAAATCAAAGAAAATAGAAGCAGGCAAAAATACCCCAATTTATGCCTAAAGATCCTTTAGGCTTGCCTGAAATGGGCCATCGATGTGACTTGAACCTTCCCAGCACCCAGAATACAGAGAGAAACGTGATCAGCTTCATTATTCAGAGTCATGAAATCAAATCAATTGTTTAGGAAAAGGATGATTTCTTTTCCTGGTACTGAAACCAGAGGATAATTCTTACCAAGATGGTGTGCTGTAATGTGGCGAACAATGCGTCTGCATGAAATAACTCCAAAACGGTAACAAGTTTGAACAGGGTTCTTTTCTGTGTGTGTGTGATGTCCCTCAAGGTAGACTGATGGTATTAAAAGTCCAGTTCTGTAAAAGCAAAGCTAGATGGGGCAAAAGCAATGAGGTCTGTATGTCCTGCTCATGGATGAGCTTTCATAATCCAAGGATAAATTTAGAAAGGAGCACAGGGTGAGGGCTCTGCAGGGACTACTTCACAAAGACGAGCGCATGCGCACACCAACAAATACTCAGTAGGCTTCTACCTTGCGTGCGGTCCTGGCTAGATGCCAATGATTTAGTGGGAGAAGTCAGCACTCAACTGCTCACCTGGGTGTGTGATATTCATAGGGAGCCTGGATTTTTATGGTACATGCCGTGGCACATCCCTGGATGTACCCACATTCCCTCACACATTCTACACGATCACTCATGATATTCCTCGTTCCTGGAGCACCACCTCTCTCCCCTTGTCTGTCATTTACTTCTCTGTTCAGAACAGGGTTCCCAACGGGGAGCAATTTTGTTCCCCAGAAAACATTGGAAAATATGTGGACACAATTTGGTTGTCACACCTGGGAGGGGTGCTGCTGTCATCTAGTGAGTAGGGGCCAGTGATGCTTCTAAATATCCTACAACACACAGGACAGCCCTACCACCAAGAATTGTGTAGCCCCAAATGTCCACAGTGCCAAGGCTAAGAAACCTTCTTTAAGAAGCCTTCCCTAGCCCTGGAAGGCTGAGCTGGGCGACCCAGTGGTCCCCTCTGATAACAACAGTTAATGCTGAAATGGTGCATATTTTGGGCCAGGCACTGTTCTAAGTACTTTACTTGTATGAACTCATTTAATGCTCCCAACAACCCTTTAGGGTAGGTATTATTATGAACCATCTTTGACAGCTTAGGACCTCGAGGCTCGGAGAGATTAAGTGACGCACCCAAGATGACACAGCTAGGGAACGGGACTGCTGAGAGCGGAGCCCAGATAGCCCATGTCCAGAGTCTAGGACCTGCGCTCGGGTCCCTGGTGACACCTCCCTCACGGCGTCGTTACCGTCCCTCTCCTGGTCCCTTCTCCTCGCCAGCCAGTGGACTCTGAGCGCAGGCGTCTGGCTCGTTCAGCCATGTCCCTCTGCCTTTAGCACTCAAGAGTGAATGGGCCACAAACACCCAGAGCTCCTGTGTTCCGTGTGGCACGTTGGTCACCCACTCGTGTCCACCACAAAGGTGGGGCACTGTACAGAAGGGGTAGGGGGCTAACGGGGAAGGAAGGGTACTGGGCTCTGTGTGCTATTGAAGTCATTGCCTCCAGGAACCTCCTCTTTCTCCGGCCTCCTCTTGTGACATAGGCCTTAGCCTAAGAATGACTCCCTGGCCTCTGCACAGCCTCCCCTGCCTCCCGGGGGGCAGAGGTGCCCCATCCGATCTGCAAGCCCAGAGGGAGGAGCGGCTGTGCTCAGCGCAGCCCCCTCCAGCTCCCCCCCTCCCGCCCTCTGCCGTGGCCGGGGCCCGGCTGGTGGAGCAGGGGCTTGCAGGCGACCACCCCTTCCTGCACGGGGTGCTTCCATTCTGGAGCTGAAGTGTTGGCAAGCCCTTTGGGTGCCGACTAGGTTTGCCGATTGCCTGTGTCCGCAACGAAGGCAGCTCCATTTGCCAGGCTCCTGTCTGTCTCTCAATTACAACAGTTCCAGACTCTTCAAGGGAAGAGGGGTTCTCCTCACAGACACCCCCGATCATCCCTTCACATTTACCCCATTCAACCACGTGAGCATCAGCACCTTAATTGTCCAATACAGGACACCAAGGCCAAGAGCGGGTGACTGGCCCAAGGCCACTAGGTCAGGCTTCTTGGAAACCATGCCCTGCACTCAGTCATCAGCCGCGGAGGCTTACACACCAAAGCCCAGCCTGCCAACGACGCACGAAATGTGAGTGAACACGTATGAGGCGGTGCGTAGCGTGGGGGAAGTCAGAGTGAGAGCACAGGGGTCCAGCCCCCCTTAGTGGAAGAGTGGCTGAACCTCCACCTCCCCCTGCCCAGGGCCTGGCCAACAGCAGACCTTCCACAAACCGTGCGCTGCCATTGGTTGGGGGGGTTGTGGAAAGGAAAAGGGAGCTTCTGCAGGGAACCCTAAGCCTTTCTCCATCATCCAGCAGCACAAGCCACTTGAATCATTTGAAACAGCTTTCTCCACTTTTTCTTCCTGAGGCAAAAGTCACTGGGTGTCCAGGGATGACTCTGTGGGATTCAGGAAGCTCTGGCAGCCAGGACAAGCTACGTGTCTCCAACGCTCATCTCCTGTGTCTTTACTGTGGCACCCATAGGGGCAGAGAGCCGAGGGTCTCCTCAGACCACCACGTCCATCTGACCTCTGAGGGGGTAGCAGACGGAGAGGAGGGCTTGCCCACCACGCTCACCGCCAGCGATTCTCAGAGATCTAACATCCGGCAAGACAGAGCTCAAAATAGTCTCGAACGCCACAGAAATTCAAAAGTGGGATGCTGGGCTTTCTGTCAGCTCATATTGTACAAGTAAAAAGGAGTTTATCGAACCTGAATGGTGCTTGGTACATATGTCTTTAATAACATTCACAATGATAAGCTTTTTTTTTTTAAAAAATAAATTTGACTTGAGCACAAGAGTCTTCAGGCCACACAAACACGATGGCTCTTGTCATTCCTCACACCAGACTGATTCTCACCCCGTCTCCTTCCCAGGAAGTCGAATGGAGCTGCTGAGCTTCCATCTGCCTCCTGTAGGCCACGATGGCACGGGCAGACTCTCAAATGCCACCCAGAGCTCCCAGGCCGAGGCAGTTTGGGGCAGGAGCAATCGTGGGATGAGGCCAAGGCAAGCTGCAAGTCCAAGGCCCTCCGCCCCACGGCACCGGGGGCCTTGCCGACCGTGAAGTGCTATCTACCTGCATAAATGCAGACTGCTGCTCTTGTGGCTTAATGATTTTATTTATTTTAATTTATATCCTTCATGCTTCTAAAGAATTTGCAGTGGCTGACGAAGGACAAGTACGACTGACAGAGGAGCTAGACAGGAGTGATGTGGAGCAAAGGGGAGGCAGACGCACCGTCCAGGGGACAAACAGGTTGTGAGCATGCAACGGTAGCTCCCACCTCCAGCAGCGCAAAGAGAACAAAGGGCAGTGCAGAATGGGCGGCCCAGCCCTCACCGCCTGATTCCATGAGACGGAACCAAACTGCTGCCTTTGGGCCGAATTCCAAAAGAAACATATAACTTGCATTCTTTCACAAGCGGCATGGAATGAAAGAACAGGAAGGGAAGAATTATCACTCACACACGCTGACAGCTTCCTGCGTGGCGGGCGTGGTGTTAAGAGCTTTTCAGTGTCATCGACCGAGGCTCTTGCCTCTGTGTGAGCTCGTCACATCGCAGACCTCATGTAAACTTTCAGCACTTTGAGGGAGGCATTATTGTGTCCATTTTGTAGGGGACAGAGCTGAGGTTCAGAGAAACTGAATAACTTGCCCAGTGTCACACTCAGCTTTTCTCCAATCCTTCTCCTCTGAAATCCTTCTGCCAACCCTCCCCGAGACCTTCCCTGCAACTGCGTGGCCGCACGCTCCTGCGCCGACGAGGCGCGTTTCCGTTTGCTCCCCTCCATTTAGGACACAGGCGGCTTCCACTGGGCCTCATCGACTTCTTCCTGGAAACCAGTCATTCTGCTTCAAGGCACTAACCAAGAACATATTTCCCATTATTTTAAATGAGAAAAATTACAATTAAAAATTACCCATCAACTCAAATTCCTCAACCAATTTCTTAAAACACAATGTAAACATAGTAAGATAGATAAGAGATCCGTATGTTACTATGTACAATGCCTTTGACATTCTGTCCTCATGACCAAACACTAACTATAGTTAACAACGTTTTTGTTTTTTCTTTTTGCAGTAACATGGTCTCTCTTACCCTCTGTGGTGTCTAAGATTCACATCCCCTTTGGCAACAGATATTTAGTGTGATTTTTCAAACTGACTACACTTGGTTCTGACATTTCACTAGTTATATTTGACATGTAACTTGAGACTTGCTCTGGTATCACCTTGTTAAAAATGTTGTTTTAAGTTTTAGGGCTGTAAATATATTTTTTTTTCCATATAAACAAACAGCTGAAAAAGTATTGATAGATATACATAGGGTCAAGCCATGTGAAATCGCCAATTTCATCCAGCTTTATTTAACTATGGAAGTGACAATTTCATATGGCTCAACCTAATACGGTCCATGAAGGTTTGGTAGTAAGATTCAAGAGGCATTGGACCAGGAAAATGTTAATTCAGGAGGCATTCTGTAGGGTGAGTATGCCTGAATGTGTAATGAGCACCTAGGTTCCAGGCCCTACTATGGGAGGGGAACCATCCATCAATCAGATGTGGCCCCTCTACTCAAGGTACTCACTGTACTCTAGGAGGGGAAGGAGAGGGTGGTGTAGAAGCACACAGGAGAGGGACCTACCAAAACAAAGGGGGAGGGATCCTGAAGGAGCAAGAGCTATCAGGTGGAGGGGAAACTTGAATTGGCTCACTCAGAGTCTGTTCCACCCTCCTGCTAGGGTGTTTTCCTGCAACTGCAAAGGCTGGAAAGCTGCCAAGCTTGTTCCCCAGACTCCCTTGCAGCTAGAGTTCCTGCGTGATGTAGGTTTCTCAGTGAGATGCACTCGTTTGAGCCTCAGTTAAATGAGGAGTTTGGCAAATGTGAGGTCTCATTCTGGGAAGCAGCTTCCCAGTTGCAGCAGAGGCAGCCACCCCTGCCACAGACCACTTCTTCCTGTGGCTTTGGGCAGTGCTCTTAGGTTCATCCCAGTCTCTGTTCCTCTGTGCTCCAAGGATTCTGATAGTACATTTAACACCCTGTAACAAATCCCTTTCTTCTGAACTAACTAGAGTATGTTTTCTTCCCTGAAGCTGAGTCCTGGGTGATACACCAAGACCAGGGCAGAGAGAAGGGAGAAATAAGGAACAGCATGCATGAAGGCTCAGAGGAGAGGCGAGCATGGGTTCAAGCTTGGGTGGCTGGGTGAGTGTGGAAGTGGGGTAAGTGGGCAGGCAGGAGAAGACCCCACCAAGGACTTTGTAAGCCATGATAAAAAGTTTGGACTTTATTCTTACACAAGGGGGAGCTACTGAGGAGTTTGAAACAGGAAACAGGCCTGGTGAGATTTGAGTTTTGGAATAGCTGCTCTAGTGGCCAGGTAGCCAAAATTTGGAGGACCTTTGTTTCAAGCAGGGGAGGAGCTACGGCACCACTGCCTTCATTGATAAGCAGTGACAAACCCTAACTAACACAAAGCCCTGTCAAAGTGCACAGGCTTCAGAGGCAGATTCTTAGGTTCTGTGTCCCAGTATCCTCACCAGTAATACTGTGATTACAGTGGTATTGAGCTCCTAGCCTTGCAAAGATTTAATGACTTATTATGAATAAAGGGCTCAGAACAGTGACTGACACATAATACGTGCTTGAAAATTATATGCTATTTGTAGTATTATCAAGAGCCATCCCATGACTCCATCCTGCCTCATCCTTCTCCAGGATGAGTTCTCTGCTCTGGTCATCCTGAAGGACTTGTAGTTTGTCAAATGTGCTGAGTTCTCTCTCACGCCTTTGGACCTTTCTTCATGCTATTGCTTTATCTGAAAGTCCCTGCTCTGTGATTCTGGGCCTAGTCCAGTCACCATTCAAATCACTCCAGTGACTTCCCAGTACATCTGGAGTAAATTCGGGATCCCTTAACCTGGCCCATAAAGCCCTGCAGGGTCTGGCCGCAGGCCTTTCTGACCTCATTTTATCTTGCTCCTGACTTTGATTCCTCTATTTGTTTTGGCTTTTATTTTTCTTCTGTTCCAGCCTTGGGGTCTTTGTACTTGCTGGTCTCTTTGTCTACGACTCTTATCCCTCCCCCATCTTTCTATCGCTCCCTCTCATCGCACAGTCTCAGCTCGTAAGACGACTCCCCAGACAAGTCTTCCTTTGGGGCATATTTTTAGAAGCACCAGTCCTTTCCAACACCCTACATTTCCTCTCTAAGCCATTTTACACTTTTCTTTATAATATTTATCCCTATCTGAAATAATCTAACTTACTCCCCATTTGACCTTGTGCTGTCTGCCCCTGCCCCCAACTCCACACAAACACACATGCACCATGATACGTGTAGATGTGTTTGACTCATCTGATGTTATCACTATTTTTAAGTTAGCCATTCTGACAGGTGTGTACTAATATCCCACAGTGGTTTCAATTTGCATTCCTTGACGGCTAAGGAAGATGAACACAGTTTCATATGTTTATTTGTATGACTTCTCCTGTGAAATGTCTGCTCATGTCTTCTCCCCATTTTTTAATTGGATTTTTAAAAAATTTACTGCTGAGTTTTGAGAATTCTTTATAAAGTCTGGATATAAATCCTTTGTCAAATATCTGGTTTGCAAATATTTTCTACCATTCTGCAGCTTGTCTTTTAGTCTTCTTCATGGGTTTTTTGTGGAGCATAAATCTTTAATTTTAATGAGGTTCAATTTATCAGTTTTTACTTTTATGAGTCATGCTTTTGGTGTCAAGTCTGAAAACTCTTCACCTAGCCCTAGGTTCTAAGGATTTTCTCCTATGACTTTTTTCCTAGAAGTTTTATAGTTTTACATTTTACATGTAAATCTATGATCATTTTGAGGTTTTTTAAAATAAAGGGTGAAGTTTGGTTATGGTTCATTTTTCTACCTACAGTTGTCCAATTACTATTTGTTGAAAAGGTTGTCCTTCCTTCATTGTATTGCTTTTGAAACTTTGCCAAAAATCAGTTGGGCATATTTGTTTGGTTCCATTTCTGGGTCCTCTATTCTGTTCATGGATCTACGTGTCTGTCCCTATGCCAATACCATGTTGCCTTGATTACTGTAGCTACATAATAAGGCTTAACACTGAGTAGAATTATTCCTCCCACTTTATTCTTCTTTTTCAAAATTCCTTAGCTACTATAGATCCTGTGCTAGCTCATATAAATTTTAGAATAAGTTTGTCTATGTGTACAAAAGAACATTTTTTGGATTTTGATAGCAGTTGCATTAAATCACTTTGAGGAGAATTGTTATCTTATTTACTATGTTGAATCTTTCAATCCATGAACATGGTATGTCTCCCCATTATTTAGGTCTTCTTTAATTTTTATCATCAGCATTTTGTTATTTTCAGCATATAGATCAGGTAAATGTTTTTGTTAGATTTATATCTAAGTATTTCATTAGCTATGGAGTGACTGTAAATGGTACTTTAAAAAAACTGCATCCATATGTTTGTTATTATAGAGAAATGTGATTGATTTTTATGTGTTAATGTTGTATCCTACAACCTTGCTATTAAAGTTCTAGGAATCTGTCTATCTACTTACCTATTAGTTCTAGGAAATTTTTATTTTAACAAATTCCTTGTGAACTATCATGTCATCTGAATATAGGGGCAGTTTTATTTCCTCCTTTCTAATCTGTAAGCCTTATTTTACTCTTGACTTATTGTAGTGGCTAGAACTTCCAGAAGTGTACTGAATAAGAGTGATAAAGGCAAAAGTCCTTGCCTTGTGTCCAATCTTAGGGGGAAAGCATTCAGTCTGTCATCATTATGCTGTTTATAAGATTGAAGAAGTTGCCTTGATTTTTGTTGCCTAAGAGTTTTTACCGTGGTGTTAGATTTTATCAAATGCTCTTTCTTCATCAACTGATAAAATCATAGGATTTTTTCTTTAGGTTGTTGATATGGTAGATTATATTAACTACTTTTTCAGCATTTACTGAGATGATCATATAGTTTTTGTCCTTTCTGTTGATGTGATGTATCACATTTACTGATTTGTATATGTTGAACAATCCTTGCATCCCTGAGATAAATCCCACTTGATCATGGTGAATGATCTTTTTAATGTGCTGCTGGATTTGGTTTGCTACCATTTTTTTGGAGAATTTTTGCATCTATGTTCATCAAGAATATTAGTGTAGTTTTTCTGTTGTTACTGTTGCTGTGTTCTTATCTGGTTTTGGTCTCAGAATAATGCTGGCCTTGGAGAATGAGTTTGGAAGAATTCCCTCCTTTTCAATTTTCTGGAAGAATTTGAGAAGAATTGGTGTTCGTTAGTCTTTTAATGTTTGGTAGAATTCTGCAGTGAAGCTATCATGTCTTGGGCTTTTCATTGACGGGGGACTATTACATATTGAATCTTGTTATCCATAATCAGGTTTACCTCTTCGTTTGATCTTATTAGGTTGTATGTGTCCAGGAATTTATCCATTTCTACTAGGTTTTCTAATTTATTGGCATATAGTTGTTTGTAATAGTCTCTAATGACCCTGTTTGTCTGTGGTGTCAGTTGTAATGTCTTCTTTTTTCATTTCTGATTTTATTTATTTGAGTCTTTTCTCTTTTTTTTCTTGGTTAGTCTGGCTATTGGTGTGTAAATTTTGTTTTTCTTCTCAAAAAACTCGCTTTTCATTTGCTTCATCTTCTATATTGTTTTTTTCAGTCTCAATTTCATTTATTTCTGCTCTCGTCTTTATTATTTCTTTCCTTCCACTAATTTTGGGTTTTGTTTGTTCTTGCTTTTTTAGTTCCTTGAGATGCATTATTAGGTTATTTATTTAAGATCTTTGTACTTATTTGATGTAGGCACTTATTACAATAACCTTCCATTGTAATACTTTTTTTTGAAATATCGTATAGGTTTTGATATGTTGTATTTATATTTTCATGTTTCAGGAAATTTTTAAATTCTCTTCTTAATTTCTTCATTGACCCATTGGTCAGTCAAGAGCACGTTATGCAATTTTCATGTACTAGTACAAGTTCAAAAGTTCCTCTTGTCATTGATGTCTACTTTTATTCCATTGTGTTCAAAAAAGATACTTGATATGATTTCAATTGTTTTAATTTGTTGAGAATTGTTTTGTGGCTTAACACGTGATCTATCCTGGAGAATGTTTCATGTGCTAATGAATAGAATGAGTATTCTGAAGCTGCTTGATGAAATATTCTGTAAATGTCTGTTAAGTCCATTTAGTCTAAAGTGCAGTTCAAATCCAATGTTTCTTTGTTAATTTTCTGTCTAGATGATCTGTCCCATGCTGAGAATGGGGTGTTAAAAGTCCCAAATTTTTATTGTCTTAGAGTCCCCAACTTTTATTGTGTTAGTCTATCTCTCCCTTTAGATCTAATAAGATTTGCTATATATATCTGGTGCTTTGGTATTGGGTTTGTATGTATTATATTTAGAATTGTTATAGCCTTTTACTGAATTGATCCATTTATGATTATATAATGACCTTCTCTGTCTCTTTTTACAGTTGTTGACTTAAAATCTGTTTTATTTGACTTACGTATAGCTACCCTGCTTACTTTTGTTTTCTGTTTTTGTGGAATATCTTTTTCCATCCCTTCACTTTTCAGTCTATATGTGTCTTTACAGGTGAAGTGAGTTTGTTGTAGGCAGCATATAGTTAGGTCATGTTTTTTACCCATTCAGCCACTCTATATACTTTAAATGGAGAATTTAATCCATTTATATTCAAGGTTATTATTGATAGATGAGGACTTATCCCTGGCATTTTGTTAAATGTTTTCTGTTTGTTTTGTATATTCTTTGTTCTTTTCTTCTCTCTTATTTTTTTTTTTATCATTTTGGTTTTGTGGTTTTCTGTAGTGCTAAAATTTGATTATTTTCTTTTTTTCCTTTGTGTATCTGCTCTACCAGTGAGTTTTATACTTTTGCATATTTTCATGATAGTGACTATCATCCTTTCTCCTCTAGATGTAGTACTCCTTTGAGCACTTCCTGTAAGACCCACCTAGTGGTGATGAATTCCCTCAGTTTTTGCTTGTCTAGGAAAGACTTTATTTCTCCCTCATTTCTGAAGGATAACTTTTCTGGGTGTAGTATTCTTTACTAAAAATTTTTTTTCTTTCTGCACTCCCACTCTCTCCTGGCCTGGAAGGTTTTTTCAGAGAAATCTGCAGTTAGTCTAATGGAGATTCCCTTATTTGTGAGTTGATGTTTTCTTTTGCTATTTTTAGAATTCTGTGCTTGTCTTTGACTTTTGAAAATTTGACTATAATGTGTCCCAAGGAGGATCTTTTTGATTTGAAATATTTAGGGACTTTTGAGCTTCCTGGATATGGATGTCTCTCTCAAGACTTGGGAAGATTTCAGCTATTATTTCCTTTAATAGGTTGCCTAAGCCTTTTCCCTTCTCTTCTCCTTCTGTAATTTCCATAATACGAACATTTGTTCACTTAATGATGACCCATAAGTTTTGTAGACTTTCTTCTCTTTTTCATTCTTATTTCTTTTTTTCTTTGGGCAATTTCTAACAACCCATCTTCAAGTTCATATATTCTTTCTTCTGCTTGATCAAGTCTGCTTTTGAAGCTCTCTGTTGTATTTTTTTGTGTCAGTCACTGAATTCTTCAGCTGCAGGATTTCTGTTATGTTCTTTTTAATGATGTCTATCTCTTTGTTAAATTTCTCATTCATATTGTGAATTGTTCTCCTGATTTCATTGATTTGTCTATCTGTATTTTCTTGTATCTCATTAAATTTTCTTAAGATCATTATTTTGAATTCCTTTTCCAGCAATTCATTGATTTCCTTTTTATTTGGATCTATTACTAGAGAGTTATGTTCCTTTGGTGATGTCACATTTCCTTGCTTTTTCATGTTTCTTGTGTCCCTATATTGATGTTTGTGCATCTGGTAGAAAAATCACCTGCCAAAATTTCTAGAGTGGCTTTCATAAAGAAAGACTTTCACCTACAGTTGGGTTTTAGTGTGCCAGTTGGGAAGGTTGTGATGACTCTTTTTCTAGATAAGTACAGTGGTATAGTTTTTGTGCAGCTTCTTCAGCTACATTCAACATCAGCAATAACTGTGAGCACCTCAGTAGCCTAGGCTGTAGAAGTTTGTGACAGTGGTGATGGTGGTGTAGGCTGTTAATGTCCTCAGTGTCAAGGGCTTTTGGACTCCTCTTATTCTCATTTTTTCCCACAATGGGGGAACTTGGCCAAGGGGATTCCTCTTAGTGTCAGGTTTGACACAGCCTACAAGCAACTGTAGTGGCCAGGGTCCTAGATTCAGAGTTTAATGAAGCTATTATGGCACCTGGGCCTTGGGGTGCAGGTTCACTCTCTGTGGCAGGGTTGAGTGTTGGCTGCCACAGAGCCAGAATATGTTACTCTGGATGCTTGGGCCCAGGGCCCAGGGTACATCTGTTGCTCAGGAACATCCACCAATAGGGCTTAGTAGGAACTTGGGTCCCAGGGAATGAGGCATTATGTCATAATGACTCTAGACCCTGGGATGGTGTGGTTTAGTGATATCTGAGAGTCTGTGAGGCCAGATGCAGCAGCAGTACTACCCCAGAATGGCAAAGCACAGCTTTCACTTGGTCCCTGGGAGGCAGGGGAGGAAACAGTACAGTGATGACTCCATTTCCAAGAGAGAGGAGTATATTAGCAGTTTGGACTCTAGGGGTATAGTCCACCTCCAGGGAAGCAGGGTACTCGAGTTGTTTGGCCTGTAGGTCAGGGTATCTCAGCTCAGGCACTGCTCTCTTTCCCTGGGACATAGGATACTACATCAGTTCCCCCCTCAGATGCACAGCTGCTCAGCTCAGCCAAGGCACCAATACCCCAGGGGTGATGTGCCACTTCAGCTCAGGCCTGGGGGATGTGACTGTTCTGGGCATCCAAGGCACCATTTCTCTAGCATGCAAGGCACTGCTTCAGCTTATGTCCTGGGGTGAATGTCTTCTTTGAGCGGCCAAGGTACTACTTTCCCAAGAGGCAGGGCACTGCTTCAGCTCTGGCCTTAGGGAGCAGAGGGAGAGGTAGGTGGAGAAGCTCTCCCTTCACTTGGCTCCACAGGGAAAGGTTTAACCACTGATTACAGCTCAGCTTGGGAATTTTGGGCCACTGGGTTAGGGTGGCTCAGTGGTGGCCTAGCTTCAGTGATAAAGAGGAGCCATGGCTCCTTGTCCCCAGAGTAAGACACATTCTAGCTGTAGTTCCAGTTCCAAAATGGCATAGCACAGTAGCCAAGGAGACCACAGGATATGAGAACTGTGTCAGCTCTTTTTCTGGGGGCAACACAGCTATGTGGACTTCAAGAAGATTCCTTGGCTGGGCTTACTGCCTATGAGGACTGCAGGGGACCCCATTGGTGGGGTATGTATGTGTCCAAAGTGTTGAGGTTGCTGGGATCTTCTTGCTCACCTCTTCACTGTATGAAGAAGATCCTCCTGATTCCCAGATGATCCCAGTTGGGGAATGGGGTGGTGAAGGCCTGGCAATTCCTTTCTTTTTCCATGTGGCCATCCTGAGTTTCTGTTTTCACCACTGTTTCTGTTAATCCTCTGATGTATGCTGGTGCTTTCCCTCAGTTATTTTCATTAAAATGTACTTGTTTGTTCATTGTTCTGGCTGTCTTTGTGAGAGAGACAAGTGTTGGGGGCTCCTGGTCAGCTATCTTGCTGATGTCACTCTCTGCCTTCCTTTTTTAGTTCTCAGAGATCAGAACTTAATGTTTGAGACCTTTCCTTTTTTCTAATGGAAGCATTTAGTGCTATAAATTTCCCTCTCATCACTGCTTTAGCTGCATCCCACAAATTCTGATATGCTGTATTTTCATTTTTATTTACTTACATGTATTTTTTATTTCTTTTGAGACTTCTTCTTTGACCCATGTATTATTAAGAAATTTGTTTAATTTAGATATTTTCCTGTTGTCTTTTTGTTATTGATTTCAAGTTTGAGTCCATTATCAGAACACATACTCTATTATGATTTCAATTTTTAAAAAATTTTTCAATGTTTGTTGATGACCCAGGAATTGGTATATCTTTATGAATGTTCCATGGACACATTAAAAGTATGTATATTCTGCTGTTATTAGGTAAAGTGTTCTATAAATGTCAGTTAGGTTCTGCTGGTTGAGAATGTTGTTCAGTTCTTTTATGTTTTTGCTGACTTTTGGTTTATAAATTCTATCAGTTGCTAAGAGTTGGTGTTGAAGTCCCCAGTTGTAATTGTGGATTTTTCTATTTCTCTTTTTAGCACTATCAATTTTTGTTTCCTGTATTTTGTAACTCTGATGTTTGACTCATTTTAAACTCATCATTATTTGACTCATTTTTTTTTTTTGAGACAGGGTCCCGCTCTGTCACCCAGGCTAGAGTGCAGTGGCATCATTGTAGCTCACTGCAACTCCAAACTCCTGTGCTCAAATGATCTTGCCTCAGCCTCCCAAGTAGCTGGGACTACAGACACGTGCCACTACGCCTGGCTAATTTTTTCTATTTTTTGTAGAGACAGGGTCTTGTTCTTGCTCAGGCTGGTCTTGAACTCCTGATTTCAAGCAATCCTCCTGCCTTAGCCTCCCAAAGTGCCAGGATTACAGGCATGAGCCACTGTGCCCAGCCTATTTGACTCATTTTAATTTGATATTGTCCTATCTCATATTACCATATATAAATAAACCAGTATATTGATGTATCTCCTATTGAGATAGATACAGTTGTTTTAACTTTTCTCTTGTTATAAGCAATGCTGCAGTGAAGGTCTCCAAACATTTATCTTTGTGCTTACACACACAAGTTAATTTATTAAACAAATATTCATTGAGCACCACCTATGTGATAGTCACTGATTTAGGTGCCTTGGACACATTATCAGGCAAAAGAAATCATGTCCCTGCCTCCATGATGCCTGAAGTGAACAAGGCACCTGGCACAATGGGCACATAGGAGATCATAAGTCATGCTGATTATAAGAATGAGTGACTAAATGAATGAAGTTAACTTTCTGATGTTAATCGTATTGAGTGATTAACATGTACCACATCCTTACTCCTATACTTCTTACAATATCTCCAGAGGAATACACAAATATGTCTATTGTACTAAGGAAGAAACTAAGGCATCTGATGAGTGTAGATTACTTAAAGTCATACACTTGATTTATTTTTTAAAAGGGCTTGGGGAAGGAGTACATTAACCAATGGCAAATGGACAATCTTTTCAGTAAATGGCTCTGCATTAATTGGATATCCATATGGGGAAAAATAAATTTTGACCCAAACTACACATAATATGCAGATAATTTCGATAGATTGTAGGTCTAAATGTGCAATGTAAAACAATAAAACTTCTAGAAAAAGCTCAGGAGAACATCTTAATAACTTTACAGTAGACAAAGATTTCTAAACAGGATATTAAAAGCACTAGTCATAGGAGTATGTTAATATGTTAGACTTGATTAAAATTAGGAATTTCAGTTCTCAAAACACAGAGAATATAAAGTAAATGAGGCAAAATGTTAACAATTTGGAGACATGTTTAAAGCATATATGATTCTTTGTAATATTTTTGAAATTTTTATAACTTTGAAGTTATATCAAAATTAAGTTGTCAAAATACACATATACACACATACACACATACACACACACACACACACACACATACAGAGGACTGTTTTCATTTAAAATGTTATCTCCAGGGTGACCAGTAAGAAAATAACTCAAAAATACCATAAAAGAAACAACAAAGGAATTACAATGGTAACTGGAAAAATTTTTGCATTATACAAAGGATAGCAGTAGTGGAGGAATAGAGGGGAAAAGTATAAGACACCTAGAAAAATAGCAAAGTTGCATACATAAATACTACTTTGTCAGCAATTACATTAATGTAAATGAACTAAACACTCCAATTAACGGGCAGAGATTAACAGAATGATAAAATAAAACATGATCCAGTTCTATGCTGTTTGCTGGAGACGTACTTTAGATTAAAAGGAATAGACTTAAAGCAGAAGGATGGGAAAATATAATGCATGCAAATAGTAACCAAATGAGAGCTGGAGTGACAATATTATTATCAGAAAAAATAGATTTTAAGATAAAAATTGTTACTAGAGACAAAGAAAGACATTTTATAGTGATGAAAATGTCACTCAATCAGGAAAATATAACAATTATAGACATATGCACCTAACAACAGAATCCCAAAATACATAAAGCAAAAACTGACAGAATTGAAGAAAGAAATATGTAAACAGTGATAGTTGGAGACTATTATAGCTCACTTCCAATAATGGGTAGAAACACTAGGAAGAAAATAAATAAGAAAATAGAAGAATTGAATTACACTGCAAATAAAAAATCTAACAGATGTCTATCAAACAACCAACGATAGCAGAATACACATTCATCTCAAACACACATAAAACATTCTCCAGGATAAAACATATGTTAGGCCATAAAACATATCTCTATAAATTTAAAATGATTGAAATCATACAAAGTATGTTCTCTGATGAGAAAAAATGAAAATAGAAATCAATAACAGAAGGAAATATCAGAAATTCACAAATATACGAAAATTTAACAAGATATGCTAAATAACCAGTGGGTTGATGAAGAAATAACAAGGAAAATTAGAAAATATATTGAGATGAAGGAGCAAAATCCAGCATATAAAAACTTGTGAGATGCAGCTAAAGCAGTGTTTAGTGATAAACACCTTTATTAAAAGAGATGTTCTTAAGTCAATAACCTTCAACCTTAAGAAACTAGAAAAAGAAAAACAAACTAAACCCAAACAAACAAAAGGAAATAATAGAGCAGAAATTAATGAAGTATAGAATAGACAAACAGTAAAAAAATCTTTGATAGACTGACAAAATTAAAAATCTTTAGCTAGACTGGCCCAGAAGAAGAGAAAGCAAATTTAAGTTACTAAATTCAAAATGAAATGGAAAACATTACTACCAACCCTATAGCAATAGAAAGATTATAAGAGAATAAAATAAAGAAATTTATGACAACAAATTATAGAACTAGATGAAATGTACAAATTAATAGAAATATATAAATTACCAAAATGTATTATTCAAGAAGAAATAGCAAATCTGAATAGGGTTTTAGTAAGTAAAAAGATTGAATTAGTAATATAAAATAATAATTTTAAAACTACCCACAAAATAAAGCCTACACCCATATGGCTTTACTGATTAATTGTGCCAAATATTTAAAGGAGAATTAATAACAACCTTTTGCAAACTCTTCCAACAAATAGAAGAGAAGAAAATACTTTGCCAACTCATTCTAGGAAGCAAGTATTACCCTGATACTAAAACAAAAGACATCATAAGAAAGGAAAACTACAGAATAATATCCTTCATAAATACAGACATAAATATCCTCAACAAAATACTAGGAACAGAATCCAGAAACATATAAAAGAATAATACATCATGACCAAGTAGGATTTATTCCAGGAATGCAAGGTTGGTTTAACATACGAAAATCAACGCAAAATATGATATGAATAGAATAAAAGACAAAACCTATATGATCATTTTAATATATGCAGAAGAAGCATTTCAGAATATTCAACACCCTTTTCTGATAAAAATATTCAACAACTTAGGAATAGAAGGAGGTTTCCTCAGTCTAATAAATGGCATCTACAAACATACCCCACAACCAAATCAGACTTAATGGGGAAATACTGAATGTGCTCCCCTTAAGATCAGGAACAAAACAAGGATGTCAGCTCTCACCACGTCTATTCAACAATGTACTGGAAGCTCTAGTCAGGGCAATTAGGAAAGAAGAAGAAATAAAAGCTACTTAAATTATAAAGGAAGTAAAATAATTTTTGTGCCAATACCATGCTGTTTTGGTTACCATATCCTTGTAGTATAGTTTGAAGTCTGGTAAATTGGTGCCTCCAGATTTGTTTCTTTTGCTTAAGATTGCTTTGGCTATTCGGGCTCTTTTCTGGTTCCAAACAAAGAGTAGAATTATTTTTTCTAGATCTGTGAAATATGACATCGGTGTTTTGATGGGGATTGCACTGAATCTGTAAATCACTCTGGGAAGCATGAACGTTTTAACAATGTTGATTCTACTGATGCATGAGCATGATATGTTTTTCCATTTGTTTGTATCATCAGTGATTTCTCTCCTCAGTGTTCCATAATTCTCTTTGTAGAGATCTTTCACTTCCTTGGTTAAGTATATTCCCAGGTATTTATTGTCTTTGTAGCTATTATGAATGGTATTGAGTCGTTGATCTGACTCTCAGCTTGACTGTTATTGGTGTATAGGAATGCTACTGATTTGTGTATGTTGATTTTGTATTCTAAGACTTCGATGAATTTATTTGTCAATTCCAGGAGTCTCTTGGTGGAAACTTTGAGGTTTTCTAGACATAAGATCATACTGTCAGCAAAAAGTGATAGTTTGACCTCCTCTTTCCTGATTTGGATACACTTAATTTCTTTCTCTTGCCTAACTGCTCTGGCTAGGACTTTCAGAACTTTATTGAATATAAGTGGTGACAGTGGGCATCCTTGTCTGTTCCAGTTCTTAGTGGAAATGCTTTCAAGTTTTTCCCATTCAGTGTGATGCTGGCTGTGGGTTTGTCATATGTGGCTTTTATAATTTTGAGACAAGCTCCTTCTATGCCAAGTTTGTTGATGGTTTTTTTCATGAAAGGGTGCTGGATTTTGTTGAATGCTTTTTCTGCATCTATTGAGATGATCACATATCTTCATTTTTCATTCTGTTTATGTGGTGAATTACATTTATTGATTTATGTATGTTGAACCATTCTTGCATCCCTGGGATAAAGCCCACTTGGTCATGGCGGATTATTTTTTTGATGTGCTGTTGAATTCGGTTTGCTATTATTTTATTGAGGATTTTTGTATCTACATTCATAAGGGATATTGGTCTGTAGTTTTCTTTTTTTATTGTGTCCTCTCCTGGCTTTGGTATCAAGGTGATACTGGTTTAATAGAATGAGTTGGGGAGGAATCCCTCCTTCTCGATGTTATGGAATAATTTCTGAAGTATGGGTACCAACTCTTCTTTGTAGGTCTGATAAAATTGAACTGTGAATCCATCTGGTCTGGGTCTTCTTTTTGTTGGAAGATTTTTTATTGCTGCTTCAATCTCATTGCTGATTATTGGTCTGTTCAGGAGTTCTATTTCTTCCTGACTGAGTCTTGTGAGGTTGTGTGTTTCCAGGAATTTGTCCATTTCCTCTGTTTTTGAGTTTATGTGCATAGAGATTTTCATAATATTCACAGATGATATTTTGTATTACTGTGGTATCAGCTATAATATCTCTTTTTTCATTTCTGATTGAGCTTATTTGGGTCCTTTCTATTCTGTTCCTAGATAATCTAGCAAGAGGTCTATCAAAGACCAACGGAACAGAACAGAAAACCCAGACAAAAAACCATCCACATATAGCCAACTGATCTTTGACAAAGAAGACAACAATATACACTGGGGAAAAGAAGCCCTATTCAATAAATGGTGCTGGTACAACTGGACAGCTACTTGCAAAAGAATGACACAAGGATCCATATCTCTAACCACTCACAAAAATTAATTCAAGATGGATAAAAGACTTAAATGTAAGGCATGAAACCATAGGAGAAAATATTGGAAAAATTCTTCTAGATATCAGCCTAGGCAAAGAATTTATGACGAAGATTCCAATGGCAATCACAGCAACAACAAAAATAAATAAATGGGACTTGATTAAATTTTAAAAACTTCTGCACAGCCAAGGAAATAATCAACAGAGCAAATAGACAACCTACAGAATGGGAGAAAATATTAGCAAGCTATACATCTGATAAAGGACTAATAACCAGAATCTATAAAGAACTCAAGCAAATCAGCAAGAAAAAAATCAAACAACCCATTAAAAAGTAGGCAAAAGACATGAACAGAAGCTTTTCAAAAGAAGATAGACAAATGGCCAATAAACGTATGAAAAAATGCTCAATGCCCCTAATTATTAGGGAAATGAAAATTAAAACCACAATGAGATATCACCTTACCCCAGTCAGAATGGCCTTTATTAAAAAGTCCAAAAACAATAGACGCTGGTGTGGATGCAGAGAGAAAGGAACACTTGTACACTGTTGGTAGGACTGCAAATTAGTACAACCTCTATGGGAAACAGTATGAAGTTTCCTCAAAGAACTAAAAGTAGACCTATGATTTGATCCAGCAATCCCACTACTGGGTATCTACCCAAAGGAAAAGAAGTCATTTTATCAAAAAGACACCTGCACTTGAATGTTTATTGCAGCACAGTTCACAATTGCAAAGATGTGGAATCAACCCAAATGCCCATCCATTCATGAGTGGATTAACAAAATGTGGTACATGTATACCATGAAATACTACCCAGCCACGAGGAAGGATGACTTAATGTCTTTTGCAGCAATATGGATGGAACTGGAGATCATTATCCTAAGTGAAGTATCTAAAGAATGGAAAAGCCAATACTACATGTACTCAGTATTAAATTGGAACTAAGCCATGAGCACACATATGCATACAGGGAAGTATAACTCAATGGAAATCAATTGGGGGGACAGGGAAGGAGGGGATGAGGGAAAACCAACCTAATGGGTACAATGAACACTATCTGGGTGACAGGCACACTTACAACCCTTACTCAAGCATTACAAAAGTGATCCTTGTAACCAAAAACATTTCTACTCCTCTAATACTTTGAAATAAAAAAAAGGAAGGAAGTAAAACTATCTCTAATCACAAATTACTGATTTTTATATAATTTTTTAAAGTCTACAAAAAACTATCAGAACTAATAAGTTAATTTAGAAGGGTTGCAAGAAACAGAATCAATATACAAAAAAATCAAATGCATTTCTACATACTAGAAATGAATAATGTAAAAAACAAGTTCAGAAAACATTTCCATTCAAAATAGCATAAAAAGATTAAAACTCTTAGGAATAAATTTAACAAAAGAATTACAAGATGTTTACACAGAAAATTATAAAATACTACTGAAGAAATTAAGATATAAATATATGGAAATATTCATGGATTGAAAGATTAAATATTAAGAAGGCAATACTCCCTAAATTGATCTACAGATTCAACACAATTGTTTTCAAAATTCCAATTGCGAATTTTACCAAAATCGGAAGCTGATATTAAAATTCATATAGAAATGCAAGAGATACATAATAACCAAAATAATCTTTTGGGTATTATGAAGAATAACAAAGTTTCAAACTTATTACAGTGCTATAGTAACCAAGACAGTGTGGTATTTGCATGAGGTTAGAACAGAATTGAGAGTCTAGAGTCAAACACTCACATTTATGATCAGTTGATTTTGACCAGAGTGCTAAGATAAATCAACAGGGGAAGGAATATAGTCATGCACTGCAGTCAACAATGGACTGCACATACAATGGTCATCCCATAAGATTATAATGGAGCTAAAAGATTACTATCACGTACTGATATCTTGATAATCCTGACTCTATGTAGGCCTCGGCTGACGTGTGTGTTTGTGTCTTAGTTTTCAACAAAAAAAAGTTTAAAAAGTAAAAAAAACCTTTTCAAAATAGAAGAAAGTTTATAGAATAATCATAAAAAAGAAATATTTTTGCATAGCTGTACAATGTGCTTTTTTTATTGTAAATATTATATCATGATATACATTTTATTTTGAAGACTGAGGTCTGAATTGGCTCCTATTTGCACTATGTATAAAAGAGAATCTGATATCACTCTGGTAAATTTATAAAATTTCCCATAATCACGCTTCATATATTCCCTCAGATTAACCAAATACCATAACTTTTCTTTATTTTTTTAAATTTCAGAGTATTACGGGAGTACAGACATTGCTGTACAATGTGTTTTAAGTTAAGTGTTATTACAAAAGAGTTGAAAAGTTAAAAAAATTTAAACATTTATAAAGTGAAAAAAGTTATAGTAAGCTAAGGTTAATTTATTATTGAAAAAGCAAACTATTTTCAGAATACATTTAGTGTAGCCTAACTGTATGGTGTTTATAAATTCTACAGTAGTGTATAGTAATGTCCTAGGCCTTCACATTCACGCATCACTCACTCACTGACTTACCCAGAGCAACTTACAGTCCTGCAAGCTCCATTCATGGCAAGTACCCTACACAGTTGTACTATTTTTTTAATCTTTTATACCATAGTTTTTTTGTACCTTTTCTATGTTTACATATACAAATACTTATTGTGTTACAATTGCCTACAGTATTTAGTAAACATGTATATGTTTGCAGTGTAGGAGCAATAGGCTGTACCATTTAGCCTAGGTGTGTAGTAGGCTACTATACCATCTAGGTTTGTGTAAGTGCATGCTAAGATTTTTGAACAATGATGAACTAGCCCAATGATGCATTTCTCAGAATGTATCCCCATTGTTAAGCAATGCATGAATGTAGTTTTTTCAACTAATGGTGCTAAACAACTGAATGTTCACTTGAAAAGAATGAAGCTGAACCCTTACCTGCCACCATACAGAATAACTCAAGGTAAATCATACACCTAAATGTAAAGCTAAAACTTTATTACTGTAGAACAAAACATAGGTGTTGGTCTTCATTACCTTGGATTAGGCAATGGTTTCTTGGATAAGAGACCAAAAGCACAAACAAGATAAGAAAAAATAAATTGATTGTCATCAAAATTAAAAACTTTTGTGCTTCAATGCACACTATCAAGAAAGTGAAAAGACAACCCACAGAATGGGAGAGATTATTTGCAAATTATATACCTGATAAAGGATGTTTATACAGAATTCAATTTTTAAAAAAACCTCTTACAACTCAACAATAAAAAGACAACCCAATTGAAAAAATAGGCAAATAATTTGAATAGACATTTCTCCAAAGGAGATGTACAAATAGCCAATAAGTACATGAAAAGATGTTCTGCATCATTAATCATTAGGGACATTTAAGACAAAACCATGATAAGATACCATTTCACACCCACTCAGATGGCAAAAATGAAAAAAGATAGACAACCACACAGGTTGACATATGATTTGGAGAACCTTCCTACATTGCTGCTGGAAATGCAAGTGGTTTAGTCACTGTAAGAAACACTCTGGCAGTTCTTCAAAATGTTAAACAAAGGGTTACCATATTACCCTTCACTTCCATTCCTAGATATATAACCAAGAGAGATGAAAACATGTCCACATAAAAACTTGGACATGAATGTTCCTAGTAGCATTATTCACAATAGGCAAATAGTTGAAACAACTCAAATGTCCATCAACTGATGAATTTACAAAGTGTTGTATATACATACAATGGAAGATTATTTGACCATAGAAAGGAATTGCATTACTGATACATGCTATGACATGAGTGAATTTTGAAAACATTATGATAAATGAAAGAAATTGGTTACATTAGGTTACATGTTGTATGATTCAATTTTTATGGAATAGGCAAATCTATAGAGACAAACACTAGACTAGTGGTTTCCAGAGGCTGGAAGGTGCAGGGAATGAGGGGTCACTGCTAATGGAGATCAAATTTCTTTTAGGGGAGATGTAAATGTTCTAAAATTAGACAGTGGAAATTGTTTCACAACTCTATGAGTATATTAAAAACCAATAAATTGTACATTTTAAAAGGGTGAATTTTATGTTGTGTGAGTTTATATCAATAAAACTATTACCGCTCCAAAGCAATATGCACAACATTGTTTTGTATACTACCATTCGTATGAAAAGACGAAGGGGCATTTTGTAAAGAGAGGGAAATAATATGTGTATTACTTACATATGCAAAAAATATCTCTGGAAGTAAATTCACAAAACTGATCTGGGCAGCAACAAGGACACGAGATGGCCTGCTTTCAAGAATAGAAGAGACTTTTTTCACTATATATGCATTTGCACCTTTTGAATTGTGAGCCATATAAACATACCTATTCAAAAATAAATAAAAATGGAATTATATTCATCTGTTTAAACTGGAAAAAAATGGGCACGAGACTTGAAGATGTTCTTTAAAAAACTGATGTATGATTGGCCAACAAATATTAACATATAAAAAGGTGTTCGGCCTCATTAGATACCACAGAAATGCAAATCGAAATGAAAATGGGCTACGTCCTCACACCACACCCAACAATACGGCTAAGAAAGGATGACACGCTAACCGCTTCTGACGACGCAGATCCACCCTGACTCTCATCCACTGTCGATGGGAATGCACATTGGCACAAACACTCTGGGAAGCCACGTGGCAGTATGTACTAAAACCGAACACCCCCGCAGTGATCCAGCAATTTCTCCTTGATATATACCCAACAAAAAGTACACCTATATTGACCTAAATATATGCATAAAAATGTTCATAGCTAAATTATTTGTGAGGGTCAACAATGAGAAACAGTCCTATTTTTTAATCCCAATAGATTAAAAGTCCATTAACAGAAGAATGCATAAATAAATAGTGGTATAATTATACACTGGAACTAGTGCTATATGCAGCAAAACGACGTGAAAGAAGCCAGACAGAGTCATTACGTGATTCTATTTATAGAAAATTCAAAAATAAACAAAACTAATCTTTGACATTAGAAGTCATCACAGTGGACGTCTTTGAGGACAGGAATGATAGCCAGAAGGGGCCAAAGGACTTTGAGGTGCTGGTCATCTGCATGGAGAATATCAGTGTGTGCACACATGAAAATCAAGGTGTACACTCAGTGATTTGTGTATTTTTTCATAGTTCTTATGGTTTGATAAAATTTATATTAAATTATCTGCTTCCCCATATCTTATAGATCATTTGATGTTCTTGGGCATCCTAGTTTTGTTGCTGATCGGTTGGGTGTGGAATGGTTCTCAAAGTAATTTTAATTTACATTTCTTTGATTAGAGTGGGTTAGTATGCCAGGGCTGTTAACAAAATGCCATAGACTAGATGGCTCAAACAAAAGAAACTTATTTTCTCACAGTTCTGGAGGCTAGAAGTGAGAGATCAATGTTTTGGCAGGGTTAGTTCCAGCCTAAGACCTCTCTCCTTGGCTTGTAGATGGCCGTCTTCCCTCTGTGTACGTCTGTGTCCTAATGTCCTCTTATAAAAACACCAGTCACGTTGGATTAAGGCCCACCCTAACACCCTCACCTTAACCTAATTACTTTTTTAAAGACTCTATTTCCAAATGCAGTCAGATTCCGTGGTACTGGAGGTTAAAGCTTTAACATACGAGTTTTGGGGAGAACACAATTGAGAACGAGGCTGATATCTAGTCACATGCAGAATTATATTTCATGTAGAGTTTCATTTCTATCCATTAGCTTGAATTTGTTAAGTGTGTCTTACTTTCTGTCCATTTGATCTGTCTACTAATGAGAGAGGTAAGTTAAACATCTCTCACCAAATATTAGATTTATTTTCTTTGTAAGTCTAGAAATTTTTACTTGATATATATTTTTTTCTTTTTTTATTCCAGAATATGGGGTACAAACGTTGAGGTTACATACATTGCCTGTGTGCCAACCGAGTCATAGCTACAAACGTGCTCATCCCCTGCCAGTGTGTACCGCACCCATTAAGTGTGAAGTTACTTTCCCTTCCTCCCCGCTCCCTCCTGCCTGACACCCAGTGATTGCTGCTTGCATATGTGCACATAAGTGTTGGTCAATCAGTACCCATAATTGATCAATGAGTGTTGATCAATGAGTACATGTGGTGCTTGTTTTTCCATTCTTGAGATACTTCACTTAAAAGAGTGGGCTCCAGCACCATCCAGGATAATACAAGAGGTGTTAGTTCACCATTGTTTTTTGTGGTTGCGTAGTACTCCATGGTATATATATACCACATTTTATTAATCCACTTATGTATTGATGGGCACTTGGGTTGTTTCCACATCTTTGCAATTGTGAATTGTGCTGCACTAAACATTTGAAAGCAGATGTCTTTATTATAGGATGACTTTTTTCCTTTGGGTAGATATCCAGAAGTGGGACTGCTGGATCAAAAGGTAGTTCTACTTTTAGATCTTTGAGGTTTCTCCATATTACTTTCCATAGAGGGTGTACTAATTTGCAGTCCCACCAGCAGTGTATGAGTGTTCCTATCTCTCCACATCCATGCCAGAATTTGTTGTTTTGGGACTTTTTGATAAAAGCCATTCTCACTAGAGTTAAACGATATCTCATTGTGGTTTTAATTTGCATTTCCCTGATGATTACAGATGTTGAGCATTTTTTCCTGTGTTTCTTGGCCATTATTCTATCTTCTTTTGAAAAGTTTCTGTTCATGTCCTTTGCCCATTTTTTAATAGGGTTGTTTGTTTTCTCTTACTGATTTTCCTGAGTTTATATAGATTCAGTTATCACCCTTTTTGGGCTTGCAAATATTTTCTCCCATTCTGTAGGTCGTCTGTTCACTCTAGTGATAGTTTCCTTGGCTGTGCAGAAGCTTCTTAATTTGATCAGGTCCCATTTATTTATTTTTGTTGTTGCTGTGATTGCTTTTGGGGTCTTCTTCATAAATTCTTTGCCTAGACCAATGTCTATAAGAGTTTCCCCAACATTTTCTCCTAGAATTCTTATGGTTTCATGCCTTAGGTTTAAGTCTGTTATACATCGTGAGTTGATTTTTGTGACAGGTGAGAGGTGTGGATCCTGTTTCAGTCTTCTACATGTGGCTATCCAATTTTCCCAGCACCATTTATTGAATAGGGATTCTTTTCCCCAGTGTATGTTTTTGTCTGCTTTGTCAAAAATCAGATGGCTATATGAGGATGGTTTTATGTCTGGGTTCTCAGTCCTGTTCCATTGATCTATGTCTCTGTTCTTGTGCCAATACCATGCTGTTTTGGTTACTATAGCCTTGTAGTATATCTTTAAGTCTGGTAGATTGATGCCTCCCAATTTGTTCTTTTTGCTTAAGGTTGCTTTGGCTATACGGGGTCTTTTCCAGTTCCATACAAAGGTTAGAATTATTTTTTCTACATCTGTGAAAAATGCTGTTGGTATTTTGATAGGGATTGTGCTGAATCTGTAGATCACTTTGGGTAGTATGGACATTTTAACAATGTCGATTCTGCCAACCCATGAGCATGGTATAAGATCAGTTTTATATCAGCAGCATGCAAGTTCAGAAATGTGAATTGTTCTTATCATGCTGTAGTTCTTCTCAGTATCCTGAAAAATGCCTTTGGCTATGTCGCCAACTCTGTACTGTATTCTTTTCCTGGTGTATCTTTTTCTATCCCATTACATTCAGTCTTTCACTATCTTCATGTTTTCTCTTGTGACTTGTAAGTAAGCTATACATAGATTTTTTAAATACCCAAACTCTCAGTTTGGGTATTTAGTGAGTTAGTGAGGTCATCCTGTTTATATCTATTATGGTGACAGATATATTTTGGTTTATTCTTATCATTTTGTATACCATTGACCCTGTATAACATGGGGGTTAGGGGTATTGACTCCCTATACAGTTGTAAATCCACATATAACTCCTCACTCCCAAAAACTTAACTATTAATAGTCTACTATTGACTGGAAGCCTTACCATTAACACAAGTCATTGATTGACACATATTTTGAATGTTGTATGTATTATATACCATATTCTTATAGTAAAGTAAGTTAGAGAAAAGAAAATGTTATTAAGATAATCATAAGGAAGAGGAAGTACATTTACAGCACTGTACCACAAGTATCAATATTGTGAGTTTAAATCATCTGTTTACAAGATGAATTGTCTGTCTGAAGTAGTGGGAAACTGTAGCTGTAGACCTCAATTACAGTATATATCAAGCAATTCAAATTTTTCTTATAACATGGAGACTTTTCTCTGCTTCTTAGTAGCACTTCCGGCATCTCTAGTAGCACTTTGTATGGTCCCATGATTTTATTTAAGGTTTACGGTATTGAACTAAACACAGTGAAAAAATATGCAAGAACTGCAAGCGATCACTTTTTACTGTGATATGTGTAATTTAATGGAAAGACAAACTGCTCACAAAGAGATTGGTGTCACATGGTGTTTTAATCAGATACTTGCACACTTGAACTCACCACAATGGTAACGGGAAGTAGCTACAAAATTATTACAGTAATATAGTATATACTACAGTTTATTTTATGCAGTTATGATTTAATAATGCATCTTTACATTTGTTTATATTTCTTTTGACATCAAATGGTATCATGTACCACCTGTAAGTGTTTTTGTGTGTAAGTTTTGATAAATTTTAACTTCTTATAATAGATTTATGTGTATTTTATGGTAGTAAATAATAAAACACTAGATCTGTACTTTTTTTCATTCATGGTATATCTAACTTTTTCTTAATTTTTTGATATTTCTAGACTACATGGTTTGTTGGCAAGTTTTTTCAAGTTGTCACAAATCTCCAAAAAAATGTTCCAATACATTTATTGAAAAAATCCACATATAAGTGGACCTGTGCAGTTTAAACCTGTGTTGTTCAAGGGTCAACTGTAGCATTTTCTACCACACTTTTTCTTCTTTGTTTTCCTTTATATCTTCCTTCAGATTCATTGGTTGAGTTTATTTCTCCTTTATTTCTAACTTTTGAGTGCTAACATTTAAATTACAACATCTTACTTTACTTAAAAAGCCATTAAATTAAATAATATTTCTATTTTCTTTTTTAATAACATCTAAGAACCTTTGAGTAGTTTTACTATGATTACCTCTTCCTCTAAATCCTTTATATTATTGTTGCCTAAGTTTTTTAAACCTAGTTTTTAGAATTAAAGTTTACTTTTATCTTAATCTTGTTCAATTTACTTGCTGCCGGTTAAAAATATTTCATTATTTCTCTCTTGCTGTCTTCCTTTGTTTGATGGTTTTCTGTGGTGGTATGCTTTGAATCCTTTCTTTTTATGTTTTGTGCAATGACTATAGATTTTTCTTTCGAAGTCACCATAACACTTACATAAAATATATTATCCTTATTACAGCCTACTTTACACTGATAACTTGCCTTTAATTACATACAAAAACTCTACATTTTCACTCCCTGCCCCTCTCCTTTTATGATTTTGATGTCAAAAATTACATTTGTTTTTGTAATTTGTATCGCTTAACAATTTATTGTAGCTACAGCTGTTTTTAATAGTTTCATCTTTTAACCCTCCTAGTAGGGACAAAATTGCTTTATACACTACCCTTGTGGTATTAGAGAATCCCGAGTATGTCTATGTGTTACTCATAACATTGAGTTTTTACTTTCATATGTTTTTTGTTATTAATCAGCACCCTTTCATTTCAGTTTAAAGAACTCTTTTTAGCAATTCCTGTAAAGCAAGCCTAATGGTGATAAACTCCATTAGCTTTTGTTTGTCTGGGAAAGTTTTTATTTCTCCCTCATTTCTGAAGAAAAGCTTCGCTGGGTAAAGTATCCTTGGTTGACACTTTTTCCCCCAGCAGTTTGAATATATCATTCCACCCTCTCCTGCTTACGGGGTTTCTGCTGAGAAGTCTGCTGAAAGCCATTCTGGGGCTCCCTTGAATGTGGTATGGTTCTTGTCTCTTGCTGCCTTCAGGACCCTTTCTTTGTCTTTGATAACTTGATATGAGGTGTCTTGGTGGACTCCTCCTTGGGTTGAATCTGATTGGTAACCCCTAAGTTTCCTATAACTGGATGTTGTGGTCTTTCACCAAATTTGGGAAATTTTCAGCCATTATTTCCTTAAATATTCTTTCTAGGCCTTCTTCCTCTTTCTTCTCTTTCAGAAACTCCTATCATGTGAAGGTTAATGTGCTTGACGGTGACCCACAACTCCTGTCGGCCTTCTTCATCCTTTTTTGTTCTTTTTCCTTTTAGCTCCTGTGATTGGATAATATGCACAATGGAATAATATTCATTCTTTAAAAAGGATGAATCCATGTTTGTGACAACATGGATTGATCCGGAGGACACTATGGTAAGTGAAATAAGCCAGGCACAGAAAGACAAATGCTGCATGATGTCACTTACATGTGATTGTGAGAGACTGGGAGCATTGACGGAGGAAGCGGGGCATTGTTGATCAAAGTGTACAAAGTTTCGGACAGACAGGAGGAATAGGTCTTGAGACCTATTGCACAGCAGGGTTCTATAGTAAATAATAATGTATTGTATACGGTAGTCCCCTCTTATTCATGGTTTTGCTTTCCGTGGTTTCATTTGCCCACAGTCAACTGTGGTTTGAAAATATTAAGTGGAAAATTCCAGGAACAAGTAATTCATAAGTTTTAAATTGTACAACATTTTGGCTAGCATCATGAAATCTCATGACATCTACTCTGTCCTGTCCGGGATGTGAATCATCCCTTTGTCCAGCACATCCATGCTGTATATGCCTCCCACCCATTGGTCATTGACATTGCCATGGCCTGATGATCCAGTATCACCTGAAGCAGATGATCCTCCTTCTGTGTCTTCAGAAGGTCAACAGTAGTCTAACACTACGTCACAATGCCCATGTCACTCACCTCACTTCATCCCGTCATGTAGGCACTGTATCATCTCACGTCATCACAAGAATGGTGAGTACAGTACAAGAAGATATTTTGAGAGACAGAGTTATTCACATAACTTTTATTGCAGTAGATTGCTACAACTGTTCTACTTTATTAGTTATTTTTGTTAATCTTTTAATATGACTAATTTATAAATTAAACTTTATGGTAGGTATGGATGTGGAACCCACAGATAAGGAGGGCCAAGTGTACTATGCCATTTTACATAAGGGACTTGAACATCCATAGATTTTGGTGATCCATGGGGAGTCCTGAAACCAATCCCCCACAGATACAGAGGGCTAATCGTATATATAGGAAAAAACATAGTATATATAGGGTTTGGTACTAGTTGCAGTTTCAGGTATCTGCTGGGTCTTGGAATGTATCTCCCATGGATAAGGGGGGACTATTGTATTTCAAAATAACTAAGAGAGTAAATTTCAAATGTGTCACCATAAAAAATGATTGGTAAGCAAGGTGATGGATATGTTAGTTAGCTTGATTTAATCATTCCACATTGTATACATATAGCAAAACATCACATTGTACCCCATCAATGTATATAATTATGATTTGTCAATCAAAAATAATACTTATGAATAATAAATTTTAAATAAATTTTAAAATTTCAGACAAAACAGAAAAAAATATGTAACACATGTATTTGTGATTCATTAGTATTAATAAATGGTGTAGCCACTACCCAACTTAAGAAACAGAACCTGTCCAATAGTACCTAAGCCTTGTGTGCCTTGCTTCAATTATATCTTGTCCATCCCCCAGATGGAAATACTGTTCTGAATTTTGCATTTATTCTTATCTTGCATATTTATGGCATTAATACAATTATACATATACCTAAAATGTGTTGCTGAGTTTAGCATAGTTTAAAATTTACATCATGGTATTATTACACCACAATATTCCTCTGTAACAATATAGGTAATATAGATTCAGGCCCCGGTACTTCTGAAGTATACTCCTGGGTTTTCAAATTCACATGCAAAATTTTTTTTTCTTACCGGACCCATCAGAGACTTGCTTGTTGTCTCTTGTGCTGATAGACAGATCTTTTTGTTCTGGTTGACCCTTTAATGAAGGCACTGTCTTCTGAAGGTCCCCAGTTTATGTGGAGGTCTCAGTTCATACTCCTGTTTCACATGGCCCCAAGATCTCATCTCCTACCCCCATGTGGGTGCTGAACCCCAAGTAGCAACATAACTGAGACCAGCTCCCCAACCCGTCCCCAGGACAGCTACAGCGTCAGCTCACACCCTTAATGCTCTGGTTTTCAGAGTCCCTCTTCCTTCCTGGTGCACAAAGATTTTCCTTTCTTTCAAGTTCAGTCCTGTACTTAAAATAATTTTTAAAATGTATTTTGTCCTCAGTATTTTTACTAAGAGGCTTTTCATGTCATATACTAGTTGATCACCTTGCCAGAAGTAGGAACTGCCTGTGTCATCTTCACCCCACCTGCTACCACTGGGGCCCATCTTTAGTCACCTGAGTCACCTTGTCACTTACCAGCAGTGATAGGTACTGCAAAGTGTGGCTTCTTGATCAACTGCTCTCATTTAGGCAGCCTTATGGCGGCTATGTGGTAAAATGTCACATTGAGCTAAATTAAAAACAGTTCCATTCTTAGGTCATTCGTTTATTCATTGAACAAATGATTAATGAACACCTACTGTGTGACAGGCCAGGTTTACTGTGGCCATAAATAGTCTTATGGATGGTCAAAGAAATGTTCTAGAGGACCAGATTACAGGTTGCTAGTAACATAATTTTAAAAATCTATATCTGTCAATGAAACCATTTCAAATATGAAAGAAAAAAATAAAATGTAAAGGCTCTTTAATAATTTGGCAGTCTGAGCACTACAGAGACGACCTAAGGATGAACCACAGAGCTATAGACTATGAGGTGCAGCTGTTTATATCATATTTTAATTTTTTTTGAGTGAGTAAAACATGTCCTATTAATTTTCACATCACAGCAGGGTAGGCAGGTGAAAAGAGATTTTATCCATGTTATTACACAAATGGAGACAATGAGTCTGAGACGCATTCATAAGCAAACAAAGAATCACACACTTCAACTTCTCAATGTCTGTTCTAGCTGATCCACTAGAACCCCATTAAAATTGCCACTGTCTGACTGTAATGTTCTAAAGCTTCTAAGGCAATTTAAGAAGAATGAACTGGCTGGTAAAAAATAAAAATACTCCAGACAGCTTTCCTGTTCTGGAAATGACCTGTTCTCTAGTAGTTCCTCCAATGTCCTCCACTAAAAACAAAATTGAGATACACGCTTGCACAAATAATGATTCAAATGAAGGAGACATGTTGAAGCCAATCCTAGAATGTGCATTGACTATTTGCACCATGCTGTCTGCAACACAATCTTCCTAAAACACAAAATTGAGCATGCTTGTTATGCCTTATCTCTAAAACAAACAAAAATGCCCAAAACAAACAAACCTGTTGGTTTTCAAATGCCCCCACATTCATTATGAGGATTTGGAGCTGGAGAGAACAAACTCCATAAGATAAAAGTTCATCTGGTGAAATCTATGCTTGTTCCAAAGTCTGGCATTCACATTCAGTGGGAACTAGTCCAAATGAGTGGCAATTAAACAAGTATTTATAGAGTGTCCTTTATATGATTCAATTAACGAGGAAATTGGAAGACCCTGCAGGCTCTTGTTCTCACTGTGAGACAACAGTGCTGAGGGGAAAAACAAGAGCTGAGCATTGGGAAAAGCAGAAGTAGAAACCACATCCCACCATTTGCCAGCTGTGTCTCTCTGGGCTAGTACGTCATGTTTCCGAGCCATACTTCCCTTCTTGGTAATATGATTATTGCAAAAACAATAACAAATTACAGGGTTGTTATGAAAAGCCCATGGAGAATATGCATGTGGAGACAGTTTGTAACACATAAATCATTATAAAAAATGGACACATTTACTATTAAATTAAAATAATAAATTGAAGAAAAAAGAATCTGCCTGTGTTTTTAAAGTCTTTGTGTTTTCTTTTTGGCAAAGAAGCTGCTACACAACGTACAACAACCATTTCATTTGAGTTCCTTCAGGATTTGACATAAGAGACTCAGGACACATCAAATTCGCCATCTTGAAATCACAGCCCCAAGAAGCGTCTGGAATGGAACCTCTGCACGACACAAGTGGTGTATTAAGAGAGGGCTCCTAGCTGAACTCCCCAAAGTAGGATGCATTTTAAGAAGTCTGTATAATTTTTAAAAGGCGTAAGAGCTTGATTAAAATATTTAAGTGTCTCTTAAAATGTGGGCTGGCCATGTTCTCACTTTGTTCTTTGATGAACAGAGATGACTTGGAGTTTCTACAACAGAGGATAGACGTGGTGTGCTGGGGTGTCTGGAGAACCAGGGTGACTGACAGACACATGGCTGCAAAACCAGTCCTGTTTAAAATGCTACGTACAAATCTCTCACGAGGTTCCCTCGACTTCTCGCGTGGGGCCCTGCCTTCTTTTCCAGCCCTCCCTCTGCACCCCGCCCTCTATGACGGCCCTGCCACACTCAATGTGGGCCATGTTCATGGTGGTTCTATGCAAAAGGGGACTCCCCAGAACCTCTTCAACTCAGCCATCAGGCCCAATTCACTCCTTCATCTGTTCTTCCAAGGTTTTCAAAGCACCCACTGCGCATCAGATGCTGCAGAAATTGATGGAGATGCAATGACTGCAGCCACAGAGACGATGTCAAAGACCAGATCTGAAGAGCAAACATGAGTTGGCAAGCAAAGCACCCACGGGGCTTGAGAGGGATGGTTGAAGAGGTAAAACCACCCCACAGGAGGGTGCGCCTCCTCTGAGAAGGCTTCTTTTCATTCTCTTCCCCAGGCTGGGGTGGAGAGTGCCCACATATGGACCACAGCAAAAAGATATTTGCATAAAAATTGATTAGTGGCTGTTTTAAATAAAACAAACACAACAGACTCCTGAAGTCACGACTGGAAAACAATTATCTACCGTAAAATATGATCTGACCAATTGGAACAGAATCAATTCACCCTATCTCTTTGTGATAATGAAAGAATAAAAAGGCCTGACAGGATGTGACTAAGTTGAATCTACATCGTTGCTTAATATTATACAGTTGGTTTATTTGTTTATCTGAATATCGTCTGCCCCACTCTGCTCCCAACCATGAGAAGGTCAGCTTCATGAGGGCGGGGGCCTTGTCAAAATCAATTGACCATATATTTGTGGGTCTGTTTTTGAATTCTGTTCTATTCCATTGATCTATTTGTCTATCTTGGCCACAATACTCCCTTGTGTATTTATAATAAATCTTGAAATTAAGTGGCATTAGTTTTGTAACTATGTTCATACTTTCAAAGGTTATTTTGGCTATTCTAGGTCCTTTGCATGTCCACACAAATTTTACAGTCAGTTTGTCAATTTCTACATAAAACCTTGCTGGGATTTTGATGGAGACTGTGTGGAGACTGTGTTGAAACTGTGGATCAATTTGAAGATAATTAACAGCTTAGCAATATTAAGTCTTAAGACCATGAACAAGGTACATATTAATATCTCCATTTACTTAAGTCTTCTCTGTTTTCTCTTAGCAATGTTTTGTGGTATTCAGTGTACAGGTCTTTTACATGTTTATCCAGATCTATCCCTAAGTACTTTGTATTTTTCATGCTATTATAAATGGTATTTAAAATTCAATTTCTGATTGTGTGTTACTAGTATACAGAAATTCAATTGATTTTTATATATCGATCTTGTCTGCAACCCTGATAAAATCACTTATTAGTTCTGTTATCTTTTTGGTAGATTCTATCAGATTTTCTATAAATGACATTAGCATGTCATTTGCAAATAAAAAGAGTTTTATTCATCCTTTCCAATCCAAATGCTTTTTCTCTTTCTTGCCTTACTGAAAAAGCTAGAACCTCCAACATAGTGTTTAATGGAAGTAGCAAGAGCTGACATTTGTCCCAGACCTTAGGGAGAAAGCATTCAGTCATTCTCTATTAGGTTTGATGATATCCGTAGTTTTTCTGTAGATGCCCTTTGTTGGGTTGAGGAGGTTCCCTTCTTTTCCAGGTTTGTTGAGGATTTTTTTTTTTAACCAGGAATGTTAAAATGTTGGATTTTGCCAAATGTTTCTTTTGTGTCTATAGAGATAATCACATGATTTTTCTTTTTCAGTTTGCATATATGGTGAATTACATTGATTGCTTTTCAAATGTTAAACCAACCTTGAATTACTGCTATAAATCTCACTTGGAAATTATGCATTATCCTTTTTTATATATTGTTTAATTTGACTTTCTAAATATTGTAAAATATTTTTGCATTTATGTTCCTGAGGGATATAGGTCTATAGTTTTCTTCTAATGCCTCTGTCTGGTTTTCATATCAGGATAAAGTTAGACTCATAGAATGAACTGGACAGTATACTCTTTACTGCTGTATCTTTGAGTTCACTAATCATGTTTTCTGTAATGTCTCATCTGCTGTGAATCCTATGCAGTGTATTTTTCAACACAAACATTGCAGTTGTAAGCTCTAGAAGTCTGAATTAGGTCTTGTTTTTACTGTCTTATATGTCTCTACTTAACTTTTTGAACATGTGGAATAGTTACAATAACCATCTTAATGTCCTTACCTGCTAATTCTAACATCTTGTCCATCTAAATTGATTGATGTATTCCCTCACTGTGCCTCATATTTTCCTGCTTCTATGCATGCTAAACTGTGAATTTTACCTTTTGGTATTCCTATAAATAATCTTGAGCTTTATTTTGAAGTACAGTTAATTTAGCTGGAAATAGTTTGACCGTTGTAAGTCTTGGTCTTTGTTAGACAGGACTGCTGGAGTAGTACTTAATCTAAAGCTTAGCACTTCCCACTCCTGAGATCCCCCAAGTACTCTACCCAGTGCCCCTTGAACCCTGAGGTTTCCCAAGCTGGCCGGTGGGTACAGGCACTTTTCTCAGCCCTGTGTGAGTGCCATTTATATCTAATCCATTTGCTTGGTCTTTTACCTAGCCACATGTAGTTCTGTTCACATACATCCACTGGTCGGTACTCACCTGAATACTTGAGAGAGACCCTCTTCCTATCTCTAGAGCTTCCTCCGTGCATGCTGTCCTCTCTTGTACTCTGTCCTGTGCACTGTAGCCACCTGGGTCTTCCCAGATTCTCCCTTCTGGCTCTTCTACTCAGGGAGACCTCCGGGCTTGTCCTCGGTTCCTCTTCCCTGAGTCACACCCTGGAAACTCTCTCAAGTCAGAAAGGTGGGGTCATCATACAGCCCTCCTCCCTCAGGGATGACTGTCTTCTGTTGCCTGATGTCCAGTGCTGTCCAAACAGTAGTCTCATTTATTTTTTCCCCTTATTTTGTTTGTTTTAGGCAGGAGGGTAAATCTAGTCCTTAGCCTGCTTTATTCTATCTTGACCAGAAGCACAAGCCCCTAGCTTGCTTTCTGATACAGAGGAGATTTTCCAAAGGAATGCTTATAAAATTGACACATGTGGCATGTGCAGATTCAGGAATGTATAGTGATCAGGACAGAAAGGTCCCTGTACTTGTGGAGGTTACAGCCTGGTGGAGAATGATAGCCAAACAGCATAAAGCAACACATAAAGCCAACCAACATAAAGCATATATATGGTGCATTATATATATGTGTGTGTGTGTGTGTATATATATACACTGTGTGTGTGTGTGTGTATATATACATAGCAACTTCAGATAGTGCTGGGTAAATAAGGGTGATATGATGGTGGCCAAAAGGGAGTGGGGTAAACAGCTGGACAAACATTGGTCAAGAAATGTGTCTCTCAGGAGGAGAGATTTGAGCCAAATTATGAGGATGAAGCAGCTGTGTGAAGGTCCTCGGGAAGGGCAGTCCAGGCAGACAGATCCGAAAATATGAAAGTCCCAAGCGGGCAATGAGCTGCACCCATTTGCAGCAGAGAATGAGGCCAGCGTGGCCGGTGCGTAGTGAGGGAGGCAGGGGCCAGATCAGCCTGAACCTTACATATCAGGAAAAAAGGCATGCAGGGGAATATGGTAGAACTGTGCTCCAGCACACAAGGAAACATCAAAGTGAGACTTTCTTCACGTTCGTTCCTCTAAAATGATGCACAACAAACCTCAGAGAAATTGGCTTACCTTTCCTTGCCGCTGCAGAGCATTTGCAGCCCACCCGCTGTTGGCAAGCAGAATGGAATGGCTCCTAAGCCAACTGCTGTCCTGTAACTATTTTTGCACCTCATCCAAAGCAACCGCCCAACAGCACGCCCCAAGCGTTGCTGGCAAGACTTTCTCAGAATCTTAACCATCCTTGTCCCTCTCCATCCCCAAAAGGGAGGCTGCAGAGCTGCCTGCTGTTGGGCAGCTGCCATATTTCCTTCCTTCAGCCGAGGAACAGATGAAGTATTCAGTACTCTCTTTTCATTAGAAAATGTAGTGTAGGCCGTGTCTTTTTAGAGTGGGTTGCTGTTTACAATAATAAGGAGGACCATTTTCCAGTTTCCTTCCCCCGCGCCCTAGTGTAATTTGTTCTCTCCCTACACTTCGGCTGGGAGGCTGGATGAGACATCAGGAGACTTGCATAACCGGCATATATGAATAAACTTGATTTCAGTCCCAGCTGTGTGACTTACTCGCTGCGTGACCTTGGACGAGTCATTTAATCTACCCGAGATTTCATTTCTTTTCCTGAGACACGAGAATGCTGTTATCATCCCACACTCTCCTAGGGAAGCTGTTATTAACCACATTGATAATACAGGAGTCCTCCCTACCCAGATACGAGGCTTAGGTACCCACAAACCTCCGTGTAAGAGAATTAGGTGCTGAGCTGAGAACCCCTGGGAAAGCCGGGAGGGGGCAGAGCAAGAATCAAGAAATAAATACTTTTCCTCTTATCCAATTTTAAAAATATAAAGACTGTACTGAATTTAATAGCATTATCAATGGCATTACAACCATCCTGACTGAGCTGTAACGGATATGGGACAATTCTTTCTTATTTATCACCCATTGTTCACTGGGAATCTTCCAGGTCTTCCTTACAATTTCAACAAGATGATTGAAAATGTGTTTTCTTTTCTGAAAACAAAACACATTTTTAGTGCTAAGTCCTCCGTCCAAGCATTCCATGCCATCCTGGTTTTATGGTTCAGAAACCCTCCTCCTGGGTCCCATCTTGGTCCATAGAGTCCAAAGAGTTTGGGTATTTGAGAGGGGGAGCCCTGTGGTTAGTGTTTATTTAACCCGTGCTGCAGTGTGCAACCATGTTCAGGCAAAAGATGCTGGAGGTTGAAAAGCAATTGCAAGTAAAGTAACTTGGCCAAGCACTTTCATACTTTTGCTGTCATTTCACTTTGCACGGTTAGTATGATTATCATTCCCAGTTACTCTGACTGTGCAAAGTGGAGGCATCTGGACTTCAGAGAGGTCGGGGAATTGCTAAAGATCACAAAGATGAAGGGAAGGGACTCACACCCAGATTTCCAGCCCACACTCAATGCCCCTCTAAGCAGGTCAATCTTCAGGCTTTTGCTTTGTGCTCCTTGGTGCTTGCAACACAGTTTCTTATCTAATTTCTTCCCCTTTTCCCAGAGTTCACACCACCCCTCAATCGAGTCCCATCTGTGAATTTAATTAACCAGCTGCTGTCTCGAGATCTTCCAGATCATGAATTAAAATCTTCTTTGAAACCAGACCTAACCCTTTTGCCCTCAGCCACCCCTTGGCGACGTTTGAGCAGCTCTGAAGAGAGCTGTTTATTTTAATCCCACGTTATATGCTCCGTTTGCAGAGCAAGTTTTATAACTGCACTATCTCAAAAACTCCAGGGACAGATTTCCCCAGGGACAGATTGTGAGCCAGCTCTGAATCTGGTTTGCCAAAATCCAAACACAAGAAATTGCCTCCAAATGCTGCTGCTGTTATTATTATTGGTAATTAGAAAAAATATTGATAAAATTCACTATAGCATCTTTGGTTTAAATCCTAAACCTACTAATATATTTGATTATTAGGAAACTACATATATATATATATATCAGGAGACTAAAAATACCCATATATTATTCATTTTCATGCTGGAAACCAACATCTAGAAAGTTACCTTATAGAACTGAATCAAAATAAGGGAAAATGTTTATGTACAAAGATGCTCATTATCTTATATATTACTATAATAAATACTGGACCTATCTGATTCTATTATCTAACAGTACGAGAATGAGTGAATACATTCTGGTGCATCCATATTATGCTGCCATTAAGATCAACACTATGCAAATGCAAGGAAAACACTTGTAATATCAAGTGGAAAATAAAGAGGATAAAAAATTTAAAGTCTACAACAATTACATTACATAAAACCAGGCCAAAGACTGAAATGACCAGGAAAAAAAAGAAAACAGTCAATTTGGAGTTAGAAGATTGTGGAAAGGTTTATTTGCATGTTTAATTTTAAGTTAATATACATGGAACAAATAAAAGTAAGACTGCTGTAACTCAAAGTATTTTAGAAACACCTCGATGTTCATGGTGTGATGCAGGAGATTTGCACTAGTAGTTCTCTTATAGCAAATGTGCCAGTGCCTGTCCATAAACCTGGGACCCCACCACCTCAATCAGCTCTGAGGTACTTCCAACTGCCGGTATTCACATGTTTGTGTCTGAGAACATTTATCTGGACCCGCAGAAGGCCATGTGTGCATCAGGTTGGAAGAACCAAAGATTTGACACTTTCCTGGGAGCAGCCTTCAGCTACTCTCAGGGGTTGTAGGAACACTCAAGCTTTCTTGCCTCTCAGGTGTGCAATTCTGAGGTGGGTGTTTTGCACCATTGCCCAGATTCTAGCAAAGGGCCAAGGAAATTCACTACAGACAGGAAAGATTTTCTAACATTTAGGACCGGGACAACTTATTATCTATATGAGACAAAATAATACCAATTGCTACCTCACACCATATGTAAAAGGTAATTTGAGATAGATAATAGATCTAGGAATTAAATATATCTTCTAGAAGGAACACAGAAGACTATCTTTGTGATCGGGGCAGGTTAAAATTCTCAGACAGGAGATAGGAAGCAATGCACATAAAGAAGGAAAATTGCAGTTCATTCAAATTAAAGTCTTACCCATGATGACATCAAGACACTACCAATAAAATAAAAAGCAATCCGTAGGCTGCGATAAAATATTTACAGAGTATATTCCTGACAAAGAACTTTTATCAAGAATATATAAAGGACTTCTACAACTCAATAATTTTACAAAAACAACTTTAGAAATAGGCAAAAGATTTGGACAAAGGATGATCTATAAATACTAATAAGCAGATTAAAAGTGCCCAACGTCACTAGTCATCAGGTAAAAAGAAATTAAAACTACGAAGAAATACCAACACACGCTGCCTTGAATGGCTATAATTAAGGAAAACTGACAATGCCAAATGTTGATAAGGATGTGGAGCAGCTAGAACTCTAGTAACATTTTATGGAGGTAGGAGAGTAAAATTTTATGATAACTTTGAAAAACTCTGTCATTTTCTTTTAAAGTTTAACACATGCCTACTCTATCACCCAGAAATTCTCTCCTAAGTGTTTACCCAAGAGAAATGAAAGCATATGTTCACAAAAAGACTTATATAAGAATGTTAAAAGCAGCCTTATTCACAACAGCCCCAAACAGAAACAGCCCAAATGTCTACCAATAAGGGAATGTGGTATTGTCATACAGCAGAATATTACACAGTAAAAAGGAATAAATTACTGCTACAGGCAATGATATGCCTGAGTCTTGAAAACATTATGTTGTGTGAAAAAGGCCAGGCACAATCTTCCCATTCGTACGAGATTCTGAAACAAGCAAAAACAATCCATGGTGATAGAAATAAGCACAGTGGTTTCCCGGAAGGTAGTGATGGGGTAGTCACGACAAGGAAGGTACATAAAAGAAATCTGGGGTGGGGGTTGGTAGAAACGTTCTATATGTTGGTAAGAGTGTGTGTCACATTGATACTTCTGCCAAAACAACTTACAGCAGGTCCTCAAACAATGTTTCCTTCACTGACGTTTTGTTACGATGTTGATGGGAGAAAAGGAAGTTGGGGTTTGTTATATGTTTTTTCACTTAAAGGCACAGTTTCCAAGAACCTATCGACAAGGTGAAGTGAGAACTTACTGTGTGAGTGTACTTACATCCTTATACTTAAAAAATATGGTTAAAACATAACCATATATTGCTGCTAGCTCTTCACATCCGAGTGAGTCCACATTGCCATTTTTAACAGCTGTGTAGAATTCCACACAGAAGCTATGTCTTTATCTAACCAAACTTCTGGGTCATTTACAATTGTTTTAAGTTATTCACAATGGTTCACAACTGCTGTAAGTGCTAAACTCGGTCCTGGAGAGGGAGGGGCTTCCATGAAGACGGGAGAGGAGAAAAGGAAGTGGGGGCTTCAGACACAAAGGCAGGGGGACACGAGTCACTCTGCGAGGACGCGACCCATGATGTGCGTGCAGTGGAAAGGGCAAGATGGGAGAAGTGAATATGGTCCAGACACGCAGGCCTTAATGGCCAGTCTAAGGATTTGCACTTGATCCTGAAAGCTGGGGGAGCGCGTCAAAGGTTTGCATCAGTGGAGCGACACGAGCAGATTTCTTTTGTAGACAGGCCACTCCTTCCTGCCTGAGCATTTTGCTGTTTTATGCATGAAAACTCTGAGTATCTAATTTTGTCTGCTCAGGAAACATCTCCCACTCAAGACTGTAAGATCTGAATATAAACCAGGGGCAGCCAATAATTCCTTTTACTGAACCTGCGGATACCTTGGCTCTTTGAATAGCTATATCCTTTGGGGCCTGGCATAGCTTTCTGGTTCTCCCCTTTGGTCTAAGCACTGGCTTGTGGACAGACTGCGTGGCTCAGTGATGCCTTGCTTGTTTGGGCTGACACTGGTCTGGGGAGCAACAGCTGGCAGCAAGAAGTGGATGGACAGGATGGGAGTCTGGGGTGCTAAGGTGATATGGGGGTGAACGTCCTCCCACTCTGAGGATATGGACATTCTGAATAAAAGATAACCAAAATATCTTAGTAACCTACTCAAGCTCAAGAGTAAGAAAGTTAAGAAAGCAAGTGACAGAAATCAAATAAGGTCTGAAGTCAGAGAGGCAAGTGGGAGAAGCAGCAAGAAGGCTCACAGAGACTCAGCGGTAGGGAAGAGTCAACCCGAAGGAGCAAAGGAGACAGGGTGGTGGGCCCCAGATAAGGGGGAAAAGAGAAGCAAGAGCTCCGTGAAGCTGGGAGCCTGGAAGGGCTGCATGATCTGTAGAAAATATTCTTAACATCCCTCCCACACACCCAGGGAAGTGCAAGAAAACCTCGCCTTCTGGCAATGGCGGGAAAGTTACCTGACATCAGAACTGCAAGTCTGCATCAAACGTAGTTGGAAGGGAAAATTTATACCATCTATTTTGTGGAAATATAACAAAAGACAAGTCTCAAAGGAGTGAAAACTCTGAGAACCCAGTAGAAGAAACGCTGAAACAGGGGACACCATGAAATCTCTCAAAGATGAGTCAAAACCTTCAGCCACGTTTTCACAACATTAATTCTTCCAATCCACGACCACGAGGTGCCTTCCATTTCTGTTTGTTTTCCAATTCCCTTCATCCACGTCCTAGAGTTTTCAGTGTACAGATCTTTCACCTCCTTAGTGACCTTCTTCCTACGTATTTTATTCTTTCTGATTCCATTTTAAATGGGATTATCTTCTTAATTTTTTTGTAGAGTTCATTGTTACTGCACAGAAATGCAACTGATTTTCATATGCTGATTTTGTATCCTGCAAATTTACTGACTTCATTTATGAGTTCCAATTGTTTTTTGGTGGAGTCTTTAGGGTTTTCTGTATATAAGATGATGTCATTTATAAACAGACAAATTAACTTCTTCCTTTTTAATTTGCATGCCTTTTATTTGTTTCTTAAAAATTTTATAGGTACATAATAGTTGTACATATTTATGGGGTACATGTGATAATTTGATACAAGCATGCAATGTATAATGATCAAAAGATGGTAACTGGGGTGGATAGCCATCATCTCAAACATTTATCATTTCTTTGTGTTGGGAACACTCCAAATTCACTCCCCTAGTTATTTCTAAATATATAATAAATTATTAACTACAGTTGCCCTATTCTGCTACCAAACACTAGATCTTATTCCTACTATCTAACTATAATTTTGTACCCATTAACCAATCCCTTTTTATCCCCCCTCTTCACCAGCCTTCTAACCCTCTGGTAACCATCATTCTACTCTCTACCTCCATGAGATCAATTTTTAGCTCCTACATATGAGTGAGAACGTGCAATCTTTGCCTTTCTGTGCTCGGCTCATTTCACTTAACGTAATGTCCTCCCGTTTTGTTGCAAATGACAGGATTCCACTATTTTTTATGGCTGAGTAATAGTCATTGTGTATATGCACCATATTTTCTTTACCCATTTGATATGGTTTGGATGTCTGGCCCCTCTGAATCTCGTGTTGAAATTTAATCCCCAATGTTGGACATGGGGCCTGGTGGGAGGTGTTTGGGTTATGGGGGCAGACCCCTCATGAACAGCTTGGTGCCCTCCCCCCATGATAATGAGCGAGCGCTCACTTTCTTAGCTCATGCAAGAGCTGGTTGTTTGAAAGAGCCTGGAAACACCTCCTTCCTCTCTTGCTCCTTCTCTTGCCATGTGATGTGCCTGCTCTCCCTTCCCCTTCCATCTTGATTGGAAGCTCCTTGAAGCCCTCACCAGAAGAGATGCTGGAGCAATGCTTCTTGTACAGACTGTAGAACTGTAAGCCAAATAAACCTCTTGTCTTTATAAATTATCCAGCCTCAGGTATTCCTTTACAGAAGCACAAAACAGACTAACACACCATCCATCCATTGATGGACACTTAGGTTGATTCTATACTTTGGCTATTGTGAATAGTGCTGCAATAAACATGGGAGTGTAGATATCTGTTTGATAAACTTATTTTGTTTCTTCTGGGCATACACCCAGCAGTGGGATTGCTGGATCATATGGTAGTTCTACTTTGAGTTTTCTGAAGAACCTCCATACTGTTTTCCATAGTGGCTATACTAATTTACATTCCCACCAACAGTGTATCAGTGTTTCCCCCTTCTCTGAATCCTTACCAGCCTCTGTTATTTTTTGTCTCTTTGATAAAAATTATTTGAACTGGGAGAGGTGATATCTCACTGTGGTTTTGATTTGAATTTCTCTGATGATTAGTAATGCTGAGCATTTTTTTATACACCTGTTGGCCATCTGTATGTCTTCTTTTGAGAAATGTCTATTCACCTCATTTGTACATGTTTCAATCAGGTTATTTGTGTTTTTTTTCTATTGAATTGTTTGCGTTCCTTACATTAATATAATCTAGTTATTAATCCCTTTTCAGTTGAATAATTTGTAAATATTTTCTCCTGTTCTCCAGTTGTCTCTTCATTTTGTTGATCCTTTCCTTTGCTCTGCAGGAGATTTTTAGTCTGATGTGATCCCATTTGTACATTTTTGCTTTGGTTGCCTGTGCTTTTGAGGTCTTATTCAAGAAATCATTGCCCAGATCAATGTCCTGAAGCATTTCTCCAATGTTTTCTTCTAGTAGTTTCATAGTTTCAGGTCTTACATTTAAGTCTTTAATCCATTTTAAGTTGATTTTTACATATGGTGAGAGAGAGGGGTCTAATTTCATTCTTCTGCATATGGACATACAGTTTTTCCAACACCATTTGTTGGAGACTATCCTTTCCCCAATGTATGTTTTGGCATCTCTGTCAAAAATAAGTTGACCATAAATGCATGGATTTATTTCTGGGTTCTCTATTCTGTTCTATTGCTCTATGTGTCTGTTTATATGCCAATACCATGCTGTTTTGGTTACTACAGCTTTGTAGTATAATTTGAAGTCAAGTGATGTGATGCCTTCAGCTTTTTTCTTTTTGTTTAGGATTGCTTTGACTATTCTGGGACTTTTGTGTTTCCATATAAATTTTAGGATTTTTTTTCTATTTCTGTGAAGAATCTCATTGGTATTTTGATAGGGATTGCATTGAATCTGTAGATTGCTTTGGGTACTATGGACACTTAAACAATATTGATTCTTCCAATCCATGAACATGGGATATCTTTTCTTTTCTTTTTTGTTTCCTCTTCAATTCTTTTATGTGTGTTTTATAGATTTCATTGTAGAAATCTTTCACTTTTTTGTTAAGTTCATTCACATATAGATATATATTTTGTAGCTATTATAAATAGGATTGCTTTCTTGGTTTCTTTTTCAGATTGTTATCTGAAAAAGTATACATTTTTCCTTCCAACTACATTTGATGCAGAATTGCAGTTTTGATGTCAGTCAGGTAACTTTCCCACTATTCCCTGAGTAGATGGTAGGGTTTTCTTGTACTTCCTTGAGTGTATGGGAAGGATGTTGAGTATATTTTCCACAGATGATGTTGTTGGCATATAGAAATAATTTTTGTATGTTGATTTTGTATCCTGAAATTTTACTGAATTTGTTTGGCAGTTCTAAAAGTTTCTGGGTGGAGTCTTTAGGTTTTTCTAAATATAATATCCTATCATCTGCAAACAAGGATAATTTGACTTATTCCTTTCCAACTTGGATTCCCTTTATTTCTTTCTCTTGTTTAATTGCTCTGGCTAGGACTTCCAGTACTACATTGAATAAAAGTGCTGAAAGTCAGCATCTTTGTCTTGTTCCAGATCTTAGAAGAAAGGCTTTCAGTTTTTCCCCATTTACTATGATACTATCTGTGGGCTTGTTGTATGTGTCCTTTATCATGTTCAGGTATGTTTCTTCTATACCCAGTTTGTTGAGAGTTTTTATCATGAATGTATGTTGAGTTTTATTGAATTTTTTTGGCATCTACTTAAATAATCATATAGTTTTTGTCTGCTGTTATGTTGATGTGATGTATCATGTATATTGATTTGCCTATGTTGAACCATTCTTGAATCTGTGGGATGAATCCATGGGATGAATTGATCATGATGAATGATCTTTTTAATATGTTGTTGAATTTGGTTTACTAGTATTTTATTGAAGATTTTTGCATCTATGTTCATCAGAGATATTGGCCTGTAGTTGTTGTGTCTTTCTCTGGTTTTGGTATCAGGGTAATGCTGACCTCATAGCATGCATTTTGAAGTATTCCCTCCTCTTTGATTTCTTGGAAAATTTTAATTTTGAGTAGGATTGGTATTATTTCTTTTTTTAAATGTTTGGTAGAATTCAATCAGTGAAGCCATCAGGTCCTGGGCTTTTCTTTGATGGGAGACTTTTTATTACTGCTTCTATCTTGTTACTTGTTATTTGTCTATTCTGGTTTTCTATTTCTTCATGGTTCAATCTTGGTAGATTGTATGTGTCTAGGAATTTGTCCCCATTTCTTCTAGGTTTTCCAATTTATTGGCATATAGTTGCTCATATATTCACCAATGATCCTTTGACTTTCTGTGGTTTCAGTTATAATGCCTCATTTTTCATCTCTGATTTTATTTATTTGGTTCTTCTCTCTTTTTTTATTAGGTTGGCTAAAGGTTTTTTAATTTTGCTTGTATTATCTTTTTTAAAAAACAACTTTTAGTTTTGTTGATATTTTGTATTTTTTGGTCTCAATTTCACTTATTTCTGCTCTGATCTTTATTATTTTTTTTTCTAATAATTTTGGGTTTGATTTGCTCTTGAATTTGTTTCTTTAAGGAACATCAAGCAGATTCAACCCAAATAATACTACCTCAAGACATATAATAATCAAGCTTTCAAAGGTCAAGGACAAAGAAAGGATACTAAAAGTAGCAAGAGTTAAGAATAAAATAACATATAAAGGAGCTCTGATACATCTGGCAGCAGACTTCTCAGTGAAAATCTTACAGGCAAAGAGGGACTGGGATGACATGTTCAAAGTGCTGAAGAAAAAATCTTTCAATCTAGAATACTGTATCCAGCAAAGTTATCTTTCAAACACGAAGGAGAAATAAAGACTTTCCCAAACAAAAGCCGAGAGAATTCATCAAGCCAGACCTGTCTTACAAGAAATGCTAAAGGGATTTCTTCAATCTGAAAGAAAAGGATGCTAATGTGCAATAGGAAATCATCTGAAGGCACGATACTCACTGGTAAAGGTGAGTACACAGACAAATGCAGAATACTCCAATACTATAATTGCAGTATGTAAACCACTCACATATTTAGTAAGAAGACTAAAAGACAAACATCAAAAATAATAACTAAAACAATTTGCTAAGAGATAGACAATATAAAAAGATATAAATGAGATAACAAAAAGTCACAAAGAGGGGTTGATGGAATTAAATTGTACAGTTTTTTAGTTTTCTCTTTGTTTTTTCCCCTTTTCTTTGGGATCAGAGTTAAGTTTTCATCAGTTTAAAATCATTGGTTATGATATTTTTTGTAAGCCTCATGGTAAACACAAAGCAAAAACCTATAATAGACACACAAAATAAAAAGCAAGAAATTAAAACATACTACCAGAGAAAAATCACTTAGAAAGAAAAACAGGAAGAAAGAAAGAAAAAAAAGGAAGAGAAGACTAATAACCAGAAAATGAATTAAAAAACGGCAATAATAAATCCTTACCTATCAATAATAACACTGAGTGCAAACGGACTAAATTTTCTAATTAAAAGACACAGAGTGGCAGAATGGATAAAAAAAAAAGACTCAAATATATGTGGCCTATAAGAAACTCATTTCACCTATAAAGACACACATAAACTGAAAATGAAGGGATGGAAAAAGATATTCCACACAAATGTCAACCAAAAAAAGAGTAGGGTAACTATACTTAAATAAGATAAAATAGAGTTCAAGACAAAAACTATAAAAAGAGCCGAAGAAGGTCATTATATAATGATAAAAGAGTCAATTCAATGAGAGGGCATAACAGTTGTAAATATATATGCACCCAACATTGAAGCACCCAGATATATAAAGCAAATATTATTAGAGCTGAAGAAAGAGACAGACCCCCCAATACAATAATATGTGGGGACTACAGCACTGCACTTTCAGCACTGGACAGTTCATCTAGACAGTAAATCAACACAGAATCATCAGACTTAATCTCCATTATAGACCAAATGGACCTAATAGATATTTACAGAACATTTCATTCAACAGGTGCAGAATATACATTTTTCTCATCAGTACATGGAGCATTTTCCAGGATAGACCATATGTTAGGCCACAAAACAAGTCTCAAAAAACTCAAAAAAATTGAAATCATATCAAGTATCTTTTCTGACCACCATGGAATAAAACTAGAAATCAATAAATAAGAGGAACTCTGGAAACTATACAAATAACATGGAAATTATACAACATGTTTCTGAATGACCATTGGGTCAATGAAGAAATTAAGAAGGAAATTTAAAAATTTATTAAAATTTATTAATAAAAGTGGAAACACAGCATATCAAACAAAACCTATGGGGTAGAGCAAAAACAGTACTAAGAGAGAATTTTATAGCAATAAACACCTATATCAAAAAAGCAAAATGACTTTAAATAAACACTCTTTATCTTGCCTAACTGCTCTGGCTAGGACCTCCAGTGCTATGTTGAACAGAAGTGGCAAGAGTTAGTAACCTTGTCTTATTTCTGGCCTTAGAGGAAAATCTTTCAGCTTTTCACTATTATGATGTTAGCTATGGGCTTACCATATGTGGTCTCTATTATGTTGAGGTACATTCCTTGTGAACCTAATTTGTTGATAGTTTTTATTATGAAAGTATGTTGACTTTTATCAAATGCTTTTGATATTGATCTATTTACATGATTTTTATCTTTGTTAATGTGGTATATCACATTCATAGATTTGCATATATTGAAACATCCTTGTATCCCAGGAATAAATCCCACTTGATCATGGTATGTGATCCTCTTAATGTGCTGTTGAATTTGGTTTGCTAGTGTTCTGTTCAGGATTTTTGTATCTATGTTCACCTGCATCTCCATGTTCATCACAGCATTATTCATAATAGCCAAGATTTGGAAACAATCTAAGTGTTTTTGATAGATGAATGGATAAAAAATTGTGATATATAAATGTAGATACACATGTAAAAAAATATATATATAAATATATAGAATATTAATTATTAATTAAGGAAAGGAAATCCTGCCACTTCCAACAATTTGGGTGAACCAGGAGTACATTATGCTAAGTGAAATGAGCCAGACACAGACACAGAAAGATAAATACTGTATTTGTCTTTATAATACTATGTTATTTCACTTACATGTGGAATCTAAAAAAGTCTAACTCATGGAAGCTGAGAGAGTGGTTGCCAGGGGCTGAGGGTAAGGTGGGAGGAATGAGGAAGTGTTGGTCAAAGGGTAGAAACTTTCAGTTATAAGAGGAACAAGTTCTGGGGCTCTAATGTACAGCAGGGGTGGTGACGGATGTGTTAATTAACTTGATTGTGGCACTCATTACACAGTGTGTATGTTTATGAAATCATCATGTTGTACACCTTGAATATATACAATCTTTAGGGGTCAATTAAATATTTTAAAGTTGAAAGAATTTCAATTACACATTAGATTTTAGGAATTAGCATCTCAATAAATAGAGATAAAGGGAACAATCTGAAAGGGATCTGAAGATAAGTATTTTCAAAATATTTAAAGAAATATAAGAAAGAATGGAAGCCACACGTCAAAAATAGAACTTAAGGAAAAAAACAGCAAATTTGAAAAATAATGAAATTGCCCAAACTATGTGTTGATGACTATCCTTGTCAGTGAGAAAAATGCATCAAGCCCTACATTCAGGAGGAGGAAACCACAAATAAGTAAATATTGAAAATGATTTCTGCAGCGATCAATGCCACCTGATCATGCCAGGCCAGTGGACACGAACACTGACAAAACTTACAACTAACAAAGTAACACCCTGACCCAGCATGAAGGAAAGAAGCAAGAATGTTTGGTGACATGGGTACCACACAGAATATCCAAGTGAGTAGGCATAAAAGAGAAGTGTTTATTTCACCATAATTTCATTAAGACTAAGAAGGAGCTAAGATACAATCACACCTTCTTAAGTAAAGCAGCCAAAGCTCAGTTCTTGATGCCCAAACCTCCTACTTTTCTTGAACTCAAATAGCTCCTTCTCAATATACCTCAGAGAATCTTCTCCAGAAATTCAATTTCTATCATTATATGAATGCAGCAATTTTTAATGGAAAGTTTTATTGTAATCTAGTTCTAAGGACTAAAACAGAGACATCCTATGTGCTATTAACCCAGTTTCCCCAAAATAGTAACATTTTGCAAAACTATAGTAAAATATAATATTACAACCTGACATTGGCATTGATACAATCCATCCATCTTATCCATATTTGCCCAGCTTTACTTATATTAATGTGTTTGTGTATTTAGTTCCATACAATTTTATCACATGTGGCTTCCTGTACCCACCACCACAATCAAGGTAATGAACAATTCCATTACCACAAGGACCCTGGTGTTGTCCTTTATAACCATACCCACCTCTACCGCACTGCCTACTCCACCCAATCACCCCTCCCTAACCCTCTGCAACAATTAAGCTGTTCTCTGTTTCCAAAAATTGTTTTTTTTAAAAATGTTATGTAAGTGGAATCATATAGTATGTAATCTTTTGGGATTGGCTTTTTTCACTCAGCATAATTCTTTGGATATTCATCCAAGTTGTTCTGTGTATATAGTTTATTCCTTTTGAGTGCTGAGTAATGTTCCACGGTATACATGGTACAACAGTTTATTTAACCATTCGCTTGTTGAAGGACGTATGGGCTGTTTTCAGCATTTGTCTATTACCAACAAAGCTGTTATGAACACATGTGTACAGGTTTTGTGTGAACATAACTTTTCATTTCTCTTGGATTAATGCCAGAGAGTACAATTGCTGGTCATTTGGTAGTTGCATGTTCAGTTTTATAAGAAACTGCAATGCTGTGAAAGTGTTTTACTGAGAGGCTGTATAGTTTTATATTCCCACCATCAATGTATGAGTGATCCAGTTTCTAACATTCTCACTAGGTTTGGTGTTGTCACAATTTTTTAATTTTAGTCATTCTGACAAATGTAGAGTGATTTATCATTGTGGTTTTAATTTGCATTTCCCTCATGGTTAGTGATGCTAAACATCTTTTCATGTGCTTATCTGCCATCTGTATATCCTCTTCAGTGAAATGACTGTGTATGTTTTTTGCCCATTTTCTAATTGAATTGTGTGTGTGTTTCAATACAGTTTTTTATTTATTTTTATTTTTTGTTTGTTTTTTTCCCTATTCTGCATACTTGTCCTTTGTCAAATGTGTGATTTGCAAATATTCTCTAATACTCTGTAGCCTGTCTTTTCTTCTTCTTCATAGGAGCTTCTGCATAACAAAAACTTTTAATTTCAATGAAGTCCATTTATTAATTTTTTCATCAAGCTTTTGATGTTGTCTAGGAACTCTTCACCATGCCCTAGGTCATGATGCTTTTCTCCTTTGGGTTTTTTTTTCCTATAAGTTTTATAGTTTTACATTTTACATTTAAGTCTATGATCTATTTTGTTATTTTTTATAAAAGATGTGAGGCTTAGTTTCTTTTCGTTTTGCTTTTGTCTTTGCCTATGGATGTTCAATTGCTCCAACACTATTTGTTGAAAAGGCTGTCCTTCCATTGAAATGCTTTTAAGCCTGTGCCAAAAATCAATTGAGCATATTTGTGGTTCTATTTCTGGGAGTTCCTTTCTATTTCATTGATCTGTATTTCCATTCCTCCGCCAATACCACACTGTTTTGATTACTGTAGCTATAGAGTAGGTCTTATTATTAGGTAGAATGATTCCTTTATCTTATTTCTTCTTTGTCAAGATTGTTTTAGCTAATTAGTAACTGTACCTTTCCATATAAATTTTAAAGTAGGTTTGTCTATGCCAAAATAAAGCCTTGCTAAGATTATAAGAATTTATTGATTGATTGATTGAGAGAGGGTCTCACTTTATAGCCTGGGGTAGAGTGCAGTGGTGTCATCATATCTCACTGCATCCTCAAACTCCTGGGCTCAAGTGATCCTCCTGCCTCAGCCTCCCAAGTAGCTGGGACTACAAGCGTGTGCCACCACGCCCAGCTAATTTTTCTATTTTTTTGTAGAGACAGAGTCTCACTATGTTGCTCAGGCTGGTCTTGAACTCCTGCCCTCAAGCGATTCTCCAGCCCTGGCCTCCCAGAGTTCTGGGATTACAGGCATGAGCCATTGCACCGGCCAGGAATTTCTTTAAACCTTTAAAATTAATTTGGGGAGAACTGATATATTTAGTATGTTGAGTTGATCAATGCATAAAGATGGTATGTCTTTCCATTTATTTAGGTTTTCTTTGATTTTCTTTCATCAGCATTTGTAGATTTCAGCACAGAGAGCCTGTAAGTGTTTTGTTATGTGTATACTTAACTATTTCATTATATTTGGAGTGATTGTAAAAGACACTGTGTTTTAAACTTGGTTTCTTCATGTTCATTGTTAGTATATAGAAATGCAGTTGATTTTTGTATATTGATCTTGTATCCTACAAAATTCCAAAGTTCTAGGAATTTTTCTGTGTACATTATTTTAGGTTTCCTGTGCAGAAAATCATGTCATCAGAAAATAGAACAGTTTTTATTTCTTCCTTTCCAATATATACACCTTTCTATTCTCTTTTCTTGCCTTATTACACTGACTAGAACTTCTAACACTATATTGAGTAAAAATGATGAGAGTGGGCATTCTTGCCCTGTTCCCAATCTTAGGGAAAAGCATTCAATCTTTCACTATTAAGTATGATGTTAACTTTCAGTGTTTTGTAGATACACTTTACTAAGTTGAATAGTTTCCCTCTATTCCTAACCTGTTGAGAGATTTTATTGTGAATGAGTATGGGATTTTATCAAATTTTTTTTCTTACAACAAATGATGTGATCATACAATTATTTTAGATTGTTAATATGGCAGATTACATTGATTAATTTTTAAATGCGGAAACTTACATATCTGGAAAAAATCCCATTTGGTCATGGTGTATGACTCCTTTTATACATTGCTGGATTAAGCTTGATGATATTTTGTTGTGGACTTTTGAGTCTGTATTTATGAGAAGTATTGGTCTGTAGTTTTCTTTTTGTGTAGTGTCTTTGTTTTGTTTTGTTATCAGGGTAATACTGGCTTCATAAGATGAGTTGGAAGGTGCTCTACCCACTTCTATTTTCTGGAAGAGATTGTGTAATTCTCCTATGTTTGGTGGAATTCTCCAGTGGGAGGCTCTCTGGGCCTGGAGATTTCTCTTTTTAAGAAATATAAAATTGCAAATTAAATTTCTTTAATGGTAATAGGGCTATTCAGATTAGCTATATCATCTTAGTTGAGTTTGGGTATTTTGTGGTTTTCAAGGAATTGTTGCATTTCCTCTATGGTGTTGAACTCATGAATGTGAGTTGTTCTTGGTATTCCCTTATTATCCTCTTAAAGGCTGCGAGATCTGCAGTGACAGCCCCTGTTTTAATCCTCATGTTGATGATTTGTGTGTTCTCTTTTCACCTTTGCCAGTCTTGTTAGGACTTCTTCAATTTTATTGATTATTTCAAAGAACAGCTTTTTGTTTTATTGATATTCTCTGCTATTTTCCTATTTTCGTTGCCATTCTGCTTTTATCTCTATTATTTCCCTCCTGCTTGCTTTGAGTTTAGGTGGCATTCCTTTTTCTAATGTCTTGAGCTAGGAACTTAGATTATTTATGTGATACCTTTCCTAATTTCTAATATAAGCATTGAATGCTATAAATTTACCTTTCAGTACTGATTTGTTGTTTCCCACATATTTGATATATTGTATTTTTATTTCCAGTCAGCTACATGGATTTAAAATTTTTTCTTTAAGACCTCCTGATTGATCCATGAACTATATTAGGAGTTTGCTGTTTAATTTCCAAGTGTTTGAGATTTTCCCTTTCATCTTTCTGTTATTGATTTCTGGTTTGATTCCATTATGGTCAGAGAGAACACACTGAATGATTATAATTCTTCTATATTTGTTAAGGTTTGTTTTATTGCCCTGGATATAGTTTATTCTGGTGAATTTTCCAGGGTACTTGGAAAAAAAGCATATCCAACTGTTGTTGGATTGTGGTGTGTTCAATATATAACATTCAGATTCTGTGGGTTGATTGCATTATTTAGATCTATGTTCTTGCTGAGTATCTGAGAAGGGAGTTATTTTGTGGGAGAAGTATTGAAGTATCCAACTATAATTATGGATTTGTCAGTTTCTCCTTTTAGCTCTATCAGTTTGTGCTCTGTATGTTTTGAGACTCTGTTGTTTGGTGTATACACATTTAAGATCATCATGCATTTCTGCTGGATTGATTCTTTTATAACTATGTAATATTTCTTCTTGAATCTAGTAATTTTCTTTGTTTAGAAGTTGACTTTATCAAATGTTAATATACCCACTCCTACTTTTAAAATTAATGTTTATATAGTACTTCTTATTCCATCCCTTTATTTTTTACTAACCTATGTTGTTGAATTTGAAGTTTCTTACAAACAGCATAGAGTTGTATTTTTATCCACTCTGTCATTCTTTTTCGTTTGGTTGGTGTATTTCAACTATTTACATTTAAGGTAATTATTAGTATGCTAATGCTTTAGTCTGCATTTTTATTATTTGTTTTATGTTTGCTTCCTCTGATTCTTGTTCCTCTGTTTCTATTTTGTTGCTTATCTGTGGGTTACTTGAACATCTTTTTAAGATTCTATCTTGATTTGTATTTATGGTTTTTGTGAGTTTATCTCTTTGTATAGTTTCTTGGTGGTTGCTCTAGGTATTACAATATACATATGTAATTTTTCATGGTCTAGTAGTATCATAATTTTACCACTTCAAGTGAAGGGTGGAAACCTCAGTTTTTCATTTAGGTCTCCTTACCTTCCCCATGTTTAATATTATTGTCTTGAATATTAGGAGGTGTTAATACTTTTGTTTCAATAGTCAAATATAATTTATAAAACTCCTAAAGAAAAGGACAGTCTATTATATGTACCTGTATTTTTGCTGTTTCCGTAATTCCTTCTTCCTTCCTGGTGCTCAAAGGTACTTTTATTTATTTTATTTTTGTTTGGAGAACTTCTTAAACTAATCTTTAAGGATAGGTCTGCTAATTAACAAATTCTTTTGGTTTTCTTTCATGTGAGAATATCTTTATTTCCCTTTCTTTCCTAAAAGATAGTTTCACCAGATATAAAATTGTTGGTTGACAGTTCTTTCCTTTCTGCACTTGAAAAATGTTATGCCATGTCCTTCTGGACTCCATGCTTTCAGATGAGAAATCTGTTGACATTTTAATTGGTGTCCCCTATAGATAATGCATCATTTCTCTCTCACTGCCTTCAAGACTTTTTTCTTTCTCTTTAGTTTTCAGAAGGTTAATTATGATGTGACTTGGTTTGGGTTTCATTGGGTTTATCCCTTTTGGGGTTTGCTCAGATTCTTGAATCATATGTTTAGGTCTTCTATTAAATTTTGGGAAAATTCAGCCATTATTTTTTCAAATACTCTTTCAGGCTCTCTCTCTTTCTTATTTCCTTCTGATATCCTAATAACACAAATATTCCTGAAGTTCTATTCATTTTCTTTTTCAGGTACTCTCTCTGTGTTGTTTAGATTGGGTGAATTCTATTGATTTGTCCTCAAGGTCACTGATTCTATCCTTTGTCATCTGTACTCTACTATTGAGTCCATCTAGTGACTATAATTTGTGTTATTGTATTTTTCAGTTCTATAATTTTCTTTTGGTTCTTTTTTATAACATCTATTTCTTAGCTGAGACTTTCTCTTTTTTTATTTGTTTGAAGTGAAACTGTAATTGATTGTTGAAACATTTTTATGAAGGCTGCTTTAAAATCCCTGACAGATAATGCCAACATCTGATTCATCTTACTGTTTGTGTCAGCGGATTGTCTTTCTCATTCAAGTTATAATTTTCCTGGTTCTTGATATGACAGGTGATCTTCTATTGTATCCTGGACATTTTGTCTATTATATTAGGAGACTCTAATCCTAATAAATCTGGAATAAATCTTTTATTCTGGCAGACAATCACCCCTGTCTAGGTTTAGTGTGCAGGTCTTGGTCTTCTTTTCCAGGCTACGGGCCCAGTGGAAGTTTTCAGAGCCTTTTCAGTGTTATTTTGGTCTGCTTGGTTTATCTCAGGTTGCTAGGGCTTTCACTAGCCCTTAGTGGTGCTCACTGAAGGTGCAGAAGGTTTCCACAGGTCAGATGCTGGATGTCTCTGGGTGAGGAGGGGAGTCTCAGGCCCACGGGGTCAAAGAGGCTTCTTGGTCTTCCTGCTTTTAGTGACCAGGTCCCTGCTGCTGCTCCTGCCCTCATCTCCAGGTGGGAAAAGAGCCCAAGGTCCACGGGGATGAGGAGGTTTCCATCTCCTGACACTTGTAGCAGGATCCTGCTTGCCTGGGGGGACAGAGAGCAATTCCTGCTCCAGGCCACTTGTTACGGGGTGAAGCCCCTACCGTTGTTCCCAGTTTTCCCTCTGCTGTGGATGGGGGAGGGGAATCTCAGGCCCACAGGGACAAAGAGGTTCCTGGATCAGGCCACATGTTTTGTTCTCTCCTGCCTGTTCCTTTTGGCCACTTCAGTATCTCTCCTCCAGGGATGAGTCGCAGGCCCTGCAGGGATGGGCAGCACCTCCCTTGTTTGCTTATTGTTAGTGGGGCTCGTGATTGAGGATTGATCCCTCTTGTCACTTTTTCTGGCAATCTAAACACAAGACTACGTGGTGTTTTCAGAAGGACTATTCAGCCCGGGAAAGGAATGGGCCTACCTGGGCTGCCTTCCAGTTCCAGGTTGGAGGTCAGGAGAACTGAGTCTGGGTCACTGTGTTCTGTTGGATGGGGCATGTGAGACATTCTATTGCTGCATTGTTCCTCCAGTTCTGCCTCACAAACAAGTTTCCCTTCTTCTTACCAATTTTCAGAGATCTCCTTTGGTTGTTCCCAGCATTATTTTGAAGAACTATAGTTGTGATTAGTGGGGAGGAACAAGGAGAGATAGTCTACTTCATCCTGCCTAGACCAGAAGTCTTGATTTTTACACTTATAAATGTATTTTTTCTTGTGTACTTATGCTCATAGCAGATTTACTTGTAATATCCTCAAATTGGAAACTACTTAAATAATTTCTATGTAGAATAATTGTGACATGTTCACATGTGGGATACTACAAAGCAGTAAGAATGAACAAATTACAACCACAAGGAGAAATACAAGTAAATCTTCCCAACATGATGTTGAACAAAAGAAACCAGAGACAAAAAAGAACATACTGTGTGATTCCATTTTATGTAAAGTGAAGAAACAGACAGAAGTAATGTATACTGTTAGAAGTCAGGCTGGCAGTGATTTGGGGGAAGGACCAATGACTGCAGGGACATAAAAAAGTCTTCTATGTTGCTAGTAATATTCTGTTCATGACCTGATGCTGGCTACATGAATGTATTTCATTAATAAAGCTGTATATTTGTGACAGATGCACTTACATATATCTTACACTTCTGTGATGATTAATTTTATGTGTCAACTTGACTGGGTTATGAGGTACCCAGATATTTAGCCAAACATTATTCTGGGTGTGTCTGTGAGAGTGTTTTTGGATGAGGTCAATGTTTAAATCAATAGTCTGAGTAAAGCAGGTTGCCCTCCCTAGGGAGAGTGGGTTTCATCCAATCAGTTGAAGGCATGAATAGAACAAAAGGGTTGACCCTCCCCTGAGCAAGAGAGAATTCTTCCTGCCTGACTGCATTTGTACTCGAACTCAGTTATCAGCTCTTCCTGGATCTCCAGCCTTCTGGCCTTCCAGCTAGAGCTACACCATCAGCTCTCCAGGTTCTCGGGCCCTCAGATGCAGACTGGCACTAAACTGTTGGCTTCTCCTGGGTCTCCACCTTGCAACTAACCCTGCAGACTGTAGGACTCACCAGCCTCCATAATCGTGTGAGCCAATTCCTTATAATAAATCACATATATATTTGTATGTGTACATGTGTGTATATCTATATAAACACACTCATACATATATGTATATATGTGTGTGTGTTTCTGGGCTTCCACAGATTTCTATAGATGTATCAGCTAGCATTGAGCTGGAAAAGAAGCTCCGACTTAGAAATCAGCATTGGAGAGCCATTTTGAACTCTGTTTAGCTCTTAGGGTCTCAGTTTCTTCATGTGCAAAACTGTTGTGAACTTGAACAGACATCCTGAGAGCCTGCTGTGTGCCAGACACTGTGCTAGGTGCTTTATGTACTCTGCTAGTCCCCATAATATCCCTGCCAAGAAGGTACAGTCAATTCTCATTATTTGTGGTAGTTTTGTTCTACAAACCCATCATGAACACTGAATTAAAGATTACCCAACCATTGCTGCTAATGGAAACACAAGCTTCGGTTCCTGTGATACCCTGGTCACATTTTTATCAACCAATCAATACACAACCTTGTTTGATGTGCTTTAAGACACCTTATTTAATATATGTTGTTAATTCATTAACATTGAACTCATGGCCAATAGCACTAGAACTCATGCCTGAACAAAACTTAACTAACACATATTTTCTCTGTAAGGTACATCATAGCCTTCCAGCTGGGAATGTGTGTGTTGGCTGACTCAGATTTTTTGCCACTCCTTGCATGTCTGCAAATGACTGCCAAACTGCCCCTAGTGTTGATTTTCAGGTTACAAATAAATTTTAGTGAGTAGGTAAATTCACAAATACAGAATCCATAAATAATGAGGATCAACTGTATTCTTATCCATACTTTACAGATGCAAAAACCAAGGCTCAAAGAGGTTATGACATCATTCAGCTAGTAAGTAGCAGTGTGTGCCCTTCCACAATACAAGCCCAATTCACTACTTTCCCCCGGACTTTCCCTTACTCTTCCTGAGCTCGGTAACTCCCAGTGCACACATTCAGCCCAAGAACAGTTCCAAGAACAGCAGTAGGGATGGTGATCACAGCTCACACTTACTGAGCACTTATCATATGCCAGGTACTATGCTAAGTGCTTTGTATGTACTGACTCATTTAATCTTTACAACCACCTCTATGAATCAGTTATGTATGTTAATGTCATCACTGTAAACATGCAGAGTGGGTAAGTGATATGGCCAATGTCACCCAGCTTGTAAGAAGAAGATCCAGGATCCAAGTACCAGCTGCCTAAGTAAGTCCTTGGCAGGTATACTGCACACATATCCTGGTGCCTAACCCTAACCTCTACAGCAACACAGCATGCTGTGGGGGAAGTTACCTATTTGTCTTTCTGCTTTTCTCCAAAAGACTATGAGTTGCTGAGGACAAAAGCCATGTCTTATTCCTATCTGCGTCCCCAGGGTCTAGCCCAGATGCTGACATGCAGCAGGTGGTCAACAGATGATTCACAGATAAACAAATGAAGGAGTAAATACACGTACTTCTGTCTCTCCTGGTGCCCAGCACAGGGCCTGGCACACAGTTCTTGCCAGTAAGTGTTTGCTCAAGAAGAAAATGATCAACATTTTTTAAGAGCAGCGTCATTTTTCAGCAACAGAGAGAGGACTCTATGTTCTCAGATTGCGCCTGCCCCCCAGCCCCAGGCAGGCAATGGGGGCTGCTCCTCCTCCGAACTGCAACCAGATGCATCCTGGCTCCAAGAGAGTCCAGTTAATTAGACCCGTGTCTGCCAATAGAGAGAGTGGACAAACATGGGAGGAAATTGTTAGCAGCAAAGAGGAGGGGAAGGAGGGAGGGGAAGGGTGGGAAATCAGCAATTTGTTAGAGGCAATGAAACGGAGCGAGTTATGCCTCCTGCTAAATTACCATATGTGCTAATTGTATATGCACCAGTAATTGTTGGCTGCTGCTCATTTACATTTGATTATTATATTTGCAGTTTTTAATTGCATTTGAATATTGCTGCTGCTAGTACTGTCAAGATCATCATTAGCTGTCAGCAATCCTCAGTGCTTCTTCTGCTAATGAAACACAGATCTGCTACCAGGGACTCCATTTTATCCAGATATTGATGGCAATGGTAGTGATAATAATATTAACAACGGCTGCCATTCCGAGTGTTCGCTGTGTTTAGGGAGCTGTCCTAGGTGCTAGTTCGTAAGAAATCGTGCAGAATTTGAAGTTTGATAGAATTGGGGTTCATTCCTAGGTCAGTTATTTACTACTGTGTGATTTTAGGAAAGTTATTAAACCTCTCTGATCCTCATTTTTTTATGTGTAAAAATGGATACTTTGCAGAACTACTGGGCAGGTTAAAAACAATAGGTTAAAGAGTCCGATGCATGCCAGGGGCTTAATAAATGATCACTGTTATTACTCCCCTTTACCCAGAAACCCTCCATGTCTCCATTGCCACTATCTTTGCATAGGGCCTTACCCCCACTCACCGGGACTGATGCAACAGCTTCCTACCTGGTCTCGCTGCCTCCTTCCTCTCTCCTCCACCCGATACGCAGCCAGTGTTGCTAACATGCAAATCTAGATGCTTGTCTTTTCCATGTCCATAGACTTTTGATGGCTCTCTGAAGCCTCAGAACAAGTTCCAAGCCTTATAATTGGTGCACAAAGCCTTCATGAGCAGGGCCAGGCTGTGGTGATGCATGCTGTGAGGTGCTACCCAGACGCCCTTGTAGGACTGCAGGCTCATCGCCCAGCTGCTGGGTGTTCTGATGGCAGCCAGCCCTCAGCTCTCAGCCATGTTTAGAATTGCCTCAGCTAAACAGAGCTGCCTTGGCCAAGGTACTCCCCCTTTTATGGGCAGCCCACAGCAACTGGCTGGTCAACGTGGGTGTATAAAATCCTGGCCCCTTCGCCCCAACTCAGGATGACTCTGAAGGGCTGTCCAGCTTCAGAGCACCCCATGGGGTCATCTGAGGCTTCACTGAGACTGCACCAAGGCCAACCGTTCCCTCTGCTCAACTCAGCCTCCCTCTTCCTGCTGATGTTGGTCCCTAGGGCACTCCCTAATTAGCCCCCCCACCCCCCTGCAAACCTCCTTCTTGCTCATTTCCACCTCAGAGTCTGCTTCCTAAGAAACCAACTTGCAACACAGCCTGCTTCTCCAGATTTGTGTCCCTCCTCTCCTGACACGTGCCAGAGGTCTTTCCTTCCCAGACATGCCCTTTACTCCCCGGGTCCCTGCCTTTACTGTATGTGCTTCTCTCCCTTCCCAGAAGGCCCTTTCAAACTTCACAGCCTAGAGAGCTCCTACTCCTCTGGCAGGGTTCAGATCAAATGGTGCCTCCTTCAGGAAGCCTCCCCTGATCATTCTAGGCAGAGTTAAGGGCTGGGTCCTCTGCATCTTGCAAGGCCCGTTTGTGTCTCTCTGAGCACTGAGCTCTCTGTACTGCAACCTCCTGTTTAGCTGTCTGCCTCCCACACCAGCTGTGTGCTCCTTCTGGCCACTTCTCAAGCACCTCAGTGCCCAGCTGGGGTCTGGTATGCTGCAGAAACTTAGCAAATTTCTGTTTAATGTATGAAAATCTAGCCATGCCCAGTGCTAATGACATTTGGTAAGGGTGTTGCTAATTTGCACTGTTGGGGAAACTCAGAGGATGAAGCATTTGGCAGCTGTCTCCCTTTTCCACTTAATATAGACTGGAAGAAAATCTCATGACGTTGCAAATCTTAGTGTGTTTGGCTCCGTGTGCATGTGTGTGCGTATGTGTGCATGCGCACACACATGTGTATATGTTTGCATGTGGTTTCCACATGTTTTCCCTCAGAGGATAAGAGGCGTAAGGAGTAGGTCAGCATGACTTGATTCCCCAGCTGTACCCCCCCGGCTTAGCACACTCGGGCTACTCTGTGTGGTACTGTCTCGCCCCATCCCCTCCTGCCATGCCCCCAGGTCTGGTTCAAATAGTATCTTCTCCAGTAGCCCTTCCTGACCTCTGTGAGCAAGATTAGAAACTCCAGGCTCTGTGCTCCAAGGCCCCCTTGAGTAGATCCCCTTCTATTCTGCACTGAAACAGTCTTGGTGCATCTGTCTCTCTCACTAGAGTGTATCTTCCTGAAGGGAGAATTGTGCCTTATAGCCCTCTTCCCAGCCTGCGGCACACTGCCTGGCATTCTAAAGGTACAAGGAATGAGGAAGGAGACAGGTTTTAGAAATTATAATGAAAGTAACACACATTGAGAACTTTACTCTGTACCTGGCAATGTTTTGAGAGCTTCATGTGTGTTAACTCATTAAATTCTTATATAATTATGAGACAGTACTATTATTCTTTCTCTCTGCTTTATGAAGACAGAATGAGGAAACTGAGGCCCAGAGATGTTGGGTTACTTGATTGAGATCCACAGTTAGTAGGTGGTAGAACCAGAATCAGATTCCAGTGGTTGGATGCTGGGGCCTGAGCTCTAAACCACAAAACTACCCTGCCTCTGCTGTACTCTGGATATCCACTCAGTGAACATATACTTTCTGAGCACCTACTGTGTGGCAACCACAGCTTTGGGTGCCAAGAACATTCTGGAGAAGAAACAGATATAAAAATTCCTGTTTTCATAGAGCTTGCTCTCTAAATGAGGTAGACAGTCAATAAAATGGTAAACATAAATATATCAGGTATTGATCGGTGCTATAGAAAAAAATATAGGTGTGTGGGTAGATTTTTGAGGGTTGCAATTTTAGATGAGGTGGCCAGGGAAGGTTTTCTTGAGAAGCTGTCATTGAGTAAAGACCTGGAGGAGAAAGGGAGGTTGCTCTGTAAATATCCTGGAGAAGAGCATTCTAGGAAGAAGGTGCAGCAAGTGCCAAGGTCCTGAGGCAGGTGTCTGGGGAACAGAGGCTGTCAAGCCTGGAAAGAAGTAAGCAAAGCAGAAGATGAGGTTAGAGGGGTAACAGGTGGCAGATCACATGGGGCCGTGTAGACCACCGTGGGGAATTTGGCTTTACCTCTGAGTGGGGTGGGAAACACTGGGTGGGCTGAGAAAAGGAGAGTGATACAACCTGACTGAGACTTTAATACGATCACTCGCAGCTGCTCTGGGAATCCACTAAGGGGGGCAAGGGCAGAATTGGGGTAACCAGGCAAGAGGTTGTCGCTATCACCCAGAAGAGAGAGGATGGTGATTCGGACCAAGGTAGACGCTGGGGAGGTGGTGAGAAGTGGCTGGCTTCGGGATACACCAAAGACGGAGACAGCAAGATTTCCTTCTGGATTAGGTGTGGGTGGGAAAGAAGGAGAAAAACCAAGGCCACTGATGTTTGGGGCACACACGGAGGAGAGGAGCTGGGCTGCCTTTGGGAGCAGCAGCCGTGAGACAGGGCAAGAGCTGAGCAAGAGCACGGGAAGTCAGAGACAGGAAGGCGGGGCGCAGGTCCTGTACGCCCAGACAGGCCGTGGGACCTGACAAAATGAACACACGCCAGCAACGTTTACTGATAGCTGGGTGCATGTCACGCCCTGTTCAAATTATGTTAATACATTTAATCATGTAATTCTCTCACAACCTACGAGGTATGAACCATGATTATCCCAATGTGCTGAGAAGAAACTGAGACTTGGGAAGGTTCTGTAACCTGCCCAAGGTTGCATGGTCAGTAAATGACAGAGCCAGGACTTGAACCCAGGCTTGTCCGCTCTGCATTCTTAACTCTGACACTGTGTCACCTCTCAATATTGTTACAATTTTTGTCTTTATTCTCTGCCTTGATCCTCACAACACTGACAACTAACAGCTGTGAAGTACCTAACTGTGCTCCAAGCGCTGTTCTGAGTGTTTCCACTCAACATTCTCAGAGAGCCCAACGGTGAGCACAGAGAGGTGAAGTACCTGAGCAAAGTCACACAGCCAATAACAGAGGAGCTGGGATTTGAACTCAGGAAGTTAAATGTAATTTTACATCCATGTTTTGGAAAACCTCTAAAATAAGTCATTGAAGAGTAGCGCAGCAATACTACTCGTTGCATAAAAGGACAAGCGTCTCCCAAATATCCAATGTGACTAACATGAGCAGTGAAAATAGCCAGCAGTTTTCCAATGGTGGCCCTATGTTTAGAAAGCAAAAGGAAAAATGTAAGTGTCTTTTGTACTTAGCAAAATAAGGAACATCTACCATAAGACACACCGGGGTATGTTATTTCTCCAGGATCCTTTCTTTGCAATATGTGAGCTCTGGAAAGGCATCACAGATGCCCTTGGGCTGTGACTAAAGCTGAAAGCATGGGGCATCTGCCCTCCTGAATTTGTTAATGTAGAAAACAAGACACACTACAGAAAGCATGGATCTTGGCGACACTGACTCCTGAGTCTGAGTTCCAGCTCGTCCCCTCACCGGCTGTGTTATACTGAACAGGGTAATTAATGTCACTCTGAGCCTCATTTTCTTACTCATAAAATAGGAACACTAGGACCTGAATTTTCAGCAATAGGGAAGATTGCATATCCTGAAAAGACCCACTACATTATCCTACAAATGCTGTGAAGAAACACATTCATATCTGAGGTCATCGACAATGAGGAGAGAGTTGAGAATAAGAAAATTAATTAAAGCTAATCCATGGCTGCCCTGGGCATATTTGTTGATCTCAGAAAAAAAGATGCATGTGTTTTAATCATCCCAAGGAAATTAACCAAGGCCTTGGGCCTATGCAAGGAAAAAAGTTGCAACTGAGACCCCATAAAGCCAGGTCTCTCTTAAGGCTACATTCTCAGTGATAGGGTGGTATAGTAAACAGAAACAAAAGAACAAGAGGAGACACAAAAGAAAATTATCCTCCTTGGCCGGGGTTCTGGGTGGAGGCAAAAAAGGCTTCTCTAAGAATTTGTAACCACAAACCTACCTACCACCCTACAGTTTGGCATTCAAATGTAGTCCACCTGCAAGATCTTGGAACCCCCAAGCTAAAGAATTAGCTTAAAATTGCCCTAAGTTGTTTGCACTCTAGGCACCAGTCAGAACCAATGGTAAATACCTTTTGTAGGGACAAATGTCAAAGAAAATTATAATGCAATTTACAGAAGTTTTTGTGGAAGAAACTAATGGGACATGGGGGAACAATCCTCAGATCTTTTTATAACACCGGTGTCATTTTGATACTAAAACTCAGATAAGGGCAGTCTCATTTATAAGTATAGTTAACAAAAAAAATCCTTGACCTGGAAATCAAAAACAGCAGTGCATAGAAAAATAATACATCAGGAATAAGTTGGGATTGCCCCAGATATGCAGAGATGGTTTAATATTTTAAAAAATCCACCAATACAATACACCACATTAGCAGAATAAAGAAGAAAAAACTATATGAAAGTTTTAATAGATGTAGGAAAAATATACGATAAAATTCAACACTCATTCATAATAATAACAATCTATACACTAGAAATTAACCCGACAAAGTGTATCTTCCAAAAACCCACAGTAAATAAGTATATTAGAAGGATCCCCTTTTAAGATTAGGACCAAGACATTGTACCAAAGATCTCAGTCAAGGTAATGAGAAAGAAAAGTGAAAACCATAAAGCCTACTATTAAGAAATAAACAAAACCACCATTATTTACAGATGATATGATTGCTTACCTAGAAAAACCCTGGAAAATGTAATACAAATTAATAGAATGTTTCTGCATATAAGATGAGTAAAGAAAAATAAATTGCATCCCAGTTACCAGCCACAAACAGAATATACAGTTTTTAAAAGAGGCAAAAGCATAAGGTACTTAGGATTAAATTCCACAACTGATGTGCAATTGTTTGTGGAGAAAATTACAACACTTGGATGAAAGGCATTATAAAAGACCTAAATAAATGGAGAGAAATGACATGTTCACGAATTCAATGACATAAAAATGTCAGCTCTCCCCAAATAAATCTATAAATTGAATGCTTTCCCTGTCAAAACTCAATAGTTTTAATGTAGCTTGACAAATTGATTCTAAAGCCTACATGGAAAAACAAAGAGCAAAGATATCAACATAAATTTTGAAGAACAAGATGGGAGGACTTACCAGAACCTAAAACTTATCATAAAGCTACAACTAGTAAAAGAGCAAGATGTTGACAAAGGGGCAGACAAGCAGACCAGAGGAGCAGATTGGAGAGCTCAGGCAAAGACCCAAGCAAATACAGAAACATGACAAATGACAGAAGTGGCATTTGTAGATCAGTGCAGAAAGACACACAAAAAGCACAGTCATCAAAGGAGAAGGTTGGTAAACTCGACTATATTGAAACTAAAACTTCTGTGTATCTAAAGGTACTGTAACAGTGAAAAGATATGCCACAGACTTGAAGAACATATTTGCAATGTATCTAATTGATAAAAGACTACTATCCAGGTTGTATAAAGAACTCCACATGTTAATTTAGAAAAGCGATGGTCAAGAAAAATTTTAAAAGGTTAAAATGGGTAAATCACAAAAGAGTAAACCTAAATGGCAACTAAACATACCAAAAATTTTAAGGAGGTTGCTCTTCCAGGTAGGATACAGAAAGTCACAAGTGACTTCTCTCAACCCAACAACAACAACAAAATCCAGAAACTCTGTAACATCAGAGTTTTTCTAAATGCATCAGAGAGAGCTGATGTGTAAAGAAACACACATGAACTAAATTTCAGAAAGTGATGATCCATTCACAAAAGAAGAAAACAACACAGCCGTGCTCATCCCTGGCAGAACACCAGGACAAGGAGGAATCCATCACAGATCGGAGTAGGGAGAAACTAGCTAAAGTTGTAATGAACTTATGACATCAGTGTGTGAGCTGGTAAAAAAGATTAGAATTCTAGGGAGGACCAGCCACAGAGCACCCACCCACCAACTCTTGCCCAGGGGTTTACATCAAAGGCTCAGAGAACAACAAAAGATGAGAGCTGACAGGTATTTCTTCCATGAGTCACACACAGCCTTCCCCAAGTTCATTATAGTTGCTCTCTGAAAATGGCAGGTCAGGAGAGCTGAGATAGACAAATCCTATGCATGTTGAACTTTGGCTGCCAAGAGCTGAGGCTGGGGCAACAGAACTGGGAGAAACTTCTCTGAGGCATTCAGGCTGCAGAGATGTCACCCTAGGCATAGAAGGCCTGGGGTAGGACTTCAGGGCAAAGAGAATCCCCTTCAAAAAGCTAGTAGCCAGGCTGTAAAGCAAAGAGAGAAATCTCCCAGGGTGCAGGAAGCTAGCAATTCAGCTGTAAAGCAGAATTCCCAGAATCTCACAGTGTTCAATCTCCAAGCACAACAAAAGGGAAAATCCTTATTTCACACTCAATTCATTTGAAGCCAGGAGTGAATTAAGTCAAATTAAAGCTGCAAGAAAGCTAAGATCTAGCTGATCTAGAAACCATATTAATTTATTCTCCCTAGTGACCTGACACAAGAGGGGCATGCTTTTTTCTGGACATAAGTATTATTTAATCCAATATCTACTGTTATTTTATACAAAATTTCCCAGAATACAATGAAAATTACAAAACACACACACACACAAACTAAAATATTCATGGTTGAAGAAATAGCCAATAGCCACAAATACCAACTTGCCTAGAAGTTGGATTCATCAGAGATGCACTTTAAAATAATTATGATAATAGTACTAAATGATCTAGTATAAAAGATAGCTAACATGTGTGAGAGGATGGGAAATTTCAACAGAGGTATGAAATCATAAAAAGAGAATAAATGGAAATATTAGACATGAATCATAAAACATCAGAAATAAAGTCCAAATTAGATGGGCTTAAGAGTAGACTTGACCATGTATAGGAAAGAACCAGTTGATTTTAAGACCATGCAATAGGAAAGTGTCCAAACTAAAATACAAACATACACACAAACACACAAAAAAACAAAAACAGAGGCTTCAGGATCAGAGGGACAACATAAATTGGTTTAACATATGTGTACTAGGGGACTCAGAGGAAGAGGAGAGGGATAATGGTACAGAAGAACTATTTGAAGAGATAATGAATAAAAAATTCCATAAAAACCAAGGAGGGTAAATACAAAGAAATCATATCTAGGTATATGAAAGTCAAACATCTCAAAGACAAAGATAAGGTGACAAATATGAGGTAGGGGGGAGGAGAGGGAGTGGGAAGGAGGGAGAGAGAGGACAGAGAAGAAGGAGGGAGAAAAAACAATTAGATACCATTTAACCCTCATATGAATGACAACTGACTTCTCACTAAGAACAATGCAGGTCAGAAGATATTAGAGCAAAGTTTTAATGTACTGAAAGAAGTATACAGCAACTGAAACTATATTCAGTAAAAATACCATTTATAAATAAAGGTGAAATAAAAACATTCTCAGACAAAAGCTAAGAGAATTAATCTCCAGCAGACCTGCATATAGGAAATGCTAAAAAATATTAATTAAAAGAAGGATGATGGGAAATGGTACCCAATGAAAGACCAATCTACAAGAAGGAATGAATGACATCAAAAAGAATAATATGTGGGTAGATAGAGAATATTTTAGTATAATATACATGTACTTTTTAAAGTTATTAACTATTTAAAATGAAATAATGGAACTTAGAGTATATATGGAAACATACTCTTAGATGGTTTATCATACACAAATCAATAAATGTGATTCACCACATAAACAGAAGCAAAAACAAAGACCACATGATCATCTCAATAGATACAGAAAAAGCATTCAATAAAATCCAGTGCCCTTTCATGATTAAAAAAAACCTCAACAAACTAGGTACAAAAGAAACATACCTCAAAATTATAAAAGCCATATATGGCAAACCCACAGCCAATATCATACTGAATAGGGAAAAGTTGAAAGCATTTCCCCTAGGAACTAGAACAAGACATGGATGCCCACTGTCCACCACTTCTTTTTAACTTTAAATGAGAGGATGCATGAAAAAGCACATGGTGCACATAAACACTCGATAATATTTGTTGATTTGGCAACTGAGTTATTTGAAATAATTACAAATTTGGACTTTCAGGATAAAAATCTCTCCAATTCATCCTTTAAAAAGCATAATATATTAAAAATCTATGATAAGTATTAAACAATGATCAATTACTTGTTAGAAATAAAATCATAATATATGAATTAATTTGATTATTTGGGCCAGGAGATAGTTAAGCAAATTTCTCCACTTCATTTTTCTATGCTCCCTGATGGATGGATGTAATTACAAATTGACTTTCTTGGTCTCATCATTTGTAAATGTCAGTAAAGTGTCATTCCTGCAAATAATATTCAATTCCAGACTTGACCCATTTTGCAGATAAATAGCATAAAGGAATTTACAGTTAAAAGGGAGTTAGAGGTCTTGCTAACCAGCCTCCATTCAAGGCAGAAATTCACTGGCCATCTAGCCAGTGGCCATCTAGCATATGGTTATGACCTCCAGATATAGGGAGCCACTCCCACCCAGGCCAGGTGTACCTGTGAGAAGGTCCTTTCTTAATATGCAAAGAAAGATGTCTCCATATAGCAGAATGTCATCGCTGCTTTTAGTTTTATTCATTATACCCTTACCTGTGCATTTCCACATTCACTCACATGTTGAAAAACACTGAGAGCCTGTATTTGAATCATTACTCCAGCCACAAAAGTAAGTCATGGTCCCTGTCTCCAGTGACCTTCTAGACTAGTGGGTTGCAGACAGGTGGACAAACAATTTCAACACCATCTGCTATGTGTTGCGATGGAGGGAAACGTGGCTGGAAAAAGGAACACAAACAAAGCATCTGGGGAAGCTGGGGGCGTCAGGGAAAGAAACCTTCAGGGAGGAGGTGAAGAGTGGGCAGGAGTTAACCTGGCAGAGGACGAGGCGTCCCAGACAGAAGGAACAGCAGAGGTAAAGGCATGGAGGTGTTAAAGAGCACGACACATGTGGAACGAATCGAGTAGTTCATTTTGCTGTGACCCAGACATAACAGTTGGGGGATGACATTGGACCCCACAGACCAGATTTTAACCTTCAGTCATTCTGAAAAACAATCCTGCCTCTTGTTTATTATAGTCATATAAATAATCAAAGCTACTGGCCAACACCCATCTTTTTCACTTGCCTTTGAGTCTGTTTTCACCACAGCCCCTCTCCTCTGGATTCCCTGAGAATCGGTGCCACCTGAGGCTCAACCCTGCCCAGACTGGCTGGCAGGATGCTGTGCACACGCCCACTGCTGCCTGATGGAGAGCCCTGGAAAAACGCCTTATTCTCCAGACCGAGGGTCTCCCACAGGTTACATACCTGGAGTCAGAGCCTGGTACTTCCCTGCGGCCACCCCTCCCTCCAGGGGCTGAGTCCTGTTACCCACAACCATCCTCTCTTCTTCAGGCCACAAGTCCAGGTCTGCAGGTGTAGGACAAATCACCTGGACAGATATGGTACTGCCATCTTGCCTCCAACTCTACTGGCCACTTGGCTCCCCCTAGAAGTCCCCTGATAACCCTAATTAACCCCTTCAGTCCACCATTTACCCAGCAGCCAGAGAAATCTTTTTTAAAAGAAAATATCTCTCTGTGCTACTTCAAACCCTCCAATGGCATTCCAGAATGAAGCCCAGAGCCCTGCCCTTCTCGTCTCTCCCGTCTCCTGCTCTTGTGCTCGGCTCCAACAACACCAGCCTTCACGATGCCTCACCTCTGGTCTGCCCACATGCTGCTCCTGCAGCTTGGAATGCACCCCTACTCCAAAATGCTTTCTTAAAATTAATCCCTACACTTTCATCCTCCAAAACTTAAGATAAATATCATCCCTTCTAGACATCTTCAAAATCTTTGCAAAAACATTAAACAATTCCTCCTCTATTTTCCATAGTACCTTTTTTATTTTCTGTTATAGCACTCAATTTATTACTTTGTAATTATTTACTCATTCATATTCCTACCAGGCTTTGACCTCCTTGAGATCAGGAATACTGGAATATGCTTATCTGTGTCCCTCGTGCGGGCATGCAGTAGATTCTGAGCACACCGTTGTTGTGTGAATGGATGAAGGAAGGAAGAAAGGAAGGAAGGATTTATCACAGCCCAGCTGCCAGACTTGATTCTAAATGTCGACTGAACTTTACATTTATCACAATGAAATTTCAAATTGCCAGGTTTGAACCCAGAATTTAAACCCACAGACACAAATGAATCTAGATATTGCCATCCACAGTTTAAACAATCCCTTTAAGAGAATGTCACTTAAAAATTCTGTAGTGGGTTGAATGCTGGCTCCCTAAGGGTCATATTGACATGGAATCTGTGAATGTGAATGTATATGGGGGGAAAAGGGGGTCTTTGCAGATGCAGTGGTTAAAGATCTTGAGATAAGATCATTCTGAATTAGGGTGGGCCTGATTCAAAAAGAAGTGTTTTTATAAAAGACAAAAGAAGAGGAGGAGTATAAACAGGGAGAAAGTCCTGTAGGGATGGAGGCAGAGAGTGAAGTGATACAGCCACAAGCCAAAGAGTTCCTAGAGCCACCTGCCAGGAGCTGGAGATGGCAAGGAAGGACCCGTCCTTAGAACACTCAGAGGGAGCACAACCCGCTGACACCTTGGCTTCAGACTTCTGGCCTCCCGAACTGAGAGACAATAAATACCTGTTGTTTTAAGACTCCTACTTTGTGGTAATTCGTTATGGCTGCCCTAGGAAATGGACACAACTTTTTATGCCTCCTTCTATGTTTTTATCAAAGACTCACGCAATCATAGAATGTGAGCTTAAAAACAGCCTTGGATATTTTTAAATCAAACTCTCTCATTTTCAAATAATAAAATTAAGGCATAGAGGGGAAAAAAGGAGAAAGTCCTCTATGATTCAGACCCAGGTATTCTGATTCTTCTTCCATTTTATCCATCCAAGTAAATGTTGAAAAATAGTATTCAGATGGGACAAAGGGAAGAGTCCTTGACCCTTCACCAGAAAACTCACTGTCGATCTCCAACACCGTCGCACACACCACCTGGCAGTAGAGACACTCAACACAGACTTCGCTGCCATCCTGAGTTGGTCGTCACGGGGGAAGGCTACTTTGGCATGGTGCATTCTTGGTGAGAATGTGCTGGCCGCCTGCTTCTCCGTGGGCACACACCTCCCTTAATGATCCATTCTCATTAAACCTCACATTCATTTCCTGCACACATTCCCTTTTTCCTCTTTAATAAGTCCTTTCCCTCATCCTAGATATGTTGTCTTCGTATTTCTGATCAGGCCTCAGAGAAAACATCTGCAAGCTCTTCATTTGCCAACAATTAAATCCAGCTGGGCCTGGAGACCTCATTTAAGAAGCTGGGTTTCTTTCTTATTAATCTCCTGAGTATAAAAACTCTTCACAATAATAGATGAAATGAAAGCAGGACATTAATAATGAACATCTGCAGAGTGTTTTCCTGTTCACTGAACATTTTCACATCCAAGACCTCATCTGATGCTCCCAGTCACCCCACACCCTGGGCAGCTGTCACTCACCGTGTCCCACCCCAGCAGAGCGGTGGGAATCTGGCATGAGCTGGGCTGGCTCCCCCTCCTCCCGTCTCTCATCACAGAGAGGGGCCCAGGGGTGGCACATGACCAAGCCTGGCCGGAGGACCTTCTTCCAGGGGTGTAGAGTTTAGCCTCCCCGATGACTGACTCCTGGAGGCTCCAGACAATCTTTTCTCCTTCTCAGTTATGTATCCCCCTTCTCCTCCTACAGCCCAGGTTCATCAGAGAGCTTCCTGTGCAGCACAGTCAGTGACAAGTAGTGAAAAGAACAGTGGATGTTGGTACAGCTGCTGTGGCAAACTGTTTGACAGCATCAATTGAAACTCAACAGAAGCACACCCCATTACCCAGCAATTCTACATCTAGGTTTAAACCCAACAGAAATGTGTACATGTTTGCACCAAAAGACTTGTACTAAAACATTCCTAGCAGCATTCATTGTAATAGCTCCAAACTGGAAATAACTCAAAAGTCTATCAACAGTAGAATGGATAAATAAATTGTGGTTTAGTCACATGATAGAATACTATATAGCAATGAGAGTGAGCAATCTCCAGCTTCCCGTGACAGTATGAATAAATCTCACAAAGCTGAACAAAGTAAGCCAGACACAAAGACCCTCGTCACTTTGTTCTGGGAGCCAGGCATGGTGCTGTGTGTGCTTTACATAGATCTCATACCTACTATATGATTGCATGACATAAAGTACAAAGGCAGGCAAAGCCAATCTATGCTGTTGTAAGTCAGCATAGCAGCTACCTTTGGAGGATAGGGAGTGGAAGGGACTTCTGAGGGTGTTGGTATGTTCTGTTTCTTGTTCCCTCTGAGATAGAGAACCAGCAGACCCTGCTCAATAAGGAGTCATGAGACCCAAACCAAGATCTCTGATAAAACAAGACGTGGTGGAGAAGCTGGCGAAAAACAGCTAGAACCAAAATGGCCACAAAAATATGACCTCAGGTTACCCTCGCTGCTCATTATATACTAGTTATAATGCATTAGCACACTAAAAGAAACTCCCACCAGCGCCATGACAGTTTGCAAATGCCATAGCAACACCCGGAAGTCTAAATCCTATATGGTTTAAAAAGATGAGGGACCCTGGGTTCCGGGAACCCCCCCATCCCTTTCCCAGAAATCTTATGAATAATCCTCCCCCCACTTAACATAAAATTAAATAGAAGGTATAAAATAAGACCCTGGAAACTCACAAAGGGCTACTACTCTCTGCTGCTGAGAGATAGCTGCTGTATGCCTATGGAGCAAGCTTTCCTTCTGTTTCTTTGTTACTTCAATAAACTTGCTTTTGCTTTACTCTGTCAGCTCACTCTTGAATTCTTTCCTGCATTAAGCCAAGAACCCACCTGGCCTTCAGGCTGGACTCCAGTTTTGGGGTCCACATTCCTGTATCACTTCTTGTGCATGGATGTGTTCATTTTTTGAAAATTCTTTGAGCTATGCACTTATCATAAATGCACTTTTCTGTATATATTTAATTTTTTAAGGTAAACAATTTTTTAAAAAGAACAGAAGATACTATAGCCTTATACTATAGCTTGAAGTCTGATGAATTGATGCCTCCCAATTTGTTCTTTTTGCTTAAGGTGGCCTTAGCTATTCGGGGTCTTCTTTGGTTCCATACAAAGCATAGAATTATTTTTTCTAGATCTGTGAAAAATGATGCTGGTATTTTAATAGGGATTGCATTGAATGTATAGATCACTTTGGGTAGCACAGACAATTTAACAATGTTGATTCTGCCAATCCATGAGCATGGTATGGTTTTCCATCTGTTTATGTCCCCTGCTACTTCCTTCCTCAGTGTTTCCTAGTTCTTTCTGTAGAGGTCTTTCACCTCCTTAAGTTAAATATATTCCTAGGTATTTTATTTTCTTTGTTGCTATTGTGAAAGGTATTGAGTCTTTGATTTGGTTCTCAGTTTGACTGTTGTTGGCATATATGAATGCTACTGATTTGTGTACATTGATTTTGTAACCTTAGACTTTGCTGAACTTATTTATCAATTCCAGTAGTCTCTTGGCAAAATATTTGGGGTTTTCTAGATATAAGATCATATCATCAGCAAAGAGTGATAGTTTAACCTCTTCTGCCACCATTTGGATGCCCTTGAATTCCTTCTCTTCTCTGACTGTTCTGGCTAGGACCTCCAGTACTATGTTGAATAGAAGTGGTGACAGTGGGCAACCTTATCTGGTTCCAGTTCTAAGTGGGAATGCTTTCAATTTTTCCCTGTTCAGTGTGATGTTGACTGTGGGTTTGTCATATATGGCATTTATCATTTTGAGGTAAGTCCCATTTATGCCTATTTTGTTAAGTGTTCTTATAAAAGGGTGCTGAATTTTGTCGAATGCTTTTGCTGTGTCTATTGAGAAGATCACATGGTCTTTGTTTTTACTTCTATTTATGTGGTGAGTTACATTTATATGTTTGCGTATGTTGAACCATCCCTGCATCTCTGGGATGAAGTCCACTTGTGATGGACTATTTTTTTGATGAGCAGCTGAATTTGATTTGCTTGGATTTTATTGAGGATTTTTGCATCTATATTCATAAGGCATATTGGTCTGTAGTTTTTTTTGTTGTTGTTGAGTCCTTTCCTGGCTTTGGTAGCACAGTGATGTTGGCTATAGTAATGAAAACAGCATGGTACTGGCACAAGAACAGAGACATAGACCAATGGAACAGGACAGAGAACCCAGATATAAAACCATCCTCATGTAGCCATCTGATCTTTGACAAAGCAGACAAAAACATATACTGGAGGAAAGAATCCCTATTCAATAAATGGTGCTGGGAAAATTGGATAGCCACATGTAGAAGACTGAAACAGGATCTACGCTTCTCACCTCTCACAAAAATCAACCCACGATGGATAACAGACTTAAACCTAAGGCATGAAACCATAAGAATTCTAGAATAAAATGTTGGAAAAGCTCTTATAGACATCGGCCAAGGCAAGGAATTCATGAAGAAGACCCCAAAAGCAATCACAGCAACAACAAAAATAAATAAATGGGACCTCATCAAATTAAAAAGCTTCTGCACAGCCAAAGAAACTATCACTAGAGTGAATAGACAACCTACAGATGGGAGAAAATATTTTCATGTTATACATCCGATAAAGGGCTGATAACTAGAATCTATATAGAACTCATGAAAATCAGCAAGAGAAAATCAAACAACCCCATTAAAAAGTGGGCAAAGGACATGAACCGAAACTTTTCAGAAGAAGACAGAATAATGGCTGAGAAACACAGGAAAAAATGCTCAGCATCTCTAATTATCAGGGAAATGCAAATCAAAACCACAATGAGATATCACTTAACTCCAGTGAGAATGGCTTTTACCAGAAAGTCCCAAAACAACAAATGTTGGCGTGGATAGGAACACTCATACACTGCTGGTGGGACTGCAAACTAGTACAACCTCTATGGAAAGCAGTATGGAGACACCTCAAAGAACTAAAAGTAGAACTACCATTTGATCCAGCAATGGCACTACTGGCTATTTACCCAAAGGAAAAAAAGACATTCTACAAAAAAGATATCTGCACTTGAATGTTTATAGTGGCAAAACTCACAATTGCAAAGATGTGGAAACAACCCAAGTGCCCATCAATACATGAGTGGATTAATAAAATGTGGTATATGTATACCATGGAGTACTACTCAGCCATAAAAAAATGGTGAACCACCTATTGTATTATCCTGGATGGAGCTGGAGCCCATTCTTCTAAGTGAAGTATCACAAGAATGGGAAAACAAACACCACGTGTACTCACCATTAAATTGGTACTAATTGATCAACACTAATGTTCACATAGAGGAAGTAACATTCATAGGGCATCAGGCAGGTGGGAGTGGGGAGGAGGGGTGGGTAAATCCATACCTAATGGATGCAGTGAGTGCTTTCTGGGGGATGGGCACACTTGTCGGGCGTGCAAAGGCAATTTATGTAACCAAAGCATTTGTATCCCTATAATACTCTGAAATAAGATAAGTAAATAAATAAAAAGAAATAAAAAAATAAAAAGAACAGAGGCTCTTCATTGGGGATAAGGGGAGTCTTGGAGGGGAGGCATGACTGTAGGTCTTTACGTATCTAACAGAGTGCCAGGTGGAAGGTGTGAGTTCAGAAGAGTAAAGCTGAACATGGGGAGGGTTACTGGAAAACATACTGCAGCTGATCATAGGGTGAGCTTTGTGAGAAGCTCACCCTGCAAACTAGGCTGCCCTGAAAGGCAGCTCTGCAAGAAGTACACCACAGTTGACACACCAGTGGGAGTCCACACTGCCTCTGCAGTCAGCCACCCCCCATCCCGGCTACCTCAGACCTTGTCTTCCTCGAGTCAGGTCTCCTCCCACGCCCTCCTGGTGGTCTCCCCGTGTGGGAGGCTCACTTCTTTCTGCTTGCTTTGAAGAGCTGGTATGTGACAGGGACTCAAGGCTGCTTCCCAAAAGACTGTCTCCTCTCCTGTGCATCTGGCAGCTTCTCTGTCCTCACTTCTGCAGACTCACTTTTAGGAGGACCTGATGTCATCAGCCTTGTTAAGAATCTGAAGTTGGGTTCAAAGGTTCAAATTGAAGTCTTTATTTTTAGCAAAATGAGACTGGAACAGAATATTCTGAGCAGACTCTTGTCCACAATGACAAATATTTTAACAAGTTGTAGTATAACTTGGATTTATTAAAGTAGGATGTGAACTTTTCCAGGGTTGGCAAATTTCTGATATATTTGGCTAAGGTATAACCTTCTACTTATCTGAAATTCTCAAGTAAAGTTGCTGGGTTGAGTTAGACATGCAATCTAGAATGATCTACATACCTTATACTGTTCTAAGTGCTTGCCACATGTTGACTCATTTCATCTTCACCAACATAGCAGGAGGGTCACACCAGTGTCATTCCATTTCCAACATGCAGAGGTTGGGTAACTTACCCAAGGCAACCAGGAAATGGAGAGCTGGGATTCAAAACCAGGTGTTCAGGTTCCTGAGGACATGTGCTTGACCACTGCACTATACTGCCTGGCACCTACTGCATGCTAGGCATGGTACTCAGCACTTTGCACAACCGTGTGCAACAGGCAGCACAATACTCACTTTATAGATGAGAAAACTGAAGTTTACAGAAACTGAACTTCTTGTCCAGGATGACCCACTAGTAGAGGATGGAGCCACATCTACTGCATGTCCAAAACCACGTGTTTCCCACTCTGTGACTACAGCGTGTGAGAGATGGAATGTGCTCATTTATTTAAACTCACAATGAACTCAACTGTCATATGTAAAATTTTCTGGCACTGTGCTTGGTTTACAGAAAGTTCTCAGGGCCCTTCTTTCCTTTCTAATTACGTGTTGTTAACACTCATTCTTTTGTTCCAACCTGTGGGTTGAAAGTATTTCCAAAGCATTTCAAAGTCTTTTGGGGATAAAGATGTCTTGGAAAAGCGGATCACAACTGGGAGACTCAACTCAACCGTTTATGCTCTGTGTGCCCTTGGGCAAGAAATGCAACTTTTCTGTCCCAATTTTTTTCTCATTCAAAGATGGTAACATCCTCCCTGTCTATCTCATAGGGATTGTAGTGGTGCCAACACCAAAGCCCAGGTGAACGTGCTTTGAAAAAATAAAGGATAAAGCCTGCAACAGTGAAAAGAATCATTTCATCCTGTGTCTATTTTTTTCACTTACAATACAGAAGTAAAAAGAAAAGAGTTTATAAGCCCATAAGGTTATTTTTATGAGCTTTGACTGGCAATAATTCAATCAACATATGTTTACTGAGCCCCTTCTATGTGCCAGACACTGAGCTAGGGAGGACAGCAGCGACCGAGAGGTAAGGCCGCGTCCTCACGGAGGTTCATCAATCTTGTCTAGGCCAGTACCTGCAAAAGATGTGGGGTTAAAAACAGCTGTCATTCTACTGAGCTCTTCCTTACGCACCAGGCAAGGTGCAATGTGCACGTTGTATATAATAGTTCACTTCGGATGAAGCTGTTATCACGCCCATTTGCAGATGGGGAACATGAGACGCTTCTCCCGAAGCTCGTTAGCAGCAGCGCGGATTCAAAAGGGCAGGCGCTTGTCGTACCGCACGATCCCAACCCCACTTTCTACTGAAGTGTGATTTACATCTACAAATCAACCAGGCCAAGACCCTGGCTAATCGTTCAGAACAGAACCAACCTCACCCGGCAACATGAGGGCAGCCAGGGCAGGTCAGACTCAGCGGCAATTAGGGCAGATCCGGGTCGGGGCAAGAGGTTGTCTCAGGGAGGTTAAGAAAGAAAGACACAAGTTAGGTCAGGTCAGGACAGAGATGCTTGTCCCCACTCCTGGCCCCAAATATTACTCCTCCGCCCTCTTAACAAAGCCCCTCCTCCCTTGGAGCCCTCCCCAGCTGGCTGCACCATCTGCAACCCCTTCCTGTTTCTGCCACTGACCAACCTCCATTTGTACCCGTGGACCTGATCCTGGTCTCAGCTTCCCTCCCCCTCCCAAATCCCCCCTCCAGCATGGGTGAGCCCAGCCGCCATGTAGATGGCCAATCCAACACTCTGGCCTCGGGGTTACTTGCTGCCTTATCCCCAGCGGTAACTTTCTCCTCTGCTCCACTCATCCACTACCTTGGCCACACCTTGGAATTCACCGCCCGCTATGATTGCTCCATTATTGCAATGTGACATTTGAACTCTCCCCTCTCTGACCACAGCTCCGATCCTTCTATCTCCCTCACTGCCCCCCTTCCCTCCCTCCTCATTCAGACCGCCAGTCCTTCAAGCCCTCTGCCCTACTCCAGTACCTCAGCTCCCTCCTTACTTTACGAATTCTCTTTGGCTGCAAGCCAGCCCTTGATTGCTGTCAACTGTTCTCTTGCTCATACCTGCCTTTCCTGCCACACTTGCACAGAAGTCCTCAGGTTAGGTCAATCCCTTGATGCTGGTTAATGACATCCTAGAAATTAACACGACTCGAGAACACCACGCAACATTTTGTTAGCGCAAATCAGCAGTCCCCAGCCTGATCTGAAGTCTTAGCATGGCCCATAAACCTGCCCATTCTCCATTGCTGCTACTCCAGACTTTCACAAGTCCTGCAAGTCTCCAAAACTATTTAGTCAAGGTCATGGCAGTGACATAGTCGACGCATCACATTATGTCATCTCAGGTTTTCTAATGAAAGGACTATTTACAAAGGTGTGGGCAGAGTTAGGGAAGCCACGAGTGAGGATACAGTACCTGGAACTGGGCGTAGGGGGAGCGCAACTACTGGAAGCCAGAGACAAAGGGGGCTGTGTGCAGAAAGCTGCGGGCACCCTCAGGTGCAGGCAGTTAGGGAGTGAGTGTCCCGGCCTCACTCTCTTCCCACCTTCCAAACTCCTGCTGGTGCCCTCATCAGCTTGACCCACAAAGAAGGAGGTATAAACGGAGCCTACTGGTGTGGGGCACAGGGCGGGAAGGAGGCAGGTGGAGAGTAGACCTGGAGGGGCAGAGGGAAGCCGTCCAGCACACGGGCCATCCCTGCCTGACAGCCACCCCGTGGAAATGCTCTCGCTCACCGCTCCGGCACTTACCCACCATCCACACCATGGTGGATGACAGTCATCACACCATGACTATCCTAAATATCCTCCCTTCCAGGCCCAGCAAAGAGGTGCAGCATATCCTATACCCCACCAGAGGTTCTTGACCTGAAGTCCTTGGACAGGGTATTTAGATAGATTTAAGGAGTCCTTTCACTTAGAAATTTGTGAAAATGAAGATGTATTTTTTCACATTCAACTGAAATTAACATGTCCTTCAATTACGAAGGCAACAAACCACAGTTGCATTAGCAGTGTCTCTGATTCTGGTACCAGTTGAAAGTACATGGCCCAGCGCAGTGGCTCATGCCTGTAATCCTAGCACTTGGGGAGGCCAAATGGGGAGGATCGCTTGAGGCCAGGAGTTTGAGACCAGCCTGAGCAACACAGCGAGATCCAGTCTCTACAAAAAATAGAAAAAAATTAGCCAGGTGTGGTGGTGCCTGTAGTCCCAGCTACTCGGGAGGCTGAGGCAGGAGCCCAGGAGTTGGAGGCTGCAGTGAGCTGTGATGATGCCACTGCACTCTAGCAGGCAATAGAGTGAGACCTGTCTCAAAAAAAAAAAAGAAAGAAAGAAAGAAAGAAAGAGTTGAAAGTGCAGATATTTTCATGCCACATTATAGTAGTTATCATGCAGCTCTCTAAACATGTCATCACTATTTTGCCATGCTCTTAGAGCTTCTTATTTAATACATTAATAAAGGTCCCTGTATTATTAAATCACAAATTCATTTTTTAAACCTTTCAATAACATTATTTCAATATACTGTTACTGATTTCCTTTGTAATTCTATCACATGCAATTAAAAGCATTATTCTGAGAGAGGATCCATAGGCTTCGCTGGACCATCAAAAAGGTCCAGGGCACACTTACTTAGGAACGTCTGGCCTGGGTTATGGGCTCTGTGACAGAAGGGACATGTCTCTACTTGTCACCACTCCACCTCAAGCAACCAGCACAAGGCCCGGCACATGGCAGGCATGCAGTTAATATTTGTTGAACAAATGAATGAGTGAATTAATGATTTCTACCACTCTTATTATAGGCCCCTTTCTCCTTTGTATTTTTGCCCTCTCTCCCTCCATGGGCTCTTTTGTCTTTAGCATATGATTCTGCTAATCCTTCCCCTCTAAAACAATATCCCCCATCGTTCCTAGAACCTCATGGGGATATCGATTTCTCTCTGGTCAATTCTTCATAGTCATGTTTCCTAAAGGATTTGTTTACACTTGCTTCTTCTCCATCAGTCTCCAGCCCCTGGTAATGTTTTCTCCTTTCCACCAACAACTATTCCATTGAGAACTATATTTCCTAAGGTCAAGTCCATCCGTTCATTTAGATCAATGTTTATTGAGTGTCTACTGTGTAGGAGGCAGGGCAGATCGAGTGTGGAAGAAGACGTTTATGAGCTTTTCCCTCCTGGAGTTACAGGAAGGCAGATGTCAAACATGGAACAGCAGCTGTGAGCGAGATATGAAAAGAAGGCATTAAATCCTCGTGAGGGTGACAATGGGGTTCCTCGCCCCTGGTAGGGCCCTCACTCTGGCAGGTGACATTAGCCACTGCGCAACCCCACGGGGCACTCTGGAGGGCCCGGCAAGCCGCACCCACATCCGCAGGCTGGCTGGATCATCTCTTGCTTTCTAGTACCTATCTCCAGGAGTTTCCATATCCTTTTCCATAGACTCTAAATATATTTGTTGGCAGTTTTTCCAGCCATCACGGGGACACCCAAACACTCTTTCTTAGATCCCCCCACCTCCATTATTCCAGGAACTTCTTTCCAATTCATTCCTTAAATACTGGTGTTCCCAAAGGTTCCATTCTGAGCACTTTTCTCATCTTATTTTGGAAAAATTTTCGGTGGATTCATCTATCCGCTGTAACAATAGCAGGTAATGTTTCTGGAGTGCTCTATGCCAGCACCTGCACTAGTGTTTTGCATGTGTACATGCACACAGGTGTTTCTTAAACATATCACCAGCCCAAAGTGTGACATCAGCACTCAAAGCATGGTCCTTCGGGGATCTCCAAGGCCCTTTCAGGGTATCCACAAGGTCAAAACTATTTTCGTAATATTGAGACTGTATTTGCCAAAACTTTCATATTCTCATGAGTGTACAGTGTCGTTTTCCAGAGGCTGTATGTCGTGGATGATGTCATGTAAAAGTGGACTGCATGTTTGTGTATTCTTGTGTTTTCTAGAGTTTTCTAAGGTAGTAGGTTTGCATAATAAATATGTGCATTTTCAAAGATTATCTCTGTTTGTTCTCAAAACTTCTGCTGTGTTCTTATTAGCTGTCTTTGGCGTACTTGCTTAATCTCTGTAACCTCTTTGTCATCCAATGAACTGTTCATTTGAAATCCTGAAGTTTTCCTTACACTTACTCAGAAACACAAAAACTAACTACACTTTGTCATCTTATTTTATGATAATGTTTATAAAGTAATTTTGAAATAATTTCTAGAAAATAAAAAATATAAAATTTTACCTAAAACCATTGTTATTTTATAATTTAATAATAGTTTACTTTAAAATAACTGAACATTTATTTACAGTATATTTTTCCTATATTTAAGGATCGTTCATTAGCTTTAGAAAATCTAGAATACGCACTTCCTCAGCCTATAGCTGTATCACCTATGTCTAAAGATGCTGAAAGGTGGAACAGACATACCAGATAATTCTGACTTTGGAGTGGAGGAAGCTACACCAAAGAAACTGGGTCAGAAAACAAACAAAACCACTCTCTTTCCTCTAGCTTCATAGATATTAATAATTTATCTCTTTGTGTTTTGTGGAACAGAGCATTTTAGAAATGCTGTGGTACTAGTTAAGTTGTGGCATCATTTTGAGACCAATTATTCAGAGTTTAAAGAAAAAAAACTAAATACAGGCGTACCTTATTTTATCGTGCTTTGATTTATTGTGCTTTGTAGATACTGCATTTTTGACAAATTGAAGGTTTGTGGCAACTCTGCATGGAGCAAGTCTATCGGTGCCATTTTCCCAACAGCATGTGTTTGCTTTATTAGCATTTTTTAGCAATAAAGTATTTTTAATAAGGTATGTATATTGTTTTTTTAGACATAATTCTATTGCACACTTAACAGACTACAGTACAGTGTAAACATAGCTTTTATATGCACTGGGAAACCAAACATTCATGTGACTCACCTTATTGCAATATTCGCTTTATTGCAGTGGTCTGGGACCGACCATGCAGTATCTCTGAGGCATGCCGGTATGTTAAACATAGACAAAACAAATTCCTTAAAAGCCAAAAAACTATACAGCTTTTCAAAGCATAAATGAAAAAGCCACTGAAGCCCGTCATAGGTAAGTTATCCCATCACACTGTCTGGAGAGGCACAGAGGGTAACTTGGCTGGGGAAGCCACATATGGGTGCCACACTGGGCAAAAAGCCAGCAACAGAAATCACAGCACAGCCAGTTTCCAATACTACAGTCATCCTTGGAATTAAATATTTAGTAGCAAACATGAAGACCGAGTCAACTGAGTCAGTTGTAGAACTGCACTTTTTTCTTACAAATGGACGGATCTATAGACCTGGCTGAACTTGCAGTTTTGTTTGTATTTGTCTGGTATTAGCACCCACCAATTATCAAAGAAGACCTTTTATGTGAATCCCTTGCTACAAACACAGTGGTGCTGAGATATTCAAAGTGCTGAATAACTTTCGGATCTTGTGAGTAATCCTAGAATAAATTATAAAATAAATGCTCTCTCTGATAGTGTGAACTCAATAATGGGCAAAACTGCTGGCGCCTTTGCTGAAATTAAAGCAGCGGCACCAAACTGTACAGGTAATCATTGTATTTCTCACTGCCACAAACTCATAAATAACAGCCAATTTCACTTAAGAATGGCACTGATGAAGCAGGAAAAATATATTAACACTACTAACTTTTCATCCTTGAGTATGCTTTTTAATGTTCCGTGTGACAAAATGGGAAGTATATACACAGCACTTGTCTCCAGAACAAAAAAAAGCTTTTTGAGATTAAGTTGTAAGCTGAGCTAGACAACTTTTGTCATGTTATGTCATTTTTGCTTCAAAGACTGAATGACCTACAAACCTGAAGATGAATAAAGGAAGGAAAACATTTGAATGTATTTGTTCCCAATAAAATTTGAGTTTTCAAGTGACAATTAGACTTTTAGAAAATTCGGGTCTGTCACATAAATTTGACAGCTTTCCAAAACTTAAAAGACTTTTCTGATGAGTTTGGTGGTGGTATTAATAAATGTGGTTTTAAAATATTGTATAATGGAATATGCCAACACTTGGAAGTTCTAAATAAATCAGTGACTATTTTCCAAATTACCAATGTAACCATGCGTGGATAAAAGAACCACTTAAATTTCAAGACAAACTAAAGGATTTTAACCCAAGACAGAATGAAAAGTTCATTGACATGATTTCAGACTGTATATTGCAAACTAATCTTTAAGGAACTGCCACTTGTTGCGTTTTGGCCTGATATCAAAGAAGAATATCCAAAGTGATCTGAAAAATAAGCTATTAAAATACTTCTCACTTCTTCAACTACATGTCTGTCAGAAGGTGAGTTTTCTTCATATACTTCAATCAAAATACCACATTGCAACAGATTGAATGAGGAAGCAGATCGTGGATATAAGAACACTGTTCTCAATAAAAACAGATATTACAGATATTTGCAAGAATGCAAAACAATGGCACTTCTACATTATATTTTTCTTTTGGAAAAAATAAGTATTTTCCATAAAAATGTTATTTATGTTAACACGTAGGGGATTTATTATTGCTACAATAGTCCCCCTCATCTGTGGGGGATACATCTCAAGACCTCCAGTGGAAGCCTAAAACCGTGGATAGTACCAAACCCTATATATACTATGTTTTTTCCTACACTTACATACCTAAGATAAATTTTAATTTATAAACTAGGACCAGTAAGAGATTAACAACTCCTCTTTGGCATACATTTGGCTTCTCTTTGGCATATCTGAGTTTCCAGCATCACTACTCTGGTGCTTTGGGGCCATTATTAAGTAAAATAAGGGTGACCTGAACACAAGCACTGTGATACTGTGACAGTCGACGTGATAACCAGAAGTGCTCCTAGGTGACTAATGGGCAGGTGGTGTAGACGGTGTGGAAATGCTGGACAAAGGGATGATTCACACCCCAGGTGGGATGAACTAGGATGGTGCGAGATTTCAACATGTTATCCAGAATCGCGTGCAATTTAAAACTTATGGATTGCTTATTTCTGGAATTTTTCATTTAATATTTTCAAACCGTGGTTGACAGTGGGTAACTGAAACCACGGAAAGGGAAACCACAGATAAGGGGTTGGGAGGCTACTGTACTTGAGTCCTGGATGTCTATGAGTAGGGATTATAAAATGATTATAAAAAAATAGCAACTTTTATAGCTCTAGTCAGCACATTAGCTTCAGAGCATAAAAGCATGTCATTTGAAATTTGTTTGCTCACATATGATGCTCTGTGTTCATACTTATAAGCTGAGTGCATTGCTTCAGAAGTTAAAATGTCCTCATTTAATTGATTTTTAAAATGGAACGTTTTGTAACAATCTTAACAGTTGTAACAAAAATTGCCACGGATATGCTTGGGTTTTGTCAGATTCTTAGAAGGAGACAAACTTTGAAAACAGAAGTCTGCAGAAGCTGACAGTGTTAGAGAGGGAAAATGGGATGAAAGCATTCTGGGATTGCCATGCTCCCCACCGTCGAGCAGAGCTCCCAAGCACTCATTCTCAGAAAGTTGCTAAGAAAAAGACCAAACTATTTCCTTTTGTTCCACGGGAAATGGAAAATGTGCTGGCCTGGAACTAAAAAGCTTCTAACGCCCCAGGGGTAAGAGGTGCTCTTGTTCCCTCCTTGTGCCTTTCCAGCTAGCAGATTAGCAAGCTTCTTCTCTGTAACATGGACAGAATTTCACACACAGGACAAGGCACAGAAAGCGCTGACTAAACACTGGAGTGATGACTTCAAAGCCCCAGCCTCCCTAAGGTGCTGCATCTGCCAAGCATCAGGAGCGCCTGCAGCATGCCTTCCCAACAACAAGGTGCAGACCGGCTGACTACAGGTCATTGAAACCACAGAAAGTGAAACCTCTGATATGGGAAGACTACTGTATTTTAAAATGCAGTTATAAATAAATATTTTTTAATTTCTAGGTTTATATTTCTAAAATTGTACATATTGGTAGATACAACCCATGTAAACAAAATCTCTTTGAGGTCCTCAATAATATTTAAGAGTTTAAGAGGTCCTGGGACCAAACATTTTGAGAACCACTACTCTAAAATGTCTATTTTATGTCCACATAGATGGCCGTGGGCATCTGAAATGGTAATTTCTAAAATCTCACTTTTTGGGACATATATTAGATAACAATTCTTGAATGCTTACTCTGTGCTGAGCATTGTAATAAAGTGCTTTATAAGGATTATTGTATTTAATTCTCACAACTCTATGGTAAAAGTTTTATTAATTATTATGCCCAGTCTTTGTTCTGATTCCCCAGAATCAGCCCTGAGATCTGTCTGATGGTATTTACTGGTATGGGCTCTTTGAAAACCCCCAGAGCAGTGAGGCCAGAAAGGACAAGAGGGCAGGAAAAGATCAAGCACTTTTACTTCACCGAGTGAAATCCCACAGGAGAGCTCTGGGGACAGTGAGTCACTTCTCAGAGGACCCCTGACTGGGCTGCAAGGGAGCTTGAGGATTTACACGTCTATACCCAAGAATCTCCAGAAGGATATAACTTCCCAGGAAATTCCAGCTCTATGCATTAAGCAAAAAAGGTTCTAGCAGGCTTAGGGCAGCCCTCCAGAAAAGACATGCAGCTGCTGGCAAGCTGGGGGAAAGGGCGTTGGGAGCAGACAGGAGCAGCCCTCATGGCCTCATCATCCCTTAAAGGCCCCACCTCTTAATCCTCTCACATTGGCAACACCTGAATTTTGGTGGGGACCCATTCAAACCACAGTATTCCACCCCTGGTCCCGCAAAATTCATGTCCTTCTCATATACAAAATATATTCATTCCATCCCAATAGCCCTCAAAATCTTAATTCATTCCAGCATCAACTTTAAAAGTCTAAAGTTTAGAGCCTTATCTAGATATCATCTAAGTCAGATATGGGTGAGACTCAAAGATGCAATTTATCCTGAAGCAAATTCTCCTCCAGCCTGTGATATCAAACAAGTTACGTGCTTCCACAATACAGTGGTAGGGCAGGTACAGACAATCCCATGGCAAAAGGAAGAAAAAGGCAAGAGGAAAGGAGTAACAAGGTCCAAGTCAGTCCAAAACCCAACAAGGAAAACAACATTAAATCTTGAGGCTGGAGAATAATCTCCCTTGAGTCCAGGCCTCTCCTTCTGGACACACTGGGGCAGGGATTGGGTCCCCAAGCCTCCAGGGGACTCCACCCCCACAGCTCTGCTGGGTGCAGCTTTCTCTCCCAGGTTGGAGTTGGGTGCTTGCAGCTCCCCCAGGCTGCCATTTTACGCTAGTGGCTCTACAGGTCTGGGGTTTCAGGCCCTCATGATTCCACCAGGCATTGCCCTAGTGGGGCTGAGGCAGATCTGTGCCTTAGTCCCAAAACTCTCGGAGACATCCTTTGAAATCTAGGGGGGAGGAAGTCATGCCTCCACAGCTTCTTCATTCTGCACATCTGCAGAATTAGCAACACGTGGACGCCACCAAGGCTTACCACTTGTGCCTTCTGGGGAAGCTGTCCATACCGCACCTAGGCCTGCCTGAGCCACAGCTGGGGTGGCCAAGGAGTGCCGCACCAGAATGTGGGGAGCAGAGACTTGAGATGGCCCTGAGCTCTGAGGCCCCAAGTGTCCCTGGGCCCCTCCCTCAAAGCCACTCTGCCCTCAAGGGCCTGGCACTCTGGGTCTATGATGGGCATGGAAGCCCCAAAGACCTCTGAAATGCCTTTAAAGTCATTCTTCCATTGTGTTTGTGAATAGCACCTGGCTCCCTTCTATCCATACTAATCTCCTTATCAAGTGATCACTTGGCCACCCCTTTGCTTTTCTCTACTAACCATGCTTTTTGATTCTTTACATGGCCAGGCTGAGAATTTTCCAAATCTTTATGTTCTGTTTTCCTTTTGATTATACATTTTGTCTTCAAACTGTGCTCTCTTTCTGCATTTTACTATAAGCAATTAAGAGAAACCATGCAGCACCTTGAATGCTTTGCTGCTTAGAGATTTCTTCCACCAAATATTCTAGTTCATCACTCTTAAGTTGTGCTTTCCACAAAGTCCTAGGGCACAGACACAATTCAGCCAAGTTCTTTACCACTTTGTAACAGAGATGGCCTTTCCTTTGGTTTTCAATAAGATATTCCTCATTTCAGTTCCAAACTTCATCAGAATGGCCTTTAATCTCCATATTTCTACCAACATTCTGGTCACGACCACTTGAGTAATCACAGAGAAAACTGAGGCTTTCTCTACGGCTTTTCTATTCTTCTGAGCTCTCACCAGAATCAACCTTAATTGTTCAATTCACAGCACTGTAGGCTTTTTCCATCATTTGCTTCAAAACTGTTCCAGCCTCTACCCATTATCCAGTTTGAAAACCACTTCCACATTTTTAGGTATTTGGTGTAGTAACACCCCACTCCTGGTACCAATTTCTGTCTTCATCTGTTTGTGCTGCTATAACAAAATACCTGAGCCTGGGTAGTTTATAAACAAATGAAATTTATTTTATTATAGTTTTGGAGGCTGGGAAGTCCAAGATCAAGGAACCAGCACGTTCAGTTGTCTGGTGAGGGCTGCTCTCTGCTTCCAAGATGGCACCTTGATGCTGTATCCTCCAGAGGGGAGGAACGTTGTGCCTTCACATAGCGGAAGGCAGAAGGTGGAAGGGCAAGCTAGTCAGATGTGTGAAGCCTCTTTTGTAAGAGCCTTGATCCATTCATGGCCCACATCTCTCAAGGCCCTGTTTCTTAATTCTATCACATTAACAACACTTGAATTTTGGAGGGGACACACTGAAAACAGCAGGAATCCAAGCAGGCATGAGCATAGGCACAGGGCACTGACAGCGTCTGCTATATCCCCATTGCACAGTTGAGGTAAGTTATTTCCCTCTGACCCAAATCTTTCTTCCCTGAGAAGACAGATTTTCTGTATTATCTTCTATATTATCCAGCCCAGTAAACAATACCATCCTTCCAAGCCTTAAACACAGGTATTATCTAAGACTCCATCTCTTCCCTTATCTCCTATAGGAATTTGGCCACCAATTCATGTCAATTTTATTTCCTTGACATCTCAGGAATGCATGCCAATTTAAAATGCTTGATACATTTTACTGCTGTAAAATTGGGGAGAAGAATACAGCTTATTTAGCTGGTGAAAGTAGGGATGCCACCTATTTCCTGCTTCCAGTAGTGGATGTGCAAACTTCAACATTAAAAGAGTTGGGTCTATAGAACAGATCATTAACCCACCAGCCTGGGGGAGGAAGGAAGCAACAGAGAGAAAGACATCAACCGCTTCCAGGCAGGCATGACATCTCTGAGGAACAGAGAGAGCCAGGCACCCTCAGAGGAGCACTCACCTTCAATATGACAATTCTCTGAAGGAGGCCTAAGTGATGTTAAATATTCAATCACTCAGAAATCCAATAAGGCTACAAGAGGTAGGAAGAGATGGTAGCAGCTCCTTCCCCAATAAGCTCCTGAAAGAATAGAATTTTCAGTAGAAATTCTTATTTGGGGAGTTAACGTGATAAAGAAGAGAGGGAGGCAATGGTTCACCCTATACTGTCCATCCCCAGTGCCACCACCTCAGTTAATCACTGCAACGGAGACCTCCCCGACCTCCCTGACCTCCCTGCTTCTGTTCTTTCTGCCCCATTCAATTATGCACTCCCATGGAGGTACAGCCAAGGCATACATCATATCATGGCCTCCTCCCTACTTGAAACCCTTCTGTGCCTACTCATTGTCTCCATGATGAAATACAAATTCTGAAGCCTCACATATAAGGTTCTTGGTGATCTGCTCCCTGCCTTTTCAGCCTCAACTCAAGTCACTTGACCTTTTACATTTTATTTTTTTGTTACTGCAAGCTGTTTACGTATGAAATGCCTTCTGCCTGCCTCTCTCTGACCCGTAAACCTGTCACTCACCTTTCAGTATTCAGCTTAAAGGTCACCTTGGCCAGAAAGGCTTAACTGACCTCTTCAGGCTGACCTATGTGTCCCCTTTCTGTGCTCTCTGTCTTAGCACTCATCACACTGTCCTGGGATTTCTTGCCAATCATCACAGAAGAACTGTGAGCTCACTGAAAGACCTGTCCTATTGGTCTTTATACTCCTGGTAGCGCCTGGCACAAAGCCAGAGTTTGCTGGATGGCTGAATGGATGAAAGCGGAGTGAACACTTCAGCACCCTGGATAGTTCCCAGGAGTGCTTTTGCTCTGACGGTTTCTGCGTGTACTGGGGTTAATCCCATCTTCTCTTTGGGACTCTCAACTGGTAGGGATCCCTCAAATCCTTTACCCTGGCCTCCACGGCCCTACCCTTGAGACTCAAACCTGTAGCTGGCTCTACAGGCAAAATATATCTAAATATATGCACTTTCCATTTCACTGTTAAAAGTCTAATCCAAGACACTATTATCTTTCCTGGGCCACCACAGAAGCTTCCTACCCAGGCTGGCTGCTTTCATACCTCCGTCCACCTTCCACAGAGCGGGCAGACTGGTCTTTTAAAAATAGAAATCAGCTTGGTGGATTAAAGACGGACACCAAATTCTTTGCCACTATTCCCATCAAGAGGTGGTATCCGTTTCCCCTCCCTTTGAGTCTGGCTGGCCCAGAGGCCTGTGTTAACTAACAGAGTGCAGCAGAAATGTCTGTGTGACTTCCAGGACTGGGTCTTGAATTGTAGTTGTATAGATTCAAGCAGTTTCCAGAACCCTGAAAGGCTGGTAATGAGGCACTTGACTCACTGAGATCACACAGGAAAGAAAAATAGCAGTAGTAATGACAATAATGACAACAGCTTTTAAGAGAATCTTTGGAAGTCCTGAGGCCTTCTTCTATATGTAATTTCCATTTTGTCTCTAAATCCTGTGAGGTTGGGAGTAGAACCCATATTTTTCACATGAGAAGACTATAGCTCTGGTAGACAACTTTCTCAATAAACCAAGGGTCAGCATTCAAATCCAGGCCTGACTGATGCTGACACTCTGGCTCCTTCCGCCCTCCCTTCCTGAATGGGAAATCCTCAACTCTTCCTTCCTTTCTATTTGGGGACTATGACAAATGCTCTTCCCCAAGTCCAGACAGTAGACTTAAGAGACAAGTCCAATTGTTGATGAGATCTTATTTTCTCCAAATTATTAAAACAATAAGTCAGATGGCTCTTGGATGCCACATTGCATGACTATGATATTTGTCCTGCCCTAAGAAACTCCCCATAAGTACAAGGGCCAAATCCTGTAATTGAAACCACGTGTTAACCAATGCCCCAAACACACTTGCACACTCCCTCCTTCCAAATATCATTGTTCTTCAAAACATGCCAATGAGGTAAAAAGGGCCTGGCATTCCTGCATCGCTTCAATAACAGCAAAATCTGCCGTCAGTGTCATTTTCTAAACGCTTCCTCCCCCACTGCCTCCTTCACCTTTTCCACTACTCAGCCCTCTGTTCTCATAAAATGCGGAATGACCTCCTGGCAAGGGAGACTCAAAAATATTCCAGTTCTACAGGTCAGTGGCATTTTTATGAACTTTAAATTATACGAGTCAACAATAATCTTGCCTCTAAGCCTGAAATAATGCAAAATTATGCCTGCTCCAAATCAATTTAATCTATAATTTAAATTACGTACTGTGTAAGAGGGCCAGAGCCACGTGTTATTCACAAGGCAATGCAGAATCAGCCTCAAGGAAGCTGAGCATTGGCAGTTCACACTACTACATAAGTTTGGTTTTGCTGAGCCTAAGCTATTTATTTATTGTGTCCTGGGTACACACATACACATGGATGCCCTAAAATACTATAGTGTTCAACACATACACACACACACACATGCACACACACATACACACTACCAACCAGGAACTAATGTTTATTGAGCACTCACTATGCACAAGGCAAAGAGCACTTAAGCTTCCTCAGGCACTTACACACTTAAAATGTTAGGCACTGGAAATAGAGCCAAATAAGACTTTATTTTATAAATTTAAAAATCGGTTCATATCACATCCACCCCACCTGGTTTAAAACCCAGTGGTTTTTTTTAAATTTTTTTTTAATTTCAAAATATTATGGGATACAAACATTTAGGTTGCATATACTGCCTTTGCACCGCCTAATGGCTTCCTGTTAACCTTAGGATACTAACTAAACTTCCTATGCGAGTTCAGAAAGTACCTCCAACCACTCAGCTCCCCCTTCCTTTCTGCACGTCCACTGCACTGGCGTCTTACGTGTCTCCTTGGACTGTGTGTGCGGCCCCCGCTGGGCCCTGGTGCACGCTGTGCTCTCCCTGGGGCCTCTTCTTCTCCCTGCCCCACCCTCCTCTTGTTGGTCTTTCAAACTCCCACCTACTTCTCAGGTTTCTGCCTCCCTGACTCTGACCCTTAGGCCAGATGAGGTCTCCTACTTTACATTTTCAGTTTCTTAAACTTTTTTTGTCGTAACAAACACTTCACTTTATAGTTTATATTTCCAATAAATTCCACTGGACCGTAAGCTCCAGGAGGGTAAGTGCCATGTCTGCTGTGTTCATTGCTGTATCCCTGACGCCTAACAAAATGCCCAGCACCTAGAGAAAGGGATGCTTCTTGTCTTTAACAGCAGTTCTCAAAGTGTGGTTCCCCAGATCACATGCATCGGCATTTCCTAAAGACCTGTTAGAAAGGCAATTTCTCTAGTCCCAACCTAGACCCACTGAATCAGAAACGCTGAGGTGGGGCCCAGCAATCTGGGCTTTAACAAGCCCTCCAGGTGATCGTGATGACTCTGAAGTTTGAGAACCACTCATCTAGAACATCAAGGTGCTCACAGTCTAATAGGCAAGAAGACCTACCCTGTGCAACCACAAAAAGCAAAACAAGAACCAATGGGTAGACATTCTTGGCAGGCTGATGCCAGATAAGGGACCGGCAGGATTTTCTCACAATTAAGAAAGTTTCATAACAAAATGGACTTGAGTAAGAGGGAGCAGACCCCCACAGGCACCTAATTGTGCAGGTGCATTTCCCGGCTTAAAGTTAGGACTCAATAAATGCTGGCTTGAACACTGGAGAAGGGGTCCCTGAGTCGTGTTAAGGTCAGCTGTTTCTAAGTTCCCGTTCAGCCCTGAGACTCTCAGAGACACCACCATTTGGCCTGCTCTGAGGAGGTAAAGGGTTGTAATAAAGCACAGAGTTGGCTTAGGTTAAAACAACATCTAATGTTGAATAAATATGACAAAAACGATAAATATCTCCCCCCATCTTACCAGGGGGAGCCAAGCAATGATGATTTTATAAATGACTATAAATTAAAAAAAAAAAACAAACCTTAAATCCAAACAGGAGGCTATTTTGACAGAACAAAGAAGCCCTTGCCTCCAGGAGACCTGAAGAGGAGAAGCTGCCTCTATCGGAAATCAAAAAGAACTCATTCCCCCGTGAAAGGTGCTCTGCTCTGCATTTACCCTTCCGGTCTTAATTGGAGCTGACTGAATAAGTAATCATTTGGAGGCAAAAGATGTCGGAAGTCCTGCAGTCAAATTAGAGAAAGATGTGAAATCTGACTGAAGTGACTAAGACCTTTAAACTACCTCCCAACAACAATCAACACGTCAACTACTTATTGAGAAAGTGCTCTTCACACCATTGTTCTCACAGACTCCAAGCAGGCCACCTTCTGACCTAGAATCCAGTTCAAACACTACGTCGTCAGACCTCTCAGCCCAAGAGCTGCAGAAGGGAAAGGATTCCATGTATTTTTGTGTCATTGTTTCTTCATGAAACAAATAGTTCAATGATGATCCCGTGTGGCAAGTGGCTTGCTCCCATCTAATGGACTTGAAAAATGATGTTTAGACTTTTAATACATCCATTAATTCCAGATGTCTTTGTGTCACATTTTTAAACAGATGATCCAACCCTTCCCATGCATTGTCCCAGCTCATTTATCAACAGGAAAAGACCTATGTAACTAAATAGTCTAGGGATACAAAATTTTCTCTGATTTTTCCCAAGATAAAAATGCTGTCTTGCTTCCTCTTAAAATTGAACACTTTGTTCATACCTCTTTCACAATAAAAACTTAAATTTGGAGCATTTGGCAATATGTGCCAAAATATGTTAAGGAAACATGGAAATTCAAATCTGCATAGACAGTCTCTTGCAAACATGTAAAAATAAGCAAAAGACTAAAAGAAAATGCCAAAGCTGGAGACAGAGATTGTCTTTAAATCACAGGATCGTGAGTTATTTTCAATCTCTTAAGTTTCTCGTGTTATTACCAAGTTGTAATAATTAAGACAGGGTGCCTGTGGTGCAGGTTGGACAAACAGACCACAGGAACAGGACAGACAACCCAGCAAGAAGCCCACAGATGGAAGGAAATGATGCACCAGGGCACTTGGGACCATGAGCCGCTGTCATAAATAGTGCTGGAATAATGAGTTTTCTGTAAGAAACACAACGAAACTGACCTAAATATTGCCATATGCAAAAATCAACACCTCATATCATACACAGACATCTCTTGAATATAGGAATGAAGTGTGAAAAGCCAAGTTTCAAACTGTTAGAAGAAAATATAGGGAAATATCATAATGACCTTGAGATTGGGAAGGATTTTTCGAAGCAGGTGTAAAATATACTAACTTTAAAAGATAAAGATTGGTAATTTAATCCCATTAAAACTTTTCTTTAATCAAAAAGTGTAAATACAAGCTACAAATTGCAAGAAGATATTCAACCTATATAAATCTCCCCATAAATCTATAAAATAAGGAAAAAGACAAATAACTGTGTTACAAGTGAGCAAACAGCACGGATGCAGATGGGACAGGTGCCATCTGAGACAAGGGACACAAAGGCTTCTCTGAGAAGGAAACATTTGTGATTTTAAAGGGGCAGCTTCTGTTAAAGGGGAGAAGGTTCAGTCCAGCTGTGTATTAGAAGCCCACTGCATAATTAGACCCAAGCCACGGTCTCCAACAACCTCTTTATCAGTAATAAACATGCTACTTTGATCTCCATCGGCCTCACTTCTGAGTTTTTTTCTCAATTGGTCAAAGGTGGGGCAGGTAAAGGGGGACATGGGGTATTCTTTATTAGGCTCCAATCCCAACAGAAAGGAATTCAGATTTCATTCCGGATGGTTTTGAACAAGTAGGACATGATGTGACTTAAGCTGTTTTGAAGTTCAGCCCGGCGGCTGCATGGAGAATAGACAGTAAGGAGACAAGGAGGTAAGCAGAACAATCATTAGTGGGCTTTTACCATGACCCAGGACAGGGCTGATGGTCACTTGGTGGCAGGAGTAGAAGAGTCAAGCCGTCGGAGCCAACAGGATTTGCCAGCGTACTGAATGGGACCGGTGGGTGAGGCAGGAGAAGGAATCAAAAGAAACAGTGGATGTAAAGTGTCTTCACAATAGCAGTGCTAACTCACAACAGCTCCCTAAGATCATATATAGTATAAAAATATGTATATTTTTAAGTGAATTCATGCTGATCAGGTTTTATCTGAGTTTTAGACCAGCGGATGCAGAGAATATGCCTTGTAGAGATAAAACAAGAAAGTGCAAAGAGAGAAAACACTTGCGTTTAAAAGAACGATGGCAACCTTCTGCCTGCCATCACTGATTCCTCTCTGCCAGGGTCATAAAAAACAGGTTTCCTCTGACTCCCCGAGATCTCTTGCAGGCTGACTCGTCACGTATGGACATCTTATTCCTACAGCCGGCAGCCCCAACCTCGTGCAAATATGACATTTATGTCCAAATTGAATGCACATAAAATGTCATCCTACCCTCACCAACACAGCGACTTCCAATTATATCACGTTTTAAGAGACGATGGCAAATGTAGGAGAAATCGCCTGGTGGCCTTTGCTAAGATAACAAAATTGGAACTTTTGGATGAAAACACAGGGTGTAGAGGGCATCCTGGCTTCACGGGGCGCCAGTTAACTCTGATGAAGCAGCCACCGGCAGGCTTCAGCAGGGGAACCTCGGTGAGGACTGAGGTTCATCCACATCCACATGGCCCACATAGTCACCATAGTGCAGAAAATCACGAGTTACCTCTCAAGAGCTCTTAATTATACTGACAGTAAGGCCACAGGCTGTAGGGAACAGTCATTTGTTTTGTGAGGTGTCACATCTGAGTGTTACTTGGACAAATAAACCTGATTGCCTGGGTCTGATTCCTGTCTGTCTCTTGGTAGTTGTGTCATGTTGGACATGTTTTTCTGCATCCTATGCCTCAGTTTCCCCACCTGTTAAATGTCAATAATAATCACATCTACTCACCTACCAATTGTGAGGATTAAAAGCGATGGCCCATCTAAAACACCAGAGCAGTCTCTGATCCCTAATATGTGCTCAACAAAGATCAGCAAGTAACAGTGTCATTAAATAAAATCACCTGTGTCATGCTCTACTATACTACCTGGCACACAGTAGGGGCTAAAAAATTATTTGTTGCATGAGTATTGAATGAAGTATCATTACCCTCTTCAGTTTCCATCAGTAAATATTAGCTCCCAGGGTTGTCATGACAATGAAATAGTATGGCAAATGCCCAATCAATGACAGTTTATAAAACGAACTGAAAAAGCCCCATTCACTGAAGTAGAAACAGAATCTGAGAGACTTGTCACTTGATCATTTTACAGCTTGCCTGATTCACAGTCTAAAATGCAAGTTTGCTTACTTTTCAAACGAACAAACTTGCATTTTAAACCATGAAACAAGACTGCTTGTTTGTGTTTGTTTTTTCTTCCTGGGAGTGGATTATGCCTACCTCATGGGGTCATTGTGCAGGGTAAGTGAGTTAACACAGGAGAGAAGGCTGGCCTGGCATGGAGGAGATGCTCTGTATTTGACAATATCCTATTGCTGAAACAAATAAACAACGTGCCAGCCAGGGATTCACACCATCAGTCTCTGTCTCCCTCCTTGCCCTGGTCCTATTTCCCCTGACAGAGTCCCAGATGCCAAAGCACTCGTGGGCTCCTTCTCCTCCCTAGTCCTCTGGTGGACCTCCTGTGATTTTGACTGTCACTGGAGGGGCGGTGACTCTTCTGGTCATCCATTGTTCACAAGACTACCTCTGGTGGCTGCCAATGCAGATTTTTCTCCCCACGTGGCAGCTCTTTCCAGAAAACTGAAACCACACCCCCTCCCCCCAAGAATTACAAATCTTTTCCATTATCTTTGGACCAGGAAGGCCTTATCTTCTCAGTTTCTTACAACATACCCAGGGGAGAGTTCTGAGGAATAATGAATATTTGCAGAAAAGGAAGTCAATGGACAAATAAGTTTGGTCTTTACTGGGTTAAAAAATGAAAATGAGCTTCTTTACTGCAGGACTTCTCAGAGCCTTTGGCATGCCATTATTCACGAGACTTTTCAAGAGGGGAGATAGAAGAAATACTTCTAAAACTTACTTTACCTTGCCAGGCTTTGGAAATAATACACTTTTGCATGCTGTGGTGTAAGTGCTCCAAGGAATATATTAAATGCCCGCTTATCTGCTTTTGAAAGCCTGCCAGTGCCTAAGGCAGAGCAGGGTACATGAAATGGACTTCATACCCGGTCCCTGCCTTCATGGAGTTTCAGGTCTAATAAGGGAATGACTCCCAGGGAATAAGCCCACAGGTAGAACTCATAATATATCCCATTGAAGGACACAAAAACACAACAGTTCAAGTTTGGGGTGAGGGCAGGGTGAGAAAAGTCTTCATGGTAAAGGAAGTATTTGTGAAGGACTGATTACCATGTGCACGTGCAGGATGGAAGGAGAAAAATGGACAGCGTAGACAAGGGCAAGTGGACTGGACCACACAGGGCCCAGGTAGCACATGGCCGAGGAGGGGGAGAGGCGGAAGGTGAGGGGGGGAAGGTGTGCACAGCGCATCAGAGGCATCCTACGGAGGAGGAGGAGAGGAGGGAGGGGGAGGAGTAGGGGAAAGAGGAGGAAGAAGAGGAAGGGAAGGTGGGGGAGAGAGGATGCATAGCACACCCAGGCTGCAGTTCTCTTTAACATTATGCCTTCGTAACAAGATGCTAATTTCAAGGAAATGGCTACTTCATTGCATATGTGCTGGGCTGTGGGTGTGTGTTTGACATTTTAACTTTCCAGTGGAAGTGCTTCAGTGACGCATAATTTAAGCCTTCCAGGAATTGTACTGTTACATCCAAATCAGGCAGTTGGCCTCTAAAAATCCACATATTTGCCCTACATTCCTGGGTCAGCAACGTGAAACCTATTGCCCTTGGAAATTCACGTATCTGACCTAAATTCCTGTGTCAGCAGCATGCAACATGCTGCCCTTGGACTTGGTCTGGGCTTTGGAAGCAGACAGCTGAGGGGCCACATCCTGATTCTGTTTTTTTTCAACATTGCAGCTTTGGACAAGGTTGTCAAAGTATCCAAACTATTTCCTCAAATGTCCAATGGGGGTATTATAAATGCGTCCCAGCCCAGGCAATTTACAACAATTAGATCAGATACCGTAGATGAGGCCCTAGCACAGAGACCAGCACACAGTAGGTGCTCACCACAGATGGCAGCTGCTAGGATGACGACGCCGTCACCATCAGTTCAGTCCAGTTTAACAACTACAGACCGAGCAACGCAGTGAACTATGTGTCATAGAGCTGGTTCTCTAAAAAGTCACATATAAGAGACAAGGAGAAGAAAAGACTGGTGGACTGGTCCCTGCTTTCAGGAATGTAGGGGAGAGTGGGGACAGAACAGTTTCTCCTGCTGTTCCCCCATTCGCTGCCTTCAGGAGCTTGGCCATTGGTTGTCACATTCGAGAAATGTAAACTCTGCTTCCCCGTGCATGGTCCCCCAATCTCTGTCCTCTGTCCTCCATCCAGCCTGCTGTTAATGTCTTAGCCCAGATGCACATTCTCTCTGCCCTGAACCTCCGCACTTGCCGAAGTGCCAAGGAGGGGCGGCTGGGATGGAGAGCCCAGAGACAGCGCTGTGAACCTCGAGGAGGGGGGTGCCCAACTGGGTGGGACTTTGAAAATCAAACAAAGAAATTTAGACTTCTTCCTGAAGTCAGTGGGGAGCCTGATATATCTCAGAGGGGAGGAAATGGTTTCTAAAGAATGGAGTTAAATGAAGGTTGCTTGTGAGACATTATGATCATTTATCTGACACAGGACAAAGCAATCATACTTGCCAGATGGGCTTGGCTGGGGTAAATCAAGCCAGGATTAGGATCTCTCATCTTTTCCTTACCCACCATGGGGTGATCAGTAAATTCTTGAGTGGATCTTCTCCCGTTCCCACTCAGTGTTTCTAAGAGGCCCTGAGACTACCTACCTGGCTGACCAGCGGCAAGGGGAATGTCATGAGCAGTCCAAAGCCAGGGCTTCAGCAGGGAGCCAGAAGCCCTGGGGGCACCATGCACAGAGCTCATACTCTGAAGCCAGAATGATGCCTGCAAGTCCTACCAGCTGAGTGACTCTAATATAAGTCATTAGTCTTGCTGGGACTCAGTTTTCTCCCCTGAAACTGAAGTAAGTGGGAAAACTTCTCATGACTGGTGTGAAGGTCAAACGTCACGACTACAAAGTGTTGTGCGTGCAGTAAGAACTCAATAAATCATAAATGAGACTTGGTTTTCCTCCAGAGCACAGATCATGGTTTGTTCTTATTTATCTCTATAGCACCAGTGTTTGGTGATGATTCATTCTACTCAGCAATATCTAATGTCCTTCCTTTCTGGGCATGTGCTAGAAATTCATCTTCTGATCCCCTGTGCTACACAGAGTCCTGTAACAACTAATTGGCAGTTGTGAGCAGAAATGGGTATGTGCCAGTCCTGGGCCGAGCTCTCTCCCTCTGGCCTGACATGGACAGGGCTCCCGAGGCACCACCAGCCTTTGTACCTGCAGCACCCTGTGAGCAGGGCCCTCTGCAGCCCAGGTTAGACACACTGCAGAAGAAAGAGACTTTTGTTGTTTCAGGCCATTGAGAACTGGAGGCTGTTTGTTACTGCAGCACAGCTGAACCCATCCTGATTGACACAGCAGTGCTTGGAACACAATGGCAACCCAGAAAATGTTTTCTTTTGAATAAATGTATAGAGAAGGAAGTGAGGATTTAAAAGAAAAAGGCGGGGGTGGGGGAAAGAGACAGAAAAGTGACGAAAGTGTCCGGAAGAGACAACAGGTGTACGACACGGGTCACGCGACTCCCTCCTTGACCTGCCAGGGCAGGCAGCGAAAGCGGATCACCACCTTCTCTCCTGACGGGAACTTCCTCTTCCAGACCCAGCCAGACTCCTTTTCAAACCATTTCCCCCTGAGCGGAGAAAATGAAAGCCTATCTTCCCTCCCTGGTCTACGCCGCTAGGCTGCTGCGCAAGAAGGCGGCGGGCAGGTGTCCCAGGACCAGGGGAGAAGCGGCGAGCGCGGGATCCAGGCTGTCCCCGACGCAGCCGGGGCGGCTGGGGCCGGGGAAGGCTGAAGGCCAGGCGGGAAGCAAGCAGTCCCGGCTCTGTGGGGCCATCCGCGTGTGTCGCACGCAAGCAGCTGTGCACGATATGTAAATGAAGGTGCGCAGCCACCTTCCAGCAAGACTTTATTTACGAAAACGGGAGGCGCGCCACACCAGAGTCGGCGCGCGGGCCGCAGTTTGCCGCCCCGCCCCGACTAGCAAAATCCGGAAGCTTCTAAAGCAGTTCAGACTGGGTTGAGTCCGGAATGGCACTTTGGCCCGGGTGGCAGCTGGACCGGGTGGGAGGAAGGGCTGGTGGGGGCAGGAGAGAAGACAGCCCCCGCCCCCACGCCCCGGGCGCGTCCCCTCCCACGCGCGGGCTCGGGCTCCTTCCCGCACACGTGTCTGTCCTTGCGGGCGCGCAATGGTCTGGCGCGTGCCGTCTCGTTCCGGCACAGACAGGTCTGGCTTTATGGAAATGTTTTGCGGATGGGCCTTTTCACATCCCCCAGAGCTGCTCCCCTCTGCTCCCGTGTGTGACTCACTGTCGATGATTTCAGTCGCGGAGCCCGCGTCCACCAGCCGCTCCACCTGCCCGCGCCCCTCGCCAGGCCCCAGCCAGCGCTACTGACAGGCCACGAGTGCTGCCGGCAGCAGAGACGCCTCTGTCATTAGCGCAGGACAGGAGAAGTGTTGTGATCTCCCCAAGCAACCGCCACCATAAACAACTGACCACATTACCATTTCCAAGCACGGTGGCGGCTCTGTGGAGGAATGGCAAAAACAGGAGATGCTTGAAGTTGAATATTTAGTAGGATGCTCCCGCAAATGCGCTCACATGGGAAGCCACTGCCTGCCCTGTTGCTAGAACTATCCTTCTGCGGAGGGAAAATCAGGAGTCAAAGGGAAGATTCCTATTAATTACCATAAGAGAAGAAAGTCACAGCTTTCATTGGATTATAAGGGTTGTTTGTGCTTTTTGTTTCTCTGCTGGGCGTGATGACATAGGAAGATATTTGACCACAACCCATAACCACCTCCCTATCACTGTCGCAGGCTACAGAAGGAAACAGCAAAGGGGACGCTCCAAACCACATCTGTTGGCTTAGTACCATAAAGCTTTTTGTTCCGACGGCCAGCTGGAAAGTCTTGGCCCCACATTGACTGGACTGGGCTGGGCCACCTGGTGCTAAGAATATTCCTTTTGACCTTGGTAGAGATGGCCCAAGTGGCCTGAATGAAAGCCTCTTCCATTCCTTTGCCCCAGGGTCCCACCCTAACCTTGTGTTCCAGAATCTTCTGACGGAGAGAGGAAGGGAGGGAGAGTGAGCAAGAGAGAATTCCTCCAAGGCAGGAACGGATTTCTAGTAGAGGATGTGGCACTGCCCAATTCCAGGCCTTCCCAGCTCAAGCCGTCCTAAACACACACACACACACACACACACACACACACACACACCCCGGTCTACCACCATCCCTGCTGCCACCCCTCTACTCCCCTGTCACCTCTACCCCTCCACCCACATCTCTGAAATTACAGCTGGACTAAGATGAAAAACCATACCTGCCACCCCCAGAGCCTAGGGGACTCACTGGCAACACCATCTGGTGAGGCCAGGGGCACCACTGCTCCTCCGTGTCTCCGCGTGCTCTGGACCTCGCCTTGTCATTGGACAAAGGAGGGAGGGGAGGTGCATTAGTAAGAGTTCCCCAGAGAAATAGAACCAGCAAGAGACATATAGGTATAAGAGGAGATTTGTTGCAGGAATTGGCTCACAGGATTATGGAGGCCAGGAAGTCCCACCTTCTGCAAGCTAGTGACCAGGAGAGCCAGTGGTGAATTCAGTCCAAGTCCAAAGGCCTGAGAACCCAAGCCACTGATACAAGTCCTGGAGTCCAAAGGCCCGAGACCCAGGAGCTCTGATATCCAAGGGCAGGAGAAGGCGGATATCCCTGCTCAAATTTGCAGGGAAAATGTGCCCTTCCTCTTTCTTTTGCTGCACTGGGCCGTGAAGGGACTAGATGGGGCCTGCCACATTGGTACAGGTGACCTTCTCTACTCAGTCTTCTGATTCAAATGCTGATCTCTTCTGGAAACACCCTCATAGACATACCCAGAAATAACATTTTACCAGCTACCTAGGCATCCCTTAGCCCAGCCAAGTCGACACTTAAAATCAGCCATGGTAGGAGGCAAAGAGGGAGGAGGCTTGAGAGCCCCTCCCCCCTACACCAGCCAGAGCTTGGTCCATAGAGGAGGAGGAAGAACCAGCAACAAGACTAAGTGGTGCCCAAGAACCAGGAGACTCGGGTTCTTGTCCTGTCACTACCACTTGTGTGTTCTGTGACCCCAGACAAAGTTTCTCCAACTTTACCCCAGCACAGTCCCAGCACAGAGCACGTGTTCTGTAAGTGAATTATGGAGAGCTCACTAGTTAACATCTAGGACTCTGGCCAGCTCTAGGGTTCTGCAATTCTACCAGGATTCTGCCCTTTCAAACACACAATTTTCTTAGTTGGGTTCTTGCCAATGCAGACCCTGAGAAGATGAGAGCTCAGCCACAAGAGATTCATTAAGGAGTGCTTCCAGGAGACCAGCAGGGGAGAGAAGCTATGGCGTGGCGTCAGGCAAGTCCCAGCCTCAGCCTGCTCCGACGCGGCATTCTGGAGAGTGCATTGTGCCTCGATGCAAGAGAGCTGGGCTGTCACAGTCCTGGGCCCACCAGTCACAGGCTGGGCCACCGGGGAGGGGCGTGTGAGCTCCAGGCACTGCAGGTGTGCAACAAGTTGCCAAAGTGGCTGCAGGAGTGCAAGGACGGTCCCCTGGAGAAGGCTGTAGATGGTATCCTTGGAGGGATGCATACATGACGGAAGGAGTAATCTGAAGGGATCTGAGTGGAGAGCTAACAGATTGGGCTGGAAACATAAAAATTAGAAATGAAAACATGGAACTTCTAGGTTGCAGTGAGTGATGATGGAGTACCTGTTGTGTGCCAGGCAGTATGGCAGGCACTGAGGCTGTAACAGTAAGAGCAAAGGACCTTATTCCTGTCCCCACAGAACTTACCAGCCCTAATCCAAAGAATGGGCCAACTCTGCACAGTCACAGCAGCGCTCCGTGCTACAAGGAGACAAGTGTGTGCCGGGAGAACGCTTGAGGGGAAGGTGGGAAATGGGGAATGAGCCCCCTGCGGGAGAGACACGTGTCGAGGAGGCACAGCCGCCATGCGTGGGGGAGGGGAAAGAGCTGCATTCCAGGCAGAGGGAACAGAATGTCCAAATTGTTTGTTAAGAGAATAAATGAGCAGATGAATGAATGAATGAGTGAACGTCAGAAACAGAAATTCCAGTAATTTAATCATTTAGGGAGGTAAATCACCAAAAGGTAATCTAAAGAGATGGATCTGGGTAAGACAGGAAGGGGGTGATGCTTTGCTGAGCACCGGTGTCCTAAGTAGGATACACTTTATATACTGTTTTATTTACTCATCACAGCAACAAGAAATACCCCCCTCTTTTCAAAGAAGAATGACATTGAAGCCAGAGAGGTTGGCTAACTTGCCCAAGGCCACACAGCGTCCAGTGAAAGAGCTAGGATTCCATTTCAGGTTTCCCATTTGCCGACGCCCAAGCCCCTTCCACACTTCCACTCGGTGCAATTTGCTTCCCAAACCAAGGCACTGTTGGCCACATGGGGCATTCTAAGCTGAGGTTATGAATAAGCCAGTTCCATCAACACCCATCCACTTCCAAGATGAGCACCTATAGTTACATGTCTCTGCAGGTCCCTAGAGGGGACTCCTGAAGTGACAGACACGGGAGGAGATGGAACCAATAAGCCCTGGCGCTGCTGTGCAGGTACCACCCGTTGCTGATCCCTGCATTTCAGGGACTGCGAGCCCCACAGTCAGGAACAGCTCTGTGTGTCTCCCTGAGCAGCTCGAGCAGGGCAAGAGGGTGGGCGGCCATACAGCCTTCCCCACGAGTGCCCTCAACAGGAGCACTCTGCTTCCTTCCTTGCCCTGCCCCATCCTTTGGGAGTGGGGTACAACTAACTGGGGAGTACAACTGGCCCCCAATCACTGAGCTGTGTGTGGATATAAAAAGGAACGTTTTCTGAAGCAAGATGCTGTGCTGGAGGCTCCCATGGGTTGGAGCCCTGCCCCTCCCACCCGCCGGGCCCCATGGAAACCTGCGGGGCTGAGGTCTCCCAGGGGGGCACCCTGCACCCTCAGAAACAGTTACAGGGACAAGGACACAGGTGTCTCCATGGGCAACGCTGCCTTTCTGTACAGGAGGGAGCTCCGGCCCTCCTCACTCCAGGATATTGCTGAGAACATAGTCAGTCTCTCCTCCCCATTCCCTCACATCTCCCTAAAAGGGGAGGGGAAACCCACACAGTGGCTCAGTAGTTTCAACCCTAACTGCCCCTTGGAATCACCCAAGGAGCCTTGCAGTTACTGATACCTGAGATCTAGTTGCAGATCCACGGAAACCCAAGGAGTGGGGTCCCAGAACCTGGAGTTTGTAAAGCTGCCCCATTGATGTGATGCTCAGGGAAGTCAGAACTGCTGAGGGGCTGTTTGGGTGAATACATTCAGGGTCTACTTGTCACGATTTTTCCTATTTCTGCAGCTACACCTGAGTTCCTGGATCCTACAACTAGATTTGAGCTGAAGGAAGAAGTTTCCGTTTTGGCCTTGAGCCTAAGCCAAGTTTTCCAAACATGTTTTTGGCAGAACAGTGCAATGAGGCATGGGGTTTTGCCAACATATCAATAAAGCAATGCTCTCCCATCTGCTGCAGGATCCCGGTGGGCCTGTTCCACCATCCTGACACTGGAGGAGAAGGGCAGCGTGTGGGAGGAACAGGCGCCATGCTCCCTTGCAAACAATGCCACTTACGTAGAATCATTTATTTCAGCGTATCTCCGCCCGTTCCACAAGTGACTTTAGGTGGCTTACAACATAAACATAGAAAACAAAATGATGATAAAAACAGAAACAGAGATTTTGGATCAAGGAATTATAATGTCAAGTAGAAAGCAAGGCAATGGAAGAGAAGAACAGAGAAACACAAATCAAAAACAAAGCAGGCACTGCATGTATACCGAGATTCTTCAATGTGCATTTAATAACACACACTTTAAATCTAAGAACTAGACATTATTCCCATTTTACAGATGATGAAACTGAGACTCACTAGATTGTCCAAAGTCCTGCAACTAGTGACCTAAGATTCACATTCAGGCCTGCCTGGCTACAGGGTCTCTGTTCCTAACAGCACCATGTGTCCTAGATATGGTTTAGCGCTGGGTTTCCTTTCAACCAGAAGGAAGAGATGACACAGCCAGACATACAATTTTCATTAGCAAAAAGGAGGAAGCATTCCACTTCCCCAGGAAAAGCAATTTTTTTTCCCCAAGCATTCAATTCAAAAAAGGCATCTCTCAGGTGGAAGTGGGGAAGGCTTCACAGAGAAGCAGTGGGCAGGGTTTTGTGGCATAAATAGGAGCTCACCAGGTGGGCAGGGGTGGGGAGAAAATTCAGGAAAATGGAACAGCATGTACAAAGACCTGGACAACTATAGGAAAACATCTAGTGCTGGAAGTTACAAGCAGGCCAGGATTTGTGGAATACAAAGTGGGGTTAACTAATTTAATACTGTTTTAAAGCTTAGTCAAGTTGGAAAACCAAAGAGAAGTGAACAGAAAATTTAATTTAAAGAGGTAGAATAAAATCTTATTAAGGTGGGTTCCACTAATTTGGAACATGCAGTAATTCAGAGAGGCAAAAGGAAGCCTTTGCAGAGCTGACTTACAATGTAAGCAAGATTGGAGGCAGCAGTTCAAAACCACATAAGATACCAACAGGTTTTTAAATATTCAGGAGTACTTGGTTACATAGCAACAAAGATATGCTAATGACAAGCACTTAATATATTCATTAAAATAGGTCCCTGCGGTACTTTTCCTATCTACACCTTATTAGTCTTTCCACTACCCGCACGATGTTGATGCACATAGCCCTGCCTCTCTTGCCTTGCTTCTGTACAAATAACTACCTTGCATCCTTAATTAAAATGATACTCATTTCATGCTTCTGCCTTTAGCCGGACTTGCGGTTGAGAAGGGCAGCCTTGGCCACCAATCTCCTTTACAATGTCCCACAAAGGATCTCTGTAAGGCCCAGGACTCCCTCGAGATGAATATCCAGACAAAAACCGGGGCCTGACTCATGGCTCATCAGAAATCTCATTACTCCCAGCACAGACCTGAAGGGTGTGGACAAAATGGAAATTGTCAGAGTGGTTTAGGCTGATTTTCCCTTTCACTGCGCCTCATACAGAAGTGCATAATTAGGAGGGAAAGGCAGGATCAGCCACCTCTGTATAAACACTGTGCACAGCAGGGATTTTAAACCAGCCTGACACCGAGATCTGCCATTGTGTTTCTCAAACAGCCAGTGCCAACTAAATGCGAAATGAGGACACACTGTTTGGATGCTGCATGCAGGCTCAGCTCCCACACCTTTGTGCACATCGGTCCCTATGCTTGGTGACCTCCTCTTTTCTGCCTCTTGAACTCCTACCTCTTCAGGACAGAGGATGACAGGATCACCCCACGGGTCACCAGGATTAAATGTGGACCACGTGGCTGAATACGTGGCGGGGGGGTCCATGGCTACCCTCTGCTCCCACCAGACAGACCCCTGCCCCCGGTGGTAAAGCATGGCGGCTTCCTCCCACTTGCCTTTCTGGACCCAACTCACATATTCACTCCTTCAGAAAATATTTATTGAACAAATGGCCAGTAATCTGAAAAAAAATTATCAGCATTATTGGGAATCAAAGGCATGTGTACTAAAACAGCTAGACGGTACCAACCCCCTCCCCACCATCACATTAGCAGACTGGCTGGTGAGAAGGTGGCACAGATTGCTTGTCAAGTGGTATAAATTCTGAAATGTATCTTCACTGTATGTTTCAAGACTTCTTGATCCAGTGTGTTGACTGACATCTCGGGATTCATATGCTAAGTAAATAATTGTCTAAAGCAGACAAAGTTTGATAATAATAGTAGCTAACTTTGACAATTATCCCTTGTTGGGCACCATGCCCTCACTTTATACAGATTTTGTAAAGTTCCTACCTTTGTGAAATAGAAACAGTATGTCATAGGAGGTGGTTTGGATGACACGAGATAGCACTTATCAAGCATTTTGAAGAGCAACTGACATGCAGAAAGAATGCAGTGAATTTTACATATTGTCATTGTCATTTGCTGAAAAAACCCCACATGTTCTAACATGAGACATCACAAAGTGGGATTTATTCCAGGTAGGATGTTGTCCTATTGAGAAATTTAATAATATAATTAATAATAATTTAAGATTAAGGAAACTAAACATCTGAGCATTTTGATGATTCTTCAAAAGGCATCTGATAAAATTTAAAATCAATTCCAAAACTAAAAATCTCTTAAGAAAACAGGAATGAAAGGATAGCAGCCTTACGATGATCAGTGCAAGCAAACAAGGGAGTAGTTAGGAGGTACGGCTGCTGGAAAAGCAGAGTATGTTCACTCTTCATGCAATTATTCATACATTCCTCCAACATTTCCTGAGTGAATTCTTTGTGATCAAATCTAGGGACCCAAAAATGGTGCATTCATTTTGGTGGAGAAAAGTAGACAGCCAAGCAAGTAAATAAATAGGAATAATTTCTGATGGGAACATGTGTCCCCAAAAAAGTGACACAGAGTAATGAGAAAGAGACTGATGGGCTGGGCAGCCATGGCATCTTCCTGCTGCATATTCACCCTCACTCGTCCTGCAGGGGGTCTCCATGGACTTCAGCTTGAAAACTATCAGTCAACCTACAGCCATGCTATGTAGCAAAGTGAGACCAAGAAGATGACAAGTCATGACAGAGGGTGATCTATGGAGCTGGGCACCTGCTACCAACTCTACCCCAAACCCCAGCCTGCACCCTTCCCACAAGGTGATGATGTGCCCAGGCTCATCGGCAGCATGAGCTCTCCCTGGCCACAGTCCCCACCACTCCCTAATGTCCCTCCCATCCCCCTTTATTCACTTTTATCTGCCTTCCCCTGCAGGCAAATGACATTGTGAGTCCTGATTGGGCATGGCCCTTGGGCCCAAAGACCTGAAGGTAAAGACCATTTCTCAAGTCCACCTGCTCATGGAAGAGACCAACGGAGGTCCTGGCAGGCTGGGTACCTGCTGCTTCTAAAGAGATGCGAAAGGGGGGGTGGGGGACCATATGTGCCATGGCACCCACCATCGCTGCTGATGTCATAGACAGACACGTTCGAGAGCAGCGCTGTAGCCGCCAGAGCGGTAGAGTGGCATGCTTGAGGTTTTGGAAAAAACTATTGGATAGGAAAGGGATGGAAGAAAGGGGAGGGGGGTAGGGGGGAACGGAAGAATAAGAGAATCCTGCAGGTGGGTGCGACCCACGCAGGCCTTCCGCACTCAGCGTCTGCGAGGACATGGGCTGTGTTCCGCTGGTGCTACCCGTGAGATGACCTCAGGTGCCCTCGGCCCAGCATGGAATGCAGAGCAAGAACGCCACTGCCCCCCACCCCAATTACTTTTCCGTTTTGATTACATGGAGCAGAAAGTCTTGGTTTGATGCTAATCTGTCTTGAACACGCTCCTACCCCTTGTCAATCTCCATTTCAAACAAAGAAGGATCTGGTCTCAGGTTCAGAACCTTGGCAGGCAACAGCATGTAGTTAGAATTTAATGACACCATATAAGGTTTATGGTATGTATTTTTAGGGTTGCCTTCTAGTTAAGACAACTGAAGCTGGTTTTTTACTTACAGAAGTAATATCAAATTTTTAAAATCAAGTTCATATAAATAATAAAGTGAATTCTATAGAAAGTCAAACCCATAGTAGTGCAGGTGGTTCTAGACACGAAGGTGGTGCCCACGACCGAGGGAGGCTGCTGTGACATTGGGCCTTCCCAACCCCCTTTTCCAGGACAGAATCAATCACCATCTAGAACCAAGGTGATCACTTGGTGGGGCCATTGCAACAATTCTTTTACAGGTTGAAATGTGCCTGGGGTAGCAGGTTGCTGGCATAAGAAGGAGGGCACTAAGGGAGGGAGGGAGGCGGGAAAAGGTCACAGCAAGCACGGATCTGAGAGAAACGCATTTCATAAATGCCTCATTTCCTGACTTCAATGTGCGCAAACAGCGATGGACCTATCTTGCAGAACATATTGGCAAATCAAAGGTCCATGCCCTGCCAATCAAAAAGAAAATAAACTTCCATTATGTATGTGTTATGGAGAAAGTAATTAAAAATAAAATCTGAGGAGGACTTCTGAGATTAAGACACATTTAAATTCATTGTGCAATGGCTCCGGCACATACGTTTGCGGAGTAAACTCAGCGTGTTACAGAGGTAAGTTATCATCCATGCAAAGGGCGTCATCCTGTGCTGGCTGCTGAGGATAAGCACAGGCGAAGGGCAAGGTCTCTGCCCTCCAGGGTCTCACAGGCCACTGGGAGGCCAGGCAGCTTCTATTCCTTCCACTCTGCTCCTTGAACTTCTGAACCTACTAAGTCCCAGGCCATGGACCAGGTGCAAACATCTAATTCAATATAAATATATTATCAAGTGCCTACGTGTGCCAGATACTGTTTTAGGTCCTGGGAGCACAGCAGAGAACAAGAAAAACAGGACCCCTGGCCTCAGGGAGCTCACACTTTTTCTGGAGATGGGAAAAAAAGTCTATGAAGAAATAAGCAAGCACACTAACACCAGAGACAGAAAGGGGCTGTGCTGAAATAAAACAGGGCGATGTGACACTGGGAGTGCACAGGGCCGATGGTCTGGGATGGCCTCCCTCAAACCCTCTTTCAAGATGCCCAGGTGGAAAAATTGCAGGGCAGGGCCTGAAAAGAGGTGCAGGAGCCTGAACCAAGTGCCATGCCAAGGGCGCCGGGGTGGGAGTGAGGGTTTCTGCTCCTGGAGGGAGGAGCCCAGCACAGGTGGCCCTGAAGAAGGAGGGTTTCTCAACTAGGTAGCCTTTGTAAGTTTGCAGTTCCATGTGTCCACAATCCAGCAAATGCACATTTCCTGGGGACAATGGTCCTCCTGTCATCACCTTCCAAGATATTTCTCCTAGTTTCACCCATGTGGCTTGAAATAAAAACCTGATCTCCCCTGTGAAGAAGTCCCCACAGGAGCTGTGGGCTGCTCCGTGCAGGGCGGGGCCAGGATGATGGCACCAGCCGGCCAGGATGCGGAAACCCAGCCAGAGGAGAGGCCCTGGGAGAAGCAACAGGCGCACCTGCTATTCCCCGGACCACCTCGGCGGGCTGCAGGCGTCTGTGGAGCGGGGGAGGCAGGGTCGTGTTGGCAGATGCTTAGCGCTGAGGCAGACAGATGGGTTAAAATACTGGCTCCTCCGCATGCAGGCCGAGGGTGCTGGGGAGGGCTCCACCCCCCGAGCCTCAGTCTTTTCCTCTGCCAAACTGAGCTAATCTGTTTACTGTGTTCCTTTTCTCTCCCACGTGCAGGGGAGGATGGCACATGTCCTGTGCAGAGAAGGGGCTGAGAGGCAGGGAGAGGGGTGAGGCCAGTGTCGCAGAGACAAAGTGATACCAGCAAAGAGCGGCCTCCCACGTGCCCTTCGGGTCGGGTTCAGAGAGGGTGCCAAGAGGCACTGAGGGGACAGCGGCCCGCCCCACACCTGTCACTTTGTCACCCACTCTCTGCCCTCACTCCCACGGGAGAAAGGGCAGTAGCTGGGGGCTCCTCTTCTTCAGGGGCAGCAGGGGAGGGGAGGGGGGGATGGGGCACGGGGCTGCATCCTCTGGAGCTGAGGAGGAAGAAAAGGAGATCAGAAGGCTGCACTTAGTGCTTCCTCTTCCACATGGCCCTAAAATGTCCAACTCACAGCTGCAGAGGGTAGAATGGAAGCTGCAGGGGCTGGGTGGGGGGGTGGGGGCATGTCGGTAAAAGGGCAGCATGAACCTTCGGTTACGAGATGCACAGCCTGGGGACCATAGTTAATAATAATGTCTGTACACTTGAAATTTTCCAAAAGAGTAGAACTTAAGTATTCTCACCAAAAAAAAAAGGTGCCTATGTGAGGTGGTGGACAGGTTGATTGCTTGATTGTGGTAATCAGTTCATAGTGTATACAATATCAAAACATCATGTTGTATACCATAAACATGTAGTTTATTTGTCAATCATACTCCAGTAAAGCTGGAAAAAAATATGTTCTATTATAATCATTGTAATGAACATGTTTAAACTTTCACTTTATGAGTCAGGTTCATTATTTTGCTTAGTGATTTTACTTTCTATAGTACGTGTGTAAATGCTATGAACTCAGAATAATAATTTATGTCTTCTAAATAAATTGCACCTACCACCATGATTTTATTCATAAACCACCATTATTATTGGGGGGGGGAAAAGGCTCAACCTTGATCTTCCAGGGCCCTGAGGACCAGGCTACTATGCTGTACAATGTGACTATGTCCTAGAGTTGCACACAGCAGGGGCTCACTGGGAATTCAATAGTATGAAGAATGTCCTGAATCTATAACATTCCCTTGTAATGGGTTTTCTAAGAAACTATCATCATTTTGGACTTAAGACCCTGCAATGTGACCATTAAACTTATCCTGTCATTTACCACCTACATCTCAAATTCTTCTCCACAACAGAAGCCCACGTGGCCATATATCAGCGAAGCATGCTTCCTTGAGAACAGACATTCACTGCATCCTGTTTTCTGTATGTCTCTACAGTTGGGCATAAATCTTGACACCCTGTGAGACTCTGGATGGGTGGATGAGGTGTGTGGGGTTGAGGGAGCGCATGCCATGCTCCTGTGCTATCCATCTCCACTGGTGTAGTCGTGTCTGTCACCTATCACTGGCCTGGGGACACAGTAGTTAATATAGATTTGGAATAGGACACTTTTCTTTAACCACTGATGTACTGCTTTGATTTTACAAATTGCAATTTATTTTCATTAAGCTTGTATGTAATTCTTCTTTTGATTTGATCACATAGTCTGAGTCATCCGTCTCTGCTTATTGAAGTTGGTTGTGCTTGGACCCATTCTCAGCCCACGAGGCAGGCTGTGGATTGTTAAATCCCAGACTCACTGAACAGGAGAGACTATCTAGACTAGCAGCTGTCAAAATGTTGGAGCAGCAGAAACCCTTCCTTAAATGAAATCAAACGCAGAACACCAACACATAAGAAAATGAACATAGAATGAGGTGGGGCAGAGACCTGGTCCACACACATTCAACCCTATCAGCCCCCAAATGACCTTAAGGAATTTCCTGGACCCTCGAGGGCTTCGTGGGAACTGGGAGCAACCAGCGGAAATTGTCTAAGGCCTTCAGGTCACAGCTGAGAACACTGAGACCCAGAGAAGTAAAATGTCAAAAGTTAGTGGATAAAATGCCAATGGCCTGAGCTCAGTTTTTCCTCTGAAATTCCGTAACAATTTCTAACAACCTTTATTGCATCAGAAAGAAAAATGTAGGCAGTGCCCTGTTGTGAGGAGTACAGACTCTGGAGTCAGGCTGGCTGTGAAGTCAGACCCACCCCCTACTCACTGTGTGGCCCTGGACTATCAGTTTTTCCCAGCCTCAGTTTCCTCATCTGTAACAACACCTGCCTTGGAGACCCGCTCCGAGCATTCGGTGTCATAAAGCTCAGAAGGTGCTACTTCCCCAGGGAGCCTTCCCTGATCTCAAAGGGATGACTAGGTTCCTCTTACTCCAGTCTCAGAGTTTCCTGCACACTTCTTTCTTAGCACTTGCCAGAATTCTGAATAATACATCTGTTCACAATTATTTGATTTCTGCCAATCTCCCTGTCCAGACTGAACAGCAGACACCCCACAGAATGAGGCCATGTCTCTTTTGCTCAAATGTGTCACCAGTAGATAGGACAGTGCTTGGCATGTAATAGGTGCTTAATAAGTATGTGTTGAACAAATGAACTCATGGCCCCACATGAACTCATGTGGCACAGAGCACAGCTGATGGCACAAGTCAAATGCACGGTCCACTCATTTATGGATCATCCGTCTGCCTCAGTTGTCTCCTCTGCAAAATGAAGAAATGAAGTACCGGCCTGGCAGGGGCTTGGTGAAGAATGTTTGACCTGATGCATGTGAAATTTTGGCAGCGTGCCAGGCACCCAGGAAGCACTTAATAAATGTTAGCTATCAGCATCATCACTGCTATTATCCATCAACATGTAAAAGGTTACTTCCCTTCCTTAGCTTCACAAACTTACTCTGGATCAGAGGTAGCAGGGTTGAAATACATTTTTTAATTAATGTACAGGTTAACAAAATAATTTATATTGGGTTTAGAGGACGAAAGGGTTCTATTTTGGGTTTGGTTTCCAGCTCAGTGAGGGTCAGTGTGCGTGAAGAACTGAGTGAGCTGACCAGATATGGCTCTCAGCATGTGACTTATGGGGGAGAGAAGAAGATTCATTCTTTAAATTCATTCATTCAATAAGTACTTACTGAGCATCCCCTAGATGCCAGACATGGTTCTGAGAGCTGAAAATAGAGTGGTGAAAATGCACACAACACGCAAATTAAAGCAACAATGAAATATCGCTACACAGCTATTAGAATGGCCAAAATCCAGAACATTGACAACATCAAATGAGGGCATAGATGTGGAGCAACAGGAGCTCTCATACACTGCTCATGGGAATCCAAAATGCTACAGCAGCTTTGGAAGATGCTTGACAGTTTCTTACAAAACTAACTAAACATACTCTTACCATAAGATCCAGAAACCACATTCCTTGGTATTTATCCAAAGAAGTTGAAAATTTATGTCCACAGAATAACCTGCCCACAGATATTTATAATGGCTTTATTCATAATTGCCAAAATTTGGAGGCAACCAAGATGTCCTTTAGTAGGTGAATGGATAAATAAACTGTGGTACCTCCAAAAAGTGGAGTATTATTAAGCACTAACGAGAGATGAGGTATCAAGCCATGAAAAGACATGGAGGAAACTTCAGTGCATATTGCTAAGTGAATTAGCCAGTAAGAAGAGGCTACACACTGTGTGACCCCAACTATGTGACAACATGGAAAGGGCAAAACTATGGAGACCAGAGGTTGCCAGGGGTGGGGGAGGGAGGTATCAACACGCAGAGCACAGAGGATTTTTAGGGCAGTGGCACTGCTCTGGGTGATACTACGGCGGTGGATACATGTCATTACACATCTGTCCAAACCCACAGAGTGTACAACTCCAGCCCTAATGTAAACCATGGGCTCTGGGTGATAATCAGAGAAATGGGAAATCTCTGTATCTTCCTCTTAATTTTGCTGTGAACACAAATCTTTTTTTTTAAATAAAGTCTTTTAAAAGATGCAGATGACAGGTGCCTCATAGAGAGACACCTTCCTCTATGGTGGGGAGAAGGGGACATAGGAAATAAACAAGATAAATGAGTAAAATGCACTGTGCGATGTCAGGTGAAAAGGGTCATAACAGGACATGAGGCAGGGACTGCCGAGATGGGAGGGGCACGGAGTTAAACGGGTGGGCAGAGACAGACCCCGATGGAAGGCAACATCTGACAAGGTCTGAAGAAGTGAAGGGCTACTCCTTGCAGGGTCCAGAGAAAACCACCCAGGCAGAGGGAGCAGCGAGAGCAAAAGACCTGGAGGCCTGGGGGAAGGACATGCCTGGGTGTCAGAAGGACTGTGGGGAGGTGCCACATGATTCTCAAACACTTGAGGATCGAGGGCACTACAGTTTCCAATTTAATTAAGCTCAGTACAGCAAGTGGACACTTCCCATTAAAATGTATGACATCCGAATGCAATTTCTCTGGCTCTCTGGGATGTGAGCTTTGCGTAAAAGGGCTCGGTCACCAAGCATTGTGGCTTAATCTGCACAATCACTGCCTCCCACTAGCAATATCATGCACGTTAGCTGTCCAGCAGATTCACAAGTTATTGCTCATACTTTGAGTTTTCTCAGAAGGAAGTATAATAACGTACATCTCTACAACAAATTATAGTTTCCACAGGGCTTTTATGCACTGGATCTCATGTGATTTGAAGCTTACAAAGCATGGAAGGAAGGGAGGTATTATAACATTTTATGGAGGAAGAAATTGAGGCTTTCCAAGGATACATATATAGGAAGAGGAAGGACCATTTTCCATGTCTACTACTCTGTCAAAGAGTATATAATCACCACAATTCCTCTTTTTCATATGGTATAACATTACTCTCTTTGAGGGTAGGGCCTATCACTTTGTCATGTTGGTATGTTTGAGGTAAGCTTTGGTATAAGATCTGAGTCTAGCAGGGTTCTGCTATAGCTGGCTCATACTGGCTCATAGTCATCAAATGCTAAATTTTCAGAAATTTTGCAAGTTGGTTGACATCATGCCGTTAGTTTGAAATGAACCATTAAAAGAGCATTTACACCACAAAAATCAGCAAACGCTACAAATCAGGGCCTGTTCCTCCCCCACCCCAGCCCCACCCCTGGAGAGCTGGTTGTTAAGCATTTACCAGCACACTACTGCTTCTAATCCCCATACTGCCTCTTGTTAGCTACATATCTTGCACAAATAACTTAATCCACAAGTCCTCAGATTCTCCATCTATAAACTGGAGATAATAACATCCACCTTGCAAGATGGTTCTGAAGATTAATCGCGATAAAGTACGAAGAGAGCTGTGCACCATAGGTGATCATTAGATGGTGCTGTTACTGCTATTATTGAGCAGGTGTGGGATGAACTTAACAATTCCCATGGACCAAAGAGAGTTCTAGTTTCAGAAAGACACATGGGAAAACACGAGGAGCCATCAGAAAAGTGGGTACAAGTAGGTGTGCTGTGGCAGTAGAGTACCCCAAAGACAGCCTGCAGGTCTGGGGAGTCCTAGCTCTTCCACATGATCTTGGCAAATCCCATGGCCCCCCAGTTGATTGTGGGATCCTCCATTCACCTGCAGGAACTGCCACAGCAGAGCCAACCCCTTCCCTGGGCCCTGTTTCTGCACAGCCTGTCCTCTGGCTCCTCACGTGGCCCTCTGCACGGCTTGGTGCCAGTCCGCTGAGTGTCAGGGCACAGCTGGGTACACCCCGTGACCCACAATCACAGCCCCAACCCTGCCCCCGGAAGAGTAACATACCCATGCCACTTGCAAAGAAAACATTGGAGATCTGGCATCTTTAAAGCACAAGATGAAGCTACCATGATGCTACCAATGCTGGAATAGTAAAGGCTTTACTAAAAAAGCCCTGGACAAGACAACATCACCTCTTACCAATTTTATTATGGAAGTTGCCATGGTGATGGGCACATCCCTGGAGACTGAAGAAGACCCTACTAGTTGGAATCGGGAAAACTCCCACGAGCACTTTCCATCTCCGTGTGTTGGGGATGGACCAGGACATCATTGACCCCCAGGGAAATGGTGAATGTTTGAAACCTCTATGATTTTTTAACTTATCCCAGGACACCAAAGCACAGTGACTACTCAAGATGGAGGGAAGAGAGCAGCAGAGCACAAGCACCTGTCAGTTAGTGTCTGTCTGCTCTCAACTATAAGCTCTGGAAAGACGGGAGTGACTGTCTTTCTCATGGTTCTGCCACCAGGATCTAGCACAGCATCTGGCATGTGGGAGGTCTTAACAGCACTGAATGAAGTAATTTACTGCACATCAGACTCTGGGAAGACAGAGATGAGTAAGGCATGGTCCCCTTCCCCAAGCGGCTCACTGCTAATGAAGGAAGCAAACAGATCAGCAGGTGAATGCGGCAGAGCTTCCTTGTACTGTGACAGGGTCCAGGAGAAGGCACTGCTGGTTGGGGGTGATGTCATGAGCTGGTGGCATGAGTCCCAAGGAAGCACAAGGGAGGAGGTGATGCCTGGACTAGAACTCCAAGAGGGCCGGAGCCGTCCTGTTTTTCTCTATCTCTGTACTCTCAGAAATTAGGACAGTGCCTGGTATCCAAGAAGAGCCCAATAAATATCTACTTCATGAGTGAATTCCTGTGGAAGGATGAGCAGAAGTTCTCACAGTGCACAAAGAAGAGATGGTGCTCCAGGCAGAAGGCACAGCAAGTGCAAAGGCCTGGAGAGATGAGAACAGCAAGATGCATTACAGACACCACAGATCAGTTAGCATGGCTGGAATAAAACTGTGTCCCAAGACAGTAGCAGGGGTGGGTGTCGGACATGAGACTGGACGCTGTGATAGAGGCCAGGTCATAGAAAAACATTTATTCTGTGGGCTTAGGTTAGCCATTGTGGTGTTTTACGCAGAGGAGTAGTAGGCGCAGATTTATACTTTGATGAGATTTATCCTGTGAAGGGCAAACTGGTGATGGATAGCTGTGGCTCATGTTGAAATGCTAGTTGGGGGCTGCAGCCACAGTCAAGGCCAGTGACGACGACTTCTGCTCAGCCTCCAGCAATCATTCCTGAGGGGCTTGTACCCTTTGCCAAGGGCTCCCCTGGGGGCTTCCCGCCTCTGCCCTCCCTCCAACTTTTTTCCCTGTCTCTTGCTTCAGCCAGAGCAGCTCCACCTTTAAATACTTACATGGTTTTATTTTAATGAAAAATCTCAATGCTTAAAATTTAGCCACTGATCTAAGTGGTTCTTTCTTGGTTTAGAGTGACATGCAAACACCTGTGTGTTGACTTGTTCCATTGCCAAAGAAGGTTCTAGAAACCTACACCTGCTCTGAGAGCCATTTAAATGGACTTCAGGTAACTGTTCTCATCCCAACCTGCCGGGCATACATGCTCACAGTTGTTTAGGCAGTAGACAGTGGAAGGTGCCTCCCTCATCCAGTTTTAAACAAAACATTTTAACAGTGAGTCTACTATAATAAATATAGTCAATTAGATAAGTAGAAATGGATTTTTAAAAGGTAGTCCAAAAACACGAATGAACTACCCACCCACTAACATTCAATTAGGATAATAGCCTCATACGAAGAATTCCAGACATGTCTTCCGAAAGTCAGCATGTCCTCACGTCTGAAGCTAGAGGAGACTGAAGAATAGGTAGCCCACACACGGAGATGTGAAGTGACCTCACCTCACCTGCTCAACCAGCCAGAGGCCAGCCTCAAAGGCCAGGTGCTAATACAGGCATATCTCGCCTTATGGTGCTTCCACTGCACTGTGCAGATACTGTGTATTTTACAAATTGAAGGTGTGTAGCAAGCCTGCATCAAGCAAGTCTATTGGTGCCATTTTTCCAACAGTGTGTGCTCACTTAGTGTCTGTGTGTCACATTGTGCTGATCCTTGCAATATTTCAAATTTTTCATTATTATTATGTCTGTTACGGTGATCTGCAATCAATGGTCTTTGATGTCACCATTATAATTGTTTTGGGGCACCATGAACCGCACTCATATAAGACGGCAAACTTAACTGATAAATGTTGTGTGTGTTCTGACTGCTCCCCCAACCAGCCGTTCCCCTGCCTCTCTCCATCTCCTTGGGCCTCCCTATTCCCTGAGACACAATATTGAAATTAGGCCAATTAATAACCCTACAATGGCCTCTAAGTGTTCAACTGAAAGGAAGAATCACATGTTTCTCACTTTAAATCAAAAACTAGAAATGGTTAAGCTTAGCAGGGAAGGCTTGTTGAAAGCTGAGACAGGCCAAAAGCTAGGCCTCTTGCACTGAACAGTTAGCCAGGTTGTGAGTGCAAAGGAAAAGTTCTTGAAGGAGATTAAAAGTGCTACTCCAGTGAACATACAAAGGATAAGAAAACAAAACAGCCTTATTGCTGATACGAAGAAAGTTTGAGTGGTCTGGATAGAAGATCAAACCAGCCACAACATTCCCTTAAGCCAAAGCCTAATCCAGAGCAAGGCCCTAATTCTCTTCAGTTCTATGAAGGCTGAGAGAGCTGAGGAAGCTGCAGAAGAAAAGCTGGAAGCTGGCAGAGGTTGGTTCATGAGGTTAAAGGAAAGAAGCCATTTCTATAACACAAAAGTGCAAGGTGAAGCAGCAAGTGCTGATGGAGAAGCGGCAGCAAGTTATCCAGAAGATGCAGCTAAGACAAGTGATGAAGGTGGCTACACTAAAAAACAGATTTTCAGTGGAGATGAAACAAGAAGAAGCCATCTTTGGATTTTCACTGCTAGAGAGGAGAAGCCAATGCCTGGCTTCACAGCTTCAAAGGACAGGCTGACTCTCTCGTTAGGGGCTAAAGCAGCTGGTGACTTTAAATTGAAGCTGATGCCCATTTACCATTGTGAAAATCCTGGGGTCATTAAGAATGATGCTAAATCTACTCTGCCTGTGCTCTATAAATGGAACAACAAAGGCTGGATGACATCGCATCAGCATGGTTTACTGAATATTTTAATCCCACTGTTGAGACCTAATGCTCAAAAAAACCAGATTCCTTTCAAAATATTACTGCTCACTAACAATACACCTGGTCACCCAAGAGCTCTTGTGGAGATGTACAGGGAGATTAGTGTTGTTTTCACGCCCACTGGCACAACATCCATTCTGCAGCCCATGGATCTAGTTGCCATTTTTGCCTTTTAAATCTTATTATTTAGGAAATACCTATTCTAAGCCTATAGCTGGCACAGATTGTAATTCCTTTGATAGATCTGGGAAAAGTAAATTGAAAATCTTCTGGAAAGGATTCACCATTCTAGGTACCATTAAGAACATTCATGACTCATGGGAAGAGATCAAAATATCAACATTAACAGGAGTTTGGAAGTTGATTCCAACCCTCATGGGTGACTTTGAGGGGTTCAGGACTTCAGTGGAGAAAGGAACTGCAGATGTGGTGGAAACAGCAAGAGAACTAGGATTAGAAGTGGAGCCCAAAGATGTGACTGAATTGCTACAATCTCATGATCAAACTTGAATGAATGAGGAGTTGCTTCTTGTGGATGAACAAAGAAACCAGTTTCTAGAGATGGACTCTACTCCTGGTGAAGATGCCATGAACATTTTTGAAATGACTACAAAGGATTTGGACTGGTACACAAACTTAGTTGAGAGATCAGCAGCAGAGTTGGAGAGGACTGACTCCAATTTTGAAAGAAGTTCTACTGTGATAAAAAGCTATGAAACAACATCACATGCTACAGAGAAATCTCTTGCGAAAGGAAGAGTCAAATGGTGCAGCAAACTTCATTATTGTCTTATTTTAAGAAATTGCCACAGCCACCCCACCCTTTAGTAACCACCACCCTGATTAGTCAGCAGCCCTGGGCATCGTGGCAAGACCCTCCACCAGCAAAAAGATTATGATTCGCTGAAGGCTCAGATGATCATTAGCGTTCTTTTAGCAATAAAAGAACTAAAAATTAAAATAAAAAATATTTTTAAATTAAGATATGTACATTTTTAGACATAATTCTACTATACACTTAATAGACGAGAGAATAGTATAAACAACTTTAATATGCACTGAGAAACCAAAAAATTTGTGTGACTCGCTTTCTTGCAACCTTTGCTTTACTCCTGTGGTCTGGAATTGAACCTGCGACATCTCCAAGGTATGCCTGTAGTGCCAATAATAATGAAGACCCTTTATGGAGTGGTGACCGCATGTCCAAGACCGTGTGGGTGCTTGTTATGTTTTACCCCATTTGATCCTTAGAACAACCATATGACGTCCTTATCCTTTTGTTTCCATTTTACAAATAAGCAGCCTGAGACACACAGGGGCAAATCAACTTCTCTCAAGGCCTCTGTATTAGTCAGCTCAGCCTGACATACAAAACACCAGACTGGGGGCCTTAAACAATAGAAATTCACTTCTCACAATTCTGGAGGCTGGAAGTCCGTGACCAGGGTGCCAGCACAGTGGGGTTCTGGCGAGAGCCTCTTCCTGACTTGCAGACGTTAACCTTCTTGCTGTGTGCTCAGTCACATCTCTCTCTGTTTCTCTCTCTCTTCTTCTTACACGACCGTAGTCTTAACAGATTAGCACCCACCCTCACGACCTCATTTAGCTCCAATGACCTCTTAAAGTCCCTATCTCCAGATACAGTTACATTAGGAGTTAGGGCTTCAACATATGAATTTGGAGCCAGGGGACGCAATTTGGTCATAGCAGCCTCTTAGCTGGCAAGAGGCAGAACTGGGATTAGAACCCAGGAGGTCAGACCTTGAACTCCCCACCCCACCAGGGCTCCCGCTGACAAGCCACCCTCACTCTCCGGGTTGTGATTTGTCTTTCCCTTTCTCCTTTGCCTTGCTTGTCTTAAGCCCAAGACAGTAAAACAGCTTTTCATTAGAACAAGTGAAAATATTGCACTTGACAACTCAACTTGGATCATCACGGGCTTGGGAGCACAAATCATTCATTCTTCAGAAGCAAAATTGTCATGAAAACTAATCAATGTGGGGCCTTAATCTGTGCCAGTTACGGAGCATGTCAGCAAAAAAGAATAGTGAGAAGGTGTGCAGTCAGGATTCCCAAGGCTGCAGTAATTCGCCCTCCATGTAATGAGACGAAAGGCTGACATATAATTGATATAAAGCGGTGGTGTCCTTTTGAACCCGACAGACAGTTCCACACTGTGTGCTCTTCTGGCAGGCACAAGAGAAGCAGCCAAAGAGAAGCCCAGCAGGGGGGGATGTAGCAGGGAGGGTTAGGGTGCAGCGGGCTCAACAGGGAAGGGCCAGGCCCCAGCACAGCAGCTGTGGGAGAGGGGTGACGAGTGTGGGCCACGAAGCCAGAGAGCCTGGTGTCTAGTCCCACGTCCTCCACCTACTAGTGGTGTGACTCAGTTGCCCCATCTGTAAAATGGGACCAATAATAGTAAGATAATAGCAGGAAATTAATGAGGCTGTTAGGAGGATCAAAGAAGTTCAACAAGACACATATCAAGTACCCAGTAAATATTAGAGGTCATTTCCCGATAAGAACTGAAAACATTAGGGCACGGCGGGATGGTCTTGAGTTTGAATCACAAGTCACTTGGTCCAGGCCAGGTAATGAGCTACCTGAAACCCTGCTTTCTGCCTGTTGATACATGGGCAGGGCTGACATGAAGACTCCTGGACAAGGATATAATGTGTGGGTAGCGGGTACCGATCCTGTGGCTGGAACAGACTCTACTTGTCTTCTTCTGGAAACAGCTCTGGATTTCCCTCTGGAGATACCCTTCCCCCTCTCTGCTCATGAGACTCAGTGAGGCCAACTTCCGGCCCCTCCCCCACTGTGTCATGGATGGGCACGTGACCCCAGCTGGGTCAACACTGCCTGTGACCTTCAGCCTCTGGGGGCCTGTTCAGCTAGTAGGAGAAATTGGACCTACCAGGGGTCAACGTGAGTTATGGCTCTGAAAATAAAGCTAATATGGGGAAAGAAGGGGAAACAGGGAGAGAGACTGAAGTCAGCTATAAGTCTAGACTTTTTAGTTATAAAAACCAAGAAATTCCCTTTTGTGCTTAAGCAAACTTGCTTCTCTTCCCTGTAACTAAATAAATCCTGACCCATACAGCATATAAAGTGCTCAGTACTGACCAGTGGAATGATGACCTTTCTCCTTTTAACCTACAGCTTATCTCTATGTGTCTACCTGTCTCTATCCACCTATAATCTATCATCTGTATCTACCCAACCCATCATTTCTCTTGCATCTATAATTTTTCTATCATCTATGTATCTGTCATCTATTTACCTTATCATCCATTATATATACACATACATATATATAACCTCTTAAAGTGAACAATATTTTTATTTATAGAAAATATACTTTCATATATTTTCTTTTCAGGTAATTCTTGAAACAGTCATAAACAGGGCATTATTATGTCCATTAACAAGTGAGAAACTGAGGCTCAGAGAGTTTGGGAAGTGACTCCAAAATCCAGCAATAGGTTCACTCCTTTCTTGCTTATGATGGGAATACAATGCCAACAGAGGCCAACACTTGCAGAGAATTTTCTTATTACCCAGCCCTTTCATGTAAACAAAGGATACCTGTCATTCATCTATTGGTGTCTTAGAGAACATGAACAGAGTATCAAAAAATGGTGCCTAACAAGGGGGTACTCCAACATAATCTTTCTCTTTTAACATGCATGATACAAACTCAGTTATGCACCCGATCCTGTTGGTCTACTCTAAGGAGTCTCTTCTAAAAATGTTTAGGCTCAGAGATATTCATCTAAGCAGTATTTACACTGGCAAAATAATTAGAAGCAGTGCTAAGTAACCCATAAGACAGGATAAAGGTTCAATGGCTTATGTACTTTTCCAAAGCAGACTGTTACGTAACCATTAAAAATGACTGACAAAGAGTTTGCAATAAGGAGACAGTGCTCCTACCACACTATTAATTTGAAAAAGCAGAAGACAAAATCATTGTGCATGTTTTTATATTAATGACACATACAGTCACATGTCATTGATATAAAAAAACAAGCAAAGGAGTACAGAAAGAATTACACACCAAAATGTAACCTGGGCATGATTAGATTCTGGGTAACTGTTGCTTTCTTATGTATTTTATTTTCTATATTTTGCAATGAATACATGTCGCTTTTTCAATTAGAAATTTACTTTTAAAAAACTGCCTTGCGTAGCAATCTAAACACAAAGGGGCATATTTCCCCCAAACAATCGAAGTGTTTAGATCTACAGTCCCCAACCCCTGGGCCACTCTGGTACCAGTCCGCGGCCTGTTAGGAACCAGGCTGAGGAGCAGGAGGTGAGCAGCAGGCAAGTGAGTGAAGCTTCATCTCTATTTACAGCTACTCTCCAACACTTGCCATCTCCCCCGACCACCACGTCCATGGAAAAATTGTCTTCCATGAAACCGGTCCCTGGTGCCAAAAAGGTGGGGACCACTGATTTAGATCACTGCCCAGAGACAAGAAGAACTTAGAGTTGTTACTCAGACTCGGATGTACAACATCAGGTTTGCTTTTTCCCCATGGAAATTCCTGAATCTGTGCATCTGCCATGCAGACCTTGATTTTCTCAAACAGGACAATCATATTCCTCCTGTTGTCTTATCACCCAGTGTTCAAAGTGCTTCTAAGTATGAAGAGACAGAAATCAGCAGTGACAGGAAGAAACATGGGCCAAGACAGACATCCTCCTCCTGGGTCACCACTATTGTTCTCAGGATCAATAGTCGGCTGAGCCACTGAATAGAACAGTCAGAAATCTGTTTCCTAAAGTGGCCTGTCCTCTCCCTCAACAAGATCCCACTTAGGAAACATTGGCTAAGTGCCTCCAATGTGTCTGATACTGAGTCAGACCCCCAGAAACACAGAACTGAGCAACAGCTCTTGTTTGCAAGCAGCAAGTGATTTCTCACTGAGGACAGAGAAGTAATCTAATAATTTGGGTTCACTGTGGTAAAGCCTGCTTGGGTCAAGCGTATGGCGTGGCAGAGATCACGAGGCGCGCTCACTAGGTCAGCAAAGGCTTGTGGCCTGAGTGCTTCCTAAGCTTGGTGCCCAGACCACACAGGAGTTGGTTAAAGGACACTGGTGGAGGTGGGAACGTGAGAGTTTTAGGAAGAGGAGATGCCACGTGCAAAGGCACAGAGGCAGGGGTGTTTCTAGGATGCAGATTTAAAGTGGAATAGCCAAGGATGGAACAGAGAGAAAGTTCTGGAACGTGAATCATGGCAGGCCTTGTGGGCTGCATTCAGAACTGAGCTGTCCATGCTGGGCAGCTATCCTGAGTGGAATAAAACATGGGTTCCAAGTGGCCCTTATTGCCATCAGCTCTGTGGGTGTGATTTTCCAAAACTCTGAACTCCCCTTGGTAGGCTCTATTTGGCATTCTCCTAGAGCATTCCACGTATCTTCTCCAATATACAAAACCTTCTCTTCTGAATCTATTTTCAACTCTGATTCATCAGATAAGAGAACAGAATTAAAATGAAGCATATCCTTGAAGATATGCTTCAAGTACATCAGAAAATGTACTCTACAATATACTTAAGAATATCTGAACCCAGAAAATGTCATTCCTTTCTCTTTACGACGCAGATGATTTCTTCCAGCAGAGCCGGATTTGCATTTGGCTGCACACTGGAGGAACCACAGGAGCCCCCAAACAGCCTCACTCACCACAGATTGACCAGGAAGGGGTGCTCCAGCCCCTGCATGATCTGCAGTTCCCGGAAGACGTTCCGAACTTCATCCCTCTCGATGCACTTCTGCTTGTTCATGTACTTCATTGCATACATCTTCTTAGTGTCTCGCTTCTGCACGATACACACCTGAGTGACAGCCAAAGGGAAGAACATTCAGGCCAAAAATTAAAAAAGAAGAAAGAAAAAAGTCAATCCCCCAGCACATTTTTACTCCTGGATTCAAGTCTCTATTCTGAGAACTTCCTAGTGGAGCAGCTCTGGCTAGGTTAGCACCACAACCTCTCTACATCTGTAACATGGAGGAGTTGGACCAGATTCGTCCATTTACTAAATATTTACACTAGTACTGGCCATGTCCTAAGTGTGGAAAGGAAGCTGCAGATACACGAGAAGGAAGGAGCAGCCCCACCCACAAGGAGCTCACAGCCTAGGAAAACAGACAGATGCACCAGTGACTAGAGCCCTGAGATGTGTGGCATGCACGTGTGCTACAGACCCTCTCTGCCCTCCTGAATGTCCTCCCCCTCCCCACTTCAGCACAGACCTGCCTGACTTCCACCCGCCAGTCCTGCATCACATTGCCCGAGGACTCTTTTTGCCAGTAGGGACCTCTTTACCGCCCATACAACAGACCAGCAAAGCCAGGGCATTAGTGTCCACAGGAGCAACACTTGGCCTGTGGCTGATAGAAACTGGGGTATCAATACCCCAGCTCCGTTGCCTGTTGGGTGGGATAAGTCTGAGGCTGGTGTTTCACACCAGCTCCCAGAGTTTGTGCATTTGCTCAGCCCCCTTTGGGGGTAACAGGCTTGATGGTACACCCTTCCCAGGCTGTCTTCCTTCCTGTCCTTCCTTGACTCACTTCCTGACTCACTTACTTGTGTTTTCTTTACCTCCCCAGGTCCCTGTACTCAAATTCTTGCCTCGGAGCCTACTTTTGGAGAAATCCAAACTTAGGCACATGGGCTCTGGGGGAGCGTGGGAGAAGTTGGAACAGCAGTGACGACAGTGCCCGTGTATTGAGCACTTTACTGCAGGCCAGGCACTGAGCAAATCATCCCCTTGATTAGCTCACTTGATCCCTGCAAGAAATTTCTCGATGAAGTACGAGGAGGCTATAGCCCTGAGTGTACTAATTAACTTGCCCAGAGTTGAATAAGCCATTAAATGGCAGGGCAGGACTCAACCCACACAGGTCTGACTTTTGAGTGACTCCCTTACCTGGGGGCAGTAGGGGTGGGCTGGGGAGGGCAGCTCCCCAGGAATCAGTGCCAGAGGGCGAGCCCTACAGGATGGGAAGACGGCAGGGGCAGAGGAGGAGGCTTCTGGGGGAGGTGGTCCTCATGAAAGAAAGCATCAGTGTGAGGAGATGCCCCGAGCAGTAAGGTATGGAGGAAAACATCACCAGAGTGACATGCACCGTGTGACATGGACGGACAGTCAACAAGGATTGCACGATCCATTCATCCCAACAGTTCCTTGGGCTGCCATAACAAAATGTCACAAGCTTGCTGGGTGGCTTACACAACAGAAGTGTGTTGTCTCAGTTCTGGAGGCTGGAATCCAAAACCAAGGCGTCAGCAGGGCCACGCTCCCTCTGATGGCCCCTGGGAGGATCCCTGCTTGCCTCTTCCAGCTTCGGGTGGTGCCAGCAGTCCTTGCCACTTCTCGTCTTGTAGCTGCAGCACTTCAATCCCTGCCTCCATTGCCACATGGCATCCTCCCCCAGCATGTCTATGTCGCTGTTTCCAAATTTTCATCTCACAAGGACACCAGTTACAGCGGATTCAGGGCCCACCCTAATCCAGTATGACCTCATCCTACCAAATTACATCTGCAATGACCCTGTTTCCAAATAAGGTCACATTCTGAGGTTTCAGGAGGCCATGAATTCGGGGAGAGGGGAAGGGGGACACTGTTCAACCTCGTGCAGCTACTATTACTATCTCCACTTTACAGGTAGAGGCAAGTGAGGCCCAGGAAGCTTCCAGCCTTCTCAAGACTCTAGGCGCAAGTCTCAAACCCAGGCTCTGTGCAGCTGTCCCTTTCCACCTACAATGTGGCCTCCCTGAGAAAAGAGACATGTTGGGAAAAGCCAGCGATAAGATGGTGGGCCTGGGTACCTGGTTGGGGAGCTCGGGGTTTTGTCCTGACATCACAGGTTGCTCTTCTGTTGGAAAGTGGACCCCTTTCAGCTCCGGCATGCTGTGAATCTATGCAAGGCAGATCCAGGACAACCGGGAAAAGCCTGAATTCTGACCCGGGCTTTGCTCTTGCTGCTCCCTGGGCCCGAGTCTCAGCATCTGTCTGAGCTGAGTCAGCAAAACCTACCCTGCACCCCTGGGGAGAAACTAAAGGAGACCGAGGAAGTGCGAGCACCTGGAAATACTGGGGGAGGCGCAGATAATAAATGTCATCTGAATCTGAATGTATTATATTAAATAGTGCACTTTATACAACTGCCAAAAAGATGTTTTTCTACACAGTAAAATTAGTGGCATGAGGTTGAAGACCCATGGAACTTCCATTTCCGGTGACCTTGCAAATACAAAATGCCCGGAGGGAAAGGTGCGATGCTCAAACGCACCTTAGGGAGCCTGGCTCTGTGGGAATCTGAGCAAAGACTGCTGGAGCCCTGGGCACAGGCCCTGAGACCCACGTCCGAAGGCAGACATGCCGTGGGAGGGTAACGCCACCAATTAGAAGTTCTCATCCCTCTCTCTTCTCCTTTGCCTTCTCGGGAGAGACATTGGGTGGTGTGGCCCCTGTGCGCTGGGCCCCTGCCCTCGGCAGGCCTGGCCACAGCATCCTGAAAAGCTCCGGCGGGATTAGAGGCCATGCAATGTCCCAGCGCCCAGTCTGTTCCGATAAAGACATCCATGGCCCTCATGGGTTTTGACAGACAAAGGTGCCAAGGGATGGCTCTCAGCTCAGCTCAGAGACAGTTTAGGAATTATTACAGAATTAAATTAGAATTCCAGCTTTCAAAGTAGAGCTAATGATTTCAATAGAGCTTGGAAGTTTGACTTTTCAATATAAGAAAAAGAAGGCGGCTGGTACAGGATGTTGGATATAGCTTGGAAGTTTAGATTTACAAGTAAAAGAAGAGAGGCCAAGGGACAAGGGTCTTGACCAGCTCAATGGGGAGCCCTGAGTGTGGCTGGGATCCCCTGATCATTTGTGCCTGGACTCCCTCCTCGGTAAATTGAGGGCTAGAGTCTAATGCTCTCTAAGGCATCTTGGAAACACTGTGTTTCTCAGGGACGCAGTGCTAAGAATGCTGGACCCAGGCTCCGGCGAGCTGAGCTCTGATCCTGGCCCTCTTGCAGACTATGAGTAGGGCTGTGCACAAATCCCTACACTCCAATGCACTGAATAGAAACAGAAGGGTCTGCCAGGAAGTCAGACACACAGAGAAAGTTTGAGCTCAGGGACCACTCTGCCCAGGACTTAAACTCCAGCTCTTTGCTGTGTAACCATGGGCAAGTCACTCACCCTCTCTGAGCCTCAGTCTGCTCATCACTGAGAACACAGTGAGAAGTCAGCAGTCTGTAAACTGGAAGAAAGCCCTCACCAAAACCCAACCATGCTGGCACCTTGATCTGGGACTTGCAGCCTGCAGAACTGTGATAAATAAGTATTTGTTGTATAAGCCACTCAGTTGGTGGCATTTTTGTTATGGCAGCCCAAACATACTAAAACAGTGCCCTTATTTGGATAAGGATCTTTGCAGATATAATTAAGTTAAGGATCTCAAGATGAGATCATCCTGGATTAGGGTGGGGCCTAAATCAAATGACAAGTGTCCTTCACATACCAGGAGAAGCCATGTCATGACAGAAGCAGAGACTGGACTGATGCAGCTACAGACCAAGTAACACCAAGGATGCCGCATCCACCACAGGCTGAATGAGAGGCATGGGACAGATTGACCGCAGAGCCTCTAGAAGGAACCTACCCTGCCCACACATGAATTTTAGACTTCTGGCCTCCGGAACTGTAAGATAATAGATTTCTGTTGCTTTGAGCCACCCAGTTTGTGGGAATTTGTTACAGCATTCCCTAGGAAACTAAAACAGTCCAGAAACGTCCACCACTGCCGCTCACCTATGGCTGAACAACTCTGCCAAGTGCTCTGTGGTCCTTACTCTCCTCCACTGTAAAATGTGTCTGTAAGACTAAGCTTCCCAGGTCTACAGTCAGGTCTCCATGGGTTGGAGTGGAAAGAGCCGGGCAGAGAGCATGCAGCCCACACAGGGGACCGGTGCACACAGTCTGGTGGAGTGATGGGCAGACTGATGCCTAGAACCCAACCCCTGAGCCCTTGGCAAAGTGTCCTCTTTCTGAGTCCCCGTAACTGCAGTGATTTCTGGTTTTAGAGTTTAATGCTTGAAATTTCAGCGACAGGAAGAATTCATTGCAGTAGCTTCCTAACCGGCTGCCCCTACCTCTGCTCTGGTCTCTGCAGAAGTCCTTTTACCTGGTAGAAACCTCTGGAAAAGCAAAGACTCAAAGCCTGAAGGGCTGTTCTTTTGCCTTCAAAAAATTTTCAAGGTCAGTATCTTGGCATTCTAAGCCCTCCATGCCCGTGTCACCCCAAACACATGCATATGCATACATGCGTGTGCACACACACACACATTCCTTCACTCCAAATACCTCCAACCCTTTAGAATTTCTCTGAAGAGTTTCTCCACCACCATCTCCACCCTCTTCTCCTGTCCCACTGCTCCCTGATCTGGGCCTCTCAGCCTGGCCAGCTCCATCTCTGCCTGGACATTACTTGTTCAGGGAGCTTCCCTTGGAAACTGCACAGTGCTCTTCCCACTGGGCTGTTGGGCTAAGTGCACTGTGTTATAAATCCTTATTATGATCTGACAGCCAGACCCCAGGCACCCTGAAGGCAGAGGTCACACCGACCTGGTTCCCTGTTCAGGGGTTCATCCGTGTGAACTCGTCACCTTCTCTCCTGACCCCCAACCTAGTCCATTTCACTCACTGTGCTTAGACCACCCTCCCTGCAGCCTTCCCCATCTTACTCCTTGCCGGGACTACCACCTCCTGGCCACCAGGTTTCCCTGGCCCTGACCTCCAAGGCCAAGTCCACCAAGGAGCTAAATTTCATTCATGACTGGGTCTGCCATGTCCCACGTGGCCCATAGCAGGTACCTCCATATTTACAGCATGGGAGGAAAGGCCTTGGTTACTCCCCACTTGACATCTCATGACAACCATGTGATTGACGTAATCTGCTGAACTGGAAGCACTTTGGCTTCCTGAGCTCTGGACAGGTGTTCTAGAGGGAAGGTGAGCACTTGTCACCAATGGCCGACTCTGCCCAGGCCCTGGGAATCTTCAACTTCAGAATAGAAGAGCCAGGTCTCGAGGGGCACCACTGCTCCTTAGCAGGGCAGAGCCCTTCTCCACAGGAAATCACAGTTAATGAGGTTAAAACAAGCAATTTGGCCAAAGCCACCCAAGCTGCTAACAGGCAAGCACCCAATTAACATTCCTCGTCAGTCTAATTCAATTAGGACCTGACGTCATTATTATTAATTACAACTTACTGAGACAAATAAATAAATGCTAGCTAGCACGATTTCAGTTGATATTCTGTCAGAAAGGTGTGTGTCAAGCACACTGAGCATCAGAAATTTGGGAATGGATCCCAAGTCAGCAGAGAAGGCAGCTGACACACTGAGATCCTGCAACGTGCCTGCGCCTGGCAGTCACAGTGCCGACTTTACTGGCTCTTCAGGGCACCGACAACGTCAATTATGTGACACACCCAAAGGTCCAGGAGGGCCCTAGAATTCTGTGCTTTTTAAACACGCCCCAGGGAAGGGTGATGGGCAGCCAAGATTGAGAATTACTTTGCTGAAATCTTCGAAAAGGTCCTTATTTGGCTGCGTCTTCCCCATGACCTTTATGATTGGGACCCAAATCCCTGGTTGGCAACTCAGGCTCTGGAAGGACAGATGACCACAGAGCAGAGAGGCCAGAGCCGTGCTGGGACCCTGGGCTATGAGAGTGCAAAGGCTTGAGGTGCCCTACCAGGTGAGCCCACACTGCTCCCTTCCTACCTGGCCTGCTGGGCAGCTGCACTGGGACTCCACACTATCAACTAGCCTTGGGGCAGACACCAGGCACCAGGCTGATCTTCTCTGCACCCCGCTTCCCACATCCCCCCCCCCCCCGCCACCTCCAGCCTGACTAGCCCTTAGCAAATAATGAATGAACAGCTATAGTGCAACACTAAAGGACACTGGTTGTGCTTGTAGGATCAAGATTCCAAAAAACAACCAATTTAGGGGGAAAAAAAAGAAAGAAAATCAGAATTAAACGTGGTTACGAAAGAGAGGGATCATGCTGGCTATGACTGCTCAAATAATTAGCTGAATGAAGACTGTCTCTGGCAGACGAAGTTTTTAACTATTCAGTTGCATCCTCCCCTTTCCTCTTTTATAATAGGACAGTTTTCCTCAAGGAGGCAAGGTGATCTGTTATGTTCACACCTGCAGCCAGGGGTGGCCACAGTTCTAGCCAAGGAGATGCTAGTCTGCGGAGGTTCCTAGAAAAGTCTTGTTTTCTGCACAAAGGGGAATATCTATAGGTGGTCTTGCCTTTCTCTCTCCACCATTCCTCTTGTCCTTCCCTCCTTGAACATGGATGTAATGTCTGGAGCTACAGCAGCCCCTTGTGACCATGAGGCCCAGCAAGTCTCAGAGATGCTGAACCTGATGTCATGGACCCTTCTACCTTCAGATTTCTTGCTATGGGAGAAAAATGAGCCCCTCTTTGTTTAAGGCACCATAAGGCAGGTTTTCTGTTCCTTGCTACTGAGTACATCTCAACTGATACACAGACTATAAGATGACTTTTCACAGCACATAAAACCCATGTGGGCTCTGATAAATGGTGCTCTCATTGGAGGGACCAAAAGTTGATCTCAATAAAAATACGTATTTGGATAAATATTTCACTCAATAAACATTTATTAAGTACCCTCCATGGGCCTCATACCATGCTAGGCATGAAGACATTGCACTCCCCTAGGAACCAAAAATTAAATGGGATAATCAGATAATATGCAAGAGGAAAAGGCAAAGTCCCCACTATGGATCCCCAGGCCCTACGTGGCCTGACCCCAATTCCCCTCCTATTCCCCACACTGGCCTCTGTGCCATCCTTGTGCCTATCACGCTTTTCCCAAGTGTCCACAGGCCCTGGCCATGGAGACCTTGGGAGGCCATTCCAAGAGGTGATGGTGTTTTCTATAAATAAATTAATGCCACTGCTCACACCCACACACTGATCCCTTCTGGAGTCACTACAGGAAATTGCAAGTTGGGACTCAAGGGCCCCAAGGCCAGCCCTGATGCCTTGAACACCCTCAGTGTCCTCTGGGGTGAAGGGGGGTTGGACGCACTCTGCAGATGTGAAAAGGCCTGGGAATGCACATCTGCTGGACGGAACAAGATGTCACTAGGAGAACATGCCGAGAGATGCAGATGAGCAATGGAGTCCACCCAACCAGCCAGTAAAAAGCATTTGCTCCGGCTGATGCTTGAAAACCACTTGTGAGCGAGCCTGCATTTCCAGTGATATCTAGCTCTCAATAAAGTGATCTCCAGGGGCTGGAAAATTCCTCCAAAGTGTGCCTCAAGCCAAACACAACCTAATTAATATAAAATGAATAAGTATTTCATTAAAAAGAAATGGATTCCATCCTTCATAAAAATGTCTGCATGAACAATGAAGGCTACTAGTGAATGCATCATATTTAAGAATTCTAAAAATGATTCTGACATAAGAATAAGAGCTAAGTCGAGGCTCAGAGAAGTTAGGCAACTTGCTGAGAGTCACATAGTTGGGCCAGAATTCCAACTCAGCTCTGTCAACCTTGAGAGTCAAAGCCATTGAACTATTATGCTATAAGCTAATTAACTCATGCAGTTTCCTAAAAAGAGCAATCAGATATTCTGAGACCCCACTTGTGGTAGACACAGTGCTGGGCATCGGATATACATCAGCTGCCATTTGTCCCATTGCTGATTCTGTTCCTGCCTCAGGACCTTTGCATCTGCTGCTCCTTTTGTCTGCAATGTCCTTTTCCCCATTGACTTCTTAGCTCAAATGTGTCTTCTCTGAGAGGCTGCCCCTTCACCCGGGTGAAGCAGTCCCAACCTCCCAGGTTACTGCACCACCAATTTTCTGCAGAGCAGCTATCATCAGTGAAGATCATCACACTTATTTATTGCTTGTATGTTTGTCTGTCTCTGCTACTAAACTGTCAATTCTGTGGTATCAGGGGCCATGTTCGGCCTGTTCACCACCCATCACAGGTACCTAGAATAATGTCAGGACAGAGCCAGTTGTCCATAAACATTTACTGCCCAACTCAAAATCCTGCTGTGTGTTCTACCATGCCATTGTTATCTTGGAGACCCAGTAATTAAACAGATTAAAAATATTCTAAAAGAATAAATTTTTAAGGAAAAAAAACCCCTATAAGCCAAATGTTTCTGAACATTCAAACTTACAAACATATATGCAAAATCTAATCCCTGCTTAATTCTGAAATGGATTTGTTGCAGTCTGGGCACTAAATTGGTTAGTCTGCTATTAATCAAATATTTTTTTTTCACACTATGAAGTCACATGCAGCTGTGAGAGCCTGGAATGAGGCTTTCCTCATTCTCATGTGGAACGAGACAACTAATAATATGCTCGGACAGGGAAGTGATCATCATGGCATAAAAAGGCAGTGTTGAGTCTGGAATTATCATTTGTGCAACTCTTGCCCAATTTTATACAGAATCTTCCTTTGAGGGACATAAAGAGCTATTATCATACAACTCTGTGCTACTTTCTGCCATTTTATGTGCAGACTGCCTCCGGCTATTCCATGAATTTTAATTAACTCCATGTTTATTTTGCTCTGACCCTGCGGCTCTTTAAGCAGGGGGCCCACGTGCCAATCCAAGAGAGACACTTTGGAAGCAAACTCCTCAGAGAGTCCTCCCAAAGGTATCCTCCTCCTTCCCTTGAAGATAATTAAGCCCTGTTGACTTCAGAGTTAACTCAAAGCAGAACACTGCACCCTGGACTCTCTGCTGCTGGCTCAGCCACTGAAGCAGGCGAAGCAGCTGAGAGCCTGCGGAGATGGAGCCAGGGCTGAGCAAAGAGGGTGGGGACAGAGAGGAGCTGCACACAGGGCAGCGGGAGACAGTCAGTACAAACCACTCGCCTATATCTCATCTGTTGACTGAGTTAAGTTCTTCATTATTTACATATATTTACTTCTATAACACTCATTCATTTATATTATATGTGTTATATATATCATAGGTACATATATGTGTATATACACTATATGTGCACATGTGTATATATATACACACTGCTTAGTGGGTGTATGTGTATATATGTATATACATATGCATGTATGTGTGTATGTGTGTATATACTACTTTGTGTGTATATGTGTATATGCATATACACGTGTGTATGTATGTGTTTTGTACTTTGTTTTGTGTGGGGTGTATATGTATGTGTACTGTTTAGTGGGTGTACATATTATGTATAGAGAGATATATGTGTGTATATGTATATAAATATGTGTGTACATTTTGCTTAGTGGGTATGTATATATTTGTACATGTATGCACATATATGTGTAAGTGTGTACTGTTTGTGGGAGTACATATATGTGGCATCCACATATATGTGGGGGTACATGTGTGTAGGACTATATACTGTTGTGGGGGTCTGTATATATATCCATATACATATGTGTATACATATATTTATAAACTGCTTGTTGGGTGTGTATATATACGTGTATGCATGTGCGTGTGTGTGTGTGTGTGTGTGTGTGTGTGTGTTGCTTAGCAGGCGCTGGGGATACAACAGCGAACAACAGGGAAACATTGCTGCTCTCAAAGAGGTTACTTCTGGTTCATGAGACCCACAACCAAGAGGAGAGATGGATAAACACATAACAGAATCTCTGTAGTTACAGGTGCTATCAAGAAAAGGGGAAGGAAATACGGAAGCTTGGGGTGAAGTCAAGTGGGGTCAGGAGCGGACATCTGAGCAGAGCCCTGCACACCTCGAGGGCGCCTGGCAGAGACCTGGGGGAAGGGTGACCGAGGTAGAGGGAACAGCGAGTGTGCGGGTTCTGAAGTACGTTCAGCATGGTTGAGAGACCAGAGGAAGGGTTGGAGCAGAATGAGCAGGAAGACAGGGGCAGAGGTGAAGTCAGAAAGACAGGCCTGAGCCAGGCCGCACGGCCTCGCAGGCTGGCACAGAGAGACTGGCGTGTACTGCGAGTGGGAGGGAAGGAGCGCCCAGGCGGCTCACGGATGCTTTATGCACACACCTGGCTGCTGTCCAGACCACGGCTTGCTTCTTCTCTCCCTCTCCCCCCATCCACTCACTAAGCCAGCACTTACTGAGCCTTTACTACACGCCCAGTGCTGAGCTGGTGCTGACGGGACCAGGCAGATGGCACAACCCACTCCCAGCCCCCCAGGAGTCTCACGGTCAGATGGGGAAGGCAGATGAGTGACCTGAAAACCATCCCTGGCCCAGATGTGTGCAAGAGGTAGTGGAGGTGACGCTGAGCACCAGATGCGGGAAGGATCTCAGCAGGTTTTCTCCCCCGACATGTCCCTCCGTGTGCATACCCAGTTCTTTCTAGAACCCACCAAGCCCCCAAGGAAAATCTTAGCCATGCTGGCTTCAAGAAGACACGGAAGACATTTGCAAAATGCCAACTGCATGCCAGGTGCTGTGCCAGGGGCTATATGTCATTTGTCCCCTTATTTTCATATGAAAACTTTAAGTCCATTCTAGTCATTTTTCTTTTTCAGGAGAGGCAAGGGAGGGTTGCAGGTGCTACACGATTGGTCCAAGTTCACTCCACTACAAGCAGCAGGCTGAGACTTGGAGCCCGGCCCTCCCCACCTGGAAAGCCCGCACTCTTCTGTGCTCTGTTGCTTCCAAAACCAAACGCCCAACGTGGTTGGATGCTCGCTGATGGACATTCTCCAACTGTCCCCCTGGTTTACAGCTGATGTGCACGTAACTGAAGTTGGTTTCAGCCTAACTTCTGTATCTGGGAAGGACATGTGGAAATGAACCAGGCTGTGTGTGGCAGCGGGTTCTCTCTAGGCCTCCAGTGCATCATCCGTAAAACAGGAATAATAATGCCCAGCACAAGGGAGATGACAGGTGTGCAGTTCCCGGGACAGTATTTGTTAGTTTCTGATGAGTCAGGACTCGTTATATTGCAAATATTGGAAGCCCAACGAGATCTCACATAGGCAGACAAGGATATCAGTTCCCTTAGCTGCTAAGGACAGTGGATAACTTACGGGACTGGAAGACTAAGAAGACAGTGGCTCTGTTGTGTCCACCCACGGGCCCTCTCACTCACCTCCACACACCCCAGGCTTCCTGCGAACACCTGCAACTCTGCAGGAGGCCTTTTTCTGCAGAGGGTAAGCCAAAGTGTGGGAGAGGTAATGCTGCATGGGGCGGGCCTCCTCCAACCATGAACGAGCACTGTGCATCCGTGCATCAGCTTCTCTGACCCGCAACCACCTGAATGCGCGCCCTGCACTGTCCCCTAGACATCCCCCGCAGATGTCAGCTCCAGGTGCCGCAATGGTGAGCGGCTTGATCAAGCACCCTCTATTGGCCGCCTTCCTTTCTCTGTCTCACTCCCTCTCTCTTACAGGTGTCTCCTGGGATCACCTCCTGATAAACAGCGTGCACCCCATTCTTTCTCTCAAAATCGGCTTCTGGAGGAACAAACGAACGCAAGCTAAGACAGTCATCAGCACAGCCAGGACCAGGGTGAGGCCACTGAGGTGCCAAGGGTGCAAAATTTAAGGAAGCACGTCCCAAGCCTACATTTGCAAAAGTTAAGGAGGCAAGATACTTGCTTCGATCAACTCAAGTGCCTCGCCTTAATCCTGAACTTCACCAACAGGACTCCACCCACCTCTTCAATCTGTTTCCGCCCGCTGAGGAAAATGGCCAACAACAAACGCGGACCTGTTTGCTTATAGTACACGATGCACAGGGCAAGAGAACAAGTCTTTCACCTCTGATTCTGAATGGCTGGCCTTGGATCACACATCCATTCCTTGGACCAAGCACTGTGCCTAGCTGTGCCACATCACATGCCCATCTCAGCAGGTGCGTGGGGAACCCCGGTGATTGACAGTCACCCTGGGCCCACATGGAGTGGGGGAGGTGTTCTCCAAAGGAAAGGTTTGTTATTATGATAATAAAGAGGACCAAGAAGCATGCTGGACGGTCAGACACAGTAGCCACCACTGTCTACTACAGTTCTCCATTCCCTTTGCATTTTACAGATGAGAATACTAAGCTTCAGATTGGCTAATTTACTTTCCCAGGTATCCACAACTAATATATATCAGAGTCATCCTGACTCCAAAATCTAAAGTATTCCTACTGGATATATAGAAATTAACCTGTTTAGCCTCAACTATCCCAGAATTTAGTCATAAAATGATTATTAAAATTGTCAGTAAATTCTTCCTACAATCAATGGATCACCTGCAGCTGTTCGCTTTGGTGCTACATTGGGAGGCACAACTTCTCCCAGCATGAAAGTAAAATGATATTTCTGTGAATTCACATGTGCTCTTTCCTGATAACCAAGGCTATTGTCATAGTTTAACAATGAAATATCTTTCTTGAAGATTCTTAATAAATGCTGGATCTAACCTGCCAAAGGCAGAAAGCAAAGCCAAATTATTCATTTCATGTTAGGAGGGTGGTTTTTCTTGCTCCTATGCCAGCCTACCTCCACCTTGAGCTTAATAATAGCCATGTAGATTTCACCAGCATTTACCATGAATGGCAGGGATTATTTGGTATTTTGACCAGAACAAATCTGTGTTCTATTCCCTTAAAGTAAGCTAACCTCATCCTGAATACTGGACATTTGTGTACATTCTACATGAATTTGCATGTCATCAAGATATTGCTACAACTCAAGAGCAATTTAAAAACAGACACTCTAGAAAGCTTGGATTTTTCAAAAGATCCAATAAACCATGGCTATAAGACATTTATGCTCTAGACTACAAGTTCTGAGAGCCAAGCCAGCAGCCAAATACTATCACAGGTAGAGGCAGAAAAAATAGACAAAATTTCAAGGAATGATGACAGGCTATAACCAATTTAAAAACCATGAGGCCACATGCTTACAGATTTGGTGGTATGTCATGAAAGGGTACAAAAGGTTTAGGACCAAAACCCTCAAAGACATAAGAGTAAAAGTGATATGCTTCTGTGTAATGCCAACTGTGTGGTCGATTAAGAGGTGCTTCAATTTTCCTTAACCCAGATAATCTCAAAATTAGGATGAAAAACAATGTAAAATATAGGTTCAACAGGATTTTTCATTTTGGTGGTGGTGGTATAAATTCAGCCACTATCCATGAGATCATGGGCAAACCTCCCAACTTCACTGGGCCACAGCTCCTCTTTGAGAAATCCATAGAAGGAGAGAGCCTCAGATGTGGTACATAACCTCTGCCCAAATCTCTCGCTGACCCCCAAAGATCACGTGTGTGGAGCAGACTGAAAGCAGTCCAGCTGAGAAGAGAAAGAAGTGGACTGAGATTTGTGTGCCTGCCCAAGACACAGAGTGTGCAGCATAAGTCCAACTACTGCCTGTTAAAATATGTTTTCCAAGAAATACATTAGGACCCCAAATTTTTATAACATAACATTCACAATGTCCAGGAAACTACTTAACATAAAAAACCAGGAAAATGTGACCCACTCTCAACAGAACAGATAATCAGTGGAGGTGAATCTTAAGATGTCCCAGATGTTAGAATTAGCATAAAGGACAAGCAGTTAATATGACTATGCCACATGATACAAAGGACAATACGGTTGATATAAACGAAAAGATAGGAAATCTAAGCAAAGAGAGATAAGCTATTTTTTGAAAAATCAAGAATTCCACCTAGGCATATCATAGTTAAACTTCTAAAAGTCAAAGATTAAGGGAAATTTTTGAAAGGAGGGAGACAAAAGTGACACATTACGTACCAGATAATAATGAGTCAAAGTTTGATGACTTCTCATCAGAAATTATGGAAGTCAGGTGACAATGAAACAAAATCTTTAAAGAAATGAAAAAAAAAAAAAAAACTGTCAAACTAAAAGTCTGTATCCACCAAAAATGTTCTTCAAGAAAGAAGGTGAAATAAATACATTTCAGATAAAATAAAATAAAGAGAATAAATTAACAAGAGACTTACACCATATAAAATCATAAAGGAAATCCTTCAGGCTGAATGGAAATGATACCAGATATGGGTAAATATCGAAAACTATTTTCCTTTTACTATTTTTAGAACAAATAAACCATATATATATATACACACACACATACATATATGATTTATAATTTAACAAGCTGTAATATATTTGCCAACTCTAGTAAAGGCTAATAGGGTGGTAAATGAACCTCTACAGTTGCAAAATTTCTACACTTTATGTAAAGTATAAAATGTTAACTCTTAGCACACAATGAAATAAATTAAGGATGTGTATTATAATCCTAGAGCAACAATTTAAAAACATAATACAGAGAAGTACAGTTATAATATAAAGTCAATAGATAAATTTAAAGGGGATTCTAAATACTCAATTAATCCAAAACAATACAGTAAAGAAGCAACAGAAGAACAAAAAAAAGAGAGGGAAGAAGAAAACAAATAAAATCATGGTAGACCTAAATCAAATCATATCAATAATTGCATTAATTGTGAATGGACTAAACAATCCAACTAAAAGGCAGAGAGTGTCAGAATGGATGTTTTTTAAGAAAAGCAAGATCTGCCTATACGCTGTCCTCAAGAGATTTATGTTAAATATAAAAACACAGATAGAATGCAAATAAATGCATAGAAAAATATATGACATGAAAATAGCATAAGTAAGGTAGAATGGCTATATTAATCTCAGAGAAAATAAGCTTCAAAATAAAGAGTATTAGCAGAGAAAGAGGAGGACATTTCATAATGATAATAAGGCCAATTCAGCATGAGGCCATAACAATCATAAATATATATGCATCTAACAACAGACCTCAAAATATAATAAGAAAACATTGATAGACTTAAAGGAAGAAGAAGAAATTCCACAATTATAGTTGGAGATTTCATACAACCATCTCAGAAGTTGATAAAACAACTAGATTTTTAAAATAAGCAAAGACGTTGAAGATCTGAATAACATTATTAGCCACTTTGACTTAACTGGTATTTATTGAATCTTACACCTGACAACTTTGAAATACACATTCTTTTCAAGCAAGCATAGTGTGTTTATTAAAATAGACTATAAGCTGGGCATAAAATGACTCTCAATAAATATAAATGGATTGAAATCATAGCATGTACTTGAAACACAATGGAAAAAATTACAATCAATAAGGATAAAAAGTTTAGAAAAACACCAAATGTTTGGAAATTAAATTACACATGCCTAAATAATTCATGAGTTAAAGAAGAAATCACAAGTGAAATTAGAAAATATTATAAACTAGATAATAATCAAAAGACAACATTTCATAATTTGTGAAATGTAGTTAAAGCAGTACTTAGAGGGAAATTTATAGCTTAAAATGCTTATATTAGATAAAATAAATGTCTAAAATCAATGACCTAAGGTTCCACCTTGAAAAGCTAAGATTATAAACTGACCAAGACAATAAGAGAAAGAAGGCAAATTGGTCACATCAGAAATGAAAGAGGACCTATCACTACAGATGCTACAGAAATCAAAAGGATCATAAGAGAATATTATGAATTACTTTATGCCAACAAATTTGCCAACATAGAGAAAATTGATAAATTCCTCAAAAAATAATAACTTACCAAAATTCATGTAAAAAATACCAGAAAATCTGAGTAAATTTTCTTAAAAAGTTGATTTTGTAGTCAAAAGTCTTACCAGAAAGAAATCTCCATACCCAGATGATTTCCTTTGTAAATCCTATTAAACATTTAAAGAAGTAACACCAACTTTACACAAACTCTTTCAGAAAATAGAGGAAAAGGAAAATGCCCCAACTCATTTTAAGAGACTAGCATAACCCTAAAAACAAATGTGACAAAGATTCCAAAAAGTAAAGAAATTACAGATTAAACATTCCTTAACAACATAGATGTAAACTTCTCTAAAAAGATATTAGCAAATCAAATTCGACAATATGTGAAGAGGATAAAACATTACATCCAAGTGGGATTTATCTCAGTAATGCGTGGTTGGTTGAAAATTTGGAAATCAATCAATGTAATTCATCGTAGTAAGAAAATAAGGAGAAAAACAGTATGATCATTTCAATAGAAGCAGAAGAAAGCATTTGACATAATTTAACAACCAGACATGATAATCATTTCCAGCAAACTAGCATTAGAAAGGAATTGCTCAATCTGATAAAGGGCATCTCAGAAAAACTTAGTGATAACCTCATCCTCCATGATGAAACAGCAAGTGCTTTTTCCTCCCTAAAATGAAGAACAAAGCAAGGATGCTTACTCTCATGACCTCTCCTCAACATTTACTGGAGGTTTGAGCCATGGCAATAAAAGATTTTAAAAGCTTAACGACAGGGGGAAATAGGTAAAACTACTTCTGTTAGCAGATGGCACTATTATTGACATAGAAAATCTCCAGGCAACTACAAAACAGCTATTACAGTGAATTATTTAATATGCAAGGTTTTAGCATACAAGATTAAGATATAAAAATCTTTGTTTGCTGCTAGATATAAAAATCAACTGTATTTTTATATCTAGCAGCAAACAATTAAAAACTAAATTAAAAACACTTTCATTACAACAGTGTCAAAAAAAAAGCCTCAGGAACTATTTAGGAAAAATATTAATACAAAAAAAGGCCAAAGCCCCTATCCTAAAAACAATAAAACATTCCTAAAATAAATGTTTAAATACCCAACAAAAACAGATATAAATAACATTAGAAAGCTATACTATGTTTGTGGAGTACAAAACTAACTACTTTTAAGATGTCAATTATTTGCAAATTGATAAACAGATTTAAGGTAATACCAATTATAATCCCATCAGTTTTCTGTAGAAATTGATAAGTAAAATTTCTATGAAAATCCAGTGACCTAGAATATCCAAAACAATCTTGAAAAATAATAAATTTGGAGGACTTACATTACCTAATTTCAAGACTTACTAGAAACGTGCGGTAATTAAGATAGTCTGGTACTTGCATAAATGTTTACAAGTGCATCAGATGAACAGAACAGAGAGCCCAGAAGAAGACCTACAATTTATACAAGTCATCTGATTTTCATACAGATACCAAAGCAATCTAATAAACAAAGAAAAGCCTTTTCAAGAAATTCATACCCATGTAGGGAGAAAAAATGAACCTTGATCCTACCTCACATCATACAAAAAAAACTAATTCAAGATGAAACATAGAACTAAACCTATAAGCTAAAGCTATAAAACTTGTAGAAAATAAACATAGGAAAATAGCTTTGTGACTTCAGTGTGTTTTCTTGAGCCAAGTTTTCATATGCAAGTTACATAAAACAAGTCCTCTAAAAAGAAAACCATTCAACAAATTAGACTTCATCAAAATTTAAAACTTCCATGCATCAAAACATACTACTAATAAAATTAATAGCCAAATTAATCTGGTTGAAAGTCTCATATCTGATAAAGGACTGGTATCTGAATATATATCCTATAATTCAATAATAAAAAGACAAAAGCTCATTTTTTAAAAAGGGGAAAAAGTTTTAAACAGGCACTTCACAAAAGAAGACATATAACTGGCCATTAGGCACCTGAAAAAAAATGTTTATTGTCATGAATCATCAAGGAAATGTGAGCTAAAACCACATTGAGATACTACAAAACACTCACCAGAACCAGCTAAAAGTAAAAATATTGATAGCACCATGTTGGCAAGGATATGAAACAAGTGGAACTCTTAGTGGGAGAATCAAATGGCACAACCATGTTGGAAAATCTCTGGGAAGTTTTGTATAAAACTAAATACATATCTATTCCATGATCCAGTAGTTCCAATTCTAGATGTTTACCCCAAAGAAATGAAATCATATGTCCACAAAAAAGACTTCTACACAAATTTTCATAGCAACTTTATACAAAATAGTCAAAACTAGAAATAGTCCTGGAATTTATCATGATGAAAATAGATTAACAAACTGTGATATATTAATGGAATAGAGTATAATTCATCAATAAGAAGGGAAAAATACTTTATGCAGCAGCATGGATGAATCTCAAAAACACTATGCAGAAAAAATATTATGCAAAATGCAAAACATTATGAAGCTTTAAAGAAAAGAGTACTTACTGTAATGATTCCATTTTATACCAAATTTTACAGCAGACAAATCTAATCCATGCTGAATGCAGTGGTAGGGTAAGGGATAGGTTTTGACTAGAAAGGATGAAGAGGCAGAGACTTTTGGATGGTGGTGATATTCTGTATTCTGTTAAGGGTTTGGGATACACAGGTGCATGCATATCTTAAAACTCAGCAAATGTAAACTTAATATTTGTGCATTTTGGTGTGTACATTTTACATCAACAGAAAAACTGTAGGCAAATCTCTATGCCGAAATATTCAGGGGGAAGTGTACAGATATTTGCAATTTACTATGAAATGTATTAAAAAATAAGATGAATTGGTGGATGGGTAAAAGAATAGGTATTTCATAAAATAAGTTTGGTAACATGTTAATTGTAGCATATAGGTGGTAGACATGGGTGTTTATTGTAAAATTTTTTCAACTTCACTGTATGTCTAAAATTTTTCATACTAAAGTGATAGAAAAAAATCATATGGGCATCTAGTCAACCCTGCCCTCTACAGCAAGGGCATCACAGCTATTTTTTTAAATTTCAAAATATTAATGGGATACAAATGTTTTTTTTACACGGATAGCTTTTATAATGCTTTAGTCAGGGCTGTAAGCGTGCCATCACCCAAATAGTGTCCACTGTAACCAGGCTGCTCTCAACACGGCAGCCAAAGTGATCTGCAAACTTCTCCAAACAGATCCTGCTACTCCTCCACTCAGAACTGCCCAGGGCCTGCCTTCCCTTCCCACTCTGAGGAAGTCTGTACCATGGCTCACAAGGTCCTCCAAGGTCTGGTCCTTGCAGACTTCGCTGACCCTGTCTTCCCCCCCCCCACCCCCTGGAGGCTTCTCAGAAACGCCGAGCACACTCCCTTCCATGGGAGTTTGCACCTGCGGTTCCCTCTGCCTGGGACCTGTCTGTCTTCCTCCTTCACTTCCTTCAGGTCTCTGCTCATCTTATGTCACCACTGAGAGCGCTGTCCAGTAGGACTGTCTATGGTGATGGCAACGTTCTATAATAATCTGAGCTGTCCGACACAGTAGCACTGGCCACACGTGGCTACTGAGCGCTTGAAATGCGGCCAGTGAGACTGAGGAACTGAACTGTTGACATTTCATTTGATGTCAACTAATTTAAATTTAAATACCCACATGTGGTTGGTGGCTACCCTACTGACAGCTCAGCTTTATGAAGCAGCAACTTCTGCCACCCTCCACCGAACTCTGTTTCCCCCTCACCTCACTGTATTTTTGGTACACTGATCATCATCTAATGTTCCATCCACGTACACACTTATTTGTTGTCATTGCTTTCATTTCTAAATGGAAGCCCCATGAGAAAAGGCACTCAGGTCCGTTTCGGTTACTACTGATCAACAGAGTCTAAAATGGTGTCTGCTACAGAGTTTGCATTCAATTAGTATTCATAGATTGGATTAATAAAAGTAGGGAGGTTGTTTGAGGTGATCCAACTTCTTAGGTCAAATGTCTCAGTTTAACTCTATGAGTTTTCTGGTCTAATCAAGCGTGGGGGGTTGCTGGAATAGCAGGTGTCTGGTGAGCCTTTGGTTCAAATCCCAGTTTGGACACCTCCTGCATGGGTAAACTGCTCCATCTTTCTGAGTCACCAAGACTAAGTTTTGCATCTCAGTTTTTCCATCTGTAAAATGGAAATAATACTAGCTCTGTGAAAACATTAGAGAAGATCTGGCATTCAATAGGTACTCAAAGCAATTCTTGCCAAAGGAAGTTTCTCAGTTGGAACATACTGGGGCTTGCTTGGGGGAACGTTTTTATTTTCTAAAAACCCCAGCCTTCCTCTCATAGTTTTCTATAGCCTTTTACCAAAAACAGTCAAGGATCACAAATATGAACATTCCAAAACAACAAATGCCTACGTTGCTGGAAAGAGCTGCTTGTGTGATGGGTTGGTGGGTTGTTTTTCCCACTTTCCTCATTTAGATTTTCAAGGAAGAAATGGCATTAGCAATCTTGAAATGATTACCATTGTAATTCGCCTAAACCAGGGCTGCTCTGGTAATTTAATTTTCAGAACAAAACTATCCCAGATCCAAAGGAAATTATTCAGACTTCCTTTCATGTTCCAAATTTGTCAAATTGAAATCTTTCTGTCAAGCAGGAAATTCCCAGTGCCCAGCAACTGACACAAAAACAGACACACAAATATGCACGTCTACGTAAGCCCAGTGGTCTCGACTTTTACATTTTGTTCATGAATATTTTAAAAGTTCATCATTCTTACCTTTCCAAAACTCCCTTTACCAATGGCCCGCAGAATCTGAAAATGGTCAAAGTTGACTGCAAAAGAAAAAAAAAAAAGAAAACAAGTCAGATTTGCTAACCTTGTATTGCTTCTTGAACATCCTTACTTATGTACCTACCCACGGACTCCAGCGTCTCCTGGTTTCCCCTGCACTGTACTTGCCGCCGCGGCACTCATCCGCCCCGGGCGGGCCCACCAGCGCCTCAGCAGCACGTCCATCTTCTCTCCGTCACTCACACGGCCCCGCCTCCCGCCTTCCCGCCACACCACGCTTCCCGACGGGGCTCTCCACCCCTGCGGTGTCCGCTTCCTCCCTCTCCACCCCACCTCTGTCTGGCTTCTACGCCCCCCGCACCAAGACCGGTCAACAGTGTTCCGCCATGCCACTGCCCCCACGGACCTCTTCCCGTCCTGCTTCCACTCGACCACTTCCTTCCCTGTGAAACACCTGCTTGCCTTCCATGTGCTGCACTCTCTCAATTCTCCCCTCACGCTTCAGCTCCTCTGCACACGCAGTCTTGTCCCCCCAGGTGTCACGTCTGTCCAGCCCTGTCCTACAACCGTTCTCTTCCCGTGGGCTCCAGGGGCGTCACCTGCCGCTTCATTGCCAATGAATCTCCAAGGCATCTCCAGCCTCGAGGCTGTACATACCAGTGCCTACCCCACAGCTCCTCCTGGAGGTTTCAAAGCCACCTTGAACTCAACAGATCCAAAGCAGAGCCCAGGATGAGTGGCGTCAACATCCATCGACTGCTCACGCTCAAAGCCTGGGACCCGTCCCGGGCCCCTTCCTGCCCAGCCGCATATCCAGTCCTTCATCACGTGGGTCCACTTTGCCCCTTCACCATTCCTTCCCTCTACCCACTCCTGTGGCCAGCCCTCTGCTCCAATCCACCATATTCCGTCACCTGGACCACTGCAGTGGCCTCCTAATGTCCTCTCCTGGCTGTCCCAGGCTGGGATACATGTGACAAGCAGGGTGGCCTCGCCCGTCCTGTGCTTACTCCCCTCCAACGCCCCCTCCACCACTCTCAGTGGAAAGCACGAACCCCTCCCCAGGGTGCAAGGCCCCTGCCACTCACCCTGCCTGCCTCCCCCACCCCACCTCCTGAGGCCAGGAGAACAGCCACTCCCAGGCCTGTAGGGCTCTGCCCTGTCACCTCTGCACCATCTGTCCAGAGAAGGCTGCCCTTGCCCTCCAGACTGAGTCTTGCTCCCTAGGACAGCTCTCATAGTCCTGTGGAACTGTTCTCCAAAATGCATCATTCTGCATAATTTTACATGTATTTGTATATTTCATTAAGTTCACTTTTCCCTACTAGACTCTAAGCTCCCTGAGGTCAAGGGCTATGTTTATTTTTTGCTATTGCATCCTTAGCACTTGGCACACAGTTACTATTCAATAAATATTCATTAACTGAAGGAATGATTGAATGAGCTAATCTCCATATTCATAGTGCCAAACACAACTCCTGGTACATAATAAGTGTTCAGTAAATATTTTTGAATTAGATTGAACCACAGCCAGTTTCCGATAACTAGGAAAGACATGTTATTTACAAAAGATGAAGTGAATTGGTGAGTTTACCACATAATGGAAGCCAGGATGTGGGGAAGTGAATGAATACAATTAGTTCCCTGTATATTAAACTTAGGCAATGGAGGATAATTACGTTGAGTTGTGTCCCTGCCAAGCCAAAGTCAGAATCCAGCGTGCTATCGAATGCCTGATGTGCTTAGAATAGGGGTTAATGGTTAACTTAGCAAAATCTTCTTTCTTTGACTTAGATTTGTTTCCTCTCAGAATAACTTTCCAGGAAAAGAAATTCCATATTTTCTCCTCTTACCCACTCACCGAAGGTCAAGGGACAGGAAAAAAGCAATGAACCTGGACTGCAGCTTGTTATGTGCCCAGTAGTGTGCTAGGAAATGTACATATCCTATCAATAAGACTCCAAGGTCCCATGAGGCAGGTACCACTACCGGGCACTTGCCACCTGCCCTCCAATCCGGAATCACTGCTTCCCTGGAGAAGTGTCTGGGCTGTTGCTTCCCTTGCCTGGAAGGCCATTCCTCCAACGCTCCTTATTTTGAAGAAAACTTATTGGCCTTTGATGCACAGCTCATGGGTTCGCTCTCTTGTGAAGTTTTTCCACACCCTCCACCCCACCCTGCTAACCGCTTTCTCCTTAGAACTATCTCTGAACCTTCTGCGGGCATCTAACAGATAGTTTAGGAGAACACGCTCTGGAGTCAGACTGCTTAGGTCCACAATCCAGCTCTGCCACAGTCTTTGTGTCCTTGGACACATCACTTAGCCTCTGTGTGCCTCAGTTACCCCACCTGTACAATGGGGGAAGTGGTGCCTACCTTCCATAAAGAGCTCAGAACAGTGCCTGGCACACTGCAACCTCTCCAAAAGTGCCAGCTGTTGGTATTGGGGGGTGAGGAGCAACCATCTCCCTCTATTCTGGCTTCTTCTAGGAGGGATACTGCCCTAAACATCCGTGGCCTCTTGCCCCATCTAAGGTGGTGTGGGTTATCCCAGGGGTGAGCCGGAAAAGGAATGGCACAGGCACACTGAGGCTGTCCTGCCCTCTCTCTGGAGTCTGTCAGTCTTCAGGGAGGAGGCCTGTCCTCTGCCCCTTCTCGCCAGAAGCTTTTCAGGACCAGCTGCCACGTGGAGAGGTCTGTGGGGTCCAGACTCGTCTTTGACCAGGCGGGTAAGTCTAGCTAATTCTGGGCTTAGCATAAGGGAGCCCAGGGCACTGCCCTCCTGAGCACCATTCCCCGGCCCCAGCTTTGTGACTCAAGAGGTGAGACCTGGTTCTCCACCGACCGCCTCTTCTGTCTGGTCTCCCAACCAGAGGGCGCGATAATTACAGAGCAAACCGTCAAGTGCTAGAAATGATGATTATTTTGATGATTCGTGTTATAATGTTGTAAATATTCCCACTTATCCATATCATCCCCATTCCCTGCAAAAATGTGGGCTCCCTGGGGGAGACTAACATCACCTATGGGGCAAAAAGGTTCTTAATGAATGCTTATTTGCCTGTTGGATGAGATTAGATTTAAATGACTTTGAGCGTGTGGCTTGTGTTTCTATTTATTTGGCATCTCCCTGGGACACGGTACACTGATACTTACATAATAGTGCCTAAAAGAATACACTTTGAATAACGTTAATAATTGGTTGATAAACCGATTGAAACGGCTTCAGTTAATGAGAACGCCAGGCCAAAGATGGGTCCTAGAATCACATTGTCACGTGGGGTAGTTCGCTCAGAGCAAGAGGAGTTGGCTGGGGGATGTGGAAGGGTCCAGGAGTGGTTTCTTAGGGTGACCAGCTTGTCCTGGTTTGAGCACGAAAAGTTCTATGTCCCTGAAAACACTCCAGTCTGGAGAAAACCAGGACAGTTGGTCACACTTGGTTTCTAGATCATGAACTTGTTCTACCTGAAGAAGACACAAGCACTGCCGGAGCTGGCAGGGTGACTGGGTGGGTGGTAAGGTACATTCTTGAAGAGCGGTGTCTTTTTGGACCACCAGACACTTAGAGTTGTGAAGGGTGACACCAAAGTCAAAGCCAAGGAGTGACAGTGGCCTCACCCAAAAACACAAGAACAGTAACATCTGCCTTGAGAGCTGTCATAAAGACAATGAAATGACAAGGGCGGGGGGGTTTATTTTCTCACCAAATAACTATGTTATTCTTTCCAGGCTCAACTCCCCCTTCTTTTTGATAACAAAACCGCAGCTCTGTTTAGGGGTCAGTGTGGCCAGCCCCAGACAATGAATCATAATTTGCCCATCCTTAGTAAAAGCATAACTGATCAAAGCCAGGCATTTCTCAAATCACCTGGAGCCTTGTTAAGACAGATAGGTGGGCCCCACCTCCTGAGCTTCTAAGGAGGGGCCAGATAATTTGCATTTCTAACAAGTTCCCGGATGATGCTGATGATTCAGGGACTACACTTGGAGAACCACTGATCTACTTAATCTGGACAATTGTGCTCCCCACTTTCCCAGCCTCTTGTGCAGCCAGCAGTGACCTTGTGACCCAGGTCTAGTCAATGAGATCCAAGCAGAGGATTGATAGGGTATTTCTTGGAAAGCATCTTTTCCTGATGAAAAGGGACAGATAAAGCTGGAGTGGCCCTTCAACCCTCCCACTTCTTCCTGCCTTGAATGTGGACATGATGTCTGGAGCTACAGCAGCCATCTTGTGACCACAAAGCAACAAACACAATCAAAAGGCCAAGGCAGATGCAGAGAAGCCACTCCCCGTTGTGAGCCTCTGAAGCCATGCCAGCAACCACCTACCTCTGGACTTACTATGTTAGGAAAAAGAACAAAACAATCATATTTGTTCAGTGGGTCAGGTTTGCCATTACTGGAAACTAGAAACATTCTTCTCCGATATGCAAAGCTAGGCACATTGCAGGGGCTTAGTAAAGGCTAACTATTTTATTGTTGGATTTCCAGCCCTATTGTGATTTTACAGAGAGGCAAAGAACAAGAGTTGTTTGGGGCAACTACATAGGGGCCAAGCTGCCTGGATCTGAATTCTGTCTCCACCACTCAGCAGCTTGGTGATGTTGGAGAAGCCACTTAACCTCTCTGTGCCTCAGCCTCCTCTCTTACATGCTAGGTATAATAAAACACCTACCCCATAGGGTTGTCGTAAATGTTAGGGTGTGAGCTAGTGCATGAGGGTTTTGAGAAAAATTTCTCCAGACAAAGATGAAAATGGAAAGAAGAAAAAGTTTTATTTTACTTTTCCAGACGGAAAAGGGCCAACATGGAAGTGAAAAAGAGGGACCAATGTTGGCAGAGAGAACCAGGTATTCAGGCTTTTTACTTAGGGGTTGTAAAGAGGGTGAAGAAGATTTATGGCTGTAGCCAAATTAACAGGGTGCTGTGAATTGTTGTATCTGCCTCTTTTTCTTTTCTTGGTGGCAAGCAGATGACAGAAGTGGCTGCCTTTCCTTTGGAACAGACCTATTGCTTGATTGTGATCTTGTCGCTGATTCTGCCCTTGAGACAAAGTATCAGTTTCGGTCAGGAACCGAGGCCTGACGTTTGTACCCCCCCACCCCTTTCCAGTTCAGGAACTCCTCAGGGCTGTAAAAACCAATGGATAAAAGGCAGTTTCTGGCAAATGTAAAGAGAAAGATTTACACTTCCTTTCTGTCTGTTCCGCTAAGGGTGCCTATCAGCTAGGGAGGGAGGGAGGGAGGGAGAGGGAGAGAGAGAGGGAGAGGGAGAGCTCATGATTGATTTTAGCCCTTACAATGGGTTAAATAATTTTTCTGTTATTTTGCTAGCAAGCAAGGCTGTCCTTTCAGTAAATAGCATATGCATGAATATAGGCAAAGTATTTAGAAGAGTGCTAGACATGAACTAATGGCTACAAGTATTAAGTATCACTATCAGTATTATTCTGAATGAGCGACTTGTCCTCCTTTTTCGCCCTTGTGAAATGCGGGTCTGATGAAATCGTGACAAAACATCCCGTGGGTGATAAGGCCGGAAGCGTATTAGTGCCACTTAGTTATGATGGTGACTGATCACACTGGGTAAATCTGGTTGCTGTGCCCAACGTGCCCGGAGGAGCCCTCTCGTTTCCACTGAACCAGTTATTTCCAGTGAATTTCACAGGACTCCTTCAACGCTGCGACATTCGTGAAGCAGTTTATTCAGACAGCCAAGTGTGAATTTTCAAGACAGCTAGTTACTCCTTCAAACAATCTCTAACGGAAAGGAACCCACAGTCCACATCCTGTACAAATACACGCATTTAAGCATCATGTACATCAAACAAGGGAAGTATGCAAATATCCCTTTGCTGCCCCCTAAAAAGCTGAAACCTGGAGCACATCCCTTGCAGCATTGGTGCTGGGCACAAGACTGCACATGGGCAGGTCACGCACGTATTTAGTCCGGCTGGCTCAATGATGAAAATTGTTTTGAATAAGTTACAGTATGTACAAGTCAGAAAGTTTCACCCCAAAATGTTAGTTTCTGACATGTCTTAGTCTGTTTTGTGTTGCTGTAACAGAATACCACTGACTGGGTAATTTACTAAAAAAATAAATAAGTAAGTAAGAAAAGAAAAGAAATTTATTTTTCACAGTTCTAGAGGCTGGGACAGCCGAAATCAAGGCGCCGGCATCTGGTGAGAGCCTTCTTGCTGTGTCATCCCGTCGCCGGAGGGCAAGAGAGCAAGGGACCAAACTTGCTTTTGTAACAAGTTCCCCTTGTGATAACTGACCCACCTCCATGGTAATGACAGTGATCCACTCGTGAGGGCAAAGCCCTCATGGCCTAATCACTGCTTATTAGGACCCACCTGCCAACACTGCTGCATTGGGGATTAAGTTTCTAACACGTAAGCTTTGGAGGACACATTCAAACCATGGCATGCTCCACAGCCATGACATCATTTAAGAAACTGGAAGATTTGCCAAAACCGGGCCTGCAAGGCCCTCCGCAGTAGTCTCTCTGATTCACCACTGTCACACCTGGCCCAGTTTATGCATCTGTTTCCTGCCTGATTCTGTAAGCATCTGAGGTTTTGGTTGTGGGGCGGTAGCAGAAAGAGGCCCCATCTGTTGTCGGGGAGGTGATTAGGGACAGGGGTGGGAAGGAGGGTCTGGTGTCCCACGAAGCTAGGTTTAAACCCAGCCCTACCATGTGAGTTAGTGTGAACCTGAGAAAATATATTAACTTCTGAGCCTCAATGTTCCCATTGCTAAAATGGGGGTAACGATGCCTACCTCTCCAAGTCAGGGTGAGGACCATAGATAATGACAGAGCAAAACGCTGACTCAGCAAACAGAAGCCACTGAAGAGTGTCCATTCGAACCCCTGGTCCAGTTGTGGACCCTCGACCTGGTTACTTAGCGTCTCAGAATCTCAGTTTCTTCATCTGTAACATGGGTAACACTGATCTGGTGGAATTCTTCTCAGGATATGATTATTGTATAATCAGCATATAATGGTGGTAAGTGATTTTATGATTTCCAAGTTTATCTCTGAGTTTATTTCTGAATTTCTGAGTTTATCTCTCCCTAGGACAGATATAATACAGGTATCCAGGTGACTCCGTAAGGACAGGACTGTGGTTCTGTTCATTGCTGAGTCCCGGGTGCCTGACAGGCAGTGCAGAGGAAGCACTCAGCCAAGATAACAGAATGTATGCATGAACAAGTGACATACAAGGGGAGTGGGTAGGGGCCTCTCCCAGGGACTGGGAAATGAAATCACTTTCTCTACAGGAAATTGTTGACATCCACACAGAAAGGGAGGCTGACCCAGCTGCAGCAGACATCCACCATGAAAAGCTGCCATTAGTCACTCATGTATCCAGTAAATAAATGCACTTCTACTGAGTGGGTAGACACTTGTTGAAATGATGACCAAGTGTGCATTGTGCGCCAGGCCCTATCCTAGGAACTGGGAACAAAACACACAAGGACCCTGCATCCAGATCCTTCTGGTGTAAGGAGACAAATAAATCTACAATTCCATGGTAGAAAGTGGTAAATTCGATGAAGAAAATAAGTCCAGGTGTAAGAGTTTCCTAGTGCTGCTATAAAAAATGGCCACAAACTTAGTAGCTTAAATAATACAAATGTATTATCTTACAGTCCTGGAGGTCAGAAGTCTGACCCAGTTCTCATTGGACTCAAATCCAGCTGTGAGCAGGGCTGCATTTCTTCTGGAGGTTCTACGGGAGAATCTATTTCCTTGTCTTTTCCAGCTTCTAGAGGTACCCACACTCCTTAGCTTGTGGCCCCATGTCATTCTGACCTCTGCTTCTGTTGTCTCCTTCTCTGACCATCCTGCCTCCTTTTTATAAGGACCCTGCGATTACATTTAGCCCCCACCTGGATAATATTGGATAATCTCCCCATCTCGAGATCCTTAACTTAATCCATCTGCAAAGTCCCTTTTGCCATGTAATGTAATATACACACAGGTTCCAAAACTTAAGACATGGGCATCTCTGGGGGGAAGTTATTCTGCCTATCACATCAGGTAAGGTGATAAACAGTGACTGTGCTACTTTAGACGGCGTGGTCAGAGCAGGAAAGGGCACTAGGGAGAACCCATGAACAAGCGAGAGAACATGCCATACGAATATGGGGGATGGTTACCACAAGCAGAGAGAGCCAGCAAGTGCAAAGGCCGTGGAAGAACATGCATGACAGTCCCCAGGAAGAGCATGCAGGCAAGGATGGCTGGAGTGCCGCGTGGGAGGGAGAGAGAGTGGGGAGCCAGGGAGAGGGAGCAGCGAGGAGCCGCCCATGCAGGGCTGCACAGGTGGGGATATGGGCTCTGGGAGGTTTTCTAGACATGATGAGAAGGTGCTAGAGGGTTCTGAGGAGGAGAAAGAAACGTGGTCTGTTGATGTTTGTTTAGGCTCTTTGGAAATATCCAAACTTCAACCAAAGCATCTTAGATGTCATCTGAGGGAGAAAAAACTGCCATGTGATGGTGACTAAGGACGCGGGACCTTGGTGATTGCATTACAACCTGTCTGAAGGAAGCTGATCTGAAAAGCTGGGGTGGGTGATCAGACGTCAGTCCAGAAAAGGGGGAGCAAAGTAAGATCTAGCGGCACTGGCCCCACCCATCCACAAGTGGGAAACAGGGACAGGGACATCTCCTCACTAGATCCAGGCCTGTTCTCCTCCCACTCCTGAGTGTCTGCAGTGTGCTCGATCCTGACGGGAGTGGAGCACTTCAGACGTGTCGTGGCTCTGCTCCCAAGGACCCGCAGCCTAGTGGGGGCACCCGGGTCCTGGCAGACACCACAACAGGGCGATGGGGGCAGTAGCAGAGTCAGGCACAAGGCTGGCGAGAAGAATCCACTCCATCCTGTCGAGACGATCAGGGGCAGTTTTGAAAAGCACAAGACCCTGAGTGTGGATTTGAGGAATAAGGAGAGTTGTCCAGGAGGTGAGGAGAAGTAAAGATTCCAGGAAAAGCTCCAGCAAAAGCAAGAACCCGGTGGCACGAAACGGCAGGACAAGCTCCAGGAACAGCACGACAGAGTATGAGCCGGAGGGGTGAGTGGCGTGGAGTGACAGAGGCTTAACCCATTAGATGGTTACACGTTTCCTCGGGGAAAGGGTGGGTCAGGCCTCAGCAGAGCCTGGGAAAACACTGCTCGGGGGGCTCATCGCCCCTTGTTTTTCAAGCTGCTCTCTGATGACTGCTTCGGCCGCCCAGAGACTTGGGGTTGTGGAAAGGGGTTATTCTGGACAGGAGATTAGACCACTGCAGTTCCCAGAAAGGTGGACCAAGAGAATCCTTTCTTCTCCCTTTTGCCTACCTTCTCAAGCACCTACAAGCCAAGTACTGTTTGCAGCAGCGTCACGTTGTGTCTGAAATAAAATCCACTTTCTCACCACAGACTGGAAGAACCCGGAACCCGGATGCCCACCCTCCCAGCCTCCCCACCACGCTCTCGCTGCCCTTGGCACAGCAGCCCTGCAGGCCTTCTGGCTAGACCCCACAGTCCCGGCACGCTCCTGCCACAGAACCGTAGTCCTGCTGTCCCTCTGCCTGGAACGCTCAGCCCCGGTGGCCCAACGCCGGTCCCATCCCACCCCTCAGGCCTCTCCTCCCCGGACAAGGTGCAAGGCCTTCCCTGACCACCCGTCCTGGGTTATCTCCCCTCGGTACTCCTAACTCATAGCCATTTCTGCTTCCTTGGTGGGAAGCATCACAATCTGAAATATTTGTTGCTGTTTTGTTGACTTGTTTATTGTCTGCACCCCCATTCTGGGATGTCAAACCCTCAAGTACTAGGATTTTTGCCTGTTTCATTCACTGTGGCACCCCCAGCACCTAGAACAGTGCCTGGCATATAGCAGGTGCTCGGTAAGTATTTACGGAATGAAGGAAGGAAAGAAAGAAGGAATGAACACTGAAAGGGAGAAGTCCCAGGGAGTGCTGGCCGCACACAGCAGCAATGGGAGGGCTAAGGATAGCTGCAGGGAGGGGGCAGCCTTTAACTTCTCAGAACCTCACCATTGTCATCTGTAAAATGGGCACAATGATACCTACCTCACAGGATTGTTAAGGTGATTAATGGGGTAAGACAATAAAGGTTTAGGTCCCCAAGAAGAGATTTGTCAGTTCCTCTCAAATTCATGTTCCCGTTTAACATAATCATAATCAAGTTTGTTCCCCAAAACTGACAAAATTATTCATAGGAGAATAAATAGGTAAGAGTAGGTAAAATGTTCTGCCAACTAAGTTTTGAAGAGAAAAACTTTGTCCCACCAGATACAAGAATACAGTTTATTCATGCATTCAATAATTAGTCCTTGTACATAAGATGCTTACAGTGAAGGAAAAGAAATAACCCCCAGTGCAGTGCATTTTACTGGAAACCAAGCCACAAAGTGTCCAAGAGGTTCAGGAAGGTGTGAGGGAAGAACACAGCTTTGGAGGTTAACAGACCTAGGCTGGAATCCAGTAGAGAAGAGAAGGGTTATTCAGTGAGCAGGGCTAGGAGAACTGGTTAGCTATTTGGCAAAAAATAAAATCAAATTAGTGCCTCTCCTTTTATTACACTAGACTCTAAAATAAATTCTCAAATGGATCAGAGTTGAATGTAACAACATCAAAGTCATAAAGCTCAGTATCTGACATGGGAAGCATTCAATAAATATCAGTCACTTCCCTTCCCCATAACTCCTGGAGGCAACTATTCAGGTATGTGATTTTGTCTCTCAGCAGGTAATCCACTTAGTCCAAGGCCACAGACTCACAGGCTGCACGAGGGCTGTAATGGACAGCATTCCACCTGGGAAGAGTTGCTGGATAGAGTAACCGCACGTATACACTTCACTGCAAACGCCAAAGGTGATTAGCTTCACCCCGGGAACTCCAACCACACCTGTTCACAGGTCGATCCTAGCACTCACGGCCCTGACTGGAACAGTCTGTGCACACAGCCTCGCCCTCTCACCTCCGGCTCCTCTGGGGCAAGATGCAGGACTGTTCACGTTCACATCTAGAGCCGATGTGCGGCCAGAGAGACATTCAGCTCCTGGTCTGTGTCCATTCTCGCTGGCTGGGGCCAGGGCTGCACCATCGGTTCACTACAGACTTTTCCTACACTCCCTGCTTACTCCCCCGTGCCCGAGATGCCGCCTGGCACAGGGCAGACAACCAGTGTTTGCTGAGCTGAGCTACAAGCACTTCTTTTAGCCTCACTAGAAATCGTTTTGTTTCCTAGTTGATTAACGCATCTCATAAAGCCTCAAACCTTTTATTTTCTCACTCCACACTCTTATCAACAAAAACACTGAATCTGTAAGCATTCACGAAATGACATGCCTAATGCGCACAGGAAAATATTGTACAGCAGTAACCTCAGGACAGAAGCTGATTTGGATGCTGGTGGAAAAGTGGAATCCATGATAAGAAAAGCATGACACACATGTCTCAGAGAGAGGACAAGACTTACCCTATCAACTCCTTGAAAGCAAAGACTGTCTTATGCACACTTTCTTCCTGCATTCCCAGTGTATTAGTTTCCTAGAATAGCCATAACAAATTACCACCCAGTGGGTGGCTTAAAGCAACAGGAATTTGTTGTCTCACGATTCTGGAGGCTGGAAGTTCACAGTCAAGGTGTCAGCAGGGCCATGCTCCTCCTGAAGGTTCTGGGGAGAATCTTTCCTTGTCCCTCCTAGCATCTGGTAGTTGCCAGTAGTCCTGGGCATTCCTTGGCTCGCAGAAGCATCACGCCAGTCTCTGTCTGCACATGGCCTTCTCCCTTGTGTGTCTGTGTCTTGTCCTCTTCTTATAAGAACATCAGCCAGTGGATTTAGGGCCCACCCTAAATCCAGGATAATTTCATCTCGATATCCTCAACTAATTACATCTTCAAAGAACCTATTTCCAAATATGGTTACATTCTGAGGTTCCAGGTGGATATAAATTTGGGAGAGACACTATTCAACCCAGTACACCCAGAACAGCACCTGGCATAGACGAGAGGTTTAATAAATGATGACTGGGTGGATGATTGAATGACCAAAGGAATGAGCCACATTTGTGTGCACCTGTGAGCACACACCTGTGTGTATACCTGTATCTGTCTGAGTTGTAGAAACAAAAAGATACTTTGGAAACAAAATTTCATCATTCAGCTCTTCATTCTGGCAGAGAAGAATCACAGCTAACCAGGTCTGGGTGAGACAGGCTTTGGTTGCTTCTTAAACCAACCTGCAGCTGTGCAACCTAGGACAAATCATGTGGACAGAAAGTGATAAGACTACATCACCTGTAAAGTCTTCCCACTGACTCAAAGGGAAGCTCCACAAATATTTAAAGTATGGCCATTTCTACTGAAAACCAAGTTATTGATTTCCTGACCTTTTTAGGGAAAAAATAGTACAGGATCTAGGACCTAGTTTGTGGTGTAGAGTCTACTGATATTTTTCAACTCAACCACTGTGTAGCAGACCAGGAAGGTGATGACAGTTAATAGTTAAAAAAATCTCTATTCTTTCTCCTTTTGCACAGATGACAGCGCTACTTACATAATGCTCAATGCTGAGATAAAGGCGCCGTGGACATCGGTGCTGCCTAACTGCTTTATTCATGAGCTGTGATGGTAGCTTAGCCAAACAAGAATAAACAAGCCAGTATTTTGATGCAGATGATTGGATTTTGATTTACCTTCTCCTTAAACATAAGCAAACATCCTCCAATAGCTGCCATACCATTGAGGGTTTTAGAAAATTTAAATGCCCTCATTGTATATGTTGGATATGAACCACATTAAGTACTTAAAATGCCGACTCCTGGGACCAGATCTCTCCTGGTGAGGCGGCCCGGTGTGAGGGTCTGACAGCCAGGGTGCAGGGCACAGGAGGAGGCTGGGGCTATGGTGGATGGACAGCATCAACTGCCCAGTTCTTTTCCCCTCCCTGTCTTCAGGTCCTCCGCAACGAGACCCTATGTCTCCCGAGGTGGAGCACACTTCTCCACCCACTGACTCTCCACTCAGCCCTGGCACACGACTTGACTTGGCCAACAGGATGCCAGCGGGCTAGAGGCCAGCTGAGGCTGCAGAAAGCGCTCGTGTGTATCCGCTTTCTCTCCTGCTCATCTACTTTTGCCGGGGGAATGTACCCAGGCAGCGCTAGACGGGGAGACCCTGGCAGCTGTCCCAAGGGAGACCATCCCAGACCCTGACAACCAGCCAACGCCCAGACTCGTGAGAGAGCCCAGCTGGGCTCACCAGAGCCAGCCTGAGGGGGCCAAAGGCTCGCTGGAGTGCCTCTGAGCTCTGGGGTAGGCTGCTGGGTGGCCCAGGAGATGCAGGGGCAGAGAGGGAGGGAGTGAGGGAGGAAGAAGGAAAGGAGAGAGATACAGGCCCAAGGACTATGATAAGAGTGGTGGGGTATTTTAGCTATAGAAGAGCTAAAACAGTCTTGAAAAAGAAGAATAAAGTGGGAAGACCCACTCTATCCAATATCAAGGCCTGCTCTGTAGCTCCAGCACGCAAGGCTGGGTGGTACTGGCAGAGGAATAAGAGACATACGGACAGACGGAACATCTGGAGAGCCCAGAGGCACATCCACATGACATGCCCCACTGGATTTGGAGCAAGGTGCGGAAGGAGTTCCGTGGAGGGAGGAGAGCCTTTCCACAAATGGTGCGGGGCAGCCAGGCACCCACGGGCCAAAAACTGAAGCTCACCCAAAGCTGAGGTGGAGCCTCCTGGCAGTGGAGTGGGGTCACATCATCGAGCCATTCGCCTGGACGCGAGAGAAGCCCCTCCCTGGAGGTCTGGGGAAGAGGGGGGCCCGCAGGAGGCCGACTCAGACACAGTGACGTCGTGGGGGTTTGGGGCAAGGAGTACAGGAACTGCCATTTTCCCGGTGAAGGAGGCGGCGGACACCCTGATGAAGGCACAATGGGCGTGAGAACAGAGGCGGCGGAAGGTGGTAGAGGGAAAGCTGCAGAGAGGACCCTGGCCGACCTCGAGCCCAACAGCTTCTGAGAGGCCACACAGGGTCAGGCAGGGACCTGTCACGTTAATTTCCACATCCCCAGTTCCCAGCTCGGGGCCACACATGGGAAGGCCTTGCATTAGTTTTCTACACTGCATAACAAATCATCACAAATTTAGCAGCTTACAACAGATACTCATGTATCAGCTCATTGTTCTGTAGGTCAGAAATCTGAGCAGGGTCAAGGGGTTCTCTGCTTAAGGTCTCACTAGGCCAAAATCAGGGTGCTGACCAGACTGCTCTCACAGGACACCTGGGGGAGAATCTCATCCCAGCTCATTGTAGTTACTGCCAGAATTCATGTCCTGGGGGTGTAGGCAGGCCCCTGTTTCTTTGCTGGCTGTGATCCAGGAGTTTTCTCAGTGTCTACAGGTTTCTCTCTCTTCTCATGCTTCAAATCTCCTTTGCTTTCCTTTCTGCTACCAGTTGGAGAAATCTCTGCTTTTAGAGGTTTCCTGTGATTAGATCAGACCCACCTGCACAATCTCCTCTTTGCAATGCAATGCAACATAACCACAGGAGCACGCTTGGAGGGTGAAGTTCATGGACCATCTTAAAATTCTGCCTCCTGTGGGGCCCAATACATGATTAATTCATTGCTATGAAATGCTGAAGAGCAGGGATGTCCTCTAAAATGCGCACGTGTGTGCGTGCATGCGTGTGCGTGCGCGTGCACACACACACAACACAAGCACATACTCTTGTTCCCTTACCATCCTAACACAAACCAGAATGATGAGATGGGAAGCCTTGTTGAAATCCTTTATGTCTGTGGCCTCTGGTGTCCCTTTAGGGTTACAAGATCTTTCATTTATTTTGTATTTCCTTTCTTTTTTTTTTTTATTTCAGAATATTGTGGGGGTACAAAAGTTTTACAGAGACGAGTAGAGATGACATAGCTCCCAACAAGGACAGTGAAACCCTCTGCTCGTTTGGACATCTCACGAACTTAGAACAGCCAAGGGTTTCACGACTTTTTTTTCTGTGAAAGAGCAAGATAATGTAATTTGGGGAACTGGGTTTCATTTTACAAGCTGATGGGGTAGGTGACAGCTCCCCAGGCTACAGACTGGGAGGATGTAGACCCTTTGGTAGGAGCAGGGCATGAGAGAGCTATTTTCTTGAGTAGGTGACACGGGGAATTCACCTCTCTTCTCTTCTCCATGCCTGTAAAATACAGATCACAGGTGTGTTGTGAAAATTAAATGAGGTTATGCACGAAAAGGCTAAAAGGCCTAGGTCACAGCCCAACACACACTAAGTGATCAATAAAATGGTAGTTGGGGGATTGGTGGGGATGATGACAAAGGCGAAATGACTGGTGAGGATGAGGAGGTTGATGATGAGGATGGTGTTAACCATAGTTGTTATGGTCTAAACTGCATCCCCCTTCCAAAATTTTCGTGTTGAATCCTCACCCTCGGTACCTCAGAATGTGATTATATTTGAAGATGTGGCCTTTAAGGACATAATTAAGGTCAAGTGGGTCAAAAACATGAGGCCCTGATCCAATCTGACTGGTGTCCTTATAGGAAGAGGAGATGAGGACACAGACATCCACAGCGGGACGACCACGTGAGGACACAGGGAGAAGGTGGCTGTGTGCAAGCCAAGGAGAGAGGCCTCAGGAGGAAGCAGCCCTGCTGACACCTTGATCTCGACTCCCAGCCTCCAGGACTGTGAGAAATAAATGTCTGTTGCTCAAGCTGCCCCTTCTGGGGAACTTTGCCACGGCAGCCTTAGCAGACGAATACAATGACAATGCTGATGTGGATGCTGTGGAAGGAAAAGCACAGGACTGGGTGTCGCCGGGACCTTGGGTTACGGAGGGAAAACTCCACCTTCAGGCATCATTCCTGCTGGCTGCAGCGAGGCTCCGAGGACGACGAGGCCAGCAACAGACAGCAGCTGTGAGGTGTGCGGGATCCCGGCAGGAGGGGCTAAGTGCGCGCACTGGAGCCGGGAGCGGGGGGGAGGAAACAGAGAAGGCCTGAGAGCCTCGCAGAACAGCGATGAGCAGCACCCCTGGGCGTGGCCAGGGAGGGCGGCTGGGCCCATGACTTCGGCTCTGACGCAAGGGGGACTGATGAGACCCGGACGGTGAAGGCCCCAGAGGCGTGGAGACCACAGGGGAAAGACGGGCACCTGTGGCACAAGGTGGTAAGTGTGGTTTGGGGCCTGTTGAGCTTGAGATCCCTGTGGTGACGAGGAAGGAGACCCCAGCAGTGAGGAGCAGGGAAGAGGACCTGAGACTTGGGCTCAACCGCCACAGGGGGACGGATAAGCTGGTGCAGGTGGAGGTGCAGAGAGTCGAGGCAGGGGTGAGGACAGACCCAGGAGGACACTGACAGCTGAGGGTGGCCAGAGAAGGAAGCCAGGAGGAGAAGGAGCGCTCAGGTGGCAGGGAACCAATTCAGGAGGATACCGTGGAGCCCAAGGGCAGAGTGTAGCAAGGGAGGGGTCCAGCAAGTCAAACGGCAGGTCTGGTCAGCACGGTGTCCCCAGTGGAGCCACCCACAAGCAGTGGTAGATGGTGGGCTGAGTAAATGAGTGGGTGAATAAATGGGGGACGCAGTGAACACGTGGACCTGTGCCACGGTTCTATGGAGGTTGAGCCCTTCTCCTGCCATCTCCCCCACCAACTGTGAGATCTGCACAGACAGGCCCAGGCCTCCTCAGCCTTCCTGGCCCCTCCATGGTGGCTGGCTGCCAAGTGGTGCCCAGGACAGGTCTCCTGAACAGGATGACCATCTCTGCCTAGCACTGGGGGCAGCGGCCTTCTTGGCTCTGGCAGCGAGACTGAGCACAGACTTTGGTGCCAGGCAGGCCTCACTCCAGCCCAGCCCCACCACCTGCTGTGACCTGGGGCTTTGTGTCCATGTCTGCAAAATGGGAACAATAATATCACTTACATAGAAGTCATAAAAATTCTAAATGATTTACAGAAAATGCCCAGACAGTACACTACCTGCAGCTCAAACCTGCTCAATAAATGATGCTTGTATTATCCTCTGCTCTGGGTGTTATTGGTGTCATAATTGTTATTACTACTGGTTGGTGCTGTTATCATTAACATTATTGTATGGTCTGATTGCACACACAGAATCTGAAGCCAGCTCTTCCCCTTACTAGTTTTGTGACCTGCTTCCTCATCCTGTAATAGGGGAGTCACAAGAACAGCCACATAACAGGGTTGTCTGTCATGGTGCTTAGAACAAAGCCTGGCACCAGGTAAGCTCTCAGTTGTTTAGTTATGACTTGTCATTAACAAACAGGAAATCTCAGAAATCTTCATGACTTCACACATCATGTCTAAACGTTACATTCATTCATTCAACAAGTGTCTATTTGTACAGTAGCCCCCTTATCCAAGGAAGACACATTCCAAGACCCTCAAAATATCTTCTTGTACTGTACTCACCTTTCTTCCTGTGATGATGTGAGATGATACAGTGCCTACATGACAAGATGAAGCGAGGTGAGTGACATAGGCGTTGTGACGTGGTACGAGGCTTCTACTGACCTTCTGACGCTACAGCAGAAGGACGATCACCTGCTTCAGTGATCCTGGATCATCGAGCCGTGACAAAGCCAATGGCCGGATGTCAGGCAAATGATGCCAAGGACTACCAGGCAGGTAGCGCCTACAGCGTGGACATGCTGGACAAAGGGAGATCCACAGCCCGGGCAGACTGAAGCAGGATGGCATGAGATTTCATCACGCTACTCAGAACATCACACGATGTAAAACTTATGAATGGTTCATTTCTGAAATTTTCCATTTAATACTTTCGGGCTGCAGTTGACCAAGGTTAACTGAAACTGAGGAAAACAAAACCGTGGATTGGGGAGGGCGGGGGGAGGGGTGGCAGCTGCTGTACTTGAGTCCTGGATGTCCATGTGAAGGGATTATAAAATGATTGCATATTGAAATAAATGCACATGGAGGAGAGAAAAATTATTATAACTTTAAGGAAACAACAGAGTCTATGCAAAAAAAATTAGCAACTTTTGTAACTCTAGTCAGCACATTAGCTTCAGAGCATAAAAGCATGTCATTTGAAATTTGGTTTGCTCACGTAGGATGCTCCTTCGTCATATTTATGAGCTGAGTGCATTCCTTCGGAACTGGAAATGTCCTTATTTAATCAATTTTAAAAGCAGAAGAAAAAAAGTGGAACATTTTCCAACAGTCATAACACAAATCACTGAGCATATGCTTGGGGTTTGTCAGATTCTTGGAAGGAGATAAATCTTGAGAACAGAAGTCTGCAGAAGCTGACAGTGTTAGGGGAAAATGGGATGAAAGCATTCTGGGATTGCCATGCTCCCCACCATCGAGCAGAGCTCCCAAGCACTCATTTTCAGAAAGTTGCTAAGAAAAAGACCAAACTATTTCCTTTTTTTCCATGGAATTTGGAAAACATTCTGGGCTGGTACCAAAATGCATCTAACGCCCCAGGGGTAAGAGGTGCTCTTATTCCTTCCTTGCACCTTTTCAGCTAACAGGATAGCAAGCTTCTCCTTTGTAACATGGACAGAATTTCACACACACGACAAGGCACAGAAAGCTCTGACTAAACTCTGTGGAAATGACACCAAACCACCAGCCTGCTGCATCTGCCAACCATCAGAGTGCCCGTAGCATGTCCTCCCAGCAAGAAGGTAAAGATTGGTTCTGGGGTGCAAAACCACCTTGCTGTTACATGCAAAGCGCAGATACACACAGATTACATAAACAGATATACAGTGTACCTGTGGCATCAAAATTTCATGGTAAGTTGGGGGCTGGGGAGACAACCTGGAAAATAAAATGTCTGAAAAGGCTCCTGGAGGTGGGGTGTAATAATGGAAGAAAGGTTGGGAAGCACTGGTCTACAGGGCTCAGGCCAGCACGGGGAGGGGGAAACCACAATGCACAGCCCTCTGTTGCCCTTTGGCCAAACATTTGTAAAAGTCACACTAGCTATTGATGAACAAGTGCTTACCGTAACAGAGAGCCCACCCGCGTCAGACACAGAGTAGGTGCTCAGGAAAGAGCAGTGACCAGGGGAGACCAGGTCCCCAGTCCCCCATGGAATTTACCTTTTAACCAGGAAGACCCAGAAAAGTAAGCAAGTAAGGAAGATAACTGTAAGCCATAGCATAAAGGAGACAAAGTAGTGGTGGAGTTGTCCAGTTAAGTCACCCAAGGGAAGTGTCTCCCCACAGTTGGCCGGGGCAGGCCTCTCTGAGAAAATGGCTTTCGGAACAAGACCTAGAGGGAGAGGAGCCCCTAGCCATACTTCAACAAGAAGCTCATTCATGCTCAACACAGGGAAAGCACATGCAAAGGCCCACGGCAGGAGTGAGTTTGGTATTTCTGAGAATCTGACAAAAAGCTTATGTGTCTACATTACGACTGACACCACAGAAATACAAGGGATGCTAAGAGACTCCTATGAACAATTACATGGATAACCTCAAAGAAATGGATAACTTCCATTTATGTATTATTTTATGATTATTGTATGACAATGATCATAAAAGATTTAAAAATCTGAACAGATCAATAACAAGTAAGGAGATTGAATCAGTAACTTAAAAAAACAAAACAAAACAAAAAAAAACCTCCCAACAAAGGAAAGCCCAGGATCTGATGTCTTCAATAGTGAATTCTACCGAACATTTAAAGAAGAATTAGTACCATTCCTTCTCAAACTCTTCCAAAAAATTGAAGGTAACACTTCCAAACTCATTTTATGAGTCCAGCATTACCCTGATATCAAAGTCAGACACGGACACTACAAGAAAATAAAATTAAAAGCCAATATCCCTGAGGAACATAGATGCACAAATCCTCAACAAAATACTAGAAAATAGAACTCAACAGCACATTAAAAAGATCACACCTCATGATCAAGTGGAATTTATCCCTGGGATGCAAGGATGGTTCAACATGTACAAATCAGTAAATGTGATACACCACATTAACAGAATGAAGAATTAAAATTATGTATACAATCATCTCAACAGATGCAGAAAAAGCATTTGACAAAATTCAATATTTTTTCATTTTAAAAACTTTCAACAAATTAGGTATGGAAGGAATGTGCCTCAACATAATAGAGGCCGTATATGACAAGCCCATAGCTAACATCATACTCCCTGGTGAAAAGCTGAAAGCCTTTTTGTCTAAGACCAGAACAAGACAAGACGCCCACTCTCACCACTGCTATTCAACACAGTACTAGAGGTCACTGCTGGAGCAATTAGACAAGAAAAAGAAATAAAATGCATCCAAACTGGAAAAGAGGAAGTTAGATTGTCTCTGTGTGCAAACATCTATCCTATATGGAGAAAATACTAAAGACTCCATGAAAAAACTGTTAAAATTAATACATGAATTCAGTAAATTTGCAGAATATAAAACCAACATACAAAAATCAATTGTGTTTCTATATAATAACAAGAGACTATCCCACAAAAAAGTTAAGAAAACAATCCCATTTACAATAACATCAAAAAGAATAAAATACTTAGGAATAAATTTAACCAAGGAGAGGAAAGATTTGTACACCGAAAACTATAAGACATTTGCAACAACATGAGTGAACCTGGAGGACATTATGTTAATTGAAATAAACCAAACACAGAAAGACAAATACCCTTGATCTCACTTACATGTGGACTCTTTAAAAAAGTTGAAGTCACAGAAGCAGAGAGTAGAATAGTCGTTACCAGGGCTGGAGGAGAAGGTTGTGGGGAGGGTGGGAATAGTCCAAGAGATTTCTTGTATGTTATAGTGACTACAATTAATAACAATATATTGTAGACTTGAAAATTGCTAACAGAGTAGCTGTTAAGTGTTCTATCCTCCAAAGAAATAAGTATACGAGCTGATGGATATGTTAATTAGTTTGACTTATCCATTCCACAGGTATACATATATGAAGAGATCATGTTGTACACCATAAATATATACAATTTTTATTTGCCAATTTAAAAAATAAAATAAAATGTGGCCAGGCACAGTGGCTCATGCCTATAATCCTAGCACTTTGGGAGGTTGAGGCAGGAGGATTGCTTCAGACAGGAGTTCAAGATCAGTGGGGGCAACAGTGAGACCCCATCTCTACAAAAAATAAAATAGGCGTGGGCCAAGTGTGGTGGCCTGCACCTGTAGTCCCAGCTACTCGGGAGGCTGAGGCTGGAGGATCACTTTTGAGGTTGCAGTGAGCTATGACGCCACCACTGCACTCTAGCCCGGGCAACAGCGAGAGAACCTGTCTCAAAAAACAAAATAAAATAATGAAATAAAATAAAATAAAAAATATAATATAATGTCATATAAAACAACAACAACAAATTATTAAAAATTTCAAGATGGTGATAGAGCATTAAGGTAAGCGTAGGGCCCTTTTAGCACAGAGCCTGTGCAACCACCCAGGTCACAGGCCCATGAAGCTGGCCTTGCTTGCAAGTAATACAGGAAAACATCCTGTGTGTGTGTGTGTTGTGTGTGTGTGTGTGTGTGTGTGTGTGTGTAAAACATCCGAGTGAGTGTATAGAGCAACCAATGAGTTTGCAGTGTTTAACAGAGTCAATAAATATTGAAATCAGAAACATGTCACTATAATTTGGACCCACTCATCCTCCAGTCTGAGGGTCTGACACTCCTGCTTAGTAAAAGAAAGGAAGCTGGGAGGGAGAGAATTAAGATTAGTAGAAATCCTGCCATGTATTTACATTCTTATAAAATCCTGGTGAGGTTGTCATTACACCCAATTTTACAGTTAAGACAACTGAAGCTTGGGAAGGTTAATTAATACTATCAATTTCTTAGAGATAATAATGTCTCGTGCTTGTATAGGTCATTCTGGTTCAGAAAGCATTTTCACCCTTATTTGACCTTCATGGCAGCCCTGGGAGAGGGGAAGAGCAGACATGCTTGGCCTTGATTTAATGAGGACTCAAGTGACTTGGCCAATTTCCCGTGACCAGCAAAGTGCCAGCTCTCCTGATGACTCGCCCAGTGGCATCCCTCGGGAGAAGCTCCTCCCTGGGCTCTGGGCTGGAGTCGTGCTTCTTCTCAGCACTGGGGCTGGTTTCCCTGCACAGATTTGTAAAATGAATAACTGTGCAGGTTGTAATTTTCCAATTGGCCCCAAGGAAGCTCAAATCTGTGTGAGAGCTTTTAAGGTACATATTTCAAGCTTCACCCCAATACCATGTCTGTCCTTGCTTTTCTTCTTTGTCTTTGCTCATATGTTCATTTGTGCCATCTTTCTGGTTCAGACCTGTTACACTTCAAGTGCCTATTGAGCCAACTTAACTCTTTCCTGGAATATGGTAGGAAGGCAGTTTTTCAAGAGTATGTTTCCCTGACATACTCTGATCCTTTTCAGGCCAGGGGCTTTTGGGAATCAAAAACCATCTCTGCTCTTTCCCCTCCAAGGGCTGCCATGAAGGTCAAATAAAGGTAAAAATGTTTTCTGAACAAGCAAGAACTATGCAAGCATGAGACATTATTACCTCAAAGAAATGGATAGTATTAACCTTTCCGAGCTTCAGTTGTCTTAACTGTAAAATTGGGCTTTTGTGGTGCAGGGATTAGAACTGGGTTTGGGCCCAATCCACTGTGCACAAATCACCATGTGAGGCCCTCGGGGCATCGAGAGAGTCCAGAAGAGTGGGAGACTCGATTCTCTCCCACCTGAAGAGTCACAATTACATTTGGAAGATAAACCAACACAGAAGAGTCAACCAAAAACACAGATGGCTTGAGATATGACACCCACTGAGAATTGTTCAAATTCCTTTACTTCCAAACAGATGAAGTCACAATTTCACTATTACCTTTGCAAGCAGATGATGGAGTCTCAGGCAATGTCTCCAGGGACCCCAACGCAGGCAGGTTTCTTGCAGCCCATAGCCTCACAAAGTTGTCTGAAGTTGTCTCTCCCTGACTTGGTTCGTCATGTGGGGTCAGGGTGTGGGAAGAGACGGGGGCTGCAGAGTGATGATGAACATCACTCCCCTGTGACATGCAGCATGCCACCACCCCAGGCAATAATGAGCTGCACTACTCTCAGTTAGAAAGCTACATGTCTCCCGAGCGGCCGCGTGGCTACTGCAGGGAGAACGGCATGTTCTGGAAGAGATGTACTCCTAGGATATGAATGTCTCTCCTTTGATTGGAAGCTGGGAAGGAGTTGTTTGAAGACATTTGAACTGAACAAAGTAAGTTCTATGTCTCTACTCGAGACTCCTTTTAAAAGAAAATCTGGTATTTAATAAAAGCACTCTCAGGGAAAGTGTCAGAAAGACCTTTCATATATTCATTCAATACAAATTTACTGGGAGCTCATTCTTTCTCATTGTCAGTGCTATGCGCTGGGGACACTGGAAGAAATAAGACAGGCATCATCTCTGTCTTTGGGGAGCCTAAAATCTCACAGGAAGCCTGACACTAGACAGAAACTTCACCTGAAATTTGGAGGAGAGGTGCTGGGTGCTATAAGAAGATGTATCATGGGGAGAAATGTATCTGGGGCCAGGAAGGCTCCTGTGAGAAAGTGAACTCTGCACTGAGAACAGAAGGATGTGTAGGGGTTGGGGAGAGTCAGAAGGAAGGGCAGGAGGGTTGGAACTAGGAGAATAGGGAAGATTATTCCAAGCAGAAGGAACAGCAAGTTCAAAGACACTGAGATGGGGGGAGGGTGATATGTTCAGGTGGGCCTGGTCCCTGGAGAGAATGGGCTAGTGGGAGAGATGATACTGAAGAGGCAGGCAGGGGCAGCCCATGTGGGTCGTGGAGCTTTGATAAAGATGTTCCTTATCCTGAGGCAATGGGGAACCCCATAGGGTTTTGAGTGGTAAAAGGAAGTGTGTGTGTGTGTGTGTGTGTGTGTGTGTGTGTGTGTGTGTTAAAGGCATGGAGTGGTATGATCCCTTTTTTCCATTTAACAAGATAACTCATCAATCAGTATGGCTAGGTTATACTGCATAACAAACAAACCCAAAATCTTAGTGGCTTATGAGAAATCTTTATTTTTCCCTCTTACTACATGTCCACACAGGTCAGCCAGCCACTCTGCTTACTGCACTCAGAGTCTTAGTCTGTTTGGGCTGCTATAACAAAATACCACAGACTGAGGGGCTTATACACAACAGACATTTATTTCTCAGAGTCTGGAGGCTGGAAGTCCAAGTTCAAGGCACCAGCAGATCTGGCATCTGGTGAGGGCCCACTTCCTGGTTCACGTACAGCCATCTTCTCGCTGTATCCACACATGATGGAAGGGGTGAGGGGTCTATCTGGGGCCTCTCTTATAAGGGCACTAATCCCATTCATGAGGGCTCCACCCTCACGACCTCATGAGTCCATGACCTCATCCCAAAGGCTCCATCTCCTAATACAGTCACACTGGGGATTAGGTTTCAACATATGAATTTGGGAGGGACGAAAACATTCAGACGCCAGCACTCAGGGACCCAGGCTGACAGGCCCCATCTCATCTACCATATATTCCACTTCTTTGGTTATTGTTGATCACTCCCTTTAAGAAGTAGCATATTTATCTGTTTTGTTCACTCTTTTATCCGCAAGCAGGCACAGTGTAGACATTCAGTAGTAACTGACGAATAAACAAAGCTTGTTGACTTGTTCGTCACACTCATATGTCAACCCCTGGAGCAAGCCAAGCTCTTCTCTTCCTTACTCCTGGCCTGTTCTTCCCCAGCTTTTTGTGAACCCACCGTGGTTCATTTTTCCAATCTCAGCTTAGATCTCTCCTCCACAAAGAAGCTTTTGTGAACCACCTTCCTGATGGTTAATTTTATGTCAACTTGACCGAGACATGGAGCGCCCAGATATTTATTCTGGGTGTGTCTCGGAAGGTGTTCTGGGGTAAGAGTAACATGTGAATTGGTAAACTGCGTAAAGCAGACTCCCCTCCCTGTGAGGGTGGACCTCATCCGATGAACTGAAGGCCTGAAGAGTGCAAAAGGCTGACCTTCCCACGAATAAGAGGAAACGCTCCTGCCTGGCTGCCTTGACACCAGATGCCTTTGAACTCAGCTCTGAAAATTTAGCTCCTCTTGGGGCTTGAGCCCACAGGCTTGCAGACTGGAACTACACCATTGGCTCTCCTGGCTCTGCAGTGTGCAAACTGCAGATCTTGGGCCTCCTTAGCCTCCGTAATGCATGAATCAATTCCTTATAATAAATCTCTGTCTACATATATCTATGTCCTACTGGTTCTGTTTCTCTGGGGAACCCTGCTAATGCAACCTTGCAGCACACACTTGGTGCACCCACCCATCTCCCCTCTGTCCTTACTACTTCAATCCACATTCCACAAGCATCTGAATCTCTCTGCTGTAGGGCTTGTACTGCCCTGCACAGCAGGTGGGAAATGCCCAGAATTTAAAGTACTCTGGGAGCAGCTTTCACCCAGTGACTGGAGGCACGGGGAGGTCAATATGCCAAATCTTTTACACGTAGGCTGGGACGATTTTGAGGCACCTTCTACACTACTTACCAAAGTCTGCAGGTGCCCACAGTGGTACTTGCGTGATAATATGTCTTTTTTTTGCCTGCTTTTCCTTATCCAGCTCACTTCTCCCTACCTATGTTTCCTGGGACCACATCTCAAATAAACTACTTTCACGTGGATCCTTGTCTCCGGATCTGCTTCTAGAGAAACCCAAACTGAGACATCCCCATCAAGGAGGTCCGCGCACATCACTTTCCATCACGGCACCCTGTGTACTTCCTTCCTAGCATGTATCATATTCCCTAATTGTTTACATATTCATTTATTAGCTCCTTATGTGTCTGTGACAAGGGCCCTTGTCTATCTTTGTGTTCTTTGTGCCTAGCATGAAATAGTTGTTCAATCAATATCTGTTAAGTAAATGAATGAATGAATAACTAGCCCTGGACTTTTGCCTTCCCCTTCCCCTATGTCAGCTTCCTCATTAGGAAAATGAGGCAGTTGTGCCTGGCACGTGGAAGGTTGCTTCTGGCTCTTACATCCTGAGATTCTGAAATGTCAGTGCTCTCAGGGTAATAAAGCACATAGTTTTTTTTGCTGGACAGGGCTCTGGATAAGACTACGGCTTCAGTCTGCACTAATTGGACAAGGAAGCTGGGGAGACCATGGCAATTAGGAGGGGAGAAAGAGGGAGAGAGAAAAATCCTCCTTAGCGGTGATCTTTGCAGGCCAATAACGGAGTGCAGCCTCGCACAGCTCCAGCCTTGGCAATGTTTGCATATAAATTGCCTTTTAAGGTTTCCATTCTTCAAGACTAATGAGTGCCACAGACTTAAACATAACTATTCTTTCCTAATTATTGTTTTAGTCACTCTCTGTTTTTCCTCATGATTTCTACTTGCGGTTCTAGGAGGTGGAAAATGAACCTACTTCGTGGAGTCAACAGACCCACAAAACTGGCAGGTTTCATATTTTCAGGTGATCTTGGAACCCAAGACACACAAAGATGCAGAATGCCAGATGAAGCCGAATCACCCACTCTGCCAGTCACTCAACCACTTAACAAAAGAATAAGTAGAAAATCCAACAGTCCTATACCTATCAGGAAGTTGAATCTATAATTAACTATATTGCCATAAATTAATCTCTAGGTCCTAATGGCCTCAATGCCAAACTCTCCCACTTAAGTATGAAAGAACACCACAACTGAGTAAGTTCTTCTAGAAGACAGAAAAGGAGAACATTCCCCAGCATGTTTTATGAGATTAGAATAACCTTGATACAAAAACATGAGAATAACCCTTTGGAAAACTATTTAACTGTGCCAACCAAGGCTCGGCATTCACATGGACCTAGCAATTCACTCCAAAGTACATATCCAAAAAATTGCAGGTACATCAAAAAACGTGTGCAAGACATATATAAGACTTGTTCTGGCCTCAAACTGGAAACAACCCAAATCCCATCATTAGCAAAACGGATAGACTACAGTATGTTAAAACACTGGAATACAACGTACTAGCAAGAATAAACAATCTATGACTACCTGAAACAGTATAGGTGACCCTTGGAAACGTCATAAAGTTGAATGAGAACATCACATACAAAAGACGTAGCACAGGGTTGCATTTGTATAAAGTCCCAAACCTGGAAGACACTAAATGATGGCTATGAAGTCAGGGCAGTGGTTACCTTTGGGAGTGGGCGAGTAGAAGGGATCGGGAAGGGGGCTTCTGGGAGTCTGGTAAAATTGCATTTATTGACATAAGCAGTGGTTGTACAGGTGTGTACACCCTGTGAAGAGTACATCAAGCCGCATATTAATAATTTGTGCAATCATCTCTGTGTTTATTATGCTTCAGTAAAAATTTACATAAAAGTAAGACTTCAATTTATTAAAATACATGGAATTTACAAAAAACAATGAGGTCACATGAACCTTAATAAAAAAAGAAAGAGAGAGAAACAAAATTTACTGGATGACATCGGAATTTGCAATGATACCAACTCCTTTGAAATCTGATGAATAAAGGTAAAGATCTAAGCATTTATTCTGCCATTCTGGAATGAATTTTATTTCAGGGTAACCAAATAGCAGAGGGTGAGGTAGAGTTCTTCTCTAACTAAATAAAAAAGGAATAACAGAATTAAATTTTACCAGTTTGTAATTCTTCAGTTAATAACCATTTCTGGCAACAGTCATTGATGGATGGTAAAATCACTAGGTGGAAGGGTGATGAGGTATTTTCCCCTCATCAGGGTGTCAATACCTTAGCCCTCTGATCAATCTTAGCATCACTAAAAGTGATGCAACCCAGTACTAGATAAGATGCATAGTGCCAAAGTGAGAAATTCATGCCAAAAATTATTCAGTTTAAATCAAATCCACATTTTATATATAACTTAGCATCTATAGGACATGTCAGGGCCAGGAGATAAAATTAAGTGACACCTCAAGGAAGTGATAATAAAATCTAGTACATGAAGCATTTTCCAGGACACCTGACCTCCTTCACAAGCATATATCATGGAAAGGTAATTTTTAAAGAGAAATTATTATAGGTTAAAAGAGACAATGAAAATTAAGAGACAGCAGTGAAGAAACAAAGAATGAATGGACCTTTGTTTGGACTTGATTTCAATTGCTCAAAAACAATAAATAAAAGGCGTATTTTAGGCAATGGAGGAAATCTGAATATGGGCTGAACGATATGAAGTAACTACAGTTAATTTCATTAAGTGTGATAAAAAACTCTGTTTTACACCTGTGCAAAAATCCATTCCAAGTAGGTTATAGATCTGAGTATGAACGGTAAAACCATAAGTTTTCTAGAGGAAAACTGGTAATATAGTAAACTTCCTTAACATGGTAATAGTTAACAATCAAAAACTTTAAACAAAGATCATTTCTAATGTTAAAACTTTTGAAGTATTTCCATCGAAGTCAGGAGTCAGACAAGGACACTGATGCTACTCAACAATTCCACCTATTGCAAAAAAGGGGCAAAGGATATGAAAGTGCAGTACTTTTGCCATTTGGGATACCGTCATGATCTTAGAGTAAGCAAAGCAATCACCAAGGAAAAGACTAATAAATTAGATTAAATTGAAGAATATCTGTCCAGCAAAACATCAGTAAGAGGGTAAAAATGCAGAACATAGGATAGAAGATATTTCTATCACAGAGCTAAGAACTCTGTGGCAGAGGTTATACCCAGAGTACACAGAGAACTCTTATTAGCCAGTAAGAAAGAGACAAAATCAATAGAAAAAATTTGCAAAGAGATTTGAACAGGTATTTCACAAAAGAGGATATCTCAAAGCAAATAATCACAAAAAAAGGCATTCAACGTAATTAATGATGGGAAATGTAGATCAATATGGCAATGAAATATCACTATACACCTACTAGTTTAGCTGAAATTAAAGTGACAGACAATTGTCTGTGAGGATGTGGAGCAAACAGACCCCTCTTACACCGTGGGTGGAAATGTAAATTGATGCAACTGCTTTAGAAAATTGAGCATAGGCACATAGTATGACAGAGAAATTGCACTCTTAGGCATATTCCCAAACAATGAGGGTTATTCTGTTATCAAATGTGTATTGAGATCAGAATATAAAATGTAATTTAGTACAGTCATACAATGGAACATAGTCAAACAAAGTAAATCTACATGCGACAACATGGATGAATATTACAAACAATGTTGAGGAAATGAAGCCAGGCACAAAATAATATATATTAGTGATTCTATTTATAGAAGGTGCAAAAACTGGCCAAACTAATCTATGGCTTGAGAATTCGTGATAAGAATTTCCTCTGAAAAGACAGAAGGTCGAGACACAAAGGGGGTTTCTGGGTTACCATTAATGTTCTGTTCTTTGATTGGCTACTGATGACGTGGATATGTTCATTTTCTGAAAATACATCAAGCTTTATACTTATGCCTTGTGCACTTTTTTGTATGTAATATTTTAGTTAAAAAATTAAAATTAGTACCCATTTATAATGCTCTATAAAACCCTTAGCATATTGGAAATAAGTGAACTTCCTTAACCTGGTTAATGGTTAACTATCAAAAACCTACAACAAACATCATCCTTAATATTAAAACTTTACAAACATTTCCATTGAAGTCAGGAATAAGACCAGGATGCCTTCTATTATCAATGCTAATGTTGGGGCTCAGAAACGGACACCCCAAACTATGGCATTCTGACATGCTAAACTGCAGAAGCCTTGAGGTCTCTCTGACCTTCCCCCACGGCCACCATCTCTTCCAAAACACAGGATGAAGTTGTTCTCTGAAGCTCCTTATCTGCCTAAAGTCTGGACTGACCAAAGAAGAAAACAATGATCTCTGGCTCCTTCCCTGAGTTTTCATTAACTGAACCCATATCACAGGAAGGAAGACTAAAATCTGCCAACACATCTGGACGGACTTTTGTCACAAACCACTGTCTGCTCTTCAGGTCCAACAGACTTAGCCCCAGACCATTGTGTATTCTTTGAGCCCATTGAATTCTCCCAACTAATCATTTATTGCCCCCAGCACAATTCCTCTTCTCCCTCTTCCCCCCACCTCCCATAACCTGTTTTGCTAGGATCCAAGCCCTCATTCTTGGAGGGCTGTAACATCAAGATGGTATATAAGCTTCTGTACCCTGTTGGGGGCACAGGGGGGTTGGGTTTTCATTCTGAAGTCTCCTGGCATACATGTTAAATAAATTTGTATGGCTTTTCACCTATTAATCAATCTGCCTCATGTCAGTGATTTTCAGTGAAACTCCAGGGGGCCAAGGACCTTGGCCCCTACACTACTCAACAATTCAACCTATTGGAAAAAATGGGCAAGGGTATGAATGGCCAATATCCTTTGCCATTTGCAATGTCTGAGTAGACAATAAATATTTTAAAAGAGGCTCAACCACACTGGTATTACGAAATTCAATTTAAAACATATATAGTAATATACCATTTCATACTCATCACACTGACAAAACATTTAAAGTCTGATATTACCAAGTGTAGGCTGGGTATGGACAAACAGGAACCATTAAAAGAAAAAGCAGGCGGAAGTACAAATCACTCCTCTGGGGAGTGATCTGTCACTGTCTTGTAAATTCCAAAGGCACAAACTCCATGACCCAGCAATGCCACCATTTCTCAGCGTGTACCCGTGGTCTGTGCCTTACAGAAACTGCCGCAGATGTGCACAAGGCCATCCGAACAGGAACGTTCCCATCCATCATCAGTGAGGGAATGGCTCGTTAAATTATGGCATAATCACAGGGAATACTGTAGAGCATTTAAATTAAATGAACTGCATCCTATATATAAACATTAAAAACAATGGTGAGTGAGGAAAACAAGATCCAGAATGATCTCATTTCATTTTGGTAGAGTTTAAAAATAGGACATATTACTTCGAGTTACACAGCCTTAGAAAAAAGGATTAAAAACCTACTTGGAAATGCTCAAGGCAAACTCTGGGGAGGGAGAGGATTAGTGTGTGGTAGACAAGGGACTTTAATTGTGTCTATAATGTTTCATTCCTTCAGCTGGGTGGGGCGGGGTACGCTGGTGTATTTTATAGTATTTTTATACTTGGGTATATGTTTGACACATTTCATTTTAAAAAACTCTTTAACAAAAGAGTGATCTTACTCGTGGATCCTCAGATTCCTGAAGGACTCTAGACATATTCCTTGCAAGCGTCAAGGGTCAGTTTTAGCTGGTCACACCTGAGATCTCACAATTTACCATGAGTGTAGAGACAGGGATGGCACATTTGATCATGCCTCTTCCTGGGAGTTGGTCCAAACAGCCAGTCATGGAAGCTGGCTTCCAGAATGGTGCCCACGGGACTACGGCGAAAACAAAAGTTTGCAGTGGTTATAAGGTACATGATGTAGCAACCCTATTTCTGAGAATGCCAAACCTGTCATTCACTTTTCTGTTCCTTCCTCCTGAAGCTGCTCCAGGGGTATCACGTGGCTCTGAGGAGCCACCATTTTCATCTTTCTCCTTCAGAACAAGCTTTTGGGGCTTTTTCTCTTCGTTGTCACACTAAGACACTGACCTCTTGGAGGCACGTAAGTGACCGGGCTGGAATTGAGCCCAGAGATGGGAATCTCACCCATATTTGAGGACGAGTGGGTGGGACAACCCCACAAGAACGCTGGCCAGGCAGTGGGGGATGCACCCACCAGCGTAGATGCACCTGAGTCACCCAGGAACACCTGCCTCGACACGGTATTCTCTGGAAAGGAGGATTAGTTTGCTAGGGCTGCCATAATAAAGCATCACCAATTCCGTGGCTTAAACAACAGAAACTCATTGTCTCACAGTTCTGGAAGCCAGAAGCTCTAGACCAAGGTGTGGGAAGGGTTGGTTCCTTCTGGAAGCTCTGAGGGAGAATCTGCGCCATGCCCGTCCCTTAGCTTCAGGTGCTTTGGTGGCAATCCTGGGCCTTCCTTGGCTTGTGGAAGCATCACCCCGATCTCTGCCTTCATCTTCACGTGACGTGCTCCTGTGTGCACGACTGTCTCCAAATTCACCCTTTTTATAAGGGTACCAGGTACATTGAATTAGGGTTCATCCTAATGACCTCGTTTTAACCTGATTACCAAATGCAGTCACATTCTGAGGCTCTGGAGGTTAGAACTTCGACAGATGAATTTTGGGGGGAAACAATTCAACCCATAGCATAAGGCCTCCCTAACCCCCCTAACTAAACTAGAGACCTTCCTTTGCATTCACATAGCAGGGAACCTGGCCTTCATTACAGCAATAGCAGGCCTCCAAGGTCCTGAATGGTGGGGACTATTTCTCCTTACCAGTAAATCCCCCAAACCTTATTCAGAGCCTGAAGCCGTTTTGTAGAGAACATATAAATTATTCATCAAAAAAACAAATGAATTTTAAAAATGCCTTTGGATTCTCTGTCATTTTTTGTGCATGTTCCTTTCTCCTTTGCTGGTCAACAGCATACCTTAGCGTGCCCTCCTGTCCTACATGCACACCGCACCTGGAATTTTCCCCTCCGTGCAGGAGAAATACTAACTAACACTGATAACTACATTTATCCAGTTCTCTCTGTGCTAGAGACTCTGCTGTGCATTGTGCGTGGGATAGCTCGCCTCATCCTCATGACAACTTTGCCAGGTTGTAGCTACAACTACCTGCATTTTAAAGGTAAGGAAACTGAGGCACAGTGATGTTGCAAAGCTGTGAGGTGATTTTATCAGGAAAGGGAGGGAATGTCTGCCTCGTTCACCCCTTACCTCTGAGCTGAGAGCAATGCCTGGCCCAGAGTTAAACAGCATGACCATATACTTTACTGTTGAACCAAGACACTTCTGAGAATTAAAAAGGACACCAACTTGAGGGGACACTAGAAAAACAGGATGGTCCTGGGAAAACCAGGATGTGAGGTTACTTTATCAATAAATATCTGTTCAAGGTATGAGCTCAGGCTCGTCTTACTCGAGGCCTGGATTTTCAGCCACCACATAACATTGAGCAAGGCGTATTTGCAAAACTGGATTTTACTTACGGGATGCATTTGCTTTAAAAGCATGCTCCTAAATGTAATCTACAACAATTCACATCGGGCGGGCGTTTGGTTGCAGTTTTATCATCACACAGCCTGTTATTCAGCCCCGGAGGGTAGAAATGCAAATTAAAGAAATGCTTTGAATTTAAAAAAAAACAAAACTCTTTCAGAAGCCTACATCACTATAGCCTGTAATTGGGGTACAAGATGGGATAAAATTTCTATTGTATCAGAGAGGATGACAAAGAGTAATTTCTATAATGCCATTCTTGAAAAAAATAACAGAGTTTCCAATGAACTTTCATATCAACGATGGTCTTAATTACCCCCCTTTTTGTGAGCCAAATGCCTTTTCTTTGGGCATTGACAAAAGACAGAATTTTAGTTTTTCTTTCCCTCTTTTCTACTCTTTCTCCTGCTTCTTCTTCCCTCCCTTCCTTCTTTCCCTTCTCCCTCCCTGCCTCTCCTTCAGAGAAAAAACCACAGGACATAAATTCCTACATCAATGCACCAGATCTCACACTGCAGCACAGGGCAGACCCTCCTGGCAAGCTACGGCGTGTGCCCCAAATTTTCCTGCAATGACAGGACCTCAGGGTTGAAAGCAGTCCTGTCCTCTTGTACCGGTGCTCTCACAAGGCTGCCTCCCTCACCAGCGGCCACCTTCCCTCTGTTTGAACCTCCCGTGGCCCAGGGATGGGAGCCCATCCACCTCTCCAGAGGAGGCTCCCCCAGCCATGTGATCTGCCGCGTGGTGTCCAGAGCCAAGGGTTGCTGACTGCACTGGCTTTGCCACCGCTCAGCTGTGTGGCCTTGGCAAGTCACTCAACCTCTCTGCGCCTCACGTTAGAGGCTACAAATGGAGACTCTCTGATTTCTATTTGACCTATTCAGTGTTCAAAAAAAAAGAACTGAATTAGACATAAACTTTTAAAATCTGGACATTTCACATAAAGATCCAGATTCCTGGCTTCTTCAGAAAACCAGTCATCTGGCCACTACCTGGCACAAGTTCCTGCAGGACGACAGTCTGCTGGAGCTGGGTGATGGCTGCCCACGCTGGCTGGGACAGCCCCCCTTTGGAAATATGGGAGCTCACAAGTGGAAAGGGGGCTCTTTTCATTCCTGTGATTGCTGTCCCCAGAGGGCAGCTGAGCTGGGGACCACCACATGCATGTCTTTGGGATGACACTCATCCTGTTGGTAGGAAATGTGCTTCTGGGCCATTCCCTTTGCCCAGAATGTTCCCCAACCAAGTTTACCCTTTGAAATCCTATCCATTCTTCAAGGCCAAGTTCACAGACCACCTCCACCACAAAGCCTCTCTTTATCCCACCCAATTTGAAGTAGTCTTCCTCCTCTTGTCTTCTGTAACTCCAGGCATTGTCCTGCCATGCAACTTTCCACCACCAGCCTTTTACTCCACTTAGTTATGAACCCATGCATACACGTGTGTGCGCACACACGCACACAAGCATACACACCGGACTGCAGAAGTCTTGAGGGTAGAGGCCCTAGTGCACCTGTGTTCCCTAGTTTAGCACCATCTCTCTATGGTGGGCAGCATAAGGCCCCCAAAGGCGCCCATGTTCTATCTCCTGGAACCTGAGAACGTTAGGTGACATGGCAAAAGGGTACAGATGGAACTGAGGCCGCCAATCAGCTGCCCTTGAGACGGGGAGGCTATGCTGGATTGTCTGGGTGGGCCCAATAATCATAATGGTCCGAGTCAGAGTGCTGGGACGTAAAAAGGACTCAATCGGCCATCGCTGGCTTTGAAGACAAAAGGAGGCCACAAGCCAAGGAGTGCGGGCAGCCTCTAGAGTCTGGAAAAGGCAAGGAGTGGATTCTCCACTAGAGCCTCCAAGAGGAACTGGCCCTGCTGACACCTTGATACTAGCTTAGTGAAACCCACTGTAGACTTCTGATCTCCAGAAGTGCAAGAAAACAAATTTGTGTTGTTTTAAGCCACTGGTGATGGTAATGTGTTATGGCAGCAATAGGAAACTAACACACCCTCTTTCCACACAGCAGGTGTTCAATATACTCCTGTAGATGCTGAATCTATCATCTTCTTTCCCTGGGCCCCAGAGTCACATCAGAACAAGGCTGTGCCGTACATCACCCCACACCATCGCGTTACTGGGGCACACAACTGCACTCCTAATAGGAAAGCAGCTTGTAAAAGGGAGAAGAGCTGGGACATAGGAAGAGGGTACAGTCTTTGGCATCAGAAGATGGAGGGTAGAATCCTGGTCCACCACCGAGCTATGGCCGACTTATTTCCCTTTGAGAAGTCTCAATTTCCTTGTCGGAAAAATGGAGCTAGCAGTACCTCCCTACAGAATTATTGTGAGAAGTAACTGGTATGTACACTCTAAGCATGTGGTCATGAGATTTATTTCAAATGCTTAGCACACTCACACACACATCACATATGATAGAACTCGAAGGGCAGCATTTCTACCCTCTCTCTGCTGCTGCTAGTGGGCTGGTTCTCAGCCAAGAGATACTGGGGTGGTTAGTCCCAGGGGTATACTCCTTCCCAGGGTCCTCCTGTTACATAAATAATACATGTAGATCCTAACTCCCTGTTTCCTCTCCTGCACTGGTGTAAACATAACAACTCTCTCTTCTCCAAATCACTGACTTTAACACTCATATTTTCACTGCTTTCCATACCACATGCTTTGCAATGCAACTTTTCAGATCCTCCCATCAAGAGGAGGAGTCTATTTCTGCACTCCTTGTATCTGGGATGTCTTGGAGACTTGATTTGGCCAATAAAATGTAATGGGAGTAATGTCGTATCAGTTCCAAGCATAGGCATCAAGAGGACGTGCACTATTATGCCTTCTCTTGGAACTCTGTCACCGTCTATGACAAAGCACAGGATAGCAGAGATGATTCATCCCAGCCAAGGCCATCCCAGACCAGCCAGTACCTAGCTGACCCACCAGCTGGCTGCAAACCCCTCTGAGATGATCTAAAACTAGCCTATATTAGCAGAAGTATAGACACGTAAGCTATGTCAAAAGCTTATTGTTTTAAGCTACTAGGTTTGGGGTGATTTGTTATGCAGCAATAGCTAACTGATACCTTCCCCTCCTTACTTAGCAACTGGAGAAATATCTGAATCACATATCAGCATGACCACTGATTGAGTGATCAGGGTCCCATTTTGAGTGTTAACCTTTACATCCTTCAGAAACTATAAAAATGACCCCTCTGAAAAGAGTCTGATTGGAGTCACACAAGTTAGAGACTAAGATTCACATGTCACTTCATGAAAAAAGCATCAGCTCCTGAGCTCCCCTTCTTGGCTGCACTCCAGTGCCCAGAAGACAGAGCATCAAGGACAAGAAGTGAGGAAGGCAATGCTTGGCAAGACCCTAAGAATTTGCCAAGGAGCATGAAGGAGCTCTTTCTTTGCTGATGGGTAGACATTTCTGTCAAAACAGCATCCTTCTAGGAGAAGCTAATGTGTCCTCTTCAGCAAGAGAAGAGTTGGATGGATTCATTTATATTTCACAAACTGTTAACAAAGAGTGAAAGTAATTATGAGTAATAACAAAAAGTGGTATCTGTACCATTTTTAAGACATATGCATTTGAAGTATATCATTCATTCATTCAACAAACATTGATGAAGCATGTCCTCATCCACTTAAGGCATAAATCAGGCAGGCCGCCCTAGTCAACGAATAGCAGTTTTTATGTTCCCTTTTCTATTCCACGATAAAATGCCATGGGCAAGAAAGTCAATTTGAATAAATGAGATTTCACATTCATAAAGCAACAGTCAGGACAAGAAGAAGAAACAAAGTCTTTGGAATTGGACTGAATGGGGTTCAAATTCCAGCTCTGCCACTTATGAGTTGGGTAAGTTTCTTATTTTTTCAGCTTCAATTTCTTCTTCTGTAGGGTGGGAATAAAAACACTTACCTACCAGGGACACTGTAATGATTGAGTGAGTTTCCATGCCTGGCACTTAGCGGGAGCTCCATAAATGTTAACGCTTTCCCCCTATACAAATGGCCAACACCATGGAAATCGATCTTAGCTGCTATGAGTGTTAATATTGCTCCTGTCTTTCTGTGCACTGGCAGTCACCCAGGCTCTTTATGTGACAGCACAGAAGTGCCCATCTGCAAAGGGGAGTGGGGGTCTCTGAACATGGGTGATGAACATGAAGGCACCCTCTCTCTCCCACAGGCTCAGGTAAGACTCAGGGTGTTCCTGACTTACTCCAGCAGGTGCCAAAAATGCCAAGTTCCTAAAAATTACCAAACAAAAAACACCACTGAGGCTTATAGCCTGACCAAAGGCACGCTTCAAATTCAAAGTGAGGATCTGGAAATAAAGCAGCCCCTCCAACAGATCCAGAGTGCCAGGAGGGAGTCTGACTGAGCACGATGTGTGCTGTCACTGTGGGAATGTTTTCTCTCTGTTGTCACAAGGCCATCTGGAGTGAGGGAAACCTGGAGATCAATTTTCTTGGCTTCCATGGCCGCTACCAACAGTGGAGATGCAGAAATTCAGATCTACTGCCGGCTCCTGCAACAATTACAAACAGCTAAGCATGCTGGAAAAGGAGAGGATGTTTTATTTTCTTTTTTAACAGGAAAAGGCAGAAAATCTGAAGTGCTAAGACAGTACTCTCTTTACACGTCATCCTAGCTGTCTAAAAATTCTAAAAGGATATTTTAGGGTAGACCCAAAATTTTGGTTTCCTAGAAAGATGTTTCAAACAATTATTTTTACTATGTTACAGCACATGCTTGTTGTAGAAAATATTTTACATAGAAAATATAGAAAAATACATAGAAGAAAATGAAAATCATTCATAATTCTACCACCGCATGAAATCACTGGTATAATTCCCAGGAGTAATTTTTTTCAGTTCATATGCAACCTGCTTTTCACCTAAATCTTGAACATCTCCCATTGAAATTACCAACGAACATTACTTTGGATAATTAATAACATTTCATCATATTATGGCCCCAAATGACTTAACCATTCTAGTGACACTGGATACCGAGACATAGCGTTATAGGCCATGCTGCCACAAAGGCTTCTAGTCAACAACTGAAGGGCCACATGGGCAGTGACAATGTCTCTTTTACTCATCAACATTTACCCAAAACCAAGGACAGTGCTTGGAACCCAGTAGGGGTCAATACATATTGTTTAAGTAAACAAACCCTGTTACATTTTTAGAACAGAATTTCTATTAATTGACTGCCACACTAGAAAAAAAATTTCCTTGGGGCCACGGTGTTTTATTATGAAAATAGAATAAAAACTTCGAAAACAAAATGATTCCTTCTAATTTAATGAAAATTTTGTTATTTTTTATTGTTTTCTGTGCATGAGTTACATGCAACTTGAAAAATAGTTCACGAGGCTCCCAAGGTGAAGAGACGTGTGAGTTACTTATGCTTCACGAGGCCCTGGGCTCAAAACTAGCACGAGTTAAATACAACTCACATGGCAGTTAATGTGTTAACATTTTGAAGCCACACCACCTTAAGCGTAGCATTACGTCACAGTCTAAACCTCCAGCCTGACATCGGGGGTCTGCATGATCTCTTCCCAGCCTGCCCTTCACCACCTCTGCCCAGACCCCAACATGCAAATGTCCTTGTGAAGATGTCCCTAGCCCTCATTCCCGCAGCCCTCCCCTCCCAGGCAGAGCTGTTGCTGCCCCTGAATTCATCCCCACAGGAGCACCTGCTCTCAGTGCCGTTAGACCCCCCTTGCATCTGTCTCACCTGCTAGACAGTGAGCTCTTCAAGGAAGAGCTGGAGTCTCATTTCTGTCTGTACCCCAGTGCCCAGCTCAGGGGCTGGCAGTGAGTAGACGTGAAAGAAATGCAGGCTGGATGAATTAATTAATGGCGGTACTTGCCCTAAGATTGCACGGTTGATTCACACAAAATTGGGGGCAGAAAATAAACACCGTTGATGCTCGAACAGTGTGGGAGTTAGGGGCATCAACTCCCCATGCAGTCAAAAATCCACATGTAACTTTTGACTCCCCAAAACCTTAACTACTAATAGCCTACTGTTGACCAGAGCCTTACCAATAATATAAACTGTCAATTAACATATATTTTATATGTTATATGTATTATACGCTGTATTTTTATAATGAAGTAAGCTAGAGAAAAGAAAATGTTGTTAAGAAAATCATTAGGAAGAGAAAATATATTTCCTATTCATGAAGAGGCAGTGGATCATCATAAAGGTCTTCATCCTCTCCGTCTTCATGTTGAGGAGGCTGAGGAGGAGGAAGACGAGGGCTTGGTCTTGCTGTCTCAGGGGTGGCAGAGGCAGAAAAGGTGGAAGGGGAGGCAGGAGAGGCAGGCACACTTGGTGTCACTTTGCAGAAGTACAGTGTAATTTCTGTCTGATTTTTTTTCCTTTTTGCTTTCTCTAATGATGTTTCAATCCTTCCTCCACCGTTTGCTTTAGCTTCAGTGCCTGTCTCCTAGAAGGGTCCGCGTCATAAAAGAAGTCAAAAGCAGTCTTGAATAATCAGAACCCTCCGCCAGACTGTCTAATGTGAATTTGTTTTCTGGCACTGCTTCTTCTGTATCTTCTTGCTCACCGTCTGGCACTGGTTCGAAAGCTCCCATCTCCACCAAGCCATCTTCCGTTCACTCCTCTGGTGTGGCGTCTATCAGCTCTTAAATTTCTCCAAGATCCATATCTTGAAAGCCTTCACTTTCCACCTTTTTTTCTGCCATATGCACAATTTCATTTATGATTTCCTTGATGAGCTCTGTTGTAGACTCTTTAAAGTCATGCACAACATCCGAATACAGTTTTCTCCAGCAGAAACTTATTATTTCAGGCTTGGCTTTCACAGCTTTTTCTATAATAGCGATGGCATCTTCAATGGTATAATCCTTCCAGATTTTCATGATGTTCTCTTTATAGGGGTTCTCTTTCATAGCATTGACAATCCTTTCCATAGAGTACCAGGTGTAATGAACCTTAAAGATCCTTCTAACTCCCTGATCCAGATGCTGAATTAGAGACGCTGTGTTTGGGAGCAAGGAGACGAATTCATTCAACACCTTTGGAGTTGACCTCATGGGGTTCCAGGTGGCCCAGGGCATTGTCCAAAATCAAAAGAACTTTAAAAGGCAGTCCCTTACTGGCAAGGTACTTCCTGACATCAGGGACAAAGCATCAGTGGAACCAATTCAGAAAAGATGTTTCCATTGTCCAGGCCTTCTTGTACAACCAAAATACTGGAGCTGGTGTTTATCTCTTCCATCCAAGGCTCAGGTTAGCAGCCTTACAGAAAAGGACAGTCCTGATCATAAACCCTACTGCATTTGCACAAAGCAATGGAGTTAACCTATCCCTTCCTGCCTTAAATCCTGGTGCTCACTTCTCTTGCTTATTAATAAATGTCCTTTGTGGAACTTTTTTTCGAGAATAGGGCATTAGTTATGATTTAACACTGCATCTTTACATTTTTTTACTTTTCTCTCAACTTTGAACGGCACCATGTATAATCTGTGTTTGTATGTGTGTAAGTTGTAATACATTTTAACATTTTAAAATAGATTTCTATATGTTTAATGGTAGTAAATGACAAAATAAATTAGTACCTACATATATTTTATGAATTCATGACATACCTTTTTCTTAATTTGTCAATATTTCTAAGCTATGTGGTTCATCTGTAAGTTTTTTCAAATTGTTGCAAATCTCCAAAAAATTTTTTCAATGTATATATTTTTAAAATCCACATATAAGTGGACCTGCACAATGCAAATCCATATTGTTCAAGGGTCAATTGTATATGGTTTTTGTTCATATTCATTTTTCTTTGTCCTGTCTTTATTACTTTTTATGATATTTTTGTTGAGATATAATTCACATAATATAAATTCATTTTAAAGTGTACAAGTCACTGGATTTGAGTATATTCACAATATTGTGCAACCATACCTCTATCTAATTCCAGAACATTTCCATCACTCCAACAAGAACCTGTTAACAGTCACTACCAATTCCAGCCCCTTCTCCATCCCTGGGCAAACATTAATCTACTTTCTGTTTCTATGGATTTGTCTATTCTAGACAGTTCATATAAATAAAATCATACAGTATCTGCCCTTTTCTGACAGACTACTTTCTCTTAGCATAACGTTTTCAAAGTTCATCCATGTTGCAGCATGTATTAGTACTTTGTTTTTTTATGGCTCAATAATATTCTATTGTGGATAAACCACATTTTGTTTATTATATTCATCAGTTGATGCACATTTAGGTTGTTCTTACTTTTTGGCTATTATGAATAATTCTGCATTTTTTGTGTGAACACGTTTTCAGTTGTCTTCCATATATACCTAGGAGTAGAATTTCTAGATCATATTGTAATTTTATCTTTAATTTTTTGAGGAACCGTCAAACTGTTTCCACAACACCTGCAGCATTTTACATCCCCACCAGCGATGTATAAAATTCCAACGTCTTCACATTCTCGCCAACATTTGCTACTCTGTTATCACCATTTCTATTATCATTCCACTCGAGTGGATTATGAAGTGATATATCATTGTGGCTTTGATTTGCATTTTCCTAATGACTAATAATGTTGAGAATCTTTTCATGTGCTCATTGATTATTTACATATCTTCTTGGAAAAATGTTTTTTCAAATCCTTTTCCTATTTTAAAATTGTGTTACTTTTCTTTTTATTATTGAATTACAAGAGTTCTTCACATATTCTGTATACTAGGTTCTTACCGAATATACGATTTATAAATTGTTTCTCCCATTCTATAGGTTGTCTTTACACCTTATTGATAGAGTCTCTTGATGCACAAAAGCGTTTAATTTTGACGAAATCCAATTTATCCATTTTTTTGGTTACTCGTGTTTTTCGAATCATCTGTAAGAAGCAGTTGCCCAATTCAAGGTCTGGCGATGGTATCAGGGGACTTCTGGCCTCAGAATAAGTTAGGAAGTGTTTCCTCCTTTTATTTTTCAAAGAATTTGAGAAGAATTAGTGTTAATTCTTTAAATGTTTGTAGAATTCACCAGTGAAACCACCAGTATTTCACTGCCTTTTTCCTGCATTTTTTCTTTGTTGCAAGTTTGTTGATTACTATCAAAACCAACTTGTTATAAGTCTACCTAGATTTTTTATTTGTTCTTAAGTCAGTTTTGGCAGTTTCCATATTTCTAGGAACCCGTCATTTCTTCTAGGTTATCTAACTTATTGGCATATAATTATTCATAATATTCCCTTATAATCTTTTTTACTTCTGTAAAGTCAGGAGTAATGTTCCCACTTTCAGTCCTAATTCTAGTATTGAGTTTTCTCTCAGTCAGTCTAGCTGAAGGCTTGACAATTTTGCTGATCTTTTCAAAGAACAAATTTTTGGCTTTGTTGATTATCTCTGGCATTTTACTATTCTCTACATAATTTATTTCTGTTATAATCTTTATTACGTCCTTCCTTCTGCTTGTGTTGAATTTAGTTTGCTCGTCTTTGTCTAGATTCTTAAAGTGAAAGGTTGGGTTATTGACTTGAGATCATGCTTCTTGGGTTTTTCTGGATTTTTTTTGTTTGTTTGTTTTTTGGGTTTTTTTTGTTTTTGTTTGAGACAAAGTCTCACTCTGTGGCCCGGGCTAGAGTGCAGTGGTGCAATCATAGCTCCCTGCAGCCTCAAACTCCTGAGCTCAAGCCATCCTCCTGTCTCAGCCTCTCAGAGTGCTGGGATTACAGGCATCAGCCACGGTACCCAGCCCACTCTTGTCTTTTAATTTCTTTTTATCTTTTACTTATTTATTTTTTTATTTCAAAATATCACAGGCGTACAAATGTTTTAGGTTACATTGATCGCTTTTGTAATGCTTGAGTCATGGCTATAGGTGGGCCTATCATCCAAATAGTGTTCATTGTACCTGTTAGGTAGGTTTCTGCCCCTCCCCCCTGCTTGATTCCATTGATTTTTACTTCCCTTTGTGCACACGTGTGCTCATCGGTTAGTTCTAATTTAGTAGCAAATATATATGGTGTTTGTTTTTCCATTCTTGAGATACTTCACTTAGACGAATGGTCAGTCTCCAGTTCCATCCAGATTGTTGCAAAAGGTATTAATTCACCTTTTCTATGGCTAAGTAGTACTCCATGGTATACATATACCACATTTTATTAATCCATTCATGAATTCATGGGCATTCCGGTTTATTCCACATCTTTGCAATTGTGAATTGGACTGCAATAAACATTCCAGTGCAGGTATCTTTTTGATAGAAAGATTTCTTTTCCTTCGGGTAGATACCAAGTAGTGGGATTGCTGGATCAAATGGTAGGTCTACTTTTAGTTCTTTGAGGAATCTCCATAAAGGTTGTACTAATTTGCAGTCCCACCAACAGTGTATAAGTGTTCCTTTCTCTCTGCATCCATGCCAACATCTATTGTTTTTAGACTTTTTAATAAAAGCCATTCTAATAGGGTTAAGGTGATATCTCGTTGTGATTTTAATCAGCATTTCCCTGATGATTAGTGACATTGAGCATTTTATCATATGTTTATTAGCCATTTGTCTTTCTTCTTTTAAGAAGCTTCTGTTCATGTCTTTTGCCTACTTTTTAACAGGGTTGTTTGCTTTTTACTTGCTGATTTGCTTGAGTACTTTGTAAATTCTGGATATTGCCCTTTATTGGATGTATAACTTGCAAATATTTTCTCCCATTCCGTAGGTTGTCTATTTACTCTGTTAATTATTTCCTTAGCTGTGCAGAAGCTTTTTAGTTTAACCAAATCCCATTTATTAATTTTTGTCACTGCCATGATTGCCATTGGGGTCCTAGTCATAAATTCTTTGCCTAGGCCAATATCTAGGAGGGTTTTTCCTACATTTTCCTCTAGAATTCTTAAGGTTTCATGCCGTACATTTAAGTCTTTTATCCATCTTGAATTAATCTTTGTGATTGATAAGAGGTAGGGGTCCTGTTTCATTCTTCTGTATACGGCTGTTCAATTTTCCCAGCACCGTTTATTGAATGGGGCTTCTTTTCCCCAGTGTACATTGTTGTCTGCTTTGTCAAAGATCAGTTTGTTGTGGGTAGATGGTGTTATATCTGTGTTCTCTGTTCTGTTCCATTGGTCTATGTCTCTATTTTTGTTTGTTACTATAGCCTTGTAGTATAGCTTGAAATCTGGTAATGTGATGCCTCCAGATTTGTTCTTTTTTCTTAATATTTCTTTGGCTATTCGGGCTCTTTTCTGATTCCAAACAAAGTGTAGAATTATATTTTCTAGATCTGTGAAGTATGCCATTGGTAATTTGATGGGGATTGCACTGAATTTGTAAATCACTTCAGGTAGTATGGACATTTTGACAACATTAATTCTACCTATCCATGAGCATGATATGATTTTCCATTTATTTGTATCCTCTGTGATTTCTTTCCTCAGAGCTTCAGAGTTCTCCTTGTAGAGATCTTTTACCTCTTTGGTTAAGTATATTCCTAGGTATTTTAGTTTCTTTGTAGCTATTATGAATGGTATCAGGTCTTTGATTTGACTCTCAGCTTGACTGTTATTGGTATCTAGAAAAGCTACTGATTTATGTACATTGATTTTGTATCTTGAAACTTTGCTGCATTTATTTATCAATTCCAGGAGACTCTTGGTGGAATCTTTGGGGTTTTCTAGATACAAGATCATATCGTCAGCAAAAAGTGATAGTTTGACCTTCTCTTTCTCAATTTGGATGTCCTTTATTTCTTTCTTTTGCCTATTGACCTTGCTAGGACTTCCAGCACTATGTTGAATAGAAGTGGTGACAATGGGCATCCTTGCCTTGTGCCAATTCTGAGGGGAAATGTTTTCGACCTTTCCCCATTCAGTATGATGTTGGCTGTGGATCTGTCACATATGGCTTTTATAATTCTGAGATATGTTCCTTCTACGCCTAGTTTGTTGAGGGTTTTTATCACGAAAGGGTGCTGGATTTTGTTGAATGCTTTTCCTACATTTATAGAGATGATCATATGGTCTTTGTTTTTCTTCTGTTTATGTGATGAATCACATTTATTGATTTATGTATGTTGAACCATCCTTGTGTCCCTGGGATGAAGCCCATTTGGTCCTGCTCAATTATTTTTTTTGATGTGCTGTTCGACTCGGTTTGCTAGTATTTTATTGAAGATTTTTGCATCTATATTCATAAGGGATATTGGTCTATTGTTTTCTTTTTTCCATGTGTCCTTTCCTGGCTTCAGTATCAAGATGATACTGGCTTCATAGAATGAGTTGGGGAGGATTCCCTCCTTCTCAATATTATGGAATAATTTCTGTACTATGGGTACCACGTCTTCTTTGTAGGTCTGACAGAATTTGGCTATGAATCCATCTGGTTCAGGGCTTTTTTTTGTTGGAAGGTTTTTTATTAATGTTTTGATATCACTGTTCGTTACTGGTCTGTTCAGGATTTCTATTTCTTCCTGGTTGAGTCACGGTAGGTTGTGTGTTTCCAGGAATTTGTCCATTTCTTCTACATTCTCTAATTTATGTGCATAGAGATTTATATAGTATTCATGGATAATGTTTTGTTTTTCTGAAGTGTCAGTTGTAATGTCTCCTTTTTTCATTTCTGATTGAGCTTATTTGGGTCTCTTCTCCTCTGTTCTTTGTTAATCTAGCAAGGTCTGTCAATTTTGTTTATCTTTTCAAAGAACCAACTTTTTGTTTAGTTGATATTTTGTATTTTTTGCTGTTGTTGTTTTACAATTCATTTAGTTCTGCTCTGACCTTCTTCATTTCTTTTCTTCTGCTGGCTTTGGGTTTGGTTTATTCTTCCTTTTCTATTTCCTCGAGGTGTGACATTAGGTTGTTAATTTGTGATCGTTCTGTCTTTTCGATGTAGGCATTTAAGGCTATGAATTTTTCCCTGAGGAATGCTTTTGTTGTGTCCCATACATTTTGATAGCTTGTGTCCCCTTTGTCATTCAAAGAATTTTTTGATATCCATCTTAATTTCATTCTTGACCCAGTAATCGTTCAGCAGAAGGTTATTTAATTTCCATGACTTCATGTAGATTTGAGTGTTTCTCTTGTGATTGATTTCTAGTTTTATTCCACTATGGTCTGAGAAAGTACATGGTATGATTTTGATTTTTTAAATTTGTTGAGACCTGATTTGTGGCCTAAGATATTATCAATCTTGGAGAATGTCCCATGTGCTGCTGAGAAGAATGTGTATTTTGTAGTTTTTTTATTTGATTTAGAGTTTGGTTTAAGTCCATTGTTTCTTCATTTATTTTCTGCTTTGATGATTTGTTGAGCTCTGACAGTGGGGTGTTGAGGTACCCTGCAATTAAGATGGCACTATTTATTTCTTTGCTTAGCTCTAGTAAAATTTGCTTTATGTATCTGGGAGCTCCTGTGTTGGGTACATATATATTTAGGATTGTTATGTCTTCTTGTTTAATTGCTCCCTTTACCATTATATAATGACCCTGTTTGTCTTTCTTTACTTTTGTTAGCTTAAAGTCAATTTTATCTGATATGAGAATGGCTACACCCACTCTCCTTTGATTTCCATTTGTGTGGAAAAAGCTTTCCCTCCTTTCACATTGAGTCTGTGTGCATTCTTGTGGTTTAGATGTGTTTCCTGGGGATGGCAGATACTTGGGTTGTTTTTTCATCCATTCAACCAGCCTATGTCTTTTGGAAGGAGCATTCAGTTCATTAACATTAATTGATAGCATTGATATGTGAATGTTGATCTATTCATTCTGTTGAGTAGTCCCTTATTGCTTTGTTTAACCTCTTGTTCTACTGTTTTATGAGTTGTGAGTTTGGGGATTTTTTTAGATGATTTTACACTGGTGGGTATCTATTATGTTGATTTGTGTATAATGCCCCCTCACCCCATTTTTCTTTTTTTAATGTAGGCATTGAGTTATAAATTTCTCACTGAGCACTGTTCTCACTGCATCCCATAGGTTTTGATATGCTGTGTTTTTATTTTTGTTCACCTCAAACTATTTTCTAATTTTGGTTATTTAGGACTGTGTTGTATAATTTTCACACATCTGTGAATTTTCCAACTCTCCTTCTATTATTGATACTTAATTTTATTCTGTTGAAGTCACAGACATACTTTGCATAATTTAAATATTTTTAAACTTATTTAGACTATTTTGTGGCCAAACATGGTCTATATGAGCACTGGAGAAGAATGTGTATTCTGCATTGTTTGATGGACTGTTCTATACATGTCTGTTAGGTCTAACTGGTTTATAGTCTTGTTAAATTCTTCAATTTCCTTGCTGATCTTCTGTCTAGTTGTTCTTTTCACTATTGAAAGTAGAGTATTGAAGTCTCCAACTATCATTGTTTGATTGTCTATTTCTACCTTTATTCCTGTCAGTTTTTGCTTCATATATCTTGGGGTTCTATTGTTAGATACATAAATATTTGCAGTTGTTATGTCTTCTTGATGGATTTGCCTTTTATCATTATATAATATTCTTAATTTTCCCTAGTAGTAGTTTTTGTCTTAAAGTCTATTTTGTTTGATATTAGTCTAGCCACTCCACCTCTCTTTTGTTTACTATTTGCATGAAATATCTTTTTCTATTTTTTTTTTTTTTTTACTTTCAACCTATTTGTGTCTTGGAATTTAAAATGCATCTCTTGTGGACAGTGTACAGTTGGACCATGTTTTTTACGCAGTCTTCCAGTATCTGCCCTTTAATTGGAGAACTTAATCCATTTATATTTAATGTAATTGCTGATAAGGAAGAACTTACTTCTGCCATTTATTTACTTTCTACATGTGTTACTCCTTTTTTATTCCTCAGTTCCTCTGTTACTTCCTTCTTTGTTAAATATATTTTATAATGTTAAATATACTTTCTAATATACTATTATTAATTCTTTTCTCATATTTCTCATATTCTCTGTATATATTTTGTTATTTCCTTAGTGATTGCCCTGGGGATTATAATTAGCATCTTTATTTATAATAATTTAATTTATATATTATGTATGTTAATATACTAACAATATATATTAATATAATTAGCATCTTTATTTATAATAATCCAATTCAAATTAATACCAACTTAATTTCAAATATAAACCTTTTCTGCTATATATCTCCGTTCATCCCCTTTATGCTGTTATTAACAAAAATGACAGCTTTATACACTGTGTATTCATCAACACAGATTCATAATAATTACTTTATACAGATTTTTTATTCATGTAGAATAAAAAGAATTACAAACAAAAATACATTTATGCTGTCTCATATTTATTTATGTATTTACCTTTACTGGTGTTCTTTATTTCTTCATAGAGATGTGAGTTACTCTATACTATCCTTACATTTCATTTCTGAATAACTCTCTTTATCATCTGTGGAAGGGTAGGTCTGCTAGTTTTGTTTATCTGAGGATGTCTTAATTTCTCTTAAAAATAGTCTTTCCAGATACAGAATTCTTAATTGATAGTTTTTTTTTTTCTTTCAGCACTTTGAATATGTCATCTCACTGCCTTCTGGTCTTCATGGTTTCTGATGAGAAATCAGCTGTTAATCTTATGGTACATAATGAATCACTTCTCTCTTGATGCTTTCAAAATTCTCTTTGTTTAACTTTGACATTTTTATTCATCTAGGTGTAGATCCCTTTGAGTTTATCTTACTAGGGGTTCACTGAGCTTCTTGGATGTGGATACTAATGTTTTTCATCAAATTGGGAATGTTTCTGACCATTATTATGTTCACATATTGCTTCTGCCCCCTTTTCTTTTCTCTTTCCTTCTGGGGTTCCCATTATGTGGTTGCTATACTTGATAGCACCTCATAGGTCTCTGAGACCTGTTCACTTAATTTCATTGTTTTTTTTCTTTCTGTTCCTCAGATTGGATAATCTTAATTCACCAAGAGTAACTTCACTTGGTCATTCTTTCTTTTGCCTGCTGAGATCTGCTGTTGAGCCCCTCTAGTAAATTTTTCATTTCAGTTATTGTACTTTTCGACTCCAGAACTTCTATTTGGTTCCTCTTTATAATTTCTATTTCTTTATTGCTATTCTCTGTTTGGTGAGAAATGGTTCTCATACTTTCCTTTAGTTCTTCAGATGTGGTTTCTTTTATTTCTTTGAACATATTTAAAATACCCCATTTAAAGTTGTTGCTTAGAAAGTCCAATCTCTTGGCTTCGTCAGGGACAGTTTCTATTGATTTTCTTCCTATGCATTTCCTATGCATTTTGTTCCTATGCTATACATTCTTATTCCTTTGTAATCTTTGTAATTTTTTGCTGGAAACTGGACATTTTGAATACTATAATTTGGCAACTCTGGAAATCAGATTATTTCCTCTTCCTAATATTTGCTGTTGTTGCTGTTTGTTGTAATAATCGTTAGTTTGTTTAGTGACTTTTCTGAACTATTTCTATAAAGTCTATTCTTTGTCATGTGTGGACACTAAATTCTCTATCCCATTAGCTTGGTGGTAATCTAATAACTGGAAAGAAATTTACTTATACTCCTAGAACCAAAAAAAAAACTCCTAGTCTTTGCAGAAGGGCTTTGTGTGTGTGTTGGAGTATACCCTCAACATTGAGACAGATAGTTGATAGCTCTGCCTTAGCCTTCACTTCCTACTGGCACAGACCCTCAAGGCCATCCAGAGGTGAAAGTTTATGGCCTTCTCAAGTCTTTCTTGAGCATGTGTGCAGCCTTGGGCATGCACACGGCCCTATAGCTCCTCAAAAATAGGTAGGAGCTTTTTAAACCCTATTCCCCTAAGCATCTTATTCCCCAGCCTCTCCTCCTCTCTTCTAGAGTTCTTTAGTCTATTGATTGCTCCAGCTATTATCTATCACTTCCTGCAGCAGTGACTAAAACATTTTCCTCTAAGTGTTTTTTATAAATGCCTCTTTCTCCCCACAAGGTAGCAGTGGGCAAGTTCCAAGTCAGGTGAAGTAAAGACAAGTGTTTCCAACCAGTCTTCTTTCAGGGAGCCAACATACACACCAAATAATTACAATTTTGTATGAATAAGGTCTGTTCTGCTGTCTCTGGCACAAGGAATATGAACTGATATTTTCAAGGCTATTGATGAGCTACGAAGTGGAGGATGAGACTAGGGGAAGTTAAAACACCACAAAGCTTGCTGTTCCTAATGAGGTTCAGCTGCTTTTCTTCAATAAGTGCCCTTTGGGTTGTCCAAGCCTGTGGTTAATTTCCAGAGTTTTAAAAAAAGTTATTTCTGGCATATTTTATCAATTTTTTTCATTGCTTTTATGAAAGAGTAGAATTTCAGAGTTCCTTACCTTATCATTTTCATGAATGTCCTGTCGGTGTTTGTTTTGAACAAGGTGGAAAGTGCACTTGTACTTTACAGTGTGCTTCCTTAGAACCGTCCAGAGCCATGCTTCCAATGTGTGTTCTCCAGAACACCAGTATGACAGAAAAATAAGTGGTATAGCATCCCGTGGTGAAATGTTTGTGACATATTCCTTAAATAAAGGTAAACATGTTTCCTTGTTGCATGATTTCTCAGAATCCTTAACATCCTATCTTATCAATCCTACGCAACTTCAAGAGGAGGACAGAGTATAAAAGTAATTACAACAGATAACTTGTGGTCCACACAATTTATACTTACTATCTCATTTGTTATTCATACCATCATACAATATATTTCCCATTTTATAAGCAAGGAAACAGAGGCATAGAGAGTTTAAGAAAATTTTCCCAACTAGTAATTGCCAGAGCCGGGCATTTAATCACAGTAGCTTCCAGCCTATATCCTAAGCCAATACACCATACTGCAGGATTTCCCCAACTGAATTTGATCACAGAAACATTTGTTCACAGAGAATCTTGAAAATTAATGTGACCCACCGTATATTCTGGAAAATGCTGAGCTAAAGCACAGTTAATAACTGGGGAACTGATTTGTGCTTTTCTCAACACTTTTACTGTCATAAATCATGCCACAGTCCCTTGTTACAAGACTAAATATTGATTAAAGAGTGGGACACAGAGTCCATCAACCTACAGATTACCAATACATAGGAGGTATAGGCATTAAAGGCTGCCTTAAAAAAAGATTCTTCCTTGATACAGGGTTTAACACCATAATTTTAATTTATGAAACTGCAGAAGAACTAAGTGAACTAAGTCCATCTTAATGATTGGTTTTCCTCAATTTTTTATAAAAGTTATTTTTTCCAACAAAAAGTAATTTGTTCTCAGTATAGAAAAATTTGAAAAGAAAACAAAAATATGTAAAAGAATAAAAAATAAAAACCTTAACACCTTCCAACCAGAGCCAGTTACTGTCAGCATATCTCTTTCCAGCATTTTCAGGCTCTTATTTTCTTTTCATCCTCAGAATCCTGCCATAAATACAATCTTTATTATAATTATTTTTTCATACCATTAAAAACTCTTCATAAACATCATTTTTTCATGCCTTCAAAATATTCCATGAGCTAAGGAAACAATCAACAGAGCAAATAGACAACTTACAGAATGGGAGAAAATATAATATTTGCAAGCTATACATCCAATAAAGGGATAATACCCAGAATCTACAAAGAACTCAAGAAAATCAGCAAGAAAAAAAACAAACAACCCCATTAAAAATTAGGCAAAAGACATGAACAGGAACTTTTCAAAAGGAGACAGACAAATGGCCAATAAACGTGAAAAATGCTCATCACTCATCATCAGGGAAATGCTAATTAAAACCACAATGAGATATCACCTTAACCCTGTTAGAATGGCTTTTATTAAAAAGTTTAAAAACAATAGATGCTGGCATGGATGCAGAGAGAAAGGAACACTTATACACTGTTAGTGGGACTGCAAATTAGTATAATCTTTATGGAGATTCCTCAAAGAACTAAAACTAGATCTACCATTTGATCCGGCAATCCCACTACTTGGTATCTACCCAAAGGAAAAGATATCTTTCTATCAAAAAGACACCTGCACTCAAATGTCTACTGCAGCACAACTCACAATTGCAAAGATATGGAATTAACCTGAGTGCCCATTAATCCATGAGTGGATTAATAAAATGTGGTATATGTATACCATGGAGTACTATTCAGCTATAAAAAAGATGAATTAATACCTTTTGCAACAATCTGGATGGAACTGGAGACCATTCTCCTAAGTGAGGTATCTCAAGAATGGAAAAACAAACACCACATGTACTCAATATTAAATTGGAACTAACCGATGAGCACACATGCACACAAAGAGAAGTAAAACTCAGTGGAAATCAAGCAGAGGGGAGCGGGGAGAAGAGGAAGGGCAAAAACCTACCTAATGGGTACAATGAACACAATTTGGGTGATGGGCACACCTATAGCCATGACTCAAGCATTACAAAAGTGATCCACCAAAAACATTTGTACCCCCTTAATATTTTGAAATTTTAAAAATTCCATTATAAGGAAGTATCACAATTTACTGAGTGTTCCCACTTACGTTTACTAATTAGGTTGTTAACCATCTTTCACTATTGTAGAGAATGCCATGATAAACGTCTCTGGTTGATACACAAAGTGCTATTATCTCTCTGTAACACAGAGCTGGTCCAGGCAGCCAGCACACAGTGCACATGCACACACACACACACACACACACACAGGGATGCTGGTTGCCAAGGCTACATGTGGCAGCCACTTCTCCAACACAGAGAAGTGAAGTCAAAATAAGGTGAACAAGTTATGGAGAGGTTTGGGGAAATATTGAAAAAAATTCACAAATTCACCAAAGCAAATTATATCTAAAATATGAGACAGCCAAGAGAACTATGATGATCTAAATGCAGAGGTTGGAGGGATAGCTATTACTGAAAAGCATAGTCTTGCAGAGAGAAGCAGTAGAAAGTATAATAAATCAGGTAACAGAAGAGAAGCACTCTATATCCAAGGAAGCAAAATAGATGGTATCTCTTTCTTTTGCTGTTTAAATAGATAGGAATAAACAGTGGTCCAATTGTTATTTATGGATGTAGTGAATACTAGGGATAATTCTAGTCCTTAATAGTTTAAAATAGTAGTGATGTCCATTTCCATTTATTGAGCATGTACTATTTGCCAGTCTCTGTATAAGGCACTATATGTACCCCATCTCATTTAAACCTTACAACAAAGTAGATATAATTATAAACAATCAATAAATGCAGAAAATTGGGCTCAAAAGTTGAGTACCTTGCCCAAGGTCTTTCAGCAACAAGTGACTAAGCCAGAACTAAAAATAAAACTCAGTCAAGAGCCTGTTTCCTTCCAAAATATCAAGTGGCCATTCTTCAACACATTCCACAAATGGAAATGAAAACATCTCACAAAGCACTTGAAGCAAAGAGAATACAAATTTCTAAATGCATTTTGAAATGGAACTATTAATTGAAGCTGAATTTTAGCCATCCCCACATCTCTCCAAAGAGAATCTTAAAGTTGAAAGAATGTTAGAGCCTTAAAACTGCTCACAAACTTTTTCTACTTCAGAAAATCTAGTTCAAGAAAATTATCTGAAAAATAGAGACGGTGATATGCACTAGGTTGTTCATCACATTATTGACACAGCAAATGAAATGGAAATAACACAAAGGAGCAACAATAAAAACTAAGTAAAATAAAATAATTTCATTTAATGTAATATTTTGGAATCACTAAAAATTTTATGTAAAAATTGTTATTACACAGAAAATACATATCAATCCTAACAGAAACTTGAAAAGATGAATGTGAAATTGTATTGCATAATGAACACATTTAAAAATACTAATGCATAGAAGAAAAAAATTGTCCTAGGAAATAAAGCAAAATTTAATATTGGTTTCCATTCAAAGTTAGGATCACAGTAGTATTTTTCTTTGTAATTTTTGGAGTTTTTCTGATTTTTTTACTATGAATATGTACTATCTTTATGATAGAAAAAATTTTAATGGGTATTCCAAACAAAAAATGCAAAGGACCTAGGTAGACAATGCACTAGAAAAAAAAAATACACATGTATTCATTCATTGTCAAATACTTAGAGCTACCACTACATTTCCAGTAGGCAATGGATGCTGAGGACATAGGGGTGAATCAAATAGACAAAAATCCCCACCATATCAGGGCTTCTTCCTCAATGAAATCAGGACAATATGAACAAAAGCTAGAAATAACAATTTTTTAAAAACACAGAAATTCTGGAACTGAAGAACATAATGAATGAAATGAAAAATGCAATAGGCAACATCAACAGCTGACTTAATCAAAGCGAAGAAAGATTCTGAAAGCTAGAAAAGAGGTCTTTAAAACTATCCATTCAAAGGAGAAAAAAGAACGAAAAGGAATGAAGAAATTCTACAGGATTTATGGGATACTACCAAGAAAACTCATATAAGTACTGTGGGAATACCAGAAGGAGATGAGAGAGAGAGGGGCAGAAAACTCATTTAAAGAAATAATGGCTGAAAACTTTCCAAATATGGAGAGAGATATAGCTTAAAGGTCCCAAATTGTTGAACCCAAACAAGACTTTAGCAAGACACATTACAATCAAACTATCAAAAATCAAAGACAAAGAAAACTTTGAAAGCAGCAAGAGAAAAGATACTCATCACACACAGGGAACTCCCTAAGACAATAAGCAGACTTCTCAGCAGAAACTTTAAGCCAGAAGACAGTGAAATGATATATTCAAAGTGCTAAAGGAAAAAAAAAAACCTGCCAACCAAGAAACCAAGAATATTATGCCTGGCAAAAATAGTCTTCAGAAATGAAGGAAAGATAAGTATCTTTCCCAGACAAACCAAAGCTAAGGGACTTCATCCCTACCAGACCTGTCTTACAAGAAATGTTACAGGGAGTTCTTTAATCTGGAAGAAAAGGATGCTACTTAGTAACACAAAAACATATGAAAGTATAAAACTCATTGGTAAATGTCAGTACACAGTCAAATTCAGAATACTCTAGTACTGTAATGGTGGTATATGAAACACTTATATCTTTAGAATGAAGGTCAAAGGACAAAACTATTAAAAGTAATAAAAGATAAAATAATTTTAATGGATACACACTATAAAGATATAAATTGTGACATCAAAAACAAAATGGAGAAGGAAAGAGTAGAGTTTTCATATGCAATCAAAGTTTTAACAGCTTAAAATAGACTGTTATAACTATAAGATGATTTATGTAAGCTTCATGGTAGCCAACAAAGCAAAAACCTAAAATTGATACACAAAAGATAAGGGGAAAGGAATCTAAAATATGCCATGACAGAAAGTCATTAAATTACAAGGGAAGATAGTCAGAGAAGAATAAAGGAACAAAGGAAATGCAAAACAGCCAGAAAACAATTAACAAAATGGCAACAGTAAATTCTTATCTAGCAACAATTTCTTTAAATGTTAATAGATTAAATTCTCCAATCAAAAGACATCAAGTGACTGAATGAATTTAAAAAATTATACCCAATTATGTGCTGCCTACAGGAGACTCAATTTAGCTTTAAATATAGGCTGAAAATGAAGACATGGAAAAAGATATTCCATGAAAATGGAAACAAAAAGAGAGCAGGGTAGCTATATTTATACTGGACAAAATAGACTATAAGTTAAAAATGTTACCATGAGATAAAGAAGGCTATTATATAATGATAAAGGGGTTAATTCATCAAGAAGATATAACTGTTATAAATATATCTGCACCAAACATTGGTGCACCTAAATATATAAAGCATATATTAACAAATCTGAAGGAAAAAATAGACAGCAATATAATAATAGTTGGGGACTTCATTATCCCACTTTCAAATAATAGATAAATCAACCAGACAGAAAACCAATATGGAAGCTATGAATAATCTGCACTTTAGACCAAATGGATCTAACACACATTTACAGAACATTCCATTCAACAGCAGCAAAATATGCATTCTTCTCAAGCACACATGCAACATTCTCCAGGACAGAGGATATGTGAGTTCACAGAACAAGTCTTAACAAATTTAAGAAGACAGAAATCATATCAAATATCTTTTCTAACTACAATGCTATAAAACTAGAAATCAGGAGGAAAACTGGAAAATTAACAAATATGTGGAAATGAACACACTGCTGAACAATCAATGGGTCAAAGAAGAAATCAAAAAGCAAATAAAAAATATCTGAGGCAAATTAAAATGGAAACACAACAAAACATATGGGATGTGGCAAAAGCAGTTCTAAGAGGGAAATCTATAGCAATAAAATGCCTGCATTAAGAAAAAAGAAAGACCTCAAGTAAATAACCTAACCTCAAGGAACTAGAAAAACAAGAACAAACCAAGCCCAAAGTTAGCAGAAAGAAGAAAATAAACATAAGAACAGAAGTCAATAAAATAGAGACTATAAAAATAGTAGAAAAGATAAATAAAACTAAAAGTTGGTTTTTTTAAAAGATTTTTTTAAATTGACAAACCTGTAGCTAGGCTAAAAGAAAAAAAGAGAGTCCAACAAAATCAAACATGAAAGAGGAGATATTACAACTGATACCACAGAAATACAAAGGATCCTATGGGACTACTATAAGCAATTATATGCCAACAAATTGGATAACTTCAAAGAAACGGATAAATTCCCAGAAACATATTCACCATTTTTATTCAGCCTAGTACTGGAGGGCTTAGCCAGATCAATTAGATGAGAAAAAGAAATAAAAGGCATTCAAGTTGGAAAGAAAGAAGTTAAATTATCTCTGTTTGCAGATTACATGATCTTATATATAGAAAACCCTAAAGACTCCACCAAAAAACTGTTAAAACTAATAAATGAGTTCAGTAAATTTATAGAACACCAAATCAATGTACAAAAATGTTGTATTTCTATACATTAACAAACTATCTGAAACAAATTAAAAATAATCCCATTTATAATAGTATCAAAAAGATTAAAATACCTAGGAATAAATTTAAGCAAGCAGGTAAAAGATCTGCACACTGAAAACTAGAAAACATTGATAGAAGAAATCTAAGAAGACATAAATAAATGGAAAGATATTCCATGTTTATGGATTGGAAGAATCAATATTGTTAAAGTGTTCACACTACTCAAAGCTATCTATAGATTCAATCATATCAAAATTCCAACAGCATTTTTCACAGAAATAGAAAACAAAATCCTAAAATTCATAGGAAACCACAAAATACCCCGAGTATCTAAAGCAATCCCGAGCAAGAACAAAAAAGGTGGAGGCATCACACTTCCTGATTTCAAATTATACAACAATATAGTAATCAAAACACTATAGTACAGGCATAAAAACAGATACATTGACCAATGGTACAAAATAAAGCCCAGAAATAAGCCCATAATGGAGCCCAGAAATATGTCATGAATACACAATGAGGAAAGGACAGTCTTTTCAATAAATGGTGTTGGAAAACTGGATATTCAGAAATTAGACCTTTATCTCTCACAACACACAAAACCAACACAAAACGGACTAAAAATTGAAACATAAGACCTGAAACCATAAAACTCCTAGAAGAAAACATAGGGAAAAAGCTCCTTGGCATTGGTCTCAGCAATGGTTTTTTGGACATGACACCAAAAACCCAGGTAACAAAAGCAAAAACAAACAAGTGGAGTACATCAAACTAAAAAGTGTCTATACAGCAAAGAAGGCAATCAACAAAATGAAAAGGCAACCATAGGGAGTGGGAAATATATTTGCAACCTATACATCTGATAAGAGGTTAATATTCAAGATATGTAAGTAACTCATATAGGTCAATAGTAATAAAAAACAAATAACCCAATTAAAAAATGGCCTAAGGACTTGAATAGACATTTTTCCAAGGAAGACACACAAATGGCCAACAGGTATATGAAAAAATGCTCCACATTAGTAATCATCAGAGGAATGTAAATTAAAACCACAATGAGCTATTGCCTCACACCTATCAGAACGGCTGTTATCAAAAAGACAAAAGGCGACAAGTGCTGGTAAGGGTATGGAGAGAAGGAAACCCTTATGCGCTGTTGGTAGGAACACAAATTAGTGCAGAAATTATGGAAAATGGTATGGGGGTTCCTCAAAAAATTAAAAATAGAACTACCTTTGGATCCAGCAATCCCACTTCTGGGTATATATATCCAAAGGAAAGGTAATCAGCATGCTGAAAAGCTACCTTCACTCCCATGTTCTGCAGCATTATTCACAGCAGCCAAGGTATGGAAACAACCCACGGGCCTGCTGATGGCTGAATGAATAATGAAAACGCAATATGTATATATATTATACCTATTTTTCAGCCTTAAATATTATTCAGCCTTTTGTTAAAAAAAGAAGGAAATCCTGTCATTTGCTACAACATAAATGAACCTGGAAGACATTACGCTAAGTGCAGTAAGCCAGACAAAGAATGACGAACTGTGCATGATCTCACTTACATGCGGAACCTAAAAGAGTCAAACTCATGGAAACAGACAGCAAAATGGTAGTGACCAAGGGCTGGGGGGTGGGAGAAGTGCAGAAAGGTAGGTCAAAGCGCACAAACTTTCAGACGTAAGATGAAAAAGTTCTGGAGACATAATGGCACAGCATGGTGACTAGAGTTAATAATAATGCATTGTATGCCTGAAATTTACCAAAAGACTAGATCTCAAGTTTTCTTACCACATACACACAAAAAGACAACTATGTGAGGCAACGGATATGTTAAATACCTCGACTCTGGTAATCATTTCACAATGCATATGTATATCAAAACATCACATTGTACACCTTAAATATATAGAATTTTTACCCGTTAATCATCTCAATAAAGCTGGAAAGAATCTCTGTCTTATGATAGCTTAATTTTGGTGGGGTTACAAACAGCAATTAAGATAAATAAGTAAAACATATATTAGCTGAAGAGTGATAAGGGTGTGGCAAATTGTTGGCAAGGGTACAAGTTGAGATAGGAAGGCCACGGAAGGCCTCACTGAGAAAATGACACTTCAGGAAAGACCTAAAGAGAGCAAGAAGCCAGTCATGCACGTGTCTGGGAGGAGAACACATCAGGCAGATGCACCAGCAAGTGCAAACGTGAAACTGTTAGGCTGTTAGAGATTCTCCAGGGCCCAAAGACCCCCTGGTGTTAAAAGTGAAACCCGATTTCCTGCCTTCCCTCTTTGCTAAGGATGGCATGCAACTCGAGTTGTTGTATGAAGCTGCCAGGTGTCTTGGGCTAGGAAACAAGCAAGAGGTGTTTCGAGCATCCTAGCTTGGGTGGAAGGGAGACTAGAAGAGGTCTTGGAAAGAGGGCCAAGGAGGTGCCCCCGCAGGAAAGCCAAGCAACATGTTGGACCAGGGAGAGGCTTCGCCTCAAGTGCCTGCCCCGATCTTCGGAGAGAAGCTGCCTGGAAGAGTCTTAAAGGTCCTGAAGCTGATCTGAGATCAGTGGCTGTCTGCCCTCACAGCCAGATGGGGAAACTATGGCATGCAGCAGTGACATCCTAGAGCCTGGGGTGAGATTTTGGGATAAGGAAGCACTAACAAGAAGGCTGCATTGTAAAAGGAAGTGCCTAAGTGCAACAGGGAGATGGACAAGGCAATGAGACGTAATATTTTTGCTGGGATTCTGCCTTGTGTCTGTCATTGGTAAGTTGACATGGAGCAGACCATACTAAATGTAACACACAGGCTCATTTATTCATCTAATAAACATTACGTAAGGACTACTGTGTGCCACACACTCTTCTAGTTTCTGAGTATACAGAGGGAAACATGGCAGACAAGGTCCCTGCTCACATCGAGCTTACAGTTCAGAGATGCAGCCTGGAAATTCTGGAGTCCTCCAGCACGAGAAAGCAGTCTGTCCGGAGGCTATCACTGCAGAGGATGGGAGCTGAACCAAGGAAGCACCCCTTTCTCTCTTCTCCTTGATCTTCTTCCTCCGCAACCTAGCCTTCTCATAACAATTCAAAGAAAGAAAAATCACTGCCCAGTAAAATTTTACAATGAAGGAATAAAGATTTCCCTTTTGACCCAGACGTAGTCATAAAAAAGGTCCAAGTACCCTATGATATCAGTATCTCCTCCCATAATTGTGGCTACTGTAACCACGGCAAAGATTTACACGTGCAGAGTTTATCATCATTACCATTTTGCAACCTGCAATTACCATGTACACAGTTCACCAGCTTAAAATTTGACATCTTTTTAGCATGTTTTCCACAGCATTAGCTGAAAAGATGCAAAATGCAAATTATGTCAGTATAGATCAGCCTTGTGAATATGCAGTATTTACTAGTCAATGAAATAAACAAGAGAAAAATGCTTGTCAGCAATACGAGTAACAAATCGTGACTCAGAAGACATTTAAAAATGCCCCTATGCTTTGGCCCAGTAATTCTAGTCTGGAGAATTAACAACTGTAAGAAAATACTGCTGAATGCAGGGCAAAAATTTTATAACCAAAGATGGTCAATTTGGCATCATTTATAAGAAAAAAGAAATTGGAATAAGCTAACTGCCCCCAAATAGGGGACAAATTTTAAAAATTACAGTAATCCTTATGATGGAATAATAAGCAATTGTTAAAATATAACAATTATCTATTACCGTTGTAGATTGGATTATTGGTCCCAATCTTCACTCCCCCATAGTTTTACTCTACACCCACATGCGTGCCATGGCCTCTCGGCCAGTGGAGTATATCGACTTTGGGTTCTCCTGATCATGTGATTTTCTTCAGCCAATGGGATAGTAACAGACATGATATAAGCAGAAATGTGAAATGTGCCTACACAGTTAGGCTTTACCTCTTGCACTTCTGTTATTACCATGAAAAGGACTTAGTCAATGTTTCTTCTGCATCTCCAGCCTGGGCTGCAGTCCCACAGATGCATAAGCAAGAAATAAATGCTTATTGTTGTATGCCACTGAGTGATGGGTTGGTATGTTATGCAGCAAAAACTAACTGATAAAACTAGGGAAATGTGTAGCTACATGGACCCTTGCACTATGTAAGGTAAAGACACAGTAATAAATATTTATTGAAGGAACAGGAGAATGTTCACGTGACATTGTTGAATGAAAAGTAGAGTAAAAATTGTATTTGCAATGTAAAGAAAAAAAGATCTGCGCTTTAAAAGAGAGCACTAAGAAATCCATCAAAATGATGATTGTTGACAAAATTTTCAAGTTTCCTAAATTTCTCAATTTTTTAATAATAATCATGTGTTAACAATATAAAGAATGAAAATACAGCACCATAACTGAATTTGGCTAACATTCTATTTATCTAAAGATAAACTAACCTTAGAAGGAGGAGGAAATAAAATTGATCACAAGATAAACATAAGAGTTAACAGCTGAAATGAATTAAAAGCCTATTTTTATTTATTTATTTATTGAGACAGGGTCTCACTTTGTTGGCCAGGCTACTAGAGTACAGTGGTGTCATCATAGCTCACTGCAACCTCAAACTCCTGGGCTTGAGTGATCCTCCTGCCTCAGCCTCATGAGTAGCTGGGACTACGGGCATGTGCCACCATGCCCAGCTAGTTTTTCTATTTTTTGTAGAGATGGGTCTCACTCTTGCTCAGGATGGTCTCTAACTCCTGACCTCAAGTGATCCTCCTACCTCACTCTCCCAAAGTGCTAGGATTACAGGCGTGAGCCACTGCACCTGGCCTGAAAGCCTATTAAGATATATTTTTAAAAATCAAAATCACAGCAGAAAAAAATGGGCAAACTTTAAAAAGGCAATTTTCACAAAGGACATATGAAAAAGTGAATAAAAGTTACATTGTCCAGGAATTAATATCAGGGACATTTAATGAAACTTTGAAGTTTCATTTCAAATCCATTAAATTAAGAAAACAAATCCAACAGTGCTAACACTTTTTTGAAGAGAAGTTATGGTATAATTGTTATACGTGTGCTGTGCTGGTGGCAATAAAACTTAAGACAGACGTTCGGAATGCCAATGTATCATGAGTTATAAATTATAAAGACATTCCCTTTGTTCCAGTAATCACACTGTTGGGAATTTATACTAAAGAAATAACAAGACACAAAAATTAATTTTAGCACCCCAAAATGTGCATACAAACTCCCCCAAATCCTTGGCTGATTCCTGAAATGGGCATCAGTGGGATGAGACTCCAAGGAGCCCAGTGAAACAACAGGTGAAAGATTGAAGGAGCTGAGCAGAGATTTCAGCAGCTTCCCTAGTGCTGGAGACATATAGTTTGGAGTTCAAATTAAGCCCAGTAAGTGCCAAGTACCAGTCCCAGTAAGAGCAAGTACCAAGTAAGAGTAAGTACCAAGCAAAGGCTAGAATGAAAAGCAAAATCAAAAGAGATCCATCTTAACAAAGCCTGAAACCAAAGATCTAAAGATCAACATAAACTTCCAATAATTTAATTTCCTAGTGGAATAAAATTCAACTTTCTTCAGAGAAAGACAAGCAACTGGAAATCCTACAACTGAAGAATACGATACCTGAACTTAAAAGTTTATTGGATTAAATTGTGTAGTATTCATAAAAAACATTCTGAAATAATAATGCTAGCTAATATTTATTGTGTCAGGCATGTGTTGAGTGCTTTATGTCTGCCATCTTCTACAATGTACCATCTACAATGTCTAGCACACAAAGAAAATTACTAGATATGTGAAGAAACAGAAGAATGTGTTCCATAGTAAAGAAAACAACATCCACAGAAACAAACCCAACATGATTAAGATGTTGAAATTAACAGAATCGTTAAAGAGTTTATAGGAAAAATAAATAAACATAGTGGACAAAGAAACATGAGGAGTTTCAGGATCGATATGGAAAATTTGAAAAAGAAACAAATGAAAGCCCTAGAACTAAAAAATATAATATCTTAAATTTTAAAACTCATTGAATGGAAAGAACAGACTAAATAATGCAGAAGAAAGGGTCTGCGAACTTGAAGACAGAACAATAGAAATGTATCCAAACTGAAGCAGAGTAAGAAAATATACTTAACACACAGATACACACACAAATGAACAGAATCTCCAATTCTGTGGAATGGTCTCAGTTGGCCTGAAATACGTGTCACTGGAGCACTAGCAGCAGCAAGGAGAGAGAGAAAGGGGAGAGGGAGAGACAGTATGGCAGGAAATAGGAAAAATATTGGCCAAAATTTTCCAAATTTGATTTAAAACATCAATCCACAGTCCAAAAATGCTCTGCAAAGAATAAGAGCAAAGAATAAAAGTGAAGAAAACCACACCTTTACACATCACAGGCAAACTTATAAAAGCCAAAGACAAAGAAAAATCCTCAAAACTTCCAGGGATAAAAAGACACATTACATACAGAAGAACAATTATTTGAATGACAACAAAAAAGTCAAGAAGATAATGGGATGATAGCTTTAAAGTGCTAAAAAGTATTTGTCAACTTACAATTCTAAGTCCAATGAAAATACCCTTCAAAAATGAAAGTGAAATAAAGATCTTTTAATTGAATAAAAGCTGAAATGGTTTGTTATTAGCAGGCCTGCATTATCAGAAAGGGTAAAGGACGTTTTTCTGGCTGAAGGGAAAATGCTATATGATAAAACTTTGAATCTACAGGAAGTAATTAAGAGCACTGGGAATATTATATATGTGGGTAAATATAAAACTTTTTCTTTTAGAAAAACAACTGATATTTAAATAAAAAATTATAACCACATAATATAAATTTATATCACATATAGAAATAAAAATATATGACAAAATAGAACAAAAAATCGGGGAAGCGAATTATACTGTTGTAAATTTCTTTCATTGCATATGTAGGGGTATAACAATGCAAGTTAGACCATGATAAGTTAAGGGCATATATTGTAATCCCTACAGCAACCACTTAACAAATACAAAGCGATTTAGCTAAAAAGCCAATAGTTAAGATAGAATGAAAAACACAAATTATTAGACTAACAAAAAATACAAAAAGGAACAAAGGAAGAGCAAAGAATAGAAGAAACAAATAGAAAACATATAGTAAGGTGGTGGAATTAAACCCAACTACATCAATAATTGTACCACACACAAATGAACTAAATACTCCAATTAAAAGGCAGAGTTTTTCAGGAAAAATACGAAAGGAAGATCCAACCATATGCTGTTGAAAGTGATATTTAAATTCATAGATATGACTAAATTAAAAAGCTGCTGTGACCATATTTATAGCAGCCATGTAGAATTCAAAACAAGTAGTGTTTCTGGAGATAAAGAGAATACTCCACAATGAAAAAGGGGTCAATTCAAGAAGACATAATAATCCTAAATGTGCATATAACTATTAACATAGTTTGAATATGCATTATCACTGGCAAAACTAAAGAGAATAGAAAAATTTACAATCATACATAAAGATGTTAGCACTCCTATCTGGGTAATTAACTTTTTCAAAAGCAACAAAACTCCATAAGGGACACAGGAGACTTAAACAACCGTAAGTGACATTTATAGAACACTACACCAGTAACTGTAGGCATCAAGTGCGCATGGCATGTTTACCACCGCAGATCAAATGCTGAGTCATAAGTCTCAATAAATTCCAAAGGGTTGAAAATAAACAGAATTGGGGGAGCCTGAGACAAAGGAGAGAGGTGAGTCTTTCCGGATGCCTGCTGTAGGTTTCTCAGCGTCTCGGTACTGGAATGGTAGGGGTGAAAGATGACAGTACGGGGACAGGACCGAGAGGAGCTCGGGTAAGGGGGTATGTGCAACGTGCAAAGAAGAGGCAAGTCAAGGATGCTCTGAAGTGTTAGCCTGAGCAGCCAGAAAAAGGAACTGCTGCTCGCTGAAGCAAGGAGGACTGGAGAGGGAGCAAATTTGGGAACGGGGAGAGAAGCAAGAGTGCAATTGGAGGACACAAAACATGGGGTTTTTACCAGATATCAGGGTAAAAACTTGGGATTGCCAGTTAAGAATTTGAGTCTGCAGGGTACAGGTTGAACCTGCGAACAACAGTAACAAAAAAGAGGATGTCATCAGCATATAACACACTGGTGGTTTTTTAAAACACATATTACTTTCAATTCATCTCAAATTAACACCCTACTTGACAACCTCTTCCCTGTGGTCTTCAGCCATAGACTTACATTGGAATCTAACACAGTATTCCCATTAATTACAAACAGATAAATGCATACAGAGAGATCAGGAGTGGGGAATCTCCCACGAGGGTAACTCAGAGGCACAGGCCCAGAAACAAACTAAATTGCCAGCCTGCAGACCAGGGCCTCACCTTGTGTTTTATTTACGGGCTAAGAAAGAAAAATAATAACAAATTATAGTTTTGTTTCTCTTCCTACTCATCACATCACAGAAATTAAAGGAACTGGTAAAAGAGAAGTTCTGAAAGATTTATAACCACAGTTTAACACCATGATACCTCAGAAAGATCAGAAACGTTTGCTATTTTCTGGAAGAAATAAAATGCCAGTGCAAATCATTTTCAAATGCAAATCCAAAGCAAGCTTAATTCTGGTTAACACATGAAAGGTGTGTTCCACTAAGCTTCTTTGATTCTCTGGGAAGATTGATGGCGTAATTATACACTAGAGAGGAGGGTTAAGAAACTGTTGAAACTTATTAAATATGACATGCAGCAACTTTTCGATTTTGCTGGAAAAGTGTGCTTAAAAATAATTACATTTTAAATGGAATTTATAAATATCTTAGATCACTTAAGTGAACGGTAGAGAATTCTGCTGCAGCACGATTTTGTTGAGTTTGATAAGCTCTATTGCCTATAAGTGGAGACTCACTGGCATTTTCCACAGGATCAAGGGGCTGGAAGATCTATAAAGCATCTGTAGGTGTATTTATGTGCATATTTACATCAATGTATAGTGATTAAAAAGAACTGTAGATATGTATGCAAACATATCCAGCAGTATGTGCATTTATGACCTTCCTCCCTTTCTTTGGATTAAAATGTCTTCCTGGCCACCAATTTCTTCCCCTGCCAGCCCATCCTTTAGTCTGCAGCTAGCATGATCATTCTAAAATGAAAACCTGTTCATCTCACTCCCCAGATTAAAACCATAGTGTTTCCTCGTCTCCTACTAACAGAGCCGGCTTTATGGGGGTGCAATCTGTGCATTCCTAGAGACCTCTGGGCTCAGAAGGGCTAGGTGCTGGGTTCAGTGCTCTACTGTTGATCTTATCTCTGGAATTTTGCTTTGGGAGCAATTACGATGGAGCATGCGCAGGAGCAGAGGCAGCACGTGCTGCACTGTGCTGTCGCCATCCTCTGTCACATGCAAGCATGCACGCTTTTACGATCCTCTTTCATGCACAAGAATGCATGCTTTCATGATGCTCTGTCACGCCCAAGAATGCATGCTTTTATGATCCCGTCACGCCCAAGAATGCATGCTTTTATGATCCTCTATCACGCCCAAGAATACATGCTTTTATGATCCTCTGTCACGCCCAAGAATACATGCTTTTATGATCCTCTGTCACACGCAAGCATGCATGCTTTTATGATCCCCTGTCACACGCAAGAATGCATGCTTTTACGATGCTCTGGGAGCACAGCCTTCTGTGGACTCGCGATGTGTGGAGGTTCAGCAAGACCCCAAGAGAGCGCCAGGTAAGTGGGTTTCAATTACAGCTGAGTAAGCCGTGGCACTGCCAGCCCTGGGAGGCTGCGTGTTCTGTTCCCACCAGAACTTGCTCCACGCGAGGGAAGGAGGCGGCAGCGGTGTTCTCAGCCTGGACAGCCAAGGAACCCTCCACACCCTCCCGTACGCGTGTCTGCCTGCGTCCAGATCCCGCCTCTCCACAAGGACACCAGTCATATGGTATTAAGGCCCACCCCGGTGACCTCGTTTTAACTAGGTTCCCTCTGTATCTCCAAATAAGGTCACATTCTGAAGTAAGGGGGTGGTCAGGGCTTCAACAGGTTCTATTTTGGGAGACACAATTCAACCCACAACACTGGGCATCCGAAGTCTTTTCCGTTCTTGCGCTCAAGCACCTAGGATGAAGCACACGTTCCAAGGGCCGGGGCTCAACAGCCGTCCTCCCTAAGCCCTGCCCTGCAGCCCCGTCTCTCCGTGGAGGCCGCCGGGACATCTGGGAAGAGGCGACACCACGAGGGCGGCCGCCGAACGCCCGCTGGCCCGCGCACGGGTGGGGCGAGGACTGGCCGCAGGAGCGCTGCGCTGCGTGGCGGGCACAGCGCGGCACAGGCCGCTCCCAGACAGGGGGAACGAGAAAGAAGCCCCGGACAGCAGGGACTGACAATCAGCGCGGGCAGTCGCAGCCACCTTTTCCCCCTGGCTGAACACGCCCGGCCCCTCACCTGCCTTCCCCACGTGTGTTGCGCCACCGAGCGTTGCGCCACCGAGCGTTGCCAGGCGTCGTCCCCAGCGGGGCGCACTGCGCGAGGAAGCCGTGGACGTAGGGCTGCCTCACTCTGCTCTCTCCGCGACCGTGTCAGACCACCCCGTGCTCCAGAGGAAGAAACTGAGGCTTGAAGAGGTTATGTAATTGGCTGAAAGTGACAGCCAATACGTAGAAAAAGCAAGACTTGAACCCAGACCTGTGTAACTCCAAAAGCTGTGCTTTTAAAAAACCTCCATGTAATGACCTTCAGTCACAAAATTATAATAAACCTTACATAGCTCTTATTACTGCCAGACTATGTAAGCATTTTACATATATTAACTCAATTTACTACTCACACTGATTTATGAAGTAAGGACCACTTAACCCCCATTTTACAGATGAGGAAACTGAGGGTCAGAGAGGTGATGAAACTTACTTGGGATCACTCAGCTAGTTAGTAGTAGAGCCAGCAGTCAACTCCAGGCAGTCTGGCTCCAGGGTCTGTGCCCTTAACCACTGTGCTATGTAAGGGGCACCCCCACTGGAAGATTCCACGACGGACCTGGGCAGGGGTCCTGGTACATCCCAGATACACATAAGCCCAAGGCCCTAGCCGTCTCTAAGCCAGGCTGCAAGGTGGAGTGTGGTTTTAGGGAACATGCTGCAGCTCCCACGTCGGGAAGAAAGTGTGGTGCTCACAGTCCTCTAAGAACCTGCTGTTCCTTTGAACTATCACACAAACACCCAAGCTGGGCATGCCCTGCAGACCTCCGCACAGCTCCGTACACCTGCCGTCCAGTACTGCTGCTCATTCATTGACAAATCCATTCCAAAATTATCCGTAGAACAAGTCACAAACTAAGAGTCTACAAAAGGTTAACAATATCACTGATGACTGTAGTTAATAATAATGTACTATACTTGAAATTTGCCAAGAGAGTAGACTTGAAATGTTCTCACCACACATACACACACACACACAAAAGGTAACTATGTAAGATGATATGTTAATTAGAAAAAAAATCTTACCACGCTGAACATCATTGTTCTGCATACATCTTACTTAATCTCTACTTCATCTTACTTTCTATTTATGTAAGTCTCAATCCATCTCCAAAATAAAACAGAGACATAAAGTTCCCCTGTGAAAAGCTCTATTAAAATAATAGCCAAGATAGAGAAAAGTATTGGGAAAGGCTGCCATGAGGTGAAGGGTTTTTCAGTTATATAGAAATCAGTGAGACCAAGCACCACAATTTTATCACCTGAGACTACTTAGTCAACCTCTTGGAACTCCGATATCCCCAGGTATAAAATGGAGTTAACACTGTTATTCTGAAGACCAGATAACATTGTGTATGAAAAATGTTTGGCCCATAATAGCAGGTGTTTATTAAGTATAATTTTGTTTTCCTTTCCACCAGGCTTCCTCTTTTCGATACTGGGCCTATAACCTTTCAAAGGTTACGGAGGGATTTTTCTTTGTCTTTTCTGGCAAACATTCAAGGACAAAAGGCTACGATGACAGACACTTTCTAAAGCAGTGGGACCCACACTAGACACCACAAGAGTCACAGGCCCTGTCCTCACGGAGTCTACAGTCTTACAGGGGAGACAGACGTTAACAAAATATTCACAAGAATAAATGCAGAATTACAACCGTGGTAAATGAAATGGAGGAGCATGTGGCAACTTGCAGGGGGCTTCTGGGGGGGCTTGACGCAGCCTAGGAACCAGGTAAGGCACCTTGCAGAGGAATGAGTGGGCGATGACTAAGCCAAATGGGGTGGTACGAAAACAGCATTTCTGGAAAGAGAACAGCATGTGGTAAGGCCCTGGGGCAGGAGTAATCTTTCAAGAAACTGAAAGAACGGTCGTGCGGTTGAAAAGTATAGTAACAACATTGATCCTAAGAGGAAGAAAATGGCTAACTATGGTAAGGTTGCCACGTGCCAGGGACTAGGCCAAGAACTTGAAGCTCACTGACTCATTTAGCTCGAGCAGTGAAGCACACAAGTGAGGTGAGATGGGAGCGGTGGGTGGGTTTCAGACCATACGGGGCCTTGAAGACTATGTCACAGAGTCTGATCTTTTTCCTAAGAGCAATGGCATCCACTGAAAAATGTTAAGCACGCAACTGACACGATCATATTTGCGATTTAAAGCTATGTTCTGGCTCTTGGGTAGAAGATATTCTGAAAGTGCCAAAGGGCGTACTGGGAGACCAGGCAGGAAGCTCCACGGAAGTCCGAATAGACATGATGTTTAAATAGAGGTGGTGGTGGTGTGGCTGGAAAGGTAGGGCGTATTTGAGGGATATTTAGGAAATAAAATCAACACGCTCAGGTGCCCAAGAGGATCTGTGGGCAAGAGGGAGGTGGAAGTGTCAGGGAAAACCTGAGATATTTTGGCTTCTGCACCTGGATGGATAATAACACTATATACTAAATCGGGAAATTCTGGAAGAAAATGCGTTTGGTGACGTCATGTTGAATTTGAGATATTAATTCTTTTGAGACATCCAAGAGGAATTATAAATAGGAAACCAGAAGTTTGGAAACCAGATGAAAAATCTAAATTAAGCTAATCAATGATGGAGTCCCTGCCATACAGGAATATGTGGCAGCTATTCATTTATTGTCTCTCAGGTCCAAATCAAATTTGTGATACCAGAGCTGGACCCTGTAGACATTTCTGCTTTTCCAGCAGACTTCGTGTCAGGCATTGCCCATAGAGGGTGCAGGCGAGACACTGCAAAGGCAGAGTCAGGGGGGGATTCTCCTTCCCCCTGCAGGGCGTTGTGTTCCAACCGGCATCCAGTACACTGATGTGCAGGGGGCCTCGCAGCCCTCGCCCCAGTGGCACTCACAGATCAGGTGCAGCCGGTACCTTCCAGCAAGCGTCTGCCACCCAGTGGGCTGCCTGTTCTGGCAACAGTGCCTTCTCCAAAGAGATCCGAATCACAGCCTTGGTGTAGAGGGGGGCTGTCTTCTAAGTTTCTGAGTTACTTTCCTTGTCCGCTCTCCCTCAGCCCTAGACGGAGGAGCTGTTTTTCTGGAGTTGCTACTTCTCTACCTCCTGGAGTCCTTTTTCACTTTTAGTACTTACCCTTTTTACTGCTTGCTACTTCTTCATATTACGTTTCCCCTTTTTGAAAACTAGTGTGGTTTCTGGCTCCTGACTCAACTCTGACTGATACAGAACGCCTGAACATGCAGAGGCTGGCAAGGTCACCTAGGGAGACAGTGCAGAGAGCTAAGGGAGAGGCCCAGTTGCTCAGTCGTGAGAAGCTCCAAGCTTTATTGCAAGCTGAGAAAGCCAGCCTTGCAAAGGAGATGGAGAAGGAACAGCCAGAAAAGTAGGGGCAAACCCAGAAGAGTGTAATGTTATGGAAACTAAGAGAAAATATTGTTCCAATAAATAATAAACATAAATCTTAAGGTGGAGTAGGTTTTTTTATACACAAAAGTATAAACCATGAGGACAGTTTGGTAAGTATGAATGCATGAAAATGAAGACAGTTTTGATGTCAATAGAGATTTTTAAAAAGGACTTGAAAAATGAAATCACAAAACGAGAAAATATTTGCAACACATAACTGACAAAAAAGTGTCATTACAAATATATAAATAACTACAAATCAACCAAAAAACACACTTCTAATAGAAAAATTAACAAAGCTATGACCAGGCACTTCACAATAGCAGAACGATGACTGGGAAACAAATATAGAAAGAAACTTCCACCTCTTTAGTGAAGAAATGCAATTTAAAACAGCAATGAAATATTATTTTATGCTCATTTAATTGGGAAATATGAAAAAACTCAGTAATACTTCATAGTGGCAAGGAAATAAAAGTATGCTGTCTTGTGTGGTATCTACTAGCCACCTGTGGCTTTCGAGCACTTTCAATGCAGCTAGCCCAAATTAAGACATGCTGTATGAATAGAATACACATTCAATTTCAAAGACTTAGTGTGTATAGGGTAATGTAAAACTCCCATTAATAATTTTGATATTGATTACACATTGAAACAATAGTATTTGGGTATATTTGGTTAAGTAAAATGTATCATTAAAATTAAATTCACCTATTTCTACTTTTATAATGTCATGACTAAAAAGTTTAAAATTGTATATGTGGCTCACATTTGTCAACTAAATCATATTTGTTTTGAACAGGGCTGATGTAGAGCAATGGCAACGCCTGTGCCTGGCTTGTCAGAGTGTGCACTGATACAACCACTTTGGAAAACAATTTCCCATTAGCTTACAAAGTTGGACATGTACCTACTCTAGGACCCAGCAGTTCTCCTAAGGAATATGTCCCAGAAAAGATCTTGCATATGTGCACCAGGAGAAATATACAAAATTGTTCACAGCAGCACTGTTTATGACAGTTAAAAACCAGAAACAGTACAAACGTTCAGTGTCAGAAGAAAGGGTAGGTGAATTATCATGTAGTCACATAACTGAACAGTAGCGAAAGTGAATAGGATAGAGGTATTCACAGAAGCAAGGATGAAGCTTAGAAACTCAATCTTGAGTGAAAACTGAAAACTACAGAAGAATACATAAAATATGCTGCCATTTTTATACATTTCAAAAACAATAAAAACGAAGCATTGCATTATTTAGGAAGGAGAATGCATGGGAGGGGGTGGGTGGGGGAGGCATGTCCGTCCTTCTGAATAGTTCATCGGTGAATTATGTTTTGTGTGTCCCAGAAAGACACAACTTATGATTATCTGCTGTTTTCAAAAACAAAAGGATCATAATGACCCTAGTCAGAGCTATTTAACTAAAATGATGACGAGAAGCCAGGTGTAGTGATTGGAGGAGGGAGTTATCATTGAGAAACTGAAGACACCAAGTGAAGACTGTCTTTTCATGAAAGTGAGGAGACTTGGATAGTAGGTCTAGGGTGGCACAGGTATTAGGGAGGGCTTGCTTTTAAAATAGAAGGCTCACACCTACACGTAAGTACTGAGGACAGGAGTTCTGCTTCTGGTGGACTGGAGTATTTTTGGTCAACCTTCCTGCTAAGAAGAACTATAACAACTATATAAAATATATTTTTGAAAAATCTATTTGAAGGAATTACAGAGCTATCAAGGGAAGAAGGAACTGGAGGCCAAATATCCAGGAGAAAGTAAAGCTCAAAGAAATCGGCCCAGCAAGTGGCACCTGCCAAATCTGAGGGTAGATTCCAAGAGGCTGATAATCCAGGCAGGCGTTGGAAGAACTCACAGGTTTTGGGGGAGGGGACAAACACTTAAATCAAGAACTTACCAAAGAGGAGGAGGCTTGGTAAACACCCCAAGCTTTCAATAAGAACACCAAGGGGTTAACCTCTAACAGTAAGTGTCAAATAGTTTTAGACCAGCCCTTGCAGGATTTCAAACTATCTGAGTCTCTGTGAGGATTCAGGATGAAACCTGATTCTGACCACTTCTAGCATAGCTGCCCGCAAAGAGCAGAAGGTAAACGTTTCTGAGGAAATATAGTATCATTGAAAGCCTCAAGTTATCTCTATACTATTTCCTAATATAATGTCCAGCATGAATAAAAAAACAGGCAAATTAGAAGACAAGATATGTATAAAATAGTAGACAATAGAAATAGACCCATAGGGTCATCAAATAATACAATTATCAAACACATCTTCTAAATGAACTTGATCAATGTTTAAGAAATTAAAAGCTACGTTTTGAGAATTTCAGCTGATACTTAAAAGCCATTAAAGAGAACTAACTGGTAATTGTAGAACTGAAGAACACAATAATAGTAAGAACTTAATGGTCATACTTAGTAGCAGAAAGTCAGACCCAAAGATATTAAAAAAAGAAATAAGCCAGAAGAAAATATTCAGGCTAAAAACAGAGACAAAAGGACAAAAAATACAGAAATACTGTCAGAGCCATATGGGACATAGTGTTAACATAATACCTTTGTAATCTGAGTCTGATAATGTGAAGAGAAAGAAGCAATGTCAGAAGACAAAACAAAAATCCTCCAAAACTAATAAAGCCACTAAGTCACAGATTTAAGAAGTACTAGCCACAAGCAGAAAATAGCCAGAATATCATACCTATGTACATCATGGTTAAATTTCTGAAAATGAAATATAAAATCCTAAAAGCAGCTAGACAAGAAAAACATATAAGCTTAAAAGGAACAAAAATAGTACTGACAGCTTTCTTTTAATCAGAAACAATGGAAGCCAAAGACAATAAAATCATATCTTCAAAATGCTACAGAAAAAGACTGCTCACACAGAATTTGATAGCCATCAAAGCAACCATTTATAAGTAAAGTCTAAATAAAGACATTTTCAGACAAATAGAAAGTGAAAAAATTTGTCACCAGAAGGAATCACTAAAAGAAATGCTAAAGAAAATACTTTAGCCAAAGAAAAATAATTCCAATGAAAACTCTTAAGTGAAATAAAGAATAAAAAGTAGAATATGTGAGTAAATATAATCAATTAAATTAAAAACCTAGAAAAAGAACAGTAGATTAAACCAAAAAGTATACAGAAGAAAACAATTAAAAAGAGAATATAAATCAGTGAATCAAAAAGCACACAAATAAAATTTAAAGCCAAAAGCTACTTTTAAATTTTAAATACTGATAAACCAAGCAAGACCAATCAAGGAATATAAATGAGAAAAAAAAGCACAAATTACCAAAATTAGAATTGAAAAAGGAGACATCACTACAGATCCTACAGACATTGGGAAAGACAATAAAATGATATTATGCCAATACATATGAAACTTAGAAATAATACCAGAACTTCACAAATTCTTCCAGAGTTTGACATACTTCCCAATTATTTTAATGAGGCTAGTACAACCTCAATACAAAAACCTCATAAAGCCATTAAAATTGTACTCTTTCTTCCTATTCTCTGTTAGAGTTTGCAGAGGATTAATATTATTTCTAAAGTTTGGAAGAATTCACTTATGAAGACATCTAGGCCTAGACTTTTTCTCACAGGAAAATTTTATTAGAGATTCAGTTCTTTAATACGTATAGAGCTGTTCCGATCTTTAAATTTTCCCTGTATTAATATTGGTAAGCTGCACTTTTACAGGGTAGTTATTTTATCTATTTCAAATGTATTGAGATAATGTTTATAATATCTTCTTATGAAAAAATTATAAACAAAATATTAGCAAACCAAATCTAAGCATATAGTATATCATGAAGTGGGGTTTATCCCAAGAATGAAAAGTTGACTTAACATTTAAAAATCAATCAGTGTAATTCCTCCCCTGATCAGAAAAAGGAGAAAAGCCATATATCATGTCAACAGATACAGAAAAATCATTTGCTTAAATTCAGTCCCCAATGATAACAAAAGCTCTCAGCAAATCAGGATAGAAGGAAACTTCTTCAATGTGACAAAGGGTGTCTACAATAACAATATAGCTAACATAATACAATACTTAATTGTAAAATAGTGGATGCTCTTTGCTTGAGGGAGGGCTGGTTTTGGTAAGTGTGCCAGTCAGGATAGGCTGGGTTATGCTGTGGTAATGACCAACCCTAAATGTCAGTGGCTTAAGACAGCAAAGGTGTCTGTCTCACACTCACGCCATGTCTCACTGCAGGCTGGCTGGTAGTGGATACGACCTCTGATCCATGTTGTTCTCACTCTGGGAACCAGGCTGACGTAAGTTCTACCATTTAGATCACTGTGGTTGCTCCAATATAGAGAGACACAAAGCGACACCCACTGGTTCTTAAATACTTCCTTCAAGATGTGACACACATCACCTCTGCTCACATTGACCAAAACAAGTCACATGGCCCCATATAACTTCATGGAGACAAAGAGGGATAATTTTTTTGTATGCATGGAAGAAAGGGGGAACAGGATGTTGGTGAACAGTGGTAGTGTCCCACACTGAAGGCAGGGCACATTTATATTAACCACTTCACAGATGGATTCCTTCTGGAGATGAACCAGAGGCCAAAATCTTCCATGAATAAGGGCAATCCAAGGAGGTCACAAAAACCAAGGACTGAGAGGAAGAAGATTCCAGGATTGGTAACAACATTGACCTCCATGTTTATCCTGGTGGCTCCGGTCTCCCTTGACAGTCTAATACAGTCTGTTTTTCTCTTCTCGCGTAGTTCAAGTCTCCGGAGGAATTCTCCTCTGGCATCCTACACTATTTGTCCTCATTGTTGCGAGAGCTAGAATATCCCTTTAGAGCAGTGGTCCCCAACCTTTCTGGCACCAGGGACTGGTTTCACAGAAAACAATTTTTCCAGGGGTGGGGAGGGCTGAGCTCAGGCGGTGACGCGAGCGACGGGGAGCAGCTGTAACAAAGATGAAGCTTCCCTCCCTGGCCCACCGCTCACCTCCTGCTGTGTGGCCCCTGTTCCTAAGTCTCATGGAAGATAGTTTTTCCACAGACCGGGGGGAGGTGGGGGCAGGGAGGGGTGGCCAAGCTCTGTGGCCCAGTCCCTAACAGGCCACGGACCAGTGCCGGTCCATGGCCTGGGGGTTGGGGACCGCAGCTGTAGAGTGTTAGGACCCTCAGTGCTCTTTGTAGAACAGTTTCTTCATCTCTCTCTGCCACTGCTCAAAGCCCAGATTTTAGATAACTCTGTATTACTAAGAGTACTTTTTCCTTTCAATTATCTCAGGAAAAGGCATAAGCTCAGCGCTAGCTTATGCTGTCTGATCCCCCTAAAATACTGGTTCTTCATATCTTGAGGCATTTAAACCCTTCCATTGAGACTCACCGTAAATTCTGCCTCCATCCTAACACCTATTCAGCCCAGCTCACATTACGGGAGAGCCATCACCCCTCTCCCCACCTTTTTGATGTCCTATAGATCAGGATTCTATATTACCCAGAAAACAATGGTGAAAAGCTCTGCCTTCTCTCTCAATGGGAAGAGAAGTGATATCCCAAGTAAGGGGTGGGGAACCTGCAGCCTTAAGGCCACATGTGGCCTTCTAGGTCCTTAAGTGTGGTCTTTTGACTGAATCCAAATTTTACAGAATAAATACTTTTATTTTTATTAATACACTTTTGTTCATCTTTTATATTTTCATTTTATTTTTAAAATGAATGTATTTAAAATACCAAAGAATAAATTAAGTTTCAACAAAATGGTCCTCCCAGATTGACCAGCACAATTAGAACATTAGTAAACCCTAAGGGCTAAATTGATGGCTGCTACAATTATGATTTAGTTCTAACTCCCCCTGCCTGACTGGCGCCACTACTGCACAAGGCTCGCTGGTGGGAGTATATGGGGGTCAAGAACGCCAGTCTGTTCTCAGCTTTTAACAGTGGTGCACTGTGTTTCTGTTTGAAGTGGAATTTGTGAACAGTTGCACAGCTCGACAGTATTTTTTAATTCTGTCTGCTTAACAGCCCATCACGTCAAAGAAGACCAAGAGAACGCTAAAGGAAGAAAACAGATTTTTTAATAAGGATTGGGAATTGCAATATTATCTTGTTTCCACTAAAGATAAGATGATTTCCTTGCTTTGTGATACTGCAATGTCAACATTAAAGAAATTCAATGCTTATCAGCATTATAACACTCATAAGGACCACAAATATTAATATTTTAAATTAGAGGGAGAGGCACAAAAGGTTATATTGCAGAAATTAAAAGATGAAAAGCAAAAGCAAAGACAGTTCTTTCAAGTAGCAATAAGACCTGGAAATAATGCCAACGAAGCAACTTATAAAGTAGCTTATATACTCGGGGGAAAAAAGGGAAGTCATTCAGTGATGTAAAAATTGTGAAAGGATGCATTGTCAAAGTCTGCAGGATGCTTAGACCCCGATAATGTTTCAAAGTACAAACAACTGCCTCTTTCAAGGAGAACCATAACTGATCGGCAGCATGAATTAGCCCTCAACTTAACAGAACAACTTCATACAATACTTCAAAAGGAAAATAGATATTATTCAATAGCTTTGGATGAATCAACTGATACTCCTGACTCAGCACAGGTTTTATACTTCATTCAGGTCATAACAGAAGATTTTCTTTGCTATGAAGAGTTACTCACTTTGGGCACTCTTGCGAACAGAACACGGGGAATAGATATCTTCAACAACTTTCAAGATAAACGTCGTGAAGTTGGACTGAATCTGGTAAATTTAGTGAGTGTATGTACAGACAGTGCACCTTCCATGACAGGAGAATATGAAGGGTTTATTGCACAGATTAAAAAAGTATTAACAGATCCAGATATTCTCATTTCTTTTCATTTATCTTGCATCAGCAAAATCTCTGTGCTAAAGCTACTATTTTAAGTGACACTTTGCAACAAGTTATAAGTATCATTAAGTATAGTCATGCAAATGCAACACAGCATCTCAGTTTCATAACATGCTAAAGTTGAACAATGAGCTATTCAGTGTGGATTTGCCCTATCATTCTAAAGTGCGTTGGCTATCACAGGGACAGGTGTTAACAAAAATTTTATCTCTGCAAGAAGAGATACTTAAATTTTATGAAGAACAGAATCAGCAATGTGAATTATTGAAAGAAGATTTCTATAGGAATGCAGCATTTCTGTGTGATATTATGTCAAAAAAATGACTTGAATATTTCTTTGCAAGGTAAAACTAAGTCTATATATGGTATGTGGCAAAATATCCAAGCATTTCGAAAAAAAGCTGTCTTTTCTCAAAACATTTTTCTTCAAAAGGAAATTTCGGATGAACATTTTCCCTAGTTAGCAAAGGTCATTGATGAGCAGGATGATATATGTGAATCATTTGAAGAATACACAGCTGTTACAGACCTATTAATTGGAGAATACAATGAAAGTTTCACTGACTTTGAGAATCATGACATCACACTTGAATTAGCATTTTAGCCTCATATAGTTGATATCACCAAGGCACCTAAAGAACTATAGATGGAATTGATTGAGCTCTCAGTAGATGACATTTTAAAGTCATTGCTTGATGCTAAGAAATATCCAATTGAAATATGGGAAAATGCAGAATACCCACACCTTCGGCAACATGCCTGAAAAATGCTTTCTTGCTTTTCAACTCATTGCTGCAAATCTACATTCTCCTACCTAACCCAAATCAAGATGCCCTTAAGGTCACAAATGACTGATACCCACCTAGAAGATCAACTGAAACTGCAGACCTCCATGCTGCAACCAAATATTCAAATGCTTTCCAACAAAAAGCAAACACAACAAAGTCATAAAAAGGTTAGTTAACTTTCAAATTAACAAATTTTTTTCCTTTTTGGAAATTCTTAAGTACACAGTAGTTAGATTTTTACAAAATAATGCACACTTTTAAGCATATCTAATTGAAGTTTCTTGAATGTGGCCTTATTTGATTACAGCTAAATTAATGCAGCCTTCCAACATGAAAATGTTCCCCACCCCTGTCCCAAGCCATGATACACAAGAGTCTGATATCCATTAATCATTACAGGTTGCCAATTACATATGTCCTATCTCTTTTTAGGAATTTCTCATGAGTTATCTGTGCACCATGACTGGGAACAACCAAGCTGCTGGCAGTGTAGGGTCCACTCTGCAGACCTAATTCTCTGCCCAAGACTGATCTCAAGTCGAAGGAATGGTCTCCAATCCAACTTTACTGGAAATAAATATGAAATTTCTGGTTTTTCTTCTTAATAGCTTCAGAACCCAGAGAAATGCAAGAAATTGGCCCCCAATAAGTGATTGCTTTCATCTTTCATTCAACAAAGAGCTGCTATGTGTCCTCATTTGCAGACGCATGAGAGAAATGATTGCTGCTCTTTAGGCGTCCACAGTCTAACATGAAGATGGACATGGAATCAATTCAATGACAGAAGTATCTAACCCCTGTTCCAAGGACACAATGATAATGGGTGCTGGAGCAGATGGTTTTGTTTGTTTTTACTACCTGCCCAGCATCCACTTGCCCTTGTTCTGTTGATACTTCAACATTCCTTGGGAAAACTCTTCACATACACTCTTAGTTCAAATGCCTCACCTGGGGCCAGCTCCACCTCCTGAATGCAGGGTGGTCATGTGATCCAGCCTGGCCAATTAGAGCCTTATCTCTCCCTGCTCACAGTAATTGTTTCAAGAGCAGCCCAGACTCAGTCAGAACCAATCAGAAGAGCTCCTGCTGGGACATTTTCTGCAACTACAGTGACAAAGATCCTCGCCTGTCCAGACTCAGAGCTGTGAGTCTGTGAACGTGGAGGTGGTAGGAGCCCCCGTGAGGAGAGAGCCAGCGCACGAAGAAGGTCACACAGCACAGCAGAGAATCCAGGAGGGAACTTGTTTTATATTATTATTTGGGAACCTGTTTCCAGCCACAGCTGATGAGGGTGACACATTCATTCACCCCAAATTTATCGGGCATCTATTATGTTCCAGGTGTTATTTTAGGCCTTGAGGATACAGACATGAATAAGTCATGCAAAATCCCTACTTTTAAGGAGCCTGTAACACCTTAGGAGGAGACAATCAATCATATAAAATCCCTGCTTTTAAAGCACTTGCAACTGAATGGAGGAAGACAGACGATAACTAAGAAAATAAGTAAAATTAAAAGTATGATAGATAGTGATATTGCTACAAAGAAAAATGAAGCAAGGAAGGGGGTTGGGAGTGACATTTTAAGTCGGGGGGTCAGTGAAAGTCTCATGAGACAGTAACATTTTCATGGAGAGCTGAAGGAGGTGAGGGTGGGCTGTGGGGGAGATGCCCTCAGGCTAGAGGAGCAGCTGCCAGGGCTAAGGTGTGAGGGTGCCAGGCATGTCTGAGAAGCATGTCTGAGAAGGAGGGAGGCAGGGGGGCTGGGACCTGACGGGCATCTATAAGGACTTCAGCTTTTAGTCTCTGGAGGATGCGAGCTGCACCTGGAGCCGGAGGGAGGGGGCGGGGGTGGTGGATTGAGCAGAGGACTGACATGGCCCTTCGCACATTTTAACGGGATCACTCTGGCTGCTGCACTGAGATGACACTGAAGTGGGGTAAAGGCAGAGTAAGGAGACCAGTTAAAGAGGCTATTGCATAATCTAAGCAAGAGTTGTGAGCACAGCTTGGACCAGATGGCAGCAATGGAGAAGGTGAGAAATGGCCAGAGCCAATTAAATCCCTTACAAGCACTTCATGTCACTTTTCCTTCATTTGCAACTGGATGAGGCTCAGCTAACGTGCCCAATTCCACCTAATCTCAAATGCCATCCACAGTAAAAGCACCATTATTTTATGTACCATGAAGAAGAAAGAAATGCTGCCAATTAACCTGTGACATGATTCTTACTTGACTTCCATGTTAGCGTGAACAGCTCTGACCACCTGCACACGACAAGTTAAACTTTTGCTATAAGAATGTGGATGGTCATGCCACAATTATGCAATGGCACATTTTTAGCTATGGTTTAGCATTAAAGTACTTAGAAATCAGACTTATTCTGGTCAGGTAGGTGTTTGCATCTTCAACCACCCGACAGCTATGGTTTGGAAAACCATGTTTGTTCACTGGACCATGCCACCCTGCTTAAAATCCTTCAGTGACTCCAGAATGCCTATAAGATCAAGTCCAAACACCTTAACATGGCCACTGGGCCTTTAAGACCAGCCTGGCATTCGGAATTCACTTCTTGCCCCTTCCAGCCTCATACTCCACAATGTATTAATAGGAGTACAAAGTTCCTCAATCTCCCCAAATGAGCCATGCTTACTCTTTACCATCTGCCTTTGCACATTCTCTTCCCTCCCTCTGAAATGTCTTTCCCCCTCTACCAACCACTTCTTCTCCTGCCATTTCTGCAAAATTCAAGTCTAAAAGGGAGTCTTCTCAGATCCCTCCTCCCTGCTCTCAGGGTTAGGGACCCTCCTCTGGGGTACCACAGTCCCCTGAGCTCACCCACATCAGGGCACTGAGACACCCTGCACTGTCCTGGTGCTTTACTTGCTCTGGAGCTCCTTAAGGGTTATCACTTTCTCTTCATCTTCCCCATATTCCTGGTGCCCAGCACAGGGGTGGGCACAGGAAATATGATCAGTAAATGCCTATGAAATAAATGAATCTGTTGGTGGCAAATAACATTGTTTTACCTGCACAAGGAAATGAGAAATGTGCTGGCAAAATCAAACAAGTTAATGTTTCACTGGGCTGCAAGCCGGCAAAATGAGGAAAGCCTTAACCTTGTATTTCAACAAGCACCAAAACAGGCAGTTAACCTTAGGCCCAATCTGCTTTCGGAATGAGATAACTATTTTGCCAATAAATATTTTAAAGCACATTATCTGGGATAAAGGACAGAAACAGTTGTCAACATAAGAGTCATGAATTTCCTCTGCAAATAGAAAGATGCTAAGAAAATCACCAAAAGTATGACCTTTGACCCAAGCTAGGACCACAAACCCCTAAAATTGGGGGTGATGCTACATGGTGTTCAAACTATTACTGGGACACACACGAGCCATTTCAACTTCCCTGCCTACCTCTTCTCTTTCCACAGCTGACTCCTCACCTGCCTCCTCACCTGCCTGTTCTGCAGACTAAAGACCAGGAGTTGGACCCCCCGGTGCTCCCCAAAGCCCTGCACTGGCCCTTCACTGTGCTTATCAAGGACAGTCATTCAGTGCCACTAGACTAGGAACTCCTTTAAGGAAGGACAGTATGAGCCTGACACACAGCAGGTGCTCACTTAACTTTCCATGAACTGTGTTCATCTATCCTCTTGAGAAGGGCTGTCCGGGCGGGCATCTGAGTAGCACCCACAGCCTTAGGAGTTCTAGAAACCATGATCTATGCACACAAGCCCATACCCTGGGTGATGATGGCAACTTCCTAGGCAGACTGTCCAGCCTCAAGTCCAGCTCCGCTTCTTACTAGCTGTGAATAGGACAGGTCTCTTTCTTCAACTATAAAACGGGAACAACAAAAGTACCTACCTCATGGGGTGCTAAGAGGATTATGAACACATAGGACAGTGGCACATAGTGCTCAGTATGTCGTAGCTCTTATTTGGGGAACAGTGGAGACTGGACGGTCAGCACCGCAGGAAACCAGCTTTTAGAGACAGATAACGGACAGACAACAATATTTGTACAGCTCTGGACAGCTTGTATTTATAAGGCACTTTTCACATGGATTACTAGCGGTTAAGCTTCAAACAACCCCATAAGGTAGCAGGTGGTATCGTAATTCTCATCTCATAGGTGAGGGAACTAAGGTTTCAGAGAGGTTAAGAAAGTTGCCCACTGACACACAGCGCTGGAAATAGGGTTCTGCTAGTCCAAACACCGAGCTCTATCGGACTGAGCAGCAAGGACCTCCAGCCCGGAGTCCAGGCGAGGCTGGACAGCCTACGCCGCTCCTCCCTCGCCAGCCAGGGAGGCTGCCACTAGCAGCACGCCCTCCTGCAGCCGCGGAGTTTCGCCAGGAAACTTTGCCCAGGCCGTCCGTCCCGGGTGCGTAAGAAGAGCTGCGCCCAACCTGCCTTCGCACGAGCCCAGATGCGTCGTGGGCGCACACACGGTGTAACCCGCCACCAGGCCACCTCCTTACTCCTCCTGCCACAGCCCCAAGTGGAGGCTTCGGGTTCAACTCTCCTGTCGGCAGCGCCGCGGCCCCCAAGGGGCACTGGATGCGGCGCCGTTGCCGCGGTGGGAGCCCCGCGCCGGGCACGGGGTCGGCATCGCCGGCGCTCGGCGGCGCGGCCGCGGCTGGGTCCCCGCGCGGGGCGGCACGCGGCACCCGGCACCCAGCAGGCTCTCGGCAGGGGACGGCGGAAGGCGGGGGTGGCCAGCCGGGCCCGAGCGGGGAGCGGCGGGCGCCCTGGCCGCTTACCTTCCTCATTCTCGTCAAACGCGGGGAGCTTGTGGGAGTGGCTCCCGCCCATATTCCGCCGCGGCTGCCGCTGCTACATGCCCGGCCGCCGGCTGCGGCTGCGGCTGCGGGGAGCGCGCCCAGCCCGGGTTGTCTCCGCGCCGAGCGGGGCGGGGCGGCGCCCCCTCCTCCCGGGCGCCCCCCGGGCCGCGCTCGCCCGGCCGCCGCGCCTCGAGCCGGGGCCCGCCCGGGAACCCGGGAGCTCCGCGCGCCGGGCCAGCGGGCCGCGCCCCCGCCGGCGCGGCGGGGGGGCCGGGAGGCGGCGCGGGAGGAGGAGGCGGGAGGGGGAGGAGCGGACGGGCGAGGGCCGCGCGGAGGGGGCGCGGGCCACCGCTCGGCCGCACGCCCCGCGCTGAGCGAGGACCCGCCCGGAGGAGCCGCGACCCGGGCGGAGCTCGCCGGGACGGCCCCGGGCGGCGAGCGGGTCGTGAGCACCTGCTGCGGGCCCGGGCTAAGCGCCTAACGAGCGGCCGCCCCGCCCCGCCCTCAACCACCGACAGTTGGAAACCGTCGGCCCCAACTCAGAGAGCGGTAGACTGAGGCCCAGAGGGGCAGGACCCTTCAGTCTGTCGTTAGTCGGCCCTGGCTGCGACGGGAGCCCGGGACCCACCTTGGGCCTCATTTGCCTGTTCCAGCTGGGACGGGGCAGTGGCGTGTCTACGGGTTCTCTGACACAGCTTTTCCTCTCAGTGTTTCCCTAAATGTTTAATGAACGAAAGTCAACCCTTTAGGGCCCAATCTGACCCCTTCTTTGTACTTGGAGAAACTGAGGCCCAGGAGAGCCGTGGTTTGCCCAAAACCGTTCTCCCTGGGAATGGCCTCGGGATTCCCCCGAAGTGTGCGGCACCGGCGTCCGCCTTAGGGGCGAGGCTCGCTGCTAGGTCCCGGGGCGCCCGCGGCGGAGCGGGGGAGCCTGGGCGGGACACGCGCGCGGGGTGCGGTGTTAAGCACTGGGTGCTACAGATGCGCCCGGGGCTCCCGCGGCGGGAGTGGGGCGAGCGCGGGCTCAGCGCGCTCCCTGAGGGACAGGCGGCTCCCCACCCAGGCACTGCCCGCCCCGCTCTCCGGGCTGCGGCCATCCTTGGCCACATCCTGCCATCTGCCGGGCGCCGGGAGCCTCTGCCTGTGCTTTGGCGGAAAGCGGCGGTTCTGAGTCTCCCCGTCCTGTCTCGCCCTCACCCCGTCCCCCACCCGGTCTCTCTCTCTCTCTCTCTCTCTCTCTCTCTCTCTCTCTCTCTCTCTCTCTCTCTCTCTCTCTCTCTCTCCCTCTTCCTCTTGGGGAGCGGGCAGGGAATCTGTCTGTCTAACACACACATACACACACACACACACCACACCCCCACCCCCAGAGGCGGGGGAAAGAACTGAGAAGACTGGAGCAAGGCCCATCCAGCACGGCCCAACTAATGTTTTTGGTCCGAACTACCTAATTTCCGGAGCTGGTTCTACCATTACCGGCTGGGTGTGCCACGTCGGAGCTCTCATCTGTGAAATGGGGCGGTTGATATTAACTCACCAGGCTTGCTGTGTGGACTGTATCAGATAATATTTATAAAAGCAGACAACAGTGCCTGGCACGTAATAGATGATCAATAAATATTTCTTGCCTTTCATTCTGCCACAATCATCAATTGAGTGGCCAGTCTACACCAGTCAATGTACTGGACACAGGATAAAGGAGACACAGCCCCTACCTCAAGGGGCAGGGGGATGAATGTGGACAGGCATGGGCTCTGGGCCCATCCTGGCCTCAGTTCCTTTATCTTAAAATGGGGCTAATAATAGTACTTTCCCTCTCTAAGGTTGTTATGGGGAATAAATGAATTGATATTGGTGCCTGGATCATAGTAGACACAAACGTGTTGGCTGTGATCCTCAGTGACAAGCTATTGTGTAAATTGCACTGTTTGCTCACAGTTCTTCCTACTCTCCCTGTCCTTTCCATGGTGCATGGGAAGAAGTTAACAGTGCACCAGTACTGAGTGAGGCCTTAAGAGACATCGTTTCATCTCCCTGGTGCTTCTGCTGTCCCCAGAGCAGAGCTGGCCCTGGGTAGCCTCTGTTCCCAGAATGAGGGAAGGAACAGCTGCAGGCCTACAAGCAAGAAAAATATGTGCTCTTCTAGGGCACTGAGATTTAGGAAGTTGTTTGTTTTGCAGCACTATCACAGAAAAGCTGACTGATATACATACATTATATATATATATATGAAATTAACAGGCACACATGCCAACAAAAGCCTATAACTGTGACACGTGTGGTGACAGAAGGAATCCCAGGGGGCTTGGAAACAAAGGAGGCACTTGCAGCAGCCATCAGAGCCCTGAGTCATGAGCATCTCTCCCTTCCCTTTTGCCTTTGCTCAACAGGCATTTTCTGAACACTTATTGAGGGCCAGGCCCTGAGCTAGGCGCTGGGGCCAAAGAGGTGAGTAAGACAGGCTCTGCTTTCATGGAGTTTGAAGTTTAGAAGTTTAGCAGAGTGTGCAATGGCTTTGATGGGGCTAGCAGTAGGGGGTGAGCCCAGGACTATGAGGGCAGAGTGGCAGCACTTGAACCACACTCCAGGTCAAAGAAGGCCTCCTGGAAGAGACGGTGCATGAGCTGAGACTGGAAGGGCAGGGAGGGAAGAAAAAAAAGGAGCTGCCTGTACAAAGCACCCCAGGCCGAGGGAAAAGCTCCACGTCGCTGAAGTCAGCGTTGGGGTGCAGAGCATGGGTAACAGCACGCCCATGTTTGGCAGTTTTCTGCATGCCATGCTCTGTGCTAACACTTCATGGGATACTTGGACCCCCAGCAACCCCCTCACTTTCCCTCTCCCCATTTACAGAGAACGGGCCAGGCCCTGGTATTGCAAGTGCTGCTCGTGGGTCAGCCCTTCTGTCTTCCCAACAACCCTGACAGGTAGGTGTGTCACCATCTCCGCACCAAGGGAGACGGAGGCACGAAGAGGCTAAGCCAAGGTCAAATGGCTGAGAAGAGCATGAACCTGTGATTTAAACCCAGAAATCAAACATATATATCAAATATGAAAGAAAGGATATGTACAATAATTCAAAACAGAACAGTGGCTATTTCTGGAGTTGTGAAATTTGGATTATTTTTATTTTCCCTTTTTAAGTGATTTTTCATTATTTTACATATTATTTTAGTAATCATTAAAAACAATGATAAGCATTTTTATTTTGAAAAATATCTTACAAACACTAAATCTTACCCGATTGTGTAAGACATGTTTCACAGTTTATCACTGCAATTACTGTATGGCATGAAGGTGTTGGTACAACAGTCCCCATTGTATTTTATTTATTTATTTATTTTTGAGACAGAATCTTGCCCTGTTGCCCCAGGTAGAGGGCAGTGGTGTCATCACAGCTCACTGCAACCTCAAACTCCTGCAGTGGCGTCATCACAGCTCACTGCAACCTCAAACTCCTGGGCTCAAGTGATCCTCCTGCCTCAGCGTCCCGAGTAACTGGGACTACAGGTAAGCACCACCACACCCAGCTAATTTTTCCATTTTTAGTAGAGACGGGGTCTCACTCTTGCGCAGGCTGGTCTCAAACTCCTGAGCTCAAGCGATCTTCCTGCCTCGGCCTCCCAGAGTTTTGGGATTATAGGCGTGAGCCACCACGCCCGGCCAATAGTACCCATTTCACAGATGGAGAAAGGGAGTCTTAGAAGTCAAATGGCTTGTCCTTAATGCCACAATTATTGTATTCGTTTCCTAGGGATGCTCTAACAAGTTGCCATAAACTTGATAGCTTAAAACAATAAAACTTTATTCTCGCACTGTTCCAGAGATCAGAAGTCAAAACCAAGTTGCCAGCAGGGTTGGTTACTCCTGGAGGCTTTGAGGGAGGGTCAGTTCTTCTGGTGGCTCCAGACATTCTTTGGGTTGTGGCTGCAGAACTCCAGGTTCTGCCACTGTCTTCACGTGGTCATTTCTAAAAAAGACGTGTATGGGATTTAGAACCCACCTGCATATTTCAAGATGATCTCATCTCAAGATCCTTAACTATCTGCCAAGATCCTTTTCCCAAATAAGGTCATGTGTGCAGGTTCCAGGGGTTAGGACTTGGACACATCTTATTGGGGGCCACCCCTCATGGCTACCCGCTAGCAAGGCTGCCTGTCTCCAGGCCATGCGTTGACCTGTCACCTCGCACTGCTCCCTGACTTCTTCCCTGCTTACTATTATCCATGAGCCCCCCAGGGTAGCCAGGGCTGGGTGCCCGCAGGGTCTCGCTCAGTACCTGGTACAGAGTTGATGTTTCACAAATATTTGTTGACGAAATGAGGGAAGGAGAATGGTTTCCGATGTGCTGAAACGGAGATTGTGATGGGCCCCTCGGTCTGGGTGATTAGATCCCCAAACTCCGTTCACACCAGTCAGGCCTCTGGGCTTTCAAGCAGGGGAGTCGGGGAAGCCTGGCTGAGCTAACACCAGAGGAGACTCCAAGGACAGCAAGGGAGTCGGCTGTGCTGATGGCGGGAGTGAAGGCATAGCAGGCAGAGGAAGCAGCCAGCGCGAAAACCCCAAGGCAGGGGTGCAGCTGTCTTGTTCCCGGAGCTGCGGGGCGCCGCGGGGACTGGACAGTGCGAGGCAGGAGTGAAGCAGAGAGGTGTGGAAGCCCAGTCAGGCAGAGCCTGGCAGGCGGCTCGGGAGACTCGGGGCTTTCTCCTGAATGAAATGGCCACACATCAGAGGGTTTGAACAGAGTAGTGTGACGGGCGTCTTTTAAAGGACATCCTCCTACTCGGTTGAGAGCAGACGGAAGCAAGGCTCAGGCAGGAGCAGGAGCGTCCCCTGTGCGGCTACTGCAGGGATCCAGGAAGCGATGCTGGTGGTGTCCGGTCCACGGACAGGGGTAGGGGTGGTGGCGAGAAGCCATCAGTCCCAGACGTGTTTTGGACGGAGACAGAGGGCATGGGATTTCCTGGTGGGTTGGTTCAAGGAGGAGAGAAGAAAAGGAGTAGAAGATGACGCAGAGCTTTTGGCTTGAACAACGGAAAGGATGGAGACGGGGGCAGCTGAGGGTGGGGCAGGAGCCCCGAGTTTTGGGGGAGGAGGGGCAGCTGGCGATCGGGGGTCCCGTCTGGGACATGTTAAACTGAAGGGGTCTGTTGTGAGTGTGTGGCACCCATCCCTTGCGCAGTGTCTGAGGTTTGGGGGAGAAGTTGAGACTGGAAGTTTCTTGGGAGTCCCGAGCATGTAGGATGTGTAAGGCCCTGAGATTGGAGGAGAGCGTCTTGGAGGTGCAAGCACCAAACCCAGGGCCCCCATCAGAAAGAGCGTGAGGAGATGCGGAAGGCAGCCAGCCAGGACGGAAGAGGAAGCCCGAAGTCTGAGATCGCTGGACGGTGAGCGGGGGCAGCGCTTGAGGCGCAGCGCAGGACCGACTGCATCTGGAGAAGGAGCGCCTGCCTGGTGGCGGCCGTGAGAACCGAGCACGCCAATGCCTAGGAAGCGCGCAGAACACCCGCACCTGGGATGTTGTCAGCCACCGATGCGTGGCTGTTATCGGCCGTGAGGACAACACAAGACGTAGATCTGATAAAGGACGGAGGTGATGTCTGGACTGTTTCTGGCAAAAGACTTCCTCACTATCATTTCTTCCTTTGGTCAACATGCCCTGAGCTTACATTATGAGCTTACATTATGAGCCAGACATGGGGCTGGGAGCCCCAGGGAGAGAGATACATAAATATATATACTGCCTCCTGGGGTAGAAGGCTGCTAGGGCGTCATGGGAGCAGAGCAGGAGCTTTGTAATTCTGTGTCCAGTCATATATAAAGTAATCTAATGTTTCAAGGAGTACATGAGATGTATAGCTCTAGATTTATGAGAGATGTAAATAAAGCTGTAATACATAGTAAATACGCTTGAAAACTAAGTACAAGTAGGTATTTTCATTCCAAATAGAGGGTTCAGTTCTTAACTGTTCCTACTTAGAGCTCATAAAACAGCCACAGGAAGAAATTTTCCAGGTATTTTTGGGAAGAACTGAGACAAAGGAGACCCAGTGGACATTTGGAGTCAGAAGCCTGCTGCCAAGAGAAGACAGACAGGAACTCCATTCTCCTATTGGTGCCTGGGTGAAGACATTGTTTTTTGTCAGGTGCATGGGGTCCCACAAATAACCTGGCCACCCTAAGCTGTTTTTCCCCCTCCCCCCACAGCAAGGCTCATTTTCAGTCAGGAAATCTCCAGTTATGCAAAGGGGGGATGGATGGCAAGGTGGTTCTCTCCCAGCTCTGGCATCTGTAGCAGAGAGCAGAGGGTGCAGGCCTCTGGAAACCCTAGCCATAAATGTTCATGGCTGAAGGAGTTGTTCTTGTAACATTGACACAATCCGGATGAATTATTTTGAAGTAAGCACCTTCCTGTTCTACATCCTGCACAATGTTGGGTGCCATCCAGTCTGCTCAAGAGAGAATGGCTAACCTGGTATCAGCTGTGTTCCAGGTGAAGCCAGCTCCAGCTCTTGCCCTCTTGCCTGGCTCATACTGATAAAGTTTTGTAAGGTCTTCTAACTGTGCAAAAAGGAAACTAGAAACCATCTACTTCTCTGCACCGAGTCTGCTTAGCTTTCCTGGAAGGGTGACTGTGGAGGTACCATGGAAGTTTCGGTTGAGGGGTTCTCCTATGAATCTGACAAGGAATTGAGCACATGATTCTGTGTTACTTTTCAAATCCCATATTTAGGTACAGAAATATGAACTGGAATTCTTTTCCTGACTTAAATTTACATGAGTAGAGTCTTGTGACTACTATTCCTATTGCTGAGAACACAATCAAGTAATCAACATACTTGCATTTGGAGCTATAAACCCCAATGGCTGTAACATTTAATTTTATGTAACACGATCACGCTATAGAGGCTAATGTGATTCCCTGGAGCAGGGTGTCTTCTGTGCCAAGACATTTTTTAGAGTCTACTATATCAGATTTTGTTATCGTTTATGTTAAGCCTATTTTATTTAAAACTTGAGTCTGGTTTGCTTAGAGTAAATACCGTCTGCTTGTACTCTATTTCAATATGTTCTGTTTGGCAGCATTGTACATTGTAAAGAAAAAAATGATAAAGGCTGTTTTGTGGCACACCAAGCTAAGAAATAGTTTGTACATCCAGTTCTGTTGTTGAAAATCATCAGACTCAGCCAATTATCCCCAATGATTAAAAAATAATAATTTCAAGAGCAATCTTTTTATTGTTAAGTCTTTGTGTGTGTGTGCATGTGTATGTGTGTGTGAGTGCTCACTCAAAATAAAGTTTCATAAACTGCTACTAATGTGGTGTGTCTGCATTTCTTGGCATTATAAAACTTCCCTAGAGGCATTTTCATAGTTGGGAACTTGGTAGCCCAGCAATTCTGAGCTTCTTGTTCTTACATCAAAACAATTTGCATAGTAGCTCCACGGTGACCTCAAATTAAGTGTTTGTGAAGAATTCTTGCTGTAATGTGAACCAGGCTGGGTCAGAAGAGAGGCTCCGTAGCTGCCAAATGCAACATCCATGCAATGCGTTTCATTGTATGTGGGCCTGGGTTTATAGGAATTTTTAGGGACTTAAGGGAGTCGTCATGAACACTCCAAAACTGTACTTGACCTTTGTGTGTGTGTGCGTGTGTGTTGTGTACATGCATGTACTTGAATATTTTTATGGGAAGAAAGTCAAAATCTTTCACAGTTCCTTAAAAGGCACAATGAACCCACCCCTCCCCCTGAAGAAAAGGACTCAGAGCACTGATGTAAATAATAGCCTATACGAGGGAGAAGAGATTCTTCTCTTGGAAAACAGGAGCCACATTTAGCAGAAGTAATAATAATGACTCACTAAAAGACCTGTATACAGCCATGTGCTGCATAGCAACGTTTCCATCAAGGATGGACAGCATATAGGACAGTGGTCCCATAAGATTATAATACCATATTTGTACTGTCCCTTTTCTATGTTTCGATACACAAATACTTCCCACTGTGTTACAGTTGCTTACAGTATTCAGTATAATAACCTGCTGTCCAGGTTTGAAGCCCAGGAGCAATAGGCCATACCACATAGCCTAGCTGTGGGCTAGGCTATACCCTCTAGTTTTGTGTAAGTGTGCTCTGCCATGTTTAAATGACAAAATCACCTAATGACCCATTTCTCAGAATGTATTCCTGTTTTTGAGCAATGCATGACTGTATAGAGGTGGCAAGTGTATGGCCTAGGAGGCAGGGGACAGGCCTTAAAAGTTTACTGCCACTGCCTCATCACATGACCTCAGATAAGTTGCTTCTCCTCTTGGGCCTCAGTTTTCCAATCCGCAAACTGAAAAAATGGAGGAGTTGAGTCGTATGGTAGAGACTCCTCCATGTTCCCTGGTATTTATTTGCCCCTCTTTCTTTTTACAAACAGAACATATACACCCAGCTTTAGCTGAGCACTTGACCACCTGGCTAGAGACTACATTTTCCAGCTTCCTTTGCAGGCAGGAGTGGCCATGTGACTACGTTCCTGCCAGTAGGATGTGAAGTGCTGTGCACACGGAAGGCACTTTCCTCCTCCTTCTGTAGGCCTTCGGGACCACATGAGCCAGCTTCAGCCCGGCCAGAGAGAACAGCACCCTAGGGAGTAACACAGCAATCAGACAGAAGCAGCTACAGTCCAGGACAAACACATGGAACAGAATGCCCTACTTGGCTTAGACCACCCACCTACCTCTGGACTCTTTAGGGAGACTAATAGATCATCTTGGTTATGACACTCGACAGTCATGTGCCACATCACGACATTTCCATCAACAACGGACCGCATATACGATAGTAGTCCCATAAGATGATACTGGAGCTGAAAAATTCCTATCGCCTCGTGAAGTCACAGCTGTCATAACATCATAGTGTAACACATTACTCATGTGTTTGTGGTGATGTGGTGTAAACACACCTACTGTGCTGCTAGTGGTATAAAAGTCTAGCACACGCAATTGCATACAGTATATAACACTTGATAATGATAATAAACAACTGTGTTACTGGTTTATGTGTTTAATATACTATACTTTTTGTTGTTATTTTAGAGTGTACTCCTACTTATGAAAAAAAAGTTAACTGTAAAACAGCCTCAGGCAGGTCCTTCAGGAGGTATCCAGAAGAAGGCGTTGTTATCACAGGAGATGAAAGCTCCATGCATGTTATTGCCCCTGAAGCCCTTCCAGTGGGACAAGATGTGGAGGTGGAAGACAGTGATATTGATGATCCTGACCCTGTGTAGGCCTAGGCTAATGTGTATGTTTGTGTCTTTTGTGTTTTTAACAAAAACGTTTATAAGGTAAAAAAAAAAAAGTTTAATGGAAAACAGCTTATATAATAGAATAAGGACATAAAGAAAGAAAATATTTTGTACAGCTATACAATGTGTTTGTGTTTTAAGCTGTGTTATTATAAGGGTCAACAAGTTAAAAAAATATTGAATAGTTTATAAATTTAAAAAGTTACGGTAAGCTAAGGTTAATTTATTTTATTTAAAAAAGAAAATTTTAAAAAATAAATTTAGTGTAGCATAAGTATACAGTGTTTATAAAGCCTGCAGCAGGGTACAGTAATGTCCTAGGCCTTCACATTCAGTCACCACTCACTCATTCACCCAGAGCAACTTCCAGTCCTACAAGCTCCATTCAAGGTAAGTGCCCTACAAAGGTGTACCATTGTTTATCTTTTATACTGTATTTCTACTGTACCTTTTCTGTGTTTAGATATGTTTAGATACACAAATACTTGCCATTGTGTTACATCTGGCTACAGTATTCAGTACAGGAAGGTGCTGTCCATGTCTGTAGCCTGGGAGCCATGGCAGTACCACAGAGCCTCGATGTGTAGTAGGCTACCCCGCCTAGCTGTGTGTCAGCGCACTCTGTGATGTCCACACAAGGAAATCGCCTAACGGCACATTTCTCAGAACATGTCCCCATCGTTAAGTGGTGCGTGACTGTATTCTTAATTTGCAGATTTTTTTGGTTCAGCAGCTTAGTCCATATCTAAACTAATAGAGACAGGATCAGGCCACGGTCATTGTCATCATCATCCTCCCTTACATCCAGAACAACGTAGGCACATAACAGACGTTCAGCAAACTGAAAGAATAAATGAACAAATGAACTACTGAATGGTTTTAATGGGCATGTCAGGAATATTGTGGGGATGATTCATGAACCAGCTTGGATATGGATGAGGTCATGTCTAAATATTCTTCCAATTCTAAAATTCTGTCATGTTCTTTCTCAGAACTGGTGCTCACTTGAGAACCCAGAATTGGCCGGCATTGTCTTAGCCAAATGTCTTCCAAAGAAAGGATGGCGGGTGGGGCGTCTTGGAGCAAAGAGATGTGACACACACCTGCCTCCTATTACAAGTCAGGCACCAGCCGGCACAGAAATGAATAACAGGTCCCTGTGCCAATGACACTCACAAACAAATGAAGAAAACAGTGCAGTAGTAATAAAAGCAGGGCTGTGGCTGAGTGGAAGCTGAAACAGGCTGAAGCATGGTGACATTTTAATCATTGAGTCTTTGCAGAGTTGCTCTCTAGGGAAGAACCATCTTTATCTTCACTGGCCTTAACACAGCTAGGAGCGCTTGGTTTGCTTTGCAGACGTTCATCCGTCAGAGCTTTCTCAGAGTCCCCCGGGCATCCTTGGTCCAGATCCACTTCCTGGGTGTGCAAGCAACTGACACTTACTAGCAATGAACCAGGGGTTCTGCAGGGGTCAGGGCTCCAGCCAGGGAGTCAGAAGAGCTGGTTATGATCCAAAGCCTGCACTGGCTGTTGGACATTCACTCATTTATCCAGTGATTCAACTTGAACAAATCACTTCCTTTCTTTCTTCATTTGTAAAACAGGGATAACTTTTCCTATGTCACAGCATTACTGTGAACTTTAATTCAAAGTACCCAACAGAGTGCCTGCCACCTACAAAGGGCTCAATAAACATAAATGGATGCTGATTTGGTAGCAAGAGAAATATTATTTCAGCCTGGAAGTTCTCAACAGGGGTGATCTCCCACCCAGGGGACATTTGGCAATGTCTGGGGACATTTTTGATTGTCATGACTAGGGTGGCAGACTAGGGTAGTGGAGCAGTGCTACTGGCATCTAGTGGATAGAGACCAGGGACGCAGATCAACATCCCACAATGTGCAGGACAGTCACCCACATCAAAGAAATATCCCTCCCAAAATGTCAGTAGGGTCAATGCTAAGAAACCCTATTCTAGCCCCTCAAAAATGCCGATTTCAACCTGATACAGTCAAACTCTCGATATAGATCCATTGTGTGCAATTTTAAATGCCACCCTTGCCTTAATATTTCATATATAATTATAAAACAGTATTTCTGTGACTGTCAATTGGATTTTTGGAAGCTTTTGCCTCAAAATACGAGCAGCACAAGCTTTAGTTCCTTCTATTCACATATGAATTGTTGCTGGCAGAACCTAATCCGAATTTCTCAGGTCTACTTGATTACTCATCAAGAAACATCACCATTTTCTAGTCTGGCCTGTAATTGTGGAGTTCATTTTCTGACTTCAGAGACACCTGGACCCAATTTGCATAATCAGAACCCAAAAGGGCCTGCTGTGTTGAGGAGTAAAATGTGGATGATGATGATTTCCAGTGTAAACTGTGATGACTGCAGCTTTTTTCCAGTCAGTATTCATCGAGCACCTACTACATGTCACGGCTGTGCTAGGTGCTGGATACTCAGTGGGGAATAAAACCAATACAGTCCCTTTGCTCATTGCACCCAGCAGCTCACAGGTGGCTTTAGCATCTATCATTATACCGTCTTTACACAAACTTTGAGATAGCTGGATGGTATTTGCTACAGGTGAGAAGGTTACATTTTTTGAAAACATACATGAAGAACCATTCAAAAAATTATTGTATAATTACTTATTTGCATTTCTGATGAAAATACATTCTAATTTCATAGACTTTGAATATAAGTATTTTAAAAGAGTGTTCGGGTAGCTGGAGATGAGTGTATGTCCCTGCTGGGAAGGCCTGTTGCCCCTTTGCTGCCTCATGGACCCCCCCCCAGTCTCCATGTTCATCTCAGCCAGCTCCTCAGCTGGAAGGTGGCCCTACCCTGATCCCTGGCGCTGACAAAGTGCAGAGGGCTTCCTCTGCCCCGATGGCACTTTGGACATCCCATGGTTAGGGGCATGAACATGGGGAGCCACCCAAAATATCGGAGATTAGGCATTGTTGAATGCATTGTCCTCCTCTCATCCCCTCCCCCCTTCTATGGCATGATGGCCAGTCTGTGCTCCACAGGGACTAAGAACATCATAATGAGGTTATCATTGCTGTGTGTTTGGTGATAAAGACAGGATTCATGTCCAGACATTTTCTGGCTCATTTATCAAAAGACAAAATTCTGTAGTAGGAAGAGTCGCAGTGGCTACTTAAAAAAATCTCTGTTGAACAAATGAATAAGCAACTAAATAAGAGCCTGAAGCTCCACATGGGTGAAATGGAAGTAGGAAGAGCTGTGTAGCATAGCGTGAAATCCTGAAATCTACGTGCCCCGCCTGGAAATGTATGCAATATTCCTCAATCTGCTTTTTCCCCCTTTTCTTCTTTGTTTTGAAATGTTTCCATGGTTGAATTTTATGAAGTGTTTAGGGCCTTACATCTCCCCTGCAGCAGTGAATTTAGCTCCATCCACAAAATACCTTTGGAAAGTTTGTGATAAGTAAACACAGCCTGTGTGAGTTTCCACGCATCGGGATACACCGTGAAGCAAATGAAGATGGTTTAGAGACTTCCCACACCATAAAGAACATCAGCTCTTGGATCTGGTGGGCCAGCGCCCCAGTTAACAGCAGTGTAACTCTAGCACATCTTGTTACCTCTTCCAGCCTCCGAGTTTCAGAAAAGCCCCAGGTTTCACCCTCATCTCTCAGGGTGGTTATAAAGACAAAGTGCACTGGGAGTAGCAGCTGCAGTGCTCAAGAATGTTTCTCTCCTTCCTGCCTTCCGTTTCTATGCCATAAGCAAGCCCTGCTCTCAGAAACTATGGCCTCCTCGTGAAGGGGAAAAAAGGAACCATTCAAATAAAAATCTAAAAAAAATAGGAGGTCACACTTAACACAGCTTCTCTTGCCAGCATCGTGGAAAGGCTGAGCCAGTTTCTGAAACGCCTTCAGTCCAAGGTTTAAGTTACTCTCTCCCACTTCCTGCCCCGGGTGTGTGTTGGCTACGGGGCTTCCTGAAAGGACACAGGCCAAAGCACTCAAAATGCTTCCCAAGGGAGGAAGCCTTAACTTCCAGAAGCTTGAGTCCACAGGAACCTGGAGGGAGAAGGAGGGTTTCCAGGATCCAGGCCCAGCTGGGGAGACGCTTGTTTATGGTGACTATGTCTCAGCTGTGGACTCCAAGTCGCCCTCCGTGTTACAAGTAGAAAGGCAACAAAGGGCATCATTTATCCACTCATCCTGCCAGTGCTTTCTTCCTTCTACGAGGACTCTCGTCCTGGGCTAGCCTGCCACAGCCCCTGACCCTGGGCCCTCATGGTCTTGTGTGTATGTGTGTGTTTGGTGGTTGGGAACTGTGTTCGTGGGGCTGGAACTTACATAAATAATGACTGTCCATCCCCAGTGCTTACCCTCTACCAGGCACTGGTCTCAGGGCTCTGTACATACAGACCACTCAGTCCTCTCTCAGCCCTGTGTGGCAGGTAAAACTGTCATCTCCATTTACAGACAAAGAAATAGGTAAGTCACACAGCTAGAAAGTGACAGTGCTGGCCTGTGAGCCCAGACAGTTTGGCTCTCCAGTTGAGTTTAAACATTTAAATCAAACTAGGCCTCTGAAAAACAGAATGGTGGCTGCCAGTGGGGAGTGGAGAGCTAGTGTTTAATGGGGACAGAGTTCCAGTTTGGGAAGATGAGAAAATTCTGGAGATTGATAGTGTGATGGTTTTACAACAATGTGAAAGTACTTAATGCCACCGAACTGTAAAAATGGTTAAAATGATAAATTTTATGTTATGCATATTTTACTACAGTAAAAAAAATTTTTCATAGGTACCTGAGAATATAGTATAACTCTAGAAATGGATCATCTTTCATTAACAGAAATCACTAAAGATGGAAACTGCAGTTTGGAGGTTGGTTTGTTTGGGGATTTTTTTTGTAGATGAGGAGTTGTAACCAGCTACTGGTCTCAGATTCTAATGAAAAAAAACCTATATGTGGTTGTATATGCATGACACTGGTACAACGAACATTTGTTCAGCTAAATCAATTCTGTTAATTTGTTGGAAAGAACCTATTAAGCGAATCCTTCAGCATCCTATAAACAAAACAAAGGGTAAAAAAATATAATCTCTCTAAATGCAATCTCTAATAGAAGGTGGTATCTCCTACCACCTGGGGAGTTTTCTAAGTACCCTGGAGACACAGGTCTGGGAGGGAAACTAACCTTGAGTGAGCATCCCCTCTCTGCCTGAAATGGGCACCGCATTTAAATTCTCACCACCATAGCCCAGTGGGGGCCTGAGGCCCTGAGGTTACCTTCAGACGTCACAGGCCTGCTAAGTGATGGCACCAGTTGGGAGCCTGGCCTTGCCATGAGCCCATACTCTGGCCATTACACCTGCACCTTCATGCTTCCCCGGGGAAAGAGGACCCAACATTCCAATGACTGGCCCAGTGGATCACCACATTTAGAGGGGAGAACAGACCCAAAAGCTCACTGTAAACAAAGTTGCCCCTCAATTTCCAAGGAAAGTAAAGATCAAAGATAGGGTAGGACTTGCCCATCCCAATGTGATGGTTAATTTCATGTGTCAACTTGACTGGGTCATGGTACCCACATATTTGGTCAAACACTATTAAAACTGTTTCTGTGAAGGCATTTTTAGATGAGATTAACATTTAAATGAGTAGATTTTTAGTAAAGCATATTATAGTCCATAATGTGGATGGGCCTCATCTAATCAGTTGAAGGCCCAGAAAAAGACTGAGACCCACTAAGAATGAGAGAATTCTACCTCCAGGTGGCCTTTGGAGTACAGCTGCAACTCTTTCTCTCTCTGTATATATATATCACAGACACACAGACACACACATTCCATTGGTTCTGTTTCTCTGGAGAACCTAATACACCAGCTTATTGGCATCTGTGTAAATTACTGCTTTCTTCTTGCCTTCTCTCTACCCTCAGTGAATGTATATTGAGTCCCTTATCTTAATTGGCAGGATAGTGTCATGATTAGGGACACAGATTGAGCCAGGCTGTCTCGGTTTGAACCTGGGCTCCACTATTAATTAATGGTGTGACCTTGAGCAAGTTGCTTAACGTCTCGCCCTCTAGTTCCTCATCTGTAAGGTGGGGCTGTGATAATACCAGCACCTACCTGGTAGGGGTTTTATGAGGATTGCTTTGATTAAAGTGTCTAATGACCTAAGAAAAGACCTAAAGTTAATCAAAAGAGATCATCCAGGTGATCCTAACCCAATCACATGAACCCCTTAAAATCAGAAAGTTTTTGCAGGCTGGTACAAGATGAGGGAGTCAGAGAGATTCCAGGAGGAATCTAACCACAGGAGGGATATCTCATCCTGTTCACAGGCTCCACCCACACTCAGGGAATGGGTTCCACAAGGATCATTAGGGGTCACCATAGAATTCTGTCTACCACAGTCAGGCAGAAAAAGATTCAACCTGCTGTTGCCGGCTTGAAGATGGAGGGAGACACAGGAGAAGGAACGCCAGTGGCCCAGTGGCTGCTAGAAGTAGATAGTAGCTGACAACCAGCAAGGAAACGGGAACCTCAGACCTATAGACCTCGAAGAAAACCAGGTATCCAGCTCACACTGTATCCACATTAGCTATTGTTTCCTGGTACCCAAACCATCATGATGGGATGGATGTGGCAGCCTGGCAGAAAAGGTTCATCAATTTCACAATGTTGCCAGATGCCAAACTTACATCTTCGTAGAGCAGCATCCAGTCTCCATGCTGGGCTTGGGGGATTCACAGATGACCAGCTTAGCTCCTGCCATCAAGAAATCTCAAATCTGATAAAGAAATGGACAAACCCTTGGAAAGCAGTTATGGGGAATATGGCATGTGTGTTACTAGCTTGAAAAATCATCATCTTCAAATAATAATGTATTGGTCAGCATATTTATTTTCTAATTAGTTGCTGTGTAACAATTACTGCAAACTTGAAGGCTTAAAAACAACACCCATTTATTAGCTCGAAGCTCTGGAGAGCGACGTCTGGGTGGAATCAGCTGGGTTCTCTGCTCTGGCTCTTGACAAGGCCGAAAGCAAAGGTGTGGCCAGCCTGGGCTCCTATCCGGGAGCACTGGGGGTGGTGGGGGCAGGGGGGCGGAAAACCTGCCTTCAGGTTCAGATTGTTAACAGAGCTCAGTTGCTCACAGCTGTAGGTCTGAGCTTCCCATTTCCTTGCTGGTTGTCAACCAGGGACCACTATTGGCTTCTAGCAGCCACCAGTATTCCTTCTCCTGTGTCTCCCCCCACCTTCAAGCCAGCAACAGCAGGTTGAATCTTTTTCACACCTGGAATCTCTCTGACTCCCTCATCTGGTACCAGCCTGCAAAAACTTTCTGGTTTTACAGGGTTCATGTGATTGGGTTAGGATCACCTGGATAATCTCTCTCTTGATTAACTCAAAGTCAATTGATTTGTAACTTTTACTACAACCACAAGATCCCTTTTGCCATATAACTAACCTAACCACAGGAGGGAAATCTCATCCTGTTCACAGGCTTCACCCACACTCAGGGGATGGGTTCTACAAGGATCACTGGGGGTCACCATAGAATTCTGCCTACCACAGTCAGGATGGGCTAGGTTCTGCTGCAGTAACAAGCAACCCCTAGTCCACACCACAGCTTGGCTGGGGCATCGCTCCGGGTCTTCTCCACCTCAGTGGAGGCTGATAGAACAGCCACCATCTCCGACTTGGATGGTCCCATGGCAGAGAGAAAGCAATAGCATGACAGCATGTAGTAAAGAATGCATAGGCTCTTAAAGTTTCTGCCTGGAATTAAAACCCATCACTGCCCTTACATGTCATTCTATAAAATAACCCACAGGGCTGCGTGTGACTTCCATGGGACAGGGAAGCTCAATCCTGGCCTGGGTCCAGGAGAGAGATGACTGAACATATTTGCTGACCAGCACTGAGGATTGGCACAAATAGGGAATCATCAGAAAGAAAGTAACTGCTGTGAGCTCCAGCTCTGGGCCGGGTACTCTACTGAGGGCGGCACTGGCAGCTCTGTAGCTAGAAAAGGCCCCAGGGCAGCTGTCAGAGTCAGAGGAACAGTTGCAGGGCGGGCTCAGCCTCTGGGTCTGACTGCAGCCCCATCAGAGTCTCCTCCTCCACCCACTTCCCAGCTGCCATGTCCCTCCTGCCCTTGCCACTCCCCCTGCAGAGAGGCCCACCCCAGGGCAGAAGACTTAACATTAGTGGAATGAGCGTACAGCTCTCGTCCAGTGCCCATCTATTGAGACTCTGACGGGTCTGTCCTAGGCCACGTGCACTCACCATTCCCACAGCAGGAGGTAAGAATGGGCCCAAGATGGAGGCCCTGGGTCTACAACCAGAAAGAAAGAAAACAAAAACCAGTCACTCCAGCTGTTTCATGTTTATTTCATCTTCTCAAAAACTCTGCAATAAATGTTATAAATCCCACGCATCAGGGAGATGAGTAATGGCAAGGTTTGCACCGTTGCATAACAGAAGTGAGATCTGAACTAAAGTCTGTATCACTCCAAAGCCTGAGCTCTTCTAGCTAAGCCAGACTGGGACTCTTCTTGAAAGACTTTTTCTGAGTTCTTTCTACATAAACAGGCCCAGGGGGAATGTTTGAGACAGAGCTCCTCCCAAATACTGTTTCCCATTAAAGCTTGAATCCACGTTTTGTGGGCTTATGGAGGGATCTCTGTTCTAAAACACGGGACTCTTTTCATAATCCCTGCCCCAAAGCAAAACCCAGCCTTGGTGTTTGTCTTCATTCCTTCACTCTGGAAGGTATGGGCCAATTTTCCACTTGGGCTTGCCAAGAGCAAAAGTAACAAACTCAAAAACACAGCACATAAACAGAAGGAGATGTACTGCTTTTAACCAAAGGAACACCAATGTCAACAGCTACACTGGAGGCAATATGCTGGCTGGGCGCTCAACCTACGCCCCCCGCCTCCTGGCTGTCATTGGTGGGTCAGGGGAGCCCAGAGGTCACTGGCTCCTGCCTTCTGACCTCAAATGCAGGCAGAAGTGGGGAGAACCATTGGTAAACCCTTTGCTGACACTGACGTCTTCAATGTCAGGCTCTGATGTCAGCACTAGGACTCTTCGTGTGATTCCGGTGCAATGTTTTCTATAGAATGGAAGCTACCACTAGACTCTTCCAACCGCTGGCAATAACAGCTGTTGGCTGGAGGTTAGGTGACAGAGGAGATCTGAGACTGGCCATGGACATTTCAGCCTTGGCTGCCATCATAAGTGGGCCCAGGAGAGGAACATAAGAAGCAGGCAGGAGAGGTGCTAGTCTATGTTCCAGCCAAGTCGCACGAGTCCAGGGCCAACAGTGAGTTCCTGTTTCTTATTGCCAGCTTGGGGATGCCCCATAGACCCTCAGGGCTAAGAACCAAGACCATTTTCCTGGTCACCTTCATCACTTATTGAAATACACCCATCTGAACAGCCAGAAGGAAAGGGCTACATGCACTTTCTCCAGAAATGCTAAGAAAAAAAGTCCCAGACCCTGAAGATACTAGGTCATACAATAGGAAACACAGGAATTAAGCCATGGGCAGCTGAGATCTGGTATTTGCCAGAGGCATTTTTCGTTCTGTGTATGTCTGCAGCTGAGATAGGCCTGCGCCGGAGGGACTCGTGGCAGCCTGGAAGGGGGACTTAGAGAGGCTTTGGCCACAGGATGTGGCATTCTGGACCATCACAGGATATGCCAGACAAAGATGAGCGTAGTGGACATTGTGGTGACCTCTCAGCCTCCACTGCACCTACCCCCGCCCCAGGGTGTCCCAGTTCCATGGCCAATATGGACTAATATTGGACTATGCCAATGCGTGCCATCATATCTCTCTTGCTACAGTTTGGGGTGGACACCTCTGTTGGGCCAGTACCATAGTCTCAGTTTGGGTTTTCCCAAAAGCAGACTCTAGACAAGAATTTGAGTGCAAATGGTTTATTTCAGAGTGAGCCCAGAAAACACTTACAGAGAAGCGGGGAAATGAGGCGGGAAAGGAGGGAAGCCAAGAAATCCACCATGTGCCATCAAGCAAGTTCCCACGGGGGGCCCTGGAGCTGAATCCCACTGGGGAGCTTTGGGAGACTCTGCTGAACCCGCCTCAGAGTTACCCCACCAACGGGGCAGAGGAGTCGGGGTGTCTGCACACTGACCAGTCAGGAGCTTGGCTGCGTTGACAGAGCTGAGTGCAGGTGTCCCAGCAACCAAGTTAAAGCAGCACCAAAAACGAAAGAGTTAAGTCTGTGATGACTTCCTGCAGTGGTCTAAGGAAAAGGATAAACCGGAGAAGCCCCACTCCCCTGTTCCATCCTCCCCACAACCTGGAGCCTGGCACGTCATCGTCATCAGGGAGGGTCAGGGGACCAGCACAGACGGGGGGGGGTGGGGTCGTCTCTCTGTTGGGGGAGCCCCAACAAAAGGTTACAACCGAGTCTAAAGACCCTGGGGGAGAGGGACGGGATCGGGGAGGGATCAGAGTAGAAGGTGCTGGGTCCCAAGTCAGAGGTGGGGAAGTACCTTCAAGGTGCCCCCCGCCCCGCTCCCCCACATGGAGAGGACCTGCCAAGGCCTCAGGTAGAGAGATGCAGGAATGAAGGTGCCAGGCAAACATGTGAGGAGCCCGGCCAGCCTGAGTGCTTGAGAGACTGCCTGAGAAGCCCTGGCTGTGCCCCAAGTCTGGGGTGGGGAGGGCAGCTCCCCTGCCCCTGTGGGGCCTTTGTAACTGCCTATGGCCGGGCCTGAAAAATCACACATAGCTTTGTAACCAGCAGCCAGACTCCTCCCAACTTCCATCAGTCATTGGTTGAGGGCTGCTTCTGGGGGGCATTAAGAGTCCCCAGTACTTCTGGCCTGTGGGCAGAGCAGGCCCCTATGGCCAAGGGAAGTCCTGAAGCAGAGGGCCAGTGTGGCAGGTAAAGTCCAGCTGCCTGCCCTGAGATCTGGGGCTGGGGAGACTTGGGCAGCACATGGTCAGGGCCTGCTTCTAGCACGAGGCTCAGGACCTTCTTCAGTGGTCACAGGGGAGATGCTACTTCTCTAGACAGGGACAGGAAAGCCTGTGTCATGGCCCCACGGAGACCCTGCTTAGGGATGGAGCTAATGGTCCATGTGACATTTAGGGTTGAACTAAAAAAGCAGAACGAGTAGCAGAGACATATTAAGAGATTTACTGCAAGGAATTGACCCACACAATTGTGGAGACTGGCTAAGAAAGTCTGAAATCATAGGGCAGGCTGTTAGGAAGGGAAGGCTGGAACTCTCCGGAACAGGCCCAAACTGCTCCACAGGCAGAATGTCTTCTTCCTCAGGGAAGCCTCAGCTCTGCTCTTAAGACTTTCCAACTGATTGAATCAGGCCCGTCCAGAATATCTAAAATAATCTCCCTTACTTAGAGTCAACTGAATAAGGACACTAGTCACATCTACAAATACTGTCACTGCAATATCTGGATCAGTGTTTGATTGAATATCTGGGGACGTACTAGTCAAGATGATACAGCAAAAGACCATCCCAATGTGGAGTAGATGGAAAGAAGGATAATTTCTTGGTGACTTCACTGAGTTCCTAGATCCAGCCATTCCTGAGAGCCATACTACCTCCATACTCAAATTGCACTTTCTAGAAAATCCAACCTTTGGTATCTCTGCTGGGTTTTCTGTAACATGCAACTGACATGAGAAGGACCCAAAACAAGGAGGTGACAGCCTCATTCTGACCAGACCCCTTAAGGAGGGTTGTATTCCAGTCTGGGTCCCACATAGTGTGAGACACACTGACACACAACAGGGTGGATGAAGGGGTGGTCATTTCCACTTAGTAAGGAGTTGTTTACTGAGCACCTGTGCTGTGTTGGACCTGGGCTCTGTGCTGCAAACACAAAGACAGAGGACACCTTCTTTGCCTGAGGGGACAGACAAGCAAATAGACAATGGCCAGAGTGGACAATGCTGTGGCAGAGCAGAGAGCACAGGGGCCCTGGGAGCCCATCGTGATGGATGGGACCTGATTTAGCCTCTGTGGATCAAGGCAGTCTTCCTGGAGGCAGTGACATTAAAGCTCAGTCTGGAAGGATGAGAAGGAACAAACCAGGAAGACTAGGTCAAGGCAAGATGTTCCAAGAAGAGAGACTGGCACATGCAAAGGTCAAAGGCCACATGGGTGTGGTAACTACAAGTGCTAGGGATTGCTAATACTGTGTGATTTGGAGCAAGTCACTGAACCTCGCTGTGCCTCAGTGTTCTCAATTGTGAAACGATGATAGTAGAATAAATGAATTAATAATTGTAAAGGACTTGGGTTAGGGCAGCACTTTGAGAGTTAGTGACTATTATCATCATCAACACTATCACCTGAGTACAAAGTGCAAGAAAGGCCGGGAAGAGAGGGGGCTGGGGGGCCGGGCTGGGACCAGGCTGGATTCTCAGCCTTTATCTTCCAGGCCTCAGGGAGCCAGGGGAGAAAGTGAAACAGGGAGCGGCAAGACTGAATTTCTGCTTTAGAAATGGCTACTGGGAGGAGAAAAGGCTCTGGGCAGAGAGACACCAATCACGATGCAGTTGTAGGGTTTTGAAGCCACTTCCCATTAAAAAGGGTTCACAGAGTGGGGGATGTTTGCTCTGAAAGACTTGACCCTGTTTTGAGGGGCAGGGATGAGTGGAAGTAGAGACAGACTAAGGAATGATCAGGGGCTTACAATCACCCGGGCTGTTCTGTGTAAGAAGCTTCAGGATTTTTAGGCTAAGGATGGCCTATGCAAAGTCATGCCATCACGTCTTACCTCCACCTTGGGAAGAACTTGTATTAGTCAGAGCTTCCCAGAGATTGGAGGGCAGCCTTAGAGGGTAATGAGCTCCCCAGCCAGGGAGGTATGCAAGCAGACTCTGGATGAGCATTTGACAGGGAGGCTGTAAAGGAAGCATTAACATCAGGCAGGTTGATCTATATAATTTCTAAGGTTCCCTCCAACCTTAATTTCTGTCATTCTACTGAACCCCAGAGAGATGGTGTATTAGTTTCCTATTGCTGCTGTAACAAATCACCACAAACTGAGTGGCTCAAAACAACACGAATTTATGATTTTACAGTTCTGGAGATCAGAAGTCCAACATGGGTCTCACTGGGCCAACAAGGTGTTGGCAGAGCTGCGTTCCTTTTTGGAGGCTCTAGGGGAGAATCTTCCTTTGCATTTTCAGCTTCTAGAGGCCTCCTGAATGCCTTGGCTTGTGGCCTCTTCCTCCATCTATCTTCAAAGCCAGCAACACAGCATCTTGCAATCTCTCTCTCTCTGTCTTTCACATGCACACTCACACACACCTTTATGTTTACCCAACTGCCCCACTGCACGCTGCAACTCTCAGGTCGTACCTGAGATGGAGCAGCTGCTGGAGACAGGGTTTGGGTTCTGGAAACAGCAGGATTTCTGCCATCACACCACTTACCCAGTGTGTTAACTGCACTCATTAGGCTTCCCTATGAGGATGGTGACGCCATCTCTATCGTCCACTGTTTAGTCACCCATCTCAGTGCCTGGCACACTATAGACCTTTGATAGATAGATATGTGTCTGGCGAATGAATGAAGACTCTACCTAAAGACAATAGCTGATATCCAGCTGTGAGATATTCACCCACTCGCTGGCTCTGACTGCTCAGCTCTCCTGGCATAACAAGGTACTACGCCGTGATGGGGTCCATGCATGGTCTAAGACACTAAAGGGGCCAGGAGAGACCTTTGAGGGAAGACAAAAGCCTTACTTGGTTTGTGGGAAAATCATGCCTGGATTTTTAACATTTGGAGCAGCCAGCTGCTGAATGAGCCACCGAAGGGGCCAGAGAAGGGGCTGCAGAGCGGGGCAAGAGGTAAAGGAGACCTTTGAGAACAGAACCCGTGTGCTGCAGGGTTCCACAGCGGCTCCCCAGACCCGCCTGCATCCGGCATGCCAGGAACCCATGGGTGAAGCTGATTCATGCTGCACTATGTGCGTTTCCTAATGGGCTTGTGCCTTAATCTCTGAGTAACAAGAATAGTCACCAAGTCAATTCAGCCATGCCTTACTGGTAATTCACTCTGCCTGGCTGGGTGGTGGGTGCTAACGAACGAAGATGAAGATGACCAGTCCTCTGTCCTGGGCACAGTAAGTGAAGGAGTCACACATTAGACGGTTGAGTTGATGTATGATGCTCAGGATGCAGGCGAAGCTGGAGAGGACCAGCGTGTACATGGAATTCCCAGGATGGACACTTGCATGCCTTGGGCTCAGCACAGGCAGTCCTTCCTCATCTTCATCTTCCCGGGGAATCAGTATGAGGCACCCTGTCCTCTGGGGAGCTTCCTGATCACCCTGGTCCCTGCTCTGCTGAGCCAGAAGTGCTGCTCCCTTGGGCCTGGTCACCTGCACTGCAGTCCAGTTCCTTGCCTTCTCCCTGCTGGCTTGTGACTCCTGGGGGCCCCAACATCCACGATGTCTCACTTGGTACCAGTGACCGCTGATGGCTACAACCACTCATTCACTGATTCTACAAACATGCACCATGAACTCTCAAAGTGAAGGCCTGTAAGCCTCCTTGCAGCTCTGATCTCATCTGATTTACCCAATAACTGCACATGGTGTCCTGGGTGGAACAAGGTCAAATCTCCCAGCAACACATTTATCCCAACTTCAGACACACAGACAACTCCTGTTTCCCAGCACAGTGATGTCTCCTTGATCTAAAGGGTGCAAGGACTTGTTTGGTGCATGGGCTTGTTTTTCTTTCCTGTCCTGGATCTGAAGCCCATTCGATGAACACATCCAGAAGCCCTGGAGCATTTCAAAGCAGACCTGGAGTTCCTGGCTGGGGCCAGCTAGTCTGCCAGGGACGCCCATGCCCCAGGCACCATGCTCCAGGCATGGAGGGAGTGCAGAGACTCCTTCATCCAGAATAAAAACACATCTGTGCTTCTGCTTGCCACCTCCAAGCACATACAGTTCTGCCCTGTCTGAGAGGTGCCCTAGGTTATCCTGCTAAGGTGTTTAGAGAACACACTCTCACCTACAAAACAGGAAGGCGCAGCTTGTGGTCCCTGCCCAAGGCCTTTAACACCAGAAACTAGAAAAATAAAATTCAGGACTGGAAAGGACCTCAGACATTCCCCAGAGTGATGCTACCCTGTTTACAGACAGGGAATGGGCGCCAGGGTCGGGAAGGAATTTCTTGTGGCAAATACAGCGGGGACAGCCTGGAGCCAGATTTCAGGCTGTTGTTGATACTCAGTCCTGCTTGTATCCAGGACACCATGCTATGGTTCACTCTTCCGTGTGGGTTTCCTCTTTGGTTGTTTTGTTCTGGGAATGTGCAGCTCGCCCGGCCCTTCCTCTGCCCTCCTGTAGCAGGAGGCTTTGGAGACAGGCAGGTCCAGACACACGGCCTGAGTTCTGATGCCCTTCCCCACCTTCGTATCCCCAGAGACTCAGTTTCCTCGCCTGGGAAATGGGAATAACCCCATTCCCTTCATTGGCTGTCTGTGAGGCTCACAGCATTTGTGACAGTGGCTGGCCTAGTGGCTGCTGGTGTATGAGTAATACTCAGTGTTAAGGAAGAATCTTCCCCTCTCTTTTGACAGCTCCTTCTTGCTTGCTCCCTGATCTGGGGCAGCTCAAGTACCCAAACTCATCCCTGACTGCAAGAGTCCTGCTCCCCACCCATTCCACACTGTGGGTGGATGGACGGAAGCAAGAAGGGGTATGGAATTCATCTGGACCCCTGCGCCTCCAGCCTGGTGACTTCCAGCAAGTTGCCAGAACTCCCTGGGCCTCAGTCTTCCCACCTGGAAAATGGGACTGTTTTCTGTGCACTTACCTGTCAGGGACACTTGCAGGATTTAACAGGGACAGTAATATTAGCTCGGACCACTTGGAAACTAACGATGTGCCTGGCGTGAGCTTTGCTCGGTCATGCAGGGTCTCACTGATCCCTCATCTGGTCTTCGTCCCCATTTAACATGTAAGGAAAGTGAGGAAACACTTAAACTCCCCCACGGTCAAAGCCAGAATGAGTGATCTTGCTTTGCCCCCAGCGCATCTAAGTGGAGAGCCTATGCCTTCACCCGGCGCTGCCTCAGGCGAGCAGCCTGAAAGACGCGCGTGGAGAACCCACCCTTCCGGAGCGGGGCTCTCTCCCGGGCCTGTGGCGAGATCTCCGGGCGGAAGAGCTGGGCGGATGCTCGCGCAACCCACGGGTGCAGCCTGAGCCCTGTCCTCCAGCCCCAGACACGTGCAGGGGCTCAGAGGGCGAGTGACTGCCCTGCCCAAGGCTCCCCGCCTGGTTAGTGGCTGACGGACGAGGACACCCACTGCTCCACCCTGGCTGGCTCGAGGGAATGGTGCTCAGCGGTCACGTCTAGTCCCTTTCTCTCCCCCAGGGCGGCTCCAGCAGAGGGGCCTGCCTGGCCACGCCTCTCCGCAGCTCTGTCCTCCTCGCGCCCTGCCCCCTCTCCATTTCCGAAAGGTCCCTGCTGAGCGAGCCACTGCTCACTGGAAGTGCAGGGGAGGCAGAGCCTGCGTCCCCGCCAGGGCCACCCCTTCTCTCCACACGCGGCAAGGGATCGGGCGTCCAGCCCAGGTGGCGCAAAAGCTGGCGTCCTGTCTCCCACGCGCCCCGGGCTGGGCCCCACAGGAAACGGGGCGGGGAGCGGCCCGGGACCGCCCCGGCCGCTGCTTAAAGGGGCGCGCGGGGCCGCGCGGCGCCTGCACCATGGGGACGCCCGGGACGCCCGCGAGGGCCGCCTGGCCGCTGCCGCTGCTGCTGCTGCTGCTAGCCGGGCCCCCCGCGCGGCCCGCGCCCCCGACCTGCTACTCCAGGATGCTGTCCCTGGGCCGGGAGGTCACCGGCGACTTCCAGAGCCTGCAGGCAGCGGAGCCCCGGGTGAGTGCCCCGCCCCGACGCGCGACGCGAGGCGCAAGGCGCGCCCGTTTCTGAAAAACTCTCCTGGAGAACCAGAACAAAAGAAGGACAAAAAGGCTACTTTTCTAGCAAATGTTAATCTCAAGGGTATTTGTGCTTTATTCACCTCCTGTTAAATATGATACCAATGGTTTGCTTTCTTTTTAAATGTAAGGAAAAGTAATCAAAGACATCACAATTTGTGTAACTTGCTAGCAAATATCAGAGGATCTGTCGTGAAATGTAAAAAAAAATTTTTTAACAAACCCAGCTTCCCCCAGAGTTCCCTCAGCTTCCCCCAGAACTTCAGAGTTAAGGAGGGCCAAAGAATTAAGCTTATATATTTCCTTTATTAGCCTTTATTAGCCTGGTGATTAGGAGTATTTTCTAAGAGGGTGGCTCACAGAACTGGCCTCCACCCTTCTGCTGAGGGATGGTGGGCAAATTCCTCAGCCGCCGTATCTCAGTTTCCTTATCTGAAACTGGGGTGACAGTAGCACCCTCTTCCCATGGGGTGGCTTTGAGGGTCAAAGGCATGAGCACAGGTACAGCGCAGAGCCAAGCCTGCGGGCACCGGTACTCAGCAGACGCTCCTGCTGTTAGCACTGTTCGAGGAGGAAAGCCCAGGGACCCAGAGAGGGGAGACTGCAGAAGCGCCATCAGGGACCGGGCCTCTGACTGCTTATCTGTAGAAACAAAATGCAGTAAACATCGTGAAAAGCTTTCAAAGTGTCTCTTAACCACTTGCAAACGCTCCAAACAAAACATAATGTTTCTCAGATGTTAGGGTTCACAATATCCTAACACCTTCTTTATATTTGCTTTTTAAAGGTTAAATAACATGTTTTCTTTCTAATTATGAAAGTAATTACTTTGTAGAATGGTTGGAAAAGGAACAGAGGACAAAGAGGAAAGTAAATATTGCTTGTAATTCTACCACCTAGAGGTAACTGTTGCTATAACATTCTGGAAGATTGTATTTCAGCTTTCTGTCTACACAAAGGTACTCAAATACAAACCTGTGTGTGTGTGTAAACAAAACTTGGATTAAACAGCACAAGCAGCTTTGCAACTTACTTTTTAATGACATCTTTAAATGACATTCTTTTTTAACAACATTTTGTTACATAGTTACACCACAGTTTATCACATATATATGCATAAAAGTATGCATATATGTGGACTTTTATATTACTATTAATATATTGTATACTATATAGTATAATATATATATATGTAATATATATACAGTTATAGAACTGCTAATAACTAATATATAATTACACATAATACTTATTTATATATAATTATATGTAATATTTATAACTATATATAGTTATAGAACTATTATATAACTAGTTATAGAACTTTTTTATATATGTGCATATTCAATATATATACACACTTTTATATTACTGTATTATACATTGCTATTTCTATGTTTCAATTATGGAACTTTAATGTGTATGTATAGATATATGTGTGTGTGTGTGTGTGTGAGTGTACAAAACAGTTCCCTAATTCATGGTAAATAACATAAAGGTGCTCTCTAAAAGTCAAATTCTGGAATAGCAGTTGCCCATTTTTGGCAGAATGTGACGTATGGTACAAGAAAGTACTGTGCATGTCGTAGCATCAAGAAAGGCCCCAGGGATCTGGGCTGGTCTGGCTGTTGGGAGGGCCGGGAGGGAGGCTCTTGTGTCCAGGCGTGTCCCTGCAGGCATCCCAACAGCCCGTATCCCTTTCCACAGGATCCATGTGTGAGATACCTGCCCAGGCTGTACCTGGATATACACGTAAGAGGGCTGTGCCTGCTGTGGGGGGATGGTGGCGGGAAGCGTGGGGCCGAGGGACTCGCATCTGAACCTCTGCTACTGGCTGCATGGTACGGGGGTGGGGGAATCACATGCAGCTCAGCTACTGACTACTCCCACGAGCTCCCTCCCTGTTGCCCACTTCCAGAATTACTGTGTGCTGGCCAAGCTGCGGGACTTTGTGGCCTCACCCCAGTGCTGGAAAATGGCCCAGGTGGATGCTTTGAAGGACAAAGTGCGGAAGCTGTATACCATCATGAACTTTTATTGCAGGAGAGTAAGTAGACGCCATTGAAAATTCCTTTTCTACTTGCTGTCAGCCAGGACTTTCTGAGCTTTTCGGAGAGGAGGGTTGGGAGGAGAGAGGAAGAAGGAAGAGGAGCAGAAGTGTTGAGGGGTGCTTCCAGTTCACAAAGCCTTCCCAGCCACGGTCACCTTGTCAAGTGATGGGCTTTAGGACAAGGCTCCATGCCTGCACGAGCTGCACACTGATGCTGGAGCTACGCTGCAGGACCACACCCCAGCCACGCAGACAGACTGTACTGAGAGCCAGATGGGGCAGGTCAGAAGAGATGTTCTGGGGGGGTGGAGTTCAGGTATGCTCTGTGACAGGAGGATTCTGGTAGGAGAGGGGAAAGGACAGAAACTCAGCAAAAGTAGAGTTATATGATCCTAGGACACAGACTTCGGCATCAGACAGCCCTGAGCCTGTGCGTTTGTCTCCCTACTTCCCAGATGGGAACACCTGTCTTGGTCTGTTTTCTGTTGCTGTAACACCATCCCACAGACTGGGTAATTTATAAAAAAAAGAAGAAGAAGTTTATGTAACTCATGGTTCTGGAGGCTGGGAAGTCTACGAGCGTGGTGTGGGCATCTGGTGAGGGCCTTCTGGCTGCATCGTAACATGGCGGAGGCATCACATGGGGAGGGGCAAGAGAGCCGGAGAGCGCTTGCTTTTATATCAGAGCCACCCCGGCAATAAGGACCACTCCAGCGATAACGACATCGATCCATTCATATGAGCAGAGGCCTCATTTGTCCATTAATCTATTCATTAAGGCAGATCCTACGTTCATTCATGAAGGCAGAGGGATTAAGTTCCCAACTCATGAACTTTTGGGGGACACATTCAAGCCACAGCAGTGCCCTTTCACTCCTCTGTGGCACAGCGTCCGCACAGCTGAACAGGGGGCACAATAGTGCCCGCCTCGCGAGATCACTGGAGAATAATGATGGTACCCTTGCCTTGTGCCGGACACTGTACTGCTCCCTTGAGCCTAGGAACCCTAGCAGGGTGAGTGGACAGAATTCCCAGCACCCTCCCTGGCTCAGAGGGAGTAAATCCCTCTGGAAACTTTAATAATCAGATGTCACATTATAATTTCTTTGTTCACGTATCAAAGATGTGCTGCACATTTCCTCCCCTCTGCCCTTGGTCTGTGGGGAGAGAGAGGTAGCGGTAGCATTGCGATGCAGCGTGGTACGTGGGGGTGCTGGCTCTGAGGCGCGGAGGCGCGAGCTGGCGCTGCTGTGCACGGTGTTCCCGACGCCTGGCCCAGAGCTGTTGCTCAGCAGTTAAGGTTCTTTCATTCCGTCACTTCTTTTGCTCATTCATCTGCCTGTCCACCTGGTCAACCAATGTATGAGTGAATCCAGTGAATAATGCTAATAATAAAACATGGGATCCTATGGGAACGTGGAGAAAGAATTGACTCTCTCTCCTTGGGAGAGTAAGGGATGGGAGGTTTTCACACAGAGGGGAACCATAGAGTGGCCTTTGAGGACAACCAAGAGTCCTGTGGTTGCATATGGGTGCCACAGCCGCCCTCAGTAACTTTCCTGCTCATTGCACGTCTTTCCCAGGATTTGGTGTTCCTGTCAGATGACTGCAATGCCTTGGAATACCCAAACCCAGTGACCACGGCCCTGCCAAATCATCAGAGCTAAGGCTGCCCAGACCAGAGAAGGAACCCAAGAGGACTAAAGTCGCATCAGCTGCCCAGATTCGATGAGCTAAAGCCACGCCCCACCCAAGTCTCTGCATTACTGTAGCATCTGGAACTGTCCTGTGTCATGTCCACCTTCTGGAACGCAGGGCTGGTGCTCCTACCCAGGACCCTCCTTCGAGCATGGAGTCAGAAGCCTCACTGCTCATTCCCTCGAGTTACGTCTTGCCAGGATGGTTAGATGCACAAGCATGCCAATTTAGTTACGAAAAAGAAAGGGCTAACCAGCTTCTCTTTTGTAAATAACTAGCTTGAAAACAAACAAAATAGTGTGTTTTTATTACTAGTTTAATCGAGTAATGGTACTGTTTTTCTTTCTTGATAGGAACCTGCTTACTCTTTACTAAGCTCCCATTATACCTTCTCCCAATACAAACTTTCCTGTCTTTCATTTAAAAAAAAAATTACTGCTTTTAAGATATATTTGCAAGCTTTATATGTAGTGCTGACAGGAACCACTCTTTCATTGAAAGGTGATGAAAATCAAATAAAGAATGTCGTCACAGTGAGAAATACGTGTCCTGCTATATCCATCCAAGGTGGATGTCAGCAGGTTTATTTTACACTTCTGAAATCTTCTGCTCTAGGTGTGATACATCTTTCTCCTTCTTTCTGTCAAGGTCAGGTGTCTCTGGGTCTGCTTCATTCACCTGCATGAATGTCTGCTCTTCAAGCCTTGGGAGATGCTCTGATTTATGTTGGAGACAGATTGTGCCCTTGGGGAATAGATGTTGGGAACAGATTGCGTCATACCCACAGACGGTACAGTGCCCTGCCCTTATCACAAGTATCAGTCCATTGACTCCACACAACAAACCCAGAGATGGGCATCCTAGGAGGCTGAGGTCACGCAGGTTAAGTAACTTGCCTGAGGCCGCTGGCGGGTAAGTGGGGAAGCCTGGACTGAACGCTAACCTGTGTGACTCCAAAGCCCATGCTCTTCCCAGTGCAGCCACGCTGGCTTCCTGCAGGTGAAACATGATTGTTTAATTAATTGATGAACTCAACAATAAAATTTCAGTTAAGAAACTAGATTGTTGAAAAATATCCCAAATGTTGATTTTGCTACATTCCCCATGTTATATTGGGGTCCTTTTGTTTCTTTTCCTCCCTTCTGTACATACAGGCCAGGCTTTTCCCCCTCGATCTTGGATGCCTCCAGCTTCTCAGATGATTCGTGAGAATGATTGAGTTTTTATTTTCTATTTAGAAGCATGGATCTGTGGAATCACTGTCTTAGCTTCCTAGGGCTACCCTAACAAGGTACCACAAACTGGGTGGCTTGAAAGAAGAGAAATGTATTGTCTCACGGTTCTGGAGGCTGGAAGTTATGAAATCAAGTTGTGAGCAGGGCCGGGCCCCCTCTGAAGGCTCTGGGACGGGATTCTCCCTGTCTCTTCCTAGCTTTGGGTGGTTGGCAGCCATCCTTGGCTTTCCTCGGCTTTTAGACGCATCAGTAAATTCACAGAACTTGTTCTGCCCACATCAACATGTGGTGTTTTCCATATGTCTGTGTCTCTGTGTCCAAAATCCTCTCTTCTTATGAGGACACCAATTACTGGATTAGGACCCCCCTCTAATCTAATATGATCTCATCCTAACTTGATAACATCTGCAAAAATCCTATCTCTAAATACTTCCCTTTGTACCTCATGTTCACAGGTACACAGGGTTAAGACCCAACGTATCTTTTTGGGAGACACAATTTAACCCACCACAATCACTTTTTCGAGAAATAACCCCTTCTCAAAGGAAAATAATTTAACAGACTCTTTCTTCTACCTCCACCACCATCTACCACTCCCTGGCAGGTGCTAACCGTGGAGGCATGGGGCCCGGCACACGGCACATGCTGGCCCGGTGACCTTCACAGTGATGTTACAGGATGGCCGTTATCAACCCTGAATTACGATGGAGGAAACACACTCAGGTTCAAAGTTTAAGCAATTTCCCCAGACAGCTAATAAGTGGTGCCAAAGGGATTCCAGACAAATGGACAAGGGCCAGAGTCATTTCATGGCTCTGCTAACCCTTTGCTATTTCTAGGTAGTAGAAGCAAACCAGTGAAGACAGGGACTCATTTAAGCGTTGTAGACATTTATTTATTTGTTCATTTCTTCAATATTTATGAACTTACTATGAACTCGACAAATACAGAGATGAAAAGTGAAGAATTTCTCCTCTTAGGTTACCAAGGGAGACACTTCCAAAACCTAGGGGAGAGCAGAGGAAGGAGAAAATAATTCTGAGATGGGGCAGAAAGATTTCTTAGAGGCTTTGGAATTTGAACAAGGACTTACAACATGACCGGGAGCTTGGTAAGCTGAGAAGCAGTGGAGGCAGAGGATGTGGCACAGCCAAGGGCACAGAGGCGACTAGTGGAGGTGAGCGGTTCGAACACTGGTGTGTGGTTGGGGAAGTCAGGAGGTGGAGCCGAAAATGTAGCAGGATCAGAATGTAAATGACTTTGATTATGGTAAAGCCAGGCAGAGTGTCCCTATCCTGTCACTAGTTGTATGACCAGGATCACACAAAGGAGAATCCATTTCTAGGTAGAAAGATTGGAATCCAATGGTTGGAAGCTGTCATTCCTAAAGGGGTCTCCTTGCTTTGAACTACAAAACTAACAAAGTGAGGACCCTGTTCCTCCCTCTGTGGACTGGCCCGTTGCCAAGCCGGATGTTCGATCTCACCCTGGACCCTTTCTCTCGCTTTCTCTATAGCCAGCTGGTCCACCTTGTCTTCTCTGTACCTCTTCACTTCTGTATCGGCTCTTTTCTGCCTCGACATTAGTTCAGAATGTGAACTAAAAATAAAATTCTGAGCCCTCTGCTAACTAAATGGACCCCTCTCGGCCAAGGGGACCCCAGAAACCCCTTAAAACTGAGTTCCCAGCCATGATGGGATGGGAGAGATAAAGCACAATTACATGCGTATGATTTCCCTTCGTAAATTCATGACTCCTGCTATAGCTTGTTGAATATGTACGTTTGACAGTATAAATCCTGTTGCCTTTTGTCTCTTCTTTGAAGCATGTGTGCCTGACTTCTGGCTGGGGCTCCATTTCCCAACCTGTTGGAAGGGCTGCCTGACAGGAATAAAGCTCTTCTTATTCCAAAGTATAAATCTTGTTAATTAATTTTTTTTTTTTAGTTAACAAGAACTTCCCAGAACATGGGCGATGTCCAGTCTGTGCCCAGGCCCCAGTCCCCTGATGGGTCTTACGCTACCACTGATTCTTCTTGTCCTAGGTGAGGGCCTGCCAACCACTGGGCCTTCTCTCCTGATGCTTCCCCATTGCAAGGGGGACTTCCTTCTCGTGGGCTGGTTAGTTGTTAGGGTGGATGTTCTAGCTCCTCAGCTGATGTAACTCACAAGGGGAGACAAAGCAGCTCCGTGCAAGCAGAGACTGCAGAGGTTCCGAGGAAAGGTGCTCAAGCCAGCTCTGCCATGTATTTGCTCTGTGTTGGTGAGCAATTTACTGAGCCTTTCTGTGCCTCAGTTTCCTCCTCTGTAAAATGGGGAAGAGAATGATACAAATTTCATAGGTTTGCTTGGGGAATAATGTGAATGATACATTCAAAGCACTTACAGAGTCTGACCCATAATAAGAGTTTTAATTAGCTCTTATTAGCATCAAAAGCCAGCACAGTAGTTGCTTTAGCATCCAAGGCCACATTTGCTCATCACAGTACCTGCAGCACAAAAGTCCACGCACTCTATTTTTCAAGATAAGATCACACTCTACGACAAACCCTTGTCCTAGCCTCCCACCTGGATGACAGCAACAGCTCCCTGATGTTTGTCCTGATGTCCTCCTCCATCCAAATCCATCCTCCACCCACAAGCCAGAGCTATCTTTCTACAGTGCAAATCCGCTTCTGATATTCCCCCAGTCCCAACCAGTGGCTCCTATGTTCTCACCTCTCCTGGTCTTGGCCTTCTCTAATCCCACCCACTGCTGTCTCCCTTACACACGCAGCCACTACCCATTTCTCCAGGCATTTTAGCTCAGTGTTTCCTGAATGCAGCCCGTCTCTCCAGCCCTCCGTGTCTGAGCGTATGCTGGGCTGCCTTCCCGCCCCCACCCCCGGAAACCTGTAGAATCCTCTCATCTGCGCAAGAGTGACCTGTACCCCGAAAACTTTGCTGAGTCCCCGATAGAAGAAACAACTCTCCCAGGACTACCTTTCTCTCTTGTATTTATTTTATCCCTGTGTATTCATCATAATCGTCATCAGACCTGCCTAGCTGACCGCCGCCTCCTCCTTGACACCTTCCTTGCTTGTTGTGCCGGCTGCACCTCTCGGATTCTCCCCACTTCACCGCTGCTCCTTCCCGGTGGGTCTCTATTGCCAGGTCCTCTCTTCTCCCGACCTGTCCACATCCGTGTGATCCAGGCTCAGCCCTTGGTCCTGTCCTCTCCGCTGTCTGCTCTCACTCCCTTAGTGGTCCCGCCAGTCTCGTGGCTTTAGAGACCATCTTTATTCTTGACCAAAAAGCGTGGGGTCAAGTTTGACTCCTGTCTTTCCCACACGACCTTCCTCCAAGGCGTCAAAAGGCCCTGCTCTCTCTAACTTCAAAATATTCCCAGACTCTGACCACTTCCCACAGCTTCCACTGCTGCCCACCTGGTCCAAGGCCACTCGTGTGTTTGCCTGAGTGCTGCAATAGCTTCCTCAACGGTCTCTTGCTCCTCCCTCTGTCTGACACAGCTTGTGCTCAGCACGTGTCAGAGTGACCAATTAAAATGACATCAGCTCATGCCCCTTCTCTGCTCAAAACCCTTCGATGTCTCCCTATTCTTCTCAGAGTAAAAGCCAAAGTCCTCACAGTGGTCACAAGGGCCTTCATCATCTGGTCCCGTTACCTCTCTGACCTCATCCGCCTGTGTCCCTTGGGCAAATTCTTATATACGTCTTTCAATTTCCCCTCACTGTCCCAGCCTCAACAGGAGAATAATCACTGTCCCTTCCCCAGGAGGGTGTGGTGAGGAGTCAATAAAATAAGTCACGTAAATTGCTTAGCACAGTGCTGGCTTTGAGCAACTGCTAACGTCGGCCCCCCTTCCCGTTGTCCTTGCTTACATTCTGATCGTCACCACCATCAGACCTTGCGGGTGGAGTCCAGGTTCCAACTGAGAGAGATTCTTGTCTCAGATTGTGGTGCCGTCTGGTTCTACACCATTTCCTTTGATTTACTGCCCCACAATCCATTGTCCTTGCAGTACCTGAATGACCAGATCTGAGCAGGTGACACACCTGCTTACAATCTTCAGTGGTTCCCCATTCCCTTGGGATAAAATCCGAATATCCTCACCTCCCATTTCATTCCTTGCACACTCCAGTGTGACTCCAGACACCACCACACCCACGAAACTGCCACCAATGAGTTCTACACTGTCAAGTCCACGATCACTTCCTGCCCCCACCTTAACTGACCTCTTAGTCTCTCTGGACCTTGGTGCTCCATGCCTTCCTGGTTTGACACCTTCTCTCTGGGGCTCTGTGTGCTCCTGTGCTGACTCCGCCTCCCTCATCCCGCCTCTGAATGCCGGTGTGCCCCGGCACTGTGTCCCGGACCAGCACTTCTCTTCCCTCTACACCCCCTCCCTGGGATTCTAGGCTGCCCCCGGAGCTTTCACACCTCGTTCACAACTCCCAAATGCACGCCTCCTGCTCAGACTTCTCCATGAGGCCCACGTGCATTTCCGCTACCTTTTTATTATGTTTACCCTTGGAGGTCCCACAAGTATCTCAAATTCACGTGTCTAAAATCAGCTCTTGGTTCTTCCTGCCTGTCGGTTCTCTGTCTCAGTCAAATGGCCCACCATACACCATTTGCTTCTGCCAAAACACAGGCTTGTGTCCTGTGATTTCTCTTCCCCTGCCCCATCCACCTTTATAGTTAATCAGCAAGTCCTATATTTTCTGCCTCCAACGCATATACTGAATGTGATGGTTAATTTCATACGTCGACGTGACTGGGCCATGGGTGCCAGAAATTTGGTTAAACATTATTTCCGGGTGTGTCTGTGAAGGTCTTTCTGGATGAGATCAACATTTAAATTGGTGGACGTGGTAAAGCTGATCACCCTCCCCAGTGTAGGTGGGCCTCGTCCAATCTGTTGGAGACCTTCCTAGAACAAAGAGCAAGGGAAGGGGATTTGCTCTCTCTGCCTGACTGCTGGGGCTGGGACGTCCGTCTTCCTCTGCCCTCGGACTGGGGCTTACACCGTTGCTTGCTTCCCCTCATCCTCAGGCCTTTGGACTTGGACTAGAATTTACACCATCATTTGTCTTGGTTTTTAGGCCTTCGGACTCCTACTAGCACCTCATCTTCCCCTCTCCTGGGTCCACAGCTTGAGGACCGCAGATTGCAGGGCAACTCAGCCTCCAGTTCTTTATAGACCACCCCCCGCCCCGCCACACACACACACAGAGTATTGGTTCTGTTTCCCGAGAGACCCCTGACTAATGAGTTGAACGTGCGCCCTCTTCTATGTACCCATGGCTCATATACCAGTCAAGGTCCCCACGACCTCTTGCCTGGACACTAGCGCTGCCTCCTTACTGGCCTCCAGCCTTCACTGTGGCCCCCTTACCCCCAATTTCCACACAGCAGCCAGAATAATCTCTCTTGTATCAATCAATTAGATCGTGTTCTTCCCCTATTGAAAAACTTTCTATGGCTTCCCACTTTGAATGAAATTTGAACTTCTCACCTTGGCCCGCAAGGTCCGTATTTACCACCACTATTAATCTCTAGAAAGCATCCTCTAACACTGAAGTATTGGATCATATGTTTAATTGCTTGTTTATTTGTTTATTTTTTGTCTCTCCCACTAGAGTGTATGCTACAGGAAGGCAGGAACCATGGCACTTTGTTTCACTGTTTTATCCCCAGCTGTTAGTACTGTGCCTGACACTTAGTCGATGCTCGGTGTGTGTATCTGGGACATTTCTAGACACCGGATACTGCCTACTGGGAGGACCATGAGAAGTCACCAGTTCAGATCTCACAACTTCCATGTGGCCCATGCCCATCCTCTCCTCATGAAATAGATGCTGTTTCCATACACCAAGGCACACGTAGCCTCAGAGGCCAAATTCATGTGTTTTCAAGAACTGCTGACTTTCACTGGTTTGGTTAATTTTAACACTCTGTGCATACACACACACACACACACACACACACACATACGAATCCTCATTTCGTGGGCATTTGTTCTCACAGTGCTTTGAGCTCTTCCATCAAACACGACTATCTGGCTGTCTGGATGGTAGCCAGTAGCAGAGACCTGAACAAAACCCTAATCTTCTCTTCCTGAGTACATCTAAAAGCTTAATCATCAGTTCTGGCTGTCTAGGAGCACTTTGACTGCTGAAATCAGCATTGCACCTTCACACCCAGGGGCATTTTAAACCAACTGAGAATTATTAGGCAAAAATCTCCATCATTCAAGCCTAGTTGATTTGCAAAAGTGCTAAAAATGCAAAATCACCTTCTGCATTTGCAGAATGTTCAGGTCTATAGATTATCCAATCAAGAACACACAGGATGGAGGAAGGGACTCTTCTGACATCAATTAAGAGTTAGAGGAGAAAAAGAAAAAAATAGAAAAATAGAGCAAAAATATGTGGAAAATGGTCGAGTTAGCAGTCTTAACTTAGATTTATGTTCCTCTGTGGTGAAGGCATCCCAGCAATTATTTGGACACTGGATATACATTACTAACATGTTTGCGATCAATTCCTGAAATTTGGTTCTGCTTATTTTTTCAATAGTTTTTTGGCTGCTGTGCAATGACAAGGACATTGCTCCAGAATCATTGCCTCTTAATTCACTTGGTCTTGATCCCAGCTCTGCAACATCAGCCCAGCTCCAGATGTCCCCCAGTCAGAAGATGGGTTCAGGTCGTTGGCACTGTGTCAGCATTGGGTACCTTCCTCTGGCCTGGGAAGTTGTGCATATTCTGAGTTGGGAAATCATTCAACTCTAGAAGGGAAGGGTCTGAAGTTGTACACTAACGTCTTCTACTGATGCTTCAGGTCCTCTTTACTTTTTGATGATGACAACATCCTAAGTTTGTGGAGAACTTTGCAATTTATGAAATATTTTCACATCTATTTTTCTTTTTATTAACTTTAGTTCTTATGCTAACATTGGAGAATGGCTGGGGTTAGGATAGTTTATTTCTATTTGTAGATTTAAAAGTGAAGTTTCAATTAAATATCCTTTTATACCTAAAAACATGCTTAAAGTTTTCAAATCTGACAATAGCAAATGTCGGTGAGGACACAAGGTAACCAGGACCCTGACATCCTGCGAGTGGTATGGCTACTTGGAAAACAATTTGGTGTTATCTAGTAAATTTGAAGATGTGCATATCCTGTGACCTAGCAAATTTTAATCTTAAAATATACCCTAGAGGAATTCTTTTACATATGCACCAGCAAATATTTCTAAGGATGTTCATGGCAGGATGTTTACAATAGCAAATAACTGGAAACAACCCAAATACCCATCAATGATAGAACAGATAAACAAATTGTTGTGGAGTCACGCAATGATAATGATAATTAATCTATTACAATAACATGTAATGATGTGACTGAATGACATGGCTGAATCTCAGGTACACAATATTAATGAAGAAAATACAAGTGGAGAAGAGTATATACAGAACAATTCCACTTATGTAAAGAACAAAAACAAGTAAAGCATGAAATATAGATTTGGGGGATAGAAACATATGGGATGAAACTTTAAAGACATTCAAGAAAGTGTTTAAAACAAAATTCAGAAGAGAATCCACCTGAGAAGCAGAGGAAAAGGAAAGGATTAAGAAGAACAAGGCAGGACTTTAAAATTAAGAGCAATACTTTATTCTTACACTGAGTGATAGGTGCCCAACGGGTCCCTGTTCTGTCATTCACATATATTAATACATGTATACAATTATTTAGCTAATATTTAATAATAAAAATAAGAATGACTGGCATTCATGCAGAACATCAAAAATTAACAGGAAAATTCAGTTGAAAAATTAATCCCATTTAGTTTTTAGCAGCAAAATCTACAAGGTACCTGGCAATAAATATAAGAAAATATGTGCACAAACTTCATGGAGAAAATTATAAAACTTTATTAAAGGACATAAAAATTGTCCTATATGAATAAAGAGCTAAGCCATGTTTGCTAATCTCAAATTAACATCAATTCTGTATACTCAGTGAACATTCCAACAGGGTGGATTTTGATATGCTGAGCCTCAAATTTATAGAAAAATCTAACAGATCAGTAAGTTTTGAAAAAGAGGATGGGCGAGAAAAGAATTTCCCTGTGAGGTATCAAGGCTTCTTGTGAAGTTATAGAAACGAATAACCTGGGGCACTGGTGCAAGGATAATGACCAACGAAACAGAATAGAGGTCCCAGAAACAGAGCCACAGAAATTTGGCAAATTGCTGAGAGCACACGACAAGTCAGTGGAAAAATTATAGATAACACAGTAAATGGTGCTATGATGATGGGCTATCCACTTAAAAAAATTTGATATCTTCCTCATACCATGCACAAAAATAAAATTCGAGAGAGATGGCAGTTAACAAGCAAGGCAGTATTTAGTGTTTAGACGATCTCATGACAGAGTATCTTTGTGTGATTTGCATAAGGAAAAAATTCTTAAACAAGATCCAAAGTGTGCACCCACTAAAGAAAAATGTTGATAAATGCAGTATAAAAAGATAGTTTAAAAAAAAAAACTTTTAAAAGACACAATAAGCAAAGCTAAAGAAAACCCCCAGAGTTTGGAAAAATAATGTGTTAACTGACAACTATTTTTATCCAAATTGCCTATAAACCAATAAAGAGATAGAAAAATGGATAGGATGTGGGCTGCATAATGTGAAAGAACAAATTGTATGGCTATTGAAATATATGAAAATATGCCGAAACTTTCTAGAGAGAGGCACATTAAAATGATGTAAAAAATTTTATACCCACCAAATAGGAAAAGAAAATTAAGTCTGATAATACCATTAGTGCAGATGAGGAACTCTCATGTGCTGCTCTTGAAAGAGTAAACTGATACCAATTCTTTTTTAAATTTTATTTATATTTTAATTGACAGATAAAAATTATATATATTTATGGTGTATTACATGATGTTTTGAAATATATATACACTGTGGAATGACTAAATCAAGCTAATTAACATATCCATTACCTCATAAAGTTTTTTTTGTAGTAAGAACACTTAAAAATCTATTCACTTAGCAATTTTCAAGTATACGGTACATTGTTAACTACAGTCACCACGTTGTACAATAGATCTCTTGAATTTATTCCTCTTGTCTAAATGAAATTTTGTATCCTTTGACCAACATCTTCCCCACCTCCCACCCCAGGCTCTCCTAACTGATACGGGAAAGTGGATCCCAAAACTGGGGTCCGTTTGAAGGCCAAGTGAGTTCTTGGTTTTGCGCAGTTAAGAATTCAAGAGCCAGCCAACAGAGTAAAGCAAAAGCAAGTTTATTAAAGTAAGGAAAGAAAAATAAGGAGGCTGCCCCATAGACACAGGGCAGCCGCTGTCTCTCAGAGCCACAGAGAGTAGCACCTTGTGACTTTCGGGAGTCTTACTTTATACCTTCTATTTAATTTTATTAAGCAGAGGGAGGATTATTCATAAGATTTCTGGGAAAGGGGTGGGGAGTTTCCAGAACCGAGGGTTCATCCTCTTTCTGAGCCATACAGGGTAACTTCCCGAGTTGCCATGACATTTGTTAACTGTCAAGGCACTGGTGGGTGTCTCTTTTAGTACACTAATGCATTATAAGCCGGTATAATGAGCAGTGAGGGTAACCTGAGGTCGTTTATCCATGACCATCTGGGTTCTAGCTGGTTTGGCTGGTTTCTCAGCCAGCTCCTGTTTTATCAGAGGCCTTGGTTCGGGTCTTGTAATTCCTTATTGAGCAGGGTCTGCCAATTCCCTATCTCATAACCACCATTCTACTCTCTGCTTCAATGAGATCGACTTTTTTAGATTCCACATGAGTGAGATCATGTGCTATTTGTCTTTCTGTGCCTGGCGTATTGCACTTGACAAAATGCCCACCAGGTTCATCCATGCTGTCCCAAATGACAGAACCCTCCTTTTATGGCTGAATAGTAGCCATTGCTTATAAAAAGGAAATCCAAGTCTCAGGGCCGCCCTCTCAACTCCTCATGCAAAAGAGAAGCTAAAAGCCTCAGCACCTGTGAAAAGCTGGCCCCACAGATCACTCATTAAGGAAATTCTTGCTGACCTCCTGCAAGCAAGGACATGCAAATGGTAACTACGTCTAGCACCTAAAACTAAAGCCCGTTTCACGAGACAGAATCAGACGCTCTTCCACCTACGCAGGGACATCTACATAATTGATGCTTCCTTCACTCCCTTCTTCTCTTCTAACATTCCCCTTATTTTGTGTAAAATGTAGATTTCCTGGGTCTTACAACAATGTAACAATTTTGCCTTATCAGCTCTCCCCAACCCTGCCTTTTCCTTTAACACTGAAGGTGGGTCGGGGTTTTCCCAGGCTTAATAAACCTCCATTGGTTGAGTTTTTTTGTCTCGGTCGTTTAATTTTTTTTATCCATTTATCTAGCAGTGGACATTAGGTTGATTCCACAACTTGGCTATTGTGAATAATGCTGTCGTAAACACGGAAGTGCAGATATCTCTCCGACATACTGATTTCCTTTCCTGTGGATACGTACCCAGTGGTGGGACTGTTGGACCACATGGTAGTTCTATTTTTAATTTTTTGAGGAACTCCCATACTGTTTTCCACAATGACTGCACCAATTTACATTCCCACCAACAATGGCCAAAGGTTCCCTTTCCACAAGTATGAAGTGACATCTCACTGTGGTTTTGATTTGCATTTCCCTGATGATTAGTGATGTTGAGCATTTTTTCACATACCTGTTGGTCATTTGTCTGTCTTCTTTTAAGAAATGTCAATTCAAGTCTTTTGCCCACTTTTTAATCGGTTTATTTGTTTTCTTGCTTGGGTTCCTTATATATTTTGGATATTAACATGGATATCACATGTATGGTTTGCAAATATTTTCTCCCATCCCGTAGGCTGTCTCTTCACTCTGTTGAGTTTCCCTTGCTGCGCTGGAGCTTGTTAGTTTGATGCAATCCTACTTGTCTGCTTTCGCTGTTACCACCTGTGCTTTTGGGGTCATATCCAAAATATCATTGCCCAGACCAATGTCATGGAGTTTCCCCCTATGTTTTCTTCTAGTAGTTTTACAGTTTCAGGTCCTGATGTAAATTTTTTAGAGAGCAATTTCATAATATTTGAGAAAGCTGTTTCATTTCTGGGGATATATTTTAGGCAAACTCTCAAAAGGAGAGGGGAACAAGGATGTTCATCCTAGTATTGGCTATAATTTTTAAAAAAAGAAAAAGAAATATTCTAAAAGTCTGTCAGAAAAAGGAATAAATTCTGATATATCCATCTGTGAAACACTATATAGCAGTTAAAATGAATGAACTAGATGCCCAAGATTCAAGGTGCATTGCTCTAAAAAACTATTGTCTAATAAGAAAACCAGCTGCAAAAGTATACGTCCCTTATGATAGCTGTATATTTTTAAGACTTTTTAAAACTTCATAGAAGCATAGACAAATGGACTGGAACACACCACATTCAAGACCATTCTGAGGAGTAGGGAAGAGGAGAAGGTCTAGGAGTGAAACTCAGAAGATTTCAACTTTATCAGTAACTTTGATTTTTTTTTAAATTAGCATATATGACAAAATGTGGACATGTCCTGGATCTGAGTGGTGAGCACACAGAGTAACAATTCTATTCATTGGAATAACTATAAGCAACTTCCAGTTAATAGTATAATTATTCAATGATTTCCTGTTTGATTTTTTCCACTTTTCTAACACAAAGTACCATATCCTCCTACAAAGAGCACAGCTGAATGAACTTCAACATCCTTTAAAACAAAGCCAGAGAGAGCTTTCGAGGGAGAGTGATACCCACAGAGGGTCAGCGATCTGCTAAGGGCAGCCCAGCCATGCGGTGGGAGGATTGGTGCTCACACCCACCTGAGCCCCAGCTCTCTGCGTGTGCGGAGGAATTCCCTACTAAGACTCCTTTGGAGGACTTGTGGGGACTGGCATGCGCCTGTGGGAGTTCAAGGAGCAGGGCTGGAGCTTGCACAATTGCTCAGAGGCTCAGAGAGGTAGAGAGAGACCAGCTGGGGCCACACAGCAGCTCAGATGTGGAACATCCAAAGCCTGAGTCCACCCTCCCCTGTACCCTGCCCCACCCTCCCCAGGGCGCTCTGGGACCGCCAACAGCCACCCCGCCCCGTTCCTCCCTGCTGGCCATCCCCTTGCCCACTGGCCACAGCAGGGGTCTTACCTGATCTACCAGAAGGTACCAGAAGAGACTCTCTCCTCCCCTCAGTGCCTGACACCCTCATGTGCCTCATGAGCTACAGCAGACATGAATTCCAGCCTGGCAATCCACCTGCTCCCTGGGGAAAGGGAAAATTGAAGGCTGAAGGGTCCCAGGCGTGGAAATGACTCCCCGGCGTCCCTGCTCACTCTGCCGCTCCTGCAAGCCCTCTGGCTCTTTGTACTTGGCTGTTCCACGTGTATGTTTCCTGTGTGTTCCCTTCATGTTGGCGTCTTCAGTTGCCACGTCTGAGAATTCGCTGCTCCAGCCCACAGGCTCCACGGGACGTTCCCTCCCCTCCCCTTCCCCTCCCCATCCCCCTCATAAATCCTATTTCTAGACCAACCCCTCGGGGTCCCACCCCCATGTGGCCGGGGGTCTCCAGGACTCCGTCTCTTAGACTTCCCCAACCCCAAGCCCTCACCCCCCTCCCATCCAGACCCTCTCTCCTCTGCGCAAGTTCACACTCTCGAGCAACATATTTCATAAGACAGAAGAAGTGTTCTTTTGATTAAAAGTGGGAAGGCAATGAAGGACTCATTACTGTAAAATCAGCCAAATACACAACTAGTTTTCTGGAAGGCATAATATCATGGTAAAGACACTTATCTAGCAAAGAAAATTAATCTGTATGCACAGTTTTGATGCTGGAAAATGTATCTGGAGCCCTAATACCACGGTGACAAATTGAAAACCCTATTCTGAGGAGAATCACCGCAGAGGGATATGGGTCACCAGGGAGAGGACGCCCTTGACTCCTGTTGGCATCGCTGAGCTCCTGGCCGGGCGATTCCTGGCCTGTCCCTCCCTGGCTCTCACCACGGCCCCTCTGGTGTCGTAAGCAGTAATGAGTCCTGTTTCCTCCTTATCGGTGGGTGTCACAGACCGCCTGAAATCACTGATAAGCTTCCCTCACGCCCAGCCTGGCCTCTCCTGGCTGCAGCCTGGCATTGGGGGAGGAGCAGCAGATGCCATAAAGCCACACTGGGCTCTGAGAGGCCTTGGTGCAAGGGATTTATGGCCTCTGCTTATCTCTGGCCACAGGTGGTGCTTCCTCCAGGAGACCTGGCCCCAGGAATAAGTGCCCCCTTCAGAGCAGACGTGGCCATGGGATGCCTCGGAAGAAGCAGCAGCCCATCTCTCCCTGGTCCAGCCTCACCCCTGTGGGTCACCCCGTCCTTGCTGCACCTCTGTTTTTTTCTTTCATGCTCTGCAGTTTCCAGAGCACGGACAGGCACAATGGCCCATGTTACATTTTGTGTTTCAAAACAACCCTGAGATGCATTCAGAACACAGCAGATTTCTCTCACCTTAAAGATGATAACATGGAGCCTTCGGAAGGTGAAGTAACTCACCTGAAAGCACAGGTGGTCTGGTCAAACCCAGCTTTGGGCCAGCTCCTCAGCTTGAGGTGGCCTGAGGCTCTTCCTATCAGCAGCCTTGGACTCTCAGCTGCAGAATAACCCTCCTCCCCCAGGCCTCCTTGTTTTAAGTATTGTTTTACAAAGTTCTCTTGTGTCCTGCATTTTGGGAGTGAACTGGTTAAATACTACCACTCCTAGGCTGGGGGGTGGGGGCAGGCAGAAAGTTAGGTCGGGGATACTTCATGGGGTCCCATGGAAATGCCTGCCTGCTCAGCTGCCACAGAGTAGGGTTTGTTCTGACCTTGAAGTCAACCCAACTGGCTGGTTATGCGCCAGTCAGAAAAACCAAACAGGACAAACCCCTTCATTGTGCACACGGGGGAAGGGGTGGCAAGCAAAGAAGAAGGCACACGTCGGGCCTTGCAAAGGCAGAGGGAAGGGCTGCTGTGGACGTTAGAGAAGGGATGTGGACATTCGGCAGAGGGCAGGGAGGGACTGCAATCTTCCTCATCCGGTGGATGAACCATAGGCACAAATGGAGAATCCCTTCCAGTCACCAGCAAGAGGCCTAGTAGGAGTAAGACTTCCTACTAGAGTTGCCAGACAAAGGAGGAACAGGAAGGATGGGGGGGAGGATGGCATGGCGTCGGCATGCCACCCAGAGTGTCCATGACACTGCCAAACGGTTTAGTGCAGGGCATAGGACAGTATCAGGTTAAGAGGATGCACTCTCCAGCCAGGACGCCTGGGTTTAAATGCTAATTCTGTCCCTTCTAAGCATCTCTTGGCCTCAGTTTCCACATCTGTAAAATGGGGCTGATAATAAAACCTACTGAATAGAGTTATGGGAAGACTCATGTGATTTATTGCCTGGAAAACACTAGGAAAAGAAGCTGGCATGCATCACTAACCTAGGGCACAGCCATGCATGGTAGCAACTGCCCTTACAGGGGCACATCCAGGCAGCAGGGAGATGAGTCTGGGGGGTGGGGGATGGGCCAAGGAGCAGGAATAGGGCCTGTAGGGCCTGCACGGGCACCGCCTCTCAGGAAAGCGGTCAGGGAAAACGGGGCGCAGCTCAGAGAAGACTGAAAGCTTGGCCCGGACACGCCAACCACCAACAGGGAAGGCCGATGCCCCAGAAGCTGGCCACGCAGAGGAGCGAAGCCCTGCCAAAGGTAATTAATTATAAACAGATTTACACATGCAAATGAGGCTCTCAGCTAGCAAATACTTATGCAGGGATTTTCTTAAACAAAGCATAATGTGACCTTTCTCTGCACATTTCTACAGCGAGGATTCTCAAAGGTCAAGTTGCAGTGGTAGGTAGATGCTAAAAAGTCAATCCGCACTCATTAATGCCACGGTCCCTGAAGCCGAGAAACTGGACAGTGTTTGCCTTTCACAATTACCGCTCCCCGGCTGTGATGGCCAGCACCTGCCCTCAGCCCGCCCACCTCTGGCCCCGCCCCGCTGTACCCGGCCCCCCCAGCTGAGCCCCCCAGCAGAGCCAGAGGGACCCTCTCAGGACACCGACCTGCCCGGGTGCAGCCGCTCAAGCCCACCCCGCAGCCTCCCGGGATGCCCTGCACTGGTGGAAGGCCCCGGGGTCACCAGCACAAGGCCCCGAGTGACCTTGGCGAGTCTCTTCCCTGCTCTCGGGTGGCAGAGGGGGCGGGGAGGGGACGGCGCTGTGGGCTGGACGGTCCCGCCCAGCCTCCCTCCTGGCTGGCGGAGGGGTGCTCCTCAGCGGTGTCGCCGCTCCCCAAGCTGCATGGCCCTCAGTGACCCGGGACGACGGGGCTGGCCGCACACGTGTCCCCGAACTTCGCGCCGAGGGAAAGGCACCGCTGCCCTCTAGCGGCTGCTGGTCAGAATGCGCCGGGCCGCGGCCAGCGGGCTCCTACCCGACGCCCCGAAACCCGCCCTTGCTGACGCGGGTCCCCGAGGAGTGCCAGGACCCCACGTGCTCGGTGAGGGGCACCGCATCCGCCACACGTGACGTGCCGGCCCCTGGGAGGCTCGTGCTTGGAGGGGCCAGGTGTGCGCACTATCTGGGTACCACACGTAGACTCTTTTAGCGATGTGACCTAACCCTTCTGTGTGTCCCCACTTCATCGTTAAAAATAGGCAAAAAAAAGACCTCCTAGCTGCAGCTGGTCCTCTTAAACCACCTATGTCCCAAATCCAGTTCCTTCTCATCACATCCGCTGCTCCTACCCTGGACCAAGGCACCTGCTTGTCTACCTGGTCTCCCTGCTCTGGCCCTTGCGCCACACGGGTCCCTTCTGCACAGCAGTGGGGAGGACCCTGCTGAACGCCTCTGCAACCAGGCCGCCCCGCCCTCTGCTCATCGTCCTCCGGTGGTTTCCCATCTCAGTCGGAGTAAAAGCCAAAGCCCCAGTCGTGACCCCCAAGATCCTGCAGGGTCTGGGCCAGCTCCTCTGGGACCTCAGGGCCTACCTAGCTCCCCAGGCCTCCCCGCTGGGGCGGTGCGGGCCGCCCTCCCAGTCCTGGAACACACCAGCCTTCCCCAGAAGTGCACTGCCCGCAGGTAGAAGCTCATCTGGCCCCCTCACCTTCAGGTCTTCCCTCCGCATCCCCCCGCCCCGTTCCGTTTCAACTTGCAGCTCCCATGCCCACCTGCCTTCTCCTTTCCTGACTTTATTCTTCTCTCCTGCACTCCACTGTTGCTATTAATATGATAGCATATATTTCACTTACTCATTTTGTCCGTTTCGTCTAGTGCCTCCTCCCACTAGAATGTCAGCTCCACAGGGACAGGGACTTCTGTCTGTTTTGTCCCCTTCTGCACCCCCAGCATCTATTATAGTACATAACTTATTGCGTGTGTTTGATAAATATTTGTTGATTCAACAAACAATTGCATGAGTGAATGGGGTTTGGATTAGGATCAGATGAGTTAATCCTGGGCAGGGCAAATATTAGCTCCTTAGTATTGTTACTCTTAGCTAATGTGGAATGCGAAATGACTAAGAGATTGGTGTCCTGTCCTCTGTGGGGCACCTCAGCAAGCCTCCTGAGAGGAGGGGATGTAGAAACTGGGTTTTGAAATAAATAGGAGTTTTCCCAGGTGAAGTGTGTGTGTCCAGGCACAGGAAGGAGCAAGTGTAGAAGTCACAGAAGGGGTCACATCAGGTGTGCAGGGAGCAGCAGGTAGCCAGGGGGCCTGGCACCAAGTGGGTGGGGGTCCAGGGACCCCAGAGAGACGAGGAGGAGGAGGGCAGGTGGGCCACTTGGCAAAGGGCTTTCAGCGCTGCGTTAGGGAGCTCAGGCCTTATCCTACAGGCCATGGGGGCCAAGGAAGAGCTTGAAGCAGGGGAGGGCAGTGACCACGCTTGCATTCTGGAAAGGTCACTCTGTCTGCTGTGTGGAGGATGGAGGGGCCAGGACAGGGCTGGAGGCAGGGCAGGCTGCTGCACTAGTCCAGACCAGAGACCATGGGCTGGAGAGGAGGTGACAAGTGGGGACGGGAAACCTATGGACCAGATCTGTCAGCAGAGGGGCAGTGGAGTATGACAATGATTCCTGGATCTTATATAGTTGTGACCTGAATGAGTGGGATAGAAGCTACTCCCATGTCCCTAAATCACTTTTTTTCCTGCAGCATTTCCCTGTGACTTTTTGGGTCATTCGTCAGATATGATTTAAGACCATAGAAAGCTTATTTTATTCCTACTTAAAACATAATAATCTACAGGGCTTTTCCAATATCACTGTAAATGCATTTAGTGGTACTGCCATAAGAGCTAGCACTACCATGGGCCACATCAATAGGAGTAGAGTGGCCAGAATAGAGGAGGTGATACCCACTGGATACAGTCAAAGGCACCTGTCTCAGCATGTACTCTGAATTCCACCCACAGTGAACATTGACATACTGTGTGCCAAGAAGAGGGAACCCCCCCCAACACATTCCCAAATATTCAGCCACTAGGAGGGTCAGAGGAAGGATCTGGGAGTGTTCAGCCTAAAAAGAGGAAGAATCAGAGTGAATAAAATACCTAAGAGCTCTGTGGCTGTGTGCCTCACCTCCATTTGGGGGTTGGGGGCGATTATTAGCTTTGTTCCGGTTGGTGTCAAAATATAGAATTAACAGCACACATGGAAGTCTCAGGGAGCGAAGTGTGACTCGTTGTGAAGGACCTTCCGCCATTCCGAGCTGTCTGGAATGAAATTGGCTGGCCTGGGCGTGGGGGTGAGCTCCCCATCCGGGGGTGGTCAAGAAGAGACAAGATGTCACTTCTTGGAAGAAAGTAGAGTGAGTTTCTGCATTTGAGGTTGATTAAGGTGACCCTTAGGCATCCTCCCAAAACTGCAAATTCACAATCTGTAACTCAAACGACCTGAGAAAGGCAGCCCTGAGTGATACCTGAGAGGTACCAGGTAGCATCCCCCCGCCTGGGTTCACACTCTGTGTCGGGAGAGACCTGAACTGTTAGAGCCGCAGGGCTGAGGAGCCCGTGTCCACTTCCCTATTCCGCAGACTGGAAAAGAGGGGCGGAGCGCAGGGTGGGCTCCCGCACACTCTCCCAGCTTGTTCCTGCCCCCCAGGGCCCGAACCTGTGGCCCCTGACGCCCAGGCCTCCACTCACTCTGCTTCCCTAGGTCCCACTTTTGATGTTTTAAAAGGTTGGTTTGTTTGCTGTTGTCTGCAGGAAGGAAACAGGTATGTGAGAGGGGGAACGTGGGTTGTTTCCATTTAAACAAGAGAAAGTTTTTCTCACCAAATCAAAACTGGGAGGGGACAGAGGCTGGTCTTGGTTACAATCAGCCTGCAGACGCCAGGCCCACCTTAGCCACTGGCATTTCACCCCCAGGTCCTCGACACATGCACCCCCTCCCCATTTCTTTAGGCCCCACCTGTGGCTTGGCAGCACTCTGAGGTTCTCCTGCCCCCGACTAGGGTCACTCTGTGTGCACGTCATGGAGCGTGGAGGCACACTTGGGCACGGTGACTCGGGTTGACAGCCAGCGCTCTAGGGTCCCACGGGAACCTTTTGCATGACAGGGAGTCAAGCCAGTGGCGGGGACCAACCCATGGTTGGCCAGCCTGCTTTGACTCACAAATCCAATCCTGTCCTGCTCTGGTGCAAGGTGTCTCAGCCTCAGCACTGTGGACATTTGGGGCCAGTTAATCCTTTGCGGTTGGGGCTGTCCTGGGTATTGTAGGGTGTAACCACCCAGGCATCACAACCAAAAATGTCTCCAGACTTTGCCAAATCAGGGGCAAAATCACCCCCTAGCAGAGAAGCTCTGAACCACAGCCAACAGCACCTTCCCTTTTTGTCTTGTTCCCAAAATATTCTTACGAAGTTCTGGTGCAGGAAAGAAAAATTCTAAGTTTTTATGTTGGAACGTGTACATTAAAGGGTGGGCACAGGCCCTGGCTTGCCCCTGTTGGGGGTGATTTACACATGGTGGTCACACATGGACATCACCTTGCTGGCACCTAGAGGCATTGAGTGTCCCCTCCCTGATCCAATCCAACCTTCTTCTATCACGGAGAAAGTGCAGCCCAGAGAGGTTAAGCAACCAGACTGAAGCCATACAGTGGGCTTGGTCATCCAACTTCCTGCCCAGGGCTCTTTCATGGCCCCACAGTAAGCCTGGATCCAGCCAACACCAGCCAGGAGGCTAAAATCTGGGGGAGGCAAAAATTCCCCTTTCGACAGGAACTAAAGACACGGGCAGAGCCTCGTTTTCATGTTACAATGCTGTGAAAATGTGCAAAGCAAAATGTTATAAAAACATTGGCTGGGGCCATGGCAGTGGTATGAGCAAATATCACTTACCATGTGAGCCGGTTAATAAAAGGAAGAGCCCAGAATTGTTTGTTGTGATTATAAGGGTCATTTTTTCCCCCTATAAAAAAGAGTAATTTTCGTTTACAGGGACCCCGGGCAATTTTCCATCTAATTTGATGTTTTATAATGTCTGCAAAGCCACACAACCTTAGTAGGCTGTGGGGGCCGTAGACATTTTATTTTCAAATTTTCAAGGTTATTGGTTCGTCAAGAGCAAAGGGAGAGTGTGGCTGGGTTTTCATGGGTCCTGGGGAGGAAGGGGGCGGGTGATGGTCTGGGTGGCTGGAAATGAATTTGCTGTGAAGCCCCCTACCCCCAGTTGAGCACCCTCCCCACCTCCAGCAGCACCTAGAGCATCAGGCCCGAAAGGTGGGGGCGGGGCCGTCACCCCAGGTGAGGAAGGCAGGGCCCCCTGCCGCCTCTGCTCCAGAGCACCCCGGCTGCGCCCACCACTGACCTGCCTTGTGCGCCCGTCAGGCTTTTGTATATGTTTCCCGCTGAATCATCACCGCAGCCTGTTTGGGGTGGGCACTGTTATCACCCCCATATCTCAGATGAGGAAAGCGGGCTTGGAGAAGTTAGCACCTGGCTCGAGGCCACCCGCACCGGGGGCAGGAGGTCTGAACCTATCCACTCTGTCTACACTGGGGCGAAAGCCTCCCACCACCACCACACAACCGCAGTCAGCACCTGCGGGCCCCAGGCTGTGCTCAGTGGGGTGGGGCACAGATGGCGAAGGGGACATGGTCCTTACAGCACATCATACAGGGCCTCAGTTTCCTTTTCCATAAAATGGGCATGACACCCTCTATTTCACTGGAAGGTTATGCAGCTCCAATGAGATGACACCACTGGGAAAAAAAATTCTCGGGAGGTGTGGCCCACGGCAGGGTCTCCACCAGGGGGGTGGTGGTGGTTGCTCCCTTGCAGCCGAGGTGTTGCGATGAAGGAGGGCTTATGGTGTAAGGACTAGAGACAGAGGGTGAGAAGAGACAGAGTGAGGAGAAGGAAGGCAGAGGGAGAAGCACAGCGTAGTCCGGAGAAGAACAGGAATTAGAGCGAACATGACCGGCCTCAGGCTGGTGCCTTCTGTGCACAAAGCCACTCAATTTTCAAACCAGGACAGCGGAGACTGTTATTTCTACTTTACAGCTAAACCCTCTACTGCAGAGACTGCGTGTGGGCGTGCGCCACACCCCAGAGGACGCCACGGCAGGGTTCCCAGCCCAGCCTGGGGCATCCCCTGGGGCAAGACGGCAAGCTGTCAGGCTCCGGGCTGCGGGGACAGACCATCTCGTGCCTGATGGTCGTGCCGTGGGAGAAAGCAGGGCAGGACCACATTCAGTGAAAATGTTTTTGTTTTATGTAATACCTGTTCTTATAGAAATAGGGTATACCGTGGACTCATTCAGAGAAAATTAAAATCACCCGAATCTCAACCCATAGACAGAGTTGCACACATTTCCAAATATTTATGCCAAATGGCATCTTAAGACATATTACATTTTGCAAGTTTTTTTTTGAACTCAGTCATGATGACGGACAACTTTCCATGTCGGTTAAAATCCGTTTCCTTTTTTAAAGATGAGGTCTCGCTCTGTCACCCAGGCTGGAGTGCAGTGGTGTGATCAGTGATCATAGCTCGCTGCAGCCGCCAACTCCTGCACTTAAGTGATCCTCCCACCTCGGCCTCCTGAGTAGCTGGGATGACAAGCGTGTGCTACCACGCCTGGCCCCAACATTCTCATGCGGCACGTGTAACGACAACAGGGTATTCCAAAGTATAGCCATCGCAGAACGCTGTTTAACCATTGCCCTATGCAGTAGTCCCCCATCTGCAGTTTCACTTTCCTCGGTTTCATGTTTCACTTACCTGAGGTCAACCAAGGTCCAAAAATAGGTGAGTACAGAACAATAAGATATACTGAGAGAGAGAGAGAGACCACATTCACATAACTTCATTGTAGTATGTTGTTATAATTGTTCTATTTTATTATTAGTTATTGTTGTTAATCTCTTACTGTGCCTAGCGTATAAATTACACTTTATCTTAGGTATGTATGTATAGGGAAAATCAGGTTATTCAGGCTTTGGTACTATTGGTGGTTTCTGGCAGCCACTGGGGGTCTTGGAACATATTCCCCGCAGATACAAGGATAAGTTGGATGCAGGTTGCTTTTGATATTTTGTGATGATTTATAAGGCTGGGTTGGACACCCTCATAAGTAAGGTGCATGTCGTCATTTGCAAGAACCCTTTAAATGTAGGCAGCATGGCAGGGAGGGCCAGAAGAACCTCACCTTCCAAGAAATCAGAACCATTTGCCACCTCCTGCGTGGAGCAATGCCAGGATCTGTGGGTTTGAACCCCTCTTGGCCACTTGGCGGGTGTGCGACCGCGTGAGTGTCAGTGTCCTGGTCTGTGAAGTGGGGGTGTTCATATTCTTCCTTCCACCAGTTTGTGTGACTAAGCTTGATAATAGCTTATCTTGGGATCTCTTTCCAGAGCTCCCTGGAGAAAACCTAACTGCCAGGCGCAGCCACCAGCCAGTGGATCTCCAGGCAGAAGAACACGGGGATGCAAAAGACAGTATCGACCAAGCCCTCAAGGCCAGATGGGAAAAACAGAGGGGCTTGGGAAGAGGAGGGAAGAGCAGTGGGCAGAAGGGCTGGCAGTGTTGCCATCTACGTGGAAGAAGATGTGGAAACACCCTACTTGTATCAACACGAGAGGAACTGAAGGCTCTGAGTGCAAGGGCACGGGCTGAGCACGTTGCCGCTAACCTGGGCCGGCAGTTCCACTGCGCTGCGATGGCTGTTCTGTGTGTGCCCCACCCCAGGGGCTGGAGAGCCTGGAGGACAAGGACCACACTGGGGTCCCTTCTCTACCCTCAAATGCCTCACGCCGGGCCTGGCACAGAGTCGGCAATGGTGACCGAGCACATGAGGGAATGAATGAATGCACAAGTGGTTCAAGGAGAATTAGCAGGGGCTCAGTCAGGTGCACTGAGGCAGGCACAAGGAGACGCCACAGGCAGATACTTCCCCTTCTGGTCGTCAGAGACTGGGGGGAATTGGCGGGACATTGTCTCAGTTCCTCCTCTGTGGCTGACTCATTCTGTGTCTCCAACAAGTCGCTGAACCTCTCTGCCATCAGGTTTCCTGTGGGCAAATGGGGACGATGCAAGGTGGTGCCAGCACTGATGCAGATGAGGCATGTGGCATTTTACCGTGTGTAATTGTACCTAAAAAGGAGGAGGTGAGGTGGAGGCTGACACCTGGCGCCAATAGGCGAGCGATCAGTGGGAAATCCCTGTGTTTTAAGGTACCGGGATTTGTTTCAGTCACCTATGGTAAGACACAAAGAAGCAGCTTTCGCGAACGAGAAGTTTGTGTCTCATGGATCTCCAGGAACAGGAGGCACAGCACGCCCTGCAGGGCCACACGGGGAGCACAGGGTCAGGCAGGAGGCAGAGGGAGCGGGAATATGGGCGAGGCAGGGTGAGCCAGCTAAGGACCGGGTGGTTCGCATCATGGCAGCAGGCTCTGGGACATAGGGGCTGTCCCTCATTATCTGGTACCTGGTTCTGGGATGATTAGGGGAACTGTGGCCCTGACTGAGAGCCCCATGGAGGAGGCTGGGGTGTGGGCTCTGGATTGGTTGGTCTGCATCTGAAAGGTGCACTTACAGGAGCAGTTTTCTATCCCTAGAAATTGGCTAACCTGGGAAGGGGTAGTCTCTCCAAGGTCTACAAGGTCCCAGACATCAAAGCATCAGAATATAGGAAATAAAAGACCATGCTGATACATCATAAGGCCCAGTGCAAAAATAGGGCTCTGGCATCAGCTGAGTTGAAATCCCAGCCCCACTGCTTACTAGCTGTGTGGCATTCAGTAAGTTACTTAGCTGTTCTGCGTCTTTTACGAAAGTGAAAGTAGGTAAAAGCTGTAAAATGGGGATGACAGCAGCTGCCGCTAGTGGTGTGTCAAGAGTGGCCGGCGGGCATCTGCCTGGCGCACTGCTCATAAGGGCATGAAGACATCACTGGCACAATTTGGAAATCCGTCACCAGTTAGTGCAGGTCTGTGCACATGATAGCTTACAGGGCTGGCAAAATGGGAACTTGAGCCCCGGTCCTGCCAACGTGGGCATTGCCTGGAGTGAAAATTAAACCATGCCATTCCCCGGCTGACCCGCCTCTGCTGTATATTTCTGTGCCAGGCTCTGCAAGCTGCATCCACTTGGCTCCAGACAACGAGAGGGAACGTGAAGTTGCAAATCCCCGCCGGCTGAGATTCAGAAACAGAATGAGGTATTATGCAGGACTGCTTACCCCAGATGAGGGCTTTATTTTATTATCTCCATTTTAGACTCTTTAATATGCCTCCCAAGATGCTGTCTGGTTTGGAAAATCACCTATAGTAAATGCACATAATAAATCTCTTATTTTGAACATGGAGAGGCATGCAATTTTTATTAATAAAAGTAAGTTCCTCTCTGCACCCCACCAAATAAGCATTCAGCAGGTTTTTAAAGAGAATCTGTGGAAGAGATACCAGCCAGTCAACAGCCTGTCTCAGTTTGGCCCTCCTGCTCACAGGTGGAATGGAAGGGTGTTCTGGAAGCGCCGGCATCTGCTCCCTGCTCAACTCTGATCTAAACCTGGGGGTGGGGGGTGCAGAGCCCGGGGTTATAAGGTGGCAAGGAGAGGTGACTGGTCCCACCACTGCATAGCCACGGGGTGGAGCTTAAGACCTCACCCAGGACTGAGAAGGAAGAAAGAGAGAGGGAGGGAAGGAAGGAAGGAAAGAAAGAAAGAAGGAAGGAAGGAATTAGAGAAGGAGGGAAGGAAGGGAGAAAATGAAATGTGTGACCCAATACAAACCCAATACATGTGACAAAAAGTCCAAAATGCACCCGCCAAATAGCAGCACACACTCTGTAATAAAAGGACGCATGTCAAAGCCGCAGAACGGCGGCTATGGGAGGAACGGCGGTGGGGCGTGGAGCCGAAAGGGAAGAAATCGGTGGGGAGAAAGGCTTTCCGCAGCCTGGCAGGGATGCAGTGTCAGGGAATGCGGCTGTGACCACCCAACCCTCTGCGTCTGAGGTCCGATAAGAAAGAAAACATAAGGAAACGCTAAACACAGGCGCACACACACACGAGCAAGTCCTACCCTGAAACTGGCCTGTTCTCACACATTCCAGTGGGCCACACTTGCTCCATGTCCAGCTTCAGGCATGCTGTTCCCTCTGCGTGAAATGCTGTTCCCCACCCCGTCAACCGCTCCACTTCGCCTCATCCATTCCTGTTCTCTTCCTTCCCCCCCGCCCCACCGGGGCCAGATGGCCTCACCTGCCGTGTTGGTCAGCTTGGCTGCCACGACAGACTACCACAGACTGGGAGGCTTAAACGACCAAGTCCCGTCTCTCCCAGTTCTACAGGCCGGAAGTCCAAGTCAAGGGTGCAACAGGGCTGGTTCCTGGCGATGCCTCTCCGGGCTCGCAGACAGCTGCCTTCTCACCGTGTCCCTACGTGGCCGGTTCTGGGTGCGGATCCTGGGGGAGGAGAGCTCTGGTGTCTCTTCCTTTTCATGCAAGGACACCAGCCCTATCTGATTAGGCCCCCACCCCCTTACAAGACCTCATTTAACCTTAGTTACCTCCCTAAAGGGCCTGTCTCCAACTGCCGTTGCATTCTGAGGTATGGGGCTTAGGGCTCACGAATTTGACGGGGGTACAACTCAGCCCATCACACCCCTCCTGGCCATGCTTGCTTCCCTTCTAGAATTTCTCTTGCACACGTGCCTATCCAAGCCCATCCTCTGGGCGCTGAAGTCAGGACTTACCTTTGACTGTCATCCTAACCTGCTCAAACTCCTGCCCCCTCCTCACCACAAAAGCCACAGGCCCCTGTGACATTTCAGTTGGCAAATGCAAAGGCCCCTTCCAACCTGAGTCCCGGGGCCTCTCTGGCAGGCCAGCCTTGCTCAGCATGCCCGGCTCTGCCCTTCTGTCCTCCTCTTACGCCCTGGCCACCGCCCCAGCAGCAGCCTCTCAGTGCTTCCAAGTGCGGGCTGGCTCCACTGCCGTCTCTCTCTGCGCATCCCTGGAGGGTCCCTCCACACCGTGACCCCTGCCTCCCTAACTCGCTGGCCATGTGGGTGTCACAGGCCTCCCCAGCTCAAGGGACCCTAAATGAATTTCCCCCCTCCCTCCCCCAATCCTTCCCCTCTGCCCAGCAGCACCACTGGTGAAACTGGAGGCCTGGGCATCACTCGAGGCCCCTGAACCAGCCCCCGGGTTGTCACCCACCCACCCCAGTGCTTGTCTTTGGTGTTCTTGTCTCGGCTCCCCAGGGGACAGTGCTCGCTCTGTTGCTCAGGGACGCTGGGATGCGTGAAGAGGCCCAGCTGTGAGAGCTCGAGAGATCTGCAGGAGGCAGATCTGGACACAAGAAAGTGACGGGGGTGGGACAGACGGGGAGCAGGGTGTCACCGTGGCTGCTCATGGCTCTGTCCCTACTGGGAAACAGACACTCTCAAACTGTGTAACTGAGAAGACTTGAAAGCAAAGACTACTCCTAAAGGTGTGGAGGAGGTTTGGGTGACCAACAGGGGACGGCGCAGAACCCCTCCTAGGCCTGAGGGGGAGCGAGGCAGCGGTCCGGGAACAGAGACAGGAGCCGGCGGCCGGGGCAGTGGACAAGAGCTGGGGGGCTGCAGTGGGGGGAGGCAGCCAGCCTTCTGCCACCACACCTGCTACTGTATGTGTCAGTATTATTAGGTATGATAAGGCCAACAGATCCGAAGAGGGCTGCCACCAAAACGATCGCTTCTCACTCACAGTTCCCAGAAGGAGGGTGCACACGCTAGGGGCCCCCCGGGAGCACCAGGGTCAGTGAGAAGACAGAGGGAGGGACCGCGGCCTTTGTTGTGTTTTCTGTGGGAAGGAAGAGGCGAGGCAGGGGAAGCAGGCTTAGGATTGCCGGTTTGAATCATCGCAGCCACTCTGGGGCGTAGAGCTGTCCCCAGTTGTCTGGTGGCTGGCCGTGGGGTGATCAGGGCAGGTGGATGTGGCTGGAGTGTGAGAGCCCCATAGAGGAGGTGGGCTGAAGGCATGGGCTCTGGGTTGCTGGTTTGCATTTGCAAAGCACGCTGCTGAGCTTGTCACTTACTGACTCTAGACTGGCCAGCCCTGGGAGGGGTGGTCCCTTCAGAGTCATCAAGGCCCCACAGGTCGAAGCCTCCAAACATGGAAAACACACAACGTGGTTCGTGCAGGCACAGAGAAGGAGCTAGGGGAGCCAGTGCCCACCCTCACTCTCCCAACACGCAGATCTCCTGCTGGAAGGCAGAGGGCCGGGGGGATGGCTGCGACCATCAGACCCCTCATCCTAAAGCAGGGCGGGGAGTGGCCTTGAAGAGGGAGGCACTGATCCTCAGCCACCACTAACCTAAGCTCGCGTGCAGCTGGGCTTCCTTACACATTTTTCCCAATAAACGCTTGTTGAGTGGATGATGCGATCAGTCCAGGGAGATCAGAGAGGCCTCGCTGAAGGAAGCACCTCCTGAGATGGGTTTTGAAGGATGAATAGGCGTTTTCCAGGGCATGCTAGACAAATGGAAGAGCCTAAGCAAAGTGATGGAGATGAACACAATATGTTTGGCAAGCTGCAAGCTTTGCAATAGTTCTGGATTGTGAAATTTCTGGCGGGGGGCAGTGGGTGGCTGGCGCATACCAGATGCTCTGGGAGTGTCTCTGTCCTCAGTGGTCATTTCATTCTCCTTTCTGGGCCTCGTCTGCAAAGCAATGCATTCATGGGGGAAAGTGCTTCCAAGGGGGCTGGTCCAGAGTACACGCTTGGTACGTGGTGGTCATTGCCACATGACTAACAACATCACCTAGCCTACTTCCCAGGCTCCGGGAGGCCTCAAATAGGACCACACATTAGAAGCTCTTTGCAATCCAAAAGGCCAACACAACCCAAGGCAGAAACAAGGACATGGGGCTCAGGGAACCATTTTTTGTGGGTGTCAGGACAGGGGAGCCAGCCAAGGGGCGAGGCCCAATGGCTCTGGTGCTCTGGGACAGGGGCGATAGCTGGCCTGTTCATCCATCGATCAAATGAATCAGTGGGACGAGGGAGAGTGCCAGGGTCCGTTTCCCATCTGTGATCAGCCTTGACTCCAAGCCCATACTCCACACCCAGTTTTCTGGAAAAGGGAAAAATAGCCCTCGGGGGCCAAAGAATACAATACCCTTGGATGCCCCTGGCTGTGTGAGACTGTCTGAGAGGCCTTTATCACTGCACACAGCGGCTGCCAAAGTCAGACCTAACCCCTTCCCAGGAAATTCTTGGCTCTGCTTGTGAGCAGCCCGTCTGGTGGAATTAATTTCAGCCTATATGATGCTAACGCCGTGCAAACAGAGACATATAAAACAGTCCTCCCAAGGCTTTGCATGGCAATAAATACTGAACCACACTTAATTTATGCATGCTGCAAGGCTGCCCTTCTGCAGGAAAGCATAAAGCCACCCCTTGTGGAGGCTGGAGCGGTAAGGGGCTCCTGGTGCCCCTGGGCCTCACGGAGGGAGCTCATTCCCTCTTCCCAGGCTCCTTCATCTTTCTGCTTGGATTGTGGATTTCCCAACTCGGGCTCTAACCTTTATCAACAGGCCAGCCACGGGGTAGGCGATCTGCAAGAGCTGTGGAACCAGAGGTAGAACAGTGTCCTCAGTTCCATGCAAACTACTGAGGAAGGGACCCTTGGGGGGTGGACGTCTTGCATCCTGGAGTCACAGAGTTATAGTCTGCCAATGCTGGAAAGAAACTTTGAGATCATCCAACTCAATCCTACAAGTTAAGAGAATTAAAACGATGCAGCCAAGGTCACACGACACACTCATGGAAGGACTTGGACCTTGACATCGGATGTGGGGGCCAAGGGCATAGATTTGGAGTCAGGTGTCCCAGTTAGAACCCAGGCTCTGCCAGTTACTTGCTGTCTGACCTTAAGCAAGTTATTTCAACTCTCTGTGTTTTGGTTTCCTTGTTTGTAAAGTAGATGCACTGTGGGACTTCTGGGAGGATTAGAGGAGATGGTGTCTGTTCAGCATAACCATGATGCCTAGCAGACGGTGAACACCCCGTAGTGGTAGCTATTGTCCGTGTGGCCCCTGAGTAAACGCATATCTTAGTGTGGGTCTTTTTCAAGCAGAGGCAAGGATTTAGGCATAGGTGGCTCGTTGGGGAAGACGACCCCAGTAAGCAGGAATAAGGGCACAAGGAGAGTGGGGCAGGGAAGGAGGAAAAAACTAACGTAAGCTGTGTTATTGTCTTAGTTGGTTCAAGCTGCTATAACAAAATACCATCAACTGGATGGCTTGTAAACAGCAGACATTTATTTCCCATGGTTATGAGGGCTGGTAAGACCAAGGTACCAGCAGATTCAGTGTCTGGAGAGGCCCTGCTTCCTGGTTTGCAGGTGAGGCCTTCTTGCTGCCTCCTCGCATGGTGGAAGGGGCGAGGCAGCTCTCTGGAGCCTCGTTTACCCCCATTCATGACCTAATCATCTCCCAAAGACCCTACCCTCTAATAATCATAGTGGCGATTGGGTTTCAATGCTTGGATTTTGGGGGGGCACAAACATTCACACCACAGCAGTTATCGCGAATGCTGCCATGGACAACGGGAGCTCAATTTTGCTGGTGGACTTTATGAGGAATGTTATACAACTTTATCAAGGATAAGTGAAGCAACAGAGCACGAAAACTACAGGTAGACCCAAGTGGTGTTATATTCAGCTGCGGTCTGATCAGGGAAAGAGGAGCCACTCTGAGAACTTTAGGTAGGAAGAGGTATGATATGGAAGTTGGAGGTTTTCACAGTCTGTGGAAAACCGAGGGAGCAAAGCCCAGGAAGGGCACCGTCAGGACTTCTGCGAGTGCACAGAGGACCACAGGGAAGGACCACAGGCCTGGGCCCTTACACCACTGCTTCTCAGGCAGATGCCCAAAGCTACCGTCAAAACTTCACACCTGTGCTCCGCAGTGCCCACAGAGGCCTCCAGAGAAGAAATGCTCCTTCTCTTCCTTCCTCCAAACCTCATACCAGTGCTCACATTGGTGGGCTCAACCTGGGCCCGTGGGTAAGGGGATTTGGGAAATGTAGTCTGTAGGCTTCGTGATCTCATGGGGAGTGGAAGCACTTAGGGTGGTGAAGCTAGTGCTGAGAATGAACACGCGACATTTGGAACCGTCTAAGAGGTTGATCCCCCCACCCCCAGATTTATCTACAAATGCCATAAGATGCCAATTAAAACCCCAAGAATTGTAAGACTCATAAGATGAATAAAGATCTGAGGATACCCAACACATTGTTGAAGGAAAAGAAGGGAAAGAGGAGCCAGGGAAGGAGGAAGGGTATGGTGGGGGTCCCGGCGGCCACCCCAGCTGTAATGATTCTCTAGGAAGGCTCACAGGACTTGCATAGAGTTACTCGCACAGCTATAATTGATTGCAGTGCAGGATACAAAACAAAATCAACAAAGGGAAAAGGCACAGGGCAAAGTCCAGAGGAAACCAGGTGCAAGCTTTAAGCATCCTGTCCCGGTGGAGGCACACAGGACTTGCTTGATTCTTCCAGCAATGAGTTACGGCAACACATCTACCAGGCAAGGCCATCTGAGACTCATCATCTGAGGTTTTTAGCGGGGGCTGGTCACATAGGCACCCTCCACCTGACACATACCAAAATCCCAGACTCCCAGAAGAAAAGCAGGTGGTCACCATGAACCCATTGTTTGTACAAGTGGCTTAGACACAGTGAGCCTTTATCATTCTAGGAATGGTGGCAACCATCCTAACATACAAGTTTCCAGACATCAGCCCAGGGCCAACCTTGTAAGCAGGACTTTCTAAGAGGGAACTCTCAGGCCTGCTGTGTGAGCTCTTTTCTGCACAAAGGGAACAGGCCCTGCCAGATAGCAAAACTTATTATTAATGACACTGTATTGATGACAGTGTAGTGTTGACCCAGGGACAAGATATTGGTACATAGATAAGAATAGAGAGAATGCCAGATGTAGACTCCCCCACTCCCATATATAGGTACAAAATTAGCATTACAAATCATTGGAGAAAGTATTATTTAAGAAATGGTTTTACAACAATCAGGAAGCCTTATGAAAATAAATAAAATTGGATTCCTTTCCTATTCCATTTATATTTATAAAAATATATTCCTTCTCAACAAAAGACTATAATATGAAAAATAAAACAAATTTTTTAAAATAAAATATACATTTAGTGAAGGTAAGGATATCTTAAAATGCAAGAAAAGAAAAAAATAGGGGAAAAGTTCATGATATTGAATTTGACAATGATTTCTTGGATATTACCTGAAATGTACACGGACAAAAGAAAAGATAGATAAGTTGTACTTCATCAAAATTTAAAACTTGTGTGCATCAAAGGACACTATCAACAGAGTGAAAAGGCAGCCTACGGGAATGGGAGGAAAATTTGCAAATTATACACTTGATAAGGGATTGATATCCAGAATAAAGAACTCCTACAGCTCAAAAACAATAACAACAGCAACAACAACAACAAAACAGCACAATTCAAAACTGGGCAAAGGACTGGAATAGACATGTCTCCCAAGAAGATAGACAAATGGCCAAAAAACCCATAAAAAGATGCTCAACAGCAGCTATCATTAGGGAAATGCAAATCAAAACCACCATGAGATACCACTGCACACTGATTAAGATGGCTATTAGAAAAAAATCCCAGAAATAAGTGTTGGTGACAATGTGGACAAATTGGAACCCTTGTGCATTGCTGATAAGAATGTAAAAGGGTACAGCCACTGTGGAAAACAGAATAACTATTGCTCAAACAAATTAAAAATATGATCCAGCAATTCCACTTCTGGGTACATCCCTAAAAGAAGTGAAAGCACGGACTTGAGCAGATATCTGCACAGCTATGTTCATTGCCGCATTATTCCCGACAGCCAAAAGGTTGGAAGCAACTCAACTGTCCATCAATGGATGAATGGATAAGCAAAATGCGGTACACGCACACACACATGCACACACAATGGAAGATTATTCAGTCTAAAAAGAGAGGAAATTCTGATGCATGCTGCAACATGAATGAACTGTGAAGACATCATGCTAAGTGAAATAAGCTAGTCACAAAAGGACAAATATTACATAATTCCACTCATACGAGATCCCTAGAGTAGTCAATTCATAGAGACAGAAAGTAGAATGGTGGTTGCCAGAGGCTGGAGGAAGGAAGGATGGGAGTTATTGTTGAATGGGGACAGAGTTTCGGTTGGGAAGATGAAAAACGTCCTGGCGATGGATGGTGGTGATGGTTGCACAACAATGGGAATGTACTTAAGGCCACTGAAGTACAGACTTTAAAATGTTTAAAATGGTAAATTTTATGTGATGTACATTTTGTAACAATTAAAAAACACAAGAAACACAAATTACAAACATATGAATACGTGTGACTACGTAGAAATGTAATGCCTCTATGAGAAAAAGAGTGACAAAAATTTACAAGACAAAACCCAGCCTGAGAGAAGATATTAGCAACCTTTAGAATAGGCAACAGATTAAAATACTTTTAAGCCAGTAAGAAGAAGGCAAACAATGTAATAGAAAATAAATGGACAAAATATATAAGACAGCAATTCACAGAACAGAAAATCCAAATGGTCTATAAACATATAAGAAGATGCTCATTCTCACTAGGAATCATAAAAGTGCAAGATCAAATAATGATGATACCGTGTTACTGTCACCAGGCAGGCAAACAATATTAAGTCTGATAATGCTGGCAGGTGGGAACTTCACACAATGCCAGGAGAGTATGCTGATGCAGCCACTGAAGAGCAATTGAGCAATATTTAGTAAAATTTTAAATGCACATAGTTTGGAGAACATAGTTGCAATATACATAACTGACAAAGGATTCCTACCAAAAATATGTAAAGAACTCTTCAGCAGTGCCCACAGAGACATCTAATGACTGTATTATAGCCACTCTCTGATTCCTCATGAAGCCTAAAGGCACCAGAAAGAAAACCAAGAAGTCCCTCTGTCTCGAGCTGGATGGATTCTTAAGGTGGGAGGAGATAGAAACCTGGTCAGAAAGAGGTTAGATTGTGTTTCAGTGAAGGATTTCCAATTTCTCGTTACATTATTAAAAATAATTAAAGGATAGATGATAGTGTTTTAGTTGTCCATTTGAGCTGCTATAACAAAATACCTGCGACCGGGTACACTATCAACAGTAGGAATTAATTCCCACAGTTCTGGAGGCTGTGGAGTCCAAGATCAAGGTGCCGGCAGGTTGGGGTCTGTGAGGGCCTGTTTGTTCCCCGCTTCCAAGATGGTGCTTTGTTGCTGCATCCTCGCGTGGTGGAAGAGGTGGAAGGGATGAGCCCACTCTCTCAAACCCTTTTATAAGGGCTTTTGCAATATTGTGGAATATATATTTGGTTTTGATCTTGTCCCAGTGTCCTGGTATACAACTCCTAAAATCCTTGGAATCTTCAAAATAAGTGTCTTTTTGTATGCTAATGAGGTGACTGATGGCTGGCAACCCTTAGGTAGCTTCAGGATGAGGTTGGTCACAAAGACAAGGCAGGATTGGAGGGTGGGGGCTTTCAGGCTCACCCCTCAACCTCTGGGGAAGGGAGAGAGGGTGAGGGTTAAACTGATCACCAGTGGCCAATGATTTAATCAATCGTGCCTAGTAATGAAGCTTCCATAAAAGCCCCAAAACAGGGTTGGGAACGCTTTGGGATAGCGGAACCCATGGAGGTTCCTGGAGGGTGGTTCACCCTGGGAGGGCACAGGAGCTCTGCGCCCCTTCCCTGTACCTCCCGCGTGCATCTCTTCATCTGTAGCCTTTGTAATATCCTTTATAATAAACCGGTAAGTGTAAATAGGTGTTTCCCTGAGATCTATGAGCAGCCCTAGCAAATTAAGCAGGCCTAAGGAGGGGGTTGTGAGATCTCCGATTTTTAGGCAGTTGGTCGGAAGCCGAGTGAAACACCCTCGGGCTTGCAATTGGCATGGGAAGTGGGGGCAGTCTTGTGGGACTGAACCCTCGCCCCGTGGGACCTGACACTGTCTCCAGGTAGATGGTGTCAGAATTGAATTGAATTAGAGGATTCCAGGTAGTGTCTGCTGCAGAACTGATTGCTTGCTTGAGGTATGTGGGGGGATAAAACCCTACACATCTAGTGTCAGAAGTGTGTTGTGAGAGTATATTAAAAACTGAGTTTGTTTATTCCTAGATTCAGAGAGCCTTATCCCATCCATGAAGACTCCACCCTCATGACTTAATCACATCCTAAAAGTCTCACCTCTTAATACCATCACATTGCAGATTAAGTTTCCTTTTTGTTTTTTTGTTTGTTTGGGTTTTTCTGGTTTGTTTTTTATTTCAAAATATTACGGGGGTACAAATGTTTTTGGTTACATGCATCACTTTTGTAATGTTTGAGTCAAGGCTATAAGTATGCCCATCACCCAGATGATATTCATTGTACCTGTTAGGGAGGTTTTCGCCCGTCCCCTCCACCCACCTCCCCCCTGCTTGATTTCCACTGAGTTTTACTTCCTTCTGGGCACGTGTGTGCTCCTTGGTTAGTTCCAATTTAATAGTGAGTACATGTGGTGTTTGTTTTTCCATTATTTAGATATTTCTTTCACTTAGGATAATGGTCTCTGATTCCATCCAGATTGTTGCGAAAAGCATTAATTCATCCTTTTTATGGCTGAGTAGTGTTCCATGGTATACATATACCAAGCTTTGTTAATCCACTCATGAACTGATGGGCACTTGGGTTGATTCCACATCTTTGCATTTGTGAATTGTGCTGCAATAAACATTTGCATGCAGATGTCTTTTTGATAAAATGACTTCTTTTCCTTTGGGTAGATACCTAGTAGTGGGATTGCTGGATCAAATGGTAGTACTACTTTTAGTTCTTTGAGGAGTCCTCATACCGTTTTCCATAATTTTCAGTTCCACCCACAGTGTTTAAGCATTCCTGTCTCTTGTCATCCATGCCAGCATCTATTATTTTTGGACTTTTTAATAAAAGCCATTCTAACTGGGGAAAGGTTTTAATTTGCATTTCCCTGATGATTAGTGATGTTGAGCATTTTTTCATATGTTTATTGGCCATTTGTCTATGTTCTTTTGAGAAGCTTCTGTTCATGTCTTGCCCACTTTTTAATGGGGTCGTCTGTTTTTTCTATTGCTGATTTGCTTGAGTTCTTTGTAGATTCTGGTTATTAGTCCTTTATTGGATGTATAGCTTGCAAATATTTTCTCCCATTCTGTAGGTTGTCTATTGGCTCTGTTGATTATTTCCTTGGTTGTGCAGAAGCTTTTTAATTTAAACAAGTCTCATTTATTTATTTTTGTTGTGGCTGTAATTGCCATTGGGGTCTTCGTCATAAATTATTTGCCTAGGCTGATATCTAGAAAAGTTTTTCCTACATTTTTTTCTAGAATTTTTATGCTTTCATGCCTTACATTTAGTCTTTTATCCATCTTGAATTAATTTTTGTGAGTGGAGAGAGATATGGATCCTGTTTCATTCTTCTGCATGTGGCTATCCAATTTTCCCAGCACCATTTGTTGACTAGGTCTTCTTTTCCCCAGTGTATATTGTTGTCTGCTTTGTCAAAGATCAGTTGGCTGTATGTGGATGATTTTATATCTGGGTTGTCTGTCCTGTTCCATTGGTCCATGTCCCTATTTTTGTGCCAATACCACGCTGTTTTGGTTACTATAGCCTTGTCATATAGTTTGAACTCTGGTAATGTGATGCCTACATTGGAGATTAAGTTTCAACATATAAATTTTGGGGAACACATTCAGACCTAGGTAGATAGATAGATAGATAGAGAGAATGAATGAATAAACAAGTGGGCCATGCATGGTCCAATAATCAGAGTTTGTTGTAAAACAAGTGTTATAAATAGTTTAGTTCTGTACACTAACAAAAGAAGTAAGAAAGGAAAGGAGAGGGAGGGAGGGAGGAAAATACACATCCTCACAGTCCTTGGTCTATATGCTAGCAAAACTTTTGCACAAGAAAACACAAATAAAGATGTTCATTACAGCATTATTTATAATGTCAAGAATTGAAAGCAACATATACACCCATCAATAGGGGAATGAAAAGACCAGTGGTAGCATATTTATGTGACTGAATCCTGCAGAACAGTTCAAATATATTAGCCAGATCTGTTTGGATCAGCAAGGTTAGCAAGCAAGAACAAGGCCAAGGAGGAAAAAGACAAATTGCACAAAAATATGCACAGCAAGAAACCAGTTCTGTAAAATTGAAAGCCCAGAAAACAACATTATGTACAGTCTTCCTTACGAAAGCAGGCATGCACCGTAGCAACATGAAAGCCTGGATGGGAGGGTTACCCTCATACTCAGAAAATAGTTGTCTCTGGGACAGTACAGAGAGAACGTGGGTCCAGGGAAGGGTAGAGATGGGACCCCAATTCTATCTGTAGCATATAATACCTTTTGAAAATAAAAATCTGAGCAAATAGGACAAAATTTTAACCTTTGAAAATTCTAGTTGTGGAGCATGGGTGTTTGTTATGTTGCTTTTAGTAATTTTAGGTGTTTGAGATTATTTAATTAAGAACAAAAGAAAATTTAAAAAAAAGGAAAGGTATATCCTCCGCAGTGTCCAGGACCCTTCTCCTGAAGCGATCACAGCCACCTTCAGTCAGCCCCAGCACGAAGCCTGAAGCCCCACAAAAGAAAACCAAGAAGAGCCTCTAGGTCTGGTTAACCTTCAACTTGGGCCTGTTTGCCTCCCCTCTCTGAGCTCAGCTTCCTCATCTACAATATGGGGCAACAGAAGTGGGATTGGGTGAGAATTAAACGGGCTGAACTCCGTGGCTCTGGCACACGGAGACCACTCGGCCTACGCTGGTCCTTCTGGCGGTTAGCGGTATTGTGCTGGCTACTCATCCCTTATCCCGTGTGTTTACCAAATATGGAGAGGAAACCCGCCGGCATAGTAAACACTCTGTTCATCTGTGACCTTCCTCTCTCCAGTTGGAGGTCAAACTCCAGGACTCCTTAAATATAAAAAGATGTCCAGTGGAGAACAAGCAGTGATGAATAAATCTCAGGCCACAGATTTAAAACTTGAGCGTCAGAGAGTGACGTGCCAGAAGTCACGAAGCGTGAGATTCCGAGGGATTGGAATGAGCCTTCCGGAGGGTCCCTGCTCTACCTCTGGCACAGATTCTGTTAGCCCCGTCATGCTTGTTCACGAATCGTGTCGCCGTGCTGATCTGTCTTTGAAAAAGCCTCTCCTAGAAACCCCACCCCAGGTCAGTTGTCAAGCTCTGAGCCAAAGGCCACAGGCTGAGACTTGTGTTCCTGACTCACGCTGACGAGGCTCCTGGGGCAGGGTATGGCCCGAGTTCCCGTGAGTCACTAAAGCCTGTTCCCAGGTTGACACCTGGAGGGCAGTGTTCTGAAGTTTCTCATCAGAAAGTGCCCTGCAGTGACAGCTCAGGTTCAAACTGAATCTTGGGTACGTGGGTGCCTCCATGCCATTGTATATTCTTTTGCACATATTAAGTAGGCCAGACTTTAACCTACAGAGTTTCACTTAGTTTTCACAGTAATATTGTCAAATGCATATCATAAATCTGCACTCTTCAGATGCAGGAACTAAGAGGAAAGGTCACTCGGCCACGTTCTTACAGCTAGGGATGGGCAGAGCTGGGCCTGGGACTCAGTATTTTAGGCTCCTGAGCTGCTACTCTCTCCAGTCCTCCCTTTGTGTCGGGCCAGGTCCTCCAAGAAACAGACACCCAAATGGGATGAAATATGAAAAGATTTTGTTAGGGAAAACACCTATAAGAGGAGGCAGGAAGGCTGGGAGAGCCACACCACGCTGGTGCTTGTCTGCCCCCGGGAAGGAGAGAGGAGAGGGAAGGGAGGTTGGTGGAAGTGTCCCTGATGGTGCAGTCTAAAGAGGGTTCAGCAAGGCCACTGGCAAATCTTCAAGCCAAAATCAGCATCATAAAACTTCAGCTTCTCCAAGACATGATGGAATTCATTCAGAACACAGCTGCCCTTGGTGCCTAAACTCCCTGTCGTTGGAGGTCTTCATGGCATATTCTGACTGCCACACTGTCTGACTCCCCTGCGATTCGACTAAGCACATTCAGCAGTACATCTCAGGAACCTCAAAATGATCACGCCCTTTCCCCCGTGAACTCCCCCTTCTAACAAATTATCCTGGGAGAACACAGCAAAGTCCAAGTACGTCTTTACGCACAGCATTGTTGAGAGCAATGTCAGCAAAATAAATACATGTGCATGCACACATATATACACAGAAATGCTGTGTCTGCCTGGTGAGGTGGCGTGTGTGTGGTCATCTGCAGAGGCAGATGGGCCCCCACCCAAGATGCTCAAATGTTGAAACTGATGATGTCACACACATGCATGAAGGGTATAAAAAGATTTATTACGGACATCATAGATGTCTCTAGGGAGAGCAGGGCAGGCCTCTGAAACAGGAAAGGAGACTGGCCTGGGTTTTATTGTGGCTAGCGGGCAAGGCTGGGCAAGGGTCCTCAAGCACCCCGGGCAGGGGCTTGCATGGCTGAATCTCCCGCCAATGCCCATGGGCGAGCACCCAGGTTTTCTTGTCAACTTGCCCTGATAAGGGAAGAGGGAGGGGTGAGACTTCAAAGCTGTCAGCACTCAAACATTGAAAAACAGAGGCAGGCTCTCCAGTACAGTGACATGAGGGAGGGATTCTCTTGCAGCTGGCCAGGTAAATGCCCCAGCTACAGATAAAATCTCCCGGTTGGGGGGCCCTAAGGCAGGCTTCAGCAAGCCTAGTTATGCTGGCAGAGTCAAGCTGAATTCTCACCCCAGCAATGAAGATTTGTCTGACTCCTGAATCTATTTTCAAACTTAAGTTTCCAAACTTAAGCTCCTCAAATTGCAGCATAAGAATAACCTTTTGGATATACTATATCAACTATGTAAAATAAAACATAGCTTGAAAAATTAAGTACCAGAATATTAGCAATAGTTGACTTCCTATGATATTTTTCTCACTTTTCTCTTTTCCAAATTTTCTTTTTTTGAATATGGGCACGTATGGAAATAACATTCATTGGAAATCAAGCAGGTGGGAGGGGGGCGGAGGGGATGGGTAAACTCACACCTGACGGGTACAACGCATGCTATCTGGGGAAGGGCACACTTTGACTCAAACGATACAAAAGCAATTTATGTGACCAAAACGTTTGCACCACCATAATATTCTGAAATTTAAAAAAAGATTACAAAATTATTTACAACCTATCAGACAAAAAAAAGAATTGAAAGGGATTTTAGTTTAACATTCTCCTCAGTATTATTCTTGATCTGAGAACTTCCTTATCGCAGGGTTCAGCGTAGTCATGGGAGGAGAGGGAGAACCAAGGCAGGAGAGGAAGGGAACACGTGGCATTGTCCAGCAGCCCTGTGACCTGCGAGTCCTCAACTGAAAATCACTCCCAATGTGAAACTTTTCAAAGGGTAATTCCTGTGCCACGAAAAGTCTATTTAGAAGTAATTGGAAATATAGGTGTGTACCACCTCACCGGCTCACTAACTCCTCTTTTCTTAAGTTTTGATATTCTTGATAAGCTGATAGCACTTTCTATTGGAGTTTTGAAAGGTTTTTGCATGCCCAGCAAATAATCACTTATCAGGGATCCAAAAATAATGTTGGGTCCCATTAACCAAATTAAATATTTAAATATCTTCGAAAACTTTGAATTACATTTACAAATTGCTTACACTCAATTTCCTTTTAAATATTTCAGTGGTCTGACCAATCTTCCCAACACTGAAGTAATTCTTACAAATCGAACAAACCTATAAAAACAGTGAACTAAAATATATATGTAAGCCTAGTAAGGGTTCCACTTAAAATCACAAATATAAATCAATTATTTCACTATATATTTAGTTGGAGTTTAAAAACCATCACTCTAAAATACCAAATTCTCTTAATACCAAATTTACACAGATTCCTTAATATGAAAAAAAATAATACGGTGGGTTTTGATTCTCTTACACATATTGGGAGAATTCTGGACTTTGTTTTGTTATGTATGGTTCTTTTTCCCTGGTCGCACTTTGTCCCTGACCCACTGGGTAATGCCAGGATTTGACGGTAGTTATTAGCCACTGGAGGGGGTCTTGGAGGGGGTCAGCAGTGCCTTGATTATCAACAACCTCAGGAAACCTCACTGGAGTCTCAGGCTACAGGAGGATAATGTCCCCAGATAGGGGAGCAAGGGCTGCTGCTCCTGGCAAAGGAGGCTTGGCAAAGTTCAGGAGTTCAAAGTTTTCATCATCACTGGAATCTGCCCACGTGTCCATATCCCTGTTCTCAAGGCCCTGCTCTTTCCCAATCAATGCCATGACTTTAAGATGAAATAATAAAAATGAAAACATGTGCTCATGAATGTTTATAGTAGCATTATTCCTAATAGCCAAAACTAGAAAGAGTCCATTAATAGGAAAACAGGTAAACAAGCTGTGGTATTTAAGCACTGATATACTACTCAGTTAGAAGAAAAAAAAAAAAAGAACTACTGATACACTCACCAAACAACAATTTCCAAAATATGATGTGAGTGAAGGAAGCAGTACATGAAAGAAAAATGTGTTATATGATTCCATTTATATGAAGTTCTGGCACAGGCAAATCTGATCTATGATAGAAGAACACAGAGGTTGCCTTTGGAGGTGTGGGGGCAGGGATTGATTGGGAAGGGTAGGAGGGAATATTAGGGGACAATGTTCAGACTTTCAACTCTTTGATTGGAACTCCCTTCAGCTCAATGTCCACTTGCATAGTTTACAAGTTCTACTTTCCAAATAACTGTAGGTCAAAATCCCACAAAGTCTTCTGCCACTATATAACCAGGGGCCCCTTTACTCCAGCTCCCAAGAGCATGTTCCTCATTTCCTTTTGAGTCTTCATCAGCAGCACCTTTAGCATCCATATTCCTACTAACAGTCTATTTGTGATGATTTAGGCTTTCTCTAAGACACTAGAGGTTTTCTCTGCTGTGCTCATTACTGGATCCTGAGTCCTCACCTGCAAAGTTGTTAATGTCCATATTTCTGCTACCAGTGTGTTCAACACAATTTAGACCTTTTCTATCATGCTTTTCAAAATTTTTCCCGACTCTGCCCATTGCCTAATTCCAAAGCCATTTCCACATTTTTAAGTATTTCTTATAGCAGCACCCCACTTGTGGTACCAAAAATGTATTATCTTTTCTAATGCTGCTGTCACAAATTGCTACAATATTAGTGGCTTAAACATAAATTTATTATCTTACAGTTCAGAAGGCCAGAAGTTTAAATGGGTCTCACTGGGCTAAAATCAAGGTGTTGGCAGGACTTTGTTCCTTTCTAGAGGCTATAGAGGAGAATTCTTCTATTGCCCTTTCCAGCTAGTAGAGACTACCTACATTTCCTGGCTTGTGGTGCTATTTCCCTATCTTCAAAGTCAGTAATTGTGGCCCAAGTCCTAGTCGTATCACCATCTCTCTGAGTCTACCACATCTGCCTCCCTCTTTTGCTTTGAAGAATCTTTGTGATTATTCAAAGTCCCACTCAGATAATCCAGGATAATGTCCTCTTTTTAAGGTCAACTGATTAACAATGTTAGTTCCATCTGCAGCCTTAATTCTCTTTTGCCAGGCAACATAACATACTCAGAGGGTCTGGGAATTAAGACACGGAAATCCTTAGGGAGCCATTTTCCTGCCTTCCACACCCAGCCTGGAGAGAATTTCCAGAAGTGGCAGGGAGGGCAGCTGGTCTACCTGAGCAGAAGTGACTCAGCTGAGAGTCCATGAAGCTAAAGCAGCTGGAGTTCACAAAGAAGAGTACAAAAGTGGAGTAAGAAAATATAAGGAATGTAAAACAAAACAAAACAACAACAACAAAAAACTACCTGAGGCTAGGGAAAGAACCACCAGAAAAGGATTAGAGGGAAAAGTCCCCAGGCTTAGAAGAGTTCCTCTTCCCACCAGCCAGAGTGGAAAACCTTACCATTGTGGAATATCAGGTAGGATAGTCAGAAAGCTTTTGCTTTGGTAGTGGGGAGAAATTTGCCCTAGAATAAGTGATGTTCTGGCCCCACCTAACAAAGCTTACAAGAAATACCTCCTCCCCTAATTAAACTGTTTTCAAGTAACTTGTCTGTATCCCAAAAGAAAGCACAATAATACTTGTAGGAACACAAAAATATCCAGTGCCCAACAAGGTAAAATTCCCAATGTCTGGCATCAAATAAAAAATTACCAGGCATTCAAAGAGGCAGGAAAATATAGCACATAATGAGGAGAAAGATAAATCAATAGAAACAGATCCAGAAATGACATGAATAATAGAATTATAGACAAGGACATCAAAATAATTATTATAACTATATTTTATATATTTAAAAATCTAGACACAGCATTGAGCATATTAAGAAACAAAACAAAAGATATTAAAAAGGCCCAAATTGAACTTCTAGAGATTAAAATCACAATGTCTAAGATGAAAATGGCACTGAATAGGATTAAAGAAAGATTTGATATTACAGAAGAAATGATTAGTGAAAGTTAAGATATAACAGAAACTATTCAAATAGACACAAAGAGAGAAAAAAGACCAAAAAAAAAAAAAGCAGATGTGTAGTTGAAATCATGAAACAGAGGAGAGAGAAGGATGGGAAGAAAAAATATTTGAAGGAATGATAGCCAAAAATTTTCAAAGTTGGTTAAAACTATAAACTCACAGATCCAAGAAACTCAGCACAGCCCAAGCACAAGCACCCTGAAGAAAATAACACTAAGAGATATCATAAATTTATTTGCTTAAAACCAGTGATAAAGACAAATATTAAAAGCATCCAAAGGAAAGAAAACATGTCATATATAGAGGAGACATGATAAGGATGACAGGCAAACTGCTAGCTAGAAATAATAAAGCCACAAGACAATAGAGCAACGTCTTTAGAGTACAAAAAAACAAAAAACAAAAAAACTGTCGATGTAGAATTCTATACCCAGCAAAATTATCTTTCAAAAAATGATGGCAAAATAAAAATGTTTTAAACATACAAAAGCCAAAAGAATCCATCAACAGCAGACCTCTTCGAAAATAAATGTTAAAGGAAGTCCCTTGGACAAAAGGAAAATAATACCAGATAAAGTCTGGATCTACACAAAGGAATGAAAAGCACTAGAAATTATAACTAATTACAACTGTAACTATAGTGGCTCATGCCTGTAATCCCAGCACTTTGGGAGGTGGAGACAGGAGAACCACTGAAGGCCAGGAGTTCGAGACCAGCCTGGGCAACATAGTAGGACATCGTGTCTACAAAAAATTAGCTGGGTAGGGTGGCACACACCTGTGACTCAGGAGGCTACGTGAGTACTGCTGCACTCCAGTGCAAGACCCTGTCTTAAATAAAAGGAAATGGGAACAATTCAAATATCCAGCAACAGGTAAATGGAGGAACAAACTGTGGTCAATCCATACAGTGGAATACGCTCAGCAATAAAAAGAACTGAACTAGTGATGAACGTGTCAACACAGATGAGAATCAGAATACCCGTGCTGAAGGAAAGAAGGCAGACGTAAACGAACACACACCATGTGATGCCACTTACACAAGATTCTAGGAGGTGCGAGGTGGTCCACAGTGACAGAGGGATCAGGGGTTGTCTGGGGCTGAGAGGGAGTGGGGAGGAGGGAGGAGCAGAAGGAGGGGTTTGGAAGGCGACACAAGGAAACCTGGGGTGACAGCTCTGTTCACTATCTTGATGGCCTTGATGGTTTCGCGAGTGTCTACATTTGTCAAAACGTAGCAAATTGTACGCTTAATATGCCATTTATCATACATCGATTATACTCAATAAAGCTGTTTAAAAAAATCTCGTCTCATTGAGTTTTCATTCCAGTGGCACTCAAAATAGCACAAATGAAGGCGTCAACCCAGATCCCAACATATGGGCTCTTATTGTCACATGACACGTTATATAATTACTTTTGAGGTTTTTTTTTCCTTCTCCTGCTAAAATGTGAGCTTTCAGAGGACAGGGACTTAGGCCATTTTCATTGACAACATGTAACAAGATGAAGAAGAGTTCATGCTCTTGGAACCAAGCTCCTCCAAGAAAGACGGTCACCCTTGCAGGACAAACGGCTCCGAGCCTGGCTGGGGCCAGGGAGTCCCTGAAGGGCACTGGTGAGAACCGCGGGCTCCGGGACTTCAGAGACCTGGGGAAGCTTCATGTGACAAGCTGGGGACAGCCTCTGGGTGGCCGGAGCGTGGATATGCCTCAGGCCTCCCCCCGCCACAGCCCTCTCGGCCCCGCCGGTTTCCCGTCCAGCTGCGAGGCTGTCGGGCGCCTGGGGCCTGCAGATTTCTTTTTTTGTGTGTGGACTTGCTGAAGAAACCGAGCTGTGTGCATCAGAGTGAGGCGGGAGGACGAGAGAATGAGGACGTAAAACCGGGGTTTGCAGGCTTCTGGGGAGATTTGGGGTTCCTGCAGACCACGGAGTGGGAGCTGGAGGCACTCCTCCCTGGGTGTCAGTGTCGAGGTGGCCCCGCGTGGAAGTGACCGTTGGCACAGCTGAGAGGCTTGGAGATCCCCAGGGTCACCACGCGAGCGAGCCCAGGCTCCTGCTCTCGCCCCCTCTGTGCGGCTTTCTCTCAAAAGCTCTGTGCCCACATGAGAGAAATCACTATATTCTTTTCTTCATGGTGAAGCATACACATTGGAAAGAAAAAGAACAGAATTATAGCAAGCTCCTCCCCCATCCCAATTAGCCGCAGAGAGAAGCTGGCTTTTCCTGGGGCTGGTGGTGCCCCTGGCCCCAGCGGCCTCTTGGAATCCTGGGGTGAATGGCTCCAGATTTGGGGGATGGCCCCCTGGGTGGTGATACAGGAGTCTGGGGGAGAACTGGCCAAATAATCAGGGCATTCACATGCAGGGCTTTGCTGTTTCAGTGCAAATTAGCAATTAGCAGGGGCTGGCACTGGGCCACCTCCCCTTGCAAGGCCAACTGGCAGCACGTGCCGTTTGGTTCTTGGCCAGGGACCCACAGGCTGGGTAGCAGGGAGCAGGCAGTGTCAAGGCCTGGACCAGAAGCATCGTGGGCCTCCACCTCACTCACTGCTCCTGCTCCTGGGCATGGTGTCAAGGGACCCCCCCAGCAAGCTTCCTCCATCTGCGAGGAAGTAGGGTACCAAGCAGGGCAGGACAGGGCTTGGGCAGCCTCAGTTCCACCATTGCACTCGACGGAAGGAAACAGAAAGGAAGAGTGAGTGCTTTGCATAAGCTCAACCAGCTAGGGAGGGCTGGAGCCGGATCCAAATTTTCCTGCTCCCTAATTCAAGTTATTTTTCCGAAACCAGAGGTTCTCAAACTTGAGTGAGGCTTAGCATGCCCTGGAGGACTTGTGGAAACACAGATTGCCGGGCCCTACTCCAGAGTTTCTGATGCATTTGCATTTCTAACAAGTTCCCGGTGATGCTGATGCTGGTGGTCCTCGGACCACACTTTGAGAATCGCTACCCTAAAATATTTCTTATAAGGTAATGGGAGAGAAAATTTCCTTCCCTTATTCATACTCAAAATAATTGGGGTATAAGCAAAGCCTAGCAGGAAAAATGGGGAGCTAGGCAAATCATTCAATGGACGTCAGAAAGCAAAAGAAATGGATTCAGATGGATGATCTACTTCCCCAAACAAGAAAGTTATATGAATTTGGAATTTTGGCAAACAACTCATGTGGTCTGTGTAGAAAGCTGGAGAAACTGGGATTTAAGCAAAATAAATGATTTGCTGATGATCTTTTTGGGATATATGCAAAGGAACCAACTTCCCAAGAGACACCAAAATGGCCCTGCAGCCAGGGCAATGCGCACCTTCCTTTACTGGGCTGCCCTGGTGTATTAGGTATTAATACATCTAAGGCTTAAGGATTTCCAACCTTCTGCAGACTTCCCCATCCCCCTAGGGCCCAAGGAATTGTCCAGGTGAGCCACAAACCCTTTGGTTTTACTGGAGACATTTGCCCAGACCTAAAGTTGCCAGATTTAGCAAATAAAAATACAAGGTGCCCAGTTTGAAACTCGAATTTCAGATAAACAACAAGTAACTATTTGGTCTAAGTCAGGGGTGGGGAAGATGCAGCCTTAAGGCCACATGTGGCCTTCTAGGTCCTTAAGTGGGGCCTTTGACTGAATCCAGATATTACAGAACAAACCCTTTTATTTTTATTAATACATTTTGTGTTTGTCTTTTATATTTTCATTTATTGTTAAAATGAACATGTTTAAAATACCAAAGAATGAAATAAGTTTCAATGAAATAATCCTTCCAGATTGACCGGCACAATGAGAACATTAGTAAACCATAAGGGCTGAATTGACGGCTGCTGCGCTCATGCTTTAGTTCTAACTTCCCCTACTGACTGGCGCCACTACCGCATGAGGCTGGTTGGCGAGAGTTTATGGGGGTGCGTACGCCAGCCTGTTCTCAGCTTTTGACAATGGTGTACTATATTTCTGTTTGAAGTGGAATTTGTGAATAGTTGCACAGCTCAACAGTATTTTTTAATTCTGTTTTAATTCTGCTTACCAGCCCATCATGTCAAAGAAGACCAAGAGAACACTGAAGGAAGAAAACAGATTTTAAGGATTGGGAATATTATCTTGTTTCTGCTAAAGATAAGATGATTTGCTTGCTTTGTGATTCTGCAATATCAACATTAAAGAAATTCAATGCTCATCAGCATTATAACACTCATAAGGACCACAACTATTTTAAATCAGAGGGAGAGGCACAAAAGGTTGTATTGCAGAAATTAAAAGATGAAAAGCAAAAGCAAAGACAATTCTTTCAAGCAATAAGACCTGGAAATAATGCCACTGAAGCAACTTATAAAGTAACTTATATACTCAGGAAAAAAGGAAGCCATTCAGTGATGTAGAAATTGTAAAAGGATGCATTGCCGAAGTTGTAGGATGCTTAGACTCCAATAACATTTTGAAGTACAAACAACTGCCTCTTTCAAGGAGAACCATAACTGATCGGCAGCATGAATTAGCCTTCAACTTAACAGAACAACTTCATACAATACTTCAAAAGGAAAATAGATATTATTCAATAGCTTTGGATGAATCAACTGATACTCCTGACTCAGCGCAGGTTTTATACTTCATTCGGGTCATAACATTTGGGTCACTTTGGGCACTCCTGCAAACAGAACACAGGGAATAGATATCTTCAACAACTTTCAAGATAAACGTCATGAAGTTGGACTGAATTTGGTAAATTTAGTGAGCGTATGTGCAGACGGTGCACCTTCCATGACAGGAGAATATGAAGGGTTTATTGCACAGATAAAAAAAGTATTAACAGATCCAGATGCTCTCATTTCTTTTCATTTATCTTGCATCAGCAAATATGCTATCTCTATGCTAAAGCTACTATTTTAAGTGACACTTTGCAACAAGTTATATTATCTTTTACTATATTCATGAAAATGCAACACGGCATCTCAGTTTCGTAACATGGCAAAGTTGAACAATGAGGTATTCAGTGTGGATTTGCCACATGATTCTAAAGTGCGTTGGCTATCGCAGGGACAGGTGTTTGACAAAATTTCATCTCTGTGAGAACAGATAGTTAAATTTTATAAAGAACAGAATCAGCAATGTGAATTATTGAAAGAAAATTTCTATAGGAATGCAGCATTTCTGTGTGATATTATGTCAAATCAAAACAACTTGAATATGTCTTTGCAAGGAAAAACTAAGTCTATATATGGTATGTGGCAAAAATCCAAGCATTTTGAAAAAAGCTGTATTTTCTCAAAACACTTCTTCTTCAAAAGGAAATTTTGGATGAACATTTTCCCCAGTTAGCAAAGGCCATTGATGAGCAGAATGATATATGTGAATCATTTGAAGAACATGCACCTGTTATAGACCTATTAATTGGAGAATATAATGAAAGGTTCACTGACTTTGAGACTCATGACATCACACTCAAATTAGCATTTCAGCCTCACCTAGTTGATATCACCAAGGCACCTAAAGTACTACAGATGGAATTGATTGAGCTCTCAGTAGGTGACATTTTAAAGTCATTGTCTGATGCTAAGAAAGATCCAACTGAAATGGGGAAAAATGCAGTAGAATACCCACACCTTCGGCAACATGCCTGGAAAATGCTTTCTTGCTTTTCAACCACTCATTGCTCCAAATCTACATTCTCCTACCTAACCCAAATCAAGATGCCCTTAAGGTCACACATGACTGATACCCACCTAGAGGATCAACTGAACCTGCGGACCTCCGTGCTGCAACCAGATATTCAAATGCTTTCCAACAAAAAGCAGACACAACAAAGCCATTAAAAGGTTAGTTAACTTTAAAATTAACAAATAGTTTTCATTTTTTGAAATTATTAAATACATAGTAGTTAGAGTTTTACAAAATAATGTACATTTTTAAGTATATCTAATTGAAGTTTCTTGAACGTGGCCTTATTTGATTACAGCTAAATTAATGAGGACTTCCAACATGAAAATCTTCCCCGCCCCCTGGGTCTAAGTATTCCCAAATAGTGCATAAAGCATACTTAGACTAAAACCTTTTATCTGGCAATCCTACCCAGCTCCAGCCCATTTCTGCTGACCTGTATCTGACCCAGAGGCCAGCCTCGCCCACCCCTGCAGAGGGGGATGCTCCAGATCAAATTATTTCATCATCAAAGAGCTTAGAACCATGTCTGGTGCAAGAGTAGTGCACAGTGAGTGGTAGCTCTCCTGTCTCCTGTGTGTACAAATGTCCTCCCATTAAATTCTCACATCACCTTGCAAGATTATCATGATTCCATTTTACAGATGAGGAAACCAAGGCTCACAGCCAGTAAGGGATGGAGCTAGGTTTCAACCACACCAGTGTCACTCCAAAGCCAGTCTCCCTCAACTGCAGCCAACACTGCATTTCTGGTGTTCCCGTGGAGGCAGTCTTGGTCTTAGCCTGTTCTGTGTGTGAGATCTTGGTGTTTCACAGGAGGTGAGTAACTCTGGGAAGTGGTAGATACTACAGTGAAAGGAACACAGACTTAGGTGTTAGCAAGACCAGGCCTTCAATCCTGGCTTGGTCACCCACTGACTGTGTAACCTTGGGCAAGTGGCTTTACCTCTCTGAATCTCAACTTACTAACCTGAAAAATGGGACCAACCATGGCCATCATTCCTGCTTTCCTGGGCTGCTGGGAGACTGAACTGGAATAGTGGGTGGCAAATCATTTTGCAGATTGAAAGGGGCGGTGATGGGGATGTCAGGGTTTCTGGTGAGCCCTGGTCTCAGGGCATGGGTCAGAGCTAAAGATCCCTGAGGAGGGTGGCTCTGAGGTGCTGAGCCTTGGACTGAGGTTTTCCAGGTCTCACAGCGGCTCTGTCAACCCAGGGCTGCAAAATGCCCCTTCCAAAACATTTCAGCATGATACCTTTTAGTCATTGTTTAAAGAGTGTTGCAAATCTATCTTTTTAATTTACTTGAATAAATTCATCTCATCTAAGATGCTAATTATTGTTAGGGCCACCAACCATGCTGGTTTGCCAGGACTAAAGGGCTTCCTGGAACACAAAACTTTAGTTTTATAACTGGGACAATTCCAGGAAAACCGAGACAGGTTGGTCTCCCTAGTCATTGTTGTTTTTACCATTATTATTAAACCCCTTATATTTAGAATCTTCTTACTCTTTATATCTCCTTCTATGACATCTCTTAGCCCCTGCCATTACTTCCTGTTCCTAGCAGCTGTCTTTACTGGTAAGCACTGCATGGTGCCCACGATGGCTTTACAGCCAGTATTTATCTGGATCTTCCCACTGTTCCCATGAGATACACATTTCAGTTCCTGGGAGCTCTGGGGCTGGGGAATTAATACAGCTCTTCCTTCCCTCCCCCCTGCAGGTGTCCTTGAGGGATCAGTATTTTCTTGGTTCCTCTCAGCTCTCAGTTTCTGGACGTGGTAGGATCCCCAAGCTGTTCCCAGGCATGAATGACAACCAAAGACAGAGGGAAACTCTTGGGGAAAGGGAAACATCTGGGTCCCTTCGCCCCCTTCCACGATGAGGGTTTGATGCGGGCAAAACTGTGACTCCTTTCTGCAAACCAAATGCCAACAACAGCCTTCCAAGGTGGGGTCCAAATTCCCCGGGTCCACCTAAGTGGAGCCAGAGAAGCAGAATGGGCGTGCTCAGCCTGAGCACAGAACCTACCGCAACTCGGCTGGGTAATTGGAAGCATGCGGTCGCCTAACGCAGCCCTCCAGCCCACGGCAGCGCACGAATTAGACGTGTCGCTTTGTTGCTTTGTTTGCTCATTAATTCAATCCAGACATTGGGATTTTGAGGAATTATAAAGTTCTCAGTGCTTCAAGAGGGACCATAGAGGTTGGAAAATGGGCTCTCAGAACTAGAAGGCTCTTATCCTGGAGATGGACACTACGGAAGTCCTGAAGAAGGGCTCTGGAGTGAGCTAGAGCTGGGTTAGAATCCGGGCCCAGCCTCTTGCCAAGGCTGTGCATTAGGCAGGGCTCCTGGCCTTTTCCTGCTCTGGGAAGGGGACGTGAGTGCTACCTAACTCACGGAACTGTGACGTTGAGAGGGAAGCTTCAACATGTGCCAAGTGCCACGTAAAACCCCAGGCACACGGAGGTGTTCGGAAATGGTGTGCAGCTTGTAGTCATAATAGGGACAGTGGCCTAGCCATGCAGTGTCTGCATTCCTAGATCAACAACGCTTGGAAGCAAAATCCAAAATGAAACACTTTAAATGTGTTTATGTGATGGACTCAGAAATGATTTTTAAATTATTTTGATATTTCTTCTAGCCCTTTTGACCTGTTGAGACATTCAAGAACCTCTGATCTTAACATTACTAAGAACAGCAGTAACAACAATAAACTGCTGTGCTGGTGTGTTTAGTACACACCAGGCACTATCGTAAGCATAGTGCATGCACTACTCACTTCCGTTAATCCTCCCAGGGAACATAAAGGAAATGTCAGAGGTAGCTAATGTTTCTGTCCCTGTGTTTAAGATGAGGGTATTGAAGCACACGGTGATTGAACGCCTTGCCTGAGGTTATACCAGTGAAGGTGGGATTTGAACCCGGGCAGTGTGTCTCATGGTCGGCATCTAAAGCATCCTGGTCTGAATGCAGGGCTCCAGGCCTGGGGGTACCACGCCGCTGCCCGCGTTGTGTGTCTGCTGGAACTCCTTGGTTTATATGTGAGGGGCTAATGCCAGACATGTTTGTTCCAAGGCAGCAGTGAAGTTTTCATTCCTCAGATAAGATGATGCACAAAAAGGGTCCATGGAGTTTTATGGTTTTTACAATAAGAATTTCATTGGCATAAAATAGTAAGCAGATGCTATGTTCATTGAATTTAACTATTCCACTTGCCATCCCTCTTCAGGGTTTCCGTTCTTCTCCTGACCAAACTTGAGTCTTCAGTTGAGTGCCAGTGGGTAGAAGTCGGGTAGATAGAAGAGTGGTTCTTATCCTAAAAAGGGAAATGGGAGAACTTGCAAGAAAGATGCACAGAGCGGGGAAATCAACAAATGGACCTTGGAGTCAGCTTACCTGGGTTCAAATCCTGGCCCTGCCACACTGGGCCTGTGGCAATAAGCAAGTCACTTCAACTCACTGTATTAGTCAGTGAGCCACAGCCTGGGTGGCTTCAACCTCAGAAACGTGTTGCCTCACAGTTCCGGAGGCCAGAAGTACAAGGTCAAGGTGTCAGCAGGTTTGGTTCCTCCTGAGGGCTGTGAGCGAAGGGTTGGTTCCAGGCCTCTCTCCCGGCTTCTAGAAGGCTGCCTTCTCCCTGTGTCTTCACAGTGTCTTCCTTCTGTGGCTGCCTCTGTGTCCAAATTTCCCCGTTTTATGAGGACCCCATTCATATTGCGTTAGAGCCCACCCTAATGACCTCATTTCACCTTAATTACCTCTTTCAAGGTCCTGTCTCCAAACAGAGTCACATTCCGAGGTCCTGGGGGCTAGGGCTTCAGCATATGAAATTGGGGGGACACGGCTCAGCCTGTGACACTCACCAAGTCCCGGCCTTCTGATCTGTACAAGGAGATTGTTACATTCATTCCTCCTTCCCTTTATTCGATTAAAAACTCCTTTTGGGTCCTCCCCCAGAATTCATATTATTTCATCAGCCAACCAACTTTTGTTCATCTCGTATCAGGCCCCAGACCCTGCGCTAGGCTGGGGGCAGAACCGAGGTGGCCCCAGCGGTTCCTCCAGGCAAGAGTGGAACTCAGGGAACCACTTTTCTGAGGGGTCAAGGAGGTCTTCACAGAGCGCCCCACCTTGGTGTGAACGCACGAATAGGAGTTCACTCACTAGGGAGGGATCGGGCCCTCTGAGGACGCCAGGGAGCAAAAGACCGCAGTGAGAAACAGCTGTTTTCTGGCTCGCCAGAAGATCTGGTCTCCATCTGTGGATCCTCCTGCTGTTACCGAAAGCTCCACACTTGTCCACGAGGCCGCATCAGAAGAACGGGGACAGGTGGTTGAGGAGAAGGACAGAGAAGTTTATTTCTTTGCCGGCAAAGGAGGAAAATGGTCGACTATCATCTCAAAATCTATATTCCTGTCCATAAGCAGAAACACAGAGCTTTTAAAGGGAGGGCCCTCAGTTCTGGGCTATTGTCATTTAGCTACAGTTAAAGATTCCAATCATCCCCTCTCTGCCAAAGACAAAGCCTGTGACCTCCGCCCCCCAGGGAGGCCCACCCAGACCTCTGTAGGCAGGTTGCAGGCCTGGGATGGAGCCACAGTTCAGCTGAGCTGTCTCCTGTAACACAAAGAACAAAAGACATTCCCCTGCCCCTCCTGGCCACTGCCTGAGGCAGGGATGCAGGCCCCAGTTCCCAAAAAGAGTGGGGGAAGTTTTAAAGAGACAGAAAACATCTTTTGCTGTTTTTTTCTTTCAGGCCATACCCTCTGTTACACTGCTGCGAGGAAAACTGGCGAGCCAGGCCCCACAGGACGACCAGCCACCATCCTGTCTCTTTCAGCTGGGCTTCCAGCTTCCACCCCACTCTGCTATGGTGCAGCCCCTGCCTCTGCTGCTCCTGGGCTTCTTTTGCTCTTGCTGGGCTCTGGGGAGGGGAGCTTGCAGGCCGGAGCAGGCAGCTGTAATTAGCCCAGGGACACCCATTTGGATGGTGACGTTTCCATGCACAGCTGCACATGTGTATGAGGATGTGAGAGAGAGAGAGAGAGAGAGAGAGAGAGAGAGAAAGTGCTTTTATCTGGAGGAAACTAAGGCTCTCCATGATCTTCAGGATCTGGGAATCAGCATTAGCAGCCAGGCCGGTTCAGTTCACCTTTCTGAGCCTCACGTAGCAAAATGGGGGAAATAAGACCTAAAGCCTAATAAACAGAGTTAACATGTGCAAAGTGTTTAAATGTACACCTTGAATGTTCAAATAACACTCATTGGCCATTTTTATTTTTAGCACTATTATTTCATAGATTTGTTGTTTCAACTAAATGAGGTACTGTGTGCAAGGGCCCAAAGCAATGCCAGGAACACCATAGCTGTTCAATGAGTGATAGATGTTAATTTTAGCAAGAAATGCTCAGATCCAAAAAATCTGGGCTGATGTCCCTGGACAGAGCCGAAGTGCCAAAGTTCCCTTTCGTTGGCCTCCAGGCCAGAAGGCACAAGGTCAGAAATAGTGAGAACATCAACCAACATTTGCAGAGTACCTTCCGTTTGCATTGTTCTAAGTTCTAGATTACTTAATTTAATCTCTGTAATATGAGTAGATGAGTCATTTAACTATGCATTAAATTTAACGTCCACTTCTCTTGTCCCCATTTTAAAGAGGAGGAAACTGGGGCACAGAGAGGTTGAGTGATTTGTCCAAGATCACACAGCAGGTGAGTGGTGCATTGTAGCACCCTGGCCCGGAGCTTGCTCCCTTTAGAAGCAGGGCTGGTCCTTAGGCATAATCAGCTCAACCCAGCCATTCACGCCAAGAGGCAGAAAGGGCCGGCTGTCTGGACCATGTGAAGCCCCAAACCCATGTGATAGAAGTGCGATCTCAACCCCCAGCTGCCCACAGCCTGCCAAACAGACTGTCACGTCACGGGCTGGTTCCCTCCCACATGGAGTCGACCAACCTGAAACAACCCTCGTGAATCCGTTTCCTGTTTTGACAGCTTGCCGGTCCACCATGTAACTTAGCAGGTCCTCCTCTGCCAACCAGGCTGCTTCCGGAGCTCAGTCGTGCTTTTAATAAGGGTCCTGCAGGGGGAAGTCAATCCCAGGGAAAGCTGCACAAATGGATGGTTGAAATGTTCAGTGTTTAAATGTGTTAAGTGTTCACAGGTTCCCTTGGCCTCCAGGGTGCTGAGGCCTTCAGCCTTCACCAACTGCTCCACATTGTGCTGGCAGAGGGGATAACAGACTTTTTTTGTGGCCTGGTCACTCACTGTAAGAAGCTGGCGGTACCCTACTCCCACCCAACGCCCCCTACCCCAGCTTGGTTGAGAGTGTATGTGTGTGTGTATGTGTGTTTAAGGGAGAGAGAGACAGAGACAACTCTGTCAAACTCAAGCTCTGCCACTAACTAGCTGAGTGACCCTAAAAAGTCACTCAAATTTTGGGAGCTTAGTTTTCTCATCTGGAAAATGAGGGGTTTGGACAACATCAGTATTTTCAAACCCAGAAGAATTCTAGAAATTTCTGGATGTGCTTGGCCTAATTTAATTATATTCCAGAAAGCATTGCAATGGCCAGAATTAACATTCATTGAGCCCGACAGGGTACAGGATGTTGCCCTGGGAGCTGGGGTACTGACAGGTATTACATCATTTTGCTCCATGCCAAACTGTTATTACCTTCATGGTAGTTTCAGTTAACTGATAAAGCAATCAAATAACAAGTATCTAATGCCACTGTTGGCCAGGGAAAAAGCTGGAAACAGCCTAAGCTTGTCTCTGAGTTCAAATCCCACAATCTCTTTGAGGTCAGAGCCCCATCTGTAAATCGTGGATACGAATGCCTCCCTCAGAACTTGTGAGAACAGAAGGAACTGATATTTGGAAATGCCGGACACATCCGTAATCATCAATAACACACCAATTTGTCTTTTCTGAGAGTATCAAGGTTCAGAGGCTTGACTGTGCCACGGAGAATAAATATAAGAACTTTTGGCTTAGAGAATTGTTTTACTTGGCTGAAGAGAAAAGACAAATACTAAGTGTGGCTTTAAGCGTGTGCAAGGGATTGTCGAAGAAAACGTTTGCAATGGATCTATAGAGATGAGTAATTACTCTTCAAAGCAGGCAAAACTCTGGCTTCTCAGGTGCCCCCTCCCCTGAATATTTTTCTAGAGTTCCCCTTTGGAAACCAATTTTAGAGCCAGAGAAATGTTTTTCAAATACATCACTATTGGTGGTAATTCATTCGTTCATTCAGCAAACACTCACTGAAGTAAGTACTATGTCTTAGTGTTTGTGAAACTGCTAAGAAATGAAATTGTGAACATGACAGTACAGTTGGCCCTCAGTATCCACATGGAACCTGCGGATATTGAGAGCCAACTATAAGGGACTTGAGCATCCTCGGATTTTGGTGTCCTCGGGGGTGTTGCACCGCTCCCCCGTGGATGCGGAGGGCAGACTGTATCCTGTTGTGATGTTGTCATTGACGCTGTGGTTATGTGGTTATTGCTTTCACTATTTTTGAGAATGTTATCCCTGTTCTAAAGCATTGAATACCTTGGGTTTGATTATTTTTAAAGTTAAAAGTTATTTGGAGCTAAATACGGCAACTTGAGAAACTGATGAAACAGGGTAATAGTAAGAATACCTTCTCATAAAGTGCTTTTCCATGAAATCACTTACTTTATCCTGGCAACACCCCTATGAAAAAGGGATTATTTTTCCTATTATACAAATGAGAAAAATAAGGCTCAGAGAGAGCAAGGATCTTTTTGGAGGTCACACGGTTAACAGGTGGCTGCGCTGTCCCCTGCTGCAGTAACCTGTTTGATTACCTCATGATTACTGAAGATTTCATTAACAGCCCAATTCCTTACCCTCCCTGTAGCCATACTCTTTGTCATGTGATTTTTTTAGTTTTTCCCCCTCAAAAATTAGGCTAATTCCCCACAATTTGACTTTGGGTTCAGCCACGTGGCTTGCTTTGGTCAGGGGAATGTTGGCAAGTGTGACATGGCCTGTGGCTAAGACATGTGTGGACAGTGGGGTTTCTGTGCCATTGCCATGAAGAGAGATACCTGGCCAGGGCCTGGTTCCTGGAACAGAATGGGAGGTGTGTGGAGCCGAGTTGCCCCGGGGAAGCCTGGCTGAGAACACAGGCGGAGACCTGTCATCCTCCAACTGACCTGCAAGCTAAGTAAATGCTCATTGTTGTGGGCTGCTGAGAGTCTGGGCTTGTTTATTGTGCAGCACTGTTGTAGTTAACATATATCATCTTATCCTGTTTTTAGGCCACAGTGGCAGCTACAGTAGGGACCAGATCACCTCAGTGTGAGGCTGAGTACCCCCAGGGCTTACCCAGTGGCTAAGACACAAGATAAATGAAGCATGTGTTCTTGGAGCATCTATGTCATTAGATAAGACATTCAAAGCATTACTTCTATGCTAAAAACACACCTGATTATAATATACAGCAAGATGTAAGGTATGCATGAAGGAAGACAAGATATTAGACTTAAATTACATTTTCCTCATTCGAGGAGACCACGGTAAACTTTCTTCCCGGAGCCCCCAAGACTACCTGGCTCTTTGACAGAAGTACTTCTGTGGAAAAATGAAGCACTGGTCTAAACTTGGACCAAGAAGCACTGTGAGAAAGTTCTAGCGTTTTCCAGCTCTATTGACCAGCAAGTGCCTAGCCTCTGTTTTCTCATCTGTGAGAATGGCCCAGGCTCCAACCTAGGAGAGTGAGGAAAATCATATAAGGGAATTCATGTTGCAGGCATAACGTATGGATAATGCTTATGGCCTAATAAATAAATAGCAATAACGACAACAAAAAGTTTCTGTTGGCACAAACGTGTCCCTCCACCTTCCTGCAGCAATAACGCTGCTCAGAAACCCCGAGCAGTAAGTTCTGTCTCCTAGAATTCAAGAGGGACCTCTGAAATCACAGCATGCTCTGCCAAGACCCTAACGAGTGGATTTAACACTGGCGCGACTATTATTTATCATCCAGCAGCGTTTACAGAGGCTGGTGGGGTTTGAGGCACTGTCCAGAACCGAGAGGCAGACGCGGTCTCTTCCCCGCAAATAAACGAAGCCTTGAAATATTATATTTTTTATTTGTGCCATGGGCTTTCTAAAAAATAATATGCCTTGCCCAGTGTTTTCCTTTCCTTGCTCAAATGCTCTCGTCCTAAGCAAGAGAGAACAGTAGGTGGAAGAATTTGCAGGCAGTGGAATCAAGCGGGAATTTTCAGAGGTCTCTGGACCCTGTCGTATCTCTAAGCTCTGTGAGTTCGGGAGTTAGAGAACCCGGCTGCCCAAATGAGAAAGCCAAGGACCTTCCACCTGCCTTCCCCACCTCCACCAGCTGCCCACCCAGCTCCATTGCTTGTACCTCTTAATGCCCCCCACGGGCGCCTCCCCCAGCCCTGCAGCCTGGCCCAGGCCCAGCCCCATTTCCCCTGGCCTTGCATTTGCACGAGCCTCACTGCCAGTTCCCTCCCATCGGCCTCCTCTGTGACAGAGTCCTCTTTCCGAACCAAATATCTCACGGCATCTTCAGTGCTTTCCCGTTGCCAGTGGGTAGAAGTCCAACGTCCTTAGTTTAGAAGACAAAGACCATTGCAGTCTGGGCCCCAACTTTCCTACTCAGCTTATCCTCACCCTTTATTCCCTGGCACAAGACCTGTCAGCCACACCAATGTGACCACAATTCCTGTCCTGCTAGGCCTCTCTATCTACCTCCCTGCCTGGGAGACTTCCACTCAGCCTGTCTATCCTGAGTCAAATACGAACATCTCAGGGAAAGTGTTCATTCATCGGCAAAAGTTTACCAAGCCCTTGGACCCCACATTTGGTTTAATGTTCTGCTATCACTGTCTTGAAATTCTTAAGGATGCTTTCTTTGAACTTGTGTTTTGTAAATGAAGTCCAGTGGGACAAGTGAGCAGAAGAAATACATACAACGTGTGCATACGCTGTTCCCTGCCACCCCATTCCCATGGAGTACCCAGGAGGTCCCAGAATTCTTATGGATCCACAATGCACGAGAGTTCAGCCAGACCCAAAGCAACTACAAGGCAAGCGTGTGGCCTCCAGGACGGAGCAGCAGGGGCTCCAACAGTCCCCAGAGGCCACACTTTTTTTACAACCAGAACTTGGGTCAAATGCAGAAAAATTTCAATGATGTTCTAAGAAACATGAATGACAGAGGAGCCCTACCAGACCCTTCCCTACTCACATTGCTTCCCTGTGTTAGCCAGTCACTGACACTGCAAACCCTTATGTCTGAATTTAAAACTGGCATCACACAATTTAAAGATAAATGATAAAATTCATGCTAATCATTTTGAGTTTTTATTTACTTAGATTGCTATGAAATAGTAAATTTAAATAACACCATGGCAGGGCAAGACAGAAATCACAAAAGAAAAGATGATTTATATTTTAGTAGCTTTGAAGGCATTTTCCTCCATTTTTTGAACAAAGGGCCCCATTTTCATTTTGCACTCCAGCTTGCCCCGCCAGGGAGAGAGACACCACCAAGAGGCGCCCTCTGCTTTCCAGGTCCTGAGTGAGGGCAGAGGAGAGATGGGCAGTTACAACCACAGCCTGGTGGGCTCACAGCTCAGTGTCCATCCCTCCTCCCAGGACGTGGCTCACTGTGTGGCCATTGCTTAGTGTCCTCCCACCCCTCTGAACTGTGGGCCCCTTGAGGCCTGGACCCTGGCACCAAGGAGTCCTCGGTGAGCGTTTGTGAAGGAACAGGTGAGCTTTGACTTGATACCTTCTCTTTGTTCACGTGATTAATTGATCCTTATCCAATGGATGCTTAGTTCTAGGGATGCACATTTTGAATTAAATCCCTCTTTGCCATTCCTTTTAAAAGACACACACACTGCAATTGCTTTTGCTTAAGGAAGTGAGGACATGAAGGTTAATAAGAAGTGAGGTGTGCCTGGGCCCTCCTATCAGGGGCCTGGCAGTAGCCTCCTTGCTGGGTGTCTCCTGTGGATTTCCATTTCTGAACACTGTCCTAGAGACTCAAGGGCTCGTCTGGTCTCCCAATCCCAGGAACCTTGGTAGCACAGGGCCAACCCTCCCTGACTCTATGATTCCCAGGTAATGACGTCTCCTCGCGTTTTCCTGTTTAGGTGTCTGCCTGTGCAATTCATTGTCTTGAGTGAATGAATGAATGAATGAATGCATTGGTCAATGAATCAAAGGATGAAAGATCAAAGAAAGAGTGCAAATCAGAGCAAGGACTGCTGAGTCTGCTTTCCCGGTAACAGGTCCCGGTGGGCATGCAGGGACTGTGGGTCCGGTCACTCCCACTGCCTCGTGCAGAGCTGGGACTGCCAGCCCGACCAACCACGTTAAGATCCAGCTCTCACAGGCTGTTGGGGGGACGGGGCAAGAGCGCAGGCTTTAGAGCCAAACAGACAAGGGTTCAAATCCCAACAGTCCAGCTACTTTCTGGGACTTTGGGCAAATCACTGTCCCTTCTGAGAGTCCGTTATCATTTCTATAAAATATATATATATATACACACCTTGTGGGATTTAAAAAAATCATTTTCTACAATTTGTATTTTTTAATTGGCAATTGTCACCATAGATTATTATGCTTATTTCCATCCGTCCCTGGACACACATGGAGATCTCAAAGCAGCCACGACAGGAGTAGCTTCCAAGGTCACAAGAGCTTTCATCTGCGTTATTTGGCCCATGAGATGCTTTTCATGCTCTGGACTAGATTGTGGGATGAACTGATGGGAAGGAAGAACAAGGACCAGACACTCAGTAAACATTTACTGAAGAACACAGAATCCAGGGTCTTTAATGGATTTCCCATGAAAGGCAAAGTTGGTCCCCACTTCCCAGACCCCTTCCTTGTCATCTCCTCTTTCTGCTCTTCCACCAGCCACCATCTCCTGCTGGTTTTGTCGCCACATATTTGTTCAGCAAATACTCATTGAGTGCCTACTGCACACCTGGTACTGTGCCGGCCACTGTGGATACCATGGGGAGCAAATTAGAAGAGGTCCCCATCCTCATGGAACTTGCAGTCTGGTGGAAGAAAACAGACCCTAAACAAATCCACACGAGATACTCATTCATTACATATTACTGGTCAGGGCTGCGGTGGGACAGGATGGAGAGGGAGGAGGTAGGAAACTTCAGTGGGTGGGAGGGAGGAAGGCCCATCTGAGGAAAGAGTTGAGCTCTAGAGAATGAGAAGAAGCTGGCCAGGCAAAAAACATGAGAAGTGCTTCAGTGGCAGCAGAAACAGCTCATGCAAAGGCCCTGAGGCAGGAAAGAATTCTGTGGGTCTGGCTGGAACCTGGTGAGCAAGGTGGAGGTGGCATAACAGTTGCTCACATTTACTGAGCACTTATGATGCACCAGGTGCTGTTCTACGCCCTCACAGTTCCTCCCAATAACCCTATAAGAGGTTTTTTGTTTTCGTTTTTGTTTTGTCACTATTTTACAGACAGAGAGGCTGAGACCCACAGAGGTTAGGCGGCTAGCCCAAGACAGCAGCCGAGCCAGGGTTCCATCGCAGGCCATCCTGCTCCAGGGCCTGTGCCTAACCCACTGAGCGGCCTTCCACAGGAGAGGGCTGCAGAGGCCATGTTAAGGAGTTATGTTTTCCTTTCAAACATCCCTTTCCATTGTTCCTTAGATTTGAATCCTAATTCTTCTACTTGCTAAGTGGGTGGTCTTACACAAGTTACTCAACCACCCTTTGTTTCATTACAGTAACTTTTTATTGTGTGCCTACCATGTGCCAGGCACAGTGCTGGGGCTGGGAGAGAGATGCAGTGATGAGCAAAAGCAGGTATGCACCCGCCATCAAGGTCATCTCAGGCTACTAGAGGGGACGATGTCAATCAAACAGTCCAAAGAAAGATAAGAGCTCTGAGGGCAGGATGCACCGACTGGGAGAAGCGGTAGCAAAAGGGCCCCAGCTGGGCTGCGTGTCAGGGAAGGCTTCCTTAAGGAAGTTGCCCCCAAGCTGAGATTGGACGGATAAGTTGGAAATCTCCAGGTAAAGTCAGGGGGTTGGTATAGAAATAGAGCTGCCAACACACCCAGCTAAATTTTAATTTCAGATATACAACAAATAATGCTTTGCATAACTATTGCATTGCCGGAGACACACTTATCCTAAAACATTACCCATGATTTATCTGATATCCAAATTAACTGCACCTCCTGTTTTTGTCTGTTGGTTAGTTTTGTTTATTAATAGTTTGAGTATTTGGCAACCTGAGGTAGGAAGGGTATTCAGGACAGAGGGAACAGCATAGGTAAAGTGATGGTCACAGGAAGAAGCTCGACATAAGTAAGAAACTGCAGGAAGACCAGTGTGACTGGGCACAGACAGCCTCAGTTTCCTTGTCTGTAAAATGGGAGTTGCAATAGTACAACTCTCACAGGACTGCATATATGTAAAGTGTTCAGTGTAGAGTCGGTGCGTGGTCAGTGCGTGATGTAACTGTTAGATGCCACCCTGCCTCCTCCTCCTCCACCACCGTCTTCCCCTTCTCCTCTTCTGCTGCCTCCAACCAATTCTAGATCTTTCGGGACCCACACAGTTGCCTCCTAACTGCCTTCACTTTAGAAAAGAGTAGGCAGATTCTGACCAACATTCTGAACAAAGAAGCCCTAGAAGTGGAAGATTTTGTTTGGTGTCAACTTAAGGCACTGAAAATGTCCCTGCTAGTAAACATGATATGAGACACCAACATAACTAACATACCTACTGGAAGACAATGACTCACGGGTGAAAATAGCTTCTACAGAGAAGCCACATGTTGCTAGAATGTGGAGCCTGTTACTACAGCAGAGCCCCAAGATAGACACTGATTTCTCCCTCACATTGCAGGCTAGCCAGGCAGCCCCCACGGCATCTGGTACCTAAGCTTCTCCCAGCCTCTCCTGCCATCTCTACGATGTTGTTTTATAGCCTGCCTCTGATAATTCCAACGTCTGATATCTTTGTGGGTCTATTTCCATGCCTGTTATTTCCGCTGGTTATTCCTCATGGGGTCTTAATTCCTCCTTTGCTTGTTTATGTTAATTAAGTGAATAAATAAACACTCCCAAGGGGTCCACCACACGTTTGTATTCCAACTAGCCGGGAGGGAAGAACCTTTCCCTAAGGGCACAACTCAGAGCTCATATAAGTCACTCTCTTACCCTTTGGCCAAAACTTTGACAAATAGCCACAGCTAGCGGCAAAAAATGCTGCAAAATGAGTTCTTTACTTTGAGCATGGCCGTGTGCTCAGCTAAAACGTCAGGCTTCCATCACCACAGAAAGAGAGAACGGGTATCCGAGTACACCAGCAGTCTGCCAACAGCTGAGGCGCAAAAGTCACTCACAATAGACTCAGCTGACACATCCTTCCATCTGGGCTCTGCTCTGGCTACAAGGAATGAGGATAAAAGGGCCCTGGAACCAGGGGGACTGGAAAGACAGGGATGCTGGGCGTAGCGAAACATAGAAACAAATCCTAGGATAATTAGGACAAGCAGCTAAATGTGATGTTTAATGCCAGCCACAATGAAAGAGCAAGTTTTCCACTCCAGTTGCTCATAAATTCAAAACAGCTTCAAGGAAAGAGAAACAGCTTGAAAAATTTCTGCGAGTATAAATATGGTCACAGAATATATTATAGATTATATTATATATAATATAGATTACATTATATGTTATCTATGTCTATATCTATCTATCTATCTGTGTGTGTGTGTGTGTATATATATATATATATATATATATATATATATATAGAGAGAGAGAGAGAGAGAGAGAGAGAGAGAGAGAGAGAGAGTGTGCTCGGCTTAGCCTAGCCCTGGAAGAACATCAGTCAGATTATGTCACATAACAAGGGACAACAGTTGATGTTAATGAGAAAAGTTACTACATTGTACTTATGTGTTTGTAGTTCTCTTAAAATTGGTCCTTATTTTATGTCTGTATTTATGTCTGCCAATTATTGAGCAGTTGAACATTTGCGTTGCTGTTTAAATGAAAGCAGCCCCTGTGTGTGATCTCCTCTCTCGTTCACTCCCGAAGCTTTAACGAGCGCCCGCTCCCCACCAGGTGCGGCTCCAGGCCAGGACAGGATGCAGACGTTGCAAAGACTCAGGCTTCTCCCCCCAGGAGTATGTGCACCACTCCTGGAAGGGTGTAACCACTAGACTTACCTACCATTTCACAGCAGCACCACGGGGCTGAAGGCATTCTGGAACCTTCCACCAGTGCGTATAAACAGTAAGGTGCTCCTGTAGAGGTGGCCTGGTGAAAAAAACACAGACTTTGAAGAAAGGCAGTTCCGGGTTCAGATTCTTCCTTCCCAGCTTCCCCTGTGCGTGGCCTTACATAAAGGAGCTTCTCCTTACGTGTGAAGTTCTCATGAGGTAGAAGGCAGCAGCTGGCATGGTGTGGAGGTGAGAGCAGCAGTCTCGGGGACAGGGTGGACCTGGCTTTAATCTGGGTTCTGCCTACTCTAGGGTGACCATCCTGGTTTGCTCGGAACTGAAGGTTCCCAGAGATGCAAAGATTTCAGCACTAAAACCAGGACAGCCCAGGCAAACCAGGACAGCTGGTCACCCTACCAGGCACGTGTTCCCCCGGCAAGTTATGCAGCCTCTCTGAGCCTCAAATTCCTTGCATATGAAAACGGGCATAATAATGTCCACCTTGCAGGAAAGCTATAGGGGGTAGAAAAAGTGCCTTTTGCAGAGTGGCCATCATCATTATTACTACTACTAACTTCTCCCCCCACTGCCTGTGTGTCTATCTTATAATGGCCAATGCCCTAAATTTACCAGGAGGGTCTGCACAGCCCCTCCAGGCCATTATGCAGCCAACATGAAGGGCTTTCTCTGGTGTACGTTTCTCTAGGGAGGGGTCGAGGAAGCCCCTCAGCCTCCAGGGTCCCCACTTTTCTGGGCCTGGCCTTGGGTCAGTTATAAGCCTTCCCTCCAGCCTCAAGACCAAGTGGCCTTTTCGTGATGACCATTGCTTGGCTCTGAAGCTCTGAGACAACCCCAAGTATGACCCTGTCCACCCTCACCTTGACTGCATTGAAGAGTCCTTCCTAAAATTAATTATCAAGGGAAAAAAAAGAAAAAAGCCAGATACATGCTGTTGTTCCTTTGTCCAAGGAAAAAAAACTGCCATTCACTCCAAGTAAAATTGCTTCATAACCAATGATCTCATCTGCCCCCAGGCCCTCAGAAGGAGCTGAAATGCTCAGGGCACAGCCAAGTGCAGGGCTCAGAGAAAGTGTGAATTTGCAAGAACTCGGAAGCTTCGTCCAACCCTCTGGGCTCCTTCACAAGTGACGGTCTTCCCCCTGCCCAGGCCCAGCCCTTGAGACTTTACAGTCACGCACCTGCCTGCAAATCTGAGATATTAGTGGAGACAGAGAAGGCGGTACTAAAGGAAAAATGTCAGAGCATTCTTTTTTTAAAAAATATTTCTTAAAGAAGGAGACACGTGGATATTGATGCTGTGAGAAGCTTATCCTGGAGCTAAACTTGTGCTGTGGTTCCCATCCTGAGGAAAGTTGAAGAGGAGCAGCTGTCAGACTGGGCCCATCTTTCAGAAGTTACCAGAACATTGCCTCTGCCCTAGTTGAGGCCACCCGGGCTGTGACAAGATAACTGCCACAGTCCCAGGAGTGACTCCAGGCACAGAAACATTCTGTTATTGGGGTATCTGTGAGTAACTTAAAAAAATTAATCCAGGAGAATCTCAGATATTCATAAGCATTTCGGTGTCTCCCTACCTTAGGAACACGTAGAGGCTTTCGTGAGACCCTCTCCCTGTGTCTCTCTCAGTAGTGAGTGGACTCCTACTTGTGTCTCATGGACCAGAAAGACAACCCAAGTCTGTGCCTCAACCAGTCATAGGCGAGAGGCCCAGGACCACCATGATTGATTTAGATCAACCAAGATGGCAGCCCTGGAGCTGGTCTGGAGTCAGTCTCCCTTGACGCCCATGGCCGCAAGGAGAAAGGCTGATATTGCAACAAACCAAAGCCTTGATTTGTGGGCCAAACGAAATGCTGGCCATGTGCCAGGCACTGTCTTAAGAACTGATGTCACAGCAGCTGAGGGGGCAGCCTAGCAGCTGCTGCCAGCACCTGCCCATACCCCTCAGCCTGCCCTGGAGTTCCCAACACACCTGAGCCCTCCTGTACCTCTGCCTGAGGGCGTTCTCTGGTCACAGAGGGAAGGGGGAGTTCCTGGCCTCCCAGTGGGGCGGCATGCTGCACACACGGCTCCAGGGGGTTGATCCTGGGTCGCCCACGGTGAAGCCCTGCTCACCTCCTGTTTGACTCTCCTTCCCCTCCTGTCTCTCTTCCCTTTCCTTCCCTGCGCTTCCTGGGTTGTCACCCAGATAAATTACTTCAATCGAATCCATGTGTTGGGTCTGCCTTGGGGGAACCCAACCTAATTACTGGGCAGCCCTATTATTGTCCCTATTTCATGAATGGGGCAGCCAGGTTTGGGGGCCTGCTCAACTGCAGAGGTGATAAACGGTGGTGGAGCTGAAGTCAGGTGTGACCTCCGTTCCTGTACTCTCTCCGCTGTGCCACGTCGGGAGAGCTTGCCCCACCTTAACCATTCCTCCTTCTGACAACATGAATTGATTGAGGGACTGGTCGCAGCATAGGGCTATCATTGTCATTGCTAGGGGACCGTGACAAGGAAGTATCATGCCCTGCACATGAATCAACAAGCCTTCCCAGATCATGATGCTCCTTCCCACCCCTTGTCCCTTCTGAGCCTCACACCACCCTATGAGATGGGCGGGGGTGCCTCTCTCCTACTATTCTGCCCACGGGGACACAGAGGCCTTGGGATGTCACGTGACTTCTCAAAGGCTGCACAGCTAGGAAGCGGCAGAGCTGGGAGGAACTGGAGTGCAAGTCCCCATCTATATCATGATTGGCTGGAGGATCCAGCCCCACAGCTCTCTATGTGGCCCTGAGAGCCCATAGCTATGAGAAACCAATCCTGGGGGAAATTCTACCACCAGTAGAGAGCCCCACCCATTCAGCAGTGACCAGCGACTTCCACAAACATGAGTCAGTTTCAGAGAAGGAGTCTCTCGCCTGGGTCCTCCTTCAACCAGCCACATCAGAAGGACACGGTCCAGCTGCCAGGGAGCCAGGCCAGGTAGGCTTCCATAGCATGCTTGAAAATTTGGGAGGCCCCAGTCTCTGCTGGTGTGGCCCAGGAGACAGAGGGGTAGAGATAGAGCCTTCGAATGCATCCCGAGCCGGCATTCCCTGGCTGCATCCTTTGGGAAGAAACTTACACCAAATCTGATGGGACCGCCCCTTGCCAAAGGGGCCGTTAGGTCAAGAAATGGGATATGCAGGATCCTGGAAGCCCGGAGCTGGCAGCACCCTTGAAGTCAGCAGTCATAGATCAGGGAAACCAGAGCCCAGAGAGGGTGAGTGACTCACCCAAGGTCCCTCCCTCTGTGGACTAGAGGAAGCCAGGGCTCAGCTCCAGGGGTTCCGGCTCCCAGCCACTGCCTTTTCCCTACTCACTATTTTACACCTAATAGGAAAATCTTTCTTTCTCATGTTCGAGCCCATTCTGTCTTCACGGTGTCCCTGTGAGGAGGGTAGAGAGGGACTATTTCCCTGTTTCCTAGGAGAGGAAACTGAAGCCCAGAGTCACTGCTAAGGTCGCCAAGTGGCCATTAGCACCTCCTAGCCACGAAGGATCCTGGGACAGCTGGAGGACAATGGAGAGGAAGGAACAGAGGGTGGCCAGAGCAGGGGCCCCTCGTCCACACTGGCCGGGGCCGGAACAGTCTAACTTACAAGGGTCTGTCTGACTCGGACAAATCAGCTGCTCAGTGTTAAAGTTTTTGGGACCCAACACTCTCCCCATTTCTGCAAGTCTAATCTTTGGGATATCTTTGATTAACTTTAAAAATATGAGTCCAGAAGGATCTCAGATGTTCATAAGCATTCAGGTGTCTCACCACCTCCCCCACACCCCTGCCCACCTCACTTCTACCCCTTCCTGCAAAAGCACACACAGTGCGGGACTCAAAGGGAAAAACTGTCTAAAGTTGTCATCAGCTAAAATAACACGGTAACTTTCTCAGGTCTCCAATTCCATGTGTCATCTCTCACCATGATGATCTATATAACAAATTGGAGCAGGAGGCCACGTTCAATGTCCTTTGACACTCCAAGGTCTTCAGCCAGCGGCTGAGCAGGGCTTGATTTGGGTCTTCTCAGAGCCCCGGGGAGAGCGAGGTCTGGCAAGGACTGGGTGAAAAATCGAGGGGATGGAAGGTGGAAAATTTGCTCTCCTAATTGCCAGGGCAGCGTCTCCCCACCTTCTGTTAGTCCGTTTAGTCTTTCGAATAGTGTCGGAGGGCAGCCCGCAGCCTGCCTGGTGGTGCTCCGCTGTGCGGGAGCGCACAGCCAGGGAGGAACCGGAGGTGAGCGTGGAGCAGTGGGACAGGGTGCTCGTGGGGGGTGTGCACCTCTCCAGGGGGCACAGAGGAGGGTGCAGCCGAGTCCACCTGGGGTTGGCAGGAAAGACTAGGGAAGGCTTCACAGAGGAGGTGACTTGAGCTGAGGAGTGTCACTCACATGTGTGGATGGGAGACCACAGTCTCCTCCTGCCATCTCCTGTCACAGAGGAAGAAGAGGAGCAACCAGGTGAGGGGGGTGGGGAAAGATGCCGAAGGCTGACAGAGGAGTAAGCAGAGGCACAGAGGCTCACACTTGTTCTAGAGTACTAGAACCTGGAATGTTCTAGGACTCTAAAGCCTGGACTATTGGGGAAAGTTTGGAAAGAGAGGAGCCAGAGAGGGTGGCAGGGACCAGGTGGGCCCTTACGAGAACTTGGATGTCCTCAAACTGTGGCCGGGTGGCAGAGGGGGAGGGCAGACAAAGGAGAAAGTGACACAGGAGAGACTGAGGCCCCAAGGGCAGCCATGGTGTGCTGGGCAGCTTGGACGTGCCGGCGCTGCTCTCGGTACTCTCCATGCACGCTCTCACCCCGGCCTCCCAGGGTCACATAATGGGGACACGGGGCTTAGAGGGGCCTGTGAACACACCCAGGATCTCACAGCTCGGAGCTGGCAACCCAGAGCCTGTCTCCTGGAGAGGGACCCGATGCCCTGCAGGCTGTCACCTCAGGCCGACCCTTCAGCCCAATTTCAACCTGGCCCAGAATGAACACGTTCCTCACTTGCTTCCCAAACTCCCATCAGCGTCTGACAACAACAGCAAGAGAAAGGCCCAGAGGATCTGGTGCACTCTGTGGGTGACGCCAAGTTCTTAATGTTACCCAGCTGTGCAGAGAGGTTGGCCGGGGACCTGGCCCGGGCAACCAGAGGCACCATGATTCAGATGGGCTGGACAGGAGCAAGTGAGTCACGGGCCTCCAGCAGCCAAGCAGGCCGTTGGGCCGTGAGCTCCACGCGGGCACGGGGCGTGCTGTCGGGAAGCCTGGCCCGCGGCAGGCGTTTTGCTGCTGCTGCCAGGCGCCTGCTGCCTGTTATATCGCACCCGCTTGCTCTGGGCACTGGGCCTTTCTACCCTCTGAGAGCTTCCTCCCTGAGTGCACTAAGCGTGTCCTGTCTGGACAGCTCTGAGCGGCACTTGGCAGGCACCACTGTGTCTGAGAACTCAAGGTTGCTTCCAATGAGGTAAAGTCAGGCAAAGCTGCCCTTGGATCCTCAAGGTTGTTCATCCCCCCAAAACTCTGAGACACAGGGGCCTGGCTATTGAAACCATCCTATCTAGTATGATGGGCTCCAGATAACCTCCAAGGTACTCAGCTGAAGGGAATGTGTCCGAGCCCCCTACCCACCACCCCCCACAGCCCTGGCAGCCTTTCCCTCACCTGCATGAGCTTGCCGGCCCCTAGGATGCTGCTCACATCACTTAAAGTGGGATCCACGTCAGTTCCCTTCCCCTGGGTTCTCCTGAGCACAGGGAGACAGGCAGGAGGCACCAGAGGGGAAAAGAGGGAAATAATCCCAGTCCAGACGCTAGACCCAAGGTGGCCCCCGCTCAGCGCCAAAGAGCCACTCCACAGATCTGTGCTCCAGGCATGAATCTGACAGGGCCTGGCCCTCAGTCCCTGGGGGCTCTACCTCCTGCTGGGCACAGAGACCCAGGGGATCCCAGGGCTGGGGGGTGGGGAGCACTGAGAGCCCGGAATACATGAGAATAGAGAAGCTGACACTTCCACTAAGTCTTAAAGGGTAAGAAGAGTTTGCTGTACTGGGGTTGGGGGTGCAGGCAGGGCCTATGCAGAGGCAGTGGGTAGTGGGTAGCAGCCAGGAGGGTTCTATTGTGCAGGTGGGGACAGGGGCATCCTAGATTCCAAGACAGGGCAGGGGTTGGTGGCCCTAGGCACAGGCCGATAGCTTGCACAGTCTCAGCAGCAACGCACGAGAGACTTCTGCAGCATTGGCCACCAAGGCAGGAAGAAGCCACACTAGGTGGTGGGGCCCAGAGCTGGGAGGTGTGATCTGGCTGCAGGTGTGATCTGGCTCGAGAGGCCCTTCATATGGTCCCAGCCCCTCTTCTCCCTCGTCCAGTACAGCCCCCGTCTCTCTGCTCACAGAGGTGCGTGTGGGATCTCCCAGCTGCTGGGTCCATGGGTGACTCATGATCCAGAGGGGCTGACCACATCCTTCCCCAGGATTTACCAGACAGGAGTGAGAGACAGAAGACCCTTTCACGTCTCAGAGCTCCAGGGCTGGGTCTCCCCAGTTAACTGTAGTGGAAGGAAACAGAGCCACGGCGTGCAAAGAAAAGCAGATGTGCAGGTGGAGAAAGAAACTCTGTGATTCTGGCTGTGCCAGCCCTTCCAGCACCCCCCACTCTGCTCTCTCATACTTGAGGACTTGAGCCAGCAGATGTTCCTCTTGGACTTAAGCTGGTTTGGCTTCTGGCACCTGCAACCAAAGATACAATCTAACACACAACAACCAGCCGCGATCCAGTCCCGAAGGGATGTGACATCGTTGGCCTCCCCAGGCACACACCTGTGGCCTGGCGCCAACCCCAACACAGCACGGACCTCACGTGTTTGTTGTTTCCTCTCCCTGCCCTCAATCCCTAGATAGTTAAGTTTAGTAGGCAGAGCCTGGCCCGTTGGAGGTCCAGGGAAAACCTTTACTGCATTTGTTAGCTAATCTAGGTTCTGTGGCCCATGTTGGCCCGGTCCAGCAGGGAGCAGTGCCGAGCATCATGGTTCAGTTTAGAGTAGCTGAGTGGCCAGAGGATGCGGCATGGCTGACAGCTTAGAGTGGAGATGCACCTGTGGGGACAGGTGAGGACAGGACAGGTGAGGGGCAGGCACCCACCCCGCAGGAGCCAATGTTAGGCATTCCGTCATTTAACAGATATTTGGGGGCACCTATTATATGCCAGGCACTGTCCTAAGCACAAAGGATACAGTGCTGAACCAGCCAGGTTCAGTCCCTGCCCTGTAAAGTTTGCATGGGCGGGGGGAGGCAATGCAAAACAAGCAAGTGCATCTATGATGTTGTGAAGTGACAAGGGCTCGGAAGACAAAAGGAGCTGCACAGGAGGCGGGTTTTTGATGGTAACCCAGGGCAGACCCCTCAGGGACCCCAGAACCTGTGATATGGAAAGAGCCCCACTTCCCTGCCCTCGCCCTGTGGGAGTGTGCACAAAAGACTTAGCCAGTATTCCTCCTTGAACCCAGAAATGAGAAAAAGGTGAGTTTCTGGAGCTGAGTGGGAAAATCCAAGCCTTGAACAAGGAACACAGGAAGGAGATCCTGGAACAAAGTGGGAGGGGGTGGTGCCAGAACAGGACGGACCCTGCCTCTCCAGGCAGAAGATTCCAGATTGGAGCTTGGACAACGGACGGCTGGGTTGAGAATGTAGGCTGAGGAGGGGCAGTGCCCAGCCTCCCCGTCAAGGGGCAGGAAGGGGTGGTGGCATCGGGAAGCGCCTAAGTGTGAGCTGAGCTTCTCTGGGCGTCTGGGCACACCCCTTCTGTCCCTGTCATTCAGCCAGTGCAGCCAGTCTGGGGACATCTAAAAGCCAAAATTGGTGACCCCTCCCCACAACTGGTGGGCCCAGTTATGGGGAGACACCGGCAATGAAATCCTGGCAGGACGAGCAACCCACAGGGCCAAATACCAGCTCAGCCCCAGGCCCTGCTGCCAGCCCCTCAGCAAATCACTTCTGATCCCTCCTCTTTGGTCAGCCCTTGCCCTGCGGGGCTGTCCTGGAGCTCAGGGGCCACTGGCTGTGAGAGTCCCTTGAGGCATGTAACACTGGGACGAAGGGGAGGGATCATCACCGTTAAACGCGGGGCCCGGGGGCTGTCGCCTTTCTCCTCCACCGCACGCCGGGGAGATGCCGACTCTGAAATGAAACCCATTCTCTGATGTGGACTCAGAGAAGGGTGGGCCCTGCAGGGGTCTGTGTCCCCCGACACAGGCCTTAGAGGCCCAGATCTGGTTGGGATCTGAGGGTACCACTGCCATATGCAACGCCCCCATGAGAGGGCAGTGTGTCCCTTGAGGGAAGGAACACCCATCTGGGGCCGTGGGCACCTTTGGGGAGGGGACCTGCATGTGGGTCCTGTCTCTGGGGACCCTGACGCAGTCACTTCTCCCTGCTCCTGCCTTCTCACTTTTCCTGGGAACACATGTCAAACTCCGAGGCCTGGGTGGGAAACCCCAAAGGACGAGGAGGGCCAGGGGTGTGAGGCGACCGACCGGGAGCTGGGCGGGTGAGCACAGCGGCCTGATGTGCATGGCTGCAGCCTCCCTCTCCCAAACAGAACACGGGCCCAGCGGGACCAGAGCTTCCCACTTTCTCAAAAGAAACCAGAAATGCAGATTTTTATGTGTTGGCTCCAATTTTTAAATGTGGACAACCAAGCCTCTTTTTTTATAGAAAACACCACACGTTCCAAGCAGGCATATCTTTGGGAACTATCCCGCAGGCTGCATCACTCAGGATCTCGTGCACCCTGGCTTGCAGTGCAGTCAGCCAGTGGGAGGCGTGGCAGGTGTGGGGAGGTGAGGAGAGAGGAAGAGAGAGAGGGCAGGAACTTGTTCTTCTGATGACCAGCTTGCAAACTCAAACACTTCCAGGGGCTGGCCCAGCCTCTGGTCCCTGGATATAGCTCTCACTGGCCTCCAATACCTTCAGGCCCAAAGGAGGTGATGGCTTCCTGTGTTACTAGTGCCAGGAAGTTCTACACCCCTGCCTGGTTTCCTTCACCCTGCCCACAGCTCTGTAAATAGTCCCTTCCTTAAAATTTGCCTCCATGGGCCTTTTTGGGTGGGATTCTGCTTCCTTTGGAACCCTGGCTACACTCAATGTTATATTTATTACAAAGTCTTGCAGGTGCCCAGAGGAGGGAGAGGATAATCTGGATGCAAATCCCAGCTCTTCCTCCCCTGCTGTGTCCCATCATCTTGCTCTGCCTCGGTGTCCTCATCTGTAACCTCAGAGGGCTGGTAGACAGGATTACTCATGATAAAGTGGCAAGCACCCAGCCAAGGATGCTGAGCAAACTGTCTTGCTTCCAAGCCTGAATTTAAACTACAGTAGCATTTGCAAAACAATGGTGTTTTCTGGAAATGAATGGCCAGCCATCTTCAGACAGTGCAACTGCCCATTTCTGAGCAAGGCCTTGGCGCTCTGTGTCCCTCTTCCTGTTCCATCTGCATGCCCCTTCCATTTGATGGGCAGGCTCAAGAGGCTGAGAGGCAGGAGTATGGGAGATCAGAACAGGATTGGTTTTCCTAAGGCCCAGGGTCAAATCCGAGCTTGGCTACTCTCTGTGTGATTGTGGGCAAGTCCCTTTCCCTCTCTGGGCTGTGTCCACATCTACATAAGAGGAGCTTGCCCTGGAGCCTCCAGCTTCCTGTGCTGGGGGTCCATGGTGAGTCTGACCTCTGCAGACCAAACGAAAGTTCCTCTGCCTACTCTCTGTGACACTTATCTTAATTAAGCATAAAAATTAGGAAATTCCAAGCTAAGCTTTTCTGAATTGAGTGGGTAGAAGAAATATTTAAATCTCCTTTTTTGGCTGAGTCTTTGCAAGGCAAGCGTTTCCAAATGTTTGGCCCAGTCCATCCCCCTCGGCCTCCCCCTCCCATAGCCTGTCCTTAGGAGGAAGGCTCCAAAGATAAGCGGGAGGGCCAGGCCTGGGCCAATCGGGGGCTGCACAGCTGACCACAGATGACCCATTGGCTGGGTCTACCCAACACCTGGATGACTGACTATTATTCTGGACTTCCTTTGCGCCAGATGTGTTTGGCAGCCGCCCATAGTCAATCAGGGGGTTTGGGTTTGGAAAACCAGAAAGCTGCAAACAAAGGCAAGGGTGAGAAGGGTGAGGCCTGGTTAGAAAATATTGAAATGCATCCTGGTTGCCGTCCGGCCAAAAGAACATGCTGTTCCGTGGGTTCCCAGGGACTAGGGAGGAGAGAGAGTCAGCCCTGATATCCTAATGGATGGGGCTTGGCTGCCATTTTGTAAGGTGAGGAAACCCTTTGGTTCTTACCTTCCCTAGGCCTGCTTACCTGGGGTGGTGCAGGGCAAGACCGTGGCTTTGGAACCAGAGCGACCCAAGTTTGGAACCTGGATTTGCTACTCACTGGTTGAGTAAGTGGGACAAGTTACTTGGTCCTCTTGGCCCCCACTGGAAATGGAGACAATCATACTGACCTCACAGGGTTGTCCTGAGGATTAAAACAGACCAGTCTGGCTGGTGATACAAGTGGACACACATGAGCACATCCCTGGCAACATAAAACAAAACTCCAGGGACCACGACCCAAGAGCAGCAGAAACTCAGCTGAGAAGGTAAAGTATTGATAGAGCAGTTTCTAGAAACTTAGAGTCTACCCATTCTCCTAAACACTCCAAGTTTTATTCCCCTAAAAAAAGGTGTTATGACTTTCCATTCTGGTGTGATGCTGTTGGCTTGCATTCAGGGATGTTGTAAGAAACTGCCCACTGCCGTCACTGGGTGGCGTGGGTAAGGACGTTGCTCACTGTCTCACACAGTGTAGTCCTTCTGAAGACCATGGGAGAAGGTTCTCTCAGCTTGAGTATCAGAAATAGTTGTGTGACTCTCAGCCCAGTAGAGGCTTCTGAGCAACTGGTTTAGTTTTACCTTGCAGACACTGGCAAGCACGGGCCTGATCTCATGTCCCTGACACTGGCTGCTAGAGAGGTCAGAGCTGAATCTATGTCCCACCTCTGCCAAATCTCCTACCCTGACTGTCCAAATTTTGTGGGCCAATTTCACCCCACTTGCCTCCAATTTTTCCCACCCTCTTTTCCTCTTTGACCTGATTTTTTTTTCTCAGCTTTGTTTTTAACCAAGTTGGACTGTGAATATTTGCAAGTCACTTTGGATCTTCTGAGGACAAAGTTGGAGATGGATTGCTAGATGACAAATAGGGAGAAGGAGAAGTCAACACAGACTGTGTCACATGGTAGGTGGTACCTAGTGTGTGCTCAAACAAACACTGGTCTGCAGTGTGTGGGCTGCATAACAAAGTACTATAGACTGGCTGGCTTGTAAACAACAAACACCTATTTTGCACAGTTGTAGAGGCTGGAAGGCCTAGATCAGGACGTGGCAAGGTCGGGTGCTTGTAAAGGCCCTCTTCCGGGTTGCAGACTGTCAGCTTTTCCTTGCATCCTCACGTGGCGGAAAGAGAGCGAGCTGGCCCTCAGGCCTCTTCTTACAAGGGCACCAAACCTGGAGTTCCACCTTCATAACCCAGCCACCTCCCAAAGGCCCTCCCTCCCAGTACCATCACCTTGGGGGTTAGGACTTCAACATGAATTTGAGGGGGATGCAAACATTCAGTTCTAACACTGTCCTCTTCTACACAATGTAAGCCACGGACACTAGCAGATGAGGTCTAGAAATAGTTTTTCTTCCATAGACCAAGGATCTGGTTTGCCTTTAGGGGTGTCCTGCTCATATCCATTGAATTGTGGTTTCCTAGTGTCACCTGGTGTTGCCCTGAGACATTGTGGTGGGTGTAGCGTTAGCTCTGACACTGTCCCAGTCATGGCCCCCTTCTCTTGGGTGACGTTTCATCCATGATGAAGCATCCATGAGCTTCTGTTGGGCTGTCTGCTCTTTGTCTGGCTTTACTCCATACAGAACGGGAGCTCCCAGGAGGAGAGAAGCTTTGCAGCCTGCAAGAGGCAGGGCCTGACAGGTATCACGAACCCCCCTTGCATGGAGTTCTGGGGAGAATGTGGTAGAATCCGCTGTGCAATTCTGGGAGAATTATGTAAACTCCCAGCCTGTCTTCTCCCCAGTGGAGGTGGGGAGGATGGGGGATGCACAGCAGAGGCATTCCTTCGGTAAATACTTATTGAGCACCTACTATATGCCAGGGCCCTAAGGATCCAGCAGTGAGCAAGACAGGCCCAGCTCCTGCCCTCATGCAGCTTGCATGTGGAGTGGGGGGAACTGGCATTAAATAAATGTATAACCTAGAAAAATGATTGTGTGAGAGCAAGGCAGAGAATCAGAATGGACTGTAGAAATAGCGCGGGGGCGGGGATGTACTCAAATTTCAGAGTTGCAGGCTTTGAGAAGAGACAGTTATGGGGGGATGACTAGAAAGAAGCTTCAAGACATGGTCCAGGTTATGAAAAGAGAAGTCACTGAAGTGGAGGAATTCCACAGCCAGGGTGAGGGGAAGGCCTGCCGGCCTGGATGTTAAAGTCTATAGTTTTCTATCATCTGGAAAAGAGAAAAAATACAGTTTGGTTTGAAGAGTGGAAAATGTCAATGACATACTGTAGTGATTTGCAGCTGCACATAATGAAGTGACCAGGAGACAGCTTCTTGGACACACCACCTTGCTCTGCTCCAAACAGAACTTGGAAAAACCTGCCTACTATGTGCAAAGCCCATCATCTCACCTGGTACTGCCAAATAGCTGTCAGCTGGTAACTGAACCAAATGTTTCCACTAGTCAAAACATCCAGCCCCTTTCTCAAGTGGAGGAAAAAGCAAACATTGATTTAAACACAGAGAGGGATGGATGGGTAGGAAGACAGCTAAGGAAACCATTGCTTGACCACCTGGCCCTCGCACCTTTACAGAAAGAGAAAAAAACTTAGGTGGTGAACTTTAAAAGCTTGGATATATTCACATATGTAACTCTAAAACATCAGATTATAGTTCAAGAACATCATATGCCACACCAGCATGTATTTTCCTCTGAGCAAAGGAAGAAGCAGGCATTTAAGATCAAGTGATAAGACCTATAGGAACATATAGAAGTTGGCGGAGTGAGTTCACTCTGATGGAAGGTGCTGGGCCTGGCTTCTCTCTCTAGCTCTGCCACTTACCAGCTTTGTGGCCTTGGAATAGTCATTTCACTTCTCTGGGAACAGTGAGACCCCCCCCCCACGACACACACACACGCAGGGTTGCTGTGTGGATCATCCGAGTCAAAAACATTGGAGAGTGTTTTGTATGCTGTAAAGTGCTGAGGCATGAAAGTGATTTTTAGTTAGTTAGGAACACCTTTTGAGTCAAAGCATTTTTATTGGCCAAGCTCAATTCCTCTTTCAGCTTCTCTCTTATTTTCCTGGTCATCACTTGACTAGTTTCACTTCATTTTAGGATTTCTGAGACAAAAATCAAAGGTGCTAATGAAGATGCTGCCTTTAAAAGACAAGAGAATGAAGTAACACTTATCTGAAGACAAATTGTAATAGATAATAGATGCTGCCGGTGCCCAGACAGACCCCATCTCCCAGGGTGGGTGACCACCCCCACCCCCACTGCCAGTGACTCTCGGCTGCCCCCTTCTCTGGAGAACTGCCCTCTGCCTTTCGGAATATATTTGGGGGGCTACGCCCTGTCCCAATGCTGACTGGGGTCTGCCTACGGCCAATTTCTGACTAACTTGTATATACAAAATTTTGTCCACCTTGCCTCAAGATGAGACACTCCAGACTCCCCATGGGATGGAGCGAAGGCCAGGCTTCAGCTGAACCCAAAATCTTTGCCAAGCTGCCTCCCCTGTCCTGATTTCATCTGGAAGAATTCCCCCAATATGTCAATTGCACAAGGGTCCCTATCTCAGGCACTGCTCCCAGGGAGCCTAATCCAACACATTTGGTACCAGGAGCAGCCCCAGGACATACACCCAAAGGACAGGAATCTGGAAGTAGATCCCTCATCAGCCAGATGCAACAAGGACTCCATCCCTGGTAGCAGGGAGGTTCCCAGCATGCTGTAGCAGTGCAATTGCAAAGAATTTCACCTGTATTCATTGGGGCACTATTACGTGAAAGGGGAACTCATTTGCCTGTGCAATGTCTCTGAAGTTTGAGAGGTGCTGTGGACTGAATGTTTGTATCTGTCCAAATTCAGATATTGAAGACTTGATCCCCAAAGTGATGATATTGGGGGTGTGGGAGTCTTTGGGAGATAATTAAGATCAGATGAGGTCGGGAGGGTGGGGCCTTCATGATGGGATTACTGCCCTTATAAAAAGAGACATGAGAGAGATATTCTCTCTCTCTCCCCCTCTCTGCCCCATGTGAGGATACAGCACAAAGGCATCCTGCAAACCAGGACGAGAGCCCTCACCAGGAACCAAATCAGTTGGCACCTTGGTCTTGGACTTCCTAGCCTCCATAACTGTGAAAAATGAGTTTATGTTGTTTAAGCCACACCGTCTATGGTATTTTTGTTATAGCAGCCTGAACTATGACAAGAGGTATGGGAGAAACAGTAACTACAAGGTCTGCGGAATTGGGTGGCTGTTGCTAAGCACCACTGATGAGCGAAAGGGAGAAAAACCACAGGATAAGATTGACTCATCACCAGTTAAAAGCCAAGTGTGAGAATCGGGTGATCCCTTTGGCAGAGTTTCAGAGACTTTATCGCTGCGGCTGGAGGTCAAACTGAACCAGAGACCAGGCACAAGACTTAATTGGAAGGTGGCAGAACTTCAGGGACGGTTGAATTCTCAGCCTAGGTGAGTCTTCTATGCCTGAATCAGGGCAATGATAACAACAGAGTAGAATCTTGAATCTTAGACCAGAAATATTTGAATATTTGAAAAGGCGTAACTGAGAACTTTGAAATTCCCTCGAACCGTCCGACCCTGCAGAGTGGGCCAGCCCCCTTGCTGGAAGGAGGTGGAGGTTCGTTGCTTGAAGACGCTGCAGAGGCGTCCAGTGAGGTGGGTGCCCTACGAGACAACACGTGTCCTCCCAGAATCATCCTCACTTCCCCTTCTGGCCGTCAGACTAATAATTAGACTCAAATCTCAGCAAGGCCCAATTAAAGAAGTGGTAAGTCTTCCAAGGGATGAGAGGGATATGTCCCCAAAAAGTTTCAGGACTGGCTAACTTATCCCAGCAGCAAGTTGAGCGTCTTCTTGGGAGCATGCCCTGAAGGTGCTGGATCAAGGAGGTGGCCTCCAAGGCTGCAGAAGGGGGTTTTATTGACGTGGGGCTCACTTCCATTTTACAGGACTTAATATCTTGGCAAGGGACCTAGGAGATGGTTCTAATATGCTGTTTTTAGAAGCTCATAAAAAGTGATAGACCTAATTATATGAAGCAGAGCTGCCAAAACTGTGATTCTGGAAGAAGGATGGGTGAAGTGGGCATGACATATGGATCCATGTATCAGTCCAGAAAACCCACTGGCTGATTGTGTCCTCCAGGAAGGCTTGAAGGATGCTCCATTTACCAACGCTAGAAATGCCCTGGGAAGAAGGGCAGAAGCATCATTGAGAAGCTCCGTAGTGGCTGTCCTCGGTAATCTGGGGCTGGTGGTGGGAAATGCTATTATAAACTGGACTACTTAGTAGCAATGGGAATGATAAGGTCCCAAAATAGCAGAGGAAAGGGGGCAGTACTTAATTGTCAGAATAATTGCCCTAATAGGCAACCATGGGTCCCTACTCCACAAATACCTACAGATATACTTAATGGAATATGGTGTCCATAAGGTGAGATAGCAGGGAAACCAAGAAAAGACATCACTTAATATATAATCAAAAGAGATCAAGAATGAATGAGCATTGGTCTTTTTTATGCCAGTACCATGCTGATTTGGTTACTACAGCTTTGTAGTGTATTTTGAAGCCAGGTAGTGTGATGCCCCAATGTTCTTCTTGCTCAGGATTGTTTTGGCTATTCAGGGTCTTTTGTGGTTCTGTATAAATTTTAGGATTTTTTTCCTATTTCTGTGAAGAATGTCATTAGTATTTTGATAGGGATTGCATTGAATCTGTAAATTGCTTTGGGTAGTATTTTCATTTTAACAGTATTAATTAATTCTTCCAATCCATGAGCATGGAATAGCTCCCCAATTTTTTGTGTCCTCTTTAGTTTCTTTCATCACAGTTTTGTAGTTATCCTTGTGTAGATGTTTCACTTCTTTGGTTAAACTGATGAATAGTTATCTTGTATTCCTTGTAGCAATTGTAAATGGTATTGCTTTTTTGATTTATTTTTCAGATTGTTTGCTGTTGGTATATATAAATGCTACTGATTTCTGTATGTTGATTTCGTATCCAGCAACTTTACTGAATTCTTTTATCAGTTCTAACAGTTTTTTGGTGAAGTCTTTAGGTTTTTCTAAATATAAGATTATGTTGTCTGCAAACAAGGCTAATATGACTTCTTCTTCAATTTGGATGCCTTTTATTTCTTTCTCTTGCCTAATTGCTCTGGCCAGGACTTCCAGTATTATGTTGAATAAAAGTGGTGAAAGTGGGCATCCTTGTCTTGTTTCAAATCTTAGAGGAAAGGTTTTCAATTTTTCCCCATTCAGTATGGTGTTAGCTATGCATTTGTCATATATGGCCTTTATTATTTTGAAGCATGTTCCTCTTGTACCTAGTTCAACATCATAAAGGGATGTTGAATTTTATCAAATGCTTCTCAGCATCTATGGTTTTTGTTCTTGGTTCTGTTAAGCTGATGTATCACTTTTATTTGATTTGTGTATATTGAACCATCCTTGCATCCCTGGCATGAATCCCACTTGACCATGGTGCATGATCTTTTTAGTGTGTTGAATTTTGTTTGCTAGTATTTTGTCAAGGATTTTTGTATCTATGTTCATCAGAGATATTGGCCTATAGTTTTCTTTTTTGTGTGTGTCCTTGTCTGGTTTTGGTATCAGGGTTATGCTAGCCTCATAGAATAGTTTTGGAAGTATTCCCTCCTCTTTAATTTTTTTTGAACAGTTTGTGTAGGATTGGTATTATTTCTTCTCTAAATGTTTGTTAGAATAAATCAGTGAAGCCATCAGGTCCTGGGCTTTTCTTTGATGGGACACTTTTTAATATGGCTTTGATCTCATTACTTGTTATTGGTTTGTGGAGGTTTTCTATTTCTTCATGGTTTGATCTTTGTAGGTTGTATGTGTTCAGGAATTTATCCATTTCTTCTGGGTTTTCCAATTTGTTGGCATACAGTTGTTTATAACAGTCTCTAATGATTCTTTGTATTTCTGTGGTCTCAGTTGTTATGTCTTTGTTTCTGATTTTATTTATTTAGGTCTTCTCTCCATTTTCTTTAGTTAGTCTAGCTAGAGGTTTGTCAATTTTGTTTATCTTTTCAAAGAACCAACTTTGTGGTTTTGTTGATCTTCTGCATTTTTTTTTAGTCTCAATTTCATTGATTTCTGCTCTGATCTCTATTATTTCTCTCCTTCTGCTAATTTTGGGTTTGGTTTATTTTTGCTTTTCTAGTTTCTTGAAGTGTATCATTAGGTTGTTTATTTGAAGTCTTTCAACTTTTTTTGATATAGAAATTCATTACTATAAATTTCCCTCTTAATACTGCTTTTTCTGCATCCCATAGATTTTGGTATGTTGTGTTTTCATTTTCATTTGTTTCAAGGATTGTTTAATTTCCTTCTTAATTTCCTCACTGACCCATTGTTGTTCAGGAGCATGTTGTTTAATTTCCATGTATTTGTGTATTTTCTCAGGTTTCTAATTGTTATCGGTTTCTAATTTTATTCCATTGTGGTAAAAAAAAAAATTTGATGTGATTTCTACTTCTTTGAATTTGTAACTTGTTTTGTGGCCTAAGAGATAGTCTATTCTGGAGACTGTTCCATGTGCTGATGGAAAAGAAACGTGCATTCCATAGCAGTTGGGTGAAATGTTCTTCAAATGTCAGTTAGGCCTATTTGTGGAACAGGATAGAGAACCCAGATATAAATCCACACATTTGCAGCCAACTCATTTGACAAAGGTGCCAAGAACATACAATGGGGAAAAGACAGTCTGTTCAATAAATCGTGCTGGGAAAACTAGATACCCACATGCAGCAGAATGAAACTAGACCCCTATCTCTCACCATATACAAAAATCAAATCAAAATGGATTAAAGACTTAAATCTAAAACCTGAAACCATGAAACCACTAGAAGAAAACATTGGAGAAACACTCCAGGAGATTGGTATAGGCAAAGATTTTTTGTGTAAGACCTCAAAAGGACAGGTAATCAAAGCAAAAATAGACAAATGGGATTATATCAAGCTAAAAAGCTTCTGCATAGCAAAGGAAACTATCAAGTAAGTGAAGAGACAACCCACAGAATGGGAGAAAATATTGGCAAACCACCCATCTGACAGTGGATTAATAACCAGAACATAAAAGAAGCTCAAACAACTCACTATCAAAAAAACCAAATAATCCACTTTAAAAATGGGCAAAAGATCTGAACACACATTTCTCAAAAGAAGACATACAAATGGCCAACAAGTATAAAAAAATGCTTAACACTATTGATCATCAGAGAAATGCAAATCAAAACCACAATGAGATATCATCTCGCCCCAGTTAAAATGGCTTTTATTAAAAAGACAGGAAGTCATACTTGCTGGTAAGGATGTGCAGAAATAGGAACACTTGTACACTGTTGGTGGAATATAAATTAGTACAGCCACTATGAAAAACTTTATGGAGGTTCCTCAAAAAACTAAAAATAGAACTACCACATGATCCAGCAATTCCATTACTGGGTATATATTCCAAAGAAAGAAAATCAATCAATTAAAGAGATATCAGCACTCCCATGTTTACTGCAGCACTATTCACAATAGTGAAAATATGGAATCAACCTAAGCGCCCATCAATGGATGAATAAGTAAAGAAAATGTGGCACATATACACAGTGGAATATTATTCAGCCATAAAAAAGGAATGAAATCCTGTCATTCGCAGCAACACAGAAGGAATTGGAGGTCATTATGTTGAGTGAAATAGCCAAGCACAAAAAGACAAATATTGCATGTTCTCATTCACATGTGGGAGCTTAAAAAGGGGGTCTCATGAAGACAGAAAGTAGATTGGTGGTTACCAGAGGCCAGGAAGGGTAGGGGAGGAGGAAGAGTGGAGAGAGGTTGATTAATGGGTACAAATATACAGTTTATTAGAAGAAATAAGACCTAGTGTTTGATAGATCAGTAGGGTGACTCTAGTTTACAATAATCTATCACATATTTCAAAATAGCTAGAAGATAATTATTTGAATGTTTCTAGCATAAAGAAAAGACAAATATTTAAGGTGACAGATATCCCAATTATACTGATTTAATCTTCACAAATTATATAAATGTATTAAATTATGTACCCCCAAAACATGTACATCTATTATGTATCAATTTTAAAAACTTTACAAAGATAAATGAGAAGAAATCTGATGCCAGCCACCCCAATAGAATATCGTAATCCCTTGCCCATTTTTAAGAATGGATTCTCAAGAATCCATTGAGAAAAAGAGCCAAGTTCCCATGAGGAGAGATCATGTAACACTGAAGGGCAAACAAAAATGATTCCCTGAGATCTTCCCAAAAAGAACCTATGGACTTTTAAATTTTTGTTATTTTTTTATTTTTTGGCTAATCACATACTGGGTAAAGGAAATGTCCAAATCTTTTAAGAACTGTTGGATACCTGGTCCAGGTTGACACTGAAAAGTGCCAAAGTGCCATCATGGCTCCCCTATAGGGTACAGGCATGTGAGAGTCAGGTATAATGGCGTGTGGACACAGGTCCACGTCACAGTAGGTTTACTGGTCATTTCCCCAGTTCCCACAGAATAATCAGAATAGATGAGTTGTCAGAACCCTCACACTGGTTCCTTGACCTGTGAAGTAAGAACTATTGTAGTAGGAAAAGTCTTTGAAACAGCCCCTGCTCTTGGCCAAGATAATAAATCAAAATCGATTTCACATACAGGGAGATTAGTACCACCCTCAGAGACTTAAAGAATAAACAGATGGTGGTCCCCATCACACCCCCGTTTAATTCACCAGCCTGGCCTCTGCAAGGATCATGGCAGACAGCAGTGAATTACCACAAATGTCACCAGTTTATGGCCCCTGTGGCAGCTGCAGTGCCAGACATTGTATCCTTACTAGAGCAGATTTAACAGAGCTTCTGATACGTGGTGTGTTGCTCTTGATGTGCAGAACACTTTATTCTTTATATCCATTAGGGAGAGGCATCAGAAACACCATGCATTCACACGGGATGGGCAAAAACACACATCGCAGCTTTTCCATGTCTAGGTTCATTCTCCCACTCTCTATCGAAGAAACCTGGACCATCCGGACATATCTCAGAGTATCACATTGGCTCCCATATTGATAACATCCTGTTCAATGGACCTGATTCTGTGTTCATATGCGTGAGCTCCAAAGGGTGGGAACTGCCATATAGGTGAAGCTTTGAGAAAAGGTTCAGGGGTCTAGGGTATGCTGGGACATCCCCTCAAAGTAAAGGACAAGTCGTTGTATTTCCAAGTGGCACCTGTTCCTAATTTACATAAAGGCACCATATGAACTCAGGCAGCCATATGTGCCCACCTCCCCGAGCCCCACTGCATAGCGATTTGATAAAGACTGAGCCAAGCGCAGATTCCCACCGCCTCCCAGCCACGCTTACTGGGTATAGGTGGCCAAGTGACCCGAGTTAGTCCAATCATGATAAAGCTTGGGACTCCTGCTTGGTGGCTAAGGGAAGAGAAGCCTTTTCTCTCCTCCAGATGTGAGGGAGAAAGCACGGAGCTCCGGGAGGCCCTGACAGCCCCCTTTCTTCCCTGGAGGAAGCCAGCCTGAGGACAAGCCTAACAAGTGACACCCAGAGACTGGCAGAACCGAGGGAATCACAGAGAAACCAAACTTCCGTCTGATGAAATGTGGACTCTGGATGGCACCACCCTGAAGCCTGCTCTACCTCTGAGCTTTCCAGTGATGGAGCCAATACATTTTACCCTTTCAGGCTAACTCACCTTTCGGCGAGCTTTGTGATGTTTGCAACCTATTGAGTCTTAATTTCTACAAGACCTTCTCGACACCAAGTCAACACCAAGAGAAGCACAAATCTGACTACAGCCCACTGAGCAGCAATGTCAACCTCTTCCAGAGGATGTTCTGAAGGAGCAAGGACAGGGGAGATCACTGCACAAACAGGATAAGGTATGCTCTTTGCTCACCTCTGTCTCCAAAGTCCAATGCCAATTGCCATCCTCCCCTCCTCTCTCTCTTCCCTGTCCCAGTCCCCCAGCCACCAATCAGTCCTCCCCACCCCCTCCTTCCTCATCCTCTCCACCCCTCACCCTGCTCAGCCGAAAAAGAGCCCGGTAGGTGCCAGAGCAAGCAAGAACAAGCGAAAACCCTGAGAAAGTGGGGCAGACAGGAGGATGTTAATGTCTGGATTTGAGATTTCTTCTTTATCTGCACCCTGCTCTATGTACAAAAGATCCTTATCAGGTCAAGAGCATCTTTTCAAACTCACCATCTACTTTAAGAAAAAGTGTGAAAGCTGTTATCAAGAAGATGAAAGATAAGGGCTAGCAAGGATGTGCAGAAAAAAGAACCCTTGTACACTGTTGGTGGGAAGGTAAATTAGTGTGGCCATTACAGGAAAAGTAAGGAGGTCCCTCAAAACACTAAAATCAAAATTCTTGTATGTTCCAGCCACCCCACTACTGGGTATATATCCAAAGGAAATAAAACCAGTGTGCAGATGTCTGCACTCCTACATTTATCACAGCACTATTCACAATAGCCAAGATATGGAAGCAACCTAAGTGTTTAAAATGTGATGCATGGATGAAGAAAATGCGGTGGATATACTCAACAGAACACCATTCCGCCGTTAAGAAAAAAGGAAATCCTGTCATTTGTGACAAGATGGGTGAACCTGGAGGACATCAGGCTCAGTGAAATAAGCCAGAAACAGAAAGACGAATACTGTGTGGTCTCATTATATGTCGAACCTCAAAACGTTAAACTCGTAGAAGCAGAGAGTGCACGACGGTGATCGGAGGCTGGGGGCAGGGGGCGGGGAAAGGGAGATGTTGGTCAAAAAAGCACCACGTGTCAATGAGGCAGGAGGAACTGGTTTAGCATCTATTGCACAGCGTAGTGACTATCGTCAGTAAGAGTGTATTGTATATTTCATAGTTGCTGAAAGGGTAGATTTTAAACTTTCTCACCATAAAAAGAAGACAAACAGGGGAGGTACTGAATATGCCACTTAGCCTGGTTTAATCTTTCTATGGCACATACGTGTATTAAAACATCACATTGCACTCCATAAATATATGTGATTATTATCCGTCAATTCAATAAATAAATACTTTTTCTTAATTGAAAACAGAAAGAAAGAGAAAGGGTGAAGAGGGACTCTTCTCTGATCGTCGCCTGTCGTGGACACCTGCGAGAACCTGGTCTTCAGCCGCAACATCTGCTAAGCTCGAGGCAGAGGCGAGTGGCCGCGCGCAGGAGGCCATGGTGTTATGTGGCTCCAGGGCCCCGTGAATCAGGTGAGTGCCAGGATCCCTGCAGATGCGCGCAGAGGTGAGGGGCTCGGATTCAAACCTGGCTCTGCCGCTCCTTAGCTGTGTGACCTTGGACAAGTGATACAATCAATCTGGGCCTTGGTGTCCTTGCCTGGGAAGTGGGGGCAATAACAAATCCCATCCCGCTGATGTGGGTATTAAATAGTTAATGCACTAAAACTGCTTAGAACAGCTCCTGGCACACAGGGAATCCTCAGGCAATGTTAACGGCAATTCATAAAGTCTCTGGTCTGTGGCTTTTGGGTGGTGATTCAGCTGCTGGGTGGGGAACAAGGTGGCCCCACCAGCTGGTACTAAAAGAGATCTAAAGTTGGTGTACAGTCTACCACTGTCTTAGTTTTGGTGCCCCCAAAAGCACAGACTGAGACAGGGCTTGGGGGTAGGTAGTTTGTTTGGGAGATGAACACAGCAGGGAGAAGGGAGGAGAGTGGTCAGGTCTCAGCACACCTCCTAAGAAGTGGGCAGAAGCCTCTAGACTATATTGAACAGCGACCCCCCACTCCAAAATTCATTTCACCTGGAGAATATGAACTTATTTGGCAATAGGGTCTTTGTAGATGGAATTACTTAAGATGAAGTCATACTGGATTAGGGTGGGCCCTAAATCCAATGACTGCTGTCCTTATGGGAAGGCCACGTGAGAGCACACACAGAGAGGAGAAGGTGACGGGGGCAGAGACTGGAGTGACACATCCACAAGCCAAGAAGTAGCAAGGCTCACCGACATCACGGGACGGTTTTTCCCTCAGCATCTCCAGAAGGAGCTAACCCCGCAGACACCTTGATTCCAGACTTCAGGCCTCCAGAACCGTGAGAGGATAAATTCCTATTGTTTTAAGTCACCAATTGTGGAAATTTCTTACAACGGCCACAGGAAACTAATGCAGCCTCCCAGAGCTGCCCGCACACACTCCTGCCGTGATTCCTTCCCCAGCTAGGTCCGAGATGCCCTTCCCTCGCTCATTCCTGCGCTCACACACTCCCTGAGCTCCTGCTCTCCGGACGACGACTGGATCTGGCGGCTGCGCTCAGTGAGCTGCCGTCCAGTGAGGGAGGCACTCAGATGCCTAGGACACACGGTGTTAGGCCCAGTGATCGCTGGAAAGGCAGGTCAGGAGGGTACAAGGGGCTGACCAGCTTAGCTGGGGCTGGGGCAGGGGCAGGGCAGCAAGGCTTCCTGAACAGGACCGCTTAGGCAGAGGAAACAGCATGTGCCAGGCACGGTGTGAGACCGAGTGAAGGAGCTGGGGAAGAACACGCCACCGGTGTGGCCGAGAGAATCAGGAGGTGAACGAGGGGGTCTTGAGCGCTGAGCGGATGGGTGTGGGCATCCTTGCCCTCCAGGCTTCCTGCAGGCCACCCTTCCAGGAGCAGCAGCCTCTTCCTTTGCAGACTGTCCTTCTCCTACTCCAGAGGTCCCCCACGGGCTTGAATCCTGGTCCCCATCTCCCTGGCTACAGGGCAGGGCCCCCGGATAAACATGTTACCCAAGCTGGGCCAATTAGAGTCCTTGCCTGAGACTTCCTGTAGAGTCACCTCAAGAGAAAATCTCTCTCTGCTTTCTGCCTGGCTCGGCTAGAGCTGGGAGTCGCCTGTGACTCTGCTCTTCCCTCCTGCTTGGGGGAGACTCAGTGACACAGGGAGAGGAAAGGGCCAGGGTGTAGAGCAGCAGTCCCCAACCTTTTTGGCACCAGGGACCAGTTTCATGGAAGACAATATTTCCATGGACAGGGTGGCGGTGGGGCAGTGGGGGTGGGGAGGCGGAGCTCAGGTAGTGATGCGCGGCCCAGTTCCTAAGAGGCCACGGACCGCTACCAGGCCGCAGCTTAGGGTTTGGGGACTGCAGGCATAGAGGAAGGCAGCAGAGAGAAGCAGAGAGAAGGATGTTGCCTAATCATGTCTGAGGTCAGCTCCACTCCTGTCCTTCCCAGCCTCACGTCAGCCCCTGTCTCATGTAAGCTAGAGTTGGTGTTGGGCTTCAGACCCTTAAAACAGAAAATGTCCAGATGAATTTTTAAAATGTGGATGTAGTGGGTTGAATGGTGGTCTCCCAGAGGTATGTCTACCCAGAACCTCAGAATGCGAACTTATTTGGAGTAAGGGTCTTTGTAGACGTGATTAAGGAAAGCATCTCGAGATGAGAGCATGCGGGCTTAGGGTGGGCTCTAAAGCCAATGGCAAGTCCTCATAGGAGACAGAAAAGGAGAAGACACACAGAGAGACACAGAGACAGAGGAGGCCACATGGGAACGGAGGCAGAAACTGCAGTGATGTGGCCACAAGCCAAGAACACCTGGAGCCACCAGGAGCAGAAAGAGGCAAGAAGGATCCTCCCTTAGAGCCTTCAGAGGGAGGGCAGCCCAGCTGTCAGCCCTGCTGGCACCTTAATTTCAGGGGAAAGTGAGGATGGCAGAAGGAGGAAGGCTTTGGCGGGTTGGCCCACCGCCTCTGATGGCTCTCGGGGGTCCCTCCCGTGTACCTCTTGGCCTCACCTGTCTCTGATCCCAGCCCCGGCTGCAGAGCCAGGTCTGTACGGGCTCTGCCCAGCTCCTGGCAGCGACGACCTTGATCAACGCTGGGCTCGGGATGCCACAGGAAGCCTCCTTGTGCCAGGTACACACACTGCCCAGAAATGTGAGGAATTAACACCAAATGGGCTAATCTTTAGCCAATGGGAGTTGAGAGTCAATGGAAAATTGCTGTGCTCTCTCTCCCTTGAATGATTGCTCTGAGATGATTTTCATGGAATAGCTGGAGGAGATCAGGTGAGCAGCCACCTGGTGGGGCCAGTGCATCCCTCCAGCCCGCTTTACCTGCACCCGGGACCACACTCACCAATGAAGTCCTCACACGAAAACCTTTGTCTCAGGCCCTGCTTTCTGGGAGCCCAGGCTCAGACAGGATCCGCACACGACTGTAAAGCAGGGGCTATTCCGTCCATCCTCTCATCCTGCTCAAATGATGTTCTCACAGCTAAAGCCAATGAACCACTGTGTATTAAATAAGATCCAGATGAGGCTGTTTTAACAAGCGACCTCAAGTACTGCGACTTCAAAAGGAAGCAGTTTTTCACTGCCGTAGAGTCTGGGTAGACAGTCGGGAAGCAGGGCACCTTCGTCTTGTTCTCTGCTGTCACCACAACCCGCGTCAAGGCGTGCTGCTGTCGTATTCCTGCTGGCAGGAAGATGGAATGGTGGTGGAGGGCTCCTTTTAAGGGCTCTGCTCACACCCCCTCAACCTAAATTTGGTCACATGGTCATTCTTGCTGCAAGGGAAGTTAAGAAAAGTGGTTTTAGCTGGATGTCCATGTCCCCAGCCAAAACTGGGGGATTTCATGATCAAAGGGAAACAGGAAGGATGGATACTGGGAGACAAGAGCCTCTTCTTCTGCACACCAAACTGCTTCCTGGAATCTACACCCTACAGTGCAAAACAAACCCAAGAACTTGATGGGAACACAGTGAACATGAGCGACATTGACGGAGGGCCTCCTAAGAGCTAAATTGTTTGCATTCAGGACCAAATGGAAACCTCAGAACAGTCCTATGAGGCTGGGGCTCTATCATACCCATTTTACAGATGAGGAAACCAAGGCTCAGAATGCTAAGTAATTTTCTCAAGGCCAGGAAGTACCATAGCTGGAATGTGACCCAAAGCACAGTCTCCTGAGCCAACATTCTTGATCATTGAACTGCCACCCTAGAGCCACAGAAATCCTGCTTCCACCTCTTACCCTGTCTGGGTTGTCATGGCAGACAGACCCTGGGGTGGCCCCTGTGAGCTGATACTCTCATGTGGTCCCCTCCCCTTATGTGTGGGCAGGATCTATGATTTGTGACGGGACACACATGATTATGTTAGAAAAGATTGTAACCTCTGTCTTGCTGGGTGTGAAGAAGCAAGCTGCATGTTGTAAGCTGTCCAGCGAGAGGGCCACAGGGCCACAGGGCAGCTCCCGCCTCCATCAGCCTGCAAGGAACTGCCAAAACCTGTCTCCCTTGTCAAACCTCAGATGAGACCCCAGCCCCAGCCAACACCTGAATTGCAGCTTTGCAAGACCCTGGAGCAGAGGACCCACCACACTGTGACCAGACCCTTGACGCACAGAAATTATAAGATAACAAATATGAGTTTGTTTAAGCTGCTAGGGTTGTGGTGACATTGTCATGCAGTCATATATATCTAATACAGTCTTGGTTCCCCATCTGAAAATGGGCAAAATACACCACCTTTCAGAGGTATACGCAGCAGGAAGCCCTTCTCCTGTAACCAGCTGTACTAGTTTTCTATTGATGTTATAACAGAGTACCACAAACTTAGTGGTTTAAAACAACACAAATTTATGCACTTGCAGTTCTGGAGGTCAGAATTCTGAAGTCAGTCTCACTGGGCTAAAGTCAAGGCACGGGCAGGGCTGGTTCCCCTAGGAGGCTCTAGGGAAGAGTCTTTCTCTTGTCTCTTGCAGCTTCCAGAGGCTGCCTGCCTCGCTCCGCTCAGGGAGCCATCCCTGATCCTCAAAGCCAGCCGCGTGACACCTTCCATCCTCTGCGTCCTTTGTCACGTCACTTTTCTGACTCTGGCTCTTCTATCTCCTTTCTATAAAGATACTTACGATTACATTGGACCAACCTAGATAATCCAGGTTAGTGAACATGTGTTCTTTTGAGCTGCTAAATTTGGAATAATATTGTTACACAGCAAGAGAAAACTTATGCCATTTGTATTAGGGTTCTCCAGAGAAACAGAACCGATAGGATATACAGAGATGTATAAGGGGGGTTATCATGGGAACTGGCTTCAGGACTTACACCGACAGGACCACTCCCTCCAGGGAAGCTGATGGTGTAACTTCCAGTAAGTCTGGGATTCCAAAGGCTCAAGAATCTGGAGCTCTGATGTCCAAGGGGAGGAGAGGGTAGAGGATCCAGCTCAAGTGGAGAAAGTGAATTTTATTCCACTTGGGCCCTCAGGGATTGGATGATGGCTGCCCACGCTGGTGAGAGCAGATCTTCCTCACTCAGTCTATTGATTTAATGCTAATCTCTTTCAGAAACACCCTTGCAGACACACCAGAAATGTTTTACCAGGTATCTGGGTATCCCTTAACCCAGTCAGCTGACACATGAAATTAACCATCACTCTATCTCAAGAACCTTAACTTCATTACATATGCAAATTTCCTTTGCATGTAAGGTGACATAGTCACAAATTCTGGGGTTAGGACATGGACATCTGTGGGGGCTGTTATTCAGCCTCTCACATCATCACGTGATAGGAACACAACCAGTGCTAGTCTCACAAGATTTTCATATTAGTTTTTTTATTTATCTATTCTAGAGAACCTATTATGTGCCTTGTGTAATTCTGGTCATTGCAAATAAATTTACGATTTCTGCTCTCTAGGGCGTGAGAGAAGAAACATCTGAATAGTTGTAAAGGAAAAATTGAAAGTTTATATTTCTTTGACACCTACCGTATGTTTATCAGTTTTCTGCTGCCCCTATAACATATTGCTATGAACTTAGTGGCTTAAAACAACACAAATGTATGTTCTTACAGTTCTGTAGGTCAGAAGTCCAACACGGGTCTAAAATCAAGGAGGCAGCAGGCTGCTGCTATGCTCCTTTCTGGAAGTTTTCCTTGCCTTTTCCGGCTCAGCGGCCACCCGCATTTCTTGGCTCATGGCTTCCTCCTCCATCTTCAAAACAAGGGTAAATTATTAGCCTGCTCCGGGGTCCCACACACTTTCTCTGTCTTTACAGAGATTCTTCCCTTTCAACCCTGCAGCACAGTTGAGACGTGACTAAAAGTTTCTATCAAGATTTTTTTCCCTAGGCCTGAGGTAGTGGCTCATGCCTGTAATCCTAGCACTTGGGGAGGCCAAGGAGGGAGGATCACTTGAGGCCAGGAGTTCGAGACCAGCCTGAGCAAGAGGGAGACCCCGTCTCTACAAAAAAATAGAAAAATTAGCCGGGCGCTGTGGCGTGCACCTGTAGTCCCAGCTACTCAGGAGGCTCAGGCAGGAGGATGGCTTGAGCCCAGGAGCTTGAGGTTGCAGTGAGCTAGGCTGATGCCACTGCACTCTAGCCTGGGTGACAGAGGGAGAGCCTGTCTCAAAAAAAAAAAAAAAGATTTTTTACCCTAAAAGCCAAAAGATTTCAAAAGGGAAATAAGTATGGAGAGGAATGTAAAACGACATCATCTCAGCAGGCTGTGTCCTCCTGGCTCCTGCCCTGCTCCATTTGTCATCTTAGCACCTACTGCCAGGAAGGCCGCCCTGCCGGACACACCTGCCCTTGGTGATGCTAACCTGAAGAGATACGGGAGGCTCCTCTCCCAGCAGCCCAGGGCCCACGCTCCAAGGTTCAGCTTCCCAGCTGAGGACACAGCTCTTCTTCATTTGATTGCCACCAGGAGGGCCCTTTAGAGGTGACTGGGCAGTGGGACCCCAGCGGCCCCTACAGGAAAAGTGTCTTCACCAGGCCCCTCGTTCATAGAAGACACACACATACACACACATGCACACCCACACACAGAGACCAGAAAGAAGATACAGAACCCACATAGAATCCACAGTCACCACTGACAATAACTCGGTGAAGTAAGCGCCATTAACTCTTTACAGAGCAGGAAATTGAGGCTCGGGAGACGTCGCAATTTCTCCAATCCACGCGGTAAGTAGCTAAGCCACAGGGTGATGGAACTTTTCAGACTGCAGAAACCACGCTGCCTGCCTACGATAGGGGAAAACATGTGCGCACAAGTGTGTTGGCCTCGCCAGCCCACACCCTTCGCATGGCACCACTTGATATTCAAATGCAGAGATTTTCCCTAGAAGGCCTCGGAGCTTGATTTCTCACAAATGGCCCCAAGGATGGAAAAAGTCTCCCAAATTGAGATTGGCAGGAGAGTGGGGCCCATTTTGTCTGATTTTCTTCTCTCCTTTCCTGGCACCAGTAGGCTCAGCTTGTGCCAATGGAAAATTCCCGAGTGCCAAGCAGTTCTCAGATAATCTGCACGCAAAACAAAACAAAATAAAGCCTTTCAGCTAAGACAGCTCATGAGGGGTTAAGGCGGGGCTCCAGCCAGAACATATATTTTTTCAGATTCCTGACATCTTTTTCACGTTGATCAGGGGGTTTGTACCCAGCCTCCGCCTGTGATGGCTTCAGTCTGTCACTGAGACCAGCACTGGGTCACACCAGAGGGCCCCAGGCCCAGATAGTCTGACCTCTGCCAGGCCTGGGCTTGGAAATGCCCGTGGGAAGGAACAGGACCGTGGGAGGGCCGAGGAGGAGGGGTCCGTGCTGGCTCAGACTCGGCGGAGGCAGACAGATGGACAGAGGTGATTTGAGAGAGTGAAAAAGGAAGCCGGGGGAGGAAGAGAGAGAGGGGGAGAGAGACGGACTAGCAAAGGGTCCCTGTAGATATACTAAGAGACAAAATCCCGTAGATAGTGCTGGAAGTCCAAGATCAAGGCACCAGCATGGCCAGACTCTGGAGAGGGCCCTCTTCCGGATTGCAGACAGCTGACTTCTCCTTGTGTCCTCACACGGGAGAAAGCGGGCAAACCAGCTCCCTGGTCTCTTCTCACAGGGGCACTAATCCCTCATTAGGTCCAGCCCTCATCACCTAATCACTTCCCAAAGGCTCCACCTCCAAACACCACCACATTAGGGCTTAGATTTCAACATATGGATTTGGGGAGACACAAACCTATGGTCCATAACACCACTTTAAAGCTGTGTGGCCTTTGCTGAGATATTTCACCCTCTGAGCCTTGGCTTCTCACCTGTCCGATGGGGGCACCTGCAGCTAGTTGAGCGGTCCTGTGTCTGTGTCTGACGCACGTCTTGGGCTCAGTGTGGGCTGCTGCTTGTGTCGTTTCCTTCCCTCCTTCCTCGACGGCAAGGAACCTCTTCCTCCCGGCCCCCACAGCCAGCGCGGGGCCAGGCATACAGGAGGCACAAAGAGAATTTCTTTTGTATTGAAGCTCACTTTCTTCTGTCTCGCTCTTTACTGTGGGGCTCTATGGGCTGGACCCGTGTGGGATTTAGCCACATTGCCTGAGCCCATGAATTAGGAAACATTTCCAGGTCTCAGAATACACACCCAAAGAAAATGAAAGCAAGAGTTTGGAGTCAAGCGACCCGACATCTAGCTTGGGTTCAAATTCCAGCACCACCATACGCTAGCTGCACAACTTCAGCAAGTCACTTGCCTTTCCTGGGCCTCTGTTTCTCCATCACGGGGCTGGGTCCCTAAGGACCCTCCCACCCTGACCCTCCCAGAGGTCTCCCTGCTTCAAGAACAGGCCAAGAGACTCCCTCCTCTCTCCTGGACATTGGGGGCCAAAGCTGATTTCACAGCTGTGATTCTTCACTGGGACAGCGTTACCTGAGCCACACGCAGAACCTTATGCATGAGCACCCCATCTCAAGAGAGATGTAGCCCTGAGATGGACACCAGGCAGTTTCCACATACACCCTGCAGTGAAAACTACAGGGCCTGCAAGAAATTGGATAAGTCTGAGGTGGAAGTATTGACCCAAGATTGCTACACTGGGTCTCCGGAAACCATATTTCAACAGGTACCCAGTTGGTCATACATGGAGAATCCTGAGAGATTCTAAGCTGATGCCTTCTTTTAAAACTTTTCTTAATGGTATGTATTAGTTTCCTGAGGCTGCTGTAACAAATTACCCACAAACTTGGTGTCTTTAAACAACAAAAATTTATTCTCTTGTGGTTCCAGAGGCCAGAACCCTGAAATCAGTGTTGGCAGGGCCACAGTCCCTCCTAAGCCTCTAGGGATGACTCCTTCCTTGTCTCTTCTAGCTCCTGGTGGCTGTGGGCTTCCTGGGTTTGTGACCACATCACTCCAATCTCTGCCTCCATGGTCACCTTGCCTCCCCCACTCCTCTGTGTGTCTCCTCTAAGGATGCTTGTCATTAGATTTAGGGCCCACACAGATAATTCAGGATTATCTCCTCATCTCAAGATCCTTAATCACATCTGCAAAGACCTTTATTCCAAACAAGATCCCATTGATAGGTTACAGGGATTATCACATGGGCATATCTTCTGAGGAGGCAGCCATTTAACCCACTACAGAGCATATTTGAACTTTTGACTATTTTGTACTTTATATAATGAAATTGTGCTAGGATGCATGAACTCTCTTGTGATGCCTCCATTTTTTAAGATAAGGAAAGCTGACTTGTATCAAGTCACATGGCTAAGGATCTGTGCAGGCTTGAGATGACATATGTGTCCCTCCCCAGGGAATGGTTAAACACATTTTGGTATGTATCATTGTGGAATAGTGTGCAGATGTGTAAAAGAACGAGGGTGATCTACATGGGCTGATGTAGACTGACATCCAAAACCTACGGTTAAAGTAGAAAAGGAAGCTACAAAATACTGTGCGCAGCCTGATTGTGTGCTGTTATGCTTATTCCTGTGTGTTTCTGTGCACACAGGCCTTGGGGACTGCACGGGTCCAGGTTAAGGGCAGGCTCCAGAGACAGATCTGGCCCTCCCCCCTTCTCTCCACCCAGCAAAACACTGGCTTTGAACAAATTACTCAGCCTCGTAAGACCCCTCTCGCTCTTCGATGGTACGGGGGAAACAGCGCTTAGCTCCTGGGACAGTGGCTACAAAGCGCCTGAGTGGCTGAGCGGTGGGTAGTCATTGCCATCTTCACGGTCATCAGTGACTTCATTACTTAAACGTTCTAAGGAAAAGGTCTCTACTTTCACATAAACATTGTAGATTAGATGAACACATTTATTTCCACTTCTTCCAAACAGTCCACTAAAATGACAGCAAAGGAATAACAGAAGGCATTAATCTACAAGGGCAGGGCTGGGCATGGTGGCTCACACCTGTGATCCCAGCAATTTGGGAGGCTGAGGCGGGAGGACCACTTGAGGCCAGGAGTTCAAGACCTGCTGGGGCAATAGAGTGAGACCCCGTCTCTACAAAAAAATAATTTTAAAAGTTAGCTGGGCATGATGGCTTGTACCTATAGTCCCAGCTACTTGGGAGGCTGAGATGGGAGGATCGCTTGAACCCAGGAGTTTGAGGCTGCAGTGAGCTGTGATGACACCACTGCACTCTACCCCAGGCAACAGAGTGAGACTCTGTCTCAAAAAAAAAAAAAAAAAAAACTCCACAAGGGCAAAGAGAACAAGAATCAAGAGATGTTGACAGCATGTTGGAGGGAAGTAAGTGGAGGGACAGGTGGTACTGGACTTGGCAGGGAGACTCTAGGGAAATCCCAGCCTTTGAGGGGAATGTCTTCAAGTAAGCGGTTCATGCCTAGAGCCAGAAAATGAGAGGCCAGGAGTGAGTGTCCTGGGGCCTCTAAAGACAGGGCAAGAGACAAGTGGGGAGCACAGGCCCGGTGCTGAGCCCCTCACCACAGGCAGCCAAGCTGTGCCCTCGCTGCCCTCCCCTGAGAAGAACCAGAGGGATCCATTCTGTCTAGGGAAACCCATTGGCTCACGGGGAAAGACCTACAAAAACTGTCATTTGGGCTGCCCTGATAACATGGATGGACACTTGCTTTGTTGCCTGACCAGGTGACCCACCTGCCCACCAGCCCAGCCCGTGCCCGCAGAGCTCTCGTTCACCTTTTTTGGGCAAAGATCAACAGTCATTTGGGGAACATCTCTTGCCACGAAAGAAGAAGAGGAAAGGCAAAAAGAAAAAAAAAAAGGAGCTCAGAGAAAAGAGAGACCATGCAGCAAGCAGAAGAAGCTTTTTAAAAATATATATAATTTCAAGCCACAGAGAAATTAAATATGGCACCTGTGAGATGATAACAGGATGCTACCCTGCAGGGGACATTCAGAGAATATGGAAGAGCCCTTAACTATTGCAAATATGAGAGCAGAAATGAAAGCATCAAGGAAATAAATAAAAGATAAAATAGGGGAAATCTCCTAGAACAGAACATAGGAGAGAAGAGATTTTAAAAGATTTTTTAAAGTTAAAGGATCAATCTGAGCAGCTTAACATCCAAATAAAAGGATATAATAGGAATTCGGAAAAGAGAAATTAGCAACTCAGGGTATAGGTTGAGTGTCCCTTATCCAAAATGCTGGGCACCAGAAGTGTTTCCAATTCTGGATTTTTTTCACATTTTGGAATATTTGCATATACATAGATTATTTGGGAATGGGACCTGAATCTAAACATGAAATTCATGTGTTTCATATATACCACTTATTATATATACCTTAAGCACATAGCCTGTAGGCAATTTTATACAATATTTTTAACAATTTTGTGCATGAAGCAAAGTTTGTGAACACCAACCCATCAGAAAGCAAAGGTGTCACTATCTCAGCCACCCACGTGGACAATCTATGGTTGCCCAGCATCACCATCATTCCTGACTCTGAATTTACATGCTACCAATAAGCAATCATTTCTTACACTTCTCCACACACAAGTACTTACCAGTAAAAAATATGACATAGCATTAATACAGTGAAGAAATGATGTGTTCAGGGTGACTAAAGAGACAGTAGCATCACCAGAACACCTGTGTCACCTGTTAAACAACAGCAACAACAGACCACGGCAGGCTTCCAGTCTCCGCCTGAGATGCTGTGTTTCGATGAAAAGGTTACAGGACACTGCGTTTTATTTTTTTAGATGAGAAGAAACATCAGATGCAGTTGAGGGACCAGAAAGTGGGCCCAAAGGATGAGGAGCATTCTGCCAGATGGTTTTTTTAAATGTTTCCTCCAGAGTCATGTGCCTCATTAACAACAGTTTTTGTCTTAGAAGTCTCTCTCTGATTCTATAAACTGACACGATTTCTTGTTCTGTTACGAATGCACGCTGCTCTAGTCCTTTGATAAGCCCACCACACGTTTTCACCACGTTGTCTATAGACACTTTTTCTGCAGTTTAATGTCATCTTCATCATCACTATTATCACCATCACCTCAAGTCAGAACCACTTTGCCTATTTCACTCTTGGTCAATGAAAGAACAACTGGAGCCTCATTACTGATGTTAAAAACTTCTATATCCACTTCTTCCAGCTAACTAATGAATTCTTAAAGTATATTTTTTGCATATATAAGGAGGGAGACTTTTTTTCTCACTTGATGTATGGAATCCTTGAAAGCCACTGTCCGGTTCATCATCATCACAGACCATAGTTGAAGGCCAGAGGTGGTTCCAGGCATGCACAGCTATGTCTTTAGTCACTGTGCTCCAAATATTGGCAACAGTACATATGGCATCCTTCATGCTAAACTTCTTTTGAAGACCTTCCACATCCACACTTCTGCTCACTGCTGCTAGCAGGCTGTTCAAAAAAAGTATTTTTACATTTACTTTTCATTGATGTAAGGATACTCTGGTCACATGGCTGAATTAATGAAGTCATGTTTGGGGGAAAGTACATGGCTTAAATATTATTTTTGATGAGAATTTCAGCTGGAGGATGAGCAGAATAGTTGTCAAGGAATAACAAAATCTTGCAAACATCATCCAGTCCAGCTTCCCTGCAGTGAGCATGAGCTGCTGGTACAACATGTTTGTGAAACCAATCAGAAAAGATGTCCCTGGTGATCCATAACTTTTTGTTTGCTTAATAATGGACTGGTAAGAAATTCACTCTTTGAAGACAATGAGGACACAAGCTTTTGCCTATCAAAGCAAGTTAACATTTATGCACGCCTGCTGCATTAGCACATCCCAGCCCAGATATTGTCCTTGGCATCCTTAATTCCTGCAGGGGCTGTCTCATCAGCTCTATCAGTGTCTTTCGAGGGCAATAATGCCAAAATAGTGATGTTTCATCAGCATTGTAGACTCGTTCGGCATCAGATTTTTATCAGTGATGACCTTGGCAAACCCGTCAATGAATTTCTCCATTGCTTCATCATCAGCAGAAGTTTTATGACCACAAATCTCTAACAACTTAAAGCTACGTTATTTCTTAAATTTCCGCAGCGTGCCTGTTGAACATTCACAGCCCCCTTCAATCTCAGTTTATCGTGATGGGTCGTGGCTTGTCTCACAATCCGCATCCATTAAGCGGCATGTGTTCCCGGCCAGGCTGACCATCCGCTCTTTCTATGCACAGTCGAGATTGTCATTTTTAGCTTTACGTGGTGTTTTTCTATGTTTAATTAACTTCTTTTCATCTCTTTCAGCATGGAATTTCAACAGTGTATCCTTCTGCTTCTTCAGGGCATGAAGGGCCATTCTAACACCATGCTTTTCTGTACAGTGTTTCACGCTCACACTGCCATCCAGTCTCTTCAACAGCTTGGCTTTCTGTGCTATAGATAAACATAAATGCTTCCTCTTTTTCTTATCACTGTTACCCACAGGGGTATCTGCAGGCCTTTTTGACATTTTCAACAATATCTTTGCCCCACAGAGCAGAGAATAAGCAAAAAAACAAGTGAGTAATGCTCTTGGGTCTTGGCCCCACATGAGGCATCATGGATAACCTGCCATTGGCGTGTCTAGCCTGCACCTGTGCCATTTTTATTACCCTTTGTGGGTGTGCTTGCATGGAGGAATCTGGGAATTCCAGATATATCACAGCTGAAGGGGGCAGAAAGGATTTTCCCCCCATTGGAGACACTAAACAAACAGTGTGTTGTGCACCTGCGTTTTGACTGTGACCTGTCACATGAAGTCAGGTGTGGAATTTTCCACTTGTGCCATCATGTTGGCACTCAAAAAATTTCAGGTTTTGGAGCATTTCAGATTTCCAGTTTTCAGATTAGGGATGCTCAACCTGTACTTTCTCACACCTGAAGGCCACAGGTTTCCAGATTGAAAGGATTCACCTGAGCCCAGCACAAACAATAAAAAAAGAACCACACCAAGGTACATGATGATGAAATTCCCAAGCCATGGGGATAAGAAAAGGACCCCAAAAGCCTATGGAGAAAGAAAATAAGAATCAGAATGATATCAGACTGTTAATAGCTGGAAGCAATATCACAGAGAAATGGTTCTAACGTTGGAGTAGGTACAATTCTAAACTCAAACAAACTATTACTGAGATATAAAAATAGAATGAAGACAGTCTCAGACATGCAATATTTTGAAAATTTAACTTTCCGCAGAGCCTGTCTCAGGAAGCTGCTGAAAGAGATGCTGCACCAAGACAGGAAATAAACTAAGCAAAAGGCAGGCATGGAACCCAGGAAACCAGAGATCCAATCTGGGGAGGGGCAAAGGGGACTTCTCAGATGATGGAGCAAAGGAAATTCAAGGCTGGCAGCTACATGATGGCCTAGGGCAGCGGTCCCCAACCTTTTTGCCACCAGGGAGCAGTTTCAAGGAAGACACTTTTTCCACGGGCCTGGGTTGGGGGGTGGGGTGTCACGGGTGGGTAGGGGGTAGTGATGTATGACCTGTTTCCTAACAGGCCATGGCCCAGGGATTGGGGACCGCAGGCCTAAGGGGTAGTGTTCTCCAGAAGCAATGACTCCAAGAGGGGGAAGTGGAACTGGAAGATTACCTGGCATGTGCAAATTTGCCCAGAACAGTTCTCCATTTCTGAGAGTGAGATGAATTAAAACAACAGGCACATAGGAAACCAAATAAAACATAAAGGCGATTCTCGATGTCAAGAAAAAAAGGTTATGTAAGACAGGAAATGAAATTAGAGTTAACATATTATGCGGCATGACTGTGGACATTATTTTTGTGGTCATAATAGTGACCACAGAATATCGATTTAACAAAAAAAAATGATGCTCTAATTAGAATGGTGACAGCATACTGGGGAAAGTGGTGTAAGAGTTAATCTTCATCTTTGTATTAATAGTAGGAAGTTCATTGATAATATTTAATACTAAAAACATCAAGGATTATCAATATACAGATGCTATTTAGAAAGAGGCAAGAAAATGCCAGAAGAAATAACTAAAAGTTGGAAAGGCTTGCATCTGAGGAAAAGAACTGGGATGGGCAGGGGCAGGGTGGGGGCCGCAGTTTTTCATCATAAGCCTTTTAGAACCATTTGACCTTTAAAAGTATGTAAGGTTTCTTTAATAAAAAATCAAAATTAATTTTACAAACAACTTTTAAAAACTAACAACCTCTAGGGAGAAGAGCAGAAATATGCTCTATACACTTATGTATTGTGCAGTGGGAATGTATTTAAGTATGGCTTATATTAAAACAAACACCAATCTTTTAATGGTTAAAAAAAGGAAAGGATGCCAGATTTGAACCCAGGACTCTGTGGGGACAGGGCCATCATCTGAGGACGGTGCAGGGGGGCAGGGGCGGGTGAGAACTTGGACCAACAGAGAGAGAAGGGAGAGGGAATTCCCAGCTGGGAAAAGTCACGGAATATTTGGCTCAAAACAAGAAACCCACACAGAGATTTTGGTTTGAAGCTTTGGAAAACATTTGTTTTCATTCCTTGTAAAAAATGGATGACGAATAGAATTATTTGAAATGAGATTTTAACAAGGAAAAAACTCATCACGTTTCATTAGCATTCTCCTACCAGTTCATTATTAACAAGTCCAAGAACTGATTTTAAGAGTTTCTGTTTCTTTATGATCTCCAGTGAAAGTCATCAACACCAGGAAAGGGTTCAGAGTTTGTTTGTTGTTTGCTCTTTTTTGGGGGGGGTTAACATTCTTTCTTCTAATTGTTTTACTTGATTTATATTTTTGCAACCACTTTCCATAGTGCCTTTGGAGCTTATTTATGTATTAAAAAGGCACTTACGCAAGCAAGCTTAGGTCTCTCGGTGTGAGTGGATTGAAAAAGCATGTGCTTTGAAGACACACAGAACTTAATGTGAATTCCAGATACTGGGTCATTAACTGTGTGATCTTGAGCAATTGACTCATCCACCCCGGGCTCTGGGATTCCCTGAAACACAGCGGTGAAATACTCATCTTATCGGGCTGTTGGCACGAATATTAAATTAAGGATCAGGCATGAAGAACCTAGTAAGCGCTCAGCAAACAGAAATTACTCTTCCTTCCCCCATGCTCGTATACAGAAAAGCATTCAGACGCTAATGACTGCATGACTCCTACCCTAACTGCACCCAAGTCAAATTTCCTCCGTTCGCCTTCATTTTGAGCACTTCTCAGAAATCCTTGTCCATAATTATCTCACAGACATCAAGAGTGATAGTGCTTCGGGAAAGCTCCTCTAAGACCCTTGGAGTTTCATGGCTATTCTCTGACCTAGGATTAGCAGTGAAACAGAGTCTGACTCTCTATTATATCTTCAGAGGCATCCAAGTCATGAAACAAAAAATCAGCCAGTTGTGATGCAGAAGGCAGATCAGATCCAAGGAAAGGCAGTGCAATGTGCAAATGTGATTAGAATATATTGCTGGCCCAGGAATCCAAACATGCGGTTTTAATTCCAGCCCATTCCTCGCTGTGCAACCTTGGGCAAATCCTTCAACCTTTCTGGTCCATGGTTTCCTCTTCTGGCAAAGGGAATCACAGTGCTGCTTTGTTGGCCTCACTGATTCGTGGTGAGGGTCTACAGATGAGAGAGCAGTTGAAGGCTCTATCTGTGAGTCTTCCCTCCCAGTGTCCCCCACTCTCCTTTCTGCTCACACCCTGGCGGGTGTTGGGTGGGGCTGGGAGGGCAGGAAAGAGCAGATGCCTCAAGGCTTCTGGCTTCTGAGTCCCAAGAGCCTGGTGACAACAGCAGGGCTTACTGAGGCCTTGCTTAGTTGGGGCACTATTCTAAGCATGTCTCACGCATCAATTCATTTGTTCCTCATAACAACCCTATGAGGCAGGAATTATTTTAACCCCTGTTATCCAGAAGAAAAGACTGATAACTTAGAGAGGTTAAGGAACATGTCCAAGGTCACACAGCTGGTGAGTGAGGGGCCAGGATTTGAATACAAGCTTCCTGGCTCCAGTGCCCCCAGACTCAAACAATCCCTGTGTTCATACTTCTTCTTACACCATAAAACTTAAACCTTTAGCAAAATTTTGAGAACTTTTCCAAATGGAAAGAAGGGATAGGGAATTGCAGGTCTGTACAAACCGTCTTAGAGCAGCAGAGGGAGGTGGTGTTAAGATTCTGACTTCCTGGTTCACTGTGGGGTTTGAATTAGAAAATAAATGTCCTGGCTTATTGGAGTCCTTGAAGAAGGGGAGTTTCCTTCCACCGCTGCCCAGGAAGCTCTGTCCCCCTGAGCGCACCCCTCCTTTGAATCTTGAGGTGTGCTGCACCTGCTTTGAGGGGTAAGTAGCAGGATGTGAGCGCAGCAGGCAGACCCACGTGGAAATAGGGCTGACTCTTCCTCTCTCGCCATTTTCCCACGAATCCAGCTTCCAGGGACTGCCAGGGCCGGCCGTCAAGGGGGACTTCTCAGCACCCACCTTCTTGCCTCCTGGGCCTCCCCCGGTTCCCCGGAGCCTCCTCAGAGAAATGGACAGCAGTAGGGCTACGCCCCAGAGCACCCAGCGGCTCCTCCAAGACCTTCGGGGCCTGGAGCTGCTCACAGAACCTCTCCAAGCCTCGGGCTCCTCTTGCATAGACTGAGGACAACAATCCTTCATTTACTTAACAAATATGGAAGTCCTACTGTGTGCTGGGCACTGTTCCAGGTGCTGGGGAGAGAGGAGGGTGCATAGACAAAGCCACTGCCCCCTGGAGCTGGGAGTGTGGTGAGGGAGAGGAAGAGAATAAACAAATACGTAAGCACGTCCGATAATGCCGTGCAGTGGCTGGTGTGCAGAAAAGCAAAGCAGGGTGAGGAGTGACCATGAAGAGTGACCACAGCACAATTTTCGACAAGGGGGACAGGAAAGACTGCTTTTAAAACACTAGAGCAGGAACCTGGGATGAGGAGAAAGGGAGAGAGAGAGGTTTATCAATAGCCAGGGGAACATCATTCCTGGCAGAGGAAACAGCAAGTGCAAAGGCCCTGAGGCAGGGTGTGTGCAGTGCTGGAGAGACATCCAGAAGGCCTGAGTGATCAGAGAAGTCACAGGGGCAGGGGAGGCCCAGACTGCAGGGACTTGTGGGCAGGGTAAGGACTGAAGGAAGGGGAATATTTAGCAAAAGAAAAGACGTGGGAGGGAGAGGGAAGGTAAAGCACAAAATCTCAGAAGTCAACCATTCACAGGTTCAAGCCACAGCTTCTGTATTTAATAGTTATGTGACCTCAGAAAAGTTCCCTAACCCTGTGGTCCCCAACCCCCAGGTCCATGGACCGGTACTGGTCTGCAGCCTGTTAGGGACTGGGCCACAGAGCTCCACCGCTGCCCCCTCCCCATGGAAAAATTGTCTTCCATGAAACTTAGGCAGGGAGTCCCCCCTCCCTAGGGCGCACAGCAGGAGGTGAGCAGGGGGAGCTCTGCCCCCCCCCCAGTCTGGCTTGCACTGGGAGCCGGTGGAAAATGGAAAACATTGTCTTCCATTAAACCAGTCCCTGGTGCCAAGAAGGTTAGGGACCACTGCCCTAACCTTTCTGAGCCTCTTTCCCTATCTATAAAATGAGTCATCAAGAAGCTTCCACAGCTCATCTCCCTCTGCGTGACCCACCTTCTCTGAGCTTCGATTTCCTCCTCTCTGAGTTTGACTTTCCTTCTCATAAAAGAGGGATAATATTGCTCCACGTGCGGCGAGGGCCTCATGTTCATAGCACAACGCATGTTAAGCTTTCTCTCAGCAGTGTTACTTATTACGATGATTATTTCATGTGTATTTTTGTTGTCTTTAGTGAATATGTCTCCCCCAGACTCTAGGCTCCATAAAGGCAGAGATCTAGCCTTTGTCCCTCTTCCCCAGAGTGTCCCCAGCACCAGCCCAGATCCTGGCACGTAGTTGGTACTCAAGAAATAGTTGGTGCTCATTACAGGTGGGCTAAATGCCAAGCGAAGAGATGAATAGATAAATAGACTAAATGTTTCCCGAGGTAGTGAGCACCCCACTCCAGGAAACATACAAGGAAGCATAAGAGCAGAGGTTGGTTTCATTCATTCATTCAACAAACATTGCTTGGCTGCCCACGATGTACCAGCCCCCGGAAATGCACTGGGATCACAGCAATGAGGGAAACTGGCAAAGATCCTGCTTACATTTCAGTGGGGCAAAAAGAGACAGAAAACAAACAGGTAATATCTGGAGGGGAGAAGCACTAAGAGGAGAAAGGAAGGAAGGCAGGGAGCTGCAGAGGGACCCTGTGTGATCGAGGAGGAGCAAGTGAAGAGGTGCTTGAATGACTCTTCTCTGGGAACAAGAGTCAGGGTGGGAGATTCCAGAATCCCTCCCAGCTACGAGATGGTTTCCTCCCGTGACGGCTTCAGAAGGAGCGGGGAGGGCGTCCCTTCTCTGTGAATTTGTGAAGCCAGAGGCTAAACTCGGGCCAGGCTACCCGAGCACCCTATCATTCTCTTCCACCTCCCTCCGTGACTCTGGGACCGTCACTGATCCCTCTCAGCCTGTTTTCTCCAGTGACTCCTCAGGATGCGCATCCCTGGCTGTCTACGTGCACTGCCAGCTCTCTGAGTCCAAGCCTGGGACTTCCAGAGGCCCCGCTGCAGATATGTCAGCCCTGAACAGGCAGCAGTTACCCCTGGCATGCGGCCAAGAGTGTCTCCTTGTAAAGCTGGGGTCCGAGAGGAAGGGGGGCGTCCTATTTTATGAAGACGTGTTTATTAGCTGTGAGGTTGCTCTTGCCTGCTCCCAGACCTCTGGTGGCCAGCCCTGCTGACCGGGTCAAGCCACCCAGTACATGGGGACAGGTCCAGCTACATAATTGGTGGGCTCCAGTACAAAATGAAAATGCAGGGCCCCTGGTACATAAAGTAGGGGAAAGTGCTGCTAAAGGCACTCATATAAGCTTTTTCCTTTCTTTGTGGTCTCCCTCTCGACCTGTCACGGGGTTTTTTATTTGCTACGTAATGTTGCAGTCCCTTGTGCATTCCCAGGGATATCTGAGGTGACTGCAGACCCTCACAGGCAGCTGAAGGTCCCAATCAGTGACTTGGCATGACAGCACATGGCTCTCACTCCTAACTCCCCTTCTCCTGACAAATCTGACCAGGGTGGGGAAGTCGAGTCAGGTATTTATCTCCTCTTCCCGTGGGCCACTGCCCTAAACCATGGTGACAGGTGACCCCCAAGAGCACTGCAATCTCTGTGCTAGGATGTGCTAGGTACTGAGATCTGGGGTGGGTCAGAGGCTTATCCTCAACAACTTGCCCACCAAACATGTGTCACTGCCAGTCCAGGGCACGGACAGCCACTGCCCACTGTGCCTCACGTGGAGATGCTATGGGGTGTGGATGCGCAGCCCTGACTCCCTGCAGGGCACCCAGGCTTCCACTAGGAAGAAGACAGCAGCAGTCACTAGGCAGGATGGGGAGTGGGGAGCAGATAGCCAGAACCGTCCCAGGGAGGCATCAGAGGCAGGTCCAATTCCCCAGCACATGCTCCACTGTCCCATCAGGTGTCACTTACAACACATATATTCAAAGAGAAAATCACGAAGAACTGCATGATGGTCACTGCAGCATTAAACCCCAAGCACGGAGCCCATCTGAGTGCACTGGTCAAACTTCCGTGAAGCCAGTCCAGCATGGGGAGAGGGAGATAGAGCAGCTCACAGGCAGGGGCTGGGGTTTCATTCAGCGAAACTGTTTCAGAGACCCCATTCAGTCCTGGTGAGCCCGGCTAGGTGCATGCTGGACCCGCCTGGCTTTGGGGGGACACCAGTGGCAGGCTCACCCTCCCACATGGAACCAAGAACCCACGCATCTTTAGAATCCACCCAGGAGGGGCAGAGTTTACACAGGAAAATAAAGAGCTTCTGAGATCGAGGAGTACCTTCAAATTGTAGATCCTCAGAAACCAACACTTCCTTCTCCAGGGGCCTCCCTCTCAGCAGGACAGTGACATGTCTCCACGTGCTCCATGCTCTGGAACATTTCTTGCAGCCCATCCAAACCACTCGCCCTGTCGCTCCCTAAAGCAATGTGTTGGCAGGATGCAGGAATAGATTCAAGCAGCTCCTGAAACCAGTTCATCTGCAGTCCACTGAGTGTAGTGGAATGACTGGGGCCTGCATTCTCCCTCCACTTATCCCCTCCCCCACTGAGTGATGGTGGGAAGGCACAGAGCCTCAGTCCCCTCATCTGGAAAGTGGGCACAGTGAGAACCTGTCCCTGTTGCCTGCCAGATGATGATCAGAGGAGACAGGTCTGTGAATTCAGTTTAAAAGCAGAGATGCCCTTTATCAAGACAAATCATGCCAGTGTCTTTTGCAGACTGAAGGACGATCACAGCCTCACAATTCTACCCACTGGCTTATTGGTGGGACTTTGCCTTTGCTAGTCCCTTGGCCTGGACTTGCCTGGACTTCCTTTATTCTATTTAAATGTTTCCTCCTCAGGGACACCGCCCCCCCCCCCGCCAGTCCCTATCTTACCCCTCTGTTTCATCAACTGCCTGGCTTGGTAGCGTTATTTTTCTGTTCTTTCTTAGAGTCGTCGGTTTCCACTCCGCTCCCGAGCCGCCGCGGACGGGGACTGTGTCTCGAGGCAGCGTAGTCCTCAGTGCCTGGCGCAGTCGCCTGCACGGTGAAAATTAGCTAAATGAACCAGTGCACCAGCACCCGTACTGGCTACTTTACACCTTTTAACGTTAAGAAACTATAGTAATCATCTTGAAATAAAATAAGAGAAAAGAGAGAGAATAAGGAAAAAAGAAATTTGGAGAGGGGAAAAGAAGAGCAAGAAGAGGCCTTCCGAGAGGTCCTCGTGCCTCCCCCCAGCCCGGCTGTCACAGGATCCGGGGCTCGCCTTCTGGAAATCGAGTCCACGGCGCAGGCTCCGTATACCGGGCTCCTGGGGTGCACCTGCCCCAACTCCCCACCCAGGAAACCAGTGGAGTTTATTGAGCAGGTGGTCGCTTGCCTGGCCCGAGGCAGCCGGAGTTGCCCCGGGAGGAGGCTCCTCTCCGGTGAGCGCGTTAGGAGCAGCAGGAGCGCGGAAGGCTGGCGGTGGCGCCTCCTTGCGTCCCTGCCCGAGTCAAGCTCGGCGAAGTCGCCAGCTCCGCCCCCACCTCTCACGGCTCCCCTTGGAGACCCCCAAGGGCGGTGGGAAAACTGGGGATCTGAGTTGGGAGTTCAGGGTGCCCGAGGGGTCACCCAGAAACTGCTTGGTGACCTTGGGCTCCTCGCTTGACGTCTCTGGTCCACCGTTGACCCGTCTGTGAAGGGGAATAAAGGCAACGCAGTCCTTTAGAGGCCACGGTGAGGATGAAGGGAGACTCCCCTGCAAGGGGCCGGCCACAGACTCTGGCTCAGAGTAAGCACTGATTGGGGGGATGAGGCGCTTTATCCCCCCACGCAGGGCCGTGCTGGGCACTGGCATAAAAAATCTACCAGCCACAGCCTGCGGGAGGAGAGGAGACTGACAGATGTACTCCGGGCAAGAACTGAAATGTGAATAAAATCCTGGGTTCTGGGGGCGGAGGTGGCAGAGGCCAGGCGCTGATTGCAAGAGCAGGGAAGACTCTCAGACTTATGCCCTGTCTCTGTTAAATAACACCCACGAAGCAGAATGGAGGCAATTATTCAGGTAATTGAGGTGGGGACTGCCTTCCTCTCTGGATATTTCATTCGATCTCCCCAGGTCCCCATCCTGCACTGGCACAACCCTGAGAGTTGGCATCTCCTTAAATTTTGCTCCCGAGGCAACTTGCTTGCCTTCCTGGGTTGGAATCTGATCTAGCTGAGACCGTAGGCAAGAACCTTCACATCTTTGAGCAGCAGTGCCATGGGAAAATAATGATGCTACCTATGTCACCTAGCTCTTGTGAGGATAAAATGACACCATGCACGTGGAGCATTTGGCACAGGGTCTGGCACCCGTACCTGTCAATCAATACACGGCAGTCCTCTTCCTTCACCAGCGGCCAGGCCTCAGTTTCCCGGGCTGCGAGATGGGCGCGGGGCAGGGCCTGGAGAACGACTGAGTTCTGCAGCAAGCGCGGCAGGCAGGCCCGCACAGCCGGCGCACAGCTGTGCCGCAGGAGCAGCGCAGGGTGTCAGAGGGAGGGGAAAGCCAGCGGAGTTGGGAGCTGCGGTTGCCCCCAGGGTGTCTGTAGCGGACTCCGCCCCGCAGCTGAGGCCCAGCTGGCCCCGGGGCTGGTGCAGCCGAGTTCTGGGGACTCCAGGGCTGGAGCTGGGGGCCCGGGCGCTGGGTCTCGAATCCGAGTGAGCTCCGGAGAGAGGAGAAACATCCGTGGGTCCTGGGGGGCCACTGCAGTCTGAGAGGCAGTGAAGTTTCTCCTGGAGTCCTCTCGGATTTGAGGGGGAGAGGCAGGAAACAGGGGAGGGGGGTATTACCAAGGATAAAGCCCCCCTCAGGCGACCACTGCTGGTCCAGGCAGTCATCACACTTCCCCCCAACTGGGGCCCCGCGGCTGCTCCTACCCCACACCCATCTTTCTCCTTGCCTTAGCCTCTGGAGCTTGACAAAACCGCCTGCTCCAAACTCAGCAAAGTCTGGTTTTAGCCGATGGCCACGTTCCCCTTAAGGCCTTTGACTTGCTGGCAGCTCTATGGGAGATCTCTTCTTTTGGCTCCTGGCTCCTTGTCGCCCTTCAGGTTTCAGCTCACAAGATGCCTCCGCAGGGAGGCACACCTTGACCTCTTTGCAGAAAATAAGCTCCGATGATTGTTCTGTCAGCGTCCTGTTACTTTCCCCCTTGGAAACATTCATCTCGACCTGAAATTCTTATTTGTTAGTGTGTTGGTCTTGTTCAACACCACTGAATGAATTAATGAAAGAACACTAGTGACTGGGCACTAGACTAAAATCCAGGATTGTGACTCTACCTAGATATTCCATGCTACCTTGGCCATATGCACAATCGATTTGAGCCTCAGTTTCTCATCTGTAAAGGTGGACGTTGGCCCATCTGTGACAAGGAAGCATCTCTCCTGCAGTGTCCAAAACAGTTTCTCCAAGTCTGGAATGGGTTTAGGGATGCACCCAGCACCTAGAGCGAGTCAAACCTGGTCAACTCACACCATGGCCAGAAGGAGATTCTGCAAAGTACAGGAACCGGCTATGGCCTGGGCTTTAATACTTCCTGGTTGCTTGGCGGGCTTTTGGATGCCTTTCTGTAATCACGCTGGAGGCAGCAGGTGGAAGTTGATGAGAAATACAGACCCGCTCTTGGACACCTTTATGACTTTGTGCAAGTCACATACCCTCTCTCTGCTTGGGTTCCTCAACTGTAACAGGTTAACAAGAGTGCCTTCTTCATAGGAAGAAGATTAAAAGAAGCGTCTTAATTTTGGGTCCACCGTGGCACACAGAAAATGGTCTTTCATCCTTCCTCACACTGTCCAAGGACAAGAACACCCCTCTATTTCCACCCTACTTATCCCTCAGTCCTCAGGGAGCTCCCCCCCACACAGACACCCTTGGAAGATTGGAGCATAGGGACTTCCAAGTGCTGCACGGGTCTGCGAAGGCGGCCAGCAAAAAGTGTGCAGGTCTCCACCCTGCCTTTGTGCCCCGCCCTCTCCAGTTCTCACTATGTGCTGCTGTTCCAGTCACCCACAGCTTCCTCTGCACCAGCCTGGACATGATCCCATCCCGAAGTCCAGGAAACAGGTTTAGAGAGGCCACGTGGGTAAAAGCTCTGCTTCAGCCCTCACTAGCTGTGTGATCTTGCCCGAGTCATTCAGCTCTCAATGCCTCGGTTTCTTCGTCTATGAAGTGGGGTTAACAATGTTTCGTGCCCACCTAGTAGTGAGGATTCGTTGGCATAATCCTCGAGGAACATTTAGAAAGATCGTGGCACATGCAAGGGTTCAGTACATGTCAGCTGCAGTCACAATAGGAGGAACAGCTGTGACACCACCACCACCACCAAACTGGGAACACAGGTGATGTAATAGGCTGTGGAGAACCTTTTCCCTTTTGCTCTCAAACCCTGCCAGGGCTCATTACCATGCCCATTTAACAGATATGGAGTCTCGAAAAGCCCGAAAGGTAGGGGGTCCTTTCCAACGTCTCAGCTTGCTTCCAAACATTTGCTTCTAGTCGATGTGCCCAAGACTCCAGCCATTTCTCCGGTGGAGGAGCCCCTGCTGTCACGGGGGCGGGGAGAGTGGGGGAGTGGGGGAGTGGGGGAATGGGGGGGTGGGAGGGTGGGTCATCAAATAGAAAATAAGAATATCTTTTTAAAAGTAGTGTTGTCAGGGAGGCAGACCCAAAACGCCAGAGTCCAGCCCACCCTTGGGGCAGCTCATCTGAGCGGCTACAAAGAGGCAGGGCGCCGAAAGCACCGGGCGCGAAGGGAAGTGGTTCCGCAAAGAGGCGACTTGGAGGTCTCGCGGATCCTCCTCCAGCTCTGTAAACACCGCAAACTCCGCCCGCAGCGTCCTGCGCGCGCGCATACACACGCGCTGTTCCGCGGCTAGGTCGCAGCCCCGCGCGTCTATCGAAACTTGCACCCGGCTGCGGGCAGGGCGGCGGGGTAGAAGGCAACCCCTGAGGTCTCACTGCCACCGGCTCGGATCCAGCCACGGTCTCCTCGCAAAGGCAGCCACGCGGGGCTGCAGCACTGCCCAACTCAGAGGCAAGGGCGGGGCCCTCCTTCCATCGGCCCCTAATCAGGCCCCAAATTGAGGGCAGACCTTCGAATTCGCTTTTAACTATCCCCCAAAGGCAGATCTTTATTGCTCCCGACCGTGGTGCGCTAGACCCTGTGAGCTTGGCTTTAAGGGCAGATTCCAAAGCATTAGAGAGGCGCAGTAACTTACCAGGTCACCATCCAAAGGAAGGTAAACCTCGATTTGTGTCCTGACTCTTTCGGAGTCTCTGGGGAGGTACAGAAACAATCCCTCCCCCTTTGATATTTGTCTCTTTTAAGTACAGTACTCATAACCATCGTTTATTGCTGGCAGTGCCAAGCATCTCACAGAGCATTTCATTTTATTCCCTCAACAATAGGAATAAATTATTAGGACAATTCCTCATTTTGTATATGGGAAAACTGAGGCTCAGAGAAGTTAAGTAACTTGCCCAAAGTCACACAGTAAATACCAAAATCAGGATTAATACGGGATGCTCTTACTCCAGGCAGGCGACCCGATATCCCCCTAACCGGTGATCTGCTGGCTGCTTCTGGAAGCGCCGTCTTCTCTGTCCAGGGAGGCAGAATGGACATGCCACATCTTGGGCTGGGGTTCAGCCCCTGGGCGTCGGGTCTGATTCCTGGGAAGCAAAGCATTCCGAAACCCTCTGCCTAGGTGGGGGAAGGCGAGTGTGCAGGACGGGGCGGGGGGCAGAGTAGGGTCCCCAGGAAGAGAGAGGAGAGCTGAAGTCACCTCGCTGTTCTTGGAAGGGCCCAGCCTTCCCTCAAGCGATTCTCGAGGCCCCGCAATAAAAGCGTCCTGGGGTCACGCACCGGCGTGCGTGGAGCCAGACCCCGCACATACCCAGCTGGTGTCCTTCGCGCCTCGCATCTCCCGGCGCTCACACCAGTGCGCTCTGAGCTGCGCATCTCACTTTATCCGTTGAGCTCTGGGGCCGAGTCTCCGCGTGGCTTTGCTCCGCCTCTCCCTGGAATCTCTGCGTCTGAAAGTCTTGCAGTGCATCCTTATCTTTCCCCATCTATGTCTGTCTCTGGGTCTCCCTTTTCTCCCCCGCCAATATTATGTGTGTTTTTCAGTGCCACCAGAACTCCTGTAGGAACGTTAGAGGGTGGCCTTGAGTGTGTTTGTTTGCCTATATAAACTAGGGCTGTGTGTGTTGGGATGTGTGTTGATTGTGGGGGTTGGGTGTGTGTTGCTTGTGTGTTGGTTGGGGGGTGTGTGTTGCTTTTGTGTGTATGTTTGCTGTGTGTGGTTGGGTGTCTGTGTTGGTGGTATGTGTTGGTTGTATGTGTGTTGTATGCATATTTGTTGCCCTTGTGTGTATGTGCTGGGTGTGATTGGTGATGTGTGCTGATTTTTTTTTTGTGTGTGTGTGTGTGTGGTGTGTCTGTTGCGGTGTATGTTGGTGTGTCGTGTTGATGATGTGTGATGGTTGTGTGGCCGTGGACTTGAGGCTTTGTGTGTCACGGAGGGAGCCAAGTCCAGCGTCAGGCGCCCGGGACTGCATTGAGCAGGCGCTGCAGAGAGCAGGGCTGTGGGCCCGCGGCCGCGGGAGGGCGCTGTGGAGAGGCAGACGGGTGTGAAGGCGGAGTCCCCCTACGCCTGGGGAGGGGGTGGTGTGCGCCGCAGGAGGGGGAGCGCTCGAGGGGAGTGGAAGGAGTTCCGCGAGTCTGGGGTGGGGGCTTCGGGGTGCCCTGGAGAGTGGGCACTGGTGGTGGTAGCTGGGGGTCAGGTTCCTTCCCGGGCGCCCGGCGTCCGGGCCAGGGGGACTGTCCCGCTGTGCGGCCATGCAAGCGGCTGGGAGGGCGGGACCGAGCCACGGAGGCCGCGCGGCCCCGGGGGCCTGGCCAGGCCGGCGCCAGTCGCCGAGTTGAAAGGCGGCCGCGGCCTCTCCTCGCCGCTTCCCATTGCGCCCCCCGAGGGCTCCAGGCGAGGCGCAGGCCTGGACCTGGGCTGGGCTCACCTCGGGGCCTTGGGTCACTAAGGGGGGCGGTGCAGCTGTAGGATTCGCACTCGCGGCCCCCGCCTCGCGAGAAACTGTCTTCATTCGGCCTTCTGCTCGAGCTGGGGTCAGCGATCCAGGAAGCGAACCCTAAAACTAGGCGCCTTTAGTTAGAGCTCTCCAGCCCCACCCCAGCCTCCGGGTCCCCGACCGCCCGGGCCCTGCAGACTTATGCCCAGAGCTCGAGGCGCCCCAGGTCCTCTGTCGCCGAGTGACCTCATTCCTACCGCGGCTTCCGCGCCACGGGCCGCTTCGGTCTCGCCAGCACGGTCAAAGCTGAGTGTGTAGATTGAAGCTTCCGTCTCCCCCCAACAAAACGAAAAGGCTTTCACAGCGTGCAGGGCCGTTGAGACGCCCCTCTCATTCCTCAAGGGACAGTGCTTGCTCACGGTCAGAGCTCAAAGGAGTTTCATTCAGAACTAGGGCCCGGATGTGCAGCGGCGCGTTTTCCAGCGACACGCATTCTTCATGGAACAGCCGTTCAGGGACTGGGGGACCCTCAGCTAGAGAAAGATGGGCAGTGCCGGGAAAGCGCGGATCCCCTAGTGAAATCCGTGTTGGAATCCCCGCTCTGTCCTTTATTAAATGTGTGACTTTGGCAAAACCACATCACCTCTCTGTGCTATAAAAATCGGGTAGGTTTGTTGGGCGCGGAGCAGGCGGCGTGCTTGGGCACTCCCAGCACACGGTAGGCTCTGGGTAAAGGCGGGTTCCTCCTCCATCACTTCCTCCCAGCGCGGTAGGTGGCGACTCCTCGGGATCTATACGGTGTTTCTCGCAGGGGAAGGAAATTGGTCCGTAAAGGAACAGGCCCGGGAAGCCCCTGCCCACTCCGCCCTCGCGTGATAAACCAAGGAACCGAGTTCGAAGGACTGGGGTGGATGAGAAGCAGTGACCGGAGCCCCGCCTCCAATTCCGGCTGGACGGGGCTGAATGTGGCTCAGGGTTTTCACCCCACACCAGCGCGCCACTCTGTTCCAGCAAACATTTATTGAGCGCCTTCTGTGTGCACACCCTGTCGAGGGAGGGAATTCGGGAACAAAAAGGGGGCAAACAACGGGCTAGACTGCGAGAGACAAAAGTGGGGAAACGAAGGGGCCCAGAAGTGGAAGGAAACCCCCACCCAAGGCCGGCAGCCAGAGATGCGGGCGCGCGCGGGCCGGGGTCCCAGGGCAGCGCGCCCCTTTCACCCCGGCCGAAGCGCAGGGAGTGGGGGCGGGGAGGCGTGCCCGCCTCGCCTGCAGCTACCGCCTTGCTGGAGCCGCGGCGCGTCTGCAGAGCGCGAGCCGTTGCTCATTACAGCAATTATGTTGCTCTAAATTTGCCTGGACCCTAAATTGCCAAACTCCAAGGAGCCAGGAGGCCCGGGAGCCGGGCCGGAGGAGACACACGATCCCGCCCCGCTATTCCTCTATCGCGACGCGCGAAAAGGACTCCCTCCAGTGCTGCGGACGCGCCAGGAGCCAAGAAAACTCTGATCCACCGCGTATTCCCTGGGAGCCCTCCCGCGCGGGGGCTCGTGGACACTTCCTCAAAATCCCGGGGCGGAGGGGTAGGATTCCCAGGCCCGTTTCGCAGATGAGAAAACTGAGGTACAGAAAGATGGCGTGATCTCTGTACCTCAAGGTCAGGCAGCCAGTAAGTGGTAGGCTGGAACAGCATTGAACCACATAGGCTTGTCTGACTTCGAGTTCAATACTATGCCCACGACAGAAAAGTCGCCAGATATGTTCGAGAAAGGAACTCGGGAGATTTGTGGGAGCCAGGTGTCCTGCGCGCCGTCATCCGCGGGTGGCTTAATTTATAGAGAAAAGAAAAAAACAAGCGGCGCAGCACCTCCGCCCTCAAGCGCCTTTAGAGGGCCACTTGGGCGTGGGAGTCTGAGACCTTTTTAGGCGTAACTCCCCTCTTTTGGGGACAAAGGTGCAGACCTCTTCAGGCGGTCATTTTAGAAGCCCGGAGGCGGGAGGCCGAGACCTGTGCTCTGCAGAACGGCGCTCCACAGCAAGCTTTTCTTTCTTTTAGGGAGAGGGGTTGTGACAAGTTCAGACTACAGCCCCAAGCAGGGGAGACAAAACCTCTGCCCGAGGCACGGAGGCTGGAGCATCCGAGGCCCAGGTTACCCAGGAACGGCTGGGCGCGGGCGCACAACTGCGGGCTCGCTTAGAGTTGCTAGGCCGACCTGGGCCACTGGGGCTAGAAACCGCGCACTGGGCTCTCCCGACTCTGTTTTTAGGGTCTGTACCTATGCAGACGTTCACCCCTGCCCAGGGCCAGGAACTTAGGTTTCTATCAATCTTTGGTCTACTAGCTTCCCTTCTTAATGGCTTGCCGCAAAGGCTGCCTGGGGCTGCCCTGTGTGGAGGCACGGGCCACCGCCGGACAGAGGCTGGGGAACAGGGGTGAGCAGGTCTGGTGGGAATTAAGCCGCGGCCCGCAACAAGAAAGAGAACAGAGCGGTGCCCGGAACTTAATAGGCTTTATTTACTACTGGGTCATTTTCTGCCTTCAATGTCCTCACAGAATTCCCCCGAAGGCTAAACTTGGTGCTTGTGGAAATTTATTCTCCTGGAAGCTTGAACTTAATCTACTACATAAAAGAAAAAACAAATTTGTGAAGGTTTGGAAGCAAGGCTCCTGCAAAGGACTTGCCAAGGTGAGAGTGTATGGTCGCCCTGGGTTTTCTGTAAAGCTTGAGCTTGGTTTTGTTTTTAGTGGTCATAATAGAGGGTGTGAAGGCGCTCACATTCTGTCAGCTCAAAATCAGTTGCACAAACTGCGTCTACAATGACAGTGACAGAGAAGCATAGCCACCGCTTCCCTCCCCAGCCCGTCCTCCTGTGGGAGAAAGAGGTTTGCGGAGATGGGAATTGTCTCGATTAGCTGTCTACAGTCATCAAACCATTTGGGCGATTTGCTTTGTTTTCATAGACAGGTTTAAAAGGAGAGAAAAAAGCTAGAGTTGGTTATGGGTCGCCTGAGCAAGTGTCGATTTCAGCTTAAAGTGAATTGGAAAATTGAGCCTAATTATCCCGGGTAATTGCTTCAATTCTCCACTTGACTTTGCTAATGCAGATCTGTCCCGTGTGTTCAAAAAGTCACCCCCTCTATCCCTGCATATCCTGTTGTCACCTTTGAAAGTTGCTGGCTTAAAACTACTGTCAAACTGAAAAGCAATTGTGTATATGAGGAGATGGCAAGTAAAATTAAAATAAAAGACTAAATCAGTAAAGAGATAGTTTTTGTAGCTTAAAATTAATTTATTTAACAAATATAGCTATAATATAAATGATAATAAAATTTCAAATATACAGTATATTACATAGTACACACAATCCCTTCCAACGGGATGCTTGAGAGCCACGAAAATGTACTGTTAAATAGAAAGAGGTTTTTTTTATTTTACAATTCTTTTTCTGGTACTGGTAAGAGAGGTCCCTTCAACCTACCTTTGCAATGCATCTGTGTATCCCCTGCCCCCCAGAGCAAATGTTTTGCTGTTCAGCTTCTCTTAAGTTTTCCAATGGAAGGAGCTGGGATCCATCTCCCCTGGCTTGCTCTTCTCTTTCTCGAAGACTGTTCTCATTTCCAAGATCGTCAAACTCTAATTTCTCTATGATTTTCCTGCCTGGTCTCAGGACAGGGAGCAACTATGCAGGAGACGTGGCCTCGAGTCCTGTTCAACCTCTAATTCTGCTGGGGACCCTGGATAATTCTCTTAGCCTCTCTGGCCTCAGTTTCCCCATCCTTAACTCAAGGGTGTAGATCTAGATTCTAGAAGAGTGCTAAGGGACCCTTCCAGCCACTTTTTGGGAGGGGATCAGACTTCGAAGAGTGAACTCAGGGAGCAATCAAGGCGAAACCGGAGCAGTGCGGGGGCTAAAAGGGAGGTGCCAGACGGTGCTGCACAGTGGAATACGTCGGGATACAGCTCCTGCTGCTTGCAGAAGACCAGAGCTGCAGGGATCGGCTGGCCCCACAGGTGGGCGACCCTGGGACCCTCTATGTCAGGTGGTACATGCTGTATCCTACATGGGCCGTGTACAGTCCCACGGGCGCCACCGGCAGAGCCGCGCGCTGGAAGGGGCCAGAGGCACCGTAGAGTGAGGCACCAGCCGCGGCCGCTACAGCCGCTGGGCCACCGAGAGGGAAGGAGAGGCCGAAGGCAGCGGGTGGCAGCATGGGCTTGGCGGCCATCTTCAGCTTCTCCAGCTCTGCCTCCTGTAGTCTCTTTGCCTTGGCACGGCGGTTCTGGAACCAGATCTTCACCTGCGTCTCGGTGAGGCTGAGCGAGCTGGAGAACTCGGCGCGCTCAGCGATGGACAGGTACTGCTTCTGGCGGAACTTGCGCTCCAGCGCCAGCAGCTGCGCGGTGGTGAAGGGCGTCCGCGGCTTACGGTTAGTCTTGTGCTTGCGCAGTGTGCAGGCTGGAGGGCTCAGCCGCCCTAGGGAGCCGAGAGAAAAACACAGGAGGTTAAGAGAGAGGTGGTGGAGCATATTCAGCCCATAAAATGCTAATAATAGACAATAACTACCAGATATTGATCGTTGCCAAGCACCTCGGTGCCAATCATTGTGCGAGGCACTTGGAAAATGTTTTCTCCAATTCCCACCGCAACCCTGCAGGGAAGAAGTTCTCGTCTACTTTTTGCAAATGAGTAAACTAAGATTCCAGTAGAAACATACCCATATTCAAGGCCCCATGCCCATGCTCAAGGCCGAAACACAACTGGGAAGAGGTGGAATGACCCTTACACTGCATGGCCGATTAGGAAGGCCTTTCATGGGGAGGCCTTCTCCCATAGCCACACACAGAGGGAAGGTGGATGTTACCACAGATGATGAGACCTGCAGAAAGAGGCCCTGCCCCCCCTCAAGGGCACATTTAGTTTTATGCATTGGCCTAACATCTATCTGTGCCCATGAAGTGCTCTGCCAGGCTAGGCCTTCGTGTGGCATAGAATCCAGAACTCCACATTCTGCGAGGCTCTTTCCTCTGGAACAGCCCATTCTGACAGGCTTCTAGGGTCCTCGTAGACCAGAGGTGGAGCAACAGGAACATCATGGAGGTTGTACTGTGACCAATTCTCCTAAATATATAAAGTGCCATTTTGAATGGAGGAGAAGGGCTGCTTCATTCTAACGGGACTTTTTCTTCTGGTTGTCTCAATTGTTTATTGGACCTCTCCTACCCCTCGTGCCTTGGCCCTCTGGCCACACTCAAACGTGTATGTGTGTTGGGATGGGGTGGGGTACGCGATTGGTGCTCCTCAACCTGTGGCTCAGTCCACAGAGACCAACGGTGCCCAACTGTCTTTTTCTTTTGGCTTCAAAATTAACCTCAAGGATGGGTAGTAAGCGAGCACGGAGGTGGAGGGTTACTGCACAGGTAGTAGATTGGGTGGACCGGGTGCCACCGCCAGATAAAAGGTGGAACAGATTATTCCCAGGGCAACAGGGATGGCGGTGTTTGGAGTCCTGGGGCCCAAGGCCCTAAGCAAATTCCCAAGTCTTGGAAAGGACACTTTGCCTGTGCAGCAGTTTAGCAGAGAGTGAATTCAAATCGAGGCTGTTTCACCATGCGGGTTTTGCCTAACTATATATTTCCTCCACCCGCACTTCTTAAAGAAAGGAAAACTTCTGGGCGCTCAGATCACCAGGATGTGAGTCAAACGAAATCTCACGTTAACATCCCCTTCTTCCCCGCGCGAGGCCACTGAGAGTCCGGGAAATAGTTGGCCCCCGACTCACTTTCCGCTTGGACGCCCGAAGGGCGGGCACGGAGAGAAACGTCACTATTTTCAACAGCGACTGCCCAGCGCAGGGCCACCTTCTCTGGCCATTAGGCCCAGGGAGGGACCAGCCTTTCAAAGACGTTTAATCCCCAGATAAAAATCATTCCTCAGCATCAGGCCATTGAATTTGGGCTGCTATTATGAAGCACAAAATAATCGGAGGAAACGAGGAAAACTTGGGAATTTCCCGTGCTCCTGAAATATCTCTGAGCGTGTTCACTGGGCAGAGAAGCCAGGGGACCGCGAGGCCTTGGAACTACCCCCAAAAGCTCCTTTGGCGGTTGGAGTCCACTTCAGTGAGCCCAGTCTAAGATGCAAGGGAGCTTCCGACAGGATTAGAGGGGGCGCCTTCCCCTAATTGACTTGGTGCCCCGCCCCCTCCACTGGAACCTGAGTGTCCCCTCCCCCTAAATCATCGATCCGCCCAAAGCACCAACTATCTGCCTCAAACTTCAAGAGGGGGTAGGAGGTGGAGTTTTGTAAGAACTTTGGAACTTCTTGGCAAACAGGTACTTTAAATTGGGGGGGACGGAGGGTGGGGTGGTGGGGGGGACATTAAGCTACTACGAGAAAATGAAACTCTGAGCACTGGGAAGATGTCCACACTGCTCGCACCCATCTCTTGGGGTAAGGGCGATGTAACAGGGTTTAGGATCAGATGAGGGAGCCCATCGGACTCCCGGGGTCGTTTGGTGGGGGAAGGAGGAGAGGGTGCCCAGAAACTGGTATCCTACAAGTTTACTCCCATCTGCAGCGTCATCGGGTCAAGGCGAGGAGGCCCGGAACCCTCTTCCTGGGTGGGAGTAGGGAGAGGCGCAAGTCGGCCTGCCAGCCAACGGAGCCCTAGCACCGACTCCAGGTACCGGCCGCAGGTACGCAGACGCCCGAGACAAGCAGGCGCCGGCGCGCGGACTGGCGCCCCCGGGTCCCGCACCCCTGCCCGGCCCCCTCCCTCGGCGCCTGGGTTCTGGCTACTCACTGGCCGGGGGCGGGGAGAAGCGGGGGCTCTGCATCCACGGGGTCCTCTCGGGCTTCTCCGGGCTCTCGGCTTTGACGAGTGCGTCTTCTGGTAGCTTGAGGAGTCCTCCCACCGAGAAATGGCCGAGCGGCCGCGGCGAGGAGGGCGCGTCCGGAGCGCCCAGAGACCCGGGCCGGACGCCCAGGGGCTGCGCCGAGCCGCCCGCCGCCTGCGCGCCCTCGGAGGCCGCCAGGGCGCTCTCCTTGGCCCCTGGCTTCCTGTGGTCGGCCATGAGTGCCTCCACGCTGAAAGGCAGGAGCGAAGGGGACACTTTGGGCTTGGCCCCCTCCTCATCTGCGCCCATGGCGGCCGCCGTAGCCGCGGCGGCGCTGGGGGCCTGGCCCTCGCCTCCCCCCGCCGGCTTCCCGAAGGCGGAGTCCTCCACTTTGACACCGAGTGGCAAAGAAGTCATGTCAGCAGCCGGGGCCATGCAGAGCTGGGCCCCCCTTCCAGCCGCAGCACGGGCCAGCCTCCGGGCATGGGCTTCGGGCGGGCTGGGAGCGCGGCCGGCCTCTGGGAGCGCCCGGGGCCCTGGCCGGGCGGACCCTCGCGCGCGCGCCTCCCGCCCCTCCCCAGAAGGCCAGCTCCGGCGCGCTGGGCCTGGCTCCCCGCCGCCGCCGCCGCCGCCGCCGCCGCCGCCGCCGCGCAGGCCGAGCTCCCGGGATCACTCGCCGGCTGCGGGTCCGTCCGCCGCTCCCCAGAGAACTTGCTAATAAGGCGAGGCCAGCGCGGCGGCGGCCAATCAGCGCGCGAGGGGGCGGGCCCGGAGCGATCCATTGGGCCGCGCTCCCGGGGACTCGCCCGGAGGCGCGCGGGGCCTGCGGGCGCGCGGGGCAGAGCCGGGCCGGGGGAGGGCAGAGGAGGGGAGGGGGCACCCGGGAAACTTTCATCCGCTGTAAAGCCCTGGCGGCCTGTCCGTCTGGGTCCCCCTGGGTCTCTATCTGTGTTCTTGGGGACTTTCCCGAGTTCTCGTTTCTTCTCTTCTGCCCTCCTCTCTTCTCCCCTTCCCTTGCGGCCCCCTCTTTCCCACTGCTCCCTTTTTTCTGCCCCTTTCCTTGTTTCCCTCCTCTACTGCTTCTTTTACCTTTTTCTTTAGTCTGTCGCTGTGTTTCTCTCCGTCCTCCCTCCGCTATCTGACCCCCCTTTCTCTACCACGATAATTTGAGTTGAGATCATTTCTTACATATTCCTTTTATACTTTAAAAAATACGCATGGCTATTTATCCTAAGTTAAAGACATAATATTAATTTCTTTCTAAAATCACCTTCATTTTCTTCCTCTGTTTAAATCTTCAAAACTTTACCTCCGGGTAAAAACTGGCCTTTGTCTCTAAAAGCTGGACTAAAAAGTTTGCCGAAAGAAGCCACGTTCCTGTGGTGCTAAGGTTATAAGAATAAGTAATATTATCTGGAATCTAGGACCGGTTTTTTTACACGATATGTATTTTTCAGGCTCTAAACCTCTCTCCGGAGGGTCACAACACCTACACCGGTGACAGGTTGGGGAAAGGAGCTGCTGGATCCTTTTGATATAGAAGTTACTGAAATAAAACTAACAGAAACGGCAACAAAACACCGGTCTGGCCTTAATGTGACCTCAACGCGCGTCCGCAGAAACAATAACACGTCCCTATCTGAGTCGCTGATCCTGGAGGGGAGACGCTATTTGGGGAGGGGGCCGGGAAAAGAGTATGGTTTCTGGCGGCGGATCCTTGGTGCTGGGCTTTTATTTTCCCAATTTCGGAGGAAACGTGATTTTATTTTTGCTGGTGAAAACCAGGACAAATTAGTTGGGGTAGAGGGAGATGCAAGATCTATGCAAACCGAGGCTGGGTTCAGCAGTTTTCCGCGCCTCTTCTTTACGGCCTCTTACCCCGGGGCCCAGGCCAGCGGCTCTCGGGGAGCCAGCGGAGGCAATTGGCGGCTCTCCGGCATCAGCCATTGATGCCTGCGGGGTTCTAATCTCCAGGAAACACAAGAGGCTGCCGTGGCCATTTAGGGGTAATTATCCGAGCGCGGAGGGACAGCGAATCCCCTTGCCTTTTAACTGGGCGCAATAAAAGCTGTAGATTAGGGGCGTCCAGATTAAGGAAAATGAATTACTAGAGCGGGAACTTTATTACCCGGACGACGACCGGGGTCTGGCGGCAGGGGTCCGGCTGCGGACGCCTGAGCGATCGGCAGCTTCACATCTGTCCACCGGCCCCCGAAATATGTTAAGGCCTTCCGGAGGGTTCCGGAATACCAGCTTCTGTGAAGTTTATGCCTCCTCTCCAGGTTTCTTACGGATCCAAGACCGCAACTCAGGCACTGGTCAGGGCTTAGGGCCTCTAGTTCGCTGCAGGCTGGACGAGCGGTGCACGGGGAACCCCAGAGGTTTGCCTGAGGGTTCAATGATAGAAGACTGTACGACCCCATTTTAAAGCTGAGCGAACTGAGGTGCGCAAGGCAAGGCTGTAGGCCGAACACCTTGCTAGCAGCCCAACTAGGATGGCGAATTTCTATTGCTCGAATTTCTAATTAAATTCTCGCCAGAACAACCCCGTCCGCAGCCAGTCAGAATCTCACTCTGCACTCGGATTAAAGGGGGATAGGAAACAAAGGACCATCCGCTTTTTAGGTCAACATTTTTAAAGCGAGTAGTGTGTCTTTCGGACGAATCTTGGCTTTGTTCCATCCTCGTCCCCTATCTCCAAATGTTTGGCTCCCAGATCACTTTAAGAATCTGATACAGCTAAGAACTTTCTCCCTAGAAAAAATGCACATCAGCAAAAACACATTACAAGCAACCATGCAATTTCAGGGGCTCTGGACCCACTTGGAGTCTGCCAGTAAAGAAGCCTGCATTAGTGCTGAGCTGGGGCTCGAACCCCAAAGCGGAGCCGCACCGCGCAAAGGAGGCTCGTGCGGAGTTCACGGCTGGAGCGGGCGACGAGAGCAGTGAGGCCTGGACTCGGGCCGGGGCGGGGGGCGGGGGGCCAGGCGGCCTGAGAAGGGCCGCATCGCTAATTGCGGGGATAAACAATCTGTCACGATCCCTCAGCGCGCCTAATAGGCAGACGAGGATGTTGTTTTTAGGCGCCAGCGGCGGCCGGATCAAAGGCTGCAGCCGGCGCATGGGCCCTTGAAGTCGCGCCCCCCCACCAACCCCCGCCTCCAGGGAGCAAACCGCCTGGGCCCGCAGCCCCGGCCCTGCAGCCCGCCCCTCGGCTTCCCGAGCCCGGTCCTGAACCCCACCGTGTCTTCTTTTCAGGTTCGGTCTGGGTTCGTGTCTGCTCTTGCCCCGGGCAGCGGGTTAACCGCGTGCAGACGTTGCAAGGCGAGGAGAGCGCGTCTGCGAAGGGCAAGGAGTCCAGACTGGATTCCGCGTTAGGATAGCGCGGGGCTCCTCCACTGATCTGCCACTGGCTGCGAGGGAAAGGTGCCCGCGGACTCGGAGAAGGGAGTTAGAGAAAGGAAAGAAAATGTCTGTCTCAGGGCGTGCTGTTCGTTATCCCGGGAGGAAGGGCACGAGTTTGGGGGCAGTCAGAGGGAGCATGCTCTGCGTTAATTTTTGTCTGGGCTATTACCGATTTCCTGGCTCGTGGGTTCGGAGAGCTGACAGGCCCGGGGGCTGCGCCTGTTATCTCGCCGCCAGCACTAACCTCGAGGCGCTTCTACCCCGGCATTTCTCCGCGCGGCCGCTGCAGCCCAGAAAGCCGGGCTGTAATTCATGCCTGGCAAGGGCAGGGCTGGCCCGCAGCAGATAAAGCTCGGGGACTGGCGCTTCGCTTCCATCCTCGCCGTCTTCCCTCCCCTCCCCCCTCGCTCCATCTCCCCTCATTCTCCGGCATCCCAAAGCATTCCCCGCCCCCCACAAAGCGCCTCTGGATTTCAGATCCTAAAGATGGATTGTTATTCATCCACTTTCTGGGCAACTAAACTGGTGGTGGGTTTGGGTTTTTTCCCCATACGCCTATTTTACCGGGGTGTGCGGTGGGGGGGAAGGGTGGTGTTGTTGCTAGATATTCCTCGCCCGCAAAGATTAATTTTTAGAGGGACCCCATCTTAAAGATGGTTGTCACTATCTGAGTGTTGCCGCACAGATTGGAAGAGCTGCACGCTGGCCCCTCACTTCAGTATTGGTTGTCGCCTCGGTCGGGTTTTTGTTTACCCCCCTCCCCCCTTTTCCAATGCATTTTGTGGCCTCGGCCCAGGAATCCCGCGTGCATTTTTTAAAATGTGCAGCTCAGTGGGATCCCCCGGCAATTAGCGAGCCCCAAACAGTCCTCTTTAATAGAATGAATGTGCTATGAAAACCGATTACCCGGAACGATTTATTTTGGTGGGAATTCACCAATCGCCAGGAGGGCAGCGGAGGGGGAGAGTGGGGGTATTTTGTGCCGGAGAGGGGTTGGGGGCTGACCGGCAGACGGAAAGCACCGTCACGGGGTCTCCCAATTTGCGGAGGGGGCCTCCCGACTCTGCGATCTCTACTCTTTTGGTGTCTGTCGCCAAGAAGTGAGGGGCTGGGAGTCAGGGTCGGGAAACTGGAGTTACTAACTCCGGGAGGATTTCACAGCTTTTCCGAGAAAAACTCCGAAGCGGTGACAACTCCAGGGGGTCTTCAGCTACTGGCTGAAGATCCACAGCACAGATCCAGGGCAAAACGCTTTCTGCTTTTCTGGGACCTGGCCAGAACTTGTGCCTTTTAAGAGTTTTGGTACCCTTTTTACAAGGCGAAGTCAAAATAAAAAATATTTGTAAAAAGTGTTTCCGCCTTCTTGCTAATTCCTCTGCTAAGTGGGCCCAACTTATGCGTTGAAACTGTCCGAGCGCGGAGGATTTCACCCGGCGCCACGGAGAAATTGACAAGCCCTGCTCCGCGGCTTCTTCCCAGCTTCCTGCCCTGCCCCCACTTGCTTCTTCCCCCTCACGTCCAGGCCTGGGCTTCCTTGTGTCTTTAAATTCGGAAGGGGGTGGGGGGCGCCAGGATCCATGGGGGAAAGAGAGCCCCCCTTTCAAATGGCCCAAATTAATGTGATCGCGACATGAGGGTGCACTTGAGGAAGATGAAAGCGGAGGCCGGCCGGCTCCTCCTAGAGCTCTATAATTATAGATAATATATCCCATTTCAAAGCAATTAGACCAATCAGGCGTAACGAACCACTTTGCTGCCGACGAATAACAAAGGCGCACGGTTATTTAAGCCTGGAGATGTCAGGCAGACCCCGAGGCTCCGGCTCTGCAGCTCTGCCCACCGCGGGCGGAGGAAGGCTCACCCTTCTCCCCTCAGGCTCTGCCCAGCCCGCAGCGGGCCCCTTCTCAGTTCCGGCAGGGGGTTGGAGGGCATGCAGGGAAGACAACTGACATACTGAGTTGGGTGTCAGGCCTCTTGTCAGAGGTTTCACAAACTTTATCTGATTTAATCCTCTCTACTCTGGGAGATAGGTATTATTACCGGCTTTTGTTTTCCAAGTGAAAAAACAAAATCAGAGAGGTTAAGTGTCTTGCTCAGGGTCACACAGCTAGTTAGCAGTGGCGCCAGGATCTGGACGCAGGTGGGTCTGAAACCCTTAAATCCACTCCTTTCACTCCCCGGAGCAGCCTCTCTCCCCGAGCTTTCAAAAGACGAAATGCATTAAAATACAACGGATGATTGCGGTGTTTGGTAGAACCGCCTCCCAGTTCCGCCTCCCATCCAGGAAATGGGTCTTCACGCAGCACTTACTACCCTACTCTCCTGCTCCTACCCTCCCGCCCACCACCTACTTGAGAGTCCTGAACACTGTCGAGTTTTTCCGTGAATTTATCAAACTTTGAGGATCTCAGGTCTCTCTGAGAAGAAAACAGACCCAGGCTGTGAGCCGAGGGCCAAGGACCAATTTTTTTGAGCCTCGATTTGTTGGCTTTAAAATGGGCAGAGAAGGGCAGGGACAGTGAGTGAGCAAGAGACACAGGAAGGCAGAGCTGTCCTGGCCAAAGAGGCACCAAGCCACAGAGAGCTGGGGGAAGGTCCTTCGTGGAGACAGCGACGCTGAGAACCACGCATCCTCCGCCGAAATATTGAGCGAAATGGAAGGCGAGTTGGGGATGCCAAGAAAGGCCCAAGCTGAGATTGGAAAGAGGGGGCATGAGGGGAGCGCAGGGAGAGGGTGTCCCTCGGAAAGGCAGCCTGCGCCTTACCGTCAGGGGGCAGCTGGCGGGGCTGCTGAGCTCGGGGGCCACCCCTTCCCGACCAGGCCAGCCCCTGGGACTGAAGAGGGGTAGGGAGCCGGTGGGGGGAGGGGCGGCCCCGGTCCCCTCTCCCCGAGACTACCCCCCCCCCACATCCTCTTCTTTCTCTAGCACTCTCTCACTCCCGGCTTTGGACATTCCTTCCCTGTGTCCTTCTGTCTGTCTCTCTGTCTGACTCTGTGTCTCCATCTATGAGGTGGATCTCTGTCTCAGTGCGTCTCTCGGTCTCTGCGTGGATCGCGCAGCCTCCGTCTCTTCGCTGTCTGCGCTGTCGCCCTGCTGCGTTGTTCTGTCTCTCTTCCTTACATGCCTCTTTCCCTCCCTGCCTTTCACTTGCTTTCTCTGGAAGTCTCTCCTACCTCCCCCTGCCCCCTCCATAATTATGTCTGCGTCTTTGCCCTCAAGTCACTCCAAAGCTGTTGCAACTCGAGCAAGTTCTTTCTGGAGGCGGTTGGCGATTTCTGGAGCAGCCGGTGCACCTTCCGGAGCCGCAGTGAGCGCCAGCCCCGACCGGGCCCCTGCTGCTCCTGCCGCTAGTGACTTCTTTGGGGCCCCCATTTCCACGTCTGGGGCCCTGCACACTGTACTACTACCTTTCCCCAGGGCCGTGGTGAGGACTGAAAAGGAGAATGGCAAAGGCCGCAGTAGGCCTGGCAGAGCTAGGAGGTGCCAACTTAGAGACCTTTGCCCCCACTGTCCCGAACGTACGATGGAAATGGAGTGTGAACGCAGAGCATCCCAGGGAGGGACGGGAACCATCCCGGAGGGGAGGCAATGGGCACAGCGAGCAGAGCAGTGCATTTGTCCTGGAGAGGCAGTTGGCCCAGCGCAGGGCTCCTAGGCTGGACCCCCGCCACTTCCCTCGTGGCGGCTCATTCCCTTCTTAATGGCTTAGAAATCAACTCCCTCTCGCTACCCGGAGTCTCCACCCTCTTGGCTTACCCTTCAGACCTCCAGGCCCAGGAAAGACCTACACCTTACACTCTGCCCCCCTGCCCTCCGGCCTTTGCCATCCTCGAGCCTGGTTGAGTGACAAGGGGTGCTCACCCTGTGAAGTGATGGAGTGTTTAGGGTAGAGCACAGGTCCAGAGGAGACAGTGGCAGGGACGCCTCCAGCATGCACCAATGTTCAGTCAGTGCTGAGGAGGAAGGGAGGAATGGTGGAGCCCATGCAGTTTGCCTTTCAGATGGAAATCAATAGTAATTTTCAGGTGGGAAAGTTGGGGAAGTGGAGAATCAATGACCCATCCCAGTGACCTCAGTGAGGCCCTGGACAAGTCCCTTCTCTCCCTCAGTCTCCTTCCCCAGCCATAGGCTCTTGCTCACCACAGCCACCCACGCCCTGCCCAACTTGGAGTTGCTATGGGAAAAGGGCAGTCCCCACCCCAGGGGTGGGGTGCTGTGTGACTCTTGTTTGTCCTTGCACTCTTCTGAGCCCAGGTCAGCCCACCAGCCACAGAAGGTGTGCTGAGACCAAGTTGAGGGATTGGTGAGGGCAGGAGGGGGAATGTTAACACTGAAGCCCCCACAGGCTTTCCTTTAGGCCCAGAAGAAAACTCCACGGCTGCAAGAGACTAGAAATTTGGTGTAATACCCATGTTCCATAGGTAGGGAAACTGAGGCCCAAAGAGATGCCATTTTCCCAGGTCTCTGAGCCAGAAACTGGCAGAACTGGTCCTAAATGCAGGTTGTCTGACCCCAATCCAGTGCTCACCCTTTCTTATCTCCAGAAAGGTCAAGAAATCTGGGGCATCCCCCTAAGCCACGCCACCTGTGAGCAGTGGCTTGCACCTTTGCAAACTCCATGTCCACTCGTTAGGACTGGGGTGCAAAAGATTGTAAGATGTGGGGCTTCCTGAAGCACACGCCCTGGTAGGTTCAGAGGGCACCTGTTCTGCCTTCTCAGTGAGGGCGGGTTGGGGGGTGTGGGCTCCGTGCTTGGCTCCATGGGAAGGACGCCGGAGGGAAGGAACCCTCTTTGAGCACCTACTACCTTGTAGCTGCTTCAAATGCACCACCACAGTTAATTCTCACAACGGTCCCCGAGGGGAGCACTCCACTTTCCAGATGAAGAAAAGGACAGTCTGAGAGTTCAAGCAGAGTGATCCGGGTTGCTCACGGGCAGTGGTAGCACCAGAGCTGGAACCAGTCAGCGCCACTGTGCAGGTTCCGCCACCCTGTGCGAGCTGGAGGGGCCCCTGGTTGTGCTCCTTCCAGCCTCGGCGAAGGGTGAGTGGGCCGTGGGCGTTGCAAATGCCCCCCCAGCGCGAGCAGGTTTGGCGCTGGAAGGTGCAGGCCGCTGGGACGACTCCAGTCCCGCGAGTCCCGAGTGCGCGCATTCGCGAGGGCCCCCGGACAGGGCGGAGCCCCGCCCCTCGCCCCGCCCCGCCCCCGCCCCCTGGGCTCCACCCCCGACCTGGGCAAGAGACCGCCCCAGCCTGGATCTCAGGCACTGCATCCTCATCCTAGTAATGGACGTGCTGAGCCCCGCTCTGTTTTCCTCCCTGCAGCTGGGCGAGGAGGATCTGAGTCCAAGGAGACTGGAACTGGGGAGCCGAATACCAGGATAGGGAATAATATTTCCCGTTAATAACAGTGAACACGTATTAAACAATTATTATACTATTGCCAAGCACTGTTCTGAGCTCTTAGCGTGTCATTTAATCTTGACAGCAACTCTATTTTTACCCTTAGTGTATACATGGGGAAACTGGAGTTAAATAGTGTGCACGAGCAAAAGCAAAGATTAAAACAAGTGTTCTGAGATGCCTCTGGCACCCCACGTGATTTCCAGCAAGCCCCACTGCATGGCCGCACCACTTGGGAGGCTCCTATTGTGGCTTCCCCCACGGGGAAAGACAGAGAAAGCTGCTTCCGGATGTCACAGCTCTGATCCCCGCCCGTGGCCATAGGGGAGGCTTGGCAGCCTCCCTGCCAGCGGCAGCTCTCCATAGCCTGTGTATATCCCTGAGACAAGTACAGACCCTGGCATAAAGACAGGACATCAGAGGGGAGGTGACTGCCAGGCACTGTCAGTAGCCCGCCTGGTCCCCTAACCCAGAACACCCCCTCTAGGGCCAGCTGCACTGGGGTGGGGTTAGGGCCAGAGGGCAGAGCCTTGGGGTCAAGGGTGAGGACAGTCCATGGGAATGTTGGTGAAATATTTCTTGAATGACGTTTTAAAAAGAAAGCCGAAGTCACCTCCCTGTGCTGCTTGTTCTGCTGTATTTAAATCTCCTTTGGACTTGAGGATGGATTGTAGCTACCCGCTCCTCCACAGATAGGGGAGCTGAGGCCCAGAGAGGTCGTGCAGAAAGGCGAGTATGGCCTCCAAGTCCAGTGGCTGTCTCCACCCAGCTGGCCTGCCCCCACCCCTACAGTGCTCCCTGGCCTGCTTGTTTCCTCATGTGTGTCCAGAGACAGCCTGTGGGGAGTAGGAGGTGGGCTGGCTGGAAAATGGGACCATGCGGTGGCAGAATGTTCATCCAGAGGCCCCACCTTTCTGGGAAGGCCAAGTTTCCCTCCCTGGGTTTTCTGGTAGAGGAGAGAGAATCCTTCTCCTGATAGTCTCCTCCCCAACTTTTCCCTGCAGGACCCCTCCCCAGGCTAGGGTGCCCCCAGCCCCCTTTGGCTTCTCTTGTCCAAGTCAGGGCTGCAGGACCACCCCACCTGATGGGGACAGTGCATCTCTGGGGAGACCCCCTATCTGATCAAACAGTGGGTCCTGGTCACGATCCAGTTAAGTGAGAATAGATTCTGCCTTATCAGGTTGAGGCTGTTGTCCTGGGGTGGTCCCCTCAGCAGCCAGAGGGTCCCTGTCTGTTTGATTTTCCTGCTCAGACACACTTGTTTAAACAGACCCCTCAGGGCCATCAGTAACCTGAGCTAGCCCAGGGCATAAGTGCCAGGTAAGGGTGGTGGTTCAGATGGTGGGTGCAGGTGTGGGTGGCCGTGAGCACAGAGGTAAGGAAGGTAGCATGGGGAGAGAGCAGGGAGAAGCACCCTTAGAACATGGAGGAGTCTCTGGAGTTTGCTGTGTGGATTCAAATCCTGGCTCCACCCTTTCATCTTTGTGGCCTCTGACAAGTTACTGACCCTCTCTGGGCCTCAGTTTCTCACTATATTGGGGATTAAATTAATAAGAACACCTCTAAAGTTCTGGAAGCTGGGCCAGCATAGTCCAAGGGCTCAGCAATCTGACAGTCCAGATGCCCAGTGAGGCATTTCTGCCATCCCAACCACCCTGGGAGGTGGGTATTTTGGGCTGGTTTATAGGTGAGAGAGCCAGGGTCCAGAAAGGCCAATTGACTTAGGTTGGCCAGTATCTGGAGACAGCATCCCAACCCCACCCTGTGGCCCCAAGCCGGTGTCTTTCCACCCACCACGCCCTGTGGACACCTCCTAGCTTGGGATCATCTGCCCAGCATAGGGAGGGCAGAGCACAGTGCATCTGGGGCTACGGCTCGGCAGCCTCCTTACTCCAGTCCCAGAGGCCTGACCAGGGCCTGCAGGGCTCCGCAGGGTCTGTTCTCCTTCTCCCACATGCCCCAGCATTAGCTCCCGTTCCTTCCCACCCCCACCACCAAGCCTGGCTCAACCCAACAGCCACGCTGGGCTCCTTGCAGTTGGCCAAACGTGCCAAGTACACCCCAGCCTCAGGACACCAGCCTGGCTGTTCCTCTGCCTGACACGCCCTTCCCTCAGACACTCGCATGATCCCTTGCCTCCTCCAGAGTCTCTGCTCAGATGTCGCCTCCTCAGAGACGCTTCCTGCCCACCTTCTCTAAAACAACAGACACTTCCCCCCACCCAGCCACCCCGGCAATCATTTCCAAAATCCTGCTTCATTTTTCCCCACAGTGTGCACTGCCACCCAACATTTCATCATGATCTCTGTCTGCTTGTTTCTTGTCTGTCTCTCCCCGCTAGAAGAACTTCAGCCCTGTAAGGGCAGGTGCTTTGTTTTGCTCCTGGCAGAACAGCACTTAGCCCTTAGCACAGAGACCCAGCACATAGCAGCTGCCCAATAAATATTTTTGACTGACTGAATAAATCTCTCTCAGACTCACTGGGACTTTAGGAAAATTACTGACCTCTTTATGGCTCAGTTTCCTCATCCATAAAATGGGCCTAATAAGTCTATTCACCGTACACTGTTGAGAGGAGAAAATTAGATGAAGCCTGGGAAGTGCCTGGCACTGAGAAAGCCTACAGGAAAAGTTTTTTCCTGACTAAAAGAGGTCAGTAGACTTTCCAGAAGATTCCTGTTATCAAGTGGAGTGATGCAACAGGAACAGCCCTGCTTCCAGGTTTTTATAGCACACCTTGGAAGATAAAGGCACTTCCCATCTGATGTTTTATCCAAGCCTTTAGATGACTTTCTGAGCAGACCAGATGTTTAGGTCTTTTTGCAAGTGGAAGGACAAGGCCCAGAGAGGTCAAGACACTTCCCTGGAGGTCACACAGCTAGGGAGCTCTTTCACATTCCTGAGAGAGCTCTCTTCGTCCTGCTCTACATACAAGGGGCTGGCAGCTCATGGGCTGACAGCCTTGGATCTTACCCCACTGAGCTCTTAGGGAGGGTAGGTCCAAGTAGGGTGGCTCCTTTGCAGGGACAGCTGCCAGGCAGTTTCTCTTGGCAGGACGCTGGGCTAAGGGTGGCCCCTGGAGGTGTGGGCCTGAAGGAAGTGTCGGTGTTTGGCCCTGCCTGGTGGAGGATAAGCTGGTCCAAATGGAAGGAACAATAGGGCAAAGGTGGGCAGGTGGGAAGGTACAGGGAGTGCAGGGTGGGAGGTGACCCCGAGGCTCCGGCAGCCCATCCTGCCTTCTGGCATTCCCAGATATTTTGAGCTTTTGGTCCGAGGACAGCATGAGGCACCCCAGTAATAACAGTTGTTCAGCTGCCCTCTCCAGCCCTCACTACCCTGATTACAGCCCTTCCAGAAAAACAGAGGTAAGCCCAGCATGCTTCTCCCCACTTCACAGGCAGGAGTAGTAGTTGTGCTTTCTGAGTGCAGAGAGGAAAACCCTCTCCCTGGCTGTCCTGGGGCTGGGCGGTGATTGTTGTAGCCTTTGGTTGCCTGTGAGGTGTGTCGAGGAGTTTCCATCTTGAAAGGCAAATTTGGAAGAAGGATTTGGGCTGACATTTAGGCTTTAGCCTCACAACACAAAGAAGGGCAGTGAGGACGGGAGGAAGAGAAGGAATTCTGGCTCTGTGTGAAGCACTTTCATTATCTTATTGCATGTGCCAACAACCTTATACCCAGGCACTATGAACCCATTCAACAGATGACAAAACAGAGGCACAAGAGGCTTTGCTCTATGGCACAGAGCTTAGTGAACAGTGTTTGCTTCTCACATGTGGGGCATATGGAGAAAATTAATGGCATAGTAATTACCACCATGAACTTGCCAAACACCTACTATGGGCTGGCTCTTTACACACACCACCTCAATTAGTCGGTGGGGTTTGCCCTGTGGTCTTCATCTGGCACAAGGAGACAATGACAGGAGTAACTAGTAACTCGCCCCAGGTTGTTCTGCTACTGGGGGACCAGGGAGGATTTCAGCCTCTAAAAGAGTCTCCTCAAAGAGGAAGCTGCCACTTTGTGGGAAGACCGGGGAGGCTCATGAAACCAGAATGAAAGGAAGCACGTTTTGTGTTGCCTTTTTCGCTGGCAGGAAAAGCCCCCCGGGATTGCCCCCTCCCCACATGTGCAAGGACATCAAAGGCGGGACACAACTGCTCTGGAATCCCAAGCCATCAGCTGGGTCTCAGCGAGGGAGGGAGCCCAGATGAAAGGGAGAGAGAGGGAGGAAGACAGAGCGGGAAGCGGAGGAAATGAGGGCGCATCAAAGCGGCCCCTCTGTCCTGCCCCGCCCAGGTTGGCTGTGGGGTGCGGTGGGGGCTGGGGTGGGGACCCTCAAAGAGGAGCCTTCAAGGAACTCAGCCAACTTCTACTGAATGTAGGGCCCTGACACGGGAGATCTGGGGCTTCCCAATGAGAACTTGAAAAATCGGTGCTTGTAATAATGCTGTGGAATAAAAAATCTCACCAGTGCACTTCACTGACTAGGCACCGCTCATGCCTCACATCCAACCTGTGAGGTGGGTGTCTTGGTCCCATACCTCCAGGAGAATGGTTAAGTGACTTGCTGAAGGTCACTCAGCAAAGTGGCATCCCTACTGTATGTCAGGGTCTGTGTGAGTGTGGGCGAGGGCTCTTTAGGCCCGCTGCCTGGGACTTTGAGTGGAAGTTGTCCTGTTAGGAGGTGTATTCATTTCCTAGGGTGGCCATAACAAAGTACCACAAATGGGATGGCTTAAAACAACAGAAATGTGTTTTCCCACAGTTCTAGAGGCTAGAAGTCTGAAATCAAGGTGTTGGCAGGGCCATGTTCCTCTGAGACTCTGGGTAGACTCCTTCCTTGCCTCTCCTGGCTTCCACGGTTGCCTGCAATCCTTGATGTCCCTTGGCTTGCAGCAGCATCACTCCAATCTCTGCCTCTGTCTCATGTGGTGCCCCTGTGTATGTCTTCACATCACCTTCCCTCTGTGTGTCTGGGTTCAAATTTCTGTCTTCTTATAAGGACACCAATCATACTGGATTAAGGGCCTGCCTTCCTCCAGTGTGACCTGACCTCAATTTGATACTTCTGCAAAGACCCCATTTCCAAATAAGGTCACATTCACTGGTAGCAGGGGTTAGGACACCAACATATCTTTTGGGGGGGACACAATTCAAGCCATAACAGGACATATGTGTCTCCTCTTCAGCTCACAGAGAGCTCTGTGATGCTGCTGGACACCTGGCTGTGAGAGCAGCTGGCTCAGAGCAGAACAATGGTAGTAACAACCTGCAGGTCCCCAGTCCCTTTAGATGGCACAACACATACACCTCCTTTAGCAAAGATTTTGTATTTTAGCTGGACTGGCATGATTACCCCCATTTTACAGGTGAGGAAATTGAGGTTTGGAAAGGTTCGGTAGCAAAGCTTAAATCTGCAACAGTATCTGTCTGACTCCAAAACCCACCACCGTCCCCCCCGACCAGGGCTTGGTGTAGGCAGGCAAGGGTTAAGGCTGTGGCGCGGCAGGTGGGTGTCCAGGCTCTGCTGACTCACTGAGGGCGATGCCACCGCTCCAGCCCTGTCCGTTGCCTGGGAGCTGATTAAGATGTCACAGAAGATTACGCTGTCAGGTGCAAGAATCACGCTCCAGGAGGGGTGACGACCAGGCCGGGAGGGAGGTTACCCTGACAACGGAGATGGGACATCCATGCAGAGCAGTGTCACAGCCTAGTGAGAAGGGCTTGGGGTTCAGGGTCACCTGTCCCGGATACAAAATCTGGCCCCTCGGCTCCGCAGCTAGGTGACCTTGGGTGAAACAGCTCACCTTTCTGAACTTCCTGTTCCTCATCTACAAGGTGGGGGGGAATAATTCCATTCCCATGTGGCTCAAATGGGTTAGGCCAAGAAATCCCCACCTCTGCGAGCATCTGCCCGATGGTGGCACCCAGGGAACCCCAGGCAGGCATTAGCTCCGGAGCCAAGGCTCAGGCGTGGGCAGGCTTGCCCAGGGGTGGCAAAGAAATGGCGCCAAGCCACCTCGCTGCCAAGAGCGGAGACCGCTGAGGACGCAGGCTCACCTGGCAATGGGGACCCTGGTAGCAGCCTTTTGTGTGCCAACAAGCGGGAGCAGGAGCGGGAGGGACTCTTCCCCGAATCTTCTAGACTTTCTTTCAAATAGTGCTGACCACAGCACATATTCACTGTCTATTCATTCGTCGCTTTCCCAATCCAGCCATGAACCCTGTCTTTTCAGATCCCTAAACCCAGCATTCTGCTGAATAAAGGTTTAAGTGCATGAAGGGATGAATGAAGGTATTTTCCCAAATTCCCCCTCTACCCCTCAGAACTAATTTCTCCTGTCTTTGAGGCAGAAATAGTCCTTCTCCTCTGCAAAGCTACCCCTCCCCGTGCCCTTATTCCTGCTGCTCTCATTTCCCACGTCCTGGCTTCACTCACCCACCCGTCTACACCCCCACCTGTTCACCCACCCGCCCACCCATCCAGGCAGCACCGTCACGTCTCTGAGCCACGTCCCATGCTGGGTCTGCAGGGTCAAGGCAGACTGACCCCTGGCCCTCGCGAGTCCTCTCCCAGTCCCGTAGGGGTGCAGGATGTGAGCCACCCCTGTGATACATAGAGCACGTGCAGGCCATCTGAGGGCAGAAGACACTGCAGAGGAAGGAGAAGTGATGTTCTGCTTGGGAATCAGGGAAGGCCCCTGGGGGGAGGAGGAGGAGGATGTGGGCACAAGAGGCAAGCAGGGAGGCGATTGGGAAGCCCCTCACTCTCCCACGGCCCCCACCACGTGCTGATGCCTCCTCCCCTTTGCGAGCCCTCACATAGGTTCAGAGAGGTCAAGTAACTTCCTCCAAGTCACCCAGCTCATAAGTGGCAGAGCTGATTCGAGAAGCTCAAACGTCAGCTTCTCAGAAAGGCCTTCCCGACCACCTCTGTGTGTCTCAGACTGTTTTTTGTCACTCCTGGTCCTATCTGTGCCTGCTATCTCTCTCCCCTGCTGGAGGGCCAGCTACACGTGGGTGGGGCCTGGCTTGCGTCTGCTGTGTCCCTAGCACCTGGAACACAGTAGGTGCTCAGAGACATCTTTCCTGAGACGCTGCGGAGGCACTCGTCCCTGGTTCTGGGCCAGGGACTGTCACCCAGTCCCCAACCTCATTTTTGCTCCTGGTACCTCCTCCTCAGGGGACTGATCTGCCGTCAACAGTCAGCCACCTTTGCCCACCTTCAAGTGTGCGAGGCTGACGTGCAGGCGCAGTGCCCCCTGGCCAGGGCCAGCAACCCTGCTGCGAATTGCTGATCATCTTAGGAGCCACACACCTTGCAAGCAGATAATTGAGAAGATTACCCCGAGATGGTACTCACGGGAGCTTGATTTATTGTGCGTCATCCCTATTTCAGCGTTTTTATTAGAAATTGAAGAATTGCCTCCCAACTTGAGGCTGCGTTTAACCTCCGCCAGCCCTGCACACCCGCGCTGCTCCCAGGGCATCTGCAGTCCCTGAGCACCAGAGCTTTCAACATGACCCGTGACAGCAGCAGCAGCAGCCTGAGCTGTTCTCTCCCCAGAAATGGAGCCTTCCCCTTCTCCTTCTCTCCTCTGCCCTCTCTCCTTTCACTTCTCGCTCCCCTGCCCTGGCCTCCTTTCTGTCCTTGGGGGCTGTGAGGGGAGTTGCAAGCAGGTGCTCTGGAGCTAGACTGTCTAGTCAGGGGGATGCAGAGGGGGCTGGATGGAGAGCAGGATGTGCTCACAGTGGGGTGGATATTACCTAGGATCCACCTTGCAGCCTTAGCATCCTCTGGGGTCCAGCTCAAAAGCTCCCCCGCCATGAGGCCCTCCTGATTCAGCTATTTCCCATCTGGAAGTGGGGCTTTCCCATGTTTCCAGACGGCTTGGTTGGTGCCTCTGTTGGTAGCACCCCACCCTGCCCGCCTAGCATTGGAGTCGCTGTGTTCACGCTCTGTCTGTCCCGTCTCCTTCAGAGCAGAGGCTCGTGGTCCGTGGGGGAGCCATAAGGAGGCCAGGGAGTCGGGGAGGATGGCAGGCACTTGAAGGGGTGGCGGATGATGTGTTGCAGGCCAAAAGTAAGATCAGCTAGGGACTGGTGCCATAATCCAAGGGAAATTACTGCACAGGTAAGCACAGCGTTTAACGTAACAGCTGTGTGGCTTTGGGCAAATCACTTTACCTCTCTGAACCTGTCATTCCTCCTTTCTACTGTGGTGATGATAACACCCACCTTACTGGACCAGCAGCATTGGGAGCACCTGCCAGCTTGTGAGAAACACAACCCCACAGGCGCCGCCCCCCCCCCCCCACCTTGGCCTGCTGAATCAGGAACTATGGTGGTGGGGCCAGCAATCTGTGTTCCAGCAAGCCCTCCCGGAAGTTAGGATGCATACTTGAGGTTGCAATCCCTGCCTTACAGCACTGCTGAGAGCAATGTATGAGACGATGCGGGTGCAGTAGTTGGCACAATGAGGCACACGGAACTCCACGGTCCCTTCCTCTATGCTGCACTGATGAGGCCACGCATATGGTTCTGATGGGGAAGGCGCTGGCCAGCAGAAGTGTGTGTTCTGCAGCCATGGGGCGGGGCCAGCAGTATCAGGTGATCGGCAGAACGCCCTCTCTCCTTCCCCAGGCACACCCGGGACTCACGGAAGGAAATGCAGCCCCACGGGAGAGACCCTGGGGGTTCCTGTAGTTGGTGATCTGCCTCCTTCCCACCATAGTCAGTTCATTTCTGTTCACTAGATCTGCCTTCCCTCAGAGAGATGGACAGGGCATGCTTCCTGCCCTCAGCAGGGCTGGAGCCTGGGAGGTGTGCAATTAACTGACACCAGGTGCCTGGGTGAGGGGAGGGAAGGATTGTTTCTGAGTCTCCACTGTGGACCAGAGACACAGGGAGAAGGCCATGTGATGACAGAGACAGAGGGTGGAGTGATGCGGCCAAGAGCCAAGAATTGCCAGCAACCACCAGAAGCGAGGAGAGGCATGGAACAGATCCTGCCCTGGACCTTTCAGAGAGATCATGGCCCGACTGACACCTTGATTTTGGACTTCTGGCCACCAGGACTATGGGAGAATAATTTTCTGTTGTTTAAAGCTACCTAGCTTGTGGTACTTTGTTATGTCATCCCTAGGAAACTAATATAGATTTTGTTTTAGTCCTTCAAAGAATGCCATAAATAGGGCATATTATTCCCCATTACACAGATGAGAAGACTGAGGCTCAGAAAGGTTAAGTGCCTTCCCCAGGGTCACTCAGCACCGAGGGATCACCAGGATCCCAAGGTGGATGTGTCTGCATCCAAACAGTGCATGTTCCAGGGGTGACTGTGACCAGCAGCCTCCTCTGATCTGAAACCCTCTTCTTCCTCATCTTCACCCCCTTCCTCTCCCCAGGGTATTTCTCAGGTGGTCCTTTCACACTTCAGCATTCTCTCAGGCTGTATAACTTGAAAATGCCGCCCTTACACGGGAATAACTCCCATCCTCCACACGGCTCAGCCCCTCACTACTCAGACTGCGGTCCCCAGGCCAGCAGCAGCCTTTCCTGGCAATTGGCTGGGAGTGGTTAGAATCCCAAGGTCCTCCCAGGTCTCCTGAAACAGAATGGGCATTTTAATGCCATCCCCACACAACCTGCATGCTCCCTGGAGTCTGAGGAGCAAAGGCTGCAGAGCCCTTGGACAGCCATGACCCCCTGGGCGTTTGGACTGGCCCAGCCTATGCCCGGAAGGGTAGTGTGGGCAGGGTCAGGAGGAACGGGTCTGTCTTCTCCGAGTGGAGCCCTGGTTTGACTCCGGCTCTGCCACTATGGTTGTGTGACTTTGGGTCAGTTGAGTCACATGTCCACACTGGCAGGTAACGGAACCAAGCTCCTTCACAGTGTGGCTGTGGACACTGAGTGGCTTCATTCAGGTGACAGCCGAGTGCCCCCAAGTGCAGCCTTCATGGGGGCAGGGGTTGAGCTGGAGAAGTTCCTGGGACTTGTAGAGAGTTGTCCTCAAGCCCCCCACCCCCACCCCACAGACATCCTCCTTCCCTGTGTCCAGCGAGGTGCCTGAGGTCTGGATGCCTGGCCACGGGGGGCGGTAGGGGGTCCGCTCCAGGCCTGCTGGCTCGCACCTCGCCATTGTGCTCCGTGGCTCCACTCTCCATGCCCCTTGCCCACGGGCCTCTTCCTCAGTCTGGCCTCATCCCCTCTGGGCCCCTCCCTCCTTCCCTGTCTCTGCTCCCCGTGCCCCTCTCTCCTGTCCGTCCCCCCATCCTATCTCAGCAGACACATGGCTGGGCTGGCGCTGGGATGGTGGCCTGGGTGTGGGCGGAAATCCTTGGTGAGGGCCCCGCACAGCCTGCCTCCTCGCAGGTGTCTTCCAGAGCCTCCAGTCCCTTCCTGACGCCTTTTATCCCCGCCAGCGTATTTGCTGACACAAACCGCTGGCGCCGTGTGCAGTTGCCTGTCCATCTCGGCCCCTCTACCCGCCTCTCCCCGTCCCTGTCTCTCCCTGTTCTTGTCTCTTGCTGTGTGTCTGTGTCTGTGTTTCCAAGTCTCTCCCTCTTCTCTCACCATGGAAACTGATTTGAATTCTGACTTCATCCAAATGATTACAAACAGGAGGAGAAAACCCACGGGCCAGGCACTTGGGCAAGGCAGCTCAGCCGGCAGCCGAGTTAGAGGCTCTATTTCCTTCCTCTGGAGAGGGGCTGGGGTGCCCCCTGCAGCCCCCACAATGGGCAGCCTGTGATGCCCTTTCTCACCCACCCCCTGAGGGTGGAGGAGGGAGGAACGACAGGCTCCAAGGCCCTGGCGTGAGAGGACCTTGTGATTCAGGCTGGTCTCCGAGGCCTGGGGCCAGCCTGACCTGGCCTTCGGGGCTGCACTTCATCTCCTTGGATCCTTTCATCCAGCAGCAACAGTTTTGGGTTTTACGGGGACCAGGCCCAGGGGCTCTGGGGAGGAGGGAGTGGAGATCACCGCCCTGAGGCAATGCAGAGCCTGAGGATTGCGTTTGCCTGATTCCTGTTCCCCAGCTCCACGGAGACACAGCTGGGGGGCGGCTTAGCCTGGCCTCTTTCATCACCTGGGTCTTGTCTCTCTCTCCATCCTTGTCCCTCCCCAGGGACAGACCTGCTATCACTCAGCCCTTTCAAAAGTGAGACCCCTTCGTCCTCCACTGCTCATTCAGCTCTGAGGTTCAGTGAGTCAGGATGAGGGTTTCCAAGATAGGGGATAGGCTTACGCGAGTTAAAAGGCTTGATTAAGGAATAGAGGAAAAGAGGTGTAGTGTTTCTTGCCCCTGCTCCGGGTCTTAAAAGTGAATGTTTTTATCCTAATCCTGAATCAATCAGCCACAATCTTGGTTTGCAACCTCCAATCCTATTGTTGGATACCCTCCTCCTTAAAACACACACACACTCTCACACACCCATCACACGCAAGCACAGACACACACATTCACACATGCACACACGCAGACACGACTCACTCGCATAGTGAGTGACGCACGCATACACACACTCACACACAGCCGCACGCTCACATTCATTCCCTCAAATACACACACTCACAAATACGACATACATACAAAAACACGCAACTCACTCACACATTCATGTGCACTCACATACACATACACACAGAATTTCCCTGGCTGTATACAAACATACAACTTACACACACACAAACACACAGAATTTCCCTGGCTCTAATTGAGCGCATAATAGACTCCCAAGGTTGCTAACGCTATGGGGAACCTCAGAGGCCCCCTGGCCCAGGGATGGCAAACTCACTTGCCCCTGGGGCAGGCTGACATGGGCCAGGTGGGACTCTGCTGACTGGAATAAGACTGGGGAAGGAGACAGCCAACTCTCAGCACAGCCGTTGGGGGGTGTGCGAGTCCTGACCTAGACTCACCCATCCTGCTGATGTGTTAAGAGAAGACCTGAATTTTTATTAGAAATACACCAATTTTAAAATTTTGGCCATTAATTCAACTAACAGCAATAGCAATCGCTCTTCAAGTTAGACCTGTCCTTGGGGGCAGCTAATTTAGGACCTCTTAGTAGGGCCAGTGTCCCCATTTCACAGGTAGGGAAACTAAGATTCAGAAAGGAAAGTGCCTTTTCCAGGGTTGCTCAGGAAAATATTGACACAATAAGGAATAGAGCCAAGATCTTTTGGGGTTTCTCAACAATTTGAATCTGGTAAGTCTAGATTATTCACCAAATAAATAAAGTTTATTGAGGCAGTCGCCTGCCTCCCTTAACAACAGCTCAGATGTCACTTACCCAAACTGTTCCATCCAAATGAGCCCTGCACTTGGTGCTGCCGTCTCTTCTTATCCCACAATCTCGTTTTAGCGTCTTCATAGCAGTTCTTGTGATTGTAAATGACCTTCATTTGCCAGCAGTTTACTTTTTGTGACAGGCAATAGCACTGTTCTCTCTGCAGCTAGTCAGAGAATGGGAAGACAGCCTTTCCTTGTCCCTTGTGGGTGGATTCAGCCATGTGACTGTGAGCAGAAGTAAATCATGTCACTTATAGGTGAAAGATTTCATAGCTGTCAGGAGAGCCTCCAGAACACAGGCATGGTGGCCAGCAATGTTTGAGAGGTGGCTACCCCAGAGAGTCTGGTCCCTGAGTGATGAGCAGAGGCCCCCTGGTGACCCAGGGTGGATGTGCAGCATGAGCAAGAAATAAATCTTTGTGATTAAGCATGGAGATTGAGGGGCTGTTTGTTACTGCAGCATAACCTATCCTATCCTGACAGATACACTTAAAAAAATTAAAGACAATATTTTTGGTTCACAGCAAAATTGAAAAGAAGGTACAGAACTATCCCATATGCCCCCTGCACCCACACATCATAGCCCCCCCAAACCTATATTGACACATCATTATCATTCAAAGTCCTTAGTTTACATTAGAGTTCACTCTTGTGTTACACATTCTATGGGTTTGGGAAAATGTATAATGACACGTATCCACCATTGTAATATCATACAGAGTATTTTCATTGCCCTAAATTTTCTCTGTGCTCCACTTGTTCATCTTTCCCTCCCCTCTAACCCTTTGCAACCACTCACCTTTTTACTACCTCCCTAGTTTTGCCTTTTCTAGAATGTCATACGGTTGGAATCATACGGTGTGTACCCTTTTCAGACTGGCTTCTTTCATTTAATAACGTGCACTCAAGTTTCCTCTTTTTCTTGTCTTTTCATGGCTTGATAGGTCATTTCTTTTAGCACTAGATAATATTTCATTGTCTGGATGTGTCACGGTTTATTTATCCACTCACTGAAGGACATCTTGGTTGCTTCTAAGTTTTAGCAATTATGAATATAGCTGCTATAAACATCTGTTTGAGGGTTTTGAGTGGACACAAATTTTCAACTCCAACTTGGTTGCTGGATCATGTGGTAAGAGTATGTCTAGATAGCTGCCAAACTTTTTTGGCAAGTGGCTGTACCATTTTGCATTTGTGTCAAAACTGAACGAGAGTTCCTGGTGCTCCTCATCCTCACTAGCATCTGGTGTTGTCAGTGTTCTGAATTTTGGCCATTCTAACAGATAAATGGTGGTATCTTATTGTTGTTTTAATTTGCATTTCCATGATGACATATGATGTGCAGCATCTTTCATATGCTTATTTGCTGTCTGTATATCTTTTTTGGTAAGATGTCTGTTAAGGCCTTTGGACCATTTTCAAATCAGGTGGTTTATTTTCTTATTGTTGAGTTTTAAGGGTTCTTTGTATTTTTGGATAACAGTTTTTATCAGATATGTCTTTCACAAATATTTTCTCCCAGCCTGTGGTTTGTCTTTTCATTGCCTTAGCTATCATTTGCAGAGCAGAAATTTTTAACTTTAATGAAGTCCAGTTTATAATTCTTTCTTTTATGGATCATGCCTTTGGTGTTGTATCTAAAAAGTCATCACCAAACCTGAGGCCACCTACATTTTCTCCTAAGTTAGCTTCTAGGAGTTTTATAGTTTTGTGTTTTACATTTAGGTCTGTTATACATTTTGAGCTAATTTTTGTGAAGTGTGTAAAGTCTTTCTCTAGATTCATCTTTTTTTTTTTTTTTTAATGTGGATGACCAGTTCCAGCACCATTTGTTAAAGACTATCTTTTCTCTATGGTATTGCTCTTGCTCCTTTGTCAAAGATCAGTTGACTGTATTTATGTGGGTCTATTTCTGGACTCTCTTTTCTGTTCCATTGATCTATTTGTTTATTCTTTCACCAATAATACACCGTCTTCATTACTGTAGCTTTATAGCAATTTTGAAGTTGAGTAGTATTAATCCTCCAACTTTGCTCTTCTCTTTCAATATTCCATTGTCTGTTCTGGGTCTTTTGTCTCTCCATATAAACTTTAGAGTCAGGTTGTCAATATCTATGAAATAAATTCCTGGGACTTTGATTGAGATTGCATTGAATCTGCAGATCTAGTTGGGAAGAACTGACATTTTGACAATATTGTGTCTTCTTATCCATGAACATGGGAGATCTCTCTATTTGTTTAGTTCCTTTTTTATTTCTTTCATCAGAGTTTTGTAGTTTTTCTCATACAGAAAATGTTTTGTATATGTTTTGTTAGATTATACCTATATTTCATTTCTGGAGATGCAAATGTAAATGGTTTTGTGTTTTTAATTTCAAATTCCACTTGTTCTTTGCTGGTATGGAAGAAAGTGATTGACTTTTGTGTATTAACCTAATAAGTAAGTATGCAACCTTACTTATTAGTTCCAGGCGGTAGTTTTTTGGGGCTTTTTTTTGTTTGTTTGGTTTTTGTTTTCTTTTTGTGGACTAATACACATTTTAAATGCTCATTTCCCACTCCTGCAACATGGGGAGAGACAGTGCCTGTTTGTTAACTGTTGGTTTTTAGCACAACAGGTTTGGTCTAGGCACTTAGTAAATGCCTGGCATTTAGTAAATATTTAATATTGGTTGAATGAATGGATGCATAAACTAGGGTAGTGCCTAACAGCACAGCCTTTCAGAACAAGACAGACTCAGCTTGGAAACCCAGCTCTGCAGTGAAAATTTTAGCAAGTAACAACTTGTCTGAGCCTTACTTTTATCTTCTGTAAGAGGAGGACACTATGAGACCCACCTCATGTGGTGGATATCAAGTGGACATTGATATCATTCACAATGTATTCTCAGCACTGAGCCTGGCCTGGGTAAATGCTCATAAACAGGAGTGATAGTCTCATTAATGTAATTAATGTGATTGATTTAGCCCAGGGAGGTAGTTCTCAGAATCTCTCCAGGTGCATGTTACAATTCCCAGTCCAGGGCCCCAATCCTAGAGAGTCTAATTCAGTATATCTGGCCCAGAGCCCCTTAATGTGCATTTTAAACAAAACTGCTAGTGATTCTGCAATAGCTGCACTTTGAGAAAGCTGGCCTAAGTTTTCAGTGGGGAGACTGATGGCCTATTCAGGAAAGATAGAAGGCTTGGTCTACCTACATTTAATTTGGCATTTGACAAGGCCTCAGAATTTCCTCATGATAATAACGCTGAAACCAGACTGTTCCAAGCACTGCTCATGCACCAAGCTCTCTGCTAAAGTGGCTAACAGGTCCCAGCTCATAGCAACCCAAGAGAAAAGTATTACCATCCCCATCTACAGATGAAGAAACTGAGGCTCAGAGAGGGATGGGAATTGCCCAGACATACCCAGCTAGGGAGTGATAGAACCTCTGGGAAGCTCAGCCCTGAGCACTGTGGCCTAATGAATGACCCAGCCTGTGAACATCATCGACACAGATGAGAAGGGTCTCATGTCAAATTCTGCAGGGATCCCCAAAGATTCTGAGTGGTAGAAGGGGCTTATCAAGATGAAATATGGTGCAATTCAGTTTAAACACTGATATTTACTTTTAAAATAAAAAGCTTTATTGAGATATAATCAAATACAATAAAACATATATTTAAAGTGCACAATTTTAAGTTTTGACACATGTAAACACCCATGAAACCTTCGACATAACCAGAATCATGAACATGATATTTATCTTTATCTGCTCCTGCTGTCATGACAAAATGCAACAGACTGGGTGGTGTAAACAACAGAAATTTATGTATTCACAGTATGGAGGCCAGAAGTCAAGATGCCAGCAGGGTTGGTTGCTCGTGAGGGCCCTCTTCCTGGCTGGCAGGCAGCTGTCTTCTCGCTGTGGGTTCCTTTGGCCTGTCCTCGAGTTTTTTTCTCTTCTTATAAGGACACCAGTCCTGTGGGATTAGGACGCTACCCTTATGACTTCATTTAAGCTTAATTACCTCTACAAAGGCCTTCTCTCCAAATACAGTCACATTGGCAGTTAGGGCTTCAACATATGAATTTTGGGGAGACACAAGTCATTTCACAGCAATATTTAACTTTCAATACTTAATTGCTTATCCAAGTATGGATAGAAATTTTTGCCCATAAAAGTTTATTGTGGAATTACTATCATAGTGAAAAATCAAAACCACTTAAATGCCTAACCATGGGAGAAAGGAAATTATGGTGCATCTGTGTAGTAAATTATGAATGTAAACCTACCTTTAGAATACTACCTGACAGTAAGTGCTTAAAAAAGTTAAAAAATTATGCTTGTGAAGAGTTTCTAATGCTGTGGTGAAATGCTAAAGATATGGTATTGAGTGAAAAAAGCAGGATTTAAAATGGCATTAGAATCCCAATTCTAACCACTTATACAGCAAATATAAACACAGAGAAAAGACTAGAAAATATAACTATTTTAACAGAGATTATCCTAGAGTGATGGGATTAATAGAAATTATATTTGTTGTTTTAAATACATTTCTTTAGTTCCTTGGTTCTCTAAAATGAAGACATACTCCTTCTATAATGAGGGAAAAAATTCATATTTGCAAATAAGCACAGCATTGGAAAACTTAAGGGCACAGCAATGAGAGAAGAGGTATGTGGCTCGTCAGAGGTTCATGGCAATTACCACAAATGATTAAAAGAATAAGACAGATGTGGGTTTGAACCACAGATTCAAATAGATGTGTAAGTCTGGGGCAATTCAGTTAGATGTCTCTGGGCCTCAGTTTCCACATCTGTAAAATGGGTCATAATGAGTACCTTGGGAGCACGCTTTGAGCTTTCATCGAGTGTAGTTTCATCCTCGCTTTTCCTGTCTCCATCTTCCCTGCTCTCTCTTTCATCTTTTGTCTGTTCTTTACCTGACTGATTATTTCTCTCATTGATCCAATCAATATTTATCGACACAGTTTATTCCAGGCTCAGACTCGCTTCTGAGGATGCAGTGATAAATCAGACATTTTCCTTTTGCCCTTGAGGAGGAGGAAAGGTCCACAACGAGCCAGGGCAGCCCAGGGCTCTTGGGCCCAACCGCTTCTCCTCATCACAATGCCATGAGCACTCACTCCGCCCCAGGAAGACACCATCTTACCTGGCTGAGCCGTCAGGTGGAATGAGTTGGGGGGGTGACCACAGAGCCCTCTACGAGCAAGATTTGGACCATCGTCCTACTTCCACCCAGGGAGCTAGGGATGCTGCAGATGGCTTGCATAACTCTGAGGTCAGAGGGACCCCAGCAAGGGCAGACATCTGATCCAGGTCTGGAAGGCTAAGCAGGGCTTTAATTAACTGGGAAAATGCAGGGAAGAGGGAACAGCATTTTCAAAAGGTCTGGGGTTTGGGCCGGCATTGTGTGCAGCGTAACTAATTTTGGATGGAGTGGAACCGAGGATACAAGGGCAGCATTTGGGGATGGCTAGGGTTGGGGGTGGTAGAGGTAGGGGCGGGAGCCACTTCCCAAAGTGCTTTGTAGATGGGGTTGAACAATCATTTCTTTAACCCAAAGGCAATGGGGAGCCATGAGGTTTTCGTAGGCAGAGACACCTGTGGCTCAGTGACGAGGCTGGGTGGGGAGAGAAGGAAGCCGTGCTGTGATATGGGGAGGGCAGTGTGGGTGGCGGAGGGGGAAGCTCCGGCAGAGGAGGAGCAGGAAGGACTGGCAAGGCTGGTGATGAGCTGACGAAGGCGCAGAGACAGCGACTGCCCAGCTCCTGGGGGAGCCAGTGGACCAGGGTGGCCCCCTGTAAGCCGGGAAAAGATGGAGGAGGGAGAGGAGGGAGGGGGAGAGCGAAGAGGAGGGGGAGGGAGAGAGGAAGGAGCGCGAGGGGTCAGTTTCCTCCTCGGGGGGTGGGACTCTGCCTGGTGAGGTGGGAGCCTCTTCTCCATGCCCTTGGGTGACCTTCCCTGGCCTTCAGAGGTCCTGCCAGGCTTAATAAGGGCCTGTAATGTGCAGAGACCGTCAATTACGGAGATGAGTTTATTTTGAAGTCCAAGATAGGAATGGCTGTGTCTCAACCAGGTATGTGTTTACACCTCCAGGCCAGTGATGCCACAAATAAACATTTTGTCTCGGCCTCAGAACGGAGCCCTGGGTCCTGGTTGGGGAGAGCACACATTTATGGGGCCCCTACTGTGTGCCAGGCAGTGCCAAGCGCCCAGGATGAGTGCAGGAACTCTGTCCTGGAGACCTTCGTTGTCGGAGTGTGGGGGTAAGGCAGGGTGACAGGTGAAGGCCACGGCAGGCACGTCATCAGCGTTGAGACAGAGGGAAGACTTGGGGCCAGGGGGCCCAGGGAGGCTTCCCAGAGGGGAGAGTCTCTGCTGAGGATTGGAAGAGGTCAGGCGGCTGCAACAGCATGAGCAGGGAGCGTGACGCCCCGTGAGGAACTGTGTGTACCAGTTTCCTGTGGCTGCTGCAACAAGTAACCATGGTCTGGGTGGCTTAGAACAGCAAAAATTTTTGCCCTCATGGTTCTGGAGGCTAGATGTCCAAAATCAAGGTGTCGGCAAGGCCACTCTCCCTCTGGAGGGTCTAGGGGAGGGTCCTTCCCTGCCTCTTCCAGCTGCTGGTGGGTGCCAACAACGCGAGTGATGCTGTAGACGCATCGCTCCAACCTCTGCTCCTGTCTTCACCCGGCATCTTCTCCCGTGTCCCGGGGTCTCTTCTTCTCTTGTAAGGACACCAGTCATCCAGTATGATCTCATCTTAATTACATCTGTAAAGACCCTATTTCCAAATACGGTCACATTCACAGGTTCCGGGTGGACATGAAGTTGGGGGGAGAGTACAAACTGTGAACAGCTCAGTGTGACAGAGACTTTCATCAGTGATGGGGACGGGGTGCTGGCCTCGGAGCGGGATTCCCCTGCCGAGCAATGGGGGGGGCACTAGGTTTTAATCTCTGAAAGGCTGTCTCAATTCATGGGGCTCTGTAAGCATCGGCCTCATGCTTGCTGACGTGTCTACAGCCCTCTGACGCCCTTCAGATTTATTCCTTGGCGGCAATTAAGGTGGAAAAATGTGGCGAGGCCAGAGGGAGGTTCCTGCTGTCTGGGATTGTTTTTCTTCTTCCTACAGAGCACCTGTCTCTGAAAGATGGTGAGGCCCCTGCTCTCACTCCAGGGAAGACCCCCTGCCTTTGTCAGCCTGGGCCTGGTTCTCGCACTTGCAGATTGTCTTCGGCTCCCCCAGCACAGGGGACACATGGTCATTCGTGACACCTGGCTCCCAAGATCAGCGTCTCCTTCGAGGAGGCTGGAGACCGGGCATTTATTTCTTACCTTCTGGGTGCCAAGCCCTGTGCTCAGCACTTCAAATTCATATTTGGGTTAAAGTCTGCTAACCACTGCCTGCCACACAGGCTTGGTTCTCCCTGTCTTATAGAGGTGGATGCTGAAGCCCAGTGAGCGGCTTGCCAAGCTCACACAGCCAGTGGGCCAGGCAATGGTTAATTTTCTGTGTCAACTTTTCCAGGCCAGGGTGCCTGCTTATTTGGGCGAACACTGGTGTAGATGCTGCTGTGAAGCTATTTTGCAGATGAAATTGACATTTAGAACCAGTGGATTCTGAGTAAAGCAGGTTGCCCTCCATGACGTAGGCTGGCATCATCCAATCAGTTGGAGGCCTTAAGAGTAGAGACTGACCTTTTGCCAGGCGTGGTGGCGGCACCCGTGGTCCCAGCTGCTCGGGAGGCTGAGGCAGGAGGATGGCTGGAGCCCAGGAGCTGGAGGCTGCAGTGAGCTGTGATGAGGCCACTGCGCTCCAGCCTGGGTGACAGTCTTTCTAAAAAGAAAGAAAAAGAAAAAAAGAATAGATACTGAGGTTTCCCAAAGAAGAAGGAGTTCTCAAGACTGCAACCCGGGAAGGCTGCCCGACTCTCCAGCCTGCCAGCCTGCTTCACAGACTGCAGACTTGCCAGCCCCCGCTATTGCATGAGCCAGTTCCTTAAAATCTCTTTCTCTTTCCAGGCTGGAGATTTTGGTAAATAGGTGGATGGATGGATGGACAGATGGAAAGAGAGAAAGAGATAGATGCACACACACATAAGTGAGCAGGCGAGTGGATGGATGGATAGACGGACGGACGGGTGGGTGGGTGGATGGCTGGAGAGGTAGGGAGTTACGTACATACACAGGTGAGTGGGTGAGTGGATCTGTGGACAGGTAGGCCGGCAGTGGATAGACAGATAGACAGACAGACAGATAGAGGGCTAGATAGATAATCTCCCATTGGTTCTGTTTCTCTGGAGAACCCTGACTATCACAAACAGCAAGGCAGTGATTGAAACACAGGGTTGTCTGACACCCGGCTGCTGTCCCAGCGCCTCTCTCACACGGCCCCCCTGAGTGAGACAAGACAGGCACACAGGGGTTGTCTGAACGCGTGCCACGCTGGGTGCGGCCCATGTGGCAGCAGATTTCAGCACCGCCTGGGAGCTGATCAGACAGGCGGAGGCTCAGGGCCCAGCCAGCCCCACTGCATCGGCGGCAGCACTAAACGAGCCCTGGCGATGCGGGCGTGGAGCCCCTTCTCCCTTTTGAGGCAGGATGCCCTCACTCCCTGTCCCGCTGGCTTGCTCTCTCCCCCGCAGAGGCGGCACAGAATAAATTTCAATGGGCTGCTTAGTTGATCTATGTCCTGTCCCTGATATTTAGAATTAGCCTTCCATGTCCTGCCCAGACATCTTTTTTATTGTGGTAAAATATACATAACACAAAATTTACCATTTTAACCATTTTTATGCGTACAATTCAGTGGCATTAAGTACATTCACATTATTGTATAACCATCACCACCATCCATCTCCAGAACTTTCTTATCTTTTTCCAACTGAAACTCTGTCCCCATTAAACACTGACTTCCTGCCTTTGCCCTCCCAGCTCCTGGCACCCGCCATTCTACTTCCCCTCTCTATGAATCTGAGTACTCTAGGGACCCCATGTAAGTGGACTCATACACATTTGTTCTTTTATGTCTAGCTTGTTTCACTGAGCATCGTGTCCTCAAGGTTCATCCATGTTGTAGCATGTGCCACGGTTTCCTTTATAAGGCTGCATGATATTTGTGTGTGTGTGTGTGTATGCTATATTTTATTTATCCATTCTTGTTGATGGACACTTGGGTTGTTTCCATCCTTTGGTTATTGTGAATAATGTTGCTATGAACATAAGCATACCAACATCTGTTTGAGTCCCTGCTTCGAATTCTTTGGGTATACCAAGAAGTGAGAGTTCTGGAGCATACGTTAACTCTATGTTCAACTTTTCGAGGCACTTCCGTACTGTTTTCTGTGGTGACTGCACCAGTTTTCATTCCTTCCTGCAGTACACAAGGGTCCCAATTTATTCACACCCTCGCCAACAATACCAGTTATTTTCTGTTCTTTTGATAGTGGCCAACCTGACGCATGTGAGGTGATGTTTCCTGTGGTTTGGGTGCAGAGGGAAGGGGACCATGTTTCCTTTCCCTGCATCCCCAGTCCTGGCACAATACCGTACAGAGTGGGAACCCACTAACAGTGTCCTGAGTGAACCAATGAGCTCGTTGAGAGATTTTCGGGTGAATTCAGTAAGCCAACCCTAGGTAAGAGCGCTTCACCGGATCAAATCCACCTGCCTTCCGCAGTTCACACAGCCCCAGACTGGAGGAGGAAACTGCATCTCCTTCCATCTCCCGGAGGCCTGGAGGTGCGGCGGGCGGGAGCAGCGGTGGCCCGCTCCTACACAGTCAGCCAGTGCAGCGCTCCGGGCAAAGGCTCTGATTCACAGAGGGTTTTTTCCCTCCCTGCTGTAATTTTTTCCCAGTGGACCCATAATTTCACCAGCAAGTCATGATATATGGCGAGGGGTGTGTGTGTGCACACACATGCACGTGTGTGTGATGTATTATTCCCCGTAGCAGCCACCGTGGCTCACAGCGGAAAGCTCACAGGCTTTGGACTAAGACAGGCTGGGATGTAAATTCAAGACTAGGTCGCAGCATCCAACCTCTGAGAGCCTTGTGTTCAACCCGTGTAGATTATGGCACCAGAACCTTTCTTGTCTGATAGTTCTGAGGACATTGAATCATAACAAGTTTATTAACTACATCAGTGCTTTACGTATGTTGATTCATTTGAGCTGAGTGTGTCATCTCCATTTTCCAGATGGAGAAACTGAGGCTCGAGAGGACAGGTGACTGGCCCAAGGTCATACAGCTAGAGAATGGCAGAGCCAGAGTTTGAACCCCAGTGGTGCGGTCCCAGAGCCCACACGCCTGAGCTCTGTGTGGACTTTGGGACAGGAGTGCCCCTGAGCTTCACAGCAAACCTATGGGGTGGAAGTTGTTATTATGCCCACGGTCAACAGGAGTGCCTGAGACTCAGAGAGGTTGAGTGACTTTGCTCAAGGTCACACAGCTGGTGGGGGATTTGACACAGGTCCCTCCAATGCAAAGCCTGAGCTCTTGGCACCGTGCAGGGCTGAGACAGTGGACAGTCAGCCTGCCCTTTATTGTTAGGAAATATTACCCGCCCTGCTCTTTCATCAGCTTTAAGAAAACCGTTGTTGAACTAACTGCATGGCCTGTTGGCTTCCAGCTGCTCTCCAAGATTCTGCCTTCACCGAGGCCTCCGTGGTTGGGGGGCGGTGGGGGACAGCGAGCTGAGGTGCTTACTGTGCAGAGCGCCCTCTGCTAAGCAGCCTGGGGTGGGATTATCCCCACTCTGGCCTGGCACGCCTGGAGCCTGTCCCTAGCCGACAGCCGGCCGCCCTCCCTCGCTGCCTCCGCCCTCCGGGGCAGTCGTCACAGCAACCACTTGGGCATCTCAAAGGCGTCTCCTTCAATAATCTGGGCCTCTGATCTCCGGCAGGCCTGTAATGAAGGGACAGTTTGTTAGTGCTGACATAAACATTGGGGAACTCGAGCCGCCTATTTCATGTCATTTAAGAAGTCAGCTCAAGCCTGCCGACAGCCGAGCAAACTGTGAAGATATTTATTTGTTCAGCTTCCTATGGTGAAAACCAATGTTTATGAGGCCGGGTTTTTTTGTAGTTGTTGATTTTTTTTTTTTTTTTTTTGGTAAGAAAAGAACAATATCTCAGAATGTGATCACATGCGTTTTTTTTTCCTTTGCTCAACCCATAGCTAGGGCAAGAGGAATTCCAGCGTCTGATAACTCACCCAGCAGATGCCATTTGCACCAGACCCTCTGGGCTGCAGAGCTCTTTCTTGGGCATCCCTGTCTCAGTGACATATCAGTTCCGAGAGGAGGTCATGTCCCAGGGGCAGACGTGGAGAAAGAAAGCAGAGCAGTTCAGTGACATACCCAGGGTCATACAGCTAATAAAGGATAGAGTCAGGATGTGAATCCAACCAAGGCTTTCTATGAACACTCCAGAGTTCTTTCCACTGCCTTGTGCCAGGGTGCCTTGCTCCAAGGTATCTAAGCAACCAATGCATTTCACCCCAAGGTCACAGTAGTGGTAGGAGGGGGAGTATATGTCCTAGAGTTTTCCATGTATTTTTTTAATTAACCTGATAATTTGGGGGAGCAGGGATGGGGAAGGAATTATAAGAGCAGCCACAAAAACAAAACTGAGAGAGTTGCTGTTGGTTTTATATTTCTTCTTCTTAGCACATAGGCCCCTTTATCAGTATATCAGGGCTCTTGGGAGGAGGGAAGTTTCCAGATTCTAGGAGTTCTGCATGCTGGGTGGTCCCCAGGCCCTCCTAGCCAGGGGTCCCTCTGTCAGTCCTTGGCTTCAATTTTGGGCCCCACACTACTTGGGTTGCTAGATTCTAGCCCTGGCTCTGGCACTTGCCAACTCTGTGAACTTGGGCAAGCTGCTGAACTGCTCAGCTTTCTCATCTGTAAAATGGGGTTTAGTCCCTATAACTTTTCTTACAGGGCAGATTCTGTGTAGGAAAAAAGTGCCTGCCGAACATTAAACACCTTTAGTTCTTGGGCAGCACCATGTGATGAAGAAAGAACCCTGGGTCTGGGCCAGAGGTTCTGAGTTTTGAGTCTGTTGTTGGAACGACTCACATTCCCTCTCTGGGCCTCTGCTTGTCCACTGCAAAACGGGATGACAGTCTATGGCAGTGACAGTAGCAGCTATACCTTCATTCATTGATTTGTTTATTTGTCAGTTGTTTGTCCCAAGCTGGGGTCTGCATCCCAGGCTGTGCATTTTATGCCTCCAGCTCTTAGAACTCTCTGAGCACATGTACCCATTCTACAGAAGAGGAAAGTGGGGCTGGCCTGTCTGACTAGTTTCTTCTGCCGGGGCCGTGGTAAAAAGCAAAATGCCTCTCACCAAAGGGTGTTGCAAACAGCAACATTTGTCAAAAACAGATTCACCAGTGGTTTAATTTTCCTCTCTTGCTCCCCCGTCTCTAATTCAGGGGGCTCCTCTGCACCCCAAATTAGATGCCACAGGACACAGACTTCCCAACTCCAGACAGAACAGAGCCAGCGTTGTGGGGAGGGAACTTGGCCCTGCCTGGCAGCAGGGTGTGGGGTGGGAGTGGCGCCTCACTCCACTTGGAGCCGCTGTCTGCGGGAGCTGGGTCCCCAGCTGTCCCCCGGGGTCAGATCCATCACGCCGCCACTGCACTCCATCAGGCGCACTCAGCCGGAGGGTCAAGCGGCCCACCGCCGCCGGCGCTGGGAGCCCATCACGGCCATATTTAATTTAATTAAGGCTGTCAGCAGTATTGATTTTGGCAGTTTCAATTACTAGCCTGTTATGGTTTCTGGATCAACTGATCTGTGATGGGTCCTATCAGCAAAGACACACATTGAGGAGAGGGCCCTTCATCTCCTTTAAAACCTGACACATGCTGCCACGGGCCGTAAGTTATTGCTTTTATCCAGCCCCGCTCCCCTTCCCTTCCTCATAATTAATTTCTCATTAGACAGCTCTTTATTGTTTAATTTGTGCAGTTTATAATCAAATTGGGCACATTAATTGTCGCTGAATTTAAGGCTAATGAAAAATAAAGGTTTTCAATAACTTACTCTCCCATTACTCCCGACAAGATAAAATAAAGCACTCTGAGAAGTGTCAGCTTTTTAAATTATAAATTAGGTTTTTTAAAGAGCATGGGCATTTAAGGAGCAGTTATCACGCATTTAGTAATTATAAATCCTATGCTGCAAAACAATTATTAAGATATAATTATGCTGCTTTACTCGTGGGCGGCCCCCACAGCTGGTACGGGCTTGATTCCTCACTGTGGATGGGGTGGGGGCTTCTGTTGGGTGTGGGGGGGAAAAGAAGCCAGCAGGGAGCCCAGTCGGCAAACTTGGGAGAGGGGGAGGTGTCACTGCTGGTTGCTGAAACTGTTTGATCTAGGGGGTTTTTATCAAAAGGAGCGCCCACTCTTGGGCTTGTCTCTCTGCCCTTTGGATCTTTGCAAGGCCACCCACGGCCCATCTGTGTGCCTGGCCTGTGCTGAGTCCTGGAGACACAGTGACCGAGCAGCCATAGGGCAGACTGACAGACAGACACACACGCAAATGGAGGCACAGGTCAGCAGGGTGCTAATGAGGGAATGGCCAGACCCACCTGTGGGGTGACCAGACCCACCTGTGGGGAAGGTTCGGTGCCTCACACTCCATTGTTGGTGGTAGTTGGATCCATTGTTGCAACTGGCTGGATCTACTTGTGGGAGCAGCCACGTAAGTTTCCTGGGGCAGCGAGCGATACCTGAGAGTTGAAGGGCTTCAGTGGTTGGAGAGTGGGGAGAGCACTGCAGGCAGGGTCCCAGCGTGAGCAAAGGCCTGGACGTCGTCAACGTGACTGTTTCTTTGGAGGCAAAGAAAGCGATTGGTGTGGAGTGGAGGGTACAGAGCCACGAGGTCACCATGGAAGGACTGAGGCTCAGGGGGTGCGAGTGGGGTGCCAAGAGACATGGCCATCTGGTATTTAATGACTAATACCCAGTAGGGCGCTCGGAGGACCCCCACAGCTGAGCACCTACCAGGTGCCATTCACTCTGCTAAGCCCTATCAAAACGTTATCTCCTATCACTCATTCACATTCCTGAGGAATATGCTCCCCGTTTTGCAGAAGAAGGAAACTGAGGCTTGTAGAGGTCAAATGAAGATTTAAACCTAGGCTTCCTTCACATGCTACCATTCTATACCCACTGCTCCATGAGCACCTACTGTGTGCAGGGAACTCTGCCACAGGTTGCAGGAGAAATAGGTGAGCCACATAATGTCCAGCGCTCAGAGTGATGTGCAGGAGCCAGGCATGTCCATGGGAATCCAAGGGAACAAACACCAAGAGACAGGAGTGACACACCCAGGATGGGCTAAACACAGCACTAAGGAACCTACATGGTCCAACCCTGCTGCTGGATTTATGGCATGTACGATGAGAGTCACACCTTCGCTTGCTCAGCACCACTGGGCCAGTGCAGCCCTCACGACCAGAGGTGAGCAGCAAAAGAGAAGAAGCTGATGTCCCACAGGCAAAGCAAATTTCAATGGAGGAGATTCCAGGGAGCGTGCCAGGGCCATAGCCTCTCTGAGAAGTGGACATTTAAGCTGCAACACCAGGGGGCAGAAGGAGGCCCAGCGAGCAGTCCAAAGCCGGAGTTGGTTTACAATTCCACCCCACGGCGGGGTTAGCCTCCCCGGCACTGCCGGGGTACTTGGCCTGCCCAGATGGCCTGGGCAAACCGCTCACCCTGCTAGGGCCTCAGTTTCTCCATGTGCAACATTGAGAGTATCTGGCTACTCTAGATGATCCGTCATGTCCATGATCATGTGGATGAGGTCTTCGGGGACCCTGAGGGTCTTTAAGTGTCCGCCAAGACCCCTGGGCTAAGGGATTAAGAACTGCTTTGAAAATGGTTGTCCACTAGTACCTGCCACCCAAATTCCTGATGTTCTTTGGCTCGGAGACGTCTGAGTGTCCCCACCTGCCCAGATTTAACCCTGCCCTCCCAGGACTGCCGTACATAGACGTATAAAAGGCGCCTCTCCATCTCTAAGTTGAAAGGGCTGTTACTCAGTCAGCCTCTCCGTTTCCAGGAAAGGGGTCAACAGTGGGATGCTCAGACCAACATCAGGGTGCTCCGTCTCTGCACCCGGGGACTGACGGATGAAGCATCTCCCACTTCCCAACCATTTCATCTTCACAGGTAAGCCTGGAGGCAGGGGTTTTTGCTGCCCTTTTATAGATGGGGAAACCAAGCTTGGGGGTAGCAAGGATGGGAAGGCAGGTCTATCCAGCTCATCCTCGTGAGACTGTCTTGCAGCTCAGGGGCCCAACAAGAGGTTCTTGTGAGAATTTTCTGTTACACTTTAGTAAAAGCTCTTGTCTGGAGAGAATGGTTAGTTTTTAATAATTATTCGCCTGGCACACCCAATTTCCAGGCACAGAACCCCCAGATGATTAAGGCGTCTCCTCTGCCCCCTGGAAATTTAAGTGCAGAATCTGTACATTATATGCCGGACTTAAATCTCCTGGGTATACTCCGAAAACAAAGCTATCCAACAAATAGGAACGATTGGTTGTGATTCTTTTTTTGTTTTTAAAGGATAATGAGCTATTTTATTTGTCTTAAATGTCTAGACAATTAAGGTGTGTATAAAGATAATTTTTTTTCCTCCTGGCATTGTTTAGATCACTGCTTCATTGTCTGCTTCAAACTCTGTGTATAGCCAACCTCAGGCTTCTCTGCAGAGTAAACAATTTCTATCTTTTTATGACCGTTTTTTAGGTATGTACAGCTAAACAAAAGCTTCTTACTTTAAAATCGTGACATTTGCCTTCAACACCCTCTAGTTTTTCATCCTGAATTCTTTGCTTACCTCCCTGTGCAGCCATCTCTCAAGTGGCTCTTCACTAGTCCTGTCAAAAGCTATTATCAAGAAAACACCTTGTAAAAGGCACTTAAACCCAGTCTGACTTTGCCAGATATTTTTTGCCTACCAAGCGTGTTTGCAAAGAAACTGATCAAATTTTTGTGGAATAAAAGGCTTTGTCCTGGATAAAGAATTTTAGGGATACAATAAACACCAAGGAAATGTTTGTAGTTGGAGGAAAATCTTTACCATGATCCTGAAGTTCCACCCTCTAGGCAGCGGCCTACTTTATTTAGATTGGAGACTAGTCTTAGTTACAATTTCAGCTGCCTCTCTCTACAACACCTTCCCCAGATCATGGCCTGGTTTATCTAGATACACTTGACTAGTTCTTCAAGGCTTAAAAAAAAAAAGCAAGGCATGGAGTTTTAGTGTGTTTTGAGTATAAGACTTCTGATCCCTTCCCAGGGAGGAAAACCCTTTGGCTGATCTCAGACCTGTGTGGGGACCACATGGTTCACAAAGTGGTTTCCCATCCACTACCTGCTGAGAACAAAATGGATTCAGGTGAACACATCTTTATGGAGCACCTACTGTGTGCCAGGAGTTGGTGAATAAGAAAGTCAAGGTCCCGCTGCAGGAGATTACAGGCTTTGGGGGATGGACAGCAAACAGGCACATGGAGAAGATGTGTTTCGACAGCGACAAACAGCCAGCAGGGGACATTTGGGTGATGTGATGAGAGCTGGTGCTGGTGGGGGAAGGGCTGAGGGGGTCTCCTTGGAGAAGAGTGTAGCCTTGGAAGCCAACCACCGTGTGGCCTCAAGCAAACTATTTAACCTCTCTGTGCCTCAGTTTCCTCATTTGGAAAATGTGGGTGGCAATCATGCACGCTGTCCTAGAGTTGTCCAGAGGGTTGAACGAAGAGCATGTGAAGCACTGGGGACAATGCCTGGCACCCAGGAAGTGTTGGCTGTCAACACTGTGACTTTAGGGTGGTGGGGGAGGCCCTTTTTGGGAGAAGCATTTGAGCTCCCTCGGGCTGCTGTGTGGGGGAGACCGGGAGACAAGAATGAAGGCAGAGAGACAAAGAAGGAGTCGACTGCGAGGGTCGGGTAGTCGCCGCTGGCCTGGTGGCTTGGACCAGGAAGGTGCTGGGGAAGACGGTGCTGTGAGCTTCGGAGGAAGATGGGGCAAGACTTGTGGAGGAATGAGGAAGTGCAGGGAGCCATCGAGGACACCCCTGAGCTTTGGGCCTGAGCAAACAAGGTCAGGATGGAGGGCCCAGGGAGGAGGGAGCAGGAAGGAGCAAGTTTGGGGAGGAACTGTTCGGTTTTGGACATGTTAGAGAGATGCCCGTGGGACGTTCAGGAAGAGGTGTCGAGGAAGTGGCTGAGGATATGAGTCTGCAGCTCAGGAGAGCGCACAGGCTGGAGACACAGGCAAGCAAGAGAATATGGAGGGGAGAGAAGGGTCTGGGGTGGGCCTCTCGGGCACCCCGACATGTGAGGCATGGCCAAGGGACAGCCAAGCGCAGAGGGAGGTCCTGAGCACTGACCAAGAGGACCAGAGGATCAGGAAGCCCCTTGCCGGGCCAGGCATTTATCCTTTTGTTTTGGGATTATGAGGCGGCCCAGGGATCCTGGGCAAGGGTCCCTAGAAAATGGGAGGCTCTTAGGGGTTTGGGGAAGCAATTTACCAACTCGTATGAAAGTATTCTAACAGTTAAACAACCAGAATAATTGTACCAGTGTCCACTCAGTATCACCCCATGTCAAGACCTCTTGGCAGGGTCACCCCAGGCTCCCCCAGTTTCCTCACATCCCCATCCCAGCTGGGACATTGGCTTGGCTGCCAACTGGTCACTGCTTCCAGCCCCTGAATTTTCATTAAAATCCTGGGCATTTCCCCAGAGCTCAGAGGCGTCCCGATTAATTACAGGCAAATGTTGGCTCTCCCCCCGGAAATCTGCCGCCCCAGCCTGGCTCCGTCCCCTATGATTTTATTAAAATCCACCTTGCCAGCCAGGGACTGAGATTTACGGCCACAGCTAATAGGCTGCCTCCCCAGGAGACATAAATCTGGGGCCTGCCTGGGGAGCTGCTCGCTGCTAAGAGGCCGGGTAATTGTTCCACCTAGAGGGTTCCGTGGAGGAATGTTCAATTAGGCCTCTCAGAAAATTTGGAGCATTAAATAAGGTGAACAGGGATTTGGGCACCATTATTTTCTGAGTGAGAAACAGCCCTTCCTTGCTCCCCTGGCCCGTTTCAGTCGCCCGCCCCCACCCCGGGCCTCTGCTGGCTTTTCGCAGAGCAGGAGGAATTCCCGAGGGTCATGGAGCAGTGCTCTTAGCAGACAACTAGATACAAGACGAGACCAGGATTTATCATCCTCCAAAAGCTCTTGAAACTTTCTCACCCAAAGTCAACTGCAGACTTGCCGCACATCCTTGAGCGAGTGGCTTCTACTCTCAGAGCTTCTGTTTCCCTTTCTGTAAGTTGGGTCAGTACTGTCTATTCCACCTGCCTTGCAGCGTTGCTAAAGGATCAGATTCATTCATCTGTTCATTCGACAAGTATTCAAGGAGGGATAGGCCTCCTGTCCCGGTCAGTTCCAGCTGCTATAACAAAATACCCCAAACCGGGTGACTTAAGCAACAAAACTTTGTATCTCACAGTTCTGGAGCCCGAGAGTGAGGATCAGGGGGCTGGCAGACTTTGCTGTCTGCCCAGGGCTTGCTTCCTGGTCCATAGATGATCATCTTCCCCCTGTGGCCTCACACGGCAGAGGAGGAGGGGGCTCTCTGGGTCTCTTTTATAAAGGCACTAGTCCCATCCATGAGGGCTCCACAATCGTGACCTGATCACCTCCCAAAGGACCCCCTCTGAACACCTTCACATTGAGGATTAGGATTTCAACACATGAATTTGGGGGCAGGGGCACAAACATTCAGCCTGTAGCACCTCCTATGTGCCAGGAAATGTGTTAGATCTGGGGCTATAGGGGAGAAAAAGACCAGGTTCCTGTCCTCAAAGAGCTCAGTCTCAAGAGAGGGCATACAAAGGGACCCAGATGATGTGGATTCATAAGTGATATGACAGAGGCATGGGGAGTATGGGAGCCCAACAGAGATGCCTAACCCAGCTGGACAGTGGCACCAGTCTGGGAGGACTTCCTGGAAGAGGCAATAGGAATTATATTCATATTATTTCGTTGTGCCTGTGCATGGCTGAGCTCCATGGCACCACCCCAGCATTTCCCCTCATGGCATTTCTTTCTCAGAGGGTTACTTTGTGAGCACACATTGGGTATACCTTGCTTTCACAAATTAACAACCGTAGGCACCGAGCCCATTGTTATAGATTAGGAACCTGGGGCTCAGAGAGGTTGAGTAACAGGCACATGGCCACACAGCTGGCAAGTGTTGGGGCAGATTGTGAGATGGGCTGACAGGTCTGCAGGGGGTTAGTCAGACCCGGGCCTCTGTGAACGCCTGGTGGTGATGGCCACAGGCCCCAGATCCCATTCTCTGCTGGATCCCAACTGTGGGAGAGGCCTGTCTCTGAGTCGCCATTTCTGGAGACCTGAATCCTGGGCCCTTCATTCATTCAACACCTCTTTGCCTGAGCCCAGCTGTCTGCAAGCCTGTGGGCTTGGTCTGATCTCCCAGGCCACGCAGTCTTGGTCAGTGGCAAGAGGGGACCCCAGTGTCCCCCATCGAGCTCACAGGCCCCCTTCTCTCCCTCCTCCAGGGTGATGGCTCAGTCCCTTGGAGCCTGGCCTCCAAATGGGGCTGGAGCTGAGGCTGCGCTCTGGACTGACCCCCTTGTGAAGACTGCCCGCCCTTATAAACGTCTCGGGATTAAACCCTCCTCATGTCATCACACTTGCAAACACTGTCTCTTTCCCACTGGAGCCTGACTGGTGACACCAAGCACGGTGTACACGGGAAATGTCCCCTAGGTTTAGGCTTGCTTTGAACTCTTTGCTGATTTGATGTGTAGTATTTTTCCTGCTCTCACCTAATACATCAACAAGAACCTCATTCTCAAAATCCAATGATTCACTTCTTAATAAAGACAAGTTGCAGAATGGAGGATGCTTGAAGTAGGGCCAGACCGGCCTGGGCTGCATCCTGGTGATCTTGCCTCCCTCTCTGTGCCCATCGGTGCCTCAGTTTCCTCGTCTATCATTAGGTATAAAACAACCAGCCTAGAAGGATTGTTACGGGCATCCAAGGTGCAAGACAGCTGGGAAAATACTTTGCAAACCGGAAAGTGCCCTGAGAACAGAAGGGATTATCATCATGCTTTGCATTTTTATTTTTAACCTGCGTGAAATTCTGGAAACCATTGGCTGCCAAGAAATGCTAAGCTGCAGTTTATGTTCCACGGGGAAATGGGTTTATTTTAAGTGGGAATTGCATGGTGCGCAACTTATTTATTTGGGAAACATGGATAGATCCAAGGCAGCCCCAGCCACCCGGATCTTTCCTTGGCATTGCCTCCTAGTACACACCAACAGTCTGTTTGCAGTTAAGGCTCTTTCCAGAATCTGGGAACAGATTGTTTTCACCCACATTAGGGCTGCTCAGCCTGGATTTGCACAGCCTGCCCTGAACACAGCTTCCTACAAATATAATAACATTTCACACCAGAAGAGCAGTGGCTGCCGGACTCAAGAGCACAGAGAAACAGCAACACAGGGTGGCCACTGTGGCTTCCCCCTTTGGAGGGCTGGGGAATCAGAGGGCCACCGCTTCGACTGTGTGCTCCAGACACGTGGCAGTGGGTGGATGGAAAAGTTTTATAGCGAGACGTGGGTGTGGTTACATGGGTATACGTGTCCAAGCAAAACATTTTCAAGCACTCACTTTTGTGCACTTTATGTAGTAGGTTGTATCTCATTTGAAAAGAACCACAGGCTTGTCACGGCAAGCCTGTGGTGGGTGACGCTCAGGTCCTCTGCAATGCTGCGGGTCCTGCTTCCCCTGTTCCTTCACGCTCACCACTAAAATCTCGGTGTGTGAATCACAGAGTCTGTTCCCCAGGGAACCAGGCTTGTGACAAACCCTGTGAGGAGCTGTCCCCATTTCAGAGATGAGAAAACTGAGACACGGAAGATGGAGAAACTCACCCGAGGCCCCGAAATGGGTACGTAGCAGAGCTGGGATTTGAACTGAGGCTGTCTACCCCCCCGGGAGGTGTGCTCACCATGCTGTGTTCCCCAGAACATGGAGCTGAACACTCACTGTGCGTGAGCACCCACTGTGTGCCCAAGCCGTTGCCAGCCCAGCCCTAGCCCTCCTGAAACCCCACACACGGGCCACACACAGGAGAACATGGAGAGTGGAGGAGACGGCCCAGGGCAGCAGCCACGTGGACCCTCTGTGTCCTTCCCAGCCATTCCTTCTTCATTCTGCTTCCCCAAAGTGCCTACAGCTCTGGGTAACAGACGTGGCCACCTTGCCTGGGCCACGTGGCTCCTGGCATTCTGTTTGCAAGTGGACAGAAGTGGGGCCTTCTGTGCTGGTGCACAGGGACTCAGATAACTAAGATACTAAGTCCCTGCAGACCTGCAGCTCATGGTCGAGTTGGGGAGACTGATGCTGTAGGCATAGTACTGGACACTGGGACACAAAGGAAAAACCATGTCCCTGCCCTGGTCCCTACCCGGACTCACTGTCCTAGAGAAAGACAGGATTGTGTACAAGACACAATAATAAATACACACAATAAAGGGCAGCACGTTACAGAGTCAGAGGAGCTGAGGAAGGTGTTGAAGAAGTCTGCCTGGTGGACCAGAGAAGACCTCTGGAAGGGGTGGCATTTGAGCTTTGAAGGTTTGCCCCCCAGAAGGCAGTGGGGAGGAGGGTATTTCTGGCCAAGGGAGCAGCTCAGTAGAAGCTATGGTTCTACTTCCTCCCTTCTGTGCCCACCGAATGCCCCCAAAGTGGTCTGTACCCTCTCTCCACCCCTACCTGCCCAGAGCCAGGCAGCTTACAGCCACGCATCAGCCAGAGCCTCCTGTGCACCACGTCCTTCCCAAGACCACCAGGAGCCCCAGTCACCAACTCCCGAGAGAGTGATTTAAACGGGCGTAGCTGCTTGCAAACTCACCAGGAAGGCTGAAGAGGGGTGGCAGCTGAATCTCCTGGAGTGACCAGCCAGGGTGGCCGCTGTGGCTTCCCCCTTTGGAAGGCTGGGGAATCAGAGGGCCACCGCTTCGACTGTGTGCTCAAGAGCACGTGGCACTGGGTGGATGGAAAAGTTTTATAGCAAGACGTGGGGGTGGTTACATGGGTATATGTGTCCAACCAAAACATTATCAAGCACTCACTTTTGTGCACTTTGTGTAGTAGTTTGTATCTCATTTGAAAAGCACCACAGCTGCAGCTGCAATTGGGGATCAGGAAGGGGAAATCAGGAGGTCGCTGCTGAAACTGCCTCTCGACACCCGCACAGATGGAGAACGGACCCTGGAGCACAGAGTCCAGCCAGTGCCGGGACCACACCGCCGCTCACCCTCCAGGAACCTGCAGGAGCCACACTGCATGTTACACCACTTGCTGCAGAAACATGCCCTGGCTGCCAACAAGAAGTAGCCCGAAGCAGTGGAAAGAGGGCCCCCGCCTTGCTTCTGCTTTCCAGGACTCCAGCTGTCTGTTTGGTGGAATCTAATTTGTCTTGGAGCCAGCGCTGCAGGGATGTCTGGGAAATGTAGTCGTCAGCTAAGGGGCACAGAGGGCAGTGAGCAGGGGTTCTGAGGGCCGCAGGGACCCTTCCATGTCCGCTTGAGTTTGCTGTGTAGCCCATCGGCATCTGACGTTTCCTTCCATATTTATGTTTATTGTCTTCTTCCCCACCAGAATGTGGGTGCTATCTCACAGCCCCAGAGCCTGCGCAGGGCTTGGCTTATAGTAGCTGCTCAAAAATATTCGCTGAGTGGATGAATGATCTCATTTAAACCATTGCAACTGCTCTCTCTGCCCCAGCCTGTCACTCTGTGGCCCTGCATATTGCTACTAGCGATCCCTTCCCCCAGATGAAGTTGGTTATATCTCTCCCTTGCTTAAAATCCTGCCATGGCTCCCAGTAGCCAAAGGATCATAAGAATCAAGTCCAGACTTCCTGGGTCCACCACCGCCGGGTTGGTATTCCTGATCAACATGCATCCCTGCACCATGCCTTGCCTCTCTACACGTGCAGTTCCCTTGGCTTGGATGCCCTCTCACACTGTTACTTCAAAGTCCAGTCCAAAGCTCCCCGCCCAGCAGGGTCATGGCTCTCTACTTGTCCCCTTCTCTTTCCTTGCCCGTCTCCTCTCCAGACACACAGTTCCTAGAAGCCAATGACTGTTTTAGTTGCCTCTGCAACCTCAAAACCCATGCCTGGAACAAAATGGGCATGCAAGAAGTGCTGAATGAATGGATAGATGGGTGAACATGCAGGGCGAGTTCAACAAACAACAGGTTGCCCAGCGTAGCTTAGAACTTAGGATTCAGAACACATTTATGGCATTATTTGCACACCGACTTCCTGACTTCATCCTCATCTACACATCTACAGTGCTATGGAGTACTGTGGGGGGATAGTTTTTCACTCCCATTTTATAGGTAAAGAAACTGAGGCCAGGAAAAGTTTAGGCAACACACAGTGGCAAGTGGTAAAGCTGAGGCCAGAGGCACAACCCCAGAGGCGGTGCTCCTGAGCCCAGCTCGCCCCAGGGCAGCATGAAGTGCTGCAATTAAGACTTCTAGGAGAGGGGCCCTTTGATCCAAATTACATGGCCCCTTGTGCTCTGGGGCAATTAACGCAGAACCACCGGATGGCCTTTGCAGCTGGTGCGGCTGCGTGGGTGACATAGGGGCATCATTATCTGGTGCCACGTTGCCTGTCCCACCCTGCCCCTGATGGAGGGCCGAGGCAGTGCCCAGCACAGCTGGACAGGGCACAGATTTCTATGTCGGAGAGCTCAGGAGGCGTCTGTGCCCTGCAGGCTCTAAACCAGGGCCCCCGGGACCAGAGGACAAGCTTCCCCAGACCGCTGGACTCCCACACTCACCCCTTTCCACACTGGCTCAGGTCTGCCCTCCTTGAGAGCCCTGCTTTGATCGCCCTACTTAAATCTGCAGCTCTCTCCTCCACTTACTCTCACAATCCCCGCTGCCAACTCTACTCTTTCTGTTGCCCATGATGCTTCCCGAACACCTTGCACAGAGCCTGGAGTACAGGAGACACTCAAGAGGTATTTGTTGAGTGAATGCATGAACAAAGCTTGCATGCATACATACTTGAAAGTAAGGAACTAGCGGTGTGACTGAGCAAGTTGCCTCACCTCTCTCCAGGCCTCCGTGTGCCCCTCTGTGGAACGGGGAGAGGCTTTCCTGCCCTGCCCGGTGATTGTATGATGCCTGGAGATAACAGAGCTGGAAGCCCTTGGCCTGGGGCCTGGCACTTAGCAGGGTCTCAAAACTCTTCTCTTTGCCCTTCTGACCAAGAGGTGCTTTCCCCCCAATGCCTGCAGAGGCACTTGCTAGTCATTTAATATGATGCCATATCTCTGAGTAAGCGACTGCCCAAAGGTAAGGCATCAGGACTCCAGGTATGTACTGCTGCGTAACAAACTGCCCAAACCTAGTGGTGAAAAATATTTTATTCTATGTCATGATTTGGGGGTGAGGGGTCAGGCTTCGTTCATGTGGCATTGAAGGGGGTCACTTAGTGACATTCAGCAGGCAACTGGGCTGGGCTTCTCTGGAGGGGGTGTGCAGACACAGAAAGACAAGTTCGGGGTGGTCCCTTTTCATGTGTGTTCATTATCCAAATCCTGGCAGGTACAGGGTGGCAGAGGGAAGCAAAGATTCACTGATCAATGGACCACTTACATTGTCATCCCCAGCAAGCAGCCCTCTCTGCTCAACTCCAGCACTCACCTTGTTAAAACCACAAGTCCTCATCTCTCTCTGCTCAAGGCAGACTAGTCCGAGGCCATCTGACTTTCCTGACTGCAAACAGTACAATCTACATGTTTGCTGTCTTAGGTGGTATAGCAGTACATACCTGGAGTCCTGATGCCTGAGAAATATCTCTGAGAGCTGACCTGCATGCAGGAAATTTCCCAGGAGTGCTCTGGGCAGACACACTGTGAGGCAGTGAGGGGAGCAGCTGACCTGCAGATGCAGTCACGGCTGGGCACTCTGGGGGCTCTGGATCTGGATAAGACTGAAATCATCCCAAATCAAGGCCAGGCTCCATACCCTGACATCGACCAGCCCCTCGATGCAGGCTGCGCAGTGGGGGAAGGGGCGTAGCCTTGGGCGAGGCTGCTTGTCTTCTGCAGAGGGCAGCTCCTGGGAGGACATTGCTGTGTGACATCCACGGGGGATCAAGGACCTGGATAGGATGAGCGGAGGGGCAGATGCAGGACATCCAGCTCCCACTACGCCTGCAAAGCAAATCTCAAAGTTTGCAAAGAAGCATGCTTTCCTAGAAGTGGATAACAGTGTGAAAGTATTTGTATTAGCTTCCTATTGCTGCTGTAACAAATGACCACAAGCTTAGTGACTTAGACAACACAAAGTTACTACCTTATAGTTCTGGAGGTCAGACATCTGAAATGGGTCTCATGGGGGCTAAAATCAAGGTATGGGCAAGGCTGTGTTCCTTCTAGGGAAGAATTCATGTCCTTGCCTTTTGCTGCTTCCAGAGGCCCCTGCATTCAGTGGGGTCGTGGCCCTTCCTCCCCTCCTCAAAGCGCATCACTCCAACCTCTGCTTCCTTTATCACATCTACTTTTTATGACATTGACCCTCCTTCCTCCTTCTTATAAGGATCCTGTGACAACATTGGGCTCACTCAGATAGTCCGGGAGCGACTCCCCATCACAAGGTCCTCAACTTCGTGGCACCTGCAGAATCCCTTGACCATGGAAGGTAACATACTCACAGGTTCCAAGGATTAGGACATGGACATCTTTTGGACCATCCTTCTACCTGCCACAAAGTTTTTCAAGAACTTCTTCTGCCACAAGCAAAACTTGGGCCACGTGACGCTCTGGTGGAATTAACTCAGTGAATGTTTGATGAAGAGCAAACCCACTCAATGACAACAGCACAGGAGCTTTCAAGGGGAACGGTTTGAGTGTCCAGACCTTGGGAGAGGCTTCTGGGAGCATTGATGAATTCCTCAAATGCTGTGAAAAATGTTGCCCTTGGTTTGGTGCGTCCTGTTGTCCTATAATTTGTTAGGATCTCCAGAAGGGTCAACTTTCATGGTCCAGAGTCTCCACAGGCACGGGATGCGGCAGAGGAGGAGGGGACAATCCTGCTTGGAGGATGGGGGCTTGAGTGAGACTTCACAGGTGAGCTGCCCCTGAGGTGAGGTGCTGACTTGGCTGGCAACACAGGAAGTATACTTCAAGCAGGAGGGTCACAGTAGGCAAAGAGCCATAAAACCACTTGGGAGGTTCTGGAACTTTAAGACGTTCCAAAGGGGTGCAGCAGTAATGGGAAGATGTAGTGAAAGAGAGGGAAGGAAGGTACACTACCGCCTACATGGGGGTGGGGGCAACAACCACGGTGCTTCCCACAGAGAACCCATCTGTGACATCAGGACTGTAAACAGCTTCAGCTCCCCGGACGAAGAGCAACAAGGCACAGGAGGGAGAGGCAGTAAGGGTCGTAGTGAGGAGCCCAGGCTCCTGAGCCAAACTGCTTGGACTCATGTTCCAGGCTTGACCACTTCCTAGCTGTGTGACTTTGGGCAAGTTACCTCACCTCTCTGTGCCTATTTCCTCATCAATAAAATAAGCCCAATACAGTCCCTATCTCAGGAGGTTGTTCAGAACATGCAATGAATTAGCTCAGGTAAACCTCTGGGGGCAAGGTTTGGCATAGGAAAAGCATTTAGATATCTAATCTTGCTGGTTCTCTTCTTAGGAACTCATTTTACTTTTGAATCATTTTCTTCTTGCTTGCAAGAATGTTATGTTTGGAACTCATAACTCATGTTGTTACAGCCTTTGTATTCATTATTTCAGTTTCTCTTACTACCCTTTTTAAAAAAACCCAGCTTTATTGAGATATAATTGACATACAATAAACTGCATATATTTTAGGTATACAATTTGATAAAATATTAGCATATGTGTATGACCACAAATCTATCATCACAATGAAGTTTATTAACATAAATCATCATCCCCTGAAGTTTTCTGCAGCATCTTTGTAATCCCTTCCTGCTCCCCCAAACTCTGTACCCTAGGCAACCACTGATCTTCCGTTTGTTACTACGAGGTTTTCTAGAATTTTATGTAAATGGAATCATACAGTATGTACCTTTTGGCCCAGCTTTCTTTCACTCAGCATAATTGATTTGAGATCTGTCCATGTTGTATGTGTACCAATAGTTCATTACATTTTCATTGCTGAGTAGTGTTCCTTTGTATAGATACATCACAATTTGTTTACGTTCACCTGCTGATGGACATTCAGATTGTGTCTAGTTTAGGTCTAGTGTCAATAAAGCTGCTGGGAACATTTGTGTACAGTTCTGTGTGCTTTCGTATCTCTTCACTGAATACCTCATAGTACTACCTAGTAGAATGGGTGTGAGTGTACCTCTTGGAGAAACTTCCAAAGTATTTTCCAAAGAGATTATACCTTTTCATGTTCCTACCAGCAGTGTATAAGAGCTCTAGCTGTTCTACATTCTCGCCAAGACTTGACTGGTCAGTGTTTTTAATTTTAGCCATTCTAGTGGGTGTGCAGTGGTATCTCTTTGTAGTTTTAATTCTCTAATGATTAATGATGTTGGGCATCTTTTAATGTGAATATTTGCCATCTGCATATCTTTGGTGAAGTGACTATTAAAATCTTGTGCCCATTCAAAAAATCAGTTTGTTTGAGTTCTTATTAGTGAGCTGTAAGAATTCTCTATATATTCTAGATACAAGAGATACAAGTTTCTTTGTGTTTTTTTGTTCTTGATATGTGTTTCATAAAAAACTTTGCCCAGTTTGTAGCTTGCCTTTTCATTGGTGTGTCTTTTGAAAAACAAAAATTTTAAATTTTGGTGAAATATAATTTGATGCTTTTCTTTTATATTTGGAGGCTTGTGTCCTCTTTAAGAAATCTTTGCCAAACCCAAGAGCACTGTGATTTTCCCCTATGCTTTCCACTAGAAGTTTTATGGTTTTAGCTCTTTCATTTTAGATTTATGATCTATTTCAAGTTAGTTTTGCATGTGTTTTGAGGTAAATGTCAGGGTTTGTTTTCTTGCATATGGCTATCCAATTGCTACAGCACCACTTGTTGAAAGATTATTCTTTCTTTATTGAATTGCCTTGGCACTTTGGCAAAAATTGAATGTTGGTTCTGGTTTCAGGTCAGATAGAGTCTGTCTCTCCCACTGAATGCAACTGTGAAACCTGGACAGACTGCATGAGCAGGTATATGGGACTCGGAAAAGGAAACAGCGGAGGAGGACAGAGGAAGTACGCCAGAATTTGAAGTACCGCTGAGAAAACGAGTCTACCCATTTTTTAAATGCAGCTGGAAAGTCAGGAGTGAGCACTGTGGGCTGTAGGAGAAGCCCTCTAACTCTGGCACAGGGAGTGGGAGATGGAATCCCAGCCCGCAGCGCAAGTGTGCAAATGCTCAGGGTGTGTCCCGTTCTCTCACTGGCCCCCGCCCCAACCCCCAAGGAACCCTGGGCTGCAGTGGAAATGCCAGCAAGGGGAAGCGGCGGGAGCCTCCCCAGGGCTGGGACTGTGGTCCCGAGTGGGGGATCCACCCTCACGGCTTTTTTTCTCTCTCTGTCCTTCTGCCACTTGGCCCTCCGTGGGTGCAGTTGTGCAAGTGTGAAGCAGAGCAGATTAACTGAAGCCCCAGCATTCTGGCCAGAGGACTGAAAAGGGAAGCCCCAGGAAATTGCAAAGTATTTGGGAAATGGTGGAGAGAGAGGAACTTTGGCAAGCGACTTCATAGAGCTGTTTATGAACTCCTGGATTTATCCCCCAACCCCCAACCTGTGAGTGTGTGGGTCTTATCCTATTTAGTGTGCCTAAGACTTTGAGAACCGAAGTAACAAATAGACCCCCACCCAAGTCCCAGGCTAACCAATACTAACCAATGGATGGGGCACCCACCCGTTGAACTGGGACAGATCTAAATAGCATGACAGAGCCTCAATAGAACTGAGATCATCGATCTGAGACTCTTCTTCTTTTTCTAAAATGCTCACTTATTGCCATAAATTTCCCTCTAAGCACTGCTTTGACTGCATTTCACAAATTGTGGTAAGTTTTGTTTTACTTTTTCAATCATTTTGAAATACTTTCTAATTTCCCTTTTGATTTCTTCTTTGACCCACTGTTTTTTAGAAAAGTATAATTTAATTTTCAAATAACTTTATGCTACTGATTTCAAATTTAAATTTCACTGTGATCAGAGAGCACAGTTTATTTGATCCCAATCCTTTTAAATTTATTGAGACTTGTTTTATGACCCAGAGTATGGTCTGTTTTGGTAAACATTTCATGTGCACTTGGAAAAAAAAGTGTATGTTGCTCTCGTCGGATGGAATCCTCTAGAAACATCAATTGAGTCAACTTGGGTGATAGAGTTGTTCAAGTCTTCTATGACCTGGTGATTTTTGCTCTACTTGTTTCATCAATTATTGAGAGAAGATGTTCAAATCTGTGACTAATAGTGTACTTGTCTATTTCTCCTTTCAATTCTATCAGTTTTTTCTACATGTATTTTAAAGCTCTACTAATATGAGGATAAACATCTAGGATCATTATATCCCTCTACTCAATGTCCTCTTTATCATTTAAAAATTATCCCCTTTATCCCTGGTAATATTCTTTGCTCTGAAATCTACTCTGTCTGATATTAACGTAGCACTCCAGCTTTCTTTTGATTAGTGGTAATGTGGGTTTTTCCATTCTTTTAGTAAGAAACAATTTGTATGCAGTTATGTGCTGCATAACAACATTTCATTCAATGACAGACCACATATATGTCTGTGGTCCCATAAGATTACAATAATGTATCTTTCTATGTTTAGATATGTTTAGATACACAAATACTTAACACTGTGCTGCAATTGCCTACAGTATTCAATACAGTAACATGCTGTACAGGTCTGCAGCCTAGAAGAAATAAGCTATACCATATAGCCTAGGTTTGTAGTAGGCTGCACCATCTAGCTTTGTGTAAGTGCCCTCTACAATGTTTGCATAATGATGAAATCACCTAACAACGTTTCTAGGAATGTATCCCTGTTGTTAAGCAATGTATGGCAGTATTTATGTTTACAGTGGGTTTCATTTCACCCTTCTTTGTAACAAAATTTTCACTGGATATTAAATGTAGGCAAAATACAGTTAGATTTGCTTTTTTATCCAATCTGACAGTTTCTGCTTTTTAATTGGAGTATTTAGATCATTTACATTTAAGTAATTATCTATATGGTTGGGTTTAAATCTACCATCTCACTATTTGTTTTTTTAATTGCCTCATTTGTTTTTTGTCCTTCTTTCCTCTTTTTTCCATTTTCAAAATTTATTTATTTATTTATTTATTCATATTTTAATGATTCCATTGTGGTTCCTTCATTGGCTTATTAGTTATAACTCTTTGTTTTGTTTCATAGTGTGCTTTAGGGTTGATAAGTATACATTTTTAACTTATCACAGTTTATCTTCAAGTGATATTACACCACTTCCCATTGTAGGATAAGAATCAACCTCCTCCTGGCCTTTGTGCTGTTGTCATACATTCAACCTCTATAGGTTATAAACCATGCATAGTTATTTTTTAATTTAAATTGTCAATTATGTTTTAAAGTGGTCAAAAACAAGGGGAAAAACCCTACATACCAACATATTGACCATTTCTGCTGCTCGTTTTTTCTTTGAGTAGATTCCGGCTTCCAGCCAGCATCTTTTTTCTTCACCTGAATAACTTCCTTTTATACTTCTTGTAGTTCTGTTATGCTGCTTTGAATTTCTTTATACCCTTTTCACCTTTCTTTGTAACGAAATTTTCACTGGGTACCAAATTTTCATTGACTGTTTTGTTTTTTTTTTCCTTTCAGTTCTTTAAAGATTTCTCTGCACTTCTCTCTGGCTTGCACTGTTTCCAATAAGAAATCTGCTGCCATTGTCATCTTGTTTTTCTGCACATGATATGTCTTTTTACAGACTACTTTTAAGATTTTCTCTTTATCATTGCTTTTAAGCAATTTGATTATGGTGTGCCTTGCTGAAGTTTTCTTCATATTGTTTGTACTTGGGGTTCTTTGGGTATCCCACCTTTTTTGGTGTAAGTTTTCGTCAAATTTGGAAAATTTTTGCCCATTAATTCTTCCAATATTGTTTCTATTCTTCTCTGTCTCTCTTCTCCTTTGTGGACTGCAACTATACATATGTTAGCATACTGAAACTTGTGCCACAACTCACTGATTGTTCTGTTCAATTTTTTCCCATCTTTTTTTCCCTTTGTGTTTCAGTTTTGAATAGTTTCTATTACTAGGTCTCCAAGTTCACTCATCTTTTTCTCTCTACAGTTTTTAATTGGCTATTAATCTCATAAAGTGTTTTGTTTTGTTTAAATCTCAGACATCGTAGTTTTCATTTCTGAAAGTTTCATTTAGGTTCTTTTTATATCTTCCGTGTCTCAACTTAACATGTTCAATCTTTTCTCTACTTTCTTGGACATAGACATACAGTTATGATGACTGTTTTAGGGTGCTTGTCTCTTAATGCTATCATCTGTGTCATTTCTTGTTCTGTCTCTATGGATTGATTTTTCTCACCACGGATCTTATTTTACTGCTTCTTTGCACACCTGGTAGTTTTTTTATAACATATGTTATGATTTTTATTTTTTTGTGTGCTAGATATTTTTATATTTCGTTAGGTATTCTTGAGCTTTTTTCTGCAACACAGTTAAGTAACTTGGAAACCATTTCTTCCTTTTGAGGTTTATTTTTAGTCTTTGTTAGATGGTACCAAGGCAGGCTTTAGTCTAGGGACAATTTTACCCACTTTTGAGGCCATAAATACCTTTCTGAGTACTCTACCTAATATCCTTCTAACTACAAGGTTTTTCCACTCTGGCTGATGAAAACCCTATTTCTGGCTTGTTTGAGCTCTGGGGATTGTTCCCTCTAATTCTTGGGAGGAGGATATCTTCTTCCCATGCATGTCCTGATCAGTACTCGGAGGAAGACTCAAGAGGAGCCCTTTGCAGATCTGTGTGTGCTATTCTCACCTGTCTGGTATTCTGCATGAATTTTGGCTATCTGATACTCCCTGTACTCCCAACTTCACCTCCTTGGCTCATGGAGACTTCCAATTTCTGCCTGGTTCCACCTCTCCTGTGGTTTGAATTGGTCCCCCCAAAATCATGTGCTAGAAACTTAATCCTCAATGCAACAGTGTTGGGAGGTGCAACCTAATGGGAAGTGATTGAGTCTTGAGGGCTCTGCCTTTATGAATGGATTAATGCTGATTGTAAAAAGGCTTAAGGCTGAGGGTTTGATCTCTTGCTCTCTCTCTGGCCATCTCTTGCCCTTCTGCTGTGGGATAACACAGCATGAAGACCCTCACCAGATGCAGGCTGTCCGCTCTTAGACTTCCCAGCCTCCAGAACTGTAAGAAATAAATCTCTGTTCTTAATAAATTACCTATTCTTAGGTATTCTGATAACAACATAACTTGGACTAAGACAGCCTCCCTGCACTGCTCTTGGGAAATAGACTGGGGCAATTGCAGCCTTATTTGTTGTTTTTCCTTTCTTAAGGATTTCAGTCCTGCACTGATTGATGCCCAATATCTGAAAACTACTTTTTCACATGTTTTGTCCTGGTTTTTATTTGCATCAGAGGGAGACTAAATCTGACCCCTGTACTACCTCTTTGCAAGAAGTGGAAATACTCTTACAACATTTTGAGGTAGGTTTTCCCTCCCCTTTAACAGACTATGAAATTGAGGTTCAGAGGGGAAATAGGATTTCCCATGGTCACATAGCTGTGACATGGAAGCTCTGTGTCTGTAAACAAGACCCCCTGCCTTGGAGCCCTGTGTTGTTTCCCTATGCCCCATGCTGCTACCCTGAGGAAATTGACTGGGTGTGGACATGAAGAACCAAAGTTAAGCTATTAGGATAGTTGCTGCACAGGTCTTTACTTGCACTAGAGGTGCTCAAGCCAGTGGATCCTGTTGAAAATTTAAGGAATGCTATGGATCCTCTTCCCTGAAAATCACGTGCATATATTCCTCATTTTGCATACAATTTTAGGAACTCTTTGAGACCACTGTGGCAGAGACAGCTGGTAGTCTATTTAATGACCATTTCCCTCCAATTTTGTTGGGAGGCAGCAATGCACCAACTCAAATGCAAACTCAATGTCTCAGCCTGTCTTGCAGTCTGCAGTGACCAGCAGAATGCTTGGGGAAGATCTTTCCAGCACAGATCTTAAGAGGGAATGAGTTAACTGGCATGCACGTTTTTGCCCCTCACATTTACCCCTTCTTCCTGCTCAGAAAGACGTCATGATGGTGGGGGTGGAGGAGGGGCTGTCCCACAACCAAGAGGACAAGAACAGCAGCTGTGGACAGTGGTGCTGAGGAGAGGAGGGGTCTTAGGCCCTGAGGAGCCCTGGGCCCTGGACTGGCTATTTCCAGAATTCTTGGGCCAAAGGAAAATGAGTCCTTTTTGTCTCGTTTCTACACCCCTGTAAAGAGGCCATGTCTTACTGCATCCTTTTGGGAGAGCAATGACTTTGTCTCCTTCCTAGTTTGACTCCTTCACTGCTTGATGATTTTTATGCAGACAAGCATAGGGCCAGAAACGTGGTGAGGATGTTGTAAATGACAATGACAGAAAATGATCCTGGAAAGTGTAAAACAACATATTCATACCCATCGACAGAACACGGAGAAGGTGCTCAGGTTCGTCCTAGTGGAAAGCCAGGCCTTGAGGGAACGGGACATGGGACAGGGGAGTTGACACGTGGGGCAGTGAACTGGGAACAGGGCTCCAGATGCTCCCCTGGCTCTGCCTCCTTCTCTCTGAACCTGCGTTTCCATTGGAATAAAAGGACTAATCTCTGTATCAACCTTGACTGTCTCCTTAGCTTTGAGATGATGATTCCAGTGGCTCGTTACTGATTTACCCTCTCCCTATACAGCTATGTGGAAATTTTAAGGCAGGCCCTGAATAGCAAGGGGGGTTGAAACTTGACCTGTAGGTCAGCCTCGTCTACTGTTGCTGATTAGGAACCATTTCCTGCGCGAGGGGAGCCTCAGGCTGTCCTTGCGGAACGGGATGTGGCCGTTTGTGTGACGGCGGCTGCAGGTCTGGGGAAGTGGGAGGCTCGCTCGGCCCAGGAGCACGTGGCCCTTCCGTGTGTGCGGCTGGAGGGCAGCGACGCCAAGGGGCTAAGATTCAGATGGAGCAGCCCGGCTTCACACTGTCTCTCAGCCCCAGTACCCTCTGCTGTAACACAGGGGTGACGGTGGTAACTTCCCAAGCGAGTTAGAATAATTAAAGGAGATAAAGGGGATTAAAAGTGTTCTTGATGCCAAGCCTTTGTCACAGTGCCTGGAGCGCAGGGGCTCTAAGTGACGATTGTTATAATACCGTGTGCCCTGCAGTGCCGAGAGTGGGGAACCAACTCATCCAGGCGGTGTGCTCGGTGCCTGACATTCCTCACTGTCTTTAAGACTGTTGAAGCTTATCAGGAAGATCTTTTGATTTCATCACATTTCGTTTTTCATAATACCTCTGCCAACTAGGATTTTATTATTTCCGTTCCATTTTTTAATAGATGAGGAAATTGCCTGAGAGCGGTAAAGACACTTGCCCAAGGTCATGTAGCTGGTCAGTTGCAGGGCCAGGTCTGTGTGGCTCTGACACAAGCTGGTCCTTGTCTTTAGTGACTTACTCTGTCCATTTAGTGTGAGAAGAACTGCCTAAACCATATGCAGCTCAACCTCGACCATGCTACTGTGTAATGAACAATGTGTGAATGCTCTGGAATGTAGATTAAAGTAGTCTAGGAAGTCTTATTGTTGGAAGGAGGAGGAAGAGGAGGAGGAGGAAGGTATTCTAGGCAGAGGATCTGCATGAACAAAGTCATAGAGTCAGATTTTAGCCCAGAGTGTGAAAGAGCTATCATGAGAGATGAGACCGGTTAGTTAAGAAGCACACAGATACTAGAGGTCCTAGAAGGATGAACTACGGAGCTTACAAGAGTTTAGCTTAGTCTATTCGTTCTTCTCACTAGGAAGAGCCACTGGAAATTCTGAGCATAAGAACATTGTGATGAATACAGATGGTTTGCAGGAAATTCACCTGGCAGTGTATGCAGGATGGACCACATGGGGGAAGAAGTAGGGAGTTGGGATCCTGGAGCAGGGATGAGCAAACCAAAGAAGCAGATCAAACTGAAGTGATGGAACAGGGATGATGGATGACAGTAGGAGTTTATAAAAGGTGAACAAATCAGGGAGCCTGAGAAGATCTTTGCATGGTATATTGGAGAGCTTTCATTGAAGTCTGAAGATTAGGGCAGCAATCTTAGAAGGAACAGTGTGGTGTGGTGCCTAAAAGAAGGCTGGAAGGTGGGACAGTCATGGATTGGATGCTGAGATTCCTGGTTACCAGCCATGTGAACTTGACCAAATCTCTGGGGGCTTTAATTTCCCCATCTATAAACTAGAAGAGATTAATATAGTTCTTATCTCAAAGGGTTGATGTGGGGATTAAAAAAGAGAATGGAAGGTGCTAGCACTGCACCAGAGCACATAGTGTAAGCACTCAGTGATGGTAGTCACTGTTACCACCACAACCACTTCCACCATCACCACCATCATCACCACCACCACCATCACCACCATCATCACCACCACCATCACCACCACCACCATCACCACCATACCATCCACCATCACCACCACCACCATCACCACCACACCACCATCACCACCACCACCACACCACCACCACCACCACCATCACCACCATCACCACTGTCACCACCATCACCACCATCACCTCCATCACCACCACCACCACCATCACCACCTCCATCACCACCATCACCACCATCATCATCATTACCACCACCATCATATTGCAGAACCCCAGACTGTCAGGGTTAGAAGAGCCCATGGAGGTTTTCTAGTCAAAAGACTCTCATTTTACAAAAGGGGAAACTGAGACCCAGAGACTGGCCCAAACTTATACAGTGAGTTAATGCCAGAGTTGGAACTAGAACCAGGGACTCCTAGCCCCTGCTCCAGTGTTCTTACCGCTGACACCAGATCATATGAGAAATATAGTCTAGCAACACACATTCTTCACAAGACTCATAGGGAGTGGAAAGAGATTGGATGATTCTTTGCTCTTCTAAGTGTTCCCATCTCTTCACTTCCTTGTTGCGTGTTTCCATAGTCAGTCATCCGTTGTTTTTAGACCTTCAGCAGGTACCAAAAGAATATGTTTCTAAAAAACTGATTCTTTTAGGGGAAAAAAATTTTTTTAAATGAAACTAGGAGAGAAAAAGACAGAGGTAGAGCCATTTTTCAAGGGAGCCTCCCCAGGCAGTTATTCAGAAGCTGGAGTTCTGACACGGAGACACAGAGCTAAAGCAGTGGTGACTCCCACAGAAAATTCTGCTGTGGATGCTCTTAAAATTCTGACATGCTCCCAAAGAACTCCAACAGTATTCCTGAACAGTTTGTATGGAATTTTTGCAGAGCATCCTCATGGAATATTTTATAAGCTCCCAAAAGTCCTGCTGCACTTCCTGGGGCTGCTTCCAGAATTTTCTTGTCAGCTAAGCCTCTTTCTCATAGAATTTTTTCACAAGTCTGATGGAAGCTCTGTGGAATTCCCAGTGAATTTTCATGAAAACCTCCCAGAGTTGCCTTGTGATCCTTGATCAATTCTCACAGAAATAGCACAGAATTCTTACTTGGAATTCTTATTTGGAATAGTCCCTCAACTTTCATGGAATTCTTAACTAACACTCATGGCATGCTAATAAAATTCCAATGAAATGTTCTCAGAACGTGCATTAAATTATCTTAGAAACCACAGAAGAGACTCCAAGAAATCTTGCAGAATTCCCCAGGAACAAAAATTAAAGAGTCTCCAAACTACCAAGGATAAAACAAGTCCAGGCCTCGGGGGTCACTTTGTCAAAGGATGCTTAGAGCGGGCGTCTGCTAAATGTGATGACGAAGCAGGCAGTGGACTTGTCTCAAGCTGCAACTTCTGGCTTGAGCAGCAGGAAAAAAACAGGTCATATCAATACAAAATGAAGGATTTTCTCATCAAATATTTTCCCATCCCACTCCATTTTGTCACATGCCAAAGGCAGCTCCAGCAGCAGTTGAGCGGATCGTCTCCATAAAGTCCTTCATATTATTAATCTCTTCCCACCCCCTTCTCTTGGAGCCTCAGGCTAACTGTGGATGTTCTCCAAATCATTAATTAAACCCAAGTCAATTAAGAGACTTGGATGTTGGCACATAATGGGTGCCATCTATTGATGTAAAATAATTCTTTTCGGGTTGGAATACAGAGACGTGCAGGCCTTGATTTTCATTGAACTCGCCCCAGAGCCTGCTGTTACAGGACAATACACCGAGTTTTGCAAGTCAGCGTCCACAGAAACTGGATCCCAAGGGGCTCAGCATGGGGACAGTGCTGTTGCACAAAGGAGAGACCCAGGGAGGTCAGGGAGGCAGCCAGGCAGCACTACCCGGCCTTCAGCACACAGGCATCTGCCAACGCCTGGCCAGCTCTGAGCCCACCTGGCTCCATCCCAAACTCTGGGCCTGGGAGCCGCAGCCCCACGAGCTGGTTAATGTGGCCAGCACCAAGCGCCCTTGGCCTTCATGCCTGGTTTGCTGAACGGCCTTGGATGTGCCTTTGGAACCCTGTGAGCTCTTCCCCACTCTTAGCTTGTTCCTGAGGACTCAGCTCATGACAGCTGCTCCCCAGGGAAGTCCAGGCTAAGCTCTGTGCCCTGCTGTGTGCTTTCAGGGCCCCTGCGTGAATCACAGTGCAAACTCATTAAGTGTAGGATGAATCATTTAGGGTCTGGGTTTCCGGCAGGGCAGAGACTCTGCCTCTTACTGCCAACTCCACGGTGCTGGCACATATGGGGGTACGATAGATGTTTGTTGAATGAATGAATGATGACAATCCCAACAATGCCGTGATAATCATAATAATAGCAGCTAGCACTCATGGAGTCCTTTCCACGCTCCATGCACAGCACTGGCTTAAGCCTTTCCGTGCATTAAATGCACTTGGTGAGAGAATGAATACAGACAGAATGTTCTCGTATGGAACATTTATGATCATAAACAGATATTTACTAAGGGCTTACTATGTGCCAGGCACAACACTTGGCACTTTTTTCCTTTTTGCCTTTCAAAGTCAAAGTTGCTGGATCAGTTTCTTCTCAGGCTGCTGGGGCAGCCTGTGGCTAGTTCCTGAGGGCGTGTGTGGCCCTGAAATCAACGGGACCCCAGAGTCAGTATCGATGATAGTTCCAAAGAGCAGCGCAGTTCCCTGCCTTGTTTCATGCTTTCATCGTTTAATCACATTGGCCTGCACTGGGTCCCAGGGTCACGGCAAGCTCTGGGAAGGCTGGAAAGGCAGTACTTCATCTCTGCAGCCTCTGTGGCGGGGGGTGGGCTGGAAAGAAGCGATGCTGCTGGGGGAGCCCTCGGTCAGCGGCTGCCACGACCCTGGGAGGTGGCGAAAGCATGAGCCCCAGCCTTGGAGGTGGCAGGGCTGGCTGCTCAGCCTCTCTGAGCCAGGCTTGCGTCCTTCAAAAGAGGAAGAGATGCCGGCTGCGCCGACCTCCAGATCCTGGTGGCGCAGAGACTCGCTGCAGGCTGCCCTGCAGTTTGCCGCTTCTTACCCGCTTCATGATTGTTACCATACCCACAGGCACCTTGACTTAATTTCCTCAATAATTCCTCTTTCAATGGGCTCAAGTTTTAAACACTTTAATCTCACCCCAAGCAATAATATCAACGAAATCACAGTTTGGGTATGTGCGGCAAAGACCATTATCTGTTCCATGATCATAATCATTCTCCCCTTCTTCCCTGCGGAAGAACCTGTGATTTTTTTGCTGGCCACAGGGCTGCTTGGAATAAAGACTTCCTGTCCTGGCCTCTCTTGAAAGTACGTGTAGCTTTATAACTTGTCCTGACCAATGGGATGTAAATGTGAGTTAAAGGGGAGGAGTGTATCTTTCTCCTTTCCTGTTCTCCTTCCTGCTGTCTGGAATGTGGGCATGATGGCTGGAGCTGCAGCAGCCAGATTAGACCATGAGGGGACCTTCAAAATGGAAGCTCTGCACAGTAGAGTCGCAAGGTAGAAGGAGATGGGGCCTTGATGTCTAATGCCTTAATCTTGTGGCATGCCATGCCAGGCTCTGACTATACCAAAGGAGAAATAAACTTCTTCCGTGTTGAAACCACTGGTTTTTGTTGTTGTTTTCTTTTTAAATTTTGTTTTATTGTTTGCAGGTGAAGCCTATTCCTAATGCACTAGAAATATTTTCTAACATGTATTAAAATAAATGCAAATGTAGCTGGGCACAGTGGCTCACACCTGTAATCCCAGCATTTTGGGAGGAGTTCGAGGTTGTAGTGAGCTACGATTCAGCCTGGGCAATAGAATGAGACCCTGTCTCTGAAAAAAATAAAAATAAAAATAAAAATAAAATAAATGCAAAAGTGTTAACATTTTAAAAGGTTCATTCACATACCACCAATGTCACACTGGTTGCCCCCAGTAGAATGCTACCTTAGGAATCTCTGATATCATGTGTCTTAGTCTGTTTAGGCTGCTATAAAAAATAACATAGACTGTGTGGATTAGACAGCAAACATTTATTTCCCACAGTTCTGGAGGCTGGAAAGTCCTAGATCAGGGTACTGGCAGAGTTGGTATCTGTTGAGGGCCCTCTTCCCAGTATTAGCAGACTGTCTTCTTGCTATGTCCTCACCTAGCAGAGAGAGAGCTTTTGTGTTTCTTCCTCTTTTTATAAGGGCAAAATATATCAGGGGGACCCCACATCCACGACCTCATCTAACCTTAACTACTTCCCCGTGGCCCCACCTCTAAATGCTGTCACATTGCGGATCAGGGCTCCAACATACAAATCTGGAGGGGACACAAACATTCAGTCCACAGCAATGATGCAAGTGGGAGAAACCTTGAGAATCGTAAAGTAGTCCACAAATCTCAGGTCACCTTATTCTTGGTGCCCTTGGTCTTGTCCAGTCTCCACACGTAGAATGTCTTTTCTGGATGGCAGAAAGAAAAGAAAGGGGCAGAGACACATGAAGGTACAAAGTGTGAACCCACAGCCCCCGCTTCCTCCCAGGAACACCAGCTCTGTCCGTCTCCACGTTGTGACGTGAGAACAATCCCAGAATCGACACTGAAAGTGCGACTTAAGGTACTGCACCCCAAGGCCACTGTCATGGGCTCTGCTCATGGGCTTTGCTCTTGGTCCCCTGTGTGGCTTTGGACAAGGTAGTCAGTCCAGCTGAAATCAAAGAGTCCAACTCAACTCTTCGAATATTTGCTGGTTGCTCAGCCTGCACCTGGCGCTCGTGTGTTGTGCCAGGCTCCTTGCCCTTAAGGAGATCATAGTCTGGGGGTGGGCGTGGGCCTGAAAGATCAGGAAGGGAGGCACAAGAACACAGGCCTGTGCTCAGAGGGCAGTGTTCATCCGGCTCCCCGCGACAGGGATTTCGGCGTCAGGGTTTATCTGGCAGGCGACCTTGGGAAGCATTCCTCTTACCCTCCCCATGCCTCAGTTCCCCAGCCTGTGCAATTGGCATAACAAGGGCACCCTCTCCCATCAGGGTGCTGTGAGTTATTAATTATGGGTGCGCTGGAGCTGCTCCTGAGAGCCAACCGTGCACACCCCTTTCCAGTTCGTTGCCAGTGAGCTCACGCTGGTCACTCGAGGCCAGGGACGGTGAGAAGTGATAATATTTACACCATGGAAATTGGGATATGCTACAGATCGGGGGTTCTGACCCCAAGAGCCGGCTGTTAAGTGTTTACCAGCGTGCCACTGATTATTGTACATAATGCACACGAGACAGTGCCTGGCACAGGCACGGCACACCCAGTCAGGGGTGATTATTGCAGGGCAGTGAGGGGCAGGTGGAGCCTGGGCCTGGGGCAACGAGGGCACGTTCAGTCCCAACAGCCCGTCTCCCACTCCAAGCCGTGGATAAATCTCTCAGTCCTCCTTGGACTTCAGAACTTCTGCTGGCCTACGAGGGTACAACCCAAGAGCGAGGTGACCCTGTTCCTGTGCAAAAATAGATTGATTCGTTGCTATCAGCCAAACACTGTTGAACAGAACCAGTTTCCATTTAAAAGTAACAATAGTTCCAAGCAGATGGTGGCTTTTTGTTCCTGCTCTCGCTGGCCATTAAAATCAGTCACCACTTCCCAGCTCTGTGACCTTGAACAAGTCACTTGACCGCTCTGTGCCTCAGTTTCCTCATCTGTAAAAGTGGCCTCAGCAAAGTGCCTGGCATATAGTGGGTGCTCAGCAAAGTTTACTACGATTAACATGGCATGTTGTTGACACCGACGGTCCCCAACAGCTGGGCCTGTGTTGCCAGTTACATTTCACCTCCACACGCAGCTGCTCACAACGGTATCGGATGAGGCCTTTGCACCCATGTGAAAAGGGCACATCTGGAGGTGCCCGAGTTCTGGAGACCTAGCCGAAGTGGCAGTGCCAGCCCACGTGGGAGCAGGGAAGCCTTGGCCCCAGAACATTCCACCCACCATGGTCCCCGCACCCTCGGGCTGCCTCTGGCCTGACCACCATTCAGGCCATCCTAGCTGAGAGGCTGCCCCAGGGGGCTCCCCTCATCCCAGCGGGAGCTTCAGAAGCCGGTGGCTCAGACGATTGCACTTTCTTTTCTCCTTCCAAAGAGGGATCAGCCCTGGGGCCCTCTGAAAGGGCTGTGATTACATCTTCATTTGTGGGTAATGGGATTAGCACGCTGGGGCAGAGTCTCCCCGTGGCTGTGGGGCGACAGGGCCGGGCACAGGAGCTCCGGGCTGCTGGGGCTGCCGGGCTCTGGCCACTGCCGGGGGCGGCGGCACCCAGCGCCCGGACGCAGGGACCGGAAAATGGAATTAGCTCCATCCCAATGCACAGGGCCCGGCCGCCTCGCCCAGCCCTGACTCCTTAGCTAATCGAGAGGCGCGCGCTGGAAATAATAACTCTTAAACTGGATGTCGTGTGTGTGTTGTGGGCGTGGGGTGGGGTCTTTTTGTGCCTTCAGCTCCCAGATATCCCCTTCTGGGGAACTCAGACGGGTGAAGTCACCAGGTTCGGGTCTCCCGGCAGCCACATCCTGTTCTGCACAAATCTCCCATGTGCCAGGCTCAGGGGCACTTACGGGGATGTAACCCGGCAGGCCTGGCACCGAGATCTCCACGCGTGTCACTCCTACGATTCTCACCACACTCCTTCCCATGTGACTCAGGAGGGACTGGAGCCCAGGGCCGACTGATGCCAGAATGCGTGCTCCTTGCTGTCACCCTGGGTCCCCACATCAGGGCTCTGTTTAATGCCTGTTAAAGCATTATGTGTTTCCCTTGATATTTTCTTGAAATTTCCTCTCTTTTAAATATTTTAATGTATTATTTTTCCAACTCTTTATTTTGAGAATTTTCAAACCTACTAAAAAGTTGCATGAATAATACAATGAATACTCCTACATCCTTTATTCAGAGTCTAGATTCACCAGGTGTTAACATTTATATTTCCCTTTTTTCTGACTCTTCCCCCACCCCGGCGTGTGTATGTGTGTATGTATTCATATGTACGTGTACACGTGTGTATATATTGCACAGTGACCCCTCCTTATCTGCAGGGGATACGTTCCAAGACCCCCAGTGGATGCCTGAAAACTCACATAGTACTGAACCCTATATATACTATTTAATATGTTTTTCCTATATGTATACGCACCTGTGATACAATTTAGTTTGTAAATTAGGCATAGTAAGAGGTTAACAACAATAATTAATAATAAAATAGAACAATTATAACAATATACTGTAGTAGAAGTTATGTGAATGTGCTCTCTCTCTCTCTCAAAACATCTTCCTGTACTGCGCTCACCCTTCCCGTGGTGACGTGAAGTGATACGGTGCCTATGGGACGAGATGAAGGGAGTGACGCAGGCATTGTGACGCGACACGAGGCTATTGACCTTCTGAAGGTGCGTCGGGAGGATCATCTCTTCAGGAAATCCTGGATTATTGAGCCACAACCATGTCGACGGTGGATGTCAGTGCTGACCATGTCGGTGACTGACGGTGGGTGGCATCCACAGCGTGGATTTGCTGGACAAGGAGATGGCTCATGTCCCAGGCAGGATGGAGTGGGGCAGTACAAGATTTCATCACAATATTTGAACATCTTGAAATTTAAAACTTATGAATTGTCTTTTTCTGGAATTTTCCATTTAAATTTTTTGTACCACTGTTCACCGAGGGTAACCGAAACCACAGAAGCAAAGCTTTGCAATCAGAGGGGACTACTCTGTGTGTGCGCACGTGTGCATATGTATTTTTTGTGAACCATTTGCAGACATCATCACACTTGTCTCTTACATATTTCAGCATGTATCTTCTAAAACAAGGACATTCTCTCTCATATGATCACAATAATGATCACCACACTCAGGAAATTTAACATCGATTCAATTCTATTATCTAATTCTTAATCCACATTCAAATTTCCCCCCAATTAACCCAATAATGTCCTTTGGAGTCTTTTCCTTTGTAAATCCAGGATATAATCAAGGATCGTTCATTGCAGTTATTTATCGTCTCTCCAAGATGTAATCTGAAGAACCGAAAGCAGATTGCACGAGGGCATTCTCTCTCGCTGCGTGGTTGCAGAATGCCGCGTCAGCATGCCAGAGAAAATCAGCACTCTGTCGTGTGCAACGCCTTCGGGAAACCCTGCCCTCTAACATTGCTTCAGAAAATCAGTACAAAGATAGATAACGTCCGGTGGGCGTCCTTGGGGAGTCACACTGGCTTTGGTCTCCTTGCTTGTTAAACAAGAGTGTGGCTAAGTCTCTTCCAGGTCTGTCTGGACTTCTGCCAGGGGCATTGGTGGGCACAGTTCCTTTCCCTTCCTCTCACTATCCAAATCCTGGTTTTGTTCAGAGCAGCAGTGAGCCCGTCCCTATGGGACAATCACAATGACCCGGGCCAGCTATGGCTGCCCCATCAGCCTTTGCAGGATGCCCAGTTTTCCAGTCTCTCCTGAGGCCAGGGTTGACCATGTGGCCAATCTAACTAGCGAGGCTTAAGGGGAAGTCTTCTGAGACATCTGCCTCTGGTACCTTTTTCCTTTGCTAGTATAGAAGAAAGTGCTTCAGGAAATGCCCCATCCCTCCTTCCTTCCTTCTTCCTGACTTTGAACTTTGTTGTGATGCCTGGAGCTGTGGCAGCCATTGTGACCATAAAGCAACAACCATTAGGACAAAAAGCCAACTGGTTGAAGATGACAGAAGAGAAAGATGGAATAGCCTGGTTCCGTGATGCCAACATTCAGTGGCTGCTCCAGTCCTGCACCTCCCACTTCTTGCTGTGGATGAGTAGTGCATGTCTTCATCGCTTAAGCCACTGTTGAAAGCACTCCTAATTCATACAGCTTCTAAGAAACTTCCAAACGTAGTGGAACGTGTAAGGCACATGGAACCAAACACAACTGGGTTCAAATATAAGAGGCAACCTCTTGTTAGGTGTATGAGCCCAGATACATTATTCAACCTTTCTGGGTCCAAATGTCTCGGCTACCAAAAACCAGAAAAGACAAAAAACCCCCAAAAAACTCCAGGAAATGCTGTAAGTCTGGAAAGACATATTCATTCAACTGCTCATTCAACAAGTATTTGCTGAGCCCCTACTATGTACTGTTCATTCAATTAATGTCTTAATGAGCATCTAGTATGCTCTAAGTACTGTTTTAAGTACTGCAGATATCTCCATGAAAGAGACAAAGTCCTTCCTCTCATGAACTTACATTCTGAAGTTTCCTTCCAGTTTCATTTATGTGCCAGTAACATTGCTGAGCAGATATGATTATTTCCATTTTCCCAGATGAGGAAACTGAGGCTCACAGAAATTGTGACTCTGCCCATACAGCAGCCCAGCTTGGGTGTGATGGAGCCAGAGTCCACCCCTGGCCTGAGTAACCACAGAGCTGTGCTTGCTGCTATTTGGGGGTCGATCCCGTGAAACATTAGTGAATTACAGCAACTCTGCAGCTGTAAAACGCTTCGGAGGAAGGACAACACCATTTCCAACTCCTTTTGGAAATGTGTTTTTGATTTTAATCCCATTTTATCAGATACATAAACTGGATTATCTGGAGGACGGATGGGCTCAGTGGTGCCATTATCAGCCAATAACCTTTGCTTTCAACTCCTCAGACCTGGTGGAATCGCCCTGCGGAGAGAACCCCTGCCCGGCCCAGCACAGGGCACGCCCTTCTGTTTATTTTTATTACCCTTCTTTTCCTTAGCTATTCAAAGAGCCTTAGAAACCCAAGTGCAGTCTTCCCCTCCCCAGTAAGGGAAGAGCAGGAAAGAATCCCACTTTCTAGAACGTCTGCTAATGTGATGGGCACTGACACTGTCTACCTCAGTTTATGCTCGGGCCACTGTGGGAAGTAGGCGTCATTCATCCTGTTCTACAGACGGAGGGACTGAAGTTTGAGGACCAAAGTGCTCAAGGTCACACAGCCTTCAGTGCAGGGCCGGACCCTTGCTTAGCGAGTGTGTCTCTGCATGACCGTGCGCATGGAAATTGTGTCCGTTTCGTTACTGAATCCATTCAGTTCAGGGCCTGGTGCCTCATAACTATTTGAAACGAGCTGCCCAGGAGCCCTTGCTGCCCGTCAGGGCAGTTGTGGCTATGCTTGTCTGACTTGCTTGCCTCAGTCTGAGAGGGGATTGCACACTCGAGAATAAATGCAGGGCCCAGACTTCCAGTTGCGGCCTGGAGCTGCATCCCCTGAGCCCTCCAGGCTTCCAGCACACAAGTTAACCAAAGCTTGGTGGCCTTTCCTAAAACAATGTGGGGTGGGCAAAGCACACAGGGTTAGCACTGAGTGAGCCAGAATCTCCCTGGTAACCCCCTTCTCCTTCCTGGGCCTCAGTTTCCCCATCTGAAAATGAAGGCTGTTACATTCCTAGGTTCAATCTTCTCTCAACCCCAACATCCTTCCCAGAGCTCAGATTGCTGGACGTTTTTCCAGACACTATAAAATAAAAATTCAAAAGTCTAGCTTAAGACACCTTCTTATTCATTTGCAAAGAGTAGGTAACTTAACAAACCATTAGAAATTAACCTCTTCGATGTACAAGTGATAATAAAACTATACTTGCAAGGTACTTACCAAGTATTTCATTGTCCCCATTTAACAGATGGGCAAACGGAGGCACGGAGAAGATGGATTTGTCTAAGGTGCCACAGCTCCTAAGTGGTGGAGCCTGCGTCTCAGTCTGTGCTCCTAACCACTATGCTATGATACCTTCCAGTATGGTCTCTGCTGTGTGCTAGACTTGGGGCCAAGATTTCACCTAAAATATTCCTCACTGATCTCTCCAGACAGGACGACATTGCTATCATCACTGTTTTAAAGAGAGTAACCAGTGCTTACGCAGGAGGCAAAATGGCTGGGCTTGAGCTATGGTCTCCCCTGCGAGTTTTGTACTCGTGTCCCTGAAGGTGTCATTGAGCAAGCCGACTTGGGTTGGAATCTCTGCTCTTCCACCCAGCTCTGTGACAGCAGGAAAGCTGCTAAACCTCTCTGATCCTAAGTTTTCCCATCCTGGCATTTCTCTCCCAAGGCTGTATGTAATGCAGTTCTTTTAGCTTTGTTTCTGGGAATATTAGAGAGACTCCCCTAATTTCTCTTCCCAGGGAGGCTGACATACTGAGGGATGGAGGCAAACACACATTGGCTTTGGGCTTTTTTCCCTTCCAGCTCTTGGGCTCCCAGTCCTTGAAGCGAGCAGAGCCCAGGCTGGGTGCCTCTGCTCAGGCCACTCTATTCAAGGGCAGAGGGGTCACAACCACCCTGCGGGGGTTTGAGAGCAAGAAGACTTCTGCACCCCGGACCAAATGCTTGTCCCCCTGCCGCCATGCAGGGTGTGTGGAATGTCACCATTATTGCACTGTGGTGCCCAGCACCTCCCGACCCAACCCAGAACACTCGCAGAGGACTAATGCTGGAAGACGTAGAGTTACTGACGAGAATAGCCACTCCCATTTATGGAGGGCTTCTCATGCTTTGCTTGTGCAGTGTTATGCTTTGAGGTAGGTAGTATTCTTCCTATTTTACAGGTGAGGAGACAGGCCTTGAGAGCCCATTTCCATATAACATAGTGGTGCTAGGATGGAGATCACTGGTCACCCCATCTTTAGAGCACTGCTGGCCCTGCCAAACTGGACAGCAATGGCTGGTCAATGCATCCAGGCTGTAAACCTGAGGCCGTGGACTCCGGGAGAGCAACACTGTGTCTGATTCATGTTTATATCCCAGGGCACAGGCTTGCCCACAGTAGGTGCTCACTAAGTGTTTCTTGAATGAATGAATGATGAATGCATGCATGAGCGCCCTGCACTCTGGTGGCAGTGACCGGCCAGCTGCTCACCAAGCCCACCCACTGTTCCTCCTAGGCACTCAGCTGGACTACATCTCCCAGGCTCCCTTGCAGTCTGGCCAAGGGAATATGGGGAGGCATCATGTGCACAGTTTCCAAGGCTGGTCCATAAAATCCTTCGGTGCAGTCCTCCACCTTTTCTCTCCCCCATTGTCTAGCCATATGCAGAGGATCCATCAAGGTATTCAGAAACTCAAGGGATGCTGGAACCACAAGACAGAAGGAGCCTCGGTGCCTGAGTCACCGCCTGGAGGAAGGCTGCTGCCCATCACCAGCATTGAGCTGTTCCTTGGCCAGAAAATACACTTCCATAGCACCAAGGGACTGACACGAGGAGCTTGTGTGCCACAGCATTAGGCCACCATCACCAACATAGGAGTTTGAAGAGAAAGCTTCTCCTAGAACCATAGGCTCTCCAAGTTAGAAAGAACCTTGGATGTCACAGAGACGGAGTTTCCACCCAGTGCAGGGATCCCTTTATAACATCTCCGCTCACAGTACATTCAACCAGACTTGCACACCCACAGTGATGGGGAGCTCACTCCATCTTTGGACAGACCTGGCTTCAGGAAAGGTCATCCTCACCCTGAGCCTTCCTCCTTATACATTTCCCTCTGATCTGCCTCTGAGCCCCTCACAGAGCAAGTGGCTTCTCCTTTTTACACACAGTTGAGGTAGAGCTCAGGGCCTCCTGAGTGACTTCTTATTCCTTCCTTCAATAAGTACATGCTGGGCCCCACCAACCTGCCAGACCTGACCCTCCCCAGGCCAAGCCCTGCCATATATCCACTATTCCCCTTGGAGCATGGCTTGTAGATCCTGCCCCATTTTTATCATTTCCTGCAGACGTGAGAGATCCGATTCTCTCCAGCTCTGTCCCTGGCATTGGCCATAGTGGGAGACAGCACCACAATAAACAGCATTCCCCAAACCACCACCTGTGCAGCACTTTGCATCCATTATCCCATTTCATCCCCACAATAATTCTATGGAGTATGCATCATTTTACTCCCATTTTGCAGAAGGGGAAACTTAGGTCAGAGCGGTGACATGACTTGCCCAGAGAACCATAACCCTTGGCAGCAAGGGTCCAAATCTAGGTATGTCTGCTAGCAAGGCCCAGGCAAAGCGTCTCAGGCAGTGGGAGTGGCCCCTGGCCCTTCAGAGCTGCAGATGAAAGACTGAAATAGAGAACTCTGGCGTCCAAACGGTAGGAAGGGCTCGCCTCCTGGGAGCAACTGCCCAAGCCCATAGTCTGCACTCTGGTTAGCCTGGCCTAATCCCTGGAGAGCTGTGACTTGTCCCTGGACATGTGGGAACTGGGGGTTACGGGAGTAGCGGCCAAAGTCTGAGCCGCGTCTGTTCCCGTGTCCGAATCGGTTAAGGGAAGCCGGAGTCTGGCAGGGCCAATTGCTCAGCAGACCTCTGCTCACCGGAAAGTTGCTAACATATGTCCTTAATCCGACCGGCCAGCCGCTTGCCAGGCGCTGAGATACAGGACCTGCTCTGAGGGGCTGCTGGTTTTGGACAGCAGGACCCCAACTTACTGGGACTGCATGCCAGGGGCTAACACACCAGGTTTTATTTCATCCTCATGACAGGCAAGAGAGGTGGATCACTCTGTATCTACTTTCCAGGTGAGGAAACTGAGGCTCAGAAAAGTGAATTCACTGGTGTCCGCAGCCAGGAGGTGGGAGAAACAGGACTTGTTCACACTCAGACAGGTCTGGGTTTAAGTTCCACGTTCAGTCTGTGCCGTGCTTTTCAGTCTTTTGGTTAGGAGACATCTACAAACACTGCCTTCCCTCTTGCCTCACATCTCACAGCTCAGACACCACGTGGCCAGGGCCCCACCGGACTGTGAGCTTCGTGAGGGCAAGGACTGATCCGATCAACCTGTCGGTTCCCAACTGGCATGCAGGAGAGCCTCAGGCAACGGTGAGTGGATGACACTCCAGGGCGCTAGATGTAGCAGGGGTGGGAGGGGAGGAGGACTGGGGAACACAGGAAGGGATGAAGCAGGAAGAGTAAAATGGTAAAGACATGGAGAGGAAGGCAACAAGAAGCAAGCCTGGAGGGGAAATGGGCCACAATAAAAGCAAGAGATATAAGAGACAGACCTTCAGCAAAGGGAAGCTCTCAGCTCAACAGGAGAACAGACAGAACTCCCCAGAAAAGCAGGGAACCATCTCGGAAGGTAGTGAGCTCACTGTCTCTGGAGGTAAGCAAGCAGGGCTGCATGAACCTGTGTCTGGGAAGTTCTAGGGAGGATTTGTGCATCCAGGAATGGCTGCACAGGCTTCTCCCACTCCTGAGAGACCAAGGCTCTGATCAGATATCCACTCCCCTCTGGTACACAAGCACATTTAGAGAGCTCAGCTCACAGTTCTCATGCACTTTGAATGGAGGCAGAAAGTCCCAGAATCATAGGTTCAAAGCTGCTCTTCTAAGCCTTTGTCCTTAAGGGCTCACAAATATGTTATGATGTAAACTATAGTTTGAATGTGTCCCCCAAAGTTCATGTGTTGGAAACTTAATCCCCAATGTCTTGAGAGGTGGGGCCTTTAAGAGGTGATTAGGCCATAAAGGCCCTGCCCTCAGGAATGTATTAATGCCATTCTGGTGGGAGTGGGTTCCTAATAAAAAGGATGACCTCAAAAAAAAAACAAAAACCAAAAACAAAGCTGCTCTTCTGAGCTGTAGGTGCTCTGTCTTTGACCCTGAACTCCCTCAAACCCAGGCAGAGGCGAGCTGTGATCTTCATCAAGGCTGCTTAGCACCACAGAGAAGCAGGTCTAAATTCCTCCACCCCCAGCCAGAGCCCACTGTGGCTGGCCCGGCCCCTTCCAGGCCCTCCCCCCAACACCCCTATCCAAGCTGCACACACACCGGGCTCAGCCCCAGCCGGTCCTGCCCTCCCCTTTGCTCTGCTCTCTTTGCTTGTCACCCTCAGCATGCCTCCGTAAGCACCTGGCAGGGCCACACCTCTTCCTCGCAGAGACTGGTATGTGATGCAGTGCAGAGCAGACCCTCGACGTCCACCTTGGTGGCCTAATTGAGCCACACACTTCCCAACTCAGGGCCTTCCCTTCGGCTGGTCCCTCACTCCTGAATGCCTTTCCCTATCCTTTTAGGGACAGCTGGAACCTCACCTGCACAAGACCTGGACTTGGGCTGGAGAGAGAAGGTACAGTGATTGCTCACATCCACAAGGGCTTTCTATGTGCTCTCTGTTCCTCACAGCAACCTTAGGAGGTAGGTGCATCATTATCCCAATTTATAGGTGGAGAAACTGAGGCAGAGAGGTTAAGTGGGAGATGGGCAGATGAGTACAGGTTTCTGAAGCCATACCCCAAACTGTAGGCTGTGGGTTGTCAGGAAAAGGCCGCCCAAGTGAGCAGAGGAGAACGGGAGCTGTGGGCTTCCCTCTGCCGTCCCCTGGCTCCTCCTGGGATCAGAGCTCCTTGGGGTCCTTCTCAGGGCCTGGTAAGATGCCGGGCGCATAGTAGGTGCACAGAGAAAGGTTTGGTAATGAATCTGTCCCTTCAGACTAAACTTGACTGGACTCTATTTGCTTCAAATGACCCACCAGTGTGAAGGATCTTGAATTTTGTGTGGCTTCCTCCACCCCGTTGAATCAAACAACAGGGTATCAGGTGCTGACTTTGTGGTCACTTGGGAATCAGGGATGGGTCATATGTGCTAAGTGTCACTCAAACCCTCTGTCAATGTCATGAGACCTTCCCCAGGTGTTAAGAGAGGGCACCTGGTGCCGTGGCAGAGGCCCGGGATTGGCGGCTGAAGTTGTATTCTCATTGGGTGTCACAGGCTACTTCCCAGGGAGTAGACCGTGAGAAAGGTTAGGGTACAGGATGTTTCTTGGGAAGTGTTCTTGTCTCTACATCTGTGCAGTGGGCAGGGAGGAAGCAGGTTGGGCAGAGGGAGGCATAGAACTGTGACACAGGTCCCCACAGGGCTCTGTAGCTAGGATGACCTTTCAGAGCTGTCCTGAGTTGGGGTGAGGGGTCAGGCCTGGAGACCCCATTGGTCAGGCACTGGATGGGGTTGACACTGGAAAGGGGCGTGGCCTTGGATAACTCTGCCTAGCCCAAGCCCAGGTCCGGTTTTCTTTAGCCAAGGAAATCCACAGAGAGGCCGACAGCCAAGGCCCATCTCACAGCAGCCGGGGGATCTGGGAAGCGCACCACCAGCACTTGGCACCATGCTGGGCGATGCTCCAGCATGACAACCTCAGCCAAATCGCCAACCTCAGCTGTAAAGTGCCATAAGCAGCCGTTCTCAAACTTTTTGGTCTTAGGATGCTTTGCACTCTTAAAAATTATTGAGGACCCCAAAGAGCTTTGTTTATGTTCTAAATCTAAAATAATTAGAAATTAAAACTGAAAATATTTTTAAATGTTTATTAATTCATTTTAAAATAATAACTTTTTACATGTGAACATAAATAACATTTTAATTTTTTTTAAAAAATCGGTGAGAAAAGTGGCATTGTCTTAGATTTCGGAAAATTTCTTTACCATCTGGTTTGATTGACGACCCTGAATTCTTACATCTACCTACGCAATCTGTTGCGACGGGTCATTTGGTTGACGTATGTGAAGAAAATCTGGCCTCGCAGATATGTCGTTAGATACAGGTGGAGCATTTTCAGGGGCTTTCCAGATAGTTTCTTCATGTTACGCAGAGCTTGGCAAGTGGTAGTACTTTAACAGTTGGTTGCAGTGTGGAATCTGGAAACACATCGGTGAACATTTCCTTCTTTGTTCCACTAAAATCCACTGGTGTCCCTTGCACTTTGAGCGGATCTTTCGCCTGTCTGTGATTCTGAAACGTCATGCATCCGTCATCGGAAGATGCTGGCTCACTGACTCAGGAGATCTGCCAAATGCTGACAAGTTTGACCTCACAACATCAAAAGAAATCATCTTGTGCTCATTAGCACTAAAGAAAAAGTCTTTAAGTGTTGGGAGGCAGGCTCACCACGACGGACACAAGTTTTCCAAAATTCTAAATTTTGTCAAAAGCTCAAGTCTCTGTGGCAATAAATAGTTGTCCACCACGAAGTGATGGGCTTATTGCATTTCACTTCCCAAAAAGTAACCCTGGTTGGCCTATCAATCATTCCTTCAAATAAAGATGGTGCTCCGCGAAAAATGCAGCCGGTTCAGCTCTGCACTCAAACCATTGCACAATTACTTCTCTTCCGTGCTGCCGCACACTTCCCGCTTTGTCACACAGAGTTTTAAAAAAGACATGTACTCGAGGGTTGAGATTTAATAAAAAATTATTGAATGCTATTGCTCCATCAAGGACAATGTATTTAATTTTTGCACAGTGGTGAACAATAGAATGACCATTAGCACAGTATAGTCTAGGGCTAGTACCTCCATTCAGTTAAGCCTCAGCAGTCCTGCCCACCACTGGCTTTACATCATCAGTGATATGTCCACAAAGTGAAACACAACTTAGTATTAGTCGTATTAGTATTAATACTAGTATTAGGATGCTATAATAGTATTACTATATACATAGATTTTACCTTGAAGACCTCAGGGAACCCCCAGGGGTCTATGGGCCATTCTTTGAGAGCCACTGATATTGAAAAAAAAAAGGTATGGTATTTGAAGTCAGACAGACCTACTAGCTGTGAGGTATTGAACCATTTGCTTAATGTGTCTGAGCCTCAGTTTCCTCATCCATAAAATGAGGATCACATTACCCGCCTTACAGAGTCGTCTGGAGACTCACATGAAATGATATCTATGAAAGTGCCTGGCACGTGGCAGGTGCTTCATAAATATACCTTCCCCTCCATTATGGACTTAATTATGTCCCTCCCCCTCCAATTAGTATGTGGAAGTCCCAACCCCCAATGTGACTATATTTAGAGATAGGGTCTTTATGGAGGTAATAAAGGTTAAGTGATGTCATAGGGTGGGACCCTAATGCAATAGAATTGACTTCCTTATAAAAAGAGAAGACACCAGACAACAATCTCTCTCTTTCTCTCCCTCCCCACCCCCACCCCCAGCCACGAGCACACAGAGAAAAGGCCATGTGAGGACACAGCAAGAAGACAGCCATCTGCAAGCCAGGAGGAGAGCCCCTCACCAGAAACCAAATTTGCCAGCATCCTGATCTCGGATCTCCCAACCTCCAGAACTGTGAAACAATATATTTCTGTGGGTTAAGCCACCCAGTCTGCGGTATTTTGTCACGGCAGCCCAAACAGATGAACTGCCGCCCTATACCCTTCTCCTCCCAGGGCCGTTGTGTTGTCGGTTTGTATGGTTCGAGAAGCGTTTGTTAAGAGCTGGACATGAGCAGATATTATTAGTGTTAGAAACTCTGTTCCCAGGCAGCCCTTGGGCAAAGCTCCCAGCCCCAAGTATCATGCCTTTCAGGATATTTCTGATGAGAACATTCCAGGAGGCCAGTGGAAAATCCTGATGCTGGGTATTTGAGAACCATATTGGGAAGAAAGCAATTTTCTACTTGATTTTCTAAAACAATAAACAGTGGAAAGAATACCAGAATGGTAGCTTTAACTACCATAAGCCAGAGAAGATCAGTTTCAAGTCCTAAGCCATCACACAGACCCACCAAAGCAGATCTGTCACATGAAAACATCAGCAGCACATCAGATGATGATGACAACAATGGTGGTGGTGATGGTGATGATGACAATAATGATAATGGTGATGAGATGATGCTGATGCTGACCACGATGATAGTGACAATGATGCAATGAATGATGGTGACGATGGTGATGGTGATGATGATGGTGATGGTGATGATGGTGGTGATGGTGGTGGTGGTGGTGATGGTGGTGGTGGTGAGTGGTGGTGAGTGAGATGGTGTGGGTGTGGTGGTGGTGGTGTGATGTGTGGTGATGGTGGTGGGGTGGTGATGGTGGTGGTGGTGATGGTGATGGTCGCGGTGATGGTGGTGATGGTGGTGGTGATGATAGTTGAAATGATAAGCTGGTGCTACGTGATGGTGGTAGGGCAGGTGATGGTGGTAACTGCAGTAACAATGGTGGTGATGCAATGGGCGATACAAAACCACCATTTTTTGAGCATCATATGCAAGGAAATTTGCTAAGTGCTTTAATGAGTGTGTCATCTCGTGTAATGACAAGTAATACTTTAAAAGTAGGTATTAATATATTATGCCCATTTTACAGATAAGGACACTGAGCCCACAGAGTAACTTGCCTAACATGGCTGGTGCGTGGCTGAGATGTTCTCTCTCCATCTGTCCCAATAGTAATTTCTTTTCTTTTCTCTCATTTTCTTTTCCTTATTTTGTTATTGTAACTATTCTAGGCTGACAGCAGACTGAGATCAGGGTTGGGGTTGTAGGAAAAGGAAGCTGACGAACTTGCTCAAAGGTGACACTTCTTGTAAGTGGCCAAGCCAGGATTGTGTCCTCCGAAGCTCTGTGTGGCTTCAGGGGCTTGAGACTGACGTGCAGGTGTCAGGCTTATTGGAAGCATGTGCCTGCCAGTATGACTCCCAGAGTCCAAGGGACTCCAGGGCCCCCTCCCAGGTGACCAGGAGAGGGAAGGAGGTTCATCAACCCTGCAGACACTAAGCAAGGTGTTTGCTCCCCACCCCCCACCTTCAGCTTCGCTCCTGCCACCCCCTCCATGCACCCCAAACAGTCCAAAGCCGACTTTTCAAGATGGTCTCAGCCCAAGGCTGACTATAGCCTCCTCAGGTAGGGCCAACTGGCCATGGTTGTTTCCAGGAAGCTGAGAGAATTTCCCACACTGGGTGGTCCAGTGAGGGGGCTCAGGAGATGGGGAAGGAGGAGCGTGGGGCAGGTCCCTGCAGCACTGTCACACTGCCTGGTGGGACAGGCATTCCCACCACGGACTGTGGCTTGGGCAGGGTAAAGCTTCTGCCCAGGGTTTCAAAACCAGAGAGCACAGGAACCTCGGTCTGACGTCCTTCCCATCACACGGCACTTTCCCACTGCTCCACCCTGCTTCTCTTGGATTGGAGATGTCTGATTTTCTGGACAGCAGGCCCTGGGAGACAGAGAGTCCCCACCCCCAAACTGAATACACGCAGAGGGGCGTTGCCAGGAACTGGGGAACCAGCCCAGGCTCCTGGGATCAGAGAAGGGGAGTTACCAGGCCTTTGTGACTGATGGTAATCCGATGCTCAGAGAGGTTAAGTGACTCAGCAAGGTCACACAGCCACTCAGTGGCCACAGGTGCAAGGGTCTAACTGCTGTTCGTGTTCATTCATCCAGCTCTCTCAACAGCCCTGCAAGATGAGTTGTTACTGTCATGGAGGCCCAGAGAGCTCCAGTGACACACTCGGAAGTGGGGAGCTGGGGTTGGATCCCATGCGGCCTGGCCCTGGGACTGGGCCCTTCTCTTTACTCACCTGTCCCTTCTGTGATCAGTCCTATAGCCCCTTATGGTCATGCTGGGCCCAGCTCCATTTTTCAATGCAGATACTGAGGCACAGAAAGGTTAAGCAAAGGTCACTTCGCTGGTGAGAGGCAGGGCTAGGATTTGAACCCAGGCCATCTAGTTCTGGGCCCACATTCCTAACCACCAGGCAGCACTTCCTTCTACACTTCCCATGACATGGGGAACAGAAATCAGACTGCTTACCATGGCTTCCCGGCCACATACTTTGCCCTGTGCCTGCCTCTCTAGCCTGGATCTCTGCCACACTCCCAGCCAAGCCAAGCCTGCCTCAGGGCCTTTGCACTTGCTGTTTCCTCTGCCTGGACTGTGCTTCCAACGGCCCTTCTCCTGGTGGCTTCCTCTCTCCCTTTTGGCCCCAGCTCACAAACCTCCTGCTAACAGAGGACTCTCTGACCCAGGAGCTGCTCCCCGGCCCTCCAAAGTCCTCTCTGCCACAAGGCTCCACTTTCCCTATGCAGCATCACCACTGCCCAAGGCACCTGTCCCTTTGCTTACTTCACAGCTGCAGTGGTTCTGTCTTGTTCACTCATGAATGCCCAGAGCCCAGTGCTGTGCCTGGCACACAGCAGGGGGCTCAGTTAACATTTGTGCAGTGAATGTTGAATTTGGAGGTATTACTGGCCCCCTTTTACAGAGGATGGGACTGAGGAGCAAGTAGGGTGGTGAGTAGGGTAGCAAGAAGCCCATTTTGCCTGGGATTTCCCCAGTTTTAACAGTGAAATTTTCTCATCCCAGGAAACCCCTTAGCCCAGGCAAACTGGGATGGGTGGCCCTATGGTCAGGCAGGGCCCAACCTTCCCCACCCAACTCCGCTGGGAGGAAGGCCTGCATGGTGGGGAGCCACGCACCACCGCCCAGGCTCTAAGGAGGGAAAAAGAGAAAGAAATAAAACCCCGACCGTCCCCACCCCAGGCAGCCCCCTCCTCTTCCCCATAACCACAAGAGAACAGCTGTGCTGGCCTGCAGCCCCTCCTGCCCTCACCTGACCCCCGGAGGTGCTCAGGCTCTTAGAGGTTGGCTCTTGGGGTAGAGGCCGTGCAGCTCCAGGGGCAGGGCACCTGCCTGAACCCGGGCCTCTTGCAGCCGATGCCCAAGCTCCCTCCAGAGCCAGGCCCGCTCCCCTTGCCTGCCCGCCCCCCAGGCACACCCACCTGTGCACGTGCAGGCAGCACTTCCGAATTTCTATGAAATGCGTTGCTTAACCCCTTCAACACCATGGGGCCTTCACAAGGATCAAGCCTTGCTCCCATCTGCCTGATAAGCAAACTGGGGTGCAAGAAGGGGAGGGGAAGAGATTTGCCAAGGAGAGCGACCAATGAGCCCCCATTTGCCTGGGACTCTCCTGGCTTTAGTGTTCCACACCCCCTCAGCTCCAGGCAAACCGGGATGGTTAGCACCCTGTTCCCTGGCTTGAAAGTGACAACCACAGTGACAGGAACCTGCGAGCTACTATTTCATTTAATTCTCACGACAACCTTTTGGGGAACATGATTCTTCCCATTTTACAGCTGAGACAACTAAGGCTTAGAGAGGTTTAGTCCCCCTGCTCAGAGATGAAGGTGATGGAGCCAGAATTTGGATCTAGGTCTGTGGACTGGGTGGTCTTCAGGCTTTCTGGAAGGGCAGATTGCCCCCCAGTACGTCCAGTTCCTGAGGTTGCACAGCTCCTTTCTGCAAAAACGGGAAGTCCAGACACTTCTCCAGTTTGGAAATTGCTTCTCCCTGTTGTTTTTCTGAAATGGAATTTGCCTGAAAGGGGCACCCATCAGAAGCGAGCCCCTTGCCCCCCAGAATGGGGGAAACATAGCCCCCTCTTACTGATACTATGAACGCCTGCCAACACCGTGGCCTCTTCCTCCACCAGTCTTGGGCAGCTGAGGGGAGGGGGCTCACCCTGAGCGTGCCCAGGGACAGCTTGCTGGTGTTTAAGCCCCTGAAGACGGCAGATCATTACCCCTGGGAGAGGACTCCCTCTGCTCGGAAGGAAGCAAGCATCAGAGGCCCCTTTGGGGCAAGTGGTGGCTCTGTCTTCCATGCACAGAGCCTGGTTACAGAGGCCGCCAGAGCCATGTAGGAGCTGGGGCTGGGAGGCAGCCACCTGTGGCGACAAGGGCTCAGGCTCTGGATTCAGGTCTCCTGGCTCCAAATCCTGGCTTTGCCAGCTGGTATTTGTTGGCATATACCTTTATCTCCCTCTGCTTGTGTTTCTAGTCTTTAAAATGGGACAATAGTTAGAGAGTACTCATAGAGTGTATAAAGATGATCCAAGGTAATACAAATAAAGACTCAGAGCACATAGTAAGTCCTTGACAAAAGTTAGCTCTTACCATTTCAAAGGTTAAAAAACATGCCAGAATCCCACAGGATGTCAGCTCTTTAGTCTGTACTGATGGAGAAAACACATAGGTCTGAAAGCTGTGAAGCTGGTTTTTAACTTTTTGCATTGAAATAAATTCAAACTTGCAGAAAACTTTGGGAATGGTACTCTTCAGCCAGATTTGATGTTTAAGGCTTTGTCACATTTGCATTGTCATTTCCTTATGTACATGTAACTTTCTGGAATAATTTGAGAGTAAGTGGCAGGCATCTGGCCCCTTTCCCCCTTGACCCTGTGGTACATTGTCTGTGAAGATGTTCATGACCAACTCCTCCCACCCTTTCTCACATGTGCCATTAAGACGTGGCGTCTACTTCCCACCCCTTAAAGTCAGGGGAACCTGATGACTTGCTTTGACCAATAGAATGTGGCAGAAGTGGTGTTGGTGCCAGTTCCTGGACTAGTTTTAGGAGACCCGGCAGCTTCTGTTTGCCCCTCCTGGGATCCAGCCACCATGTGAAGAAGCTCAGACTGTTCTACCGGATGGGGAGAGATCACGTGGAGAGGCTGAGGCCCAGGCAGCCCCCCACTGAATGCAGCCCCAGGGACAACCCCAGCTGACACTGCATAAGCAGAAGAGCAACCCAGCTGAGCCCTGCCAGCCCACAAGACCATGACAAATGAGAAATCAACAGTGTAAATTTTGCCAGGCATGGTGGCTCACACCTGTAATCCCAGCACTTTGGGAGGCCAAGGTGGGAGGATCGCTTGAGTTCAGGTTCAAGACCTCATCTTTACAAACAATTGGCCAGACATGGTGGCGTGCACCTCTAGTCCCAGCTATTCAGGAGACAGAGGCAGGAGGATGGCTTGAGCCCAGGAGTTGGAGGCTGCAGTGAGCTATGATTGTGCCACTGCACTCCAGCCTGGGTGACAGAGTGAGACCCAGTCGAAGGAGGAGGAGGAGGAGGAGAAGAAATCATTGCTATTTTAAGCCACTGTGTAACATTTGGGGTGATAAGAGGTAACAGACAACTGAAAAAATCCCTGAGTACTTCTGCATGTATTTCCTAAGAACAGGGCATTCTCTTATATAACCACAGTATGGTTATCAAAGGCAGGAAATTGGAAATTTAACATTGGCACAATATTATTATCTAATCCACAGCCTTTATTTAAATTTCACCAGTTGTCCCAATAACGCCCTTTACAGCAATTTTTCCCTCCAGTCTAGGGCCCTTTTAAACAAATTTGCTTCTATTGGCTAGGAGTACCCACACACAACTGAAAGACAGTAGGGCCATCCATCGTGTAGGAAACATATTCCTTATCTGAGCAACTCACAACGCTCAAATGAAGCAGGGATTTTCCACCCCTGGGCCCAGGACCCTCCAGCTCTTTGAGGGTCCACAGCCCTTGGCTGGAAACCCTTGGTGAAGCAGAGAGAACTCACTTTTCAGGCTCACAGACTGAGTTGGTTTTTTAGTCACCCCAACATATTCTGTGACCCTGCACATGGTACCCCACCTCCCAGAGCCTCAGTTTCCCACCTGCAAAAATAACCACTTCCCAGATTCATGTGATAATCTGTGTGGGCCTGCCTAGGGCAGAGTGTGATAGGGGACAGATGCTTAGTCAATGAGGGTTTTCATCCTTCCTTTCCTACAAAATGTAAGTTTTATGGGTGAGCTACATACACATTGGCTTAAGAAAGGCTCAGTACCCACAAGATGGAAAAACAAACACTCAGTGTTGAAGAAAACTGCACATTCCAGGGACCACATTGGCTTCCCTGTCTAAAATCATGACACGAGCCCAGTGATTACCCACCCCACCATCCGCAGAAGCATTGATTGACCAAAGTACAATTTCATTAGTGGTTTTAGTGATATACTCAGGCCAAAGTGGCTAATGCAAACTTTTCCAGCATATAGACTTACGAGTTGAGCTTCTCTTGGCATCTGAGATGTAGCAGTGGATGTGGTCAGCTCCCCCTCACTTTATCCCCAGATTTCCGTTTATAAATCCACTTTGGGATTTGGCCTCTCTATTTGTTCATCTCCTGCATGGTGCCCTGGTAGAACTCATTACAGAATTCACAGGCCACCCACCACCCATCAGGGGGTGGGCAGGGAGGGGGTGGGGTGGGTAATTCCAGGGCCAGCCACTGTGAACCAGGCCCTTAGTGGACACTGCCCTATCCTGGCGTTACTAGTGATCACCCAGGGATGGATCATTCCTTCGGGATGAAATAGGATTCCTTCAAATGCTGTCTCAAGGCCCACCAAGCCCAGGAAAGGCACCTGTGAGGAAGGGTGGGCTCTAGCCCTGGCATAACTCTTCATGGCCCAGGTGTTCCTCACAAAGTAACTCGCCCTCACCACCACCCCTGTTCCGCAGTGTGGCATCGAGACTCAGAGCACTTTGAGGCCTTTCCCAAAGCCAGAGTCTCACTATGGGACTTTAGCGCATGGGCTCTGGGGCCGGATGGACTGCCCAATGCAAGTCCCAGCTCTACCCTTCCCTGATGGCCTTGGGCTACCTACTTTACCCTTCAGGGCCTCAGTTTCCCCATAAGTGAACGGTAATGACAAGGATAGCTGTGCGACTGGGCTGCTTCAAGAACTGAAGGGTTTGGGACAGGGCCCGCCTTCCATCCTCAGGCAACCCAATGTCTAGACATTATTCAAAAGTCCTTGAGACATAAAAAACGTGGTTTTATTTTTATTGAGGTAAAACTCACAAAGCATAAAACTAACCATTCTAGAGTGTACAATTCAGTGGCATTTGGTACATTCACACCTTGTGCAACCATCACTACTATTTAGTTCCAAAACATTTCCATCACCCCAACGGGAAACCCCACACCTGTTAGCCAGTCACTCCCCATACTTCCCTCTCCTCAGCCCCCAGCAACCACCAATCGGCTTTCTGTCCCTGTGGATTTTTCTTGGACAAGTTCTGGACATCTCCTATAGATGGAATCATACAGTACCTGCCCATTGGTGTCTGCCTCCTTGCGCTTAGCACGGTGTCTCCAGGGTTCACCCACACTGTAGTAAGCATCAGTGCTCCCTTCTTTCTTATGTCCGAATAATATTCCATTGCCTTAATATACCACGTTTTATGTATCCATTCGTCACTGGTGGATATTGATTTGTTTCTGTCTCTTGGCAATTGTGGATACTGCTGCTGTGGATGTTCGCGTGCAGGTTCTTGTGGGAACATCTGCTACCTCTTTTCCTTCCCCTGGGTATGTACCTAGGAGTGGAATGGCTGAGTCACGTGGTCATTTCATGTTTAACTTCTTCAGAAATCGCCAACTGTTTGCACAGTGCGTATCCCATGTCACATTCCTGCTGGCCGTACCCCAGGGTTCCGATTTCTCCACATCCTCACCGACACTTCCTTTCCGTTTTTTGACTGTAGCCATCCTGGCGGGTGCGAATGGGTGAAAGCCTGGCTTTTACATGAAACTGAGAAATGATTTTTTAAAAAAAAAAATCGACCCCACAGCCTTGACCCTCTGTGAGCTCAACAGGGAAACTCAAAGACGACTGTACACAAGATTTCCCCTCTCTGGGCCTCAATTTCCCCCTCTGCAACATGACCTGGTTGGTCTGGATGAGTGTGTCTCAGATGAACCCTCTGGAACTGGGACATTTTGCCACTGAAATGGAATAGTGCAGACCCTTTCCTGAGTCCCAGGGGAGACAAGATGAGTCATGTGGATGAACTCGCCTCCGTCTGGAGTTTTTCTTCTTGGTACACAGAATCCGATGTACAGTCGGGAGGGATCTGGCCCCGATGGTGAACTCAGCTCTCGGGCTGTCGTGTCAATGTCTTAAGACAGAGCCCCCGGCCTCCCCAGCCATCAGAAACGTAGCAGGTCTCCTCCTTCCTGGCATTCCAGCCCATCCTCACTGCCCTGAGCGGGCCCCAGAGACCACGCAGGCCACGCAGAGCATTCAGTCCCTCCCTGTTTCTCAGGGAAGAGCGTTTCCATGTCAACCGCTTACCTATTTCTTGCTGCTATGCTTTGCTCACGCACCGTCTGCCCAGAACACCCTCCCCGCCCTTCTTCACTCAACCAGCACCCACACATCTGTGGACTCCACTCAGTACCACTTCCTCCAGGAAGCCTTCTCTGATGCCCCATCCCCCTCTGTCATAGCACTCTTTACCCTGTTTCAAGAACTTTCTATTTAACCAGGCTCCCCCACTGGGCTGTGAATTCCTTGGGCAGGAACTTTGGGCTCCATCTCAGGGTCCCTAGTACTCTTCAAAGCCATATCTGGGATAAAGTGGAGTCTGGCCTGCCAAAATCCTTGCAAGGAATTTTCCTCTGGGAGCCAGCCTTCCCTGTTGCAGGTGGTCTTGGTGGAGAGTTAAACATGGTGTCTGACCCTATTTGGTCACGAGCTGGGCACGTGACCCAAGCTGGGCCAATCGGATGCTCCCTGCTGAGAATTTCAGGCACGAGAGAGTGACGCCAGTGGGGACAAGAGCTGACACCAAGTTGTTCTGACCTCCTCTTACTTCCTGCTACCTAGAAGTGAAGAGCTACTCCAATTCCTGTCTTCCTGCAGCCTGATGGTTCAACTTCTCTTGAGTTTTGTGAGCTACCCCATATCTTGGAAATAAAAGCCGTTTGTTGCATAAGGTTTGCCAGAGTCCATTTGTGTTGCTTTTCTCCAAAAAACTCCAGCAGATACAGTGTGTCCATAATTCTTTATAGATGCACAGATCCCTGAACAAAGGAGCTGCGTCTTGAGGGAGGAGATGGCCAGTCAGATGGGCAGGACGGAAGGAAGAAAGGCACTGCCGGCAGAGGGACCGGCCTGGGCAAAGATCCCTGGTGGTCCACAGGTGCTGGGGCCTGGTGAGAACGGGGGCAGGAGGAGTCCCAGCTGCAAAACCGTTTTCCATCATCCTGGCCTCCCTTTCTTTGTGTTCATTGTGGTTTAATACAAAACAGAGAGACGTCCAAACCTACATGGCAGCTTGAGGGCGTGGAAGTGGGGAAGGAAGGGGGCAGGGAAATAAGACTTTAAACGATACTCTTCTTCCCAAGGCACTGATGGAGAACTTGGGGTGTAGGATGGTGCCCCAGAGCAAGCTGAGGTCCCTGCTGAGCAATCAAAGGTCTGACTTAGGCAACAGCATGCTGCATCAGAGAGAATTATCTTATTGCAATAAAAGTTGACAATCTCTTCCTTAAGGCTTTCAAAAGGTGGGCTCCAGATGGACTAAAGGCCTAGATGTAAATATTAAAATAATAAAGCCAATCAAAGAAAACATGAAAAGATATCTTCAGGCCTAAGGAAGGAATGATTCTACTCCAAAATACCCTAAAAGCACAAGACAAAAGGGAAAAAAATGGTGGATTTAACCGCATCACAGTTAAGGATTCCTGTCTATGAAGGGCACCACAGGCAAAGGCAACAGAGAACACACTGCAGTATATTTACAAACACTGAGAGTGACAAGTGGTTATTTCTTAGAATGTACAAGGAACTCTTACCAAACAATAAGAAAAAAATAGGGGATCTGATAGAAAAATAGACAAAGGTTGTGAAAAGGCAGAAGGGTAGTCTAAATGGTCGACCAGAATAACGAGGTGTTCAAACTCACTAGTAAAAAGGAGTGATAATTTTTAAAGCAAGGCACTGCTTCAGACTTATATGAGAAAGGCAAATTTACACAAGTGGATGAAGTCACACTGGTGAGAATGCCTTGAAGGGCTGGGCACTCTTGTGCACTGTGAATGGGGCAGTCTTTCTGGAGGAGTGTTGGTTGGCTCAGAGAGAAGTTAGGCCTGGGAACACCCCACATCCCTGAGATTCCTCTCTGGCATATGGAGGTATGGATGCTGAGGCAGTTGTCACATAGGTCACTAGAGGGGCAGGACACAGATGCCCAAGTGGCATTGGTCATGGAAGCAGAGGACTGGGGACATCCTGGTGCCCACCCCTCACTAGGAAACACTGGCAGGCAAGGCAGGGAGCTCCATGGGGTGTGACAGGAAGCAGCGGGAACAAAGGTGCCAGTCCCATCGTAAGTGCTCAATAAACGTTAGCTACCAGCTCATGCAAACATGACATCCCCAGTAAGGCAATGCTTGCACATAGGAAACCACTTGCCCTCACTCCTCTGGGATCACCTAACACCCAGGCAGTGTCCCCAGGACCTCATGGGCACCAAGTTAGCTATGCATTTACCCTTTTGCAGTTGCCTCCAGTCTCCCTCCTGGGTGTGTTGGAAACTGCATTTACTACCACCACCCCCAACAAAGTCCTGCCACAGGAAATGCAGCAGGTCTGATCCTGAGGTCAGAATGGCCCTCTGCAGCGGCTGTTCCTTCCGGCCCATCTCCTCAGCCCCCTCCCATTGTTGGGACCCTGATTAGCCTGGGTATTGGGTGACCCCTGCTCTTCTTCCCCTGCCTTGCAAGGGTTAATCAGCCTTCCTGCCGGCGGCAGGGCAGCTCGGAAGGAGGCAGTGGGGCAGCCTGGCGGCAGGCGGCTTTCATTACTTTGATGGGATACATGTGCTCGGCTTTATCTCCGGCCCTTTCTCCGTAATTCAGCGCTTGAACGTCTCAGCTGTCGGCTGATCTGCAGACAATTGCTCGGGGTAATACTATCCGGAAAAAGCTGATAAAACGCAGATGTGACGAGGCCTCTGAAATTTGCGGTTTGCTAAGTGGTTTGCTGCGATGCTTGCCCCTGGCCAGGGCGGCTTCCCTTGGAGGCTGGGAACCAAGGGGGTGGGAGTTGCATTTTTTTAAGTGAAAGGTTGAACAGAGGAAGTGACTGTAGAATTTTTTTCCTCTAATTAGGAAGATGGGCAAATGGAAAGTGGAGGGGGCTGGGACTTTACCCAGGACTCGGCAAGCTCACACCCCGCTCTGCTCCCAGCCCAACCAGCCTACCTGGGCATCTCCAGAAATGGGGCACCTGGGCATCCTCTGTGCAGCTTGGAGTGGGTGTGGTGCAAGGGACCCCGGGAGGGAGCCACTCATGGGCTGTGTGGCCTTGGGCAAGTCACCCGACCTCTCTCTTGCTCAGCTGACTCAACTGAAGGACCAAATTACTGATAACCTCAGGTACGGGGATGCACCTGGCAGGATGCCGGGCACACAGCAGGTGCTCAATGAACAGTGCAGAGGTTTCTTCTTCCTTTCATTCACTTAGGTTCCCAAATGACCCTAGAGAGTGAAGTAACGTGACCTTGACGTGACGATGATGGATGCCAGTTGGGTGGCAAGAGGCCAGGCTGTTAGTCTCAAAATCATGACTTTCCAGGCCAAGGTCACTGGGCTGGACCCTTTGAGGAAACAGCAATGACTGGGTCTTTCTTCCTGGGCCAAAGGAAGGATTAGAGCAGAGCTCCTCCACCTTTCTGTGTGTCCCATTCACCGGGATCCTGTGAAAATGCAGATTCCCATTCGGGAAGGCTGAGGTGGCCTGAGACTCTGCATTTCCCACAATGTCCCAGGGATGCTGACCCTGCCAGAGGAGTGAGGACCCTGAGGCATCAGGCTAGAGGGGAGGCTTTGGGCACATCAAGTCCTTGCCTTCTCAGCCCCAGGAGGACTCTGCTGACCAGAGAGGACAGGCAGTGTGGTTGGTGCCACCCAGCATGCCAGGGGCAGAGCCAGGCTGGGAGAGTGACCTCCACCTATGGCTTGGTGCTTTTCCCACAACCCTCTGGCGACCGGCCTTCCTTAACTGGCCAAGAACTGTTTTCAGACTGGTGGGTGGATCCACAGGGAAGCTCCCTAAAGACAGCACGCTTCACTGTGCCCTTCCCAAATTGCTTTTGTGACAAAGGAAAAAGTGCATGAATTGGCACCATTCTGTGCTGCCCTTGAGGCCACGTCAGGCGGTTCTCAGAACAGCAATGGGCCATGTGTGGACCCCATGCCCCGATCCATGTGCAAACATTGTCAAATAGCTTGATAAGCCCATAAAGCAAGCTTGCGATAACACGGCTGCAGGTTCAGGGACGCTTTTTAGCTCCCTTCTGCCTCTATGCTAAGGTAAGAAAGGCCAGCACATTGATGTGATCTTTACCTCTCTTGCTTGAAAATAGCCCTGTGAGGTGAGTTGATCACACCCACTTTCAGGTGAGAGAAACTGAGGCCCAGAAAGGTTAAGTCACTTGCTGGTGGAACCAGAGCTGAGATTCAAACCCAAATGTGTTTAGGAGTAACTGGCTCCCACACTGCCTCTGGACGGACAGACAGGAGTGCTGAGGCTGGTCGGCTCCAAAATTTAGGGCAGGGCCTGGGTTTTTCCCTTGAAAAGGCCATTCTGCAATTAGAGGGTCGGTTTGCAGTTCTTGCCTTTCAAAGAAAGAGGGCGTCTCTCCCCCTGCTGGGGTGTGGGCAGAGCTGGTAGCAATTTTCCCACAATGTGTAAATTAGTCAATCTCCGAGTCTGTAAACGGGGCCTTTGAAGCGACCTTAATGAAGCACTCCATTAGGGTTTAGTGATGGCTGCCTCCAGCATTACTGGACCCAGTGCCTTTTGATGTCTCGGGGCCTCGGGTTGGAGGCTCAACTTATCTAAATGCCCCGGCAGGCGTTAAAAAAAAAAAAAAGGGCAAAAAGCCCCCTTAGAGAAGTTGAAAAATTTTTAATGAAAAAAGTTAGTCCTGGCCTGACTGATGTTGGCACTTCAAAGCCAGTGCAGACTAAATTGCTGTAGACTGCTTAATTCAAAAGTGCTCCCTCACGGGTGACAGCCCAATGGTGACAAAATACAATTGGCAACAGGAGACAGGCAAGATCAAAGGCTGCCTATTGTAATAGTTTTGTGCCATGAAGAATTGCTTATTGTCGGGAGTTTTTAAGCCTTTTTTTCCTTCTTTTTTCTTTTCTTTTCTTTTTGTTTTTTTGGCTCCAGCGCCATCCCAGGACTCTCTGGTTCAGAATCAGTGTACATAAATACTTGTAATTACATCCTTCTGATAATACATTTCAGTTTGCAGAGGCCCCGGCTGCCGATCCTCCCTCTTGCGGCTCATGGGGCTGTGCGGTTGGTTGGACTGTAAAAACCATCTCTGTGTTTTTGTTAGAAAGGATCCTGCGAGGTACCCGGAGGGCAAATTAGAGCTGGGATCCGCTCACGTCTTGAGGACTATTTTAGGATTTGCTTCAGATTAAACTGCTGCCTGCCGAGGCCCTCGAGGGGTGGTGGGGTGAAAGTGGCCCCGCTGGGGGGTCCTGGCTCCCCTGATGACTATACCTGGCTTCTAGCCTCAGTTTCCCCAATCATAACCTAGGGGCTCATTTACGAACAGCACAAATATTTACTGAGCTCTGACTTAGGAAAATACTTGCCTTGTGGGGTCATTTAAAGGACTGTTTGTTAGGAGAAAGTGAGCATTAAGCACTTCATAACCTGGAAACGGCCTCCTCCCCCTGCCAGGCCCCTCCTCCTGCTTGTTTGGGAGGGTCTGTTTCCAGTCTCGGGTTTACCTGCCTTCTTAGGCCACTGTCATTCCCTGGCAGCGCAGAACCCAGAATGAGATATTCTGGTGAGTTGTATAGAAAGTTCTACGTGGAGGGAGGGAACAGGTGAAGGGAAAACTTGTCCCCAGGCCTGGAATCCAGTCCTCACTTCTCTTCCCTGCAGCGTGACTCCACCCACTCCCTGTACCTCCCAGAACCTCAGTGTCCTTCCCTGTAAAATGGGAATACTCCCTGTCCTGCCAGATCTCATGGCTTTTCCTGACTTGATGCAAGGCTCAGACAAGGGAAAGGATGCAAAAACACTTTATAAATGGCCAGAAAGCCATAAACATCCCCAAGGAAGTCCACGCTATTTTCTGACCCAAGCGGGAGGAGGCTTGGTTGTTTGGGGCTGAGTCGAGGGCTGGAGTGATGGGTGACCATTAAGGAGCTGGAATGCTCTGGCTCCTTCCATGGCTTCAAATATTAGTCACCAGGAAGCTGCCCCATGGAGCACACAAGGCAGTGTATCGTTTACTTGTCTTGAATTAATTAAGAAGACTCGTATGGGGGCAATTAGAGCCCTCAGGCTGATGACATCTCGTCTCGCTGGGATGGAATTTGCTTCTGCACCCCCTTTGCCCCTCCTGCATTCCCCCAGATATTGGCAGGTTTATTTTTTCCCAAAGCATCTCAGATATATTATAGGGCTGGATTAGTGGTTGTACAGACACATGGAGGGACAGACAGCCCCGGAGGGACGAGCTGACAGTCCTGTTGATAGGCTTCTGTTTACGTTGACTCCATGTCTTCCTTCCCTACTTTACCTTCCTTGTAACCCAACTTCTCCTGCCCTTCCCTACCCCCACCAACATTTCTGTCTGTCCCTCGCTTTAAAATTCCATTGGCACCAAGAATTCTAATTTCCCGAACATTTTAAGCAAACATTCTAGGGTGGCACTGTTCTAAAGCCAACATTCTAAAGAGTTCCATCCCAACTTTCTAAGGTGCCGTCCAAATGTCCACAGGCCATGTGAGGCCCACAGCGACTCCAGATCCATCTGCTAATCAGGAAGGGACACACCATTCGCCACAGACCCGCCTGTTCACCATAATCACGCACAAGTATGCATAAACCCAGCTGAGCAATTATGAATAATTAAATCAATTAGAGACAGTCTAGCACCAGGGATTATGGGCATTCGGGTGTGGGCCTCTGTAATATTTTAACAGTAAATGCAAGAGCCCCAGAGAGGCCTGGCGGGGAGAAGGGAACAAAAGCGTGTCCAAATGCCAAGCCATGTTGCTTGGTGACCCTCCTCCGCAGTTTCGGCGGCCTTCCCAAGGAAAACAATGGTCATGAAATGCCAAGAAAATATTTTGGAGGCAAGTATGAAAGCTTCAAAATGAGTTAATTAAAAACGGATAAAACATGAGTCTTCTAAAGTATGTTGAGGAAATTTAGTGCTTGAAATTTGACAGAAGGAAAAGGTTTTCCAGCGTGAAGCAGAACTTGAAAGTGGCAGAGCTGGGCCACTAGGTTGTTTTCTTCCAAAACCAAACTCCTCCACCTCCTTCACACCACCAAGGGAGCTCGGGGCAGGCCTCAGAGAGCATCTACAGCCTTCCACAGTTGCAGAGACCAGCCAGAGCAACTCTATAAGGCTGCTTCAGGAGTGGGCAATTTAGAAACCTGTCCTGGACGTGGGTGGGTGGTGTATAAGGTGAGCAATTGTGTGTTAAAAGCATTTGCAGAGCACAATCTTGACCCCATTTGTACTTGCTTAGCACAGAGTAAGCACTCAGTGAATACCCAACAAGTGATGGACCGAGAGAATTAGCACGGTTGTAAGTTAGTTCCCTAGAAAGGGACCAACTGTTCCGGAGGAACCAAGGGAGTCCAGAAGGGACAACGCACCTGCATGTCTTCTTATGGAGACAGGCCTCATCTTGGCCACCCAGCCCATTTAAAAGCAACTGTAAAAGGCACTGGCTTCCCAGATTCCACCATCCTGGGGGCCTGGAAATAGTTGAGATCTCGCTGCTTGATTGTGGATGGTTAGAGGGTTCTAGGAATAGGATAGGTTTCATGAAATCAATTGTAACATAATCGATTTTCTATTTTCTCAGTGTCTGAGCCAAAGGCATAAATATGGCCTGCCTTTAGCCCAGCAGAGAGATTTGAATTGAGTCCTTCCAGCAACAAAGGACAAATGCCCCTTTTGAGTCACAATTTGTCCAGATTCATTGACCAGGGCATATAGGTTATGCTAGGAAAGAGCAGGAATGCCAAACGTCATCTCCACAGGCCAGTTCCAGCCCTGTCCTTACAAGCATGAGAACAAGTCTTGCCTTCCATACTGTACTCTGCTCTCCAAGGCACTATTGAACACTTTGCATCTGTAGTTTGTGTCTGTGCTGAGTTGAGATGTTAGATTTCAGCACCGCTGTGTTGTAGAGGAGGCTGTTGACATTCAGAGTGGCCAAGGAGCTTACTCCAGGCCCCACAGTAACAAGTGGCAGGCCAAGATTCAATCCTGCAAGCATGCAGCTGCTGCCCTGTGCTGCGTCTCAGTGCCTGCGTGATGAGCATCCTGCTAATACTGCGAGCTATAAAGATGTCCCCAGTGAAGTGCTTCCCCACATGGATAAGCTCAGGGGCCTCATCTGTAACTTTATAGGGTTGTTTGGAGGATTAACAATTGTGCCCTATGCATACCTGATTCTCCCCAAGTTGCAATGATCTAGAGACGTGATTTCCCTCAGTTCTGATGCTCTGTGGGGACTCACACCATGACTAACCCTTACATGTCACTAGCTCCCCACCTCATCCCCCGCTCAAGCAGTCCCCTGAGATTCCTGCCCCCTCGGCCTCAAAAAGAACCCTCCAGCACTGTTTAGAGCCTTTAGTAAACATCTCAGGATCAAGTCCTCTTCCTCTAGACTCTGCTGAAGCCCATTTCCCCACATCTGCTTGGCATCTCCGTGCCCATGGGTGGTTCCAGTTCATCCACCAAGTTCTCAGGGTGCCAAGGCAGAGTGCGCTCCATGGTAAGAGCTGGGGGAACAATATCTTCTCACCCCGCTTAGGGTCACACTGTTGCAGGGTCCCCGGCCGTGCTGCCTGGGCCCCCGTGGGCACGGGAGAAATGATGCCGTTTTTCTTTCTAGAAGCTGTCTTCTCCCTAGAACCACATGTGGGTCCCCTCCAGTGGGGGGACTTGAGTGAGGCTGTCACCTAAATCCCACATCATTCTCTTCTAGTGACTGGGCTTGGTTACTAGGTAGTTTTCTTCCAACTGCTGTCCATTCACAAGGAACTAATGTATCCCAGCCCCCATTTCCTAAGAATGTGTTCTTCCTTAGCAGGCCGTAGCTGCTCAGTTACAGACCTGGGTACGTTCCTCCACAAGCAGCCGGACATGCTCAGAGACGTTTGTTCACCCATCGGCAGTGGACACCACCTCAGCCCACACTGAGATCCCTCCTCCAGGCGCTTGACAGCCCTGGTTCATATTAAAGACGCCATTCAAAAGACACCCTTACTCCATACACAATGGAGGGCTGCTGAATGCAAGGCCTGGGGTGAGATGAGAAGATTAACATCTGTCCAGGTGACCCTCTGAGGACAATAAGTAAGATCAAAGCACCCTTGGGGGCTGATGGTGGAAGTAGATGCTGGATCCATTTAATCCAGCAGGTCCTCATTAAAGCCCCGGCAGAAGGGGGCGCAGACAGCCATGTGCCGAGAGACTCTCAGAAGGGCTGGCACCTGCAGAGGGCTGGAGCCGCTGGCTGGCTCTCTTCCGCAATCTCACGACAACAGGAGAATGAAAGGGGCCAGAAGGCGACCCCAGGCTGGCCTCTGCCCCTGTGGGCAGAGCTGCTTCCCCGCTGCAGGTGGGAGTCACTGCCCTTCTGCCAGGGCCTCACTAAGCCTTCCTGACCTCCAGGAGCCTAGTTATTAACTAATACTATAGACAACTTGGTAGGAAGAGGCTCAGATGAGGGGCATGGCAGTAAGGAGGGCAGGAGCATGAAAACCCAAATCTTGTCCATTTGCAGTTTTGTCTGGGACTGACCCTAGACTGACCCCACACCCCCTCAACCCCTCGCCCGTCCCGTGCGTGGGCCATCACGACCAGCTCCTATGACAGCGCAACCAGGTGTGGATCTGAGCTTGGGGGCCGGTCAGGTCACTGTCTGAGCCTCAGCTTCCTCATCCATGAAGTGGGGACGACCCTAATGCCAGCCTGGCCACTTCACAGGAATGTGGGAAGGAGAAAAGGGGTTGACAGGTGACAATGAAGTGCAAACTGTAAAGTGCATGTGCACTGAAAGCATCTCTATTTTATGAGGAATACTGTGGAATCAGAGAATGTAAGGCAACATATCTTTACTTGGCTTGCCTGATGTGATGGTGAGGGGTGAGCAAACCCCAAGTCTACATTCTTCCGCGTACAGCCACTTTCCAGCTGTGCTTCGAAGAGCCGGGAGTGCCCAGGGGTCACCTGTGGGGGAGTGAAGAGGGAGGTCCAGGAGGGCAGAGCTTGGGCCCCACCAGCTCAGCTCTGTTCTTTGGGGCCTTATAAATTGTGAGATTCTAGTCCTTGACAGGGAGGTCTGAAAGCCACAGTGCAACACTGCACAGTGCCTCTGGCGGACTTACGGGGGACACAGACCCCCTAAACAGCCCCGGGCAGGTCTGTTGTAGAGGGGTCAGCAGAGGAAGAATCCAAGCTCCTTGCTAAATAAAAAGCAAAAAGGAAATTCCATTTTCCCAGCATGTGGATCTCCTAAGGCTCCCAGGACAGCCAGGTCTCCAGGGACAGAAATGTTCCTGGTGTCTGATTTGCTGAAATCCCTCCACACTCTCAGGTCTCTCGTCTCCAGCCTTCCTCCTGGCTGGCACCACATTCCTGGGTGATCTTGATCACATCACGTCCCTGCTATGGGCCTCGGTTTCCCCATTTGCATCATGAGGGATGGATGGATGGTTTGAAAGCATCCCGTGAGCTCTGCCATCCTAATCCTCAATCTGCCAAGGCCCTCTTCCTGCCTCCCCTTGTCACCCTCTCTGTCCCCTTGACAGAGCTCCTGCCTCTGTCTCCAGGAGCTTCCAGCACCCCCACCTCCGGCCAAAGCCCTGCCAAATCCATACATCCTTTCCTCCCCCAACAAGTTCCCCACAAGACCATTGCAGAAAGCAGCAATTCGGACAGAAAGCAGCAATGTTTTAATTTACTCGATTAAATCACCATGTGGACAGAGGCTCGCGAAGGAATCTGCTCTACAGAACTTTTTGTTTAATAGAATTAGTTGAAACCAGATCAGCCAAGCCCCTGTTCCTGCAGGCCATCTGCGCAGACAGGGAAACGGCTTCCCTAAATAGAACCCCATGCTGCTGGGAGCCTCCTCTAAAGGGCCGGCAGGGAGCTGCCCCTGCACTGGCCTGTCTGTTCCAGTGGGTTCAAAGTCCTCCCCTTTGGGGCCAGTGGGGCCAGCAAAGCTCACATCCACTTTCAGCTGAGAGTTGGGGCTATAATCAGATTCACATTCAGCTCCACCTTCGCAGGACTCGTGCCAAAATCGGGGACTGCAGAAAGGAGATGCCAAAATAGAGCCTTTTAATTCAGAAAAGAGGTCTGTCAAGTTGTTTGCCTGGACTCTTCAAGACAATTAGATAAACTAACATTTACTCAGCATTGTAGAGTCTCCCAAGAAGTTTCTCACATGTTTTATTTAATCCTTGCAGCAATCCTGCAGTGAGGTTCTTTCTCATCCTTTTGCAGAGGAGGGTCAGAGAGATTTAGAAACTTGCCCAAGACCACACAGCTGGGAACGAGGACGCAGGCAACTCTGAAACAGCAGTAATAACACGTGCCACACACGTTCTGAGGCTAATGAAGTGATGTCATTGTCGTGCCTAGCATGTCGTGACTGCTGTTATGCTTCCCTGCCCTTCTCCTGAGCGTGTGAGCCCAGAGCTGCTGGCTGAATCATACCCTGGCCCTACTAGTGACTTTGGGGAAACCACTGAACAACTCTGGACCTCAGTTTTCTTATCTGTGGGATGGGAAGGAGCAATGATCCCTTTCTCTCGGAGTCAAATAAAATGATGCATGGGAGACTGTCTGGCACACTCTTGGGGCGTAATAGCCCTTGCTGGCAATCCCAGGAGCCACCCCAATGCTGCAGGCTGACCCCTTACCACTCAGAGGGCACGTTGCCAGTGATGACAGTCAAGGATGAGGATGCGCCATTTAGAGCAGAGGTTAGTAAACTCTGACCCGAAGGCCAAATCCCACCTACTTATTTTTGTAAATAAAGTTTTATCGTGTGATTTAAAGCGATTTGGGGGCAGGAGGAGCAGATGCAGGCAGGACATGTCTCCAACAGGAGGAGAGCGTTGCGTGAGTCCTTTGCAGATAAATATGTACACCTGTTAGTGCACATATTGTCTGTGCCTGTTTTCACCCTACAACAGCAGAGTTGGTAGTTAGGACATAAACCAGAAATCCAACAGCCCAAGAAGCCTAAAATATTTACTGTCTGGCCTTTTACTTTCCGGCCAAGAAAAAATTTGCCAAATCCTGATTTAGAGGGTCAGACAGTGGGGTCCCCATCCCCACCCCAACACCAAAGAGGCTGAAGACAGGCAGGGGGAAGAGAGAGGAAGTTGCTCAGGGAGCGCTTTATCCTAGTTGTTAATGAGCTTGTTTAACCTCTTGGGACCCTACTCCCTGATCCTAGAGACCAGATTGGGTCTTATATGTTTGCTGTAGCATCCCTGCTTAAAAAAGGAATTATTAACGTGCCCTGATTAGTCTGTCTTGGAGAGTTTTAAAGAAGGGAGGTGGGGTGGGGGTAAATGGTTCTGTTATCAACGGCCACTTTATAAGTCTGCGGCTTCCACTACAGGGAGTGGCTGCTGCTGTATGGAATTGATACACTTGGAGATTTATAAGGTCAAATTTTATGAGCCTACAGATTCTCGTGGTGTATTACCACATCCTTATTACAAGCTCATGCTGCTGTCCAGTTAAACCAATGGAGCTAATATATTACTCCTTGCCTGCCTGGGCCACAGACTTGAAGGAAACTGTGCAAATAAAATACAGCCTTTGGGAATCCATCGTGTCCTGGTTTTTTTCCGCACAAGTGACTTTGGTTGTTTTTCTCTCTCCCTAACCCGCAAACAGAATCAGAGGCTGCTGTTCTGTTGGTGCACCCAGAATGAGCTCTTGGGAGTGGGCTGAGGCCCGAAAAGTGATTTGGGGGCAGGAGGAGCAGACGCAGGCGGGACACGTCTCCAACAGGAGAGAGTCGCGTGAGCCCTTTGCAGAGTACAGCCCAGAAGGGATGCCTGGCTGCACTGCTGTCCTGTTCACAGGACCATAATTCACAATGGTTATTTGTCTTTGGGCTGAGGCTGTTTTAATGGAAAGGGAGCCGGCCTGAACCAGGATGTGCCGGGCTTGTTTGGGTGTCTGTGGGTGTCTGTCCCCGCTGCTCCCTTGTATCAGGGAGGGCCCGGCCAAGAACAGGGTTCTGAGCCAGCTCTGGGGAGCAGAGGCAAAGGCACATCGTGACCATTCCAGGTGGGGCTACAGGGACCTCATGGCCAGGGCAGAGGAGGGGAGTGCCTTCAGGTCCCCACCCCCATAACCAAAGCAATGCCTAGGAGTGCTTTCCAATCCTTCCCTGGCAATACTGATCCTTTGTCCAAATCTGCTTGTTTACCCTTCTTTTGAATAAATGAGCTGATCTACACACACTCAGACATACATGCACACACGCACACACACACCTGGTTCTGGAGCCAAAGCTAATGCTGGAAATGGCTGGCTCAGATGATGCCCTGAGAGTCCTTCGTCCCCACAGCATGAGGCCCTGTCACCTCCCTGCACTCTCCCCTGGACACATCTCACCCACCCCAGGTGCTGTCAGAACCCGGGTCCAGCAAAATCCTGGGCTCTCTTGCTCACAAGGCCTGGCTGAGTTCCTGTCCACCCCACCCAGACTTGCTTCATGACTACAGGCAAATCACAATGTCCCCTTTCTGGGCTTCATTTATGCATCCCGGTAATAAAGGCTCATTTCTAGCAGTGATTCGACTGTTCATACAATGAGCCTTAAATAATTTTGATTTTGGGAATTCCACCTCTACGAATCTATCGTGTAGAAATAATCAGATATTTAGAGAAAGATTAGGAACAAAATCATCCACCATGGTGTTAATTTTATTAAAGGATTGGAAATAACATAAATGTCCAACCATAGGGGACTGGTTAAATAAACTAAGGGTCATCTAGCCAATGGAATGCTAAGCAGCCATTCAACATTTATCTTTGTAATGAATTTTTGATGACATGAGAAAGACACACTACGATGCTAGAGGGGCACGGCCCCCTGCCTGGCCCTCCAGCAGAGCACAGCCAACCCTCCCCCGCCTGTCTCCACGATGCCCTGGGAGGGTCACCATCACACCCCTCAGGGTTCAGCCAGGAAGGCAGAGCTGCTGCAAGTCTTAGGGGAAGAGGGGATTCCATACGGGAATTAGCCTGCACACAAACGAGTGCCAGGCTGGGAGGTGGGGTCTGAAAGAGCAGCCAGAGGACCTGGGAGATGTCACTCAGTGCCTCACCACCCTGACCGAGCACTGGCAGGGCCAGACAGGCCTCGGCTTGCAGGAAATCCAAGCCATATGCTTCTGGAGCAGGATGTGGAAGGGGCACAGGGCTGGGGAACCTGGCTGCCTTCGAGGGCCCACAGCCCAGTGCCTGGTGGTGGGCTTGGGCCACTGCTGGTCAGGAGGGCTATCACCTTGGACAACAAGGTGGACATGGAGAGCAGGACAGCAGGGGCAAGAGGGGCCCACCATATACCTCCAAGTCCATGGCCAAGTCTGGCCAACATGACCTTCTTGAGATCAGCGGCCCTGGTTTCCCTTCCACCTCCCACATCTCCCTCGAGCTTCTGTCCTGGACAGCTCTAACCCAGGACCACATAGCGCAGGGAGTTCTGCACTTCCTATCTGCAGAAGGGAGCAATAGAGCCAAGCCAACAACACACACTCCAGCATACTCACCATTCCATGGTTGAGATGGCTGATGCACAGAGAAGTCGTGTGACTTACCCAAGGTCACACAGCAGGTCAGTGCAGCCTGACAGGGCATGGGGGCCCATTCACAGTGAGGTCTCCCTCCCTCCCCTGAGCTTCACTGCCGTGCACTTAGCACCCAACACCCTTATCTTGGGCTAGCTTTGTTTATTATTAATCTTTGACTCTTCCCCTCTGTGCAGAATTAACTCGGTGGGGAAGGGTGGAGAAGTGTTGGGGTGAGGGCAGGAAGGTGGCAGCTGTGCAGCCTTAACATGTGTCAGGCACTGTGCTAGGCACTTGACACACATGACAGAACTAACGTGTGTAAAAAGAAACGCTCACCAGGCACTAGGAGCTTTACATCTACCTCATGAAACCCTCACGACAGTCCCTCCAGGTAGGGGCTATGATTATCCCCATTCACTGGTAGAGCTAGTAGGTGGCAAGGTTGAGATTCGAACCCACGCGGACAGGGTCCAGAGCACACTAGAGCTCTCATTTAGTCCCCATGGCAGTGGAGTGCCCTGAGATTTACTATCCTGTCTGTCTTGTCCCCTCGGTATCTGTGGCAGTAACAAACTAAGCCTTAAATCTTAAAGACCAAAGTCAGCCCGGCCTGGTGGTTCTCTAAGCAGCCCTTTCAAGCAGTGACATGGGGACTTGGACAGCTGGTGTCTCTGCCTGGGCAACTCCAAGTGTCCAGGCTGCTGGGCCACCTGGGCTGAGGAAGAGCACCACAAGTGGGTTACACCTGGCCATACCCACCCTGGCCAGAAGGGGAGTGGCTTGGGAAGGGGCGTGGCTTTCTTCCACTCATGCTCCATTAGCCAGAACCAGTCACACGGCCCCACAGGACCACAAGGGGACTGGAACATGCGGGCTGCATGTACGGTAGTCCCCCCTTATCTGCCTTTTGCTTTCTGCGGTTTCAGTTACCTGCAGTCAATCGTGGTTTGAAAATATTAAATGGAAAATTCCAGAAATAAACAATTCCATTCACAAGTTTTAAATTGCACGCTGTTCTGAGTAGTGTGATGAAATCTTGTGCTATCCTGCCCAGGACCTGAATCATGGTACACAAGTGTCTACACTGCCTGCCCTTAGTCACTTAGTAGCCATCTCTGTTATTAGATCGACTGTCATGGTATTGCAGTGCTTGTGTTCAAGTCACCCTTATTTTACTTCATAATGGCCCAAAGCGCAAGAGTAGTGATGCTGGCAATTTGGTTATGCCAAAGAGCATCCATAAGTGCTTCCTTTAAGTAAAAAGGTGGGAGTTCTGGACTTAATAAGGAAAGAAAAAGGTTGCATGCTGAGGTTGCTAAGATCTATGGTAAGAACGAAACTTCTATCCGTGAAATTGTAAGAAGGAAAAGAAATTTGTGCACAGTACATATATCCAGGGCTCCGTACTATGTGCAGTTTCAGGTATCTGCCGGCGGCCTTGGAACACATCCCCACGGATGCCGTGCTATACTCACCGAGGAGAGGAGATGACTCCAGGAGCCTGAATATTCAGTAAACATCCTATCCCAAACTTAGAACAAACTCACCTCTCCCGCCAAGGAAGAAAACCCCAGACTCACAGACCCTGCTGTTTCTGCTGCCTGGTGGCAGAGGCTCAGGGAATTCCCATCTAGAAGGCTCTGGAGACCCAGAGACTCCCTGACCTGCTCCTTCTTCCCTGGCAGGGCCATGGCAGGGCCATGGCAGGCGTGGCTGCCCACCTCCTTCTCTGGCTCGAAAATTTGCTCAAGTTTGAAGAAATGGTCTGGAAGCCGTGCTCAAGCCAGGGCAACCCCAGGACAGGGTGGACTCTGTGTGTGGGTGGTTGACCACGTGGGACATCCTTTGCCTGTCATTGCTCCTGTGCTCCGTGTGGTCCTCCCATTTCAGCTGGCCTCATGCAACAAAGGGGACAGGCCTGACTTCCCAGCTCCACGGAGCTCAGCCAGAGAGGGTCCCTTTCTGAGGACTTATGGGGAAAATGTCTTCACAGTTCTCTGTACCAGAAATAGCAGAGCATCCTTTGAGCAAATGCTTATTTTTGTCTTACAGACCCTATGAATCTTGAACCTGGTCATGTTTATCTCTTTGCTTTGGCCACAGGGAAGCTAGCATAGAGTCATCCCCTGACATACCACCTATGGTACAATTCCCTCAGAAGACCAATCTCAGCTTTGGCTATGTCTTATTTTCCTACCTCTATTTTCCTATTGCACCCAAAGGCCCTCAACTTTGTTTCCTTCCTTATCGCATTGAAGTATATTTTAACACGATGTCTCAAATCCTTTTTAATGTGACACAGACATCTAAAAATACTAGAATATAAATAAGTCAATTAAACCCTCCTGTCCCAGCATCCTGCTTCCCACCCCCACCCCGTTCCTAAACATTGCTCTAACAAACTTGCTAAAGAGATGTATCAGGTTTTTGAACACTCAACATTCAGCCAGGCACGTGGGGGATGGGAACTGCAAGGAGCCGTGTCGCACGGCCATGGCTACCACCAGAGCCCTTGTGGTCATCCTGAGGGTGACTCCAGTTTTCACCTTAGCCTTAAAATGACACTAAGAGCTCTGGAGGAATTTCAGCCATCACCATTTTCCTCCTGCCCTTCTATTATGTCATGGCCTTTGTAAGAGAAGATCACATCTGTTACCAAAAATGGCTCCATCCCAGTGTTCCCCACAGCTTCTGCCAACACTGACCGCCCAGGCCCAGGCAGCATCAGGAACTGGCTGGAACATGGGGCAGTGCTCAGCCAGCGTCCTGACCACACAGCCACTGTCACAGGACCGAGCGTCCAGGACTTAGAAAAGTGGGTGTTTGCCTCTCTGACCAACTTGGGAGCACCTGGGACACATGCCTGGGATGTGCCCAGAGGCCTCCTTCCCAGTGATGGTCATGGAATTCTTACAGATTGGAGTATGCCATCAGCCACCCTTCCTGCCTACCAGGTAGGAGAGACACAAAGAACTGAGCCAACTCCTTGAGGTATGAGCCTTGTGATCCAAAGTGCAAGACACCCTAGTAACCTGGGTTGGAGGACAAGCGCTTTCATCTGAAGCCCGAAGGACATATGGGCTCCACTTCCTCCCTGGCACCTTGGTCCTATCCACTGTGTCACAGGCTAGGAAGCTGGAGAGACCTCCCTCTTCTACTGGTTCGGAAGGCCCCATGGGAGGCTTCCTTTCAGGAAACAGGAAGTACGTGATGAATTCACTCTGACTGAGGACAGCTATTTTCAGAGAGCAAGAGACTCAGAGAGAAAGGTGATGGAGCCTGCATTTTTCATGGTGTGAAACCAGCCACGAGTCTAATCGTACCATAACGGGTGGAGAGAAGAGAAAAAGTCTCTTGCCTAATGTTATGGGCTGAATTATGTCCACTCCAAAATTTATATGTGAAGTCCTAAACCCCCAGTACCTCAGAATATGACCATGTTTAGAGATAGAGCCCTTAAAGAGGTAATTAAGTTAAAATGGAGTTATTAGGGTGGGTCCTAATCCAATATGTCTGATGTTCTTATAAACATTGGAGACTAGAACACAGACAGACACAGAGGGAAGACAGTGTGAAGATACAGGGAGAAGGTGGCCATGCACAAACCAAGGAAAGAAGCCTCAGAAGAAACCCAACCTGCTGACACCTTGATCTTGGACTTCTAGCCTCAAGGATTACCAGAAAATAAATTTCTATTATTTAAGCCACCCAGTCTGTAATATTTTGTTTTGAAAGCCCCAGCAAACTAATATACCCACTAAGACCCTGGAAGGTTGGTTGAACTACCCTCTTTTAATGAGCCAAGGCAAAACCAGGGGAGGGGGCATGGTAGAGGGTTGCATTGAAGGCACTGATTTTCTACCTCTTCCCACATCCTTTGCAGTTCCTCTCACTGAAGAAACTGAGTCTGTCTCCCTACTCCTAGGTCTGAGTTCATCCACATGCCTTGCTTTGGCCAAAGGGTTGAGAGTGAATGTGACACAGGCACAAGCTAGAAAAAGTGATGATGTGTTTCTCTTCTGCTTTTCTTCCTCGGCCTTGGCTGTGAGAGCACATCTGGACTAGCCTGCTGGAGGACGAAGCACGTGGAGCAGCCCCATCTCTCCAGCTGTCTCAGCTGAGACCAGAAGAACCATCCCACTGAGCCCAGTCAAAATCACCAGCCCACTCACGAGAGAAGGAAATGTTTACCTGTTTTAAGCCATTGAAGGTTGGCATGGCTTGTTACACAGCATTTTTGTGGTAATAAATAACTGAGTCCCTTTACCACAGCATTTCTGAGCTGAGAAGGACCCTAGTAAAATCTCAGTAAAAGTGATTTTAAATTGCTTTTTAGGAATTTTTCAGATGTTTGTTTCATACTTCAAATTTTTAATACAATTTTAAACTTTTATAAAAATGGAATGAAAAATAACACATACTCAAATGGATGGAGAGCCAGATTTTAATACACTGGAGGCCATCACAAATCTGTTATAACTTGGACTGCCAGGTTAACTAGGTTTCATTCAGATTTAAGAAAAAGACCAAAAAAAACTCTCCTTTCATCTCTATTTAACTAATGCATTACCTGAGACAGCTAGGCAAGATATTAGGAAAATATTATCATTTGCAACTATTTATGTCTGTGGATGAGAATTACTATACTTTAAATATACTGAATACAAACGAACTTCAGAAACTAGAAATAAATTAGCTTTGGGGTCAAAGAGAACAATTCACAGATACAACTTCTTATTTTAAACATTTGTATTCAAAACCAGCCCATTGTCCTTATTGTATGGCTTTATAAGTAAATGTAATTGTGGACTAATAAAATGCCATGCATATAGTTTTTATTTACCAGAACCCTGTATAAGAATCTATTTGCAATTTTTTAAAAGCTTGCAGTTCTAAACAGGAAAAACTTTGAAAACAAGAGAAGAGCCACATTGGGCAAGAATAGCCAGCTGTCATAGCCCCACCCTGAGCAGTCACCATCTAGGAGCTGCCTAGGTGTGTCACGGCTGTGACGTGGATGCTGCGACAGATCTCAAAGGTGCGGCAGTCAGAGGCTGCTGTCAACTTCTCTGTGATGGGAGATCTGAGTGGCTGCAGCCAGAGCTGCCACAACTTGGGATAATTATATTTGGGAAGAAAATCCCTTTGCTGTCTCCCAGGGGGCATAATCATGAGATTGAAGTCTGGGAATAAAATTCAGAATGGAACAGCGGGATAAATTAGAGACCTAGAAGGTCAGCGCTATTAAGGAAGTCAGAGCATCCATTCATTATTTATTCATCAGCCGATATTTACAGACAGCCCACTCTGTGCCAGGCACTGGGCTAGCACTGGGAACTCAAAGCCTGCTCTGGTCCTCGTGGAGCCTGCGCTCTGGCAGGGCAGAGGGGAGTGCAGGGCTACTGCAGTCACCAGGGCAGGGTTTGAAACCCAGCCTCCCTTCCCTTGGCTGTGTGACCAGGGGTGAGTTGCTTAACCTTTCTGAGCCCTAATTTCCTTACAGGTAACAGGGATAAAATTACATCTAGTAAAATGCCTGATGCTTCAGAGACACTCAAAGAATAACAATTCCCTTTCTGTTCCCCTTCTACTTTTTTTTTAAGCTTCCAAATACCTGGCAAATTATAAATTCTGCATTTATGTTCACCTCACCCCCCCACCCTTTCATTTTAGCCATAAAGTAATAAACATGGCTGTATTTGTTTCCTAGGGCTGCTGTAACAAAACACCACAAACTGGGTGGCTTAAAACAATTGAAATTTATTCTCTCACAGTTCTGGAAGCCAAAAGTTTGAATCAAGGTGCCAGCAGGGCAATGCTCTCTCTGAAGGTTCTAGGGGAGAACCCTTCCATGCCTCTTTCAGCTTCTGATGGCTCCTGGCATTCCTTGGCTTGCGGCAGCATCACTGCAATCCCTGCCTGTCTTTACGTGGCCTTCTTCCACCCGTGTCTCCAGGTCTGCATGTGGCCTTCTTTTAAAACACCAGTCATTGGATTTAGGGCCCACCCCAGTCCAGTATGACCTCATTTTAACTAATTACATCTGCAAAGACCCTATTTCTAAATAAGGTCACATTCTGAGGCTCCAGGTGGAGACGAATTCTGGGGGTGCTATTCAACCCAGTGCAATAGCCAATATGCACTGAGCACATGTGGCATGCCAGTGCTGCGCTGAGCACCCAGCAGGTTTTCACACCACAAACTGTGCAGAGCACTTAGAATGGAGCCTGGGATGCAGCAGCATCCATGTTCTTAGTATTTTTATCACTATTCACTGCCAACCTATAAGTTAGGGGCTATAACCACCCCCTTTCTAGAGAGAAGAAAACTGAGACACAGAGAGGTCAAGTTACTTGTCCAAAGCCACACAGCCCACAAGGCTGTGAATTGCAACCCCTCTCCCATTCCAGAGATAAGAAAAGTGAGGTCCAGGAAAGCAAAGTGACTCTCCCGTGTCGGCAGTACTGTGACGTGGCCACCTCGGGTCTGTTCCCCGGAAGGCTGTGTCCCCTCCTCTGTCCAGTGTCCTGTAGAGTGCCCCTCATGTCTCCAACACAAGCTGGGCGGCTTCCACTGCCGTGACACTCCAGACCCGGGACCCAGCACAAGCTCCGTGGCTGCAGCTGCTCAAATCTGTTTTGTATTTAGTGCTGCAAATTATGCCAAGTACACCAACCCAGAGCCATTTAAAATTCCTCTGGGCCTTGAGGACAGAGCTTGGGAAAAAGTGTTTGCTGTGCCGTTTCCCTGCTGTGGTCGCTCAGGACCGTGATGCACCAGAGCAGGCAAGTGGCCGGGGGAAGGCTGGCAGGGCCTGCACGGGGCCTGGGGCTGCAGAGAAACGCCCTTCTCCTGCCTTTCTTAAAGGCCCCTGGCTGAGTTTAGTCCGTAACATGAACTCTGGGCTTGGCCCTGATATAGCCCATCTATAGCCAGGAAGGAAAGCTGCCCGTTTCTCACACAAAACATTTCCCACAGCCCTGCACACTAGGTCCTCAGTGGCAAACCATGTGCCAAAGAACCAAAGACAGGTTGTGGGGTCCAGGAGGCGCTGACTCCCCACAGGCTCCGAGGCTGTGGATGCGGCAGGTTCAAGAAGCCCCAGGTCTTCTCTGAGGTCAGGAGTCCTGGAGCAATGAACGAGGCATGAATGTGTGGACTTCCACAGGCCAAGCTGAGGAGTTTCAGACTCCAGGGCCCACAGGAGCTAGGTGGGAAACACAAGTGAACAAAGTGGGGTGGGCGTGAGGCAATAGGGAGAGGCAGGGACTGCGGGGCACTGCGGAGCCCAGGCCTGTCTCCAGGACAACCGCTCTCAGCAGTGGTTCAATGTTGCCAGGCAGGAATATGGGCCCAATATACCCAGAGCTTCTAATTTGTCAAGAGAAGCTGAAAATCTAGACTTTTTGGTGAAATTGTTCGATTTTTAAAAGTCAGTCACTAATTCAGACTCTTTGAAAAACACTGGGCACCTTGACCAAACACCTGTCCAGGCTATTTTACAGCCTTTGGCCACCATTTTGAGACCAGTCAAGGCGGCACTGATTCCTGCTTCTCAGTCTCTTAGGAGCGGGGTGACGCTCGGTGAATTCACACATCCGCGCTGCACCGCATTCTCCTGGTCTCGGATGTGCTCAGGTGTCCTCTCTTCTTGTCCACATTCACTCCCTGGCGGACTTCATCCCATCTCGTGGCTTTAAATATCAGCAGAAGCTCCCATCTCGGGCCTGTTCTCTCCCTGAGGCCCAGGGTCAATTGTCCAACTTCCTACCTGACACCTGTATTTGGACGTGTACTAGCTCTCTTAAACTTAACATGTCCTCAACCCAAGCACTGAGGCTCCCTGTCCCCCCAAGCCTGTTATTCTCACTGTCTTCCCCATCTAGGTAAATGCTCTCTCTATCCCAGAACACCCAGCTGCACCGAGCCTCACTCAGCCAACCTCCAGCCAGCAGATACATGACTGTTATTTTAAGTCACTAAGCTTTGTGGGCAATTTGTTACACAGCAATAGCTGGCTGATACACATCTTGTGTGATAGCATCTTTCCTTCCACCATAATCACTTCTCTTGCCACAACTTTCAACTCCTGAGGGGACATATTGTTCAACATCAGGCAAAAGCAAGAGCGTACTTTGAACAGTGCTGCGAACAAGCACGGGACAGCATAGAATGGCTCACATTGGGAAGAATCTGCAAGGCCTCTTTTACTGCCAACGTCATCTGAAATACACACTCCTTTTGTTGACGTGTGTGTGACTCTGACGTCTGTGGATATTATTTGGAATGTAATTGGAGACTTTTCTTACTCATCATTTTATTTAGGAAAAATGTTATGTTGAATTATTTGGACATAAATATAATTTTTTTCTTATGTGGACATTAGCCAAAAAATGAAGTACTTTGATATATAGATAGTCTATAAAATTTGGGTGTTAAAAACCAAGAGGCATCCTCCTGGGAGAACATTAACTGGAGTGGTGTTCGTGGGGAGGGAGCCTGTATTTCCTCAATTTTAAGGCAGCATCACTTATGAGAGGATTTAGTAATAGCTTTCCTTGGGAGAAAAGAAGCAAAACATTCCACATACTTTCAGATTTGAGCATTCCAGATTAAGAAGAATTAAATAGGAACAGTGGGATTCCTATACTTGAGGATGCACATGTGTGTGCACAGACATACACGTGCACAAAGACATGGCAGCTGTTCCACTTGAAATTCCCAGCTGATGCTGGATGGCAGCATCTGGCGGGACCCAATACATCCTTCCAAAGCACCTTGGGATCACTTTAATTGAGATGACAAAGCATGGTGTGGCCACACCACTTTCATCTGTGTTGGGCTCTAGATGGAAACACATCTAAGCTTCCTGCCAAATGCTGAACTTTGGGCAGGGGGCTGGATTCAGTCCCCTGGTACACCCTCCCATGGGTCCTGCCACAAGGAATGCAGCTGTCTGTGCAATGAGCCTGCAGAGGCCTCCAGGAGGCCCTCTCAACCCCCAAATGCCTCCCTGCCGCCTGCCACCATGCTTGAAATTCCAATTCTCGGATTTTTTTTTTTTAGTCTGGAAGAAACCTTAGAAATTATTTACATCAGTCAGGGTTTAACCAGGAAAGTAGAAGCTGCTTTCACACTTGACAAGGGAGTGAATGTATGCAGTAAGGCAGAGACTGCAGCAGCAGGAGACACCAGCACCCCAGGCTGCAGAGGCAAAGCGAGACAGTGCTAGGGGAGCCAGGACCACCGTGGGCTGCGGTGTATCCCGGGATGGCAGCTGAGCCATGCGGGAGGCGTGGCTGCTTCTAGAAGTACAGCAAGGCAGAGGAAAGGGGAGATGCCCTGCACCCCCTCTTCTCCCCAAATCTTCCCTTGAGCTCCCTTCCAGAACCTTCCATTAGTTGAACCCAGCTGGAATCCAGCTGACGTGGAGTCTGGGAGTTGCAGCCTGTGGGGGTCAACCCCTGGAGATACCGAGCAGAGCAAGGGAAGGGTGGGGACTGCACGTGAGGGCCAACAGGCCCCCAGGATTCTCTTCCACTAACCCAATCTGTGTGTGTCCCATGCAGGGCCACCAAGGGTCATTCTCATTTAGGATCATTCACTTGTGACCACTGTGACTTCCAGAGGGGCCGGGACAGAGTATGTGCACAGGAAATATCTGGAGGGAGGGGAAAAGTGCATAAAAGGATGAACGGGTGAATGAATAGGATGGCTGTAGAATGCAGCCACATCCTCTCTCTGGGCTTCAGTTATCACATTAGGGAAGATATTAGTGATCACTGACATTTACTGAGCTTAGCATTGTTCCAGTTTTGTCTTTATACCTTTATTGAGGTATAATTGGTATAAGAAACTGCACATATTTCAAATATTTCAAGCGTACAATTTGATACATCTGGGCATATTTTTACACTTGTGAAATTATCACCACCACCAAGAGAGCAAACAAATCCATGATCTGTGCTTTCCTTATGCCTGTTTGTTCTCTTTCCTTCCTGTCCTCCCTGCTCAGCCAGACACTGATCTTCTTTTTGCCAGTATACAGTAGTATGTATTTACTAGACTTTTGCATACATATGTACTCTTACGAAACCATACATATGTACTCTTTTTAATCTGGTTTATTTCATTCAGCGTAGTTGACTTAGTCTGTTTTCTGATGCTTATAACAGAATACCTGAAACTGGGAAATTTATAAAGAAAAGGAATTTATTTCTTACAGTTACGGAGGCTGAGTAGTCCAAAGTCCAGGGGCCACATCTGGTGAGAGCCTTCTTGCTGGTGGCGACTCTCTGCAGAGTGCCGAGGCAGCTCAGGGGATCACATGGTGAGTGGGCTGAGCTGGCACACTCAGGTCCTCTTCTCTTCTTATAAAGCCACCAGTCCCACTCCCAGGATAACCCATTAACCCGTTAACTGATGAACAGATTAATCCATTCTTGTGGGCAGAGCCCTCATGACCCAATCTCTTCTTAATGGCCCCACCTCTCAATACTGCCACATTAGGGATTAGGTTTCAACGTGAGTTTTGGAGGGGACAAATATTCAAACCATAGCAATAATGCTTTTGAGATTCATTCAAGTTGTTGTATGTATCAATCATTCATTATTTTTTGGCACTAAGCAGTATTCCATTGTATGGATGTACCACAATTTGTTTATGCTTTCTCCTGTTGATAGACATTTAGGTTGTTTCTAGTTTCTGACTATTACAAAGAAAGCTACTGTGAACATTCCTGTGCAAGTCTTTGTGTGGACATATGCCTGTATTCCTCTTGGGTATAACTAGAAGTAGAATGAGTAAGTAATATGGTAGTTGTATGTTAAACTTTTTAAACTGTTTTCCAGAGTTGTTGTACCATTTCACATTCCTACCAGCCACTTTACATGCTCACCAACACTTGGTATGGTCTGTCTTTTTAATTTTAGCCATCTAGCTGGTATGTAGAAGTATCTCATTGTGGCTTTAAATTTGCATTTCTTTAATGATTAACAATGGCAAGCATCTTTTAATATGCTTATTTTCCATCTGAATATTTTCTTTGGTGAAGCGTCTACTGTATTAAAATATTTTGCCCAATTTTAAGTTATTTTGTTTTTGAATTTCAAGAGTTATTTATATATTGTGAATACAAGACCTTACTAATATGTGATTTACAAATATTTTCTCTTAATCTCTTAATCTTTTCAATCTTTTAAAAGTGTCTTTCGAAGAACAGAAGTTATTAATTTTAATAAAGTACAATTCATCAATCTGTTCTTTCATGCACAGTGCTTTTGGTGTTGTATCTAAGAAATCTTTATATAATCTAAATCAAGGCCACAAAGATTTTCCATGATGTTTTCTTCTAGAAGTTTTAGCATTTTTGGCTTTACATTTAAGTGTATGATCCATTTTGAGTTAAGATTTCTATATGGTACAAGGAATAGATCAAGGCTCATTTTTCGCATTGGGATATCCAGGTTTTCCAGCACCATTTGGTGAGACTGAATTACCTTTACACCTTTGTTGAATATCAGTTGACCATATGTGGGTAGTATGGGTAGGTCTGTGTCTCAGTCAGTTTGTGCTGCTATAACAAAACATCATAGACTGGGTGGCTTAAATAACAGATATTTATTTCATGAATTTCTGGAGGCTGGGAATTACACGATCAAGGTGCCAGCAGAGTCAGTGACTTGTGAGGGCCCACTTCCTGGCTTATAGATAGCCACCTTCTCTCTGTGAACTCACGTGACCTTTGCTTGGTGCATGCACGTGGAGAAAGAGCTCGGTCTTCCTCTTCCTAAAAGGGCATTAATCCCATCATGAGGACCCCACCCTCATGACCTAATAACCTAATTACTTCCCAAATGCCCCACCTCCAAATACAACTATATTGGGTTTTAGGGTGTCAACATATGAATTTGAGTGGGACACAGACTTTCAGCCATAACATTCTATTTCTGGACTTTATATTCTATATTGGTTTTTGTTTGTTTGTTTTACCTATTTGTCTGTTTTATGCCAACAGCACACTGTCTTGTTACTGCATCTTTATGATAATTCTTGAAATCAAGTAATATAGGTCCTTCAACTTTGTTTTTTCTTTAAAGTTTTTGGCTAGTCTAGAACCTTTGTAATTCCATATGAATTTTAGGATCAGTTTGTCACTGTCTACAGAAATGCCTCCTGGAATGTTTGACTGGAACTAAATCTATAAATAAATTAGGGGAGAACAGACATCTTAACAATATTGAGTCTTCCAATCCATGAATACAGTAAATTGTTCCATTTGTTTATGTCTTCTTCAGTTTCCTTAACAATGTTTTATGCCTTTCAACATATCGGTCTTACACATCTTTTGTCAGAGTGTCCCTAAAAATGTTGTATTTGTTTGCTATTGTATATGGCATGGGTTAGCAAACTATGGCCGATTGGCCAAATCTGGCCCTCTGCTTGTTTTTGTAAATAAAGATTTATTAGCACACAACCACACCCATTTATTCATACGATTCACAACCTCCTTTGCCCTCAAACAGTAGAGTTGAGTAGCTGTGACAGAGTGTACATAGGCCACAAGCCTAAAAATTTTGATCTGGCTCTTTATGGAAAAGATTTGCTGCCTTCTGATATTTAGTATTTTTTTATAATTTCAATTTTCAATTATTCATTGCTAGCATATGGAAATGCAATACATTGATGTGTATTCATCTTATAACCTGAAAACTTGCCAAACTCACTTATTAACTTTTATGTAGATTCTATAGAATTTTCTACATAGACAATCATGTTTTCTGAGAATAAAGGCAGTTTTACTTCTTTTTCTTACTTTATTGTACTAGCTGCAATCTATTTTATGATATTAAATAGAAGTGGTGAGAATGGTCACCTTTGGCTTTTGCCTGATCTTCGAAGAGCATTTGTTTGCTCTTTTCTCCATTAAGTATGAAGGTAGCTGTTGGTTTTTTGTAAATGCATTTTATCAAGTTGAGGATGTTTCCATCCTAGTTTACTACTGAGATAGTCTAAACGTTTTCCACATATTAACTTATCCAAGCCTACCAACCATAGGCAGGACGCACTGTTATTACCAACATTGTACATATGAAGAAACCAAGGCACATAGAGTACTAGAAACTTGCCCAAGGTCCCACAGTGCTAAGGGGTGGAGCAGGGATTTTAATGCCAAATGAAATGCATGGCAAAAATGAGCTTACTTCCAGCACTCGAATGCTAGGAGTTTGGATCAGTTATAAATGTGTTGGGCTGCAAGTAACAGAATACCCAAGGTTGGTTTGAGCAGTAGGGACCTTTAATTGTTTCCCATCACAAGAAGTCTGGAGGGAGCAGTTTAGGATTAATGCAGCAACTCAAAAGCATCATAAAGAATCCAGGCTGTCTCTGTCTGTCTTCTCTGCCCTTCCCAGCTTACTGGCTTTTCATTCTCTTGCTTGTTGCCTCAGAGTTGCAAGGTGGCTGCTATAGGTCCAGACATCACACCTGAAACTGAAGACTAGAAGTGGGTATGAGGGGAAGAGAGAGATATTTTACACATGCCACTATTGCTTTCTCTCAAGGAGCAAAAACCGTGTACTAAGTTTCTCCCAACAGGTGTCTCCTCTGTCTCATTGGCCAGCCCTGTTGAATAAATGAATAAGTAAATAAGTTATTAAACAAATATTCTGGTAGGGAAACTGTAGACTTGGGAGCAGTATCAGGTTTGAATTCAAGGTGAATTTGAATCACTGGGTGAGTCACTTAAGAGTCTGGACCCAGTTTCTTCATCTGTAAAATGGAGAGATAATATTTACCTCAGAAGCCACTTGTGAGGGCCAGATTTAGGAAATAATTGTGAAAGTGATTTTTGAACTACAAAGTGCCTGATGAATGTGAGTTATGATGGTTAATCTCTCTGTGTTAATGTCAATTCCTTAAAGACAGGGACCCTGTGTAACTATTTTACCACTGCATCCTGAACTCCAGAACAGTGTCTGGATCCTAAGAAATGAAGGAATAGATTGTTATATGATTACATATAGATCCTTTATGTGTTTAACTAATTAACTGAATCGTGGGTTGGTTTGCTTTTTCTGTACCAACCTGTAAACTTCTGCAGAGAAGACACTGGGTTCCTTCTAATCAAGGGTTATCCATGCAGCAATTTAGCCCTAGGAATTATCCTAGAGACCCTTTTGTGGCATGACAGAAAGGAGGGTGAGGAGCAGAAGGCCAGAGAGGGCACTAACGTTCATTACCCCACTGGTCGGTCCCCCAAGCCCTGCCTGAAATAATTGTTAAATAAATCAATCCCTGCTACTCGCCCTGGCGCACTCTGGAAGGAGCTAAGAGGCCCACAGACTCCTCCAGGGTGAGTCTGGGGAATGCCACACAGTCTCATTCTAAGCCAGACCATGCCCAGCACACCCTCCAGGCTGGGTGGAAGCTGTCGAAGGTCTTTGCTGGGCAGTGAAAGGAGAATTTTAGTAAATGGGTTAAGCAGCATTCTTTGCATGTAAGCAGCAGAAGCCAAAGAGCCAGCTTAGATAAAAAGGGAGAGGCGTTGACTCGCAGAGCATGGAAGGATACAGCCACCCGCTCAGCCAGCGCAGCCAGGGCCTGGGCCCAGGGGCCCCTTGTCTGTGCTCCCCTCATCATCCCCTGTTGTGAAAACGCCACTTAAGACAGGACACGCAGCCTCCGACGCCTCCTGGGCTTTGCCTCTTGAAATGGAGAGACCACAGCAAACAGCGACCTGGCTGTGGTTCAGGGAATCCTGGTGAAGGTCTCTCATTGGCCGGGCGTGGTCATGGGACACCCACAGATCAGTCAAAAGTGGGCAGATGAGAGGAGTCTCGTAGGAGAAGGTTTGCCTCCGGAAACCAGTGTTGGAGGGAAAGGAACATTCTGGAAGCAAACAGGTGCTGCTCCAAAGGTCCCATGGGGCAGGGACCAGGCAGACGAAACCAAGGGTGGTCACCACGTAGCTTAACAATAAGTTTAAAATAATAGCAGCCAATCATTTATCTAATATTCGCTATTTTGCCGTCTGTAGTCCTAAGCACTTCATGACAACCCCACAAAGTTTTATTTTCCTCATTTTCTAGATGGAGGAATTGAGGCTGAGGTTGGGCAACTTGCTCAGGGTTGCTCCCACACTCAGCACTCTCCCTGTCACTGGCTCACAGTCACACAGCAAAGTTAGCACTGGACAGTTAGCACGCACGGTACTACACTCTCTACCTGCAGCTGGCGGAGGAGTAAGGACGCACTGAAAAGAATCTGTGGGTTGCCCCATCTTTCTTTTCCTTTCTTTGTCATCATTAGCAGCATAAGTAGTTCACCCACACAGGGAAGTAACACGAGGAAGAAAGCACAGGACGGGCTGTTCGAGAATGCCATTGCCTTCTTTCTGCATTTGAAGCAAGTCCTGGTTGGAACAGAAATGTAACTTCTTGGGGGTGTGAGCCCTCCTCCCCTTACTCAGTCATAGATGTAATACGTGTCCCTGAATTCCCACGCTTGGCCCATCAGAATTCTGCACTCTGTTGTCCCATTGGACTTCACTTACAAAACACAAGTTCAAAGGCAAAATCAGCAACTCATGTCACCCAGGCTTGGTGACAGGAAGTGCTGCTTGGGGTTCCCCTCCTTTATCCACCCCCGAAAACTTCTACTCGGGAAGTTTCTGGAATCTGATGAGGGGTTTGAATCCCAGCTTCCCACTTACTCACTAGGGGATTTTGATCCATGACTGCCTCCCTGATCTTGACTTTCTCATCTCTAAGATGAGACTAACAGCAGCACTGCAAAGGCTTGTGGTGCAAATGAAATGGGGCCCCATGACCACGAAGCACTGAATGCATTTACTCTATTATTCATCTACACCCTGTCCCTAGAATTCGGGTTCCTTAAAGACAAGAGCATTTGTCCTTGCAGTTCCTGGACTCACCATGGCTCTCCCCAACCTTGGGAGTGACATCTCAAGCAGGAGGCAGAATTCCCCACCCACTCTGGACTTTCTCACACTCCTGAAGTCAATGCACCCCCAGGATTCAAAGGATTCAAAGCAGATTCCAACTTCCTTCTTCTTTTTCCACCCACCCCAGATAGAATTCCCTTCCTGCCCATCCCCCGAGTGTCTGTCCTGGGCTGATTTGCTGTTTACGCTGCTCGTTTCTCTGTTTATGTTTGCCCTCCCTTCCCAGACAGCCCGCCTTACCCTCACTCCCCAGCCTGGCTCTGCAGCCCCCACTAGCCCAGGCCCCTAAGGGCAAGTGCCAGTTTACTTTCACAAACCTTAAGAAAAGAAAGAAAGAAAAAAAAAAGGCAGCCACTAACGCCAAGACTTTGTGAAGCCCAGACACCGCACCGTAATCATCTGGGGATCCTCTGCGTAATCACAGGCTCTGCCAAGTCTCTGGTTTAAAGGGAAAAAAATACTATGTAAATATACAATATATCAGACTATTAGAAATTTTCAGTGTAGATTCCAAATTATTTGCAGCCCTGGAAAGAAACAGACAACCCTGGTTGGCGCCCGTCCTCTGCCGCTTCCTGGCTTAGGCAAGCTGAGGGGCCCCTGTGAGCCTCCGTTGTCTCATCTGTGAAATGGGTGTATCTGATGGAGTTCTACGAGGACTAAATGGTTTAAGATAAATGAACAGTGGAACCCAGCACCCAAGACCAGGAAAATACTGAGCACATATTTATTTTCTCCCCTATTGAACAAAATTGCCAAAAAAAAAAAAAAGGAAAGAAAAAATGAACAAGAGTTTACAAGCAGCCACGGGGGCACCAGTAAAACCCGAAGGACAATTATTTCAAGCAGGAGCATAGATGCTACTGGAAGGTCCGTGGGGCTAGGTGGAGTCAGCTTTTGAGAACCTAAGCAGCTCTGAGGGGGAAAAAATAAATTAAATAAATGGTTTCTCGAATACGCGGCCATCTGGCGATTTGATAAAAGTATTGGGTTTCTCAAGGCGATCAACGAGTGCTCCCTGGGCGCCACCGTTTATGGCTTCAATATGACTCGCATGTGGAACCAGCATTACAAATGGGAAACAGCAGCTCGTGAGCTTGTTCCCTAATGGGGGCCTTTCATCACCCAGTTACCCTTAAGCGTCTCCCTTCCTATTGTAATTGGCCCTAAATGAAAAGCATTAGTCCCGTCAATAAAAACTAATGGTTCTACTTACTAAAGAAGAAGGGGGTGGGGACAAGAAGAGAAGTCTTTTTAAAAGGCAGGAAGGGATTGGCGTCACCTCCCTTCCGGAACTTCCGGGGTTTGATATTGGGGTGCACAGGGCCATGCTGGGGAAAGTGCCACTGCCAGGAGCCAGCAGATAGGGTCTCCATTCTGGCCCTGCTGTTATCTTGCTGTGTGACACTCGATGGGTAGCTCTCCCTCTCTGGGCCTCCCTTGGTCCTTGTCAAAATGGCTGTAATGAGGCCACACTGGCCTGCTCACGGTAGGGTTGATTTCAAGGACCAAAGGACAAGCTGGGCGTGAAAGGGCTTTGAAAACCCTGAAGGGCGGGAGCCCTGGGACCAGTCATGGCAATTGATCCTTCCTGGAGATGGGAGAAGTCCCCCAGGCATTTTAAACTGTCTTCTGTGGGGATCCAAAGGGAAGCCTGTTCAGGGTCCCTGTGCTTCCACAGGCCTACGGCTGTTCAGCCCACAAAGAAGGGCTGTTTGAAATTAAACTGAGAAGGCATTCTCCACTGGGGTGGCTTGGGGGAAATAGTTATTTATTTGTTTGCTTAAGACTTTTCAGAAATGGTTTAATCCTCTCTCGGCCAGCGGCCATCTCCAGGCGTGGGCCCCTGCTGCACGAGTGGGAAAGTTATGTCCTCCAGTAAGCACAATTCTAGGAGCCTAGAGACGTGACATCAGGGAATGTTGGCGTTTCAAACACCCCTCGCTTCAGACTTGTGAGGAGAAGTACAGCGCAAGCCTGTGGCGAGGAGCAGCCCTCGGGCCAAGAGGTAGGAAACTGCTCTATGAAGTTGCTGGGGCCAAACCCCTGGCCAGGAGCTGAGCAGCCATCTGTGCCTGTGGCGCTGCCAGCAGCCCTGCAGGTGCGGCTGGCCATCCCCATTTCATAGGTGTGGGAACTGAAGCCCATTCCCGTGAAGGGAATTGGGTAATGGCATACAGCAGCAAAAGAGGTGGGAGATTCAGACTTGGTACAAAGCAGGTGCTCTGTCCTTCCAAGTAGCTTCCTCAGGACAGCAGGTAATGGCAAGGAGCCCCAGTTAGGCTGTTGAGCAGATGCTATAGGTGTCAAACCTACATCCCCTCGTCCTGGGGAGTCCCAAGTCCCAGCAAAAGGCTGGAGATTCACTCCTGTTGGACTAGCTGAGGCATCCACTTAAGTGGCTCACACTGAGCCAATTACTGTGTCAGGATAAAATGATGGGTTGAGTGGCTTAGACCTGGGTTATGTGATCTTCCTCAGGGCTTATGAATGGTGGATTCTACTGGAAATCAATGCTTTTGTCCAAAGAAGGGGAAATGATTGCTGAGAAATCTTCCAGAAATTTCTAAAAAAAAAAAAAAAGTCTTCTAGAAACACCATGCCCCCATGGCCCCATGGGAATGACAGAAATTAAAAACAGACAACACCAAGCATTGACAAGGATATGGAGCAACAGGAACTCTCATGTGCTGCTGCTGGTGGAAGCCTAAAATGGTACAACTACTGTATCTGCAAAGCATAATAAAGTGAAGTAGGCCTGTACTTAAGAAAAATGCTTGGCATTTTCTACTAAAGCTAAACATACACATACCACATGACCCAGCAATCCAACTCCTGGGCATATTCCCAGCAGAGATGAGGGCTCACATTTCCCCAAGAGATGTGTCCAGGAATGCTCATGGCAGCTGTATGTATAATAGCCCAAAAGTGGAAATGTCCCAGATATCCATCACCAGTAGAATGGATGAGTCCATCACATCATGGGATATTCACATGAGAGAGTACTATGCAGCGGTGAATAGAGCAGACTACAGCTACATGCACCAGCTCAGATGAACCTCACAGACATTAACGTAGCAGTGAACAAAGATGGACAAAGAGTATTTACTGTGTGATTCTCTTTACACAAAGGTTTAAGGATAGGCAAAACTATTATAATATCTGGTGAAAAAAGTCCCAATCGTGGATACCTTTTCAGTGGTACTGACTATAAGGGAAGCCTAACAAGATGTACATGTTTCTAGATCTTTATTGGTACCTGGATACTTACACAGGTAAAAATCCACCAAACTGAGCTGTACACTTACAATTTTTGTACTTAATAAATGCATATTATACCTCAATTTTAAAATTTTTAAATTAACTATTTTAATGCCCCCCAGAGCATCATACATATTTTTGTGTATTATCTTTTCTCTGGCTTTATTCTATTCTATTATTCCACCCTTATTTTCCCTTTTCCTTGATTTCTTAATCTATTTATTTCTATCCCGTCATATAGTGTCTCTGTAAACTATCTCAAATTCTTTGCAATGAGAGAAGTTAAAAATTTAAGGGAAAAAAGCTTGAATAGGAGTCTGCTTTTTTAACTTAATGAAAGTGATTCTTCTTTTATTGCCTTAGCTTCATTGCTTCTAGCCCTAAATCAAGATTTTTATCCATCTGCCAATTTGCAAATGGACCAATTTCTACCAATTGGCCTTAACATATACAAATCAGTCTCATAAATAAAAACAAAAGTTTTCCAGCCGACACAGCTTTGGTTTTCCATCTCCAGGCCTCTACCTCACGGTGTTTTTCTGGCAGTAAAACAAGAAAGCTATCATTCTCTTCGACACAGCATAAATTGTCATCTTTCCCTGGTTAAGTCTAGGATGCTGACTGCCAAAAGCAGGCCTCTGATTCATTCCACTGAGATTTCGGAGTAATCTGCCTCGAGGCCGCAGGCAGAGATGCCTTCAGCGGACCCCATTATAAATTAACGTTTAATCCTGGCGCAGAAAATGCCGGAGCTGGAACGGCCCACAGGGGCGGCTGAGCCCACCCCTGTGAAGCCGGAGGAGCCCTGTCCTCTCTCTGGGCCCTGTGCACCCACCACAGTCCAGGGATCGACGCGATTTCCGGCGCGGCTGGATGTAGGGCTCAGTAGATGACGCCGTGGGGTCTGGGGCAGCCTCAGTCTCTTCCCCGCTCTGCTCCCGCAGCACGAGGTGCACCGGGGATGGCTCACTGGCTCAGCAGTCGCCTTTCATCTTGATCCTGCAAGATTGCCCGCCGGTGAGCACGGGGGTTGTGTGGCACTCTCAGTGCCCAGCAAGGTGCAGGCGCACTGCAGGGACTCAGCCAATGCTTGTTGAATGACTGAATGATGACACAGAGACGCTGCAGACAGTCGGATGTTGGGTGTGAGGGAGGGGGAGGAATCGAACACGCAGCGAGTTGGTGGCTTGGGTGACTCATTAGATGGTGGTGCCGTTCTCCAAGACGAAGCTCCGAGGACGAGGCGCGAGCATGAGAGTGGGAGTCAGTTTTGGCGAATCTCTTACCCCTGCCCCCAAAGCGGCACCAGCAGGAGGAGCGTCTGGGTCTCTATGGCTACTCGGAGCAGTCCTCATTCCCTCAATAAGATGCTCCTCATAAGACTAACGGGCTGTTGTTTCCAGGGGCAGGGTCCCAGCCTTACTAGCAGAAGACATCGTCTTTTCCTGGGGTCACCAAGGACAGGCAGCACAGGTCTCTGAGAGGGGGGTCACAGAAGGAGAGACCTCAGGCCTGCACGGGGCTGGAGGGGAAGTGGAGGACGAAGCTCAGAGTCCATTGGTGCACGGGCACCCCCCACTGAACACAGGGACCCACGGGAGGCTGTGCAGGAAGGAGTCAGCGCCCACCCAGGTGAAGGCCCATGCACATCTCCCAACTGCAGGGATTGGGGCGGCCCAAGGCTGAGACCCATGCTGTGCCATGAATCCCTGCTTCCAGAAAGAAGGTTGGAGTTTCACACTGAGAGAGGAGGAGAGGGAACTGGATCCAGGGCCAGGATAGGATGATGACGCAGGGGTAGGGTGGGGAGCGCTCCTCTGGGAAGGCCCAAGTCCTGAGCAACACAAGGAAAACCCAAGTGGGACCAGATATTGAGTGTGGCCCCTGTTGGGTTGTAAACCCCTGTGACATTACCCTGGCTGCGGTAAGAGCTCTGCACAAGCCTGTATACACTGGGGAGGCTTCTGGGAGTTGCGGGGAGAGGTGGGTTCTGCTCTGCTACCTTCCAGACTGTCACAGAGGAAATGGCCTGGCCCTGTGGGTGGACAGTGGGCAGGAGCTACAGGGTGGCCAGCAGCAGCTAGGAGCCACTCTAGAGATGGACACTTCCAGAAAGGGCTGTGTGAGAGCTAGCACCCTCAGCATTTCCCACGTGCCGGGATGGGCACCTCCCACTTTGCTTATCAAAACTCTTAATTCTCACAACGACTCTACGAAGAACATTCTGTTATTACTGATGCCATCCCCATCTTGCTCATGAGGTGCCAAGAGGTAAGAATCAGGCTGCCAGAAGTCTCATGGCTAGAAATAGCAGGGTCAGGATTGGACCTTGGAGGGTCAGTGTCAGAGACCCCGCACCAAACGACAGCACCCGCTGCTTCTGTGGCAAGCCATTTGGTCAGGCCCAGTCTGCAAAGCTGCCCTGGGGGGTTGGGGGCAAGGATCCTCAGTGACCCCAGCCTCCACCCCTGCCAGCTCAGAGCCCTTCATTTGTGGTTCTGACCTCCGTTAATTGAGGAATTCATGTGCCCTCGTTACCATGAATTTTGTGATCTACTCAGCCAGTCATCAGAAGGACAAAAATTCCCTTATGATGTCCTAAAATCTATATATTGTCAGTATGAAAAATAATAACTGTTCATGTGAGTTCAGTGCTTTACAATTTACAGACTTTTCACCTTCCTGAATGCAATCTGCCCCCACAGCAGCTGGGCACAGAAGATGTCACAGTTCCTTTCAGATATGAGGAAACTGAGGCTCGGAAAGATTCAGTGACTTGCCCAATATTGTACAGAGTGTACATTTCAGACTTTTAACTCAAGAACATCTAACCTCAAAGCCTAGGCAAGCATTATCTTGTAAGAACAAGATTTTCTTATTTGGAGAAAAAATTACTTTAAAAGAACTTTTTAATGATGGGTAGGAAGCAGCTTGGTGATTTTAATATGAGGAACCTACCCCAAACTGTAGGGTATTTCCTTTCCAAAACAGACTCATAAGTGGTTTTCCTATTTTTGTATGAGTCTCTGTGATGAGATCCACTGTATATTCCACTCAGAGGGTCTCTGGCACTGGAGGGGCAATGGATAAAGCCCGTTCTCTGCCGCTAACACTGCTTCTCTGAGAGATGCTTAGGATTTTCTCCAAGTTACCACAAAGAAAGAGGAAACTTTCCCACCATCTTGTAATTGCAGATTGCTGGGTAACTGAGCCACGAAAAATGATCATACCCATGTTCTTCTGCAGGCCTCAGAGAAAAAATCCTGAAAGCAAATTGTTGTGGTAGAAGAAATACTGTCTGCATGCCAAGGAGTTCTTGGGGGAGCAGAGACATTCCTATGCTTCCTAAGACAGCATACGCAGAATTCATCCATTTCCAGGGTAGCTTCAGTGCAGGGAATAACCTCCTTTTGCAGGTTCTGATGCTTGTGAGATTTGTGACCATGGATGTGTTGCCAAAGTTCTCTGTGCCTCAGTTTATCCACATAAGATAGCAGCGTTAAGACTCACCTCCTGGGGTGGGTTGAGGATATGTAGACATAATAGAGGCACCTAACCCCATCATGACACATGGCAGGCACTTTGATAAAAATGTCACTTTCTGGACCTTCCAAAGCACACAGCCCTTTCCCTACCACCTGGAGAACACCCTAGACTCCAGAAGGAGAAGTAAGTGCTCCCAAAGTTGTAAACATGGGAGCTTATTTAGAGATGTAAAAAACCCTCTGTTTTACCCTATTGGCCTCAAACCTAAACTGCCTCCTGGGCAAAGCCAGAAGGAAAACAGTAAGAAGCTGCAGCTCAAACTCTGTCACCTACAGCATGGGGGGCTCCGGCAAAGCTTCTGCTATTTCTGTGCATGCTGGCAAGGAAGGGAGCAAGTCACCATTATTAATTCATAGGAGGCAAACTGTATGTTCTGTTTCACCAACTCTGGGCACAGTGGACACCCCTATACTTTTCCGGGGAATCACTGAAGGATTTTGTGCCCAACTAGCAGAAGCTTGGATCTCCTTCTTGAGGCCCCCTTTCCACACACCTGAACCCAACCTGCACCAGTCTCATGGTTGTTTGAGATGCTCAGAGGTTTGCTCAGTCTAGAAGGGGCCATTCCTGCCTCTGAGGTCTACCTGGAGAAGTGGAGTCTCATCTGTCCACTGCTGTCATTGCCTCTCATGGCCACAGGATGTCACTGTTGAAGATGGGCTCAGCACAGTTTGGCTAACCACACTTGCCCCTGCCGCTGGGATGCACCTGCTTGTTGAGGCTATCGTGGCACCCCAACCTAGGCACCCACAATACAAGTCTGGCCATTCACATTCTCACATTCCCTTGCTTAGCCATTGCTCCCTCAAACATAACCACTTGCAAGTGACTGGCTCCGGAATTTTCAGAATAGGTCTCAACTTCTGCCCAAACCAGCTCCTTCCCTGAGAACATTCTGTAATGGTTAATTTTATGCATCAACTTGGCTGGGCCAGGGTACCCAGATATTTGGTCAAAAATTATTCTGGGATGTTTCTATGAGGGTGTTTTTGGATGAGACTGATGTCTAAGTTGGTGGACTTTGAATAAAGCAGGTTGCCCTCCGTGATGTGAGTGGGCCTCACCCAATCACTTAGGGGCCTGAATAGAACAAAAAGCTGACTTCCCCACCAAGCAAGAGGGACTTGTGCCAGCAGAAGACCTTTGGACTCAAACTGCAACATTGGCTCTTCCCTACGTCTCCTGACTACCAGCCCACCCTGCATATTTTGAACTTGCCAGCCTCCATAATTGTGTGAGCTAATTCTTTAAAATAAATCTCTCTCTGTCTCTCTCTCTCCACACACACAAACACACACACACACACACACACACACGCTCACACTTCCAATTGGTTCAGTTTCTCCGGAGAACCCTGACTGATACACCCCCCGTCCCTGTACTGAGACATTGCTCTGACTGTCCTGACTGTCCTTTAGGCCACTGATGCCTTTCCTGCCTGCAGACCTCAATCAGGTGACTTCAGTCTTTCCTGACAGTAGAATCTCAGAGAACAGGAACTGATCCGTGTCCCTGGGCTTTGTATGCCAAGTGGCAACTTCCTCTCCATGGTCTGAAAAATGAGGGCCCGTATGCCTTATACTGTACTGACAAACTAAGAAAGACCCCTCAAAGGATTCTTTCCTGGACAAAGAGGATCTTCTCCAAGAAGAATTGTTCTGTTTCCTAGGGGCTGAGAATCCCAGGCCAGCTTCTAGAAACCTGAAGCAGTCATAGACATGACCAGTTACTGCCCTATTAAATGCATGTTGCTTACATTTTCTCACCTGATTGAATTCTCTGTTCACCTGGGAGGTGGGTGTTTTACATTCACAATGAGAACACTGAGCTGAATCCTTTCTCCAAGGTCACACAGCCAGTCAGTGGCAAAGCTAATATGCCCCTTATAGTTCATAATAATGTTAATAAAAGTGTTATTTTTAATAGAAAAGTAAGATTGGATTTGTGCCTTAATCCTTAGCTCATTTTTGATATCTTGGGGCCAGACTACACTCCAAGCTTTTAAAATCATTTTTGGATTGATCAGCCAAGAACAAAACAGCTTCTAGGGAGTATGCTTAGCAATGCCAAGCTATTAACTTCCAGCAGAAGTCTACCATGATACTGAAATGAAAGTTTGATATTATCTATTATTTATCATATTGTTCCCCCATCATCTCTTTATGATAAATGGATGGAGACCCAAAAACCCTAATTGCCATGCTTCCTCCAGATGGGAAAAAAATAATAATTTTCTCTGTTTTGCCTTTCTTGTATTCAAATAAAGTTTATAGGGAAGTCAGAGTTTATTCCATCTGGTTGTTATGGGAAAGCAGAAACTTCTGACTGTGTCCCAAATCTTTGGGATCAGTCTGCCATAAGCCAGATATAGGACATTGGGAAGGTCACTCATCTTTCTAAGTCTCAGTAAAAACAAGAGGCAGAAGTAAACAGCTCTCAAGTCCCTTCCAAGTCTGACAGTCCATCAGCTTCTGGCTCTGCAAATGCACCTTGGGGGTTCAGTCAGGGGAAAAGGCTGCTCTGGAGAGATGGAGGCCCTGATATGGTCCAATATTGGTAACACCTTCACAATTGGAGCATTTACAAGGCCCAGATGCCGCTCCTGGCTCTCACACCATTGGCTACAAAATCTTGGACAACTCATTTAATATCTTGGCATTTCCTTATCTGCATTTTCCACATTGGTAAGGTAGAGGTGACAATGCTGGGCAAAAGCCTACCATAAAAAAATATGAAACAGCTTATTTTAAAAAGTTATAAAGCTGCAAGGCAGAGTGCTTCACCAAGAGAATCACTTAGAAACAAGGTTGGCTGAGCCCCCTCCACCAAGTCCTTGACAATTGTGGAGTTTCTGTGCAAAACTGCCTTTCTCACACATTGACTACAGACTGCTGGGGGTGGGTCTTCTGCTAAGGGTCCTCAGACGCCCAAGGAGCTACGCCAGTCTCCGCATCACTGATCCAAGAGGAACTTCACTTGGGTATCCAGAGAAGGATAGAGTCACAACTGGACAATTGCGCGAGGTCTCAAGCCTCTGTCCTGGTTGTGGCTGCTCTCCTTGCCTGTCTCTGACACACACCTCATGAAACCCACAGGAGCTCCTTTCTAATAGACTCAGGAAAGGCTAAAACTGTCAGATTCTTAAGATCCATTTTCCAGATCCATATGTATCCTTCAAAATGCCCACATCTTATAAGCTCCCAGAGAAAGGGAAGTAGAAGGAAGAGAGACAGCCAATATGTCCAGTAGTACTGGGTCCAGGACAGCTGTGTCCAGGACAGCATGGCCCCTGGTCTTCCAAACAGTGCCTGTAGCAGAAAAGTGAGAAACCCGCCACAACACATGTGCCCAATTGTCCACAGCAGGGTCTTCTCTGAGCCCTGAGGGATGGACCTTGTTTGAAGGGAAGGAGAGTCATCTTTAAAACTGGGACAAAGAGTTGGGACACTCATTTAAAGGTTCATCTCCTTCCCTTCCTGTCTTCCCAGACATGGCCAAGGCAAGCACTAGCTGGCTGTGGGCTCCAGCGTCCCACAAAAAAGTCAATACTAGACTTCGATGTTTGTATAAACAGATTTGCAAAAATGAGAACTATTAGTCTGCACAAGTGGCTGTCTCTGCTGTTCTTTGAGTTAATTACTAATGAGAATTTTCATGTTATAGCCCTTAGATTTTGCACAGATTAAAAAGAGGCAGCGAAAGCCAAGCTACAGCAGAGACCCCAGGGGCTGACTCCTAAACATGACTTCCAGCATCTGGCTTGAACAACTGGGTAGACAATGGTGTCCCATCTGAGACAGGGAGCCTGGAGAAGGGGCAGTAGGCCAGGGATTGAGGGAGGAAGATATGAGCTCAGTTTGGAACTTTTTATGTCTAACCATTCAGGGCCAATACCTAACAGACAGTTAGTCAATCATTTCATGTTTACTAAGCACAAGATAACAGTTCTAGATGTGGAAGATTCATTGACAATGCAATACCAGCTGATATACTGGCAACCCAAGCCCCAGAATTTATACCACCCCCAGGTAGTGGGAAAAGAATTTGGTAGGAAAATGACAATCCAGAATTTGGGCCAGAAGTATTGGCCCAAAAGAAGCTGTGTTTTAAACCAGGAGTGATTAAGTTACCTTGAATTGGCAAAAACACATTTATCCACAAGAAAGGAACTGGGAGAGTCGTAAGACAAGCTAAGTTCAGTGGGAAAAAAAAATCTGTCATTGAACAGATCACTCCAAGACAAAGGAAAAAAAGGAAGGGAGGAAGAAAGGCTGTCTGGCTGAGAAACTCGCTTACACACTGCCACTGAAACGCAGGTAAAAAATACCCTGCTTTCTCGCCCTGCAGGGGGGTAAATTGAGGATATATGGATGTGAAAGCACTTTGCAAATTCAAGAGTGCATCCTTCAATTGTAAAATATTATAAGTTTTTAAGAAATAAATGTTTATTTTGTACTATAAGGTGGTAGACCTTCATATAAAGTGATTTAGCTATAAGTTCATCTCTAGGGCAATGATCTCCAATTTTTAAAAATCTGGTCCTCATATAGTAAAACAAATTTGCACCATTAATAAATGTTGATTAATTTCTTTATAAATTCAATACATGTCCTACTCTTATTGGCTTCTATCCCAAGGCACAATAAGCAATTTAGTGCAAAACTTAAAGCAAAACTATGGATACAGTAAAAAGATCTGTGGTTGCCGGGGGTTGGGGACAGGGAGAGGGAGGGAAACATGACTAGGTGGAGCCTGGGGGATTTTTAGGACAGTGAAACTATCCTGTATGATACTATAACGGGGCATATGTGTCATTATGCATTTGTCCAAACCTATAGAATATACAACGCAAAGAATAAGCCCTAATGTAAACTATGGACTTCAAGTTATAATAAAGTAACAATATTGGCTCTCCTCAATTGTAACAAATGTATCAGAGTAATGCAAGATGTTAATAATAAGGGAAACTTTAGGGTGCGAGGGAGGTGGTACATGAGAGCTCTCTGTACTTCCCATTCCGTTTTTCTAAAAACCTAAAACTGCTCTTTTTAAAAAAAGCCTATTAATTTGAAAAATGTTTTGCTGACAAGTAATTTTGTTCAAGAATTTCACATTGTTTTAAAACATTTCAAGGCCCCTTAAAACTTTTTTTTAGTGACCCCAGTTAAATGAATTTGACCACCTGTGTTCATCTTAAGGCAAAGCAAGCTGGTCTAATCCTCGTGAAAATGTGTAGGCCAGCTCCATTTTGACATGGTGAAAATCCATGCCTTCGAATCCTTTCTATCCCAAAGCAAATTTGATACGCTTTCCTGTCGTCAATGCTGGGAGTCATTCTAAGGGGGTGGTCTCCCAGATTCTTCTGTTATTTCTGTAGTTTGAAATAAACTGCATGTTGTTACGGAGGACAGAAAGGTACATGAAAAGCGTAGTGGGTTTCATTTCATGTTCCAGAATTCAAATATTTCAAAATCAATTATTCAGCTTTTGTTAGAGTCTTCAAAACACGTCCTCTAAGTTGTAACAGAGACCCCTGCAGGGCGGGGGCGTGGAATGCCCTCTTGGCTGTCGTCATCTGACGGCCACTTACATGTTCGAGGGGCACATCGGCCCAGGGCGTGCGTCAACATTTTCTCAACTTGAGTTACGCTCTGTCCTCTCCCTTTTCTCTCTTTTAATCACCCCACAAACACTGTAAGCAAATACTACACCCCTAGCCCAGCCACCACCCTTCCCCACCCCACCCTTCCATGGGGATACTCACAGGCACAGATATATCCAGATGACAGCAATGACAGGAGCCAGCGGGTCTCCAGGCACTGTTCTTGGTACTTCCATGTATTAGGTCACTTACTTGTCAAACAATCTCAACAGGTGGATATTATGATTACCCCATTTTCCTGATGAGGAAGCTGAGGCCAGAGATGCTAAGTAGCTCTGGGCTTTAAACATAAGCAGCAAGTATTTGTGGCATGCCCACTTTACACTTTGCACTGTGCTGGTAGAAGGGACAGGGCTCAGGCTTGGGGACAGGCAGGCCTGGGCTCCAATGCTGGACCTTGGCCAGGGAATAAGGACAGTGACCCTTGACTGGCTGCCTCCTGGTCGATCATTAACTTTTATTGAGAGCCTACTATGTGCCCAGAACTTTCTAAAGGATTGGGATGTGTCAGTCTGCAGGGAGTTTCATTCTTGTGAGGAGTGAAACAGGCAACACCCAACAGACAACACAAAGAAGTAAGTCCCATAGGACATCAGAAGGTGTTGAGTGCTCCAGGCCCGTGACCTGTGCAGTTGCACAGGGTCCCCCGCACAGAAGGGCCCCAGCTTGGTTTAATGCTCTCCTGTCTCCATCTTGAAATTGAAAATAATTTTTGAACAGGGGACTCCATATTTTTATTTTGCCCTGGGCCCTGCCAATTATGGAACCTGTCCTGGCTCCAGGAGCTGAGAGAAATTACAGTGGTATAGGGGGATTGGGAGGCCAGGGTGGGGCATGGGGGCAGCCTGCAGTGAGGGGACAGGCAGGGTGGGCCTCCCGGGGAAGGGAGGAAGGTGCTGCACTCGCTTCCCAGGGCTGGGGCAACAAAGTGCCACAAACTTGGTGGCTTAAAACAACAGAAATTAATTTTCTCACAATTCTCGAAGCCAGAAGTACAAACTCAAGACGTTACCAAGGTTGCTTCCTCCTGGAGGCTCTGCAGAGAATCTGTTCCAGGTCTCTCTCCCAGCCTTGGTGGTGGCTGTCGCTCCTTGGTGTTCCTTTACTCTCCAATCTCTGCCTCCTTTGTCACATGTTGTTCTCTCTGTGTGTCTCTGTGTCTTCACATGGCCTTCTTGTAAGAGCACCACCCTACTCCAGTACGACTGCATCTTACCATGATTATTTCTGCGAAGACCCTATTTCCAAATGAAGTCACACTCACAGGCACTCGGGTTTAGGGCATCAACGTATCCTTTTAGGTGACACAATTCAGCTCACAACAGGAGGCAAGCCCAGTGACTACCCGGGGAAGGGTGTTCTAGGCAGAGGGAACAGGCAGTGTGGAGGCCCTGAGTGTGCAGCCACAGGTGAGCATGCTTGAAGAACAGAGTCCAGTGTGGGCAGAGCAGAGTGACTGAGGGGAGAGCACAGGCAGGGGAGGCCGGAGCAGTGAGTTCATGCATAATCCCACTGCGAGGCAGCTGTTATTTTTCCCATTTTATGACAAGGAAATTGGGGCTCAGACCAGTTGATGAAGTACAGACACACTCAGTCGTACACCCAGAAGGACCTGGGGTGGAGAGAGGGCCGCTGGTCAGTCTGTTCACTCACGGAAGGGGAGGTAGGGCCCGGGGAGGAGAAGGGATTGGCCGCCAAATTGGAACCTCCAACCCAGGCCCTTGCTGTCTCTCATGGACCTGTGAGTGGCCTTCAGGCCTGCTGGACCCTTAGGCATTTCAGGAGACAAGACCACCCTCAGCTCCACTCTGCTGCAGCAGCTCACGCTGGGAAAGGAAAGAGCCCGACTTCTAAGAGGTGCCAAAGCTCTCCAACAGCAGCCCCTGAATGGGGCACCTGTGGGCACCAGCCACAGGGTCACACTTTCCTCCAGCTCACACTCAATAAGAGGGACTCAGTGCATAGATACGGAACAGGAGTGTGACTGGGAGGTGGCTTGGTTTGGGTTCCCCTGGACGTGGATTGTGAGATAGGATTGGGTGCAGATGGCGTGTTTGGGGGGTGGGCTGGGAAGCCAGCTGGTGGGGGGAAAGGGTGACATGGGAGGAGGAAGCCAACAGTGCCCCAATGCGGGGCGACATTGCGACTCCTGTAAGCATCAGGCTCAGTCTTGATGGAGACCCTCTGAGGAATGAGGTAGAACCTGCCAAGGACCTTCCAACAAGCCAGAAGGAAGTGAGGGTAGTTATCCACCTGCTGCTGGCTTGCATTAGAGGGCGTTAAGCCCCTGGCACTCCCAAGCTATCCTGCAAGTAGACAGACCAGTTCTCAGGGTACCTCATGAGTGCCCAGGCAGAGAAATGGAGTCTTCTGGAATTGTCCACCACAGCCACAGGTGATTTCAGAGGAGCCCAGGGATGGCACCAGGTGTCAATGACTGGCTGCCTGGGGTTTGTGGAGCATGTGCTGAGTGAGGACAGAAGTGGGGCTATCATCCCAGCTATCCTTAGCATGCCAGCAGTCCCCGCCTGGCACACAGCCGGTGCTGAGGGAACGCCAGCCGTGCAGTCGGCACCATCTGTCAGCTAGACCTGCTGCTCTCTGTGACTGTGCACACACTGGAAACCCATTCCAAAGTGCCAAATAATTAATTAGTCATGTGACCCAACCAATCGTACTTCCTGTATGCCTATCTGTGTCAGGCCTGGCTCTGAGCACAGAAACATAAACAGACCCTGTGCTCCTGAGTGGGAGACAAATATGGAGAGACAGCGCTGTGGCGTAAGCGCTATGGCAGAAGGACAGAGGGGAGGCCCCTACCCACCGACAGGGGCAGGGCAGGGGAGTTAGGGAAAATTTCCAAAAAGAAAAAAGTCAAGCTGAATCCTGAAGGATGAGCTGAGGTTCACCAGGAAGAGAAGCTGGGGAAAGGGACACTCGGTGGAGCAAACAGCAGACACAAAGGCGTGTGGCCACGCTGTCTCTATCACACTACGTTAGAGTCATACACGTGAATATTTGCTTCTGCCTCCTAGTCTGGAGTTCCATGCAGCCAGGCCCACAGCTGTCTCATCTCTTTGTCCCAGCACCAAAACGCAAGGCCAGGTACACAATAAATCTCCTTCATGCATGTGGGTTCTCTGCTCATGCAGAGATCAATCTAGAAGAAGAATGCAGATATTTCCCAGAGGTCAGTACATTTCTCAGCCTGTGGACACAGGATGGCTTTCACACGCCCTAGCAGTTCATGCATGCACTCTGGCCTGGCCTGGCCTGGGGAGGGAATCCCACCCTCACCCACCCCCAGTGGTGGACAAGTTACCTCATGTCACTGTGCCTCATTTCCTCATCTCAAATAGGGACGAAGATGACAGAGCTCACCTTATGGAGTTGATACAGGAATTACATGTGAGGAAAGTGCTCAGCACAGTTCTCAGCAGATTCTTCTTATCATGTAAACTGACAGGCAAAATGAGCCAGTCTAGAGAGAGACTACAAAGTCAATCTGCCAAGAGAAGCCACAGAGAGAGAGTGCAACCCAGGGGTTCTTACCTGCATGTCCTGGGTTCTTTAACAGCCTGCTGAAGCCTAGGGATTCTGCTCAGGGGAAAAAAAAAAAAAAAATATATATATATATATATATATAAAAACATATAAAATAAAATAAAAAGTATGGCCAAGGAAAGCAATTACACTAAGACACTGTAACAGCAAAACCGGAGTCACGTTGCTGAAGGAAACACCGAGAGGTACACGAGGATGCAGAGAGATCAGGTTTATTAACGCCGGCGGGCTCAGAGGGGATCTTCCGCCAAATTCTGAGCACCCCCGGTCAGGGGGACTTGTCTTTTATACTTCAAGAGCGAGGGGGGCGGGGTACAGAGTGGCTTATACCAGGAAGTGCACACATACGGAAGTTACTGTAATTTACAAGGTAGCTGCTGCAAGGGGAGCTGTTTACTGGAGCATGAGCTGCAGCCATTAGTCAGTTTCACCAGGCGACAAGCAGTCTTACAGAAGCAGATGAGCAATTAACATAAACAGGGCTATGGCTTCTCTTTTCAGGGTAAAAGGTTTTTAGTGAATTTCCATTTTTCTCTCACAATACCATTACTAAAATATTTTTAAAACACATTTGTAAATAGTACTATACATGCTGCTTTATCAACACACTAAAAGACACCATCTAGCATCAGGTATAAGACCCTAATTTTGGGGTAGTGATCAGCACAAATGGCAATGACCTTGTGATGTGAAATATCTGTGATTTCTATGTGTGACAAATTCACAGGTATTGCTAATTCTGCTGTGGTTTTGTTGTCTACATTCACAAGTAGAGGAAATGCTGAATTTCAAGCCAAGATTAATAAAACTAAAGATATAATTTTTTCATCCAAGTTCAAGGGCCTCTTGAATTTTAGGCACAACCCTTGGGCATCTGTAGCTTGTAGGTTGAAAACCCTTGCTAGCCTTATTCTGAGAGCAAGTGCTTCCTGCCCACTGTTTACATGATACACCCTCCTCTCCCCACATCCCAATAAGTCCCCCTTTGATGCTTGAGGGAGCCTGCAGGGTCTCAGTTGCAATCAGAAGAAACTGGTTAAAAAGCTCAGTCTACACCCCTACCCCTTGAAGGGACATTGGCAATTTTTAAGCATCAGGTTGCATGTTCCTTCCCTCTCCTGAGCCTCAGGAGAGCCTCCTCCTGTGTTGATCTGTGAGTACCCAAGACACCAGGGGAAGAGTCTAGCACATGTGAAGCCCTCCTGTGGGCCAGGAAATTTTATCAGCCTATTCAAATCTCAAACTTTTGGCTTTATTGATTCTATTGCGTGTTTATTTTCTATTTTAGTAATTACTACTCTTACCTTTGTTATTTCCTTCCTTTTACATTATTTGTGCTTATTTTTCTGTCCTTTATCTAACTGCGGTGGTCTAAGTGTTTGTGTCCTCCCCAAGGCCCATGTGTTGAAATCCTAACCCCCAAGGTGATGGTATTTGGAGGTGGAGTCTTTGGTGGGTGATTAGATCATGAGGGTGGAGCCCCCATGGTGGGATTAGTGCCCTTATAAAAGAGACCACCAGAGAGCTCCTTCATTCCTTCCGCCATGGGAGGACACAGCACAAAGGCACCATCTATGGGCCAGGAAGCAGGGCTTCAGCTGGCACTGAATCTGCTGGCACCTTGATCTTGGACTTCCCAGCCTCCAGAACTGTGAGAAATAAATTTCTGTTGTTTATAAGCCATGCAGGCTATGGTACTTTGCGATAGCAGCCCAAACAAAGACACTAACTTACTTAGGTGAATAATGTTGCAGGATGGGCTCTCTCCAAATAAACTCTGAGATAGAGGTTTGGGTCCAGGAAGTGCTCGCAGGATCAGCCCCTGTGAGGGAGGGAAACAAGCATGACTGGTCAGAGGAGAAGTTGAACGCAACTCAACGCAGCCCCAGAAAGGGCTTCCGCCAAGCCCACAGGGTCAAGCCATGGAGCGGGAGACTCCACGGGACAAGGGGTGTTCTGCGTGTTCTTAGATTCTGTATTTGTGCATTTTGTGTCCGTTAGTCACAAGCCAAACTAACGGCCAGAGTTGTTTCCCACTCCCTTGCGATCCAGAGCCCATTCTGAACCACTTCCCTGTCTAACTCACACACCAGCCAAGACTGCCCTGCCCAAAGTCAAGGACAGACCCTGTGCCCCAAGGCCCGCTGGAATTATTCAAACTAGACAATGCCTTGCCTTTCCCGCAGAAAGTCCGGGAAAGGCTCTGGCCTGGGCCTCAGCCTCACTCCTGCTGTGCCTCCTGACCAAGCCTGGTGCTTCCCCCTGGGGCCCTGTGCAGCACAGCGTGCCTCCTCCTCTCAGGAAATGTAAGGAGTAAAAATCTGTCAATGGCATTGTCCTCCCTGTCCTGGCACTTGGTCACCTCCATGAATTAAAATCCCACAGGTACGACTGAGTCAGGGGGCCAAGCCTTCGTGCCCCCTGCACCTAGCTATTAGATGTGGGCCCTCCCTGAGAAGAGGATGTGGCCTGGGCAAGTTGGCTGTCATTAGCCAAAGGCAATTTCCCAGAGAAGACTCAACTGAGAGCTGCCAGCTACCACCATTTCCAACAACTGAAGAATGAGGGGGCCTCAGGCTTGAAGGGAGAATGTGGGCAATACCGGATCTGCTGCAGATGCTTAGATTTCCAACCTTTCTTCTTTTCTAATATGTGCACTTAAGTCTAAAAATCTCCCTCAAAGTATACTTGCAACTGCATCCACATTTTTTGATATTCATTTGCATTATTTGGATTTTCTAAATTTTATTTAAAAATTTTTTTTTGACATTTCAAAGTATAATTGCTTAATTTCCTGAAATTTGCGGACTTTCTAGTTATCTTTCTTTCAGAGCTTTTTGCAGCCATTACCCTAAATTACTCTGCCAGATACCCTGTAATAGGTTTTTGTTCCAGATTAAATTAACCAGAATATTTCTTCCTGAGAGTTTTGGATAATCATCACTTTGTTGCCCCACAAAGGAGCAGGACTTGTGGAGTCTGAAGGTCACTGAAGCTAAACACTAATATTCCTCCCTTCCTTTTGCAGAGCAGCCATGGGAAAATCCTTCAATAGTTCAAGGCCCCGGATGACCTCTCAGTAAAATAGGGAAGGAAACCTTGTGCCCCACAGCAAAGATGTCAATGCATATTCTCTCAAGTACCGTTTCCGTTCAAGTGTGTGACTTCCTAATAATCACGGCTAATGCAGACTGAACACTTCCTAGGTGCCAGGCATTACCAACTGCCTTGTATGCATAAATGCAATCCTCACAACAACACTATGGGGAAAATACTCTTATTAGCCCCAACTTATAGACCAGGAATCGGAAGCACAGAGAGGTTAAGTGGCTTGCCCAAGGCTAGCAGACAATAACTAGCAAAGCTGGGATTTCAACCTAAGAAATCTGTCCTTAGAATCCACATCTTTGGCCACTATGTCTTATTCCCCCCAGGCAAGCCAAAGATGTTGCAACTTATATACAGAATTTTTATTTCTGGGGAAATTCATAGAGTGGCTCAAAAATATTATTTTCTTTTTCATCCTGTTTCCCATGAAGTTTGCTCCAAAGCAGTATTCCCTTCAGGCTCATTTAATTTGGCATCGAGTATTTTATTGGTCAAACATCCGTTTTATTAACATTTCGTATTATGAAAGTTCGGTGTAATTGCACTGGTAACATTTTCTCACAAAAGCATTTTCACAGCAAAAAAAAAAAAAAAAAACAATGCAGCTTAGTAGAACCACTGTGTTTGAAATTGGAAGGAGATAAAAGTCCCATAGATGTCCTCCCTTATGAAGCATCCTTCCCCTTTCCTCTCTGCAGAAGGGGGCTGTTGAGAGGTTCCCAGTAGGGTCCCCATCACAGTTCCATTAGACTCTTAGGGTAACAAGGGAGGTTCGTTGACATTTCAGTCCTCCTAATGCCATGGAAACTGTGAAATCAGAAGCAAGTGTGCTCGATTTACAGAATGTCAGAGCAGGTTAAGAATCATCAGTTTAACCCTCATCCAGAAATTGAGTCTCAAAGGAACTGTGTCTTGTTCGACATCATCCAGCCAATTGGCATCAGCTCTAAACTGGGTTGTCTGGGCTTTGCACAAGTAGTTTCCTTACTACTTCAGTCCAAAGGAAAATAAATCAAAAAATAAAATAAAGCAGGGTTTGAACTTGATTTTGTCTTCAACAAAGTGGTGGGATTAAATCTTAAAAAGTTTCAGTTACCCAAAACCCATAAAATAAAAGAGTAAGACATCAGGGGAGCATGTGTGGGGAGAGGACTATGAACAAAGCAGTCCGAGTCTCCCCAAAGAAATGACAGAGCACCAGGTAAACCTCTAGAAGACCCTAATTTCCAGAAAGGACAATTCTCAATATTTAATGTAACCTTCAAATCTACATCGGTAGATACATAAATGTTTCAACAAGGCGGTGTGGCCGTTCATTAAGAAGTTCTAGACGGCTTGTAATCGTAGCTCAAAGGAAATTAATGTTTTCTTAAACAATTCCAGGTTTCTTGGTCCAAGCCAGAGGTCTGCAGTGCTTGGAGAGATATTACTGGCTTATTAAAAATTATATGGAAAGAAGGCAGGAGGCCAAGTCTGATTGTCCTCGAAGATTGTAAGCAGTTCCCATTAGCCCTGGCACCAGAACAGCTAAAGCTTTTCACACACTTCATGAGTAAAGTACAAAGTGTGTACAACAGATTACTGTATGTGAAGAGAGGACCTGGGGCTGGGCAGAAGCATATGGGAGCTCCTAGGCAATGGATCTGGCAGTGCCACTTCCCAGCAGGTGGCCTTGAAGAAGGCTTGTCACCCAGGCAAATCACCTGAGTCAATCAGTGGACACCATAGTAGACTAAGACCCGGGTCTAGATCCCTGCTTTGCTCCTTACCACCAGGGTATGTGTCCTTGACCACATTCTCTGTCAGAGCCACCATTTCTTTACCTGGTATAATGACATGAGCATCACAGAGCTGTCAGGAGAAGTCAATATTGTCTATGAATAAGGTGTATAAAGCCTTGATCATCATTGATTACTATTACTTTTAGCAGATTAGTAGTGTTATTGCCTCGTCACCAACTTTGAACACACAAGAATGTCCACATTCCAAGGCAAGAGGTGTGTGGTGCATAGCCTGAGAGGGGTCAGAGTTTGAAAATGTTAAAAATGGCAGAGTTTAGGTCTGATGAAGTGGGAAATATGGGGCCATTGAAGGCTTTTCACCAACAGAATAACACGATGAATTGAGTACTTAAGAAAGGTGGGTTTCACAGGATTATGCCAAATGGGCTGGAAGATGAGAAAGACCAAAGCTGGCAGGTCAGCTCAGAGATGATCATAACAACCCAGGCAGGAGAGAGAGGGCGCAGGAGGAAATCACCAGACATCTAAGGAACCCACTAAGATAAAATACAGAGATACAAACAAACAAGGGGGAAAAAGCGAGTTGGGGGAAAACAGGGAGAGGAAACAGATTACCCCCATGAAGTAAGAAACACCGCTGCATAAAAGGAATAGTCAGAGAACGCTCCTCCCCCCCCAAAAAAAGTTGCCTTTCAATTTAAAAATATAATCACAGAAATGACAAAATTAAAGATTTGGGAGATAAATTTGAGAAAATATCCCAGAAAACAGAGGAAAATAGCAAAGAAAAAGGTGGAAGAAAGGGGGAGAAAACAAAAGAGAATTAGACCTCTAAGAAGTTCAATATATGAATAATAAAAATTACCAAAGAGGAAACAAACCAGATAGGAGAGGAAATCTTCAAAGAAATAAACTTCAAGAATATTTTCCAGAATAGAAGGTAGGGATTTTTAGGCTGAAAGGTTCCATTTAGCATGCAGAACAAGGGACAAATGGAGACCCACTCTAAGGTGCATCATCATAAAATTTCAGAACGCTGGAGACAAAGGGAAGATTCTACAATCGTCCAGAGGAAAAAAAATAGATCACAGGCAAAGAATCGGTATCAGACATCTCCACCCCCACAGCACCATGTCTAGAAAGCAGTGGGGCATTGCCTTGTAACGCTGAAGGAAAGTAGCTTTTAACCTAGAATTCTACACCAAGGCAAACTTAATATCAAGTGTGAGCATAGAGTATCTTCAGACGTGCATGGTCTTAAAAATTTTATCTGCCATCTACTTTTTCTCAGAAAGCTACAAGAAGATGTGCATTAAAAAAATACACATAAAATAAAGGAAGAAACTGAGTAAGAGAAAGATGTGGCATGTAAGAAAACAGGATCCATCGCAGGAGAGACGCAGCAGCATCCCCAGGGTGGTGGTGAGGGGAGGACCTAGAATATAACTCTGCGTAACCTAGGCTGGAGCAAGTCAGAAATCTCTAGGAGACGCTTCCTCTACAATAAAAATGTATAGAACATCTGATTTGTCTGAATAGCATTTCTGAGTCATAATAATGTAAAGGCAAATATTAATCAACAACAAATTCAGACAGAAATGCACTGGGAGTCTGGAGAGAACCAAAGTTTGACGGCAGGAGGGGATGGGGATAAAAGAAAACTAAAACGTGCTCTTTCATAGAGGGAATTCAAACAGGAAAATTAAGAAGTAGCAACATAAGCACGTTATTTAATCATACAAAGGTCATGACCCAAAGAATCACTCAAAAGAGTCGAACATTGTGAGCCGTGGGGACAGGGCGGGAGGAGGGAAGAGCAGCTGGTTTCTGTAGCAAGCACTGGAGATTATTTGACCCTTTAAGTTGGGAACATGTAAAATTTTGATAAAAGTAACACTTAAAGAAGGAAGAAAAATGAGGTTACATTTCACAAACTTGGAACAAACAGAAGAAACCTCATTCTCAGCTCAGATGAAAACCCAGGAATAGAAATACAGCTTTTGGCGTCATGGCAAAGGGCCTTTGGCTGGATATTAAACATGGGGCCCTCCTCCCAGCTGCAATGTGAGTCCTCTGTGACCAGAGCAAGTCCCATGGATTCTCTGCGCCTCTTCTTCCTTCCTGGAGCAATGAGGGGTCCAGCGCCTGTGTTCTGTGCCCGAGGGGCTCAGGTTACAAGGCCACTCCCTTGCCAGGTAAGGTCAGGCTCCCCAAGGTCACATTGTGACAGAAGAGACAGACAACTCAGAAGCTTATCCCCTTCCCCCTTGAGAGCTCAGCCAGTCCGGCAGGTCTGCGTTCCTTCCGAGCAATGGCACATCTGAACAGCAGGTGCTGGGTTCAAGACTCCCCATTTCTAACAATGCCGTTTGCTCCCCCGGAAGGCTCTGTTGCCTCATTTCTGCCTAGTGTTTCCCGAACCCTTTTCCCTATCAGTCGGTGGCATGTCCCTGGGGTGTCTCCAGAAGCCCTTTCCACAGCCTGTCCAGGCCAGGTGGAGCGCAAGGTGGTCACTGGTCATGTGCCCTGGTCATGTGCCCTGTTACTTCTCTGCTTGACATTCCCCCGGACACCATAGTTGACTTTACTACAGGCATGTGGCACTCGGGTCACAGGCATCTGCACGCTCTGCAGAGCAGACACCTGCGGGAGCCCGAAGCCCCTCACTAAGCAGAGCGAGTGTCCCTAACACTGCAGTGTGGCACGCAAGAGTCTCCTCCGGGAAACCGAGATGCTCTCACTTTGAGGTAATAAATACAGGCTGGAAAACTCTTTGTGACAACTCAAAACAAAACACCAACACCATGCTTTGGATTATTTATTGAGAATCACAATGTCTTAAGAGTGGCAGAGAACGTAAGTGCCTGTGATCTCCGGCTGGTCCTCTAAGAATTCATACTAGACAGTCACACTGCCACTGCGGGAAGGCGGCTATTGTGCAAAAAGGTGCAGCCAGGAGCCCATTTCTAAACTGGGACCCAGAAAAGCCCTCAGCTTGTAATGAAGCATGAACCCAGGTATTCTCTGGAAGAAAACAAACTTTCACTCAGTGAAGGACTGCCTGTGCCCACTTGAGTGTTCTGGAAGCAGTTTTGGCCTTCTGCACGTGGTGAAAATGGCCACCATCCCAGAACCCTTCCCCCGGCCCCCACCTTCCTCTTTTAAAATATCTCTGTACAATCCAATAAAATAAATGAAAACCAAAAAAGCCTGAGTTTAATATTCAGGGAATATAATGCAAGTGTAGCCAGTTGGACAACTTTCCTGTTAATCAGAAGAATAACAGTTTTTCTCTTTGTTTTCTTTGTAAAATATAAAATTAATGCTCTGTGCAGGGGGGCCACGTAAATGTGTGGACAGAGCGGATGGAGAGTGGGAGCCTGCCTCGCCTTGGGCGCGCTGCCTCTCCGGATTTTCCCCAACCTGACTGTGTTAGAATCACTTTCAAGACTTCTTAAGAATTCATATTCCCAGGCTCCGCCAGGGCTTCTGAATCTCAGCCTCCAAATATAAGACCCCCAAAGCTGGGTTGTTGTAGGCCAGCCAGGAAGCCGGTTCGAGAAGCCAGCCTAGCTCCTGTCCACATCCAGCACTGGAGGTCCCTGGGCTCAGGGAGCCCTCCAAGCCTGCGGTTCTGGGGCAGGCCTATCAGTGTGGTGGGCCACGGGGTGCAGTCCCGGGCTGCTGTTTATTTCACAAAGCAGAGTTCAAGCAAGAAAATAAAAATGAAAAAGAAGGTTGGAATTCATTCAGCTGGAAAGAGGAGTAGCAGCTTTCTCTTTAGCTGAAGTCCTTCCTTCTGGCTTTGCGAGGTTGTAGAATTCCTTCATTCAGCCTTGGGTGGAAACAGCCCTCTCTAGTGGTGTGAGCACTTTGAAGGGCAGTTAAGAGCCATGGTACATCTTTAAGTGGTGGAACAAGAGAGATGGTTTATATTCAGGAGGAGTTGCTGCCCGGCACCCTCACCTAACTGACACAGGAGCGAGCAGCTTAGGTGATCTCCTTTTTGTTCAAGAGCTCAACCCACAGTAAAGCCATCCCAGACCGCCTGCAGTGCCCTAAATGTACCCGTGCTGTCTGCCTCACAACTCTGGCCTTTGCATGGGCTTCTCCTCTGCTTGGAATGTTCTAGCGTTCCCCCCCCCACCCTTCCCCCCAACCCCGCCATCCCCTCCACCCATCACCACCACCACTCAGCCACCCAGCGACTAGTGACTCACCCTTCAAGAACGTCATCTCCACAAGGAGTTAATGACTTCTCATCATTCTGCCCACTGTCCCTTGAGCCTTCTCATTGATAAGTCAAAGCACAAATGTACGGCAGGTGTTGGGCGTAAGTGCCTGCTTTCCCCTCTGGACCCTCAGTCCTCTGAGACTCATGCTCCGGGGCTTTCATTTGCCCCTCTGGATAGATTCCTTACCTCCACCATGGTGCTCTGTGCCCAGGAGGTGACCTCTACTGTCTGGTCAGTTGAGTTCCCTTGTCTTCTGGCTTCCAGTTGGGTTCAGTCAACAGAGCCATGAGTGGAGGACGAGGAAGCCCCTTCCCTGTTGGGCCTCAGGTGGACACAGCCCAGGCCCCTCCTTGGAAGGGTAGAGCTCATGTTAGTGGCCCTTCCCAGAGCTGTGGCTACAGCTGTCGCTGGGTCAAGTCACCGCACCTCTAAGTCAAGTGAGAATGTCTCCCAGCATTGCTAGTCTCAGGGTGCTTCATCACATCTCCTAATTTCCTTAACCCTGAAAACAGTCTCTTCAACTGCCTGTTTTAATGGGCCCCTCCATTTCCTGGTAGGATCCTGATATAGGAATATGTAGCTTTGGGGAAGGAGGGCACGTTGGCACCTCTCCACTGGGACCCCAATGTCAATTCTCCCTCCAGTCTGAGAGTTTTCAACACTGCATGTCAGTTATATTTCAGTGAACCTATTGTAAAAGGCAGTAAATTGGGAAGTCTGGGGGAAACTTCTGCTTCCAGGCAACCATCTCCAAAAGCAACACATAATACATTTGTTAGGCTATGTAGGCTAAGCTGCTATAACCCAAGGTTCTCAAAACGAAGTGGTTCAAACAAGATAGAACCTTCTTCCTCTGTCTCATGACAGTCCAGAGGAAAGCAGGCAGCCCAGAGTGGGCAAGGGTCTCCGCTCCACAGGTCACTCAGTGGCCCAGGTTCCTTCTATCTTGTTGTCCCACACCCACATGATGGAAGTTGGTTCGTGGCTAGCCTGGGCTAGATACATGACAACATTCCAGCCTGCAACCACGGTGAAGAGAGAGAAATTGAAGGGCAAGCAATTTCCACTGTGGGAAGTGTTGCAGAAGTGGCACACAACACTTCCACTCACGTTCCATCAGCGAGAACATAGTCACATGGCCATACCTCACTGCAACGGAAGCCGAGAAATGTAGTCTCTGGCTATTAAAATCGGGACGGGTGTTTCCATTAATAAAGGAAGGGAGAATGTATACTGGAGAACAGAAGCCATCTCTGCTGTACTATGTTTGGGACAGAGAGAGAACAAAACGCAAATCTCAATAAATACTATTGCCACACACTCAATAAACTGTATTGCTCCAAGAACTATAATTGTTTTACCATGATGAGTGGTGTATTAGTTTCCTGAGGCTACTATAACAAACCAGCATGGACCAGGTGTCTTAAAGAACAGAAATTTATCATCTCACAGTTCTGGAGGCTAGGAGTTGGAAATCAAGGTGTTGGCAGGGTTCCTTCTGAGGGCTTTGAGGAAGGATCTGTGCCAGGCCTGTCTCCAGCTCCTGGTAGCCTCAGGCATTCCCTGGCTTGTAGATGGCCATCTTCTCCCTGTGTCTTTACATTGTCTGCTCTCTGTATGTGTCTCTGTCTCTCCAAATGGCTTTTTTTTTTTTTGAGGTGGGGTCTTGCCATGTTGCCCAGGCTGGCCTCAAACGCCTGGGCTTGACTGATCTTCCCACCTCAGCTACTTGAGTAGCTGGGACTACAGGTGCATGCCACTGCACCCAGCTTGGCTTTTAAAAAAAAAAAAAAAAACAAGGACACTGGTCATTGGGTTTAGGACCCACCCTACTCTAGTATGACCTCATCTTAACTAATTACATCTGCAAGAAACCTATTTCCAAATAAGGTCACATTCTGAAATACTGGGGGTCAGGACTCCGACATACACAGTTTTGAGGGATGCAACAACTGGGGAAAGAACTGAATTTGAAGTCAGGAAACTCAACTTACGTCCCAGCCCTGCCACTGGCTGCCCGTGGGACCTTTGACAGTCATGCCAGGTCTGACCCCACTGACCTCATTTGTTGATGATGAGATAACCACACGTCCTTCCCAGGGCCAAGGAGAGGGGTGGACGTCATGATGTCTGCAAAAGCACCAGCACCCCGTAGAGGGCTGTGAGGCTCTCGCTGGCTGCCCTCCGCCCTTCTCTGATTAAAAGGTCAGCTGCAGAGGAAGACAGAGCTTCAGGCATCGGCTGCCTACTTTTCCTGGAGTATACTCTTTTTTGAATTAAATCTGGTGGAGGATTCTCCACACCACTCAAGTCAGAAGAGGCCTCTTAGAGAGAAACTCTACCACAGGCAAAATACCTTCAATTCCCTTCAAGGGGGGAAAAAATCCCTTTTGGTCCACAGATGGATAATTGTATTCACTGTTTCCAAATGTCAAAATGCCAGCCTGGGCCAGCTTTCCGCTGAGATCAAACAAGCTCACAGGGCCTCCTTTCTACTGATGTGGATGTGCATTTAGCCACGGTGGAGAAGGCTGCTTTCTGCGCAGAGTGGGCTCAGCGTGCTGCACTGCTCACACAGCAAAGAGATCAGACATCCACCTTCCTGCAAAGTCAGACTCTGAGGAGTCACACCCAAACCAGGGAAACCCTTCGAGCTACCGAAAACATACTGTCTATGTGCCTGGTATTAAGAAATAAAACCTGGAACATCTCATGAGAATAAGGCAAGCAAGGTTGTCTAGTCTACATTGTTGATTTTGTGATTAAAGGCCAGAGTGACTCTTACTGTGAATTGATATTAGTTGTTGGTTTTAGAAATTAAGTTAGTAACTATTGTTGATAAGGGTGTAGGATCCTCATGTGCCCTCCTGGAGGATGTGGAAGTTGGTATGGACTTTCCAGAAGGAATCCTCGGAATGTGCTACCAAGGCCTTAAACAGTGCCTTTATCCTAAGGAATCAGACAAGTCTGTGAAGTCAAAGACAGTCGTTCTGACTGTTTATAATAGCAAAGAATGGAAACAGCCCAAATGTCCAAAGGTAGATGACCTGCCACATGCCCCACTGGAACCCCTCAGGGTTTCAGCTCCATGTCAGCTGATGTGGGAAGGCTTCCCAACCCCCTAGCAGGCCCGGGACTCCTCTTCTGCTCCCCACACCTCTGCTATAGCAACTGCTTGCATTAGGATCCTTTGTTTGGCATGTTTCTTTTAACTACACTAGGGGTGGGCCAGCCCACCACCTGTTTTTCAAATAAAATTTTGGGACACAGCCATACCCATTTATTTACATATTGTCTATGGCAGCTTTTGTGAAGGAAGCCATATGACCCATAAAGTCTACAGTATTTATTATCTGTTCCTTTAGAGAAAAGGTTTGCCAACCCCTGAACTATGCTATGAGCCCTTTGAAGAAATAAATAATCTAATTTACTTCTACATCCTGTGAAGCCTGTGTGGTGTCCAGCACACAGAGGTGTTTCATAAGTGTGTGTTGGGTTAATTAAGGAGCTTGAACCTCCAAACCGACAGTGGTTCTCACACTTATGTGTGCATCAGAATCACCTTGGGCATTTGTTAAAATGCGAGTTCCCCTGCCAAATTCCCAAAAGTGTAATTTGAGAGTCTGGGATGAAACTAGGGAATATACGTTTATTAATTACACATTCCAAGGCAACTGTGATACTGATAGACCTTAAATTAGTCCTCTCAAGAGATGCTAATGATGACACAGGAAATGAGATGGGTTTCTGGTAGCATGGTAGACCAGACAACCCAAAACCCCTCCTGCTACATGCTTAAGAAAAATGTGCAAAACTTAATTAAATGCAGAGCTAAGCTCATAAAGTCAAATAAAGGAAATTTCCAGGGGCCAAAGGATAAGCAAGAACTGAAAACCAGAGCAATCCACGTGAGCTGCCCTGTGGCCACCCTGGGTGGGGGCTGTGGAGGGCAAGGTTTGGGTACCTTAGAGGCTGAGGTGTTAGGGACTGGCTGGCATCAGAACACGAGACCTTAGCCGCTGACCACAAGCTAGTCTTTCTCAACCATGTCGTCCTTTAAGAATTCACACTCGTAGCTGCTCTGCATTCACATTTAGTGTTAGCATTTATGCTCCCCATGTGGTTGAAGAATCTTGAAGCGGAGAAGACCTAAAAGGCCAGGCTATTTTAGTGAATCAGTATTTGTTGACTGTTTTAGAAATTGCCTAGTGTTGATGAGGGTGGGTGTCAGGGACCCGGAAGGAGCATAAGAGGCATAACATCTCCTTGGAAATGCATCCCTCTCCCCCAGCGGCAAAGTATGTCCTCTGAAAATGAGCTCACGTGCCACAACTACAGAACAGTGGGAGCGAGTTGGCAGATACAACCAAGTGCAAATAATGAAACTATCATATTCCACCGTTTCTCACCACCTTCCCCGACACCACCGGTCCCAGCCACCATCCCTCTACCTGGGATTACTGCTTTTGTCCTTTTCCTGGCTACAGTGTATTGTCCACCTTGGCAATCAGAGTGATCAGATTGTTAAAACATAATCTGATCGTGCCCGTCCTCTGCTCAAATCCCCCCAGTGACGTCTGCACCTCCTGCAGAGTGAAAGCCATGAGACCTCGCGTCACCCGCCCCTCACTACCTTCTAGACCTTGTCCTTTACACTCCACTCTTTCCCTCGCTCTGGGCCTAAGGGCATTCTGTGTTCCCCGATCACAGCAAGACTATCTACCTGTCTGTCTGTCTACCTGTCTACCTACCTATGTTTCACTCATTCGTCTTGTTTGTTGTCTGTCTTCCCCATTGTGTTGTAAGCTCAAGACGGGAATCTTGTCTGTTTGGTTCCGTTGTCTCTGGTACTTAAAACAGGGCCTGGCATAGACTAGCTGCCAACAAATGCTGACTGAGTGAATAGGTGGGGACGAAGGGGAACCGCTGCAGAATTTAATAGAAGGAGTAACCTGACCATATTAAGTCTTTAGAAAAATCACTCTTCACATCAGAACTGCAGTTATTGCTCACCTACTGCCTGGGTATATTGATTTAATTGCTATAGCTGCTATATGAGGTCAGGGGGAAGAAAAAATTTTTTATCCCTCCTTTGTAGATGAGTTAATGGAGGTTTTGAGTTGTGTCCTCACCCAACTTCACACAATTGGTGGTCCTGAAGTGGTCCTACACTTTAAGATTCCTCACTCTGCCTCCTGCTTTCCTCTCTGCCAACCTCCCCCTAGTTTCAAGTTTCAGTGTGAAATATCTCTTGACACGTGAGGGATTTAAAGCTCAACACCTAAAATCAAGTGTTCCTTGAATAGCAATCCCAGGGATGAAATGTCATTTAATGAGGTGTCTCATGGCAGGGCTATTTGTGCAGATATTTCACCCAGGAAGGGAGTGGCGTGGGAGGGGCTGCCTCTGTAGGGTCAGTGTTGACATGGTTGGTGGGAGGGGGGAAGCTCACCCACAGGCAGAAATCCCGAACTCCAGCCCAGCCCCACCCCCAACCAGCCGTGCAGCAGCCGACAGGTTCCCTGACCACCCTGGGTCCCTTTCCTCATCAACAGAGAAGCAGAAGCTTGGACGACAGTAATGCCATGTGCTTTCCAGCCCTACTACGTTTGAGGAGTTGATGGTTGAGCTTGAGAGACCAAAGTACTGGCTCACTTTCTCTATTAAACACTTTACTGATCATTTCCCAGTGTGTGAAATAAGCCCGAACACACTTCTCAGCCTCTCCAGAGACCCTAGTAATGCCTAAAACCCAACGCCCAGTGTCACAGAAGAATGTACTAAGTGACCTGCATTGTTTGACAGTCTCACCATTTACTGACCTGGTATGGAGTGCCATGCTCAAAGCTCAGGGCTGGAGACCTGAGTTCGAACCCTCTTACTGGCTGGGTGTCCCTCATGAGTGACTGCACCTTCTATCTCCATTCCTGAGGCTGCAGATGGGGGATAATCACAATCCCGACAGCGTGATGCTCCTGAGAGAGCTCATGGGATTATGGCCATAAAGCACTGAGGCCCCGCTAGAGAAACTTCTCTCCACTGAATGAGCATCCTCAGACCTCGGGAGGGGAGGGAGGATGATGCGGGACTCACAAGAGCTGCGATGGGAAGACCCGCGGCAGCTCCGTGTCAGGCTCTGCCTTAGGCGCTGGGGACACAGTCCACCAGGACCGCATTGCATTTGTGCTTTTGGCACAAAATATCTGGTTTTAGCAACACAGACTCGTAGAGAAATAAAAGGATGATTTGCAACACCCGCATCCAAAGGTCCAGGGGGATGTTGCCAACCACGCCGTCCATCAAAATAAAGTGATGCACTTTTTGGGAAGATGCGATTTGTTAATGGAGCTTTAAAGCTCGGAGGCAGGCCTCAAGGGGAAGGGGCTGCAGAGTCCCTGCCCACTGCCCCAGCCCCGAGTCACACCGACCTCCTGCCACTTCCAGCACCTCATGGGCCCTGGCACAGGCTGTTCCCTCTGGTGTACTGCCCCCCACCCCGACCCAACCCCCACCCCTTCAGGGGCAAGCTCCCCTCAACCTGCAGGTCATCTTGGTTTAAAAGTGACCTCCTGCAGGACACCCCCATGAGGTTAGCGCCCTGGGTTGGCTCTCAGCCCCTGTGGGTGCCCCCTGACGGTGCCTATCCCTTTGGCAACTCTTAAGTTATGAGTGTAACGCATTGTCTGGTGTCTGTCACTCCCCTGAACAGTGACTTCCATGAAGGGAAGAGCCATCCACGACTGTCCCATTCACTGCTCTGTCACTGGCCTGCATCTAGCAAGTTCCGAATGGTCAAACAGATGATTGAAAGCAGGGAAGCAACACCTCTGAGTTCCAGCCCGCCTCCTGCAGAGCTTACACGTGAGAAAACAGCTCGTGGACAACAAAATGGCCCAAGGTCTCTCGACCAAGAAGTGGGGGAGCCGGGAAACGAGGCTGGCGTGACCCCGAACCCAAAACCCCCCCACGACCCCTGCCGCTGCATCCTCTGTGGTTCCAAGTGACCCCCAAAATCTCGGAAGTCCCTCCGATAGGGGTCTCCACTTGACAGCAGAGGATGGGCCCGTGGTGGGGATAGAGTCGCCGGCACGTGGGCACATTCCTGGAACACGAGTTCCCTTTCCCTGCCAGTCCTGTGCGGCTTTGAGAGGTCCCCAGTGTGCTTGAATGTGTCTTGGCGATTTCAGGGTGTGGGGGGCTGCGCTCCACCTCACCTGGCCCAGCAGTAGAGGCTGCAGGAGGCTGAGCAGGGCTGAGCAGAGAGGTGATCTGAGGGGCTCTCACGAGGCAGACGTGGCTTAGCCACGCAAGCGCCTCTGCCGGGCACGGGGAATTTCATGGGGTTACTGAGGCTTCAGCGCCAGCACAATGGCCTTCCGGGAGGCCAGCTGAAGGGAAAACAAGATTACACAAATCCCCCGGCTCATGGACTCATCAGGGTAATGAGGCTTGATGCCTGCCACTCGGTGGTAAAAGAAATTAATTGTGGCCCCGCCGCCCATGGCAGAAGATGGAGCCTCTGATTGCACTTTTGTGGACTGGCTCCTAACACGCTGTCCCTGACTGTGGCCTTGAGGGGGCATCCTCCTCCTTCCTTCCACCATCCACCATCAGATACTTACTGAGCAGTCAGTCCTCCCTTTAAAATTTACCTTCTGCCTGTCTGACCTTGACAGGTAGCATATAGTGGGTGTGACAATAATGATGACAACATTCAAGGGTCCACCATATGCCATTCACATGCCTTATACCATATAACGCCTACAACAATCTGAGGAGATGGGGACTGTTGTTATCCCATTTTACAGACAAGGAAACAGAGGCAGGGGGAGGGAAGTAACTCCCAAGATACAGAGCCAGGATGTGAACCAGCACCAGGATTGCAGTGGGAGCACAGAGAGCAGTGGCCAGGACAGGTGTCACAAAGGAGGCCCTGGGCTGAGCTCTTCGTCTATCAGAGCCTCCGTCCTCTCCTCTGGGAAGTGGGCATCAGAAGCCCTGCCTCACAGGTTGCCATGAGCATTAGATGCAGAAATGCCAGAGTGGGGATCCCAGCACGTGGCACAGAGTGGTGCAGAAGAATGGGTTGAACTCAAGGCCCTCGTCTGACAGCTCGCAGAAGCAGGAAGGGTCCCAAGGTCAAGGTGCAATGAGGCCTGGTGGCTTTGGGGATCAGAAAGCCCTAGGATGGAATCTGGCCCACTGACCTTGGACACAACTACGGGCTCCTCAACAGTGAGAATCTAGCTATAGACTCCTTTATTCATTTCTGATGCAAAGCCTGGGGCCTGGCACATAGGATGGGTGAGTGGGTGGATGGATGGATGCGTGGATGGATAGATGGATGGATAGATGGATGGATAGATGGATGGATGCATGGATGGGTGGATGGATGGATGGATGGATGGGTGGATGGATGGATGGGTGGATGGATGGATAAATGGATGGATAGATGGATGGATGCATGGATGGGTGAGATGGATGGATGGATGGTGATGGATGGATGGACAGATGGATGGATAGATGGATGGGTGGATGGATGGACAGAATTTCAGAACTCCAAGGAGCTGGTCAGCTCAATCTACCCCTTTCCTCTTCAAGTGACCAGAGGCCTGAAGTGGGAAAGCAACTTGCTCAAGACCACACAGTTAATTAGGCCCAAGACTGAGGGCTTCTGAGCCTTTTTACTATGCCCCTCCCTCGCTTTAAGTTTCCTGATATTATTTATCTCTTGCCTAACCTGAGCAGAGGATCTAGATTATGCCACCCATGGTCCCTGCCCCGTGCTGGGGGCCGGGGCGGGGAAGGGAGGGAACACCCTCGTGTCTGGCCTGAGCTGGACATGGGGCTGCCTCATGCAGTCTTCATCTCATGAATCCTCCAAAAGGAAATTGGGTTTGGGGAAGTCCTGCCCTCACCTGGACTCCAGCACTCTCTCGCACAGGCCAGATGCTGGAAGACTTGAAGTCAGCAAGCTTGGGGTCTAATTTTGCCACTAACTGGTTGTGCAACTTAGGCAAAGTTGTTTAACCTCCCTAAGCCTCCTAAATAGCACGTAAGGGCCATTCTGTCTTTTAGGTTTACAGTTGTTGGGGAGAGATAACAAATTCCAAGGCACAGGTTTCCAAAGCCATCCTGGGGTCTCAGATGCCTTGACATGGAAGGCAATTCAGAAGGGAGGGGGCAGGGAGGCTGGATGCCCGCTGGAAGCTTCCTCCCCTATAAAGCTGCTGCGGGAGCAGAGGGTGCCACTGCAGATGCCAGGCTGCCAGGCTGCCCAGTCACGGGAGAGGCCATGGAGCCAAAACACAATTCCACTGCAGCTCTTATTAAAACAGTACGAGAAATTGTCTAAACACTGGCCCAGCTGCCAAGCCCACTGAGGCCTCCTGCAAGCTTGGCATTCCAGGAGCTGAGAAGGGAGAACCACACTGCCCCACCATGTCAGGGAATTCTGCCAGCCCAGGTACTTCAAAGACACTGACATCCCCTTGTCACCCTTGCAGGTGACTCCTGCAGTCTGCGCAGAAGGGACCTTTTACCCTGGAAGGGCTGCTTTGGGCTGAAGCACAGGAAGGCTGAGCTGGAGCTGAGGGCAGCTGGAGCTGGGGACTGGGGGAGGTCCTCGGGCCAAGGTCAGGGCAGGCAGAGCAAGCCCCGGAGTCAGCAGAATGCACCAATCCCTGTCGCTATTAATCAGCCGCCTCTGGGGCAGAGAGGGGCACTCTTGGGGCTGTGTTGTCATCTTCACAACAGGACTGCAGAGTAGGTACTGTCGTTATCCCCGCCTTACGCGTGACAAGGTTGAGGCTCAGAGGATGAAGACATTGCCGTCGCATGCATGGCTATCAAGAGGTGATGGCAGAATTCAAACCCAGGTCTGTCAACTCAAAGCCAGTGAGTCCTTTCCTCAGTGCGCCGTCCTTGCTGCTGACTGCAGCAGGACCCCAAAAGCCATTCAGTGACCCCAAGGGGAAGGACTGTGGCCACCTTTCCTCCCACCATCCGGGTTGAGTAGGAAGGTGTTCCCACAGATTGGTTGCACCAAAGGGAAGGCGGCTGCCTTTAAGACCCAGAGGCTTTCCTGGTGGAGGCAGCATCTCACAGCCTGAGGTCACTGCAGACAGTTCTCAAACAAGCCCGTGAGCTCCTGTCTCTCTGGCTGCAAGGGCTTGTTTGGCTTGGCACACGGAGCAAGTCAGGAGTGCCCAGAAGAGAACACTCCAGGAGCGATCCTCAACCAGTGAGGGACAAGAGTCGGGCGTGCCCAGCTCCCAGTGGGACAGCTCTGGGAGTGCTCTCACACTCCCCCAGGCTCCAGGGGGTTGAACCCACAGTGAAGACGTCTTCATCTCCCCCATTGACTCTCCGCTTCTCCTCCCCTTGCTTCCTGGGTTGTCACCAAATGAATTACTTGAATCAAATCCTCATCTCAGGATCTGCTTTGGGGGAACCATGCTTAGACACCATCCTGTAGGCACTGTCCAAAAGGGGGACTCCAAAAAAAGTGGGGGACTCCAGGCCATACCCACAGACAACCTTTGTTTAATTCTGGATCCTTCTTCTCAACTTCTGCCCGCCACTGTGCTCTGCCTCAATTTCTGTTACCTGGGCACTCACTGGTGACATGTTTCTGCTTCCATCCTCAGCTTGTGTGATAGGTAATTTCATGTGTCAACTTGACTGGATCACAGGGACCCACATGTTTGGCTAAACATTACTTCTGGTGTGTCTGTGAGGGTGTTTCTGGATGAGCTCAGCATTTGCCTTGGGGGGTCGGTCACCCTCCCCTGTAGGTGGGCCACATCCAATCTGTTGAGGGCCTGAGTAGAACAACACCTGGAAGAAGGGAGAATGCACCCTTTTTTCTGCCTGACTTACTTAGCTGGGACATTGGTCTTCTCCTGCCCTCAGAATGAGACTTACACCATCAGCCCTCCTGGTTCTCAGGCCTCTGGGCTCAACTGAACTGCACCACCAGATTTCCTGGGTCTCCAGCATGCAGGTGGCATGTCATGGGATTTCTCAGCCTCCATAACCATGTGAACCAATCCTTATAGTAAATCTCTTTGTGTGTGTGTGTGTGTGTGTGTGTGTGTGTCTCATTGGTTCTGTTTCTCTGAAGAACCCTGACTAATACACTTGCCATAGAAATTAGCCTTGGCATCATTTCCAAGTTCCCTACATCATGTTTTCTGCCTGGAGTCACTCAGGTAGATACTATTCCCTGGAGCCTGGGCCAGGTCATGCCCTCCCCAGGGCAGCCCTTCTGGTGACAGAATTGCCAAATGTGCCTTATTCTCACTAACTCTCCTGAGCATTCTACTCTACAAAGCATCAGCCCTGTGAATGTGGTAAGACCAAAGAGGAACCCATGATGCACCCATGTGTCAAGATTGGGTCATTGAGTGGATAGTGACATAATTTATTCAAAGGAAACACCCAGGTAAATAGCAGGTTTAGGGATGGAACAGTGTTGAGTTTCAAGTCAGAGGGACAGCCCACGAGAGATGCCAAATGAGTGGCCAGAGCTTTGGAGCTCAATCTTGGCTGACTAAATGAGTCTAAGAGATTCTGTGAGCCCACCACAAAACTGGTGGGATGAGCCATTAGAGTGGGTGAGATTTCCCAGAGGAAGGACCTGATCCAGGTTTTGAGGGGCCAGGAGTTTTTACAATTTAGAGGAGGGAGGTAGTGTTTATTAAGAAAAAAAATGCCAGGTGCAGCTCAATTGAGGTCAGGAGCTCAAGATCAGCCTGGGCTACATAGCAAGACCCCATCTCTACAAAAAGTAAAAAAATTAGCTGGGTGTGATGTCACACACCTGTAGTCCCAGCCACTCAGGAGGCTGAGGAGGGAGAATCGCTTGAGCCCAGGAGTTTGAGGTTACAGTGAGCTATGATAGCACCACTGCACTCCAGTGTGAGTGACAGAGTAAGACCTTGACTCTAAAAAAAGAAAGAAAGAAAGAAAGAAACCCATAAAATTATAAAAACAAAATTGCAAAGCCCTTCTCAGGGCCCTGGAAACAACCCATGCAAGTGGGGGACAATGAAGCTTAAGCTTCGTGAACTTCATAGTAAACCACCTCTGAGTAGGGGGCTAAGAGCAGGTGCATTGTAGTGAAATTACTTTCTAACTTTCTGTCTCCATCACTAGAGTGTGAGCTTCTTGAGGTCTGGAATTTTGTCAGGTTTGCCTGTAGCCCCAGGGCCTCAAACAGTGAATGGCTGCATCAGTGGAGTTCAGTGAAAGAAACAGAAATGTGTCTAGGAATTTTCGGCAGCAAGGTATTCAGTATGGAGAAATAGGTGCTACAAAATTATTGGATGAGCTGAAGGAGTGGAAGTTATGGGGCTGCCACTAGGCTTTCGGCTTCAGGGTGACCTCACCATTGCTTCAATTCTGAACTCAGGAAACTGCAGGAATCCCTGCTGATGCCCCAACAGCCCCTCACCCGTAAACTGATAAGTAGAGACTGTGGCCACTGCAAAAGCTCATGCCGGTCAAAGCCTGCCCACCAGCTGCTGCTACCGCAGAGCAAATTCTGCCTTCCCAGTATTGCACACATGCATCTTATTGGAAGAACCTAAAATACACCCAGAACTCCAGCAGTAAGGGAGCATAGGATATGCAGTTTCTTCCATCCCCTGTGAAACAGCGGGTGGGGGAGATCACAGGAGGGATACAAATGGATGCAAAGTGCCTGCAGAACATATTCATAGCAATGGCACAGAGTGGGTGCTGTATTCATTATCTTGCTGTGTAATAAATCACCCCAAAACTTAGTAGCTTGAAACAACAACATTTATTATCTCATGGTTTCTGTGGGTCTGGAATCCAGGCACAGCTTAGCTGGGTGCTCTGCTTCATGGCCTCTGACTGGATGCCACCAAGGTGTCAGCCCAGGGGCTGTGGTGTCACCTGAAGGCTCCAACGGGGAAGGACCCACTTACTCAGTGGAGGTTGGCAGCATTCAGCTCCTTGTGGCTGCTGACTGAAGGCCTCAGTTCCTCACTGGTTGTTGGCTGGAGGCTACGTTCAGTTTCTTGCCACACACACCAGCTGGCTGCATCAAAGTGTGCAAGCCAAGAAGTCACTAGAAAGAATCTGCTAGCAAGATGGAAACCACAGTCTTTTAGAAGCTAAGCACAGAAGTGACATCCCATCATTTTTGCCATATTCCATGGTTAGAAGTGATTCACTAGGTCCAGGCCACACTCAAGGGGAGGGGTTTACACAGGGGGTGACACCAGCAGGTGGAGATTATCGGGGCCATCTTTGGAAGCTGTCTACGTGCGACACGCACTAAGCAAACATTTGGTGAGCACCTGCATGAGGCAAGGGGGAAGGGGGTCAGGTGATCCAGGAGAAGGCCCTCTGGGTGCTTACACTTGGCTTCATATGGTCATGGTGTCCTGATGGCAGGACCTAGCCAAGAGTTCCCAGAGGTGGCCAGCCTGGGTGTGGCTGGAGGACAGAGGTGCACCACCTCACTGGGGCCAACGCATACGACAGGGGTGGATAAACCACACGCCAAGTGCACTTTATAATGAGAAAGGCAACTGCCAAGGGGCCAGAAGGTTGAATAAGCTGAATGTCTTGGTGTATGTGTCATGGTCTCAATTTGACTTAATTTTGCCTTCTCCTCTCCTGAAATTTCTATCTCCCCTTGTCTCTTTTTCCACTTTGTGGCATGAAAATCCACATGGCAGAGAGTTGTGACCAAGGAGATTCATTCATCTGGACACATTCGAGTGCTAGGCAACAGGAATTCAGAAATGAGTAAGACACCGCCCTTGCTTTCAAGGTCTTTGTGGACCTAGGGTGGAGGTGTGAGCACAGACAGGAAGGATCGAGTATCACGGGGAGGGCCCTCAACTCCCACTTGGAGAGACAGAAAGGAAGTGATGCCTGAGGTGCGTCTCACAGGTGGAGTGAGAATTTCGTCAGGGGAAGAAGGGGACAGACATTCCAGGCAGAGGAGACAACACAGGCAAAGGTGGGGGTGGGGGGGGCGGTGCGAGACAGGGAAGTGGATTTGGAGAAAGTAGGAATGTTCACATGGAGATCAAGAAGGGAGTTGCATTTCCGGATGTCCTCCAGGCTGTCCTCCTGAAACTTCTATGAAGAATGCAGTGTTTGGGAGGCACCTTATTTTAACCTTTGTTTAGCTGAAGAGGAAAGCAATTAAGGAGGTGGTCATCCTTAATGAACGCTGAGTAGACAGGGCGCCAGCCCACCTCGGAGTGGGAGTCATCTCCTCCTGCTTCCGATGATCAGGACGCACACTCCACCTGACAGCCCCTCTGGGTCTCGGTGTTTCCATCTGCAAATGGGCCTGATTATATTTCATACCCACTCGCTTGATGAAATTGCTGCGGATTAGTAAACACCAGGTTGCCAAGCTAGGTAACTCTCTGAGGAGTCATCTTGCTTTAAAGTCCTTTGAGGTCCTCAGGGTGAAAGAAAATGGGTACGTAAAATCCTGTGATCTCAAAGAACAAAGCGCCCTGGCCAATGTGTGCGCCATGGCAGAGGTGACGCACCAGCTTGAAGGGAGAGACAGGAGCGAGTGTGGAGCCAGGGCGAAGGGAACACGGCGACACGATGAGAGCCCGTGGGGCTTCTGGAGGCACGTCCCACAAACGACATCACAAACAACGGGTATGCAGCTGTCGTGGAAACTAGCGCTTACAGAGCAGCTTTAAGAATGAATATGCTTGACAGGGCGTGAAGAGAAGGGGAAAAAGACACGAAATTGCATAGGTACGACTGTCACGTAGAATATCGGAAGGAAGAGCGTGGAAGGAACTTTGCTAAAGGAAAACAACCAAGTTGCAGAATCAGCTTTTTATTTTACAGGTGATTTTTCAAATTTACCAAATTTTCTGGGAAGGGTATGTTATGCTTTGAAATCAGAACAGAGAAATGTTTAGAATTAAAGAACGGGGCGGGGATGGGAGGGAAAAGGATGAAAGCTGGAAAAGTGGAACAGAAAAGTATTCTGGAAAATAAGAACTTTTCACCGGCCACATGCTATGTGCCCAGCACAGCATGAGCAGAATAAGATAGGGTCACACCCCGCCAAGGAACTTCAGTCTGGGAGTGGCCAAAAAGCAGCAGGCGCCCTAGTGCCTGGGATGCCTGCTAGAGCTAACGGGAACGCAGAAGCTGCGGGAAAATGAAGCGACGACTCAGTCCAGGAAACCCAGGAAGGCTTCCTATAGGAGGCAACACTTGAGCTGAGTCTTGAACAAGCAGTAGGAGCTGGCTTAACACAGCAAGGGTGATGGGAGTAGGACAGACATCCAGAGAGGGTCAGCTTGTGAATTTTGTCAGGAGACAGTTAGAAAGAGTGTCTTTCAGCTGAGCCAGCTAACATGTGGTCCCAAACATCAACCTGCACATTCTCAGCTCTGTGGGTTACGAGGTTTGTTTTTCAATATCCTCATATTTCAATAGTGTCCTATTATTTTTTAAAAAACCCTGCACGTTGTCTCATTTTATCCTCTGACAACTTTCTGATATAAATATCATTACAATTATCCTTTTGTACATGATGAAATTGAAACTTAGAAAAGCGAAATGGGGTGGGGGTTGGGGAAAGTGGAAGAGTTGAGGGTCTGGAGTAGACTGTGTGTGCCGTTAGCGATAAAACTGTTTCCCCCAAAATTCACATGATGGAGTCCTAACCCCCAATGCAGCTGTATTTGAAGATAGGGCTTTTAAGAGGTAATTGCAGTTAAATGAAGTCATAAGGGTGGGGCCCCAATCCAATAGGACTGGTGTCCTTGTAAGAAGCAGAAGAGACATTGTGGAGCGTCTGCTGTATGCCAGACCTTGGGCACGGCTGGTAAGCCACGCAGATATGACCCCTGCCCTCATGGAGCACAGATGGACAAGGGACACGCATGTTAGTTAAAGACCGAGGCATTGGTGTAAAGCTGCGTAACCAGCGTGTTGAACACAGAGGATTCCCAAGGCGCAATCAGGAAGGCAGCTGTAGTTTGGTTCCTCACAGTCCCCTCCCGCCTGCACGTCACCTCCTGCCCTGTGAAAATGCCAAGGGTCCCGTGACTTTTCTGCTCCCTCTTAGGCGATAGGAAGTTCTACTAAGTCATAGCCCAGTTCTCAATTCAGCATGAATGAGCCAATCCCAGGTAATAACCAAAACTCAGAACCCAATTTAAACTTGAGATTGTTCCCCTCTCCCGGCCTGGTCTGGCTGCAGGTGTCGTCAGGTGTCCTCTCGCTCTCTGCATCTGACAGCATTCACGGCTGACCCTCCTTACGCCACTGGCGCAGGTCCCTGCAGCTGCCTCCGGCAGCAGGCAGGCCCCGCATCCCGTGCCCAGCCATAGGGGCACAGAGCAAGCCCTCAGGTGGGCCTCTGCGGGCTGTTTTTTTAAACCAGGTTTGGGATTTGCAGGCAGCGTTCCCCAATCCCTGTCCCAACAACTCTCTCCAAAAATATCTTCCGGTGTCCATTCTCTTCATCCTTTGAACGTCTTTGCCTTAGACTAAGGGTCCAACAGCCATATGACCGGTTCTCGGCTATTTCCTGCCAAGGTGGGCTATCTTGCAAATTCTGTCACTATCCAATAAATTCTATCTTGGCACCTCAGACAGGATATGTGACCGCTGGGTCACCATTTCATCCTCAATGCCTACCACTGTGCCTGCCAGAGAGCAGCTGCCCAAAAATTATTTTTTGAATGAATGAATGAGAAACATGATAACGTAAACGTCTGGTTGGCCTGTTTATTTCATTTTGTCGATTAATTCTTGGGTATCTGCTCAGCATGTTTTCACTTGTGATTTTGGTTAGAGGAAGGACAAGGCATTACAACACCACGTGGCTGGGCCACCCAAGAAAGGAGGTGTGAGAAGGGAAGGGAAGGGGGAACTGCATGGAAAGAAAGAGGGAATAGCATGCCCTCAGACTCCGAGTAGGAGTGAATGAATTAGTAAAATGGAAAAAAGAGGAAGACAGTAATGACCAAAAGAGCTACTTTTTACTGTCACTATATGTTGAACAATTAACCTTATGCCCAGCTCTGTTCTACATTCTTTATAGATGAGGAAATCGAGGCAGAGAGAGTTAAGTAACTGGCCCAAAATATTAGAAACAACCTACATATCCATCACTAGGGGATGGACAATAAATTGCAGCATAGCTCACAGTGACATCTGATAATAGTGCGGCAATAAACAAAATGAGGCAGTTCATGAGCTGGCGTCTTACCATCTCCAGGGTGTTAAGTGGGAAAGCAAAGTGCAGAATGGAAGGGGTTAAGGGGGAAAAGAATACACACGTAGCTTGGCTTGTGTGTACAGAACGCATCTTCAGAAGAATATACGAGGAACTTGGAACACCAGGAGCCTGCAGGGAGAGAGTCACAGAGAAAGTGTTCATTGCATGTTTTATTAGACTTTTTGGATTTTGATTCATGTGACTATATTAGCTCTTCTCAAAAAATTCTTTAAGTTAAAAGAAGGGAATGAAAAATGTAAAGGCCCTTGCCCTTCTCTCTAGATTAATGGCAGAGCCGGGAGGTAAGTCCTGGGGGTCACGTTACGTAGCCTGGGCCCTCGGCCCTCCTACCTGCCATTCCCGTCCGCTACACTCTGCTCCTGAAGCAGGCGTAGCCGCCTTGCCGCGTCACGGATATTGACAGATCGCCACCCTCTCGTGTCAGCTAGGCCACCTGACCTGACCCCAGAGGTCCCTTCCAGCCAGAGTGTGCAGAAGGAACAGCCCCAACAGAAACCTGACAGAAAGGATGACTGCCCCCCGGCCCATGACAACGAGCTGCCCAAAGGATGTTCCTTGCTCTTCTCGAAGGTGCAGCCCTTCCATGTGTCTCCTCCTCCGAGGGCTCATAGGATCAACCCACCTCCCTGGTAAGGAAGCTTGATGTGGACGCAGAAGGGACTTGCTCAAGGACACACAGCCATCAGGGAGCCAGGGCTGGGGTCGTAACCTTATATTGCCCGCTGTTATGGGCTGAATTGTGTACCCCAAAATTCAGATACTGTAGTCTTAACCCCGGCTACCTTAGAATGTGGCTGTACTTGGAGGTAAGGCCTGTAAAGGAATGATTATGGTAAAATTAAGTCACTAGGGTGGGCCCTAATCCAATCTCAATGGTGTCCTTATAAGATGAGGTAGTTAGGACACAGACACACACAGAGGGACGACCCTATGAGGACACAGGGAGATGACAGTTATCTGCAGGCCAAGGAGAGGCCACAGAAGAAATCAACCTTGACAACAGCTTGATCTCAGATTTTTAGCTTCCAAAACTGTAAGAAAATACATTTCTGTTGTTTAAGCCCCCAAGTCTGTGGTACTTTGTCATGGCAGCCCGAGCAGACGACTGCCCCACCCTGCCCTGGGCACACATTGTCTCGTTGTATCTTCACAGCAAGCCCTCGGGGTGGCTATGCTATCCCCATTCTATGGATGAGCCAACTGAGGTAAAGTTACTGGCCGAGTTATCCCAGCCAATGAAACGATGGCTATTAAAAGACACAATCAATGGGAAGAAAAAGTGCGACACTTTAAAGAAACAAGGTACAACACTTTGTTCTACTATCAGAGTGACCCCATTAATCAATGCAACATTTAGATGGAAATTAGCATAGGGTGCTCAAGTCTGCAGGACTTTCTGCAGCCACAGAGTCAAGGTCAGATTTCTCCGTTTATAAGAGCAGTGCAATCTCCCAGACTCGACAAAAATGCAAAGAGCTTTAGACTCCAGAGACCATGCCCCGTCCACAGTGCCTCCCCCGGCTGCACCCTGCTCAGACAGTCCAGGGTACTTTCACACCCAGTAATTTTACATAAATATAGACACAAACATTTATATATGTCATAAATATATATTATTTATAAATAATATATTTATTAATGTAATAAATATATAAATGTATATAATGTTATCACCTCCATCCTGGATGCCTCTCTGAGGGTCATACTCCACCTAAGCATGACGCCATGGAATTTTCTATGGCATTGGAGTCAAACAGACACAGGTATAAATCCAGGTTCTGCCACCTTAAGCAAGTCATTGGCAAGTTTCGAGATGTACCGTGGGCTTCCACTTGCTGTCTGTGCACTTCTGCTACCACCCTGAGAAGAGAGTCCCTAAGTAGCTGCTGTTCCTTCAGAGATAACCAAAAACAAGTACACAGTGGGCAGAACCATCCCAGCCAAGCTCAGCCGGACTCACAGCTTAAAACAGAACCACCCAGCTGAGTCCAGCCTGAATTCACTGCCCCAGATGACTCTTACCCCATGAGAAATAAATATTGATTGTTGACTGCCTCTGAATTTTGTGATTGCTTGTTACACAGAATTATCAGGCAATGGTTGATATCAGTGGGACATAAAGATGGTTGTCCCCCACCTATGTCATTACACAGGGCTTTAAATCAGTTGCTCCTGGTATAGCTCACGGGAGGAAGAAAGGCCCTTTGCCTGTACAGCTAAAACCATAGTAATAACTAAAACAGCAACAAAGAGAAGCCAGGTGATATAGTGGCTAAAATTATAGACTCTGAGTTCAAAACTAAGTTTTATCACGCACTAGCTGAGTGACCTTGGCCAGGTCACTTAACCTCTCTGTTCCTTAGTTACTAATCCAGCTAATAATCATACCTAAATGATAGGGTTGTGTGGGAATTGGATGAGTTCGTAGATGCATAGCACTGAGCACAGTATCTGGCACATATTGTTGGCTGTTACTATGCAGTGAGCACCTACTGTGTGCCAGGCTCCTCCCTTTGTCACTGCTCAACCTCTCAACAAACCTATCAGCTCCATTGTGTCCATTAGCTCAGATAGCCTGATCCATCCAATTCTCTCCACCTATGGTTGTACCCTGCAAGTAGAAATGCTGGAATGTTCTTCCTCAGGGTGTCTCCCTATCTTCTTCCAACCTCAGCTCTGTTGTCACATCTTCAGAGACATTTTCTTAATCCCCTACTGCCCGGCCCATTCCCCCTGTGATAATGCTTTCACAACACCAGGCACCTGGCTGCCTGTGGAGCCACATCAGTCAGGATAGGCTGGGCTGTGCTACAGTAACAAACAAGCCCAAAATCTCCTGGTTTCACAAAGGTTCACTTCTCCCTCATGCTACATGTTCATTGTGGGATGCTGGGGGGCAGGGGTGTGATGCATCAGAGTGACTCTGGGACCCAGGCCTAGGAGAGGCTTCATCTTGACACCTGCCTCCTCGGTCATCACAGCAGTGGGAAGGGAGCGTGGCAGATGGTGCTCTGGTTTGTGAAGCTTCCATATGTCACTGACATACATGGACCTCACGCTTGCATTTCATCAGCCAAATAAGTCATGGCCATGCCTAACCTCACAGGGGGTGGAAAAGTGCAATCCTATCATGTGACCAGCAAGGGACAAGACAGCTCTCTGGAGAACAGCCCTAATAACCGCCACAGTAGCACTTACCCCAGTTGTGAGTTCGCATGAGTCTGTATAACTGTGATTAGCGTCTACCTTCCCCCCAGATTAGATATCCTAGGAATAGGCCCCTGTCTGGTTTTGCTCATCATTGCATCCCTGGTGTCTTGCACACAGTAGGCACGCAATAAATATTTGTTGAGTACGTTATTGAAAAGCAACTGCTCCAAAGTCACCCTGTGATCAGATCTGAACTTGAACCCACATCTGTCTAACATAAAACTTTTATCCGTATCACTCTACCGCTGTTTACTTCATTAGTCTGAATCCTATTAACCATGGCTAGATGTGGTACCCTCTTCTGGACTGTTACATTTTGTTTGTTTGTTTTTAATTCTGAAAAGGTTTAAGGTGGGAATGGGGTGCTTAATTCATGTCTCGGTGGGAATAAATTCAATCATATAGGGTTTTTTCCTCAAAGGCTGGCTTAGCTCAATCTCACAAACTAAACCTGGGGGATGGGGTGGATGGATCACGGTTTCAATGAGATAAGGATGAAGAACAGGAAAGAAGCACTTGTGTTCATTTTGGAATCTTTACCACCTGGGTGACATTTTGAGATGGGATGACTTTTGAAGGTTAATCTTCGAACATTCCCTGGTTATGCCCACAGTGGACTCTGGCTGTAAAAATGACACATCCCCAGTCAGACAATATTATTCCTTCCTTAGAAGGCTCCAGCACCAAGAAACTAAGTCGTCTATGCAAGCTGAGTATACAAGTAAAACAAGGAATCTGCACAGATATAACTTTCCCTTTTTTAAATCGTGGCTGGAAGTCATTTTGCTAAGAGTAAGCAGGCCCTGGATATGAAATACTTTTGTGAAAATTTACCTCCACGCAACACGCCGTAATCCTCCAGGTCTTGCGCAAGGGGATACCAAAGCGCCCTCTTGTGTAGAACCTGAGAACTACAAGCCCTCTACGGTCATCACTGGTCAAACACATCCTTACATCTTGCAAAGAGGGGTACGAGCTTTGCGACATAGGTTTCCTAGGACCTCTTTTTTTATTGTCAACCACAAGCATATCAAACTCAAAGTTGAATGGCTAAAAGATATATATTAACGACTGGATTTTTAGGGGTGTGGGAGAAGCAAGAAAAAATCGTTGTAAACTGACATATGGGGCTGACAATCACACGGCCACAGTAATGAAGCTATTCTGATATTTTCAATAATTACAGCCTTTCCCAACTGCCACCTTGAGTCACACAATGAAAGAGGAGGGAGAACTTCTTGTTTTTAAGGAAAAGAGAAGACACACTTAGAAAGTGGCTGGAGTTCGAGGTGGGGGTGGGGACTGTTAATACAGCACAGACATTTTGGCTCCGAGAGACTTTTTTTGGGATGAATCAATGTATTTTAAAGTGATCTGCGATTCATTTCGCATCGTGGTTTTCAAAAGCCTAACTGAGGAGCGCACTCAGGTAGGGCATTTAAATTTAGCCTGGAGATTTCCTGCTCCTGAAAATATATCTCTGCAGACTTTACTACTTGTGGCTCAGAAGTATCCATATCAACACAGAACGTTTTTAACCTCAAAGGCCAGGCATCCCTGGCGCTTTTACAGGCCTCATACTTGAGGTCAATTTAAATCGCAAGCCCCCAGGAAAACGCCCACACCCCAGAGCCCCCTTGAACCCAGGCTGGGTGGGAGGCCCTCTCCTGCCAGCCATTCTGCTGAGTGAGGTTTCCCAGCCCAAAATGCCAAAGAAATTCTTATCAAGTCAAGGCTGCCTTTGTGGGGAGGAAGGCAAGACGCTTGGAAAGATTTACGACAAACAGATATGATCCCAGCCATAAAGAACCCATAATTACCAGTAACGGTATTTATTTAAGAATAGGAAGAGAGAGAGAAGAAAAGAGGGAATTTTTTTAAAAAACTAAAGAATAGGACGTAAAACAGCCATATTGAGAAAGGCAGGAGGAGAGGGGGGGGTGAAAATTGTGACAACAATGCATAAGTGTATTCAAGAAGTAGCGTGAGGCCACCATTTGGAATGCCCACACGTGAGGACAGCTGTGACGCGAGCACCCATGGGAGGCTCTGTGACAGAAGTTTGTTCCCCCAGAGAAGAAATGGCTGGCGAGGGCCTTTCTGGAAAGTTCTGGAAATGTCCTCCAGAAGCTGACGCTTCCATATGGGATCAGGGGGAGAGGTGGACTCTGTCCCATCTTGACTATCCTTCCTCTTTTCTCCAAATGTCATTTGAAAGGAGAAAATTTAAACTAAACTTTTTTTTTTTTTTAATCAGAGGGCCCAAAAGAACTGAAACAGGCTCGGGACCACCTACAAGAAAGTACTTAGGAAAGGAAGCAATACAAGGAGGTAAAGCAGCGTTTCTCAAATAAATACACCCTATTTCCAACCTCCCTGGCGCTCATGGGTGATCCACGCCCGCTTCTTGGGAATGGCAGGAATTAGCCGTGAACTCCCCGCGGCAGTTGGCAGCTGGAAGCCCTGCGCATGGACACACACACGGGAGTGTTTCCAATGCTGAATCCTTCCCCATGTGGTGGCATTTTTGGCTTGGTCCTCAGCTAAGTGTTATGAAAGGGCTTCTCTCTCAAGTGCCTATTGAGCTGACACTAAAATTGCCCTCCAAGTAAACAACTGGGGAAGTGGGGGTGCTACTGTAAAAGACGGGGAGAGACACACCAAAGTGTGCAGGAATCCAGTCCCCTGGGTTAGCAGTCATGTGTGAAGTGAATTCAGAATCCAGCTGATGGAGCACCACACCCTCCAGCGAAGTCTGAAATGGTCTGCTTTTTTTAAAGTGAACATTAACTCTATAACAGTAAACCTTTCTCTTAATTTTGTTTTTAGCTAAGAAACTAATTTTTAAAAGATCAAAATATTTGTTAAACCAACTTTAGGACCTTCTTGTTATCTCTGACTTTATTTGGGATACCAATTAGACCTAATTCTAAAATGCTTTTTCTCTCATTATTTATTCTGTTTATTTGAGATAGCCTCTCGTCTTATGTCTATTTTAGAGTAATATTTAGGGAATTGGTAGAAATAAATGTTATAGTTGTTTTCTTTTCTTTTCTTTTTTTTAGAAATGCCCCCATACAATATGCCTATCATTTACACTTACATTAAAACACGAATCTCTCATTACAAACTCCAGGACAAAGTAAGAATGTAACAGAGTGTAAAATTAGCCGTAAATCATTGTAAATACCTCCTAATTCTCTTAGCTCCAGGCCCAAGATGCTATCTGCAAGGGGAGATATTTCAGAGCTCAGAAATTCCTCCTCTGCAAAAGGCCCCCATGAAAGGACCACAGGCAGCCACCTCACCAACAGCACCTGCTTAGGAAAGAACAAAAGCAGGGGAGGCTCCTTGGTGACACTGGAATTCCATAAGAACAATTGAAAGTATTTTCATAACATGGTGCCAACTAGGGGTTGGGGGAGGAAGGGAAGTTTGGTCTTCATTGAAAAGATTCAAAGATTTAATGGAGAAATGTCAAAGAGACTGGGGACCCAGGGTGAGGAGTAGGGAATGACTTAGAAAGGCAATAAAGTGTGACCTTTCAGGTACCCCTGGAGGAATAAAGGGCAGAGACAGAAAGATTCTCAGATGTCCTTATCTTTTTATTCTGCTGTGTCCTAAACAAATATGTGAGTAGCTCCAAGGAGGATGGAGCTGGCAATGATACAAAGGGTGGATGGGTGGATGGAGGGGTGGATGGGATGGGTAGATGAATAGACAGGTGGGTGGATAGTTGTACAGGTGGGTGGATGGGCAAGGCAGTGGGTGAGTGATGGATAGGAGATGGGTGGGTGGATGAAAGGAAGGGTGGGTGAGCAGCTACATGGATAGACGGGTAGGTGAATGGGTAGGTGGGTGGAAGGAAGACGGGCAGGTAGGTGGGTGGATTAGTGCATGGATAGGTAAATAGAATAAGCCTTTGCTTATTTTTATATGTAATTTCATTACAGCTTTCCCCTTCAATATTCACAGGTCTTTCATTTTTAAAATTGCTGTCAAGTGCTGAATGTAGTAAAATAGGCACTCATATACCAACTGCCAGTGGGTATGTAAATTGGTACAACTTTTCCAGATGGTAAAGCTTATCAAGAATCTTTAAAAGATTGGTGCACACACATGTCCATAGCAGCATTATTCACAACAGCCATAAGGTGGAAACGGCCCAAGTGTCCACAGACAAATGAATGGACAAAATGTCTCACACACACACACACACACACACAGAGGAATATTATTCAGCCTCAAAAGGGAAGGAAATTCTGACACATGCTATAACATGGATGAATGTTGAGGACATTATGCTAAGTGGAATAAGTCGGTCACAAAAAGACAAGTACTATATGATTCCACTTATATGAGGTCCCCAGGGTAGTCAAAATCAGAGACCAAAAGTAGAATGATGGTTGCCAGAGGCTGGGGGTTGGGGATGGGGAGTTAGTGTTTAATGGGGATAGAGTTTGAGTTTTGTAAGATGGAAAAAGTTCTAGAGATGGATGGTGTGATGGTTGCACAACAGTATCAATGCACCTAGTGCCACTGAACTGTACACTTAAAAACACTTAAAATGGTAACTTTTATGTTGTATATATTTTACCACAACAAAACCAAAAAGATTAGTGTTCTCTGACCCCTTGTAAAGTTACTTAAGGCAATCAACCCCTAGGAAATATGTCAAAATGCAGACAAAGAATTATGCACAATTATATGCATCACCCAATTGTTTACCGGAATTAACCTAAATGTCCAAAAATTGGGGACTGATTAGGAAATGACGGCTCATTCACACCATGAATTATTAGGCAGCCATTAAAAATGAGATTTGCAAAATTATTATAAAGACATGGGTAATATGTGAGGTCATTTTAAGTGATAAAAACAGTGCACAAAATTGTATATGCAAACTACTAACAAGCTCATAAAGAAAAAACCAACAGACTGTTGGAAAAAGACCAAAATATTACCTCCGATCCCCTGAGTAGTATAATAGAATAATGGATAGTAGCTTCAGCTTTTTATGTTTTCATGTTCTCCCTAAATTTCCTACAATATGCACGTGTTCCTGTGATGATGGTGGGTGGAGTTAAGATATCTGTTTAGGGAGCTAAGGAGCTGCTGTCTCCTTGAGCAAAGTCATTTGCAAATTAACCTGGTGGTGAGGGAACGTCTGAACTGGCATCGGTATGGGGTGTGCAGAGAAATGCATCAGCTGCAACCAGAAAGGAGGCTTCGAAAAGTCCGCGCAGAGAGCGGGAGACAGGGAGCGGGAGGGGAGGTGGGCGTGGTCGTGAAGGGGCGGTGGGCGTGGTCAACGCAGGACTCCGGACAGATGCGTTGGCAGGTGCTCTTAGGCACGTTCAGAGCGAGAGCGCTCAGATTCCTTTGTCCTGTGATGAACACGTGAGGGTGGAGTTTTAAGGAAGGTCAAAGGAAAGGACTCAGAGAGGAGTCAGAGTCCATTAAGAGCTTTTCAGAACTAAATGTATTACTGAAATAACCAATGGTCTGACTCTTTTCATGCTGTAGATACTTTTTATTGCTGGGGACAGGCAGGAGAGCAGTTATTCTGTCGAGTTTTTTAAATGGGAGGATCAGACACAAACATTCCTGTCCTGAAAGCTGTCCATGAGTTATTATATTACCAGTTCATTTGACAAATGAAATTTATTGAGCACCTACAATGTCAGCAGTCGGGCACTAGGCTCTGGAACATATCAGTGAACAAAACAGACAAAACCCCTGTCCTCGTGTAGCTTGCATTTTAGTGGGAACAAGTGACAGTAAAGGTAATGAACATGTCCAAAGGGAGCTGCATGTTACCATGTACTTGGTGCCACCCTGGTGCTGGGCATAAGGAAACTCAAGCATCTGTCTGCTTGAGCTCCACTACATTTCCATACCTGCCTGCAATGTCTTCACCGGACTCAAAGAGCAGCATTCAAATGATAGAGAAAGAACCTAACACTTGGAACATTGCCCATAGCCGAATCTGATGTCCAACATATGGCAGGCACACAGTAAATTTATACTGAATAAATCAATGTATCAAATGATAAATAAGTGAATGCATCAATGGATCAATTACTCAATGACAATGTTCACTTGGAAGGCAGAAGAATGAGGGTTCTAGAGAGAAAGTGTACCCAGAAAGAGGGACTTGCCAATGTGAGGACCTACTATGTGCCGGGCATTCCCTGTACATGTAAGACACACACACACAATGCTGAGCATGTGGAGACACAGAAGGGCCCTGTGCCCTGCCCACTGGCCCACAGCCGCATGCAGGGAGCCAGGGCTTACGTCCAGGTCTAGCTGCTCCTCCCACTCCCTTCCCTGAGTTCCCTGTGAAACACACCCCTCAGCTGCTAAGTTCTCTCATTGCCCCAAATAACTAAACCCTGAAGAACTTCCCAGGAATCCAGACATGTCTGCAGCAATGGTGGCTAACTTTGGTGCCTGAGACTGGCCCTTTGTATGTCTTTATCTAACGAGTCAGAGGTCCCTTCTAATTGGGTTTGTTTATGGGTGTTCCACCCAGTCCTACAAATTGCTGTCAATAGATTCCTGGGGGCTGACTAGGTTTAAATCTCATCTCAGAGGGAGTTGATAAGAGCAGCTTCAAGTCTTCTGGAGGGGGCTGGAAGGTAACTGGAAGCCCAGCAGACCCCTCACTCCCACCCACAGGGGCCCTGCCCTCTCCCGGCCCAGCTGACAGCAGGTATTTATGCTCTGGGACCTGCAGACGCTGTTCTGCTTGTGAGAGCCCTAATGGCTGGCTAGCCAAGATGCTGTTTGGAGGGGACATAAATTAGGCTTGGAATTTTCAGGATAAACATCTTCAGGATTTATTCCTGCAGCCGCTCCCATGAGCACTGGTTTCAGAGCAATCACAACCCCCAAGGAAATGGGCTGCACATTTTTTCTGGAGCCAGGATGCTAGGAGAAGCCCATATGTCCCCTCCTCAAAGCTCACCGAATGGACGGAGACTTTTGCTCTGGGAGGGAGACGCTCTGAGGAGGCAGGACTCAGGAGGCTTCCAAGCTTGGAGCTTTCCCCACCAAACTCCTTAGCAAAGGTTTTTTACCCCGCCAGCTTCCACTTCAGGGCTTAGCTCTAGCAATGCCTGGTGTAGTGCACACAGCTTGGGTTTTGTAAGCTGGAGGTGGGCTTAGGAGCCGCCAGGGGGATGTGGAATATGTTTCCTCATTTGTAAAATGGCTGCCTGATAAATGGGAATTTACCACACTTGTGTTTGGTGTCTGTATTAGTCTGCTCGGGCTGCCACAACAAAGTCCCACAATCTGGGGCGCTTAAACAACAGACATTTATGGTCTCACAATTCCAGAGGCCAGAAGTCAGAGATCAAGGTGTCAGCAGGGCTGGTTTCTCCTGAGGCCTCTCTCCTTGGCTTGCAGACGGCCGCCTTCTCCTTGTGTCTTCATGTGGTCGTCCGTCTGTGCGTGTCCGTGTCCTAATCTCTTCTTCTTGTAAGGACACCAGTCATGTTGGATTAGGGCCCACTCTAATGACTTCACTTTACCTTAATTATCTTTGTAAAGACCCTGTCTCCAAATATCATCACATTCTGAGGTGCTGGGGGTTAGGACTTCCAAACATGACATTTTGGGAGGGATACAGTTCAGCCCATAACAGTGCTCCAGCCATTCTTCCTGAGCAGCTGCACCCACCAGATGCTCTAGAAGACTAATTTCCCCAGGAAAGGAAAAGACTCATGTATCTTGAGCACCTACCATGTGGTGCTGTGTGTCAGACACTGTGCCACATGCGTTGTGTAGCTTTATGTACATATCCTTGGGGTGGGGGATGACACAGGGTTGTGCTGTCCTCGAGCTTCCTCTCTGGCTAGTGGACTTCAGAGCCTCGGCAGGAGCAGTCTTCCTCCTCCATCCCCCTCAGCTGATCCTTTGCAAAAGATAAGGAGACTCCGTTCTCCTTCCTTGCTTTCTGGGAGCCGTCCAGTCAACCACTAATTTATAGGAACTCCTTCAGCTACAACACCCCTCACAGGATTTTTGTAGATGGCTTAAGGAAGGCCATGGACCTGAAGGCTGTGGAATAATCAGGGTGATCAGACACGCAGGCACTGAAACAGCCCAGCAGGAGGATGCAGGAGGTGCCCTCAATCAAGGTTTCCACGCACATCAGATGAGGACCTGGACAATCCCCCCTGACAGGACCACCACATCCACCTCCATCGGCAGGGGCAGCAGGCAGGGCCTCCAACCCACCAGACTCTGGCTGTTGGGAGAAAGTGGGGGAACTGATAACCTTACCTCAACAAACCAATTTTCTGTGTCTGAACCTCAGCACCCAGACAAGCACGTTCTGGCCATGGTCTTCAGTCAGGAGCCGCAAATCCTGCTGTGCAACTCAGACAGGGTTTATAAAAGTATTTGAGTTAGTGGCTGTTATAGGCTGCATTGTGTCCCCCCAAATTCACATGTTGTAGTCCTAACCCCCAGCACCTTGGAATGTGAGTATATGTGGAGATGGGGTCTTTAAAGAGGTGATGAAGTAGAAATAAGGTTTATTAGGTGGGCCTCAATCCCATATGCCTGGTGTCCTCACAAGAAGAGGAGATTAGGACACAGACATGCGTGGAGGGAAGACCACATGAAGACACAGGGAGAAGGCCAAGCCAAGGAGAGAGGCCTCAGGAGGAACCAGCCCTGTCGACACCTTGATCTCCAACTTCCAGCCCCAGGACTATAAGATGATAAATTTCTGTTGTTTAAGCCCCCCAGTATGTGATACTTTTTCATGGCAGCCCTAGCCAACTAAATACAGTGGCTAATTTTTCACAACTGGAGATTGCAAGTAGGAATCCACATTTCCATTTTCTCTTGAAAAATTAGAAGTTGTGTCCTTGCCAGGACACATTCCCTCCTGGTTGACGCTGGTCATAGCTGCCCACCTTGGACAAGCCATCATCCCTGCCCAGCCTCACTCAGTGACCCTTATTTTCTGGCCCCTGTTGGTACTTGTGTCTGTAATCCCTGAATACAAGACTGCTAATCCTGGCCACAACCCTTGGGACAGAGATTTTATTAAACACAGAAGCCCAAGGCCTTTCAGTTCCTAAGTGGTGAGACTTGAGGCCACATTTTCCTGCCTATCCAAGAGAGTTGTTATCATTGGTAATAATAATTTCTCTTATCGTTGCTACTACCTGAAGAAGCATTACATGTCAACCTGTGTTTAGAACTTTGTACAGATTGTCTTATTTAATCATAAAAACAACCTAATGAAGGGTTAATATTATCCCTGTTCTACAGGTGGGGAAACTGATGCCCAGAGTCTCCCAGCTATGAAGTGGGCCAGTAGTCATTCAAGGCCACTTGTGGTTGACTTTTCCACTGTGTTCTCATTTACAAAAAGAAGAGGTACCTTAGATCTAAGGAAATGGCCTGGTGGAGAGAAGAGAACCCGGGTGGGAGACTGCAACCCTCTATCTGACAGAGGCTCCAACCCCACATTAAAGTAGATGACCACAAAGCACTCGCCATCCTGTACCTCCATCTCCCAATCCATAAAATGGACACAACAATGGCCTCCAGCTTCCTCTTACATGTTTATTGGGAGGATCAAACACCATCTGGTATTTCCAAAGGGCAATACCTTTCCAAAGGGAAAAGCTTACTAAGGAAGGGGATATTACTCTGCAGCCCCCAAACATGCAAAGAACAACAGGAAAAACTGACATATAAAAAAATAATCAGGCAATTTTCAGGCCCTTGATGTTGGGGCTTCTCTTTCTACTTCAGAAGCCAGGCTCCATCCTTCCTGGAGATCTTACCTGCTAGCCTCTATGCAAATATATGCAAATTCTGGCTGAAGCGGTGAGATGAGGTAGACAGCCAGAGCCTAGGTGTGACACAGGTGTAACCTTCTTTGAACCTCAGCTTCCCATGTGTAAAATGGGCTAATGACTCCTGCCTCACAACATTGGGAGAAGATTCCCTGTGATCCTGCAGTCCCTGAGGCCCATTTGAGCCAAGATTCTATGGTTGCCTTGAATGTTGAAAGAGCCAGAAGGGAGGGTCATTGGACAGATTGGAAGCCAAATGTCCCCATGGGTGACTGGGTGCAGAACACAGCACCCACTCCTGGTAAAGGAGCAGGGTTCACTTGGGGAACTGAGGGTGCCTTTCATCCCTTTCTAAAAGGGAGAGTCACTTTGAGCTAGGCAGGACCATCTGTCCCATGCTCATCCAAAAGCCAGGATAAGCTCTACTCCAGCTGACTTTCTGAAGCTCCTTGAACCTGCCACTGCTGTTTCACACCTTTTTGCCTTTACCCACAATGATAATGGTGAGGACCACTCATTGTTAATTTGTTGTGTGCTCACTAGACTGAATCCTCCTTTGCCAATCAGGACACTGAGGCATAGCAAGTTTAAGCAACTTGCCCAAGGTCACCCAACTGGTCAGTGACAGAGACAGGATTTGAACTCAGACACTCTGACTCCAGTGCTTGCACCCTTGGGCTCTGGCTATAGTGCCATCTTCTGCCTCATCTCACTGGGTATCCTTTTAGCTCAAGTTCAAGCTTCACCTCCTCTCAGAAGCCTTTTCTGGCCACCTTGTAACCATGGCAAAAGTTGAATCCACGCCTCTTTGTGCCACTTGTTTAGAACTCATGCCTCGCAGCACCTACCATGCATCAAGCATGTTACATACCTGATTGCTGTCCACCCTTCATCAACCATGCAGGAGGAGTATTGTTGTGCCCATGTAACAATGGGAGCCTGAGGCTCCAGGACATTAAGGTAGCTTGACCAAGGCTGCAACGCTAATCAGAGGAACAGCAAAGGCTTAAACTGAGATCTGCCTGACTCCAAAGCCCTTGATTTTTTTATTTTTACATGCTGCCCACCTCTCAAACATAGTGGCCAGCACCCATCTCACTGGGCCTGGAAGGAGTCAGCACTTGGGTCTGGGAGCCAGGTGCCCCTGGTAAAGGCACCCACTGGGGAGATACCAAGTGACACTCGTATGGCCAGTCCAGCTTCACTCAGTCATTCATTTGTTCCATCAACAAATGTCCATCGAGTGCCTGCGACAAGCCAGACACTGTTCTAGGCACTGGGAAAACAGTGGAGAACAAAATACAAACCTTCCGGCCCTCATGAAAGTTGTATCCTACTGGGCAGAGTCAGACAACAAAAAGGAAGTGGCAACTATGTCAGCTGGACGGTCACGAGTTCTGTGAAGGAAAATAGAACCGAGGAGGGTGATCGGCAGGGTCACTCTTTCCTATAAGGTGGTCAGGAAAGTCCTTTCGGATCAGACACTTAAAGTAAGTGAAGAATTGGGGGAAGGGAGAATTCCCAGCACAGAACGGCAGTCCCAAAGGCAGCGGGAGGGAAGCATTGGAAGATGGAGCCAGTGCAGCTGCCGAAGGATGGGGAAGGGCGAGTGGGGCACCAGCTGCCCGCCACGCCTGCTGGTGCCCGGGAAAGGGAATGCCGCAGGGAACGCCGAGCCACACGAAGCGAAGCAGGTTTCCCTCACCAAGGAGCATCTGGGGCCTTTGACAGGCTGGTGCACCTGCTGAAGCCTTGGGGATGGGACAGTATTCCATGCTCCCAAGCCTATCTGACCCCGGAACTTTAGGGAGGAAAAGCATATCCAGGATAAACATTCCTCTGAAAACACGCTGGAACCTCAGAAAAGAGGCTGCCTGCGATTTCTGCAGGAGCTGTCTCCTGAGCTAGAAAGGAAGATGAGACCTTAAACCCTTGAGCTGTGGTCCTGGGGAAAACAGACCAAATCCCCCGGTGAGGACAGCCCCCCGCTTTGCTTTCCGAGTGGCTGCCCTCTCAGGCAACAAGGTTAGAAAAAGCCCAAGTGTGAATGTGGGCAAGTGCCTTCACCTCTCTGAGCTTAAAATTCATAGTACTTGCTTGAATGGATTTTTGTGAGGATTAAATGACTCAACTTGTGGCAAAGTTGTCAGATAAACTGTAAAGTGCTGAACAAATATGAGTCATATTCCTATCTCTTAACAGTGGCTTAGGATATGAACTTTCTCAAAATACATTTTCGTGTCAACTAGGGCAAAACTGTAGTCAAATTAGTGACTTTAAGGATAAAAATATTGACTCTGAGAACAATAATAATGATTAAAAATTAAAAATATCAAAAACAACAACAAAAAAACTCAAAAACTACCTTTCATTTGCCACTGCTCTGTGCCTGGCCTGCTTACATATATTAAATCTATTCCTAGTGACTTTGAGGGGTAGACGTTAGTATTTTCATTTTATAGATGGTGAAACCAAACCTCAGAGAGGTTAAGTAACCTGTCCAAGGACACACAGCATGCAGAAGTGTCACTGGGAAGATATTTATTCACTCATTTAAGAAATAGCTGCTTACCACTTTCTCTGTCCTGCTCTCTGAGGTTTCAGAAGGACCCTTCCCCACCTCCTATTACCTGCAAATACATCACTGTAGTGAAATGAAGTGATGACACAGACATGCAAAGCAGGCCTGGGGAGCAAATGCAGGCCTGGTGGAAAGAAGGCTGCCTGGAGGAGGTGATGTCAGTGCTGAGCTTTGAACATGAGTAGGAGGTAATTGGGAAATAGAGGAAGAGGGACTTTCTGGGGTAAGGGAATGGTTGGAGCGAATACTTGCAAGGAAGAACAGCAGCCACATCTCATCTTCTGCCCTCTAACAGACCTGTTTCTGGTGCCTGGACAGTGGGGAACCCCATGGAAAAATGGGCTCACTTCTTCTCATGGTCTTGCCTTTGACTGGATAGAAGAGTGAGCACTGAACCCAGGTTCTGGCTCTGATTCGAGGCCACCCTCAAGCAATATGATCTCAGGGGGAGAAAAATCCTTCTGCACCCCAGTTTCCCCAGAGAGGGCATTGCCTTTGGACAGGGGTTTTTAAAGTGTTCTCTCCAAACCAGCATCAGCATGACCTGCGAGCTTATTAGAGATACAGATTCTCAAGTCCCACCCCAGACCTGGGGAATCAGACCCTCTAGAGGAGGGGGTCAGCAATCTGTGCTTTAACAAGCCCCGCAGGGGATTCTGATGCTCTGAAAAGTCTGAGAACCACTTGATGTTTGCTCCCCCAAGCATGGTACTCTAACCAGCAGCAGCAGAGTGTTAGAAATACAGAATCTCAGGCCCCACCACAGACCTACTGCATCGGAATCCGCATTTCACAAGATCCCCAGGGGGTCTTGTGCATATTAACATTCGAAAAGCGCAGCCCCAGGGCTAGGTGACACCCGAATTCTGAGTGACACCTCCTTGCAGCCATAAAACTCTATCAGGAACTCTTGGGAAAATCACCCAACCTTTTATTCCTTCGTCTGCAAAAACTCCCAGGCAGGAGGGAAGCTTGTCGGGTTCAATTAGGGCTGTGAGACCCTTTGATCCTTTCCAATCTCCCGATAAAGACGCGGGGGCAAGGGGTGCGGGGACAGCTGTCTCCCAATAAGGGGAAAGTGCTTCCCTACAGGAGGCAGGAAGCCAAACAGGGCTCTTCTGCCAGCTCGGGCCGAGGAATGTCCCCCTCATGGAGCCTCTGGAATTGGGAAGAAATTCCTCGCAAATTCCATGGCCATCCCAAGCCAGTGCGAAAACGCAAGAGCAGCCCAATGTGGTGCAGCCCAGCTCAAAATGAGTTCAAAACAATTACCAGGCAACATGTGTTTCCTATGAATGGTGCAAGTGTTAAAACGGATTTAATTTTCTTTTGTAAATAAAGAGGCCCATCCAGACTGGCCTGTTTATCTCCCTGGGAGAGATGAAAGTGTTTCATCTGCCAGTAGCCTCTGCCCACTGCGGAGGTGGGGGGCAGCTCTCTGGACCCCATGTGTTCTCTATCTTGTAATCCAAAGTCATCTTCCCCATGTGGAACTATTTGAGCACCGTGAGGTCTTTTCTCGAAGTCTTAGTTATCTAAGATGGTGCTCCTTTTTTTCTCTTAAACATATTAGTGATTCATAAACAGTAAAATTAGTCTGCTAGGGGCTAGTGGAGGTATTCATCCTGGTGGCGCCTGCTTTCCTGGGTTAGTAGTTAAAATAAATCATTGCTGTCACAATGGAATTCAGGCCTAAAAATCACCTGTAGGAATTCCCACCACCCCTCCCCACCTCCCCCAGGCCCCTGAGCATCTAGGATCAAAGCTATCTTCCTCACTCCAGCTGAGGGAGAGAGGAGGGAGGAGCAGGAGGAGGGAGCACAGAAGGAAAACCCCAGAAGTTATACCAAATCAGGAAATTAATGTCTCTGCTCTATTGTTGAAACTGGAAGCAGGAAAGTATGAAGCCAATTTATGATATTAGTGTTCCTAAAGCAAAATATGATTAACCACTTCATTATGTAAAGTTGTTTCCACTTAACCTCTTTATGCTGGCATCTAGAACTTGGTTTTTTTTCTTTAACTGCAAATTTAATAAATTCCAACATGCCCAAACTTCCTGGCTTCCACTGTCCACCACTGGTATCTCTGGAAACTCCGATAGCGGGAGATAACTCGCACAGTCTGCTGTGCCCACCTTCGTGGCGCAGGTCGTAATCCAGGATCAGGCAAATAAGCTTTCATCTTCGGAGCACTTAAGTTAATTACACGGAGGCCGAGGAGGCCCCGGAGCTGGTTCTGCGCACAGCCCTCCTGAAGCCAAACATCATAGGATCCAGATGCAAACCCTTGGCAACTTAAGCCCAACAAATTTCCTTTGTCAAGAAATGCAAACAGCAAAACATTGAAGCGTGGGCTACTTCAGTGAGTCGGTCTCCTTCTCAGGCTTGAGGCCTGCACAGCCCAGACCAGACGCCCAGGCCAGAAGCCATTCAAACTCGTGAGTGGTCAGCGCCTGGCTGGTTCCCAGGCAGACCATGAGTTGTGTGATTTTGTCTGGGACGGGTTACCGATGAAAATGCATGATTGCCTCCTTTAATCCGACCCAAAGCGTTCGGGAGTGGGGATGTGGGGAGAATGGGGAGTTCCCCCCAAAAATTCCCCACTGTGGGCCTTCTCCCTAGACTTCTGCACCTTCCTCCTCTCTCCAGCTCCTTCCAATCTGTCCCAGTTTAAATCATCCCTCCTCTTGGACCCTCCATGGATGCCCCTCAGGCACCATGTTCAAGGGGTCTGTCTCTGTCTCTGTCCCCATGCACCATACACCCCACGCTTATCATTTGGGATCTTCACCATAGGACAACCTCCTTCCCCGGCTTCATGTTCCAGGTTCCGTGGGAGTGGCATCTGTGGCCTGCTCCATCCCCTCCTGCATTGCAGGGTGGCTTGCACGGGGGAGGGTGCATCTGCCTGATTCTGGGTGGTGGCCAGAGGAAGCCCACTGATGCAGCACAAGTGAGATGCGTTTGCCAACACTAGCTTGCATAAGCAACAAAGCTGATATTTTGACTATGTCCGCCTGACTTTGGTGGATTTACAACTTGGGTGGATTCAGAGGAGAGGGGTGTGTTTGGTTGGCATCTTAGTGGGGGTTGACTTGTGTACCCCAAAAAGACATGTTCAAGTTCTAATCTTTGGTACCTGTAGATGTCACCTTACTTGGAATTAGGCCCTTCGCAGATGTAATCAAAGTAAAATGAGGTCGTACTAGATTAGGGTGGGCCCTAATCCGATGACTGGTGTCCTGACAAGAAAAGGGAAATTTGGACACGGAGACCGAGGCACACAGGGAAGAAGGCCACGTGAAGACAGAGATTGGAGTGATGTAGCTACAGGCCAAGGACCGCCAGCAATCACCTGAAGCTGGAAGAAAAGAGGGAGGATCTTCCCCAGGAACTTCGGAGCGACGTGGCCCCGAAGACACTTTGATTTCAGACTTCCAGCCTCCAACAGTGCGAGGGGACACATTTCCGTTGTTTTAAGCCACCCACTTTGTGGTACTGTGTATAGCAGCTGCAGGAAACTAACACACCTCCAAAATCCTCCCTGATCATCACCTGCTTACGGCTCCCAACTAGACTCTGAGCATTGTAGGGGTGAGAAAATAATGTCTGCTCCTTACCCATCACAAGGCTCATGGCTGACGCCCATGACAAAAGATATATTAACAAGAGAAAAGTGCAAAAATTTACTTAATGTGAGTTCTACGTGACATGAGAGTCTTCAGAAATGAAGACCCAAAGAAAAAGGAAAACCAAGTATTTTTATGCTTAAATTTGATAAAGAGGGGACATTTGTGTGACTGGACAAAAGGGGATGTGATCTAATGGTAACAAACTGGGGGGCAGGGTGTAACCACAGGACCAGACAAACTGGGCCTACTCTGTTGATAACAAAATGATGAGTTATTTTGCAAGTATAACAGAGCCAAAAACTACAAGTAATGTAGACTGGGCAAAGAGCTTTGACCTCTAAAAACACCCAGAACCAACGATTTTTCTCCTCAGAACCAAGAAGACCAGACATCGCCAGAACTCTTCAGAAGCGAGGAGTCCATTGGCCTGGAAGATTGGAGGCTAAAATCTGCCTCAAATTTGACTGAAAATGGTCAAATTTGAAGCCCTCCAATCAAACTCTGCCAAGCCAACATTCCCAAATCCTTTCCCTTGCCCTCTGAACCCAAAAACTTGCCCCAGACTCCAAACTGGGGAGACAGCCCACCTCCTGTCTCCTTGCTGGTTGGCCTTGCAATAAAGCCTTTCTTTTCTCAAAAGCCGGTGCCATAGTGTTGGCTTCTGTGCACATGGGGCAGCAAGCCCATTTTCTCAATAACAGGGGACTCAGCAAGGCCTGTGTGTTCAGATTCCTCTTGGCATCTGTATCTCCATTCCTTTCCTCCGGGTATAGGGCAGGACACCTGTCACCTGAGGGTCTTATGACCTACTGTCAGGGGATATGGGTTAGAGAATTCTCTTACGGCCAGCTGTCACACAGAAAGGCAGGAGGTCAGAGAGTGACTTCCTGCTTCTGCTGTTTTCTCAATTCCCAAGGTGACATACTTTGGGATGGCACGTGCTGCACCCCAACAGCATGGTGGAGAGTGGGCACAACATCTCCCACAGCTTTGCTCCCACTCTCGGTCAAAAGTGTGTGGCAGCTCTCACGCACTTTCCAGACCCAACTCAAGGGCCGCTGCTCCAAGGCTCTGGCAGAACTTCCCTGTCCCCACCCAGCCTGGCTCGGGGCCTCCCTTCGTGTCCCCACAGCCCCTCACATAGCACCTGCCACACTGCACTGTCATTGTCACCTCTGGGCACCCAGGCCTCTGCTGGCCCACAAGGCATGGGCTGTGTGTTGCATGAACAAGTGCCTCAACAAATAACAGCGCATCCCGATGCCCCCCTAAACACACACTCCACATGAACTCAACTTCACCTCAAAAGTCATAGCCCCACATAGGAAGAGAAATAGGAGAAAAAGCCAACATGGCCTGCTGTCCCCTAAAAGACCAAAAATAAATGAAGAGGAAAATCCCTGTGAATTCCACACGTTGGGCTCCCTTTAAGCCAGACCTGAAACATACCAAGTGAGCCCTTGCTTGCTGGTGTGTGCATGTAAGAAAACTATATTTTGTCTAGCTGTAGAACGTTTCCTCCTTTATGGGTTTCCAAACCCACCTTATCAGCCTGTGTGTTCTACTGTTTGCTTTCTCTTGAGTGAATATTGTTGCTGGCAGAAACCGAGATACAATTAATTCCCTAAGGCAATGAGCTTGTGAGGACCAAGAGTGATCCACTGCAGAACCTCGTAACATCGATGCTGGGAGGAAAACTTCCAGGCACAGGTGGGTGTTTAGTTTATGGAAGGCTACCACCAAGTCCTGAATCGAGCAAGAATCTTTCTAAAAGTTAAACAGCCAATGACTTAATCTTTCCCCAGTTACCACAACCCACCCAGAAGGGAAAGTCGGAACAGAGTGTGTTCTCTTGGTATAAAAGTCATGCTTTCATACTGAACTTGCTGAGCCTCAAGTTTGCTGTTCTCTTCTTCCCTCTGCCTGAAACTATAATCCCTACCTGCCTTGGCCCTAACACCATCTCCTCCTGCTGGTCTCAGCTTAAATGTTACCTCCTCAGGAGGCCTTTGAGCCCCATTCCAACCCAGCCCTCCTGCAGGCCCCACGTGTATGAGGGTCCCCAGGTGAGGTGACTGTATGTGCCCTAGCCACATCATAGCCCAGCACCCAGCACTGCACCTGGCACAGGGTGAGCTCTCAATATCTGGCAAGTTAAGCAATTTGGTTGTCTCCCTGCAGCCCCTGGCTTAGTGAGAGGCACACACTGGCCTGAGAGCAGAAACCAAGTAGCACCAACCATTCAGTTTTGGCTGCTCTAAGAGAGACCCAGAATAACAGTAGCTTAACAAGATAGACGCTCATTTCTCTCTCATCAGGGATCCAGGCTCCTTCTGTCTTCCTGATCTGCCTAATAGGAAACTTTCACCTCATGGCCCAAGATGGTCCCTTCAGCTCCTGCCCTCACATCTACACTCCAGCCAGTGAGAAGAAAGGGAACAGAGGAAGGACACACCCTGCAAGTCACCCACATTGCTTCTGCTTGCAACCCATTGGCCGGAACTTGATCACATGGCCAGGCTTGGCGGCAAAGGAGTCTGGAAAAGTAGTCATGAGGTGGGCGATCACATGCCAGGTAAGAACCCGTCACCACAGAAGAAGGATGAATGGACGCTGGGGACAGGGGGCCACCCCCAGGCATCATCCTGGCAACTCCCACTGTTCTCTCCCCATAAATGTTTCTCTAACCAGTCACCACATCCTTGTCCTGTGATTTTAACCTCCCAGATGTACTGTGCTCTGCCTCTGCCTTCACCCTCTGCTGGAATGCTACAGTAGTCTCCTCCCTCTCTGGTCCTGCCACCTCGCCACAGCCACAGCCGCCCCCAACCTGTTCTTCACACCTGACAGTCCATGTGGTACGACCCTGTGGTGGGCAATTTGGAAATACATATCGAAATTGCAAATTCATATAGGCTTTGACCCAGCAATTTTATTTCTGAGATTGTATCCTACTATGTTGTCTGTGTGCAGGCAAACTGCTGCTCTGCGTTGTGGTCCCATGTCACTCACTGCGGTGCTGTTTATAATAGGGAGCGATTGGAAACAACCCAATATCCACTCACATGGACTGTGACGAAGTCCTGGCACACCTGTACGTCGGGACCCACCTACTACTTTAAAGAAAGAAAAAAAAGAAGCTCTCTGTATTCTGATAGGAAAGGGTCTTCAGCTGCACTATTAGAAAGATTAGGGGTTGCTGGGGGGTTGGGAGCCGTACCGGGAAGAGGGAATGACTGCTAATGGGTATATGAGGATTATTTTTGGGGTGATACAAGTATTTTAGAATTAGATAGTGGCCATGGTTGCACAATTTTGCGAATATACTAAAGAAGCACAGAACTGTGTACTTTAAGAGTGAATATTTCACTGTCAAATGAAAAAATCCAGGTGTAAAACACCACCATAATATTTTGGGTAAACAAGGAAAATAAGAATCTTCATTCATAATTATTTCACTTGAACTCTGAAAGGTGACACAAAAAACTAACCTGGTAGGTGAATGGAAGAGGCGGTGTGGAGTGGAAGAGACTTTTCACCGTTTACTTTTTATATTTGTTGGTTTGCAAGCTACGTGATTGTATTGTCGATTCAAATGTTTTAATTTAAGAAATGGACCATGCAGTGGCTCCCCACTGCCTCCAGGGTCAAGTCCAAGCTTTCGAGGCCCCAGAACAGCCTGGTCTCTGCCCCACATACTGCACAATCCCCGTGTTCTCCCCACGTGGCCTGGCTGTGTCATCATCCTCTGTCTGGCTGTTCCTTCTCACAAAAATGCTGTTCCCTGAGCTTTTAAGCTATTTACTCCCCAATACAGCCATAGCCACGGAGGGGGCGGGCTGCAGAGTCGCCCGTCATGGGTCCAAATCCAGGCTCTACTGCTTACTGGCTGGACGATGCCAGGTAGCCACCTCTCTAAGCCTGATTTCTTAATGCGCAAAACTCTGTGTCAATTCAAAAAAATAGAAAAATAAAAAGAAAGTAACTGAGAACATCTTTTTTTTAAAATGGGGGCAGGAAATGCCGCCCACCTCGCGTGAGAAGCTGTGTGCGCCTGGCGCACGGTCGGGGCCTGGTAGCTGGTGGGTCTTGTGCTTTGGTTCAATCACAAAGTAAAGAGAAGCAGGGAAGTGGGTGGCGAGAGCTTCTCCTTTGCCTCTGTGCATCTTGGGTCTGGAAAAACTAAACACTTGCTTTCCTGACCTCCCTTCAGTTTAGGCGTGGCCAAGTGGGGGTTCCAGTGATCTATCACTGCGCCACAAACCCCGCCCCCGTGACTTAGTAGCCTTGAATAACCTCTTGAATTTGCTTATAGTTTTGCAAGCCGGGAAATTGGGAAGAGCCAGCTGGGTTGTTGTCTCTGCTCCATGTGGCCCCAGCTGGGAGACCGGGGCTGGAGGACCCACCTCCAGGATGACCTTATCGCCCCGATGTCTGCAGCTTCAGAGCCCCAGAGACCCCTCTCTCCTGGCGGCATTTCCTCCTCCAGGGTTTCTCATGAGATGGCAGCCTCCAGGTAATCTGACTTCTTGCCAACAGGAGGCAGGAGGTAGAAGAAGCTGCCGGCCAGTTAAGGGCCACACTTGCAGCTGGCACACAAGCAATTCTATTGTATTCCAAGCAGCCATAGGCTCTTCCCAGGTTCAAGAGCGCGGAGAAACAGCCTCCACCTCTCGGTGGGGGAGTGTCAAGGGTACCTTGCACGAGAGCATGTGCAATGGGAGATACTGTTGTAACCATCTTTCGAAAAACACAATCTGCCACACTGGGCAGCAGCCTTTAGGGGATTCTGGGAAAGCTTTGACTTTTCTAACGAAAGGCTCCAGATGTAGCTAGTGTTGCCCCATTTCTCCTTTCTTCCTTCCTTGAATAGGGATGTGATGGTCAGAGCTGCAGCAGTCATCTTGCAGCCGTGCGGAAAGGGCTAAGAGAAAAACAGCCATGGCAGCCCAACTCCCCTGAACTGCTAAATCAACACGAGCAATCACCTGCCTCCATGTGTCTTGTTACATGAGAAAAATAAATCCATTTATTCCAAACAGAATTCTAACTGATGTGAGCAGGAGTTTTGAAGGAAGACAGAATGAGTTTGAATCTCAGCCTTTTTGGGGGTAGGAATCTTTGTTCTCTGTACTCTCTCTACTTCAGTTTCTGCATCTATAAAGTGGGGGCAACAATACCCACCTTCAGGAATCTCAAGAGAACCATGTGGAAGACACGTGTGAAAGTGTAGGACCCAGACTCCTTCCATCATGCTGTGCCACCATCTTAGCAGGTAGCTTGCAGACTCAAAGTCATCTCAGGGTGCAAGAGGGCTGCAGAGTTCCAGACATCACATCTGCATTCCAGGCATCTGGAAGGAGGAAGGAAGGAATGGTAGATAGGGATGAATCAACTCCCTCTAAGAATTCTTTCTAGAAGTCCCACTGACACTCTGCTTTCATTTCACTGGCCAGAACTGAGCCATATGACCACATTTACCTGCAAGAGGACCCAGGAAATAGTTTTTTAGCTGGGCACTTTGCGGCCCTCAAGTCATCAGGTTCTGTTACTAAGGAAAAGTGAGAGGAGAGACGTGGAACAGGCAACAGTCTCTGCCAAGCGCTGGGCGTCTCCGTGAGGCTGTTCTCTCCAACTAACTACGTCTCCCACTGCCTCCCGTCCTGCCAGCTCCACTCCAGGCAGGACTGTCCCCTTACTGTCCTGGCTGCCACACGCCATCCCTTTCCTGCCTGGGTGGGCATAGCCCTTCCCTCCTGGGCCCCCAGGGTCCTCCTCTATAAAAGGCCTGGAGATGGCTGTTGCGTCTCAGCCCCACACCCTATCAGACAGCGGCAGCTCCCTGCTCCCTCTCTCCCCCCATCCACCCCCTCCACCTGAGACACACACACACACACACACACACACACACACTCTCTCTCTCTCGGCCCTTTCTCCCCTGCTCAGCTTTACACACACGGCCAGCCCTCTCCCTCCTTCCCTGCTGGAGACGGGCCTCCTCAAGGGAAACCAAAAATGCCAGCCAGATCCTCTCATGCCCAGCCTCCCTTACTACTAGGAGTGATCCCTCAGAGCAGGTCTGCTAAGGGAGTCATCAGTGAATGTCTTCCAGGGCCAGGGGAAGCTTCTGGAAAAAATTTTCCTCCCTGAGGAAAGAGAGAGGTGCGTTCTCTGTCACCCCCTTCCAGTTGTACTGTTGTTGGGGGAGGAGAGGATGCTCGGAGCTAGGCAGCCGCCTTGCGCCTATGAAGAGAAAGTCAGAAGAATCCTGGGGAGGTCAACCCAGGACCTTAATGCGACTGGGCTCTTGGCAGGTTCTTGGCAAACTGCTTGGATTGGTCAGGATCAGGGGCTGCTGCGCGCGAGCGTTAAATAATCCTACTGCATACATGTGATTCAAAGTAACCTTCACAAAGTCCGTGAGGCAGAGACCACTACGACCCCCCCTCACAGATGAAGAAACTGAGGCTCAGTAAGAACCCAGGCGCACACAGCCCACAAATAGGAGTGAGACATGAGTTTGCCCAACACCCTAGCTCGAGCTTTTAGTCATGGAACAACTCCGAAAATGGAGGTTCAAAACCACAAATACATTAAGTGATAGGTCCGGCCACTGCCAACGTGCAAGTTGTAGTTGTTCTTGTCGTTACTGCTGGAACCCGGTTCCGTGGCAGGGGCAGTCTTAGATAGGGATGCGTGACTCCTTCTAAGCCTTCTGTCTTAGTCTGTCCCTGCTTCTATAACCCAGTCTCTGAGACGGGGTGATTTATAAAGAACAGGAATGTATTTCTCACCGTTCTGGAGGCTGGAAGTCCAAAGTCAAGGCACAGGCAGGTTCAGTGTCTGGCGAGGGCTGCTCTCTGCTTCCGAGATGGCACCTTGCAGCTGTGCCCCCCAGAGGGGACAAGGGCTATGTCCTCAACGTGGTGGAGGGAAGGAAGGGCAAAGGGAAGAAAGCCGTGAAGCCGCTTTACGAGGCACTGACCCCATGCACGAGCGCGGGGCTCTCACCACCAAGTCGCCTCCGAAGGGCCCCACCTCTTGATACCATCACATCTGTCATTAAGTTTCAATATATGAGTTTGGGGGATACATTCAGCCCATAGCATCTTCTAAGGCCAGATAAATGTGTGGTTATTAAAACCCACATTGATTTGCATTTTTCATTCCCTTCCCTAAACCCTCTGCAATCGCACCACCGTGGAAAGCTCTGCCTGCTCCTGTTACAGCGAGCTCTTCCATGCCCCCCGCCTTCGCTCGCGCTGTTCCCCCTGCTGCTGATTGCCCTTCCTTTTTTTTTTAATATGGAAACTCCTAGGCATCCTTTAATTCCTAGGTCAAAAGGTCCCCCTGTTAGTAGCTTCCCTTCACTCTCCCTTGTACTCCTGGTAAAGGACTCATTGCTCCTACCACCAGCCCCGAGTGCCTGGAAAGGGCCTAAAATGTGAGTGCTTGTCACATCAAAATGTAGTTACTGTCAACATCTGACTGTCCACAGGCTGAGACCACTTTTCTGATTACAGAGGTGACAGCCCAGCACGAACCTGGGACCAGCCACCTCCCCAAGCAGTCTCACTAGTTAGGCCAAAGAGGAAGCCAGCCACCCCCCAAACTGATCTGCTGGACAAGGGCCAGGGGCCCAGAGTCCCCCCCAGTCCCCCCCACAGCTCGGGGCTATGGATCCACCCACTCCTGTCAACCAGAGCTTACTGCTGCCTTGGAGGCTGAGGTTCCAGAGGGAAGGATTAACTTAAAAACCAGTGAACATACCCAAACATATATATGCTCATCTGCTTATATTAAAGATGGCACTGCAGTACTCAGTTGATTGGATAGCCAAATGTGGGGAAAAAACAAGGCTCGTCTCTATCTCGCATTATACACAAAAATCCAGATAGCTTGCAGATGCAAATGTGAAGGGTAAACAATAATGCTTTAGAGGAAACATAGGAGAACATTCTCATGATCTCAGAGTATTTCTTAAACAGGACACAAAAGGGGCTAACTTTAAGGAAAAAAAACTGATAAAATGGGATGTATTAAAATTAAGAACTCTATCTATCCAAAACCACCATTAAGAGAGTGTAGAGGCAGCCCACAGAATGGGAGAAGATATTCACAATATATACACCCGACAAAGGAGTAGTATCCAGAATATATAAAGAATTCCCATAAACAAATAAGAAAAAGATGAACAACCTGATTATTTAAATGGTCAAAAGACTTGAACAGATACACAAAAGAGAATATTCAAATAGTCAATAGACCATCACATCCCAGAAGCATGGCTAAAAGGAAAAATAGGCACAATACTGAGTGTGGATGAGGATGTGGAATAATCAGATCTCCCGTAGCTGCTGGTGGAAGTGTAAATAAGTACCACCACTTTGAGCAAATGTTGGGAGATAGCTACAAAAGCTGAATGAACACATACTCCATGATTCTGCAATTCCACTCTGTATTGGGGTTGCCAGATAAAATACAACACATCCAGTTAAATTAAAATAATCTATTTAGCATAAGTATGTCCCAATTTTTATTTGCTAAATCTGACAATGCTACTCTTGGCTCTATATCCAACATAGGTTTATGTACATCTGTTCACCCAAAATTGTGTACTAGAACATTCACAGAAGCAATATTTGTAACAGCCCCCACTAGAAAGTACCCAAGTATCCATCAACAGAGTGGATGAATATGTCCACACAACGGAATGCTACACAACAAGGACAAGTGATGTGCAACTACACAGAGCAACGTGGAGACAAATCTCACACAATAATGTTCAGTGAGAGAAGTCAGACGTGGAAGAGAGCACTCCATACAGCTCTATGGATACAACGCAGAAAAACAGGCAAAGCAGATCCATGCAGTTAGAGGTTGGGACAGTGCTTGCCCTTTGGGTAGGGATACTGCCTGCAACAGGGACAATTAGGGGGTTGCTGGGGTGGGTGTGTTCAGTTAGTGAAAATTCAGCACACTGTGCACTTATGATATGTGCACATTTTGGTGCGTATATTTCAATTAAAAGGTTTTTTTCTTAAATAAAAAAAGAACCCTGCTCGTATAGCAGGCTTACAAGTCCTGAAAACATAAGTTTGCACAAGGAGAAAGATGAGGAAAAGAAACATTACAGGGCAACAAAGTCGTGGGCGCAGTGTTCTCTCTTTAATATCCTTTGCATCATGAATTTCCCCTTAACCTTTTTGGTGTTTAAGAAGTAACAAAGCTGGAAGGATGCGGGGCAGTGAGGGACTGGGCACCCCCTTTCCCAGTGCACGATGGGGCAAAGGAAGTGGGCGTTTGCTGAGCACGTGCAGTTTGGCTGTCAGTTGCTCCCGTCATCACACTGTGGCCGAAAAGCAATAAAGTTTTATTAACTTCATTTTACAGATGAGGATGTTGAGGCTCAGAGAGAGGAGATAATTTGCCCAAGTTCCACAGCAGGTGAATCTATCTGGCTCCTGCCTCGACGGATGCTCCCCTAATCCAAACATTGCCCATTTCATCCTACTCAGCCCGTCTTGTGCTCTTCTACTCTGCACAAGGTGCACAGAGAAGGAGATGGGAGTCCTGAGGGTCACACAAGTCCACTCATCTGCTCACACCCGTTCGGAGCATCCTTCATTTGCTCCTCACCCAACAACAAATGTTTTTCATTCAGCAAATGGTTTTTGATGATCTGTTCTAGGTGCCGTTTTAGGTGTGGTGGATGCAAGATTAGACCACGCAGACAGGGCCCTGCCCTTGGGAGGCTGCCACGCTAGAGGAGAAGGACCGACAGTAGACAGGTGAGCAGTGGAACACAGAGCGTGTTAGATGGGGCGGGGCTCTGGGGGAGGATGGAGAGGGATGGGGTGGGGCTCTGATGGGGGATGGAGCAGCATGGGGAGGGGGCGAGGCTCTGACTCTGGTGACCAGAGAAAGCTCCTCTGAAGCTGTGACTTGGAGCAACATGGGTCTCTGGGAGTGATCATTCCAGGTAGCTGGAACAGCAGGTGCAAAGGCCCTGAGGCAAGAGCAGGTTCACTGTGTTTGAGGAAGAGCAAAGAGGCCAAGCTGGCCAGAGCAGAGTGGCAGGAGCTGAGCAAAGAGGAGCTGGGTCTAAACCTGGCCCCCCTGAGGCCATGGTGGGGACCTTGGGCTGTATTCTAAGCAGATGAGAGCCGTTGGGATTGAGCACTGGAGTGAGGAGTGTTGGAAACTGACTGAAGGGGGCCGTATGCATTTCCTGGACCTACCCCAACAAATTACCACAATCTGGGTGGCTTCAAACAACCCACATTTATTCTGTCACCTTTCTGGAGACCAGCAGTCCAAAATCAAGGTGATGGCGTGGCTCTTTCCTTCTGGGGCTCTGCGAGAGGATGCATCCCTCCCTCCCTCCTGGCTTCTGGTGAGTCCCAGCAATCCTGGCATCCCTAGGCTTGTAGATGCATCAGTCTAATCTCGGCCTCTGTCTTCACATCCCTCTGTGTCCCTTCTCTTCTCTTAGAAGATCACTTTTCATTGGCTTGGGGGCCCACCCAGGTAATCCAGAATGTTCTCATCTCATGATCCTTTACTTGATTACATCTGCAAAAGCCCTTTTTCCGAGTGAGTTCACCTTATTTGGGGCCCTTCTTTGGGGACCACCCTCCAACCCACTGCAAGGGGCCAGGGTGGACAGAGGGAGACCAGTTAAGAGGTGAGCAGTGATGTGGCCTGGACTGGTCTGGGAAAGCAGAGTCACGGGCAGGCTCACGAGGTACCAGGAGGTGGAATCCTAGCACCTCACAAACGAGGAGGTACAGAGAATTAAGGAAGAGGGAGATGTTAATGTTTTGGCTTAAGCAACTGAGCGGATCATGATTAAAACAAATCTTTATTTATCCAATTCTATACCACTAAACTTACCTTTCTCCCCAAAAGCAATTACCCCAGTTCCAATTACCCCAGGGGCAAACCCAACCTCTTCAAAGTCGGGTCTGGTTCTCTGCAGAGCTCCAGGAAATACGAGAATCTCTTCATGTGATTGCTAAGTAATTGCTTTTCAACTATAAAAGTAATTAAGAAATGGCACCAATTTCCCTAAGTGTAATGTAATTAAATCCACTGGCTTGGAAAATCATTTGTGATAAACTGAAACAGCAAAAGATTAAGCCACGGGGAATTAGGGAAATGTCTGACATGAGGACAGCGTGTTCTCCCAGCCTTTCCCTTGGTGGGCTCAGAATGTGCTGGCAGGGAAGGGGGCGTGGGGGATGGGGAGGGCCAGGTGCCGGGGTGGGGGGTGTGGAAGTGTTACCTCGGGAGGTCAAAGGCAGCTCGGACTCTGGTCAGAAGGCGGCTAAGGAAGCAGGATGGACGGTGGGGCTCAAGGAATGAAGCTGGACCATGAACCAAGCAGGTGCAATCAGGTCAGGTTGGGTCAGGAAGTTCCAGAAAGGTCAGGCGAGCAGTTCAAGACTAAGACTTGGCTAAAAGGCAGGGGTCAGAGGCCTCTTTTTACTAATAAATGGTTCTAGCTGTCTAGCTGCTTGCACAGAGTCTGTTGCTTAAGGGAGCCAGATTTCCAGTGTATACTGCAACTAGCCTCCTTTTGTGGGTGGCTGTGGCAGAGAAAGAGTTTTCGAGCCAGGCAGAGAGTCCCGGGTTCAAATCCTCACTCCCCTACTTTGGCAAGTTGAGCAAGTTGCGTAACCTTCCGGAGCCTCTGTGTCCTTTCCCTTAAAAGAGCAATCATAATTCCCAGCAAGCACACGGGCAGGAGAGGGTGTCCATGACGTGCTTTGTGAACCGCACAGGCCCATGCAGACGTCCCCCTCCCTCCTCCCTTCCCCGAAACCTCCCTGCAGGGACCCCCGCACCATCAGGCACCTCTCCGTGCACTGGTTCCCTCCCCTTGAAGGAGGCTCCTACTCTTTGAACCTTGCTTTCCTCAAATACAAAAAGAAGAAAAATAAAGTTCCTCTTTCACGGGGGGACAATGAGGATTTAAAAAGCTGAAGCACGAAACAGCGCTGAGAACGCGGCCGGCACAGGGCCCTGCAAGCCTGCAGGACTGCAGAGCTGCTGTTATTATTATTACCAAGAATTCAGAAAGTAGCAAACAAAAGAAGTAAAAATCACCCTAAAAATCCCACCTAGCAGTAACTGTTATTAACAATTGGAGGCTAACCTTCCTGGCTTTTAATATTTAATAAATGCATAGAGTTAATTTTTTTTTAATTTTCAGGAAGTGATCATATACAAATTGAGGGAATCTGGGGTTTTTTAAATTTTGTCTCTTGTTTTATTTTTTATTGAGATAAAATATACATATACAATTTACTACCTTTATCAGTTTTAAGTGTACAGTTCAGCGGTAATAAATCCATTCATACTCTTTTCTTCCCTTCATGCCCCTTTCCCCCACCCTTCCTGGCCTCTGGTAACCACCATTCTACTCTCTCTCTCCATGAGATCCCAGATACGCGTGAGAACACGCTATGTCATGTGACAATATGCCACGAGCAACTTCACACGTTATCACGCTTTCTTGTATGTCATCATCTCAGTGGCTGCCAAGTTATTGTTATCCATGGCCTTAGCACTCCATTGTTTAATCCATTAGCTATTCCATTCACCACTGGCAAATCTAGTCTCCACACTTCCTTTCCACCCAATTCCCACCCTCAGCCCCCCAGTTCTGGCCCAAGTTTACCCCTCTCCAGTTCTGCCTACAGATGTGCATCAGGTAAAATCTAGTTCTAAACATGTCACTCTTGGGCTCAAACACCTTCAGTGGCTCCCCAGTGCTTAACAGTTAAAATTGTATCTTCTTTCCTTAGCAGCCAAAGCTCTTTATAAAACGTTGTTCCAACCTGTTAGCTCCTATGTGTCCTTGTCATACTCCGCACACCTCCTGGAAGACCCTCGTCGCTCTTGCTGCTCCCAGCACCTGGGAGGGAAGGGAGCCCCCTTCCCACATCTGTGTATCTCAGTCATTCCCATCTTTCGAACCCAACCCAAGTTCCTTCCCTTCCTCAAAGTCCTCTCTGCTGCCCCTTGTACCACTTAGGATCAGATGCAACGGGGAGGAAACAAGACGCAATAGCACAGTGACCTGGACAAGATAGAAGTTCATTCTCTCTTGTATAGAAAATGACCAGAGGTAGATAGACAATCTGGGGGCTGATGTGGTAGCTCTTCAGTCCTTGGGGACCCAGGCTGCTTCTGACTTTCTTCTCTGCCATTCCTAGGGTATACACTTATCCTCAGGGTCTAAGATGGTTGCTAGAGCTCCAGACATCACATCCACATTCCTGCCAGAAGGTTTTCGAGTGAGATGGGACACAGAGTATATGCTCTCTCTTTCAGTACTTCCCAGAAGTACTACACAAGACTTCTGCTTGCATCTCATTAGCCAGAACTTGTTCAATCGGTCGCCTAGCTCCAAAGAGGCTGGGGATCGTGGTAATGTGCTCATTACTAAAAGGGAGGGAGAGTGGACACTGGGAGAAATCCCAGCCCTCCACAACTAGAAATAACAGCTCCTTCTTCCGATGCATCTCACGAGCATCTCCTGTAACACGGAGCTCCCACTCCAGGAGGCAGTAGGGTAGAACGAAAGACACAGGCTTTGGAGTCAGACACACTTAGGTTTAGATCCTGGCTCAGTCACTTTGGAGCTGGATGATTTAGGAAAGTTACTTAAGCTCTCTGAATATCTGTGTCTTAAAAATTAAAGGGCAGTGGAGGTGTGGGGGTAGCAGATGTGGGAAGGTACTAGAACAAAGTCTGTGTGTAGAGTGCCAGGGGAGTGCCTGGTACAAGCCTGAGAGATAACCATTAGTTGTCAGCCTCTTCTCGTTGGCATTGTGTCATCGACATCCCTGAATTCTATCTACAACACTGTGAGTGTTCCCAAGTCCAGGCAGCCAGCATGTAGTAAGGCCAATCAGTAATATTTGCTGCGTTAAATTGAATCAAATTGGCCTGACCCTTCTCCTGGGCTTGGTCTGGCCCTGCCTTAGCCAGTGACCTCGCAGCGTTGGGATGCAGAGCATGATGCTGACTCAGCAGGTTGGGGTGCGGCCTGGAAACCTGCATTTTAATCTTCCCAGGATTGCGAATCACTGGATCACATGCCTAATGTCCCTTCTACCTCTGACCACATAAACTCTTAACACAGTGCTGAGCATGCAGCAGGTGCTCAGTAAATGTTAGGTCTTTTTACAATGGTTGTTGTATTTACTATACCCACTGTTGCTGAGTAACAAATGAACCCTAAAATGTAGTGGCATTACACAACCATTTTATTATACTCATGGTTCTGTGGGGTCAGGAATTTGGGCAGGGTTTGTCTCTGTTCCCCAACATCTGGGACTCGGTTAGGAGACTCAAATGGTTGAGGGTTACTCAGGGGCTGGGGTCTTTCTTAGGTATCTTCACTCCCACATTTGGCAGTTGATGCTGCCTGTCAACTGGAACCTCAGCTGAGCTATTGGTTGGAAGACACGGCCTCTCCATGTGGGCTGGATTGGGCTTCCTGACAGCATGGCGGCAGGTTCCAAGTGAGAGTAAACTAAGAGAGCAAAGCAGACGTGCATGGCATTTTATGATCTAATGATCTTTCCTTGAAAGTCACATAGTGTCACTCCTGCCATAGTCACAAGCCTGCCCAGGCTCAAAGGGAGGGAATATACACCCCCAGCACTCAGTAGCAGGAGTGTCAAAGTCACATTATAAGAAGAACCTGTGGAATAGGAGATATTGTTGCAACCATCTTCATAAAATACTACCTGCCACACTATCATAATAGTAAGTAGTAGTAGCTGTCATCGTCATTGTCATGGTCTGTGACCACCCAAGCCAACACAACTCAGTGCTTTGGAGTCAAACAAATCTCAGATCTACCACTTCCCAGCCATGTGACCTTGTCTCTTCCCCTTATGTTCTGAATTTATAACAAAAGGGTGAGATTTCTCCCCCGCCCAGGACCGTTATGAGTCTTAAAGTGAAGGAACATACAGAAAGTTCCTAGGTCCCGGTGCAGGCTCACTACATGGGTATTCTTCTCAGTCCTGCATCCCAGGGATGAATTAGAGCCAGCCCTGCCCACAGACATTTTGTAGCCACAGACATTTTGAGGCATTTGGTCAGGGTCAGGGCCCACGGGCGCCCGACCAGCAGTGTGTGTCCAGGCATCTTCTTTAAAGGACCGTCATGGGCTTTGAAAATTCCCTGGACGACCGCTCTTTGAAGTTACCCGCAGTGCTCTGAATCTCTTTCAGAGTTCATTTCAGCTTTCCCCTAAGAGTCCAGTGAGATATTTGGCTGGGGATATGGCCGGAAAGATCCACAGGAGAGACATGCAATATCTTTCTTCCCCGATTTCCCAGTCCTCGAAGGAAAGGCTGTGTTTGGTTTGAAAACAGAGGGGCTTATCATCAGCCAGGGCCCTGGATGAAATCTTTCCCCCTAAAGCTGAACAAACAGCTCCGGGCTCCACTCACACCCTGCTCTTAGCTCTGAAACCCACTTATCTAGGTCCTGCCCACCCCCAACCCCCGGCTGACCTGACACCCTTGTCTTTGAGGCATATCCTGAGCGCCCCATAGGGCTGGGAGACCTGCCCTCGGCAGCTCTGTCTCCTCCTGGTAGGAAAAGGCAGCTGAACTCAAGTCTCTTTCTACTCCTCATCTGCAAAGTGGGCATGATATTGCCTGCCTCGCCAAACTGTGCCAGGGTGGATGAGATTGTTTTATGGAAAGTGCTGGCATAGTAGGTGCTCAGGGAGCCCTGGCTCAGCTGAAGAGCATATGGCAGAGTGGGATCCAGAGTCAGGCTTGGTTCAAAACCCACAGCCACCACCATTACTGCTTACATCTGGGTGACCTTGGGCAAGTTCATTAACCTCTCTGAGGCTCAGCCTCTTTCGCTTGTAAAGAAGTGATGATAAGATTGCTGCGGAGATTAATACAGTGCTTGTGCACTGTGCCTGACACGTAGGCACTTAATAAATGGTAGTTATTTTTATTAGTTTTTATTATTACTATTTTTATTACTATTATTAATTATTACTATTATTTTTATCATTACTATTATTATTATTAATTCAGTACATTGTTCTATGAGGAATTTTTTAATTATTACTATTATTATTAATTCAGCACATTCCTCTAGGGCAGGTCTTATAATTCATTTATTCCGAACATTTCACATTTACACAATGACGCTACTTAATGTGTTTGTAGATGGAATCCTATAATTTTTTAAGTTCATTTCTATTTTTTAACTGATATTTTTATTGAGACCATTGTGGATTCATGCGAACTTTTAAGAAATAATGCAGAAAGACCCCTCATACACTTGGCTCACTTATTCCCATGGTAACATTTTATAAAACTCTATCATGACCAACGCTGGCATTGATTCAATCCACCCACCTTATTCAGATCTTCCCAGTTTTATTTGTACTCATTTGTGTGTGTATTAAATTCTATACAATCTCATCACCTGTGTAGGTTTGTGTTTCCACCACCACAGTTAAGACACTGAACAGTTCTAACGCAAGAACCCCTCGTGTAGGAATCTCATCTTTTTAAAGCTAGAAAGACCCCTCATTTGATTTTATGAGTCAATGTAGCACATAGGTTAAGAAGGGGCCCAGAGATCAGCGGACCTGCGTTCAAATCCCAGCTCTACAGTTCACAGCTGTGTGACCCTGGGCAGGCCCTCGGTTTCCTCATTTGTAAAATAGGAAAACAACAGCACCCCGTACACAACAAAATGTTCCATAAATGCAAGCTGTTAGTACAGCACTGAGACCAATATTCTGGAAGTTAGCGATGAAGAAACGGAGGTCTCAGAAGAAAAGACACTTGCCCAAGATCACACACCAAGCTGGGGGCACAGCTAAGATGGGAGCCTAGACGGACAATTGCAGCAAGATTCTTGACACGCAGGCTGTGGAGCTTGGCAGTCAAGAGCACAGGCTCTGGAGGCCGCTGGCCTGGGTGAGTCTGCCAAGCATTGACCGAGACAAGTTGCCTCAGCTTCCCCAAGCCTCAGTTGCCTCATCTGCAAAGTGGGAACGACAGGCTATGGTAAGGAGTCAATGATAAATCCAGGTCAAGCAATTAATAAACTAAGAGCACAGTCAGTGTGTGTTTATTGTTGATGTTAAGCCAGTTGCTATTACTAGTTAGTGGCTTGGTCGTAACTGACTTTTTAAAGTAAAATTATGGTAGGAGACCCTCTGGGCTAGGACGGCAAGGGTGGCAAACAAATCAAATTTTACAAAGTATAAGGGAATCGTGGAAGGTTATCTCAGAATCTGAGTGTGTTTTCTTAGAACCCTAATAAACCACCAAACTAAAGATGACCACGAACAACCCAACCTGCCCGATCCTCTTGTGTTGTCAGGAAAGGGCAGCGTCTCTCGTTCCTCCCCACAGAATTTCCTCCTTCCATGGCTGGATTAACTCCTGAATCCCGAAAACTTCTGGTCCTGTGCTTTGAGCCCGTTGCTAAAATGTCATTTCCAAACAAACACAGGTTAAGATCTTTTCTTCTTTCTCTCTCTCTCTCTCTCTCTCTCTCTCTCTCTCTCTCTTCCCCAAGATCAAAGGAAGCATTTGGGCCTTTAAGATAACATTCATTCGGAGAGAGATGGTAATATATAAGATTAATGAAAATTAACATAATCCCTCTGAGTAGAAGAGAGTCTTTGTTCAATCGTTTGTCCTGCTGTTAATTATGCGTTAGGTGGTGATAAATGCCTTAAATCAAGCGATGCCTTGAAAACCATTTAAATGATTTTCACCTAATTAGGTTCCTTGCCTTGTTCTGAGCAGGGGATCCCTCCCCAGCCGTGCCCCCCTCCTTTTGATATGTAATGTGCCAGGGGGAATCGAGGGACCCTGAGCTCCAGGGGGAACCTTTTCTGCCTTCTCCGTCTCTGACCGACCTCAGTGGGCCCACAGTTGCGATTTATTTTTTCTGCGTGGCTTTGCAGCTCCAAGATCAAAAGAAAATTTATCAGTTTCTGTCTCCCTTCAGCCTATTCCAGCCAGACTTTGTGACAAGACCCTATCAGCCTTAAAGTTGAGAAGGCCCCAGCACGGAGGGGAACAGAGAGAAAGAGAGAAGGGCCCTGGTGAACTGTCACTGTCAGATTAGGCGGCGGAAATTGCTGCGTGGCACCCAGCCGGCCTTTGAAGGGGCCTGGGGTGGCAGCAGCTGGGCTGAGGGGAGAGCTGGTTTGTGCAACTCAAAGGCCCAGGGGTCACAGATTCATAAAGGCCCCCCCACTTTGCCTCTCCCTCTGAAGCTGAAATATCATCTTGTGTCTTAAAGAAACGGGTTAAAGGTGCACAGGCTATTCTGGAGGGGAGGGGAGGGGCGGGGGTGGGGGGATGAGAAACAGCAAAGCCTCCTAGAGAGCCAGGCTCCTCAACCAGAGGCATTCCTGGGCCAGGAACTCTGGCCACCGCAGTGTGAGTTTGGGAAGCAAATGAACTCTGCCTCCGGGGAGCCTCCAGGATTGAAATTCAGGGTGTTCTAGCTCCAGTGTTTCTTGCCAGGAAATATGGACATCAGAAGACAATTCATTTGGAGGCAAGTAAACCACCGTCACTGAGCTCCACCTTCCTGAGCTTTGCTTTTCTCTCGTGAGTCTGTAAAGCCCCGCAGGCCCTGTGGTCAGTATGGGATTCAACGGGAATCCCAGTCAAGACCCAGTGGCCATACTACATCTGCAGATTCCCAGTGTCTTTCTGTTTCCAACAGGCTGCAAAATCACAATGTTAAAAACCCTCTCTCGCTGGGTTTTAACCTCTTGCCACCCCCTCTGAAGCCAGAAGATACAAAAAGAAAAATGAAACAGAATCCCTACAGGAGACACCTCTTCTAAGCTCAAGAAAAAGATCCAGTTCCCATGCGAAGTTGGAATCTCCGTTGGAGCTGTCTCCTCCTTTCATCCCAAACACTCCGTCCATTTACAATGGAGAGGTTTGCAGAACCCCCTGAAGTCACAATTATTTGGACATTTTTGGAGCATGTCTGTTAATGATCTGTGATCCGGAGGACATATTTTGAATTAATTATTTTTTTAAACGGCAGTTTGGTTTCCCATTAAGGGGCAGCCCCTGAATGCCATAGCCTCTGCCTTTGTGCTAAATGAACTTTTTAGAGGTTCCAGATGACGCCTGGCACCAGCCAGCGGCCAGCCAGCCAGAGAGGTCAGTTAGCTGGGATGAGACCATCCCCCACGTCACTGTGGCAGGAAGCGGTGCCCTCCTGAGCGAGGCATTTCAGAAATGCCTTTGAGACCTGAGGCCAGGCCAGGCCTCCGTGATCCCTCAGCAGGAGCTAGTGGGAGAAAGAGCCAGTCCCTAGCCCCCCAAGCCAGAGACTGCAGCTGCTTTAGCCCTGCCTGCCTGCCACCACCCTCCCAGCCTGCACTCACTCTGCCTTCCAAGAAGCTCTTCTCCCCGCAACGCACTTTTTTGTTGCGGTAATATATCCATAACATAAAACTTACCATTTTAACTATTTTAAGTGTACCATTCAGTGGCATTATGTACATTCACATTGTTGTGCAACATTACCACCATCCATCACCAGAACTTTCTCATATTCCCAAACTGAAACTGTCCCCATTAAACACTAACTCCCCTTTCCCCTCCCCCAGCCCCGGCACCCACTATTCTACTCTCTGTCTCTATAGATTTGCCCATTTTGGATATGTCATACATTTGTCCCTTTGTGACTGGCTTATTTCACTTAGTATGATTTCCTCAAGGTTTATCCATGTTGCAGCATGTGTCAGGACTTCCTTCCTTTTTAAGGCTGGATAATCTTCCATTGTGTGTATAGACCACATATTGCTTATCCATTTGTCTGTCAACACTGGGTTGCTTCCACCTTTTGGCGAGTGTAAATAATGCTGCTATGAACATGGTGTACAAATATCTGAGTTTCTGTTTTCAATTCCTTTGGGTGTACACCCAGAAGTGGAATTGCTGGATCGTATGATAATTCTATTTTTAATTTCTTGAGGAACTACCATACTGTTTTCCACAGTGACTGCACCATTTTACATTCCCACCAGCAATGCACAAAGGTTCCAATTTCTCTGCATCCTCACCAACCAACGCTTGTTATTTTCTGGGTTTTTGATACTACCCATCCTAATGGGTGTGAAGTGGTATCTCATTGTGACTTTCCTGATGATTAGTGCTGTTGAACATCTTTTCATGTACTTATTGATCATTTGTATATCTTCTTTGGAGAAATGTCTGTTCAAGTCCTTTACCCATTTTTTAATTGGGTTGTTTATTTTTTTGTTGTTGACTTCTAGAAGTTCTTTATATATTCTGGATACTAGATCCTTATCAGATATATGATTTGCAAATCTTTTCTTCCCTTCTGCAGGCTGCCTGTTCACTCCATTGATAGTGCTCTTTGATGCATGAAAGTTTTTAATTTTGATGTAGTCCAATTTGTCTATTTCTTCTTTTGTTGCCTGTGCTCCTTAATCATTCTTGCCTCAAAGTTTTTACTTGTTCTCTCATCTTGAAATACTCAGACTCCACCTATTAGCTGGGCCAACTCCTGTTCACCCTCAAGTCTCAATTTAAATGCCTTCTCCAGGAAGCCGCATCTGATAGCCGCAGCCTGGGATAGGTACCCTTCCTCTTGTGTTCCCATGGGTGACGGGCTTCCCTCAATCACAATACTTAGTGTTTTATAATTGTCTGTTTACATGTGTGTCCCTCCCACCAATACACATATATGCCACTGGACTTTGACTTCTTTGGGACAGGGGATTACATTTTCTAGTTCATTAACCAAGCACAGTGTTTGGCATATGGAAGGCTCCCATTGTTGATGGAAATAAGCTAATTCTGTGGCTTCAGATATTTTTCATCATGAAGACCTATATAAAGTATTTCACATATCCTCACCTGATAGAAATTATATTTTCATATTCATGTTAATTGAGAATATCTATAACAAAAACAGTGAGGTTTTAAAATAAATGTGTTTCTACTTAGTAGTTATAGCTTCTATACTCATTCCATCCACAACAGTGCTAGGTTTGCATTGGAATCCTAAGACTCCCAAAGATCGGGAACAATCACCTATTTTATTAATGGAAAAATTAAGTGTCTAAAGTGGAAAGGGAATTGCCTCAGGGATTTTGGCAATGATATGTCCCAATATACCAACTGCAAAAATCCTGCCCTATTCTCTCCAAAAGATAGCTAGCTTTGTTGGACTCTGGTCCAGACATGAGATTTGAAAAACATGGGGGCTGTGGCATAGAAAGGCTGTGGGTCCACCACTCATTTCTTTTCCTGGACGCACCCTGATTCACACGTCCCAGCCTCACTCGCTGTTAGGTGGGAGGCTGTCGGTCTGAGTTATGGCCCGTGGAATACGACAGGGGGAGTGTAAGCCGCTCAGCCCTGGTCCTTACAAAGCATCCTAGCTAATCCCTGCCTTCCCCTTCCCTTCGAAGGTGAACTTGGCAGCCACATGTTTAAGATAATGGTGTCCCAAGATGGAAGAAGCTGGGACCCCAAACTACCACTTGCAGGAGAGCACTGACATGGGACACAAATGAGGATTAAAACTACAGTGTGTCATGTCCCTGAGGTTTCTGGTTAATTTGTCACCTTGGCATGGCCTAACCTCTCCTGACTAATGCAGCTGCTCCATAAATGAGTAATGTCTGCTAAGAAGGTGCCTTACATGCCAGCAGGTGTCAGACTCCCAGCCCAGTGCTCTTTGCAGCACACTACCTCTGTCAGTGTTAACTAATTTGTGTAATGGGATGTGAAGACTGGTGACACCTTCCCCTGTCCTCAAGCACTTCGTAGTCCTAATGGGAGAGGCTAACAAGCAAAGCAAAGGTTCGGGCACAGGGACATGAGTGAGCCAGAGGTCAAAGTTTACAATGTGAGGGAAAGGGAAGTTACATGTGACAAACCAGAAGGAGGAAAAAGCAGCCCAAATACTTGGATTTTGGAGCCACACAAATCTGGGTTCAATTCTTCCCTTGGCTGCCTGTGCAACTCATGCCAAGTGCCTGGGCTTCAGTTTCCTCATATTTGAAACAGGAAAGCAATAACGACCAACAATACGTATATAATGCGTCACTCTCGGTTTGCTGGGAGAACTGAATGAGTTGTGTGCTGTCCTGTGAATACTGAAGTGCTGTATATCATCTTGTAATTTATGTCTCAGCTGTCTCCCCGCTCAGAGTGTGGGAACCAGAACCAAGTGTTCAGGAGCAAGAGATGCTTTTCCCTCAGGAATAGAGAAAACAAACTGTGCTCCATTAGTTAAAAGTAGCTGTGATGGTCTCTATTTTATACATAAAGAAACTCTGGCTCAGAAAGGTCCAATCACTCAGTCCTGATGACAGTAAATAAAGGAAGGAGCAGAGATTCAAACCCGAGGCTCCTGCTTCCAGCTGACAGGGACAAGGGGTCTCTGTGCCTCCAGCACTTCCCCCAATGTGTGGCTCAAAGGAAGCTCTTGGGAATGTTTGTGGAACCACCGCCCTGGCCACCTGTGACTTCGCCCCACTCCCTGCACTCCAACGTGTCTGCCTCCTGCTCCTCCTCCAATATCCAGGCACACGCCCACCGCAGGGCCTTTGGACTTGCTGTGCCCCCGCCTGGAATGTTCTTCTGCCAGATCACCTCAGGGCATACCTGGCTCTGTTCAAATGTCATCTTCCAAAGAGGTGGCCCTCCCCGTCTAAAAGAGCACCTCGCTCGCTGGCCCCTACCTGTTTGCTTGTCTTCACGGCGCCTATCACCACCTTGTATATTACAGTCACCGCAGTTTGGGTTTACTTTCTGCTTCCTTTTCCTGCCACTTCAAAATAAGCACCTTCAGAGGAGATCTGTGGTATCTCATATTCACTGCTATTTCCCTGCCATATAAAGCAGTGCCTGACGTGCGGCAGGCGCTCAGTAAGTGTTTCTGAGTGAGCAGATGAAGTAAGGAACGAGTTAGGCAGGTGAGAGAGGCTCTTGTCACTGGGCCAGCTCCGAGCTGCCTTCCCTGGTGAGCAATGGGACAGAAAAGCCGAGCTGACTCAGCTCTAGCTGGTCTCTGTTTGAAAGAAAACCAGCAATTCGTTCTCTCTGTGTGCGGTGAACGCAGTGGGCTCCTGGCAGACTCTGCCCCGTTGCCTCTGGTTGGTGAGCTTGGGTCCTGGGCACAACTGAGGGCTCACCCCAACCGAGCTGCTTGATTCTCATCTCCTACAGCATAAAAACGACTCCCCACAGTGCCACAGAGTCCCCCGGGTCAAAGAAACTTGGCATTATGTTTGGACTTGAGTACACTAGAAAGGGGAAAAAGGAGATGCAGGGGTCTGAGATTTTCTGAGAAGAGCTTAAGCCATGGTGCAACAATTGATTTGAGACTGGTAAGTCTGTTTACAATGTAAGTGAACAGCTGCATCTCCTACGAAAATATCTAGTAGCTTAATGTGCAAATAAAATATTTAATAGCTTAATGTGCAGTGATATACATGTTTCGGACCTGATGGTGACATTCTAGAGAGATTTAGCAGGAATTCTGTATTTAACAATGAATGAAAATCCAGAAAGAACTGATAGTCACTGTTTCTCCAGGAAGTTTCTGCTCCATCTCAGAAAACATGGACAAAAGACCTTCTATAAAATTCAATTTAAACTGACCCCTCCTGTCTAAGGAAAACCTCTCTGTTTTCTGGGCTCCTGTGGCTATGGAATGTAAATAGCCTCACCTTACCAGCAAGACACTTTGAAACTGTAAAGTGCTCATTATAAGCAAATTCTTCTGTCCCAGGTTTATCCAATTAAGTAGTGACTTAGTTTCTTTTCATTTTAACCAATGCTGAATCAAAGCATTGGGTCTCCACTTCCATTTCTGCCTTTGAGAAGATCATTTTCATGAGAGCTATTGAGTAGGAAGTTGCTGCTTAAACAAACCCAAGGGACAAGGCTCCATTAGCGATGGCATATTGATAGAAACTTTTCCTAATAATCACAATCCACCTTCATTTTTGTAGGACTTGAACAATGGCAAAGAGATCTCTCCTCCATTCCTGCATTTAACCAACGTACACTGAGAGAGGTAAGCCAGAGAGGAGATACGTGTGCTCATTTTGCAATTATTAATTCAATTTGACTGGTGTTTACTGAGCACCTACTATGTTCCATGTCCCTGCCTCAAGGAGCCACAGTCTGGTCAGGGAAGAGACACATACACAGACACTGGCAACGTGATATGAGAAAGAAGAGTTACCATTTGCTGAGCACTTTCATGGGCAGGTACTGCTCCAAGTGCTGCACATGTGCCAGCCCATTTATTCCTCATGACAAATTGACAAGCTATGTCTGGCAATGAGGAAAGTGAAGTTACTGGAAGTCACTATTCAAATTCTGAAAGTCCATCCTGGAGCCCACATTCTTATCTACTCTAGTGATGCTTCTGACACAGAAAGCACTGCATGGCCTCTGAGAAGGCAGCTCCCACAACCTCAGTGGGGAAGGGGCAGCCAGGAAGGCTTCCCGGAGGTGGAAGTCCTGGGCTGAATCATGTGGGTGGAGTAGAAGTCAACTGAGGGAAGAAAGGTGCTCTGGGCTGAGGAAACAGTATATGCAATGACAGGGAGTGAAACCACTTAGTATGGCCCCTTTCTAGTGTGACCTCTGCTGCCCGAAGCAGAGGGAGGTGGCAGAATGGGAAGTGGCCTGGGTCCACTCACCTGGGTCCATTTTGGGCTAACTACTTCGTATTCCTGGACCTCAGTGTCCTCACCAGTGAAACGGGGTAGCTGATTTACCTACTTCATAGGGACAATATGGGGATCAAATAATAAAACATAGCAAAAGCAATTTTTAAACTCCATCTAAGCAGTTTTTGCAAATAAAGAATGTTTGTTAACATCTACAGATTTCCACTGTTTGATACTTTCACAAAATATTGTTTTCTTATACTCCAGGCAATGTTGGGATAAATTAATTCACTCAATAGACATTTGCTTAACTACAGAAGGAAAGGGAAAAGGGGAAATCAAAGACGTCTTGGAAGTGTCAAGCTGGGAGGCTTAAAGTGTTCTCATTCCAAAAATTTATTGAGTGCATCTTGTGGGTGATACATGTTGATGCTGGAGACTCAGAAATAAGGCTGATAGTATCCATCGAGATAATTTTAGCTCCTGTAACAAATAAACTCCCACATTTTAATGACTTAATAAAATACCTCCACTCTCTTACCAATCCCTCACAGATACACCTGTCTGTGGGCGTGGGGTCTGCTCTCTTCCATGGGGTCATTCAGGAGCTCAGGCTGACAGAAGCCCTTCCATCTCCCACAGTGGCTTCGCCAGTCACCTGGACTTTGACCTCTGGCTGGGAGACAGGAGGAGACGTGGTGGAGGGTTATTCCAGAAGGGTTGCAGGCCAGGCCTGGAGGCGGCCACAGCACTACCAGTCACACTCCAGTGACACAGGCACAGGGTCCCCTGCAGCTGCCCGGGGAAGGGAAACCAGGTTTGGTGCAGAGCTGGCTGCCTGTGCCAACTGACTCTGCCCTCCACTGGCTCAGAACCCAATCAGAAAATAAATTAAGAAAACAATTCCATTTTCAATACCATCAAAACAGAATAAAATACCTAGGAATAAATTTAACCAAAGAAGTGCAACACTTGCACACTGAAACTACAAAATACAGTTGAAAGAAATGAAAGACAACCTAAATAAATAAAAAGACATCCTATGTTCATGGATTAGGAGACAATGTTAAGATGGCAATATTCGCCAATTAATCTACATCTGATCCAATGCCTATCAAAATCCCAACTGCCTTTTTTGCAGAAATGGACAAGTTGATACTAAAATTCATATGGAAATGTAAAGGACCCAGAATAGCCAAAACAAACTTTAAGAACACAAAAAGAACTCACACTTCCCAATTTCAAAATTACTACAAAACTACAGTAATCAATATGAGGTATCTAGAAAATACTTCATGTTGTTAAAATAAATCAATAAATAAATTGTACTTCTCCCAAATTTAAAACTTTTCTGCATCAAAGGACACTAACAAGAAAGTGAACAGATAACCCGCAGAATAGGAGAAAATATTTGCAAATTATCTGTCTGATGAGGGTCTGGTATCCAGAACACATAAAGAACCCTTACAATTCAACAATAAAAAACACTTTTTTATTATATTTACATAACAATAGGAAAAGGATTTGCATAGACAGTTTTTCAAAAAAGATATACAAGTGGATTGTGCAAATAAGCACAAGAAAAGATGCTCAATCTCACAACTCATTAGGGAAATGCAAATCAGAACCACAATGAGATACCACTTCATACCTGGCAGGAGGGTGGCTATCATCGCAAAGCCAGATAGTAACAAGCATTGGTGAGGAAGTGAAGAACCTGGACCCCCAATGCATTGCTGCTGGGAATGTAAAATGGTGCAGCTGTTTTAGAAAACAATTGGGCAGTTCCTCAAAAAGTTAAACATAAGAATTACCATGTGACCTAGCAATTCCACTCCTAGGGCTATACCCAAGAAAACTGAAAGCATATTTCATGCAAAAACTCCTATGTGAATATTCATAGCAGTATTATCCATGATAGCCAAAAAGTGGAAATGTCCTAAAACCTAAATGTCCGTCGATGGATGAACAGGTAAACAAGATGTGGTATATCCACATGATGGAATATTATTCAGCCATAAAAAGGGAAGAAAATCAGATACTTGCTCCAACATGGATGAACCTTGAAGACATTATGTGAAATGAAAGAAACCAAAGATCACATATTGTATGATTCCATCTATGAGAAATGTCCAGAATAGGCAAATCTATAGAGAAAGAAAGCAGATTAGTGGTTTCCAGGGACTGGGGGAGGAGGAAATTGGGAGGGACTGGTAATAGGCATGGGAGGTTTTTTGGGGGGTGATGGAAATGTTCTGAATTAGTGATAATGATTATACAGCATAGTGAATATACTAAGAACTAGTGAATTGTATACTTTAAAATGGTGAAATTTATGTTGTGTGAATTATGTTGCAATGAAGTTTACTCTAAAAACAAATGTGGGAAATTACAGTACAGTGTGATTTGGGCAATGGCAGGTCACTCAGGGGAAGGGCCAACTGAAGGGTAGAGACAGCAGGAGGGCAGGGAAGGCTTCCTGGAGGGGGTGACATCTGGGTTGAATTTTGAAGGATGAGTAGGAGTTTATCAGGCTATGGGAACAACCTAAGCAAAGACACGGTATGTTCAGAGAAGAAGCTGCTCGGCCTGGCCGGGGGAAGGAGGATGTGGCTGGAGCACCAGAGGGGAGGCTGGGGAGGGAGCTGTCCCGCTGCTGAGACCAGGGACATAACATCCAGCCCAGGCCTATCCTCTTGCTAGAAGCTTTTACACACTTGTAATTTTTATTTAATTATTTGTGTAACTCTGCAATCAGGGGGTCTTCCTGCTAGACTTTCAGCTTCATGAGGGCAGCCCTGGGTCTGTCTGTTCACCACCTTTGGCCCAGCAGCCAACCCAGTCCAGGTCGAGAGGGTGCCTGGAAAACTTACACTCGTTGTAGGCCTAGATGTCCTTTGGGCTCTCCTAGCCCCCAGCGGACCTGGGCGCCCTACACTGCAGGTCTGGCTACATTAGCACATCGTTAAAGCCACTTGCTTCATAGAGGTGGACCCTCACTCCTCAGGCCTGACAGCACAGGGACCCTGATGCAGGGAGCCAGCCCAGACCCTCTCAGTACTTCCAAACGTGGAGGCAGGAAGTGAAATTTTTTTTTAAATTTTTTATTCCAAAATATTCTGGGAGTACGAATGTTGAGGTTACATATATTGCCTGTGCACCAAGCAAGTCATAGCTACAAACGTGCTTATGGAGAGCAAGTGAAATTCTAATGAGATGCAAGCACGAGGCAGATGCAGAATTCTCTAATTCAAGCCACTGCTCCTCCAAGGTCAAGATCCCCTGTCCCCAGATTCTGCAGCCACCTCCTGTTGAGCCAATCAGGGGACGAAATACGCCTGACTTGTTCATGCAGAATACATTTGTCTCCTAAACAAATACCAATCAGCAAAAAACAGCCCAAAGTTAAATACACTGACCTCAAGATAAACTTAAGTAAGCTGTTGTGTTTGGATGTGTGGGGCTCTCTCCATGCTGTTTCCTTTCACAGGGAGGGGGAGGGGAGGCCCAGGAAGGTTCCTGCTTGCTGGCTGGTTTGTCAAGGCCGCTGTGCATGCCCAGAACTGCTGGCTGAGGGGCCTGGTGGGCTCACAGCTCAGGAAGCCCCCACCCCGGGAGTGGGGGCTGAGCTCGGCACAAGGAAGCATATTCACCTGCTCGACCCTTCCCTCTGCCCAGGAGTCTTCTGGGGCCACCCGGTGCAGTTGGACATTCAAGGCCACCAGAATCTGGCCCTGCTCATGTAGTGAGTAGTCCTCTCTGAGCACAGGTCCTGGTATGGGCTGTGGGGAAAGGGCCCACAGGGGAGCCGGGGCTGTGCTGGGCTGAGGCTGGAGGGAAAGGAAGACTCAGACTTGAGGGGTTAGGATTGTGGGTGGCATGGCTCCTCGGGGCGCCCTTGCACCCCGTGTAGAGCTTGCCATATAACAGTAACAGCTGCCACTTTTGTATGCGTCACCATTACATGCATTTTCTTATGTCATGCTCCCATTAACCCTCCAAGGTAGGTGCTGTTATTATTCCCACTTTTCAGATGAAGAAACTGAGGCTAAAACAACTTGCACCAGGTACCACGTCCAGTAAGTGGCTGAAGGGAGATTCCAATCCAGGTCTGTCTAATTCCACAGCCCCTTCTATTTGCCACTAATGCTACACCACCTGCAAGCACAATCCATGGTCCCAGTGTGCCTGGGATGGAGGGGTCTGCCCACACATGAGACTTGCGGTGCTGAAACTGGCAGTCCCAGGCACACTGGGTTGGTTGTTCACTGTGATAGGCTGAACAATAGCATGCCCCACCTCCCCCCTCCCAAAGATGTCCACGTCCTAATCCCCAGAACCTATGAATGGCAAAAGGGACTTTGCAGATGTGATTAAATTAAGGATCTTGGGGGGATTATCCTGGATTATCTGGGTGATCCCAGTGTAATCACAAGGCCCCTTACAAGAGGGAGACAAGAGGGTTAAAGTCAGAAGGAGATGTAACATGGAGGTAGACGCTGGAGTGATACAACTGTGGCTTTGAAGATGGAGGAAGGAGCCACAAGGCAAGGAAGGCGGCCGGTCTCTTGAACCTGGAAAAGGCAAGGAATGGATTCTCCTCTGAGGCCTCCAGAAGGAACCAGCCCTGCCAACAGCTTGTCTGTAGCCCAGTGAGACCCACTTCAGACTTCTGACCTCCTAAAATGTAAGATTATGAAATCTGTGTTGTTTTAAGACAATAAATTTGTGGTCCTCTGTTACAGCAGCCATGAGAAACTAAGACAGACACCCTACCTGCCTCCAGGCATGGCCTTACACCCTGTTTTATTTTATTTTTCCAGGAGAAGGAGCAAAGGTTTACATACGGTGTCAGAGCCTGGAAGACTCTGCACTCACTCTCTTGTGCGTCGTCCCCTGAACGCTTCTGGACAGCAGGTGTGGGACATATTATTATGATGACTCTGTTTACAGACGAAGAAACTGGGTGGGAGGAGATTAAGAGGGTCAGTGAACTCCATGTACCCAGATCTAACAAGCTCCCAGCTCCCCATACTCAGCTGGTCCAGCTCTGGCTCCAGAATTTCACCCCTGGGCCCACCCCAGAGCTTGGGGCCCTGTTCCTCATGGACTGGTCCTGTTCCTTCCTTCCTCCACACACTCTTTCATTCATTTGTTCAGCAAACACTGAGCGAGCCACTTCGCAGTGCCAGAACAGCCTGGACACTGGGGATTCAGAGATGAGCGCAATTACACTTTGCCCACAAGAAGCTCATAACGTAAGAGGCCAATGGGCTCCAAAGTGGGGGGAAATGCACGCCAGGAAATATGCAAGATGATGCACCAGGGTGTGGGAAAATGCATAAGAACCTCTACCTACACTTATTTGTACCTAAGGGGTAGCAAGAGTCAGGAAGTTAAGCCATGCTGTATTTGATAAGAAAGTTGATGCTGGTGCCCAGGAGCCCACCGTGTGTCTGGTAGGTTCACGTGAGCACCGGGAAGGAAGAATGAAGGCCCCGCATGCAGGCTGGGGGGTGTGGGGGGATGATGGAGGCTCACCCACTAGCCTGCTCAGTGTTGGGTGGTGGTCTGTGTCCTTGTGAGGTGGGTTTGCAACTTCATATTATCTAGTTAGTTACGTGGACACTCAAGTGGAGCCACAGCTGAACAAAATTCCTGCAAAGAAACAACAGATTGAAGACAATACTAAACATGGAAGCTTTAGAGAATGAGAAAACAGCAGATTTGGTGTTTCTCCTTCTCCAAGTATGAGCTTGTTGTCATCCCTTAGGTAAAAACCCTGACAGTCTGATCAGAGGCAATGGAAGTCAGAGAGAGAGAGAGAGAATTCATCAGGAAAAAGAGCTAAATACAGGTGCACACCCAGTATCATTAACGGTCCTCTCCATAAATAACATTGTGCCTGGGGATGTTAGTTAAAGATTATATGAAGTAATATTTTTTAAGCACCCAAAACATTATTAAAATTTTTAAAATATTTTTTAAAATTCTTCTTGAAATTTCTATTTTCGTGTAAGGTTTATAACATTCATAGTATATTAGCAGTTATTATACATATATAACATATAGAGAAACAAATATATGGAGTGCATGCTAAATTTCTTTATGGAGTAAACGATTTTTTAAATGGAACCAAAAGCCAAAGAGGATGAAAGATATGTCAATAAAGAAGTAGATAAAAAGTTATAGGTTCCAGTTGAGCAATGCTAGCTGCCTACTCTCTATCTGTTCTTTTCTTCTTTACTAAGACAGCACTGATTTTTCTTTCTGGGTGTCAATGTGCCTGCTAAAATTCTACATTCCCCAGCCTCTTTTGCAGTTAGAGATTACCATATGGGACACTTGGTTATCTATTACAATGCAATAAACCAACCCCATACCTAGTGACTTAATATTTATTTCCTCTACAAATCTGAATGTGGGCAGGGCTCAGCAGGGATGGTTCATCTTGGCTCTATAATGGCATCAGCTGGGGCAGCTCAGCTGGGGCTAGAGGATCCATTTCCAAAATAGTTCACTCCCATGGCTGGCTGTGGGATAGAAAGTCTGGGGGCTTAAGTTCCTCTCCATATGGGCTTCTCCACAGAGTGACTTGGACTTCCTCACAGTGTTGTGGGGAGGTTCCAAAAGCAGGGATTCCAAGAGATAGGAAATGGAAACTGCCACTTCCTTAAAGTCTGGACCTAGAAACTAGCATAGCATCACTTTTGCTGTCTTCTATTGGTCAGGTAGTCACAGAGCCCACCCATATTCAAGAGGAGAGGACATAAGCCTTACTTCTCAATGAGGGCAGTGGTCATCTTTAATCTACCATTACATGTAAGTAGAGCTTTCTGGGGATGCCTAGGAAAGCCTTCACATTCTTCTGTACTGTTGTTTCCTTCATCCTTTCCCTAGAACTCAAATGGGAGACATGGGGTGGAACAGCCATCTGGTAACCAGGAAGCAGCTGTGTTAATAGTTGCCACGTACTAGAGATGGTGGAGCAGAAAGACAGAGGGAGCCTGAGTCTCTGGGAGCATCGCTGAGCCAGGACTGCCCATTTCTAGACTTCTTGTTATGTGAAAAGACATACACTTGGTTAAGAACCTCTAGTGATATTTCTGTTTCATGCAGCCAACCACAGGTCCTAACTCAGTGTGCCGTGTTCAAGGTGCACAAAGGAGAAAGGACGAAAGGACTTCATGGGGAAGTGACGTTTGAGTCAAGTCTTGAAAGATGAGTAGAGTCAAAAGATTTCCCATGGGCAAAGGCACAGAGGGGCACACTCTGATTCTCCCTGAGTGTGTGTGATGCCCACCTTCTAGAACCCCTGACTCTTCTTGGGCCCCTGAGACTAAGAACCTGGACTTTGTCCAACCAAATAAACCATCACCTTCTCCCATTCAACGCCCCCACCCCCACTGCTGCTGGGTCCACTCCCACCCATTCTTCTCACCCCCATCCTGTTTTGGCAGAATATGTGCTGGACAAGTAGTCGTTATAAGGGAAAGAGCAGGAATTGGGCACTGCTATGGTCTGAATATATGTGTCCCCCCATCCCCTGCAAATTTCTGTGTTGAAATCCTAACCCCCAAGGTGATGGTATCAGGAGATGGGGCTCTGGGAGGTGATTAGATCATGAGGGGGAAGCCCTCAGGAATGAAATTAGTGCCCTTATAAAAGAGGCTCCGGAGAGCTGCCTTGTCCCTCTCACCATGTGAGGCACAGTGAGAAGGCGCTGTCTGTGAACGAGGAAGTGGGCCCTTACAAGACATGAAATCCGCCAGCACCTTGATCTTAGACTTCTCAGCCTCCGAAACTCTGAGAAATCAATTTTTGTTGTTTACAGGTCTATGGTACTTTTCTTGTAGCAGCCCGAATGGACTAAAATAGTCGCCTTCTAGGAGCCAGGCCCTGGGCTCTGTGCTTCATACCTGTTATCTCATTTAACTCTTGCAACCACCTTGAGATATGGACACTTGTCCCCACTTCACAGGGGCAGGGGGAACTGAGGCTCAAAGAGATTAGCAACATATCCAAGGTCACAAAGCTAGTAATGGAAGCAGCTTGGCATGGAGTTCAGGTCTGCCTCTGTCCCTTCAAAGCATGCTTCCATTCCAGTCCCCCATTCTGCTTTCAGAAGCCTTGGACTCAACTTCCAGCCCAGGCACCCCCACTCTATGTGGCTTAAGTAAATGGATTTCACCTCCTTGAGCTTCAGTTTGTCCTTCTCTAAGGTGAGAGGGTTCTGAGGGCTGAATAGGAGCTCTCAAAGGAGGCTTCTACCCTCAATATCCTTTGATCCTTTGCAAGCTCAGATAACATCCAGGTTTATAAAAACAAATCATCATCAAACGAACTTGTAATAAAATTCCAAAGCAATATGGAGGGAGGATAAGGGCTGTAAATCCACAGGATGTCAATTCCAAGTTGAATACAATTTACAAGAATATGGTTCAAATATCACAAGGTCAAAACAATTTTGAGCTTTCCACTATTTACTAACATACCTCACTTCATAAACCTTTCCAATCCACGCTGCACTATATATATACAGGAGGGCCCATTTTAAAACGGCCCTATTTAATTTGATGTGGCTTTAAGTGAGCCCTGTTAGAAACATGCTACTAATTTTGGACTTTTGTGTTGAGGGGAAAATGTGACTGAAGCTTAATCCAATTTTCTAAAACCCAAAAACAGCTACGAGAAAAATCGGCATGAAGGACGATGGCAGTGGTTGCCTCAGAGCAGTTTCAGCTGACCACTAACTTGTCCTGCTGGAATGTTCCACACCAATAAAATGTTAGCCCTCAAGCATGAGGGAAAGTCAAGCCATGAGCACGGCTCATAGTGTGGCAAGGAAACTTGGGAGTAAAGTTAGCTTAGCTGGTACAGCTGTCCTCAAGAAACTCTTTCTGGGGGACATTTCTGCTCTAACTGGCTGCACGGAGGATTCTCAATATGTATTCAGCCGATCTTAGAACTAGATGGCCAGCGATAACAGCATTTATCATTTGTTGAGCAGCTCTCAAGGCAAATTCTTTGGGTTGCCTAACTGCAGTTTCCCCTTTCTTCCGAGGCCCTACCCCATCGGCACTCTGCTAAATCCAGACAGGTCTGAGCTGAACATGGTGGTCTTATCCTCCTTGTTACCGATTTGTTAAGAGGTAAGCATGTGTGGCTTGTGTGGCGTGTGTGGCAGACTGTGTTTTCCAAAAATGATTGTACCAGTATATATGCCACAAGGCATGCCTCCCATGGAGAGGTGGGGGTCTAGGTGGCCTCCCTTTGAATTTGGGTGGGCTTGTGTCTATGGAGGAGGAATTCAATGTGACTTCTAAAGCTAGGTCATCAAAGGTAATCCAGTTTCCACCTGGTTCTCTTGGGATACCTGTTCTTGGAACATAGCCACCATACTGCAAGGAAGTCCAGGCAGCCTGTGGAGAGGTACACACAGAGAATAACCAAGTCCTTGGCCCACAGCCCCACCTGAGCTCCTAGCCAAGAGCCAGCACCAACTTGCCAGCCATACAAATGAGCTATCTTGAAACTAGACCCTCCAGCTTCCAACTGAGCCACCCTAGCTTATGCATGGAGCAAAATCAAGCTTTCCTTGTTGAGCCCTACCCAATATGCAAATTCATAAGCAAAGTAAAGGATTATTGTGGTTATAAGTCGCTAAATTTGGGATGACTTGTTATGACACAGCTATAGGTACCCACAACAACATATGATCTGTCCTAGCAAATAACTTGAGGGGAAGACTGATAGGGCCCATCCCGGAAATATTTCTTTACTCTTCAGAAGAAATGCACACAGAAGAAATGTCCTTTCTTTGCCTCTAGGCATAGCTATGTGAGAAGCTGATGTCCAGAGCTATAGCAGCCACCTTGTACCATGAGGGGAGCTACTGAAAACGCTGAGGATGGCACAGAGGCAAGATGGCGAGAACCCCATCTGTGTCAACATTGTCGAGCTGCTGAATTAGCCAACCCTGGGACATCAATACCTCCAGACTCCCTTTTATGTGAGACAGTAAGTTAACTATTGGTTAAGCCAGCTGAGGATGGGTGTTCTTTTACGTGTAGCTAAATGCATCCTCACTGATTCATGTAGTATGTACTTTACATCACTTTATTTATTTGTGACAACAATCCTGAGAGATAAGTATTAATACTACCAATTTTTGGCTGAAGAAACAGGCTTAGGCTTAGCAAGAGTTAAGTAACTTCTCCAAGGTCATTTACCAGAATTGGGGGGACCAGAACTCACACCCAGGTCCGTCTGACTCCAAAGCCCATGCTTCCCCCCCAACCAACCCCCACACGTCTTTGTCATTGTCTAGTGGAACAAGCAATGACCTGAAAGTCAGTGTTCCTGGGTTGAATTCATACTTTTCCCCAATCTCTGTGTGACTTTGAGAAATCACCTCAACTCTATGAGCCCCTGTTCCCTCATCTTTAAGCTTTACAGGGCTACTGAGAAGTTCAAGGGTCCATTTCATTTACTAACATGAAAAATATTTGGATATATTATAGAGATGTATTTTTCATCTCCTCTGGCTTACTGTAAATCTTACTGCCTGTGAGCCATTCTGCTGTACGGCTCAGGGAATGGGAGAACGTGAAGAGGGCTTGACCTAGAAGTCCTTGCTAGGCAGGAAGGAGAGCAAGCTCAAACCCATCTGGCTCTCTAAGAGGAGGAAGAAGGAGGCAGGACAGAGAAGTGACAGGCCCATGACTTTGAGGTCAAAGTATCTAAATAATTTTGAGAAAACTGGACAACATCAAGCTCATGATCTACTTGCCCGGGCAGAGACAGAGGAGACCTCAAGCCTCGAGGAGAAGCTGCACATTGCATCTGGTGCGACCTCCAACATGGCGGCCAAGAGCAATGGTGCAGCATTGGCAGAGGGAAGGTCTAGATGCAGACCCCGAGGAGGTACTGCTTAGTCCCCATGATCAGTGAGGGTGCAGGTTCCCAAATGCCCTGGTGAGGTGAGAGAGGACCAGGGCACTGACAGGGTGCATTTTAACCAGGGGAATGGCAAAGAGATTTGTGGTTTGGGAAAATCTGGAGGGGCAAGGTGAAGGCTTTGGGGAGAGGTCAAGATCTGAGGCACAGAGACTGGAATGTGAAACGGTCCAGAAGAGAGATGGCAAGGACCCTGGGCTCAGGCAGAAGCCCTGCAGAAAACAGCTAAGGGGGGCCAGATGCAAGATATATGTAAGCAGCAAGCCCTGTCTGCCTCTGTTACTGGCTTGGCATCTGCTCTTGAGCAGGAATCATGCCCTCTCTGAACCTCAGTCTCTTCTTCTGTCAAATGGGGATAGTAATACCTACCCAGCAGGGATGTCAGGAACATTAATGCGATCACAGCTAAAGCACACAGCACAATGTTTATCCCATTACATCTGTTATTTCCTGCCCCCAACTATGAAAAGACTTGTTTTCAAACAGTACTGGAGATGTCTAAGAGAGGTACACCTGTCTCTACTGCTGTTAGGAAAACAAACAGAAAGCCTCTGTCTTCCAGTTGGAGAAGAAATTACCTTTGAAGCAGCAAGTGGGGATCTGCAAGGCACAAGAGAATTTCATTGCAAGTCTATAAAAAGGCACTCAGAAAGAAAACCTTCACATGAGGGGCCTTCCCAACCAGATCCAGATGTGTCTCGAGAACAACGTGACTAAACAATTAGGCCAGACCCAACATCACCAAACTAGAATGTTCGCTCCTTCCACTTAACGGTGAGAGCTCAGGCAGGCTCCTAACTTCTCAGGCCCTCAATTTCCCCATTCAGGAAGGGGAAATGCCTTTTACATTACCGGGTTGCCGTGGGGCCTAATAAATCCTGGGCATGGCACCCCTGGGTGACTTTGGGCAGGAGATTAATCATCCAAAGCCTCAGTTTTCTCATCTGTTAAATGGGCTTAGTACTTCCTTCCTGTCTCAAAAGCTCATTTATTTTTCCAAGTCTGAAGAATAGAGCAAGTCTCTGCCAGATATCAGGCTCAGCTGTACATGCCAGGTTTGCCACCAAAAACACAGACATAGCAGCTGCGGTCATGGGGCTTAAAATCTCAGGTCAAGCTCACCTGCGAGAACAGCGCAGACTCCAGGGTGCAGACGCAGTTGGATGTTATGGGCAAAGAGCCTCTGGAACACGCCTGCCCAGGTTGGAATTCTCACTTTACAACCAGCTGGCCAATGGACCTTGGCAAGTCACTTAACGTTTCTGTGCCTCAATTGCCTCATCTGTACAATGGGGATAATTCTGGTTCATTAAACTGTTGTAAGAACCCATCGAGGTAAAACGTGGAAGGCCCTTGAACAGTTACCTATGTGTGCTCCTTCCCAGTCCGATTTTCTAGTGTAAGGCCCTACCCAGCCTGGCCCTGGTCCCCTTCTTGTCTCATTTCCGAATAATTTCCGGCCATGTACAGTCACCCAAAATCTAGTGACACCAAGCTACTTCTGGATTCCAGAAAAATACTTTGCTGTTTCAAGCCTCCACACTCATGCTCAACTATTCCCTTCGTTCAGATCATACATCTGTGTCACATTCCACCTGGTGAAATCTCCCTCCTCCACCAAGCCCCAGCTTAAGCATCGCCTCCTCCAGGAAGGCCTCCCTGATTTCAAAGCCAATAGCATCCCTCTCTCTTTCTCCTCTATGGTTAGTGAAGGCACATCTGCAAATTTCTAGTGGCACAGGCTGAATCTTAACCATCTCTGCACCTCTCTGGCCATTCCCAGGGCCAGGACATGTGGCCACCCTGTCAGAGCTTAGAGAACAAATGGACAGATGAATGGAGTATGCAATCATAAAATTTCTCATGAAAACATGGGTATTGGGAGTCTTTAGGAGGTGGGCAGGTGATCAGCTCCATCTTACGGATATTGAAACTGAGGTTCTGTGAGGCTAAGATATTTACAAACTCTCACGGTCGTGAAGTAGTGGAAGTACAGCACCCTGGCCTTGTTAGCGCTCAGCGCTCCAGCGGCGGCATGCACGTCGGGGGCAGCCGCCCCGTCTCATCCCGCCTCAGTGCAGCAACCGTGAGAGTTTGTGAGTAACTTTCACTGCTTTTTCTGGGCACGGATCAAAATACAACCCACCCACACAACTCCTCTTTTTAAGACAACGGCACTGTATAATTCATATTACTGGCCAACTTGGGGGGGGGTATTTGTTTGTTTGATTTTTGTATGTTTTACTTACTAACTTGTCAGGAAAAGCCCTCTAGAGAGTTATATAGAAATCTAATTTTTAAAAGATTAATATTCCAAAAATGTATGTGTCATAACTCATTCAACCTTTCCAGTCCCGATGGACTTTCTCAGATTGCTTCCAGGTTTTTGCCGCCACAAACAGTGTAGCAATAAGCATCCTGTTCCTATGTCCGTACGTTCTGGGGTTTCCATTTCTGCAGGATAGATTCCCAGAAGTGGGATTGCTGGATCAAAAGGAATGTGTATTGCTAAATGTTAATACATACTTACAGATTATATTTTCAAGAGGTTTTGGCAATTCCCAAGGACCCAAACATTAAGTCCTGGTCCCACAAATGCAATATCAGAAAGGACTGTCCTCCCTTCTGTAATCACAAAGCCCGCCAGACATCCGGAGAGGGGCCTCCTCCTTTGAACCCAGCTGGCCGGGTTTGCAGACGGTGTGGAGCACGCAGGGGCTGGGGGTCTCTGCTCAGTGCCCAGAGCAGGTCACTCAGCCTCACTGAGCCTGGTTCCTTGTCCACAGAAGGACCCAAACCCAGCCCAAATCACTTCACAAGCATTTGGCTGGAGTGAGCAGACCCGGGAGGGCACATTGCATGCTGGGGACCTGTTCCACCTGCTGGAATGGAAACCCCACCGACTCCACTGGTCTTCCTGACCAGACTGCTCTGAGGACTGCAGAGGCCACAGCTTTGGGCGGCTTCAGGGTACTTGGCACTGTAAGGGCCCGGCAGGGGGCTGGGCTCAGCAGGTCTGTCCTTCCTCCCTTTGGCTGGGTTGGGCACACTCTGCCCTTTCCCTGAGGCTGGACTGTTGAGGTGCACTTGCTCTTACCTTCTCCTGTTCCCTCCCCGCCCACACCCACTGCACCCTTCCAAGCCTGGGCTGTCGTCCTGAGCGAGGGTCCTTACCCACTCTCCTCCTGGTCGCAGAGTTGGCTCATCTGTCTCATCAGTTCAGCAAAATAATCATAATCATAATAATAATAACAGTGGCTAATGTCTGTTGAACACATACATGTGCCAGGCACTGTGCTAGCTCTTAATGTGTATTAACATGTCTACACCTCAAAATAACCATTGAGATCCCCTTTTACAGGGGAGGAAACCCAGGCTTGGCAGCTGGCTCGGTGTCCTTTAGCTCCTGCTGTCTGGGTGCATTTCATGAGCCCCAGGACCTGCCTAGTCCAGGCGTCTGTGTGCCTGTGGGAAAAACCTAGGCTCACCTAGGTCCACCTAGGGAGGCCAGACTGAAGTGGGGCCTAAAGTCCCAGGCAACCTGAAGGCCTAACATGTCTGTTCCAGGCTGTCCCTCCCTGGCTCCCAAATTCCAAACAGAATCAATCTGCTGGTGCAGGTTCAGCCACATTACATGCTTGCAGCAAAACATCTGTGCACTGGCGCATCTATGCATTGATTCTGCCGTCATCTGGGGTACCGACCACGTGCTGGGCACTGGGGAAACAGGGATGGAGTTAAGCCAGCGCCTGCCTCCAGGGGAGTCCAGAGCAGGGAAGACAGTGCCACCACAATGTGCTCAGCACTTCAGGAGGCCAGACAGACCCCCAACCCAGCCTGGGAGCAGTCAAGGAAGACTTCTAAGGGAAGTGAGACTCAAGGGAAGAGGTAGCAGATTCCTTGTTCCTGGAGGAAGGCACAGCAAGAGCGAAGGCCAGGAATTTCCTCAGGAGAAGCCCACTCCTGGTGGCCACCCCAGCACTGGACATGTGGCTGAGGCCCAAGTTCCAAGAAGGCGCTGTGATTCCTCAGTTCCAGCCCCAGGCTTAGGGAGGGATGATACTTTTCAATCCTTGAGTCTGGAATTAGAATTACAGTCACGGCTGCACCTGACATCTGCTCAAACCAATTCGTTATCATTAGGAAATGAATCCCTAATGAATTTCTGCAGCCATTAAGTCTGATTTACAGCAATGGTAATCACCCTTGGAAGCACACGCTTTATCCCTTTAATTAATAATACCCACTTATCAGCGAGCCTAATGATCATGGGACAAAAAAATGGAAGAAAGCCTCCAAATTCCAGCCCCAGCTTCCCCACCACACCTTTGTGGATGGGGAGAGAAGGGTTGGGTGCCCTGGAGAGGGGTTGGAGACCCCTGTCACCTGCTTGTGAGGGCCGGTACTAACCCTAACGCTCTACTTGAACCTTCTGCGCCAGCCAGACATTGTACTGCCAGATCCCAGGGCACACTGGTCATAGCCATCCCCCTGGGTCAGCCTCCTCTTTTCTGTCTAGAATCACCCCAACAGCCTGCCTGCTCTCCTGCCTCCAGAATCACCCTTGCGGTGCATCTCCACACTGCAGTCAGGGCTCCTGTCTGGATATCAGCCAATCTGAACAAGCCGCTCCCTGCTTGAATCCCCGCAGGGGTGCATGTGTGTCCTCAGGACAAAGCCCCAGCTCCCCACGCCCCTGCTTATCCTAGAACAGCCCGTCCCCCCACACAACCAGCATCCCTGCCTGAAGCTTTCCCTCTTCTCCCCGCCACCCAGGCCTGGCGTAACTCTGTGCCTCATTCTGAAATGACCTTCCCTCCTTTGCCTTGCACATGGGCTACAGTTTTTCTCCCATCCCTCTGATACATCCCTAAGCAGTTTATATTAAAGGATCTGTCTGTGTATCTGGACGGACAGGTAGACACGTCCACAAGTCACGCAGAACCTGATGTGAGATGGAGCCACCATCACATGCGTGAGGCACAGTGGGAACGGGGGGCAGCAGGGGCTTTCCAGATGAGGGGACACCTGAGCTGGATATTGAAGGTGAGTTTTATGATATTAACATGAATATCCACAATTATTAAGCATTCACTAGGTACTGGGCACTCTACCTAGAGTCTCTCAGGTAAATGTCACATCAATGCTGAGAGCTAAGTATTATTACCCCCCATTTTACAGATGATAAGACCAAAGTCCAGAGAGATTAAATACACCCAAGTTTATACAGAGCCCAGGAGTGGCAGAGCTGGCTCCTGGCCCCTGAATATCTGTCCCAAGGTACACCCTCCAACAGTAAGTACCACATTTCACAGGTTGTAACAATGCCCTTTGTTCTAAAGCAGGACACAGTGAGGCACTGCCTTCATCTTGCTGTGGCTCACACACACATAGATCATATCAGGTGGCTCCCTGGGGGCCACAGCTGAGGCTGCTCCAGCCAGAAGCAACTGGCAGACATGCATATCCACCCACACTGACAGCTGTTAGATTTAGTATCTTGAAACACCTTGTCCCAGTTTGCTCTGGCTGCCATAAAATACCACAAACTTGGTGGTTTAAACAATAGAAATTTATTTTCTCATTGTTCTGGAGGCTGGAAATCCAAGGTTGGGGTGCCAGCATGGTCAGGTCCTAGTGAGGGCTGTTTTCCTGGCTTGTAGGTAGTCACCTTCTCACTGTGTCTTCACACAGTGTAGAGAGAGAGCAGGTGAGCTCTCTGGTATCTCTTCTTATAAGGGAACTAATCCCATCACAAGGGCCCCACCCTCACAACCTCATCTAAAACCTAATCACCTCCCAAAGTCCCACCTTCAAATACCATTACACTGGGGATTAGGGCTTCAGGATATGAATTTGGGGGGAGGCAGTTCAGCCCACAGTACATCTGAAGCCTGCTGGTGGTGCCCCAGCGTGGTCTGGCTTGCCTGCAGGGAAACCCCATTCGGAGCAGGATGGTGGAGCTGGGCAAAGGAGCCATTTGTGGGATTCAAATGCCCACTCAACCCCCTCCAGCGTCATGATGCTGGGGGACCTCTCTGTGCCTCAGATTTTCCCATCTAAAAATGGGGATACCAATAGTACCCACCTCATAGAGTCCTGGGGAGGATTAAATGAGTTGAAACATGTTAAGATCTTTGCAACAGTGTTTGGCCCATGAGAAGCATTCAGAGGTGTTAACTGATATTATCATATCAGCAGGAATATCCCACTCTTAGCAAAAAAAAACAAAAAAAAAACTGGTAAAAAACTCAGATTTGGGAGGCTGAAAGATGAAATGGGTACAAATAGATCTAATGAGAGAGGAAGACAGCAGGCTGGTTGGAATTTTCAGATAATAACCTATATTTTTTCTCCCTATCCCTGTGATGAACCACCAGGTGGCAAGTCCTGAAATACTCAAATTACTGCTCCTCCTTAAAGCCCTGCTTCAGGCCTTCCTCCACACCTTCCTCAGGCTGCCCACTGCCACTGTCCTGGCCTGCCCTCTCTACCCCACCCCCACCCCTGCCGCAGGACCCAGCCACACCCAACCCACACACGTACACACACACACACACACACGCGCGCGCACGCACATACTGTTTCCCAGCTCAGGGATTGTGTTCACCTGTCCCTTCTCCCCTTCACCAGCCCCAGCTCCAGTTCCCCATAAGGACACCCCTCCAAGAAGCCTTCTCTGGCCCCCCCAGACTGTGAGCAGTAGTTACCCCTCCTGTGGGCTTCCACAGCCCCAGCGCTGGCCCCCATAGCATTGAACTTACTGCGCTGCAATGACTCTCTGATGCGGCTGTCCAGGGCGGTGGTTAGGAACACAAGCTCAGGAACCCCACCACCTGGATTTGAACCCCGACTTTCTACTTGCTAGCTGCACAATGGTGGGCAAATTTCTTTGAGTTTCTGTGCCCCAGCTGTAAATGGCGATACAGACAGTGGGCCTCTCACCAGGACCCTGTTAGGATTATACGGGTTAATGTGCACACAGCACTTAGAACAGTGCCCCGCATGCATCCCTTCAAGAGCTCATTATTATTTACAAAACACTACCCCCCACTAACTTTATCTGTATATCCCCACAGCCCAGCATGTTGATTGGGAGTTAGTAGGCGCTCAATAAATATTTGTTGGGCTGAATTCCCCCCACAAAATGGAAACAGAGCTTGGCTCACAAAGAGAGCGATCACTCATATTACATATTAGGCAATTTTTCCAGAGTGCATCATGCCAAATATTGTACATTCTTTATTATAGCGAGGGTGGTGATATTCATTAAAGGGTAGCGCAGTTTCATTAGAAACACTTATTTTCGGAATTTTATAACTCGGCCACAAAAATTTACTTCAGGCAAAATGCTAACTTTCGTCTGGAAGTAAATGGGTTTATTTTATAAATTTTTATGCATTTTCCACACATAAAGAAATGGCCAGATAAACCATTCTTTAATGGAAGGGCTGCAAGAGGAAAACTTGATATTCTGGTATATGAGATATAAAGACTCAAAAAGTGTGGAGGGGTGGGGAGTGGAGGGGGAAGCTTGCTGGGCCAGGACACATTCTTTACTGGGCATTAGGCTCATCTTTTCTCCAAGCCCTGCCAAAGGTCTCTCACGACATAGCGGCCACCACTTTTGAGGGCTTCATCGGGCCGGTTGCTGTTCTAAGTGTTTTATGTATATTAATTACTTCCTCAAATTACCTCTCCTTCTAAAGGATGGGGGTAGTGGGTTGAACAAGTAAGTGCCCTTCCAAAATTCATGTCCACTCAGACCTCAAGATGTGACTTTATTTGGAAATAGTGTCTCAGTAGATGTAATCAAGGTAAGACGAAGTCATACTAGTTTAGGGTAGGCCCTAAATCCAAGGGCTGGTGTCTTTATAAGAGGAAGGAGAAGGAGGTTTGGACACAGGGACACACAGAGGCAAGAAGGGCAAGTGACAACAGAGGCAACAGTCGGAGAGATGCGGCTACAAGCCAAAAGACGCCAAGGATGCCAGCAACCAGCAGAAACATTCTTCCCTGTAGCCTCCAGAGGGAGCACAGCCCTGCCGACATCTCGGTTTTGGATTTCTATCCTCCAGAACCGTGAAAGAGTAAGTCACTGTTGTTTTAAGCCCTCCAGGTTGTGGTAATTCAATGGGGAAACCAAGGCAAACCAAGGTCAGTTGACCTCCTTGGTTTACTCAGCTAGTCAGCAGTGCCAAGATTTGCACACAGGCAGGGGGCTCCAGGGCCCAGAGGGCCACTCCCCACCTGCCCGTTAGGGGATAGAACAAAAGCAAACATTTGGGCCTGCCCAACAATAAATAATATGCTTTCAAATGACTTCATCTCCTAGTATTTTCCTACAGTAACAAATGTTAATAATGGTTTAGGTTTGCAGACAGAAAGGGTCATTTTTGCCCCTTTACGCTTATTGTCTGAATTGTTTCCAATGAATATGTATTTACTTTGTAATAAGAACAAATAACAAAGTTCTTTACATTCAGCGAGGGATGAGAAGACCGCAAACACCGGTGTATTTGCACTGTGACTTCTCCTTCTGCAAGATGGGCACCATCCCCAGCTTGTGGCCTTTCACCCAGCAGTGCCCCCATGCGAGAAAAACTTCTGTTAAGAGCTTCAACAGCTCAGATGGGATCTGATTTCAGCTCCTCCCTTGGCTCCTGCAGCCATCCAAAGTCAGCAGTCCTCTGCTATCTAAAATGCAAATAAGTTCCTCGAAGTTAATCTGAACCTCCTGCCCTGATAAGCAAAAGGGAAATGAAAAAAATTTTTAAATGTCTACTAAAGTCCAGCAGAGCCAAGAACTGGGGACTGAGCATTTACACTTAAGAGGACAGGCCCATGTGAGCGGATTCTTGCAACACTGCTGGAGTGCTCCAGAAAGAGAAACAGCATCAGGCAATCACCCTTGCAGGGCAAAAAGGCCCAGTGGGTGCTCATTCAAGAAGGAGACTGTGCTGGCTTCCTGGGGCTGCTGCAACAAATGACCACCAACTGGGGGGCTTAAAGCAATAGACATTTATTCTTTCACAGTTCAGGAGGCCAGATGTCCAGACATCAGGGTGTTCAAAGGGCTACACTGCCTCTAAAGACTCTAGAAGAGAATCATTCCTTGCCTCTTCCAGCTTCTGGTCGCTCCTGGCATTCCTTGGCTGTGGCTGCATCACTCCAATTGCTGCCTCTTTGCTCACATGACTGTCCTCTCTGTATATCTGTGTCTCCTTCTTAAGGACACCATCATTGGCTGTAGGGCCCCACCCTAATCCGGTATAACTTCATCTTAATTACATCCTCCAAGACCCTATTCAGGTTCTGGGACATGAATTTTTAGGGTACACTATTTAACCCAGAGACATACCCAAGTTTCTGAGACCTTAGCTATTCTTGGCCCACCCTGAGATTGTCTATCCCAAATCCCACATCCTAACAATATCTGGTATCTGATACAACTGCCCCTTTGAGTAACTGGTTGATAACCATTTATTGAGCGTGGCCAAAGAACAACCCAGTGGCATTAAGATTAGATATGTGCATGCCCATTTACTCACTCTGATCATTAATTTTATGCGCCAACTTGACTAGGCCATGGATGCCCAGATATTTGGTCAAACATTACTTCTGGGTGTGTCTGTGAGGGTGTTTCTGGGTGAGATTAGCATCTGAATCAGTAGACTGAGTGAAGTAGGTCACACTCCCCAATGTGGGGCAGCCTTGTGCAGTCACTTAAAGGCTTTAATAGAACAAAAGGCTGAGTAGGAAAGAATTCTTTCCTTCTGTCTGACTGTCTTCAAGCTGGGACATTGGTCTCCTCTGGCCTTCTGACTCAGGCTCAGACTGGAACTTACACCATTGGCTCTGCTGGTTCTCAGGCCTTGGAGTCAGACTGGAACAGTAACACTGGCTCTCCCAGGTCAGGAATTTGCAATCCCAATAATCATTACATGAGCCAATTCCTTACTTTATATTAACATATATGACACATGTAATATAATACATATAGGATATAATATATAATAGGACCATAGGATATATAATATATAATAGAACAATAACATTTGTTAGGATATACATTATGTATATACTATTGGTGCTGTTTCTCTGGAGAATTCTAATACACTCACACAGGAGGAACACAGCCATAGACCACTGTCAGGAAAGAAATGAAAAAAACCCAAAAACCAAAACAAAACCAAAAAACCAGGATCTAAAAGGGAAAGAAGAGGGGGGTAAAAAGAACCTGCAGACAATCTGGGAACAGCGAGTCTTGTTTACACATTTTTGGGGTAAAGTGACCAGCTGGCTTCTAACAAGGAAGTTGATCCCGGCAATCTGGGCCTAAGTAGACAGACTAGGGGTGTACAGAAAACCACTTTGGCTGTTTTTCGCATTCTCAGGAAAGCCTTGGGGGTTTGGCTGTGAGGATCAGGCGACAGGTGGTGCTGCGCGGGACCTCCTGCTCCTTGGTCTCCACCTTCATTGGGCCAGGGGAGCAGCACCCCTCTTGAGCGAGCTTTAAGAACTACCAGGAGCTGGGAACAGTGTAGTGACAGAACAGCCATGCTCTTCGGAATGCTCACCCTCTAGTGTCTTGATGACTCTCACCTCAATCAGCCAAAGCATTGAGTCTTGACCCAAGTTGTTAGGTGGCAGAGTGGACAGCAGCACCCCTGACCTTCTCCTCTCCTTCTGCAGCTCCTCTGAGGTGTATGGCAGACACAGCCTGACCTTTGGCACCAGCCTGACCTGGCTTTGAGCCCCATAGGAGGGGTCCCTGAGAAGCAGCCTCAGATAGAGTTTAGTGCGCACAGGTGACCAACTTGTTCCAGCTGGCCCAGGACAAGTGCATGGGCAATATATATAGCCAAAGTGTTGTACCCCCATAATATTCTGAAATTAAAAAAAAAAAAAAAAAGTCCTGTGTCCCAGGAAACCTGTCAGTCCAGCCCACACATACATATGCATGAGCAGGATGCTTATCACAGAGAGAGGGGATGGAATAAGGATTGGGCAGTGGGAGAAGCTGAACTGCAATGCAGGCCCAACCATGGCCTTGGATGACCCCAGGGGCTACTTCTGGAGCTAGGACGGCCCCTCAGCATTGTCCTTCTCTGAGCCATGCCAGCAGGGCCTGGACACTCTTGCCTTGATCCATCTGAAGCAGGCTGCCCTGGGAAGGGGTATGACCTTAGGTGAGGTGGCTATCTTCCTTGAAGGTGGTGACAGTGAGCTGACAGCACCTGGGGTCACAAGGCTTTTGTCGGGCAAGGGAGGGGTCTGGGCAGCTCATCCGTGTCCATCCTGCTCTTGCATATGAGCTGTGGATCTTGGGCAGGTCACCCAACCTCTCTGAGCCCAGTTTCCTTAAATGAACATCATTTTATCTACCTCAAATGGATGTGGGCGGGAGAAATCTAAAAAATATAAGGAAAGTGCTTGGAAGATAAGAGGACTTCACAAATGGGGTCATTTCCGTTACCTCTGCCCAACTTTCGGACCTAAAGTGAAGATGCCAGTGAGCATGATTGTGCTAGTTTGCCGCAATGATAGCAATAGCAATAGCTAATCTTTATGGGAACCTTGCTTTACACGCCTGGCACCACTGTAAGCACTTGACATGTATTAGCTCATTTGATCCTTAAAGCAACCCTAGCAGGCAGGTACCAGTATTATTCTCATTTCACAGATAAGGAAACTGAGGCACAGACATGCTAAGTAGCTGGTTGACATTTGTAAAAGCAAGTGGGAGAGGGATAGTATTTATGTTTAGGATTTCTTTTCATGTGACAGGATTTAGGCTAAAGCACCATTGACTTAGAAGAACAAAAGTCAGGCAGCATACAGAACATATCAACAGCTCTTACAACTAAACAACAAAAAGACAAAACCCAATTTAAAATGAGCAAAGGATGTGGATAGATATTTTTCTGAAGAAGATATGCAAATGGCCAACACACATGAAAATATGTACAACGTCATTAGTCATCAGGGAAATGCAAATCAAAAACCACCGCGAGATTCCACTTCACACCAACCAGGATGGCTATGATTTTCTCAAAAAATGGAAAATAACAAGTGTTATTGGCAAGGACGTGGAGAAATTGAAACGATCATACGTTGTTGACAGGAATGGAGAATGGTGCAGCCGCTGTGGAAAACAGCTTGAAGTTTCCTCAAAAAGTCAAACACTGAATTACTACGTGACTCAGCCATTCCACTCCTAGCTCTCCACCCAAAGAATTGAAAACAGGTGTTCAAACAAAAACTTGTATGTGCATATTTCTAGCAGCACTGTTCACAATAGCCAAAAGATGGAAACAGCCCAAGTGTCCATCAACAGGTGAATGGATGAGCCAAGTGTGGTGTACGCGGGCACTGGAGTATTACTCAGCCGTGAAAAGAACCAAGATGCAAAAGGTAACATCTGGCATGATCCCATTTATATGAAATGTCCAGAATGGGCAAATCCATAGAAAAAGAAAACAAATGAGTGGTTTCCAGGGGCTGGAGGAGAGGGAATGGGAAGGGACGCCTAATGCATCCAGGGTTTCCTGTGAGGACAACAACATGTGCCGGGACGAGATAGAGGTGGTGGGTGTACAACACTGTGAATGAATTGAATGCCACTGAATTGTACACTTTAAAATAGTTAATTTGACATGAAGTGAACTTTAGCTTAATTAAAAAATAAAAGTCAGGTAGCATTTGCAATGCCAGCTGTGATTCTTGGTACCCCCCAGGGTTAGAGGCGAATTGGGGCTGCCTTGCATGGGGGAGTGCTGGGAAGCCAGGAGTTAAACAACGATGAGAAAAGCACCTGGCTGAACCCAAGCCTGTTAGCCAAGGCCAGCCATGTGTGGTTGAACAGGCTGTGCACTGCATAACAGGAACCACTCAGGGGACTAACTAAAATCCAGCCCATACCCTAACCCAAGGCACGGGCCCCTGGTAAGGCTGCAGTGGCCCAGAGCAGTCTCCTTTTCCTAATTCTTGCAGAAGTACCCTACAATCTGTGGCAAGCTGACCTTCCCCGGCTCTGCCCCACCACCAGCCCATCAGAGGGAACTGGGGCGACCTCCGCCTATGCACAGCCTGCGTTCTGAGGCCCGGGCCTCCCCCATTCCTTGCTCTCCGTTTCTACAACTGGCTGTTCCTTGCCTCCACTCCCAACTGGCCTCCCACTTGTCCTTTGGATGTGACAAAAGGCCCACTCTCCTGGGCGTGACCCTCGGCTCACATCCCCACTTACCACCCACACCTGCCCTCAGCCTTCGCCAGCCCCCTGCCCCTCGGGGGTGGCAGCATGTCCCAGCTTCATGCCCACTCCTCACCTCAGCACGGGCAGCAGACCCCTGCTTCTCTAATGTGACTTTTTGTCTGTCTTGGCAAAGACGAGACGTGTTTCAGGCTGTGGTTCAAAATTGGGTTGGGGGCTGGAGGAGCCTGCACGGGAGGAGGCGAAAGACAGACACTGAGGTTGCCTCTCCGTTTAATGAAGGAGTTCCTTGGCCAGAGCGCGACTTTACCCAGCCCACGCCTCCCAGGGCCCCCCGACTACAGCACGGTTCTCATTTTGCAAGGAGGAAAGGTGAGAACCAGACCCCTGGGCTTAAATGTTGAAGCGGGAGAAATTGTCAGGCAGAGAACATGTCTCAACCCAGCTCTGTCTCTGCATCTCCCTTTCTTCATCTGCAAAGCAAGCGACAGGCAAAGTGCTCACTAAGGTCCCTTGCAGCACACAAATGCCAGGGTATATATACGTGAAAGGCAGTTTGCAAAGCTGGCATCCACTTGAGCAGGTCCCCAGTAGGTTGACAGAACAGACCGATGTCCCATGAACTATCTGTGTGACAGGCCAGGCTCCCTTTCTGGGCCTGTGGCTCCGGAACAAGGGTGCGCATGAACCGTGGCAGAGGTTCCCTTCGACCTCTGCAGTTCGTGACATTAGACGAGTCTCTCCAATTCTTCAGGATCCTCTAATTCCCCAGGCAGGAGTGAGCACACAGAGTTACAGGATTTTAGAACTTGTCAGAACCTCAGAGAGTTCTTGATTAATTGAGTAAATAGCTCCACTAGGCTTCTGAGTTAAACTACCCAAGCCAGTGCTTGCATCACAACTACACTATTTGTTTGGTAACAGCTTTATTAAGATATACTACACATACCAGACACTTCCCCCATTTAAAGGGTACAAGTGAAGCATTTTTAGTATATTCACAGAGTTGTGCCACTGTCACCACAATCAATTTTAGGACATTTTAATCACCCCTAAAAAGAAACCCCACGTCCCTTAGGTTTTACCCCTAATCTCCCATCCCCCCTAGCCCTACGTAACCACTAATCTATTTCTATCTCTATAGATTTGCCTATTCTGGACATTTCTACAAATGGAATTATACAACATGAGTTCTTTATGATTGACTTCTTTCACTTAGCATGATCTTTTCATAGTTCATCCATTTTGTAACATGTATCCCTAAGTAAGTAAGAAGAATCTGTTTATGGCCAAATAATATACCATTGTAAGGATGTATCACATTTTGTTTATCCATCCATCAGTTGGTAGACATTTAGGTTATTTCCACCTTTTTTGCTATTATGAATATTGCTGCTACAAACATTCATGCACAAAATTTTGTGTGAACATCTGTTTTGATTTCTTTTCAGTATATAGCTAATAGTGGGTATAATGGTCACTCTATGTTTAACTTTTTGAGGAGCTTCCAGATTGTTTTCCAAAGTGGTCGCAACGTTTTACATTCGCAGCAGCAATGGCGTCCTGCAGGTTCCGGTTTCTCCACATCCTCTCACCAACACTTGTTATTACATCATCTCTATTTTAGCCATCCTAGTAGATAGTAAATGGTGCACCATCTTTTAAACTTAGCATCTTTTGAACTACCTTTCATTGAACACTTACAAAATACCTGAAACTGTACCTAAACTTTTCCATGCATGGTATAATTTGTTCCTTTCAACAATTCTATGAAGCAAGATGTATTAGTCAGTGTTCTCCACAGAAACAGAACCAAGAGGATATATACAGAGAGAGAAAGAGAGATAGGTAAGAGGATACTTATGATGGGAATTGGCTCATGCAATTATGGAGGCCAAGAAGTCCCACAGTATGCCGTCTGCAAGCTGGAGACCTAGCCGATGGTGAAATTCCCAGGCCAAAGTCGGAGGCCTGAGAACTGGAAGGGCTGCTGATATAAGTCCTAGAGTCCAAAGATCCAAGAACCAGGAGGTCCTATATCTGATGGCTGTCAGCTTAAGAAGAGAGAGGGAAGTTGCCCATCTTCCGAACCTTTTTGTTCTATTCAGGCCCTCAACAGATTGGGTGGTGCCTGCCCACGTTGGACAGGGTGATCTTCTTTCTCAGTCTGCTGATTCAAATGCTAATCTCTTCCAAAAACACCCTCACAGGCACACCTAGAAATAATAGTTGACCAAACACCTGGGCCCCCTGTGGCCCAGGCAAGTTGACACATAAAATTAACCATCATACCAGGACTGTTATTGTCTCCGTTCCGTAATTAATACTGAGACTCAGAGAGCGAACCCCCCGCCCTGATCACTCAACTCAAGTATACGGGTCACATGCTACAGCCACCTCCCAGTTACCAGCTGTGAAAGGCTGCAATAAAAACAGTAGCATCCCAGTGTGATGCGACAGGAAACGAAATACCATGCGCGAGTGTCTGTCACGCCTTCACCCACCCACTCACTCACTCACTCACTCAACAAGTACTTCGTGAGCATCTGCTCTGCACCTGGCAGTGTGCTGGGCACTGTGACAAACTAGAGCTGAATCCCTCAAAGTGTGATCTGCAGACCAGCAGCGTCAGCATCACCTGGGCGCTTGTTAGAAATACAGAATCCCAGAAACCCCACCCTAGACCGCCTGAATCCCCATTTTGCCAAGATTCCCAGGTGGTTAATTTTGAGAAGTGCTATGTGAGGGTGGTGGTTCTCGACCAGGGCTGCACAGTAAAATCGCCTGAGACACTTTTAAAACTGGAGGTGCCAGCCCCTCTTCCCCCACATCCCACTGTCAGATTCCAATTCAATCTCTTCAACCCTCCTCCCAGGGATCCAGTTGCACAGTTAGAGTTGGAAACTCCTACGCTAGAGACAGATCTTGCATGGCTTCTGCCCTCTCAGCTTTCTGCCTAGTGGCAGAACTGGCTTTGAACTCGTATCGTGAGAACCCCCAAACATGAGGAACAAAAAACTGTAAGAAATGAACCACAAGTTGTTCACCCAGAGGTTGGACTATCTGGACAGATGCTGGAGAATTACCAAAGGATTTTCAGCCGGGAGGATGGTTTGCATTTCGCAAGCTCTCTCAGGCAGTGCGTAAGAGATAGAGTGGGTAAGGGTAAGGGAAGGGGGGTTAGGAGGCTGTTGGAATTATCTGGGTGAGACTGATGGGGTCTGATGGAGAAGAGACAACAGACCCCAGAAATGTTTAAGAGGTGGGTGACCCTCGCAGAGCCTGACAAAGTGGAGGCAGAAAGAGGAGGGGATGATGACGATAATGACAACCAGGTGACTGAGGTATCGTTCCAGGGAGGGCACAGGGTAGTTGCCATGGAAATAGAGTCAGCACATGGGCAAGTTGGTATTGAGGGGCCTTTGGAACATCCAAGGGATGAGGTTGCAGGTAGTGAGATAGGCAGGTCCGACCTTCAGGCAAGAGGGGAGGGACTGAGACATGCAGGTGGGAGCGTGAGGAAATGGCCTCTCAAAGCGTGGCAGCGGAGCCTTTTTTCTTGTGGACGTTGGGGTGCCGTGTTAGGCTATGCTCTGCAGATGCACCTGTAAGGGTGAGCTCTCACCCCTGTGTGGGCCGCAACTCGTCTGGCTTCCTGGAGGAACAGTGTATTTTTCAATCAGACCCTTGGACTTGCGCAGGAGTGTCCAGAGGGAAGCCAGCAGACATCCTTTTTCTTTGGTCTGGAGTCTGGGAGGAAAGGGGGCCCTGGAGAGACACTTGCTGTTACATGGCCACGGGAAGTATGCATATGCCTATTACCCAGGGCCCTCACCTGGGTGGAGACCAGGGAAATCCCCACTCAAGACCCAAAGGGACAAGACATTCTTTGAAGCATCGTTTATGGCAGGGGGGTTGGAGGTAATCGGGGTGACCAACCGTCACTGGGTAGACGATGAGAGAAATGTGGCAGACACCCACCACGGAGTGCACAGACGCTGAATGAACAAAATGAGACGCAGAACACGTTCTTTAGTACAACAACATCTGTGAAAACTAAAAATCCATGAGCAGACAAAACAACACTACACACTTTACAAGTACACATTAAAAGGCAGGGATACCCATCAAACATTTCAAAGCAATTGCTTATGGCAGTCCTGAGGGAGATGGCGTAGGAGAGAATTCAAGTACAGGATGGAGATAAAAGGAGAATAAATAAATAAAGCAAGAAAGGAGTCTTGCATAGACCCAGGATGAAAGTATACCTCGAGTTGAGGAGTGACATTAAGTCATTCTCCACTTCTGATGTCCAAAGATACAACTGGAGAAGGAATGGCCCTGCATGCTCTTGGCAAGTTAGGGCTTGACCTGTGGTTATGGGGGAAAACCAAAAAGGAAAGGTCCCTGAAAAGTCCCTGAGGGACCCTCATGAAGTGGGACAGTCCTGCACATCCTGGAGAACAAGTTGGCTCACATGGTAGCCAGTGTCTAAGATGGTGCCTCCCAGTCTTCACGCTGTGTCTAGTCGTCACCCATCTTGAACCAGGGCTGCCCCTCGTGACCAAGCAGAAATGAAAGAAATGTGTGACTTCTGAATTAGATTAAAGGAATTGTAGTTTCTGCAGTGACTGCTTACTCTAGGAAAAGTCAGCTGCCAAGCCACTGGGACTCAAGCAGAGGAGAGGCCGGCCCCTTGGCACAGGATCTGAGGCCTCCAGCCAATAGCCAGCAACAACTCGCCAGCCATGTGAGTGTGACCTCCAGCCTTGGTCATACCTTCAGATGTGACTGCAGCCCCAGTCGACACATGAGTGCAACCACAGGCAAGCTCTCAGTGAGAAGCACCCATCCACGGCCTTCCTGAGTTGCTGACCCAGGGAAACCATGAGTATAATAAAGGATTATGTTATATGCTCTATTTTGAGGTGATTCGTCACACAGCCATGGATAATTCCCACAGCTCTGTCAGTTCATACCAAAGCCAAGTTGTTTACCTTCCCCAGACTCACTGTGCTTTCCTCTTTGTGTTTCCCTTTGTGTGTAGCAACACATGAGGAAAGCTTCTTCCCATCTCGACTGTGCTATAGGAAAATCAAAGGGAAGGATTTGTTCACTCTTAGTAAGTCAGACATTTGCAAGAAAAGCAGGTCCTTTCTGACGTGCCCCAGAGCAGGGAGAAGTCAGAAAGCCAGAATGCCAGAGAAAATAAAGTTCAGACAGGGACCCCACGGCCAGCTGTCCCACCCCACCAGGAAATTCTCCTCTCAGCACTAACCTGGGAGACTCTTAGTTTTACTTTATTAAGGGAGGTAGCACTGCCTCCCAGGTGTCTCTGGCACTACAGTGACAGAAGAAACCACGTGGGGGATGAACTAACTCCAGGAAGACAGTGTTTCCAGTGAGCAGAAACCTAGAGCTGAGTCTGGAGCCGTAGGGAACAGCAACAATCAAGGAATTCACAGAGCCAGGGCAGGGTGGAGGTCTCAGCAGCACAGGGAAAAGAGTTTTAAAATGGAGTATTTTCTAACAGACAAACAAACAAGAGGAATAGAATTTATTTACTCAAAAAAAGGAAAGTGTGGAGAAGATGACCAACACTGCAGAGGCCCAGAGGAAGATTAGACCCTACATGGGTCCAATAGATGTGGCCCCAACCAGTCGTCTTGTTCAGTCGCTCTGGACCACCACCACGCCCACCACACAAACACGTACCTTCTTTACAAGAAGGCAAAGTCACTCCCCAGTTCTGTCTGTCATCCTCAGGCAAGGGGCATCTCTGGAAATTGCTGAATGCATGGTTTCAGCAGAAAGATGGGCTCTGTCTTCAGCCCCCATTTTCCCTTTCCCAGCTGATGTTCCCTTTTGTCTCTGCCCACTTTGTCTTTGTGTGAACACTGAGATTTCATTGAACATCCCAAAAAAGAGGGATTGCACGGCAGCTCGGCTCACTGTGCTGAAACGTCCCCAAGGAAATGTACAATCATCTTCATTGAGTAGAAGACAATGAGGAGGTGTCTTATTACATAATTGAGGAGACAATGTCCTTTATACTCAGTCTGGTTCACTTTTCACACTAAATTAATCTTAATAAGCATCTGCTTCAAGTAAAGGAAGTTTTGTGATAATTCAACCGTGACCTCTGTAGAAGTCCAAATGATTTCACTTTAGTCCCTCAGCCCTGAGTATCCTATTGAAATGGTCGTCTTTATTTCATGATCATCAACATGTTAACATGAGCTGATTAATCCCATCAACCTAACTACACAGATTGGACGCAGCCCAGGGCTATGACATCATTAGCTTTGGGACTCAGCACACAGGACCGTGGGCTGGGCCGGTCAGCTGGGCCCACAGGTCATTTGATCCAGCCTCCTTGTTTCTGAGAATTAAAAGCAGATTCTCCCCCTGGCTTGTACTCTGGCTTCAAGATCCAGGTACAATTGTCCCCACAATGGCGCTGCTGGGACCACACAGTACCCGCTGAGCCTGAATCCCCACAGGAACATTGGTGGCCAGGCCACTGAGCACTCAGCCAGGACTTGGCACCCAGCAGGCTGTGGGTCTCAGCCACCTCCAAGATCTCTGCAGCCTCTCTCTGCCCTCCCCTACCGTTTGGAGCACACGTCCCCCATAGACCTTCCCAGTGTATCCTACATTTTTTCCAGAGCAGGAGCCCCTAACAACCCCGATATTGGTGTCCCTGCCATTTGTAGCCATTCCCTCTCTCCTGGCTTCTGCAACCCGAGGATCTTTTAGGAAATTTCTCTTCCCATAAATGTGTAGGCTAGGTGGGAAAGCCAGTCAAGGAATTCTGCCATCTCTTTCTTAGCCCAGTGGGTCTCAAAGTATGATTCCAAGCCCAGCAGGATCAGCATCACCTTGGAATCCATAAGAAATGCAAATTCTCAGGCCCCTTCCCAAACCTGCTGAATCAGAAAGTCTGGGAGTGGGGCCCAGCAACTGGAGCTTCAATAAGCCATCCCACTGGTCCTGAGTAGGCCGGTGCCAGCGATAGGTACATGAACTAAATGACGAGGTTGGCCACTGTAGTCAGCAGAATAATGGCTCCCAAAGATGTCCGTGTCCTAGTCCCAGGAACCTGCCAATACATTAAAATACCTGGCAAAGGGGACTTTGCAGATGTGATTATATTAAGGGTCTTGAGATGGGGAGATGATTCTGGATTACCTACAAAGTCCCAATGTAATCGCAAGGCTTATAACAAGAAGGCAGGAGGCTTGGAGTCAGGCAGAGAAGGTGTGAGGATGGCAGCAGCGGTTGGGGAGGAGAGAAGCTGCCACACTGCTAGCCTTGGAGTTGGAGAATGGAGCCAAGAGCCAAGGAGTGTGGGAAGCTCTAGAACCTGGAAAAGGCAAGGGACAGATTCTCCCCTGGAGCCTCCACCCTGATTCTGGCTCAGGGAAACTGAGTTCAGACTTCCGACCTCCAGAACTGCAAGAGAAAGCATTTGTGTTAAGTCCCCGAAATGTGGTAATTTGTTACGTCAGCAACAGGAAACACATACAGCCACTTTCTCCCTCTCCTGGTCTTTGGTCCTGAAGAGGGAGGCAACTTGGAAAACGGAGCTGGAGACAGCTGTGACCAGCATCAGCTTTGAGTTGCTTCTCTTCCCAATAACGCGCAGGCCCCGGGTCCTATCCTTCCGGAGCCTGGCCCCTTAGCCTTTCCACCGACGCCAGGAGCTACGACAGAGTCCTCTTAGAGCTTCCCTTTCTGCTGACGTTGGCCAGAGTTGAGGTTTGTTGCTTATAACCAAAGGGCCTCACCTCCTACCTTTAAAAGTGCAAATTTAAAGGACAATAGGAACAGGTAGTAGCTAATACTGACTTCAGTGCTTACCTTGTGCCAGGCGCTGCCTTTATTGATTTAATAAAGTGTCAGAACTTTATTTATTTAATCCCTACAGCAACCCACTAAGGTAGATAATCTCATGGTTCTGTAAGGGAAGAAAAACAATTTTTTCTTCAATCCTCATAAGTTCTTAGTTGGAACAGATCCCGGTAACAAAAGACAGACTAACAGGAGAAAAACCAAGAGAAGTTCAGTAACATGTATATTTCCTACATGGGAGACACCTAGGGAATAAGCTGTTCCCAAAGAGGTGGCTGTGAATCCCAGCTTATATAGCACCTTCAACAAAGAACAGCAAATTTTTAAGGAGGTGACAAGACAAAGGAAAAGGACTTTGAGTCTCTAGGGATGATGCCTTGGGGGAAGGCAAATTAACTGGCAGATCAAGGCTGGTTGGCAAAGCCAGAGCTGGTGCCATCTCCAGGCGATAAGGGTCTAAAGTCGTCTTCAGTGGTCACCCTTTGTTCACCCTGGTGGGGTGGGAGCGGGACACCTTTTGTCCTTGTAAATCTGTGTCCCGCTTTCAGGCAAGTGGAGGGAGGGCAGAGAGCTTCCCTGCATCTGCTTCTTCTTAATTGCCTTCAGCTCAGCAAGCCCTCAGATGTTGGGGTGACATAGTCTGGTCTCCCATAGTCCCCTTTACAGACAAGGAAACTGAGGTACAGAGATGTTAAAGGCCTTGCCCGAGGTCGTACAGCTCTCCCTGCTCAAAGGAGTGCACAGACCACCCTGCAGCCTGAAGAGTTGCTGGTGTTTCCTGGCCTCGTCGTTGGAAGCTGAGGGCCTTCATGTAGCACCTTCCTCCCTATAAGGTGGGGACTGTGATACTCACGACAGGGTGGGCATGAGATGAAATGCTACAGTGTGTGTGAAATAGCTGGCAGGGAGGGGACTCCCAACACATGTGAATCCCTCCACATGAGCAAACCACAGCCCCAGCCAGCCCATTGGTGGCCCCAGCCCCGGAAGGCTCAGGAAGTTTTCCTGGCAACATCTACCGCCAGTGAGAGATCTGTGCCTTTCCATGGAAGCTGTCAGCTTTGTGGCCATATTGTTTTAAACTCCATCCTAGGAACAGAAATGCTTTTTTTCCTTAACATTTTAAGAACATTTCACTTTCATTTTTATTCTAAATTATGACTCAGATAGGAAGACATGAGCTACTTTGGCCTTCCTTACATTTGGGATTTGAGGCTGGAAAACTGTAGTGTTAGTTGCAGAGACTCAGTCCAATTCTTTTAAGTCTTCTACACACACACACGCACACACCCCAGCATCAAAAAATGAAGTTGGGCTGAGGGATAGGAAAGTCAAGAGACCAAGCAAATCAGGTCTCCCCAGAGCAGCCCTGTCTCTCAGCCTCAGGCCCACGACTTGCCCGGCCCCTCAGGCTGCTGGGAGCCCACCGCACACACATGGCTTCGATTTCTCCTCCTTGGCCTGGCACAGAGATTTAAACACAAATATCCTGTGAGAGGAAATGAGTTGGTGCTGACTCCCTGACTCGCAGATTTGCTCCCTTTTCTCTGATTTTAGCAAGGCATGGAGGAGGCCCACCAGGGGGTGGGGAAGAGTGCACTGGGTTTGGGGGCAGGAGACCTGAGGTCTTGCCCTCCCTCTGCCACCAGCTCACCACGTGATCACAGGCAAACCATCTACCTGCTCTGGGCTCAGTTTTTATATTTAAGGAAGAGAAAAGTTATCTATTGGACTTAGAGGAGATCCCAGTTAGAACCCCTGGGTTACTGCACTCCACAAGATAGTCATTGAGCATGTACTACTTAGACACGGAAGCCGCAGATAGGAGAAAACACATCCTTTTAATGAGGGGGTCATCTGGGCGTCAGAGAGGCAGAAGGGGGTTGTCTCGTCTCCAGCCTCAGTTTTGTCACTAACCATAATCTTGGATAGCCTCTCTGTTCTAGGCTGCATTGTGTCCGCCCAAAATCCGTATGTTGAAGCCCTAACCCCCAGTGCCTCAGATGTGACTGTTTGGAGACAGGGTCTTTAAGGAGGTGATTAAGGTTAAATGAGGTCCTACAGGTGGGGCCCTGGTCCAATAGAACTAATGTTCTCATAAGAAAAGGAAGAGACACCAGACAACTCTCTCTCTCCACATGCACACAGAGGAAAGACCATGTGTGGTCACAGCCAAGCAGACAAACACAACTTCCTGTCTCAGACTGCCTCAGTTCCTCAGATTAGATCACTGGACTTAGGTTTGTTTTTTGTTTTGTTTTGTTTTTGTCTCAAGGATCCTTTAGGAGTCTGATGAAAACACAGGTAGACACAATCTTTGCTCGCAGCTTCAGAGGCCATCTCCACTCACTAATGCACGTCCACGAGAGGGTCCTTGGCCCCCCCATTGGGCTCCATACCTCCCGTCAGTCTTAACATTTCCCCACCATGGTCGCACGCAAGACGCACTGCACTGACATGGAACAAAAGGCTCCACCCTGTTTACTCTCACATGGAGCTTCCTTTCAGGGCAATTAGAACAATTGCATGTCTTGAAAAATCAAAAACACTAGGGTGTTCTTTCCTTCATGGTCCACACAAACCATTAACCTTTTTTCATCAGGGAAGAGAACCTATGTTGAGTTAGAAACTTTCTGAATGCAAAGTCCTACACAAAACTTAATTCAGACTTTTGCTTCTGGGTAAAGATAAGTAGCTGGTGTCAGACTAAGATACCCATTGAGAACAACTATAAAAGCTTGAAATTTCTTTAAAAGGGGCTGTTTGAAGACATCAAAAAATATCCCAGGCAGGCTGGACTTCAGGGATCAAGACCCCAGAGAAACACACTGAGGTCCATGCTGCATCCTCTGCGGGTTTTTCCCTTGGGGTGTATTTCACAGTGTGGGGCACAGAGGCCATTGGAAGCTGTGATCTAGAGCAAAGGCAGCATCTTACTAGGATAAGAAGGATCATCTTAGCCCATTCAGGCTGCCATAACAAAGATCCACAGACTGGTTGGCTTATAAACAAAAGACATTTATTTTTCACAGTTCTGGAGGCTAGAATTTGAGATCAGGGTGCCAGCATGGTAGTGAGGACCCTCTTCCGGGTTGCAGACTGCCAACTTCATATGGTGGAAAGAGAGCTAGCTGGCTCTCTGGCCTCTTCTTATAAGGGCACCAATCCCATTAATAAGGGCCCCACCCTCATGACCTAATTACTTCCCAAAGGTCCCATCTCCAAATACTATCATATTGGGATTAAGGTTTCAACATATAAATTGGGGGGTAGGGGGAGCAAACATTAGTCCACTGCATTCTCCAAACCCCCAAAATTCATGTCCTTCTCACGTGCAAAATACATTCATTCCATCCCCAAAGCCCCCAAACTTTGATCTCATCCTAGCATCTCTAAAGTCTAGAGTCCAAAATCTTATCTAAATATCATCTAAATCAGATATGAGTGAGACCCAAGATATAATTCATCCAGAGGTAAAATTCCTCTCCAGCTGTTAACCTGTGAAATCAAACAAGTTTGAAGTTATGTATCTTCAAAATACAATAGCAGGGCAGGCATAGACACACCCATTCTGAAAGGGAGAATAGGAAAGAAGGAAGGGGTAGCGGGTCCCAAGCAAGTTCAAAACCCAGCAAGAGCAGATCGCTTCGTAGCTATGACTTGGTTGTGCACAGGCACTGTATGTAACCTCAATGTTTGTACCCCCATAGTATTCTGGAATAAAAAATAAAAAATTTTTAAAAAACAAAAACAAAACAAACTGTCACATTCAGATTAAAGTGGCTAATTGATAATATGACATAAAATAAAAATCATTAAATTAAAAAAAAAACCTACCAAGGCAAATCTCATGAGATCCTAAGGCTGGAGATAAGCCTCTTTGTCTCAATGTTTTCTCCCCTCCAGGCCCACTGGGGAGCAGTCCTGCCTTCCAGACACACTGGGGCAGAAGTATCCCCTTCCAGACCCACTCCAGGGGTGACATTTCCTCTGCAGCTCTGCTGGGCGGGAGTCACCCCCCCAGGGCTCTGCCGGTTGGCCGAGCCCCCACAGCTTTGGGTGGAGCCGGTCTCTGTTGAAAGCAAGGCAATGGTCCCCCGTTTTGAAATTGAGGAGTCAACCCTAATGATCTCTGCATTGCCCTTGGGATCGTTCTTTCCTTGTCTTTAAGAATAGCACACATTCATGGCTGAGTGGCCCTATGATCCCACCCTGTAAAATCCAAGAAGTCCAACAACCTTCCTTCACTTTTCCCATCTCCTTCCCCTTTAGTTCAAACTGACAGTTTTCCTGCTGGGGTGGCTGACTAAGTCCACGGTTCACACCCACACTAACCTCCCTATCAAATGGTCACACAGTGACACCCTTACTGTTCTTTTCCAAACATGCTTCCCCATTTTTTGCAGTGTGAATAGGCTGAGAATTTTTCAAACCTTTAGGTTCTACTTCCTTTTTGCTTCATACTTCCGTCCTCAAGTCATTTCCTCTTCTCACATGCTACCGCAAGCAGTCAGGGGGAAGCAAGCCACATCCTTCAACGCTTTGCTTAGAAATCCCCTCAGCTAAATATCTAATTTCATTGTCCACAAGTTCTCCCATCCATAAAATGCTAGAACACAAAGACAATTTATCCAAGTTCTTTGTCACTTTATAACAAGGATTGCTTTTCCCCCCCCATTGTCTAATAACATGATCCTCATTCCCTTTGGAAACCTTGTCAGAATGGCCTTTACCATCCATACTTCTACCAACATTCTACAAATGATTATTTATGTATTCTCTAAGAAAATAGAAGCTTTCTCTATAGCTGTCCCCTTTCCTAACGGAGCCTTCACCAGAATCACCTTTCAAAGTCCTTTCATGACAATCTTGACTTCCAGCATGTACCTCAAAACTCTTCCAGACTCTACCCACTACCCAAAGCCACTTCCACAGTTTTAGGTATTTGTTACAGCAACACCCCCGCTTTTGGATACCAATTTTGGTCTTCATCATTTCAGGCTGCTACAACAGGATACCATAGACTGGGTGGGTTATAAACAACAGAAATTTACTTCTTACAATTCTGGAAGGTGGAAGTCTTAGATCAGGGTGCCAGCCTGGTTGGCTTCTGATGAGTGCCTTCTTCTGGGCTGCAGACTGGAAAAATTAGAGTTTTTAATTATCAGGGATAACAAGCAGCCATGACTTAGGAGAGTAGATGCCAGAGAGCAGGGAATCACAGAGAAGTGAGAACTACAGTCTGCACTCAATTTCTCCACAAGAAGTGTACTAAATCCTAAACTATGTAATCACAGGGAGAGACTCAGAGACCCTGCTAGAAAGAACTTCTAAGAAGCTAAAAGCTGAGTAGAGAATTTGGCAGTCTCATGGGATTGGGGAAACAAAAATTGGAGTTCAGGTCAAATCAAGGATGAGGGTTTCCAATAAACACCTCAGCCTTTCAGTCAAAACCCTAAAAAGGCTGAGAACAAGAGTAAATGTGAAACAGGCCAGCTATGACTAGATAAAGATGATTTGGTCATACCCTACCTGCCAGTAAGAAGAAAACTAAACCCTTTCTGAAAGAATATGATGCCACCCACAAGCTCTACAATTTTTCACATGCAGTTTTCAACGTGCAATAAAAAATTACCAGCAGGACAGGCAACATGATCAAATGCTAAAAATCAAGAGAAAAACAGAGTCAAAACAGACTGCAGAGGAAATAGACATTGGCATTTCCAGATACACACTTAAAAATAGCTGTGATTAATATGCCAAAAAATAGAGGAAATAATGGAGAAAGTCAGCAGAAACTGGCATCTACTTAAAAATAATCAGTTAGAAATCCTAAATTTGAAAAATACATAATAGAAAGTGAAATTTCATTTGTAAGTTTAGTATATCTATCAAAAGAGAGAATAAGTAAACCAGAAAATAGGGGTATAAAAATATTCAGACTAAAGCAGAGAGAAAAAAGAATAAAAATACAGAAAATCAGATGCATATAGGCCAGGTAGAAAATATTTAACAACATGTAATTTGAGTCTCAAGAATAGAAGAGAGAAAGAATGGAGTGTTTGATTATTAATTTTATGTGTCCATTTGACTCGATTTTGGTGACTCCTTGTTTGGTGCTATTGTGAATGTTTGTGTCCCCCTACAAAACTCGTATGTTGAAACCTAACCCCCAAGGTGATAGTGTTGGGTAAAGCCTTTGGTGGGTGATTAAGTCGTGAAAGTAAAGCCCAGATATGGGGCAAAAGAGGAAGAAGGAGAGGAGGGGCTTGAAAGCTGTTAGCATCAAATATAAAAATATAAAGGCAGACTCCTTATCACAGCAAGTCATAGTCAAAATACTGAAAACTAAACACAAAGGGAATAATGTTTAAAAGATACTTTATCTTCAAAAAAGCCACAAAAAGACTGATGGCAGGCTTCTCAACAGAATTGATGGAAGCCAAGCAACAGGATGGTGTCTTTTAAGCAGCCAACTAGAACTCCACACCCGGTGAAAATACCTTTTTTAAAATGAAGGTCAGGGAGGTCAGGGAATGGGGCAAGGGGAGATGTTGATCAAAGGGTGCAAAATTTTAATTAGGCAGGAGGAATGAGTTTTAGTGTTCTGTTGCATAGAATGGTGATGGTAATAAATAATGCACTGTATATTTCAAAATGGCTAAAAGAGTAGGTTTTAAATATTTTCACCACAAAAATAATAAGTATGTGAGGTGATGGATTTGTTAATTAGCTTGATTTCGTCATCATACAATGTAAACCTGTATCACATCACATTGTGCCCCATAAATATACACATTTTTTATTTGTCAATTAAAAATAAAATAAAATGAGGTAAAATAAAGATATTTTAGACAAACCAAAACTTAAAAAACTTGTTGCCGGAAGATTAACACTAAAAGAAATATTAAAGGAAATGACCCAAGATAGAAGCCCAAAAAGATAAAAAGAAATGAGGAGTAATGCCAACGGTAAATATGTGGGTAAATATAAGTAAATCCTGACTACGTAAAACTAAAGTAACCGTGTACTCAGAGAGTTAGAATATATGTAGTGTTAAACACCTGACGACATAGCACAAAAGGCGGAAGGGGATAAATGCGCTTACTGTGTTGCTAGTCCTTTGCCATGTCTAGGAAACGGTAACATCCAAAACTAAATGAGATGCAAGTCAAAGATTACTGCTCTACTCTCTAGGGACCCAGTACAGCGAGTAACGCCAGAGCGTGTCAGCAACAAGTTAGCAGAGTGGGGAAAATGGAAAACTTTCAGAAATTGTTTATTAATCAAAAAGTTGTCAGAGATCTAAAAAAGCAAAACCCAATTATATTGTGATTATAAAGGACATGTACCTTAAATACGAGGAATCTGAAAAACTGAAATTAAAAGAATAGGAAAAGCTGATGGAACTATATTTACATATACTTAATAGCAACATAACTATAACATATAGTTATAAAATATACATCGTGATAACAACATATAGTAAATACATTGTTTAAGGCAAGATTTGTTACTAGAGATGTTTTATAATATTAAAGAGTCATTTAACAAGATAATATAAAAATTTTAAGTTTGCGTGCAGTGAAAAACAGCCTCAAAAAAAAACAGAGCTAGAGAAAAGGAGAAATAGTCAAATCTATGATCCTAGCGGACATTTTAACATACTTCTCTCAGTTATTAAAAGAAAGAGCAGACAGCAATTCAGTAAAGACATAAAAGATTTGAACAACATAATTAATGAACTTGAGCCAACAAAAATATAGAGAAGGCCCAGCGCAGTGGCTCATGCCTGTAACCCTTGCACTCTGGGAAGGCGAGGCGGGAGGATCGCTTGAGGCCAGGAGTTCGAGACCAGCCTGAGGAAGATCGAGACCTCGTCTCTACTGAAAATAGAAGAATTAGCTGGGCGTGGTGGTGTGTTCGCCTGTAGTCCCAGCTACCGGGGAGGCTGAGGCAGGAGGATCGCTTGAGCCCAGGAGCTATGATGATGCCACTGCACTCTAGCCTGGGCAACAGGGAGAGACTCTGCCTCAAAAAAAAAAAAAAAAAATAGAGCAATGCAACCAACAACTGCAGGGTACATATTCTTTTCAAGAGCACACAGAATGTTTACAAAAATAAACCACATGCTGTGCCAAAAGCAAGTCTCAACAAATTTGAAAAGATTATCATCACACAGATACATTTGCTGATCACAGTGAAATTAAGCTAGAAACCAATAACAACACAACTAGGAAAATTTATGTTTATATAAATATTTATATCAGCATTAATCTTAACAGCCCAAACTGGAAACAAACTACATGCCCTGCAACTGGAGAAGAGGTAAGGGAATTGTGGTGCCCACGCAGTGGAATAGAACGCAGCAAGGAAGAACAAATGACCGCTGTGCACAGCCACGTGGGGAGCCTCAGGCATCACGTGGAGCGAAGGAAGCCAGGCCCAACACAGAACACACTGTATGGTTTCGTTTATATAAAATTAAAAGCAAGCAAAACTAATCTACAGCAAAAGAAGTTCAAATAGTGGTTCCCTTTGTTAGGGGATTATGGCAGGGGCAGATATGAGGGGACTTCCAGGCATTGGTCATGCTTCATACCTTAAGCTGAGTGGTGGTGGCAAGGGGATACTCATCGTTTCATAAAAATTCTTAGAGCCATGCTCTTAAGAGCTGTGCGTATTGCTGTGTATGTGTTTTACTTCCAGAAAAAGTTTGCCAACAAAAAGAAAAAAGAAAGAAATTTAATTCACAGGGAGGTTAAAGAGCAAGATCTGGAGTCAGACAGCTTAAGCTTAAATCCTGGCTCATCCACTTGTAACCTGTGTGTCCGTAGACCATGTAGTCTCATTACACCTCACTTTCCTCATCTGTAAAATGGGGATAATACTAGCACCTAAGCCTACGGTTGTTTTGAGGACTCATGAATTGATCCATGCAAAGTATTTACCATAGTGCCAAACATACAGTAACATCTCAAGAAATGTTACTCATTTATTTTATTATTTATGCAACCAGCCAAGAGGGCCACATAAGGTTGGGGTTAAAAATCAAAGACTTTATACTCTCGGGCATTTGTCCCAGAAAAATGAAAGTGTATGTTCACACAAACACCTGTGCATGAAGGGTCATAGCAGCGTTATTCATAATAGCCAGAAACTGGAAACTCAGATGTCCTTTGGTGGGTGAATGGTTAACAAACCATGGTACCTCTGTCCCGTGGAATACTCCTCCGTAATAAAAAGGAGCAAACTACTGATACATGCCACAACTCGAGTGAATCTCAAGGGAATTATGCTGAGTGAAAAAAGCTGATCCCAAAAGCATATGCTCTGTATGCTTCCATTTATAGAACACTCTTGAAATGACAAAAATATAGAGATGGAAAACAGATTTAGTGGTTACAAGGGTTAGGGATGTTGTGGGGATGGGAGGGAGAAGTAGATGTGGTTATGAAAGGGCAACATGAGGGACCCCTGTGGTGATGCTGTTCTCTGTCCTGACTGTGGTGGTACATACACGGACCTATGTAGATGTTAAAATTGCATCGAAGTAAATACACACACACACTCACACACGTGCACAAGTAAATCCGAGGAAATATGAACAAGATTGCTGGACTGTATCAGTGTTGATACCCTGGTTGTGATATTGTACTATAGCTTTGCAAGATGTTCCCATCAGGGATAACTGGATAAAGGGTGCACAAGATCTCTCTGTGTTATTTCTTATAACTGTGCATGAATCTACAATGATCTTTGATGTCAGTCAGCCAAGGTCAGGTGATATCCCGATGCCATCACTTGCCAACTAGGTGACCTTGGGCAGGTAAACACCCTAAAGCCTCAGTTTCCTCATCAATGAAGTAAAGATATTTAGGGTTCCTACTCCTTAGGGTAAAAATGAGAATGAAGTCACTGAGCATAGTGCCTGGACAACATAAATCCTTCACAAATGTCACCATAAGGAAAATTACCTTGTTACAAATGGGAAGAGATGATGTGATTTGCCCCGGGTCACCCTAAAATGAGCCAGGATTCTGGTCCTGAAGCTGGGTTCTATTTGGTCAGAGAGGAGAGGATCAAAAGTGAGAAATCTCTGTGTGTGTGTATGTGTGTGTATGTGTTGGGGGACGGGTGAATGAGGAATGGGGAGGGGTGCATTAGGAGACAAAGGAGGAAGGGGTCAGAGAGCAGGCACCAAAAAAATGCTGAGAAAATCAAAGGGCCGCTGGGAAACAATAGTTTAGGGGGCTGTTGTTCTGTAGCCCAGACCCTTGCTGGGACTGAATGAATCCACAGCCATGTGCTCCTCTCCCACAAGGGTGCCAGTAGGGGTCAGCTGGGTTCGAGGATGTGACAGCTGTCTGGACAGCAAAAAGCACTGCACAAACATTTGTTGATGATGATGATGACAACAATGATGATTTTTGTATCTGTTGGTTGAAAGGTCCCCCCCGGAATCATTTCACGTTCTGTGTTGCCTAGTTAACCCAAATCTGGGCAACTCTGTTTTTTTTTTTTGGGTCACTCTCTTTATGCCCACTGCCAGGGCTCAAGGTCAGTCCCTGCAGAGCCAGAAGTGACCTCAGAAGTCCTCTCAGTCCTTGCTACTCAAAGTCAGACCAGCAGGAGCAATTGCATCCCATGGGGGCTGGTTATCCTTGTTATCCTCCGATGATCTGTTCGAGAAGCTCTGCTGTAGTCCAGACTTCTGGTTTCCTGCTGAAGAAACAAAGCCTCGGAGAGGGTGAGGGTCTCGCTGAGAGTCCGGCTATGCTTGCACCATAGCTGGAACTGGCACCCTGGCTCCTGGGCCACAGACAGCCAGCTGCCTTTAGTCAGAAGCCTTTGTTTAAAATGTGTTGAGGTGGACTGGGTCTGAGATTCCTAAGTAAGGAGGAAAGTTCTCCATCTTCTGTCCTAAAAGCTGTTCTGGTGGGAAAACAGTGCCCCTCGCTGACCTCATTCATCTTGTGGTTTGGGTACAGGTAAGAAGAAAGTCTATCCACTATGCAGACATAAAATCTCTCCTCTTCCAGGGAAGATTGTGCAGAAACATCATAGCAGTTGGATTACTTTTGCAATGACCCGGACCTCTCTGTGTCTCAGTTTCCTCATCTGCAAAAGATATTCCTCACTGACAACTATATGTTGAAGATCTGCTATGTGCCAGACCCCACGCCTGGTGGTCAGACATGTCACAATGGCATGAGACACAGGTAGGCCATGGCAGTGTCTACTAAGGATTCAAGGAAAAGTGAGGGCAGCAGGGAAATTACACCTGGAAGAAAACACAGGGAATCACAAGCTCCCACTTTTGGAAACGTGTTTGACCCCATTTGCCAAAGCAGACCATTAGAGCCTTACCTTCCCACCATACTCAATGGGATGAAACCAAACTGCTTCTTCCATGAGCCCACAGCAGTCAGAGAATGGTGGTGCTGAAAGGAGCTTCAGACTGGAAATCTCCTGGTCCATTTTCATTTCCCAGAAGGGGATACTGAGGGTCAGAGAGGGGCAGAAACTTCCTTGGGGACACACAGCATTAGTAGTAGCACCATATTGCAGACTGAATGTTTGTGTTCCCCCAAAATTCATATGTTGAAGCCCTAATTCGCAAGGTGATAGTATTTGGAGGTGGGGCCTTTGAAAGTAATTAGATTTAGATGAGGTCATGAGGGTGGTGTCCTTGTGATGAGATTAGTACCTTTATAAGAAAAGACCAGAGAGGGTTCTCTCTATCTCTCTCTCTCTCTCCCCCTCTTTGTGAGGACACAGTGAGAAGTTCAGTGGTCTGCAAGCTAGGACCAGATCCCTACCAGACATGGAATAGCACCTTTATCTTGGATTTTCAGCCTCCAGACTGTGAGAAAAAATGTCTGTTGTTTAAGCCGCCCAGACTATGGTATTTTGTTATGGGAGCCTGAACTAACTGGGACACACCAGAGCTCCCCACCCTTTTTCTGGTACACTTGTCTCTCACCCTCCCCGAGTCAGGCTGGTGACTGAGACACGGTCACAGTTACACTGGGCTCTAGGGAAGCTCACAGCTTAACAGGGGCTGAGCTAAGGAGATTCTGCTCACTTGAAAGCTGGGACACTAGAAGGATGGGAGGTGTGTGGGAGGGGCCTGATAGAGACCTGACCATCCTAGAGGTTGGGTACCCAAGGCAAAGTGTCTGGGTCTCCCAAGCTGCTGGGAGGGCTTTCCAACAAAAATGTTGGAGACCTGGAAAAGTCATTTTTGGCTCCACCAGGAGAAAAGCAAACTGCAAAGTCAAAACTAATAAATGTTTAATTAAAGGTCTACAGAAGGTAGCACCGTGTCAACATCATTAAACTGCTAAATTAATTATTCCTAAAAATCTCATTACATGTGAAAACGATTTAGATTTTCTCACTTTGCAAGAATTTCCCAGTACACCTAATCATTCCTGTGAAATCACAGCCATTGTAAATTAGTGCCTTGTAGCCAAGTAAAAGCAAAATAAAAATTATAAAAAATCCTTTCAGAAATTATGTAATAAAAAGGCTATATGTAATGTGTTTTTAAGAGTTTGCTATGATGAGGGCTAGGTCCTCCAAAACAAAGTTACCTAAGGGCTTGCAAGTTACTAACTTGCTACCTTAACTAGCTCAGGGCTGGTGTCAGACTAGCGTACTGGGGATCCTTGGGCAAGTCATCTTTGAGCTTCAGTTTTTCCCCTTTTGAAATATCCAGGGGGGTCCATGACCTCAGCTGCCTGAACTTCTGAGGATCAAAAGCCTACCCAGCCAGGCAGAGAGGTGTGGGTAAGAGCTGGGCAGGGCCTCACTCGCTTGGGACGCAAAATTTAAGAGGGCGCCAAAAAACGTAATAACCAAGATAAATAATACTTTAATGTAGTATTTTTTTAAAAATCGAAATTAATTTTTTTTAAAAACCGCAAGATGAACAAAATGCCAAAAATTAAAACAGGATCCGTCCGGCACTCTGAGGCCCTCCAGCCTGGCGGCATCACTTCCATCCAGTTCTGTGATCTGGTGCCTCTGTCTGTGCCCCGCTTCCTTCATCTGTGCAGTGGGGCTAAGCATCCCACCCAGAGTTATTGGGAAGAGAAAACGGGTCAATCGAAGCTAACGGTTTAGAAGAGTGCCTAGCACTCTAAAGGCACAAGGTGCAAGGAAAGTACTGTATTGCACTCAAAGGGAACACCACACATTGTATGCATTGTAGGAAAAAACCAAGGTCACATTGCCACAAACGAAATTACGTTGGATCCAGGGCTTGGCACAGGCGCGTTTTGGTCGCCGTTGAAGTGGCCTTCCCTCGGTCCCCGCCCTCGGGGAGGTTCTTCGGGGCTCCGGGGGTGGCGGCCCGGGCGCTGGGCTGTGCTGCCGCGGGCCCCCGCCGAGCCCCCGTCTCCGCCTTTGTCCCCTCCGCGCCGGGGGCCGAGCGCTCCTCCCAGCGCCGCCGGGCGGCCCGCGCCCTTTGTCTGCCCCGCGGCGTCTGGGGCGGCGCTGACACTTGATCCCGCGGCCCCGCCAGCCCCTCATTAGGCGCTGCCGCACTTCAAAGTGTGCGCGACCCGCCCCCTCCGAAGGCGACAGGCGCAGGGACACGCTAGCCGCGCGGCGGGGGCTGGACGGTCCGAGAGGGCGCAGGCTGCGGGGCGCGCGGCTAACCGGCTCCTTGGGGGGGTCGGGGGGCTTCCCCAAAGGGGGCCAAGAATGAAACTTTCTGTCCATTTCAGGCTCAAGCCGACTGCGTAATTAACTTCAGTTTTTTCTCTTCGGAAGTAAAACATCTCCTCCGCCCACCCCCACCTTGGCTCTTTCTGAGACCAAGGGAATCCTTGAGGCCGAGCGGGGGAGAGGAGCACGCGGGGAGTGGAATCGCGGCTCAAACGTTTGTCCGGGCCCGGCTGGATCGCTCCGTGGCAGGGGCAAAGCTGGGTGTTTGTGTGTGTCGGGGGGAACGTTCTCAGGCGGAGAGTTGGTAGGAGGAAAAGCCCTGGGGTCCAAGCCCGCACGCCAGAACTTCCCCTCCAACCTCCTTTCCCCACCACCCTGACCTCCGGGGTCCTGGGTCTTTCCCGTCAGCTCGCACACTGTTCCTCCCCCCATGAACTCCTGCCGACCCTTGAGGCCCTGCTCAGCTCACCTGCCCTGAGAAGTCTGCTCCCTCCTTCAGTCCCTTCCTTGGTTAAGCCCAGGGTCTCTGGAGCCACTCGTGGCTGCCTGGACTCCTGGCTGGACACTTACCTGCCCTGTGAGCGAGGCAGGATGCAGAGCAGGTATTGGGTTCTCAAGGTCTGCCCCACGTTTCCCATTTGCCCACCCCCAGAGGAGAATAGTGGGGAAGGCGCCGGTAAGGAAGCGCTCTCAGGAGAAGGCAGGAGGGGAGGGGAGAAAGCAGGACAGGAAGGAAGAATTGGCCGAGCACAGGCCTCACTCAGGAGAGCCAGTGTCAGTTTCCCGGGAGTACATTGCACCTGCCTGGAGGCAAGGAACACAGGCTCTGCTACCCTCCTGCCTGTCAGTCTTTGGCTACCACCCTGGCGCAGGGGTAGGAGACAGGCAGACTTCCAGGGACCGTTGGCTGTCACTGCCAGTGCAGAAGTGGCTCCAGTAGCCCAGGGTAGTCCCTGGAAGAAGGCCACAGGTGTGAGTCAGGCTGCAGGTGTGAATCATAAAAGTAGTGTGCCCAGGAGCTTGGGGGATGGGCATGCAGAGCCAGTAAAGGGCATCCAAGGTGTCTGGGGGACCCTGGGCAGAGCACCAACAGTATCTGCTGCAGCAGCACAGTGTGGGTGTGCCACATCTTGGCCCAGAAAACACTTTATTGCTCTTTTTATATGCAATATGTGTCTGCCTCTCCCAGTAAACAACCAGCTCCTCGAGGGCAAGGAAAATGAGAAAAGACTCTGGCAAGGAATCAACCCCCATATTCCATGCTCCTGACAAGGCTAGTCTTATAAACTTCAATAAACACTCATTGAACATCTTCCATGCATCAATGCCGGCAATGTGGATTAGGACTGCTTGATTACTTACTGAAATCCCCTACTAGTCTGCAAGCTCTTTGAGGGAAAGAGCTGTATTCTGTTCTCCACTTTTATCCTCAGTACTTGGCACAGAGCTTTACCGTAGTAGGAGCTCAATAAATATTTGATGAATGAATGACTTCTCAGGGAGTAGCAGTTCACAGCCTAGTAGGACAGGTGGACAACGTGTTAAATAATTAAAAAGAAAAAGCTAAGTGTGAAAACAGTAGCACAAATAGAAAATGATTAACTTGGGGTCAAGGTCAGGGTTCAAAGGAAGTTTCACAGAGTCAAAACCATTTGAAATGGAAGGTTTTACCAAGCCTGGAGAAAGCATTCCAAGCAGAAGAGACAGCCTGTGCACAAGCAAAGAGGCATGAAAGAAGCAAGCAGTTCCTTAGAATGGGGTCCTTTGAGCTCCAATACCACACAAGAACTCGGGGAAAATGAGTGATGATATAGCAATTTCAGGGAGTATCAAAGAAATGAGTGATTTTCATTTTCTGCTCAAATTTCACTGTGGCCTTTGGAAAAGGCAGAGCCATAGACTATGAAAATTGATACACCCTTATAAGGGGTGGGTGGGGGCGTAAGCTGCCCCTGGACAGGTGTGATACATGTTTCTCATTTTCAGTTGGCCTGGTGGGACAGGTGGGGTAAGGACAGCATCCATCAAGGGGTGGCCTGGAGCAGGATATAAGAACCTGAGAAGGGTGTCCATGGAGGAGGGCTGCCGGCATGAGCGTTGGAGCCCTTGCTAAATGAAGAAAGTCTGCAACAAAAGGGGTGGCTCAGTGCAGGGTGCTGGATCCAGGGTGAGGAGGGTGACACCACAGAGGTGTCAGAGCCCAGGCAGGGTGAGCAGGGTGTCGTTCAAGGAGAAGGCCTAGCACTGGCTGTCAGAACCTCAACGGAGTGAGAACAATATCCTTGTAAGGGAGGAAATGGCAATGAAGATGGAGGATTATTTATACACAAGGGGATTGATCAGATAAAGGGGATTGATCAGATAAGCAAACATGTTAAAGATGAAGGAGAAAGATTTCTCACTGTTGGAAAATCAAGTTACAAATATGGAAACAGAGAAATCTGGGAAGACTCCTGTGGGTTGGATTGCAATTAGAGGTATTGATACGAACTTATGGTATTCAATACCCAAATAGATATAGAAATAAATATGGATGGAAAATATGTGTGCCATGTGTGTATGCTTGTACCTGGGTATGTATGTGTACACATATATTCCTTAGTTGTGTCTACTGAGAGAAAGTGAGAGCAGTGACACTCCAAAAGCAGTGGGCATACATTTTGCCCAGATTTTGGCTTCTAAATACCATTTTTGACTAAAAGAAAGAAGGCCCCCTTGGAGAAGGGTGATGCTGGGGCTGAGGCAGGGATAAGCCTAGAACATCTTGTTGCCCAGAAAGTAGTTACTCAAAGAACGATGGAAACATGCCAAAAGAACACAGAAGCCATATCTGGACATTTCTAGAGCAATTTGAACACAAATAAATAACAAGAGTTGTAAATTATAGCCCATAGAATAAAATAGGAAACCGGGAGTTCATAGTGTTATAAATAACTGAATAAATTGAAAGTTTGATGAGGAACAACATATTGATATAAAAACAATCAACTACAGAGGAAAAAACAGTAAAAATAGTAACTTTACAGTGGAGAGGCCTGGCAGATGCCACCTTAACCAGGTGATCCAAGTGAATATCATCATTCATGGAACAAATTGAATTGTTGTGCCACCTGATAGGATGCAACAGGAGAGCACAGCATCATTTCTGTGATATTTCTGCCAAAGATGCACATACTAAATCTAATCAGGATGAAATGTCAGACAAATCCAGGGACAGTCTATGAAATGACTGGCCTGCGATCTTCAAATGGCTCAAGGTCATGAAAACCAAGGAAAGACTGAGGAACCACTCAGTACTTAAGGAAACTGAAGGGGCTTGATATCTGAAGGCGATGTGTGATTCTACACTGGATCACCTTGTCATAAAGAACATTATTGGGACAAAGGATAAGACTTGAATGTGGTCTGAGGACCAGATGGTAGAAATGCATGTTGTAAACGTCATGATTTTGATGGCTGTTCTCCCTGTTTGTTGGAAATACACACTACCGTCCTATCTGGGGGTGACAGGCATCACACTGGCAACTTACTTTCAGATGATTCAAGAAAAAAATTCTTTGTAAGAGACTTGCAACTTTTCTGCAAATTTGAGATTACATTAAATATATATACCTGTATAAAAATTAGATCATATTACTGTACTGCTCAGACACTTAATGCTTCCCTATCACCTTTGGAATAGATACACAGAGTCCTGACCCTGGTCCGTGAGTTCTACATGACCTGGCCCATCTCCTGCCCAAGCCCTTGTGCCTGGCTGTGTTTCAGCCACACCTGCCTGATGGATGTTTCTGGAACATGCCCAGCACTCTCCTTCCTCTGGGCTTTTGCACTTGCTGTTCCCTTTGCTTAGAGTGTGGTCCTCCCAGATTTCCACGTGGTGCCCTCGGTTCAAATGTCCCCCATCAGAGGCCAGGTGCGGTGGAGTACACCAGTAATCCTAGCACTTTGAGAAGCTGAGGCAGGAGGATCACTTGAGCTCAGGAGTTCTAGACCAGCCTGAGCAAGGGCGAGACCCCATCTCTACTAAAAATAGAAAAAATTAGCCAGAAAATAGAAAAAATTAGCCTGGCTTGGTGGCACAGGCCTGTACTAGGGAGGCTGAGGCAGGAGGACCGCATGAGCCCGGGAGTTTGAGGTTGCAGTGAGCTATGATGATGACACTGCATTCTAGCCTGGGTGACAGAGTGAGACTCTGTCTCTAAATAAATAAATAAATAAGCTTAAAAAAAAATCCCCCGTCAGAGAGGCCTTTGAAAATAGCTCCTCAGCCAGGTCAGTCACCTGTGTCCCTTTACCTGCATTAACTTTCTTCATAGTGCTTTTCATGACTTGACATTTTAATATGGTTTCCCTGTATGTTGCCCATTTCTTCACTAGAACATCAACTCCCTGCGGACAGGGACCCTGTTTAGTTATTCCCTCTACTCCCGAGAGTGAGGAGCACTGGGCAGCAGGTGAGGGCCTTCCCTCACCACCATGAAGCACGCTGGGCCTACCTATGATTCCCATTTTGAAGATGTGGCAATTGAGGCTCAGGGAAGTGAAGTGATTCACCTGAGGACACACAGTAATACCTAGAGGGAGTAGGATTTGAACTGTCAAAAAAAAACAGCACCGGCAGACACTTGTGAAAGGTGGCAAGATGGATTTTATTCAGACTCCTGCAGTGGGGGAGAGACTCCGGGACACACTGAGCTCAATCCCAGCTAAGACAAAGGGGACTGAGGTTTTTAAAGGGAGAGCAGGAAGGGAACCGAGAGGGACTATAGGGAACAGAAGAAGAGGAATGAACAGGGCCTGGGGGCTTTGTGGAAATGGAAACTTACAGAAGGAGTAAATAGCGAATTACTGAAAATGGCTTGGCAACATGGTTTGGGACAATGTACATTTTGTGGTTTGGTAGCATTGCGTTTTCTTGAGCAAAGACTTAACCCTGGGACTGGGGTCACCTTCAAAGACATGGCCTGGTGCAGGTGGAGCCAGTGTTCCAGGGAGCGCTGCGTGGGAGTTCACGGTTCATAGAACCCAAGCTTTCAAACTCCAGGACAAGTCACAAGCAGGAGGATTTTGCAAATTATTTCTAAAAAGAAATCTCGGGGCAAAGGAGGAGCCTGTCATCTATTTCTTTTGTATCCCCTCCCTGACAGTGCCGATCAGAGGCTGTCGCGGATCCCTGCTGGGTAGTTGACAGGGTGGCAGCGCATAACTGGAAAATGCATGGGCTTGAAGCCAGACAGATGGAGTTCCAGTCTCAGTTCAGCCACTCACCTCCCCCCACCCCAGTGACACTGAGTAAGCGACTTAACTTTCCTGAGTTTCCAAATCGCAATAATAGTACCCACCTGGCACATCACTTTGAGGCTTAAATAAACTAAACTGTGTAAAGTGGCCAGAACAGTGTGTGGTCGTAGTCAGTGCTCAGTAAGTGGGGAGATAAATCCATCACTGGCCACATTATGACACTGTTTGACCAAGTCTAGGAACTAGAGATTCCAAGAGGTGAAAGATCAGAGAAGAAGGACCACACGGTCTCTGCCTGAAGCCTGGCAGGGAAGCCCCCAGTGACAGAGGCTAGATTCCAAAGCATCTCCTCTTTGCCGTTGGTGCCAGTGCCATTAGTGTTTTGCATCTGGGATGTGCCCCCAGTCCCTGTGGACTGAGCCAAGCCCCACAGGGGTGGTACTTCTCCCTCCCTGCTCAGGTCCAACCTCCCTGACTCAAATGCCTCTTAGGATACGGGCTTTCTCACTTGGCCAAGGCAGCCAGTTCCACTGGAGTATGATCTAGTCCACAGACTGTTGGCTCAATGTTGGGAAACACAAAACCGTCTTGAAATGCAACTTTCCAGTTTTGATTTTGCTTGTTTATAAATGTATACTGTGAAAAAGATGCCACTGCCTCCAATCCAATCCCTTCTCTGGTATCTAATTACCTTTAGAGCAAGAGCATCAACATCAAGAAGATGCTTTTTCCCCAGCCAAAGAGCAATTGGAAATATTTGATACCTTTTTAGCTATTAAGGATGGGTAGGATGCAGAGGTTATAAAATAAGTACCTGGCACACTTTCCAATAATCCTTATGCCTAGCTAGGAAATAAAGCTCCACGTTGCCATGTCCTGTCCAATTACCATCCAGCCATTCAACAAATATTTGTTAAGCTCCTTCTCTGGGTCAGGCAATACTCTAGGTACTTGAGCCATTTATACATCAGTGGACACAACAGATGATGATCCTGACATTGACACCTTGGCACGGGTGGTGCCCTCCTCTAGATTTACCTGTCTTCTTGCTCTACCTGGTGAATTTCTACTTATCCTTCAAAATTCAGTTCAAACCCACTACCTCTGGAAGGTTTCCCAATGTGTTCAGGGAAAGTTAATTATTGCTTTCTCTGTGCTGTCATAACACTTTGTTCATTTTCCTTTTATTACCTTATCCTCTAAATTAATAGACTTTATTTTGGGGGGAGTTTTAGGTTTACAGAAAAATTGAGCAGAAAGTACAGAAAGTTACCATATGCTCCCCTCCAGCCCCCGACCATTTTCCCCTGTAGTAACATCTTAGTTAGTGTGGGACATCTGTTACAATTAGTATTAGTGTGGGACATCTGTTACAATTGATGAGTCAATATAGATAAATTATTATTAACTAAAATTCACAGATTACATTAGGGTTCACTCTTTGTGTTGTACATTCTATGAATTTGACAAATGTATAATGGCATGTATCCACCATTACAATATCATACAAAATAGTTTCACTGCCCTAAAATCTTGTGTTCTATCTATTAATTCCTCTCTCCTTCCCCCAAGTCCCTCGCAACCACCAATTTTTTTTACTGTCTCCATAGTTTTGCCTTTTCCGGAATGTCATATAGCAGGAATCATATAGTACATAGAGTTTTTGGATTGGCTTCTTTAAGTTAGCAATATGCATTTAAGGTTCTGCCATGTCTTTTCATGACTTGATAGCTCATTTCTTTCTAAAGTCTGAATAATATTCCATTGTACAGACGTACCACAGTTTGTTTATCCATTCACCTACTGAAAGACATCTTGGTTGCTTCCATGTTTTGGTAATTATAAATAAAGCTGCTATAAACATCCATGTACATGTTATTGTATAGCAAGTTTTTCAACTCCTTTGGATAAATACTAAGGAGTGTGCTTGCTGGATCATATGGTGAGAGTATATTTAGTTTTCTAAGAAACTGCCAAACTGTTTTCCAAAGTGGCTGTACCACTTTGCATTCCCACCAGCAGTCAATGAGAGTTCCACTTACTACTTTTTTTTAATCTTTTAACTACTCTGTTCCCACCACCATCCACCCCTGAGATTGTGAGCTAGCTGAGCACAATGACCATGTGTGATTTATCACTGTATCCTCAGTGTTTGGCACTGAAATGTTTATTGAATGAATTATTTGTTGAGCTCAAATTTTTAAATTTCAGAGCAGTCCCTCAAAATGTAGCATATAACTCTGGATGCTACTTTGGCAGTGGAGAGGGGACTTAAAGACATGATGCTGTGGCGTATGGAAGACCCAATCCCTGTTCTATTGATATGGTATTATCCATAGCATGATGACATCAAGTTTAAGTAATGCTCAGAACTAGAGTCTAATCATAGCTTTCAAATAACTTATTCTTTATATTCTCACTTTGTAACTTTGAATCTTTATAATTTTGCTTATAAACCATTAAATAATTAACCGTCTTGACCATGATAATGACAATTACCACCTCTCACCTGGAAACCATGAAAGACTTCTAACACAGCACAGCCACAGCAATCTCTGTGTAATCTACTAGGGAAGACAGACAACCAAATAGATAAGGACAATGAAGAATTATAAGCTGTAAAAGAAGGATGTACTAAGGACCATGATGCCCAAGGAATACTCCTAACCTGGGTTTGGATTAAGAAGGTATAATCGATTAGATTCTTGTTCAGTAAATATTCACTTTTTCCTTCCCTCTCATGGAAAGAATAATCTTTCTTATTGGACCTGGCCCCATGACTTGCTATGGCCAGTGGAACTTGGCCAGTCACGATGCAAGCAGAAGCTTTAAATGTGCTCACACATTTTGGTCTTTTGCACTCTCCTAATCCACCATAAAGAAAGCATCCCCTGGGTAGTTGGTAGTCCTTAGGTCAGGGTCCTGGAATGAGCGACACATAAGCAGACCTGAACCCATATCCTGGACCATAGCCACCTCAGCCATCTTGCAGGCCTGCAAACAGGAAAGAAGTGTTGATTGATATTTGAGGGTTGTTTCTTACACAGCATAATCAGCAATAGTGACTAGTACAGAAAACTTTCTGGGGCATGAGGAACAATCAGAAACGTTATCCAGATGGACAGGGAGAGGTTAAGAGAAAACCTGGTTTGGTGCAGGGAGCTGCAAGTACACTGAATAATATTTACAACTGGAACAAGGCCACTCAATAATTTGCCACAAATAAGAAGTAGATGCGTGGAAAGGCAGATTTGAGTGGGTAATGATCACTGTGATAATCAGTGTTAGCATGTAAACTGCTTACTCCTTCCTGGCAATGGCTCATTCCTGGTGTGCCAATTGTGATTATCCTGTTCTGAACTTTCCCAGTCTCTTTGCTGCTAAGGAGTAGCCAGTGACCCAGTCTGGCCCTTGAGACCTAAACAGAAATTTTCTCATGGATTTCTGGAAAAGCCTTTTCTTTCTGATGAAAGATGTCAGATGTGGTTAGAACAGTCTTTTCTTTTTCTCCTGGCTTGAACAAGGATGCAATTGCTAGAGTTATAGCAGCCTTCTTACATCCATGAAGGAATGGCCTGAAGAATTTCAGAGACATTGGCCCTATCATCTTTGAGCTGCTGAACCAACGCCTGCAACTACCTACTTGTAGACGTCTTACTGTATAAGGAAAATAACCCCTTCTCTGTTTAAACTACCATAAGGAGGGCTTTGTGTTAGGTATCATGTTCTGTATTAGCTAGCTTTTCTAACTAATACAATAGCTAACATTTACAAACACTTACTACAAGCTCGCCACTGTGTTAAGCATTTTATAGCCATTATGCCACTTAAACTTTCTATTAATCCTATGAAAAAGTGGTATTATTGCCACATTAGAATTTTTTCCAGAGGTTGGATCTGCTAAGGGTGCTGCTATTCCAATTCTACCCAACTTCTGAGGTTCAAACCCTAGTCTGGTCGTGCCTATCTCAATACAGTAAGTTGAAGTTTTACTCCATCTTGGTATGGTCTGGGCAAAAAATTGCCTTGAGATTTGAACCAAGGTCCTCCATCCCCTCCCAATAGCTAGGGAGAAAGTTGTGATTTGGGGCTAGAAAAAGACCTGAAGATCTTGGGGTTCTGGGGTTCCCACATTTCTGAGCTCAATGAAATCAAGTGGGTAACTGGGATGGGCAGAAAGTTTGCTGAGGATACTCTGAACATCTCTGGATCCTGGCATTAGCCAGCCTCCTTCTCTAGAAGCTCCAACAGAGGAGATGGTTGGGTGAAATATGGACAGATCTCTTTTGGAGTCAGCGGAATGATACCATTTAAAGGAAGCCTCCACTTGCTCCTGATATTACAGTTTGATATTTCACCAATTAGTTTAAGAAGCAAATACCCAGGGATAATTATGAAGAGGGTGAAGACTACCAATCATTCTCTCCTTAGTATAGATTAGTTTGCTTCGATTATCTCTGTAATACCTAGGCAAAAATATTCAAAAACCAAAAGTTTTGTTAGGAGTTGTTGAATAAATGTTGCAGAATGAATAAATTTGTGTATGAATGAGCTGTATTCACGGAGGAACATTCAGAAACCTATGGGTGGGCTCCTCAGAGCTGCACCCAGGGGTGTGCATGCAAACACACACACACACACACACTTTAATAGGGGATGTATAGCTTTCTAGGTCCTCTTGGGTAACAGAAACAAGATTCAAAAGGTTTGAGAAGTTAAAACAAGGGAACTAGTGTAATAAGATTAAGTTTAACAAGAGCAGGTGTTGGACTCTGAACATTTGTTCAAAAGTGCCCCACACAGGGAGACGATGAGGGAGGTGAGGCTTAACAGGCTCACGTGTGAAAAAGTCGGCAATCCTGTAGGTGGACAGCCAGCTCCTGTGCGTCAGGGTTAGGGCCTGGCTGCCAAGAACATTAATGAGCTCCTGAGCTGCTTTAATACAAGCTCAGTTTTCAGACAAGAGACCTGATAGGTACATGAGTCAGACCACACCTGAAGTCTGAGGCTTGATTCTGGAAAGAAACACGAGCAAACTGGTGACCAAACCAAAAGCCACGTGACAGGAGAAGGGTCTGGGTGGGAAAGTAGGACAGAAGAGGTGGCCCCAGAGGAGCAAGAATGCAGGCGGTGGCTGGAGGGCAAGGGTGCTGTCCGATTCACCTCTGTATTCCCAGTGTCTGGGACATGTTTGGAGCTTTGTAAAGATTTGCTGAATGAACAAATTGGGGCATCCCAAAATATTTAATACAAAGGGTTTTCCCATTAAGGAGTGAGTTCCAAATCCATGGGGTAGTTAAGTACAAAATAGGCAGCCCTTTGCTGGTGCTGTTCTGGGAGAGAGACCCAAGTGCCCAGGGAAGGCTTGGGAATAGATGCTAAGTTCTGTTGAGTCTCACAAATTTTATTCCATAAGATTAGATATTAAAGCCCTCCCCATGTCTACCTCTCAGACTCCTCTTTCTCTTGGTGTCTGAGAAATAGTGATTTCCAAAGAGAAGGGAGGAAGGAAGGATGAAAGGAAAGACAGAAGGAGAAAGGAAGAGCGGAGAGACAGGAGGCGGAGTGGCCAGCGCAAGGGCCATGAGCTCCCCGAAGCTGTTTCCCCCTCTCCCTACCCCCCCAGGGAAAGACCCCCACCTTTTGCAAGTCCCTTCCTCAAAGCATTCATGTGGTGCACGGTAATTGTCTCTGTATGTCACAGCCTCTCTTCCTGAGGCCTGGGTCTGTTTGTTTTGTACCATTTTGTCCCTAATACACAGTGCTTGGTAAACAGTACCAGGTAACAAACGTTTGTTGAATGAATCAATGAATGTGTGAATGAATACTGCACTCTTTAGACTTCACTAGAGACGTGTTCCCCAGGCTGGCACGTATTTCACACAGTATTCTTAGGTAGACTTTGTATATGTTATTCCATTGGAGGGAAAAGGAAGCCAGACAGTCACGGGAAAAAAAAATACATTCTGGAGAAGTAAAAGCTACCCTTGTGGGTTTCAAAAATGTCTGGGACATTATGCCTGAAGCTGAAACATCAGGTCATATTTACTTTTTCTTTTCTATAAACAGCTTATATGTTTCCTAAAAAACAAAAAACAGACAACAAAACCTCTTGCTACTTTTTGTGTGCCTTTTTTCCATGTTATTTTTTGGTAATGAAATCATATGAGCATCAAATTCTGGGTTTCAATACTCTTTCTTTTATTTGCTTTGCTCTCCAAAGTTTAGACAAATTGTATATTGATCTTGTGCCTTGTGTGAGGGTTTAAATTAGCAAAAGTCCTGTCAGTACTTGAAGAAATTTCAAGGAGAACAGGGCTAACAAATTCCCTATCACAGTTCCTACAGCTAGAACAATACCTGTCACACAGCAGGTGCTCAATAAATACTTAGAGAATGAACAAAATATTTACTGTCTACCTCAATGACAGATATCATAAAATGAGCACATTACTAATATTACTAGTTAATCCACGAATACCCCACTGGTATGGCTCTCTCCATGTCACAAACTACTCAGGGGAAGTGGCTGTGGCTTATGTGAAGTTCATACTGGGCATCTTCTGCTCCCTGTCCAACCTCTTCTTCCCCTAGTTGTTCTTGGGTCCGGATCTCTGGCCATCTGCTTCAAATGCTTTTGAGAACAAGGTAGGATATAAGTATTAAATGGACTGTTGGATAAAGAGTTAGGTAACTGTTGGAGGGATGATGGACAGTAACATCAATGGATGGCTAGCTGGTTACAAACACAGACTCCTTCCCCTGCCAGTACCTACAGTATCAGCCTGATCATTTCAGTCTGGCAACACATCCTAGAAAAACAGATCGGCCTCTAAGTCTTCCCTGCCAAGTCTCCCCCGCTGTCTGCCCCACCCAGTATGATAAACGCCCTGAAGTCTTAAATGTGGAGCATACTTTTGTGCTACAGTTTTTGCCCAGACCTCATTAATTCAGGAAGATGATACTTCAGCCAGTGGAAAGATATCAAATGCGTGCAAAAACTCCTTAATTGCGGGTTTCCCTTCGCTGTCTGCTCCCTTAATAAATTTGGAAACTATTTTATGTAAATTATATTCTTTGAATGGCACTATGGCATTTTCCTTCTCCACGAGCTGGAGCAGAAATGGGCAGAGCAGGATGGAGGGAAACAACTGCATGGTGAAAGTGCTCCTTCCCAAGGAGATGGCTGTTGGAACTGCATTCATTTTTATACTCTGAACTAGATCCCTCTCAGGGATGCTGTGTGTAAATGTGAGCTTCGAGGATGGGCAGGCAACAGAATAATGGTGAGGTAGAAATAACTCCTTCTACAGCAGGGGCTCAAGTGCAACAGGAGTAACTTTAAAAGCAGGAAGTGTAAAGTACATCTGGAGATGCCTGGGGTGGGATTGGGTGCATTTAGTAAGGATGATGTGTGGGCGAGAATGAGCAAAATGGAGAAAAGGAAGGGATGCTGACTCAGCCAGCAAGGTGGAGCTGGAAGAGTAGCCCAGTGGGGTCAGGACCCCAAAGGGAGAGAGGACCCCCTAAGCTCCACCTCCAGGTCACCTTTTCCCCACCTCCAAGCCAGAGTCCCTGCAGCTACTCTATGTTTGTACCTGGCTGGCCCACGGACACTTCTGGCCTGACTATTCTTCCTGAGAGGCCTTTAACCTTTGGAGCTGGGTTGTCCAGGTTCCACTCTTGCTCTGTTACTTACTAGCTGTGTGACCTTAACCTTTCTGTGCCCTGATTTTTCATATCAATAAAATAGGGATAAGAATACCTACGCCACAGGACTGTGTGATTTATTCTCCCTCAAGCACTTAAAACAGTGCTTGGCACCTAGTGAGTGCTGCATAAGGATTGGCTACCATCATCGTCATCTTCATCATCATCTGTCTCTATTCATGACACCAGTCACCAAGCCAGAAATTGCAGATTATCTTCTGTGGGGAATGGATTTTCCACTACACTCCCATCCTCAGTTTCCTAGAACCTACACTCCCCAAGGCTAAGACAGACAAAATACAAACTCAAGAGGAAGGAGGAGACAGACGTAGCCTAGAGAAGGAGCTCGTGGAGCTTAAACTTGAAGCACAAATGAAAAGAGTGGCTGTCATTGATCCAATCCACTCTGACGACAGTACCTGGGGGGCAGAGCAGACTTTCCTGCATCCCTTGCCTGAGCAGCAGAAGCAAAGACAAATGACAACCCAAAGAGGGTAAGACCCCAGGGGACCTTCAAGGGGTTAAGTAGACCAAGGAGTTGGGGCAGGAAGAAGGGATGAAGAGAAGGAGGGTCTGAGGGGAAGAGATCTCTGTGTGGACCAGAAGGGCAGCCACAGCACTGCCTTAGGATGGAGCGCTAAGGTTCCATGCTGGCTATGGGGCTGGGAAGATGGCTGGTTCTAGGGCATCTGCTTGCACATTTTTCTGAACTCTGTGGGGGATTTCCTGGAAAAAAGCAAGTCTGTTTGCTTATGGAAACCATCACCCAGTCCTTTTGTAGTAGGGGATCAAGTGCCATGCTGGGATCATTCATGGTCACCAACAGAGTCCTGTGGGTGGGACAGGAGGCAGCCAACATGGAAAAGTCCTTTGATTACAATTAGGGACTTTATAAATTAAATTATAGTAAATGACACATTTTGGACAAAACAATTTGGGATATATAGGGGCATATTTGATATCTGCCAATATACAGCTACAGCCTCTTCGCTAAAGCCTCTTACAAGTGATAGCTAAAATCAATTTTAAAACAAAAACGTCACCCCATCATGTGCTACTTTGGGGGTGGGGGAAACCCCAAACTATTCCCTGTGACGCTAGTAGTGAGACCTTCATGTTCAAGTTTGAACTTAGAGCTGCTGTCATTTGCCTGCCTTTTTGATGTACAATTATAAAAACCAGTGGTTGGCTTAAAGGCTTCTGAAATTATTAGCTAAAAACTTGGCTTTCCTGGGAGAATAAGGCAGAACCCCAGCCATGTGGTCAATGCATGTTTATTGATAACTTCTGGAATTCTGCTGTGCACCCTGCCTTGTGCCTACAAAGCAAAGAACGATGAAGACAAGTAATAACAAAGACCTAAAAATATATCAACAAAAATAAATGTGTTGTGAGGAAATTCCAAGCTTTATTAAATGCACTTTTGGTGAAAGAAGCCCTACAGAGAATTTCTTAATAAATTTCAAAGAGGGTGTTTGGTCACTGAATAGCCTACATAAGCAATCGTGGTATTTGTGGAATGTCAAGCTGCAGATTGCCTGAGGTAATCAAGCAGCTAGTACCACAGTCATTTCTTATGACAGATCAAGGTCTTGGACAGTGGTTTGGGGTTGGCTGACACTCATGTCCTCACGTTGAAAGATTCTGTTAGTGTCATGGACTCTCTAGCTTGGAAAGAGTTTGAGAGTGTAGCTATTCCTGCACGTAACCAATGCTTCCACACTTAAAGATCTGCAGCCAGAGAGACACTGTCCTTATTTTAAACACCTTGGTAACTCATTCCAAAGTCCAACAACACCCACATCCAGGAAATTCTTCTTAATGTTTAGCCTAAATCCCTCATGCTACAATGTAAGCTCATTTCCTCTCGTTCTGTCCAAAACGGAAATAGGGAACAGCTGCTCTCCATCACTGGTTCATACACTTGAGGACCTTTACTTCATCCAACCCCTAAATCTTCTCTTCTCTGGAATAAATATTCCAAATCCCAGAAACAGTCTCTGAGACTTACCCAAACCATGTGGCTGATTACTTTCTAAGTGTTCCCTTTAATTCCAAGGTACTGTCTCAGCCTTCATTCTTGAACAACACACATCCACTGGGTGTCATGGAGGCCTGAAAGTAAACCAAGCCTCCTTCCAATGCTTGGAGAAGATGCCCACCACCTCCAGCTGCCCCAGCATCCCAGTCTGAAGTTCTGTCTCTCGTCATCCCAGACATCCTCATTGCTAAAATGGCTGGATGTTTTATCACTAACTCTATACTAGACACTGTGTTGTACACTTTATATAGATTACCTCATTGAACACAACAACCCTGTTGGATATATTTTTATCTTTAATTCATAGATGAAGAAATAATTTCTAGAGATCTTATTACTAATAAGTGACTGGGATCTGAGCCTAGGGTTGTCTGACACAGAACCCAGGCCCTTGCCACAATGTCAGGCTACGACCTGGTTCCTGTTTCTTGGAGTCCCATCAAGACAGGAATAATGAAATGGTCAGAAGGGGACCACAAGAGCAGTGTCTCTCCAGCTCTATTTCTGGAGTGCTGCTCTTTTCCTTCCCCTGTACAGTAGCTTTGTTATTCCATTCTTCAGAGGTGTCATTAAAAAACAACAAGCTCCATTATCACACTTATGTTTAATTATAATTATCTCTGTAAACATTTGTCTGTTCATTACCCCTTGACCTGCTCCAAGGTGGGGACTTCAGCTTTGTTTTTTATTTTTAGCACCTAGCACAGTGCCACCTATTGAGTAGACACTGGAAATGTGTTTAGAATATAACTCACTGACTGACTGAATGAATGGATGGATGAATGAATCACACACAAATCCACACTTATTTATTACTCCAATTCTCAAATTCAGAAGTACTTACAGATTCATATGGATCTCTTTGTATAAATGCCACTCTCCCCATACCTACTGCCATCACAAAACTGGTTTGGGGGCATTGAACAGTTGGGAGATAAAGAATTTAATCTCATTTTCCCCACTAACTCAATGTGTGATCTTGGACAAGTCACTTGCTTTTTCATCTGAAAAACGAGGGAAGTTGGCCTGGATGATATTTAAGGCCCTTTCCAGTCCTAAATTTCCATAATTTTATGGCTATCTAGCTACCTTAATCAGACTTATCTAAATAATCACAAAAAACACTACTTCATGCTAGAGAAACACAGTCATAATAAACTAAGCAAAACCAAATGCCCTTCAATATCCTGTTGTGAACTATAAAATGTCCCTTAAAATCGCATTTTCCCCTTGAAACAGGATGTAGGAAAAATATTTTCCTATTAAATCCTTTTAAAGTGCAAGGGAAAGCATTTATTCTGTGATTTGCTGTCCAACTCAATAAAAAGTAGAGGATTCAGCCATCTTAATTACAGAAGATACTGTCAAAAAAGCAAAGGTGGTGGAAATTCAAGTTGGAAACCAAGATGCCATGCCAACAAAACAATGCACTAGTTTTCTGGAGGGAGTTTCCAAGTGTGTATCAAGCAGTTTATTTCTGCCATTATGTTGGGGAAACCAGTAAATGAGTTTTTATGAGGTGATTTATGAAACTCCTGGGGTGGACGCAGTCAGCACTGGGAAGAAGTTGCACCAACTTCCAAACCTGGGGCGGGGGGTTGGAGGGGGACTTGAACTTTGGTGACTGTTTATTACATTGTTGTGAGTTGAGTCCTTTAAGGTGGGTTAAGCAAAGTGGGATAAGTACCTTAAAAGAGGTGGGAAGGGCTAGAAGATTTCAGAGGAACGTTGCTTTGTTCTTTGGATATCAGAAAGCTTCCCCTAGATTAAATCCCTTTAAGGGCAGAGGTTCTATATTCCTTATTTCTGTAGATCCTCAAAGTGTTACCAGAAGGAGGCCTACAAACACTGTTTCAGAAATGGAAAAGAATAGGTGGATCTCTCTGCTGTCCACACAGATACATAGGGGTGTCTGCCCAGCTCATAATCACCCCACTTTTCTGCTGGAGCTACCTCCCTCTGGTAGGCAAAATAATGCCCTCCCAAAGGTGTCCATGTCCTAATCCTAAAATGTAGACATATGTTATGTGGCAAGGGGGAACTGAGGTTGCAGACGGAATTAAGGTTGTCGATCAGCTAGCCTTCAGAGGGGGAGATTATCCCGTACTATCTGAGTGGGCCCAATGTAATGACAAGGGATATCAAATGTGGAAGAAAGACGCAGAAGAGTCAGTGTCAGAGTGATGCAGTGTGAGAAGAACTCAACCTGCCATCCCAGGCTTTGAAGAAGAAGGGTGGGGCTGTGAACCAAGGAATGCAGGCAGCCTCTGGAAGCTGGAGAATGGAACACAGAGCTGCCAACTCCTTGATTTCAGCCCAGTGAAACCCATATTAGATTTCTGACCTCTATAACTGTAGGATAACAAGTTTGTGTTGTTTTAAGCCACTAAGTTTGTGATAATTTGTTATAGTAGCAATGGAAAACAAATATGCCCAAAGCCCCCAACCACAGAATGTATACTGACAGCCATGTTTAACCACATGACTCTGGATACTGAAGCATAGCTGGTTGAACCAGGGCAGAAACTTAGGAGTTGAGGGGGGCTCATGTTCAGCCACAGGAACACAGAAGCAGAGAAAACTGATTTGAGGAGATAATAATTATACTGAGGGAGAGAGAGGCAGAAAGAGACAGAGCTCTGGTAGTGCCCTGGTTTCTGGCTCCCCTCTGAGATGAAGAGTCTGCAGAACATACTCCTCTCCCAGGTCACTGCCTCACACTAGTTCAGGTTAAAGGCAAAGGCTCAGAACTGTTGACAGATCGGCTTCAACCAATGGAAAAATGCAGACTGGTCGATGCTGCCCAACAAGCAGGTGATGAAGACGACTTTCATGTGGAGGTGTAAAGGGCATTTAGGGGCAAATCTCAGTCCCTGCTCATAGAAATCAGGGGTGGTTAATAGGTGTTTCTGCATTTTTCAGACAGAGGCTCAGAGAGGTGAAGCAACCTGGCCAAAGTCACACAGACAGTGAGTAGGGAAGTTGGAATTGAAACCCAAGTTTTTCCATTTCTAAATCCCATGTTTTGGGGCTTTTTTTGTTTTTTGTTTCCTATTAGTCATCCTCTGCTAAATGTTTCCTGGACTTCTGTTTTAACTAGAAAGAACTCAGAGATCTGATAAATGTCCCTTAGGTACCCTATACAAATTCCATAGGTATTAAAATACTCAAGGCTACTCAAGGCTTTGGACAACACTCATTGTCCAGAGAGGGGAAAAGTGAACGTGTGACACAGTTGATGCAGGTCCAGACCTCACAGTGTCCAGAGGCCTCCAGGCCAGATACAGGATGAGGGTTAACAGAACAATAACTTCCCATTGTCTCTTCCAAAGCCTTTGTTCGCTAGTGCCCACGTCTGTGTAGTGGCAGGGGAGTGGACGCCAGCAGACAGGAGCCCCCAGTCCTCTGTCCTTGCCTGCTAGTCTCACAATTACCACTCAAACTGGGACTCTCAGCTTCAACATCTGTGGAGCCAAGTACCATCCTGCAGAGTCAGAATAAAGGGGTGCTAATTGGGTAGTCTCAATTCAGGGTGGTCTTAATTTGGAGTGATCACTGCTTTCAAAGCTGGGCTCTTGGGTTGTGCCCAACTGTGTAAACATCACACTTAGTCCCCCTGCCCTCGCTGAGCTTAGTACTCCTGAAGACTTACTTGTAGCAGGAGACAGTGGGAGTCTCCTGAGAGGTTAGCAGTGGTGAGGACGGGGGGACCCAAGGCCATTGCTGATAGCAGGAAACAACACAAACTGAGAACTAGCTAGTTAACCCTTGTGTCTCACCACACACAGAGTCTTGTCTTCCCACATGAAAATCAACAAAAGGATGTGTCCTAAGGTAATTTTCCGAATAAGTCAAGCTCCTCACAGTGATTGCCTGAGATATGACTGGCAGAAGGTGAAACCACAGATAATGCCCCACCAACTTTGCTCTTTCTTACCCTACCTCTTGGACTTTAGTCACATGGACTCAGGATGACAAAAGAATCCTTGAGTGCTTAGCACCTGTTTTGTCCCTGTGCTGAGACTCTTACTGTCCAGTGGCTCCTTGTTCTCTTGGGATTGACTTGCTTCCCAACCACCAGCTTCTGGTGGCACCTTGTTGTTCACTGACCCCAGGGCTGATATGGCTATGTGGGCAAGCATTCCCTTTCTCTCTCTGCACTTATTTGAACTGCTCATAGTGGAGTGCCTCTCCGGATTGAGAAGGACCACTTTTTGGACATGGACACTCCACATGCTACAAGTTGCTGCCAGAACCACCAAGCAAACTCTCTCCCACCTTCTGCATTCAAACAGCTCCTTTACAGAGACGTTGGAAACAAGAGTGGAGTATCTCTACCTTCTCTGAGTCATACGTTGAGAGTCATACGTTGCCTCATGTCGGCTCATTGGACGTTCTTCTTGCTGCAAATTTGATGAAAAAGAGCCTTTTTTGGTGTTCTTTTTGGCCAGATTCAGTTTGTCCTAGTCTCCACCCTTCCTTGTAGGACAGTGGGGAGATTAAAGAAGAGATGGGGTCTGGACGAAGAGTGCCAGGCGAGGCAGCTGTAGGACTTGACTAATCCCAAGAAAGATAAAGACCCAAGGTAGCAGAAGGTGGCTTACCTGGAGGGATGAATGCCTAAACAGTGACTGGGGACCAAGAGAGGAGCAAACTGAAGAAGACAGGCCTAGAAAATGAAGAATAGGTAATGAAGGAAGGAAAGGAGTTAGGGTGTGTATTAGTTTCCTATGGTTGCAGTAACAAGTGACCACAAACTTTGTGACTTAAAATAACAGAAATTTATTTCTCACAGTTCTGGAGGACAGAAGTTTGAAATCAAGGTGTTGGCAGGGCCACACTCCCTCCAGAGGCTCTAGTGGAGAAACCTTCTTTGCTTCTTCCAGATTCTGGCAGCTGTCAGCATTTCTGGGCTTGTGGCCGCATCTGTCCAGTATCTGCCTCTGTCTTCACATGGCCTTCTCTTCTCTGTGTATCTCTTACAAGGATACTTGCTATTGAATTTAGGGCTCACCTGGATAATCCAAAATCACCTCCTCATCTCGAGGTCCTTTACTTAATTATATCTTTGAAGACCCTTTTTCCAAGTAAGGTCACATTCACAGGTTCTAGGAATCAGGATACAGACATAACTTTTGGGACATACCTTCCTTGTTTGCAAACAAGGCCGGGGCAAGGGGCTCAGGACTGAAGACGAGAATCAGGTAAGAATGAGGAGGTGGCAGCTCCTCCTTTATGTGCTCTTTGGCGGGTGGTGGAGGGACAAAGGCAGCACCTCAAAGGGCTGGACAATGAAGACCTTCTGTATTTGCCTCTTGCCTTTCCCCCCTTTCTTCTGCATGCCCCTTTCAAAGCTAAACCCCTGGAAGAGCTCCCAGGAGAAACTCACCCCGATTTCTCTAGCTAGGTTCCTTCTTAGGAACAAAAGTTTCTTCTTTGAGCTTCCTGTCCCTAGAGTCATGGTTCTTTCCAGAGTCCCTGAGAAAAAAGTTGTTTTCAATGGACTTCTTTAAGTCTACTTCCTAACGTGAAGGTATCTGTTCTTGAAGGCCTTTCCTTGAGCATTATGAATTATACCATGGCATGGTCACAGTCTTCCAAGGTTTCTGTCACTCTGACACCGCCAGCCAGGTCTTTTCCACGGGTTAGGTTTTGGCACAACACAGCCATTCCTTCCTCTCCATCCTTTACTCACTGAGAAATAATACTGTAATGACGGTAAGTGAAGAATCCAATATTCTTGTTTTAGCAGATTCCTGGACACAAGTTATATCAGTGAGGTCAGGCCAATTTTGCTACAGTTAACAAAACCTCACAAACCTCCGTGAACAACAACAGCAAGGGTTGACTCCTCACTCCTAGCACATGTTCTTGGCTGACTCCTCACTCCTAGCACATGGGTTGACTCCAAGGGTTGACTCCTCACTCCTAGCACATGTTCCATGCCATCTTTACCCCAGGACCCAGGCTGATGGAACACTGGAACATTGTGGGTTGTCACAGCAGAGGGACAAGAGTAGGGTGGATCACATGTTAGCTCTTAAATTTGCTGCCCAGAAATGACATGTCAGTTTTCACTGGCTAAAAGGAATTACCTGGCCAAGTCAGTGGTCAATAGGTCAAGAAACTATAATCCTGCCCTGAGGGGAGAGACCCTGGATATGAGTGAACAATAAACACTACCTCAGAGGGTGTCCAGTTACTTTATTACTGTGATGAGTCAATGACTCCATCAATCCAGAAAACCCTGGTTCCCCCAGCCTGGAATTCTCTTCCAGGCACTGGGAACCCTCCATATGGACAATGCCTGCTCACATCATCTTCCCCCAGACAGTGGGGCTATAAAACCAACCCCTCTGAGGGATGTGACAATGACAGAATCTCAGTGGCTGTCAACAACAGGGGTCTATTTCTCCCTCACAGCTCATGTCCATCATGGGTTTGGCACCTAGATGAGCAATTCACTCTCTTTTTGAGGGAGGCTGTATTTAATGACTTTTATGAAAGAGTCCCCCAACGATTCTAAACTGCCTATACCTGTCCTGCTTGTATGGCAGTTGCTGTTGTATGGAGCTACGTTTGGAGATTCCGATACAGTTGATCTTTGAACAATGTGGGGGTAGGGGTAATGATCCCCTGTGCAGCCAAAAATCTGTGTATAAATTTTGACTCTCTAAAAACTTAACTACTAATAGCTTATTGGTGGACTGGAAGCCTTACCGGTAACAGGTGACTAACACATATTTTGTATGTTACATGTATTATATGCTCTTACAATTAAGTAAGCTAGAGAAAGAAAATGTTAAGAAAATTATGAGGAAGAGAAAAATATATTTACTATTCATGAAGTGGAAGTGGATCATCATAAAGGTCTTCATCCTCACCATCTTCACATTGAGCAGGCAGAGGAGGATGAAGAGAAGGGGTTGGTCTTACTCTCTCACAGGTGGCAAAGGCGGAAGAAAATCCACATACAAGTGGACCTGTGCAGTTCAAACCTGTGTTGTTCAAGGGTCAACTGTATATTTTTAAGAACAGTGTTTGGCCCAATGAAATGATTGCTGAATGAATAAAGAAAACATAATTTGTGTACTACACTCAACTGGGCAGTTTGTAGCACACTCCCATGACATTTCTGTTCTTCCTTTTTATCCACATCCCCTCTCAGCTCTGCAGGGTTTCATATATTAGTTCACTGTCCTGAAGTCACTTTGCTTTTTTGCTTTCTGAGATTCAAAGAGTAAAAACAAACAAAATAAAAAAGCGTAATCCCATATCCCGTGGTCTGTGGGAAGTCTAGCAGCCTCCTCAAGATCTCTGTGACTTTTCTAGGAATTATATGTACTTGTGGTCACTTATGTCTTTACAGACCGATATTTTGAGCTCTCTGCCATAATCTCCGCTTTTGCAGATCCAGACAGAAAACTTAGATCTTTGTTTCTAACTACCTTTCTATCCAAAAAAACCAACCATACCAAACATAAGGCACCACTCACTGAAGGTTTGGTGTAGCTTAGCCTCCCTCCCACTCAAAAACCCTTCCCAATTACTTACTTTCTACTTTCCTGGCCCTGGGTTTTGGCTCCTCTTACCCCTTTGCCATAATTCAACCCCCCTCACTTTATTATGCAAAGCAATCTCTTTCCTTCTACTCCACCCCAGGCTTTATACCTCTGCATAGCCAGAGACTCATTAATGTCTGGATAAAACAAAGGGCCATTTATTCAAGACAAAATCTTTGGCAAAGATTTTGTAATTTCTGTATTTCTCTTTCTCTTTCCCTCCGTAGGTGGAAGAAAGCTGTATGGAAATTTATTTTCCTCATACAGGAAGGATGACGTGGCTACAGTTTGGGTTTTAAATAATCTTTTCCTTCCTCCTTTCTGGTAAATATATACTTTCTTGACATCTATTTCTGATAAACCTTTTTCTTTAACACAGTGGTTCCCAAACTTTTGGTCTCAGAACTCCTTTGCACTCTTAAAAATAATCAAGGACCCTAAACAATTTTTGTTGTATGGACTTTATCTATCTATATTTACCATATCAGAAATTAAAACAAAAACTTTTTTGCATTTTTGCAAATCTCCTTAAAGTCTGGCTTAATAGAAGACAGCTGTTCTGCATCTCGTCTGTTGCAATATTAGTCTCTGGAAAACTCAACTGTACACAACTCATGAGAAAATGCTAGTCAAAGGCAAATAGCATCTTAGCATTATTACGAATTTTTTTTTTTTGTTGGTGACCATTAAAACCGCGGTTTTAATATACATTCTAGCGGTGCATCCTCTTTAAGAAAAAAACAAATTTGATGAAATTAATAAAATCCTGAACTAAAACTGAACCATGAACCAAAAATGCAGAAAAACCTCATTGGCTAACTTGTAGTCAATTTAAATAACTATGACGCAAGATGGTACATTTAAAAACTATACATCAAGGATGAACAGAATCCAGCGGCTTTACAGCTTTCACCTTTGTCTCCATCTGCCCAATTCCTACCCATCCTTCAAATCTCTGCTCAGATCTTGATGCTTCAAATCTCTATAGAGTCTCTTCCCTACCATAAATAATAACAGTGATAATAATATTAACAACCGTAACTAACATTTATTGGCCACTTACTAGGAGCCAAGCAAAACACTTCACACGCGTCACCTAACGTTCACGATCAACTCCGAGGAAGGTGCTGACATCACGTCACGGAAGAGGTGGCTGGAGGTTGGCGAATAAAGGCCTCTGGTCTCTAGCTCTGTGCCTCGCACACCTGCTCTGTCCTAGCACTTATTGCACCCACTTGGTCACCACGCGCCTCTGTCCTGCTCAAGGTGAGTCCTGGGGGTCAAAGGTCAAGGGTGGTCGCCTCCGCGTCCCCCGCAACCACACCAGCCCCGCTCCCCCGCCCCGGCTCAGTGAATGAGGGGGTCGCGGGAAGGGAACGAGCCTTCCGGCTTCCCGATCCTCACGCTCCCGGAGCCCACACGCCCCAAACCAGCGCACGGGAGCTGGGAGAGTTCCCCGCGCTGCCAAGCTGGCTGAGGTTTGCTGGGAGAAAGGGGCGGCCCTGAGCGCGTCGCGGGCTCCCGCATCTGCCCACGCGCCGGCTGAGGCCGGAACCTTTCTCCTCTCGTCGCGGTAGCCCGCCGGAGGCCGGAACCTTCCTTCTCGCGTCGCCGTTGCCGGGGGGAGGCGTGCGGAGCAGGAACAGTCCTCCAGCGGTCGGTTCACGCCACGGTCGCCGGCTGCTGACGTGAGCGGGCCCGGTGTGGGGCTGCGGGTGCGGGTCGCTATGGCGGTGGACATCACGCTGCTGTTCCGGGCCAGCGTCAAGACCGTGAAGACGCGGAACAAGGCGCTAGGAGTGGCGGTGGGCGGCGGGGTCGATGGCAGCCGCGATGAGCTGTTCCGCCGGAGCCCTCGGCCCAAGGGCGACTTCTCCAGCCGGGCCCGCGAAGTGGTGAGCTGGTTGCTATGGAAACGGCGGGCTAGAGGGTGGGGGCAGACCCCAAACCAGACCCTGTTCCACAAACATTGTGCGAAGGAAGTGGTCCCAAGGCGGGGTTAGAAGAGTTGACCTCGGAGAGCCGACAGCTGTCTTGGGAAAGGAACAGCCTTATTTTGAGGAAGGGAGACGCGTATCGGGAAACTGTAGGAAGCAGATTTCTTATGGGGGAAAGGAGGCTCTCGGAAATCTGTCTGCAAAGTTCGTGGGCTATTTTGTGAGGTAAATGACTTCGCCGTCACTGCAGTCTTGAACGCAAGGGAAACTGCCCCACAGTCCTTTGCTCTCTGTCGCAGCACTGACCACACTGTATTTGCCTCTTCGGTTTACTTGCCTGCCACTCCCTCCCCCGCCCAATTGAGATCAAATGCCGCACTCAGCTGAACGCTCCCTTCCTTTTGTCTCTCGAGATAAGTAGGACTCAGTATCTCTTGAGACTGGTTTAGGGCAATCTTTCGCAAACACTCCGTGTTACAGTCATCTAAACTACTTTGTCTTCCCTAAACACAGCAGGCCTTTGGTATCTCCCTGAGAACAGGAACCTTTTCCTTAAGGGGAGAACAGTGTTGGCTTCATCTCTGAATGCATCGCTTATAGCAATTGCTTAGTAAATGTTTGTTGAATGAATGAATGGACAAATGGTTGTCTGTCTTCCCCACTAAACAGGAAACTCCATAAAGGGATAGATGTTTGTCTTGTTCCCTTTTGTATCCTTGGCACCAAGGGTAGATCTGGTTTTTGTGGGGCCTAAAGCTCATGTAGTTCTACCTGTTACTGGAGGTAATTAAATAGAGGGATGACTGCTTGTCAGAGATGTTTGAGAAGAACTTTGCATTTGTTAGAGGGTATGACTTCATATCAGTGAAAGTTGCAATTCTCCTTTTTAATGACGTGGGTAGGTGTGATGTGGGAAGGCTTGGGGATTCGATTAAGTAAGGACACCATCTGTGTTGTTTAGGCCCCCTGTCCCTCCTGACCTAGGGAAAACATGCATGCTTTTGAGGAATTTTGATTTTACGTTGCAGTTGCTTTGTGTGTTATATCCTGTCTTGTAATCATTCCCCACTCCCCCTCGTTCCTTGTGGAAAATTTAACTAGAAGAAGAGCTACTGATAGGTGTCCCATGCTTTTACTATAATCAGATGTGTCAAAAGTCTGGCCGTTATTTTGTTTGGCCTGGATTTCTTATACATAAATATCTGGTCAATACCAGAAGCACATATTCTAATTCAGGCTTAGCCCTGGTTGTCAGACCCAAGGAAATGTAGCAAGTTACAGTAATGTCTTTTGATAAGTTGCTTCCTTGAAGCATTTGCTGTTATTTCTAGGATGCATTTTACCTGGCTCAATTCCTGTTCTTCCATTCCATTCCTCAAATATATGCCTGATACTAGATTTCTATCTTATTGAATTGTTGTAGAGGTTATATTAAGTGTAATAAAACTGTGTTGAAACTAGATCCCTGCACCCCAGCCTGGTTTCTTCTGCATCATTCTTTTAAATATTTAACTTTTATGCTCAATTTTGCTAAATTTATAATGCATGTCTATCCATTAAATTACAAATGACATTTTAGATTTTTGGGGGAGGAACTTACATTGTTTGAATAACTCCAAATAATGATGAATATGCCACTTTGCAGTGGGAGCTTGATTAGTTAACTCATTTGAAGTGTGGGACTAATGAGGACCATGGGATTAGAAAGAGAACCAGGACTTGGATTCAAATCTGGGTTCTGCCACTTAGAAATGGGTGACCTCGGGCAGGTCCTCTTACCTGAGTCATTTTCCATTTCTATAAAATGGACATGATAATACCCTACTTAACTCATAAGCTAATTGTTAGGATCTTATGAGACATAAGGAACTATACTGATTATTATTGTTCCCCTTCCCTACCTGTCCCCTCTCCCTGTAGGCCATTTAGACATATTTTCTTTAGTGGCACCAAGCTATAGTCTCCAAACCACTTAGCTATCTTGTTCTTTCATTCCTTGCTTGTAAAAGGGAGCCGAGTAAGTGCGTGAAGGAATGAATGAAAATCCTGTGTGGGTACAGATGGCATCAATGGTGGAGCAGAAGTACTGCCTGCACTGATAAAAAATAGTAGCATTTCTGTATCAAGGTGAAACTTTATCAATGATGGCAAATATGTGGCAAGTATATGTAACTGTTCCTCCCTGTGACCGTGGAAGCCAGTGCTGATTTCCTATGGATCCCTATGGCTCAGAATCCTTTGCAATATTGTACCCCAGGATCCATTACCAATTGTTGGGCTCGACATTCAAGTTAAAATCTACTTGACATCCTATCTGATATAGTAAAAATCGAATCTCTATGCCTAAAGCAGAACAATGGACTTTTTTTTTTTAAAGCACTTAAAGGATCTTGAGTTCATCTTGTTAATAGGTGGGGAAACTAACACTCAAATGGACAAATGACTTGCCCAAAGTCATAGCAGCTGAGGTTATAGGGCAGACCCAGAGGTAGAAGCCAGGTCCTTTGACCCAGTTTAATGCTGTTCCCCCCCCCCAATATCCTCCTATTATTTGTGCACATTTATGGGGTACATGTGCAATTTTGTTACATGCATAGATCATGTAGTAGTTAAGTCAGGGCTTTTAGGGTACCCATCACCCAAATAACATTGTACCATTAACTAATTTCTTGTCATCCACCCCCCCCACCCCCTCACCCTTCTGAGTCTCCGTTGCCTATCATTCCACTCTCTACATCCACTTGTACACATTTTTTAGCACCCATGTATGCGTGAGAACATGTGATATTTGACTTTCTGTGCCTGGCTTGTTTCACTTAAGATAATGACCTCCAGTTCCACCCACATTGCTGCAAATTACATGATTTCATTCTTTTTTATGGCTGAATAGTATTCCATGTGGTATATATGTACCACATTTTTTTTATCCATTCAGCCATTCATCTTACAATTTTTAAACCAAAAGTTCTTTGGCTTTTGAATATTGATGAGTTTCTTCTTGAGTTTATACCGAATTCACAACTGAATACTGAATGGAACTTGGGGTAGAAAGACTTGCATTTGAAAGTCTCTTGATGTATGAAGTTGGGCAAGCTACTTGATTTCAGCCCTTATGTCTAAAATACAGTGAGTAGTAGTGACTTATAAAGTTGTTAGGCAGATGAAATAAGAAAAGGTGTGCAGGTGTCTGCATGAGTCTGAATCCTTTTGGTTGCAAGTAATAGTAACCTAATGTAAACTAACCTGAACAAAATGGGAACGCCTTTGCTCATGTAACTGGGAAATGCAGGGATAGAGCTGCTTTCTCTAGCTCTTATCTGTAAAACCCCAGGAAATGACTCTAGTTGGTTCTGCTAGGATCCTGAGCTCTCTCCTACAGTAGTCATTATGGTCAGAGGAATCAGCTTCTTCAGCTGGTCAGGTCTCATGTCCACCTCAATCTGTGGCCAATAGGTGGCTTGGATACTATGATTGTAGCCCCACTAGAACCATGGAAAAGGGAGTGCTGTGTCTGGGAGTTAGGGAGTAAGGGTTGTGGGACAGGCAAAACCAACAAAAACGTCCCTCACAGTGTCTGGGACAGTGCTTGGCGTGCCTTCACCTTACCTGCCTAGTTGTCTTCAACTCTGTGGGGACTGAAAAACTAGAATTGTGGGAGTTTGTAATGACAGGCTTTGGGTGTGACGATGGGTCTGGAGATGCCTCATAGTGGCAGCTATTCTCCTATTGATTTATAAAGGTGACAGGCCAGGGGAAGCTACCACACAGGTAACCAAGACCCTTGTAAGCAGCCCAACTGCATGTCCAGAGGCAGCAGGGGCCAGTGAAGAGCACTGGGAAGGAACCAGGAAGCCTGTGTTCTAGCCACAGGTGTGCCATTGAGTGGGCTGGCCACACAATTTCTCTGGGCCTCACTGTCCACATTAGTAAAACTGAGAGCCTAGGCTACATAACTGCAGAGATTTCTTATAAAACAAAGATGTTTTGATTCTAAATAAGGTATAGTGATCCTGAGTCATTGACAATTCTATTTTCGGGTTGGGCATGCAGATGAGATTTTGTTCTTTATCATGCATTGCTTTTGTGAAAGCTAAACTCCATTCGTTTATTTACTTCTTTAAGGAATTGATTATCTTGAGTTCCTGGCTGAAATCCAGAGTTCTTAGAGTGCCCCAAAGCCATAAGATGTGGTCTTGCTCTCTCTCTGGCCTCACTTCCTCTCACCTTCCCCTTGCTCACTCTACTCTAGCTACCCTGGCCTCTTTGATTTTCTCACATGCACCAGGCACATTCCTACCTTAGGGCCTTTGTGTTTGTTGTTTTCTCTACCTGGAACACTTTTCTCCCAGATTCCTCATGGCTTGATCTCTCAGTTCCTTTAGGTCTCTGGTCAAATGTTGCCTCAGTGAGGCCTTCCTTGACTGCCCTGCGTAAAGTAGCATCCTTTGTCTGTCCCTTACCCTGCTTTATTCCTTTCATTACTTAGCATTATCGTGTATCCTTTTATTTATTGTTTGTCTGCTGGGATACATACTTCCTGAAAATGAAAGCTTTGTGTTGTCTGCACTGAATCTGTAGTTTCTAGAACCGTGCAAGGATGCAGGTGCTCGATACATATTTCTTGAATTAATGCATAAGTGTTAATCTACTGTGTCTCATTCAGTTTTTGGTCTAGGTGATCTCTATCCCAAGCTCTTTCTAGTTCTAAAAATGTATGATCCTCACATGATCTTGAATATGACACAATATACATTTACACTTAGTCCAGTATTTGGAGTAAACATTCAATAAATAGTAGCTTTTATTTTATTTCTAAGATTCAGTTCCTCCCGCAAGGAGTCTATAGTGTCCACAGATAGTGCAAGGACTCAAGTGAGTGACACCTGTATCCCTCTGAGCACTGATTGCCAGGTCTCCTTGATCTCCTTCTGAGAGGCATGCTGAACTTGTGTGCCACTGTTGGCACCCAGAGGTTGCGCTGGGATCACCTGTATTATTATCCAGAGTAGCTGGAAATAGACTCTGTCCAAAGATCGAGTATAATCATAGTTAAACAGGGGGTTTCAGGTGAGGGAGCATGGTTCAAAGAAGCAGCATCAGGCGCTAGGTGCAAAGGGTGAAAAGCAGGAAAGACGGGAGATAGGGCCAAACAATACAGGAATAGGGTCAGGAAACAACGTAGGTTTAAGATACAGGCTGTGAACAGAGCATGAGTTTGTTGAATCATGTAGTTTTTAAAATTATAATATGGCAGAAACCTATTTGCAAATGAAATAAGGAGCAGCTTTGGTTAAAGCAGGGGTGAGGGGGCTGGAAGAGAGGTTCTTCAGCCAGTGTGCCCTTCTGCTACCTTTGCCCCTTCTCCTTCAGGAACCCTTCGGAACCAACCAGAGGGCTCAAAGACACACAGTTTAAAAACCACTGCATTAATGCTCTCCAAGGCTTCTCTTAGCTTCGTGATGCTGTGTTTTTATGGATTGCAGTAACCAAGTTGTATAACTGTGAGTAGAACTCAACACTGGAGACTTTTCATGAGATTAATAGTGAGCCCTTTCTGTGGACTGCACTTCTGAATTTTACCCAGAACTTAGGAGGACTGCAGCTTTTTAAATTATATTTATTCAATAATTGTTCTATTCCATCATCCAGTAAGCATTGAACATCTGATGTGTGTCAGGCATTGAGGACATTAAAAACTAGGAGGCATATGTTCCTGCTCTTTGAAAATACAGAGAAAGGATAACTAAATCTCCTCCAGATTTAGGTGGAAACCTCAGTGGAATGCTAAGAGAGAAAGTGATCATCAAACTGGGCTTTGAAGGACAAAAACCATCCCACCTGACCTAGGAGGGGGGAAAATCACATTCCTCAAAGGGGAGAGTGTGAGCAAAGGCAGTGATGCTCAACAGTAGAGTGATTGGGGGAGCAGAAGCAAGAGTGGTGTGACTGGAGCCCTTTTCTGGAGGAGGCCTGGGTGAAGGTCATTGTTGGAGATGAAGCTGTGCTGGAATGGGTTAGAGCAGGGTCAAATCCAGCCCACTGCCTGTTTTTGTAAATAAAGTTTTATTGGAATGCCATCATGTTCGTTTGTTTACATATAGGCCAAGTATGCTTTCATTCTACAGTAGCAGAGTTATAACCTGCAAAGGCCTGCAAAGCTTAAAATATTTACTTTTAGAGAAAAAGTTTGCCAACTCTTAGAGCATTGTCAGCAGTACTGAGGAGCTTGGACTTTATCCTCTGTACTATGCAGGCAGAGGAATGAAAAGGTCATATTGTATTTTAAAATAATCAGTAGCAGTATCGATGATGGGTTTGGAGTGTACTGAGCCTGACACAGAGAGGTAGTCAGAGGCCATTGCAGTGGTCCAGGTGAAAGCTGAGGAGCCAGTGACGGTAGGCTTGGACAAGGGAGGGTTGATGAAGTAGGCATTTAGTATTTAGTCGGTAGCTAAACAAATGTAGTGTAACTTAGTAACTAATGTGGTTAGAAAGAGGCAGAGGTAGAATAAATCCCAGCTTTCTGGATGGAAAATTGTAGTAGATCACAATAATATGTATTTTTCAGAGTTAGAGCAGGGTGCCAGTTACTCATACCTTCTCAATTCTAAACAGTAGAGAATAGGTCCAAGGAGCCAGTGGACACTGGAGTTTTATTAAGCCAGCAAGTAGTGGGTAACTCCCTAGTAGCTGTGCTTCCTGATAAACCTGGTTTGGAGACCATAGCTGGAACCCAATGGGGTACTTCAACTTTGCCATAATTAGATCTTGGGGACAGTTGAGTACAAAATAGATACCGAGTACATATGCCCCGCCCACTGCATGGAGATTGAGGCCTGCCTTGCAAATCCAGCGAACACTGGGCTGGGCCTTTTGGTGGTGAGAAGTACAAGGTGATAGAGACTCAGGAGGCCCAGTCTGATGCCGGGTCCTCTCCCATTCTTCTCAGCTGTGCTTGCTTTATTCTCGAAAGAAACTCATCTTGGTGCTAATGATTATATCATGTTGTAAAAGCATGGTTCTCCTCAGGGATAGCCAGTTGGTTTTCTGCTTCATTCCAGAAAGAATCTGGAATGTGTCAAAGAGTTCCCTCTTTCCTCACTTCCTAGTTAGCAGGTGACCGACAGTTCAGTGTATCACCTAGGGTAGGGCTGCTTAGTGTGACATTTTCAGTGAATTCTTCCTGTCCAGGGGCTGGTTTCATCTTGTAGGCTCAAGAAACATATTTGTCTACATATTGAGGATAGAACAATCTGTCAGGGCAGATATCAACCAAGCTCACATCAATTTGTATTGTAAGTCAGAATACCAGTTTGTTAATTTATTTTGAGCACTATAACTAATATGCAGGAGGATACAAATTTTGGAAAATCAGTCATTTTTTGAGCTTCTGCTATAGGTCAGGGACTCTGTTAAGGACTTTATGTACCTGATCTTATTTAATTTTTCTCTTTTTGGGGGATAGAAATATAATATTAAATGATTTTATAATATTGATTGTATTATGAATAACATGATTGTGGAATTCATGTAGACTTGATGTTTGAGAGTTCTTGTTACATGGAAATCCATATGTGCTCCCTCTGGTGGGTGAAGTATCAAGAAAGTCTGCAAATGTTAATTATGGCTTAAGGCATGAAAACCTTTTTATGTTTAAAACACATTAGATTTAAAATTGACTTAAAAAGAGGCCCCTTCAAAACTCCTCTAAAAGGAAGTTAATAAACCAGAGGAATGAAAGTATGATATGTTGAGTGAACCCAGTAACTTAGATATGAAAAGCTTGCAGCACAGTTTAAATTTTAAACTCAGTAATACTTTTTTCTTTCTGATTTTCAGATTCTTAAAGTCTATACATACTAAAGTTTGCCAGCTTCTACTTTTCACAGTCTAACATACGTTTATTTGTCAAAATGTTCTTATCATGGAACTCATAAGCTGTATTTAACCGAGAGAGTGAGTCTTTCTATTTCACAATACTGTAACATTTCTAATTTATAGTCAAATGATAAGAAAACTCTGGTAAAATGAACATTTGCGTTTTCTTGGATATCTTCTCCAGCAATAAATTTTATAGTCTAACTAGAAGTGACAGGCTATAGCATATCTTAACTCAGAGAAATTGAGAAAGGAATTAAAAGGTGTAAGTTTTGAGTTATAAATACTTTAGATTTTGCCAATAATTTACCATGTGATCTTGGAGAACTCACCTAACCTCTCTGGGTCTTACTCTTCTTACTTGTTTAATGACAGACATTGACTAGATAATCTTTAAGGACCTTTTCAATAGGATGGTTCCATGATTCAGTACTCTCCTTTCTAAAAGTCCCAGGATATATTTTTAAATGCTTTTTGCAATGATAACTGCCCACTGCTTTGTGACATTTCCCCCAAGTCCCTATATACTTAGAATTTTTTATCTAGATGAAAAAAAATTAGGTTTTTTTTTTCAAAGTTGGCATTTGGTATGTTTTCACAAATGTACTTGATTTAATAGTGATTATGAACTCTTAAAATGAACTATTACCAGCAGGGCACATTTTTGAAGTTGACTATTTTAAAATCTGATTATAAAAGTAGTTGTGTTCATTAAACAGAATAAAGAAGAAAATATTAATAGTTCACAGTTAGTACTAGCCAGAAATAGCCATTGTTACAATTTTGGTGTTTAACTTTCTGGACTTTTAAAAGTCCTATTAAAAACAGGACTTGTCTACAATACTGTTATGTAACCTCTCTCTCCACAACCCCCTTTTCTTACCTTTTTTACTTACTAATATATTTTGGACATTTTTCTGTATCAGCACATTTTGCTCTTACCACCGATTTATTTGGCCGCATAACCATTAAAAATAATGTCACATAGTTGATTTACCTGAACCCCTATTGAAAGCTATTTAGATTGCTTCCAGCTTATTGCTATTTTAAACAGTATATTTTTACCAAATTTGTTTCAAAGTTATCACCTCTTAAAAAGACAAAAACCATAAATTTAGTTTGTTTTCTGTTTAATCTTTTCTCAAATATAAAAAATTGGATGTCCTAATATTGATAAAAGGAAGATTATTGCCAAATTATTTGAAAATATTAAATGTATTAGAACTTACTATTAGTGCTGGTTGAGTAAAAAAGGGGATGTAATTAGGGGTAGACTAGTCAGGAAAGCTTTTACATGGGAGCAGAGCCTTGAAGGACAAGTAAAATTGGATAGGTGGCAAGCATAAGGCTGGTGTGCTTCAGTGACAATAAGGAAACTAGCTTAACGAGGCCAGTGAGGGCTTCTTGGTCAGTGCTGTGAAATAAATTTGGGGAGGTGCTTTATGTCCTAATTACAGAGGGCCTTGAGAGCCTTTGTACAAAATAAGTAGACAAACAATGGTGATCCTATATTAAATTAATGCCTTTTAAAATACAGGGTGTCCCAAAAGTCACCAGACATAGGGAAAATGGGAAATTGTAGCTAAATGTACTTTTATTAACAAAATATTCATTACAAAAGTTTACAAAATTCTTCCTTTGTGTGGAGACTTTTGAGACACCCTGTATAATGAAACATTTATAGTAGTAACAAAAAGCATTTCTGTAATAGTAATAACCTTGAAAAGAAATGTAAATGACCCAGATGAAGAACTGCAAAATTTTGTAGACAGATATAGAAGATTTGAATAAATAGAAATACATATTATATACTTGGAAGGGAAGGAGAGGTATTGTAAAGACATCAATTATTCCTAAATTAATTAGTAAAGTTAATGCAACTTTAATGAAAATAGCAACAGACCTTTTTGAGAGGAACCTGAAAGTGTTCTGAAATTCACCTAGAAAAAAAGATGTGTGAAATTAGCTAATTAATTTTTGAAAAAGAGTAGAAGAGTGTGTGTGTTGGGGTAGAAGGTACCAGCCTTATCAGATATTAAAACATTTTAATATAATAATATATGCATGCATAATTGTTCAGCAAAGCCTATCAGGCCAGTGGTGTGTGTTTAAGTTTTGTCCATACTAAAGGACACGTTGTATATCAGTAAGAAAAGGAAGGTTTATTCAGTGATGGTTTGGGGATAATTGGTTAGCAGTTTGGGGGAGAAAAAGGAATTTTTAGGTTTTTATCTCTTACCATACACACATTAAAGTAAATTTCTAGATGAACTAAAGATATAATTGTGAAAGCAAAACTGAAGAAAGTGAAAATGAATGTTGATGTACCTTCTAGAAGTGGAAGGTCCTTCTGAGTTTAAAAGCTAGCAGCATCAGTCCTGATAATAACGGTGATGATTTTGATGATAATGCTGGCAGCTATCACAGGTGCTTTACATAGAGACACTATAGCATTATTCCCAGTATAGATAAATTACTGGGTAAATGTGGTATACTGGAGAGTAGGTCATGACATGAGAAGAATTGCTTGTATTATCGTGTTAGATTAAAAAAAAAAAACTACCCAAACCAGTTGCAATTAAAACTATGTATACAAAACCAAAAATCTCTAGGCATGTAAATAATGACTAGATGGGAATACACCAAAACGTTAACCATGACTATTTCTGGGTAATGGGACTGTGGATGATATATTTTTGTTTCTATTATATTATCCAGAATTTCTTTAATGAGCACATATTACTTTTGAAATGAAAAGCAAAACAGAACAAGTAAAACTCCTGGCAGATGAGTTTTTATTTGCTGTGGTAGGAAATGGAGAAGAATTAATAGCTTTTGATTAGAAAAATGTCATGAGTAAGCAGTATCTAATTATATATTAAATGTGCAATGGAGGGGGCCCCTATTTAAAGGAAGTCTGTGGTAAAACCTTTTGTAAAGGGAGTAATTTTCCTGTAACTCAGCTGGATTTTCAGTCCATACTTTCTTAACCTATACGAGAAAATCATCCACAAATGTTGCATTGATGTCTTAGCTTTCTGGTTATTCTAAAAAATAATATGTGGTAATAATAGCTACCACTTGTTGAGCACCTACACTACCTGGCCTTGTGCTAAAAGCTTTATAATTTATTTGACTATCTTTACAAGTTAGGTTCCTTTACTCATGAAGAAACTGAGGTTCAGAAAGTTAAGCCATCTTCCAAGAAGATGTCGCTGGCACTGTGAGATGAGTAATAATGATGAGCGTGTGCCATGTGCCTCGGGTTATCTGCTGCCTCCCCAGGCTCTTGGGTGTGCACAGCTGTTCCGTGGCGAGTGCTGTTGCAAGCTGTGGAGCTGACTGCGCTTGGCATTCCTCAGGCCGAGTCTCTGGGGCTTTGCTCCTTGGTGTGTTGTCACATCCTCCTCTGTCTTTAGGAGCATATTTTGGTACATTAATCACATATTTGAAAGTGCTTGACTAGCTTTTGGGGAAATACAGCTGCTTCCAAACAAACTTTCTTTTGCCTCCAAACCAAACTTTTTTATCATCAATAATTACCTAGTGACTATACATTTCTTATAATGTTGAGGCATGCTTTGGGGAAAAGGGAAAAAGGTTTGTGGTTTTAGTTAGTAAAATTACTGAAAAGGAGGGAGACCCAACTTACAGATTATAGACATTTGAAAAAGTACAGTTTTTCTCTTGTTAGGACACTAGTTTTAAATTTTGTTTGTTCATTCAACAGTCAGTCCCATGGAGGGCTCTACAGCTGAGATGGCCTTTTAGAATTGCCCAGTTGAGGGAAAGGGCCAGGCCTTTTTAATGACTGCATTGGCCAGCCATTTGACATGGGCTTCTCCCAGGGAAGGGCCCTGGAGTGGGTGAGGCAGCTCCTTCTGCTTGAAAGACACTCAGCTGTGAGCCATCAGCAGGCAGTTTTCCTACTAGTTGGGGTAAAAGGGCCTCAGTCCTAAAGGCGCAGTTCTGCCACACTACCTTTTAGAGTTGTTGTGCAGATTGAGTAAGATGTTATATGTAAAACTGCTGGAATTGTATCTGGTACATTATAGATACCCATGAAATGGCAACTACTTAGATTTACTTAGATTTACTGAGTGTCAATCTATGAGTAAGGAAGGCACTTAGATTGCTCTTTGGTATAGAAAGATGAATGAGACTTTCATCTGGCCGTAAACCTCATAATCTAGAAGGGGGCATTCATTCAGTAAATATTTATTGAGCATCTATTATAGGTATGCACTGTTTTGACCCTGTCAAAAGAGAAAAGATCAAAGAGACAAAATCTGTGCTTTCATGGGGCTTGTATTCTAATGGGAAACTTAGAGTAAACAAGGATATGTAAAAATGCTTGTGTCGGGTAGTGATAAGTAATCTCCTAAGTGAACTTGTAAGTGTAAGACACATTCATAAGTAATTACAGAAACCTTCAAAAGAGGAACTTTGAGAATCAGAGGATGGAGAGATTACTTCTGGGTGAAGTTGAAGGGAGACTTTATGGAAGAGGTGACATTTAAATAGGCCTCTAAAGACCCACAGGTTTTCCACAAGTGGAAATGCAGAGAGGAGAGGCAGGCTAGGAACACTTTACAGAGGCTCCAAGGGTGGGAAAGCATAGGATGGTGAAGTCTACTGAGAAAAGTTTCGTCTACAGGAGTGTGAGAAGCAGAAAGGGGGTGTGCTGTGTGTTACCCTTTGGCCTTCTGGGTCTACTCTCTATCCTTTCCACTCTGCTCTGGCCGCAGGGGCTGATCCTGAGGGACTGCATGGTGGGCTTTCCTGCCCTCTGGCTTCTGATGGCGTTCAGCTGATGGGAGGCTCCAGGAGGTGGGAGGGCTGCAAGGGAGGGGTTGGTTTGGGAACTGGATAGAGACTTTGCATTCACAGCCCATGACTTGGGTTAGGTGTTTGCCCACCAGCCCTAGAATTTTTCCCCTGTTTATGTCAGAACACATCCTGTGGATTAGGATGAGTTTAGCCAGTAGGTTGGTACTGGCCAGCAATGGACAAGGTTGCATTGCAGCCCCACTCAGGAGTGACCCTGAAAGACAGCAACAAAGGGAAGTCCTCCCCAAGGCCAGAACTTGGGGCAATTCATCTCTGCCTTTTCATTTCAGGTGGTTTTTATATGAGATTTTTTTTTTTCTCTCTCCCCCTTTCTAGCTCAGCATTGCAGTGGGAAAAGTCAAGTATTTTAGGCTCAAACAGGGTTTTCCCTCAGTGATGTGGCAGTTCATACTTTCCTTCTAAATATGACCTGAAAGGTTAGAGGTGGTAAATGGCTCTGTGGCATGTTGACTGTAAATCTGAACTGAAATGGAATCTGTAACCCATTATCAGATTCTGAATCAAGCTGCCTTGTCCTTCTCCAGTTTTTGTTTCAGTGGAAATGTGTGTTTTTATTCTGTCAATGGACAGTTTACATACCTAATATTAAAGGGAATTATATAATGAATACTTGATGTGAAAGAGACTAGTTAAATACTTCAACTGCAAGGGATTCCATTAAAGTAATAAGGAAATTACATTTAATTTTAAGTAGTAGAAAGATTTTTTTAATGTTATTGCTATTAAGCATTTATTACCCACACTCAACCCATTTTTGCAAGTGAATTCCCAAAGCACAATTCATCTTTATACAGGTGGAAAGGAAATATTCTTGCAAAATATGTAGTTTGATGTAGTCTCCTTAACTGTGGAGAGAAGCATACTTTTCCAAAGAATAGAATGTGATGGTTGATTGGAAACTTTTGGAGTTACAGGCTTTTAACTCTACCTCTTGAAATAAGAAAATATATATAAATGGGTCCCCAGATGAAGGCGTGGTGGGGTACTTTATAGGCTTAATTGACTCCAGACACAGAGGCAGTGATTTGTAAGCAAGCAGTGACAAGAGGAAGTTAAATCAAAATTAAATTAAGGGAAGGAAGAAAAAAGAAGAGCTACCAAGGAGAGGTGATGAATTTTCTGAAAGCTTCTAAATACTTAGCTGTGGGTAAGTGATTGGAAATCTGTGAATATGTCTCACTTATGTCAAAAAATGAAATCTGGAAACATTTCAGTCCTAAAAAAGACCTTATTTCTCTCTTTTTTAGAAGTCTTTTTTATTTATTTTTATTTTTTTAGAGATGGGGTCTCACTGTGTTGCCCAGGCTAGTATCAAACTCCTTGGCTCAAGTGATCCTTCCACCTCAGCCTCCCTAGTAGCTAGAACTACAGGTGCACCACCATGCCTGGCTTCGGAAGTCTTTTTAATTATTCATTTAATTGGTACAGTTCAATCGCTACAGGCATATTTGCTTCTGTACTTTTCCATTGACCCAACTGGTGATAAAATCAGTATCTCTCATGATGCACATGAGTTGATATTTTGGAAGAATTGGTTTTTCTGTTTGCATTTTGTCATTTTGTTGTTCCGGCTTGTATAAATAAAATGCTAGGAGTCAGAGCTGACCAGACAGCTCCTGCACACTGACTGCCATTTTTGCAGTTGTGTCACTGTCATTCTCCCTTTCCCGGCCTCCCCTCTCAAGTTAATTGTCAGGCCCAAGAAGATGGGTGCTATGTTCCACTCCCCTTCAGCGTAGAGCATAGTACAGCGCATAGTATTTGGAAATGACTTAAGTGAATGAGCGCCTGTGTTTTCTCTTTCTCATCCATTCCACGGTGACCATAGGGATTCAGACCCTCACCACCTTGAGTCTGAGCTGACGCAATAATGTTCAGCCCTCAGTCTCTGTCTGAGCCAAGCCACAGGGCAGAAAATGAGTAGTTAGTACTGCTCATTCCCCATGAGACAAATTCTCAATTATTTGGTTGGTGTTCAGAGGTGTTTATAAAGCTAGCCTACCCACTTTTCCAGTGTTAAATCCCACACTTCCCTGAATCATCACACCATCTTTAACCAGGCTGCTTTTTTAGCAGTCTTCTCGGCTTGCTTGCCTTCTTTTTGGCTCCTGCTGTTTCTCTTGCCTAGACTGCTTGCACCTTCACTTTCTCAAATTCTGTTTATCTTCAAAGGCACATGCTAGCCTATACTTGTCTCCTGAATTCAAAGCATTTGCTGCCTGTATTAGTTTATTAGGCAAGGAACTAACTACCTGTGGCCTGTGACACCCTTTGCATTATTGTTTTGTGTTGTTATTTAATGATTACACAGTTGCTTCTTTCGAACTGCTGTTGTGTTGTCTCCCAAGTGATATTGTTTACTTTGGGTCTTTTGGGTGCGGGGGATAGAGAAGGAGAGAGTAGGACTCTGTTTTGATGCTGCTTTGTATCTCCCACAGTGGATCTTGTATTTAGTTCTATGGCCATTAGACAGGACAGGCACCATACCTTACTCGTCTTTGTATTCCCAGTGTCTAGCATAGCACCTGGCTCATAGTTGAGATTCAATACATGGTATTTGAATAAATGTACAGAAGGCACTCCTCAAATATTTGTGTAGTAGTTTGACCCCAAACTAAAAGAATCAACATAGGTGATTTTCCATCTTCTTAAAGCCATAAAAATCTATTTTTCCATTTAGCTTTTTCATCGTTACTAGTTCTCCCTCAAGTGCTTCTCTTTTGCCTGCCATCAGCTTCATACTGAAATTTAAATCAATTTCCTCTAATTCTTTTCCCTGTGAAATTGGAGAACAGCTGTTTAGTCACCTCCTTATAAATAACCCTTCAACAAGTTAAATTGCCCCTAGGACTTGCTTTCTCCAGATTAAATTATCCTAAAGCCTTTTCTTTTTTTCTCATAAAGTCCTTTTCAAAAAGAAGCATTCGTTATTTTTTTTTTATTTCTTTTTCTAGCTCTTTATAAAACTTTATTCTTTCATAAATGTACCACAGGATACCCCTATATGGGCCTGATTGATGGTGTCTGGGATGGAAGGCTTTCTGCCCACATCTGGGATCTCATTCTCCTATTTGTGTTTTGGAGTATCCTGTTAGCTTTTTTTTTTTTAAACTTCATATCCTGTCAGATTTAACTTGTGGCCCACTCTCACCCTCTCCCTGTTTCATTTTATTTCCTTTTTCTATGCATTTCTTAAAATGTGTAGCTTGATTTTCTTCCTACAAACACTAACTTGCTTGATCAGGAGTCTTATGGTTACAAGCTATGGAGAATCCAATGCAAATTAGCTTAAATGATCAAAGGAAATATACTGATTTATATCACTAAAAGTCTAATGGTATGACTTAACCTCCAGCATGGCTGGACTCGGTGGACCAAACAATGTCACCAAAGGCCTGGGGTGTTTTTGTTCCTTCTGTTCTGCTTTTCACAGTGCTGGCCTCTCCTTTAAGACACTTCTAAGCCCTTGCTTTGTGGTTGCTACACAGCTGCAGCCTTGCAGACCTTACTTTCCCTTACTGCCCCATCCAGTGAAAGAGAGAGGCTCTTTCCTTGTAGTACCCATCCAAAATCTTGGGATTCAGTCCTTCTTACTGGTTCAGATTGAGACATATGCCTATCCTTAAATCCACCTCTGTCTCCAAGGAAAGGAGAGACTGCTTAGCTTGGTCCACTTGGTATTGGATGGAAGTGACACACTGTACCAACTGACAACTGGAGCAGTGTGTCACTTCTACCCAGTATGCTTGGCTGAGAATCAGGGAAGAATGGTTTCCAAAGGAAATTTGGGGAGGTGTTTCCAGAAGAGGGAAGCAATGCGTGTAAGTAGCCAACAAGAGATATACTTTGCACTGAAAATTGTGCCCCTTCACTCTGCTTTAGACAGATTCTTAATATCACTTTGAGCTGAGAGTATCTCTGAGAATGAATTCCTCATTCACTTATAATCACTCACAGTTTATTGAGCATCCACTATATGCCAGGCATGCAACTAGGTATTGGGCATACTAACGTAAGTGAGACAATCTCTGACTTTGAGAAACTCAGTCTAGTGAAAAGACAGACTTACAGGCAAATAATTTAAGCATGTTGTAATACGTGCTGTTATCAAAGTGGAATAGGTGGAAGTAAAGAACTCAGTGGGAGGGGTTAAAGGGGGAGGGCATCACAGGAAAGGTGAATTTTGAACTGAGCCTTTAAGGGTAAAAAAGGATTCCCTAGAATGGGAAAGGAGTGGCATTATCCTGAAGGCCACTATAAACCATAAAGAGTTTTCAGCCGGGGACTGACACGATCAGGTGTGTGTTTGATTCTGGTGGCCGTTGGTGGATTCAGTGGAGGTGAGAAGGGCTGGCAGCAAGGAGGAAGACCAGTTGCTGTTTCGGTCTAGTTAAGACACAGGGAGGGCCTGAACTAAGCTGATGACTATAGGGATGGAGGATAGATTCAAGATATATTTGACAGGAACTGGAACTTGTGCAGTGTAGGAGATGAAAATCAATGGTTATAGATGACTTCGAGGTTTCAATTGTGGGTGACCAGGTGGGTGGTTAAGATGAGTTCAGTTTTGTAGTTATTTGAGGTGCCTGCTGAATACTCAAGGGACATGTGTTTACCAGGAGGTTGTAAATACAGCAGTGGAAATGGACTGGAGGAAAGGTTTGTAAGCCAGGGGTGTAGACTGTGGGGACATCAGAGTGTAAATGGAGGTTGCTGTCTTGAGGAAAGAGTGAGGTTGCCCAAGGGGAATTTCAAATGAAAAGGAAAAGGAGGCCTCGGAGTAATTCCTGGGGAAAGACAACATTTGAGAGGCTGGCAGAGGATAAGAAGCCAGGGGAGGTGACTGTGGAGAAGTTAGGCCTGAGGGTCCCTCCAAGTAACACTTATTCTTACCTTGATAAAGGTAACTTCGCCTGGGATGGTTTGTAGCATGATGGTTAAGAGCGTGGATTCTGGGCTCTGCCACCTTCTGGTGGGTGATCTGTGGGCAAATTACCCAACCTCATTTCCTCAACTATGTAATAGAAATAAAGTAGTACCTAATTTTGGAGGATTAAAATGAGTAAAACACTTTGAAAGTTCTTGGCACATAAGAAGTGCTATAAAGTGTTTCATAAATAAATACATAAACCGATAAATGGATGTGCCTGCTCTGCATTTGTGCATTTCTGTCTCTCTGCACTCAAACCTACTGGCCAATTAATTTGAAATCCAAAATTAGTTTATTTGGACTTAAATAATTTGCTCTTCTGAAAGCTCTAGTGGTTCCAGTGCAGCAATGCAGGTATCTGACTTCTTGAAGGTTTTCTATATTATTTATTGGATTATTTTTTTCAATTGACAATTTTACCTCTGACTTTGTGATATAATTTTGTTTTGTCCACATTTCACATATTTTTAAATTGTTCCTAATATTTCATAGCATACAGCTTTCTTTTCCTTTCTTTTCTTTATTTACTTTCCAAGCCAGGTGTGGTGGTGCACACTTGTAGTCCAAGCTACTCGGGAGGCTGAGGTGAGAGGTTCACTTGAGCCCCAGGAGTTCAAGACTGCAGTGAGCTACGACCATGCCACTGCACTCCAGCCTGAGTGACAGAGTGAGACCTTGTCTCAAATAAAATAAAATAAAATTTACTTTCTCATGATCATTCCTAAAGTTCTGGAATTCTCTGTTAGTTGTTCCCCTGTGTTTCGGTCAGTTTCTGGCATGTTACTTTCTTTTCTTCCCCCGTTTTCTAGTTCTGGTATCGCATGTTACTTTTAATCAGACTACTTTTCTCATCCATCTGTAGAATTGGTGATATTTTCAGCTCTTCTCCATTATGGTCAGGAATATGAACTTGCTGTCTTTTCTTCTTCCTTTTCCATTTTCCCAAGTAAATGCCGTGAACCACTGATTAGATCTGTGTGCCCACAATAACAAGCAGGCACGAAGCTTAAATCTGATTTAAAGGAGAGTATTGTAGAGTCTATTACTCCATTAAGTTTTTTTTTTTTTTTAGCCTAGATTAAAATAGACCAGTATTCAGGGTGTGAGTATGTTGCTGAATCTCTTCACACTCGTTGAACCAGACATCGTGTGTGTTCATTTCTAAATAACTGGGTGGGTCACTTTTTTATTTATTATGAACACAAACACTGATGCTAACAACTGACATGTGAAAGGAAAGCAGGCGATAGTGATGAAAACCATTTAATGATTAGTGAGGAAACAAATATTGCTTAATGAAAATAAAAACCATGTCTAAAGGGCCTAATGCTGACTTTTGGAAATATAACCATGTTGCGGTCTTTTGTGTACCCTCTGTCCTGTACAGTAGATATTGTTTAAAATTGCTTGGGAACTGGAGCTTGCAATTGTGAGCCTGGAATGTCCTGCAGATAATTAAGTTGTGGTCAGGCTTTGGAAAAATAAAAAGTTCTCGAACTATGATTTTATAAACATGCTACAATAACATTTCTTTATATTTAACAGTTTCTTATAGAAAGTTGATACTCTCATGAGGCATTGATTAAAGGTAAAACATCAAGAAAGAAAAAATATTAAATTAAAACTTCACTTAGGATGTTGACAGTTGGCTTGTAATATTAAACAGATGTGTATGTTCCTGGGGATATTCTTCTTTCTGAACTGAATTGCTAAGTTGTATTTTTTTAATGACAACTACAAATTTTTGATCAGTTAATAATTTTAAGTACCCTTTCTGCAATCTTCTTTATTTTAACTTCATCTGTAGTTGAGCCCTCTCCAGGGTGCAATGATTGGTGAAACTTTGCTGCCTCTTCTAAAGCTTTTCATTTTCTTTCTTTCTTCTTACCCGCCCCCCCAAAAGCGTAACTGGGCTCTTCTGATTTCATGATGCATTCTTGGAAATTGATTCCTTGAAATAATTTTAGGATCATTGGGTGGAATTCTACCCTTGCAGATTTATGTCTGTAGTTTACTAAATTCCATAGAAGCTTCACTTTGGCATTTGAGCGTACAAGTTGACCTACATTGTGGTATTGTGTTTGTGTGGTCATTTGTAAAGGCTTCATAATACATCTATGTAGCCAGCCAGGCAGATCGGCCTATACCCCATACTGTGGGGCCAAAGAAATGTCAATGAGGGGACACCTGAAGGAAACCAGGCCGTGGAATGAAAAGAGATTCAGTAATTTTTTCTTTTTGTTTATAAGAATTTTGCCATAGGCCAACCCTTGCATTCTACTGGGCAAATAACAGAGTCTAATAAGGGCGGTGGGGTGGGGTGGGTGGGTGAACTTTGGTAAATGGAGGAGAAGTCAGGTCGGAGTTTGCAGGATGAGATGAAAATGTTTTGCGTCCTCAAAGATTCTTCAAATCTTTTTTGCAAGACTAGATAAATTGTACGTTGTTGTGTTTGGGCTGATGAAATTTTTTTAGATTCTAAAGATCATTTTAATTTTAAGTCTGTGACATGTGGACATCTTATGTTTTCTGAAAGATATATTTCACTAGGCAGGAGTCTTTGATTAACCTGGACAAAGTTTTGTTGCTTTGGGTAGATTTATTTATCTTGGAACTATGTATTGTTTGCACAGTCTTCTTTTGGGAATGAGTATTTTTTTTCTCTGTAGATTCCATTTGGGAAGCTCTGATTTGGGACCTTAAGTATATGGAAGGCATTTTCAATAAACACAAACAAAAGCCTGGTAGACTGAACAGATATAACAAAGTATTTTATCATACAAACCTTATTTAACCTTGAGAATAATGAATTCATTTTTAATGTGGCTATTTGTTCTTTATATCTACTAGTATAAATAGTTTTTTAGGTGTCCTATTTCTTAAAGTCTGATTTAGAAGCAAGAATATTTAAAGTACATTTTTATATGAAAGGATTTGATGAGTATACATTTCAAGTCTTCAACTTTTGTTCTCTAGCTCACTGTTTTAGAATTACTCTTATTGTTTTATATTTTGCGTGTGTGGAAGGAAGGAAAGAAAATTTCTGTGTATGATGTCTTAACAGATTTAATCGAATCACTACCATATTCTGGAAATTTGAGATGCTAATTAACAACTCCTTATTGGAAAGAATTGGGAACTTTGAGCTATGTGCAAAAATACTATATAAGTTCAGCATAATTTGTTACTCTAGAAAAAGCCATCCATTTTAACTTAAGAATCTGAAAAGCAGTAAAATATATCTGTTAAGGTTTGTATCAGCCTCTTTCAAGGCTTTATGTTATTTCATTCCAGTTCTCTTCCGGTGTTTTACTATGAAGGAGTGTTGCAAATATTTTAAATAGTTCCCTCTAACCAGAATTAGTAATTATGAACAGATTTAAGTGGAAAATGCTGTTTCATTTTACCATTATTACTGCATCATAAGATAAATGATATTCTTTTATAGATATTTTGGCTTGGCTCACCGATCCTAATTTCAGTATTATGCCTGACTTAGCAATAAGCTGTTGTGATCAGCTACAGGGAATTGTATTAGGCAGGCTTTATTTTCTGTATCAGTGTGGTATTGCAGTTTCTTCCACCCACAAGTTAGAAAAGCATGGTTTTAGTATTGCTTTTCAATTTTATTGTTCAATAATTCTACTACGGGGAAGGGAAAGTGGGAAGTTTTTCGGAGTAGATGATGATTCAACAGTTATACGGTTTGAATTACTTTTGTCTTTTTAAAATTTCATTTGCCCATCCCTTTTTCTCTAAATAGTGTTTGGATCTTCTCAGCTATTTTACAGGTAATGAATTTGGTTCTATTAGGGAGAAGGGACTATGTGCTCATTTTTGCATCATGTTCATTCTATTAACTATTCAGAATGAATGGGTGGCAATTATTGGTCCCTAGTGGTCTGAAATGGGAAATGCATCTCCTGAAAATTTCATTAGAACCGTTCATAAAACTTAACACTTGATTAAAAACAAAGATGTTAATAATTTTAGGTAGGTTGATTGGCTTGTTTAAAGTGTTCTTTGAGCTACAGTTGAAGTTAATAATTTTCTTAATCTCTTATTAAAAATAGGTGAACTACATATAAAAACTAGATTAGCACCTGTATTTCAAGTCACTTAGGAAATGGAGGAAAATTGTGTAAATGCTTGTGTGCTAAGTAGATGGACAAAACTGTCAGGATTTTTCTCTTTGTCATCTTTTTGTCAGCTTTATCATGCTTAATTTTCAAGAAAATAATGTGTTTGTTACTGTGGTCACACCATGATTTAGCATTGGCTTATGTATGATATTTTATTGTCTCTGTCCTAGAAAATTATAGCAGTTTTTATGAGGAGTGGTTTGTGGGTTCACACAACCCACTTGGAGTGCTATTTACTATAATTCTCTTCTAAAAGGACCATAAAACATCATGTAAATTGTTTAAAAAGGGAAAGACCTTTTTTGAGAGAGGCTAAGAAGAAATCTTTCTAGCCTTTCTTTTGTTTCTATAGTCAGTTTCATGATTTTAAGCTCACAATTTATTTAGAGCATTAAGGTCATAAAGTACACATGTGTATGAGTAAAGATGTGAGCTATAGCTGGGCTAAAACTGGGTGTTGATGCAGATAATAAATATCAAATTCATTATATTATAATCTTTTAAGATGTGTTTTCTGTGACTTTGGAAATGACATTAAAGAAATTAAGGAAGAAAGGAAAGGAGAGAGGGTGGGAAGAAGGGAGGAGGAAGGAAGGAAGGAATTAATTTATAGCATATATATCTTTTTGAAAAAACCCTTATGCTTTCTTATGTAGTTGTGGTGTGTTTATAATCTACATTAAGGCACAATGTTTAGTAACCAGTCTTTTGAAACATCGAAATTCACAAATAGATTTACCTGAGGAAACTCCCCTCCCTTAGTAGTTTTACAATTTTGGTTGGCTTGTTGAGCTCAGTTTATGTACAACCCTACGAAGAAAGCACAAAACAGCACAATAACAAGGCCAAAGTTCTGTCATGGTTTTCTATACAAATACCTTATTCTGATATTATCTTGACTTTGTGCATAAGCTCTATGGAGAGCAAGGACGGAAATTGTTAATAATTTTCTACAGTATTTACATGGTACTATGTGCTTTTAGTCATTTAATACAGGCATATCTTATGTTTGGCAAACATAAGAAAATCCATATATATGTGAAATATAAAATTGGGGCAGTTTATTTTGTATAAAGATATAACATATTTATAATATGTTTAATTTTAAAAGCCTCTTTCTTAGTACAAAACAGCATTTTATAAGAACACCTACAAAGGAAATGAGGATTGGTATATTCATGTAGATAGTGATATAAACATTTGTCTCTGCAAAATGTTCTATTCAGATTAGTGTATTTTAAAAAACACAAGATTATCTATGTGGTTTAGAAATTCCTTGGTTTTGTGACAAGAAGAAGTTATAAGTAGATCACATTTTTACATCTTGTAAAGAGAGCCAGTAAAATTGCTAAATTTTCTTGAACATGGCTATAAATATTTTTCTGTTTTAAGTATAAATACTTTCTACATGCATGTGTGATTTCATGAAGAATATCAACTTAGGTTTTATTATGTGACTATAAATTCCCCTTTTCCTTATGTGTGAAAACACAATACACACACAAAACCAACTTCTTAAAATATAAAAACTTTTTGGAATTATTCCTTTTTCTACACTGTCTTCCTATTTTAATTTTACTGGTGTTGGGGTGTTTGTGTTACATCAGTATCATAGTAGATAACTGAAGTGAATTTTGGGAATAGAAAATGAAGCTATAATTGGAAAGGAGATTTAAAAAAAAAAATAGAAGTACCTAATGTCGTGCTGTGGGAGGGAATGAGAGGAAGAATGTACTGACGATCCGCAATCCTCCTGCCACTAGTACAGAACAACCCTTGGAATTGCACAGCTATTCTCTGAAGGACTGTTTGATAGAGTTGGGGACTGAAGACTTTGTCCAAGTCTTTAGCCTGAGAACCACCTTTCTGTGGTTAAGTATACTAAGCAAAGACGATTTTTATGTTATTTTAATGATGCTATTGAGTATGTCACAAATTTTCATAATTAAAAACTTTGTGTATAACATTATTGTGTACGTTGTTTTAATATGGGAAGTTTGGAAATAGGATAGGTACTACACTGAAGGGACCAAATACTGAATTCTCCAAGTTAGATATTTTCCACTATGAATGTAAATACATTGCTATGTAATGACATCATTATTATTATAAAGTGTATAAATGCTGTGTTTAGGGTTTGTCTTTTTTTAGATTGTGCGATAGTTTTACTTTTTTGTGTTAGCACAGACAAAATAATTTATAGTTATTAAATGAAAATGCATAGGATTTTAGTGAAGAATATGTTGTAATGTTTTATAAATTATTCAGTTACAAGATATCTGAATTTATTTTGCTTACAACTTTACATCCAGCATGTTTATGTTTTTCACTTGAATCATTTAGAAAATATTTTTCATGGCCTAGATGACACGACATCATTTGTTATTACATAGTTAATTTTTCTTTCTTATGTGAAAATCTTCATCAATATGACCAATTCCTGTTGGAAAAGAGGCACAATTTTTGAATTTTTTCCCCCAAAACTGCAACTTCAGAAAATATGTAAGAGATGTAGCAATTAACCTACATGCACATTTATAATACTAGAAAATGGGCAGCTTGTTACATTCAAAGACAGGATCTGATAGGCCCAAATTGCTTAAAACATCACAGTTATTGAAGATATACCCCAGGGAATTTGAGAAACCATTTAACAGATGAAAGTACATTTTGAAAAGTCTGACCTTACAGGCAATCATAAAATGAATCAAAACAGTGCTTTTTTCCCCCTGAAATGTACAGAGCCCATCTGTGTCTAATCCAGTAATTATAGACTGTGTTCAATTACCTTTTCAAACTTGGAGCAGACTGGAGACTAGGCAGTGAACAAACATAGGGTTTTGTCTAGACCTCAATTGACCACAGTCTAAAACTTGAATTTATATCTAATTTTATTTTTTGTTTGGTTTGATAGTTCTTAAAGGATTCATTTTTGCTACTTGGTGTTTTACCTTCTTAGATTTGAGATATGCCTTTTCTCATCACCAAAGCTTTTGTATCAGCTGTAGTTTATGCTGTAATCAGATGTTTGTTTTCTGAATACTTACTCTTGTCTGCAAATCAATGATTTGCACCAGAGAAAAGACTGCATGGGGGCGGGGGGGTTTTACTAGTGAGTAGTATTTTTTAAGGTAGCCTTTAAAATGTTGTTGCTGACTATATGTGCTAGGAAAAAATAATTTATTTTCCTCTTAAACTTAGAAAACTATAGTTTAATTTCCAGGGCTTTGTACACTTAATAAGATGTTTTTTAAAATACTTGTAGACTGCTAAAACAAATCTTTCTCTCTTTTAGAAGTATGTTGTAAAGTTTTTTCTCTTTACACATTTTTATTGCATTTGCTAATCAGATTGGTATCTATTACAAGATACAATGTATAGTATTCAAAATCCATTTCAAATCATTTCTCTTAGTAAAGTCAATTTATGATCTGATGAATCTTTAAGTGAGAATTACCATGAACTGCCACAGCCAGTTCAAAATATTTAAATTTTATCCAGGAACCTTGGAAATTCAAGTTTTTCTTAAAACACAAAGCAAGCAAAAGGTGAACACAACTTTTAGAATCACTTATGCAATAGTCAAAACCCTTTTTTCCCCTGATATTTAGTATTCAGAGTCATTCACATTCCAATTACTATTGGAAACAAATATTTTGAGGTATTTATTGGAAGTAATCATTGCATATTAAACCACAAATTTTTCTAGAAATTTTACAGCTGTTCCTAGTATGTTATGTTGTTTTTTAAAAGTTGTATTCATTTAGGTCTCACCATCCTTTGGAAGTTTTAAGGACTCTATTGTTGGGGACAAGTGGTTTTATTTGATTCTATGAATATGCTTTCTGAGAATTACATGGAGAAAATGAAACTTAAAGAGGATTACAAGTACTTTATGTTGAATGTTTCCATGAGACATTTGCTCAAGAGCACTTGGATAATATGATTTCCTTGCCTCCTTTCTGTCCCCATATTTTATAAAACTATTATCATAATTAGCCTCCATTGGATGCTTCTTAGGATCTTCTTCCCAACTAGGAACTTGAGAGATCTTTTGGATTCTGTCTTATTCACCCCCTTATCTAATCCATAGAAAGTGTTCTTGATTCTTTCTCCATCCTATTTCACAGGCCAGAGCTCCCTTCTGGTTCCTGCTTTCATTACCTAATGTGTGGGTACCTCCTTCCGTGGTTTGAATTTTTATATTGGTTGATTAATCTGTTTATGCCACTTCCACTGGACTGTAAGCTCCTTGAGATCAAAGGCTAGATGGGTGTTATGTTCTCCCATTGTATTCCAGCATCAAACACAATGCCTGGCTTGTGGCAGGCACTTGCTCCTTGTTGACTAAATGGAGACAAAGTGGCTCATCCATTCAGGTTCTTAGTGTTGAAAAGTAGGAGTGAAGGATCCTTAAAAGTTAATAGAAATCTCATCTAAATAACACATAGCTCTCTCTTTTTTGCCGTAACCAAATAACTAAAAGATAGAACTTTATTTTTATTTCTCACTCAAAATTTTTAAAAATAAGAACAATGATAGAATGAATTTTATTCATGAGGTCTCTGTTTTCCATTGAAGCTACATTATCTATTGTTGTATTTGACAAATTGATTGCTTAACTTGTGATAATTTTTATGCAACTGCTTTCCCCATTTGCAGTGACAAGATTGAGAAACACCTCTCTGATTTGCATATCTACAAGTCTTACTGATTCATAGAGAAGCCTTGCAGAAATAATCAATCAATAAGCAGTATTGAGCACTTACTACTTTCAAGGTGCTGCTTGGTGTAGTGAAGCCATTACATACAGGTCCTGGCCTTGTGGATTTTGAAGTGTGGGGTTGGTCATCATGTCTCCTTTTAGGCTGGACTCTCTGCTGAAGTGGAAGGTGGAGTCTCACAGTTCTCTCTCCAGTATTGACTCTTAATGCATTTATATGGTTCTCCCACCCCAGGTCCTCAATGTCTTTATCACACCCCTGCCCTGAGGTTAAAAGAGAAAGAGATCATGTCATTTATATTAATAAAGGCAATGATGGAACGTCAATCTCTTTTATAAGAAAAAATTGAAGTTTGTGGTTGTCTAATCACAGTCAACTCATAAGTTATCACTACATGAGCAAGGAGACATCCCAGACCTCTGGCTTTGCTGTGAAAACTGAGTGCTGGAGTGCTTTTTACTTAGCATTAAGAATCTCATTGTTCATTCATTTTTGTCATGTGTCTGTTTAAGATGTAGAAATGTGATTATTACTAACTTTGGGATTTTAGAGATTTTCAGTGTGCCACATTTAAGTAATCTACTTATGGACTTTGAAAATATTACTATGCCTGTATATTGCTCACTGGGGAATATGGCCCCAAAAACCAACCATATGAGGTCCAAGAACAGAGCAGTGAGGGCCATGACCATTAGACCCAAGCCTCCTGTGAAGCAGATTGACATGACTGTGCAGGTTGAAATCCTCCACACTTTCCTTTACTTCCTCAAACATTTTTCTCCATCCTTTGATTATGATTGGCTCCTGACAGGATAAAGGAGTGCTGCTTCTGGGATAAAACTGTAATCAGGTGCTTGAGTCTACTTCTACTGGAAGATTGCTCCTGATTGGGAAACCCCTGTGAGTTCTGGCTTGCCTAAGGCAAAGCTGAGATTTAAGATCCAGGTCAGAGCCCACCCTCTATCTGATCTCTAGGGTCAAAGTACAGGTGCTTCTTTAATTAACATAGAACATAATTTCTGGAATTTGCCAAAGAGAGAACCAGGGAAGGATTTCCTGTGTCATGTCTCTGCTTAGTCTTTGGAAAGTTCTAAAAATTCTTAAATTAGACTGCTGCTTTCTTTAAATTCTGAATTGGATGTATTCATGTCCATTTGATATGTATATTACTATACTCCTAGATTTTATTCTTGAGCCCAGTTGGAGAGTTTCAAGGCGAACATTTGGTTTTCTGATAGCCCACAAATTGGGCAATGGTTGTTCAATTATGGTCTTCCGTTGACTGAGGCAGAGTCTCGTGTTAAAAGTATATTTTATTAGTAGCCCACAAAGCATACCAACTGTCAGTCCTTTGTCATGTCTCACTATGAGCAATATATGGTAATAATATTCCCAGATTTCATCTGTGGATTACTTAAATGTGTCATCCAGAAATTCACTTTAAAATACATCAGTGAAAAAACCTCCAAGCATAGATACTATGTACTGTGCCCAGTTATCCAAAAATTAATAGTGGTCTCCCAGTGGACTCAAGTGCTTCTTAGAGTACCTAACTCGCAAACATGCCTCAAATGTAGAAAAGCAAATCCAGCTCAATATTGTGAAGGACTGTTAATGTCCTGGCTATTTGCTGTATGTTGTGCCTTACTTCCTTCCTGTCCCCGTATTGGAACTATTGTCATAATTAGCCTTTATTGGATGCTTCTTAGGATCTTCACAGAGAAGGCAAAAGATTAACCTTCCTAACTAGGAACTTGAGAGACCCTTTGGATCCTCTCTCATTAATCAGTGTTAAATGGTTGTGGATACCTATTATTCTTTGTCCCCAAACCACCCTTCTGTCAGCAATAGCATTTTCTTCCTTTTGGGAAGTGATCCCACCTCTGACTTCGACCAGGTGGTTTTAGCAGAAGCTGCTGTGTTCCCATAACATCTTTTACCCTCTAGGTTACAGACCAAGGTTAGATACCAGACTCAAACAGGCCAATCAGCGTCCTTCGCTAGGATTTTTTTTGAATTGAAATTAGGAAAAAGAGTCATTCTTTGTCCAGAGGCCTGGATTTCAACAAACAAAACTCAGAAGCTATTGGTGGCCAGTTTTCTTTGCTAAGCTGCAATGAGAGAATTAAAGCTAAAATTGCAGAGTACGTAAGGATTAGAAATTAAGGGAGTTTTAGAGGAGTTTTAAATATCAGGTTTCAGTTGTTTCAAAGGCCCAGCTGTATCTTTGCCTTCCCATGTTTTGATCATTTAAGCCAGCGGCTCTTAGCCAGGGGTGGCTTTGCCTCCAGAAGATATTTGCTAATGTTTGGAGACATTTTTGGTTGTCACAGCTAGAGGGCTGCTACTGGCGTCTAGTGGGTAGAGGCCAGGGATGTTGCTAAACGTCTTCAAATGTACAGGATAGCTTTCCTTCAGACACCCCCCAGCTACCCACCCAAAGAATCATCTGGCCTAAAATGTCAATAGGGCTTAAGTTGATAAACTCTGAATTTTAATCCATCCTTCATATATTACCTTAGTATCTATTCGAATACCTCCTCCCCCTTTTTTGGAAAGCTAGCTAGAATTTGTTTCTTTTCAAGAAGACCTTAACTAACCTAGGAGTACATACATAAACTAATTGTGAGTGTTGTTTGGTGATTGGTACATATTTAAGGTTTTTCAGTATACAGATATCCCATCACCTAGATTTAGAGGGACTGTTGATTCACCTACCATTCATGTTCAAGTAGACATTTGTAGGCTGTTTTGGGTAATTAAATAACACATATTCCAAATTTTTGAAGCAAAGCCTATTCATAATTACTACGAGGATTGCATCAAAATTATGCTGCCCTTCCTAAGATTTCTTGTAAGATCTACATTCACCTTGTATATCAGGGATGAAATCACCATTTTTAAGAATAACTGTGATAAAAATCAAGTGTTCAACTACATGGAACAAAACAACACTCTTATTTAATGCCTTGGTAAAGTGTTGCTGGCACAAGGAGCTGCCAGGTCTGCTATAATGTGGGCTAGACAAGCAGAGCTCATCTTTGAAACTGTCAGAATGCCTTGCACCTTTGATTCATCTGCCAACCCACATTCAAACCATGGTGCAGATTTCTAGATGGACAAATTGATGAAAAGAATGTTAGTGAATGACCTGACGGTGAGGATCTGAGACATTTAGCAGCGGCCTACCAGTTAGTCACCTAGATTAGGAATCAGATTTAAGATTATCTATATTTTACACAAAATCTTTTTTATTTTTCTAACTTTCTTTGACTAATTTTTTAAAAACTACGACTGGGGTGATTTTTCAGTTTTCTTTCCCCCTGCCTTTCCTCATTGCTCTGGTTAAACTAGAGTTAAACCAGCAGAGTATTTTGTGAAACCGAGTTTCTCTTTCTCTCTTTCCTTGGCATATAGTTGACACATAGAAGACACTCATTAAAATGTTTGTTCATAAAATGATGAGTGGTGATTTCTTCCAGCCCCATAGTTCTATTAATATTATCTGTAGTCTACTAACTCCCACGTTTATATTTCCAGCTCAGACTTCTCTTTCAAACTCTACACTTAGAGACACCTACAGATGTCTACCTACCTAAGATTTCTGCTTGGATGTCTGGTAGACACTCAGTTTACTTGCTGTTTGTCACACATGCTAGGTGCATACCTGCCTTAGGAACTTTGTACTCACTGTTCCCTCTTCTTGGAATGCTTTCCCTCAGACATCTGCCTGGCTAATTCTTACGTCCCTTCCTTCAAACATCTTCTCATATGTCATCTTCTCAGTGAGGCCATCCTGACCACCCTATTGAAAATTAGAATTCACCCCTTTTCCCACACTCTGCCTAGATTTCCCTTACCTTGCTCTACTTTTGCTTTTCCCCCCATAACACTTAGCACCATGCAGCATACTTTATTAACACACTTATTATTATTTATTACTATATGTTATTTTTAACATATTTAATGTATTTTTTATTGTCTAGAATCTGGTGAGATTGTAAGCAGAGTCATGATCATTCAAATTGGAGTCTCCTGACTCCAAGTTCAATTAAATTTTTGTTACACACAAGCTCCTTCTTGTTGACTTCAGAATAATCCTGACATTTTGGGATCTACCACCCTGATCTCCTTATGCTCTGGGCTCGGTCTTTGCTTCAGAGTAACAAATACAAATATATATGTGTGTGTGTGTCTGTGTGTATAATTAAAGTGATATTTCTTTGTGTTTCTGACTGCAACACACAAAAAACCCCAAGATTTTCACCAAATTTTTGGGATAATCTCAAGTAAAATATAGGCTATGTAGTATAAGTGGGAGGTGAGAAGGTGCAGTCCAAAGAGACAGGCTGTTATATTCCAGAAAAGCATAAGTGAGGGATATGGTGAGGCCCATATGACATACTTAAGACACCACAAACAGACAAAAAGCAAAAACAAAACAACAGTTGTTTCAGATATGAGCCCCCAGTTGAAAGTCCTAAAAGCAGGTGCTTTTTACATGGGCACTTCTGTGTCTTATGTACCAGGGGGAGTGTCAGCCATGATCCATCTATTTAATGATGATTAATAATTCTCCTGAGCAGTGATGGAAGGCCAGCTAGTATTTAAATAAAAAAATCCTATATTTGGACTCAGAATACCTTTTATTTTTGTGTTAGGATGGCCAAGTCTTTTGTTCTGAGATCAGCTCTTTGGCACGGTGGCTGATAAGTGGTAAGCACATGCTAACTATGGAATGCTTACTTTCCAAGCTGGAACACAAGGTGCTAGGAGACTCATTGTGCATCTTTCTAGTTAGCTTCTTTTTTAAAAAATGTAAATGTTCTTTATAAATTAACATACAATAAAAGCGACCATTTTTGCTGATACAGTTCTATGAATTTAACATTTTATATACAGCAGTCTCCCCTTATCCATGATTTTGCTTTCCATGGTTTCAGTTACCTGTTGTTCAACTGTGGTTTGAATTTTGTCATCTCACATCATCACAAGAAGAAGAAGGGTGAGTACTGTCCAATTACATATTTTGAGAGAGAGACCACATTCACATAACTTTTATTATAGTATATTGTTATGAGTTCTATTTTATTATTATTGTTTCTAATCTCTTACCGTGCCTAATTTATAAATTACACTTTATCATAAGCATGTATGCATAGGAATCGACATAGTATATATAGGATTCAGTACTATCTGTGGTTTCAGTCATCTACTGGGAGTCTTAGAATACATTCCCTTAAGGGCAGGGAGTGTGTGTGTGTGTGTGTATGTATGTGTATTTTGTATAACCATTCCACAATTAGGATACAGAATAGTTCCATCACCCACAAAAAACTCCACTGTGCTGTCCTTTTATAGCTGTAGCCTCCCCCCTGACCCCACAAACTTTTCCATTGCTATAATTTTGGTTTTTTAAGAACGTCATATAAATGGAATTATATAGTATGTAAGCCTTTGAAACTGACTTCTTTTAGTCAGCATAATGCCTTTGAGATTCATTCATGATGTGTGTGTATCAGCAATTCCTTCCCTGTTTATTACTCAGTAGTATTCCATTATATGAAGGTACTACGGTTATCAGTCACCTGTTGAAGGACATTTGGGTTGTGTCCCAGTTTTTGGCAATTATGAACAGAGCTGCTGCAAATTTCTGTGTACAGGTTTTTGTGTGAGCATAAAATTTCATTTCTCTAGGGAAGATACCCAGGAGTAAGATTGCTAGGTCATATGGTAAGTGTATGTTTAATGTTATAAGAAACTGCCTATACATAAATGTTAATAGCAGCATTATTCATAACAATCAAATAGTGAAAATAATTGCTGCCCATCAGCTGATAAATGGATAAATAAAATGTATATCCATACTATGGAATATTATCTGGCAGTAAAAAGAAGTGAAGTAGCGATACTTGTTACAATGTGGATAAACCTTGAAAACATGCTAAGTCAAAAAAGCCAGTCACATAGAGCCACATATTGTGTGATTCCATTTATAGTGGTCTCCAACTTACATAGGTTCAAAGCACGATTTTTCAACTTTACAGTGCTGCGAAAATGATCCACATTCACTTGAAACCATACTTCGAATTTTGAATTTTGATCTTTTCCCAGGCTAGCAATATGCAGTGTAACGCTATCTCATGATGCTGGGCAGCAGCTCCCAGGCAGCCACACGATCACAAGGGTAAACAACCTATACTCTATGGTGTACTGGGTTGCCAGCATTTTCTGGATATGATTTTGCTCAACTGTAGGCTAATGTAAGTGTTCTGAGCACATTTAAGGTGGGCTAGGCTAAGCTATGATGTTTAACGTCATAGCTTAAGTGTATTAAATGCATTTAATGCATTTTCAACTGACTGTATTTTCAATTAACAATGGGTTTATTGGGACATAACCCCATTGTAAGTCAAGGAGCAGCTGTAGATGAAATGTCCAGAACAGGCAAATCCATAGAGTCACAAAGTGGATTGGTTGCCTAGCTCTGAGAGGGTTGGAGGAAATGGGGAGTGACTGCTAATAGGTATGGGGTTTTTGGGGTGATGAAAATGTTCTAAAATTGACTGGGATGATGACTGCACAACTTGTGAATATACTAAAAAAAACCATGGAATTGTGCACTTTCAATGGTGAACTGTGTGCTATGTGAATTAGATCTCAATAAGGCTGTTGTTTAAAAATAAAAACTGCTAACTTGTTTTCCAAAGTGACTGTACCATTTTGTATTCCCAACAGCAATATATGAGAGTTCTAGTTGCTCCATAACCTCACCAGCCCTTTGTATTGTCAGTAATTTATTTTAGCTATTTTAATAGGTGAGTAGTTAATTTCATTGTTAATTAGCATTTCTCTAATGGCTAATGATGTTGAACATCTTTCATGTGCCTATTTGCTTTCTTTAGTGAAGTGTTTGTTCAAGTCTTTTGCCCATTTTTAATTGAGTTGTTTTCTTAGTTTTGAGTTGAGAGTTCTTTATATATTCTGGATACAAGTTCTTTGTCATATATGTGATTTGCAGATAATTTTTCTTAGTCTCCCATTTAGCTTGCCTTTTCATTCTCTTAAATTACATACTTCTTGATGGGTTACAAGTTGTTATCAGAGCTTTATTGTCTGTTTACTCCTATATCCTAAATGCCTAATAGAGTATCTGGCACATAACAGATACTCAGTTAATATTTAATGGACGGATGAATGAATGAATGGATGAATTCTCCCTTCTTACTGATTAGCAACTATTTTTTTCTGAGAGATAATAAATATAAAAGGTAAACCTTATTTGGTCACTTCCCTGATTAAAACATTTCCTTCTAGTTATCTCTTTAGAAAAAAATAAATAAATCTCTAATATATGATAGATTATAAAGCATGGTATGATCTAGCAGATTCCTTGAACATTTTACGTTCTCCTCTACTTCATAGCCTTTATGTATGCTGTTCCCTCTGTCGGAAACACTTTTCCCCCACCCTCTCTGCTGGGCCAGCTGCTTTATTTATGTATGTATTAGCTTAAACATGACTTTCATTCATTTCTTCTGTACCCTGGGAATATAGGCGTGAACAAGACAGAAGCACTTCTTCCCCTCTTGAGGTTTATCTTCAGAGGCAGAAACTCTCTGACTCCTCCCCCAGACTAGGTTGGGCGCCTCTATTTTGTGCTCTCATAGTATCCCTATGTTTTTGCTTCACAAAACTTTAATTATTTGTAAATGCATGTTTAGTGTTTTCTCCCTACAAGATTGTAAACATGTGACCTTTAAACATTTTTGTTCATGTATCCCCTAAAAGAATTTTGAAAAAAACTAACTTCTCACGTACATAGTTCAAGCTGACATCTATTAATATAATTTTTAATCATAAGTTTAAACAGTTGCAAAGGATATAATTTCCAATGTACTACAAAACTTGACATTTTAAAGTGAAACTTATCACTCTTTTAAATGTATCCCACGGAATCTGAATGTTTTATGTCCGTTGTTTGTTGAAAAAAATCCTCGAAAAAACTTTACAGTTGTGTATTTTCCAACCTTTCTTTTTTCTCCTTGAACTCATATTTCCATTTCACTTTCCCCACATAACATCCTGTCTCTGTTTATGCTTAGAAATCTTTTATTGGTCATTCTAACATACTTCTATACAACAAAAATAGGTATGGAAGTTGAAATTTAATTTTTAAAAAATTTCTGATGACCAAAAGATTCTAAGTGTTGTGTGTTGAGTTACCTTTGCAATTATTATTTGTGTACATGGATTAAAACAAAATATACCTTACTTTATCAGAAAAGCCTCTCAAAACAATAGGTAGGTTCATTTTGTTTTTTCTACACGGATTGTGTGCAAGTGGATGAATATTACTTTCTTCTAGAATGTGACAGGGTTCAATATCAATTACACTCTTAGTTTTCATTTTTTATAGACATGAGAGCTAAGAAACCTTATTTACATAAATAAGTAGATAAGAAAGGAAGTTTTGTTATACTACTGCCGTTCCACTTTGTTCTTAGAACTTCCTCTGAGTTACATGACAAAACTGTCATCAACTTTTTTTTTTTAGTCATCTGTCAGATGATAACTCAGATCCTCTGTTAATTTTGTTGAATGGAAAATATTGAGAGCCCTTGGACTTGTGAAAGGATTTGTTGTCCAGTCATTAGAGTCACTCACTTTCTCAGCTTACCCAGGGTTTATGAGCGTCTCTTTGTTAGAGGTTTTTGTATCCAGGACATTGCAGTATAGGAAGTCAGGTTTGGTGAGAGCTCTGTTTTTCTTCTCTGAAGTAGGAGCAGGGAATTGTGTGGGGCGTGAGGGAAGGGAGAACCAGAGAGAGGTGGGTCATGGCAGATTCTTGTGCGGATCTGCTTTAGGAAGGGGATAGATGGAAGCTGAGGATCTAGACACCAATTCCCTTAGAATTACCTGTGCCAGGAGCACCTCAGCTATTCAGCCTCCACTTCTGGGGGTACCCATCCCGCGGTTGTGTGGGCTGCTGCTGAAGGCTACAACAGGGCAGAGAGCTGTGGGTTTGTTTTTCCAACCACAATTTTCTCAGCTCAAGGCATCTAGTAAGGTACTCAATAAAGTTTTTTTCTTTATTGATATTGAATACAGGGAAAAATTTGTGTAAAATTTTGACTCCAAATCTATGAACCTTTTCAGTTTCCTTTGAAAAGATATAGAAGGGAAAATGTTTTTATTCCTGAATAGTCTTTTATGCTATGAAGTTAATTTTCAAGAACAAAAATATTCTTTTATAAGTACAGTTTTATTGACTCAGCAGCTTCTTGCTAACTTAATAATAATGGCCTAAGTTCTTTTTCTCTGTTTTCCCATTTACATTGTTTTAGGTAACTTTTATTATTTTTCAAGTAATAAGGTTCTGCTCAAATTCTCTGCTAAAACAGTGCTAAGGGTATTTTTGGTACTTTTTATACTAATCCTATTTTCACAAGATTAAAAAAAAATAGTGTGGTCATGTTTTCTTCTTGCCTATAGTGCTTTTGAGGTATCTGGCAGATACTTTTAGGTATATATTACACCTAATAGAGGTCTTCTGTGTGTGCACCAATAAGTAGGTTATATTGCTGGTAAGAAATATTAACTGCAGATTGGCAGCTTCATCTTTCTGTTAATGTGCAGATTCTTAATGCTTCGGAGTATCATGGAGGTTTCTGTTTTTCTGCCGAAAATCGAATACAGACTTTAGATTGCCTTTTAAAATGCTACACTTCTCCAGGAAACCTTATCTTTAACATAGCATCTGGTTTTCTGTGAAGTCATAATTTTGAATCAGAATTTCCAGCTATGTCATCTAATTTTATGGAGCCTTAATTGAGAATCAGAAACTAGGCTGTGTATTTAAGTATCAGCAGTGAAATGTTACCTTTCTTTTTATAAAGCAGTATGGCAATTGTATTTTAGTATTTCTAATTTGCAGAGTTATTGTTCATGATCTGCTCCGGGAGAAGCAAGATTGAATAACAGCTGAACAGCTGTAAGTAAAGAGGTCACATTTTATTCTTCTGTCAGTGTCCTGTGAACCTAAATACTTGGTGTCTTCACAGTGAAAGATAAGAATCAGAAAATGCTAGAACTGAAAACAGCCTGAGTGGTCCTTTAGTCCGACTGCCCTTATTTTCCAGATGAGGAAACTGAGGTCTTGTTTTGCTCTGTAGAGAGAAAAAGATCACTAACTTGAGGTGAAAGGATTGAGTTTAATTGTGTTAGGATAATCATGTTGTTTATTGTTTTAAAATACAGTCTTTCTGAACAGGCAGAGGGGGAGGTAGGATTGGCAGCTCTGTTCATGAGTGTGGCCTGCCAGCCTACGAGGCTGGGAGATACGCTGTGAGGCAGACAGGAAACCATGTGACAAAATGTGTCAAGATTTTAAAATGTTCCTAACTTTTTACTTTGTAATTCCTCTTTTAAGACTTTATCTTTCCATGCAAAGCTGGAGGCCAAAAAAAAAAAAAAATAATCATAAAAAGACTTTATCTTAAGGACTTGCAAAATCAGACAAAGGTTTGGTGTACAAAAATACTCTGTTACGGTTTAGCAAAAAGGTGTTCATTACAGCATAATTTGTCCTTGTGAAAAATCAAAAGAAACAACCTAGTTGTCCAACAATAGAGAAATAGTTAATTATGGTAAGTTTAAACAATGAAATGTTATATAGCCATTAAAGGTAACTTTTTAGAAGAATTTTTAATTACATGGGGAAGTACTCATTATGGTGTTAAGTAAAATAAGTGGAATGTAGAAAGCACATGTAATATGGTTTCACTTACATGAAGGATATACAGTCGTCCCTCGTTATCTGTGGGGGATTGGCTCCAGGACTCCTTGTGGATACCAAGTCCACAGATGAGCAAGTCCCTGATGTAAAATGGTGTAGAATTTGCACATAACCTACACATCCTCCCATAAATCATGTCTAGATTACTCATAATACCTAATACAATGTAAATGGTATGTAAACAGTTGTTGTACTGTATTGTTTAGGGAATAATGAAAAGAAAAATGTCTATACATACATGTTCAGCACTGATGCAACCATCCTTTTTTTTTTTTTTTTTTTGAGTGTTTTCCATCCAAGGTTGGTGAATCCACAGGTGCAGATGCGGAACCCATGGATATGGAGGGCTGACTGTATATGCATAAAATGGAAAGTATACATCACAGTGATAAAAAGAGTTTATTTCTAGAGCACATTATTGTGAGCTGATTTTATTTCCTTTACATTTTGCATCTTTCATAAACTCTCCACTGGAAGCAGAAAATAAGGTTATAAAAAAGAAATTTTAAATGTAATTGAAGAGGTAAATTTTTTTATAATACAAAATGATATAAAACTCATTTTAAAATCCCATCGACAGTACGATCATAGATATGTATTCTCTGATGCCTGTGCTCACATAGTCAAACACAGCTGCCCACCCCAACCCCCTGGTGAGGATCCCAGTCTGGGGGACTGGGCAATAAGATGTAATCCACCAGTAGCTGCTTTAACCAGCAGTCATTTTATTTGGAAAAAAGTAAATTTGAAAAGCCATTTCCCCCCTTTGAATGAACATTCCCCTATTCTTTCATTTAGCAAGCATTTTAGGGTACCTACTAGTTAGTTCCTCTGACTTGAAAGTAACATTCTTCTACTAGTGAGTTTTTGCCCAGTGATTGTTGAAATTTTTATAAATATGCTTGCCAAAGTATTCTGTTATACGGGTAACTTGACACAGTTCTTGTTCTCACTGGTTCAGGCTTAATAATTAAGTTGGGTTAGCTATTAAATAATGAATGTTTGTATAGAAGCCAGCCAGTGAATACCTATCAACCTGAAAATGAAAATGCAACTTTAATCAGTGCTGGTCTTGGTGGGATCCATATTGCTATTTCTTTACAGTACAACATGGTCAAGCAGCTGTGCAAATTAAGTGCTGTTTTTCTAAAAGGTAAGCTTTTCCAGAGCGCAGTATGGTTTTCTTTGCTTTCAGAATTCTTTGAAAAATCTAGGAATATTTTGAAGTCCTCAATTCCACTTTATAATTTCAAATTAATAACTTCTTACTACTGTAATTTCATACGTTTTATACTACCCCCAGGAAAAAAAAGCACTTACTTCAAATTTCTTATATTGATTTCAGTTGGTCTCGTTCCACATTACAATTACGGCTTTCCATTCCACAAGGTATGGCTTAGAGTTGTGTTTCAAATTTGAAGTGGGTTGTGCATTAATAAAGCTACTGTTTTTAATTTGAAAGAAAAGATCTTTTAAGGAAAGTTTGTTAGGCACTGGGATACATTTTTGAGATGTTTGTCTTATGTAAATTCATGCAGCCTCAAATTGTTATTCCCCGGCTAAGAAGTGGCACTTTTAGCTTCTTCATTTGCCTTTTTGGCTTAGTTGTACATTTTGTTTCATGTGCTATAACCAAGGAATTGTAGAGCTGGGATATGCTGTCTAGGTGAACTTTCTGTTTTCTTACAAAAATAACCGTGAGCTCTATGAAATAGGCGATGTCTTACTTATTCTTAGAGGCCTTCAGAGAAGAAAATTCCATAGTCCTCCTAGTGTTCAGCCTGTTTTGCTGTCCACATCCCTCTCCCTCCCTCTCTGTCTCTCTCATATCTAATAGGAAACCTATTAGATTAACCTATTAAGTTTTTCTTAAAACTTAAACTGCTTTGCTATTTGCCTAATATTTGGGGCTACTAATTTATGCTTATATGGATATAATCTAACTTTTTATTATATTCCTTACATGTTCTGACTGCTTGTATTATTAGCTGACGGTTTTGTTCTGACAATGGTGTTGTATACTGGTAAATTAGTGTCATGGAACTGTTTTCCTTGGAGAGATTATCAAGTCTTTGATTTTGGATTGGACCAATGATATAGGTAGTACAAACACATGTACTTTTATTTCCCTATTCAATAAATATTTATGGAATACCTACTATATGCCAGTCATTGTGCTAAGGATTAAAGAAAAAAAAACACAGATTAAGTGTTTTAAGGTATAGCAAGTCTAATAGGGAGACCTTTCTGATATATTGGCAGTAATATTATTATTTGGAGTTCATTATCATCATTGGTCTTGTTATCTGGTACTATTTTGCAAAGAAGTAGAAGAGTCACTGCAAATCTATTTGCTGCTTTTTGCTGGGAGTGCTTCCCTCTAGAGAAAAATTGTTCTAAAAACAAAAACTTCCAACTTTAGGGAAGACATATGTAAATAAGCTGTAACTTTCTGGTGAAAAACAGTATACACTGAGGTTCTGTGGAATGAGAATTCCCCTTTTCTAGAAAAGAGTGATTAAGTTTGAGTTTCCTGATTAATCTTGTTATTAAAGTCTTATGTGGTATTTTTTACTAAGTAAGAAAACACAGCATCTGCCCACTTATGGTCATTAGTAATCATACTTCTCTTTGAGGGATACCGTGTACCTTCAGATGTTAACACCTGTGAATACACTACCGCTGGCCAGAAGCATATTGTTTCCTTACATTCTTGTGTCTTAGAAGATAAAGTTGATGTTAGTTTACCTCTGCAGGAACAGGACAAATTCCTTCTAGGTATAGTTGATATATCTTAGGAAGATATGACAAGATGATTCTGAGGACCAGCAAACACATTTTTTAATTGGCAGATCTTATAATTTGTGTTCAAGGCAGTGATAGCACGATAGTCAATATAGACAGTAGTTAGGAGCAAAGATTCTGGAGCCAGATTAACTGGGTTTTAATCCAGTTCTGCTACTTAATAGCTAAGTGACATTGGGCATAGTACTTAACTTTTTTGAGCCTCAGTTTCTTTGTGTAAAATAGGGGTAATGAGTGTAAAATAATAACATGTGTAAAATAACAACCTTATAAGGTCATTAATGAGAATTAAATGAGTTAATATTTGTAGGATAGTATAAAGCTGTGCCTGGTGCGTAGTGTTACATGGATGCTATTGAGTGAGCAAATAGGTGTTTAATTATTCATTGATGTTTTTGGTTTTAATCACAGAATAATAAAGTAACATGTTATAGTTCCCAGGCCTGGTTAGTCAATGCTTATTGAGTTGAGTGGTGACATTTTTTTCTTCTCGTCTCTCTCCGCTGATGGTGCATTATAAACATTTTAGAAAATGGAAATTTGTGCTCTTCATTGGCATATTGTCTTATAATCTTGGGAGTTCAGCTTGAGCCTCTGAGAGTAAATCCGAGGTCACGTTGTCCTGGACCCACATCTAGGAGGCCTTCTTGTGCAGGTTCTGTGGCCTGGGGGAGTCATCTTGTCTTCATAGCTGCCCTGGCGCTGGAGCCTGAGGGGCAATCCGGGCGACGTCCTCTCATGTGTTAGGGATTACCCACTTGTACAGCTGATCTAGGGCCTAGATTCTGAGCCATCATCTTCAGGAACTGCTCTGGTTGAAACACTGGTGTTGTGAAATTTGTTTCTGTGTAACACATGCAGAAGCCAATCCTTACGTTGTCTAGGCACTCTAGTTAAGTCCTCTCTAGATACAGGCTAGTTTGTCTTGGCATCATGGAGGAATCTTCTTTCCACCTCCTCGAAAGGGCGTGTAAGTCAATGCTTCCCACCCACTTCCTCTAGCTATTTTAGGCATCTGTTCTTTTTTGTGTCCTAAGTACTTGAGGCTCACAAAATTTTAGTCTCCTGCGTGGCACCATGGTGTAACGTGACTGGTGGTAGTTTTTTTTTCTTCCCAAACTCATGGTGCAACAGTTATTTAGCATGGAAAGGATTAAAGAGAGAATATCAGTCTTTCTACCACAGTTGGGTAGGGCAGCATCCTGAGTGACGCTTGAGAATGACATGTAGAAGCTACTGATTTTAAAATAGCACAGATATCCCAGGCCTCAGCTTTTCCTCCCTAGCACGAAGGGTTGGGTAAGCTTGGTAGGTGGTGTGGGAGGGTATGTTGGATTGGGAAAGGGAGAGACTGCCAAGGCAAGAGCACCAGTGAGGAATCCAAGGGTGAAGCGATAGCAAAAGGGGATAGATTTAGGAGCCCTTAAACAAGTAGGATCTGTAGGACTTGATGGTGGACTGGCTGTAGTGGTTCAGCAGGAGGCAGTGATCAACTTAGCCTGAGAAGACAGTGATGTTCTTATAACCAAGACACAGGAACTTTAGCCACAGGGTCTCATTGGGCCCTATTTGGAGATGGGGGAGTATGGGGATGTGAGAGGCCGCAGTGATTTTTGGACGCTGATTCATTTTGCTGCCGAGGCCTCTCCTTTTTTCTCACCTCACCACTGGGGTTGCTATTTAAGAAATCGATGTTCATTTCAGCTAGTGGTGGCCTTGGGCAAGTCCCTCTGACGCTCAGTTTCTTCATTTGTAAGTGGAAAATCCTTGGCTTGGTCAGGTGGATCTGTTAAAAAAAATTAAAATGAAAAATAAATGGAAAATTTTGTTATTGCTTTACCTTTCTCTTAGGAATGTAAAGAATAAATGAAAAAAAGAGAAATCCTGTTTTTGAAAGTGTGTATGGCAAAGAGCTCTTGATGAAGGCACATTATTTAAGGAAATGTAATTCAACTATAGGATAAAAAAGTGCATTATCTGATAATCATAGATGTTCTCATTTACCTTCCCAGTATTTCAGGCGTGAATAATTTTTAGAGCCCTTAGTGTGGATATGGACAGACAGTACCGTTGCTGCACCATTCTGTTTTGAGCTCTCATATGCATTTTAACTTATTCCATTTCTTTCACTAGGATAAGAACCTCCTTTTAAAAAAAAAAAACAAAAAACTTTAAGACCCACCGTACCCGGCCTAAAAATAAATTTTATTATGTCATTTTCCTGTTTAAAAATTTGGTCTGGGGGCTGGGCGCGGTGGCTCACGCCTGTACTCCCCCCACTCTGGGAGGCCGAGGCGGGAGGATGGATTGAGGCCAGGGGTTTCGAGACCAGCCTGAGCAAGAGCGGGACCCTGTCTCTACTAAAAATAGAAAAATGAGCCAGGCGTAGTGGTGGCGCCTGTAGTCCCAGCTTCTCGGGAGGCTGAGGCAGGAGGATGGCTTGAGGCCAGGAGCTTGAGGCTGCAGTGAGCTATGATGACGCCACTGCACTCTACCCAGGGGACAGAGCAAGATTCTGTCTCAAAAAAAAAAAAAAAAAAATTGGTCTGGGGATGAGGGAAGCTGGAGATGAAATAACATAAGATTATCCTTTTTTTCTTTTTTTTTGCATTTAACTGTACAATTTAAATATAAAAGAAAGGAAGAAGAAAAGCTGCTATCCTGTGTCACCATCATTTGTAAGAGAACATTTGAACACCATTGGCTTACAGAAACTGCTTCACTGGGCATTCGAGGCCTTCCAACATTTGCGTAGTACTTGCTGAGTATACCAGTCACTTTTCTAGGCCCTTTACATTTCACCCTTCACATACACTGTGAGGTGTGTACTATTATCTCTCCCATTTTACAAATGAGGAAACTGAGGCAAAGATACCAAATAGCTCATGAATGTCAGCCTGTATTAGATCCAGGCAGAATGAGTCTAAAATCCACGCTCAACCACTTTCCTCTGCCACCTACATCAGTGGTTCTCAACCCTGGTTGTACATTAGAACTGTGGTCCCCAACCCCTGGGCCATGGATATTGGTCCATGGCCTGTTAGGGACCTGGCCGCAGACCTCTCGTTACCCCCCCAACCCCCCATCTGTCTGTGGAAAAATTGTCTTCTGTGAAACCAGTGCCTGGTGCCAAAAAGGTTGGGGACTGCTGCATTAGAATCATCTGGGGAGCTTTTGGAGAGGGGCAGGGAGAGATAAATAAATTTTGCAGAGCCCTATGTGAGACCAATTAAATCTTCCCACTTCTCCTGCTTCCAAGGTCAAAAGTCTCCTTTCCTTGATTTCATGGCACATATGGGGCTCCTAATGGCCTTTGGCAATTAAAAACACAGCTTTCTGGTTTAGCTCTGTAAGGTAGGTGTCGTGGAGATAGGGAGATGCTTCCTACCTGTGTGTATCCTGCACAGTGCCTAGTACAGTTTTTTACACATAACATGGCACTTGATCGTAATTCCTTAGTGTATGATTCAATATATTGTTATTTTGCATCAGGGACGAGCACATGATGTGTGGAAAGAACGTGGGTAGTTAACTGGACAGATCTAGGTTTGAATACCAAAGCTAACATATCTGAGCCTCAGTTTTCTCACCTATAAAATGGGAGAAGTGATAATACTAGAGGACTCCTGTAAAAATTAAATGAGATATGAAATATGGCGTATGCTCTGTAATATAGTAGGTAATCAGAAATAAATGCTGAATCCTTTCCCTTGTAAATGAAGCACAGTATTCATAAGACTTAGATATGAAAAATCACTGGAAAATATGCTGTTCAGTTTTCAGTCAAATGTGAAAAGCCATGGAATTTTTGGAGCTGGAGTAGACCCTAGGGATTAGAATGCAGTCCCTTCCCTTTATAGGCAAGGATTGAAGCATGGAGAAGTGACTTGACCAAGGGCACACTATGAGCCCAGATGTAGTCTTTGTATAGAAACCCATTCTATACCATGTACAAATAGAGGGTTAATAAATACTGCTTACTACTGTGATTATTATTAGAGTTTACTTCATAGCATTTGCATCCTCTGTCACCTCAGTGCACTCTTGGATATGTTATTTAACCCTCAAAACAACTTCGCAGGCCAAGATTACCCGACCCCAGTGTAAAGCTTTGAGATAAAATCCTAAAGGAGACCAGCATGGGATATGGGGTTAAGGAGGTACAGGAAAAGAATATATATTTACCTTGTTGATTTTTCTTGCACAAGAGGGGAAAAAGTTAAAAACATTCAAACCACGTGTGGTTGAAAGCCCACAAACCTCTTTCCAGTTCTTGCGTTTCCTGTGAAAATGGGGCTTCCATATCTTTTACAAGTTCTTGTGTGTGTAAGGTCAAAAGCAGAGGGGAATGAAGATTTCCAACTATCCTTCTAATAGAACATTAACATTTTGTTTTTACTATCATATTGTAAAATTGTCAGAATGGCATTATGCTTTGAGATTATTTTTAAACTATTATTAATGTTATTTTCTATTAATGCATTAGCATAGATTTTTAGATTTTGAGCATTGTTGATTATTATAACTTGGATTAAAAGTGAAAATTTATTGACACATTATGTATTGTTTAATTGGAGGACTAATTACTATGAAAATGTGCAGCCTACAATTAAGATAATAAGATGCATCATTTGAATCAAAATTCTTGATTCCTGTCTCCCCACCCAAACAAAAAAAATTTTTTTTTTTTTACTATAGAGGAATAGTTTTTAGAACTACCAAGTGAACATGCTGTGGTGTCAGTTAATACAGTGGGAACTACCTATTCTTTTTTTTTTTTTTTTTTTTTTTGAGACAGAGTCTTGCTCTGTCACTCCAGCCTAGAGTGCAGTGGCATCATCATAGCTCACTGGAACCTCCAACTCCTGGGCTTGAGCAGTCCTCCTGCCTCAGCCTCCCAAGTAGCTGAGACTACAGGCCTGTGCCACCATGCCCAGCTAATTTTTTCTATTTTTAGTAGAGACGGGGTCTCTCTTCTGCTTAGGCTGGTCTCGGCCTCCCAGAGTGCTAGGTTATAGGCATGAGCCACGGAGCTACCTATTCTTATCCTTTACAGTTCCTCATCGCTTCCTATCCCAGATTCTGCAACTCATTACATACACCAGGATGTCCTCATTCTCTTCAGCTTAGTAAATCTTCCCTTTGTAGGACTGTGAAGCTAGCCATGGACAGTGGGGGAAGGAAATGCCTGTGCTTTTTCCAGCAAGTTGGGTTGCTCAGAGAAGGTGAAATAAACATTTTTAACATTGCCTAAACTTGTGTGGAGAAACACCTATTTTAGGCCTCTTTAAAGACTTTGATTGTCTGAAAGCAGAAATATTTGTAGTTTGGCCTTTACTTGGTGTTTACAATATGCTGTCTGAGCACTTTACAGATATTTAATATTTATTTTATGACATGATCAGCAATTTCTTTGTTTCTAAATATGCGAGTTTTTAAAAAATGTAATGGAATCAGAATGTGGCTAACTTTTAAAATTATTTATTTTGAAGTGAAAAACCTGAAGCTACAAATTTTAAATCTCATGAAAGTTAATCAGATTTGGTAGTACACAGATTTCCTCAGATTCTGAATTTCCTAAGCCTTGAAAACTTTGACATTTTAAAAATGTTTGAGGAGTTTGTCTCTATCAGCCCTCAAATGTGCACATTCTTTCAGACCACTCAGGAAGAGAGCGGCTGAGCAGAGCATAGTATGTTCCCTAGACGTCCCCCTGGTTTCTAAATCTGAAATAAACTTCTTAGTCATCTGGTGATAAGCACAGTTCAGAACATGTCTCCATTTTAGCGCATGTGAAATAGAAAGTGATAATCATCATAAAATGAAATTTGATTTATGATGTGTTGATGGATCTTCATATTAAAGCACAGTGAGTGGCATTTTCAGTTTCCTAATAAAAACAAAGTGAGTTCCACTGTGAGTGATTCTCCTAATTGTTATTGTTAAATTCTCTTTGCTCTTTTTTTCTTGCTCACGCTTAGATAATCTGCAAATACTGTTTGGATGCTGTATGTTTCACTTTCTTTTCTTGCGAAAAGTTTTCCGTGGATATAGTCCCCGAGCAAATCCTTCCCAACAAAATATTTAACTTTCTATGCACACAGATTCAAGAGTCAAATGTGTTTGATTAATTTATCACAAAGAGTGCACCTTGAATTAAAACAATTCTACTCTGTGGAAAATTCTTTCTGTTCAAAAGAAGGTCCTTATTTCTAAGAACAGAGCTCTGATTTTAATTAAATAAAGAGCATTTTATCCAGTTTTTTCCTAAAGCTTAAGATTAATTTCTATGGTTACTAGGAATATAAATCTCTAGATTGCTTTAAAACAAAGATTTTTGTTCAGGAGAGAGTTGACAGCTCCCTTTAAGAGAAGCTATTACTTAATTTTACTTTCCTAAGTTTAAACACATAAAAATATTTGTAATGATACCCCAAAGGCATCATAAAAATGTAAAATAATTGTACTCTAAAATATCTAAAATTACAGGAAATAGACCTCATTTTAGAAAATGAACTAGGATTCATGGCTGGGGAGTTGGGGTGTGACATACTTCAAAACCAGAATCTCTTGTCAGGAGATTTTTTCTTTAATGGTAAAAAAAAATTATTTTCTGTTGTCAGTTGTACAAAGTTTAAAATATGTTCATTCTATTAGGAAATATTTCTTCTTAGTTTCAGTATCTTTAACTCATATGGATGTCTTAGATCCCCTTTGAGAGACAGTTCAGTCTCTAGAATTAGATGGTATCACTGGGCTTGTGGATTAACTATATCGCAGATACTCTTTAGACTGTTTTTAATGATTATTTTTAAAAAATACATAGTCCAGTTTTCTAAGCAGCTTTGAACAAGGGCAGCAGAAATAGTTTCCAGTGTTTTGCTTACCCAAAGTATGCTTCCTCTTTCAGTAGATAATGTTAACTGGTAAATTATTCCCAGGTTAAAGGTTTGTCATATTTTAATAAATGTAGTGCAAAATCTATAGTAGAGACACTTCAAGGAAAAAAAATCCTCAACTTTTGTAGTAAGTGAAATTAATACTTATCCTCTTTCCCACATTAGTATTATGGTACCATTTCTTTCACTATTTTCATTTACTAAAATCTTAATTGGGCCTAATATAGTAAAACATCCTCATTTTGTTAGGAAAGGTAAAATTAGATTTATAAAATATTCACTCTGAAGTTTTGAAAGAATGGCATTTCGTATGTAATATGAATGCTCTTGAGACTAGATGTGCTTATAGTTTAAAACATGCCTGATCCCAGGAATGCTTTCCATTAAATGAGTTTATATTTTGAGAGCAAGATGGGGGAAAAGAAAACTACTTTTCCTCCTCTTTTTTTAAGAGACAAAAATTAAGTTGAATGCAGATATTGAAAGTGCTATAAGCTGAATGTTTGAACAACAAAAGTAAACATTGATTATTGCAAATGTGCATTTGGACAAATTTGCTTTCATCTTTCAAGCGAAACATTTCCCACAGTTTTTGTGGGTTTTTATTTAAGTTGGGAAAACTTTGGAAGTTTGTGCGAAAGTATAAATAAGTTTGGGAAAATCATGATTAGAGTTTGATAATAAACATACAAAAACAAATGGGAAACTCTATTAAAGTCAGATGTAACATCTAATAATGTTTTCTCTAAAAACTTATTTTCAGAGAGAAGAACAGTGATTTATGTGGATTTGGAAAAAAGGCTTTTGTGTGTAATTTAAAATAAAGGTTAAATATGAATTCTTCAAAATGGATGAGGTTTTTTGTTTTTGTTTTTTTTAAGAGCCTCAGTGATTGTTATGGGAGTCTCCAAAATGCTCCTTTCCAATTATGGGCACAGAAATTATGTATGTATTTATAGATTTCATTTAAAAAACAAAATACTTAGTTTCTAATAAAATTTAAACTTTTTTTTTAACAAAATAAGCATATATAGAGATTCTCTCTTTTGGAGAAAAAATAGGAGGGAGAAAATTTTAGTTTGTTTAATTATTTAAATACAATACAGAGTATAAATAAAGTTTTAAACCTTAATCTGAAATTTGTTTTAAATTTCATTGTTATAAGATTAGCCTCACGATTGCAAATCGGCACTTTCTGTTCAGTTGCTTATACTCCAGTTCTTGGGGAAATTTGTCCATTTTATACTGTAGCGATACTGTAAGTGTCGAAAGATACTGTGTTGCCAGTTGTTACACATAGGCGCTTTTGAAATTGTAGCCATGCAAACATTTGATCAGATACTGACTAGTACTATAGAGCTTTCCAAGGATTTCTTGAACATTGTAAAGTTTTCCTTTCTTTGGTACACAACTATGTGTGTCCCTTAAAAATGTATGTATATTTGCTTGGGGGAGGCAGTAGTGTTACATTTTGATGACAATTTTGCTTACAAATTAATGTGATTTTAAGTGAAATTCGTCACTAGGAAAGGAAAGGAAATTTTTATATGTGTGGTGTTTTAAATAGTTTACCTAATTAATGATCTGAAAAACTGTTAAAAGGGATTTAAATTGTGTATGCTGGTTTTACATTTAAAGCTGTCAAACTGAGTTCTGAATTCGAATACAGGACCTAAAATTTTTTGTGTCCAAGGAACACAATAACTCTTAAAAGTAGAATGAAAAGATGTAATTTGATTCTCAAAATCAAGATCTGTAATATACTGCTCAGGATCTAACCATTATTTTTCCAGTTGACTTTACACACAGATTTTTCTTTTCTAGCAAATGTTATATCATGAACTAGTTCTTTTATGCTTTTTTGAACACTTAAGTAATAATAAATTTTTATCAGACAGGTCCTCATTTTGTAAAACTTGGCAATTTGCTATAGTTTCTTTAAATTCTAGAAACCACTGAGTTTTACATTTTAATTTTTTTCAAGCAGAGAGTATGTTAGAACGTTTTGTAACTTATTCCTTGAAATAATATTTTCTGGGCTTTGGGGTTTTTTGTTTTTTTGTTTTTTTGTATACTGAAATACTTTGACTTTTATGCCTAATTTACTCCAAAGAAGACCATAATGAGGGAAAGGAATCTATATTTTTTGAGAACAGGGAGTGATGAAACAAGGCCCTGGATTTTGTTTGGAATTTGAACATTTGTATTATTGGTTGAGGCCAGTATACTCTGTGTTTTATTCCCATTCACTCAGTTGAAAGATGGCTTTGGAGGCAAGGCTGTGTATCTTGTTACTGAATCCTCTTTCTCAGAGTTTCATGATAAAATGAACATTCATTCCTTTGCTTTTGTTTTTACTAAAAAGAAAAAAATAAGTTTGAATAGAGTAAAAACATTTCTACTTTTGGGGTTTGAATGTTATCAAAGCAGTGTTCTCTGTTCACAGTAAATTATTGGCGTCTATCAAGCATTATGGAAGTTGAATATATGTTCCTGCTTTGTACCACTCGAAGTTGCTTTTGCTATTCTCTTTGCTGATGTGAAGCAGAAACTGAACAAGGCAACGGTTTTGATGGTGAGATTAGAGGTAGCCAGGCTGACTGTCTCCTGTCTTTTAGAGACCCTTATAAGCTCAGGGCCACCCCCTCCCCTTGTTTAGATATTACTTGCTCTTTTGAGTTTCAGATTACAGGAGCAATTGATCTGCATGACCTATCTTAAGAACTTTAACTTTGCAGTGGAAACTTAAACCAAATGTATATCCTCAAGAGACAAATCATCTTAAAACCAGGCTGTTGTCATTTTGATGTACTGTACTGTTCGCGGAGGAACAGTGGGCGGAGAGCACCACCTAGTGGACGGGACCCGTGCTCGCGCTGAGTAGGAGGTCTCTGTGTTGGTGCAGCTTTTGCCCTTGGCTTGCAAATCAGTGAGTTTTTATGTTGTTTCTCAGACGTAATTTGCATCCAGGGATAGGATTCCAGGAAATTGAGATTGAGAGCAGTCATGATATTTCGTTTTTACTTGTGGTTTTCCCACTTCTGTGGGTATATGTGCTGGTCCTTGCCTTCTCCACAAACCTTTTTGCCTTATAGCTGATACTATAATTCATATAAAAAGATTTTTTTTAAGTGTCAGTGGGACAGTGTTCAATCTTCGGGGAGTTTCATGTTTTTGAGTGCTTTTGTTTTAACCTCAGTTCAGCACTAAGAGATTACTTTGGATAGAACCTATTTGCTGCCATAAACCAAACTTTCTTTATACTGTACTGCTAATCTGTTCGCTTCTCCAGGGGAGCAGTTGCTGCTCATCATAAACTGTAGGTCATAAATTGTTGCCTGCTTGTTGTAGGGATCGTGTGCCTTTGGTGTATATGAAAATAGTCGCAAAAATTAGGTGAAACAATTCCATATTTTTTAAAAAACTTAAACACTTAATAACTACTAGTTTTTAGGTACAGCTCCTCTTTAATGTTTATTTTTAAATGACAAATTCTTGATAAAATGTATCACTCATTCATTTGTTGAATGTGCCTAGATACTTGTTGAGCTGGGAACTGCACCAGGCTTTGGGAATCCCAAATGAACAAGACACAGTTCTTTTTGGACTTACAATTTTTAAAAGTTTTTAAAATTCTTCACCACAAAAGGGAATGGACATATTCCTGGGATGTAGAATGGACTACGATGGAGTGTAAATGTGTTTATTTGCTTAGTATTTTCTGCCATGGATTAGAAGAATTTAAGACATTTAGCAAATGTTTTCTAAGAGACTGATAAAATTGATGGGTCTGTTTTAATGAGTTTGGTGTGTCTGAGGTTATAGAAGGCTGCGTGATAACTCCTCTTTGGTTTGGTTCTTCAGCTCAAGTTTTATCCTTGGAGAGGCCAACACACGTGCGCGCGCACACACACACACAGACACATGGGCATAAAGTTTTATCCTTGGAGAGGCCAACACATGTGCGCGCACACACACACACACAGACACACGGGCATAGAGTGAAGAATTTAAGAGCACGGGCTCTGGAGTCTGTTCTAGAGTCTGTTTTAGAGTATGGACCCAGGCTTTTCAACTTGCTTGCTGTATGATCTTGAACAAGTCTCCTCGTTTGTTTTCTCATTTGTTGTGAGGATTAAATGAGATAATCAGTACAGCAGGCCTAACACAGTGTCTGGCACATAGAAAACACTGAATATTCATTATGATTTATTATGATGTTGATTTGGAGGTTCTCTTCCATCTCTCCCCTTTTCCACGTATTGTAAGGCACACTTGTGGGTGGTTCTCATGGTATGCTCAGTCTTCCCCTCACACCTGCAGGTCCCAGGACCCCCCTTAGTATGACTGGTTAGTGTGACCGTGCAGACAAACTCTGCCACTGACGGCCAGCAGCTGTCTGCAGGTGCTGAGCTGGAAAGTCCTTCCTGATGCAGATGATGTTTACCAAAAGGGTGTACCCTCCTGTCTGTGTGTGTATGTTGAACCTTATTTATGATCAGAGGTTCTTAACCTGCGCTCCAGTGAGCCAAGAGCCTCTGAAGTTCAAAATGATAGACAGGTTTTTTTGCCTGTGTGTATTTTCTTTTCTTTTTTTTTAAGGAATAGATCAGATTCATAGCTTTTGTCAGGGTCTCAAAGGCATCTGTACCCCATAAAAAGGTAAAGAACTATGCTTTAGATGTTATGACTCTTTCTGTAAGGCCACTTGAGAAACTAAAAATATAACCCTCATCTAGAGAGTGAAACTCAAATATGAATTTTACACTATTGGTTTTTTAAGATGTATGAATAATTTTAAGGATAGAGTTGAGATTTTAATTTGAGGAACTGAAATATGAGTGAAATGTTTTTTCCTCTCTTACTAAAGCTCTGAAGAATTTCAAGAGCAAGGAAAAGTTAAGGATACAGGCTCTGGAGTAGCCCTCCCTAATGTCAAGTATAGGTCTACCACTTACTAGTGAGACCTTGAGCCAGTAACTCTGCCTCTCTCATCTGTAAAATGGGAATAATAATGGTACCTATCTCATGAGATTATAATGAGGATTAACTGGAGTAGTCTGTAAATAGCTCTTAAAATTCTTCTTGGTGTGCAGTAAGTACTATATATTAATAAGTGTTTGCTATTATCATTTCTCAAAAACAATATATTCAAATTTGTTGCTTATTACAGTTGTCAAGGTAATTCTTTTATTGTCTATTTTACCTACATTTTATTGACATGTGAACAATTACAAATATTTCATGACCAGACTTTCCAAAGTCCTGTGGCTGAATTGCTCTAAGTCAGATAACTTAATAAATGAGAATCCAAAGTACCTGGAGCCTTAGAATGATGCTGGAAACTTTGGAAAGCATAAAAGAAGTGGAAAAAACCCAACAGGGTTTGATCATAGAATCTTTCAAGTTGATTGAACACGAAAAAATTATCTTGGAATTTCTGAGCTAGAAAGGACCTTGGGGATCTTCTCATCTGACCTTTACAACATGTGGGCAGTGACTTTGAGGTCAGAGAACAGGCTCCAAGTCACCACATGCCTGGAGCTGGTGTCCCTGCTCCCCACCTGCACGCTGACCATCCACTACTCCTTCTGCCTCCGAGAGAGTGAAAGGGATGTAGACTGCCCATGGAGTTCAGGTATGAGCAGTGTTCCTAGAAAGCGTGTGGTGAATCAAAAGACTGTTCCACGAAGAGTCCCTATGTTGAGAAAAAGGAAGGCGTTGGGAGCAGCAGAAAAGATAGGGGGAGAGCGAGCTGGTGTGCAGGGCAGGGCAGGCTGCACAGGGAAGGCAGGTCCCGTAGATGCCTCACTGGTAGGAGGCTTGGCAGGAAAAAAACATGTGTTTTGGCAGCGCCTTTTGTCTACCCAGCGTGTGCAGGCTCTGGGGAGAGGGGAGATGGGGCTTGTGAATCTGCTATTCCCTTCGTTGGTTTTGTTCCCCTCGGGCCTCTTCTAGTAACCGCCTGAGATTCTGGCATCTGAGAATGTACATTTTCACTCTCATCATGTCTCCTAAAGTAAACCAGTCACTTCCCCTGATGCTCAACTGAAAAACAGCAATCTATTCCAACACTGCGGGGGGAAGTGTTGGAGTCCATTGTGGCCTTTTTTAGGTGTCATTTGAATGGTGTGTGCTTTTCACCTTATGTGCGAAAGTTCAGCTTGCTTTAAGATGCCGCTTGCCTCGTGGGTGAGAGTCAGACAATGAGGAAGGGAAGGAGAAGAAAACTGGGAATGACTGAGCACCTGTCATGTGCCAGACACACCGTCAGATTCTTTACAGACTTCATTTTCACTGAAAACTTGCAGTCGCCTTCAGTTGTTATTGTCTCAAGTTCATGCCTCAGAGAGGAAGGCTAGAAGAGGTTGAGCAACTGGCACAGGGCCATATCACGAGTAAAGGGCGGAGCCGGGATCTGAACCCAGGTCTGCTGGGCTCTGTAGTCCATCCTTTGCGGTTCCGAGCACGCGGAGAACGCGGCACACGTGGGCTCTCACCACGCACAGCCTCCGGGTTAGACAGGGTTTGCACTCTCTGCAAAGCAGTGTGAAGCCGTGTCAGGTCCTGGGAATGGAACTTCTTGTTCTGTTCCCTCTCCTCCCTTCCTCACTTCTTTATTACCTCCTTCCTTAACGTGCCTGGCCCATTCTGGCTCTTATGCATTTGTCAAGGTGAAAAAATGAAAGAAAGGTTTCCAAGCACACAGGAAAAAAAGTAGTGATGAGTAACCAGCATAGATTCAGGAAGCCTAAACCATGTCCTCCCAGCCTCATTGTGTACTTTCGGATTGTGTTGCTAGGCAGGTAGGAGAGGAGAATATTTGATTCCAGAAGGCAGTAGTTAACAAAGTCTCTCCATGATACTTTTGTGGAGAAAATCTTTTTTTAAAATGGACTGTTGAGGTGTCTGTGACTACGTGAGCCGACGGTCCACAGGGAAGGGTCTATAGCTCCGTGCTTCTTTTCTCGGTCCTATTTTCACCCCATTTTTTTAATTGATGATTTTTAGTTGTAGATGTCTTTAATGGCAGAGTGATCAGAATTGCAAATAACAGGAGGCCAGGAAAATATGAATATAATGAAGACCTAGTTTATCAGCAGCACTCATGGGAAAAGGCATTTTAGTTGATGTAAAGTCAGCTCGATTCAGCAACTTGAAAGTAAGCATGCCCTTATATGGCGTAACTAGAAGCTCAGAGTCTGGAACAAGGGAGGCAGTGGTTCTGCTCTCCTCTGTGCTTCCTGCTGACATACAGAGTAGTGACTCCGTTCTGGGAACCACACTTGCTTTGTGAGGCCCATGAACTGCTACATTCACAAGTGTTAAGTATGGCCAGAAGCCACAGATGTATTCCACATAAAGAATGCTTGAAGGGATGGGAAGGTTTAGCTTAGAGAAGAGAGAAGACTCAGATGGGGGGAACACAATAGCTGACCTTGGTTCAGAGTAGGAAAGAACTTTGTGCTATTTGAGGCCCAGGAAAGGCAGTGGGTGCCCCACCGTGCTGCTCTTCAGGCAAAGCAGGTGTCTCCTAGACCCCTTGCTAGTCTTAAGAATTCAGGCAGGGAGATATGCACTTGCTTTATACCCTGTATGCCACCTAGGGTGTGCTGGGGAAATAGAAAGGTCAGACAAACTAGCAGTGGAGGAACAGACAGAACTCTGGAGATAGAGGGAATGCATTGAGCAATGCCAAATAACTTGCAATTTGGGGAGCTAGAAGAATAGGAATGAAAATGTTTAATTTGATTAAATTATAAGAGAAAGTTGGGGCTGGAAGGAGTGAGGAGGAAGAGTTAGTGCATGATAGGCATTTGCTTTTTCTTCAGATGTAAAAGTCCTAGACCTGTTTTAAAATGGTAGTTGCCTTGAGCTTAATGGGTAATTTAAGCTCTATATAGTGCTTACTCAATTTTTGAAAGTAAATCATGAGTTCTTTGGTTATGTTATTAACACTAAGAATCTAGGATTTTATTTTTTTAATTTCTGAATTTCTTTAAAGAAGATGGGAGCTTAATATTAGAAAGGAAGTGGTACTTTTCAGCTTGTTATAAAGGTGATTGCTAATATCAGAAATTAGAGTGCTAAATTCGTTTACCTAGTGTTAATCACTCTTGTCCTCCTGTTTAACTAGCTCTACTGTCTGCTACTCGAGACTCAATAAAGTTAAAAGGGCAGAACTAGAAAAATCAATCGCTTCTTTATATACATGTTTTCTATCTCTTAAAAAACACCTACTGAATTCTGGAAACTACAGTATTGGTATTGGTTCTCAACAAAAGTCTAAATTAGGTTATTTAGCTACTGATTACAGTTTTCCTTAGATGAAAATGGTCTTATATATTTTTTTCTGATGAGATTTTCAAACAGATGGGTTAGAGCACTTTATGTATTCAACTAACATTTATCAGACACATACAGCATGCCTTAAGGAAGGCTTCGTGCAGGGAAGGCTAGAAGTAAACCCCAAACGCCATATTTTAAAGCCTCCTTGGGCCCAGCACCTTTGAGTAGAAGTTGGCCAATGGGAAAGAAGACGTTCCAAGCCGAGAGGAGAGCAGGTGCCTGAGTGCAGAGCTGAGAAGAGGAGGCTTGCTTAGGGAAAGGCTCTGTGGTCTGGCATGCAGGGTCCGTGCAGGAAGTGCAGGGGGTGGAACTGGTGGGTGGGGGTCAGCTCCTTTGGCCCATGCTTAACAGGGTGAGTGGATAGGACTGGCTGACTAGTTTCATTTGTGGGGTGAAAAAGAGGGAATTGTCTAAAATGGCTAAGGTTTTCTAACTTAAGGATTCCAGAGAGAGGATCAAGCCTTTCTCTTTGGGGTGATTGGGACAGGAGGGATTGGGGGTGAGCCAAAGAGTGAGTGTGAGTGGCTACATGAGGATGCTGTTGGGATGTGTTGCTTTTGAGGTGCCAGTGGCAAGCAGTGGCAGTGTCCAAGAGACGGTTGGGTACACTCAGCTGGAATGCAGGAGAGAGGCAGGGGCTGGGTAGACATTTCCTGTAGGTAGTAAATAGAGCTAAGGATTTTTGAATGAGAGGACTTGGCAAGAGCATGTGAAGAAAAGAGCCAAGGGCTGAACGTACAAGAAGTAAATTTCAGAGGTTAGCAAAGGCAGAGAGGGAATGAGCTAAGGGGAAGAAAAGCTGTCAGAGGTTTCAGAAGGAACCTGGAGGGAGCGGTGTTCTGGAAGCCACAGGAGCCTCGCGCTTAAGGAGGAGACAGGAGAGAGTGAGCTTGGTGAGGCCTGGAGACACACAGGGCTTGAGGCTCCCATGGTGACCACCACCCCTCAGCAGGAATTAGGGGGAAAGGATAGGAGATAGGCCCAGCCCCTAGGACTTGCTTCTTAAGCAGTTGCTGAAAGAAAGGAAGAAGCAAGAAAGGAAGAGTTGGTATATATGCAGTCCCTTGGCAAACCTGCTGCTGTGGCCCAGAGCACAGTGGAATGTCTGCGGCTGTGCCATGCTCTTTTGTGGGTGACTAGTCACTGGGGAGCTTTTCTTGCACAGGGACAGGACTCAGACAACCCCCCCGTGACTTCAGGAGGGTCAACGCGCTCCAGAGGTGTGTTAGTTCTGAACTTTTAGCTCAGACTTTGTAATTGGTATTGATGCATTTTTCAATTCAGACTGAGGGAAGTGGAGTCGGAATTTAGTTAGTGGGCTCTAAATTAACTTGGAAACATAATCCTTGTGAAAAAGTCATTTTAGCTTATCAGTAGTTGGCAAACATTTATACAACAGTGGTTGTTCTGGCTGTGCCTTTGGCTGCATACTAAACTGAACAGCAAGCTGTGTCCACTGATTGAATGAAAAAAATAATGATTTTGTGTTACAGGGAACTTTTTACAATATGCCAGAGGGACCTACTGGAGTCTCTTTAATCGTGAACAATGCTTGTTTCTTGCAGAGGCAAATTATGCAAATCAGTACTTAGTGTTTCATAATCAATCAGGTCTTTGTTGGAAGTGTTGTGAGTGCCAGCAGAACAGAATTTCTATCATCCTGGTGGTGGGGGGGTGGTTTGCAAGTCAGACCACTGCTGTGATTAGCAAAGGATACTTGTCAACAGCTTTGAACTCTCCCTACAGTTAAAATGCAGTCGTTCTTTGAGAAGAATCCCACCATTTTGTACCAGGGTTTTTGTTTTACAGTGTATCTTGCTTTTGATAATTTGCAAAACACCCGCGAAGGAGCAGCTAGCAAGGCTGTTCTGTGGGTGACGACACATTAAAAACAAAGCTGGGCCTGCCTCCTGGGATGGCAGCTGGCAGCCATGCTCCCGGAGTGCCCTTTGTGTCTGAATCTGCCTGGTGCAGTATTTAAAAATCTTCCTGGTCTCATCCAAAGTGCACATGTATGTTTTTTACAAATGTCATTTCAGCTTCAGCCTGCATAGAATAGTTAACCTTTATTAGACCTTTGATTTCAGATCAAAAAGAAAGAACCAGAGAAATTTTTAAAGCCCTTGGGGAAAAAAAGGTGATATTTTTGAGAGAGGGCCTGTTATGACTACTGCTATAATGCTTGTGTTGCCATCTAGTGGATAATGGGAAGTATGTTGCTGCCTTACTATGTTTGAAGATTATTTTACCCTATTTCTAATTCTTGAAAGAGGTAGAAAATCAATTCAATTTGGAGCATTAAATAATTATTGAGGAGCCACTTTGGGCTAGGGCCCTCAGTCATATGCCTGAGCAGCTTATATCAGATAGACATGAAAACAATTCAGAACAAGATGGTGACATCCGAAAGAGATATGCTTGCAAGAAGGGTCCTTAACCTGGCCTGGAAACCACGGAGAAGACTTCTAGAAGGTGTGACACCTGAGCAGTCTCCTGAGTAGGGGTGAGTCCACTTTGGATCTGGAGAAGGCGGCGGGGAGGGGACTCTGGAGGCCCTGGATCTTGGGGAAGTCGATGTGCAGTTTTAGTCAAGGAAATATATGGGAACATTCACCCTTTTTTGTTGGTTTGTTTAAAAACATGTTTTGTCTGATTACAAAGATTATACATACTGATTATAGAAAATTTTTGAAGGGCAAAAGGTATTAAGAAGAAAGCAAAGTCTCTGAATCTTACCACACAGACAACCATCAATATTTTGATGAGCAGTCTTTTAGGTTCTTCGCTGTGTATGTATACAGCATTAGATATGCAATTCATGTATTCTGCATAAATTGATCACAATATGCATGCTTTGGGCAACTTTGGTTTTGCCTCGGTTCTTCCCTACTCAACAGTGTGTTTGTGGGAAAACTGTCCGTGTCAGTAGTCCCTGGTGTTGAGTCCATGTCAATGGTATAGATTCACCCATAGGACCAGATCTTACAGGTTCACATATTGGGATTTTTTTTTTTGTTTGGTCTTTCCTAGTAAACCTTTATGTGTGTAAAGACAGGTAATATAAGAGAGCCTTCTTTTTCCTTGTCAAATGCATCTAATATAGGGACCACACTGCTACTGTTTTATAATCAATTTGCTTTTATGGTAGATCAGTTGTGTGGAAAATTTCAGTGTCTTGATGATTTGGGGAATTAGCCTTATTAAAATATAGCCAGTTAAAAGTGAACTTGATTTATCTTTGGAGAAAGAAAGGGAGGAGTCATATGAATGCCTGTAGTTTTAGAATGGAGTTTAAATAACTTGTTTGGTTAAATATGAGCCTAATAAAGAAACGAGATCCTGGCTGATCCTGGAGTGTGACTGTTAGCTTTGTATTGTGCCATAGCTGTAGATAGTGCCTTTCACCTGAGCAAGTTAGATCTCAATATGTCCCATCTGCACTTCTGGGAAATGTGACCCTCAGAGACTTACTGTGCTCAGTTGGGACAGCAGGGTCACCTTTGTGGGTAGACTTGTGGGGGCTGAAGGCACACAGGTGCTTGGTTTGGGATGCAACAGTCTTCCATTTATTTTGAACCATTTATATGGAATGTGTTACCTTATTGTCTTCTCATCTGTAAAATGGCATAATAATGGTACCTACCCCAAAGGGTTGTTAGGAGAAGTAAAGGAGATAAATGGATGCTTACTTAACATTTAGATCAGTACCATAGTATGTAGTATTCAATAAAAGTTGACTATTAACTTAACCCTACTACTATTTTTAAAAAATAGTTTTTACCCCCTTCCCTTTGTAGTGAAGCCCAGGGAGATTAAGCAGCTTGCTCAAAATTTCAGCTGGCAAAGGTTAAAAGTTTAGGGGAGCTGATAAAATATACCTCTGTCTTCCCAGCCCAGTTTTGGAACTACCTGAAAGAAAAATGTAGGAGTCAGAGCAAGAAAAAGCCAAGTGGAGCACCTGGCTTTAGATTTATGGCCAAATACGGGTGGAGCATGGGTCAGAGTATACCTTCTGCTGGCTGGCTAATCTGAAGAGAGGAGAAGACAGGGCAACATGCTCACTCCCTTCTCCAAGTCATAAATAGGTAAGTCACTGCTCTTTCCCTCTGGGAAGCTTGAGTAAAGGTTAGGAGATAGGCCAGGAATATGAGTCAAGGCATAGGGATGGGGGTGAGGGTTCCCTTCACAGGAAGTGGCCAAGCAGGGATTAGAACCCAAGAATCGTGGCCAGCTCCCTGGGTTTCTCACCCATCTTCCTCTTGTCTGTGCTGGTTCACCCAAACCCCACACACAGTCTTTTGCCCAGAGTTTCTCCTTTGCGCTATACCCTATCCTAAGCTAAAGGGTGGGTAGGGGAGAAACTAATTCTAGATGTTGCTTTTGTTGCTTGTTCAAACCATGTTTTGGGGTGGCTTGACGACCGACACGCAGAATGAGCCAGTTGCCATCGTCCTGCCAGTCCCACCGACCGTCTTGAGTCCCTGCTCGTATTTGTGGTCCTTCCTCTCGATATCTCTATGCCCTTACCAGTTCTAAGCCTCCCGTGTCGCAAAACACAAGGAACAGCAGTCAGCTTCAGAGGAGACAGCGTCAGTCAGTGCAAATTTACCTTTCTTGCAGATCTTTCTATAGCTAGTGTAGTTAAAAAACATTTTTTAAATCAACATACACAAATACTCTCACATGAAACCTAGCTTATGTTTCTATGAATAAAAATTCAAACTTAGTGAAGCTAACTATTAGTGTTAATAGTTTATTAGTCTTTTGACACTATAGTATGGAATAAATAACATAGCCTGTGAGTCATACAGATCTGTGATCAGTCCCAGTTCTGCCACATATTAGTCTGTGACCTTGCATAGGCTTCAGTTTCCATGTTTAAGTGTGTGTGTGTGTGTGTAGGGGGAGAGGTGGTGTCTAATTCTGTGGTCTCTGACCCCGGGGCCGAAGACGGGAACCTGGTACCAGTCTGTGGCCTGTTAGGAATTGGGCTGCACAGCAGGAGGTGAGCGGCAGAGGGGGCAGAGCTAGCGAAGCTTCATCTGTATTTATAGCCGCTCCCCATCGCTCACATCACTGCCTGAGTTCTTCCTCCTGTCAGATCAGCGGGGGCATTAGATTCTCATAGGAGCACAAACCCTACTGTAAACTGCGCATGGAGGGATCTAGGTTGCGGCTCCTTACGAGAATCTCATGCCTGATGATCTGAGGTGGAGCTGAGGTGGTGATGCCAGCGCTGGGGAGTGGCTGCAAATACAGATCATCATTAGCAGAGAGGTTTGACTGCACAATAAATGTTATGCGATTGAATCATCCCAAAACCTCCTCTCCCCGCTGCCCTGCCCCTGGTCTGTGGAAAAATTGTCTTCCATGAAACTGGTCCCTGGTGCCAAAAAGGTTGGGGACTGCTGGTCTAATTCATATAATTGTTATGAGGGTGGAAGTGACAGAGTACATGTCAGGCAGTTGTGCACTGCCTGGCACACATGTGGCTGGTGCTTGGTAAGTAGTGATCACTACTGGATAAAATCGAGTGTGTAGTACTCGATTGAATGGTTGAATATAGATATAATACAAGAAGAAGAGAACAGGTTGATGGTTGTTATTGCTTACTTGGATTGCTTTTCTCAATTTCCAGGCATCCTCCTTGTGAATTTAGTCCTGGAAAACTATAATTGTGACCTGCCAGAAATCTGTGTTTAACTTTGGTGGCTAAGAACTCCAGCCTCACATTTAGAGTGGTTGAGTTTAACCCAGGCTTCAACCCATGTGCTGCTGAGGAAATGACTTATCCTCTTTCTGACTCAGTTTTCTCATCTACAGAACAGGCATGCTAATACTACCTTCTAGGGGTTGCTGGGAGAAGTAGATGAGCTAATGCACACACAGCTCTTGGAATTCTCCCTGGCTCGGAGTAAATTCTCAATGAAGGTTTTGTTGTTTTTGGTTTTTTTAAGCAGCATTTATCCTGTAAAATGGAACTTAAGCAGATTGCAAGTAGTTAGAAATAAAGTAGCCAGAGGTTGTTGTGATTTAGTTGTTGGTTTAAGTGTGAGTTATTACCAGTTTAATAGCAGAAAATCTGTACCTCAAAATGACTAAAAATGTTAAAAGAAGAAAGTACTAAATGGGGTTTGTTTGTTTTTTTTGAGATGATGTCTCACTCTGTCTCACTCTGGGCTGTAGTGCAGTGGCGTCATCATAGCTCACTGCAAGCTCAAGCTCCTGGGCTCGAGTGATCCTCCTGCCTCAGCCTTCTGAGTAGCTGGGACTACAGGCGCACACTACCATGCCCAGCTAATTTTTCTAATTTTTTATACAGATGGGGTCTCACTCTTGCTCAGGCTGGTCAAACTCCTGGCCTCAAGTGATCCTCCCACCTTGACCTCCCAAAGTGTTAGGATTACAGGCGTGAGCCACTGCTCCCAGCCAGGAATTTTTAAAAATGATATTTTATTATGGAGAATTTCAAATATATACTAAATTAGATAGAATAGTGTAAGGAACCCCCGTGTATGCACGTTCCCATCTTCAACTATTACCAACTCATGACTGGTCCTGTTTCATCTATTCCCTCCCAACCCCCGTCTTATTTTGAAGCAAATCCCAGGCATTTTATCATTCATTTGTAAATTGTTTAGTATATATCTCTAAAAGATAAAGATTCTAAAAATAAAAAATCATAATCATAATATTTAATATTATCACACCTAAAAATTTTCATTTTAATTCCTTAATATTATTAAGTATTAAGTAGGAGATTCTTTAACCAGTAAAGTAACAATAATACACAGCAGACATTAAAATGAGTTTAATATTAAATGAAACTAGAGAATAGCAACATATTCGTTAGCTTAACAGTATTGAGGGAGCCCGTGCTAGTTCAGCATAATTAGGGGTTCTAGTTCCAGCTCTGTTGGTAATATCACCTCTCAGGGCTTTGGTTTCTTTCCACTAATAAAAATATCTATTTCCACAGGTTGTTGTCAGAATTAAATGAAATAACCCACTTATAGTAACTAGCACAAAGAAGATATTAAATAAATATTGCATTCCTTTCCTTTTTTCCTTTTCTCTTTTGGCTACAGTTCAATTCTTATTTTAAACTACAGTTTATGATAGAAATACAGGATTCTCTATTCTTTGTCCATACCCATCCTCTCTGATAGAGATAATTAAGACAATATGGCAGTGTCACCAAACCATAGCTTACTGGTAGCAGCTCTTTTCCATGGTAGGCCATCAGTCAGATGACAGATTGTCCACTTTGTGGGGAACAGATGATCTTGTGAAGCATGTTAGGTTGCCCAGTCCCAGTAGATTTTAGTGATACTGTGCCTTCTGAACATATCTTACTGACTTGTCTAGGAGAACTATTTATTTGCACAAACGGCTGCCTTGTCCTTCATTTTTTATAGTCACTCGGTTACCTAAGTGCAGTATGTGTGATACCTTTGATACCTTTTTGATCCAACTAGTACATCAGGATTTATCAGATCTTGAAGCCTTTTCGGTTGGATTTCCTTTTCTCTCCTTCCTCCTTCCCCTCCTTTACCCCTTTCCAACATATAGGCACTCCTGGAGATACAAAAATTAATAGGGCAGGGATGCTGACCTCAAGTAACTTAACGGAAGTCTAGTGGGGGTACCACATAAACACTTCTAATGTAATACAGAAAGAGCAAACAAGTATCTATAAACCACTGAGGGAGATGTTAGGGAAGGCTTCAGAGAGGAGGTACCACTTAAGCAGAACCTGGGAGGATGAGCAGGGGTTCTTTGAGTGTAACAAAGGCTTTCCAGGTAGAGGAAAAGCAGTCACAAAGGCACGGAGCAGTGAGGATGGTGTGTCCCTCCTGCTCCCCAGGCCTGTGAGATGCCTCACAACACAGGTTTGGCCCCCAAAGCACCCCTCTTTTTAGCCCTTGCATCTTATCACCCACCTGGTCCCTCAGAGACTTCACCAGGGATCCCTTCCTTCCTCTCGGCACACTTTCCCTACACCCTTTCCCCATGTTTTCGGTGGGATCAAGACTGTAAGAAATTAGAAATAGTTTTAGATCTTAAAGGGCAAATGCACTTTTATTTTACTCTGATTTCCTTATCAAACTTTACACTGGAATGGCCTTTCTCTCTTTAGAAGTAAGAGGCATTCTCTTTAGGTATATGCATATTCCTACTTTATCATATAAGTGACTCTTTAAAAATTAGCACTGTATATATTACAGAAACATTAAAAATGCAAAGCATACAACTACTTAATCTCTCTAAAAATTTGAAAGTGTCAGAATTGTATGAACTATAATAAGCTGTCTTTGGCAATTTGTTCTCAAAAACAAGACTAAGCCTGATAGTAAACAGATCAGAGCTTGGCTGAGAATCTTTATAAAGATGATGGTAGTCATGTCAACTGACTGTCACATCATTCTTTAGAAAGATAATCTTAGCATATGATGTTACTTGGAGACTTAAGTATGCCAATTTAGATAAATCATAGAAAGACCTATTGAACTTTTTTTTTTGTTATTGACTTGTTATTTTTTTGTGTGTCTTTTTTTAGGAATTAATAGAAATTTCAGAGCTCTCAAATGTCTAAAGAAATCTTAATATTTCTTTATTTTCATTCTTGGCATTTGAAATATGATTCTATACATTGTGCTCATGTTAAATATTGAGTTATTATACTGATGTTATTTATTAAGTCAATAATTAACACCTCTTAATTTCTCAAGAATTCCATTTAATCCTGAACAAGCTTTACTCTGTTTTAATAAACTCATTTTATAGAAATTTGCCATTACAGAGTGTATGAAGTTGGGATCACATTTGTTAGACTTCAAGGAAACTCTTGTAATTATGTTCTTGTGAGCTGCCTGAGGGGTCTGCTTGCTCCTGGTGCTCAGCCCCAGGCCTGTTCTACCCTTGTACACAGTGCCAGCTAAAAGTGGAGGTGGGCGGCTGGATCTAGCCTGTGTAGTAGATTCCCTTGGACTTTTAAAAACTTTTTATGGAAAACTTTATGACTCCTAAAAAAAAAACTGTTGTGGATATTAAGGCTCTTAGTGTAGGTATATTAGTTTCTTATTGCTGCTGTAACAAATTGCCACAAACCTGTGGCTTAAAACAACACAGATTTATTATCTTACAGTTCTGTAAGTCAGGTGTCCAAAATGGGACTCCCTGGGCTTAAAATCAAGGTGTTGGCAGGTCTGTGTTCTTTTCTGGAGGCTCTAGGGCAGATCCATTACCTTGCCCTTTCCAGCTTCTAGAGGCTGCCCACATTACTCGGCTCCCTTCCTCCATCTTCAAAGCCAGCAATGCTGGATTGAGTCTTTTGCACATTGCATCACTCTGACTCTCTCTTCTGCCTCCCCCTTCCACGTTTAAGGACCCTTGTGATTACATTGGGCCTACCTGAATAATCCAGTATAATCTCCCTGTTTTATGGTCATCTGATCGACAACCTTAATTCATCTGTTACATTAATTCCCCTTTGTCATGTGACCTAATATATTCGCAAGCTCCAGGGATTAGGAGTTGGATATCTTTCAGGGGGTGAAGAGGGGTATGGGACCAGGAAAGCATTTTTCTGCCTACCACAGCGAGTATAATCCTTCTGAGTATTCAGTACCCACTATTTTATTCAATATTTAACAAAAGTTTTTGAGGCTCTGCTTTGACACAGGAACTGTGTCTTTTAAGCTCTGGGGAAAGAGAGAGGACTCTGTACCCTCTAGGGGCTTGAAATCAGTCTGTGAACTAGTCCTTGTGGTCATCAAGAAGGAATAGGTGCTGAAATAGATGTGTGTGTGGCGTTTTGTGAGGGAATGGGATCTGGCGGTGGCTAAGAGTGTGGAGTGGGTGAGAGGGAAAGAGAACCTTGACTGAGAGGGAGGAGTTGGCCTGGAGAGGATGGTGGGTAGGGAGAGCCAGGGACAGGGAGCCACGAGTGTGCGAGTTGACGGGAAGCCTCGGGACTGGGGGCCTGAAGGCTGGGGGGAATGTGGCAGGGGCTTTCAGGACTGGATTGTGAAGCTCAGACTATAGCTTGAGTGCTGTATTTGGGAGTTTGGACTTATTCCCGTTGGTTAGGGCCTGCGATGATGCACTGGCTGCCCTTTTTCAAATCAGTCTGCAAAGCTGCCTTCTTTGGCTGCAGTGTATTTTAAAACCAGAATTCACCACTGCCAAATGTATTATATTCACCCTCTTCCTCTGCTTTACTCATTTATACGGTTTACGTGGTCCCTAAAGGCAGCTGAGTTTGTGGCCCCTGGTAGGCAAGGGTGGGGGTAAGGAGATGGAAACCATTGTAGATTTTGAAACAGAAGAGTAACTTGATCAAAATCTTGTATGTGATGCAATAAACACCTTGCTTGCACATCTCTTAAATTTTTTCCCAACAGTCTTAAAAGTCCAATCCATGATGCACCTTAAGTGGAAAATAGGAACAAGAATGTGAGGAAGGCAGCTGTGGTGTACTGGGAAACATGCTGAATTTGGACTCAGACAGTCCTGAGCTCACGTACTAAATGTGTAACCTTGGACGAGGCACTTAGCTTCTACTAAGTTTGCTTTCCCAAACTGGTTAGTGAGAACACTGGTAACCAGTGCCCACAGCAGGGCTGTTGGGAAGAGCAAGAGACTGAGCGTGTGAAAGTGCCTACCCGTGCCAGGGGCACTGGGCAGACTCTCAGTTGTTGTTATCTGTTAAATAAATGAATATCATGGCCACACTTAATTTTTTCCTTTCATTTATGCTCTTAAAATGCCTTAGGGTGTTTTTCTGAACCACATTTATAATAATAGTCTAGACTATGTGGGAAATTTAACTGAAGCCTCACTGACCTATCTCCAGACAAACCCTGAATGTTTCTCTGGTGATAAACACGATTTTGTGTTTAGGCATACATTCATTCCACAAGTGTTTCTTGACCACCACTTGTGCTTCTTGTTATGCTTAAAACTGTAGGGAAAGCTGGACAGCCTCTCCTTGCGTAGTTCAAAATGCCACTGACAAAGAAGCATGTATATACAAGTTAAGTCAGGGCCGGGCACGGTGGCTCACGCCTGTAATCCTAGCATTCTGGAAGTCCAATCTGGAGGATCGCTTGAGCTCAGCAGTTCGAGACCAGCCTGAGCAAGAGTGAGACCCCCATCTCTACAAAAAATAGAAAAATTAGCCGGGCGTGTTGGCACGTGCCTATAGTACCATCTACTTGGGAGACTGAGGCAGGGGGATCACTTGAGCCCAAGAGTTTGAGGTTGCAGGGAGCTATGACGACACCACTGCACTCTAGCCAGGGTGACAGAGCAAGACTCCATCTCAAAAAAAAAAAAAAAGTTAGAGTACATGGCCATGAGTAATTGAGTGCCAAGTGGGTGTTGTGCAGAAGTCCTTTTAAGTTCATAGCAGAGTAAAAATTAGCCTGAGCTGGCCTTGACAGAAAAGTTTTCATGAAGAGATGAAAGTTCAGCAGACCTTCAAGGCTGGAGCCACGTGTGTTTGGAGTGAGCACAAAGGGCATGAGTAGGAAGCTAGAGTGAGCAGTGGTCAGAGGATAGGAGCAGGCCACCGCTAGTTAATACTCTGTCCTCTGGAACCACTTTTGTCCCTGTTAACTGTGATCTGAGGTTTTTTTCCTTCCTTTATTTTGTTTATTTATTTTTGAGTCCCTAGCTTCATACATAGTACTTGACACATGGTAGGTACTTTAGAGAAGGATTTTACTGTACTAGGAATGAGCCATCACAAACACAGTGCTTTGTACCTGTGTCTTTGGATTCTTTGTGTTCATCTGTGGAAGTAGGCCATAGGGAAGATGGAAATTTGCTGTGCAGGGGTAAATCGGTTGCCCCTTGAATCTTTTTTTTCTTTTTTTATAACTCTGCTGCTCTGCATGAGCCCTGTTTGTAAAGCTGATAGCTTCAGCCTTAGAATCCATCCCCTAGAACATTTGGAAGAAGGAGTACTTGTCTGTAAAATTTTAGATGTAAGACACATAAGGAAAGAAATTGACCTTATTGAGCATGTGCTGTGTAATTACTAGACGTGCGTTATCTCATTTATCTCTAAGTTCCTTAGAGATCACGTATTCATGATGTCATAGATCAGAACAATCAGAGGTAGAAGGAGCCATCAATAACAGACCAAGGCCCAGGAGTGTTAACAATGTGGTGACTGTATGAGAGTCTAAAACTAAAGTTGCTCAGTTTGTAGCTTCAAAATCTTTCTGCAACCTGCATTCCATTCTCTATTAATTTAAAATTCATTACGTGACTATAACGTATCCATCTATATAAGCTGATTGCTTTCTCTTTTAATTTTAGATTTCTCACATTGGCAAACTGAGAGATTTTCTTCTGGAACACAGGAAAGATTATATTAATGCTTATAGGTAAGTACATATTTTTTACCATGACTTTGGTGACTGTTGTTTTCCATGCCTATATTCCTTTTGAGCTTTTTGTCCTTACTTTTTTAGTAACTCAGAGTCGTAATAGGGAAGATCAGTTTGGCAGTGGAAGAATACTCTGTGTCTTCAAAATCGTGACATCACAACAGCAATATCTTCTAGTCTGTTTGTACCTCTTTGTGTACCATTATCTCCTATCAAATGAAGTTCACTCCATGAATACTTAATAGAGCAGTGTATGAAGTTAGGGACACATATATTTGTATCACCTGAACTTGTGGCGGAATAAAGTTTTCAAGGCTCTGCTAGGCTATTTGTGCCCATATCTCATTGTCTCAGCCTGTGACACCGGTTTTGCTGTTGTGGTGATGTTCTTAGAAGCATTTTTCAGTCCTCACCGTCATGTCACTAGGTCATACCTTCCTTGTCCATTCCCAGTCCTTAGTTATGATGGCCATCTCCTTCTGTCCTTCCAGGCTTTTTTGACACTTGCTAGAGACAGCTACAAGCTCACTTTGGCATGGCCTTCATTTCTTAGGGCACTTTTGATGGATCTTTTTATTCATCCCCTAATGTAACTCATGGGGATGTTCCTCCTGGTAGCCAAGTCCAGTGTCTACTCAGTAGCCTGAGTCTTTTTAAAACATCAACTGGATTATGCCACCAGCCGAGTAAACCCACCACTAATACCCCATTGCAGTTAGCGTTAACACCAGCCTCTGCACCATGGTCTCACCACTCGTGATCTGGCCCCTGCCTTCTTCCCTGGCCTCATTTCAAACCCCCACTGTCCTACTCCCCAACCCTCCCACCATCATACTGCAGTCATGCCAGCCTTCCTTGAAGGCACCGTGCTCCTACCTGCTTCAGGGCTCAGGCACGTGCTGTTCTTCCTCCTCCTATGGCAACCTCCTTTTCAGATTTAAAGCTTCAACTTTAATACTCCCTCTTCCAAGAGGCCTTCTCTGACTACCCTTTATAAAATAGATCTCTTCTGGTAGTTTGTTTGTTTCTTCCTCCACCTGCATATTTTCTTTGTAACACTAATCACAATTTGTAATTATTTAATAATAATAGTTTATAGTTTATTATCTGTCTTTGTCACCAGGCTGTATGTTTTATGAGGTCAGGAATATTGTCAGCTTTTCCTCTTGTTTCCAGAGTGCCTCACCCATGTTTGGCACTCAGTAAATACTTGTCACATGAATGAATGATTGATTCCCTCACAATCCTAAAGTCCATGACTAGCCCAGTGGTTCTCAACCAGAGTGATTTTGCCCCCCAGGGGACATTTGGCAATATCTGAAGATATTTTTGTTTGTCCCAGCTGGGAAAAACTACTGGCATTTAGTGGGCAGAGTCCAGGGACATACAAAGCCTCCTATCATGCACAGGTGACTCTCCACGACAAGGGATCATCTGGCCCACAGCGCAGGTCGTGCAGATGTTGAGAACCCCTGTTCCTGCCTAACCCCCTCACTCTCTGCAGATTAAACTGTTCCGTTCACCAAAGATTTGTCAAATGCCTGCTCTGTGCCCAGTGCTATTCTAGATGCTTGTGGCGCGTCAGGGAGTAAAAGGGACAGATGTTCCTGTCCGCATGCTTCTTGCACTCTAGTGGGCCGGCAAAGACAAGGGTGGCAGAGGTGCATTAGGTGAGAGGTCCTAGGGAAAAGAAAGAGTAGAACAAGGTGACAGGGATCAGAAGTGCTGGGGAAGGCTTGTGATTTTAAAATATACAGAGTGGCTGGGACAGGCCCCCTTGAGGTGCCCTCGTGGCCTACTCCTCTGTGAAGTTTGGAACCTCTGGAGGGGTCTCTCAGGTCCCTCCCCACCTCATCCTTCCTTCTTTCTACCTGTCGTGGGGGAATCTTTCTCTTCTGTTTCTAAAGGTGACCGTCCCGCTTGTGTCACCAGTCCCACGGCTTCTGAAATACCGCTGTATTCGTGACTCCCGTCTGTTTTTCATCGTCAGGCTCTTTTCTCCTCTTCCTGTCAGCTTTTGCACTTGACCTTGCTTCCTCCTCAAGCCACAGGCACTGCCATTTTCTTTGTTTCACTTCAGTGCCAAACATGCGGAGGAAGTCTACATCCAGGACCAGTCACCTGTCTGTGAGGGCCACATAGCAAACCCTTCAGGCCTTGCAGCCCCATGTGGTTTCTGTCGCGTATGCTTTGGTTTGGTTTTGTTTTGTTTACAGCCTTTGAAGATGTAAAAACCATTCTTAGTTCTCAGACTGTAGAAACCAGGCCTGTGGGCTAGATTGGGCCAGCAGACTATAGTGTGCTGACCCCTAGCACACGACCCTTTGCTTCCACCCTAAGTCACTCTGCCTGCATCACATCAGGTATGGCTCGGGTTCCATCACTTCTGAAACTTTTCTCCTGCAGCTCATCTGTGACTTCCTAATCACCAAGTCCAGTGGCTTCTCCTCAAACCTGGATATAAATGGAATCATATGGTACACACTCTTGTGTGTCTGCCTTCTTTCACCAGACATCTTTTTGAGGTTCATCCATGTTGTTGTATATACCAGTAGTTTGCTCCTTTTTATTGCTCTATTTATTATTTGTAATATTCCATTGTGTGAAATTACCACCATATGTTTATCCATTTATCAAATAAGGAATATTGGGTTGTTTCCAGTTTAGGGCTACTATGAATAAAGCTGCAATGAGTAGCATCTCTACAAGTCTTCTTGTGGACATATGTATTCATTTCCCTTGAGTAAGTACCTAGAAGTGAAATTGCCAGGTCATACATATGGTAGGTATGTGCCTAGCATTAAAATAAACTACCAATCAATTTTCCAAAGTGGTTTTACTGCTTTACACTCCTGGACGCGATACATGACAGCTGCAGTCACTCCACATCCTTGGAGCATTTGGTATGGCTAGTCTTTCATTTTAACCGTGATAAGAAAGTACGCAAGGGTATCTCACTGTGTTTTACACTTGTCCTTCTCTCATGACAGTGCTGGTGAGCACACTGTGGCCTTCTCTGCTCTTCTTCTTTGCTCCAGCCTTGCCCTGTTGATCACCATGAGTTTGTTAGAATTTCCTGCTCCCTTAACCTCCGTTACAAGATCTCTTAGCTCCTCTCACACTCCTTGTGTTGCCTCTTTGTCCTTCATCTATCCCGTAAGAACTCCAGCGTTCCATCTGCAGCCCTTTTGTCTTATTTGTTTTTACTCTGCTTAGAAAAAATTTCTATCTATCCTTATCTATCTACCCAGCCCCTTCTCTGTCCATCTTGAAGGCCACCTCCATGTTAGGTACTCTGATAAGCACCTAACATCAGGCGCATGAGGGAGACACTGCTATCAAGCCTGCATGACAGGTAGGACACGGAAGCAGGGAGATGAAGTAACCTACTGAAGGCACAGGTGGTGAGCTGCTGGGCTCGGCGGTCTGACTGTGGAATCCACGCCCTTCCCCACCACATGCTCCTACCCATTGTCACAGCTCCCGTCTCACCACCATGCCAGTAGCTCCTCAATGCATGCCATGAACCATAGGCACCTTGAGTTCCCTGTTGTCACTGTCCTGCCTGCCCATGGCATGCAAGCAGCACAGTCTCCACATGCTGCTTCTGCCCATTCCCTCCTTCCCTCGAGAGTGTGTCATGCATTCTTTGTCACTTGCCTGATCTCTTGGTTCTCAACTCCCTGCTCCTTGTCCCTTCCTCTTCCCATCTGTCTTGAAGGCACAGCTGCTGTGCTGTCCTTGTCACCGTCACCATGGATGTGATCATATAGTTCCCCTCCTCAGATCCCTTCTCTGACTGCAGGATGTGATCCATCCATACTTCTTAGATAAGCAAGACTTTTCATTAACCTCATCCACTCTTCCCCTACTCTCTCCCCCTTCACGTGCCCTATAGCTGCATTCAGAGCAAACCTTCCACCTCCAGGCCTCTAATCACACTGTCTGCTTTGCCTGTTGCTCTTGACTCCAGTCCGTACATGTCACATGTTCATATGCTTCCATCCTGAAAGACCCACTTCCCACCACCACCTTCATTTAGAGCCTGCCCTGGCCCTGCCTTCCTATCTGAAAGCCATCTCTCCTGCCTTTGACCTCTGACAGCTCTTTTTCTGTGCTTTTCTTATGGTATTTCTCAGATGTGCCTGGTATAGTAGTTATCTTTCTGTAATCTCTTCCACCAAGTTTCTTGAGGTGAGAAACTGTATCTTACTCATCTCTGCATGTTTCATAATGCCAAAGTTTGATCAGTTGATTCACTCATCAGTTCACTCATTCTGCAGACATTTATTGAGTGCTTACCATGTGCCACACACCATGCCAGGCGTGGAGTATAAAATAGTGAGCAAAGACCAACGTGGTTGTCCTTGCCTTCAGGGAGCTGTTAAAGGATTCATGCAAACAGGTAACACTGCAGATGTGACAGGTGCTGCAGAAATAGAGTACAGGTAGCTTTTGAGGAATTTAGACTTGTCAGGGAAAGTATCCTTGAAGAAGTGATACTTGAGCTAAGGTCTGGAAGAGTAGGAGTTACCTAGGTAAAGAAGGAAGGAAGGGAATTCAAATGCAAAAGGATAGAAAACACCCTGCAGACAGTGTCTGCCCTATTGTGAAACATGCTGAGATGAAAAAGACAGTTTCTCGCTCAATAAATATTTATTGAACAGATGAAGGAACGGTATGAATCACCTAAAATATCATTGGGAAAGAGGTTGACTTTTAAAAAGAGAGAAAGCATTTTGACCAAAACTTCCAAAGTGGTTTCTGGAATAGACTCCAGCTGTCCGCAGACATAGGCATATTGCAGTCCAGCTGTCCTGTCTGTGGCTCCATTCATGCCTAGCTTTAGGATGGCATTTTACACCAGGACTCATCTTCAAATGTATTATGGAAATTAATGGAAAAGTTAGATTTGACAGAGGAGATGAAATTAGGAGCGTCTTTTTGGGATCTCATCTTTGTAAAACAAGGGGTGTTTGTATTTCTGAAGCCTTCCTCTCACAAAGTTAAGAATATAAAATAAATCCTCAGCTTTTTAAAAAACTTTGTCAATATATGCAAAAATGGAAATGCTTCACATAAATTATTCAACAGAGAAAAATAATTAAAACCCAGGTGAATTTTAATCCCTGATGCATTGTCTACTTAAACTTGTGGACAGAAAAGACACCGAACTCTGTAAAATAATTTTAAAGGGGTTTATTTTGAGGCAGATTTGAGGACCATGACCCGGAGCCACACTCAAGAAGCCTTGAGCAAGTGGACTCGCTGTGGTTGGGTTACAGTTGGGTTTTATACATTTTAGGGAGATAGGGGTTACTGGTAAAGTCATAAATCAATACATGGAAGGCATACCATCTCAAAGCGGGGTGGGGGGGTGTCTTACAGGTTATAGGTGGGTTTAAAGACTCCTTGACTTGTAATTGGTTAAAAAAGGAAGTTTTGTCTAAAGGCTTGGAATGTTTAGATGAGAGACAAGTCACCCGAGACATATATTTGTTGTGTAAATTGGGGGCCTGCAGGTTTGTCTTGCATAGCCTTAGGCCTGTTGATGAGTTATAAAAGACATCTCCAAGAAGGGAGCTGGGTATGGTGAGACATGTCTGACCTCCTCCTCATGGCAGACAATTTAGTTTTAGAATATCCTCTTGGCCAGGTGGGGGTCCATTCAGTCAGCCGGTGGAGGGGGAAGCCTTTTATTTAATTTTAGTTCACAAACTTAACATGGGGCAATTTTATACTTTTAAATGTATTTCATTTGTATTATTTTGGAATATACTAAAATAATTATTCTGATGCTTAGTACCAAGAAAACCTTATTTTTAAGTTCTCAGTTAAAATTGTTGGTTAACACTAGATGGCAGTGTATATTTTATTTCTAAAGGTGTATATGCGTATCAAATACTAATTTGATGGGCTATAAAAATGGAAGCTACAGTGATTTTGGAAAAGTTTATAAAACTGATATAAACCTGTCAATTTCCATCTCCTTTCTGTAGTATCTGACAACTTAGGTTAAAGATGTGGTTGTAAAGATCTTTCATAGAAATCCATTGTTAACTTCCCTTTGTCTTGAAGAGGCATCCAGCAAGGTGAATACTTTGAATGTTGGTTTGGTTCAAGCCATTCCTTATAAGCCATATGCATCTGAGAAAGCCATTTAATCTGTGAAACTCAATGTCTTCCTCTAAACCAGAGGTCAGCAAACTATAGCCTGTGGGCCAAATCCAGCCTACTACTTATTTTTGTATAGCCTGTTAGCTAAGAATAGTTTTACTTTTTAAAAAAATTTTTAATTTTTAATTTTTTTAGAGGTAGGGTCTCACTCTGTCCTCGAAATCCAGGGCTCAAGCGATCTTCCCACCTCACCCTTCTGAGTAGCTGGGCCTACAGGTGTATGCCACAGCACCCAGCTTTATACATTTTAAAATGTACATTTGAATTTACATTTTTAAATGTTAGAAAACATAAGATTTTATCACACGTGAAAATTATATGAAATTCAAATTTCAGTGTCCATAATGAAGTTTTGTTGGCACATAGCCATACCTATTCGTTTATGCATTGTTTGTGGCTGCTTTTGCACGCAACAGCAGAGTTGAGTAGCTGTGACAGACTGTAAGGCCCACAAAGTCTAACATATTTATTATCTGGCCTTTTTCAGAAAAAGTTTACAGAGCCAACAATGGGAGTGATAATCACTCAGGAAGTAGTTTACAGGTTCGAAGGAGACAATATAATTGAAATGAAAGCAAAAACAGCAGTGCAGTGTTATCAGGGTGCTCTTCTGTAACTTTGCAAGAGTTTTAAGCTTTTGACTGTAATAGTGACAGTAAGGCAGTTACCCTCAAATAGCCAAGCGAGGCTCCTGCGGACTGCTTTTCAGCATTCCCAGACTAATACAGTGCAGACTGCTGTCCCGGTACAGTAGGGGCAGGGCCTAAACTTGCCCCTTTCCCAGCTATGGTGGCAGCAAATGCTGGGACTAAGGACTAGGATCCCTGGGGGCCGGTCCCAGCTCTGCCACTGATTAGCTGCGTACCTTAAGCACATCACTTATCCCCTCTTTGAGCATCAGGTAGAACTATGGCACCTGTTGCCAGCTATTCACTGCCATCTCCTATACTCTGAACTCCACTCCTAGCCCTGTTTTGGTCCCTTTGAAAAAGCATGGGCTTTGGGGTCAGTCACACCGAAGTTCCAGTTCTGCCATGTATTGGTCATGTAAGTGTGTCCAACTTACTTAACCTTTGTGCTTGTTTTCTTTTTTATAAAACGTGGATGATCTTCTCGTGAGGATTAAATGAGATGTGTGGGAGAGTTCCTGGCACGTAGAAGTCCCTTGGTAAATTGAGTTGGAATCCCATTTGACCTATGATGCAGCAGCAGGTTGGGGGAGTGGTTATTTAACAAAACAAAACCCACCTCTGTTTGGTGCTAGAGGGAGGTGGGAGGGATGGCGAGGAAGACAGACAGACTTAGGATGTAAGAGTTGGATCAACACGATTACCACCTTTGTCATTGGTAAAATCTAGGTTGGCAGGTGGAGCACAGGTCTCCAGGCAGGTGGCCTTGCTGACACTCTGCTCCTGAATTAGACAGACTCACTCAGCTGTTAGTGCCACTGAACAGTCACAGTCCCTGGAGCACAGACAGCACGGGCAGGCCCCTGTGCAGCATATGAGACAGAGAAACAGAGCAGAACCTCTGCTGTCTGTAAGTAGGCAGATGCCAAAGACAGAGAGGAGAGAGAGAGAAAAGAGTGTGGGCTAGATGATGCCCAGTGCCTTCTGCCAGGGTACCAGAGGGAGGAGGTGTCGCTCTGGGGAAGCAGGTTCACATAGAAACACGAGGACTAGGGAATAAGCATCCCCCCACTGCCCCCATTTTCTCCAGATGGAGAAAGGCTGCCCTTATCATCCCCGTCCAGTGCTGCCTCCCAGAGGTGGCAGGCTGCTTGCTCACCGCCTTTCACTCCTCCCTCCCACTGCGAAGTGCTGGCCTTGACCTGCTTCTAGGAACCTTTTGTATGGAGTATGATTGTGGAATTGAAAGAATACGTGTGGAAATATTGCCTTCAGACCTCTGAGGCTTTGTTAGTTTGACATAATTAGGAAGCTGTAATTTTTTTCAGAATGTAGAGCTCAGACTTTATTGACCCATTTAATTTTTTTTAATAATGACATTTTACTGGAGCAGAACAGCATGCAACCTAGATAGCCTCTGGCTGGATCTCTCAATGATTTTAATTAAAAATAATGTTTCTACTTCTGGTAGATGTACCTTTTCCATAATATTCTAGCAACAAAACAATACCACTTGGGAGAAAAACTTTCTTTGTTTCTATTGTTATTAATGAAATAACCATACTGGCAATTTTCAGTTCAGAAGGTTAATGTGTACATATAATGTATCCTAAAGAAACATTACCTTTTAATCAGTTTTATCAAATTAACCATTAGACCTTTTCAATTTCACTGAGCTGAGTTTCCACGAAATCAAAATACAGGGTAGGAGGATGTAAATCTAATGTTCTTGGGATTAGTCATTTTTAGGTCTGCTCTGTCTGCAGGACACGCATTTGCTTGGAAGTGAGTGCCTTTCTGACTCGTTCGTCCTGACCCCTTCAGCCTCTGTTTCCAGTGAGATGGTTTCTAGCAGGGACAAGCATGACGTCCTCCTGCTCACCACTCTTGCTCCTCCCAGAAGCAGAGCCCTCATCTGCTGGGGAGTAGGAAGGAGGAACTGAGCTCGCTCACCTGGCCCCTTTGTCTCATTTCTGGGTCTTCTGCCTCATTCAGAGTACATTCTTGTAGTTACCGTGTTAAGCAAAATGAGTTAATGGAACAAGGTACTAAGGAGTGCTGGGATAGGGAAGTACTTCCCTCTCACTCTCCGGGTTCCATTCAGGGAAGGAACATCTATTCCCCAGGACACTGTGGGATTCCTTCTCTTTTTCCAACTCTTCCCCAGAAAATGTGGAAGTGGGGTGGGGGGGGGGGAGAAAGGGGCCACACCAAGGGAGGAGAGGGTGTTTGATGGTTGGGGCTGAGAAGAGCCCCGTGCTAAATGCATCCTTTTTCTCTTTTAGAGGGGCCTGTTCTCAGGGTGGTTGCATTCCCTGCTTGTCTGAGCCTTAACCTTTCTAGAGAAGGCTCTAGAAGGGGGATGCCTACCTGTCTTGGGGGTGGGAGTAAATCAGTTCAGGAGGAACTTACTAGAGAGCACAGTTGTAGCTGTACATTAAGCCACATTCTCCAGTTCAGGCTCATTCACTGACTCAGTTTATTCAAAAGTACTTGAGTATTGATTTATTGATTTATCAGCTTATTAAATGCTAGGCATTGCTCTTGATGATGAGGATACAGCAGTGAACAGACAGACAAAAGTCATTGCCTTTGTGAAACTTAAATTTTTGAAGAGGGGAGACAGACAAGAAATAAAATAATTAAGTAAAATATATAGAATGTTAGAGTGGGGTGAGTATCTTTGGGGGAGGGGGGATAGGAAGGAAGGGGCAGAGTGCAATTTTATAAATGTGGATTAGGGAAGACCCCACTAAGGAGGCAACATTGAGTAAACACCTAAAAGAAGTAAGGAGTCAGTTTATGCAGATATATGGGGAAAGAAAGTTCCAGGAGGAGGCAACCAGCACGTGCAGAGGTTCTGAGGTGGGAGTGTGCCTACAGCGTTTAAGGAACAGCCAGGAGGCCAGAGTGCCTGGAGCAGGAGGGAGGAGCACAGGCGAAGAGGAGCTCAGAGAGATAGCAGGGTACCAGGCCTTGTAGTTCCTTTTGAGGATCTTCTAGTTCTTGTAAGGACCTTGGCTTTTACTCTTAGGTGGGAACCATGGGAAGGTCTTGTGCAGAGGATTGATGTGATCTGACTTACTTTATAACAGGATCAGTGTGGCTGGCGTTTTAGAATAGACTGGACAGCGGCCAGGCAGGAGCAGCAGAGCAGTTAGGGGGTGACAGCTACAGTCCAGGTGGAGATATGGATGGCCTGGGCCAGAGACGTCGCAGTGGCTGTGACAAGAAGAGGTCAGATTCTGGAAATATTTTGAAAGTAGGGAGCCGAGAGAGAAAAAGGAGAATTATGGATGACTGCAAGGTTTGGGGCCTGAGCAACTAGCGGGAAAGGAATCGCCACCAGCACAGGTGGGGAAGGCTGCAGGAGGCACATATTTGAGGAGAGCGAACAGGAGCTCAGTCTTGGACACATTTGCGATGCAAATTAAACATCTGAGTGGAGATGTTGAGCAGGCTGAGATGTTGAGATATGTGTATCTCAAGTTCAAGGAGGCGTCCAGGCTGGAAATGCAAACTTGGGACTTGTCAGTGTAAAGCTGGTGGTTAAAGCCGTGAGACTAGATGAACTCAGCAAGGGACCAGGCATAGACGGCAGAGAGACTCGGGGACTGAGCCATGAACTGTCCGTCATAAAACAGTCAGGGAGCTAAGAGGTGCCAACAGAAGGGCTCAAGACACGCAGCTGGTGAGGTGGCGTCGTGCAAGACAGAGGAAGAAAACCAATCAAGGAGGAGAAGTGATCAACTCCATCAAATATGGGGAAAGTGACTAAGGTGAGGACTGAGCCAATGTGGAGGTCATTGGTGACCTTGGCGAGCACTGATGACAGTGGAGTGATGAAGCTCTACGCCTGTCTGAGCTCAAGAGAGAAGGATCAGGACAAAGGAGACATGGAGTGGAAACATTTCTTAGAGAAGCTTTACTAAAAAGGGGAGAAATTGAGCAGTATCTGGTAGGAGACATGGAATGGAATTGAGAGGTTTGGTTTCATTTTTTAAATTGGGGGAAATAATACCAGGTTTTATGTAATTAGGAAGGATTGAGTAGGTGGGAAAAATTGATATTATTAGTAACTAATAATACATATAGTGTTTCCTATGTGCCAAGCACAATCTAAGCACTGTGCACACACATTAATTCATTTAAGGTGCAGGGAAGAGAACAGAGAATTGCCAGGGCCAGTGTAGTGCCCAGGTGGAGGGAGTGGCTGTAGCTGGGCGACGGACGTTCTTCCGTAGGAGGCAGGGGAGAAGGTAGAGTCTGTGCGCCCAGAGGATGAGACGTGGGGAGGTGACACTTATCAGAGTGCTCAGAAAACAGGATGCAGAGTGATCACTGACACTGAAGATGGGGAAGGAGGTGTTGGCGGCTGAGGAGAGTGGAGAAGACATGAAGTGGTCGTCTGGAGAGGAGGAGAGCCAGTGCACAGGACATACGGCGTCCTGACCAGGCACCGTCAGGCCACTTGAGACGAGTAATCACGATAAAGCCAATGTTTTGATCTCCATCTGTATGACCGCCACGAGACCTAACGCTGTTCATCCTTGGTTCTCAGCGTGCCAGCAGCCCCCCTCGCCTCTGCCTCTCACCCCCAGTGGTTCTCCTGTCATTGCTTCTCAGCCCTGAACTTCTTCCAGGGCCAAACGGTGGCTCTTACAAGATTAGGACGAAAACTGTCAGGTAAATTAAGTGAGAAGCAAGCAATCAGATATTTTTGAGACAATATATGAAAGCTGTCTGTTATTAGAATTTTTAGATAGCACCAATTTTTTGCTTTCTTTTCTTTTTCTTTTTTTAGAGACAGGGTCTTGCTGTGTCACCCAGGCTGGAGTGCAGTGGCACAACCACAGCTCCCTGCAGCCTGGAACTCCTGGCCTCAAGGGATCCTCCAGCCTCAGCCCCCTGAGTCGCTGGGACCACAGGCATGCGCCACCACGCCCAGTTTAATGTTTTACTTTCTTTATTGGGCTATGGTGAGCATTTGGAACTTATCCTCAGCCCGGCTCAGGTTTGTGGCCATTGTACTATGTGTCACGGTGACTTTTTCCTTTCCCCTTAATAAATTGTAGAACTTCAGAAAGTGACCCTTAAGTTTCTCAAGATTTTATCACAAAATGGTTATAAGAACATTTGCCCTGGTTTCTTTTTTCAAAACAAGGTGTTGTTTGTGGAACATTTGTCTCTAGAGCATTACTTCTTGTCCTTTTAAATTGCATTATAAGGACAAGTGTTAATAGTGACTTCTTTCTTTCACATTTCCAGTTCTTTGTGCTCTTCCTTCTGTGTCCTTTGTTTCTATTAATGCCTCTTGCTCACCCAGGTCCAGGTCCCAGGTCCCAGGGTCTGATGATGCTTTGCCTCCAACATCTGGCGTTCCTGATGGTTTTGCATCTCAGATCCTTTCTCTCTTTTGGTTCCTCTGCCACTCAAGCTCTGCCATTGCCCCTTCTTAAATTTCAGTTCAACAAAAATTGACTGGGGTGCTGGGGAACGCAGAGATGAACAAGGCAAGAGGCTCTGCCTGGTCCAGTACCCAGGACCTGATCTTGCCCCCCTGTTCCCCCTGACAGCGTATGGCTGCACTTATCTCCTTCCAGCTCAGCCTTTCTGTTGGCTGCAGAGTAAAGCTCCTTTGGCACTGGAGGCCCACCTAGACTCACACCTTCCACTTACCCTGCGCTCACTCCCTGTTCTTCAAACAGGCTCCCCTGTCCTGTTTCCATTGTTACTTACTCAGAGCATCTGCTCTTGCTCCCCACGGCCACATCCTGCCTCTCGAGATTTGGTTCATAGATCACCTTCCTCCCAGTCAGCTATGGGAAGTAAGTCTCCCCTCTTCTGAACCCTCCTGCCTTTGAGGAAATGAGAGGTGCCCTAGGGTGGTGGAGAAGAGCCTGGACTCCAGAGCAGGCTGCCTTGGTTCAAATCCCAGCTTTGTTCATTACTGGCTGTGTGGCCTTGGCAAGTTACTTAACCTCTCTGTGCCTGAGTTGTTTGATGTGTAAAATAGGTATCATAATAGTACCTGCCTCATAGAATTTTGAGAATTAAGTGGGTAAATATACATGAAATGCTGAGAACAGTGATTAGTGTTAATGCATAGAAAGTGTTATATAACTGTTAGCCTTTGTTTTATGATATATAAACATATACATAAGCCTTTGGGTGTCACCTGTTGTGATATAACTTATTGAAAGCAGGGTCTATATTTTGTTCATGTCTGCAGCCCAGGCATTAACAGCTTAATGCATATTAGACAGATTAATTTCATAAGGTATGTTGGGCATACACTATGGGAAAGCATAGTACCTTGTCCATTGTATATGCCCAGTATACATTATGAAATTAATCTATTAATTTAATATTTATAGCAAAAATAAGATTATCATCTTTAACTTTTGCCTATACCTTTTCAGTAACCTTTACCACAGGATGTAAAACAGTATGTTATTCTCTCTTTTTCTGTATCCTCAGGAAGTATCTAGTTGTATATTAAATTAATAGAGGAATGTAATTTTTTTACCCTTTCTTAATATACTAATCAACTAAATAATAAAAATAGGTATTCTGAACCAGTGAATAAACTTTACTACTCAGTTTTTTTCCTTTTTCCCTGAAGTAAATTGACAAATCCAAACCTATACCTAACATAGTTTCCTTTAATTGAATCTAATATTTAGAGAAATTGATATCTGTAATAAAAGTATTCCTCTATATGTTATAAATAAAAATAAAATTTCATAAATTTATATATACATGTCCTATGAGGATTTTTTTAAATTATTTGCCAGACAGGCAACCTTTTCAAAAATGACTGTTTGAAATGCCCATTATATATCTTGTGCTGTTCTGAAAATATCACAGAAAAATAAGAGTCTGAATGCTTCTTCAGTTGCTCCATCTCATCTGTAGTGCCCTAAATTTTGCATGCCATCTTTGGCCCAGTGCTTTAACATCTTTCCTTCCAAACCTATGCCTTCTTCTGTGTTCTGTGTCTTCATGAGCACTCATGTAAACCAGAAACTCATCCTGGGCTTCTCCCCACTTACCTGCACACCCAGTCAGTCCGTGTTACCTTTAGATGTCTTGGTTATGCCCCCTCCCTCCTCACAGACACTGCCTGGGCCCAGGCTCTCTTCCTCTCTTCCTGGACTCTGGCAGGACCTCCTAACTGTGCTTGAAGTCCCCTGGGGTCTAGTTTCATCTGCCCCCAGGCCACCCACCACAGAGGAACCCAGGAAGAATGCAAATTCCCCTGTTTAAAATCCTCCAGTGGCTGTCCCTATTGACTACACCAGTGGTTCCCAACTTTTTATTGCCAGGACCTCATTCCAATTAATAATGAAATATTTGTATTTTGTATGATCATTATATTTTTGGAAAACCTATTGATGTTGGAGAAACAGCTATTATAGGGTTAGTAACAATTTTAGATAAATGTGTATTTATCATAATACCATCCTGTGATATTGTGAAATATATATTTAGTCTTAGTCCAGTTTCTGGCATACAACTCCTAAAGTCCTTGAACTCTCCAAAGTGATGTGTTTTTGTATGCTAAGGAGTTAACTGATGGCTGGCAGCCCCCAGGTGGCTTCAGGATGGGGCTGGTCACTCCAAAGACCAGGCAGGATTAGAGGGCTGGGACTTTCAGCCCCACACCCAACCTCCAGGAAGAGGAGAGGGGATGAAGGTTAAATCTGATCACCAATGACCAGTGATGTAATCAGCCATGCCTAATAATGAAGCCTTCAAAAACCCAAAAGGACAGTGTTTGAGGAGCTTCCAGATAGCTGAACGTGTGGAGATTCTGGAGGGTGGCACGCCTGGAGAGGGCATGAGAGCTCCATGCCCGCTTCCCCGTATCTTGCTCTATGCATCTCTTTATCCTTTGTAATATCCTTTATAATAAACCTGTAAATATAAGTGAGTTATATTTATTGAGTTCTGTGACCCAGTCTAGCAAATTAATCAAAACTGAGGGAGAGGGTCGTGGAATCCCCAATTTTTAGCCGGTTGGTCAGAAGCTGAGTGAAACACCCTGGGGCTTGTGATTATTAGCATGGGAAGTGGGGGCAGTCTTGTGGGAGCCCTCACACTGTGGGATATGACACTAGCTCCAGGCAGGTGTTGTCAGAACTGATTTGCATTAGAGGACACCCAGTTGGTGTCCGCTGCAGAACTGATTGCTTGCTTGGTGTGTGTGGGAAAATCCCCCACATGTTTGGTAACAGAAGTCTTCTGTGTTCATTGTTGTAGGGTGAGAGTGGAGGAAAAGCAGTTTGTGTTTTTTCCACTCAGATGTCCACGTTCATTTGAAAAACAGTGCAGACACTGACTGTGTGCACATGATGTGCTGCTCCCTTGAAGGACTCCAGCGAGCCCCAAGGGCCACAGCCAGGCTGCTTGGGGTGCGTGGAACCAGCCTGTTACTCCTTTCCGCCTTTGCTCCCAGACGTGCCCTGGGGTGGACCACACATCATGGGGTCATTCTAACCGTGGCACACAGGTTATGAATTTATGCCTGTTCTTCTGCCACTGTCCTCTGTGTGGAGTGCCTTCCTCTCTGCCTGCCGGGCACCTTCCCTGCACATACTGACCACTACCCACTTTGGGTCCCACCATCAACTTCCGTACCAACAGCATTCACCCAGTTCCTTGTGCTCTGTCTCTGTGTCAGTCTCCCCTATAGTTCAGTTCACTCTGTGGGGATTAGAAATGAGCTTTATTCAACTTCAAACCCCCAACCCCTGGCCCAGTGCCTGACATGTAGGAGTTCAGTATATAAGTGAGTGAATGAATGAATGGTGAGGATAAAATACATATAAAGACTCTGAAAATTCTGTAGTATCTGACATATACTAAGTGCTCAGCTAATGTTAGTCTACCTGCTATGTGCTGGACACCATGGTAGGTATTGGGAATTCATTAAGCTTGCATTCTACTGGGAGGAGATAGACATAAATGTTTACTATTTCAGGAAATAATAAGTCTATAAAGAAAAATAAAGTAGGTTAAGGAATAGGGAGTAGCAGAGTAGCAATAGGATTTGGAGAGGCCCAGTTCCCATATCACCCAGCAGGGAAGGCAGAAGGGCAGCTTTGGAGCGGAGAGACGATCGCCTACTAACCAGCACAGGTGCTGAAAATCAGTGTTGGGCGAGTGCTATGGGGCGGGCAAGCCAGAGGTGGTCAGAGGAAGCCAGCCCTGAGCAGGCCATCTGAGCAGAGGTGGAAAGAAGAGAAAGAGCAGGTATCTGCTGGGGGAGCAGTCCTGGCTGAGGCGGGAGTGTGCTCGGCTGACTGGAGGGACAGCAAGGAGGCCAGTGTGGCGGGAGTGAGGTTATGGCAGGAAGCGGGGGGATGTGTGGGAGCAAGCAGGACTTGGCATTTTACTCTCAGTGAGAGAAGATGGCCAGCTGGGCTGGGGGGTGAAAATGGGATGGTTTGAGTCCGTGCATTATGTAAAGTCCCTTTCACCTTGGTAGCGTGTGATTCTCAAATCAAGATGAGCATGGTCATAGAACCGTCCTCTCTGGAGCTTCAAGGTGCTATCTTACTGAAAGTGAACACCCTTACTAGCTCAGTAGCTTTAGGGTTGTTTAACTTAGTGCTAAGGGAAATGAAATTTGTTTCTAAAAGCTCTTTTTTTGTGAGTTTTGAAGACTGCTTGTCAACGTTGAAAAATGGAAGCCTAAAATAGCTTCTTACATGTATCTCAAGAGCTTGTAGATTGTGTCCCTGCATTATTCTCCACGCAGCACCCGGGGTGAGCTTCTAACGTAAATCTAATTCAGTCATTGTGTGGTGTGAGACCACGCGGTAGCAGTCCCACTGTTCTCAAAGGCAGAGCCTGTGTTCTTAATGGGCCTTGTGTGCTCCATCCCCTAACAGCACCTCCATGCCCCTCCCTCTCTCTCTCTCTCTCTTCTTTCTCTTCTCTCTCTTCTCTTTCTCTCTCTCTCTCTCTCTCTCAACTCTCATCTCTCAACCTGCTTCAGTTGTGTCTAGGCCTTCATATGTGCTGGTTCCGCTGTCTAGATCATTCTCCTGTCTCTTAGCTGGTCTAGTTCCTCCTCATCCTTCAAGCCTCAGCTTAAATGTCACTTTATCAGGGAGCCTTTTCTTCCCTCCCCACCCACCCAAACTGTATTATGTTGTCATTTGCTGCTGCCTCTTCCTTTTCTCTCTCTCTCTCTCTCTCTCTTCTAGCCATATCGTGTCTGAATATGGGAGGATGACAGACACAGAACGAGACCAGATAGACCAGGATGCTCAGATATTCATGAGGACCTGTTCTGAAGCAATTCAACAACTAAGAACAGAAGGTAAAGTGCTCTGAAAGATGCAAACAGACAACCATGAATATATCAAGTAGTTAAACAAGAATCATATGGCACAAACAGTTAAAATTCTCTCTTATGTTCTTATTTAGAGATAGGTTTTAAAGCTTTAAAATCCTTCCTTTCCTGATCATAGTTTTAACCTAATCTGTTAAAAGTAATGAAAGGCCACTATTCAAGTTAAACAGTTGGGAGGTTCAGAGGAGGGAGGTGGAAAGAGCTTTTCCAAACAGAACCAAAAATTTACCAAGGGGCCAGGGACAGAGAAGACAAATTGTATGTGTAAGTGTGGTATATGTGTGTGTGTGTGTGTGTGTGTGTGTGTGTGTGTGTGTGTGTTTACCCGCCTGCGTTCTGTGTGGCATTTAGTGGCGTGGGGGCTGATGGCTTGTGGATAAGGAAGGAAGAGGATATTGAACTTTCTACTTGTAGCATTAAAGTAAACTTTCATATTAAACCCCCGTGGTTAGGAGGAAGGCTCTGGAGCCATGGCTGCTTAGCCATGTGGCCCTGGGCAAGTCACTTAAACTCCCTGGACCTCAGTTTCTTCATCTGTGAAGTAGAGACAATTACAGGATGTATCTCTTAGGGTTGTTGTGAGAATTAAGGGAAATTCCTATAGCTTGCCTAGAACCATGTCTGGCACCAGCATGGTTATCCATCATCTCACTTGCATTGATGTCCAGTTCTCACTGAGACGCCGAGATGGCTTCCCAAGTCATGTCTCTTTCTTGATTCTCTTTAAATTTGCTTAGGCAGATAGAGAGTACGTTAAATACTACATAGAGCTCAAAGGTGTCAGATGCTATTGTGCTCATGACACCAACTTTTGTTTGGGAAGCTCACTAGAACCCTGATAGACCTCTTAGAGAGTCTGATGAAAGCTATAGACATTCTTGCCAGAAAAATATATACACATACAAAATTGTATGTGCAATTTCACAGAGTCCCTGATACCCCACATGAATCTCAGGTTAAGCAGTCCTATGGTAAAGACATAAATCATGCCCCCTACCCTTAAGGGCATATACATTCATTGAGATACCTAGAAAATACACAAGAACGTGAGTGAAACCAGCAATTAAGTATGAAACTATGTGACCTTGGGCTACTTGTTGCCTCTGAACCTTAGTTTCTTCATGTGTAAAATAGGCATAACCAGGACTGCTGTTTAGATTATTAGCAGTACATATGTAAAGTGCTAGCAGAGCGTCTACACATAGAAGACACTCAATCTCTCAACAAATGGTAGCATCTTAGCAAAATAAGTGGCATAGGCTTTCGGTCTGGTAAATCTTGTTACCAGACTTCTGTGTGGTGGTTCCCAGAAGAAAGGCATCCTTGTGGCTAGGAGTCATGGAAGGTGTCCTGGACAAGAAAGGTTTGGCTTGGTGCCTAGGGCAGAGGACAGGGCCCTTCAAGCTGAAAAACTGCAGGCTTAGGCAGGGAGGAGTGTGTGGTTGAATTGTGATTTAAACATGTTTTTTGAAGGTCAGCTTGAGCCTTGGATGCTGTTACTATAGATGAAGTCAGCACTCAAGAAGTGCTGCACCAAATACTGTCCCTAAGTGCTGTAATAAACCATAAATTATTTGACTACAGTTTTCTACAGGTTTAATCTTTCACTCTTGTAAAGCCTAATAAATCTCACTCCTTTGTCTCACTTGACACTGACTCATTTTATAGCTATGTTTTTAAAAATACTTTCAATAAAGAAACTATTCTAAGGAAGCTGATAGATTGCTAGCTTTAGAATAATTGCATACAAAGACCTGAATGTTGTCCTTTTCTGTTACAGCCCACAAGGAGATACATTCCCAGCAAGTGAAGGAGCACAGGACGGCTGTTTTGGATTTCATTGAAGATTACTTAAAAAGTATTTCATTTTCTTCTTAAAGGTCAAATGTGGCATTTCACAATAGATGTGATACAGAATTTAGCTTTGCTAGCTGAAGAGGATAGTGCTTCATTATATTTAATGATATCTTTGCCTGTGAAGCCATTTTAAATGGTCTGTGTTCTGGTATTTTCCCCTGCAACAGGAGTGTGTAAACTTTACTCAGAACAAAGAGCCATCCGAGTTAAAAGAGTGGTGGATAAGAAAAGATTGTAAGTATTGCCTCCATCGGTGTTTCTTAATTAATAATTGTAATAATATTATAATAATAGCAACTAAAGTTTATAGTGCACTTACCCTGTGCAATGTACCGTGCTTGAATTTCTTCACAAAATGCCATAGCTGATGCTTATGGAGCACTTACTGTGTGCCAGGCACCATGTCAGCCACTTGATTAGCCCTCAACAGCCCCTGTGAGGCAGGTGCTGTTACCACCCTCATTTTACAGACAGGGAAGCTGAGGCACAGGAGGTTTGGTAACTCACACAAGGCCTCACAGTCTGGAAGTAGCAGTGCTGGGATTTGAGCCCAGGCTGCTATCCAGAACAAGATGCTTATTTTGTTTCCTAATAACTCTGTGAGGCCGCTATACTTTGAGCCATTTTACCTCCGTCTCTTTGCCCCCCACACCCCTATGAAAGTGTGTTCCTTGGTATCTCTGAAAATGTGTTCCTGAGGAGAGAGTCTAGGGCACAGCCACCATGCCCCCATGAGGCTTTGCTCGTGTCACCAGCAGTGTGTTACCCCCCCCCACCTCCCCCACAATGACAGAGACTTGCTAGATGTCAGGTGCTCTGGGTATGTGCTGTACTCCAACCCCACCACCCACTTCAAGCAGGCAGGTGAGGACCTTGATACTCCAGCAGGTTAAATGACTCGTCTAAGACCACATAGCCAGGGAGCAGCAGAGCCAGACTTCAGTATTTCCCATGGCACCTGCCTCTTCACCTGTCTGTCTTCCTTTTTTGGCTGCATGTGAGCTCCTAGAGTGCAGGAGCTGTGTCCTCATGGTTGCTTCCCCTGCAGCTGCTCAGCGAGCTTTGGAGAGTGAATAAATGAGTGAACAAGTGAGTGCTGTGTCCATCTTCCACATCTTAACCTTTTCTAAACTAGCTTTAGAAACATTTTAGGATGTTCTTTCAGAAGATAGCATCCCATAACTGTTTCAGGACACATTTTCTTGATTCTTACTGTGTCAGAGGTCCCTCCAACACTACTCTCTGGTGCAGTGATTCACTAGGAGGATTCACAGCACTCAGCACACCGTCCTACTCTGGGCTGTGGTTTGTCATACTGAAATGGTGCAAAGGGAAAAGACACACTGGACAATGTCTAGAGGAAAGCAGGCAAGAGCTTCCAAGGGTCTTCTCCCAGTGGAGCTGCATAGCATGTGACTGTGACAACATATGAAATGTTGTCTACCACAGTGATCCCCAACCTTTTTGGCACCAGGGACCGTTTTCATGGAAGACAATTTTTCCATGGAATTGGGTGGGGGGGGGCAGATGGTTTTGGGATGATTCAAGCACATTACATTTATTGGGCACTTTATTTCTATTATTATTACGTTGTAATATATAATGAAATAATTATACAACTCACCATAGGTTGGGGACCCCTGGTCTTCCAAGTAACCTCATTAGCGACTTAACTGCCCAAGGATTTTATTGGGGCTGGTCACATAGGCACCTTGTACCTGGCACATACCAAAATTCCAGACTCCCAGAAGGAAAGCAGGTGTTCGGCACTGGACCACATTGTTTGCACAAACAATTGAGGCACAGTGAGCTGCTCTTATCAGTTGTGGTGGTATGAACCCTCCTGACATCCAAGTTCTCAGATGCCAGGCAAGCAGACCTTCCTTAACCTTGCAAGCAGACCTTCCTAAAGATAGCAGTCTCAGGGCTGCTATGTGAACGCTTTTCTACACACTTGTGAAACAGATTTGAATTATAAATGCCAACAAATGAAGCATTTGTGGAAGATGGTAAGTACATCAGTCAAGTTATCTGTCAGCAAATAGTTACTATTTATTATATAATGCACCGAGGGATAAGTTTGAGAGAAGCACTTGATAAAGTCTTTTCGCAGGGAGCTTGGAGGCAGGCCGTGTTTCTATGTAAACATGAAAAATTAGCCAACTTGATCAGAATAGGTCGAAATTAGTGAGATCTGTAGTAAGTTCAGAGGGGGAAATGGTACAATCAAGTGGCACAACATAGTGCTGAGAGCTCAGATGCTGCAGCCAGCCTGTTTTTGAATCCTGTCTCTGCCACTTATAAGCTGTGTGACTTTGAGCAGATTGCTTAATTTCTCTGTGCCTTAGTTTCCTGGCCTATAAAATGGGAAAATTAATAGTACCTACCTTATAGGGTTGTTGTGAGAACAAAATGAGTTGATTATAGATAAAACACTTGTAGCGAGTTAATAAACGATAACTTGTGCTATTATCTGTAGTACCATTAAGCACTTACCCTGTGCCAGGCAGTGTGTTAATTTATTTCATTTAATCCTCACAACCACCTTATTAATAAATATTAGTATCCCATTGTATAAATGAGGAAATTGGGACTCAGCGAATTTGGGTTAGCTGTCCAACATCACAGCTGGGCTAAGATTTGAACCTCAGGGTAATTGGAGCAGGTTTCTACAGCAATGGGATTGGCTGTTGAAAGAAAAATATATGAGTAAGTGGGTTAGAGAGATGGAAAACAGCCTAGGCTCAGGGAGGAGTGTGAGCTGAGTGTCTGAGGCACAGTGCAACAAGTTTGCCCCAAGCAAGTCATGGAGGAGAAGGCAGAACTCTGATAATGTGTGATTTACCATCAAAATGGTATGGTGGTCCCTGGGCCTCATACTCAGCAGGGGGGAGAGATGCAAATTTCTGCTTTGTTTATGATACTTGAGGCTTCACAGGTACCCTGAGTAAAGGAAGAAGAGAACTTTGCTGCTACCTCCTCAGTTCCTAGTTCTCAGCAGAGGTTTTGACTAAAATACAAATTAAGGTCAGTCAGATGGGAATTGTTCTCATTTAGAGAGCCTTGTCTCCTGCCAAATAGCTGCCCTGTGCCAATTACTTTGAGCAAAAGATCTTGAGGGAAATAACTATGTGACCTTTCCCAATGTAGTCCAGCTCTCTCCTTTTAGTTCTTTCCTCACCTTTAGGCAGAAGGCATCTGCCTAAGAGGTACGTGCATTTTTATCACTGCCTTTCCTCCCGTGTCTCATAAAGGCTAAACATCACATGGCATTCGAGGCCCATAATGCCTGGACCACAACTTTAGTTTCTTAGTGACTTATGCTCTGGCCAGGCCATACACGACTACTTTTTGTCCTAAAGAGGCCTTGCTCTTGGACACTCTTGTGCCTTAACCCTTGCTGCCTTCTCTGCCCAGAATGCCTTTCACATACACTTGATTCTCTGCTTCCCCCATTCATCTGGCAAACTAAGTCTTGTTCATCTTTCCAGCCCCCAGTTAACGTGTTGCTTCTCTGTAAAGTTTCTTCCAGTTCCCGCAGGCAGTGTCGGCGGCTCTTCTCTCAGTGGGTTCCCTGCACATTGTTCATGGTCAGGTGTAACACATATGTACTCTAATATGGCTGCTACTGGCTTATGTGTCCCTTACACCATCTCAGCCCATTATATAGCACAGTGCCTGTCCTGTCTGTGGAAGCCACTCAGAAAGGCCTATTGAATGAATGAATGACAAGTTTCCTGAAGATAGTTTGACAGTAAGTGGAGTTTATTCATTATCAAGTTGGATTGGTGAGTTCTTGTTCTTTGTTTTTGTATTACTGGGTTTTAGTTGGTGATGATTATTATTAAAAATATTTCTTATAAATTGATTCGAGAAACCCAAGTGCTCATGTTTTATGGCACTGTTGTTACTATTATGTTTGTTTTGGTTTTGGTGAAAGAAAAACATTTGTTAGTTAAGGAGCAGCCTAATTGTTTACTTTAAATCTTTTAACAGCATAGGAAGAAAGATATTCTCTGCTGGATTTTATTTCCATAGAATGATGGTATCACATTAATCTACCACACTAAAGGGTTCTTATTCCAAACTGGGTAAAATGTTTTGTTCATTAAGCTGGAAATAGTCTCAGCTGACCTTTCTGCATTTTTCCTACCATGACTGTGTTTTCTTAAAGTGATAGTACCATCATTACATGTTACTGTTTTCACCCATCTCATATGCATTTCACTATCTGAACAGTGGCACCTGCTGAAAGTGGCCTCGAGCTGTATATGAGGGATATTGATAACTATCATTGGGGTCTCTTTTTCCTGCAATAAGACTGGGAGTCCTTTGAGGGCAGGGACCACTGTATCTTTTTTTTTTTTTTTTTTTGAGACAGGGTCTCACTCTGTCGCCCAGGCTAGAGTGCAGTGGTGTCATCATAGCTCACTTCAACCTCTAACTCCTGGACTCAGGTGATCCTCCTGCCTCAGCCTCCCTAATAGCTGGGACTACAGGTGCATGCCACCATGCCCGGCTCATTTTTCTATTTTTAGTAGAGACAGGGTCTCACTCTTGTTCAGGCTGGTCTTGAACCTGAACTCAAGCAATCCTCCCGCCTCAGCCTCCCAAAGTGCTAGGATTATAGGCGTGACTCACCATGCCTGGCCCTCACTGCATCTTTTATCTGTCTGGTCCCAGTTCCTTGCTCAGAGTCTACCACAAAGTAAGTGTTCAATTAATGGTTCTTGAATGAAGGAAGAAATGAATGGGGCACAGTTGATCACCCCTGGCTTATCAGCTCTACGTAGGGAGCACCTATACATTAGAAAGTTTGTGGGCCAGTATCAGATATAACACTGGACACAAGTGGCCCTGTTATCCCCAAAGGGTTTGAAATATGCCCTCTTATCCTCCTGACCACCTTAAAGCACTAATATTTAGTTATGATTTAAGTTGAAATAGCCATCAGACGTCCTCCTGGGTATATACTCTAATTAAAAACCATCTGAATTAATCAGAAACATTTTCCCTTTCCAGAATTTAACTAGGTTGTATATCATGGGCTTTTTCTTAGAGAAGAGGGTGAAGGTGGAATCTGGAAGTCAGGAGTAACCCCTGATACTCTTTTCTACTGGCTCAGAGGATTTTCTTTCCAAAGGCATAATAAACTAGCCAGAAGCCCAGGGACAAATCCAAACTTAACAATATAAGGCCTTTCCCTACAAATGGCTCTTTCTTCCTTCTCTGGTGTGTGTGTGTGGAGGGGGTACATCTAAGCCTGTTTCTACCTATGGCTAAGCTTGCTTTAAAGTCTGTTGGATTTGGGCCACTATTCCAACACATCACTTGAACTTGTACAATGATGTTCTTAGAAGTAGAAACTATGGGCTGTTTCTCTGTCTCAAGGGAGATTGAGAAGAATAAAACTTACTAGTCTAAAAGATAATGGTTTCTTCTAACATTGGGTAGATTACAAAACAACCAGATTGTAAGGCTGGACAACTTCATAGCACCTTCTGAGTTTATCAGTGTAGCTTGAAGTTAATTACCAGAATATTAGCCCATCCTACTATAAATTCTAAAAGGTAATATAAGTGAGAATTTCCTAAGATTTTCTGAGGAAATCCTGGTGATCTCACTAAGATTTACAATGAAAACAGTCCAACAAGTTTGAGAAACACTTAGTGTTCAGAGTTCAGAGTCTTTACATTGCCACTGTGCCTTGATCACGTCTTTCTAAGAGCTAGCAGGAGGACTGTTCCCAGCCTGGCTGACCCTGGAGCCCTTTCTCTTGAAACACCTGGCAAACACACTGTAGAAAATACTGCCTTAATCCCATGGCCAGGTATATGATCTTGAGTTAGTTATTACTTACTCCCTTATGTTGGTATAGAAGATGAAAACTTTGGTGCGTTTTGTTTCTTCTTCTCTTCCTTTTTAAGACAACATTGGTTCCCTTGTAACACATATGATCACCATACTTATTTGGTACTTGAAGAATGTACACTTATATTATCACACATGATTCGGTCCTCTCACCCAACTAGATTGTAAGCTTGGTGAGGGCAGGTTTGCATCTTTTACCTCTTTTTATCCACATCCCCTAACCCATTATTCTACACATAGTAAGAGCTCAATAAATGTTGCCAATAAATTAAGGATGATAATGATGATGATAAAGATGAGGGGAAAAAAATGATGTAGTGTGACATTAGGTCCATAGCAGTGATTTTGTCTTATTCACTAGCTGTAACAGGGGTCTTGCTCATTGCCTAGAAAAGGGATGAGCAAACTACCGCCTGTGGGCCAAATCCAGCCCTTGGCCTGTTTTTGTACAACCTTTGAGATAAGCATGGTTTTTATACTTGTAAAGATTTGTATTAATAAAACAAACAAACGAAAAAGATAAAAGAAGAAGAATATGTGACAGAGACCATATATTGTCTACAAAGCCTAAAATATTTAGCATCGGGCCCTTAAACAGAAAAAGTATGTTGACCCCTGGCTTAGAACAGACTCCCTGAGGTGAAGGAACACTCCTTTACTGTGTTTTTTTTACAGTCCACCATGGACTGATGTGTATTCTACTGCTCATGACAAGTTCACAGCTTATGCCACAGGTAACTCACCACAGTAGACTGATAACACCTGAGCTGGTTTGTGCCCTGTCCCGCGAGATGAGACCACTGATTGATGGCAATGTCAGATTGCTATAAATGTTTCTAAATGCTTACTCTTCATTTTTGTACTTATCTTGTAGCAGACCACTAACAAACAGTATGTGGTCTGGTACCAGTCCATGGATCATACTTTGAGTAGCGCTGGCTTAGAAAATCACTAGTATATAGTAGATGCTCAGTAAATGCCTGTTGAGTGAGTGACTGAGTAATGGTGAAGATGCTTTGATCAAGGTAGTGTGAGACATCGCCTGCTCTGTTGCAGTACATGGTACCTGCGCCTGAGTGGATACCTTAATCTCAAAGCTAGTTTTGAAATTATAATACTTTGAATATCAAAAATATCTTCTTTCTACCTAGAGCCCTTGTTGGGGGCATGAAAGAAGTACAGGCATACCTCAGAGATATTGCAGGTTTGGTTCCAGATACCACAATAAAGCAAATATCACAATAAAGTGAGTCACACAAATGTTTTGGTTTCCCACTGCATGTATAGGCTAGGTTTACACTATACTGTGGTCTATTAAGTGTGCAGTAGCATTATGTCTAAAAAATCAATGTGTATACCTTAATTAAAAAATATTTTATTGCTAAAAAATGCAAATAATCATCTGAGCCTTCAGTGAGTCATAATGTTTTCACTGGTGGAGGTTCTTGTCTCAGTGTTGATGGCTGCTGGCAGATCAGGGTGGCAGTTGCTGAAGGTTGGGGTGGTTGTGGCAATTTCATAAAATAAGACAACAATGAAGTTTGTCGCATCGATTGACTCTTCCTTTCACAAAAGATTTCTGCGTAGCATGCAATGCTGTTTGGTAGCATTTTATCCAAGTTTAGAACTTCTTTCAAACCCTGATGCTACTTTATCAACAAAATTTATGTAATGTTCTAAACGTTTCTTGTCATTTCAATAATGCTCACAGCATCTTCACCGAGTGAAGGAGAAAATTCCATCTCAGGAAACCACTTTCTTGGCTGATCCATAAGAAGCAATTCCTCATCTGTTCAAGTTTTATCATGAGATTGCAGCAATTCACTCATATCTTCAGGCTCCACTTCTAATTCTAGTTCTCTTGCTATTTCCACCACAAATGCAGTTACTTCTTCCACTGAAGTCTTGAACCCCCCTCAAAGTCATTCATGAGGTCTGGAATCCACTTCTAACAAACCCTTGTTAAAGTTGATATTTTGACCTCCTCCCATGAATTGCAAATGTTCTTAATGGCATCTAGAATGATGAATTTTTCCAGAAGGTTTTTAATTTACTTTGCCCAGATCCATCAGAGGAATCACTATCTGTGGCAGCTATAGCCTTATGAAATGTATTTCTTAAATAACAAGACTTGGATGTCAAATTTATCCCTTGATCCATGGGCTTCAGAATGAATGTTGTGTTAGCTGCTGTTAGAACAACAATAATCTCCTCGTAAATCTCCATCAGAGCTCTTGGATAGCCAGGTGCATTGTCAATGAGCAGTAATATTTTGAAAAGAATCTTTTACTGAGCAGTAAGTCTCAATAGTTAACCATGCCATAAACAGATGTTTTATCATCCAGGCTTTGTTGTTCCATTTATAGAGCACAGACAGAGTAGATTTAGCATCATTCTTAAAAGCCCTAGGATTTTTGGAATGATTAATGAGCATTGACTTCACTTGTCACCAGTTGCATTAGCCCCTAACAAGAGAGTCAGCTTGTTCTATGAAGCTTGGAAGCCAATCATTGACTTCTCCTCTCTAGCTATGAAAGACCAGATGGCATCTTCTTTTAATATAAAGCTATTTATGTCCATTGAAAAAGTGTTGTTTAGTATAGCCACCTTCATCAATGATCTTAGCTAGATATTCTGGGTAACTTGCTGCAGCTTCTCCATCAGCACTTGCTGCTTCACCTTGCACTTTTATGTTATGGAGACGGCTTCTTAAACCTCATGAACCAACCTCTGCTAGATTCCAGCTTTTCTTCTGCAGCTTCCTCAGCTCTGTCAGCCTTCATAGAATTTGAAGAGAATTAGGGCCTTGCTCTGGATTAGGTTTTGGATTAAGGGAATTTTGTGATTGGTTTGATCTCATATCCAGACCACTAACACTTTCTCCATATCGGCAATAAGGCGTTTTGCTTTCTTATCATTCGTGTGCTCACTAGAATAACACTTTTAATTTTCCTTCAAGAACTTTTTCTTTGCATACACAACCTGGCTGTTTAGTGCAAGAGCCCTAGCTTTCAGCCTATCTCAGCTTTTGACATGCTTTCCTCACTAAGCTTCATCATTTCTAGCTTTTGATTTAAAGTGAGAGAGGTGTGACTCTTCCTTTCACATGAACACTTACAGGCAGGCCATTGTAGGGTTATTAATTGGCCTAATTTTCATACTGTTATGTCTCAGGGACTAGGGCAGCCCGAGGAATGGCAAAACAGCTAGTCAGGGAAGCAGTCAGAACACATATATTTTTGATTAAATTTGTTGTCTTATATGGTCGTGGTTTGTGGTACCCCAAAACAAATACAATAGTACCATCAAAGATCATTGATCACAGATCACCATAACAGATATAATAATAATAATAAAGTTTGAGATATTGCAAGAATTACTAAAATGTTGATACCGAGACACAAAGTGAGCACATGTTGTTGGAAAAATGGCTCTGATGGATTTGCTTAATGCAGGGTTGCCACAAACCTTCGGTCTGTTTTTTGGGGGGCAAAAAAAGACACAATATCCGTGAGGCAATAAAGCAAAGTGCAGTAAAACAAGGTATGCCTATATAAGAGCTGTACTTAAATCTGAAATAGTCACTTCTGTCTAATATTTGCATAGGGCTTTATTTAAAGTTTGCAAAGACCTCCCACATATTTTCTTGTTTCAAAACTGAAAAATCTGTCTCTTTTCCTCTTTATCTCCTATTCTTTTCAAATTTTAAATGGAATCCTGAGGTTTTTCAAATAAGGGACCTGGAAACAGATGTTGGCCAGGTAAAAACTGTGTTGATGGCAGTTCTGAAATGCTCAGCCTTCAGTTAGAGAAATCAATTTAAATAAATTATGGGACATAAACAGATCTTTTGATAACTTAAAAAATTGATTTTTTTCTAATTGTATTCAGCTAGTTAATTTGTAACTTTTCTGAGGATTTCGGTGGACATTCTGTGTACAATTATGGCCTGTTTTTATCCTTTATGGACACCCACTTGACTTCGTCCAAGTCTGCCGCACTGCAGTCTCTCATTAGTGGGTAAAATCGAAAACCCGCACATTCGCACACTCTGGACACAAGGGGTGGTAGGCACTAGAGGAGCCCTTATTCAAAAGTCAGTGAGCCCTCTACCTTCCAAAACAATTCAGTCCTGTAGCCACAAAGTGGGGGTGGCAAGGTGTCTGCAGGTGTGGGGAGCAGCGGTTCCCAGTACAGTGTCAGAGCCCGTGTAGAGCTGGGGGAGGAAGGTAAGTCGGCACAGGCAGGCAGAACCAGCCAAGGAGAGGGGCAGATTCGCATCAGGGAAGAGTGGCTGTGTGGGGGTGGGTTACATACAGGGGAGCTGGTCAGGTAATAAATGCAGAAGGATGTTGGAAGCCAGGTTCCTCACTATAGGAGAAGTGAAAGGGGAAAAACCAGAATGAACCCTGTGCTTGTGGGTTGGGATCAAAAATAACTGGTATGAATTCATGGTTTTCAATTGCTAACATCAACATAGAAATAAATATGGTTGTAAATGTGTGTGTGTGTGTGTATGTATGAAAGAGCATGTGTATATTTGCAAGCTCTGGCCACTGAGAAAGCCTGGAAGCAGTGGTGCTCCAATAGCAATAAGCATGCTTGCACCCAGATCTTGGCTCCTACATACCAATTTCACCTTCAGGGACCCCGGCTCTTAGAGAAATGGCTGATTCTTAGGGTGCGGCAGGGAACATATGAAATGAGTATGGAACATTTTTTTGTATCGGAAAGCAAAGAAGGGCTCCGAGAATGATGGGTACATGTCTAAAGGACACAGCAGTCAATTTAAAGGGACTTCTACTGGCCAAATTGGAGATAACTGAAGCATAAAAATAAATGATAGTAGCAGATTATAATGCATTGAATGAAATAGGACATTATGAGTTTAGATAGGAATAAATAAATGAATAAATTGAAAGTTTGAAGTAGATACATAGTGTCAAAGCACTCCCCCCATACTTACTAAGTTACAAAGGGGAAAAGATAACTTTACAGTGGGAGAGCCTGACAGCCACCGCCTTCATCAAGTGGCAAAGTGAAATCACACACAACCTGATAGAATGCAACCAAAAAAAGAAAGCAGCATCACTTGTGATTTCTGCTAAAGATGCATAACCTAAATCCAACCATGAGGAAACATCAAACTTAACTTGAGAGAGATCTTACCAGAATAACTGGCACATTATTGTGCATCAAGGCTATGAAGCTCAAGAAGACTGAAGTATTATTCCAAATGAAGGAAACTGAGGAGAAAGAGCAATTAGATGCAATGTGTGATTCTGAACTGGATCTTATTGTTGTAAAGGATGTTATTAAGATAACTGATCAAAATAGAATGGAGTCTGAGGAAAAGATGGAAGTAATGTAGGCATATGAATTTCTTGCTTTTGAATGCTCTTATTTTTAGGGGATACTAAAATATTCAAAGGTTAAGGAGATCGGGTTGGCAATTTGCTCTCCAGTGGTTCAGAAAAAAAAGGGTTCTTTGTACTACAGACTTGACTTTGTGTGATTGTTTCACAATAAAATCAATTAAAGCCCACAAAATACCATTTTACACTTACTAGAATGGCTAAATTAAAAATGACATGTTGGGGAGGATGTGGAGCAACTGGAACTCTCACACATGGCTGGTGGAAATATAAAATAATTCTGTCTTAGAAATAGCCAAATAATTCTGCAAAGATAAATGACTATCCTGTGACTCAGCAGTTCTACTCCCAGATTCTCTATGCCTAGAATATCCTTTCTACCCTTGTGCCTGGCAAAATCTTACTCCTCTTTCAAGAGCTTGCCTAAGTGATACCTATCCTATGAAGCCTCCAATAATTTCTACTCTCTAAATTAATAGTAGTAAGAATTTGTAGAGCACATTTTTTGTAAAGTATTTTTTATGCCTACTGTGTTACTTAGTCTTTGCAACAACTTTGAGTGGTAGATACTACTGGAAGGATATGGGAAGCCAGGTTTCCCACCATCAGAAAAGTGAAAGGGAGAAAGCCAGAATGAACCCTGTAGTGTTGGGTTGGAGTGAAAGATGCTGAAAGCCACTTTACAGATAAGGAAACTGAGGCCTAGAGCTTAGAAGGTGAACCAGAAGAGCACCTACTATGTGCCAGGCTGCATGCTGGTCACTTTCTCATGGGTGATCCCATTTAGTCTTTGCAAGAACCCTTTCAGAAAGGTGGCATTTTCTCCATTTTGCAGATGAAGAAAACTCAGAATAAAGAAGATTTTAAAAACCCATTCAAGGTCACACTGCAAATAAGTGGCAGGCTAGAATTCAAGCCCCATGTTGTCTCCAACCCCATTTCTAAATGTATCTTTTTCAAGGCAGGCAGTCAGCCACTGGTTTAAGGACCCAGTCTCCAGACTGTCGTGGCATTTGTGGAATTGCTGGAGTAACCTGGCAGTCGAGACAGTCTGGGAGGGCATCAGTTCAGTCTCCTGAGCAACGTGGCCAAGAAGAAAGCTGCCCACCACTCAGGCAGCCTGTGGCCACCACCCCAGACCTCTCCCCTGCTAATCTATCAAGACTCCTTAACACGTTCCCCTCCATAGCAGTAGCCAGAAGATCAGCAACTAGCTGGGCCATCAGCTGGAAGACTGTGCTGAGTGCCTTGTACAGATTGCACCAGTGTACCCTCTTCTCTGAGATCTTTGAATTATTTATGGATTGTTTCAGCAGTTTTCTTCTGTTCTTCCATTGGTCTGCATCTTGTCAGGGGGAAAAAATGTATATTGCTTTAGGACTTAACAAGAAATTTTTTTTATTAAACCACTCTGCCTTTTCTCATTTCACAGTACTAATAGCAGCAACAACAGCAGTAGTAGTAGCTAATTTTTTAAGCTTTTACTATATGCTATAGATTGTGCTAAGTAAGCATTTACATATAAACCAGTAACTCTAACAAGAAAGATACTCTTATAGCCCCATTTTACAGATGGGAAAACAGGCTAAGAAATTTTAAGTCACTTATCATTTAGTAATGGGAAAAAATTCTGGCAAATAGATATCTTGTTTGTTTCAAGCTAGTTTGAAAATAGGCTAATGTGTCAGTTTGCTCAATTACTAAATCCTAAATCTAATATTTGAAATAAAATGTTAAGTAAAAAATACTAAATTTAATAATCATATTCATACACTTAATGTCAAAAATAGAATAAATCCTCAGTTTATTTTTAAATAAATTTCTCTTTTGGATTATGTTTTTAACTGACTTTTTTTGCTTAACACATTTTTTTTCAGATTTATCCATGTTGTTATGTTTACTAGTAATTTGTTCTTTATTGCTGAATAAATGTGGTATATTGCATTGCATGAATATACCACAATTGGCTTATCTGTTCTTCCATTGGTAGACATTTAGGTATTCCCATTTTTTGGCTATTATGGATAAGGGTGCTGTGAACATTCTTTTATAGGCCTTTGTGTGGACATATCTTTTCATTTCCCTTGGTAAACACCTAAAAATGGGGTTGCTTTCTCATAGTGGAGATGTTTCTTAGACTTAATAAGAGACTGCCCTGAGTTTTCCAAAGCGATAGCACCATTGTACACACCATCTAGCAATGTATAAAAGTTCCCATTCCTCCACATCCTCACCAAGATTTGGTGCTGGTCATTTTTTAAAGCCATTCTAGTGGGTGTGGAGTGGTATTTCATTGTGGTTTTAGTTTGCATTTCCTCACTGACTAATGAGGAAATTAATCAACTTGTAATTAATTAATTAATCAACTTTTCATGTGTTTATTGACCATTCATATATTTTCTTCTGTGAAGTGTCTTACCCATTTCTTTACTGGATTGTTTTTTTGTTGTTGTTGATTTGTATAATAGTTCTTTATATATTCTGCCTACAAGTCCTTAGATATGTGCTGTGAATATTTTTTTCCCATTCAGTGGTTTGTTTATTAATTTTCTTAATGGTGTCTTTTGATGAGCAGAAACATTTAATTTTGAGGAAATCTAACTATCAGTTTTTACTTTGTCCACCCGAAGGTCACCAAGATATTCTCTCTTTTTTAATTTATTTTTTAGTTTTTGTACACACAAGGTCTCTCTGTGTTGCCCGTGCTGGTCTCAAACTCCTGGCCTCAAGCAATCCTGCCTTGGCCTCCTGAAGCACTGGGATTACAGGCATGAGCCACCACATCCTTCTTTTATGTTTTCTTCTAGAATCTTTGTGATTCTGGGTAATATGTTTAGGCCTATCATCTATCTCAGATGAATTTTTTGATAGACTGACATAGGGTTGGGGTTCATTTTATTCTATAGAAATATCCATTCTATCAATGTCTGTTAAAAAGACTTTCTTTTCTTCATTGAATTGACCTGACACCTTCATCAAAAGTCAGCTGACTAAACATGTATGTGTCTGTTTCCAGACTCTTTATTCAGTATCATTGATCTGATTGTCCTTATTCTAGTACCACACTGTCTTGATTGCTGTGGCTTTATAGTAAGTCTTTGAATCAGCTAGTGTAAGTTCTCCAGATTTCTATTTTTTAAATATTGTTTTTGGTATTTTAGATCCTTTGTGTATTTCCATATAGATTTTAGAATCAGCTTGTCAATTTCTTCAGAATATATGCTGGGATTTTTATAGGGATTATGTTGAATCTATTGATCAATTTGGGAGAATGGAGATCTTAACATCTATCCAGAAACATGCCACATCTTTCCATTTATTTATTTCTGTCTTTCACTTTATTTTAAAATTTCTTTTTCTCAGCAATATTTTGTTATTTTCAATGTAGAGATCTTGCTAATCTTTTGTTAGATTTATTCCTGGTTTTTTTATACCATTGTATATGATACCATTTTGTTAAATTTATTTTCCAATTTCTCATTGCTAGTATGTAGAAATATTATACAATTGATTTTTGTATATTGATCTTATGTCTGCAACTTTAATTAATTCACACTTAGTTCTCATAACTTTATAAATTCTATGTAATTTTTTACATACATAATCATACTGTATGTGAATAACAATAGTTTTACTTTTTAATCTTTATGCCATTTATTTCTTTTTCTTGCCCTATTGCACTGGCTAGGACCTGGACCTCTAGTACCATGTTGAATAGAAGTGGTTAGGATGGACATCTTTGCCTTGTTCCTGATTAAGTGACAGGGATTTAATGCTTCACCATTAAGTATGATGTTAGCTATAGGTATTTTGTAGCTGCTCTTTATCAAGTTGAAGAAATTCCCTTTCTTTTTGGAAGTTCCCAAGACCACCCTCAGGTTCAAAGATTTGCTAGAAGGACTCACAGAACTCAGAAAAGCTGTTATACTCATGGTTACAATATATTAACAGTGAAAGAATATAGACAAAAATCAGCAAAGGTAAAAGGCACATAGGGCAAAGTCCAGGAGAGACTAGGTACAAGCTTCCAGTTGTTCCTTCCCAGAGGAGCAGTACAGACAGCACTTAATTCTCCCAGCAGCAGTGTATCACCATGCACGGAGTGTTGCCAGTCAGGGAAGCTTACCTGAGCCCTGGTGTCCGGGGTTTCCTTTGGGGGTCAGTCCCATAGAGAATGATGTGCTCATGTAACTAATGGTTCTTTCTTCAGTCTCCAGCCTCCCCAGAGGTCAGGCTGGTACAGGCCCAGGCTTCCATCATGAGTCACATTGTTAGCATAAACTACAGTCCTGGAGTGGCCCCAGGACTGCACAGACACTCCCTTCATTCTAAGAGCTTAGAGCTTCTCTCCCAGGATCCAGTCAAAGGCCAGTTTTTTCCATGGAATGTGCAGAATTTGAACACCACAAATGTACTGAGTCAACCCTTTACTGCACACGTGTATTCTAGTTTGTTGAAATTTTTGTCGTGAAGAGATCTGGACTTTTTCAAATGCCGCTCCTGTATCTAATGAAATGATTGTGTGGGTTTTTTTTTCTTTTCTGTAATGTGGTGTATTACATTGATTTTCAAATATTAAACCAACTTTGCATTCCTAGGATAAGCCCCATTTGGTCATGGTGCATTATTGTATTTATATATTGCTAAATTCAGTTTGCTTATATTAAGGATGTTTGCTTTTATTATGTTCATGAAGGTATTTGTCTAATTTTCTCTTCTGGTATTATCTTCATCAGGTTTCCTAATCAGGGTAATGCTGGCCTCACGAAATGACTTTGTAATTACTCTCTCTTCCTCTATTGTTGTTCAGGTCTACTGTATCCTTACCTTTTTCCTCATCTTAGGGAAAAGCAATTAGTCTTTCACCATAAAGTATGATGCTAGCTGTAGGTTTTGTAGACGCCTTTATCACATTAAAGAAAATCCCTTTTATACATACTTTTCTCCACTATGTTTGATTACTCCATAGCAGTAGAGAAAGGTATTCTTCATTTTGGTCTTCATTCTTTTTATAGTTCCTAGCACTGCAGAGTTTGTTCAGCCAGTTCCATTGATGGACATATGGATTGTTTCTAGGCTTTTGCCATATTAAAATTGAATTACAAAATTGCTACAATCAATAACCTTATGTATACCTTTTCAGATTATTGCTGTATCTTTGGGATGGCTTGCTGGAAGTGGGATTGCTAGGTTAGAGAGTAAATACATACGTAAATTTGTAGATATTACCAAATTCCCCTCCATAGGAGTTACACCATTTGGCACTCTCACTGTCAGTGTACAAAAGTGCCTACTTCTCCACAGCCTGACCCTCCTGATATGTCTCCACACTTGGATTTTTGCCAGTCCCAATAGGCAAGAAATGATGTCTCAGGGCAGTTTTTAATATGCATTATCTTATTATGAGGAGGATTGAGCATCTCTTCATATGTTTAAAAGCCATTTGCATTTGTGTGAACTCTCTTGCCTAGTTTACTATAGGGTTGTTGGTCTTTTTCTCTTTTTACTTTACTTATGGTGTTTTTTGGTTTTTTGCTTTTTAATAAACTTAATTTTTTAGAGCAGTCTCAGGTTCACAGCAAAATTGAGCAGAAAGTACTGAGAGTTTTAATGTACCCTCTTCTATCCCCCACAGCCTTCCCCACTGTCGACATCCCCCACCTCTATGGTGGGGTGAGGTTTTTTTGGGTGTTTGGGTTTTTTTGGTTTTTGTTTTTTGTTTTTTTGGTAGAGATGGGCTCTTGCTGTGTTGCCCAGGCTGGTCTCGAACTCCTGGCCTCAAGCAATCCTCCCACCTTGGCCTCCCAAAGTACTGGGATTACAAGTGTGAGCTACCACACCCGCCCATGGTGCTTTTCATTATGCAAAAAATATATTTTTTAAATGTTTATAATATGTAGTTAAATTTATCCGTCTTTTTCCTTTTTAATTCCAGAATTTGAGATAGTGAAGTTTTTTCCAGTCCTAAATTATAGAAGAGTTCCCGCATGTTTTTTCTTCACGTGTATCGTTCTTTTTTTAATGTATATATCTCTGATGCATTTGTAATTTATCTTGGTGCATGTTGTTAGGAAGGAAACACATTTATCCTTTTTTCATATAACTACCTGATTATCCTAGTGCCACTTATTAAGCCTTAATCTTGTATTAATTATCTATATGCACTTGAGTCTGTTTTTGAATTTTCTCTTGTTTCATTTGTCTATCAATCTTTCCATGCCTAATACCACACTTTGTTTTTTAGAGTTTTCTTATTCTTCCCCCATCTCTGCCACATTTTATTATAAACCTTCTCCAACATATAACAAGTTGAATTTTACAGTGAACACCCAGGTACCCGCTCCCTAGATTTGACCATTTAGATTTTACTATACCTGCCTCTTTCACCTATCGTTCTATACGTCCATTTAGCTTCTTTTTAAATGTATTTCACAGTAAATTGCAAACAGTACACTTCCCCGTGTGTATCATTAACTAGAGTCCAATGTTGTGACCATTCTTGCTTGTTTCCAAATGAATTTTCATAATTGACTTATCCAACTTCAGGGTAAGGGGGACCTGGTGATATTTTTATTGGGATCACATTATATTTATCAATTAACTGAGAGAAAACTAGCATCTTTATATTTTTTTCTATCCAAGAGCATGATGTATCCTTTCCTTTGTTCCATTGTATCATTCTGGAACATTTTTTAGTTTTTCACGTGTGGGCTTTGGACTTGTCTTAAGTTTATGCTGAAGTCTTTGTTGTTGATATTGTTAGTTTTTAATCTTTTGTTTTGGCTATTACAAATGGGATCTTCTCTTTCATTATACCTTCTAACTGTAAACCAGACACTTTTGGATAAACATTGAAGTCATTTTGTTGTTTTGTTATAAGCAGTGCTATGGTGAATATCCTATAACTTTATCTTTGTGCATATTTGTGATACTTAGAATAACAGAGTGTGTTTTCCAAAGGTGGCTGCCCCAAAACATATCCCATCCCACATACTCTTAAAAGGCAATGTTCTCACTGCTCCATTGAGAGGGTGAGGTGGGATTTGTGCTTCCTCGCCTTGAACCTGATCAGACCATTGCCTTGGGCAGTAGAATATGGCAGAAATGATGATGTGTGACTTCTGAGTTTAGGTCATGAAAGGCCTTGAAGCTTCTGCCATAGTCTCTGAAACTGCTCACTCTGGGGGAGCCAGCTGCCATGCAGTAACACACTCACACAGCCCCATGAAGAGGAAAGGAGGCCCCCTGCCAGTACCAACTTGCCAGCCATGTGAGTGGCCTTCTTGAAAGTGAATCCTTCAGCCCTGGTCAACCCTTCAGATTACTGCCACCCCAGCTGCCTTCTAACTGTACCCTTGTGAGAAACCCCAAGCCAGAGCTACCCAGCTACACTGCTCCCAAATTCCTGACCCCAGAAACACTGATAGATTTACATCACTGGTAAATGATTCTTATTGTTTCAAGGCACTAAGTTTTGTTACTCAGCGATAGTAACCGGAACACTTAGAAAGATTGATATTATAGTTACTTTTGAAAATCTTTTGTTAATATTTCTTGGATTGCTACTCTCAAAAAAAGTCTATGAAGAGGGCGTCTGCAGTCAGGTTATTTGGAAAAGACATACTTTTGTAAATTTAAAATGTATTTGAGCATATTAAAGGCTCTGAAAACTTGTATTAGTGAAACACCTGTCTAGCTTTGACTCAACTTTCCCAGACTTATTTGAGCACAGAAGTCCTTTCCCATGGAACATCATGGTTAGTGTATACCCTGTGTGGAGCAGTTGTTAAGAGTATGGGGTCCAGAGCTGGATTCTCTGAGGTCATATCTCAGCCTAGCCATTTGCTGACGATAATATGAACTGGGCAAGTTTTCTAACTTCTATATACCTCAATTTCCTCCTTTGTAAAAAGGTCATTAATACTAGCACCTACCTTATGGGGATGTTTTGGAATTTATAAATAAATTCATCCATATAAAGTGCTTAGAAAAACGTCCAATACATAAGCCCTCAATAAATGTTAGCCACCATTAGTAATATCATCTAATATGTATTTACATTGTTCTTTTAATTATAGTCTCTCTGCCTAATAATATGGAATTTATCCTAGATGTTTTTAGCACTCTGTCTATAATTTTCATAGTTATGTAGATTCTAGTAAAGCTGTTACAAGGCCTGTTTCATAACCAAAATTTTTTCTCTTATTAGCCATTTACTGGTATTGATAATGCATCCATCCATTTAACATATATTATTAAACACTGAATGCCAGGCACTAATCCATGATCTAGGGCTAAGTAACACACACAGCTCACAAAGACAAAGACCCTTATCACAGAATGTGCACTCTAGCAGAGCAAGGCTGACAGGCAGCAAATAAACTGACAAGGATATTGTAGACTATGATGACTGTTGTGGAGAAAACAGATGCAGAGGAACAGGAGGGGGCCTTTCCTGGATAGGAAAGTCAGAGAAGGCTTCTCTGAGTAGGTAAGATTGTGCTGAGCCCTGCAGGTGGACAAGGATACCCCGGCATGGGAAGAGCCCAGTGGGGAACGAGGCAGGCAAAATGCAAGTCTGGGTTTATGTGCTTCCTGTCATCACAGATACTAGATGGCCCATGACTTAGAACAGTTCCTGACACACAGTGGACGCTGAAGAAATACAGCGTCTCCATAAAGTCTGCGAGTGCAGGGGAACATACATAACGTGGTCATAGATGTCCTTGATCTGTATATCCAGCCAGTACCGCCTGCCCCATGTAGGGATGCCTGCTTAGTTTGCTGTGTTTCCAAGGTGCAGCGGGGTGGGGATTTGCTTTGCTTGAATCCCAGGGTGATAGCTAAAGCCAGAAGAGACCTGAGAGTCTTCTTCAGCAGCCCCTTCTGCGGTCTCACAGTGGATACCATTGTGCCAGGCACTGTGCTAGGTGCTGGGGATACAGTAGTGAGAAGGAAATTGGCACCTCTGCTTACAGTCTACTGGGGAGATGTGCTAAATGATTATACAGGTGGCTATGCAGTTATGCTACATGCTATGAAAGAGTTTCATGGTAACATGAGAGCTTTGGCCTGTAGCAGAGGTTGGTGACCTAGATATTCCATTAAAGACTAGAGAGAAGTGAGGATGTGGCCACCTAGGGAAGAGTATTCCAGGTGGAGGGAGCAAGTAGTGCAGAGGCTGCGGGCAGGAGCAGCCTGGAGGCTGGAGAACAGGGTGAGCAGAAGACCACAGGGCTGGGAAGGCACCAGGCATGAGGTCCTGGGGACCCTCTAGGCCACAGGAGGACTGTGACTTTTACTCTGTGTGAGATGGGAAACCATGGGCAGGTATGCACAGAGCACTGTCACACCTGACCACATGTTAGCAGGATCCCTCAGGTTGCTCTGTTGAGATAGATTGTTAGGGGAACACAGAGAGAAATAGGGTCACCCAAAAACAAGGTAATGGTGGACTGCACCAAGCATGGTAGGAGAGGGTGGGGGGAAGTGGTAGAATTCTGGATATTATTTGAAAGTAGAGCTACAGAATTTGTTTCTGAGTGGGGCATAAGGGGAGGAGTCAGGGAGGGCTGCTGTGTCTCTCAGGACTGGAGGGAAGGAGCTGCCTTTGCTGAGACGCAGAGGGCTGTGGGGGCAGGCTGGGGACCGGGTGGGTCTAGAGCTCAGTGTGGGGCCTGTGAATGTTGAGACACCCGGCAGAGATGCTGAGCAGGGAGTCAGATTTACGAGTCTAGAGGTCCGGGGACGGGTCTATAGGTAGCATTGGTCCCTTGAGACAGGCTGAGATCCCCGAGGAATGAGGGTAGATGGGAAGAAGAAGGACTGAGGCTTCCTGATACTTCCTGGCTTCCCTGCTTTCTCCTTCTCCCTGGCACTTGTCACTAACCTTCTACGTGTTTTACTAATTTATATTCTTTATTATCTATCTCCCCTATTAAAATGTAAGTTCTGTGAGGACAGGAATTTCTGTATTTTGTTTACTGCTATAACACTGGTACCCAGAACAATGCCTGGCACACAGGAGGCACTCAGTAAACATCTGTTTAAATAATGAACGAATGAATGAATGAATGAATGGAGATCCCGTGTGGAACACTGACTGCTTTGTGTTGCCGTGGAAGTGCCGCCTGACGTTAGAGAAACCTGTTGCCTCTGGATGGTAGAAAACAAGTGGTCAGAGTGAAAGAATGTTGTTCTTCACGGCTTATATTTTTGTCTTAAAGTCATTATTTGGATACTTTATAATCACAAGGTTATCTCCTGACTAAAGCCGCCCACCCAGTGTGGAGGGAGAGCGCTCCAGGTGGTGCTGCCCGGCGTGTGGGAGACGGGGGGGTAGTTACGAGTGCCTCTTTGGAGGCAGTCTGGATCCCACCTCAAGCTCTTCCTGGCACTTCTGAGCACCAGTTTGCCCATTTTAAAAATGGGGGTGATAAAACCTACCATTCAAGGATGTGGGCAGGATAAATGGTAGTCACTAGGGTTAAAAACTTTTGTGCTTCAAAGGACACCATCAAGAAAGTGAAAAGACAGTCCACAGAATGGGAGAAAATATTTACAAATTATCTATCTAATAAGGGACTTGTATCCAGAATATAGAAAAAAACTTATAACTCAATAATAAAAAGACAAACCAATTAACAAATGGCCAAAGGATCTAAATAAAAATTTCTCCAAGGAAGATATACAATGATCAGTAAGTATATGAAAAGATGTTCAGTATCATCAGTCATCAGGGAAATACAAATCACAACCACAATGAAATACCACTTTATACCCACTAGGGTGGCTAGAATGAAAAAGGCAGATGATAAGCCTTAGCCAAGATGTGGAGAAATCAGAACCCTCACACAGATAAAAGCTCTCCAGGCAGTGAAAAGGCATAGGAGGGAGAAATGAGCGTGGCATATTTAAGCACACGTACGTACACACGGACACTTGTGCACACACACTCAGGAGGAAGGGTTGGGGCAAGGCGCAAGCAAGGGTGGGATGAGAAAGGACAGGAGGCAGGCAGAGGCCTAGCCCTACCGGGGAGTATAGGGTTTGGCTTTGACTTTAAGTGCAGTGAAAAGCCCCTGGATGTTTCTATGCAGGGGAGAGACTCGGTCTGGTTCACATTTTAAACCCCCTGTGACTGCCGTGAGGAGTTGGAATAGAGGCGGGTAGACGTGTCAGGAACCTCTGGGCTGGCCCAGACTGCAGTGAGGGAGGCAGGGGCCCAGATGGCGGTGGAGAGAAATATGCAGACTCAGCTTGTGCTTTGGAGCCTGAGATGAACTGGTAGCAGGCCGTGAGCTGTGTGGGACAGACAGCAAGCCAGGCCAATTGTAGGTGTGGGGCTGGAGCAGCTGGGTGGAAGGTGGCATCACTGCCTGAGCCAAGGACGGCTGGAAGTGAGGTTTGGCAGCAAGCTGGGAGGAGTGGGCAGGGAATGGAATCGCAATTCTGATCTACACATGTCAGGTCTGAGATGCCTGTTTGATGTTCAGGTGAAAACAGTGAGTCAATGTTGCAGTGAACAGTAATAACTCAGGGCTGGAAATAGGCAGTTTAGAGCCAGGGGCCTAGATGTATCCCCTGAGGAGAAAGAGGCGTAGGGAGGGACATTCGGGCCCAGGGCCAGCCCCAGGGGAGAGTCCTGCACTGACTTCCATGGTGCTGCCCTACTTTCTAGGGCCTTGGACCTTCCCTCTCCATCCCAGCCTTGACGTTGGCAGGTAAATCTCTTTAAAGGGCTGTGTATCTGCCCTTTCCTTTGTGCCAGTCGGAAGATTATTTCTTCCTGTTCATGGACATTTGCTAAGTTTATCTACAGTTACCAAAAAGATGTTTTTAACCTGGGCTATGTGGACAGTGTCCTTTTACTTATCTTTGCTTTTCAGTTTTTTCATTTTTCTTTTGAAACTTGCAATGTATCTTAGACAAAATATGTTTTGGTATAGGACCAGGTGGTTTAGTTCCAGGCAGAGGATAGTGTCTTGCCTGTCATACTTCTATTTTTAAAAGGTACTACTTTTGTAATTTTTTCATTTAGTCAGCATTGTTAGACACCTCTGTGGTCATAGCTGACCTTCTGTCCATATCTGATGTTTAGGCCTTTTTCTTCAACATTCCTGCCCAGCCAGGATGAGATCTTCTCGTACCCATTTGTAATTTGTTTCCTGACATCGATTTCCCCTAGCATTAGGATGGGTACGGTTGTTTGTGAATACTTATCATCTTTTTTCTCAAGTGACTCATGGTTCCCGCCCTCAGGGAGCTCACAGTTGATGGGAAGGGTAAGATGCTAGCCTCTGGGAGAAAGTAAGTAGTGCCCTCCGGGCGGGGGGAGAGGTGAGAGGACAGAGTTCAGGCAGAGTGTCAGGGAGACTTCAAGGGAGGGAGCACTGAGAAGGGAGTTTGCTCTAGACAGAGGGAGCAACACAAGCAAGTGCCCAGAGGCCAGAATGCAAGAGATTGGAATGGAGTCAGTGGATGAGTACACCTGGGGGCCGGTGATGCACAGGAAATGGGGGAGAAGTGGGATTAAGGTTGGAAAGGTGGGCCGGGGCCAGGGCACAGAAGCCTTGAATGCCAGACCAGGGAGTCTGGACTTGGCTGTGTTGGCACCGGAGCACTGGTGGTCTGGAGTGGTGAGCACTGTGCTTCTAGCTGATTCTGAGAGCAGCAAGTCAAGAAGACTTCAGATGGCCACAAACTTGAGCATGTTATAGAGGATGAGTTCTGCTAACAGAACTTTCTCATTCTAGCTCAGAGTTAATCTATGCTTGGTTCAGATATGAATAAGGTTTCTGTGTTTCTAATTTTGGTGTTTTTATCCTTAGTAAAATCGACAACAGTAAAAGCTTATAGTGAGTACCACAATGACGACAAGTTGGAGACAGAGAGCTCTTGGGGTGGGGTGGCAGGTGAATGAAAAGTACAAATGTTCCTGCCCAAAGAACATCTTCTCAGAAAAACACCCAGTTTCTAAAGATGCTTTCAGCCAGTCTTTTATAAACCTGTTTTTCTATAAAGACAGTTCTGGCCAAAAAGCCATTTTTAAAAGCCTGCACTAAGTTGTGGGGACACAGAAATTTTTTGTGTGTGTGTGAAGACATATTCCCAATAATAACCATAACTTTCATACATGGCCTGCTTAATCTGCTTTCTCTAAATTGTTGCTATCATAATGTTCTTTTCCCCTATTAAAAAACCCTGGACTTGTCCCCATCTCACGGGGCTAAGATCAACTACGGGAAATTTACTGAGGTGGAGGAAGAAAGGAAAAAGAAGCAGTACGTGCCGTTGAGTACTTGGCAACCCACTGACAAGCGCAGAGGTGTGGCTAAGACAGGCAGACACAGAGCGACCCACGGATGGATCCCTGCCATCCCTCTCCCCACTCCTGCCTCCCCCACCCCTTTATGAACCGTACACATGTCTCTCACATCATCCGTGGTGGCAGCAGTCCTTTCTAGGAGCCTGTGGCATTGATGTTCTTCATGAATGATCTGTCATGTGTTTATCTGACCATGCTCAAAAAGTTCTCTAGATTAAAATGTTCACACACTCCCACTCAGCAGTTCCAGGCCCAAGCATCTATCCTAGAGAAACTCTCCAGCATGCGCACACAGCATGGACTGGGACACGGTACCAATATGCTAGTGAAAAATCTGAAATAGCTGAAGGATTATCGGTGGAGTTATGGTTACATAAAGAAGAGTGTATCCTCAAAGCCTAGCACCATAAAAACCCCTCAGCAAACATTAGGGGTCTGTGTGTCCATCCCAAACTCTTTAGGGACCTCATACATACAATAACTAGACTCCAGGCTGGTTAGACTCATTTTTCCAGATTGGTCAAGGGGCATTAGAAGCACAACAAGACTGTTCCTATGAGAGTGTTCAGTTGTCTTTGGTCCTGGGAATAAACAACATTATTACCCAACAACAACAAAAGAATAGTGTATTCTTACAATGGAATATTATGCAGCAATTTAAAAGAATGAGGTAGATCTATATGGACTGACCTAGAATGATCTCCAAGATATATTGATAAATCACACAAAACATGTTTTAGAACAATATGTTACCATTGATATCTTTGTGAAAAACAAGCCACTGTACACACAAAACTATGTATTTTTTCTGGGTGTCAGGAATGAGCAGGGACTTGCATATCTTTGTATGTGAATATGCTCAGATAAAGTCTATGAAGGTACATCAAAGCAATTAACTTCCGGGAGAAGAATAGGATTGGGGAATGGTATATCACTTCCTGTATTTTTATATATATATATATTTTTTTTTTTTACAGTGAAAATATTCATGTTTTTGTGATCTTTAAAAGTAGAGGGAGGAATATAAGTGTATATGTGTCTTGAAGTAAAACATTTTAAAACTGGTTCTGAAGAATGTCCAGTTAGTTTGCGGCCATTGCTGACATCAGTGCACTATTGAAACTGTGCATAGGTCTCCCCTCCCCGTCACACACATGCACACACGTGTGCGTACACACACACAATTTAAGGCTTAAACATGTGGAAGAATCACACCTGCAATGCCTGAATATTAGCCAACAGATAATCAAATATGGACAAAGCTGTAAGATTCTGTTCCATCTCATGTCTTTAATGTTCTTGCATGCTGAGCCAACCTATTCTAAAATAAATATTTGGTCTTCTATCTATTTTCAATCTTTTTTTAAACAGAAAAGATTTCGGCCGAAGCACAACCTGAATTGGGAACCTGGGGAGATGGCAAAGGTGAAGATGAATTATCCCCTGAAGAAATACAAATGGTAATGCTATTTTCTGCCTGATCATTTATTTTTAACTGGTTTTTTTAAGATTATTTCATTGAATAGGAGGTCATCCTAAGTGCCCTTGCCCTGGTTTTTATACTGAGTTTTAAAAATTATAAATATATATTTTATACACACTTTCCCACTTGATTTCCTAATTCTTAGTATGCTTTTCATATGTTTTAAATTTGAGGTAGCATAATTAAAGAAGAAACTGCCTTAGAATAATTTTACTAATAATAGCATCTTTTCAGCAGCAGTAAAATAGTGTGCTAGACTAAATGGATCTTTTATAATTGCCACTATGATGTTTTTTAGTTGTTTGAATTGCTAGTGTTATGGTAACATGAAGAAAGCACAAGGCATGACTGAAAGATGAAAAGAGTAACCCATTTACTAATATCACCGACTTTTAGTCACCTGTCCCCTAGTTGCTGACCGCTATAGTTAATCGTCTCTGGGTGTATTTCAAGAGGAAACTGATAGGTTTGCACGGGCTCCTGCCAGCTCCTGTCCGGTAGTGTCTGTGTGCAGGTCATCTGGACATTGGTGTGAGGGAAGCCAAATGGAGCGCACTCCTGTGCTCGGGACAGACGTTTCCTAGAGCTGCCCCAGTGGAACACTGTCCTCTACCTAAAGGGTGGAGAACATGGCTCACACATAGCATGCTTTCCAGTGGCTGTGCCTGGCAAATGACAGCATCTTAATTTGTGCAGCAGTTTGCAGTTGACAGAACTTTTAGTACTCATTTTCTCCATGATTTCTTAATAATTTCACCAAGAGGTGGTGAGGCATTCCCATGTCCTTTTATTTATTTATTTTTTCTTTTTTTTAGCTCAGAGTAGGGTCAGATCCCATCTCCTTTTAACTATGGCAAAAAAACAAGGAAGGGTCTTGCCTAAAGCCCCCAATCAGTGGTAGAGCTGGATTTCCAACCCTCTAGACCAGCGGTCCCCAACCTTTTTGGCAGCAGGGACCTGTTTCATGGAAGACAATCTTTCCACGGACAGGGGGGAGGGCGTAGGGAATGGTTTCCGGATGATTCAAGTGCATTACATTTATTGTGCAGTCAAACCTCTCTGCTAGTGATAATCTGTATTTGCAGCCACTCCCCAGCGCTGGCATCACCACTTCAGCTCCACCTTAGATCATCAGGCATTAGATTCTGATAAGGAGCCGCAACCTAGGTCCCTCGCATGCACAGTTTACAGTAGGGTTTGCGCTCCTGTGAGAATCTATTGCCCCTGCTGATCTGAGAGGAGGTGGATCTCAGGTGGTGATTTGAGCAATGGAGAGTGACTGTAAATGCAGATGAAATTTCTTTGCTTGCCCACCCACTGCTCACCTATTGCTGTGTGGCCCGAGTTCAGTTCCTGACAGCCTGGACCAGTCCACAGCTCTAGAAGATAAGCAGTGGAGCGTGAAGCCACGGCTCTGTTGAGTAAGAATGGGATACTGTCTCTTCCCAGCCTTGAGCCTCTCAGACTGAGGCATTTGTGGTGCTGGTTACTCCACCTGGAAAGTGCTTTCTCTCCCTACTGTCATGTCTTACAGGTCTCAGATATTATGTCCTCAGAAAGGCCTTCCCTGGCCACCCCACCTGAGATGGCTCCCAGACACTCTGTCCCATTATCCTACTTTATTCTCTCACCCCTCCACTAGAGCACAAGCTCTGTGAGATCCAAATCATTTTATTTATTTATTTATTTTTTATTTTTTTGAGACAGAGTCTTGTTCTGTCACCCCGGCTAGGGTGCAGTGGCATCATCATAGCTCACTGCAACCTCCAACTTCTGGGCTCAAGTGATCCCCCTGCCTCCTCCCAAGTAGTTGCGACTATAGGTGCGCACCACCACACCTGGCTAATGTTTCTATTTTTAGTAGTGACAGGGTCTCACTCTTGCTCAGGCTGGTCTCGAACTCCTGAGCTCGAGCAATCCTCCCGCCTCAGCCTCCCAGAGTGCTTAGATTACAGGCGTGAGCTGCCGTGCCCAGCTTGAGAACAGAATCTTGTCTTGCTTTCACTGCCATGTTCCCAGAGCCTAGAACAGTGTTTGGGAATTACTAGTTGAATGGATAAATGACTTTGAGAACAGTGTAGAAGTTTAAGGTTGTTTTAAATGGTAAAGCAGGATCATCAGTAGTAACTACTGGAATGCTCCAGTGTTAAGTTATTGTTAGTATTACTAGTTATACTTGTGAATGTCTTCTATATGCCAAGCCTTTTATGTATGTTGTCGTGTTTAATCTTCATAATAATCCAATGAAGTAGGAATTATGTTACACAGTTGAAGAAAATGAGGCACAAAAACTCCAAAGCCCTGCCCAAGGTCAGGGAACTGGTAGAGCAGCTGAGCCAAGCTCTGTACCACAAGCCCTGGCCCCAAACCCTGTGCTTCTTTTACAGTGTCATAGCTCACGTGTGTCCCTGGTTGACTGTGGTGGTCTATGTGAGTGGAGCCTCACAGGAACAGTGTGGCAGACTGACATGGGCTGGCCTGCAGAGGAGTCAGAACAGCCACTCGGGCCCACTGAAATGGAGTTGCCAGCATAGGTGTGCAGGCTTGGGACCTGTAGAGATGGTCAGGTCCACATCTGCTCTCTTGAGCATTGGCTGCCCAGGGCAGAAGACTGGCTCAGGATCCTCTTGCTCTCCAGACTTACCATTTTTCCTCCATGCCTGAAATAAAGGACCAAGGCAGGTGTCTCTTTCCTAAAAAGGCATGAACAAGTGAAGACAAAAAACCCAGAAGCCAAGAGGTAGCACAGCCTAGTGGGAAGAATACAGGCCCTGCGGTCATCCAACTGGGACCCACACCCGGCCTCATCACTGTCACCTGTGCCCTCCCACTGCTCTGGGTTTCCGTTTCTCCATCTGTGAAATGGGCAAATAATGGCCATCTCACAGGTGGGACTAATGACAGAGTGAGCTAGCCCAGGAGATGCATGCAACACAGTGCCAGACACACAGGGTGCTTATACAATTGAATTCCCCCTGCCTTTCTCCTTCGGGGTGGCAGGTTGTAAAAAAGAGGCAGGACAGCCTCTCCCTGTGCAGTGTAGAAGAGACAGCAGTGCTCAGGCTCTTGGGTCACATCTGCCCAGGTGCAGGGAAGTGCCATCTGCAGGGAAGGACTATAGCATGCAGGCTGCAGTCCTGGCAGCGTCAGGTCATGCAGGGGCAGCTGAGACTCAGCCGCATTTCAGAGGCATTTCATACACAATACAGTTTTACACCCGCTTATCCCCTTTGAGTGGTTTCCCCTTTAAAACCATCACTGTAGAAACTTGAAACAGATTCCAGTGATGGCACTGTCAGCCGTGACTTTCCTGGGGCTTGCCTTGTGGGTGCTCCTTCAGAACCTGTAGTACTTTCTTTGGAATAATAAGCAGAGCTGTCTTTGTCCTTTATAGACAAAAACAATTCTGAGCTAAGGAAGTAACTCAAACATTTTAAAGTGTCCTGTAAGGCCCCTGCCTTCCTCTCCAGCCTCTGTCATGTTCCAGAATACACCCTCTGACTTTGATTAAGTGCTCACCAAATCCAGTAAACATGGGACCTGGAGGCTTCAAGGTGCAAGGCGTGTAGACGGCAGCAGGGGTTCCACTCAGCCATTGCTGTCCACTCCAGTCAAGCGACAAGGAGGGCCTTGACCAGGGAGCACAATGAAGGCAATGTTGAGGGCTCTGTCGGGGGGAAGTGGACTGGACTCTGGGGTCCATTGGAGGACAAGTACAAGGGGGGAAAGAGCCTTGAGCTTCCTAACTTGGGTAATCAAGAGAGGGAGGTAGGCAGGCCAGGCTGGGGCAGGGGATGATGAATTTCATTTTATACAGGTGTGAGTGTGAGGTACCTGTGGGACATTCACAGAAGGTGTCTGTGGGCATGGGGTCTGGGGCTTGGGCTAGAGGTGCATGTATGGGAGATGTCTTACATCTGGTGTTTGAAGCACGGGCTTGGATGAGGTTCCCTAGAAACAACACATATAGGGGAGAAAGAAGAAGGGGCATGGACACCACCCTGGGGGACACTCTACCACCCTGGGGATACTCCACTGCCCTGGGGATACTCTGCTGCCCTGGGGGACACTCCACCACCCTGAGGATACTCCACTGCCCTGGGAGATAGTCTACCACCCTGAAGACACTCCACCACCTTGGGGGACACCCCACTGGAGGGCAGGCTGAGGCGGAAAAGCCGACAGATGAAAGTAAAGAACAATTGGATCATATTCCCTTCTTATAGCCAAATAATGGCAAAAGTTTCTTAGAATCTCATGGTTTTCATCAGTTTATACAAAATAATTTTATTAATGGAAATGATAAATCATGTTCCCCAAAATATTGTAACATTGCCCCATTTCTTTGCTAGAGATAAAAATGTGTATAGATATGGCCCCGTCTCTTCATTAAGAAAGAATACATTTATATTTAAGCAGAATTTACCCTTCTGCAGTAGGCTTTTTTTTAATGCACTCCACCACTCTGCATAAAGGAACCAGCTAGAATAATAAGAGTCAGTTGTTTGCCCAAGGATTTTGCCTTTCTACTGTAGGCAGTGGGTAGCAGCAAAGGCGTATTAACCTTTGTAGACACGACTTACCAGCCACAGAAGGTGGCAGTGAGGATGTCCATGATGAACTGATGCTACAGTCCCGTTGAGACATGGTGAAAGAACATGAACTTTGGGACTAGACAGAGTTGGCCATGATTCCTCTTTACACCACTTACTATCTTAAATTGGGGCAAGAAAATTAGCCTCACTGACTTCAGTTTGGTCAGAATCATCACAAACACTGGATGTAGTAGTGTATGTGAGAGCACCCAGCAGCGGGCAGGGCACAGCAAATGCTGGCTTCTCCCAGCAGAAAGATGCTGTGTGTCTCTGCATTGTTGCATGCCCTGCACACATGCAGCATGTGATTTAGCGACCGCAGGAGAAAAATAAACGTAGAGTAAGAGTCTTCTTCCCATAATGACTATTGATGCAAATGCTTCCGTTTCATTCCACTGACCTGAGTCATTGTCTGAAAACTGCCAGTTACCATTCCCAGTAACACTGGTTATCTCAGCATCATAGTGTCAAGGACTAAAGCGATCAGAATCAACAGAACTTCCTAGTTTTTATTGTGTCACTGCCAGAGGATTGGGCAGAAGGCTGTAATGTTCAGTGCTTTTATGACAGGCTGTTAAACATTCAGCTAACTTCTTTCTTAATTGGGAATAATAGCTAAGTACTATATCTTATAGTCTGAGTGACCCAGATCTTATTTAAAAGGCTTAACCCTGAAAACAAAGAGAAAGAACTACCGCACTATTGGTTTTAAATTGGAAAGTATTGTAGCAAATTGTGGTCATAATTCATAATCACTGTTTTGGAATTTTTCCTCAGGGTGAAACAATGAATTAAGCCCCATAATGGCAATTTAATTCATTATTTCACCCAAAGGGACAGTTGCTCCATATTCCAAAAGGGTTTCAGGGTATTATATGATTTACACAATAAATTTCCATTTATAACTCATGACATAGGTATATTAATGCCTTTGAGTTAGCAGATGTTTTGTGGTCAGGCTGAGTGGAACCAAATTGTTTTCTGATGTTACATCGAGAAAATTCCTCCTTTTCTAAGCAGAAAAGTCAAAAATTCCTCCTTTTCCAAGCAGAAAAGTTCATTTTATTTGCAAGTAAAGCCACCCGCATTTATTGATGTATTCCTTGGGATAATTTTTAAAGACATGAATGTGACTTCTGTTTCTTAAATCCACATGAAAGATGTCCCTAGCCCCATCCCCTGAGGTAGGTCCACAGAAGGCCCTGGTGGCTGGCTGGCAGGGCTTGCAGTCTATGGCCAAGCACAGCTCACACATCGAGAACACAGGCGTTATTGGCAGAATCTGAGCACCACACAGCAGGAGCTGGCATACAGACCCTGGGGAGGTTCCAGGCTCACAGGGGCACGGGTGGGCATCGAGGTGAGGGCTGCAGCACAGGAGTGTGAAGGGGTTTGGCACAGAGAAAGCACATTTGGAAGAGCCCAGAAAGGGCCGGGGCAGGGGGCCTGAGTCATGGGGCCAGGCTGCTTCTAGGGTGATCCCACTGTGAGCTGTAGTTGGCTGTTCTTGGCTCTTTGTGATGCAAATGCTTCTCCTGGCCTCATTTTATATCCAAAGGCCTTTGTAGGAGTGATTTTCTTTTAAAAACTATAGTAAAGAGGATTAGATTAGAAAAGGATTTCTGTAACAATATATTCACAATGTGGATTTGTATCCTTTAAACCAGATAAGAAACCCTTTAACAGGGCTTTATTGGAAAGTCTAACTGACTTCTAAATGGAATAAAGCAATTAAATAATGATATTGCCTAATACATATATAACACACACCATGTGTCAAGTATCACTCTGAGCACTCCAGCATATAATAATTTATGCAACCCCATGTGAGAGGGATTATTGCTGGCCCCATTTTACAGAGAGCTTAAATTACCAGCCCAAGGTCACATAGCTCCCAAGTCCTAGGCTTTTTAACGTGGTGCTGTACCACTGCGGCTGGAGGGGGGTGTGGGGTGATGCTGGTCTGGCTGAAAGAAAGCATTATATTTTGGTGAGAGACCTAAACAGTATAGAGCAGATGGGCTGGGGCAGGGAGCCCACACAGCAGCTGGCTGCTGTCATGCTTGGAGGGCCCTACTTGCCCCTCTTACCCATTGTCTAGGCCTATCCTCTTCCTTTGCAATTACTCACATGGATGGGTGAAGTATTTCTTAGATTGGATTCAGGTTTGTCTTCACAGGGCCTATAGATACCCTGTCTGTTGTGCTGACTGTGGAGACCAGGTCTTTCATTCAGCACTGTACCTTTTGAATTCCCTATCTGTGTGGGGAGGTGATGTGGCCATGCAGAGACAGACATTAGCTGCTGCAGCTCAGCAAGCTCCAGAAGAAGACACTGTGTGTGCATTTCCCAGTGCCTGAGAGTGAAATGGCCAGGAGCCACGGTGATCCTCTAGAATTTGAGACCAGAGAGAGAGAAGGGGCCTTCAAAGCATCTAGCCACTCATTTTGCATATCCAGAATCCCTCAGAGAGATTAAATCATGATAATTAGCATTTACTGAGAGCTTACTGTGTGCTGTGCACTTTGGTAAACAACTACATGTTTTAACTCATGTGTTCCTTCTACCAACCATACTACTTAAGTAGTGTTATCCCCGTTTTAGTGACAAAGACAAAGACAGATTAGGTTAAATGCCCAACATCATACTGCTTAGAAGGTGAAGGAGCTGGAAGTCCAGCCATAGCTCTGCACCCTCAGGATCAGGCAGGAAGGATAAGAATCACCACATCTGTCCACAGGAAACTGACAGGCCCCCTAGAAGCCAGTGACTGGCCCAGCGTCACCCCAGGGTTCCCACGAGGCCCCAAGAACTGGCTCCGGGATCCACCTGGCACATCCACCGCCTACCTCTTCCTCCCGGCAACAGACACGAGGGGAGGCCTTTGTTATTTAGACAACATTGGAAGCCATCCTGAAACCAGGTGCAAGTCAGTGTTGTCAGCAACCTCGCTGTTACCTGATCAGCCTGGGCCCTGCCAGGCCTCATTGAGTATCAGTGACTTCACACTTGTCTAGGAAACAGGCCTTTTGTTTTAAACTCCATTAAAACTCCCTAGCCACTGGCAGACCTCTCTTTAGCCCTTATCACATGTGATCCCTTGAGGCACCTGTTTCTCTCTCTTCCTCTAGGGACTGGGTATTTGTCAGGTGGCATCAAGAACCCATGGGGTGGAAGGAAATCAGAGCCAGAACGTGATCCCACTCCTAACTGCGTGGAGGGCTGACATGGAGCTGTCAGAAGGAACGATTGTGGAGAGGCCTGCAAGGAAGTGTAGTGCTGTACACCTGCCTGCAAATTGGGAAGGAAACAAAAATACCTTTGTTCCTAAGGAACATTTTAGTAATATATCACCTCAAACCACCAGTTAATTTTGTTTAGGAACAGTTTCAAGGCACAAAAGGACTGTGGATTTAAAAGGGCAGAGCTATAGTTTGTCATTAGAAAAATTCAAAGAAAATGCTCCCCTTTCCCCCCCAGAACCCCCCCCCAAGTAGTTCCTGAACTAGAGTGAATTATCACCTACGTGTTTAAGTAATTACATGTTTTCCTTAAATACTGGACTCTTAAGGAACTGTGGAGTTGACAGTTAACAGAGCTGATACTTTCAAACTCAAAAGTGAAATATGTGAAATATTCATTCCCTTAAATAGCCTTTTTGATGCCAAATTAAAAGGGCCATAAGCAGTACTGTGTCAGCAGCCAGCAAGGCAGCCTGCCATGGTTGCAGTGGCCCCAAGGGAGTTTCCCAGCCCTTCTGCCCTTCCTGAAGCTTTGCTGACCCACCCATTCTCTGACCCGTGGATCTGGAGTGAACAGAGGCTTGTGTTTGATGAGCAGCTGTGCTGAGAGCCAGTGCCCTGGAGGGTGAGGCCCTGTGCTGAGCTCAGGGTCCAGAGAAGAGAGAGAGCCCCACCCAGGAGGGAAGACAGGCCCCTAAACAAGTGTGAGAAATGTCAAGATGGGCTTGAGTACAGGGGAACGTTTTAACAAGGGCAGGGAAATAAGAGAAAGTGATTCAGTCTACCCTGAGGTGTCACATCACTAAGAAAGTGCCTGTGCTGAGTTTTGAGGGACCAGTCGGAGTTCCCCAGCCAGGCAGAGCTCCGGCCCATGCAGGAGTGAGGCGGGAGATGCAGTGTGGCCAGATCACGGAGAACAGCGAGCCGCATACCCGATCTGGAGGGCGCGCTGGGGTGGGACATCGTGGAGCAGTCTCATGTGACTGGCACTCGAGATCCTTTTGACCAAGGAGTGGAGGACAGGTTGGAGGCAGCAAGAGAGATAAGGGTGGAATGTGGACAGTGGGGAAGCACTGAGTGCAGGAGCAGGTGGGTGAAAGCGGCAGCCACAGGAAGGGGCATGTGCGCAGAGCGCCTATGTGGTGCGCAGGCAGGTGCTCAGAGGGCAGGGTGCCTGCAGCAGGAAGACTGTCGGCGGGCCCTGCCTGAGAGCGATTCTCCTCCCTGGGGCAGTGGGGACAAGATGGGGTGTTGCAGGATTCTGTGCATAGGAAGAGCCAGCATAGCCCATGGTGTCATTGTGATTCTCATAAATATTTTTCCCTTTATTCTTGATTTCCTAAGTGGGTGATAAACCAGATTTTCAGTAGATTGCAAAGCCCCTGGAAGGCAAGGACTTCCTTGTATAATATTTGCCCTGTGCCCCCCCAGTTTCTGGCACAGAGCACCTCAAAATATCTGTGGACTTGATGGCAGCTTTAATAGATGAGAAAGAAGGGAACCCAGAGCTGGGTTCCACCCAGTTCCCGCCCTCGGGAAGGGGGCGCTTGGGACATGCACAATGTATTACAAGGCGGAAAATGATTACTCTCCTAGGATATTTTCAGAAAATCCAAGACCAAGGATAGGAAAATGAGAAATGGGACACACAGGGAAGAGAAGGGGGACACCCCGACTGAATGTGCATTCAGGGAGTTGAGTGGACACATTAGGACGGAGTTGTTGGGCTTGCAGGTGGGGCAGTGAATGAGGAGGTTGTCCTGGCCTACTCCATGGTGAGTTTCAGATGCTTCCATCCTTTTCTTCACCGATACCAAGTTGGCGAGAATGGCCAGGAGAACAGCTGTCAGCTCCGCTGAGTGCATGCAGCTATGAGGAGCTCCTTGGGTGTCTCTGGTGTCGGGGGGCCATCCTCACCCAGCCTGACCCTGGGAGAAGTGACTTCTCTGGCTCTTGGGCCTCTGTCTCTGGCGAGGGGCCAAGAGCATGACTAGGAAGTCCGAGGGCCCCAGGGCCAGCTCAGCAAAGCCACCAACCTCCCCTTCCTCTCCAGACTCTCCCCACACCACATCCTCCATTTAAAAAAACAATGGAGGTACCAGAGGCAGGAAACAGGCTGCGGGAGCCCAGAGGACAGAGAGTAGGTGGATAACTGGGGCCAAGACATAAGTTCCAGTGCTGTCACAACTGCAGTCACAGAAGTCTGCGTACCTTGAGTGCAAATGAATGAGATGGACAAGCCATGGGGGCAGCACAGCTGTTCTTTGGGGGTTTTGTTTTGTTTTGTTTCGTTTTGTTTTGTTTTAATTTTCTTCCTAAAGCAGGAAGCTCACTCACGGTCTTCCAGTGATGCCGTATTGGTCCATGCTGGAAACAAGGGGCTCGGCAGTGATTGCTGGAGGGTAATCAAAGTTCTCTTGCTAGACTCTTGCCTAAGTTCCGTATGATGTCATCTTGGATGTGTTTGTTTCCTCACAGTTTGAACAAGAAAATCAGCGACTAATTGGTGAAATGAACAGCTTGTTTGACGAAGTGAGGTATGTGTGTAGCTCCTTTGTGAACTGATGGCCTACTTTACAACTTCTCCAGGAACTAGGAACTTGGAACTTTATTTATTTACTTTGGTGCTCAGGCATCCACATGTGGCCGTTGGGCCAAATGCAGCCCACCTGACCCATTTTGACGGGGAAGCTGCTGAATCCCCGCCGCCCTCCCTTGCAGGCCACTGGGAGGTAACCACCTGCCTGCTGCTGCAGAGCTCCCAGGGACTTCACCAGCCAGAGAGGATCAATTAGTGATTGCCAATTACCTGAATATCATTAACACCCCCATTTGGGCTGTTTACATGTAATTAAAATGAAATGGGGGGGCCTTGTGAAGGACACCAGATAAAGCCCCCTCCTGCAGAAGGCAAGGCCACGACCACACATATGCGACCGTTGGCCCTCCAGTGAAAGCATTCAGAGGCCTCAGGTTCCATGGGAATGTATGGAGCGTTCTGAAAATAAGGCCTGGGTTTTTACGTGAAGTGTGGGCATGTCCCCAAAACAGATCCTGATGCTGCACCCATAGCCTGGAGACTTTCTCGGTGCAGGTGACAGCCCCCCAGGGACTCTTGGCCTTTTGCTCTCAGAGAAGGACATCCTGGCCCTCCCTCTGACCGGCCCAGCCCCACCTGGCTGTGCCTTCCCCAGGCCTGGGCATGCACTCCTTTTCTTCTGGTGTCTCCTCTCCCTCACCTCCACTATGATGCAATCTGGGACCTCAGCTCCTGCCACTTCCTGTCACTGCTTTGTGCTGGAGCAGTACTTTAGCCTGTGTCAGATTCTGTCCTTAGACATGTACAAGTCCCCAGCCCACCCCCCAGGGTAACCCACACTGGCCCTGACACAGGGAAGATGGCTCACTCAGGAGTTTCAAGTTGGACAGACACTCAGTTGCCAAACCCAAATGTGACCTTTTCAATCTGAATCAGTTTTTTTTCCTTGCAACAGGGAGTTGGCTTAAGTGGTAAATATACTTTTTTCTTTAACCTATTGAGCAGTAACAGAGTTGGGTCATCAGCACATTCTGACACTGTCTTTTGAATCCCACCACGTGTTACTGTGGTTACCAGGCTAGGTATAGGACTTACTGGGGACTTTGTATTTTGCAACTGGGGTGTGGCTGTGTGCTCCCTGATTCCCATGCAGCGACTCAGAATGCAAAGGGCACTATACACACCCACCTCTGGGGACTGAGGGTCAGCTTACATGGTAGGGCCTATTTCCAAAAAGCCCAGTGCGCTGGACCAAGCTGGGAGGCAGGAAAGCTGAGCTAGTAAGTACATCACCTTCCTCTGCCCACCTCCTCCTCCCCCACCCAACATGGTGTGCCCCCTGCTCCTCTCCCACCTTCACTTAGAAGAGATGATCTCTTTAGAAATGTGTAACGTTCCTGTTAGATTACCAAGTACTAATAGTGAATATGTAATCTATTGATTCTTCTTTTTATGAAGGCAAATCGAAGGGAAAGTGGTTGAAATTTCCAGACTCCAAGAGATATTCACAGAAAAGGTTTTGCAACAGGTAAAAAAGAAAAAAAAAAGAAAAAGTAGTTTTAAGTTTCAGCTTAAAGAGGGAATGTACTAAGAACTCAGGACACTTCTTCTGAAGGCATCTGATGATCTGTGTAGTTGTGAGCAGAGCCATGTGTTGTTAGCAAGTGTGCATTTGCAGAGCTCCTCAGGGGAAAGCCTTGCGTTACACCAGAGCAGCCTTTGCACATATATGGTGGAGGGGGGAGGTGGCTACCCCATGTGGTGAAGCACATGTGACACCTGAAAGGACAGGGCAGGCCTGGGAGTCAAGGTGATCATGAAGCCCTTGGGTAAGCTGGGGCACCCCTCTGAGCTGCAGCTTCCCATCTGTAAAATGGAGTGACTGTAGCAGGATCATGTAAGGTTCAGAGATAAGCTACAGGAGCCCAGCACAATGTCTGATGGGTAGTAGCTTTTCAGTCAGTAGTGTTACAAGAGCTCAGGCTTGGCCCTCTCAAGATGCCGGGCCCATGTCACCTCATGTATGGTGTCTTCATGGGAAATAGGATTGTTCTCTGTAATGAATTTTCATTTTATTTCTTGTCTGCCTACAGTTCTGAAATTCTTCCAGCCAATAACTGGCAAAAATTTTAAAGACCTGAGAAATTTGCCCCTTTGATTTTAGCACCCAAAGACTGTGGAAGGGTTTGAAAGACAAAATCATTTTTCTCCAGTGTGTTAAAGTGGGCTTCTTGGTTTAAGATACTTCACTCACAAAACAACTCTCCCTAAACCATACAGCCAGAGTCAAATCATTGTAAATGAGGTACATTAAGTCTAACAACAATTTGGAAATTCAGGTTCATGAGAGTTACCCTTAAAGGAATTACTCACACACGTGCATACTGAGCCTTAACTGAGAAGCCTGATGGTTGCCTTGGTGTAGACCCTTCAGTTTGATGTCATCAATTCAGCTGCATGACACATAAAACAATTAAATTTGACATCTCCTCAGAGCACACAGACTTGGGTCCAGAGGTAGCAGATGCTCAGGGTCCAGGTGGAGTCAGCCCTGGACTACTGCTCCTGAACCCTGTTCCTTGCCTATGAAACAGGGCTGATGTCACCCACCTTGCTGTCAGAGCCAGTGAGTAGGAAGTGCCTGAAACACACCTGGCCCGTGGCAGGCTCTTAACATGTGGGGACTGCTGTTATTTCTAGGTGTGGCCATGACAAATATGGGCAGTATCCTATCTTATTAGCACAACCAGTGGCCATGGCCAAAGGGAACTTTGCCACAGTGTGTCTTATGTGCAGTGAAATGCACTAAAAATCAGAATTGGACCATTTCTAAGGTTCCTTGAATCGGCCCAGCCACTGAGGAGTACCAGTTGCCATTAACTCCGTGGTTGTGGGTTTGTAAGTAGCTGCTCCAGAGAACTGGGACAGACCAGGCCAGGTGGGTAGGAAGGAGCTGCTTGGGTCACTGCCCTGCTTCAGACCACCCCAGCACTCACCCTGGGAAGGGGTGTGCACAGCACAGACCAGAGCCTTGCCTCAGCTTCTCGGGAATTTCTAAGACCTAAGGAACGGGGCATCTTTCTTGTTTTTTCTGCCAGTTTTGCATAGTGGTTCATATCTATTCTCTCATAGGAACACTGGCAACGGTCACTTAGCCCCCACTTAGAGATTCTCTAAAAAGATGTGATTACAAAGCAAAGCCATCCCAGTAATATTCATCTCTGGGAACCAGGCAGCCAAAGGTGGCTTTCCTCCCTGCGGTGTGGTTATTAGTCAGGTTTCTCTAAAAACCCACGCTAGTGTACATTCCCCTCCCTGACCCTATCAGGAAGCAGCTTCACCACTGCCAAAGGGAGAGAGAAGCAGCATTCCTGCTTGTAAAGCCATCTCACGTGGGCTGCACTCCTGCAGGATGGTAGGGGGCTTATTAGCCAGCGTCCCATGTGTTAGGCCAGGAGCCCTTACTGCTTAAGCTTACCAAGTGTGTGGAGTAATACAAGTGCTGCAAGCATCCTGCATCCTATTTTGATTTTTTAAATTTTAGCCTATGTTTTAGAGATGTAATGGTAAAATTGAAGCTAGCATAAGTGTTTGGAAGCACACAGGTTTTCAAGCTTGCTTCTGTGAACTTCAGAAAGAATGAATGAGACTACAGGGAAAGCCCCTGGCATGTGCTGGCTGCTCCACAAACAGCAACTTGTAGGTGTTTGTCCTTGTCATCGGGCCAGTGACACAGGAGAAATGGCAAGTGGGGTGGAAGGAGCATAGGCACTGGGGTCTAGCAAGGTGGGGGGTCTCATCCCAGTCCTGCCACTTGGTTGCTGTGTGACTTTGGGCAAGTTGGTAAATGTCTCTGAGCCATAAGTTTCCCTTTTATAAAATACGGGTGATACCTACTTCTCAGGGTGCTATTCAGGTAAGCCCTGGCTCTTAAGAAGGGACAGCTGCTGTTTTCATCGTGGTGTATGCTTGGGGGAGGGGGAGGTGGCTGTGCAGGCTGAGTGTCCCTAATCTGAAAACCCGAGATCCTAAATGCTCCAAAATCTGAAACTTTTTGAGTTCCAACATGACACTCAAAGGAAATGTTCAGTGGAGCATTTTGGATTTCAGATTTTTCAGATAAGGGATTCTCAACCTGTATTTATCTGATACTTTTTTCTTCAACAGGAAGCCGAGATTGACAGCATTCACCAGTTAGTCGTAGGGGCAACTGAGAATATCAAGGAGGGCAATGAAGACATAAGAGAGGTGGGTACTCTCTGGGTTTCCTGAGTGTCAGCAGTGGCGTTAGTCTTGCTGGCAGAGCTCACAGGGCCAATCGCACAACTGAGGTCACGGGCAGCCCCAGCCAGGCCACATGTGTTCATGAGACCCACTGGCCCACCTCCAGCTGTTGTTGAGAGGCAAAGGCTCACCACGCTCCGAGGAGCAATCTGGGGTTGGTGGGGGTACTCTTGGCAAGGGTCTGCCCAGCTCCCTAAATCCAGGGCTGGGTGCCCCTCACAAGCTCCTTGGCCCCACCAACGGGCAGAGGCTGGCAGCTGTTTATGGAGGATACCACAGGCCATCTCTGTTGAGTGGCTCTGTTTCCCGAGCTCAGTCCTCAGGGTCAGGTCAGCACTGACATTGCATTACTAGAAAACACAAAGCTCAGGGTCCATACTCTGCTCTGGGCCTTTAACCCTGGGACAGAAGTGAGTGATTTCTGGGGTGTCATATTTCCTGGGAGAATTGTGCAGGACCTCCAAATTATGGCTGAACAGCAAGGGAAATACAGCCCATTTGTCTTCTGATGGATTTTAAACCCACTTTTTGGTTTTGCTTAATAATTAAGCCATCTATTCAAGATAAGTGTAGGATTGAGCAACACACACAGTTACAGCCAAGATTAGGAGAGTATGTGGTAAGAGTGGAGCATTTCAGGGCTTTTAAAACCAAAATCCTGTTGATAAAAATACCTGTGCTCCTGTCCCTGCCCAGGCCATTAAAAACAACGCTGGCTTCCGCGTGTGGATCCTCTTCTTCCTTGTGATGTGCTCCTTCTCCTTGCTCTTCCTCGACTGGTATGACAGCTAGCGTGGGGCATGCTGACAAACTGTGCACTCTTCTGTGTCTCTGGCGCTGGAGCGTGGTGGTGACCAGATTTTATCACAGAGCCACTGGCGGGGGGTGGGGGGGTTGAGACAGACATGTGTGCTCCCAGAAAAGGGATACCCAGCCCAGTGGTGTTAAGCCCATTTATCAGCTGAAAAAGAAAACAATGCACACATGTGGTCTATGCACCCATCATAAGGCAAGATAGATTCAATGGGGAGAGCTGGTTAATTGCACCTGAACTTGAGGCTGCCCTGGCAGGGGGGTTGCTGCAGTTGAGAGGGCACAGCAGGCCCCAAGCTCCCCAGATTGTTTCAGGGCTCAAAGGAAGCCACTGGCCTTTCCTGTCCCCATAGCTTCAGGGAAGAACATGGTTAATAACATTTCTCCACAAATTATTACTTCTTTGTTTCCTTGTGGCGTGTCTGCCAGTCAACCAATACACAGACTCATTGTATCATAGAAAAGAAAAATTCACATTTTCCTTGTTAATCTAATAAATACCATTACAGCCACTTCGTGTATTGTTAGTGAGTCTAAGTTGAGAAATTCAGTGGGCGCCCACCCACCTCATGTCAGGGAAGAAGTGCGGGGCAAACCGGCCCTCCACGAGAAGTGCTGCCCCCGAGGCGGGCAGGGGCGTGGGAGGCCTGGTTTCCTGCCACTGGGTCCAAGCAGCTTTTGTTCAAAGAAAGAAGTGGAGCACAGAAGAATGGGGCCTGCTGCTCTTGTGCCTGTGCATCTGACCTTCTAGGAAGTGTAAATAGGAACACCTAATTGTGACTGAACGCTTGAGACATCTGGACTACATCTGTACAGGAAGCATCCTGGTGTCCATGTGGGCGAGAGATCATTTGCGCTGCTCCTGGCAGAATGTGCGCATGTACACACAGTCAACTGGGCGGCACAGTCTCCTCGTGTTCTTTATTTGCAGAGTGAAATGTCAGAAGTTACATATGAATGAATTTACAGTCAATAAAGTACATGTCTACTAGAAAATACAAATGGGATTTGCCTTTGAACTGTACTTAAATGGGCTTTACTTGTTTATATTTAGATAGGCAGGGAGAGTCTTGGCACTTATTTATTGCTCCTCAGGCATTTCCCACAGCTTAACCACGTCCTTCACAGTACCTGCCTCTGTGATGCACCTTCACTGTGCTGCGGTCACGGTCTTCATTTCAAAACACCCTTGATAATAAAATCTATCTGATGTGTTAGAAGCACATTTCAGACAACAGCTGTGGAGTTGACCATGATCACCATGCTTGCTCGCAACAAATCTTGCACTATTTGTCATTTATTTCTGATCTACTAAAAAAACAATGAAACTTCTGACATGTCCACCAGAAACAACACATTCAAATAACATGGAAGAAACACCTGTGAATGTCTTTTTTGTATTTAATGGTCTTACACACTTAGTTTATCTAACTGGCAATTTTGTAAACATATACTTTAATGTCAAGATTCAAATGGAAACATAATTTTCACACAAAGATTGTGAATTGAAACGTCGTCATTGGATTTGCACGGTGCCACACTAGCCCCCCGCCCCCCTTTCCTACCTGCTTCTCACCTCAAGGGACTTAGACCTGTTCCACAAAATAAAAACTGAAGTAGCCCTGGCTTTACCAGCAACTACATTTTCACTTTTCCCACCCAGCTAATTTTTTTAAAAACTAACTTGCTAACAAGGCTGTTGGTGCAAATTTATTCATAATAGAAGTGAACGAAAGGGAAAATGGGGTTTCTTTGGGGTTTCTTCCCTATTCGGCACATCACAGAGCAGACAGACCCACAAGGAGAGTAGGTAGTTCTGCAGCCTCGCGGCACAGGGTCACCTCTCACCAAGCCCCTCCCTCACGTGCTCCACCAGAGTCCACGCACTGGAGGGGCCCACAGCCGTCTGCACCCAGCAGCGTCCCCCCTTACCACCAGCCAGAGGGGACCGAGAGACATCTGGGGGCAGCAGTAACACATCCACCCCAAGCATGCCTTGTCGCAGGCGTCTCCCACTCAGGAATCGGCACAGGGGAGGGAGGGGGACCTTTTTCCTTCATTCTCTACACCACTTGCTGCAGTGCACCTTGGCAGTCGGCACTGTTCCAGCTGATGGCAGATGGGAAGAAACGTCAAGTACGGCTTGCTCTTAGCAAAGCAAGGGATCACTCTAGATATAGCTATGGAGTAAGGTTTGCAGACAGCAAGGTGGCTTAAAAAAATCAGTTCCACAAAATGCATTATTTATCTGAAGTCCAAACCCTTGGCATATCCAGTGTAGATTTATTTTTTGACAGCATCCAATAAATCCCAGTAAAGGAGCTAAATTAAGATCTTAACATGAAAAGTGGTGTCAGAGCTCTTTAGGCAATGCTGATATGCACTTGATTTTATGCCCATGGGTGGTCGGCAGCAAGTTTTATTTGCAAAGCAGCATTAGCAAACAGAAGCAATTGCACCGTAAATGAGTAATCTCTAAATTACCAGTAATTATATTTAATGAAATGTCCCTCAAAGTCCCTTTGTTACCTTCAAGTGACACATTGTAAGGAACTTGCCCATCCCGCTAAGCTGATTTCTCAGCTGCTTCAGTCTCCTGCTCGGACAGCTTCTCTTCTGACAGAACTGACATCCAGGGCGATACCGAGCGCGTGATGCTCTGCTTGGCCAGGTTGTAGTGGTTTATGACCGTGTAAAATTTCTCTCGGGCACTGGAGTCTTGCTCCGCATAGTAGCTCTCCAAGCCTTCTGGAATGCACTGGGTGTTCTGAAAGACAAGAAGCCATTGAGACCACGCAACCATGCAGGAGGGATGCCAGTCTGTGTCTCCAATTAATACCCAACAGATACTGAGCACCTTCCCTGAGCTTGGAGCAATAAATACAGTGGTGTGCAAAAGCAGGCATGGATCCTGCCCTCAGCGCACAGCCAAGGGGAACCCTGGCCGTGATTAAATCTTAACAGGACAGACTCTTTAACAAGTGCCATGGCAAACTAGTGCTCGGGCTCTAAGTGGGTGTGTGTAACAGGACAGGCCTTCACTAAGGATCTTGTACTAGTTGTCGTTTATTTTTAATCTACTAGAAAACAGTGACACTTCTGACATGTCCAGACACAACCACTTCAGACAAGCATGGAAGGGAGGTGAGAAAGCCTTCTCTTGAGTGGGGTCCTCAGCAGGCCCCACGCAGGTGAGGTGGGGGCGCTCAAGGCAAAGGGAAGGGTGAGCCGGGGGATGACTGCTCGACTGAATGCAGGATGCTGTAGCCAAGACAAGGGGAGGAGCCGGACGCAAGGGCCAGAAGAGGCGCAGGAGTCAGAGGGAGCAGGCCTCACACAGCCCTGAGGTCCTGGGAAGAGGTGTGAGGTGCATCTTTTGACCCGCAGAGCACCAGGAGGCCGCTGCAGAGTCTCCAGAGGGGTGGGATGGGGGCTGTGCTGGGAGCCACAAAACCTGGGGTGGCCAAGGACCCCTAAGGTTGGGTGTGAAATTTTGCTGGATGGGCATTTGGGAGGGAGGCCAGTCCATGGCTGTCATCAGCTTGTCAGGAATCTAGGATTCAAAAAAGGTTAAGCTCCTGCCCCCAGGCCCGGCTGCTTGTCAGCAGACCCACCCCTGCCCCACAAACATGGCTGATGCTCGTGGAGCACTAACCAGGCACAGCAGTCAGCCTGCTCACACAGCTTGGAGACCCCACACATAACCCCACAAGGAAGGTGTGCAGAGAGTGCTACTTGTCTTCCACTACTGTTTTGCCCCAGAGCTGAGCAGCGCATGTGCACCCCAACTACGGACTACATTTCCCAGCCTGCCCTGTGGCCAGGTGAGGCCAGTGGGATTCGGGTGGATATAACAGGCCCAGGTTCCAGACTGGGCCCTTAAGGGGGAGCTGCCTGCCCTCCACTCTTACCATTTCCCCCCTTCTTGGCCCGCTCTGACCCGCCAGAGGCCAAAACCCTGGGGGCTGGCCCGCCAGCAAGGGACATGGAATCGGGACTCCAAGATGACTTCATGGACCCTGCACTGCCTTCCAGCTTGGACTTGAGTGTGAGAGTAACAAACCTTCCATCTTGTCCAAGCCAAGCAACCAAAGCATGGCCAAGGGTTTCTTTATCAGATAGGAAAGTGAGACTCTGCAGCTGAGTCAGGAGTCCCTGGCCTTAGCCACCCTCACAGACACCTGGGAAGTTTTAAAACTTCACGTTCTCAGGCCCTCCCCACTAAAAGTCTGGGCAGATCTGTGCTGCAGTAATCTGTATTGTGAAACATCTCCCTGATGAGTCTGAGGCTCAGCTCCCCAAATCCAGCGTCTTGCCCAAGGCCACCTTGCCAGGAAGTGGCAGAGTCCACAGTACACAGACCAATGCCGTGTCCTTAATAAGAACACCCTTGCAGTTTCCACCCTGCTGCTGAAAGTGTTCAGTTTCCTTCCCCACCCTGGGCAAGTACAATGTGGGGAGAGTGATGGAAGCTTTCTTTGATGACTCAATGTCTTGGAGCACCTCAGGCCATCACTGGGATGGCCCGTGGTGGCTGCTGCACCAGTGGATATGGGCTGCTGGGAGACACCCGCACTGGGCCCAGGGCACACCAGGGAGTCACACCCCCCCTCACCTGAGCTGAGCTTTTTCTCAATCTCTCAAAGCTAAAGGCAGGTTAACCAGGCAGCCTGCTCCTAAGGTTGTCCTATGGGTCCCAGGCCCATCTCCCCTTTCCTGTCAGTGAAGAAAAAGAAACCAGGGTTCTTTCCCACGTTCCCTCCTCCTGACATTCTCATTGTACCAACAGTGGCCCTGGGCTGGGTGAAGAGGACATGGCGTAGACTGCTGCCTTAGCCCTGCTTCCAGTGGCAGCTCTGACTCCTACTGGGCATGCTTTTCAGGTACATTCTTTCACCGTGCGTGAGGTGAGTTCCATTAATCCCATTTTACGGGTGGGGGAGGTGAGACCCAGAGGTGAAGTTGCTTTCTGAGGTCACAAAGGCAAGTGTAAGAACCACAGCTGCAGCCTGGGCCCCCAGGCGGAGTCCTCCACCACCTCACACCGTGCCACCCTTCGAAGGTCCTGATCCAAGACTTCCCACCCAATCGAACAACAGGGGTGGTCAGAGAAGGGTCTTGCAAGGAGCTCTGCCTAAAGGCGGCAGGTCAGGATCATTCTTTTCCAAAATCAGCCATTGGCGGTCTGCGGTTCAGCCAGCACTCACCAGGTCCCTGCCCTGGCGCACACGGCCCTCAGAAACGGATCCCAGCCTGTCCTGGCCCCCATCACCCACTCGGGGTTTCGCAGGTTTCACCCTTCAGCACCTGCAGGGCAGTCGCTAAGGTCTCATTCATAGAGGAGGACTGAGCCCAGGGCTTAGACCTGCCCAGGAGGAGTCAGAGCAGCCGCAGGAAGCAGGGCTAAGGCTGCCGTCTACACGACGACGTCCTCTTGACCCAGCCCAGGGCCACTCTGGGCACTCGGGATCCAGAGCCTTCTCTGATGTGCAGATTCACTTGACGTTGCTTGGTTGCTGCTTGGTGTCAGGAGCGAAGGACACAGGGCAGAGCAGGCAATTTGTTGAGAGAGAAGGGGGATCTTGGTCATAGAAAAGCTTCTCTTTGAGCAGATTTAGAGGCCTGAGTGTAAGCCGGGGTGTCCTATTTCTCTGAGTAAGCTCTCCCCCCACCCGGACACTTCTTACACGGGTGCCTACCGTGTGTGTCTAGGAAAAGGAGCGTCAGGATGAAGTTAGCAGGTGGGCTTCCTGTCAGGTTTAGACTCAAGCACCCACTTCTGTGCTAGGCACCAGGACTACCCAGAGCAGCACGACACGCCCAGGCCACCAGGCACAACTAAACCAGCCCTGCTGTCCCCTGCCTTGCCCATGGCCTCCACTCACAAAACCCAGGCTCGAGCTGTGCCAGCGCCAAAAGTGCAGGCCTGTGTCGTCCTTTGCAGAGGGAAGCTGGCACCCGCCTTGCGTGGCTGTTGGCAGCCCGGTGTGATGGCTCGTGGTCCAGCGCCCGGCACACAGAGCTGCTGGGCTGTCACTGCTGGGGTCTGGGAAAATGGCGAGTGGTGGATATGGGTCACGGGTGGGGGTGCTAGGGAGCACCCAGGACCTTGCAGAGGTCCGTCAACAAGTGGACCCCACAGCGCATCCATGCGGCCCATTCCCCGTGGCTCAGGCGGTGCTCTGGGTACTGTCCCCCTGTGGGTTGCTGTAGCTCCCGCCTCTCCTCCGCGGTGAGCGCTCCACAGCCACCAGCTTAGTGAAGTGGAAGGCTCGGCCCCAGAGCCCACCCTGCCCGTGGAGAACTAGTTCTCCTTCTTGCCAGCTCACTGAACGCTGAGTGGAGACGGCAGAAGTATCTGCGAGCCCCCGTGAGCGCGGGGCTATTTTCAGAAGGGAAATGACAAAGGAACGGATGTGCTTATCGCGGACGCTGCCCCTCGTGCAGCCTTTCAGGAGCTGCGTTCGGAGTCAGGCCACCCTCCAGCTGCGTTCACTCGAGGGGTCCTTTCCCTCTGAGCCTCAGTTCCCTCCTCCATAACATGGGCAAGCGAGTCGCACTGCCAGGTTGCTGTGAGGACTACAGGCACGCTAGGTGGCTCAGGTCAGAGGCCGGGATGTGCCCAGAAGACAAGCCACAAAGGGCACCCTGGGATCCCCAGCATCGTGCTCCCAGCCCCACCTGGACGCTGGGAGGCACCTAAGCTCCGCAGAGCGAACAGCCACTCAGACTCGTGGCACGAACGTCCCTGGCCAGCCGAGCCGTGGCCGGCCTCACCATCTCTCCCCGGCTGCTGCTCACTCACCAACCCTCAGGGACACGGCAGGGGCCACGAGCTGCCCTTCTAGCCCGCTGCCCGGCACAGAGCCCTGCAAGACCTGATGCGGCCAACACCTGTGGAGCAGCGACCCTGCTCGGGGCTGGCGTCCGGAGACGGCGCCGAAACATGGTGCCCAGCCCAGGGAGAAGGGCCGGTGGTGTTACCAGATGCCTCCCACGCAACGTGGCTGCAAGAAGACAGTGCTGGGGAGGCGTCCTGGGGGCAGATGGTGGCAGGCACCGCAGGGCTTACCGAAGGCTCCCCGGAGGAAGCGTGGAGCTGAGTCGCACGGGACACACAGGCTCTGCCGAGTGAAGGAACGTGGGGACGGGAAGCCTCTCTGAGAAGTTCCCATCCAGCCCCAACTCAGCCCTTCCTTAGAGAGACTCTAATACAAAGCCCCATGTCACCTGTGGGCGTGCCTCGCGGAGCAGTGGACCCAGCTGGGCCTGGATGTTGAGCTTGGGGAGGTTCCCAAACTTCTCTGGGCCTCGTTCCCTCCCCTGTGCAATGAAGCAGACAAGGGACCTGCCTTGTGGGGCGCTGGGAGGGCTGGGAAGTAAGCGTGCTCCCAACAGCCCCGGCACGCAGTCAGTGCTGGTAAGTGCTACTCGAGTCTGAGTCCCACTGTGAAAAAGAACGGCCAATATAAAAATGTTGTGCGGTGTGGGACAGTTTCCCCCATTATGTTTGAAGCTTTTCTATAATACATAACTTCATGGTTCTTTTTAAAATGCAGAGGTAGAAACCAAGTCTCCCTTTTGAAATCCCTTCTTGACACCCCTCAGCTTGAGGCCACTGAGGAGTGGCCGGCAGGAGCAGCTGCCCAGCAAGGACCCTTCCCCTTCCCCCAGCCCCAGGCTCAAGCCTGCCCTCTGGGCCACCTGCCCTCCCTGTGTCGGGTCCAGCACTCAGGTAGGCACAGTAGGAGGCACTTAGCAAACACTGTGCTGAATATACCCAGTCAGCTGAAGGGAGTGACCTTGGGCACTACGAAGAGCCTCTCTGTGCTCCATTTTCCCACTAGCAACCAGAGATACAACAGTATGTACCTCCTAGGGTTTCTGGGCGCATTCCACGACATCTTGGTATAGAAGCCCCTTGTAAGCTGCCCAGCGTGGATGTGTGATACGCACGCGCACAGAGATGTAGGGAAGAGGGAGGGAGGGACTTAGACGAGCTCACACCTCTCCTTTCTCTAGCTTCAGCCAAGGGCACTGGGTACAGACCAGCAGCTCCCTGGCCTTCCCAGCTGCGTTCTCAGGACACGGCTCCCCCCTCCCCCCATTAGATACTAGTGGAAAATGCCAAAGTCCCATGAGATGCTGCTCCAGTACAGCCTATCAGGGGACTCTAAACTCCCAATCCTGGCTGCACACCAGAACCACCGGTAGGGCCTTTTAAACAGCAAATACTGACCCCTTCCAGTGCTGCCACCAGTCTGATCTGTGGCCTGGCTGAGGATCAGGGTCACCTCCTGGGCCATCATCCACCTGAACCAGGCCGTCTAGCAGGACTCGGCTGCCCCCTCCTGCATGCAGGGAACTTGCCCCAGGCCCGGAGAGGTACAGCCAGGAAGGCTGCTGGCCTCAGTTATTTGTGAGCAGTTAGTTTGGGTGGGGACTTCTGGCCCCTGGGTAGTTGTCCTCTGTGCATCCGGGTTCCCACACAGGGCACCGCTCCTGGTGTGCCTTTGCTCCCTCTCCGTGACATCAGCCTCTCTGAGTCACCCACTCTGGACCAGTTCTCCCCCTTTGCCCCTCCCCTGCCTCCGAGATTCAATCAACCTTCCAGTCCTCTGCCCCATCGGTCTTCCCTCCATCCCCAGAACTCTGACCTTCTCTTCCTTGGTCCGCTGCAGCAGCCTCCTTGGTTGGTCACCTCACTGCCCCATCTCCCCCTTCCAACCTCCAGCCTCCCCAGGCAACCCGAGGGATGGCCACCACTTCCCCCTCCCGCAGGGCCTTCGCCTGGCACTCAGGATGCGCACAGGCTGGCCGTAAGCTGACCCATCACGCACTGCTTCCCTGTCCCCAAAGCCCATCTCCACCTGCCCCAACTGTGCTCTCTGTGCATCCTCCAGTGTCTGCTCACGAGCTCCCGCTGGGTCAGGGCCAGCTCACCCCTCCCCTCCCTGAAGCCCTCACCTTCCACTTTGCTTGGTTTAGAGCCCTGGTGTCATCTCAGCCTCCAGACAGACTTAAACTCTTCCAGCCCCAGCCCAGGGCATGGAGAGGGGCACTAGTGAAGGGGTGGGGGCTGCTCTCTGCTGGGTGCCCTTTCCAGAAGCCTGCAGACTCCCTCACTCACCCCCCATGAGACTCTGCTCCAACACTGATCACCCTTCTAGAAACTACAGCCCCTATGCTCCATGCCCATTGCCCTGAGCCTTCTTTTCTGTTTATAACCACTTCACTCCATATACACGTGACTTCATGTTTCTTTTGAGAATGTAAGGGAGCTTCATGAGGCAGGGGCTTTACCTGGTTGACTCTTCGCTGTATTCCAGCACCAAGAACAGCAGCAGGAGCTACTGGCACTCGGGAGGCACCAAGTAAATGCTGGCCAAATGAAAGAAGGCCTGAAGTGTCAGAAGCCCTGAAAAACCGCATGACATGGAAGGAGGAAAAGGCACCCGGACTGGGAAACATGAATTCTAGCCTTTCCTGCTAACTTGCGTAAGGGCTCTGCGCCCTCACATGGGCAAAAACAAAACCCAAACCCAACTACCCAGTGACGGTTGACAAACCAAGCTTGCTTGTACATGTGCTCGGTACCAGAAACAGCTGGCTTCTCCTGTTTTATTTTAATTTCAGCAGTGCCAAATTCTGGAAATAATCATTTCACATTGGCTCCAGAAAGTTCAAAACCAGATACTGAGTGTATGGGAAATGGGAGTCCACAGCAAGCATCATACTGTCATGCGCTGCATAATGACACTTTGGTCAATGACGGACCGAAAATACAATGGTGATCCCATTATACATGGAGCTCCATTACAACTGAGCTGAAAAATTCCTGTCACTGTAGCCATCATAACATCATAGTGCAACGCATTACTCGAGTTCATGGTGGTGTTTGTGTAAACAAACCTCCTGCTCTGCCAGTCATATAAAAGTCTAGCACATGCAATTAGGTCCAGTACATAATACTTGACAAGGATAATAAATGACTAAGTTATTGGTTTATGTATTTACTATACACGTAGAGTGTACTCCTTCTATGTGTGTAAAAATAACCGTAAAACAGCCTCAGGCAGGTCCTTCAGGAGGCATCCAAAAGAAGGCATTGTCATCACAGGAGATGACAGCTCCATGTATGTCATTGCCCCTGAAGACCTTCCAGCGGGACAAGATGTGGAGGCGGAAGACAGTGACACTGATGATCCTGACCCTGTGTAGATCTAGGCTAATGTGTGTTTTTGTGTCTTAGTTTTTAACAAAAAAGTTTAAAAAGTAAAAAATAAAAATAAAAAAATTTAAAAATAGAAAACGCTCACAGAATAAGGATATAAAGAAAGAAAATATTTTTCTATAGATATATACAATGTGTTTGTGTTTTAAGCTAAGTGTTACTACCAAAGTAGCAAGTTTTTAAAAATTAAAAAGTTTATAAAGTAATAAAGTTACAGTTAGGGTTAATTTATTATTGAAGAAGGAAAAAATTTTACATAAATTTAGTGTCGCCTAAGTGTGCAGTGTTTATAAAGTCTACAGGAGTGCACAGAAATGTCCCGGGACTTCACATTCACTGGCCACTCACTCGCTCACAGACTCACCCGGAGCAACTTCCAGGCCAGCAGGCTCCATTCACGGCGAGTGCCCTTGACGGGTACCACTGTTCACCTTTTATATGGTATTTTTACTGTCCTGTCTCGTGTTTAGAGTTGTTTAGATACACAAATACTTACCACTGTGTGACAGCTGCCTCAGTATTCAGCACAATGAACCTCTGTGCAGGTTTGTCGCTGAGAAGCAACGGGCTGTACCACACAGCCTCGGTGTCGTGGCTGTGCCGTCTGGGTATGTGTCTGTGCGCCCTTTGACGTTGGTACGATGAAGGGGTCCCCTAACGGAGCATTTCTCAGACCGCGTCCCCGCCAGTAAGCAGCATGCAACCATACTTCCTCCAGGCTTCGCTTTGCTCTCCACCCTCACCTTCCCTCCCTTTATTCCTCTCCCTTTAATCCTGCTGTCGCGTGTGTATGTGTCAGTGCCCCCTGCGGGCTTTGGAGGCTGAGGCGTTCTATAAGCAAAGGGCAGGCAGCCCAGCGCCAGCGTGGCCCTGAGGTGAGGCAAGCAGAAGGGGGCCCGTGCTCAGGAGGGCTGCTCGTACGCCCAGCCCTACTTTCATGTGGCCCAGATGGTCCCTTCCCTCTCTCTCCCCTGAGCAAGGCATTGGGAGGGAAACGTCACCTGGGCATTTCCCATGGGCAGCCCCCTGGCTGGGCCTGCCTTCCAGGAGGGCCCCTCCCCCGGCTGCAGAGGTCAGTCCCAGGGGTCAAGTCCAAGAGTTTCCTTCCTCTTGGTCCCACCTGCCTTCTGCCTACCTCCCCTGCTGTCTAGGAAGGGCCTTCAGCAAGGATACTCCTGCCACCTTCTACAGAGCACAAGGCCCCTGCTGCTCTAGCGCCTGTCCCTGACCTGTCCCTGGGCCAGCTGGGAGAGCCAGCAGGAGCGGCCTGGAGTTCAGGGAGAACACGGGAGGTGTAAAGGTGTCCCGGGGCCTCCAGCGAGAGTGGAGCTTTACCTTGAGGACGAACCCATCGGGGCAGGCGCGGTCATACTTGTACACCTTGTAGACGACCAGGAAGACGACACAAGTGAGGAAGGCCAGGGCAAAGAGGACCAGCACAGAGACCTGCGGGCAGAGGCAGGGGCGTCAAGGGTGGCAGGAAAGGCAGCAGGACAGACGTGCAGACAGACGTGCATACACGCCTGCACCAGCATGTGCAGAGACTGTCTCTGGAAAAGCCACCAAGAACCCGGGGAAGGCAGCTGGGGACCAGAGGTCAGGAGAATCGCTTTTCACTGGGCAACTTTTTGTACGATTTTAATTTTTCACCATATCCATGTGTCACCTTCATTTTAAATTAGTTATTGTTAGTATTCCAGCTGCTTGCAGAGCTCGGGGTGCAGATATGAGGAAGCCTCAGTCTTGCCCAGGGGCTCACGGACCACCTGGACATATGACTGGAGCAGAGTCCGGCTGCTGCTCCGTCCATCCCCAAGGTGTTGCATCAGCCCCTGGGCTCGGTGCTGGGATGTAGTGTCACATGGGCACCAGCCTGCCCTTGCACGGGACCAGCTAAGCAGGAAAGACAGAACCTCTGCAGCCTGTCACCTCCACCCTCTGCAGCTTCCTGTGTATGTGTGTTGAGTTAGTGTCCCTGAGGATAGGGATTTGGTTTTCTTCACTGTGTTATACCAAGTTTAGACTAGCCTGGCACATAGTAGGTGCTCAGCTAGTGTTTACAGGTGAACACATGACACTGTGTGTGAGAGCTGCACGGACGTGGGAGCCCTGCCCCAGCTGGAGGGCACAGGCAAGAATCACAAGATGCCATTGGCTCTGGACCCGAAAGGTGCTCTCCCGGCTGCCGGGGAGGCTGGCAGGGCGAGAGCATATCCCGAGGCTAAGAGGGCATGCAGGTGGCCCTGCCCCAGCCCAGGTAAGCAGAGGGATAGCGACTAGGCTCCCTGGACAGTGGGAAGGAAACAGAGGTCCCGGGGCCCTCGGTGCCAGCATGTGGCAGGGGCTCCATAACATTAGTGTGAACATGTGCAGAACTGCTCACTTCCCACCTGCCCTCCCAGCAGCCTGGCCACATAGAGAACCCCACAGCTTCCTGAGGCTGCAGCCCCCAGCTGGTCTGCTGTGAGCCCTGCCTTGCCTCAGGACCCCTGGGCTTGGGTCTCCTCATGCTGTGGTGCCTCCAGGTCCCATCTGTAAAAGGAGAACAAGAGCCTCTGCGGCACCAGGGCCTGGGGAGACAGAAGAAGATGTGCGTGAGAAAGTGCATTACAAACCACAAAGCACAGTTGCCTGGAAGACAGGAGGCCACCCTCTGGGAACGCTGAGGCCCCTGGATGACTCTCCTTCTCTTCCAGAGCCCCATGCACCCCCTTCAAGCAGCTTAAGCACCAGCCCTGGGGCCAGGGCTGAGTTCTGCCTGCAGCTCACCAGCTGTGCCACCCTGGAAGCCCCTGAGCCTCTCTGAGCCATTGTCCCCTCTGACATGGGACAACACCTCCCAGTGGCTGCGAGGCTGCAAATGCCTGTGAGGAGTCATAATAGTTACTGCAGTTAGTCAGTCCCCTGCCCCCATCTCCTGGGCTCTGCACCTCCAGTGTTCAGATTTGTCCCCCAGCCTGAGTCTTGGCTACAGGGAGCCCCAGCCACAGGGCCAACCAGATGGGGCAGCTCAGAGCTGAGGGACGTGGCCTCCCTCTCGTCAGTTTCCTGTCCACTGTGCTGCCAGATTTGGCTGGTTCCCCAGGACTCTCACCAAGTTCCCCAGGGTAGGGTGAGGGGCGGCACCAGGACCTCGTGGCCCCAGCCCAGTCTGCTCCCTCCCTTCCTCCCTGCACAGCCACTGGCTACCTGCCACACGCCATCACCAGACCTCCCTGCCCCCAGCTCACACCCACTACAGCCTGAATGACACCTGTCCCCACTGTGTCTCCTCACCCAGGCAGGCTGGAAACTCCACCACCTCTGAGGAGGCCCTTCCTACATCTCTACGTCCTGCTGGCTTCTCGGTCATATCCCTTGCCTCCATCCCCACTCTGACCCAGCCTCTGTGACACTCCACTGGGACTGTCCCTCTCCCCAAGGCAGCCAGCCCTTCCCAGGCCATCACCCTCCCCAAGGGCTTGGGAGACTCCAGTCATCTGGAAAATTAGGCACGTGGAGCCTGTGCCTAATGTGGGGACACAGGATGGAGCCAGGGCTGCCCTCCAGGGCCACAGCACCCACAGGGAAAGGTGCTGTCCAGCTGCCTGCAGGGGCTGCAGCACAGGCAAGCACACCAGCACCTAGACATGGGGCAGCTGAGCGTGGAGCTTGGTGATGAAGGAAGGCAGAGTTTGCCAGAGAAAGAAGGGGCAGCTGTCCCAGGAGCACACCCAGGCAGGGCTTGTCAGTGACAGCCACAAGCCCTGACAATGCCTGGGGCTCAGGACAGGCTGTGGCAGAGGTTGGAGCACAGATCCTGTGGTTCCAACTGTCTGGCCGGGGGTCTGGGCCCAGCTCCTGCCTATGAAGGAAAGGGCAGTGGGAGCACCAAGGGGCCAGTGCAGCCCCAGGACTCTAAGGACAGTGCCTGGGCACAGGAACACCAGGGAGCAGTGTCACTGCTCTCATGCCCTCACTGGCCCACGGTCACACAGCTGGCAGGTGGCACAGCCAAGCTCTCAACCTTCTACAACAGCTGCGCTGTCCCACACCCACCCGGGCCCTGCCTTGCTCAAACCCACGCTTGCCAGGAACCCAGCTTCTGGCCTTTCTCCACAGTCTACGCAGCAGGCTGCCTCATTCGGGTGGTCCCTGGGAAGGACTGGGTTCCGTATCACTGGCCTCCCTCGTAACCCTGTATATTTTGCTCTGTGCATTTGAAAACACTATTCTGAGAAGATATCCATGCCACACCACAGGCTGACACACCGTGTTAGAATATGATTCAAGTCCCTGGAGAGACAGGGCATCCCTTAAACCTGTCCTTTCTATTGAAGCCACATTGGAATTTAGCTCACAGCACCTGCCTGTCTAGGTTTAAAAATAATCCCCTCTCCAGGGGGCTGTGGGGAAACTGCTTCCTTGGGGGTGTCTTCTGCAACCTGGCCTGGCCTGTCATCCAGGTTCCAGGGCCTCACGGCTGAGGAGCTCACAGAACTGAGAAATGGGAGTATGACAGTCCCTGGAATAGTCGAGGGGAGAAGAAGCAGGTGGCACAGGACGTGGCAAAGCCCTTCCCCCTGTGGGCTGTCCTCTCTCCCCCAGCCCTGTGCAGACTCTGGGCCTGGCCTCTCCTTGGCCACTATGTGGCATGGCATCCCCCCGTGGTGACCATGGGCCTTTCTAGAAAGATCCCCAAGTGGCTAAGAGTTGAAACCTGGCTCTGCAAGCTGCTGACTGTGTGACCTTGAGCAGGTCGCCTGGCCTTTCTGCAGTGGGGGGGTGGTGCCTCACACCCTGATGCATCTATCAGGACAACGATAGAGACCAAGGGTCGGGCGCATGCTGGGCCCCTGCTGGGAGCTGAATCCTGTCCCCCTCAGAAAGGTACACTGACGTCCAACCCCCAGGACCTGTGAATGGGACCTGATTTGGAAATAGGGTCTTTGCAGATGTAATCAAGTTAAGGTGAGGTCATGAGGTGGGCCCTCATCCATTCCAAGTGTAAAAAGGGGAAGTTTGGACACAGACACGGATACATCACAGGGAGAAGCCCACGTGAAGACAGAGGACGGCGCACGGCCCCTACACACCGAGCAACGCCAAGGCTGGCTGGCAACCCCCAGAAACTAGGAGGGAGTCTTCCCCGCAGGTTTCAGAGGGAAAGCTTGCACACCCTGATTTCAGACTGCTGGTCTCCAGAACTGCGGGAATAAATTTCTGTTGTGTAGGCCCCCCCAGTCTGTGGTACTTTGTTACGGCAGCCACTAATACCAGGGCTACGTGCAGGGGGCCAGGACTGGCTCGCCTCCCCTGAAAATCTCTCTCTGCCATCGTCCCTGTTCCTTCCCCAGCACGCCAGCCTGTGCTGCCCTCTCTCTTCCTTGCCCTTCAAAGCCCTGGCCTGCCGCACTGCCTCCAGGAAGGTTCTGGTACATCCCAGCCTCTCTCTGGACACCAATCACACATGCAGGCACTAAGTAACGCAGCATCTATTTTTTCCTAATTCAAGTGAAATAGAAGTATGTCCCAGTCTGGAGACTTTCGTGAGCCTGCACACCCCCCGCCCCATGAGGCGATTAGGAATATTTGAGAAGAAAGGGTGAAATTTCTGAGCCAGACATTAGTGTTGCCTCCAGAACCTTGGAGCATCTGTTAGGCTTTCTCTGCAGTGACACGCCAGGACCACGAGTGTTCTGGAGAGCTGTGACCACCAGTGGTTCCACCTTTCAACCAGTTAGAAAGTACTGGGTCAAAAGATGAACTAGCCATTCATTGTCCGGGACTAAGAGTGAGCCAGCCCTGAGTTCCAGGCCTGCTCGGCCAATACAGTGGCCCTGGAAAGGGCATGTGCCCCCCACCCCTGGTTCCCTCTCATCTGTGAAAGGGGGCCAGCCCGCCCAACACCTGCGTTGACAGTGGGGCGTGTGGGACACCCCATGGCAGGCATGCAGCAGGGCACGGCAAGCCCTTGTTACACAATGAGAGCCCTGTTCCCACACAATGCTGCCGCCTCCCAGCAGGCAAGAAGCCGAGACTGTCCAGTCCAACACCTTTCTTTACACATGATGAAGGCCCAGACACAAAAGGCAGCACCCTCAAGCAGCCAACAGGGCACCCAGGTGATCCTAAAAGTAAGAATAGAAGCAGCGGCCATTCGCAGTGGCCCCAGCCTGGGCGCAAATCGGGCTCCACTGTGGCCACCTGTGAGGATCGTGGGAGCTTCTGAAGATCCCCAGGTCTGGACCCACCCAGAGTAGTGACTGGAATATGGGGGTGGGACCCAGACATCAGTATTATTTAAAACTCTCCAGATGCTTCCCGTGCTGCCTAAGCTGGAACTGGGGGATAAACAGAGGCTTCCACGTCTCTGCAGAATCTCTGCAGCCTGAACACTGCTGGGCTACCAACCCAGACTCCGCACTCTCAGGACAAACCACTACTGTGACTTCTGCCATCATTTACACCATGGCAGGCAGTTTAAATAAATTCTGTGTACTCCTTATGACACCATCGGCAAGGAAGATTACTGACTACATTTTACAAATGGGGAAACTGAGGCTCAGATGTAAATGACTGGCCCAAGGCAAGCTGGCTGTGGTTGGCTGCGTAATGGCCCCCAAAGATACCCAGATCCTAATCCCTGGAACCTTCTGGGATAAGGGACTTTGCAGGTGTGATCTAGCCAAGGGTCTGAAGATGGGGGGATTATCCCGGGTTATCCAGGTGAGCCCCAGATGTCCTCATAGGAGGGAGGCAGAGAAGATGCTACCACAGAGGAGATGGTGGTGTGAGGATGGGGCAGAGAGAAACCTGAAGATGTTACACTGCAGGATCTGGAGGTGGAGAAAGGGGCCACAAGCCAAGGAATGCAGTTCTGAAAGACAGAAAAGGCAGGAAACAGACTTTCTACAAGAGCCTCCACACAGAGCAGGGCGCTGCAGACACCTTGATTTTGGCCCAGTGAAACCGGTTTAGGACTCCTGACTTCAGAACTGTGAGACAGCCGTATGCTGTCTTAAGCCTCCACACTGGTGGTAATTTGTTACAGCAGCCCCAAGAAACTCACACATCTCCCTTCAAGTTCATCTCCCCATAGCCGGAGCCCCTGAGGCAGGGCCGAGTCACACATCTGGCACAGAGAACATGCCTCCTGCACATGCAGTGAGTGAGTGAATGAGGCCAGTCGGCAAATAACCCATCTCCTAGTGAGCACCTACTGAACAACCCTGGAGCCAACCCACAGTAATGTCTACACATCAAACAGAACAGAAATTTAGTCTGCAGGAAGTGCCGGTTGTCTTGGTGAAGGCATTGCTTAAATAAAGCCATTTCTTAAGCAAATGATCCCCCTGGGAAGGAGGTGGACCCAGGGCAGCTCTTCCCTCCACTGTCCAGAGGCCTAGGAAGCCCGGGGTTGATAGTGCCTGGCTCCTACACCGGGCCTGCGGGGGGGCCCATGAGCTCGAAGCCAGGGATGGGGCCAGGGAGTGCCTCGATTGGGAGAAGGGCATTTCCTTAGAAGCAGGGCCTTTGTGCCAGGGCCCACCACGCTTGCAGGAACCCACAAAAATGTTGTGATTTTAATTCTGTTTCAAAATCAGAAGGAAAATATAATATAATAATAATGAATATGTAATAAGGAATACAGGCTGGATTATATCCATCTTTAGACCAAGGCAGTCATAACTGTCCTCTTGTTAAGAAGGAAGGGCCCACAGAGGCCGACCTGCCTCAGGCCCAAAGGCCCTGCCTTCTTCCGTCTCAGGGAATCCCCAAGTGGCCAGTGGACATTCTCAGGTGATGTGACAGTGGCCCCCGTGGCGTGTGCATCTCAGGAGTTGGCCGAGCAGCCTACAGGCTTGCACAGTCCCATGGCTTCGCCCTGGTGTTAACTCTTCACCACACAGGGCGAGAACTGCTAAAGGAAAGGCATGAACGCAGAGGTGGCCCCCTAACACCTTGCCTGGGAAGGCTTCTGAGAGGGGTGTCTGGTCCCCAAGGAGGAGGAGCCTATCGAGAAAGCAAGGGAGACCAACAGGGAGAAGCAGTTTGTGCCACAGGCCTGAGGCATCAAAAAACATGGTGTGTTTGGCCAGTGTGGCTGGAGCATCACATGTCCTGCAGGAGAGGGGACATGAGGCAGGTGACAAAAGTGCCTATCTGTCTGCCACACCAAGAAGCTGGAACCAGATAGGTCCTGGGTGTTGCAGGGCCCAGGAAGCAACTGCCCCTTCGTGACAAAGTAGCATTTCTCACGGTGCCGAGCAGTCGTCTGAAGGACAGATGTCTGCCACCTATTTACACGCATGTGTGCATGTATGTGTGTATATTAGAGCAGAGTCTACACTATCCCTACTTTTGTGCAGCTATCAATAAAAGCGCAAAAGCAGGAGACAACGGGATGGGATTATAGCTGCTGTGGACGGATGTGTGCTCATTGCTGTGAGTCCTCCGGCGTCTGCCCCACGGTGGCCCAGCCCTTACTGTGGTGGGCTTTAAGGGACAGTGCACTGGAGCCACGAGGTGGGGGGAAGCTGGTGCAGGGTTCCACCATATTTGTGCCATTGACCTCTTGGGCACCCCAGTGAAGCCACAAATCCTTCTCAGAATGATGTCTTAAGTACATAAAACACTATACATAGGCTTGCAAAGAAAACTAATTATATTAAAATACTGTTATCAAAATGTTGCAAAAATATAAATTTGTGATATAATAACATATACATGTTTATTTATTAACACACTAAACCACAAGATCTTATAAATACTGTGATTTCAAAGGACCGATGAGCATAAACACTATTCCAAGATCTTGGCAACAACTGTGCCATATGAAAACACCTGAGATTTGCATTGGTGACACAGTCACAGGTACTACCAACACCTCTGTAGTTCACTGCCTACATTAAAAAGTAAAGGAACTTGAACACTGAAAACTCTACAACATTGCTGAAGGAAGTTAAAGAAGACCTAAATAAAGGGAAAGATACCCTGTGTTCACAGATTGGAAAATTTAAATAGTAAATAGATTATATTAATAATATCAAGATGGAAATACTTCCCAAACACAACCTCTATCAAAATCTCAACAGCCTTTTTTTTTTTTGCAGAAATGGAATTGCAAGGGACCTTGAAGAGCCAAAATAGTCTTAAAAACAAAGAATAAATTGGAGGACTCATCTTCCCAATTTTAAAACTTACTACAAAGCTACAGTAATCAAAACAGAGTGGTACTGGCGTAAGAACAGACATACAAATCAATGGAATGGAACTGAGTCCAGAAATAAAACTATGCATCCATGGCCAAGTGATTTTCAGTAAGGGTGCCAAGCTCATTCCATGGGGCAAGAACAGTCTCTTCAACAAATGCTGTTGGGACCACATGCAAAAGAATAGTGTTGGACCCTTACCTCACATCGTATACAAAAATTAAGTCAAAAGGGATCAAAGACCTAGATATAAAAGCTAAGCCATAAAACTCTTAGAAGAAAACACAGTGGAAAATCTTCATGACCTTAGATATGACACCAAAAGCACAAGCAACAGAAGAAAAAATAAATGGTACTTCACCAAAATTTTAAAATTTTATGCATCAAAGAAACAAGAAAGTGAAAAGAGAACCTACAGAATGGTAGAAAATATTTACAAATCATATAAGGGTCTAGTATCCGAAATATATAGAAACTCGTACAACTCAACAACAAAAAGACAAACAACCCAATTAAAAAAATGGGAAAGGACTTGAACAAATATCTCTCCAAAGAAGATATACAAATGGCCAACAGGCACGTGAAAAGATGCTTAACATGACTAGCCATTAGGGAAATACAAATCAGAACAACAATGAGATACCACTTCACACCCGCTAGGATGGGTAATAATAATAACAACAGTGCTGGTGAAGATGTGGAGCAAGTGGAACCCTCGTACGCTGCTGATGGGAATGTAAAACAGTGCGGCTCTATGGGAAACAGCTTGGCAACTCCACACTATGTTAAATATAAAATTACCATATGACCCAGCAATTCTTACTCCTGGGTACATACCCAAAAGAATTTAAAACAGATGTTCAAACAAAAACTTGTACATGAATGTTCACAGCAGCACTCCTTACCATAGCCAACATGTGGAAACAACCCAAGTGTCTATCAACCAGTGAATGGATAAACAAAATGTAGTCTAGCCGTACGATGGAATATTACTCAGCCATAAAAAGGAATTACTTATACATGCTACAACATAGATAAGCCTCGAGAATATCAATACTAAGTGAAAAAAGCCAGACGCAAAAGGTCACATATGATATGATTCCATTTATATGACATGTGTAGAACAGGTAGATCTACAGGGACAGAAAACAGATTAGTGGTTCCCAGGGGCTGGGGGAGGTAGAGGGAATGGGGGTGACTGCTTAATGAGTATGGGGTCCCCTTTGGGGGGAATAAAAATGTTCTGGAACTAGGTAGTGATGATGGTTGGACAACATGGTGAGTGTATTAAGTGGCACTGAATTGTACTCTTTAAAATGGTTAGTTTTATATTTTGTATATTTTACCACAATTTTTTTTAAAAATGGACCAGTGGCCTGGTGTAGTGGCTCACGCCTATAGTACCAGCACTTTGGGAGGCTGAGACCAGGAGTTCCAGGCTGCAGTGAGCTATGATCATGCCATTGCGCTCCAGCCCGGGCAACACAGCAAGACCCTGTCTCTAAAAAATAAAAATAATTTTTTTAAAAAAATGGGCCAGAGGAGGGAGGCAGGAGACAAGATGTCACAGACTATTGTGGGGGCCCTGACAAGAGATGGGGAGCCCAAGCCAGAGCCACCCTGCGCAAGAAGGATCTGGGGAGTGTTTTCTAGAAAGAACGGCCAGGAACAGACAAGCACAAATAGGACATAGGCCTTGGGAGAAGTTTGTATTATAAGGAGGGACCGTGCTTCCCAGATGCTCAGGACAGCCCTGGTTGATGGCTGCGGCCTGGCATCCTGACTGCCTCGTCCACTGTCGCTCACGAAAGTGTCCCAGTTGGGGCCGTGAATTATGCGGTTGATCAGCTGGCCCAGCTGGGAGGGTGGTGGTACCGGGACGTCGCAGGGGCAGAGTCACCCCACGGGTCCGCGGCGCCGAGGACAGAGTGTGGCGTGGTCGTGTGAGATGGCTGCGGCTCCTCATCCCCCTTCCACCCCTTGTCAGCTGGGTGACCTTGGCCTGTTCCTTAGCCTCTCTGGCCTTAATCCTCCACCTACAAATCCAGGACAGTAAGGTCAACCTTCAGAGACCGTTGTGAGAGTGAAAGGAACGGTTCTGGGGAGCTCAAACAGGCGCTGGCTTCCCACTCGGCTGTCTCTGGCCTCCCCCCCCATCGGAGGGGAAAAGGAAATGAGCATTTCTGCTGAGTAACACAGTTTAAAAAAAAAATCTTGGAAAAAGAAGACGAATCCTGACATCTTCAAGCGTTTACAGCACTAAATATTTTAGGTAACCCACACAAAAGTGAGCACACAGACACATATACTCCAGGATGACTCAGCCCACGTGGGATCCGATCCTGGATGAAGCCCCCACTCTACAGCTGGACCTGGACGCAGGTGCCCAATCCGGCAGGACGCTTGGCGCAGCTGAAGGTCACTGGGGGTGTCCAGATACATTTCTAGGGTCTCCAGTATCACCCTCCCATGAAGAACCCCTTCCCCCCACCCCCTCGAATGCCAAGGAAACAGTATCACCCCATCCATAAATATTTAACAAGTGCCTCTTGAAACACACCAGATTACTGGAGACTGGAAACAGATGGGCACAGGAAGCACAAGGTCATTAAGGATGTGAGAAGAAAATACAAACCACCCTCAGAATCACTTGTCACAGGATACAAAGAGACACCCCCACTGGAGTATCGACTGCCAGCTGTAACGACCGTTTAGACAAGGCAGGTCTCCTTCGAAGATGTTCTCCCAGCTCTGTGCAGACCATGAGCGACGTTCATGTGCAAGGCCCAAAGGCAGCATGGCGCCAGGTGAAGGGTGTGGCTGGACTACCCACCCCCTTCACTCCCAGGCAAAGAGAGGCTGTGGAGATCCCTCAGGTGTCAGCAGCTCTTTGTCATCATAGCCACAAAGCACAGAGGGTGGGAATGAGCCCTGGTGGAACCTTCCTGTAATTGGCCTAATTACAGCCCCCCATCTGGCAGGACGGGAAGGAGAGTGTTAAGCAGCAGCCCCAGCAGCACTCTGACACGCCTCTGCACGGGTAAGTGAGAGAGTGCAATTTAAAAAATGTTTAGGTTTGGTTAATTTGAGAAACATCTCAGCCAGTGTTTATTCTCAGCATAAATACACCTCCAATTAATTAAATGACTGCTTTCCTCGCTGACACGAACCTCTTCGGAAGCCTAGGCTTTTGGGCGCCGCTGGGTGATTCATCCTGCTGTCCCTGCGTCCCTATGTCCCTGCGTCCCTGCGCAGCAGAGTCTTACAGAACCCTCTCCCCAGTCAGCAGTTACCTAGCAACCAGCCTAGCAACCTTGCAGCCAAGAGATTAATCCCTGAGTGATAATCATAAAGTCACATCCCAAAAGACATTTCGTTTCAAGGATGCCATCCAAAGGCCTGTAAAGATGAGGTGCTCCTGAACTACACAAATTAGAGACAAAAGGGGGGCGTATTATTCACTTGTTGCTTCAACATCTGAAAGGCAAGATTTCATTCCTGTGCCTCACATGGAGACGAAAAGAACTAAGATGACGGCTGGGCCAGGGGGCCTCTAGAAGCTGTCCAGTCACCGCCAGGACGAGGAAGACGCTCTGTCTCGACCACAGCTGTGACTGAGCCCTGGTGGGAGGGGTACACACAGCCAGGGAGGGCACATCCTCTGTCCTGACCTTCCATCACACGCACACCTCAAGCACAGCCCAGTGGCAGCATCACACAGCAGCGGCATGCCTCGTGGTACATGCACTCAGGGATGCCAGACACATAACTGGGCAGTAAAAGGCCAGGAGAACATTCCAGAAGGGCGGGCACTTTTAACATTCCCAAAAGGCGCCAGCCCTCCTGATCCTCCCCTGCACTGTGCTAGAATGCACCCCCACCCAGAAAGGTTCAAAACTCAGAATACATTAGAATCACCTGGAGGGCTTGTCAAAATGCACGTTCCCAGGGTGCAGGGTCCTTGTGTTAAAATCAAACTCAGGTGATTCCAACTCAGGTGGCCCCAGACACACTTGGGGAAATAACACTTTGGAGGTTGCCCTTCCCGCACACACCCCACAGCAGGTGGGCAGGGAGCCGGGTAAATCTCCTTCCCGGTTCCAAAGGGCCTCGGAGCAGGCGAAGGGAAGAGGCACCCTCAGAATGCAGGCTGTTCAGCGAAAACAGTGCGGCCTATGGCCACCCCGGTAAAGCCGGCCAGCCAAAGTGTGCCAGCAGCAACAGGCTCCTGCAGCCAGGCTGCCCAGGCTCCCAGCCTGCCTCTGCCATTCACAGACCGTGTGGCCTTGGGCAGGTCACCTGCCTGACTTGGTCACAATCGACGAGTATCACCTGTCCAGGACTCACACCCATCTGTGGCGCAGAGAGACAGCTTACTCCGGTGAACTTACTCAGCAAGCGAGGGACCTACAGGCAGACCCAGAAAGCTGGCCAAGTCCCCCACTCATGGGAGTCCGGCAGCACGATTAGTCATCCATTTACTTATCAAGCTGTTACGGAGTGTGCACTAAGTGCCAGAGAGGAGATGGCATCGAGGAGCTCTTATCGTGGCTGGCACAGAGCTGCTGATGAGTAAGCTCTGTCTGCACAAAGAGTCCCTGCGCCTTCATTTTTGGCTGACATTCTTGGCTCGGGGGTTGCCATGGCCTGGTTCCCTTCCCTGGGTCACCATCTCAGGTCGAGGGGCCTTTGCTTCTAAGGGCCACCCTGCTGGACCTCACCGAGACACCTGTCACAGGCCTCATGCCCAAAGAGAAGCATGGGCCATCCCGGACCCCCAGGAGAGGGCACCTGTGGGGTCAGGGCGCTGGCAACTGGGACTCACGTGGAAGAAACAAGAGAAAAAATAGTGCTGACGCCGCGGGGGCTGCGGGGTCCTCGAAGGCAGTAGGATGGGGAAGGAGGGTACCATGTGCTCTGAGTGGCTCAAGGCAGCAGATCGAGGGCCACAGGGTGGCAGTTCCCAGGAAGGGTTTTGAATCAACAGAGGGAAAGGATTTGTAGGAGCAGAACAATCCAACACGGGTGGGTTGCCTGTGGCTGGGAGCTCCCCATGCAAACCTGTTCTCCAGGAGAGGCCAAAGGGCCTCTGGTGCCACAGCCAAGAGCAGGCTGCCTGGTTCAAGCTCCCTGCCTCGGTTTCCCCTCGATCATAAAATGGAGACAGATAATAATGGTGCCTGTGTCACGCAGTGTTGACGAAGATTAAATGAGTCAATAAACATAACGAGCTGGACCCAGAGCCCGGCTCATGGGCGCACTCCCCAACTCTCAGACACTGTGGCTGCCTCGCCACCAAGGCTGGTGGAAACACACGAGGGTGAGCTTGCTCCCAACTGAGAGGGACCCAGGAGGCTTCCTGGGGAGGTGCTGTCTGAGCCGGCCCTGGGAGTGGGGAGGGTCGGGCCTGGGGAGCTGGAACGGGCCGTGGGGAGGTGTGCACGCCCGGGTGCAAGGCGGGGTAGAAGGCCCTGGCTTTGCAACCAGCTGCCTCAGGACCACTTGGACTCAACAGCCTCGTCTGTAAAAGGGGCCAGTGACGCCCCCTTCAGGGTGGTCGTGAATCATAAAGGAGGCCATGAAAACTAAGCATAGGAACACGCCCTGCAGGTCTAGGTGTAAGACTAGGGAAACAGGCTCACTCCAGTGCAACCACCTGCTGAGCGTCTACTGCACACATCATGCACTCTGACAGCCAGAGGAGAGACAAGGCAGGGCTGCTACCAGCAGCCAGTGTACGGGGACAGGCGGGCCGTCTGAGGTCTTCTGAGGTCTTCTGAGCCCTTGGGGTCTGGGTCCCAGCCACAGCTGCCAAAAGCCCTGGTGACAAATATGCGTCATCCATGCCTTAGGCAAGAGACCTGGGGACCTGCTTCAGGTGATCGTGCAGGGAAAGCACAAATGGAGGATGCCTTAGTGCTTTGGAAACTGCCAGAGGTGGGGGACAGAGCCTGGCACACAATGGACACCCAACACATAAAGGAATGGCCATTCAAGTGCCACACAGCGCCCTGCTCTGTGGGGACCTGGAACACCAGGGCTGGGGGAAGCAAAGATCAGATTAGGCATGAGAAACCCAGACACACTCAGACATCCAGATGGTGTCCAGACATCAGAACGAAGGCCATGGTGACCTTGAAATCGAGGTCACTCCTGCCTCAGCCAGGGGGCAGCAGTCAATCCCACAGTGTGGATGGGGCAGGACGGGGATGGCAGCAGATGAGGCACACGTTGACCCCACTGGCCAGAGTGGAAGAGAGGTGTTGACCTCGGGTCTGTTTGGGTCCTGGCCGTGAACCTCAAACATGTATGAACTCCTGAGCCAGGAGCCACCCAAAAAGCACCTCAGAATGTACAACATCCTCACACACCAGCAGAGACCACAGGCACAGACTTCTCTGCACCTCGACTTCCCCATCTGTAAAATGGGTACTATGAATAGTAGCTACTCTTAGTGGGTAGCAGGTAGAGGGTCGCTAGGAGGATCAGATGAGCTGACACAAGTAAACCCCCTGCAGACACAGAAGACAGCAGTGCTCGTGGGGTCTGCTGGACAAGGCAGGCCCTGGGAGGCAGCGTGGAGTGGCGGGAAGGAGGAGGGACTGCAGGTCAGATTACACCCCATTCTCCCAGTCACTCCAGGGCCCCTCACCTCCGAGCTTCACTTTCATATGTTAACCAGCATGGTCCCCAGGCCTGCCTTCTGTAATTCACAAGTTTGTCACAGAGATCAAACAGGATGGGCTGTGCCAAGGTGCTTTGGAAACTGCAGGGTACGGGGTGGGGGAGCCCCGTGCCCCTGGCATAAGCAAACTGCTCGCACATCCAAGTGGGGTGCAACTGCGGAGCCAGCCAGGGCCACTCCTCAACGCCTGGAGACCCACTCACGTCGCTCAAGTCACCCCTTTAAATCCAGGTGAGGGCCACCATTTTACCTTCTTCTTGTGTTTTGCAAAGAATGAGTTTCCAGAAGATCAACATCCAACTGTTCCTCAACCAGTGCCGCCTCAGAGGCCACCCCAGCTGTGGGGGAAGGCTCCTCCCACCCAGGCCTGACTGGAGCCCGCCCGGTCCCTCTCAGCAGCCATCCCTCCATCCCGTCAGGAGGGGACGGGCGGAGGATGAACACAAGGACTCTGGAGCCAGACCGCCTCTGGATCCCGGCTCTGCCTCGTAGAGCTGTGACCACTCTGCCTCAACTTCCCCCTCTGTAAAATGGGTCATACCGATTGTACGACCCCCGCTTGGAGGGCTGTTTGGATGAGCTCACATAGGTGAAGGGCTCAGAACCCCGTCTGGCACGTAGTAAGTGCTGCGTGTTAACCTTTTGTTATTGTCTGCTTCCTTCCTAGAACTGTTAGGTAAATATTTTAATGTTTGGTAAATGTTTATAACCTTTGTCTAAAAGAAAGTTTATGGGTGGGTTTTCCCTGTTATAAAAATAAGTAATACGTGATCATTTTGGAAGATGAAAAGAAAAAGGAAATTTTAAGAAACCACACGGATAACATCTTGGTGAGTAGCCGGAAGCTGCTGGGTTTGCGCAGCTGGGATCGGCCCAGATGAACACTGTCACATCCTGTCCTCTGTAGGTCATCTCTGTAGCTCAGCAGACCCCTCCTGGGGGCAAAAGCAGCATCTCACCCCCCAACCCCCAAGGCCACTCACCTTAAACCTCTCGGTGACACCCTCAGTGATGCTGACGGTGAACTCGGCTATTTTGGGAGGACGTGCTTTCCCTTTCTTGCGGTCAGGTTCATATTCAGTCTTAGTTTTCACGACCACCTTACCCAGAAAACAGAGAAGCAAAAGGTCAGTGGCACAGCCAGACGCATTCGGACACATCTGCCCAAAGAAGGGGATCTGGGAACTCTTATGTTCAAAGCCACCGCTTCGCCAGGAAGTAATCCACAAAAGGAACAAGAACAGGCACTACTTATTGGAACTCTCCTCTCCCTATGCCAGGACTTTTCAGAGAAATTACCCATTAATAATCCTGGTAGCAGCCCCAGGAGGGAGATACTATAACCGAGGGGCAGAGAAGTTAAGCTCACTGGCCAAGGTCACGCGGCTGATAGGGGGCAGGGCAGGAATGCAGCGTGGCATCTGACTCCTGACCCAACAGCGCTCCCTCCACCCAGCAGAGCCGAGGCCCGGGGAGTTGGGAGGATGCACCTACTTTGTCGTTGGTCTTTATGTGGTGCCATGGGTGGGCGTAAGGAGAGAAGCTCTGAGTGCACCGTCCACATCCCTCCAGGACTTGGCGGAAGGAGCAGGCCGCCAGCCCGCTGGGGAGGACTCCTTGTCTCCACCCACCATCCTCCACCATCCTCCTCTCTCCTCTGCCCCTGCAACTGCCCCCAAAGGGTCTCCCTGCCCTCACTCCCCTACCCTCTGCTGCGAGGTAAGAGCTGTTTTTCCAATATGGAAACCAGCCTTCACCTCTGCCTCACACAGACCCCAGCCCTGTGTCCCCACCAGCTCCAGATGGACCAGGATGCCCCGTGTGGCCTCCTCCCTGGGACGCTCCTGGTCCTGGCCTCACCAGCACTGCCCTTGTCACACCCTGTTGCCAGGGACTGTTTACTTCTCTATCCCCAGGGGATAGGGAGGTGTGCAGAGCAGTGTCGAGGGGTGACATATGTCTGATCCCCAAACCCCGCTCTGCAGAGCAGGTGCTGGGAGGGGCTGTTGGACAGGAGAAAGCCAGCCACCCCCACGCTCTTCATCCCCAAGTGAAGATGCCCCTTCCGTGGGTGGCCTATAGTTTGGGGAAGACACCTGCTCTCCAAGGCAAGGAGAATCCAGCAACTCAGGATGGTCAGCCCCAGGCAGGCAGATAGAGGAACTGTTAGCTCAAGCTGTGACCCCAGCCAGCCTTGGGGAGAAGGAACGGGGGGAAGTGGCCCGTGCCGCGTGTCAATGAAAAATGATCCCGAGCGCCAGAAACCTGTAACCTGGTAATTCCTGGCCTCATTCCTTTCCACACAGCTCTCCCACACTGGAGAAGGGGTGCCCACCCGTGAAAAGCACCTATTTCTTGAGGCAGTACTTGAGTGTCACCTTGCTATCCTCAAATCCCAACTGTACCCAACTAGCTGTGTGACCTTGAGCACACATTGGCCACTTGGAGCCATTTCACTCACCTGTGAAATGGGAACAAGGCTTATCTCCTCAGGCTCCTGTGAGGATAAGGAAACCTGTGGAACCCTCAGCCCAGCATGGGGACTACCCAGTATTCCGTCTGTCTGGATTCTATCTGCGTCTGTCACTGGCTGGCTAGGTGGTCTTGGACAGGTCCCTTCAGCTCTCTGTGCCTCCATGTCCACATCTGTACACTGGGGGTAATGTTGCTAGTAACCTCAGTGTTGTCAGCACATTAAAGGAATTTAAACCTGGAAAGCTCATAGAACAGTTCCTGAGACAGAATAAACAAGCATCCAACAAACATCAGGTGAGACTCCCTGATGTTGCTGCTGGCTCTGTGACTACTGCCACTGTTGTACCTCCAGCACCTCGACACTTGGTACACATTCTCAGAATGGATTCTGTTTACAACCCTACCGCATTACCACACCTCAGAAGCCACTTGGGGCAGGTGACACAGCCTCCCTGAACTGTGAGTATTAACAACACATTGCTGTTGTTCAGGTTAAGAGAGGTCTTGTGTGAGAGATGTCTGGCTCCAAGCAGGATGGAGTGAGGCACTGCCAGAAACTTCTGCATCCTGTAAGATTGTAACCTTCGGCTGAGTGACCTTGGGCATGGCCCATAAACTCTCTGATACTCAGTTTCCTCATCTGTGACCTCAGAAACCGTCTAGCCCAACCATCGGTCCCTGCTGGAATTCCCTTCTCTGGAACATCCCTGCCAGTTGGCCCCCTTTGTTTAAATATTTCCAGGGACAGGACACTCATTACCTTTTGGAGATGCCTAGACTACCCCTGGTTGGTGAATCCTCCACCTTGTATAAACCCACGGTGCAGACAGTTCTGGAAAGGGACAGACTGATGGCGAAAGAGGAGGCTCAGGACAAGCAGAGGGAATCACCTGATAGAAGGTGCTGCTTCAGGACACAGAATTCCTGGCACAGGCACCACCACTCCGCAGCTGAGCAGCTGAGGGGCCAAGGCAGGAGGGGGAGGTGGGGGCTGCGGGGCCAGGCTCTGCTAACTGGACAAGTCTGACGCCTAGACAGGGAGGGTGGAGCGGAAGCTGAGGCCTCAGACAGCCCTGCCCCTTCTGCAAAGCCCAGCCTGGACCAGAGCGCCCCAGAGGGGCTCCACCGAGGCCTGGGGGGCACAGGTGTGACCAGCTGAACCCCCTTTCTCGAACTGAAACACGTGCTGCAAGCCCCTTCCCTCTCCTGCCTCCCCCCACCCAAAACACAGACAATAGAGTTGGGAGAGTCAAAACCACACTGGGGAGCTGAGCCAGGCTCTCGAGGGTCCACCCTGGGAATAAAGGACCCTCCGCAAGGCAAGGACCTACCGCAGAGGCTCCCCCTACTCTTCCCGGCCCCCTGGCCAGCAATCACCAACTTGCCAGAATCTTCACAGAGCCTGACTCAGAGCCTCTTCAGCAGGTACCAACGAGACAATAAACCTAAAAGCACTTTGGGGAATAAAGTGAGCTTATTCGTGGCCAGGGTGGTTTTTAAGAAGCAGCGAGAGGATCAGAATGGATGCTGTGTTTGTGGTTTTAGACGTGAGTTTCGCCATACAATTGTCTACACTTCCAAAGATGTATTTGCCTTTTTAAGTGTTAAGTCTTGAAAATACTATCCTTAATGGATAGAAACTACTTGAGTGGAAGCTGTAGTCAAGAAAAGATAGGATCCTTTAAATTCAGCAAAAAACACTGGGGAAAGCCTGATGAATGGCTATTGCAGGTCACACTAATACCGAGGGGCCCAGGACTTATTTGGAAATTTCGCAGAAGGAACAAAGAGGAGGCCGCGTGGGAGAGCCCACGCCCTCCCGCACCCAGCGCCGGCCTGCCAGGGCTGGGCAGAAAGGGTCGGGGGGACAACTGAGCCCGGAAGGAGGGTCCATCAGGCCAAGGAGAGGGCTTCCCGCCTCCGTGGGGCACGTCGGGTGGCAACTGCACCCCTGGGGAAGACCCAAGGGGCAGCCACGCGCCCCTGGGCTCACGCCAGACCCAGAGCCCCTGGTACCACGGAGCAAGGGAGGAGCGGGGCAGCTGTGGGGCCAGGGACCGCTCGCGGACAAGACTCCCACAAAAATCCAGAAGGGACCTTTCCCCACCGCGTTCCATTGTCAGGGCGAGGCTGTCATCTCCGGCAGTGGCCCCAGCGTCACCCCATCCAGAATCCCGCGCGGGTGCATTGTCCTCGCCCGGGCTTCCTCCTGCCTGCCCGAGCCCGCCCCTGCTTCGCGTCCCCAGCGCACGCGGCGCGTTTCTTTTGTTGCGGTTTCGGTCCAAGATTTGGGGGTTCGCACCCGGCGGCGCGGGGGGCCTTTACCTTATCCGGGGGCGGGAACTGCAGCTGATTGACATCCAGGGGCGTCATCAGGGGAATGGTGTCGAAGCCATCCTCCAGCAGCGGCTGCTTGGTGCCCTTCTCCGCGAAATTGTTCCCCAACTTCACCATCGTTGCGGGAGACGCGAGGCTGCAGGCTGCGGACGGAGGCCCGGGCGGGAGTCACCGCGAGCAGGACCCGGGCGGGGCGGGCGCGGGCGGGCTCCCCACACCCCCCGCTGTCCCGGGCTAGTCTCCGGGGAGGGGTCGTGAGGACGCGGCGGTCATGGCCATAAGGGGGGGGCGGTGCCGTGGATCTGCAGACTCTCGTCGCCCGGGCGCAGGGGCGCTCCGCGGCCGGGGGAGGGGGCGCCGCCCCTGCCCAGCCCGACCGGACGCGTCCCTCGTGCCGGGGCCGCTGCGCCCGGGTGACCCGCCCGTCCACCCCATCGCCCCGCTCGGGGAGATGCGCATCCCCCAGCCCCGCGCGGCCCCGCCGGCCGCACTCACCCGCGGCAGGTCTGGCTCCGCGCTCTGAGCCTCCGCGCCGCCCGCTCCCGCTCGCAGCAATGGCGGAGGCGGCGCCGGGCGGGGCGGGGAGCCGGGCTGGCGGCCGCCCCCTCCTCCCCGCGTGGCCGCCTCCCGCCCGCCGCCCCCGGGGGCTCCGCGCGGGGAGAGAGCGGGGGCGCCTCCGCCCTGCCGCAGCGGCCGCACAAAGGAGCGCGGGGCCGGGGCGGGCCGGGGCAGGCCGCGGCGCAGGGGGTCGGGGAGGGGCCCTGGGGACCGAGCGACCCCCGAGGCGGGGTGGAGAGAGGTGCGGGCGGCGGCGCGCGGCTGGGGAGGGCGCGTCCCTGCTAAGGGTCACGCGTGGGCAAGGAGGACGGAGCTCCTCGGGGTGCGGGACGCGGGAGCAGCGCTCTCCGGGAGCCGGGGCGCGGGTGCCCGGGGAGCGGGGCGTATTCAGGGCAAACAGGGCGGGGAGAGGTTTCTAGGGTCTGGTCGGAAGAGGAGGCGGGGGTCCCCCCCACTGCGGCCGCCACCCAAGCATCCTGCGCACAGAGGGGGCCGCTTGGGCCATACCGGGACCGGGAAGAAGAAGGGAGGCGGGGTTCCAGCCTGACCCGCGCCCCTCACCCCCGCCCCCGGCGCGGCCGCTGTCGCAGCTGCCCGGATGAGGGCCCGTCCTGCGGCGCTCCAAGCCGCCCTGCCTGCGGGACTCACCAGATGAGAGACTGCGGGGTGTGTGCGAGCGAGGTGGGCGTGGGCCTGCGCCGAGAGCAGGGTGGCTGCTGCCCGGGCGCCTGGACCACGCTTAGGGCGCTGCCAGGGCGGAGCAGGCGTCCTCCAAAGTCGCTATTTTCACACCCTTTGCGCAGATTTCCCCTTGCACTGCCGAGGGTCCAAGGCCATCCGCCTACTGAGAATGACGGGAGACCCCGGGAGTGAACCGGGAGAGCGGGAACAGCTGCCGCAGTGCCTTGAGCCAGCCTCAGGCCCACTCTAGGAATTTGCCATGAGTGCCTGATTTCAGAATCCCCAGGAGGGCCAGCCCCTTTTGACAGGTGACCCAATAGGCTCCTCTTAACTCTCCCCAGGTCTCCAGCAGGGTCTAAGCTGCCCTTGGCAGCAGGTCAGCCTAGCCAGTGCCCAGGCTCTTGGCCACCTTAGGTAGGCCCAGCAGTGCAGGAGTCTCAGGCTCTGGCCCCTGCCACCGAACCACCTCGGGGAACCACTGAAGCCACCTCTCTGGCACTTTGATACCTTCCTGCAGCAGGTAAAGAAGAGTAGTTAGAAATCTGCCCAGGCACCAGTGTGCAGGTGACTCACACAAGGGTCAGGAGAAACCCTGTGCGCTTAAGCAAGGGAATGGCTTTGTCCCATCTCAGGCCCAAGCGTTTTGCAGAACCCAACGTACGCACACACGCACGCTGCGGTCAGAATCCCACACACGGAGGAACAATCTGGAGCCTTTCCCTCTCCCTTGAAGACTCCACCGACTGAGGAGGACAAACAGGCAAGAGGACCCAGGTTGTCCCCGAGGCAGACGGTGGGCAGTCCAGTTTCTGCTTGCTCACTGTTTGTGCTGTCTTGAGTCTTGACTGGTGCTGGTCGCTGGGACTTTGCTGTTTCATTCTGTGTTGTTTCCTTCCTCTGCCAATTAAGCCTGGGCCCTGTGAAGGGCACAGGCAATACAAAATGTACCAGACACACTGCCTGCCTGCAAGGAGCTTATGGACAAGGGAAATAAAATGGCAAGTCTCTGGGCCGAGCACCGGGCCTACAGGAGGGAAAGGCCACGTCTACTGCTAGTAGGGGTAGGGAGGGCATCAGGAGGCTGTGCATAGAGTGTGCTCTTCCCACAGGGTGGCCCGAGAGAGAGGTGTGTGCAGGGAAGGCATTCCAGGTGGGGGAACAGAACGTGCAAAGGCAGTGTATTAGCTTCCTGTCACTGCTAGAACAAGTAACCACAAACTGGGTGGCTTAAAACGAAAGAAATGTGTTCTCTCACAGTTCTGGGGACCAGAAGTCCAAAATCAAGGTGTCAGCAGGGCCTCACTCCCTCTAGAGGCTGTGGGGGAAAGCCTGTTCCTTCCCCTTCCACTTCTGGTGGCCCCAGGCATTCCTTGGCTTATGGCGGCATCACTCTGATCTCTGAACCCACATTACTCCAATGGCATTGCCTCCTTCTCTTCTCCGTGTGTCTCTCCCTCTGTGTCTTTTATAAGGATGCTCGTCGTTGGATTTAGAGCCTACTTGGATAATCCAGGATAAGGTCCCTTTCTCAAAATCTTTAACTTAATCACATCTTTGCTGTATAAGATAATATCCACTCTCACCAAGTAAGGTAACAGGCACAGGTTGCTGGGATTAGGACATGGCCATGTCTTTTGGGGGCCACCATTCAGCTCCCTGCAGGCATTGAGCCTGCAATGGTGCGGTGATTCAGAGAACCCAAGTAATTTACAGGGGGCTGCAGAGATTAGATTGAAGAGGCCACAGTCACATAAACGGGAAGGCTGAAGCTGTGATGATGTTTGTGGATGCAAAGGTGTCAGGTATTTGTACGTGTACAAAAAGTGAAATCACCAAGACTTGGTCTCCCCACTGAACCTGAGCTTCATCCTAACACCAACAGTTTGATTCCAAGTGCCACAAAGGATTTTTGACACATATTCATTTTTCTAAATGACTCTTTTAGGGATACTTCCAAGGTTACTGATCCCAGGGACAGACCGATAATTGCGTGGGCAATTGAAGTAACTCCTGCCCCCAACTCCCCTCCACAGGGCAGCCATATTCTGCTTGGTGACACTCAAGGCCAACCCTGTCATTTCAAAGTCCAAGCCTTTTAGCAACTTCCCTTGTCCCACTGGTTGAAGTCCAGACTGTCACAGCAAGAGGCAATGTGACACGGTGGCTAAGCCATGGCTTGATTTTGTTTTCTTGTTTGTTGTTTTTGGGGGGGGGTTTTGAGACAGGGTCTTACTCTGTCACTCTGGCTAGAGTGCAGTGGCATCATCATAGCTCACTGCAACCTCAAATTCCTGGGCTCAAGCGATCCTCCTGCCTCAGTCTCCCCAGGTGCTGAGACTACAGGTGCACACCACCAGCCCGGCTAATTTTTCTATTTTTTTGTAGAGACGGGGTCTTGCTCTTGCTCAGGCTGGTCTCGAACTCCTGAGCTCAAGTGATCCTCCCACCTTGGCCTCCCAGAATGCTAGGATTACAGCGGTGAGCCACTGTGCCCAGCCCATGGCCTGGTTTTGAATCCTCTCTCCCTCTTCTTGGCTGTGTGACTTTGAGCAAATTGCTTAACCTTTCTGTGCCTCAGTTTTCCCATCTATGAAATGGAGATAATAACACCTTCATCACAGTGGTTTTGTAAGACTCAAATGAGCTATTATTATATTTTTTAAAAGACAGGGCCTGTTTTGGCTATATTATTGCTTTGACCTCTAATTCTATACCTCTGTCGTCTCTATTCTTAGCAGCCTATACTGGAGCCAGGGCAAGGCGATGGACACTTTTCATGGTTATATGGTTAGTGCTCAGAGTAACTAAGGTGACTCTATTCCCCAGAGTCTGATGAGCCTCTTTGTAGCTCGGAGAAGTCCAATGACGAGTCCCAGGCCACAGAGTTCCCTGCTAAATTAGGACAGGCTGCAGGCTCTAGTCAGGCCTTCCCATGACCAGCCTGATCCCTGGCACAGGTGAGTGCTGCGCTGGGTGAGTGGCCACCCAGGGCTGTCAGCACATGGAGATTCAGTGGCAGCTGCAGGAATCAGCTAAGTTTCTGCCCCGTGTTTCTGTAGCTGGCCATGTTGATCCAGAAGTGCTTCATCCAAATGTCTTTTTTAAAAATTGAGATACAATTCATATGCCACAAATATCACCATTTTAGTGTACACTTTAAGGTTTTTAGTATACTTACAAGGCTGTCCAAACATTACCACTAATTCCAGAACATTTCCATCACCCCATAAAGAAACCCTGTACCCAAGAATCAGCCCATCTGGAGGGAGTCATCCTGCCTCTCCTCGAACCCTGTACTTTAGTCAAACTCTCCATTCCCCAAGCACCTGCCTTTGCAAATGCTGTCTCCTTTGCCCAGAATGCCTCCTCCCACCCCTTTGTCCATTTGGCAAACTCATACTCATCCTCCAAAGCCCAGACCCAGTGTCACCTCCTCTTTGGAGCCTGGCCTTTCTTTATGCTTCTCTGTCCTAGGGTCTGGGTGTTTACATCTCTGTCTAGATCATGAGCAAATCCAGGCAGAACAACTACATCTTTCATTTCTATATCCTCCACGTCTAGAACAGAGCCCAATACACACTAAATAATCAAGAAATGTTTGTTCAATTGAATAGGCATCTTTATTTTACACTCACAATAAATTCAGACATTTAAACATCAGGTGTGTAAAGCCAAGTTCTAATGTGTAGTAAGAAAATTCATGGTCTAATTCAAACTGAAGGCAGGGTTGCCCATGACATCCTTGTGATATTCTCTCTCCTGGACTTAACCTTACTGCAAAATGCTCATTTGTGGAAAATGCCAAACATTAATATTTAAAATACTTAATATATAAATGAAATCATAAACACAATTTCTAATGGTCTCCAGTGTTTTATTTACCTTTGGATTTCCCAGCACTTGGATGCATGAGGAGCTCAGTAAATGATTAAGGAATGAATAGACTATGTTTTTGTTTCTTTGTTTATACTCATAGAAACTGAGTTAATGCTATCATGGGGCTCAAAGTCGTTTGATGACCTATTGTATATTTAGACAGAACTGTGTGGGTGTGTTTTGTTTTGGGTTTTGGGGGAGGGTTGTTTGTTGTTGTTGAGGCTTTGCCTTATAGTCTTCATGAACCGCTCAGCAATTCATAATTTTCCCAAATTATTTCTAAGATCCATTCTGCTTTGGCTGTGAAGCCCTTGACCTTGGGGGAGCGTGAGTAATAACAAGATGGCCAAAGGCTCTGGTGAGTGGCCCTCTATGGACCTCAGTTTCCTTATCTGTACATTTATGGGAATGATCACATAGGTTTTCTTTTTTTCAGCTCCAAGATTTCGGTATATAAGAAAAGGTTTTTAAAGTGCTCCTCATTTGATTCCCATTTTTGGATTCAAGATCAGAGCACTGCAATTTTTGGTGATCCATGGGCATAGAGTCAGCAGAAGTTGATTTCTTTCTGGTTGATTAATCACCTCCAAGATGCTGGTAGCTCCAGATTCCTACTGCCTGCCGTTTTCCTCTCTCACAACACAGGCTGTTTCCAAATGTGCAAACCTGTCCAACCTTAAAATTAAGGCCATTAGAGCAGAAAAATATTTAGGACAAGAAACATCTCCCTGTCCAGCTGGAAGGACCCTGAAAGGATATTTAGCATTCCCGAGGTTTTCCATAGTGAGGAGGGAGGGGAGCAGGAGAAGCAGCACCCCCAGACATAAGACAGGTAGTGGAGGAAGCAGGAGTGTACTTCCAAAGAGCACATCCAAGTTACCTCTTGAGGGGGTATCAAATTCAGAACATAAAACTCTACAAAGTCCTGTGGGGGTGGGGTGTGGAGTGCAGATTGAGTGAAAAATTATCTTAGGATCAAGGGTTTTTCAGAGGTTGAGTAATCCTCTAGCTCCACACCCCCGTTTTACACCTGGGCCGGCAGGGAGTCGGCATTGTCGACACTCATTGGGCCACTCAGAGGAGGAGTGGAGCTAGGCACGGTGGCTCACACACTGTGGGAGGCCGAGGTGGGAGGATCCCTTGAGGCCAGCAGTTTGAGACCAGCCTGGGCAACATAGTGAGACCCTGTCTCTACAAAAAATTTTAAAAAGTAGCCAGCTGTGGTGGTGTGCACCTTGCAGTGAGCTATGATTGGGCCACTACACTCTATCCTGGGTGACAGAGTGAGACCCTGTCTCTAAAAAAAAATTAATTAAAAAAAAAAGGAGAAAATGGAGCCTGTCCCTGGGCATCTGGCCTGTTCAGTTACCCCCAGTGAGCAATGCCAGGGAACTCTCAGGCCAGGCCAGCCTCCTCCCACTGCAGCTAACCCCCTGCCCTGGGCACCCTCTCAGCCCGGGGTGCACCAACGGTGCTGTGCGCCCATCTGCCCTGGGCCCGCAGACCCTGCCTTTAGGACAGGAGATGACCTGTATGGACCGTGGCCTGCTGCAGTGGACTGCCATGCCCTCTGGCCAACCAGGCTGTGCTCTCCTGGCTCCTTTGGGCGGCCCCTGTCCCTCAAAGAAGGCCACTCCTCCTCCAAGGCAGCCTCGGCTCTGCCAGGACCCTGGCACGCCCTCCCCCCTGCCAGCTCAGGCCACCAGGCACCCCTCTGAGCCCCTACACGCTGGCCACACCTTCACAAACAATCCTTTGAAATAAGCCTCCTCAGTGACCCCACTTTAGCTGTCCCCTGTGACCTCTTGGCATCTTGACTGGTACAAATGCTGAGCAGAACGTTGTTTGCTCCTAGAGCCCAAGAGAGAAACCCCTCCCCGGCCCTCCCGCAGGGGGATCCGGTGACCACGCGACAGATACCGCCCCTTCCAATGTCTTTTTTTTCCTTTTAGCTTCACAAAAATTCTGAATTAGAAGGGGCAGGTATTGTTATACCCACTTTACAGACAAAGGAATAATAATAATAGGTTGAAAGGACATATTAATAATAACAGCTACTGCGCAGTGAACACTGGCGGAGCGCCGAGGTGCTTTCTAGGTACTTCTCCCAATCCCGCCATCCGCGTTCTGGGGGGTTCTATTGTCATCCCACCTCTCAGATGAGGCCCCCAAGGCTTGGATGGCGTACGCTTGTTAAGACGATGCTGGGAAGGTGTTGGCAGAAGGGAGAAAACCAGACCCTCCAAGAACACGGTGGAAGGGTAGACCCCCAGGCAGAGAGGCAGCCCCTCCACCTCCCAGGCCCGGCCCTGCCCTCACGCCAGCTGTCAGGAGGCCTAGCTATGCTTCCGTTCCCCTCCTGACTCCAACAAAGGGGGCAGGGGTCCCCTAAACCTGAGTACCCGCCTCTGGCCCTGAGTTTGTGCCGGTGCTCACGCCCCTTCCTCCTTGGCAAGAGAGGCATGCCAGCCACGTGGCCTTGGGCAAAGCACAACCTCCCATCTCAGTTTCCCCTTCCACAAAATGAGGGGGTTGGGCTAGAATGAAAACTTAATTCTCCTCTCTCTCAGAAGTCCCCCTCTCATTTTGTTCACTGTCACCATGACAAGAAAGACCCAGGATAAATCAGAGCCAAAGTTAGTGAGGGCACGTTGAGGTCGAGCAGGTGAGGCGATTGCACGCGACCTGGGGAATAAATTACAAGGGCCATAGAATTTCTTCCAGCTCTTCCCCTGCTCTGTTCATGAGTGTTCCAGTGTCCCCCAGCACCAGCTAAGTGCCAGGTTGCGCTTGTAGCAATAACTCATATTAAATTATTTAGCCGGTAAATGATTATAAAAGCACTTTGCCAAAGTAAAGAACCACAGAAAGGCCAAATTCTAATAACAGTAATACCACCGTACGCTTGAATTAATTATTGAATTTTTAAAAAGCCCACAGATGGATGAATGCAATTCATTTCATGCTTTGTGGAGCCAAGGTCCCCAGGAGAGTGTCTAAAATTCACAGGTTCCCCGGAGCGTGCTGGAGATTACACAGCACAAGGCTGAACTGCATTGCAGGCAGCCCAGCGATGACCTAATGGGGCATTTCTGGCTGGAAAGTCTCCATTCGTGCAGCTGGGGCTGAGATTTTGGAGGTCCCCCTGGCCAGCCCTGACCCACAGGCCCTGGGCTGTCCTGCGATCTCTGGCCGTGGTGTGATTTTTTTTTAACATCCGCAATTTGTAACGTTTTCTCCCCTCTTTTCTCTGGCCCAGCTGGGGGGTGGGGGTGGGTTCCTCATGAGAGGGTTTTCCAGAGATTGAATTTTGGTCCCTCTAGGTCTAATTTTTCTCATTTAGGACCAGAGTCATTCTAAAATGCAAGGCAAGTTGTCCTGCCTTCTGAAACAGAGGACACTGGAAAAAATTTAACATCTTCTTGAAGAATCAGGTCAGCTTTAAGCATAGCCACTTCCAAGCTGGGCCAGGTGCCAGGGGCAGGGGCCGCTCGCCCACGCTCGATGTCCCCTGGCTGCTTGGCTTAGGTAACGCTAGGGTCTGCTTTGTTGCTGCCCCTGTGGCTGCTGTCCCCGTCCAGGGGCTGCAGCGCAACCCTCACTACTCACCCCCTTGCCCCTTCCAATGTGCTGCTTCTAATCTGCTGTGAGCAGAGAATCCAAATTTCCAAACTTACCAGAATGAGCTCTGAAGGAAGGAGTAAGGATGCTGTAGTGCATGAATAGTGCACCCCTGCCAAATACCCGCCCACCCGGAACCTCAGAATGTGACCTTATTTAGAAATAGGGTCTTTGCAGATATAAAAGGGTAAGGATCTTGGGATGAGATCATCCTGGATTTATGGTGGGCCCTAAATCCAATAACTGATGTCCTTATAAGAAGGAACAAAGGGAAACACACAGAGAAAGCCACATGACAAGAGAGACAGAGATTGGAGTGATGTGGCTACAACCAAGGAACACTGAGGTTTGCTGGGAGCTGCCAGAAACCAGGAAAGAGGCCAGGAACAGATCCCCCTTAGAGCCTTCCGGGGGAGCGTGGCCCTGCTGACACCTTGATTTTGGATTTCCAGCCTCCTGAACTGTAGGGCAACAGATTTCTGTTGTTTTAAGCCATCCAGTTTATGGTAATTGGTGACGACAGCCCTAAGAAACTAATATAGAGGCTCTTTTATATGTTTTTTTTACACATTATGTTTTATATATTTCATATGTGGACATCACATGCATTGTAGAGAGTTTTCAAAGCATTTTGCAAGTGTGAATTTCTGTGATTAAAGCTCAGAGTGAAGGTACACGGGACCTGCTCAAAGCTGCCATCCATACCTGGTGGCCTCCACAGGATGAGGCGGGGATTAGGGCTTGATGTCTGCTTGTCCAGAGCCCTGTATGGGACATCATGCTTCTTCCCTTGAGAGGAGTACTTCTATTTTGGTTTTTAGAATCACAAACCTGCATTTAAGAGCTGGGATAGAATGTAGAGAGCATCAGTCCAGGGCCATGGTTCTTAAAGTGCTGTCCTGGAATGAGCAGCATTGGCCGTACCTGGGAACCTGTTAGAGATGCAGATTCTCAAACCCCACCCAGACCTGCTGCATCAGAAACTTTGTCTTTTAATGAGCCCTCTGTGTGATTCTGATGCACACGTAAGTTTTAGAATCATTGGTTCTGGGTTTATAAACTGGGATGCTGCAGGCCAGGCTATACTTGTTTGCATACTTTAAAAAATGCCTTTATGAGAAACATTTAAAAACCAGATTTCAAGCTGGGCATGGTGGCACATGCCTGTAGTCCCAGCTACTTGGGAGACTGAGGCAGGAGGATCGCTTGAGCCCAGGAGTTCAAGGTTGCAGTGAGCTGTGATCAAACTACTGCACTCCAGCCTGGGCGACAGAGCGAGACCCTGTCTCAAAAAACAGAAAACAAAAAAACAGATATCACAAAACATCCAGACTTCCTGCTTTATTCTGAAAAATTAAGAGATCTGACAACAAAGACATTCTCATGTGGCAAAAATCAGCTACACAAGGATATTGGCTGCCCCCCTCCCACACCCTCTATTCCCTCGCCCTGCCTTAGATGGGTCTGGGCTTCACTGGGCTACCTAACCTGCCAGGCTTCTGTAGGCACTTGAGTTTGAGACCTTAATCTAGTCCAATACCTCATTTTACGGGCAGGGGAAACTGAGGGAGACCCAAGGGAATGAACAGCTTCCGGGGGCCATGCAACGACACTTTCTGCCGGGTGACCTGGCAGCTCAGAAGCCTTTGCAGGTACTCGACAAAAACACAAGAAGCTCATGGGGGGACCTGGGGAAACTGGGGTCCCATCCTGAGGAACTCAGCTGTGGAATTAGAAACCTCTCGTGGTGCCACAGTCCAAGCAGGAGAAGGTGGAGAGGGGCCAAGGCCATGGAGAGAGACGGCAGGGAGAACCACAAGAGGTGGTCAGAGGATGGCCGTGAAAAACACCAGACAATATAAGTGTGGACGAGGACGTGAGGAGATTGGGACTGTCGTACACACGTTGCTGATGGGAATGTAAAATGGTGCAGCCACTGTGGAAAACAGTCTGGCACTTCTTCAAAAAGTTAAACATGGAATCACCCTATAACCCAGCAATTAAGAGGATTAAAACACACGCTCACAAAAATGTGTACATGAATGTTTATAACAGCATTCGCCGTAATAGCCAAGAAGTGGGAAGAACCCCAATATCCACCAGCTGATGAAGGGATAAACAAAATGTAGTCTATTCGTGCCCTGGAATGTTGTTCAGCCACAAAAAGGCATGAAGCTCTGACACCTGCTACAGCACCAATAAACCTTGAAAACATTCGGCTAAGTGACAGAGGCCAGACACAAAAGCCACACGTGTGTGATTCTGCTTATGTGAAATGTCCAGAACAGGCAAATGCATAGGGACAAAAAACAGCTTAGTGGCTGCCAGGGGCTGGGGGGAGGGAGAAAGGGGAGGCAACGGCTAGTGGACATGGGGTGTCTTTGGGGGATGGGGAAAGTGTCCTAGAAGTAAATAGTGGTGACAGTTGCACAACTCTGAATGTATAAAAAAACCAGGAAATTGTATGCTTTGAAATGGTGATGTTTTACGGAATGTGAATTACTGTATTTCAGTTTTTTAAAAAAGATGATGTGGGTGAAGGGGTGGGGCGTGGCGGTGGGGGAGGGTGAGTGAGAAGCGAGCAGGGCGAGGTGGCCTCTGAGCCCCAGCACGGAGCCTGCCCTGGGCCGGGCTTGCGCCCACACTGCCTCAGCCGATCCTCTCCCAGCCGGGGGTGGGGTGGGGAGGCACCCTCACCTCATTGGCTGCATGTTGCCTGTAGGTAAACTGAGGCTCAGGAAGATCAAGGACTGGCTCAAGGTCGCACAGCCGGGAAGGGGAGGTGGGGCTGGGTCTGTCTGTCTCCAGTTTCCTGTACCTACTCCGTCCTCCCGTCTGGCTTGGGAACTCTGCAAGGGCAGAAAGGGGGGCTCGTTCATCCCCTGGCGTGGGGCCTGTTCCGACCCCCACCTGCCACCTGTTCCTTCAACTGCACCCAAGAGACGAAATGGTAGGATGTGGGGGGAATGCGGACCGCGCCGCTCATTGTATTCTCTGGGTCATCTTGGCTTCCGAAGATTGTTTTTAAACCTCCAACAATGACCCTTAAATGTGAAATGAAAATGTTTTCCCAGCAAAAGATGCATCCATCCGTGCGAAATAGGAGGCTGAGCTGTGAACGGCTCGGGCTCATGGTGCTCCCGGCTCTGCCTCGTGTGGAAGGAGATGAGATTTATAAATGATACAGCTAATTGTATTTTTCTACAAGATTAATTTTATTGTCCCATTATCTGCTCCTTCTGAATCCATTCGGGGGTGGATTATGTCTTAGCTTTCCTCTCTGGAGCTTTCATCAATAATTAGGTCACCTTTTAGCCAGGAGCCCTTGGATGCCTCGGGCCAGGGAAACTTCCAGCAGGAACGGAAACCCTTAGCCTGTCACAGTGTTCTCCCTGCTACTGTCTCAGGGGAGAAATGTGCTTCTCCATCATCTTCTGTCAGCAGTGACAGAGTCAGCGTGTGTTTGAGGTTTACTAGGTTGCAGACACTGTGCTGGGAGCATTTTTCATGTGTGTGAAAACTCACAACAGCCTGGAGGTCAGGGCTGTCTGCCCGTTACACAGATGAGAAGGCTGAGGGTCACCTCTGCAGGACAGTAGAGCATGCAGTCCTCTAACCACCGATTTGAACCCGGAACAACTTGCCCCAAAGCCAATGCTGTCCCACCCCAGCACAAGGGCAACTCTTACTCCAGGGTTTGGAGAGTTGGAGGCTGGAGTTCCACTCTCCCTTGATCTTAAAGATAAAAGATGCACCCTTCTAACAAGGTGCGTCAGACACGTGAACATTTGTTAGCTCCCCATTCATTTTGGTTGGTAAAAGACGGGGCAGGCAGCAGAGGCAGGGTTGGAGACCAGTGGTTGAGCACCAGCTACGGGCCACACAGGCCCTATTGCTTATCTCTGGCCCTCACCACCATTCTGATGGGTAAGTCACATTTTCTTCTGTCTTCCAGAGAAAGTAGCGAAGGTGCTGGGCCAGACATGGAATGATGGCTCATCAATTGGGACCCAACAGTGCATGTTGAGCATTTAGGATGTTTATGATTTTTCACAATGATAAGTAACACTATAATGAATATCTTTGGGCATGTACAAGTCTCTGTGCACATCTTTGATAATAAGTGTTGGTATAGGAATTCCCAGAAATGGAATTAGTGTTCAAAGGGTATAATGCCTTTGATCGATTATCTAGTAGAGAGGCTACGAAGCTAAATTCTTGGTTTTCCAGCCTCCCTTGCAGAGAGGGGTTCCATGCGACCCCATCCTGGCTGATGGGCACTATTTGTAAGTCTTCTGGGGGTGTTTATGGTAAAGCTTTCGTCTTCCTGTTGAAGAGGGACATACAAGTCTGGTGCTGCCCTTCATGTTTCTTCCCACCTTAAATGCAAAAGTAACGTTTGGGGCCACAGTCACCTTCTGTCCATGAAGCTACAAATCTGACGACGGAAACCAACCCTTAAAAGTGTGGTCATCTCTGAGCTGACTGCACTATACCAGCAACTAGACACGTCTTGCTCTGTGAGCAAAGTAAAGCCCTATTTGCTTATGCCCTGTTGGGGTAGGATTTCTGTTGCTTGAAGTTGAGCACATTCCTGAGATCGGCTCAGGCAGGTGACTGGTGGCAGGGATGTGGGCTATCCCCAACATCCATTCTCCCTTCTTCCACTGGAATAAATATTTCCTCCAGGCGCATGTCTGCTCAGAATAAAAACCCCATTGTCCTGCCTCCCTTGCGGCGAGGTGTAGCCCCGTAACTATGTTCTGACAAGAGGGAAAAGAACAGAAGTATGTGACAGCTTCTAGTGACCTTCTGAAAGGGCCAGTTGGTGCACACTCCTTTCCCCTGTCTTCTCGTCTCTCCGTCCCTCCTCCTGCCTGTTTTGTGGCTGCCGTCTTGGACCACAAGGATAAGGGCCCCCGCTAGGACGGTGTGGCAGGGAGCTGGGCCCCTCCCTCCACAGCCCTGGACCACTCAGCTCCAGACTCTGTATCCAGCTCTCCCGTTTAAGCCAGTGTTTGGGATTTTCTGTCACTCACCTACTTCCAACTGTGTTAGTTTCCTGTTGCTGCTGTAACAAATCACCACAAGCCGAGTGGCTTAAATAACACAAATATATTCTCTTACAGTTTTAGGGCTCAGAAGCCTGAAATCGGTTCACCGGGCTTAGGGCAAGGTGTTGGCAGGGCTGGTTCCTTCTGGAGGCTCTGAGGGGAGAATAGTTTCCTCACTTGGCATGGTCACCCACATGCCTTAATTTGTGGCCCCTTCCTCCGTCTTCGAAGTGCATCCCTCCAATTTGTTTCCCCCTTCGCCTTGTCCTTTCCTCTGCCCTGATTTCTCCTGCCTCCGTCTCACATCAGTCTCGCCCCAACAACCCAGGATTGTCTCCCCGTCTCAGGATCCCTAACCTAATCCCATCTGCAAAGTCCCTCTTCCCGTCTGAGCTGCCATTCACTGGATCCGGGTATTAGGGAGTGAACATATTTGGGGGCATATTGTTCAGAGTACCTCACTCTTATGAACTGCATATTTGTGTCCTCCCCCCAAATTCATATGTTGAAGCCCTAACCCCCAATGTGACCGTGTTTGGAAACGGAGCCTGCAAGGAAGTGACAAAGGTGAAATGAGATCATCAGGGCTGGGCCCCGATCTGACAGGGCTGTGCCCTTGTAAAACAGGCAGAGACACCAGAGCTCACTCTCTCTGCCATGTGTGGACACAGTGACAAGGTGGCCCTCTGCAAGCCAGGGAGAGCCCTCACCTGAAATGTGTGCTGCCGGACCTGGGTCTGGGGCTTGCGGCCCCCCGAGCTGCGAGAAAATACATTCCTGCTGGGTGAGCCACCCAGTCTGCGGTACTTCGTTACAGCAGCCCTGGCAAACTAGTACACTGGGCTTTTTTTTTCCTTCAAAATATTAAGGGGGTACAGATGTTTTCATTACATGGTTTGAGCCAGAGCTGTAAATGTGCCCATCACCTGAATAGTGTTCATTGTACCTGTTAGGTGGGTTTTGCCCCTCCCTGTCCCCCCTCCCCCCTGTTGATTTCCAGTGACTTTAACTTCCCTCTGTGCACTTATGTGTCCATCAGTTAGTTCCAATTTATTAGACAGTACATGTGGTGCCTATTTTTCCATCCTTGAGATACTTCACTTAGGATAATGGTCTTCAATTCCTTCCAAATTGTTGCAAAAGCCATTAATTCATCCTTTGTTATGGCTGAGTAGTACTCCATGGTATTCATATACCACATTTTGTTAATCCACTCATGAACTGGTGGGCACGTGGGTTGATTCCAGTTCTTTGCAATTGTGAATTGTGATACAATTAACATTAGAGTGCAGGCGTCTTTTTGATAAAATGACTTCCAGAATAGAGAACCCAGATATAAAACCATCTACCTGTAGCCACTGATCTTTGACAGCAGAGACAACAACGTAGACTGGGGAAAGGAAACCCTATTCAATAAATGGTGCTGGGGAAAATGGACAGCCACATGCAGGAGAATGGAGCAGGACCCCTCTCTCTCACCACTCACAACAATTAATTCAACATGGATAAAAGACTTAAATGTAAGGCATGAAACCATAAGAACACTGGGCTTTTAAAATTACTGGTAGCCATAATTTTGATAGAAATAGCACAGATTTTTACACTTCCATGAGTTGGATGACTGCAGTTATGCAGAAAATAGGACCCTGATTTGAAAGTCTGTAGACTGCCATCACACACACCTCTGGGGTGTTTGGGAAGCATCATGGGAATCAGAGCAGCCTGAACTCAACCCCAGATGCACGATCCATGACTTCCTGATGGTGAGTGAGCAGGTGTCAGTGTCCTCATCTGTAAAATGGGGCTGGCGATCCCAGGAACAATGTTGTGCAAGCAAGCTCAGCTTGGCTCAGTGCCCAGCACGGGGTGACTTAGGGCTCGTAGTGTTCAGCTCATGCCCTCCATTGTCACCACCCCCACTCCTGACCCAGTCATCCTGCATTGCCCTCATTCATTCATTCAATAAATTTTCCTGAGGGTCCGACCTTACAAGTCAGGCAGAGCACAGGGCATCGGGAACATAGAGGGGAGTAGACACAGTCTCTGCCCTCCACGCCCAATCATAGAAGTGCTAGTTTCCTTCTCTAGAGGGTTGGCCAGTCTCTCCCCTGGAGAAATGTGGAAAGAGCTCGGGCTTCCCAGCTGGAGCCCTGCTCAGCAACACCCCACTCCACCCTGGGGCTGGGAGCGCCGCTCCCTCACCCATGGACCAGGGGCCTTACTGCTCCTTGGCCAGCCCTGGCAGGCCCTGGCTGGAATGAAATGAAAACTAATCAGCACTTTGCAAACTCACAAGCACTGTGGACATAGGAGGAAGCACTGCGTTTTTTCTGAACAGTAATAAGGAGTCTTAGCCTGTGAGCACTGATCACGGGTCCGTCAGGCCCTGTCCTTGCCACTTGTTTGGGTTATCTCTCGTGATTCTCACCACATCCTCCATGACAGGGACTGTTAGTGTCCTTAATCTACAGATGAGGATGCTGATGTCCAGAGGTTCCCTGCGGCCCCATGCGTTGGATGACTGTAAGAGTGTGTGGACCTCTTCAAACCAAGGGCTCAGTGGTTGAAAGTGGCTTGATCCAGTGTCTGGGAGGCTGGAGGGGGAGGGCCAGTGGCAAGGCCCTTGAACCAAAGCTGTGCCCTGGGGGCAGGGGAGAGGGTTTGGATTCTACATTCAGAAAGTAATTTTTTCAGGCTATAGGACTGAAAAAAGAGGAATCACTCAGATGCACTCGAGCCAGTGAGGAAGAAAGGAAAACAAACCCACTCATTCCCAAACCATCAAGAAAGGAGGCATTTACCACGGTTCATGGCGGGGGGTCAAGGAAGTGAGGAGCGGGGAGTGGGGCTCGTCCAAACCCATCACAGGGAGACATGTGCCAGGCCCTTCGAGAAGCTTAACACTCCCAGAGGTAGAGATTTACTGCTCATGAAGATCATTTCACCCATGACAAATTCGCAGCACGGGCCATGTCTTCTGGAGTGGGATCCAGTATGTGCTAGTAAAGCAGCACCTACCGGAGACCACCCGGTGACATAATGACAGTCACTCTGCTCCCGGAGTGTGCTGGGCCCAGCTCCAGCCCAGGTCTGCCCCAGTGACCCAGAGTGACTCCCCTAAGCTCCACAGGGCTTCTGCGTCACGGTAAACACCTGAACTTCAGTAGCTTCTACACAGAGATGAAAAACCAGAGTCTTGTCCTTCAGTAAGATGAAAGTGCCAGGGTGGAGCACGAAGGATGAATGGGCTGGGCCAAGGCAACACAAAACCTATCAGGGCTTATGCTAATCTCTAGGTCAAGCATTCTAAGGTGCATTATTATCGCATAATTACATCAAGAAGATGTCATTATCCTCATTTTATTCCAAAGGATATTTTGGTTCAGAGAGGTTAGGTGTCTTGCCCAGGTCACACTGTTAACAAAAGGCAAAGCTGTCTACAGAACAAAGTCCTACTGGGAATAAAAAAAAAAAAGAATAGAAAAGGCAAAGCTGGAATCTGAAATCAGATGTTCTTCCCCCAAGCCCCATGGAATCCAAAGGAGATCTCCGAAGTCCCTTCCGGCTCAAACATTCTACCGTATGAGGATTCATTGGGGCAATGAATCAAAAATACATTTTTAAGTGAAGATTTCAAAAGCCTTGTGTATTAGTTTCCCATGACTGCCGTAACAAGTTACCCCAAACTTGGTGGCTTAAAACAATAGGAATCTACTGGGTGTGGTGGCACACACCTGTAGTCCCAACTTCTCGGGAGGCTGCGGTGGGAGGATCGCTTGAGCCCAGGAGCTCAAGGCTGTAGTGTGCTACGATCATGCCTGTGAATAGCCTCTGCACACAAGCCGGGGCAACACGGTGAGACTCCATCTCTAAACAAAAAAAAAACCAAAAAAACCCGGGAATTTATGCTCTCACTATTCTGGAAACTCGAAGTTCTAAATCAAGGTGTTGGCTCCCTCCAAAGCTCTCGGAGAGGGTCTCTCCTTGCCTCTTCCAGCTTTTGGTGGCTCCAGGTGTTCCTTGGCTTGTGGCTGCATCACTCCGATCTCTGCCTCCATCTTCACATGGCCTTCTCTGGCTCTGCATCTTCTCCTTTTCTTTCTCTTACAAGGACACTTGTCATTGCATTTAGGGTCCACCCTAACTCCAGGGTGATCCCATCTTGAGATCTTTAACTTGATTACACCTGCAAAGACCTTTTCTTCAAGTAGGGTCACACCCACAGGTTCCAGGAGCTAAGATGTGGAGTTATCTTTGGGGAAGGGGCATCATCCCGCCCAGCATACCTGGGTAGTGAGGAGGGAATGTGGCCCTCCCCTATTTTGTCAGAGGCATCCTGGTGTCCACAGAGAGAATTAGCATGATTGGAGCAGGGACTTATGGAGAAGGAAATTCACCCTATCATGGTTCTGGAGGGCAAAAGTCCAAAATCAAGGTGTCATCAAGGCCATGTTCCATCTGAGAGTCTGGGTAGAATCCTTCCCTGACTTTTCCTAACTTCCAGGTGGCCATCGCTCTTTGACGTTCCCTGGCTTGTGGCTGCATTGCTCCAATCTCTGCCTCTGTTGTCACATGGCCTCCACTTTATGTCTGTCTCAGCTTGTTATAAGGGTATTTGTCGTATTGGATTAGGGCCCTCTCTAATGACCTCATCTGTACCTGATTATGTCTGCCAAGACCCTATTTCCAAATAAAGTCACTGCTTTGGGAAAAACACTCCCCACACCCTGCTTTCCTCTAAACTCCAAAACAATCAACACAGAAGAGGACTTCTGTGGCCAAATGTGGGGATTTTCCCCACACACCAAGCAACGGACACCACCCCCTAATTCAATTCCAACACTATCTACCCGGAGATGGTGTCAGATCTCACAGGGTGAGGGCTCAGTCCCCAGGACTGCCCCACCCCAGAGACCAGTTGCAAGTCCAGGCCTCCCGAGCTTCTGACTGACTGGCTTCAAGTTGGGGTTCCCACAGTCCCCTCCCTCTTTGGGTGCGATTAATTTGCTGGAGAGGCTCACAGAACTCAGGGAAACACTCACATTTACTGATTTATTGTAAAGGATATTACAAAGGATACAGATGAAGAGGTGTGTAAGACAGGAATGGGGGAAGGGTGCAGGGCATCCATGCCTTCCCTGGGCAGCCACCTTCCAGGAACCTCCTCGTGTCCAGCTATCCAGAAGCTCCCTGAACCCCGCCCTCTTGGGTTTTTATGGAGGCTTCATTATATAGGCATGATTGACAGCGTGTAGACATGTGACGCTGATCTAAACCCAGCAAGGCCTGTCTGCCCGATTCTGCCTGGCCTCCATGGGTGGCACGCCTTCTTCCAGGGTGTGGGCAGGACCCTGTCTGGAATGAGACCCTTTAACCCACAATCAGATTAGAGTCCTGCCTTGGGCAGGTGGAGGAGGGCAGGAGAAGCTCAGAGAGAGATTCTATCTCCTGAAGCCCAAAGTGCCCCAACATCATAACAAGGACTGTGGGGGTCATGAAACCCCATAGGAGCCGTGGAGGAAAACCAATATACATATCACAACACCACAGTCACATTCACTGGTACCAAATATTAGAACCAACACGATCCAACCACAACACGTGCACTGTAAGCCAAGTGTCCAGACAGAACTCTCGATTTCCACCCTTGTCCCGACTCCAACCCTGTCTACGACCAAAATAGCAGATTATCTGGTTTCACTTCTGTACTGACCTACTCTCCTTAGATGGCTTTAGACAGGATCTAGGCAACTTAAAAAAAATCTGCATTTACCAGAGCCCCTTGCAGCTAGGTTCCAGATGTGACTTGTATTCCATCGGTGTTAGGGGCTGCATTGTGTCTCCCCAAATTCATATGTCAAAGACCTAACCCCAGCACCTCAGAATGTGACTGTATTTGGAGACAGAGTCTTTAAAGAGGTGATTAAAGTAAAATGAGGTCATTAGGGTGGACCCTAATCCAGTATGACTGGTGTCCTTATAAGAAGAGGAGATTAGGACAGAGACACACACAGAGGGACGACCATGTGAGGACACAGGGAGAAGCCTCAGGAGAAACCAGCCCTGTTGACACTCCATCTTGAACTTCTGGCCTCCACTACTGTGAGACAATAAATTTCTGTTCTTTAAGCCACCCGGTGTGTGGTTCTTTGTTATGGAGGCCTAACATGGTCAGCCAGAAGCACCTGCCGGAGACGTGGGTTTGGACTAAGTGGGGAAAGAGGCAGCATCTCCTGAGGCCTTTGCTCTGTAGGGCAGGGTGTTCCCGGAGCTACCAGGTGGACAAGTGTCTTCCGTCACCGTCTCCCTGGTTGTGGCTAGAGTGGTTTTACGGTGGCCCAGTTCAGCAGTGCTGCTCCTGAAGTCACTCCTGCTCCCTGGGCCATCCTGACAATTGTATCTGCATCGGATTCCCTATTTTAAATCGCCCTCTGCCTGAAGAACCAGGAGCAAGTTGTCCTGCATGTGAAAGCTAGCAGGTGCCTGCTCTTCTCCTGTCTGCTCCATTGAGGCATGTCCACAGCCAAGACCTAGTAATCACCCTCGACTCCTCCATTCTCTCAGCAGTGGACGAGCCAGCCCATCAGCGAATCCTGTCACCTCTGCCTCCTAACACAGCCCATGCCAGCCACGCCCCCAGCCGCCAATGCCCTGCTGTGCGCACTCTGCCCCCATGGCCATCCTCCCAATGCAGCCTGAGTCTTCTTTTGCTCTATGATGTAAACAAAAGTCCTTTTGTTTCTTTTTAAATTCATATACAAGAAAGTTCACTTTTCTGGGGGGTACAGTTCTCTGAGCTGTGTAACCACCATCACAATGGGAACCCAGAGAACAGCCCCATCACCCCCCACAAGTCCCTCTCTTTGCCCCTTGTAGTTGAATCCTCCCTGCCCCTAACATCTTGGCAACCACGGATCCACCCTCTGCCCCCGTGGCTTTGCCTGCTCCAGAAGGTCATATAAGTGGAAGCATCCAGTGTATTAGGCTGCTTGGGCTGCCATGACAGACGTACCACAGACTGGGGGGCTTAAACAACAGACATTTATTTTCTCAGTTATGGAGCCTGGGAGCCCAAGATCAAGGTTCTGCCGATCTGGTTTCTGGTGAGGGCTCTCCTCCTGGCTTGCAGACGGCTGCCTTATCTCCACGTCCTCACATGGCGGGGACGCGGAGGGTAATGATCGCGCTCTCTGGTGTTTGCCGTTTTCCTTGGTGAAGTGTCTGTCAAAATTTTGCCCATTTTAACAATTGGGTTGCTTGTTTTCTTATCAATTTCTGAGAGTTCTTTTTTATATTCTGGATACAAATCCCTTGTCAGATGTGTGATTTGCAAATATTTTCTCCCAGTCCACAGTTTGTTTTCGTCATTTTTGTAAAAGTATCTTTCAAGGAGCAAAAGTTTTTAATTTTGATAAAGTTCAATTTCTCAATTTTTTTATTGACTGAATTTGGTGTCAAACCTAAGAACTCATTGTCAAACCTGAGGTCACAAAAATTTTCTCCTGTGCTTTCTTCTAACCCTTTCATAGTTTTACATTTTACATTTAGGCCTATGGTGCATTTTAAAGTAAGGGATTTTTTTTTGGTTTTTTTTTTTTTTTTTTGAGGCAGAGTCTTGCTCTGTTGCCTGGCTAGAGTGCAGTGGCGTCATTGTAGCTCACTGCAACCTCCAACTCCTGGGCTCAAGCGATTCTCCTGCCTCGGCCTCCCGAGTAGCTGGGACTACAGGCAGGTACCACCACGTCCGGCTAATTTTGTCTATTTTTGGTAGAGACAGGGTCTAGCTCTTGCTCAGGCTGGTCTTGAACTCCTCAGCTCAAGAAATCCTCCCGCCTCAGCCTCCCAGGGTGTTAGGATTACAGGCATGAGCCACTGCGCCAGCTGATAAATTTTAATCTAGTAGTAACCCCTTAGAACGTGCACTTCGTCTGCCCCTGACGTTTCTCCTTTCTGGGCATTCTCAGCACTTCCGACTGCTTTCACCTAGCTTGTCCCTTCCTTTCTGAGCTCTTACCTTCGACCCCGCACCACGATGTGCACCTGTTTGTTAATATACCCTCCCAGTGTGGGTGCCAACCGACTCTGGATTTGGGTTCTGCGTGAGAGGCGTGCACACACAGCTCCGGGGGTGGCCGGGAATCTCCACAGGTGAGGTTACTCGTGAATCCTCCAGACAAAGGAGGCTTGAGGAAGGGCAGAGAGAACATTCCAGAAGGAGCAGGTCATTGGCACATCTGAGCAGAGCTGGGTGGGGCACGTGGGAGGGTGAGGAGCTCATGCTGCCGAGGGAAGTGGAGGCCAAACCAGAGGGGCCTTAAATGCCAGCTGTGGCCAGCTGAATCACGGCCCCCACAGGTAGCCAGGTCCTCATCCTTGGGACCTATAAATGTTGCATTATGTGACAAAAGGGACTTGGCAGCTGTGACGAAGTTAAGCATCTTTAGATGGAAAGTGTATTCTAGACTATCCAGGTGGGCCCTAAAGGTAATCACAGGTGTCCTTATAAGGGAGATTTGACACAGAAGGAAACGCCTACATGCCTACTGAAGCAGGATGCTTAGCTGCTGTCTTTGAAGACAGAGGAAGGGGTCACCGCCCGCATACTGCAAGGAGGCAGCTCCCAGAGCTGGAGAAGGCAGGAAGTGGGGTCTCTCCCAGAGCCTCTGGAAGGAGTGCAGCCCTGCCGACACCTTGGTTTAGGCCCCATGAAACTCATCACGGCCTCTGACCTCCAGAACTGTAAGAGAATAAATACCTCTTATTTCAAGCCACTGAGTCTGTGGTAATTTGTTACAGCAGCCACAGGAAACCGATACACCAGGCTAAGGCGTTTTCAACTTTCTCCCAGTGAAGTTCTGAGCAGCGGTATGTTTTAAAATATGGTGTATTAATAGGAAATTTGAGGTGCAATAAGGCCAATAGATCAGGAGACGACTGCCACTGAAAAGGCCGTCTGTGAGGCACAGTTCCCGAGAGAAGGAGGCAGGCTGGGCCACGGCGGCCACACGGGGAAGCACCAGGCTCCGTGAGCGGGAAGGGGCAGGGCAGAGCTGTGGGCAGGAGCGTTTATTGTGGTTTCTGCTGGGAGGAACGGGCAAGGCAGGGCAGGTAGCTGTCCGGTACCTGGCCCTGGGGTGATCGGGGCAGGCGGACATGGCCGCAGAGTGAGAACCCCACAGAGGAGGTGGGTGGGAGTGTGGACTCAGGTTGGCTGGCTTGTGTTTGAAAAGTGTGGCCGTCGGGGGGGGGGGGGGTCCTCTGAGGAGTGGGGAGGGGAGGAGGGAGGCAGGAGGCCAGGCCCGGTGCCTCAGGCGCATTATCAGGTTGCCCAGAACAAGGCCTGTCCAGCCCATTCATGGAGGGCAGATGTTAAAGCATCACATCTACAGAAGCTACAAACTTGGGGAACAGGGGTGTGATGCATTCAGGTGTGTCTCAGCAGGGGCACGGTGCCAGTGGGGTGGAGGAGGGACTCCCTCTGGTGGCCAAGCAGGCACAGGAGGCTCTGTATTCAGTAGGTGCATACATCACCCCTGCACCCCTTCTGACCAGGAAAGCTCCTTGGTCCCTCCCAGCACCTCTTAAAGCTGCCGCTCCCCGCCCCCCCCCCCCACCCCCGTGTCGCTGCTCACACTGTTCTCTAGTGGGCGCCCCCAACCCTCCAAGCCCATTGCCTTCCACGCGAGCCCCCGCCCGCTACAGAGTGCCAACGCCACTCTGCCCTCCGAGCTATCGGCCCCGCAGCACCAGCTAAGGTCTCTGTCCTGGCACTAGCTGAGCCCTCACTGTGTGCCGCATGCCACTCTTGGCAAAGATCAGGAGGTTGGCTCCAACGCAACTGCCAGCATCTGATCATTTTGACTTACAAAAATGGCAATTTAATATGGTTCCACCTAAATCCTTCAGTTAATCCTTAAAATAATTGTATAAGTTAGGTGCTCTTTACAAGTGAGGATACTGAATCTTAGAAGATTTAGGAACTCACTCAAAGTCACAAAGCTCATGTGTTAGTTTCCTGCCATTACAAATGGTACGGCTGCAACAGCAAGTACCACAAACTGGGTGGTTTAAAACAACAGAGAATTATCCTCACAGTTCCAAAGGCCAGAAGCCCGAAACCAGAGTGCCAGCTGGGCCACCCTCCCTCCAAGGCTCCAGGAGAGAATTCCTCCGGACCTCTCCAGCCTGGGGTCGCTGTCGGCAGTCCTGGGCTTCTTTGGTTTGTGGCCGCATCACTCCAATCTCTGCCTCCATCTCCACATGGCGTTCTCCTCTTCTGTGTCAAATCTCCCAGTGCCCTTCTCTTATAAAGACATTTGTCACTGTGTTTGGGACCCACCTGGATAACCCAGGATTATCTCATCTGGAGATTCTTAACGGCACCACTTTACTTTCAACTGAAAAGTATCTGCAAAAACCCTATTGCCAATAAGGTAGCACTGACAGGTCCCAAGGATTAGGACGTGGATACATCTTTTTAGGGGCCACCATTCAACCCACTACAGCTCATAAGAGGTGTCACTGGGTTTTGAACCCAGAGTATCAGATTCCCGTGCCCACACTCACAGCCATAATATAATGCTGATGCTCGGGTAGAATGTGTTTTCACCCCTCCTCCCTGCCTAACTTGCACTGTGTTCACATAACACACATGTGTGTGGACGTGGCTGTGGTCACATCCAAGGCCCAGACCTCAAATCACCCAGCAGTCTCTGCCCCGCTCTTCCGAGTATTTTTCCACAGTGTATACTAGTATTTCTCCCAAGTGTATACTAGACACTTGGGAGGTTTTTCTTATGTCTTTAATTTCTCAGCATAAAACAAGTCTAAAGATAAACATTCACTGCTTCTTATCAAAGAATTCTGACAACCACATTTAGGAAGGGCTTGTGTTGACACGGGCATGAGTCTCTTGGTGGCAGAGCATTTACCAGGGAGCTCCCAGGTGCTGGGGCTTGCAGAGGACACAAAACTGATGCTGGCTGATTCCTGACATGGGGACCTTGTTTGTGAGGGGGCGTGCATGTAACCGGTCCCATGAACTAATTTCAATGACCTTTATATGTTTTTTTATAATCATCTCCCTTAACTAAGTGACATTTTGAGTTGTTTCCCAAAAATGGTGGATTTTGTGCAAGACAAAGCAGCTGAGATTCTGAAGGCCCTTGGGCAGACTTCCTGACACCAAGATTCACCACCTACCTCCCACAACCTGCCCCCAATTCACTTAGCCCCTTGTTAGTTATACCATGACCTGGCCCAAGGCATGGGGCCCCTCCTTTAAAAGCCCATGATCTCCATTAGGGGAGATGGACTCGAGGCAGCTTCTCCCAGCAAGACATCTGTCGTACTAAAAAATTCCTTTCTTCCGTGATAATCCTTGTTGTCCCAATAATTGGATCTTTGTGTGATGAGCAACTTACCTAGACTGAAACCCCTTTGCAGTTTTGACAACATGCACAGCTCACACAGAATTAGTGGTGATCCCAGGCAGAGGTGGTCATGACAGATTAAGTGAGCGAGAGATCTAAGAAGGAGAACCATTTCCAGGGCAAGAACCAGCACCTTGTTTCCTCTTGACCTCGCTAAATCCCCTCAGTGCTTCTTTGCAAAAAGTATTATTATTCCCATTTTAAGGAAGAAGAAAATGGTTCAGAGAGGCTGAGTCATTTGGCCAAGGCCACACAGCCACAAGCGGTGAAAGTGGGTTTTGAACTCATGCCCTTTGACTGTTTATGCTGGGAGCATGGTGGACAGAGGCCTGGAAAGACTGTCATGGAGAAGGTGACAACCATACAGAGCTCAGGGTCCAGAGTCCAGAGCTCAGGGTCCAGAACGCTTGGGTGTGTGGGGCTGGACGTGCAGCCCGTGGTAGAGCTTAAATGTCAAAGCCACAGGACATCCACACTCCTGGAGGATGGTTTTGTCACCGAAAGCTCGGCACTTATCCCCGAGGCCACATCATAAGAATGAGGACAAGTGGTTTGAGGAGAAGGAAAGAGAAGCTTATTAATGTGCCACAAATGAGGAGCTTGGCAGACGCCCGTCTTAAAGTACCAACGTCCTGCCTCTGAGCAGGACACAGAGCTTTTAAAGGGGAGGTTTTCAGCTTCAGGATATTGCTGTGCAACCATAGTTGATAGTTCTGATCCATCCCATCTTTGGCTAAGACAATCTCGTGACCTCTGCCCGGACAATTCCCTTGAGTCATCTCCTGTGGTACAAAGAACAAACGACACTTCCCTGACCCTCCTGACCACTGGCCAGGGGCAGGGATGCGGGTTTTAATTCCCAAAAGGAGCGGGGGAGGTTTTAGAGAGACAGAAAACATTTTCACCCTTTTCCGGGCCATTCCCCCATTACAATTTGTGTGAATTTTGCACAGTGGGTCGGCAGGCTGAGGCTGGGGTCTCTTCCCTGCTGCAAGTCCTGTGTTTCTGCAAGCAGGCCGTCCCCACCTCTGCAGTATTCTGTGGTGTTAATGCCTCACAGACAATAAATTAAGATTTTAAACGATAAAATTGGCATTTGGACTCTAGTCATGTGCAAAGGGCTCAGCTTCAGTGAGCTGTGAAACAAAGCGTCCTTGGTTATGAATAAACAAGGTCCTTGCCCCTTCCAGGGGGAATGGCAGATGGGGAGATGGTGGAAGGTTACAACGCAGGGACAGTAAAGGTCCCAGGGAAGAAATAGCATGGGCTGTGGGGCAGTTCAGGAGGCAGCGACATGCATGTTTGTTTATTTAACAACACTTAGGTAGCACTACCCTCAAGCGCTTTACAATTAGCTCCATCTACTCGAAATAATTAAAAGGGTCAGATTCCAATTTTAAAGAGTTTATTTCAGCAAAAAGCTGGGAATGGCCATTCAGGGATGTACCACTCCAGAGAAGCAGGGATAGTGCTCCAGAGTTAGAAGCTAAATTCTTGCTTGTATAGAAAGAAGACAAAGAGATTTAACAAGATTACAACATTTTCCATACAAGCCTGGTCTACAAATTACAACAAATTAATTACTGTTTGTTTTATTTTCTATGTGCCTTTTTTTCTTTTATTTATAGCTGGTTTTCATTTCCTTTCCAATTTAAAAGAGTGTACTTAACATTCCACCTGAAGGCACTGGGATAGCCCTGAAGTGTGTGCAAGAAAGGTGAGAGACAGGTCAATCCACAGTGAAAGTCAACAGCGAGAGGGAAGGGTCTTCCCTGCTGCCCTACGACATTTTACAAAACAATGTAGATGAGGAAAAAGACTTAATTCAGACAAACAAAAGCTTACAGCTGCCTGTCCCATGACTCAGGCCCCATAGTTCACATTCCTTTAAGGCTCAAAATAATTTAGAGTTCCAACAGCTTAGATTTTGAATTACTTATTTGCACAACTCTTTTGGTCCTCTGACACCCTATGAGGAAGAACCATTCTCCCCATTTTACTGAGAAGAAACTGAGGCACACGAAGGTTATTTGCCCAAGGTCATACAACCAGTATGTGGCAGCAAGGGGACCCAGGTGGCCTGCTCCAGAGTTCCTGCTCTTACCTGTGGCTGAACTGGCTATTCATTTTGTGACATTCTTTCATGGAAGCAGAATTCAATTTCAGGCCCTTGAACTCTGGGTTAGGAGCTTGGCTTCCCCCAAGAAGCCTCCAGACATTGAGATGATTAAGTGATTGTAGCTGACATCTACTGACCTGTTACTTGTGCTAAGCACTGCCCTGCCCACCAGTTCAATTCTCCCATAAAACCCAATGCAGTTGAAGATAACATGGTGCAGCCATTTTGGGAAGCAGTCTGGCAGTTTAGCAAAACTTAAGCATAGACTTACCATGTAATCCAGCAATTCCGCTCCTGGGAATACACCCAAGAGAACTGAAAACAGGGACTCAAACAGATATCTGCACACCCATGTTCACGGCAGCACTATGCACAGTAGCCAAAAGGTGGAAGCAGCCCAGTTGTCCATCTACGGATGGGTGGATAAATAAAGGAAGGAAATTCTGACAATGCTACATCGATGAACCTTGAAGACATTCTGCTAAGTGAAATAAGCCAGTCACAAAGGACAAATAGTGTATGATTCCACTCATGTGAGGTACCTAGTAGTCAAATTCATAGAGACAGAAAGAAGATTAGGGTTAGAGGGGCCAGGGAGGGGGGGATCTTGGGGAGTTATTGCCTAATGTGCACAGAGGCTCTGTTTGGGGTGATTTGGAAATAGATAGTGCTGATGGTTATGCAACGTCATGAATTAAGTGAATGCCAATGAGTCATACGCTTAAAATGGTTAAAATGGCAAATTTTGTCTTGTGTATATTTTACCTCAATTAAAAATACCCAGTGGAATAAAATCGATGGTTATCCCAGTTTTACAAAGGTGCACAAGGAGGCCTGGAAGGGGTCACATGCCCAAGGCCACATAGCACCCTGCCTGGCAGAGCACACCTGTCTGGGTTAGACATATCTCTGCAGCTCCAACCCGGCAAAGAGGCCCCGGGCATGGGAGAGAGGGGGTGGCGGGAGGGCCAAGGCTGGGAGGGGCGGGGAGCCGGCTGAGCAAAGAGGCGCAGGGACCATGGGACCATGGGACCAGGACCCGGAGAGCTCAGCGTGGGAGTGGGATGGGTATATGTGTGTGGGCAGGTGACGAACTCGGCTTTCCAGATTTGCACTCAGGGAAAGTGCTCCTGGCAGAATGAGATCTTACCCCAAAGGCAGGCAGGGATATTTATGGTTTTGCCCTTATCTCCTCAGATTGCCCCTTTCTGAATCATAAAGGCTCAGGGAGGGAGGGTGGTGGGGGGAGAACAGAGGCCACTGAAGGCCATTGGTGATTTAACGCCCACCTTTGATCTCATTAATATGATGCTGCAGGCGGGGCAGCCATTTTCCTTAATTGTAAAGAGAGAGCCCAGCCTCATTCCATGTTGCTCATATTCCTGAGGAGGCCCCAGGGTTGTCACCAAACAGTCACAGCCCCGTGTGGGTGAGGCGTGGCGGGTGGACAGGGCTTGGCCTGGCCCTCGGAGGCCCTGGCAGGGCCCCGGCTACCGACAGGCCTGGGGGCCCTGGTTCCCCTGAGCCGGGAGTGGGCTGGCCCACGTCTCTGCTTCTCTCCCACCACGGGGTCCTGGGACCGGCAGGGTGGACCCTCCATAGTGCCAAGCTGCTGGGAGGCTGTTCCCTTGGCTTCCTAAAGAACAGGCTCCTCCTCCTCCACCACTGCGCTCCTGTGTCACCTCTTCTGGAAACCCCACGCAGGCCCACAGGGAGAGCTAGCTGCCCCCTTCTCCTCTGTCTCTGTCTCTCTAATACGCCTACCCTGGTGAGAGCGGGAACCCTTTGTGAGGAGGGGCCCACATCAGTCATCTCTGGAACTTGTCAGGCCTAGTATCCACTGGCAGGTATAAAATCAATATTGATTGAAGTGAATTGGATTAAAATGAAACACTGAATAAAACTGAAATTAATTGAAATGAATTATAAGCAGCTGGCTATAGGTGTATGTAATAAGTTGAAAGATGACCTCCAAAAAGAGAAGTTCACATCCTAACCCCTGGAACATGTGAATGTGACTTTATTTGGAATAAAGGTCCTTGCAGATGTAATTAAGTTGAGGATCTTGAGATGAGATCATCCTGGATTATTCAAGGGGACCCTAAATCCAATGACAGTGTCCTTATGAGATACACAGAACAGAGACAGACAGAGGAGAAGGCCACGTGACATGCAAGCAGAGATTGGAGTGGTGCAGCTACAAGCCAAGAAATACCTGAAGCCACCAGAGGTTGAAAGAGGCAAAGGATTCTCATCTAGAACCTTTGGAGGGAGCGTCAACCTTAAATAATGAGATTCAGAAAATATGATTAAGTATAGAATTTAATTAATTCCAAAACTTGAGAATGGCCACCCAGCAAAGCACTGACTCCAGATGAATGTTGTCAGCATTTCCAAAGTGGAGACATTAAGGTTTCAGTGATTTAGGCAGAGACAGAGACGTTCCAGCAGGATTACAACATTTTCCATACAAGACCAGGTGTATACATCACAGTGATATGATTGGTTATGTAACAGAGAAATGAGTAGCTGCCCCTCCTCCCATAGATATGGAAGGGTAATATTGACAGGGGGGAATATGTAACACAAGAAATGGCTTGAAAAAATGGCAAAAATATTTTATGTCTCTTCAAAACATCCCCCACTCCTTTTGAAGAACTAAGACCTGCATCCCTGTCTCAGGCCAGTGGTTGGGAGGGGCAGGCGAATGTCTTGTTCTTCGTGCCACAGGAGATGGCTCAAGGGAATTGTCTGGGTGAAGGTCATGAGCTCATCTTAGCCTAAGATGGGATTAATCTGGGCAGAGGTCACAAGATTGTTTTAGCCAAAGATGGGATTGGTCAGAACCTTTAAAAGCTCTGTGCTTCTGCTCAGAAGCAGGACGTTGGTACTTTGAGATGGGAGTCTGCCAACCTCCTCATTTGCTGGCAAACTAATAAACTCCTCTCTCCTTTCTCAAACCACTTGTCCTTGTTCTTCTGATGCAGCCTCAGGGACAAGTGCTGAACTTTCGGTAACAGTTACAGACATTCCAAGGATGATTCCTTTATTACGATGTGTGGAGGGACAATGATCTAAGCAGATCTTATCTCTGGCGCTGCTTGGTCTTCTTAATCATTGATAGAAAGAAAAGCAAAAGTTGCAGCCTCGTGCCACAGGACTCAGGTCACCTACCCACATGCCTCTTGAGGCTCAGGATAATTTAAAATTCCAATAGCTTTAAGTTTGAATTATTTTAAGTTTGAATTATTTAATTTCACATTTCCCCCTTTTCATCAAGATCTTTTGAAGAAAGTATCATAGATGAACTCGAATAGTTCTGGCTTCTTTTATGCTCGGGAACTTAGTCCTGCCTCAGGAGGAAGTCTCTTTTCTAGAGTGTCACGTCCCACGTGCAGTGGTAGGAGGGTGGGGGCGCATTTGTCAGGCTGTAAAATTTGATGGGGCATAGGCCGAATTTATAGCAACACCAGAGAAGTGACTTTGTTACCTGAGTCAGGCTACATGGCTGCATTTTCAATTAATGGAATTCTTTGAACAACTATTAATTTCGTTTTTTTCGTTGTGTGTTGACTCCATTGCAAACAGGCACCACAGCAGCAATGAAGTCAAAAACAGGACAAAACATAACAAATGATTATAATTCCTAGAACGAGTAACAGCTTTTGCCCCCAAGTTCCCCAAGATCCAAACCAGCAGCTTAGCCAACTGTTTAGAGAGAGCGTTGGATCTGAAAGGCTAGTTATTTGGGTTTTCATATCAGGCATTAACTTAGCAATGTTATCTGATTCATCTGGGAAATAGACACAACACTCAGTTTTTATGATAGTGCAGATTCCTCCCACCCTAGGCTGCAGTGAGTATGTCTAGATCCACGTGGTTCTGTAATACAGCCTTTCTCAACTACTTTCTAAACTACTTCATTGTTTAATAATGAGATACCCATGCAGCTATCATTTACCACCTTTTTTGTATAATTGATTAGGGCCTCTATATTCCAAATGACACCCTCCATACCCAGTTGTGGCAGAAAGATGGAAGCTAAATGATCATACCAGTGGAATACAGAATGAGCCCAGCAAGGTTGTAAATGAGGAAGATTTGCAGGCTTTGAAATGGTATGAACTATTTGACCTTGTGCACAGGCATAACCCAAAGAGCAACATCCTAACCATGTGGGGGATAGATTGGTACTGCACAGCCAAGACATTTCATTTGGAGGGAGCCAATAAATACCCGGTCACTGTGCCCATGCAGTGGCATGCCAGTCAATGCTTTGTAATATAATGGTGTGTATGCACTCTTCCTGGGTATCCACCCCACACCTCTAGTGCTACTGGGCTGTGCATCTTTGGTGTGATTCTTTTGTTCCCAACATTAAGGGGTGAGCTGACTAAGCTGGCCAAAGGAGGGGGTAAGCCAGGTAAAACCATCCCAAATATGTGTTATACTATCCCAAAATCAAGTTCTCTTATCTCTCAGTTGGGGTAGCACCAGTATTAAAGCTAACAAACTGGTTTCTTTTACCAAAAAGTTCTTCCCATGCCCTTCACTTTGTAAAGTATAATATTAATATGTTGCTGGACATATCTTTAGTGTTAAGCACTGATGACTTTTTAAAAAACACAGATATGTTTCCGATATTTTACCCAATCTTGTCCTTGGAGAGGAGATACCCACCATGGTAGGCCAGAACCACTGGAAAAGGGCATGAGGCTGCGTACCCAACGTGTGTTTTTCTCTAATCTATTAGCATTGCCCTGAGCCCACTGCTAGAAGAGGTTTGTTTCATGGGCAACCGCTGGTGATGGTAGCAATAAAACATATGAACTAGAGATGAAAAGAAAGAAATTTAGTGAGAAGTTGCAAAGGAAGACCTTTCCCATCTATTAGCGATTATTGATATTAAGCATTCATTTAGACACAGGCTTGGTCCGGTGTCTTGGGAAAGCTGACTGCCTCAGATGGCATCATCTTGTCCTTTTTGGTTCTGGAGAGTTCAATTTTGATCACCAGTTTGAGATGAAGTCCAATTTGGCAAAGCAGCATTCTTTAGATGGGTGATGTATATACAGGACTCGATTCCTCTTAGCTTAGTGGTGCAAGGGTTGGTTAGGAACACCTGATAATGTCCCTTCCACTCTGGTTGGAGAGAGTCCTTTACAAGATGCCATTTCCCAGAAAGTCAAATACTGCAGATGTGGCAGTGACTGTATACCTTATGAGCAGCAGTTGGAGCAGGTTTCCAAAAATATTGTTTTCCCTACACAGTCATCTTATCAGGGCTCCAATGAGTTAAATCATGTACGTAAGGAAGATGACAATAATTTGGTTAGAAGTATGGGTAGACCATTTGGTCCGTACCAGAGCCCAGTCTTGGAGGAGTACGTTCCCTCTTTTGTTTCCCAATTTTCTTGTTCTGTTTTTGGAGCTTTGCATTGAGCTAATTTCATATCAAAATCAAATGTTTCCTTAAAAGCTAAACTGGGTTAACTTTCTTGTAATGTTAAGGGCAGTCCTTTTTCCTATACTAACTGCTAGTTGATTTCCCTTGCTTCCTGTAGTGTCTGACTTTGAAAGACCTGGAATCCCACAATGGCTACTGATATGGGCAGTAATATGACTCTTAATAATTCTGAAACATAGTATCCATTTTTCATGGGCTGACAGGAAGAAGTTAAGAATCCTCTTTGTTACCATAGCATTCCCATAGGAACTACTCAGGAAGTGTATCTGCTATCTGTATAAATATTAGCAGTTACTCCTTTTGCCAGTTGACAGGCTCTAATTAGTGCTGTTGACTGCTTGTTGAGCCGAGGTCGCTCCAGGAAGAGAAGCACTTTCTATTTCTTCAGTCAAAGATGCTCTAGCATAACCTGCATGAATTCTAGATTCATCTTTTAAGTAAGATCCGTTTGTAAATCAAATAACATCAGCGTTAGTAAGGGGGCTTTCTCGGAGGTCTACTCTCGGAGAGAGAGGCTGGTCAGGTAGATTATGCCATCACGCAGCATCTCACCTGAAGACAGGCAGAAAAGCGCAGGACTTAGATTGTGACATCTAGAGGTTATAATACGGGAAGCAGAAAGAACTTCATAAGAGCCAGTCTACTAGCTGAGTAGTTTTGAGCGGGGTGCGAGCTTAGAAGCGCTTCCACAGAATATGGAAGGAAGATGGTGAGGGGAGAGCCCATCTCTATTTCCCGTGTGCTTGTTTGCAAGGCAGTAGCAGTTACTGTTGCCATGCAAGGTGGCAATCCTTTAGCCACAGGGCCTAGTTGCAAATGCCAAAGGCATTTCCCTGATTCTCGTGAACAAATAAAAATGAAATATTATAATTTGGGTGTCCTAATGCTGGGGAGTTTATAAGACTCTTTAATTTCTTCCAATGTCAACTGATTTTCCTCTGTCCATTCCAGGAGGTCTGGCTTATCTGGTTTTAAAAGAGCATATAAAGGTTGAATTTTTGTCACCCAGGCTGGCATGCAGTGGTGCAATCATAGCTCACTCCTCGAACACCTGGGCTCCAGCAATCCTCCTGCCTCAGCCTCCCAAGTACCTGGGACTACAGGCACCACCACCACCAAGCCCAGACAATTTTTAATGTTTTGTTGTTTTTTTTTAATAAAGACAAGGACTTGCTATGTTACCCAGGCTGGTCTTCAACTCCTGGCCTCAAGTGATCCTCCTGCCTCAGCCTCCCAAAATGCTGGTATTACAGGTATGAGCCACCTCACCTGGCCAAAGCTTGGGTTTTTAAGAAGTTTGGAACCCAATTTCCACAGTATCCTGCCAACCTCAAAAATACTCTTGGTTGTTTCTTAGTTTTGAGGGTAGAGAAAGCCAATATTCCTTTTATTTTATCTGCATTGATGAAAAAGGCCTTCATTTCATGCTGGTAACCTAAATATCCTACTTGTTTTTGACAGAACTGAAGTTTTTATTTTGAGACCTTGTGTCCCTTTGAAGCTAATTGTTGTAATAAATAAATTTCATCCTCTATGGATGCTTGCTCATCCTCTGAGCAGAGAAGTAAATCATCTATGTACTGTATCAGGGTGGATTTCTTAGGGAAGTCGACATCCAAAAGGTCTGCTTTTAATATTTGTGAAAAATAAGTTGGGCTCTCAGTATATCCCTGAGGAATGATGGCCCCTGTGTATTATGTGTCTTCCCAAGTGAAGGCAAAGAGAAATCAACTCTCTTTATACTTAGGAATGTTAAAGAATTAACTATATAGGTCTAGCACAGTAAAGAACTCACCTTCAGTTCGGATGACAATCAACAACGTATGGGGGTTTGGTACTACTAGATGTCAAGGAATGACTATGTTATTATTAACTGTTCCAAGATCCTCTACAAATCTCCACCCTCTACCTACCATCTGCTTTTCCTATGGCGAGGAATGGAGTATTACATGGGCTTGCAGAAGGAACAATCAAGCCTATTTTTATATACTTTAAAATTATAGGTCTTATCTTTCCCAAGACCTCTGATGTTAGAGGATATTGTTTAAAGCTCAGAAGAGGTTTTGATGAATTTATATGACTTGGGGCAGCCAAGATAATTTTCCCAATATCAGTAGACAATTTTGACCATAATTGATCAGGTACTATTTTTAATAGCTCTTGTAATTCTTTATTATTTAACAGTTTAATTTCCTTCATGATAATATAAATTGCAACTTGTAAATTAAAAGGATCAGATTTTGAAAAAAATTTTAAACCCAGTAATTCTACTTCATCTTCTAATTCTAAATACATTTCCCTCTTTTGAGAGGAAGAGATGTGCGTATTGTATAATTCTAAAAAGTCTCTTCTTATCAAACGGAGGGGGGCTGAGGAAAACGTGTTCCCTGTAGAGGACATAACTGAAAGACTGTGAGTTGAGATTTATATACTGATATGGGAGTATTTGTTACACCCACCATGTGTATTATTTTCTTACTCCAAGCAATGGGACCTTGTAATAAGGTGGGATTTATCACTGAGAATGTAGCTCCAGTGTCAATAAGAGCTTGAGTTTGTTCCCCATTTAAGTTAACACTAAGGTACTAGGAGAAAAGAGAAGGTCCCTTTGATTTCCTCAGGGTGTCCCTGTTCCTCTTTTTCCTTGGCCTGTTGTTTTTTCCACCTTAATTTTCTACAATCCCTCTTGAAATGTCCAGGCTTTTTGTAATAATTGCAAAGTGAGGAACTGTGTTGGCTTGGGAACTGATTACACTGTTTAGGGGTTGCAAATTGGTTGGACAGTTGCTTTAGTTGTAAACCCATGGTTTTAATTGTTGTTCCTCTGTGTTTAGCTCCTTTCCTATTCTTCCTTGGTTAGGGTATGGGACATTTGATTGGTAAAATTAACTCTAGATCGTGATTTGGAGAGGTAGCCCAACTGGGGCATTGTCTTTTTATTATAATGACCAATTCTTTATCTGTTTATAAAGTTTGAGTTAAGGAGAGTATCATTTTGGTAATTAGCATAACTTTCTTCTGAGAGGCCTGAATTTGGTTTAAATGCTTTTTCAAATCTTTCATAGCATGACACTACAGGCTCATCAGGATTTTTTCAGCATTGTTGTATTTTGTTCCAATCAATTACTCTTCAGAAAACTAAGGGATTAATGTCTAGAAAAGATTTGGTGGCATCACGGGTCAGTTCACAACCTGCTTCAGAAAATTTATGGAAGTTCTGCAAAGGATTCATCCAGTTTCTCTTTGCTCTCGGATCCTTGGCTTTACTTTCTGACACTAACATGTGAACTAAATGATATAAATCAGAGAATCCAAGGTCATAGGTTTGAATGTTTAATTTGAATTCTCTAGAAAATCCAATAGGTTCCTGAAGAGGATCTAGGACTTCTTTAATTATGCCTTTAAGTTCTACTTTTGACCATGGTTGGTAACCCAAGGCAGGTTCTCCTCTACCGGACACAGGTTGTTCCCAAAATGGAGCCAGAACAGCAGCAGGAGGAGGAGGAGGAGGAGGAAGAGGAGACAGGGGAGGTAAGTCTGGACAAGGAGTTTTGACAAATAAAACAAGCAGCCAAAGGAGGGAGGGAAATTTCAGCAGTCTTTTTCAATCCAGAAACTGTTTTAGACAAGCTTTTGTTTTCCTCTTGCAAAGAAATGACTTTATCATAACCTCTTTTAGAAGCTTCTAAGTACCATTGAAAATAACTCTCCCAGTTATTTTATTTTAGAGCTGGCTTTTTCTAATTGAGTGTACAGATGAACTAGTTTAGGTATTTCAAAGGTAATCACTTTGGCCATTGTAATTTAGGGTCTCCATGAGTTATGTGAGACCATTTTCCTGAATATTTGAATGAAGAGCTGCTGTACGTATTAAACAAAATGCAGCTGGTGTTGCTAATGGTGGATTTCTCCTTAAGGAGGAAGACTCGGTTTTAGAGGTACGATGCCCATAATTTAGATTTTCCTTCCTGAATGCCCAAAAACCTAGTGGGAAGTGCTTTAGATTGGGTGAGCTGCCTGTGGGAACAGCTCCTCAAGGTGCCATGCTTGAGTTGTTTCTTCCCTCTACGTGATCCCAAGAAACTTGGGCGCTAAGGCACTAGGTGATGAATGGTTATGTGTGCCCACCAGATAAGCAAGATTCCCTGTGTGTCCCTCTTAAGGGACTCCCTGTGAGACCATTTCACATCTGGAGAGAAGCGCTGACACTCCCACCAGACCTCGGTCGCCTAAGGTGCCTTTTGCCTGGGAGGAACGGTGTCTCTTCGGGACCTATCTCGTCCTCACAGGGCCTTTTCTAATTTTGGTCACTCAAGAAGAAAGTTTAGATATGTCAATTAAACCAAGCTTCGGAATCTGGCCAGTTTTTAAAATTATTATTTTTTTTTTTATTAAGCCACAAAGATGCACTTTCTCTTTCTAGAGAGAAACTGTTTTCTCCCTGACCAAAATTTTGAATGAGAAAAAAGGCTGAAAAACTCTAAGGAGTCATTCCGAACAAAACTTGACCTCAGAGAAAAGAAAAGTGAAAACCACAAATCCAAGATCCAGAATCTCTGGAGAATAACGAACAAAACTCCTACCTTGTAGCACAGCTTCAATTCCAACCCGGATGAGTCAGGAGCCTGCGTAGCTCCAGTAACGTTTGAATCCTCAGCCAAGCCTGGGAGGATGCCGACCGAGCGGGGCCTCACCAGGGATCCCGTCGACTCCAGCAAGGTCAGGTGGACAAAGACGTGTGTGCTGGCGCCAGGGCTCCAGCTGCTGGCAGAGCAACAGGGATCACTGCACGTCCACTTGTGTTGCCAGAATGTCAACCTTAAATCATGAGATTCAGAAAATATGATTAAGTATAGAGTTTATCAGAGCACAAAGCTTGAGGATGGCCACCCAGGAAAGCACCAACTCCACATGAACGGTGTCAACATTTCCAAAGCGGAGAAGATATGGTTTCAATTATATAGACAGAGATAGAGAAGTTCCAAAAGGATCACAACATTGTCCATACAAGACCAGGTGCATACATCACAGCAATTTGATTGGTTACAGATTGCCACATTCCGAGGAAGATTACTTTATTATTCCATGAGGAGGAACGATGATCTAAGAGTGTTTTTTCTCTGGTTCTGCTTGGCCTTCTTCCTTTTTTTTGTTGTTTTTTTTTAGAGACAGGGTCTTGCTTTGTTGCTCAAGCTGGTCTTGAATTCCTGGCCTCAAGCGATCCTCCCACCTTGGCCTCCCAAAGTGCTGGAATTACAGGTGTGAGCCACCATGCCTGGCCCTGTTCTTCTTAATTATTAATGGGGGAAACAAGGTAGAGGTTGCAGCTGCATGCCAGGTGATTCAGGTTGTATAGCCCCATTCCACTCAAGGCTCAGGGTAATTTAAAGTTGCAACAGCTCTAAGTTTGAATTATTTTAAGTTCGAATTATATAATTTCACAGGAGTTTGGCCCTGCAAAACACCTTGATTTCTGACTTCTAGCTTCCAAAACTCTGAGAGAATAAATTTCTGCTGTTTTAAGCCACCAAGTTTGTGGTGATTTGTTACAGCAGCCATGAAACTGATGCAGGTTTAATAGAAAGAATACAGCATATTTGAATTCAGACAACACCAGCTTTGCCTCTTGCTGTCTGGACAGATTCCTTAAGCCCAATAGCCTCAGTTTCCCCATGTATTGAGTGGGAATTCTAATTCCTACCACTGACAGTCATTCCAATGAGCAAATTAATGTGGAATGTGGTCAGCCACAAATAAGCACTACTCAACAAATGTCCAGTGGGTCTTCATTATGGGCTGGCTCTGTGCTGGGCTCTGGGAGCTCATGGTCCCTGCATTTCAGGAATTCACAGCCTGGAGGAAACAGGCTTCCAAATGAATCATTACAGTTGAGAAATAAAAATAATATCCTAAGCCCCACCCAACTGACTGAATGGATCCCCTCTTTGTCAAAGGGACCCCAGAGAAGCCTTAAAAACTGAGTTCCCAGCCATGATGGGGCGAGGCTTGAACATGCCTCCTTGTATTCCCCCCCCCACTAACTGCCATTAGGCTTTCTTTCCTAAGAGTTAAGCAGAAACACGCCTTCTGAAAGGTGTGCTCCACTGCTGGTTTACATGACTGAGCGGCATTCCTTCCTGATAAGAAACCCCTGACCATGGACTGGTTCTGGATGGTTAACAGAGGCTGAACACAAGATGCCTATGTGTCCTCTGTTTTACCTTTTGATGCATAAAGCCTAATTGTAATAATTTAAATGTTAAGTCTCCACCCCAAAGTGAACATGAGACACATGTAACATGCATGTTTGCTTACTATGCACACACGCATCTCCCCTTCATGAATATTTATAGCTCCCCCTGTAACCTGTTAAATATGTATACTTGGCCAACTTGTTCAGCTTAAATTCCTGTCGCGCTGTTGTAAGGAGAAACCCGTTTGTATAGGCAAAAGGTTTCTTAGGCCAAACCAAAATGACTGCCGGCGTGTTTTCCGGCCCGGCCTTCCGGTAAGGCATGAGTCAGCACACTTATGTAACCATGATGTAATCTCTTATGTGAGACCCACGTGCCCACCCTGTGATTGGGCACGTTGCCACTATTGTTCTGAACCGTATATATATGAGTGCTCGCCATGTTACTGGCTGCTGTGCTCACTTGCTGCTGCGGTTGTTGCCGCGTCCTGACAATAAAGAGTATGTCTCATTTGCCTGCCGCTGCTCGCCTCTTCTTCCAATTCCCAGAACCCGCTCCTGTACCTTTGCTGGCTGCAAAACTCACGCCCCACAACTATTCCCTCCATCAAAGTATCTAGGCCTTCAGCTTCTGCCAGAGGCTACACTTCCCACCCTGCCTCAAGACCAGCCTGCAGGCTGCAACCCTATATAAGAAATAAAGCTCTCTTTTCCAAATGTATGAACCTTGTGATTCTTCGGTTGACACAGTGTATGCAGGTGAGCACTGGGATGGGGGATAAAACCTTATTCAAGCAGTGGAGGGAACCTCCAACTCACTTGGGGACAATCAAGAGAAAGGTTCACAGAGAAGGTGGCAACTGACCTGTGTTTTGAAGGATGCATAGGAGTTTGCTAGGAGGAAATGAGAAGGGAGTGGATTTGGGGCAGAGGGAGAGCATGTGGCTGGGGGAAGTGTAGGCTGGGGAGAGGGATTGTAAACTGGTTGGGAAGGGCCTGGCCTTCTAATCGGGGCTTGGATTTATTCTGTCGTCAGTGGGAGCCATTGAAAGGTTTGTGGCATGGAAGTGAGCTGATTGGATTTGTCTTCTGGAAAGATCACTCTGCCCGCAGCGTGGAGGATGGAGGCAAAGAGGGGGAACAGGAGACCACTGGGGAGTGGTGTGTGCGTGTGTGTGTGTGTGTGTGTGTGGTGTGGCATCTGTGATCCTGCCCTGAAATGCTCCAAAATCTCAATTCCATTCAAGTGCTCCTTGTCTTGGGGGATAATTTCTAGGCTGTGACCTCCCACCCCACAAGACCTGTAAAGAAAAAAGCTATTTTTCTTTCTACTCACACACTCAGCTGTCAAAGGAAAAGAACCCAAAATCTGTAAAATAATTTAAAGAGATTTATTCTAAGCTGAATATGTGTGACCATGGCCAGGAGAGCCACACCCAAGAAGCCTGAAGCCAGTGGTCTTGCCGAGGCTGGGTTACAGTTTGGTTTTATACATTTTAGGGAGACAGGAATTACACATGAAGTCATAAAGCAATACATTGAAGTTGTACATCAGTCTGGCCTAAAAAGGCAGGACATCTTGAAGCGGGGGATTACAGTTTATAGGTAGGTTTAAAGATTCTTTGATTTGCAATTGGTTCAAGAAATGAAGCTTTGTCTAAAGGCTTGGAACATTTTGGGTTAAGATAAGAAAGTCTGTTAATCAGAGACAAGCCACCAGACATACCAAGATTCAGGTGATCTGTTAAGTAAATTGATGACCTGCAGGTGGGGTTTAACCTTTGTCTTACATGGCCTTAGGCCTGTTAATGATTTTGTATCTATTACAAAGAATAACTCCAAAAGGGACAGGGTATAACTAGGTGTGTCTGACTTCCCTTCTCATGGCAGGCAGCTCAGCTTGAGGGTTTTTTGGGGGGGGTCCCCTTGGCCAAGAGGGGGTCCATTCAGTTGGCTGGGGAGGCTGAAGATTTTGTTTCAGTTCACACAACACAGAACATTTGTGTTACCAGCTGTGTGGGGGGTTTCCCCACATAGCAAGAAATTCTCCAGCAGACATCAACTGGGTGTCTTCTGATTCGATTCTGATGCTAGCGTCAGATCCCATAGGTTAAGGGCTCAGTCCCACAAGACTTTCCCCACTTCAGACCCCAATCAAAAGTCCCAGGTTGTGACCTGTGCTTCTGACCGACTGGCTATAAATAAGGGTTCCCACAGTCCCCCTCTTTGGGTTTGATAATTTGCTGGGATAGCTCACAGAACTGTCGATGGAAAAGAAGCCGAACTCTGTAAAATAATTTTAAAGGGGTTTATTTTGAGACAAATTTGAGGACCATGACTTGGAGCCACACCCAAGAAGCCTTGAGCAAGTGGACTTGCTGTGGCTGGGCCACAGTTTGGTTTTATACATTTTGGGGAGATAGGGGTTACAGGTAAAGTCATAAATCAATACACGGAAGGCATACATTGGTTTGCCTTTTTGGGCCATCTTGAAGTGGGGGGTGGGGGGTGGGGGGTGCTCACAGGTTATAGGTGGGTTTAAAGACTCCTTGACTTGTAATTGGTTAAAAATGACGCTTTGTCTAAAGGCTTGGAATGTTTTAGATAAGGAAGAGACAAGTCACCGGACATATATTTGTTGTATAAATCGGGGACTTGCAGGTTTGTCTTGCATAGCCTGAGGCCTGTTAATGAGTTACAAAGGACATCTCCAAGAAGGCAGGGGGGCGTAGTGGGGCAGGTCTGACCTCCTCCTTGTGGCAGACAATTTAGTTTTAGGATATCCTCTTGGCCAGGAGGGGTCCATTCAGTCAGCCGGTGGCGGGGGAACGGGACTTTGATTTAATTTTAGTTCACAGAACTCAGGGAAACACTGTACTACATTTACCAGTTTACTATAAAAAATATTATAAAGGATACAGATGAACAGCCAGAAGAAGTGACGGACAGGGGCTTGAGGGGGTGAGGAGCCCCCACACCCTCTCTGGGTACCCCACCCTCCCAGTGCCTGCATGTGCTCAGTACCCTGGACACTCATCAAATCTGGTGGTTCAAGATTTTTTAAGAGCTTAATCTCCACCCTCCCTCCCCAGAGGTCAGTTCCAGCTCTGACTGCTGGTGACCAGCCCCATCCTGAGGCTGCCTAGGGCCCCCCAAGCCGCCTCATTCGCATAAACTCCAGTGGGGTTGGGAGGGCTTGTTATGAATAACAAAAGACACTCCAATCACTCAGGAAATTCCAAGGTGCTCTGTGATAGAAAACAGAAACAATGACCAAATATACATATTTCATATTGTAGGAGCCAAGGGAAAGCGTCCCCTAAGCGCCCTGAAGGTTCTCTGAAGATGAATTGACAAAAGGCAGGTCAATAAGAGAAAAAGGCATACAAATTTATTCAACATGCATAGCAGGGGAATCTCGGGAGAGGACTAGATGCTTCTGTACCTTCTTCATAGGGGAAGGGCAGATGGGGAAAATGTGGCAATTCTGAGGGGCAGTAAATGATTTTTAGGGGGAGTAAATGGACCCAGGAGGCGGACATTATTTTGTTAATGATTCTGTTTGGAAATTGAAGAGGCCAAGGAACAGACAATGGTTTGGGACAAAGTTCACTGAGGTTCTAGGTGTGGAGTTTAAAATTCAGTCTCTTCTCTGGTTAAAGAAATTTCAGAGAAGGGGTTGAAAGTGAGGAAAGAAACATACGTCAGAGCAGCCTGAGCTCTGTGAGGTATCAGGGCGGAGAGACTAGAGTGTGGGACTTAAGTCCTGCCCTCACCTCCACACCCATGCCTTGGGCAGTTGCTTAGAGCCAGTTTGTCCTGACTGGCTGCCTCGCCTGTTGCTTCCTGTTCCTGGAATTTGTGATACAAACAACAATGTATAACAAATCATTCGTTCATGTTATTTTAATATAAATTATTGGTAAACAACTCAGGAACTGCCTCTTCTTTTCCTTTAAAAATCCACTGCTAATCAGAGTGTATATTCAGGGCACCTTGATCCTATGCTCCTAGGTTGCAATCTTCAAGCTTGGCCCAAATAAACTCTCTACTTACATTAACTCTGCCTCAGCTTCTTTCTTTTAGGTTGACAAAGGCAACTATGTTCCTCTTTGGGGGTCCAGTTTCCAGGCAGATACTGAAGCTTCAGAGAACAGCCTCCTCCTGGGCCTCGGGAGAGACAGAGGGCTGAGAGACAGGAGGGGCTTGGAGAGGCCTTGCAGCTGCTGCTACAGGCCAGCATGGTGGTGTACCATATTTTGCAGTATCATTAGTGCTGAGCCCCAATAATATCATACCACATGGCCCCACATCTGTCCTGGAGACAGTCCCTTGTCATACTTGGGTTTTTCTCTCTTCTGAGGAGATGTAACATCCCTTGACGAGCTTCATTATTATGAGTACCTCAAGTCCTTTTTTTCTGCACAATTTTGTACACATTTGTGGTCTCGCTGGATATACAATTTTGTATCCTTTTTCACTTAGCATAAGCATTCTTCTAAGTTAGCACAAACTCTGAACATTTTTCTATCAAGCTGATATGCCGTTGTTTATTTAATCAATCCCTTATGGTCATACATTTAAACTATTTCTAATTTGTTTTTACCACAATTTTTTTTTAATGTTGGAATAACATCTTTGTACAGAAATTCTGACCACATCTCTGATTATTTCCTTTGGAGAGAGTTTTAGAAGTAGAATCATGGAATCAAATGGAATGAATCTTTTGGCAGCCCTTGGGAAACATTATCAAATTACTTCCCAAAACGGGCCACAAACAATATAGGAAAGTGTTTCAACACACACATGTCCAGTATTGAGGATTACCATTTTTTAAAAAAACAACTCTCACTAATTTGAAGGGCAAGAAATGGCATCTTGTAACAGTTTTCATTTGTTTAATCACTAAGAGTGGAGACATTTCCAGGCTTGTTAACCAGTAACATTTCCTCCTGTGGGTCGCCCAGCCTGTTCATACTCTCTGCTTCTGACCTTTTGAAAGTACAGCAACAACTTGGGAGCCACTGAAGAGGGGAAAAAGTCCTAGTATGGAAATTCGAGAAAGGACGATGAACCAACCAAGAGCAAAAGTCCCTGTTTTGTCAGGATTGGACAGTTCAGCTGGCCCAGCACACAACAGAGTGCCAGCCGCCGTGGGGACTGCCACTGACCCACCTGGCCTTTCCTGTCTCCTTCTTCTGTGCTAAGAGCAGATGGGGAGTTTGTGCTGGATTGCATGTGTCTACCTGGAACAATTCGTGTCTACCTGGAACCTCAAAATCTGACCTTATTTGGAATAGGGTTATTGCAGATATTGTGGGGGTAAGGAGAAACTTGCCCTTTCCCCATAAAGTTTGCTGAAAGATCAACTCATAATTAAGGCAGATTAATAAGAGGAAGAGGCTTATTTACCCTGCGCATGGAGAATCACAGAGTGATTACCCAATATCCCAATGGGATCCAGATGTTTTTATGCGTGTCTTTTAAAGGGGAGGGGGAGATGAGGAGTATAGGTAATTCTGTTTAGGGGCAATAAGTGGTTGTTTGGGAGGATGAATTGATACTTGGGAGAATGAATGGATGGGGGAACAGATTGACTTGTAAATTAACCTGAGAGACAGGTATTATGTTGAAAGTGATTTGGGCCAGCTTTGTTTGCATCCTTGATTTTCTTTCCTACAATATAGTGAAATACTAGGGAAGGGAAGTCAATTGTTCTTTTGATGTGTCCATCTGGTTATGCAGATAGAGGGAAAGCCTCTTCCTAGGGCCTGTTAATCCCTAAGGGCCTTCATTCAAGATACCAAAGAGTCATATTTTGGGGTGAAATTTCCTGAGCTCCTTCAATATCATTAGTTAAGATGAGGTCCTGCTGGATTAGGGTGGACCCTAAATCCAATATGAATGGGTCCTTACAAAAAGAAAAGAGACACAGCAACAGATACAGGGAGGATGGCCATGTGATGATGGAGTGATGCCACTGCAAGCCAAGGAGAGCCAGGAAGCTGGACAAGAGGGGGAGAGTCTGTTGTTGAAAACCTCTTGGGAGTTTCAATCTAGTTCCAGTTGCTTACAAAGATCCAATTATTGAGACAGAAAGGATTGTCAAGGAAGAAAGGAATTTTTAATACCATAGATGTCTTACTGGGAGAACAGGAGAAGCTGCCCCAAATCTGGTTCTCTCCGAGTAAGGGAGATCATGGGCTTTTAAAGCAGGGGCCACGTGCCTTGGGGCAGGTCATGGTGTAACTAACATGGGACTACCTGCACTGGGGGCACGTTGTTGGGGGTGGTGAATCTTGGTTTCAGGAAGTCTGCCCAGGGGCCTTCAGAATCTCAGCTCCTTTGTCTTGCAGAAAATCCACCATTTCTGGGAAACAACTCAGAAAGTCAAGTAGTTAGTTAAGGGAGAGGATTACATAGGGATCATTGAAATTTTTTCATAGAGCCGGTTACAGGTCCTCCTTGGTTCAACACAACTAGCTCCCTTTTGCTTCTGACCCTGGTGGTAATATCCTCTAGATTAAAAGATTCTGCTTAACTCTGCACATAGGCTAGAAAAAAGATGATAACCATTCCTTTCCCAAAACTAACTCTCGGGGAGATAAGGAAAGTTGCACACAAGTAACAATGCTATGTTAAAGATTTATGGGAACTTTGTGATCTGACCTCCTCATCCAAAGTTAACTGACCAAGAGCAAAGAGGTTTTACCACCTCCTCGGACCCTCACCGACACCCAGATGTCCGTGGTCCTCAGTTACCTCTTACATCCCCCTTAACATAAAAATGTGCCTTAAATTCATACTAACTTAAGATGGTTCTTTAGGACATTAGTCTACCATCCTCTCGGTTGCTGGCTCTCCAAATAAAAGCCACTCTCCTTGCGCCAACACCTTGCCTCTAGGCTTATGGCTGTCCTGTGGCGAATGGTATGAGCTTAGACTCGGTTACATCCTTAAGTCATCAGAGGGAGGTGGTCCTGCTGACACCTTGACTTTGGACTTCTGGCCTCCAGAATGGTGACAGAATAACTTTCTGTTGTGTAAGCACCCCCAGCTTGTGATCATTTGTTCCGGCAGCCCAGGCACTAACTTGGGTCTTAAGGTGGCAATGGGGGAGCCGGCCGGCCATGGCCAGGCCTCCTACGTAACAGAGGGAGTGGCCTGAAAAAAAATGGCAAAAATGCTTTCTGTCCCTTTAAAACATCCTCTACTCCTTTTTGAGAACTAAAACCTGCATCACCTGCCTCAGGCCAGTGATTGGGAGGGGCAGGGTAAGTCTTCCGTTATTTGTGTTAAAGGAGATGGCCCAGCCCAGACCTGGTAAAGGGAGGTTCTAGGTGGAGGTCAGGGGGAGAAGGGATGATCAGAATCATCAATTGTAGTTGAACAGCAATTGCCTGAATCTGAGAACCCACCCTTTAAATAAAGCTCTGTATTTCTGCTTATTGGAGGGACCAGTGGCCTTTCAGACAGGAGTCTGCATCCTCCCCCTTTGCTGACAAAGCAGTAAAAATTCTCTTTCTTTCCTCCCCAAACCACTTGTCCTTGTTCTTCTGATTTGGCCTCGTGGACAAGTGCCCAGCTTTCGATAACACCGAGAGGCACCAGCACTGTGCACTGTGCATGTGTGGACATCAGGGAGCCCGGACTCAACCCCAGCTCTGCAGCTGGGGCTGACTGGCCTTGGGCCGGTTATGTAACCTCTGTGTGTCTCAGTTTCCCCTCCTATAAACTGATAACACTAACAAGTGCCCACAGGGCTGCTGTAAGGATTGAAGGAGACAGTGAACGCCTAGGATTCTGGCCTGACACCTAGTCATGGTCCAGGTACTGTTATTCCTTTTTTTCTCTGTTGCTGTTTTAAAGGCCATGCTGGGTTAAAGGCCAGCTCTGCATGTCTCATTTGTATGGCTTGGCAAGTCACTAACTTCTTAAGCCTCAGTTTCCTCATTTATAAAAAGGGGGATATTAAGAAATCAAATGAGCCATTGCAGCACAGCCTGTTGCCCGGCTCATAGATGGGCTCAGCTGAAAGAGGTTGTTTCTGCACGTGGAAACCACTCTGTGGTGAAGAGCTGTAGTCTGTAATACCCTGCTCCTCAGAGCCTGGTCCATGAGCTGCAGGTGGGCACCAGCCCAGAGCTGCTGAGCCACCGTCTGCATTTATTGAGACTTACCAGGTGAACTGTGCACAAGAAGTCATGAGAAGCCCAGCTGTGATTCAGTGTTTCAACAAACTCCACCACTCCTGGCTGTGGTCACCCCTCACCGCCCTGGACCAGATGATCAGATTCTCTAGGGCCAGAGCCTGGGAAGCTGATTCTTCTCACCCGGGGCCCCGGGAAACACATGGCAATGGGCCGGAGCCTCCCCTCCAGCAGGGGAGCTGGACAGCCCGGCCAAGCACAGTGTTGAGCACAGCAGTGCCGCCAGTTGGGGGCACGTGGCCTGGGGGAGGGTTAAAGAGATCAGATGAGGACACAGGTGGCAAAATGCCCGGCACACAGTCAGATGAGGAAGCGTGTTCAGGAGACATGTGTTGAGTGAATGAGTGAATTAGTAAAGAACGAATGAAGTGAACGAGCAAATGACAACGGAACCCCGGGGAAGGCAGGAACCCGCTCAGGATCCTGCCAGCGTGGTCTAGCCCTGCTCCTGGGGTGAGAGTGTCTGCACAGCTGCAGCCTGCGCCTGCCCCTCTGCCTGCGTTTCCTGCAGAATTAGCCAACAGGTGTGTGGGCCCCGAGCGCACACCAGGCTCTGAGCTCGGCCCCTGTGGCCTCTGTCACCTCACTCAAGCTCCTTAACCCTGCACCTGCCCTCCCTGAGGTCCACAATCCTCTGCAGGAGGGACTCTCATGCCACCCTGTCTTCTTGCCTTTGCAGGACCACATGCCTGGCATGGAGCTAAAGAGGGTGGGGGTAATGGTGGCTGACACACAGCTCCTGCTGTGGGCTCTCGCAGCCCCGTGGGTGAGACAAGCAAGGAAACCAGACAGCACGGGTCCCCGATGGGGGGAAGGGTGCAGGGAGGGGTGGCAATGTCCACATGTCCACCTGTGGGCGTGCCTGGGAGCCAGGCCCCAGGTGAGTGTGGGAGTGACCATCCCATGTCCAGCCCGGACCACCCCCAACGTATTGAGGAGGAAACTGAGGCTCAGAGGAACTTACAACAATGAGGGTGGCTGAGATGTGAACCCGGGCAACAGTCGGTCACAGCCAGGAATGCTGTGCTACGCGGGCTGGTGGGGAACGGTCCCCCGGGTGGGGTGAGGAGGGCTTCTTATAGGAGCTGGATCACACAGCAGTTGCTGGGGCTGGGGGTGGGAAGGCAGGGATGCTCCTGCAGGAAGGACAGGTGCGGAGGCTTGGCGGTGGGAGTCCGGGTGGTGGGTGGTGAGGGTCTGCAGGGATTCAGTCTGGCTGGAGAGTGGGGAGCTGGGGGCAAGCTCGGCACAGGTGTAGCAGGGTCTGAGTGACCCAGCTTCTACTTCCTGTTCAGCCACATTGCTGATGCTGGACGCTGGGCCTTGGGGACAATGTGGGAACACCCTGTGGGCCTCCTGAGCTTCCTCTGACCCCTGTTCCATCACTGTGACCTGGTCAGAGGCCAGGGCATTGTTCTGAGACCTGAGGCATTGTCCTGCCCACTTGTCACTGGCTCCAGGCCACCTTCCTGAGCCCCCTAAATTCCTGGGCTGATGAAGGGAGCAGGTCCCTGACTACGCAGCTAGATTGGAGCCCTGCTTCCTTTGACTTTCTTTGCATAGTTGGGAGGTCTATTTGAAGAGCTTGGGTTCCATAATTGCATCCCCTGGGTGTTTGCAGGAAATGCATCCAGATAGCGATTAGAGGGCCTCCGTGCACATTGGGTAGAGGAGGCCTCTGCTGGGCGTGTTGGCCTGGGACGGGTAGAGACTGGAACTTGGCTTTGCCTTCTAGGAGGCTGAGTCCCAGAGATGCGCTTGCTCATGACCAAGGCTGGCAAAAACAGGGAGGAGGGAAAGGGAGAGAAGGGAGAGCTCTCTCCTCCCCCAGGTCCCTGAACTTTGACCTATCCTCAGCCTGGGAAGTACTGGGCCCTCCTAGCGGCCCCTCCCCAGGACGCTTGGCTGACCTCAGGAAGGACATTCTCACCTGCTGTCTGGTCACACCTCCTTCACCCTGCCACCCACCCCCACACCAGGGTCTGTCCCGCCCGGTCCGCCTCTGCCTGGGCTGTCAGATGCCTGCAGGTCTCCTGCTCAGCCTTCTCCCTGATAGTCCCTTCCCTCCTTTTGCAACAATGCTTTCCTCTCCTTACCTAAGTCCAAATTTTTTTTAATATATGTTCTTGTTTCTCTTTTTCTTAAAATTGTGGTGAAAAACAAACCATCAAATTAACCATCTTAACCATTTTTAAGCATATAGTTAGGTATATTCACAATGTTGTGCAACCACCACCACTATCCATCTGCAGAGCTTTTTCATCTTCCCAAACTGAAACTCTGTCCCCATTAAACACCGACTCCCCAACCCCCCTCCCGCAGCCCCCGCACCCACCATGCTACTCTCTGACTCTATAAATTTGACTTCTCTAGGGACCGCATGTCAGTGGAATCACACAGTATTTATCTTTTTGTGACTGACTTATTTCACTTAGCATGATGCCCTCAAGCTTCATCCATGTTGTAGCATGTGTCAGAATTTCCTTCCCTTTTAAGCCGGAATAAAATTCTATGGTATGTATACACCACATTTTATTTATCCACGCGTCTGTCAACGAGCACTGTGGTTGCTTCCACTTCCTGGCTGTCGAGAGCCCCGCTGCCATGAGCAGGGAATGCAGATACACTCAGGGCCCTGCTGTTGGGGTGGGAACTCGTACGTGGGAGGAGAAAGAATTCTCCACACAAAGATTAGGGAGAAAGAAGGAAAAATTTATTGTGGCAGCCTGATAGCAGGAAAACGGCCGTGGAGCTGCTGCGTCTGGTTTTCCTCTTTCTTCTTCCCCTGGAGACGGTCTTATCTGCAGTGTGGCTGAGCGGGTTTGGCTGGCCAGGAGGGTTTACACTTCCTTTCTGTCTGCTCAGCTCTTTTCAAGTGCTGTGAAAACACCCTCTGCGTGGAGTTAAGATCCCTGCAGTTAACTTAGAGACAGCGGGTTAGTTTATTTTTCTCTGTTGGATGGTTTATCAGCAGGGCCATCCTTTTACCTGCTTTCACAACTGAGATTGCTGATGTCAGTGGAAAAGAACCCAAACTCTGTAAAATAATTTAAAGAGGTTTATTCTGAACCGAATATGTCCGACCATGGCCTGGAGGGTCACGCCCAAGAAGCCCTGAGCAAGTGGTCCCGCCGTGGTTGGGTTACGGTTTGGTTTTATACGTTTCAGGGAGACAGGGATTACACATAAAGTCATACACCAATACATGGAAGGCATAAGGAGGACATCTCAAAGTGGGGAATTATAGGTTATAGGTGGGTTTAAAGATTCTTTGATTTGTAATTGGTTCAAGAAATGCGGCTTCATCTAAAGGCTTGGAACATTTGAAGATAAGGAGGTCTGTGCATCAGAGACAAGCCACCTGACGTATACAGAGACTCAGGTGATCTGTTCAGTAAATTGATGGCCTGCAGGTGTGGTTTAACCTTTGCCGTACGTGTCCTTAGGCCTGTTAATGATTTTGTTGTATCTTATTATTACGAAGAATATCTCCAAAAGGGACAGGGCATAACTAGGTGCGTCTGACCTCCCTTTTCCTCATGGTCGGCAACTCAGCTTTAAGGTTTTTTTGGGGGGTCCCATTGGCTAAGAGGGGGTCCATTCAGTTGGCTGGGGAGGCTTAAGATTTTATTTTAGTTTCTACTAGTTCAATTTCTAATTTTAATTTTAATTTTTAAAATTAATTTTTAATTTAAAAAAATTTTTAAGCAACACCATCTTCCACAGTGACTGTACCATTTGATATTCCCACCAGCAGTGCTCAAGGGTCCCAATTTCCCCACATTCTTGCTAACACTTATTATTTTCTGGTTTTTGGGGGGGTATGATAGTCGCCACTGTAATGTGTATGACATCAGATTTGCTTTTTATTTGACAAAATCAATAATCCTTCTGAGCACTTACCATGTACAAAGCCCCAGGGGGTGCCCAGGGGCAGGAGGGATGAGAAGGTGAGCACTGTGCTGTGTTCTGCTGCAAGGGCAGAAAAGTGCCCCTTTCTCTGGGTCTCTGCCTGAGAGGCCCTGGGGCCCAGAGGGCACCTCCCAGAAACAAGTGAGTGAGCAAGTGATGGGTACCATCAGCTGCTTGACATAAAGGGTGTAAGAACCAAGGTCTGCAGGCCCATAACAGAAACAATGGCATTCTGGAACATGCCCTTCTGAAGGGGCCTTTGAGGTTCTTTAGTCCAGGGATGTCCAAGATCTTCCTCTTGGTACAGTTGGTCTGGTTGAAAATGTCTGTCAGCAGCACAGTGGTAAGGAGGGTCCTGAAGCCAACCTGCCATTGAAGAACAAGGTCACCAGGAGTGTAGGTCACGGGGAGCACAAAATGTCTTCTACGAAGGAGAAAAGCAAGGCACAGGGAGGGCACGTGCTCTCCCCAAGACTGCAGAGCAGGAAGGGGCAGAACACAAGTCCCTGATGACTCTTCTCTCAGCAAACGGGAAGGTGAGCCCAGAGCACAGGAGTGGCTTCTCCCTGCTTTGTGGCTGCCCTTGCCGGCCACATATGCCAACACTGGGGATGGTTTCTGCAGCACACGCCTGGGAAACAGGGCTGGCCCTGGCCCTGTGGTTTGGCCAGAGCCCACAGCCCATGGATTCCCTTATCAGCTATTTCAGTGGAATGAAAACCAACACCAGCCACTGACAGAGGTTTGTAAAATCTTAAAACCACAGGGCTGAAGGGAAACTTAGTTTCTCATCTACTGGTTGCCAAAGTGATGATTTCATGGGGAGAAAATTCTGTGGTTAAAAAATAAAAAATAAGAAAAATTTTAAAACAAGAAAAATGTAAAGTAACATTTATTTTTAAGCACTGTCTGGGTGTCAGTCACTGTGTTAATCACCCTGGATCTGTCAGTACTGTTAAGGTGGCCAGCTTAGCCTATATGAAGTGCTGAGATTCCAATAACAAATTCCTTTCTTTGCCTTGGCCACCAGGAATCTCATGGCCAAAAGTGGAACTCACATGTGTTAATTGGCAGCATTATATTATATGTGTATTAGTTTGCTGGGGTTGCCATGACAAAGTGCCACAAACTGGGGGCTTAAACAACAGAAATTGATATTCTCACAGTTCTGAAGCCAGAAGTCTGAGATTAAGACAAAGCACTAGGGAAGGATCTTCCGCAGGCTTCTCCTTGCTACTGGCAATTTCTTGGCTTGTGGCAACATAACTCTAAGCCTCACGTGGTGTTCTTTCTCTGTGTATTTGTGTCCAAATATCCCCTTTTTATACAGACATCAATCATATTGGATTAGGTGTCCATCCTATTCCAGGGTGACCTCATCTTAAGTTGACTAACTATATATGGAGGACCCTATTTCCAAATCGGGTGCTGGGGGTTGAGACTTCATATGATTTTCATGGGACATGGCCACCTTCTTGCTGTGTCCTCCCATGGCCTTTCCTTGGTATGTGCTCCCGGAGAGAGCGAGCGAGCTCTCTGGTGTCTCTTCTCATGAGGGCACTGATCCTGTTGGACTGTGGTCTCACCCATGACCTCGTTTAACCTTAATCACTTCCTTAGAGGCCCTATCTCCAAATACAGCCATACTGGGTGGTAGGGTTTCACCATATGAATTTGGGGGAGACACAAACCTTCAGCCCATGACAACCAATAACAGTATGTTACGCGTTTCTGTACAGCGGCCACACCCCCAGTTGCATTCATCACGTGCCTCTATCTTCCCTTTGTCCCAGTCTCCTTAAATACACCAAAATATTTGTATTATTATTCTATAGTCTTCTTGGAGCAAGGCAGGTCTTTATAGATAAAAAAATGGTGACACTGTTCTGAGCTGATGTGTAGAAGCCCGAATGACAGGAACCCCCATGTCTGGTTGGTCATTTCTACTAGTCTCTTCTGTCCCAGAGGTCGGTGTTTTCACTGCTCTCCAGAGTCCCGGCGGGGGGTGGGGTGGGGTCTCCTGGAGGCCCCTGAGGGCGCAAGGCTGGCGAGGTGGGGTGGGGGGATGAAGTGATGAAGGCCAGGCACGCAGGGTGCTGGGCCCCCAGCCCTCTGCCAACCAGAGCGTCTCGATTTTTTCTGCTCTGTGGATCGGGATTCCACATAACACGTCCCGGATACAAGTCCCACAACTGAGATCGTCTGAAAACACCGCAGCTCAACCAGAACCACCAAGTCAGCCAGCAGGAGGAAGCGTCTCTCCCCAAAGCGAATACTCCATTCTCTCTCTCTCTCTCTCTCCAGTCAGTGGTCAGGCAGTCTACAGCAAAGGGCCCTGGTAAAATCCCCTGATAATTTGAGACTCTGAGAGACCCCAAGTAAAATGAGCAAATTCCTTTAGTGATCAGACTTGTCTGTGCTGGGCCTCACTGCTTTGGACTCCAGGATTTGAGAATTACAGGCAGCTTCACTCACCGGGTCACTTGGCATCCACTGCTGGTGCCAAGCATCGGGGGTGCTGGCGCTCCTGCCCCGCAGGTGCTGAAATGACAGCCCACTGGGCATGGTGGGCTAATCAAAGTGTGCGGGGTCACGACAGGCCAGGCGACTGGTGGAGGACGTGGTGACTCCTGGGCCTGCAGGTGGTGGTGACAAGATGCAGACACACCAGGGTCCTCAGGCTCTGAACACGCTGAGACCCCTGAGGAGGGATCTCCCTGCTGCAGACAGGAGCAGGTGTCAGCAGGGGCCCAGGGACCCTGACTCCTCCAGTCAGCGTGCAGAAGACACAGGTCCCCATTCCCCGACTCCACATTAGGGGGTCCGCCCAGGGGGGAGGGTGCTGAGCGAGTGAGCACTTTCCTAAGTGGCTGCGTGCACACCCCCATGCTTGCAATTGCATCATTTGGTTTATTTTTCTGCACTTTCTTGCCTCAGAATTAAGAAAATAGAATTATCGGCAGACCCAGGTATAGTGTGAATTAAATGTTAGGACCTTGATACACTTCATTGGAGGCCTTCAAACAAGAGTAACTCAATTAGTTTGCTAGGGCTGCTGTAACAAAGTATCACAAGCACAGTGGCTTAAAACAGAAGTGTATGCTCCAGAGCTGCTGAGGCTGGAAGTCTGAGATCAGGGTGTCGGCAGGGTTGGTTTCTTCCAGGGCTGTGAGGGAGACTCTGTGCCAGGCCCCGCTCCCAGCCTGGTACTTTGCTGGCCCTCCTTGGTTCCCGGGGCTTGTGGAAGCAACACTCCATCTCTGCCTTTGTCTTCACACGGCTTCCTCCCCATGTGTGTGTCTGTGTCCAAATTTCCCCTTTTTATAAGGACACCTGTTACATTACTCCAGCATGACCTCTTCTGAACCAATTATACCTGCAATGACCCTATTTCCAAATAGGGTCCCATTCTGAGGTATGGGGGTTAAGACTTCAACATATGGATTTTGGGGGTACAATTCAACCCATAACAGTAACTACCTTTTGCTTGGATTTTAGGTAAAATTATTACTGGTCATTTTAACACAATAATAACTAAATTATATTGTTTAATACAAACTCCACCATCCATTCAACAATATCATATCTGCGGCGTGCCTGTCATGTGCCAGACACTGGTCTAGGTTTGCAGAAGACAGTGAACAAAAGGGGTGAAAGTCCCAGTTATCCTGGCAGGGACAAGAGAGAACAATGACAAAGGCCCGTGTTAACTGCACATTTATATCCTACCAGGCTGTGTTCTGGCCCTTTATGGGTATTTCCTCTAATCCTCACAGCAGCCCCATGAGGTGGGCATGGCTATTGTCATCCCATTTTACAGAGTAGAAAACTGAGTCACAGGCTCAAAGTCACTGTCTCAGTCCATTTGCGTTGCTATAAAGGAAACACCTGAGGCTGGCTAGTTTATAAAGAAAAGAGGTGTATTTGGCTTATGGTTCTGCAGGCTGTACAAGAAGTATGGCGCCAGCATCTGCTTCTGGGGAGGGCTTCGGGAAGCGTCCACTCATGGTGCAAGGTGAAGGGGAACAGCATCTCCCGGCCAGAGGAATGAAGCAAGAGAGAGGGGGGAGGAGGTGGTTGGGCTCTTTTTAACAATAAGTTCTTGCAGAAACTAAAAGAGCAAGGTCACTCATTACCACGAGGACCAAGCCATTCAGAAGGATCCACCCCCATGACCCAACCACCTCCAACAAACACTGGGGATCTAACTTCAACTTGAGATTTGGAGGGGACAAATATCCAAACTGTATCAGTCACAGCTGGGTTGTTTCGAGCTGCCTCTCTCATCACACCAGGTGCTGGTCAACAATGATTTGACCTTATTTTAAATTGATTGCTCATGACGACTATTTTCTAACAAAAATCAGGGCCCACAGCACGAGTATGTTTCTGGTGGCAACTGAACTGAAGAACAAACACCAGGCCCTGTTTCCGCTTCTTCTTCAGTAAGCAGCAGCCAAAATGGGTCTGAGTCCCACTTGGACCCCGCCACATGTGAGCTGCGTGCAGCCAGTGGCTGTGGACTCCGGAAGCAGCCCCTGGCACCAGCTTGTTTCCTCCTCATGACTGCCCTATGAGATAGGGCTATTTGGGTTTTATTTTTATTTTTTATTGTAGTGAAATACACATAACATAAAATTTACTGCTTTAACCATTTTTAAGTGTACAATTCAGTGGCATTTAGTACGTGCACAATGTTGTGCAACCATCACCACTGTCTTAGTCTGCTCTGGCTGCCATAGCGAGATACCACAGACTGGTGGGTGTAAATGTATTTTCTCACAGCTCTGGAGGCTGAAAGTCTAAGGTTGAGGTGCCAGCAAGGCTGATTTTTGGTGAGGCCTCTCCTTCTGGCTTGCAGATGGCCCTACCTTCTTGCTGTGTCCTCACCTGGTCTTTCTGCACATGGGGGAAGAGAGGAGGGGGAAGGGGGAGGGGGAAGGGGAGGGGAGGGGGAGGGAAAGAACCTGGTGTCTCTTCCTTTTTTTATAAGGACCCCACTCTGATGGCCTCATTTAACCTTAATTACTTCCTTGAAAGCCCTATGTCCAAACTCAGTCACACTGTGGGTTAGAGCTTTAACATGAATTTTGGGGGAGAACACAAACCAGTCCATAGTACCCACTGTCTAGTTCCAGAATTTTTTCATCACCCCAAACAGAAATCCTTTAAGCAGTCACTTCCCATTCCTCTCTCCCCTCACCCCCTGGCAACCTCTAGTCTACTTTCTGTCTCTATGGATTTGCCTGTTCTGGACATTTCATATAAATGGAATCATATAGTATGTGGCCTTTTGTGTGTCTGGCATCTTTCACTTAACATCCTGTTTTCAAGGTTCACCCCTGCTTAGAGCTATTGTTTAAACCCATTTTACAGATAGAATCACAGAGGCCCAGAACTCTGGGAGCTTGCCGGAGTTGGAGAGCTGTTGGGTGCAGCTGTGTTGAGAGCTGGGGACGGGGGCCTAGGCTGGGTTGTCCCCGGGCACCTCCAGTGTGAACACTAGGGCCTGGGCCACAGTCAGCACTCAACAGGTTGGAAAACAGGTAAGCAAGTGACTTCCCTTCTTAGGACACAGTCCTCCAAACTGGGGTGGAAGAGAATGCCACCTCACCAACAGGCCTGCTTTGGGGGCAGCGGCGAGGGGGCTTAGGTCTGGGAATTGCTTTGTCGTCTGTAGAGGGCTGCGGAAATTACTAGCGGCTTTAGCACCAGAGGTCACCCGGGCCACATCCCCGCCTGTGGTTATGTTGCCATCTGGTGGCCTGAAGGAAAGCCGGCACACAGCAGCCCCAGTGGCCGCAGCCATGCGAATTCAGAGTGCACACTGGCTGCCCCGACTGTGCCACACCCTTCACAAACATCCTCAAGCTGAAGGGCAGCGACATGGGAGCGTTACACAGGGGTTCAGAGTGTTGGTGCCAACACACATTTTTTGACAAAGGAAGATGTTTATGACAATTTTCTCTGTGGAAAGGCAGATTCCAAAACAGTATGCATAGTATGAGCCACTTAAAAAAATGTTCAAGTGTCTAAATTTATTTGTATCAGATTGTAGAGGAAAAAGTCTGGAAAGGAAATAAACCAAGGTGTAAACAGCGTCCCACCACACTGGACTGTTGCAGGGATCAAAAAAAGAGAAAGCACGCCATGTGCGAGGGCCTGGCACGCAGTGTGGCATGCAGTGTCTCTGCAGCTCCAGCAGCTGTTGTTAGTGTTACTGGAGCCATATTATCATCATCTCCAGGGGATAAAGTTATTTTTCCTTTTTACTTATTTGTATTTTTTGATAAGAAAAAAAGCAGTTAAAATAAAGGGGGAGGACGTGAGACACTCCAGGAGAAGGATGTTATGACTTTCATGAATATCAGAGCAGCAGGTTGTTCTCTCAAAACCCATCAATCCCTGTGTTCCATTCCGGGCTGGGTCTGATCCTGGCTTTGGGCTTTGCCACCAAATTGCCCTGGATGTTGGCACCCAACTCTGCCACTTCTGGGCTGGGTGGTGTTTGGTAAGTTCCTTGACCTCTCTGGGAGTCACCGTGCCCAGCTGTCCAGGCAGGTGACCATAGGACCTACCTCACTGGGTTCTTAGGAAGTTTAAATGAGTTGACACTTGAAAAGCATTTACCACTGTGCCTGGCACATGACAGACACAATGTGTTTGCTATTGTTACTTCTGGGCAAGTCACCTCCCATCTGAGGGCACCTGTACAGTGAGGGATTTGGACTAGATCAGAGTTCCTTCAAGTACTGTCCCTGTACTCTCTGCCGCAGAATCATCTAGAAAACTTGCTAAATGCAGATTCCTAGGTCTTGCCCCTGACCTTCAGAATCAGCATTTCCAAACATCTGCATTGTTAACAAGCCTTCCAACTGAGCTCACAGAAGGGTGAAACCCACAAAAACAGGGTATGATTCCAAGGTCCCTTCCAGCTCAGACATTCTAAGATGCTGGGGTTTTGATGACCTGCCAGCCTCTTGGCCTCTCCCTCCAACTTGGCAATGGAAGCCAGTTCTTGACCCTGGAAGGTTCTATAGAAACCTGGTCATGGGCTTTCTTAGAGGATCATAGTGCACTAAAGTGGAAATCCCACAGCCATCGCAGTCAGTCACTGAACCCCAGTGAGGGCGTGTTTGCCATACGGTCAGTTAGTAATGTAGCCAAGAACACAATCCTGGCGCCCTGAGTCTGGGATCGATGCACACACACACACGCACACACACGCACACTGTCACACATTCGGATCCTTGCTGTGGATGGCCTAGGGGCACAGCACAAAGTCAAGGCCTGGTCCACTGTGGGATAATTTGCTAAGTGCCCATTCGTGCACATCCAAGCCTCTTCACCTCCCCTGAGTTTTTGCTTATTTAGGGTAAGGCTTTGGGGGCAGAGTGACAAGGAGAGAAAAGGAAGAGACAGGGAATAAGAATGAGAAAAGCTTGGGTTTTAATGTTTTCCCCTAAAGTTTTGTTCTATTGTACAAGAACCAATTATCGTCCTCATCAAGCAGATTTATTCAAAAATAGTTTCCTCGGCCAACTCAAGTCGTGTTCCTTGAGGCTCTGGCCAACCCGGTGCCTGGCGTGTGGGCGGCGCTCCATAAATGTTTCCCGACGGAAGTGAGGTGACTCTTCGGGGTTGTGGTCTGAGCAGCTGGAAGAACCACGTAAGGAGGTGGCCGAGAGTAGCCGGGAAAAGGTTTGGGAGAAGACGAGGAACTTGGTCCTGAAATCTTTCACCTGCGATGTCTGTTGCACAGTGAAGGTGCTGGCAGCAGCTGGGGACAGGACTCCAGAGTTCTGGGGAGAGGCCCAGGACAGACTCAAGTTTGGGAGTCACGGGGTCATCAGACCTGAGGAGATGGCCTGGCGAGCGAGCAAGGCCAGAGAGGAGGCCCAGGGCCTGTGCTCTAGGGCACCCCGACTCTAGAGTGTGGGTTGTAGGGGAAGAGCATGAGACTGGATCGCCAGGGAGAGGGACCTTGGAGGGAATGGCCCTCTTGGTTCTTATATCGAGAAGGAAAGAGGGGTCACCTCACTGCTGCAGTGCCAAATCCTGCCTACGAGAACTGATCGCTGGATTTGGCAATGGAGAGGTCAGTGGTCACCAGGGCAGAAAGTGTTCTAGTGCAGTAACGGGACAAAAGTCAGACGACCAGGGTTCAAGAGAAAAGAAAATTAGGGGCTCAATCTAGGAGGCCCAATATTTTGACTAAAAGGTATTCCAAAACATTCCTTAGATAATTATTACTGAGCATTTACTAAGTTCCAGGCACTCTTATGGGCACCAGGGATGCAGCAGTGAACAGGAGACAAAACCCTGGGAGCTTACATCCTAATGGGGAAACAATGAAATACGCAGTAGGTCAGACAGTGGTAAGACGTCCTAGTGGGACAAACAAAACCAGGCTGGGAAACGGAGGGTGTGGGCAGGCTGCAGGGTAGGGGGTGCTGCAGAGTCCACAGGCACAGATGCAGGGAGGTGGTGGGCGCACGGAGTGTGAGGAACGGGTTCCTTCCTGTTTGCTTCCATCTGCTGGGAGAAATAGGAAGCAAGACTGTGAGTGGGGGGGCGGGTGAGCTGCGGAGGCTTGGGACGTGTGACAGTGGGACACAGCCCTCCAGGATGGTACGTAGTCTCCATCAAGGAGGGAGGACTTGGAGACAGGACGAGGGCTCAGGAGAGTCGTCGGAGAAATCAGAGAATGGCTGTTCCTCACCAGCCTGGCTCAGCTTGCCACGTGCAGACACGGAGGGCAGAACTGGAGGTTTCCCAGGCGGGTTTGGGAACCATGACCTAGCTAAGTATCCACGGGGACAGCCATGGGGCTGAAGGGACTGCAGGAGTTGGGCGCTGAGGAGTTACCAGGGTCGGATGAGGGAGGAGCTGGAAGAGGCAACAGGAAGAACGGGGAGGTCAACCTTCACATGTGACCATTACACCCCAAGTTCACTCCTCCCAAGCACGCCCTACACAAGGGTCATTAGCTGCACGCCTCCTGCGGGTTGCTAACCCAAGTGAAGCTCAAGTCCTTCCACATGTATGGTGGGGATAACAGATGCTTGCTGCGCCAGCCTGGTGGGGCCACACTGCAGCTGATGGCGGGAAAACCAGGGAGTACACCTGAATCCGACTTCAAGGCTGATACCCTCCTCTGCAACTGTGCCTTTTTTCAATGAAAATCATCACCTACTCACTAGCTTCTCTCATTGGGTATATGTATTTCTAGGTTAGAGCCACTAATGAGTACATTCAAGGCTGCATTCAAACACTCCAGTCCTCTGTGCAAGCAGTGCTATAGGCAGGTAATCTATGCCATACCACGCAGGTAGCTACGTCATCACATTCCTGACCTTACCTTGATATTCTAGCGACAGCGCTATGGGCATATCTAGTTCTGTCACAGAGGCTGTCAAGTCTGTTGGGAAGAAATACATGTTTAGGAAGCCCTGCCAAGGGCCAGACTCCAGGTAGGTATTTAAGTGGATGATCAGATCATTTGAGCCTTACAAAAATGCTGCAAGACATTCATCTCATACTGTAGAAAAGAAACCCAGAGAAGACCTGAGAGGTTGAGTAGCTCTCCCATGACCTGGCCAGTAAGTGGCAGCCGGGACTCAGGCTGCTCCGACTGCTCCGAAGCCCGCTGTACCAGGAAGGCAGGACGACTGATGCGGCACTTACCCTTGCAGGATGAGTCCTTGTTGATATTTATTTTTATACCTCTATCATCTTTAGATTAATAAAAATGCTGGAGGAAACACACAGTATTATATAGAAAAGCAAGTTTCATTTATTCAAATTAAATTATGAGTTTCATATACAAATAAAATCTGTGTAAATATTTAAAAATACAAAATGCTACAATTATCCATCTTGTAAAAATGCAAAAATATTTGTATTATTACACATATATAACTCCTTTAATATGACCCAAATGTACAGTAGTTGACACAAAGTATGCACACTCTCATGCTAGCTACAGTGAATGAGAGTTTTTTCAGGCCTTTGGCTTCTGCGCTGCAAGCTCTCCCCCTGGCATCTGCTTCAGTGGCGAGCCAGCGGGCCTTTCTTCCCGAACCCTGAACTCGAGATGCTTCAAATTATCAGCCATCTTCAGGAGGGAAATTATCTAAATATTGCCTGGCTAGAGAGAAGGGACCAGTCACAGGGAAAATGGTTCTCTCCTGCAGCCTGAGACCAGTCTGCCAAACTGAGAAAAAGACTCTACTGTTGAGAAACGGCATTGACATCACTGGTCCAACTCATTTTCATTCTGCAAGGTCTTCATCGCTAGCCCCCAGAGAGTCATGCTGGAGAAAAACTGTCCCTCTGAGTTCCTGTAAGCTGTGGAAGACGCACGACCGCCCAGGGAGTCACTGCAGTGGTTGTCCAAAGCAGCCAGAGACGAGCGGATCATAGACATACCGTCAGCCTGCAGCGGCCCATCGCCCGCTGAGGTGTCCACATCTGAATAAGCATAAGCCTGATGCTGTGTCTGCTGCATCTGGGGCTTGGCAAGTTTAACAGGATCCAAACCTAGTTTCTCCTGGTCACTAACTCCATGAGGTTCAATCATGGACCGTAACTTACAATAGGAGCTGGCAGAGTGGCTATCAAATTCTGTCACAGAATTTTCCACTGGGTTGACGGGGACTTTCATGGACACTGGCATCAACGTCACAGATGTGTCCTGGGAGAAGGAGTCTGAGCTCTGAGATTTCTCAAGATCGGAGGTCTCGATGGCTTGACTGAACTCTCCCAGCATGTCTGGGCTCTCATCATCAGCTTTACAGTGCATCTTCTTGTGCCGCCGCAGCACGGCAGAGCGGGTGAAGCACTTGTTACAGATCTCACAAGTGTATGGCTTTTCCCCAGTGTGAGTGCGGACGTGCCTGCGGAGGTCACCTGATCCCCCAAAACATTTCCCTGGAAAAAAGAAAAAAGGATGTTTTTAGCAGTGGCCATTCTGGAAGAATTCCCTCCTCTCCCTCCTAAGATACTGAGATACTCTGATTTAAGGAGAGCTAGTCGTCTGACGGCACCTGCTCACTTGGGAAGGCTTTCCATTCCTGTGGGGCATACTTCTCCAGCTGCCAAAGGCCGCCCTTTGGGTTTCGATATCTCAGTGCGAGTCTTCCAGACACTCACCGTGCCTCCCCGCACAGGGGCACCATGTTGGGTAAGCCAGGATGTCTGTTCCCGCCAGGTTGGTGCAGGGAAACCACAGCTCTCCCTGTCAGTTTCATAAATCTAACACAGCCAATCTATACTTTAGAAACATCTTTTCTAAAGGTATTTATGTATTCAGCTTTTAACAAAATTTTATGCATACATCTGCAGGTTCCATTTCTTTTTTTCTGTGAATATGATAAAGGGAAGGGATCTAGCTCCACAATTAGAACAGGCAAGAGGAGAAGCAACAGCATAATACATAACCTCATAGAGATTATAGCATATATACAAAGGACTACCCAAGAATAACTACATGACTTACATGGACTTATATCTAGAACTTCTCACTTATGTATATGTCCCTACATTCGAATTCTCAGCTATCTAGCCCTGGTGAAGCAATAGATGGGCTTGTTTTTTTAAAAAAAGCCTTTGAACAATCAAATTAGATGTGAGCATGCAAGCATTAAACTTTGGGCACTTTTTCCATATAAAAAACACAAAAACAACATACCACAGTAACCCTGGCCTCTGTGTTTTCACGTCTACATTTTGCCACAACATTGGGTTCGGTATTCTTCCCATTAACAGTACAGTGACAGCATTTTTACAGTTTGCTTTGTTGTCTCTAAAATGTACCCTTTATTCAGATATGCAGTATCTTGGGGATTAGAACTTCATAACCATTCCTTTATTGCTGCGCATTCCGGCTGCTTCCAACTATTTGCTACTATACACGATGTATAACATAGCTCAGTTAGCATCTTCAGGCATGAAGTTTTTGTCTTTCTTTTCATTGTTTCTTTAAGATAAATTCTCAATGGTAGGATTATTGGGCAAGGTGGGACAACCATTTTTATGGTCCTTAATATGTATAAATTTTAGTCACAGTAGCGCTCCCATGAGAGAGGAGTACGGGAGGTGTCTTCCTCTTATCCCTTAAGTTGAGAGAGGAGCTTGGCCCGACTTGCGTCCCAGTCATGAGGAGGGCAGAGTGAAGGGGCGCCTGCCTCCTGCAGGGTCGATCCAGTGGCAGACAGGAGGGCCAGTGCTCGCAGCACAGGACAAGGGGCACGCTAGAACTGCTCCAAATCAGCTGAGAGAGAAAGTCTCCCTGGAGTAAATCACCACAAAACCCAGGGCTAGAGGGAAGAGAAGAGCTGGAGGGAAATGCACGCTGCATCTTGGAAAGCGCAGCGAGGTGACGGGGGAAGAGGAGGCAAGGCTGTCTTGACAAGAACCATGGAATGCCCGAGAGAGCAGCTTTGAACACTGAAAAGCTCAGAATGTGAAGCCATTTTAAAATCGAACCTGTCTATATAGTCAAAAAATGAAGGCACATCTATGTAAGCACTGTACGTGAATGTTCACAGCAGCTACCAAAGACCCCATGTTGTATGTGTCCATTCACGTGAAACGTCCCGAAGAGGCAAATCCATAGAGACAGAAAGCAGATTAGTGGTTGCCAGGGGCTGGGGGGTGGGGATGGGGAGTGACTGCTAATGGGTGTGGGGTTTCTTTTTGGGGGTGATGAAAATGTTCTAAAATTAGATTGTGGTGAGAGTTACCCAGGTTTGTGAATATACCAAAAATCACTGAATTGTTTCACTTTAAATCGGTAAATTTTATGGTATGGGAATATTGTCCCAAAGCTGGTAAAGAAATGGAACCTGTCATGTAAGAACACTCCTGCTCTCTTTATTTCCCCTCTGTTCCCCCACAGCTGACCTCGTCAGGGTCAGAAGCCACGGTTAGTCAGGTGGGGAAAGGGTGGAAATGTCAGCGTGGGGAGAAGGTCCTGCCTCGCTCCCTTCACCACGGAGTGTGGGTGGCGGCAAGTCCAGCAGGGAAGGGGCTGAGGGGGGAGAAAATCTGACTTTCAATCAAGTTCACAGTTGTGATAATTATTTAGCACTGACACTAAATTAGTGCTTGGAGACTACGTTCGTGATTTAAAGTGATGAAATTTTACTTTCTAAGAGTAATGAGAATGGTTATAGTAGAGTTGCCTAAATCTGTCTCCAGGAGATACGTATACAATTTAAATGGAGAGACAAAAACACAGTTGCCTTCTGGTCACATCCAGAAGTCCTGCCTGGTTCAAGGTACCAATGACAGAATGAGCCACTTTGAACCGTGCCCTCACTCCAGGCTTCCCACAGCTGGACTCTGAGCATTTTCCCATTTGTACTAAACAGATCATCATAAAAATCCCCTCTGCTTGTTTCTTTGCCCATGATCCAATGAGCATCACTCAGTACTTGTCATGGGCACACCCACGGCCCTCCTTGGAGGCCGCGCACATGCAGATCCTGGCTCCGACACTATGATCATGGGTAACGTAACGGGTGACCTAACCCTGAGTCTCGATTTCCCTGTCCGTCTGTGTGGTCACATGCCCTGAAACCAAGGGCTGCCAGCTTTCCGCTTGCCTTCTTCGATGCTCACAATGAAGCGTCTGTACCGGTGGAAATGACCTTTGCTCTACAGATACGTGATCTCAAGAGACCACCCCCTTGACCCCAATATGTGCTCCGAAAGCTCTGGTGGGACAAACCACCCTGCAGCCCCCACACCGTGCTCTTTCCCTTGGAGGCTGCTGTGCATCCTGCTCTCCCGTCCTTTGCCAACTGCCCACCCCCCCGTCATCTGGACATGAGTGCTTGGCGCCTGAGGCTGTGTCACAGTCATCTTTGCATCTGGAGCATCTAGGACAGTTTCTGGTACTTCGAAGTCAGGCAGTAAACGTCTGACACACGAATGCAGGATTAGTTGAGAAAAGATCCCATGAGGTAGTGAAGAAATAGCATCACCCTCATTCTACCTAGGAGAAAACACATGACTTAGCCCAGACACTCCATCAGCCAACGACGGAGTGGGGCCAGGCCCTCCCCACACCACAGGTGACTAGGTGACAGCCAGAAACTTACCACAGGCGGAACAGCTGTAAGGCCGCTCACCCGTGTGCCGGATTCTGTGCTTGACTAACTTCCTTTGCATATTAAAAGACTTTCCGCACTCATCACAGGTGAAGACTTTATCAGCCGTGTGCGTCTTTTTGTGTTCCTTCAAATTGCTGAAGTTACTAAACCCTGGAGAGACCAGAACAGGTGTTAGGCTGAAAGAGAACATTTTAATCAGAAATCTCCAAGAAAAAAAGGGAAAACACTCAGCTGTACCTCGACCACAGATGTCACACAAGTGTGGTTTTTCTCCTGAGTGAATAATAATGTGACGTTGGACATCGCCAGAGGCTGCAAACCTGGAATGTAATTTGAAAATTCAATTAAGAACCTTTCTGCATTACCGTGGATCTTCATAACTGCAAGTCACTGAGGGAGGAGATGATCTGCTCCCAATACTGCTTCAGGGTGGAATCAGAAGTGGCCTGATTTCACTTGGAATGCACATTTAAACACTCCTTTCCTTTTCTTTCTCTCTTTTTTTAAGAAAAGTAAAAAATGATGCAAGTGTCTTCTTTTCAAAACATTTTTTCCACCTGATTTCATTAAACGCTCTTCCTCAGTTTTACACGGCACAAGACCAGATACTATATAGTTTAGCATCATTACCTTAGCAGCTGTAAAGAGAGAAAAAAACGTGTCTCATTAGTTCAGAGCCAAGTGAGGCCCCTTCTACCCTTGCACTTCTGCCAGGGTGACTGAGGGCCTGGGGGGAGACCCCAGCTTGGCAGTGCCAGCCCAAGGAGGACCCCTCGAGAGCCCAGAGTAGGTTCTGCCCTGGTCTCGGCGGGTGCAGCCCTCACTCTTTGCACTACAAGGTGAAGTGCAAATAGCAGCTCAGGGTTTCAAGGACTGAGAAGTATGGCCATAAAGGATTTTAGAAATCTTCACCCTCTTCCACCCTGAGTATTCCCAGAGAATGGGTTCTCCTCCTTCCTACTTGAGTCACATCAGAGACTCATACAACTAAGTCTTAAACTGAGAAACCAAGGGAACTAAGTGAAGAAAAGGAACTAGCATTCACTGAGCAGCTGCTGTATGCCAGGTACCAGGACAGATGCTTAACATATGACGTCACTTAATCGTTCCACAACACTGCCAGGCAGGCATTTTCATCCTCACTTTCCAGATGGGAAAACTGAGTTTATAGATGGTCACTGACCTGACTTAGGTAGCAATTCCAACCCAGGCCCTCGGATGTGGAAATCTATGTTCTTTCCTTTCCACCACACTTGATAGAATACTATGTTATGTTCTTGGGAAGATGTTGAATACAGACCTGATTTTAAATACATGCCTTACTTATAAATGGAATTCAGAAGGCTCAGATTTAAAACACTGTGCAACCCAAGACATTCAGGAGCCAACAGTGAAGTGACACCATCTGAAGCAGCAGGAGGTCTGTGCTACCAGGCATCTGAAATGAGCAGTATATGATACCTGTGCCTTGAACTTGGCTTTCAGTGTTCAAGGAGCTACAGCAGAAAGGGAGACACGTTAGCTCTTTAGCTTTTATTTATTTATTTTCTGTTTTCTATCATCAGCAGAGACAATTGTTTTCCTGAAACTGAACCTAGAGTTGCTTCTTCCTCTACTGTTCCCGCAGCATGTGCCACAGGACACCTGTATGAGAGGACTGTGACTTCCCACTGTCCTCACGCCTGTCTCCTTCCCCGACACTCTTCAGTATGAGCCTGTCAGAGGCAGAGACATGTGTACTGTGTATGTTCCCATCACAGTACTTGGCATACAGCAGGTGTCTAATACATGGTGAATGAATGAACGAGTATATGACTGAATATAAACACTGTGTAACCAGGGTGCACACCGCTTCATGACTTGGTTGATGCCTGTTGTTGTAGCACAACCATCAGATGATGGAGTTATGTATGCCCAGCAGATAGCCCAAGCGATGGGAAGGAGGGTTGAGCACGCCAGCCTGTGTACACGGGACATGAGCTCCTCATTTATAGCACTCTGTGTAAAAGACTAAAACTGCCACATATTTTATTCCATCTCAAGAATCAGATTCTTATTTCTCAGTCAAAATCCTACCCACCTATCAAGGTTTAGTTCCACCCTTCCTGCAGCAGAAATCTCACAGCCCGTTATGGATCCATGGCTCGTGCGGCACCTTCCACCACCTTCTCACCTGAAGTCTAGTCATTGGCTGCAAGTCCCATTTCCCCTACTAGACAGTCACCTCCTTGGGGGCATTAATCTAGTTTCAGAGACATTTTTGAAATGAATGAAATTTTAGAATAAAATAATTTTGTTTCATGTAAAACCTCATTTCCTTCCTAAGACTCCTGTCCTAGATTTTCTTTCTCTTAATTAATTTTTCTTTTTACTATTCTCTTGTGTGTCACATGAAAAGCCAGAGGGTTTGAATTTACCTGTGTTCTGTAGTGGTAGAGTGAGCCCGTGTGTGGCTCACACACAAGCCACAGCTGCAGAGAGCACTGACTGCCACAGACACTCAGACTAGGAGTGGGCCCTTTACACAGGAAGAACAAGCCCAGCACTGACCTCTTTCCACAGACTTCACAGATGTATGGTTTTTCACCAGAATGCCGACGTAAATGAGTCTGCAAGTTACCTGCCTGCAAAAAGAGGAAAAGAAAAAACACACGAATAATGAAAGTTTTTTTTTTTAAGTTATATAAATTCAAAAGGAAAAATGACAAATTTAGCCAGGTTCCAATCCAACCTCCAAATGAAGACTAGATACACACAACTCAAAAGCAGCCATGTGCAAAGAGATCAAGTAAAGGCAAATTCTAACTGTGCCCAACGAGCTGCTGAACACGGGATGTGTCTTCTTTGCGTCCTCCATGTGAGCCCCCGGCTGCATCCTAGCTCAAGTATGCACTTTGTGGTACTTCCCTCTTAAACAGGACCCTGTGGAGGCTGCTTTGGTGGTCTCCAGCCTGTATTTTAAACAGACCTTTATGTATTTTATTTGCATCATCTATATGCAACATCATCTGGAAAAAAAAAAAGCACTTATACATGCTTATTTCAATATTCATTGTTTCTTCCTAAAAAACATGCTTTTGTTCGTAAAGAAGGGAAGACACTTCCAGAAAGTATTTCCTCTGGCAGTACAGTTGGTTCTGCCTGACAGGTTTGTCATTTTTACCTCTGTGCAAAAATGCAAATCAGGAGACTCACAGCGGGCATTCAGTTGCAGGGCCTTTTGTGTTCCTAATTTCTGAAACTAGCAGGGCTTTGCAAAAAGCAACACTGAAACGGACATCATCAGATAGATTTCCATGTACCAATCAGTAGGAAATCAATATAATATTAAATTACCTAAAGTACAGTGGAATTAAAACTGCAAATGCCTCAGATGTTAAAAAAGCTATTTGCCAATGTTTCAAATTAGGATTTGGAAACAAAATCTTCCATTGCTATAATTTAAGGTAATAGTCTCGGCCTGTCATTTCCCACATTTAATTTTTTATAGTGTTCTGTTGTAAAAAAAAAAAAACAACAAACCATGAAATGAACTAATAATATACCCACAGGTAATAATGTGTAGGCATATGCACAAGATAAGCCAAAACTGAGAATGAATACTATCCAATAAACATAACAAACTTGGTTTTTTAAATTTGAAAACTACATTTTAAATAAAATGCAAAGATAGTTCATGGTTATAGGTTTGAAGATGAGTTTGATGTTTCCACTCACAAGTATAAAAAGTGTTGCCTGTGGATTCTATGACACAGGAGATTCATCATGTCTACCAGACTCTGGGACACACAGTTAGATACTACATTTAGGAATATGATAAATATAGCTTAGAAAAGCTCCGTTTTATTTTCAATAACCAAAGAGAAAGAATTTGGCAAAACTTTGGAAAATGTCCAGATTTTAATAGAATGACTATTAATAACAATAAAACAACAAATACCAACAGCAATATACATTTGTTGAAATTCTAATTAGGCCTTTACATGCATTATTAAATTACCATTGGTAGTTGGTATTATCTTTCTCTTCTTGATGAAAAATTGAGATTCAGAAAAATAAAGTAGTTGCCCCAGTTATAAGGTTGGGCCAGAAACTAATATTAGTTTGTGTGAGTTTACTTGTGGGGAAAACCTGAGGATGTGCAAGTTTCTGTGAACAAACTGGCATGTTCTGAATATTCAGTATGACAGAGGGTAACTTTACCACTCAGGAAACAGCTCACTGGAGAGTTAAGATAATGCACCACTGTTTTAAATCAGTCACTTCCAAATTTCAGAAAGGCTGATCAGTCATATAATAATCTGAATAGCACCATCGGCTCAATTGTTAAATTAGATGCCTATTCTTTTAAGTTATTTTGTAAACTATTTATTATCACTGAAATGCATTCTGAGTCAATTCTTAGCAATGCCGCGTTTTTCTTTTAAAAATGGCATAACAATTACTTGTTTTCAAAGCAAATATAATCAAATGGTCTTCCACTTAACATTGTAATTAAGGGATAGCGAAAAACTTTAAAATGCTTCTTTACCTATTTCATACGGGAAATACATAATCAAAATAATATTTCCCCCAGATAAAGGAGTGCATACTAGTCTGATAAATAGTATAAAAGTAAATTAAATAAAACTAATGAAATGACTCAGGCAAAAAATCCAATATTACATTCAGATAATTTATACCAGATTACAGAGTAAACTTGGGCCCAGATTGTTAGAGCTTTAGTCAGTGTTTTTATTTTTGGTAAACTTTTGATATACTCTAGTACTAATTATACCCTAAGTTCACAGACCACATCTTAGAAATCATCTATAGCTGCATCCATAAAAACTCTAGCAAGTGGTAATAATGATACGAAAGCTATCATTTGTTAAAAGCTTACTATATGAATGAAGCTCTTTGCTAAGTGGTTGCAAAGAGTATTTAACTTCGTCATCACAGTATCTTATAAAACAGTATTTTTCACATTTTACAGAGACGTCAACAGAGGCTCTGGGACTGGGAGGTAAGTAACTGACCTCGAGTCATAGAAACAGGATTGAACACACTAATTCAGGTCTGTTTGGTGACTCCAAAGTTTGTATTGTTAAACCTATGCTGAAGATAACAGCAGTAAGGAAATCTCTATTCTTTTCAAGTCAATACCGTTTTAAATTAAAATGGAGTTATTAGAATTTTTAACAGAAAAACTCTGCTGTAGAAAACGATTAACATCTGAGTTGAATTATTCTTATAATAAACTCCTGATACATATGTGAACATCAGTATTTAAACATGAACAAACCCAGCATCTACCCCTATGATGAGCATTCTTAATGGCAGCTGAGTGTTTATACATAAAAAAAGTCAGAGAATCCTAAAACTTTAGAGATAAAAGGGGTTTCAGATCTTAAAAATCATCTAGCTCAGGAGTGTTAAGACTTTAGGATTTTGCAAAGTAGTAAAATTAAAATAAAAAAATCTAAGGACGAACATAGAGATATCACCTAACCAATGATCATTATATTGATAAAATGACATCTAACACCAAAAGTGTGAAAAATATCACTTCAGAGCTGAAAATTTAATACCTTGGGGAAAGCTCATTAAAGTGTCCTTATTTTTGCCTTTTCACCATGGATGGGTGACACTGCCACCTCTGGTGTAGGTCCACACCAGCACCCTGGGAACACTGCATCAGAGCTGCCTCCTACAGAAGGCACTAGCACCACCCCCCATGCGGGCAGACACCCCACTAGATGGCCTTGCTGGGAGACGACTGCCTCTCAAAGCCCATCTCTGTACCAGCTGCCCAATGTTTCTATTTCTGCCTCTTTGAAAAGACAAAACAACTTTACTACTCTCCCAAAAGACAGCTAACTATGCTGTGTTTTCTTTCCCCTATTTCTCAGGTGACAGGCACTCTGGACCTGTCACTATCTTAGTTTCTCTCTGGATGTGCTCCAAACAGTCCAAGTCCTATACCACCCAAGAAACACAGCCCTCTGAGTAAGACTCAGTCATACTCTAAAGTATGGCATGACTCCTACTTGCTGAGATCTGGACATATACAGTATCCAGAGTTACATTAATAGATGTAGATTCTGTTGTCACACTCTAAGATGATGTTAATGCTAGCTTTCTTATGCTGATGTGCATACTGCTTGCTGACTCATTATGAATGCTGATACTAAATTATCAGTAAGCAGGACGAGAGATTAATTCTTACTTGTAAAGGTTTTTATGTGGGAGCATTCCCAGCCATTGTAACTACAAACATTTATTCCAGTTCATCACAAGAAAAGAATGTTTGGCTTATGGTGAAGGACAGGCTAGCAGGCATCATTTGCTAAGTAGCCCTATGCAAACAATCTGACTGCTCTCTTGCCCTGGAATGCCAGAGACCCCGGGCTTACCCAGTGCCTGGGCTCACCTAAGCAACCTCTCAAGCGTTTCATGCCCTTATGCCACCCCAAACACACCTTTCAGGTAGAAATGACCACTCTCTTTTCTTTACCCACATTGTTTCCGTGCATATTGTCACAGCACTTCTGACGTTTTCAATATATTTGATCATTTACACATCTATTTCTTCCTCTAAATAATGAACTCCTCAAACCATATTCACTTTTCTCCCCCCTCTCAGCACATGCCAGAGCTCATGGACACTACAGGCTTGCCATAAACACTTATGGAAGTTTTTAAAACAGTTCCTTGTTCACCAAAATTTCATCACTTCACTATGAAAATAAAGCAGCAATATACATCTGAAAACCATAACTATATATAACTCTACAGTCATAAAAACCTAACAATAATACAGATACCAACATAGAAGAAAAAAAGGATTTCTGTATCAGACAAGGCTACCCTTGGTAGGATCTAAGAGGGTAAGTGCAGGTCAAGATCTAAAGCAGTGGTTCTCAACCTTAGCCACATACCAAAATTGCTGTATTTTAAAAAATACCCATACTTGAACCTCACGCCAAACCATGGAATCATAATCTCTGTGGGTGGGCACCAGGCATCAGTGCTAGGAGAGGAGGGTGGAGGTAGACTGCAGGATGCTTGAATGTCTGGTTTTACTTTACTTGGTTAGCAATGGAGAGTCACAGAAGGGTTCTGAATGTGAGAATGACAGATTTTATATTGTTACCAGATTTAAATGTACAAAGGGCTCCTATGTCTATTTTTTCATTTAATCTTCCAAATAATCCCATGAAGCAGTATTATCCCTATTTTAATTAGAAAAATGAAGTGGCCGGGCATGGTGGCTCACGCCTGTAATCCTAGCACTCTGGGAGGCTGAGGTGGGAGGATCCCTCGAGATCAGGAGTTTGAAACCAGTCTGAGCAAGAGCGAGACCCTGTCTCTACTAAAAATAGAAAAATTAGCCAGGTGTGGTGGCGAGCACCTGTAGTCCCAGCTACTTGGGAGGCTGAGGCAGGAGGATCGCTTAAGCCCAGGAACTGGAGGTTGCAGTTAGCTATGATCTCGCCACTGCACTCCAGCCTGGGCAACAGAGCGAGACTTTGTCTCAAAAAAAAATAATAATAAAATAAAAATAAAAAAACCCCAAACAAACAAGCAAAAAAACAAAACAAAAACAAAAAAATGAAAAGAATTAGAAAAATGAGGCCCAGAGCAGTTGTGATTGCTAGTTATCAATGGTCATTAATGAAGGCCTTACACTTTTCCCACTATACCAAAGCTGCTAAGGTGAAACGGCAGGGCAGGGAGGTGCCTCAGGAAGACTGACATACAAGGGTTGTGAAGATGGAAGAGACAGGAGAAAGGTGATGAGAGCAGGTGATGGCAGCAGGGAATGATGTTTCCTGGGTCCTTACTATGTGCCAGGCACTGTTCTAAGTGCTTTCTCTCATTAACCCACTTACTCCTCACACACTCTATTGGGGTAAGTCATCTTATTTATCCTTGTTTTACAGATAAGGAAACTGAAGGGCCAAGAGATTAGGCCAAGGTCACAGAGTAGCAAGCCCTGACAGAGGCAGGGTTCAAATCCAGAATGACTGGCTCCAGAAGCCAAACTCTGAACCCCCAGGCCAGGCTGGAAGGAGGAAGCAGGGCCTCCACAAGAACATTGGCCAGAGGGCTGGACAGTGGGCTCAGCTCACCAAGTACTTACAGAGCATTTCCTGGCCGCCAGGCATTCTCCTGGGCAGGAAGTGTGACAGGACCCTGGCCCAGAGAAACTGATCGTCCTGGAAGGATGTGACTGATAATGTGAAGGAAGGAGGTCAGGACTTGGTGAATCCTGGCAGGCAGGAGTCAGAGTGGGAGGGTGAAGAGTAATTAAGATGGCAGGTGTGGGTGCGTGGGAAAATGGAACTGGCACCCTCCATGGATGAAGGGAGACTGAAGAGCTGGCTCTGGGGGAATGTGTGAAAAGCCGGCACTCGCTGCACTTGCTGTTTCCAAGCTCTGCAGGGCCTCCCTCCCAGCTCCCAATGTCACCTTCCCTGCCAGACAGCACTTGCACATGCTGCTACTAAAGGGTCTACCATGCCACGTGTAAGACAGCTGTGCCTGACTATGCTCTGCAGAACTGTGCCCTCATGCCACGGGAGCAGCTTCCCTCTTATTTACCTCTGGAAACCCAGTGCCCTGCACATGGCCATGAACAAAGTCACCTTCTGTTTCACAGAGAAAAGCAGGTTCCCACAAGCCATTTGATTACATCTGACATTTTCTGTACATTAAGTCTCTACGTTTCTTTGTGTCTAGTCCCTAGCACAGTACTGGCCCATGGGAGGGTATGATAAATGTTTGCTGAACAATAGAATTAATACATGTCCAAAAGATCTTAAGGGAGGTCAGCTAAAAGGTAGCAGTAAAACCAGGGAGTAAAACTTGCTTGGTCTTTTTCCCAACATCTAAAATCTATAGTGTCAACAGGAACAAGAAGACTATTTGTCTTGGCCCTAGCTCAGCGTCATCTGCAGCCTCCAGGTAAACCATGCTCAGTGTGGTTTACTGTGAACTTCATTCACAAAAGAGAAGACATATTCTAGGACTGGACCCATCCTTGGTGAGGAAACAAAAAAGGTATTATAAGGATTCACAAATATTTAAAAAATGCTATTTTTTCCCAATGAACTAGAAATTTGTTTTCTTGAAAATGAGTTTCTCTTGATTTAGTCTGAAGTCTTCAAGTTACAGATATTATCAGAGGCTTCTCTCACAAGTACAAAAGTATGTCTTATTTGCAATAAAAATAAACACTGGATTTCAGCTTTCCAATTATTAACAATAAATAAGAGTATTCCCACCTGAGAGAAATGTTTCCCACAAATGTTACATTCAAAAGGTTTCTCACCTAAAACAAAACAAAACAATTTGAAAAGTCATTACTAATATTTGCATAATTTTTTGTTTAAAATGTTTAAACGATCTCCTGTGTCCTACCTTTCAAAACAGAGCATTACATTCTTTATCCTAGCAGTATGACAATGGGGAGTCTCTAATTCCTTATATTTATCCCTTACCCTTAGGTGTTATGCAGAGATGATAAAAATGAAATCTTTATTTTCCTCTAAAAAATTAAATTGTTCTCCAAATACAAACCTATGTTACAATCAAATGTATTTATTTGCATACAAAGCAGACACAGGTTTTGGACATAGTCTTTTTCTTCAGCTGAAAATCAAATGTGAATTTTCTTGTTGAACAGCATAAACTTTGTTCACCTGCTCTTCAGCCTGACTCCACTCTACCACTGATTTCTAACAGAGTCATTCTTTCACACCACACAAGGCGTGACTAGAGGAGAGTGCCACACAGAATGGGACCTCCTGAAACACACATGTGACAGGGAAAAGCACCTCTGGACTGCCTTATCATGTTGGTTTAAACAAGCTCACGGGAGAAAATAAGATTTCATTATGGGAGATGTGCTCCTCTGCTGACTTCTTAGTCACCTCTGATTTCAGAAACTAATTGCATTTGGGTACAGAATAGATAGTAGAAAATGGTGCTTTACTACAAAGAAACAACAGCTGTTCTGAATGTACTCTATAGAAGATGATCTATTTAAAAGTATACTTCAAGTACTACCTTTAATCTATATAACCCTAACAGACTCTGAACACTAAGGACCTTCCATTTTCCCCATTCTCCTCAAAGAAAATGGTTTCATTAAGATCCTCTTTAAAAAATGACAATGTTTTCCCTTCCCACTGGGGCTTGCTACCCTGAAGAAACCAGCTTGCTTGCTTTCTGGGCTCATGCTAGGATATTATTATTTTTATTTTATCCTGAAAATGTTTAATGGCTTCCTCGACCCTGAATAAGTATAATCATATTACTTCTGTATTTTGGAACTGCATTTATGTCTGAAATTATTGGGATAATAGGTAATGATAAGTTAAAGCCCCCAAAAGAGATAAAAGATTTTGAAAAGACAGAGAGGTCACCGGTACTAAGATGCATAAGTGACCAAGGTCAATGACCCAACTCCAGTGGGTCTCAGACTGTTTGGTCTCAGGACTCCTTCACACTCTTAAAATTGAGGCTCTTAAGAGCTCTTGTTTATGTGGGCTATAGCTATTGATATATACCATATCAGAAATGAAAACTGAATGATTTCAAAACACATGAATACACATTTCACTGCCTACCAGGGTGATGACATCATTACACATCATGTAGCCTCTGGCAGACTCATTGTATACTGATGAGAGTAGGAAAGGCAAGTAGCATCTTACACTATTTTGAAAAATTTTGGCCTCATAGACCCCCAAAAGGCTTTCTCAGACCATATTTTGAGAATTGCTGCTCTTCTCAGTAGAATATTTATGTCCTAGTAAGCATCTCTGCCACATGACTATATCTGTTATTCAAAGACGTTCTCTCAGAATAAATAATTTAATTTTTGTTTCCTTTAAAGCTAAACAGGTAAGTTTCTCAAATAAAAAATTACAATATTCATTAGGCTGTAGGATATTTAAGCAAACAGAATGATCTAAATTAAGTCTTTTCAGGGCAAAACCGAGTCTGTGATACCGCCTTCATATGGAGTAATTTTGAACTACCATAATGACAATACTCTACATTTAAATGCATTAAAATTTATAAAAGACTTGCACAAATATTAATGAAGTCTCCCAACAATGCAATGAGGTAGTAAACACCTAAGCAAACTGGGAATCTAGAGTAATAACAGAAGGTCACATCCATAACCACAATTACACAACCACCTTAAAAACAATTATTGTGGAAGCATCCTGTAGCATACTGCTTATGCCTATAAGATAACTGTTAATTTGCAATGTGTTATTAAAGTCATCATGCTTAATTATAGGAAGAAAAGTAATACATACAGTATTGTATAATGCAATGTGTATGTTTTGTATAATACCTTAAAAAAACTTTTGAGAAAGAGGAGGAGGCATGAATTAAGATATAATAGTAAAACTCTGAAAATTCAATGAATAAAACTTTGAAAATTCAGTGTTTAAATGGAAGAATTTTCATTTGGAATATCAAATGGTTAATGCTGATTCTTTTTAAAAAGTTTATCTCCTGCCTCACAAATCACAAGTTTACAAATCAGATACTCAAATTACTTCTGAGAGAACTTTTAGAATTATTCAAACTAAATTTAGTCTGAACTAACCTACATTATGCTTTCAAAAAATAAGCTTAACCTAATTCTGACAAGACAACTAAATAGCTTATCTGTTTTAGAATTAATTTGAAATTTTGAGTGCATCAAAATAACTTACTATACCTCTTTAAAGACGGACAGTTTCATATAAAAACATAATTGAAAGAAAAAGTATGCCATCTTTTTAAAGTGGCTCTTTAAAACCATTTATAGAACTTGATTTTTGTTAAAAACATCAATGACTTCATCAAACAACAGAAAAACTTCTTACAAAAACAAGAACAGGCAGTGGTGTTTGAGCATCTGTATTACTTCTTTCCCTTTTGCCTGCGGGTACTGAATCAGTGTACCTGTATGAGACCGTTTGTGAAGCTCCAAATTGCTTGGGTGTTTAAAAGGTTTCCCACACAATTCACACGCATATTGTCTCTGTGACTGAAGTGTCTGGGACTGGTCTGTAGGGTCTTCGGGTCTCTCCATTTCAGTAATGCAATTAAAATTCTCACAACTGATGAGTTCTTCACTTTCTTTTTCTTTAGTACACTGGCTACTAGCTTTCTCTATGGTATTTTCACAAGCAGATTCCATCCTTTTTGCTGAGCCATCATCCAACTTGGGTTCTGATGTTTGCTCTGCTGATTTCTGTGACTTTAGGAAATTTAGTTTCTTCAGGTGAATGGCCTTTTTGAGCCTCATCTGTTTGGTAGGTTGTGGGTATGTGGTGTCTGATTCAGGGTCTGGGGCAGAGTCACTCAAAGGCTGGGCCAGGAAGTTGGAGGGCAAGTGCTCCGAAGACTCCAGGATGCACTGGGAATGGCTAGCAGCACATGGCTGGCTTTCCACTGAAGTGAGGTCTGTGGAGGAACTCAAAGTCAAAGGCTGCTCAACCACTTGCTCGTGACTGGGACAAGCAGCATCTTTATAGTACTGCTTACTGTAAAAGTTTCTGAGTTTGTAATAGTAATTTGGCTGTTTGAAAGGCAGTTCTGCACAGCTGCCATCTAAAGTGTCAGGGGCTTGTTTTGGTATTTCACTTGTGGAATGATGAAGATTAACTGATGGTGGAGCATGAGAATTTGATTCATCCAAAACTTTATTATGCTGTACATCAGAACATTCTTGCAGTAAATGAGAAGGGTAGTTTTCATTCACAACACAAGTAGCATCAGGGGTGAGGGTGCTTTGCAGGGAGAATGTACTATTACAAGGCATGCCAGGAGGCTGTTCTGCAGTAGCTGATTTTAAAAACGTGTGGCACAGATTCAGGACATTTTGAACTTGCAAACATTGTGCTGTATCCAGCATTACTTGTATATTGTCCTGGTTGAGATCTAGACGAGACGTGTACATGAAGTCCAGGATCTGCCCTATGCCACTGACATTTTTAATATCCAAGTGAAAAACATCATTCTTCTGGCTTGAATTCTGAAAGAGGCTCCTGACAAGAGAAAGGATATCTGTTTACAGTATTAACAATTCATACATTCTGCTAACTTTTTCTTATAAGTAATATTCATATATTAATATTAAAAAATACTGTCCTTCTATGAATGCCAAGACTTTTAACATAAATATGCTTTAATCCTTTAGAACAGTTTAGCAAGCCATCTAATTTAATCCAATTAAATCAGATTAATTAAATCAATGTGTTGGGTACTCAACCTTCAAAACAGATCTCAAGGCAAATTTTTGAAATATACTCATTAAATTTACAAATTTTAAAAATTACATATAGTAATGTGGCTGATAAACCACAAAACAAGAAGATTTGAAGGTAATTACCAATATGACCTACTTAACATATACACGATTGCTTTAAATATTTTTTCAAATTATCCATACATATTAATTACATACTAACACAGCATGGAAACTAAAGGATATACATTTTTCAGTATTTCATGTTTAGTCTGACAAATGATATATTTTGGGCCATAAGCCATATACACAAATATTTCCACATCTAAGTGCCTTAAGATTTCTAAAAATAAAAATAACTATAATAAATCAACCACTTTGTATACATCCACTTTGTAATCAATGATTTATTTGGCTGTTAGGTTTTTCTATAACCCAGTGGTCCATAAGCCAACAGTGAGAAGAGTTAATGAAGAAAACAAGGCACCATAAAGCTCAGGCACTTTATGGTGGGTACAAGTTAAAAACAAATTGGTATTGTATATAAAATAATAAGCTGAGTTAGGCAAATTGTCTCACAAGCTTGTTGAAGACATTTTGTCAAATACAATCACCTGTTTTCCCTAAACAGCCTTTAGTTCTGCTCTTATTTAAGCTCAACAGCCAACGTATCACAATAAGGAAACCTAATTGTCCTGGAAGATGGAAGAAACAGGCAGTAGCAACGCCCAAGAGTTTGGGACCATTTTGCACAGGGACAAAGCCTGCTATCTACCTCGGTGAGCTGATGCGTTATAATATGTAATGCTCTACATACAACAACTGAGACTGAATTTGATGATTCAGGATTATCAAGGAAAGAGTAAATCACATTCCATATATTGTTTACTAGAGCAGTAAGATGGTATGCCTCTTGGAAACAAAAAGTACTTTAAAAAAAAAAAAAAAGAGACTGTGATATTTAAAGTGAGATAAATCTGTTAACCAGAGAATTAACTTATATAGAATACTTAACTCTAATAATGTTAAATAAGTTGAAACACAACTGCTTGTTATTATTCAGTATTTATAAACAAATCTGTCATATAAGCAAAAATTATAAGGTTTTCTTAGAATATTCAAATGGAAACAAGAACTAAAAATACTTTAACTAAAAAAAAGAAAAGAAAAAGAACACAGCACATAGAATGTTTTCCCCTCTCTGATTTCTTATCACAGAAAAATTCTTGCCAGAAATTTAATTCCTCAAACATTTTACTATAGACACGTGCCACCACACTTGGCTGATTCTTTTTTTGTAGAGATGGTGTCTTGCTATGTTGCTCAGGCTGATCTTGAACTCCTGGCCTTAAGGAGTCCTCCCACCTCAGCCTCCCAGAGTGCTAGGATTACAGGCATGAGCCACCGCGCCCAGCCACAATCACTTTATCTTGAGAGGATGAGAAATATATATACGAGACTGGCATTAATTAATCAGAATTATTAAAATGAAAGACAAAGTGCCAAAATACTTTCAATCATCCCAAATTCATTTTAGTTAAGAGCCTCTTTTCCTTTCAGGTTACTCTCAACACAAAAGCAAAAATAAAAATAAAATAATTAAAAATTTTAAAAGCCCACAAAACCCAATGTGCTATAAATGATAAAGATCGTGAAATCCAAGGAAAAAACAAAATGTGGCCAAAATACTTCCATACTAGAAGATCTTTTCCCCCTACAGTTAGAAGAATGAAGTCTGAAATACATACCTAAAATACTGGCTGAACGCTGCTAGGACATTTTTATGTGCTTTAAAGCAGACTCCTTTCACCACCAACATACAGTCACAAAGTAGGCCTTGAATACGCTGCTCGTGCAGTTGCTGGAGGAGATGGCAGCTGTGGGTGGCAACAGGGTCCATGCTAAACCAGTCAAGAGACCTACAGCAAAGAATGCAGATAAAACAGATATTCTTAGACATCGTTGGAAACCAAATGGCACCAAAACCTACTGATTGATTTGTGCTTCACTGTTGTAATTCTCCATCAGTTAGTTTCTCTCAGGCACTCACACACCCCCCCCCAACACACACCCACACACCCAGCCCTCTGTTTCTGAAGCATCTAGACCTGCTGTTCTACAGAACTATCTGCCATAGTGGAAATGTTCTCTATCTGCACTGCTCAAAACAGTAGCCATTAGCCACAACATGTGGTCACCGAGCACTTGATATGTGGCTGAGGGAATGAAATTTTAATTTAATTTATATGTAAATAGCCACCATGTTTGACAGTGCAAACCTACAATATGACCCTGACAATACTATGTGTACTTCTCTTGTGTCTACTTAGGAATATGTCAAATTAAAAATAAAATAATACATATATATAAAGATGTATAAGGTTAAAAAAAAGCCAACTGATTAAGATCAAATTCATATTTATTGAACACCCATATACAGGTCACTGAATTAGAAGTTGGGGAAAATTAGGAGCCTATTTGGGGAGATAGGTACAAACCAAAATACCTAACATCACTAGACAATGATATAAGAGGCATCACAAAGCAGCATATCCATCCATTTGTGCCTTTGTGCCTCTTTAAGGTACTACTTTAGCAGAGACCTGAAGGAAGTAAGGGAATGAGCCGTGCAAGTAGCTGGGGAAGGCAGACTAGCAAGCATGAAGTCTCTGAGGCAGGAGCTTGGTGGGCCTGAGTGTGTGGCTTATGGGTAGTAGGAGACGACATCCTAGAGGGGGCAGAGTCAGGTCATGTCCAGCCTTGCAGGCCTTGTTAAGAATCCTGACTCTGACTCGGACTGACATGGGAAGCCATTATGTGGACTCTGAAAGTTTCATCACTCAATAGGTGTTTCCCGACTGACTACTATGTGCCAGGCTCTAGGGCTACAACAATGAACAAAACATGCCTGGTTACAACCCTCATGAAGATTAAATTCTAGTGAGGGAAATACACACAAAATAGTACATGACACACAACCAAACAAACTCATTACAGCTAGACACAGGAATACACAGATGAGTAAGCCACGGTCTCTGATGTCCAGGAGCACAGGTCTAGCAGGGGATGATTTATGGAAGAGAAATAGTGGGGAGAAATGAAACCAGACTGGGACAAGACTATGGAGGTTAAAATGGCAGTCTGGGACACTGAAAACCTAAAAAGCCACATCTGCCTTCTTTGCTTTCATTCTCAGCACTAAGCATTACTGAAAAAGGCACTACACCACTAAGTCAAAATCTAAGCTTTTTAACATGGCCCTGACTTCTCTCCTAGCCTTATCTATTACTATTACTATTACTTCCTCTATGCACCAGACCGAAAAAACTACCCATGGCTCTCCAAACCAGCTATGCTGTTGGCCAATGGGTCGGAGCCCTCACTCCACCACTGATTAGCTGCAACTCTGGGCAAATGCCTTCTCTGTGTCCAACTTCCTCCCCCTACCTCACATGTTATTGTGATAACCACGTAAACATTTGGAATGGTATCTGGCACATAAATGTTCTGTAAATGTTGTCTATGAGGATCACCTGGGGAGCCGGTTCAAAAGGCAGATTCCTGGGTACCACCCCAGAGTTCTGTTCTGTCAGTCTAGAGTGGGGCTTGGGTGTCTGCATCAAAAGCATCTGGGTGATTCCGGAGCAGGGGGACTGTAGACCTCTGCCTTGCACGCTCCCCGAAAAGCCTTTGGTTCAGCTACTTCCTGTCCTAGGAATACTTTACTCACACTAACCCTCCCACCTTCCAGCTCAGGGCTCAGCTGAGTTGTCACCTACTTTCCTGCCATTCTTAACGCATCCTCTCCTTCCTACTGCTCCCTCCCAAATCTGACTTTGGGGTCACTCCTGTGACCTCACAGCACCTGAACATACTTGTGTAAGATAACTTACCACAGGGTTCCTTTATTGGTGTCCACCTGTGCTGTACCATATTACTCACCTTTATCTGGCATGCGCTAGATACTCGACTATTAAAATTCACGCTGGCTAACCTCTGTGGACTATTGATGCTGGTTAGTGACGTTTTAATTTACGCTTTTTTGGCTGCTTCCCTCTCCATTCCCCACAGGGGTTGCTCTCATCCTTCCCGCTGTCTGCTCTCCTACATCTGTCTCCCTCACCCACAAAATGACTGTGCCTTTGACTTCGCTAAGAAGGCAGAGCCAAGCACAACTTGGTATAACCCGGGTGCCTTTCACTTCTCAGCTCCTCATTCCCTCAGCTTCCCGGGATGAAGAGGGCCTCCTCCTTGCCACACCAAGCGTCCCCTCCTGCCTCCCCTAGGACCTTGTTGCATCAGTGAAGCTTTCGTCGCTTCCCTCTGTCCTCTGCTGGCTCACTGGTTCCTACAAACACAAGATAACCCCATATTGAAAACAAAGCAAAACAGGATAACAGACGTTTAGTCATCCCAGGCCTCTGTTTCACACTTTTCAGAACAGCACGGTACACGCCCCACTTTACTTTCCACGACTCCATTTTCACCTTGCAAGCTTGCTGCCATTTTCTATGCTGAAACAGACTTTCCCACTACGCCCTTTCCTCAGTCCTCAGCCATCGTCCCCAGCTTTCCCGCAATGCACTGTAGTGTAGTCTGCCAACCCCCATCCCGAAATTCCTCCTACTCCACAACTCTTCTGGCTGTCGCTCGTCCTATGTCCCCCACCCGTTCCACCCCTATGCTGCACCTCCTCCCCCCCAGCCCTGAGAATGTCTATGTTCCTTAAGATGCAGCACCTTAGCCCTCTCCTCTTCCCCTCCACATCACTTTTATTCTCGGCTTTTACCTGTTCTAAGCAGACAACACCCACTATTAATAAATTTGAAGCTTTAGCTTCAGCCACCAGTTCCAAATATTCACATCTCTGCTAAACATCTTTAATGGCACACTCCCTCAACTTACAATCTCTGAACCTCATCCCCCATCAGCTCACCCCTCAAACCTATACCTTGTTCCAATTCCCCATCTCTATGGAAAGTTTAGTTTCTGATATGTAGAGTCTGGGGTATTGGCATGATATCCTGGTTTGAGATCAGGGTGGGAATCACAGAAAACTGGGACTAGAAATGATGTCACCTATAACGAGCAACACTGAAGCACTAGGGTGGATAATATTGCCCCCAACAAGAATACAGAAAGAGAGGCATTATGATAGCTGGTGGACACTGTTCCCAGTGCCGAATCCTCAAGGGTACTGCACAGCCAGATGAGTAAGTAATCAGTTACCTACCCCTGCCCCACTGGTTGCCTGAAAAGGCTTTGAGGGTTTTTATTATTATTATTGGCTATGATTTACTGACTACTTACTACAGATCTGTGCTAAGCACATTATATCCACTAACTCAAAGAATTCTACAAGAACCCAATTATCACCATTTACAAGAGAAGAAATTGAGAAATGGGGAGTTTAACTAATTTGTCCAAGACCATAAAACTGTTATGTGCCAAAGGCAGGACTTGAATCCTGGTTCCTAAACCCTGGAGTCCACGCTGTTATGCTATGCTATCTCCCACGGGAAAAAAGACATAAAAAACAAAACACAAAACCCACACACCTCCACAGACTTAAATGTTAAAATGCAGCAAATATTCTGAATCTACATTAGACATTTTCTAGCTCTATAGAAATGATGAAGGAAAAAATTATTTGGGATGACCCCCAGCGTTATGATGATACACAAAGTTATGAGCTGATTCACAATTTGCTTTTACTATAAAAATATACCTATTCTATATTATTTTGTATAGTTCTCTAAATTAATTCATGATGCCCACCCTGTAACTCCCCCAATAAGGATATAAAAAGTTCTGGAAAAAGAATTTATATCTTATATTTCTTATGTGCCCTGTAAATAACAACTATAAACAATAATGTATTCTGTACCTAGTAATTATAGTAATAATAATGACAAATATTTATGTTTCCTATATGCCAGGTATTATACTAAGCCCTTTACATTTATTAACTAATTTAATCCCCATAATAAATGTAAAATAGATACTACTATTATCCACATTTTACAGATGAGTACAACAAGGGATTTGGTGGATTAAAGATGGCCACAAATTCTTTCACATTCCTCCCATGGGGTGGTGGGGTCTAGGTCTCCTCCCCTTGAATCTTAGCAGGCTCTGCCTTAATCAGCAGAACACGGTGAAAGGAAGGCTATAAAGCTGTGCTCATTTCTGGGCCCAGCTTCCACTTCTCATCTTTTGGAACACCAGCTCTGGGAGGCCCGAGTCACCTGTAAGATGCCCAGCTGCAAAGCACACATGGAGAGGGAGAAGGGCTCAGACGGGCCCAGCCTTCCAGCCATTCCTTCCCAGGGAAGCCATCCTGAACTCTCCAGGGTAGCCCCTCTTACAGCTGAGTGCCACTGAGTGACCCTGGTTGACACCACGCAGAACCAAAGAATTGCCCAGTTGACACCTACCTCAATTTCTGACCCATGAAATAGTGAGATAAAATAAAATAGCTTTTAAGTCACCAAGTTTAGGGGTAGTTTGTCACATAACAATAGATAACCTGACCATGTACAGAGAGGATGGTCACACAGCTAATGAGTAACAGGTAAGCAATAAGGGGCAGAGTTGGGATTCAAACCCAGGTAATCTGACTCCAAAGCCCACGCTCACAACCTCTACTCTGAATTACATGTGACAGATCAAAGGCCTCCTATGATCAGATTAGTTGCCTTTCTAGTCTGCCTATGCCTGATTGTCCAGGTAACCCCACAGACAGGCACCGCACAACTCCAGAAAAAAACACCAAGGAAAAGCTTAGACCAATATGAATTGGTGCTTCTAAGGGGAACAAAAGCCAGAATGGAATTTTAACCTGTAGAGAAGGCTCCTAGAGCAAAGAACTTTCTGTTTGGTGAGGGAATTCCACCAACTGGTCAAATACCACTGGATAGAATTGGTGGAAGTTTTTTCCGTGGGTTCATTAATAGATTACTTCTCCATGGGTCCACAGTTCATATACCTCAATACCAAACTTACCTTAAAAGGATCCCAGGGAGTCTCTGTCCACCACAGTTTTCAAATGCCTTACTCCCAGCCCTTCACCCCCAATGACAAAAGCACTGGCTTCAAGCAAACAAACCTGGATTCTTGTCTTAAGCTTTATACTCACTCTAACATACTAGGAAGCCCAATTCAGTTAAACAGATACTGTGTGCTTAATATGTGCAAGATATTGCTGTGAGGATGGAATGCTGATAAAATGAACAGCATATGTTCCCTGCCCTCCAAAGGCTCTGTGTCTCAGTTTTCCATCATTCACTTAAGCTTACTGCCAGGCACTGAGGATACAGTGGTGAACAAGTCAGATATGGTCAAACATGCCTTCATGAAGCACCAGTCTGGTGAGAAAAACAAGTATAGCGCTGTACCAGATTTATTAAACGGAGGAAGTAGAAATTAATTTGGAGAGGAGTTAAAGGGAAAACTTCCTAGAAGAGACAACTATGCTGAAACCTGAGAGATAAGTTTGCCTGACAAAGAGTGAAGACAGGGCTTACCCTGTTTGAGTTTTCAGGGGGAGCAAATGAAAAAAAAAATGTAGGAGAGTATATACAAGGGCTGAGGTACATATATGTGCCTTGCACAAAAAAACCTAAACAGAACACCTTGAGCACCCTGCTTTTAAACCTCTTGGCCATTCTGTCACTTCTCTTGGAAAATATTTCCCTCTTTGTCCACTCTAGTGAATTCCTTCTGTTATGGGCTGAATTGTGTTCCCCCAGTACCTCAGACTGTGACTGTATTTCGAGATCCGGCCTTTAAAAAGTAGTCAAAATGAGGCTGTTAGGGTGGGCCCCAATCCAATCTGACTGACGTCCTTCTAAAAAGAGGAAATTTGGATACAAAGAGAGACACCAGAGACGGGAGAGCACAGAGAAAAGACCAGCAAGAGGGTGGCCATCTGCAAGCCAAGCAGAGAGGCCTCAGAAAAAACCAAACCCAAGGACACCTTGATCTCAGACTTCTAAACTCCAGAACTGTGAGAAAATAGATTTCTGTTGTTTAAGCCACCCTGTATTTTGTTATGGCAGCCCTAGCAAAATGATACACCTTCTACTTCAGACCCAACACTGCTCACTTCCAGAGCGAAACCTTCCTTATCACCCACATACACCCATCCTAGGGTTAATGTTACTCACACCAGTCTGTCTATACCGCATTCAACTTTCATGCACTCATTTAAGCAGCAAGCACTTCGTGACCACCACCGTACGCACGCGCAGACCCTGTCTTAACGGCTGAGAGCAGTCCACGTTTACTGAGCACTTATTAAGTGGCAGACATTGTGCCGAGCGCTTTACATGCACCAAGGTCCCGACGAAGTAGGTCCTGTTGTTATACCCGTCTTACAGATGCGGGGCTAAGGCACAGAGAGGTCACACAGTAATGACACCTGGCTAGGCCATGAGCTCTGGAGTCTTAAGCACTACTGTCAACTACAGAGTGACAGAGGGAAACAGGAACTAGGAGAAGGGCAGGCCAGGGCGGGAGAGGAGCAGGTGGGCTTCCCGCGGGCAAAGCCTGGAGATGAGAGGAGGCCGGGTGAGGACGCGGGTGGGCTTTCCAGGCCGCGGGAGCTACACGAGGGAGAAGGCCCGGGACCTGGCCTTTTGCGTCCCAGTCAGCGTCCCCTCCGGTGTCGGGCACAGAGCAGATGCTCGCTGACTCGCGCAGGAGCCGCCAGCTCTCCGTTTACCTCGCAGGGGTCCCCAGAGATGCGGCGGCGGCAGCGGGTCCATGCCCCGCCGGGCCACCCTCGGGCGTCCAGCCTCCCCCCCGGGGCGCACCCACCCGCGAGGGCCCCGCACACCCTCGCCAGGCCGCCTCCCGGCCCGCCAGCCACTTTACCCTCGGAGGCCGCTCTCTGCCCCGCCGCCGCCTCTTCACCTGCAGCCACTGGCCTCAGAGCGGCACGCCCGGCTCCGCCGGCAGCGGAACCATCCCGACAACGCCCCCTCTGCTTGCCGGGACCGCCCTCCGGCTTCCGGTGGCGTCACTTCCGCGGGGGGGGGTGTGGCCGTGGCGCGCAGGCGCGCTGGCCGTCTCAAAAGTGAATTCTGCGCCGCGAAGCTCCGAAGGAAGAGGCGGCCGCGCTGGGCGGGAGGCGGCGGCTCCACGTGCTCCCCGCAGGCCGGTTGAAACCGTTGGCGGGCGCTGGCCGAGAGGTGAGGGGCGCTGGCCCAGAGGTCCGACCCAGGAGGTTGGAGCGCAGGGAGTGAGGAGGGTGGGGTGGAGTGGCCGCTGCCTGGTTTCCTCCGTGGGTCCCTCTGGCTTGTGCAGAGCAAGGAGCAAATCCGTCCCGGGCCTGTTCGTGCTCCGGGAAGCGGCAGGACTCCTGGACTTACGGTGACCGTGTCTCCCACGTTCAAAACGGAAAACCCCGCGTCCCGGGACCCCCTCTTGGGCCTGGCCAAACCAGGACGGTTGGTCACCGCCGGACTGGCCTTCGGGCGTGCTGCGTGATGGGGACAGGGCTCTTCTCGGAGTCTGGGGGAGCTCGGTCCCTAAGGAGGAGGCCTTACGGCGTAATGGTGGAGAGCACGGTCCAAGGACCAGAATATAACTGCGTCTGAATCTGGGTTGCCACCGAGTGGATGTGTGACCTGGTGCAAGTTACTTAACCTCTTTGTGCCTCGGTTTCCTCATCTGTCAAAAGGCAATAATGTAGATCCTGACTCGGAGGACTGATGAGGATTACATGAGTAGACATGTGTTAACCCCCCATGAGAGGGCTTGGCACATAGTAGGTGCTCAATAAATGTCAGTATTTTCTACAGCACCTTTCTCTGAGGAGAGAGGGAGGGGAGTGAGATGGGGTGTGTGTGTTTGCAAGCCTGACTTTCCCGCAGAGAGGGTCCCCTTGGGACTTGTTCACACTTTGCTCCAGGCTCCCAGTGCCTAGCATGGTGCCTGACACAGGGTAGTTATTCCGGTGAAGGGATGCTGTTTAAAACAATGCCGGTGATGTAGTGGTGGGGTGGGGGAGACTGGAACTGAGAGGCAGGAGAAATGGCTTAACTAATCTAAACCTCAATTTGTTCATCTCTTAAGTGGAGGTAGGTGCACTTCCTGGGGCTTTTGTAAGGACCAAGGGAGAGGTCCTCTGTATTGGGCTGTATTGGGACCTGCTTGGGTAGCCAGGGAGGGAAAAGGGGACTTTTTTTAAGGTCCAGCCATATAAAAAATGCCATCTTTCTACACTTAGGGCTAAAAATTGAAATCTTGGCCAGGCGTGGGGGCTCAAGCCTGTAATCCTAGCACTCTGGGAGGCCGAGGCAGGAGGATCTCTTGAGCTCAGATTAGCCAAGCGTGGTGGTGGTGTGTGCGCGTGTAGTCCCAGCTACTCTGGAGGTTAAGGCAAGAGGATCTCTTGAGCCCAGGAGTTTGAGGTCGCTGTGAGCTAGGCTGATGCCATGGCACTCTAGCCTGGGCAACAGAACAAGACTCTGTCTCAAAAATAAATAAATAAATAAATAAATAAATAAAAATTGAAATCTGTCACTTCTGAGCCTAGTGGACAGGGTGTCCTCAAAGTCCTAATGCAGTTTTAAGCATTCATAACTTGAGAAGCATAAATGTTGCAAATTTATCAAAAACAACATTTGAAAGTTTATTTACATTTCTTTCACTTTTATCTAGTCCTTTGGAATTTGAATAATACGGTTTTACTTTTTTGTTTTAGGCAATGTTCGCTATCTTCAGTTAGAGGGACTGAATTTCTACAGGATGTCTTTTTGTAAGTTTGTAGCATTTACACTTCTGAAATTATTAAGCCTGCATTAAGACTTGGGACGACCCTGTGTGCTGTGCAGTTAAGCTGGTTTTGAAGGTCTTGATGGTTTTGAGCTTGCTTCTGTTTGCAGCTTAAATGGAGGGTATTTTCCCTGGGGACTGGGTTGGGTGCAAAGCATACTCAAGGTGACTCTTGGGCAGGTGCTGGGGTGTCCTCTGGGCTCTGAATAAGGGAGAGGTAAGCTCCTTACAGATTTTATCTCATTAGCCAAGCAGGTGGACATGCTGTTCCCATTTCATGTCAAGTGTAAAATTCCAGAGGAAGGCAGAAAGAGACTGAGCTCTGTGCAATCTACCCATTCTGCCTTGAAAAATAAATAAAAGACCAAATGAAAATGGTTGGAAATATTTTTCAGATGAACATGTGACCAAATTCTAATCCTCTCCTGAATTTATGTTTAATTATATTGTGTGTGAGTAATCTCAGAGGGGTAGCATGTTTTGGACAGACATTCGGAGCATCTTTTTGTCAACATCACTGGCGTCTTTCAGTCGATATATTTTTTAAATCCTCACCTTCCACAGCAAGCTGTCCAGTGGGCAGTCTCCCCGTTGGATCCGAGGGATTGCTGAAACCTTTCTCCCTCCCTTCTCCCCTCTTCCATCAAGAAATAAAATAGTCCTCAGCAGCACAGGTTGGAAAGCTCTAAGGCATATCCACGTTTCAGGGGGTGTTTTTCATTGTTGTATCTCATTATGAAAGTACTTTAAAATTTTTTCAATAGATAATTTAGCTTATCGAAGCTGCTTCTACCTCGTACATATGATGACAGTCCATTTCTTGGTGACTAATTAATGATTTACTCTTGCACTTACACAGAAGTACACCTGCAGACTATTTGATAGTGTGGTATTGGCTCTTGTTCCAGCCTTTGTTGTCCCTTGTGAGGCAGAATGGCTGCTCTTCTTGCCTGACGTATATTGAACATCCATCTGCTTCGTGCAGAATGGTGAGCTTTGAGGTAGCTGGGTCCTGGGAGACTATATCACACATCTTTACAATGACCAGTTGAGGTGACAGTTTGCAGCGCATCACAGGGTAGTCATGTTTGCTTTCCTGAGGATTTGGTGCTAGGCTGTAGCTGACCACTTGCCCTTCCTTACTAACCCACCCTGATGGTGAGCTGAGGAGGGGTGCCCGGGACCCGGAGCCAGGGGCCCACAGTTTATACATAGCATAGAAAGTGAACGGGTGTCTGGCGGTGTTCCACAGGACAAGAGGCCTCCACAAGAGACTGGCTGGGCCTTTGTAAACTCTGGAGATGCAGCCAGGATGTATATTTCCATTCAAGGCTGCATGGACATGAACAGCTCTGGTCCTTGCTTAGGTGTGACCTCACCAGCGGTGATCTGGAACATGTTGGTGGCGAAGAGGTGGTGATTTCATGCATTAGAATTCTCTGTGGACCAAGGGTAGATGATTTGTGCCAAAGGATTCTTGGGTGAAGTCATACCCGGAAGTAAATTGCATCGGTTTACTTAATCCTCACCTTTGTTTTCATAATGAGGAAGAACATACTGGGTTAAACAGCTCTCAGTATTTTTGCTGTGAAACTTGTTTATAATGTAAAACAATAGTGCTCTTTTAGAATCTAGTGATTAAAAAATTATATAAGCATGAAAAGTTACTATGACTTCTTTAACACTTTTAGATGAATTTGTGTTGTGTTGAGCACAATAGCATTTCCATGAAATTTTTAACTGGTGGTTTTGTATATGTGCAGACACACTTCATTTTGGGGCAGTGCCAGGGACACCTGGGTTTGTGAAATCCTCCAGTAATTCAGCACCCAGCAGTTGGGACACCTGGATGTGGTTCCATTTCTCTAACTGATCTGACAAGAAACCACATGAAGGAGGCCCCTGTCCCACTCCCTGTCCACTAAGGCTGAGGGGCATGTCCTCGTATTTAACATCTGTGGATACATAGTAATGTCTGTATGTTTTTAGTGCCTATAGAAATTGTGTCTGTAGAGTTGCCTCTTCTCAACTTTCTAAACTTCCCTCAATTTTCCTCTGGCTATATTCTTATTGTTTTTGGGGACCTGAAATAGTTTGCGATGCATCTAAATTGCAATGCCTTCTATACGCTTCATTTTATATATTTATGTATGTATATATCTGGAGAGAGAGCTTAAAGTTATTAGGGAAAGTAAGATGTGTCACTTAACGCCTCCAGAGCTTTTCATCTTCCAGTCTGCCAGGTTTAAATCTTGGTTCTGTTACTTGGGCAAGTTACTTAATCTCTCTGTACCTCAATTACCTCCTACAAATTTTGAACAATAGTAATCTTTCTCTCATAGGGTTACTATGTGGATTAGATAAGTTAATACATGTAAAGCTATTAGAATAGTGCCTAGCATACGGTAAGCATGCATTCCACAAATGTTAGCCATTGTTATTGTTAATGATAGTTTTACTTACATGAGTGGTAGTTTTATATAGATTGTTAGTCAACTTTGATTCTGTTATTTTCATGTGAAATTATGGTTGAAAGCTGTATGAATCATTGATTGGGAAAGTTTCAGTTTATAATGATAATTATCTTTTTTTTTTTTTTTTTTTTTTTAGGACAAGACTTAAAACCTATCTTGGATAGAGACTATTTAACCATTTAGCTAAAAATGGTATTTTTTACATGCAATGCATGTGGTGAATCAGTGAAGAAAATACAAGTGGAAAAGCATGTGTCTGTTTGCAGAAACTGTGAATGCCTTTCTTGCATTGACTGCGGTAAAGATTTCTGGTAAGCTCCATGTAATTCATACAGATCCATGTAAAGGCCCAGACCAGTTTTGGAAGCCCTGGCCCCATAAAACTTAGAAAAATAGAGGCAAATTTGAGGAAAGAGATTAAGAAAAAGAACTTGGAGGGTCCATTGGTTAAAACTGGTCTGATTCTTTGAAAAGTACCTTGCAAAATGATTTGCTTTTTAAGGAAGTTTTTTGCCAGGCACAGTGGCTCATGCCTATAACCTCAGCACTTTGAGAGGCCAAGGCAGGAGGATTGCTGGAGGTCAGGAGTTTGAGACCAGCCTAGGCAACATAGTGAGACCTCATTTCTACAAAAAATACAAAAGTTAGCCAGGCATGGTGACATGCACCTGTAGTCCCAGCTACTCAGGAGCCTGAGGTGGGAGGTTCGCTTGAACCCAGGGGTTTGAGGTTGCAGTGAGCTGTGATGACACCACTGCTCTCCAGCCTGGGTCTCAGAGTGAGATCTTGTCTGGAAAAAAAAAGGAAGTTTTCAAGAGAAGACTAGGGGAAGGGGAATTATGGTGATGAGAGCATTCGATTAGTCAGTGACACTGGTTGCTGTCTTCTTGCCGCTGTTACCAGGCCCAGGGAAGTAGCCACATGGAGGGAGGCTCTAGGGGCTTTGGGGCTGGTAGTATTAGACCAGGGGTATCATGTGCCCATCACACTGAAGAGATGGACTTGGAAACCAGAAAGTAGATTTGTGGATTCACAGGGGGAGATGACTGGTAGTAGAGGAGACCAGGTCCTCCCTAGAAAATGGGAGGTACTGGCGGAAGTGAGGTTCCTCCTGGCCCTATGAGTGTATCGGGAGACACTTCCACAGGGGAGGCAGTGTAGGTGAGTGATTAGTGGGGAGGCGTGCATCGGAGCCTGATGTGCTCATGAACCACTTCCTGAGGTGGGTCATTTGCAGAGGGCTACCCTCTTCAGTTTTGTATCGGTTCCCCTCAGCTTCAGAGAGTTCTGGTGAAAAGCTGGCTTATGGCTGCATCTGCCCCCGTGTCCTCTGTGGTATTTAGACGGTATTTGCTTACACTCCATTTTAATTCATTCTAGAGCAATGATTTTTGGGGGGGAAACTGCTAAACTCTGTTCAGACCTAATCCTAAGAGGAAGCTTGATATATAAAATAGGTAAAAATTGGGTTGTTTTAATTAGGGGGCTTTGCCCCTGACCTTGTCCCCAGCATTTCCCTGAGGAACCCCATAGAGCTTTAAAGAGATTATATAAGAAAGAATCGAGTTTTCTTTTTTTGCAGGACTCTGAGACTCAGAACTTTTGGTGACCTGATACTGCCATTTTATACCAGCTTTTAATTTATAGCTACAACTAATTTTTTTGAGACAGGGTCTTACTCTATTACCTGGGCTACAGTGCAGTGGCGTCATAGCTTACTGCAACCTCAAACTCCTAGGCTCAAGCGAGCCTCCTGCCTCAGCCTCCTGAGTAGCTGGGACTACGGGTGCATGTCACTGTGCCTGGCTAATTTTTCTATTTGTAGAGATGGGGTCTCACTTGTGTTCAGGCTGGTCTCAAACTCCTGGCCTCATGCAGTCCTCCTGCTTCGGCCTCCCAAAGTGCAAGGATTGCAGGCATGAGCCACCACACCTCCCTACAACTGATTATTGATGGCCTACTATATTACCAGGAAGTCATATTTTTGTAATTTAAGGTAAAACTACCCTATTGCAGAGAATTTTATTTTCTTTTTTACTCAGTTTATGTATACTTGCAACTAAAAATAAAATACTGCCTGTCAGTTTGGTTTAAGATGTTTGTATATAAAAATGGGTCAAAAAGTATAGTGGGTCTTATATTGAAGAGTTTGGGGGAAGGGAGATGTGGTTATGACCAGGAGGTCATAAACATAATGAGTGAAGTAGATGGGGTGCTCGTGCAGTGGACAGATGTGAAAAAATACAGTGTGGACCACAGGAGGTAGGAGCAGCATGCTGGCACTAGTCAGGGTCTCCAGCTTGGGTGTCAGTCTAATGGCAGAATTTTTGATCACTTTAAAGGGGCGATGACTATAAAAACCATGTGAAATGCATAAGTGAAGATCAGAAGTATGGCGGCAAAGGCTATGAAGGTAAAACCCACAAAGGCGATGTTAAACAGCAGGCATGGATTCAGGTAACGTCTTTCTGATTCATGGAGTAGCTTCATCTGACACCTTCCACTGTCTTTGGAAGCCCAAGGGACTAAATAAATGTTATCCCTGCAGACAAGTCCTGGAAACATCATGTCTTAGGATAGACTGAGGTTGAACTAAAACTACTTGAATAAGAATTGTTTATTTTTCTTTTAGTACAATTTTGGTGCATTATGTCTTTAATCCATGTATTTTGCAGATTTCTTGCAAAAATATTTTAGAATTCTCACCAGCTTTCCCCTGGCTACAAAACTGAGTAGAAGCTTTCTAATCTTTCTGTGCATTCAGTGATAATGCAACTTCTAAAACTCAAACCATGTTAATCTGTCCTGTCTGTCAGTCATCAGAATCAGGCAAAAATAAAGACATTTTGTTAATACAAAAGTACATGTTTTCACTTTATTTTAGTTAAGTGGAAAATTTATTGGCAAAACCATTGAAATCCCTAATTCACTGAGAAGTGTAACTTCTAAAATGTTACTGAGCATTTACAGAATAGGCAGCAGGAGGAAGGATTCAGAAAGGAAAGCAGGAGAATGAAAAGGCAAATGTCATCTATGTGGAAAATTTCCTTAAAAACAACCAATTAAAAAAAGTTACTCCATTTAATGAAAGTGTTTAAATGTGAGTTTTCTGATATTAACTATATTGAGTAGCGTACTGATTTAACATCCTCCTAGGCGGGCAATTATTCTGTTCACAAAGGACTTACAGAGTCTACCCAGTGCAGATGGAGAAGCTATTGAAATCTTAGCTAAGATGTTTAGGCTGGTGACCATCATCCGTACTTTGGGGCACCCGTCTGTAATCCTTTGAGAACCAGCTGATATTCCTGGGCCCTGACGTTGAGGTACCTGGGCCTATGAGTTCTACTTCTGCTGTCATCACAGTGGAATGAAATCCCCTAAAGCAGGAGTCAGCAAACTATGGCCCATGGCCAGAGGCAGCACATTGCCTCTTTATCAATAAAGTTTTATTGGAACACAGCCATGCCCATTTGTTTATCTGTTGCCTTTGGCTGCTTTAGCGTTGTAAGGGCGGCATTGAGTAGTTGGGACAGAAACCTGCAAAGCCTAAATATTTACTCTGTCCCTTCACAGACAAGGTTTGCTGACCTTTGCTCTAAACTGTCAGGCTTCAGCAGCCCTGATACTGTACTATAAATCAGGAAGTAACTTCTGGTTCTGTCTAGGTCTGCTGATTGGCTCCCGGGCTGATTCCTCCCTCCCTCCCTCAGTGCCGTTGTTAACGGACAGATAAGAGTAAACATGATGTGCGGGGATGAACGGGGCTGCTCTGGGACCAATGTGGATTGGGGTTTTGTTCTTTTCCTGAAATCTTTAAAACCCACATTTTATCAAATAGAATTAAAGACTCTTTTCAGAAGGGATCCCTGCTCTCCAAAAGCTTTTTATTAATAGGTTGGGTATTTTGAAGTCATTAATATTATACAGGGCTCAGAATATTGATCTTCAGAGGGACCCTTTCTCCTTTCACAGTAAGACTTGACTGTTTCATCTTTTGTCTCACTTCTTCCTTCCAGCGTCTCCCCGACCATTCCAGAAACTTGCTTCCTTAATAGTTACCGTGGGTCCCACTGCCGTCTGCCGTGTTGCATGCTCGGGGCTGGCTGCTCACACCTTGCCCATTTCATCTCTGACACTCCGATCTACTGCTCTCTTTTTTTCTGTTAATTTTTATAACTTTATCATTTTAATAAAAAATCGGTGGACATTAATTTTAAAAAACACTCAAGTAATTCAGAAAAAATACAGAGAAGAAAGCAACGCATGAGATCAAAACCAATCAGCCGGAAAAGGCCGGTGTGAATGTCAGCCGAGCACCCTCAGAGGCATCTGGGCGTGCAGGCAGACTGTGGGTAGAGGATTGGGAAAAATATCTCGCACGGGTCACAGTGTTTTCCTCTAAACTGTGTCGCCAGTGCCCTGTTCTGACACTGCTGGCCGCTCCAGCGAGTGCTGGGCCTCATTTTTCCCTTGTTGATGTTTGTCTTTTTTCTCGGTTTATGTTTTTCTGCCTGGGTGCCTGAAGCCACTTCACCTTATCCTTAGTATCCTGTATCAGTTTTTTCTGATCTGGTTTATGTAGATTACTAATACAGGGACGTTTTCCTCCATTATATTTGTTTAGCTCCAGCATTTATCCTAATGTTGGCTCATTGGTGACCTCTTTCCTGTCTCCTGATGTCTCCCTAACTTTAATAATTTCTTCTTTCCTCTGCCTTCACTGGGATTGCCAGATGCATTTTCTCTAGATCGCTAATTTGATTTTCATCTCTGTCCTGTTCTTGCCATTTCAGATTTATTTATTAGATCTTAATGTTATTGTCTTGTTTTTAGTTTATACCCTAGTCCCTATAATATTCACTTTTGTCTGATTCTTTAGATCACATTTGGTTTGTTTATATTCTCTTCTTTTTTTTTCAGTTTTTTTCTTTTTACTGTGGTTAAAATATACATGACATAAAATTTACCACTTAAATCATTTCAAAGCATATAATTAGGTATGTTCACGTTGTTCTACAGCCATCACTACCATCCATCTCCAGAACTTTTCTGTCTTGCCAAACTGGAACTATGTCTTCATTAAACAATAACTCCCCAATCCCCCTCCCCCAGCCGCTAGCCACAACAGTCCATTTTCTTTCTCTATGAATCTAACTATTCTAGGTACCCCATATAAGTGAAATCATACAATATTTGTCCTTTTGTGGCTGACTTATTTACCTTCACATAATGTCTTCAAGGCTCATCTGTGTTGTAGCATGTGTCAGAATTGCCTTCCTTTTAAGGCTAAAAAATATTCCATTATGTGGATAGAACACATTTTGTTTATTCATCTCTTGATGGACACTTAATTTGCTTCTCCCTCTTGCTTGTTGTGAAAAATGCTGCTGTGAACATGAGTATACAACTACGTGGTTAAACCCCTGCTTTCAATTCTTTTGGATACATACCCAGCAGTGGAATTGCTGGATCATATGATAATTCTATTTTTAATTTTTTGAGGAACCTCCATACTGTTTTCTATAGCACCTGCAGCATTTAACATTCCCACCAGCAATGCACAAGGGTTCTAATTCCTCCACATCCTTACCAACACTTGTTATTTTCTAATTTTTTAATGATAGCGATCCTAATGGGTGCAAAGTGGTATCTCATTGTGGCTTTGGTTTGCATTTCCCTAATGATTACTGATGTTGAACATCTTTTCATGTGTTTATTGGCTATTTGTATATTTTCTTTGAAGAAGTATCTTTGAAGAAATGTTGTAATGAGCTTGTTTTTTTTTGTTGTTGTTGAGTTATAAGAGTTCTTTATATATTTTGGATATTAACCCTTTATCATATATGATTTGCAAATATTTTCTCCCATTCCGTGGGTTGCCTTTTCACTGTGTTGACAGTGTCCTTTTTCTTTTTTTTTTTTTTTTTTTGAGACAGTCTCATCTGGGCTAGAGTGCAGTGACATCACTGTAGCCTCTACCTCTTGGGCTTGACCAGTCCTCCCACCTCAGCTTCCTGAGTAGCTGGGACTACAGGCATGTGCCACCACACCCAGCTAATTTTTGTATTTTTTGTAGAGACAGTTTCACAGTGTTGCTCAGACTGGTCTTGAACTCCTGCCCTTAAGCAATCCTCCCACCTTGGCCTCCCAAAGTCCTGGAATTATAGGCATGAGCTGCTGTACCCTGCCCTTTGATGCACAAAACTTTTAAATTTTGATGTAGTCCAGTTCTTTTTTTTATTTTGTTGCCTGTGTTTTTTGTGTCATATCCAAGAAATTATTGCCAAATCCAATGTCTTGAAGCTTTTCCTCTATGCTTTCTTTTAAGAGTTTATAGTTTTGCCTCTTAAGTTTAAGTCTTTGATCTGTTTTGAGTTAGTTTTTATTTATGGTGTTAGGTAAGGGTCCAACTTCATATTTTGCATATGGATATCCAGTTTTCTTAGCACCAGTTCTTGAAAACTGTCTTTTCTCCCACTGAATGGTCATGGCCCCCTTGTTGAAAATCGTTTGACCATATGTGCAAGGATTTCTTTCTGGAGTCTCTGTTCCATTAGTCTGTATGTTTGTCTTTATTCCAATACCACACTGTTTTGATTATTGTAGCTTTGTAGAGAGTATGAGACCTCCAACTTTGTTCTTTTTTCAAGATTGTTTTGGCTATTTGGTGTTCTTTGAGATGCCATGTGAATTTTAGGATTCACATGGAATTCTCTCTCTACCAGAAGGGGAAGGAGTTGCATGTGGAGTGCCCATGAATACTGGGCATCCTCACCTACCTCAACACTACAACATTAAGAGGCTGCCCGTGACCTCCTTACACCTTATCTAGAGGAACAGCTTGTCACTATGTGTGTTGGGGAGGGGATATATATGTATATATACATAAATAAAAATAATAAGAACTGGATTTTGATAGGAATTGCATTGAATTGTACTTTGGGTAATATTAACATCTTAACAATAATAAGTCTTCCAGTCCATGAACGTGGGGTGTCTTTTCATTTATTTGTGTCTGCCTTAATTTCTTTCAGCACTGTATGTTGGCTTTTAGTATACAAGTCTCTTGCCTCTTTGGTTAAGTTTATTCCTACCAAATTCTGTTCTTTTTGATGGTGCTGCAAATGGAATTGTTTTCTTAATTTCCTTTTTGGGTTGTTCATTGTTAGTGTATAGAAATACAACTTGATTTTTGAGTGTTGATTTTGTGTCCTGCAACTTTGCTGAATTCACTTATCAGTTCTAACAGTTTTAGGGTGGAATCTTTAGGGTTTTCTATGCGTAAGACCACATAGGATGGCTGCTATGGCTTATGCCTGTAATCCCAGCACTTTGGGAGGCCGAGGCGGGAGGATCAAGGCCAGGAGTTCAAGACCAGCCTGGGCAACATAGCAAGACCCCTTCTCTACAAAAAAATTTAGAAATTGGTGGTGGCACGCACCTGTAGTCCCAGCTATTCAGGAGGCTGAGGCAAGAGAATTGCTTGAGCTCAGGAGTTCCAGGCTTACAGTGAGCTATGATCATGCCACTGCCTGCCAGCCTGGGTGACAGAGCGAAACCCTGTCTCTTAAAAAAGAAAAAAAGACTATATCATCTGTGAACAAAGATAATTTTACTTTGTCCTTTCCAATTAGGTTATGCCTTTTATTTCTCTTTCTTGCCAAATTGCCCTGGCTAGGATTCCAGTACTATGCTGAATAGAAGTTAATCTATATATTTTTAAGCATAGACATACGTATAGAATGTAGGCTTAAAATGTGAACTCTTTAGGACTTTTTAGTTTGGCTTTCATGAAACTCATGTGTCAATTGTTTATTGTTTTTGTTTTTATCTTCCTTTTTTGTAGAAAATTAATGAATTAATAAAGAGACCCAACGTCAGCCCCAAAGTGAGAGAACTTTTAGAGCAAATTAGTGCTTTTGACAATGTTCCCAGGAAAAAGGCAAAATTTCAGGTATGGCTTGGATTGACTTCCCTGAATGGAGGGGCTGTGTGGCGCATAACTGAGCTTGTGTGTACTGGTCAAGATGGGATAAATGGGGGTGGGGAGGAGGGGAGGGGCAAAAGCCTACCTGATGGGTACATTGAACACTGTTCAGGTGATGGCACACTAATAGCCCTGACTCAAGCATTACAAGGGCTATCCATGTAACAAAAACATTTGTACCCCCTTAATATTTTGAAATAAAATTTTTAAAAAATGGGATAAACGGTTCTTTTTGTTTTTTACAGAATTGGATGAAGAACAGTTTAAAAGTTCATAATGAGTCCATTCTGGAACAGGTGTGGAATATCTTTTCTGAAGCTTCCAGCAGTGTAAGTCAGATCTAATTTTAGATTTTTGCAGTGTGGCAAAAATTAGTAATAATGAAATGGGAATGTCTTATTTTGGAGGTCAAGACAGCCTTCTTTTTCAGAGAGCCTCTTTGTGCCTTCATTTATGGGAAGGAATAAACTGAGTGCACTGCAGAGAAGATTTCCTTATTGTGCAGAGAAAGGTATTTAATCCCAATGTTTGATAATGGTACCGGCTAACATGTAACGATTTGTTTAGAAATCAGGCAGTGGGATACATTGGAAAGAATGGGAGCTTTGGATTTCTGACAGACCTGGTTTGAATCCCTGCTGTGCTGTTTGCCTAGCGTTTGATCTTGGGCACGTTATTTACCTTCTGAGCCTCAGTTTTCTTAACTAAAAAATGTGGATAGTAATGTTCATTCATTTATTCAGTACTTACTGAAGGCCACGCACGGTGGTTCACACCTGTAATCCTAGCACTTTGGGAGGCTGAGGCAGGAGGATCAGTTGAGGCAAGGAGTTCAAGACCAGCTTGAGCAACATAGTGAGATGATGTCTCTACAAAAAATGCAAACAATAGCTGGCTGTAGTGGTGCAAGGCTGTAGTACCAGATAATTGAGAGGCTGAACCAAAAGGATCGCTTGAGCTCAGGAGTTTGAGGTTACAGTCAGCTGTGATGATGCCACTGTACTGTAGCCTGGGCAACAGAGTGAGACCCTGCCTCTCAAAAAAAAAAAAAAAGCCAAAAAAACCTACTGAGTGTCTGATTTGTACCAGGCCCTGTACAAAAAATCTAAAGTATCTCAGGTGGTGGTGCTGTGAAGAAAAAACAGGGTGAGGACATAGTAATGAAGTGTTCTCAAATAAGGGGTTAAGGGGCCGTGGGTGGCCTCTTAATGTAGTGTTAACGTAGATGAGGATGCCCCAGTATTTAATGGGCACTCAATTCTCATGCAACTCCTTCCTTCTGGTGGAGGGAGAATTCCTTTGATTAATTAAATCAACTGCCTATTAGTCAATGGTTTGATAGTGAGAGGTCCTAAATGTGGAATATATATGCAGAAAGTCTTAGTTTGATACCTTTTAGCCGTACTGTTGATTACATTGTTAATTTAAAATTTTGTTCCCCCATTCAGTTACACTTTGCTTCTATTTGGAGCTTTATCCTACTTGGAGACTTATATCAGTTGTTTTAAAAAACAAGGTTCTGACTGGTCTTTTATTATAGTCAAATTATCAGGGGTTGATTTGCTTTATGTAGAGAGAATCATTTTGGCAGCAAATTAGGATCAAAATGAAACTTTATCTTGGCAGTGTATCTAGCATTTGTCTCTTTCAGAATATACAAATTGGGCCTTTGAAACCTTATAACCAATCATTTAATTGGAGTTTATGTGGCACCTATTTTTTAAAGGTTATTTATTTTAACTAAGAATCAACGATTTGAAATTGCTTAGTTCAACTGCAGGGTTTTAAAAAAACATGTTTTCCAGTTTCCCTTTTGAAGGAAAATATTAAAATACGTTAAACATATTAAAATTAAGTAAAGTCAGTAAACAGCTCATGGTAAACTCCTTTGCCTTTGCCCTGTGAACCTCTCCGCACATCATTTGTAGTGCAGAGCAAAAGGTCCCGAGGCTTTCTTTGTCCATACGTCAAATGTTTATCCTTCTATAACTGTGTGCCAGGCGTCAGGTTGGGTGCCTTTTTGTCATTCTCTACCCCATCACAGTTAGCGCCTGGTCACTGTGGATTCAGCTGTAATAAGGCCAAGGTCCTGCCATCGTGGAGCTGTATTCTAGTGGGGGAGACGGGCAGCCACGGATATGGGTCATGGTGTAATGTCAGGTCCTGATGAGCGCTGTGAAGAGGCAGAAGGCAGTGGAGGGGCCAAGACTAAAAGAGGGGGCTCTGATAGGAAGAGTCAGGGTGTCATGGATACCATGTGTGAGGAGGGCATAGAATGAAGTGGAAAGAAGATGGGGGATAACTGTTCCACCCCTTTATTGAGCAGCGGCTGGATGGATGAGCGAGTGCACGTCTCTCTCTCCCCCCCTCCCTCCCCCTCTTCCCCTCTCCCCTTCCTCCCTCCCCCCTCTCTTCTGGTGTCGGAGGAGTTGGTTTGGACATAGAGGCAAGGCACCAGTTGGAGACCTGGTCTAGATTGGGTAGAAGGGAAGCTAAGGTCTCAGGCATTCAGTGGTCATAATAATATTTTACTAGAAGATACCAACAGAATTGTAGAATAAATGTAAAGTTTCTTTGTCCCTTTCTTCCTCCTGAGTCTATTTCTGAGCTCATCCATGAGCCTTGACAGCTCAGTATTGCTGAACCACAGCTACTGAGAAAACTTCAAATATTTAGTTCAATATCTGTTGCCTAATGCTGCTCTTCCAACTAGGGGTTGGAAGAGCATTAAGGTGTGAGGTCTTGTACTTTAGTGAAAGCCAGTCCTCCTTTATTTGGTCCAGTTTTAGGGATAATAGTTCCCCCTTGCTACCTACACTCTCCCAAAGGAGGAAGACCATAGGTCACTTGCCCTCTGGCTGGCAGTTAACAGAGATGGGACTTGAACCCAGGCCTGTGGATGCGTCAGCGCAGTGGTTTCTGGCACTCGCAGCAGCCCTGGGGCTGCTACCACTGGCCCACACCCTTCCTCCCAGAGGCGGTAGGGCTCTTGGAGCTGTTCAGTAAATTGCTCCAGGTCATCTCTTGAGGTAAGGTAATGTAGTAAATGGAAAGTTGATCTTATTCCAGTGCATGAAGTTTGGTTTTCAGTGGTTCCTTACTCGCAGTTCTTTCCACTGTATCCAGGCATCCCTGGCCGTCCCTCTGAGGGTGACCGTCCAGTCTGAATAATGATGATAATAAAAATTCCTTTGTCTAATATTAATGCTTGATAATTTACAAAACTCTTCACATACATTGGGCTGATTTATTCAGCATCCACTGTGCTAGGCACTTGATGTGTCTTCTCTCATCTTATTTGTCTATCACGGTATAAGGGAGGTTTTACACCTTTCATTTTACAGATGAGGAAACAGGTTCAGAGCAGATGAATAACTTGCCCTGAGTCGCCTGACTAATTAACAGAGCTGGAACTTGAACCCAGGTCTGCAGACATGTGAACCGAGTGGTTTCTGCCATACCTAAGTGCTATTCTATTCTTTCATGCAAAAGAAAACTGAATAGTGAGCCAGAATGAACGGTCTGGCTCAGGTGACATAAGGAAAGTGAAAATGTCTGTTCAGTGCAGACAGGGCCACGGGCTGGGGGAAGTTTTTCCCATTTTGCATATTTACTGCTTCAGTTTAGCTGTTGGGGGATCACAGTTATAAATGGTAAGTGATAAAACCATTTTTCTTCAACAGTTTATTTAGTCAATACATGTGATGATGTGAACAACTATGTTCACACATTCAGAACGAGCATTTATGTGTTTCTTTTGCTTAATAATAAGGAGCCAGTCAGTAAGGGACAAGATTCACAATCGCTCAACCAGGTGGCAAATCCATGTGCAGAGACCTCCGCCAAGGTCCCACCCTCCAAAGCGAGTGACGCCAGGGAAGAGCGAGCAGAGGCAAAGAAGAACAGAAGAGAAAGGAAGGAAGAGCGGCAGAAGAATCGGAAAAAAGAAAAGAAAGAACTAAAATTAGAAAACCACCAAGAAAACTCAAAGAATCAGAAGCCTAAGAAACGCAAAAAGAGACAGGAGGCTGACCTTGCAGCTGACCTTGAGGCTGCTGGGGAGGAAGCCCCTGAGGCCAATGGCTCGGCCAGGAAGAAGAGCAAGAAGAAGAGGCGCAAGGGCCAGCCTGCAGAGCAGGAGCAGCAGCGGGCAGAAGGAGCTGGGGGCCCGGGGGAGGGCACTGGCCAGGAAGAGACAAACACGGGTGCAGGGAAAAGGAAGCGGAAGCTCTCGGAAGGTAAGCAGCTAGCTTGTGCTCTAGGATTCGTTAAAAAATGTTAAAGCTATGGATTTGGGTTATATACACCTATTAGACCTTGCATTTGAACCAGGTAAGGGGAAGAGCGTGAGCTTTGAAATAAGGCCAACCTGGGCCTAATCCAGGCGGGTGACCTCACCCTCAACTCCCCAGTGCCTCCTCTCCAGCGTGGAGGAGGATAAAGCCCAGGGTGTCAGGTTGCTCGGAGAGTCAGTAAGGTGATGTGTGGAATGTGCCTGGCATGAGTACGGTCTCTTTGGATGGTAGCTGCTAGCATAAATGCAAAATCTTTTTTTTTTTTAATGTTTCTAAATACTTAGTTGAAATAAATTCTAAGAAGAAAATGATGAAGTTCCCAGGACATTCTGAGGGTGGAGAACCGGAAGACCGTTTGGCTCCTGCAAAAGGTATCATTTCCATCATTTGAAAAGCAAATGTAGGTTTGTGTAGGTTGGGGCAGGGGCCAAGAGATTCCCCCATCTGGGGAAGGAGGAGGTGAACTGGGCACTTCTGTCAGGGTCATACCCCCCAGAGGCATATGGAAGAATTAAAGCAAAATCAGTTCTCTAGGATGTGTGAGTCAGTCTTACAGTGCCTCCGTCTCTCTGTCTTTAAGGGAAAAGGTAAGGCAGTCTGGATTGGAAATATATGTTGTCTTTGGAATTTAGAGTAAACCCAGTATGGCTTTCTGAGACCCTGCTGCCTTTCCCCTCCCTGATTCTCTTGTCCCTGCCTCTCATTACTCCCCTAGAAGTACCCTGCGGTCCACCCAGACTTGGCTGTTCCCCTCCCCACCTCTGGGTCTGTTCCTGGTGTCTCCTTGCTTGCGACTCCATGGCCACCTGCTCTTCCCCAACCACAGTGTGTACTTGTCAGAATCTATTCCCTGACCGTCAGGGTTCCTTTTAAATGCTGCTGCTTACACAAAGCTTCTCCTGCTTCTTCAGGTCTGGAACATTCCCTCCACTTGGGAAGTGGCAAGTCCCCGTCTCTCTGTCCTCACGCCCCCCAACCCTGGGGATGCTGCCAGTCCAGGGCAGGCCTAAGGACCTATATGAGAGTTGCAGCTTTGTCAACAGAAGTTAAATAACTGTCAGAGCTGGGTTCCAGCTCTTAGCTTATAACCTCCCTCCCAACTTTGTATACAGTAGTCCCCCCCTTATGTGCAGTTTCCCTCGGTCCTAAAATATTAAATGGAGAATTCCAGAAGTGAACTATTCCTAAGTTTTAAATTGCATGCCATTCTGAATAGTGTGATGACATCTCTCACTGTCCTGCTCTGTCCCTTCTTCATCATGAGAAGGGTGAGGACAGTGCAATAATGTATTTTGAGAGAGAGACAGAGAGCACATTCACATGACTTATTGCAGTATATTATAGCTGTTCTATTTTATTATTAGCTATTCTTGTTAATCTCTTACTGTGCCTAAATTGTAAATTAAACTTTATCATAGGTATGCATGTTGAGTTAAATTTTTTGTTTTGAAATCATTGTAGATTCATATGCAGCTGTAAGAAATAATGGAGACTTATGTATCCTCATGTGTCCATGTGCCCTCTACCTAGTTTCCCTCAGGGGAGCACTTTACAGAACTGTAGTACAACACCCGGCCGGGATGTTGATGTTGGTTCAGTCAGGACATGGCAAGGATGCCCGTGTTGGCCACAGCCACTTCCTCTCACCCCCACCCCCTCCTTAACCTCTTGCTATCACTGATCTGGCCTCCATTTCTGTAATTTACAGAATGTTCTGTAAATGGAGTCATACAGTGTGTGGCCTTTTGAGACTGGCTGTTTTCACTCAGCATTATTCTCTGGAGATTCATCCGGGTTGCTGCACCTATCAATAATCCTTTCCTTTTTATTGACAAGGTGTGTTCCACGGCCTGGATGTACTGCAGTTCCTTTAACCAGTCACCTGCCGAAGAACATCTGGGTTGTTTCCAATTTCTGGTTATTATGAATAAAGCTGCAGTAAACATTTATGTACAGGTTTTTATGTGAACATAAGTCATTTTTTCTGGAATAAATGTCCAGGAGTGCAATGCTATGTCGTGTGGTAGTTGCGTGTTTCAGTTTTAAGAAACTGCCAGCCTTTTCAGGAGTGGCTATACCATTTTATATTCCCGCTAGCAATGTGTGAGTGATCCAGTTTCTGCACATCCTGGCCAACACTGGGTGTTGTCACTATTTTGTGTGTTGTTTTAGCCATTCTGATAGGTGTGTAGTAGTAGCTCATTGTGGTTTTAATATGTAAGTCCCTAATGGCTAATGATGTTGAACATCTCTTTGTGAGTGTATTTGCTGTTATGTCTCTTCATTGAAATGTCTGTTCTTGTTTTTTGCCTGTTTTCTAATTGCATTGTTTGGGTTTTTTTTTCCCTTTGTTTACTTGTGTTTTTTTTACGGTTGAGATTTGAGAGTTCTGTATGTGTTCTAAATATTAGTCCTTTGTGGGATATGTGGTCCGTGAATTTTTTTTCAGTCTGTAGCTTGTCTTTTCATCCTGTTTTTTTTTTTTTCTTTTTTTTCTTAAGACAAGGTCTCGCTGTGTTTCCCAGGCTAGAGTGCATTAGCCTCATGATAGCTCACTGCAACCCCCACACTCCTGGGCTCAAGCAGTCCTGCCTCAACCTCCTGAGTAGCTGGGGCTACAAGTGCACACCATCACATCCGGCTAATTTTTTTTTTTTTTTATAGAGAAGGAAGTCTTGCTATGTTGCTCAGGCTGGTTTTCATCCTCTTAACAGTCTTTTGTAGAGCAAATGTTTTTCATTTCGATGAAATTCAGCTTATCAATTTTTTCTTTTGTGAATTGTGCTAAGAACTCTTGACCTAGCTCTAAAGCCCAAAGATTTTTTGTTTTCTAAATTACTTTTTTGGATAGATCTTTTTTACAAATAAAAATTTTATGTATTTAAGGTATACAACTTAATGTTTTACTATATGTATACATTGTAAAATAGTCACCATAATTAAGCTAATTAACACATCTATCACACACATGTGTGTGTATATGTGGTGAGAACACTTAAGATACACCCTCTTAGCAAATTTCAAGTATACTCTAAATGATTTTTAGTTTTACATTTTACATTTAGGTCTGTGATCCATTTTGAGTACGTTTTTATGTAAGGTGTAAGATTTTACTTAAGCTTCATGCTTTAGCTGGCTTTCTCTCACATGACTTTGGGGGGCATGTAGAGGGGTGTCACCTTGCTACTGCCAGGTATCGACAGAAGCTCAAGCCCTCCACTGGGCCTCCATGGACCCCAGAGGACGGATACTCCTTGTCCTGCCAAGCAGGGCTCTCCACGTGGGCTCCAGTGACATCCCAGCAGGGGCAGCTTTGTCACTGGCCGGTGTGGATGACAGCCCAGAATTCCTGCTTGACCTTTGCTGGCGTGGCTGAGGGTGGAGCCACAATTTTTTCTGTTTGGCTGGAGTAGAGTGGTCGTTGTATAAAAGTTTTCTGTCTTGCTAAGGCTGCCCCTTTCCTGGTCCTTTGCCAAGAGAGAGCAGGCTTCTGTTGGGGATTTCTTATCTGTACCTGTTGGTGTTCCAGGTTACTAGATTCTTCAGCTCCAGATCTGGGGCACATGAGGCAAAAAGCTCACCTCCCATTGCTCTGCAGGCCCCGAGCTCCCAGCCAGTTTCTGCCCTTTCAGAGTTGTCCTATGTTTGTTGTATATATAATTTCAGGGTTCTTAGTTGTACTTAGCAGGAGTAATAGGGGAAAGTATGTCTACTCCACCTTCCTAGGAGTGGAAGTCCCCTAGAGGAGTATTTTTAGTCACTTGTTTAATAATTTGTGGTTGTCCTCGCTCTTGTTCAAGGTTAAGCTGCTTTTGCTGGTATTTCTCTTCCTTGCTGTGTTGGACAGTCCCATGATCTTGGTGGATGCTTAGTTAATCTTTACTGAGTTCCTTGAATACAACTCTATCTTTCTACAGGAGTTTGTAGCAGTGATGGTACTTTTTGTGAAACTTATTTAACCTGTTCACTCTAAGAACAAGTACTTTGAAGAGAAGTGAGTGCTTCTAGGCCACTGTAATTGGACAGAGGAAGTGAGTGCTCCATGGTGCTATGGTGCCCTGTTCGTTGGAGGGTTAGTTCATTTACCAGCAAGCAAGTAGATATTGCAGAAATTGTTTCTTTACCTTTCTGGTAGTACAACAAAACAAAATGTCTAACATATTCTTTATGTTGCAGGTAAATTCAACTGGAAGGGAACTATTAAAGCAATTCTGAAACAGGCCCCAGACAATGAAATGGCAGTCAAAAAGCTAAGGAAAAAGGTATGGCGTATGAACAAACCCAGGCATATAATAGCTGGGGAGAATTTATTTTAAAATGTACAATTGTTTTATATATATATTTTTAACCTGAAATACTGTAAGTGTGGGTGTGTGTGTCTCAGTGGTTTTCACACTGCTTGGGTAGCCCCTCGGGGTCTGTGGGGAGGGAGCTGGGCCAGAGCCCATCACACAGCCTCAGCAGGGCAGGGCCTAGATTTGGGACTTGTTTATAAGACTTTGAAGAGAGGCTCCATTTATTTAATTTTTGCTATGTTTGAAAATTATTGTTCGAGATATTTTACTCTCTTCTGCTTATTGTAGAGCAATGGTTTCTTCTCTTTTGTTCTTTAACTTTGTATCTAAGTATGATACACAGCCAAGTGCCCTTACCTGGGCAGCTGCATGGGTTTCACAAGCAGAGCACACCTGTGTAACCAGCACCCAAATTTCTTTTATTTTTTACTGTTGGCCTACTTGTGGGCTAAAGAAAGAACATTTTAAGGTAAATCTCCATGATAAATACACCCATTTTATGTTTGTTTTTCTCTGTGAAGGTTTTAGCTCAGTATTACACAGTGACGAGTGAACATCACAGATCTGAAGAGGACCTCCTGGTCATCTTTAACAAGAAAATCAGCAAGAACCCCACCTTGAAGTTATTAAAGGACAAAGTCAAGCTTTTGAAATGAACATTTCTGTATTTAATAATTTAATCCATTCTACTGACCTCTTCCTTTCACTGCTGTTTATAAAATGTGTAATGAATTATAACAACTCAAACTGTGCTTTCCAAAGCTGTTATTTTTAAGTTAAGGAAAAAATATATTTTTGGTAGAACTTTTATGAAAAAATAAAATATATTCTTGTCCAAAATTCTGAATTTGTGGTGGCAAAATTAATGTACTTTAAAATTTATATGTGGAAGATTTTTAAAAATGCAGTACAGTGGCAGGTCAAAAAGTAATTCCTCTATTGGCCAGGCACGGTGGCTCACACCTGTAATCCCAGCACTTTGGGAGGCTGAGGTGGGAGGATTGCTTAAAGCCAGGAGGTCGAGACCTGGGTAATATAGCAAGACTCCATCTCTACAAAAAATATGAAAAATTAGCCAGACGCAGTGGCATGCACCTGTAGTGCCAGCTGCTCAGGAGGCTGATTCAGGAGGACCACTTGAACCCGGGACTAGGCGACAGAGCAAGATCCTGTTTTTTTTTAGAAAGTAATTCCTCTTTTGATCAGACTAAAAAGTATTCATTTTAACCACATCCTTTCTACACATTTGTGATTAAAGATTTTTTTGTACATTTGTTTTTTGTGTTATTAAAGAGTATGTAAGTTATAGTATTTGGTCCAGGAATGGTCGTGACAACAGTCTTTTATATGTGCTGATCCTTAGCCAGAAGTTACGCTCTTTAGAGGAGGCTTCTCTGTAACAGATTTACCTGTCCACACTGTGGCCCTATCTACCTTCAGCCAAAGACAGATTGTCAGGGACTGGATTCAGGAGTGTGGTCTGTGGCCAGAAGCAAGAGGTACAGGGAAATAGCTAATTTGAGACCAAGTCCATTATCTAGCTGTGTTGTGGCTGTGCTCGGACTGGTTTGAAATGCTTTCAGAAATGGTGTTCTGAGTCCTGCTGGTTGTGCTCGGGGAGAACCTGTGCTGCCTCTTTCTGGTAGTCGAGTAGGTTTTGCCCCCAAGTCCCTTAAAAGCCGGTAAGCATCTCTGGTAGTAATCACCCCTATCATGAATAACTCAAACTGCAGATGAGAGCAAGACTGGGACGTGGAACAAGTGTTAGGGTTAGGATGGGGCAAAAGGGGGACAGAGACCCTGTCTGAGCTTCCAAGTGCCCTGTGAGCCCAAGCAGCCAGTTTCTCTCTGGGACTTGCCAGCTGAGCCAAGCTGCATGCTGTGCTCAGTTCTGATTTGGGGATGTGCCACTGTCATAGGGAAAGAACAGGACACAGGCTTTAGAATCTGGCCTGGAGTCAAGTCCTGGCTTTGTCCCTGATCAGTTAACCTCTCTGAACCTCACTTTTCTCATCTGGACAATGGGGATAGTAGAGGGTTGTGTGTGAATGAACTAGTTCCTGTAAAGTACACAGCACTGTACCTAAATCCCAGGGGTACTCATTCAGTGGTTGCTGTCACTACTGTTACTGTTATCGGTAACTGTCTTTGAGCCATGAGAAGCTTTAGACATTCTGGAAAGCAGAGGGAAAAGTGGGAAAGTGAAGTTTGACCCAGACCACATACGTAATTGGGGACAAAACCAGAATGCAGCTGTGACTCCTGCGTCCAGAACATCCTCCTGCTGCAGCGCTCCAGGGAGCAGAGGTGTGCTCCACCATCCACCAGGGCATGGTGGGGAGACGCAAGCCACCCATGAGAGTCACATGAGGACATACAAGCGCCACGGTAGTTCAGAAAATTTTTATTTTTCTGCCAAAACTGCCTGTGTCTGTTTTACTGTGATACCTTTAAGGCAGAGTTTGCCAAGCGTGACAAAATTAAAAGGTATACTTAACTCTGTGGGTGAGTCCTCATTTTTGTTACCCTTGCAGCCATTACCCGAGGTTCTCAGGAGTCAGAACTTCCGGGCAGCCCAGTGCAGAAACGGGGTTGGCCATGTGCCCAGGAATTCCAGCAGGGCGCCCATCCCCCTGGGGCTGAGGACGACGTAGTCTCTCAGCTTCTTCCAACGCTGTGAGGACGAAGCAGCAAGGCCAGCGATGGCGTCTAGTGGTCTGTGCGATGGAAGGGTCTCTTCATCGGACAGTGCGGCTGGTGGCAGGAAGGGCTAACCATGTGTGCAGCTGCCCTGAGGGTGTGGCTGCCGAGCATGATCCGCGGGTCATTCCCGGGGTCTTTAGGCAGAGACCACCTTTTCAGTTTTGGCAGTTGCCTACCTAACGAACTTTTTTTTTTTTTGCCCCCCCCAATTCCACTTTTTTTTCCACATTGGAAAAGTTCTTTATATATTCTGGATGTTAGTTCTTTGTCAGATTATATAATTTGTATATATTTACATAGTATATGTGTGTATGTGTATATATAATATTTTCTCTCAGTTTGTAGCTTGCCTCTTTACTTTCATAACGGGTGTTTTCTGATGAGCAGAAGTTTCTAATTTTGATGAAGTCCTTTCTTTTCTTTCATGTTTATTGCCTATGACATGTTTGAGGAATATTTGCCATAGGGCTCAGGAACATATTTTCCTATGTTTTCTTTTAGATGCTTTATGGTTTTAGCTTCTACATTTATTTATTTATTTATTTACTTTGAGGAGAAGGAAAGAGGAGTTTATTGGTTTGCTGGCAAAGGAGGAGGTTGGCAGACGCCCATCTCACGGTACCAGCATCCTTGCCTGACGAACTCTGAAACATGCATGAAAGCTCTGGGGACTTTAGAAACCGATGTAGTGGTGTTCATGTAAGGCTTGACAGTTTCATTTTGTCTAAGTTGAGCATAAGGTTGAATCTTACCATGTTCTGCCTGTCCTCAGGTTGGTCTTGGGTCTGGTGCTCAGGTACCCCCAGACATGCCAGGGACAAATCCCTGGCATTTGTCAACCATGTGTGTTGGCTATTTTCCGTGATGCTGCTTAACAAGCAGGATTTGAGAGAAGATGGGCTCTGTCCACCTCCAAAAGATTAAGATGTGTGACTGTTGCACACTGGCGCCCTCCTTAGTGTCAGGCACAGCAGGCACTTTGCACTCCCATGAGGAAACTAAGGCTCAGGACAATGAGTGGGAAACCAAGGAGTGAGCCAGGGCTGCCCTCCCCTCTGTGCCCAGCCGCACAGCCAGACTGAGGCTGATGCAGAGGTCAAATGAACACTAACACGTTGATGGCACAGCAGCATTTATATGGAGAAAGCTTAAAAATTGCAGAATCACTCACTTTCCCTTGGTGAAATAAGATACGCCTCTGAGGAACCAAGGCTGTTCTAGAACCCTGCTCCTAGTTGTGTTTAAACCCACCTCACAAGGTGCTAGAACAATGAAACAATGCAAGTCAAGATTAATAATCAGCATTTTCGTAGGTCTGCGGATTTTTGTGAATATCTGAAAAGCTTGCACATCCTTCTAAGCATCTCATTTTTCTTTCAAAGTTAAAATGAGCTGACCAGGTCCTATTAAACAATTTACTTTGGTAATCTCACTAGCCTGTAATTGCCTCCCTCTTCTAGAATATATCACTAGGAATGAAAAAAAGGAGCAGTTTTTGGTATAGATTCCTGTATTTTAGATAGCAGTTTTGCAGTTGAATAAGGAAAGTTTTAAGAGATCAGTGGTTTTAGCCGATTCATCCCCATTAGTGAAAGCTATTGAGAGACTGTCTTAGTTCTTTATTCCACCACTGAAAGCTGATCCCCCTCACTGGTGTTATTCTTTTTTGTCTCAGTGATGAACCTGGGACTCCAGCATAAAGCAGATAATTGTATGTTGTTGACTTTTACCTGGATTTGGAACCATGACATCGTAGCACTCTTAAGATTGTAACTCCTTCCCTTGGGGAAGGAAATTGGAGATAAATTATTATCCTCATCTAAGATAAAAGACATATTCTATACCTTTATCAGTATTTTGTGGTTGATCTCAGAATATACTTAGCCTTTATTCCTTCTTCCAATTAAGCTCTCAAAAATGGCTAAAATAGCCCTTCTAAATTTCTTTTCTGCTTACTAAGCCAAGGAGAGCATATTATGTCTCTCATTTACTAGGTACAGAAAGCGTTACTTTATAGTGATTCCTGAATTACACGTGGGCAAGAGGTTGGTTGTATAGTTAACCCCTGTTCTCATTCAAGTAAATCGGATTTTGGCAAAAGAGTTGGTACATAAGGGAAATCTCGCCCCTGTCACTTTCAGAAGAGGAACTACTGGTCAAACGCATGTGGTGGAATTTCACGTTTAAAGAAACTCGGCTGGAAAGTTGTATGTGAACATGGAGTTTTGCTTTTCTCACAAACATGTTTAGTCCCGAATCCTCTAGTATCCTCCATGCCTGTAATTCTGCACTGAGCCCTTTTGTCATTGAAACCCTTCTAAGTCACAAGGACTAATCAAGTCATTCCAGATTGCCTGCCCTGGGCCGAGCTCTGTGCCTGGTGCTGTGTCACAGAGGTCTTCGGGGAGGGGCACAGGAAAGGTCACGAGGGTGTGCTGGGTGTAGCTCGGGCCCAGGAGGGACAGGGTAGTTCTACCTGGGGTGCAGATGGAGGGCACTAGGTTATTGAAGGCCCCTTGGATTGATTCTTGGAAGGTAGGTGGTTATTTATTACCTACTTGATGCATTAAGTCATCTTTTTCATATTCCTGCCACTTCTCCTCTCGCCCAGACTCCCGCCCACGTGGGTGCAGGATGGGGGATATGTTCTGAGCAGGGGCCACGTGCCAGAATTAGACTTGAGGTTGAATTTGAGCTTTGTATCTAACTAGCCAAGGACCCCTGCTTGGGCAGGTTATTTAGCTTCTCTGAACCTCAGGGTTTTTCCCTGTTACACTGACTTCCTAGGGCAGGCAGAGTGAAACTGAAATACTGTACACAAAGTGCCTGACACATAGTAAGTATCTGAAAACATCTCTTAAAGTGCTTGAAGTGCACAGACTCTACAGTGTCTACCATCAACTGTGGGAAGCGCTGGCCCAAGGAAGAGGCTCTGACACCTTGCTTTTTCCTGCACGAAGCTCTCAGAATGACTAGACCGCAGCAAAGAATAACCAATGGGGTCAAACCATGCAGTGTGGCAACGTGTTTAAGCGAAGAAATCCACTTCAGTCTAGCTTACAGTTAATGTTTAGCCGTTTTTCAGGACAAAGACACAGTTCTGCAACTAACAAACCAGCCTATACATGTTGATACTTTAATGTAAACTGTCTGTTGCAGTATGACATACATACAGGCATGTATGAAAACGTTAAGTACTGCTTACTGAGTTTTGAAAAGTGCACATAGCTGTGTCACTAAATCAAAGAAGTAGACTCTTTGGCCCAAGGGTACCCATATCCTTACTTCTGTCTGCATGGATTGGTTTCGCCTGGTTTTGAACTTGTGTAAATGGAATCACATGGCAGGTACTCATTTGTGTCTGGCTTCTTTCACTCAACATTCCATGAGACTCATGCATGTTGCTTTGTAGCAGGAGCTTATGTTTTCTTTACTGCTGTGCAGTATGTATCCATTCTATTGTTGATGAACAATAGAATGTTTCCAGGGTGGCTGGGTTTCTAATGACATTGATGACATCACCTCCTAGTGCACGTACTGTCTCATTGCTGCTGAGTATATGCCTAGGAGTGGCAGTGCTGAGTCACAGGGCATGTTTCAGCTTTAATAGAGGTGGCCAGTTTCCAGCGTGCTTTCTACTGTAATAGTTTACACTGCCACTCTCTGTGGTATATGAGTTTATTTTGCCCAAAAATGTACTAACATTTACTATTCCTCAAATTTCCATCTCTGTGCCCATCTCCTCAAAATAGCTCTGTTATTCAGTGCTGTCAAGCAAAATCACTGAGGGTTACACTAGATTACAAAACTGTGGAAAATGGGGTCTCCAAGTTTTCGTGGTAGATTTCAATCTTGGGTGATGTTAAAATTAAAACAGAACAGTGATTCCCCAGCTTAAAGAATGGCATCTGCTTACCACTGTCCCTTTCACATTTAAAGAAACTCAGCATCTCGCTTAGCTCACGTCTCATGAGATTTAACAGCTTCTGTAACTTGGGGTTGGACCCTACTTCTAACTGTCTGTCTTGGTTATAAGACAGGGAGGATTTCTGAGAAAAAAATTGGTATGCACTGGTGAAAAGAGAAGTTTCCTTTGTTTTCTTTTGAGTGCAAATGCTACTTCAGTTTTTTGTTGTTGTTATGGGATCTAGGGAAGCTTTAATTTATTCCCTTTGATAGGAGTGATTAAACTGCCCCTTTGGTAGTTTAAATTGTAATTGCTGAGTAAATACATATGTTTGTCAGAGTTTAAAGGTCAGACATCGCTCAGGAGGTCAGGCCTTTGTTTGGTCACAGAGGGGGTATTGTGAGCTGCTGAAATACTACCTTTGCTCTTCTCCTCCCTTCCTGGTGACCTCAGGCCAACTTCTGTTGGAGGCCTGTGTTCGTCCATATATTAGATTTCTCCATTGTAGATCAAAGGTAGGTAAAGATTTTGTTCCATTGAGTAGTTTCTAACAGCATTGCTTTGGGGATTTGGCATCAAGTTTGAATCCGGATACTAACGGTAATGTCATGGGATAGGCCCGCTTGGACTGATTTTATACGGAACAGGGAGGTATTACACAGCTAAACTTGAAAAGGCGATCTCTCATTCAGGTTTCAGAAAAAGGTTAAGGTCATAGAATTTCTCAATTTTAAGGTGTCCCTGCATAAAATTTCTTAAGCATCTTGGCACTTGCTGCTAAGCGACTCTAGTTTCAATGCTATGAGAGTTGGCATACACTTTTATAGTCCTTGGCTATTTTTTGCAAATTATCCAGGTTTCATGATGTTCCACAAAAGCGCCTGGCATGCTACTGTTTGAATGAGTTTGAGAATGGTGGGCCTGTAAGGAGAGGCAGTAGTTGCAAAAGACAATTGTGATGACGGCGGCCACTGTGTGTTGAGGGCTGTCTGTGCTGGGCGCTGTCGGCCCCTGAATACCAGGTCTGCTCCCAGCCGCGCCGTAGCACGGATGCTGGGGTTCAGGATGTGCTCGCCCTTTCCCTTGCAACCGGGCTCTGCTTGCTACCGCCAAACTTGAAAGGCTGGTGTTTCCTCCCCCTTGTTTTGTCTTCTTAAACTTGAGGGCCAGCAGGCACTCTTGGGAGTTGTGACGGTGGTACTGGGGTGATGCCCAAGGTGAGGTCATAGAGCCCAGCCGTGGGGGACCCACCCTCTGGTGCCAGCCTTGTGGCACTTTGATTTTTCTAAGGTTGGCTAGGGGATTCCCCATAAGGAAATGGACTCTGTTCAAAATACGATGTGTATTTGCACACTGATGTTTGTGATTTTCAGTACATCTTAAGCAAGTGTGGAGTCTCTCAAGGGAATGACATACAGATTCTTTTTTTTCTTTTTAAGAGACAGGGTCTGGGTCTGTCACCCATGCTGGAGTGCCATGGCACGATCAGAGCTCACTGCAGCCTTGAACTCTTGGGCTCAAGCAATCCTCCTTCCTCAGCCTCCCAAAGTGCTAGGATTACAGGCGTGAGCCACTGCACCCAGCCCTTGACATGCAGATTCTTATTGGCATAAAAGCAATTCTCAGTTTGCATATACCTGATTGCATTTCTGTACTGTTGTCTGGCATGCCCAAAGCCCTTAAGCTAGAGATAGCAAATAGATTTTATCCAACCTATAAATTCTAGTTAATTGCTAGTGATTTTCTGGTGCTCTTCGGGATTTTAAGGCTTTAACCTGGCTCTTCGGAAGGGAAAGAAATGCTGTGTTCAATTAGCAATGTCTGCTACGGGGGTGGGTGGCAAGGGGCACCCAGGTTACCATGTATTCTCTTCCTGGCTCCTTATCTAGTGAAGATGGCCCAGCACCACGGAGCCAGCACTTGGCAAGCACAAGCCCCAGGTTCACTGACTTTTCCATAGCTCGTGTCCTGAGATGCTTTCAGCCACGAGAAGCAGTTCAGCACGGCAGCTGAGAACGTGGGTTCAAATCCTAGCTCTACCACCTTACTAGCCTTGGGACTATGGAGCAAAGACCTGAGTGATGACAACCTTTAGACTCTGATAAACTAGGTGTTTCCTCAGGCATTATAATTAAACTACAAAGGCCCAGTTTACTCACTTAGGGAATAAATGAAAGCTTCTTTAGATCCCATAATAAAAAAGCTTTGGGCCTCAGTTTCGTCATGTGCAAAACATGAATCATAACAGCAACGAACTCATCTGGTTGCTGTGGATTGAATGGGTAACACACGTAAGTGCTCCATGAACGAAGGCCATGTCTTCACCACTGTCATCCCTTTGTCCACTGCTTCCTGACCTCCTCCTCCTGGCACGGCCGCCTGCCTGATCCCTTCAAGGCTGTGTGGCTGTGACCTGCTGCTGCTCCTCTGGCAGTGACCATGAGCTATTCCTGGGCTGCCTTTTCCCACTGCCTAGATTCCACTTTAATAATTATTATTTAATAATAATAATTATAAAATATAATATTAAATAAAATTATTTTTATTATTTTATTATAAATAATAAAGGGAGGACAGCTTCGGGCATGCCAGACAACAGCACAGAAATGCAATCAGGTACATGCAAACTGAGAGTTGCTTTTATGCCAGTAAGAATCTGCATGTCCAGTTAAATAATAAATAATAAATTTAATAATAATCATCATTCCCTTTTATGAAGTACTTCCTATATGCCAGGCACAGTGCTAAGCCCTTGAGATGTATCATTAAACCTTTCAAAAACTCTAGGAAGGTGATGTTATCATACCCACTTCATAGATGAGTAGGTGCAGACAGCTTAAGTGACTGTCCCCAGGCCACACCATAAGTAGCAAAATCAGGATTGATTCGAACTTGGAAGTCTCATAGATATCTTAGAATTTTTCTCTCTGCCAACATTTTCCTTTGGTCAGGACCCCCCTCCTCCTTTCCCCTTGCCCTTTCTTAGCACTGATAATTAGATCATCATTATAAAGATATTCCAGGCAGAGCTTTTTAAAAAAAAAATATCCAGTCTAGGGATTTCCAAGTGGTTTCCACAATAGGTCATGTGATCAGAAAGCTCTTTTCATGGTTTTATGGATGACAACATGAGGTATAGTCATTATTCAAAAATATGGGGGTTTTTTGAAAGGGAAAAATGGATTTGTTTTTATTTGATAACTTGCACACCAGTGACAGGTCAAGTTTTAGGCACTGAATGACAAGACTGGCACTAACAGCCTGGAGGATTCTGGGCGTCTGGAGAGGGCAGTCAGACAGGACATACCGACATTCTCCTCCCAGTTTGCCAGACTGATAATGGCTTTCAACCTTAATGGCAGCAATTTAATCAAAGAAATTGTCCTTCCACAGAACCTGATGGACCCAGACGTTGCTTTCAGATTTGCTGCAAAGCCGGAAATTTCAGGAGTGCTTGAGGACACTAATGTAGTCATAGGTCCTGCCCACCTGGCCCCTCAATCCAGGCCAGTTCCCTCTTACCCACTTCCTCTTCTTTCTAGTTTTAGGAATGGTCCTTTTCCCTGCCACAATCTTTTGGTTAAGACCAGCATCTGTCTTCTACCTGACATATCCGCAGCCAGAGGAAGCTTCTCCAGTCTTCTCCCCAGCATCTTATTCCAGAAAACAACACACTGCCTGCTCTTAGAGGTTCACTCGGAGTTTTTTCTACTAGTGCAGTAGATAGCTGTTGGGCTCACACTGATTTCCCTTCTGTGAGAATTCTTTCCATCTCACAGCTTAAATAGGTTGCATCCAGAGAAAACTCCAGGCAAAGGGACGCAGGTGCTGAGAGACAGAAATAGGGCTGCAGGCACTGAAATGGTAAAGGTCAAAGGGAGATGCAGGCACACCATCTGTGACAGACACACGGTGTCCTCAAAGCTGAGTCATGCTTGTGTTCCTGGAGCCGTCCTCACTCAGAAAAATAGAAATCCTATTTTCTATAAATCTTATGAAATAATTCAGAGGAATTCCAATAAGCTCCTTATTAAAAAATAGCATGTGTATTTTATGATGATAATGATTATTATGGTTGTCATTACTATTATTTTGCTTAGGCTGGTTAAAGTTGCTTTCAGTTATGGGTAAAAGAACCTCTCCCAGTACAGCTAGTTGAGTAACAAATGTGTGAGGAATAACTAGGTTCATTTGAAGAGAGTTCAAGTGATATTTACTATGTAGTATGTTCCATAAGTGATATACACTAACGTTGACTGAGCACCTTCCACAAAGTGCACTTTTCCACTTAGACCCTATGGGGCAAGGCCGTTCAAACTCTTTTCATCACAGGCTATAAGAAGTGAAAAACAAAACATAGGTATGAACGTGATCAAACTTAAAAGGTAAATAATAAACTGGAAAAAAGTATACTTTGAACACATCTGATTTTCAAAGATATTCTTGATCTGTCAGAACAAGCAAAAATGAAAATCCCAAAAGGAAAAAAGATATACACATAGCCAACTAACACATGAAAAAAATCTGTTAACAAAGAGAAGCAAATTAAAATGTCAGATTCCCCCACCCCAACTATTAATTGGGAAAAATTTATGAAAATGATAAAGCCCATTGTTGGCACAAAAGTTGAAGATGACTTCTCCTGCCCACTACTGGTGGGAATGTAAAGTACAGTCGACTGGAACAACACAGGTTTCCACTGTGTGGGTCCACTTATATGCAGATTTTCCTCTGCCTCTGCCACCCCTGAGACAGCAAGGCCAACCCTTCCTCTTTCCTCCTCCTCCAGCTCACTCAATGTGAAGACGATGAGGATGGAGACCTTAACGATGATCCAATTCCATTTAATGAATAGTAAATATATTTTCTCTTCCTTATGATTTTATTAATAACATTTTCTTTTCTTTAGCTTACTTTATTGTAAGAATACAGTATATAATACATATTACATATAAAATATGTATTAACTGATTGTTTATGTCATTGATAAGGCTTCTGGTCAACAGTAGGCCATTAACAATTAAGTTTTTGGGGAGTCAAAAGTTGTATTTTCGACTATGCAGGGTGTTGGCTGCTAACCCCCAAGTTGTTCAAGGGTCAACTGTAGTACACTAAACCCTTTCTGGAGCTTGTTTGAAAATATGGATCAAAAGCCTTGAAAATGTTCATATCTTTGATGAAGCAATTCCAATGCTATATAGTTTTTTATTAGGGAAATAATCAGAGCTGTATAGAAAGAGAGGAACAAATTTCATTGCAGTTTTATACAATGAGTGGGAGAATTTTTTTTTTTTTTTTTTGAGACGGGATTTCACTCTGTTGCCTAGGCTGGAGTGCAGTGGCATCGTCATAGATCACTGCAACCTCAAGCTCCTGGGCTTAAGGGATCCTCCTGCCTCAGCCTCCCGAGTAGCTGGGACTACAGGCACTCGCCACGACACCCGGCTAAATTTTCTGTTTTTTGTAGAGATAGGGTTTTGCTTGTGCTCAGGCTGGTCTCGAACTGCTGGCCTCAAGTGATCCTTCTGCCTCGGCCTCTTAAAGAGCTAAGATTACAGGCGTGAGCCACTTTGCTTGGACAAGAATTTTTTTTTTTTTTAAACTAGCTTTCTTCTTGGAATGAAGGGCAGTATTCAAAGTGATATATATTAGCATTTACTGAGCACTTTCCATATGCCAGATGTTTTTCTAATAGCTTTACACATATTAACTCATTTTTGGAAGCACTCACAGAACAGCTGGGGACCAAGAACACCTTCTTGTCTGTGTAGCACAATGAGGACAGGCCTGCATTGGCCTGGTCTTGGGGTTGCAAGTAACAGAAAACAACTCAAATTAAAAAAAAAGGAAAATTAAAAGATCTGTGAAGTCTTAGCAAGGGAAAATAACAACAGCTAAGATTTATTGAGAGCTTTCTATGGGCCAGGCACTTTTCTAAGCACTTTGCATGTATTAATACTTTTAATCTTTACCCAATACTGTGAGGTAAGTACTATTCTTCACCTCATTCTGCAAGTGAGGAAACTAAGGCACAGAGAGGATAAGAGCCTTGCCCAAAGTTGAAACAGCCAGTAGTGACAGCACCAGTAATGCCAGCCAGCCAGGCAGCTGACTTCAGAGCTTCAGTTCTTACCTGGGTTAGTTAGGGTTAGGCTGCACCCAGGAGTTGGAACAATGCTACCAAGACCTCTTCGCTTGCCTCTCAGAGCTTTCTTCCGTGGTGGGCCCCCTGCCAATGTGTTTCCAGAATGGCAGCCCCAAGCTCACACTGACCTCACAGCTCACCATACCAAAGCAACAGAGAAACTCTTCCCGATAACCCCAGCTTACATCCTGAGAACTGAGAGGTCTGGTTTAGGTAATGTGCCCTCCCCTAGGACAGGGTTAACATCCTGAGAACTGAGCAGGACCATTCCAGAAAGGAGGAAAAGTGGTTTCTCAGAGGAAGGGATGCTGGGCAGATACATGTATGTCTGTAATGAGACCAATTAGCTGTGATCAAGGACCAAAGAATGGGTAATGGAGCTCCTGCTATGTGCCCGGTGTTTGCAAGGCACTGGGGAACCACTAAGACATGGTTGTTTTTCCCCAATCTACTGAGGAAAGCACAGGCAAAAGAAAAATTGCAATAAAGCTCGATAATTCTTGGAAGAGAGACATGAACAAAGAGCAGCTGGAGTCCAAGGACAAGGGAATACTGATCAAGAGGTGAGCAGGTGCCAGATCTTCAAGGCCTGGCAATTAAGGAATAGCGTATAGTTAACTACCACTGTTTGAATGCATACTATATATGCAGGCACTAAGCTAAGCAATCTGTATACATCTATCTTCACTCTGGTACCTGCTGTTTCACAGATGAGGAAACTGATACTTAGAACCATGAAATAACTTTCCCAAGGACCCACAGTGATGGAGCCCGGATTTAATAGTCTATAAACACCTTGTTGCTACGGGGAGGGCAACAAAGGTCATAGTCAAATTCAGTTTTTTCCTATAAGTAATCCCCATTGAAAATGAAAATTTCTTCATTGGTAGCAATCTGATATCACATATCTATAATTACGGTGCCACAGAACACACATTGAAGAACTTATTTAATGGACTCCAGCAATGAAGATGTGGTCATTAAAGATTGCAAATTTTCCAACCTGCTTTTAAGTATCATCAGCGTGGTGTGCAAGGAGTGCCATTTAAAATATCAGAGAAGAAAAACGCTGGAAGGATTTCAGATCCAAATACACAGGCCCTGAAACTACCAAAGGGGAAACCAGATCCAACCCCAACACACCACATATGGAAACCCTGGAATTGCTGCAATGCCCTTGGGAATATTCAGTTACAAGGGAGACCCTGCACTGACCCTTTTTTGAGGACATAATCAACAGAAGACTGTATCTGATGGGACAAATCACTTCCTGTTAACAAGGCTTCTCACTCTGTATGAGAGAGAGAAAGAGGGAGGGCAAAGACCCCAGCTGGCTTTGAAGAAATGAATCCCAGTTCTTTAGGAGTCTGTAAAGAAAAAGGAAAAAAAAAAAAAATGGAAAAGGGAGGTATTATTTAGAAAGGCCCTATGATCCACCCAGCTGTTAAATTCTTTGCTCCAACGGGTGTGGAAAGGCTGAAGAAATGACGGAAGTAAATCAGTAGAAATTTGACACTCTTCTTGAATGTTTCTTTTTACATTCTTTTCACAAATACACATGACACATAGAAGATTTCAAAGAGTGCCAAGTAACTAGTTCGAATTTTACTGCCTGTGGTGTTCTGGGCTATCCAGCCTGTATTCAACCCACGCACCCCGGCAGGACAAACTGCCTTTTATCCAGTACTCCCATAGCCGCATGTGCAGTATTTCTATACGGCACCGTGAAGCTGCCTCCTCCACTCGATCCTTACCTGCCTCTGTCCTCATCATTTTTACCACGTGTAGCAGCTCAGAAAATGTTTGTTGGCTGAATTAATGAAACGCTTCCGTACACCTGTAAGTATTGCACTGTCTTGTAGTATGTCTCTGTGGTGCAGGACCAGGACTGGGAGAGTGCAGTGTTTTAAAATTCAAATCACGCTTGCCGATTCGAGTGCGGAACCTACAGCGCCAACGCCTCCCTCGCTTCTCACCTGCAAAAACTACGAAGGCAATGACAGCCTCCGCCCGCACACCAGCGGACCGGCCCCGGCGCCGGCGCCGGAAGTGCTGTGGGCTGTACGTCACTTCCGTCGCGTTTCGGGGCGGTGCCAAGATGGACGCTCCACAGGCCCGGGAGCAGTTGCGGCGGCGATTCCTGCTCCCGCCGGACGCCGAGGTCCCGCTGGAGGGTGAGGGCGACGCCAGGCCGGGTGAGGCGCTCTCCCCGGGCGCGCTGCGAGCCGCGCCGTGGTCCCCGGAGGCGAGGCGCCCGAAAACGGCTGGCCTCACGGGCCTCCCTCGGCCCCAGCCCAGTCTGGAGGAAACGAGTTTTCGTTTTTTCAGGTCTTACCAAGTAGTTTTGCAAGTCGGATATTTAATGTCATGAAAGATCCTTAGAGATCGTGTAGTTCTGCGCATCTTCATCTCAGATGCGCTTCAGGATTCCCTGGAGAGCTGCTTTAACACCTGTTTGGAAATATCCATTAGAATTAAATATACCGGTTCTAAGGTTTAAGAATTTGGGCCGGCGCGGTGGCTGGCGCCTGTAATCCTAGCACTTTGGGAGGCCGAGGCCCGAGAATCACTTGAGGTCAGGAGTTGGAGACCAGCCTGAGGAAGAGCGAGACCCGGTCTTTACTTAAAAAAAAAAAAAAAAAAAATAGAAAAATTAGCTGGGTGTGGGGGTGCACACCTGTAGTCCCAGCTACTCCGGAGGCTGAGGCGGGAGGATCGCTTGAGCTCAGGAGTTCGAAGTTGCATTGAGCTATGATGAGGTCACGGCACTCCAGCCTGGGTGACAGAGCGACACCCTGTCTCAAAAAAAAAAAACAAAAAAAATTTTCTAAAAAACCATAATTGTACCACAGTGCACAAAGACATGTGTGCATAGTGTTTCACCTTAGCATTGCTTACAATAGCGAATGACTGGAAATATCTAATTGCTTGTCAGCAGAAATCTGGTTAAATAAACTTGGATATATCTATACATGACACACCAGGCAGACTTTTATGTACCAGTGGGGATGATTGTCAAAGCGAGGCTCAGGACAATGAATGGTATGCCAGCATTTGAGTACAAAGCATAACCTGTGTGGTAGGTGGTCACCTGTAGATGCATACAATATGGAAGTATTCCATAGAAATTGAAAGTGGTGGTTGCTTCTGGACATTGAAACTGGAGTTAAGGATGGGAGAGAGATATTTTAGATCTTTCTATTCTGTATGTTGTAAGCAAAATAAACACAAATAACGTCATGCCCGGGCATGATAATTTATAAATTTTGAGGCTATCTCCCAGAATCTACATTATGAACCAGCTCCCCAGGGTTTCTGGTGGTCATCTAAAGACCTAGAACCCTGGATGTAGACCAGTGGTTCTCACAATAACTTAGCATGTCAGAATCAGCTGGGGAACTTGTTGGAATCACCCATCTGACCCAACCCCCATCCACCCATACTTTCAGATTGGGTCCTAGCAGGGAGAAATGACTTTATCACCTATCCAGACAGTGCTGTGCTGGGAGTAGAGCTCTGGAGTGTCCTTTCCACTTTTGAGCTGCCTCAAGAGGTTATGTTTGTTTAAAATAATTAAAATATTTAGTTATAAAAAGTGTTCTTGAAAGAGCACAAGTTCATTTCATGCTCTAACGTTTACCTTTGGCATTTTTATTAATTAACAGGACTAATTACTTTCTTAGAAGAAATGTGAAACTTAATATTAAAATTCCTACACTTCCAGGAAGTGTATTTCCGAAAGACTAAGAAAATCTAAATTTGATTTCAAAATTCATTTTGAGAAAATAAGTTGACTATATTGAACATATCTTATAGTGGGCTTCTCTTAATTATTTTTGTAAATGTAAACCTATCTTGATGGTTTTACAGAAGGATTTGGTGCTATAAAGGGAGAGACTTGCTCTAGGAAATGATTTTATTTGGCTTAAAATAGGTGTAATTTTTCCTCGCAAAATTATGGTAACTTAATAAGTTGAAATCTCACTTCTTTGCAGAAACGCCTACAGCTGTTGAGAAAAAGCAGAAACCTCTTCCAAGACTTAATATCCATTCTGGATTCTGGATTTTAGCATCCATTGCCGTGACCTATTATGTTGATTTCTTTAAAACCCTTAAAGAAAACTTTCACACTAGTAGGTAAGAAAACTTTATTGCTTTGTAAGTTAAACCCTTATTTTTCATGGTATATTTTGTCAGTTGAATTCTTCAAACCCTTAGTAAGCACCTACTCTCTGCCAGGTCCCATGTTGGAAGTGCTGGTGAGTCACAGAGGGATGAGAGATATTGGTGAAAGGGTACAAATTTTTAGTTATAAGATGAATAGGGCTGGGCATGGTGTCTCATGCCTGTAATCCCAGCACTTTGGGAGGTCAAGGTGGGGGGATCACTTGAGGCCAGGAGTTTGAGACCAGCCTGGGCAACATAGTGAGACCCCGTATCTACAAAAATTTTTTAAAAATTAGCTGGGCATGGTGGTGCACGCCTGTAGTTCCAGCTACTTGGGAGGCTGAAGCAGGAGGATTGCTTAAGCCCAGAAGTTCGAGGTGACCTATGGCCATGCCACCCCACTCCATCTCGGTGACAGAGTGAGACCCTGTCTTTTTTTAAAAAAAAAAAAGATGAGTAAGTTTTGGGGATCTAATGTACAGCATGGTGAGTATAGCTAATAATGCTGTATTGTATACTTGAAATTTGCTAAGAGAGTAGATCTTAAGTATCTTTGCTACACATACACACACAAACACAAAACCAGTGGTAACTATGTGAGGTGATGAATGTGTTAGTTAACTTGTAGTAATCATTTCATAATGTATATGTATTATCAAGTCATCACATTGTGTACCTTGAATATATACAATTTTAACTTGCCAGTTATACCTCAGTCAAGCTGGAACAAAACAAGACAAATCAGGGGGTGTGTGCTCTGGACGTGTACAGCAGAGTGGATGAGAACTGGAAATCATTTCAGTGTGCCTTTTCAGCACAGATGTGTTGTATGATGAAGAAGGTAGTGAATTTAAGAAGGACCTAATATATTTGGAACTCAATGGAGGGAGAAAGACTGACTGAGGTCTTTATGAAGATGAAGTGCAGGGGTCCTGGGGAGGCAGTGGGAATGGTGGCCAGTGGCCCGTGAGAATCAGGTCCCAGGGTTCGTTTCAGAGAGTAGCTGTAGCACACATGGTGACTACAGGGTGTGGCTGAATTAGATGAGGTAAAGGTCACCAGTGGGAGGAGTCAGAACTTTGTGGCCAGGCCGGATGTCAAATAGTTCCTCATTCACAGGGACTGAGATGTCTTTGGTATTATCTCTGGAGTTGACGTGGAGAAAGTTGTGAATCATACCCCAGTGTCCTCACTGCACATTGAGAGTGATGTGGAGACCCCCAGATAATTGACAAAAAGGAGGGATGTTGGTGAGCATCAGAGCTGGCGTGGGGAGGACTGGTTTGCTTGGGGTCAACAGTAGTAATTTGGAAGTGCCAGTGGGGCTAGGAAGATGCAGATGGGACTGTGGTCCTGTGGTATCATGGCAGGACACACAGTTTCTCCTCAAGGCCTTTAGGAGGAGCAGTGACTTCTGGAGGGGGGAGACTAAGGAGCTGGAGGAGCAAACAGGGGAAAGTAGGCAGAGGCTGTTTGTTTAAGCCATTGGGGGTAGAAAGCTTGTCCTCTCCTTTCTGATTTCCATGAGTACGGACTTGCCCCAAACACTCCCATCTTCTGCCCTTTCATCTCACTCACTCCTTCCCTGGGAGGTGGTGTGGCTCACCTGAGCGTGAGATGAAGAACTGGACATATGTAGCTCAGCATCTTCTTCCTTCGGGAGTCAGCTGCCCATAGGAAGTACAGATTCTGGTCTGCTTTGCTGCGCTGTCTTTTTACGGGGGCAGCTCCAACAGGAGAAGGGTTCTAGGTCTTCACTATGACCAGTGGGTAAGTCTATTTCTGGGTTTCAGTATTAGGAAGCACTTTGTCACCACTTCCCACAGCTATGTTGGTAATAAAGCTGACATTTGCTCTTCATCAGCATCACTCCTTCATCTCTCTCAGTTGGGCTGGGAAAAGAGGGGATGGGTCCTTCAAACACCACCAACAGCAGCTTCTCTCTCATTTATCAGATATTTTGTGAGAGCCTGAAATGTGTTTCGCTGTGGGCACCAGTAAGTAGGCACATTTCCAGCCCTCCCAACAGCTCCTTCTAGGCCACGGCAGACCAGTTACCAGGCCTTGTGGTGCGTGCTCTGTAAGCGAAGGTACAGGACGTTATGGGAGCACCTAGAAGGGCGACCTAGTACAGCTCAACCTCAGGAGTAGAGACCTTTTTGATATTTAAGAAGACATAGGAGAACTTCTGTGTTTGTGTCCTTATATCAGGTATTCTCAGTAGTTTAAAGAAATGGCAGAGTAAGAAATGGTCACGTGTATAAGATGTTTGGGGCAGCGGTGGTAGGAAGTGGAGTACTCAGGACCACACAGCTGTCATGTGGCAGAGATGAAGTGCAGGGGTCCTGGGGAGGGAGTGGGAATGGTGGCTGGTGGCCCGTGAGAATCGGGCCCCAGGGAGAAGGGGGACAGAGGGAAACACAATTACAATCACAGGTACTGGGACCAGGGCTGTGGCGGGTGGAAAGGGAGTAGAAGTCATAGGCCTAGCCTCAAAAAAGTGTTGTCTTAGAGAAGAAAGACATAAATGCGTAGTCAAAGGCCAATTTGTATTCTTCGTGAGGGACTCATTAAGCAGGGGAGAGTTTGAGCAGCCATGGAACAAGTGGGGTACACAGAAGGAAATGCAGGCTGAGTTCTCCTTTTTGAAAATGGCTCATTCCTCTGATACCTGGGTTAATTTCTTTTTTCCCTGCTTTAGCCTAAGTTCAGAAGCTCAAGGCATTAGGGTCCTTTAAATCTATGCAAGGCTAGAAGAGGTTGCCTCACGCATGCTGAGTCAGGTCGTAGGTGGAATTGGAAGAGAACAAAAAGGTATCGTCCTTTAGGGGAGGATAGGAGGGATTCTGAAAATGGGAGGGTTTCATTTAGAAATCTTTTATGAGAGAGAATTTGAATTAACTATCTTCCCAATTGATTTTCAGTATTCCAAGAAATTCTACTTAACTTGGAGGAGTTAATGGTACCCACTGAGAATGTTCTTTATTACTCTCACTCTCAGAACTTGAGAAACAACCAGAAAGCTGCTATCTTTTCTGTATTTTTAAAGAAAATGAATAGCTGAAACCAGGGTTCTTTCTTGGTTGGTTGGTTTATGGTAGTATTCTTCAGAGTCTTACTCTTCAATCCTTTGATGAGCCGTGTGTCCTCTTTTCTCACCCCCGTCTCTCATAGATAGAGGCTTTCTGCAAGCTGTGATTGTAATGGCGTTTCCCTCTGTACTCCTTCTCCAGTTGATATTCTTCTTAGAAATTGATGGTTAAGCTGTTAATGAAATGTTGAAGATATCTGCTGATTTGCTAAGGGTTATATAAGTAATCGCTGTGTTATTTTTGTCTCCACAGTTGGTTCCTCTTTGGCGGTGCATTGTTGCTTGTCAGTTTATCAGTTGCATTTTACTGCATAGTGTATCTGGAATGGTATCGTGGGATTGGAGAATATGACGTCAAGTATCCAACGTTGATACCCATTACAACTGCTACGTTTATTGCAGCAGGAATTTGGTAAGTTAACTTTGAAATGACTAACAGGAATGAAAAACAATTTTTTTGGATCAGATAATGATGTACATGGTCCAAAATTTGAAAGAAAAAAAGGCATAACAGAAAAGTAGTCTCATAGTCATTCCTGTTCTCTGGTTCCCTTTTCATTATTATCTCTTTCTTCTATTTATGTACCTAGTTATTTAAAACACAAATGGTGACATTCTATACATATTCTGCGTTTTGCTTCTTAAATCTTTTTCATTGTAATGTAGAATACATACAGAAAAGTAGAAGAAAACTAAAATGTACAGCTGAATGAATTCTCATGAAATAAGCATTGATGTAAACTGCATCCAGGTCAAGAAAGACAAGCGAGCCAGTACCCTGGTCACCCCTTCCATCCTTCACTCCCCTTCCATGACTACACCTTCCTTCCTGCCGCAGGGAGATACTGTCCTGACCTTTATGGTAATTACTTGCTTTTGCATCCCTTAAATACATTATTTTTTTGAACTTTATAGAAATGGATTCACATAGTATGTATTCTTTTGCATTTGGTTGCTATGTACAACATTATGTATGATTCATCCATATTTTTGCCCATAACAGTTATTCGTTTTCATTGTTATTTAGCATTCCATTGTATACCTGAATCCCAATTTATCTGTTCCACTGTTGATTGTGTTTGGGTTGTTTCCAATTCAGGGTTATTATGAAGGGAGCTATTAAGAACATTCTTGTACATGTCTCTTGTAGGACATGTGCACATGTTTCTGTTGGATATATGTATATACATGTGTGTGTATGTGTATATATGTATGTTTATACACACACACACATGAGGTGAAATTGTTAGGTCATAGGGTGTGTGTATCTCCAACTTTGGTAAATAGTGCCAAACTGATTTCCTAAGTGGTTGTTCATCTTTTTTTTCCTTTTCTTTCTCAATGGAACCATATAGTTTAGAATTCTTCTAAAATGGTACATAGAGATGTGTCTCATTATTTTAAACTGTTACATAATTTTCACACCATGGACATACCATGACTTATTTAACAAGTTCCCTGTTGTTGAACTTAGTTATTTTTGTACTCAAACAATGCCACAGTGAATATCCTTCTGCGTAATTTAATAGGTACTCAATGAAAAAAAACAGTTTTTTCTATTTATAAAAGTAATACTTGCTCACTAAAGAAAAATCTGTAAATTAAAGAAAAATACAAAGGAAACATGTTCCATGATCTTGTCAACCAGAGAAAAAACTACTCTTCACGTATTTTGTGTAGCTTTTTAGTTTTTTCTTTATTTAAATTAATTGAATTTTGACTTTAGAAAAATCACACACCTTTATACATATTCAGTTTAAATGTGTGCTTTCTGTGACTTATTTTCTGTAGTTGAGGTTCAAGGGTATGTGACATTGCAATGTGGTTATTGTTAATTCTTCTTCAGTAAAGTGGGCATACAGATGTGTTATTTTACTTTTTCCCATAAGGCTAAGATCACCCCCAGAAATGTTTATTTTTTAGACCAGTAGGATTATAGTTATTTAAAATTAATACTTATCAAAATATTATATATTAAGACCAATAACTATCTGAAAAACTTACTTAGTTAACTGTAGTCCGTGTGTTTAGGGGCAGGGTGAAAAAGACAAAGACAGTCCTTCCCTCCATGTCACTTACGTTAGAACTTGGAGGAAACTGCGTCATAGAGCAGTTGGCAGATGAGGAAACTGAGACCGAGAGAAGTAAAAGTTAAGACACTAAATTATCCCTATTCTGTGCTTACAGATTCAGTCATTAAAGATCATTTGCACTTGGAAAGTGTTTTCTTTGTACTTTAGTGACAGGAATAATGTATTTCTCAATGAAAAATTTAATAGCTTATAAATGATTACTTTTTTCATTCTGTTTTTAGGAGAAAATACTTTTGTCTGTTTTACCATGTTGGTTTAGTATGTGAGATCATAAAAGCAGGCTATTGCCATTGAGATTCATATTCTATTGCAGACAGTAACTTTAGGAGACTTAAGCTTCTCTTAAGCCATGTCAACTCCCATTAGAAAACCTTTAGTGATTCCAGTTTCAAGTACTTTTTAAAGAAATTGTGATATTTCCACAAGTATATCCAGAGTTTTTCTTTCCAACATTGCTAAATCACATATCTGAGAAATATGATATATATGGAAAGTTGCTGGTTGTATGAACTTTCCCAAATTGAGTTCTTTAAATCTAGATTCTAGAATAAAATATATTTGTGTATATTACAGTTATAGTTGTCAACTGTTTGTTTTTTGTTCTTTTCAGCTTCAACATTGCTTTATGGCACGTGTGGTCATTTTTTACTCCATTACTGTTGTTTACCCAGTTTATGGGGCTTGTAATGTTTATCTCACTCCTTGGATGATGTGAAGGTGGGATATCTGCAATGGTATTTCTCTCCTGATGAACTCACTTGAAAAATGTCTTTCATGATGGTCTTTAGTGAACACAGCTGTAGCAGCTGACTTCTAAGTGATTTTAGGCATGTTTACCCGAGAGCAGTTCATCCATTGAATTCTGACATAAAAAGGACTGACACCTCTGCTTTTTGTAAAATTTAGTTCTAAGCGACTTCTTTTTAGAGAAGGCACTTTCAAAGACCTCATAAAGACGAGATTTGTACCTTCCAACATGGTTAAATTCACACATTAGGCCATTCTGTATTGAAGTCAGCGTCCATCAGTTTATATCCAGTGACTCTTGGCTAGATTGTTCTTCAGGAATGGGAATACCAGAAGAAGGGGCAATTTCACCTAACTGGGAAAAAGAAAATTCTGCCATCTTCTGACTGTCCTGGCTGCCTCATAACAATTTGATGGATGACACATCAGCTTTTTTTTGGTATTATTTATAGAATTTCCGCCTCCCCACAGACCACCCAACCCTTGAGCCTGCTGCCCTTACACAAGTGTGTGTTGAGAATACTCACTCCGTGTGCTCAAGGGCAAGGTGAAAAAGACAAAGGGAGTGCCTCCCTTCATGTCACTTACATCAGAACTTGGAGGAAATCTACTTTATACAGCAGTTTACAGATACGGAAACTGAGCCCCAGAGAAGTAAAAGTTAATACACTAAATTTTCAGGAAATTAGTGAAAACTGACATTTCAGCTAATAAACAGCATGTGTTCCCTGTGGGATTTTAAAGGACAGTCGCTATAACCGTGTAAAGAAGAAATGGACATAATCTCATTGTTGCTGGTCTGAAAATAGTTGCTAGCACCTCTGTGCCCATGCTGGTGCCTGCACTACCCTTCATGCACTGTGCTGTGTCTTGGGACCACTGGACCCCTCACGGGAGACCCTGTATCCCTGTGCACATGTGTTGCCACAAGCAGCTCAGGGCTCCTGAGTAATCACACATCTCTGAACATTTCCTCATCTGACCCTGTCACCCACCCCTCCCCTTCTAATGTTGTTAAATCTTTTTTGGCTGTTCAGTTTTGAATTTCTACAGATGTTTGAGAGCTTTTGCCTTATTGTTGACATGAATTTATAATTGGCAGTAGAGAGCTAGATAGTGTTGTAGGTCACAGATAGATTGAACTGTGCTTTTTAATGTTAAATTCAGTAGCTTAAGGTAGAATGTTTTACTTGAGACATAAGTGCTGTTTTTCTTTCAGATTTAAGGACACATACTTTTTTTTTTTAAAGAGATGGTGGTCTTGCTGTATTGCCCAGGCTGTCCTTGAACTCCTTCCTCAGCATCCTGAGTAACTGGGACTACAGGCGCATGCCAGTGTGCCCAGCTGTACATGTAAATTTAAAGCAAATGATTAATTATCTAACTAGCTGAAAGCATCACAGACAGATAATGGAAAAGTTACAGTGCATTTTTGCATCTAGGAAGTAAGTGGTTTCCTGGGAAAAATTGTGGCTTTGTAAATCTGTTGTTGAAATTAGAATAAATTACATTTCATTTGGATATTCTTAATTCAAATGATTATTGAATTTTTCAGAAGTCTGTATTACATAGAAATAACTATTTTGCCGTATTAAATCTGTTTGAATCTTTGGAGAAAGTAGTGGTTTCGTTATAGGTACATAATGCACTCCCAGTATGCTAAATAAATTGTTCACTCTTCCATTTAAGGGGTAGCGGTTCATTGTATAGGATGACTGAATGTGTATAAAGGAATTATGTTGTCGTGTGCCTTTAACCCAGCTTCATTAATTACTATATATCTCATTTTATAATAGTTTTGTTGGGTGAGAGGACCAAATGAAAGTATTTTATGTTTTCCCATCACTTTAGAATTTATCATCATGTAAATTATTGAGTTTTTAGCATTTTCTAACATGAACATTTAATCATTTTTACATATGCATAATTTTTTCTGCACCCTTTAAATAAAATATTTTTATAACTTTCTTGTGGGTTTTGTTCATACAAACTTTGGAATAGCTTCCGTTTTTAGCTGTTAGCACTTTGAATTAACTATAGAAATAAGAAAGACTATTCATTCTGCTCTTTAAAGACCTCATAAGGACAATATTTCCACTTTCAAATGTGAATATGTTCACATTAAATCTAAATACGATAACCATCACGACATAGAACGTGCCTGATGTTAATTCTTTTCTGTGTAAAGTGACTTCTAGAAATGACCTGATTTAATCACCACTTGTGTCTGGTTCAGATCACACCCTGCCACTTACTGGCTGCAGGACCTACCTTGAGTGGTACAGTTAAGTATCCCTAATACAAAATTCTGAAATTCTAAATGCTCCAAAATCTGAAACTTTTTGATAACCAACGTGGTGTTCAAAGGAAATGTTCACTGTAGCATTTTGGATTTGAGTATAATGCAAATATTTCAAAATACAAAAAAAAGCCAAAATCCAAAACATTTTTGGTCCTGAGTGTTTTGGAGAAGGGACACTTAATCTTTTTTCAGCTGTGAAGTGGGAATAATATCTGTTTTGTAGGGTTATGGATGATAGTAATGTTTATAGAATACCTATCACAGTGCCTAGCACATGGCAGGTACTCATTCACTGAGTGGTAATGTAGACGGAAAGAAAGAGAAGGCAGAATCCAGGACCAGGAATGTTATGTCAGGTCGTGATGTTTGCGAAGGGGAGAGGCAGCATGATCAGGAAATAGAATCCAGCCCGGCTGGTGCGCACTTGTATGTGAAGGTGTATACATTTTTTAAAAAATAGGGAGCAAGATCCAGCAAAGGCCAGAATCAGGTAGCCATGTCAGTCAGTGATGTGAGGGTCCATTGCAAGCTTAAGGCTGCACACCCTGCAAGGTAGAGCATTTGGTTTAGACCCACAGGAGGGAACTTGGGTGGGGCCAAAGGAGAGTGCCCCAGTGAGAGCTCTCACAAATTTTATTATCTGTTTTTTGTTTTGTTTTATTTTGTTTTGTTTTTTTTCTGAGACACAGTCTTACTCTGTCACCCTGGGTAGAGTGCAGTGGTGCCATCATAGCTCATTCCAACCTGAAATTCCTGGGCTCAAGTGATCCTCCTGCCACAGCCTCCCAAGTAGCTGGGACTACAGGTACACACCACCACACCTGGCTAATTTTTTCTATTTTTGGTAGAGACAGGGTCTTGCTCTTGCTCAGGCTAGTCTCGAACTCCTGACCTCAAGCGATCCTCTTGCCTTGGCCTCCCAGAGTGCTGGGATTATAGGCGTGAGGCACCGCACCCAGCCTGTATGTGTAAATTTTGATAAATTTAAACATTTTATAATAGATTTGTGTATATTTTATGGTAATAGCTGGGCGTGGTGGTGCATATCTGTAGTCCTAGCTACTCAGGAGGCTGAGGGGGGAGGATCGCTTGAGGCCAGGAGTTTGAGGCTATAGTGTGCTCTAATCAAGCCTGTGAATAGCCACTGCATGCCAGCCTGGGCAGCATAGTAAGACCCTATCTCTAAAAAAAAGTGGTAAATGATAAAATAGACTAGTATCTACATACATTTTATGCATTGGTGACATACCTTTTTAAAATTTTTCTTTATTTCTAGGCCATGCGGTTCATCTGTGAGTTTTTTCGAATTGTCACAAATCACCAAAAAAATTTCCAATATATTTATTGAAAAAAATCCTTTTATAAGTGGACCCATGCAGTTTAAACCTCGATCAATCATATACATATACGTGTATATTCTGTGTGTGTGTATATATATATATGTATGTGGAGGGTGGGAGATAACCCTAAACAAATTCAGGAGCCTCAGTGATCTGGAACATGTTGAGATACTACCTGCAAGGTAAAAGACAAGATGTTGCTCCTGGTACTGGCTACCGTTAAAAAAGAGGCCCATTGCTTATGGGAATTTTTAGATGTTGGAGGCAACGTGAGCTTACCCTTGTGAACTGGATTTTATCTGATCTAACAAACAATAAAGTTGAGCGTGTGCAGCAGCAGTAGATTATCAAGTGAAAATTGTATATAAGACATTGACCGTGAGCAGGTTTGGCAACCATAAGTAAGTTGCACGTGCAGGTGACTCAGATTCCTTGGAGACCAACTCCTGCTGCATTGCTTTCTTTCCTTTAATCCATAGCTGTGGTCCCATGCGAGCATCTCATGACGAAGGAGAAAGAGCTCAGGCTGAGTTATAGGTGTTCCTGCATGATACGATGGCATCAACCAAAAGAAGACAGGTGTGGCACTACAGCCCCACCCAGTGGTGGCCCCGAAGGAGGGTGGCGAGGGAAAATCCTCCCAGCGAGCAGGATGACCAGTGGTACATTTGGTTGTCCACTTTGTCTGGATTAAGAGACATCAAGAGTGCAAATCTGCACAGTCTTAATGGTTGCTAACAGGCTAACAGTTTGGCTAGATTGTCAGTGACTCAAAAAGAAAAGAATTGGAAGATTGGTGACAAGGAGAATTGGGGAAGAGGGATGTGGCTAGATCTTTTGGAATGGATACAGAGCGCTCAGAATGGATGTAGAGATTTGTGTCTCACGTGACTGCTCACCAACGGGCATCTACTGCAGAGCAAGTGGGCAAAATGGCATGTTCTGTGGGTATCTGTTAGCCTCTTTCTCCAGCCACCCAGTGTTTGCTCGATGGGCCTTGTACAAGGTGCATGATGGCAGGGACGGAGGCTGTGCACACGGTCAGCGCAGAAGTCCCCTGGCCAAGGCTCAGTTTGCTTAATACTAGTGCTGGTGCAGAATCTGCTGTGATGGTTTTAAAAGAGGGCCCTGAATTTTTTGACATGCCTTCCATCGAGAAGGGACTCTTCTATCTTCTTCCCTTGAATCTGGGTGGGCCTCAAGGTGCTGGCAGATTCAATGTCTGGTGAAGGCCCATTCCTTGTAGATGGTGCCTTCTCACTGTGTCCCCACATGGTGGAAGGGGTGAGGGATCTCTCTGGGATGTCTTTTATGAGGGCACTAATCCCATCCATGAGGGTTCCACCCTCTGACCTAATCACCTCCCAAAGGCCCCCATCTCCTAATACCATCACCTATGTGATTAGAATTCAACATAAGAATTTTTTTTTTTTTTTTTTGAGACAGGGTATCACTCTATCACCCAGGCTAGAGTGTAGTGGCATCATCATACCTCACTGCAACCTCAAACTCCCAGGCTCAAGCAATCCTCCTGCCTCAGCCTCCTGAGTAGCTGGGACTACATATTTGCCACCCATGCCTGGCTAATTTTTCTATTTTTTGTAGAGACAGGGGTCTCACTCTTGCTCAGGCTGGTCTTGAACTTCTGGCTTCAAGCAATCCTCCCACCTCAGCCCCCACCCAAGTGCTGGGATTACAGGTGTGAGCCACCATGCCTGGCCTCAACATACGAATTTTGGGGGGACACAAACATTCAGACCATAGCATCAAGTCTTCCCAGCTAAGACCCTAGACATTGTAGAGCAGAGGAAAAGCAACCTACCAATCCTGACCCACAGGATCCAGGAGCACAATGAAATGATTGCTGTTATGTACCACTAAGTTGGGTAGTTTATTATCCTGTGAAGATTCCTCTACCATGACAATGCTCCTGTTCATTACTGTCATCAAACAAGGGCAATATTGTGAGAGTTTCAGTGGCAAATCATTATCTACCTTACAGTCCTGATTTGGCTTCTTCTGACTTTGTTTCCTAATTTAAAAAATCTGAAAAGTGCACCCATTTTTCTTCAGTTAATAATGTAAAAAAGACTGAATTGACATGGTTAAATTTCCAGGACTCTCGGTTCTTTAGGGATGGACTAAATGGCTGGTGTCATTGCTTACAATAGTGTCTTGAACTTGATGGAGCTTATGTTGAGAAACAAAGTTTATATTTTTTATTTTTATCTTTTAATTCCATTTTTCCATCAACATTTTGAAGTCTCATATGTTGTGAAGTGGCTAGATTGAGCTAATAAACATATGCAGTATTTCACGTACTTATTTTTTTATGGTGAGAACTCTTAAAATCTACTCTCTTAGCAATTGTCAAGAGTACCATATACATCCTGGTTGGTAATGCCTAGTCGGAAAAAAAAAAAAAAGAGGCCCTGTGAGGTAGCTCATGCCTGTAATCCCAGCACTTTGGGAAGCCAAGGCAGGAAGATCACTTGAAGCTGGAGTTCTAGACCAGCCTGGGCAACATAGTGAGTCTCTACAAAAAATAACAAAAATTAGCCGGGCATGGTGGCTCATGTCTGTGGTCCCAGCTACTTGGGAGGCTGAGGCAGGAGGATCACTTAAGCCCAGGAATTTGAGGTTACAGTGAGCTATGATCAGGCCACCACACTCCATCCTGGGCAACAGAGTAAGACACTGTCTCAAAAAAGAAAACCAAAAAGAAAAAAAAGAGTACCATATGTTGTTATTAACTACAGTCACCATGTTGTACAATAGACCTCTTGAACTTATTCTTCTTGTCCAAGTGAAATGTTGTACCCTTTGGCCACATTTCCTAACCCTCCTCTCTCCTAGCCCCTGGTAACCACCATTCTACTGTCTACTTCTATGAGCCCGACTTTTTAGATTCCACGTAGAAATGAGATAATGTGGTATTTGTCTTTCTGTATCTGGCTTATTTCACTTAACATAATGTCTTCCAGGTTCATCCATGTTGTTGCAAATGACAGGATTTCCTTCTGTTTTTTAAGGCTAAATAATATTCCATTGTGTCTCCATATCCATTCACCCACTGATGGGTGCTTAGGTTGATTCCATATCTTGACTATTGTGAATAATACTGCAATAAATAGGTTGCCTGTTATGGGTTGAATTTTATGTCACCAGAAGATATGTTGAAGTCCAAACCACTGGTACCTCTGAATGTGACATTATTTAAAAATAGAATTTTGTATATGTAATTAAGATACAAATTAAGATGAGTTCTTACTGGAGTAGGGTGGGCCCTTAATCTAGTATGACTGGTGTCCTTATAAGAAGAGGAAAAGAGATACAGACACAGGTGATAAGGCCATGTGATGACAAAGGCAGAGACTGGGAGTGATGCAACCACAAGCCAAGGAAAGCCAGTGATTGCCAGCAACCACCAGAAGTGAGAAGAGGCAAGGCAGGATCCTCCCCAGAGCCTTCAGAGAGGGTGTGGCCCTGCTGACACCTCCATTTCGGACTTCTGGCTTCTAAAACTGAGAGACAATAAATTTCTGTTGTTTTAAGCCACTCAGTTTATGGTGCTTTGATACACCGATCCTAAGAAATGAATACACTGTCAGACTCTTTTATTCTTAAAAATACTGGGATGACACAGCCACCACCAAAGGTGATTGAGGGCAAAATGTCCTAATTGCCACATGGGTCCTGCCGCCCACCAGGGTAATGTGCCTTTGTTAGCCCTGGTAGTCCAGGTTGCTAGCTGGCCTCTGGCCGCCGAAGTCCCATGATCCTCACTGGAATTAGGGAGCCCGTGTCTCAGGGCAGTGTGTCTCACCACCATCTGTGTGGCACTGAATTGCCACTGGGAAGCAGCTGCCTGGCCAGGGCATTTCCATCCCCTTGCACTGACTCATGTGACCAGTTCCCACAGGGCAATGTGGGCAGGGGTAACGGGCTCTGAAAGAGGCAAGAGCAGCGCACTTGGTGCCATCAGAGCAAAATTTCTGACTCCTTGCTTCTGCCCTCCACTGAGCAGGTGTCAGTCATAAGAAATTGGGGGTCCTATGTGGCTCAGGCCTTTGAAAAAATTCTCATCAGCGGAAGGCAGAAAGCAGTATGGGTAAATCTCTCAGTGAGTTTTAGCATTATCTTGAGTATAGAATAAAGGGGACAGACTTTAGTCCAGCGTGGGGAACCTGTAGCCTTAAGGCCACATGTGGCCTTCTAAGTCCTTAAGTGTGGCCTTTTGACTGAATCCAAATTTTACAGAACAAATCCTTCTATTTTTATTAGTACATTTTTGTTTGCCTTTTATATTTTCATTTTATTTTTAAAATGAATATTTAAAATACCAAAGAATAAAATAAGTTTCAATGAAATAATCCTCCCAGGTTGACCGGTACAACTAGAACACTAGTAAGCCATAAGGGCTGAATTGAGAGCTGCTATACTCATGATTTAGTTCTAACTTCCCCCACCTGACTGGCGCAACTATTGCATGAGGCTGGTTGGTGAGAGTTTATGGGGGTGTGTACGCCAGTCTGTTATCAGCTTTTGACAATGGTGCACTGTGTTTCTGTTTGAAGTGGAATTTGTGAATAGTTGCACAGCTCGGCAGTATTTTTTAATTCTGTCTGCTAAACAGCCCATCATGTCAAAGAAGACCAAGAGAACACTGAAGGAAGAAAACAGATTTTTTAATGAGGATTGGGAATTGCAATATTATCTTGTTTCTGCTAAAGATAAGATGATTTGCTTGCTTTGTGGTACTGCAATGTCAAGATTAAAGAAATTAAATACTTATCAGCATTATAATACTCCTAAGGCCACCGATATTTTAAATTAGAGGGAGAAGTGTGAAAGGTTGTATTGCAGAAATTAAAAGATGAAAAGCAAAAGCAAAGGCAATTCTTTCAAGCAGCAATAAGACCTGGAAATAATGCCACTGAAGCAACTTATAAAGTAGCTTATATACTTGGGAAAAAGGGGAAGCCATTCAGTGATGTAGAAATTGTGACAGAATGCATTATTGAAGTTGTAGGATGCTTAGACTCTGATAACGTTTCAAAGTACAAACTAACTGCCTCTTTCAAGGAGAACCATAACTGATTGGCAGCATGAATTAGGCTTCAACTTAACAGGACAACTTCATACAATACTTCAAAAGGAAAAATGTATGTTATTCAATTGGTTTGGATGAACCAAATGATATTACTGACTTGGCACAAGTTTTATACTTCATTCAGGTCATAACAGATGTTCTTTGCTACAAAGAGTTACTTGCTTTGGGCACTCTTGTGAACAGAACATGGGGAATAGATATCTTCAACAACTTTCAAGATAAATGTTGTGAAGTCGGACTGAATTTGGTAAATTTAGTGAGTGTATGTACAGATGGTGCACCTTCCATGACAGGAAAACATGAAGGGTTTATTGCACAGATAAAAAAAGTATTAACAGATCCAGATGCTGTCATTTCCTTTCATTGTATCTTGCATCAGCAAAATCTCTGTGCTAAAGTTACTATTTTAAGTGACACTTTGCAACAAGTTATAAGTATTGTTAACTACATTGGTGCAAATGCAACACGGCATTGTCAGTTACATAACACGTTAAAGTTGAATGGGGAGGTATTGAGTGTGGATTTTCCATATCATTCTAAAGTGTGTTGGTTATCACAGGAACAGGTGTTAGCCAAAATTTTATCTCTGCGAGAACAGATAGTTAAATTTTATGAAGAACAGAATTTTATGAAGAAACAGAATTCAATAATGAATTATTGAAAGTAGATTTCTATAGGAATGCAGCATTTCTGTGTGATATGTCAAATCAAAACAATGTGACTATTTCATTGCAAGGTAAAACTACTAAGTCTATATATGGTATGTAGGAAAAAATCCAAGCATTTTGAAAAAAGCTATCTTCTTTCAAAACACTTCTTCAAAAGGAAATTTTGGATGAACATTTTCCCTAGTTAGCAAAGGTCATTGATGAGCAGGATGACATATGCGAATCATTTGAGAATACACAGTTGTTATAGACCTATTAACTGGAGAATACAATGAAAGTTTCACTGACTTTGAGAATCATGACATCACACTCGAATTAGCATTTCAGCCTCACCTAGTTGATATCACCAAGGCATCTAAAGAACTACAGATGGAATTGATTGAGCTCTGAGAAGATGACATTTTAAAGTCATTGATGCTAAGAAAGACCCAATTGAAATATGGAAAAATGCAGTAGAATACCCACCCCTTCGGCAACATGCCCCCAAATGCTTTCTTGCTTTTCAACCACTTATTGAAAAGCAAGTGGTTGGTTGCAACCACTTATTGCTGTGAATCTACATTCTCCTACCTAACCCAAATCAAGACGCCCTTAAGGTCACAAATGACAGAGACTCATCTAGAGGATCAACTGAAACTGTGGACCTCCATGCTGCAACCAAATATTCAAATGCTTTCCAACAAAAAGCAGACACAACAAAGTCATTGAAAGGTTAGTTAACTTTAAAATTAACAATTAGATTTCATTTTTTGAAATTATTAAGTGTATAGGAGTTAGATTTTTACAAAGTAATGTACATTTTTAAATATATCTAATTGAAGGTTCTTGAATGCAGTCTTATTTGATTATAGCTAAATTAATGAGGACTTCCAATATGAAAAGGTTCCCCTCCCCTGCTTTACTCTCTGTCAGTGTCCAGAAACTCACCCTTCATTGCTTATTTAAAAGAAGTGAGGTAGCCCAGAGGCAGGAGTCCCACCTGATTTTCAGACGGGGATTAAGTGTCAGTCACATTTGTACTCAACGAGTTCAGGTTCCGTTAGTGGCTGTAACAGATGCATTTAAAACTTGCCGTGGCTTAGCACAGTGGAAGTTTATTTCTCACTCATGTAAAGTCCAGCTTCCTTGTAGGGAATCTGCTTCACAGGTCACTGGGAGACTCAGGCTGACAGGCTCTGCCATCTTCAGCATGAGGCTCCAAGATTGCTCTGGGCATTGGTGTCACATTCAGCTGGTGGGGGGAAGAGAGGGGATGGAGGATGGTGTAGGTGATTTTCATGGTCTGAGCCCAGGAGTGCACACATCTCTGCCCACACCCCACTGGTCAGAACTTAGTCCCCTGACCCCACCTAGATGCAAGGGGCACCAGGAATTAGAGTCCCTGGTTGGGCAACCATTTCCCAGTACTAACTCTACATGATGGGAGGGGAGCACAGGTTTGATGGACAGCTGGCCACCCCTGCCACAGGGCCTTAGCTCAGTGCCTGGCACGCAGTTGGTGCTCAGTGAATAGCAAAGTGTGTTAGGTATGTGGTATTTGACAGGCACTTGTCTAAGTACTTCGTATGTATCAACTCATTCTATTGTCATAGGAACTTGTAAGAGTATTTATTTTACTTTATTTTATTTTATTTTATTTTTATTTTAAAATTTTTTGTAGAGACAGGGTCTCGATATGTTGCCCAGGCTGGTCTTGAACTCCTAGCTTCAAGTAATCCTCCCACCTTGGCCTCCCAAATTGCTGGGATTATAGGTATGAGCCACCATACCCAACCAAGAATGGGTATTTTATTTTTATTTTTTTAAATTAAAAAAATTTAAATTATTATGGATACATAATTTAAGAGCTTCATTTTACAGATGAGGAGATTGAGGCACAGAGAGGTTCAGTAACTTGTCCAGGGTCACACAGCAGTAAGTGATGAAGCCTGGATTCAAACCCTGCAGCCTACCTAAGAACCATTTGATATTGTATTTTCCTGCAAAACCATGTTGAATTGAGCTGATTTATGAAAAAGAGATAATGGATAGAAATGTATTTTGTAAAAATGTAAAGTGAAATAAAAGCAGAGGAGGTTTTGATGAGGACCTGGGACATTTATGGGGCCCCTGTCATCTGCCAGGCACTAGGCTCTCTCTCGTCCAGGTTCCCATAGCACTTGGCACAGATTGTGGGCTTCATCTTGTTGTCCCCAGGCCTGCCACAGTACCTGGCACATAGGAGGTGCTCAGTATACATTTATCAATGGATTTTTAAAAAGTACATGCTGGGCTCTAGAGAGAAGAATGAACCAGACATAGTTGTACCTTGAGGGAGCTCAGAACTGGAAAGACAGTTTAAAAAAAAAGTTAGTGTGATGGGTGAGAAATAACAGTGACGGAGAAATGGACAAGTCTACTGGGGAACACAGTGAAGAGGCAGGATAAAGAGAACCTTCTCATTTTAGCCATGCATCCATCCACTCAGCCAACACATGTTTTAGCATCTACTATGTGCTGGGTACCACTGTTCTACATGTTGGAGATACAGCCGTGGACAAGCTAGACAAAGTCCTTCTCATAGAGCTTTTGTTACAGTGGGAGAGACAGGCCACAGATGTCGGCACGTTGAAGGTGACGTGCACTAAGGAGGAAAACCAAGCAAGATAAGGGGAGAGAGTGCAGCGGGAAGCTGTGTCACTGAGTCAGTCCCACACGCACTTCTGATAAGGAGACCCAGGCCTCCTTTGCTCATTGGTGCACCCAGCCCATTTGTGCATTCATTATTTTATTAGCTTACCTACTGAGCATCCACTCTGGCTTGGCTTTGGGCACACTCAGTGGTGGACGTATTCCCTGATTATAATCCACCTTGTAATCACGTGCATGTTTGTGCACATGCTGTGCGCTCCCTTTGGACGGCCCTCCCCCACCCTGCCCCATTCCACCTGACCAGCGCTCCTGGGTAGAAGGACTGTGTAGGCCTTTCCTCCTCCCTGAACCTCTTGATCTCCTGCAGACCAGGGGTCCTCCCAGCCTCGCTCCTGGCAGCCCTGCCGGGGGAGAGGCTGCTTACTCTGTCCCCACCCCACCATAAGCTCCTAGAAGCTGAGGACTAATTCTCACAGTTCATGCTCTCCAGCTTCCCAGTGAGCACTCATTAAAGATTTGTCTACTCAGCGTTTCTCCGCCTGAAGTCAGCTCCCTCAGGGCAGAGTCTTCCATAGCTGAATCCCCAGAGCCCAGAACAGAGCCTGGCAAGTGATCCAGTGTGAGATAAACTTATGTTGATCAAATGAATGAATGAATTGATAGAACGAATGAAGGCAAGGCAAGGTCCCTAGGTCGACGACACCTTCCTGGCCCAGGGCTCCCCCACCCCTCCTTTACCAGTCAGGATGGGTTATTTCAGTTTGCTGGCCCAGTGCAAAAGGAAAGCGTGGGGACCCTCGTTCAAAAATTAAGAATTTCAAAACGGCAACAGTAGAACATTAAACAAGAGGGAGAGAGTGTCTTCTGGGTGCCCACGCCTGTGCTACTGCCCAGGGGGCTCACCCAGGAGGCCTGTCCTGCCCTCTCTAGGACCTCCCAACTCCCCTCTGAGACCTGCCGCTGGGGTCCATCCCTCCTGTCAGGCACGCCCCACCTTGGCTGCTCTTTTGCAGAAGCTCTCCAGGTCTCCTCCTAGCCGGCGACACAGTGCGCTTCTGGGAGGGGGCGGGCGCCCGGCGGGCACCGGGGGCTTCGGAAGGGAAGCTGGGAAGCCGAGCGGGCTGCAGGGTGGGGGAGGCGCCAGCGGACCCCTGGGCAACCCCCCTCAACTCCGCTTCGTCCAGGAGCAGCTCCCCACTCCCCTGCAGGAAGGTGAGGGCCGGTGTCTTTTCTTGGAAAGTGTCTCAGGTCTTCTGCGTCTGAGCATGTCGCAGCTGACACAGGCACACCAGACCGACAAACAGAGAAACCCACAGAAAGACGGCCCCTCCCCCTATTCATAGAGCTGGGGACCCGCGCTCCCCCACCCCTAACCAGACACACCCGAAGACAGATGGCCAGACACAGAGCGTTACCCGACTAGAGAAGACACACCACAGAAAGAGGCAGGGACGGGAACAGACAGACAGACGCAGGCACGCACGCCGACGGAGGCTCACTCCGACCTCTGCGTCCCGGACGCAGACCCTCGGGACAGCCCGGAGCAGTCCCAGCCGGCGGGCTCGGCCTCAGCCACGCCCCCCGCGCCCATCCCCTCGGGTTGGCTTGGGGAGACCCCCTCGCTCCCACCCCCGGAACCCCAGGAGGCACCTCTCGCCATCCAGCGTTTCTGGGGCCCTGGCACAGGGGCTGGGTCTGCGGGCGTCGGGGCAGGGGTGAGAGCTGCGGGCGCGCGGGCGGAGGTGCGGGAGGACGCGCCAGCGCCCAAGGGATCGGGAGCGGGGAGCCGTCCCGCGTGGGTCCCGTAGTGGGCGGGGGACTACCCCCGGCGTTGCCAAGTGAGGGGAAGTGGGCAGGGGGTGACGGGGAGCGCGTAGAAACACGGGTCAGCGGGGTGGGGGGCGGGGACAGTGGACCGGGGCGGCACCTCGACGGAGCGCAAAGGGGCACGGGCTGAGGGCAGGCGTCGGAAGGTGGTCGGGAGGTGCGGGTGAGCAGGGGTGGGGGCCGGTTGGCAGAGGGCGTCGGGGCAAGGATAGGAGCCAGGGCCAGCAGGCGGGGCCCGCAGCGCCACCCCGGGACAAGACTTGGTGCGGGTGTCCCGAAAATGCCCGAGGGCCTGGGGGCGGCCGCCTTGCCCAAGGCAGCTGCGAGCGCCTCGGACGCGGACTCGTCGGGGCCCGCGGCCTGCCCGCCGCTCCAGCTCGCGGCCCCGGGGTCCCCGGCCCCTCGGCGGGGCGCCATGCGCGCCGCCTTTCCGCAGAAGCTGGCGGAGACGCTTAGCAGCCAGTACGGGCTGAACGTGTTCCTGGCGGGGCTGCTGCTGCTGCTGGCCTGGGCCGTGCACGCGTCGGGCGTGGGCAAGAGCGGCCTGCTGTGCTTCCTCACGGCGCTCATGCTGCTGCAGCTGCTCTGGATGCTGTGGTACGTGGGCCGCAGCTACGCGCACCGCCGCCTCATCCGCCTCAAGGACGGGCACGCCGGCGCGCGCTGGCTGCGCGGTGAGTCCCGGGCGAACCCGCCGCCCGCGTCCTCGCGCCTGCTCTTCGTTCCTTCTGCCTTGGCAGCTTTGTCTTCCCTACGTCTTTCCCGGCTCCCTCCTCTGGCCCTTTCTTCTCTCTCCTTCTTTCTCAAGCCTGGGCCTTGCGGTGGCCCCTTTCTGCCTCCAGGCTCTTGCCTTACATCCATCCCATCAGCAGAGCTGCGGTTACACAAACTTCACTCTTTCCCTGGCTTCAAGCCATGCAGCGCTTCCACCAACCCCGCGGTGGAGGCCGCGCCCCGCCTGGCGCTCGCCGCCTGCTACGATCTGGCTCCAGACGGCCCCTTCCCTTCACCGCCTCCTTTGCCCTCATCCTGTGCTCCGGCCCTTCTCAAAGACCTTCAGTTCCCCGCCACAGTCTTTCATGCTTCCTTGACTTTGCATGTTCTGTTCCCTCCTCCTGGAATGTCTTTTCACCCTCCCACCTGCCCTCCTGCTTTCCAGAACGGCTCAGGCCTCGCCCCATCCTTCCTTTCCCGACTCCCTACCCTTCTTCCCACCCCTTGTGGTTCTGACTACAGCCCTCTACCCCTCACTGTGCCCTGTTGTTCCTGTTGACGCATCTGTCCCCTCCACCCCACTGGGGGAGCTCTGGGATGCTTGTGTCTTAGTCCTGGAGCCACCTCATGGCCGGCATGGAGTAGGTGCTGGGGCAAGTTACTCGATCGCCTCTCCCACCCTGAACCCTAGTTTCCGCATCTGTAGAATGGGATCACACACTGGAGAGGATCCAGTGACTGCCGGGCACGGGGTGGGTGCCCAGCACACATTAGTTCTCCTTCCCACATTCCCTCTAAAGGTCTCGCCCAGACGCCACCTTCTGTCCACGTGCGTGGCAGGAAACACTCCTGGCTCCCCTGGTCCACCGCATGCTGTCTCTGTGAAGCTCTTTTGGTCCTCGTCAATTTCTGCCCTCCCACCCCCCATTCTGGCTATTTGGAAATGAGCCTTATCATCCACATGAGATTTTAGGTTTCTTTATAGGGACTGTACCTAGTTCATCTTGGGTTTGGGAAAATTTGAGACCATGTCAGGGTGGCCCAAATTCCTGTTCTGGAAATGGTGGTTTTAGGGAGGTTCATGGTTTTGTGAGTGTCCATAAATGGCAGTGAATACGGTGTTATTTAAAAGAAACAAACAAGGCACACTATGTTATTTTACGATATTGGCTTGCACAGGCTAAAATCTGTGACACACGCAGGCTTACCTGTGCTTTCCTGTACTGGGAACGTCCTCTCTTTGTCCCTCCCTCCCTTCCTTTCTGCTCCATCTTTCCTTTGTTCCCTCCTTCCCTCCTCCCTCTCCCTCCTCTGTGCCTTCCTCTCTTCCTCCCGCTCCCTTGTTTCCTGTCTCTCTCCCTCCTTTCCTCCTTTTCTTCCTCTGCCGTCCCCTCATCCTTCCTTCCTCTCTCCTTTCTGTCTTCCTTCTTCTACTCCTCTCCCCCGTTCCTCCTCCCTCTTACCCTTCTCTTGCTTTCTTTTCTTTTCTGTTCAGGCCACGGCTATAGTATCCTCTCTCTTTTTCTTCCATCCTGTCCCCCCCTCCTTCCAGGATGGGAGCCTGAGTCTGTGGGTGAACGGTTATGACATTTCCCAAGATTGGGCAGCCGGAGGGAGGAGCAGGGTAGGGATGCAGAACCAAGTTTCTCTTGCGGACAGGTTACATTGAGATGTCTTTTGGACACCAAATAGAGAGGGAATAAATAAGGCAAGATGGAGAGAACACATAGTAGGTGTCTGGTAAATGGTGACCCTTTAGACACTCAGTGAGTTGTGCCATAATAACGTAACCATTCAAATGAGGTATGTGGATCATGGGAATAGCGTTGGTTCTGGAAGCCTTGGCTTGAGGTTCAGCTCTATCACCTTCATCTTTCCGAGTCCCGGTTTCCTCATCAGTGAGATAAGAGTCCCAGCCGCCTCTTGGGGAGGAGCTGGGAGATGTTGAGAGAAAGCAGTTTGCAAAGCCCTGGCCATTCCTGCAGATGAGCTGTGGGCTCATGAAAGAAGCAAGAGGCTAATTATGAATGTCAGGAGGCCATGCTGCCAAGGGGAAGTGCCTTCAGCCCCAGCAGGACTGAGGTTTCCCCTGGAAACATAGCTGGAAAGACAGGTTTGAATCAAGAACTTTGCTCTGCCCTGGCGCTGGTGACAAAGTCTTAGATCAACACGCAGAGGGCAATTCCCTCAGGAAAGGGAGTGGTGATCTCCAAGACCCATCCTGGGGCCACTAGGAGAGAGTTTTGCTTAACTGCTTGCATTTTCTTACATATTTGTCAGTTCTTTGGGGATAATACTTCTGGTCTAATGGGCATATAAACATAATGTCAGGATTTCAGCATCAACAACAGAATGTGGCTGCCAAAAAAGTAGATACAGGTCTGGGATTTGTTGGAAGGAAGTCAGACTGAGTGTGCAGTGCCTGGTCCTCCCTGAGCATCTTGTAGGTTCCTATAGGAGAGTGGCCACAGAGGGAGCAAAAGGATGTTCAGTCCAGGAGAGAGAAGGATGCAGAGGTCGCAGGGTAGAAAATGCTGCTGCCTTGTGCCTGTCAGCTCTGGATCATCCTTTGGCTTTCAGCAAACAAGAGTGACTTCTGGGAAGACTTTCCTGATACTTTCAGACCAGGGGCAGCCTCCAGGTTGTATGTCCTCATAGCACCCTGTTCATTTTCTTTCCAGCACTAATCAAGCAGGAAATTGTATTATTCAGCTACTCTGTATGCATCTGTCTCTACTCTCTGCATCCTCATCTCTCCTGGACTGTTGGGTTAATGAGCTCCTGAAGGCAGAGCCCCTGTCTGAATGCGCTCACCATTGTATCCTGTGCCTAACAGACAGTGAGTGCCAGTCAGTATCTGCTGAGTAATTGAATGAATGGATGGATGGATGAATGAATGAGTGGATGATGACAGAAGCTCCAAGGAAGAGGGTGACAATTCTGGGAGGTCAATTGCTGTTCAATATGAGGAAGACTATTCAAATGTAAGCATCAGCCGGTGATGCAGGGGTGCACTTTGAGAGATGCTAAGCCTCCCAGCCCTGGGCATATCCAGGTGGGGGCCAGATGGCCACAGGTCATGGGGCACTGGGAAGCATCCTTGCTTGGGGTGGAGATGGAGACTAGCTCTGTGGAACCTTACACCTCTGAGAACCTATGGTTCAAGATTCTAGATTCCTAGGAGGGACTTGGGTGCCTAACACAGAGGAGAGGTCCCTCTGCCAACACTGGAGGAGTACCCTAGCCAGTTTGTGGGTTATTCTCAAGTAATGTGGCTCGTATACTTTCTAACTGATTCTAATTCATTACATTTTTCTTTGTGGTTGAGTGATGACATGATGATCCCACTTATAGAACTTTCTAGGTGTGGGACACTGTTCTAGGTGATTTCTATGTAATAACTCATTTAAAATCCTCAAAACTGTTTTATTTGGGCGCATGTGTGACTGTTATATCTTCCTCAAATACTATGTCTTTTATTATGTAATGGTAAAGGTGGAATGTTAAAGTCATTACATTAACTTTAAATTCCATATGGTCTGATATTATTATTGCTATTTCTATTTTCTTTTGTTTGCGTTGCCTGGTTCCTTTTTGTCCACCTCCTTTATTGTCAACCTTTATTACTTAGTTAAAAGTGTGATTTGTGTAAAGAGCATATAGGTTGGTTTTATTTTTAATTCGATCTTCCCATCCTTCTTACTAGTTAATGGGTGGATTTAGATCATTCTAATTTACTGTAATGATTTATATACTTGACTTTGTTTCCCTTTTTCTTTATAATAATTATAATGATATATTTTATATTACTATCCCTTCATTTTCCTCTTATGCATGTTGGCCTTTTTTGAACATTTGGAAAAGGCAGTGTGCTTTTCTATTTCATTAATGGTCTTCTTTCCTTCCCTCACTCTCATAATCAGATGCATATTACTCCGTTCTTATCTGAAAACAAATACCAAATGTGTCCTGCAGCAAGACACGTGTGTCCCACTCCAAGATGCTCTGCTGCTCCTGCTTCCCTTCTGCCCAGTGAGATGAGACCTTTAGGCTACATTTGCCTCCCTTTTTCCTCTCCTGCCTCCCCCATCTCCTTTCCCATCCCTTTATCACGAGAACTTTGCAAAGATTTTCTTCTCTGCTCCCACCCAATTCTTCTCCAACTTATAGGTTTTGTGGAGATAGATTCGTATTTAGTAGAATTTCCCCTTAAAATGTTTATTCTGTCATAACTTGTCATAACAAGTCTTTATAGAGCACGTAAGTTATACATTCCTAGGCAGCTTACCTTCAGCCATTGAATTCTACTTCTCGTCGTCTCTTCTTTCCATTAATCTATCTATCTATCTACTTGACTACCCACCCACCCATCCACCCACCCATCTACTCACCCACCCATCCACCAACACATCCACCCACCCATCCACCCACACATCCACCACCCACCCACATCCACCCACCCATCCACCCACCCATCCACCAACACATCCACCCACCCCACACACACAATCCACCCACCACCAACATCCACACCCACCCATACACCCATCACCACCCACCCATACCCAACCACCATCCACCCACACATCCACCAACACATCCACCAACACATCCACCCACCCATCCACCCACCATCACCCCACACCACCCACAACATCCACCCACCCATCACCATCCCCCACACATCACCCACACCACCCACCCACCCACCCATCCACCAATTCACCCACCCACACATCCATCCACCCACTTACCCACCCACCCATCCACCCACACATCTACTCACCCATCCACCCATCCACCCATCCATCTATCCACCCATCCACCCATCCATCCACTCATCTGTCCATGCATCTCTCCATCCATCCATCCCTTATACCCCCAGGCCCCCTCCAATCTTCTACAAAGTTGATTACTCACTATTATTTCTTCCCCCCTCGTTTTGAGGTCTCTCTTCCAGTTTGCTGGTGTCTGGTTGAAGCCCTTCATCAGACAAGTTAGTGGATAATATTTTTCTCTCACCCTCGGTTCCCCATTCCATAGTCCCCTCCTTTCCTGACCTTCCCCCTTCAACCTCAATCCCTTGTCCTGCTTTACTTTTCTTCATGCACTTAGCACTTCCTGACATTCTTTATATGTTTATTATTTGTTTATTTTCTGTCTCCCCCACTAGAATGTTAAACTCCCCAAAGGCAGATACTCTCTTTTCTTGATCTGTATATCCTCAGTGCCTGGGACAGTGCCTGGCTGATAGTTGGTGCTCAAAAAATAGTTGTTGAATGAATTACATTTTGCATATTTTCAAATATCTTTCTGCCTTTTGCCTGGACAAGTGGGCGGCGTTTTAGCTGGGAATAAGGTTTTTGAGTGGTAGTCCTTTCCTTGCAATGGACTCTTCCACTGTCTTCTGGTTTCCCATGCTGCACGGAAGAAGTCTGGTGCCAGCTCATCCCTCTAATATTTTTGCACACCCAAATTTACTCAATAATATACTTGCGTATTTTTGTTTCTCCAGCAATCTTGTTTCTTTACCTTTGAGCCCCTGGCACAATGCCTCATGCATAATAGGAGTCCCCATAATATTTGTTGTATAAATAACTGGGTGAATGAATCCATGGATAGTTGGATAAATGAAGGAAGGAAAGACTTTAATAGTGTGGAAAAATGTATGAAGTATTTATTACAGAACCCTTGAAATGTCCACCACAGAGATCTAGACCAGTGGTTCTCAAAGTAGGGTCCTCAGGCCAACAGCATCAGCCCTACCTGGAAACTTGTTAGAGATGCAAATTTTGGGACTGCACCCAGACCTACTGAATCAGACACTCTGGGGGTGGAGCCCAGCAATTTGTGTTTTAACAGCCCTCAACCTGAGCCTGATGCATGCTCAAGTTTGAGAACCACTGCTTTAGACAACCCTCATTCTCTGTATGGGAATACTGAGGCCAGGAGCAGGCAAGTGACTTGTCGGAGCTCACACTTTCCGCCAGCGGCACGGCTAGGACTAGCGCCCAGGTGCCCAGAGCTCCAGGCCTGTGCTCTTGCCACCCAACCAGGCTGCCTCACCTCATCTTGCTATTTCTTTCTGTAATCAAAACCAACCCTGCATTGGGGAAACCATTTCAAAGCTCTGGGATTGAATCTCCACTCTTATGAAGTTTCTGATTTCACTGGGGTTTTTCCAGGGTTTAAAAAAATGTGACTTAGAGTTGCTTCTGTAAGACTTCGAGCAATGGCAACGAGCCAGGCGGTTGCTTTTCACAGGAGGCTTCTCAGGCTGGGGCTGTAACGTTATAGCTCGTTGTCACGGCTGTCCCCTCCGCTCTGCTCCCGGTCTTAGCCTGCGTCACACGGGTCCCGTTTCCTGCTGTTCCTGGGCGAGAGTGTGTGGGTGGTGGCCAGTGTTGGCCCAGGAGGGGTGAGAACTGTGACGCTGGTCAGGACCCCGTGACCACTGCGTTTTTCTCACTGATTCCTTCATTTGTCACCATGAGTCTTTTAAATGTATTTTGTATGTTCCTTTCGAGTCTTTTTTAAATACGCATTTCTTTTGTTGGTTTGTTTTTACTTTTTGGTCAAAACCACGCTTATTATAGCGTGAAAGATTGCTTCCTTTCTTCACTACACCTCGCACAGGCCCCTTCCCAGCTACTGCTATAGACCCCCTACCCCTCATTTTTAAAAAAATAAACTTTCCATTTTAGAAAAGTTTTAGATTTACAGAAAAGTTGCAAAGATAGTACCGAGAGTTCCTGCATACCTGTATAACTTGCACCCTCTGCACCCTTATTCTTGGTTTTTTTTCCTTTTATTTAGTTTAATTTTTTTTTTATGTTGTTGCACCCTTATTCTTTAGAGAGCAGGATTTTAGGATTAGAGAACTGAGATTTCTGAGTAGAACGATAACACTCTCCGATTGATCCTTTTTGGAAAAATGCTAGAGCCCTTCTGTTGATTCAACCAAACTTTATTGAATGCACATCATTTGTCAGACCTGGGATATGCATGGAGTGGGGACAATGATAAACAGGACACAATACCTGTCTTCTAGTCTCAGCTAATTAGCCCAATAGTAGAATTTATTTTATTAGTGTATTTTTTATTTTTAATTGTGGTAAAATATACATAACATAAAATTTACCAACTTACCCATTTTTAAGTGTACAGTTCAGTAGTGTTAAGTACATATACGTCGTTGTGCAATGAATCTTCAGAACACTTTCATCTTGCAAAACTGAAACTCAGTGCCCATTAAACACTAACTCCCCACTCCCCCTCCCCAACCCCTGGCACCCACCCGTCTACTTTCTGCCTCTATCTTAAGATACCTTACATATGTGAAATCCTACCGTATTGTCCTTTTGTGATTGGTTTGTTTCACTTAACATAATGTCCTCATGGTACATCCATGTTGTATCATGTGTCAGAATTCTCCCCTTTTTAAGACTGAATAATGTTCGATTCTATGTCTATACCACATTTTGTTTATCCATGCATGTGTTGATGGACACTGGGTTGCCTCCACCTTTTAGCTGTTGGTAATAATGCTACTATGAACATGGGAATGCAGATATCCCTTCATGTTCCTGCTTTCAGTTTTTTCAGGTATATGCCCAGAAGTGGAATTGCTGGATCAAGCAATAGTAGTATTTTTAATTTTGGGGGGACCCTCCGTATTGTTTTCAATAGTGGCTGTACCATTTTACATTCCCACTGACAGTGCACAAGGGTTCCAATTTCTCTACATGTTCATCAACACTTGTTATTTTCTCTTTGTTTTTTTGATATTAGCCGTCCTAATGAGTGTGAGGCAGTATCTCATAGTTTTGATTTGCATTTCCCTAATGATTAGTGATGAATATCTTTTCATGTACTTGTTGGCCATTTGGTATGTTCTTTGGAGAAAAGTTTATTCAAGTCATTTGCTCATTTTTTAATTAGTTTTTTTGTCGTTGACTTGTAGGAGTTCTTTATATATTGTGGATATTAATGACTTATCAGATATATAATTTGAAAATGTTTTATTCCATTGTGTGAGTTGTCTTTTCACTCTCTTGGTAGTGTCCTGAGATGTGCAAAAATTTTTCATTTTCATGTAGTTCAGCTTATCTATTTTAACTTTTGTTGCTTGTGTTTTTGGTGTCATGGCCAAGAAATCATTGCCAGATCCAATGCCATGAAGATTTACCCCTATGTTTTTTTCTAAGAGCTTTATACTTTTAGCTTTTATACTTCGTTTTTGATCCATTTTGAGTTAATTTTTGTATATGGTGTAATGTAAGGGTCCAACTTCATTGTTTTGCATGTGAACATCCAGTTTTTCCTACACCATTTATTGAAAAGACTGCCCTTTCTCCACTGAATGGTCTTGACACCCTTGTCAAAAATTATTTGACCATATATGTGAGGGTTTAAAAAATAATATAATTTATTTCAGAATGACATCAGTGCACATTAACACGTGTATGTGTGTGTTTCTACCTCCTCCGCCCCCCAAATTTAGGTAGTATCACCTTGTTTGCAGCCATTACCATCATCCTGGGAGGCCTTAAGGTTGGATACTTTGTTGGATTTTCGAAATGTTTATCAGCCACTGAAGGAGTCTTCCCTGTCACACACGCAGTGCATACTCTGCTGCAGGTAAACTACTGGTGTCTATTTATGCTGTCTTGGTAGGAACCTGTTAAGTGGTTCCCAGGGTATATACAAACCTGTAACATCCAGACGTCCAGCAAGTGGGGGCAGCGTGAGCGGCTGCACACTGCCTGGTGAGTCCCCAGCTGAACTTGAGTCCGCCTTTAAGGCTCAGTTCTCCATCCGCCTCCATTGTAGAATGGGACACTGTGTCCCCTTGGCCGTATTTGCGGGGATGTGATGAGGCAGAACTTAGAACGATAAAGACTCTGGCTTGGAAATTCTGCCAAGCCAGAGTCTACCAGAAAAGGCTTGGAGGAAGTTTTTTCTTGGTGTATAATAGCTTTATTGAGATAGAATTCACATGCCATGCAATTCACCCATTTAAAGTATACAATGCAGTGGTTTACTCTGTTCATAGAGTTGTGCAACTATTGCCACAATCAATTTTAGAACATTTTCATCACTCCCCAAAAGAAACCCTGTGCCATTGCAGGGTCATGGGAACACTTTTCGTTCACCCACTTGTGCATTAAAATCTTTTAGAAATGTGTGAGGTTTTTTTTTCCTCAGCATTGGTGAACTCGGAGTGGATTTTGAACTAAGAAGTAAGGATTTGATAAATGTAATTTAAATATATAGCTTAGAGTCAGAAAAATCTCATGGTTAAAAAGAATCTTAGATGGGCCTCCGGTGTAGCATCCATCCTTGGCAGAAATCCCTGGTAGTGGCTGTCAGAGTTAGGATAGGATCCCTGTTGCTCTAATATAAAAGTGATAATCAATATTTCTGTAGCATGTTAGAGTATGCAATGTACTTTTCATTTATCTCTTCGTGTAATCCTTCCAATGGCTCCACAAGAACAGGTGTTGGGTTGCCATCCTCATTTTCTTCTTTTTTATTGTATGTATTGAAGATGTGCAACGTGACGTTTTGATATTCATATACGTAGTGAAGTGATTACCATAGTCAAGCAAATTCACATATCTGCCATCATCTCACGTAGTAGTTACTTTTCGTTTTTTGTTTTGTTTTGTTTTGTTTGTTTTTTGTGGTAAGAGTGCCTAGAATCTACTCTCTTAGCAAGTTTCCAGTATGCAATACAACGTTAGTAACCACAGTTCTTATGTTGTACATTAGATCTCTAGATTCATCCTTTGTGTCTGCAACTTTGTACCCTTTGACCATCTTCCCATTTCCACTCCTACAACCACCATCCTACTCTTTGTTTCTATGTATTTGATTAAAAAAATTTTTTTTAGATTCCACATATAAGTGAGATCATGCAATATTTTTCTTTCTGTGTCTGGCTTATTTCACTTAGCATAATGTCCTCCAGCTTTATCCATGTTGTTGCAAATGGCTGGATCTACCCCTATTTTTTTCTAAGGAAGAAGGTGGAGCTCAGAGAAGACAAGTGACTCGCTCAAAGTCACAGCTGAGAAACAATGATTATTTTCCTCCTGACAAGTCACCCTGGAAGATCATGGACTTGTTCTTGTGATACTGTCATTGCTCAAAATATTTTTGGATTTCCAGTTTGAGAATGCCCTTTAGACACAGTTTTCCACCTTCACAAAGCCAATGATGCCATTTTTAAAACTCCGTCTTTTATCCAAAGTGATCTTTAGTTTGTACTATCAGTTGACTTACCAGACAGCTCCGGATGACCTTAGAATGTTTCTCAAGGTCAAAAACATTCTCACATGGTGACGCTATCTGAGAGGACATGCCAAATGAGCTTGGGAGCAGTTTAGCTCAGTGGCAGCATGGTGCAATAGGTTGAGAGCTTGCTGGGGGACAGACTAATTTGAAGGGGCTGCCTTGTATTCGAAAGTTGTTGTGGGCTGAATTGTGTCTCCCTCAAAATTCATATGCTTTCACCCCAATCCTCAGTACCTCAGAATGTGACTGTATTTGGAGATAGGGCCCTTTAGATGAAATTGAAGTTAAATAAGGTCATCAGGGTGGCACTAATTCAATCTGGTGTCCTTATAACAAGAGATTAGGACACAGACACATACAGAGGGAAGACCATGCAAAGACAGGGGAAGGAAATGGCCATCTGCAAGCAAAGGAGAGAGGCCTCAGAAGGAACCAACACTGTGACACCTTGATCTTGGACTTCTAGTCTCCAGGACCCTGAGAAGATAAATTTCTGTTATTTAAGCTGCCAGTCTGTGGTCCTTTGTTATGGCAGCCTGAACTAAGACAGTAGTTAACTGGCTATTCATTCCGGGGGAGCCAAATCCCATTATGTTAGCACCTTATAGCGATAGCAGTGACAGTAGGGAAAGCTTTAGCAAGGCTAGAAAGAACTGCATTCATTCATTCCCTCGTTTATTCATCCAGCCCATTTTTAAGTACTAGGCAAACACTGTTCTCAGTATTAGGAGCACAAGAGTGAAAAGCTGTGGTCTATGGCATGCCATATGCAGTGTCAGTCACAAAAGCAGGTGGTGACAACACTGGGCTCAGTGCTTTGACAACATGGCCCAGAGTGACAAGGGAGCACAAAGGAGGGCATTTTAGCAGCTCAGGATGAGGTGGCCTCTGCCAGGGAAGTGCCCTAGAGCTGGCTATGCACGAAGGAGCAGCCCAGGGTCAGAGGCCACTGGAAAAGGACATCCTTGCCGTGTGGTCTTTGCACATGATGGGGAGGGGGAGGATGTGCGGGCTGTGGTGGGGAGGAGGCCAGGGTGGTGGGCACAAGCTGGATCCACAGTTTGGTGTAGGGCTTGTGAGCTTGGACTCTGGTCAGACTGCCTGGCTCTGGCTCTGACCAGCAGTGTGACCTCCAGGAAATTACTCAATCTCGCTGAGCCTCCTGGGGATGGTCACGGTACCTACTTCATGGGTTTGTTGTGAGGATGAAAAGCGCTGGTGTATGGAAAGCACTTTGCACAGGGCTAGGCTTGCAGCAAGCGCTTAGCCAAGGCTGACCTCTACCTAGGAGCTCGGGCTTCACCTTGAAGGCAATGGGGAGCTACTGAAGGCTTTAGGCAGATGAGTGACCTGGATAGATGTGAATTTTCAAAATATCACTCTTACCTGGTGGGTTGGAGATCTCTATCTTCCTAATTTAAAGCTTTTTTAAAATTGGCTGGTCAATCAGTTAATCATCCTGTACCTTTTGGACACTTACTACTATGGGCTGTTGCTATGTTAGATGACTGGAGAATGGACACAATTATTTTTAAAAAACAAAACAGTGCTCCAGGTTCTGTTCTAAAGAAAAAGAGCATTTATTTATTTATTTTAAAATTGTGGTAATTACTGTGAAAGCTACAGAAACCAGGATGAAATGACTTTTGTCAGATCCAGACAAAATGGGGCTGGGCAGGTGGGAAGGAGAGGAGACTTGTGCTTACACGTCTGAGAAAAGAACTCTTTCCAAGGACTTTCTAAACACCCTTCATGCCTCTCCTGCTTTGATAAGGCTTCTCACCAGAAGTTTGTTAGGACTGCAGCAGTTCAGAGATGTTTTCAGAAGAACACTTGCCCAGAAGGGCATCTCCACCAATGAACTGACAACAACACTGGTTTTCACCAATAAGTAAAATAAAAGACCAGCCCAAATCAGTTTCGTTCTTTATTTAAAGCACTCAACATTTGGTTTCTGGCCACACTGGTGCAGAGTCACCGCTCAGTGGATATTTCATGGAGGAACCTGGCGTGTGTGCTATAAACCAGTTACAGGCTTCGTGACAGGCATGCTGCCACCCCACACCCTTCCCACAGCAGACGACCTCGATCAATCGCAGCACTGTTTCCTGAACTGTGAGGCCTTAACCTGCTTTACAGCACAGTATTCTCGGATTGCTGTCCCCACTGGGGAATGGCACTGCCACCTGAGATGGGATGGGATGTGACTGATGTCCCCAGCATTTTCCCACACCTTTTCTTTGAGTTTTATAGCTTCTCAGGTTTGCAAATATAATGATGATTTTCCCACTGACACATTTTCCTTTTCTTCCTTTATTTCCATTCTAGGTATATTTTCTTTGGGGGCATGCAAAAGATGTTATCCAGTCTTTCAAAACACTGGAAAGGTAAAAATTGTGGGTAATTGCTTTATATGTTGAATTTGTCATTCATTTAGAACAAACAAAACTCATTCCTGCTGTCTTGCTTGGGTTGTGAAAACTGAGACCAACTGTCCACTCAGTCCTGACAGCACAGCCCTCACTCGTGGCCGGGAGAGGGGGCTCTCCACCTTCTGTCCCTTCCTGGGGACAGCCCTGGAAGTAGCATGGTGGGGTTTGAGTTTTGAATTGCGTCTTAGACACTTCCCCGTTAGGACCCCCAGTCTCCTCAGCTGAAAGGGGGAGAAAAGGGGAGACAACACAATTTCTTTTTTAAGCCTCGTAAGTTCCTAGTCGAGACATTCTCCTCAAAACAAAGGTCAGATTAACAAGAGAAAACCCAGCAGAAGTCTATTGAAACACGCTGTTCCCATCACACGGGAGAGGCCTCAGTTCAAAAGCATCTCTCTCAAGGCAGTGGTTTAAGGAGTATTTTAACAAAGAGCCACAAATCCTATAATGATAAGACTAAGGAAAGTTTGCTCCCAGACTCCCCTATCCCTGCTGGAGCCAGTTTTTGAGCTGATAACAGCCCAGAACTGTCCCAGTAAGGACAACACTTACATCTCTGTCTTTAGGCAGGGAAGGAGGGGAGGTAGAAAGATCTCTTGTCTTTGAGAATCGCTTCCTGCTGTCAGGCAAGCACGGCAGAGGCAGCGTGTGCCCCTGCGCTTTAACCTTCTTCAGCACAACAGTCCTCGTGTTTTAAAGAGGGATATTTTGGTTTTCTTCAGAGACAGTAACGTAGCCTGCCCCTGAGGACCAGATGAGGTAATGGACGTGCAGCACCACATAACAGGCCCTCAGGAAGTGCTGGGTGTGTGATTATCTCTGTCCTCTGCTCTCCTAGGTGATTATGAGGATCACAGGAGAGAATCCATGGGGTGGTGGGGTGAATTACCTAAGGGCAAGGTATTATCACCATGTAAGAAAGCGCTGTGTGCACACACGCGGGCGGTCGGTATTTGTACTGACCCTTATCACACAAACTCTCAAAGAGGAACAGAAAATCCCCCCAGTACCATTTAAAATGACAACTGATATTTAAAAGATTAATTTATGTATGACCACTGGATGGAACTATTTCACTTGACTATTGAAATAGAAACAGATTTCACCAACCTCATTAGGCAAAAAGGATCAACATCAACCAGCATTTGGACATCTTTCGAGGCCCCACTGTGTGCAGGGCTTGCTGTCAGGCACTGCTGGGGAGACGCAGTGAGGATAGCCCAGGTATCCTCGGCTGTGTGAGTGGTGTCCTGCAGGTGGCACTGGGCAGCCTGTGTCATCCTTGGCAGTGACCTTTTACCCCAGTCCTAGTAATACCAGGAGCCCTGCTGCTGGCTTGGGGGTTGTGGGGGGAGGGGAGCAAGGGAGGGGCTAGAAGTGTGTGCTAATGCTGTTCCCTGCAGGGGAGGGCAACGGGCAAATGAGGACCCAAAAAGGTAACTTTAATTGTCCCTTAGACCTGGACAAAGACATCCACATCCATCCATAATCGCATCTGCCTCACACACGGCCTCTTGTCCTCGTTAAATAGACAGGGCAGCAGGCTCCGGCTGGCTGAGACTTGCCCCAGGTTGCCAGAGTGCCGATGTCGGGCCTGAGGTCTCCATCCTGGGCTGTCTCCTTTCGGGGCTGGGGAGCGAGGAGCATGTGTGTGCCTGCCTGCTTTCCCTCCAGCCCTGAGGACAGGCTCCGTCTGCAGCTTGAGGATAACACTTGCTGGGTTTGTCCCAGTCGTGGGTTTTGCTTCATCTGCTCCGTAAGGTCATTCTTTAGGATTTAGAATCCCCAGAAAGGCACTGTTAGGGACTGGATGCTCGTTCCTCTCCTCCCCCAGTTCATATGTTGAAGCCCTAACCTCCAAAGGAATAGTATTTGGAGGTGAGGCCTCTGAGCAGTGATTGGGTGTAGATAGGTCATGAGGGTGGGGCCCCCATGGTGGGATTAGTACTCTCATAGGAAGAGGAAGAGACACCAGATCTCCTTCTCTTTCTCTCTGTCTCTCTCTCTCTCAAAGAGAAGATCTTGGCTCAAAGCCCAAGGTCAAGACACCAGCAAGGTTGATGTCTGGTGAGGGTTTTCTTCCTGGCTTGCAGACGGCCACCTTCTCACTGTATCTCATTTGGCAAGGGGGTGTGGGGGGAAGAGAGAGCACGCTCTGGTGTCTCTTTCTCTTCTTATAAAGACACCAGTTCTATGGGATCAGAGCCCCACCCTTATGACCTCATTTAACCTTAATTGCTTCCTTAAAGACCCTATCTCCGGGATTAGAGTTTCAATATATGAATTTGGAGGAGGGAGTTGGGACACAATTTTGTCCCTAACACCTATTGTTAGAAATATAATTTATCTGAAAATGTTTGTTGTTATTATAAGTAGTACTGTGACAAACATCTTCAGTCAAAAATATTTTTGAACATCTTTAATTATTTTCTTGGGTTAAATTCCTAGAAGTAGAATTGTTGGGATGAAGGGTGAGGTATTGTCAACAAATGCAGACTGAGCAGATTGTCTGTCCCCAGAACTCCTGGCTGAATCGTATTAACTTTCCCATTACAAAGCACTTTCTTTTACATGTTACTTATGAGGTTCTCTCTCACAATAGCCTTGTCAGTTGGCAACAATAGATATGATCACCTGTTCCTTTTTATGGTTTTAAAAATGTAGCTACTAGAAAATTTAAAATTACTCATGTGGCTCCCACCTGGGTCCTGCATTCTCTCCTTATTGGACAGCACTGCTCTAGGCCATGTACCCAGAGGTTCACCACCAGGATCTTGCATCTGTGGGGACTCAGTGGGACTGGCCTAGTTCTGCCTTGGCCTTGCTTGTTGAGTGATTGGAGACGAGTCTGTCCCTGCTCTGGACCTCTTTCCAAAACTGGAGAGTGAGTGGTTTGAGCCAGATGAGGGTTTAGTTTCATTTATTTTGTTTTGTCTCTAGGGCAAAGTGTTCAACATTTTAAAATCACTTACTACCTTTAGATTTTAGATTTAGACTTTTCTAGAAAAATAGGAAGATTTAGAAATCCCAAACAAGCATAGCAACAAAGGGCTGGGGCTGAGTCAGAGTTGCTCCCTCTAGGTGGGGGCTGGGCCCTCTGTTTAGAAATCCCAAACAAGCATTGCAACAAAGGGCTGGGGCTGAGTCAGAGTTGCTCCCTCTAGGTGGGGGCTGGGCCCTCTGTTTGCCACAGTCCCCACTACTCCTGGTGTCCACTAGACCTGCTTTATTCATTGACATTTCCTGCCAGGCCTGGAAGGCTTCTGAACTTGCCACCCCTGGACTTACTGTTTTCTTCTGGTCTTTTGAGCCAACGTTCCACTTTCCCACACTTTCAGTACATACAGACTGTTTTCTCCTGATCTGAGAATTTCCCTTGCTGGTTTGAGTCCTTTTCTTATCCCAGAGGTGAGGTTTAGAGGGACAGCGGTTCTACAAACAGAGCTAGAAACATGAATTGAGATCAGAAATGGCTCATGGAAGCCTTCCCTTTGTTGTGGTCTTGGGTTATTGGATCCAGGTGTGGGAAAGGCAGCCTGGTGTGGGGAAATGACATCTGCCCTTAGTTGTAGGACCGTTTGTAGATCAAGCCAGCAGGAGGCTGCCAGCTCTCATGGCAGAGCAGTTTGCAGCTGTGGGTGGCATCAGCCTACCTCCTTGAGTTCAGTGGGCCTGGGATTGGACAATGCCATTTGGACCAGGAAAAAGGAGAGAAGAAAGGGGAGCTGTGTGCATTATGAGTAAAAGGAAAAGCCAGCCAGTCTGAGGCAAACAGCATTGTCTGCATTTGTCAAAGGCTCTATAGAATGCCTCCCAGACGCCTCGGGGGAAGGCCAGCGTGACCTATAGCAACTGGGCAACATGAGGGGCAAATAGATGGGCAAACACCTGCCTCAGACACTCCTGGGATTCTGTTTCCTTCTCCAGCTGTGCCTGGACATTATGCAGCTGCCAAAGGAAGTCAGGGTTCAAATGAGGCAGGTTTTGCCTGCAGTTGCACATGGGGGCCTCAGAGGGGTCAGCTGGGGTGAAAACTCAGAGCAGAGGCAGGGTCAGATTGAGGACGTAGATGCACCATTTTTCCCGTAGGCAGATCATGGGCAAGTATTCTCTTCGCTGGACAGGGAGGGAGCATGCTTCCTCTGGGCCTCTGCTCTCCAATTCAGGAGTGATCAGTTCCACAGAAAGTTTTAGAAAATGCCTCTCTCAAATCACCAGTATTTGCTTCACCTGCTCCCTGCAAGGCACATTGCCAAGTACCCTGGAAGCTACCACAGTGAATATGTCCTAAGCCTGCAAGCATGGGGACACTTTGAAGAAGGCAGTGACCGTACAGAAACCACATTCCCTATGGATCGCTCCTTGCTACCCAGAGTCCAGTGTCCACCTCTCAGGCCTCTTTTCCACCTGCTGCTGTAGGAGGCAGCGTGGCACAGAGGCAAGGGCAGGTCTGGAGTCAGACCAGAGTAGCTCTGCTGCTCACTGACTCTTTGAACCCAGTGTGGCTGCTGGCTCTATGTGTGACTGTGAACTAATTCCTGAACCCATCTGAGACTCCAGCAGCTCAACAGTGTCATCACAGAGCAGGCTCTTTGTAGGTTTTCACTATGCCACCCTCAGTGGCTTGGGGCTTCAGCCCATGCTGGTTGCCTCATGGTCATAAGATGGCTGCCACAACTCCAGCCTTCATGTCTACATTCAAGGGTGGAATAAAAAGGGAAAGGGACCATAGCAGACCTTTCCCATTCTTATCTGTTTTGTCAAGAAAGCAAAAGCTTTTCAGTAATGTCCAGCAGACTGCACTTCATATGCCACTGGCCAGAATGACCATGCCTAGCTGCAAAGGAGTCTCTGGCTTGCTGCAGTGTCTTTAGAGGCAGGTGGTAAGGCAGAGGGGCGTCAGATGGTTGTTGGACTGGCCAACTCACAGTCAGGGTGCACCCACTTCCCAGATTTCCTACGTCACTCTTTCACTCTCCTCATTGTTCTCTCTCTTCTGCCCTTCTGGAAAAAGGGTTTGGGGCATGGTGGGGCTGGTCACCTGCTTTTAGTACATTTTCATCCCTGTAGCCCTGCTTCCGAGGCCCAGCTTCTTTGGTGCCCTGTAGACAATGAGTTGAGTACTGGCAAGTTCAAAATTAAGGCGGAATGCCAAGACTCTGTGGTTTTGGAAGATCCCACGGCACTGCCCCTCCCAAGGCAGACAGGGGACCCTCCCAGGGCCTGAGCTGCCAGGTAAAACCAGAATCATGCTGAGAAGGAGGGGTGCGTGTGTGCCTGTGTGTGTCTCACGCCATGGGGCTTGGAACTTTCCCAGGGTCACTCAAGAACTGAGTCCTTGTCTTTTTCAGGTTTGGATTGATCCACTCGGTGTTCACCAACCTGCTTCTGTGGGCCAACGGAGTCCTGAATGAGTCAAAACATCAACTTAATGAGCACAAGGAACGACTCAGCACCCTGGGCTTTGGGAACATCACAACAGGTGAGCGGTGAGAAAGGTGGGTGGCCCTTCCACCGTGTTGGAGCGTCATGGAAACCTGCGGAGACCAGAATGTTCAGAGACGGAGGCGCAGGGTCCAAGGAACTGCAGGGCCCAGCCCAACTCAGCCACAGCCAGACAGTCCCCTGTTGTTGCAAATCTTCCAGAACCTCCCCCAGGCTGTCATCCCGCCTCCGTGAGTAGTGTGTACTGAGCGTAATTACAGGGTCCCTCCATGCTTCAGGGGCTGCACCCTTGGGTTGTCATCTCCATTGACATTCCCATGGTCCCGTTTGCTGCAGAAATAAACGTCTTTGTTTTCAACGATGAAAGATTGATGGTTGTTTCTGTTTGTGTTTTTGATTAAATCTCTATTACCAGTTCTTTCTGTTACAAGTATGGCTTTAAAAAAAGATTCCCAGAAGTCTGATGGTAGGTTGTGGTCAATTGGTTGTGACTCATTTCAAGTTTTCACTGAACCGTACTCGGCTTATAATTTTGGCCCATCTTTATTCCCCCTTGTTCCTGTTTGAGAGCCTGTAGCACTAATCTTTCTATTTTTTTCTAAAATTCTTTAGCATTTATGATATATCACTGCTATATGAGAACATTCAGTTTGAGTGGAGTGTGGGGCAGAGGAAAATGCAATGTGCTGGGAAGTGGGTGTCCCAGGTTCGTTCCCGTCACGTACTAGCTGTGTGCCCTTTGGAAGCCGTTCAACCTCTCTGAGCCTTCCTTTTCTCATTTGCACAGCGAGGGGACCTGAAGCATGTACTTGCAAAGGTCCTTTCCACCTTTAATGTGCTACAAGTCTATGCTAGCTGTGTGACCCTAGGCCCATCCTGTAGAGCAGCTTCGAACCTGTTTCCTCATCAGTGGGGTAGAGACAATGGATCATGGGTACGTGCTGTATTCCTTACCACCCCCAACTAGCAGCCCACCCTTGGGAAGGTCTTTCTTGCTCTTTGGGCCTCATCTCCTCCCTGGTCTCAATATCAGTAACAGCGATGACAACAATAACAAAAGCAAGTTTTTATTAGCATTTGCTGAGCGCCTGACACTGTCCCAGGCAGCTTGCACTGGCTCATTTAACGCTTGCCCCAGTACTCTGAGGTAGGCAATATTAACCTCATTGTATGGATGAAGCCATCAAGCCACAGAGAAGTTAAGTAACTAGCCCAAGGTCACACAGTGAGTACATGATTGAGCCAGGATTGGAATCCTAGTAATCTGGCTCCAAGGCCCTCTGAAAGATAAGGTTAGATTAATTTACTAAAAAAAGGACTCTGTCAGCTCTAACCTTCTGTTAATCTGAACTTTTTCTCCAGATTTCTCCTGCAAAATACTATATTGAGTTACAAGGGGTGGGGAAGCTCCTTATAAATTGAAAATTACATAGTGTTCTGCAAAAGTGAGGGTAATTAATGTTACTACAATGCTTTTCCATATGATTTATAAGTCATATATGTATATCATAAATTAAAACAATGACAAAGTGTAAAGAAAAAATCCACAATAATACCTACCCAGAAATACAGTAAAATGCTGTTAACATTTGGTTATTTCTTTGTAGTGTGGTATTTATTTATTTATAGTTGATTTTATACTGTATATGTTCAATCTGTTTGACTGCAACCTACAATAAGAAATAGATTTTACATTGCAACCCAAATACACACATACCTCTGTATGTGTATGTATATAGCATTGAAATAATACTTAATCTTACTATATCAAAGACACAATCTGCCAGGTGCGGTGGCTCATGCCTGTAATCCTAGCACTCTGGGATGCTGAGGTGGATCACTCGAGGTCAGGAGTTCGAGACCAGCCTGAGCAAGAGCAAGACCCCATCTCTACTAAAAATAGAAAAAATTAGCCAGGCATGGTGTTGTGCACCTGTAATCCCAGCTACTTGGGAAGCTGAGGCAGGAGGATTGCTTGAGCCCAGGAGTTTGAGGTTGCTGTAAGCTAGGCTGACTCCATAGCACTCTAGGTCAGGTGACAGAGGGAGACTCTGTCTCAAAAAAAAAAGACACTCTCTAATTTCCACTATACTCAATTCCATTCTATCCTATTTTATTCCATTGCAAATTTATTCCATTAAAAAAATGTTGGTGGCTACCCTCTAAACTGATTTTATAACCTGGTACTGGGTTGTGAACTGCACTTAAAAAAATACTAGATATGTAATTTGTTCTTACTTTTTTCCATTTTCATTGCAACATGAATACTTTCCTATATCATTAAAACACACCTTAATTATAATTTTTTAATGCCTGACTACTATTCCATTGTACGAATGTACTAAAATTCACTTAATTTCTAAAATTGTTGGACATTGAGGTGTTTTCCTCTCCTTCTCCCTCCCCCCTTCCCTCCTTCCCTCTCTCTCTCTCTCTCACACACACACACACAATTTTACCTAACTCTTTGATTACATTTTTTATTTAGCCCTTAAAGTAGAAGAGTAGATTGGGATTATGGATCAGAGGGTATATCTGTATCACCTTTAAGGCTTTAGTTACATGTTTCGTTGTCTATTTACAGCACTTTCCCTCCTTGTTATGAAATGGTCCTTTGTACTGTTGCCAGGTTGTTTTCTAGAAGGTGGTGCCCATTTGCACGCCCTCATTGGTGTTGGAGAGTGCCTGTTTCCTGTCATGTTTGCTGGCATTGGAGAGCCTTAAGAGAAAAATCGTTGCTGATTAGAAGGGGCATTTCCCCCGCCAAATATTTTTTTTTGTTTTTGAGACAGAATCTTGCTCTGTCACCCTGGGTAGACTGTAGTGGCATCATCACAGCTCACTGCAACCTCAAAGTCCTGGGCTCAAGTGATCCTCCTGCCTCAGCCTCCCAAGTAGCTGGGACTACAGCAGTGTGCCACCATGCCCTGCTAATTTTTAAGATTTTTTTGGTAGAGACAGGGTCTCGCTCTCGCTCAGGCTGATCTTGAACTCCTGACCTCAAGCCATCCTCCCATCTCAGCCCTCTCAGAGTGCTAGGATTACAGGCATGAGCCACCATGCCCAGCCCCCCACAAAGTATTTTAAAAATAATCTTAAAAATCACACACATAAATTATATTCACAGAGAAAATTTAGAAAATACAGGGAAGCAAGACCTATAATAGAAGAAAATCAAAAGAAGATAAAAATCACCTGTCATTTTTCTACTCAGTGATAACCATTGTTAACATTTAAGTTTATGTCCTGCCAGATTTTTTTTCTATGTCTGTCTATATATATCTATTATCTACATATCTTTTTAAATAAAAATGGAGTCATAGTCTCTATCCTCTTTGGCAATCTGCCAAATAAATATGATTTATGTGATTAATACCCTTTTTGGGATATTCATGGCTATCAATTCAGCCGTGATGTTAAAGGTGGTAATAAGCCATGAAATAAAGTTTATAATCTGGTGGGAAGACCCGCACATGAATCCACAGTGGAAATATTTCTCTGTGCTTTTCTGCTCCCTACACTGCACGTACTGATCGCCCTCCTGTGGTCTCCTGTCTCCCCAGCTTTAGATGACCACACTCCGCAGTGCAACTGCAGCCCCCCGCCTCTCTGCTCGGCCATCTCCCACGGGATCTACTACCTGTACCCCTTCAACATAGAGTATCAGATCCTGGCCTCCACAATGCTCTATGTCCTGTGGAAAAACATCGGGCGCAAAGTTGACAGCCATCAGCACCAGAAGATGCGGTTCAAGTCCAGCGGGGTCATGCTGGGCGCGGCCCTGGGCCTGACCGCGCTGGCCGCCACCATCGGGGTGGTGGTGGTGTACCTGATCCGGCTCGGGCGCTCCAAAACCAAGAGCGAGTCGGCACTCATCATGTTCTACCTGTACGCCATCACCCTGCTCATGCTCATGGGGGCTGCAGGGCTGGTTGGAATCCGGATTTACAGGATGGATGAGAAATCACTAGACGTGTCCAAAAACCCCGCCCGCAAATTGGACTCCGACCTTTTAGTGGGCACCGCCTCGGGCTCCTGGCTCATCTCCTGGGGCTCGATCTTGGCCATCCTCTGTGCTGAGGACCGCCCCCGCTACACTTGGTACAACCTGCCCTACTCTATCTTGGTGATTGTCGAGAAATACATCCAGAACGTCTTCATCATCGAGTCCGTTCACCGAGAGCCTGAGAGACTCTCTGAGGACATCCGGACCCTTCGGGTGGTCACCGTCTGCAATGGCAATACCATGTCCCTTACTTCTTCTTGCCTCAAGAGTGGAGGTGTGGCCAGAGACGTGCCTCCCCAGGGCAGTGGCATGCCACACGCAGACAATGGGCATATGTGTCTGAAAGGAGGCTCTGGAAAGGAAGAAGAGGAGAGCAGCTGGGGAGGGCCCCCGAGCCCAGCCTCTTGGCCCCATTTCTTACAGGGCAACGCCAAGAGAAGGGTCTTGAGGAATATTGCAGCCTTTTTGTTTCTCTGCAATATTTCGGTAATCTGCATCAAGTTATTGGTGTTATTTTTAAATCAATTAATCTATTTTCCTTGCCCTTCTCAAATAAGGAGTGGAGGCGGCTTGTAATAAAAATACTTTAAGTATCAGGTTAGAAAATGAGGCTGGAAAGTAGACCTAGGTTCTACAACTTCACCTGCTGAGGACCTGCTGTGTACCAGGGGCTGGGCAGGGCACTCAAGGTTAAAGATGAGAAGACTCAGTCTCTCTCCTCAAAAAGGCCACAGTACAGTAGGAGGGAGACAAGGAGAATGTGTAATGCAATGGGCAGGACAAGTGCTGAGACAGGGTATGTGCAAGGTGTAACAGGAGCAGGGATCCAGAGAGACTTCAATGGTAGGGAGTGCTTGAAGTGAAGCCCAGCATTAATCAGGAGTGCTTTTGGCTGTAAGTATGAGAAAATTTGACCAGCAGTGTCTTCAGTCTTAATGACATCTAATTATCTCACAAGTATTCCAGAGGCTGGCTGCTTGGATGTCATCAGGCATCCAAGCACTTGACCATGCTTGGTGTGGTGCATATTGCCACATGGTCACAGGATGGCTGCAGCAGCACCAGGCATCACATACGGGTTCAAGACAGGAAGTAGGGGGAAGGGCTGTTGCCAGGCAATATGTCTCATGTGGGTACCCCTTGCTGCAAGGGAGGCGGGGAAGTGGATGGTTTGCTTTCCAGCCTCTATGGTGGAAAGTAACAAAGGGGAAGAAGGCCTTTAGTCACTTACCCAATATTGTCTGCGTCAGCAAGGAACAATTGGACATTTACCATGTGGTCAAGGCAGGGAAAAGTGTTTTGGGCAGAGGGCACACAATGTGTGAAGATGCAGAGGCAAAAGACACCATGGCATATTTTGGAAGCACCAAGTAGTTTAGCACAAATTCCACACGTGTTAAGCAGAACAGCAGAGTGGGGAATAGGAGACAGTTTCCCAGTTGGATGGGCTCTGGCTTGAGCAGGGCTTCCGAGGCCTGGCTGGAATCTGGTCTTTATGCTGAGGGCAAGAGAGGACCCTCTCAGATTTGTGTTTTGGAACGATCCCCCAGCAGCAGTGTGCAGGAAGGTTGGAGAGAGATCGGGCCAGGGGCAGGGAGACTGGAACAGAGGCCCCTGCAGTGGCCCGGGTGGGAAAGGATGGGCACTTGAGCCAGGGCAGTTGTTGAGGGGACGGGGAGCAGAAAAAGGTGTAAAGAGTATCGCGTGATGTTGGAAATTTTCTGGAGACACACAGAGGAAGGATGGCAGGGCGTGGTGAAATGGGGCAAGCAGACTTTGGCACCACACAGGCCTCTGCAGTGACCGTGGCTGGTGGGAAATGCCCCTGTTTGTGGAGGTGCCCGCCCATCATTCTGGGTGAAGTCAGCTGTCTGCTACCTACCTCCGTGTCATCAGGTCTCCTCCTGTTACCCCATTAGCTCAGAGGCTTTTGAACTTCCTCCCCCTAGTTCCAGTTGGCACATGCCCAGGGGCTGCAACTTTGGATATTTCCCTAAAGCCACACAGTTGGGAGGGTCCCTCTGAAGCCAGAACAGCCATGTGTCTGCCAAGCAAATTGGATTCTTGCCCTGGATCGCCTGAGCCCCTCCAGATCGGTAGGCAGTTAGGGGGAGCTCTGAAGGAGGAAGGGCCCAGAAGAGTTTGGCTCCAGGCTGAGTCTCTTCTTTCATCAAATAGACACTTACTGAGCACGTGCTGTGTGCCAAGAACTATGTCAGGTGTACAGACCAAGAATTGAAAGAATAAAACAAGACAGAGAGATATTAGTAATTACAGCAAGGCTGCAGTTTTTGTGAGGTGTATATTCCAAAGAGGGATGTAATAGCTCAAATTCTTATAAAGTCAGAGTTAGTTCTATAATTCCCCTCAAGCAGGTGCTTTTTGTACATACCCTGTGATATTAATATATCGTTCTTTTATTAAGTTCTGAAAAGCCATTTTTTCCCTTATTGCTTTTTTGGTTGACCACTGGGTGAAATATTTGGCTTGCATTTTTGGACCAGCTTGAACAAAAATAGCACTGCTTGAAATACTAGAATCAAGCAGCAACTGATGGTTTGTTGGGACCCAAAGGCCAGGCCCAGGGCCCAGTCCAAAGAGGAGGATGCGTTTTGTCCCTTTATCCCTGTGCTCTGCTCATGGTGCCCCCAGGCCCTGGCTCAGTTCCCACAGGATTGAACCAGAGGATGGAAATCGTCACGGGGCAATGCCTTAGAAGTCCCGAGACAGCTCAGTGGGTAGCACTCTGAAGTCCTGTGGTTGATCCTATGTTGCGTGGAGAGCAGGAATCGTGTTCTCAAGCACCAGGAGCGGGTACGGAGGCTCCGGTTGCAGGTGCCGATGGCATGTCCCCATGGAGGGGCTCCACTCAAGCTGAGGTGCAGAGGGAAACGCTAGGTGACTGTCCAGAAGCCGTGGCACAGAGACGGCAGAGGTGGTTGGTGTGGGGAAGGCCTTTTGTGAGGGAAGGGTGGGCAGAGCGTTGGGCAGCAGACAAACACACGGTATCAACTTTACCGTCTTAACCATTTTCAAGTGTGCAGTGGAGTACCTTCACACTGTTGTGCAACCATCACCACCACCCATCTCCGGAGCTTTTTCGTCTTGCAAAACTGAAACTCTGTCTCCATTGAACACTAACTCCCTGTCTTTGCCCTCCCAGCCCCTGGTAACCACCATTCTACTTTCTGTCTTTAGGAATTTTCATTTTAAAATTAAATCTTTTTTTTTATTTTTAGAGATGGGGGTCTCACTATGTTGCCCAGGCTATTTTGGAACTCCTTGGCTCTTGTGATCCTCTTGCCTCAGCCTCCCAAGTAGCTGGGACTACAGCTGGCTGACTACTCTGGGATCCTCGTATAAGTGGATCCTAGAGCACTTGTCCTTTTGTGACAGGCTCATTTCACTAAGCATAACGCCCCCCAGGTCCTCCATGTTGGAGCTCCTGAAGGGAGGGAGGTGCCAAGCCTCACCTCTGGTTTCTGACTTGAGCTCCTGAGTAGATGGTGGTACCATGTCTGAAGACTGAGGACTCGGGGGCAGGGGCAACCTTGGGCAGTGGGCAAGGGGTCAGTGGGAAGGAAGGTCGGGAGTTTAGTACTGGACATATTCCATGCTTAAGGTGCCTCTGTGGTATCTAAGTGGACGTAGCCCATAGGCAGATATTTTGGTTTTCTGTTGCCATGTAACAAACTGCCCCAAGGGTATGACAAAAGCAGCATGCATGACTTTGTTTTTGTCTCATGGCTTTTATTGTGACTGATGACTTGGTGGGTTAGAAATTCTGGCATGGCTTGACTGGGCAACTCTGTTCCTCCCAGCATCAAATGAAGCTGGTGAATGCCTTGGCTGGAGGGTCTCAGATCTGGCACCTTGGGTAGGGGTGGCTGGAAGGCTGAGCTCACGGACTCCTGGCTGGAGGCACCGTATGTGGGCTGTCCAGCGTGGCGGGCTCAGGGCCCCAGAGCCAACCTTCCAAGAGACTGGAAGTGGAAGCTGCCAGTCTCTGAAGGCCTGCACTTGGAAATTGCACAGTGTCATTCCTGCCGTGTTTTATTGGTCAAACAGGGACAGAATCCATCCAGATTCAAGAAAAGGGGTCATAGGCCCACCTCTCAATAGGATGAGTGGCAAGAATTTACAGCCAACTTAACAGCAAATATGAAAATCTGGATTTCAAGAAAGAGGTCCCATTTTCCCTCCTTTCTTCTCCTTTCCCTCCCTCCGTCCCTCCCTCCTTCCATTCCTTAAAATGCACCCAGGCGCATTTTAATGACACAGGGGGCCGGGCGCAGCTGTGAGTGATGAGGAGGGTGCAGCAAGACCCAGGTCTCTGGTCTGCCTCCTGTGTCGCTTACAAATCAGGCAACAGGATAAAACCAAGCAACCACGTGTCCCGCTGCGGAGTGGAGGAGGGTGTGGGGGATGGTGCTGGGGCCGACACGGACCAGCTGGAGGGAAGGTCTCTCTGAATAGCGGCATTGGGCGGGGAGGGGCTGTGCCGGGCAGGGGAGGTGGGCCTGGCCTGGTCTGGTCTGAGCAAGAGGAGGAAGGGCCGCGTGGCTGGGGTGAGTGGTGGGGAAGGGAGGAGGGTGGTCAGGAATCAGCTAACAGAGGGGGCTTTATAATCCTGCCGTGGAGAATGGATTCTATTTGAAATATTCTGGGAAAACTTTGGGGTTTAATCAGGGGAGAGATGTGATCTGGTGTCCATAAAAAGCTCACCTGACAGCTGCACGGAGAGTATCTTACAGGGGCAATGGTGCGGGCAGGGAGACCAGGTGGGAGGTCACTGCGAGGGCCCAGGTGACAGAGGGCCACCTGGACAGGTGGAGAGGGAGAGACGGGAGGGGCTGAAGCTATTGCTGTGGAGGCGCATGTCGGGGTGGGGGAGGGACTGGGTGGCAGGGGCGACTGTCCTGACGGTGAGAGGGAAACAGGCCCAACCCCCAGTGCCCTGGTCAAGCACCTGGGGGGAGGCTGTTGCTGATAAGGTGGGGAAACTGGGGAAGGTAGGCTGAGTTTGAGATGTGTTTTGGACACCCAAGTTGCCGGTGGAAAGCAAGAGCCTGGAATTCTTGAAGCTGGCCCCCGCTGGAGATTTAGATTGGGAAGTCACAGGCCTATAGCTGGCATTTACAACCAGGGACTGGGCGAGAGCTCCAGGGTCCTGTGTGGAGAGAAGAGAAGGGGACGAGGAATGACCTTGGCATTGGCCAGCATTAAGAGGCTGAGCAAAGGCTGAGGCAGCAAAGGAGACAAGGAGGAGCCTGCTGAAGTGGCAGAGGACACCCCCCAAGAGTCACGGCAGCCAGCAACCTCGGTGGAATCGTCCCTCGGGATCTGAGGGGTATTGGTTCCAGGCCCCCCGTGGATACCGAAATGCATGGATGCTCAAGTTCTTTACGTAAAGTGGGGTAGTATTTGCATATAACCTACACACATCCTCCCGCATACTTTGAATCATCTCTAGATGACACCTAATACAATGTAAATGCTATGTGAATAGTTGTTATACTGTACTGTTTAGGGAATAATCACAAGAAACAATAGTCTGTACATGTTCAGTACAGACATGACCATCCATTTTGTTTTTTGAATATTTTTGATCCATGGTTGGTTGAATCCAAAGATGCAGGTCCCCAGATGCAGAGGACGAACTATATATACTGGAGAGTGTTCTGTATGGAGATGTTAATGAAGGCCGTGTGTATCAGTTAGTTATTGCTGTGTAAGAAATTACCCCAAAACTTAGCAACTTAAAACAACATACATTTATTATTTCATAGTTTCTCTGGGTCACGAATCCAAGTACAGTTTAGCTGGGTGTCTCTGCTCCGGGTCACTCCCTGGCTGCAGACTGTGGGCCAGAGCTTCAGTCATTTCAAGGCTTGACTTGGAAAGGAGTGGGTGAGGATCTGTTTCCAAACTCACTCACGTGGCTGTTGGCAGGATTCACTGTGGACTGTTGGACTGAGGGTCTGTGTTCCTTGCTGGCTGTTGGCCCGAGACCTCCCTCAGCTCTCTGCCATGTGGTCTCTCTGTAGGGGATTTGTCCTGTGGAAGCTGGCCTCCTCTCTTGCAAGAGAGGACAAGCAGGATGGATACCAGATCCTTTTGTAACCTAATCTCCAAAGAGACTCCCCGTGACTTTTGCCGTATCTTGTGTGTTCAAAGCGAATAACTAGGTTCAGCCCAACTCAAGGGGAGGGGATGCCACAAGGGAGTGACTCCAGGAGCTGGGGATCATGGAGGGTCGCCCTAGAGGCTTTCAGCCACAGTGTGGGAGTGGAGAAAGCTGCAGAAGTGGCAGGCTGAGGGAGAAGTGGACCCAGGACCAATCCCCCGAGGAGCCTGACAACTTAAGGGGTGGCAGAAAGGGAGGGTTCTGGGACAGAGAAGAGGCTGAGAAGGGACCAGTGTGTAGGTTCCATGAGCAACAAGAGTATAATAGGTTATTGCTTTAAGTTTTACAAACTTATTTCTCATTCTATTCTCACCTAAGGCCTCTCAGACAGGTGCTAGTATTCACATCTTACAGAGGAGGAAACTGAGGCTGGGTGAGGGTGTTTGGGATGGAGAGAATTGAATGGGCTCAAGAAGCATTCATTCAGGACAGACTGCAAGGAGGGTGGGTCAGGAAGAGAGAAGGTTCACAGCAGGCTCATGGCTTTGTGGTTTCCATGGAGATGGGAAAAGCTGTGCAGAGTCTCCTTATCGCCGGGACAGATGTGACTCAGTGTCCATGAGTCCAGTGTCCATGAGTCAGGGGTGCCTGGGATTTGAGTGGGGCCTCCTAGATGGCTTGGAAGCTGCTCACCGTGATAGACCATTTTCTCTTCTCTTGCAGCTTTGGATACCTCCCGCCTTTGGCTGCCGCCCCGAGTATGACAACGGATTGGAGGAAATTGTCTTTGGCTTTGAACCTTGGATAATTGTGGTCAACCTGGCCATGCCTTTTTCTATTTTCTACCGAATGCATGCAGCTGCCTCCCTTTTTGAGGTCTATTGTAAGATATAATCTGGGTCCACAAGAGACTGAGGAATGAGCAAACAAGAGTTCACTGGAGCCGCCTGGGAAAGGCCGGGTTGGGCAAATATTGCTTGACGAATATGAGAAGGGCCGCCCTTTGTCTGCAAAGATTGTTTCCTGTGGGCTGGAGTTGTCCACCATCCTCGATAAATGTAAACAAGTTAGATTAGAGTCCAGGAGGTGGCTGAAAGCTGCCCTTGGTTAGTTCATTCTAATTAAACCCAAATTATTTTATCGTGTTCTAAATGAGACCCTCTGTTTTGAAAGAAGGTGATGCTAGGTTTGTAAAAAGATTTATCAAGTTTGTTTTTCATAAAAATCATTTTCTGTTTATATTGTATAGTGTGACTCCATACAACTTTTTCCTGACCATCTGCATATTAATCACTCTTAAATTTTATCCTTTTCAGAGTCAATGACTATAGATATAATCACAGTTTGTATTATAGTTTCTGATAGGCTTAATTTCTCAACAAAGTTACTTTTATCATATGGACGGAAATTTACATATAGATCAATATGAAGATATATTTCTTACCAAAATTTTGGCATGTTTTTATTTGTGATCATTTTGAAGTATTTTTAAAAATAAATTTTACTGTTCACTCTCTTGCTATAAATACATACATGTTTATTATAGAAAACTTGGATATTTCAGAAAAGTAGAGAAAAAAAATCACCTGTGATGCCATTGTTCAATTAACAATTACTTTTTAAGATTTTGGTGTATTTCTTTTAACTGTGTTGATGCATAGGATTCTTTTTATTGTCATTATTATACCTGCTAGTGATGATGCAATATATTCAATTTTGTATCCAGTTTTTTACCTACTTAATGATATGGCATAAACGTCTCCCCTATATTGTTAAAAACTCTTTATAAACATAATTTTAATTCTGTGTTATAGTCTATCAAGTGAATGTACCATAATTAACTTAGTTTCCTATTGCTGGTTTTAGAGTGTTTATAACTTTTTGCTTTTATAAGTAACTCTGCAAAAGTCAACTATATTTGTAAAGCATTTCTTATATTTAGCATTGCTTCTTTAAGATATATAATTAAAATTCGGAAGTTTAGTCCAAAGGTTATAAACATTTTAAATATTTTAAAGGTGCCTAAGGAATATTGACATTTGGGAGGCCTTTGTATATGTTTTTCCATAGCTATTTTAAAATGATAATAAAATCAGTTTACTTACTGTAAATACTAACGTGAATATCTTTTCATATTAACAGCACAGGCAATGGGACATTAAGAAACACCAAGTTCTTTTTACATGAGTAAAATACTTTATGTTCATTTTGGAAAAAATACAAAAAAGCAGGCATATGTACTAGAAACAAAGGAAAACATCATCTATAATACCTCCCATCTAGAGCAGCAGTCCCTAACCTTTTTGGCACCAGGGACCAGTTTCATGGAAGATAATTTTTCCACGGATGGGGGTGGGGAGGGCGATGGTTTTGGGACGATTCAAGCACATTACATTTATTGTGCAGTCAAACCTCTCTGCTAATGATAATCTGTATTTGCAGCTGCTCCCCAGCACCAGTATCACCACCTCAGCTCCACCTCAGATCATCAGGCATTAGATTCTCACAAGGAGCCGCAACCCAGATCTCTTGCATGCGCAGTTTACAGTAGGGTTCGAGCTCCTATGAGAATCTAATGCTGCCGCTGATCTGACAGGGGTGGAGCTCAGGTGGTGATTCGAGAGACAGGGAGCGGCTGTAAATAGAGATGAAGCTTTGCTCACCTCCTGCTGTGAGGCCTGGTTCCTAACAGGCCACAGACTGGTGCGGTCTGCAGCCCAGGGGTTGAGGACCACAGATCTAGAGCGTCGGTTCTCAGTCTGGGGATCTTGTTTCCCTGGGGAACATTCGGCAATGTCTGCAGACATTTTTGATTGTTACCACTAGGGGGTGTTACTGGCATCTAGTGGGTCGAGACCAGGGATGCTGCTGAACATCTTGCTATGTGCAGGACAGCCCCCACCCTAAAGAATCATCTGGCCCAAAATGTCAGTGGTGATGAGGTTGAGAAACTGATCTGGAGTTGATTTTTGGTACCCAGGTACCTGTTAGTATACACACACACACAAATGGGATTATTTTTATATATACTGAATTTGTATGTAACTCGCTTTTTTTCTCTTAATACACCAAAGTATGCTTCTTATCTATTTTCGGGTCCCCATGGCATTGATTAGTTAGGAATCATCTGGAGAACTTGTTAAGATTCCTGCCCTCCAGCTGGAAGTTCAGATTCAGTCTATCTGGAGTGGGACCCAGAAATCTGCATTTTAATAAGCATGTCGAGTGATGCCAAGTCCCTTTGAGAAGCAGCTCCTCGGGAGTCCTTAGTCCTCAAGTGAAGACTCCTGAACAATGTTCCTTGACATTGTGTATTTGTTTACAGTATGATTTTGGGTGTCTTTAAAGTATATTCCATGAAGGGATATAACATTCCTTATTTAGTCAAACCATAATATTGGACATTTAGGTGGTTTCCTCTTTTTGGTGATATTATAAACAACACCATGGTGAGCATCTTCATAACTTAGTCTTTGAGCTCATTGGCAAATTACCCTCTGGAGTAATTTATGTTGACTTGGCAACAACTACATGAGAATGCTGGTTTCTCCATTTTGATCAGCATTAATTTTATCCTCTGTTTTAAGCACATCAGTACAGCCTTGGGGCCTCAGCCTGTGGGTTTTGGGCTCTGTCAAGGCGATAAAGGGACCCATAATAACTCTGGGAGCAATTGATCTAGGCTGTGGTAGTGTTAGGGTAGACACAGGGCACTGTCAGAGCTCAGAAAAGCCAGCAAGTCTGGTTGGGCTCAGAGCTTTCAAGGAGTAACCCTAAGATGGAATGTCTCTTAGCCCAAACAGGTAGGGCCCTGCTTCCTCAGGGATGGCCATTTCAGCCAGGTAGCTTTCACCCACAGGTACATGAGCATCCTGACTCAATCAGCTTAGGTAGCAAGGAAAGTTTATGATCTTAATACCAAGGCAATTCACAGAAGAGGAGCCAGAGCATACAATAAACAGGTGTCAAGATCTTGGGGCTCTAATAAGGGAAATAGAAATTAAAATAATAATGAGTTACCACTTCCCATTTATCAGATAGGCAAGGGTTGTCAAGATGTGAAAGAAAGGGGACTCACATATGCTGCTGGCAGGGAAGTAAACTGGTAAAACCAGACCGGAAAACAATTGGCAATATCCACTAGGGGTGCACCTGCCTTAAGACCTGGGAATCCACTCCTTGGCTTGTGCTCCAGGGACAATCTCACACATATTTGTTGTGTTCTGGAATGTTCATTGCAGTGTTGCTTGTAATTGGGAAAAATGGAAAAAACCCTAAAAGTCTGTCAATTAGGAGCACAGATAGATAGACTACGGACTGTTCCTACAATGGGACATTTCCAGGAGTGAAAAGTGACAGACCAGAACTCATACCTCAACATGGGTAGTCCCCAAACAGTGGTGCGCTGACGAATTAAGCAGCGCAGGCACATAACCGCTACGGTGCTATTAACACGTCTAGCAACAGGCAAAACGGCCTTGATATTATTTGGGGGTACAGCCATATGTAATAAGGTTATAAACGCATGTGAAGAAAGAGCTCACACCAAGCTCAGTGCAGTGGGAAGGAGCAGGGCTTTGAGACCCACGTCTGAGTGCACGCTGTGTCTGAAATGTTTTGTTTGTTTGGGTTTTTTTTTTTCTTTTGGTTTTGTTTTTTTTGAAATATTTTGCTTCTTAAGCAAAGAGATCAGTGCCGAGGTATTCATTGTACCTTCCTCTGCACTTTTTAAAAATACACATGAGCTATTTCATAGTGAAAACATTTGAAAGAAAGAAAAAAGCAAGTCAGTGTAAGGAAGATGAACTTTGACAAAGCCACCAGAGAAGGTAAATTTCCAAAATTCATGCATCACTGTTGAAAGGTGAGTGTCAAAGCCAGTGGTGTTCTGGTCTCCTTGGCAGGTAGACCTCTGAGGTGGGGTAGCTCAACGCTATTACCTGTGAAGATCACTCCCCCAGGGGTGATCCTGTGCTCACTAGGAAACCTGACACTGATTTGCTTTCCCACATAGTTCTTCACTGTGGGGACCACGCCCTGGACACATACATTATGAGGACAGTCTCTTACTGTGATGGACTGAACATTTGTGTCCCTCTCAAAGTCATATGTGGAAGCCCTAATCCCAAAGTGATGGTATTTGTAGGTGGGGCCTTTGGGAGATAATTCGATCATGACGGTGGGGCCCTCATGAATGGGATTGGTGACCCTGTGAGAAGGGGTCAGGGGACTCACACGCTCTCTTTGCACCATGTGAGGATACAATGAGAAGCTGGCAGTCTGCAACCCAGAAGAGAGCCCTCACCAGAACCTGACCATGCTGGCACCCTGATATTGGATTTCCAGCCTCCAGAACTGTGAGAAATAAATATCTGTTGTTGATACCTGGCTCGTGGTCTTCTGTTATAGCAGCCTGAGCTAAAACATTCACTTACCTGATGAAACTTTATATAGGAGGAGCCTGTGCATTTGGTAGATTGGGCTCATCCCTGAGCCTGGAAAACCAGGGTTTGAGCCTGTCTGTTTTGGGTGCCATGGCTCTTGGTGAGGCAGAGTGGAAGGGCACATGCCATGGAACCAGACATCTAGGGTGACAATGGGCTCCCGTAGCCCTGGGTGTGCATTAGAAAAGGCACCCCTTCCACCAGATATTCTCCAAATGGTTGAACCCACCCCACCAGCATCCCTAGCTGCCCACGCCAGGGGGGCAAATAAGACCTCTTTGTCTCCGCACCACGAATGACCATCAGCTGTGAAATCCAGTGGGAGCAATTCTGGCTACTGCCCTACATGCAGTTGCACGACCCTCACAGTTAACAAAGCACTTCGGCATCCACTTCTATCTGTGTCTGTGTCTGTGAAGTGCCAGCTCAGAGTTGACCTGGGTAGGTAAGCATTGCTGCTTTGTTTGAATGGAGGAGGGGACCTTTTGATCACACCTACATAGGTAGGACATTGTAGCATTTGGACAATTATGCCAAAACGCCATTTTAAAAAATGCCAATGCCTTTTTCTCTCTGTTAGCCATATCATCTTAAAAAGAAAGTCAACTCAGTAAAAATATCCGTGAAACAATTGCCCTGGGATATGTGTAGAGAACAATCAAGTTGGCTGACAGAATAGCTTGCTTTTCCCCCTTTTATAAAATGCTACACTTTGCTTAAAGCGGTAAAGGAGAGCTGCTGGAAACAGCTGGTTCTCCCCCAGCAGGGGGCATGGGCGCCTGACCCGCGGAGCCCCCCTCACCTGCACTCCGAGGGCGAACCTGAGCGGGCACCTGGTAGGTGGGCAGGAGCCTCAAGGGTAGCAAATGGAGGGGCGGGCGCAAGATACCCTGATTGGATTCCTGTAGCGTGTGTCAGAGGTGCCTGTCACCGCCTCCCAGTGAGGGCCGGGAAGGACTCTAAGGTCTCATAGGGAAGCTAAGAACTTGCCACACTTTTGCAAAGATGTTCCCTACGCCCCACCCCAGCAGTCCCCACTCCCTGTGGGGCATCCTGGTACCTATCAAGTGGCTCCAGAGGAACATGGGGGTGGCAAGGTGTTCCTGTGGTGGGAAAGTCCCCACCCAGCATACGGGGATTGGGGGGTGGAATCGAGTCTGGGGGCGCTGGGGCAGCTGGCCAGGAGGCACTTTTGTTGGGTATAATGAGCAAATAAATGGAATATTAGCTTCTCCTAAGAGCAGACCCTCGGGGGACCATGGGGAGGGGACAGGAGAAGTATGGCTGCACCGATTTAACCTGCAAAAGGGAGGCTAACTCTGGCATGGTGTTTCAGCATATTAACACCAATAACACACCAACCACTGTGACACTGATAGTAATGCTAATTGGTGAAAAAATGTAAATCAAACCAAGTCACCTGCTAAAAACCCTTCGGTGGCTTCCCCTTGCTGTCAGTAGAAAGCATGAGCTCCTACCCGTGGTCTAGCGGGACCTTCTCCACCTGTCCTCGTCTTCCTCCGCTGCCCCCCCCCCCCGCCGTCCCCCCCCCCCACGTGGCCCCCTCCCGGCTGCCCCTCAGGACCTTTGCCCGCGCTGCTGTCTGGGGCGCCCTCATAGCACAGACTGTGGCAGGGTGTGGGGCAGGGCTGGGGACCCCGTGGGCACTCGGGATCGTCATGTTTCCTTCTGTAATTTTTGAGACCTTGGCGGAGACGCGCTGCCTGCTTCCAGCACATCCCCTCGCCTTCGAGGCACAAGGTGGCGCTTCAAGCCTGCTTGTTAAGAAAGGCCGGCAGGAGCTGGCATTTCCTCCTCCTGCTTGCTCTCAGACCAGGCTTGTGAGGGTGCGGTGGGACCCACCGCTACTCCACCCACGGGTGGGTTCTGTTCTCCTGCTCGGACAGGGGACAACCACAGCCGATTGCTTCTGCCTGCTGGACAGCGAAGTGGAGCTCTAGCCGTCTTTCTGACAGCGGCCACCGCTGCCCCGGTTCCTCTGGCAGGTGTCCCTGGAACGCCGGTTTTGGTGATTGGTCCAAGCCAAGCACCTTGGATGTCAAGGGTAAGCCCACTCCCCTGTTGCTGGAGATTGGCACAGAGGTGGCATGTGAGGATGCCAGACCAGGCATCAGCAAACTATGGCTCGTGAGCTAAGAATGGAGGGGACATTTTTGAAGACTTGTAAAAGACACACACACACAAACACACACACACACAGAATATGCTGCAGAGACCGCAGGTGGCCTGCCAAGCCTAACATATTTGCTTTCTGGCCTTTTACAGAAGACATTTGCCAACCCCTGGTCTTAACACTGAGAGGCAAGGGGCCTATGCTGACCACCCAGGATTTTGAGCCCTAAATAAGAAGAGGTGAGGGGGAGGTCGGCCCTCCTTCCTGCCTGCAACACGGTTGTGAGAGGAAGTCAAACTGTGGCAGCCAGTTTGTGACCATGAGGCAACCAGCCCAAGAATGAGAAGCCACTCTTCAAGGAAGGGGACAGGAGATGGGGCCTCAATGACACTGGGGAGCCTCTGTGTGGTCCTGGAGCCACCTTCCTCTGGGCTCCATATTATGAGAGATAATCAAATGTTTTCATTGTTCAGGCCAGGGGTGGCCCCTTTTTCTGTAAAGGGCCAGATAGAAAATATTTTAGGCTTTGTGGAGCCATAAGATCTCTGTTGCCCTTGTAGTGTGAAAGCAACCATAGACAACAAGTAAATGAATGGGCATGGCTGTGTTCCAATAAAACTTTATTTATAAAAACAGGTGGTAGGCTGGATTTGGCCCCAGAGGGCCAGAGTTTGCTGACACCTTGCTGTGTATTGGATATTTTTGTTACTTGCAGCTGACCTATCCTGACTAGTACTCCCTAAAGTCTGCCTCAACTCAGCAGCACCGTGGGTTCTAGGGGGGTGAGGCCTGAGAGTGGGTGGGGTCTGCAGCATGGCAGTGGGGAGATGAGCACATGAAGTCCCACCCACTGATCTGTCCTTTCTACAGTCAGGGTCATACTTTTCCACCACTTCCTGCAGTATCTTCCCAGTGTAGGCCTAACAATTGTCACATGGAAGCATCGCCTTAACAAAATGCTCTCACCATTTCCAAGTGCCTTTGCTTCCCCTGACACTACACACAGGCCTTCAGCCACCCCACTTGGCAGGGGAGGAGTCACACTAAACGTTTGTTAAGCAGGGCTAAGCCACATAGAGCAACAGAGCCCGCGGAGGGCCCATGTGTCCACAGGGTCACATGGCAGAAGCATGGCTGGAGGAGGAAGGGGAAAGTGTTGGCTTCCCTGGCTGGGCATGTTCCCCCAAAGTGGAGCTTCTCCAACAATCTAAAGGTCATACGATGACATATGATCATTCAGACCATCAGCCATGGGTAAACTGCAGAAATACACAAGGGCTTTCTTCCCTGACGTAGAATCTGGCTGCTCCTTGGTCCCTGAGCTGGACCCTGAAGGGAGGCCAGATTCCAGGCAGAGTAAGGGGTAGGTCCTCTGGAAAAGGGCTCTGATTCCACCGTGTGCTGGTGTGAATGGGCTTTCCCTGGCAGGTGAGGTACAGGAAGAGGGACAAGGCTTTGAGGCCAGGTCTCTGATGCAAGTTACCTTCACCTGCCTGCAGCTTGGTTTCTCCTCTGCAAGACAGTGGCAGTAAGGGATCGACCTCAAAGCATCGTTGAGAGAAATAAAATGATGCACACTGCAAACTCTCACTATGGTTACATGTGTCATTTTAGGTCTCTACCTCCAGGGATCGACACTGAGTGTAGACCAGATGTTTTTCTGCTCACACTGGTGATGCTGCTGTAAGACAATTCTCAGATCGTGGGTTCTGTACACAGCCCAGAGTGCCTGTGAAAAGGTGAATAATGCCCCTCAAAGATACTTATGTCCTAATCTCCACAACCTGTGAATGGGACCATGGCAAAAGGGACTTTGTGGATGTGATTAAGTCAAAGGTCTCGAGAAGGGGAGATTATCCTGGATTATCCATGTGGACTCAATGTAATCATAAGTGTCCTTTAAAAGCAGAGGGAGGCAGAGGCCTTTTGACTGTAGAAGAGAAGGTGATGTGACCACGGAGGCAGAGATTGGCATGACATGGACACAACCCGAGGAATGCCACCAGCCACCAGAGAGAGGCAAGGAGTGGATTCTCCTCTAGGGCCTCTGCTGACACCTCAGCTGTGGTCCAGTCAGACTGGCTTTGGACTTCTGACCTCCAGCGCTGTAAGAGACTACCTTGTGCTGTGCTAAGCCACCAGGCTTTTGGCCTGTGTTAGAGCAGCCACTGGAAGCCCTGGAAGCCCCTTTGCACGCTTTTTAAGCCTCATACTAAAGCAGAAAATGTAGCAAATGAGAGCCAGGATTGTGGTTTCAGTTTGCCCAAGACAAAGTGGGGTGAGCTGGGTGCTGAGCAAGTCCCTCTGTGTCCCGGGCTCCCGTCTGCAGCGTGAGGGGTGGCTGCCTGGGCAGGGTCTGCCTTTGATGACATGCTCCCTCCAAAGCGGCTCTGCCCTCAGCCCCTCTGAGGATTGTTTGCAGGCTCCTCGTCCCTTCTTGGGCATTTAGAGTTTTCAGGAAGCCCCACTGGATCCTCTTGACTTACTTCTCTCTTTGCTGTCTTTGGTGGTCTAGCTCATGGCCAAGGGCATGCCTACCGTCTGGAGGGTGCTGATTCCTGGATTCACATTTCAACCTGACCTCTCAGCTCCAGGCTGGTTATTTCCAACAGCCTACTCAGGTGTCTCAAAGGCACTTTAAACTCAATGTGTCTGATCCCAAACTCAAGGTTGCCCACTCCCCTCGCCCATTTTCCCTCCATGTTTCCAGCCCCATGGATGGTCCCGACTCTGTTCTGCAAGCCAGGCCTGCAGAGGCTGTCTTTACAGTGCCCTTATGCCCTGTCGGGACTCAGAACACCATACCCCAAAGTGTGGCGCCTTGGCTTGCTGAGCATTTTGAACTGAAGGACTTCGGAAGAGCCTCAGAAGCAAAGTCTGTCTTCCCTTCTCCCACCCTCCTTCTCCCCCGGAGCAGTCACAGGAACCAGAGCTCCTCTCCCCCCAGTCAGGTCAGGGACACTAGAACCCCCTCCCCCAAGCAAGCCATAAAACCTAGAAAGGTCGCTCTCTCCCTTCGCCTTTGAAGACCCTCATTCCAGAGGGTCCTGCCCCATACCCAGGAGGAAGGAACACCGCGTAGAGAGGCCAAGAAGAGCGCGAGCAGACAGGCCTTGCTGGGTTCCCCTCCGTCGATTCCGTAGATCACTCCTTGTCTAGTCCTATTTCTACCCGGCTGTCCATTCTTCACCAAACCCCGGCATGCAAACACACAGTTTTTCTTGGGCCTTTGGGTCTTCATTTCTGAAGACTCCTGTGACACATAAAACTGATTAAATAAATTTGTTATGCTTTTCTCTTGTTAACCTGTCTTTTGCTATAGGAGCGTCGGCTGTGACCCTTACGATGGGTGAGGAAAGGTATCACACATTTGTGCCCCTACAGCCCCGTCTTCAATCAGCAGCCACACCTGCCACTCCTGCCCCCACATACCTTGGTCCCACCCATTTCTCCCACTGTCACCTGCCCACCCTACTCCAAGCTCCATCATCGCCAGAAGGGTCTTCTGTAGTAGTGTCCTCATTCATTTCTCCAACCCACCCTTTGCCCATGCCAGTCTGTCCTCCTTGCTGTGGCTAGGGTGGCGTTTGAGGAAGGCAGATACGCTCATGTCCTCCCTTGCTTGGCGTCGCCAGGGTCTCGCAGGGTCCCTCTTGCCCACCTCTCCAGCCTCACCTCGTGTCCCTTCCCTTGCATTTCACTCTTCTTCTGTGGCCCATCACATGGGCCAGCCTCATTGGCTCCTTGACTGTGCCATGCTCCCTCCTGCCTCAGGGCCTTTGCACTTGCTGCTTCCTCTTCTGTTCATCTAGTTGATTCCTACTCGTCTTTCAGATCTCCACTCAAACAAGTGCCTCAGGGAAGTCTTCCCTCACTCCTATGTCAGCTCTGGCGCCCCAGTCATGAGCCCTCACGGCACTATCTGGCTTCTTTCATTGCATCTGGCATAACTTTTAATCATACAATCATGTGCGGATTGTTTGACTAGTGTCAGGGAGGGACAGGGTCTGTGTTGTTCCCCACTGTATCCTCAGTTCCTGTAGAGGGGAGCACAATAATCATCCTCGAATGAACTAATAAATGAATGGACACTTGAAGATCTTTTGAGACAAAAATGGGGAACTGGGAGATAGTTTCAATACCACAGAAAGCTCAGTAAAAAAAAAAAAAAACCTTATTAGTTTGCTTTCAGAAAAACTCAAATCAACTTGGTGAGGTTGCCTTTTCCGGGCACCCCTTCCTACTTGAGCTCCCCAGGGCGTCTGTGGTCTGGATGGAGGACCACAGTGGGGGTGCTGGGGTTGCTCCGAGAACACGGGCTGCGAGCTCTGGGATGGGGACTGCACCTTTGTCTCCGTAATCCCACGTTCAGCACAGTGTCAACCGGTAGGTGCTCAGCAAAATTTTTTTATCCCTCCCTTCTTTATCTGGATCAGTAAATATTAGTTATGGAACACACTGCCATCTCTTGTCCATGAGAAATTCCTTTGCTTGCTAAGAAAATCCTGACTTTGCTTGGGGCAGCAAAGGGCCCAGTCTCGGGTGATGGCTCATAGTTGGTATAAGCCAGGCCTGGGCGTTCTGTTGCCTTTTGCCTGATACTTGGAACAGTCTGCCATCTGCCTTGTCATAGGGGCTGCTCTGTTGTCCGCTCCTGGCTAATGAGATATAAGGAGAAGTCTGTTGACTCCTCCTAAGAAGAGACACATCAAGAAAAGCCTCCTTGACACAGCTTTCCCCATCTTGCTCCTAGAGGCTGAACTTGGTCATGATGGCTGGAGCTGTAACAGCCATCCTGTGACCATGAGGCACCAAGGGCACAAAGCTGCAGCAGTGAGAAAGATGGAGCAATTGGTTGAAAAGATGGAGGAAACCTGGGGTTTCAGCTGTTGAGGCTTTTTGCACCAGCCCTGACCTGCTCCCTCTTAATTCCTCTGTTAGGTAATTAAACGTCATTATTACATAAGCTAGGAGGAGTCAGGCTTTCTGTCAGTCACAGCTGAAAGCATTTCTTTTATTTTGAAATAATTGCAAACTTACAGAAGAGTTGTAAGAAAAAGAACTATCATATACCCTTCACCCATATTCACCAATTGTTATTTGCCACATTTGCTTAATCTCTCTTATATATTGTGTTATAGTAACCTTTCTCTGAAACATTTGAAATTCAGTTGCAGCCATCTTTGCCTCTCCCCTCAACACTTCAGAATGTAGTCCCTAAGAACGAGAGTCTAGTGCTCTAATTTAGAAAATTTAAGATTGATACCATGCAGTTGTCTAGTTGTCAACAATTGTCTAATATACAGTCCATATGAAAATTTTGCCAACAGTCCTGATAATGTCCTTTAAAATATCTTTCCCCTGATCCAGCTGTCGTGCCTCTTCAGTCTCCTTTAGTCTGAAACGGTTCCTCCGCCCTTCTTTGTCTGTTGTGACATTGACACTCACGAAAAGTTCAGGTGAGCTGCCGGAGGCCCCTCCACCTGGGTTTGTCCGAAGCTTCCTCAGAGGACGGGGTGGCACGTCAATGACGCTGCCTCCTGGGTGCAGCACATCAAGAGGTGCTTGGCATCCTGGCGATGTTGACTTTGCTCCCCCGTTCAGGGAGGGCCTGCCGGTTTCTGGAGTGTAAAGTCGGCACTCCTTCCCTTTGTGATTAATGAATCACGTGAGCGGAGGTACTTTGAGACCATGCAGATATCCTGTTTCTCTCCAAACTTTCACATAGCGATGACTCTCGCTTGAATTGGTTATTACTGTCATGGTTGCAAAACGAGCTTTTTCTAACTCTGTTATTCCGCCTGTATTTATTCATTGACATTCTACTGCGGGGAAGACACCTTCCTTCTTCCCTCCCTCCCTCCCTCCTTTTTTTCTTTCCTTCCTTCCTTCCTTCCTTCCTTTCTCTTTCTTACTGTTGCTATGGATTCATGGATTCTTATTTTATTTAATAGACTACAATCCCCCACTATCCTTATTAATTCTGATGCTCTCATTGTCCCAGATTTGGCAAGTGGGAGCCCCTCAAGTTGATCGCTGTGTCCTTTTGACACGTCCCTGTCATTCTTTGAGCACTTTCTTGCTTTCTGACACCACACAATGCTCCAGGCTCATCTTGCACTTCCCTGCCCCAGCCCTGGCATCAGCCGCTTCGCCAAGGATCTTTGGGCCCTTTGAGTGAAGGATGGTATTTATCAGGTTGCCCTGTAGATATTGAACAACACTCAGTCAGAAGCCACGAGAAATGGAGCAACATCTATTCAAACAGGTATTGGTCAAGCTAGTTAATGCTAGGCTAAGCTGCAGTGAGAAATAACCCCTAAATCTCAGTGACAGTGCAAAAGCAGCACACTTCTTACTCATGAGAAGTCTGATGCATGTCAATGGGGGCTTCCTCCACCCAGTTACTCAGGTGTCCAGGCAGATTCAGTCTTTGCAGCTGTGCTGCCTCCATGTGAGTTCATTGCTGAAGGGGAGAGAGGGCCGGAGAGCCAGGTCAGTCCTGGGTGCTTCTGACAAGGAAAGCTGCAGCATTCTGCTCACATCCTTGCTTCCCAGAACCGAGCTAGTGTCCAACACAACTGCCAAAGAGCCTGGGAAGCACGGAGAGTCTGTGGATAGCTGGTGAGCCCTCATCACCTCTGCTGCGATATACTCAGTTATGTGACAAATATCCACTGGGTTCCTCCCAGTCAGGCTGACTCGAAGAGGCTGAGACCTTGAAGTAGTTTTCAGCTGGGGGGAAAGGTAAGTAAAACATGTGGTCAGGTCACCCACTTCAGCAGGCTGGTGAGCTGTGGCAGAGGCAGGTGCTGCTCGAGCATAGGTGGTGGCTACCACCCTGGAGTGGCAGGGAGACCTCAGCGAGGCCGTGCATTGGTGCAGGATTGAAAGGCGAGTGGGAATTTTCCCCCTTCAGAAAAGAGTGGGAAGGACATTTCAGGCAGGGGAAAGTGGGTGCAAGGGCATGAGACCTGAAGCACGAGGCGGGAGAAGGGAGCCATCGGGAGGGGTGGGGGATGGGTCTGCTGGGGAGGGCGATCCTGGACAGGCAGACTGCGATGGGCCACGCTAAGGGGCTTGCAGTTGATGAATTAATTTTTATTAATTGGGTTAATAATAATGCAGGTTATGGAGGATCCTGGGAAGGGCACCTCAGCTGTGTTTTAGGAGAATTGTCCTGGTGGCAGAATATGGGACAGCTGGGGCAGGGGCAGACACCAACACACAAAAACCTGCTGGAAGGCTCTGGCAACCATGCAGGCAAAAGCAACAAGGACCTGAATTAGAGGGTGGCAGAGGGGATGGATAGAAGGGTCCCCTTCTATTGGAATAATGAAGAACTAAGGGCTTCCATTTATTGTGAACTGTGTGGATATTTTATTGGCTCATAATTCTTCCTGGCTTCCCCACGTTGCCACAGCTTCTCTGTGGACACAGCATGTTTCTTGCTGCTCCCACGACCAGCTTTGGTCAGAGGTGCATGGGCAGAGTTAACACACATCCCGTCCGACCACCTCTAAGTGACTATGGGGTTGGGTGGCCCTGTTGGCTGTCACCCTGCACCATGACAGGAGCAACCTCCAAGGAACCGCTGGCCTGGGAATGAGAAACAAGGAGAAAGCAGAACCTGGCCCACAGTCCAAGGGGAAGCTTCCCCAGCTGACCACAGATGCTTAGCAAGGAGTAAATGTTTGCTGTTTTAAGCTGCTGAGATCCTGGGGCTCCGTGTTACGCAGCATTATTGCAACAAAGCTTGACTACTGTGGAGACTTGCCATGTCCTAAGTACAGCATCTTGTTATCTCATTATCCACTTGTCTGCATAGGAAGGATTCGTGCTATCATTTTAAAGATGAGGCAACTGAGGTTCAGAGAGGTTAAGTCACTTGCTCCAGGTTCCAGAGCTAGCAAATCAGAGAAGAAGGATTTGAACCCAGGACTGCCTTTTAAGCCCATCCTCGTCCTTCTGTCTATACAATACTGCCTCCAAATGTGCCAAACTCCTGGGATTGTTCCTGAACTGGGGAGAGGGAGGACCAGGGACTGAGCTTTGGGTTTGAAGAGGAGGCTTTAGGGCCACTGCCGGGGGCCTGTGCCCAAGGTGATGCGGCTGCACCATCCCCACCCTCCACCTGTGGGCAAGCTGAGCACATGGGCAGGGCTGGTGGCTGGATCCTGCAACCATGGGACAAAGCTTTTCTTGGTGTAAAACAGAGGTGAGTCTTTTGATACCAGCAGAGGCAGCAGCAGCAGCAGCAAAATCCCACCTGTTTTCCTACTGATTTTGCCATTTGTCTCCGTGAGGCAAATCCAATTTAAAATACATCTTCAGAAATAGGAGGGTCAATGAGTTTAAATAGAAGAATATTTGCTGACCGGATTAGGAAAACTCCCCTTGTGCTAAAATGTTCTAGGAAAATCCTCTTAGTACCATTTTGCAGGAGCCAAACGTGTGAAAAGATCATTTCCTCACCGTTATCCCCTGAGATCAGGGCTCTGGCTGGGATAAAACCAGGCAGGAGCTCATTAGCCGCTTAGGTGGTTGGAGTCTGTGCTGAGTCTGAGTTCTGAGGCTGATGCAAGGGGATGTCCTGGTTTTCAGTTGTTTTTAATTCTGCCCAATTCTCTGTGGGAAGGGGCCTGGGTGAGAGAGGACAACCAGCGCTTGCATGAAACTGTCATCCCCACCAGACAAGCAGCTCTCAGGGCCCTCCCCAGGAAAGACCAAAGAGATGCCACGGACACCTGGTTGTGTATTATTACTTTCTGTACATAAGGTCTTATTGATATGGAGAAAACTCAGTTTTCAAAAATGGTGAGAAACACAGTCTTTTGGATAACAGGGGAATCTTTTAGAGTTGTGAAAATGTATCCTTTCACACACACGAAGCGTCCTGCCTCTGAGCCTGTGCACATGCTGTTCCCTCTGTCCGGGGTGCCTGCCAGCCCGCGCGAGCTGGTACGGCCCGACTCGCCCCGAGTGCCCTTCCCTGTGCTGTGCGCCCGACAGGCAGCAGTTCTCAGGCCACCACCGAACGTTGTTTGTCCCTTGTGCTAGGCAGGGCTTTGTCAGTTGCATGTGACAACTGAAACTCCATTTAGACATGTTTTAGCAAAGGGTGATGTAATGGCTTTTGTGACTGCAAAGACCAGGGTGTGACTGGTCTTTCTCCCCTTCCCTCCACCTCCCTCCTCTCCACCCTTTCTCCCCTCCCCCTCTTCCTTCTCTCTCTCTCTCCTGTTTCTCTTCCCCTCCTTGTCCTCTTCTTTTTCCTGCATTTCTCTCCCCTCCCCCGTCCCTCTCCCTCTCTCTATTTTGCACTATTTGCACTATTCTTTGCATGGGCCTATTCCTCCTACTGCAAAGAAGGAAAATGACCACCCAGAAACCAAGGCCCACCACACCCCAGCTGAGCCACCCCGGCAGAAAGAGACCCAACATCTCCCCCAGTGTCTACACACCAACCCGGGTGAGAACTCCGTCTGACCCACACCTCGGTCGATCACTGAGGCCAGGAAATTCAGCATGATGACTGCCGCTTCTGGGTCATGGGCCATCCCTGTACCTAAGGTGACAGAAGGACAGCCTGGCCCGGAATGCCCATGCCAGCTCACTCACACGGCTGACTGTTGGCTGTCATCTGGGAGCTCAGCTGTGCTCTGGACAAGGGAACCTCCACGTGGCCTCCCCACGTGACTTAGGCTTCTCACAGCACAGTGGGTGGGACCCAATGGGGAGACTCCCAAGACCAAGGGTTCCAGAAGATCAGAGTGGAAGCTGCAAGCCCTCTCATGACCAAGCCTCAACAATCATCACCGCCAGGCCAACGCATTCTATCACTTCCCAGGGGCCAGCCCAGGTTCAGCATGGGAGGGGACCTGGAGACCAGGAGGGGTGTTTGCATGGGAGGCTGTCTTTGGAGACTACCTAGCACCTGGCCTTCTCCATCTGTAGTGATGCTTCTAGAACACATGGCTTCCCAGACCACTGCAGCAGCAGGAGAAAGAGCTCAGGGTCCTACCGGATGTTTCTAAGGTTCAGATCTGTGGGTTCACGTCACTTCCATCCACAGTCTATTAGCCAGAATCTGGCTCCACAGTCTCCACCTATCAGCAAGGGCGCCCGGCATATGCGGGGGGCATAGCCATTTACTGGGGCGTCTCTGCCATAGCAGCAAGGGAAAGCAAGCCGAAACTGACACACAAGTGGGAGTGGTGATAAAGGATGTTCTGAATGTTTCAGACATGTCCAAATGCATCCAAAAGCACAATGAAGGTGATTAATGGGTGGCAGGAGAGCAGCTTAGGAGAAAGTTGCTTCCCCTGGGCTCAGCTTCAACAAGGTTTGTTCCCTAGGTCTGGGTGCTGCACTGGGGTCCTTCTCACCACTGATATTCAGCCACTATACTAACACACACACACACACACACACACACATATGTATACTGTATTCCACTATAGCTTTACCAGTTATGAAGACATTTTCTTGCCACTTAATAAGTAGCCATTGCCGTCAGTCTCCTGAGTGACCTCTGCTACCTTGGACATCCTGACCTCCCCATAACCAGCAATTAAAGGGTTAATGCTGGCACGGGAAGGATGGTTTGGAACTCCGTGGTGCTACAGGGTGACATTCAGCACCTGCTGTGATTGGCTGGGGTCCATGCTGTATTTATTAGAGTGTTTTGGATCTCAGCCTTGAAACCTGGTTCTTCATACAGTCAAAGGGTCAGAGTTTGCAGCGGGCATCTGGAGGTGCTCCACCATAGCATCCGCATTTTCCCTGTCGTCTTAGAAGCCTCTGAGCTCTTATTGCTGGGGCTTAAAGAGCTTAGCACTGGCGATGTGAGGGCTCTCGGTTATCATCCAGTTCAGGGGATTTTAACTTGAGGCATCTAGAACTTAGAATAAATTCTCCTGTCCTCACCATGGCAGCAGGGCTCACCTGCTTCTCCATCTCATATTTGTTCCTCCCTTGGCCACTGTGCTGCAGCCATGCCACCCTTCCATTGAATAAGCTCACTCTGCCCCAGGACCTTTGCACTGGCTTGTTTTCCTCTTCTAGAATGATATGCTCCCAATATCTGCCTGACTAAATCCTTCTCACCTTTCTGATTGCAATTCATTTTCGAGCAGCTTTCTCCCCAGCCCAGCAACTCTCTATTTCACTACTCTGTTTGATTTTCTTCAGCACACTTACCACTATATGACATTACCTTATTTTGAAATTGCTTATTTGTCTCCTCTCTAGAATATAAGCCCAAGAAGGACAAGGAATATATCATATACCTTTGATTCCCCTCATGTCCCCAAGTCCTAGAACAGGGTCTGGGAGGCAGTCGCAGCTGAGCCCCTTGCTCGAATGTCAATTTTGTGCTAATTAGAAAAAGAAGGCCCTCTCTTGATATACTTTACTGTCCTCTGCTGGGAGTTTTTCATAATCATTGTAAAAACCTACCCTCTCTGTGACCTGTACACCCTGTATGGCCCTGCCTCTGCCCCCACTGGTACTTGCTCATTGAATGAGTGAATGGATGGATGGAATTCAGGGGAAGGAGTATCTGAGAACAAATGCAAAATTGTGTGGTGAGTGTGCGTGTGCCTTTCTTGGCTGCCCGGGTCGTCTGTCCATTGATTTCACAGTGTTGGGCACAGAGTTCCCCTTTTCACTCATTACCAACAAAGATTTGTCAAGCACCCACTCATTGTGTTGGTTTGGGGCATTCACACGTGAATAAGACACAACTTCTTGACTTAAGAAGCTGAGAGTCTAGAGGGCTAGGTGGTCACCACGCAACTTTGCATTTGTTCTCAGATACTCCTGTCCCCTGAGTTCCATCCATCCATCCATCCATTCAAAGAGCAAGTACCGGTGGGGGCAGAGGCAGGGGCACACAGGGTGTACAGGTAGGTCAGGGTAGGTTTGTACAATGATTATGAAAAACTTCCATATGGATGGTACAATGCATGTCATAATGGCTTCAACGGAAGCCAGCCCAGGCCGCTCCTGGAGCACAGGACACCTGCGCAGTCCAGAGTAGTCAAGAAGTCTGGCTGGAGAGGTGACTGACTTAGAGCCAAAAGGAGGGAAAGATTCTAACATTGTGCTGTGCTCTTTACTGCTTGCAGAGCCACGATCCGCGTGGCCTGGTCTCCAGGCAGTGTTGTATGTTCAATAGCCGAAAGATAATTTCCAAACTCAAAGTCTTTACTTGCATTCCTTAAGCTCTGTGAAGGCCATAGGGAATCCGTCTCTGACGTCGCCTTTGCTCTCCTTTCCGCTTCCCTCCAGACAGCTCCCTCCCCCTTCACACAGTCTTCCCCGGAAAACTCCACCCCGGTTTGTAGCCACTTTCTGCGCTTCCCTCCCCCTGCTCCTTATCATGAAGAAAAACACGATCCCTTCTGGGACCATTCCTTCCTCCCCCAGCTTCCCACGTCCAGTAATGCACCCACTCTGCGACTCTCCACCACAAAAGCCAGGGAAGACTTGTCCTGGGAGAGCAGCCAGTGCAGGGAACTGCACAGGTGCTGCTCAGGGAAGAAAGGAGGCTCAGAACACTCCTGCGTTCATTATTTTGGCCTCATCACACTTACTTTTTAAACTGCTATTATTAACCCATTTTCCAGAAGAGGAAACTGAAGCTTGGAGAGATCAAGTAACCTGCCCAAGATCCCAAAGCTGGTAAGTTCCTGTCTTCCCGCCTGCCCTATTATCCTTCCTTCTGTCTTCCCATCTGCCCACTTAACTGTGATTTCAACCCAAAGAGAAACTTCCCCAGAGAAGCCTCCCCCAACCATCTTGTCTCGGCCAACTCCCTCCATTGTACACTTCCATAAGGCTGTGCACTTTTCCTTCGTAGCACTTGTCACAGTTGTGATTGTACATTTCTTTGGATGATTACAGGGCTAAGGTCTATCTCTAACATGAAACTGCAAGTTCTTAGAGGGAAGGGACACACACACACACACACACACACACACACACACACGGATACACACTGTTGTATTCCCAATGAATAAAACAACATCTGAGACATAGTAGGTGCTTCATAAATAATTGCTGAGTAAAAGAATGATGTGAATAACTGGAACTCAAATCCCTGTTTCCAAGAATCCAAGTTCTTTTCTGACATCATGAGTTGGTGTTCTCCAAAAGGGGAGGATGGCATGAAGATCATTCCAGGTTGAGGAATTACCATGTGATCCATTGGGGGAATTACAACAAGTGTTCTCTTCTGGTGATAGTGGTGGTAGCCTGAATCCAGGCTAGAGGTGGAGGTGTGGCAGGAGCAGCAGGAGCTGTGGGCAAAGGCAAGGGCAAGATGATTAAGACACCTTGCACACCTGGCCAAGGATCAGGGCTCACGGGGAACTACTGAGCGTTTTTCAGTGAGGGGTGTGCATGACATGATCATAGTCACATTTAGGAAAGATCACTCTGCCTGCTGTTGAGTGTAGGGAGGACAAAGGATCAGGGCAGAGCCAGTTGGCTAGGATGGTGTCGCCATAATACAGGTTGCAGAAGACACAGTCCTGGACAGGGACAGCAGCAGTGAGAGGAGAAGAGGAGAGAAAGGAGGTATTACTCTCCAGTGTCAGGTTTAGGCACCTGGGCAGATGGTCTTGCCATCTCCAGCAGCAGAAAGCACTGAAGGGGGAGAGGGGCTGTTTAAGGCTGAGCAGCCTAAGTCTGAGAAGCTGGGACACTTGCAGGCGTTGGTCCAGGCTATAGGTGGGGCCAGGGTGCAGGGTGCAGGTGGATTTAGGTGGAGAGAGACAAGGGAGGGGATGAGAAAGTCCAGTCCCTGTTTCCAGACCTGGCCACGCTGCAGGTGTCTGGGCCGGGAGGTTGCAGATGGAGCTGTGGAGCCTGCTGCTGCCTGGTCAGCTTCTCTCCCAGCTGCCTTGGGTGAGCTTTGCACCAGCACAGAGACCGGGACGGTCAGGAACGCAACGCGTCAGCCACGGCGGTGCTCAGAGCTCGGGAACATTGTTCTCCGTCTCCACTGTTTTCCATCGTTCCTTTTTTTTTTCCCTTTTTTTTTTTTTCCCAGTTTGGGCTTTGGGCCACTTATTCAAACCTCAGTTTCCTCGTCTGTTAAACACTGAGATATTTATTGACCCCTCCCAAGGTTAAAAAAGAGACCATGAAAGTGCCGTGCTAGGAGGAGGCTTCCAACTTTCTGGGGGGCTGCCTTCCTCCCTCTTGTCTTGTGGGTTCATCCAGAGTTATTCCCCAAAGGAAAAATCGCTCAAGAGCCGGGGGTTATGGTGGGGAAAAGGACAGTCTTCTAGAAGATCAGGTTAAGCCCCCCTGTCGGGGTGGATGTTGAGGGAGGGGCTTGGGAGAACCGGAAGACACTGTGTGCTGCGCGCCTCTTCCCAGATGGCTACTCGGAATCCCAGCACGGCCCGGAGGAGAAGAATCATTATCCCACGCTGAGGACGGGGAAACCAAGGCCCGGTAAAGTTACGTAGGGCGCGCCATGTCTCGCAGCCAGGAGTGAAGCCCGGATTGGGACTCGGGTCTCTGAGGAGTCCAAGGCCGCCGTCTTTAGCCTACAAGCGCTCTTTTCCTGGCTACAAGCCGGTGCTCTTCCCCATCCCTACCCCACCTCTTTGTTCCCCAAAGGTTGCCAGGTCTAGGGCTCCGGGGCTGGGTCAAGCACCTTTTTCTTCCCAGGGTGAATTTTCCCAGCCCCGGGCGAGGGTCTGGCCCTAGGGCGCCTCTGGGAGCTGAAGGTTCGCCCCTGGACCCCGGCGGGCGGAGCGCGGCGAGCGAGGCGCCGAGGCGCGGGCGGGGCGGGTGCGCGAGCGAGCGGAGCGCGGAGGCTCGGGGGCAGGACGCGGGACCCGGAGCGGCGAGGGACAGCGGCAGCGCGCCCCCTCGGTGGCGGCGCGCTCTCCCCTTCTCCCGCTGCGAACCAGACGCAGCCGCCGCGCGGCGCGCTGCGGGTTCCCGGGAACAGTCCTGGCCATCCCCGGGCATCAGCCGCCTCCTCCTGCCCCCGGCGCCGGGACTCGAAGTGTGAAACGCGGCCGCCGACCTGGAGGCGCTTGAGGAGGCGAGAGGAGTCCCCGCGCGCTCTGGGGACCCGCTCAGCGCACGGTGAGCGCCCCGCTGGGCTCGAGGGTTCCTTGGCTAAGGGGGCGCACCCCCGGGGTGCCCGATGGGGCCACCCGGGGGACGCAGGGCTGAAACTGGGACGGCGCGCAGCCAGTCCCTGCAGCCGAGCCCGACATGCTGCCGCCGCGGCGCAACGGCACCGCGTCTCCGGGGTGGTTGGGGCTGCAGCAGCAGTTGGCGCAAGGGGACGCCATGGGGGGCTTGGCGGGGGCGCCACAGCTGGGGCCCGCACAGGTGGTCACCGCCAGCCTCCTGACCCTGCTCATCATCTGGACCCTGCTGGGAAACGTGCTGGTGTGCGCTGCCATCGTGCGCAGCCGCCCCCTGCGCGCCAAGATGACCAACATCTTCATCGTGTCTCTGGCCGTGTCCGACCTCTTCGTGGCGCTGCTGGTCATGCCCTGGAAGGCAGTCGCCGAAGTGGCCGGTTACTGGCCCTTTGGGGCGTTCTGCGACGTTTGGGTGGCCTTCGACATCATGTGCTCCACTGCTTCCATCCTGAACCTGTGCGTCATCAGTGTGGACCGCTACTGGGCCATCTCCAGACCCTTCCGCTACGAGCGCAAAATGACCCAGCGTGTTGCCTTGGTCATGGTTGGCCTGGTTTGGACCTTGTCCGTCCTCATCTCCTTCATTCCAGTCCAGCTAAACTGGCATAGGGACGAGGCAAGCTCCTGGGTTGGGGTGGACCTGCCATCCAGCCTGGCCAACAGGACCCCCTGGGAGGAAGCCGGGGAGCTTGAGGTGAGGGCGGAGAACTGTGACTCCAGCCTGAACCGAACTTACGCCATCTCCTCCTCGCTCATCAGCTTCTACATCCCGGTGGCCATCATGATCGTGACCTACACGCGCATCTACCGCATCGCCCAGGTGCAGATCCGTAGGATTTCCTCGCTGGAGAGGGCCGTGGAGCACGCGCAGAGCTGTCGGAGCCGCGCTGCCTGTGCGCCCACCAACCTACGAGCTTCCATCAGGAAGGAGACCAAGGTCCTCAAGACCCTGTCGGTGATCATGGGGGTCTTTGTGTGCTGCTGGCTGCCCTTCTTCATCCTTAACTGCACGGTCCCTTTCTGCAGCGGACACCCCGAGGGCCCGAGGGCCGGCTTCCCGTGTGTCAGCGAGACGACCTTCGACGTCTTCGTCTGGTTCGGCTGGGCCAACTCCTCACTCAACCCCATCATCTACGCCTTCAACGCTGATTTCCGGAAGGTGTTTGCCCAGCTGCTGGGGTGCAGCCACCTCTGCTCCCGCACCCCGGTGGAGACAGCGAACATCAGCAATGAGCTCATCTCCTACAACCAGGACACCGTCCTGCACAGGGAGATCGCAGCTGCCTACGTCCATATGATCCCCAACGCGGTGACCCCCGGGGTGGGCGAGATGGACAACGAGGAAGAGGAGGAGGGCCCTTTCGATCGTATGTGCCAAATCTCTCAGACGTCCCCAGACAGCGACCCTGCTGCCGAGTCTGCCTGGGAGCTGGACTGTGAGGGGGAGATTTCATTAGGCAAAATAACGCCTTTCACCCCAAACGGAGTCCATTAAACTACATAGGAAATGCCCTCCTGGCTCTACACAACTGCACAGACATTTACAAGCGTGCAGACACACACACATACACGCATTTCCCGTGCTGCTCAGTTTATCACATGTTTCTGTGTCTCTGGGCAGTAGCCCTTGTGCTTAGAAACCTCACCCCATTGATGCATAGTTGAAAGAATTGGCAGAGGCAGTTGGAATAAACTAAGTCAAATATACCCCAGCCTAGCAGCAATGGACCAATGGTCCTGTTAGGGAAGAGAGTGGTGCTTTGCCCCTTTTAAAAAGGTGATACTTGGTCTTTTAAAAATATACTGTCCCCTCACCTCTTAAACAACAGCTTGTTCAGTGACTTATTTGTGTTTGGGTTGATTCTTAAATAACAGGTTCAGTGTGTGTGGTGGTGATGGGGTGGGGGCATGGCTTTCCGGTGTCTTGCTTCCCAGTGTCTCTGTGCTTATGCAATTTCCTCTTTTTGTGCTGGGGAGTGTCTTTACTATAGCTGAAGTCTTCCTGGTTTGATCTGGTGTCTAATAAACATAAATTATGTGTATTGTGGGGTGATTATCTTTGCTTTGCCAGACTGGATTTCAGGATTGCTTCTGGAGAAACCACAAGTGTGCATCCTTAAAATGCAGGGAAGATTTTCACTGGGTCTGGAAGCATGTGTTTATTTTCTTAAATGGCTTTAAAGTTACACACATGGGACAGGACCTTAAAGAGCTTCCAATTTCCAGGTTTCCTCTCTGTGCTGAAAGCTGGCTTCAATGCCACGGCATGAGATGTAGAGCTCTCAAGTCCAGGAATTTTTTTTTCCCCGTTTTTGAATCATCTTTTTAAAATAACGTGAGACAACTTTCCTGATTCCTAGATAGATGCGAACAGTTCATGGAAAAGATCATCTAGAATAACAGCTCGATCTTTCTCCATCTCAAATTTATAGTATGTGTTAGAATGAAATGGCTTTTGAGACACTGGGTTTTCTGAAGAGTTTTAAATGTGTGAGTCAATATGCTTTACAAAAGAAATCATATTTTTAAACTGGCACTTTCATTTGTGGACAACAGCAAATAGGGACATGCTTTTTAACTAAAATATAGATGCCAGAGATGACATTGAATTTGGATATGAATGAAACTGAAATTGGAAAATCTGTAGGTTGAGGTGTGCAACAGAAAAGCCTCACTAACTCCAAGCTTTTTGTTTTTTCCTCTGTGCTATGTGCACAGGGAAGGGGAGTGTTTTATTCCAGAACCATTCCAGTTGAGGGCAGATTATTACCATCAGACCTAACTGTGAGCACTGTTAATAGGAGCAAATGAAATGCGAATATATAATTTCTTACAAGCCTTTGCCTTGAAGCAGTCTTATCAAGGGCAGTTCAATCAGTTTTGGTCTGTTTAAGGATCATTTTATTGTCTGTCTTCTGTACAACCATATCTTGCTCACTGCAAAATGTGGAGTGCCTGGCACATAACACTTGATAAATATTTGTTGAATGAGTGACTATTTCTGGAACAGTGACATTGAAAGCAAATCCTATTGGTACATCAATTTTTGTATATAATTTAGTCAAACTGATACTGGAATCTGAGGTCTGTGTTCAGTTTTTGACCTCTCATGAATCGCTAGCTTAGTGAACCTTTGGGCAGCTCACTGTTCTAGGATTCAGGAGACGGCTGTGTGACCCTCACTGAGTGAATCGACTTCTCTGGGCCTCACTTTCTGTCTGCATCTGTAAATTGAAAGACTTATACTAGATCACCATTTGCCAAATTGTGCTTTGTGATGCAGATGTTAATGCATGGGGTCTATGGTGAAATAAATTCAGTAAACCCAGGTTCAATACCTATTTTTTTCTACAGGGCTTCTTAGAGCCTTTCCTGTCATTATGAATCCCCAAAGTGGGGGAGAATTCTGCATTATTTGTCAGTGCCTTTGACCTTGTGAATCCTTGTTTGGTGAAATTCCTATTACTGTCTCTCTGCAGTTACAGGGAATATAGTTTGAGAAATGTGAATCTAACTGATCTGAACATCTCTAACACAGCTATTCTATTCTAAAGAACAGGTTGTGATGAGCAAAATCTTTTGTGGCAAATGCTGTTCTAGGCCCCAGTTCACGTAAGTTCTGTGTTATGGAAAATGAATTATTTAAGGACTTTGGAATTCCCTTCTGTAAAATATTGCTCACCATTCATTATAATTATTCACACCTACTGTGTGCTAGGCATTGTCCTAGATGCTGCGGATATAGTCATCAATCAAATTCTCTGCTGTCTTAGAACTCACGTGTTAGTTGGGGAGAGGCAAGCCAATAAATACTCCTGCGCTCTACTGTACTGCACTGTACTTATATTCTGACCATGAGAGATAATGTCAGACAGTGATAATCTCTGTGATGCAAAATAAAAACAGAGCGAGTAGAGTGGTGAAGCTGCTATTTTATTTAGAGCAGTTGGGGAGGCCCCTTCGAAGAGGCACGATGAAGAGGGACCTGGATGAAGTAAATGTTGGAGTGATGCTAATGTCTGGGAGGAAGCGTGATCCAGCCAGAGGGAATGGCAAGCGCAAAGGCCTGGAAATGAGCCTGTGCTTGGCGCCCTCAGAGAAGTGTGGCTGGCGGGCTGGGCGAGAGGAACATGATGGGGTTAATGTTAATGACAGTGGTGGCAATTAACTGTCAGAGACCTAGCCTGCACTGGCTATGACACACGCACTGATTCACTTCATACTCACCACCTCTTAATACTCCCATTTTACAGCTGAGGAAATGATGGCATTAGCAGACTGGATAACTAGCCCATGGTCATACAGCTCATGAGTGGCAGAGCTCGACTTGAACCCAGGCAGCCTGGCCCTGGGGTCTTAAATCTTAACTGCCCTTAGATGGTGAGAGAGGCTGCCAGGACACCCCCAGTGAGCAAATGCACTAATGCACAGATCAGGACATTCAGTTCTTTGTTCATTTGTTAACTAAACAGTCAATTGATTTCCATCCCCATGTCTGTATGTCAGCAGCCTCTCCTGTGCACCTGCTCTGTGGATAGCTTTGTGTTTGAGGGGACCATAGGATAGTGGACAAAATAACCCTTACATGGATGGGCCAAGTGCTTTCTTGGATTCTTATTTGATCCTCACATTATCTACACATATTATTATTTTCCCATTTTACAGATGAGGACACTGAGGCACAGAGGACCTTGAGGACAAAGTTAAGTTGCTTGTCCAAGGTCATGTGACAAGTAAGTGGTGGAACCAGGGCTCACAGTGGTCCTCAATTGGGGGCAATTTTACACTCCCTGCCCCCCAGGGACATTTAGTGATGTCTGGAGATGTTTTTAGTTGTCACAGCTTGGTGTGGTTGCCATCTGTGAGTAGAGGCAAAGGATGTTGCTAAACATCCTACGATGCACAGGACAACCCCCACCACAAAGAATTATCTAGCCCCAAGTGCCCATATGGTGGCAGTTGTCCTGACCGAGGCTGAGGGACTTCAGGTCCCAGCTGCCTGCCCATAAAGCCACCCTGCCCAGGATTTGAAGCTGCACAGCCCAAGTTTGAATTTTAGCCCCACCATGTATTAGCTGTCTGAATTTGGGTGCCTCTCTGAGCTTCAGCTTCATTGTCTAAGCAATGGGCGTATCAGTCCCACAGGGCATATACAACACCGAGTTTACTTTCATGTCATTCCTTTTCTTTTCATTTAGAGAAGTCTGTGGCTTCATACATTTTAAGAGGACTTTGAGGTTCTTCGCTTGGGTAGAACTACATGGCTCTAGCAGCTAGGGCCGTGAGAGCTGAGACTTGGTCTGTCTTGCCCACCACTGTTTTCTCAGGCTGGAACAAATCTGGCACAGAGTAGGTGCTCAATAAATGTTAATTGTCTCTCTGCACCTTGGTCTCTCTGTGTCTCTCTCTCTGTCTCTCTCTCTCTCTCTCACACACACACACACACACACACACACACAGTCTCAGGTGCTGTAATTGAGTGAGTAACTCAGCAGTTTGCACAGCGAGTGCCAGGGTCATGTTGCCCGTCAGTGGGTGGTGTTCCCTATGCCTCACATCTGTGGCTGGAACTAGCCTGGGAGCTTATCAGTCCTGCACAGCTGGAAGTCCCACCAGAAGTACAATCATCCTGTAACACATCTGAATGCTATTTTACAACTAGCTAGTGGTCGTTCACAAACCCCGGGGGGAGTTAGTTGTAGCCTGTCCATGAGAGAGATAAGACAGTCCAGGTGGGGAGGGGTCCAGGGACTCCCCTGAGTCACCCAGCCAGAGAGACTCAGACTGAATTTGAAGGTGGCCTTGACTCCTGTGCCCTAGTCACCACCTTTCCACCTGCCTCGTCTCACCCTAGTCCTGGCTCTGTGTGACAACGGAAACAACCTGTCTGTCCCCCATTCTGGGTTCTGTGACCAGTTGGTGAGACAGGACATAGCAACTTGTAGAAATACCGGTTGTCCCCAGGGAACAGCAGGGGCTCCACAGGCATTTCCACCTGTAGGAGGTCTCCCCATGTGACCTTTCCAGCTTGGTAGCTTCACAGTAGCTAGACTTCTTGCACAGCAGCTCAGGGCTCCAGAGTACATGCCCCAGGGCTTTCTTGTTCTGGTAGATGCTGAATCTCCCTTTACAACCAAGCCTCCATGAACCACACGCATTCATTAGAAGCAAGTCCCTAAGGCCAGACCATATTCAAGGGGAGGGAAATAGACTTCACCTCTTGATGGGAACAGTGTCAAAGAATTTGCACAAGAGATGTTTTACATTTTATGTTTTATTTGAAAAAGTATTCTGACGTAATTTCAGACTTACAGAAAACTTGAAAAGTAGTGCAAAGAATTTCTAAATACTGTTACCGAGATCCCCCAGACATCCATATTTTACTCTATTACTTGCTTTGTTCCTCTCTCTCTCTCTCTTTTCTGAATAATCTAAGACATGATACCCATTTACCCTTAAAAACAAGGAATTCTCTTATCGACTCTACAGATCTTATTCAGATGTCACGATAATGTCCTTTATAACAAAACAATCTGAGACCGTGTGTTGTGTTTAGCTGTCATGTCTCCCTAGTCTCCTATAATCTGCAAAGTTCCTGCCTCTTTGTCTTTCATGAGATTGTGCTTTGTGAAGAGTACGTGGCCAGTCTCTTGGTAGAATGTCCTTCAGTTTGGGTTTGTCTGGTGTTTCCTCCCAATTAGATTCTGCTGTGCATACTGGGCAGGAACACCACAGAAGCCATGCTGAGTTCCTCTCGAGTGTCACATCAGGGGCAGGTGCTGTCAATTAGTCCCATTACTAGTAATGTTAACTCTGCTCATGGGGTTATGGTGGTGTCCACTGTAAAGTTACTATTTTATCCTTTGTAATTCCTAAGTACCCTTTGAATACATACTTTGGGACTATGAAAATATCCTATTATCTCTCAAACTTTCATCCATTGGCTTTAGCATCTATTAGTGATTTTTCCCTGAATCAATTATTATTGTGGTTGCCAAACGGTGTTTTTTTAAAAAAAATTCCGTCATCTTTCTAAATGTACTGTTGGTTTTCTATTGTAAGGAAGAGCATTTATTTACATATTTATTTTCATCAGTGTAGACTCTTGGATTTTGAGTTTTTATAATAGGTTATAATCCTTTACTTGACACTGGTAATGAGATATTATTTTGACATCCCAAGTATGGGTCCTGGGGATGCAGGTGCCCCATTTGTAGGACAGTATTAATAACACAATGCTGGGTCCAGGGGAAACACTCAGAACATTGTTTCCCATTCTCTTCTAAAATCGTCTCTGCCCTCAAAACTCTCAGTGGACCGAGGGTATTGGCACTCCACCAGCAGTGACAGAATAAAGGTCACAACCAGCGTTTGTGGACCACATATTTTGTGCTGTGCTTTATATACTGCTTCTCACACAATCACTGCAATATTCTTGGGAAGCAGGCACCATTATCTGCGTTTGAAAGATGGGAAAAGGGAGGCTCAGAGAGGTTCAATAATTTGTGCAAGGTCCTGCTTCTAGTGGGGTTCGAAGAGCATCTATCTCCCTGGAGAGTCCCCCTTTTTGGGCCTTACACGACCCTTTGGAGGGACCCAGGCAGAGCACAACTCCCTCATGTATTTTGCCTGTGGTCTTCTCCAGGCCACACATCTTGGGGTTCTGGATCCATTTCTCTCTGGACCTGGCTGTAAATTCTCTCTCCATTTTGGCTCCTCTGTGCTGCAATGGCCCCCCAGCAACGGGTGATCAGGCCTCAGTCTTCTACACCAGGTGAGATCTGCTCAGCAGGGAGAGGGCCCCACCTTTCCACACCCTTGATAATTCCCAGAACTGGGAAAGCATGCCCAGCACAGCTTGGCAGGGATAGCACGTTGTCCCAGCTCATGTGTCAACTTGGCTCTGCTGGTAGTGGCTTCCTGGAGGCCGTTGAGGAGAAAGACTCTGAGGCTGCATTCTGGCCAATGACAATGAGGGGCCTGATTGATGGATGGTGTCTATTATGGGCTCGGGAGGTGGAGATGTTGATATGTTCTAAGCATTTGCCATGCTGGGCCTATTAGTAGTTCCCAACCCTGTCTGCCCGTTGAGACCACCTGAGGGTTAAAATGTTGATGTCTGAGGCCCACTCCAAATTAGTTGAATCAGAATTTCTGAGGATTAGAGCCTAAGCTTTGGTATTTAAAAAAATCTGAATGTGTTTGAATGTGTAGTCACAATTAAGAATCACCATTGGCCTACACTATCATTAGGCATGTTCCAAATTTATCTGCCTTGATCCTGCCTTGCTTCCTGCCTTTGCTACAATATTAAATGGGCTCTTACTAGCAATGACTACATCCAACGATTCTCTAGATCTCTGACTAGCTTGAATTATTTCTTAGACATTCTGCCACATAAAAGAATTTAAATGGCTAGTCTTTGTGGTTGATGATCTCAATAGTAAACCAACTCCAACCTCACTGCAGATGTGGCTAAAAAGTTCTCATTGATGGAGAACCTTAGAGGTCTTTTTATGGAAGGAAAAATAGTTCAGTGGGCCAGGCTATAATATTTTGCCTCTGATTCTCAGATTCCCCATTGGTAAATGGGAATACAAAGTAAATGAGGAGTATATAGTGAGTACCTAATAAATATATGTTGAATGAATGAATTAGTAGAATACAAAATTAAAATAATTGTCTTGTTAAAAATCTAGAAAAAACAGAGAAAGATTTAGCAGCTCACCTATGCCTGTTATGCCATTGCGCATATGGGAGCAGATACTCTATCTCTTTAGCTTTATAGGCTCCCAGATAGAGAGGAACTATACTCTAGGAGCTGTGTATAAGGAATTATTACTTGATGCAGAAGGGGGAGGAAACTTTTAGGGAACTTGGGAGGGGATGAGTGTTTTTTGCATGTGGTAGGGATGTGAATCTCTGGGGGCTGGAGGCCAGGAAATGGCCTCCAGTGATCCTGCCTCCTAGTATTCACAGCCTTATATTATCCCCTCCCCTTGAGTGTGGGCTGAACCTCATGACTTGCTTCTAATGAACACAATATGGCAAAAGTGATGGACAGCCCCTCTGAGATTAGGTTACAAAAAGACTATGACTTCCATCCTGCTTGCCTTTTCTTGCTCTCCCACTTTCCTGTTCTGAGGGAAGCCAGCAGCCATGCTGTGAGCTGCTCTACAGAGAGGCCCAGTGGCAAGAACCTGAGGGCGGGGGGGCCCTCTGGCTAGGAGCCAGCAAGGACCTGGGGCTGCCAATAGCCACATGAGTGATCTTGGAAGTGAAGCCTCCCTCAGGTGAACCTTCAGATGAGACCACAGCCTTGGTTGACACCTTGATTGCAACCTTTGGGAGACCCTGAGCCAGAAGATTCAGTGAAGCTCTGCCTGGGCTCCCAACCCACAGATACTACCACATAAATGCTTGTTCTTTTAAGCTGCTAAGCTTTGGGTTAATTTGTTACCAAGCAACAGATAACTAATATAGAAGAAAAGGGAGAGAAGAGCATTTATTGAGCGGTTCACTATGCCCCGGGTGCTTTGTAGGCCTTTTTCCATTTCATCCTTAAGTTAACCTGGATGAAAAAATTGAGGTTTAGAGATATGCAGGGTGAGTGCCAGGGGCAGGACTTGAAATCGTGACTGTTTGATTTGAAAGTCTGTGCTCATTTCTCTATTCCAGGATGTGAAACAGGAGACATTTTCTGTGTTTCTAAAGTCAATGATAGAATGACTAATGCTGTTGCTAAAAAGTTTGCATAGAATAAGTCATTATTAGTGTCCTTAAACCCAGCCCCCTACTGTTGCTAACGCCCTATGCCTCCCCAGCCAAACATACCACCAGGGTACATTTGCACACACACTGCACATGCACACAGATGCCCACACAATACACATGTACCCAAGCTGCATTTTAAGCACGTGAGCATGCATATGCACACATAAGCACACACCAGCACACATGTGTCTTCATAACTACCTCTGCCCTCCTTTTCTAAGGAAAAATCCTTTAAGATAGTCCATACCTAAATAGATAGATATTCAACAACGTTTTCTATCCTGAATCAAAATGGCCACTGTCATTTTTTTTTCTTTAGCAATTTTCCATATAATTTAAGCAAATTTGAAATCTGGCTGGGGACTTCACAAATCATTTTTGTCCACTTCCCTTATGACGCAGAGGTGGAAATTGAGGCCCACAGTGGTTGAGGCATTTGCCCAAGTCCCCCAGCACGGTGGCGTGAACCAGAATCCAGGTCTCTCGACTCCAATGCAGTGCTCTGTCTGTGGTGCTGTGCACCTTCAGCAGGGGACACTCCTGGTCCTTGGAATCCACTTCCAAAGGAGAACATGAGGGCAAAACAGTTCATGCCCTATTGCTCTTTCCATGTAAAAGAAGTTGGTGACATTTATGCTTTTCTCACAATATGCCCTGTTAAGATGGAACATTGCTGAGTTGTTTGTGGATTAACTACAGATGTGCAGGGATTGTAGGACCCTGATTAATTCTCCACTGAAAGTGTAGAGAATGTTAATTTACAACTGACAAATGTTAGCTCTTATGAGGGGGCAAAACAGCATTTCAAAGACCTGGTTTTTGTTTGTTTTTGGTATTTCATAGAAGAGAACAGGCCCTTCTGTGCAAAGTGGCAGGAAGCCATTTTCAAAGAAGAGCAAAAGGGAATTTAAAAATGGGTTGAAAACGAAATCAGAGGCGCTGGGCCTTTGTTGCTGCAGGCTCCTCCCGCAGGGGGAGAGGCTGTCAAAGTGCAATCAGTAATTTAAGCAACGTCCTCTCCCTGTCCCCCGCAATTCTGGTAAAATGATTTGGACATTTTAGGACAACAGAGAACCAGCATCAGGCCTGGAGGCAAGGGGCGTGGCTTCGAGTCCCAGTTGTGTGATTTTAAGCAAATGACTCAACGTCTCTGAGTTTGGTCCCCCAATCTCTAGTAATGAAAACCATCATGTTCTCATCACAGGGTCATCATCCATGTAAAAAAAAGTCCGTTTACTAGAATTTGCCCCCCAGCGGATGCCACGTTAGGACTGGTGCAGAGTGATGTTACTGCTTCTTCAGGGCCGCTCCGAGCAGGTCTGCGCACTCCCATTGTGTGGCTGAAGGTGCTGAAGTTCAGAGAGCTCAAGCTCCTTGGTCAAGGTCACACAGCTAAGAAGTGACAAGGTAGGGATTCAAACCCACTCCTGTCTGGCTTGACTCTATCCCACGTTGTAAGAATGTGGTGATGGTAAATTGTAAAACAAAACAAAACAAAACCCAGAAGCTCTGAAGATGCGTTGAACGTCCACTCTTTGCCCCTGTGCTAGGGGCCCAGAGTAAGAGATGGATTAGTGTCATGGTCTCTGCTTCCATGAACCTGCTATCATGTCCTGCGGTGCCCTCAGCGGCTTGGGAGGAATGCAAGCCTGGTGGTGGCCATGAGGGGGTCTGATACTTTTGATTCAGCTTTGGGCTGATGTTTAAGGTGCATTTGGGCCACCCAGGTGGGTATATGAGGCGAGGAGCTGAGCAGAGGTGTAGGTTTAGGACCAACACTATCAAAGATAATAACCAATACAGACTGACTGCTGAATCCGTGCTGAGCACTGTGGCAAGGGTTTCCATGTATCAACTCATACAACCTCACAATGATGCTGACATAGCTGCTGTCATTATCCCTGCTGTACAGAGCAGTGAGGGAAGGTGCTTCTCAACCACATGTAGGTAAAAGCTAAACCTCAGGGAGGGTTCTTGAAAGTCATCCCCGTGTTTTCCTATTTGGTGATTTACGAGCAATCTTGCTTCCGAAGCCCCCATATTCCCTCTATTTTGAGTCACTCAGTCTTGTAAGAGCCCCTGGTGCCTTTATTTTGCTTCATTTGAATTCTTCTGGACTCAGTGTGTGTCAGAAATATTCTCCCTGAGAGCTGGAAAGCATTTTTCTGGTGGCTGTGCTGAAGGTCCTTAGGAAAATACCTTTGCTTACCAACAGGAGGGACTAAAGCCTTAATTCTAATGTAAAAGACAGCAAGAAAGGAAGTACCGCTGCAAATATGGTAAGGGATGTGTTGACCTGTTCAGGGCACAGGTCTCCCAGCCCTGAGTCCTGTCTCTTGCATGGGTAGAGGGCATTTTCACACTCTCTGTCCCCAAAGGACCTCGGGGGAACCAAAGAGCACCCTGAGCACAGGGTCATGGTAATGACGATTTTTGGGTGCTTGCTACATGCAAAGGCTCTGTGCTAAACATTTAATAAACATTAACTCATTTAATGTTCCCAACAAATCCAGGAGGTAGGTACAAGTAATACTACCACTTTATAGGTGACAAAATTGAGGAATAGAGAGGTTCAGTGACTTGCCAAATGTCACACAGATCTGAGATTCTGACCCAGGCAGTAAGATTCTAGAGCCAACTCTTCCCACTAAACTCCTGCCTCTAATAGGGACATGGCTCACGCTCCCTAGGGCTGAGTCCTGGGGCCCAGGAAGGGTCCTCAGATATCCCACACAGCGATGTCACTGCTTGTCTCTGCTTGAACAGCCCTCATGAACGTCAGCAATCATTTGAGGTTATTGAGAGCATTTTTCAGACCATAACATTGTTATCCCAAAGCTGCTCCCCAGACCACTCCCACCTCCACAGCCCTGTCTTTCTCCCGTAAACTTGGTCTGTGGTTCTGTAATAATAAACACAGGGGCCTGGTTCATTTGGATGCAGGAAGTGAAGAGGATAACATGAACAGGGTTGAGTAGACGCCCTGATCCTGATCTGCTGAATGGGGTTACCCACGCACTGCTGTAAGGATTAGATCAGATACTTTATATAATGCACTTAGAATAATACCTGGCACATTGTTAATACTCAATTAACTTTATATAATGTATTAATCAGGCTTTGTTGTGATAATGCTACACTAAAAAAATCCCCAAATCTCAATGCTAACAACAACAAGCATTTACTTCTCACACTGATAGGTCAGCTATGGCTCTACAGAGCTCTACTGGGCTTGGCTAGATTCAGATGGGCTCGGATCTAGGTGGTGACTTGGGTTCATGTTTGCTTCACCTGGCTTTCATTAGAGGACCCAGGAAAGTAGCAGCAGCTATCTGAAGCATGCTTATCCCGTGTTGGAGGAGGATCACAAGAGGCCGTGTCAAACCATGCAAGAACATTTAGTGCCTCGGCTTGGATGTGGTAGTCATTGCCACTCACATGCCATTGGCCAAAGCAAGTGCATGGCCAAGCCCAGTGTCCATGGCATGGGAAGTACACAACTTCCATGGAAGGCAGGGGAGAATAAATGTTTGCTAAATAATAATACAATCCTATAATATACCATAGTTTCATCAAACATTTCTTAAGCGCTTCATAGCTCTCAGGAAGTGCTCCCAGAACCAGGGATTCAGAGATGAGTCAGATAGCATTTCTGTCCTCAAGGCACCCCCACTACAGAGTGTGGTCACTGCAAAGACAGAGTTGCCCCAGGACAATTTAACCCCTTCTGGGGGCCAGAAAGTACTATTTTAATTCTCAAAATCTCCCCATAACCCAGGTATCACTATTCCCATTTTACATACAAGGAAACTGAGACTCAGGCAGGTTATGTCATTTTTTTTTAATCTCGTGGCTTAAACAATGGCTAAACATGGAACCAAACCTTGGTGCAACTGTCCCAAGGTTCTGCTCTTAGCATGACCACTCTGGACTCAAGTATGTAGGCAGAGACAGCAGAACCAAGATGGAGACTGACCGAAAACTCCTGTGTCTTGGTAGGAGCCTGTCTTTGGTCCCACGTCCATACGTGTGCAAGCTGTGGCCGACGCATCTGCAAGCCTAGACTTTCACAGCTAGACTAGTAACCTCAACCATCTGAATGGAAGATTCAGGTTATCACTGCTGATCCAGTGAATCATCCACAAGCTGCTTTCTGTGTTGCCCTGTGATGCTCAGTCCAAGCCCAAGTCAAATGCCCCCTCCTGAAAAACTTCTCTGATCCCCTGGCCACGAGTTTCTGCCTGTGTTGCCTGTCCACAGCACCAGACACTTTTCTTATGGTGCTCTCTCCATTGTTCTACCATCTTCATATATGTATCTTAGGCAATCACTGCTCACAGAAATCCCGTATTTATTCTATATTCTATCTCCCCCGTCCCCAGAGTCCCAGCCTAGTGCTTGGCACTGAGCAGGGGCTAGATGGAAGTGTGTGGAATGAATGAATGACTCCATTGGAAAGAGAGCAGATGAGATTTATTTTTATTTCTATCCCCTGTCTAGTTCTTTGGAGGGATTTTAGCCAGGATAAGTCTGGTGCAACCAAGCACCAAGGTATCCAAGGGATGCAGGCACAGAGGGAGGTAATTGGCTCTTTGCATCCCACAATAAACGTTGGCTGTGGAATGACATTGTCTTTTTATCTTCTGAGAAGTGACAGGAAGCTCCCATGTTCTTGTGTTTCATTGGCTGGCTCTAGTCATTAACCTAAATACTCAGCTTATGCAAAGCACTTAGCCCAGCTGATTTAGAAGGGGCATCTTCCCAATCAGTGTAGAGCATTTGCATGGTCACCATATCCTAATATCCACTACCATCAGGGCCTGCCAGAGAAACCTGAATGTCCTCATGGATTATTTATAACCAAATCATAGGAGGAATTATTATGTAAAGAGGGTTGTTTCCACTCCCTCCTTTGTATGTCAATCTACCCATTTTATTTAATGCTTCTGGCTTCCGGTGATTAGACATAATGAGTGTGACAGGGCTTATGAACTGGAAAGTGCTAAAGGCAAAGGAGTTTTGTTATTCTTATCCTTAGAGACAAAGAATCCCAGAGGTAAAAGAGGACTTAGAGAATTCTGGTCTAGCTGTCCCACGTTACAGATGGAAAAACTTGAGGATCGAAGAAGTCATTTCATTGTTGAAGTCAGGTTACTTTATGAAAAGGGCAGGGATTTAGAAATCTGAGTCCAGTTCTAATTCAGGCTTAATCATGTATAAAACGTGTGATTTTGATCTCGTTGCTTAGTGTCTCTTGGTCTGAGTTTTCCTTTCTGGAAGATGGGGAGACTAACACGCATTCTGTGATGATTAGAGAGAAAGTGTGTAAGTAGCTGGGTATGTGGAAGTTGCTGCAGTGAATGCTATAGTAAAAGAGTTGGTGCAGAGTTACTGCTGTCTTCCCAGCACACCACACCGCCTTCAGCTAGCCAACTGCAGCTGCAGACGGACAGGTTCCTGTGTTCCCTGGCTCTCAACAGAATTCATTTCGAGTTTTCATAAATACAAGTATTCGGGATCTTGTGGGGGTTCTTGTTTCTCTCAACAGACAGAAAATGCCAGCAGGAGGAGGCCAAGTGGAGCTAACAGAAAGATAAGAGTCTCACCCCATGATCTCCATGACCTCTTGGTCCGTCTGTGCTGCCAAAACCAAATACTTTAGAATGGGCACTTTATAAACAACAGAAATTTGTTTCTCACAGTTCTGGAGGCTGGGAAGTCCAAGATCGAGGTGCCAGCAGATTTAGTGTCTGGTGAGGGCTCACTCACTGCTTTAAGATGGTGCCTTCTTGCCATGTCCTCACCTGGTGGAAGGGGTGAACAGTTCCCTTGCATCTCTTTTATAAGGTCACTAATATCCCATTCATGAGGACTCTGGCCTCGTCTTAATCACCTCCTAATATTATACTATCACAATGGTGATTAAGCTTCAATATGTGGATTTTAGAGGGACACATACATTCAGACCATAGCAATCCCCATTCTTTGATATGAGTCACCAGCACTTTCTCAATCTTATGTAAACTCCTCTGCAAATGCAGCCTTGTGTGCTCCATTACAAAGAGATTATGCCCCTCCCCTCCATAGCAGTTCTGGTGAATCCCTAAGTGACTTCATGACCTACAGAGAGATTTGATAGATTGTATTATTGCACCAGGAGTGAGGAGCTGCCAAAACACAAACCCTAAAATATGTGGCATTGGCCCTAGGGCCAGGAGGTTGTCAGCAGAAAAATTGTTACTGAAGGAAAAAAGATTGTGATCTATGTTATGCAGTGGTGAGATATTTGGTAAAGCTGTTATGTGAACAACTTGGAAGGCAGATGATGAAATGAAGGAGCTTGCAGCTTAAGGTAAAAAGATTGGGAAACAGAATGTTAGTAACATGTCTTGGTTGCTACTGCAAGAAAGAGATGAGCTTAGAAAAGAATTGGCTAATTTGTAAACAGGTATAAAAAGAAATAGAGTCCAGAAATTCTGGGACCTATAGGGTTGAAAGATACAATTGCTTCTTATCTCCAACAAGTAAGAGGTAAAACTGAGATGGCCTTTGGCAAAAAATGCCAATTAGAAGTCATGGCTAGGACTTAAGCAAGAGTGCAGCTCTCTTTGTTAAATCATTGAATCAATTAAGTTAGTGTCTAGTAAATCCTTCAAGTGGACAAAAAGACTTAGGAAAAAAAGAACAAAGGCATAACTGTCCCTTAGAACTGACAGCCTACATACTCATACTAACATTGAGAGGGAAAGGCATATGCCTGAAAGGATTGTGCTGGGGAAGAACACCTTTTAAATTTTTGAGAGAGTTGTACTTCCAGAAGAGCTCCCAGCCCTGTACTGTTCTAGACTGATAGTGACCCTTGGTCCTCCTAAATTCTATGTGCAGGAGGCCGGCTGAGAAAGACATGTGGTCCCCTGAAATGGCATATTCTCCAATGTCTTTTTCAGAAGTAACCAAAGAGGAACATAGGACTAGGAAGAATTTTCCAAAATTTAGAGGGAAGGGCCACAGAAAACAGTGGACTGGAAAGTGTTCTGAGAGAGTAGCTGGTTCTGTGACCAGGGCATCTTCAAGAAACATTCTCTTTTCCAGAGTAGGGGCCTCACAATGTCCGCTCTGCCTGATTTCAGAACTGCTATGGGCCAGAGACTGCTACATGCCTCCTACTCTTCCCATTTCTGAAAGAGAGCGTCTATTGAAGTCATCCTGTCTCTGTGCACGGAGGCATGAATCTTCCTCAGCCCCTTGGCCTTCTCAACCTCAGGGTTACGACTTCTGTAGTCACTGGTCTCATTTTCACAGTCAGAGTGATTTGCTCTTATATAGGTGATTTTTTTTTTTTGGCTGATGAATTATATGCGCTTAGCACACAGTAATGTGAGTTATTGCTATTATCTTGAAAACTTACTTCCCCCCTCTGGGCCTCATTTTCTTCTAATGTAAAGTGGTAACAGTCCTACCCCTGGGACTTCAATGGAATGAACAGATAGGATTGTGGTTATGAAAGTCCTTTGACAATATTCAAAATTTTGTTTCTAGGGAGACCACTGTTACATGGTGCTTGGTATCACACTGGTTAAGAGGGACCATTGGTTGGTGTATCAGCTTCCTGTGGCTGCTGTACAAAGTACCTCAAACTGAGCAGCTTAGAGCAACAGAAATTTGCTGTCTCACAGTTCTGGAGGCTGGAAGTCCAAGATCAAGGTGTCAGCGGTGTTTGTTCCTTCTGAGGACAGAGAGAATGTTCCGTGCCTCTCCCCTGGCTCCTGGAGGTTTGCTGGCAATCTTTGGGGTTCTTTGGCTTGTAGGTACATCACCCTGAACTCTGTCTTCCTCTTCTCATGGTGTTCTCTCTGTGTGTATGTCTGTCTCTGCTTCCAAATTTCCCTTGTTTATAAGGACACCCATTTTGCTGGATTAGGGACTCACCCTAGTGATTTCATCTTAACTTTATTCCCTCTGTAAAGACGCCATTTCCAAATGAGGTCACATCCTGAGGTACTGGGGTTAGTACTTCAATGTATCTTTATTTTTGGGGAACAGAATTCAACCCTTAAGAGTTGACCACAGTGGAGAGAAACCTTTGTAAGAAACCAGGCACAGTTGTAAAATTGGACTGATGAGCCTTTGATCCCTAAATCCCATCTTCCCCTTGGGAATTCCCTCTTCCTCTGGCTTTCCTCATCTCTCTGAAGCACCCCTACCTCCCTGGGCTTACCCCACCAGGCTTTGATTCAATCATCCATTCATAGCCTTGGCACAAATATGCCCTGGCCAGGCCATCACCTGGGTGAGACCCTGATTCTTTTTTCTGCTTGTCTAGCACCTGCTCATCCTTCAGGGCTCTGCTCAAATGTCACCTCCTCTGTGAAGTCTTTCCTGACTATCCCTGAAATGGCTGTATAAGGCACCCCTCCTGTGGTTCTCTGAACCTGAGCTCCCTATCTCGCCACACTGATTCCACTGGCTGCCATCTTCTGTCTGTGCCTACCGTGAGGGAACGATGCTGGACTCCTCTCTGACCCCAGTGCTGAGCGTGGGGCTGGGCCCAGAGTGAATGATCGGTGCACAGCTTTCATTGAGTATGTGAGGTGCCTGCTGTGCCTGGGCTCCGTGATGGAACTGCAGGGTGGGTAAGACGTGGCCCATCAAGTAGAGGGGTGGGGTCAGATGCTATGCTGGTTTGCGCTCTCCTGAGAGCAGAGCCTGATGCAGGTGGTTTATCTAGAGGTGACCCCGGGCAGCAGGAAGTGGGGCTGTGGGGAGAGTAGATGGGGAAGGAAGGGGTGGGGGAGATTGTGGAAACACCTACAGTTCTCCACTCCTCCTATAAAGTGAAGGAGTCCTTTTTCCCATGCCCTGAATCTGGTCTTGGCCATGTGATTTGCTTTGATTTGATATTAGTTGTGTTCGTTCAGGTCTTCCAAGAAGCAGATGCCAGGACAGGATTAAATGTGCAAAGCTTTTATTAGGGCAAAATAGCTGTGAGAGAAAATGGGGCCAGACAAGGCTGGGGTGCAGGTCTAACTCTGACCGAAGGACAGAGGGAGGATGGTCCTAGAGTGGAGTGTGGTTTAAGGAAGCTTTGGCAAGACTCCAGGCTGTGTCCTTCAGCCACAGTCAGCTGTTAGAGGAGTTCCATGTCTCCCAGGAATTGGCCTACCTCAGTGTCCCAGCCAAGCTCAGTTACTAGCTGGGAGCAGCATATGGGAAGCATGAATGCAGAGTAATGCTGGATTTCAGAGGGCCACAGCTGGGCCCTAGGTAAGGGTTTTAGGTTGAATTGTTTCCCCCAAATTCATATGTTGAAGTCCTAACCCTCAGAATGTGACCTTATTTAGAAATAGGGTCATTGCCAATGTAATTTATTAAGTTAAGATGAAGTCATGCTGGAGTAGGGTTGGCCCCTAATCTAATATGACAGGTGTCCTTATAAAAAGGGGAAGTTCGGACACTGGCAGGATAGAGGGAAGATGATGTGAAGACACAGGAAGAAAACGACCATCTATAAGCCAAGGAGAGAGGCCTCAGAATGAAACCAATCCTGCTGACACCTTGATCTCGGATGTCCAGCCTCCAGGACTGTGAGACAATAAATTCGTATTGTTTAAGACACCCAGTTTGTGGTACAGTCAGCCCTCCATACCTGTGGGTTCTGTGACCTCAGATTCAACCAACCAATTCAATCAAATATATTCAGAAAAAAATAGTAACAATGCATCAATAAAAATAGTACAAATAAAAAAATACATTATAATTATTATTTACATAGTATTTACACTGTATTAGGTATTATAAGTAATCTAGAGATGATTTAAAGTATATGGGAGGATATGCACAAGTTATGTACAGATGCTACACCATTTTATATCAGGAACTTGAGCATCCTTGGATTTTGGTGTCCTTGGGAGTCCTGGAGCCAATCCCCTGTGGATACCGAGGAACAACTGAACTTTGTTCCAGCAGCTCCAGCAAACTCATGCAGTCAGCCACAGTCCCTGTAGCTGGAGGTCTGCCAGGTGCATTGTTACAGCTGCCACACTAGCTACCATGACACAAGTAGAGGCTTGGAAGGCATTTGCAGACTTGTGTCTGTTGCCTTTGGAAACCATGCTTCTACCATATGCATGGGACTCATGGCTCAGTCCCCTCTTTCACTCCGGCTGACAGCCAGTCAACCACCTGGCAGGTGAGCGAAGCCATCCCAGACCAAGCATCTCTCAGCCTCCACCACCATCTGACCACTGACACATGAGCAAATCCAGCCAAGATCAGCCTAGCTCCTGGGCTACTGCCTGGTAGACTCATGTACCAAATACAATCTTGGAGTGGTTTCTTACCGCAGTAGCCGTAGCTAACTGAGGATAACTATCACCTCATGGAGGAAACACCAGTGGAGGGTATGTTATTGAGCTGGTTACTGCTGGGGGTTCAGCCCCGCTGGCGACACTAGGAAGCCAAGGAGAATGTGGTCGACATCGCAGCTGTGAAGCTCCAGAAGCTGAGGTGCTTATACAAGGAGTCCCATCCCCCATTTTTGAGACTTATTCCCGCAGACATCAACTCTGCTGAACTTCTGGGCTATGGGGCTGAGCCAGTTGCTGTAGTTTCAGAGAAAGTTCTGAGGGGAAGAGTTGAGAGCCGCAGAGGGCCCTTGAGAAGAGAAGTCATCGGTGTGCCTGGGAACCGTCCACTTGGTGGCAGCTGCAGTGAGACCTGGTGGCATCTCCTGCAGGTGATGGACCTAAGTTTCTATGTTACGCGACATGGACAGTGCCACGACGCCAAAGGGTGCACGATGACGTGGGGACTGGCTTAAGAGAATCTGTCTGAAAGTGCCACGCAAACTGCTGAACACAGTGCCTTGTAATGGCTACTCTGAACCCAACTCAGGGGGTCACCGAGCGCGGAACATTTCAAGCAAGGCAGGGGGAAAGGACAGACTCCCAGTCAACTGATCGGAAGCTATGTTTGGGCTGCAGAGCTGGGAGCTCTTCTCCCTCCCTCTCGAACTGCTCCCTGGAGGAGGCTGCTTGCTTTACTAAGGGTGACCTTGTTCCTGCTTTGCTAACGACAGGGATCATCAGCACGAGACAAGTGCTTATTAGCCAGGCTTACTTACTCGGGACCAAATTTTTTTAATGGCCATTCCAGTAGAGGAATAGAGATGTGTATATATATTTGATTAGAGACAAGGTATTCACGGATTAAAGGGTTTTGGGAAAATATTTCCTAAAAATGCTTTTTTTTTTGAACTAGAGCTCATAATGAGAAGTAGTAAATTTCCCAAGTGTGCTTGATCACAGAATCCTTTCTGAAAGATCCCAATTAGCTTTCCCAGGAATTCTTTGTAGACACTGGACTGCAGGAATTAATCTCACACCCATTTCCTCAACAGGTATGCGGTCTCAGAGGAGATGAAATTTGCTTGGTGAGTACATTGGCCTGGGAATTGGAAGGTTTTGAACCTGGGCCTGATTTTGTCGCCATCTTGCTTGGCAAACCACTTCTGCTCTGTAGGTTTCAATCTGTCCAATTCCCTCTGTTTTCTCATCTATTAAATGGGGCTTATAACAGTTGAGTTGTTTGAAGATTAAATGTGAGTTCACAGGACATTCTTAGGACAGCCTGGCACATATGAGCTTTAGGATGTTATTGTGAGATGACGATTTTGATGGTGATGATATACCAGGCTTTGTGTTGATGATTTTACTCCATCATCTAATAATATTGTCATTTATTGGTTGTGTATCTATCATGAACTATGCTAAATGCTTTTAATATGTTGTCTATTTAAATCCTCACAGTAACCTTAAACATAGGCAATATTCTCCCCATTTTATAGATGAGAAACTGTTACATGAAAAACTGAGGCTCAAAGAATTTATGTTACTTTCCCCAGGCCCCAAAGCCAGTAGATAGCAAAGCCAGGATCCAATCCCAGCCTGGAACCTCTGTCCTGCTGAAAGAGTATTTCACTGTCCACAATGCAAGACTGTGGAAACTTATGCTGACTGGTACAGAGGCACTTTCTGTCACACGGAGACCTCTTACTCTGACTAAATATTCTCAGCAGCACTTGTTATTACTTGCTACTAAATTATGTGGCTGGGCATGGTGGCTCATGCCTGTAATCCTGGCACTAACGGAATGCCAAGATGGGAGGATCGCTTGAGGCCAGAAGTTCAAGACCAGCCTGGGTAACATAGTGAGACCCCATCGTTAAAAAAAAAATTATGTGTCTGTGGTCTGTCTGCCCTCTAGAATATAAGCACTGGGAGGACAGAGTTGTTGACTGTCCTTTAACTATGGTGTCCTCAGTGCCTAGAACCCAGCTGATACATGGTAGGGTCTCAATAAAGAACTGTTGGATAAATGAATGAATGATAGACTTATTATTAATAAATGCCTCCTGCATGCTTGTGAATATGTTAGATCCTATGGATACAACAGTCACCAAGATAAACTGTATTTTTGTGGTTCTAGGGCAGGATCTAGGTTGAGAGAGCTGAACACACACGTGGAGTTCATTGGGGCTTGGTTTCCTGTTCATAATGTCTCCGAATGGCCAGAAAGCTATTCTCCATTCTCTTCGACTTTGGTTCCTCACTTCTGTCACCCCTGGGATGCTCAGCTGCTGGTCCGTGATCTAACAGAAGGACCACAGGAACATGGTGGGCCATGAAATCTTCTGCTCAGAAGTGACGCATGTCACTCCACTCCACGCTTGGCTGGGCAAACGAAGCCACATGATCACTTCCGAATTCAACCGTTCATGAAAGTCTGACCCTCCCTCAGGGAGGGGCTGTACGGTCAGCCCATCATCCGCAGGTCCCAGGCGATTTTGATAAGGGAGCTTCCACTCTATCTGTCTTACAGGACTACTCTGCAGATTAAATAGTAATAGTAATCGTTAACAATTATTGTGTGCTGATTAAGTGTTGAGCACTGTTCTGGGGCTGTCCATGCAGTAACTTAATATATTCTCACGGCAATCCCAGAACGAGGTGTGAGTATTATCCCTGTGTCACAGATGAGGAATGCAGAGGTATGGCAGGTTAAGTAACCTGACCGGAGTCCCACAGCAAAGTACGCGGTGGAGTCTGGCCGTGAACTCAGGCTGTCTGGCTGCAAAGGCTGCTCTTCAGCATCACGAATGTACAGCAGGTGTTCGGCTCAGGCTGGGAGCAGTCAACACCCTGCAAATCTTTTCCACCCTCTCGTGTGGCTGCACTGGAGAGAGAATACTGGAGAAGGTCCCTTCCCTCGGAACAGTAACTGTGTAGGTGGGCGGGGGAGGGGCGGGGAGCGTTGGGGGGACGAGTGTAGAGAGCCTCGCTTCACGGTGACCTGGGAAAATGGGCTTTCGAATTCCTTCAAGATGCTTCTTTGAAAAGCTGGAAAAATGGCGCCCTGCTGCCTGGCTCTCAGGGCAGGCGACAGCCGCTTAAAGGCCGTGCTGAGGCTGGGTGTGGTGGCTCACGCCTGCAATCCCAGCACTTTGGGAGGCTGAGGCAGGAGGATCGCTAGAGGCCAGGAGTTCGAGACCAGTCTGGGCAATAGCGAGACCCCATCTATAGAAAAAATAAAAAAATGAGCCATGCGTGGTGGTGCACACCTGTAGTCCCAGCTACTCAGGAGGCCGAGGCAGGAGGATCGCTTTTGAGGTTGCAGTGAGCTATAATGTCACTGCATTCTAGTCCAAGCAACAGAGCGACACCCTACCTCAAAAAAAAAAAGGGGAAAAAAGGGTTGTGCTTGAACTCAAAATAGCTTTTTTGGGAGATGCTTGAACTGGCCAAAGAAGCATCTGACAGGCTTTTAAGACTCTTAAAGACTAGAAGAGACCAAACTCACTGATTTCTTCCTGAGCCCCCTTCTCAGACCACTTTTTCAGCTGACATCCACTTCTGGCCGTTCAGGTGTTTGTGTGTGGTTTAGGGTCTCGGTACAGAGGATGGGCCTCATTTCGTAAAATAATCCCAGACCCAAGTGGCCGTCCCGCTGGCTGGTGTGTGGGTGGAGGAGAGAGATGCCATGCCATGGGAGAGAGGCGGTGGCCCCTTCCCAAGGGACCAACTTCAGGTGAGGTCCCCTCACCCCCACACTTGCCCAGTGCTTCCCTCTGGCCTCCGTCACCTGCCACAGCCCTCCTCCCACATGGGGCTCTGATCACGTTGAAGCGCTGAGTGTCGGCACACAGCATGCTGTTTCATGTCTCCATGCCTCTGCTCGTTCTATTTCTTCTAGAATGCCCTTTCCCCCTTGTTTATCTCACGGATCCCTACGCTCCCTCAAGGTTCAGCTGAAATGTCTCCTCCTCCAGGAAGCCGTCCCTGATCTCCACCACATTCCCTGCTAGCACTCGGCCAGGTGCCTCTAGTTTGAGCTTCCAAAGTTCATTTTGAGACCTGCCACAGACCTTCCTCATCTGTTTATGGGCTTTCTCCCCAACAGACCTGAGCTGTTCCTAGCCGGGGCCATGCCTCTTGCTCCCTTGCGTTCCCAGTGTGTGATGGGTACTTATCAACTGAATGGCATTGATTAGAAGTCACTCAGACTCCACAAGCTCAAATAACCAGAACTGACTTGCAGGAATCTTACTGACCTTGCAAAGGCCAGGCCGCCCCTTGTTGACCTCAGGCTTGATGGAAAATTTGGCCAGAATCCAAGATCCCCCCACTCCTTGGCCAGCTGTCAGGGGCCAGGACAGTTTCTCTAAGTAGAGGTGCAGATGGGGCTGGTCAAATACATGCTTCTTGTTTTTCCCTGGGCTCTGGAATGAAATCAGAGCATAGCCTCCTAGGGAGCAAGCTAGACACCATGGTCCTTGGCGAGCCCCCTAAACTAGTCACCCCCAGGCCTTGTTTCTTCCCTCTTTCCTGAGATTCGGCCATGCTGTGCCACCTGGCAGCCAGGTTGGCTCAAAGCCACAATGGAAGTATGGGCAAGGTTGCCGTCCTGGGAGCCCCTTTGCCATCTCTGGGCTGGTGGCCAGCTCCACGGCTCTGTCCTTAGCCAGGTGGAATCAGGGCTGTGGTGGTGTCCTTTGGAGCAGGGGCCTGCTTTCTGGGCCTGTGCTTACTCCTTTTCTAGCAGCTATGCACAGGCCCCTTTCCTCTGGCTGGGCCTTTTCTCAGAAAACCCATGTCCATTTTGATGAAGTTCTCTGTCTCCTGGAGCCAGCACCTGTCCACCCTCATTGCCCTCGGTAATGAACCTGCACACTCCATGCCTGTCCTTACGGCACCTTGATCATGTTGGGACTTTAGTGCACAGGATTTGTCTTTTGATGACATTTTGCCTGCATCCACCATAGTGGGGACCTCCCAGCCTTCAGGGGCCACTGGTGTTGACCAGGTGATGGGCACAGCTGGCAAGGACTTAGCAACTTTGGAGTCACATGGACTTAGAGGTCAGTCTTAAGTGGGAGTCACAGCAGCCACTCTGGGGGAGGGCACAGAATATCCTTCCCACCTCTAAGCCACTGGCCGAGCGCTGCCTTTATCCCGGCGCAGTGTGGACGCTGCCTACTGTCTCTCATTTGTTCTTCACAACAAACGGCTGATGTAGGGATAGTTGTTTCCACATGAGGAAACTGAGGCTCGGTGGGGCTATGGAGCCTGGGAGAAAATGCACCAAAGCTGCCGTGGGGGGCCAGCCAAGGCCAGGTGACCCTTGAAATGAGACTTGGAGGACAGCTAGGAGTTTGCCAGGGTGAAAGAGATGGAAAAGCATTCAAGGCAAAGGGAAGAGCACATGCAGAGTCCTAGAGTGACAAGAGAATGAGGCATGGCCAGGAATGGCAGGTGTGACGGGAGCAGCATGGGCAGAGCGGGTGCGGGCCACGGTGGGACCCCTTCCGCAGTGGCTTGAGAGACGCCAGCTATGGAGCCTTGGTGGTGGTGCAGAGGGACACTGTCAGTGCCCAGGCAGGGGGAGCAGCGGGGGTGGGTGAGAGGACAGGGACGCACACTGTCAGGACGTGGCATCGTGAGCACTTGCATGCCGACTGCACGTAGGGGCGGGGAGAAGACAGCAGAGTCCACACAGCCCTCGGGTTTCTAGCCTGGGCAGTGGAGTGAGGGCTGCCGTTCTCCGAGACGGGGCGCACAGAAGGAGAAACAGTTCAAGCACCGAAGGTGAGCTCTGGTTTGGACATGCTGACATGCCGTGCCTGCGGGTGTCCAGGTGGAGACGTCTAGTAGGCATTTGAACATAGGTCTGCCGCTCGGAAGGGAGTTCGGGCCTGGAGACACACACCCGGCAGTGTGCAGCATGTACCGTGGGAACGGGAGATATGGCCCAAATCCACGCATTTGGATGTGCGATGGGGCGAAGGCTGAAGATGGTGCCTCTATAGGAGCAGGAAGAGCGCAGTCAGCAAAGGAGGCGGACACAGACTGCTGAGGGGCAGCTCCCTTCCTCTGGAAACCTTTCCAGTCCACCAACCTGACCAGGTCATTCTTTTGCTTTAAGAAGCACTCAAAGTTTCCCCAGAGGCTCTGGCAGATTTTCCAGAGTGTTCTGTGGGACGGTAACAGGTAATCCATCCTCCTGGCCAAATGGGTTTGGAAGGGGAGGTTAGACAATGTTAAACAGGTTTCTTCACTGTGGGACCTCTCAGAACTTTTAATATGCTAATGTGCTCCATGACTCTCTGAGAGAGTTAGTGTAAGGGGTTTCCCAAACTCATTTGACTGTGGAACCCCTCTTCCCCAGGGCTCCTGGGGGCCTAGGGTTTCTAGAAGTGCACTTTGGGAACAGCTTGCCTTCAGCACAAAGCCCTTATTCCCCAACATGGAAGGCAAGGTCCTGTCTGCTTCTTGAGTCTGGAACCTCCCTACACCTTCCTACCCCCCTCAAACCTCACATGGTCCAGCCACATCAGCCACATGCATGTTCCCCATGTGCCACATTGTCACACGTTGTAGGGCCTCTAGGCAGCAGCTCTTTCCGCTTTGCTGGACAGGCCCTTTCCCTGATCTGTGGCTCCCTCCAGTGAAAGCTCACCTCCTCCAGGAAGCCTTCTCTGATTCTCTTGGTTGGGTCGGGTGCCCTGCCTTCATCCCACGGTGCCCTGTGCTTCCCTCCATGACAGCACTCCCTTGTCACACTGACACTGTGCACTGGCACCTTTCTCACCAGCCTTCACTGGCACGGGGTGTGCTGGGTTCAACTCTGTATTGCCCGTAAGGGCCGCGTGCTCAATGCTCCCAATTGTGGTTTTTGAGTTAACAGAAACAAGGAGAGAGGCAGAGACAGAGCTGTGGGTGAAACTTCTGCTGGAGCGATATTCGTTGGGGTAGCTGTTGTCAACCCACCAGCAACTCCTGACATTCTAGAGTCTATCCAGGCACTTTCTCATACACTCTCTCACTTCCCAAGATTATAAGTATGGTTCTACATTTAAAAGAGAGACTGTGGAATTCTTCCACCAGAGTCTTACGCCCGCAAATAAAGACAACCCACACTCGGGAGGGAGCCTCATGAATGCGGTTTTGAGAAAGGTTTGTTTGCTCCCCTTTCACAACGTGCTTCTGACATGAGCAGCAGTATGAGCCCGGAGGGAATACTGTCTTTTGGCTTAGAAATCTCTCCCCTCTGTCTTATTAACTTGAAGTCAGGGCTGCCTTGCACAATCCCAGAGGGCTCCATTCGCACAAAAGAAGGTGCAACGCAAGGACTCTTGCTTGGACCAGCCCTGGGCAGTATGAATTCCTTCTTGTATCAGACATCAGGGTTTTCACAGCAGCCCTGCAAGGGGGAAACATTTGTGTTTGGGTCAACTGGCCTTTCTTGGGAGGCCTGTGATGCAACTGAAAAGAATGATCCTAATTTTTGCTGTACATGAGAAAATCCATTCATTGTCTTGACATGATGTGGAATGGTAAAATGTACATTCGACTAGGGTTTAGAGCATTTGGACTCAAATCTAAACTCCATTATTCGTCAACTAGGAAACTTTTGGCAGGTCACTGATGTCAGACTCAGTTTTTAAATTTTACAAATGGGCAAATAATCCCCACCTTAGCGTTCCTGGTGGGAGCGGAGTGTGATCCCCAAGGACGTCGGGATTGGACAGGCTGCTGTCCCGGCCCAATCCTCGTGGCTGCTGGGGCTCGCTGGAGCGTTAGCGCTGGGCCCAGAGGCCGGGGAAGAGACTGGTTAGTGGGGCCTGGCAGGAGTGGGCTTGGCTCTGAGTAGCCAGATGACATTTCCATTCAAACAGAAACACTGCTGACCACTGGGAGCCCTGGCTCCAGTCTCCCTGTGTATTGTGGCCGAGAGAAGGCAGCAGAGAGGCTTGGGTAGAGGAGGAAGCAAGCAGCCAAGCACATTCCAAACAGCCCTTCAGCCTGGCCCGTGCGGCTCATGACGGCCCTTGCACAGCCTCTATTGGGGTACATCCTTTAACCTCAGTGAATCCCAATTTCCTCACTGGTTCGGTAGTGAGACCAACACCTACACTGGCAGGGTGTCATGAGCATTAGAGATATTTCATCTTAGGCACTCAGCACAATGCTCAAAAAACTATAGATGTTGCTGTTACTGCTAATGGTTTTAACTTATGCCGACTCACACAACCTTAACCTATCCACCCTCACCAAGTTTTTATCCACGTGGTGTGTTGTTAAGCCTGGTCTCCCCATCTAGACTTATGCATAAAGAGATCATTTTGCTATTCCTATATTACTGTTCTCTGGCCATCCAATCTAAAGTCGCAACCCTAGACACCTCCTAGCACGTCACCATGTTCTAACTATTTGTACTGCGTTCATCACCATTTGATTTTTTGGTGGCCTATTTATTTATTTGATTACCTATTTCCTGTCTTCACTTGCATTCCAGCTTCATCATAGAAAGCTGCAAGTTTTCTGTCTTCTCTACCACCTTATCTCCAACACATACAACATGACACAGCACACAGCAGGGTTTGCAGTCAGTGTTCTGTGAATGAATGGATTGTATTTAATGAGTGGTAAGGAGACATTTTCTGGGTTATCGTTGCCAGCTGAGACCACGGGTGAGTCATTTTTCTAAGCTTTAGTTTCTTCCAAGATAAAGTAGGAACAACAGTGCTTAGAGACAGGCACAGCATGAGCTTGGGCATCTCCAGCGAGGCCTCAGGGAGACTCCTTAAGGGATAAGATTTTGGCAAATTCACCACAGTATGGCCTTAGTCTTCCAGATGAAATCTTCTTTAGTACCTGAGAATTAGTTGAATCTGGGGGTGATACACACCTACTAGTCTCACAAGAGACTGATCTATAAGCCAGGCGTGATAATTTACTAATTTTTGCTATGAAAAATAGAATTATTAGGAAAAACCAGTGTTCAAATTGGTTTGATCAGTTTTCTGGAAGCCAAATTATAATCAGAAGGCTGCCAGGGGGTTATGGAATGAGAAATAGAGGCATGAGTTAATTGGTGTAAATATTTGCCATTTCTGGCACCTGGCTTGGAGAGTTACACATTCATTTCCAAAGTCAAGGGAGATCAGACAGGTTGAATCTATAGGTTGGGGCATCCTTGTCCTTGAGGGAGCCAATGGGCAATGCCCTCTGACACTCTGAACTTTACCTTTAGGTTCTCACACCTGATCATCATCCCCTTGTGATCAACAGAGACTGCCTTGGACTGTGCTAGTTTTAGCTTTGTCTTCCGAACACACTTTCCACCCTCTTCTTGTTCACTGGGGATTCTCTCCCTGAGTCTCTGTGGCTCTGAGAGAGTTGTCAGTTACATTACACTACTCCCTGCCCTCTCCCCTGCCCACTACTTCTGGGCTGAGCACATGGCCATGCTGGCCAATCAGAGCAACTAATCCTCCCGGGCCACTGTGATGGACTCAGGGATACATGTGTGACCTGAGTAGGGCCACTGTGAATCTTCATGAGGTTGAAATCTGGATGTTGGGGGTGGTAGATTGTTTGCAAAGCTGGCCATAGTAACTCCTCTGGTCCTGCATGCCCCTTTGTGATGTGGCTGTGGGTGCCTCTCATCAACAGCTGGAGTCTGTTCCCCCTCCCCTTGCATTTGGACTGGTCCCAAGACTTGCTTTGACCAATTGAAGAGTTTTGTATGAGTTCTGAGCCTCAGCCTTGAGAGGCCTTGCAGATTCTGTGGTTCTGTTCTTGCTCTCTTAGAACATTGCTGCCTTGCAAGCAAGCCAGGCTGGGGCCTCTTGGAGATGAAAACACTTCATGCAGAGAGAGAACATGGAGAGAGAGACACAGAGAGAGAGAGAGAGAATATCCCAGCTGTTCTAGCCATCCCAGCTGAGGCCCCTGACATGTGACTGAAGCCATTTGAGACCAGTCATCCCCAGGTGACACCACAACCACAAATGCCTGATTGAATCCAGGAGATACCACATGGATCCAAAGAACTGCCCCGTTGTTCTTTGTCTTGTCTGAATTGCTGATCCACAGAATTGTGAGGAAAAAAAATGGTTGGTTTTTTCAAGCCACTAAGTTTTGGGTATTTTGTTCCTCAGTGATGGATAACTAACACACTGGGAGAGAGAAGTTTTCCCCACTGAGGTAGTCAAGGTGGGGCCGCTGGAGGCCGCCGTCTTTGAGAAACCATCTGAAGAATAAGACGAAGTAGAGATAAGGAGAAGCACAAGGTGAGAGAGACAGGTTGCAACTTCAAACAATGTTATTTGAGCCCCTGAATCCAGCCAAGGCATGAGCTTACTAGACATCACCCTTACTAGACTTCCTAGTTAAGCAAGTGAAAAATTTCCTTCTTTTATTTTTAAGCCACTGTGAGTCAAGATTTTGTCACTGGCAACTGAAAGAGTCCTAAGTGATAAACACTTATTTGCTGGGTGTGTTATTATGTGCAATTTGGTTTCAGCCAAATTTTACTGGTCTGGTGACTTCCAATATCTTTGAAGTTAGTTCCTGTATCTCCCAACAATCCCTGATTTTTAATTATCTTATTCACAAATTAGTTTATTCACTCAGCAGCACTTTATTTAGCACTCACTATGTGCAAAGAGCTGTGGTAACTGCTGGAGATTTAGCAGGTAGTATGCCATATCCAGTGTCCCCATCCTCCACTCCAAGTTATTTAATTAGAATTGTGTTAAATTCCAAGAAGAAAAAGAAATGGGCATTATGAGAGTGTGCACATCCCCACAGTCTTTTTGTGAAAACCAAAGGGAATTGTAAGTATGAAAATAGTTAACGTGGTTCCAGCACAAACATATCTATTTTTCTTTTCATTCATGGTTTGAAACTATAATCCACTTCCTGAAGTACCTGCTCCCAACATTAAAAATATCTTTCTTTAGATGTCCTTTTCCGCATCTAGATCTTACATAGAATGCAACATTCTCAATTTTCCAAAGGAAGTGAGTAGCTGAGAAGTGCCACGTTTTTAAGACTGCTGTAAATTCAAGGGGCACATAGTCATGGAGCTGCTGGAGGTTTGGGCTCCAACACACTTCTGAAATACTGCCTCTCTCCTCACCACCCACGCTGCCTGCTGAGAACCCGAGTTCTTTTTTTTCCTTTGCCTTTAGTGCTTCCAAGCTGTAGTTCTTGGCTGAGACAAGCGTCAGTCCCCAAATGCTGTGATTTAATGAGAGGAAATTTACTTGACTTAATGTACAAATTTGCCAGGGGAAGTGATTTTGATAAGGATAATTACATCTACATCTTAGTGTAAATTACAGCAAATGTCTGAAATTGTGAGCAGCTGTTGGGTCCCTGTCACTCAATGTGACCTCTGTTCTTTGGGGTTCATAACCAGCTAATGAATGTTCAATGAGAAGGTGGCTGATTATAATGATCTGACCTCCCAGAGTTCCATCACTTATTCAAGTACTAGGCAGTATCAGAATTGGGCGTTTTCTGCATAGACCTATGTTCAGCCATAGATGGAAGATGTGGGGCAGGCCTGGTCCCAGGAATTTTTAGGAAGTGGTATTGGTACGACACTCATGGTTTTTCGGAGTCTAGACCCAAACCATCAACCAGCCTCACCCCCCACCCTTACCCTCATAGCTACCAAGCTTGTCCACACCAACAGTTTGCTGTTCTCTGAATATGCCATTTAGTTGTACATTCCCATGTCTTCATCCCTTCATCTCGAATTCCTCCTCCTCCTCTTCTCAGTGTGATGAAATCCTCCTATGAGATGCAGCTCACACGCTACCACTCAGAGCACCTGTCCTAATCACCCCAAGCCACTCATTCCCTCCTCAGGGCTCCCATCACATCCTCTTCGCACCTTTGCAATGGCAGTCATTTGTTCAGTAAATATGTCACGAGCACTTACTAGGTGCTAGGCACATGGAGTCCTGAGATCAATCCCATGCAGCTAAGGATCTCAGAGTCTAGTGGGGGAATGTGCCAGTGAAAAAATTCACAACAATCCTAAAGCAGTGATAAATCCACCAGTAAAGGTGAACAAAGGCTTTTGTGGAAGTCAAAAGGAAAGAACCTATCGCAGACTGGGGAGGCATCAGAAGAATCCTAGAGGCAGCAGTGCTGTAGCACAGTCATCAAGGATGAAGAGGAGAAGGGCCCTCTATGCAGAGGGAATGCTAGACTTGTGCTGGTTGTCAGTGGTTTGTCTTCTTCACCATTTTCTCAATGTCTTGAAGGTAGATATTTGTTTCTGCCATTTTTGCATTCTGATTACCTGGCACGGGCATGTGCTAGGTGCTCAACAAATGTTTGGGAGATAAATGAATGAGCCATTAATCCAAAGCATGTTAATTCCACTCTTGTTTGTGAGTCTGGACTCTGAGCAGTGTTAAAGAACTCACTGCATAATGAGAAAAATGCAGCCAGAAACAGTGGGTCTGCATTAGCTATCTATTTCTGTTTAGCAAGCCATGTCAAAAGTTGATGGCTTAAAGCAACAATAATTTATTATTGCTTGTGATTCTGTGAATGAATTGGGTGGTTCTGGTGCTGCTTTCTTCTGGGCTCACTTATATAGCTGCGTTTAGCTGGAGGATCACCTGGATCTAGGCTCAGGTGGGACAATGGAGACAGCTAGGTGTCTCCCTTTCTGTGGTCTTTCATCCACAAGGAAGATAGATTGAACTTCCCCACATAATGGCATTAGTTTCTAAGAGGGAAAGCCCTAGAGCACATGTGCTTATCGAGCTTCCACTTGTGTTACATTTTCTGATGTCTCAGTGGTCAAACAAAGTTGCATGGCCAAGTCTAGAGACAGTGTGGAAGTCTCTAGTATAGTGTGGAAGGGGATTGTACATGGGCAGGTATACTGGGAGGCTTGATTCACCAAGGCCATTATGACACAAGCCACCACAAGGCCAGTAGGTGTTGGGTTGCCACGTGGAAGGTATTAATAAATGGAAGTGGTACACACAGGTAGGGAAGCAAATCAGAGTCATCATTCTGGAGACAAGGTATGTCCTATAGCACAGTGGCAGGAGCACAGAACTTGGCTGGCCTTGGAGCTGGAAGAACAGGATTTGGATCATAGAAAATGAACTCAATAATATTTACTTGACAGGTTATCTCCAGCATCATAGACAATGATGTGAAAGTATTTGTAAACTTGAAAAGAAGAGAAATTAGCATTGTTAGGCAGAAAGCCTAAGTCAGCACCATGGACAGCCCCAAGACACCAGCAAACCTGCTGTGCATAGTGAATCCAGGACTGTGCATCCAGCTTCATTAGCCTGGAGGCACCTGTGCCCCACAGCAATACCTTGATGAGTGTCTAAAGAATTGGATTTACTTCATAGGTTCTCATTTGCCTTGGGCTCTTTCCTGTCATAACCTGAATGAATTAAGTTTAGGTTTAGTCATGAGTAAGAGAAACCCAAATAAGAGTAGCAAAGGCCAGAGGTAGGCAGCCCAGGTATGTTACAGCAGCTCTGCTCCATGAAGTCCAGACCCAGGATCCATACAGCTCACTGTCCTGCACTTCTAGGGCATGGCCTTCGACTTCATGGTCTAGGGTGGGTGGCCAGCACACCTGCCACTACATTTACATTTTTTCATTTGGTCCTCCCTGCAATAAAGGCAATTTTCCTGGGGCCTACTATGTTCTAGAGAGAGACTAAAGGGTGTTCATGTGTGGGATTAAAAGTCATCACTCTTGGGATTCTGAGGAGCAGTGGAAGAGAAGTTCTTCAGAACATCTGTGAGGAGAAGCAGCCAAGATGTATAATCTAAACAGTGGCCAGTCTGGGTTGGGGCAGTGTTTGAATCACGTAAAATTAGTCTAGTGATATTTACTTCAAAATAAAAAATAAATATAAAAAAACTTTCTCACAGTTTCTTCTCACATCCCAATAAAGCATCTTTTGCTCTAGTTGCCCACTACCCACTGTGGAGACAACTGCTCTAGGCAATCTGTATTAGTTTCCTATTGCTGTTGTAACAAATGAACACAACTCAGTGTCCTAACAGAGAGTAGAGCAGTGGTTGCTAGAGGCTGAGAAGAGGGGAGAGATGGAAAAAGTTGGTCAAAGAGTACAAAGTTATGCAAGACGAGTAAGTTCTGGAGACCTAATGCATGGCATGGTGACTATAACTAACAATACTGCATTGTATACTTGAAATGTGCTAAAAGGGTGGATCATGAGTGTTTTCACCACACATAAGAAGAAAAGGTTAATATGTGGATATGTTAATTACCTTGCTTGTGGTGATCATTTCATAATGCATAACTTATATCAAAACATCAACTTTTACACCTTACATGAATACAATTTTTACTTGTCAATTATATCTCAATGTAGCTGAAAAAAATTGCAAAATCTGGATGAGTTTTTGTCCTATTTTTATAAGTTTTCTGTAAGTATGAAAGTATTTCAAAATAAAAGGGTAAAAAAATGTAATAACCAGTGATATGTACACATATTTTGGTGCTGTAAAACAACACAAATTTATTATCTTCTAGTTCTGGAGGTCAGAAATCATAAAATCAAGGTGTTGGCTGGGATGCACTTCTTTTGGAGTCTTTAGGGGAGAATAACTTTCCTTTCCCTTTCTAGCTTCTACAGGGCACCTGCAATCTTTGTCTCAAAGATGTCCCTTCCCCATCTTTAAGGCCAGCAGTGTAATATCTTCAAATCTCTCTCTCTTTCTCTCTCTCTCCCTCCCCCGCCTTTTAAGGACCCTCATGATTACACTGAGTTTGCCCAGATAATCCATGTTAATTTCCTCAACTAAATATCCTTAACTTAATCACATCAGCAAAGTCCCATTTGCCATGTAAGTTAACATACCAACAGATTTGGGGTCTTAGGCCCTGCACGTCTTTAGGGGGGCATTACTCTGCCTACCATACTATCCATTCATTCATTTATTTATGCAAACAATATTTATTGGGCACCTTCTATGTGCTAGGAACTGTGCTGGCTGGATACAGTGGAGAGTCAAATAGACAAAGCCCCTGCCCTCCTGGAGCAGTTCATTTTTCTCGATAAGCACCAGCTGACCCCACCCAGAGTGGGTGAACATCTGCAACGACATGAGAGGAGTGTCTCATATGCTAAACACACATGCACAAACACATTCACTCACATAATCACACTTGTACAAGCGTCCTTGTCACTGCAAATGTTTACAATGGAATGTCCACCTTGTGTCCTTTTTCTAAATGAGTGAGCCTTCATTATAAGGAAACACCGCTAGCTGTCAGTGTCATTAAACAATAAGCAGGGAGATTTTTGTCCCACCAAATCCCTGCTTCTAGATAATTTTAGCTCTCTAACCTCCCTGGAAGCCACGGGTGACTCCAGTCTGTATTGCAAGAGCAGGAGCCAATCCCTGCTGCCAGAAGCCAAGCCCAGCCAGTTGCTGACTTTGCCTCTCCCTCCTTGCTTGCTGGTATTTGGTGGGGCAATTGTATCTCTTTCTTGCATTGACCAATGAATACCTGGGTAGGCACTGTTTTGAGTGACTGCCTTCCAGTGCTTCATTGCTTACCAAGTTTCCCAAACTGTAGGGCCAGCTGGGGTTGAGGATCATGGGTTCACTTGTCACCTCATTGTCAGAGGCTCAGTGTCTTGAGTTCCCTTTTTTGTCTGCACTCCAGAGACGGATGCTGGATAGTGGATGATGCTAGTTGTGCTGAACAGGTGTCCTTTGCAAGACTTGCATCGCCACTTGGCACTGTGTGTGGGGCCAGCCATCCTATTGTCCTTCTTTTATTTCTTCCTGGGTCTGGAACTTCTCCTCCTCTACCCATTTTACTCTCTCCTCTCCCAAGAGAGGAAGGACTAATTTTCTGGCCCAAGTTCTTTGATTGGGTGAAGTACATGGATTTAAAGCTGTGAGTATTATCAAAGAAAAGTTGCACTGGACAGATAAACAGGCAAGGAGAACGTTATTTAAAGCTATTGCAATAGGGGAGAGATTGAATCAACTCTGATTACAACAGGAGCAGATGAGGATTTATAGCAAGAGCAAGGTGAGAGAGTCAGTGGATGGAAAATTACTAAGAGAGACTTGGTTAGGTATTGAGGGGAGAGGAACTCGGGAAGAGGAACTTTGTTAGATACCAAGGGTGGGGGGATTCTCACTAAACTGGCTTAGCAGGATTCTTGCTAAAACTGGGGTTGGCAGGCCAAGGCCAAGGCCTAGTGCAGAAGAGTGCTCAGAGGAGCCCGACCAGAGTCTGGTCAAGGAGGGAGTCCTTGTCACTGTCACTGTTTTCTCTTTGTCCCAGGAACTGGCTTGCCACAGGATCTATGTACCCTCTGTTCCTCCATCCAGGGATGGCCTGGCCCCCATGTGGATGTGTTGGGGGTGGGGGTGGTGAAAAGCCTGCAGGTCTAGGTGGATACATTCAGCTCAGGGGTTCAATATTAGGAAATATGCCTAAGATGTTTTTTCTAGTACAGCTTCAGTAGGTGAGAGAGATGATATTTTGATCACTGCCCCAGTGGCTGTTGCTGTTTTTCATCCCCACCAGCCATGTATGGGAGTTCCTGCTCTTCCACATCCTTGTCAGCACTTGGTTATATGAGGATTTTCTATTTTACCCATTACAATAGGTTTGTTGGGGTATCTCATTACGATTTTAATTTTCATTTCCCAAATGACTAATCATGAACTACCTGTCTACATGCTTATTTGCCATTTGTATATATTCTTGGGTGGAGTGCCTGTTCATAGCTTTTGCTCAGTTTTTCAGTTGTGCGTGTGTGTGTGTGTATACATATATTATATATATATATATATTTTTTTTTTTAAGAGATGGGGTCTACACTGTGTTGCCCAAGCTGGAGCGCAGTAGCAGGATCATAATTCAGCTCCTGGGCTCAAGCGATCCTCCCACCTCAGCCTCCTGAGTAGCTGAGACTACAGGTGTGCGCCACCATGCCCAGCTGAGTTGTTTGTTCTCTCATTGTTGAGTTTTGAATGTCCTCAACGTGCTTTGGATACAGGGTCTTTGGTGGATAAGTGACGTGAACATGTGCTCTCCCAGCCTGTGGCTGCTCTTTTCATTCTTTTAACAGTGTCTTTCAAAGGGCAAGGTTTTAAATTTTGATGACGTCCAATTTATCAGATTTTCTTTTATGGGTGGTGTTTTGGTATTGTATCTAAAAACTCTTTGCCTAAATTTAACAGGATTTTCTCTTAAGCTTTTTTCCAAAAGCTTTATAATTTTGTGTATTATATTTAGATCTATGCTCCATTTTGAATTCATTTTTAAGGAGTGACATATAGTTGGAGTTTATTTTCTTGCACCATTTATTTCAGCAACATTGTAGAAAAGATTATGCCTTTGCATTTTGTCAAAATTCGATTGATCCTTTTTTGTGTGGGTCTATTTCTGGACTCTTTATTTTGTTCCGTTGATCTGTGTGTCTACACATTCACCAATACCACAGTGTCCTGATTACTGTAGCGTTATAGTACATCTTAAAGTCAGGTAATGTTAGCTCTCTTTGTTCTGTGTTTAAAAAATGATTTTGGCTATTCTAGTTCCTTTGTCATTCCACGTACATTTTAGAATCAGCTTGTTGATTTATACAAAATTTCTTTTGGGATTTTGATTGAGATTATGTTAAATTTATATGTAAATTTAAAGAGAATGATCTTTCAACAATAAAGTCATTCATTCAATGAACACAGTATACCTCTCCATTTATTGGTGTGCTTTGACTTATTTGATCAGTGTTTTGTAGTTTTCAGCAGACAACTAAAGAGCATGCATATGTTTTGTTAGCTATTTAATCAACTATTTCTTATTTTTGGAACAATTGTAAATAGCAAAGTTTTTCTATGTTTCATTTTGCAGTTGTTCATTGATAGAGCAGAAAAAGACAATGAATATCTGTGTGTTGATCTTTTATCCTGTGACCTTGTTAAGTTAGCCTTTTAGTTCTAGGAGCTTTTTTGTAGATTCTTTAGGATTTTATATGTAGACAATAATGTTGTCTGGGAATAGAGACAGTTTTATTTTTTCCTTTTCAATCTGTATATCTTGTATTTATTTTTCTTATCTTGTTGCATTGTCTTGAACTTCCAGTAGGATGATGGATAGATGGGTGAGAGAAAATATCTTTACTTTGTTCCTGATCTTAGGGAAAAAGCATTTAGTCTAGCACCACTAAATATGATGTTAGCTGTGTATATTTTAGATGCTCTTTTTCAGTTAAGAAAGTTTCTTTCTATTCCTAGTTTTGTTAGGGTTTTTAACATAGGTGGATTTTGTCAAATATTTCCCCTGTATCTAATGATATGATTATATGTTTTTTTCCTTTAGTCAGTTAACATGGGGAATTGCATTGATTGATTTTGGAATGTTGAAGCAGGCTTGCATTTCTTCACTTGGTTGTGCTACATTATCCTTTTTATATTGTTGATTTAATTTGCTAATATTTTGATGAGAAATTTTGTGCCTGTGTTCATGAGGGATATTGGTCTGCAGTTTTATTTTCTTGTATTATTTTTGTCTGATGTTGTCATAAGGTATCATAAAATGAGTTAGGAAGTGTTTCCTCCTTTTGTATTTTCTGGAAGGAATTGTGTATAATTAGTATGATTTTTTTTTCCTTCAGTGTTTGGTAGAATTTTCCAGTGAAACCATTTGGACCTGGAATTTCCTTTGTTGGAAAGTTTTAGCCATGAATTCAGTTGATTTAAATGGATATGGGACTACTTAGGTTATTTATTTTTTTCTTGAGTGACTTTTTGTAGTTAGTGTCTTTCAAAAAATGTGTCCATTTCATTTAAGTTGTTGAATTTATGGGAAGAGTTATTAATAGTATTATTACCCTTCTAACATCTGTAGGGTCTGTAGAGATATCACCTCTTTCATTACTGTTCTTGGTAATTTGTGTTCCCTCTCCTTCCCCCCACTCGCTTCCTCTGCCTTTCTCCCTCCTGCTCTCACTGTCTTCCTCTTCCTCCCTCCCTCCAACCCTCCTTTCCCCTCCTTCCTCTATTTGTCAGCCTAGATAGAGGTGTATCAATTTTATTGATCTTTTCAAAGAATCAACCTTTGGTTTTATTGATTTTCTTATTTTTTTCTGTTTTTTATTTCATTTATTTCTATTCTTATCTTTATTATTTTCTTCCTTGTGCTTGCCTGCTTTTTGTTTAGTTTGCTCTTCTTTTTCTAGTTTCTTATGGTCATAGCTTAGATTGTTTATTTGAGAACTTCCTAGCATTTAGAGCATGTAACACTATAAAATTCCCTCTAAGCACTGCTTTACCTGCATCCATAAAATTTGATCTATTGTATTTTCATTTTCATTCAGTTCAAAGTATTTTATTATTCCCTCAGAGATGTCCTTTTTGATTCATGGGTTATTTAGAAGTATGTTTTAAATTTCCAAAATTTGGGAATTTTCCAGATATCTTTCTGTCATTGATTTCTGTATGGTCAGAGAACATACTTTTTATAATTTTAATCCTTTTAAATTTGTTGAGGTTTGTTTCAACCAGTATATGATCTATTTTGTTCTAATATGATCTAATATCTAATATCCAAATGCACTTAAAAAGAATATGTATTTTCCTGTTGACACATGAAGTGTTCTGCACATGTCAATTAGGACAAATTGTTTGATAGTATTGCTTGGGGCTTCTATATGTTTGCCATTTTTTACTTGCTCTATTGATTACTAGGAGAGGAACATTGAAATGTCCAAATATAATTGTGGACTTGTCTAGTTTTCCTTTCTGTTCTATCTGCTTTTGTTTCATGTATTTGGAAACTTGCTTTGAGGTATATGCACATTTAGAATTTTTATGTACTTTTGGTGAATCGACCCATTTATAACTACATAGTTTCCTTCTTTATCATGGGTAATTCTTGTTCCAAAGTCTGCTTTTCTAATATTAACGTAGCCATGCCAGCTTTGATTCAAGTTTGCTGGATCTTTTCTCTTTCACTGTCAATCCACCTAGATCGTTGTATTTAATGTGGGCTTCTTGTAAACAGCATATAAATGGGCCTTTAAAAAAATTCAAACTGGATTGACAGTTCTTTCTTTCAGCGTTTTAAAAATATTGAAATATAGTTCCAGTCTCTTTTGGCCTACATGGTTCCTGATGAAGGATCTGCAGTCATGCAAGTCACTGCCCACTCTATGTCATGTGTTGATTTTCTCTGGCTCCTTTCAAGATTTTTTCCTTCATATTTGATTTTCATCAGTTTAATTGCAGTGTGTCTGGGAGTGGTTTTACCTGAATGTATCCTCTTTAGTGTTCACTGACCTTCCTGACTCTTAAATTTATGTGTTTCACCAAATTTGGGAAGTTTTCAAGTATTATCTCTTTAAATATTTTTTCTCCCTCCCCCTACATTCTTTTTCCCACAAGGTCACCTCTTCCTGTCACTCTGGACAGGGACAGAAGGGGGCTTTCTCTTGGAGCTTTTTGATGCCCATTACACAGTTTTGGAAATTGGTCTGTCCTGGAGTATAAGCCAGGAGATCTGGGAGGGGACAATGCAGGAAACTTCACCGCTGTATTAGCTGTTCTTTGAGTTTTGATTTCCCTCTTCAATTTGCCTGTTCTAATTTATATTTCAGAGTCCTCACATATTTGTATCATGATTCTGTCTAGGGTTTTTAGTTCTAATCAGTGAGAGAAATAAGGTGGAGTGTGCCTACTTCATCAAGCCAGAGCCAGAAGCTGGAAGAGTTACTTTTCTTTTAGTGAAGCTGAAAAGAAGAAATGTCAACCTCCACGGCTTAGAGACGAGGGAACAGGACTACTAATTTGACTAGAGATTCTTTTAGGGTCTGTGAACGGACACAGGAGCTGTAAAGGGTCAGTGCCTTTCAGTAAAGCACTAGAGCCTGTGTAACAAAGCTCACGGGAATGTCTGTCTCTCCGACTCACTGCTCCTCACTATGTTTTGATATCTGGAAAACAATTTTATACATAAAGAATTCACTTCGGTGGATATTAGAATATTAATAAAAGGCTTTGGAATTGAGATACTGCATTTGATTTGATTTAATACAAAGTGGAAAAAATAGAAGATAAGAGACAAGATGATTATAATTGTGTTTTATGTATTCTATGTTGACAACTGGATAAATAATAGGCCAAAATTTGACAGATTTATATAAAGATTAAAATGATAGGGTTAGGGAGCATGAAGCAGATGAGATTATGGGTGTCTTATTGTTTCATTTTTCAAAAGTTCCTGTAATGTGGCTGCTATGGCTTGAATGTCCCCTCCAAAATTCATGTTGAAACTTAACGTTCAATGTGGCAGTATTGAGAGGTGGGGTCTTTAAGAGGTAGTTGAATCATGAGGGCTCTTTCCTCTTGAATAGATTAATCATTCATAGATTAATAGATTAATGGGTTAGTGGATTCATGAGTTATCACAGGAGTGAGACTGCTCACTTCATAGGGAGAGGAAGAGAGACCTGAGCTAGCATGCTCAGCCCCATCGCCACGGGATGCCCTGTGCCACCCTGGGACTCTGTAGAGAGTCTCCACCAGCAAGAAGGTTCTGACCAGATGTGCCCCTCAACCCTGGACTTCTCAGCCTCCGTAACTGTAAGAAATAAATTCCTTTTCTTCACAAATTACCCAGTCTCAGATATTCTATTATAACCTACAGAAAATGAACCAAGACAGTGGCTCTACTATCTTTTCAAATGTAATAACATAAAAGAATAATTCCTGGCCTATTGCCTGATAGTCATATTGTTCCCTATTCTATTCCTGTCCCTTGTTTGGGGAGGCTTTCCTGATTCCCATCTCTGGCCCTAACTGTTCCTGCTGTATGTTCCTATGTTACTGTTTCCTCCCACCCCAGTACTGATGGCACCTTACTATCAATGCTTCAATTTTCCATCTTCTTTGGCAGACTTGGGCTTGTCTTCAGGTAGCAGCAGTGTATTTCTTGCTTACTGATATATCTTTAGTACCTAACTAGTGCCTGGTCCATGGTAGGTACATAGTAAATATTTGTGGACTAAATGTTCAAGTCTCCAAGTGAAATAGAACATCCAAAAGCTAAGATTTCTATTTTACACTTTATTTGGCTCTTTTGGTCTCAGGCACTTTTTATACCCACATATCACTTTCTCTCCATACTGACAAACACTGTCCACATTCTCCAGCCAAACCAAAGCTGGATGTCATGGTGCACTGAGTTGGCAATTAACCAAAGGAGAGGCCCAGTGATGAAAGAATATTCAGCAGGAAAGGAAAATCAGAACTCAGGTTTGGGCTAAGGCTGTCTTTGTTGAGAATGATTAGACAAAACCCAAGGGACTATGGCTGAATGGTGTTGCTAGGTCCAGAGTCTTTCCTTCATTCCTTCTATGACATACTAAATTCAAACACACTGGTGCTAATTCAAGTGCATTTTCATTTACTCATGGGCACTTTGAATGTATTTCATTTTGGAGGCAAGTGTAGGGAATCACCCAAATCAAAGCCATGCATTACAATGGTAGGCTGCAAATTGTTCCAACCAAAACAACCCTAGCATGTAAGGATTAGAAGAGCCCTTAAACATGTATATTCCAAACACCTTCCTCCAAACTTGACACTTAGATTTCCTTAACAACAGTCAAGAGGAGTAATCACTCAGCCTTTGCTTGAGCACTTCAAGTGACGGTGCATTCCCCATCATTCAAGGCAGCTCATTACATTTTCAGATAAAGCTCTCCTAGACTTGGCAAACGTGAAGTACATGTGCTGCCACTCACGTTCCCACACCTGTGGCAGACATCACCTGTTAATCCCAATGGTTTTCCCCACCAAGCCTAGGTTTAGCTTCAGAATCATTCTCAATATTGTTTTTCATTTGGATAGAGTTCAGTTTGCAGTCCCTGCCCCAGTTGTTGGAAAGTTATTTCTTCTATCTGCTTCTCTAGGTCTTCCACACATGGATCTTCTGCATGCCCTCTGTGAGCACGTGGGAGTCTAATAGTCTGCAGTGAACACAGCTTCAGCCCTGGAAGTCCTGAGCCCATTCCTTGGGAACAGCCTGGGAAAGGCAAAACCTGAAGGCTAGTGGGTTGGTATTGGGCTCTCCTAAGCCTAGATCCACAAAGAAGAGCCAAAGATTGGTAACAGGCATTTGTTAGGTGATATGAAGAGTCTTTCCACTGTATTCTGAAAGCTGACACCCAGGACCAAGCCAAGGGTCACTGAGGCGTCAGGATCCAGGTTGAGGACAGGTCAAGGCTGCTTATGACTAGAACCTCAGTCTGTGACCCATTGAGTCCCCTATCAGAATAGATTAGTTTTCTTTGTGAAAGCATTCAAATGCTATCTTCCCAAGTTCATTTTGAAACCATGAAGAAGGCAGGTCAACAACCGATACAGAGGAATGTTGCATCTACTGAAACATAGGGTGATTCTTTCCAGCTTCCAGAAGAGTTTGGGAGATTCAGCCATGAATAAAGCCAAAATAGTTGTGATATTAGATTAGCACAGGTTTACTTTTAAATACTTAATCGTATAAGACTTGCATGGCTTCAATCAGTTTAAGCCTTCCAAAAATGGGGAAATCTTTGGTTTCCTGAAATGGTGATATCATCCGTTTAGATAATCTTGTTTTGGACATAATTGTCCAGTGTGGAAGAGGAGTCTGGCTCAGGCCTTCCATTTACCTTGTCACCAGTGACAGCTGAGTCAATTTTTTCCTCTGGTGGGTATGCTTTGTTCCTTTTGGCAAATGCCTGGCTGATTTCTGCATGCGTTTTGTTTTTGGTCTCAGGCAGGACAAAATACAAGTAGACAGCACCTGTGATACAAATTGTGGCAAAGACTAGGAAACAGTAGGTGTCCAGACTTTTCTGTGGAAAGACAGAGACAAAAAACATCAGTAAACTGGCTGTAAAACCGTCTCTGAACAGAATTTCTTTTATAGCTCCCCATTCATATGGCGATACCCCTGGACAAAAGACCACATGTGTGATTCTGGCTCTACAAGGCAAGTGTGCTCTACATGAGACGTTCTCACATGAGGTGTGAATAAATCAGCTTCAAACCCTGGGGAAGACAAGGAAATGGCAGTCTTTGTTATTATTATATTTTTTTTGCAAGTTAGGCACTTAAAATTAATCATTATGAAAGCAAAATGTAATACTTGTTGAGTATTATCTTTACCATTAACCACATTCTCTCCCCACTCCCACTGTGCACATGAGACAAGTGTGACATCAAAAGGGAAGAGACATGTCCCAGTTCATAAGAGGAATATGAGCACAGACCAGGCCAAGGTAACACCACTTTTCCTAATATGCAAAAGGTTGAACTCACTAATTAATACTCTGATACAACCTTGCACAAGTAAGAGAGACTAGACAAAAGAGAGCTGTTGAATGCAGTCACTCTGTTTTATGTATCCTGACTGATACTTGGACTAAAATAACACTGCCAACTGCGCTAGACTTTGAGCACCTCAGTGACTCACTTGCCTCCGTAGCTCTTGTGCCTTGCACAGTGCCTGGCTTGTAGCTGGTCCTCAGTAAGTGTTTGTTGAATAAAAGACTTTCTGGGTTCTAGCTGTCAGGGCTGGGACTGCATGCAACAGACATCTATTGATCCAAAGATAAGGTGACCCCATCTTTGAATGATACTTCCCAAGAAGTAATATCTGGATTTTAGGCAATTCCAGTCTGTTTTTTAATTTGACAAACATTTATTTTTGGAGTATAGCATAGTGCTTAAGAGCTTGATCTCTGGATCACACCCCGGATCCACCAATTACTAAATCTGAAACTCTTTGTGCCTCAATTTCCATGGTTGTAAAATGAGGAAGATAGTGGTACATATAGGGTTGTTGTAAGGATTAAATGAGATATTCCCTTTAAAGTGCTGCATGCAGTAGATGCTCCATGCCCAGGGGTGATTAGGACTGAGGTGTGTGCCTTCTACTTGTCAACAAAGATTTCATGAGCAGAGTGGACGAGTGGGGAGAACATGTAGTTAGTCGTGTGGGATTCAAATGCTGGCCCCATTACTCACCTGCTGTGCCAACACTTAGGATGTGCCATTTAAGACAGAACTTCAATTCTCTGAGCATCAGCTTCCTCATTTGTAACACAGTGATGAATATCCACATGTGGTTTTGAAGATGAAATGAGATCTATCCAATTTCGCACTCAATATCTCCTACTGCCCCATTTGCATGCTGAGTGGGCATCTGAACTATGAAGTCCAAAGCAGATCCTCTCAGCCTGCACCTACTCCTGTCTTCCTCATCTTGGTTGGTGGCACTGCCACCCTTCTGTGCGCTGAGGCCAACCGGAACACTTAGAGCCCAGCTGAGCTCCTCTTCATGTCTCACACCCATGTCTGCTCCCGCAGGAAATCATGTGGGCTCTGCCTTGAAAGATATGCTGAATCAGAGCACTTGTCACCACTTCTACCGCTGCCATTTGGGTGCAAGCCACCATCACTTCTCGCTGGGATTATTGTAATAGCTTGTCAACTGATTTCCCTGCTTCTCACCTTGTCCCCTTAAGATTATTCTCAAGAAACCTTTTAAGTGATCCTTTCAAGTAACCAGACTGATCCTTTTAAGCAAAGGATAGAACTTGTTGCTCCTCTGCTCAAAACCCACCATGACTTTCTAAGTCACCCCGAGTAAGGCCAAAGTCCTTACCACGGCCTGTAAGGTCGCTGACTATGTGGCCCCCTTACTTCTCTGACCTCACGCTCCTCGCTTCCTCTGCCCCAGCCATACTGCTGTCACGACTCTCCCCTAACGTCACGCCTCAGGATCTTTGCATGTGCTGTTCCCTCTTCCCGGGAGGCTCCTCTTTTTGACGTCTGTGTGACCTGCTCTCTCACTGCCCTCGCAAAGGTCACTTTCTCTCTGACCCCCCTTTCCTAAAGGCCCCACAGCCCTGCTTCTTTGCTCCTCAAAACACTCGCTGCTGCGCAACATTTCGGTCTGTAATGACCTGTGTGTTAGCTCTCCCCCAGCCAGGGGGTAGGCAATCTGAGGGCAGGAGTTGTCACTATTCTTGTATTCCCAGAACCTGGACAGTACCTGATACATAGTAGATGCTCAATAAATGCTATCGAATACATGAAGGCACTGAGGCTCAGGGAGGCCCCCTGCCCTACCCCAGTCTACACATGGTGCTGTCTGGGACTTCTCTGAGCTGCCACCTGCTGCTTGGCTTCCTTTCCCAAGATACCTGATGAGTGTCACCAGGATTATTCCCATAGTTTCACAGAATTCAGTCAAGAACCCATGGCTATTGCAGCCATCCTGGGAAAGGACACTTGTCCCCTCCCTCAGGAGTCTCATAAACAAAGTCATGGGAAGGCCAGGGTGAGAGGCTTCTCCTCCTGGGCACAGATTCTGCCCCCTTAGCTTCCCAATAAAAAGCCCTGCTGGGTCCCTGCTACTATCGGAATGTGTCCCCCCAAATTCATGTGTTGGGAATTAAACCTCAATATGATAGTATTAAGCAGCAGGGCCTTCAGGAGGTGATTAAGTCACTAGAGTGAAGCCCTCATGAATGGTATTAGGGACCTTACAAAAGGGCTGGGGGACTGGCTAGGTCCTTTTTTCTTCCAGGTGAGGACACAGCAAGGGGCGCCATCTTGGAAGCAGAGAGTAGCCCTTGCCAGACACAGAATTCGTGGGTGCCTTGGACTTTCAGCCTCCAGAACTGTGAGAAAATAAATTTCTGTTCTTTATAAATTACCCAGTTTGTGGTATTTTGTTACAGCAGCACAAATGGACTCAGACAGTCCCCTTCCCTCCAAGGGAACTGCCCTTATGGGGGCACAGAAACTTCAGCAGATGCATGCTCACCATGTCCCCTACCTTGTACACAAAATTAGGGGCCATGATCCTAATTATTGGTTCTGCAGACAAGGGGCATTGGTGTAAGGGCACTGTGAGTCAGGCTTAAGGAGGAAGGAAAAGGAAGGAACTTAACAAAATGAACATTGGCTCTGCCCAGTTATGGAGTTAGATCTTTTGCCTGCATGCTCCTTTGCTGCCTCTGAGAAATAGGTCTATTGGATCCCCCTTTACAGAACAGGACATCTAGGTGGAGTGTGGTCGTGTTACTTGCCCAAGGTGGCACTGCTAGGAAGTGGCAGGGCTGGAGTGAAGCTCCCTGAGCCACGCTGTTCCTTGCTGGGATGTGCTAAGGGCTGGGGAGAAGAGGGACAAAGTGGTGATAACAGTGGCCACTGTTTGTTGATCACTTGCTGTGTGCTGTCGACTGACCTATTATCCACACCAACTATACGGGGCAGGTGCTGTTTTACAGGTGAGGAAACCGAGATGGGTGAAGTTATCTGTCCAGTTTTTTGGGCTATGAGGAAAGTTTAAGTGTCAAATCTGGCAGTCTGACTTCAGAGTCTGTGTTCATCATGTCGTGTTCACTGCTTGGAGATCAAGGACAACAGAGAAGACCAGGAGAGTCATGGCCAAGGAGTCAGTGGGGGGGAAAAACCCCAAAACACAAATCCTCAGGCTACTCCAAGCCCAGAGGTTCAAACAAAACGTCAGGGCCGGAGCTGGGCAAGGACGGATGGGACAATATGGCCAGAAGGAGGAAAATGGGCTCTGGGGCTGACCTCAGGCCTCCCTGGCTAGGATCCGGAGCAGCTGAGGGATGTTTGTTGACATCTGCTAGAAATTATTTCATGCCAGGGATCGTGCAACAACCTGGTGTTGTTGCAAGTATGTGATTGTACTGAATCTGAGAAGAGAAATGCACTTTTAAGCACCTCCTGTGTGCCAACAATATTACGATATTATATCATTTGATCCCCCAGCACACACTGCGATATAGGTATTTTTTTTTTCCATTTTAAAAAAGATGAAATTGGGGATTAGAGAGGTTCTGAAACACATCCAAGGCCACAGAGGGAAAAAACGGGAGAGTCAGGACTCACGCCAAAGCGGCTCTGTCCACTCTCTCTCTCGTGACTCCCTCTCCGGTGTGTGTGTCAGGGAAGGGGGCAAGTGGCTTGGCTATGGCCCAGTGCAGAGGTCAGAGGCAGGGCAGCTGACCCCCGAGGTCCTGGGGGTCTCCCGGAAGCCCCAGGGAGAACCGAAGCAGTAGAAACCTTATAGACGAGTAGAACCTATGAGGTGTAGACGCTTGGTCCTCCCATCCAGGTAAGAGCAATTGGCCCCTTAATAAACTGCCCTCTCCAGCTTACATAAAAGCCACTAGCTCTAGTTATCACTTCTGTAGATATATCTTTCGTGTTATTATTATAGAAATGGTCAGGAAAATTTCCATATTCTCCGATTTGGAGAAAAAAATTCTTTTCAGAGTACACTATAATGCCAAATTATGCTAAAAATATAAGGCAATTTTGGCAAAGTACTACTTCTAGGAAAAGGTCCTTGACATGAAAGAACAAGTTCAGCTTTCTTCTTCTATTTCCAGTTATCTGAATTGTGTGAAAATGTAGCGGCTTCCTTGAACAAGGTAATAGTTGAGAATAGGAACGGAGTTGTGAGCTCCAACAGATCAGGCCCCTGGCGTGCTTTGCGCGTCGGCGTTGTCGGGTGGGTTGAGGAGGGGCATGGCATTGCCTAGAAATCTAGTCACAAAAAACAACCCACTCTGGAGGTGACAAAATTATAACCTAATGTAATTATAAGTTAAAAGCTAGTCATTGGTCAGATAATCCAAAGCAAAAAAGCGTTCTGAGTTAGAGGGAGTAGTTCCTGCAATGGTGGCCTATAGCCTCTGCAAGAGCTGACCAGAGATGTTCTTCCACACTGTACTTAGAAAACCCCTCTTCATCCTTCACACTAGGTTCAAGCATGTGCTTCTCTATGAGACCTTTTGGCACACACCTCGACTAAATCATGCCCCGCTGTGTGTGTGGCGGTTGCATCCTGACTGTGGTCTCCCCGAGGACATGCCACTCCTCTCCAATCGTGAGAGCTCGTCACCATGTCTGGTGTGGACTGTTTCTTAAATGAGTTAGTTGTACCACATAATGATGCCTCTTCTCCCTCTCCCTGGGCTCTACACAATGTAAATAAGCGCATCTGGGGACAGGCTTGGCCAGCTGGAAACCTGAAAGTCATCCTCAAGACCTCCAGTCACCTAAGGAGTCATGTGAGATCTGAGCCCTTCCTTTTACAGCCCCCTACACTAGCCTCTTCCTGGCATCTCCATTCTGGAAGTTTGGCCCAGGGGCTGGCAAACTTTTTCTGTAAAGGGCCATGTGGTCTCTGCCAGGATCACTGGATTCTGCTCTTGTGTGAAAGCAACCACAGATGATGATGCACAAGTGAACGTGAGTGGCTGTGTTCCAATAAAACTTTATTTACAAAAATAAGTAGTGGGCCAGAGTTTGACCACCCCTGTCTAATCCAGGGACCATTGTCCTTTACCTTACCTGGTGTCCCTCAAACTCATGGCCTCTTCCCAGTCTGTTTACCACATGGCATCCAAAGGGGTCTTTCAGAAACATTCCTTGATCATGCCAGCCCACTGCTTAGAACTCTTTAATTGTCTCCCATTGCTCTGGGTTTAAGGCCACCCTCCTGCCCTGCCCTGAAGGCTCCTGTGCTTCACACTGCCTCCCACCTGCTTTCTGCAGAGTCAGGGCCTCTGCACTTGCTGTTCCTTCTTTCCCAACTCTTCACCTCATCACTTCCTATTCATCTTTCTGATCTCTGCCCTTGCTTCTGGGCAGTCTGCCCTGCACCCCAGACCAGCTCCCTCTGCCACGATCTCTACTGGTTTTGTCTGCTTTCCTTGGTGCACGGTAATCACATAGGCGTGTGACCACTTGATCAAGGATGGTCTCCCACCAGACTGTGTCCTCTGTGAGGGCAGTGGGGATTTTGTCTGGTTTTGCTCATCACTGAGTCCTGGTGCCTGGCACAGTGTGTAGGAGCTCAGTGGATGTTTACGCAACAAACGAGTCAATCTATCATTGAGGTTCCCGCTTGCTACGGAGTGAATCGTGTGATTCCCCTCTCCCATTCATATCTTGAAACCCTAACCCTAGTGTGACTGGATTTGGAGACAGGGCTTTTAGGAGGCAATTAAGGTTAAATGAAGTCGTAAGGGTGGAGTCCTAATTATATACAATCCGTGACCTAATAAGAAGAGGGAGAGAGAGCTCTCTCTTCATGAGCATACGCCAAAGAAAGACCACGTGAGCACCCAGAGAGAAGGCGGCCATCCACAAGCCAGGAAGAGAGCCTTCACCAGAAACCAACCCTGCTAGCACTTCATTTGTGGACTTCCAGCCTCCAGGACTGTGAGAAGATAAATTTCTGTTGTTTAAGCCACTCAATCTGTGGTGTTTTGTTATGGCAGCTTGAGCTCACTAACACACCTGTAGCCCTGACATTCCATCATCTTTTGACTATAAATAATTATAAATCCTGGGCCTCTGCTTTGAAATAAAGGATATAAAATTGAAATGAGCAAATTCAAATATTTTAATTGCTATTGGGAATGGATAAGTCAAGAAGAAAGGATATTTTAAATGACTGGTCTTTACAATAGACTCGTAGCTAGGATCACTCTTTCCTTCTGTGGACAAGAGCTAGCCTTTGGGCTGTAGTGGGAGCATTCCTAATATGACTAATATTAGTACTGGGCCATATTTGATGAGGATGCTGTGCCAGATACTGTGCTAAGTTCTCTGTGCTCAGAGTTGTTAAACAGCTTGTCCATGGCCTTCCATTTGGTTAGTGTTAGATGCAACTTGAATCCAGTCTGGGTTCTTAGCCACTTTGCCAACTGGCTCCTGTGGCCAAGCTTTGGAGACCTGGCACGCCCAGTTATTTACACACACCTCCAGGCCACAGCTAGCTGATGATGGGTGATAAACTTCCAGAGTCTTTGAAAGTCTCTGAATTTGCCCTCCTGTCACACATGAAGGCTGGTTTGGCTCGGTACAGATTTCTAATTTCAAAATCTTTTCCTCTCGAGATGTAAGAGACTGTGCTCCTTACCCTCTAGGCAGGGTCTTGCCCAGGAGAAATGTGATGTCCTCTGATTGTCATTTATTTTCAGGTTATCTGATTTTTCTCTACAGAACTTTTAGGGTTTTCTCTTTAACACCAGCTCTCTTAAATTCCACATCATTATGTCTAGGAAGGTATCTTTTACACTCAATTTGCTTGGCATGAGGTGGGCCCATTCACACCGAGGACTTATCTTTCTGCAGTTCTGGGACTTTCTCTTCTATTATTTCTCTGGTCACTGCAGGTGAAACGAAATGTCCTAACCAATCCTCTGCCCTCCCCACCCCGGGACTACTTCCATCTTTCTCAGCGGCTCTGTCCTGCTCGTACTTTGGGCCAGATTCCCTCCATCAGTGTATCTTATCCACTCTCTATCTTTCAGAGGTGTCCTCAAAAATTTGGGTACACCCAGGGGACCCCCTTCTTGTGTTCTAGTATGTTCTTTTTTTCTTTATTTTGGGTATATTTAGGGTTTGGAGTGGTTGTCTTAGTCAACTCAGGCTTCCATAACAAAATATCATAGACTGGGTGGCTTAAACAACACACATTGATTTTCTGACAGTTCTGGATGCTAGAAGTCCAAGATCAAGATGCCAGGTCAGTTCCCTGGTGAGGCCCCACTTCCTGGCTTGCAGATGGCCACCTTCTCACTGTGTCCTCACAGTACTCTGGTCTTTCCTCTTCTTATAAGGACACGAATTCCATCATAAGGGCTCCACCCTTGTGACCTCATCTAAATCTTCTGAAGTCCTCACCTCCAAATACTATCTATCAGATTGGGAGTTAAGGCTTCAACATATGAATTTTGGGGGGACAGAAACATTCAATCCATAGCCATGAGGGAAGCAGGCCGGTGTGCTCAGCCATCGTTTCAGTAGACCCTTCTGAGCTGAGTCTTGAAGGATGAGTGTTGCAGAGGCTGTGGGTGTTTTGTGCCTCCAGCTGATAGAGGAAGAAACTAGAGTGGTAAGATCCGTGATATTCATTATCCCCAAAGGGCCACATGCCTCTTAGAGAACCTGATGTAGAACTACAGATCCACTTTTCATACAGAGAAAAAAGTTCATACACATGACATTTTTAACACTGTTTCCAGTGTGGGAGTATTTCATAGTCATGTTGAAACCCATCCATGGGCCAGCTGGTGTGCATAGGCCCCAGGTTCTGAGGCCTGGCTTGGACTGTAAGCTCTATCATGGGGGACCCATGTCACTTGTTCTACATTGTACCCCCAGCCCTAGACAGCACCTGGCTCATTGTAAGCATTTTCTTAATAAAAGTGTGTTGAATGAATGGATAAATGAATAAATCAGAGGACTTTTATGGAGATGCATGAAAGTACAAGAAGGTGGTCCAAGTTAGAGTTTCATGATGTGACAAAAATGTAATTCTCCTGTTTAGTTTCCACTCCCATCCATGAGGCTGGAACATGGGCTCATTGGTGATTCACGCCAAGCTCTTGGATGAGTCAGTACGTGGAGTGCCACTTAATAATTGATGGGAAGTCAGGTGCCTTACACTGTCATGGTTTATAACTCCACTTCTGCAAAGAGCTTTAGAAGGCTGGGCCACTCTGAGCAGAGTAGACCTGAAACATTAGGATGCTTGTGGGGGAAGCTAGAATGGAACAGGGCACTTGATGGGAACTTACATCTCTGGTGTATCATGTTCCTGAGTCACTGTCACGTGTGCACTTAAGGTCTTGCAGCTGCCCAGGAACCTTTGAGGTAGACATATCCCTGTAGCTGCCTGATGGCATTTCAGCTCAGCATGACCCACTGGAAGCCACAGTTAGCAACCCTGCCCACATGTCCCACCCCCGCCTTCCCTTTCCCTGCAAGCCTGCTCTGCCACCTACTCTCAGAAGTGCCCTACTGTTGTCCCACTGTCCAAGATGGACACCTAGGAACCTCCTTGGACTACTCCCTTTCTGCCTGTCTTTGCTACTAAGCCCTCATGACTTCACACTGAAATGTCTTTTTTTTAAAAATGTACAATTTTTTATCAAGGTAGAATTTACATATAGTAACATGCGCAGATCTTAAGCGTACAGTTCAATGAGTTTGGGCAAAAGCACACCGCTATGTAACCAACACCTCTGTCAAGATTTAGGGCATTTCTACCACTCCAGAAAGTTTCTTGTGCCATTTTCCAGTCAATTGCTCCCCTTCCCCACACACACTGTTCCCGCTTCTACCCCCTGGTCTTACATAGCTTTTGAACTTATCCACTTGAAGAGTGAGCAGCTGCCCCGAATCTAGTCCCCACTAGGCAGCCAAAGAGGTCTTTTAAAAGCACAATATGGATCATGTTTTAAAATCATGCAGTGGCTTCCCAGAGTCCTTTGGACAAACCTCAAATCCCTGTTGTACCCTCAAAACCTTGGAGGACTTGGCCTCTGCCTCCCTGCCCTGCCTGCCCCCCTCAGATAATTGCCTGCAGCTCTCTATGTCCCTTGGAGGCTGCATTGCCTGCTCAGGCTCTGCCCATGTGCGTCCTTCTCCCTGCCAGGCATCCCCCAACCACCCATTCACTGGCTCAGCCTCAGCCCCTGCACTGGCCAGTCCAGTTAGCAGTCCCTGCCTCTGGCCCCATTTTACCCCCTGTGAAACCCAAACTGCTCCAGTCTCCATGAGACTCATGTCTATTCTTTTCTGGAACACAAGGGTGGGATTGTGGCCCTGCCATTCACTGCTCTGCCTCCAGGCCCAGCACGAGGTGCAGGACCGAGTGGGAGACGTTCTCTTCCCTCCCTTCAGACCCAAGGAGTGTCATCATCTGGACCGTCCAGAGGAGCGAGGCGGCAGCTTCATTTGCCTTTGGAACCCACAGTCCTAGATATGCATCAGCCTCCCCGTAACTTTGCAGAGGCATTTGGGATATGACCCAATATTTTTCAGGTTGAAAAGAATAATTTTCTTTCATATGTTATTGAACTCAGACAGAATTTTACAACTCTGGTGGAATCAAGCAGGCATACATTTGCATGCGATTTTCTCCAAACCAGAAAATATTGGTGCTAACCTCAGAGACTGAGTTGTCTGCAGGCTTTATAACCAATGGCCCGAGCCACACTGATATGGGCCACAGCAAAGGCCCAGAGGAAAAGGCAGCCTGTGGCTGAGGGCAGAGAAGCAGAGAGTGACAGCAAACTCCCCAGGGGTCAAGGCTCCCCACACCCCACCTCGTATTCTAGAACATTTCTCAGGAAGGGGGAAGAGTAGCTGGGAGAGAAGGAGGGGAGGGGCTGTAACATTTTGGGGGGACCAGGTGAAAACTCAGAGAAACTTGCCCCAGTGGCCCAGTTAGTAAGGGGTGGGGCTGAGCGTCCAGCACTTAGCAGGAATTGTTCTTTCCTGTCTATGTGCTTGTGTCTCCTCTTCCCATGTGACCCCGGGATGGCACGGCAGGAAACAACTTTTACAGTACTAATAATGATGACAGCAACCACTGCTGCATGTCCATGTGCAGAACCGTGCAGAAGTCTTGGCTTCATCTCTGATTCTTCTGAGAGCCCTGTTGTAAAATTGGGGCAATTCTCCTGTTTTATAAACAAGAAAATTGTGGCTCAGAGAGCAACTGAAATCAGAAAAAGTTTGAGTAGCCCTGCCCATCCCCTAACTGCTGAATGGCATAGCCAGGTTTCCAGGTCAAGCTCTCTGACCCCAAAGTCTGTGCAGTTTCTCCTTGTGTCTCATTCTGTGTCATTTAGCAGCACTTACAATGTGCCGGAGCCCGTGCCAGTGTTATTGGCACTGCCTTAGTCTGGGAGCCGCTGGAGGCACAGACAGAGATTTGAGTGCAAGTAGCTTATTTGGGAGGCCACCCCGAACATGGGCATGTGAGATGTGGATAGGATAACCGACCAACTGTCCGGGTTGTCCTGGACTGAGGGGTTTTCTTGGATATGGGGCTTTCAGGGATAGTTCGGGGCAAACTAGGATGAGTTGGTCACCCCAGAAAGGAAAGGTAATATGGGTTGAATTATATCCTCCCAAAAGATACACTGAAGTCCTAACCCCTGGTACCTGTGAATGTGACCTTATTTGGAAATAGAATCTTTGCTGATGTAATCAAGTTAAGATGATGTCATGTTGGATTACGGTGGGCCTTAAATCTAATCACTGACATCCTTATAAAGAGAGACATACAAACACACACACACACACAAGCACATGCACAGAGCACCGTGTGATGGTGAGGCAGAGATGGCAGTTTTGCAGCTACAAGCCAAGGACTGCTGAAAGCCACCAGAAGCTGAGAGAAGGGCATGGAGCAGATTCTTCCCGGAACCTTCAGAAGAAACCAACCTTGCCAACACCTTGATTTTGTACTTCTAGCCTCGAGGCTGTGAGAGAATAAGTTTCTGTTGTTTTGAGCCACAAAACTTGTGGAACTTTGTTACAGCAGCCCCAGGGAACTAACACAGAAGGGCCGGCACCCAAATGGGACTAATGCTTCTCTGGGACCTCTGGGAGACTGGACCACACATTGGAATTGTCCCTCATATGTATGAGGAGGGCCTTCATCCTCCAACCCCACTCGTCACTGGTTGTGGGCCACCCCAACACTTCTGCCTGCTCTTGCCACAGGCTGGGAGCAGCGGGGGCCGGGGGCTTGCAGCAGGGTTCTCAGAGCGAGTGCAGAGAGTGGAGGGTGAGGGGACCAGGCTCCTGCATGCTCACAACCACAGCAGTCTCCTTTCTCCATTGGTGATGAGAGGGTTCAGGGTCTCCCATCTTACAGATGAGGAAACTGAGGCTTGCAGAGGCTAAGGAGCTGGCCCAGGGTCCTCTGCTAACAAGTGGGATATGATACAGGTGTGATTCGTGCTGTCATCCACACTCCTGTTGGCTCAGATACTTAATTCTGAGGAAGTCCAGGCTCCTTGGGGGTCTCTGCTTGAGGGTTGAAATCCATTTTCCTCTGACACACTTTGGAATAACTGAAATGATCAAGACGTGTAAGTAGTTTCACTTGGTGGCTGTTATGGGCTGAACTGTGTCTCCCCACAAATTCACGGGTTGAGTCCTAATCCCAGCACCTCAGAATGCGATTGTATTTGGAGACAGGGCCTTTAAAGAGGTGATTAAGTTAAAATGAGGTCATATGGGTGGCCCTAATCCCATATGGTGTCCTTATCAGAGGAGGAGATGAGGACACAGACACGCACAGAGGGGAGACTCTGTGAGGACACAGGGAGGAGATGGCTGTGCACAAGCCAAGGAGGGAGGCCTCAGCAGAAAACCAAACCTGCTGACCCCTTGATTTTAGACTCCTACCTCTAGAATTGTGAGGAAATAAATTTCTATTGTTTAAGCCACCCATTCTGTGCTACTTTGTTACGGCAGGCCCAGCAGGCTAATACAGTCATTCTTGATCTTGGCTGAGATCGCTTTCAGGAAGGCTGCAGAGCAGAAGTGGTTCCGTTATGGTGTCTACAGCAAGCAGAAGTTGCTCCCACGGGTGGGTCTGGGTGAGGTGGGGTGTGGGACTCAGAGCTTGTCAGTCCTGCGTTTCGCTAACGTGTTGGTCATTGCCAACAGCAGCCCCCGAGTCTGGCCCTCTAATTCGGCAAGCTCCCCTCCAAAAAGGAAATTAGCCATCACCGCCTTCCCTGGCCCGGGCCAGGTGGCTGACATTTCACAAACTACCAAGTGCGGACACCTGACCAGCGTCTCCATAAGTACGTCCCGCGGGGCTGTTCCTGTTCTGATTAAGACTATCAGCAGTCACACCCGCAATGTTTCCTGACCGGTCCCTGGAAACTCAGGCGTCCTGGAGACGCCTCACCACTCAGGAACTCTTTCTAGCACGGATTTGTTTTAAAAAATGTCCATGGGCATAAGAAAAGCCTCATAATATGAAATGCCAGGTGAGAAGAGCACAAATAAAGTAAAAAATTGATTCCAGTTTTTAGAAATATTAAAAAAAAAATGTTTGGAAGAAAGGAAGAAAACATCGCATCATGCATCTATTAACTTGGTGGTTTCATTTCTTTATATTTTCGTGGTTTCTAAGTGAGACGGGATCATTTATAATTAGAATTCCCTCATGACTTTATAGGGAAAAAGGAAGAAGAAGGAAGAGGAGGAGGAGGAAGAGGAGGAAGGAGTCAGAGGGTGTCCCCAGTGACTGTCCGTCCCCTACAGAGAACTGGCCCTTCTGCTCCAGTCTCTCAAAGGGACCCACTCAGCCATCCTCACATCGTCGCTGAGTGAATAAGCCCCACCAAGGCTGTGCTAGGATTCCTGAGAAAATGTACGTAAAACACCAGGTATGGGGCTTGGCACAAAAAAACACTCAATGAAACATTGGTGTCGTGGGTCCAAGGTCACGTGGGTGTCGCTGGAGTGCGCCAAGGCACACGGCGGGGGGCAGGTGCGGCTTCTGTCTCCAGCCCTCCAGCCACGGTGCAGAAGCCCAGGCCCTTCCCGTTATTTGTGTATCGGGGTTGGCTCCTTTAGCGTTTCCCCCTCTCTTTCGGCCCTTCCACTCCAACCCCCAGTGCATGGGGTTGGGTTAACCGTACCCCTCAGCTCTTGACACACCGTTGTTACTGGTCTGTGCAAGGTCCTGTCTTTTTTGGATTTATTTGTTTTTCCCCTTTCTCTCCCCAACCCCCAGCCTCACTCCTTTGCCCTACAATGGTCTCCCTTTAATTCTACACAAGCTCATATTTAAACAAATGTTTGATAAATATCCTTGAATCAACCTGTTCTTTATCTATCTATCTACATACCTAATCTCTCTCCACCTATTTCACTGTCTGACATGTATCACCTGTCAGTCTGTCTTTATCTTTGTGAAAATCTATGCTGTTGTTTTACATGTGTTTTTAAATTTACACACATGGTAAACGGGCTACAACCTTCACTCTGCTCTGCTTCTTTCAGCAGTAGGTCTAGATGTGCACGTTGCACGTTGCCGGTTGAATGTCTACTTCGTTGCTTCTCGCCGCAGCATAACTCTTTTGTGTGGCTGTTTCGTAGCCTCAGGTTGTTTTATCTGTGCTTCTGACCAGCTGGCTATAAACGTGGGTTCTCACGACCCCTTTCTTGGGTTCGATTAATTTGCTAGAGCAGCTCACAGAACTTAGGGAAACACTTCCTGGTTTATTATAAAGGATGCTCCAAGGGGTACTGATGAACACAGACACAGAGACACACGGGACAAGGTGGGGCTCACACACCCTCTCTGGGTGTGCCACCCGCCAGGCTCCTCCACGTGTTCTGCTGTCTGGAAGCTCACCTGAACTCCCGAGCTCTGTTCTCTTTTGCTTTTATGGATGCTTCGTTATGTAGGCACGATTGATTACATCATTGGCCACTGGTGACCACCTCAACCTTCAGCCCCTGCCCTCCCTGAGGGTTGAAGGGTAGGGCTGAAGGGTTCCAACCCTCTAACCCTGCCTTGGGTTTGCCGGTGACCAGTCCTCATCCTGAAGCTGGTGAGGAGGTGCCAGCCACCAGTCAGCTCATTCACATACAAAAAGACAAGTATCACTTTGAAGATTGTAAGGATTTTAGGAGTTATATACCAGGAAAGGGAAGAAGGCCATTTGGACAAATTACTCAAAGTAAAATGAACTTTTAGGATGGGTCACCTGCTGACTCCTTACTGTCCTTGTCTTTTGGGTGAGAGTGAGACACTTGGGCTCGAGCCCTGGTTCTGTCATTTCCCAGCAGGGTGACCTTGGAAGTCACTACATCTCTCTGAACTTGTCTCCTTGTCTGTCACAGGGCGTGACAAAAGCATGCCCTCCTGGCATTGACAGGGTGGAGTACTGCCTGGCACACAGCAAGTGCTCAGTAAACACTGGCACTCAAGTGGCATGGCTGTGTGGTTACCTCCCAGACTGGCAGGAAATGAGATGGCATTTTTGGTACAGCAAGGTCTTTTACACCCTCCCTCCCTCCAGCACTCAGGAGACAGGGCCTACTTCACAGCCACATAAAGCTTGGCGGTGGGCCACGCAAAGGCTCTGGAATTTCTCCTTGTAATTTGTAGAAGTGGGGAGATCCGTGTTGACAGAGAAGCAGCTTGAAGTTAATTTTCCCCACAACAACGAATATTTTACTGACCCCTGGCTCTGCTGGCTTTGAACCAAACTGGAAAAAGCCATCTAAGGTTTGAAGCCATTTGAAAAGACAATTTGTTATGTTCTGATGGCAGCTGGGCAAAGGTGCCCTGAGGATGCGAGTAATGAGTGTGGAATGTTCTCTAATTCCATGGCCCCTGGAGTCCCCTGTGGCACTCACGTTTCAGAGACGGGGTGGTGGTTGCTAAAATGTACAGATGCTTTGAAAGTTCAGTGAGTGGAGGAACTGGATCTGATGCTGACTGTCTACTCCCTAAGCCTCAGCTTCCTCGTCTGTAAATGGCAAGGACAAGAAACTCCGGCTTAGGGCTGTGTGAGTGAGAGGGACAACCTTGCAAAAATAACAGGAAAATACCTAATCCTGCAATTTCCCCTGTAACAGTTAAAGATGAATCCTATGAGTCCTGTCACCAACAGGCACCTGCAGGAGTTCTGTTTTGCACAACTTCTGAGAAGAGCTGAGTGGACGGAAAAGAGATGTAAATCTCTCTCTTTCAAAATTGTTTTTTGAGAATCTGCTTTTACATAGTTCCTGAGTAAACAGCAGGAGAACAAGCTCCGAGCCTCAACCATATCTTGAAGGACAGAGTCATATCTCCTGCGATAATCCCTTCTCCGAGGAAGGGCAGAAACCAAGTCTTGGACTTGGACATCCTCGCGGTTTTTGCTGTCTACCTGCGGCCACTTCTGTTATCAACTGGCAGCCAGCGCTATTTTTTCTCTTTGTCCCCCTTAAAATCAGCGAGCCACTTGGCCCCACTGCTGGCATCTCCCTTCTATGTCTTTGGGATGCCCTGCCACCTCCTGCTCTTCCCATCCCCCTTCTCTCTCTCTGACTCTCACGCTCTCTGTCCTTCTAAAGGATAAAATAAATTCTTTTACTTTTATATATTAATCTCTGCGTGAGAAATGTTTCTCCACCTGTGCCATGAGCACCTACCAGCCTTTCTACCCTAACAGTGAGGGTGACACGGGCACAGGGGACCTGGCACAGAGTCGCTGCTCTGTAACTGTGAATGCAGGAGCAGCTGTCACGCAGGCTGGCAGGGGAGTGGCTGGGGCTTGGTGTGCTGGGGGACACTAAGCTTCAGTTCACCCAAACTGGCAGCACAATCTCTGGGATGTGCTGGGCTCGGCACTAGTAAATTAGCAGGCAGACTATGAACCAGAACAACTGGTGTGGGAGGAGGACAGGGTTGAAATAGCCCTTGACAATATGCGGTGAGTTCTTTCTCGGAGGTATCTGATGGCTTCTCACCTTCTCCAGGTAATATCACCAGGAGATATCACCTGGCATCATGGGCAGCAGGGAGCCCTAGTGGGCATTTGAGCAGGGAAGCTTCACCCCCTTCCTGGAAAGGCTTCTGAGCCCCTTGCTCTGTGCAGAACCCTTGCAAAGCCCTTGTCTTTTGTGTTCTTGCCCCCAGATAACTCTCTGATCTCATTTTCTACCTCTTCTGTCTTCCTTGCTCACTCTGTTCCAGGCATCCTGGCCTCTGTGCTGTTTCTTACACAGGACGAGCATGGCCCTACCTCAGGGCCCTTGTACTTGCTGTTTCTCTAGCCTGGACTTCACCATTCCCAGGCTGCTCTGCTCCCTCATTCACTCAGGTCTCTGCTCAACTGCCACCTCCTTCCAGAGCCCTGCCCTATCTAAAATAGCACATCTGCCTCCATCACTTCAGGAGCTGTGTTCAGCTCCAGGACTGCGGAACACAGGCTTTGTTCCTGCTCCACCCTCATTGCCTAAAACAGTACCTGGCACACAGCAGGGGCTCAACAAATACATGTTGGGTTAATGAGTGAGTGAAAGAATAGATTCTTTACCTGCACAGGAAAAGCTTGTATCCAATTCCTGAGCATATGGGCATTTTCCTGCCCATCACTGCCACCCCTGGGACAATGACCCTATTAGCTGTGGTTATGATGATCACAAGGAGGATATGAAAAGGATGGCGGGTTGTTGTATGCATTGCAACTATTATATGGGATTTGTCTAACACAGTGGTTAGCACATTGCAAACATGATAAGTAGGTTGTAGGTTTGAGATTCTAATCTAAGATTCCAATCTAAGATTCCTTGCATACCCTCAGCGATGGGCAGCCCACTCCCTCTGAGGCAGCCCATTGCATTTAGGGGCAGCTCTAGGAAGACACAGGAGGGAGAAAGGGGCTTAAGGGTTTTGGCCAAAGCACAGTTTCTTCCTTCCTTAGCATAAGAGCCTGAGTTTCCAGTAGAGAGAGAGAGAGAGAGAAACCTCTGCTCTATGACTCACCCCTCTGCAGGCTGCAGAATCAAAGGGAACCCGTGGGCAAGACAAGCCTGCTCCGTCATACCTGAATGAACGGGAAGAGGAGCCCGACAGCAAAGTTGGAGAGCCAGTTGACGGTGCCTGCAACGAGGAAGGCAGCTGGCTGCTGTGACCGCTGGAAGAACTCGCCAGTCAAGATGAATGGGATGCCACCTGCAGCGTGAGAGCCGGACGTGGAATTAGTCGCCCTGGGCAGCTCAGGCCTCCCACATCCACCTCCACCTGCGACGCTTGAGAGCCACCTGCTCAGCAGGGGAATGCTCTCTTGGCAGGTGCCGGCTGGCTCTACCTGTTTGAATGGCAGCTTCAGGAGCAGGTGCTGGAGTTGGGCAACCCGCAGCCCTTCAGCCCTAAATGTGTACAGTCCACTTCTCTGACCTGGCCCGTCCAAATGACAGACTCGTCTGCCTCTTGGCTCTGCAGATGCCCTCAGAATCAAACTGTGACCCGTCACAAATTGAATACTATAGGTATCAATTTGATATATAAGGCAACTGACATTTACTGAATATATTGTGTCAGGAATGTTTATAATTTAATCTTCAAAATAACTGCCATATCCCTGGGTGAGAACTTGCCTGGCCCAAGGCTACCCAGCTCCTGAGCAGCAGAGTCAGAACTCAGGCGTGGGGCTCCGGCTTCCAAATCTCAGGGTTTTTTCCTGCTAATCCTTGCTTGAGAGAGGACAGAAGCCCCTGCCTAACTTGCCACCTTTTGTCCCCCTTAACTTCCCTTGACTGGCTATGTAGTGGGCCCCCTGCAGCTGAGTGTTACTCAGTGGCGACATCCTCGACATTGGGGTGGGACAATTCTTTATTTGAGAGACTGTCTTGTGCAACTGCAGGATATTTATTACCCTTCGCCTTCTGGTGCCAGGAGTGCCCCAATCACCATGACAACCGAAACCACCTGCACACATTTCCCAGTGCAAGCCTGGCAGACAGTCCCTGAGGTCTGCACCCTCTCCTTCCCCCTGCCCACTGGATGAGACTGGGGATTGTGCCCTGTGCCCAGACCCAGCACCTGGGGTTCAGCACGATTGCCGGGGTCCTGTTTGCACTGCCCCTCTCCAGTTGGAGTCACCGCTTTGCCAATCAGATCCACACCTTGGCATTGGCTGGGAGTGGAAGGGAGAAAACTAAATTCTAGGGAGACATTGAACACAACCTGGAAATCACTAGGCTGGGGCCATTCACTCCATCAACATTCAACAGTTATTTACTGGGCTGGAGCTGCTCCAACAGTGGTGGTCAAGAGCAAGGACGTCCCTGCCTTCATGGGACTCCTCGTCTGGCGGGGAGAACAGACAGCTTGTTCATTGAAAAGGAACTGAGTGAGTGAGTGAGTACAGGGGTGATAAGCCGCTGGTGGAGCTGCAAGGGCAGTGGGCGTCTATCTTAGCAGTGGACTGGAAGGGCTCTTGGGGGGTGGGGGGCACAGCGGGGACGTAGCTGAAGGAGGAGATGCGGCTTGTGCAGCTCTGAGGCAGATCATGCCAGTGGGGGGACTGGTGGGCAGAGGTCCTGCAGCTGAAAGGGTTGGGTCCAGGTCTACCACGGGGGCCAGTCTGTCCCATCACCTGAAAGAGGCAGACAGAAATGGAAGGCGGTGGCAAGGGTGAGCAGGGCCAAAGAAGCAGCCTCTTGTAGGTCAAGGAGAGGGGTTTGCAACTGGAGAAAACCACTGCGAGCTTCCGTGCAGGGGTTGCGGTGGTTACTTTGCATTTCATAGAGGTCACTGCTGTTTGGAGAAAGGCCTGCAGTGTGTTCGAGTGGATGCAGGGGCTGTGGGGGCAGTCCAGGGAGGAGGCGATGGTTGTGTAGAGGGCTCAGATCCTGGCAGCAGGGATGGGAGGAAGGGGCTGAATTTGGAGACAACCCACTCCACGGGCAAAGCTTTCCATGGGAGCATTTTGTTCATCATCAAGTTGGCCCAACCAAGCAAGCCAGGTTCACAAAGCCTCAAAGCCAGGATCAACTCAAGCCTGTTTCTCTCCAGAGCTTTCACTGTTGTCACCCCACTATGCCGCCAGCAAGCCTTGGACTCCAACAAATCAAAAATGGCTCAGCTTTGTCTTTCTGGGCTTGGTTTATTTCACTTACCATAATGTTCCAGTTCCATCCATGTTGCTGCAAATGGCAGGATTTCCTCCTTTTTTTGTGACTATATAATATTCCATTGTGTATATGTACCACAATTTCTTTATCCATTCATCCATTGATGGGCACTTATGGATGGAGCTGCAGAATATTATGTTAAGGGAAATAAGCCAAGCACAAAGAGACAAATCTTGCATGTTCTCACTCACATGTGGGAGCTAAATATTAAAAACAATTGATCTCACGGAGACAGGGAGTAGAATGATGGTTACCAGGGAAAGGGTAGTGGGGAGCGAGAATAAAGTGGGGATAATTAATGGGTACAAAAATGTAGTTAGTTAGATAGAATGAACAATATTTGATAACACAACAAAGTGACTATAATCAACAATAAGTTAGGGTATACTTTAAGATAACTAAAAGAGTGGAGTTGGAATATTCCTAACACAAAGAAATGATAAATTTCTGAGGTGATGGATACCCCAATTACCCTGATTTGATTAATTCACATTGTATGCCTATATCAAAACATCACATGTGTCCTATAAAGACACAGAACTATTATATACCTATAATAATTAAAAATAAAAATTTGTAAAGAATGTCTCAGAATGGACCATCCCCTCACCTCCCACTGGAATGTGAGCCCCCAGAGGAGGCACTGTCTCCCGGCATCCTTGACAGAGAGTAGATACTCCATCAATATTTACTTACATAAACGCTTGAGATTTGATTTTGATAAGATTTGATATGCTGTTTGCTACAAAGAAAGTGAATGCTGTATCTTAAAGGTATCTGTCAAAATGTGTGAGAACAATGGTGACACACTGAAACGTAATAAAACAGCCTTCGGGTGTGTAGAGTGCAGAATATTTCATTGTCAGAAAGTGTTTGTGTCACACACACAGTTGGTCCTGCAGTGAATACCACTGGGAACCTTATAGCATGTCCTTGAGGTGTCAGTTCACAGCTATTCTGAAGGCTGAACAGGGCTGGGAGCTGGTGTTTCACTTTCCCTGACTTTCCTATGTATGTTTTTGGAAGCACCTGTGGACAACTCAGACTTCCAATGCTGGTACATCGGAATGTGGTACCTCAACTTACAATGTAGAAGAACATTGACAAATCTGACTCCCTGCATGTCTCTTTGTTTCTCCCGGGCTGGGGCCATGACTTGTTTATTGGCTATGACTCTGCTTCTAGCACGGTGCTGAGCACATGCTAGGTGCTCTGCTGTCTTCATGGTTTGATCTGAATGTTCTCCCAAATCCTGGAATTCACTGGTCTCTCTTTACTGAAGGCATGGGTGGCCTGATTTCCTAAGAGTCTCTCATGGCGCATCTCTTCCAATCCAGGGTAAAATGAGAAAGAACGGGGTTTGATATGCAAACAAAATGGGTTTCTGGAAGGTCCTTTATTTTTGTTTTGTTTTTAAAAATGAAAATAGTTTTATTGTTTTTCCTGATTATCATGAACAATATTTGCTCATTTAAAACAAAGAAAACATACAACATGACAACATGGAAAAGTATAAAAAGGAAACAAAAACCACCCCTAAACCTTCCAACCAAGGATGACCTCCATCTGTATTTTGGTACTTGGCGCTGACGCTGAACGCTTTGTGAAGGAGATCGGGGCTAGTTGGCTATCGCTCCTTAGGTGATTGGCTTTTTCTACCTAGAGGCCTGAGGAAATATTTCCTCGCCTTTGAAATTCATTAACTTAACTATGATGTAGATGGTGCCGATCTTGCCATAACAATTTTTGATAGAACATGTCCCTTTGAACTGCACGTCCTTTTGACTGCAGATCCACTCATTTACGTCCTACGTTATACCTTTGAAAATGTCTTCTGTTTTCCATGTTGTATTCTTTGCTTCAGAGACACTAATTGTCCTTATGCTGGATCAGCTTTGTTTGTCTCCTTTTCCTATCTATAGTGTCTTGAGTGATTTTTTTTCTCTTGTTTTCTGTATAGATATTGCATGCTCCGGGTAATTTCTCCTTTCCTTCTTCCCTCCCTCTATTTCCTTCCTTCCTTCTTCTACTGTTCCAGGTGGTGCTTTCCCTGTGCCGTTCAGCCTTCCTATCCTTGAAGGAGTGAGCTGCTCCTTCCAGAGTTCCACGCTCTGACATGGTAGGTGACTCACCTTTGACACCTTTTCTTCTTATTTCCTTCCAGTTTGTTTTGTCTTTCAAGTCACAGTTTGAGGTCTGAGTACTTTCTTGTAGTAACTTTTCTATAAATTGAGGGAAAACGTGGGCAGGGCTGCCAGCAGCTCTTTCTGGAGGATCTGGGTTCTGCTCTTTCTCTCTCCTCTGAGATTGTGTAAGGCGACATGTACCCGAACCCATTCCATGTGGTCAGGAGTATATTCTACTCCAGTGGCCTTTAGCTGGTTTCCTCAAATTAGGACAAAATCTTGGAAAATGACAAGCCCCAAGACCCTTTGAGAGCACTGCTATGGGGGAAGGCATCTTTCTGACCTTTTCTTGGGATTGCTGGCTCACCTGCTCACTCTGACCCTCCCCTTGCCCCCCAAATCAGGGTTGTAGTGACAGTTCTTAGGGTTTTTTGGATCTCCTTCTCTGGTCAGTGCTGTTTTCTAAGGAGTGGAGACAGAATATACTGTGCTAGAATTATCCTTTATTGGCTGCCAATTTTCAAGGTCTGTGGTGTATTTCCTTATTTGGTTGCTGTTGGCCAATTTGAAAAATCTGTGTAAATGTTTGCTTTGTTGGTATTATTGTTTTTTTTAACAACTTTTTTTCCTGCTCATTTTGTTAGGTATCTGTGGGAGAGAGATTCTGTAACAAGGCTAAAGATGACCATGTTTACCTAAAATCCCTTCATAATTAGTTTTTTAAAGGTAAGTTATTAGTGTTTTTTGTGGTAGGTATGTAGGTGCTGCCCATCTTAAAATGATATACTTCAAAATTAAATGGTAGTTGAAAATAATCTCCTCTTGTAAAGGATTTTAACAAGAGAGTACCTTCTTTAAAATTCTCTGGTTTGGGGCCTTTATTTTTGTGGACATTATTATTCATGAAAAGGTTTCACATGCCTTATCTCACTGAATCTTTTTAATCACCAAACTATAAATTATGAATTATTATTATAAATTAGGAAGCCAAGATTCCAGGAAATGGAGGGCCTTGCCCAAGTTACTAGTTCTGCTTATAAGTGGAAGAGATAGGACATGAAGTTGGTTCCAAACAAAGCCTAGAATTATTCTTTCTAGATCTGTGAAATATGAAATTGATATTTTGATGGGGTTTGCATTGAATCTGTAAATCAATCTGGGTAGTATTAACGATGTTGATTCTACCAATCCATGAGTATGATATGTTTTCCCATTTGTTGGTGTCACCTGCAATTTCTTTCATCAGTGTTTCCTAGTTCTCCTTGTAGAGATCTTTCACATCCTTAGTTAAGCACATTCCTAGGTATTTTATTTTCTTTGTAGCTATTGTAAATGGTATTGAGTCCTTAATTTGACTCTCAGCTTGACTGTTATTAGTATATAGAAATACTACTGATTTGTGTACATTGATTTTGTAACCTGAGATTTTACTGAATTTCTTTATCAATTCTAGGAGTCTTTATGGTGGAGTCTTCAGGGTTTTCTAGATACAAGATCATATCATCAATGAACAGGGATAGTTTGGCCTCCTCTTTCCTGATTTGGATACCCTTTATTTCTTTCTCTTGCTTGATTGCTGTAGCTAGGAATTCCAGTAGTATGTTGTATAGAAGTGGTGACAGTGGGCATCCTTGTCTTGCTCCAGTTTTTAGGGGGAATATTTTCAGCTCTTCCTCATTCAGTATGATGTTGGCTATGCGTTTGTCATATATGGCTTTTATTATTTTGAGGTATGTTCCTTCTATGCCTAGTTTGTTGAGGGTTTTTTTTTTTTTTAATCATGAAAGGGTGCTGGATTTTATGGAATGCTTTTTGAAAATTGCCTTTCTCTCCAAATCTGTTTTCTGTGGCTCAGCACTCAAGCTCAGCTGGTCTAAGAACCAAGCTGTCTTGTGACAACAGTGCCTCCTGGTGTCTCTCATGAGAAACTATCTGATACCAAGACTCTTCTCACCACCTTTCTTTCTTCTCCAGGAGATAAACCTGATTTACATTCCCATCTCTTTACCTACTAGCTGTGTGACCACAAGTACCCACGGTTCTCAATTTTATCATGTATAAAATGAAGATAACAGTAGTTCCTTCCTCTCAGTCTTGTTTTGAGGATTAAATGAGACAGTGCTTTGCAATGTATACCTGCGACATTTCACCAAAGCCAGCTCTGTTATTTGTGTTTCCAGCAATCTTTCCTTCATATTATCCTTAGCCCCCTTCCTCCTCCTCTCTATTTCCTAACTCCTGCTTAGGTGCCTGAGAAAAAGCTCAATTTTAATTTCATTTTTGAATAAAAGAAATAAAGGGCAACTGTCCAAACTTTTCTATAACATAATTCACATTTATTAAAATTCTTCCAATGTAACCACTATCATCAACTTCTAAAGCCCTTGAAAATGCCTAGAAATCCCCTTAAAAATCTCCACAAGTGTGTCTATGTCACTTAATCCTTTAAATACATTTTTCCTTAAGCACCAGCTTTGAAAATTAGCATTTTTGTTTAATTGAAATATAATCATTTTGAAAATTCTTCATAGATATTTTGCTTTGTTTATGTCAATAGACTTAATCCTGTCTGTTCATTCACCAATTTCCATCCAACATTTACATACCAAGTCCTGTGCTAGGCATTTGCAGAATCTACCAGTCCATGTGATGACTGTCTTAGGAGGCAAATATTCTAATCCCCATTTTACTGGTGGGGAAATTGAGGCACAGAATAGACAGTGACTTCCTCAAGGTGGCACAAGCAGTAAATGACAGACTTGGCCCCAAAACTAAGAGCTCCTGATTTGGATAAGAAACTCTCTTCCCTGTTCTTTCTCTAGGAGAGACACTCAAGATGCGGCAAATGCACTGGTTCCTAAACAGCCTTGTTTTATGGCAACAGCCAAGATGTATCAGCAAGCAGAAAGCATGCCCTGCAGCCTGTCAGGAGGGCTGGAACCAGAAATCACTGGGTGCAGGAAGGGGAGCCATGTGGAGCAGTGCACTCAGGGAGCTCCTCACCTGGGAGGATGCAGGTTCGGGGAGGTCTATGCTCCCATCTCTGAGAGGAGCTCAGATGCCCATCTCCTCAGGTGTATGCATCCCAGGCAGGGAAGCAGGGGAGGCTGCTGAGTGACCATAGAGGGGGAGAGTGGCAGGTGCTCGCTGGGGGGTCCCTTGCAGAGCCTTGACCTATCCTGACTCTCAGTGGGTGCCCTTGGCTCTGCCAACCACAGGGTGGAAGACTTTGGTCCTTCTCTAGATCTCAGTTTCCCTACCTATGATCTGAGCATTTAATGAGCTATTTGAAACCTCAGTAAAGTCAAAATCACAGTCGTGCTCACTTGGCACATGGCAAATTATTATCATGCAGAGGTGGCCAGGCTAGCAGCCAAGAGCACTGGTTTTGGGGGTCAGACGAACTCGGTTTAAATTCCCACCTCTTCACTTACAAGCTGTGTGACCACAGGTAAGTCATATCTCTGGCTCTCAATTTTCTTGTCTATAAAATGAGGATAGAGCAGGAGTTCCTGCCTCTTATCTCTATTTTGGGGATTAAATGAGGCAATGCTTAGCAATGTGCTTAACATGTAGCAAAGGCTCAATCAGTATCAACTATCACAGCGATTTTTCTTCTTATCATTCACCCACTCAGTAAATGTTGAGTATGGACCTGTGACAGGCACCGTGCTGGGGATCAATGGTCAGCAAGTTCAGTCGAACTTCTGCCTGCAAGAGGTTTCAGCATCTGGGGATCCCCTGAGTCAAGAAAGCCAGCCCTGATCACAAAATGAACGTTCTCCTGAGCCACACCTCTTCTGGGCAATAATAATAAAGATAGTTAAAATTCATTGAATACTTTTTATGCGTTCTTGAAAAGTTTTCCCTTTGTGGAGTTTTTAATTAATCTAGACAGGGAGTGATGAACTTCGTAGGGATACGGCATGAAACATTGTTGATCTTGGAGAAGGAAGATGGAGTTACTAGGAGTCATTGGTCTGAACTGAAAGAGCAAAGGAAGTTTCCCCCTGTTGTATCCAGAGATGCTGCAAAGGTTAGACCTGGGAAGTAGCTTAAGGATCCCCTATTCCAGCCCCAGCCACATCTTCTAGTTGGGAAGACTGAGGCCATTGAGACTCCCAATGTTTCAGAGGAGTGAGAGCCAGGACTTGCACACTAGCCTGGCTGCTCTATTCAGCGTCCTCCCCGGGCATTCCTGGTGCCTGCCCACGCTCAGACTGTTCCCACTGCTGGAGATACGCCCAGGCTGTGGACGGATGTCAGGGCACACAAGGAGTGGGTAGTTTACTCAGCTCGGGCTTGGCTCATGGCACGGGATAAATAAGGGAGGGGCCTTCCTCCTCTTCCTCACAGCCTCACTACAGCCCATGCAGGTAGCCAGCAAATGTGTCTGTGCATGTCTGTGGTCTCACCCACATGGGACACGGTTCCTAAGCAAATGGAAGGGAGGCTTCTCCAGGAGGGGAAATGAGACTCGAGTGTCTATTTAATTAGGCAGAAGAAGGCGGTCCCTCCACCACCACATTATTCTCTATCACAGCCTCCTGTTTGTTTCTTTCCACAGATTGCATCATCGTCTTTTTACTTATTTACCCTTTTGCTTGTTTATTGTGCTCTTTGAGGGCAGGCATCTCGTCTCTTTTGCTCACTGTTGCTTTCCCTGCAGCAAATTGTGTCTGTCTGTCAGCGAGTGTGCACTAGGTGTTCGCTGAGTGGATGGATGAGTAGGGGATGCCGCAGTTACAGAGCTCTCTTAAGGATGAGCAGAAACGCAGTATGTGGCCGGGGGTGGGGCTACCCAGGGAGCCTGTTGGTGGGAGCCCAGGCTGGGACAGGGAGGGGGGACAGCAGGGGTGATTCTAGACCATCTAGGTGGCCTCTCTAGGGGTCAGGAGTTTGCAGGCAGGAGAAGCACTAGCTGAAAGGTTTGAGCAGGAGAGAGATGATCGGATTTATGATTTGGAAAGTGTCCCTGATGCAGGGTGGGGTATGGATCAGAGGAGGCAGGCAGAGACACCAGTTAGAAGGCAATAGTTCAGGACTCCAGGAAAAAATTGGAAAAACGTTTGTGAAAAAGCACTTCATGCCTCTCAGCGTCATTAAGAACCATACTCTGTGATTCTGACTTGACTTTGCGTAAGACCAATCATGCGACTTAGTTAAATCCTTTCTTGAACTCTCCTCCATGGAAATATAAAGTGATTCTTTCTCTTGACTACCAATTAGTGTGTTTTGACATAGACTCTATTCCAGTGGAATTTCTTTCATCTGTGCTCTCTAGCTGAATTCATAGGCTTGAGCATCACCATACTGGCCTTTCTTGGGGAAGGGATGGTTTTGAAGAGTCTCAGGTGCAAATGGACCATGTAAGGCCAAACCACTACCAATTCTGATTAGAAAGAAGGAGCTGCCACATCCTAATGAGTGCTCACGGTTAATCAGCAGCTGAGAAAACACAATTAAAGTCTATCAGAACAAACCCACAGTGATGTGTTCTGTTTGGTGGTGGGTTAACCACACTTGGACCTGTTTCTAAGCTTGGTCAGGAGTTTCTATTTCCATAAAGACAGAGGTCAGCAGTCTTGGTAGAAACTTCTCATGGGCACACTTTAACATTCGCACTGGGGGGTGTTGAGACAGATGAGTGAGGGTGACTAGGTAGGAATGGTCATTTGTACCGGTGCTGCAGTTGTAGGGAAGCCTGGAATGGGGGCAAGGTCCTGGGGACATTGCCTGGAACATGTGTTCCCACTCATCCCTGTAATTTGAGGCCATTGCACCCTCAGCCTGGGTCTTGGTTTTCCCAGCTGCAGAATGAATGGGTTTGTTGATTCATTCAGAGACCAAAAATTTCTGAGTTCCTGCTTGCAGGGGGTGTGGGGCTGGGTGCTGGGGATATAGTTCTGGAGCAGCCATAGTCCCTGGGCTAGATGGTACCTTAAATCCTGCGAGTTCTGTTGTTCTCTGGCTCAGACCCCACAGTGCTGAGGCAGACACGGTGGACAGCCCGCTTTTGCCCCGTTCTCCCTCTCAGACGTCTCAGGATGTCCCGTCTCGGGATGGCTGGCCCCACGTCCACCTGTCCGCCAGCATCTGTCCCACGATCGACTGAAGAGAGTCGGTGCATAAATATTTCCTGTGGTGTGACTCAGAGGTGTCTTCCCCACAGTTTCCCAGATCTCCCTGGGGGTGTGCTCTGGACGCCCATGGCAGTGATGTGCCCTGTAACGCACCTCCTGTCGGCTGCCCGTCCTGTCCTGCCCTGCCTCAGTGCCTGCTCCCCTCCCGGTGTCTCCTGGGCTCATTCCCCAAACAGCTTTCACTGGAATCCCTGTCCTAGGGTCTTTCTCTGGAGAAACATATCCTAACTTTTCAAAGTCCTGCCCTGCCCTTGGCTGAAGCCCACACCAATGTGCCCTTTTCTGAACTCCTACTGATTTATGATCTATACTGCTGTGGCACCTAGGGTGGCCAACTCATTTTGGCTTTAAAACCAGAACGTCCTGCCTCTCAGAAACCTCCTCAGAGTCAGCAAATGGGAGCAGTTGGTCACTCTCGTGATATCTCAACTTAGTTACATCCTGATTGCTCAAAAGGGCATATTGTGCTTATGAGACAGGGAGACGGAGAAGATAAAGGGTTGTGAATAGTTCCTGAATAGTTCCTAATTTGATCTACGCATAGGGAAGAACTGAGCAGGAGGAGAGCAGAGAGGTGGAAGGTGCTCAGTCCGAATGTGGAGCAGGGGCCTGCGGGGGCAGCGCATGCACCAGTGACTCAGGCTGAGGGATGGGGAAGGAAGCGTTCAGTGAATTCTGCTGCGTGCTGTGAGCGCGTTCTGCTTCGGTGTCTTCATGACTGGCTGCAGTAGGATTTAAATTGCTGCCTCTTTTTGGTATTGGACTGATGTTTCCGTGAGTGCGACTCTACCGAGGATGGCTTTGGTGGGGATGGGGTGGCATTTTTATGTCTATCATGTTTTTGGGTTTTGTTTTTGTTTTGCATTCCCTTCGTTCACCCACATAGAGGTCCTTGAGTGTGGCATTGTCATGCCACTTTATTAATGGGTAGGGACACCATATAATTTATTTTCCAAACTCAGACGTTTTGAGAGAAGTGGGTGCTATTAATAATCAGCTGTAATCTGAGACTGTCCCAGGCAAACTACTGATGAGGAAATCGAGGCCCAAAGTAAGAACTCTTCGCCTAGGTCCCATAGCTGCTAAGGCAGAGGTGGAGATGTAGCTTGAAGCCAGGTCTCCTGGACCTTCCACGGGGCTCTCTCTGCCAAGGTGAACATCTTAAACAAGTTAATATCTTCCATGTGCTGACCGCCTACAGCGTGCCCTTCTGTGCAGAGTTATATTAATGAACTTCCATGTGCTTAAGACTCTTTCTAGGTAGGTGGTATTATCCTCAATTCACAGACAAGGAAACTGAGGCACAGAAAGGTGAGTTGCCCAAAGCCATTCACCTGATTTATGGCAGAGATCGAATTTGACACGTGGTTTTTCTCCCATACCAGCTGTGAGGCTGGGAGAGGGAGTCCGGAGGCTGAAGCCCTTGTTCAGATGGTTAGAGCAGGAGACCCAGAGAATGCTGGCACAAACGAAGTGAGGCAGCTCTCAGTGCTCCCTGCACATGGCTTCATAAGGCTTTGCCACTTTTTCTGACTTCTCTTAGGAGCTTCTCCCAGCAGAAAAGCGGGCTTATTTTTCTTTTCTAGGTGTCTTGCTCAAACTTGCACAGCCTGCAGCTCATGTTGCTGCTGCAGATGTTAGTGCTGACATACAAGCTCCCCCCAGAAGTCAGGGAGCCCTTGCTGTCTCTGCAGAGCCGGTGGCCCCAGCTGCACTGTTATCCCCAGGTTGGTTGTGACAAGCTGCCTCTGCAAGACTCAACCATTTGCTGATCAAAAGGCTGCAGCCCCTCGGGCTGTGCTCAGCCCCCAGATCCTGAGGGTGGGGGAGCCAGAACCTTCCTGCTGAGCCCTGACAGCTGCTGGGGCCAGCCGTTCCCACAGCCTGGGCTTCTCCCCACCAGGCATAGTCCCAGCCTTTTCACAGCAGAGGGAGTGAGGACTGCCTGCTGCTCTTGTCAGGTGGCACCTGCTCTCTCAGCCTTCTGGCCTGTGCCAGGTGGTCTCCTCCGTGGGACATCCTCTTCCTTCTCCTCCCTCCCCTGTCCGCATGGAAAACTAGTCACCTTTTAAAATTCACTTCACAACCCTGCCTCCCTGGCTGTTGGTGTCTTCCTCTGTGCACCCACGGCCCCCGCCCATCCCTCTGGTGCAGCCCCCTGCACGCTGAGGGACACGACCTGTCCACCCCCTGGATCCATGAGTGATGAAGCCACAGGCCCCACCCAGACAAGGTGTGGGTTAGGGTGCTGAGCAGAGGTGGGGACGATGAGTGAGCCAGCATGTGGACAAGCAAACAGGAGCATCCAGAAATGAATAAATGACTGACAAGTGGACGAATGGACAGGTGAAGGAATAAGAGCAGATGAGCTGAAACCCTGCCTTCCCAGGACAGGACTGGATTCGAACCTGGCTTTTAGCCCCTCATTCACTTGGACCCTTTAGGAGTCATGATGTCTCTTCCTGGGCCCCACCCTTCCCAGCTGGGGCTGGACTCCAGGTCAACCTGGCTCCCTTGAATAGCTCAATTGATGGGGAACTCACTCCTTTCGAAAGGAAGAGTCCAGTTTTTCAATGGAGTCCAAATCGGGGTCTTGATCACCTCCCAAGACCCTGCTCAGGTGTCACTCCCCCAGTAAGTCCTCCCTGAAGCTGAGGCTGGTGCGTGCACCTTGGGAGCTTCAGTCACGAGTGTTGAATCACATGCAGGGCCTTTGCCCTGGCTGGTCCTCGGCCTGGATCCCTCATTTCCAGACATGTGTGAGGCTGCCACCCTTTTGTCCATCTCTGTTCCATTGTAACCTCTGGATAGAGGCCTTCCCTGGCCACCATGTCCAAGAGGGCACCTCCTCCACTATTCTCCTTCCTGTCATCTTGCATGACTTTTCTCCAGAGCACTTATTGCTACCTGACGTTATATTTTATGTGTTTACTATAAGGTTCCCCCAACAGAATGCCTATTCCTCGAGGGCAGGGATTTTGTCTGTTTTATTCCATGCATTGCCCCAGTTTCTAGGACAGTCTCTGGAACAGAGTATAGGGGCTTAATAAATATTGACAAATGAGTGAATGGATGAACCTGGCTGTTTCCCCACCAGGTGAGTCTTACTCATCTTCACTTCCCGGGGGCCTAGCATGGATATCAGGCATGTTGTAGGTGCTTAATAACTGCTTGCTGAATGAATGATTGAAAATATAGCCACATCTCTCACATTCTGATCAAATCCCCCCTCTGCTTCAAATCTCCAATGGCTGCAGCCCCCAAGCCCTGGGCTGTGGACTGGTACCAGTCCGTGGCCTGTTAGGAACTGGGCTGCACAGCAGGAGGTGAGTGGTGGGTAAGATAGTGAAGCTTCATCTATATTTACAGCCGCTCCCCATTGCTCACATCACTGCCTGAGCTCTGCCTCCTGTCAGATCAGCGGGGGCATTAGATTCTTATAGGAGCGCAAACCCTACTGTAAACTGCACATGTGAGGGATCTAGGTTGCGGTTCCTTATGAGAATCCAATGCCTCATGATCTGAGGTGGAGCTGAGGCAGTGATGGTCATGCTGGGGAGTGGCTGCAAATACAGATTATCATTAGCAAAGAGATTTGACTGCACAATAAATGTAATGCACTTGAATCATCCCCAAACCATCCCCCGCCCCCGGTCCATGGAAAAATTGTCTTCCATGAAATCGGTCCCTGGTGCCAAAAAGGTTGGGGACCACTGTCCAATGGCTTCCCATGATGTTGAAAATAAAATCCTAACTCCTTGCCATGGAGTTATGAGATCCTCTATCCTGGACGTCTGCTGTGCCTACAACTTCATGTCCAATTTTACCTCTTTCCTTTGCTATGTGGGTGACCAGAATATGCCACCCCAAAATAATAGGGATTATTGAGCTGAAGGCAACTAAGAAGGAAATACATGAAAATTCTCTGCCCTCCCTCTTTTTGCCTAAAAGCAGGACATAGATTCACAAAAACAAGAGGTTTCTGCCCCCACCCCCTTCTGCCAGGGACAGCACAGGTTAACCACTGAAGACAGAGCTGAGGAATCTACACTAACGAGCTTCACTAACTAGCCTTTATCTGTCAGTTACTTGCCTTCCCACAAGTTGCCATCTCCAGAGACTCAAAGTCCTTTTCCTTTGTCGTGTTGCTTCTCTAAAAATTTGCTGTTCTTTGTTGACACTGGAATTCAAAGCCACTTCTTTGAGGACTACTCAATCCCTGGGCATCTCTGATGTGTATATGAAATATACATATGAATAAACTTCTGTTAGTTTTTCTCTTGTTAGTCTGTCTCTTGTTACGGGGGTCTGTTCCAACTAAGAACCTATGAGGGTTGAAGAAAAATTATTTTTCTTCCCCTCTACGAACAACACTGTGGCCTCTCCTGAGCCTTTCCAACAAGTTCCTGCCTCAGGACCTTTGAATGCTCTTCCCCTAGGTCCTTTAGGGCTGCTTCCATCTTAGCATCCGAGGCTTGCCTCCAAGGCTAGCTCCTCATCGAGGCCCCTCCTGCCCACCCTCACTAAAGCAGCCCTCTCCTCCTTCTTGGCACTTGTCACTAATCCTAAGGTGTTTATTAGTAATGTACTCAAAATCTTTTGTTGAATGAGTTAATTTGGGACATAACTGAGAATAAGTGAATGGGCAAACATGACCGAATGGCCAACATAGACTTCAGAAAATCCTGCACTAAAGCACATGCATTATTTTCCTCATGAAGACAGCCTCCCCTTATGCCCTTTTGAGGCACAATTCTAGCAAGATTGAGCTTATATTTTAACCCATATTTTGTTAAAATAAAGTCGTTAGGTGCATAAAGGGAAATACCTCAGGGGTGAGGGAGCACACGCACATGGACCAACTCCGGTGACTGGATCTGACAAACGCAACTTCACGGGGTGAGAATTTCCATTACAGGCTGCCACTGTCTTCGAAAAACAACCTTCAACACCTTTGGTTTGATGCTGTCTCGGAACTGGTTCTCGTCTAGAAGGCTGGTTTGATCTACTCCAGACTCTCATGTCTGCAAAGCTTGCTGTCAGCAGATACGGCCTCCCACAACTACCCAGATCTGCAGGGTGCTGGAGGGGGGCTGCCCCCAGCGGGCCTCTGCTCGACAAGGGAGGACTCCACTGGGGTCAGGTTTCCCAAGACAGGAAGCTGAACTGTAGCTTAGGGAAATCCTTATAATAGTAGCCATTTCTTGAGTGCTTTCTGTGAGTTGGGACTCTACTAGACATTTAACAGAGGTTTCTTTTAAACCCATACCAATTTTCTCTTAAACTCAGGCCCTACAAGTTAAGCATCATCCTTGTATTATAGAGTGGACCTGGCTCAGAGAGTTGAGAGGGCTTGCCCAAGGTCACATAGCTGTTAAGCGGGTCCTGGCCCTCAAACCCACGCCTGGAAGAGTGGAATGCCCACAGTTTCTCTACTGCAACAAGCTGCCCACCTGGGAAGCACAAAATAGAGGAAATGCCATTCCATAGTCCCATTTTTCCTTCCCCTCATACACTTGAAGCATAACGGACGCTGCGGTAGACAGAATGATGCCTCTCCCGAGAAGTCCACATCCTAATGCCCAGACCCTATGCATGTGTTACTTCACATGGCAAAAGAGATCTTGCAGATGTGATTAAGTTAAGGATCTTGAGAAGGGGAGAATACACTTGATCACCCAGGTGCCTTGGACATGGTGCCTTAGACAGGTTTTGGCTTGAAGCCAGGAGAAGGGTTTGAATACCAACTGCTTCTGCCAACTTCTGAGCTGAGGATGAACACTGGAGTCGTCCCCTGCTATTTAGGCATTCCTCCTCCAAACTTTTTGGGTCACAACCCACCAGGTGTGAGATCGACTTGCTCAAAATCACACAGCAAGTAGGAGGTGGAGCCAGCTTGGGCAGAGTCTCAAGGCTGTGCTTATTCCAAAACATCAGGTTAGGACAGCGGTTCTCAACCAGGAATGATTTTTGCCCCCAGAGGACATTTGGCAATGTCTGGAGACACTTTTGGCCATCACAACTAAAAGTGGGTGCCACTGGCAGCTGGTAAGTAGAAGCCAGGGATGCCACTCAGCATCCTAGGCTGCACAGGACAGCCCCCACAACAAGATGCTTCCCAGCTCCAGACGCCAGCCGTGCTGAGGCTGAGAAGCCCTGTTGAAGAACTTTCTCTAGTATGTCATGGAACAGCATCAAATTATCACATGCTCGTCATTTCAGTGGGCTTGTGACAAATTTCTATCAGACCATTTATCATTTCTTTCTAGAACTCTGAATTTATAATTTGTAATACACTTAAATCGGCCTTAATAAAGGTAAAGGGGCAAGGAAGGGAATTAAAACTCACCATGCACTTTCTGTGTGCCAGGCACTGCATATGTCACAGAACAGTCTTTAAAGAGTCTTATCGCATGACAGCCCTCAAGCTGGAGGTGTAGGGAGGCTAAGAGATCTTGCAAGGACATCACAAATAACTGGAGGTGTAGCCTGTGTCTGCCCCCAAGCCTGTACCTGTCCCTCGATACCATGTGGCGGGGCTGAGTTTTCTACTCTTTCCAGGACACAAAAGAAGGAAGTGAGTGGGAGCTGGTTTTGTGTTTGACAGACTTTGAAGATCTGCCACCATTGGATTGATGGTAACACTGGTTTGCAGAAATCTGGCCCCAGGGCCCATGCTTTGCCGTCTTGGCAAACAGGGCAGTTCAAAGCATATGGCTCCCTGAGGTAAGGATGAAATGCAGAGAAATAAGGCACGGCCGAACGCCTTACCTGGGGCCCCTCTGCTCCAGCTAGAGGTCTGAAGCCCACTCGGAAGGGTGTGGAGGGACTTGTGGCCTGAGGGAAAGGGCCCCTGCCCTTGCTCTGATACTAACTGAGACATGTGGTGCCCCTTATCCCTGGGCCCCAGTTTCCTCACCTGTAAAATGGGTGCACTGATCCAACAGGGTGGTAGACATGAAAGTGGGTGCTTATTACTATTGTGTTATTGTCATTACCACTACCATTACTCTTATTACTGAAAGACCCGCCTCAGAGCAGCTCTCCTCTGTAGAGGACATTCTGGGTCATGCCTCCTCCAATCTGCCAGTCCACACAGCAGCCAATGTGATCATTTGAAGTAGAGTTCAGATAGAAGTAGAAGCCAGTCCTGTGATTCAACCCCTCCAATAGTGTCCCACTGCACTTGGAATCCAGCAGCTAAACCAACCAAGCCCCATGGCCATGGGTTTGGTTCCTTCCTGCTGTCCGACTTGGTTCCCCTTCACCTCTACCCTGTTAGTTCCACTGCAGCTACACATGCCTCCTTGCTCTTTCTGGAACTGCACAGACTTCATGCACAGGTCAGTGACAATCTGAGAACTGGGGAAGCAGGATGGCCTGAGACCTGGGATGCCAGACCAAATGGCACATTCACAGATGTGGTGACGGTGCTGATTGTCATTACCTGTTGTTGGCAGGAGTGGTGAGGAAGGAAGTGGCAGCCAGCACTGACTGGACACACTGCACACACTGGCACACGGGCTGCATCTATGCTAGCTTCATGTATGTTGTCTCCTGAATCCTCACCACACCTGTGACCCATGTTATGTGTGGGTAAACTGATGACAGAGAGGGTAGGAACAGGCAAGCACCACTCATGCAGGATTCAGACCGAGGTGGGTGGACTCAGAGCCCACAGTCCTCCCCCATGTCATGTTGCCTCTCTGGGAAAATCATCTCTTGCTCTGTAACAGTCAGTGTTTAAAGTCTAAATCTCCTTCTGAATACTGGCCATTCTGCTCCCAATATGGGAGACGAACAGAAACCCTTCAAGTACTTTTTATCAATGTGCATCTTGCCTTCCCTCAATGCAAGAGAAAAACAATGGACAGTGTGTGAATGCAATGGGCACTTTTCCATTTTAGCAGTTTATTTTTGACACCTCAGAGAAGTGAATCATTTTCATATAATCACATCTCCTTTGGAAAAGTACAAATTAACACAGAGTTAATGCCAGTCCCCGGCCTCCACAAAGAGTTTGGTAATTAGAGCTGTGAAAAAAGAAAGAACGTGGAAGTGGCATTTCCTTCGTGGCTTGTTTCCACACCCATCCCAGCCTGCAGTCTGCAGCCACATGGGCATCTCATGACAGCTGTGGCAAGCAAAGTGGAATGCCTTGCCTTCTTTCTCAGCTAACTCTTGAGTTTCTTGTTAGAGGAGATGATGCAGGTAAAATACTTAATACCATGCTTGGCCCATAAGTGCTCAATAAATGGTACTGGTGATGATGATGGTGATGGTGGTGATGGTGGTGATGGTGATAGTGGTGATGGTGGTGATGGTGATGGTTGTGATGGCAGTGATGGTGGTGGTGATGGTGATGGTGATGATGATGGTGATGGTGTGGTGGTGATGGTGATGGTGGTGGTGGTGATGGTGATGGTGGTGATGGTGGTAGGATGGTGGTGTGGTGAGTTGGTGAGATGGTGATGTTATGATGGTGATGATGGTGGTGATGGGTGTTGGTGTGATGGGATGGTGTGATGGTTGGTGATGGTGTTGTATGATGGTGTATGGTGGTGGTGATGGGGCTGATGGTGATGGTGGTGATGATGGTGATGGTGGGGCTGATGGTGATGGTGGTGATGATGGTGATGGTGGTGGTGATGGTGATGGTGATGTTGTGGGCTGAATATTCATGTTCCTACCAAATTCATATGTTGAAATCCTCACCCCCAATGTGCTGGTGTCAGGGGGTGAAGCCTCTAGGAGGTGATTAGGTCATGAAGGTGGAGCCCTCATGAATGGGATTTGTGCCCTTATAAAAGAGGCCCCAGAGAGCTCCTCCCACTTCTACCATGTGAGCACACAGCAAGAAGACACACCATCTATGAACCAGAGAGTGGGCCTTCACTAGGCTCTGAATCTGCCAGTGCCTTGATCTTGGATTTCCCAGCATCCAGAACTGTGAGAAAAGAATGTTTGTAGTTTTAGCCACCTGGTTTATGGTATCTTTGTTGTAGCAGTCCAAATAGATTAAGACAAGTGATGATGATGATGGTGATGATAATGGTGGTGGTGGTGATGAAGATAGTGGTCCAATGTCAGTACTCTGCTGAGATCTGTTAGTTTCTGTGATGTTTAGAGACTACCCCAACACCAGTCCCTGTGTGGAAGTGAGGAACGAGGGGGAGGGACTGCCCCCTTCACTGAGCTAGGGGAAACAGGACGGGGAGCAGATTTAGGGAGAAAAATGATGCCTTCTGATTGGGTATGCTGAGTTTTTAGGAGCCCATAGGACATCTGTGTAGAGTTAGTCTGTGGGGAAGTAGACACCTCGGTCTGGACCTTAGGAGACACCTGCAGGTGGAGACAGGCACTGGGAATCGCCAGAGGAGGGTGGACATTGATGCTATTACATGAAAAAGGCCATCCTGGAAGAGCTCTGCAGTGAGCAGTGTAGGGGCCAAGGACAGAACCTGGGAGGACCAGCACTCAGGGACAGGTAGAAGCTTGAGGGGGGAGCAGGAAGGGGGTTAAGGAGGCATAGCCAGTGAGGTGAGGGGATACAGGAGACAGGCCAGTCGCTGGCCAGGATGAAGAGCCCTTAAAGGGAGGAACTGTCAGGAGCATCTCACTAAGGCGGGATGAAAAGGAAGGCAGAGAGGCTCACATCTGCTCAGGTCTGATTTTGCTGCCATACTACTGAAAAATAATGGTTTTTTTGAGCTTTTGGATTTTGGAATTGCAGACAAGGGAACGTGGGATATTGGCCCTCAGGGAGCAGCTGTAGGGTACCGTCGGCAGACGCCTCCAGCCATTGGCCCCTTCAGGGTGGGCCTCATCCTAGCCTTGTCCTTCCTGGGTGGCCCCCTTCCAGTGGGGTAGAAAGCGTGGGCTGCAGCATGGGACAACTCTGACAGGCCAACACAGTGGCAGATTCAGAGGCCCCCACAGGGTTGGCTGAGGCTGTCCTTTTGCCCACATCGAAACTCATGTCTCCCTCTGCCTACCCCTGCTTCCTCTGCTCCCTTTCCGGGTGAGGATTCCAAACTGCGTCTCCATTCCTGGAGCCATCTTGTCTTGCTTCACACCCCACCCTGACCTGTCAAGGCATCTGTCCATCAAAACTTGTGAACACTGCTAGATATAGGGCCACCATTTCTCACGGCCTCCCCCCAACAGCCACCATCCTGGTCCAAGCAGCCATCACCATTTTCCTGCATTGTTGTATGAAACTCCCAGCTGGTCTCCCAGCTCCCACCCTTGGCCTCCCACAGGCTGTTTTAACACAGCAGTCAAAGGGATGTTTTACAAATGGAGCACAGACCCTGTCACTCCTCTGCCGCAAATCCTCAGAGGGTTGCCAGCTCTCACAGAGAAAAATCCCAGAGCCCTTGTAATAGCCTGCAGAGCTGGCCACGATGTGCTGGTGTCCTCGGCCCCTCGGCCCAGCTCCTCAATCTTGACTCCTGTTCTCCCTCCCCTTGCTCCCCGGCCTCACGGGCCTCCTTGCTGTTCCTTGAACGGAGCCAAGGTGCTCCTGCCTCAGGGCCTTTGCACCGGCTGCTTCCTCTCCAGCTGTGCTCTTCCTCCAGCTGCCTGGATGTCTCGTTCTCTGTCTTCAATCTCTGCTCAGTTGTCACCTTGCCACTGAGCCTTCCCCAGCAACTCTACTTCAAAGAGCAATTCCTTCTCACAGGCTCTGCCCTGCTTTCATTTTCTCCATCCTGATACACTATATAAATTACTTTTCATATTGTCTTACATTGTCTGCCTCCACTAAAATAAACGTTTCATGGTAACAGGTATTTTTGTCTCTTTTGTTCATTATTGTATCCCCAACGCCTGTAGGAGCACCTTGCACATGGTAACTATCAGTAACCATTTACGGAATGAATGGATGGATTTAACCCCTACAATAGCCCAGTGAGGTAGGTACTGTTGCTATCTTTAGTTTTCAAATGAGGCCCAGAGAGGTTAGGCAACTTGCCTAAAGCCAGATTGTTAGTAAGAGGTAGAACGGTAGCACTAGTACCCAAGCCCTGGAGACTTCTGGTTCCTGGACCCTCAGTGTTAATCACCGTACAAGTTGAGTACACAGGCAGGATCTGGTCTGGTCCCCTCTCTGCTACCCCTCCATGGCAACACCAGCCACTGGACTAACTACTCACCCACTTTTCAAATATATTCTGCTTTTAGCCTTAGGAAATGCTATTACTCCTGGAATGTTCCCCTCTCCTCTCCAAAGAAAGATGTCCATGTCCTAATCCCCAGAACCTGTGAATATGTTACCTTACGTGGCAAAAGGGACTTGGCAAGACATCGGGGAGATTATTCTAGATTAGCAGATCCAGGTGGGCCCATAGTAAACACAAGTGTCCCTCTAAGAGGGAGGCAGGAGTCAGGGAGGAGAGAAGATGCTGTGCTACCACTTGAAGATGGAGGAAGGGACAGTGAGTCGAGGACCACAGGCGGCCTCTGGAGCAGACACAGATGAGAAAGCAGATTTCCCCAAAAGCCAGAAGGAACCAGCCCTGCCAACACTGACTTTAGCCCAGTGAAACTGATTTTGGACTTCTGACCTCCAGAACCGTAAGAGAATAAATGTCTATTTTAAGCCACCAAGTTAGTGGTAATTTGTAACAGCAGAGATAGGAAATGAATACAGCCCCCGCCCCAACCCCACTTGTCCTGGGAGCCACTTCCTGTTAATTCTTCAAGATGCAGACACTTCCTGGGCTCCTCTTTAGTGGTTAGCACTCCTTGCCTAGAACCCACATTGCGTCTAGTTAGCATTTACATTGCATGGGCAATAGGATGTTAAAATAGAAGCTTCATTTGGACTTGAAACCAAGGAACCACAGAGGTGGAACTTCAGCTGCTAGGGTGCCCCACTCGATCCAGGCCGGTAAGAGGGGGCTCACATGGGCCCCCTGATTGCTGGGTGAGTGTCCCCTGTGGTCAGGGACACCATGGACAGGGCTTCGACTGCCTGGGAAAAAGATGGGCTGATGACCAACTGCTCAAAAGGACCTAGGGGTCAGCAGGACCGTCCTGAGGCCCGATGGATTGTCCCATGCAGGAGAAGCTCCCCCACAATTGCAGCTTCAAGTTTGCATGTTGATCCCTTTCTGTGAACTGGGGGGGTTGGGGGGAGTGGTTTCCAGCCTCAGATCTCAGTATCAACTCCTGTCTCCACCCACCTTCCAGAATTGACTCTAACATGCAAATCTGGCCAACCCATTTCTGTTTAAAACCCAGCAGTACCTTCCCATGGGCTTCAGGACAATTCTAAACATTAGGGCCTTCTGTGTTCTAACTTCCGCCTACCTGTGCAGTTCTAGCAGCTGCTGGTCCCCACTCCCAGGTACCCCCCAGCCTCTCGCCTGGGCCTCGGGCCCCTGTGCTCGTCCTTCATCTGAGAATATGCACCCCTCACACTTGCCTGCTCACCTTCCCAGACCAGCACTGAGTATTTTCTCCTCCAGAACTCTTGTCTGACACACCCAGGCGGATCGGACCGCTTGGCAATACATGAATTATTGCTCCCATTTGATACACACCAATCTTTCTCCCAAAAATCTGGGGCCCCCTCCTACTCATCTCTTTAACATAGGCCTAGCGCAGTGACTGGCACACAGTGAGCAGGTGTCTATTAATTACGATTTGACGCAAATGAACTGTTTTTGGTAGAAGAAGCCAAAGTGTTTCTAAAAGCATCTGGAAAAACAGATGCTTATCTCTAGTCCAATGTAGTGGGCTGAATGCCCCTCCCCAACATTTTCCGTGTTCTAACCCCTAGAGTGTGAGACTATGACCTTACATGGCAAAAAATAGGATTAGGCTAAGGATCTTGAGAGGAGGTGCTTATCTCTGATTATCAGCCCGGGTCCTAAATGCAAGCACGTGTATCCTTACAAGGGCACAGCAGAGGGCGGTTTGGGACAGACACAGAAGAGAAGGCCATCTGAAGGTGGAGGCAGAGCTTGGAGTGATGCGGCCACAAGCCACAGAACAACAGCAGCCGCCAGAAGTCAGGAGAGAGGGGGGGAATGGATGCTCCCCTGGAGCCTCTGGTGGAGTTTGGCTCCACCGACACCTTGATCTCAGACTTCTGGCCTCCAGACCTATGAGGGAACACATTTCTGTTGTTTGAAGCCACCAGTTTGTGGTTCTTGTTACAGCAGCCACAGAAAACTAATACTGTCTGACAGAGAATTGTGTTCTCCCCATCTCAGCAGCTGCAAGGAATAATTAAGCGACAAATTCCTCTACTGGATTTCCAGGGATTGCCCAAATTAGTTACAGCTGCTGATGGAAACCACAGGAAAGACCTAGAAACCGGGCAATTGTTACTGAATCCAGGACTGCAGAGCCAGTTTTTGAAACTTTCTACATGTCTGTTGAAAATCCAGGTTTATGCACTGAAACCTTGAAAGGATCAAAATCTTTCTCAGAGCAGCATTTGGCCGGGACTGCTTCTGAGGGGTGGGCCTTTCTGGAGAGGCCTTGGCAGAAAGTCATAAAGAACACTGCTGTGTTTTCCTATTCAGGTTTCAGGTGATGAGCTCACTAACTGACTCTGCCTTAGGCTGTGGGAACGTGAAAAGTAGGAAAACTGAACATTTGGAAAATGCACAGGAGAATGGTAGGAAAGAAGAGACTTCAGAGTCAGGCAGACATGGGTTCAAATCCTGGCTGGGCCACCTACACGCCAAGGCAGGGTGCTCTGGAGCTGTGGTGTCCTCCTCGGGGATGACAGTGTCTGTTTGGGCGAGGTATTGGGAGGACTTAGGTGAACGTGGTAAAGTACTAGCACTGAACAGGTGCCCAACTTAAGGAAGATAATATTATTAATTTTAAAAGGCCCCCTGGTCTTCTTGAATAACCATGGCAAGCAGCTTGCCCACCCATCTCTGTTTGGTATTAAGTGTTAGATGATATAAATCTCTCATTTCCAAAGCCCACTTGCCCTGCATCTACAGCTGCCTGGGGATGAAGAAATATTTTCCTGACAACTTAGTGGCGTATTAGTTTCCTGTGGCTGCTGTAACAAATCACCACAAACTTGGGGACTTAAAACAACAGAAATTTATTCTGCCATGGTTCTGGAGGGCAGAAGTCTAAAATCAAAGTGTCAGCAGTGTTGCTTCCCTCTGGAGGCTCATTTGTGTTTCTCTCCTGGCTTCTGGTGTTGCCAGCAATCCTTGTTGCTCCTTTGTGCATCTTTCTAGTCTCTGCTCCATCTTCACGTGGCCTCCTGCTCTCTATGTCCTTATCATATAAGGACACCAGTCATTGGATTTAGGGCCCACTCTAAATCTAGGATGGTTTCATCTTGAGACGCTTAACTGATTCCATCTGCAAAGGCCTTATTTCTAAACAAGGTTCCTCTGAGGTTCCAAGTGAACACAAATCGTGGGGGGACACTATTCAACCCACCACAGGGGTTAAGAACACAAACATTCCCACCTCACTGACTTAAGGACCATCCACCATGAATTACCTAGAAGAGTTATAACCTCTTGGAGCCTCAGACCCTTCACGTGCAGAATGGGAGTAAGATGACCTGCCCACTATGGCTGCTGTGGGTGTTGAATGAGCCTCATGTGAGTTGAATAGCTTGAAGAGCCATGGAGTTGGTAGGTCTAGTCACTATGTCTGGCCTCCATACTCAGGAAGGTGGTTTGGGCTGGAATGGTTGCTTAGGAATAACCCAGAAAACACGTGGAAATGCCCCCCTTGGACCTCCTCAGCAGACCACCCAACGGCCTGGATGGGGGGATGTTTATCCATAGAAAAGGGGTTGGAAGTGCAGCCAGTTGGAGAACCCTTAATCTGGTTCACTTCACTGATGGGGGAACTGAGACCCAGAGAGGGACCCAAGTCACTGTAGATTTCAACAGAGTCGCAGTGAGATTCCAAGAGCATGCACAAACCATGTCTCCTGAGCCCTACAACCTCCCTGTGAGTTCCATGGTGCAGTGGGGTGTGGTGCATCCTTGTTCTGGCCAGGAATTAGGGCTCAGAGGAATGACAAATGAAGGTCACATGGTTGGCTCAAGGTCAGTTCACCAAAAGCCAAAGATGGTAAATTCATATTTGAATAAGAATATGTTAACAAAAGAAAGCCAATCTATGAATGTGCAGGTGGGCAGGTATTCCTTGCTATCTGAAACTTTGCTATCCAAACTCTTGTTTTCCGAACACAGGAATGAAATAAATTAAGATAAATGTGGGGACATATCCCTTGCTATGCAAATCCTGTTTCTTGCTATATGCATAAATCTCTGGAACCAAATGGATCTGGAGAGGGAGGGGAACGTGTGTTCTTATTGTGGATAAGAATATATTTTATGCCACGCAGCCGAGTCCTCTCTCCCTAGTAATCTTCAGCTATAACAACAGGGAACTAAAGCAGAAGGGAACAAAAGGGAAAATTCTACAGAATTGACTCTGCAGACACAATGAAGAACTTCACAGAAATCTATAAAAGCTGTTAAAACCATTCTATTCCATACACAGGTCTGTATAATTTGTTCCATTGATAAATAATTAAAAGAAATAAGGTAAATTCAGCAAATTTTCTCCATGATTTGACTTTCAGCAATGTGACCATTCAGTGCATTGATTTTTTGATGAAATAACTTTCTGTAAATTGCTTTGCTTCCTGCACAGCTGATAGGTGGAGGCTGGACCCTTGGAAATTAGCATCATATGTTGAGACTGTCAAAATAATTATGGTCTTGGACATTCCCCTGTAGCTGTCCTACACCAAGCAATTTGTCTGTTTATCAAGCACTCCTCAAAATATCCCAGTGTGAGTCCACCATATGTTCCCAGTGGGGACCCTGACCTCTGATTGTTATTGAAAGTAAGCTCCACAGGGCAGAAACTCTGTGTGTGTGTGTATGTGTGTGTGTATGTGTGTGTGTGCACATGCACATGCAAATTTGGTCCACCATTGCCTACAAGATGGCCTACTCTATAGTAGGTATGCAATAATTATTTGTGGAATGGGTAAATGAATGAAGGACATATATTTCTTTCTATAATGAGAGCCCATAATTGTCATCTCTTGCCAATTCTACAGTTATAACTTCTGGGGAGATTGTAGAATAGCCACAGTTCTTTGCAGCCCTTCCCCTGAGAGGTAAACTCTCTTCCCTCACCCCTTAATTCTGGGGTGGTCTTGTGACTTGTTTTGGCTGAGAGAATGCAGCAGAAGTGACATGGAGTTCCAATTGGACCTCAGACAATTTTGCACATTTCCCCCTCTTCTCTTGCAACTTTGCTACCATCACATAAACAATCCCGGGCTAGCCTGCTGAAGGATGATGACATGTGGCCAAGTCATCCCTCTCAATGCCAGACCAATGAGCAAGGCCACCTTATACTCACTGGTGCCTGGCCAACCTGCCAGCCAGATGCAGACAGGAGAAAGTCTAGTGGAGATCAGCAATGTCTGGCCCAGAAGAGCAAGTCTGCTGTGTCAACCCACACACTTGGGAGCAATAATAATTGGCCACTGTTTAGTCCGCTAGGTTTTGGGGTTATTTGTTGCACAGCAGTAGCTAACTGATACAAATTCCTTAGTATCTCCCTGAATTCACCCTTAACAAGCCTCTCCCATCTTCCACATTTTACTTCCAACGTATTCCCTCCATTGTAGACATTTTAAACACCAGTCTGGTAATGCTACATTCCAGCTGAAAACTCTTTATGGCTGCCCACTTCCGTGATGACAATGTCTAATGATTTCAGCCTGTGAGGCCCACGATGTCCCGGCCATGGCTTTCCCTGCATCCTGACCTCTGAGTCCCTTTTCTCCAGAGCTGCTCTCCAGTTGTACATGTGTTCTCAGCTTTTGTCAGTGCACATCACTCTCTGACATCTGCCCTTTACTCCAATGTTCCTCCTTTTCCTGTCAGCTGGCCACCTCCAGGACCATTGTTAGCACAAATGGCACTTTTGCGTGTTAGAAAATGTTCCCCTTCCTCAAATAAAACACTTCACATATTGGTGTATTACTGTATAAATGGAAAAATCACACCCTGTGGCCCAGCTTGGCCTTGCCAGGGAAGTTTTCCAGATGCCCTGTGGGTGTACATATGCACACCCATGCTCCATGCCCTTCCCCCTAAAGTGGGGCACCCATGCCAAATTTGGACTCATGCAGAGCATGGGAGTCAGGCCCCAGAGGGTAGGATAGAAAAGAACCTCAGGGGTCACCAGGACACTGGAGTGCACACATATGTATGTGCATGTGTGTGAACCAGTGAGGGGGTACATGCATTCACAAGTGTGTGCATGACTGTGTTTGCTTGTGGGTTGATGTACAGACAGCACATCTCTGTTCTGTCAGAACCCGGCTAGGAGACCTCAAATCTCTACAATGCTGCCCATGTTCTCATATGTTAGTTGTTGGGCTTGCTCAGGGTGGGAACTCAAAAAATGTATGGAAAGGAATGGGGTAGATAAAGAACTCAGATAAGGACTACAGCCATGGAAGATGAACCAATAACCACAGGGGTCTGGAGAGTCCAAAGATTGTAAAGATAAGCAGCTGTTCCAGAGAGAAGTCCCCCATCCCAAACTTTCATTCAAACCTTCTATAAAACTGGCCACTCTCCCCTCCTTTTCAGCCTCCACCCACCTGCACCCAGGTGCCCAAAATAAATGGCATTTTGCTATGTCTCAGGCTTGAGTGTCTTCCTCTCATTAGTAGCTGAGTAAGATGGGGATGATGTGTCTTTAGACATGCCTCCTTGTGCAGTGCAGAACCTGAGAACCTGTACTTGGTGGCTCTGCTTGCTCTGATTCAACATGCAAAAATTAGTCTAACTTTTATCTCCTTTAGGTAACCTGACTTCCACTCACCCAGCTCATCCCCTCTGTGCTTCCATAGTACCTAGGACCTGCCTTTATCTTGGTTGCCTGTTGTAGATCTTAAGAACTCAGGCTGTGGAATCAGATTGATATGAACTGGAAGCCTGGCTCACTGCTGTGTGAGTTAGGTATAGCTCTCAACATCTCTGAGCCTCAACTTCCCCTATCCACTTCCACCCTCCTGGACAGAGCCAATGACTACCTCTTCCTTTTCTTTACTTGGAAGCTGAACTCCCAGCTCCTGGTTGGGACCTTTCTTATACTTCATTCTGTTCCCAGGACTGAAGGCACCAACTATTGAGTTATTGACTTAACCTGGATCGGCACTGGGAATCGCCCCATGAAATGACATCAGAGTGGAGGTATGATATGGGGCACCCAACAAAGCCACAGGCAAGAGCATGTCACATTGTTGAATTTGCATGTTCACTTCTCAGAATCTCAAAATAGTTTTCAATAAAAGCAGAAATGAATCTCTACTTTGCATTCTCAACAAGGTGAAAACTGGTTATTGTGGGGTGGTGGCAAGAAATCTTAAATATCACAATGGTTTGTGGAGCTGCAAAGCTCAGCCTGCCTGACAAAATCTCATTTCTCAGTGTTTATTTTCTCTTGTGAGGAAGAAATTCACTTTAATGAAAATCAGTTTAGCCCTGGAGATGGTGGCAGCTTCTCACTGTTGCTAGTCTCTGGGGGCTTCCATCTCTTCTGCTGGTTCCTATCCCTGCCTGTGAGCAAACCATTCATAAAAACAAACAAACAAACAAACAAACAAACAAACCCATTCATGCAACTCCCTTTAAAATCCCAACTGACTGTACCTCTTGTTTCCTGCTGGACCCTGTCGAAATTTCAAATCTATATAATAGTTTGCAGTTTGCAGGGTTGATTTAGATAGCTCATCTCAGAAGCCCCTTCCCTAAAATCCTGCGTGGTGATGGGTGGAGGCTGGGCCTTCATTTCCAGGTAGGGACTGCTAAGAACATACACTAGCGACGCTGAAGTTAAATCTCACCTTCTGTATAAACTGATTTTAGAGAGATTGCTGTGTCCTCAGCAATGACTGCTGTATTTTTTAATCTGGGTTTGTGAGACATTCCCATTTAATTTTCATTAAACAATTTTTCCAAACTTATGAGTGTATACTGATTTGGTGTTAAGATACATCTCTTAATTCATAGCTCTAATTATTTTAATGTATATATACCTATTTCTTCAATGCAATAATTTCTGCTTGGTCAGAAAAGTTAGAAATTAATTTGTCATTCTGCTTTTCACGCAATTTCCTAACTTCTGAGTGGGAATGAGTCATCTGATTGACTCCTACCTAAGCTCTGGGCTATTTAATGCAATTGGGTGGAGGCCAAGGCCATGGACAGAGTTCTTTCTCTCACTTGTTCACTTGTTCATAAACTTGTTCATTCATTCAACACGCAGAAATGTCCTGGGTGTCGTACCTACCTAGGCACTGTGCTAGGACTTCAGATCAGTTGGCTCATCATGACTTGGTGACTAGTTTAATCTACCTGTGGGGCCGGGCCTCCTGCCCTGGCCCCTGGCCTGGATGCTAAGGCCTGGCTGTCTGCTGACCCAGCTCCTTCCCTCACCTATAAAATGGGGATATGATTAATTTGGGAAGGAAGTGTTTAGCAGCTGATCTATAAGCCGTCCTATACCCTGAGACAGGGAGAGAGTAACCAAAGAGAAAAATGACCTTGTCCATTCTCCATGTAAACTTGCTAATCCAACCTCATGACGGTATTTACTAGCAGAAAGACAAGGGAAAGTCCTTATGCATACAATGCTTTTAGCGGGACATACCTGGTCTGCTTACATTGGCGTGTATAGCCATGGGGACAGCTGCTGGAAAACGTCAGTGTCAGCTATGTAATGATCTGAAGAAAATAGCTTCTTTTACGGAAGTGATGGGCTGCATGTCCTTTCTAGAGCCCTCACGTGTTAAATCTGGTGAACAGAGCCCTCCTGCACAGTTTGGCATAGTATCTGTCAAGGCATGGAATTTGGAGGCAGACAAAACTAGGGTCGCACCTTTCCCAGCTGTGAGACCATGGGTCCAGCCTTGCAGGAGTGAAAGAATTGATAGCGTATAAACTAAGATAGAATCTTAAGCCTCCCAACAGACTGAACAGGCTGCCTCTTGGCCAAGAGAACCTCACAGAAACCTTAAAACCTGAGTTCCTGGCATGACAGGACATGAGGTTGGACACACCTCGTTATACCTCCTCCCTTTTGTAGTTACACACAACTGACCCACATTAATGTTAAAATAGAGATCATAGGACTGACAGAATGGACTCTTTATGGCAATAAGATACCAAAGTATAAACAGGACCTAAGGCCATGCCGGGTAAGAGTCAAGTCACACACCCCTGCATTTAAAGAATCAACTATGTTTTAACTGCCACAGGGTTTTTCTTTTTCTCTAGCAGCTAAACAAGCACTGGCCTCAAGATATGCCATATTAAAACAATTGCAGCTCACTGCCAGACCCTGACTAACTGACCTCCACCCTCCTGTTGCACAAGCAGAACTACAACTTTGATTGGACTAGAGGCTGATTCCGGTAACTTTCTCCTGAGGAGACCACCGACCACGGCTGGTTCTGGCTGGTTTACAGAGGTGCACTGAGTACCTTCACATCCCTGCTTTACCTTTTGACATATAGGGCTTGTCACACATTTAAATGTTTAGTCTCCACCACTAAGTGAGCATGGGTCATATTTATTCAATACACACGCACTAGGAAGCCTGCCATAAGCATTCATAGCTCCTCCTGTAACCTGCTGAATATGTACTCTTGCCAACCTGGTCAGCCATCCATCCCTGTTCCTCCCTCCCCTCCCTCCAACGGCTTGCTTCTGGTTTTTGTTTTTTAGCCAGAGGCTGCACTTCCTGCCTGCAGGTTGTAATCCCCTTCCTAAGAAATAAAACTCTTATTTCTAAAGTTATAAATTGTGTGATTTTTAAGCTAACAGGGGTAACATTACGAACAATGTTTGAACAAATGCTAGGCATGCAACACACATTGGTTCCCTCCTCTCTCCCTCTCCTGCCTTCCTGTAAATCCACTAAACAATAATTCATTTCCAGGTCTGTCTCTCCTGTGGGCTTCTCCAGGGCAGGGATGGGGTATTTTATGTTTTCTTCTCCCTAGATGTCGTAGGTGTGAGGCTGGCATTCAGTTAATGTCCTGCAAGCGCCTGTTTTGACTCTTTGTTACATTTGACTCTCCTCCCCTCTCCCTGTCCCATATTCTTCTCCTGGGTGTGCTGGGCATGTCCCCTGCCCCTTCCGGATCTCACCAGGCTCCCACTGGATGCAGCCTCCGTGCACAGTCCTGAGAGCCTGGCCGGGACTCTCCATGTCATCTGTGGAGGGTTCCCCCCTTGGGGCTAGCCCTGTCCAGCAGCCAACACAGTTGAGGGCTAAGTCCCTTCCCCCTCAGCCCTCCATCAGCCTCTGTGGCCAGCGGTACCAAGGTTCCCTGCTGCCAGGCTAGGGGTGAGGTGAGGGCAGTTGTAGTGGACATCTGACCTTCTTTCTGTTCTTCCTCCCTGGGGATAGGAACACTGTCTTGTTCACCCTTTATCTCCATCTCCTGGCCCAGGGCTGGCACTGTGGCATAATAAAAATATAAATATTTGATCTTTGGCTTCAGTTTCTGGCACTCCTAAAAGCCCGGGAATTTCCTGAGTCATAGGAGTGGCTTTTGTTATTTATAAGGAGCCCCTTTCTGCCACACCTGGGTTTATGCTAAGGAGGTGACTCAGGTGGATCACTAGAGAGTTTTGAGGGAGGGGCTGGCCATGCCTGGAGGGTTGGAAGCTTTAGCCCCACCTGTCAGCCTCCAGGGAGGGAAGAGGGGTCAGAGCCTGAGTTCAGTCACCAGTGGCCAATGATTGAATCAATCATGCCCATGTAATGAAGCCTCCATAAAGACCCCTAAACAACGGGGATGGGGGAGTTTCCAGGTGGGTGAACACATTGAGGTGCTGGGAAGGTGGTGCACCCAGAGAGGGCAGGGAAGCTCTGTGCCCCTACTTACCCCCATACCATGACCTACACATCTCTTCCACTTGGTTGTTCCTGAGTATCCATTATGATAATGCTATAATTGTAAGTAGAACACTTTCTTGAATTCTTTGAGTCATTCTAGCAAATTATCAAACCTGAGGGGGCCCTTGGGAACCCATGAATTTGTAGTCAACAGGGCAGAAGTGTCAGTTGCCTGGGACTCCACTTGCAGCTGGCATCTGGAGTGGGGGAAGCCTTGCAGGGCTGAGCCCTTTAACTTAACTGGGTCTGTGTCCACTCTGGGTAGATTGTGTCAGAATCAAATTGAATTGTTGGACACGCAGTTAGTGTTGGAGGGTGGGAGAACTGGTGTGGAAGATGGCATGTATTTGGTGTCAGGATGAAAATCACACATTTGGCATGAGCAGTGGTGTTAGAAAACACACACCACACACTAGGGACTCAACGAGTGTCGTGAACAAATTCATGAAAAATACAATCACTTACTGAGTGCTCACCAGTTGTCAGGCTCTGAGTTTGGTACCTGGGACACAGAAGTGATGGAAACAAGGTCCTTGTCTTTGAAGCAGTCCCAGATAGTAGGAGAACTGGCCAACCGTGAGCACTGTAATGCAGGTGACCTGAGCAGCAAATCTGGGGGCCGTGGGAGCAGAAGTGCCATTTCCAAGAAAGGCTCAAGATTCAGTATGAGTTGACTTTTTTCTTTTTTAAGACAGGGTTTCTCTTACTCTGTCACCCAGGCTAGAGTGCAGTGGCGTCACCATAGCTCACTGCAGCCTCAAACTCCTGGGCTCAAGTGATCCTCCTGCCTCAGCCTCCTGAGTGGGTGTGACTACAGGTGTGCACACCACCACACCTGGCTGATTTTCTATTTTTTGTAGAGACAAGGTCTTGCTATGTTGCTCAGGCTGGTCTCGAACTCCTAGCCTCAAGTGATCCTCCCTCCTCGGCCTCCCAAAGTGGTAGGATTACGTGCCTGAGTCACTGTGCCCGGCCTGAGCTGACTTCTTAAAGATGAGAAGCTATTCTTCAAGTGGATGGATAAGGGTGGTGTTCCAGATGGGTGAACAACACATGAAAGGCTGGGATCATGCAGTTTGGCGGCGGGCAGGGGTTCAGCGTGGCTGGAGTGCAAGGAGAGTGTGGGTGTTGGGGGAGGAGGGAAGGAACAGGCAGGGCAGATCATGCAGGTCCCCTCAAATGTTAGTGTGCTTGCGCTGTCTTTCCAGGTTAAATCAATGTGACAAATAGACGAGTCCCCTTTTTAAGCAAGGCATGTGCTGAGTGAGCACTTGGAGTCTCCCCGTCAGGACTGCTCCACCCTCTGCAAGGCTCAGACCCTAATTTGCACCTTTGTAATTGCAGTGACCAAACCCCATCCTGTCTGCCTCTGTCCTCCCACCCAAACGCAAACTTCCCTTAGGGGGCTTAACCTGGTGAGGACACAGAGTCAGGGCATCGTAAGATTTTTCAAACCGGAATTGACATGCTTTGATGATGATCTTTTTCCTTCAAAGGTAAAGCTCTCTCATTGTGCCTCATTTATTAGACTTCTCTGCCACTGCCTGGGGTTATGCACACAAATGAAATACAGAGCAGGAAACTGCCTTCCTGTTTTCTTTCTTTCCCTTTACCTGATTTCAGCTCCCTGTCAAGTCTTCTTAAATTGATCTGCTTCTCACAGAAGCTGCCTTGGGCCAACTCCTGGTTTCTCTCCTGGGAGAACCATCCTTCTCATTTAATCAGGGGAGCAGCCGCAGGTGAGTCTCTCAGCCATCCATCTCTTAGTGCCTGCACGCTGCCCTGGCCCAGGGTGGCTCCTCCCTGTCCATTTGGGAGGATACAAGATGATCTCACAATGCCAGTAGCAGCTTCCCTTAGACGGGTGATTTCCCTGGGGTCTTAAGCTGTGCGCTGTCAATGTGAGTTTAAGTGAAGCTGCTGAACCCTGGGCAACCTTGTGGCTAGAGTCACTCATGGCCAGTCAGTGAGGCCCAGCAGCTGGGTGAACACGGGGGTGGGGTGGGGTGGGGTGGAATTGGGAAGCAGAGGGTTGGGGCTGACAGCTGCTCTGGGATTGGGAGGTACAGACGGCCTTCCCTGTAGGGAGAACCCTAAACACTGCTGGGGAGCTCAGTGTTAAAAGCTCTGGAAACGCAGCGCACTCTGCAATGCCAGCGCTGGGATTGGAATCGGTACCACCATGAGAAGGGCGAGGGCTTGGGAAACACAGAGGGCAAAGCTGTGTGGCTTTGGTCAGCAAAGCACTTCAGGCAGGTTTGTGGATGGCTTACTTGTGTAAGCGGGTGGGGAGGAAGGCCAACTTTTTCACTGAGACACGATGCAGACATTTATTGCTTTTCCTGGGAAAACAGCTGTTTCAGAAAAAGATGACTCAAGAAACACTAAAATCACACCGAAACATAGAGCTTTCTTGCCCTCATGACCTGCACTTATCACAGGGGCAGTGTCCATGGGACCTGTGCAGGGGTGGGACTGCCCCAGCTAACTGCCCTCTGCTGGGTCCTCCAGGCCCCAACTGGGGTCTCTGCCTCAGTGTTTGTTCCCTCCCAACTGCTTTCCAATTCCATCCTTCTCACTGCAAATCTGCCCCATGAAGTTCTTGCATACAGATCCCCCATCAGACCTCTATGGAGTTCAGGATAAAATCACAAATCCTTACAGCAACACCCAAAGCCCTCTGAGATCTGCTTCTAGCGCATCTCCTGACTCTTCCTCTGCTCTCCTGGTGCTCTGGGCAATGGCTCTTGCTGGGCACCCCCCAGAGATCCCCACTTAGCTGGCACTGGATGAGGCCTGAATATCAGTATTTGCTGTCGTTTTTTAAGCCACCAGGTGATTGCAATGTATTCAGCTAGGGTTGAAAAACTGTACTAGCCCAGGGGTTCTTGAACTCGGCTGTACCTTGGAATCATGCAGTGTTAGAAAATACCAAGCCTGAGCCCCACCCTCGGAGATTATGACTTGGTTGGCCTTCAGTTCAGCCTGGGTGTTGGGACTTCTAAAATCTTCCCCAGTGATTGAGTAATGTTTGAGCGCTGCTGCTCTGGCCCCAGTGGTTTATTTGTGATTCCTTTGACATTAACTTCTTATATTCTGCTAGTTTCACTGACTGCTTTCACTGCCTGGAAATCCCTTAGCTAGCTCACACCTCCTTCTTCCAAATGTCGTAGCTGAGGGACTATAGCAGAGATAGGCAAACTTTTTCCATAAAAGTTCAAACAGTACATTAGGCCTTTCAGGCCACACGTGGTCTCAGGCTCACATTCTTTTTTTCCCCCCATTTAAAATGTAAAAGTCATTCTTTGCTCATGGGTCATACAAAACAGGCCATGAGACAGATCTGACCTGTGCACTATAGAATTATCTGGTTTTTGAGGCAGTGAGTTCTCCATCATTAGAAGCATTCAAACCATTGATGGAGGAGTTCCTGGCAGGGAAACCATGACTAGGACTTAAGCTTCTAATGAATGACTGAACTAGAAAAACATTATGGTCTTTTCCAAACTTGGGATGGCTTAATTCTAACTCATCCCAGACCCCTGGCATGTTTCCTCATCTGCCAAATGATCTCCAAGGTTCCCTCCAGCTCTGAAATCATTTCCATGTTCTGTTCCACCTCAGTTTGTTGTGAAGCTCTGCATGTGTCAGCACAGACTTGGTTTCAACACTAAGTGTTATGATTTGGGCATCTGTGAATTTAACAGATGAAAACCAAAGACTGCTCCTAACTTCTGTGTTGAGATGATACCTGAAGCAGGAATGGCTTCAAACCATGAAAATCAAAATGCTTTTAATTCACCTTCAACTAAGGAGATCTGACAACTAGGTACAAATGGCAAAATTGTATCTTTCCAGGTAGACACAAATAGGACTGATTTAGGATGATTGAGAATAACCCCATTCTGGGAAGATAAAGAAGCTTTTTCCTCTTATCCCAAATTCTCTGGGTAGGCCATTTTTCCTCTGAATAGTCTTAAACTTTGTAAGTAAGTTTCAAAATGGGCCTAATTCCACTCAATTCTTAGCAAACAGCTAAGGAGCATCAACCAGATGCATATGCAAGAGTTAAGATCACAGGTCTTGAAAAAGATGGTGAAGATTCAAATCCAGCATTTGCCTCTTAGCTGTGTGACTCGGGGAAAATTATTCAATCAATCTGGACTTTGGTTTTTTCATCTATAAAATGGGTAAGATTAGTTTGGGAAGGAAGGGTTTAGCAGCTGATCTACAAGCCATCGCCCATGCCCTACGACAGGGAGAGAGGAACCAAAGAAAAAGACGACCTTGTCCATTCTCCACTTAAACTTTCTAATCCAACCTTGTGATGGTATTTACTAGCAGAAACATAAGAGAGAGTCCTTATGCATACAATACTTTTAGTGGCATGTACCTGGTCTGCTTACATTGGCATGTATAGCTATGGGGACAGCCTGCCGGAAAATGTCAGTGTCAGCTATGTAATGATCTGAGTATAAGAGGAAAATAGTTTCTTTTATGGAACTGATGGGCTGCATGCCCTTTCTAGAGCCCTCATGTGTTAAATCTGGACTATTGTGCACCCTCGTGTGACAAGGAAGAACTGGGGTGCTGTCTTGATGGCTTCACACTTCACCTGTGTTTTGCAATGACCTGTGTCCTGTGCTTATTGTAAGTTTGATTCTGGGTAAGATCTCAGATTCTTGTGATTTTAATTTGGCAATCTGACTCTGTATTATATTCACACAGTATTTTTGTAAGAATGAAAGCACTTAAAACAGGGTCTTGCACATAGTAAGTGCTCGGTAAATGTTAGTTATTACCAGAGTGTTATACTGCTCACAAAAGCACACATCTTCCCTTCCCAGCCCTTTCCTTAGTTAGTTCATTTACTGTTTAACAAGTATTTATGGAGCCCTTACTATGTCCTTGGCACAGGCCTAGGATCTCAGGAAAAGATCATGAACCCCACACCAGGTCCTTTCATGGAACTTATTTTCTAGTTGATAGGAGACACACTCTAAACACAAACTGCAGCCCAGAGGCCACACATGGCTCACTGCCTGCTTTTGTGAATAAAGTTTTATCGGAACACAGCCACACTGTCCATTTATTTACTTATCGTCTATGGCTGTGTTTGCATTACCATGGCAGAGGTGAGTAGATGTGACAGAGAATGTGTGGTCTATACAGCAAAAAATATTTATACCTGGCCCTTTACAGAAAAAGTCTTCCCAACTCTGCATTAAACAAACGAGAATGCAGGAAATAGATGAGCCAGTGAGCAGTGCTACGAAGGATGATGAGACAGGTTATATGTGTGTATGTGTGTGTATGTGTGTATGCATGTGTATACGTGTGTATGTGTATACAGAGTATGTGTATATGTATACAAGTATATGTGTGTATGTGTGTGTATGTGTGTATGCATGTGTATACGTGTGTATGTGTATACAAGTATATGTGTGTATGTGTGTGTATGTGTGTATGCATGTGTATACGTGTGTATGTGTGTGTGTTGATTTTAGATTAAGTGGTTAGGGGAGGACTTGCTGAGTAGGTGACATCTCAGAGGGGATTTCCACACAGTGGCAAGCCCTGTGAAAGCAGAGATTGCCTCTGCTTGGGTTTGCTCACCCAGGCTAGCACAGAGCCATGGCTGGACACCTCAGGGGCACTGGTGTGCATGCTGCCCTGTGAGCTGGTGACGCAGACACCCTGCGGGACTAACACATTTACTCCTGGCATCCACTGCTCACTGCAACATGTGCTGCTTGTTCAGCCTCCTGCTAACTCCCTGCCCTGCCTGGGAAATGCCTTCTTCCTGCGCCATTCTGAGCCTCCTCACAGCATGGTGTGTGCGTGTGTGTGTGCACAATGCCCTCCCCACCATTCACAGCCCATTCTGCCATTGCGCTGTAACACCCTGCTATCTGGGTGGGTACAAATGCTTGTTGTTCACCACAAACATGATGGAACCTGGGATGTGATAGCCCAACAGAACCAGCAATGCAAAGGGAGAGACAGAAGTTTGGTTCCATTTGCTCGGCATTGTTTTCACCAACAGAGAAACTACAGACAAAGAAGAGCCATGAACATCATCTCACGGAGAGACCACATAGCCGTGTCAGGCCCTGCCCTGAACACACCTTCTGAGTCCCACTTTGGCCTCTGATGGTGGCTCTTGCTGGACGTAGACACAGGGCCCGGGCCCTCAGTCTTATTCCACTCTTGCCATTCTACAGGTGGGGAAACTGAGGCCCAAGAAGAGGAGAGGTCTTTCCCACAGACCCATGGCTAGGAAATGGCAGAGCTGGGGCTAGAAGTGAGTCCTGGGTAGACCGAGGCTCTGAATACTCCAGGCTCCACATTCACACAGGTGCTATGGAAAGCAGCGGTCAGGGGCCTAGGCCTGGGCGCCAGGCAGCTCCATCCCCTCCTCACTCATGCAGGTCACCTCCCATCTCTGCCTTCTCTGGAACTGTCCTAAGCCTTAAGTGTGTTCACACACATCAAGTTCGCCTCCCGTCTCTGCCTTCTGTAGAACTGTCATGAGCCTTAAATGAGTTCACATAAGTCAAGTTCTTCACCGAGGATAGCACAAAATCAATGATCAATAAATCTTAGACGCCACCACTATTATTATATCTTTCACACTACACTGTAACTGCTCCACAGGCACAGACTGTAACTTGGTTATCTTTGATTCATCACACGCCAGCCTCATATCTGGCTCACAGCTCTCCCAAGTGTGAACTGTCACTGCTGTGCTGTTTGTGTTATCATCCACTCATCTCTGGGTGAGCATATTACCTGTCATCTGCGGGATGGAATGACGGCGGTCAGCTGCATTTAAATAGGGCCAAAGGGGAGGCAGGGGGCACCCCTCTCCCCCTGTCAGGCTTTGCTTCTTTCTGGGATCTGGGCTCCCCCTTTGTACAAGGAGAGCCCCCCAACTTGAGGGTGCCAGAAACCCCTGGGTGGGGCGGTGAGGAAGGAGGGCACCTTACCTGGCCCGCTGCAGAAGGAGGCGATGATGGCCAAAATACACAGGATACTCAGGTAGGGGACCCAGGGCGCATGGTCCTGCAAGGGAACAGGGATGTGGGCAGGTGAGGAGGCAGCGGTGTATCCGGATGGACCTGGGTTCCCACCCCAGCTCCTCCTCATCCATCTTCCTGACCTTGGACAGGTCACTTTATGTCCCCAAACCCCAGTTTCAGCATCTATAATATGGGAACAATGATAACCCCTCAGTCATTCCATACACTTATTTTACAGATATGCTGTGAAGAGTTCAGCACAGTCCCAGCATACAGGAAGTGGTGAACAAATGAATAATTCACACTGATCAAGTGCTTAGTTTGAAGCAGGCAATATGAGAAGTTTTTATAGGCATTATCACATTTAAAAATTGTCTTAGTTATCAGTATTATTATTTAAAGCACCATATTGTACCCCTGCCATCCTGCAAGGTATAAGATGGGTTAATCCACTTCACGGGATGTGTCTGAAGGGGCTGTCACTTGTCCGGGTGGGCGTGGCTTGGTGCTGGGTGCAGAAGGATGTTTGGGGATCACTCCTGCTCTAGCAGACTGGACAGCTGATCATTGGAACACGGTGTCACCAGTTCTGAGACACGGTGAGCAGGTGTGGAGGTGCCTGGGCTGTCCCAGGAGGAGCCACCTGACCCTGTCTGGAGAGGTGCAGGGGAGGGAAGAGACCGTGCCGACCTGTGTAGGCTGAGCCAGGGCTGGCTTAGTGGGAAGCGAAAGGAAAGGGTCCCGGGGAGGGCGCGGCATGGGCAAAGACACAGACGCGAGGGATGCTGCAGGGTGAGCTGAAACAGTTCAGAGCGGAGGGCAGGGGGAACGGGGAGAGAGGAACAGGGAACTCCTTCCCCTTTCTGTGCCAAAGCCCACCAGCTCTTGCTTCAGGAGGATCCTGGGGCTGAGCAGAGCTTCGCGGGCCCCCGTGCACTGTGCGGCTCACTTCTGTACCAAGTCACGAACCCGCCCATTCACATGGCTGATGGTCTGAGCGCCTCCTGGCTGTGCCCTGGGCAGGGAGGTGGGGATGCAGGTATGATACGGGAGTGACCCTCACCCTCCACAACTCATCGTCTATTGGGAGAGAGAGACGAGGCAACAGTGAGCGTCAATGCTCTGCGATAAGTGATCTCACAGCGTCCCCTGGGGTTTCTGGGAACACAGAAGAGGGCACCTCCCCCAGACGTAGGGGCAAGGAAGGCTTCCTGGAGGAAGAGGTGTCTAAGAGTATCCACAGCTTCCCGAGTCCAGAAAGCAAGGAGAACCTAGCTGAGCAAAGGAGGGTCCTCTGGGAGCTGCCAGGGAGCAGGCTGCCGTGTACCAGGGGAGACAAGGGCAGGCCAGGCAGGGAAAAGCTCTGACACCTTGTGAAGTGAGGTTAGGTGGCGTCTGTGGGATCCGTGCAGACCTTTCAAACGTATGACACAAGTTGCAGAAACACAATGGCCTGGACATTACCCAACTGGCTTCCTCAGAACCCTGGAGGTCCAAGGGGACCACAAAGCCACCCCTGCTCAGGACAGCCTCGGGCCTGGCCATGGGGAAGGATCCGTGTCTGCTGACACATGGTCCCTGAGGGAGATGGTCCCTCCTCCTGCCAGTCAGTGAGCCACCAGCATCACCTCTTCGAAGGAAATGCTCTTATCCATCAAACACCACCATGCTAATATTGCCTTTTTCTAGAAATGTTTGGGGCATTAAGACAGTTGGCAGATGGTCAGCCCATGCAACTGTCAATTTTAAGGTTCATTTTTGAAAAATGCAGAGATTGATTGTTGCAACCTTGCTTCCTGCTTCCCACTGTGTCAAGACCTGTTTGAGACACTGAGAAAGGGCTCGGGTAATGCTGCTGCCCTGGGCAGCGCACGGGGCAGGGCCCCAGGATCCTGGGATCTACTCCCAGCTCTGCTATCTTCTAGCTGTGTTGCCATGGGCAGCTTATTCATTTATATTTATGCCTCAGTTTCCTCATCTCCATAAAAGGAAAAAAAATACCAATTTTGTAAGGATGAAGCATATCGCCATCCCTCCTACCAAACACACATCACCAAGCACTTGTTCCAGTGGCTTTCAGGGCTTTTCTCGTTTAATCCTCACAGCACCCCTGGATGTAGGGACAACTGTCTCATTTTAGAGAGGGGACCCTGAGAGAAGCTGAGAGGGTGACTTGCCAAAATTCCATGCCAAGTAAGGAAAACCAGGATCCAAACAGGCGTTCTGTCTCTAGGGCTCCTGCTAGTAAGCACCAGGCAATGACAAGACAATCGGGAAAGTGCCTGGCATGCAGTGCCCAGCACCTGCACTGGGATGTGAGTGCCCTCTATTCCATAGGTGGGTAAACTGAGGCTCAGAGAGGGGATGCACCTTGACCAAGATCACATAGCTCAGCAGTGGCAGTGACAGGGCCAGAAGGAAGGTCTCTCATCTCCTAGTCCAAGGACCCATCCCCAAGCCCTCTTCCCCGAGGGCTCCCAGCAGCTCCAGAGCTGAGACGCCCCTTGGGAGAGCTACATCACAAGGAGTTGTCCATACAGTATGAACCCACAAACCAAAGGCCCCACAGTGATGAAGCCAGAAGCCAGCTCTGTGCTGACCTCCCTCAAGGTGTGACAGGCACATCCTCTCACCTGCAGTGTCAGTGTGATGGTGAGGGTCCCAAAGAAGAGGGCCATAAGCCCGAAGCCGCCAATGAGGAGGGGTCTCCGTCCCAGGTGCTCAATGACCAAGCCCTAGTCGAGGGTAAAAGAGAGAGTGAGAGCTGTTATCCACTTCTAGCAGAAAGTGGAGGGGAACATGGCACTGGGAAGCAGCAATGGGGTCATGGGTCAAGGCTGGCTTTGACCCTGAGCCAGCCAGGCCACTTTCTCCATGGCCACGGCCCAGGGAGCAATGCCTTTTATGAGAAATAAGAAAGGGGGGAGAGAAAGTAACAGTGCTTGGGCGCCTACTGCATCCATACATCCACCTTTCCTCCTAAATTCCTCGTTAGGGTGGACTCCTCTGCTAGGGGGTTTGGAAGCAGGAACTGGGTGGATGTGGTCAACACAGCCCTTTTCCTTCCTTCAGAGCCAGCCCGCCACAGAAGGCAATTCCTCTGTTGTGTACTGTTGATCTACAATTCCAGGTTGTGGATTTTATAGGGGCAGATACCCATGGCAGAGCACAGGAGTAGGAGTGGGTGCACAAGGCTCTCTTGTTTTCCACTCTGCCTATGTCTGGGGGCTCTGTTTCATTCTGGGCTGTGATACCTGGAGGTCCACTTGATGCAGCCCCTGAGACTGCATTCTCCAACCCAGCTTCCCTCAGCCTGGGGCTGTCACTGACCTCCCTCTGCTGGCCCCTGTGTCCACCTCACGGCTGCATAAGGGAATAGCTCTTCATCGAGCTCCTTCAAATGCCAATGACCTGGAAAAATTGTGATTATAGCCACTTGTCAGAGACAGGCAGACATGGGTTTATATCCTGGTGCTACCACTTTTCAGATGTGTGAACTTTGGCAAATGACTTCACTTCCCAAAGCTCTAGGGCCTTTATCTGTGACAGGAAAACCAAAATACCCTCTGACAAGGTGTCAGGAGGGGTGGGCAGATTAAACAGGAGACTGCATGCAACACACACATTAGGTACTCTGATTATGTCAGATGCCGTCCCCTCCCTACAATTTCACGAAGAGAACATTGAGGATCAGACAGGAAAAGTAACTCAGCAGATGTCACACAGTCAGTAAGTGAGAAAGGGCCAGAAATTGAACCCAGGGTGTCTGAATCAAAATCCATGGTTTTTATGTATTGGGCAATCAGGCAAGGCTTTCTGGAGGAGGCAATAGTGGCCAGAGATGTAGGGAGCTCCTCAGGCAGAGTGATTAGTGGGAGCAAAAGCTTGGAGGCTGGAAGGACCCCATCAGAAGGGCCATCTGGCTTGGACAAGGGGAGCAGTGGTGCTGCCTCGGGCCATGGACCTCCAAGTCACATGTGTTGAGGGGGCCGGGGAGCTCCGGTGCAGAGAGTCAGGGGCCTGGGAGGAAAATGTGCCTGGCCGATGATGATGTGTCTCAAAAAGCACCCAAGACTTCTGGTGGGAAAGGCTTTTCTCCTGCCACCTAGGGAGGAAGGGCAGACCGGCACCCCTGATCCTGGCCTCCTGGAAACCTGACCTGACAAAGCAGAGCACAGATGGCATCCAGAGGCACATGGACCTGAAGATGGGCAGGCTAGGGCCAAGTCCTTGCTGGGAACATCATCTTTGTAGGGTAGCTGTGGGATCGGAGGGAAAAAACCCACAGTGCCTGAAATAGACTCATGAACAACATAGGTCCCCATTAAGTAGCAGAAGACATATTATTTATGTCAACCAAGGAGTGGCCTGGGTCTTGTCCCAGCTCCTGCCTCTAGCAAGTCAGTTAACCTTCCATGTCTTAATTTCTTGTGTTTTCTGATGATGATAGAGTTAGCCCAGGTAGTAATAGCAGACGACCATCTCCTGAGCACCTACTATGTGCCAGGCACTATATGAAACACTTTTCATGCCTCAACTCATTTAATCCCCACAACAACTTTATAGAGTAGGTTCTATGACTTGCCCCATTTTACAGGTAAAAAAACTGAGGCACAGAGACTTTGGGAATGTGTCTGAGGTCACAAGGCTGCTAAGTGGCAAAGCTGGGGTCATCTACAAAGTCTTTTCTGTTTTTCTGGAGGCATTAAATTTTCCTAGACATTAAACTAGAAACAGATAAAGCCACCACTGTGACAGCCCACTGTCCCACATGGTTGTCCATTGCCTGAACATGAAGAAGAGCTCTGAACAATTTGCTGCCCCCCTCCCTGTAGCCCAATCTCTTTCCTCACTAGGCCAGGTGCTTCATCTTTGTTTCCCCAGAACCTTGAGGAATACCCGACAGGTGTTGAGCCAATGTTTGCTGATGGAGTAAAGGTCTGTCTTTGTAAGGCCAGCAGGGCAAGTCTCATTTTGCAGAGGAGGACGGTGAGGTCAGAGAGGGCTAGGGGACAGTGAGTTCACTCAGGGAAGTGGGGAGGGAAGTCAGGCCCAGCGAGAGCCATGGAGGAAGCAGAGAGAGAGAGAAAGAGAGAGAGAGGGAAGGAGGGAGGAAGGGGGAGAGAAAGGCCTGCATTTAAGGATCCTCCCCCCCCCAGGCCCTCATGAGCTGGGTCCCATCAAAAGGGAGACACTGATGGTGCTGCCAGGACCAGAGCAGCATGGACAGGGGAGCTGGGTCCCAGCAAGAGGAGGACCCCTGTAAAGGTGATGGAGCAGGGCAGGGACAGCTGGTATCAGAGGCCCAGAGAAATTATGCTGACCTCAGTGAAATACATGCTAATCTCAGCGATCTGGGCCCAGATCAGAGGCCCAGAGATATTACAGGATTTATCAAAAGTCACACAGAGCTAATTGCCCAGAGATAAGTTAGTGGATAGATGCTCTTTCACACCAAGGCACAGCTGGAAAATGTCCATACTCCTGGACTCAGCCATTCACCTTCTGGGTATTTTTCCTAAGGAAATAGGTACTTGGTCAAAGATTCACGGGCAAAGATCTTCATTGCTACTTATACTAATGAGGAAATAGAAATAATCTAAAAGTCCACTAACAATTTAATTGGTTAATAAATACTGAAACATTTAGATGATGAATATGTAGAAATTAACAATTTTTTTTTTTTTGAGACAGGGTCTCACTCTGTTGCCCAGGCTGGAGTGCAGTGTCCGATCATAGCTCACTGCCAACTCCAACGCCTGGGCTCAAGTAATCTTCCTGCCTCAGCCTCCCAAGAAGCTGGGACTACAGGCACGTGCCACCACTCCTGGCTAATTAAAAAGGTAGAGACGGGGTCTTGCTATGTTGCCAAGATTGGTCTTGAACTCCTGGGCTCAAGTGATCCTCCTGCCTCGGCCTCCCAAAGTGCTGGGATTACAGGCACGAGCCACCATGTCTGGCCAACGTATTTTAAAAGAATTTTTAAGTAGCACAGAAAAATTCTCAGGGTATAATCTTAAGTGAAAAGAGCAGGACATAAAGATGTATATACTTATATATGCAGTTGTATAAATCACAATTATGTTTAGCTAATATACCCTGGAAAAATATTTGAAGAAATAGTTTATAATGGCTAACTCTGGTTGGGGGAATATACAATTATTATTTTACTTGTTTATTTTTCAGTTTCTCAAGTTTTATACATGAGCTTTTTTATTTAAAAAAAAAAAAACACTAAAACATAGTTAGCTAAAGTGTAGGGATGCAAATCTCTGTCCTGAGTCATAAGTCTTCATTTTTCCCTAGCACCATATATTTCCAATACCCATACTGACAAATTTTCATAACCATGTAAAAATGTATCTTTGCTACCATCTAAGGATGCCATAGCCATTCTTGTGGCTAACAGGGCAGAACATTCTTAAATTAGGTTAAGCCGGCACTAAAAATGAAGGCTGCTTAAAACTGGAATATGTGGAGTTTGTCTTGTAAGCATTTTAAAGGAGTTGGCACAGAGCTCCTCTTGACATGGTGCCACAAGGGCTACAGAAATTACTGTGGACGAGCACCACCGTCACTGGGAGACATTATTACACTGACATCAGCATGTGTTACATTATCACAATGAGATTAATGTGTTACATTGTCATACCAAGATCAGCATGTGTACATTGTCACACTGAGATTAACATGTGTTATATTGTTATACTGAGATTAACATGTGTTACACTGTCATACTGAGATCAGCATGGTACATTGTCACACTGAGATCAACATATGTTATTAATATATTGTTACACTGAGATCAACATGTGTTATACTGCTACACTGAGATTAATGTGTTATATTGTTACACTGAGAGTAATATATCCATTACATTGTTACATTGTCACACTGAGAATTAATATGTGTTACACCGAGATCAGCATGTGTTACCTTGTCATACTGAAATAATGTAATATAATATATATTGGTTACTGACTTCAGTGTTTTGAGGCTTTTTTTTTAAAGTTTCTTCAAGTGCACCACCCACAATTTCAGTGTTGGTGTGCTGCAAACACAAACCGGTTGAGAACCATTATCTTACACCATGATGCCAACATTCAAATGCTTTAGGGCGGGGGGCAGTTTTGTTTTGTTTCTTTAAAGTCTCTGGATAAACCAGTAAAGTCTCTGAGCCAATGTAAAGCTGGAAACATTCTCCTTGATTTGGAAACAATCTCCAAAGATGGTCTAGGAAGACACCAAGGAAACAGCTTTGAAAGAGAAGGAACGAAAACAACTCTCCCCATCCTAGTGGGAAACACATCGGGCTGCATCAGGGCTCAGTTTGTCCTCCTTCCCTCCTTTACGTCTCATTAAAGTGCAGCCTGTCAGGAAGGATTAGAGTGAACACGGTGTTTCCACTCAATATTGAAATCATTAGTGAAGACATCAACTCAAGATGAACAGCAGACTGAAGGTTACTGATGCCAGCTGGGGACTGACTGTCAGACTGCAGCTGCTCCCAAGACCCCCCTCTGGGGACTCCCGAGCCACAGGGTCATTCACTCACCCAGCAGCCAGTGCCCTCCACAGTGCTGGGACCTGTGGTGGAATAATAATGTGATCCTTTTTTCTGTTTAAGATTTTATAAATCAACTTTATTGAAGTATAGTTTTCTTTCAATAAAACATATCCATTTTAATTGTACCATTCTATATATTTAGGCAAATTTATATACCCTATAGCTACAACTATAATTAAGATATTGAACATTTCTATCACTGCAAAAAATTCCCTTCTGTCCCTTCCCCTAGCCCTGGGCAACCACTGATCTGTTTTCCAGTACTAGGATTAGAATTGTCATTTCTAGAGTTTCATATTGCTCATTATAGTGTTTTTGAGATTCACCCATGTTTTTGTGTATATCAACAGTTCCTTTTTATGGCTGAGCAGAATTCCATTGCATGGATATACTACAATTTGTTTCTCCAGTCACCTGTTGTTGGACTTTGGGTTGTTTCCAGTTTTTGGCTCTGATAAATAAAGCTGTTAATGACATAGGTATCTGAGTCTCTGTGTAGACAAGCACTTTGATTTCTCTTGGGTAAATGCTTATGAGTGGAAGGGCAGGGTTGTGTGGGTAAAAACTTTAAAAGAAACTGCCAAAATGTTCTCCAAAGGGGTTGTACCATTTCAAGTTCCTACCCATGGTATATGAGAGTTCTAGTTGCTCCACATCCTTGGCAATACTTGGTGTTATCATCCATTTAAATTTTGGACATCCTTACGGTGAATAATTTTATCTCATTTTGGGTTTTAATTTTAATTTCCCTGATGGCTAATGATGTTGAACATCTTTTCAAGTGTTTTTTTGACCTTTTGGATGTCTTCTTTCGTAAAGCATCTATTCAAATATTTTGTTCACTTTCAAGTGGGTAGTTGGTATTCTTGAATTCTAAGGTTCTTTATGTATTCTGAATTCAAGTCTGTCAGATGTGTGTTTTATAAGTATGTCCTCTCAGACTGTGACTTACCTTTTCACTGCCTTAACAATGTCCTTTAAATACTCACATTTTAAAGTTTTGATGAAATCCAATGTATCTTTTAAAAAGGGTTTATGATTTTGTATCCCATCTTGTAAAACTTTCTCCAATGTTCTCTTCTAGAAGTTTTATAATTTTAGCTTTTATGTTTAGATACATGGTCCATTTTGAGTTAATTTTTTTTTGGTATGGTATGATAGGGTTGCTATTCATTTTTTTCCCACATGAATATCTGCTTTTTATGGCACCATTTTAAAAATGTTTTATTTCAGAATATTACGGGGGTACAAATGTTTAGGTTACATATATTGCCTTGGCACTGCCTGAGTCAGAGCTACAAGCGTGCCACTCCCCAAGACAGTGTGCACTGCACCCATTAGGTGTGAATATACATATCCCCTTCTCCTCCCTCCCACCTACTCAACACCAGATGAATGTTACTTTCATATGTGCACGTAAGTGTTGATCAATTAGTACCAATTTGATGGTGAATATATGTGGTGCTTATTTTTCCATTCTTGTGATACTTCACTTAGGAGGATGGGCTGTAGCTCCATCCAGGATAATACAAGAGGTATTAGTTCACCATTGTTTTTTGTGGCTGAGTAGTACTCCATGGTATACACACACCACATTTTATTAATCCACTCATGGATTGATGGGCACTTGGGTTGTTCCCACATCTTTGCAATTGTGAATTGTGCTGCTATAAACATTCGAGTGCAGATGTCTTTATTATAGAATGTCTTTTTTTCCTTTGGGTAGATGCTCAGTAGTGGGATTGCTGGATCAAATGGTAGTTCAATTTTTAGTTCTTTGAGGTATCTCCATATTACTTTCCATAGAAGTTGTGCTAGTTTGCAGTCCCACCAGCAGTGTATGAGTGTTCCTATCTTGCAGCATCCACACCAATATTTGTTGTTTTGGGACTTTTTGATAAAAGCCATTCTCACTGGAGTTAAGTGATACCTCATTGTGGTTTTGATTTGCATTTCCCTGATAATTAGAGAAGTTGAGCAATTTTTTACATGTTTTCTGGCCTTTATTCTGTCTTCTTTTGAAAAGTTTCTGTTCATGTCCTTTGCCCATTTTTAATGGGGTTGTTTGATTTTTTCTTGCTGATTTTCCTGAGTTCTATATAGATTCTAGTTATCGGCCCTTTATCAGATGTATAGCATGCAAATATTTTCTCCCATTCTGTAGGTTGTCTGTTCACTCTAGTGATAGTTTCTTTGGCTGTGCAGAAGCTTTTTAATTTGATCAAGTCCCATTTATTTATTTTTGCTGTTGCTGAGATTGCTTTTGGGGTCTTCTTCATAAATTCTTTGCCTAGGCTGATGTTTATAAGAGTTTTTCCAATGTTTTCTTCTAGAATTCTATGGTTTCATGCCTTAGGTTTAAGCCTGTTATCCATCACGAGTTGATTTTTGTGAGAGGTGAGAGGTGCAGATCCTGTTTCAGTCTTCTACACGTGGCTATCCAATTTCCCCAGCACCATTTATTGAATAGGGATTCTTTTCCCCAGTGTGTATTTTTGTCTGCTTTTTCAAAGATCAGATGGCTATATGAGGATGGTTTTGTACCTAGGTTCTCAGTCCTGTTCCATTGGTCTATGTCTTTGTTCTTGTGCCAGTACCATGCTGTTTTGGTTACTATAGCCTTGTAGTATATCTTGAAGTCTGGTAAATTGATGCCTCCCAATTTGTTCTTTGTGCTTAAGGTTGTTTTAACTATATGGGGTCTTTTCTGGTTCCATATGAAGCATAGAATTATTTTTTCTAGATCTGCAAAAAATGATGTTGGTATTTTAATAGGGATTGAATTTAATCTGTAGATCACTTTGGGTAGTATGGACATTTTAACAATGTTGAGTCTGCCGATCCATGAGCATGGTATTATTTTCCATATGTTTACGTCCTCTGCTGTTTCCTTCCTTAGTGTTTCATAGTACTCCTTGTAGAGGTCTTTAACCTCCTTGGTTAAATATATTCCTAGGTATTTTATTTCCTTTGTTGCTATTGTGAAAGGTATCGAGTCTCTGATTTGGTTCTCAGTTTGACTGTTGATGGTATATATGAATGCTACTGATTTGTGTAAATTGATTTTGTAACCTGAGACTTTGCTGAACTTATTTATCAATTGGCAGATTCTTGGAAGAATCTTTGGAGTTTTGTAGGTATAAGATCATATCAACCAGTAAAGAGCAATAGTTTGACCTCTTCTGTCTCCATTTGGATTCCCTTAATTTCCTTCTCTTGTCTGATTGCTGAGGCTAGGACTTCCAGCACTATGTTGAATAGGAGTGGTGATAGAGGGCAACCTTGTCTTGTTCCAGTTCTAAGTGGAAATGGTTCCAATTTTTCCCTGTTCAATGTAATGTTGGCTGTGGGTTTGTTGTATATGGCTTTGATCATTTTGAGGTAAGTCCCATCTATGCCTATTTTGTTAAGCATTCTTATCATAGAAGGGTGCTGAATTTTGTCAAATGCTTTTTCTGCATCTATTGAGAGGATCATATGGTCTTTGTTTTTTACTTCTGTTTATGTGGTGAATCACATCTATAGATTTGCGTATGTTGAACCATCCCCACATCTCTGGGATGAAGCCCACTTGGTCATGATGGATTATGTTTTGATGAGCAGCTGAATTCGATTTGCTAGGATTTTATTGAGAATTTTTGCATCTATATTCATAAAGGCCTGTAGTTTTCTTTTTTTTGTTGAGTCCTTTCCCAGTTTTGGTATCTGGGTGATGTTGGCTTTGCAAAACGTGTAGGGGAGGAGTCCTTCCTTCTCAATGTTGTGGAATAAGTTCTTCACGATAGGCACCAGCTCTTCTTTGTAGGTCTGGTAGAATTCAGGTTTGAAACCATCTGGTCCAGGACCTTTTTTTTTTTAGGGAGGTTTTTTTATTGCTGCTTCAATTTCCGTACTTGATGTTGGTCTCTTCAGGAGTTCTATTTCTTCCTCTTTGGGCCTAGGGAGGTTGTGTGTTTCTAGAATTTGTCCATTTCCTCCACGTTTTCAAGTTTATGTGCACAGAGATTTTTGTAGTATTCAGAGATGATATCTTGTATTTCTGTGGTAACAGTTGTAATTTCTCCTTTTTCATTCCTGTTTGAGTTTATTAGAGTCCTTTCTTTTCTGCTTCTGGTTAATCTAGTGAGAGGCTTGTCAATTTTGTTTAACTTTTCAAAGAACCAGCTTTTTTTCATTAATCTTTCATATAGTTCTTTTGTTATCGATTTCATTTAGTTCTGCTCTAATCTTGGTTATTTCTTTTCTTCTGCTGGGTTTGGGATTGGTTTGCTCTTCTTTTTCCAGTTCTTTGAGTCAATTCATTAGATTGTTGATTTGTGATCTTTCTATCTTTTGGATGTCGGCATTTAAGGCTATGAACTTTCCTCTCGGGACTGCTTTAGCTGTGTCCCACAGATTTTTGGTAACTTGTGTCCCCTTTATCTCAATTCAAAGAATCTTTTGATTTCCATCTTAATTTCTTCCTTGACCCAATAATTGTTCAGCAGTAGGTTGTTTAGTTTCCATGACTTTGTGTAAAGATAAGTGCTTCTGTTGGAGTTGATTTCTAATTTTATTCTATTGTGGTCTGAGAAAAGGTATGGTATAATTTCAATTTTTAAAAATTTGTTGAGACATGTTTTATGGCCTAGGATGTGGTCAATCTTAGAGGACGTCCCATGAGCTGATAAGAAGAAAGTATATTCAGTGGCTTTTGGGTAGAAAGTTCTATAATGTCTGTTAGGCCCATTTGTTCTAGAGTTCTGTTTAAGTCCATTGTTTCTTTGTTTATTTTCTGTTTGGAAGATCTGTCTTGTGCTGTCAGTGGGGTGTTGAAGTCCCCGGCTATTACAGTGCTGTTGTTTATCATTTTGTTTAGATCAAGTAGGATTTGCTTTATGAGTCTGGGCACACCTGTGTTGGGTGTGCAGATATTTAGAATTGTTACATTTTCTTGTTGAATTGTTCTCATTACCATTATATAATGATCATCTATGTCTTTCATTACTTTTGTTGATTTGAAGACTAAGTTATCTGATATGAGAACTGCTACCCCAGCTTTCTTTTGGTTTCTATTTGCATGGAATATTGTTTTCCATCCCTTCACTTTGAGTCTGAATGAGTCCTTGTGGGTTAGATGTTTTTCCTGAAGACAGCAGATACTTGGCTTGTGTATATGTATCCATTCGGCCAGTCTATGTCTCTTCAGTGAGCAGTTCAAGCCATTCACGTTTATTGAAAGAATTGATAAGGGGGGTGGGGTGGATTTCTGCTCATCCTGTTGAGTAGAACTTTGTTGGTTTGTTTTATGTCTTGAGCCATAGTGGTATCTGGCCTTTGATCTTTAGCTTTTGGATGGTTTTACACTGGTGAGTGCCTATTGTGCTCATCCACGTGTAATGCAGTTGTGAGTACTTCCTGCAGGGCAGGTCTTGTTTTGACAAATTCCCTCAGTGTTTGCTTGTCTGAGAAAGACTTTACTTCCCCCTCATATGTGAAACTTAGTGTTGTAGGACACAAAATTCTAGGCTGGGCATTGTTCTGTTTGAGAAGACTGAAGATGGGGCCCCAATCCCTTCTGGCTTGTAAGGTCTCAGTTGAAAAGTCTGCAGTTAGTCTGATGGGTTTTCCTTTGTAAGTTACCTGCTGCTTTTGCCTTACGGCTTGTAGGAGGGCCTCTTTTGCGCTTATTTTGTTATGGCACCATTTGTTGAAAAGACCATCCTTTCCCCCATTGAATTACTTTGGCAACTTTGGTTTTCTGGACTCTATTCTGTTCCATTAACCTATATGGCTATCCTTATGCCAATACCCTGCTGCTTGATTACTGTGCAGCAAACACGGTTATAGCACTTACTGTGTACCATGGTTCCAGATGCTTTACATATATTGATAATTTAATCCTGATAACATTTCCATGGGGTAGGTACTATTATCATCCACTATCACATCCAGAACTTGAGGCTCAGAGAGGTTTAGCAACCTGGCTAAGATTACACAGTGGCACACACAGGATTAAAGTTTAGGTGGTCTAGCTCCAGAGTCCTGCTCTGAATCCCTGTGCTCTATTACCTCTGCCCACTGCCCCTGAGACAAATGCACATGTATATTTATCAAAAGAATATGCACATGCTCCCAGAATTTTTCTTCCTTCATTTATGAGAGCTGCCTGTGGTCACCGAGAGCCTCTCATAGGCCAGGCCCTGGTACTGGGGCATAGGAAGACAGAGACGGGGTCCTTGCCCTTGGGGAGTTTAGTGGGTTGAATGGCATCCTCCCCCAAAAGGAAATATTGAAAACACAACCAATACCTAAGAATGTGACCTTATTTGGAAATACGGTCTTTATTTTTAGGTAATCAAGTTAAAATGACATCATTAGGATGGGCCCTAAACCGTGATGACTGGTATCCTTCTAAAAGAGAAAATTTGGACACAGAGACAGACATACACACAGACAGAATGCCATGTGAAGATGAAAACAGAGATTAGAGTGATGTTTCTATGAACCAAGGAGCACCAAAGATTGCCAGTAAATCCCCAGAAGTTAGGAGAGAAGCATAAACATTCTCCCTCACAGGCTCAGAAGAAATTAATCTTGCTGCCACTTTGATCTTAGACTTCTGCCCTCCAGAACTGTGAGACAATAAATTTCTGCTGTTTAAGCCACTCAGTTTGTGGCACTTTCTTACAGCAGCCCTAGCAAACGAATACAAGGAACTCATGTCTGATGGAGTTCAGGGCTTGTTATGTTGTCTAATAAATGATGAAGAATGAAGGAAAGTACCCCCCCAAATAGGTACCACTATTATATATCAACAGAAAAATTTTCAAGGAAGGCCTGGAGGGAAGGAAAATATAGCCTAAAATTTCATTTATTTAAAATTTAGCTTAATCAAAGCTTCCAAGTCTGATAACATGCTTTTATATGATTTTACATATATAACTTTATATGCATTTAATATATCAATCTTTGCCTATACTACATGCTATGTTTATATATCTCTATATAAACCGCATGCAGTACTCAGTGCTTGGCAGGAGTTCCTGACTTTACCAGGGACTAGAGTGCTGCAAGAGTTCATTCCTGTGCAAGGGTGAGGCTTTTGATCATAGAAGATGCTCCGTTGTCTCTGTCTCACTCCAGGCTGGGCCTTTTTCTGATTCTGCTGCTGAGCACAAGCTCAGTCCTTGCCTGGCATGACTTATGCTTGTGGGCACGTGGGTCACATGGGCTGACTGTGTGGAGGGGCCCTAGAGCCTCCAGGGAAGAAGCCCAGTCTGTGGGGGCTCTGCCTCCTTCAGGACATCCTATTGGACTACTCCCTTGCACGGATCCCTGCCCGAGGCAAGGAGCTCCCTCTTTAGTTAGCCAGTGTGACTTTCTCAAACAGCTTTAATTGAGCCTTACTCCATTAAGCAACATGGCACTGATGCTTGTTAGGGCCAGTGCCTAGCCTAGTGGAATGCATGAAGATCAAGGACTGCAGAGATACCATATGGTGGCTACTATGGCCATTTCTTCAAACCTGCTGCATCACTCACACACAAACGTTTTTAAATTTACATTCTACATTTTAAAACAACTCTATGAGGTTTTCCCCAATAGCACTGGCCAAAGCAGTGGGGACCACTGGGAATCTACAGAAGAAATTAAAATGCTAGGGTGAGATGTGGCCCAGTTTGGGGCCAGCACCCAGGCATCCCAAAGGCTGTTACCCAATGCCGACACTTTGGGGATGGAGAAGTCCCTGAAGAACCCTTGCCACACCAGCAATTGGTGACTCTCTAGGCAGACATTGGACTATTTTCCAACTGAAACAAGAATTGTGTGGCTATCACTGACTCAGCTCTGTCGGCAGAGAAGAGATGGCCAAAGTAGATTACATGAAAAGAAATTTCATGTTCCAGTATTACTTTTAGCTGCTAGTAGTTCTGTTTTAAACATGCAAGTGTTAATCTTCACTTTCACAAATCTCTCTGAAAAGAAGGTGAGACCTTGGAAAGCTGTGGTCATCTGCAAGTTAGTTGAATTTTAAATCCATGTTCAGAGGGCAGAGTGTCAGAAATAATTGTCTACTTGTGACAGGCTCTCTCTAAAAGTGAAAAATAGTGCATTGAAATGTAAACTTTGAAAATTTCTACTTAAAAGATGAATGTGTATAAGAGAGATCTGTGTATCTGTTTGGGCCAAAACTGTGAGAAACGAAAAAAGTTACTTTTAAATAATTATCATTCTAGGGTGGTGCATGATCTCTAAGTATAGCAAATTAAAATGGTCTTGAGATATTTCAAACAAAATGCAAAGTCACAGAGGGCTTGGGGCCGACTGAGATAGAAGGAAAGGCCAGGAGCAGACAGGCTTTTCCGGGTCTTCGAGCCCTGCGGACATTTTCCCCTCTTGGGTCACTTTACAACCTTGGCTTGAGCCCATGGCTTCTGCAGTGTCTACGTGGAGTATACCCTGCATCCTCTTGCACCTTTCAAAAAAGGAAAAGGTGGTTCTTAAGAGGTTTATGAGCATAAATTTAAATTGTTCTCAAATTTGGGCAAATGGGAAAAAAATTTAGTTCTTAAAGAAAAGGAGCAGAAAAAGAGATGCTGTATCTGGGTGTCCAGATGACTCAAGTCAGTGCTCCCCTGTCAGGAGCAACGCGTGGAGAGAGGGTGGGGGCAGAGGGCAGTGGGTGGTGGAACAGTCGTCACTTGGAGCTGGCACAGGGGACGCAGTGTGCTGTCTCCATCCCGCCCCCAGGAGCCATGTCCCCACTTTCCTTTGATGGGGGAAGCTGGTGGGGCCAGCTCAGTTACAGGAGAACCAAAGGACATTATCCAAGAGATGGGAGGAAATCAGAAGAAATTCGGGGGGAAATACAGAATCATGAGCACACCCCAGGAGTCAGAGAGTGGGCTGTAGGGAATGGACTTTTGGTCACATCCTTGGCCAAGCTCAGAAACAGAGCAACCTGATTGAGAGCATCACTCAGATTTGGGGGTAGGTGGGAGTGGGGACTGCAGGGGGGTGGGTGCATCTCCCGCTAGGGATGCTGGGGGCTCCGGCTCTGCTTCTGCATCCCCTCCCAGGCCCCACACCTGTGAGGATGAGCCCGAAGAACCAGGACAAATAGACAAATAGCCTTTGTCTATTTGCATACTTCCCACCCAGGCAACAGGTTCCATTAGTGCTTCGGGAACAATGACGTAAGCACCGAATACGAAACGCTGCTTAGCCTGAGTTTTAATTTCTCAGATCTGGTGGGTGCTGCCAAGCTTAGGGGAGCCTGGCAGCCACTCCTGTCCCCAGGGAGTTCTCACTGGGGGCCAAGGGAGAAATCTGGTTGTGCTTCTGCTTAATGTGGCCCTTCCCTGCTTCTACATAACCCAGGGACTTGGTCTACTATTTTAGTGGATGTAGGGGAGTAGTTTCCTCCTGCTAGTCTATGGCCCACAGAAATGCAACAGAATCATGATTTATTAATGGAAAAGAGATGTCTGTCGAAGGGGATTAGCTGAACCCAGCCCTTTTGATGCCAGTTTTAGGGCTGATGATTCCCAGGGAAAACAGCCTCTCTCCAAGGCTCCTGACAACCCCGTTTCTTCCCTCACCGCCCGCTGCATTTGTCTATTTTCCTCACAGCAGCCGGAGGGATCCATTTAAAACAGGACCTGACATTCTGCTTTCCACATCCCCGGCCACTAAAAGCTTATTCACAGCAAAGAAAACAATCAACGGGATGAAGAGACAACCTACAGAATGCAAAGCCAGAGAATATTCGCAAGCCGCATTTGCATCCCCTCCAGCCCATGGGCCCCCTGCAGTCCCTCGACCAGGTAGACATGTTCCTGCTCCACCCTCAGCCTGCTCTGGACACCCCTGTTCACCTTCCAGATCCACTCTGGGTCCTGCTCCGTGTCCTGGAGGGGGACTTGTAGGACCAAAGGACCAAGTCAACAGGCTCCCTGCTGTCTGACCTCCAGGTGGTTCCAGCAGAAATCAGAAATCAGCAGTCAGAAACCAGAAGGCGGAAGGAAGAGAATGAGGCTGGGAGGGGGGGGGCCGGGGGGGGCTCCCCAGCTTCCTTCCCACAAGCACATTTTGGCTGGCTCTGTCCTTCTACTGGAGGCCACAGCTCCTGACAGGTGACCCACCCATCCTACATACCCTCCCTGCCCCTGAAAAAGTGGGGATACCTCAACAGGTATTGTCATGAGAATTATACAATATTTCTTGGCTTCTGACAGCATCACTGCGATATTCACACTGTGTTCTTGCTATGTGCATGTCTGTGGCCAAATTTCTCGTTTTTGTAAGGACAGGCATATTGGATTGGGGCCTACCCTATTCTAGTATAACCTCATCTTAGCTTAACTAATTACAACTGCAATGACCCTATTTCCAAATCATGTCACATTCTAAGGTAGTGGGGACTTCAACATACAAATTTTGGGGAGACAATTCAATTTATAACAATAATTAACATTTATTGAGTATCCGCTCTGTGTTGAGCACTGTGAATTACTGTATAATTCTTATGACAATACCTGTTGAGGTATCCCCACTTTCCCTAAGAGAAAAGTGAGGATCAGAGAGGTTAAGTAACCGACCCAAGGTCACGCAGCTAGCAGGTGCAGGGCCAGGAGACCACAGGACCCAAACGCCCCACCATTCTGCTTTGTCTCTTCTACCACTTTCTCCTCTCACATGTGCTCAATCCGGCGTCCTGAGATTCAGCAGTAAACTCTACAGCCTTTGATCCTGAAATTGTGGGGTTTGTTAGGAAGCAAGGATGGCTGCAGGCAGCAGAAATCAGTAAGGATTCTTTGTTTTTTTTTTTTTAATTAAGTCAACCCTATAGCATATTCCATTCCTGACAATTATGAGAACTTACTGCAAGGAATAAGAATGACTTATTGTGAATTCTGAACCCTGGTTTGAAAAATCAGAGAGTCTGTGCTTCTGGACAGGATGAGCCCCCACCCCACAAAGCCGCCCCCCCAATGGCAGCTGATGCTCAGCCTCAAGTGGCCTGAGTGACGCTCATTGGACGTTCACCCATCAGAAAGTTAATGCTGTGCCAAGAAAATCAATTCAGAAAACCAGCTGTTTCTGCAGAATGACAATAATTTACAGCTGCCGGAGCTGATGAGTGATGCCCTGAGCCAAAATTAATTGCAGATCAAATGAGCAAAAATGTCTTTCCCGTCTCAATTTTATTAGGCCCCAGAGCCATTTTAACAGACTGTCAAGATCTCATAAGAAGAATGAAAAACAATTGGGAAGTCCTTTTACATAGGCAATGACTCCAGGGGTGGACAAACCAGTGCATATTTATATTTGGAAACAAGGTAATAAAAACTCTGGAAGGGCAAGGGGTTTACCCACAATGGCTGTCTGGCAGGAGTAGGGGAGTGGCCTTCATACACTTTGAATGTTCTTTCCATGACAATCCCGTAAGGCGCCGTATTACTTTCTTATCGCTGCTGTAACAAATTACCACAAACTCAGTGGCTTAAAACAACACAAATGTATTATAGTTTTGGAGAACAGAAGTCTAAAACAGGTTCCATCGTGCAAAAACGACAGTGTCAGCAGGGCTGTGTTCCTCTGGAGGCTCTAGGGGAGAGTCTGGTTCCTCACCTTCCCAGCTTCCAGAGGCACCTGCATTCCTCGGCTCGTAACCCCTTCCTCATCTTCAAGGCCAGCAACAGTATCACTCCTGCCTCTGTTTCCATCATCATGTCCCCATCTCTAACTTTCACTTGTCAGGACCCTGTGGTGACACTGAGCCCACCTGGGGCATTCAGGGTCATCTCTCCATCTCAGACTAATCACATTTGCAAAATTCCTTTTTTACCAAATAAGGTAACATATTCACGGCTTCCAGGAAGTAGGATGTGGGCATCTTGGGGAGCCATTGCTTTGTCTACCACAAGTGGGCATGGTTATGTCCATTTTACAGATGAGCAAATAAATTCAGAGACATCGGCCAAAGTTCCCAAGACCACTCGGCTGGTACGTGGATGATCAGGATTTGAATTTAGAGTTGCCTGGTCCTAAAGCCAAAGCACTTTCTCCCTAGGATCCATCCCATACTCCCAGCCTCATGCTTCTCATGCTGCATTTGATCTCATAGTTTTTCAGCGTTTAGGGTAAATCCTACCATTTTAAAGACTGTTTCCGATGGACTATTCTGCATCTGTTCTTGCATCTCCAGCTCTTTTAGAAGATAAAGGGGGAACAGGCTGCCCAATGCCCTGCTCTTCCCTTCACCTAACTCCTGCTGGCCCTTCAGCTCTAGGCTTCCTGGTCCCCTCCTCCAGGAAGCCCTCCTGGAATCCCTCCGAGGAGAGCTTTTCTCAGTGTTGCATGTGGTAACTGTCTGTTTCCAGGCCTGTCTTTCTCTCTAGATCATGCCAAGTTCACCAGTGACCACTGGCACTATATGGGTGCGCCTCAGATGTTTGTGGAATGGATGAATGAATGACTCCGCCACCAGGGCTATGAAGCCATACCTCCCTGCTCAGGGCCTGCATGGAGGTGCCTGCACAGAGGCTCCTGCAGCTCGGATGAGCAAGACATCATTCCACCTTGGACCAAAGTCAGCCTCCTCCACTGAACGGTGAGCTCCTGCAGGCAGGCACCATGGCAGTGGCCCTCTGCAAGCCCAGCACAGGGTCAACAGCCTGACCACGGGAGGAGCTGGCAAGAGCTTGCTGGAGGGCAACACACCAAACCTGCCATTGTCCGCATGACTGCGACCCACCGTGGTCCACGCTTATAGGCAGTGGCAGGAGCACCCTCCAGGGGCAGTGACTCTGAGTCCTGGTTTCAGAAAGGTCCCCTCATTCTCCTGCAGGACGGTGAAGTCATTTACCCTCCTATCTTGGATTAGGGCTTCCAAGGAATATGTCACCAAATACACGAGGGCTATCCAGAAAGTATCCAGCCGTTGTTAATATAAAGAGAGCAGTTCCATGGCTGGATACTTTCCGGACAGCCCTCATAGTCCGCTTTTAATGATGATCTGCCCACCAGAGAGTGGGGACCAGAAGGAGTGGCTTCTGGAGTCAGTGAGGCTGAGGGTGGAAGTGTCCCCACTCCCTCCTTGTGCTCCTCATGAAAGTCAGGGCATGAACTGGACCTTTAGGAGTGACCGGAGCATCCTGAGATCCCACATGGGGCCTTACTTCAGGGTCTTGGGGGGCATGGGGGGCCCATGCCTTCACCTCTCCCCACTCCTTCGGGTCTGACTCAACTGACTGTGTGACCCTGGGTAAACCCCTCTTTCGGGTCTTGATTCCCTCAACTGTTGAAAAATGGCAAGAGTCCCTGTGAAATTCTGATCTCTGCAAGGGTGTTTATCACAGCCTTATTAAAAATGACAAATTTGGGGAATCTATCTAAATTGGACAAGAATAGTTAACACTTACTGAACACACATCATTTGCCAGATGCTGCCTGAATCACTTAATGTACATTCATTTTTTTAATCCTCAGCCCAACCTTATGAGGCAGGGACAATATCCTTTAGAAATGGGGAAATTGAGTCACAGAGATGTTGAATAACTTGCTTGGGGCCACACAGCTGAAAAAGGCACAGAGCTGGGGTGAGAAACCAGGCAGTAGGGCTCTGCCGTCTAGATTCTGAGCACCAATGCTCAACACCCCACCCCTACAGATGATCGGTAAGGAAGTTACCATACAACAAAATTTTGGAGAATGACACAGCCTTTGCCACTAATGTTAACTCAGAGGGCGTGGTGATCTGCATACTTTTCTGTATATGTAGTATACTTCAATAAAAAATTACTTAAACAATAAATAATAAGCGGAAAATCATTCTGACATAAAATTATGTGAACAAAAGCAGAACTGAAGTTAGTATATAGAATAGGATTACTGTACTACTGTGTAAGAATAAAACATACATCTATGCACATAAAGACAAGGGAAGAATTTGCCAGACTTCCTTGGGTGGTATGATTGTAGGCAATTTCTTCTTTGTTCCTCTCCATTTTTCTGAATTTTACAAATTTACCCTAATGAGCTGGCATTGATTTCTTACAACAATAAAACAGTTTACCAAAAATAAAAGCAAAAGAACCCCTGTACATTCCTCCTTGTTTTCATCCCAGACTGACTGCATTCCTCCACTGATCAAAGTAAAAATTAATAATGAAAACAGGGTGCGTCTATAATTTGAGAATAACAAGAATTTTGTGAAACTTGCAGGTTGTGAAACATTGAAATATTTTCCCTCTAACAAAAAGACTGTGAAGTAGGAGGGAAATGAGACCAAACATCACTCCTCTACATTTTTTATGATATTCATTTTTTAAAAAGCATCTTGTTTTTAGAGGGAGGAGGAAAGCGAGCAAAATGAAGTGTTCTGTTGACACGTCAGAAGCGTGAACGGAAGCCTCTGTTTGCAGGAGCCTGAAGCTGCTCGTGCAAATCAGCGAGCAGGAGTGAGAATAAATGAGCTGCTCCCTCGAGGTCAGAGGGCGTATTAACAACTCTCTGAGTTTTGCCCTCTGTCTTTGCATTCGGAAGAGAACCTGACCGTGCCGTGTGGGGACAATGCGAGGCCCAGGCCACACGCCTATGAGGCAGGAGAAACAGGAACGTCTCACAACGAGGGAAACTGAAGTCCTGAGTGCGTTGTGCACCGCTACACAGCCAGAAGTGGCAGAGCCAGGATTCAAGTCCAGTTTGTTCTGATTCCAAAACCTGGACATTTCTGCTAGATTCTGACGTCGCCCAGCTCCCTCCCCCCAAGTGTTTATTCTTCATATTGGAGGTTGAGAAAAAGTGATGAGGTCTGTCTCTTCTATGGAACGTTTTGCTTGTTATTAAGGGTACCCTTTCTATAATGCTGATTGACTAGAATGTCCTTTCTCCTTTTCTTTGCCTTGCAAACTCCTACATGTTTGGGGTGATGAGGTGACTGCTAATGGTTCTGAAACATTTAAAAAGTCACGGCAAAAGATTTGAGACTCACACAAACTGTGTGATCTGAACTCCCAGGGACAATAAGACCCTCTTTCATAGGGTGTTCACATTGAATCGCTTGTAACTAGGTGCGAGTTCAAAGGAGGGAGCTATTTATTAAAAGGAACACAACAGGGAAAGAAAATATAGAAAGGAATTTTCTCTAGATGGGTAAAACACCAGTGAAGAACTAAGATCCAGACCCCTCTGGGGTGACAAAGGGCATGTTGCTTTTAGGGCATGCCCGCTTACTGCCTGGGGTCCCCATGGTGCTGTCCAATCCCCTGTGGTGTTCTCAGGAGTAGCCCCGGGTTCACTTACGGAGAAGATGGCAGCCAGGGTCTCGATGCCCCCTGTGCTCAAGGTGACGTATGGGATCTTTTCTGGGGGGATCCCAGCTTTTCCAAAGATGCTGTTGGTGTAGAACCAAATCTATAATGCAGGAAAGAAACAGAAGGGAGAAAGGTCAGTGGGAGGCCTTAATCTATTTTCTAAATTAAATTCAGGTGTAAGGTAGTCTCAATGTTGCTGCTAAATGCAGAGTCACAAGGTGGAGCTATTAAAATATATGGTGTGGCTGCTCACTTTTTGCCCGTCCTTCACCTTTTCCCTTTGTCATTACTAACAGAACTCCTGCACTACTGGGAGTGACATGTGCCCAGCTAAAAGACTAGCCTTCCTTGCAGCTAAGTGTGGCAGTAAGATAGAAACAATAATGTCAGTCGGGTTTCCAGGAAGTCTCCTTTTTTAAAATGAGCTTTTCATCAAGGAGCTGTGCTCCTCATTTTGTTCCCCTTTTCTTCCTTTCTACTGTCAGGATGGTGGATGTGATAGCTGGAGCTTCAGCAGCCTTTTTGGATCGCTAGGTGACCTGAGGACAGCACGGCTATTAACACCCATCATAACATTATGAGAATAAGAAAAGGTCCTCCTCCACAAGACACTTTACCATCATCCACTGAAAAATTGCCTTAATAAATCTACAATGGGTACAATGTGGCTGATACTCCCCAAAGTTGTGCAATGAACAACCTGAATAACCATACATGGATCCCCTGCCTTGGGATGGAAACCACCTATTCAGATGCTGGAGCAGGAAGTTAGAAGGAGTTAGCTAATATCCTCCCTCACCAGAGTGATTCTATAATTTATTATCCAAATATGAGCACTTTAGAGTGTTAATAATTATGCCAGGACAGTAGGCATATGTTGAGGCTGTCCTGGGCAAACCAAAATGTGTGGCCCTGGAGTTGCTGCACCAGCCCTCCCAGCTTACTTCATGTGAGACAGAAAACATTTTATCTTGTTTGGGTCACTGTTGGTGTTTCTGCCACATGAGGTTAAACCTAAATCCTAACTGACACTCACAGGGCATCAGACAATCACTGATTAGGAGTCTGGAGTCCTGGTCCATCTTGAACTAGCTGTGAGACCTCAGGTAACTCACTCTACCCTGCTGAGATTCCGTCTCCTCCAAAACTGATCACCTACATGACTCAACTGCATCCTCACCACAACCCAGTGAGGTAGATGTCATTGCCCCATTTAACAGATGAGGAAACTGAGGTGCAGCCAGGGGAGGGCCACACACCTACGAGTGGCAGAGCTGGGATTTGAGCACAGGTCATCCCAAACCTTTCTGTTGCCCTCTGCTGCCTCTGAGGGAGAAGGTATCCATTTCCCTCTGGAGATGGTACGGGAGGGCATTCCGTCTGTGGAGTAGGGTGGTGGAATAAAGGAACAGAGGGCATCACAGGCAAGGCTAACATGGGCTGCCGCAAAGTAAACCAGACCTTCCCCACTGAGGGAGGGGCTTTGTGCCTCATGACAATGCCTACAAGTCCAGACTATTTCTCAGCAGAGTGGCCTCATCCAAACACCCAAGCAAATGTCATTCCTTGTCCTCATCAGACCTTGCTTCAAGCTGGTGGTGGTGGGGGAGGAAAGAGCCGCCTCTCCCTGCCTCGCTCAGTGGGCTCAGCTGTGCCCCAACCACAGCTGCGCACCTGACACTTCACAAAGCGGGACCCCCAGGTCACTCACTGGCCGTCTCCAGGGCTGGCCAGGCTTGAAGCGCAGCCCCCATGTGGCTGAACTCCCAAGGCAGGGCAATGGAAAATCTAAGGTCCCCTCTCTGCAAACCACCATCCTTTGGATAGGCAGGAGGCACTGGGCTGGACAGAAGGGGTTTGACTCCCAGGAATTGCTATGAGGGGAGAACCTGGACATGGTTCTCAACTGCCCCGGCCTCTCTGTATCCTTAAAGTGCATGAGAGCATTTAATTGGATGCTGTAGCTACATACCTGGCACGTGGTCAGTGCTCAGTAAAGGGTGGCTCCCTTCTCTGCTCTCTACTCTCGTTTGTCAGGAAAATCCAGAAAGATACAAGTAAGCACTCAGATTTTAAGATGGCCTGAAAAGGCTCACTTTTAAAAGCTTTTCCATGAGTGTTGGATCCCCCAATCTTACAGGTAAAGATATAAATTCACACTGACCCAGCCCTTAGCCAACTGAGACTACCTTTCTGGTCTGGTCTCCTTTGGACTCTGACGTCTGAGTGATCAAGGCTCAGAGGTGTGAAGTGTCGCACCAGGGCCACACAGCTGGGAAGTCAGAGATGCAGGCTGGAGGCTGGGCTACCCCGGTGGTCTCAGGGCAGGGCTCTTTCAACAGGGTAACAGCTAAGATCGTGGAGCACCACCTCTGTGGCTGAACTGCACTGAGCTTCAGACGCATCCTTTCATCTACACAGCCGCTTTACAGCTGGGGAAACTGAGGCATGGGGCAGTTATGGCAATTTGTTCAAGGTCCCACAACTTGAAAGTCCGATGCTGCAGATTGCATGCAGGAGGTTGACCCCAGGACTTGAACACAGTGGTAGGGCAGCCACATGGAGGGTCTCTGCTCAGCTCTCTCCCCACCCCCAGGACATAGCAAATTGTTTCAGCAAGATGGTCTCACTTATTAGGGTAGCAGAACATTTTGAATTCTTCTAATTGGAGTTAGGAAGTGATTTCAGAAGAATCTTTTCAAAATAAAAGCTATTGATAAATGCTTCTGAAATTGTGCTTTGAGGTTTTGTGCAAAACATGATTCAGGCTCCAGAATGCCTAATGATGGTTTGACAAATCAGATGGAGCTTCATATGGTTCCAGGCCAGAAAAGGGGAAAGCATCATGTCTTGCTACAAACATATCTAAGGTTCTCTTGTCTCCTCCTTCCCTCCCTCTCTCTGTCCTCCTTTCCTGGTCCCCAGCCCTCCCTCCCACTCAATTGTTTATTGAGGGTGTAGGATGTCTGGGATGCTGATAGGCACCGGGGCTACAGTGGGGAACAACACAGGTCCAGGTCTATCCTGGAAGACCTTCTAGTCTAGCAGGGAAGGGAAGACTTATACAACAATCCTGCAAGTAAGGGATTGGAGGAATACACCAGGAACTCCACAATGCTTGGCCACCCCATAGATGGATGGACCTGGGCAGCAGTCTGACACCTCTGAGCACCCAGCACGGGTGTCACTAGGCCTGTGTGGCTGATCCCTGCCTGCACTCTGAGCCTCTCTGCTCTTATTTTACATCTATTTCTAACAAGCTTGGGTGTCCTGTTTCCCAACCAAGAGCACATGTCACAGGCAGCAAATTTTGAAGATGTGTGGCACCAAGAGCGAAGAAAACAGTCTAGAAACAGTCTAGAAATGCTAGAAACAGTCTTGCTGAGAACAGCAAGGTTGGGGGAGGTTCACGTAAGCTGAGCAGTTGCCATCTGTGAGACAGTCTTCATATGTAAGTTCATATAATCCTCACAGCAGTTGTGCAAACTGAGTGTTATCATCCCCTCTTTTCATAACAGGAAATGGAGGCCCAGGGAAGTCACTATGATTGGCTTTCTGTGTTCAAGAAGGAAGGAATCCCGAGGAAGGAAGTGTAATTCAAGGTAGATAAGAGTACCACCATACGCCTTGGCATTCTGGAAGATACAGGAAGGTTCAAGAAAACTAAAGCTTTTAGTTTTAAAACTAAAACTAAACCCGTACTGGGTTTGACCATTGGTACTGGTTCGATGTCCAGCCCAAGGACTCCCTGTCTCCTGTACCCACTTTCCACTCCTTTTCGTCCCCAAATATTCAGGTGCCTACATGTGTCATGGGTGGCTCTGGGTGCTGGGGACACAGGGACAATGAGATATGGCCTCCATTCTCGAGGACGGAGACTCATCAATAACTTGCCAGAGTGAGGGGAGCTGCCGTGGCTGCCCCAACGAAGGGGACAAGGTGACGGGCCCTGAAGGAAGAGGCTTCTTCACCCTGGTGAGAGAAAGTCACTTGCACCAAAGCCTGGTTTTTGTGCAGAGGACAAACTGCTCGGGAGGAAGGCATCTGCATGAAATAAGTAATTTTAGGTGACAGGTCTAATTTTAGAGAAGGAAATTTGAAAGCTATTGTGAGAAGCAGGGGGAAAAAAAACAATCAAACACTGAAAAGGAATTTAGAAATAAATAAATAAATGTTGTTAAATCCAACTTTCGCTTGATTTCTAAAGTATATGAAAATCATTTGTTGACTCTTGAGCATAAATGTACTGAGCAATATGTGATGTTTGCTTAACACAGTGGTTCTCAGCCAGGGACAATTCTGCCCCCAGAAGATGTTTGGCAGTGTCTGGAGCCATTTTTGGTTGTCACAGCTGGTGGAGCAGGTGTCACTACTGGCACCTGGTGGGGAAAGGCCAGGGCTGTGGCTGAATATCCCACAGTGCACAGGATAGCCCCCCATGACAATGAATTTTCCAGTTCAAAATGTGAATAGTTCTGAGGCTGAGAAATGCTGGTACAAAGCGACTGGATGGGCTGTCCAGGGAGTGCACCTGGAACCAGGAGGTGTGCATTTTTCAGCACAGGTGCACCCCCGGGACCTTGGGCAAGTCTTGACCCTCTGCCAGCTGCTGTTTCTTCATCTATAAAATGGGGATGGTGCCACCTACCCTGTAGGACTGCTTGGGGCTAGAATAAGGTGATGCACAGGGAGGCACCCGGCAGTATTTACAAATGTTTCAAATGACAGACAATGGCCCCAAATAATATCTGGTTAAACTCAGGGGACAGAGCAAGTTTTAAGGGCCAGTTAAAGTTTTGGATCCATGTTAGCTCTCTTCCTTGATCTCATGAATTTGGATTACAAGGCAGCAGGTGCAGGGCAGAGCCTGGACCCAAGCACAGGACAGTTGGGCTGTGTTGCTGGCATTTGCCACTAACCAGTGTGGGTCCCTTTGTATGTAAAATGGAAGAAGTAAGACTTGCCCTGGTGGCTGCTGAGGGATGACCTAGGGAAACAGCCTGAGTGATGTGCATAGGGATGCTCTGAGGGGGACCTTGGGACCGGACAGCTGGGGCTCAAATCCCCTTTCTACTATTTCCTGCTGTGTGACCTTGGAAAAGTGTCTCAACATCTCTGTGCCTAACGGTGGGGCCTAACTGACAGGACAGCCATGAGGATAGCTCCTGGCCCGTGCTGAGTGCTAAATATTAATCCATGTGTACTTTATTACCACAGCTGAGTGGATTGAAGCCAGGTGGGGAAGTGGTTGGTCCAGGTTACCTCCTGCAGGTTTGAGGTTCCACTGAGATGGGAAGATGCCTCTAACCCTTGGTCCAGAGCTCGGCTCCGTGTCTCGTAAAGCATGCCTAGCTGCAAGTATTATTCCTGACTTAAAGACTGAAAATAACCAAGACGAAGAGGGCAGAATCCTTGGAAGCTGAGACCTCACTACTGCTGGCTTTGGGAGCAGATGAAATAATTTTTTCCCCATCCTATGCTTAAGCAGTGGAGCTTGCAGATACACCCTAGCGGAACTTATAAAGTTATACAGGGTATGCAAATGGGAAAATTATGTCCCAGTGGAAGAGAGAACTCTGTTTAGAAATGCCATGGTTCTCAATGTAAATGCCTCATTAAATACAGATTCCATATTTGGTTTGTAAGACTCCAAGTGTTGGCTTTAAGAAATGATGCATTTTCCCTCTCTACTCTCTCAGAACTAGGGGGGCAACCTTGAGGCCACCTATTATGACCTTGGTTTTGCCAAGAGGAGGAATCAGCAGGATTTGCCCAAGGTCACTCCGTCTGCTTCGGCAGAGGTGCTGACCTAGGCACCTTCTCATGTGCTGACTTAACCAGGCTGAGGAAGGAGGTAAAAACAAGCAAGCAGCAAGATGATCTCACTTCATCTCAGAGTTTCTGAAAATAGAGTCAAGAGTTGTTGAAATGAGGCAGAACATTGTGGTTGCAGCTTCCTATGTTGCCGTTTTCCCCTCTCTGGACAGGAACTACTCCCTTTCATGTCACCTCCCATAGACAGCTCCAAACACCCCTGCCAATGTTTGGGCTCAGCCTCAGTCTAAATGCAGAGCTGTCCTATCTGGGGCTTTTTGCAAGGGCCCTGGGAGTCACCCCTTCTCCCTCCCTCTGGGCTCAGCCACACTCTCCCCAAGCTACACGAGGACCTCAGAGACAGTTTGGATGCTTCAGTGCAAGAATGTCCTCCACACTCCCCTGCCAGGCGCTTGGGTAGCCTGTTTGCACACCTCCATAGATGGGGAGCTCACCACCCCTGGAGGAAACCCACTCCGTTTTTCAGAAGCAACAACACTCTGGTCCAGAGTTTGCCTCCCAATGTCTCAAATCAGGAATTCCACCCCCTGGAGCCCTCAACAGAGAAGACACTGCTGTATCCATCAGAGCGATTGGAGAACCTCATGGAGAAACATCCTCAGGTTCCCCTGCACACATCAGCTCAGGCCTCAAGACATTTTTTATTTAAAGCCTTGTGGTTTTCTCAAGCCAAAGTTGTGAGTTGAAGATAGCCCAGCCGAAAGTACTTTTATCTAAATCAATGTCTCTCACTTCTGACTTCCTAATGCCCAATTTTTAAAAGAAATATGACTTCTAAGCATTTCTAGAAATAAATAATTATAATGATAGGCATCATTTATTAAGGGATATCCCTGTGCTAGTGGCTGAACTGAACACTTCATGTGGATGATCCCTTTCCATATGATATTTTCCCATTTCACAGATGAGGAAACTGAGGATCAGACAAGCTCCATGGCTGCCCAATGGCACAGAGTTTGTGGAGATGACAGAGCTGGGACCTGAACCTGGGTGTCCAGGGCCCAAACCCTAAACCGCCCCACCCCCTGATTCCTCCATCTGTACAGGGACACCCAGCTGGGGCCCGGCACTCACCGCGTTCAGGCCGCAGAGCTGGTAGCAGGCCATGTTGATGATCATGGTGATGACCTGCCAGCGGACGAATGGAGCCCTCAGCAGCTCAAGGACGGACACCAGGCGGATGTTCCTCTGCACACAGCTCTCAGCCAGGATCTCCTCCACCTCCCGGGAGACATCTGCTTTGCCCAAGAATGTCTGGAAGGCTGCAAACAGGGACAAGCCTGGACTTTCAGCAGAGATTAGAATGGTCACTGTGTCCAATGCTGAGCACCACAGGAATGGGTCCCACCACCTAGACACACACCTTGTCAGGGGGCGGAGTCCAAAGGCCTTGTTCAAAAATGGGAAAACAGAGGCTCAGAGAGATGCAGTGACTTGCCCAAGGCCACCCAATGAGCTGGGAGAAAAGCAGGGAGAGAACCCGGGTCTCCTGATTGCCCCATGGCAAAGCAGAGCACGCCCAGCTTTCAAATCTGTCTCTACCACTGGGTGGTTGTGCCCTTGTTCATCTTTTGTCATCGTCCCTGCCTCCCATGGCTGTTGTAATAACTGCATGGTATCATACACATTAAATGCTGGCTCAGAGCTTCCCACACTGGCGGTGCTCTTTCCATGAAGATTCCCTGAGCACCTGCTTTCTGCTGGCCCTGAGCTACCCTCATCGCAGGTGTCTGGAAGGTGGACAGATCGTCACTTCACCAGGATGCCCTGGAGTTGACACTATCATCCAAAGGAGGACTGAACTTAATGACCTGTAAGCCCCTTTCCACATGACCCTCTGGAATACAGAAACCTCGAGTGGAAATTGTCCCAAAGAACAAATCCTACCTGGATTCAAACTCACCCTTGTGACTCATGCCCTTTCCATGTTGAACGCTGTGAATTTCCAGCCGCAGAGAACCTGTCATTTTTTACCAAGACCTTAATTGTGTAAACCTCCACTGATGTATGCTCAAAAGTGGGCTGACTGATTAGACCCCTAAGATTGTAATGATGAGATCATGGGGTAGGCTTTTAGAACACAGATTTAAATATTCGGTGCTTTGATATTGTTCCTCCTACTGGGACAGGTGGATATTGTGAAGGCTCCTGGGGACAGTCCATTCCAGACACAGCAGGCAACATCCTTAAAAACATTGCTCTGCACCACAGGCCATGTAAAAATGCTCTTCTTAAGCAGGGGGGAAAAAGCTATTAAACTTGCTCCAGATTCTCTAAGAAGCAAGCACAGGAAGGCTTTGGAGTGTTATTTCCAGCAGGGTACTGAAAACTGCTTTGCAATGTCTCTTTTGGGAGATATGATTTAATGCTTTTCCCAGCACTTATTAAGGGTAAATGAGAAAAGTAGCTGAATGAGTAATGTTTCTGTATCATGCACTAAACTCTATAGCATTTCTAATATTTCCTCAAAGTTCAAAATGCAACATCCATGTGATAAAATAATTCTAGGCTTTTAGGCCAGGAAAATATTTCTCTCCTCCTTGACATACATATTTTCCATTATAAAATAAGGATAACTTTATAACCTGTTTTTTCCCCTTTCAACTTGGCTGCCAGGAAGCTCTCAGCCAAATGCAATGCTCAACCTTTAGAGAAACTTCTTGGAACAAAAGTATCTCTTCTTCCTTTTAAAATTTATGGTCTTCTTTTAAAGCATCAATTTATTTTTCCTGTGGTATATATGTTCATAAAAATAATTTCTATTTGTCTGGCATCCCATCTTCTTACAAGGTTCCTGTGACTGGGTGTGGAAGAGTATCTTGTGTGACTAGCATGGCAGACGTGGAGATGTGCCATTCAGATCCCTTTCCGGAAAGGGCTCACTGTGCTGCGAGGAGTGGTTAGCTCCCAGCCTATAGCTCTTAGCTTTGTGAGAGTCCACCTCAACTTTGAAGGCCGGGTGATGCTGTTCTCACAGTGGCCCCCAGCCCATGACTGAGCAAGATGGCAGTACAGGGGCCCAGCCATTTCTGCCCAACAGGGGACTCCCACAACACACAAGCATTGCTCCAGAGCTCCCCACTGGGCTTGCAGAAACTTTGCCAGGGACACTGTGGCCTGATAGCTCCTCCTGCCCAATTCTGCTCTGGTCCTTGTCACTTCCCAGGTGTCATTCCCTAACAAAACATCTGCATTCCTAACCCATTCTCAGATCTGCTTCCTGGAGAATCCAACCTGCAGCGAAGAATTACTTGACAGGGCCCTCCCACCTCCTTCAACCCCTGCCTCTCCTCTCCCGTCAGCACAGGACAGCCCTGCAGGAGCCTGGTCCAAGTGAGTCACCCTCCTATTTCCCTAACTGCCAAGTGAGCCTGTCCCCACAAATCTCTCTCACTGTCTGAGACAGCTCCTAACAATGGCTCTGTTTGGGGTCCTTCCTAGCCCACAGGTACCCTTTCCGGCCAAGGGCTCACAAATACCCTTTGAAAATAGTGAACAGGGACCACTGAGCTGGAGTCCTGAGGGGTGCCAAGGAGGGGGCATTTTAGGCTGTCCGAGGAGGGGAGGGGCACTCCAAGCAGGGATTGGAGAGACAGAAAATCACCTCCCACATCCTGGCACTGGGGAAAAGCAAGAGACATCAGTCAGCACATTTGGATCTTTCCTCAATCTGGAATGCTCTGTTGACCTTTCTGTACCTGGCTACCCTCCTTGTTCTTCAAGCCTCAGCTCAGACACCCATCTCCTCCAGGAAGCCTTCCCTGATTCTCCCCTGGCTGGAAGGCATAGAAGGAGCAGGCCAAAGAGTGCCTTGAGTGCTTGTAAAGAGGTGAAATTCTTGCCCACAAGGTCATGGGGGGTGAAGTGGGGTGGGGTAGGGTGGGGAGACCAATATTTCTGAGAGCCCAGAAGGTGCCAGGCATGGGGCATCAAGCTGGGTATATGGTGGTAAAAAACCCAGGCTGCCCATGTGCCCTGGTCTGGCCTCATTATCTGACACCAACAAGGAACAAAGACAGAGCCTGCTGCTCAGACTTGCCACGTTTGTTCCTGGTGTCACAGTGGCAGGTGCTGCAAGCACCCACCTCTCTCCTACACACTGACAGTTTCCTACACCCAGCACCTGTGCTTCTCTGTCTGTCTGTGCCTTTCCCTGGACACAGGTGTGTGCTCAGCCCTCAGCACTTAACACACCAGGAGTGGGGCACCTGGGGACCTGCTCGTTGATGCACCTCAATCCCCTCCTCTGCTCCCCTGTTCCATTTCCCAGCTGGGGACGTGGTGCTTCCTGGGCTCACCTCTTCAATAAACTACCCACTTCAAAACTCTGAATCAGGCTTTGGGGGCACCCAATGGCAATCACAAAGTCACCTAAACTACATGCCTATGATCACACAACCCAGACGCCGCCTTTTCCACCTTCCTACTCCCGAGAGTCCATGTGCTCCTCTCTGCCCGAGCCTGGGCCTGTCTTAGTTCAGGCTTCAGCATCTCCCCCCTGGGCTCAAGCTCCTGCCAGGCCACTCCGCTACACACAAGCCTATGCTGTCCCAGCCCTGCCAGCAGGATCCAGTCCAAATTCTCATCTGCCGTGCAGAGCCTCCGCCAACAATCCCTGCTTCACAGAGAGCCTCCCTTCTCCCTATCTCTCCTGGCTGCTGCCCTGGAGAAGGTGCCCCCTGCACACCATACCCTTGCCTCTGTGCCCTGCACATGCTGTTCCTTCAGCTCAGAACACCCTGGCACTTTGTTGCCTGCCTGGAACATTCCTTTCTGAGGGCCCATTCAGCAGGCACATCTTCTGGAAGACTTCTGTGTCCCCATCATGGTTAATCATGGTCACTCTCTCCTCTGGGTCACTCTGCACCTGCATCTGTCTCTCTTAGGGCTCTTTCATGCCTGGCTGGGATGCCCCATCTACACACCTGCCTTGCCCACCCCTGTGGGTGCTCCCTGAGCAGGGGCCACATAAGGGGTGCTGTGGTGCTGTGGGAAGAGTGTAGGCCCTGGAGCCAGAGTGACCTGGGCTCCACACCCAGCCCTGTCCCTCCTGTGTGGCCTGGGACTGATCACCTCTTCCCTCTGCACCACACTTGCTCTTCCACAGAACGGAAATCATAAAACCTACTACATGGTCAGTTGCGGGAATAAAATCACTGTGTGTTAAGTGTTGGCACAAAATTGGTGTTCAATAGACAATTATTGCTAGGATTATTTTGTTTCTTCTCTGTAGAGCCTGGCATGGAGTGTACATTCAGCCGGTATATTTTGTATGGAAGAGTGAAAACCAAGACTCTGGTGACAGGGAAGGAGAGGAGCGTGTTATAAACACAGGAGTGGGGAGCTGTGGCTGAGCAAATTGGAACAGAGAAAAGTTATGCTAAGTGTCAACAAAACTGAACCAGGAGGGGAGCCAACATCTGCTTGGCCTTCTCCCTACCGTTCCGAGCGTGGTGTGTTTTCCCAATGGCAGGATCCCTGCCGTCCTCAGACACCTGCAGAGCACACTGGCAGTGACAAACATCCATGCATTTGGGGGTGGCCCAACATGGGCTGCAGGGATGAGACTGAGTTCGCAGGCCTCACTGGGGGCCTCAGAGAGCTGCACTGCTGCTGTGGGCTCCATGCTGGCCTGGGGACACCTCCTGAGCATCCAAGCCCTGCAGGTGTCCACCTGCTAACAAGAGCTCTCTTCCTTCAAGGCCGCCCATGGCACTGGGTTGGGTGTTGCATTTTGTGGGTCAGGAAGAGGGTGAGGGGCTTTCTGTCTGCAGCTTCCTCTGGTAAATTCGAATGCCCTTTTTTCCCTGGAGGCCAGTCTCCTGCAGTTAAGTGGAGACATGGCTTCCAATCCTCCTCTGCCTCAGCTTTGAGGCTAGCCCCTGACTGCGGTCTGGGGTGTTTGGGAGGAAAGAGTTTGGCCCGGCTGATTGGCTGACAATTGAGTTTCAGGCACCCCAGGTTGGTCATCAATTCCGCAAGTCTCAGAAACACTTACTTCTTGGGGAAAAACATGAATCTGTTAAAAAGAGTCTGAGCTCACTAGCTAAAGTCATTGCCCCATTCAGAGTCAAATGTGTCTCAGTACTATGGATTTGCCTCATAAGTTAACCTCAGTTTGCTGCACAGAAGGCACAGGTGTGCAACATTCCGAGAAGTCATACTGCCATCACTGGCTGTGCTGTGGCCCTGGTCGCAGTGGGTAATTCGGGGAAGTGGAAGAGGGAAGGAAACATCCACCTTGATTGTGGACTTCTGGCCTCCAGAACTGTGAGAGAATCGATTTCTCTTGTTCTAAGCCACCAATCGGTGGTGTAATGGCAAAAACCATAGTCATGCTGTCGAGGAAACACCGAGAGGTACACGAGGATGCAGAGAGGTCAGGTTTATTAACTATTAACGCCTGCGGGCACAGAGGGGTCTTTTGCCAAAGTCTGAGCACCCCCGTCAGGGGAACTTGTCTTTTATAATTTAAAACAAGGGGGAAGGGTACAGAGTGGTGCATACAGATAAGAGAGTTGCGGGGGGGGAGCTGGTGCAGGAACATAAGCTGGGTCACTAATTATCTTTCTGGCAACAGCTGTGGCCTTCAAGCATTCCTGGGACTAGGAGGGTAACAAGCAGTCTTACAGAAGCAGATTAAGCAATCTAACATAAACAGGGCTATAGCTTCTCCTTTCAAGGTAAAAGGTTTTCAGTGAGTTTTATTATTTTTTCCATCTCAGTGGTACTTGGTTATGGCAGTAACCATGCTTTATCACCTCCTTTGGCATTTTGTCAGCTCCTGCTAGAGCAAAGCACAGAACCACTTGGAGGCTTCTTCCTTCTTGTGACCCAGAGGGGCCCCATGACAAGGTAGGCAAAGGAATGTCATGTGGAGCACGGGGTGATGACCTTTGCAGTCATGTCCCAGACCTGCACTGAACTCACTCTCTTTTGCACAGTGTGGGCCTCAGTGCTCCTAAAAATAGGAGGTTTTATCAAAGCATTTATTTTTAACCACTATTGGGATTTGAGAGGAGAGAGTCATTGGGTTTCTAATGTAGGTCCAGTGTCTTTTTCTTACCCACAGCAGTAGGATCCAAAGCAGGGCATGTAAGAAGGGGTGTAGAAGGAGGCACTGGAACTTCTACTTACAGTGTTATGATATTTTATAATGGATTGGACATGGAGCTCTCACGTGGCCCATGTGGGGGGGGGGTAGCGGGGGCTCCAGCATGAGGAGAAGCTGACAGGGTACCCTTAATCTATCTTTGATATGTTGCCATTTACTTGTGCAATTTTCTGGTTAGTGGATTTGGGAATGGTAGTATTTGGTTTAAATTGAATTAACCCTGACAAATGTACAGGTGGTATAAAGAACTCAGAAAGCTGGGTGCAGTGGAGCACCCCTGTCGTCCCAGCTACTCAGGAGGCTGAGGCAGGAGGATCACTTGAGCCCAGGAGTTTGAGGTCAGCCTGGACAACATAGCAAGACTCAAAAAAAACAAAAACAAAAACAAAAAACCCCTACAGATTAAAGGTAAAAATAACAGTGCTAGAACAAAGAAAGGCAGGATGATCAATAGTGGAGCTGTCACCTTTACTCCAGGTGCAAGCCCATTTCAGCCTCAATGGCCGTTGACAGTATGCTGCCTAGAAAAATTTTAAAATTTTAAACATAATTAGTCTATCTCTTCAAGGTAAAGGTGACATTTTAACAGGAGTGAGAAAACAGGAATTTTTCTATTATGTTTAAAATTTAAAACATAATTAATCTATCCCTTCAAGGTAAAGGTGACATTTTGACAGCAGTGAGAAAATAGCAACTTTTCAAAGGAAATTGTTCTATGAAAAGAGATGTTTGGAAATGTTTCTATCACCATGTGGTTTGGTAGCTAAAGTTATGCACACAGGTTACCAATAAAAACTCTCGTGTCTGCGCATTAAAAAACAAGAACTTGCAAGCAGTTTTAAAAAGTATTCTTGTTTAAAAATATTCCACATGAAGAGTTTCAGTGGGTTTTGCTAAGTGATGACAGCTGGGACTGGGGCTTCAGCATAGGCATTGGGGGCTGCGGGTGGGGACACAGCCTCAGGGAACTTAGAACCAGAGCCTGCAGGGCTTTGAGATGCCTCCTCCCTGCCTGCTTCCTCCCCCTCCCCCCTTCCCTCCCCCTCTGTCAATTTCAGTGCAGATCTGAGTTCCTGGAAGGGACGAGAAACATCCTCTGGCCTTCTTTCACCATCCCTTCACCCCTCACTCCCGCCACAGCGAGGCAGCGTCTATGTCATGAGTCCCGCACCGATTTCGTTACACTTGGAGCACGGAGAGGCTTTTCCGGATCTCCCTCCGCCTTCTTTCCCACCCGGCCCACCAGGAGCGACATTCCCTTTTCACTAATCTTCTGGTGAAGGCCTGGAACCCGCCTCCGGAGCAGGGAGGCCACTTAAAGGGGCAGGAAACCACCCATGGCGCGGTGTCTATGGCGGGTAAGTGGCCACCACCTGTGCCAGCTGCCGTCATCTCACAGCCCTGTCAGCAGGCTGGTGGCAGACACGTTCCTCGGGGCCTGGTGAGCGGGTGCTCACACCATGATGAAGGCGAGCGGGCTCTGCTCGTGTCTGCCGAGGTCTGGTCTGGAGGGGATGGGCTGGGGTGTGGTGGGTTAGACTTGCTGTCCTTGGCCCTGAGGCAGGACAAGGGCCCCGGCAGGAGCTGTGGTATGTGAGACATCAGCCTGCCACACAGAAGGGCTGCCTGACGGCATGTCCAAGGATGGTGGGTTTTTGAGCAGTGAGTTCCCCATCCCTGGAGGTGTACAAGAGGGGCTTGATAACCACATGTGGGAGATGCTGTGGAAGGAACCCAGGTATTGGACTGGAAGATGGACAACGAAGTCTCTAAAGCCAGCCCAGGACCCCAGAAGGTGCAGGCTGTGTGGGTGTCTGGGAGGAGGTAGGTGATGGCACCCACGGGGTTTTAACTGGCTGCCCCTGGAGGGAGAGGAAATGGCTTTGGAAACCTGCAGTCTCCAAGCCCATTTCAAAAAGACATGAGCAGGTAGAAGGTAACCCTCCCAGAGGAGTTCATACCCCGGACTCCCTAAGTCATCTAACAAAAGCTCATCCAAGGCCTCTCCTCCTGGTGCACACTCCCCACCCTCCCCCTTGAACTTGAAAGTCAGAGGCTTTCCCTTGGCCCACACCACATGCGTGTTCCTGGCCATGTTCTGATCACTATCTGCATCTCCCAGCTGGGAAGAAAACACTCTGGGCGGCACAGTGGCTCCCGGGCTGGAGAGGGAACCGTTATGGAACCAGGGCTGCACCAGTCACAGACTCGCCTTTCTTCAAGGGGAGTCCAGAGACACCGAGCAAGGCAGGAGAGGCGAACGTTTATTGTGCACCTACTATGTGCCGGGCTCTGTGCTCGGTGTCTTACAGACTTACCGCAATTCCTACGACAGCCTTCAAGGTGTGTATAGTTTGGTCCCTGGAGCTTCAGGGAGGTTAGGAAACATGTCAAAGACCACCCAGGTAGGCAGAGAGGGCGTTGATGCTCCAACCTGGATCTGTCTGATCTTTCTTTCCACACACCTCACAAGAATGGTGCAAAGTGACCACAGAGCCGAGAGGCTGAGGAACCAAATTCAGTTCATTTCAAGGAACCAGCGGATTTTGAGAGGTTGTTGTGTGTCCGGGGGCGGGGGGTGTGCAAAGGCCCATGGTGTCGGGGAAGAATAAGGCGTGGTGTCTGTCTTAGAAGGTCTCTAGTGCGAGACAGACATGACTCACTGCTGCACTAGGTGGGGAGTGCTCAATTCAGGGGCTGCAGGAGCCTCACGGAACAGCTAATGAGATCAGCACTGTTATTGCCGTTTAACAGCTGGGGAAACTGAGGCTCAGAGGAAGTCCCACAGGACAGCTGGCATTTCCACTCTTGTGTCCTCAGGGTCCCTATGTGACCTGGAAGGTCCCTTGACAGCTAACCCCCCAGCTCTCTTCTGTAAGGAATTAGAGTTAGTCTCAACACAAGCAAGACTAGCCAACATTTATGGGGTACCGCCCTGTGCTTGGGGAGTACTTGTAGAACGTAGCTGGCATGGTGTATAAGGTAATAAGTCTGGGGATTATCCTCAGCAAGTGACAGCTATAGGAGGTAGCAACAGTGGAAGTACTTGTCAAAAACAAATAAACAAACAACAACCAAAACGGATGTCTTCCCTGCTCAGTGTCTGCCCCAGAGGGTTGAGGGTCAGCCCTCTAATCGTGGATGGATCACCACCCCATCCCCTTCACCTAGTTCATGCAACTCGTCTGCCTGCCCTAGCTCAGTTGCCACCTTCTCCAGGAAGCTCTCCCTGCTCCTCCCTTTGTACCTCCTGGAACAGGGCGATCCCATGCTCGTCTGTGGGGACACCTGTAGGGCCTCCTCACTGACTGCCTGCTTCAGGACCTGTCTGGTTTTGCTCCATATTTTATCCCCAGGGCTTAGCACAGTGCCTGATACACAAGAGAAACTCAATAAATATGTGGGTGTTGAGCTCTAGAAGGTTCTCAACGGCTCAGACTATATTATAATAGCCCTCCTCAGGCTGCACTTCAGGCTGTGCTTTCAGCTCTACTGAGGGTCCATGTAAGAAAGGAAATCATAGAAAGATATCTTTTATAGTTGTTTTAACTTTAATTCAAGATTCTGTTATGTGGCCCAGGATCCCCCATGGAGGGTTCATTATAATAAATGGTTTTTAAAGTTGTGGGCACGTAAACAATTTCTCCTGAGAAATTGATCTGCTTCTCATAAAGGGAGAGTCTTTGGAGTAACCAGTTCCTTCTCTTGTCTTGGCTTCCAGGAAGCTGAGAGAGTAATTTAGTGCCTCCTCCCATAGAAAATAACAGAAATACTTCTTGCAACCTAGCCAATTTCTATGAACAGTTGTAAGCCCTTTATGTGAATTAAATCATTTAGTTGTTCAAAACAATCTAATGAGATTAGTGCCACAGACAGGGGGACCAAGCCAAAGACTACACATAGCTAGAAAGTGGAAATGCAGGCAACGAATCCAAGCAATTTGGCTCAGACAATCTAAGCTCGGAACTTCCACAGTGTGCTGCTACCTCTCGGCAGCTGTGCTGAACCTGATAGAGGGTCTTCCTTCTCTCCCAGGGCCCTGAGTTTAATCTATAACACACACACACACATATGCACACACATATACACTCATACACACATATGCACACACACGCAAACACACCCACGCCTGCATTGTCAGCTGCCTCAATTTTTTCCTGGGTATCTATAAGGTAGAAGACAAAGTCACTAACACTTATGAAAAAGAGGGAAAAGAGGCCTCTAATGTGTGGCCTGGATGAGGTCACTTGACCTTTCACTTCTAGCGTCATCATCTCCAAGATAAGAACCACCCATGTCCAGGTGCCCTCCCAGCTTTGGGGTGCCCTCCCATATGCTAAGTATAAGGGACTGTAAGAGTTATTGCCACCCCTGATCCAATAAACCATTAATATAGGAGCAAAAAGCTAAGAGTGTGGCCGACTAGCAGGTTAGAACAAAATGGCGGCCACCATCGAATGGGTCACCACAAAACGCATGTCAGCATCACCGAGCTGCAGGGGTCTGAGCAGCCGGCCCTCCCCTGGACTTGGCCCAAAGCTCCTGCTCCTTTGCAGGTGGGGGAAGGGTGATGACAAGCACAATGGCCCATGGGCCAAGAGAAAGGGCTCAGTCCTAGCTCAGCCACTGACCTGCCCAGTGGCCTCACATAAGCTTCTCACCTCTCTGGGTCTCAGTGCCATGTTTGCAAAATGAAGGAGATGCATTGGCATTGGCTTGTTCCCAATTTCTGATGCCTAGAAGCAGCTCCTCCTATAGGCTGAGCTCAGCTGTACTCCTCCAGGCAAGTTCCATTTGCAACAAACTCTGTCCTCCTATATTTTGGGTCACACCACATATATCACTGATTCTGTGGTTTTATAGAGCAAGGCTTTGATGCCAAATGAGTTTGGGTTTAAGAACTAGCCCCACCACTTACGGAGTGACCTTTGCCAGGTTATACAATCCCCCAAGCCTCTATTTTCTCATCTGTAAAGAGGGGATAAGAACACAAATCTCTTAGAGTTGGAGAATGCTGGGATGGACAAGCCAACGGGATGAGCCCCTGAACCTCAGGGCCTTAGCACATGACAGGCCCCTCTCCTCCCCTCTCTCATGCCACTGCACAGAGTAGGATGCCCTCCACTTGGGTCTTGAGGTGGCTTCATTGGTTTTTTCATTCATTTGACACACATTTATTGAGCACTTATTATGTACCAAAAGATAACTCTCAATGAGCCCTAATTTCAGTTCCTAGTGCTTGGGATTTGGCTTTCTAGAAAGGGTAGCCTTCATACAGTTCATTGTTAGTCTCCACGTTGGACTAAAACTGCTTTGAACTGGAGCCTCCATGAGCATGAGGAGCCTATGCCTTTACTGAGCACTTCATAAACATTTCACAGTCCGGTCCCTTCCTCCAGCACACATTCAAACCTCCCTGCCCAGACAGCCTTCCCTGCCACCCGGACGGTGACTGCACAGAGACTTGAAGTGAGGATGACTTTATATACACGCCTTGATTTGACTTGGAAAATTTCTGCACTGAGGAGGACCTCTCGGGTACAGAGATAGAAACCATCAAGGCAGAAACATCAGAAGGTCCAAAGCAATTATCTGAAACATTTCCCTGGTAGAAATGGCTGGTCTGCATAATAAAGCTCCCTCTCTTCTGTCTGTCTGTCTGTCTGGATCTCTCTCTGCCTTCTCCTCTGGTTGAAATTGCTCCATGTTCCCACAGCAAGTAAGTTTCTATCTGATTGCCATAAACACCTCCAAGCCTGGGCCACAGAGCTTTAAAAAGCAGCCTGCTACAGTGGACTGAGTACTGGCTTTGGTGTTAGGTGTACTTTGGTTTTCTTCATTCATCCAACAATTATTTAGTAAGCACCAACTGTATGTTAAGCACTGCTCCAGGTGCTGGGGTTTCAGCAACAAGCAAAACAGCAACAGTCCCTGCCCTCGTGGAGTGATACTAAACAAATCAACTTATAAACATACTGTTTCAGGTTATGATGAGTGCTAAGGAGAATAATAAATCAGGGTAAGTGACAGTGAGAAAAGGGGACGCTGTTTGAGCTAGTGCAGTTGGGGGAGATGTTTTGGAGAAGATGCCATTCCAGCAGGGACCTAAAGGAAGTGAGGGAGGTGTGGGCCGTGCAGACGTCTGGGAGGAAAGCCTTCCAGGCAGAAGGAGCTGGAGCAGGGGTGTGGAGGTGAAACATGCATGTCACTACTTACGAGCTGTGTCAGACTCGCCCACTGGGACTCAGCCCCACAACCACCCCTCTAGATCCTCCAGTATCACTGGAGCTAGGAGCCTACAAACTGCATTTGCTGATTCTCGTGCTAGCTGATACCCGTTAGATCCCACCAATGGGAGGCACTGGTGCAAGACTGATGGTGGGAGGAAGAAAGAATCTCTTCTGCTTCTAGTCAAAGCTCCAGCACCACCAGTGGTGGTGGCCCCAGCACCATCAATGACAAAGACATCAGCCAAATTAGTGACAGCAGCTCCAACATCTGCTCAGCAGTGTCAGCGAGAAGGGGGAGCTGGTGGGCTCCAGGGAAACTCTGCCCAACACCTCTTGCCCTCCCAGCCCCGCAGGCACCTCTGCAACCATCTGCTGCATTTGGTGCCTCTATGTTTGAAATGTTATATCCATTTTCCTGAGTGGAATAGGACCAATGCATGAGCTCTGTGACCTTGACATAGCCCCTCTGAGTCTTAGTCCTCATTTATAAAATAAGAAGTAGAAACTTTGTAGGCTTTCCTTTTTGTTTTTATTGTGAGGATTAAGGTAATAGATGCAGTGTACCTAGCTATGTTAGTTTCCTATTGATGCTACAACAAATACTACAAATTTAGTGGCTTAAAATAATGCAAATTTCTTTTCTTATATTTCTGGAGGTCAGAATCTGAAATGGATCTCACTGGATTAAAGCCGAGGTGTCGGCAGGGCTGTGTTCCTTCTGGAGGCCCTGCGGAGGAGAATTGGTTTCCTTGCCTTTTCCGGCCCCTGTGGTCTGCCTGCTTCCCCGGGCTCATGGTCCTATTCCCCCATCTTCAAAGCCAGCAACGTTAGGCCACATCGCTCTCAGCTGCCATCTGTCTGGGTCTCTCCCTCTGCCTCCCTTTTCTACTTATAAGAACGCTGTGACTGCATTGGGCCCACCCTGATACCCAGGGTAATCTCCCCATCTCAAAGTCAGGCAATGAGCAACCTTAATTCCACCTGTGACCTTAATTCCATTGTCACATAACCTAACATAGTCACAGGTTCTGGGGATTAGGAAGTGGACATCTCTCAGGGTGGGGCAGGGTGGTGGCCATTATTCTGCCTCCTACCCTAGCACATAAGAGGAACTCAAACAAAGGAAACGATTTTAGAGCCGAAGACTCATTGAGATATCCTAATCTAATCCCCTCTTTGTACAAAGCAAAATTCATGTCCAGAGAGGTTGCTTGGACTCAGGAAGCTGGCCCTCTCTGTCTACTGTACCTGTCCACATGGGTAATCATGGGGACACCAAGGAGGCTGAGACACCATGTGTCTATTGGGGGTGTGAGAGCAGGCACTGCCTGGGCAGTTGGACACTTGGTTGACCACGGCAGGCTTTTTGTTTTTTCTTAACTACTTTGCTCCACCTCTTGTGACCTAAAACAGTTGTATCCCTGAGACATCATCTGATGGCAGAACAAGAATCCTCACTGTTCCCAAAGGAAGTTTGCATCCTGACAGAGGCCTGGGAGTGGTGCTGGAAGAGCCCTTTGGGACGAGGTAGCTGACCCTGGCATGAGCAGATGAGGACGCGGCGATCGGGAGAGGCACATCCCTGGCCAGCTAGTGGCAGAGCTGGGATTACTGCAGGGGTTTTGAGCCAGTTAGCGCTTATTCTGTGATGGGGAGTAGGACACCTTGACAATAACACTTATAAATCACCAGCTGTGAGAGCCGGTAGGTATAGCAGAGCCAGAGCACCTGTTTTCAGGAGCCCTGGGGTGGCACCAGCCCCAACCCCAGTGTGTCCTAGTTCTGACCTCAGAACCCAGAGCTGGATGGGCCCTCAGAAGGTATCTTGTTCAGTCCTTGATGGTACAGGTGGGGACACACAGTACAGAGAGGAGTCTTGATGGAATCCAAACTCCTGACCCCTGCCCAGTATGGGACATCCAATTATTTTTTGTGGTCTCTCTCCATGTCTGCCATCTGGGAGGGCTCAACAAGACTGATGCCCAAGAAATTATTATCGAGTACACTCAGATGCTGCCGCTGAACATTTGCTGCCAGCTGTATCTCACATTCCTGGTAAGCTTATGAGTCCCAGGGCTCCACGTTTGGGGCTTGACAGATTCTGTTCCACTCTTTCCTGCGGGGAGCTCTGCAGCTCATAAAACGTTAAAATGGGCATCATTGCTGTTTCACTAAATACCCAGTCTATGAAGAGTGAGTTGAGGGATTTTGGAGAGCTGTTCTGGCATGAGTCTGTCCCCACAAGGCACGTCCATGAGGTACATTCATGAATCTCCTCTACTTACTAGAGTGGCAGGCTCTTCATCTTGCGCCTGAGATGGGGCGACTGTCTCATGCTGCCTCTGCCTAAAAAATGGAGCCATTCTGCTGGAGTCCTGGTGCTAGGGTCTGGCTGCTTATGTTCCCCCAAAATCCAGAGGTTGAAACCTAATCCACAAACTGATGGTGTTAGGAGGTGGGGCCTTTGGGGAGGTGATTAGCTCAGGAGGACAGAGCCCTCATGAATGGGATTAGTGCCTTTATAAAAGAGAATTGCAAAGCAGTCTCACATCCATGATCTGATGTGATCATCCTTCTGGTCCCTGGGGATAAGCATTTGTGTTATTCCCATTTCACAGGTGAGAAAACCAAGCCTCTGTCCAAGGTGATGGGCAGCTTGCCTGGGGTCACACGGCTATGGTGTGGGGAAGGTGAAGCTGTACCCCAGCTTGGCTGACTCTGCCACTCTGCGCCACATACAGTGGGTTTTCCAGAGAGCCAGGGAGCATCAAAATCCCAGCAGCGACATTACCAGGTACAAAAAGGGCAAGAAAAGTGTTTCAACTTAATGGTTGACACCAGAGTGTCTCCTAAGGAAAGCACTGTCTTGGCTGAGAAAAATATTTTGGTAAATGGTTGGAATAAAAGGTGTCTGCTGAATGTCTGCATGTCAGCTGGTTCCAGAAAGGGCAGGAAGCTGCTCAACACACTAGAAGGAAAAGAAATCAGGGCTCCAGCGGCATCTGGGAAGGCAGAGGGGATAATGGGCAGAGATGAGGGGGTGGGGGAGGGGAGGCCTTGGAGCAGCAGGATGTCACCAACCTCATGGAGCGACCTCCCCTCCGCCCTGAGATCTCCAGTGACTTGGTGTGTGTGGTTGCTGTTGTTCTTGAGGAAACCAAAGAAGGTACTGAATTTCAAGTTGAGATTATTATGATAGGAGACAAGGCAGCTTGCAACAGAGCTGGTGCCCAAGGAGCAGAGGAGGCTCAAAGCACAGAGACACTCAGGACTTCAAAGAAATCTTGAACTTCCCTGTGCCATGGAATTGGGGGTACAGGCAACTCCTCCCAGCTCTCAGAGGCACGGAGGCCCCAGCAAACTCAGAGGTGGCACAAGGATGGCACCTACCACGGGCATGACATAGAAATCGCCCTGTGCTTTGGTGGAACCCTGAACAGTTCTCCAGATCTAAAGTGCGTCTAGTCGTTAAGCAGGAGTTGCTTGCTCTTTGTGCGAGCACCTTGCAGGCATGCCTTTGTGCTCTGGGAGCTCAAGGCTCTTGAAGAGTGGTTTCTGGGCTGTCTTCCAGCCCCCTTTGCCTGTGAGGGGTTCTGTAGGCAGGCACCTGTCTCCTTGGGCTGCTGTTCCTTTGCGCAGGATGCTGTCCCACTAGTTGTCTCTCTAGCCAGGGACAAGGGAGCTCTGAGATGCAGCTAGTTCAGAGGCAAAGTGGGGAGGCTGTCAGCAGTCATCCATCTCGGCTCACGCCTTAAAAATGAAAACAGAGCCACCAAGGAGAAGGGCCTGGGTCTTCCGAGAGCAGGTGACTTTGCCGGGAGAGGCCAAGATAAGACCTCTGACGCACTGTGTCCCTGCCACCCTCTGCCAAGCTCCCTCTGCCAGGCTTAGGAGGTGGTGCCATCTTTCTCATTGACAAGGGGCAAGCTCAGGGCATTAAACTTCCCCCTTCTCTCCTCAGTCATCTCTAGGTGGATACAGGTGAGCCAAGGCCTTCAGGTAAGGCTGCCACAGACAGCAGGGCCTGGGAGGGCTGATGACCCCATGGCTTCCTGCCTGGGTGCTTGCCTTGGTTTTCAGTGGGTGCATTTGCCGGGCAGCAGGCTGGGGAGGTGGGGGGTATTTGATGTCTCTTGCCCCTCCCTTACCAAGAGCCCAGCAGGCACAAAGCCCAGCTCCTGCCCAAATCAGTGGCCCCTATTTATGCCTTTTCCCCCTGCCCTGTCCTATGTGTGTCTGTTGTGTCTACCCTTCTGTGACCACAGGGATTTATTTTATGTTCTCTTTGTTCTCCCATTGAACATTATGTTGTAGCCAAGCCTTCATAATGCTACAATCATCTTATAATTTTTTGTTAAATAAGTGAATTAAGTTGGCATTGGGATAGAATTTTTAGTTTCAAATAGACACATGATTGCTCATGTGACTGTTATTTGATGCAATAGGTGCATATCTGGAATTTAACCCTGGCTCAAATATATAAAATCATAATATTTCAGCCGAAATTTTCTGGGCCTTAAACTCAACAACTGACAGATCAATGATCTTTTGCTAATATATTGTCTTTCTGTGATGCTATGTCTTATAATTATAAATACACTTACACACAGATTCAAGGCAGCACCCTGCACTTTAATGAATTCAGGCTTGGGATGAGACAAACTGAGTTAGAATCTCACTTGGTTCTGAATCTATCACCCCAAATAAGGCTGTCCCCTCTTCTCAATACCTTGTCAAAGATTTGATCATGCCCCCCTAAGTCTTCTCTTGCTCAGATGAAACCTGGAAAAGCTGTAGGCAGGTGTGATGGCAGCCATCTTGGGCCACGAGTGACAGGGCAGTCAGGGCAGCCGGGACAGCAGAAAGGACAGAGCATGCTTTAAGGCTGAGACTGAGCCCTGCTGTTGTGCCTATTCTGGGCCTTTATCTAGTTCCGCTACCACATGGAGGATCCATGCAGGTCCAGTGAACTGGGCCTCAGACCTGGCCACCTCAGGGTATGCTTTTCTTGAGGGCAAAGTGTTCCAGCAGTCTGGGAAAATCTTGTGTTTTCAACTCACCTCTGGCATGAATTCAGTTGAATATACTTTCTTCTTGCCTTAAAAAAACCAGACCCTAGGTAACCAAAGCAACACACTTTAGCCCCTAGCACAAAAGGGAAAAGGAAGTCAGCTATCTGCAATATGGCCATTGCTGGGACCCACGTGCGCCCAGCTGGTGTATGTGTGCCCTTGTCTTGGAAGGTCTCTGGCCAGCTCTGGGCTGTGGAGCAACCCCCTGAGACTGTGACCCAAGGCCTCTATGGACAAGCAGCACTGTGCTATTCCCTAAGATACCTAAGAGTGTCATCAGAAATGTGACGAGAGGCAGAAAGTTGTTTTTACCAGGAGGTGGTTGACAGTCCACATGGGGTGGGAGACTGTCATGGGGGTGCTCAGGAAAGACAAATGAAGGCAGGTCCCATTAACTTGGGGCTTTTGCTTAGCTCAGTGGGTGTGGGTAGCTCATATCAGAGACAAAGGGGAGACATCCTCATGTACCTACTTGGCCCCACCTCTAAATAAGCTTTAAATGGCTGTTTACACAGCACCTCAAGTCATCAGCCCCCAGAGTGCTCCGAATGCTGGGGAGATCCCTGCCACAGGGCTTGGGTCGCTTCCCTTTCCTACCATGGCAGAGCCTTCTGGGGCCACACTCCTCCACTTACTCCCCTTCCTCCTTAGGAGCAGACCCTGGCTTTCTGTAGCAATGGTGCACTGAGGAATGACATTTCCCAGCCTCCCAGGCAGTAAGGAGTCTGCAGGGCTCCCTTCCGGCCAAAGAGACAGGAGCAGAGTGTGTAAAACTCCCAAGAAGAATTCTTAGTGTAGAAGGGGCGAACCTTCCCCCTCCTGGCCGGAACGCCCTCACGGTGGCAGCTGCTTTGGACCGAGGTGACTTCTGAGGATGAGCTATCAAGAGATGCACGGAGCCAGGTCTGCGCTGCCGTGAAGAACCACAACGGACCCAGACTGCCTACTCTGAACATTCTTTTATGTGTGAGAAAAATAAACTTCTATTTTATTTCAGACACTATTATTTTGGGTTTTCTATCATAAGGTGGCAGGACTTAATTATGATACACATAGCTTTCTACAAAAAAAAAAAAAAGAAACAAACAAACTTGCTCTGATCATGTGCCAGCGAAAATTACAACGGCAGCCAATAATGGAGAATCTTCCTTTTCTACTCAGATCAGGGTTCTAGCCAATAATTGGCTCCTAAATGCTACATCTCACAAAAATACACTCCCTCCCATACATAGAACAACAAAAAAGGAGGCACACCAAGACCCCTCTGAATTATCTGTGGACTGTGGGTGAAGCTCTCTGCCACGTCTCTCCCTGATTGGGGTTCTGGCAGCAAAGACCAGTGCAGACCACAGGAGAGGGGCAGCACAGACTGGGGAAGGCACATCTAGAGGTTTCCTTCGTGCTGCTGGGCATCTTTTACTGTTTTCTCCTGCTGTTCTCCTTGAAGCTGTCCTCCTGCTTTCCCTGTAATCCCAGCAGAGATGTCAATCAAACCTCACAGCCCTCCAATCACCAGAATGGATAGTAACCCACACTGGCCAATCAGGGAATTCTAGCTCCCAGGGCAGTGATTGGTTCAAGGGCAGCCGTTTGACCCAAGAGGGGCCAATCAGAATTCTTTTCTTCAGGAATTGAGGTGTACACTGTGTGAAAGAGAATGTCCCTCCTTCTGAGATAGTGTTATCGAGCTGGAGCTGCTCAGGGTTGTCTTGATCCCAAACAGTGAAAGGCTGTCTAAGAACAAAGCCAGTGAAATCCTAAGAGTGTCTAGATTTGTTGAGAGAGAGGCAGCACCTTAGTGGCTTGGCTTTAGCTCCTGGATCCCACCATACCTGAAGGTGAGCCAGCTCTTTCACTGATGATCATTAGGAAGAGCACTTATTGCTCACTCCTGAGATGACTTTCTTTATGGAGGGGCATTTCATTGGCGTGCTGTTCTTCACCTGGTCTCTGCCCACCCCTCACTCACTGCTCCCCAGGAGAGGAGAAAGAGCTTAGCTAATTGGTTAAGTTGGGGAGAGAAATGGCCTGTGCAGTTTAGTTCCTGCCTTTCTTTCTGGGGTCTGTCTGGCTGGAAGAGCACATACTGTATACTCTGTGTTCTAAGTTTTTTAGGGATAAGCCCTGCCAGGGAGGCCATGAGTAGGTGACAAGTTCAGGTCAGGAGTGTGAACTTATGAGGCTGTCCTGGCCATCAGATCTAAAGCCAATTCTCCAAGTAGTCTTTATCCACACTAAAAGTGACATTTTTATGCCAACCCCATATCTAGCTCTTGATTGGTTTCAACCTGGGCTAGAAAGAGCAGAAGTGTTCATTATTGGTGCCCACAAATTCCATCACTAGGGACATGAGTCAAAATTCCCCTTTTGCTGACACTGCTTTGGGGGAATTTCTGCCTCTTACAAACCTGAGGGTTCTGATCAAGGCAACTTCCCTGACCCCAATTTCTAAAGCATTGCCCCATCACATTTCCTATGGCAATATTTCATTTCTACTCAATTAAATAAATCCTCCTTTCTAGAGGTGAAAGTTTGGGCTCTTTTCCCCATTTTTAGGCACTGGGCAGTTCTAAATTGACAAGGGTGGCATAAATAAATAAGACTCAGGGGCTGGGACTCAATTCTTGGCCACTATGAACTGGGAGTGGGAACCTCTGAAAGGGGACTGTGTCTAGACTCCAGAGTGATTGCATTGACGACTCCAATTCATGCCCTCCTTACATCCATGTCCTTTGTCCTGTAACTCTGTAGGCCCCTCCCACTCTGACTTTGGGCTTGGCTATGTGATTTACTTTAGCTAATAGGATTCTGGGAGATTTTAGCCTTGAAAAACTGCTTGTGTTTTCTACTACTTGTCCTGGAGCTCTGTGAGCACCATGAGAATGCGCCTGAGCTACCCTGCTGGAGGATGAGACACGCGGAACAGAGCTGAGGCCAACCTAGATCAGCCAGCTGATGACCAGACACGTGAGTGAACTCCAGCTGACCCCAAGAAGAATTTTGAGGCCAAGTCCTATCAGGATCAAGAGAACCACACGGCTGGGCCTGTAGACTTGTGAACAATAAGAAAAGCTATTATCTTCAGCCAATGCATTTCTAGGTGTTTTGTTATGCAGCATTAATATGGCAATAGCTGACTGCTACAGGACTTCTTTTTCCAAAATCATCAACAGACTGGGGAAGGGTGTCTCCCACAGTGCCCAGCAAGATGCTAGGTAATATGGTGTGTTTTGTTTATGCTCACAGGGTCCAGAGCCAGACTGTCAGGGTTCAAATTCCAGTACTTTCATTTGCCAGCTTTGTGTTCTTGGCCAAGTTATCCAATCCTCAGTTTTGTTTTTTTTTTTGTCATAAAACAGGAAGAAAAATATGATCTACTTTCTATGGTTGTTGCGAGGATTTAATGAGCTAATGTATGTGAGGTGCTTAGGATGAGGTAGATCTCAACAGAGGTGAGTCATTAATGGGGTGTCTGTCCATCTCCTGGGGGGCGGGGACACCCTCTCCTGCTGCTCTCCGTCCCCATCGCCTGGCAGAACGCCTGCACAGTAAATACCCACTGTTTGCTGAATGTCTGGAGTGAAGTGAGCACTTTTATTAGTACAGGTGCAAATTTCAATAATCTATTTCAGCCTAAGGCTGATGTCTCTGTCCTTTTTATAAAGTGCACATGTACTACTTATCATGTTTTACTTCTTCACTCGCTATTGTGCTATGAAATGAAACTTTAAACACTTCTTCACTGGCACTTACACGCACTATCCCTTCCAACTGTACTTAATCAAAGCGTGTCCCAAGAGCTTGTCTGGAGTAGAGCCAGGTGGGGTGGGGGGCCCCCTCCCAGGCCAGGACAGACAGAGCTGGAGGGGTCCCCTTCTTCCAATATCCATAGCCTGGCTCATTCTCAGCCACCCTCTCTTTGCTCCAGAGCCTCCGCCATCTGACAACCATCTGAACCTGGCTTTTGGACAGTCTTTCTCCCGACTGGCTGCGTGGAAGTCACCTAGAACACGACCCACTGTTTTCCCTTCCTGGTGTCCCTCTGTGCATGAGGGGCTGGGAGGAAAATCGCCCTTGGGTCCCAATCCTGCTGTGACTTTCTGGCTGGAAATTGGGGGAGAATCTCCCCAATCTAATTGACCAGGGTGCCATGTGGGCTTCTGGAGGAGACTGGGCTCAAGTTGCACTCCCGTCACCAGGCTGTGGGCGGCGTTTTGTGTATATGGGCGCTGCACTGAAGAAAACTGCACAGTTTCCACCACATTTTCAAAGACCACTATAAAACCAATTCCACAGCTTTGGGCAAGTGAATTCATCCCTGTAAGCCTCAGTTTCTTCATGTGCAAAATGAGGTGATGACAACACTCTCTGACTTCACTTTAGGGAAATGAGGAAACGGGTCTGAACCGTGAACTGCTAGGCGAAGGCAGGCAGTTATTACTAATTCACCAGGCCACTTGCTCATTCAGAAAACAGGCAGTTTGAATTTCAAAAGATGTTGCACAAATTACATATATATAAAAAATGCTCATTTTTTTCCCTTGGATGTGGGCATTAGTGGAATTTAGATTAAAGGACAGGATACAGATAAGAAAATGGACAGAGTCTTCAGCAAAAATGATAGCAGATAATACTATGGACCTTATATACACCATCTAACTTGATCCTCACAACAGCCCCATGAGGGAAGTTTGTGTCATTTCCTTTTTACACACGAGGGTCCCAAGGCTCAGGAAGGCTGAAAGGATTGCTCGAGGTCACCAGCGGAGCTGGGTGGGATGCGGGTGCCTTCCCACGCTTAACCGAGGTGCTGTCGGCTGTGTCTTGTTTTATAAAACTGCAAGAATGGAAATGCCATTGTTTATCTCCAGGCAGAGTGAATTTGCCTTCTTGGGGCTCTGTAGAAATGCCTGACTCTGAAAGCCGGGCTTTGAATCAGACCCAGTGCCGCTGCCTGCCCCTTAGGGCATTTGAGGACAGCCACCTAAGGCAACTCCAGCCCCACTGTGAGCCTCATTTTCCTCTCCTGGAAAATGGTATACTCCTTCCTCCCTCGCCTGGTGTGATATCGGCGCTCATTCCTCACTTGCATCTTTTCCTTTGAGTGCAAATGTTAGGACCGGGGAAGCCAGCAAAGGGAGCGGGAGGGAGGGAGGGTCACCAGGTACCTGCACCTCTCAGAAACCTGGGTTTGCTTCATCTCTGTGCTTGGAGCAACCAGAGAGGAGGCAGTGGGGAGACTGCACAGCAGTGATCCTGTCTTGCCTGGCTTCTCCAGACTCCCCAGGTGACTCCCTGGGTGGTCCCGAGTCCCCTCTCTGTCCCCTGCAGCAGGGCTGCTGGGAATATGAAATGAGCAGGTACCCTGCGGCGCACAGCACAGAGTCCGCAGGGAGGAATAGTGATGACACCCCTCCCACACTGTCAGCCCAGGTCCCAGCACGCCAAGCCTCATGGTGCTGACCCACGAAGGGCTGGAGCTGCACGGGAAAGGGACAGGCCCCCACCTTTGATGGCTCCCGCCTCGTCATGCTTCTCAAATAGCAGGTAGCGTGGGCTGTCAGGGAGGAAGGGCAGGCTCACCAGCTGGACGATGGAGGGGATGACAATCACGCCAAACAGGTACGGCCAGGTGCTCTCCTGCAAGGAGAAGAAGATGCAGCTGAGAGCAGGTGGCCTTTGGTCCCTATGCTGGGGCCTGGGCACTGAGCTGTGCCGCTTGGGCTCTGCAGACTGTCTCCCTGCCCAGCGCGATCCCCACGAACAGAGGCTGTGGGAGGTAAGTGACCCAGGCTAGGCACCAGCCCTGTGTGCATGGCATTTTCCACACAAGGCCAGCGACTCCTCAGAACCCCCAGGAGATGGGGACTTGGGGCTGGCTCTGAAAAGCAGGCAGCGCAGGCAGCCAAGGCCACCACCCCAGGGTACCAGGGTGAGCCCGGGGGCTCCCTGGATCTCCTTCTCTTCACCCCCACAGCCGCCTCCTCACAGGCTGCCACGAGAATGGAGCCTGCACACAGTAGGGGCGCAGAGGCAATGTCAGTGCCACCACCAGACATGTCCGAGGCCCACAATGACAGACCATCTCTCTGGTCAGTGAGGATGCAAGCAGGGCAGCTGGAGCTCTCACAGCTCCCACGGGAGCTGGGGGGGCCAGGGGCACAGGTTGCCCCTTAGGTAGGGAGGACTTCTCATTTTCCAGACAGCTGCGAAGGGCAAACAGGGCTCTGCAGCATGCACTACTCAAGAGGCATTCTGACTCACTCCAGGCAGTGACAGTCACCCGCAGGACGGCTCCCATGCAGTGTGGAGCTGGGGTTGTCATGCCCATCAAGGCAGCCTCCTTCCTTATCTGCTTTTTTCTTACCCAGGTTTACAAATAAAGTCTCAATGTGCCACTGAAAAGCCCTTACATGACGGGCGAAGGCTCTGCTGGCGTCAGGGCGGGATCCTGAGGGACGGTGTCCACAGAATCCTTGAGCTTCAGCACTGACGGTGACTCAGCTGACAGCCTCTCCTATGACTGCTCTTGGGAGGCAGAATTTCCCTCTGTTGCTATTCTGAGAGTCTCTCTACTGAGGTCCATGGTGACAGAGATCCTGTGAATTTCTAGGATCCCACGAGGGGAGAGTAGCAGGGCCCCGAAGCACAGAGCAACCTGGGACGTGGTCTTGGTGGCCAGCGGTTGGTCCGGTCCTCACTTGCAGGGTACCTTCAATTCGATTCCCCTTTCTGCACCTAACAACAATTTTTATTCACGAAACTCCTCTGGTTCCACCAACTGGCACAGCCCCTCCAACGCCCTTGGAGGAACCAGCAAGGCCAATGCCAGCTTTCCAGTCTGGGACAGAGCTGTGGCTGGAAAATAGTGAGAGGAGACAGGAAGCAGACTCGCTGCCAGGGCTGGGGGCTGGGGGAGTGGGGAACAGCTGCTAATGGGTGTCGGGTTTCGTTCCAGGGCGATGGAAATATTCTGGAATTAGATAAGACTGGTGGCTGCATGACTTTGTGAGTGGAATAAAACTCACTGAGTTGTACACTTTAAAAGGATGAGGTTTATGGTTTGTGAATTATAACTCAATAAAAGGCCACGGAGAAAAAAACCCCAACATGCCCATAAGTGGAATTTCCACTAGACCTGAGTGTGTTGGTGGTGGTGGTATTTGTTTTTCCTCTCAGAGTTTGCTGCCTCAGGAAGAACAAAAACAGAAGCTGGGAAAAGACAAAGGAACCAACCTGATTAAGCTCCTACTACGCGCCGGGCACGGTGTGAGCCCTCCCCCTCCTGTCTCCTTGCACCTCGTGGCAGCGCAGAGGGGCCGGTACTACTGTTGTGTGTCAGAGGTTTGGCTGGGGGAATACCTGTGCTCAGGCCTCCTGGCTAGGAGCCACACAGGGGAGAAGCAAGGCCAATCTTTCCCCACAGCATCATAACAGAGGGGGCACTTCCCAGGGGTGGCATCTTTGGAGCTGCCACCAGGTGGACGAGGAGAGGAGCTGGAAGGGCACCCCAGAGTGGGAACAGCATGTACGCCCACACAGAGGCACGATCCACCCAGGCTCATCTGGGATCAGCAACAGTGGTGGGACGCAAGGTCTGGGGACGCCAAAGGAGTGGGGCTGAGGATGGAGCCTTGGGCAGAGATCAGGTCATGAGTGGCTTTGCTGCTTTTCCATGGCTCTTGGACTTGGCTGGAGGACAACCAGGAGCTGTTGAAGGGTGTATACCCTAATTGAGATGGACTCTTTCTATTTCCTTGAATCTATAATTCAGCATTTTTGGAATCTTATAGTCAGTGGGTACACTTAACATTGCATGACTGTTCCCAAGAGGCTGTCACCAAGTCTGTCGTACAGCCTATGATCCGTGGTATTTTAAATACAAGGACATGTGGAATCTTTCCTAAGTGGGGGGCACTTCAGTGACTGCAGTCTGGTTTCTACCTCTGGAGAAAAGGCGGATGCTGTAACCCCAGGGTGGGTCATCCTCTGCTTGGGATGTTGACAGTTCTGGACGGGGGAAGGGGAATGGTGGTGGCTGCTCTGTGACGGGGGTCAGCGAGTGTCCGGAGTGGGGCTGGAACAATGGTTTACTCAAGAGGGACTGAGCTTAGCCAACAGCAGAATTCGTGAACTTGGCTTTTTCCAGAGAGTGTTCAGAGATTTCCTGGTAATGTCGGCTGACCACAGGGAGAGACGGTGTAGTCAGGGGTGATTCTTCCCCTAATCTTCTGCCAAGAAGTGTGATAGGGTGTGGGGGTAGGTGAGTGTGTTAAGTGGAATGTTTCCACCCATATTACACCATGTGGCTCACCCAAATACAGTTGGCTCTTGACCAACACAGATTTGAACTGCGTGGGTCTACTTATACGTGGATTTTCTTCCACCTCTGCCACCCCCGAGACGGCAAGACCACCCCTTTCTCTTCCTTCTCCTCCTCAGCCTACTCAATGTGAAGATGATAAGGATGGAGACCTTTATGATGATCCACTGCCACTTCATAAATAGTAAATATATTTTCTCTTCCTATGGCTTTCTTAATAACATTTTCTTTTCTTTAACTTACTTTATTGTAAGAATGCAACATAAAATACATACAACACACAAAATACATGTTCATCGACTGTTTATATCATCAGTAAGACTTCTGGTCAACAGTAGACTGTTAGTAGTTTACTTGGGGGGGGTCAAAAGTTATATATGGGCTGGGTATGGTGGCTCACACCTGTAATCCTAGCATTCCGGGAGGCCGAGGTGGGAGGATTGCTTGAGCTCAGGAGTTCGAGACCAGTCTGAGCAGGAGTGAGACCCCATCTCTATGAAAAATAGAAAAATTAGTCTGGCATGGTGGCCTGTGTCTGTCGTCCCAGCTACTCAGGAGGATCACTTGGGCCCAGGAGTTGGAGGTTGCAGTGAGCTATGATGACACCACTGCACTCTAGCTGGGGTGACAGAGTGAGACTCTGTCTCAAAAAAAAAAAAAAAAAGGTTATACATGGATTGATACTACACGAGGGGCCAGTTATTACGGTTGACCCCTGCATTGTTCAAGGGTCAAGTGTAATAATAAAAGTAGCCAGGATGACCCGCTCCTATGGAACACTGCACCCGTGCTTTACAGAAATATTTCTGACGATGAATGTCTCTTCTCCCAGTGATGCTGCTAAGGATGTAATAAGTATAATCAGCTCCATGAACAAAAACGCCTTTTTGCAGTTCTCCTATGTTTCAAGTTCCCAGGCCAGTAAGATTTGCTGACCAGAACTTTGTAATTTTCTGTTTCACTGATCCCTGCCTTTTGAGTTGGTTTTCAGAAACGGTGCACCCTCCTTGCAGTAACGAGATAATCATGGCCTTGTACTCCCTGATTGCTCAGAGAAGTCAAGGAAAGCGGCGTTCCACCACAAATCTTGCCCGAGACTTGGTGAGCAACCTGCTCCTCACAGCCTGCATGTGCACAAGACAGAAAGAATGACCGATATCACCCCAGCTCACTGTACTACTAAAAATCCCTGCCCTGGGAGAGGCTTATCTGCCATTTTTTGATCATGCGATGCATGTGCCAGTATGATTTCTCACTGCGCATGCGCGCCCTGCACGTCACCCCAAACGTGATGATGCTCACTCACTTCTTGCCTTATTCATTTCACCTTTAGAAAACCCCCCGACCCGATCCCATAGGTCGAGAGGCGGATTTGAGGTCGTCCTCCCACCTCCTGGTTGGCGTCCTCCACTATCTCCTTTGTTCCTCAGTAATTGGCTTCTGTGCCCTTGAGGGTTGGTCAAGGTGAACAGCATCAACACTTCTCGGGCGGTGGCCTGCAGCCTGGGCTGGGCGACCCAGAGAGTGCTTGGGGCACAGCTCCCGAGCGGGCTGTCTGGAATTGAATTCTGCCTCCACCCCCCACTCGCTGTGGCCATGGGCAAGTCACCTAAAGGCCCAGGCCTCTGTTTTCTCACCTGTGAAAATGAGGCTAATGAAAATGCCATTCACAGGGAGGGCTGCTGTCGGGAGGATAGGTGGCTTAGCAGATGCATCGAGAGCTTAGCGTGGGCTGCGCGCGCTGTGATTGCTCAGCAGCAGACAGCAGTCTTTATGAGCCAGCACATCACACACAGTTCCCTTCCTGTAATGCCCACGCAGCCCCCTCACACAGAGCCTGCTGTCCTCCTCACTCTGCAGAAATATCACCTGCAGCACAGAGAGGTGCGACGGCTCACTGGGCCACAGCTTGATCACAGAGACATGACTGAACACCAAGTCTAGGATCCCAGAACCTGAATTCTGATCTGGGAGGCCTGACAAGATGTGCCTTGGTGACCAGGGAGGAGCCGAGAGGCCACCAGGCTGGGGGTGGGGCCAGGCGAGTTAGGACTGACTTCCTTCCATCTGCCTCGGGCCAAAGAATCCTCAGAGGCCCTCAGTGTGCTCCTGGGCCCTCGGTCCAGCATGGAGGCAGGACTCAGCATTTGGCATCAGATGTGTGCTGCCTTATAAGGGCTTTCTTATGCATTGGTCACTTTCACAAAGAGCTCTTGCCCTCTGCAGAGAGTAGCCTCTGATTGTCTTTTTCAGGAACGGTTCAAAAAAGAAGGCATGTTTTTATAAACCATATATTACTCCCCTAACACGGGGCCACGATGAGTCTGTGTGGGGCTGGTTGGAGCCTGCTGTGTTTGGCAAAACAGGAGAGTTTCCAACTCTGTGACTCAGGTCATCAGAGTCTGTGTACCTGCTATTTCCCTCCCGAGGGAAGAGAAGATGATTGGTAACTCCCTGTCAGGTAAGGTGAATGGGTCTTGCAATAACTCTATTATCTTGCTCTTTAATCTGCAAGGTTTCCATTTTTAAAATAGACTTTTAAAAATAGTCATATTTTCCCCAAGCTATAGATGATTTTAGTCCTTTCCATAAATAATGTCCTCCTGGACTGTGATGAGACAGCAAAAAAGTTTTTAAGTAGAGTTGGAATCATTGATCTTACCCCAAGTCAAGTTCTTATAAAAGGACGTTCCAATGTGCCCACAGGCCCCCAGACAAGTGGAGTGGGGGGTTCAGCGCTGGCCGGGCCACTCACATCACTGACAGGACAAGGGCCCAGAGGCAGCCGATGCTCAGAGCAAGACCTGCCTTGCAAGGCTACTGGGGGAATTAAATGAGATGTTTTTCTTTACATTTCTTCAGATTTAGGCTCTTACTCTAATAATGGCTGACATTTATCAAGTGCCCTCCATGTGCCCAGCTCCCTGCTAAATGTCTGACAAATACAGCTTCCTGTTCAATCAGCACAGCCCAGGATGCCATCAAAATACAACCCTGACCTTTGTCTCCTATGTTCCTTTAAAATTTAATCCATGGTGGTTCTCTTTCCCTGCGCCACACCAGGGGTCAGGTCTTTTCTGCCCAGTCTCATGGACTGAGCAGAGTCCTATCCTAGAGTCACAGTTTCAATTTAGACATCAGAATGGCCAGTCCAAAGTAATAATCAAAAGCAACCTGACTGAAGGCATCGAGTGACACATCTTCCCTGTCCTCCCCTTCCTCCACGCCTGCCCTGGGCTGGGGCCTGCAGTGCAGCACGGGGCAGGGGGTAGACAGTTGACTTCTCCATTTCTCTCCCCCCCTTTCTACCCTCCCTCCCCCCGGCTCGGTAGCCAGTGTCTGACCCCTCTAGGGGCCAAGTGGGTGAAGATCTCAGTGGGGTCTCTGGAGCCCATGGACATTTAAAGCTGATGTTCTTTCCTCGTGAACACTTTCTGGGGGTTCTGGGGAGGGACAGTCCTGAGACCACCCCCCCTCTCCTGCAGTTCCCCTAACCTGGGGGTTTGCATCTCTTTCTTTCTCTCCTCTGCAGCCCTGGGGGATTCAGGGTCAAGGCTACTCTGCACATTTATGGCAGTTCCACCCAGCACTCAGCTCCCTGCCAAGGGGGTGAGTTGGAGTGGAATCCCCCAAGCTGGGTGCCCATGGGGTTGGTGTATCAATTATGTTTTATATTTTCTATATTTTATTGTGCTTTGGCATTTGGGGACCTTACTGATACTGGAGAGACTGCCCTTCCCAGAGCTAGCTAATTCCTAGAGACAGTAAACCACTTGCCTGAGATACTCCTTTCACATGCAAACCCACCAATCCAAAGCCCACAGTCCAACCGCCTACTTTATCTAACTTCCATGCACCAAGCCAGTATTTCCACTGCCCCAAGTCACTGCAGAGCCGGGTACCAGACAACTAGGGACCACCCTGTTTGCCAGAGCCTGCCAACATGATTCAAACTGTTCAATCCTAATCCCTGCCTCACCCATTCCTGGCCAGGGGGCCACAACGGAGGCTCTGGGACAGGCTTTCCTCCTGCTCCTTCTGTCTCCTGAGCAACGCCGGTGCTTTCCCGAGTGGCCCTGCATGGCATGGAACACCCCCTCCTCTTGGGAACTATGAGTAATAAACTCTTCTTTCAAAGGCAATTGTCTTCACATGCCACCTTATCATACCTGAGCAAAACAAGTTCCAGGTGCATTTGAGAACAGCTGGGTCCCCTCCCATTCAGGTGTGGTGCCATGCAGGTTCTTGCTGCTGGTGACCACTTACTTCTTTCTGAAATCCCCTCACTGCTTTCCTTCCACGGCACACTGTCCCTGGTTCTCCTCCAGCTTCTGGGGACAGCTCCCCAGGGTTCTGAGGCAAGCCCTCTTCTGTATTCACCTCACACACTTCCCCCGGGCAGTGGCTCTTCAGCCTGGCTGTCCACTGGAGTCACCTGGGGAGCTTTGCCACCTACTCATGCCCATTTCCCACACTCGGGGATTTGGGGTTAATTGGTCTGGGGCTGTGGCTTAGGTGCTAGGGGTTTTTCAAGTACTCCAGGTGATTCTAAGGTGAGCTAATTGTGGGTTACTGTCCTAGCGCCTGCCTGCCACCTGCATCACCTGCAACAGGTAGTGGTACACGGCTTAGAACTGAGAGGCGTGCCCTCTAGCTGTTGGGGCATTGTTGTCATGGACCACAGCTGGGCCCCTCTCCTGGAACTGCCCTCGAAGGGTATTTCCTCTGCCAAGGCTACCCACCCCGTCCCTGGGAACAACTTGCATCCAATGACAGACAGAAAATGACACAGTTCCGATGGGCTGTCCCAGCTCCAGAGCTCCCCAAGGCTCAGCGGAGACCTCTGCTGGGACTGAGTCCTACTTCTCTCTTCCCTGTAGGTGTCAATCTGAGCATGTTCCCCAGGCAACTTCCTCCCACAAGTCTCCATCTCAGGGTCTCTTTCCTGGAGAACTCAGCCTAAGACACATCTATGGGCCCAAGATTCCAAATCTCATGAGCCCACACCTCTGACAAAGATTCTTTGCTTGGCCAAACTTTAGTCAGTCTGTTGAGACTTCTTCTAGGCCCATCTCTGTACTTCCTTGTAAAATCCAGTTTTAGCAAAGAACCCAAGAAACCCTTTCTATAGCACCTCCAACTACTCATCCTTTAGATTTTAGTGTTCCCTCCCAGGGGGAACATCTCTATCTGGTACAAAATCCCACTAAAGAGCTTGTTACCCTGTGCAGCAATGTGTTCATGGGAGTGTCTCCCCTACTACACTGTGCTCCCCAAGGGCCATCCCTTGCCTTGTTCCTTTCTGTATCTGCCCAGTGCCTGGCGCATGGCAGGTGTTCCACAAATGCTTGTTGACTGAACGCGTGTTGGGGAAAAAAAAGACAGCACAGTAAGCATTGCTGCAGCTAGAGACAGAGACCCCTGAAATGACATACACCTGCTCTTAAAGCACTTTTTAAAAATGCTAAAACTTCCCTATATGATACCCTATTAAAGGGCTGATGTTTTATCGTACCATAAATAATATTCCCCTACAAAGCATTATTGTAATTTCCAGTCTATAGAAGAGAAAACTCATACAAGGTCACATGAGAAACTGGGGTGTCCAGCTGCACGAGAGCCTGGCTCTTCTGGTCCCTGCATGGCACGCTTTCCTTGACATCCCTCAGATCCTGTGGTTCTCGGAGCAAGGCAATGCCTCTTTGCCTTCCCTTGGGGAAGCTGCTGGCCGAATAGAGAATTTATATGCAGATTATACTGGGCTGAACCCATCCCACTCCTCTGTGGTAAGTCCTGGACAGAACTCATCAGAGATCACTCAAGCTGGGCTCCAATAGCTCACGCTATTACTAAAACATCACAAGGACGCGCTCCAGGCAAACTGCAGCAGGTGCATGTCAGCCCTTCCGTAAGGGAGAAACAGCGTGAAGCCTGAGCTCACCTTCAGGAGGGGTGCTTTGTGAAATCTTTGAAGTTAACAAAGATTCCTGCTTGTTTGGAGCTGGTTTTCTCAAGGGAAGTAGCACTGGTGGTCAGCAAATGTTCATGGAGCCCCTTTGACCTCAATATCCCACCCCCACCACAACCCCCCAGGGAAGGAACCTGCTGGTCACGGCTTCACAGAGCCCTGGGGTGGGGAAGGTGTGGGTGGCCTCACTGACCTTGCTGACTGGGCATGAAGGCCAATCTGTCACCATCTCCACACCTGACCCCACAGAGTACGAGCCCGCTGCTAAAACAGCTCAATGTGTTGTTCTAGGACACTGTTCCTGGTACGTATTCATGGTCTGATTCTATTTCAAAAACAACAATGCCAGAAATATCAAGAACATGGGCTTTTATGATCACCCTCCCATTTTCCTCTGTTAGAAATAATAATGAAATGACTTTCCAAGGGCATAATACTCACCACACGGAAAGTGGTTTTGAGTACTAGATGTGAGAGAAGCACCCACGTAGCATCCCACCCAGGGTCAGCTTTCAAGAAATTCCAGCTCCCTCCCCTGTTCCTGCAACATTTTTCTGAATTTCAAAGGGTTTGGATGTCTCCTGCCGTGCTCGGTTCTCAAGCAGTCTCATGGGAAAGTAAGGTCAGAAGCTGTTACTCCCGTTTTACAGATAAGGAAACTGAGGCTGGAAAGGCTGCAGAGGTGAAAGTCCTGCAGCAAAATTATTCATGAAACTGTTTAACCCTTCCTTATTTGAGAGACAGAGAGAGAGAGAGAAATCCATGCTGTTTTTAAAGGTTGTTGACCTTCTGAATCCTGCAGAATAACTGCCCTGGCTAACCTGTAGGACACTGCCCAGCACAGCCAAATTTGCTAAGTCCTTCACACTGTGGGGGCGAGGGGAACCTTCCCCGTTGCCCTGGAAGGTTTGCTGAAGGATCAACGTCACAATCAAGGCAGAGTAGTAAGACAAAGATGTTTTATTTACTGTGCTCATGGGGAGAATCTGAGTGATCACCCAACACCCCAGTGGGGTCCAGTAGTTCATACACCCTCATTTTAGAGGGGAGGGGGAGAGGAGGAATCTGAGTCATTCTGTTTAGGGGCAATAAATGGTCACTAGGGAGGATGAATAGATACTTGGGAGAATGAATGGATGGGGAGAAACAGACTGACTCGTAAATGATTCTCTTTGTAAATTAAATCAACCTGAGAGACAGGTATTATATTTAAAAGGACTCAGGCCAGGTCTGGGTGCATTCTTGACCTTCTTTCCTGTAATATATTGAGATAACAGGGAGGGGAAGGGAAGTCTTTTGCTCTTTTGACGGGTCTGGTTTTTTATGAAGAAAGAGGGAAAGCCCTTTCCAAGGCCTGTGGATCTCTAAGGGCCTTCAATTCAAAATACTCTTTATACCAAGGAGTCATATTTTGGGGTGAAATTTCCTGAGCTCCTTCAATACATAGTAACTCAATTTCATCCTGATGACACCCCTGCCATCGTCCCCATTTCACAGCCGAGGAAACGGAGGCACCAAGAAGTTAAGTGCTTCATTCACAATGACGCTTCATACAAATAGAGCTGGGACGAAGCCCAGGCAGTGTGATAACCAGCCCCGTGCTCTTAACCTCTGTACTGTCTGCATGGTCAGACAGGTGACATTAGCTGCACTTTGCTAACACAGACCCTTATTCTCTGACCACACACTTATAGGGATGGTCTTTCCTCTCTTCCCCAGGGAATTAGCTAGCCACCGTTCTTTGCTAAATAACTCTCCCTGGAGTTGAGGCCCATTATTAATCCCTTTGCCAGCCTTCTGTGTTCCAGCTGAATCATCCTGGTTTCTAGGTCTCATTGTTCCGACCCATTCACACCATTTGCTTTGTCTGCCACCTCCTTTTACATCCCCCATTGTGCATCCTCTGTAATCAGATCAGCTTTCTGCAAAGACAATTCAAGAAAGGAAGACAAAGAAATGTGGTTTGTTCTAAGACTTGCGAAAGCAGGAGGATGTACCACAGAATTGAACTCTCCTGTTAATGACCTCTGGGCCTACCTTAGGTGTGAGGCTTGGTTTTCATGGCCAGGCTGAGCTCTGCTTACTAATGACCTCTGTGACCTTGGCTGTCAGTCTGCGCCTTCCACAGCCCCATGGAGTTGGGATCACTGGAGCCCAAGGTCACGGAAAAGACAGAGACTTTGAAGTTAGACCTAAGTTCAAATTGTTTCTTCTACTTACTAGCTATGGAGCCGCGAATGAATCACTCATTCTTTCTCAATTCACAGTGCTCTCAGCTAGAAAATGAGAATAGCAATGAACACTTATTTTGCAGGATTGCTGTGAGGGTGACGGAGGTGACATCCTAGCATGGGCCTGGGAGCCAATAAAGCAGCCAACTGAAGGGGCCCGTCCTGATTCAAGGGTGGGTCTGAGGTCCGATCTGCGGCCCCTGAGCCCAGCAAGTGTGGTGTTGTAACAGAGGGAACGGTGTGGAAAAGGGCAGAACGTATTACAAGCTGTCTCTTTAAAACCTCCCCCACTCTTTTTGGGAATTGAAACCTACACTCCTGCCCAAGGCCAGTAATCCGAAGGGCAGGGGAGTGTCCTTTGTTCTTTGTTCCACAGGAGATGGCTCAAGGGGTAGAAGTCGCAAGATTGTCTCCACAGGAGATGGGGGTTCATCGGGACCATCAACTATAGTTAAAATAGCCTGAAGCTGAAAACCCCCCTTTGAAAGCTCTGCATTTCTGCTTATGGTTAGGACAGTGGCGCTGTAAGACGTGAGTCTCCATCCTCCTCATTTGCTAGCAAAGTAATAAACTTCCCTTTCCTTCTCCTCAAACCACTTGTTCTTGTTCTTCTGACATGGCCTCAGGGACAAGTGCTGAACTTTTGGTAACAGTATCCGGGTTGAGCATAGAGAACTCACATCTGAGACCCGAGCAACAAGTCTGGGAGTTGAACAACAGGCACAGCCACTCTCGGGCACCCACATCATCTAACTGTTCAGCCCTTAGCCCTCCTCCTCGTATCTGTCTCCCCCTCGGGGCTTCTGTCCAGCTATCTGGTGCCCCTACCCTGGAGCCCTTTGCCACTGGGTGGTGTCCAGACTGAGAAACCTGCCCACCTTTTCTTGGTGTATGTTTCCCAGACTTCTGCCAGCCCTCACTGCAGCTGGCAATGCTGAAAAAGAGCATTGGTCTCAGTTTCCCTGCCATACCAGCTGTCTCCTTTGGCACCATGCTGTTGCCACCCACCCATCTGCGTCTCCCACCTCTGACTCCTGCAAGCCTGTGCCCCTGCCCAGACTAGCCCACTGTGATGTCAGTGCCACGAGGGACAGAACCTGGATCCCATCACCTGGTGATGGTCACCATCACTTAGGTCCAGTGGAGGATTCTGGTCGTCTGCCCTGTGCACTCTCAGCTCTAAACGTCCTCCACCATGCCCTTCTGCAAGACCCAATGAGTGGGCATGGCACCCTCCCTCCAGGGCACCGTCCCACATCCCCTCCACCTAGGGGACTCTCAGGACACATAAGCTCTGTGGCTTGATTTTCAAAGGGATGAAAATATCTCCACCCCTTAACTCATTCAATCCACAGACATTTCCAGACAGGACAGGACGGCCTGAGACAGTAATGCACAAGCAAGGCAGCAGGAGGGGAGCCTGGTGTTGTGTTAGCTTTCCCACTGAATCTCTGCCATCAGCTTGCTGGCTTCCCTGTTCATAAGGCTATGGGTCAGCACGTCCCAGCCCGGTGGGTCTCTGGCGAGACTCTGATGAGCAGAGGTGCACCGGGTGGAATCACCCTTCATGAGGATGGGTCTTTTCCAGAGCTTCACCCTTTCCCCTCACCTTTGAAATACCTTAAATGTCAGGAGGAGAATGAAGCCAAAGAAAGCACAGAGATTTCAAACTCAGAACCATTGTTTGGCACTGCTTTGTGTCACCAGCCACGCTAGGTATCCCTCCTTCCAGCCTGGGAGGTGGTGCGAGGGGTGAGCACAGGGTGGGTCTGAAAGACTGGCTGGGGCAGGTGAAGACTCCCAGCCAGCGCCACTGCAGCTGTGTCCAGGACTCTGGGAAGGAGAGAGCACACCTTGCTATGGAAAGAAACTGCCAGGAATAAAGCCCCTGCTCCACATCCAAGGTGTACATGTGGCCACCACTGCAGCCTCAGCTCCTACCCCTGGGCCCCCTCCCACCTCCAGTGATTTTCTGACACCTCTGAGCCCTACACATGCCATTCACTCTGCCCAGAAGACCTTTGACTTGCTCTTGCCTGCCTGGCAAACTTCTACTTCTTTCTTTAAACCAGCTGAAATGTCACCTTCCCTACGGGGCTTTCCCTGAAACCTGCTGGGGGAGAGTCAAAGGGCCCCTCTTCAATGCTCCCTTGGCACAAGCCTCTTGTAAGCCCTTTTAATGCGGCACCATGTGAATGTTTCCTTTGTGACTACTTCACGGGCTTGGGGTCCAGCTCAGCTAGGAAGCCCATAAGCGGGAGACCACTGGCCGTCAGCAAGTGCAGCAAAGACTGCATGCAGAGCATCTGCAGAGCTGGGTGTAGGGCTCTCGTGTGCGGGATCTCAGGCTGGGGGTCTGGCTGCCCTGAGCCAGAGACCCCAAGACCCCTGGGAAGGCAGTGGGTGGAATGACAGAGCACACAAACTCTGTAGCCAAACTCCCAGCTCACTGGCAGAGGAATCTGGGGTAAGTTACTTACATTCTCTCTGACTCAGTTTCCTCATATGGAAAATGTACACAATCCCAAATAATGGTACTTACTCGACAGCGTTATTGTGGTTAAATGAGTCAGTATGTGTAAAGTGCTTAGAATGTACCTGGTACAGAGTTAGTGCTATGCAAGTGTTTGATATTGTCATCATTAGTATCATTATTGCTACTCATTTGTGGTGTGTCTTTGAGCAAGTCATTTCCCTCTGGCCTCAGTTTCCCGGAGAAAATGAGGAGATTGGACTAGATGAACCGTTGTTCCTTTTAGATACCGGACTGTAAATAAGCATTTTGAGGTATGCAGTGGCCTGAGTTTTGAAGCCGTAGATTCCCTGCTGTTTTTTTTTTTTAATGAGTGGAGCTGGGACCTGGAATTTGGCCACATTTCCCAAAGCTGAGCTCTTCAAGTAGAAAACATAATGTTTACTTGAAGCCAAGAGTGATTTTAAATGTGTACATTTCCCAGAATGAGAAAAAGTTTTAAGACTGTGCACATTCCTGGAGAACTATGGCCATGTTGCCCTGTTCATGAAGTGAGTCTCTCTCAGAGGAGCAGGGAGCCAGGAAGCCCAAACCACCTCCTACCCGCTGCCTCCGCTGAACAGCTCCAGGAGCCACCTCCTAGTTCCACTGCTTCACGGGTGAATAGCCAACGGTCCCAGCAACATTTATTGAAAAGATTATCCTGTTTATTTATTGAAAAGATTAACTTAGTACCTTGGTTGAAAATCCATTGACTATAAATGTTTGGCTCTATCTCTGACTTCCCTATCTGTTCCTTGACGTATTTTCTGTTTTTTTTTTCCATATCACACTGTACTGAGGTACTATAGTTTTACAATACATCTTAAATCAGGTGTCACAGACTTCTAATTTTCTTCTTTCTTTTCAAAGTTGCTTTTGCTATTCTAGGACCTTTAATCTCCATATAAATTTTAGAATCAGCCCATCCATTTTCTATAATTAAAAAAAAGCCTGCTGGAATTTGATTGGGGTTGCACTGGAATCATTGATGACTTTGAGGAGAATTGACCTTCTAATAGGCCTTCTATTCCATGAGCATAGTGTATCTCTCTGTTTCTGTAGGTCTTCTTTAATTTCTCCCAACAGTGTTTCGTAGTTCTCAGTGTATGAACTTGTATGTATTTTGATAAACTTGTCCCTAGTATTTCATTTTTTAATGCTATTGCAAGTGATCTTTTCTTTTCAATTTCTAATTATTCATTACTAGCACATAGAAATACAATTGATTTTTGTCTATTGAGCATGTATCTTGTGACCTGAATAAACTTATTATTAGTACTAGTAACTTTTTTGTTGAATCTTTGGGATTTTCTACATAGACGAACATCTACCAATAAAGACGATTTTAATTCCTCCTTTCTAAATAATATGTCCTTTATTTGCATTTCATGTTTTATTGCATTGGATAGAACTTCCAGTACAATGCTGAATGGTAGTGATGAGGGCTGACATCCTCACTTTGTTCTAGATCTTGGAGAAGAACATTTAATCTTTCATCATTAAGTGAGGAGTTAGCTATAGCTTTTTGGTTTTTCTTAGATGTCCATATCAGCTTGAATCTTTTCTTCATCTTTTTTCTTTCTGTGTTTCATTTTGTATAGTTCCTATTGCTCTGTCTTCAAGTGTGCAAATCTTTTCTTCTACAATGTCTCATCTGCTCTTAATCCCATTCTGTGTGCTCTCCGTGTTAGGCATAGCATTTATCTTTTCTGGAAGTCTGGCTTGGGTCATTGTATCTTCCCTTCTTTTCATCACGATCATATTTTCCTCTATCTTTTATGACACATGGAGTGTACTGTAGTAGGTGTTTTAACATCGTAGTCTATAAATTTTCCCATCTTTGAAATTTCTGGTTGTGTTTCTATTAGTTGATCTTTCTCCCAATTATGGGTTATATTTTCTTGCTTATTTGCATACCTGGTAATTTTTTATTGGATGTCAGTCATTGTGAATTTTATATAGTTGTTTGTGGTATTTTGTTGTATTGAGCTTTGTTCTTGGATAAAGTAAGGTCCTTGGAATCAGTTTGTTTAGAAGCTTTTCAGCCTTGTTAGAGGGGGTCCTAGGTACCCTTTCTTCCAGGCTAATTTGGCCCCACTATTGAGGCAGTCTGCTTCTGAGGACTCTACCCAATGCCCATATATTCTAGGTGTGCATGAACTCCTGGCATTGTTTGGTTTACTTTTTTTCTGATGCCTCCCCCCCCAATTCAGGTCATTTTCTCTGATGCATGTGCAGATCACCATTCAACAAAAGACTTGAGAAGACCTCCCTTCTGATCCCCAGAGTGTTCTCTCTCTCTCTCTCTCTCTCTCTCTCTCTTCTCTCTCTCTCTCTCTCTCTCTCTCTCTCCCCCCCCCCTTCCTCTCAGTATGTTTCCTGCAAATCCTGCTGGGGCAGTTGTAGGGCGCACCTCGTTTATTTCCCTTTTCTCAGCATCACTGCTCTGCTCTGACTGCTGCCCAATGTTTGAAAACTGTTTTGCACAGTTTGTCCACGTCCCAGCGGTTTCAGGCAGGAGGGTAAGTCGCAGGTGGGAGCAGAAGCCTCTGCACCATCTGTATATATCTGCGTCTGGTCCCCGTCTATCCCTCTGACCTCTGCCTCGTACTTCCTTCCCCGTTCACTCCAGTAGCCCCAGCTTTGTTTTTACTTCCTCAGACATGGCACGTTCCTCCCTGCCTTTGCTGCCCCTCTGGCCTGGAATCGAATCCTCGTCTCCATCTTTGCAGGCTGGTTCCTTCTGAGCGCCGAGATCTCACCTTCTACGCCCCTCAGAGCAGCCTTCCCGTAGACGCTCCCTGCGGGCATTCCCCATCCGTGCGCTTTCCTTTGCCTCTCGGAGTGGGACACTGTCGGGACACCTTTCAGCTCCGGAACTGAACTGCCACTGGAGCAGATGACATTGTAGCTTCATGTCCTCTCTTCCCTTTTGAGTGTTTGTTGTGGTGGTGGTTGTGTGTTTGGTGGTGGGGGTGTCAAGATTTGGTGTGATTATACTTCCTACAGTCAGCACCTGAAGCTTTTTTTTTTTTGGAATAACGCTTAGTCAAAACTTACCCTCCAGAGTGTGTGTTTGACAGGAGTTATTACTGAGTTAAATTACCAGGATAAAAGCACAGGTGGAATGTACGTTTTCTGCTTTTGAGAAACATGTTGTTCATCCTTAATGGAAAGACGATGAGCATTTTTTTAACCTTCAGATTTTTTCCTTTGTGGTCCAGGGTCTAATCACCCAAGACTCCCCAGGGAAAGAACAGGTAGGAATCAAAAGTGTAGGTGTTGTTTGGGGGGAGAGTAAGAGAGTGCACAGGAGTGCGCGGTTTCTCCACGGGCTTAGAACTGTGCTCGGCTCACCCGAAGCTCCCTGGTGTGCCGGAAGCCCGGACAAGAGACGGCTGCACGGACATCTGTGGAGACTGGACGTGAGCGACACAGCCCCAAACAGCAGTGAGGCTCCTTCAGCCCGGCTGACCAGAGGGAGGGTGGCCATCACCAGCAGAGCCACCTGCTGCCACAGGGACATTCTGGACTGAGCGAAAGCCAGGAAAGCGTAATGCACTCAGCCAATGTCCCAGGACCTGCCCTGAACGGAAGGCGCCACTGAGGATTTCAGGAAGAAACGGCAGCTTGGGACTCTCGTGCGGCCTTGGGCGGGAAGAGAAGGCTCAAGGAAGCCACGCAAGAAAGTCAGGAGACTCTAGTGCGTGTGAACTCGGGGTGGGACTGGGCGTTGCGAAATAAAGAGGCTTGACTCTTCTTGCACCCCATGCCAGGCACTGTTGTAGGCACTGGGGACAAGTTCTGATCTTGCGGAGTTTACTAGGAGAGGGTAGCAGGGCAAAGAAGCAAGCCAGCGTGGATGGCCCCCCTCCCAGAACCCCTCAGCTTCTCCCCACAGTGCTCCCAACGTCCAGCTCCCCCAGGCCGCTAATTCTACTGACTCTCCTACCGCACTTGACCAGAACAGCTGACAGTTAACAGGTTTCCCCTGCTGCTTCTCCACTCAGCCCACCCTCGCACCCACTGCTCATGGGCTGTGGACAAATCCAAAACCAATTTTGAAAAATCACGACCACTCCTGTCTGGCTTATAGCAAATCAATTTCCTCATCTCTGTTGTCTCAAATGTCATTTTCTGAAAGTTGGGAGACACATTTGTTTTGCTCTTGGAACTACTTTGGACTAGAAAATTAAGTCTTTCTTTTCCTTTTTTTTTTTTTTAAAGAAATCCTTTATCAGTCTCAAAACACACACCTTATCAAGAGGAAAACACACAGTTGGAGCAAAACTCTACCCGGGTCTAATTTGTTTTTGAAGAATTTTCCATGCTCCACACGCAGAGACTTGAGGGGTGAAGGTCAAAATGTCACTGGGGGCTCAGAGAAGTTTGTTCCTTTTTTTAAAAAAAATAACAGTCTTTAGGGATTTGGGTTTTTTGAGAACTGTCCTTTCTGTCTAAAAGAAATACACTTCTTTCTAGGAGAATAAGCTAAAGATGTAAGAAATCAAATTTTGTAAATGATTCTCATTATTCCCAATGAACAGAGGAGGTTTGAAAAGTTTTTGACATGGAATTAAAAAAAGAAAACTTGAAAAGTGAAATCGTCAGAAGGGGACAGGGAACTTTATAAAGGAGCCACTTAATGTTTGGATGAAGGGCTGCAGAATTAGAAGGGTGAAGTGTTATTCCATGTGGTAGGGACAAGCTCACTGCCTGGAAGGTGGAGACACCGGAGCACTGTGGCTTCCTGTACCTCCTGCACCACAACTCGGCTCATGAGGCTCCCAGTGCCCAAGAAGCCAAGAGCGCAGACCCTGAGCACCTTGCATCTGGGGTTGGTCCTGAGCCCCAGCCCCGCCACTTCCTAATTGTGAGATTGTAGATAAACCACTTAACCTCCCTGCTCTGCAGCTTGCTCATCTGTAAAATTGAGTACACAGAATAGTGCCCCACATGCAGTGCCTGCTAAGTGTTTGATAAACAGAAACAACAATGTCAGCGTTGTTTTGGAGGAGATTTCTGCATTCCAGAAGGGGTCACGTCAATTTTTGCTCAGGTTAATTTCTACTTATGGTTAATTTCTCGTGTGAAAATTATATTCCCTTTCTATCGTTAGAGTTGGTTCTTTCTCGAAGCCTGAGTGATACACTTTGAAGAGAGAGGTGATTCCAGGCAGAGGGACTGGTGTGAGGATTATGGGATGGTGGGAGAGCAGAATGGACAGTGTGGGTAGCTGAATGGTCCTAGAGACTAGAACAGGTTAGAATTGAAGATTGGGCCCAAATTCAGGAGCCTTGAATGCCAGACTCAAGAATTTGGGCTTCATCTGATGGATACAGAATCCACTGTTTGGCACGATGACTACTATTTATAGAACACAGTGCTAAACTCTGGACATAAAGTGTCTTTTTTAAATCATCACATTAATTCCACGGAGTATATATTATCATCCTCATTTTACAGATACGGAAACTGAGCCTCAGAAAATTGAAGTAACTTGTCCAAGTCACAGAGCTAGAGAGCAGTGGAGGTAGGATTCAAACCTACACCTTCCTGACTTCCAAGTCAACACATTTGCCACCACGCTATGCCCCTCCCTCCTGCAGGGAGCAGGTGGGCATGGCCCCAGCTGACCTGTCTACCTCGCCTCTTGTCGTCACTTCCTGGGACTCTTACTGATCCCCTCTCAGTTTCTAAACACAGTGAGCTCTTTCTTAGTCTTTTTTGTTTGTTTTTGCACTGGCTGTTCCCTCTGCCTGGAATGGTGTTTCCCTTCCCTTCCACTTGGCTAACTGTCCCCTAGACCTCAAGGTGGATGCCACCTTCACCGGAAGGATTTCCATACCCCCCACCCCCACTGCATTGGGGCTCTTCCAGCCCTGGGCTCCCTATTGGCCTATGGGCCACATTTATCCCATGGGCCACCACCCTCTGTTCCCTGAAACATCTAACCTGTAGCAGCGAGCTGCTTGCAGGCAGGGACTTTGCCTGACTCATCTCTGTGGGGTGGGGTGCATTGTGCATGCTCCATAAACATTGGCTGAATGAATTGATCTGAATTCTATGGCTGTAGATGGCAGAGATTATGGATGCAAGCCACCTGCTGTGGTCTAGAGGAGAGAATTGGACGCGTGACATAGAGACTTGGAAGGAAAACGATAGGGCCAGCAGGGAGCGGGAAGAAGCCAGGCTGGGCACAGGTCACCTGCAGAGGCCCTGTGGGGAAGAGCTGGGGTGTCCTTCCCCAGGGATCTGCCTCGGCCACTGTCACGCTTCATATGGGTCTCAGCCCTAGAGGCTCCCCCAGCGTGCCATCCTCCCTGTTCCTTCCTGCGCCAGTCTTAGGTTATTAGGTATGAAATGTCTGATTTCCTTAAGTACTAAGTTTGACAGTTGATATCTCTGACATTTCACTTTGACACTTCTTGTTTATTTTTATTGTGAAAGTACATCCTCGGTCTTATAAAGGCACGTTTTGGCTTGTGATTACCTTTCAATTTTTTTAGAGCAATTTTTGTGAAACCATGGATAAGCCAAAAATTCGTGTTATTTTCAAACAGGAGTTCCATCATGGAACCAATGCAGCACAGACAGCTCGAAATATCAACGAAGTCTTTGGGAAGGATGCGGCTAATGAACGCACAGTGTGTTGACGGTTTGAGAAGTTCCATTCTGGTGATTTTAATCCTGAAAATGAGCCACATGGGCGGCCTGAGACCAAGGTGGATAATGATGAGCTGAAAGCTGTAGTGGAAGCGAATCCATCTCAACCTACGCATGAATTAGCAGCAAGGTTTGATGTTACTATTCCAATATCGCTGATTTGAAACAAATCAGCAAGATAAAGAAGCTGGATAGATGGGTTCCACATGAATTAAATGAGTGTCAGAAGAGAAATCGTCTCGAAGCTTGCCTTTCTTTGCTGTCACGACATGACATAAAAGTGAACCATTTCTACAACGCATTGTTACATGTGATGAGAAATGGATTCTTTTGACAATTGCAAATGTTGGGCACAATGGTTGGAAAAAGATGGAATGCTAAAACACAGTCCAAAACCGAATATTCATCAAAAAGAGCTACTGGTGTCTGTTTGGTGGTCCAGCGCTGGTATTATCCACTACAGCTTCATGAAACCTGGTCAGTCAATTACAACAGATGTCTACTGCAACCAATTGGGTGAAATGATGAGGATGCTTGCGATGAAGCAGCCGAGATTGGTCAACAGAGACAGGCCAGTCCTCTTGCAAGAAAACGCTTGACCACATGTCACACAAACAATGCAGCTCAAACTACAGAGGCTGGGCTTGGAAACTCTCTTCATCCACCGTGTTCACCAGACTTTGCGCCAACTGACTACTACTTCTTCCAGGCTTTGGACCACTTCTTGCAAGGAAAAATATTCAATTCTCAACAAGCTGTGGAAAACACCTTTTGTGATTTCATCACCACTTGCTCTTCAGGCTTCTTTGATGCTGGCATAAACCAGCTACCATTAAGATGGCAAAACTGTGCTGATAATTTAGGCGCATACTTTGATTAATTGTACTGCTTCTTGTTTGAAATATAATAAACTACACTTTTGATTTGAAATCGGACATTTCATATTTACTGATATTTCACTGGATTCATCAATACTTGACTTTTTATATTTATTTGTCTCTGATCTGTGTCCTCCACTAAAATGCAGGGCTGATGAGGGCAGGAATCCCTGTATGTCTGTTTTGTTCCCTGCTGGAAAGAGCCTAGAACAGTGTCAGGCACACAGTAGGCACTCAATAAATGCCTGTCCAATGAATACATCACAAATGGACAAACTGGTCCAAGTTGTGGGCTTGGGCTCATGCCCACTTCAGACACTAGAGGGCGCCCAAACCCAGGCCCGATTGCGGCGAGGTGCCGGGAGTGGGCATAGGGGCCTGCCTGCCCCACCAGCCAGCTCCCAGCCAAGTGCAAGTCCTGCGCCCCGCTGTTTTGGTTATCAACAGACAGGGTGATTATGAGCCAGGGTCTGGGCTAGACTGACTGAGTCCTGTCTCAGGGACCCCTAGTAGTGTGTGGCCTTGTGCAAGTTCTCCAGCCTCCTGTGGAATGCGGTTTGCTTATCTGCAAAATGGGTATAATAATGACAGTCACACCCTAAGGACTGTTGTGGGTTGTGGGGACTACATGAGACATGTGAAGAGCTTAGCACAATCCCTGACATTCGACAACCCCTCTGGAAGTGGGGGAGGGGCTTTTACCATTCATTAAAAAAGCATCTAATACCTGTCTCCTAGGCACGAGCACAGCCGTGAGGAGTCACGAGAGCAAATGAGATATTCCTGTCCCCACAGAGTGGCAAAAGAAGGAGGAAGTGAACACATATCTGGACCATTATGTGCTAGGCCCTGTGCTGGGGTCTTACATGCTGTAACACATCAATAATGCCTTACTGGGTTCAGATCATGCTCCAAGATCACCAGCCAGGTAGCTCTGGGCAAAGTTTCCCACTCTGAGCCTCTGTTTTCTAACCTGTGAAAATGGAATGATAATGGACCCTACTTCCCAGGCTGAGGCAAGGGTTAAGGGAGACACTGCGGATAAAGCTCACTGTTGGCACAAGGTAAACACTTTGCAAATCTTAGTCCTCCCTCTCTGCCCACTTAGTCTTCCCCTCAACTTCGTGAATGAAGGATCATTACCCCCTCTCCAAACAGGGAAACTGGAGTTCAGAGGGACTGAGGGGCTTGTGTAAGGACAGGCAAATCCAAGACCAGGGCGGGTCCCTCAGCCTCGCCGAGCCTCCATCCCCTCGCCCATAATGCAGACAGGCCCACCCCAGGTGGTGGAGGGGACTGCATGGGATGGCACTGTCAGGGTGTCCAGCTTGGCTGCTGGTAAGCCAAGGGGCTCAGGATCTCCTTGCAAGGGAGAGCAGCCACTGCCTGGGGCAGTCAGCAGGGCTGGGCTGGGCGGCCAGAGGGCCGAGGGTCCAGTCCTCCTCTGCAGCCATGCAGCCACCTCTACAGTCACCTCAGGGGGTGCAGCAAACTCTTTCTCTCCCACTTCTACTGGAGGCCACCTATGCAAAGGGCAGCTGAACTCATGGTTTTCCCCAAGGCTGTTTTGGAGAGAGGACAACAAAGTTCAGACAAGCTTCAAAGACTTTCTGTAAAATTCCAGATGACATGACTTCAAGAACTATTAAATTTATCTTTGTCTCCCACCAGCTTTCCTTGCTTGTGGATGGAGATACCAGCTGAGCTGACCAAGGGGCTGAAGCGCCCCCCGCCCGGGGGCACGGATCACCAACAGCATCAGGCATCACATGAGAAGCTCCAGCAGACAGGAGCCTTGAAGCTAGTTTTATTTTATATTTGCAAACCCCCTCCTTCCACTGATAATGAACTCAAGGTCAGAAGAGGTGACTCACACAATGCCACAGCACTCTGAGTGCTCGGTGGCCTGAGTCTCTGCCCTGCGTGTCATTGCAGGTAAGCCTCGGGGGCTGCTGTGTTCTCAGAAGCAAGGAAGCAGTAGAAAATCCACAAATCAGGGTCTTCTTCATTAATCACAAGGTCAAGGAAAGGCATGTGTCCCCTCCACATTGAGGGGTAGCTCAATGCCACAGACCCCATAGTCAGATCTATGATGACACAGAGATGAGAACTCTGGCCTTGGTCCCAGGCGAGACGGACAGGTGAACGCACGTTTGACTACAACGCAGAAAAGAGCGAGTCCACGAGAGAGGAGTGCTGTTTGGGGAAGGCTGGGGTGGGAACAGCTAATTCTGGTGGCTGCCATCTCAAGAGGGGACCTTCCCGACGGGCCCTGTGGGATGACCACAGTCGGGGAGGCAGAGAAAGGAAGTGAAGAAGGAGGAATGGCAGAGCGGGAGGCAGGACCTGCATCGTGGGGTCCAGGAACGGACAGTGGCCAGAGCGGGCTTCCTCCACCTCTCGTGTGTGTCGGAACCACCCAGGGAGTCTAATGAAAATGAAGATTCCGGGGAACCTCCCCTGGAGATGCAGACGCTGAGGTCTGGAATGGGGCTGAGAAGTCTTGTTAGTAGGCACCCAGGTGATTCCACAGTGCCATCGTCTGGGCTTAGATGTTCCGTGAGGCGGAGGCACAGACCGGAGCCGGGTCGGGAGGGCCTGGAATGTCACCATCCTGCAAAGTCTAAACCTCACGGGGGGGGGGGGGTGTGGAAATCAGGGAGATGGCAATGAATACGGAGGGGGAGAGGTTCGATAATTTTTTTTTACAAAAGAATTGCTGAGTGTTTATAAAAGCAATGTTAGATGCACCTGGCTAAACAAAAGCATTTGAAATTACACATGCCTTCTGGATTTCAGAATTTTGATTCAGGAGGAATTGGCTAGGGCAGGGATGAGAATTTGCATTTCTAACAAGTGCCTTCCAGGTGGTGCGATGCTGCTAGCCCAGGGAACATATTTTGAGAGCTCTGAATGTCATTTAAAGAAGTTTGGGCATAACTGGCCAGGGATTCTGAGGTGGCAGGAAGAATGCAAAAGGTGACAAGCTCTAATCTTCTTTTCTCCTATTTCCCTTCAAAGTAAATTCACTGTGTGACTGCTGCCAGCCCATCTGAGTGTTTTCTCCAGCTATAGAAAACATCTGGGTCACACCCCACAATGAGAGTCTTCATTTCAAAGAGGAAAGTTGTGATTTCCAAGTGACTGGGGAATAAGGATGATTGTCATCAGGTGAGGATGTTGCTGGGTGGTTGGGGCTGAAATAACTTTAACACGGATTAATAAGTTTCTTCTTTTATTTTTCACAAAAATCAAAAGTCCTTTTCTTCCTGGGCTTGAATGAAGTCCAGAGAGTTCTAAGTCAAACAGCTCACAGAAAACAAGTGCTTTCACACACTCAGGGTCTGCATCCACGTGAGAAAAATACGACACTGGAGAGGACTGTTTTGCCTGACTTCCTAAACCAGGACCTAAATTCTCAGGACACCCCTCCTACCTCCCCGTCAACAGGTCAGGACCTTGGTCCTACCACAGACAGCTCAATGGCTTCAAAGCCAAGGAAGCTCAGGTTATACTGCCTCCCTGCTGTGGACACTGGATAATTATCAAACCCCTCTGAGACTGAGCTGGGTTTTTTTTTTTTTTTTTTTTGAGACAGAGTCCCTCTCTGTTGCCCAGGCTGGAGTGCAGTGGCATGACTATAGCTCACTGCAGCCTTGAACTCCTGGGCTCAAGTGATCCTCCTGCCTCAGCCTCCTGAGTAGCTGGGACTCTAAGTGCATGCGATCATGCCCAGCTAATTTTTTTGTTTTTTTAGAGACAGGGTCTTGCTATGTTGCCCAGGTTGGTCTCAAACTCCTGACCTCAAGCGATCCTCCTGCCTCGGCTTCCCAAAGTGCTGGGATTATAGGCATGAGCCACTCTTGGCCAAGACTGAGCTTTGAACTTTTAATCTGTAAAATAGAAATTAATAATACCTTTTCTAATTACTGCTACATTAAATAAATAACATGTTGGCTGACATCAATTTGGCACCAGCTCCAGGCACTATTCCAAGTGTTTGACATATATTTCCTTTCTTAAACCTTACAAAACCCCCTTGAAAGAGAGGCTATTATGAATCCCATCGTTTAGGTAATAAAACAGGCTCAGAGAAGTCCAGCAACTTGCCAAAAGTCCCACAACGAGTGGATGGGGGGTGCTGGGATGCAGACCCGGGCAGTCAGCATGAGAACCATCCCCCCATGCTCCACTGCAGTGGCTGCTGGTGGGCTGCTTCCTGCCCTTCCCGTGGCAGGGCATTCTGCTCTGATAGGACCACACATTATCACCCCTTTTCCACCTCATGGGAAAATTTTCTGGCATGAGATCCTTTATATTTTACTGATTAACAATAATTATTGTGATGTAGTAACAATCACTTGGTAATGCTGGGCCTGTTTTTTACCATTATAAGCTGGTAAGTGCTAAGAAAGAGCCACCATCCTTAAGCAAACATGGAATATTTACAAAAGTTGATCACAAACCGACCACAGCATAAACCTTCATATGCTCCCCAAAGGAGAGATTTATGGATTACTCTCTCTTTACGCAATAATACAAAACCAGCAATGAGTGAAATAACAAGATCACATCAACAGGGGAATTGAAAACCGTACTCTAAATAAGTAATTGCCCTGAAGAGGGAATCAAAATGACAAATTATTTAGGAAATGATAACATTGAGAATGTGGCAAATTAAAATTTCTGAAATGTTGACAAATTTGTGTTCAAAAATATGCATTATAATAACAAAGGAGAAACTAATAAAACCGGAAAGCAATAAAATGAATAATTCAAAGAGTTCAGTCTTTCAAAAACAAAATCAGAGGTAACTCTTTGAAAATTTTATTTTAAAAAAGAGAGAGAAATCAAATAAGCAAAATTAAATCAAATCAAGAAAGAAAACACAGAGAATAGACATAGAGGACATTGAAATTTATATAGTTGTATGCTAACAAATTTGAGAGTTTCAGTGAAATAAGTGACTTTATTAAAAAGACAGAAATTAACAAAATTGACTCAAAAGAAAATAGAAATAGATTGTTAATTAAGGAAAAAAAAGGATAAAATATAATAAAAAGTATCATACTTAATAGTGAAACACAATAGGTGTTTCCAAGAAATCAGGAAGAAACAAAGATGCTCACTATACTCATCATCATTGTTAACATTATCCTGGGCAATGCTCAGGATAAACAACCCACAAGTAAATACACATGAAGATTTATTGTATCCCTGAATGGGGAGGAAATTTCTAAGCTAAAAACCAGTGGAAGAAATATGAAAGGAAAAAAAGAAAAACTGCATTATATAAAAGTATTTTTAAATCCACTCATTGAAAATCAAAAGAAAATTAAAAGTAAAAAAATGAACCAGGAAAATATTTGCCACATGTATATCAAAAGATTAGTATATTTAATAGCTAAAGAGCTTATAAAAATTAGTAAGAGAATCATTAATACCCCAATAGACAAATAAGCAAAGTGCATGAATAGTCAGACTATTTACAGAAGAAATATTTTACAACTAATAAACTTAGTGTGGAGGGCTCAATAATGGCCCTCTCAAAGATATCCACATCCTAATCTCTGGAACCTGTGAATACTTACTTTTATGGCAAAAAAAAGGACTTTGTGGTTATGGATCTTGAGATGGGAAGATTATCTGGGATTATCCAGGTGGACCCTAAATGCAATCACATGTGTCCTTATAAATTTATTTAAGGCTTGTATGTATCATACATTGTCAAATTTTTCTTCAGAGAGAGACAGAGGGAGATTTGACCACAGACAGAAGAGCAGGAGACAATATGACCACGAAGGCAGAGATTGGATGTGGCCACTAGCCAAGGAATACTGGCAGCCCCAGAACCTTGAAGAAGCAAGAGACGGATTCTCCCCTAGAGCCTCAAGAGGGAGCACAGCCACTCTGACACCTTGATTTCGGCCCAGTGAATCTGATTTTGAACTTTTGGTCTCCAGAAATGTGAGAGAATAAATTTCTATCTCTATTGTCATTTGTTACAGTGCCAACAGGAAACTAACACACTTATAAGAAATTCCAATCTCTCTAATAAGCAAAGAAATACAAAATAATATAATAAAATATTATTTTTGCCTATCAAATACCAAAGAGTTATTTAAATGCTTATGGATGACACAGGAATAGTGAGACATGTGCTCTTGTACACTGCTGGTGGGAATGTAAATTCAGGAAGCCTCTCTGGAGGAAAACTTGGCAATGTGTACAAAAGCCTTAAATAAATTTATATTCCTTGACTTGTTGTTTCCATTTCTGGGACACTAAACTACATGAAGAAGTAGAGATTTGAATAATGATTTACGTAGAAAATTGTTCATCTCAAGTTTACAGATTTCAGTCTTTCAATAGTAAATACTGGAAACAACCCAAAGGTCCAGCAAATTAAAAAAAAATGAAACAAATTATCTTAACTCATACAATAGAATATTATAAAATTATTAAAATTATCCTGGCATATAATTTTAATGGCTTGTTCACAACATAATTTTGCAGAACAGAATATAAAAAGTTATAAATGCAATGAACCAAATTATGTGTTTGTGTATGTGTGTGTAAGATTATGTGTATAAAAAATAATGGAAAGACATTTTAAAAACTGTTAAAATGCTTATCCAGAAATGGTGAGATATAGAAATTTTAATGTTTTTATTTTCCAAATTATTCCATATCCTGTACAATGAATATGGATGCATCATTATCATAAAAAGCAAACAAGTAAATAAACAAAAAGGAGTTAAGAGTTTTGTGAAAGATATTTGTTTTAATATTACTCACGTTGGTAAAAATTCAGAAACAGCAAAGGCATTCTATAATGGACAATAGTTATAGTGCACCTTTGTGATGGAATACAATGCAAACATTGAAAATTAATTTATACACTTTTAAAAACATGTATTCACAAAGATTCTTTATTGATGTGGAGAAATTATTTTGATATGATGGTAAGTGATTTTTTAAAGAGCAAAACATAAAGTTAAGGACAGTATTACCTCAACTGTGAAAAAGATATATATAAACTTAGAAAGAAATAGACCAAAATATTTAAAGTAGCTGCCTTCCCTAACATAGCAGGACTTCAAGTGGCTTTACTATCTTTTTTATATTTTCTAAATATTCTGAATTGAGCAAAAAATATTTTTATAGTGGAACAACATGGATGTTAACTTGTATGTGAAGTTGTGAAAGTTGTCACAATTGAAATGGAGTCACTTGTGTTTAAACAACAACAACAAACCCTGAAAAACAGAGCTGGGGAAGGCCATGAAGGGAGGGTCCTCGTGCACAAATACCTGATAACAAAAACTATCTGAAAACACTCTGCAAAAATCACAACCTTTCACAAAGGCCACCTTACACAAAAAACACTTCTGCAAGAACATCTGCCCAGCAAGTGCCTGTCCAACCTCGGACTGGTGCCGCCCTTGCTGTTGATCCTTGTAGCCAAGAATAATCACCTCAAAACAAGTATGTCATCCTCCTCCTTTTCCTCTCAAACCTCTGTCTGTCTTTACCTCCCTGAACATGCACATAATTTACTACGGCACCGGTATTCCCATTGCAATGCCCACTCCCGAATAAACACCATTTTCTTTTAGAGAGTCTCCCTCTCTGCTTGTTATTTAGGTTGACACAATAAAGTCCAGATGTGGGACCAAAGTGAGCTCACCGAGGATGGATCATACCAACTGAGCCTTTCGTGTCCCCCCCACCCCAGCTTCCAGCTTCCAGCTTCCATGCGGTGCCTTTTCTGCCCTGGTAAATCTGCTCTCAGATTCTCTGACTCCCTCCCTTTGGTGAGTTCTTTTTTACTTTATTTGGGATCTGATTTGGTTATAAGGCCACCTTAATTAAAAAAAAACTTGCACCCCTTCTGAGGTGAAGACTTTTTCTCTCTTCTGGCAAGCCCTTTCTGGTATGAGGACAACATCCTGGTTTGAGCACGCGGGTGTCTACAGGACGTACGTTCTGTCTGGGAGACCTGGGTGAGCTCATCACTGCTTATGTGTGCCTGGTTTAATGCTTGTTTGATCTGCACACCCGGGTTAAAATGTTTGTGAGCACTCTGATTTTGGTTCCATTTTGGTCTAGTTACAGGCATCTCTAAAGGATTTGCCTCTTTTTTTCCCTTGCTTGTTTCTCAACATCTCTAAAGAGCAAAAATAAATGCTGGCGCAAGATGGCCAATTAAAAGCCACGAGGGCAGTTGTCACCATTCAAAAACATAGGTCCAAACTTCTGACATCTCCTGATGGGATTTGTAGAATTTTCTTTGCTCTCAAGAGATTAATAAGAAATAGAATGGGATTCTCAAGCATTAAATCTTGCCAAACTTTCTGGGACTCCAGCCGGCTTTGTGGATTTTCTACCTGGATGCTTTTAAATCAAAGAACGTCATAGGGATCGTTTAAACTCCTCAAGATTGTTCTTGCTGCTACCAAATCAGGAAACTACAACTACAGGGTTAAAACAAAACACTGGTACATAGAGGTTCCTGACTTCTCTCTATTTTTTTTTCTTTTCTTCCTCCTCTCTGCTTACTTTAAATCTATTGACTGTTTCAATTGTATTAAAATAATCTACTGTTGCTAATATGCTTTATTTATTTATCTTTTATTGACAACCAATAACCTAGCCTTGTACACCTAAGAGTAATCCCTTTGAAAAAGTAAATTTAGATTTGCCTAACAATTGCTTAGGATGATGGAATAGTTAATTAAAAGATTAATAATCTTAAAAAAACTAAATAAATGTTTATAAAAGCTAGGCTCTCAAGTCACACAGGTCAAAATCTTGAGCTCAGAGCAATAATATAAGGTAAAACATTTTTCTTAGTCTGTCAAAGCATAAGCCAAAAAAAAAAAGCCAAGAAAAAAACTTGTAAATACCTTTTTCTAAAATGCTTCATCACCCACATTGACTAATCATACAAACCAGAGTGGCAAATGAAAAGATAAATGTGTTGCTAAAATTCAAGGCCACTTGGAGATTTTGATTTTCTTATACAATTCAGCAGTCCTAGCTAAAATGTAAATGTTTAAATATTTAACCCTAAAATCATTTGAAACTTTAAAGAAAGGGGATTAAAAAGAGGTTTTTTTTCTTTTAAATCAAACTGCTATGGAAACTACTTTACCCAAGTTTTTTTGTCCATAACGTTCATTAAATTACCTATCAAGGTAAACAAAATTTAGCCATGTGAACAAGTTCCAAATATAATTTGGATCCAATTGTCCTTTTATAAACTGGTGAGTTTATATTACTATGTTTTACTGTCTCATAGCTAAAATTTCAAAATGAAAGCTAGGGAATCTGCTTCTATGTACTCATGTTGTCTGTATGTTTTTATGTTGTGTTTATGTAATATTTTTCTACCAACATATATAAAAGAGCTCTAATTAATTAATTACTTGACTTAAAAGGAAAAATTAAGCACTTAAATCAAGTGTTTTATCAAAAATTATAGCAATTAACCCAAATGTTTTCAAGTTCATGTAACTGTTGGGTCTGCCCCAGAATGCATGCGGTAGACGTAGTCAGATAAGGACTCTCGAAGACTGAAGGCTCCAGAGGAATCTCCGGAGGTTGTAAAGATAACTCTGAATTACAAAGGCTGGTATGGAGCTGACAGGAACTGGCAGAACTCCCCCTCCCAAACTTTCATAAAACTCACCACCCTTCCCCTCCTCTGGGTGGACGCCTTTTTCAGCCTCCACCCACCTGTACCCAGGTGCTCAAAATAAACGGCATTTTACCATGACCCTAGGCTTCGTGTCTTCCTCTGGGCTCTGACTTAACAGTAACTTAGGTAAATCTTTGGTAAATAAACTGATTTTAAAATTGTTGGTAAAATAAAAATAGAAATGTTTTCAGAATTGTCAGCATACAATTTTGCCTGGGTTTACTGATCAGTTTTATATTTGTCTCTGTCATATATTTTAAGGTGTTAGGGTTTGACACTAAGGTCATAAAACAATAAACCCAGACTAAAAACAAAATGACCTTTGTTTATGTAACTCTTTGGTAAGTAAAACTAATTTAATATCGCTGATTTAATAAAAACAGCTGTATTTTTTGAGTTATTGACAAGATACCTATATATTTAACTTTAAGGTTCTTACGTAGGTAATCAATGACTGATATTCACAGGCTATAAAAATGGTTAAGAATAAAATAGCTTGAAATAATGACTAGCCTTGTCTAATATCTCAGTTTTTATAGGTAATCTAGGTATAATTGTTAAAAATAAATAAATCAGGTAAATGTAAATGACATAAATGTTTATAAATAAACTCTGTAGAGTTTCAAAAAATCTTTTTTGATAGCTTAAAATCTCAAAGTTATGTTAAATTAAGTAATAGGTATTCATTACATGTTTGGGTCATTTCCAAATAAGATTAAGTGCTAAAACATAAATTGGTGAACAGAAATATAAGTTTGCTCTTGGTGTTTTAAATTTTATAAAAAGACTAAGTATATTTGGGTCTATTAATGCACATTAAAAATTATGTTATGAGAAAACATGTTTCTAAAATTATAAAATGATTCTCATCAACAAAATATTGATATGTGACAGTTCAAAATTTCTTCCTAGGTTTTCACTAAAAATTAAGGTTACTAAGAGTTAAAAATTCTAATTATTATATATAACTCTGTATACAAAGTATACCAAAAAATAAAATGTGTTTTTAATTAAAAAATTATAAGAAAGACATAAAAATGTGTTCTTTATTTAAAAAATAATAATTTTGTTTAAATTCAAAGGTTATTAAAGGTTGTTTCCAAATATGGATTTGGAAAGAAAATAAAAACAAAAGAAATCAGTAAGTAGGCAAAAGAGATGTAAAGAAAATTGCAGGTATAAAGGTACATTTTTGTTAAGAAAGGTTAAAAAAGGAAAATTTTATAAAAATTTTATATAAAAAAATCTTGTGTGGTAAATTTTTTTCTTAAAATAAAGTGATTGGTATTTAAAAATAAAGTAGGACAAAACAAAATGTCTAATCATGTCAGGAAAGGTCTGTATAAGCTGTGAAAGGTATGTAAAGGATAAATTTTTGTATGTGATCGAGTTGGCTATAATAAAAAGGAATTATTTATAAGTCTCTTTAAAGATTGAGCTTTGATATTAAAAATGCACTAATACAGAACTAAAAATTTGATCCCTTATGTTAAAACAACAAAGTTTTCTTAAAGTATTGATCTGCTTTTAGTAAAATTTACAAGGGGTTTTGATTTTTAATTCTAAAAATTTTCAGCCATCTTCTAAACTGCACCTTTTTTTTGTTTTAGAGTCTCAGTTTAATTTCTCTAGTTTCAGGTTAAAAAGGCTGACTTCTTCATTTAAAATGGTAATTTCATTTCCTAAGATAGAGTTTTCCTCTTTGAGTTTCTCAGATTCCCACCTTGGAAGTTTAACTTTTGCTATAGCTTGCAGCAGGGGCCTTGCAGACCATGCACCGTTCTGTCTGTTCTTTCCCTTTCTCCCCTGAGAAAGCGCATCGTGTTGCCTGGCTGGGATGACAACTCTCTCCCTCAGATTCTCTGTCAGCTCCTGCAACTATTTTTCCTCTGTTCCATGCACCCGGGCAATTTCGCATGGTGCACCCCTGCTCAAGGTACTAGTTTTCTTGTTTACATTCCATGGGGTACACTCATAACCGCGGACACACACTGTTCCTGTGTCAGATTAAATTTAAGTACCTTTTCATCAGGTTCTACTTCCGGGTTGTCTAGATGAGCTTGCTGTAAAGAGAAGAAATCACACCTCAGGAGGTTTTTCTTTACCTTTTTGGCAACTGGCCTACGAAACAAAGATTTATGTTTTATCAAGATAATTTCCAGTGTTGCCTTTATCATGTTTTTTGATTACTTAAAAAGACTGAGCTTTGAAAGGGCTAAGGTTGTCTTTGTTTCTAACATCCCTGTAACTTTCTGTATTGCTTTTAAATTATCACTCTACTTTAGTGATAATTTATTAAAGTAAACAGAAATGAAATTACCATTTTAAATGAAGAAGGCAGCATTTTTAACCTGAAACTAGAGAAATTAAACTGAGACTCTAAAACAAAAAAAAGGTGCAGTTTAGAAGATGGCTGAAAATTTTTAGAATTAAAAATCAATTATTGCTTTTTAATTATCCTTAAATTATCCCTAAATTGTCATTAGATAAATGGCAAGTATTACACAGGGACCTGTGGTCCTGTTTTGACCAGGTATTTTAAACCTTTCAGCATCTTTGGTGGACTTTTCTAGTATCAAAATTCTAAATTAAGTCTCTTTTTTTTTTGAGACAGAGTCTCGCTCTGTCACCCCTGCTAGAGTGCAGTGGCATCATCGTAGCTCACTGCAGCCTCCAACTCCTGGGCTCAAGCGATCCTCCTGCTCCAGCCTCCCGAGAAGCTGGGACTACAGGTGCACGCCATGATTTTTCTATTTTTAGTAGAGACAGGGTCTCACCCTTGCTCAGGCTGGTCTCCAACTCCTGAGCTCAAGCAATCCTCCTGCCTCAGCCTCCCAGAGTGCTGGGATTACAGGGGTGAGTCACCACACCTGGCCTAAATTAAGTCTTTTTGATCTAAAATTAACTTTAAGATTTTCCAATCAAGCCACTGGAGAGCCTCAAAGGACATATCTTTCATCTCATAGACATACTAAATGATTAGGCTTATTTGGTAAATTGTATGGGAAACATTGTCAAATGATAAGTGATACTAAATTGTCTTTCAGTTACATTTATGGATATATTTTTGATATAAATATTCCAAAATTCTATAAAACTCTTAAAAATCTAATGTTATACCAGTCATAATTTGGGTTATTATGTTATATGCCATAAAATAACCCAATTTCTTTGTCAGTTTCTAGTTATGGTGAACTTTCATCATATTTTTAACTATGGTTATTCTAAGTGTTTGTCATCCACAGTTATTGCTTTAAATTCTTTTCTAAAGGTGTCTGCAATCAAATTTATGGAAAAGACTCTAATAAGTACTCTTAAATATAAGTTTCAAATAACCTTAAGACCAATGACTAAATAAACGAAATTCAGAATTCTAGTAAAAAACTGATAAATTTATAAAACTAATCAAGATCAAACAAAACAAAAATAAATTATATATGATTAAGTAACTGATGAAAATAATGTTTTTATGACTTTTATTTAAAACATTGTTGGTTCTTTACTTAAATATTTTGTTTTCCAGATTTAAAGAAATTTTCTCTTTTAAGCTATCTATATTTTACAATTTGGTAAAGTATACTTTTGTAAACAAAGGTAAAGCATTTACTTTTTCTCCCTACTTAATGCCTCCAAAATTCGGAAACTATTTGTGAGTATTTTTTTTTTTTTATGACAATATGTTTATTTACATAAGCTCAGTAAGAATCTGTTCTCTTTATAACAGGATAAAATTAGAAACATTGCTTATATTACCAAGGCCTTGACTAAAATATCATATTGGAGATGTACATAGAATGCCTGGCTTCAGGGCTTCCTAGCCCTACAGTGAGTGAGTAAAGACTATCACTTCCTGGCAGGCCCAGAAACCTTAAGACTGTAGGTAAAATTTAAAGTCTGCCTTGGTTTGGCTTTCTAGCCTCAAGAGGTTTTTAAATCTGAAATTCCTATGTGATCAATGTAGCAAAAAAAGTTAGGTTTTTTTTTTTTTTTAAACTATAATACTCCTGTTGTTATATTGCAGTCCTGTGCATTATTTTTGAGATTTTATTATCTACCTGTAGACTAGGCTAGATGCTAAATTCTTCTAAATCCCTCCAATCTAACTTTCTTCCATAAAATTACCGAAAATCACTGTTCTGTTTCTGAAGCCCTGTAAGCTAAAACTAGATGAATTTTAAGAGACAAGTCTCATGCCTGATGTGTGGGTCACACAGAGAGTTCACCAAACTCTACCCAGTGCCATAATCAGAGACATTCAAACTGTAAACCAGGACAAGAAGTTGATGGCGTCACACTGTAGACAGCTTTTCCCAAGACGATGGAGCAGGACTCAGTATCATAATGAGACTCTGATCCCTTTTACTGCCTACATTTTTCACTTGGCAGGTAACAGTAGCTTCTGCTGGTAACTTGACAGAACCTGACCCAACAGATCCTTGAGTCCACCTAGTGGGTGACTTTGGCAACTTCCCTAATACAATTGTTGCTCATTCTCTGCTTTAATTCAACCTGGTTATGGGATACTAGATGATAAAATTACTCTATATTATCTATTGGTTAAATAAGAAAATGTCTCTACTATTGCTGATACTACATGCTGTACCTGAATAAATTCTTCTGGAAGAGTTAAGACCCAAATACACAAAATAAAAAACAGACCATATGGTTACAATGCCTCACCTAATTCCTCATGGTCATTTAATTTATTAAATTGGTTGCCTTTAAGCCTAGGTTCATGGATCAAAACTACTATACAAACTAAGATTATCATATTACTGTTAATTTTACTTTGTATTTTCCTTTTTAAACTTTGTACCTGTTACATGTTAAGTTTTTACAGAAGAACAACCACTAACAGAATAATGCTGGCCCAACATTTTGAGGTGATAGCAAATGCCTACAAAACAGACAAAAAATTGAACTTGACAATGGACTCCAGGTAGACTTGGCCTGAGAGCCACTCCCTCCAGACCTTCCTTGTTGCTCAAATGTGGCTAAAAGGGTTTTGACACTGACTCCTATTTGCCAATCACTCCCTCTGATATGGGATCAGACCACTAACCCAGGACAGGTCCATCCTGGCACCAAGGGATAATCAAAACCTAACCATAAAGTGATTGATCAGTGATGCATTAAAAAAAAGTCTTGATCAAAAGGAGGAAATGTAAAAGTCATCAGAATAAAAATGGAGTCACTTGTGTTAAAAAAAAAAAACAACCTAAGAAACAAAGCTAAGGAAGGCCATGCCTAATAACAAAAACTATCACAAAAAGACTCCGCAAAAACCACAACCTTGCACAAAACCTTACACAAAAAAAATAGTTCTGCGAGGACATCTACCCAGCAACTGCCCATCCAAACTTGGACTGATGCTACCCTTGTAGCCAAGGATAATTATCTCAAAACAATGATGTACTCCTCCTCACTTTTCCTTTAAAAACCTTTGTAGCCCTTTACCTCCCTGAACACACACCTAATTCACTACGGCATGTGCATTCCCACTGCAATGCCCTTCCCGAATAAACATCATTTTCTTTCGGAAATGTTTGTTATTCAGGTTTACAAAGTCTAGATCCATTAGAACAATGATGAACTTTAAGCTCCCACTTTAACAAGGAAAGAAAAGTCGGAGCTCAAAGTCAGTCATCTCGTGCAGAAGGGATGTTCACCTGAGCGTGTGAAATCATTTATTTATGGTCTCACATTGTGCCCACGTCTCTCTTCTCAAACTTCTGCCTACAATTTTCATCTCAGTGCAATTCTTCTTTATCATTGCAAGAGAAATAGCTAATTAACATTTTTTAAAAAATATCCTTTGAAAGCATAAAATGTCGCATAAATGTTCAACCACCACAGTGTTTTATGATGTGTCTTTAATTAAATTCATGTCCTCAGCATTAATTCCTACATTTATTTCCCTCTCTTGCCTTCTGGCGGCCTATTCTAAAAGCCACTTTCTTGCTACTTCCTCCAGCCTCTGTATTTCAAAACAATTGCCTGAATTGAAGCCCAGCTTTTCTCTTTTTTCCCCAAAGCTTAGTTGTCTCAGTCTTTGACGGTAGGGAAACAGGATTAAAATAGTGAAAATGAAATTCTGACACTTAGTGAAATAACCGTGGATCTCACTTGGCTGGGCACATTGCAAATTCCCAGACAGATGAATGGAAATTTCCCATTTGATGTTCTTTCCTGGACCAGAAGCCCAATATCCCCCTTCCCAGAGCATGAATTTGAAAAAGAAGATATTTAGAGGGTTACTCACCCTTTCTCCCAGCCAGGGCCAAGACTGTCTGAAAAATCTCATCTAATGGGAAGAGACAGCCTATGGGGACCCACGGCACACCTTTTGGTAGGCTCTGGAGGCCAGAAGATTGGCATGGTGGCTGTGTTCCTGGCCAGTGTTGTGCTGATGAGCCCTGCCGTCCCTGGGAGAGAGGGCCCCAGGCTGGAAATCTAGGTACTTGGGCCCTTGAATCAGCTCTGCCTTCCTGGTCCTCTGTGATGGGCACAGTTCATGCCAGTGCACTTGTCATCTTGTCCCTTGCAGAGCTGCTCCTCTTCCTCCAGGGCTCCCTGCTTAGCACCTGGTACCACCTTTCTACCTGGCTGATGTGTCAGACTCCTGGGAGTTATCCTTGACGCCTCCCCCCGCCCCAGGACACCACACCCTATAACCGCTAGCCCCTCTCGACCCCCCCTGCCTCTCCATCCCCCCGCCACTGCTCCGAGCCAAGCTCCCAGCAGCTCCGACTGGGGCAGTCAATCCCTGCTGTCCTTTCTCCACACTGCAGCCCAGAAGTCTTCTGCAAGGTGATCCTGGTGCCTGTCATTGCCCCACTTCAGCCCTTTGATGATATCCCATTGCTTTTGGACACAGAGAACCCTTCTCAGGCACATACTCCCCATCAAGGTGTGTGATGGGTCCACAGGCTGGACCCAACCCACAGATGAGAGGGTTTGGTTTTGTTTTGTTTTAAATTTCAACTAGTTTCCTATTTAAAAATTATGAAATATGACATTAAATCTGGATTTATAACTTCTCTTGAAAATCAGAAAATCTGTCACCTCTAGGCCAGTGTCTGTCATGGGAACAGGAGGGCCTGCCCTCATGGGACAGGGCATATCCCCCCAGTGGCCACAGGCCCCCCGACCTCTCATCTTGCCCACCCCTCCCTATTCTCATTTATGACACAGGTGTGGCCCTCCGCCCACGTTGCCAGCGGCACCTCCCTCTCCTCGTCCCTCTCTCTACTCCCAACCCCCTGGTTTTTCTGTCTCTGGACAAATGCCAGGCCTTCCCCTACACTGTCCCCTCTGCTGCAACATCCTCCCCATTACCTCTCTCTCCCCACTAGTCCTGCCCCGATATATCCTATTCATCGTCAAGCCATGAGTCTAAATTTCATTGTGCAGGAAAACCATCCCTGACCCCAGTGCCCACCTGTGGGCTCTGCAAGGGCAGGGCCAGCCTGATGGCCTCACCAGCAGCCAGCCCAACACCTGGCACACAGTGGGAGCTTCCTAAATATTTATCAAATGAGTGAATAAACTTGATGCCTCTGGGTTAGTGTATGTACACATCAGTAAGATGCAATCTATGGAGGGACAAGATACAGAAGCAAATAGACAGAAATCACAGCACAGAGGAGGCACGTGCACACGGTGTTCTGAGGATACATAGAACAATCACTATTTGCCAGTGACGTTTTTCCAGAAGAAGTCATGCTTGAGTGGGGCTTGGGAATCTGAGCCTTGCAACCACGGCTGCTACCGAGGAGGACACTGGCTCAGAGATGCGGGGTGACCAGCCCCAGGCCACACAGCCCTCACAGTCTGTGAGCATCGTGAAGGTGCACGCTGTACCCGAATGCTCAGAGCTGTCACTCCAGCGTGCACCTTGATATTTAACAGATGTGTGGAATGAATGGCGAAGACGGAGGTTCAAGAAAGACCCAGAGACCCAAGAAGCAGAAAGACCTGATATTGATTTACAGAAGAGGAGTCTGATGAGTGATGAGGAATTTGGAAATGATCCTCAAAGGGAAAAGCTTAGCCTCTCCTGAGGTAGATACTTATTTACTTTTTTACTCCTAGAGAACAACAGTACTGTTCATCGACATTAAAATGTATTTTTATGTTTAAAGAGCTGAGGCTGTAATTGTTATATTGTTCTTATTGTCACACACATCATGTTTATTTTGAGAATTTTAAAGTATCTTTAAAAACAAAAAGCGAAAGAGTCTCTTTAACGTGGGAGCTCACTTTGCTAGGGAGCCCCTTTCCAGCACCCGCATTAGTTATAGGAATCTTCGGGCATGACGACCACAAATGTAAAGTGAGAGTTTTTCTGTTTTTGCAAAAGAGGAAAACAAAATCATGACCATAATAACCCCAAAGGGTAGGTAAAAAAAGACCAGAAGCAGATGCTTCCGAGGTGACCTGGATTGGCTGAAATGTAAAAAGTCATTCATAATGCCACAGAAAAGTAGACTTCAGAGTGGTCAAAATGGTAAATTTTGTTATGTGTATTTTACCACAATAAAAATGATCAAAACATTCAAAAATTTTAAAAAATGTAATACAATGATTCCTTAGCTTGTAAAACATTCCACTGAAAGAGCAAGGGGCTGGCTCTAGAGGTAGCGAGGCTCCTGCAGTTGGCACAAAGAATGGGCCCCACGGGCAGCATCCACCCCTTCCTCCCTGAGCGCCCACATTCCAGACAGCCCAGCATGCCTGCCCTGGGCCGTGTGAGACACCCCACAACGGGGTTGAAAGCAGACAGACCCGGGTGCTGGTTTCAGCTATAGTATCATTAATTCTGTACTTCACCTTTGTCAGCTCTTTTCACAAAGTAGCTGTTGGGATTTCAACGGCTCAACAAATAAGTATTTTGCGTCACCACTCTACGATGTGCGTATTTGCTATGTCTGTCTTCACTGCCTGCCTCTTACTGCAAGAGCTCAGCTTCACAGGGAGCTGTTGTCTGTTGTACACTGTCCAGGTGCCTGGCACAGCCTTGGGCACGCAGAGGGCACTCGGCCATTGTGAGTGGGTTGGTCTCCACCCTCCCGCCAGCCCTTCTTGTGTGAGTGGGAAGGGAAAGTTCTGCATCCTGGGCCGCATTCTAGCTGTTCTCCTTCCTCCGTCCTCACCGGATAATCTGGCAGCAAGTCCTGTGGATCAGGACTCCTTCCTGATCTCTCTCCCTTCCCACCGCCCCGGAGCCACCTCTCACACGGACCTGCCATGCTACTCTCCTGCTCTCGTGCCGCCCGGGGCTCCCTGTTCCCCTAGGGTTAAGTCGAGGCTGCTCAGGGAAGGTGCTTTATCTCAAGCCCTCCCCAGGCACGCTCTCCGCTTGGCCCCTGAGCACTCCGACTCCTTTCACAGGGCTGAGCCGCATCTCAGGCATTTTCTTTAGTTACCCCTTTCTCTGATATGTCCTGTCTCCCAGTCCTCGTCATTACCTGCCTGACTCCTGCTCACCCTGCAGGGCTCAATTTAGAGGCCACCTCTTCTGGGAAGCCTTCTTTGATTCCACCCAACCTGGGTGAGGCATTTCTCCTTGCCAAGGCCACACAGCAAGTAAATTGTTGGACTGGGATTCAAATTCAGGCCCTCCTGCTCCCAAGACAGCAAGCCAAAAACAGAAGACTGGGTAATTACTTATTTATTTAGGAAAGAAAAGACTCAAGAGTGAGGCAGAGCTAAGCTAACACCTTGGAAAGATGCCCAAAATATATTAAATGAAAATAGCAAGTTGTAGAATAATGTGTATGGCATAACTTCATTAAAAAAATACCACAGCAAAGAATATATGTTTTGTAAAGCACAGATCAAAGCCTAAATGAATGCAAATTGAGCTGTTAACAATAGTTATTGGGTGGGTGGATTTAAACATTCTATAAGTTTGAAATTATCATGTATTCTTTATGTCCTAAAAATAATCAAACTCCAATGAAAGGAACTCAGCAACAACTTTTCTCTAATAATAAATAAAAGGCGTGAACACTCAGGAACTACAATATATAAGGACAAGCTTTTGGAGGAAGGGCGTCCACACTCCCTCCTTGCAGTGGTAACATGAGATGAGAACAGATGTGCTTGTCCAAGGAGCCACACTTACCTTCCCTAGCAGCTCGGGCAGGCCTAGCAGCTGTCCAGTGAACACGCCAATGCAGATGAAGATGGCAGTCACCTGCCCCAGAGAGCCGCGGATCTCCTTGGGAGAGATCTCACTCAGGTACATGGGGAGCGCGCTGAGGGCGATGCCTGTAGAGGAAGCATGGCAGCAGTGAGTGAGCTGTCTTCCCCCAAGGAGCAACACTCTGGTCACAGAGCCTCCCTTGGCTCTGCTTTGCCCTGGATGTTAAATGGCGCTGTAGCCACAGCACCATTCCTAGCACTTTGCACAAATTGCTAAGGATTTCACATGCATTTTATCATTTAATCCCTAAAGTATGGCTGGACAGTGCATTTCAGAGGAGAGGACACAGCTGATGGTGTTGGTGGAGGTGGTGGTGCTGGTGGTGATGGTGGTGGTAGAGGTGGTAGTGATGGTAGTGATGGTGATGGTGCTGGTGGTGATGGTGATGCTGGTGACAGTGGTGGCAAAGATGGTGGTGATGATGTTGGTGGTGATGGTGATGATGGTGTTAATGATAGTGATGGTGGTGGTGATTATGGTGATGGTGGTGATGGTGTTGGTAGTGATGGTGATGGTGGTGTTAATGATGGTGATGCTGGTGGTGATTATGGTGATGGAGGTGGTGATTATAGTAATAACCAACACATAAAGTGGTTACCAAGCAGCAGGGATCCTTCTCGTCTCTTTATATACATATTAATTTATTTATTTTTACAGCAACGCTTTGAAGTAAACGTACTATCATTATCTCCATCTAAAGATGAGGAAACCGAGGCATAAAGAGGTTGAGTAATTTGCCTAAATTGCCAGGTGATGTCCAGAGATGCCCAAAGAGGTTATTTTGCCCAGTAGAGCCCTATTAGGCCTCTGGTTCTAGAACTTGAGCTTTTCCCACCAGCTAACATTGCTCTTTACATAAATTATGGGACTTGTTTATGTAGATACTGTTATACTCATTTTATAGAATAGGCGACACACATATGACTTCATTACCTTTGTGATAAATTTATGTGTTCAGAGGCTTATGACAGATATTTGGGTAAAAAAGTAATGGTTATAAAGATGTTTTGCAAAATGCTCACTGCACACACAGTGGGCCTGTTAGAAAAAATAATATGAGGCCTTGTCAGTTTCAGAAAAAAAACCACCTTGTTTTCCCCCATACCTGGGCAGGGTTACTCTTAAGGACCTTTGTAGGCCTATAAATGGCTACGATGCACTTATCCCAGGAAGATTCATTGCTTGTTTAGAGCAAAGACTGCATGGTCTGGAGTCTTACAGCCTCCTGGGTCGAGTCCCTGCAACTTACGAGCTCTTAGACCTTGGGTGGGGTTGGTAGCTTCTCTCAGCCTCTGTTTCTCTATCAACAACGTGGAGATAAGCATTGAGCCCAACTTCATGGGAACTCTGTGAGAGTTAAGATATGCTCAGTGCCTACTCTTTTGTAAAATGCTGTAAAAATTAGTATTATTAGCACTTATTACTATGGTCTAATTTTTCACCAGATTGTGAGGGCATCAAAAATGTCTTTCCTGCCTTGGTTTCCCAATGCATCTAGCATATTTCCAGACACACTTTAGGCACCAATATATGTGCTTCAAGTTGAGCTGAATTCACCCCAGTTGCTAGCATTCAGGGAGGCCTTCCTAAAAGAAACTATGGAAGGGAAGGCACGCCCCAATCTGCAAACCGAGAATCTCATTCATTGCATCTTAGTCCCGGATAATGTTTTGGTTCATTGCCCAAAGCAAACATGCTTGAGAAGCAGAGATGGAAATTATCCAGAAAGTCACAGCACAGACCAGATGATACTTGAATTTTTATCCCAAACACATATATTAGGAGGATATGGCCTCACAGGAAAATTGGATGGCCACCGATCAATTTAGCGCATTGTTGCTTAGCAGGCAGGGCAATAGAGGGAAAAATGTACTGCATTAGAGTCGAGTCCCAGGGCATGGTTTCCTCACTGGGTGAACTTGGTCAAGTTCCTTAATTTCTCTTAGCCTCAGCTTGCTCATCTGTAAAATGAGGTGATGCCTACTGCCTATTCCTGTTGGGGTGGGAATGAAATCAGTGCATGTAAGTCACCTGGCTCACGTGTGGTCACCTGAAGAACACTTAAAAAACTGTTAGTGTCCTTAACCTGATGCTCCTCCTACCTACTTGTGGGTAATGCTCATCATCTCACAAACATAGTAAGGAAACAAGAATGCTGTAGGGCAGAGGCAGCATGGGCAGCGGCAAGGGCACAGAACTGACTTCCTGTCTCTTTTGTGCAACTGGGGCAGTGACTGGCACCTTCACACGGTGCTGAGCACACACTGATCCTCTGTCAAATGCTTAGCAGAGTGCCCAGCATACACTAAACTGTCAATAAATGCTGACTGCTCTTACTTGCCCCCTGTGAGATGACAAGGAGAGGGAGATACTAGTGGCTAGACCAATGGCGAGCAAGGATGAGGGCTCTATGGTAAGCTTGCTGTTAGGTGGCCAGCTCACCCCAGTGTGCCTGGTACTGTCCATTCTGGGAACCCCCTCAGTCCTGGACAAACCAGGAAGGTTAGTCATTCTAGGCCCATTGTGCTACACTGAGTGGCCTCTCCCGACCTCTGACTCCTCTCCAGCCACTCTTGCTTCCAGGTGCCCCGGCCCTGGGGTTCACCGAGCACTTGAGGCTCATTCCTACTGTAGCATGTTGGCCTTGCTCTTCTGTTTGTCTGGAACCCTCTGTCCCCAGAGCTCCACAGGCTTCTTAACCTTCCTGTCTCAGTTCAGTGTCACATACTGTAGTGGGTTGAATTGTGTCTCCCCAACAGATATGTGGAAGCCCCATCTCCTGTTACTTGTGAATGTGAAATAGGGTCTTTGCAGAGGTAATCAAGTGAAGATGAGGTCATGCTGGATTAGGGTGGGCCCTAAATCCAATACCTGGCATCTTTATAAGAAGGCCACATGAAGACACAGACACACAAACACAGGGGAGGAAGCCACAGGATGAGGAGGCAGAGATTGGAGTGATGCAGCAACAAGCCAGGGAATGCCAAGGATTTCTGGCAGCCACCAGAAGCCAGGAAAGAGGCCTGGAACAGAGTCTCCATCAGAGTCAAAAGGAACCGACCCTGTTGACACATTGATGTGTCTGCAGATGTGGCCTTGTCCACTAGACAGCTCCTAACGTGGTAGATGTGGCCTTGCACCCTCAGGAGTGTGGGCAGGGACGTGTCCAACACAATATTCCACAAACACAAAATGCCTGTGCAGTCTCTTATTTTAACTTTATAATATACATGAATTTTGCCTCCAACATCATACTGTATCATGTTTGTTCTAAGGTAAAAAATGATGTGTTTATTTTCTCCAAGCCTTTTAGAAAAAGAACAATCCAGAATGGCGCCCTATGTTTCCACTATGGTTCCAAATACTCCATGAAAACTTGGCTTGATCAGCAAGTCCTAGAGCCTCCCACTTCCTGAAAATCCTCCGGGTTTGTCATTTGGCTTTACATTATTTATTATGAGCAGGGCAGCCCATCCAGGTCACGACTGGCAATGTCCCTCCCTTCCTGACCAATTGCCTCACCTTAAATGCCCTCAAATGCCTCCCTCTGCTTTGACAGGGTTTGGTGAGGACAAATGACCTGAAGTCTCCAAGTCTTGGCACGACACCACGTGCTGGGAGTCAGAAAGAGCCACGTTTTTCCTTCAGTCCTTGTTCTTCCTGTTTGTTCTTCTTCTTTTCGAAGAGCTCATAAGAAAAAGGGTCTAAAAGACATTCATTTTCTATCTGTGGTTTTGTAAAAGTGGCATCTATCTTTGAATGCAGCTTATTTTTAGCCATGGAAATTCAGAAAGCAGCTAGTTATAGGTCACAAGGGTCACCACCCCAGATTCGTGAGACAGTCAAAGCAACAAGAAAGGGGCTAAATGGAGAAAATATAAAACTGGCCGAGAGAGAGGATGTCAGTTGTCTGCATCAGGAAAGGGCTTTCAAGGTCATATGCTCCAATCTCACCCAGCCTTTCTCCAAAGTAGGCAGGATCTTTGAAACCACACTATCCAGGCCCAAATCCTGGATCTGCACTTTGTTAACTAATAATAAAAGTAACAACAAGAATAATGCCGTAACACCACCACCATTCCTGCCATGGGGCTGGCGGAGGGTACTGAGTGCATGGAACTATGCTAAGTACCTCACATACCTAGCAGATCATTTAATTTTTACATAAGCTGACAAGGAAGGCCTTGCTATTAAGCCACCTTGCCAGGTGGGAAGGAGGCTAGACAGTGAGGTAGACTGTTCCTACAGTGGCCCAGATTGTGCAACCTCCCTGTATCCACATCCGTAGGTAGTTAGTCCTCCCTGACACTGACTCTGCGCCTGGCCGTGGGACTTGCTTGGGCCGCGGGGACATTAGCAAACATGCTCGCAAAGTGCTTGCATTTTGGGATTTTCTCCTCTTGCTGCTCTTTGGAGCTCTGAGAACTCCATGTGAAGAAACCTGGGCCACCCCAGCACAGGGTGAGAAGCCACGTGGAACTGGCCCTGCTCGGAGTCCCTGAGACCAACCCACCTGCCAACAGCCAAACACAAGCATAAGACGATCCTGAGCCATCCAGCTGCTGACCAGCTCGCAGCCGACCACAGACACACAAGAGGACCCAGCAGAGACGGGCAGAGCTGGCCCAAAGCAGAACTGCCCAGCCAACCAACCCACAGAAATGAAAATGCCATAAAATGGTTATTGCCTGAAGCCATTAAGTTTTGGGGAGTGTTTTTATACAGCAAAACCTAGCAGATACAGATATGTTAAGGAAATTAACCGAGGTAAGTGACAGTCTGAATTTATAGTCCTCGCCCTTAGCCACTTCCTGCTGCACCTTTCGGAGCCTCTGTGTCCTCATATGTAAATGAAAACACTCTTTCAGCGTTAGGAGGAGAAAAGAGATGAAGAACATGAACTCAGCTGGTCAATTATAAAACATCACATAAACACTAGCCACTATTCTTACAGATAAAATTCTTTTTACTTGAATACCAGGACCGAGGAGTCATTTCATCTTGCGTCTGGGTTATTCAAAGTCCTGAATCATTCCTCCCCCCAGCAGGGCAGAGCAGGTGAGTGAAACCCCTTCTCCCGACCTGGTTTCCAGCTCCCACTCTCCTGCCCACCTCTCCCGGGGCACACTGCTGTTGTTCATATCACTCACAAAGCCTGGTACCCTCGGCTTTTCTTTGTCCTTAGAGATGGGATCTCACTATGTCACCCAGGCTGGAGCGCAGTGGCTATTCACAGGCGCGAACACAGCGCACCGCAGCCTCCAACTCCTGGGCTCAAGTCATCCTCCCGCCTCAGCCTCCCGAGCAGCTGGGACTACAGGTGCACACCACTGCGCCCAGCTCCCTCGGCTTTTAAAACATCAACAAGGAAGGGAATTAGCCTTTAACAAGCTCATACAGGTTGAGTCTACCTTATCTGAAATGCCTAGGACCAGAAGTGTTTTGGATTTTGGATTTTTTCGGATTTTGGAATATTTGCATATACATAATGAGATCTGTTGGGGATGGGACCCAAGTCCAAACTTGAAATTCATTTGTGTTTCATATACACCTTATGCACATAGCATGAAGGTAATTTTATACAGTATTTTTAATAATTTTGTGAAATTATTAAATGATGTCAGTGGAATTTTCCACTTGTGGCAACATGCTGATATTCAAAAAGTTTCAGATTTGGAGAATTTTGAATTTTCAGATTAGGGCTGCTTGTACTAGGTTCCAAGCAGTTTATATATATATATATATATATATATACATATACACACACGCACACACACACACATACACATACACATATACACACACACACACATATACATATATGTATATATAGTTTCATTTCAGCCTTATTACGGCCCTTCAAAGTAGGCATTATTATCTCCATTTTACAAATGGGAAAACTGAGGCTCAGAACCATTAAGTAAGTTAGCAACAGTCAGAAATTGGCAAGCGGCACAGCTGGGCTCCAAACTCAGGAATTTCTAATCCTAAAGTCTGCAATCTTCCCACCAACGCCTGCAATAATACTTTACAGATTTGCCTATTTAGAAAGAGAGCAGAGTTTGTCTGGAGATGTACCCTGAGTCTCTGCCCTCTCACCCACAGCCACTGGCCCGTGCCTCTCACCAGCTCCCGCCCTCCCCGCCAGCCCAGCCCACCTCCCGGGACAGCCGGCCCCCCTGATTCCACTCCCGGCCTCCCCTCACGCTCACACGCCTGCAGCCCTCACTGTGGCCCACATGTGGCCTGGCCCCTCTTCCACCCATCAGCACCCACGCCCCCTCGCTCACCACGCCCCAGCCACACTGGCCTCCCCGCTTCTCCTTGGACACGCCGAGCTCCCTTCTGCCTCAGAGCCAGCACACTCTTCCCTCCACGGGAACCCGATTCCCCGGATGTCCACTCAGTTCTCACCCTGGAGTCCTTCCGGCCTGTGCTCATGTTTCCTCCTCTGAGCCGTCTTCCCTGACTGGCCTTTCTATTCCCTTCTCTGCTTTGTTTTCTTCCTAGGACCTGCTGTGACCTACCTTATGCATCTAATTATGTACCTGCCAGCCCCACTAGAATATAAGCTCCAGGGGTAGGGTCTTGCTCACCATGATGTCCTGGCACGTAGAATGCCAGGTGTCACAGGTGATCTGCAAATGCTTGGTGAGTTAGTGAAAGAATGAAGGGGTCAGAGGCCCAGACAGGAAGCACAACCTCACGAAAGCTCCCTGGAAACCACAGATAACCCTGGAATATGAATGTTATGATGAAGGTGACAAAGCAGAAGATGTGACATGCTGAAGACCATTCGGGTCTTTGGGGTTGACTTGGGTCTGCCTTTCCAGCATTTCTCAATTAGGGGCTAGAACATTGTGAGTGGAATGGTTCATCCCATGGGACTGTCCCACTTTATGCAGGTTCTAACGTCCTGGGTCCCTGACAACTCGATCCCAGTAGGAGTCCCTGTCATGTGACAGCCCCAAACACCTCTCACATTGTAAAACATGCCCTAGGAACGTGTTACTGCCCCCTCCTCCATCAGGGTGGTCTCACCTCCATCTATGCCCATGAGTAAGCGTCCCACGATGAGCATTTCAAAGGCTCCTGCCTGGAGAGAACAGGCCATCAGCAACGCAGCAGAAATTGCAAACCCATTGTTGGCCAGCAAAGTGTACTTCCTGGAAGAAAAGGAGGGGTTCAATGAGGACGTACTACTGTGAGGTGTGTCACTGGCCTGTCCATCCCAGGAGCAGGGGCAGGCCCTTCTAGAGGGTCAGCAGAGAAGACTCAGGCACAGTGCAGAGAGTACTAGCCAGCCTAAGAGTCAGGAGCATGGGTCCAGCCTCCACTGCCACCTTTAGCTGTGTGACCTTGAGCAAGGCACTTCTTCCCTCTGGACTCACCAGTGGCATCAACTAGATCCTCTCCAAAGACTCCATCAACCTTGATATCTAAGAATTCCCTGTGGCAGTATTTTATTTCATCGATTCTATGACTTTCATTTAACAATCCATGAGTCAGGGTCCAGGCAGGAAAATGGAAACCACTCTAGTTATTTTAATGGAGAGAATTTAACACAGGGAATCAATTAAACAGATATCAGAGGACTGAGATTTTAAAAAGGAGGACCTCTGAAGAGGGGGTGCTGCCCATGTGGTGCTGATACCTTGGGGGGTTATGGGGGGGCTCTGAAGACCCTTTGGGGTAGGAACTGCCCACTAGTACTGTTTCTGCTGAGGGGCACCATGAGTCTGGTTCTGGGAGAGGACAAAAGCTGGAAGCTGCAATCAACTGCCAAGGCCATTGCTGGGACTACCAGGAAATTCAAGCAAACATAAAAAAGCAAGTCCTTTCTCCCTTCTCCTCTAAGTGCCCCTATTGGCAAAGGACAAATGTGGATGCAGGTCCCAGACCCAGCTTCACAGAGCAAAGCACAGAAGGGTAAGTGTGGAGGTGAGAGACAACAGCTTGACAACCAGCATAGAGACCCACAACTTTAGTTGGCTCGCTCCTTCCTTCCTTCCTTCCTCCCTCCCTCCCTCCCTCCTTCTTTCCCTTCTTCCCTCCCCTTCTCAGTAGTTCATATTATGAAATAACTATACTTTTTACACCCAATGACATCTTAGATTTGATGAACTACAGTACTAAGTGCAAGGCTGGGCTAATCCCCTCAAACAAGATCAATCAAATCCCTATAGCAATAATTACAATGTCTATGTGTCAGAACTGCTATCATTGTTTTGTGAATATATTCCTAGGACCTCATGGTCCTGTTTGGAGGCCTGGGGACCTGGATTCCTGCACCAACTCTATCTTTTAGGAGCTAGGAGGCATTTTGCTGTATTGCTCTGTGTTTTCTTTTCCTCACTTGCAAAGTGATCCTAATAGCTCCCATTTATTGAACTCTTGCTATATGATAGACCCTGTCTTAAGCACTTTACCTGAGTAGCTCATCTAACCCTCACAATGACCCTGTGAGGCAGGTACTCTTATTATCCTATTTTGTAGACAAGTTAACTAGGACACCAGCAAATTAGAAACTTGTTTTAGGTCATCCAGTTAGTGAGTCAAGGAATTGGGGAAACATCTTAGACTTTCCCAGCTTTTTTCTTCCCCTAAAGACTCAATGAGTTAACAGATATTAAATTGTTTTGTAGAAGTTAGAGACTTGAAAGGAGACTTTGTCAATGCTTTTAGGAGTTACATATCTCTTAACTTCCAGGCCAGAGCTTTATCTATGATTTCTGACTTGCTTCAAACTTCCATTAAATTTTGTTCCCTTTCTACATCTTCCTGGAGAAGCCCATGGCCACTGAGTTTTGTGGCTCAATGATTGTGGTACAAAGATTTCTCACCGTAGTAGCCAGAGCTTGAAATAACCCAAGTATTCATTAAGATGGGACTATTTATACGAATTATGTTATGTCCATACAGTGGGACATTATGCAGACATTAAAACAGTGGTAGCTTTCTTTATTCTGATATGGAAAGATCTCTAAGATATAGTAAGTGCAAAAGCAAGGTATAGAACTTTGTGTAAAATATGCAATAATTTGTGTGAAAAATAAGTGTGTGTGTGTGTAGATGAGGCTCAAACCTTGGAGAAGACTCACAAAAACTGGCAATCCTGGTGGCCTCCAGGGAGGGGAGTTGAGTGGCTGGAGGACAGAAATCAAAGTAAACCCTTAACTTGCTATTCATTTGGTCCTTTTGAAAGTTAAGCCACATGAATGTGTTAATTATTCAAAAAATAAATACGATTTCATTTTTAAAAATTAATTCAAATGGACCTCGTGATGGGAAAAAACCCATTATGACTTGGCAGACACTTAAAACAAAAATTACATTCCAGACTAACCTCCCTGATTCTGACCAGGAAGGTCACAGACTCTGGATTCAATGAGGATGAGCCCGGAGGTGCTAATTCCTATTATTGGTGCAACCTCCAGGCACGATGGCAATGCACAGCACTGCTCAGGGTTCATGGCCTCTAAGGAACTGACATGTTAGCCTCATGGAGAAAGTAGGGCGGCAGTGGGAAAAGGTGGCGGGACATGAGGCTTTGGAGCCGTGGACCTGGGCTGAACCCCGCCCTCACATAACCAATCAGCAAATGTTTAGCAAGTGCCAGACACTGGACACCCCACGGGGAACAAGGGAATCATTCCTGTCCTCACCTTGTGGACTTTACTATCTAGTTAGGGACACAGGCATCACATAAATTGTCACACAAAAGCCAATTAAAGGCAATTCTGACTTCTAGAAGTGCAGTATGGGTGAGGCTCTGAGAGTACACACCTGGGACCTGTGCTGTCATCTGCCTGCCTGGCCTTGGTCCGGGCTCCCTTCTCTGTCCAGCTCTGCTACAAGGGGAGCTACATTCTCCAGGTTCCATCGCCTGCTGGCAGGAATTCCCAGGCAGGACTGGCCCTGAGAGGCCCGCCTGGAGGGTGTTGCTCTCCTATCCTCTGCCCCCCTCACAGTGGGTGTGTCTCCTTTGCAGCCCTAGCCCCCTGCACACTGTGGCCTGGCTTTGGACCCCAGCAATGCCACCTCTCCCTTTGTCCATCCCGGGGGCAGAGGCAGCATGACTGTTTTTTTTTTTTTTAAGTTATTTCTCACTATAGCCAAAACGTTCTCCTTATAGCTCCCATCTAGGGGCCCCTGTTGTACCCATTGAGGCCGACAGGGCAAACCCCTGTTGGTGTAGAGACAAGGGTAGGAAAAGTTTGTGGAGAGATGGCTACAGAGGTCATCCAGGAGGATGCTGTGGCCGGATGCTGAGGGTTCTGGGAGGTTGGACAAAAGTCTGCAGACAGAGAAAGGCTGGTGAGAAACCAGAACTTGCTCCTACTCTTGCTCACCTTCTTCACCACTCTGGTAAACGGGGCACTGGACGCTCGGGTCATATTAACAGTCATGGTAAGAGTGATGTTGATTTACCCATCCCCTCCTCTCACCCGCCTGCTTGATTTCTGATGAGTGTTATTTCCATATGTGCACATAAGTATTGATCAATTAGTTCCAATTTAATGGTGAGTACATGTGGTGCTTGTTTTTCCATTCTTGTGATACTTCACTTAGAAGAATGGGCTCCAGTTCCACCCAGGTTAATTCAAGAGGCATTAGTTCACCATTTTTTTATTGCTGAGTAGTACTCCATGGTATACATATACCACACTTTACTAATCCATTCATGTATTGATGGGCACTTGGGTTGTTTCCACATCTTTGTAATTGTGAATTGTGCTGCTATAAACATTCAGGTGCAGGTGTCTTTTTTATAAAATGTCTTTTTTTTCCTTTGGGTAAGAGTACAATAACTTTGACTCAAACAGTACAAAAGCAATTTATGTAACCAAAATGTTTGCACCCCCATAATATTCTGAAATAAAAAAATAAAAAAATTTTTTTTAAAAAGAGTGATGTTAGCCTCTCTGAGGTGCTCTCGAGCCTGAATGCTCGTTAGACTCACCAAGAGCACGCACAGACTCTGGGACTCTTGGGCGATTCTCATTGAATCGTTAACACCTGTAGCTGTCGGTATTCATGACCTTCCCAGATGAGCACCCTCCTCCTGCCACCCCGAGCTCACCAGTCACCTATGTCCGGGTGAGGTCCCCCTGCTCTGACCGAGGCATGTCAGTCTCCCCTAGGCCCCCGCCCCAGGAGAGAACACCTGCCCTCTCCACCCAGTCACCCCACACGAACACATCTTGGTATTGTCCCTCTTGGCTTCATTCCCTGCAGATGCTGTCCTGCCTCCGCTGCCCTTGGAGCGAGACACCTTGATAAACACGGTCGGCCACCTTCCTTTCTTCCCGCAGCCGCTCAGATGAGGTCGTTCCTCCCTGTCCTCCGAGCCTGCTCTTGTGAAGGTCATCGACGTGCGCCTTGCCAAGCCCGGCCGCCAGCTGTCTTCCCCTTGCACAGCCTCTCAGCAGCACGTGCTGTGCTGACTACCCCTCGCTGCTGAAATACAGTCTTCTCTGGACTCCTAGGGCCCCGCGTCCCCGGTTCTGTCTCCCGGCCTCCCCTCCTCAGTCTCTGCGTCCCAGGGTCCAGCCACCGCTCTCCCGCTCTCTCCTCTCTCCACCCCCGCCTGGGCGCTCTCGTGCCTTCCCATCGACTTACGTGAGGACAACTCCCGCCCCACCCCTGCCCCCGGCTCCCCTCTCAGCTCCAGACCTGCACACGGACCTGCCGCCCACACACTTCCACCCGCGGGTCCGGTAGACGTCTCGAGCCGAGCACGTCTACAGCCGAACTTCTGACCCCTCTACGACCCCCACCGTGTCATCCCAAAGCCCTCTGTCCACGGACTTCCCTTCTGAGTAAAAAAGCCTCTGTCTTCCCAGTGGCTTAGGCCAAAAATCTGCGAGTAATATTTACATCTTTTGTTTTCTTCACAACCCACACCCAATCCATCACGGAGTCCTGTCTACACTGCTTCCAGAACATATTCCAAATCAAACCACGTCTCACACTTGCATTCCTGCCCCAGCATGGTGTGGTCTAGGCTGCCACCAGCTCACACCCACCCACTCCACTGCCACCTGCTCCAGACTCGGGAGTTCCCGCGTCCCTCAGGCGTGCCAGGCTGGGTCTGGTCACGGCCCTTGTCCTTGCCATTCCCTCTGCTTGTTGCGCGACTGTCTCATCTGACTAGGGTCTCAGCTCATTGGTCACCTCATGACACTCTGTCTGGAATGTCTGTTCCCAGCTGCAGAGCTCATTCCCCTCAATCCGTCACCAGGTTCTATTTTCTTCACAACCCCAACACCATACGAAATTATCCTACATACACATTTATTTCCATGTTCATTGTCCATCTTTCCCCCCTAAAACATAAGCTTCATGGGGACAGAGATTTTGTCTTGTCACTGTAGCCCCAGCAACTCAACCAGTTTCTGGCACGTGCAGGTGTCCCAGACATATTTGGCACATAAACGAAGGAATAAATTCTAGGAGGCAAGCCATGTTGGCCTGGGCTTCCTCCCCGTGGCCCAGCTCTGGTCTGTCCTGACTCTCAATTCAACTTCTAGGTCTGTGGGCAGGACAAATGTTCTCCTGAACCCATCTCCAGTAATGTCACTGCTTGGACAGCCCAGCCACAAGCTAATTGAATGACTTTGGGCAGGTTTCTTAGACTCTCTGAGCCTTGGTTTCCTTAACTGTGAAATAGATATAATAATGTCTATCTTCTAAGGCTCTTGTGAGAATTAGAATTCCATGATTTATGTAAAGTGCATCGGATGGCACCTGCAGTGTGTTTGGAGCCTCAAGAAATTTTAAAAAAGAAATAAAATAAAACCAGTGGCGATAGCTAACATTCACTGAGGGCTTACTGTGGGCCAGATACTGTCTTAAGTACTCTATACTCATTGTATAAAGTTATGTATGAGTTAGGTAATCTTCTTACCCCATTTCACACATAAGGAAACAGATCCGAAAGTTGAGTACCTTGGTCCAGGTCACATGCTATTAAATGGGAGATCTAGCATTCTAGTCACTGTGACACTAAGTTGCCTGCAATGATAGCTGCCGTATTTACCAATAGCCATTTATTCTTCCAATAATTAGTCATTCATTCAACCAACATTCATTCAACACACATTTGAGGGTGCACTGGGTGCTGAACAGCATTCCAAGTTCTGGCATATAGCAACAAACACAACACAGTCCCTGCTCTTACGCTCCTCCCAATAAACAAGTAAAAAAAAATGCAGCATGTCAGATGATGGTAGATGCTGCAGAGAAACTGAGGCAGAGACAGGGGTGTAATTCACACAGGTGGACAGGGAGGGCCTCCCTGAGAAGTGGCATCTGAGCACAGACATGGAGAAGGAGAGTAAATGAGCCACATGGATATCGGGGAGCACCTCTCCAGGCAGAGAGCTACAAGGAGCCAGGCTTGGCTGATTTCTGAAACACCAGTAAGCCCAGTCTGGCTGGAGGCAGTGGAGGGCCAGAGAGCAGGGAGTAGAAGGTGAAGGTGCACAGGAGAGGCAGACGGGCTCACGGAGGGTCTTCCCTGCCACCCTGAGAACTAGGGCTTCTACCCGGGGGAGATGGCAGCCACTGGGGGAGCCCGAGGAGGGGATGACATGGGCTGACTTATGTTTGAACAAGACCACTCAGTCTTCTACGTTGCTCCTGGACTGCGGGGGCGAGTGTGGAAGTGGGGAGACCAACTGGGAAGCTATTGCCACAGCTTAGGCAAGCACTGGTAGTAATTTGGGCCAGGCTGGTAGCAGTGGGGACAGAGAGAAGTGGCCAGATCCTGGCTTATGTTGAAGACAGAGTTGGAGGGCTTTGCTGATGGACTGGGCAGAGGTGGAGAGAAAGCCGAGGATGCCTCTGAAGGCTGGGGCCTGAACTCTTGCATGGACACAAGGGTGCATTCTGCACTATGCAGGGAACGTTAAAATCACACGAGGGTCTGACTCGAAACATTTGCTAATAGGACTGTGCACACTCCAAGCAAGTTCATCATATTAATATATTCCTTCCCAAAATAACCCTCAGCCTGACAGCATCCCAGTGAGGTTGAAAACCTTATTCGTAGACACTTCGCAAAGCTGACTCACTGGGGTTCAGAGCTGGGGACGTTAATCATTGTTTTCATTTCTTCCCGAGAATGAACACAGCAACAGAGACGAGGGCAATCAGTCCTGAGAGCCGAACTCCAGCACCCCTGGAACTCCACCTGGGATGCCTGACTCATTGTTTGGAGCTTCTCCAATAGTGTAGAATCTTCCCCATGAAACCCAGAAGGTCATCAGCTCTCAGGCAAAAACAAAGAAGAGTGATATGGTGATGAGGAGATTGGAGAGCAGGTCCCTTAAGAAATGCTCAGAGGGGCTGGGATATTTAGCCTGGACGCGAGAAGGTCAGAGAAAGCACGAGAGTCACCTTCCACCACATCATGCATTAACTTGATGCACAGGACCAGAATCCTCTAGAAGACACTAGGAATATTATTATTCCCATTTGAATTTGGAAAGTACTTTCCTTAAGCCCTAGCGGAATGGGGATGCTCTGGAGAAGCTAGCGCTCCCCACATACCTTTCCAATAATTCTTGAGCCTTACTAGGCCTATGAGCCAACAGTACCTTGTTTCCACATCTGTCACCCTCCCCTTGTCCTCTCCTTCCTGTTTACCCAGCTTGAACTCCATGCCCATCGTTTTCAGTATTCACATACCCTCGACTTCTTGATCCACCCCCGTCCTTACCTGTGGCTGGTGAAATCCCGACTGATTCAATCTCTGCCTGCCAGGCACATGCATCTGCAAAACTCGGCTTGGTTGGAGAAGAACATAACCATGTTGGCTGGTCTCACCTGAAATTCATGACCACCAGCCTCGTGGCTATAGGCTCCCCGGCAACAATTCTGTAGCTTCCCAGTCCATTTGGTGCCCTTCTCTCCCGGGGACTATTTCATACGTCCTCTCTGTCCTCAGAGCCCCTTTTCTGCACTCTCAGCTGATGACTTTGCTTTCTATTCCGCTGAGAATGCAAAGCAATCCCAAGAGACCCTTCCCACATTCCCTGCACATGTAGAGCCTCACCTGCATCTGTGCCCACACACCTGCCCTTCCCCGTGTGCCTGTGGACGACTGTCCCACCCTGTCTGAGGCCAGTCCCGCCTCCTCTCGCCTACTCAAGGATGTTGCGTCAGCAAATTTCACCTCTTGCTCCTGACCATTGATTTGTCCCTCTCTACTGGGACATCTCATTAACGTGCTTTTATGGCTCCCATTTTAAAAGAAAACACAAAATATGCCATCAATTCTCCACCCTCTTCATCTACCACGCCATTATCTCTGCTCCCCTTTACAGCAAAACTCAAAGAGTTGTCTACACCCATGTCTCCAGTTCTTCTTGCCTTCTCTCTTAAACCCACTCCAGGGATCGTTTCCCCCGTTGTGCCTTTGAAACAGCTCTTGTCAACGTAACCGGTGACCTCCACGTTGCTAAATCCTGTGACCAAAGCTCCACCCTCGTCTTCATTTCTCTGTAGCATCAGACACAGCCACCTCCTGGTTTCACTTGCTTCCCAGATATCACTCAGTCATGGGACTTCTCCTACTTCTTGGGCTAATCCTTAATATGTTACCACCCTCTGAACAGTGGGGGACTCCGTGGCTCCCACCTCAGGCCTGTTCTTTTTGCCTCTGTATCTTCCTAGGTGACCTTGTCTTGTCTCCTGAGCTTAAGTGCCACCCATACGCTGACAACATCCAGAGTCGTATCCCAGCTCTGAGCTCTCCCCTGATCACCAGCTTTGTATATCTAACTTCCTACTTGGCATCTCCCCCAGGAGATCTAACAGACAATTCAAACATAGTATGTTTAAAACTGAGGTCTTGATGTCTCCTCCTCTTCCCTTCAAAACACCCTGCCCCTCCCACAGGTGTCCCTATCTCAAAAAACAAAAAACAACACAATCCTTGTAGTTGCTCAGGCCAAAAATGCTAGCATTATTCTTGATTTCTCTGTCACACACCCCACGTATAATCCATCAGCGAGGCCTGCTGTGTCTACCTCCAAAATATGTCCAGAATCCAAACACTCCTCACTACCTCTCACTAAGTCTTATTACAACCCTAGTGCAAACCACATTCTCTCCCACCTGGCCTATTGCAAGATGCTCCTAACCAGCCTCCAAGAGCCACCCGATACCAGCATGCGTTTCAAAATGTAAGTCAGATCAGTTCTTAACTTAAAACATTCCAGCAGCTTCCCATTTTACTCAGAGGAAAAGCCAGGCTCTTACCCCAGTAACCTCTCTGACTTATTTCCTACGATTATCTCCATACTGACCTCCTATCTCATCTTGAAAGAGGCCAAGCTTGCTCCTGCCCCTGGGCCTTGGCACTTGCTCTTTCCTCTGCCTGGACAGCTGCTACCCAGGGACAGGCATGGTTCACTGCCTCGCTTCCTTCAGCGCACCCCACAGCTCTCTGTCTTAGAGAATCCTCTGAACTAGCACCAGTAGTGAGTTCATCTCCAACCCCAGTGTCCTCCTACCTCCTTGGCCTGCTCCACCCTTCTTAGCAGCACTTGTCACAGGCCAAATGACACACTACACATACTTGCTACTTGTCTGGGCACCCCCACTTGACTGCATGCTCCAGGAGGGCAGGAACTTTGTCCGCTTTTCTCCTGAAAACTTGGCACGTAGAAAGTGCAGAATAGATATTTCTTGAGTGAATAAATGTATGAGGGAACGGAAAGTATGCAAACATGCGTGGATGCAGGATGGCCACTCTGGGGAGTTGTGATAGAAAAAACTCCAGCATCAAGCATTCTTCCATCCATCCTGCCATTTATGCAACAGACATTTATTGGTCGCCTGCTGCGTACAAGCTGCTGTGCTAGACGCTGTAGCCCAAGTGTGCACGTGGTTCCTACACTAGGAGCTCCCTTTTCAGGGAGGAGACAGAAATGTAATAATATGATTACAACTTAAAATGCTGCGTGATGTAACAGAGGGGAACAAAGAGTCCTAGGTGAACTCTGAGAAGGCTAGTATTTGGTTCTGATAGATGTGTGGCAGGCAGTGGGGGACAGGGGTGGAGATTCATTATGATTTCTAATCCTGTTTTCCCTGCTCATGCAGCCCTAATACCAAAGAGTTGTGTCTATAATGAAACAAATCAATGATGCAGGAACAATTTGTACCAAAGAAGCTTCATGTTTTGGATGTGCCAACTCTCTCTGTTTTAAATGCTGGGACCCTGCCTTCCTGGCATCCTCTGGTTTTATCTGGCATGCCCAGGCTTCCTCCTCTGGCCTATCACGAACCCCAGATGGTTTCCTTCTCCCAGAGTTCTTGCCGTTCTCACTATACTAACGAGACTTCCAAGGTGGGCAGAATCAGGGCAGAGTATCTGGTTTCCTGGCTGGTATCTCTCTACCCGCTCAGCTCTCCCCCAGCCCCGGGAGTGTTGGCTGCTAAAAGGTCCCCTCTCCCAGGGCAGCCTGCAGCTAATGACAGACTGGTGGTGGGGGGTGGGTGCAGCACCCTGGCTTCCAGGGGATTAACTCTGTGGCGTGCTCCAGGGCCCCCCGAGGATCAGGTGAGGTGAAACTTGATTGTTTGGCTTCTTCCCCTACCTTCTGCTTTCCTTACCTTACAGAGCACTTCTGAAGATGCCCCCTCAATGAAACATGTCTATCCCGACCCCTGTCTCAGGCGCTGCTCTGGGCAATTGACTTCCTGAGACAATGCCAGCCTGAAAGAAGAGGCTGCCAGCAGCACTGTGTATGTGCTCTGTTAGGGACTGATTGTGTCCCCCCTAAAATTCACACATTAAAGCCCTAACCCCCAACATGACTGCATTTGTACATAGGGCCTTCAAAGAGGTAATTCAGGTAAAATGAGGTCATAAGGGTGGGGCCCTAATCCAATATGACTGGTGTCCTTTCAAGAAGAGGAAGAGACACCAGGGATGTGCACACACAAAGGAAAGACCACGTGAGCACACAGCGAGAAAGCCGCCATCTGCAACCACGGAGAGAGGCCTCAGGAGAAACCACGCTGCCCACACCTCGATCTTGGACTTCCAACCTCCAGAACTGTGAGAAAATAAATGTCTGTTGTTGAAGGCCCCCAGTCTGTGGTTCTCTGATATGGTAGCTGAGCACAGTAATGCATTCTCGCCACTTGCCTTGCAGACTCCTCCAGCAAGCATCTAGAGAGCTAAAGTTATTTTCTACTACTATAAAATAAAGATGAATTTTAAAGGTTAAAGTAGAAAAAAATGAAGAGAAAAATAGTTCTTTCGAGAACCTGCTATTGCCTGGAGTGAGGTACGGGATGGCTGTTGGTGGTGCCTGCCCGATATCCATCCTTCTCCTGGGAGGTGTCCTCAAATTTCCACCAAGAATCCCTCCTGCCCACATTCTGAGTGTGGAGGCTGGGGGTGCTCACGTCTCCACCCTACTGTGGCTTCAGGAATGGGCATACAAAGTAGACCTGGCCAGTCAACATTGCAATCTTTGGTCGTTCTCAAAGCACTTGGGACATTCTTCTTTTAACGAACTTAATCCAGTGCATTAGAATGTTGTTTGCTAGGATTTCTCAACCTCAGCACTATTAACATTTGGGGCTGGAAAATTCTTTGTTGTGGGGCTATCCTGTGCATTGTAAGATGTTTAGCAGCACCCCTGCCTCTCCTAAATGCTAGTAGCGCCCCTCAGTTGTGACAACCAGAAGTGTCTCCTGACACTGTGAAATGTTCCCTGATAGGCCAACAGTGCTCCACCAGTTGAGAAGCCCCGAAGGCATGAAACCCCACTCAGGGCAAGGAGATTCATGCCTGGGACTTTTACTACAACTACTGGAAGGAGAATTTTCACCAAGCTGGGGCCCTCTTGCCCCTCCATGGAAGATACTGCCTGACAACAAAGGCAGAACTGAGAGATGGAAGAAAGAGACAGATTTGGATTTTTTTTTTTATGATATCATCTGAGCTACTGCATTCAACCAAATTATATTTTAGTTATGTGAGCCAATTAATTCCTTTTGGGGCTTAAGCCAGTTCGAGTTGGGTTCCTGTCACAGGCATTCAAAAGCCTCCAGAGTGACAGGAGACATTCTGTAAATTAGATCTCATTCAACCCTCATAGCTGCTCTCTCAGGTGGCCTTGCTTATCTGCACTTTACAGGTTTGAAAATTAAGAAGCATGTCAGCTGCCTCTTCTTGTATCTCTACTATCGATTCATAGCACTTCCCAGAATCATAATGACTTGCAGAATGAGTTGCTCAGTTGCTGCTTCCCCTGCCCAAGCGTCACCTAGGCAGCAGGTGTCACGTTTCTTGTTCACCGAAACCCCAGTGCCAAAAACAGTGCCTCACTCCTGGTGGGTGCTCTAAAATGTTTGCTGCACATATGAATGTGTTTACATGGCTAGTCCAAGAATCTGACCCAGGATCTGATATCTAAGTCTATGCAAGTTTCCCTATGTTTTCTTACATATTTTCTCTACTTTGCTGCAGAGGGAAGAACTAGATCCAACATGTATAATGAGGATCATTTCTGTGCAATTTAAAGAACATATTCACAATCGGCTCTGTCAAGTGATGAAAGGACCCATCTCAGGAAGAGCTAACGATAATGGTGATGATGACGATGATACTAGCAAACAAAAGTTGGGCCCTGACTCTGTCCATCGCTGGGATGAACACTTCATAGCCAGCATCTCGTTTGATCTTCATAGCAGTCCTCTGACATTGCATTACTTTATCTTCACGTCACCATGAACTAAATGAAGTTTAGAGAGTTTAAGTAGCTCATACACAGCTCCACGAGCTGTGAGCATTAGTGCCCAGTCTTGAAGCCGGGCCTGCAGCTAACATCTGTGCACCAAACATAGCCACTGTCCTGTCTCATGAGGGCCATGCAAACAGAGGGCAGATGATAGTAAATAGGGAGCTGGGATTCAACCAGAATTCTTTATGGCCTGGAATTCTCCCAGCCAGGGACTCCTCCAAGAGGTGAGAGCCCTGCCTTGCTGAGTCCAGGTAATGTGGCGCAGCTCATCTTCAGGGACCATTCCTGGCTGCTGTGCTCCCTGTCCTCATTTTTCTCACAAATCACGGATGAGTTAGACACCCCCTAGCTAGGGACAGCCCCAGTGCTGGACCTGCGTGTCCTGAACTCCGAGGACCACACTTCTGTCCTAACGTTCTCCCAGCCACGCCTTTGAGCGCCTTCTTCTGGCCCACCCAGGCTGCCGCTGCAGCTTCCTCAGCCTCTCACACGGCGCCAGCTTCCTCTTCCTCCCCGACAGTCCCCGTGGGAGAGGAAGAAAGAGGCATCAGAAGGAGCTTCCGGTAGCATCATCCAATAGAAGAGCGGCGGCCTGTGGTCGGACAGGCCTGGTTCCGGATTTCAGTTCAGCCTCACTCTTTGTAACCTTGTGCAAGTTGCTCGGCCTCTCAGGGCCTTGGACTCATCGTTTTTAAAGTAGGGACAATAATACAAACAGAGAGTTTTATTATAAGAAGTAAACGATATATCATATGTCAAGTGCTGGTCTATAGCCGGTGGTGAGTAAATGGAAGCTTTCTTTTTCAATTTTTGTTCCTTTTCCTCCCAACAGGGCTACTGTTCAAGCTGAAACTTCAGCCCAACTCACCTTCTACACCCATAATGATGAAAACAGGAACTGGCAGCTGCTTGGGGAGTAACAACCAACGTCTTTGGTCTGCTGTCTCTCTGCATCCTCGCTTCTCCACCCCCCTGGGTTGACGTGACGACTCCCCCTTCACTTAGAGATTTAAGATGTTTTCAAAGACATTTTCTCTCTTGCTTTCCTTTTGCTTTTTTTGCTGCCCTGCTGGTGAGGGTGTAAAGCTACTTTCATTGGCCTCATTTTACACGTGAGAAAAACGCTGACTGAGAGGTGAGGTGGCAAAGTCCCACGTCACACGCCTGGCACATGGGGGAGTCAGGACGTGCTGAGCCCCTGCATTCCAGCCCTGATTCCAGTGTTCCTTTCCCTCTTGCATCTGCTTGGGTCAGAGCCTCCATGAGGAGCAGCCTTGGGGTGTGAGTGCCATGGCCAGGTATGAGACAGGTAGATGTCACAGGCCACAGCACCTGGAGCGGGGGGCAGAGGGGGCGACTCCACTTAACTGGGATAGGCAAGAGGACTGTGGACAGGGTACGGCTCGGGCCAGAGGCTTAGTGAGTGCACCTTAGGGACCCTGGCCAGTGGTGCCAATCTGAGTGCCAGCCAGTCACTTACCTGTTATCAAACAGTTGTGAATTTTCCAGCACCATTGTCAGCAGGACCCTAATTAAGATCTGCTTGGCATAGTGGAAAGATCAGGGTTCTGAGGCCATCATGCGTTGCTCCCAGCCTGAGCTCAGCCACTGCACGAGCCAGCTGAGCATGTGCAGATGCCCTAACCCCTCCCATCCCCCATCTACAGAACCCACGGAGGACAGAAAATTAAGCAAGAGAGTGTGTGAGTGCCTGGAACACTGGAGAGCTTCGGAAAATGGCATCTCTCCCTACATCATGCAAGAGTTGTACTTCCTTGGTACTGAGCTCCCATTAGCTACTGCTCTGAAAGTGGCCTTGGGGACAAGGAAAATGTCAGCACCTCCCCCACCTCACTGGGGCACAAACTACCTTTGTGAGCATCACACAGATGTTTTCCAGATGGCGTCCTGTCCCCACCTTTGGAAAGCCTGCTCTGAAACATCATCAATTCTGACTTTCTCCTTGTTGGGTTGTGAGGCAGAGTGTAAAGGGATGGGTAGGATCCTTCTTTCTTAGTAGTGTTTCTGTAGCCCCAAGGTCAGAGGAGATTTTCTAGGGTCTGAAGAATCTCCTGTCCAAGTCAGGTCAATACAATGTGGAGATTTGTTGAGCACCTACTATGTATTGATGTCAAGGTGATGATGAGGATGATGTCAAATAATGCGGTAAATAACAACAGCTTCTATTTATTGAGCTACTGCTAAGGGCCATTCCCCTTCCATTCATTTTGTCTAAGCTTTGTAACATTCCCTGCAGGTAGAAACCATCGCCCCCATTTTACAGATGAGGAAACTGAGGTTCAAATAAATTAAATGCCTTGGCCAAGTCCACGCAGCTAGTAAGTGGAAGATGCATGATTCAAGTTCAGACATGAATGCTCCAGAGACTCTATTTCCACGCACACCTCAACAGCTCCCAGGTGGCTGTTGTTATAAGGAAGGATACAGAGGAAATATCGTTGAGGGGATTCCTGTCACAAGTAAGTGAGGAATGAGTCTCACAGGTGAAGCGGAGCTAAGTGCAGAGGGCCTCGTGGGAAATTTTGATGCGGAATTTTTGATACTCACTGCAGCCTTATTTGTAATGTAAAGGATATGAAATAACCTACATGTCTAGCAATCAGGGAGTGGTTAAACAAATGATCACACAGCCACATAAAGGAAGACTGTCTAAGCAGCTGATTTTCTTTAAAAGCAGGTCTGTACGTGCTTAGGTGGAACAATCTCTGCGACACTGTGCTGAGTGTTGTCCATCTGCCCCTGTATCCAGATCTATCCCTGCTCATGCTGTGCCCTGGGAGCTGATCTTCCCAGATGGCACCAACAAGGCTTCCTTGTTTTCTGGCTGTCACATGGGTTTGACCAGTGGGAGCCTCCTGCAGTCAATTGGGTGGTGGGAGGAGAGAGGGTCAGCATATTTCTTCCCTGCTCCTCCCCTTGGGCACCACGGTTCTGGCACAGCCCAGCCCCTCTACGTGCCAGCTGCTTTTCAGCCTGTTGTCCGTGGCTTCAGTTCCCCTAGGGCTCTGCTACCCTATTTCCTCCCCGTAACCCTCGGGCATTAGAATCTCTCCAGTTGAACCATGCGAATGGAATTCTGTTGCCTGCTGGGACCCTGACTGTGACACAGATATATTAGGAACATTATGGAGGGGACCCCCAGATAGAGAGAACTCCTACTGACCTCCCAAGAAACTTCCCGATCATCTTCACCATTAACGTCCCCACAAGTCCACCGATGGCAAATATGGATACAGTCACAGACCACAGCAGAGTCAGGGTATCCGGGTCTATGGGATGTCCATGCCTTCTTTCCCATGATTCATTGTAAAAGGCCTTGATGTACTGAAAATAAACAACAAAACATGTTATCTCCTTCTGTTGCACCCTGCTGCTTAGAGTAAGGCAGCATATAAAACAAGGCAGCTTTCACAGAGCACTTTCACATCCAGTGCTTGGCCAACTTCTGTCTGAGCTTTATCTCTTTGGCCTCTTCTAACAAATTTTGGAAATGGTCCTGATTTTTACCTCATTTACAAACAGGGAAACTGAGGTTCAGGGAGACAAATGACTTGCTCAGTAACTGGCAAAGTGGGGCGTTGAACTCAGATCTGACCCCAAGCTTATGACAGCCTTTATATCTGGGCTTCTCCAACTTTAATGCATCACCATGGAAGTACATTAAAGGCGCACATACCTAACAGAAGAGGTATCTTGGGGTAGGCAGAACTACAGGACACAAAAACAGTAACCAAAAAGAAATCATTTGGATTTCATCAAAATTAAAGTCTTCTGCTCTCCAAAGGCACCATCAAAATATGAAAAGACAAGTCACAGACCGAGATAACATATTTGCAACACATATAACTATAATCTACAATATATTAATATAAAGAACTCTAATGCATCAATAAGAAGGCAAACAATACAATTAAAAATGAGCAAAAGCCTAAAGAAAATACAAATGACCAGTAAGGTAATGAGAGAATGCTCAGCATCAGTCAACAGGGAAATACAAATTAAAACCACAATGAGATACTACTTCATATCCAGCAGATCCTCATTGCTGCCAGTTCTGATTCAGTGGGTTTGGACAGAGACTAGGTGATTCTGATATACACCAAAGACTGAGGTCCTCACACTAAGCTCCCAAGAGAGTTCAATCCCCAAGATACACACAGCTGCCATTTCTACCCCATATAGGTCCACAAACTCAGAGCCAGTATATGGCATTGCAGAAAAAGCTTGGGATCAGGTCACACAGACCTGGGCTCGAATCCCAGCACAATGATTTGCTAAACATTTAAGTCAGCTGAATCTTGATTTCCTCATCTGCAAAATGGGAATGATGACACTGACCTCTCGGGGCTGTTGTGAGGGTCAAATGAGAGCTTGGAGCAGTGATCAGTACTTGAGTGGAGCTCACACACAGTCCCACATAGGCTAAGGATGGAAAGGTCTGGTAAGACTAAGTAGTGAGGAGCTGTGTGTACACTCTACCGGGGGAGTTTAAACTTGTACAGCCATCTTGGAAAACAGTTTGGCATCATCTAGTCAAGTTGAAGATGCCCATAACCTGCAACTCAGCAAATTTACTTCTAAAGCTGGGCGTGGTGACGCATGCCTGTAGTCCCAGCTACTCGGGAGGCTGAGGCGGGAGGATCGTCTGAGCTCAGGAGTTCAAAGCTGCAGTGAGCTGTGATCACACCACTGTACTCCAGCCTGGGTGACAGAGAAAGACTCTGTCTCTAAAAAATAATAATAAAAACAAAACAAAACCGAAAAAACTCCCCTGAAAAACTCCTTCCATGAGCCCTAGAATATATCTACTCAAATGTCCGTGGTAGCGTTGCTCATAATAACCCCAAATGGGAAACAACCCAGATGTCCACAGACAGTAGAATGGATAAACAAATTGTGGAGCAGTCATGATATGAAACACTACAGCCACGAACCTGAATGAACTACAGCCATGTGCAAACACACATAGCAAAACCTCATTAAAATAATACCTATCAAAAAAGCCAGAAACAAAAGAACGTACACAGGATGATTCCATACATAAAATCCAAAAATATGCAAAATTAAAAGTTTCTTGGGAGAATTATATACAGATGGTTAAACTACAAAGAAAAGCAAAGAAATAATTTCAGATGTCAGGTCAGTGGCCACCTCAGGGGATGGTGGGAGAAATGACTGGGGAGGAGAACTTGGCAGGCCGTCTATTCCCTACTGGGATGGTAGTTCCATAGGTGCTAGATTTGTCATCATTCTTTAAACTGTGCGTGCATGTGCACATGTGGTGCATATGTGTGTATTTTATATACTCTTTTGTAAGTATAATACATTCTGCCATTTTAAAACTTAAAAAGAAAATGATGAGAAAGTGTTCCAGGCAGGGGAGAAAATCCCGTGCCAAGACAGCACGGCAGAAGAAAGCGTGGGGTGTCCAAAGAATTAAAAGGAGGCCTGTGGGGGTGTAATGGGAAGGAGCAGACTGGATGAAGTTGGGGGAAGGAAGGACAGGTCATGTGGGCCTTACAGGTCATGGTAACGTGCGTGTGACTTTTACTTGGATTTTACTCTAGATGGAGTGAGAAGGTTTTTGAGCAAGAGGAGAACATGGTGTGGTTTGTGTTTTCAGAAGTTCTCTCTGGCTGCAGGGTGGCAAGTGGATTAGAAGGCAGCTACGACAGGAAGCTGGGCATGCTGTTGGGAGCACTGAGCAAATCACTTTGTCTCTCTGAGCCTCAGTTTCCCTACCTGCAAAATGAGGTGAAAATAGGGACCAGTGCCAAAACTTGTTAGAAGGTTCAATGAAAAAAAGCTCAAACAGAACTTAGCCGTGTGCCAAACATGGTGTCTGGGCTAAGCAGTGGAAATAAAGGGAGGTATTTGAGAGGACAGGCAGGACTTACTGGGTGAACGGCTCCAGGTCTGGGGAGGAGGGTGTTGGAGAAAGTGAAAGAAGAGCAATAAGACGCCCAGGTTTCAGCCGTACGCAAACAGGACGATGGCAGGAAACAAGGAGAGGAGGGTGGCACCCTGTCCCTGCGAGGTACTCTTCATCTGGCTCCACAACCACCTTGCTCACAGCATGGAGTGAGGCCGGGAAATACTATCAGCAGCTAGAGCCATTCCTGTCGACAAGGAAGTTCCCATGCCTTGGTGCACAAGACGCTCTGATCTGCATTATCCGCTGACTCATTCAAGGGCACGGGTCATGGAACAGGCTGGACACAGAGATAAACTGAACATGGCCCTGGATCTCAAAGATCTTCTAGTCCACTGGGGCCGATAATGTATGGTATCGTGTAAGGATGCTCTTGGCTGCAAGGAACAGGAAACCCCAACTGAAAATAGCTAAGCAACGAGGACACTTATGGAAACGCAAAGTCACAGGAGTGGTGAGCTTCAAGGACCATTGATCTGGTGGTTCAGTCATATGCTCAAGATCCAGGTGCTTCCTGTTGCATCACTCTGCTTTGATAGTTCCGACCTCATCCTAGGACTGCATCCACTCATGATTGCAGGGCAGCTCCTAGTAGCAGTTTTGGCTACATGCTTTCTCATTCATGTATGGCTGCAGACGGTAATCCTGGCCTCTCGTGGATCTCTTGGTGCTAAGAAGAACTTTCCCAGGAACTTCTAGCAAACTCTATTTCTATCCTATTGGCCATGGTCGGGGCACAGGTCCCTTACTGGACCAATCCCAGGAGAGCGTGATGGGAGCCACTGCCTGCACCTCTGCCCCGAATTCCTTTTCTTCATCCACTCCTCCCCACCTTAGTAAATGGTACCACCATCCTCCGGGTGCTCAGCCAAACACCTGGATTCACCCTTAACTCCCACCCTGGATCCAAGCTCCTCAGCTGAGCCACCCTCACTCACCCCTGTCTGTTATGGGTTGAATTGTGTCCATTCCTCCTGCCCCCAAAATTCACATGTTGAAGTCCCAACCCCAGAATGGGACCTTATTTGAAATAGGTTCATTGCAGGTGTAATTAAGATGTGGTCATACTGGAGTAGGGTGGGCCCCTACTCCAACATGACAAATATCCTTATAAAAAGAGGAAATTTGTACACAGAGACAGACACTGCTACAGATTGAATTTTGTCCCCCCAAAATTCCTATGGTGAAGTCCTAACCCCCAGGACCTCAGAATGGGACTTTATTTGGAGACAGAGTCTTTACAGAGGTAATAACATTTAAATGAGGTCATTAGAGTGGTCCCTAACCCAATGTGACTGGTGTTCTGATAAAAAGGGGAAATTTGGAGACAGGCACAGAAGGGCCATGTTGGGAAGACCCAGGGAGAAGGACAGCCATCTGTCAGCCAAAGAGAGAGGCCTGGAACACGTCCTTCCCTCACAGCCCTCAGAAGGAACTGACACTGCTGATACCTTGACCTTAGACATCCAGCCTCCAGAACTACAAGATTACAAATTTCTGTTGTTTAAGCCTCTCAGTCCGTGGTACTTCATCACGGCAGCCCCAGCAGACTCATGCACTGCCCTTCTCCCAAAAGGCTTCTCGCCACTTCCACCACTCAACCAGTCCAAACCACCATCCCCTCTCACTGGGGCCACCATATAACACTGACTCTCAGGCCCCCCCAGGAGCTATGAGCTGCCTTCTGAATGGGTTCCATGCTCTCTGTCACTGGCTGGCCATTTAGCCAGCACTGACCACTTAGTCAATGCCAAGTCTTTATGTACTGTAGTGGGCATCTGTTGCCCTTTGTGGCTACCCAACATCACAAGCCCCTTCCCGCTTGGGGGACCTTCCTGTCTTGTGATTCTTAGTGAGAAACAGAGGAGGACACGTATCACCACAGAGGTTGAAAATACCAGACATGCACTCTCCCAGGGATGGACGTGTGACAAAGGCTCAGCCACTTAGACACCAGGAGTTGACCAGGGCACTGGTGAGGCTAAGATGTGGGGCTGAGGAGGATTCTCCAGCAGCAGAGGACACTCCGGCAGGACCCGGTTTGGGGCCACAGCAGCAACAGGGGAGCCGTGGTGTCCTGTGCCAGCAGCGCAGCCAATGGCCATGGTGGCTGCAGGGGAGCCCACAGGACCAGCGGGGTGTGATCTGAGGTGTGCTCCCAGCTGCAGAGCTTCCAAGCCGGGCTCCTCAGCCCTCCCACCAGTGCTGCAAGCAACTCACTATTTCTTCAACAACTTTTTTTTAGCTTTAAGCAGATAAAATTGGTTTTGTTCCTTTCAGCTATGGAAACTCTACGAAAACACATAAATCATCTCATTTCATCCTTACAACAACCATAGTGGTGGAAGCCCTCATTTACAAATGAGGGGACTCGGAGTTACACGATGTTCCTGCAGTCATGGGGTGGAAGGGCACTTCAGGGCCCAAAGACAACCACTCCACCACGTGGACTCTTAGATCCATGATTAAGGTGTGAAATTAAGTGGTTAAATCCAATGGTGCATTTATTGATTTAAAGGTAAATATCAATTAAGCGCTTATTATGGGCTAGACACTCTGTCAGACCCTGGCAAGTACAACAGCAACAACCCCCAAGGAGCACAGAGTCTAGTGGGAGAAACAGTGATAATCACTAAGCCACAGGGATAGAGGGGGCCACAAGAAGGTGGGCGGGGGGGGTGTTACAGGATGCCCCAAGGGCTACAGCAAGTATGTAAGGGTAAAGACCCTTCAGAGAAGCTGGAGTAAGTAATGAGTGTGCAGGATTTCTCAGGCACCCTCCTACCACCCAATTGATGGGAGACTTCCACGAGTAGAAGGTCATTCCTGGATGTGAACTGTAATCCTGCACTAATTAGTAATTGCAGCTATCTTGCAAGGACCCTAGCTAATACCTACCCTGGGAGGTCTCTTACTGCCACTCTTGCGGTAATGACCAGTTTCCTGGAATTAATGTAAGGAACCTAAAAGGATGTTATTTGGGAGGAAATCTTTTCCTTTTTGTTGCACTGCACTCAGGAGCCTGGTGGGAACAGAGGGGGCTTTTAGATCACTCACTGCCAAGCATTGCTTTGGTAGTCTCTGCAGAAATTTCTTACTTTGGCTTTAGGAAATGGCATACAGAAGCCTCTACAGAAAGCTGGAGAAGGCTGGAAGACCTGCTGCATGGCCAGGGCCCACTACAGAAACACATTTCTCAAAAGTTCCCTGAAAGCTGTTTTTGAAGTTATGCTTTCTGCAACTAAATGTTTGTCTTCCAGGTGTGAATTCAGCAATGGCTTAGGTGAGCTGAAGTCAGGTGATGAAGGTTGCTCAGTGAATTCATTGCACAAACATTCACTGAGCTTGAGATTTGTGAACCTGATCTGTGTGAACGCATGACTTGTAGTACATGGTACAGAGCAGGTGCTTAGATAAGAGTTTGTGTTTTAATTTGAGTTTCTGCTGTGTGTCAGTAACCATGTAATAATACAAATAGGTAACCCATACATCATATTTACAACATGCCACGTCCTATTTTAAGAACTGAACACATGTGAATCCATTTCCTCTCCTCCTCAACCCAGTGAGAGGGGTACTATTTGTTACTTCTCTTTGGGGCCGATGAGGAATCCGAGGCATAGAGCCACAAGGGACCTTCCGAAGCTCCCCCCATTGGCCTGTGGTGCAGTCAGGATGTGCAAGGGATGTGTGTCACCCCCACTGAGGCAGTAAGAGTTTTTATGCCTGCCCCAAGCCCACTCCCTTCCCTTGTCAGCTGGCTGCTCACAGAGGAACCATCAGAAGACTCCAAAGCCCTAGGGAATGGTGGGGCCACTTCATTGAAAATGCCTGGACCCCTGAATAGCTTCGTGGAGCAAAACATCCCTGCTCACCTGCTTCAGATGAATGAGAAATGAACTTTCATTGTGTTAAGCCACTGAGACTCAGTTATGTTACGGCGGCTAGTTTACCCTGTCACAGTCAACCTGACTCCAAAGCCCACACCATGACAATTGCACTGTGACCTGAAGCTTCAAGGAGGAGGGAAGATTTAGGCCAAGCCATGAAGGGTGGGCAGGCTTGGAGATATGGGCCTTCGCCTAGAGCTTTCCTTTTATGTTTTGGGGGAACTTGTAAGATTTCATTTGAAGAAACATTCTGCAATAAAAAGTAGCTTTAAGATCACCATGGTAGCTAATTTCTGGGCCTGCTTTGGGACATCCTATTTATGGATTTGATGTTTTACTTTTCCTACAGCCAAGAGGCCCATTCTTGTGTCTTTCTGACTCTAGAGATCTGCTTCCTTACCGCTAGGGGTGCAGGTTCCTATCCCCTCCTCTGGATACAAGTTCTGCTGTTCCCTGCTTGAGGAAGCTGAAGAGCTCTTGGAGACTAGCCAAGGAAGCACACAGCTAGCAAGAGGTGAAACTGCTGTGGTAGCAGGAAGCAGAGAGAACCCAGATAAGGCAGGCAAGAAGGGCAGGTGGGGTGGGCTCGGCTGGGCGGTCGCAGATAGAAGGCACAGCATTCTCGAAGGCACAGAGGCTGGGCACCGGTGTTGACAAGAGCAGCTGTAAATGAAGCAGTGGGGCTTAAGGGTGGCCCAGAAGCAGGAGAAGGTTGGCGAATTAGGCCGGGGCCGGCTGTAGCTGGCTGTACCTGACAGCCTCAGATGTCTACACCAGATCCTGGGGGCACTGGGGAGTGAATGGAGGGTTTGAGAATGGAAGCAACAGCCCCAATCTGTGGCTTGGGATGTTCTTGGTGGGGGCAGCGCGAAGGCTGTTGCAGAGCGTTTAGGCTAGTGGCGCTGGGCCAGTCAGAAGGCTCATGCAATTGGTATGACATGAAGAGGCTGCTGGAGTTTTTAATGATCAGTATTGTTTGGAATAACGCTTTGATCCATAGAATCCTGTCTGCTGTATTTTTGCTAAGCCTCCAGGCACTTCCCTGAGTGACAGGCGAGGAACTGGGCAAACAGACACCTTGTCCACTCTCTGTCCTTGGAATTAGTCCCACCCTCCTCACCTTCCTCTCTGCCCCCCTAACCACAGCATTCCCCACTTGCTTTCTGAGCTCCATTTTCACTCATGGCTCCTATTCAACACACGCATTTATCTTAACTTTGGTCCTTCTTGGTGATTTTTCTTAACGTCCACCCCCAGTGGTCCTTCTGCCTAGGCTGGCTGTTCCCAGGCTTATTGCAATGTGGGTCCATCCTACAGTCATGGGAACTTCCTGGGTCCTGGGACCCATCCAGTCCACCACACCTCAATAGCTGCTCTCATGGGTCAGCCACACCTGAGCCCATCCTTCTTGGTTTGGTTTTTGTTTTTGTTGGGCTTCTTTGGATTAGAGTCTGGGCTCCATATTGTCCACCATGGCTCAGACTTTGCATTTCTTTAAAACATGGCTTCCAGAATCTTCCTGTAGGCCCTCTGGACAATGCCCCCGAGCAGGAGGAGTTTTGATTTGTGATTTGCCCAGACACCATCATCCTGCCCAGGCCTGCATCAGCCCTGCCTGCCTGCCCAAGGAGTGGGACCCACCTCAGCTCCCAGAGAACAGCCTTGGGAGCTCAGACCCCTACCCCACCCTGTCGTGTCTCCACACCCCCCACCCCCACTGGCCTCTCAGGTAGGGTCCAGACACTGGGTGCTCACAGGCCCTGAGGAGACATCTTCCACCACAAATCTGGCAATTCCAGGTTATTCTAGCAGTATCATGAAGCAGGTCCCAGGCACAACATTCTCCTACTGAAGGTCAAGTCTAAAAATGGCATAAATTTGAGGCCATTTGCCAGCTTTTAGATTAGCATATTTAGCCTGCGTGCATGACTGCTTGCAAATCCGGGCAATGATCATGTTGTATTTGAAAGGTATGCAAATTAGCCCTAGATTTTGCACAGCCTTTTACAAGGGCATCAGAATGCTTTAGATAGATAGGGAGATGGATAGAAATATACAACCATCCCAATTAGAATTAGTCTCTGGAAACAGAAAAGACAAAGGCCTAGACAATCAGCAATACATGGAAAAAAGAGAGGGAAATATTAGAAAACATACTTCTGCAGGAAGATTTATCTTCCAGTTTAGATACTATGCAGTGTAGGCCGTGGATTAATTATTCAGCCAGCCAGCCCTCTGGCCTGAGGTCCTAATGACACCAGGGGTCTATGGCAGCCTCCCTCTTTTCCATAAACCTCTAGCACAGGGGTTAGACAACAATGGGCCAGTGGGCCAAATCCCGGCCCACCACCCGTTTTTGTAAATAAAGTTTTATTGGCACATAGCCTTGCCTGTTCATTTAGATGTTGTCTATGGCTGCTTTCTCTCTACAAAGGCAAAGGTGAATAGTTACAACAAAGACCATATGGCCAGCAAAGTTAAAAATATACACTACCTGGATCTTCATGGAAATTTTGCTGAACGCTGTTGTAGCAGATCAGCCTAGTGTAGCAGAAAGAAAGAATACTTGGGAATTAGAAACACCTGGGTGCAAATCCACATCTGTGAACCTGGTAGAGGTGGTGCTAGAATTTTACACAAGATAGAGCTGGCAATTTGATTGGGAGTGAGGAGACCTGGAGACTTGCCTTGAAACCACATTTGCTCAAAATAAATAAATAAATAAAAAAAAATAAAAAACAGAAAAAAAAACCTTAAATTTATCCATTTGCTCATTTAGCAAATATTTACCATAAATGCACACCATGTGTCAGATGTTATTCTAGGTGCTGGCACTATAGAAACAAGAAAACTATAAAGTCCATGTCTTCATGGGGCTCAAATTATAAAATGGGGGAGGGATAGACAAGAAACAAATAAATATATCAGATCTCAGGTGGTGTAAAATACCATAAGGACGAAAAAATGTGGTGAGGGACTAAAGTGTGAAGGAGAGGTGCTACTTTGGATGGGCTGGTCAGGAAAGACATCACTAAGGAGAAGACATTTGAGCAGAGCCTGGAAGTAGTTGAAGGAGAGAGTGCAGGAATATTGACAGAACAGCATTGCAGCCAGCAGGAACAGCAAGTGCAAAGGGCCTGCCGTTCCCATGTGCAGTCAGGGAGGAGAGTCATGTGGATGGAGTAGGGGAGCGAGGGGGAAAGCAGTGAACAGTGAGAACAGAGTGGTCACGTGGCACCAGGCGCTTGGGCTGGGGGCTGGTTTGCTTTCTAAGTGTGATGGGCAGCTGTGGTGTGTTCTGAGCAGAGGTGTAATATGCTCTGCCTTAATTTGTCAAGGACCCCTCTGGCCTTTGGGTGGAAAATAAAGTACAGGAGCCACAGTGGAAACAGGGAAACCAGTTAGAAGACCCCACAATGGGCCAGGCTAGAGATTGAACTAAGGGCTTGCTGTGGGGCACATTGACCATGGTGATCAGTGCCCCCCCCGACAGCACAGATACCCCCGAGTTTTCATAGCTAAAGACAATGAAGATTTCTTGCCAGCTTATGCAAAGTCTAGCGTGTGTGAGACAGTCCTTCCCCATCCTGTCCCTCTGCTGTCCAGGGGAAGAAAGACTGAGGAGCCTGCTGGATGCCATCGAGGACCAGGCCTCAGGTGGCTTCTCCTCACTTCTGCTCACAACCCATCAGCCAGAACTGGCCAAGAACCCTTTGTGGATGCACAAGATACCCAGTGTTGTCTTCCAAATGGGGTACAAGTAAGTAGTCAGATTCTGGGGAGTCTTTGAAAGTAGGGTGGGCAGGATGCACATTCATTTAGGGTAATTGCATTGCGGAGAAATCTAGGAAGCATCCACCCCCGGAGCTTGGATCTTCAACCTCCCTCAGCCTCAGTTTCCTCATCTATAAAGGGGGTTAGTTATGGCTCCCTCGCAGCGCTGTAACAGGGATGAAATGAGTGTGCAATCCCTACCACAGGCCAAGCACACAGTTGGTGCCCACAGGTGAGTTCTTTTCATTTTCAGCATTCCAGAAAGTATCTTAGGAGAGAGGAACAGCGAGCATTTTTAAGGTTGTGGCTGGGAGGCAGCCAGGGCTGATGGCAGCTACTGCATGGAGTGGTCAGATAGTGAAATGCTGCTTTCCTGTTGGTAGATGGCCACTGCCCAGAGTCCCTCTGTGCCCCCGTCTCCTGGTGCCCAGTTTCCCCACAACTGAAGCACTGAAGCTGGTTGGCGGGGCCTTGGGAGCCTATGCCAGTGCTAAAGCCTGCGTCCCTTCTGACAGGGCAGCACCCACGCAGTGACTTGCTTCCAACGGCAGGCGGGCTGGCAGCCTCTGTGCACCTTCTCTGTGGGCGGACACCCCCAGCACCCAACAGCTGCATCTCTTCCATCCCCAGCGTTTTTTCGTCCTTCTTGAGAGCCCAGCACCCCAGGCAAAGCCTGGCTGCTGCACCCCAACACCCCACCGGGCTCGGGCCCTTCCAGCCTGTGTTCGGTCCCACTCCTGGGAGTCTCTGCTCCCTTCCGGGGCTCCTGGTCCTGGGCTGCCTTGCTCGCCCATCTCTACCCTCACTGCAAAGGGGAGAGAGAGTACTGGGTCCTTGCTGGACGCCAAGCTGACAGCTCTCTCATGACGAGATTGGCACCACTGCTGTGCAGGGGCACCTACGTGGAGCAGCTAGGATCCTGCGCAGGCCTTCCCCGCACCTGCTCCAGGCAGTTTCTGCTCCAGGAGGGCCTCTCAGGGTGAGCCTTGGGCCTCTGCCTGCTCCGGTGCTCGCAGTCTGGGCAGGTCTGGATCATGCTCCTCTCCTGCCCTCTGCAACCCTGCTCTGGCTGGCCCTGGCTCCTCTTTCCAGCCTCTGCCCCCTTGGACTCCACATCCAGCCACCTCAAGGTCTTCCCCCTTCCCACAGAAGACCCTGCTCTCTCTCAAGCTCCAGTGACGCTCTTCTGACCTCCCCAGATAGAATAAAGTCTTTACACAGCTCTGTGTTCATGGCTCCATGCAGCCTGTGTCGCTGTGTGGTAGTTATTTCTTGGGTGTATGTCACTGCTGCTGGTCTGGGGCATCTTGAGGACATGAATGTGCATCCTGCCCATTGTTCTAACTGTTTTTAGTATCAGAATCAAGTTTTCAAATGAACTCACACAGAACCCCAGAACATCAAAGAGTTAACAGAATTTTTAAAAACAGAGTTGTCCTGGCACAAATGGAGCCTGGATCACTGAGTCACCTCTGAAAAATCCCAGGGCTTCTGGGAACCTTCGAAACCCACTGGCCCGGGCTCCCCTGCATTGTGCACACAGGGATGCCAGGTCCCCAAAAAAGGAGAAGCCTGGAAAGCATCCAGAGCTGTCCACAGCCTGGCTCCTGTCTGCCCCAGGCTCCCCCAAAGCACAGACTGCATCTCCCCAAATGATTCCTGCATCTGGGGCCCCAGGCCACCCTTTTGACACTTGGCTCAGGCATCACCTCCTCCAGGAAACCTTCCTTCCCACCTCCATCCTGACCAACCTCAGCGGGGAGGTAGGTCAATGCGGAAGCCACCACCCCAGGAATGGGGCAGCACCTGAACCTGATCGCCTAGGTAGGGCAGTGGGGTGGGCGGGGGGAACCCAAACTTCACCCGCCAACCAGCAGCACAGGGTGAACAGGGGAATTGCACCTGGATCTGATTTCACACGAAAACAAAAGTCAAGGATGGGTCTCATCCAACAGATACCTGAGTGGCCCCTGGTTATGATTAAAGGTCACCAAGAAGAACAAATCCAGAAAACGTACAAGTTTCTATGCATAAAGCCCTTCCGGCTGCCTTCCCTGGCATTAGAGACCCTCACTCCAGCCGCAAGGAGCTGCCCCCTCCCACACTGTCATTGTCGTCTGTTTCTGTCTCTCCCATCTCCCCCTCGGCGGGGGCTGGCCTCGCCCTCTGTCCCCTCTCCCAGCGTCCAGCACGGGGTCTGGACGGGCAGACCTGCGAAGGGCGGCAGGACAGAGCGCCCGGGTTTCGGGCGCCGCGGGGCACTCACCGGGGCGGGGGCGTTCACCACCGAGAGGTTGTACCCGTAGAGGAAGGACGAGCCAAAGGCGCCCACCAGGGAGGCCACGAGCAGCGAGCAGGACCAGTCCTGGGGAGGCAGGGAAGAGCACGTCAGAGCTGGCACTTGGAGCGTCCCCTTAGCTGGGGGAGACCTTCCCAGGGAGAATTCCTTGCTGGGGGCCGGGCGGGAGACCAAGGGACAGGTGGCATGTTGGGGCCGTGCAGGCAGTTCCCGTCCAGGTCCTCGGGCACAGGCGGGGCGCCCTCGGGTCCAGCAGCCACGCCCTTGCCTTCCTCCCCGCTGTCGCATGAGCATCCCTGACCCGCAGACCTCGAGTCTTCAGCAGGTGCTGTAAGCAGTCACATAAAACTATCATTTTAGCTGAATTTGGCCAGTGTTTGACCCAGACAGGAGCAAAAAGCAAAGCTAGACTCAGTAGCCGGGGAGGTGGCAGCATCAGCAGCCGGCACTCACCAAGTGCCAGCCGCCAGGTGTGCTCTAAGCACTTTCCCTGCATTAGCTCATGGAGTCCTCAGATCAGCTCGGTTTTATCCTATTTTACAGGACTCAGAGCTGTGCCTGGTGCTGCTGGGATGGGGCCAGAGCTCAGGCCTGGCTCTGGCCCCACAAAGTCACTGCTACACCACGCTGCCTTGTGCTCCACCTGGGTGCGGTGTCCAGGGGCCTGAGACTGCTGACAGCCACACAGACACACACTATCATGCACATGCTCACACACGCATTCATAGGCACACACTGTTCCAGGCTGAGGTGCCAGTCTGCAGGCTGGTCCAAGCCTCAGGACAAGGACTTGCAGACAGCGAGATCCAAGGCTTGGCATGGAGAACAAGGCAAATACCTCCACAGTCCCGCCCTGCAGCCCCAACCAAGGATGGCCACTGCCAGGACAGGGCCACAGGGTGGAAGCACCTGGGCCCCTTGGCACAGGCTGACCAGCTGGCATGAGCCAGGGGCAGGAGCGGCCTGCTGTCCTAGGCTGGCCAGGGGAAGGTGGGCCGAATGGAGGGGGACCAGGTGGTCTGGAAGGTACTTTCTCTGCCATCATTTAACATATTTGTGTGTGTGTGTATGTGTGTGTGTGTGTTTTCTAGCTGCTTGGTCCTGACAAAGCTCTAGGGATACAGTAGTGAACAAGGCAGATGAGGTCCAAAGTTCAGGGACCTGAATCAGTCAAATCCTGGTTCGAAGAGGAAGCAGGTCCCCAATAGCCAACTGGGGTCCCATGCTCTGCCCACCTTGTGAACCTCCTCTAACTGGGCTCAGTTCCAGACAGCTCCACCATTCAGCTGTGGGAGCCTGAGCAAGTTACTTGACTCTTCTGGGTCTCAGCTTGCCCACCTGTGAAATGGGATCTTAATAATAGCACTGGCCGTACCAGTGGTTGAGGAGTAGATGTATTCCTGGATGTAGCCACGTGGTGTGCATTTTGTGGGTGCTAGGAAAACTGCTTACTCTTTTTGTTTCTGAAAGGACAGCCTTGCTAGTGATATAACAGAAAAAACATCAATAACAAAAAAAAGGGCTAAGATCAATCATATTAGCATTCTTTCTCACAGGCACCCTGCAGGGCTCAGTTTTCACAACATCTAAAAAGAGCTGAGCAGACAGAAAGGAAATGAAAATTTTTCTTTTACAATCGCTAGACCTATTGACTAAAAACTGCCTTTTAGAATCTGCTTTTATAGCCTTGAACAGTTCCTGAACAGATCCCTCGTCTCTCTTTTTCCTCTCTTCCCTTCTCTCTCTGTCTCCTTCTAAGAAGAAAAAATAAACTTTATACTCTCATATCCTAATCCTGTGTGAGGAATCTCTCTCCCCCGCGCCGTGAGCACCTAGTGAGTTTTCCACCCATCAGTTTCTCTGTCTCCCCTCCTTCCGACCCAGCCCAAATCAACATACTCTCTGTACTCAACAGGTCTCTGTACTCCATCCACTTGCGTCCTCCGTTTTAGAGACGCTTTCCTACCTAAGACCCGCTGCCAACACCTCCTCCTCTGAGGAAGGGAGCCTGGCACGTGCTAGGGCCGAGTGTCAGCAGCTGAGGCCAGACAGCAGGTGCCGAGCCTGCCGCAGAGGACACGCCCGGTAGATGCCGGTGATCGGGTGGAGGCGAGAGCAAGGGGTCTGTGCCGTGGGGATGGACATTGTCAAGTGAAGCGTGAGACCCGAGTACTTCTCTGCAGTAGGAGGAACTTGAGGTGCATGGGACTCACCGAGGGAACAGAATCATGTTTCAGACAAGACACCCGCTCTCCCTCACCTCTTTTCTTTAAACTCACCCTCTGGGACTCAGCTCTGATGCCACTTCCTCTGAGCCGCCAGGCTATGCTGGCATCTCTTCTGGGCCCCAGGTCTCCCTCACTCCCAGCCCCCATCACCTTAGAGGACACAGACTCTCTCCTTGTCTGTGCCCCACCAGGCCAGAGCTCCTTGTGTGAGGGGCCCTGCCTCAGCCCTGCTCCCCGGAGCCCCTGCCATGTAGTCTGCCTGTGCCCGCACCTCCTCTGTGCTAGCCCCAGGGCAGAGGTCACCTGCTGACTGACCGCGCTGCTGCCTGTGCCATGCCCTGGGGAGGGGACAAAGAGGGACACCACCAAGTGAATGTGGGGCAGTTCTCCACCATGGGCTGTTCCAGCTGCCAGAGGTGCTGTTGGCCCAACTTGGTGAGCTGGAGCACTATGCCAAAGTCACAGCCCAGGGCCCCTCAGCCACACAGCTGCCAGGCTGGGGTTGAGTGGTGTCACGTGGCTGCCACACAAGCCTGGACTCCCCGCAGCCCTCCAGCCACACAGCAGCAGAGGCAGGTTTCCATGTTTACCTTTCTTCTCCTCCCACCTGGCACCCCGCTCCTCCGGCGGTGACACTCGGGTGATGCCCTTCCTGGCCCCAGAGGCCCGGGGAGACTGGTGTCACGCGTGAGGGGATCCATGTTTTGTTTCCTCGCCATGGGCCCTGCTGGCCCAGCTCACGGCTCAGCCCAGGGGCCCCGGGCTCTGCCAGGACATCCCTGTGAACAAGGAGGCAAAGTCCACAGAAGGGGGCAGGGGCGTCCAGACAGGAAATGTGGCAATTTGATCGTGTCTGAGCAGGAAATGGGGCAACATGTCTTTTCCCTCCCAAGTCATTACAGCAACAGAGGAGTCCTGAAGGGGAAACCTGTCCTCTCAGGAATCACGCCCCAGGGTGTGGATTTTTACTTTGGCATCTTTTTATTGTTCTATCTTAACAAAGCCAGCGTTCTTGGAGAGGGTGACTGGCACACACCCAGGACATCTCCCTAATGATTGGGACAACGGAGAGGTGGCTGACTTTGCCTCAGAAGTCTGAGTGGGGTTCCATTCCCGACTCCTTCACTTTTTAACTGTGTCTTCAAGCAAGTATTTGACTTCTCTGAGCTACCACTGTTGCCAGTGCAAAGTGGGATATTGACCCTGCCTTGCTGGTCCTGCACAGTTATTCTGAGGCTCAAATACAAAACATGCAGCCCCAGCAGCGTGTTGCAAACGTGCATGGGCTGCCCTGAAGCCTGGAACAAAGGCAGAGGCTGTGGGTGTGGAAGGAGATGAAGTCACCCCTCGGTCCTTGCTCTGTCCTGCTCATTCAGCACTGGCTGAGGGAACATCTCCGTGTGCCAACCCTGGGCTGACTCGGGGAGATCAGTGAGCAGACAAGGATCTCATGCACACCAGGACATCGTAATTAATTTGCTGCATGGCTGATTTGCCCCAGATGTCAGAGAAGCACCTTTAGTCATGGCTAGGACAGTTGCCTGGGCCAATTGCTCCCAGAGGCAGAGAGTAGTCTTGGAGGCTGAGCCCTGGACAAAGGCGGCTTAGCGAGTGCAGAATGCCCAGGAGGCAAGGCTCAAGTCCACAAAAAAGAGACAGACAAGCTGACACGCTGGGTTTAATGGAAAGCATACATTAACATAAAAGATGTGGAGTACTGTAGACGTGCTGGGAGCCTAAAATGTCAAATGTACCTGAAAACACCCAGCCCCAGATGCACAGGAGTGGGAAAATGGCTGCTCAAAGCAAATGGGGAACCAAAATGTCCAAAAAAGGAAAACCAACCCTCAGTGGTTAGGCCAGGGATGTACTGAGCACATGAATCATTCAGAGCAATAGTCATCCTGCATATTAATCAGTCAGGGATGCCTCGGGGAGCATTGGCTATTTCTCGAATTGGTTTTCAGCCGTGTGGCCTGCTTTCCCCACTAGCTGCAGGTCTGGAGCAGTATCCTGACATGCAAACCCTCAATTACAGCATGGCGTGCAAAGGCGGGGGTTCCCGGGACAGCCCTGAGGAGGCACCGCACCCATCTCAGCTGGATCACTGAGACTTCCTGGAGGAGGTGGCCCTGAGTGGACTCTTACAGGGTGGACAGGCCGGGGAATACACAGGCCAAGGAGGGTGCGGGGCAGGAGGGGTGGAGCCGAGGCTGTAGGCATGGCTGTCTGGTGTGTGTGGTCGGGCAAGTGCGCAGGAGAGGACCGGAGGAGGGGCGGGGACAGCCACATCCCTGAGCGCTGAGGACCCCTCTGCCCTCACACTGTGCCATCCTGACAGGGACTTTATATTCATCATCCCGTTTCCTCCTCCTCCTCACCCCATGGCTGTGACTTTTTTCTATGCACCCTCCCTGGTTTCATCTGTAACAGGGTCTCACCGGATTTTGCTAAAGTTCAAATTGCATCAGGTGACCCCTCTCCCCACTTGAAATTGTTCCATGGTTTCCCATTGGGATTGAAACCTCAAATGGCGCCAGGAATCAGGGGGTCAACGCAGATGCACAACTACGGCTGGGCATAAAAGTAGGTGAGTAGGTGGCCTGTCCCCCCATGAACCAGATGGCAGCTAACCAGGGTGCCCATCAGCCAGCACACCCTCCTCGCCCTCATCTCATGTTACACGTCTACACTGCACGTCTACACTGCTTTCCCACATGCATTCACGTCCATGTCACCCAGTCCTCACGTCAGCCTCGGAGGAGCTACTAGTCCTACATCACAAGGAAGAACTGAAGTGCAGGGGGAGCGTGTAGTAGCCTGCCTCTGAATCCACATGGCCGGTGGTCCTGTGCCCTCAGCAGCTCCTAAGAAAACTAACTACCATGATGGATGTGGTCACACAACAAAAGTTCCTGGGTGTCTGGGGCTGGTGCCCATTCAGCCTGCTCAGACACTTGCTTATTCCTCCACTCACACCCTGCTCATGACCCCTAGGGAGCTCCTGCTCACTCGGGTTCTCCTGGCCTGGCTCAGGCCCTTCCTTCTGACTCCCTGGAACTCTGCTCATCCTTCAGTGCCCAGGTCCTTACCACCTCCTCCCAGCAGCCTCCCTGATGCCCCACTGCCCAGCATTCTGTGCTCCACATGCTGCTGCTCATGTGGGCCTTCCCCTTGGCACAGGAGCCCACCACGGGCAGGGACTGTGTACTTGATGGGCTGAGTTGTGTCCCCTCCAGATTCATATGTTGAATTCCTCACCCCTAGTACCTCAGAATGTGACTGTATGTGGAGACAGTGTCTTTACAGAGGTAATTAAGGTACAATGAGGTCATGTGGATGGGTCCCTGATCCAATCTGGAAGGTGTCCTTATCAGAAGAGGAGATTAGGACACAGACACGCACAGAGAGATGACATAGGGAGAAGGTGACCACCTACAAGCCAAAAAGGGAGGCCTCAGAAGGCACCACCTCTGCTGACTCTTTGATCTTGGACTTCTGGCCTCCAGAACTGTAAGGCAATCAATTTCTATTGTTTAAGCCACCTAGTCTATGGTATTTCGTCATGGCAGCCCTAGCAAACTCATACGGTGTCCTGCGCCTCTTTGTCTCCTAAGGCCTTCCTCCTGCCTGGCTCAGGGAAGGGGTCCATTTCCAGATACTTCTGGAACTGAACTTACACTGTACTGTAGATGATTTCCTAAGGCTAAAAATTCGGCTTGGACAAGGTGAAAACTTTCCAGCAAGGAAGGGTTGGACGAAGAGGGGAGTTTTCTGTTGAGTACCATTTAAGCAGAATGTTTGAAATGACTACATCCCTTCCTTCATTACACCAAATACCTAGACAGTAGATCCTTGACTAACGTAAGGACCAAGAAAAGATATAGTGTCCACCTAGAGGGAGTTGCTGTCTATTTGACATGATTCTTCCACGTCCCTGGGTGACCTGAGGCAGGTGGCTTCACCTCCCCAAACTGTTGCACACCTGTATGGGGACAATGATGTTCAGCTTGCCTATTTCACACTTCCCTGGCAATTTGGTAAGTGGATTTGTTGATCTTTGTCCTGCCAAATACAGGCTTGTTACGAACACGAGTACATTTTCTTCCACATTGCAGTTGTCTCCATATGCATTCCAGGAGACAAGGCAGAGGTGGGCGAGGTTTGAGACTGGCTGCGCCTGGTGCCAGCTATATACCTTGAGCAAATGACTTCAGCCCTCTCTCCCCTGTAAGATGGGGAAAGTGATGCCTTCACCATAGTATAACCAAGAGAACCAAGAGAGAGACCCATTTAAAGGTCACACAGAGTGGGTGCTCTCTGGCTGCTGGTTCATTAATCCAGTTTAAAGAGAGGCCTAAGGAGTCCCAGGAAAGGAGAGTGTTGTTCTAGCTGCCAAGGACTTCCTGGAGGAAGGGCCGGGGGACTAAGTCTCGTGGTGGAGTGGGGGGTGGGCTTCAGTGTGTCCTTAAGGAGAATGACACAATCATCATTAACATCAATGTTCCTTTGTTGAGAAATGACCTTTGGGATGGAGACCCCTCCCCGAGTCCAGAAAGTCACAAGCAGGTCAGTACTGTCGATACCGTCCATCTCTTGAGCCTCTTCGCACACACTCTACAGTTCATACCACTCTTTCCCGTACAAGTTTTCATCCAGCTGCTGCTCACTCTTCTCTCTGCCTGGCCTCCCCTTAGCCCCCCACCTTCTGCTTCCCCTGGGGGCGGGGAGGAGGGACTGTCCCAAGGTCACCAGGATACTCATATAAGGGAGAGAGAAAGAACCAGGACTGACCAATTTCTTGTTCACTGAATTGCTTTCTTTGTTTTCTGCTGGGTCCTTTTCACTGAGCTTCATGGTTTATTTTTCAGATTTTGGACTTTTGTTGTTGCTGTTGTTTCTGAGAAAGAGAAAGAAGGAAGAAGCCATTGGACACTTGCTGTCACAGATGGGCAGGTCAGAGGAGGTGGCCCCAAACAGCCTTCGAAAGGTTTGCTGCGAGGACCCTGGCAAGGACACCAGGAGGGGACACAGCAGTGTCCTCACTCGGACCCCAAGTCCCCTGGAGAACTGGGCTCCTCCTGCTTGTCTCTGGACTCAGTTTCCCCAGTTTTGAGATGTGGGGTTGGACTACCTCTATGCTTCTTACACTTGCCTTATTGCTTATTAAATGTAGGCTGCTCCCCAGAACATGCTCATTCAGAGGTAATTCTTACGATGGGGCACATTTTGGAAACACTAGACTGTCTGTTTCCAAGATGTGAATATAAAATCAGTGCAAATTAAAACAAAATGCCAATCTCACCTGTCAAATTGGAAACAATTGCCAACATTGTACCCTGAATCACTGGCAGACACAAGTATAAAATTGCACAGCTTTTCTGGAGTTTAGAAATATGTTTCTGGAGCCATAAAAATATTTATGCCCTCTGGCCCAACTAATCCATTTATAAAAATTTATCCTAAAGCAGTAATAAAAATGTGCATGAAGATTAAAGTCCAAGATGTTCATTGTAGCATTTTCCATGTCAGAAAAGTGGTATTTACAATAGGAAAAAATATCTAGCAGGAAAATTTGAATAAATTATGGTACATGCATACGATGGAAACTTACGTAGTCCTTAAAAATTATAGTATATGAGAACATTTGATGCCGGGGGGACATGCTCATAATAAATTCTTATTTGACCAAAAAAAAGGAAGCTGTATAAATGAATAAACATTATTCAATATTAAAAATAGATGTACTTAATAGATTCACAACTATTAAACAACATATGTACTTAAACTATATTCATATGTTTTTACTTATAATAAATTTAAAATGTAATATGAGAAGAAGATGGATATATATTTATGAGCACAGAAAATAGATTGGCAGGAAACAGAATAAAACATTAAAAGCAGTTACTACTTGGCCAGGGTATTTTAGCTAATTTTATCTTATTCTTTGTTTTCCTATAGTTTTTCAAAGTTGAACACTGAAAATAAAAATACTTCTATAACTGGAAAAACAAGTTTTAAAAATTGTTTTAAATTAAAAAAAATTTTTTTTAAAGAATTAAGCACTTCAGGTCTTGAGTAGCCAAGTATAGTTAAAATAATGCTTTAATGTTCTGCTTCTTAAGGCAGAAAATACCATTCTGGAAGAATATGCATTTCTTATAGGATTACAGGCTCTGAGCTATTGACTTAGGTCCAGAAGTCACTTCAGCTGGCCTGACAAGAATGTTGGTTGTGAGCAGCATTTGCGGCCCTGTGCTGAGGGGCTGGCCACACCTGTCTCATCCCAGCACACACCTGAGGGACACTCCAGCCCTCTGGACCTCCATTTTCCTGGGGCAGTGTGCACTGCAGGCCACTGTGCCACTGCTTAGGCTGTACCCTTGGCCCGGATGCCTTCCCTCCTTTCTCTGCCTCACCTTCGAGGCTCACCTCCCCTGTCCATTTGTTCCTTCTAGAAATCTGGATCACTCCTGTGCATTCCATAGCATATTCCATTAGCCCAGCAGGAACCAGGATGTCTAGGCTGACTCTTCTCTTATCTGTGTCCTCCCCAATGACTGCAACCTATTTGTGATGGTTCATTTTGTGTGTCAACTTGGCTGGGCTATGGTGCCCAGTTGTTTGGTCAAATATTTTTTAGATACAATTAGCATTTGCAATCAGCTGACTTTAAGTAAAGCAGATGCCCTCCATAATGTGGGTGGGCCTTACCCAATCAGTTAAAGACCTTAAGAGAAAAAGCTGAGGTCCCCTGAAGAGGAAGGAATTTGGCCGCAGACTGTAACATAGAAATTCTGTCTGAGTTTCTAGCTTTTGGACCAAAACTGTAAGCAATATCAACTCTGCCAGAATTTCTAGCCTGCCAGCTTGCCTTGTGGATTTTGGGCTTGCCAGCCCTCACAATCACATCAGCTGATTTCTTAAAATAAATCTTGGTAGATAGACAGACAGACAGATGGGGGTGTGTGTGTATCTCCTGCTGGTTCTGTTTCTCTGGAGAACCATGACTGATACGCTCCTGTACTCCTCATGCTCAGGGGCTGTAACTGGTTCATCTGCACCCACAGTCTGACAGAGCCTGGCCAGAGAGGTGCAGAGTAAGCAGGATAGGTCAGGTGGGGTGGACGCGGGGGAAGGGAAGAGACAGAATGGGGTCAGGTGGGTTGGGATGGGCTGAAAAAAACCAGGATGAGGGTATCCATGGCCACCACCCTGCCAACCTCTAGGGACTCATTCTAGTTCTAGTTTATGGGAATGCTGTCACCGCGTAACTCCAGGAACTGCCGTCCATGGGGATGACATCATAAATATCATCCTGGAATTATACAACAAGGCCCCACAGATGCCTTAGGATAAAGACGGTCTCCAAATGATTAAGTGAGAGTCAGGATTTGAAAAGACATGAGTCATTGGAATCAGAGACCTGGGTCCCCCTCCTGGCTTTGCCACTGGCCCACCTGTAAGTCTGTTCCCTTATCAATCTATTGAAGGTAGGTATCCTTCTCACGCTGTGATTGTTGGATGAAGGATACTCTATATGAAAGGCCCGGGAGATGCCTGGCAAACCCTTGGTGTCTAATTAATGACTACTATCATTCAGGGCTGGAGAAGACTCAGAAAGTAACAGATTTGGGGGTGGGAGGAGATGAGTTCTGTTTAGGGAGTGTTGACCTTTAGATGTTTGAGGGACGTCAAATCATAAATATCACTTGGGCTGCTGGCGATGAGAGTGGTGCTGAAGGAGGGGTCTGGGGTAAATCAAATGGTCACCAACACCATGGGATTAGGCAAGATCACCCAGGGAGAGAATGTAGGAGGAGAAGGTTCCCAGGGAACTCCAACCCGGGAACAGAAGGCAGAGGGTAGTGAACGAGGAGAGCGAGGCGTTAGGAACGGCAAGATGTGGGGGGTCAGCCGCGCTACCTGTTGACTCAGGTCAAGTAGGAGGAACAGAAAGCGTCCGCAGCACGTGGCCGCATGGAGGCCGTGGGGGACTGTGTCAAGGGTGACGTGAGGGGAGCGGCTGGAGCCTCACGCAGACAAGTCCTCATGGAATGTCGACGGCGAGCAGGAGCAGAGAGGAGGTGTGTGGTGGGGTGGAGGTCAAAGTGGACATGGCCAAAGGTACAGTGAGGGGTACGGGTTTGGAAGGGGACAAGGGGGACTCCTGTCCAATGGTGTGATGTTCTAATGGCCCCTGTAGCGTGTCCAGTGGTGTCCACGTGAACTGTGAGGCAAAGCTGAGAACTGAAGGGGAAGGAAGGTGGAGGGTGGTGGCAGGAGCAAGAGGCTGTGGCGTCGCGCTAGGGAATCTGGGGACTGCCTGGCCGGGTGGCAGGACGGCGTCGAGGGTCTATTCGTGGCTCAGCGGTGGAGAAGGCAGATGGGGGAAGACGGGGGTATTCCGAGCTCCCGCTGGGGGCTGAGGTGTGAGACGAGCTGAGAGAAGACGGGATGCGGGCTGTGGCCCACAGCGGCTTTCGCTGGGATGTACTATGTCCGTGCAAAGTTGGAACCACCTAGAAGGTCAGAGCAGACGAGCAATCACGAAGGTGGAGGAAGGAGCGAGTCCAGAGCTGGTGGGAGGAGAGGAGAGGGCAGTGAGTGGGCACAGCAGTGATCGTGTGTGTTCGGCCCTCCCATGGGATGCGACTGGGGCAGGGGGACCTGGGCATGGGGTAGGGGAACAGCGCCCTCAGCAGACCCTAAGCAACGAAGCCTCTGTGCTGAGGGGAGGAGGCTGAGGATGGGGAGAGACCGGCGCATTCTTCCTGGAAAACATGCTGAAACAGAGAACGCTGCTGGCACCAGGAGGACGTGGGTGATGGGTTGGCCAACTCCAATCTTCCACTGCCCCGCCAGCAAGGAGAAGTCAATATGGACCCCGCCCAGGGGAGCTACAGGCAGCAGAGGCTGGAGGCTACGTGCCTCGCCCCACAGAGACCACTACAGAGCTGAGGATGCCCTCGTCGTCCCTGAGACGTCTTGGCACAGGGGGAAGCTGCCTGCCTGCGCAGTGCAACGCCAGGTGCAGACAGTTTGCACCCTACGTGGCATGGACTGCTGAGCCATGGGTTCAAATCCCAGCTCTATAAATTACTAGCTGTGTGACTTGGGGAAAGTTACTTAATCTCTCTGTGTCTCCATTTCTTTATGTTTCAAATGGGGACAATGTCAGGAGCCACCTCATCAGCCCACTGTGAGGATGAAATGAGTCCGTGTGTGTGAAGAACATAGTAAATGCTAAATGCACGGCAGCTGTTATGATAATCCTCAGTGGCACAGCCTTTGTGGAACACAGACCAGGAGCTACTGGGTTTCAAGGGCCTCAAGGAAAGGATGATGTCTTAGAACTGATTAAGGGAAAAAAGGAGGGGGGCCCATTTGGCCTTTGACTAGAGAACCCTAAACTGCCTCAAAATAATTCTCTAAGGCTTAAATAGAATGGTAGATAAATAAAACAATATACATAAATGCATAAGATAAATAAACACAAGCTCCATGCATGGTGAGGGCTCCAAAAATGCTAGCTCTCCGTCTTTCCAATCTGTAGTGACAACACTGATCTCACTGCTATTCGAGACTGATGTTCTGCCGGTGCCTGCCAGTGTGTGGACATGCTGGTTCTTACAAGATCAAAATGCTGCTCCTACCATTGGTGAAGAGCCACCTGTCCAAACCCCCCAAACGCCTACCTGCCACCTTGGCAGCTCGTACCCCTCTCTGCTGGGCCTCCCACAATCCAGCAGCTATAAGGTCAATACCCAGCACCACAAGCACCAGGACTCTGCTCCAGGGAATCTGATTGGCCCCTACCTAGACTTTACCTGGGGTTAACTATTTAGAAAATCATCTCTGCTACTACTATTCCTGCTGCTGCTGCTAATAAAACCTGTGTCTGATGCTGTGCGGGACTCATGTTAGAAACAAAGCAACCAAGGCTTGGAGAAGTAACTTCACTCACCCAACCTGTCAGAGAGGTTGGATCTGAGCCCAGACAGCCTGAAGCCAGGCTGTTACTCCTAAGCCTGTGTCGGGTGGGAGGACACAGGCAAGGATCAGACAGTGACGAACATTGGTGTACCACAACAGGTCAGCAAACAGCGAGTGTGGACTTGTTCTCCCAAACCCGGCTCATGCAAGCTGGAGACCACCCTTCCTTGAAGTGCCTGGCGTCACCGCCTCATACACTGTCCACCCTGAGATGCGGCCCTGCAGGGCAAAGCCGGGCACTTCCCACGAGCCGCCGGCTGACAGCTCTGGACAGAGAACCCCCCAACACACCCTGGTCCCCAAGTCTCCAACTGATTAACACTTGGCTGTGACTTTATTCTTAATTTTCAGGGTTGTCTGCTGACCTTGGCATGAAACTGAAGGAGATCCCCGAACAAGAGAATGTGGGAAATATAGCAGCTTTGAGAGAGAGAGAGGAGGAGGAAGGAGGAGGAGGAAGAGGAGGAGGGAGGGAAGAAGGAAGGAAGAAAGGAAAGGAAGGAAGGGGGGAAGGGGGAGAGAGAGAAGAAAGAGGGAGATTACCAGATCGCTGGACATTGGAATAGTGACCAGAGCCTCAGTCACTCACAGTCAATTTCAGACATTTGTCAGACACACACTAAGCACTTTTTGTGCATAGTCTCATTCAATCTGCACCAGAACCCCGTGAAGTTGATTTCAAATCCTTCATTCCCGCTGCTTTGTAAGGGTCTCAGTCATTCTTGCAAGTTTCCTGGAAGCAGACCCAAGTCCGTGAGCACGACTTACCCGCTTCCTGGAGCTCGCCTCGCCTCTTCCAGTCTAAAGAGCGAACAGAATATGCCTGATCAATAGATGGGGTCTCAACTTAACTAGGTGTCAGCCTGGGAAACTGTGAAGTCAAACAGCATTAGTGATTAAACCACATCCAGCTGTTCTCTGCTGCCCATCTCGGTAAGCGACAGAGGGTCAGCGGCTAGCTGTGCCGGCTGGCTCAGCTCGCTACAAACACGCGTGCGTCGACGCGTTCTGGCCCCGGAAGCCACTGCTGACTAACTCACTGGCCTCGGCGTGGCCTCCCTGGGCGTCAGATCCCTTGTCCTTAACACAAGCTGTGCCCGGCGCAGAGCCCACTGCCTGGGCTGGGGGGCACGAGTGAAGTGACATGGAGAGTTGGAAAGCAGGAGTCAGTGAGGTGCAGGTGGGTTGAGTCCTACACTGGAAAGAGCAGGCTGAGGGGCCGGCTCTTGCTACCTGTCCCTGCTGCAGGAAACTCAGCCATGGAGAAATACCTGAGCACCATCACCTGCAAAATACCATGCCTGTGGTCATTGTCCTTATTTCATCAATACCACATTGCCTTCTCTCTCCCTAGCTCAAAAGTGATGCACACATGCTAGTTCTCACTCTGCAGCACCCTGAGATAAATGGAGAGCTGGGGTGGCAGAGATGTGACGGAAAGAGTTGAGGGGTTTGGGAGCGTTTGCTGGGCAGCCCTGGGCAAGACCCAAGCACAGGCAAGGGCTGAAAAGCTTCCTTCTGACCCACCCACCGAGAGAGGTGAGGGCCGGGGAAGTGAAGGGCAGTTCTCTGCGGGGAGCACGGGAAGCTGGACCCAGTGGGAAAAGGATTCTGTGCCGGCTCACGTACACGCTAAGCCCTGGCAGTCAGCGCTCTCTTGGGACCCTGGAAAAGCCCATCCTTTCCCCCTGACATCGATTCAGAGCAACTGGCAACCTACTCATGGCTAATCCCGTTTCCTGGTGCCTTGGTATTGACAAAGGGGTGGGCTGGAGCAGAAAGAAATCACCCGATCCTGGGAGACACTACGCGAGATGTCTTTATCAACCAGCCTCCAGGGTCTGACACCACCTGTGCCTGGAAAGATGCCATTTCTGTGCCTAGGCTGATCTCAGCTGTGCTTAAGGAGATGCAAACCACCAAGGCAGCGGTTGCCTCTGGGCCACGAGATTGCTTTCCCAGGACTTTCAAATCTTCCCCAAGCAGCCAGCTGGTGCCCACCGCTTTTCCTCCACTGGTCAACCAACCTCTTCCTTGACGTCTTTGGAGCTGCAATCAATTATTCCCCAATTCCAGGATTATTCAACTGCTGTTGCTTTAGCAGTGTCTGGATAAAGAGTATACTATGATGACTAACTGGGATTTGATGTGAGACATCTTACGTCCAAATCCTGGCCTGCCAGTCTCCAGCCATGCTGCAGTGGACAAGTCGCCCCTCTGCAAAGTAGGAACAAAGTGATACTAACTCCAAGGTCATGTCATGCAGACCGAGGGGCTGCCTTTGGATTGCCTGCCACATAAACAGTGCCCAGTAAATATTCACTATTGCTATTATTGTTGGGAAATCTCTTTATCATTATTTTTATTTGTGTTTGTTTATTTCCACATGCTTACTGCACCTACTATGTAACCATCATCCTGCTAGGTACTAAGGTGGCTGCAAAGAAGGGCAAACCTGTTTCTCCTATCTGGTAATTCACAATCTAGTTGAAAGGATGAGTCAACAGAAGGGACCTACATTTAGTAAGCACCCACTGTATGCCAGGCATGTGTAATGCATACATGGTCCCATTGAAGCCTGGAGCAGCCTGCTGAGGTTTCATTATCTCCATTCTACAGCTGAGGATGCTGCAGTTCAAGAGGTTATGCCCCTGCCCACAGCGCCTCGTCTGGGGGTGAGAGTTGAGGTTTAATGTGAGACCCCCCACTCTCTCCCTTCCTTTCCCCTGACCCCCGTTCATGCTGCTCTGTGGGAAAGCCCCCCACCAGGAGGGGACAAACCCACCACAGTGAGGTCAGGGATATTTCTATTTTTTCTTTTGGGCAGCCCAGCATCCAGACAGACTTCTCATTTTGGCAGACCCCCAATTTGAGGGCCTTGTGTCCTCCCACCTTCCCAAGGATTTCCCTCCAGCCATGACCCCGATTCTCTTGAGCATTGTCCACTTCTCCCTCTCTGTGGGATCCTTCCAGGCTGTGTACAAAAATGTCTTAATAGCACCCGTTAAAAAACACTAAGAGGTATTGGCAAGGATGTGGAGAAATTGGAACCCTCGTACATTGCAGTACAAATGTGACATAGTTTAGCCACTGTGGAAAATAGTTTGGTGGTTCCTCAAAAAGTAAACATAAGAGTTATCACACGACCCAGAAATTCTACCACTAGGTATATACGCAAGCGAATTGAAAACAGGTGTTCAAACAAAAACTTGTGCATGAATGTTCATAGCCACCATAGTCACAATAGCCAGAAGGTGAAACAGCCCAATGTCTCCAGTGGATGAACGGAAAAGCAAAGTGTGGTCTGTCCATGCAGTGGAATATTACTCAGCCACGAAAAGGAGTGACACACTGATCCGTGCTACAACATGCATGAGCCTTGGAAACATTATGCCAAATGAAAGAAGTTAGACACAAAAAGTCACATTTTGTATAATTTCATTTATATGAAATGTCCAGAATTGGCAAATCCACAGAGACAGCCAGAAGATCAGTAGTAGCTCAGGATTATGTGGAGGGGAAAGGGTGCAGGTGCTTAATGGATGCGCAGCTGCCCTCTTGGAGTGTTGAAAAGGTTTTGGAACTAAACAGAGGTGGAGGTTGCACAACACTGTGGAAGTACTAAATGCTGCTGAATTGTTGACTCTAAAATGGTTAAATTTATGCTATGTGATTTCACCCCAGTTAAAAAAACCACAAACTTTCTTTGATCTCATGGCCTCCTGTTACGCTCCATTTCCCTGTGTCCTGTTACAGTAAACAATCCCAAAGAGAATTAACTGTCCCCACGTGGCCACCTTCCATTCTCCCCTCAGTCCCTGCCAATAAGGTCTGTGACGCCACTACAGCTGCTCTTACTGAGGACCTCGATGATCCGCATCTTGCCAGAGTCTGCAGTCAATTCCCTACAGCCTCCCAGCAGCTTTGAGGAGGTTGACCACTCCTCTTCCTTCTGGGTCCTTCTTTCTAGAAGCTTCCTTTCCTGGCTTCCAGACACCATGCTGCCCCTCACCTACCAGACCTCTCATGGTGGAGCGTCCTAGGGCTCAGCACAAAGGCCTCTTCTCTTCTCTGCCCACACTCCATGGATGACCTCATTCAGACTTGTGGCCTTGAAACCATCCATTTGTTGCCGAATCCCAAATCTATCCCTCCGGCTTGGACGGACCCGTCCCCTGAGACCCAGACTCACATCCACCTGCGCAGGCAGTGCCCTCGCTTCGCTAAGACGCTCCTCAAACGTAGCAGGTCCCAAACTGAACTTCTGCTGTCCCTGCCCAGATCCTCTCTTCGACCACTCCCCCACCCCCACCCATCTCCGGCCACAAAAGTACCCAGCGCCCCACCCCCTCCCCCAGATGTGTCTTTCCAGCAGCGACTCCCTGCGGCAAAAGCCAGGCATTGCCCACCCTGCGTGGAGCTTCCAGTGGCTCTCTTAAGATTCAGCTGAGCTTGCTCTTCCCTCGGCCCAGGCTCAGCAGTGTGGTTGAGGCAAGAAGAGCAAGGCCTTGGCAGCCCCCCACCTGGGTTCTAATTCTGGCTTTGCTGCCAACCAGCTATGTGACTTCTCAGTGGTGAAGCCATGCCTGCCTCTCCAGGCTCCTCCACCCTGCCTTCCTGTCTCCCAAGCACCCACGCTCCCCCCACCCCAGGGCCTTTGCACCTGCTGCTCCTTCTGCCCAGGAAATCCTTCCAGAACCCCTACGTCCTGCCTCACCCTCATCCTTCAGGTCTCACCTCAAATGTCTCCTTCTCGGAAATGCTTCCCCTCAGCACCCTAGCTGAACCGAACCCACCCCACCCCAAGCGCCTCCCCCTCTGTCCCTCCATCCCTCTCTCCCTCTCCTTCCTCTTGCTTTCCTCCTCTTCCTCCCCTCCTTCTTCTTCCTCTCTCTCATTACCTTTTTTATCTCACTTGTCCATTGGTTTTCGAGTTCCTGTCCTTCTTCCCATCCAGGATTTAACTTCATGGGGACAGGGACCTTGTCTCTTTCCTCCATTCCTGCCTCCCCGGTGCCAGGAACAGTGCCCAGCACATAGTAGGCATTTAATGGATATTTGATTACTCACCACCTGCCTGACCAGAGAAGCCAAAATGCCAGCTGAGGCCCCTCCTGCCCTTGGAAACTTCGGGTGAGAGCACACAGCCCAGCCTCCGCCACCGGGGGGTGAGCCCAGTCCTGGACCTTGAGTCTGAGAAATGGGCAGGACCATCTAGGAAGTGTTGGCCGCATGGGGCCTGCCCGTGAGTCTGGCAGTAAGTGCTGAGTGTCCTTCAGGGTGAGGGTGGGACCTCCGCCCTAGGCGTCTTCTGCGGGTTTCCAGAGCCGGGATCTGCAACCTCCCCACTGACCTGGTCCTGAGACTCCCTCTCTCCGCCCCTCGCGCTGCTTTCCCTCCTAAGCCCATCAGGGATCCATTGCTTTAACCACGAATGCACCTGCCTGAAACCACCTATATTAACATAATGTAAAGCCATAACGTATAAATAGTAGTAAAATTCTGACTTCCGTAAGAGTATAGATATAGTCAGAAGTTAACCAGCTATTGTGGCCTAACTTCCTTGTTGCTATACCTGCTTACTTCTTAACGGCAAGTATCCTCCCTGACAGGTGCAAGATTTGTGACTTCCCCAACTGCTTCTATAGATAACATTGCTATTGTAAAGCCTAACACTGGTCTTTGAGATACTTTTCAGACTCTGCATTTGGGGGACCCACTGACGTCAGCTGGACCCATGAACAGGTGTGGGAACAGATTCAACAAGCCTTGAGACCTCTTACCCAGGAAATCTCCCAAATGAGAAGAGAATCTCCGCTTCCCAACCCTATGAGGTCATCCCCAGCCAATCATCAGACCCAGTTCCCTAGCCCTTTGTTCACCATACCACCTTTAAAAAGCTTAGCCCCAAAATTCTCGGGGAGATAGGTTTGAGAAATTACTCCCATCTCCTCGCCTGGTGCCTTGCAAAACAAAACTCTTTCTCCACTGCAACCCCTGCTGTCTCAGTATATGGGCATTCACTGGGCCGTGGGCAAGGGACTCAGCTGGGCTGTAACATGCCCAAGTGGCTCCTTTGAGCTGTTGCGTTCAGGCCACCCAGACGACCAAGCAATTTTGCCGTGGGTCAGAACTGATATAAATTTGACACCTTGGGTAGAAAAACAATTCAGAATCACATGAATCCCTTTTGAGAGGGAAAAGCCAATAAATGCAAATGCAGCACTTGAGATCCCCTCAGAATTTCAGCCATCGGAAAAGTGGATTTGAATGTCCTAAGATTCAGACCCTCCTCCTTGCTCCTCAGTTGGGTTTAAGCAGGAAGAGCAAGGCCTTGGCACACACACTGACCCAGGCTCAAACTCTGACTCTGCCACCAACCAGCTGTGTGACTTTAGGCAACTCAGTTAACGTCTCTGGGCTCAGCTGCCGTACCTGCAGCACAAGGATGACAACACAGCCCCGTGTAGGGATTATGACTGAAAACGAAAGAGTCACACCCAGTTGAGGTCTATCAAGCCAAGACTTTAAGGATGCACCCGGAAAAGCACAGCCCACAAAGTATCTGCTGTGGACGGGGCTCTCCATAGATGAGGTGGAGGATTTCACGTTTAAAGGAAAAAGGGGGTGTGCAGGAAAAAGGGAGGGGTGAAGGAGGTGAGCAGTGAGGCAGTTGATGGTATTCTTGTGAGCTTCTCTCTGGTGCCCAGTAAATCTACATCAGATAAAATTGTAACAGAGTAGTCGCCCCTCCTCCCATAGATGTGGAAGCATCAAATTGAGGCTGGGGAATATGTAACAGGGAATGGCCTGGAAAAAAAATGGCAAAAATATTTTCTGCTCTTTGAAACTTCCCCCACTCTTTTTAGGAACTGAAACCCGCATCCCTGCCTCAGGGCGGTGGTTGGGAGGAGCTGGGAGAAGGCCCTTTGCTTTTGGATCCCTGGGCTGGTGGAGTTCACAGGCTTTGTGTTTGGTGGAGACCGGATGATTAGAATACTTAACCATAATAGCCTAGAACCGAGGGGCCCTCCCTTTAAAAGCTCTGTATTTCTGCTTATGTTCAAGAAATGTGGACTTTGAGACAAGAAGATCTGCCATTTTTCCTCCTTTGCTGGCAAAGTAATAAAAACTCTCTTTCCTCCTCCCCAAACCACTTGCCCTTGTTCTTCTGATTTGGCCATGTGGACAAGTGCCCAGCTTTCGGTAACAAAATGAACATTCAAAAAAAGAGCCGTAGAGGAAATAGTCGATGTTGTGAATCTTCTCAGGGTGGGCAGAAGAGGGATCATATCTCTACCTTGATTTGCATCTGTGGAGATAAACTTATAATCCACATTTAAGAGTTCATTCAGGCTACAGTCCTAAGGTTATAATTAACATGCACTCATTTTATAGGGGCTATACATCTTGAAGGGTTTTTTCTTGGGGGGGCGTGGAAGGAAATAAATATTTTAATCCACAATGCATTTCTTTGTCATATTTTGAGATGGCTACGGGCAAACAGGAGTATGCTGTAAGGCTGTCTAGGTGGGGAGGCTGGGGAGAGATTTGCATTTGCAGAGAATCTCTGTTAAATGCAGCCAGGCCCTGCCAATATGATCTGGGACTGGTCTGCAGAGAGTCAGGCACCCTTAAATGTCTGCATAAAAACGTTTCCCTGAGGGCTGTTATCCTGAGGTTTATCTGCATAACGAGACCGACTTGCCAGCCAGGCTCCCTTTCTCCCTCCCCTATCCGGTCCAAAGAGAAAAATCCTGTTCAGCCATTTTCTAAGCCGCTTTATTTCTTAAAAGAGGAGCCCTGGGCCTCACAGGGGAGAGGACGGCAGTGCCTGTGTGACTCAGTTCTTGGGCTCAGTTCTCCCTTGCGGTGTAAAGAATTTTGGGGAGTCCTGAGATTTTTATTTTTCCTTTACAGGATTAATAATAATGTGTGGACGTAATACCCAACACCTAGCAGAGACTTGTAAATTGTAAATATTTTTAATATGTATAAGTTGAAGGAGCTCAGGAAATTTCACCCCAAAATATGACTCATTGCTATAAAGACTATTTTGAATTAAAGGTCCTTCTAGGTTAACAGGCATTGGAAGGGACTTTCCCTCTATCTACATAAATGGGACTGACCCATCAAAAGAACAATTGATTTCCCGTCCCGTCCCTGTTATCTCAGTATATTGCAGGAAAAATGATCAAGAACGGAACCAGACCTGGCCCAAATCGCTTTCAACATAATACCTGTCTCTCAGGTTAATTTACAAGTCAATCTGTTCCCCCCATCCATTCATTCTCCAAAGTATCTATTCATCCTCCCTAGTGACCATTTATTGCCCCTAAACAGAATAACTCAGATTCCTCCTCTCCCCCTCCCCTCTAAAATGAGGGTATATGAACTACTGGACCCCACTTGGATATGGAGTAATCACTCTGTGATTCTCCTCGTGGGCACAGTAAATAAATCTCTTTCCCTTATTAATCATCCTTATTGTGAGTTGATCTTTCAGCAAACCTTCTGGGGCGAGGGGGAAGTTTCCCCTCACCCCCACAAGGCCCAAGCAAGTCTCAACAACTTCACTGTTCCCAGGAGACTAAGCACATGGTTTAGATGTCAACAGAAAGGATCTGGTCAGCTTGGATTTTTTAGACCTGGAAAGGTACATGTAAACTATTTTGCAGAATGGACCCCTACAGGGAAAGAACCACAGACAACATCTGCTTTGAATGGGCAGAGGGTGGGATACAGAGAATGAGGGAGCACAGAAGACAGTAGGCACTACTGTTAGCCACATTCACAGATGAGACACTGAGGCATAGTGTGGTTGGTAATTTGTGCAGAACTGCACAATGAATGAGCAGCTAAGCATGTAGGTGTGTCCAAGCAATTCCAGGAAGGCTTCCTGGAGGAGGTGATGCATAAGCACAGAAAAAGAAAGGGCAATCCTGCTGGGATATTGTAACAGAGTAGCCGGCTATCCTCCCATAGCTATGGAAGGGTAATATGGACAAGGCAGATAATGTAACAGAAGAAATGGCTTGAAAAAATGGCAGAAATATTTTATGTCTCTTTAGAACATCCCCTACTCCTTTTGGAGGACTAGTACCTGCCTCAGGCCAGTGGTCGGGAGGGGCAGGTAAATGTCTTTTGTTCTTTGTGCCACAGGAGATGGCTCAAGGGAATTATCTGGGCACTGGTTGGGAGATCATTTTAGCCAAAGATGGGATTAATCCCTGCGGAAGTCACGAGATTGTCTTAGTCAAAGACGGGATTCATCAGAACCTCTAAAAGCTCTGCACTTCTGCTCAGAAGCAGGACGCTGGTACTTTGAGACAGGAGTCTGCCAACCTCCTCATTTACTGGCAAATTAAAAAACTCTTCTTTCCTTCTCTTCAAACCACTTGTCCTTGTTCTTCTGATGTGGCCTTGGGGACTAGTGCTGAACTTTCAGTAACAGTATGGCTTGGCCAATTGGAGGCTGCTTGAATAGGCAGACATTTGCAAGGCTACGGGGAGACCCCAAATCTGACTTCCTTCTTCCTGTCAATGGAAAAGAAGCCAAACTCTGTAAAATAATTTAAAGAGGTTTCTTCTGAGCCAAATATGAGGAGCATGGCCTGGAGCCATGCCCAAGAAGCCTTGAGCAAGTGGACTCACTGTGGTTGGGTTACAGCTTGGTTTTATACATTTAAGGGATTTAAGGGAGACAGGAATTACAGGTAAAGTCATAAATCAATATATGGAAGGCATACACTGGTTTGGCCTGAAAAAGTGGGACATCTCAAAGGCGGGGGTGGGGGGAGGTGGGACTTACAGGTTATAGGCGGATTTAAAGACTCTTTGACTTGTAATTGGTTAAAGAAATGCTTTGTCTAAAGGCTTGGAATGTTTTAAGTTGAGATAAGGAAGTCCGTTAATCAGAGACAAGCCACTAGACATATATTTATTATATAAATTGAGGACCTGTAGGTTTGTCTTGCACAGCCTTAGGCCTGTTGATGAGTTACAAAGGACATCTCCAAGAAGGGAGGGGGCGTGATGAGGCGTGTCTGACCTCCCTTCTCATGGCCAGCAACTCAGCTTTAGGGTATTTCTGGTGTTCCCTTGGCCAAGAGGGGGTCCATTCAGTCAGCCGGTGGGGGGGAGCTTTAAGATTTTATTTTATTTCATATCCCCTACCACTTTGCAGTGCCTGGTCACCAATGACCAGCAGGCTACCCCCGCACCCCCTTCAGGCTCCAGGGGCGAAGCACCTTCCTGGTTCTCCTCCTGCCTTGCCTGCCAAATTCTCCTTTAAGGATTCCTCCTCCTCCTCTTCCTCTTCCTCCTCACCCCCTTCTCTCTGCAGTCACTCCCCAGGCAGCTCACCCAGCCTGTGGACCTGATCCCACCTGTGTACTGAGGACGCCCACACTTATATCCCAGCCCAGACCCATGTCCCACCTTCCTAAAAGGAACCTCAGACTGAATGTGACCCCGTGAAGCTGATGAAGAGGTTCAGTCAGTTCCTGGAGGAGTTAGGACTGGAAGACAGCCATCTGCCCCGGGCCAGAGCAGTCACTGGGACAGTGGTAAGCATTTCAAACTCACTATGTCCTCAGCCCCTTCCAAACCTGCACCTCTGCAGTTGTGCCCTTCATGGTGAATGGCATCACCGTTCTACCCGCTGGCCACACCCTCTGATGGCTCCTGACCCTGAGGGTCACATACCCTGTTCCTACCTTCTCTTCCCCCTGCCTCTCCAGCAGGGCCCATGGGCGTTGCGTGCACTCCTGCCTCTGCTGCTTGCAGTTCTCCTGCCTGCAACACCTCGCCCCAGATATGCAAGGGGCCTACTCCCCTCTGACTCACCCATGTAAAATGCAGCCCCATCACTCTCCCTATCTCCTGCCCTGACTTGCTATTGTGATGGCACCAACCACCACCTGATGCATGTTCGTTACATATTTTTTCCTCTGTCTTCTCCTGCTAGAATATGCAGCCCAGAGAGCTGGGATCTGGTCCTTGTGCTGATGACGCTCCACACTTCCCTGGCTTCAGTCTCCAGCCTTCTCTGCCCGGCTCCGGCCCTGGGAGGCTGCACTGGCTGTCAGCCCAGCAGAGGCACCAGCAGGAGATCAGGGGGTGGGAAGAGAAAGAGCCTGGGGGTTTCTTGTCTGCTCCCTCCCTGCAGGGCGCCACCCCTCAGTGGGCTCCCCACACGCTCCATCCTTCTCTTGCTTTCTCTCTGCTGCTGGGAGTCTGTCTGTCCCTCGTTTGTTCCCTTACCCCCGCCCACCCTCTGCAAGCCTCCCCGCAGTCAGGCCTCAGGATTAAAACCATCTGGAGCGAATCCTCTTTCCTCCTGGAACCCTGGCTCAGCCAACCTGTCATGGTCACTGCTGCGTCCAGCACCCAGGAGAGAGCCTGGGACGTAGTAGGTGCTCGATACATATTTTAAATTATTTAATTAGCAGAAAAAAGATGGAAGGAAATCCATATGCTACTTAAAGGAACGACTAGAGGAATGGACGGAGCACACCACTTTGATTACTTGAAGGAAGGAATGGATTCAGCAGAAGAGTGAACTCGCGTGGAAGCATAAATGGAGAAAGAAAAGAACAGAGTCTTTTGGTTCATTTTAATTGTACGCTCAGCGAGAGTGCTTGTCACAGAGGGAATAGCCTGAAAAAAAGGCAAAGAGATGTTTTCTGTCCTTTAAAACTTCTGCCAGTCTTCCTGAGAACTGAAGCCCGCACCCTGCGTCGGGCAGGTGGCCGTGAGGGGCCTGGGGAAGCCCCCAGGTGGGCGGCGGAGGTCACAGGCTTGTCCTTGGCAGAGGTGGGGCGATTAGAACAGTTAACCACGACGGCCCACGGCTGAGGGGCCCTTCCTTTAAAAGCTCCGTGTTGCTGCTGATGTTCGGGAAAATGTAGATTTTGAGACGAGAAGTTCCGCCATTTTCCTCCTTTGTTGTCAAAGTAATAAGCTTCTTTTCTTCTCCTCAAACCACTGTTCTTGGCTTTTGGTAACATTCTGAATACTCGCCCATCTCCTGTGCCCCTAGGTTTAGATCACAGGACCTTGCTCCTGGCCAGGTGGATGGAGGTCCTGAGATGCCCTTGGCCTTGGGGCGCCCAGCTGCCAGCCCCACCTTCCGGCCTGGCTCTGCACTTCTGAGGTTGTGCAGGAACATTCAGGATTGCTCTCTGCCCAGAAGCAGCAAAGACTGTGGCCCCGCTCAGGCAGAAACCCCATGGCCCTCACCTCTGTATCAAGGACAGGGAACTTTGAGGGGCTTCTCCAGCAGGAGGGGAACATCCTGCTAAGCAGGGGTGCCTTCTGGGACTGACAGCTCTTCTGGACTGCTTCGTTCACGCTGCTTCCGGGCAGCAAAGAGTCATTTCTGTGGTTTTGTGGCAACTCCTCCAAGAGTAGAGAACACAATGGGTTGGAGGGGAGATCTACAAGCAACTTAGGCTTCCTAGGTGGGCAGTTGCCCTCTGGGCCTGCCAAGCCTTGGGCCAGGGTAAGGGGACACAGGAGAAAGAATGAAGAAGCAAATCTAAGTGCTACTGGGCCAGAAGGTCACCAGGAGATGGGGTGGACAGACATTGGGGCTGCTGCCCCTTTCCTGTTTGCTGAGAAGCAGCTGCTGGGATGGCTGCGTGAGCAGAGGCCATGGGGGAGGAACATCCACCGAGGGACTGTAGCGGGGAGGGCAGTGTCTCTGACAAGGTCAAGGAAGCCAAGTCCTCCCTCTGGGCAGAGGCAAAAGGGCAGAGTCAAGAATGACAAACTCCAACTGATGTCACTGTTTGCCCAGACCAGCTGAGTTTGATCGCCTTGTTCAAGGTTGCTGGCCCTGAATGAGCACCTGGGGCTATAGAGGGCACAGCTGCCCTGCTAGGCCCCTGCTGGGCTGAGAACAGCCACAGGCCAGCGTGCAAATGGACACCTAGTTACTGTGCTTTGCCAAACAGGCTTTCCTCTGGGAAAGAAACTCATCCATCCATTCATTCAACAAAGGTTTCCTGAGGACCAACTAAGTGTCAAGCCCTATGTTAGTTGCTGGAGATACAGAAATGACTCAGATAAAGTCTCTCCCAGAAGGAGCTCACACCCATGGGAGGGAGATAGACACACAAACACTGTGGAACGTGTTCCTTTATTCACTCAACAAACATTTACTGAGTGTGTACTGTGGTCCACACATTATTTTAGGCACTGGGGATGGAGCAGAGAAAAGACACAGGCAGAAGTTCCTGTCCTCATGGAGCCCACATTCTAGAGAGAGGAGACAGGTCAGACAAAAATACGTGTGTAATTGGCACAGTATATCAGAATGTGACACGGGCTATGGAAAACCATAAAGAAGAGGGACGCGGGGCTGGGGTCATAGTGGGAGGGGATTGCAAAATTTTTAAAGATGGTTCTGGAAGGCCTCCCTGGCAAGGTGATATTTGAGCAAAGACAAAGGGAGAATGGGCCATGTGTTAGGACAGCCACCAGCAGGAGAGGCTGTGGTAACAGGCAATGGGCTTCCACCCCCCTGGCAGCCCAGAGGGAGCATCCCTGGGTTTGAAGGGCAGGAGATCCCCAGCAGCACAGCCAGAGAGAAGGGCTGGGAGGGCCTGGGCACTGCCTATTCGGGGGATGGTGACAAAGCCGGTCGGCTGCAGAGCCTGTGAGCGTGTGGGGAGAGGGATGGGAGAGTTTTCCAGAGAGGGAGGCCGGCCCACAGAAGGGACCAGCCCGGTGACTTGGACCCGAGCCTGTCACAAGGGGTTTGCTCTGAGAGGTGGGATGGCAGAGAGACAAGAGGCTGAGATGCTGACACTAGATATCTCAGGTTCAAACCCCAGTTCCACCTGTAGCCCTGGGACCCTAAGCAAGTCATTGAAGCTGCATGAGCCTCAGTTTCTTCCCTATCTGTAAAATGGGAAGAATAACAGAACCCACTTCCAAGGGCCGCGCACCTTAGAACTGTGTCTGCATTCGTATGGCTCTGAGGCAGCGTGCAGGGTGGGCTCCTCCGTGGGGATGAGGGGCCGGACCAGGCTGGCAGCAGGGAGGTGCAATTGAGAACTGGAGGACGAGAGCTTTTGAGGTTCTTGCCACACTTCCCAGAGTAGGACCTTTTATATAAAGACCATTTATCTCTTTATTGGACGTGTCATTCCCGAACACCAGCCATCTTCCAGAGGACAGGCTAGAGATACAGGTTTGGTTCTGCCCTCCTGGGTTTGCAACATGGGGCAGGGCTTGACCTTTGAGAAATGTCAAACACCAGAGAGGACAGTGACAGTGAGAAGCCAGTCATTGGCATCACTTGGAAAGTTTCTTAAAAACAGATTTCTGACCCCAGCACAGACCCACTGAATTGGCAAATCCAGAGGAAAGGTCTAATGAGCTTTCATTTTAATAAGTGTCCTGGGTGATTCTAATTATCAGCAAAATTGGCAAACATTGATCCAGCACAACTCTTTCTTTTTGCAGGTAGGAAACATGAGGTCCAGAAATGGCAAGGACTTGCCCAAGAGAGCACAGCCAGTGTGCAGCCAGGAGGAATTGGAAACCAGAGCCCTCGGCTTCCTTGCCTATATCCATTTCCTCTGGCTGCTTTAACAAAGTACCACAAACCACATGATTTAAAACAGAAGAAGTGTATTCTCTCACAGTTCTGGAGGCCAGAAATCCAAAATCAAGGTAGATGTTTCCCTCCCTCTTCCACTTCCCAGAATTACCCACTGCAACCAGGCTGAGAGCACAGCAGTGAGTGGGCAGGTATGGAACTCTCCAGATGTCCACACCTGTGCCTTCTAGGCAGAAAATATTGGAGGTTCTAGGAAGAGGGGCTACTCGCCATCCTGCGATCTGTCTGAACCGAGCCTTCCTGCAAGTTGCAGCCCAGGGAACACTCCTGCCAAATGCACCCTGGCACCGGGTATTCGTCCTGCCTCTCTCTCATTCCTATCCTGGGGAACCCGCTGGAGGTGCTCAGAGAAGCCTGACCTCCTCACACTGAGCTTCCCTCCAAGACCCCCCAGTGCACCTGACATTGCAGCCTCTGCGCCCCTGCCTGCCCTGACGTGAGGCTCGGGGTCGTTCATCAAAGTCCCATTGATCAAGGACATCCTCGATGAATCCTTGCTGGCCAGCAGCCTCCCAGTCCCCTCTACTGAGCAGGTCTGTGGGTGTGTCCACTCCTCCTGAGTTTGCCTTGACCTTTGTACAATGGGAGGCTCCTTCATGCCCTCCGGAGTACCAGGGCCAGGTTGGCTGACAGGGATGTAGATTTTCTGGGCTCATCCCTTGGAATTCTGAGTTGGTGGATCTGGGATGGAGCAGGGCATCTGAATTTACCACGGCCCAACTCTCCTCATCCCTAGATGGTCCAGATGCGAAACCTCCAAGCAAACCATCAGCTTCTCAGTGTTTCCCAGATGTCAGTCTTAGCTTGCCACCGATATGCTGCTTTAAGTAGTTTTATCTAGATTTTTACTTAGTTGTGCCCTAAGTCAGTGGTTCTTACCCTGGCTGCTCGTTAATGCCACGTGGATGTGCCAGCTGAGTAGCACAGTGGGCGCGTGCTGGGCCCATTAATGCCACATGGAGAGTGTTGTATAAAATCCCACAGCCAGGCTCCTCTCTGGATGACAGATTTTTTTTTTTTAAATCTCCCTGGGCAGTTGAAAGTGGCATTGGTTAAGGACCACTACCTGTAGTAATAATATGTTGAAATCTAATAGATATTAAAACACACACATGAAAACACATATATATACATATATATATACATGAATACCAAAATAAAAACATGCTTCTGTTGGTCAAAGGATACAAAGTTTCAGTTTGACAGGAAGAGAGGTTTTCCTTCTGTCACACAGATGGCTACCATAGTTCATAATAATGTCTTGCATATTTCAAAATTGCTAAGAGTAGATTTTAAGTGTTCTCACCACAAAAAAATGATAAGTATGCAAGGTGATGGATATGTTAATTAGTTTGATTTAATCACTGTACATTGTACACATATATCAAAATCCTCACATTTACCCCATGTGTTAATATACACAATTGTTATTTGTCAATCAAAAATAAATAAATAAATAAATAAATAGAATATTCTGTATGACACTATAATGATGGATACATGTAACTATGCATTTGTCCAGCCCATAGAATGTGCCACACCAAGAATGAACCCTAATCTACACAATGATCTTTGGGTAATTAGGATGTGTCAATGCAGGTAACAAATGCACCACTCTGGTGGGGGATGCTGATAATGGGGAGGCCATTCGTGTGGGGTGGGGAGGAGGCATATGGGAAATCTCTGTACCTTCCTCTCAATTGTTCTGTGAACCTGACACTGCACTAAAAAGGAAAACATGATCATCCACAAACAACCAAAAGCCATCCTGGCTTCCATGTTTTGAGAAACCCTGAACAAGATGCTAAGGCCTTTCCCGTCTCTCTGGTCGGAGGCTGGGAAACGGCAGAATCCTTCCTGAGCCCCTCATATGCACTTGCCTCTACCAGGCCATTTCACGTGTGTGACCACACAGTGCCCAACAGCGACCCTCAGCAGGAGGTCATTGTCAGCCCCATTTTACAGATCTGGAAACCGAGGCTTAGAGGTGCCCAAAGCCGACTGTTCTAAGAGAAAATTAGTTGCAGAGAACTCAACCCTGGCCACACAAATCTGCTTTCTACCATGTCAGCAGCAGAGCAGTGAGTGGCCCTGCCTTCCAAGGGGGTTGAGTTGAAGAGCTGGGACATTTGTACACCAGTTTGTGACATCAGCTAGGCAGAGGCTTTCCAAAGGACTGCACATCGCTCTGCAGACAGTCTAGTTTTACAACTCTCACTCACATTGTTGACTCCCTCTCGTTTCTTCAAGATTAGAAAAAAGGAATAAAGTTTCACTACTATCAGAGAAGCCAACCTTTAATCAGCATTATAAAGATTAGGTTTTTCATTATTCAGTTGTTTGCATGGCAAATAGGCTGGCCCGTGACCTTCAGCCTAATTGCATGAAAGCTGTGCACGGTTTGAAAATAGGCTGCGTTATTTACTGATACAATCTAATTAGCTTCAAATTTCCAGACCAGCTTTAGATCAATGAGATGCATTGTGTGTTCTGCAACATGAGTAAGGAGACCCTTCTGCCTGACAGCTCTGTGTTTAGAGGTTGACTCTTTGAGGGGCTTCCAGAGCATCATCTGAATGGCACAGTAGGATGCTAGAAGAGATCCCCGAAATTCATTTTATTTTTAAAGAGAGCACAGTGAATGTTTCTGGTTATGAAATTCTAGAATGTCTGTCCTAGCAAGTAAGGGACCAGAGAAATCATGTTGCAGGAATCCTTCGTTTTAGAAATCAGGAAACAAAAAACTCAGAGTGAAGTGGCCGGTTAGCAGGGCTGGAGGAAGATGTCTGGTATCTTGAGGCTGTCTCCATTCTAGATTCTGAGCACTGGGGATACAGAGATGATAGGGGCAAAGAGGGTGCTGGAAATGAGGCATGCAGCTGTGTTGTTTGATGTTCACCCATTCGTGTATTCACTTATTCACTCATTGATTCATTCATTTGTTCATTCAATGGTGTGTATTGAGCACCTACTCTGTGTCAGGCCCACCCTATTCTAGGCATTATGGACCCAGAGCTGACAAGGCAGAAAAAGTCCCTGCCCTCCTGGCCTTTACACACAAGTGGGGCATCAGACACTAAACAACCACGTACTTAAATTGATATTTGGTATGATTATGGCAAACTCTAGAAAGTGGTACAAGGTGGTAGAAGAGGAAATATCAGGAAATTCTAACCTAATCGGACAAGTGATAATTACCTGGGCACGTGTGGATGTGCAGCAGGGGGCGGGTGGTCAGTCCAGGCAGAAGGAGAGGCAGCAGAAAGGGAGGGGCTGGAAGGAGCTTGTGTCCGAGGGTTTGAGAGACCAGTGTGGCTGGAGCCCACTGTCATGGGACTGGGGGAGGCCTGCCTTGTGGACAAGTTTAGAGATGTGTGATTACAGCCTAAGAGCAATGGAATACACTGATGGTTTCTAAATTTGAGCAGGGGCTTGGGGGATGATCAGGTCAGTTCTTTACAAAGGTCTTCTGGCAGGCATGGGGAGATGGGCTGTCAGGGTTGGGGGAGATGGGAGGGTGGTGACAAAATGAAAACAAAGAGACCCAATTTGGCCCATATGAGAGATGATGGAGGCTTAGACCAGGGTGAGGCTCCTAATAGTGAACTACTGCTAAGGTGGCTTCAAGGATCACAGGAGATAAGACCTGCTGAGTCCTTAGCACACATGGTGCCTGGCCATGGTTGACGCGAGACCATGTAGCTACTGTCATTACCAGCCTGTGCTGTCCTCAGACCCTCAGACCACACTGGACAGTTGTTGAGCATTATCCTCTTTCAAAACTCTCCAGGCAGCACCTTGAAGGAAGTGTGTGCAGCAGGCAGCACGTGGACTTTGGCTTCAGAGATGTGGCGAGGTTGCAGTTCTGATGACTTAGCTATGACCATGGGCACTTTGTATAACCAAGGTGAGCCACGATTCCTTTTTTCATAAAGAGCAATTTGAATCTCTCTTTGCAGGCAGAGTGCTACAATGAAGTAAGATGCATGGAAAGTCAGGCACCGCGGAACTGTCCACTAAACCTCAGTCCCCCACCTCACGCCATTGGTAGCACACACCCCTCTCTCCACCCCTTCCCATGCCGAGGAGTCTCTAAATGTCCACCTCAATCCCCTCCTTTTGTCCTGAGCTCCATGGAAATAAGATTTCTGCTCTTGGATTCCTGTTATGACTTACTTGAGTCTGTTATGGTGGATCACGTTACTGGAGAGAGCAGAGTGTCTTGCAGCAGATGGGATAAGTAAGCTATATGCTCACTGTTGTCCCGCCCTGTCTACCACCCTGTGCTCCCCGCTGCCCTTCCCTGCCAGACACTCGCTGCCTCATCCTGGACCACTTCCTTCCTACTCAGACTGCTTCCCAGCACACTCACCCCTCAAAACTTAGGCTCGGTCCTGCCTTTTCCAAGAAATCTTTGATATTCTACCAAGAAATCTTGTGGATAAGGGACTGTGTTTTATAAATGGAGAAACCAAGCTTAAATCCCTTGATATCCATAATCAGGTCCACATCCTTCAGCAGAATATAAACAGCCCTCATGTCTTGGCCTCACTGTCTTTTTCTAGCCTATATTAACCAAGAAGAAGCAGGTACAGAGTTTTTGAAGCATTATTCTCCCACCCATGGCAAACGTTATCAATAAATCGTACTACTTTTCCCAGTGGGTCCAGATACAGCCTCAGAATCCTTCTCAACACAGCAGTACAAGGGTTCAGTGGAAGCCAGGGGTCCGGGCTGCCCGGTGAGGTGCCACTTGCCAGCCCTCGCTGCCAGCTCGATCCTGCTATGGGAGCACACCCGGGCCCTCTGTGCATTCTCCCACTGCCCTGCCTTCCCCACCCGTCCCCACTGCCTCGTCCACGTGTTGCCTCCTTCCTGAGTTCATCCAACATAGCCAGGCCAAACAAATGATTCCGCCCTGCCAACCCGGGACTCTGTGCCTGCGGCTGCCAGCGCCAAGGGCTGATAGATGTCAAGTGACTCAGGAAGGAACTCAAAATGGCAAGCCCATCCTTTATTGACTTGCTTTCTTCATCATCAGAGAGGCAGTGACAATAGCAGAGGAGGGGGGAAAGGAAAATGGTATAGGTTTCATCAAGAGCAAGACATCCCGTAGCCCGGCTTCCTCTGAACGTTTGGTATTCTCACAACACGCATGTGGAAAAGCCCCTGCGTGGCTGAAGCCTTTCTCCACGTCCAAGGGGAAGACCCTTTCTTGTCGGTTGTCCCAATATGGCCATTCTCTGCTTTAATGAGCAAGATCTCTGCTCTACCTTATCCCCTAATTTGTTCACTCAGCAATACCTACAGCGTGCCCGGCCGGCCTGGGTGGGGAATGGGGACACGGAGGTGTCAAGCCAGTCTGGCTGTGCTTGTGGGCTGACATCCTGGTGGTGCCACCTGAAATCCAGGGTGAGGTCGTCCAAAGTGTTCCCTTGAAGAGCCACAGGGAACCCATTCTCAAGCCCCAGGGCTTACAGCACCCCACGCCCTGCCACCCCACAGAGGGCTTTCCGCATGAGCCGCTTTTCTCCTGCTCTATCCCCAGGCATGTTATTCTGTTACCGACGCTGTCCCCTCGGTGGCAGCACCCACCCCCCCCACACACACACCTGTCACAATCCGTGCAGGCCCTGAGCTGCCCCTGCTGGTGGGTTTCCTTAATCCCCATGGGGGAAACAAAAGTAACAAGGAAAATCACAAAACTGGGGAAATCATGACTCACAAGAAATAGCCAAATTACAGGAGTTAATTGAAATATATATTTAGTATACATTTTTTCAAGTTTTAATAATGTCATTAAATAAGCCCCTTGAAATGGCACACAGGAGGAGCTGGTGCAGATAGAGGTGGCTCTCGGGCCCTTCCATGATCCATTTTCGTCAGCCCTGACCCCCACCCCCCCACGCGCCTGGAACTCCAGTGTCTCCCGGGGGTGCAGCATACAAGCAGCTTCTTGTTAAGCTGGGAAAGGGGCCCAGCATTTGCCTTGGGCGGTGGCCAGAGGGGCCACGTCAGAGCCCCTCTTGGGCATTTATGTGCCTTTGTCCTCACAGCCCTTATCTTCGTTCCAGGGGCAGCGGAGCCTCTTGTTAGGAGTTCAGGCCACGGCCAGGCCGCCCGAGCTCCGATCCTGCCTCTTCCATTGTTCATTGTGACTCGAGGCAGGTTCCTTCCCCTCATGGAGCTTCTGTTTCCTCATCAGTAAATAGGTCTGAAGACAACGATGCCAGCCTCGTAGGAGCGTTGTGAGAATTGAAGCAGTAGGTACACAGCACCTAGAACAGCATCTGGCACTAGAAATGCTTAATCACAGGTGGGAGAATTGAGACTCAGAGAGGTGAAGCTACTAGCCCAAGGTCACACAGCAAGAAAGAGGCAGAGTGACATCTGAGCTGAGTGCCCTGTGCTGCACTAGCTCTTGAGGCATGTTGGAGGCTGCCGTCCCTCAGGTGGCAGGTTTTCTTTGTACCTGGGCATGGGGTGAGGACATGCAATAGAAAACTGAAATGTTGCTGCTGACTATTGACCCAGAGGGACCCGGGATCTCTCAGATGAGGGCTCCACCGTTGGCCTCAGCGAAGATACCAGCAATCAACCTGCTCTGGTGCGGGACTTTTTGCCCTCTTTGCTTTCTGTCATCTTGGCCCACTCCCTGCAGAACACTGCTGGCCTGCAGATTTCTGCGGTTCAAGGCCTGGTGGCACTGAGAGTTGACATGCTGACTTGCATCTTTGGCACCCAGGCTGGGCTCCTTCTGCTGTGTCACCAATTGCCCTGGTCTTTGTGCCCTCTGGCCCTGTCTGGCCCTGTGCACTGGCTCCACTGACACAGCAGAAGCAGAGCAAAGTCCTGCTTTCCGCAATGACACCCTCGGCCCTGTGCCAGGTGCTTTGCCAACTCTCACCCCAGGAATGTGAGGTGCTCAGGAGCTCAGCCTGGGCCAGCCCACAGGGGTCCCGGCTCCCCCCCCACTGCTGGCTGCTTGGCCCTGAACCTTTACTGAACCTTTCCGAACTCCAGCTTCTGCATCTCTAACCTGGAGTAGTGGTGGCAGTAAACCCACCTCATGGGCTGGCCTGGAGGGACAGACACATGCATGAACTCTTGCTGTGATGGGTAAGTGTAGGTGTCAACATGACTGGATTAAGAAATCTCTAAAGAGTGGTAAAGCATTACTTCGGGTGCTTCTGGAGGAGACTGGCGTGTGTGTCCTTGGACTGAGTGGGGAACATCTGCCCTCCAGGTGGACAGAACCCACCCAATCGTCTGGGGCCCAGATAAAACAAAAAAGGCAAAAAAAAAGATGATTTCCTCTCTCTCACCCCTGGAGCTGGGATGCTCTTCTTCTCCTATCCTTGGACGTCAGGACTCCAGGCCCTTGGCCTTGGGACTCCAGGGCTTGCCCCAGCAACCCCTACCCGCCACTCTGGGTTCTCAGGTCTTTAGCCTCAGACTGAGAATTACTCCTTCAGCTTCCCTGGTTCTGAGGCTTTCAAACTTGGACTGAACCATGCTACAAGTATCCCAGGGTAATTGAGTGACTGGAATCCCCTAACAAATCCTCTCTCATCTGCCTATCTATCTACACATCTGCGGGTTCTGCGTCTCTGGAGAACCCTCACTAACATACTTGGGAAGGCTAGCCCCAACACCGTGCGTTTGGGTTCCACCGCTTGCAAATTGTGTGACCCTATATACATTTCCTTAAACCCGAGTCTTAGTTTTCTCATCTGTAAAATTGAAAAAAAAAATGATACCTAGCTCACAGACTTTGGGTCAAGATTAAAAGAGATTACATATGAAAATGTCTTATCCCCGTGCTGAAAGCGCTTATCACAGAGTAAAAATCAATCAATCAATACGTTCCTCACTCTTAGATAAAACTGTTACTGTATTGCTATTTGGCATTTATTCTACACACACAATTCCATATGGTTATCTCAAACTCCATTTACACTTGGTTGTCCTGCTTTTTCCAGTTTGTACTCAGCATACTTTCCCTCATTGGCAGCATCCTTTTTAACGGCTGCTTCATATTCTATTTCGTAGGTGACCGCATTTCATTTAACCAGTTGGTCACGTAGGTTGTTTCCCTTTTGTCAGTGCTACAGACAGCTCAGCAATAAGCACATATGGTCCTTCCAACAACTGGATTCCTTCTTTAGCATAGATTTAAAAAAATATGGAATTACTGTGTCAAAAGACAATGCACAAAAACAACATGCGGTGCACACTTTTAAGTGTCTTGATATGTATTGATGTTTCATGTTCCAAAAAGGTTACACAGATTGCCACCCTGGGAAGTACACGGGCGGCTGCGTGGCTGGCCGCTCTTCTTCTGGCTTGCTAAGGACCAACCTGTCAGTGCTCTCACTGTCATGTCCTCCCTGTTTAGGGGTAGTGCTTACCTTTGAGTCATTCACCCACTTGTTCGTTCATTCAGTGCTTAATTCCCCACCCTCCCCTTACTCAGCCTTCTTCCCTTCTTTCTAACAGCTTTGTTCAGGTGTGAGTTACGCACCATAAAATGCAATCATTTTAAGTATACAATGCAATGGTTTTTAGTGTATGCACAGAGCTGTGCAACCATGAACACAATCCAATTTTGGAACATTTCCATCATTCCCAAAATAAGCCTAGGGCCCCCTTGCAGTCACTACCCCTTCCCAGACCCTGGTGACCACTAACCTATGTTCTGTCTTTATGGATTTCAGATGTGCCTTTTCTGCACATTTCATAAAAATGGGATCATACAGTATACATGACATTTTGTGTCCTGTTTCTTTCACTTAGCAGCACGTTTTTGACGTTGATCCTATTGTACCAGTCTTCTTGTGGATAAACCTTGTCCACCTGGCCTCCACGACACTGTGCTCTGTTTGCTTCCCCTCTTCCCGGGTGGCTCCTTTTCCCAGAGCCGAGATCAGGGTGAGGCGAGTGAGGCATTTGCCTCGGGAGCAAAATTTAAGGAAGTACTGAAAACTCAGTCATCAAGGTAAATAATATCTACAGCAATATTTTAAAAAATCAAAATGAATGTCAACTTTTTAAATAAAGGCAGGACCCAATGGGGCTGGGATGAGGAGGAGGTGAGCGAGGTGTCTTGCAAGTGTCGGGTCAGATCCTGGGACAAGATTTTCCACACCACGCTATCTGAAAAACAGCCCTCTGCGTTCTGTGGCCTCTTTCCATGCTTTAATTTTTCTTCCTAAGACTTACAGCACGTGTGCATCCCTTACATATTTTTTATTTGTGGAGTGTGTGTGTGAGGTGGTGCCTTTTAAAAAATGAGGCCAGACAAGTAGGTGTGGACAAGCCAAGGAGAAAATCATTCCTCTGTCATTTGGATTCTTCCCTTGGAATAGATTTCGATCAATGGAACTACTTTGTCCAAATTCAAGGCACAAGAACCAAGTACAACACAGAAGGTTTTACACAGTGATAGGGAAGATATCTGCTTCACATCAGGAGAGCTGTGGGTGGCAAGCCGGGAAGCCTGGCCTTTACTCTTAGGCATGGAGGGCTTTTAGGCAAAGGAACACTGAGGCCCCCCATCCCTCTCAAACACCCCTTTGCAGCACCGGGAGAGAAGGGAACTCCCTAGAGCAGGGTGGACATTTTCTGTAAAGGGCCAGATGGCTAATATTGTCCACTTTGCTAGCTTTACAATCTCTGTTGCTCTCACAACTATGCCGTTGTAGCATGGAAAGAGCCGTAGGCAATGTGTAAATGGATGAGCGTGACTGTGTTCCAATAAAACTTCATTTATAAAAATGTGCAGTGGGCTGATTTGGCCTGTGGGTCAAAGTTTGCTGCCCCCTGCCCTAGAGTGTTAATGTCAGCTCAGTGAATCTCTGACTTAATGCTTACTGCAGAAATTTCCCGGAATGTCCCTCAGAAGAGTTTTTAGTAGAACTGCTTTACTAAGAACTGTTTGCGGACAGTTTGCGCGCTGCACACCTTGGCCGTGCCTGGCAGAGCACGCTCACACGCGTGCGATGACAGCGTTTTGGAAAATGCGTGGAGGGAGGGTGCATGGCTGAGTGAATGAGTGACTGTGCATCGGGGATAAATGGCAGATGGCACAGGGTAGAAAGTGAGGGGCAAGAGGAAACTGGGAGGTGTGCAAAGGCCGTTTCCCACGAGACTCTTCCCACGAAGATGACACCTCCACCTCTCCCCCCTCCATTGCCTCCTGCTCTTTTCTGTCTCCGTAGCACCATCACACGCCTCCCTACTGCTTGTGCGGGGCCACACCTAGGTAACTTGTCCTCATCCTCCCGCCTCCTCCTCCCCTCTCTTGGGTCCCACATGCAGGGACCCTATCTCAGAAGATGTCCCTGACTTGGTCCTCTCCATCCCAGCTGCCACCCTCCTGGTCCAAGCCCTTGTCCTCTCCCGCCCGGACATCTGCCTGCCAACTGGCCTCCCTCTTGCCGTTCTGCACCCTCCAATCCAGTTCTCTACCGCGTCTCTGCACTCATCCTTCTCGAGGCGAACAACATCATCACTTCTCTGCTCAAAAGCCTTAGATGGCTCCCAGTTGCTTCTAGATCAAGCCTCAACTTAAAGAAAGAAAGAAGACAGGAAGGGAGGGAGGGTGGGGGAAGCACAAGCACCCGCAAGTGCCTGTTTTGGGGCAGCATTGTGCCGGCATGTCCTCTGCATCCACCTGTCCTGACAGGCGACCTGCAGACACCACAGGCTCCCAACATAGAAAGTGCTCGGCCTCCCCCACACGCTTGCCCTTCTCCCGCACGTGGTGTTCCCCCAGTCACGAACGCCCTTTGCCTGCTTGCACCACCTGACCATATCCTAGGATCTGCCTTCAACCTGAATTTTCCTGTGCAGCCTTCGGGGCAGCTTCAGGCAGAGTCCACATTCCCCTCTGGAGTCCAGAATGTTTGATTTCAGTGCCTGGTGCCAGGCCCAGAGCAGGCACTCGGCTGACGGGAACTGAGGGAATAAATGGCAATCAGCTTCCCTGTGCGAGAACTGATATTGACCGGGATTTAATTGTAATTGTTTGTTTGAGTGACTCTTCAAAATTAATCATCGAGTAATGCCAAGCAAAGAAACTGAAAGGGAACCACCCTGCACTATGCCATTAAGTCACCCGCCTTCCGGGCTTCTGCTCACTCCCCCAGGGAGAAAACCGACCTTTGGTCACCTTTCTGTACAGTGCTTTCTGCACGTTGGCTTGTTTACTCCTGTGATACAGCAGCACTGCCATTCCCATTTTGTGCACAAGCAAACAGGATTCAGAGAGGTCAATAACTTGCCTGAGGTCACACAGCCAAGAATTGGGACTGAAATTTATCAGTCTCCACGGCCCCAATCTTTTTCCACACTAGGCTACCCGCCAGACACAGGACAAACTGCAGTAGCAACTGCAGAGCCACACTCCCCTTCTGAAGGTTGGAGGACTTCATTTGTAAGAGTTGAGGAGCTGAGGGTAGATATTGCAGGTCTCCCAGACCAGCCACCTCCTGTCGGCTTTCTGACCTTTCAAAGATTCTTGTGTTGGAAGAATCTGGAGAAGGAACACATGATCTATAGCATGAGAAACCCTGGAATTGGTTGCACTGTGGTCGTTAGGAGTCTTCTGAGAGCATTTTAAGCAATAGGCTTCTTGCATGACATACAATATCCGGTGGCTGCTGGCCTCGCCACAGACAAATCTCAGTTCAACATTTCCCTTCCGGCAGTGAAATAGTCCTACCTTTGTGGCTGGGGTGGGAGGGAGCTGAATGTCCTCCTCTGAGCAGCACTCGGGGAGTGGCATCTTAACTTCATGGCATCTTGGACCCAGGTTTTCAAACCAGGCCCTTTTCTCTGTGTGCTGGAGAATTGAGGTTCTGCCAATTATTTCTCACTTTGGGGATGTGGGCCCCCTGGGGTCACCGCTCCTCACCGTGGCTGTTGGTGGTTGACTTTCTTACGCCAAGGCAAAAATCAACAAACCCAGTGTTTCTGGCCCTAGTTTTGGTGAAACACCTGCTGGAGCTTTTCATTAGAACTGAAAATCAGACTAATTGTTCCAAACATGGGAATTAACCTTTCCTTTGCTTGGTTCCCTAGGAGGCCAAAAAGGAGAAAGAGACAATGCAAAGAGACACGGTTATGCAGGCAGAGTAAGGAAAGCAAGGCAGCTCCAGGACTGCAGAATTTGCAGGTGTCTGAATAATTTGAGTAAAAACTATTAGGGACATGTTGTTTTCTTTTTGCCAAGAACAGAGTCCTCCCTTCCTAAATATCTGCAGGAACATAACTGGAATGAATAGGCACCATGGTTTGTAATAGTTGTGTCCATTTTACTCAGTAGGTGCAGCCAGAGTGCTTGGTAAACAAACCAAAGATTATAAACTGCTCTTTTAAAAAGTCAGAAAGGAAATAAGAAAAATATTCACAGTATTTTTCAGGAGTATGTTTAGTTGTGCTTCCTTCTAAATTTTTAAGGGTTTTTCCTAATTGTTTGTTTGTTTTTCTGATCATGGAAACATTATTTTAAGTTGAAAATTAAGCTTTATTTTAAAATAAAGTGCTTACAATGATTTGCAGCTTTCAAATAGCCATCCAATTTTATGCAAAGTAGCTCACACTCTGCTTTGCTCAACAATCCTTTGGAAACCATGCTGATAATTTTATTTGGCAGGACGAGTTCCGGTATGCATTGCTAATATATAATTTTAAATACTTAAAAATACCAAAAAAATGGGTAAACCAGAAGAAATTAATAAATTTGTAGAAACATACATCCTGCCAAGACTGAATAATGAAGAAATAGGAAATCTGAGCATACCTATAACTAGTGAGGAGGTTGAAACCATAATCAAACACCTCCCAACAAAGAAAAGCCCAGACCCACACAGGTTCACTGAAGAATTCTACCAAATACTTAAAGAAGAATTCATACCAATCCTTTTCAAACTCTTCCAAAGCATCAAAGAGAAGACACTCGCACACTTATTCCATGAGGCCAGAATTACCTTGATACCAAAACCTGACAAAGACACAACAAGAAAAGAAAACTACAGACCAATATCCCTGATGAATATTAATGCAAAAATTCTAAAATACTAGTAAACCAAATTCAACAGCTCATCAAAAGGACTATGTATATCGTGACCAGGTAGGATTTATACCAGGAATGCAAGGATGACTCAACATATGAAAATCAATTAATGTAACAAAATGGAAGACAAAAACCACATAATCATAGATTCAGAAAAAGCATTTGACAAAATTCAACCCCCTTTCATGATAAAAAAACATTCAACAACCTAAGAATAGAAGAAAACTACCAGAACAAAATAAAAGCCATACATGAAAAGCCCACAACTAGCATCAAACTCAATGGAGAAACACTGAAAGCTTTTTTATGAGATCAGGAACAAGGCAAGGATGACCTCTCTCACCTCTACTGTTCAACATAGTACTGGAAGTTCTAGCCAGAGCAATCAGACAAGAAAAAGAAATAAAAGACATACAAATTGGAAAAGAAGAGTTAAAATTATTTCTGTTCACAGATGACATGATCTTATATATAGTTAACTCTAAAGATTCCACCAAAAAACTGTTAGAACTAATAAACAAATTCAGCAGTTTCGGGATACAAAATCAATGCCCAAAAGTCAGTTGTTTTCCTGTACACTAAATGACTGATCCAAAAAGGAAATGAAGAAAACAAGCCCATTAGCATCAAAAAGAATAAATACTTAGGAATAACTTAACTAAGGAGGTGAAAGACTTGTACACTGAAACCTATCAAACATTGCTAAAAGCAATCAAAGAAGATACAAATAAATGGAAAAATATCCCATGCTGCTGAATTGGAAGATTTAATATTGTTAAAATGTCCATACTACACAAAGCAATCTATAGATTCAGTGTCATTCCTATCAAAATGCCAATGGCATTTTGAAAAATGAAATAGGAAAAAACATACTAAAATTTGTGTGGAATTACAAGAGACCCTGAATAGCCAAAATGATATTGAAAAAGAACAAAGTTGGAGGCCTTACACTCCCTGATTTCAAAACATACTAAAAAGCAACAGTTTAAGACAGTGTGGTACTGGCGTGAAGATAGCTATACAGACCAATGACACTGGACAGAGAGCCCAGACATAACCCCTTGTGTAAATGGCCAAATAATCTGCAACAAGAGCACCAAGACTACAAATGGGGGAAGTACAGTCTCTTCAACAAATGGTGCTGGAAAAATGATATCCACATGCAAAATCATGAAGTTGAACTCTTAACTTACAGCAAAAATTAACTAGAAATGGTTTAATGACTTAAATTTAAGACATAAAACTAATACACTCCTAGAAGAAAGCACGGGGGACAGCTTCAGGACATTGGATTTGACAATGATTTCTTGTATAGGACACCAAAAGCTCAGGCAACAGAAACAAAAATTAACAAATGAGACTACACGAAACTCAAAATCTTTTATGCATCAAAAGAAACAATCAGCAAAGTGAAAAGGAAACCTATAGAATGGGAGAAAATAATCTCGAATTGTATATATGACAAGGGGTTAATATACAGAACATATAAGCAACTTCTACAACTCAACAACAAGGGAAAAAACCAAATAACCCAATTTAAAAATAGACAAAAGGGGTATACTTTAAAATAACTAAAAGAGTGGAATTGGAATGTTCCTAACACAAAGAAATGATAAATGTCTGAGGTCATGGATACCCCAATTACCATGATTTCATTAATTCACATTGTTGCCTGTATCAAAACATTACATGTTACCTATAAAGATATACAACTATTTACGTACCCACAATAAATATTTTAAAAAACAAGCATTTTTCCAAAAAAGATATACAAGTGGCTGATACACACATGAAAAGATGCCCAACATCACTAATCATTAGGGAAATGCAAACCAAAACCACAATATGTTATCACCTCATCCACCAGGATGACCACTATCAAAAGAACAGAAAATAATAAGTGTTGACAAGGATGTCAAGAAGCTGGAAGCCTTGTGCACTGTTGGTGGAAATGTAAAATGGTGCAGCCATTATGGAAAACAACATGGAAGTTTCTTAAAAGATTAAAAATTTAATTACCATGTGATCCAGCAATCCCACTTCTGGGTATCTATCTAAATGTATTCAAAGCAGGATATCAAAGAGATATTTGCATCCCCATGTTCATCACAGCACTATTCACGAACCCGAGAGGTGGAAGCAACTCAGACACCCACCAGCAGATGACTGGATAAAGAAAATGTGGTATATACATACCGTGGAATATTATTCAGCCTTAAAAGAGAAGAAAATCCTATCACATGCTACAACATGGATGAACTTCGAGGACATTATGCTAAGCACAATAAGTCAGCCACAAAAGGACAACTCCTGTAGGATTCTACCCATATGAAGTATCCAATGTAGTCAAAATCATAGAAACAGAGAGTAGAAAGGTGGTTAACAAAGGCTAGGGAGAGCGGAGGCAGGAAGTAGTGTCCAGCGGGTATAGAGTTTCAAGGTTGCAAGATGAAAAAATTCTGGAGATCTGTTGCACAACAATATGAATATACTCAACACCACTGAACTGTACAAATGGTTACGATGATTAATTTTAATGCTATGTGTTTTTACCATAATAAAAAAAGAGTGGAAAACATGAACACACCTTTTTATGAGATATGAAAAGACAAACTCTACTAAGTCTTTGGGCAGGGATATCACAAAGTCTAAGTAAGGAGGTTTGAATGAAGAAAGCTGGCTGTCAATGCTGTGACATTTTTATGTCTCAGCAATAATTAACACATTCCGTGTTGCTGGGGCCAAGAATGGTATCTAATTTATGACTTGGAAGACTCTTGAGCTCGTGACTTCTGTAATCATTTGTCTTTGGAACCATTTCAAATAGAGATGTGCTGACATCTTGGAATCTTCTAGTGCAAAGTGACTTAACCTTGAACCTGCCTTTTGACCTCCCCCAGATCACCTGCTATTCCAAGACAAACAAGAGACTGTTAATAGCCCACCCATCAAGTGTAGGAAGCAATAACTTGCCATGCTTTTTTTCTTCTAGAAATATCTTTTCATACATCATCTTATTTAATTTTCACAGCAACAGGGTAAGCTATGAATTTTAAAATTTATACCTTTTATGGGTTGAGCTGTGTCTCCTCAAAAAGATATGTTGAAGTCCTGACCCCCTGCCCCCGTACCTGTGAATGTGAGCTTCTTTGGAAATAGGGCCTAGAGGTAAGCAGGTTAAGAGGAGGTTGTTAGGGTGGGTCCTAGTCCAGTATGACTGGTGTCCTTATAAAAAGAAGAGACAGGGCTACCCAGGGAGAGTGCCGTGTGACGACAGAGGAAGAGATTGGAGTGATACAGCTGTAAGCCAAGGGATGCCAAGGGTCTGTGGGTTTCACCAGAAGCTGGTAGAAGGAAGGATGGATTCTATACAGAGGGCATGTGGCCCTAGATTTTGGACTTCTAGCCTCAAGAACTATGAGAAAATAAATTTCTGTTGTTTTAAACCACCTGGTTGGTGGTACTGCCACGGCAGCCCCTGCAACCTAACCCAATGCTGTTTCTGCTTGGTCTATGACTGTTAAGAGCCACTGGGAACGTTGGCTTCTCCCAAACGCACCAGCCCTCCCTGTTCTCATCTAAGTCAGGTCCTGGATTTTAACTTAATAGCCACCTGATACCCTAAACTCTTCTGCCCACCCCCTTCCTTCTTCACAGATCCCTGACACAGCCCTAAGCCTGGGTGGTCCTAATGCTCCTCTTTTCTCGTCTGCCTTGTAGCTAGGCCAGCACGAGGGATGGATTCTGTGATGGTTCATTTTATGCTCTGACATTTGGTCAAACATTATTCTGGGTGTGTCATGAGGGTATTTGGGGATGAGAATAGCATTTGGGTCAGTAGACTGAGTGAAGCAGACGCCCTCCCCAGTATGGATGTGCCTTGCCCAGCTTGACTAGAACAAAGGGCTGACCTCCCTCAAATAAGAGGGAGTCCCTCCTGCCTGATGCTTTTGAGATGGAGTATTGTTGTTGCTGTTTTTCTTGCCTTTGGACTAAAAATCAAACATCAGCTCTTCCTGGGTCCAGAGCCTGCTGGTCGTCAGATGGGAGATACGCCATTGGCTCTCCTGGGTCTGCCCCTTGCTGACTGCAGAGCTTGGAACTTGATTGCCTCCATAATTTCATAAGCCAATTCCTTATAATAAATCTATCTGTCTATCTGTCTCCTATTGGTGCTGTTTCTCTAGAGAACCCTGCCTAACACAGATTCCATCATGACACGTTGTTGCCACGCTCAGACGGGTGACTGAGATGTCTATAATCTCGCTCTCCAAAAGGTGTATTTTGAGCCTCCTTTGTTCCCCTCAATCCCCAAGCCTCCCCATCAACCCCTTGCTCTCAGCAGTTGACTGTGGTGAATGCTATTGACACCCTACCTACTGCCCCTCTTCCAGTCCCTAGCTGCTATAAGTTCTCTGACAAAGTCTCTCATTTCAGCTGCTCCCTTTCCGGCAGAACTGCCCCCAGCCAACAGAAGCGCCTGGCCAGGCAGGCTGCCAATCCCAGACTCAGACAGCAACTATCTGATCCAGGGTTGTAAATGACAGGCCCCTTGCCTCAAGGTGGAACAGCAAGCAGATGAGTAGTGACTCTCTCATTTAATACCCCAAAGACCTTACAGCCATTTACTCAAGCAACCGTACACTGGGCGGAAAGTAACCGTCAAATGTGTCAAGGGCCTTGGATACAGGGTCTGGGTTGATGCTGGTATCCAGGGACCCAAAGCATCATCCTGGCTCCCACATTATCATAGGCTATATGGGAGTCAGTTAACAAATAGAATTCTGGCCCAGGTGTGTCTCATGGTGGGTGTACTGAGTCTACAAACCCACCCTCTGGTCATTCCCTGGGTCTTAAACATATGTAGGAAAGACACACAGCCATTGGAAGGACCCTCACTCTGGTTCCTTGACCTGCAGAGTGAGAGTTGTTGTAGGAGGAAAGACCAACTGTGGCCCTAGAATTTGCACCTCCTGCCAAGTGCATGAGAAGCAGTATTAGATCCCAGGGGAATGGCAGAGATCAGTGCCACCTCAGAGTCTTGAAGCATCCAGGAGTGGTGGTGCCTGTCATGTCCCATTTGATCCCCCAGTCTGACCCTACAAAAATTGTGTGGATCATAGAAGAAGACCTGGGAATTTATTTATTTTTTAATGATTTTTATTTTATTTTATTTTTTATTTCAAAATATAATATTAATATTAAGTGGGTACAAATGTTTTTGGTTACATGGATTGCTTTTGTAATGCTTGACTCACAGCTATAGATGTGCCCATCACACAAATAGTGTTTGTTATACTCATTAGGTAGGTTTTCGCCCCTCCCCACCTTGCTTGATTTCCACTGAGTTTTACTTCCCTCTGCGCACCTGTGTGCTCATCGGTTAGTTCCAATTTAATAGTAAGTACATGGGGTGTTTGTTTTTCCATTCTTGAGATAACTCACTCAGGAGAATGGTCTCCAGTTCCATCCATATTGTTGCAACAGGCATTAATTCATCCTTCTTGGCTGAGTAGTACTCCATGGTATACATGCATCACATTTTATTAATCCACTCATGAATTGATGGGCACTTGGGTTGATTCCACATCTTTGCAATTGTGAATATTTTCTCCCATTCTGTAGGTTGTCTATTTTCTCTGTTGATTATTTCCTTAGCTGTGCAGAAGCTTTTTAGTTTAATCAAATCCCATTTATTTATTTTTGTTGTTGCCATGATTGCCACTGGGGTCTTCTTCATAAATTCTTTGTCTAGGCCAGTACCTGGAAGGGTTTTTCCTACATTTTCCTCTAGAATTCTTATGGCTTCATGCCTTACATTTAAGTCTTTTATCCACCTTGAATTAGTTTTTTTGAGTGGTGAGAGGTAGGGGTCCTGTTTCATTCTTCTGCCTGTGGCTATCCAATTTTCCCAGCACCATTTATTGAATAGGGCTTCTTTTCCCCAGTGCATGTTATTGTCTTCTTTGTCAAAGATCAGTTGGCTGTAGGTAGGTGGTTTTATATCTGGGTTCCCTATTTTGTTCAATTGGCCTATGTCTCTATTTTTGTACCAATACCATGCTGTATTGGTTATGATAGCCTTGTAGTATAGTTTGAAGTCTGGTAATGTGATGCCTCCTGATTTGCTCTTTTTGCTTAAGATTGCTTTGGCTATTTGGGCTCTTTTCTGGTTCCAAATGAAGTATAGTATTAGTTTTTAATATATCTATGAAGTATGACATTGGTATTTTTGATGGGGATTGCATTGAATCTATAAATCACTTTGGGTAGTATGGACATTTTAACAATGTTGATTCTACCTATCCATGAGCATGATATATTTCTCCATTTGTTTGTGTCCTCTGTGATTTCTTTCCTCAGTGTTTCCTAGTTCTCCTTGTAGAGATCTTTCACCTCCTTGGTGAAGTATATTCCTGGGTATTTTATTTTCTTTGTAGCTATTGTGAATGGTATTGAGTCTTTGATTTGACTCTCAGCTTGACTGTTATTTGTATATAGAAATACTACTGATTTACATACATTGATTTTGTATCCTGAGACTTTGCTGCATTTATTTATCAATTCCAGGAGTCTCTTAGTGGAATCTCTGGGGTTTTCTAGGTACAAGATCATGTTGTCAGCAAAAAGCAATATTTTGACCTCCTCTTTCCTGATTTGGATATCCTTTATTTCTTTCTCTTGGCTGATTTCTCTGCCTAAGACTTCCAGCACTATGTTGAATAGAAGTGGTGACAGTGTGCACCCTTGTCTCATTCCACTTCTCAGTGGGAATGCTTTCAACTTTTCCCCATTTAGCATGATGTTGGCTATGGGTTTGTCATATATGGCTTTTATAATTTTGAAATATGTTCCTTCTATGCCTAGTTTTTTGAGGGTTTTTGTCATGAATGGGTCCTGTATTTTGTCAAATGCTTTTTCTGCATCTATTGAGATGATCATATGGTCTTTCTTTTTGCTTCTTTTTATGTGGTGAATCACATTTATTGGAACTTTAGAAACTTAACCAAGTAGTAGCCCCAGTTGTGGTTGCTGCCTGATGTGGTATCGTTTCTAGTGTAGATTAACACAGCCTTAGGCATATTGAATGCAGCTATTGATCTGCAAATTGATTTTCCCCCCATACTTATCAGAAAAGAGTATCAGAAGCAGTTTATATTCACATGGGACAAAAACTAGACCAAACTATCTATACAGACAGCACCTCTCAGCTCCAGACCTGCATATCCAACTGTGTACCTGACATTACCACTTGGATGACTCCCAGACTCTTGAGTTTCTCCCCCAAACTTTTCTCCCAACATCTGTCCCATGGTTGCTCCAATATCTCAGGGGATAGCCCCACCAGCTGTCTGGTTTAGCTGGAAACCTCCATGTCACCCTTGATTCCTTCTACTTTCTTTATAACCTCATCATCCCATCAACAGCCCTTACTGATTCCAGACCAAAACGGCATCTTAGCTCTGCCCCTTCCCACTTAGCTACCACTCCCAGCCCAGCCGTCTTCACTCTCCCTCAGATCTTCCCTCAGGGCTTCCCACTGCACTTGAAGGACAATCTGTGCTAAAACCACATCCTCCCCTTTATGCCGGGCCAGCTGCCTTAGTGCCGGTCACTCTTTGCAATCATTCTGTCTGCTCCCTCAGTGTGTAGCTGCCTTCCGCAGGATAATGCAAGCTCTGTGCCAGCTGGGACCGTGTGTCTGTCCTGCTCACCACTGTATCCCCAGTAGCCAGCCTCTCCTTTCTAGCTCCTCTGCTAGGAGAACCAGAGGACTTCTAGTTTGATTCACTGCAGCCAAATTGCATTTACCTCATATAGAATCGGTAATAAGTTAAGATGTTTAAATGGAAACTTACATGCCCCCCAAACTTCTTGTTGTCTAACCCTCTTCTGTGCCTTTGGTCAAGCATGTGTTTATTTCCTTGAAGTTAATGTACCTTCATCTCAATGCAGCTCTACCTTTCCATTTTTTTTAAACACCATCCTAGAAATATCCTCTGAGATGTAAGACAAGCAAGAGAGAAGACCATCAGTAGTTTTCAAATATTTAATCATGTGAATATATCATCCCCATGGATTCTCACAGCAACCTTGTTTTAGTCTCCCCATTTGCAAATGAAGAAAGGGAAATATCATCTACTTGTGTATTACTTAATCCGTTTTTCACTCTTATTCATGAACTCTTTTAATAAAAGGCAGTAGGCATTGTGTTTTGAACATCACACACAACTGCTACCGCCTGGATGTATCCTAATTCTCTTGGAAGAGAGGTTAACCTGTGAAGTCACACATCTCTTATAATCAGCACAATAGGGTAATTATTAGCAGAGAGGGGGCCAGCGTGGCATCCTAGTTCTCTGTACTGGGCTCCCAATATTTAAAACAACAACAGTAGCTGCAGCGACAAAACACAAACAACCATCCACCACCTCTGGTCTCATGCTGACCTGGTGCTAGGACCTTTACGGGCAGAACATCTGAGTTTGTGGCCACATAGGGACATAATTCAAGCCACACATCCATGTCCATGAAGGGACATAATTCAAGCCACACATCGATGTCCATGAAGTTCCCATTGGCTAGACTCTCGATCCTACCTCTGAGGCAGGGCTGGTCTCTCAAGACTCTCCCCCATGTCTTGGCCTTTACAGTAATGTTTGCCCCCAGCCTCCTCTTCCAGTCCATCAAACTGGTTCCCATTGCCTCTTTAGGGATTTCTCCAAATCCTCCTGCAGTGAGAAGTTAATTTCCACAATGACTGTTTCCTCATCCTAACCCAGAGTTTCTCAACCTTGGCACCACGACACTTTAGACTGGGTAATCTTGTGGCAGGGGCTGTCCTATAGGACATTCAGTGTCAGTCCTCGCCTCTGCCCACCAGAGGCCAGTAGCACCTCCCTCAGTCATGTGACAACTAAAACTGTCTCCAGACATTGCCAAGTGTCTCCTGGGGGACATAATCACCCCAGAGTTATCTCTATCTCTGAGCCTGTATTTCAGTAAGACTAGGTGATCTCTATTGTCTGCCCCAGGCTGAAAATCCTGTGCTCTATAACACTCATTGTCTCCTCATGGTTTTTAAGAGAAGAGTGGGCGGGGGATGCTTTGCTTCTAATTCTGTGGAATAAGAGGCCAATTTCTATTATGCAGTGGGTCAGTCAGGGTTTTCCAGAGAAATGGAACCAGCAGGATGTGTGTGTGTTTACAGAGAGAGATTTATTTTTCAAAGTTGGCACACATGATTGTGGAGCCTCGGTAAATCCAAAATCTGCAGGGCAGGCTGAAGTTCCAGGGAAGAGCTGCACCCCAAGTTCAAAGGTCATCTGTTGGCAGAATTCCTTCTTGCTTAGGGGAGTTTGGTCTTTGTCTATTCAGGTCTTCAACTGATTGGATGAGGTCCACCCACATTATGGAGGTTAATCTGCTTAACTTGAAGTCCGTAGATTTAAATGTTAATCTCGAATCCCCAAAAACACCTTCACAGAAACATCCAGAATAATGTTTGACCACATATCTTAGCACCATAACTTAGCAGCCAAGTTGAGACATAAAATTAACCATCACAGGCAGCAATGGATGAACTAATTGATTACAAAGAGCTGGAGGATGCGCTTGAGTTCGTCTGGAATTTGGGCCAGGCTTCCGTGATTGCCGCCTGAAATGTCAGTGTTACAGATGCTGGATGGGGGCTGTCTGTGGTTCCCAACCTTGGCCATGACAACCACCTGGGAGCTGCGAAAAGATACTGAGGTCAGCACTACCCTCAGAGTGTCAAATCCACTGAGTCTGACGGGGGCTCAGGCATCAGCAGAGATTGTTAGCGACACCTCAATGTTCCCGATGTGCAGCCAGGACTGAGAACCTCTGGGCTGAGGGACTGTTTCCTCCAGGACGGCGATCCAGGGAGGCCAGCACCGGCTTTGCGGCGAGGTGGGCTGGATTTGGGTCCCACTTTCCTTCAAGTTAGTTATGGGATGCTGGGACTGCTGGTTCACATTCCTGAGGCTGTTGATAAATAAGATGCTGCTAGGAACGTACCCAGCCCTGTCCGTGGGAGGAAGGAGCCTCAGTAGGTGTCCCTGCCCCCTGCTGCCTGCTCCTGACACCAGCACGGAGCAACTTGAGGGTCTCTTCCCTGCCATTTTTATTTAAGGTCCTATTACAATATAATAATACTTATGCTTTATCTAACAGTTATTGAGCTTTGAGATGCACACTGTGCTAAAAGCAGTTGCTATCTTATTTAATCCTCACAATAACCCTATGAGGAAGATTCTATGATGGCCGCCCAGGTTCTAAATGTGGAAACTGAGGCATAGAGCAGTTAAGCAACTTGCTTGCAATAGATACTGACAGTCTGAGATTTATGACTCTGACAATTAAAGCTTTTTAAGAAACTTGCTTCCATGAGACATAAATCAGGGTTACAGCCACTGGGAAGGAGGAAATGAAAATTGGCATAGCTACCAGATGTCACCATTGTGTACCTAGAAAACCTAAGAAAATAAAAATTCTTAGAATTAATAGTTCAGCAAAGTGCCAGGAAAATTGTTACATTTCCAAAAAGCAGTTGTGTTCCTGGTTAATAGCAACAGTCCATGGAAGTCATATTTAAAAATGATGAGCCTATCCACATAGGAACAAAAACAAACTACCTAGGAAAAAATTTGGCAAGAAAGGTGCAAGACTTGAACGAATATAACTACTAAGCTTTATTAAGGGGTTAAAGAAGATTCAGCCTTTGGAGATACGGTCTATGCATATGGTAAATATTGTAAAAAATGTGGATTCTTCCCAAATTAGTTATAGATTAAAACAATTCCTTTTTTAAAAAAATCAAAATTAGGAATGGAAGTAATTTCTAAACAATTCAAAAATTTCCAAATGCAATATATAGAATGTCTTCTGAGTTCATGGCAACTTCCAGCATCTCAGAAGTGAAGAGTCAGTCATCCTGGGCACTGGAGTTAGTTCTAAAATTTTATTTCAGACTCAGCCACCTACTGCAGTGAGATTCTTTTTGCTTGGATGTACCTGGGTGCACTCAGATCTAAACTAATTGATAAAAAAAATCTCACAGTTTTAAAATATTTAAATTTTGAAATCTAACATAAGGTTAGAAATACCTATGAAATGTATATATTCAATTTAACAAATAATGGAATGAAAACATGTGTAATCACCAGAAGGAAAGACTTTTAGGTAGCCCTCAAGATGTGGAACTCAAGTGCTTGTGGGATCCCCTGCCCTTGAGCGTGGGCAGAACCTGTGACCTGCTTCTAGACATAAACAATAGAATATGATAAAGGTGAGGGGAGGTACCTGGTTGTACATACATGGTTATGTTACATAAGATTGTCACATTAGCCTTGCTGGAGACTCTCTCCCTTGCTGGCTGTGAAGAAGCAAGCTGCCATGTTGTGACCCGCCTTGCATAGCAGCCTTATGGCAGGGAACTGAGGGGCAGCCTCCAGTCCGCAGCCAGCAAGAAATTGAATAGTGCCAATAACCACATGAGCTTGGAAGCCAGTCCTTCCCCAGATGAGCCTCAGATGAAACCACAGCCCCAACCAATACCTTGATTACAGCCTTGCAGATGTCCTGGATAAGCTGTGCCCAGACTCTTGACCCATAGAACTGTGAGATAATAAATATTTATTGCTTTAGCTCTACTAAATTTTTGGTAATATTGTGATTCACCAACAGATAACTAATATGCCACCACTCAAGTTAAGTGATAGACTATTACCAGTACCTTAGAATCTCTCACGTACCCTTCCTGACCATATCTTTTTCCCTCCTTTCCAGAAGCAAGCACTATCTTGATTTTTGTTTTGATCATTCCTATGCTTTTCTTCATAGATTTACCATGTATGTAAGTATCACCATATAGGACATATTCTGTTTTGAAAATATAAATATCAACACAAGTGTAACTCTGTAACAATTTTCAATGGGGTAATTTTTAACCTGAAATAGTAACTGTATTCTTGAAGAATACATAGAAAATAATGACAAAATATCTCAAAAAAGAAAAATAATGAAGGATATTTCCCTATTAGATATTAGAAGATATTGTAAAGCTAGAATAATAAAACAATGCAATGCTTCTGCAAGAGTAGATTGATAAATGGAGCAGAATAAATATGTGATAAATGAACCTTATTGTGCTTAATAATTTACTATTAATTAAAGGTGGCATCACAAACAGTGGTTTACAAAAAGGGACTTTTCAATAAATTAGCAATTGAAAAATATCAAGTCTGATCTTCACCTTTACAGAGTGCTTGTGTCTGCATACACACACACACACTTTTGCACACACAGTCACACGTATACACACACACTCCTGGTTGATTGACGGATAGGTAGAAAGTGAAACCATAACAGAGAAGAAAATATAGGTGAGTATTCCTCTGACCTGGTAATCAAATTTCTAAGGTTTCTAAGCTTAAACACAATGAAAAATCATAAAGGAATTTATTGATAGATTCGACTACATAAAGATTGAACTCATTTTATCAGTTGACAACCTTAACATGATTGGAAGACAAAGAATAATCCATGAAACATATTTACAACAAATATGCAATAGTACTAGCTTCTGAATATATGTATATGAAGAGCTCATACTGCAAAGGCTAAGAAATTCATGTAAGGAAAAACATAAACAAATAATAAATACATTAAAAATGATCAACCTCACCAATGCAAATTGAATTGCAGTGCCACATTGGCCAAGTTTGTTTTAAGTTATGATTAGAATGGAATGATACGTGTTCTCACTCTGTGTTGAGAGGCATGAATATTAACAGAACGTTTTTGGAAAGCAGTGTGGCAAAATTTTTCCTCAGTCTTAACAATGTGCATCGTCTTTGTTTTAGTTACTCCATTTTGAGTAATCTCTCCTGAGCCAATAATCCTAAATGCAAAGGTTTATGTTAAAACACATTTATCAAAACACTTGCATTGGCAAAAGTGGAAATAATGCAGATATTAGGGGAATGATCAGATAAATTATGGTGTATCCATCCACATGTTGGATAAGATGTAAATATTTAAGATGATGTTTACTTGTAGTTTTTAATGACAAAGGTCAATGCTCATGGCCACAAATCAAAACAAACAAAACTATAATCCCGTAGCAGACTCTTAGCCCAAAGCAGTGGCAATTTTGCAGATCTGGGTTGAATGCCCACGACATGCCTGCTTGCTGTGTACATTTGGGGTAGTTGATTAACCCCCTTGAGCCTCATTTTTGCTCACAGGTTTGTTTTAAGGACCCAAGGAGATGACGTAAGGAAAGTAGTCCTGCATATTCTGGACACTCAACAAATGTCACCTGCCTCCTCCTCGTGTTAATAATTTTGAACATGGGGATTTTGTGACATGTGGGAGAAGGGGACAGAATAAAAAATTATATACAGACATTATAAGTTTAAAAGACACGTCTGTCCACTAGGAGTCAGAAGGATGGAAATAGTTGTTTGTAATTCTCAATTTAAAAAAGAAGTGGAAAAGAGTTGCCTATCTATACTTCCGTAAGAGTGTGGCTTCTGTCTTGGGTAGAGATTGTGACAATCTTGTTCACGGGCTCCTAGTGATGATCTTAACAGGTTGGGAAGTATGTGTGTGTGTGTGTGTGTGTGAGTGACACATATAGTAAAGTTTATAGATCTTGAACACAGAGCTCAATGCATTTTTACATATGTATACACGTGTGTGACCACCATTCAGATCATGATATCGAACATTCCCAATACTCAAGCAGGCTCCCCAATGCTCTTTCCCAATCAATAACTCCCACCCCCACTCCAGGTAACCCTTATTCTAACTTCAATCACCAGAGATTAGTGTAGCCTGTTCTGCAGCTTCACACAAATGGAACCATACAGGATTCACTCTGTGTCTGGATTCTCTTGCTTAGCATCATGTTTATGAGATGAATTCTATGTTCTTGTCCTATTGGTAGCTCATTCACTTTTACAGCTGAATATAGATAAACCACAATTTGTTCCTCTCTTCTCCTGTTGATGGACATCTGGGTTGATTCCAGTTTGGCGCTCTTTTGAACAGTGCTATTCAAATGTTCTTAACTGTATCTTTTGCTGAACACAAACACTCTGTTCTCCTGTAAATACTTAGGAGTGGGCGTGATGGGTGCAGGAGAAGCATATGTCTAATTCTAGTAGACACTGCCAAACAGTGGAAATCCATATTTCGAAAGTTATTTCCAATTGACACATAATAATCGTACATATTGATGGGGTACAGTGTGATATTTCGGTACATGTATACAATGTGTAATGATCAAATCATGGTAATTAGCATATTCATCACCTCAAACATCTATTATTTCTTTATGTTGGAAACATTCAAAATTCTCTCTTCTATCTATTTGAAAATATACAATAAATTATTATTCACCATTGTCACTGTATAGTGCTGTAGAACACTAGAACTTATTCCTCCTATCTGGCTATGATTTTGTATCAGTGAACCAACCTCTCCCCTGCTCCCTCCCCTCCCGTCCCCCCTACCCTGCCCAGCTTCCAGTAACCACATTTCTATTCTCTACTTCTACAAGCTCTACTTTTTTAGCCTCCACATATGCATGAGAACATGTGGTATTTATCTTTCTGCACCTGGTTTATTTCACTTACCATATGATCCAGCAATCCCACTACTGGGTATTTAACCAAAGGAAAGGAAATCAGTTTGTCGAAGAGATATCTGCACTCCCATGTTCATTGCAGTGCTGCTCACAATAGGCAAGATATGGGATCAACCTAAGTGTCTACCAACAGATGAATGGATAAAGAAAATGTGCTGTATGTGCACAGTGGAATACAATTCGGCCATAAAAAAAAAAGAATGAAATCCTGTTATTTGCGGCAACATGGATAAGCTGGAGGAAACCCATATTTTTATAAGGAGTTTCTGATGCACATGGTCTTGGACCACACATTGAGAAAGGCTACTTGGCTAAAAGCTGCATTAGTTCACCCTTCTTGGGGTACAAGTGGAGAAGAGCTTGAGGTACGAGCGAGGTGATTTGGGGGAGAGGAGAGAATGAGAAATTAACTTAGTGCCATCCGTGAGCACCTCTTTGGAACAAACTATTGCAATTTGCCTCTTTTGTCCAAGAGTAAGAAGCTGAGAACAGGGCTCTTCGGTAGGGTTGGGAAGGTGAGAAGCCAGGCCACTGTGCCCCATCAAGCAAGCCTCCTCCCACCCCAACTGTGGGCTAGAATAATGCTCATTTATTTGCTGGTAAAAAGGGATCTGCTTGGGAACTTGGGTTATCACTTTAGGGAGCGACTAGCTCCTCAGCTCATCTTAGACAAGATAATTTGCAAAGCAGTTTCCTGCCATCCCATCCTCTGAAAGAAAAGAGATGGCATTCTTCCTGCTGGGCCCAGCAGGTTTGACACCAATGCCAGTTTTGGGGAAACTTTCACTTTCAGCCAACTGTGGATGTTTCAACGTAGTTGTAGCCAGTGTCTTTGAGCGCAGAAGGCCAGGAAACAGGGCTTCCTGTTGGCCAAGGCACGGCAGGAGGAACCACCTGGTCTGTTGGCCCACACTAGGCTTCTTCAGCTCCTCTGCTAGGAGCTGGTTAGCCAGCAGGCTGGTTCAGCTTCTGCCCAGCCACGATCTGAAGCTGCTCTCTGCTGTTTTTAGCTGAGCACTGCAGCCAGGGACCTCAGAAACCAGGGACGATGCGGGCCTCCAGAAAGGGAAGAAGGGCTCCTACATCAAGGCAAGCAGAGGGGTGGAATATGGGTATTAAAGGAGTTGGCTATATGCCAGGCTCTGTACATCAGGGTCTCATTGATACATCAGGGTACATCAGGTCTCACCAGAAAGGTGAGTTGATAATTCCTGCCCATCCCCACCCATGTCAGGCTGGGCCCCATGTCCCTTACTCAGGCTCCCACAGCTCACTGTGCATCCTCTGCCACAGCACGCACACACAGCACTACTGTCCTGGCATCCCTTGTTTAATCTTCCCCACTGCTCCATAAATGCAGTGAAACAAGAAAACCCATGTCTATCTTACTCTCAAAGCTGAGTGTGTTCCCAAAGCCAAGTGAGGTTCCTGGCACTGAGTAGATGACCAATGAATATTAGTGCAAAAGAGTTAAAAATATGCCACTCTGGCAAACTGACTGTTTAAGTTAAAGGCACTTGAAAAACAGCAGGTGCAAGAAGATCGCTCTGACCCTGCTGTTTCTTAAAAGCAAAAGATGAAATTCCCACGTGAAAGATGTCATGTCCTTATTCTCAAGGATGAGAAGTTGAGACCGAGAGAATTCTGTACTGACTTTGCTAAAATAACTCTTACCTTTTAAGCCTCTCCAAATAATATAGTTGCTTCTTCACAACTGACCAGATATCTTTGTCCAATTCTGTATATAAGTGACCGGCTCTAACTGCTCCTCGGGGTCTTCATTTCCTTATAAGCGCTCCTGGGGCACGTAATGCTTGTATTAAATAAATTTGCATGTTTTTCTCCTGTTAATCTATCTTATGTCAGTTTAATTCTTGGGCCCGGCCAGGACTTGAAGAGGATGGAAGTGGAGTTTTGCTGCCCCTGTAGTTGAATATATGAGTGAATAAATGATTAAGTGAACTTTGAATGAATAAATAAACTGAAGAAGCCAACTATCTCAATCATGTTTTTGTTAAAGAAAATTCATCTATTAGGATCATCTATTAGGATCATGTTAGGTCTTCTACTTAACAACAACAACAAAAAAAAAAACCTAGCTCTTTAAAAATAAAAAGGGACCCTTTGAATCAGAAATGTCTGGAGATACTTTTGGTTGTCACAACTGGGTCAGGGGGTGCTCCTGACTCTAGAAGAGGCGAGGGACGCTGCCACACCCTGCAATGTGCAGGACAGCCTCCCACAAGGACCTGTCCCACCTAAAGAGTTAGTTGTAAACAGCGCTGAGGTTGAGAGCCAGCTTATGGAAGTCGTGTGCCAGAGGGCTGGTGTCCACATTGCTTGCTACAAGCTGGTGGCAGCAAAAGCTGCCATGCAGAAATTTGTTCCAGTTAAAAGTGAAGACTGAAAAACAGAAATGAACAGGAACCGCTTAGAGAAGCTTTTGCAAGTGACATCAGCAAAAGCCAAAGAATTGGTGCACCCACGTGGGGTCTCTATAGCACATGTCAACTAAACCCAAAAATGTATTTGCATCTTCTAGCCGAGATAGTGCTAAAGGCAGCTTTCCTCCCAGGCCAAAGACCATGGTTTGTTTGTGTCCATTTAATTTGTCCAAACCTGAGTTTTGACTTCATTTTGATAAATAGTAGTTTGCAACCTTCAAATATTATTAATATTGTTTCCAAATCCAAAGAACTAGATCCTATAATGGAATGAAAAGAATGAAGGAAGGAAGGGAAGGAGGGAGGAAAGGAGGGAGGGAAGGAAGGAGGGAAGGAGGGAGGGAAGGAGGGAGGGAAGGAGGGAGGGAAGGAGGGAGGGAAGGAGGGAGGGAAGGGAGACATAAAGAAGGCACAATTGTCAAAAATCCAAGTTATTTGAAGCAGATTGACCTGATCTCTTGTGCCACAAATGAAATCAGGGTCAGCTAGAATTCAGAAGACAAGAGTATCACAGTGTTTCTCTCTGGAGGGCTCTTTGAACTGTGACCTTTTCCAATCCCAAACTGCTTAAAAAATAACGTGTCCTTGGGGTGCCATTTAGGCTAATTTGTGATGGGACCAGAAGCAAGCAGGCTGATGATCATAGCTCAATTGCCAGGGAGGTGGTGTCCGTCTCCATCTGTCACGTGCTCATCTTTCTCTTCACGCGACCACGTGGATGGCTCTGGCCAGCATCATTCCTGACAGCCTTTTTACTTTTTTATGTTTGGATACATGAAATGCTCTTCTGTGAAGGTTGTACTATTCAAACCAATTTATTTATTATACAAGAGCACAAGCCCTTGATTACGTTCCTAAGAAGTAATTGCTTGCATGCGTGCCTCAGTCACCTGATGTAATAAAAGTCCCCCAAATCTTACCATGTCCTGTGGAGATTCTCACGGAGGGGCTAATGCCAGGTTACACAGGGAGGTTCAGCGTCTACGATCAGCTTGTCCAGCATCAGTCAGTAGGTGAAAAGCAGATGCAGGCTCAGAGCTATTCTTCTGGTCCTGAGGGTGGTGCTTTTTTCCTTAGATAGCACACACCTCTAGGGCAGTGTGTTCAAGTCCAGTGTCTAACACTGAAGGTGGGCCCTGGAACTACAATGTATCCTGGCCACTCAGCCTGCATTTGCATGCATCAAGCTTCATTTGTCCAACTGTGGCCTCCTTTCCTTCCCCAACCCCCTCAGATCAAGTCCTGAGGTCACTTCCCTTTGCTATTGAGAAGACTCTTCAGGGTCCATTTTGTCCCGTGGCAGTAGCAGTGAGGCCAGTCCATCAGCGGTGCCCAGCTGTGAAAGGGGCTTCCCGTCCCTCGGCCACCTCCGTCACTCCGGAGAGTACAAGTCACCCCACACCCATGTATGAAAATGGAAAGGATAATGCTCACTAGTCCCCTCAGGGCCTGCAAGGATGAACAATTTTGTACTATGACTGATTGAGCAGCTTTCCCCTGCACAAACCTTGATAGCCATTTCCACATAGGACGCTAGTAAGATGGGCAAGGTGGTTTTTATCCTACCCCTTCTGCTTTTTTTTTTTTGAGATTAGGGAGTGGAATGGTCCTTGTACCAGATCAGATGTACAATCACAAAATGCTACAACAGAATCCAAATGAAAAGAATCAATTTAGGACAAAGAAATGTGCCTTCCTGGCATGGGGTGTCTAAAGTCTCGGGATGCTTTGGTTTATTTTGTGCATGTTCTTTTTTCCCTTTCAAAACTAACTAGTTAATTATTAAGAATTAATTGTATTAACTATATTAATTAATACATATTAACAATCAATAAAATATCAATATTTAAACAATGCATTGACATAATCATTAATAATCAGTTGATTGATAGTAAATTAGTAAATTCTCACTCACCTAGCAAGAACACTTCAGTGGTGACAAGATAAACAGTAGGATGATAATTGGGTGACCCAAACCTCAACAAGTGAAAAGCACATATATTGTTGTCAATGCTCCTAACTTTTGTCATTATATGACAAGATTGTCTAAGTGGTGGCACCCCTCAGAATTTTACCTTCCATTTCTGATTCCTAGTAGCTGCCAATTAGAATGCCAACAGTCCCTGATTTTAGATGGGATTATGATAACGTGCTCCAGGGGTAAATCAAAAAAGAGAAGACTCATAGAAATCTAAGACTAAATACAAGAATAGAAAAAAAATAGAGATTTTTATGTTAAAGAATGTGAGGTGTAGAGTTGTTCATTCTCACAGAAGTAATGAATTAATGATTCCACCCCAAGAAGAAAACTAGGTGATACTAAATCCTGCCTGGGATATTTTCCAGGAGTGCCACATCCAAGTCTTGTTTGACTTTCTGAAAGTGTCCTTTCCAGCCTCGAGGGACCACCTGCCCCAGGAAGCCTGCCCTGGTTTCTCAGCCAGAGATGGTTCTCTGAACTCCCCTTGGACTTCACCCGGGCTCCTCTTAGGGGCATGGTCACTATTTGTTGAATATTACTATTCGTGTCAGATACGTGTTTGTGTCCTGCGTTCACAGTGGTAACTACCACGTATACATTATAGTTTGGTAATATCCTTTCACATCTACAACAGCAGTAATATTAATAATAATGCCTAACATTAACTATGTTTACCGTGGGCCAAGCACTGATTTAGGGCAATCCCTATGCAGCCCTGTGAGATGTGTACCATTATTATTCCCATTTTGCAGGTGTGGCCGTTGATGCCACTGTTGCAGACTCTGCTAATAGTCCTCAATATGCGTTCCCTTCTTCTCTGTATAAGTCAGCATAGGATAGGCTCTGCTATGGTAACAAAAAAACAATGAAATCCCAGTGGACTGATGAAATAAGGGTGTTATCCCTTGCTCACATCACCGTCTGCTGTGAGTCTGTCTGGTGGCTCTTCTCCTTCTTCAGGCCAAGTCTTTACGGAACATGTGTCCTCCCAGGTCAGGGTGGGAAGAGAGACGGAGGGCGCACACTGCTCCTAACTGCCCTTCTTGACGTGCCCCACACTCCCTCGTAGTCACAGGGCCCCAGCCGCACTGCCAGAAGGCCGGGAAACATAGGGGCCCGTCCGTATTGGGTGAGCACACGCAGGCCCTGCCAGACCTTTTCAGGGCGCCAGTGTGTCCGCTAAGACACTGCCTGCCCTGGTCTTCCTCACACCCTGCAGTGGCCCGACTTAGGTGGAAGTCAGCAGTCATTCCAGGAAAAGCTTAGCTTCTCTGATGTAAGCACCAACCCCCTCCTCCTCCATCCTCCCTTCTTTGGCTTCCTTGCAGCCATGCAGAAGCGACCTTGGAGGGCCGGCTGCGGGGATGAGATGGAACGCAGGGCCGACAGCCTGAGGATGGAAGGTGCAATTTCAAGAAGGTGGAGCCAGAAGACTGGGGCCCCCACGGTGATGACTTGTGGAAGCCACGCTCAGGACTGCCCCCACCAGTGAGGCACTGAGGTTGCTCTGTCCTGCTGTGCACCTGAGAGCCGTTGCCCAGCGGGGCAGCCGCGGGGCTGGGGAGGGGCTCCGTGATCCAGGCCCTCCCTCGGGCTCCCTTTGGCTTTGGCCAGTGGGAGGCTTACTCTTGGCTGCCATTCTTGTTGGGTATGGGCGCGGGTTCCCTCCCCTTCCCCTACAGGCCGGACACTGGTAACAGCTTCCCTCTGATTACCAATGCTCTGCAATGGTCACCAATGTCCTGCAGTACCCGGCATTGGTAAGCACGTTCCCCTTCGAACTACCCACACCTCTCCAAATGGTGCCATTCATTCAATTATCTTCAGTCTAACCCTTTGAGCTGCTGTCCGTCTGCTGCACACAAACAGGGACAGACTGCTCACTGCTTCACGAGGCAGCCCGTCCCACTGTACAACTGCAGTTTGTCTCCCTACGTCTTCCACTCTTTGGTCTTTATTCTCCCCTCTGAAATAGCAGGGAAATTCCACGAAAGATTCAGTGTCGGGCAGACTTAATTTCAAGTCTGTGTTCTACTCCCTGCAGGGGTTTCATTATTTGCCCCAAATTACTCAGCTGATAATTCTCAGTTCCAGCATGTGCTACATGGGGACAATATCCACGCCCCATAGGACTGTTGTGAGAATTAAGTGAAATAACAATATTTGCAGGGTTACCAGAGTTAGTGTAAAAAAAAAAAAGTACAGGATGCCCAGTTAAATCTGAATTTCAGATCAACAATGAATAATTTTTTTTAGTATATGTCTCTATGATATTTGGGATATACTTGTACTAAAAATTATTTGTTATTTATCTGGTATTCAAATGTAACTGGGTATCCTGTATTTTATCAGGTGAACCTAAATATCTGTGAAGTGCACAGCACATCGCCTGCACTTTGCTTGGCCTCCAGTGAATAACAGTAGCTAATATTGTGATTATTTTTAATCCCTGTATTCCTGGCGCCTAACACAGTACCTGACATATGCTCAAAAAACAGCAAAAAATGTTGAATAAGGAAATGAATGAACAAATGGAGGAACTGAGAACTAGAAAGGCGATTTGTCTGAGGTGAAAGATGCCAGTGGCCGAGAAGAGTCTGGAAGGCAAGTGTCCTGGACTCGAGCCCAGGGGAGGAAACTGCCAGAACAGAGAGGTGGGCCAGGCGCGGCACGGAGTGGACTCCCAAAGTCGCTGGAAACAGCTTTTATTTCTTACACGGCATAATAATTATGTTCTTATTAAACAAAGGAATAATTAATACTAGTTAATAAACTGACTCTTCAGTGCTATCAGTTAAAAAGAGCTAAAAAGGCACTGCTCTTCTTCCTAGGATTTTTTTTCCCCCTTGAATAAAAAAAAATCATTAAAGGTTAAAAACTAGAATTTTTTTTTTTCTGGACCTGAATAATCATGTGCAAATTAGAAGTTTGTTTTTATTCTATAATAAAATAAGAAATTATTGCTTTTTAAAGATTATCTAACCTGGTGGTTTCCAAACTTTTTTTCAGTAAAATTATTTTTGCAAATAAAATCTTACACAGACTCTCAATTTATGAAGGTGTTAAGCAGGATATTTAGTGAAAAATTGTATGCTCCAAGCTCAAATATATAATCTATATAAATCAAGTTACTGTTTGAAAAATCCAAATTTAAATTATAGATCAGGACTGAAACTTTACATCATGTTTATATTATGGGCATTTGCAGTTTTATATCAGTCTCAGCAATTTCATGGCAATCTCAGTAATCAAACATTTCTCCATTTTGTTTTAGTTGCAGAGCACTATATCGACAAAATCCAGGTTCGTCAGATGAATACTCACGACAGATAAAAGATTTTTTTAAAAATTTACCTTGCAATCCAAGAATACTGCTAATAGGAGACGTCAGGAAAAATTATATTCCCAGATCTGCCCCAAAGCAACTGAAGCTTAGCAAGGCAAGTACATGTGGGGGGTCGGCTAGCTCTCCCTCTCTCCCTCCTCCAGAGTAATGGGGTCACGGCTGGGCCTGGAGCCGCCTAACCAGATGCTGTCCTCTCAGCCCTACTCCAGCTCCCTGCCCCTAAGGGCAAGTGTGCTCACACGGCTAAGAGTTCCTCATAACACGGGAGTGGACACGGCGGGTGTGTGGGCCCTAAAGACCACGTGTGTCTCCTCCACGCTTTCTGCCTCCTTCTGGAAACAGAATATAGAAGCTGCTTGGCCTCACCCTGCAGACAAGACAGGAGGTTCTGGGAAGGCCCCAAGGAACAGATATACCCAAGGACTTGGAATGTTCATTTGGAATTGTAAGTTCTGTGAGCCTGAGAACTTCCTAACAGTTAATGACATTTCCTCTGAGATTGGCAGTAACCTGGAGAAATATGACTCTTTAGTACTTTATGAAATGTGTCCACATTTGGAAGATCTGCATAACTCAATGAACCACTATTTTTCAAATAATGTAAGAATGTTACAAAATTGTGCATGGATGAAAGGTGCCTTCAAAGTGGATTTTAACATAACAGAAGGCAAAAAGTTCATTGATGTGGTTTCAGATTCCACATTGCCATGAATCTTCAGGAAATTTTCACTTGTTGAGTTGTGATATAGGCCCAAAGATGAAAATCCGCAGTTCTCTGAAAATGCTATTCAAATACGTGTTCATTTTCCAACTGTGTATCTGTGTGAGGCCAGATTTTCTTCATATATTTCAGCTAAAACAATGTATTACACAGATTGAATGGAGAAGCCAGACATTAAAGAGATTTTCCAAAATGTAAAATAATGTTACTCTTCTATTCTTTTGTTTTGGAAATTTTTTTTTTGTGAGACAGAGTCTCCCTCTGTCACCCCAGCTAGAGTGTGGTGGTGTCATCATAGCTCACTACAACCTCCAACTCCTGGGCTCAGGCCATTCTCCTGCCTCAGCCTCCCGAGTTGCTGGGACTACAGGCGCGCGCCACCACGCCTGGCTAATTTTTGTATTTTTTGTAGAGACGGGGTCTCACTATGCTGCTCAGGGTGGTCTCCAACTCTTGGCCTCAAACGATCATCCTGCCTTGGCCTCCCAAAGTGTTGAGATTACAGGTGTGAGCTACTGGATCTGGCTGGAAAATATTTTTCTTAGAAGTGTGCAGTGATAACATGTAATGGGTTTGTAATTGTTATTTTTAGATAACAGTAATAAATGCTTACATTTTTTTCCCTTGGTTTTCAACTTCTGGTACATCTCCACATAATCCAAAGCTCTTTGGCATCTTCAATAACTTCCAGGTGTCAAGGGTGCCACATTGCACTGGTTTCCACCACAAAGGTGCTCCCAGTTCTCTGAGGCTTACACAGGATGCCTGAGGCTCTAACAGGTCACGGGCACACCCCTGCAAATCCACGTAAGGCTAAACGCAAGAGGTCCTTTTTCCGATATAGCAATCACTTGGAGAAATATCTTCATGCCCAACAATTGGTCAGTTTGGTGATCAATACGTTTATGGGAATGCAGTGGTCCGCAGTAAACATGAAAACTTCCTTTGTGGCAGGGATTCAATTCCAGCATGTCCTCATATTCAGTTTACACATGCGCACGCACAGTGCATACTTTTAAAAAACTAATCAAATTGTTCAAATGCATGTTATCTACATGATCATTTTAAAAAGGTGGTGCTCTAATAGAAATAGCCTTTGTCACATATCCCAAAAGAAGCCCGTAGGAGCTAACATTCTTCTAGTTGAGCTTCAACTTGCCAACCAAGTGAGATCACAGTGTCAGAGCTGGAAACAGAATCCACGACCCCTGACTTGGTGTGGCTTTCCTCCCACTACACTGCTTTCTCTAGGGCGAGTACAGGTCTGTCTGCTTGGTTCTCGGTGGGCAGAGGAGCACGACAGGACATGGAGCCTGCTACCCCCGCCCCCTCCAAAAACAGTGATCCTTGCCAGACATTGGTAATTGACCTCACACCAACGCATGGTTCCAGTGTAGCCCAACAAGTTCTTAGAATCCTTAAAACTGTGCCAGGTAGCCGAAGCTGATCTGTAAAATGAAACTGGTGTGCACAGACACCACCCACCCCTTGAATGCAGCTGTGAGGATAGGCCCCATCTGGTCACTCCTGTAAAGGCAGCATCTCCCCTCCAAAACATGACTGTGACTCAGTGCTTAGGTTTCTGACCACAGGCCACCAGTGAACTGTTGGCTTAAACACACTGTGTGCAGCCTTCTTTCCTCACCAAAGATAAAGAAGTGGTGCCCTGATTTTTAGCTTTCTTTTAAAGTGTACTTGTGAGGACAAGGATCTCCCTGGAGTGGGTGGAGATCGCTGGGGTATAGATCTTTCTTAAAAAGCCTCTAATTTTGTTGAGGAAGGAAAGAGGCACCTCCTCCCTTTATTGTGGGTCTTCTAAACCTCAAAGCCTTGCTTTTAAATTCTGAGCCTGTGGCCTTTTTTCATAAATGGGGCCACTTTAGATGCATTATTCTGTTACTCAGTTTTTAATCATGTATTTTGAAAACTTTCCCATGTACAGGCATATAATTTCCATGAAAAAACCTAACATGTGTTAAGAGAAAAATGATGCCAACTGTCAAACTTACTTACATATCCTTTGATCTAGTACATGGTAAAAGTTTTGGTGTCATTTGTCATGTTTTTTGATTTTGTGACTGGTGGCTTTCACCCTCTTCAATGCAGATGTTAAAAATGCACAGTCAAATGTATTACTTTCATTCGTAACGGTTTTGTCATTCTCAGAAACACGTTTGTGTGGCTAAATTCTTCCATATTTTCTTGTACTCTTTTTGGTTCCTTTTTTTAAAACTCAAAACTTTGATCTACTTTGAATTTAGTCTACTGTAAGGACAAGGTAAGCAATAGTATTTATTTTTCAACCATTACCTGGTTCTACCAACATCATGGATAGAATGATCCACTGTTTCCCCATTAATGTGAAAAGTACCTGTCCCAAACCCAAATACACACAGGACGAGGTACAGTTCTGGACTTTGTTTTGTGGCAGCCCCAGCTTTAGATATTATAGACTAACATTTAATTTTATTTTCCTGACTTTTGTATCTCCTCTATAGACATGAACTGTAGAAGCAATATAATTAGACGTTTAGAAGGAGAAAGATTTTCCTGGGATTTCAAATTTATAGACAACTCTATGATGTTACCTTTCCACCCAAGAACAGTCCCTTTCACTTTGCAATTAACTTGGATGCCTGGGAATTTACTTTTCAACATCTAAACTCGTGTTATGCCTTACCCGAAGGCAGTATTAGAAAGGGCAGACCACCAACAATTTGAGAATTAGATGGGATCTCCACATCATCTGGCTCAACGTTTTCAGTTTACAAATGAAGAAATTTAGGCACAGAGAAGGCAAGGATGTGGCCCAGGTCACACAGTGACGTGGCGGTAGAGAGGGAGTCTGGGGGCTTTCCTTCCATCACATGGCGGATTGAACAATCCCAGGTTCCCGAGCATCTCCCTTCCGAGGCTGCAGGCTGGCGAGACACCTAAAGCCACGAGGGTCCCACCGAGGCTTCCCTCCCGCCACGTTCCCCCATCACACAAAGTCAGTGATCCACAATGAAGAGAAAAGATATTTAATTATTTCTCAGTCTAATCTCTTAAAGCGCTCAAAGTGTTTTCACAAGTGCAAGGGGGAGGGATTGTTCTCAGCCAACATTTACCAGTGATTCCGACACACGCAAAAAAACTCCAAATCACGGTGCTTTATACTTACTTTTAATTTCTGCACTGAAAAAGAAAAGGAAGGTAAAAACAATGACAGATTAGTTTACAGTGACTTCATGTTTGCCCTTAAATTAATCTTTGCTCTTGGGAGCAGAAGGGGGAAAGACAGGAAAACATCAAAGCCTCATGGTGAAATGGTGACCAAGACACCTCAGTCTGGCTAACAAGGGCTCTAGAAACTCGGACACGGTGCTGCCGATGTGCTAGCTTGTAAACAGACAGGTAACAGTTAAAATACATTAAAAAAAAATCCCACAATTCCATTCTTAAAATCAAGCACAAAATCTGACAATGAAACACATCCAAGGGTTATGTGTGTGTCTCCATCTGATCTAAGGCAGCTTTCTGGAGGCAGCCACATGGTGATTCACACACGCTACAGGAGAGACAGACACCTGCTCTACACAGAATTCCGGTGTTGCTGAACTGCAATGAACATTCCTCTTCTCGCTGGTACAGAAATGTTCTGCAGGTAGGAAACAGGGAGCCATGGGTCGCTCACCTGTACAACCTCCCCTGACAGACAGCAAGAGCTGCGGGGGAGCCAGGGGCTCTGTGTGCTTTTGAGGCTGCTGCCTCTGGAATATTCTGCATTCTCAAAGTCTGGTTGGGCTGTGGGTTTTAGTTACACTCCACACGTTGTTGAAGTGCTCGATTTTTCATGTGCAAACTGTTACTGTCTAAAGCTTTCCGAAGGACACGTACAGACATGGACACCCTGTAGAGAGGCGAGGGTCATCGTTAAGGCCCTCCTCCTTCCTGTGGTGGGGCGGGGGTGAGGGCAGGGGGCGCGTTACAGAAATAGAGAAATGATGTGTTCCGCTGCAGTTAAACTCTAGTCCCTGATTCGGTCCATCCGGGGTGGGCTCCTCAGTAGGTGACTGTCCACTCCTTGACAGAGGCATCGTGGGAGGTTGTGACCAGCGTGTGCTCATCCAGCCACGCCAGGCTGCTGACATGGTGTAGCCGGTGCGCATCTGGAAAGAAAGGACGCAATGTAAGGAAAACCCAAACTTCTCTGCTTCTACACGTCTCGGACTAGGGAGATGGAACAACCTGCACCCAAATCATCAACAGGCCCCCGAGACACTGACGGAGGATGGATGTAAATCAGATCCCCTGCCCCCTTATCAGGAGGAGTCTGGGACAACAACAGTGTGGCAGCAGGTGCTCCTGGTCTCGGCACTACTGACCCCAGCTGGGTAACTCTTTTCGTGCGGTGCAGGAGAATGAGCCACCTCCCTGGCCTCTATCTACCAGATGCCAGCGGCTCCCTCTCTCTCCAAGTCCTGACAACCAAACACATCCCCTCACCCTAAGGGGGTGAAAAAAAAATCTATTTCTTTTTATGCACAAAAGCAATAATATACAGAAAAACACACAAACAGAAACACAGTATCTATGTGGTATGAAACCGGGGGGCGTGATAACCAATGAACGGCTGAGAAGCACAGGGTTGGGGGACTTGTCTGACTCCTCTGCAAGAGGTGCACCACAGGAGACCAGGTTCCAGATTCCAGCAATGAGACACTGTCAGGGTTTATAGCTCCCTCTGTGGCCAGCCCTTCCCAGAAAGCCCAGGGAGGCCCCCTGCTCCAGGAAGGGAGATTTCCAGCAGCTCTCTGCTCCCCCGGCCCAGGTGGCCCCCAGCCTGCAGGTCTGCCACCCCCCCGGACAGGGGCAGACTCAGCCACCACCCCTGGCATGGCAGCACCCAGATGTCGGAGCTTCATTCCATCCACATCGCCACTGACTCTTTTCAGGTGTAGAACTCAACTCTGCACGAAAGCCTGACGCTGAGGTCAGGCTGTGCTTGATAACCTGTGACCACACAGCAGACACAGATGCTGATCCCCACTTTCTACCCGACTGGTTCCTGCTGTAATTTTTTCTTGATCTACTTCATTGATGAACTTGTCTGATTCTCCCTAAAGGATCTCTATTTCCTTATAGACCAGAACTGCCAGTGAAATCTGTTTTATGTCTCCTCTGTCCTGGACTGGGCTGCCTTCCCTCTGCCCGCCTGCCTGGGAAGCCAAAGACGCAGCTCAACAGCGCCCCCCTCGGCCTGCAGCTGGGCACAAGCTCTGGGGGTGGGCTCTGACTTGTTTTATGTTTCCGACAAAAGGCTGCCTTTGCGTAGAAAAAGGATGAGGGGTCAAGGAGGAGCGCAAGAGCAGCCTGGCATGCTGGGGACAGGAGGGTGTGGAGGATCAGAGAGGTGCTACGGGGCCCCAAAGAAAGGTGAGCAGCCACCGCAAGGAGAAATGATGGTATGTTGGGTTAAATAAAATATACTGCTAAAAATAACTTCACCTGTTTCCTTTTTAAATGTGGCTACTAGAAAAACGTGACATTCATGTGTGGCTCACACTGTGCCTCCACCGGACACTGCTGTCCGAGGGAGGGAGAAGGCCTGGTCCTGGGTGGGGGAGGGGAGATGTCCAGATGAGGCCTTCACCTGGCTCAGCACATGTCCTGGGTACGGCACCCATGTGCTCCCACTGGGAACACAGAGCACCCTGAGGCCCCTTGGCATGGCTAGCACGGGCCAGCAGAGAAGCTGGTGTCTGCTGGATGGGAAGAACGTGAACCCTGCATCCACCGAGTCACCTCCCTAGAGGCACAGAAGTGACACTCAGCCCCGGGGACAGCCGGCACAGCCCTGGCCCATGGATGTTCCCTGCCAAGGCCTGGGGGTGGGAGTCACCTTGGATCTTGACTCTGGTTTCCGGGTCGCTCAGGGTCCAGACGTACACCATCATGTCCATGCCACCGGAGGCAAAGTGTTCATTGTCTGGTGACCAGGCCAGGCAGACGATTTTTGCATGGTGTCCATAAAAAACATTATTTTCCTAGTTGCAGGTTGAAAACAGAGAGGCAGCAGGTCAGGGATTGGGCCAAAGTTGCCCTGCATCAGGTGCTACCTCTATGCCAGGTGACCCTTACAAACTCACTGGCTCCTTGATCTCACGAGGCACCTGCTACTCACAGAGATGAGAAAACTAAGGCTCAGAAAGGTGCAGCCCAAGGTTTCTGAGCATGGAGCGCCTCCCGCCTGTGCCACCCAGCACGGGACAGAGGCAGCCGCTGCCTGCTCACCGAGTAGCCGTCGGCAACGCTGAACACCGTGACCACCTTGCTGGCGTCGCACACGGCGAGGAAGGCGCCATCGTGGGAGTAGGCCACATCCGTCACAGGGCCCTTGGCCTCCAGGAGCTTGTTCTCATCCTTCAGTGTGGTGCCCAGGATGGAGTACAGGCGGACGCTTCCATCCTGCACGTGGGACAGCAACTAAGCAAGGCTCCCACCCCCCATACACAAGTGCATGTGCACACACACCATGCCCCCCCTCCCTGCCCATTTCTGAAGAGGGGAGTCAGGGTCCTAGTAAGAGAAGGTGCCTTTCGCTCTGACCACTGCTCTGCTGCAGCCCCGCCCAGGCTCCCAGAGGCCAGGAGGGCCACTCCTTCCACATGTACCAGAGGGCACTTCCTAAATCCTTACCGCAGTGGGCAGAATTACCTGGGGAGGCTGTTAAAATCCCACCCTAGGCCTCCCCCCATTCTGATTCTGCACGTTTGGGTGCTCAAGAGCCTGTACTTTTCATAAATGCCCCCAGAAGTTCCAGCACAGGTGTTCACAGGCCAAACTCTGAGAAAACACCGGCACATGTGCAGCTCTCTAGCGAGGGCCTTGTCTGTCCACCCTCCTCAGGCTGTCCCTGCCTGCCCTAGCACCTGGGCAGGCTCCCTCTGGCCCCAGCTGTCAGCAAGCACCCGATCCACCTACCTGCCCCTAGCGGCTGCCCTTTACCCCCTTGTGCTCAGGCCCTGCTTCCCTGGGGAGAGCACACCTGCTTCTTCTAAGGCGGCAATCCACTTCCCCACAGCGTCACCACCAACCCCGGGGGTCTTCATTCCCACAACAATCACCGAGCTCCCAGCTCTCCTGGAGCCCTGACAGTGCCCTGTATGCCTGCACAAGCCCAGCCAAGGAGGAGGTGGGGCAACCACTGTCTGCCAGGCTCCTACAGGGACACAGTGGCCTCCCCTTCGCTATTACAGAACCTCTCAGACCACCATGGGATGGCCAATCCCTGCAGCCCCTCCTGTGTGACAGCCCCGACTCCCTGGAAGGCAAATCCATTGGAGGGACCAGCCTGCCCTCCCAAGGAGCTGGACCCGAGTATCCCACAGACACTGGTGAAATCTCCTGTGTATGTTCATGACTCATTCCTGCTCTCACCGCATCAACAGGAGAAGAGTGGAATTACAGCGCCAGGCCAGACATGCCAGGTCAGAGGTCACATGGACAAGCCACATCATTTCTTGCGCTCTCTTACTGCCTACGTGCAACAGGAGTCAGGGCCCCATGGTCTCGTAAACGGGAAACTGCCCACCAGGAAAGCGCTCAAAGGAAGAAAGAGCTGTGTTCACAGACGGCCCAGGCAGCTCCAGGGCACACAGAGGAAATCCCAGGAAATCAGCTACCACCTGTCTGACAGCAGGCTAAGTAAGCTGTGGAACACCCACTGGCCGGAACGTCACTCGCCACTAAGATAAACACAGCCAGTGTGTACGGCACAGTGGGAAAAGCAGCTAAATGCAGACGTGTTCCCACACCCCGGCCTGGCGGACAACCGGGAAAATAAGAACTGCTGATGCTTTAAGGTACAAGCTGGAATGACAACCTGTCACCCAGTTTTAGTTTCCTTACAGGCTGCTGTGGAAAGGGCAATTTCTTCTCTCTATGAGAAAAACAAGTAAGGTCTAATAAGCAGGGCCTGGCAAGGTGGCTGTGCAAGGGAGACACCAGGTCCAACTGCAGACCGCCCTTCCCCCCACCTAGGAACTGGCTGTGTCCCTGCCCTGGGAGGGTGAGGTGGGCCGGCAGCCGGTGGGCAGTGAGGGCTCGGCCCGTGTGGATGGGCTGGAGCTGTGCCCACGGGTCTCAGGTGAGGCTGCAGTGAGAACACCCAGCACACTGCCTGGCTGACCCACTGGGTCCTCTACCCGTATCCTCCTACAGGCTGACCGAGCGGTGCCAGGAAGGTTTTGGAGGCTGGAGAGGGCCTGCTTCGTGGGCACATAGAGTAGATGCTGCAGAGCTAACGCCATCGCACACCTCCCCCATGCCTGGCACTGGGCACAGCCCTCCCTGTGGACGAGTCCCTGAAATCCTCCCAGCAGCTCTGTGAGAAGGGCCGTCGGCACCTCAGGGCACAGCTGGCCGCCTGAGATCCCCAAGCTGGAGGAGGAAGCTGACTCTGTGCCTGGGCGGGCTGGCCCCAGAGCCCGGCTCTGTGTCACAACCGGCTCAAGGCAGTGTGTGGACACAGGCAGACTGGCCTCTAGCACAGGTGGGTACTGCCACGTCTGTGGCACAGCTTGGTTACCAGAGGGCCGCCCTCCAGGGGCCAGGGAGGAAGAAATGAGTTCCTCTGTGAAGCACTCAGGACTCTGCCAGGCAGACGGTGACCGCTCTGCATGCACAAGCCCTATTTATTAAAGGGCATGAGAATTATTAACACACTATGGACGATGAGAAGACAGAACTCAAGGAAAACTGTACAATGCTCAGGTTAGCACTGCACCTTGAAGGTGTTAAGAAAATTCATCTCTCTCCTTGTACAACCTAGGAGCCCAGCCTCACTGAGCGCTGTTGCTTCCTTTCCTGACATACTGCCCCCCGCACTCCCCAGGTACCCACAGGGCCGACCTGGGGCCACGACGGCCCTTCCTTGGTGCTCCTGACCTCACTGCCCAGGGCCCTCGGGCTTCCCAAGACTGTGGGCACCTCAGCCACCACACCCAGCCAGCAGTCGACACGTGGAAGACGTTCGCTGAGGGTCTGGTTACAAGGACTGCAGTACAAACACCCCCCAGGGCTTGCTCGCACTCCCTTGCCTGACTCAGGTGCTCCAGCAGGACAGCAGGGCTGGCACACCTCTGTCCTTGCTGCTCAGACACTGACCACCTGCTGCCTGTCCTGCTGCACGGGACTAATGACAGGGCAGGGAGCCCAGTGCTGGCCGGCCAGGAGAAGGCCCCCGCTCTGGCAGCAGGAGGCAGCTGGGCTGCAGGATGGGTTCCTTGAACCCCAGCCCCCTGCCAACTGCATTCCCTGGGACTCACACAGCTCATGCCATCCCCAAATCACACCCAGATACCAAGGTCAGAGGGTGTGGGGGAAAGGAAAGGGCCTTACCGTGCCCCCAACAGCCACCGTGTCTCCACCGGGGTGCACTGCCACCACTTCGGGCTCGTAGCTGGGGTTCGATGCTAAAGCACTTCTTCTGATCCTTCAGCAGGACAATCTGCGGGCACACGGGCAGCCAGTCAGAGCAGTGTGGCCCCTTGTGGGCACCATCCCCAACTTCACCACAGGCCAGCCAGGCTCCAAGCCACACCCTCGGGGCTCAGCCCCAGCCTATGAGCCTCACAGCCAGGCGGGGCAGTGACAGGTAGGTCCTGGTCAGTCAGAATCTCAATAAATGCTGCTGTCACCATCGTCATCGCTACATCATTACTGCGGTTACTATTACAGCACTGACTTCTCGGAAAGTCACTGCATTTAGTTCCTCCCATCACACACTGAGCATAATGAACGGACTTTGCTGAACAGAGTCCTCCTAAGGCTTGAGAGAATGAGAGCAGCGGGAAGTGGCTCTACAGCAACAGCAGCCAGGTGATGACACCTCTGCACTCTAGGTTCTGGCTTCTCAGCCAAAAAGAAAGAGCCCGTGGTCATCAGTGCATGTGTGACAGACTGGGAACAGTGCAGGCACCCAGGTGACAGTGAGAACAGGCACACGGGCACCCAGGTGCTGGGCATGCACCCCAACTCCAGCAGGTCTGCCGTGGGGCTGGGACCGCCCGGTCCAGGGGGCACATTGTTCCCCACCCAAGTGGACTAGCCCCGGGCTGAAGTCGCTTCTCCTCCACAGCCCTGAGCCCACTGTGAAATTTCCTATCTAAAACCCTGGGCCCCTTTTAGCACGCCCTGACCCTGGGTAACAGGGAACTCTGCAGAAGACCCTCACCTGGAGCGGGGGTCACAGATGCCCCTAGAAGACCAGGTGAGTAACGGCAGATCACAGAAAACACGCGCACACACACTTATTCCGAGGGTTCCAGGGACTCCCCAGAGCCTGTCTCCTGGCATACTACAACCCTCTGGGGCACTCGCTAGCACCTCCCAGTGGCAGCGCTGGCTGAGCCCCTATCTGAGGGTCCTCCTGTAACCCTCACTATGAGCCTCAGGGCAGGGACAGCTTCTCATGACTATGACTTTACAGATAAAGACACCCAGGCCTGAGACACAGAGCTCTGCCTGAGGCCCACAGTGTGGACAGGGCCAAGCCTACACCTCACCCAGAGGCCAGGTGTAGACACCGAGGCTGGCAGAATTCCGCCGTACGGAGAGGAGCTGCCCTCCAGCCTTCTAGAACGCTGCTTCCCAGCCTTTCCCCAACGTGCCCCCTCTGGCTGGCCAGACTGTGTGCAATAATTACTTGGCAGGGAGTTCATATTATCTAGGACACACAGCAGTCCATTCTCCCCGAAGCAATTAAGTTCCCAGGACTAAGCAGGGGTGGGAGGATCCTGAATGGCAGCTTTTTATAGCACGGCTTGTCACATGTGCTGACGGGGACCCACGTGCCACCTGCCTTCCCCAACTGACATGCGGAATGCCCAGGTCCACTAACAGATGTTTGCCACAGAGCAGAATTCTGTATAAACGGGGTTGGGCTTGGATCTCAGTTGAGGGCACTTTGCTCCAGAAATTCTGAAAAAAAGGCGTGCCGGTGACCTCACTGTCTGGATTACAACCCAGGCTACGGAGTCAGAAAGACTGCACCCCATTCTGGCCTAGGTACCACCCTGCCATCGTGTGAGAGCCCCACTGCCTGCTCTGAGCCTCAGCCTCCCCGTTTGTGAGAAGAACTTAACACGGTACAAGGAGCTGGACACGTATTTCCTCATAATCACCCTGAGTCTGTTGGGGATGAGAACACTAAAACTCAGAGAGGGTGAGGCAAATGCCTGAAGTCACACAGCTCCAATGCATCAGGACTGGGACCTGCACATGAAACAGACAAACCCACTCGACTGGAGTCTCCTGCAGACATAGCGGGGCTGTGGGCACGCAGTGAGGTCTGCTGCTTAGACAAATCCCAGCCCTAGGCAAGGAACCCATCTATGCCTCCACTTCCTCGTCTATACTGGGGCCAGAGCCCTGCCCAGCTGGTAGGACTGCGGTGAGGATTAGGTGAATACACGTGAAGCCCTCAGCACAGCACAGGCGACTGAGCAACAGAAACGCTGGCCAGAGCAACTGCCAGGACGTGAGAATTAGGAACCAGGCAGCACGTAGCCATAAACTCTGACCCCTTATTCCACCGTGCCTTTTAGTTTCAAACCAACCTGCCCGATGCACACGACCACAGTGTATCCGCCAGGGCCAACAGCTACGCACTTCGGCTGAACGTCCAGTTTCACGACTCCTTGTCCGCTGTTACGGAGAAGGGAAAACACATTACTTCAACGTGCCAGCCGCTCAGCATAGGTATTCGTATAACTCACTGCAAAGCCATGGCGATTTAGCTATTTCGGAGAAGGGAGTTCTACTGTAATCTACACTGAAGGAGGGATTTGCTAATATATGGGAGGGGTGGTGGGGCTGGGTGTGGGGAGAGGGTGGTGAGAGGCAGTGAAGGGAACAGCATCTGTCCTGTTCGTCTGTGATAAATACCCACCACTCCATCACTCTGCCCAGTGGTGGCTTTTGTACCCACAGGTGTTGGCTAAAGACTGGCATTTCCTGGGCACAGACAAATTGAGTTCTGTTCCCCGCATAGGGGATTGACTTTTTAAGAATCTATTACCTTTAATGGGTGAAAATCATGTGCTATCTTTTATCTTGGCTAATGCTATCAAAACTCATCCTAGAAAAATTTGCACATGCACACAAACTTCTTGAAAACTCTAAGTCAAGGTAACTTCTATGTAACTGGGCCAAGTGTCGAGTCCCCGTTGCCGCCTGGGTGGGCTCTGCAACAAGGTCACTTGGCCGTGGCCGATGTGGCCAGGGAAGACCTTCACAGGGATGTGTTAAGAGCAGGGCCACCACAGGCAGTACGAAGAGGAGTGGGGCCCAGATGCCTGGGTCCTGGGGCTACTTCTGCCACTTACTGGGAGGCTCAACTGACTCTCGAGACGCTGGGCCAGTTAGGCAAGCGGGACCTGTGCCACAAGCACAGCACATCTATCACACTCACAGAGATGCACCCTGGAGCCCACATCTCCCAGGGGAGACAGGCCCCAGGCAGGACAAGTCCTGATGGATTCTACACATGAGTGCAGGGCAGGAGAGGGGCCAGTCCTGGGGATACTGCAGGGGCAGAAGCCTCTCAGGGACCTGGAACACATCCCTTTCACCTGCACTCAGAGCTCAGACCACCTGTAACAGCTACTCTCCTACCGCCAGTGACTGTCAATCAAAGGCACCAGAGCAAACACAAAACAAGAGGCTGTCTTCTAATCAGAGCAGCCCGTGCCTGTCTCACCCTTGGGCAGCACCCTTGCTCTGAGTACCTGCCCTGTGCCAGGCACCTCTGAGGGCCTCATATGACCTTCAAAGGGCCTGAGGCAGCCTCCGTTGTCACCTGCCCTTACTGATGAGGAGCGAGAGACAAGGAGAGACCTCAGCAAGTTCCTGAAGGACAGGGGCTGGGATTTGTCCCAGCTGCTCCCAGGGCAGAGTCTACACCTGGTCACCTGTGTGGGCAAGGGGAAGAGCATGGCCTAGGTTACCTTGAGTCTATAGCTCAGCACCCGGCTCAGGGCCTGACGATAGGTGAATGACACTCAGAGAAAGAAACGCAGAGAGCAAATAAAATGTCATGAAGAACGGTAACTGCTTTTAGCAAGGGGCCTTTGGGGGGATCTGAGGTTCACGTGGACCCGCAGAGCCCGGCAGTCTCACCTGTAGTCCCGCAGCATGAGGTTGGTGTACCGCACCGTATCGTCCATGCTGCAGCTGACCAGCTGCCCGGACTCATCCACGGCCATTCTGGACACCTGATTTGTGTGGCCCTTCCCAGCAAAGGAGTCGTTCTGCCCCGTCTCTGAATCCCAGTAATGTGGGGCAGGGTAAGGAAAAGCCCGGCCTCCGAGACTGTGGCACCTGCCCCTGTGGGGAGGCTGTGCCCAGCCTGGGCCCGGCAGCCCCTAATCCCAGCCAGTTAGGGGAGGACACCGGGCCCAAGGGGATGGCTCCCGGATGTCCACGTCCGAAATGTGAGACGTGTGGTAAGCCCGCGAGACGGCCCCACTGCATGTACGTGGGCCATTTTAAACTCCATGTGCCAAATTAGAAATAGTCCAATTAAGTCTCCTGGTAACAGTGTCACACGTGGCTAAGTTATCAGATCCTGTGACCGTACTGACCTGCAGTGGTTAGCACTGCCCTCAGAGCACACAGCTCAGGAGGGAAACATTTCTCACTAGGACCTGGCGTAACTGACTCAATGTTCCTTTTGCTTTTTCTGTAACCTGCTGTCAAGCCCACGACTGTTGGCAGGAGGCTAGGTGTGCCTGCCATGTGCCCTCGGGCAAAGGCCCTGGGGCTGCCCCAGCCTCTGCGGAGGTTTATGGACACTGAGCCCCAGGTGCTCAGGTATAAAGACTGGCTTCAATAATGAGACTTTCATTTCACACGCAGGTTACGGTGCCCTTTGGGTAGCTAGCATCATGTTCCACTGTGGGCACACCTTTGGGAACTAACTACCTGGAGCAGGGGTTCACTACACTAGGACTGCAGACAGGAGCAGGGAGGCGCAGAGCTGGAGGCCCGCAAGGACCAGCATGTCTGGAGATGGCTCAGCTCCAGCCGACAGATTCTGGGGCGTTCTCTACCATCAGCTGTGACTGCCTCTCTACCCCATTTCCTTATGTGCCCTGCAGACAACTGCCCCAAGGTTCAAGACTGCCCGTGAGGTGGGTGTTAACAGTCCCAGGCCATGCAAAGAGAGCTTAACATAAACCCTCATGTTAGGGAGAAACCAGAGGACTCACTTACAGAAACCCCAGACAATGGCTTGTGAGGGGGCCACACACATCTCCAGGAAACGCCCCTGGAACTCTGGCCCTGGCTCTGATGACGACAGGCTTTGTGACTTTGGGAATGGTTCTTTAGCCGAGTTCCAGTTTTCCTGTTTTTAAAACAAAGGGACTCTACTAAAGGGTGCCCAAGTCCTTCTGAACTCTAAGAATCAATGCCTCCACTGGGACGAGAGTGGCACTAGCTGCCATTTACAGAGAGAGGAGCAGCCCAAGTTCAGAGAAGTGAAGCTACACACTCAGGGCTGCACAGCAAGAGGCTGCAGCTGTTGGGCGCCCGTGGGCAGACATGACACACCTAGAGGCCATGCTGGTTGGAATACTGCAGCTGTGGCTGCAGCCACCTGCCTGGCCAGGCCCCTGGTGCTGTGGGAACGGGAAATTCCCCTCTCCTGCCAGCAGTTACAGAGCCAGCTCTGTGAGTCAAAGGATATTAATGTGTCCATCATGGCTCCCGGAGTAGATGTAGGACTTGCCACCGTTTTTATGCACCGTCAGACACTGGATTGATTTACTGTGACCCTGTGGAGGAGACACAGGGCCAGGATGAGGTGAGGACACACCACCCTGCCCTCTCCACCCGTCAGCCGCTTTCTGCCCACTAAGCCTCTGGTGAGAGGGAGAGGACAAATGCCCCTCCACACATGGCAGTGCAGGTATGCCAAGACCCCGCAGCCCCAGCTGCCTGAACACACGCTCCCCATCCACCACCAGCCTTCCCTATTGCCTGACCACTAGACAAAACCCCACCCCTTTGTGCCTGGGGTTTGAACCAAAGTCTGTTACCTAAGTGCCTGACATGTGCAGACATGCAGCCCGCACCCAGCTGACCTCACAACCACCTGAAGGAGGAAACACTGCGTGCCCCCCACCACAGAGGAAGACAGCCTGGGGGCTCCGCCTGCATGGAGCACAGCAGCTGCCGGCGGGTGGCCCAGGAGGCCCCCGAAGCTTGCAGAGGCAGGTGGGGATCCTGGCTATCTCCCAGCCAGCGTCCCCACCCAAGCTGAGGGTTCTGACACCCCAACCTCCCCAACTGCCACAGCAGGGGCACAGAGGACTCGTCTACAACCAGACATCTGCTTCAAGAGGGAGGCATTCACCCTTATCTGTAACCGCTCTCAGGACAGAAAAAATGGCAGCAGTGTGGGCTCAGCACAGCCTTTCCCCTTGCGGAGGGAGGTGGCTTCCCTGCCAGTTTCCCTCTGTTCTTTATCAGCCACAGTTGACTGCCAGCTGGCACAACTTGAGCTCAGGGCTTTTCCCCAGGAACTTTCCAAGCGTTCTGTGGTGTTCCACTTGTTGCCACAATATGGCATTTATCTTTGGAGAAAGGTACACACAGTTCTCAGCAGGACTGGAGAACACGGAACTGGCACAGGCATGGCTGGAGCCCACCCTGCCTGCCGAGTCAACTTGTGCTCACAGAGAGGCCAGGTGACTGAGGTGCTCCCTTACCTGAGAAACACAAGCTTTTGGCCCTGCCCTGGTGTCCACAGGGGTGCCCTCTGCGAGACCTGGGGGTGCTTAACAAGCTGGCCCTCAGCTCAAGCAGCCCAGCCCGAGCTGCCCCAGAACACCTGGAGACTTGGCCTGAACCCGGCCAGGCAGCAAACTCTTTTTAAAGCTCCCAGCCAGTCCCAATGAATAGCCAGAAACACAAGTCCAACTCCACTGCAGTGCTGACGACGGAGTTCACGTTGATGTCCCAAACCTTGGAAGTTTTGTCTCCAGAAGCAGAAAGCAGATGGGTGCTATCAGGACTCCAACTAATCTATTCAAACAAAAACAGTGTGTCACATACCACAGAACTTCCGAGTGTGAAGAGACCCCAGAAAGCAGCCTGTCCCCTGTCCCCACTTCTGGGCAGGACAAGGCAGAACCCAGGGAGGGGGTGGGATATGTCCCAGGAAAGACGGACCCACCTCTGGGCCTCCGTTCTGGCCACTGGCTTGTCCAGCCACCTCACCAGGACCCTGAAGCTCTACACCACTGCCCTGACTTTCAGCCCCTTGTTTCAAGTTTCTGTCCAACTTCAAAATGAGTATGGACGGCTGCATGCACCGACTCAGCCGCAGCCCAACCACCAGGTCAGGGGACAGAGTCATACTCACGGCGTAAATCCCGCCGTCATGGGCCTTGCTTCCTCCTAGCGCACACACCTTCTCCCCCGTCTTCCCGTCGTAGATATATATCTTCCGAGAAATAAAAACATACGTGGGTCACATGCGTGTGTGCGAATGCCCTCAGCAGTGAGCAAGCCATTCCTCCACTGACGTGGCTCTAAAACACAAGTGCTGTTAGGCTGAGCTCCCAGCACTATTTAAAAGCAGAGCCGTGTCTACTGGGCTTTGACGACACATCCCAGGAGATGCCTAAGTTCTGCGAGGCAGGAGCAGCTCTCACCAGCCTCTCACAGGAGCAGGCAGATGAGCCGCCACTCGCTACCTGCCCCAGCCCTTACCTGGCCGTCAGCACTGGCCGTGGCAAATCTGTTCCCGTCAGGAGAGAATCGCACACAGTTGACAAAGCGGCTGTGGTCCTGTGGGAAAGCAGACGGTTACCCACCTGACAAGGGGCTGCAGGCTGGACTTGGTTCAGGAAAGATCTCTCTGAAATATAGAGCCTGCTTTCAGCTTCAGCTACTACGACAATGTGAACTGGTCTGCACAGGAACATTTCAGAACTTTAAAAAATGCCCCAGACGGCCCCTCAGTGGGGGTCTGATCCAGCACCGCCCCCGCGCCCGCCCCAGCTGACCACTCTGCCTGCCTGGAAGGTGGGCCTGTCCGAGCTGAGGCAGACCCAGCTGAGGCAGACCATCCTCTAGTTTAGCCTCTCTCCCCTACCAAGTGTCCCCGGTTCTGTCCCCTTCCTGCTGGGCCCCGGAGAGAGCTCAAACCCCAATCCTGAAGCACTTGCTGAAGGAATAACTGAATTTTCAACAAAATTAAATGGCTATGACCTTCATTGGGAGCAAGAGTCTAAGTGGCTGAGAAGAAATGACCTCAGGGGCAATTCCCTCACCTGAATGAATAAATGAATTCACTCCTTCCTCAACCAACAAGAGTTCATAGCAGAGGGTGACCCTCTCCATGCCCCTCACAAAGCACTGGCACAGTGCCCACCCACGGGCACTGCCGACCCAGCAAGCACACACCGCTGCTGGCTACCAACTCTTCCCGGCGCAGGAGGGTGAACGGCCGCCATGAGTAAGGACACCCACCTGCAGGAAAAACAATTCAACTCCACACAGATCAGTGGCCCTTCCCCCAAGTAAATTACTGACTTAATTTTAAAAGTACAAGCTGCTTGTGTGGAGGAAACTGCGTATATTTGACTGTGTAATGTTTTGGGGTGAATTGTGCCCCTCTAAAAGATATGTTGAAGTCCTAATCCTGGGTACCTGTGAATGGGACCTTTTTTGGAAACAGGGTCTTTGTAGAAATAATCAAGTTAAGATGATGCCCTTAAGGTGGGCCCTAAATCCAACAGGACTGGCGTCCTCATAAAATGAGGGAAATCTGGATACAGGTATAGACATAGAGGTGAAGTTGTAGGCAGAGACTGGAATTATGCTCACCAAAGTAACAGTGAAGGTGTCAGAATCTGGAAAAGACAAGGAAGGACTCAGAGGGAGTGTGGCCCTGCCCACACCCTGACCACGGGCTTCTGGCTTCCAGGCTGAGTGAATAAATTTCTGTTGTTTAAGCCACCCAGTCTGCATGCTTTGTTGTGGTAGTTCCTGCAAACTAACACATGCATTTAGGTTATTAAGTATGAAATGTCTGATTTCCTTAAGTACTAAGTTTCACAGTTGGTATCGCTGACATTTCACTTTGACACTTCTTGTTTTATGCTTGTTATGAAGGTACAGCCTCAGTCTTGCAAATGCACATTTTGGCTTGTGATTACCTTTCAATTCTCTTACAGCAATTTTTGTGAAACCATGGATAAGTCAAAAACTCTTGTTATTTTGTATATGAGTTCTGTTGTGGAACCAATACAGCGCCGACAGCTAGAAATATCAACGAAGCGTTTGGGAAGGATGTGGCTAATGAATGCACAGTACGTCGATGGTTTGAGAAGTTCTATTCTGGTGATTTTAATCTTGAAAATGAGCCACGTGGGTGGCCTGACACCAACGTGGATGATGATGATCTGAAAGCTACAGTGGAAGCAAATCCATCTCAACCTACGCATGAATTAGCAGCAAGGTTTGATGTTACTATTCCAACAATATTGGACCATTTGAAACAAATCGGCAAGGTAAAGAAGCTGTATAGATGGGTATCGCATGAATAAAACGAGTGTCAGAAGAGAAATCATCTTGAAGCTTGCCTTTCTTTGCTGTCACGACATAAGGGTGAACCATTTCTACACCGTATTGTAGAAAATCATGTGTGATGAAAAATGGATTCTTTTTGACAATTGTAAGCGTTTGGCACAAAGGTGGGATAAAGATTAAGTACCAAAACACAGTCCAAAACCGAATATTCATCAAAAAAAAGCTAATGGTGTCTGTTTGGTGGTCCAGCGCTGGTATTATCCACTACAGCTTCATGAAACCTGGTCAACTGATGACAGCGGATGTCTACTGCAACCAACTGGATGAAATGATGAGGATGCTTGACATTAAGCAGCTGAGATTGGTCCGTAGAGACAGGCCAATCCTCCTGCAAGACTACGCTCTCAACCACGTGTTGCACAAACAATTCTGCTCAAACTACAGAGGCTGGACTTGGAAACTCTCTGTCATCCACTGTATTCACCAGACCTTGCACCAGCTGACTACCACTTCCTCCAGGCTTGGGACCCCTTCTTGCAAGGAAAAATATTTAATTCTCAACAAGCTGGGGAAACGCCTTTTGCGATTTCATTGCCACCTGGCTCTCCAGGCTTCTTTGCTGCTGGCATCAAGAAGCTACCGTTAAGATGGCAAAACTATTGTCAATAGTTTAGGTGCATACTTTGATTAATTGTACTGCTTCTTGTTTGAGATATAATAAACTAAACTTTTGATTCGAAATCAGACATTTCATATTTAATGACTTAATAATAAACATTGTCTGTAATGCTCATGTAATAACACTTCCAGGTAACTATGCCCATTTTACTGATGAAATGCAGGTCCAGAAAGAGCAATCAGGTGCCCGAGGTTCCCTAGCACCACTCAGGGAAATCGATGTGCCCGCAGAGCCCCGTCAGGAGCAGAAGAGAAAGACTCTGTGTAGTTCAGCAACTCCTGCAGGGCAGGCAGCTCTCGTCTCATGGAACCATGCGGTTCAGGTCTGGGCTCCAGGCCACCCACTGGCAGCCCTGTCAGATGTGGACCGAAGGAAGCTCTCTGGGCCAGAAAAGAGATGTAGCCCCAGAGCTCCGGTGCAAAGCAACCCCAGGCTTCCCACTCACCAACAATTACCCACTTCCCCCAGCTGCCAGCCTGGGAGGCAGCCCAAACCTCCCTCCTCCCACAACTCTTCCTCGGCTGGGCACGGGCAAGGCTGAGCCCTGGTCCTGTGCTGAACTGGGATCTCCCCCGTCACCAACCCATGTTTTAATTAAGATGACAAAAACTTGAGAAATCAAATATCCTGGCAATGGGGAGTCCTGGTAATTAACTGCTTGAGATTTATTGAGGGCGACCACAATCATGGCTCCCACCCCAGCGGATGAGCAAACTGTCCTTCCTGCCTCATTTCAGCAAGTGCTGTCATGGGACTAAATTCTGTCCTACGACTGCAGAGCTCATTCTCTGTGGACTGTGGCCGCCACCCCATGAGGGCTGGGGACAGAAACACTGAGGCGCCTCAGGCTGAGCCCACGTGGACTCTGGTTTGTGACAGCCACGCAGACTGGTAAGCCCCTGGCCTGCCCAGCCCCAGGGCGCCATGAGGCTCCACCAGGCCTCTGGACGGGGCCGGCACAGGCCCTGTATTGAGTTTTTTTAGTTCCTTTGGTACGTTCGTCCTGTTTCTAAGGCTAGCCTTTTCTGCTTCTAGCACTTCTAGGTGTGTGGAGTTGGGATGATTCACCACACTGACTCAAAGGGAAACTGACTTTCCACACTGGGGTCTCAGGCCCTCCCAGTTGCAGCCACCTCACCTCACTTTACCCCCTGGGGCCAGGGAGCCTCAAGGCAAACCTGCCACAGAAGAACCAGGACCAGAGACGGGGAACTCAAGCCACACCACTTGCAGGAACGTGGTTTCCGGTTTCTTGTCCAGAGCTTGTCTCAGCTGCGCTGGCTCTCTGGCCGTGGGCAGATGCTGGGCAGGCTCGGGTGAGTTCTGGCCAGGAGCCAGCCCAGAGGTCAGATCCTTAACTCCTCAGGCCTGTCCCACCCCCTCTGCCACCCCTCCCACCTTCAGGGCGCCAGCCACACACCAAGGGTGCCTGCCCATATCCACATCAGCCCACAAGCCCACGGGCCCGCATCCCCCTGGCTGTGTCAATGGGGCTCCACCACTGCAGGAAGGAGCCGGCTGGGGTGCAGTCCGTGGTGGGAGGGCCTCAGGGGTCACACCCTCCAAGACCACCCAAGGGGGGACGTGGCTACAGGCACCACTCCTCCTTCTGGAAGAGGTCAAACAACCCAGCTCTTAAATGACATAACCACAGCTCAAATCTGAGACACCAGGCCAAAACCTCGAGTTCTCCCGCTGCCCAGCCTGCTTCCTCAGCAAGTGCAGCCCATCCTCATCCTCAGCGCTGCCCTCGCCTGGCTCTTCTGTCCCCAGGGCCAAGTTTCCTCGAAAGTGAAGTGGATGAGGATGACAAGCTGGGGTTGGCTCACCCCTGGGCCACTCTGACTAAACACACCAGGAACAGGGAGGCCGAAAGAGCTTGCCCCAAATTCAGTAGAGCACCCCAGAGCACGGGGTGCGACAGCATGCGCTGATTTCTCTTGCTATACATGAGGAATACACTACGAATTACAGAAAAACGTTCAGCCACCATTTGGTTCCAACTTGTAGCAAACATAGACCTCACTGCCTCCCTCAAATCAGAGCATGGAGACCCTATTCCAGGCCCAGGCCCCAGAAGTCAGGGAACTCCCAAGAAGCGACCCAGACACCCAAGCCCCAGGCCCAGGCAGCTGTCTGTGGCCCACCTGGAAAGGACCCACCTCCACCAGCATCTCCCGCAGGGCCTGGCAGGGCAGTGTCCTGTGTCCCTCCCCAGGCCCTAGGACCACAGGCGCAAGGGAGGAGCTGAGGGAAGGCTGGACGATACAGATGCCCCTCGAGTAGCAGGTGCTGGCTGGACTCGGAGCCTCAGGCTGCAAAACCTCATCCCTGTCACCTTTTCCTGCAACTCGAGCCAAGCAGCAAGAATCCAAATGAGCAGGAGACTGATGTCTGCTCCTGAAATAGCCCCTTCAAAGGGAGAGCACAGGGAACAGCCCATTAACCAAAAAAATGAGGGCTAAAAATAGCCCTTTCCACTGGGAGGCCAGGCCGGTGGACAAAGGAGAAGCAGGTCTGGAAACACTGCTGGGAGTTCAGAGAATCAGCAGCTTCCTACGGCTGCCTGACGTGGCCACCTCCTGAGCTGAACCCCAGCCAATGCCCGCCCCAGCACAGCCTCATGGTCCAGCCTCAGGCCGCCCCTGGCGTGGATGCCCGACAGCCCTGTGCCTGGTCCACTCCTGCCTGTATTGCTACACCCAACACTCCCTGGTCCTCTGTCTAGATTCTGGCAAGGAAGCCCCTCCCCGTCACCACTGAGGAAACTGAGGCCTGAAACAATGGGGTAACAAGTAATACACCCAAGACCACATCACTGATAGGGACAGGGCGCCATTGGGCTCACAGTGGCCTGACTCCAGCAGGTACACACTGAATACCTGGTCAGCTCAGGTGTCCCCCGTGAAGCCCCCTACCCCGTCCCCAGCAACCTCAGCTGACCGTGTGTGTAAGAGGACGGCCTGTGTCCAGCGTGCTGTGCACGTGTCTATGAGCCATGCTGCAAGGTGCATGGAGAAGACCGACAAGTGAGAGTTAGGGCCCTTTTGTCACCCATCCAGAATATCCATCACAGGACATGCCTGGCACAAAGAAACGCCCATGGCTGCAGTGGAGGAGGCAGGGAGACGGTCTTACCACTCCTTGGTCAGACCCTCCAAGGGGAACCTGAACCACTCTCATCCACTGAACATGGGTGCTAGAGATGAAGCCTGTCCTGCCCAAAGCCTCCATTTCAGCCCCGGTCTCCTGAGATCCTGGGGCGGGGGGGTGGGGGGGGGGTGAAGATGAGTTGGGGCCCAGGCTTACTGTGGGTGAAATGCTTCTCCACCCCGTCCTCCAGGAGCCTTGTTCAGGTTCACACAAACAAGGAACAAAGCTGGACCGTGGCCCTCAGGCCTGGAGGGGTGCACAGGAGAGCCCTGGCTAAAGTGGAGCCACCACTCAATTTCAGAGGAGCCAGGAGTCCACGCTCGCTCTGCACGATGGACTCTTGAACAAAAAGGAAAAGCACCATGGACCCCAAACTTGGGCGGGTGAGAAGGAGGGTGGCTCACCCGACTTCATTAGGTAAGGTCCTGCTTGCTCTTCTCTGAAATGCTGTTTGCATTTGTGCTCAGGCCTGGCATCATCGGGGCTTTGTTTTGGCGTGTATTGAAATTCAGAATATGACTCATTCCTGTCAAGGCAGCAGCTCCAGCTCGACCCCTCTGGCCCCTCTCCTGCCCTAGCGGCTGGGAAAGCTCCCAACAACATCCCCCCACCCTCCCCAGGCTCAGGGAGGGTCCCAGGGCTCAGCCATGAGGCCTTTTAGGGAGAGGTGGACACAGATGCCACCACAGCTGCTTACTCTCAGAGGAAGGCTCTAGCAGACACAGGCTGCCAGGGCTTGAGGGCTTGGAAGGAGGGACAGCAGCCCTGACCCCAGGTGGTCACGGGGTTGGGGAATGAAAGATTTAGGGAGAAAAGACCATTACTGTTTGGATTTCTCAGTAAGAGGAACTTAATTTCCTCTTTAAAAAAAAAAAAAAAAACACTTATTTTAATTTTAGAAACCTTTTACTACAAAAGGCTCAATTAATTTCTCCAAACGTCCACATCCCAGCTTTTGACTAAACAAGAAGAATCCACACCTGGAAAGATGCCCAGCTCTGCCCACCAGCCTTCAGCACAGGTCCTGACCTGCCTCACACTAACCTCTGTGCCTTCTGCTCACTTCCCACCCATCTGCACAACTCCCCTCTGGTTCTGGGAAAGAAGTGGGCTTGTCCCACAGGCTTAAACATGGTAACAAGGACGGGGGCAGGATCCAGACCACTGTGGACAAGCAGCCCACTGGCTGTCCTGCATGACCACAGCTTCCCTCCGGGTCCTGAGGGCTTAGGGCAGATAGGCACGAACGTTGTCAATACCTTAGAAGGCACATGGGCAGGTATGAGGTCCCCGAGAGCCCTAGTATCCTTTAGACGCTAGGCCAGCTGAGCCTGTTGCAGTCTTTTCAGATGGATGCCTGCACACGTGCTCGTGAACACATGATGTCCACTGGCACCTCTCCCATTTTCCCCACAGTCGTGGGCTCAGTGGAGGAAGGTCATCACCTGGGGGGCCAGGAGGCACGACTCCCTCGAAGGTCATGGGGCCAGCTAGCTCAGTGCTGGGCTGCCACCCAGTGTCTCTGATCCTTGGGCCACAGCCCTTTTGATCTCTCCCAGGTCCTCAGACAGGACCTGTGGATGCAGACTCCACGGGAAGACTTCAGGACATAGTAGTGCCTGCCCTGGAGAAGGGCTGGCTGGGAAAACATTTCTACCTGACACTCCTGGGCTGGAGCTGTGGGGTGAGGACCATTCTGAGGTTAGAAAGGAAAAGGAAATAGAAAGAATGTTCTGGCCAAGCCCCTGAATGAGCACACAGTAGGACACAGTGGTGCAGAGCACAGGCTGGAGCTCATCGCCTGGGTGCAAACCGACTCTGCTCAACGCCATCAAGTGGCTCCATGCCTTGTTTACTCCACATCTGCCAAGTGCAAATGGTCCCTTCCCAGGGCAGGGAAAAGGAGCCCCCACCCACCCACAGCCCAGATTAAGGCCAAATGAGACCAAAAAGGATGTGGGGGGCTGGGCAGTGGGGCAGCGGCACCAGAAACAAGCCAGGATGGCCCTGGCTGCTGTGGAAGCCTCTCTCCCCCTTCTTCCCTCCTCCCCGCACTCAGCTGGGGGTGCTTAGCTGACTCAGCATTACTCACCCTCTGTCCCACAGCACCTCCACCACCACTGACCTTGAGCCACAGCCTTCTACAAAGCTCCCAAAATAGCCAGGTCTCCACTACCTACCAATTAGGCAGTGGCCACTGGGGCAGGATCTGAGAACCACAGGGTGTCCGGAAGGGACCTGTGGGCTGCGTGCTCTGCTGGACACAGGACTCCTTATTTATGATTCCCATGCAGCGGCCAGGCCCTGCCCAGCCTGAGGCTTCAGGGACGAAATTAAGCCTGTTTCACTCCAAGTGGAGAATCCTTGAAGAGCCCCCCCCTTTACCCTAAGCCAAGACCTGTCTCTGGGAATTCTGCCCACCTCGTGCACCCTGCCCACTATTTATGATTCACTGTGTTAAGTCATTAAAATGCACAGTGCTCCTCAGTGAGCCGCTTTAAGGATGTGATCTCATCTGACCCTCCATGAGGCACAGACGCTCAGACCACTGATGTTCCTGAAGGACACGAGTCCTGAGACCTCTGGCCGATCCCCAGACTCAACATCCCCCAAGGACATAACCCCTCAGACACGCATTTCCTGGTTCTGCATGGTCATGCCATCCTTTTCTCACCCATGGTGCACGTGCTAAGAGTAAGCGGGAGAGCCAGGGCAGGCTTGGAACCATAGACCGTGCTGGGACTGGGCCTCTCCCCTGCTGTGCACCCTCACTCCGACCACTGGGGCAGGAAAATGGCACCACTGCTGCTCTGGACCGGCTGGGTAGCCACTCCTAGTTCAAATTCACAGTTAAAATCCTCAGATGCTGACAGCCCCCACAGACCCCCATCTTGCAGATGGGAAAGTAAGGGAGAGCGAGGCCCAGGCACTTGTCCAAGGGAGGGAGCACGTGCGGAGTGGGGCTGAGACTCTGCCATTCACACCCAAGCCTACGCCACTGGGGCATTTTTGGCACGTTTCTTCCACAAAACATTTTTAATTCTTCTAATTGTACGTCACTTTGCATGCACGTCTCTGCCCTCATTGCCTCTCTAGGGGAGCCCCCGAAAGACCAACCCTGATGTCCTGCAAGCCCATTTCCTCTGCTACTTTGGTGGCTCAGGTGAGAGTGGGCTCAGCAGGTGTGAGGCTGGCACAACCGAAGAGCCCGCTGACACTGCCCTGGGCTCCACAAGCTCCCCTTTCTAACGGGCACCTCCAGCCCCTGCCACTACCCCGGATGTGTGCACATAGTCCCAGGGCAGGGCCCCTCCCTGCTGGAACCTAGCATGCACAGCCAAGGCCCTAGGAGGGCGAGTGCTGGGAGCGGAGAGCCCTCCCCTCTCTGAGCACACTGCCCCACGAGTGCGCATCCATTTATGCGTCACAGCACGTGTGACATGCGCCGTGACCTTTCCTCCATCAGTATCTAAATGGGTGTCAATTCTGCTGGTCTCACATACAAACCACAAAGTCCACCCAAAAACCACTGTAAGAGAGAAGTCCACTTACGCCAATTGTGAACTTGAACTTGAATGGGGGCCCCTCAAAGAATGCGGCGCAGTTATCATCACTTCCCGTCGCCAGCCGGTACGGCCTGCTCTGCTTGATGTCCACGCTGTTGATGACTTTGTTGTGTCCCGTGATCTCGCCCACGGATGAGCCACTGTCCCACAGGAAGACGGCTCCAAACCTGGACCCAACGAGAGGAGTCAAAGGGAAAAACTCAATCCTGGGCGGCCGATGAGCAATGTGATGGCCGAGCCGCCGGTGCACCAGGACGGGAGTGCGCGTCAGCAGGGCAGCTTGGGATCTTAAAGGAACAAATGTGAAAGCACTGCAATTCCGGCTCCACAGGCTTTTGCCCAAAAGATCCAAGGGCAGGTATGGGCAACCCAAGTGCCTTTGGGGAGGGACTGCATGGACGTGTCTGGAGGGCCCCATGCAAAAGTGCCTCCCGCATGGAAGGTGCCTCAGAAGCACCTGCTGGGGGAGGATCTTTATGGCTTCATCACTCTCGTAACAGCTCTGTGGGGAGAGGTCAGGAAGCAGACCAGTTACTATCCCCTACAGGAACGGAGATGCCTTGCTCTCAACTGGCATTCAAAGAACACATATTGTTGTAGTTACTGTGTGCTACCAAATGAAAAAGGAACTAAGACCCACAGGAATGACTTGAAAAACCATGGAAAAATTAAAACCTACCAGTACACAAACTAAAAAGTGCCTCTCAGGGAGGGAAATAAAGACGCATGGCAGTTAAGTTCAAGCCCTGTGGGCAGCCACTGTGCTGTGCAGGGAACCCTGACTGCTCTTGGAATAAGGAAGCCTGGTTCCAGCACTGACCCTGCCAGTCACCAGGGCCACGAGGCAGCAACCGCTCCAGCATCCACTGGGCCTCCTTCCTAGGTCAGGGAACCTTAGGTGACACACCCAGCTGGGGGCACAGCCCAGCCTCCCTCACAGGTTCGTATGGCAGCTGCCAGAAGGGACCCCAATGAAAGAGGTGCCTCTCTTTTGCCTTGTCCCCTCCTGCTGCCTGGAAGGTGGGCACGGCAGCTATTCTGGGAGGCGAGGGGCTCAGGATATCAGAGGAGAGAGAGAAGAGCTGGGCCCTGGTGACAGACCCGCTGTGACACAGACCTCTCCCTTACATGTGGCTGGTCACCACCTGTGAAGGAAGCCAGGGGGCCTGGCCCCTGTTGGGAGCTCAATCTACACTGACCTGAGCTAGCACAGACATCACTGTGTCCCCCTCCCAACGGGGCGCAGCACACGGAGCACAGGCCATGAGATGGGGCCGAGGGGCCGAGAGCGCAACTCACTTCTCCCTTCCTTCCCCGACCACGGCGATCCTCTTACTGTCTTCAGTCCAAGCAATGTCTTTGATCTTCCCCGCGAAGGGCTGATACTCGTACTTCAGCAGGTGCTCCTTCTGCGTGGTGTCCCAGATCCTCAGCTTCCCAGACACATCTGTGGGACACAACAGGGGTGTTGAGAGCCCCAAGTCACTGCCAGGCCAGGGCCACGTGGCCACAAGCCCACTCAGCTCTGGTTCCTCGGGCTTGCCGAAAACAAATGATACCAGCCAGTCTCCTAGCAGAGCCTGCTGCCCCCACGAGGGCTGCTACCTGGAGTCTCTGTATTTCACCAGAAATTACCTGGGGAATAAACCCTGCTTAGCTGTTGAAAAAAGCACAGGATACACAATGGTGAAACTCCAATACGCCACCAAGTGGCTTAATTACTGTGTTTCTTTTCTCATGGGGGCATCTACATGGCCTATGGGCCTTGGACAACCTTTGTGAAAGTGACAAGACCAGCTACGCCTGCCTCTCCTGTGCCGTTGCTGCAGGAATTAACAGAACTGAGCTGTGCAGCTGTTCGGTGCAACCTCAGTGATGCTGCGGCTTGGCCTGGTGGACCTTGCCAGGGGTCTGCAGAACTGGCCCCCCCCCCCCGTGCAGCTTCCTGACAGCACACTGCCAGGCAGATCAGCAGCCTCACTCGATACCAGAAATGCTCCACAACTCGCAGGAAGCGAAGTGTGAGTAAAAGTCTTTTGAGAGACCTACAGGGTGGGTGTTATGAGGGGAGGAGACCCGTATGCTGAACCTGACACCAGCTCTGTTCGCACCGGAGCGTGGGCAGCTGAGTGCAACAGAGTAACAGTAGGGGCCCCACACCCACCTCCCACGCCACGATCCTGTTACTAAGTACCAACTCCCAGCCCCGACACACCCTTCCAAATCGGCACTGTGTCGGCGTGAACAAATGGGAGCATCTCACACAAACGCTCAGGCTCAGAACCTCAGCCTAGACCTCTAGGCAGGTGGGGGCACCCAGCTTTCCCCAGGCCACGTCAGCACCCATACAACCCCAGCTGATTCCAGTGAAAACAGCGTTTGTTTTCACAGTTAAGCCAAGGCAAGGGAGAGCAGCAGCCAAGAGCTGGGCCTCAGGAGCTGGTGCCCCAGGTTCAAATCCGGCCTCTGCCATGTCCAGACTTTGTGGGCTGCACCTAGCTACGTGGCCACTGTGTCATTCCCTATGAGAGGGGGAAATAACAGAGCCACCTCACGGGCTGCCATAGGGTTTGACAAGTTAACACATGCAGTCTCCGAGTAGTCTTCAGCACACAGCCAGCACTCAACACGAGTGAGCCACGACTACTCGTGAATGAACTGAGGCCATCAGAGACGTACACGCAGACACAGAGCCCAAGCCTAGACTGGGCCAGGCCCTGAGACTCGGGAGGCGCACGTAAGGACTGTCCCTGGTGCTCAGCTCAGCTGTGGGGACAGACAAGAGGAGACGCCACATCCACAGGAACAGCATTAATAGAGAGTCCCAGAGAGCCCATCGGCGAGGTCTTGGTGTGTGGCCAAGGTGAGTTCCAAAGACAACCTGGAGATCTGGTTAGTTAAGTCCCTTCACGGGTCAAACAGGTCAGTGGGGAAAGGAATGAAGTCAGCAGAGGCCAGCAGTTTCAGAGCAGCACTGGGTGTGCAGGCAGGACAGGCATACGTGTGCACACTCCCCCCACATGCACTCACAAACACACTCCCTACACACCCTCACACACACACGTGGCCACGTGGTCTGCTGTGCTCAGGCCTGTCCAGGGCCCATGCTGTCCCGTGGAGAGGACAATGCTCTCCGGGACGGGGTGCACAGCATCTCACCTTCTCCCCCAGGACAGGGCCCAGCCTTCCTGCCTCCCTGGACGCAGCGAGCCACTGCCTGTTCCTCCTATCAGCGCAGTCTCCAGTCCAGGCCTGGCTTCCCAGCCACCTCCCACCGTCTTACCCGCCACACCATCAGCCTCCTCCACAGGCCCTGCCTATTCATGCAATTCTTTTCAGAAGCGGCCGGGGCAGGAAAGAGACAGCAGGGGCCCAGAGATCAGGCTCTCAGGCCCTGATCTGATGAGGACAACACTGCTGCAGTCACCAAACTCTGGCCGAGGGCCTGCTGGGGACAGAGCAGTGACCCTAATAGACCAAGCACCTGTCCTGCAGAAGGGTCCAGAGGGGAGGCAGACAATAAAAGCATACCTTCCATTTCGTGTCCGTCAACACAGCACCAGGAAGAAAAGCTTAGTGGTGTAGGAACAGGGCAGGATGGGGCAGGCTGCCTCCCTCCACAAACTCTTGCTCACCACCAGGACAAGGGGATACACAGGGGAATGACTGTGCTTGGGGCATGTGCATCATCCCTATGCCCCATGCACCAAGCGCACAGGGCTGCTCAGAAGCAGATGGGGTGGTGGGCGGGAGAGCCAGCCCTCCAGTCCCAGTGAGGCCTCTGCTCACACTGGAGCCACAGCCTGGTCTTCCCTTGACTGAGCAACCCTCACAGCCTCCATCCCTGAGCACAGATGACCCTTCTTCCAGGAAGCCTGCCTTAGGCCTATGGTCAAACCAGACGTCTGCTGCTCTCTGCACCCTGAGGGCTGTTGGGAATACTGCCCACGCGCTGAGAAGCCTGGGAAACAGGGACAGACCACTAGCATCGAAATATCTCAGGAAAAAAGAGGATGGGGCCTGCCCCTGCACTTGGAGAACTGTCATGTGGGAACAAGGGCTCCCAGAGGGCAGAGACTGTCTTGTTCAGTGCAGGAGGTTCCCAGGCATGGAGCCCTTGTGGAAGGTTTCAGCAGTTGTGGACCAGTTAGCCTGGCAGGATCTAAAGAGCCCGCAGAGGGCTGGGACCCCAACTGGGAGTAAGCTGCGGGCTTCCTGAGCTACTGGGAGCCCCCACCCGGCTGGGCACACCAGGTACCAGGTCACCCACTTAGTGAGCCGGCACTTCTTGAGCCGCCCTCCTCCTCCCTCGAAACCCTACACGCCACACTATTTTCAGCCCAACTCCGTCTCCGCAGTGAACGCTGCACTGTAGCCCTTAATAATCACTTCACTCTCTTCAAAGAAATGCGTTAGAAATGGAAAACCTGATCTCCACCCAAGAATACCTGGACCCGGGTAAGGCCCTAAACTCCCCTGGTTCCTCCACCAAGTCAGGGTGCTTTTAAAAAGCAGAATGTCAGACTGATGGGTCATTTCTTTATGGGGACTGTCCTTTGCATCAGTCTCCGGCCTTCCTTGTGGATTCTGCATTAGCATCTGAAGGCCACTGATTCCTATCTTGTTGAATACCACCCCGCCTCCACCCAGAGAGGACAGGCGCAGGCCTGCAGGCTCTCGGCTTGACGCTGACAGAGCAGGGAAGCCGTGCCAGGCAGGGGGCGGAAGCCCTGCCAACCACACTCCTCTCCTGAGAAGACACTGCTCAGAGCACCCGGCTCTATGTTAAACACAATTTAAAAGACGTTTGGGCCAAATCTTGGGGCTTTAAATGAAGAGACATTTTGCTGGCAAGCAGGGCTAGGGGAAAAAATAAATCACAGGGCTAAAATAAAACATGGGATATAAATTAGAGCAAGTTTTACAGATGGAGTTGGAGTCGATCTAAACACAAAAACCATTAAGTGCCTGCTACATGCCAGACTCCTGGCCCGGCCCTAACCATAACCACGGCTGGCCTGCCGTCCCAGCTGGATCAGTGCAGAGCCCCAGTCTTGGCAACAGATAGTGTGGTTACCCAGGGGTTAAGCGGTGCAAGAAGTGTGTGCACTGGATGCTTCTCCAAACCCTGCAAGGCAGGCACCAGCAGCCTCAGCTCACAGGAAGAGAAAATGAAGGCCCAGGAAGGGATGTTCTTCCACTAAAGCTACACAGGTAGTAAGGGGCTGCTGTGGTTTGAATGTGCCCCCCAAAAAGCATGTGCTGGAAACTTAAATCACCAATGCAACAGTGTGGGAGTGGCCTAATGAGAGGTGATCAGGCTCTGCCCTCAAGGATGGCTTCCTGCTGTTACCATGGGGGTGGGGGGTTCCTCATAAAAGGACAAGTTCAGCCCCCTCTGGCACTCTCTCGCCCTCCTCTTTCCTCTTCTGCCACGGGATGATGCAGCAAGAAGGCCCTCAGCAGATGCTGGACCCTCAGTCCCCAACTCCCCAGCCCCCAAACCATAAGCCAATTCATTATAAATTACCCAGTCTGTGGCATTCTGTTGTAGCGGTACAAAACTGACTAAGACAGGGCTGAACCCAGGTCCTCCCCAACCCCAAAGCCTGCCATCTTCCAGACACACACCCTTCAGGAACAGACTGCTGCGCAGACGCAAGACAGTGCAGGCAGAAACCAGCCGCACGTGCGAATCCCGCCCTCCCCTCCTGGCTGGCTAGCTCTTTCAGCAATCTGGTCACAGTGTCACTCTCCAGAGATGCTGACGGGGCCCATATCAGCCCACTCACTTGGCTCTCCCTGGGCTGGAGACAGGGCTAAGCAAGGCAGGCAATAAACATTTGTTGAGCATGCGAATGAATGAATGATTGAGTGAATGAATGAATAGGACCGCACTCTAACTTCTGTGCCTCCTGTTCTCATCTGTAAAGGTAAAGCTCTACCCTCAAGGGGCTAAGTGAAAAAGCTCCCGTATCTTTCCGCCCCTCCTCTTCCCAGCCTCCTCCTGAGCCACACAAAAGCCCAGGCTGGAGAGAGCAAAGGCCCAGTCCACAAATAAAACGTCAGCGCATTGTGTAAGGTACTGGGAAAGGAGCAGCAGACCAGAATGACAAAATAAAACTACAATTCAGACACATGCACAATGAGCTCCAGCACATCATGTGTCTACATGCAGAATGCCTCTGGCCAACCTCCCAGGAGCCTGACCTCCAAGTTGGGAGTTGGAACCAACTGGAACACTCCAAACTAGAAAGTATATTTTCCAGAACTAAGGCCAGTCCTGGAATGAGGCACTTCGGTGGCTTATACTTTCCTTGTCAGCCCCAAGAAACTACGGACAGTGGTTCTGTCACCTCTCAACTAATCCCTCCCCTCCCTCTCCCACCCCCAAAGTCAGGAGCCCAGCTCGGCCTTGGGCCCTGAGTGCCACCCGGGCCACCACGTACCTCCAGAAGCGATGTAGAATCCGCTGGGCGCATACTTGGCCACCACCACCTGATGGGCATGCTCCGTGTAGATGTCGGCAATGGCTGGGTTCTGCAGGGAAGAGACCCGAGAATGAACAGAAGGAACGCAGAGCAGCCAAGCTGCTTCCAGCTCTCCAAATTAACGCACTTGGGGGAAAAAATGACATGCATACAAACACCTAAGTCAAAACCCCATAAAGAAAACCCTAGAAGCATACCTACCTGCCTATCTACCTTTGGGTGATAGAATTTTAGGTGGTTTTAACTCTTTTTCTTTAGTCTATGATTACAGAATTCAGAGTGGTTTTTTTCCTTATCTGCTTTTCTGTACTTTCCAGAATACAGAATATACACTTGTAAAACGTATACATGAAATGAAAGTTTGACTGAAAAAGCCGCTGTGGTTCCACTTGTCTCCTACTTGTGGGAAGCTGCCAGTTGAGGCTGCATGCATTCCAGGGCTGGCGTCCCAACTCCCCCGGCTGAGCACCTCCCCCTCAGGACCAGCTCTCCTGGGGCTGCCCGTCCTCCATGACTGACTGCCCCAGAGCTCCTGGCTGTGCTGTGCATGGGCAGAGTGGGGCATGTAGCTGGAGCCTCTTTGTCAAAAACCTGGGTTTAGGATGAAATGTTGATTCCCCACTCCCTTTTGCAGCACAGACAGAGACGTAGACACGTAGACACACACACACACACACACACAGCTGCTCTCAATGTGTCTCCATGGTCAAGCTGTCTCTTGGGAGGGAATAAAGACATGGCCACCTAATCTGTCTCTGATACCTGCTGTCAGCTTTCTATAAACCAAGTCCTCTTTCAAGAGGCAACTTCACACAGGCTCAGGGCTGAGCCCCAGTGAGGCTGCCCAGCTTCCAGGAGGCTGCTCAGGCACATCCAACCTGACCCACCAGCTACCACCCCAGCCCCCTTGTCTCCCTTGGCCCCCTCCACAAGAGCCCAGGGCTTGCACTCTCCTCAGCCTCCAGGTCCCAGGACTCTCCACGCTGCCCTATGCCACAAGACTGAGACCTGAGACGCACACCCCAAACTCCAGCCCCCTCCTGCCACCCTGTCTAAGCTCCATGTCTCTGCGTGTGGAGCCCTCAGCCTGCGACACCTGCCCTACCTACTGGCACCTACTCACCCATCAGGCCTCCCTGAAGCGACACCTCCCCCACGGAGCCTCCGAAGATGGCTCCTTTAGCGTTATCCTTATCGTTCCTCTGTGTTTCCAAAGTATTTGGTACGTCCCTAAGGCAGGCACAACACACATCACGGTCCCTAACGTCCTAGTCCATCTCCCCCAACTTTTCTGTGACCTGCTTAAGATGACGTTCATCTCTTTAGCCATCACAGCACTTAGCAAGTAACATGTGCTCAATAAATGGTTTGGGGAGGAAAAATATTTTACATAGTCTTCCTCTTTCATCCCTAAGGTATCACTATGTGATGCAGCAGATACTTGTGATATGTGATTCATAACTTAACCCATTTTGGAATGAACATTTGCTAATGAAATTAGAAAGAGATCAAGATATCGAGTATCTATCCAAGAAAGATAATATGAATGGCAAATGAGCATACGAAAAGGTTCTCGGCATCACTAGTCTTTCGGGAAATGCAAATCAAAACTACCATGAGATACCACTCCACACCCACTGGAATCGATACAATTAAGAGACTGATGTCACCAAGGATGACAAGGATGGAGGGCTGGGGACACTGCAATGTTCATACATTGCTGGTGGAAATGCAAACCGATACAGCTGGAAAAGAGTTTGGCAGGTTATTTATAAAGTTAAACATACGCTTTAAACACACCATACTAAATATCAGTACTCCCACTCCTAGGTACATACCCAGGAGAAACGAAAGCACATGTCCACAAAAAGACATATGAATGATGTTCACAGAAGCTTTATTCACAATCGCTCCAAACTGGGAACACCCAAATGTCCATCAACAGGTGAACAGGGAAACAGGCTGTGTTACACCCATTCAACGCAACACCGCTCAGCAGTAGAAAGGAACATACTGCAAACACACTCAACAACAGGAAGGAATCTCAAAAGCTTATGCTAAGTAAAAAACCAGGCAGAAAAGACTACACATTGCATGATTCCCTTCATAGGAAAGAAATTCAAGAACAGGCAAACCCAATGACAGAAAGTGGATCAGCAGTTGCTAGGGGCAGGGGTGGAGGGCACCTTTTGGAGTGATGGAGTGTTCTGTGTCACGACTGGGGGTTGGTTATGGGACCATATATATATCAGTCAAGACACAAGTTGTACACTTAACACCGACAGATTTTACTTGTATCTAAATTACACCTCAGTAAAACTAAGATGCTGGCTATCTACTAAACGTCTGCCTAATCCACTCCTCTTCTGCTTAGATTAGTCCTTCGTATTTCAACATTCTGACACAGACAAGTTCCCTCACAAAGCACCCGGCCAAAAGCGACTGTCAACAGGAGACCCCTTCGAGATGCTGTCCTGGTGCCCACACATGGCTGATTGAAGGTCCTCTGCTCCCACACGAGGGACACCCCTCCCACCCGAGCCCTCGCTGGCTCCTAGATGACCCTGCATGGGCGGCACTGACTTTGACAGGTGGGGGAGGGCATCCCAGAGATGGAAGATGACTAGGCAAGACCACAGAGGAAGTTCTGCCCCTAAAAATTCCTTCCCCTTTTACACAGCCCTAAATGGTCAGGGCTGTGTAAAAGCCCCAAGGGCACCAGAATCCTGCCTGCTCCATGAATCACTCACTCGTTTGTATTCTAAATACAACTGGGTCAGCGTGGGGGGGAGATACTCCAAACTGCAGATAATGACTTACATCTGAGTCACAGCAACTTCCTGCCCACACTGCTCAGCTCGCAGAGGGAGGTCGCTTACTAGAGCCAGAAAGACACCTCCCCTGTCCCTACTGTCACTGCCAGGCTCACTTCAGACCAGCCAGGTCCAGATGGCTCCTGGACACCCCCTCCATGCACCCCTCCCTCCTATGGTTTGGGGAAGAACAGGAAGCCAATCCCAGGGGCCCAGTGTGCAGTTACTGCCATGGGCAGGAGCTCCATCTCCCAACGGGCTGGGGAGTCTCTGCCTGGGGGTGCCCCTCCTCCAGGGCCTCCTTCCTGTGCTGCCTCTGGTCCTCACTCCAGGAGGCCCAGCTTTTCTCCTTCCACCTTAGCCAAGTTCTTCCTGTCCCTCCTGGGGACAGCAACAACTGCTTCCTAACTCATCTCTCCGTCCACCAATCTGCCAATCTCTACCTTGAGACCCTCACGACCTCACGCCCTTGCCTGCAATTCCCAGCCCTGGCTCCCCTTGGGAGCTGCCCTGAGCCGCCCCCCACCAGGGCCCCCAGGCGCCGCCAGGAGCTCCCTGGGCCAGACCTGCCATCCCATTGACCCATGACCCTCACTCCCAGCCCCACCTGGGGGCCCCTCTACTCTGCCCACCAGGGCAAGACCTCTCAGGACAAGCTGTCACCCCCACCCAGAAGTCAGGGGGCCTTGCAGAAGACATGAAGGATGCCTACACTTGAGGAATAACACGTGTGACGCAGAGTCAGGACCCGTGGTCAGTGACGAGCAACAGCCTGCAAGAGCACTCCGGCGACGCCCTCACAGGGCCAGGTTCAAGGCCCAGCAGCAACAATCGGGAGCAGCAGCTTTGGACTCACCCTAGGAAGCCGGTTCTGCCCTGACTTTCTCACTGTCCTCAGACTGCCGACCCCCACCTCCCGCGTCTGCGCTGGGGCTCACTGCCCAGGAACAGCAGTTGGTCTTTTTACCTGGGAATCCTGTCAAAGGGGACCCCTGAACAACCTCCCCCAACACCTTTACAATTTTGGTCCTGCCTTCATCACGTAAAGCAGCTCACGGAGGGAGAGCTACGGGCAGCATCTAACGCAGCCAGCCCTGCAGCTCCGGAAGCTTCTACATTCCCATGTCCTCCCCCTCTCAGGCAGTGAGGAAAGGGTCAGAGGTCACTACACACCAATTTACAGGTGGGCTGTGATGGCCCCGGGTCCCAGACCCTGGCACTCTTATCTCAGTTCCTGGCCCACAGCAAACCTGATGGAACACGCTGGAAGGCTGTGCAGACCCCAACCAAAAAACGCTTCAGCAGCCCAACACAGTGCTGCAAACAGGGACGCCTGTGCTCTTCTCTAGTTGCGGACAGTCCCTGGGAGCCCACAGAAAAAGCCCTGGGCTCCCTCCACAGTCTACCCAGGCGGAACACTGGCTTTCTGCACACCCCTGGGAGCAAAAGCAGCTCAAGGCAGTGACTGCTGTAGCCGACCTGTTGTTAAACACCACTGGCAGGGCCCTTCTGTTCACTGGTGACTAAGGCCAAACCCAAGTGACTGCAAAGAAACTCAGCTCCCCAAGTGCAGCAACACATTGCCCTTTTAGTTATCTTCTAAGACCCATGCAAAGGCCACCTCCTCCACGAAGCCTCCTCTGATGCTTCAAGCTAGACATGATCTCTCCCACCCTGAACACCCACCTTCCCTAACCTACCACCCTACTGCTCTCATGACTTTCCACCTGGTACTACACATCATTTTTGTACCCCACCTTCCTTCTGCACTAAGTGGGCCCCACAGAGGGCAGGGCCCTTATTTGATTCACCACATTGTGGCTGCCAAATACCCCCAAAATACCAGGGTATGGCTGGACCCAAGGAAATCATCACCACTCACTCACTATTCACTCTCAGACAGGCACTGTATGGACCCTTCAATGGATTCTCTTTGAAACCTCACACCACCTCCCACAAAAAAGGTGACCTCATAACCTATCTTACAGGCAAGAAACCAAGTGATGTGCCCCAGGCCGCTCAGCTGTAAGTGGCAGGGCCAGGCCTTGAACCTGGGCACAGATGCTCCTGACTTGTGGTGGGTTTATCCGATGCACCCTGTGGTAAGTCAAGGAGGGCACTGACTGTGTACCGCTTTTGTGCCGTCACAGTCAAACCACCGCGAGTCAGGGACCACCTGTGACAGCCTTTGTTCCTCCTCCTGGTTTTATTCTCTTATCTACAATTGGTGCCAACATTAGTCTGATTCCTTAACCTGGAGAATACAAGTTTGCACTGGCTGGCAGTTACGTCTCAGAATTGCATGCAGCCAGGTCATTCAGCTGGTGGGAGAAGCAGGGTGGTCACTCACATACCCATCACACCTTGAACGAGGGTCCCTGCCTGCCTCCCAGCTCAGCCCCACAGGCCTCAGGCCATGGCGGGAAGATGCGCAATGTGACACCCGGCACAGCAGTGATCCTCACAGGACAACTTGCAAACAGGACACTGCCACTTGCCACCTCCCTCTGTCCTCCCCTCTCCGGCTACCCACCCAGGACCTTACTGAGCAGTCACAAGGGGTAGACTCCGCACCTCCCAGAGCTTCAGTGTCCTCATCTCTAAAAAGAGAGATGGGAGCATCCACCCAATGGAGATGAGAGCAGATGTGCACCACCTCAGCCCAGGCAACCCTGAGACGCTTTGTCAATTAACTCGGTTAAATCCTACACCAAATCCCATGATGCTTACTCGTGTGGTTGCGGAAACTGCAGGGAACAGATGAATACACCAGTGCTCAGCCACCACCCAGCACAAAACGCACTCAGCAAAGACCAGACAGATGTTCAGGGTTACGTGCTCCTTGGAGAACAGTGAATGGGGCAGGACTGGAGGGTACAGGTGGGGCGCTGGCCTTTTTCTGGGTAGACACCGGGAACAGGGGGTAAGAGTGACGAGCAAGCTGACCAGGGCAAAGGATCTGCAGGTCTAAGGATCAGGGCGCGTCACCAGGGCAGGGAGTGCCCACTCACCCGAGATGGTGGAAGAGAAGCAGAGAGGGCCCTTTCAAGTCCAGTGTCCATGACCATCCCTGCAGAGGGCAGAGGCCCATTCGAGGGTCGGACTAGCTGGGGAGCTGAGGGAGCCACTCTGTGGCAGAGCCTACCTCCACTGGCCTCAAGTGTGAGGTGGAACCTCTTCTGCTACTTCAAAGATGGCTTTAATATCCCTTCCCTCCAAGAGGGCAAGAAACATACCAAGGCCACCCCATAGGCGTCCACAGTGGGACTAAGAGGACCCCGGTGCACACGCTATTTACTGCCTGGATTCTCCTTACCTCCGCTCTGGGTCTGTCTCAACCCTCTTCCTAGAGAACTCTTATTCATCCTCCAAGACCCAACGCCAATGTACCACTTCTCCAGCAGCTCTGTGGCACAGGTGGTTCTTCCCTCAAGTTCCCAAAGCACTCAGGACATTCTTCTTTCAAAGTGCTTAACCCGGTGCATTAGAGGGTTTTTGTTTGTTTTTTTGAGACAGGGTCTCGCTATGGTGCCCATGCTGTCCTTGAACTCTTGGGCTCAAGTGATCCTCCCATCTCAGCCTCCCGAGTAGCTGGGACTCCAGGCACGAGCCATGCCCAGCTGTGTTAGAGTGCTGTTTACCGGAGTTCTCAACCTTGGCACTACTGGCATTTTGGGCTGGATAATTCTTTGCTGTAGGATGGTCCTGCACCTTGTAGGATGTTTGGCAACATCCCTGGCTTCAACTGAGTGGCACAAAAATGTCTTCAAACATTGCCAAATATCCCCCAGAGGGATGAAGTGGGGACAAAAATCACCCCCCTCTGAGAACCAGAGTTAAATCTTGGCCCTGTGGCTTACAGGCACAGCTCAGCAAGACAGGGTAGTGAACAGGTGCTGGCAACGTGAAGAACCAAGGCATGGCCGCACCAGCCGAGCACTCCCCAGACCATGCATTAAGCTTTAAACAGCTTCCTAATTGGCCTCCCTGCCTCAAATCTCAGGTATAGAACACTCTCTCTCCTGCAAATTGGATCTTGTTACTTGTCTGCCTGACCTTTAACGGTTCCAGTGACCTCCGGAACAGGGCCAGGCTATCCCAGGGCTGCCTGCGCCACCTGCCACCACTGGATGCCCAGGACCTCCCCAGCCTCTGTCCCATTCACTCCCCTCACACCCGGCGCCGCAGGCACGAGCCGGATGCATCACGGTCTCCCGGACGTGGCCCCGTCTGTGGGAGCCCTCCCAGGACCGCAGCATTCCCCAACTGGCACCTGCAGCCACTCGGGTTTTCCCGAGACGAAGGCCCCATGGTGCTCTGTTTCCTTTCGCTGTGAGGTGGTCAGGCTGAAGGCCCCGAGGTTCTTGGCTCTGGAGCTGCTGCTGCCGCCGCCTGCTTTTTTTCCGCCCAAGTGGTAATCAGACACACCACTTCCTTCTGCCACCCAAGGGCTCATTTCACCCAGCACAGCGAGCTCCGTGTGGGCAGGGCCTCTATCCGGCACCCCATAGGCCAATGGCTGTCCTGGACACACTGCAGGGTCTCAGCAGGCATGTAATTAGACGGGAGGGACTAGGTGAGTCCTCAAACCCTCTGCTCCACTGCCACCACCCCCAACCTGCAGGGAACACATGGGGGGTCCTTCTGTGCATGACTGGTACAAGATCGCACCAAGTGATACTTGGTGAGAGAACTGAATATCCCCCAAACACGTACTAACCCCTGTTCCAGGAGACGAGCCCACTAACATCACACTTGGATACACAGCAATGTCAAACTACTATAAATGTTTCACTCCCCAAAAATCGATTTTATAGACATAACTTTTCCAAGTGTCTATTTTAGTTCCGGAATCTAAGAACTGGATACTTTACAAACCAGGTCCCAAACTTGCCTGCATAGCAAATCTACTGGCTGTTTCTGGAAGCATTCGAGAGGCCTCTGTCAGGAGCTCATTAGCAAGAGCTGGCTTTTTACAGGGGAGTGGTCTTGGGAGTTAGGAATCATGAACAGGTTTCTTCAGAGCCACTGGGAGTAACCCTTCCCAGTCTCTGCAGAGGCCACAGAAGGCAGAGGCGATGTGGGCCTCGAGGTAACAGTCTACCAGGCTGTGCCCGTGGGACCACAAGATCTAGAAAGAACCACCCTAGACCCATGCAGATGCCAGCCCCCAGGAAGGCTTCCTGAAGTCCCCTGGATGCATGAACCACCCCTTCTCAGTGGGTAACTTGTCTCAGACATGGTGCACACACTGTTCACTGGAAACTTATTTCTGGAGCCCTCCTTCTGGACTCCTAGTGTCTACATGGCCACCATCACTACATGCTTTCACACTGCAGAGGACAGTTTCCTCCTCAGGTGAGGCAATGGGCTGTGCTGAAAGAAGCAGACTCGGAAAAAAAAAACCAAAACAAAAACACCCCCCTTTTCCGACAAGCTTAAGAAGTACCATCATCGTGGGTTCACAAAACAACTTTTATGTCAACAAAATAAATGACAGAAGTAGTTCCAAGTGGGAAGTCGGCAAGGGTACTCAGGTTTGAAAGCAGGTAGCTTACGCCAGATTTAGGTCCAGCAATCTAAAGTGGGCTGAGTTTTCCTTATTCTCAGGCAGCAAGACCTCAGTGGCTGCCCATCATCTTGACGACGCGGCCTGGCTTTCCAGACCTTTCAAGTAAGTAACTTATTGAGTACCCACAGTGTGACAGGCACTCTTCCAGGTGTGAGGACAGAGCAATGAATGAACAGAAAGAGCCCTGCTTGCCTGGGGCTAATGTCTGGTTAGGGAAGACAGGTAGATACCTACGTATACTTGTAGGTAGTGGCAGCCAGCCTGCCAGCTTGCTTCCTACTTATTGTCAGCACTAAGGGATAGAGACAACCAAGGATGGAAACTCTATTTAGGGGAAGCTCCTCTACCGAGCTGACATCTAAGGAAGACAAGGCATAAGCCCTGCAGACACCTAGGAAAGAACACCCAGGCAAAGGCAACAGCAAGCAGTAGGTCCTGAGACATGTGGCGTGTCCAAGCTACAGCAAGGAGGCATGGGAGGCCACTGGAGGCCTGTCTCATGTGTTTCAACCACTCCAGGTCCTGTTAAGAACAGAATATAGGGCAGCAAGGGTGAAAGCTGGGAGACCAGTTTGGCTATTTTTTGTTTTTTGGGGGGCCAATAACCCAGGCAGGAAAGGATGGTACTTCGGATGGGGATGGAAACAGAAGAAGTAGAGAAAACTTGTTAGATTCTTAAGATACTGAATGCAAAGTCAGTAAGATTTGCTGAAAAATTAAGCGTGGCATCAAAGAAAGGGGGAGTCCAAAGTTTGGGGCCTGAACAGCTGGAGGAATGGCACTGCCCTTTGGGGAAGGACACACGGAAAACCTAAATTTGGTTTGAGGTACATTAAGTCTGAGATGCCAATTAGACATCGGTTAGGCCTTCCCTGGTCTGGGCTCAACCTCCCTTCTTCCCTCCTTCCTCCCTGAGCCTGTTTCCCAGCCATACCATCTTCCTCCCTGAATGGTCACGAGAACTCATGTCTCATTTTTCCCCAGTGATACATCGTCCTGATAAAAATACCTTTACTTGAGTATGCACGGTCCATCCATCAAACTAACAAGGGCCTAACGACCCGATCTACATGTGGCACGGGGAGGGCTAGATTAGCAGTACCCCATGCTGTCCTGACGTTGCAGAGACTTAAAAATATATGGGAAGTGGAAAAGGGAGCACACTCAAGAGAGAACAGCAAATGCCAAAGAGGGGTAAGAATAAAGATCGCTGAGCCGGGCGTGGTGGCTCATGCCTGTAATCCTAGCACTTTGGGAGGCCAAGGTGGGAGGATCACCTGAGAACAGGAGTTCCAGACCAGTCTGAGCAAGAGTGAGACCCTGTCTCTAAAAAAAATAGAAAAATTATCCAGGTGTGGTGTTATACCTGTAGTCCCAGCTGCTCGGGAGGCTGAAGCAGGATTGCTTGAGCTCAGAAGCTTGAGGCTGAAGTGAGCTATGATGATGCCACTGCACTCCAGCCTGGGCAACAGAGCAAGACTGTCTCACTCACTCTCTCTCTCTCTCTCACACACACACACACACACACACACACACACAAAGAAATAAGTATCTCCAGAGCAAGTAGAATGGGTTTCACAAGTGGAAAAGCTTCCTGCAAAGGGGGTGCTGTGAATACTTCTCCACTGGAAGCAGCTCAGTTATTGGCCTCCCTCACCTTGCCGTGCCAGACTCCTCCTCAGAATAATAGGCCCGTGGGGGTGAAAAGAGATGTTGCAGTTTAAGAAGCTTGCATAGCACCAGACACGGAGCAGGTGCTTTATGTGGGGTCTCCTACCTGGAAGTGAATGTGGACTGCGATGACATGGGTAGTCCTTGTCAGGGGCAAAACCAAATATTCTACTGCTCTGTATCCCTGACAATACTTTAGTGCATTTCATTTGTCAAACTACTAAGTGAGTACCTCCTTAGGGCCATCTCAATTTTTATTTTCTCAAAATCTCAGGACCTTATTCCAGAGCCTTCCGGATCATTACCATGTAAGTCCTTGGTGATGTTTCCCCGGTCCTAACTGAGCATGGATCAGCTTTCTAGGAATCCGTGTGACTAGCAAGTTGTTAGCACCTTCAAAGCACATTCACACCCACCCACCCCCTCATTTGAGGTGTCCAGCAATCCCGGGCAGGGCAGAAACCGTCAAAACAGAGCTCCGTCTTCCAGCTGAAGACAGCAGCGACTGGCTGTCTTAACCAGAGACGGGGCAGAGCCAGCAGCACCTCGGACCAGGAAACTGAGGCCCACAGAGCCCTTTATTCCCTCAGCCAACTGTGAGGCTCCTGGAGGTGAAGTGTGTCAGATCAGGGACAACCCCAACCCACCAAGGGAAATCAGGCTGACATCCCTTGTGAGCCTACAGAATCAGAATCACCAGCCCCACACAGGGCACAGCACAGGAGGAACCTCCCAAATGGCCGTGCTGACATCTCCAGCTTCCATCCCCCTTCCATCACTCAGTCCGAGGAGGGGAGAAGCAAGACTGAAACACACAATCCTGAAAGTGAGGGAGGCTGACCGGCAGACTGGGTCACTTCAATAATCACAGAGGAACAACACGAATTTGCAAGGACTTCCCAAGGAGCTGGCTCTGGAAGCACTTTCAGCCTGGGTATACAGGGTGCATGCAGAGAATGCTTTATGAATAAGCTGGTTCCTGTTTTTGCTCCGGGGCTCAGATCCACAGCGGCAGATCAGGCTGAAGTTCAGAGGCCTGGGTGCTGCCCCGGGCTCTACCACACCGGGAGACCGAGAGTATTAATAATGAGTAAGCACAAGTGCCATTCACCCAGTGCTCCATGTGTGTGCCAGGCACGGCTGGGCTTGAGACACGCATCAGCTCATCCAGTCGGCCCAGGCGGCCAGGGCATGTGGGGAAATCATGTTTCACAGAGGAGGAAATGGGGGCTCAGAGAGGCCCAAGTCCCCCGTCACACCTGGGTCCAAGTAGCAGCTGACCGCGTCTGTCTGATCCCTCAGGGTCCAGAGCCCTCGCTCTTAAGGGCTAGACTAATCGGAGCCTCAGTTTCCCCACCAGGAAAAAGAGGAAATGGGCCTGGACGAACTTGAAACCGTGTTCCGGGCTACTTAGGTGTGGCTCCAGGCTGAGGGGGTGTGGCGCCCTCTCCCTCCCCGGGCCACTGGGCAGGAGATGAGGGCGTGGAAGGGAAATTCAGAAAATTCACCGATTCCTAAGGCAGCGCCCGGCGGGGGAAGGGGGTACTCACGTCGATGTTCCTCAGAATGACGCACTTTCCGTTGGTGTACAGAAAATTGTTGCCCTTAGGGTCGCCGCCAATGATTTTGGAGACGCCCCTCTCCACCTGGGGGAGGCTGGCGAACACCTTCTCTGCGGAGACACAAACGCGGCAGCGCAGATTAGGGGCAGCGCCCGCCTCGGACCCCCAGGCCGGGCTGAGGACGGAGGGGACGGACGGGGAGGAGAGGAGGGCCCTGGACCGGTCTCAGCCGGTCACCTGTTGCCTCCGCCGGGAGGGGCGGCCGCCACTTTCAGGAGCGCAGGGGACTGCGCGACTTCCTGGTCCGCGCTCCCGGCCGGGCCCTTCGGGGGCACCGGGATTCCGCCGGCCCGGCCCGCAGCGCCAACTTTGGGGCGCCCCCCGCGCGGGGCATCGCCGCCCGGCTCCCCGACGGCAGGCGGACGTGCGGGGCGCCGGCCAGCGCCCGCACCCCTCCCCCGCGCCGGGGACCCCGCCGCCGCGCCGAGGGCCGAGGGGTCGCGGCAGCGCGGCGCCCGCCCGGGGCCCCAAGCCGCGGTACTTACTGATCTCGTACGGCATCCTCGCCCACTTGTTACCGCGCCGCGCTCGCCGAGAGCCTCCGGGGCCGACCCGCGCCGCGCACCAGACGTCGCCGAGGCCGAGCCCGGGGACTGCGCCGGAAGGCGGCGCCGGGCGTGCCGGGCGCGGAGGGGGCGGTCCGAGGCCGGGGCTCCGAGGCCAGCTCGCGCCGGCCCTGCGCGCTGCCGCTGCGGACGCCCCGAACCCGGAAGCGCGGCCCCGCGCGCGGCTCGCCCCCAGCTTTGACCATATATAGTCAAGCGCTCGGCTCGGCGGCTGCGGCCCCGGCGAGCCTGCGCGGACCTGGCCGCGCCCCTCCCCCGCCCGGCGCCCCGCCCCGGAAGTGACGCACGCGGCCCGCCCCGCGGTCCCATGAAAAGGCGGCGCGAGCGGCTGGCGGCGTCAGATTCGTCCCGTAGCGGAGGGTGTCTGGGTGCTCCTTGTTTGCTGGGGGGCCGGCGGGCTGCTGGAAGCTGCTGTCCGTGGGGGTCTGGGGGCGCGCTTCGGTGAGGGCTCAAGGAGCCCTTTTCGTACGTGTGCCTTCGTGGCGGGCGCCGGGCGTGCCGAGCCGCCGGCCGTCCTGCCGCTCGGGGTTTGCGGGCGGAAGCGGGGTGCTTTTCTCTCTTTCTCTCTCTTGAGGCTGAGTCGCCCTTCCCCGAAGCACTGCCGTGGCAAGAACTTTAGGGGTGTGCCTTGCTGGGCCGACCGCTCACTGATGCTCTCTCTCTCCCAAAGCTTCCTTCTAGAAAGCTAAGCCGAGAAGAGCAAGAGGGGTGCAGGTTCTAGGAAAACCAGGGGTTACTTCCTAAGAAAGCTAAAAACTGCGAGGCCGGGGTAGTGGCTCACCGGAGGCGGGAAGCCAGGGCTGTGAGGAGTTCACACTTCAAGCCTCGCCTTCCAGTAGGGTGGGTGCAGCCCCTCTCAGGTTGTGGGGGCGAGGAGGGTGGTGAAGCTGAGAAGATGTAAAGCACCTGTGGGTACTTGAAACGTTCGGATACCCAACCTTCAAGTGATCCTTAACTTTCCTTGCCTCTACCCAATCTGCTGGAAGTCCTTGGTTTTACTTTCAAAACGTACCCGGGTGGATAACTTGCCACCTTGGCCCTTATCTCCTGCAGAGCAGAGCTCCCCTCCTGCCTCACCTGGGTTTGCCATCTAGCTTTGGCTTGGGCTCCTGCCCTCCCCTGCCTTCTCGGTGTTCACATAGCAGCTGGGTGAGCCTTAACGTGGAAGTCTGTTCCCTAGGCCCAGTGTTTCAGAGTTGCTTCAGACTCTACCTACTGCTCTCTGTCATCTGTACCCTCTTCCTTTTTGCTGTGGTGTGCCGGCCTCGGTGCTGCAAGAATGCCCCAGGAATGTACCTGCCCCCAGAGCCTCTCTTGCCTACCTGGCATTATCTTCCCAGAAACCTGCCTAGCTGATACTTACCTCCTTCGAAAGTACTTTGCTCAAATGTCACTCTCAATGAGTGTCACCTGCCTTAACTGCCTCTTAAAATGTGACATTCTGCTCCTGTGCGAACACTCCTGTTCCTCCTCCTCCCGTAATGTTACTGGTTGTTTGGAGTATCCCTGGCACGTGGGTGATGCTTCGATAGATGACCCCACTCCCTACCTATAATTTCTCATGAAGGAATAATAGACTCAAAAGGTTTGCGAATTGTAGGGGCCCTAAGATGTCAACTCTTTGTGCACAATGCTAGGATTCCTGAAACACACATGGCCTACAAGTGGGGCTGTATCTGGTCTGAGAAGCCAGGATTTAATCATCAGGTCTCCTTAATGATGCTGTTTTAGTAAACTTACAGCTGCATCCACCCGTAGTACATTTACATAATGAGACTCTGAGGGAAGCTGAGGTGCCAGCTTCAAGCTCTTACACGCTAGTAACTGCCACGCATGTGCATGAAGCCTCGTCGGAACTGACGCTGAAAACAAAACTAAAGTAAATCTGGGTGACGTGTTCCCAAACCCTTGGCTTGGTGGGCTCCCTGGCTTAACTCTAGCTGCAGAGGAAGTCATGTTGGAACTTGAAGTTCTATAATGGGGTGGAGTTGTTTGCTGTAAAAGCTAAGTATCTGAAGATGAACTTGGCAATTTACAGGGTTTGGAAGGAGAGGAACACCAACCAGGGTGTCTGTACCCCTGGTTCCTTCCTTTGGTGTGACCTGTCTTGTCTCAGCTGTGGGGGCTTAGCAACACTTATTCCTAGTTCCCACCTACCTCTTGGTTAATACACCCTCTAACAGTGGGGACCCTGGTGTGTCTGTATGTTCCAGGGGCTCACAGCTTTATCAGCCCACCACTTCTCTGCCCTCTGCACTTCTGTAACCAGCTGCCTGCCTGGCAATATGCTTGATAGGCACCTGTTCAGGCCCAATTGCAGCCCTAATTGAGACCAGTCACCTTTCCCTCCCCTGCAGACTCTTCTGGGGTGTCCCTTCCCACAGTGGCAGCTGGCTCCACTGGCCAGGAACCTCACTCGCCCCTTACACAAGCCTTCACCAAATCCGGTCACTCTGTCTCTCGAATCTGTTGTTCCATCTCACTAACACGGCCCTGCTTCGAGCTTCACCTCAGCTGGGCTGCCTTAAACGCCTCCTGACCGGTCTTACTGCGTCTACTCGGAGCTTCTCATTGCGGTCAGAATAACTTAAACCTGGTCAGTCTTCACTCATATCTTTAGGGACCAGAATCCTTCTGGGCCTGTGAGGCCCTGGAGTGTCTGGCCCCTACCTGGCTCGAGCAACTAGTCCCCTGGGCTGTCCTGCTCTGCCAGGTACCTGCCTTGGGGCTGCTGCCCCTGCTTCTGGATCTTCACTGACGCCTCTCTATACTTTCATATTACACATCTCTTACTAAGACTATGAGATTAATCTCAGTCTCTGCTTTCCCTCCAATCCCCAAACAGCAGGGACCACATTTTTGTCTAGTGGGTCCCATGTTAATTTCTGGAAAATCTGACGCTGACTTGCATTCTTCTGAGGAAATAAGCAACATTAGCTTCACTTATTTGCATGTAATTCCAAAGTATAAACCAGCATGTTTCAAACGTACTGCTTGAAGCAATTCTTCAAATACTCCTTGAGAAAAATGCCAACTCTCGATCCACCTGGGGCTACCTTTGAGTAAGCTAGTTCCAATTACTCAAGTTGGGTAACTCAGGCTAGCACTTAACTGGCCTCAGGTGTGTTGGTCTTAGCTTCCCCTCAGAGGGAAATGAGTTTAGGGTCAGTTCTGAGTGCTTTGTCATGTAGGGGGAAGCAAGCCCTGGGGGTGTGGCTTCGCAGGAGTGTACCTTATCCTCCAAGCACATTTTGCCTCTGAGCTCTTGTTTCTGGCTTCGTAAACTGCGAATACGTGAGATGTGCAAAGCCTGTGCTCTTGGAAGCTTCAGGAATGAAAAGAGCAACAGGACAGTCCTGAACTTCCCTCTAAGGCCTATCGAGCTACTTCTGCACTTTGAACCTCATGTGATGTCCAGACTCAAAGGGAAAGGCGTTTCCTCTTTCCTGTTCTTTCAACTGCATGGAGCCCTTAGGAAAGGGCCCTGTGCCAGGTGCTGACTCTGCAAGTGGTTGCCAGTCAGGGTACTAAAAGTCCGACCATGGTAGGAAGTGGCTGCCCATTGGGCCCGAGTCTGCCTGCAATGTTGTCTACACGGTCAGTTTTTCAGATCTTAATTCTCAAATCTAGCCCCAGTTGAATCGAGAGTCCCTCCGTAGTCAACTATGGTGTGGGGGGGGGGGGGTGGTGAAATCGTGTGGGGAAGCTACAGGTAACCATCTCTGACCCTGGAAGTCTGGGGTGGGGCCTGGGGCTGCCCTTCCAGGAGGGAGACCTACTGAGAGCTGAGGCATCACCAAAGCTGTTCATGCTTGTAGTCTTCTGTGCCTTTATCAAACAACTGATATCACAAAGACCCTGACCTGCCTACATAAACCTACTTGAAGTGTTAACCTCTGGATTGTAAAAATTCTTAAGCAAGAAGGGAATTCTTGTCCCAACCCTGAGTGAGCTTGTTTACTGTAGCCCCTCTTGGGGCCTACCTGTAAATACTTCCTGCTATCAACTGAGCAGCCCATCAGGAAGTGGGTTTTGCAAACAGGTGAACATCTGACACCTGTAACCAGTGCTAAATGGCTTTCAAATCCCTCCAAGTTATGGAACCTTGGGCATACATTACTTTCCTACCTGAGGGTTATCTAAGATGTGCTTCCAAGAATTCAGTATCACTGGTGTAGCTTGAAGCTAGTAATAACATAGTTCAGGGAATACACACTACTAACCAAGTTTGTCTTATCCTCTTAAAATCATCTTCTAGGTACCTAGAATATCTGATTCCTCCAAGGTCCAGGTGAGAATTAACTGGCTGGAGTCGAGCCTTATTTGAGAGACTTGAGGCCCTAAGTCTGTACCCTACACTGCTTCAGGTTTGTCCCATAGCCACAAAAGGGGCTCTGGGCCAGTTACACTACTCCCCTGGCCCCTTCTTGCACAAAACTCCTGTGAGTGAGAACATAGCGGCTTCTCCAGCCTTTTCCTGCTGCCTGAGACAAAGTGGTGTGGTGAGGCCAGGTGACAGTCCTGGCCTGGCCTCTTGCCTATCCTGTCTGCTTTCCAGAGCCCCTTTCTGCGACAATAGCTTTCTCTGCCCTCACGTGTGAGCACCTCCTGTGAGCCTGGCCCCAGCTTGCATGTGCTCCCTTGGCCCTCATCTTTGTGGGGAGGAGACCTGGATTGAAACTTGTCCAAGTTCAAAAGCAAGTGGTATAACCAGGACTTGCTAAGACTTGCAAATCTTAGTCGTGCCCCTAAAAAGCCAACTTTATTCCAGTAAGTGTGGAATCCAGTGGCTCTTTCAGCCAAGTTCAAGGATGGGTGTCAGTCACCCTTCAATTGAAAAGCTTTGTCCCTCTGGGCAAATACACTCCTAGAGTTCCTGCCTTTTTCCTTCTCTTGACTTAGGCCAGAGAGTGACCAGGCCCTGGCTGGCCTCCAGGCATGTGGCCAGCTATAAGCTGCTTGGCTCTGAATGCTGGTGTCTGGCCTGGTTGTGTCCATAGTACAGGGGCTTGGTTATGTGGTCAGTTGGCATCCTGCAGGATGTCTGGTCTGAGGATCACACCAGTGCCTGTTGCTGATGACGTGGAGCTTCCGAGCATGGGTGGCTCTACATTCTGCGTTAAGTCTGCTTGTTACTGCAGCAGGTTGTTGTTGTGGCCACGGCCTGCCTCTGCCCATCCACATACCATGTGAGTGCTCAAGAATGTTCTGCAGAACCGGATCCAGCCCCCTTCCTAGGGGAGTGCTGCTGCATCCAGAAGGCCAGCTGGCTTCTGCCCAACACTTCCCACCACTGCCCTGACCCCTTGGTAGTAGCCCGTGGCTGCTTCCAAGCCCTTTTCTACTGGCCTTTTTAGTCTGCTTTTCTCTGAACACACAAAGGCCCAGCTTTCTAAAGCATAGGAAACACAACGCAGATATTTTTGGCAGCAGCTCTTGCCCCTCTGTTGCCATGGAGAGGGTTGCTGACAAGCTGTGACACCCATTCTCTTGCTGCTTGACCACTAGATGGGCCTGGGGAACTGGATTTGTGTCGTTCAGCCCTTTCCTCCTTTGGACTCTGGGCTCTGCCTGCTGACAACAGGTGCTGTGATCTTCTTCCAAGTGGTCATATTTCCAGGTGGACGTCACCCAGCCCACCAGCAGGGATCCGGAGTTGTCCAGGTCTGCATGTGGCTCGGAAGGGGGTGTACTACTCAGAGCTGGTTGCCGCAAAGTACCGCAAACCCAGTGGCTTAAACTCAGTTCTAGAGGTCAGGAAACCTGAGATGAAGAGGTGGGCAGAGTTGGCCCCTTCTGAGGGCTGATAGAGAATGTTTCAGGTCCCTCCTGGCTTCTGCAGGTTTGCTGGCAGTCCTTGGTGTGTCCCAGCTTTTAAGAGCTTCACCCTGATCTGCCTTCGTCTTCACGTGGTCTCCCTGTGTGCCTGTCTTCATCTTCCCCCTTTAACAAGGACATGAGTTTTACTGGATCCAGGACTTCACCTTTCTAGTTCGACCTCATCTTAACTGCATCTGCAACAACCCTATCTCCAAATGAGGTCATGTTCTGAGACAAAGTGAGCACTTCAACGTGAACTAGGAGATGAGACTCAGCCCCTACTGTAGCTGAGGCAGGGCTTGCCTCTGTCATCCTCCTTCCCCCAGACCCACAGCCCCGATCCCCAGCCTCTGGGCCCCTTGGGAGGAAGCAAAGGCAGTTGAGTTTTCTTTGTCCACCTTGTTGATGGTGATAGTGGTACTTACACCATAAAAGCATTGCCACCCATTCTAGAGCAACTGCCCGTGGGAAAACTGCGAACCAGGATACAACCTGAGATCAACGGGCAGGTACTCATGCTACATCTGCCTGGCCAAGGGGTCACTGAAGTGACTGAGACAGCTAGTCCCTGTCCCAGGTCCTGGCGTCCATCCTAAAATGCTCAAATGCAGTGGCTTAAAATAAATGGCTGCCTTTAAAATAGCCACCAGAGTACTTCCTGTTCAAGAGTTACTCGATGTCTGTGCCTGCTCTTGAGTGCTGGGGGACCAATTCCTCAGCCTGGCTGGTGTGGCCATAAGGTACTTCCAAGTGCAGCCAGAGCTAGGTGGCAGCCGCAAGCTGACCCCAGGGGCTGATGCTGTCCCAGTGCTGGTCTGGATGAGGCTCTTAGCCGCCTTCCCCTGTGGGCTTCAGTCACTACCAATGACATTGTTGGGATTGGATAGTAAGGGCCGTTAGACAACTCAAGTCGTGTGTCATGATGTTTATCAGTAGACCAAAGGGAGATTCCAAAGGGGGAGGTTGGAGATGAATAAGCTGAGACCTGGATGTTGAAGTCAATGGACCAAGTAGCACCACTACATACACTTGGGAACATCTGGCAGCTGGCAGTGATTTTAAACTGTTTAGTCTCAGTGTATGTCCATTTTACTGAGTTACCTTTGGCACAGCTATTACTTCTCAGGGAGTTGATACCATGATTGTGTCCTATTGGGAGATGCTACAGTTTGCCCACGGTGGAGGCTCATAGACGTGGGGACAAGGAGGGTGGTTAGACCTTCAGAACTGTCCCCTGCAGGTTAGAGATGACCAAGGCAGTGTGGTGTCAGCAGGCTAGCACACACACCTAGGGGTCTGCTTGGCACACTGGATGTCACATAAGTGACTTCAAATCCCATCAACCTCTTTCTAGTGGTGTAGGGAAGGTGGTCTTCTAGTTTTCCCTGTAGGGTTGGGAATGGGAGCCAGCAAGAGAATGGCTATGGCAGTTTCCAGGTGGGGTCTCCAAAGCCCTCTGAAATTTATATGCTGTCCTTATGGCAGGAAGTGTTAGGACATCAAATGATGCAGGTCAGACTGACTGATGGGTCAATACTCTGACCTCATTGCGGAGAGTGGGTTTGGTGGAGCAGCTGGGACTCCGGTGTGGGCTGATGTGAGTTGGTGGTAGTCTGTGGAAAACAGTGTGACTGAGATGTACAGGCAGGGGACATAGCACCGTACTTGGTGCTGGAGTAAAGGAGCCCAGGGATGTCGAACTTTGGCTTAGATGACTGGGTGTTAGGGGTCTGACTGCTTCCTTCACACACACTAGTAAGAACTGACTCCCCTGTGTCAGCAGTAGCAATCTCGTGCTCTCGGGAGCCCTGCCACACTGAAACTGCTGGGTGGGTTTTTAGTAGTGCTTAAAACTTTTTCAAAAACAACTTTGCATGTTAAACATAGTGATACTCTTTACATGGGTTAAGTTGGACCATTACTTTCAAGGGGTTAGAGGAATTCCTGCAGCCAAGTGTATGACTCTGAAACAAACCAGTTGCATTTCAAGTTCCTGGGGTCTACAGAGGAGCCACAGGTACCATGGACATGTGGGGTTGTCTCAATGCCATCAGTCTCAGGCTTTGGTGATGGCACCTTCGGGTGTACTGCCCTGGGCCAGGATCTGTGTGTCCTGACAAGCATGAGTCTGAGCCAGTTAGATGAGCCAATTCCACTCGAGCTGTCCTATGGTGGGCCCTGACACTTGTCCTTGGAGCTGTGTCCAGTATCTTGGCTGCATTGGTCCCCACTTAGTGCAAGAATGTGAATAGAGAATGTACAGCTGACTTTCTAACAGAAGGAACTCCTATGCAGCCCTTGTTAAAATTGAGGAATTAATCTCAAAGTTCCCAAAAAGCTATATTGGACTAGGTAGCAAACCAACCCATTCTGGCTGGCTGGCTTGTTAATGATAATGAGCTAGCTATGCTTCATGTGAAGGGAATTGGCTGAACTCATGGGGCTGGGAAGGTACATAAGGTTTAGTGTTGGTAAATTAGCTCCAGGCTTAAGGGATATCTTGTTCATTTCTATGGCAAATCAATCACTGCAACATGACCAAAATTACTGACATGGTAGCAAGTAAGGCACTTAAATGAAGTAATACTTAGCTGCTGCTGCTTGAAGTCACTCGTGTACACAACTGTCATAGGTAAACTTGACTTTGTCACTTACCTGCTCTTAGCTAATCAGCCTAATAGAACTAAGCAATGTACTCAGGCTCTAATCTAGTCCTGGGAACAGGAAGCTCTTTTCCAGATGCATGCTGGGTATAACATGGATAAGTCTTGGACATATGATGTAGTGAGATGGGATATTCATAGCTCTTTTGCTTTGCTTGACATGCAAGTCTACCTTGCAAAAAGATAAGTGGCAGAACCAGCTTGAGACTCAAACAGTAGATAAAGGTGCTTTGCCAAAATTGAAAACACTCTCCAGGTGTGAGAAAAATCAACACTGTCCACTCAACTTTCACTATGTTCCAGATACTGTGAGTGCCCAAGATGTCTCAGTTAAAAGGCCAGGGTAGGTTAGGATCCAGGAGTGCCCAAGTCCATGCTCATACCCATCTGTTAGGCTATGTAGAGAAACCTAGGGCTACATGTTAGATTGCCTTCCTGCTGGCAAGGATTCTATTATGTGAATGAAGTTGATTATTTGTGGGGGAGATGAAAGGATGGTAGTCCATAACCAACTGAAGAGTCTGGGTAAACTCAAATGAAGAAGGCTCTTCCCTATCTCTTGTGACCTGAAAGGACTTCTTGGATGTTAGCTTTTTGGAGCTCCATCTTATGTCGAGTTAAGGGATGCAAAAAACAAAAGACCCTACCAGCAAGGGAGTGCAGAAGGCGAGTGGAACAGAGTTTGGCCAGGTGCAAGGCATAGTGTGTGTCAGGCCCAGCCTCTTGGTGGACTGTCGTCCTGGTTCTTTGGCTCCTTGCTTGGAAGAATCACAAGCAGGCTAGTGCAATAGTGCAGACGAAAAGCAATTCCACACAAACAGCTTTCTTTGCAGAAAACAAGGAAGCCGTACAAAGCAAAAATACATTCCAGAGGAATGGGTCAGTCTCTACAAGTGGAGAGACGTTAAGGACTTCCAGGTGGCTTCCTTCTATTGGCCTGGTCTGGGGGAGGGCTTTAGGGGGAGGTGTGGGATGTTACCAGATGATACACATGATTGTCCGGTGTTCTGTTTCCCTGCAGTCTCTTCCCGACTGGCCCCTGGCTTCTCTGCCCCTAGAAACCACCCTCCTGGCCTGTATCTGTCACCTGCAGACTTGGTCCCTAACAGTTCCCCCTGAGAGACATACCCTGAGGAAGTAGTGGAATGGTTAAGGGGATACCCTGACTGGAAAACTTCCTGACTATATAGTGTAACCCCTGTAGTAACATGTGTTCTTTTTCCAACTAAAACTTAGTTTCCTAGGACTGTCCATGACATCCCATGCTGTTTCAGACAGAACTGAGGGTAGACTGACCCCTACCATCTGTCATGGGGTGGGGGCAGGAGTTTTCACTGGGTCTTTGGAGCCAGGGGAGGGCTCTGACCGCGGGGATGGGATGTGTCCCCATGGTGAAGTACTGCCCAGGAGAGGGATGCCTGAATGTGGGTGGGTGGCCAATGCGTCTGGACTTAGGATGCCTGGTTTGGGAAGTCAGAATAGAGGTTTTGGGCATGGCCTAACTAAGCAAGCCCTGCCTCAATGCAGAAAGGGTTTCAGGGCATAGCCTAACTAAGCAAACTCTAAGCCAAACCTGCCAGACATGGGGGATGCCTCATCTGACGGGTAATCTACTCTTGGTCTATTCTGTTCGCAGAGACAATGGGACAGGAAACCTCAGTCACGGCCAATTTTCCCCTGGTATGTCTGTTAAACTGGAAGATCCTTGGACTTGAGGCTGTGCAAAACAAAATTAGTGTTTCTGCAACACAGCCTGGCCCCAATGCCGACTGCCAGGTGGAGAATCCTGGCCTGAGAACAGGAGTCCTAACCCAAATACTACCCTAAAATTAGATCTTTTGTAGAAGGGGAGGGAAAGTGGTCAGAAATTCCCTATGTGTTTTTAGGCCTTTGTATACCTGAGAGATAACCTGCACAGTAGTCAAACTGGAAGGGAATTTCAAGCTGGTATACATCTTGAGAGCTAAACCGGTGTGGACACTGAGAGCCCAGACACTGGCAGGGACGCTGAGACAACAGACACCTACAAATGTGAAGTCAACTGAGGGATTAAAGGTTCCCTTCAAAAAGGTGAAATAAACCTCATGGGTTATGCCACCAGATGAAGAATCCCTACATGTATTTCATGATCTTATGTTAAGTCTTTGCTGGAATCCTCTGCATATTAGGTACATGGTGCCACCTGGGAATTCCATGCTTGCCTATTTCCAAGTGCCCATAACTTTCATCTTTGATTTCACTTTTCTTACAACTTTTCACTATTACCAAGTATATGACCTGGTTGTTACTATTCCTGGGACCTTTAGTGGCCATTGTCCTGTTACTTGGCCCATGCATTTTTAACCTTTAGTTTGTTTTCAAGGCTTCAACAGATCCATGTGAAACTTATGCTAGCTAGCTTGGGGATTGCACCCCATACCTGAATAAGATTATACCACCACCTATGGAGCTGCTGGATAAGGCTGCAAGTGACTTCTACCTGTAGCTCTTAAGATGTCACAGAGCCTGGAGAACATCATCCCTGTTCATTCAAAGCAGCTACAGAAGGATGGACCTTCAGCCCCAAACCCCAAAGATTTGCAGGCTCCATGTCTGTCAGGGTGGAGGGATGTTAGGGACCAAATCTGTAGGTGGCAGATACAGGCCAGGAGGGCAGTTCCTAGGGGCAGAGAAGCTGGGAGCTAATTGGAGGAAGGGACTGCAGGGAAACGCAGAACGCCTGACAATCATGTATATCAATCATCTGGTAACATCCCACACCTCCCAAGCCCTCCCCCAACCAGGCCAGTAAAAGGAAACCACCTGGGAGTACTTAATGTCTTTCTCCACTCCTGTAAACCCATTCCTCTCCCTGGAACATGTTCTCACTTTGTATGGCTTCCTTTTCTGCAAAGAAAGCTGTTTGTGCGGAATTGCTTCCTGTCTGCAATCACTCTATTGCGCCGGCCTGCTTGTGATTCCTCCAAGCAAGGAGCCAAAGAACCAGTACAACAGTCTGCCAAGAGGCTGGACCTGACAGTGTGCGAGCCCAGTGGTTCCAGGGCTTGTCAGAGGGGACTACCCAGAGGGCTGGGAAGGGTGCTGGCCTGGTTCAGGGCCTTCAAGACCAGGGCAAGGTGTTAATGGCTCTTCCTGACAGCATCCTGGGGAAAACTTTCAAGGCTTCTTGTCGGGGAAAGCTCAGACCACTGTTTGAGGGCCTGGCCCTGCATTGCAAGGGACAGACAAAGTGCTCAGGGACGTCCCTGAGCTTATTCCCTTAGGGACATCCAGCTAGCAGCTGTGCTGGTTAGACTAGGCAGACAAAAGCAGAGACAGAGGCTGTCAGCAAATGCATCTGCTGGAAAACCCTCTGCTGTCTGTTGTGAGGCTGAGGGGTGGCTCTGCTGTTGCAGCAACAGCCAAGCTCAAGTCAAAGGGGCCAGGGCCTTCTCAGGATTTATAGGCACGTTCTTATGCTTTTCAGATTGGTCACTCTGGCTAAGTGAGTGTCCATGTGCTGGGTAGTTTGCATTTGGTCTTAACCACTGGGGTAGTGAGTTTGGAGACTGAAACTAGTCAAATAGAGTCAGACCAGTCCTGGGTATCACGAGACTTTGACTCTCATCATTCACTTCCGTAATACTCTTGATCCCGAATGGAAAAGATCAAATTACTACCGTTAGAACCATAAGTCAAGATTATTTTGAAATTCTGAACTTGAACCCTTATCTTCAGGAAGTATTGCTGCTATTGTTTCTCATTTCCTATGGAACCATAGTGTTTTTCTGCTTTGTGCAGTTAGAGAGTTAAGAGATCTGTGCTTTTGCCAAATTTGGTAATCACTGTTTTTAGAAAACCCAGCTACATCTGGCATCCTCCCAGTGCTGGTATTTCTCAGCATGACCATACTGGCTTTGAGAACTAGTGGCTTTTGATGATCTAGCTGACCAGTAGGACTGGGTGTTTCTCAAAGTTTCTTTGGAAGTCTGGTGCCAGGGTCATGGGAAGTGTGTATCAAACTCCAGGAAAAGCTGCTCCTCATTGCTGTCATGGGCAAACTTATTCAGGGATGCTGGGGTGAAGGGACAAGAACTACCCACCTCCCCCTTCTATGGGAGATGTGTTCACCTCACCCTCTTGGAGCTATGTTGGCCTTTGACTTTTCACCCTCTTAACCCCATTGTTCTTGTCACCAGGAAAAATGGAGGTTTCTCTGGGCAGTAAAGTCACTGTTCTTGCATGCCCTAGCTTCTGACTTGCTATTGGGCCTGTGTGGCTGCCCTTAAAGTGTCGTGCAGTGCACTTCCTCATGGGAGCCCCCAGACCAGAGTATCCCATGGCTGGGTTGGGGTAGAGCATTAGTGCCTCACCCCCTTACCCTTGGTCTTGATGGAGAGAACTTGGCTTAGACTCCAGGCTGGCATGGACTTCTACATACCCACCATGGGCATTGTGTCAATGACCTAGTCACAGCCAATGTGTTGGAGTGAGTCTGCTGGTATGGCTACAGAGCTGCTGTTCTGATCATTTTTAGCAGATGTGGGCTGCATAAGCAAGACCTGTGTGCCTATGTTGGCTGAAGTTAGCGTCTCTTGAGGCTACAATGGGCTTTATCCTGCATGGCCATGTGAGCTGTTGCAACAGCTAGAGCATCAAATGTGACTTTAACTGGAGTCCAGGTACAAGGCCCCAGCTGGGCTTGCGAAGAGAAGGGACTTCTTGGGCACTAAAGCAGACGTGTCTGTACCCTCAATCTGAGTAGATGTCAGGATTTGGGCTGAGAGCTGCCTTCCTGGGGTTTGAAGAGGCTTAAGGGGGGAGACAGGGAAGCCAGGACACACATCCCCAGAGTGCTCAGATCAGAGGAGCCTGGTTGACTGGTGTGCCAACCCGAGAATCCTTGCTGCCTCTATGTGGCCTGCTCTGGCTGGAGCCATGCTCGGGGGTAAGGTAGAGGGCACAGATGGTGCAGGAGCACAGTGTGACTGCATGGTGACATCTAGGGAGCTATCAAGAGACCAAGCCTAGTGATGTGGACTCGGTGACCTCTGAAGGATGGGGTTTACCCAGAGAAACATGCTCAGATGCAAGGCTGGCTAACTTCTGGAAGCTGCTTTCTGAGCCAGAACTAGGAGCACAGACCTCACCCTTGAGCTGCAGCCTTGCTGACCTGAGACTTCCAGGTGTCCTGTGTCCTGGGTGGGTCGGCTGTCAGCATCTGGGTCCTACCGGCTTGTGATGGGCTTGAAGCATCCAACCTCACTGAATGAGGTGAACATGGTTGAGCTGAGTTGAAGAAAACAAGAACAGATGTCTGAGGGCAGGTCCACCTTCTCATCCTAACTCTTGGCCTGATCTCACGGACCCTTCCCCTGCCCGACTTCCAAAATGGGCATTCCTCTAGGCGGGACTCTTAGCTGCACTCAGCTGATCTCTGACATCTATGTCTTTCCTGGCCAGAGGCCCTAGTCAGCTAGAGACGCCCCAGATGTGACTGGGGCTCCGAGGAGGCAGCCAGGCAGGGGGGTAGGTGGGGAGTGGCCTGTTCCGCACAGCAACACGGGTCTACCGACCCCTCCCCTGACAGGGCACGAGAATCGAGCATGGTGGCATGGGGATCAGCTGGTATCCTGTTCTGGGGAGGGCAGGGTGAGGTGGGCAGAGGGCCACCAGCTGTTCCTTTCAAGTAACTTTGGAAATGCCTTCCCCGTACCCCTAATCCTTGCCCTCTGGGATCTTTAGGTGTTTGGGTAGGCCCTGTGCTAAGCCCTCCCTGTGTGAATCAATGACCCCAAGTCTGAGACAAGCTGTGTCTTTACCAGGCCTCTCACAGGGAACATGTCCTGGAACTGAGGGACACAACATGATTCTTAACACCTGAACACTCGGCATTACCGTGGCGCTAAGGGCGTGACTGAGGCAGTTGGACACAGGGGCTCTTTGGGCGGGGCCCACAGTCGGGAAAGGGCCACGGTGGGGGTGCTGCCAAGGACCTAGATCTGAGGGGGTATCTGGAAAAGGTCTGCTTGGTGGGGGTAGTTGGAAACTTGATAACCAGGTATGAAGTCTGCTCAGTTCTAGGGCATGATGGGGACTGTCACATTTCCCCACGGAATGCGAGGTCATCAGTGAGCACATTCTAGGACCCCATGACTTCATGGTAACTTGTTCTCCATGGGGGACAACCACAGTAAGATGTTCTGTGTGGCCCTTCAACTTCCTATTAGCAGCACGTATTTGGGAACCTTATCCCAGGACAAAGAACCCAGCATTCAGCTCCTGGTGAGAGGCCAAATGAGATCTTAAGCTGGGCACTCAGGCCCTGGTGGCCTCACTGCCCCCTGCCCCTCGTGGCGCACACAGGCTAGAGTTCTCGGACAAGCCAAGGTGGGTAGTCTTCACTTCCTGCTGGAGTCCTGGTGGCTGCCCGCTGAAGCTGGGGGTTGCTGTGGGCCTTGACGGCTTCCTAGACCCGCTTGGGAAAGCGGGGGCGGGGGGGGGAGCACATTAGGGATAAGCCCATGGGGTTGTAGACACTGGAGGGTGATAGTTCACGACTGATACGGCTGCTTGATGCCAATGCTGGGGACCTTCATAGACGTGGTGGCAGCCAGCTGCTTGGGGTGGGGAGTGCTGCTGAGGGTCATAGCAGATGGTCTTGGGGGTAGCATCCTGGTTGATGTGGAACTTTCCCCACATGTGCCTGCCTTCTCTGAAGTGAGACCCTCCAGAGCCCGAGGGTGGTGCAGGCAGCTGCCGGCACAACCAGGCTATCTGCTGAACTTGGAGATTTCTCACCCTGTGCGTGCAGACATCAGGTTCCCCTAGATTCTGACACTCATGGTCTCTGGGCTGGCCGCTTCACATGGGAGACGTGGGGAGGTCAGCTCACGGTGCTGGGAGAGACCCCTTCCAGGCAGACTCTCCTTAAGGCAGCAGAGGGCTGTGTACACCAGGAGGCAGAGTCTGCCTGGCCTGGGGGAGGAACCTGCAACAGGCGTCAAGGCTGTAACCTTGAAGGTCTGTCACATTGTTAGTCACTCAATGCTTCTGTTTCCTGGTCTGTTCTTACGGTACTTAAATGTGTCTTGAAGTCTCTTTCAGGAGAGTCATCTATAGCCAGCTTTGTGTGGGCTGTACAAACTGCAGTGTGTGTAGTCCTGGGGCACTGAGGGGAGGAACACTGGAATGCAGCCAGGATCCCGTGGAAGTGGGGACTGTCCTGGAATCTGAGCACCATAGCTACTGTGCTGCGATGTCATGTGGATTAACTTGCTGGTTCTCTTCTAACCTGGTTGAGGTCAAAGTTGTACTTCACTAACAGTGGTTCCTGCCAGACTGGGAGCTCAATGAGGGCAGGGATAATATGTATTGCTGCTGTGTGTACTTCTGACACCTAGGGATGAAGAAGACAAACTGGTTTCCATCTTAATGTTTAGGATCTAAACATCCCATGACTACTTCTGGGGTGTTGAGTGTTGGGATATCTCCTACAAAGTATAGCCAAATGACATTGTTAGATCCCTGCATTACCTAAGCATAGTAAGGTGATTATTTCAGAATACTATGGGGGTATAATACCTTGGTTATATATATTGCCCATGCATTGCCCAAGTCAGAGCTACAATCATGGACAATCCCCCAAACTGTGTGCCCTGCACCCATTCAGTGAGTTTTCCCACCCCCTCCACCCCCTCCACCCCTTCCCCCCTCCCCCCCCACCCCCTCCCTGCCTCCTGATGAATATTTCCATGTGTGACATAAGTATTGATCAGTTATTAAGGTGATATTCAATGATTGGAAGGAGGAGCCGTGGGCAGAATGTGCTCAACTAATGGCCCTTGAGAATCAAGACTTTGATCCACCTCGAGTGGGATGAGGCTGTTAATTCCTGAGTGGCTGTCCAGGTGTTCGGCTTGAACACTGCATTCCTGGCCCCTGCTGTTCTCCTTGATGTGGGTGTTTTTCATCCTTCGGGGAGATGGAAGTAGGGAAGAGGGGGTTGTAGAGCTGTTTCTGGCGGTGGTGGGGCAAGTGACTCAAAGTTCTGATAGCCGAGCTCCAGGCATTTCATGCTCTACATCTTGTAGGTTCTGGACTTACCAGATGGCTCTGCCCTGTTGCTGAACTGATCACATGATCTTAGATTTAGGACAGGAACTTCATCTCTTCCCTACGGGATCTGTATCTTTCAAAACAATCTTATCATTTAGTGGCCGCCTTGACTCATCCTTTGTAGATCTTAGAGGATGTCTCACTCATGCAAGCTTCAATGATCAGTCTCTAATTCCATGTTTGCTTCCCCCTGACCTATAATCTCACATTGGATGTGATGTGCAAGCTGCATTCATGGAGAACGTACCTGACCCTTAATTCTCTCCTGGCAACAGAACTGAGCTGTGTTTAGATGAAGGCAGTGGTGTCTGATAGATGGTTTATATGGAACTTCCTGAGACAGGCCAGACTTTAGGGCTGTTGGTAGAGATCTTGTCCACAGATGTCCCTGAACTATGGGAGAGAGGGGGCTCCTCCTGTACTGAGTGTCACAGTATGTTGCCAAGGAGAATAGAGCAAGGTGTATGCTGTATTGATGGGGTTATTATAGGTTCAGTTCAACAGGTTGTCAGATGGGAGTAACCTGGGCTTTGTCCTCACTTGTGAGCCCACCATGGTGACTCGGGAAAGGAATCCAGGTTTTCTTCAATCCTTTTCTCCCGTGCCAGACCTCGGTGGAGCCTAATGTATGAGGTACTGGGGGCAAGTCTGGCCTTGCACAGCCTCCCTAAGGTCGGTGGATGCTTGTCTTGCTGTCAGGATCCAGCTGGCCCTGTCTTGTCACCCCATGTGCCCAGCATGCCTGCCTGCCTGCCTCTTCTCAGGAGTCCCATTACTGTCACAGTTAAGGGCTTTCTGCACTTGCTGGAGAGTCCCCTGCTGGGAATCATTCCTGTCCAACCATGTCCCACCTCACCCTGAGCAGAAGGGGGGGCATGTGCTTCGGTGGCTTGCCTGCCGGATCTTACGGCTTTTTCTCTCAGCTCAGATGTCTGTGTGCTCCTTGTGGGCAGTGTTGCCACCTCATCTGTTTGGGGTAGAGGGAAGAATGATGCCAGGGTCACCAAATAATGGGATGTGTTCCTAGAGTACACACAGGCCTAAGGCATGGGGAGGTGCTGCTTGTAACTGTCCCATGCTGACCTATCTCCAGATAGTGCCTTCTGGACGTCTTGGCCTTCAGGCCTCCTTGTGGAGTCTGAACTCCTGACTCAGGTGGAACATGTGGCCAAGGGCCACACAGCACAGTGGGGAGAGTCCTGGTGGGGCCCTGGTGGAGAGCAGCCTCACCGCTGCCCTGCTGTATGCTGTCTCTTGCCATATAACTCGATACTTGCTCTGTCCTGGGTTTTCTGCAGCTATGATATGCCTAGGTGTAGCCTTCATATTCTACTAGGATCCCTGAGCTTCCTGGATCTGGCTTGGTGTCATGTCACTAATCCTAAAATTCCTGGTTATTCAAATATTTAGGGGGATACAGGAAGGCTAAGGAGGGCTGGAGCTAGGTATTTCCTATCCCTGGTCAGTTAGCTTTGGTAGTCTGATTCTTAAGGAGAGCTCTGGTGGGTGCATTGTGAAAGAGTCTCTCCTGCTGCAGGCATGGGACTTTCTTCCTGTCAGTGAGACTAGGTGGGGCTCCTAAAAATAAAATCATCAGGGTCTTCATAAGATTGGGTCCCCCTAAGGCTAGGCACCCCAGAGTTCTAACCCACCTAGACTGCAGTGAGCCTACACTCTCATCAAATAGTTTAGACTGTCCCTAGAGGGACTGGCTTGACTCTGGCTTCTCCTGAGCTGCGGCCCCTGTTACCTGTGATACTCATCTGGCTCTGCAGTTCTTCAGCACTTTGCCCTGTTCATCTATCCTTGGATCTAAGGAGTTGTTGACTTCTCGGTTCAGTTTTTTCTTAAAGTGGGAGATGACGTCTAAGCTCTTCAGATACCAACCTTCATATGGTGGGAACCTCCTGCCTTGCACACTTAGGTGGGCTTCCACAGAAGCCCCATCACCAAGTAGGTGAGTTGCTTGTTTTTTTTCCCTTTTGGTGGCTAAACATAGCACAAAATATACCATTTCGGCCATCTAAGTATAAAATCCAGTGGCGTTAGTTACACTCGATGTTGTGCACTCATCACTAACTTTTTCGTCATTCCACAAGGAAACAGACTGTTAAGCAACTCACTTCCCTCCTTTCCTCATCCCCTGGTCTTCTAGTCTAGTCTCCATAAATTTGCCTATTCTGGACACTTCATAAATGGATCACATTTGTCTTCATTTTACTTTCATAATGTTAAAGTTCATCCATGTTGCATGAGTCAGAACTTCATTCCTTGTGAACTGTTCAGTGATGATTCAGGTGTTAAATCTTCATCTCTTGGTGTGGACACATTGGTGGCTTCCACATTCTGACTGAACAGTGTTGCAGTGAACGCCGGAATGTGAGTGTTTGAATTCCTGTTTTCAATTCTTCTGGGTGAACCTAATAGTGGAATTTCTGGGTTACATGGTAATCCTCTGTCTAGGTGTTTGAGGTACTGCCAAACCACGAACTGCTTTTAGAGGTGATTCTATCTAGACAACTCTCTTCTGGGGTCTTTCTTGGAGAAAACTCCCTATTAAACAGTGGGGGGAGGGTCATACCTGCTTCAGTCTCTAGATCATGAAGCCCACATACCCCCAACTCCCTCACCCCGACTCTGCAGATCCATCCTGACCTCAGGGATAACTCTGGATCATTGAGTGATGCTAAGAGTCAATGAACAGCTCAAAGATATCAGATACCTCAAGGATCAATCAGACTTGGGAATCAGTTCCCAAATCAGATGAATGCTTATATAGAGATCTGCCCTACTAATGAAGCAGATGACTGCCCATTGCTGAAGACTGGAGAACTGGTGGAATCTTTCTAATGTCTCATTATTTGAGGCTTTCTGCTGTGTGCTAAAACAGTTCAGAAGCCATGAAGGTGCTCAGCTTCTCCAGAGTTCCGAGGCTTCTAGACTCCTTGTAGTTCCCTGTGATTCTTGGGACCTCCCAGGCCTTGTCCTAGATCCCTGGGGTGGAAGGATCTGAGTGAGAAGGGACCACCTATTAGCAGTAAGGCTCAAGTGCTTGCATCTTCCCCTGAGGTATCCTCTGTAGTGACTAGCTGCTAGAGGTTTACCTTCCTTACCTGCAGTGATCGTGGGAGGGGCATGGACCTAAAACGTCCTTGTAGATGGAGCCCTGCCCTTGACCACGTGGCTTTCTGGAGAGACTGACAGTCTGGGTCCCAGGAAGGTCTTTGGGCAGTCACCTTCAGCTTGAATCCCTCTATTCCCTGGTGAGAAGCACACCCAGAAAGCTGTGTGAGCCACTGGAGTGTTTCTGACCAAGACAAACTGACAGTGATCTCAGGTAGCTGCTGGTAAAGAGGTAGGATGGTCCCAGACATCAGAGCTGGTGAGAAACAGGCTTGCCTGCATCGAGGGGCCACCCTGGGTAGGAAGCTCTGTGTGCTCATCTGAAGGCAAAGTCACTGACGAGGATTGGCTGGGTAGAGTTAGGCAGGTTCACGTGGCCTGGTGCCTTGCCCTTCCCACTCCTGGGCATGTCATATCTCCCTCCTGGAGCCCAGAGCAGCTCCAAGGAGTCAGCATCTAGGGCTCTTCTTAGGACACTGACATGCACATCTTATTCTGAATATTTTCTTGTAGAGTAACTCCTGCCTCAAGTGGCCTTTGGGACTTCAGACAAGAGGATGCCAGTCCTGTGCTGAGGTGGCCTGGGCAGGTGGACCTGTTGGTGGGGAGACTGGAGAGGATTTGGCCCCTTGCACTCCCGGAGTGGGGATGGTGGGAGGTCAGAGCCTGTGGACGAGAACTTGCCCCAGCACCCCCCTCCTGGTCTCCAGCCTGATCCCTGAATTGTGCAGTCCAAGGGCAGATGTGCTGAGGCTGGGCTGTGGCTCCACTCCTGGGCGTGGTTGGCTGGGTAGGGCTATGAAAGCCACTTGCAGGTCAACCAGGTCTGTCTTAGCTTCATCAGGGTCTGTGATAAGTCAGGCCTGCTTTTCTGAACTTCCAATAGTGTGAATTGTGATAGGTCAAATGGTCTCATGTAAGTTTTTACTCTAAGCACATGAGGACTTCACATTAGGCGTCTTTACAAAGCCTATGACAGATAGAAAAAGCTGTTTCCCACTTATGCAAGGTGCCAGTAGAATTTGACAAAATTCTACTTAACTGGCTTGTTAGGCTATTAGATTTGTTAGTGAATAAACCTTATAGCATAAAAAAAAAACCCACTGAAGCCATTAAGTATTATGACAGGGTTAAAGTTTTATCGGCTTTCAAACTAGATCATCTCTTGTCTATATACCTTGGAATGGAAAGTGTGAACACTATGTGCCTGTTTCCCATCCCCTCTAATCTCTCCCTGCTGAGGAAGGGAACGAGCTACAGAACCACATCCTTTATTTATCCTGCTCTTGCATGACAAGGTGAACTAAGACTTGAATATCCTCAGACCTACCCATATGTAGTGAGCTTTTCTTAACCTAAACAAAAGTAAATCTTAGCTACCACATGGCTGACTCAAAAGGTTAGAAATCCTTGATTCTGACTGACCCAGCAGCAGGCTGGGTGAATGCCCTGGGGGGAAGCAGGGGAAACAAACTCCAGAGGATGGAAGAAGAGTTGGGTCCAAATTCGTTCAACATCTGGTTACTGGCAGTCACCGCTCATGCTGTTCTTGAAATAGCTCACGGCTGCAACCGCACTTGCTGAGTGAGCCTGCCTGGCTTCCTGGAAACATGGACAGAAGCTCTGGGTGCCTGGAGGTGGGCTCGGGACCCTAAGGATAAAGGGATGTGATGCGACTGCTTTACCTTAGACTAGGGTTGAAGGGGGTGCTGTCCTAGGATGTGATCTTTAGTAGGAAATCTTCAGTATGTGTCAACCAGTGCCTGTCTTGTCTCACACCTGACCTCTTCCTCACTTATCAGTTGTTCCTTCCCAGAAACAAGTATAACCTTACCGAGTTGAGGTTTGAGGAGCAAATCACATAGGAAGGGTTGCCTCGGAAAGCAGGCAACTCTGTGCACAGTGATCCTTGAGCCACCTGGGGAGGCTGCAAACCCCTCTCCTGACCCTTTGACACTGATGCGAGGGTCTTCCCAGGCTGAAGGGTCCCTGGTGTGACCTGTCCTTGGAGGTCCTATGCTCAGTGGCAGAGACAATCTGCTGTGCCCCCTCTGGAGCCACAGCCTGTAGGGGTTCTGTGCGGCCCCCACTTTCTTACACTCAACGCGTTTTGGCTCCTCATTTTCCCCTAATAGGGTGATGTCTGTGCCTCCTTTCCCTGGGACATGGCTTCAGGGATTAAGGTCCCATTGTCCCCGGGTACACAAGATCTTCCTGGGGGTTTATGTGAACACTAAGCTGTCAGGGGCTCCTGAGCTGTCTGCTGGGGCGCCTCTAGACCACCAGGTGGTGCCAGAGGACCCCCTCAGCCAGGGGCTGGGAGGGGAAGGGGCAGGTCCCTGGTTCTCCTGAGCTACCCTGGGCGGTGGTCTTTCCTTTCTCATGCCTTTCCTGGGGGGGGGGGTCTTTGTCCTGTGTGAAATAACGATTGTTTTTTACTTAGAACTGCTACAAATTCACAACCTTGACTTAGGAGCTGCAATTCTAAAATCATGTGGCAAAGGCAGAAGTAAATTGCTCGAAAGGTAAAGACAGGGTGGGATGCCAATTAATCACACTCCTTACGAATTGAAGGTCTGATACAATAGGTTACAGTAACCCATAAGGCAGCAGTCCCTGTGCTTCGGTCCTGAATCTTTTTTAGTGTTCCAAGTATAGGGATAAAATTATAAAGTCATGAGTTCAGGATTGAATATATACATACCATTCCCCTGCAGTGACTTGAACAAAGTCCAAAGCTTTCATTGGCATCTTTTACAAATACAAAACACTGGTTAAGTATACCCAGCGTCCCACACTTGGGTTTCATGTCCTAGGTTCTCAGGAAGGTCTAAAAGTCTTTCTACCCAGAGTCCTACCATTGATTTTAAACCACTAAACTACTTCTGATGCTTATGGTCCAACTTGCCAGTCAAGTGCTTGTGCTTGGAAGAGTCTTTCTGTGGACGCTAGATCCAGGAGTGGGAGCTTGGCACAGATCAAGGTGAAGGTTCCATGGGTCAGGCCTTGTTCGAAGTTGGAAGGGCAAAGTGTTAGACCACTCACTTCCAAGAACCTAGCAAACAGTTGTAAGCTGATATCTGCCTCGCTGACAGCCTGAGGGCACTGTAAACATCCTCAGAGGTAAGAGAACAGTAAGTTGTCCTGACCCATATACAAGGACAAGCAGAAAAGGGTTCAAGTAGTCTTTACAGAATGTTTGGAAGTGCCTCACCTGTGCCTATTAGCTTCCCTTTCTTTGTTACTGGTGAAAACACAAGGTGTTAATCACAGGCATGATGGTAGTGATGCTACCTATACATACCCAAAAAATCATCCCAACTGTTAACAAGAGAACTCTGCCCAGCTTCTAATGGAGATGGTTTTTCTTCTGGGTGTTTCTTGTCTCTTGTTCTTCCATGAACTCCTTGGGAAACCTGACTCAAGACTTAAATTCTGAAAAGGGAGCCTACTGATCCAGACTCAGGGACAGGCATGTGTGGGACCTGTGCTCAGCACCAAAAGCACACGGCTGTGTTGAGTGGTCCCTGTCCTTGTGCCAGTGGCTGCCTCGCGGGCCGGGGGGGTGGGTAAACTTCTTCCCAGTGGGCTGTGGAGGTTATCAGAGACCTAACTCCTCCCATTCCACGGGCCAGGCCACACATACCACCATTGATGCACGATAGTGATCTTGCTGTTGAGTTGTCTGGGAAGTAATACTGAGAGAATCAACAATGCAAGAGACAGGATTATGCGGAGGGAGACTGTCAGAACATAATACATACCTGACCGTCTCTGCCAGCCTAACAGGGAGCTCTAGAGCAGATATACCTGGTCTCAGAAATCCTACATTGCATGGAAATGGCTAAGCTCACTCCTGTGCTGGCTTGGGGTCACCAACAATTAGCTAACAGCTGGAGCCCTTAGGTAACCACACTTCTCACAGCTGGACAGCACATCCTTTGATGTTGTCTACCAGTGACAGGCATGTATGGTCTGACAACTGTTGCTGCAGCTGGTCTAAGGACCATCCCTATGAGTTGTACTTGATACTATCTCCTGCCACCAATCCTCAAGTCCCATACACTTGGCCACTGCTTGCACTGGCTTAAGTTGCTTATTGGGGTGACCAAGACTCTTATCCCTAAGGTCTGAGCCCCTGGTGGCCTTGTTCTTGTTAGTGTTTGCTGTAACTATCTAGTTACTCCTAACACTAGGCATGGAAGCATCAAGAAGTGTCTCAGTGAATCACCTGAAGTCCATGTTGTTCTCCTTCCTTGATGTAGCAGCAACTCTTGCTGGTCTCCTGCCGAAGAAGCTCAAAACTACCTGGCCAGGACCATTTGAGTCCCATGGTGGACCTATCTAAACTAGGACTGCCAGCTCTAATGGACCTAAATTTGTGGGGATGGAAGGGGGCACACACTTCCCAGTTGGGTCTGGGAGGGTGGGTAATAAGGGAGAAGCTTCTCCTTGGCTTGCAGACCCATGTCCTAACTACTGGGGAAATGACATAGAATAGCTGTTAGTTCAGAATGGGCACTGCAGCTAGAATGCACAGTGCCTATCACAGGTTGGTGTCTTAGTAGAAACTGCTGGTGGACCCAGGGTGGGCTGTGGGAGAGGGCATCACAGGCCTGGCTCCTTGCCCCCTTGGACCAGGCTGAGTCTACTGCTGTAGAAGCCTCATGATGATGCTATTGAGCTCTCTGGGAAGGAGATGCTGAGTTAAGACTGCAAGAGTTTGCATATAACATTTATCAAAGATTAAAACCTGTGAAAAGGAAGGATGCAGGATTGGGCAGAAGTCACACTGGGATGCAGGCAAAGTCTTGTTGAGCCTGGTGGGGAGCTCTAGAGAGCAAGTATCTCTTACAGTTGTTTCAGGTCATGCTGAGATGGGTGGGACTTTGCCTGGCTTGGCTAGTTCTGGGTTGTGGGCTGCCCCTGGATGGATGGACTGGCTAGAGGCTGGTTGTGCACCCCATTAGGCAGCATATCCTGCTTTGAATGGGTATTAGGCGGTATGTTTGTGTCTAAGGAATGGTAGCTCATGGGGGGGGGCTTGATGTTTCTGCTGCTCCCAGGTCAGGACCAGAGTGGAGGGCTGCTCTGTTAATGGTCCTGTTTGGGAAGCCCTTGGGTGGTTGAGCAGAGCTGGGTGAGCTCCAGACAAGTTATCCTGTCTGGCTGGCTGGCTGCATCCTCTACGATGAATGTTCCATGCTAGGCTCTGACCTATTTCCACAGGTCCCTCTATGTGCCTCTTGCTCAGACCTCCTTGTCTCCCATCTAAGGTTTTATTTCAAAATACTAATAGGGGTACACATGTTTTTGGTTACATGGATTGCTTTTGTAATGCTAGAGTCAGGGCTATAAGTGTGCCCATCACCCAGATAGCATTCATTGTATCAGTTGGTAGGTTTTTGCCCAACCCCTCCTCCCATGCTTGACTTCCACTGAGTTTTACTTCCCTCTGTGCACATGTATGCTCATTTGGTTCCAGTTTAATAGTACATGTAGTGTTTTTCCATTCTTGATACTTCACTTAGGAGAATGGTCTCCAGTTGCACCCAAATTGTTGCAAAAGGCATTAAGTCATCCTTCATGGCAGAGTAGTACTCCATGGTATACATATACCACACTGTGTTAATCCACTCGTGTATTTATGGGTACTTGGGTTGATTCCACATCTTTGCAACTGTATTGTGCTACAATTTCTTTGAGTACTTGCTACTTCCTGTTCACCAGGTCTTACTAATGTGATGCTGATGACATAAAGTAGGCCGGAAAGATCTATGTCAAGTTCCTACAGATCACATTGAGGAGAGTTCATATAACCCAGGGACAAGACTGAGTGTACTGCTGGCCTCCTATGAAAAAGCCTGGTACTGACCCTCCTTGAAGACTGTAAGAACGTGCTCTCCAGATCTGGTATTCAGCACATAGCCATAGCATGGCTGTTAGTAAAGATGCCATATCCTGCATGAGGGCTGTGAAAGGCTGAATGTCATTCATTGTCACCTGATAATGGGACTCCAAATGACTAATCAGAACAAAGAATTACAAAGGCAGAAGGACTTCTCTTCCTTACAGGCCAGATGAATGAACAAAAGGTCCTATTGACCAACTTGAACCAGTGGCCGTAATGTTTTCTGTCCTGGGAAGCCTTCCTGGTTCCAAGTCCTACTCACTGGAGTGGCATGGAGTTGTTTTCTGGAACATTCCAGGATAGTTCTAATTCTCTCAATGTGACCCTTGGAGCATCAGTTCTAATATCCTTGGGCAGGATATTTTTACTAACAGACATGTTCTTTACCTAGAAAGCAAGATCTTTTCTCGGAGAACTGGCAGAAGAGTGATATTCACTTGTCCTTAGCCACTGCCCTGGGCACGGGAGGGTCACAGCGGCTGCTCGGCTCCTGCGGGGTCTGCTGCCTTCCGAACGTGCCACATCATCCACCTTCTCGAGCCATGAGGGTCTTCCCAGAAGTGGATCCCCTTCTGCCATTCTGGACACCATAGAGAGATTTACAAGCTGTCAAGTCAGTCGGGGGGAAATGCAGAGCCTGGGAGTAAAAACAGACCCAGGCCTGGGTTCCGTGAGCCTTTCTCTGCACATCAAGGTGTAACTACCTACTTTCCCGGGCTAAGAACCTGTGTCTGACTCTAGTCTTCAACTCTTCACACATGACTGACTTCTCTAGATGGATGATGAACATGCGTTGGTGTGATAAGGTCCTTTCTCATTACAGATCAGAATAAGCTTATCCGCAGGGGGGAGGTGGGACCTCAGTGCCACAGGCCTAGTGGTGGTGAACGTTGCGAGCTGCCTTCTGGTCAAATACCGAAGCTGTGCTGTGGGTGTTCTGTCCATCACCAGCATCACTCAGTGTCTCTTCCTCTCTCCTTTGTTCCTTCTCCATTCGTCAGGGCTGGTAAAGGGCTGGAATAAACATACCATGTCTACAGAAAACTCTTCCCCCTCCCCTCGTGTCCTGGGATGTGGAGGGAACTGGCTGCAGAGGCTCAGCCCCTCCACTCCTCCCTTTCCCGGACACGTCTTCAGGAAAAAGTCCCAGCCGGCATGGTTTTTACACTGATGTCAGCACAAAGGATTGAGTTCAAGTGGCAACAGAGTCTCTACTTGGGGCCAATATTCTTCTCGGTCCTTTGCTTTTAAGCAAAAGCACTTATGATTTAGGCTGAAGAATATGAAAGAAGCATCAAGTCTTGTACTTCAGCTTTACTGCATGGGTGAAAGGACACCAACTGCAATGTGTTAAAGGCAGGTAGGGTGTCGCCTAGGGAAGGCTGTAGGTGGACTCTGGAGTCTTACCAAGTTTTGTTAAAATGAATAGCCTTCAGCTGCAAGTAATTGTGTCACTAGCTTGTCCTGGTAAACCCAGGGGATTTATACCAGTTTACATACTTAGAATGAGGACCTCTTCCTGTGTCGTTCTAAATGGGCATGTGAAAGTTGAGCATCTTAGTTTGTGTACACTAAAAGCAGACTGACAGATGGACACTCACAAACACCAGGCTTACTGGTGAGTGCCTGGGAACAGCACCAGAGAGGAAGTGGAGAAAGCATGGTAGGCAGGGGGGAGAAGCTCACCTTTTGCAGCAGATCCTTCAACCCCATAAAGAACTCTGAAGCTAGGGTGGCCACCAGAGCTGCTGTGAACTGATCCTACTGGACTGCGCTTTTGTTCTCACAGAAGCCCCTGGATGGAATTTCCCAGGGAAGGGGCATAACCTTGGCTGAAGCACCTCCCGTTGGGATGAGGGCCAGCCATCCTTCAGAGAGGGACGAGTATCTTAGAGCTTCCAGTCCAGCATCACTTGGGCGTGGTGCAGCATCTGTCTCGGGAAGAAGTGTGTTGTGTGTCCTGGAAACAGGCAGAACGTGCCTGAGACCCCTTGTCCTGGGCACCTGTCGTCCTCATCTTGTGGCTTCCTTTGCATCCCTGTAGGACTGAGTTCCTCTGTTCGGGACCACAGGTCCCTACCAAGGGGAGCCCAGGGCATGAGCTGCAGGGTTGGAAACAGGGCTCTTGGGTGACCCTGGGTTTGGTTCTGCCATCCTTGTGAGTCTGAAAGAAACAGCTGGCAGCACTGGAGCTGGCTGTACTGAAGGGGGTGTGTTGAAGGCCTTTGCTTAGATGACTTTTGGGACCCCTCTCGGGTTCTTAGAGATACCTCCAGTCTCTTGCTAGTACCCCACTTGTTTGGAGACTCACAGCTCTGAGATGCTGTTCTTCGAGACTCAGGGAAGTCAGAGGTAGCTGTACCTTATTAGCAGGGGGTGGGGGAAGGGGTCATTTCTACTTGACTCTTTTTGTAGGTGGCTCTTCTGCCTTCAAGGCTCTGACTTCAGCCCATGTTGACAAATGTATTTCCATTTGGACTTCCAGTGGCTAGACGCAGCCTTGCCACAGCATTTTCAGGACATGAAGCATGCAGGCTACAGACACACGTCCCACTGACACGTCAGGACCCAGGGTGTTCTTGACTTTATCCTGTATGATGAAATATAAGTATCTTTGCCAATTGCCAGAGAAACTAAGTTCTTTGCAACATCATGGGTGCCTTAGACTACCGAAGCTTTAGAGTCTGAGTTCACAAGCACATGGCCCTTGTCCGTGCTTGTCTGCTTATTTGTGGAGGGAACACAGTGTGAATGTGTGTCTCTGCACTGAAAAGGACACCCAGTCAGGACCCACAGAGCTTAGGGTCTTGTGGGCCAAGTCCTGCACCAAATATCAGGTCTGGCCTCAGGTAGAAAGAACGATGGGCAGGTTGGTCCCCTACTCATAGCTCTCAAGATGTCCCAATGTGGCCACTGCATTGTGGGTATCCCCGAGGGAAACTGGGCAATGGCAAACGTTCACTACCACCCCTAATGTTCATATACAGACCCTTGAAGGCAGCAGTGCATGGCAGAGTGGGATCTTCAGGAAAGCTTGGAGATAGGTGGCAGGTGGCTCACTTAGCTGTGGACAAATGAATAACCAGGGTGGCAGTTCTTTCTCTCGGTTGTCTCTCAGCATAAGAATATTAGAAACTGAAGGTTTTACCTCCTTATGCATTCTCCAAAGGCCTCAAATTATTTAGACTTCCTGTGGCGAAGCTGCCAGCCCAGTCGGGGCTCTCCGACCTCACTAGCATTGACATTTTGGGCTGCACGATTCTTCCTTGTCTAGGGCTGTCCTGCGCATTGTAGGATGTTTTAGTAGCACCTGTGGGGTGATCTTACCAGCTGTTAGTAGCACTCCCCAGTTGAGACAGAGCCCCTAGACATGACTGTAACGTCAGGGTGGTGCAATATCCCCTCTGGGTGAGGAACCCAGCTTGGTGGTTTTAAGGGAATACTTGATGGTGTCTTGTGGTAGCTCCCTGTGGACCTTCACGGATGGAGTGCTGGGTGCTCGTGTTGTCCCCATGATCTTAGAAAGGCGAGAGTAGAATCTTAGAAGGCAGTTACTCCACAGAAGTTCACACTCTCCCTCCTTGGAAAGGTTCCCTCAGTTGTAGGCCCTGGGGCCCCATTTGTTACTCTTTCCCTCCATCTTTAAGGATCCTTTCTCCTACTTGAGTCATCAAGGAACTTGTAGTTCAACATCATGATGTCCTCATTGTGTATGTCTCAGCGTGGACTTCAGTACTCAGGTCTGCTCCAAATGATCTTCGTGTCCTCATGTCTGGGTAGGTGGCAACGTGGGACACTAGTGTGCCCTGCTGATACTGCTGTGGCCTGAATCTCTGGGTGACAACAGGGCTGACCCTGGACTGACTTGAGCCAATCCAGTTTGAGATGACTTGTCTACTCTCAGGACTGGGAGGTGGCATAACTTCTGCATTATTCAGGGTTTCACCAGAGACAAACAGGAGACTTATTGTAGAGAGCTGCCTCATGCAGTTGCTGGGGCAGACCAGCCATGTGGGAAATCCACAGGACCAGTCTATCAGGAAGGACAAGCTGCAGTGTCTCCCTTTCTGTAGGAAATGCTTATAAACATACTACCTGCTTCGTATCTGGCCATGAAATAGTGGCCCTGGGGAGGCTTGCCTTGCTGGGAAGGGAGAATGATACTTAAACAGCTGGTGGGTTAGGGATGTCTACACTCAAGACAGTAGCATCTGTAGCCTGGTTCACCCCTATGGCAGGCCCTGGGCCTTTATTTGCATATCGAGGTATGAGAATGAACCAAGTAGGACCATCTCTAATCATAGTCCCTGTGTATAGACAGACAGCTTTAAGCCTGTTCCTCAGTGTCCTGATAAGGCCTGGGCTGCCTGTGCTTGCTCTCCTGGGACATTCCCCTTACAGTGCTGGAGCTTGCTTGCCAGGATGACTAGTCAAGTTCTGTGCTGTGGTCAGAAGGAATAGGCCAGTGTGGCCAATGTAAGACAGGGCAACCTGGGTAGCTGCGTGCAGATGCCAGCTTGGAGACACTGGTCATGAACTTCCTGCAGTCTGAGCTATCAGATGGGGATACATCCCTCTCCTGGTAAGGTGGGGGATGTCCTGTAACTCAGGAGATGTGGCCTGGGTGTGGCTCCTTTTCCATTTCCTTCAAATCATCACACATTTGAGCATTTCCGTGTGTTAGGCCATGCTATAAGTGCTCTTGTTTGAGAAGAAAAGCTTCCCATCTTCTGTGTAAAGGATCATGAAGGTAGACCATGTAGTCTGTGGTTTGCAGGTAATGCAGCCTCACATAGCCTCCTGAGGCTCTCACAGGGTGAGCATTCTGCCTGCCCCTTAGGTCACATGGCTTTGAGTACCTTCTCTTCACTGGCCCCAAGCAGACATAGTCCATCTCCAATGTGAGTCTGCATCTAAGACTAAATGTGTTCTTAAAGGCCACCTTGAAGTAGCTGGTGTGTCAGGTCTGCTCCCAAGCCAGGTGACAGCAGACCAGGGTGTTGTGGTCAAGTACCAGAAAATATCCCCTTACAATGTGGCTTTTGCCAGGGACATAGGGCTGGGGACAAGGCCTGTCATCCTCACCCCCACTCTCTGGATGTGCGTCTCATTTGGAATGTAGAATAGCTTCATATTAATGGCCATGTGCATTGTCAAGCTGCCTGCTGTCCCTACAGGCACCAACCAGGCCAGCAGGTCCAGCGTGGATTCTGTATGGCTGCCTCCCTCCAAGGTCATGAGGTGCTCCCCTTGGTGGGGCCTGTCAGTGCTGCAGAGGGCAGGTGATGCTCACAAAGACTGATGTCACAATGGGACAGAAAGGAAGCCTGGGAAAACAGCAAGAGAGGGCTGGGGCCGCAGGGAGGCTGAAGTCTCTGAGCAGGCTCTTGAGTCTGTGCTTCTGGTGCCCGAGGATCTCCATCCCAGAAGGTCAAGGGCTGTCCCAGGACTTGAGGTTGCTACTAAAGACCATCTCTTCCGGTGGGTGCCCAGGGTCTCCAGTGTCTGTTATGACACAGCTCCATGGTCACCACTGGTGACAGGTGACCCGGGTTTGTGATTAGCTGGAGGGACAAGAAGGAGAAAAACTTGACTTCTGAGCTGGCCCAGTTGGCCTATCCGGGTATGAAATAGCTTGAACCTTAGCACATACGGAGGGCATGTTTTCACACTGAGTTTGTATAGGTGGTCACTTGCCTCCAAGCAATGGTCTTGTAACCTCTGTCCACGTTGCCCAAGAAGATCCCACTTTAGGGCACTTCTGGCTGTGGAATGTGGCCTGCCCACAGAACTTGCAGGACACCAGCCACATGAAGGCTGGTGTCAGGACCCAGGGTTGCTCTTGAGGTTACCCTGCATGAAGAAAAAGATTAGTTTGCCAACTGAGTTGGGGCTGAGGCATGTAAGTAACCTGTCAGGGGTGCCCTAGTCTACTTGTGCTGAGAGCGCTCCTTCACACCTTGGAGGGCCTTGTCTGTGCTGGTCTGCTTCTAACTTGAAAGGAATGTGGAATGAACAGAGCTCAGTGCAGAGAGGGCACCACCTGGATGGGCCCACAGAAACAGGTCCTGGGGTCTGAGTCCTGTACCCAACTGTCAGGTCTGGCCTCCAGTGAACAGGCCAGTCAGTCCCATAGTCAGATTTCTTGATGCACAAAGTGGTCTTGTATGTCCCCAGAGAAACAGGGAAGACCCAACTTACACAATGTCTATGTACACGCCTGTGGAAGGCAGCCACGTACGGCAGAGGCAGGGTAGAGACATGCAGAATATGTCTTACCTCTCTGCTCTGGGCAGCTTTTTGATCTCTGTGCTGCTTCGGCTTGTGAATATTTCAAATCCTAAATGTCTTACCCATGTTCTTGGACAGACCGCAAATGCTGCAAATTGTTCAGATCTTTTCTAAAACCCCAGCTTGCTCTGGTTTTTCTCAACCTCAGCACTGGCATTTGTCTATGTGACTGACTTTGGGGTTTGTGCTCTTAAGACTTCTAGCAACAGCCCTGGATTCTTCCTCCTTGATGCTATTAGTACCTGTCAAAGCTGTGACAACTGGACTGTCCTCATGGCAAAATAGCTTGGGTGGGGGGAAGAAGCTAATCACTCCCGGTGGAGGAGAGTTGAGCTAGTTCTTAGAAATAGTGCAGGGTGTCTTGCAGCACTACTTTTAAAAGACGGACAATGGCGGGAGCCTGGATGATGATGGAATAAGTTTGATTCTAGAAAGTGGTGGTGGTGAGTGGGGGTTGGATGCCTTTGGTTAGAGGCCAAGGGAGTTCTCCCAAGAGAACAGGTGCTTTACCTCCCTGGTGGATTTTTTTTCTTGGCTCCTAGGACTTGTAACCCCCCAAATTCACCCCTCTTATACTGCGAAATGTTTACTTGTTATGTCCTAAAACACATAGCTCAACGTCACATCTTCATGTAGCCAAGCCAAGGGTCTGAACTTGGGTGATTGTTGTCATGTAGGATGATATCTAGTCATATTTAGCTTGGCAGACGCAGAGAGTCACATCTGCCCTGTGGATGCTGTACATCAGTGACCTGTAGGAGGCAGGAGTGCTAGTGCTGCTCCCTCTGTTACTGTTGCTGACAGCCATCCTCGGATGACTGACTTCTGTTCATCCCCAGGAAATTGAGCATCTCAGTAGGTATAGTTCTCTGGTGTCTTAGACAGTCATATAAACTTCCTTGGCTTCCAACATTGGCCAGTCTGCAGCCATTTGTTTAATCCTCCAAAAAAGGTACATCAACTGGAAGTACTTATGCATAGGTTAGACATTCCTAATGCCTGACTCATGATTCTGGAAATCCTTGCTCATGCAGGGAAGCCTGAATTGGGAAAGAAGACTGTGGTGCTGGGGGCAGCTGGTTGTTGGTGACTCCTGCCTGCAGAAATGTGCTGTTAGCTATTGGATCTGGACACAAGGGCTGGTGGGAGATGGCCTTAGCTGGATAAGGTGTCCTGACCCTGGGTGTGCTGGCTGGTCTAGGTGATGGGAGCTGCATCTGAGAAGGCCCACTTGTAGGTGTAGACCTTTCACAGGCTCTTGAACAGCCAGAGCAGAAAGAGTCCATGGCTGGCCTCTAGTGTATTGAGCCAGATTGGGAGGAACAGGTGAATTACTGGGTAAATATTCCATGACCAAAATGAATATTGACATCTTGATGAAATTATTCCAGTGAAATATGAATATTATGCATAGGCCAGTGTTAGGGTACTTTTCATGGTCATATAGAATGTTTTAGGGGGGAATCATGAAACTTCCTGTTCCCTAAATTCTTTAATCTTCAATTCTCCACACCTCTTACGTGTCATTGGGCATGTTTTAAACCTCTAAGAATCTTTGTGATAGGTGCCTTTTTCAGGGAGAAGGCCTTGGCCTCTCATTAAATGGTGTCTGGGTGCTTACCTGCAAGAATGTACATAAGGGATGTAGATGGGGTGGTAATACGTAAACCTTCCTCAAGGGGGCTGTGCCAATGGATGAGGCTGTGACTGGAAACTGTCACTGCTATAGGCTGTTAGTGTCTGTTACTGAGTTCCAGAGGATAACTGTAGGTTCATACAGCATTTGTAGAGGATTAGTACACTTTTGGCTTCTTTAGCTTTCTGATACTCTTTCATACACTCTTGATACAGGAAGTTGTACAAATTCCTCCATTCAATTAAAGAGTTGGTGCTCTAAGCTCACCACACTTGACTGTTAGTACCTGAAGCACCTCATGTCTGACCTCAGTGACTGAGCTGCAGCTAGAACCCAGCAGCCTTGAGCAGAGCAAACCATATGATGGTGGCAGTATACTCGGAGGTGATGCCTGCCACCAGGTAGCTGGGTCCTAGAAGTCACTGTGTTTTGCTGGCAGTGGAAGTGTGGTGGGAGCCCCTGGGCTCCACAGTATCTGCTGGGACAAGCATTAAGGCATCCAGGACAACAGTGCCTGGGTGCCCCTTCATATCCTCTGGACGGCTTCGTTCCATGTCAACTTCTTCCTAGACTAACATGACCTTGGATTGTCCAGCCTATTTGTTCACTCTAGTTTACTCCTTCACTCTCCTACTCAAGAAGCTTTTTCCATTGTAACTCAAGTTTCCAAGCTATCCTGAGGTTTAAAGACAACCGTTAGCATGAGGCATTCTACGTGAGGTTTTAGGGGATAATGACATACGTAAACATAAATCTTAGGTGGAGCCCTTATGTCTGAATGCTTGGGGCTTGGAGTGCTGGGGCCATTTTAGCCTGAGGAGCATTTCAGTTTAGCTTGAGTTCCAAGCTAAGTTCAAACATATGAATGTACATCCTTGACGCAATCACACTGGCTGTCTCACGTGGTACTGTGCGGTCACCATGGGGTCAGCATTGGGTCAGCTGACACATAACCTGGCAAATGTGAGGTAGATGTCTAGACTCCCCTTTCTGCACTCACATCAAGGGTCAGCCTTGCATGGTTGTAACTTTTGATGTCCTTTGAGTCATATTTTGAGACACTTCCTTCTTGGTATTACTTACACTGCCAGAAAACATCCAAGTCCTTACTCCAGTGGATATGAAGTTCATAACTAAGCTTGTGCACAGGGAAGTTTTCAGATGGAAGGAGGCTTCTCGCCACCCACAACTAGGATGGAGTATATCCCTTTGGGGGTGTCTGGACTACCTTTTGTAGTAGGAAACATCCCTTACCCTGGTCATGTTGCCCAAAATTCTCCTGTCCCCTCTCTATATTGAAGAGCATGAGATGCCCTTATGAGAAGGGATGACTTTCTATTTGTCACTAAGTACCCATGTTCTCAGTCTATCAGTTCTACATGACCCAGATGTCTCCAGGATGTCTGCTCCCATGTTAGACCAGAATTAGTGGGTGTTGCCCAAAAGACCTTGTATAGTGAAAGAACTACCCCTGTGGTTGGAGTACATCCAAGTCAGTCATTAAGAGCTCCGAGAAGATGATTTTGAGAGTTTGGCCCCTTTCAAGCATATTCCATGTCTATTTTTTTCAGTTATCAGAAGCTATGGGTCCATTGGAGATGCCAGTGGAATTGCTATGGTGGATGTCTCCAACTTTATTAAATCCTGGATTTGACATTTTGTCATAGTCTAACAATTCTTGAAGCTGATCTTGAACTCAGGTACTCCTGGAAATACTGCCTTGATGCAGTAGAAGAATAATTCCTTTTTAAATAAACTGGGTCTGCTTTACACTAACTTGAGACAGTTCCTGAAGCTCTAGCTATTAAGTTCTATTTTGGCTGTTGCATAGGTATCATAAAGCACCCTGACAACTGCAGTTCAACTTATCTAGAATGCTTATCTATCTAGTCATCTGTGAGAACTAGGGCTGCTTTCGAACACACAGCGTAGATTGAACAAAGGCTGGCATTGTTTATAATGTCCGTGGTCCAAAAGATCAGGTCATTCCCACAGACTGACCTAGGCTTTCTCCATAGGCAAAACACTACATGGAGTGACACACGCTGTAGTGACTTGTGGGTCAGTGCAGGGAGGAACCTGTGAGATCTCATTCTCGGGATCATGTGCTTTGCCCTGCAGACTTCTGAGCGGAGGATGCTTCATTACTCCTTGGCGCCTCTAAGTTCTCTACGTGAGTAACTTGAAGGACCATACCGAATACACGGCCTGAAGGATGTTGCAATACCCATTCCAAGTTGGATGATGCACATGCATTGGGGTAAAGGTGAAGCTTTTGTTATGGACCATGAGAATAAGCTTACCAAAGAACAGAGGAGGACCTCGGTCATACAGGCTTAGTGACGCTGGAAACATTGTAAACTGCCTCAGTGCCTTCCTCAAATGACCAAAGAATGTCCTGGACTGTGCTCTCCATCACCAGAATCACTCAGTGATTCTATCTCCATCTGTTTCTTCATCTGCCAGGGTTGGCAAAAGGACTCCATGTCTAGAGCTTGCTCCCCTATTCCCCACAGTGTCCTGGAATATGGAGAAAGCAGCTGAGGTTTAGCCACTCCAGCCCTGCTGCTCCCTCTGAACCCAGACATGTCTTCAGGGATAACAGGCATAGCCCAGAGACACGGCAGACTTGGTTCTAGATCACAATAAAGCAAGTCAGACATTCTGGATTCCCAGTACATATATTAAAAAAAAGTTATATTTGTACTATAGTCCATTACAGTGCCATAGCATTATATCTAAAATTCCATACCTCATATCTTATTGCTTTAACATTATCTGAGCTTTCAGTGAATGTTGGTGGCAGCTGACTGACAAGGGTTGGTGGTTGCTGAAGGTTGGGGTGACTGGCAGCTGCTTAAATTAAGAATAATGAAGATTGTCACGCTCTCTTCATGAGAGATTTCTCTGTAGTGTGAAATGCTGTCTGATAGTACTTTACCCACAGAAGAAATCTCAATTGGAGTAAATTCTCCCAAACCCTGCTACACTATCAACTAAGCTTATGTATATTCTAAAATATCTCAACAATGTTCACGGTATCACCAGGAGCAAGAAACCACTTTCTTTCCCTCATCCTTAGGAAGCAACTGCTTATCTGTTCAAGTTTTAACATGAGATTGTAGCAATTCAGTCACATCTTCAGCCTCCACTTCTAATTAGTTCTCTTGCTTATTCCCACCACACCTGCAGTTAGTTATTTCCTCTACTGAACTGAATCCTCATGGATGACTTTGGAGGGTTCAGATCAACTTCTTCCAAACTCCAGTTAATGTTAATATTTTGATCTCTTATAAATCACAAGTGTTCTTAATGGCATCTAGAATGGTGAATCCTTTCCAGAAGGTCTAAAACTTTGCCTGGATCCTTCAGAGGAATCACTATCTATGGCAGCTATAGCTTTATGAAATGTTTCTTAAATAACAAGACTTGTAAGTTGATTACTACTTGATCCATGAACTGCAGAATGGATATTAGCAGGCATAAAGACACTTATCTTGTACATCTCCATCAGAGCTCTTGGGTGAGCAGGTGCATTGTCAGTGGGCAGTAATATTTTGAAAGGAATCTATTTGGAACACTAAGTCTCACCAGTGGGATTAAGATTCAGTAAACCATGCTGTAAACAGGTTTACATAATCTAGGCTTTGCTCTATTTCTAGAGCACAGAGTAGACCTAGCATAAATCTTAAGGGCCCTAGGGTTTTCAGAATGGTAAATGAGCATTGGCCTCAACTTAGTCACCAGCTGCATTAGCCCCTAACAAGAGTCAGCCTTCCTTTGAAGCCAGGCATTGACCTCTCCTCTAGCTATGAAAGCCCTAGGTGGTGGCTGCTTCATCTACACTGAAATCTGTATATAGTGCAGCCATCTGCAAGGATCTTAGCTAGGTCTTCTGGATAACTTGCTTTTCCATCAGCAGGTGCAGTTTTGCCTCATACTTTCATGTTATGGCTTCTTTAGACCTCCTGAACAAACCTCTGCTAGCTTCCAACTTCCTTAGTAGCTTCCTCACCTCTTGGCCCTCATAGAAGTGGAGAAATTGTAGGTACTTGCTGTGGATTGGGCTTTGGTTTAAGGGAGTGTTGCGGTTGCTTTGATCTATAAACAACTAAAACTTTCTTCACATCGGTAATAAGCCAGTTTTGCTTATCATTCATGTGTTCACTGGGGTAGCATTCTTAACCTCCAAGAACTTTCCCTTTGCATTGACAACTTGGCTGACTGTTTTGTGCAAGAAGCCTAGCTTTTAGCCTAACTTGGCTCTGGATATGCCTTCCTCACTAAGCTTAATCACTTCTAGCTCTTGATTTAAAGTGAGACATGGGACTCTTCCTTTCACTTGAACGCTTAGGCCAATTAATAACCTTACAATGACCTCTAATTTCAATATTGCCTCAGGGAATTGGGAGCCCTGAGGGAGGGAGAGAAGGAATGGCTGGTTGGTAGGGCAGTCAGAACACACACCATTTATCCTTTAAATTCACCGTTTTATATGGATGCAGTTTGTGGTGCCCCAAAACAAACAACTATAGTAACAAAGATCACTGATTACAGATCACCGTAACATAACGAAAGCTTAAAATACTGTGAGGACTACTAAAATGTGACAGAGTTAAGGACATGCCGTTGGAAAATGGTGCCAATAGACTTGCTTGATGCAAGGTCACCAGAAGCCTTCAGTTTGTAAAAATGAAATATCTGTAAAGCTTGACACAGCAAAGTACAATAAAACGAGGTCTACCTGTATCAGAACTTCATTACTTTTGGTGACTACTACTGCATGGATATCACATTTTGTTCATCTGGTATTCACGCTTGGGTGGCTTCCACATTTTGATATGAAGTGTTGGAATGAACACTAGCATGAAGGTAATTGCTTAAATCCCTGTTTGCAATTCTTTTGTGTATGTACCCAAGAGTGGAACTGCTGGGTTATATGCTAATTCTATGTGTAGGTTTTTGAGGCACTGACAAACCATGAATGGCTTCTACAGGTGGTTCTATCTAGAAGACTTTCTCCTGAGGTCTTTTGGAGTAAACCCCTATTTAGATAACAACATCCACACTCCAATGTAGTGGTTTCATGACTGAAATTAAACAGCTGAGAAGGTCATACCTGCTTCCTAGTGCAGGAAACCCTAACACCCAACTCCCACCCAGGTTGTCTGAATTCATTCTGACCTCAAGGACACTTCTGGATCACTGGGTGTTGGGTCAGATGTCTCAAAGATCCATCGATTCTCAGAGATTACATATCTCAAGGATCAGACTTGAATCAGTTCCCAAATCAGTTATGAATACTTAAAGATCTGCCCTACTCAGTGTCAGGTTTTGGAGCAGATGACTATCCATTGGCAAAGACTGGAGAAACAGGGTAGATCTCTGCATGGTGTCTTGTTACTTGGGAGACTTTCTGTTGTGCACTAAAACAGCTGAAGCTGTGAAGGTGCCCAGCTCCTCGAGTTCGGGGGCTTCTGGACTCCTTAGCCTTGTAGTTCACTGTGGTGCTTGTCCTTGTGATTCCTGGAACTTCTCAGACCTTGTCATCAATCCCTGAGGTGGGGGATCTGAGTGATCCAGGACCCCCTCTTAGCGGTAAGGCTCAAGTGTTTGTATCCCCCCCTCCTCTGGCATCCTTCATAGTGAACAGCTGCTACGATCACTGCAGTGATCATGGAGGGGCATGGACCTAAAGTGACCCTTGTAGGTACAGCCCTGCCCTCAACCTCCTGACTTCCCTGGAGAGATGGTCTGTTGGGTCCCAGAAGGGTCTTGGGGGGGGTCACCTTAAGTTTAACCTCATCTTCTCTGGTAAGCACACCCAGACAGCTGTGTGAACCACTGGAGTGTTTCTGACCAAGATAGCTTGACACAGTGATCTCAGGCAGCTGTTGGTAAAAATGTGGATGTCCCAGACCTCAGAGCCCATGAGAAACAGGCTTGTCTGCCTTGAGGACCACCCTGGGTAATAAAGCTGTACGTGTGCTCATCCGAAGGCACACAGATGCCTATGAGGATTGACCATGCAGAGTTGGGAAGGTTTGCGTGGCCTGGTGCCTTGCCCCGCCCAGAGCACCTTCAAGGAGTCAGCATCCTAGGGCTCTTCTTAGGACACTGACATACACATCTTATTCTGAATATGCTCTTGTAGAATAACTCCTGCCTCAAGTGGCCTTTGGGACTTCAGACAAGGGGGGATGCCCGTCCTGTGCTGAGGTGGCTTGGGCAGGTGGACCTGTTGGTGGGGAGACTGGAGAGGATTTGGCCCCTTGCACTCCTGGAGGGGGGATGGCAGGAGGTCAGGGTCCGTGGATAAGACCTTGCCCCCAGCCCTCCCCTGCTGGTCTCCAGCCTGATCCCTGAATTGTGCAGTCAAGGGCAGATGTGCTGAGGCTGGGTTGTGGCTCCACTCCTGGGGGTGGTTGGCTGGGTAGGGCTATGAAAGCCACTTGCAGGTCAACCAGGTCTGTCTTAGCTTCATCAGGGTCTGTGATAAGTCAGGCCTGCTTTTCTGAACTTCCGATAGTGTGAGTTGTGATGGTAGAACAAAAACATACATGAAATGCTTTGACTTAAGCATATAATGAGAACTTCATATTAAGTGTCTTAGCTCTTTCTATTTGTCATGGACTTTGCAATTTCCCATTTATGTGAGGTGGCAGTAGAATTTGGCAAAATGGTTACCTTAACTGGCTTTGTTAGGTTATTAGATCTGTTTAGTGAATAAACTTTATAGCATTTTAAGAAAACATTGAAGCCATTCTTAAAACATTAACTGTGAGTGTTAAAATGACAGGGTTATCGGCTTTTGAACTAGATCATCTCTTGTCTATATACCTTGGAATGGAAAGCGTGAACACTACTGTGCCTCCGTACTTCCCATCCCCTCTAATCTCTCCCTGCTGAGGAAGGGAACGAACTACAGAACCACATCTTTTATTTATCCTGCTCTTGCATGACAAGGTGAACTAAGACTTGAGGAACATCCTCAGACCTACCCATACGTAGTGAGCTTCTTAAAACCCAAACAAGTAAATCTTAGATACCACATGGCCAACTCAGAAGGTTAGAAATCCTTAATTCTGAGACTGACCCAGCAGCAGGCTGGGTGAATGCCCCTGGGGGGAGCAGGGGAAACAAACTCCAGAGGATGGAAGAAGAGTTGGGTCCAAATTCGTTCAGCATCTGGTTACTGGCAGTCACCGCTCATGCTGTTCTTGAAATGGCTCACGGCTGCAACCGCACTTGCTGATGAGTGAGCCGGCCTGTCTTCCTGGAACATAGAAGCTCTGGGTGCTTGGAGGTGGACTCGGGACCCTAAGGGATAAAAGGATGTGATGGGAATACTTTACCTCACACTGGGGACGAGGGTGCTATCCTAGGATGTGATCTTTAGTAGGAATTCTTCAGTATGTCTTAACCAACGCCTGTCTTCTCTCTCACCTGACTGACTTCTCATTCAGTAGTTCCTTTCCAGACACAACCATAACCTTAAATAACTTTTGCTCAAATCACAACTTGGTAAGAGAAGCATTGCCTCAAAGCAGGCAATTCTGTGTACAGTGAACCTCTAGCCACCTGGGGCGGCCGCACACCTTCCTCCTGAACAGTGAGGGTCTTCCCAGGCCGAGGAAGGTCCCTGGTGACCTGTCCCGGAGGCTCTACGCTTGACGGCCGGAGTCCATTTGCCGTGGCCCTTACAAGTCAGAATCTGCTTGTGCCACCACCTTACTCTCAGCCTCAGTTTGGCTCCCCATTCTTGAATAGGGTGATGTTTCTGTCCTTCCCTGGGAGATGAGTTGACTTTTAGAGACTTTATGTGCCATTGTCACCGGGGACACAGGATGTTCCTGGGGGTTGATGTTGGGTGTTAAGTTCCCAGGGGCTTGAGCGCCGGTCTGCTGTGGCGCCTCTGGGCCACCAGGTGATGCCAGAGGAGTCCCTCAGCCAGGGGCCAGGAGGGAAAGGCAGCTGGTTCTCCCGGCACTCGAGGGTTCTTGAACTACCTGGGGAAGCCGCCTTTCTATCCCTTTCCCTTGGAGAGGTCTTTGTCCTGAATGAACTAACAAGCCCCCCTTTCCAAGCTCAGGTTTTGAAACATAGCTGATTCCTGCCTGTGGGTGACATCCCTGAGCCAGGAGTACCTGGCACCTGCTCAGCTCCCCAGGCCTGAGCCCTGCACTCAGAGGCATCTCTGCCTCCCAGCTCAGGGGTGTGTGCCCAGAACGTGAACTGGTTACTTACTTTGTGCCAGAGATCACATGACTGTAACAGGAGACATTCGTGCAATATTTTCTAAGATCTTTTACTTAAAACTAATATAGAATCAGTAGTCTGATTTAGGAACCAAAGTTTAAATCTTGGCTAAAGCCAAAGTACACTGTACAATAAAGATGAGCAATGCTGCCAAGCCAATTGCCTTCCTCACTACAAACTGAAAAGGCCCAATGTTGATAGGCTACTGTAATTTACAAGGCAGCAGCCACCGCTATTTAACTTGATAAATTCTTTTGACCATTCAGATCTAGACAACCAGCAGTTACCTGTAGTGATCTAAACAAAGTGTAAGGCTTTCATTAATGTCCTCTACACATACAAAACACTGGTTAACAGTGGTTAATCTAGGAGGTTAAGAACCCTCCTAGGTTCTCGGGAGGGTCTAGAAGTCATTCTATCCAGAGTCCTACTGTTGATCTAAACTACTTTTGATGCTTATGGTTCAACTTGCCAGTCAACTGCTTGTGCTTGGAAGAGTCTGTCTGTCTGACACTAGATCCAGGAGTGAGAGCTTGGCACAGGGATCCAGGTGACGGTTCCACGGGTCAGGCCTTGTTAGAAGTTGGAAGGGCAAAGTGTTAGGTAACTTCTAAGATCCTGGCAAATGGTTGTAAGCTGACGTCTGACAGCCTGAGGGTCCTGTAAATATATCCTTAGCAGAGGTAGGGACAGTAAGTTGTCTTGACCAAGTCAAGAGGACATACAAGGACAAGCAGAAGAGAGTTCAAATAGTCCTTACGGAATGTTTGGAAGTGCCTCACCTGTACCTATTAGCTCTGTCCTCCTTTGTTGTCATTAACTGGTGAAAACCCTAGGTGTTTATCCCATCATGCTTGTGGTGGCTATGATACAATGTACCAAAAATCATCTCAACTCTTAAGAGAACTCTGCCCAGCTGCTTTAATGTAGACATGGCTTTTCTTTTGGGTGGTGATCCTGTTTCTTGAACTTCTAAGGAAACCTGACTAATAAGATTCAGACTCTGAATCAGGAGCCTACTGATTCAGACTCTCAGAGGGACAGGCATGCATGGTACATGTGCTCAGCACCAAAAGCACAAGGCTGCCTCTGTCAGCGTGGTCCCTATCCTTGTGCCAATGGCCACTGCTCAGTGGGAGAAGCAAGTTCACAAACTTCTCCCACCCCTTGGGCCAGGTTGCATCTACTGCCACCAATGCGTAATAGTGGTCGTGCCTCTTGTGTGGGAAGGAGATGGCAAGAGAATTGGGAACGCAAAAGACTCAGGATTGTGCAGAAGGACGCTGCCAGACGTGCATATCTGACAGTCCCTGCCAGCCCAGCAGGGAGCCTGGATCAGGTATCCCCAGTCTGAAGAATCCCGTGTTGGATGGAAATGGCTAAGCTTTCTCTGTGTTGGCTTGGGGCCACCCCAAGAAGAACGTGAGCTAACAGCTGCAGCCCTTAGGTAACCATACTCCTCACAGCTGGACAGCAAGTTCTTCCATGACTTGGAGTGTGTGGCATGTTATGTCTACCAGTGACAGGCAGCTAGTCTCAAACCTCCAGCTGCTGGTCTACAAGGACCATCATTAGCTATGGTTCATCTCCTACCATCAATCCTGGAGTCCCTCACACTTAGTGTTTCTGTTGGTTTAAGTTGCTTATATGGGTGACCACGACCTTTGTCCCTAAGGTACTGAGCCCCTGGTGACCTTACTCTTGCCAGGCAATGTCTGCTGAACCTGCCTAGTTTACTCTTAACGCTGTGCATAGCACCAAGAAGTGCCTCAGTGAGTCAACTGAGGTCTGTGTTCTTCCCTTTCCCTTCAATATAGCAGGAACTCTTGCTGTGGTTTCCTGGCCAAGGGTGCTCAAGATGACCTGGCAGCACTGTTTGGGTCTCGAGGTGCAAGTATCTAAAACCATGATGTCTAGGCCTGCTAGACCCACATTCATGGGGATCGGAGGCACATCTTCCAGGTGGGTCACTGGGGGTAGTAAGAGAAACTTTTTCTTGGTTCCCGGAACCAGACTCTAGATATTGGGGAAACAGCGTCGTGGAACAGCTGTTAGTTCAAAATAGGTACCGTAGCTCGAATGTACTGTTAGTCCCTTTGCTGGCAAACTGTCTTTTGAAACTGCTGTGGACCCAGGTGGGCTGTGGAAGAGGGTGTCACAGTCTGGCTCCTTGCCTCCCTTGGACTGGGCCAAGTCTACAGCTATAGATGCCTCATGGTGGTGCCATTAACTCTCTGGGAAGGAGATGCTGAGTCAAGATTATAAAAGAATCTGTATATAAAACGTTTATCAGATTAAAAACTGAAAAAGGGGAAAGAGGATTGGGCAGAAGCCAGACCGGAATGCCAAGCCTAGCTGGCAAAGCCTTGTCAAACCTGGTAGAGCATCCCAGAGTGCGATAAACATGAAAAACACAAAACAAGGTATTCTTGTAGTTCCAACCCATGGGCCCTTTGCTGTCACTTAAAGTCTGCACGAAAGACTGAATTCATTACGAAGTGTCTACTTGAAATCCACGTTTAAGTTTTTTTCCTTTAAGCATAAGTAGTTATGATTTAGGTTGACACAATATGAACTGTCAAATTCTGTAATGTTCTTTAGACTTCATAGGAAAAGGACAACCATGCATTGTGGAAAAAGGCACACGGTGAGACAGGGTGTCTCCTAGGGAATGCTATGGGTGGTTCCTTGATTTTTTTTTTTTCCTCAATTAGCTTTTGTCATAAGTTGAATGGTATCTCTGGTTACAAATGTGTCTATCTGTTCTAGTAAACCCAGGGGGCTCATAATTATTTCTGTACTCCCTAAGGAGCAAAGGTTCCATTCTTTAGGTATGCAAAAAATCAAGGATCCTTAGAGGTAGACTTGTAGGTGGAAATCTTTGTGCATTAGGTTTTCTGGTGCGTGTGCTTAGGAGTAACACCTGGAAGGAAGTGAAAAGCAAAATTAGGTGGAGGAGAGGGACTTTGCACTATCTGGAAAAGAAGCTTAAATCAGCCTGTAATCTCTGGAGCCAAGGGTGGCCCTCCAGACATAGCCTGAATTGTATTACCTGCGTGGGCCTTGCTGTACTCCTCAGATGACTGGTTGGATATGGCTTTCCCAGGGAAGGGGCACAACCTTGGCTGAAGCAGCTCCCGCTGGGATGAGGGCCATCCTTCAGATAGAGACGAGTGTCCTGGAGCTTCTAGTCCAGCATCACTGGGGCGTGGCGCAGTGTCTGTCTCAGGAAGGTATGTTGTGTGTCCTGGGAACAGGCAGAACTTGCCTGAGACCCCTTGTCCTGGGCACCTGTTGTCCTCACCTGGTGGTTTCCTTTGCATGCCAGGTCCCTACCAAGGGGAACCTAGGGGACGAGCTGCAGGGTTGGAAACAAGGCTCCCGGGTGACCCTTGGGCTTGGTTCTGTTGTCCGTGTGAGGCTGACAAACAGCTGGCAGCACTGGAGCTGGCTGTACTGAAGCGGGTATGTTGAGGGGCTTCCCTGAGTGACGTCTTTTTCCAGGAATCTGTCCTGTTTCCACAGATGCCCTAGTTTCTTTTGCTAGTGCCCTAATCTTGTTTGGGGACTCTATACCTGTGTGAGCACCTCCCCCATTTGCCACATCCTAAGTAACCACATCCTATGAGCTGAGCAGTGACTCAGTGCATCAGCCCAACTCGGATGTACTGTGCTCACCGTGAGCTTTGCTAATTCCCTGGGGACTGTCCCACGCACGGTACCTCGTGGTCATCCATTTGGGAAGAGGGTTCTACCTCGTGTTCCAGAAAAATGGCCCAGAACTTCCATCTTGTCCTTAATTATCTTGGAAAATAAATCCTAGAATACTTATCTGCCTTCACTTTGTCACAGTCTAGGTGACTTGGGAGATTACTGATATAACGAGAAAATCAGAGTGTGACTTCACCCCCAAATCATCAATGCTAGAAAAAATATATGTGCCCTAAACAAAGCTCAGTGGCCTTTACTTGGGCATAAAGATATAAGAATAAGCCACGTAGGCCCATCTCTAATCAAGCAGTCCCCCTGCAGACATATGGTACCAGCCTACTGTCATTTCCATGCTAGGACTGTGACTCTGTGCTTGGTGTCAGTGTCCTGCCAAGACGTCTAGAGGTGCTTGCAGGACGCATATGTTCATCCTGTGTTCTGGCTGGAAAGGAGTATGCCAGTGCAGCTGATAGGGGTAGATGAGGCAATTTCGTAAGTCTCCTACGTGGTGGTGATGGGGGGAACTGCAGGGGTGGGTGCAAAGTCACTCCAGTGGAGGACAGCTGTGGTGGGTCTTTCCAAAAACATTAGAGGGTGTTTTGCAGTAGTTCTTCCAAAGGGAACTCAGTGTGTAGATGCTGACAAACCCAAATTTCCAATTTTCAGAAAATGGAATTTGGATGGCTTTGGTCAGAGGCCAGGAGAGTTTCCCTAAAGAAAAGACTTCCTAAACTCACCTCATAAGGCTTTCGGTTACTCTTTCTTCCCTTCCTCACTTTGGGAAGTCTTTTCACCTGTCATAGCCTGAGATTTGTACCACAAAGTCCAATACTCATGTTGTACAGCCTGGCCTGGGCTTGCGTGCGAATGACCTTTGTAGTATGCTGTCTGATCACGTGCAGTTTGGGTGGATGCTTACTGAGAAACATTGCCCTGTTGAATCCTAGGAATGTGAGTCCCTGCAGGTGGTGAGTGATGCTTCCTCCCCGTGACCACTGCATTGCTGACAGCCATCCCAGGACTTCCTTTTTTTACTTCTCAACGTGTCTTCAAGCAACTTGCTATGTGCTTTAGTTCTGCTTGCTTGACGTAATACTTTTTTCCACCAAGATTTTAAACCAGGAGGTAGGAACCTTTCTAAAAGCATGCCTAATCATTATATGGCTTATAGTTGGCATACATTTACATACTTCCGTTAGACTAACCCACATCTTAAGGTTAACACACATTTTAAGGCCTTAAGATGTTCATGTACAGCATCTTAATGTGTACATGAACACCTAACTAGTACACATGTTCAACTCAGTAAAAAAACTTGCAATAAGGTATTGAACTCAACAGTAGTAAAACTTACATTTCACTACATAGCTTAGTCTGGCAAACACAAATATACTACCTGGATTATTTGATTATCCTCTGGATATCGATTGATGGAAATCCTCAATTCCTCGTTGTCTTGGGAAAGGGCAGCTACATAACACTCTTCCTAATGTCTAACACTGGTCAGTGTGTGTGTAGGCATTCTCCTCAAACCTCCAGGTATTGTCCACCACTCAGATGTTACGGCATAAGGTAGAAACCCCTAATGCCAGATCCATATTTATCCCTGAAGTCTTTGCTAATGCAGGAAAGCCTACATGGAAAAGATCACTATGCCGGACAACTGCTAGAATGCTGCCTGCAGAGACCTACAAGCTATGGGTTGATCAAATGTCCTGTGGTGTCACAGATGATACAGGGGCTGGAATAGTGAGGTAGGCATGGCGGGGTGAGAGGTCCCAACCCTGGGTGCTGGCAGATCTGGAGTGATAGAGGATGGGCTGAGAGGCCCACTCATGGGACAGTCAGAGAAGGAAGACAGCCCTCAGTTTGTCCCTGGTCTGTCAGTGATGGGTCAGGCTGTGAGTAACAAGAATCATTGGATAGATGTCCCATGACCAAAATGGATCTTGGCAACTTCATGGAAAATTGTTCCAATGAAGTCTGAATATTAAGCACAGCCCAGGAGAGGGCTTTTTTCTTGGTCACAAAATGGTTTACAGGGGTCATGATTAAAGGACTTAGAACAAAAATAGTCAATTCTTTATGCCTGACAGTCATCTTTTCCCCTGACTTAAATGTAAGCATGCTCACCAAGTGACCTTTTCAGGGCCAAGGCCAAGGCCTCCCATTACTGGATAGTGTCCAGGTAGTTGCTTATCCACAAAGAATTAAGAATCCACATAAGGGACATAGACTAGAGGACACATGGCTCTGTCAACCATGAAATTGTAATGTAGCAGGACCTGTAGTTAGAAGGCGTCACTACCACTGTTGGTTACGGGGTCTGTTACTGAGGACAAGGGCATATTTCTGGGCTTGTGTAATACTTGCAGGGCATTCATATGCTTCTGGTTTCTTTGGTTTTATATTCCTTCATGTCCTGTCACTTGCTACAGGAAGTTTTTACAAATTCCTTCAGAAAAATGGAGCTTGCCCGACAACCTACACTATACTTGAGGTCCTTCGAGGACTAAGATTCTCATGTCTAACCTATGTTCAGTGGCTGAGCTGCAGCTAGAACCCAGCTGTTCTGAGATGCAGAGCAAATCATATGATAGCAGTGTACTTGGAGAAATCTACCACCAGGTAGCTGGGTCCTAGAAGTCCTTTTGATGGCAGAAGTGTGATGAAACTTCTGGGTTCAGAGTGTCTGCTGGGTCAAGCAAATGGGGCAGCCAGGACAACAGTGCCTGGGCATCTCATCATATCCTCCCCTGCTCCTGTGAGGCCTCTAGATGACTTCATTCCATGTCAATATCTTCCTCAACTTCTTCCTAGACCACCATGACCTTGATGTTCCATTCTGTTATCTGTCAGCAGAAATTCTAGTTCTTCATTCTTCCACTCAAGAAAATCCTCCAATTGACCAGTTTCCCAGCTGTCCTGAGGCTTAAAGAACCACTAGCATGAAGAATCTAATACAAAGTTTTAGGGAATGACATACTGGTATAAATAATTCAGAGTGGCACCCTTAGGTCTGAATGCCTGGGCCTTGGAGAGCTTGGGACTATAGGTAGCCAGAGGTCCACCTCACTGCAAACTAGATTCAAACATACATCCTTCCATACACTGCAGTTGTGAGTCACATGATATTGTGTGTTCACAACAGGATTTGCATCGTGACAGCTAACTGACCACCCCAGTGAATGTGAAGGACATAGCTGGACCTGGTCTCTGCACTGAGGTGGACCTAACAGTTTATCTTTGTTTCATGAAATGACTCAAAGATTTCATTTCCTTCACTTGCATGGGCATTCACACTGGTAGAAAAAGTCTAGGTACTTATTGCAGTGGCTGTGTGCTTCATACTAGTTTGTATGCAGGGCAGACTTAAGGTAGAAGAGGGCTTCTCCCCCACTCATGACTAAGATGAAGTGCATCCTTGGGAAGGCATCTAGACTGTCCTTTGAAGTGGGAAATATTCCTCACCCTGGTCATAAAGCTTTGGATCCTGGGTCTGAGTCCAGCCCCAACACGTTAGGTCTAGCCTCAGGTGGAAAGTTATGGGTCCCCCAGTCATAGCTTAAAAGATGCCACTATGTGGCCACGTATTATTAATGTCTTCACTGGGAAACAGGGTAATGCCAAACTCTCACCATTACCTTAATACCTATAATGCAGACCCTTGTTGGCATATAAGTGCATGGCAGTGAGTCAGGTCTTAGGAAACTTCGAGGGAACAGGTAGAAAATAGCTCACTTCTCAGCCCTGCACAACAAGCATCAGCAGCCATGGTGAGACTTTGTCTGTGTGCTTCAGCCTGAAGAATCTTAACTAAAGGATTTACTTGTGCTTCTAGAATCTTCTACAGGCTTTGAGTTATGTGCATATTTGGTGTCAAAGCTGCTAACTAGGTCAGGAATTGTCAACTTTGGCACTTTTCCTGGATGATTCTTCATTCTAGGGGGCTGTGCTGTGCATTATAGGATGTTTAGCAGCATCTATTACATGCCCATAGCAAACCCAGCCCCCCAGCTGTGATAAAGGAGTGTCTAGACATTGCCATACCTTCCCTGGGGAGCAAAATCTCCCACTTAAAAACACTGAGCTAGGTTCCTCAAAGAACACCCAAGCATGTCTTATAGAAGTTCTCCCATTGGGCCTTCATGAGTGGAGAGCTGGAAGCTTGCACATTTTCCCCATGACCTTAGGAGAACAGAACATCTTGGTGAGGGCAGGATAGTGTCTCCACAGAAGTTACCTCTCTTCCTCCTTGGAAAGACTTCCTCAGTTCAGCTCCTAGGGCCCTGGGGTTGACTACTTGTTCTTTCTCTTCTCACTTTGAAGAATCGTTTTCACCACTGATTCCTGTGAGGTAGAACTTGCAGCTCAGTGTTCTCATGTCTTCATTGTGTGTATCTCAGCATGGACATCTTACTGCTTGGGGTTGGAATCTGAATGACTGTTCCCACAGATCCATCTACCTGCCTCTTCTGCAGGCCACCTCCTCACATCTTCTAGTCTCCCAGGGTCTGGCCAGGCAGCCAATGCACTTGCTAGTACATGGGACTGAGTATCCTTATCTTAGACCCCTTCTCCCCTCATAAGAGATGATCAAGTATACTGCCTAATGGGAAGATTTTACCTCAATAGTCACATAGGGTACCCTCTAAAGAGCCATAGTGTTCATGTAGCAGTTCATGTTCAGTTAGCTTTTACGTATTGAGCTAATCAATCTATAAATCAAGACTCTAATTCTCCCTTGCTTGTCAACTTGTCTCGGGGGTCTCCACCTAAGGCCATAGGGTATAGGTGCTACAGAGGTTGGGGATGATGAGAGTTATGAGCCCCATCTGGTTTTATAACTTAAATGTGGCCTTAAACTCCTCAAACATTTCCTTTACGATGTTGTTCCCACTGGAGCCTTTATGGGCCTCATGGTACCCAGCTCATACTAGGAAGTTCTAAGCAGTTACCTGATGTTTTGTGGCTGGGAGCTCAGTCTAAGACCCAGGAACATGCTTGGAGCTGACTTCCAAATTAACTAGCCTTCTACAGGTAAAGAGGACTCAGCTGGAATCTTAGGGGTCTGCAGTACACACTTCCTATCAAGTCCTGCGGATGACCCACAGCATCCTCTCCCACTATGGCTCTAACACCACAAGAGGCAAGTCAGTAGGTAATGAGGCCAAGATGAGCTGCAGAACCCTCATCTGCTTGAGTCTTCAACACTTGTAGCCTTTTGAAGCCCATAAAATGATTTGAAGGAGTATTCCCAAGCGTGACATATGCTGCCTCAGAAATCCAAAAATGTGTACCTATTTTGGAAGTATACTTCTCATGGTAGGAGATAAAGATGCAATAAGTCATTTAACTTGGAATTTGGAAGTGATGTCCCTGCCTGCCCTAGACACCTTAAAAGCATTACTGATGTGAGTAGGCCCTGGGTCTCTGTAGACTTTTTCCTCACTCTGGCACATAGGTGTCTTCCAGACTACTCATTACTTCCTGCTCACCAGTTCTGACATGTGCAATGTCAATGAAGTGGCCTGGCAATACCCTCTGTGAAATGTAAATATAATCGAGATTCCTACATACCACGTTGGGGCTGAGATCAGGTGGGTTAACATAACCTGAGGATGAGACAACGTGTACTGCTGGCCTTCCCGTGAGAGCAGATACTGGACCCTCACTTGAGGAAAATGGAAATAATGTACCCCCTAGAATGGTAACTATGTGCCAGAAGTGGGGGTAGTTTGTTAGCAAAGACACCATATGTTGCATGACAGCTGTGATGGGTTAAATATATGGTATTTCACTATCATCTGGCATGGGACTCCAGATGGTAAACCTAAAGAATGACAAGAATATGGTCAAATGCAGGGTGACTTCCCTTCCATATTTGCCAAATGAAGAACAAACACAATAGAAGTTCCCTGTGATTTGTCAACTTGAACCAATAGTTCAAAGTGAGGTTTTCTCTGCAGGGAAACCTTTCTGGCCCTCAGTCCTACTCACTGGAATAGAACAGTTGTGCTTTGGGGGGCATTCTAGGACCATTCTATCTTTCTTCTAAAATGAGCCCTTGGAGCAGCAGTTCCAAAGCTTTTGGGGCAGGAATTTCTTGTTGGCACAGATGCACCCTTTACCTAGAAATCCAGGCTTCTCTATGAGAACCAGGGTCCTAGCCCAGGTTCTGGTCAGATGGAAAGGCTGAGGAGTGACCCACCACTCATCCTTAACCATTGTCCCAGGCGTGAAGGCCACAGCCACAACCACAGGCACGGTTAGCAACTGCTGCTTGACTCCCGTGGGGTCTGCTGTGTCCTGAAGGTGCTGTGTCCATCTGCCTTCTCAAGTTGTGAGAATCTTTCCAGAGGCGGATTCTTCTGCCAGTCTGTACAATTTCACAGCCAGAGACTTACAAACTGAAGCCGGTTGGGGGTAAGTGAGAGTTCAGCCACGGAGTAAAAGCCCCGGAACCTAGGTTCAATGAAACTCCTCCACTCTAGGTACCCAAACCTTTTTCTCAGTGTCTGAAATACATTCAGCTTCAGGTATAAAAAGGACTCACTGAATGTCTTCTTAGTTTACATGGTCTTCAGTGTTGCCTGATGTGAACCAACCCTATACGATCTGCATAAACCATGATTCATTGACGCTTCACAGAAGATCCTGCTATCTACAGAAGTATGTAGTCACCTACTTTCACATGCCCAGAAACTGTGCCTGACTCCAGTCTTCAACTATTGTTTACAGTCAAGGAGAAGGTACACAAACTTAAAAGAGGTGATGGCTACTGAAGTCATTGATGAAAGCTCTATTCACATTTGTCCCTCCAGAGACTATACCTGTGCAGGTAGAATAGACATCAAGTTTATAAAGGTTTTACCCTACAGGAGGGGAGGATTCTGTGCTTGGGACCTCCGGGATGCAGGAATCATGTTCTTCCAATCAAGCAACAGCCCCATCACCCTTGTATAGAGAGGTGACATTAGTGGGGTTGTCCGAAAAGCCACTGTTTGCTGTAAGGAGGTAGAGTTGATTTAATCCCTGCATGGTATGAATCGCTCTAGACCCATGGTATGCTTCTCTGAACTTCCCTGGTCAGGTTTTTTTTTTCCTTTGGAAATAGTCTGTCTCTGTTGCCTGGGCTAGTGTGCCATGGTGTCAGCCTAGCTCACAGCAACCACAAACTCCTGGGCTCAAGTGATCCTCCTACCTCAGCCTCCTGAGTAGCTGGGACTACAGGTGCACACCACCATGCCCGGCTAATTTTTTTCTACTTTTAGTTGAGATGGAGTCTCGCTCTTGGTCAGGCTGGTCTCAAACTCCTGACCTCAAGGGATCCACCCCTTGGCCTCCCAGAGTGCTAGGATTACCGGTGTGAGCCACCACGCCCAGCCTTTTGATCAGGTTCTTGTGTTGTGTTACTCTGACTCTTAACCTGTGCAAATATGTGGAAGGCATGGGTGGTGCAAATGTCACCTGAGAGTCAGATGTGATGACATCTTCAAAACTTGTTGTCTCCTTAGTTTACCTGATCTCTAATGTTGTCTGATACTTGAATGAAGGAGACTCTAATTACAGCAAAAAGACTAACTTAGAGAAGTGAGGATTTTTTATGGAAGGTTTGTGAGTTGCTATTTTGGGGAAGATGTTACATTTCTGCCTGTTTCATATTTAACCCTAATAGCAGATCCCAGGCAGGGTGGGCTGAAGGCGGGAAAATAGGGGGGACTTGTGGTGTTTGGAACTGCTGGTCAGATTCCGGTCAGCAGAAATGTGATCTTGGCTGTGAGTTGGTCAAGTGTTCTGCAATGTCCCAAACAGAACACTGGGGATAGTATGAGGTGGGTGTGGCTGGGGGGAGGTGTCCTTCCCGGGTCCTGGCTGGAGTGACGAGGACTGGGATGTAAGGGGCCACTCGTGGGAATGGGCATGTCACAGGCTTTTGGTAGAATCAGGGGAAAGAGGGTAAGTCCTTGGCCAGCCTCTCAGTAATGGGTGCAAGGCTATAAGTAACAAAAGAATCACTGGATAAATGTCCCATGACCAAAACAAATGTTAGCAGCTTTAAGATAAAATTGTTCCAGTAAGGCTTGAATATCAAGTGCAGCACATTGTGAGAAGAGTTTTCTGGTCATAGAGTAACTTTAAAGGGAATCATGAATCTTAAATCCTTTAGTCCTTAGTTCATTCTTGAGTGCCTTTGGCCATGGCACTCCTAACAGATTCCTGACAGAACCTGATACGTGCCCCTTTCAGGGAGAAGGCCTAGACTTCCCACTTGATGGTGTCAAGGTAGCTACTTACCCTCAAAGAACTAGAATGCAGATAAGGGATGTAGACTGGGGAATATGTGGCATTGTCAACCTTGAGGTTTCCTTGTTCCTTCACACCTTGTCCCTTAATATAGGAAGAAGTTGTATAAATTCCTCCACTTAAAAATTAAGGACTGGTGCTATAACACCTCACCACACTTGGGGTTCTTCAGGGACTAACATTGTCATGGTTGACCTCTAAGTGACTGAAATCTAGAACCTAGCCATTTGGAGATGCTGAGCAAGCTATACAATGGTGGCAGTGTATGTGGAGGTGATGTCTACCACCAGGAAGCTGGGTCCCAGAACATCTTTTGCTGGCTGTGGAAGTGAGTGTGATGGAACGAACCTCTGGGCCTCCAGAGTGTCTGCCAGGGCAAGCATCAGGGCAGCCAGGACATCAGTGCCTGGGTTACCTCTTCACATCCTCCCCTGCTCCTATGAGGCCTCTAGATGACTTCATCCCATGTCAGTGTCTCCCTCAGCTCCTTCCTAGACCACCATGACCTTGGATTGTACAGTCTAGTCTGTCAAGGTCTTTCATTTTAGTCCTTTACTCTCCTCGATAAGGTTTAAGTTGCCATTCACAAGTTTCCCAGCCCTCTTGAGTTTTAAAAGGCAGTCCTCAGCATAAGAAATCCAACACAAGGTTTTAAGGGATGATGCCATAATTGCGTGGGAATGTTCAGAAAGCTAAGATGGCTTTGTAGCTAGAGGTACAACTCATTCCAACTGAACCCAGACACATCCTTTATATGCACCACTGGAGTTGTCACATGTGATAGAATATAGTCAGGATGGGTTTTGCATTGTGAGAGCTTGATACCCTGATGAATGTGAGGGGAGATGGCTGGACTCCAGCCTGTGTACTTGCAGGGTAAGAGATCTTTGACAGTTGACCTTTTGTCTGAAACATATGACTCAAGGGACATTCTCATTTATGTGGACACTCACCCTCCCAGAAAAGGTCTAGGTATTTATTGCAATGGTTGTATGGTTCATGTTGGCTTGTGTGCAGGGCAGACTTAAGACAGAAAGCTTCTCTTATGACTAAGATGGAATGTTTCCCTTAGTGGAGGCATCTGGGCTGCTGTTCAAAGTGAAAGACATTCCTCAGCCTGGTCATATTGCCCAAAATCCTGTTATCTGCCATGAAGCCTGACAACAGGATCCTTCTGTGTTATGGGATCCTTCTGTGTTATGGGAAGGATGCCCATTTGTGCAGAAAGTTTTTCTAGTGGTAACTCAGTACCCAGTTTTCTCTAGCCACTGAGCTTTACACAGCCCAATCACAATCTTTACTAGAAACTTCTGTCAGACCTTTGGATGTTGCCCAAGGAATCTCTTATGTCAGCGACTTAGATGTATTGCGAGCACACTGGAGTTTGAGTGACAGCTCAGAGCAGATGATGGTTCTGTATGTTTGGCCCCTTTCAAGCATATTCCATATCTGTCTCCCATCCAAGTACTAATCAGGCCCAACCTTGTTTAACTTCCAAGATCACATGAGATTGGGCATGTTCAGGGTGGTATAGCTGTAGACCCCATACTTATTTTCCTAGGCATCAGAAGGTATGAGTCAGTGGGAGATGCCAATGAAACTGTCCTAGTGGATGTCCAATTTCCTTAAATCCTTGGTGTATTCTGACACTACCACAGCCCAACAATTCTTGTGGGCTGATCTTGTTGGGCCTCAAGGATGCCTGCCACTGATTCTGACTTGGGTATAGGTAAAGAATAAATATTCTCTAAACTGAATGGATCTGCTTTCCATTAACTTGAGCTAGAACCTGGAATCTCCAGGTACTAAGGTATACTTTGGATTCTACCTATGTATCAGAAGGCATCCCAACTACAGTTGACTCCAACTATCCAGAATATTCATCAGGACCCACCATCTTGTAGGAACCAGGGTTGTTTCAGAAGAGCAATAAGCTGCTAATGCACTTAGTGGGGAGTCTACAAATGCTGGCATCACTTATGACATCCAGAACTTTAACACTAGTTCACCCCCATGGACATGGACTTACCATCAAACTAGAAGGCAGATGCCGCATGTAATGACTTGTGGGGTTAGTGCAAAGAGGCATCTGAGATCTCAGCTACAGGATGCTGAACTTGCCCCTGCAGGTTATGAGCCAGGGGTGCTTCGTGACTCGTTGGTGCCTGTCTCCTTTAAGTTCTATGTGTGATTAACTTGAAGAAGCATAGCAGATAGATGGCCTAAAGGTCCTTAGAGACTAATTCCAAGTTGGATGACAGATACACGTTGGGGTGAAGGTGAGGTTTTGTGTTGTGATGGACAATGAAAATAAGTTTACCAAAAAGCAGGAAATGGAGACCTCAGTGCCACAGGCTTAGTGGTGTTGGAAACATCAAAAGCTGCCTTTGTCAAGTGACCAAAGAAAGTCGTGGATTGTTCTCTATCATCAGCATCATTCAGTGTCTCTTCCTCACTCTGTTGTTCCTTCTACATCTTTCAGGGTTGGGAAAAACCATACCATGTCCACAGAAAACTTTTTCCCCTCCAGAGGGTCCTGGGATGTGGAGGAAACTAGCTAAAGAGGCTCAGCCCCTCCACTCCTTTTCCTCCCTTACCCAGACATATCTTCGGGAAAAAGTCCCAGCTGTGACATGACCTTTGCTGCCACTTGAACTCAATCCTGACACCAGTACAACATCTTCACTTGGGGTCAATATTGAAACTTCTCAGTCCTTCACCTTTAAGCAAAAGTATTTGTGATTTAGGCTGAAGAATATGAAAGAACCATTAAACGTTAATGTGGTTTAGATTTGCTGAACAGGTAAGAGGACGCCAATTGTGCATTGTGAAAAAAGGAAGGCAGGCACTGTCTCCCAGGAAAGGCTGTGGGTGGTCTCCGGAATCTTTTCAACTTAAGTTTTTGTTACAAGCTGAATAATCTCCAGCTGCAAATAGTTCAGTCACTAGTTTGTCCTTGTAAATCCAGGGGATTTATACCAGTTTATATAGTCAAGGAACAATCTCTTCCTATGCCACCTATAATTTGAGAGTAAAGTAATAGGGAAGTGAAAGTTGAGCCATCTTGGTTTGGGGTTCTCTGGAAGCAGACTGACAGATGGGCATTTACAAACACCAGGCTTACTGGTGAGTGTGCTTGGGAGCACCAGAGAGGAAGTGGAGAAAGCACAGTAGGCAGGGGGAGAAGCTCACCTTTTGCAGCAGACCCTTCAACCCCACAAGGAGCTCTGAAGCTAGGGCAGCCGCCAGAGCTGCTGTGAACTGACCTACTGGACTGGGCTTTTGTTCTCACAGAAGCCCCTGGATGGGATTTCCCAGGGAAGGGGGCATAACCTTGGCTGAAGCACCTCCCATTGGGACGAGGGCCAGCCATCCTTCAGAGAGGGACGAGTGTCTTGGAGCTTTCCAGTCCAGCATCACTGGGGTGTGGTGCAGCATCCATCTCAGGAAGGTGCGTTGTGTATCCTGGGAACAGGCAGAACTTGCCTGAGACCCCTTGTCCTGGGCACCTGTTGTCCTCATCCTAGTGGCTTCCTTTGCATCCCTGCAGGGCTGAATTCCTCAGTCCAGGACCATAGGTCCCTACCAAGGGGAGCCCAGTGGATGAGCTGCAGGGTTGGAAACCAGGCTCCTGGGTGACCCTTGGGCTTGGTTCTGCCATCCTTGTGCACTATCCTTGACAGCAGCTGGCAGCTCTGGTGCTGCCTGTTGTAAAGCAGGGGGGTATATTTTGAGGGTCTTCCTTGAATGATTTCTTGGGGACCTCTGTCCTGTTTCCAGACATCCCCAATCTTTTTTTGCTAGTGCCCTACTCACTTGGGGACTCCCTGTAGCCACATCAGATGAGCTGAGCCAGTGACTCGGTACATCAGCTCAACTCAGGGATGCACTGTGTTAACCATGAGCTCTGCTTCCCTGGGGACTGTCCCACACTAGCTAGTAGTTGTCAAATTGAAAGCTTATGCTGCCTGCCTCGTGCATTTTAGAACAGCCCAGTATCTACCGTCCTGTCTTGAAAGTTTCCACAATACTTATAAACCTCCTATCTTCACTTTCTTAGTCTGGCTGACTTGGGAGATTGCCAACATAACTGGAAAGCTGACATGTCCTCACATCCAGGTTGTCAATGCTGACAATCTGTGCCCTGAACAGAGCTCAGTGACTTTCACATGGGTTTCAAGGTATAGGAGTGAACCATGTAGGCCTGTCTTTAATCGAGCAGTCCCTCTGTAGACAGATATGTTGCAGACCTGTTGCTGCTTGCCCTTGCCATGGTCAGGGACCATTTCTGTGCTTGGTGTCATGGAATGTTCCCCTTACTTTGGAGCTTGCTGGCAGGAGGTATACATCTACCCTGTTCCCTAGCCTAGGAGTAGGCTACTGTGGCTGACGGGAGAGGTCAACCTTGTGTCTGGGCTAGGCTTCTGTAGATGTAGCTTGGGGAGGTTGGTCGTGGATATGCTGAAACATGGGCTATTGGGTCAGGGTACATCCTTCCCGTGGCAAGGCTTGGGGATATCTTCTGACTGCCAGGAAAACATGGCCTGGTTGAGGATGCTTTTGATAAGATCATGGTTCCTTTTCAGTTTCCTTCCTCCCTTCCAGGCAGCAAATACTTGAGCATCATCACATGCCTGGCTTTGCTTACCAGGCACCTGTGATATTTCAGGTAGAATAAAGGTTTCTTTTTTTTCCCATGAAGATCCTGAAAGTGGCCAATGGAGTCCATTTAGGTTTGTCCCTAGGTCAGCCTCCTGCAGAGCTGCAATTACACCTTCACAGGACAGGGCTCTCTTCTTCCCTGTTATGTTCCTGGGTTGTGAATGCCCTCTGCTCTCAGTCAGCTTAGCTGGGTATGAAATAGTTTGAGCATCACTAGACATCAAGGTGGCATATTCTACCTGAGTTTGTCTAGGTGGTTCATTTGCCCCAAGCAATGATTTTATAACCTTGGTCCATGTTGACCAGTGAATTTCCACTTGGGGCACTTTCTGCTGTAGAATGTGGCCTGTCTATAGAATTTTCAGGACACTAGCCATGTGGGGGCAGCAGAAATATCTCCTGCCATAGAAGTGTCAGGACTTGGTCCTCTGCTTAGTTATTTTCCGTGAAGGTAAGGAGTTATTTTAACAACTGCATTTGAGGCTAAGACCTATGTATCTTCTCATGGGTGCCCTGGTCTACTGAAGCTTAGAGCTTGAATTCACTTCTTTGGCCCTTGGCTTCTAATTTGAGGAAGGAATGCAAAGTGGACAGACCTTAGCACAGAAATGGTACCTGGGTTGGGACCACACAGCTGTAGTTCCCAGGGCCTGTGTCTTGTTACCCCATCGCCAGATCTGCCCTCCTAGTGGAAAGGGTGCTGGGCAAGTTGCTTCCCCACTCATAGCTTTCTAAATGTATTAAAAGTCTCTATGTCCCCAGGGGGAACAGGAAAAAGCCAAGTTGCCTTCACTATATGTGAACACACCCTTGAAAGCAGCAATGTGTGGGTGTGAGGAAGTTCTTTAGGAAAACCTTGAGATTAGAAGATACCTTATCTCTCTGCTCTGGGAACAAGCTCCAATAATTTGGGTTGGGCTCATTTATCTTTATGATCTTATATATTATGAATTGTAAAGGCCTTATCTGTGTTTCTGGACAGACTCCAAAGGCTGCAAGTTCAGATCTTCTACAGAAGCACCAGCTTATTCCATATATCATCACCACTACCATTGACATTGGAGGCCTAATTCTTTGTAGGTGACTGTGCTGTGTGGTAGAGGATTTTTAGCAGCATCCCTGGCCTCTTCCTTCTTGATGTTTAACACCCCTCCATAAACAGACAACAAAAAATGTCCCTCTGTTGCAAAACAATAGCTTGGAGGGGTTAAAATTACTCCCAGTGGAAGATAGTTCTTCCCTATGAATAGATGATGTCTTGTAGCAGTTCTTAAAAGGACAACGGGAGGAGGCTGGATGATGGAACTGAAGCTTCCAATGATTCTGTAAGGCAGGGAGAGTTTAAATGGCTTTGGTCAGAGGCCAGGGGATTTCCCCAAGAGAACAGGTTCCACTTCTTTGGATGACTTCCCTAAACTAGGTTCCTAGGGCTTCTGATAACTGCCTCACTTTCTCTCATTTTGAGAAATTCCTTTTCACCTGTTGAGTTTCATCCTACAGATTGTAGTTCCATGTCATGTCCATACATAGCCCAGCATGGGTGCGAATGACCTTTGTGTCCTCGCATAGGATGCTGTCTGGTTACTTAGCTTGCCTGGGAGACGGTCAGTGAGACACGTCTGCCCTGTTGATGCTGTGAGGTGAATCCCTGTACAGAGAACACGTGACTGTTCCCTTGCCATGACCACCATATGGCTGATGGACGTCCTCGGAGGACTTTTAACTACCCTTGGGGAATTGATAGAAACTGAAACTCAATCCTGGTTTGTCTTGGGAAATTAGTTATACAAGAATATCTTAAGAGAAATGCTACCTAGCAGGGCTTTCAAAATGGACTCAGAACTTGGGCCATTGCACCTACAATGGGTCTTCCCCTCTGAAGTGGCCTCTGCCAATGGTTCTGACAGATGAAAATCTCCCCACATGACGTATCTTTCCAAACGTTGCCTCAGATTTGGAGATGGCCACAGACTCTGGGAACTCCCTGCTCTACTACCTTGAGAACCTCCATTCACCCACTCTTGGGCTGCCATTTCTGTGAATTTCCCATCCATTCTTTGTGATAGAAATGTAACTATTCTGACAGGATTTCATGCAGAAACCTACAAATAACATCTGGAAAAGCTCCAATGTGGTGGTTGTAGTCCTCAACATGCATCCATCCTTAGCACTGCTTTGCTATATTACTCTAACTTTACAACACTTAATTTCTGCTCATAGATTAATTTCTCCAAAGCTGTAGCCTGTACAAGTTTGGGAATTTTCTTAACACATTCATACTGACAAATCCTCACTGCAATAACGCATGTTGTGTGTACAACCAGGCTGAAGGGTAAATACTATCTGCCCACTCTTCAGTGGCAGATCAATGTCAATTCCAAAAAGCTAGAAGTTAAGTACTTGGGTTGGTTAAGGAGTTACTCAACTTCTTATTTTATTCATCTTATATGGATAAACCCCTAAGATTAGGGGAAAATAGAGCAAGGAGAATTGAAGACAATGTATAACCTTAGTCATTCTTAGTCCTAGTTACTAATCTCAGATGCGATGAGTTCTAAACCCTTTGACAACCTCTCCTTTCCTTGCCTAAGATTTCTGTACTTTTGCTGAAATGATCTTGAGATGTTAGTCTAAAGGCATCAAGGGGTGAAGTTTCCTTTTCCTAACTCTTTGGGGTTAAATCTTCAGTTGGGCTAGGTCATCCTGCCTCGTTGGCCTTTCAGTGATTTTTTTTTTTGTTTTTTAAACTAATTTTTAATTTAATTTTAATTTCCCTCTGTATAAGCCTAAGGACACATAAGGTTGAACCAGACCCAAATGCTGCTATTCCTTGCTGAGTTTTGTTTTGAACTTTGTCAAATGTCTTTTCTGCATCTATTGAGAAGATCATATGGTCTTTGTTTTTATTTCTATTTATGTGGTGAATTACACTTACAGATTTGCATATGTTGAACCATCCCTGTATCTCTGGGATGAAGCCCACTTGGTTGTGATGGATTTCTTTTTGAGCAGCTGAATTTAATTTGATAGGATTTTAAGAAGTTTTGCATCTATATTCATAAGGGATATTGGTCTGTAATTTTCTTTCGTTGAGTCCTTTCCTGGCTTTGGTATCAAGGTGATGTTGGCTTGATAAAACATGTTGGAGGATTCCTTCCTTCTCAATGTTGTGGAATAATTCCTGCAGGCTCAGTACCAGTTCTTTGCAGACCTGGTATCAGGTGTGAAACCATCTGGTACAGGATTCTTCTTTTGGAAGATTTCTTATTGCTGCTTCAATTTTGTTACTTGATATTGGTCTGTTCAGGAATTCTATTTCTTCCTGATTGAGCCTAGGGAAGGCTGTATGTTTCTAAGAACTTGTTCATTTCCTCCATGTTTTCAAGTTTATGTGATAGAGATTTTTTTTAGTATTCAGAGATATTTTATATTTCTGTGGTATCAGTTGTGATTTCTTTATCATTCCTGATTGAGCTTATTAGCATCTTTCTCTTCTGCTTCTGGCTAATATGGCGACAGGCTTGCCAATTTTTATCTTTTCAAAGAACCAACTTTTTGTCTAATCTTCTGTGTAGTTTTTTTGTTACTGATTTCATTTAGTCCCTCTGATCTTGGCTATTTCTCTTCTGGGTTTGGGATTGGTTTGCTCATCCTTTTCAAGTTCCTTGATGATTCATTAGACTGATCCACAATCTTTGTCTTTTGGATGTAGGCATTTATGGCTATGAATTTTCTCAGGACTGCTTTAGCTGTATCCCACAGATTTTGATAACTTGTGTTCCCTTTATCATTTAGTTCAAAGAATCTTTATTTCTATCTTAATTGCCTTCTTAACCCAATACTTATTCAGCAGTAGGTTGTTTAGTTTCCATGACTTTGTGTAGAGATGAGTGTTTCTGTTGGAGTTGACTGCTAACTTTATTCCACTGTGGTCTGAGAAGATGCATGGTACAATTTCTGTTTTTAGACTTCTTGAGACATGTTCTGTGGCCTAGGATGTGATCAATCTTAGAGAATGTCCCATGTGCTGATAAGAAAGTATATTCAGTGGTTTTTGGGTAGAATGTTCTGTAAATGTGTTAAGTCCATTTGTTCTAGAGTTCTGTTTAAGTCCATTGTTTCTTTATTTTCTGTTTGGAGGATCTGTCCAGTTCTGTCCGAGGGGTCCTGGAGTCCCCAGCTATTACAGTGCTGCTGTTTATCACTTTGTTTAGATCAAGTAGGATTTGCTTTATGAATCTGGGCACACCTGGAAGGTACCTACATACTTAGAATTGCTATGTCTTGTTGAATTGTTACCTTTACCATTATAATGACCATCTTTCTCTCTCATTACTTTTGATTTGAAGTCTTATATGAGAACTGCTACCCCAGCTCTCTTCTGGTTTCCATTTGCATGGAATATTTTCCATCCCTTCACCTTAAGTCTGAATGAGTCCTTGTGGGTTAGATATATTTCCTGGAGACAGCAGATACTTGGCTTGTATGTTCTTATCCATTCAGCCAGCCTATGTCTCTTGAGTGGGGAGTTCAAGCTATTCACATTTATTGAAAGAATGGATAAGTGGGGTGGATTTCTGCTCATCCTGTTGAGTAGAACTTTGCTTTGTTTTCTCTTGAGCCATTGTGGTATCTGGGCTTTGACCTTTAGCTTTTGGGTGACTTCATACTGAGTGTCTGTTGTGCTGATCCGTGAATAATGCAGTTCTGAGTACTTCCTGCAGGTCTAGTCTTGACAAATTCCCTCAGTGTTTGCTTTTCTGAGAAAGTCTTTATTTCCCCTTCATATTAAAAACTGAGTTTTGTAGGACACAAAATTCTAGGCTGGGCATTATTCTGTTGGAGACTGAGAATGGGGCCCCTGTCCCTTCTGGCTTTGTCAGGTCTCAGTTGAAGTCTGCGGTTAGTCTGACAGGTGTCATAAGGTGGCTTTCGCCTTATGACTTGTAGGAACACCTCTTTTGTGTTTATTTTGGTCAGCCTGGTGACCATGTGTCATGGTGTTTGCCTCTTCGCAATGAATCTCCCAGGAGTCCTTTGAGCTTCTTGTACCTGGACATCTAAATTCCTAGCAAGGTCAGGGAAATTTTCCTCAATTATTCCCTCAAGTAGGTTTTTCAACCTTGTATTTTCTTCTTTGCCCTGAAGGATGCCTATGATTCTTATGAGAAATGCCTGGTTTCTCCCAGACACCTCCTCCATTGTCCTGCTTCACTGGCCAGGCCAGTGCCATTGGTTGACTGATAGTTGCTTGCTAGGTAGGGGTTCCCCCCCAAGATTTATGTGCTAGACCTCAACGCCTTAAAGTGGGAGACAGAATTGTTTAAATGTCAGGGAGAACCTGAGCTGGGTGGGGTGGGGTGTGGGGCACCACCTTCGGAGTTTGTAGCTCATGAATGTCTGAGGATTTGGGGGGACCACATGCTTGAAAGGGAAGGTTGTTCTGTCTTGAAGACAGTGAGGGTCACCAGTGACACTGGAGGAAGAAAATGGCCTAATCAAGATGAGTAAGATGCTAGAAAGTATTTCCCCCTCATATACAAAACTTGGTTTTGCAGAGTGGTAACCAACATTGATTGCATAGAAGCAGGAAGACTAAGAACTAAATATCAGAGGGTAAGTTGGCTTTACTAATGTTGTACAGCATTTGTATAGACACCTCACTGGTGTCTTTTGCTGCCATATCTTGTCTGATCAGTATAGCTTTCTGACGACATGGGCTTTATCAGAGTACCTTATCTCCATGTTATTCTGGCAACCATACAGTGTACACTGAATGCTTCCCTGTAAGGGCATCTGCACCTTAACATCAGGACTGACAACTCTTCTGGCCTCCCTTGAGCCTCATGTCTCTGCCCCTTGGGTCAGATGCCAAATACTGAGGGCAGATAAATCCCTAGAGTAATTGTGCTTTCTGTTATGCTGAAATTCTGGCCTCTACAAGACTAGCACAGTTGCTATTGACCATTCTATGTGGGTGATGTGGAAAACATGCACCTATGCCCTGTGGACTCTAGTTGCAGTGTGAGTTCACAGCTTCTAAATGGACAGTCATCATGGGATTTAATGATGGGAATCATCCAGCTCTGTCTCTGGCTATCAATGAGTTAGGGTAGGGAGTTCTAGACAGAGACTCAACTGAACCCTTCCTTAAAAGACTCAGTAGGAGTTGTCTAGAAAGCAAGTCTGATTATTGTCCTCTTCCCCAAAGAACCTGGGGATGGAAGGAAACCCCTCAACCTGGGTCATCTTCCTTGTGCCTCTGGCTGGAGAATGTGGAGCCTAGAGACTTGGGAGATGGAAGGATGCTGGGCCTGGCCAGGTATGCCTGAGTTTGAGGCAGTCCAGGAAATCTCCAACTTCAATAAAAGGGGGCAAAGATAGGACTGCTCGTCATCTCTGGGTGTATTTGCCATGAAACTTCAAACTGTCACTGCCTCCCCCAGCACCTTTACACAGTCTCTTGTGTTTCTCTAGTGCCCCAAGTTTTAATATCCTCAGTCCCCTTCCCTCATCCCTTGACTTCACATTCCTGCTAGTTCTTTGAGCACTAGGAGGAGGTTTGAGGAGTAGGAAGGGAGCTGAGCCCTTAGGTCTGGCTGGCTTGGCCAAGGCCTAAGCCTACAAGGAGACTTTAGCTTCTCTGAGGAAAGTGCAAGGCCAAGTTCATCTGACACGACCTTTCCTAGGACATTACGGTAATGCGGGCTGTGGGGCAGGGGTGCCAAGTATATGCACAAGGGATACCACATAAGAGCATTTTGGGGTGAGTGGTACAGCTCAAGTCTTGTGTGGACACAGGTAATGGCAAGACCACAGTATCCACCTGGCTTTTTTTTAACGTCTTAAAAGGATTGTCTCAAAATTTTGCAGCTCTAACCCTTTTTTTGCCTATTTGAGACTTGAAGACAATGAGCTTCCTTAAACGGTATATCTGGTCACCCATACTCAGCTGGCCAGGCTATACTACATGTGTGAACTAGCTTTTCCTTTTTAGTAATTGTTACATTCATTTTTGGCCCTTGTTACTGTTACCTCCAGTAGGTAGGAAATCTTTGCTCTTAGTTCTAAGTTTTCTCTAGTTTCCTGGTTCCAATAACCAGAAGAAGCTGGGTTCTGGTCAGGGAAAGGGAGAGGATCTTCCTTTCCATAATCGGATTCTTTGTTCCTAAGGCAGTGTTATTGTCCCAAACATGAAGGGTGACTTTCTACAGAAAGGGAACAAGGCAAGATCTGGCTAGCTCCAGTGAGGTATATTTGATGCCCTCCTCTCCATGGGTGAAGACGACTTCATGGAATCTTCCCCTGGGTATCTCTGGAAGCTCATGAGGAAAGGCAGCATGAGGTCCTGGCCCTGTGGCTGTAGCTTCTGTCCTGACAATCCTCCCCCACAGGGACTGCTGCCAGGTAACACCCGAGAGAAATCCATTTGATCTGACGAGTTGTGAAGTGCTGTGCTTATATAGTTAGCACAGTGGAGGTAGACGGTGGCTCAAAGAGTGAACAAGATGAATTCTCAGAGTAAAATGACTTCCTTTGCTCTTCCCCTCCCTATGATGGAACTCTGGGTCATCAGCTGCTGGACTGTGGTCATGTTGTTCTTGGAGATCTGGGCTGTTGACTTCAGTTTTCTTCCCAAACCTGTACTCTATCTGGGTCTCCATGGGACACAGTCTGAAGTCCAGGGTGCCTGGGTAGGGGCTCTGAGGTGGTTCTCCATCATGGTCCCATCACACCTGGGCCCCGGTGTGTGACGAATGGTCCTGCAAGGCTGTGTCCTGGCCTCTGCCAGTCCCACGAGGACTAATGGCTCAGGGAGCCATCAAGACACTAAGCTGCAGAAGTAACATTCATCGGGTGTCAGGCAGGTATGGGGGATGGGTATATTCACACCTAAGGGGTGCGGTGCGCACTGTCTGGGGGAGGGCACACTTGTAGCTCTGACTCAGGTGGTGCAAAGGCAATATATGTAACCTAAACGTTAGTACCCATGTAATATTTTGGAATAAAAATAAGCAAAAAGATACTAAGCCACCTCTGGGTGTGAGCGGGAATGGCTCCTCCCGCCTTCCTGTGTGAACACTTGTGGGCCATAATGCTTCAAGGCTAACAGCACATTTTTTTCTAATTTCCAGAAGTATTAATAGCTACTACACACACCTTTTATAATGTGTAGCCAAAGTAAGGTCCCAGGGGTTTAAAGCTCACGTCCATGCTAGAGGTCTAGGAGGCAGATGCTTTTCTGGGTGGTTGTGCCTTAGAGCTGGGGCAATTTTACAGCCAGAGAAATATCTCACTGTCAGCTGGACTCAAGTATGTCCTCAAAATGAGCTTTCCACTTGTAAGTCAAACCCTACCATTTACCTTACACACCATATATCCGAGGAAGATGGCAGATGCCAAGCTCTGTGCCCACACTGGGAGAGGCCTCTGAGAGGTGACACTTCATAGCATGCATTATGGCTCGGGGCACCAGTGTCTCCATTTTGGTGACCTTAAAGTTGGTTATTTCCAGTATTTTGCTATGAGAAGCAAAACTACTTTGAAACTCAATTGTTCAGGCCCTCGAGTGGTATACAGTTGCAGGAGAAGGCATTTCTCCTACCTATGCTTCAGCTCAATCCTCCTCCGAGTGGTGGTCTCTTCTGTTCTAGAGGTAGGAAACCCTCCTCACCCTGGCTTTTACCGGAAGCCTTTCTCTTATCAGCTGTTTCAGCGTGGACAGAAAATATTGAGAAAGTCAATCTTGGAGATCATACAGTACCATCTTTTTCTCTGTCCCTTTTAGAAGCAAGATAGAATCTATTTAAGAAATCTGACTATAAGGCTGAGATGTGCTTCAAAACACTTGACAGTAAAGGAGACCCTGACTTTACTGTTGCTTCACCATGGGGGTCTATTCCCAAGATCACTTCATGATCCAAGGTAGCTCCCCCTCTGTGGACACATCCTTACACTTCCCCATTAGCCAAGCATCTTCAATTGTCTACTGAGCACACTGTCCCTAGTCAGTTGCCTCTAGCTGCTAACCCTGATCTTCCTAGGAATTCCCATTCCTGTGCTCCCAGGTGGGAAACAAGGCACTGAACAGGATGGACGTGTAGCATGTGCAATCATGCTACCTTGAGTGTGGCTGTTCTATAGATACCTGCTGTACAGAGCTAAGAGCAGGTGATTGTTTTGAAGCACATCCCTATGATTTCTCCCCTCTCCATTAAGACAGGCTCTAGAAGGGCTCTAGGAGTGGTTTGTTTTTCCCCAAAGGGCAAATCAGTGTTTTTGTGAGGGAAGCAAATCAATGCCTGACTGTCATGAGTACAATCTTGAGCACGTATGTGGGCCCCTGGACATAATCATTGTGTGCCCTCCCCTCCAACTCACCCCACCTTGGGACAAACAGCAAGAGCTGAGACTCTCACCAGCTGGTCAGCTCTAGGGTTCATATCTGAGCAATGGACTTGAGTCCTTGTTGTCATCTGTCCCGCAGAATGACTGAGGAAAGGGGGTTGGGAGTGGTATCTGGAGGTGCTTATGGGAGGTTCAGCTGGGGCTGTCCCCTGCTGTCTCGTGGTCTGAGCTTTCTGGCCGGGGATGGTAGACACAGCAGTCCGGGAGAGCTGTGTGGGCATATTTCTACTGAAAGATACAGAGGCTGTCCTGAATGTCCCACCACACCACCCAGGGTCTGAGGTGGTTTCCTTCCCCAGTGCCTGGGTTATTGTCCTGTCCACTGCCACAAACCAGGGTGTCTCATTCCAGAACCTGTAGCTTCACATCCCTTCTCGATCACCTATTCTGCCTATACCTATCATCTGAACGGCCAGATCTAAGGGGAACAAAAATGTTTTCTCAAAATGTGACCAGCATCAAGTATGAGTCCCCTGGGTCTGCTTTTGGCCAGGCTGCCAGCTGGATGGCATGTAAACCAGGCTAGTTTGGGGGTGCTGTTAGAAAGTTCTATGTACCATTCCCAGGGATGGTCTAGGCAGAAACCTGAACTTATAAAGTAGGTTCACATAGCCCCAAAGGTCTTTCCCCCTGACCATTGCCCAGTAAGTCCCCAAAAGGAGGTAGCCCCCCTCTGGGGGAAGCTGCGTTTAATAAGCCAACAGCCTTACCATGTTGTGGACCAGGAAGAAACAGTGTGGAGTCAGCCTGTCAGCTCATTGTTCAGTAGCTTTTGTCAAAACAGCACATCACTGTCAGACTGCAAATAGTCTAGAAAGCTCTAATGTATGACATGGATCAGCTTCAAGGGCCACAATGGGCATGGCCAGAGTTAGCTGGTCAGTAACCTGAAAGTCAGATGACTTGGGGCTTAAAGTCCAAGTAGCGAATCTGCCAGTAATGGATTGAGGGGGCTGTCCACGTCTCATGCAGTGTATCCACCTCCAGATCAGTCGTGGGCAGGAATCTTAGTCAGGCATGCAGTTCTGGGCTCAATATCAGAAAGTCAGCTCTGTTAGCAGCTGACTCCATTTGGTCTCATCAGAAGAGGCCCTTGCCATGGACAGCTGTGTGAGAAACCCAGTTTTCTGTCTCTAGGATCTATATCCATAGTACACAGACAGGCTTATGTCTGAAAGAATCTTGAGGGTCCCATTCCAAGATATACTGGAGGCCCAGAGAGGAACTCAACAGATCAGTGTAGAAAGTGCTCTGCTCTGGTCTTGAACCTTTTCTCTGGCCCAGTGAGGCAGAGTTCCAGCTTGCCCCCAGGTTGTCTCAGCTCCAGGTTAGGGTAGCAGCCCCGTTAGGGCGATGGTGGTGGTGTTAGTAAAGAAACAAGACTCATACTCCAGTGACTTTGTCAAATGATCCATGTTACTAAGCGTAAGTACTAAGGCAGCATGCACTGCTTTGTAGAAGACTTAATGTTTTCTTCCCATATTCCTAGCTTCATCCAGCCCTAGAGAGGTAAAGGGAAGGCTTGTTCTCCCATCTCTGCTGCCCAGGTTGGAGAGAGATGTCATATCCAGTAAATCTCTCTCATCCCTTCTCCCATCAGCCACCAAACTTGCTTGGTGGTTTCTACGTAGATGATCACGTGATTTGTGGACAGAGACAGTTTTATTTCTTCCTTCCCAATTTGTATGCCTTCTATTTCCTTATTGTGCTAGCTAGGACTTCCAATGTGGCAAATAGGGGTGGTAAGGGACATCCTTGCCTTGTTCCTAATGTTAGGGGGGAAGCATCCTAATTTCTCACTGTTAAATATGTTATATAGAAGGTCCCCTCTATTCCTTGAGAGTTCCTATCGTGAATTGCTCACTTCAGCCAGGAGTGATATCCTTTCGCCCTTTGTTAAGGAACAGGGAGGGGGTGCTGGCTGCTGACTCTGCCTCTCCAGCACCAGATACAACCTTAGGGAGCTCCCATGGGCTGAGTCCCATTTCAACGCTGGCTTCCATGGCTTTGCCATTTATGTTTGATCTTAATACCCTAGGGCTTGTCTTCTAGGAAATGCTGGGTAGGACTTGGGTTTCTCTTTCTTTCTGATCAGCTCTGAGGGAAAAGTCCATTCAAATACTGATCTGCAGCATTTAGAGAACACGTTCTTTGTTGCCTATGTCAATAGCCTGAGTATTTTCCCATGAGCAACAGCATTCTCAAGTCAGGCCTGGAGAACAAGAGCAATAGGAGGGGGGGTCACGTGACCCTCATGCCAATCTGTACTCTTCTGTCATGCTTTGACTTCAAATATTTTCTCTGGATCATTCCCTCTTTAATTTAACCAGTTACTAGAGCTTCTAGGCATGTTTAGAATTGTGGCACAGAAGTGGAGACTTCTAGCCTTGGCATCCTGCAGATGGGTCCCATAAGGTTCTGTGGATCTACCGTGGCTGTCCTGAGTGGTCCTGGTGCTACTCATCACCCCTAGGGTCCAGGAGCGGCAGTTAGACCCAGGGTCTATGTTGCTCATAGGCTGTGCTGCTTGGAGCCTGCAGAGGGCAAAGTCAGATCCCACCTTAAGGCTGGGGATCCTGGCCTTGGCTTATATCTAGTTCTCTGCTCACCTTGATACCCTTTAAATCAATGCTGAGTGGTGTGTGGGTTGTATCCTTATCTTTTCCCATCTGAAGAACCTTCAGTATCATGGTCTTGAGTGTAGGGCCATTGGGGAAATGGTATAGGATTTTCCATGTATGTGTGGAGCTCCTTCCTATTCAGCTTGGTCCAGATTCCATTGTTAAACTGGAAGTCCCTGGACCCTAAGATAAGGGTAATGTAGATGCTTCTGTGAGTTCTTTATACCCACTCTGTGGACTGCCTGTTGACATCTAAGTCCTAGATGGAATGAATGACTCTTTAGGTATGACCCAGAACAATCCTGCCTATTCTGTTTCATAAGGAAGAGGCTCCATGGATCTTATGAACATCACTTCCTTTTTGGGAAAAAGTGACATCCAGCTGTAGCTTCCTAGGTTCTCTTTGCATAGGATGTGCTTTGTTTCTGCCCCACAAACCACTGAGGTGTGTAACACATGGTCTCAGGGAAGCAAGGCATATAAACTGAGTTATTTTATACCCTACTGGTCACATGAACAGCCCATGTAACCAGATAAATCAGGTGCAGACTACTGATCTATGCATTTTTAATAAAGGGTGTGGACAAGTTAGTATAGGATATCTCCAAGGTGTTTCACACTTGTAAGTCATTAGCTGTACCCTTCCCTTGGCCAAGGTCAGTGTCATAGTTCCAGGCAACCTTAGAGTAAGAATTACCACAGACCAGCTTCAAGTTAACCATATCCCTATATACCTTTCAGTCAAAATTGAGCACCACTTATATGGTGGCACAGCAGGAACAAGAATAAGTTGCTACCTATGTTCCAGTAGAGGCCACCCCCAAAATGGGGCCTGTGTAAGGTCATAGCTGGTGGGGGTCTCACATAACCTTCCCCTCATTGTCAAGCCCTCTGTCTCAGTTGTTCAGGCTGCTGTAACAGAAACACTATAGACTGGATGGCTTAAAACACAATTTCCCACAGTCCTGGAGGCTGGAAGTCCAAGATTAATGCACCAGCAGATCTGATGTCTGAGGCCCACTTCCTGGCTTGTAGATAGCTGTTTTCTCACTGCATCCTCACATGGCCTGAGAGAAGCAAGCTCTCTGGTATCCCTTCTTGTAAGGGCTCTAATCCCATTGTTAGGGTTCCACCCTTAAGACTTAACTACCTCTCAAAGGCCTCATCTCCAAATACTCTCAAATAGAGGATGAGGGTTTCAATATGAGTTTTGGGGACACAAACATTCTGTATCACTCTTTGTCAGGTGGACTTTCCCACACCGGGTGATGTTATCTTGTGAACACATTGTCCAGTGCTTTCAAGGGTGAATATTCATCTGGGAACAGCTCTGACGCTTTGCTTTTTTGAGGGACCAATGCTGGTATCTTGTCCTGGGAGCCCCAGAAGTCTGGGTAGTACCCTAGTCCTGAGCAGGTACAGCTCAAGGCAGCTGTACAGCAATATGAGATGATAAAGGGTGGAGACCTGCTTCAACTGGAGCTAAGGAGACTTACCCAGCAGGCAGTAGGACCTATCTGGTGGAGGTGGTGTTAATACTATCTGGTGCCCAGCATTAGCAGATACTTTCTGATACCAGGAAAGGACAAGTCATGCCTGATACCAGAATGTGCCTCGTACTTTGGAGATGAGTTTGGCTAAAATAGACTCAATGGGGATGGATAAGCTGATTCTCACTGCCCTTACATGTCATAGCAACCTAAAGGGCTATGAGTTTCTGTGGCTTAGTGGGGGCAGGTGAGTGTTTTTTAAATGGAAATATCAGATAACATGCCCTTTTCTGAGCCCCTACGTAATCTTTCAAGGAGTAACAGATCACAAACCAAACTCGGAATGTCTGTGCAGACTAGGTGGTCAATGAGGGGTGTCCTATATTCCTTGCACTGGTATTCCAGGTATATTCTCAACTGTGGCCCAAAGTGTCTGCAAAGCACAATGATAGCACATTGAGAAGATGTAAACTGAGGCAAACAGGTATCTTTCTAGGATAGTTATAGGTTTATCTAAGTGTTGTCATTGCTCTGGTTATATTTATGGACCCTCCATATCACACTAAATATTTCCTGGGCCACCCTTACAAAGTGGGGAGAAACTCAATAACTTGGCAAGGGCAAAGTTCTCTAGGAGCTCCATCCATTGGACCTGTTTGGAGATCCTGTCACCAAATGATGCCAAAGGATACAGTATGTTCCTTGGTCCCTGTAATTCTCCAGAAAGCAGACTTGGAGTGTAGCATGTGGGGTGTTCATTAGGGAGTGTCCTTGGGGACCCACACCTGTATAAGGAAGGGGTGAAACAGGACTAGATAGAACTTGAGCTACGATGCAGGCTGATAGCCTCAGCTGACCCCATGGGGGAGCTCTGGAGAAGAAACAGCCTGAGTTCTGACATGTTGGGCTGAAACCAGGCCTTGATACTCCCATCTCAGTCATGGGGTGTGGGCTGTTTCTGGAAAGGCATGATCTACAGTGATGTGGCTCTCTAGCTGAGGCCATCCCTGTTGGCTGACAGCATTCCCTCAGCTAGGGAGACAAGTCATTCCTTGAATCCTTGAAGGGGGAATCTGGGTGGTACATCTTGTCTACTATGGTCCATTCTTTGGGCTGTGTTGGATCCTACTTCACATACATTCAGGAAACAGTTCCAAGATTTGGATGGATCCCTCTTCCTGAGGGGGAACTCAAGAGCATTAGTGAGATAAGCCATAGTCTGTTCTAGCTGGTCTCAGGGTTATCACCTGTATTCACCATCTCTTGATGGTGACTCCTCTTTGTTCACCACCTCCACCAACCTGTCTTGAAGCCCATCTCCTTGGCTAGCACTTCTGTTGATCTGGTTGACTTGTGGCATAACTCAGACTCCTATCCCTGAGAAGTCTGCACCCCTGGTCACGTCCTTCTCAGGCTGATGTTGCTTGCTTACCGTATCCATTTACCACCACAATTAGGAAAGGAGTTCCAAGAAGTGCCCGTGTGGGTCACCAGATCAGCAAACATTCCTCCCTATCCCAGTCACAAATGGGCTCAGTAACTGTAGATTCTCCTGATCAGAGTCAAATATCTATGACAATGTGGTGACTATACTACTTGCCTGATGTCTGTTCACTGGACACAGGGAACCCAAAGTGTTCCCTAGAAGTATTCTCCCTTTGGATTCTGCAAGGTTAGAGCTCCTGATCCTGAAGGTACATGGATAGAAACCAGACATTTGAATGGGTAATTTGGAGTGATGGCAAGCAGGCTACTTCTGTTCTTGCCCCTTGGTGCCACATAGTCTAAGTGACATAGTACCATATAGAAGTACTTAAATCAAAATGCACGATGCATCCTGTAGGATGGTGTTCCATCCTTAGAATGCCTCTGAGAATGCCTGCCTGCCACAGGCACAGATGAGACCACTTTAACTCTCTACTGAGCCAGCAGCAGATTGGCATACTGTGATAATCGGTGGATTCCATTGTTATAGGCCATTCCTGCACCTTATTCACAGCTGCGGATGTCCTGGTCTGACGTGATGCTCTGTGGGATACCAGTAGGTGGGTTAAATGCTCTAAGCCCTCAGTTGGTGGTGCTAGCTAAGCACCTGCAGGCAGGAAATTCACATACTGGGAACGTGTGTTTGTCCATTAGAACCAAACGCTGGGCCTTACAAGGTGATTGTACTGCCCTGCAGTCAACTTTTTACCAAGTGGCCAGTTGGCCATCATGAGGAATGGTGCTGTACTCGGGGCTTGTGATTTTGTGCAGCTTCATTTCTCCCTGTTCTATATTGGTTTTGGAGGAAATATTGGGAGGAATATGGACCTAGGCAGCTGCCACTATCTTCAGCTACTCTCTCTTATCCTCTTTCAAAGCTAAGTTTTCTAACACAAGTATAGAATAGAGCTGCATTGTATAATCTATGAAAATGTTCTTAGAAAAAGACTGACAAGAGCCATCTGATCCATCTTACTAGTCCTGTTTCTTTTGGCAACTTTTGGTAACATCTTTCTTCACCCTCAAATGAGGCCACTTCTCAGGCTTCATAATCCTGACAATTTGGTCCAGCCCACTACCTCTATCTGCCTGAGGGCCATGGGGCTAACTATGGTGGCTTCCTGTTAGCATGGGTGACCACAATCAAGGCCTTATCTAGACTGTCTTAAGATGTGGACTCTTTATAGCCATACTTCCTCTGGAAGAATGACTTCAACACTTCAAAGCCTAAGATTCATCCCTATTTTTCAAATCAAATGGTAGATTCTTTCTCTTTAGAATTTCTCATGATTTTCTAGTACATTTGAGATCTCTGACTGCTATGTGGTATGGAGTTCACTACTGAGACTAGAAATTCCAGTTTCTCTTTGGCTTATAATGACTTCCAGTCTCCAGACCTGCTTACTTCCCTAAGGCTCCCTGACAGTACCAAATGACCAGGCTCCCAAGGAGTTAAATGTCAGCCAAGACTGGGTCTATTGAGACGGGGCTGATGTTAGCTCTTGTCCTGTATTGCTCATGAGTTCCTTCACCCTCCCAAAACAACCAGGGACCTCCCACATCCTTTGTGTCCTGGAATGGTCTCTAGCTCTGATTAATCCCTGGTCAATCCCTCCGTACGTTAGATATATGGTGAGCACTGATTTGGGAGCACTGGGCACAGTACCCACTTCCGAAGACTCCTGTCATCTTTACCTGTGAAGCAAAAGGAGATAGGTTCTTCTTCCTGCTCTATCCTAAGACCTGAGAGCTACAGTGCAGCAATGTCTCTCTGAGGACGTAGCATAGGGAAGAGGCCCTTCTCACTGTTCAGGTTGGACATATCACTGGATTGCTCTTATCTCCTATTGAGCCCTCATCAGTTGAGATTGCCTGGAAGCTTTGACCTTGGGGAGATCTTGTCAGTTTTTTCCCTTTTGTGGGGGCACAAGAAGTGAGCAGCACTGTTGCATAAAGGTCCAGCTCTTCAGTCACTAGAAGGGTCAAGTAAGGCATTTCCCTAAGTCTCACATCTCTAGCAGAGGCCAGCACCTGCCATACAACTTTTCTGGAGGCAATTGCCTATCTTCATTTGCTTCTTCCCCAAGCAAATAGGTTCCTCTTTGAGGTGGCTTTCATGTGAAAGATGACTTCTTGAGGTCCCTTCAGAATAAAGACCCCCTTACGAAGATGGTAACATCAGCTCCATTGAAGTTTCATAACTCAAGCTAAACGTACATAGTGGCCAGTTTACTTTATAGTTCAGGAATTGACTCCTTGTTTTCCAGGCCCCTTTGACACTTAAAAATACTCAATGGTCTTGAGATCCTTGAGGGGCCTGTCTTCCCAAAGTAAATCTGAACTATGGAAAAACATTTGTCCCAAATAACTAGGGTTTACTGATCTCTGACCCTAGATCATCCTGAGAATATGGGAAGACTGGATCTTTTAGAGTATGTCCTGTCACTTTCTTGTAAAGTTCTTTTACAACCTAAAATGTTTCAGGTGAGTTTCCTAAACCACAGGGTCCATAGCTTTTACAAACATTCCCACTTCCCCTTAGTGGCTAACCTGTGGGATGTGTGCAGCTAACCCTGTTTAGCCTGGTGGTACTTGGTGAGCTTCCGGTCATTGTGTCCTTAATCTCAGGGTTGGTCTATTTGATCTATGAACACAGAAGACAAAAGGTTCACTTCCATTTTGCCTATTAGAAGCTCCTGGGCTTGTGAACATATAAACAGGATTATCTTCATTATCCACAATGATGGAAGCGGGGATAGAACTAAGATTTTATAGCCATCATTGGTTTTTCAGAGCCAGGTTCCATTCCACAATGGATGGCTTGGATAGAAAGTCTGTGTTCCTCAGGGTCTGGAATGGTTACTTTTTCTCTTCAAAAGAAGGCACAAAATCATGTGCATACTCAGAGGCTTTCCAGAAGGCAGGATGTGACACTGGTCGTTTTCAGTTAATTTAGGGACATTAATCACAGGTAACTGCTAAGGAGAGGTAGAGGGTGTCCTTATGAAATGGTCATGCACTACTGTAAAGGTTCCCAAAGGTGAGAGAAACTGTGGGTATAGGTGATTATCTGACCTGTAGGTACACTCCATGGCCCAAGATGAAATCTGGGGGGGAGAGAAGCTTCTAGCTGGCAACGGATTTCCTATTACTTAGGAATTCTTGGCCCTCAGCTGTCCAGTATCGGATAGGAGCTGATTGAGGGTTTGGGAGGGTGATGCCTTTAAAGGGCCCACTTGTTCCTGCTCACCAGGAAGTTCTATGAGCTTTGGTGACCTGGCAAGAACATCAGCTCTCCCCTTTCATGATGACTGGCATTTTATTCTTGAAGTTAGGGTGAAAAGAAAGCAATGTGAATGCCATTATATAGCTCTTAACAGTACAGTATCTTTTTACCCATGCAAAACTTCAGAAGTATTTGAGAGGACTGAATAATTGAATATCTTCCATCTTTGACTCCTAAATCTTCCAAAAAGAGGTTTACAAGTAACTCTGACTTCCAGTGTTTACTAGCTAAAGTCACTTGGCCATCCCTTTGGGTTTAGTATGATCAATGAATTCCAGAGATAAACATCATGCCTTGCCCAGAAATGTCTCCTGAACGTTTGTTTAGGTTGTTCTTTTTTAGATCTCTAAAGAACCTTATAAACACTTGGGTAACACTGCATTGCTTGTCTTGTTGATATTCACGAAAATCAGGCCAAATGCTACACCTGTGCATTGGATCTTAGCGCTTCTCTATTTGTATTTCTACTAAAATCTGTAAAATTGCAATTTCATTTGAACTAAGATCTTTTTCATTTTTGATTACTTCAATTATAAGGGACTAGTCAGGTTTTTAGATGTTATAATGAATAATCCTATAATTGGAAACTCTCAGTGTTAAATATGAAATAGAAGCTATGTGAACAGCTTTTTCAGATGTTCTGTTTTATTCATGATTACTAAATATGGAAATTCATGAGCATGAATGTCTCCAATGTTAGATCCAATATCTCTGATAGGGGCTGCTTTCTCCATTCATGTAGGACTCAGATCTCACAATCAGCCTTGTCTTTGTTTAGTCATTGAGACAGTTTCATGCTTATAGCCATCAAAATATCTGGGGTGAGAAGAAATACCAAATGGTATTACTGAGAAGCGGCGGTCAGTGTGATAGGACCAAGGAGGTGATATCCTAGAAGTCAACTCTAGAAAGTAGATCCAGAGAAAGGAGTCAGTCATGTCAGGTGCTGCTGATAGGTGAAACAAGAATAATGCATGGACATGACGCTTAGTTTTAGCAGTGCTAGAGGAATTTGGGGTCCTAGGAGGAAAAACTTGACTCACTGAGTTTGAGAAAAAGGATTAAGTTTCAACAAAAGGATAAAAACTAGGTATGGTGAACTAGACAACACTTCAGTAGCATGTTATAAAGGTGAGCACAGAAATAGGGTGGTAGCTAGAGGGATGTAGTATCAAACAGAAGGGAATGATAAAGGTAGGGGCATAGGTTGGTACCCTTTGAGCCCTCCAGTGGAGTCATTGGCTCCATGTGTCATTTAGGCATGTGGAGAGCTTTGGCAGAGGGAAGAAAAATATGCCTCTTACCACTTGTATCTTGGCCAGTTGCCACATGCCTTTCCCAACATGGCATTTGTCTTTATTCCACTAGGATACTTCCCCTGCACTGCTACCAGCAATGATCATGGGTTTGGATTGACAACCAAATTCAAGATACAATAGGTTAAAGTTTACTAAGCATTTTAGAAGGTACATTTAGAAGAAATAAAGCATGCATGACACTTTCAGTGGAAAGGTAGCAGCTACCTCTAGTCACTCACTTTGCTCCTTTATCCACTTGGGGTGTGTGGCTGCTGTGGTCAAGGGTGAAGGTACACGTGATCCACCTTGATAAGAGCAAGCCAAGGCTGCCATTCTCATCGACTGACTCTCCTCACTGAGGCCCAAGGCTCGCGTACTGACTCCTCAATCTCCAGGCCAGGTGTGGTCTGCAGAACAGGTGTTTCACAGTAAATAAGACTTAGCAGTCCATAGTTCCCAAGAATGTGGTGCTAGAAGACAGACCCAGACAGGCCTGTCTTCCATGTCAACTTAGACCCTGTGTCAGAAGAGATCCACTAGATATGTAAGCACCAAGATCTATGATCTGTGGTAAAAGGTACATCAATGAAGTGGAGAAGGCCTTGGGATCCTTGTAGATCAGGGGCAGTTTGAGACTACCTCACAAATCTAGATCTTTGCATGCAATATTGGTGCCTTTGGGTGAAAGGATGGGATGAATGGGGCTAAGGCTGGGACAAATCCTTGAATTACGTATCCAGCACCCAGACTTGAGGCTTCAGTATCTGGAACTGTTGAGTTTAGGTAGAAGCTGCTATGGCTTCTGGGAAAGACAGACTTTGGGAAGTGTGGCCACGGTAATGTGCTATCAGTCCTTCATGGGGGCTGGTGGGTGACTCTGCCTGAATGCTGCTCTCCTTGAATAACTCTTGGGAGTCACCTTCCTAACGTAGCAAAGCCTTCTTTCTCCCTGGAAAGGGAAGACTTACCCTGTGTGTGATGGGCTCACTACCAAGTCAGTCACTTAGCGGGCATGTAGTCAGCATAAAAGCCCCTGTAGCTCTGGGACTGGGGGCCCTAATCCCAGCAACTTGCTGGCACGGATGAGCAATGAGAACCATCTGCATAGACAAAATACCTCTTAGATGTTTAAGCATATGCTTTAGAAAATGTACAAAAGGACACATGGGTATTGATAGGAATCTCTATTCCAGTAACTGGTTTTCTCTCACTTGAACTCTAAGTTCAGTAGTGCCACAGGCTGCAGGCTCAGGAGCACTTCCTGCAATAAAGACCTGGGGTGTAGACCTGAGTAGGACACAGCACTTCTGTTTTAATTCATAAATAACATGAAACCCTACATAGGTGACCCTGGAAATCTCCTGTAGTATCTGTCACCCTCCAGAGACCAGGCTGGGGGCCAACAGAGCCAGAGGCCCTCATATCCTCTCACCAAGGCTATTCTGAATTCCACACATCAAACTATTGAGTCCTTGCGGATCTGGGCACAGTGGTAAGCTGCTCAGATCCCACACCAACAGTGGAGGACTTATTGCCTCTGCTTCTGGAAATGCTGTTGGTAGACAGCCTCAGGTGTGAAACCTCCACCATGCTTGCCTTGACTGAAGAGAGGTAATGACCCGTTAGTTTCAGTGCCTGATCAGTATGATGGCCTGGACCTTTCACCCTAACTAAAAACAACCTGAAGGGCCATCCCACTTGAATGCCGTGTGAGGTGGGCTGAGGTCTCCAGTGAGACTATGTCAGCTCAGTGCCTCCCCTGCCCTATCCTGCTTCCTTCCCTCCACAGGTGTTGACCCTAAAAAACATGGTCCCCAGTGAGTAAGCATGGCATGGCTTCAGAGGCAGGCTGAGATGTCCTCAATCTTGTTTCATGTCTCTGCCTACTAGTTGACTTATTGGTTACTAATAATGAAAATGTATAGATTGTGACAACTTGCCTTTCCTTTCATGCAGAGTAGACAAAATGTGCTACCTGAGGGCTTCCAAGTTGCTAATGGTGGCATACTCTGCAGGCCCCATCCATACCCAGGTTTGTACACTTCTTCAGTTAATCAGAAACATCCCAGAGGCCATAGGTGGGTTGAGAGAGCTGGCAAAGCAACAGAATTTACCATGGGATTCTGGGTTATCTGCTCATGAGATACTGTACCTTCTGGAATTACTCAGAATTGGCCCTCATTTTATGATGCAAAATCATGGTGCTTGCCTAACTTTGTAACTGGAGCTACCCATGATGGGTTTTGGGTGAGCCACCAAATCTCTTGGTCATATGATATCCTATTGCTGGCTTTGGCCTCTAGCAGAGTCCAGCAGCAAGCCAGAAACTCCTACTCAGGAGAATAGGACAAGAACTTACTCCAATACCTTAGATATCTGGATTGTAGTTTTCTTACTGTGACTGGGTATGGCACCATATGTCAGACAACTCCAGTATGAGTATGCTATATCATAAGGCCCAAGTGGCAGGACAGCTTGTACCTGCTGTCAGCTCACTCTTGTTCTAGGTTCCACTTCAACTTGGCAGTTTATGGATTACCTGGTAGAGGGGTCTGAGCATCACCCTAATATGGTCTCTCTTGCCTCCACAAGTCTAAAAATATGCACCAAGCATTGGGCCACCTACTTCCTGGTGGATAGGTACAATAACTTATCACTTATTGTGGAAGGAATGTTCTGATACACCCAGGCCACTGGTGTGGCAGGCCTGAACTTCTGAAGGGTGGTTATTTCCTAACCCGTTACTCAAATTTTTCTAATAAAATAATGGCCCTCAGTGTTGTAGAGCAGTATGGTATCCTGTGGGATAAAGACAAGATCCTGTGGACTCCATTGTGATAGAGGATGGTTGGTATAACCATGAACTCAGTGAAGGTATACTGTTGTCCATGCCAAGTGAAGTATGCCTCTGAAAGTAGCCCTTGCTAGTCCACTGTCTTTTGTCACATTGAAGTTAAGGTTTGGCAGTATTTTCTTAAAGGATTAAGAATGTTTTTTAGTATTCTTTGCTTCGACACTCCTTGCCTTCTCTATTTTCTAAAGTATGGCCTTCTAAACGTCTCTTTAACCAGTGTTACCCCTTGCATTTGCAAGGATGACTACAGCAATGTTTAGGTATAAGTGTAGTGGACAGATTAGGATGTTCTACCCAATATTAGATCAACATCTGTAGGTTTCCTTCATTGACTTTAAGTTATATTATAAGAATGCTTAACATGAGTTCTACCTTCTTAATGAATTTAAGTACACATGCAGTAGTAAGTATAGTTACAACTCTAGAACTTATTTATAACTAATCTCTAGAACTTATAACTGAAACTTCATGCTCAGATAGCTCCATTGGCTTCTCTAGTGGTTTCTTGGTAACTCATGATATAATAGGACCTGAGGGAATTGGAAGAGCACCCCCACCATTGTCTGCTACAAACTGCAGAGCTCATTGCCAAGTTCATCCTTGCCTCAAAAGGAGCAGACATCTATAGAGTGGAGGTTCCTTGTTGGCCCTGCTTTTGAGCAGGTAGTGGCTGGCTGGTGCTCAGACTTTCTACAGTGGAATCATATGTCTCAATTATGTTGGATTGGGAATCTGAACACTGATCTCAAATTGCTTGTTTCCAGAAGTTCTCTATGCACGCCATTAACATGAAGTTTTCTAAATCTCAACAGTAGAACGTCTTTTTCTAGAAGCCAGCACAGAAGCAAGATCTGTGCTTCCTGGTGATCTGGTACTTTTTCCCCTATACTTTGATATGAAAATGACTCCATGGTACTAGAACCATCTGTACCACCTTTAAAAAATATATCTAGAAACCTACATAATATGAATGGATCTGAGTATTGTAAGCTTTCTAATGGAGACTCCTGGAAATTGCTGTTCATTAAGATACATCTATATATTCTGAGACACTGTCCCAGTCCAAACCTGGGGTCTTATCACTTCTGATGTCAAATATCATGGGGCAGCAGCTGCCAGCATCCTGTCTTGGAACTCTAATGTGGGATTCTGTGGGTGAACCCACTCAGTTTTACGAGGACAAGTAACTTAGATGGCCCAGCTTGAAAACCTGAGTCAGAACTTGATTCTCAATGAAGATCTCAAACATTAAAAAAGATTCAGCAGGAGATGGTTATGGGACAGAGCTCTTAGTCTAGAGTCTTTTATCCTTAATGTGCTGGTGATGCTCTTAGTGACGAGCATATTGAGCAACTGGTAGCACTTGTGGGCACAGGTTTCCAGTTAGAAAGCAGTGGGAAATGAGGCAACTCCAATGAGTATGTCCCTGAACTTTTCTTTGAACCAACTTTGTTTTATGGGGAAAGATTGTGTCTCATAACCCCTCCTAGATTCCAGAAACATGGGTCACTTCTTGTCCTGTTGACTCTTCTTCCTGTTCTATGGTCCATTTACTTTGTGTCTTAGTTCACTTGGGCTGCTATAACAAATACATTAGACCAGGTAATTCATAAGCAACAGAAATCTATTGCTCAGTTTCAGAGGCTTGGAAGTACAAGATCAAGGAGCCAACAGGTTTTGTCTGGTGAGGGCAGGGCTTGCTCTCTACTTCAAAGATGGCACCTCGTTGCTGTGTATCCACATGGTAGATGGGGCAAACAGGGTCCCTCAAGCCTCTTTATATGGGTGATAATTCCACTCATGAGGGCTGTCTCATAACCTAATCACCTCATAAAGGTGCTACCACTCTGGGGATTAAGTTCTATCATCTGAATTCTAGAGATACAAACAGACCCTAGCACCGTGGGACCCTAGCATGTTCTACTGTTTTGAGATTTAGAAAAATCACTTATTTTTACAGTATAGAGAACTTCTGGAAACAAGCAATTTGAGATCAGCATTCAGATTCTCAAATTCTGTCTTGCTGTCAAAACAGCCTCCTGGGAACACATGGCTCCCACAGAAACAGCTGTTTCCATAGGTCATGGTGACATTGGGCCTTGCCATTTGGGGTAGAGAACCAGGAGCTTTGCCCAAGGGCAGAGGATGGATGGCTCGGCTCAAGAAAGAATTTGTCCTTCCTGACTTTTTGTTCTGGTACGTGTCCATAGATTTCAGTGGGTATTCTCTCCAGAATATATTAAGGCAGTGAATTATTCTGAACATACATATTATAAACTCTATTTGCATGTGCTTAAAAACACTTGGGAGTCTTACATGAATTTTAGTTTGGGTTCAAAGAATGAGCATTTACAGATAGTCTTTGAGTTCTAACACTGAATTCAAACAGCTTGTTCTGATCCCTTGTCTTGCATTTTGTTCATCTGTGATTCTCTTTCATTTACACTCTGCAGATACTTTCCAGCAAACAATGGGGTTTGGCTATTTTCCACCTTTTACCCTTCATGGGAAGATGAGAGTGGCTGGTCATAATTCCATTTAAGTGTCTAGAGACAAGGGTGTATCTTAGGACATTTCTCAGTCTACCACTACCCTAGGTCACGTTGCGGGAGAGGTTCTCATTCACCCTTTTATTCCAGTACCACGGAATGTTGACTCCTATCCTGGTGTAGTGGCCCTGAGCAGGGGTGAGTTACACTGCTCACTGACTCATGTGTAATTCTTAACTTCTGCAAAGTGACACTTACTGGCGGGTCTGTTACCTCTTTTGCTATCACAGGAAGGAAACCAGCTAATGTGCCTAATGTCCCTTCTCCAATAGGTCCTCAGTAGCCCTTGAGTGAAAGGGTCCTATTTTATAGACAGAAACCTTACCTGCCTAGATGAAATGTTGGGAAACCTACCAGTCCTCTATTACAAACAACTAAAATCAATAAAGAAGTTACTTATAAAAGCCAAAACTTCTCATAGTTAATATGTGGTAAATAACCCTTGTGTTTATTCCCAGAATCAATACTTTAAAATTATCTACAAAATGAAATAGCTGAACTGATCATGTTTCTCAGAAGCATCTATTTTTGTACCATTTAGCTGCTAACTTCATCTTTGCATGGGCAAAAGAATGCTGTAGATTCCCACGTTATTTCCAGGAGATACGTGGCATTTGGCAGTGTCCAGAGGGCTCATGTGCCAGGCCCGTCCCACTCTCCAGCCTCCTGTGGGCCAGTCGTGCCTGGAAAAAGCCAGTGCTTGAGGATGAACCACAACTCAATGTAGCAGTGCTGAACAAGATGCTCTCAAGGAATGCATGAGTCACTTAGCAAACACTAAATTGCAATAGTATATAAGAACTATTCATTCTCATGCTCATAGGCCTGTGGGTTGGTAGGGGAAAACTGCTTACGTGTGCTCCTGAGATCCAAATATGTGTACGGCAAAATTCCACTGAGGACTTCGAAACAGGGAGGTGCTCTTTTGGATTCACCCTAACTTTTTTTTTAGCATGCTCTGTGGGAGAGAACAGTCCAATTGCTTGAAACAGTCAAACTTTACACAAGGAGGAACTTGATGCCCCCATACCACAAATGAAGCCACACTGAAAAGAACTTCTTAGTTATGAATGCTTCCTAGAAATTACCCTTGGTCCTGCTCACTGAGGAACCTCCTTTTTTGTGGATACTAATGTGCTTAACTGGCTGCTGCTTACTGGAGAGATCCTAAGGAAGAGGCGTTTGAAGGAAACATTTTTCTTCACTACTTCACCTGCTTTCTCAATTTGCTCTTCCACTGAGAGGAGGAGGATGGCTATTCCTCTCCCACCCAAGTGGTCAGTGAGGAGATGTGGCTGCGTGAGCTTATGTTCACTCTCATTCTCTCTAGCACTTTCTGTGAGGGTAGAAATTAGAAACTGATTTGAGGAGACCATAAACTCAGGGGCCAAATTACCCCATGTGCTTGTGTCTGACCATAGAAATTGTTATAGCCAAGATGTGTGCTCTTGCATCCTGTCTCGTTTTGTACTACAACTGAGCTAGTTAAGGATGGGAGGGCGGGACAAGACAGGGAAATCTTCACCTGGGTTATGTTTTTGTTGATCTGGAGGTCTTAATTCTCCATCTCTGAAAGATAGCTTCACTGGCTATAGAACTCATGCAAGTCTATCTCTCAACACTTTGAGTGCTACCCTATTGTCTCTCATCTCCATGGTTTTTGAGAAGACAGCAGTCAAACCTATCAAGCATCCTTTGTATGTGATGAATCACCTGCTTTCCAGGTTCTTGTCTTTCAACAATTTTGCTATCACATGTCTAGCTGTAGATCTGAGTTCATCCTATTTGGCCCTCATTGAACTTCTTGGATGCATAGGTAATGTTTGCCACCAAACTTGGAAAGTTCTCAGCCATTTCTCTAAAAAAAAAAAAAAAAAAAAAAAAAAATTTCTGCCCCCTTCTGTCTTCTGGGATGAATATTAGCATATGTTGGTAAACTTGGTGTCTCACATGTTTTAGGATCTGTCCAATCTTTAATTTCTGTTCCTCAGACTGCATAATTTCAGTTGGCCTATCTTCAAGTTTGCTGATTCTTCTGCCAGCTCAGATCTGCTATTGAGCCTGTGTAATGAGTTTTTAATTATTGTATTTCTCAATTCTGGAACTGCTATATGGCTTTCTAAAATTCTTTTACTGCTATTCTTAGACATTGACATCATGTTCCTTTAGTTCTTAGACATGACTTCATTTACTTTGAAGGTATTTTAAAAAAACTAATCTAAAGTTTGTCTAATAAGTCCAATACCATGGCTTCCTCAGGGATAGTATCTATTTACTACATTTGTCTCCCATGTTATGGGACATACTTTCATGTTTCTTTGCATGCCTTTTTGTTATAGTAGGTATGTTAAATAAATCAACCCTGGAGATTCTCCTACCCCCAGGGTTTGATTTAGTGACTTTTCTAACTAGTGACAAAGTCTAAGTCATGTGCAGCCACTGAAGACTCTGGTTATGTTACTAGACACCTAAGGATTGGACAGATACTGCCTTCTTGGTCCAATACTTTGAACCAGTAAGTCTCCAGTTGTGGCCAAGGGTCTCTGTCTTGGGACACGTTCAATTATCCAGTTGCAGCTTTCCCTTAGCCTGTGCCTCCTGATATGCAGATCCAGAAGGTCAGCCAGAAGGGAGAGAGGAGGGGCTTCTCGAGTATGTCCTAGGTCCATGCACATGTACGTGGTCTCCTAAAGTCCCAGAAGCATATTGGAACACTTCAAAACTCCCTGTGAACATCTCATCCTGTGATCTCTAAGTTTTTAGTTGGCTTCATATTTTCCCCAAACAGTAATACTACCTCGAGCATCTGTGACATTAAGCAATTACTGCCAATTTACTTATTTACGTATTTTCTTCACAAACACCAAGAGGATTGGGCCGCTTTCAGTGAGTTCTAAATTGGGTCAAGTAAAGACAATCCTGAGAAAGGGGCTTTCTACCAGGAGGTGCCAGACAGGTCAAATAGCAGGGTTTTCTATGGAGGTCCAAACCCAAACTGTCCCCAACAATGGCTCATAGGCTGCTGGTTTTCACAACTACTATGGTTGTGAGGCTTTTAGTTTTTGAGGGTACTGAAGGAGCTGGGGAGAGGAAGAGTAGAATAAGGCAAGTTAAAATGCTGCAAACTCAGTGTTCTTACTAAGCATTGGCCATTTTCCTTGAATAAACACTGGATTGTTGCAAGTACTTGGCTAATTTCCAGAGTACTGAAAAAGTTTCTTTAACAATTTGTCAGTGTTGTCATTGCTTTTATATAGGAACAGACTTTTGGAGGTTCTTAACTCTGCCATTCTGGAAGTACCACTTCTGCTGCGCTAGCACTATAAGGAGAAATTGTTCCAAAGCTTCCTTGCTTTGCCTTCTGACCACAGGTTTGCATGTGTTGGTAGGAGATGTAAGTTGTCTGTGACTCAACTGGATATGGCTCAGGTCAATGTTTCACCCTCATCTGCCTGACGTTCCTATTCCTTGCCAGAAGGAGTTCCTTTTCATCCCCAAATACTTGGCATGATCAAGGTTACTTTCACCATACACTGTAGCCCTGGAAGAGATTAGCACTCAGATTTACCCACAGAAAATCGTCACTGAATATTAATTACATAGGAAGTATTGGCTGTTGCTCTGGGTCACTCAAGTCTTTCCCCAAGGTTCCCACACATTTGGTTCTCATGTCTAAGACTGTCTCAAGGGCAGCATGTTGAAAATTAACTGAGGAAGCAAAGGACTGAATGCAGAAAGTCCGGAACCAGATGTCTCCGGGAAGTTTTTTTGATGCTGTTGGTAGAGACAACTGATCCAGACAGGCTGAACAGCATTCCCATCAGAGTCAACACTGTCACCTGGGAAGACAGGCCCACCTGAGACCTGGAGCAGACCATGTCCAAATTCTAAACCCATTCCTGTCACCATGATACCACACTGGGCTTAACTGATTTCAGTGGGGCAAAATCACGAGCCAGGGCTAACCATTGAAAATGCAACCATTTGGATATAGCATATCTTCTTGGTCCTCAGTGATGAGACACCATTGTGTGCCTGGGCTACTATGTCCAGACTCCCCCCACAGAAGGGGTCAGATGAATTCAGCCTAGATAGTTTTCCTCACAAAGAGTTTGAGGCTGCTACATAGCACCATGGGGATGAGATTTGAGGTTGAAATTGGTTCTTTATGTTCTGAATCTTCCTCATATCAGTGCTATCAGCTGTATGCTGTCTTCTATGGAGGACTGTCTCAGTGTCTTCTGTTTGCAGCTCCTATCAGTGGAGTCCAGGATGGTTCCAAGATGTGCTTTGTGCCTGAAGCTGAGCAGCCTCCTGATATCATCTTGGTGAAAGCCCAGGGGCTAAACACTGAAGGGAAGGGAGCTTTCAGTGGGATGCAGGCAACCAGCATGGTGCTGTCCTCCACAGCTGTGCCAAAAACAAGTAGGCACAGAATGTGGCATGGAACATGCCCAGGCTGTCATGCTTGCCCTATCAATCACTCCAGAAGAATGCTAGCCACGTGGGTTCTCCTTTCAGAGGTAGCATGGGCTCTGTACCTGCTACAGCAAGGCTATGAGGATTTCCTAGCCGAGTTCCCAGCATCCATCCTCTAGTGATGGTGGCTTTTCCTTTCTCCCGGGAAGAGATTCTTTAGCTGTTATATCCCATTCAGTCTTGTCTCTGTTTAAGCTTCCTGGAAACATTGACCAGAATCAAATGTCTCTGAGCTCTGATAATGGGAGAATATTTTACTTTCACTGGATTCTAAGGATTGTTTAACTTTCTAAGCCTCATTTAAAAAAAAACCCACAATGAAGCATGCATTGTCTAAAGATCTATAATTAGATCGACCCTTAGATGTGAGATTTTGTAAATCATATGCTAGAAGAAATCTACAACTCACTTGTTCATTAGGACGAAATGGCTTCTCAGGCTGTAGGTTTCTGCACCTGCATGACAGTCAGTTAGTGCATTTCTGATAGTACACACCTTGCTCTTAGTGCTTAGGGAGAGATGTAATCTATTCTCTAACAATATCTCTTCATTTAAGCTTGTAGAGCTAATTTTCAATGGAATCTGAGCAGTCTGTGCTTGTTTGGTGGGAAGAGTTTAATTCTGACATGCCACCTTCTCCTTAGGCTTGCGTGCCTTGCAGGGAGACCTGGACTGGGATGTGATCCTTTCCCACTCAAACTCCCATGACTGAATCAGGAAGGAAAGGCTGTGTTAAATCCTGTCTTGCTTGCAATTCTTGGTGGAGCCTAACCACGGGTATGTGGCTGGATAGATACTGTCCTAATCCTCCAAGGGTTGTGCTTCCAAAGCTATTTTGTTGGGGCTTTTGTCCAAAATGGTGTGAGAGCCTGGGGAGAAGTTGTGACCATCATCTGAGCTCCTGCTGGATGAGCCTTTGTTCTTTCAACCTTGCATGTCTGATACTCCTGTTCCTTTGTCTGCAAAGTATTTCTTATCTCAGAACACTTGGGACAATCCAGATGAGGTTTTCTATCTTCTAACTCCCCAGGAAGAGATTTGGAACCAATTTAGGCAAGAACCCTGGTGGTGGTTGGTTACGTGGGCAGCATGTATCGTGAGCCTGGTCACCAGGGTCTCCTCCCTGAGATTCCCACATCTGTGGCTCTCTGACCTCAGTGTTGGGTTTTCTTCCCTTTGGTGTGAAGGGCTGAGGTTAAGACCTGGTGACTTGAGTCTCAGTGTCTACCAATGGGTAAGTGGCATGCAGCCAGAGCTCCGCTGGTCTCGGGTGGAACTGCAATCTTGGTTGTCTAGAGAACTTCCCACAGGTGTGTCCTCCTGGATCTGACATTCCTTAGTGTGGTGAGCGGGTTGACAGAAGACTGAGTGAATGTAAAGCTAGAAATATGCTCTGCTTGACTGACTTGTGCAAAAATAAGGTCTGCAGGCTAGTAGATACCAGGAAAGTCAGGTGCCACGTGAATAGTGCTAGGCGCTACAAGCAACTCAGTGATTAGGCAGTTGCCTCTTATGCTTCCTTATTGAAGCTGCTATATCCAAAAGTCCCAACTGAGCCTCCTGGAGTAAGATCTTGCATTATTTCAGGAGACGGATTTAAGGTTTTTCTGATTCTCCCTCAGTGGTCACGGCTGCTTCAGGAATAACGAGATCAGAAACCTCTAACACCTGGATATTCTAGTTTTCCTTGTGTCCATACAATTGCTGATAATCTTGAAATACGCTTTTAGTTCCAGACTGAGGATAAATCAGCCCTGATTTTTAAGACTGAATCTGAATCAAAATCTATAGTCACTAATAATACTTCATGCTGATATAAATCACTTTCTGAATATATAAAGTTGGAAGTGTTCATTTACCATGTGCTGTTTAGTTCTCTAACCCAGACTCAGGTGAGCCATCCACACAAAGCAGGATCCCTAGATATCTACACCTGCCCAGTGCTGTGGAGGGGACCCTATGACCTAAATGCTGGAAGGTCCTGAGCCATCCTCTGAACTGGGGGAGAGTAGATCCTGGGGAAGGAGTTGAGCTCAAAATGAAAACATTCTGTCTCGTATCTGCTTTTCTTCTATAATTCAGAGCAGTGACAACCCAAGGGGTAATAAAGTTTGCTGCTTCCCAAAAATTCAGACTCAAGACTCCCCTCTCCAGGTCCTCAGAAATATGTAGGACTTCCAGATTTGACCCAGGGTTCCTTTAGGATGTTTCTGATGAACACCCCAGCCCTTGTCTTTGCACAATATATTATGCTCGTTGAGCTTGTTCCAGTGAATACTTCCATACCCCACATCATGAACGTGGCCCTTGCGTGAGGCTCTCAGGGAATCTCACTGGTGTTGGGTGTTGGGGGGGCAATTCCTGGGCTGAGCAGAGTCTGACTAGGTGATACTCATGGGTCTGCATCCAGTGTTAATTCCTGTCCTAGTGGGCCCAAGGCCTTTTATAACCATAAGAATCTCCAATCTCAATGTAGGAGGAATTTATGCAGGCTAGGCTCTGCCAAAGTATGGGACCTTAAGCATCTCATGGTACACTTTACCTTGCGTCCAATCGAATGCCATCCTCTTGTGTATAGTGAACAGAGAAACGTTCTGGGTAGAACAACAGGGAAGATGTTGAGTTGTACGTTCTGGGTTACTACCTTACTACCTGATGAAGGTCCTGCGGTATGGGCTTTTATTATGCAGGGACATGATGGGTAAGCAGCAGGTGGTCATGCCATCAAGAGCTCCCAGCTCTTCCCTCAGGAAGAGCCCTGCCTGGCAGAGCCAGCTCCAGAACATGAGCCACCACCTGAGGAAGGAATTGCATGGTAACCAGGTGCTGTAGGACATTCCCAAGTCTCAATCCACCTGGTAAAGCAGCAGGTAGCACCTCAAGGTGAGAATCCTAAGTCTGCCCTGTGTTGTCTAAGAAAGGTCTTTCCTGAGACTTTGTTGCTCTGACATCAGTCATTTCCAGACTTAATCATGAACATCTGAAGGAAAAACAGTGGAAGACAGGAGTTCTGTGGAGGTTCTAATATCAGTATTCTTATAAAGAATGAGCAGGAATTCCTTCCTTCATCAGAGTTAAGTTAGGACTCAAACACCCCACCCATGTTACATGCAAGTGTCATACCAGTCCTTTAGATCTTAAAATATGCCCTCTATGACCAGTTGTAACACATGAAGGAATATCATAAGGACCAGGAAAATTCTGGAGCTAACAGACAAGAGCATCCATTGAGGATTCTGACTTCAAGTTGCCCTGTGTCCAGTGAGCAGCTCTGCAGTGACAGGTGCTTCCTCAGGTTTCATCCTGCATGTTCTCATTCCTTCTAGCTGATCCATCCCTCCAGGATAACTCCACAGCCTGAAGCCAGCAGACTCCTCGGCCCAGCCCCAGAGACAGAGCCCACTGTAAACTTCAGACAACCGGCTCCAGGTTCTGACCCTCAATGCCATGAGGACTTGGCCCAAGTGCCTGTGCATGGAAAGAGCTAAAGACCAAGCCCTTCCTTCATGACTAGATAAGGAATAGCTGCCTTGTCAGTTTTAGTAGGGCTGGTGCACCAGCCCAATCCTTTGTGCCCCTGCCTTACTGGGGGTATCCAAAGCTAAGGAGCACTAAGGAAATGTGGTTTCCTCTTCCCACCTATAGACCCCAGAGAAGGGATGCGCCTCCCTGATGTCTGGGTACTGATGTGTCCTCAGTGTCGAGTATACAATCTTTATCCTGGTGGAGTTCTGTTTTGCCTCTAGGCTGGGGAGCAGATCATGGACTCTGAATCGCTGACCTTCTAAGGAGCAGGTAGTTCCTTGTGAAATGAAACCACCACAGCAGACCTAAGATAGGTCAGTGGTCAGTGCAGCATCTTAGAAATTCACCCAGAGGAGGTGGAGAGCTGAACGTACAGCGTGTGGTATGGCAGCTTCTGCCTTTCTCTTTTGATACCTTTGGTATGAGCTGGATGTCTTAGTGCCAGAAAGTCTGAGGACAGTTGTCAAGGTCAACAGCACCTTCTCTGGGTGGGAAGGGCTCAGTCTCCAATCCAAGGAGCAGGATTCTGATGACATTTCCATCACCAGACTGTGGGAGAGCTCGGCCTGCCAGGCTCCCTGGGGCACAGGTGTGAGCCAGAGCTATCTTCTGTGATGTGGAGGGTCTGGACCCCTTTTACATTTGTACTTGACTTTTTTTTTTTTTTGAGGTCAAAGAGCCTGGAGGGAGGTGGCTGCCATAGGGGGAGGGTGGAGTGGGCTCAGGACTGTTCATCAGAAAGAGCTTGCTGTGGTAGGGGCACAGTGAGAAGTGTTTCACCTTTCCTGGGAGCTACGATGACCTGCACCTCCTGAAAAGCAGGACCCTTGTTTTCCCACTGAGATGTGAGCCTCTTGGGGTCCCTGCCTCACTGGGGTGAAGAAATCGAACACTTCTATCTAAGGCAACCTTAGTCATCTGGGAAGGAGCACCATCTGGAGACTTTTCTCCAGATCTTTATGTTCAGAATAATTTGTATGATGTATATTTCCACCTTAACTGGTGGTAGAAATAAGGAAGTCATCCGAATACTTTGTGGGAAAGTTGATATTTAGTTTCTTTCATAGATCTTGATTAGATAGGTTTTCTATCTTCTTAGTTTTAACCTGTCTTTGAAGGCACTTGTACCTATACATTTGAAACTTAGATAAAATGAGCATGGCCCATCTTTTCAACATCTCTATACTAGGAAGCTCAGATGATACGTTGCTATTTTCTTTATCAAGGTTCAGGTAAAGAATAGTTGGACTCTCATGTGAAATACAAGGTAAACCTCAGTGACTTATTCTGAATTCCCCTGCATGTAAAATCTGAAATAGGAACTTGGGATAGTCGCTGTGTTTCCTATTGTATTGTAACAAATGAGCACCGAGTTTTAGGGGTTTAAATCAAAACAGGTTAATCTTACAGTTAGGTCAGAAGTTTGAACATGGGCTTGGAGAAAATCAAGGTGTTGGCAGGGTTGGGTCCTTTCTGGCTGCTTCAGAGGATAACTTGTTTCCTTCCTGTGCACTCTTCAGAGGCCTCCTGCATTCACTGGCTTGTGGCAGCTTATTTAATCTTTAAGGTCAGGCTCTTCCACCTTCAGAGTTGGGGGACCCTCTTCTGGTGTCAATGCATTCTGGAATCTGATTATCACCTCCATATATGCCCCCTACTACTATTTAAAAAATCATAATGGATTATCTGGGGCTGTTGTAATGAGAAACATGATTAAAATCACCTCAGTGACCTTAACTCCAGCACCCTAATCCCTCCTTGTATGTCATATGTCTGCAGGTTCCAATGATTAGGACATGGACATCTTAGGGGGTCATTAGTCTGCCTACTATTCAGAAGTGATCCCAGGAAGCCCAGAGGAAGAAGGTGAACTGGTGACAGGGTGGAGAAGGCAGCCCCCAAAGGGGGTTGGATTGAGCTGGTCACTTACAGAGGTGACTGGGGCTCAGTCCTACTAGACACACTCTGAGGAGAATATGTAATATCTCAGACTGTCCCTCCTGGGGACGAGAGCCTGGCAATTCAGCCACCAACACTATCTGCCATATTCTTTGTAGTCTTTCTGCTTAGAGGCATCAATGCCCCTGTGCTGCTGAGATGTCTCTGCATGGGTGTGGCCCGGGGCAGTCCAGTCATTCCAGAGGAACGTCATACTGCCTGGGTCTCAGAGGAGGGACGACAGGCTCAGTGCACACTGCAGCAACGAGCTCCATCTTTCTGTGGTGGGGACTTTCCCCTCTCCTGAAAAGGGACACTTTACTCAACCCTGCATATCAGCCTTGTCCCCATCTGGTTTCTTCAGTGCCTGCTTGTGTTAAATTCTTATAGGAACAAAAATTAAGCATAATAAACATAAGAATAACCTTATATTCCAAGGATGATTTGTCTTTTAAAACCATGTTTTTCTTCAAAAAAAAAGGCAAGATGGAATGTCTAAAGATCTACCTCATGTTAGGTCTCCCTTACATGTCATGAGTTGTCCCAAGGTAAACAGAAATCTACGTGTTTTAGCCAGGCACGGTGGCTCACACCTGTTAATACCAACACTTTGGGAGGCTGAGGTGGGAGGATCTTTTGAGGTTAGGAGTTTGAGACCAACCAGCCTGGGTAACATAACAAGACCCTGTCTCCAAAAAAAAAAAAAAAAGAGTCACGTGTGGTGGTACATGCCTGTAGTCCCAGCTACTTTGGGAAGCTGAGGCAGGAGGATCACTTAGGCCAGCAGCTCGAGGCTGCAGTGAGCTACGAATGTGCTACTGCACTACAGTCTGGCTGATAGTGAGACCCTGTCTCTAACAACAAACTAACCTTACAAGTTTCATTCCTTCATTGGCATGTGATAGCTATGGGTCTAGACTTCCACACCTGTGAGAATGTGTCATAATGTATATATCATCACTACATACCTTGGTATGTGTTTAGGGAGGAAAAAATGTGAGATATTCTACAGTTTAAGGCATTTTCCTCCATTCGTTGGGCTTTCGAAGACAGTCTGCATCTCATCTGAACTTGAGCAATTGATGCTTTTGCGGGTAAGAACTTGTTCTCCCCTCTGACAGTCCTGTCCAGCTCCCTTGAATTCTACCGAACACAGCCCAACACCACTCTTCCTCCCGTTTACAGTTCTTCAGGACTGGATGAGAAGGAGGGATGAGCCTGCTGGAGAGGCTGCCTTGCAGTCCGTGGCGGGCCTGCCCAGGGCCCTGGATTGAGCAGAGCCCGCGTTGAACTCTAGTGGAAGCTGCAGCAGAGTGTTAGTCTTTCTCTGTCCACTTCTGCTGTGGTGTTTGATGCTTATCCCAGTCCCTGCTGGACCCCAGCCTACATTATCCTTTGATCTTTGTCTGCCAGATATTCTTGTCCATGTGTCCATATTGGGGCAATTTCCAGGTCAGAATCTGGAATAGTCCATTTGACTTTTCTCACCTAATTGCCCTAGGACAGACATTGACAACCTCTGGGAAGTTCCACGGCGTATGGATTTCATGGTCAAAGTACTCACTGTGGGCCAGGGTCACGTGGGTTTTTCTCCTGTCATTCTAAGATCTCAGGTTCAGTCTTCCGACATGGGCTCACCTTTGGGTAGTAAAGAACTGGTTAAGGGCCCAGCAATGTCCATGCTGTGTGCAGGGTTGACCTACTGGTAGGTCCCACCTTGACAGTGTTTTTTCTTCTACCCTGATCTTACGTTGAGCTCCAAACATTCTCCTGAGGTCTTAACACAGGTATACCCTGTGTATGGATGGAACCAGCCATGAACCCCACCTGTTAGGGTGAGTTGGTTGAAGGAAAATCGAGGGATTTGTCCTGCTAGAAAGACTCTTGGCTTGATGCTTTCCTTCAATGGAGAATCGGGGTCTGTAGCCTGTTAACCTGACACTCACAGGACAGGTGTATATGACTGGTGTTATAAGTTGTTTCTTACCTCTCACAATGGAGTGATTTCTACTTGTGCTGCCTTCTGTAAAAGTTGATGGGTTCATCTTCAAATTCATCCACCTGAAGTTCTTAATACACCAGTTCTTTGGGATCACAGGTTTGCCTAAAACTGAAAGTAAGCTATTTTATCCTGTGAGCGGTCTGGCACACTTCAGGGTTGACTTGATCAGGAATTCAAGCTTTGGATGTATCTGCTGTTTTTCAGACCTCACAAAAGCTGATCACTGAGTTGTGAATTTAACTGAATCTAGATCAAAATCTGAATTCCAATTAATCAGGATGACGTTTTGTACAGATGGTACTTTCTAAATATGATACAGAGGCACTGTTTGCTTACCTATGTCTTCTGTAACTCAGACCATTGGAGGGGCTGTCTGAGCAGGGCCCATAGGTGTCTGAACCCCATGTCCAGGGCCGTGCAGGGTGCCTTGAACCCACATAGCTGAAAGTCCTGTACCCCTCTCCTGAACACTTGAGCGTGGGGGCCAAGAGGAGAGTGCTGGTTGAGTTACTGAAAGAAACACTGTCCCTTTGTCCTCCACAATTGAGCCTTGATGCTTCTGGGCATCAGGAAATCTATCTGGTCTTCAGCTTCATTTTATTGTGTATCCCACATATTTTAAACACCATAACTTACATTGAATATTTTCACCTACAGCTTATGCCTTTGTAATCTTTTTCCCATTAACAGATTCTGTGTTCAGGAATTCTGACTATTGATTTCTTGATCTTCATAATTCTTCATTGGATAAACTTAGTTTTCTTAAAGATGGTGCCCTTTAGATGACTACTTATGTCCTGTGGGTTCTTGTAGTGGCTGTGCTGCCTGAACATGTAGGCAGGGAAGCTCCATGGAGAAATATTTAACTAGCTGAGGTGATGTGCACTTGGGTTAAAGATCATAAGGCATACCTGGATTTCCTTCAAAGCTAATGTCTCAAATGCTGCCCTCTGAAATTTCTCCAGAGGCAGCAAGGGCATAAATGCTAGAAGTTTGGAGCCAGGCTCCCCCTTGAGTTTTTGTCTGGATATTCTAGGTACCACTAGAAATACAACTGTCCCAGACAAGTGGGGGGGCAGTGGTCATTGTGGGCAACATCGTGCCTTCTCTGAGCAGTCGTCAGGGCCCACCTGGGACACCTGGCACAAAATTCTGAAACCTTCACAGTCCCACAGTGCCTCACTGCTGGAATTACCTAACCTGTTACACTGAAAATGCGTCCAGAGGCATCTTCTGTGTGGGAAAGGCAGCAGTTGGTCACGACTCCCAGGCTTTAATCCTTTCTTTGTTCTTGGCAACACTTTCTGTGGAGGATGTTTGAAGAGCTGGGGAAATGGGGGTAGAGAATGTGAGGGCTTCTTATGTGACAAGCTCACTGTTGGTCAGCAGAGCTGTCAGGACACAAATTCCTCATCCTTCACACAGAAGCAACCCCGTGAAAAGCAGGGCGTTCATTGTCCAGCTGGGAAGTGAGGACTCACGTACCATAGTTACTCTGGAAGTAAACCTGGTAAACCCAACCAGTAGACTTAGACGACTAGGTCCTCAGGCCTGTGTCCTTGTGAGCTTGGGGACTTATATGATGGCCCATACTAAGGGGTGAGGTCAGTTCAGCCTGGACAGTGTGGCTGAGGAGGAGTTTAAGTTGTGAATCATTCCCATGGGTGTATGGACTTCTGGGCTCTTGAGGTATATAACTGTCTTGTATATGTTCTAGATTTTTTCTTCCTTAGCAGAATTCTTAAGAGTCAACATCAACTGCAAGGATTTAACTGTCTTGCTGTGTGAAATCACTGTCAGTGGGAGCCAGTTTTCGAAGGTTATGGATCCTCTAGTAGAAAGATAAGGGGGGGAGTTAATTCCCATGTTATCAATGCACCACATTCCTTGGTTGGTGTCCTGAAATGCCCTGGGCCCTTGACCTTCCATCTGAACTAAGGTCGATCAACTATGGCAGAAACAAAGCTTTAGAAGATGCTGAACAGATTGTTACTTAAAGATGGAAAACGTCAGAAGACTGAGTCGTTTTCCCTGAAACAGCGGGGTGAACATTGTATTGGGAACTGGTGCCTGCAGGGGACAGGGAAGGCTGGCTAAGACTAAGAAGTCTTCAGACACTAGCAATCTGGAGGGCACATGCTGAGGTGTGTGTCTGTGCGGGGTAAGATGACTTCAGTTTGTCCTGGTGAACCCCACAGGCTAACATGTGGGATGTCAAGATGGGGCCCCTGTGTATTTCCTGGGATGTGTCCTCAGGTAGAGGTCACTCTGTAGTCTGGTAACTGCCCAGGTGGTGGCTCATATCCACTGTAACCATTTTAAAGTACTAGTGTCATGGAATTGAGTTTCGTTTCTCCTTACCTTGTGTTGAAGGGGAACCCCAATTCTACCTCGATCATTCTTACAAGGACAGACTTAACCTAAACATAAACCATTTTTCCTTATGATATAATTGTTTCCTATCACCCATGACTGTGCTGTGCCTGGTCTTTAATTTTGAAGGGAAATTGTTACCACATCCCATTAGGAACTTCCAGTACATAGATGTGGAAAACTTGGTCTTTAGGTACAGGCTGGTGGCCGTAAGGAGCTGTATGCTCATGGAACTCTTAGAGCTACCTTATGATGATCCCACCTACACCTTGAATGGTTATGAAATAGACTAGGGGGAGAGTAAATCCTTTGCAGAAAGCAGTTTTGTGAAGAGACCAATCTGCTCTTCTATGTAAATCAGTCCCTCAGTAATACTGGATGATGGTTACATTTGTTACTTCCAAATAACTGCAGACTAACAGTGAGTAATGTCAGGAAATCAAGAGCTAACAGGTGTGTGGTTTTTGTCCATAATAGGTGGCTGACCTAAGGAGGGAGCCACAGAGACTATTTTTGTACTTGCCTTGAAGGAGTCACAATACTTCCTCACGGGTCAACTTGAATAAAGACGATTTGGCTGTTGTATTTTAGCTGAGGTCGTATAACTTCATTTTGCCCAATAGGTTAGAAGCCAAAGTGACCTGATCTTTAGGACCTTGCTTGTAAAGGGAGGTGACCTCCTCTTCCTCATCCACTGTCTCCTTTATGGCTGAGACCAAAAGTCACTCTCTCCTGGAATGATAGAACAAAAGGAGTGTGACTTGAGGGTCTGAGGTATATTTCCTAGGAGATGCCTGATAGGCCATGAAGTCTCAGCAAAGAGCTGCTTCCCCATTCATTGCCTGGCCCACAATTAAGGGGAGAAGATGGTCCAGAAGGTAGAAAGGGGGACTGTGACCCCCAGATTAGAAACTTGTCAGTGAATATCATGTAAGTTCCTCCTGACCACCTGCTCCCATGTGCCCCAGGTTGTATGGTCCTCAGACGTCTGCCACACAGAAGGAGTGAAGATGGCTCAGTCTCTTCCCCGTGATCCTCAAGTTTGCCACAGTTTCTCCTTTCAACTAAAATCTCATTACTCTAATCAAGGCTTGAGGAACATCTTCGTTTCTATGTCATGAAAATGCTGAGAAATATCAGGACAAAATATTGTAGGGGAAAAACCTACAGTATCTTCCCAATATTGAGTACAATGGACAGCAGTTTTAGGGTTCCATTTCTGTGAATATCCAATATCAGTATTTCTAATGGCATATCCCCCTTGACGTGCCATAAAACATGTTGATGAGTTCTAAAGATTAGGACAAGGACATTTTGGGGGGGGTCACTAATCTGGTACTTCATTTGGAAATGATTCTCATACTGTACATGTCTTATTCTATATCAACTACATTTTATTGCTGCATACCTCTAAGGGGAAACATCTGAAGTGTTTAGTTACGCTTAAAGCTTAATCTCTGTAAGAAGCAATAACTAACAAGAACTAAGAACTGTTTGCATCTCGAATTTGAAAAATGGATGCTCTTTTTATCATCCCTTGTCCAGCAACGACATCCTAGGTTTTACTGACTACCCTTTCCACCTCCAAAGCATCTGAAATCTTGACCTCAAAGTCCTGGTAACTGACCTTGCCTCCGTTCATCTTCATGCAAAAAGACTTTCCAGTGTCAGAGGGCATCTTGTGACACCTGCCTCTGGGAAGGGTGACTCCTTGCAGAGCTTCACAGCAGGGATCTCATGGCCTGGGCACAATAGTTGATCAGCCCAGCTTTGGTCCTCTCTGGCTATGATGGCACTGGCAGGTTAGACCAGGTCCTCCTCCACACCCAGGGCCCACAGGGAGTTGGTGAGTTCAACACAGAGGTGTCCCTTCTCCTTGTACTAGCTGTACGGGTTACTCTGAGCCCCCCTGTTTCCTGACTTTTTCTCTGCCATATTAGCATCTCCATGTAGTAATGGATGGTTGGATGCAGAAGCTTGAATCACAGTTTGCAATTTCCACTTCAGAATGAACCATCTTCCTCTTGCTCTCGAGTGCTTGCTCTCTCGCCCTTCCACCTTCTGCCAAGGGATAGCACAGTGCAAATACCCTCACCAGATGCAGGCCCTTGGACTTCCCATTACTGCATTTCTAATAGCATGCCTTTTACCAAAGTACTTACTGTTCTGGGGAAGACCATCTAAAGTTCTTAACGCCACTTAGTTTTGGGGAGTTGTGCTTCTGTTCTTGAGCTCCTAAGAACTATGTAATTCTCATTTGAATGTAACTCCCATGCTGCTTGTGGATGGGGGAGTTGAATCCCACCATTCAGCAATCCCCCCTTCAGTCCCATGGGTTTGGGTGAAGCCTGACCTGGAAATGCTACCTTCTCATTGCAGCCTCCTTGGACTGAATTTAAAAAATGGTGTAGAACTAAGTCTATAATATCTCGTTCTGTTTTGTAACAGAATGGATGAGGTATTAAGTGTCTGTACCTGTGAATATTAATACCCGTCAATGACTTTATTTCTAATGGTACACCCTTTACTGTACTATCACTTAGGAGGGAGTAGGATCTAAACTTATTACCCTTTAGTTCTTGTAAGTCATCCCTCTTCGTTTCTTAAGCTTATGAGATCAGTCTACTCCCTTCTTGAACAAGAGCAATTGGTGCTATTTTGGTGGAGGGTAGAGTTTAAGTTCGCCCTCTATCATTGACCACCTCCTTCGACCCTAGGGGCTTTAGTGAAGCCACTCTGAGATGCACTGTCTTGTCGTTAGAAACTCCTAGGAATGAACCAAAGGGAAGACTGTTTGCAACACTTCTCCTGCCGTGCACCCTTTGTCTAACTCGAAGTACAGGGTTGCACAAGAACTTGAGCTGAACGAAGGTAGAGGCATCCAACGCCATTCTGACTTCACCCACGGGGGTCTGTGATCTATGTGTCTGTCATGGTCATATCATATGTTGTCCTTTAACTTGTCTGCCTGACTGCTGTTATCTGTCATGGGGAATCCTTCAATTCAGAGTACTTGATGGTCCCTGTGAGGTTCTCACCTTCTAGATGCCGGGGAAAGTCTTGTAGTTCTGATTTATCCCCAGATACATACACAGGTTATTGGTCACATGGGTGGTGGTGATGGTGTCTGGTCAGTCCCATTTTCCACACAAGGCTGCAACTCTGGGCGCTTAGACTTCTGGCTATTCTGTGTACTGTGGAATCCGTCCCCTGGTGTTTGTCTTTATGGGTCCTGGGCTCAGCATCTTAAAGTGGTAGAAACATCAGTTGATGGACTTAGAGCTGTTGGTTCCGTTTTCCACTGGTAGTGGTTCCTGTCTGAGAATGAGGATATACAGGTTGTTGGAGCCACATGTTGAAGTCCATAAAGGTGACTTTGAGCCCATGCCTGAAGGTTATATATCACCCTCCATCCTGCTCTGGGGGCCCCTGAGTGGATGTCCCCTTTTGTCTGTCTGCAGGTACATAAGAAGTAAGAAACATGAGGTTGTTAAAACAATGCTCTCACTAATACAGGTGACAAGCACACTCACCCACTGGGTGCCCAGGGGTGGGCACCATTACGTCTGCCTCACAGTTCCTCTTAGGATGAGTCATGGTCGAGCCCCTCATGGAGCCCATCCCACTGGATGTTCCCCCAGCTCATGATGTGTGCAGCCAGCTGACTGGCTTCCTCAGATCCCATACTTGGTGCACCGGGTGCTGTTCTCAGGGATTGGCATGTGCAGGCAGCTCTGATCCTGGTTGCTGTGGCCGATTACCTCTCATAAGCTGGGCATTGTGTCTGAGGGGACTAGGATGATAGCCTTCCTGTGGTGTGTCTGGTTTGTTCCCGTCCTGCTGGGCTGATTAACTATGGTTCAGGCCATGAGAACTGCCACTGAGATCAAGCATACTAAGAATTTTGGGGGCAGAATTGGCTATACCCTTCTACCTGTAAAGTTCCTGTTCATTCAGCAGCCAGTGGTAGCACATGCTGGCATCTCATATGGTTCAGGTGCATCCTTAGCACTAAGAGCCCTGATGGAACATCCTGGCATAAACTACTGCTCAATTCCCCAAGATCAGCAGCAACAGGCATGGGCTGAGGTCCTTCATTTTCTCATCCCTCTCTATGGCTGCAGACATGAGGGGGGTAATTCCATTGCCTGCAGATCGCTAACTTCTCCGCAGCTCGGTGCCAGAGACCGAGTCCCCTGCAGACAAAACTCCATCACTCATAGGCTACCCCCATTGAGTCCTGCACCCAACCCACCCTCTGACCTTCAGTTCCATCAGGGTTTGGCAAAGCGCCTTTGAGGAGAGCTGAAAACCAAACCTTCCTATGACTAGACAAGGAAGGGCTACTTCATCAGTTTTAGCAGAGCTGGTGCATTGACTCTGATCCTTTGTGACCTCTGCACTGGGCAGATCTAAATCTAAGGAGTACTAAGGAAATGTCTCACCTTGAAGACCCCAGAGGATGGGGACACACCTGCCTGATGCTTAGGAACTGATGTGGCCTCAGTGTTATATGACCAATTTCCATGGGGCTTCTGTTACTTTCTCTCCTTCTCCTAGACTGGAGCAGAACAGGAACTCTACTGAACCACTGTTCACCTTGTAAGGAGCAAGGTAGTTCTTGTGGTGACAGGCTTAAATCTGCTCTGGCAGTTTCTCAAAAGTCAATGTTAGTTGCAGCATTTTATAAACTCAGAAGGTAGACAGAATGCAGGATGCATGGTGCTAGAAGCTTCTGCCTTTCTCTTGTCTTTGGTACCAACTAAGTGTTTGTCCCAGAAAGTCTGGGGAGACAGTGTTGGTCAACAGCACCTTCTCTGGGCAGGAAGGGCTTAGTCTTCCTACCCAAGGAGCAGGATTCTGAAACCATTCCCACCACGATGGTGGGGAGAGCTGGGCCTGCTGGGCTCCTTGGGGCACGAGCTTAGCCAGAGCTCTTGTTTGTGATGTGGAAGGAGCTGCTGCTCTTGCTTTCCAGATCTTAGCCCTTTGTGGGTTTGTGCTTCATGTTTTGGGGAAGCCTTTGAGGGAAGCTGGAAGGTGGCTGCCCCAGGGGAGGATAAAGAAGGCTGAGAGCTGTTGGTGCTCAGTGAAAAATGTTCTCTTCTGGAAGCTCTGCCGACCTGCAGCTCACGAAAAGCAGGGGGCCTCATGCCCCACTGAAATGCGAGCCTCTCGTGGAGTCTCTGCCTCTCTGGGGTGGAGATGTTGTGAATGTATCCAGTCTATCCTGTTGGTTGTGTCCTTCAAACAATTCCTTGTCTTTCTATTCTATGGAAAAAATTTCCTATGACTAGTATATTTCTACCTGAATTGGTGGGAGAAACCAGGGAATACTTTTGGGGAAATTGTGTATTTAGTTTTTCATGGAAATCCTGAATATTCTATATTATTCACTTGTCTAAGTTGTGATGTGAGTCTTTCATGGCATTTCTGACTATACATTTGAAGTTTAAGTTAAATGAACACTGCTTATAATATCTCTATGTTGGGTTGCTAAAATAAGCCACTATTTTTTTCTTGACAGGGGGTTATTCAGAGAATAGATAGGAAGCCTATTTGAGAGATAAAGTAGAACTCAGTGACTTATTCCGGGTTTTTGTGAAGGTGCAACCTGGAAAAAACTGACAGGTATTGCATTAACTTCCTATTGCTGCTATAACCAGTGAGTACCAAGATACAGGCTTAAAGCAAATTTCCCCTATAGTTCTGGAGATGAAAGTGATGTGGCTGTCATTTGGATGAATTGAGGTGTCACGGGGTGTGGTGTACCCTCTGGGTGCTCTGTTTCCTTGCCTTCTCTTCCTTCTAGAGGCCCCTGGTTCCTCGTTGCCCCTCTCTCAGCCTGGACCCTCCTCAGGGTGCCATAGTCCAGCAACCATCTTGGGATCTGTCTCTGCCCAGCTCCAACCCTGTCCCCCCCACTCTCTCTCCACAATCTCCTGCCCATCGGATCATATTGGGCCCATAGGAGCAACTCAGGAGAACCTCCTTTCAGGGTCAGGTGACTTGCAACCTTAGTTGTGTCTGCCCCCAAGCCTGGCTGTGTCATGTGACATGCTCACCACTTCTGAGGGTTGGGATGCAGACATCACAGGGGGCTGGTGCTCTGCCTGGTGCCCTTGGTGCTTTTTTGGGAAGTGCTCCTTATGGAGAAGGATGGTACAGAGCAGCGCTGAAGGGACAGTCTCAAACCCATGGGACCCTCTGAGAAGAATATGTATCTGAGTGTCCTTCCTGGGGACAAGAGTGTGGTTGCTCACCCACCACCTCTACCTGCCCTGGTCTGTAGACTTCCCCCCACACCCCCAGGTATCAAATTCCCTGCTCAGCTGGTAACTTTTTGCAGGAAAATAAATGGAACTAGAGGGTAAAGGTGTGGCCCGGGGCAGCCCATCATTCCCGTGGAAAGTCAGAGTGCCTGGGTTCCCTACGGCAGAACAGGCCCAGTGCCCGCTGCAATGAGGCCTCCCTGCTCCACCTTCCTGGGATGGGACTTCTCCTCTCCAGGAAGGACATTCTATACACAGCCCTGTCTCCCATTCAGGCACATCCCCACCTCTGCCTTCCTTGCTGCCTTCTGGAATCAAATAACTTACGGTGCAGAACTTTGATCAATTTTCCTTATATTGAAAGGATGACTTGTCTTAAACCTCTTTTTCTCTTACAGAAAATAGGTGAACTTTTGTTTATACCTCTAAATTGAGGTTTACTTCGTCAGCTCTCCCTTACACATCGTAAGTTGTAAATTTCTTCTAGGATATTCTCTTAAAACAACTCTCATTCCTGTTTGGGGAGGAATTGAGGTCATGGAGTTCAGGTTCTCACACTTTCGTGAACATTTCGATGTGTATGGGTTATTGCATTTTACTGCCACCTACTTCTAGATACATACTTTAGGGGGGAAATATGATCTGGAATCTTTTCTAATTGTCACTGACTTGAAGCTCATTTTCAGATCTCTACATTGTTAAACTTAGTTCTTGTGTTTCTTCTCTAGAAACTGTACTGATGACTGCATCCCATTTGAATTTGAAAAATGGATGCCTTTTTTGGTGAGAACTTATTCCCTCCTGTGCCGTGTCACTTTCTTCAGCTGCCGTGAATCCCGGGGGTCTATGGCAGGTCACACTGTCCTCATCTAAACCTCCAGGGTTGGACGAGAAGGAAGAATGAGGTGTTTCAAGCCCTCCTCGTTCCCTGGCAGGCCTCGCGCAGGTGCCTGGCTCAGGCACTGCTGCCCTCGGGCAGGAGGAGCTGCCACGTGGGTGTGGGTTTGACTCTGCCCACCTCTGAGGTGTTTCACCCCAGTGGCTCAGCTCTGCTTGACAAAGCCTGTGTCGTGCTTTGGCCCTTGTCTGTCCGATACTCCTGTCCCCTATGTGTCATACCAGGGTCATTCTCAAGCCAGAGTACTGGGTGTGGTCCCGGGGAGGGCCCTCTTACTACCTACGTGCTCGGGGAAGGTGCTCATTCTGTTTGACCCTGTCAGGGCAGAGGGAAAGCTTCCCCTTCGTTCTCAGAAGGCTCACTGACAAATCAACTCAAAGCAGGTTAATATAAAAAGCCATACAAATCTTGCTGTTACTGTGTGCATGGGGAGAATTGGAGTGATTACCCAAAACCCAACGAGACCCAAACCCTTACCCTTATTTCAGCGGGGAGAGAGGGTGATGGGAACACAGGTAATTCTGTTGAGGGGCTATAAGTGATCTGCTAGGGAGGCTGAACGGATGGGGCGGGGATTGACTTGTGAGTGATTCTCTTTGGAAATTAACCTGAGAGACAGGCATTGCTTCATGAAAGTGTTGGGCCGGGTCTGGTTGAATTCTTGATCTTTCCTGCACTAGAGGATGGGATAACAGGGAAGGGGAGACAATTGTCCTTGATGGGTTTATCTGACAGTTATGGGGATAGAAGAAAAGCCTCTTCCAGTGCCTATTGGTCTGAAGTCCTTTAATTAAAAAAACTCCTCATACTAAGGATCACATTTTGGGGTGAAATCTGTTGCACTACTTCAACCCAGAGGGTAGTTCTGTATGTCCATGACATGAGGATTATCTGTTGTGGGCCTGATCACTCAGGTCTCTCCTGGGCTGCCACGTCCGTGGTTCCCAGATCTCAGGTGTTCAGCCTTCTCTTCCACGGGCTCCCTCTCCTGTGGTGAGGAGCCGGGTGTTTACAGCCCTCAACACCCATGCTGTGCAATGTGTAGATCCCATTTCTATCAGAGGAATCTTCCCCTCTTCCTGATTTTAGCTTGAGCCCCAAATGGGTTGACAAGTCTTGACACAGGTGTGTCCTCTTGGTGGCACCAGCCCTGACTTTGGGGTGACATGTTGCAGGTAAACCAGAAGATTTTTTGCAATGAGCAAAACATCTTGCTTCATGCTTTCTCTTGATGCAGAATCAAGATCCTGGAACCTTCTCTTGTCCTGAAGATGATCACAAGGCAGGTACCTGTGATAGGTGTGGCAAGTCATCTTTCATCTATAGTGGTTGGCTGTTTTCCCTGGAGCTGCTCTCTGTAACAGTTGGTGGGTTCCATCTTGATACCGTTCCATCTGAATATCTTAATTTTAGTCATTCTGGATTTTAAATGTTGGCCTAAGAGAAAATAGGCCGTGTGTTGGCATTTCCTGGTGACGTGAGTGGGTGTAGTATTAGGATTGCTTAGATCAGGAATGTGACTCTAGCAGGATATTTCTGGGTCTGCTTTCTTAGTCTTCACAAAACCCAATTATCTTAAACTTGTGAACCAACTGATTCTGACTTAAAATTCATATTCCTAGTATGGTTAACCCTTGACCAATGTGGGTGGTTAGGGGCTCCCATCTCTGCACAGTTAAATCTGTGTATAATTTAACTCTCTCACAACTAATAGCTTACTGTTGACTGGGAACCTTACCAATAATGTACATAGTTGACTGACACACTTCTTATATGTATTATACACTGTGCACTTAGAGTAAAGTAAGCTAGTGAAAAGAATGCTATTTAATGAATAGCAAATGTTATCATTTTTTGAAGTGGATCATGAAGGTCTTCAGCCTCATCTTGTTGTTCAATAGGCTGAGGAAGAAGAGGGGTTGGTCTTGCTGTCTCAGGAGGCAGAAGAGGCAGGCATGCTCTGTAGACTTGCGGAAACGCATCATTTCTGTTAACTTTGTTTTCATTTCTCCACAAATGTTTCTATCATGGTACAATCCTTCCACTGTCTCAGTTCCTGTATCGTAGAGGGTCTATGGGATGAGTCATAAGCAGTCTTGAATAAATGAAGACCCTTCTGCCAGGATGTCCGATGTGAAAGTTTCTGGCATTGCTGCCTCCATTTTCCTCACAGCCCGGCACTGGTTCAGGAGTGCTCCTCTCCAGCAGGTGGTCTCTTCTGGTGCGTCTGTTCTCAAATTTCTCAAAGATCCATATCTTGAAACCCTTCACTCCCCACCTTTTTTGTCATATCCACAATCTCATGACATCCTTAATTAGCTCTGTCTGTCCTGTGAAGTCATGCACCACATCTGGACAGTTCTCCAGCAGGGTTGTTTTGGGCTTGATGGCTTTCCTGGCTTTTTCTATAACAATGGAATCTTTAGTAGTATAATCCTTCCAGATTCGTGACATCTTATCAGGATTCCCCTCCATATCGACAGTCTTTCCAGTCTCGTGTATAATAAGCCTTGAAGTCCTTATGAACCCCTGATCTAGAGGCTGAATTAGATGTCGTGTTTGGCAAGTAGAACACTTTGTTGCCTTTGTTAAACTCATGGGGTTATGGGGGGCCAGAAGCATTGTCCAAAATCACAAGAACTTAAAGAGGCAGTCCCTTACTGGTAAGGTACTTCATGACTTCAGGGACAAAGCATCAATGCAACCAATCCAGACAAAGGGTTCTCCTTATCCAGACCTTCCTGTTGCACAAAGACTGGCAGCTGGTGGTCGTCATCTCCAAGTCTCGAGGATTAGCAGCTTTATGGATGAGGGCAGTCCTGAACCTAATCCTTGACTATATTTGCACAAAATGGAAGCTAGTCTATCCCTTCCTGCCTTAAATCCTGGCGCTAATTTCTCTTCCTTACTAATAAATGTCCTTTGTGACTTTTTTCAAGAATAGGGTACTTTCTTCATTAAAAACTTGTTCAGGCAGATATCCCTTCTTGATGACTTTCTTAATAGTGCCTGGAAACTCACCTGTTGCCTCTTGGTTGGAAGAAGGTGCTTCTCTTATTACCTAGACATTTTTTTTTTAAACCAGACTTTTTTCTGAAAGTATCAAACCATCCTTTACTGGCATTAAACTCTTTAAATTCTCTAGCTTTTATATCCTTCATCGTTTTGCTTTAGGTTGTCGTATAATGACTTTTGCTTGAATCATGTGCGTCTATAGGTATGCCTCTTAGAGCAATCCTCCACCACTTAAAAGCTGCATTCAATGTGAAATACAAAGGTATCTCACAAAAAGTGAAGGCTTTCATGCCTGCTGGCATAGTTGCAGTGATAGCCTCATGAATTTCCTTTTTATAAACAATGGGTCCTTATACTGTGCTAATCTGCAAATGGACGGCAGCCATAGCTGCAGACAATCTACAGTACATATCAAGCAATTCAAGCAATTTGACTTCTTCGTGTAATGTCATGACGTTTTTGCTTAGCATTTATAGCATCACTAGTGGTACTCTGTATGGGTCCCACAGTGTTCAAGGTTTTACAATATTGCACTAAATATGACATATCAGAACTGTGAATGATCACTTCTCACTGATATGCATTTAGTGGAGATGAGCTGTTCAGATTAGCATCACAAGGCACTGTAAACCAGTACTCAACACTCGAGCTCACGACAATAGCAACATGAGGTGGCTACGAAATTAGTGGCACAGTGTACTACAATCTTACCTTTACGTCTCAACTGAATGCTACTCTGTATAGTCAGTGTGTGCCTAAGTTTTGATAAATTCTAACTTAAAAACTTGTATATATTGTGGCAATAAGTGATAAAATAAACCAGTTATCTACAGATACTTTATGCATTTATGATATACCTTTTGCTGAATTTTGATATTTCTAGGCTACACAGTTCACGAGTTTTCTCACTGTTACAAATCTCAAATTTTCCGGTATTTATTCAAAAACATCTGCATATCAGTGGATCATAAGTTCAAGCCCATGTTCAAGAGTCAACTGTAATGATGGATTTTTAGTGATAGAAGTAATCTTAATATATAATAGGGAATACCTGGTTTCCTACTGTTCCTAAGACTTCTGTAATACATGTGGATGAGCTGTCTGAGCAGAGCAGGGTCCATAGGTGTCTGAACCATATGTCCAGGGACACAGGGGGTACCCTGAACACAAATGCCTGAAAGTCCCATACTTCTACCATCAACTGCAGACCCTTTGGGGGCCCAAGAAAGGGGGCGTTTGAGCGATTAAAACAAATATTCTGTCCCTTAGTCCTTCTTTAAGCCTGCAAATTTTCCTATGGGCATTAGAAAATCACCATTTGATCTTCAGACATATGTGTTCTAGTTCTTATGGTACATATTTTCATGCAGTACTGTATTTCTGCTGAATGTTTTGAGTTCATATTTGTTTGGCTTATATCTGTGCCTCTTTCAAAGTATCAACTTTATCATGCCTTGATTCTATATAACTGTCTTTGGAGTATAGGCTCAGTTTTCTTCAGTTGATGGTGTCCTTAGGTGATGAATCTGTCTTTTGGGTCCCTGTATTAAGTATAAAACATTTCTGTTCTGAGGTGATGTCCATCTGGGGTATGTTTAATGCTGTATTGTAGCTCGATGTCTCTCACAGCTGTGACATCTTAAGTGCTGTTCCTGAAGTTTCTCCAGAGGAAACTTAGACCTAAATGTCAGAAGGTGTTAACTGGATGTCCCTATAGTTCTGTGTGTGTCTTTGGCAGCAATAGAATGACTCTCATACGGGTGTGAGACAGTGGTAATCACTGACAGTGATTACCCACACCATAGGGAATAACTGACCCTTAGCCCCAAATTGATCAAGACCTTCTCTATAAGAGGTACATATTGGTCATGCTCACCAGGAATGAGTTTGTCTTGTTTAACTTGATGTGTCTTTAGGGAGATGGCTCAGAGGTCACTGGGAATGGCTATGATAAGGAGAAAAATTCTTCATGAAAAAGGCTGCTTTTCATAAGGTATTTGCTGTTTCTCAGTACATGCAGATGGGTGGATTTTGCATCTCACGGCAGCTCTGCTGACCAACCATGTGTAAAGCAGGAATCCTGTCTAGCTGTTGATTTTGAAGTATTAGGTCTCTAGGTTATACTGATAGTAAAGCTGGTAGGAATTCAACTAGTGGACCTATAGGAACCTACTCGGCCCTCAGTGATGAGTCTAGCTGGTTTTGGTGAGGAGTTCAACTGAATCACTGCCTTGAGCACGTTTTTGAGCTTGTGACTGACTTCTCATGCATGTTTAAAATTTGTTACTTTCTGGAGAACAGAGCTATGAGGTCACTTGAGCCGGGATTGACTCCATTGATTAGAGGTATAATACGCCAAGACCCTGTCATGATAGCCTGTGACTTAAGACAAGTTAAGGTGCTTCAAGTTCTTATGTTGACTTTGTCTGGCAGCTCTTTACTGATTGCCCAATAAAGGAGACATGTTCAGATGTTTCACTCCAGGTAGTTCATCTTTGTCCCTTGGCCCTTGTAGATTCATTCTACTGCTGGCATGAGTCACATTGATATGATGAAAACAGGAAAGTTCTCTGAGACAAGATGAAGTCTTAGAGTAAAAGTAAACTGAAAGGTTGCAACTGGCCCATTTTACACTCTGAAATCTGTCACTAGAAGGCAGAAGTCCTGTTCCTCTGCCTAAGCTGGTGACAGCATAGAGGCTGTGGGTCTCTTCTGCAAAAAACTAGGGTGGGAAGCTCATTCCTAGTCCCTACATGTCACTTAATCCACACACCTAGGAGTGGTCTCCTGAAACACTTGTGGTCCAGTGAGGGATGTTCAATACCAGGATCAAAGGAGTCTGTTAATATGTGAAATACCTAGTTTTAGAAAATACATAGATTGTGTGTGGTTAAAATGACAGACACAGAGGCTTGTGTAAGGTGTTCTTCCCAAAACAGTCTGTCATTCCAAATAGGAAGGCATTCACTGTAGGAGCAGATCCCTGTTAGCTTCTGACAGAACATAGCTGCTCTTGACTGCTTCCTCTACCCACACAGCATCTGGGGATTCATGGGATCAGACCTGGCTCTGAGAGATGTCACCTCATTTTGGATCATCTCATAGACCCGTAGGTGGGCCTCAGAGTTTAAACTCCATGAACTTCCTGGCTATTACCATTGGCTGTTGTTTAGTAACTAGGCAGGTAAGCACCCAAGGTGGGTGGTATATCTACTATAACCTTTTCAAAGCATGAACCTATCCTGAGACTTAATGTTTCCTCACTGCCTTGTAGATTGTTCAGGCAGCCCCACAGAACCTAAACCACTCTTACAGTGTCAAACTAGAGCCAGTGATAAATTATATTTCCTGGTAGTGTTGATATAGCTGTGTTCTCATCTGTGTTCACTCTATCTGCTCTTGATCGCTGAAGGTACCTTGGTGACACTACCACTGTCCTATTGGGGTATCCCACCAAATAGGACTTAGAGATTTTACATTTCCATTCCATGTTGGTGGCCTGTTCTTAGAATCTTCCTTGGTCAGACATAGCTTAGTATAACCATGTCCCTTCTTCCAGATTGCATGGATATAGTATTAATGAAGGAAGAATAAATTTCTTCTTTGTAGAAGAGGTGTATTTGAGAACTCAAGTTTCTTTTACATAAGCACAATAATCCCAAGTGAATCCCACAATTAAATGTTACTGGCAACTGGAAAGTGCTAATAAGATGTAAAAATGGCAAAATTCCAGAACAGAATCAAGTGCTAATGAAAATTCATGAGCCTTAAACTGTCATCTTTGCCTGTTCCTAGGCTTATGGCCTGGAAATCTCTTTGGGGCCATCTTTCAACCTCTGACACTTGAATAAGTAATTTTCTACTCCAGAATGTAGTTGTGAGTTTTTGAGTATGGGGATCTGTCTCAGCTGGCAGTTCAGGCTGTCAGCCCTGGACCAAGAGCCCAGGCAGGTGCCCTATCTCCTTCTGGGCACAAAGCAGCTGGAGCAGCAGCCTGGGGGGTCTCGACCTCTGCAGTTTCCAGTTGTCCACTGAGCTGGGAGGTGAGGCAGGGGCATTGCTCTGGTGGAGGGCTGGAAATGGTGCTCATGAAATGCTTGTGGCATGTGCTGCAGAGACAGGCTGGGATCTCTTTACTTTCCTTCTGAAGGCCCTTGCTTGCCTCTCCTTGGGAAGGTTTTGTGTTACGTTTTGGCTGTACATGGCCTGTGCCACTGCTGGGTGCCACCTTCCAGGCACACCACAGAAATCACCCTACTTTGCTCCATCCTGCCCTTGTTATTGTCCTGAGTAGAGGTTCTTTCAGGTTTTTGGTGACTGTGAGAAGAATCTTAGGATGCACCATGTAAACCAAAGCAAGTAGCTTTCATTGAGAGATTGAAAGTAAAAGTTATACCCTCGAGAGAGGGCAGGCTCAGAGCAGTTGTCCTGAAAGGAAGGGGTTTTTGACTTATGAAGTCTTACTAACTGAAGTGAGGAATACTCAAGGCTACAGGGTTAGTTTTTACTAAGAATTTGGGTAGTGATTCTTAGAATTGGGTTCCCTCCCATTTTTATATCTCATGTAGTTTTGGAACTGTCATGGTGATTTTAAGGGTGGAAAAAAATCTTAAAACCACAATATAAATGATAGTGTAATTAGTCGAAGTTCACATAAGGTGACCTAGATAGCTGATAAGCTAGTTGAAGTCAGTTCTTGTCTGGTTATAAACCCCCCTTAGAGTCTAACACCTGCACCTACTCTGCAAGCCCCTACATCAAGTCTCAGCCCTGTGTCCTACTCTAATACTCTTACCTGCTGTCTAGCAGCCATAGACAAGTAGGTTCCTGTAGATTTCACACACAGCTTGGGGTCCCGAGTAATGAGGGTTGTGTGTCCTCTCCCCAAAACTTAATGACAGGTGTGTGGCATACTTTCCATTTGGATTTGTTTGGCTGCCTTTAGCTAAACTTTCCCTATGCAGCCTGATCCAGGAGAAGAGTAGGGTTAGCAGCTCCAAGGAGGGGATGACAGGAGCCTGTACTATAACAGAGGGGCCGATGAGTCCTCATGATTCAACCTGAGAAACCTGCCCTGTGGTCAGTAAGCTGGGGACACGAGTTCTGTGTACACTGGATTTTGAGGTGTAAGCTTAGGTGTCATCTGACCTTCAGGATCTTGTTCCCTGACTCTAATGCTTGGAACTAGCCAAAGTAATATTTTGGCACACAAGGCAGAGGGTTAATCCTCCCTTGTAGGGAACCCTGTACATTCCCTGGTTCATGTCACATAGAGGTTGTCTTCTAGTTTGAAACATTTCACATGGTGTGGCTAGCTAGTCTGTGCTACAACCATTTTTTAAAGCATGAGTCTCCAATGGGACTTCAGTTTTCTCTATCCATTGTCTTAATTGTTGGACCTCAATCTTGACCTCAACTACTCACACAACTAGGAGTGAGAAGTAGTGACAAGCTTCGTATTTCCTTCTTGATTTGCAGCTGCTCTCGTCTCTGGTTAGAGGCTCCCTGTTACATATTCATTAAAACAACCTTGACACCCTTGATGGTATCTGAGGATCCTCCTGCTCTTTCCTGTGATGCTTTTGGTACAATGTCACCTTTCAACTAAATACCTTACGAATCTGTGCAAAACTTTCTTAGAGGTTCCCTTATATTTGTTACCATGAAAGTGATGAAAATATCATGGAAAAATAGAGTGAATAGAAACAGACCATCTCTTACACACGGATTGGATTGAATGCTGATGTCTTAGGTTTTCATTTCTGTTTGAATATTTTAATGTCAGTTAATGCATTTCCAACAGTATATTCTTCACTATTGTTTAGTGGGGGAATATGCCCTAAACTTAGTCCTCCAGAAGGGACTAAATTTCTCATAACAAATGAGATTGACAGTTCTTAGAAGTTTAAGAGACAGAACCACAGCTTATAAACACATGGTAGTGAGTTTAGTTCTGTCCTCCACGTTCCAACCCCAGCCCCAGAGATTGCAGTGAGGCCTGAACGGGAAACGCTGTCTTCTCATTGGATCATCTGAGGATGAAATCAGGAGGACGCACGGATGTGTTCACAAGCTTCATGTCACTGGTGGTGCACTGACCACGTTAGGTCCTGTCTGTAGGTGGGTTCTGGTTGCCTTCAGGTAGTAAATCCCAGAGTGGGCAAATATGGGCACTGTCCTAGGAGCCTCAGTGAATGATTTTGATGCTTTCCCCCTGGATTGTTCAGCAAAACAGACTCTTAAGTCTGAGTACACCTTATAATGACCAGGTATTCAAGGTGACAGACTTACATCTGCTCTGGAAACTTCCCTGAAAACTCGCTGGTTGGTACAGTGGCTTGGAAATTCACTCTGAGGATGAAATGAATGATTATAGAATGAATGATGAGTGTTCTCCCCAGACTTTGGGGTAATGTTTCATTTGTACCAAAGTCATTGAGAGAGGGCAAGCTTCTGCCTCTATGGTCAATAGCACCATGTTTTCTGGGCAGGAAGGCCTTGGTATTAAAGGCACAGGACTCTGAAACCATTCCCATTGCCGTGGTGTGGGAAAGCTGGCTTGCCAGGCTCCCAAGGGCACAAGCACTGGCCAGAGCTCTTATGTGATGTGGAAGCAGCTGCTGGCCTTGCTTTCCAGGCTGGGGCCCCTTGAACATTTGTGCTCACCTGCCTCCGGTTTAAGGAGCCTGGAGGGTGGCTGCCCGAGTAGATAGGGGTCAGAGCTATTGGACAGAAAGTGACTGTTGTGGGTGCTCACTGAGAAATGTTCTGCCTTTTCTGGGAGCTCTGCTGAACTGCAGCTCATGAAAAGCAGGGACCTTGTGCTCAACTGTGGCATGCCAGCCTGTGGAGTCTCTGCCTTTCTGGGGCTCAGAACCAGTTTTGTCTATCCTGTTGGTTGTGCCCCTCTTGAGACACTTTTACTCCATGAAACTGTGTATGACTGATAGTTCTACCTGAACTGGTAGCAGAAAACAATATTTTGGGGGGAGTTTTTAAATCATATACTTAGTTTCTTTCATAGAAATCCTGAATATTTGATATCGGCTGCTTGTCTAAGTTGTAATTTGAGTCTTTCATAGTGTTTGACTATACATTTGAAGTTTAAATGAACACTGCTTATAATCTTAACCTCTAGATTGGGTTGCTAAAATAAGCTACTATTCTACTATTTTTTTCTTGATTGGGGTTATTCATAGACTGGAAGGGAGGCCCATTATTTGGTATATAAAGTACAACTCAGTGGCTTATTCTGGGTTTCTGTGAAGGTAAAACATGAAAAATTTGACAGGTATTGTGTTAACTTCCTATTGCTGCTGTAACCAGTGAGTACCAAGATACGGGCTTCAAGCAAAGCAAATTTCCCTTACAGATCTGGTGATGAGAAGTGTGACCTGGGCCTCTGCTTGCTCTAGAGGACAACCTGTTTCCTTGCCTTGTCTTCCTTCTAGCGCCCCCTGCATTCCTTTGTTGCCCCTTTCATCTCAGTCTGTGCTCGTTAGGGTGCCACAGCCCTGAATGCACCTTGGGATCTGTCCCTGCTCCTCTCCAACTCTGCCCCCTCCTGCTTTGTTACAGCCTGACTGGGTCCCTTGCCCACTGCCCAGGGAAGGCCCGTACACTGAGACAGCAGGGGGTTGTAGCAGAGGACAGTTTCATTTCGCGAGGTGCCAGGCAAGGAGATGGGAGTAATTTCTCAAGTCTGTCTCCCCAAGAATTTGGGGCCTAAGGTTTTTAAAGGTGCTTTGGTGGACAAAGGGCTAGGAAATTGGGCTGGCGGATTGGCTGGGGATGAACTCACAGGGTTGGGACGCAGAGATTATCGTCTCAGATGGGAGATTTCTGGGTAGGGGGTCCTCAAGGCTTGTTGGATCCATTCCCATGGCTGTCCATGGGTCCGGTTGATGTCAGTGGGTCCCTCCAAATGCAGAGTCTGAAAAATATCTCAAAGATGAGTGTTAGGCTTTACAATAGCAATATTAGCTATAGAACCAACAGTTTTAGGATCTACAATAGCAATGTTGTCTATGGGAACAGTTGGAAGTCACAAATCTTGCACCTGTCAGGGAGGATATGTGCCATTAAGCAGTAATCACTGACAGCGTAAGGAGGTTAGGCAACAATGGCTGGTTAACTTCTGGCTGCATCTATACTTCTGCAGAAATCAGACTTATTGCTATTTATACCTTACAGCTTTACATTATTTTAACATAGGCAGTTTCACTGTGCTCTCCTGCCCTTCTGATCACACTGGGCCCACAGGGTAAGTCAGGAGAACCTCCTCCTTTCAGGATCAGGGGACTGACAACCTTAGTTGCATCTGCCCCCCCAAATCCCCCTGGTCGTGTCATGTGACATGCTCACCACTTCTGAGGGTTGGGATGCAGACATCACAGGGGGCTGGTGCTCCGCCTAATGCATTTGGTACTTTTTTGGGAAGTGCTCCTTATGGAGAAGGATGGTGAACCATGACATGGTACAGAGCAGCGCTGAAGGGACAGTCTCAAACCCACGGGGACCCTCTGAGGAGAGTATGTATCTGAGTGTCCTTCCTGGGGACAAGAGTGTGGTTGCTCACCCACCAACTCTACCTGCCCTGGTCTGTAGACTCTTCCCCTGATACCCCCCAGGTATCAAATGCCCTGCTCAGCTGGTAAGTGACTTGTTGCAGGAAAACAAGTGGACTCAGGGCAAAGGTGTGTGGTCTGGGGCAGCCCATCATTCCCGTGGAAAGTTCAGAGTGCCTGGGTTCTCTACAGCAGCAGAACAGGCCCAGTGCCCACTGCAGCGAGGCCTCCCTGCTCCACCTTCCCAGGATGGGACTTCCCCTCTCCAGGGAGGACATTCTGTACATGACCCTGTCTCCCATTCAGGCGCATCCCCACCTCTGCCTTCCTTGCTGCCTTCTGGAATCAAATACCTCATGGTGCAGAACTTTGATCAATTTTCCTTGTATTGAAAGGAATACATGTCTTAAACCTCTTTTTCTCTCACAGCAAACAGGTGAGATATTGTTTAGACACCTAAATTGAGGTCTACTTTAATTTTCAGCTCTGTATTACATATAAGTTATAAATTTCTTCTACACTATTCTTTTAAAACTCATTCCTGTATGGGGATGGAATCAAGGGCACAAAGTTTAGGTTTTCACACTTGTGTGAATATCTTAACGTATATGGGTTATTGCATTTTATTGTCACTTCTAGATACATACTTAAGGGGGAAATAGGATCCGAAGTCTTATTTTCTGCTTGTTGCTGACATAAAACTCATTATCAAGTCTCTACTTTGCTAGACTTAGCTCTTGTGTTTGCTCTAGAAACAGTTCTAGGAATGATCTGCAACTCCCTTGAATCTGAAGAACAGATGTTACTCTTGTGGCATGTCACTCCTCAGCTGCCATGAATCCTAGGGGGCCATTGCCCTCCAATTTGACTGCCCAGAACGAGAAGGAAGAACTGGATGTCTGAAACCCTCTGTTCAGCCTCTGGCTGGCCTCACCCAGGTACCTGGCTCAGACACTGCTGTCCTCAGGTGTTCAAGGTGCTGCCACATGTGTTGGGCTTTAATTCTGCCCACCTGTGTTGAGGTGTCTGAGCCCATTGGCTCAGCCCTGCTTGATAAAGCCTATGTCATGCTTTGACCCTTGTCTGACAGTTTTGTTCTTTGAGTCATTCAGGTCATTTCCAAGCCAGGGTACCTAGTATGGTCCAGGTAAGGGCTCTCACCACACTGGTAACTGCAGGGGTGCCCTGGTGACAAATCTAAATCTGATCTAGAAACTTCTAAGAAGCTCAGGGGTCAGTGCAGTGACTTGGGAATTCATCCTGAGGAAGCAAAGTACTAAACACAGAACGTATTGTCATACTCCCCCCAGACTTTTTTGGAAGACACTTAATTGTACCAGTTACTCAAAGGGAATGGTAGAATCTCTCGGCTCTATGGTCAACAGCAGCACCTTTTCCTCTGGGCAGGATGGCTTATAGAAGTCTTTGACCAAGGAGCAGGACCCTGAAATCCTTCCCATCACCACGTTGTCTGAATGCTGGGCCTGCCAGGCTCCTCAGGGGCAAAAGCGTGAGCCAGAGCTCTCCTGAGATGTGGAAGCTGCTGAGTCTTGTTTCCCGGGTCTTAGCCCCCTGCAGACTTGTACCTGCTGCCTTTCTTCAGGTGGTTCAGGGAACCAGAACAGCCACCACTAGGGGAGGGAGGAAGTCAAGGTTATCTGGAGAGACTTTGCTGTGTGTCTGTGCAGGTGAGAGATGTCCTGCCTCTTGGGGCAGCTGTGCTGACCACAGCTCACGAGAAGCAAGGTCTCATGGTCCCCTGTGGTATGTGAGTCCTGCTGGGCAGCTTAGCCTCTCTGGGGTGGGGGTGTTGAGGATGCTTCCCAAGTGGTCTTGGCCAGTACAGTTGGCTCTTCTAGGAAGATGGGCATTTTGAGTGTTTTTTTCCTGTCTTATGTTGTGTGGAATAATTAGGATATGATTGGTATGATTCTACCCAATGGGTGGTTAGATACAAGTAAGGAACATTTCTGGGCCCGGAGAATACTGGGTGAAGGTTTTTAATTGTATACTCTTATAGAAAACCTAAGTTTCTTATGTAAACTTTGTGTTTTTTGGCATTTATCTGTATTCATTTGAAACACTGTCCCTAATATCTTATGTTGATACAAGGCTAAGAGTGCATGTAGCTGTTTTCCACATGTTCGTGCTTCCCAGGGAAAGAGGAGTTATGAGGTTTCTCACTAGAAATAAAAGGAGAAACCACTAACCTACTGTGGTTGCTTCTGAAAGTTGACCTTAAAAGAAGAAATTAAGAGTGCCTGTCCAAGTATTTCCTGCTTTGTCAAGTGACGACCATGTTGGGGGCTTAAATCGAACCACTTTATCTTGCAGTTGGAGACCACAAGTTTGAAGTGGTTCTGCATTGGACACAATCAAGCTGATGGCAGGGTGGGGTTTCTATCTTGTTACTGAGGACAATGTGGTTCCTTGACTTACCCACCATTTGAGGGCCATGCGTTGCTGGTCCTGCGGCCCCTTTATTCACATTCATACTCAGGACCCTCTTTCATCTCAAAGCAGGGTGTAGGTCTTCAATCTGACTGTCACCTGTACTTCTTCCTGTCTCCTCCCTGTCTCTAACTGTCCTGATGACAAGAGATCCTGCTGGACTAGATCTGAATCTGCAGCTCAGATATCTTCAGTGTGTTCCTTTATCTCCCTTGACCCGTGGCATAACATGTCCACAGGTACTTAACATAAGTTACCCCTCAGCAATGTCTGTCTTTATCTGCGTCTACCTCTACCTCTACCTCACGCTTTCTTGGAAGTGATCTCAGGAAGCCCAGAGGAGGATGGTGAACTGGTGGCAGCATGGAGTGAGCAGCCCTGGCGGGGGTCGTATTGAACTGGTCATTCCAAGATGTTCCCAGAGTCACAGCAGCATCTCTTTGAGGAAGGTGTGGAATGTATCTCAGAATGTCCTACTTCAGGACAAGAGTCTGGTCATTGTGCCCCACTTCTGTCTACCATGATCACTACAGTTTTCCCCTCTTTCTGAGGCATTTACTCCCTGTGCTGCTGAAATGTGGCTCTGCACAGAAACATTGGATCAAGAAGGTGAGGGTGTGGCCCGGGGCAGCTCAATCATTAGAATCAAATGGAAAAAAACCTGACAGGTTCCCACATACTCAGTGTTGACAAAAACGGTGAGAATAATTCATAATTGGGAATAAATATGAAAATGAGAAACTACTCAATGGATGAAGTCACTTTGTGGGAGAAAAAGGACGCGATTTTAAAATAGGTGAGACTGAGTCCGAGGATCTAAAACTAGACCTGCCTCATCTGCCAGGTCTCCCTTACGTGTCGTGAGCTCTGAGATGACTGTTGTGGAAGATAATTACAACTCCGGTTACTCTTCAAGTGTCATGGAGGTGAGGAGGGTTCAGACTCCGCATGAGTATTGTAACGTCCATCTCCTGTTGCCTTCTGTTGACACACACCTCCCACACGTAATTGTATAAAAGACGCTTTTGTCCATTCCTTCAGCTGGTAAGAATGGTGTGCATCACATTTTACTTGGATTGTTAGTGCTTTTTTGTTGAAAGGATTTTATACTGCCCCCTGACAAGTCACATTCCTGAGCTTTCATGATTTTTGAGGGTCCAGCCAATGTCATATGCTTCCTCTAGTGGAAACTGTCTCTGAACATGTTTGGCTTGGTTTTGCTCACTTCTATCGTGTTTGACCCCTATTCTCCCAGCCACTGCTGGATACAACCTGGGTCACTCCTGGACATTTGTCTGACACTCATTCTTGCATCCATGTGGGGGTCACTTCCAAGCCAGAGTTTGTATGGTTCATGTGAGGATTCTTACCGTTTCCCTGTTGTGGTAGAGGGATTCACTCCATTTTACCCTCTAGGGAAATTCCACTGGATGTGGATTACATGGGCAGTACTTATTGTGGGTCTGGGTCCCTGTGACTTTTTCTGGATCTCATAGTCAAAGTTCTCAGATCTAAGGTGTTCAATCTTCTGTTATGCACTCCCTTTGGGTAATGAAGACCTCAGTTTAGGGGCGTGGGCAGAGTCAGTGCTGTATACAGAGCTGAGTCACAGGTCGATCCCCATGTCCACAGGCAAAGCAAGCACTTCCTTTCTGCCCTGATCTTGGTTGAACTTGAAACGTGGTTTCCTGGAGGTTGACATAGGTGTGTCATCTTTATGGAGCATCCTTGACCACCTGACTCAGAGTAAGTTGGTGGTGACTTGAACTTGCCCGACTAAGAACTCCCTGCTTGACACTCTGAGTTACAGAGTCATAGTGTATAGCCTTCTACCTTCCTGACAACACTCACAGGACAGATGCCTGTGACAGATGTTGCATGTTATTTAAAGTCAATGGCTTCCATCTGAAATTTTCATCTGAAAGATGTAATCCCTAAATTCTACTGGGTTAAAGGAATTTGCCTATAAAAGACAATAGCCTCTATCACAGCATTTCCTGTTCCTGCACTGTTCAGCATGCTTCAAGATTGACTCGATCAGGAATTCAATGCTGGGTATTCCTGGTCTGCTTTAGTCCTCACAAAGGAAGCTATAAAGTGTTAAATTTCATATAATTCTGGATCAAACTCTACATTGCAATTAATAAGAATGCTAGTTTATTCTGATGGGAACAACTTTCTGAACCTATGAGAACTGTTCCATTGCCTCCTGCTATTTACCATGTATTTTGGAGTCAGACATGCTACTATTACACCACGAGGCCCTATCTGTTTTCTGTAACTCAGGAGGACGAGTTGTCCCAGGAGTCCCTACCTGACCCATGTGTCCAACACCATGGGTGGTATCCTGAGCCCGTGTCTGAGTTTGGTACCACTGTGGTACACTTGGGGGCCAAAATGAGAGGAATACTTGAATGACTGAAACAAATGTGTCAGCCCCTTGTTCCTCTACATTGTAGCCTTTTTCTTCTTCCAGTGGTTCCAAGTTATAAGGACCTTTCCTCCTCCTGACTTTCATTTGTACTCACCTTGTTTCTTATTTTAATGAGTACTATACTTCAGGCTGAATGTTTCCAAGTGTTTCTGCATGTATCTGACAGTTTGTCTTTACTCCCTATCTTAATTTCTTGATCTTAATTCTCCGATCTTAATTCCTTTCACGTCGTATCAATTCAGTTTTCTAAAAATAGATGGTGCTGTTTAGGTGACTGTCTTGATCTGTTCTTGTAGTGATTATCCTGCCAGAACGTATGTACTGGTGGAGAGGCTCCAGTGAGAAATACTTTTTCTTCCTAACTGGCCAAAGTGATGTCTACCTGGGTTGAAAGTCACATACTGTACTCCTATGTCCTCTAAAGCTGGGTCATTTTAGGTTCTATTCCTGAATGTCTCAGAGTAAACAAAGACCGATATGCTAGAAGGTGGGAGCTAGGCACCCCTTGTGTCTTGGCCACATGCCTTTGGCAACACTACACACATGCCTGTCGTAGACAGGTGGGAGGTGCTCATCACGGGCAACAGTGCACCTTCTCTGGGAAGCCAGGTCCGGGCTGTAGACACGGAGCTCAATTCTAAAACCATTGCAGTCTGCATTATCACGCTGTTGGATTAACTGACCATTGGTCCAAACTGTGAGCCAGTGAGGTTTCCTGGGTGGAAAAGGGAGCTGTTTGTCCTGCCTTCTAGTCACTAGCCCCCTTTTGTTCTTGGAGGTGTCATTCTGCAAAGTGGCTCAAGTCTTGGGGAATGGCTGTAAGAAGACAATGCCAGAGCTAGTTTGTAACGTACTTGCTGTTGGTAGGTAGAGCTGATAGTAGATGCAAACCCTTCAGACTACACACTAAGAACCAGGTGAAACTCAGATCTCACTGGCCAGACCTGAGTCTGAGGACTCACGTATCTTACTCTGAGAGTAGAGCTGGCGAGAAATTCAGCTGGTGGACTTGATGAGTCTACTTGGTCCTCAGTGAGCCCATTGTATTCCACATCCTCTTGGTGGCTCTCAAAATTTAAACCACAACAGGGAGCTTGTCTTTGGTAATTATGTCTACCAGGTTAGGTTTTGTGATGACTGTGGTACTATGTGTCAGGGTGCATCCCCTGAGAGATGGCTGGTGTGTCTGTGGTGGTCATATCCACATCACTGTGGACCACGACCAGTGGATTGTTTCTTGTAGATGTAGTTCTTGATGAGTGTCTTCCTGACCTGTCAGCGGGCTGAGTGTTCATAGCCACTCTGGTCATACCAGGAAGGTACGTTAGATGTGTGAGGAGCTAATCTGTAGGCTGATCCCCAGTTATGACGATGTTCTGGGCTTTACCGAATTGCTTTCTATCTCCAAAACATCTGAAATCTGAAATGTGATGTCCCACTTGACGGACCTTGCCTCTCTGCTTATTTTCATGCACATGATTGAGTTTCAGCACCAGGGATGTCTTGTGATAATACCACTGCCTGTGGGGAGAACACCTCCCCACAGAGATTCCAGCATGGAGCTCTTGCCCAAGATCAGGTGCCCGGTAAGTGGTGGGGTTGGGGGCAGGAGGTGGTCTGTCTTATGCCCAGGATCTGTAGGGAGTCCAGTCAATGCAAGTGGACAATTCCCCTGGTACTGGTTCTACAGGTTGTTTTTTTTCCATATACCCTGATATTTTCTTTTTCTCTGACTTACTAGCATCTCCGTGTAGTGATGGATGGGTTGATGCAGAAGGTGACTCACACTTTGTAATTTCTTCTTCAGAATGAATTGTCTTCTAATAAAGCTGGTGAGAATTCCACCTGTAGACTTGGCAAGCCTGCTTGGTCCTGAGGGATGAGGCTGTACTGCTGTCATGACCACCTTTACTGAAGGGTGTGGTCAGTTCATCCTAGGCAATTTTGGCTAGAGGGAATTTGACTTATTCCCATGTGGGAACACAATGGAGCTTGTAACTGCCTTTTTGTGTGCATTACAAATTTTTCCTCCTCTCAGCAGAACTGAGTGTTCTCTAAGAGCAGGCTCCCATGACACAATCCTGCCCATGTCATAGCTCCAAATACTGGTATCCAGCTTGGCACAAGGAAAGGTGCTTCTAGTTTTCTTTGACAATTCTGGCAGGTCATCATTACTTGTCCAAGGATGGGAGCACAGAGTACTCACTCATGCTATCATACTTTCATTACCTCTTCCTCCTTGATCGTAATGCTAAGGACTGGTCACCTTGAAATTATGCCACCTTCAAATGAAAACTTAGTCGTTCTTTGTCGAATGAGTCAACATAAAATGCAAGGGTTTAGCTGTGAATTTCTGCCTCTCAAGTCACTCTGTGGAAAAATACAGGTTCCTATTTCTGTCCCAAACTAGATATGGCTATGAAACACTGTTCTTTGGCTGAAAATTGGAAGAAGGGGAGCTTATTCCCAGTTATTATCACTCACAACACCCCTAGGAGCATTTCCTAAATTGCTCTTTCACGAAACTGATGCTTTTATATCAGGAAAAAAGTGCCCTGTCAATTTCTGTGATCAAAATTCCGGGATTAGAAAACATGCAACAGGTTGTGGGTCACATAAAGATAGAAAACATCAGAAGCCTGTCTGCCTTGTTCTTCCCCAGAGACCCCATGCCGTAGTTGGGGAGTATTCAGAGTGGGAGGTCCTTGTTCAGCACTGAGAAGATGGGGCTGGTCCTCACTTTCTGTGGACACTGAACACCTGGGACACATGAGTAGTAAGGTGACCTAAGCTTTGCCCTGGAAGATCCCGTGGGCCTACACAAGGGGTGTGGATAGGAACCCATGTCTCTTTCTAGTACATATCACAGAGGTTACTCTATACTATAACAATTATACACGCTGTGGTTAATTTCCTTCATAACCATTTCTGAGTCTTAATCTGTCATGAGGTTAGTTGTCTCCCTCTCTCCCTATCATGTTTTATTAAAGGGATTTCATCCCTACCTCAACCACTTACACAATGAGAAATATAACCTTTTTAACTTCTTTGGAACTTTAGAAGTGTCTTTAAAACTTGTAATATAGATGCTTGGTCACTGCTAAAGTTATTCAGTGATACTTGTTAAACCTTGGTAAGGAAGACTTTATACATGACCATCAATAGGTACAGTGACCACTGCGGTTAGGGTGTCATAGTTTGCATGAATGATTGACCTCAAATCTGAACGCAGCATAGGCAAGTGGGAATTTATTGCCAGGGAGCAGTGTGGGGTCAGGGATGGAAAATCAGACATATCAGAGAGGGCAGTTCAGCCAGAATCACCCTTAGCAGGATTTGTGCTGAAGACAAGCCAGGATCAGACATCACCCAGTGGATGGTGGAGGATGAAGAACCAGATCTGATACTGAGGATAGTCAGGTATCAGGGGTGGGAGTTCTTGCAAAATGGACTTAGCAGGGTTCTTTGTTAAACCTGGGCTTCACAAGTACACAGGTAGGCCTATTAGAAGGTTCACAAGCCTGACTCCCATTTGCCCAAGCAAGGAATCTTGATCACCACCCATGATTGCACTCCACCTGCTGTTGAATTTTTGAAGGATAATTACCATCCTTATCCTTGTCTCGTTAGGAACCTCCACTAGATGGGACTTAGAGAATGTTGCCTTTAGATCTGAGTTGATGGCCATAAGGAGCTATTTGTTGCTAGAATTCTTCCTTGGTCAGATGGGTTATGATGGTTCCACCCCTTCCACTCCAAAGGATTATGAAGCAAAAGGTAAATTGCCCCTCTGCAGAAGGCAGTTGTTAGGTAAGACAAAACCCCTCTCTTCTATAAGCACAGCAATCCCTCCGTGAAGCTGAGATAGTTACTACTCTTGCCCTAAAGCATCGCAGAGGAGCTCTGAGTAAGGTGTGTTGAATATCAGGGGAGCTGTAAACAGGGATGATGGGTGTGGTGTGTGTCCGTCCCTGGATTTCTGCTTGAGCTTCCTTATAAATGGCCTCCGGTGCCTGGTCCAGGAGGTCTGTACTGATAGCTGGCCTGCGGAGGGGGCTGTGCAGGAGACTTCATTCTCGTAATTACCCTGGAGAATCATGTTAGCTGTTGAGCTTCAAGATGACTCCTGAGAAGCCATTTGTTCAGTTTCACTTAGTCATGCAATTTCGTTCTGCCCTGGAGGTAATAAGTGGAGTCGATCTGAACTTCAGGATCATGTCCTTAAACAAGGTAATCTCTCTCTTCCACAGTCGTCTTTATGTCTGAGACCGAGGGTCCCCCTCTCTGGGAGTGATAGAACAAAAGGGGAGGAGTATGACTTGACCCTGCTCGATGGTGCCTTGTCTAAAAGATATGTCCAGTGGGACATGCCGGCACAGGGGCACTCACCTGTTCATTGCCCTGACCCACCACTGAAGAGAGTGGTGTTGGGTTTGGAAAGCAGGTCTGGAACCAACCCCCCAGGTCCAGGATGTCTCAGTGGGTATGCATGTTAGTGTCCCCACAGCACCCATTCCCTTCCGCCCAGCTGTCCAGTCTTCAGATATAGACCACACAGCAGGAATAGAAGGTGGCCCAGGATTAGATGGTGAATAGCCTCATGTAGGAAGGTGGTTTCTAAGCTTGTCCAGACAGTTAGGGGAATTTTGTCTTACCTCCTTTGCTGTCATCTTATGTTTCCTTTTAACTAAGACACCTCACCACTCTGATCAAGGCTTCCTATGAGCCCTGTCTCCTGCATTTTTTTATTGTAATGAAAATGATGGGAAATATAAGGCAAAATTGTGGGACAAATCTGCAGTATGACTTTGGAGTAGAATGTATGCAGAGACTGATTTCCCTTCCTGGATGATTAAACACTTGTCAACTAGATTTCTTTTTCTGGTTTTGTAGAAAGGAGTTTATTAGAAGTAAATGAGGTGTGGCTCCCAAAAAGCATTCACATATGTGGTACTGATGCTCCTAAAACATTGGGTTCTTAAAAGGATATTGCATAAGCCAGGAAATAATCCTTCTATGGATTGGTTTCTGATTAAATAAAAAGTAGAGGGTTCAGAGAAGGATCCTGAGGGTTTAAAATTACCTTTCCCAGTCAGAAAAATGTGATTTGTCCCATCTAGGTCATGTGTTTGAGGGTGGGGCTTTAGTCTTAGTGCTTGAAATCCAGGTGCTCACCACAGCTGCTTAAGTCCTCTTGTGCTGATAAGCAGACACCTTGACTAGAAAGTCTCACTACTAAGCACCCAGGTATGTGTCAGGTGAGCCATTTACTCCTTAATCTGGAAAATGTGTGGCGCCACCTCTGCCTGGGGACATGCTGTGGAGACACAGGGCAGGACGGTCTAACCAGAATCTGGAGAGCTGGCTTTGAGGCTGCGCCAGCGGTGCAATCTGCTCACCAGGAACGTCCTCTTACTGCTGGTTTCATTCTGTTCCTCCAGGAGCAGTTGTAGGTGTCCTTGTCCTGCAGTTCACAAATATGGAGGACAATGAACTAGATGGTCAAAGGGATGTGGCTGGAGGTGTGGTTGCGGCCTCCTGTGGGTAGGGGATCAGGTGCTGAGGTTGCAGCCGTGGAAGCGTCTGCTGAGGGAAGTGTGTTGAAGGAATGGATTGCTTGATTTTTTTTTTTTTAGTCTGTTCTTCCTCTGCTTCCTTCTCTGTTCTGTAATGCAGAAATGTGATCAGGTGGCATTGCAGCTTGTAAATGTCTTCAATTTGGGGCTTGGTGGTTCTGTGGAGGTTAGAAATTCGGTTTTTCCCCAGGTATATGTGATGGTTGGCCAGACCATATCAGTCACTGCATACAGCATATCAACATCTGGCTCTTCAGCGCTTTGAGTGTATCTCAAAACAGCGATTCTAAGTACCATATTTCACAAATCCTGTCTGTCATAGTACTGACTTCCAACTTTCTAGATTATACTCTTCTGTCACAGTACTTGAGCCTATCATCTGGGCTACTACTGGATTAAACTGAGGTCATTTTTTGACCCTTCTCTGCCAGACTTTATTGTTGTACGTGTCCATATGGGTATCATTTCCATGCAAGAGACTGAAATGGTCTCAGTGTTTCTTACCACCCATCTGTTCTGGAGAAGAGACTCCATTTTACCCCCAGGAAAGGAAGACTCGATGTGGGTACATAGGCAGTGTCAATTGGGGACCTGGGTCTGTCTTTCCCCTAGTTCCTATATCCATGGAATTCTGACATCAGGTGTTCAATCTTCTCTGCCGTGGACTCCCTTTGGGTGGTCAAGGGCCTGGCAGCCTCAATGCTGTATGTAGAGCTGACCTGCTGGGTAGTTCCCATGTGTGACAGGGAAAGGAGGCATTTCTCCTCTGCCTTGATCTTAGGTCGAGCTCCAAACATGGTTTCCTACAGGTTGACACAGATGTGTCCTCTTTGTGGAACACCTGTGGCTTTCATTGCTTTAGTGAAGAAATTGTCCAACTGGGGAAAGTTGTTGCTTGACATTCTGCTGTGCTGCAGAATCATGGTGTCACTTCCATCCTCCTGACTTCACAGGGTGTGCACCCATGACAGGTGTTGAAAGTCATTTCACTTCTGTAATTGGGTGGTTTTCACACTTGCTGCCTTTAGTAAAATCAATGGGTTTCAATTGAAATTGTTCCATCTGAAAGTCTTAATCTTGCAGTCCTACTGGATTAAAGACTTTTCTAGAAATGTAAGTTCTGTTATTTCCTGTTCCTCTAAGCCCTCCAGCATCCTTCAGAATTGACTCAAACAAGATTTCAACATTGAATATTCCTGGTCTGTTTTAGTCCTTACAAAGAGCAATTAAGTGCTGAAATTGAGTCAGGATTGAATTCCACATTCCTTTTAATACGGAAAAGTTACAGTGATAGAATTATTTCCTAAATCCATAATATGGAAAGTAACTGTTCTGTTACCTTCTACTATTCTTTACGATATTTTCTGGGGTCAGACATCCTGTTTCAATATTCTAATTTGCCCTTGACATGTCACACATGTCCACAGGTTCTGAACGTTAGAACAAGAACAGTCGGTGATTTGTTCACAATCCAAGTGGTAACTTAGAAGTGATTCCAAGATATTGAGGGTGGTAAACCAGTGACAGGGTAGACAGCAGCCACTGAAAGGAGTGGGGTTTAATTTGTTACTTAGAGGTCACTGGGGCTCAATTCTACTGAGGTCTCTCTGAGAAAGTTGTAGGATGTATCTCAGAATGTCCCTACTTGGGGACAAGAGTCTGTTCATTCCTCCCTACCTCTATCTGCCATGATCATTGTAATTTTCCTTTCTTTCTGAGGTGTTTATCCCCCATCCTGAAATGTGGCTCTGCGTGAAAAGTGTACCAAGGGGGGGTGAGGGTGTGGCTTGGGGTGGCCTAGTCCTTCTAATCAAATGACAAACCCCCGGATGCTCCCTTCTGCAGAAAAATGTGTCTACAGAAGCAGTGAGAATAATTCAGTAATTGGGAATGAACAACATAAAATTGAGAGTAACTAACTTTATTGCATTCTATGGATGACTTATCTTATGCTTTTTCTCACACAAAAAACAGGTGGGATTGTGTGTGCGTGGATCTATAATTAGACCTACCTTGTCTGTCACATCTCCCTTACACATCTTGAGTTGTTGTAAGATGACTGAAGACATTCACAACTCTTTCCTTGATTGAAAATAATGGAGATTAGGAGATTTGGGTTTCCACCTGTGTGAGTATTGTAATGTCTATTGCCTGTTGCCCTTCACTGCTACATACCTCAATATATATTTAGGCAGAAAAGGAATCTAAAATACTTTGTTCACATTTAGTTTTGTAAAGGATCTTTTTCTCTCTTCTTTGAGCTCATAAGAATGTATTGCCTTTGGATCATTAATGCTTTTTTTGGTGAAAAGAACATACTTTTCTCTGACATATCACTTTTGAGCTTCTTTGAGTCAAGGAAGCCTAGCCAGTGTCATAGTTCCTCTGGTGGAAGCTGCTGTCAATTGTGTGGCTTGGTTTTGCCTACTTTCTTCCATGTTTGACCCCCATTCTCCAGGCCACTACTGGGTATAACCTAGGTTACTCTTTGACTTACCTTCTAGATAATCTTGTTCCTTAAGTGCCTATATGGGGACCATTTCTAATCCAGGGTTTGGGATGGTCCAGGTGAGGTTTCTTACCATTTCCCTGTTGTGTGGTGGAGAGATTCATGCCGTTTTACTCTAGGGAAGACCCACTGGATGTAGATTATGTGGGCGGTACTTATTGTGGGCCTGGATCACCATGGCTTTACCCCTAGATCCCACATGCGTGGTTCTTAGATCTCAGGTGTTCAGTTTTCTGTGCTGTGGATTTATTGGGTGGTGAATAGCTGAGGTTAAGGACCTGGCAGAGTCAATGCTGTGTGTAGAGCTGACCTTCCGGTAGATCCCATGTCTGACAAAGGAAGCATTTCCTTCTCTTTGCTCTGATGGGCTTAGGCTGAGCTCCAAACAGTTTCCTGGAGGTTGACACAGGTTTGTTCTCTCTGTGGAACATCTCTGACATACTTGCTGTGGAGAGTGAGTTGACAGTGAATTAAAGGGTTTGCTCAACTAGGAAAACTCCCTGCTTGACACTCTAAAGAACCATGGTGTATAGCTTTCTACCTTCCTAAAACATCAGAGGACAGGTGCCTATGGCAGATGTCGTGCATTATTCTAACTTGTGACTGGGTGGTTTCCATGTGTGTAGCCTTCCATAAAGTCAACGGCTTCCTTTTGAAAGTGTTCTATCTGAAAGTCTTAATCCCTAAATCCTACTAGAATAAAGATTTGCCTAGAAACTGCCTAGAAAGGAAAATAAACCCTGTTTAACACTTCCTGTTCCTGTGAGCTGTCTAGCATACTTCAAGATCAACTTGATCAAGAATTCAACATCGGATATACCTGGTCTGTCTTAGTCCTCAAAAAAAAGGAGTTATGAAGTCCTGAATTTCAAATTCTGGATCAAACTCTACATTGCAGTTAATAAGGATGATAGTTCATGTTGATGAAAGTTTCCTAAATGCAGAAAATAACTGCTGTATTACTCCCTGCTATTTATGGTGATTTCAGGCGTCAGCCATGCTGCTGTTGCAACCAGCGGGTCCCTCCCCTTAGGCTGATCTTTAACTCACATAGATGAGTTGTACGCATAGAGAAGGGCCCACGTTTGAACCACATGTCCTGTGCCACGGATGGTCTCCTGAACCCAGACACGTTACAGGCTTGTATCTTTTTCTATGGTGCACTTTGGCACCAAAATAAGAATATTTGAGTGACTGAAACAAATACATCAGACCCTTGCTCTTCCACACTTTTTGCCTTTTTATTTTCCTGATACTCCCAGGTACCAGGAGGTTGATCCTTCTGATCTTCAGTCATCCTTATTCTATTATCTCATATTCGAAGGAATACTATATTTCAAGTGGCTTATTTCCATCTGTTTTTGACTTCCTATTGTTCGCCTTGCTACTCCTTACTGTTTTTGAGTATATGAACTCTATATATCTTAATTTGTTGGCCTTAGTGATTCTCTTCGTGTTGTGTAGGTAAACTTTTCTAAAAAAGATGGTGCCTTTTGCTCTGAAGGGTTGTGTTGTCTTTAAGTAGGAGTTTGAGGAGACATTTGTCTGCTCTATTTCACTTAGGCTATAGTCATGTAATAGCACCCTTCCCCACAGGTTATAAGTAGAAGTGACATCTGAAATGCAGGAGCATGCCCTTAGAAAGGAGGTAACCTTCCTCCCCTCTTCCAGGGTTCTCTTCATGACTGAGACTGAGTTGTTCTCTGGGAATGGCTGGATGAAAGGGGAGGAGTGTGACTTGATCCTTCTTGATGTTGCCTTGTCAAAAAGTGCATCCAGTCGGATAGGACACTCCAGCAAAGAGCTACTCTTTCATTTGTTACCCTGATCCACCATTGAAGGAAGAAAATGGTCCTGGAATTGGAAAGGGGCTCTGTAACCGCCACCCCCTCCGATAAAGGACATCTCAGTGGGGTATGCGTGTTGGTCCCCCTGGAGGACTCCTTCCCTATGTGTCCAATTGTACAGATATCAGCTTCTCCACACAGAAGAAATGGAAGGTGGCTCAGAGTTAGCTGGTGGATAACCCCGTGTATTAGTGAGATGGACACTTCTAGGCTTACCCCAACTGGTATGGGAGTTTCATCTTCTTTCCTGTGATGCTGAGCTTTTTGTCACGTGCTCTCTTAACTAAAATATCTTACTACCACGGCTGCTTAAACAGCACATGTCTTTTCTATATTTGTTACCATGAAAATGATGGGAAATTCACAATATCTCTTTCCTAGGTCAAGTGCAATATAAGCAGAAGTTAGATTTCCCTTCCTGGGTGACTATTTAATATTTGTCAATTACTGCATTTTTTCTTAAATTGGGTCCTATAGAAACATGGTTATTACTAATGGTTGTGACATGGCTCCAAGAGCACTCACATGTGGTACTGACGCTTCTGAAACTTGGGTTTGTGAAAGGACATTAGCAAAACCAGGAAATAACCCTTCTGTGATGCTAAACATTCATCAGTTTCTGGTGGAGAAGGGGAGAGTTCAGAGAGAAGGACCCTAACGTTTGAAAACAATCTTTCCCAGTCAGGAAGGTGACATCATTCATCCCATCCAGATCATGTGCTTCTGAGGGTGGGGCTTTAGTCTCAGTGCTGAAGTCAAATTGTTCCCCATAGCGTCTTACTAAGTTCTCATGGATTATGGGATAAGCAGACGCTACAATAACAAAGTCTTAGTATGAGACATTCAATTTGTGTCATCACTTGTCCAGCCTGGAGAAGGTGTGGATTTGCTGTGGAGACGTGCTGGGCAGAGCCCAACTTACAGGGGAATCTGGCAAGGTGCTGTTGAACCTGGGCTGGCCCTGCAAGCCACTCCTCTGGGAATTTCCTCCTGTCCTGGCGTCCCTCTGTTCCTCCCAGAGCCAGCGGCAGGTGTCCTGGTTCTGCAGGAGCTGCAGCGTGCCCTTCCGCAGCTGCTGGCCATGAAGTCTGGAGGAGGAAGTGGACGATCAAAGGGATGTGGCTAGAGATTAGGTGGACACCCCCTGAGGGAAGGGGATCAGGAGCTGAGAGATCCAGCCATGGAAGCATCTGCTGAAAAACAGTGGTGAATGGACTGCTAGTTTCTTCTTGAAGTCTTTTAAAGTTTTGCTTCCTTCTTGTAATTCTATAACACTGAATTGAAGTCGGATCAAAGTCTTTTTTTCTTGATTGAATCTCATGTCTTCAATTTTGGACTTAGCAGTCATATCAGGGTTAACAAATGTAACAATTTTTTCTGTAAACGTCTGGTGAGCTGGACCACATCAGCCCCTGTGTGCAGCCTATCGACAGCTGGCTCTTCCAGGGCTTTGAATTGCTGTCTTGTGATACTCTCAAAGTACTGTACTGCACAGGTCCTGGCAGTTCTCTGCCATAATACTGATTTTTTTCAAATTTCTTTTTTTTGTCCTCAGATCTGGCCAGAAATTTGAAATGGTTTTCACTTGGGTAAAATGAAGGTGTTGGCGGGGCTGGGCTCATCTGTTGTTGCTCTAGAGGATAATGTTTTTTCTTCTCTTAGGTTTAGAGGTCCTGCGTCACCCCTTTGTTCACCTTCAAATTTAGGGGTCCTCTCAAATTTGAGTGCACATCTTAGATTTGCTTCTGACTCTCACTTGCACATCCTCTTCGTCTTTAATTGCCTTTCTGATGACAAGGTCACTGTTCAGCTGACCTTAAGGTTCAGACATTATCTGCGGCCCTTTATTTCCATATGTTCCCTGGATGCCCCCAGCCATGTCATATAACGTGTTCACAGGTTCTAAAGAGTAGGAAAAAGCTATCTTTGGTGGGGGGGTCACTAATCTGTCTCCACCTGGTACTCTTGAAACTGTGTTCCTGGAAAGCCCAGAGGAGGCGGGTAGATCAGTGGCAGGGTGGGAAGGGCAGCTACTAAAAGGGTAGTATTGACTTGGTCACGCACAGAGGGGACAGGGGTCAGTCCCTCTGGGGTCTTGGAGGAAGGTGTGGAGTATATCACAGAATATCCCTTTTTGAGGACAAGTATCTGGTCATTTACCCCTACCTCTACACGCCAGGGTCAAGGTAGTTTTCCTTTTCTCCTGAGGAATTAATGTCGTTCAGGTGCTGAGCGGTGTTTCTGCATGAAAACAACTGACCATGTCAGCCTTTTCATTCTAAGCAAACGCCAAGCCACCTAAGTGTCTATTACAGCAGATGAGGGGTGGGCTCAGTCTACTGAAGTATTGAGAATAACTGAAGCAATAACGGAGAACAAACATTAAAAAAAAAAATTGAAGATAACTTTCATTGTATTCAAAGGGAGATTTTTGACAATTAAGGTCTCCTGCTGTTTTCTCTCACAAATAGATGGAATTGTGTGTCTGTGGATTTAAAAGTAGACCCCCCTCATTTGTGGGATCTCCCTTCCAGGTCGTGAGTTCTAAGATGACTGTAGAAGTTACTTACAACTCGTTCCTTCATTGAGTGTCTTGGAGCTTAGGTTTTGATCCACGTGTGTGTTGTAATGTCCCTCTTGCCACATTCCTCACTGTATGCTGAGGGAGAAATGGGGTCTGAAAACCTAACATTTGTATAAGGTATGTTTTTCTCCATTCTTTGAGCTGATAAGAATTGTGTGTATATCATTTTCCTTGAACCAATCAATGCTCTTCTTTGGTGAAAGGGCATCCATTCTCCCCCATGACACCTCACGTCCTTGAGCTTCCGTTTCAGGGAGCCTAGCCTAAGTCATGCTGCCTCGGAAGCAGCTGCTGAATGTGTCTTTGCCCACTTTCAGGCCGCTGCTGGATACAAGCTAGGTCACTCTTTGATCCTTGTCTGTCAGAGACTTTTGTTGCTTATGTGTCAACTTGGGGGTTGTTTTTTTAAGCCAGAGCTTGGGATGGACTAGGTGGGGTTTTCTCACCATCTAGCTCTTATGAGGATATTCCATTTGACCCCTAGAGAAGACCCATTGGATGGGGATTACGTGGGCAGTGTTTTTGGGCTGGGATCAGCACTTTCTCCCTGGCTACTGCATCTGTGGTTCTCAGATCTCAGGTATTCAGTCTCTTCTGCATGGGCTCCCTTTGGGTAGTGAAGACCAGAGTTTAACACCTGGCAAGCTCCATGCTCTATGGAGCTGACCCACTGCTACATCCTGTATCAGAGAAAGGAAGTGTTTCCTGCCCACCCTGATCTCAGGTTGGGTTGCAAACGTGGTTTCCTGGAGGTTGACATAGGTGTGTCCTCTTTAAGGGACATCCCTGGCTTTCCTAGCTGTGGTGACTTGGCTGATAGTGAGTTGGATTTGTCCAAAGAACTCCTAGATATGTGATGATACTGCAGAATTGTTTCATAGCCTTCTACCTCTGTCACTGGGCAGGTGCCTATGACAGGTGTCACATGTTTTTCTCACTGATTGGGTGGGTTCTACATGTGCTGCCATCTGTGAAAGTCAGTAGGTTCCATTTGATACTGTTCCATTTGAAAGTCTTAGTTCTACTGTCCTACTGGAATAAAGGTTGACCTAGAAGTGAAGTGATCTATATTAACATTTCCTCTGTCCCGTGAGCTGTCCAGCATGCTTCAGGATTGACTCAATACTGGATATACCTGGTCTGTTTTAGTCCTCTCAAGACAATGATGAGGCCTGGAATTTCAATTGAATTAGGATCAAAATCTATATTACTCTTACAGATGATTATACTGACAAACTAGTTTCAAATATATAACAAAGTCCTATTCTTTTACTTCCTGCAATTCTTGATGACGGCTTCTGGAGTCAGACATGTTCCTGTTGTACTATGAGGTCCTAATGTCAATTTCTGCAATCAGCAATGAATTTTTCAAGCAGGAGTCCATGTTTGTTCCACATGTCTGGGGACATGGCTTATATTCTTAACCCAAATACATGAAAATCCAGTTTCTTTTTATGGTATGTTTTTGGGGCCAAAGTGTGGATGCTTGTGTGACTGAAACAAAGACATTCCATATCTTGTTCCTTCAGACTTTAGCCTCCCCCACCCCCACACTTCTGGGTATCAAACTTGCCACTTCCATGTCTTTAGCCATACTCATTCTACTTATCCCATATTTAAAGGTACTATATTTTAAGCAGAATATCTTCACTTACAACTTCATATTTTTGCCTGGCTAATATCTTCCACTTTGTCTTTAGGATATCAACTCTGTATCTTTCTTTGGTCTTAATAATTCATGTTGTATAGGTTGTTTTCTAAAATAGATAGTGCCCTTTATGTGACTACTTTCTTTGCCCTGAGTGTCCTTGTAGTGGCAAATCTTGCCTGAGCATAAACACTGGAAATGCTCTACTGAGAAATACTTTTTTTCCTAAGTGGCCAAAGGGACATCCACCTGGGTGGGGCCATGTGGTGTATTGTACTTGGACGTCCTCTGAAGCTGATGCTTCAGGTGCTACCCTTGATATTGCCCCAGACAAAGCTCAGACCTAAGTGCTGGCAGATTGGAGGTGGACAGACCCTAGTATATTTTGACTACATTCCTTTGACACTAGAAATACGCCTGTCCTAGACCAGGTCAGCAACAGTACACCTTCTCTGGGCAGCCAGGTCCAGTCCGCAGACATGGAGCTTAATTCTGAAACCACTGCAGTCTGCAGTGTCACACTGCTGGATTTAATTTCTTGTTGGCCCAAACTATGAGCCACTGAGCTTTTTCTGGGCTGAAAAGGTCACTGTTGATCATGCCTTCCAGTCACTAGCCTTTCTGTTTGTGAGAAATGCTTTTGTGTAGAGACTGGCTAATAAGAAAACCACAAATGCTAGGGCTAGTTTTGTAGTAAACTTGCTGTTGGTCATTAGAGCTGACAGAAGATGCAAACCCTTCATCCTGCACACTGACAAACCATGTGAATAACAGGAAGCTCACTGGCCAGAAGTGAAGTCTGAGGACTCAGGCATCTTACTCTGTTAGTAAAGCTGGCGAAAATTCAAATAGTGGGCATACTGTGTCAGGGTGGGGGATCTGTGGCCTGAAGGCTGCATGTGGCCTTCTGGATCCTTGAGTGAGGCCTTTTGACTGAATCCAAATCTTACAGAACAAATCCTTTTATTGTATATATTCATTACCCCATGAATATATACAAATAAAAAAATAATAAAATAAACTTGGGAAAAATGTGATTGAATTAATTCAATCTCATAATAAAACTTTAATGGATGAGAAGTTGCCTCTTATGGGTGAACCAAATCTTTTTATTTGAGATGGAATCTACTCCTGGTGAAGAATCTGTGAACATTGCCAAAATGACAAGAAAGGATTTGAAGTATTACACAAACTTGTTGATAAAGCAGTGGCAGGGTTTGAGAGGACTGACTCCAATTTTGAAGTTCTGTGAGGAAAAAGCTATCAGCACCTCATGTTACAAAGAAATCTTTAATGAAATAAAAAGTCAATTGATATGGCAAACTTCTTTGTCTTGTTTTAAGAAATTGCCATAACAACGCCACCCTTTTAGCATCTACTACCATGATTAGCTAGCAGCTGTCAACATGAAGCAAGACCCTCCACCAGCAAAAAGGTTACAACTTGCTGATGGCTCAGGTGATCCTTAGCATTTTTTAGCAATAAGGTATCTTAAAAGGATTTGTTCTGTGAAGTTTGGAGTCAGTCAAAAGGCTGCACTCAAGGATCCAGAAGGCCACATGTGGCCCCAAGGCCATAGGTTCCCCACCCTGGAATTGGGCACTGATCAAGGCAAAAGCTTCCAAGGCTACTTTCCATTGCCCCAAAGTTCTAGGTGGGTTTTGATTATCACCCTGCTAACCTCTGGTGGCAGGAGTACGGGTTGTTCTTTAGCTTGTGTGCCTAATGTTTCCTGTGTGTCAAAGCAGGTTCATTCCCATCAGAAAGGTACATGACACTGTGCAATGGTGTTTTTCACCTTCCTGATGCCGTGGAGACATGCCAGCTTTGTTTTATCTATGGAAATGTCCACAGTGACTTCATAGACAGTGTTGATTGTGAACCTGGGCCATGCTGGCCTCCCCCACACAGCTTGTACAGACTGGACTCTCAGATCTACAGGCCTTTCAGTCTGCTCTGTGGAAGATCGTCTTTCAGATACTGTTCTCATGGGTCATAGGACCAGTATCTTTATAAGATGGTAATTGCAACGATGCTGCTCTTTGGCGTGTTGGTTCTTTATCCCATTGGTGGTTGTTTGTCTGCCTCAGTATGTGTTTTGAAAGGTGTCTCTCCACCTGCCCCCCACCCCACAACAGATCAGATTTTGGTCCTGGCTGAAGGGCATCCAAGTGGGCTGATTATCAAGATTCTTTGGCAGATGGATGCTTTCACACTTTGATATTTCACATGTGGCTGCTTGAACTTTCAAATGGGAAGTGTCAAACTGAATGCAAGATGATGCAGCCAGCTGCCCCTGAACCTTTTTGATTCTCCCAGACATGCTGAGGACCATTCCCATCATGGCCACCAGCAGCACTTTCTCCTCTGAGCAGCCACAACCCAGAGAGGGTTTTTAATCCATCCCAGTCACTGTTGTCACCCTGTAGGGACTCACTGATTCAGTGAGGTACAAGCAGGAACCAGTGGTGCACACTGGGTATTCTGTGAAGGAGACACTGGTGCCCATGCCTCCCAGGCTGTAACCCTCTTCTGGTTCTTGTTTGGTGACACTTACCTGTGAAGCCTGTTTCAATGGCTTGAAGGACTGAGATGCTCTTTCAACTTGTTCCCTATTACTATCTTTGATCCTTAATACCACTGGGAAAGTATCTGATCATGGAGCATTATCTTTACTATTTTCCGAGTATGTACATGAAATTCAGATGTACTCCAAGTTCTACTTCAAGAGGGTCATGACCATGACCTCCAGGAACCAGGGAAAAATTTCAGCAAGCAATGAGATCAATCCTTGATCACCACTTACATTTCAGGTACAGGCACCTGAGGGGTGGTTACCTGAGCACTGTCTTGGAGAACAATGGTTATCACTGGGAAATCTTCCTCTTACCTGCAGAGTCTCCTCTAGGTTTGTGCTGCTTTCTACCTGAAATCATTACCTGTGTTACACTCACCACACAGTGCCTGGAGACCACTGAGCTAGGATCAACATAGATATCTCAGTAGGGATGGGATGAGCGGGAAGATCTAGGTGGAAGTTCCAGGGTGGTCTTTGGTATTTCAGTGTGGGGTCTATAATGACTGGACCGAAGGCTTTCATATCCTCCAAAGCTCAGTGCTAGAGAGAAGGTGAGGTGGACATGGTGAGTTTATGTCATCTCTATTTCCGTGAGTGTGCTGAGTCTCAAGTCAGTGACAAGTTGGACTCAGGGGTACAGTGAGGGACTAGGGCTCTGTGTGCTGCTGAGTGCAAGCTCAAATCTCTGCACTCCAGAGGGTTTCCAGTGCCCTTGGCTTCCTCTCTGCCTGTGTCTCTTGAGGGACTGAACTTGGTCCTGATCCAAGGCTGACCATATACAATGTGCCTGCTCTAGACCTTGTCTTTATCCTGTAAATCTATGTATCCAAGGGTCCTTCCTCTACTCTCGGGCAGGTCTGCAGCTTTGTAGAGCCTTTCCTTGGGTGAAAGAAGTGTATGTAGACCTACTTTGGGATCCTACTTCTCTTACCTTCCTGGATACGTTTGAGTTTCCCTGGCCCCATCCTGTGCATGTGGCACAGTCCACGAGGGATGATGCACTTCAGGAGATACTCTGCACTGGACATGTGTCTGAAGCCAGACATACATGGCTTGTCCTTCCAGCTCATTGTTCATGGCTTATCTTCTGGTGCTGGGCACTTCCTAGAATGTCTGGGGAACCCAGGGTGAATTTCTCCCACTTGCTTAGGGATGTGGCACATTGCCCATATCTTGTTTGTAGGTAGGTTCTAGTGAGTCTGATCACTTTTTGGCCATGTTTAGTTGGCTAATCTGGATAGAAAATGACTTAGGTAATGTTCTTGGCATCTATAGGTGAAAGGATCTTTCTCTCTGATCCTTCTTTCCCCCAGCTGTTCAGCAGAACGTGGACTCTCCTGAGTCACAGTGCACTTGTAAAGAGCAGGTATTTTCCTCATGGTGACAGACTTAAAATGCTCTAGAGACCTTTCAGAAAACTCCCTGGTCAGTGAAGCTGCTTGGAAATTCACGCTGAGGAGGCAGAGCCATGAACTTAGAATGCAGGGTCAGTGCTCTCCCCAGACCTTCTGGAATAACGATGTTCAGTTGGTGTCAGTGTTAAGAGAAGGAAGATTCCAGCTCCGTGATCAACATCCTTTTGTCTGGGCAGGGGAAAGGCTCCGTGTTCTTCAATCCAAGGAGCGGGATTCTAACTCCATCCCCATCTCCGCGTTGTCTGAATGCTGGGCTTGTCTGGCAGCTCTGGGGAGGGGGCAGTGAGAGCTCTCTGGGGGAGCAGCTGCTGGGTGTATGCTCCACATCTCTCAGTTCTTCTCAGATCTGTCCTTGTAAGTGTTGTCTGTGGATGTGGTGCCAAGAGCTGGAACAACAGCTGCCACTAGGGAAGGGTAGAAATCAGAGCTGTCTGTTCCAGTGAGAAATGTCCTGCCTCTTCTGGCAGCCGTGCTGACCTCAGCTCGTGAGAGCAGGACCTCCTGGTCCCTCTGAAATATGAGGGCTCTCAGAGCAGCTTAGCCTTTCTGGGGTGAGGAAGGTGAAAATGCATCCAATGGTCTGGGTCAATACAGTTGGCTCTTCTGGGAAGATCATCTTGAAACCCTGTCCATGTTCTCATGGTGTGTGGAAAGATCAGGAAATAACTGGTGTATTTATGCCTTCATGGATGGCTAGATTCCATAAAAGGCTTTTATGCTCAGGGAATACTGTGGGAAGACTTAATTGCCTACTTAATTTCTTGCGTAGAACATTTAAGTAACAAATCTAGCTTTTTTGGTAAGGCTTAGTAATTTCATGGCATGTATGCCTTCATTTGAAAGATAAACTAAACACCGTTCATAATCTTAACATCTTTATGTGGTAAGAGTAAAGACGGTATGTGGCAATTCTTGATCCAGCCCCCCAGGGAAAGAACACTCAGGGCTTTTCATTTGAAATGTGAAGGAATCAGTGATGTACTGGCTTTTCCTTAATGCAGACCCCGAAAGGAAATTAGAGTACCTTATAGAATACTTCCTGCTTTAAGAAGTGACCACCAATGTAGCAGCTTAAGTCAAAATTTCTTACAGTTGGAGATCGCAAGTTTGAAATGGCTCTCACGTGGATGAAATCAAGGTGTTAAGGTTGGTTGGGTTCCTATCTTGTTGCTCCAAGGACAGTGTGGTTTCTTGACTTAACCATGTTTAGAGTCTCCTTCATCTTCAAGGTCAGGCCCCTTCTCTATCTCACACCAGGGGCACATCTTAAGTCTGACTCACCTGTGCTTCATCCAGGGGCCATTGTCATTAGGACAACTAAAGACAAAAGGGAAGAGGGAACTTAGCTGACTTTGAACATTACTTTGATGTTTCCCCTTCATACTCTCTTGCCATGTCACACGTTCACAGGTTCTAAACATTAGGACAAGGGCTTCTGTGGTCGTATATCTGCCTCTATCTGGTACTTGAAGTGACCCCAGGAAGCCCAGAACAGTATGGTGAACAGGTGTCACATGGAGCAGCCACTGAGGGGTGGTATTGATCTCGTCGCTTACAGGTGACCGGGGCTCAATCCCACTGTGTCTCAGCATGTCTTCCCTACTTGGGAGCAAGTCTGGTCTCTTACACTCAGCTCTCTCTGCCGTGATCATTGCAGCTTTTCCTTCCACCAGAGGCACCAGTTCCCTTGGACTGCAGAGATGTGGGGCTGGATGCAAGCAAGTGGATTGAGTGAGGATGTGGCCTGGGGCAGCCCAGTTACTCTAATCAAAGTGCAAACCACTGGACGTTCTTTCTGCAGAAGAATGGGCTCGGTGCCTTTAGACACCTTGGCTCTTGGGGGTAACAAATGCAATAATTGAGAATCAATGTAAAAGTTGAAAATAACTTATTAGATTCGAGGGATTTGTCATTTTAAATCTCATGCTTTTCTCTCACAAAAATACGTGGAATTGCATGTTGACGTATCTGTAATTAGACCTACCTCTTCTGTCAGCTCTCCCTTAGATGTTATGAGTTCTAAGGTGACTGATTCCTCTGGGTGTCATGGTGGCTAGGAAGTTTTGGTCTCTACGTGTGACTATTGTAACGTCATCACCTGTTGCCTATCATTGCCATATACCTCACTATGGTAGAAGAAATGGGATCTGAAATACTTTGTTCACATGTAGGTTTATAAGGAATACTTTCCTTCATTCCTTGACCTTGTAAGAATGGTGTACATCTGCTCTAAACTGGACCATTAACTTTCCTTTTCTTGGTGAAGGGAATTTCCTCCTGACATCACTTTCTTGAGCTCCCATGAATTGAGGGAACATAGCCAATGTCATGCTCTTCCTCTAGTGGATGCTGCTGTCAACTGCGTTTGGCTTTAGCTTTGTCTACTTCTGTTGTGGGAAAGACTGAGCCAATGACATTTTCTGGATGGGAGAGGCAGCTTTTGGTCATCCCTTCCAGTTGTTAGCCCCTTCTTGTGTTTTTCCTTGGAGATGCTTTTCTGGGAAGAAAGGCTCACAAGTCCAGGGAGATGGCTATAAGAGGAAAATAAACACTGAGTGCTTTCTCTAATCTGCTGGTCAGTAATGCTGTGAGCAAATTGAGGCACCACTTCCCTTGGGCTGCAGAGATGTGGGGCTGGATGCAAGCAAGTGGATCCATTGCCATATACCTCACTATGTTAGAAGAAATGGGATCTGAAATACTTTGTTCACATGTAGGCTTATAAGGAATACTTTCCTTCATTCCTTGAACTTGTAAGAATGGTGTCCTACATACTGATAGTGTGAAAAACAGGGGCCTCCCTGGCCAGATGTGAAGTCTTCAGACCCAAGCATCTTAGTGTGGCAGTAAAGCTGGTGAGAACTTAATCAGAACTGATGTTTTCTTGGTCCTCAGCGATGTGCCCATGGTGGTCAGCACTCTTAAGGTGGCACAGGAGGTTTGATACCACATGGAGGACCTCCTCTTTGGTACCTTTGCCCGCCAGATCAGGCTTGGTCAAGATTACTATGGTGCTGTGTGTCAGGATCTGCTTCCTGAGTGATACATGTCGCTTCTGTGGTGGTGACATCCACATAACTGAGGGGACCACTGCCAAGTGGATTGTCTCTGGCTTGCACGTATAATTGAATGCCTTCCTCTGACACTGAATGTCAGTGGGCTGACTGCCCAGTCACTCTGGTTATACCAGGAAGGTCCTGGACATGTGAGGAACTATCTCTAGATCTTAGCTCATGACTGATTCTGCCTTTTTCCGTAGCAGTCACATCTTGGGCTGAGTAATTTCCTTTTCATCTCTGAAAATCTGAAATCTCAGTCTCAAAGTCCTGGTGACTGACCTTGTCTCTCCACTCATCTTCCTGCCCAGGTTTTCTCAGTTCCAGGACCAGAGGACATCTTGTGACAATGCCACTGCCTCTGGGAAGGTTGACTCCCCACAGAGCTTCTAGCATGGAGCTCTGGTCCCTGATGACAGCGATGCAGGCAGGGCCAGGTTTGTTCCATGCTCAGGGCCCAGAGGGAGTCAGTGGGGCCAATGTGGGGGCCCACCTTCTGATCTTACTGGTTGTACAGGTTCTCTGTCCCTGTGTCCTGACTTTTCTCTGCCATATTAGCATCTTCACTTAGTAATGGATTATGGGACGCAGAAGATAATCTCATTTTGTGGTTTCCACTTCAGAATGAATCATCTATTTCTAGTAAAGCTTGAGAATTCACTGGCGGACTTGGTAAGTTTATATGATCCTGAGAATCGAGCCTGTGAGTCTAGGGTGCTGTCATGACCGCATTTACAGAAAAGGTGTGGTCAATTCAGCCTCAATAATTATTCTGAAGGGAGTTCAACTTATTCCCATGGGAACAGACTTCTGAGCTCATAATTGCCTCCTTGTGTGTGCCCAGATGTTTCGTTTGTTTGTAGAGCACACAGCTGTCAGCTGCTTTGAGTCGTCTTGGATAGGCTGTCATGATGAAATGTTCCATGTTATCCCTCCAAGTAATGGTGTCCAGCTTAGGACAAGGAAAGGTGTTAGTCTTTTTGTATTAAAATTTCTTTCAGGTTATTGCTTGCCCCAAAATGAAACATGTTGAGGTACCCTCAGTCTATTTCATGTTTGTCACTAATCTTACTCCTTGTTCCTACTGCTGGTGACTGGTCACCTTGAAATTGTGACACCTTCAAATGGAAATCTAGTCCCCTTTGGCTATAGAGTGAGATCTTACAGTTAACATTAACTGCAAGGGTTTAACTGTGCCTTCTTCGCTCTCTGAAATCACCCACAGAAAACAAGGGCTCCTGTTTCTCTGTCCAAACTAGGGATGACTATGAAAGACTGTCCTTTAAAAAGAAGAGAGAGCTTATTCTCAGTTCCTGCTTGATAACATCCTACCACATCCCTAGGAGGATCTCTGGAATTGCTTTTTCAAATTGATGCTTCTGTACCAGAACAAAAGTGGCTTCTCAATTGCTGTGGCAAAAACCCCAGAACTAGAAAGCACAACAGATTGTGTCACTTAAAGATGGAAAATGTCAGAAGCCTGTGTTCTCCAAAAGAGTCCCCATGTCATAGTCAGGAAGTGTTCAGAGTGGGAGGTCCTTCCTGCTTAGCACTGAGGGCACAGGGCTGGTCCTCAGTGACTTACACAGACACTGAGCATGTGGGACACATGAGCAGGAAGATGACCACAGCTCATCCTGGTCAATCCTGGGGGGCCCACATGTGGGGTGTGGATTGGAATCTTGCTCTTTCCCTGGAACATGTCATCAGGGAGAAGCTATTCTGTAGTATGACAATCACACCGGCTGTGGTTAATTTCCACTGACTTTCTCATTGTGATTGACACAGGGATGTGTTCCCCTTTAACAGCACAAGATGATGAGACGGGAAAAGCTCTAATTCCATGACAGAGCATTGCTCTAAAACAACTACTAAATTTTTAAAGGCTTAAACTTTTATTTAACTTTTGAAAGTCTTTATGATATACTTTACCTTGTTCTGTTACAGCTGCTTTGTCACTGTTAAAAAAAAAATTGAGAATTGTTAGAGCACAGTAAGGAAGGGTTTATTCAGCACCATTAAGATGTGTTTAAGGGCCACTGCAATAGCCTCCTGCAGGTGAGGGAATAAAACTGGCCTCAACTCTGAATATAGCATGGGCAAGTGGGAATTTACAGTCAAGAAGCAGTGTGGAGTCAGTGGGTGGAATGTTACCAAAAGGAAACGTCAGGGGGATCCCGGCTGAACTGTCAACAGGATTGGTGCTGAAGATAAGCCAAGAAGATCAGACACCACCTTGGGGGTGGTGGAGGATGAAGAACCTGATCAGATATTAAGGATAATCAGATATTGGGGGTCTTGCAAAATGGACTTAGTGAGGTTCTTTGCCTAAACTGGGTTTCACAAGGAAGTACACAGATGGGCCTATTAGAAGGTTCACAAGCCTGACTCCCATTTGGCCAAGTAAGGAATCTTGGTCACTACCTATGATTTCACTCTACCTGCTGTTTAATATTTGAAGGGACCTTGGTGGTGGTACTCCTTTCTCATAAGGAAGCTCTGCTAGATGGTATGTGGAGAACTTATCTCTACGTCTGCATGGGTACCCTTAAGCAACTGCATGTTCCTAGAATTCTCAGACAGTTTATGATGAAGCCATCTCTTCCACCTTATGGTTTATGAAGCAGGTCAGGACAAGGTGGATTTGCCTCTTCACAGGAGGCAGCTGTTGGAAGAGACCAAGCCCCTCTCTTCCATAAGCACAGCAATCCCTCAGTGAAGCTGAAATGATGGCTGGGACTCTCACCCCCAGAGCATTGCAGACAAGCTCTGAGTAAGGCATTCAATGTCGGGGAAACTGCAAGAAGGGATGATGGGGTGTGTCATGTGTCTTTCCTTGGATTTCTCCTTGAGCTACCTTTATATTGAAGCGTCTGGGATGCCTGATCCAGAAGTCTTGTAAGAGAAGGAATGGCCTGGGGAAAGAAAAACTGCAAAAATATTTTGTTTCTTTAAAACTTCCCCCACTCTTTTTGGGAACCAAAGCCTGCACCCCTGCCTCAGGTGTTGGGAGGGACCTGGGGGAATGTCTCTTGTTCTTTGTGTTACAGGAGATAGCTCTGCCATCACAGGCCCTGGCGCCAGCCTCCCAGGTGGGCAGAGGTCACAGGCTTTGTGTTTGTCAGAGATGGGATGATTGAATAGCTCACCACACTAGCCTAGAACTGAGAGCCCTCCCTTTAAAAGCTCTGTATTTCTGCTCACATTCAGGAAACTTGGATTTTGAGACAATAATCTGCCATCTTTTTCTCCTTTGCCGGTGAAGTAATAAACTTCATTTTTCTTCTCGACCACTTGCTCTCGTTCTTCTGATGCAGCCTCGAGGACAAATGCTGAGCTTCTGGTAACAGCCTGTACTGATAGCTGCCTGCAGAGGGGACTGTATCCTTGTACTTACCTGAGGAGTCATGTTGTCTGCCTTCAAGTTGACTTCTGAGGAGCCATTTCTTTGCTCAGTTTCACTTAGCTGTAGTCATGTAGTTTCATCCTGCCCTAGAGTAACGAGTGGAGGTGACATCTGAACTTTCGGATCATGTTCTTAACAAGGTAACCTCCCCTCCCTTTTCCAGTCCCCTTTATGACTGATACTGAGAGTCCCCCCTCTCTGGGGATGGTAGAGCAAAAGGTGGGGGAGGGAGTGTGCCTTGACCCTGCTTGATGGTGCCTCATCTAAGTTGTACCTGGTGGGGTGGGGCATGCCAGCACAGGGGTGCTCTTCTATTTATTGCCCTGACCCACAAACTGAAGGGAGAGTGGACCTGGATTTGGAAAGGTCTCAGTGGGTATACATGTTGGTCCCCCAGAGCACCTGTTTCCTCTGCCCAATCGTCCAGTCTTCAGATATCTACCGCACAGTAGGAATGGAGGGTTAGATGGCCCAGAGTTTGGTGAATAGGAGGCTATTCGTGTGGTAGGGAAATGTCTAAGCTCGCCCAGATAAGGGAATTTTGTCTTATTCTTTCCTTAAATGCTGCCATGTTCTCATGTTTTGTTTTATAAAAACATTTTGTGAAGCGAGTAAATGTCATCTTTCATGTGGTTTTAGAGAATGGTAGGACAGGTAGGATACCTGATTCATAAAGTCTAACATGGCCCAAAACCCTAAAGACAGTACCGGTAAAAATGAGTGCAACACCTTGTTCATGAATAGATGTGGGTATTATTGACTAGCACTGACCCAAATAATTGAGGCAAATCTCAATGGAGGTTTATTAAGCCAAGATGAAGACAAGCTATGGCTGTTTTTCCAAATGGAAGTTGGAACCGTTGGCATGTTAAAGGCCTAGGGAGAAAACAAAAGGCAGGGGGGAGGGGGAGCTGATGAGGTAGTGATAACATTCATGTGAGGCCCAGGAAATTTACATATTTGCATAAAATAAAGGAGTGACGGAAGCATCAATTATGTAGATATCCCTGGTAGGTGGAACAATGTCTGATTCTGTCTTGCCTGGAGTGTTCTGTCACCTGTAAGATAAGCTTGTAATTCATTATTAGTATGGAATGGAACAGGCTTTAGTTTTAGGTGCTAGACATACGTACAACTTTAATATCCTTTATTGTGGGAGGTAAGCAAGCAATTCCCTTAACCTGTGGGGCCTGTTCTTCACAGGTGCCACATATAAGAGTGACCGTAACCCATCAATACATAAAAAGGATATCATGAAGTAATTGGGTTATTCCAAGAACACAAAATTCTAGAAAGAAAAAAACTTAAATCACCACACACCCCAGTTACAGGAAAAAGATTCTTGCAATTGGTGGAAAAAGCACTTAAAATATACATGGAGGGGGGGGAGACAAACTGAATCAAAGGGACTCCTGACAGAAATTGATGATATAAGCTAAATGTCAAACTGAATTAGAAACTGGGAAACTTAGATGCTGTCCCATCTTAATGTTCTGATTTCACATATGTATTTGTGTTTATGGGTTACCTGCAGTTTTAAGCTAATGCAGTGAAGAAAGAAATAGGGCTGTATAGAAATAAATGCCATTATTGGCAGTTGAAGTAATTGCGTATGTTTGAAATCCAGTGAATCAGATACTAGAACTCTTGTTCACGTTTCTAAGCTGTGGTTTGTAACACAGGAGAAAAAACAGTTTTCCTCCTTGTCCAAATGCAACTTGTACTAACTTAGTGAATATAAACCCAGTCCATATTTTTGCATTTTTGCTGTTAGTGCATGTCTATATCCAAACATAATCATTACTTACAGCTTTATCCTTTATTTTCATGATTATACTATAAAACTACCCAGGGACTTTTGACTAAACAGTGTGTCCCAGAACACTGTTACACAGATAGCATATTAACTGTGCTAGCTTATTACTTCATGGTTCTTATTTTGGGTTCTATGTTCTGTATGAATGTACAAGAGTATGTCTGTGGGGGACGCAGACCCCTTACTGCTGCTTACTGAAGTGGGAACAGCAACCATAGGGCCTGGTGTTCAATTGCCACCAGAAACATATGCATGTTGTAGGGCCTGATTTTTGTTCAGAAAATAGTCACCGCAAGCAATTGCGTAAAAGAATTGCTGGGCATCTCCAACTTCAATATTCCAACTGGCTGTCTAAAGTGATTGTGCAAATGACTGATCACCTGTGTTAGAGTGGCTGTTTCCTTACCTGTTCACCATCTTACTGTCCTCACAGGAGGGAAGAGGCTTACAAAATAAAGTAGATCTATATGTCATATGTCTCGGAAATATGCACAAGACTTCTGCAAACTAAGTATCACATGACAACTTGGTTATAATATAAACATGAAAAACATACAACATAGGAGAAAGCACATCAGACCCTTTACAATGATTGCCTCAGGAGCACAAACGCAGAGTACAAGAATAAGAAACTAAGCTTTCACTTTATAACTGTTTCTTAAATTATAACCAGTATATATTATAGTTACTAAATGTCAAGACAAAATTTTAAGAAATAACAAGACTCTACAGTTGATATACTTTTATTCAAAACATCCCAAGAGGCAATTCTGCTCTGCAGTGAGTATCTCCAGGGAGGCTGACACAGCTGGAAGTCATGCCACCTACTGTGGCATGCAGCCTGCGTAGCTGGATGTGGCAGGACCTGCTCCAACTGACAGAACTCTCTGCAATACTTGAGAAATGATTCTACTTCCCAAAGCTCAAAATCATGAAAAATGCTTCAAAGCTGGATGTTCAGACACTAGGCTTCTTAAACTCAGGTCAACGCGTGGCATTCAGATGCTCACCCAGGTGTCCTCATGTCTTGTTGGCCTATATCCACAGGTGACTCGGTCATAAACTCTGGATTCCTAGGCAGCAGAGCTCAGCTGAGGCGGGGACTACACATCTGCTCCAGCACCAGGAACCCTCTGGGGCTCTTTAGAGTGCAACAGTGGGGCTGCTCCACTGGAAGCCCCTGCCTTTGACAGGAAACCCCAGGAGACTCCATGCCTCTTAAGTATTTGTAGGCCAGGCTGATGTTGGGGTGTCCTTCAAAGTTAGGGCTTCAGTGGGGCTGGCTGTGGGAGGACATGCCCCATGTTCTGGAGATGCTGTCCTAGTCCCTGGAGAATAGAGCTTTGCAGTAGTAGCAGCTTTGTAGACCTCTCCAGGCAAAGGCACTGCAGTGGGTACTTCATGTTGTACTTTTTGAGGGCCTTACCTCTGGAGAAGAGACAATGTCTGAGGCAGGGGTTGTGCAAGGGCCTCTGTCTGCTGAAGCACAGATTGCTTTGGATTTGGCATCTGTTGTTTGGGGGAAGCTGTCACTATACAGACTTTCAGCTTTCTAGATTGTGCTCTTCTGACAGTGTTTGACCCTCTCTGGCCTACTGCTGGGTTAAACCCAGGTCATTCTTTGACACTTCTCTGCCAGACTTCTTTGTTGCTTTGTGTCCATATGGGGGTCATTACCAAGCAAGAGCTTGGGATGGCTCCGGTGATGTTTCTCACCACCTATCTTATGTGTTCTGGTGGAGACAAACCATTTTACCTGCAGGAAAGAAAGACCCACTGGGTGTGGATTATGTGGGTAGTATTAATTGTGGACCTGGGTCCCCTCAGTCTTTCCCTCTGGCTCCCATATCCATGGTACTTGATCAGCTGTTCAGTCTTCTCTGACAGACGCCCTTTGGGTGGTCAAGAGCTGAAGTTAAGTGCCTGGCAACCTCAATGCTACATGTAGAGCTGACCTACTTTCCATGTCTGATGGAAAGGAAGCATTTCCTCTCTGCCCTGATCTTAGGTTGAGCTCCAACATGGTTTCCTAGAGGTTGACAAGGTATATTCTTTTTATGGTGAGCCAGTGGGGTTTTCTGGGTGGAAAACATAGCTATTGATCATGCCTTCCAGTCATTGGGCCCCTTATATTTTCTTTACCTTGGAGATGTTTTTCTGTGGAGACCGGCTCAGAAGTCTTTGGGAAATAAAGCTAAGGCTAGTTTAGTAACAAACTTGCTGTTGGTAGGTAGAGCTTCCAGCAGATGCAAACACTTTAGGTGGCACATTAAGAACAAGTTGAAACTCTGGGACTTCACTGACCTAGACCTAAAGTCTGGGGACTCAGGCATCTTAGTCTGGCAGTAAAGCTGAGAATTCAACCAGTGGACTTGGAGAGTCTACTTGGTCCTCAGTGGTGAGCCCATTGTAGTTGGCACATGAGGTGGCTCACGAGGTTTCGTACCATATCAAGGAACCTAAAGGGTCCACCCACTCAACGATGCCCAGCACCTCCATGGTGGCAATGTCCACATTACTTGGGACTGGCTGAAAGTGAATTGTCAGTTTGGGAATGTATTCCTTACATGCTTTGATCCGATGTGCCATGTCCCTGGGCTGATTGTCCAAAGCCATTCTGCTTATACCAGCAATGTCAGACGTGGGGAGTTGATCCTTAGGTCAGGAGTGACTGTTTCTTCTGATCATGGGGTATAAGCAGAAGTGCCATCTGTCTTTCAGGGTTTTATCTTCTAAAAGGATGAAGTCTCCCTACTCTCTTCCTCTGTGGTTATTGACTGAGGCCGAGAGTGACCCCTTAGAATATGTAGCAACAAGAATGCTCAGAGAACAAGCCTGTGACTTTTTTGTACATTTCCCTAAGAGGTGTCCAGTAAGCTAGTATGTGCCATTGAGCTGTTCTCGTTCATGGGTCCTGATCTATATGTGAGGAAAGTCTACAGAGTTAGAAGAAGGGGTTCTGTAAACTCCTGTTTAAGAACTTATTGATAAGTAATCCTAATGCCCTAATTGCTGTCTTGATGGGTCAGTCCTTTATCTTTATACAGTTGTAACTTCAGGGATACCCTTTTTTCCCCTGTGGGATATTTACCCCAATGGTTGTAGTTTTTTAGCTGGAGAATGCATTTTGGGAGATGTGTTCCACCCAGAAACACATTAGAAGTTGGTCCTGGATGAAGGTCACCCACCTGGGTGACCTCAGAATTCTTAAACAGATGGATACTTTCTGATACTGTTTTGCATGTGGTTGCTTGAAGTATAAAATAGGACAGGCAGAACAGAACCCAGGAAGTCTACAGCCAATTGCCCCTGCCCTTTCCTTCTTGATGGCTTTGACACCCCTGGAGATGTGACTGCCCACACAGAATGAGGACAAGGTGCGTCTTGGTCAGTAACAGCACCTTCTCTTCTGGGCAGCCAGGGCCATTGTCTGGACACCTGGAGCAGGATTTGAATCTGTTCCAGTCACCACATTGTCACCCTGTGGGGATTCACTGACTCTGATGTAAAAGTAGGAGTCAATAGCATTCTCTGGGATAAGGGACCAACTGTTGCTCATGCCTTCCAAGCTTTAACCTTTCTGGTTTATATGTGGTGACACTTTTCTGGGGAGTGTTTCATGTGTCTTGGTGGACTGAGGATGCTCTTTAATCTTTCTCATTACTGGTGCTTTTGGTCCTTGATTCTGTTGAGAACACTTTATTTTAATTTTATTTCAGAATACTATGGGGGTACAAACGTTTTGGTTACATGAATTGCTTTTGTACAGTTTGAATCAAAGTTACAAGTGTGTCCATCGCCCAGATAATGTGCATTGTACCCAGTAGTTGTGAATTTACCCATCCCCTCCTCCCCCCCAACCTGCTCGATTTCCGTTGCATTTTACTACCATATATACACATGAGTGTTGATCAATTAGTTTGAATTTAATAGTACATGTGGTGTTTTTCCATTCTTGTGAAACTTAGGAGAATGGTCTCCAATTCTGTCCAGGTTGTTACAAAGCATTTGATTTCAGAGCAGGGTATTAGCTACTTCCAAATCTGTACATAAAATTTAGATGCACTTCAAAAAATATCATGAAGCTGTTCACCTTGAATATAACCGCTAGTAAGCAGAGAAAGTTGTCACCCAGGGATAAGATCACTTGATGAATTATTTCCAGCTCTGGTAGAGACACCCACCCTGGGGATTGTTACCTGGGCTTTGTCCATCAGTGGGAATTCCTACTGCAGAGTCTCCTTTGGGTTTGGGCTTCTACCCACCTGTGGAATCACTAACCACAGTATACTCACTACACCACACCTGGGAACCTGAGTCCAGATCACACATGGATTTAGGTAGAGATGGGGATGAGCAAGAAGATCTAAGTAGAAGTATGAATATGGTTTCTGGTGTCCTAGTATAGGACCTGGGTACAACATGACCAAACAAAGGTTTTCATAACTTTCAAAGCTTTTCTTCCAAGATGAGGAGGTAGGCACAGAGTTCAGACCAGGTGTGCCCTCCCTTTCCTTGAGTGTGCTAAGCTTCAAGTCAGTGACAAGTTGGACTCACAGAAAATATGATGAGGGAGTGGAGCTCTGTGTCCTGCTGTGTGGAAGCTCAAACCTCTGTATTCCAGAGGGTTTCCAGTGTTCTTGGCTTCGTTTGTGCCTTTCCAGAAACTGAGCTTGGGCTGGATCTGTGGCTTTATAGAACACATCAAACCTGCTCTAGACCTTAGGTCTATGGAATCTATGGGTCCAAGGACCCTTTTCTCCATTTTGAGTGGGTCTGCACCTCTGCAGGGGCTTCCTTGTATGAAGGAACAGCAGGTGCATGTGTGGACCTATTTTGGGTTCCTTCTCCAGTGATTAAGCCACCTTGATGCCTTTGAATTTCCCCAGCCCCATCCTGTGCTCCTGGCACAGTCCATCAGGGATGATATACCTTAGGGGACAGGCCCTAGACTGGGACACACGTTTGAAGCCAAATGTGGACAGCTTGCCATTCCTGCTCCTTATTCATAGCTTATCTTCTGTTGCTGGGCACTGCCTGGAATGTCTGCACTGAATGTTCCTAGCTTGGCTCTGCGGGATGTGGCACGTTGTCCATATTACATCCGGTGTACAGGTGGGCTCTGGTGATCTTGTTTCCTCTTCTGGCTTTGTTCAGTTGGTAACTCAGAGTAGAGAAAAAAAATGTGGAATTGTCTTTGAAGCTTAGGTGAAGGGTCCTTTCTCTGTGACTGTTTCTTTGCCCATGGATGGTTCAGAGTATGTGCTGTCTTGAGTCATAGTTTGCTTTGTCAGGAACAGGTAGTTCCTCATGGTGACAGACTTAAATTTGCTCTCGAACCTTTAGGAAACTCAGTCATTTGTGCAGTGACTTGGAAACTCACTCTGAGGAAGGGGAGGCACTGAATATAGACTTACAGGGTCAGTGCTCTCCCCAGACTTTTAGGCATATAATGTTTAATTGGTACCAGTTACTAAAAGAGAGGCAGAATATTTCACCTGCCAGGTCAGCAGCACCATTCTGGTCAAAGAAGGCTCAGAATTCTTCAATCTGAGGAGCAGGACTCCGAAATCCTTCCCATCGTCATGTTGTCTGAATGCTGGGCCTGCCAGGCTTGTCGGGGACAAAAGCATGAGCCAGAGCTCTCCTGAGATGTGGAAGCCACTGTGGGTCCTTGTTTCCCAGGTCTCAGCCCCTTACAGACTTGTACCTGCTGCCTTTCTTCAGGTGGTTCAGGGAACCAGAACGGCCACCACTAGGGGAGGGAGGAGGTCAGGGTTGTCTGGAGAGACTTTGCTGTGTGCAGGTGAGAGATGTCCTGCCTCTTGGGGCAGCTGTGCTGACCACAGCTCATGAGAAGCAAGGTCTCTGTGGTCCCCTGTGGTATGTGAGGCCTGCTGGGCAGCTTAGCCTCTCTGGGGTGAGGACGTTGAGGACACTTCCAGCAATCTTTGGTCAATACAGTTGGCTCTTCTAGGAAGATGGGCATTTTGAGTGTTTTTTCCTGTCTTCTCATGTTGTGTGAAATAATTAGGATATGATTGGTATGATTCTATCCAATGGGTGGTTAGATACAAGTAAGGAACACTTCTGAGCCCAGAGAATACTGGGTGAAGGTTTTCAACTATATATTTCCTATAGAAAATCTAAAAATATTTGTGTTTTTGGCATTTATATGTATTCATTTGAAACACTGTCCCTAATATCTTATGTTGATACAAGGCTAAGAGTGCACGTAGCTGTTCTCCTCATGCTTGTGCTTCCCAGGGAAAGAGGACTTATGAGGCGTCTCACCAGAAATAAAAGGAGAAACCACTGACCTACTGTGGTTGCTTCTGAAAGTTGACCTTGAAAGAAGAAATTAAGAGTGCCTGTCCAAGTATTTCCTGCTTTGTTAAGTGACGACCATGTTGGGGGCATAAATTGAACCACTTTATCTTTCTGTTGGAGACCACAAGTTTGAAGTGGTTCTGCATTGGACAAAATCAAGCTGATGGCAGGGTGGGGTTTATATTTTGTTACTGAGGACAATGTGGTTCCTTGACTTACCCACCATTTGAGGGCCATGCGTTGCTGGTCCTGCAGCCCCTTTATTCACGTTCATACTCAGGACCCTCTTTCATCTCAAAGCAGGGTGTAGGTCTTCAATCTGTCACCTGCACTTCTTCCTGTCTCCTCCCTGTCTCTAACTGTCCTGATGACAAGAGATCCCGCTGGACTAGATCTGAATCTGCAGCTCAGCTGATGATCTTCTGTATGTTCCCTTATCTCCCTTGATGTGTCATATAACATGTCCACAGGTATTAAACATAAGGACAGACTTTTTTGGGGTAACTTACCTGCTTCCACTTGGTACTTTCTTGGAAGTGATCTCAGGAAGCCCAGAGGAGGATGATGAACTGGTGACAGGGTGGAGCGAGCAACCCTGAAGGGGTCATTCACATTCACAACCATAGTGGGATCCTTTCAAGGAAGGTATAAAGTATATCTCAGGAATGTCACTCCTTGGTGACAAGTCAGGTCATTTTAGTTGCCAACCTTCAGGAGGCTGACAACGTTTTGTACCACATCAAGGAACTCATCTTGAGGATTTTCCCCACCAGATCGGGCTTTGTCAAAGTTCCAATAGGTCTATCTCCAAGGTTCCACCTACTCGGGAGTGCTCAGTGCTTCCGTGGTAGTGATGTCCACATTACTCAGGGCTAGCTCCAAATGGATTGTCTCCTGCTTATGGAAGTACTTATGTCTTGATGTTTGCAATGCTACTGGGTTGATTGCTCACAGCCTGTCTGGTTATCCCAGCAGTGTCTGTTAGCTATGTGAGGAGCTGATCTTTAGATTAATCAGGTCACAATTGACTCTTTGTCCTGGCCATGGGGTAAAAATAGAACTGATGTCTGACCTTCAGGATTATGCTTTTTAAAAGGAGGTGGCCTCCCCTGCTTCTTCCTTTGTAGTTACAGACTGAGGCCAAGAGTGACCCCTTAGAGGAATATCTGAGGAAAATCACAGGCTTGTTCTCTGAGAATTATTACTACATACTCTTAGTAAGCTATTCTCATTCCTGGGCCCTGAGCTGTACTTGAGGAGACAAAATCAGAGTTGCATGGAGGGAGTCTGTAACCTCCTGTTCAAGGATCTGCCAGTGGATAACCCCATCCATTCCTAAAGATCATACATCCTTTGGATGGTGAGAATGGGTGGTCTTCAGGCACCTGCCTCACAGGTGTGATAGCAGGTATCTCAGAAGGAGTCTGAGCACAGCCCCATCTGGGAGGGGAGGGGAAGAGAGATGTAGGCTCAGGCAGGTAGGGGAGGTTTGCTCTGTTCTCTCCTGTGATACTGAAGTTTTTGCCACAATTTCATTTTTCAACTAAATGCTTCCATAGTTTGCCCAAAGCTTCCTTGGTTCCTATATTTCCTTATGTTGATGTGAAAATGATAGGAGACATTGGAAACATAGTGTGAGCAGCCAACAATGTGTCATCCACATCAGAACATACGCTGGGGTCTTACGTTTCCACTCCAGTGTGAGTATTTTAATGTTTGTTAGTACCTGTCTAACAATGTGTTCTTCCTGATATTACTGTTTACAGGGAAGGATGATCTAAACTTATTAAGTTTTTTACAAGCATTGGTTGTGTGTTTTAAACACTAATTTTCACTTGACTGTGTGAAGCACGTGCAATTCATCTACTTTTACACAGGAGTAAGCTGAATTCAGTCCTTGATATTTCAACTTTTCCAGCCCCATGAGTTTCAGTGAAGCCTGACAAGGAACGCCTGCCTTCCCACTGGGTCCTCCAAGGAATTGAATCAGAAGGAAGCACCGCGTTTGAAACAGTCATCTGCCTGTGTTCCCTGCGTGGCAAATCAGAGGTGCAGGGTTGGGCTGGACACAGCTGACCCACCAAGGCGAAGGCTTCCAAGGCTGTCTTCCGTTGCTCACAGGGGGTCGGTGATCTCATGCTGCTGTGCTGATGGGGAGAGTGTAGGGCGTCCATCAGCTGGTGTACCTCACGCTTTCAGTCCGCATGTGTCAAAACGGTTCAATCCCAAAAGGAAGGATTTAAGATTGTCCAGTGAAGTTTTCCCCTTCCTGACTGCCCGGAGAAATTCTAGGTTCAGTTTGTCTGGAAACATGTGAGGTTTGATTACAGGACAATGAGTCGAGTCTGTTTCACACGGGATTTCCCTCAAGGCTTGCCCACATGGGGCTCTTGGAGGTTCAGTCTGTTCTACAAAGTGTCATCTTCCAATCCCTGTTTTCATTTGTCAAGGTCCTCGTATCTTTATATAGTTGTGACTTCAGGGAGTCCCTCTTTATTTCAAAATATTAAGGAGGTACAAATGTTTTTGTTACGTGGATGCTTTGTATAATGCTTAATTAAGTCAGGCCTCTGGTGCCCATCACCAGAAAAGTGTTCATTGTACCAGATCCCCTTTTTTTGTGGGGTCTTTATCTCATTGGTTATGGTTTCTTAGCCTGAGAATGCATTTGGGGACATGGGTTCCATCCAGAAATGTATCAGAATTCAGTCCTGGATGAAGGTCATCCACCTTGGGCAAATGTCCTCAGAATTCCTGAATAGGTGGATGCTCTTACACTTTGTTCTGCACGTGGCTGCTTGAACCGTGGACTAGGAAGTGCAGGATGGAATTGCAGGACTGAACGCAGGGAGGCTGCATCCAGTTGCCCCTGCCCTTTCCTTCTTGTTGCCTCTGGCATCCCTAGAGATGTAATTGTCCCAGATGGGCTGAGGACAGTGCACACCTTGGTCAGTAGTGCTTTCTCCTCTGGACAGACAGGGCCCCTGTCTGGAGACCTGGAGAAAGATTTTGAATCTGTTCCTGTCACCATGGTGTCAACCTGTTGGGGATTCACTCAGTCCATCAGGTCATGGCAGGAGCAAGGATGTTCTCAGCATCGTGGAAGCTACTGTTTTCCCTGCCTTCCAGGTCCCAACTCTTCTGGTTGATGTTCTGTACTGTTCTGAGAGGTTTCATATACCATGGAGGAGTGATTTCACAGGAGGAAAAAGTTGCTGAGGCCCTATGTGAGACAAACTTGTGTGCTGGTGCATGGTGGGAAGGGTCCCATGTCTCTAACGGCTTTGCTGACCATCAACCTGGTGTGAAGCAGGCTCCTCATTGGCAGCTCTGAGCATCAGGACTTGTCATGTCTCACCTTCTCCAGCTGTGAACTCAGGGAGCATGTAGCCAGTGCTGTGGAGTCAACTTTGTCCAAAGAATGAACCTTTGGTGAGTCCAGAGTGCCGTGTCCAGATGATGTCAGAAGGGATCAGATTTTCAGCCTGAAATTTGCCCTCTAGGGAAGTTACTGTTATTAGATGTGTGGAATTAGGCTTCCATATAAAGCTGTTTATCCCCACCCCACCATGTTTATCTTTCTCAAAATGCAGAAGTCTAAGACTGAGTCACTTTCAATGTGGGCTGTTATGACACTATTTCGTATAGGCACAGCTAGCTTATCACTGCAGTTTTGACTTTTTTTTTGGGGGGGGCAGGTTGTTTCTTATAATGACTTTCATGGACTACAATTTAACATCCAATAGTGGACATATGTCCTGTGTAGGTTCCTTCATCTTTTCTGCTATTGGTGTCTTTGGTCCATGATCTGAGAAAGCATTTGATTTTACAGCATTATAGTCACTGTATTCCACATAGGTACAAAACAATTGGAAGTATGCCGAGTAGGGCATGAGGATGTTGGTCTTGGGCATAATCTTCAAGGAAGCAGGACAAATTGTCACCCAGGGATGAAATGAATTCTTGACTGATCACCATTTCCATTTCAGGTACAGGCACTCACCTGAGAATTGTTACCTGTGCATTGTCTTATAGTCCATAGTGGCCTTCAGTGAGAGTTCTGCCTCTTCCCTTCAGAGTCTCCTTTAGGTTTGTGTTTCTATGTACCTATAAAACTGTTACCTATAATATACTCACTACACTGTACCTAGAGATGTGAGTAAATCACCACATCTACTTAGGTTGGGATGGGATAAAATGGAAGATCTGTGTAGAAGTTTGAGTATGTACTTTGGTGTTCTAGTGTGGGACCACACGAAGGATTTTACCTGTGAAAGTTACATGCTAGGGAAGAGAGTGAGGAGGTAGGTACAGTGAGTTTAGACTACATGTGTCTTGCCCATTTTCTTGAGTGTGCTATGCTTCAAGTCGGTGACAAGTTGAAATTTATAAGGTTACAGGGAGGTATCCAGATTTTATGCTGCTCTTTGAAGCTTAAAGCTCCGTATTCCAGAGGGTTTCCAGTGTTATCTTCCTCTTTGCGCTGAGCTTGTGCCTAGCTATGGCTGACCAAGTACACTGTACGTGCTTTAGACCTGGTCTTTGTTCTGTAAAATCTATGGATCCAAGGACCTTCTGTACTCTTGAGTGGGTCTGCAGCTTTGTAGGGGCTTCCTTGGGTGAAGGAATAGGGGTGTGTGTGTATCTCTTGCAGGTTCCTACCTCTCAACTGATTGAGATGCTTCAATTCCTTTGAGTTTCCCCAGCCTTACTCCTGTGCATCTGGCACAGTCTATTAGGGATGATGTACCTTGGGGTAGGTATTGCACAGGGATACGTGTTTGAAGATGGATGTGCATTGTCCTTCCAGCTCATTGTTCATGGCTTATCTTCTAATGCTGGGCATAGCCTGGAACGTCTACAGAGCCCACAGTGAATTTCTCCGGCTTGGCTCTGTGTGATGGGGTGCATTGGTCATTGTTAGTTATTGTTTGTGGGTAGGTTCTGGTGAGTTTGATCTCTTTTCCTTTAACTTTAATAGAAATATGGCATACAGGTTGAATTTTAGACATGTACATATTATGTAGTGGTGAAGTCTGGGCTTTTGTACCCATCACCCAAATAGTGCACATTGTACCCCATAAGTAATTCTTCATCCCTCTCCCCCTTTTGGGTCTCCAATTTCCGTTATGCCATTGTATGTCCTTACATAGCCATAGTTTAGCTCCCACTTATAAACAAGAAGACAAGGAATTTGATTCCTGAGTTACGTAGGATAATGACCTGCAGTTCCATACAAGTTGCTGCAAAAAACATTTCATTCTTTCTTATGGCTAAGTAGTACTACATGGTATATATACACCATGTTTTCTTCATCTACTCATCAGTTGATGGACACTTAGGTTGATTCCATATCTTTGTGATTGTACATAGTGCTGTGATAAACATGAGTGCAGGTATCTTTTTGATAGTTTCTTTTCCTTTGGGTAGATACCCAATAGTGAGACTGCAGGATTGAATGGCAGGTCATCTTTTAGTTCTTTGAGAAATTGCCATACTGATCCCCATAAAGGCACTAATTTACATTCCACCAATAGCGTATAACCATTCCCTTTTCACCACATCTGTGCCAACTATTTTTTGACATTTTAGTAATGGTCATTTTAATAGGAATAAGATGATATCTCATTGTGGTTTTAATTTGCATTTCTCATTAGTGATGAGCATTTTCTCATGTTTGGCCTTTTGTATATCTTTTGAAAAGTGCTGGTTAATGTCACTTGCCCGCTTTGAGGGGTTTTGTTTTTTTGCTGAGTTGTTTGAGTATCTTGTAGATTCTGGATAATTAGTCCTTCAGATATAAGGTTTACAAATATTTTCTCCATTCTGTAGTGTTATCCTTTTATTTTGCTGTGCAGAAGCTTTTTAGTTTAAGTCCTATTTGCCTATTTTATTGCATTTGCTTTTGGGGTCTTAGTCATAAATTCTTCTCCTTGGCCAAGGTCCTGAGTTTTTCCTATGTCTCATAGGATTTCTATGGTTTCAGGTCTGAGATTTGAGTCTTTAATACATCTTGAGTTAATTTTCGTGAGATAGGGATCCAGTTTAATTGTTTGTGAGATTGCTTTATTTGACTTGAGTTTTATATTTTCATGTGTTCTGGTGATGGTGAATATGAACCTTTCATTTCTGTGTTTAAGACACATCTGAGCATTTCCTGTAGGGCTGATCTAGTAGTGATGAATTTTGTGTTCACTTGCCTTGGAAAGACTTATTCTTGCAGGATATAAATTTCTTGGCTGACAGTTTTTTCTTTCAGCACTTTGAAAATACCATCCCATTTTCTTCTGGCCTACAGAGTTTCTGCTGAGAAGTCAGTCCACTGTTAGTCTGCTGGAGTTTCCTTTATAAATAGTGATACTTTCTCTTGCTAACTTTAAAGTTATTTTTCTTTCAAATCAATTTTAGTCGTTTGGGTTATAATATACCCTGGTGAAGTCCTTTTGAGAATGTACTTGGAGATCATTGGCCATCCTCTACCTGAATAACTAACTCTCTTGCCAGACTTGGGAAGTTTTTAACCATTATTTCCTTTAAATAGGTTTTCTAAACTTTTGGATCTCTCTTCCCCCCCAGGAATATTGATAATTCATAAGTTGGTGGCTTTATGTAGTCCCAGATGTCCCAAGCTTTGCTCATTCTTTGTTTCCCTAAGTGGCCAAAGTGATGCTGACCTGGGTTGGACCTCATGGTATACTGTGCTCAGATGTCCTCTGAAGCTGATGTCTCAGGTACTACTCCTGAAATTTCCCCAAACAAAACTCAGGCCTCAGTGCTCTAGAAGATTGCAGGTGGACACCCCTAGTATGTTTTCACTGGATGCCTTTGGCACCAATAAATGACTGCCATATATAGTTGGGGGAGTGTGCTCTTCATGAGAAATGTGCCTTTAGGAAGCCAGCTTCAGTCTGAAGGCATGCTGCTCCGAGTTAAACATTAGTCTGAAGTATCACACTGTTGGGTTAACTGGTCAATCTATCAGCTAGTGATTTTTGTAGGTTGAAAAAGTCATTGTTGATCATGCCCTCCAGTCTTTAGCCTTCCTGTTTTTGTCTTGGAGATGCTTTTATGTAGGGAATGGCTCAGAAGTTTTGGGGAATGGCTATAGTAAGAGGAAACTGAACAATGTGAGGGCTAGTTTTGTACTGAACTTTCTGTTCAGTAGAGCTGCCAGAAGATGCAAATCCTTCATCTTGCACACTGACAACCATGTGAATAACAGGGAGCTCCCTGGATTGCAGTGAAATCTGAGCACTCAGGAATCTTAGTTACTGTGGCAGTAAAGCTGGGTGAGAATCCAACCCGTGGACTTGGTGAGTCTACTTTGTCTGCAGTGGTGAGCCCATTGTAGTCAGCATTCTTAAAGTGGCACATGAGGTTTCATACAAAATCAAGGAGCTTGTATTTGGTACCTTCACCCATCAGATGAGGCCTTGTCAAGGTTCCTGTTGGCTTTCTGTAAGGGGTCTACTTCCTGAGCAATGCTCAGTGATTCTGTGGTAGGGATGTCCATGATACTATACACAACCTCCAAGTGGATTGTCTCCTGCTTATTGACATATTTCTTGATGAGCGCCTTGATCTGATGTGTGCTGTCAATGGGCTGATTGCCCAAAGCCACTCAAGTTATACAAATTGTCTGAGACATATAGGGAACCTGGTATCCAGGTTAGTTATCTCCTAAGTGTCTCTCTTCCCTGGCCATGGGGGTATAAGAAGTAGTGATGTTTGACCTTTAGAAGCATGTTCTTTACAAGGATACAGACTGCCATCCCTCTTCCTTTGTGGTTATTGAAGCCAAGTGCAACCACATAATGTGTAGCAACAAGAATGATCAAGAAAAATGCATGTACTTTTATACCTAAGGGGTGTCCAGTACATTCCATGAATGAGCTGCTCTTCCATTCATGGGCCCTGAGCTATGTTTCAGGAAAGAAAATGGTCAGAGTTGCAAGGAAGGAGAACCATAACCTCCCCTTCATAAAACTTGCTAATGGACATCCTTATTGTTTTCTAAACATCACCTAGTCTCAGCATCCAAAGGATGTATGGTGCTTTGGCACCTGCCTCACTGGTGTGATAGAAGGTGGCTCAGAGAACCTGAGTAGAGATCTAGGCTTTCCTCAGACAGATAGGGGAGGTTTCCTTATTCCTTCCTACAAAGCTAAAATTTTGGTCACAATTCCATCTTTCAACTAATTAATACTTTACTATGATAAAAGCTTTTTTGAGGCATGCTTGTTCTTCTTTTCCTGTTACGAAAATGATAGGAAACATCTTGGAAAAACAGTATGGAAGAAATTGACACTTAACCACACTGGAAGGGGATGATTGCTGAGGTCTCAGGCTTTTGTTCCTGTGAGAATGTCATATGTAAGCTTAATGCATTCCTAACAGTATACTCCTCACTATGTTACTTATTTGGAGGGAAAATGATCTAAAGTTATCTTATTGCCACTTTGTTTTTGTAAGCTACTCCTTTTTTAAACTCTAAAAGCTGTGTAATTTTCACTTGAATATGAGCTATTCACTTATTTTTATGGAAGAGTAAGCTTAATCTGTCGTCAATATTCCGGCTTCTCCTTCAGCCCCATGGATTGTAGTGAAGCCTGACAGGAATGCTGCCTTCTGATTGGATTCCCCCAGGACTGAATCAGAAGGAAGCATGGGACATGTTTGAAATAATCACCTCCCTGTGTTCCCTGCAGCTCTAACTGGAGGTGTAGGGTTTGCCTTGGTCGGCAGCACAATATCCACTCTAAGACTTCCAAGGCTATTTTCCATTGCCCCAAAGTTCTACATTAGATTTGATTATCATCCTGCCCATCTCTGATGGCAAGAGTGTGGGTCCTACCTTAGCTTACATGCCCGATGTTCCCTATGTGTCAAAACAGGTTCATTCTCATCAGAAAGTATGAGGCTGGGCAGCCAGGATTTTCACCTTCTTGATGCCCTGGAAGGAATTTCAGGTTCCAGTTACCTCTGGAAATAGACAGTAATGACTGAAGCCTGGGCCATGCTGGTCTTCCCTACAAAGCTGGTGCACACTGGGCTCAGACCTAGGCTTTCTTATCTCTGCAGAGGATCATTTTCTAGTTATTGGTTTTTATCGGTCGTTGGCCCAGTATCTATACACAATTGTAACTGCCATGATGCCCTTGTTTAGTGTGTGGGTTCTATATCCCATTGGCTGTAGTTTTTCTGCCTGAGAAAGCATTCTGGAAGATATTCCCCACCCCCTTCTACCCCCAATGAAATGTTTAAGATCTTTTCCTGGGATAAAGGAGCATCCAACTGGGTGGGTTGACAGGATTCTTCAGCAGATGGGTGCTCTTACACTTTGCTTTTCATGTGGCTGCTTGAACTTTGAAGTGGGAAGTTACAGAACTGAATGCAGGAGGATGCAGCCAGCTGTTCCTGAACTTTCCTTGATTCTCCCAGACAGAGTGAGGAGTCTACTCGTTAGGGCAGCATTTCCCTTCTGAGCAGCCATAACCCCTGTCTGGAGATGGTTCTGAATCCATCCCAGTCACCACATTGTCACCCTGTAAGGATCCACTGACTTGATGAGGTACAAGCAGGAGCCAGTGGTATTCTCTGGGTCTGAGGGAGCTGCTGTTGCACATGCTCTCAAGGATGTAACCCCTTCGTAGTTTGTGTTTAATATTTCTCTGGGGAGCAGGTTTTGAGATGTCTTGAAGGACTGATGCTCTTTCAAGTCTTTCACTACTATCTTTGGTCCTTGATAGTGCTGAGATAGAACTTAGTTATAGAGCATATTTACTATCTTCCCAGTCTGTATGTAAAACTTAGATGTACTACACTAAGGTTGTGAGGCTGCTGACCTTGGGCATAATCTGCAGGAAGCAGGACAAATTTTCAGCAAGGGGTGAGATCAATTCTTGATTGACCACTTGCATCTCTGGTAGAGGCACTTACCTGAGGATTGTTATTTGAGAATCGTTTCAGAGGCCATTGTTGCTTTCAGTGGGAATTCTTACCTGCAGAGGCTCCTTTGCACTTGTGCTGCTTCTTACCTGTGAAATTATAACCTGTATTGCAGTTATCACACAGACTGGAAACCTGCTGAGTCAGGACCACCATATACATGTAGGTAGGGATGGGATGAATCTGGAAGATCTAGGTGTAAGTGTTAGTGTGGTCTTGTGTGTCCCAGTGTGGGATCTGGAATGATTGACCAAAGGTTTTCAGATGTTTCAAAGCTTAGGACGAGAGAGATAGTAAGGGTTTAGGTACAGTAAATTTAGGTGTGTCCTTGCCAGTCAGTGATAAGTTGGACTCAGAAGGGCCATGGGGAGGGAATAAGGCTCTGTATGATGCTGTGTGGAAGCTCAACCATCTACTCCAGAGGGCTTCCAGTGCCCTTAGCTTCCTCTGTGTGTGTGTGTCCCAAGGAACTGAGCTTGATCCATTGCTGGCGAGGTACATTGTACCTGCTCTAGACCTTTATCCTGTGACTATGTAACCAAGGACACATCTTCCACACTCTTGGGAAGGTCTGAAGCTTGGAAGGGGCTCCCTTGGGTGAAGAAATATGTGTGTGGACCTATCCCAGGTTCCTGCCTCTCCTCTGATTAATCTACCTCAATGCCTTTGAGTTTCCTCAGCCCCATCCTGTGTTCCTGGCACAGTCCCTCAGGGAAGATGTACCTTAGGGGATAGACCCTGCACTAGACACATGTTTGAAGCCAGACCCATGAGGCTTGTCTCTCCAAACCATCATTCATGGCATATCTCCTGATGTTGGGCACTACCCAGAATGTCTGTGGAACCCACAGTGAATTTCTCCCACTTGCTGTGGGATGTGGTGCCTTGGCCATGTTATATCTGGTTTGCAGGTGGCTTCTGGTAAGTTTTGTTATTTTGGCCTGGTTAATGAGCACAAAAATGACTTGGGTAATGTTCTTGGAATCTAGGTGAAGTGATCTTCCTCCTTTCCCCCAGCTGTTCAGCAGAACACGGACACTCCCAAGTCACAGTGTCACTGTGAAGAAATACCTGCTCTTTACAAGAGCAGACTTAAGATGCTCTAGAGACCTCTCTGAAAACTCCCTGGTCAGTGAACTGACCTGGAAATTCACACTGAGGAGATAGAGCCCTGAATATAGATGTGGGGTTTTTGCTCTCCCCAGACTTTCTGGGACAACAGTGTTCAATTGGTACCAATGCTATCAAGAGAAGGAAAAGAGGATTCCTGCTCTGTGGCCAACAGAAGCAGTGCCTCTACCTCATACTTTCCTGGAAGGGACCTCAGGAAGCCCAGAGTGGGACAGTGAACAGGTGTCACATGGAGGGAGCAGCCACTGAGAGGTGGTATTGACCTGGTCACTTGGAGGTGACTGGGGCTCAATCCCACTGGGTCTCTGTGAGGAAGGTACAGAATGTACCTCGGAATGTCATCACTACTGGGGAGCAACTCTGATCTCTTACCCCTGAGCTCTCTGCCGTGGTCATTGCAGGTTTTCCTTCCACCAGAGACACCAGTTCCCCTTGGGCTGCAGAGATGTGGGGCTGGATGCAAGCAAGCGGATCGAGAGTTGAGGGTATGGCCTGGGGCAGCACAGTTACTCTAATCAAAGTGCAAATCACTGGATGTTTTTTCTGCAGAATAATGGGCTCAGTGCCTACAGAAGCATTGGGAATAATTCAATAATTGAGAATAATGTAGAAAAAATTGAATAACTTTCATTGCATTCAAGGGATGACTTATTTTAGATGTCATGCTTCCTCTAACAAAAATAGGTGGGATTGTGTCCCAGGGTCAAAAATTAGAACTACCTTATTTGTCACCTCTCCCTTAGGTACCATGAGTTCTAAGATGACTGTAGAGGAAGATACAGCTCTCATTCCTTCATTGTCACGGAGGTTAGGAGGTTAGGAGGTTTTGATCTCCACAATGGGAGTCTTGTAATGTCTGTCACTTACCAACTTTCACTGCCGCATACCCTACTATAGGCTGTCATGACATCTTGCCATGGTATCTGTACACAACTACATGTGAACAAAAGACTTCAGATACCATTTGCCATGTTATAGTTCCAGTTGCTTCCAGCTTGGCACAGTGGAAGTTTTTATGTATTGGAGTTTCTAGCAGATTGTTAATACTCCAAAAAGGAGAGTATTGAGAGTATTCTTTATTTCATTTTTGTAATCTCGTTGTTCCTTGATCTTACTGCTGGTGACCGGTCACCTTGAAATTGTGACACCTTCAAATAGAAGTTTAGTCCTCCTTTTAGGGTGAGGTCTTAGAGTCAACAGCAAATACGAGGGTTTAACTCTGCCTACTTTTCTCTCTGAAATCACTCAGTAGAAAACAAGGGCTCCTGTTTCTCTGTCCAAACTAGAGATGTCTACAAAACACTCTAAAAAAGAGATGGGGGGAGAGAGCTTATTCTCAGTTCCTACTTGATAATGTTCTACCACATCCTTAGGAGGGTCTCTGGAATTTCTCTCACCAAACTGCTCTTGTACCAGAACAAAGGCGGCTTATCAATTGCCATGGCAAAAACCTAGAATTATAAGACATGTAACAGATTGTATGTCACTTAAAGATGGAAACTGTAAGACAGAAGCATGAGTTCTCCCCCAAAAGAGTGCCTGTGTCATAGTTGGAGTGTTCAGAGTAGGAGGTGCTTTGTGTTAAACACTGAGAGGACAGGGATGGTCCGCACTGTTTCTGCAGACACTGAGCACCTGGGATACATGAGTGGTAAGATGACATATCATCCTGGTAAATCCCATGGGCAGACACGTCGAGTGTAGATTGTAACCCTTTTCTCTTCCTGGTACATGTCATCAGGGAGAGCTGACTCTGTAGCATGACAACTACACAAGTTGGTTAATTTCCGCTACAATTTTCTCACATGAATTGTTGATGTAGGGATGAGTTCCCCTTTAAAAATACAAGATGATGGGGGGAAAACGCTAATCCTATGAAGGTTAACTCTCTAAAATAGTTAAAAAAAAATTTTTAAGAGTTTAAACTTCTATTTGACTTTTAAAAGTATCTTTAAAATATACTCTACCTAGTGATGTTGTAGCTGCTTTGTAATCATCTCTTGTTCCTTGTAATCATCTCTTGTAGCTGCTTTGTCACTGTTTAAAAAAAAAATCAATGAGAATTGTTAGAGCACAGCAAGGAAGAGTTTATTCAGCACCGTGAAGATAGGTATAAGGGCCACCGCAACAGCCTCCTGCAGTGAGGGAGAATAACTGGGCTCATCCTTGAGGACAGCACGGGCAAGTGGGAATTCACAGTCAAGGAGCAGTGTGGGGACAGTGGGCAGAAAGTTACCAAGAAGAAACATCAGGGGTATGGGGGATCCTGGCTGAACTGCTTTAACAGGACTGGTGCTGAAGACAAGCTGAGATCAGACACGACCCTGGGAGTGGTGGAGGGATGAGGAACCTGATCAGATACTGAGGATAATCAGATATCAAGGTGGGGGGTTTCCTTGCAAAATGGACTTAGGTTCTTTGCCTAATCTGGGTTTCACAAGGAAGTACACGGATGGGCCTATTAGAAGGTTCACAAGCCTGACTCCCATTTGGCCAAGTAAGGAATCTCGATCACTATATGATTTCACTCTACCTGCTGTTTAATATTTGAAGGGACTTTGGTGTCACTACTCCTTTCTCGTAAAGAGCCTCCACTAGGTGGAATGTGGAGAACTTATCTCTACGTCTGCACGGGTACCCTTAAGCAACTGCATGTTCCTAGAATTCTCAGTTTATGACAGAGCCATATCTTCCACCTTGAAAGGTTATGAAGCAGGTCAGGACAAGGCAGATTTGCCTCTTCACAGGAGGCAGTTGTTGGAAGAGACCAAGCCCCTCTCTTCCATAAGCACAGCAATCCCTCAGTGAAGCTGAAATGATGGCTGGGACTCTCACCCCCAGAGCATTGCAGAGAAGCTCTGAGTAAGGCATTCAACATCAGGAAGACTGCAAGAAGGGATGACCGGGGTGTGTAGTATGTGTCCCTGCTTGGATTTCTGCTTGAGCAGCCTTTATGTTAAAGTACCTGGGATGCCTGATCCAGAAGTCTGTACTGATGGTTGACCTGCAGAGGGGGCTACAGACGAGACTGCATTCTTGTACTTACCCCGAAGAGTCATGTTGTCCATCCTCAAGTTGACTCTTGAGCCTTTCTTTGCTCAATTCCACTTAGCTATAGTCATGTAATTTCATCCTGCCATAGAAGTAATGAGTGGAGGTGACATCTGAACTTCAGGATCATGTCCTTAGCAAGGAGGTAATCTTCTCTCCCTCTTCCAGTCCCCTTTATGACCTAAACTGAGAGTCCCCCTCTCTGGGGATGGTAGAACAAAAGGGGAGGAATGTGCCTTGACCCTTATTGATGGTGCCTTGTCTAAAAGACGTATCCAGTGGGGTGTGGGACATGCCAGCACAGGATCCACTATTGAAGGAAGAGTGTCCCTGGATTTGGAAAGGAGGTCTCAGTGGCTACACATGTTCTTACACAGCACCTGTTCTGTTCTGCCTAATTGTGTGGTCGATACCTGAAGACTGGACAGCAGGAATGGAAGGTGACGAGAGTTGTTATAGATGGTGAATAGCCTCACGTGGGAGGGAGGTTCCTAAGCTTGCCCTGACACTTGGGGAATTTTGTCTTGTTCTTTCCTTTGCTGTCAACTTTCCATCATGTTTCTTTTTTTGGTTGGTAAATATGGACTTCTTATTATGGAAATGCTTTATTATGGAAAATTCTCTAAACACACAGAATAAAATCCTTATCCATAACCCAACTTTGGGAATGCTTAAAAATATCCAGCATTTCTATTGAGATTGAAATAGGTAAGGTTTCTTGTTTTAACTCAGTCCACCATCCTAGTGGAAAATTCTTTGCTTTCAACACAGAAGATACCTCAAAGATGGTTCACACATTCAACAGCTGCGTAACATGCCAACGTGTACCAGTCTATTCATCTAGTCTCCTACTAGACATTTCAGTTAGTCTTTTGCTACTACAAATACTGCTTTAACAAATCTTGTATATGCAGACATTTATAATGCATTCTGGGAGGAGGAATTGCTGGATCAGAAGGCCTATGTTTATAGTTAATACGTTACCAAGTTATGCCAGTTTATGTCTACCGACTCCATTGTACTCTTAACGCTCTTACTGTATAACTCTAAAACTTTTTCAACTCTGTAGTGCTTCTAAAACACATTCACATTTTAGGTATTAGGTAAGAGTGTCACCTAATAATTTCTTAGACTCCTGAAGATAGTGCTGATTGCAGTAAACATTTACAAAGCCTAATTTCAGACAGGCATTTGGAAATCCATTTGTTTAAGTTTTAACTCCAGCACTTTTCAACACGAGACATTAATAAACTTCTTGGGCTTTCCTAGAGGTCTTTCCATTTGTTTTTTCAACTGATGTGCCTTATCTCTGACATTGCCTTACGCTCCTCCGGGATACTCCGATTTACTCTTTACAGAGTACCAATTCAGTGGCAATTCTCCAATCACTTCTAGTGACAAGTGTCACTGCAACTGCAGTCCTCCCTGCTCTCCCAGTGTGCCCTATTTGAACATATTCCTCAATATTCTATGGAAAATCATAACTACAGACATGGGTAATATCGTGACTATCGGACCGTGAGATGCTAAGTAGCAATATTCTCACTTTACCTGTTTTAAAGTCCTCTAATCCTTTCTCCCGATCCCTCTGTTCTCTATTACCATGCAAAGATTCTACTGATATTTCTTAATTAAGACATTTAACCACTCTGATGAAGGCTTTCTATGGGGCCTACCTTTCTCTGTATTTCTTTGTTACAATGAAAATGATAGGAAGTATTAAGGCAAAATATTGAAAAAAATCTGCAACATTTTACTTGTGTGGAATGTATGTAAAAGTTCTGATTTCCTGTGTGGCTATTTAAATATTTGTCAGTGACCACATTTCTTTCTCTTCCTCTTGATCTCGTGGATGGGAGTTGATTACAAACATGAGATGGCTCCTGAAAAGCACCATGCGGGTGCTACTGATGTTCCTAAAACCTTGAGTTCTTGAAAGGATATTGCAAGAAATAACCCTTCTATGAGACTTAGCACGCTTCAGTTTCTGATCGAGTTCCAAGAGGAGGAAGGATCCTGGGACTCTAAAGTTTTTCCAAGTCAGAAAAGTGACATTCATCCCATCTAGTTTACATGTTTCTGAGGGTGGGACTTTAGTCTTAGTGCCTGAAATCCAGGTGCTCACCACAGCTGCTTACTAAGTCCTCACGGGCTAATGGATAAGCAGAGACCTTGACTAGAAAGTCTCACTACTAGGCACCCAAGTATGTGTCAGCTTTGCCACTTATTCCTTATTCTGGAAAAGCTGTGGAGCTGCCTCTCCCTGGAGATGTGCTGTGGAGTCGCAGGGCTGGACAGTTGGATTAACCATGGAATTTGGAGAGCCGGCACCGAGCCTGGAACTTCCTGTCACTGGTGGCACTCTGTTCATCCAGGAGCCAGCTGCAGGTATCCCGGTTCTGCAGGAGTTGCAGCATGCCCTTCAGCTGCTGGCCGTAAGTCTGGGGGAGGTAGAACTGTATGGTTGCAGGGATGTGGCTTGAGATGCCGTTGCTGCCTCCTGGGGGTGTAGGGGATCAGGTGCTGAGACTTCAGTCGTGGAAGACTCTGCTGAAGAACTGTGTGGAAGGAATGGATTGTTTGATCATTTTTAGTCTATTCTTACTCTGCTTCCTCCTTTGTTCTGTAATGCAGGAATGAAGTCAGATGATGTCTCAACTTCTCTATTCTAATCTAATATCTGCAATTTTGGGTTTTGTGGTTCTGTAGAAATTAAAAACTCACCAACTTTCCCCCTCAAATCTGGTGACAAACCATATTAGTCACTGTGCAGCACACCAGTTAGCTCTTTCAGTGCTTTGAGAGTATCTTAAAAGAGCAACTCAACATACTGTAAATCACAAATCCTGGCTGCTGTCAAGATATCGACTTTCAAGTTTCCAGATTGCACTCCTGATGTGGAGTTTGATCCCCATCATGTGGGCTACTCCTGGATTCAACCAAGGTCATTCTTTGACCATGCTTCTGCCAGGCTTTTTTGTACTTATGTGTCCATATGGGGGTCATTTTCAAGCCAGAGATTGGGATGGTCCAGGTGAGGTTTCTCACCACCAAGCTGTCCTGGTGGAGATACTCCATTTTACCTTGTTTCCCTCTGGCTTTCACATCTATGGCACTCAGATATTAGGTGTTCAATTATCTCTAACATGGACTCCCTTTGGGTGGTCAACAGCTAAAGTTAAGGACCCAGGAATCTCAATGCTGTATGTAGATCTGACCCACTGGTAGTTCTCATGTCTGACAGAAAGGAAACCTTTCCCCTCTGCATAGATTATAGGTTGAGCTTCAAACATGGTTCCCTAGAGGTTGACATAGGTGTGTCCTCTTTATGGAACATCCTTGGCTTTCGTTGCTGGGGAGTTGGTTGATGAAGTGAGGGATTTGTTCAACTAGGGAAACCCCTTGACACTCTGTGCTGCAGAATCATGGTGTGTAGCCTTCACATTTCTGACAACATCACAGGGTAGGTGCCCATGACAAGTGTTGAATGCTGTCATTACTTTGTGGTTAGGTGGTTTTTGTAAGTGCTGCCTTCAATAAAATTAATGGGTTTCATTTGAAAGTCTTAATCTTACTGTTCTACTAAAGTTTTGTCTAGAAATTAAGGTCTAACATTTCCCATTCCTGTGAGCTGTCAACATCCTTCAGGATTGACTCAAGAATTGAACGTAGGATATACTGGTCTGTTTTAGCCTTCACAAAGGGCAATTATTATGAAGTGCTGAGATTTAATTGTGTTGGGATTAATTTACAGATTCCTTTAATAAGGGTGATAACTTATAGGGAATTATTTTCTAATACAGAAAAGAACTGCTACCTCCTGCTCTTAAAATGGTTTTTTTGAGTCACACTTGTTAATGTTGAAGTTGGGGTTATTTTCTTTATGATGGCTTCTCAGACAGGTGAGCCGTCCACACAGAAGAGTCCTTATTTGAACCACATGTCCAGGGACATGGAATGTATTCTGAAGCCAAATGACTGAAAGTCCAGAATCTCTGTAGTGTGCTTTGGGGGCCACAATGGGATGAATATTTCTGTGACTGAAATAAATACGTTGTACCTCCTGTTCCTCCACATTTTAGCTTTTATCATTACCGAGGCCTCTGAGTGTCATGAACTTGCCATCTTGTGATCTCAGCCATCTGATTCTATGTATTTCTCATTTAAAGGTGCTATATTTTGCAGTGAATATTTCTGTGTAGGTTCTATGCCTTTGCATTTTTTGCCTTGCTAATATCTGCCACATTGTCTTTGAGAATATGAACTCCATGTTACTTCCTGAACTTAATAATTCCCTTCACATTGTATAGGTTCATTTATCTAACAAAGGTAGTGCCCTCTAGGTGGCCACTTTGCCCTGTGAGTTCGTGTAGTGGTTATCCTGCCTGAGCACATATGTGCTGATGGAGAGGCTCCACTGTGAAATACTTTCTTTCTAACTGGACAAAGTGATGTCTACCTGGGTCGAAAGGCATATGGTATACTTAGATGTCCTCTAAAGCTGTGATGTCCAGGTTCTATTCCTGAAAATGCCCCAGAGGAAACAGAACCCTAAATGCTAGATGGGAGCCTGGCACCCCCTTGTATGTCTGTGCTAGATGCCTTTGGCACCACTACACGTATGATGTCCTAGACAGTTGGGGAGACAGGTGGGGCATAATAATCCTGGGCAATTATGCACCTTCTCTGGGCAACCAGGTCCAGGCTGGAGTCATGGAGCTCAATCCTGAAATGATTGCAGTCCGCAGCAGCATGCTCTTGTATTAACTGACCTTTGGCCCAAACCGTGAGCCGGTGAGCTTTTCTGGGTAGAAAATGTAGCTATTGGTCCTGCCTTCCAGTCATTAGACCCCGTCTGTTTTTTTTTTTCTTGGATGTTTTTCTGTAGAGAATGGCTCAGAAGTCTTGGAGGATGGCTATAGTAAGTGTGTGTGTGTGTGTGTGTGTGTGTGTGTGGGCGGGGAAACAATGCTAGGGCTGGTTTTCATAATGAACTTGCTTTTGGTCCATAAAGCTGCTGGAAGATGCAAATGCTTTATCCTGCACACTGACAACCATTTGAATAACAGGGACTTCACTGGGCCATCATAAATGTGAGGACTTAATACATCTAAACTAGAGAGAATTCAACTAGTGGACTTAAGTCTATTCAGCCTCAAGTGATGAAGCCCATTTTGGTCTGTACCCTTCAGGAAGCATGAGGTCTCAGCACATCAAGGAACTTGTCTTTGGTATTTTGCAGGCTTAGTCAAGAATCCCTGTGGAGCTCTCTGAAGGGTCTACTTACTCCGCAATGCTCAGTGCTTCTCTGGTGATGTCCACGTTACTTGGGATTAACTCCAAGTGGATTGTCTCCTACTTATGTGTATACTTCTGTGCTTAAATCCAATTTGCAATTTCACTAGATTGAGTGCCCATAGCCACTCTGGTTATACCAGGAATGTCTTAGTCATGTGGGGAGTTGATCTCTACATAAACTAGGTCATAAATGACTTTTTTTCATGCCATGAGGTATAAGTGATGTCTGTCCTTGAGCATCATGCCCTTTAAAAGCATAGACTGAGGCCAAGAGTGACCCCTCTTGGGGTCTTGGAGTGAATTTTGTGTTGTCATGAAAATATTGTCATGGGAATGACTGAAAGCACAGTGTGGGAGGAATCTGTTCCACGCTGGAGTAGAACAGTGAGGTCTTCAGTTTCTGTTCCTGTATGAATGTTAATGTCAGTGTATCTCTAACATATACTCTTCATATGTCACTTTTGAAGGGAAAAGATCTAAACTTGTTATCTTATCACTTTTTTGTAATGTCCGAGGACAATCAGAGGCTTGTTCTCTGAGAGTTGTCATAGCTACACATTCTAAGAGGTGTGCAATAGGCTAGTACATTCCACTAATGAGCTGTTCTTATTCATGGGCCCTGATCTGTATTTGAGGAGAGAATGGTCAGTTGAGAGTCTGTAACTACCTGATCAAGGACCTGTCAATGGATAACCCCTTTGGTTCCTAAAGATCACCCATTCTCACCATCCACGGGATGTATGGTCTTCAGGTACCTGCCTCACAGGTGTGATAGCAGGTGGCTCAGGGAGAACCTGAGCACAGCCCCATCTAGGGGGAGTGATCTGGACTTTCCTCACCCTTTGCCATATCTTACCTATGATCCTGAAGTTTTTGACACAACTTCATCTTTTGATTAAATACTTCACTTTAACCATAGCTTCCCTTGAGGCACGTTGGTCCCTATATTTCTTTATGTTGTCATGTAAATATTGTCATGGGAATGACCGAAAGCACAGAGTGGAAAGAATCTGTTCCACACTGGAGTAAGTAGAACAGTGAGGTCTTCAGTTTCTGTTCCTGTGTGAATGTTAACGTCAGTGTATCTCTAACATATACTCTTCATATGTTACTTTTGAAGGGAAAATATCTGAACTTGTTATCTTATCACTTTTTTGTAAGCTTATAGTTCTACTTTTAAACCTTTGAAAAACTACCTAGTTTTCACTTGAGTATTTGCTGTTCATCTATTTTTATGGAGGAATTAGCTTAATTCCGTCCTCGATATTTTCACTTCTTCAGCCCAAGTTGTAGTGAGGCCTGATAGGGAAACACCTGCTTCCCATTGGATCCTCCAGGGAGTGAATCAGAAGGAAGCACAGAATGTTTGAAATGGTCATCTTACCTGTACCTCGTGTGGTGTCTAGTCAGACTGGACTGGATGCTGTGCTGACCAAGGCAAAAGTTCCCAAGGCTCTTCCCTGTTGCCCACAGAAATCTGCATGGGTTTGTGACTGCATCCTAACCTGAGAGCAGGAGCGTAGGGTGCCCTTTAGCTTGTACGCCTGATATTGTTAGCCTGCATACGTCGAAACAGTTCAATCCCAGCAGGAAGGATATGAGATTGTGCAGTGAGGTTTTTTCTTGGTACCCTGAAGACATGTCACTCTCAACTTGTCTCTGGAAATGTCTGTAGTTTCACTACTTGGTGTGTTGAGCCTGGTCCAACATGAGTCTGTGCCCAAGTCTCGCCCACACTGGGCTTTCGGATCCCTGGCTCTTCAGTTTGCTCCAAATGGGATCATCTTGCCAGTCTTCATGGGTCATGGTCCTGGCATCTTCATGCAGTTGTAACTTCAGGGATGCGCTTGTTCTGTGCAGTCTCTGTCCCATCAGTTGGAGTTTCTTAGCCTGAGAATGCATTTTGGGAGATGCCCTCTACCCAGAAATGTATCAGAATTTGGCCTGGATGAAGGTCCTATACCTGGGCGATTATCCTTGGCAATCTTGAACAAATGGATGCTCTTTTACACTTTGTTTTACATGTGGCTCCTTGCACTGAAAACAGGGCAGGACAGAGCCCAGGAAGCTTACAGCCAATTGCCCCTGAGCTTTTCTTGACTCCTTTGGCACCAACAGACATGTAAAATGTACAGATAGGGTGAGGACAGCATACATCTTGGTAGGCAGAAATACCTCCTCCCCTGGGCAGCCAGGGCCAATGTCTGGAGACATGGAGCAAGGTTTTGAATCTGTTCCAGTCAGCATACTTCCACCCTGTGGGGATGCACTGAGTCCGAGGTAAGTGTGACCCACCTGTACTCTCTGGGTTGAAGAAGCAATTGAGGGAGCAACTGTTGCTCATGCTTGTCAGGTCTTAATCCCTTTCTGGCTCTTGTTTGGTGATACTTTCCTGGGGGACATGTTTCAGATGTCTCGGAATTGAAGATGCTCTTTGATCATTCTCATTACTACTGTCTTTGGACGTTACTCCTGAGAGCATTTGATTTTAGAGCAGTATATTAACCACTTCCGAATCTGTATACAAAACTTAGACGTACTTCAAACAGATCATACAACTGCCGACCTTGGGTCTAATCTCCAGGAAGCGGGGCAAATATTGTTTCCACCTCATGTAGAGACACCCACCTGGAGACTGTTACCTGGGCATTGTCTTGGGGGCCATTGTGTCCTTAGTGGGACTTTTCTTACCTGCAGGTTCTCCTTTAGGTTTGTGCTTCTGTGCTCTGTTCTCTACTGAGAACAGGTGTGTGTGTGCATCTCTCAGGTTCCTACCTACCTCTCCTGTGATTAACACACCCCATGCCTTTCATTTTCCCCAGCCCCCCTCCTGTGTTGGTATACTCCATCAGGGCTTGACGTAGCTTAGGGGACAGGCCCTGCACTGGGACACATATTTAAAGATAGATGCATATGGTGTGTCCTAGCTCACTGTTCATGGCTTACCTCCTGTTCCTGGGCACTGCCTGAGATGCGTGTGGGATGCGGCAAGTTTCTCCAGATTGGCTCCACAGGCTGTGGCACGCTGTCTGTAGCATCTCATTTTTAGTTAGACTTTAATCTTGATTCCTTTCCTGCTTTTGTCCAATTGGTAGCCTCAGGCAGAAAAGTGACTTGGGAAATGTGTCTGGAGGGTGAAGGGCCCTTTCTCTGTAACTGTTTCTTTTCCCATGGATGGTTCAGAGGATGGGCTGTCCTGAGTCACAGTTCCTTGTAATGAACAGGTAGTTTCTCATGGTAACAGATTTAAATCTGCTCTAGAAACTTCTGAGAAACTCAGTCTGAGGAAGGGAAGCACTGAATATAGACTGCAGGGTCAGTGCTCTCTCCAGACTATTAGGGACGTAACATTTAATTGGTACCGGTTACCAAAAGAGGCAGAATCACAGTCCGGATCTTCCCAATCAGGGAGGAGTTCATTGTGAAAGCAGATCCCTGTTAGCCTCTGAGAACATAGCTGGTTTGTACTGTTTCCTCTGCTCACAGAGCCATCTGGGGATTCGTGGATCAGTGGACCTGGATCTGTTGAGCAGCAGTGTAATATCTTGTTTTGGGTCATTCCATAGACCCATCGGTGAGGCCTCGAGGTTTAAACTGTGTATGTCCTGGCTCTTGCCATTGGCTGTCATTTAGCAGTTTGGTAGGTGAGCACCCCAGGGTAGTGGTATATCTACTATAGCCTTCTCGAAACATGAACTTGTCATGAGACTTAAGAATTCTGTCACTGTGTTTTAGATCCTTCAGTCAGCCTTTGGGGCGTAAACCACTCCTACAATGACAAGTTAGCACTGGTGACAAATTATTTCTCCGTATGGTATTAATGTAGCTGCTTTCTCATCCACTTTCAACCTACCTGCTCTTGTGCCTTGAGAATACCTTGGTGACATTACCACTGTCTTACTAGGGTCTTCCACCAAGTAGGATTTAGAGATTTTTATGCTTTTAATCCCTTGTTTAGTGTCTGTCTGTTCTTGGAAGCTTCCTTGCTCAGGCACGGCTCTTCCATTTTGCATGAATGTAACAATGAAGGGAATAAGTCATTTCCCTGCAGAAGAGGCTACTTGTGATTAGACAAATTTTGTGCTTTACATGAACACAACAATCCCACTGAGTCCCACAACTGAAATCTTGGCTGTCCCCTGGAAAGCGCTAATGACATGCAAAAATGGCAAAGTTACAAATGATGCAAATCAAAATTCTTGAGGCTTAAACCATCATCTTTGCCTGCTCTGAGGGTTAGGGGTTCAACATTCAACCTCCAACACTTGAATAAGAAAACTTCCACTCCTGTGTAGTTGAGTTTTCCCATAGTGGGGCTGTCTTAGCTGGCAGTTTGGGCTTCCTCAGCCCTGGACAAGAGCTCAGGCAGCTGCCCTGTCTCCTCCTGAGCACAAAGCAGGTGGAGCAGCAGCCTGGGGGTCTTGGCCTCTGCAGTTTCCAGTCGCCACTGAGCTAGGAGGTGAGGGAGAGGAGCATTGCTCCAGTGGAGGGTTGGAAATTGTGCTCATGAAATGCTCGTGGCACACACTGTACAGAGACATGGGCTGAACTCTCTTTACTTCTGAAGTGACAGTTCTTGCTTCTCCTTGGGAAGGTTAGGTGTTGGGTTTTGGCTGTATATGGCCTGTGCCACTGCTGGGTGCCACCTTCCAGACAGAAATTGCCCTTCATTGGTCCACTCCACCCTCACCTGCCACATAGCTATTCAGTGAGGTTTCCTCTCTTGGGTATAGGTCCTTGTAGAAGAACTTAACATAATTTGGTGTCCAAAGTAATGAGGGTTTGTGCTTACCCCCCCCCCCAAATCTGACAAATGTACGGATTTGTTGTTTGGCTGCCTTCTGTTAATTAACCTGCCCTGTTCAGCCTGATCCAGAAGACTGGGGTTAGCAGCCCTGAGGAGGGGTGGCAGAGGAGGAGCCTGTGCTTCTGCAGCTGAGGGGCAGATGAGTCCTCACTATTCAACCTGAGACAGATGCTCCCCATGGTCAGTAAGCTGCAGACATAAGCTTACACCTCACAACCCTGTGTACCCAGAACTTAAGTAGCATCTTACCTTCAGGATCTTGTTCCCTGACTCTAATGTTTGAGGCTGGTCAAGGTGATGCTTTGGCACATTCAGGATGGGTCAGGAAGGTCAGTACTCCCTTGTAGGGAATCTTGTGCGTTTCCTGGTTCATGTCATTGTGTAGAGGTCATCCTTTAGTTTGAAACATTACAGTTGACTAATTTTCACTACAACTATTCGTCAAGCATGGCTTCCAGTGGTACTTTAGTTCTCTCTTCCCATCATCTTAGACTGTTGGAGGACCTCAATCTTGACCTCAACTGTCATACAACTAAAAGGTAGCACTAGTGACCGGCCTCACACTTCTCGTCTGATGTAGCTGCTCTCCACCCCTGGCGCAGGTTCCCTGTTCTATATTTATTGAAATGACCTTAGGGTGAAAACACCCTTAGTGGTGTCTGAGGATGCTCCCTGTTCTTTCCTGTGATGCTAAGGTTTTGTCACAATGTCACCTTTCAGTGAAATATCTCCCCACGCTGAGTAAAGCTTCCTTTGACACACAGTTGTTTTTTATATTAAGAAAGCAGCGAGAAATACCATGAAAAATATTGTGGGAGAAATTGTCTCTTGCACACATCAGATGGATTAAATGTTGAGGTCTTAGGTTTCCATTTCTGTGCAAATATTTTAACATCAAGTAATTTCTAACAGTATACTCTAGTACTTGTTAATGAGGGAAGATGCCCTAAAGTTGTTTTATTCCTCCAAAAACTAAACTCATAACAAGTGAGATCGACAGTTCTTAGAAGTTTAAAAGAGAACCATCGCTTATAAAAAACAAAACAGCAAGTTTAGTTCTGTCCTCCACACTCCAACTTCAGCCCCAGGGATTGCGGTGAAGCCTGAAACGGAAACGCCTTTTCATCTGATCCTCTGAGGACAAAATCAGGAGGAAGCACAAATGTGTTCACAACCTTCATCTTGCTGCGTTCCCTGCAGGCTTGGACTGGACACTGTGCTGACCTAGTGGGAAAAGGCTTCCAAGGCTCTTCTGCATTGACCATAGAGTTCTTTGTGGGTTTGATTTTCATCCTGCCTACCTCTGCTCACGTCAGTGTAGGTCATTCTTCAGTGTGTGTGCTTGCTGTTCCCCATGTCAAAATGAGTTCATATCTATCAAAGTATGAGTTTGTCCAGTGAGGTTTTTCTCCTTTCTGATGTCCTGGAAGATACTACAGCTTCACTTTATCACTGGAAATGTCCAAGGGATGTTATTATGTGGACAATGATTGTGAGCATGGGCTACACTGACCTTCCCCCACCAAAGCTTGCACACGTTGGGCTCCTAGATCTAGGCTTTCTGGCTTTCCCTACAGAGGGTCACTCATTGTCGTCTTGGGTCACAGGCCTGGTTTTTTTTTTATAGGACAGACCATCAGGGGTGTCCTTATTTGACATGTGGGTTCTTTATCCCATCGGTTGTGGTTTGTCAGCCTGGGAATGCATTTTGGGAGATGTGCTCCATCCTGAAATGTGCCAGATGTCCTTTCTGGATAAAGGGGCATCCACCTGGGTCGGTTTCTCTGAAGATTCTTAGTGGATGGGATGGTCTTATGCTTGGAAGTTTTGCATTTGGCTGCTTAAAGTTTCAAATAAGAAACTGTTTGAAAGTGGAGGACTGAATGCTGGTGGTTGCAGCCAGCTGTCCCTGAACTTTCCTTTGTGATTCTCCCAGACAGGCTGAGGACTGTGTACCTTGTGGTCACCAGCAACAGCATCTTCTCTGGGCAGCTCCAGACCCTGTCTGTAGACTTGGAGAAGATCTTGAATCTCTTCCAGGTACTACCTTCAAAAATTCACTGACTCCAATGTAAAAGCAATGAGCCAGTGGTCATCTGTGTTGAGGAAGCTACCGTTGGTCGTGCCTTCTGGGCCTTAACCCTTTTCTGGTTTATGATTGGTCATACTTTTCTGTGAAACATGTTTCAGATGTCTTGGAGAACTGAAGATGCTCTTGTAACTTTTTCACTAATACTGTGTTTGGTCCTTGATTCTACTGAGAGAGCATTTGTTTATGGAGCATTATATTCATTATTTTCTAAGTCTATATATGATAAATATATACTCTATGCAGGTCATGAGTCTGCTGACCTTAGGCATAATCTCCAGGAAGATTTTCAGCAATGGGTAAGGTCAATTTTTGGTTGATTACTACTTCCATTGCAGATAGAAGCACTCACCTGAGGATTGTTACATGGGCATTATCTTGGAGGCTGTGGTTTTCCATGGGAATTTTTTCCCTTACCTGCAGAGTTGTCTTTAGGTTTGTGCTTTATTTCAAAATGTTAAGGGGGTACAGATGTTTTTGTTACATGGCTCGAGTCAGGGCTACAAATGTGCCCAACACCCAAATGTTCATTGTACTCGTTAGGTGGGTTTTTGCCTCTCCCCTTCCCCCTGCTTGATTTCCAATGACTTTTACTTCCCTCTGTCCACTTGTGTGCCCATTGGTTAGTTCCAATTTATTAGAGAGTACCTGTGTGTTTTTCCATTTTTATTTTTTAAATAACAGCTTTATTTAGATAATTCATGTGCCATAAAATTCTCCCTTCTAAAGTACACAATTCAGTGGGTTTTTGTACAAAAACATATTTATTACCATTCTGTTCATGGCACAGTTTCAATGTGGGAATTCAACAGTAACCAAGACATGATTCTTGCCTTCCAGATACAGTGTAGGTGAAAAACAAAGGCTTCGTTTTTTTGTTCTTGAGGTACTTCACTTAGGATAATGGTCTCCAATTCCTTCCAAATTGCTGCAAAAGGCATTAATTCATCCTTTTATGGCTGAGTAGTACTCCATGGTATACATATAACACATTTTGTTAATCCACTCATGTATTGATGGGCACTTGGGTTGATTCCACATATTTGTGATTGTGCTGCAATAAACATTTGAGTGCATGTCTTTTTGATAAAATAACTTTCCTTTCCGGTAGATGCCCAATAGTGGGATTGCTGGATTGAGTGGTAGGTCTACTTTTAGTTCTTTGGAAAACAATGCGAAAATTTCTCAGAGGTTGTACTAATTTGTAGTCCCACCAACAGTGTATAAGCATTCCTTTCTCTGAATCTGCACCAGCATCTACTGTTTCTGGACTTAATAAAAGCCATTTTAACTGGGGTAAGGTGATATCTCAACCTACAGAATGGGAGAAAATATTTGCAATTTGCACATCCAATAAAGGGCTAATATCCAAAATCTACAAAGAACTCAAATCATCAAGAAAAACCCATTAAAAAGTAGGCAAAAGACATGAACAGAAGTTTTTCAAAAGAGGATAGACAAATGGCCAAAAAACGTGAAAAAATGTTCAACGTCAGTAATCATCAGGGAATGCAAATTAAAACCACAATGAGGTTTGTGCTTTTTTCAACTGAACTCACCACCTGTATTACAATTGCCACTGTGCCTGGAGACCTGAGTCAGGATCACCACATATGTCTAGGTAAGGATGGGATGGACAGGAAGAACTAAGTGCAAGCGAGTATGCAATTTGGTGTCCTGATGTGGGACCTGGAATAATTTGACCAAACAGGAAGGTTTTCATGTCTTTCAAAGCCTTGTGTGACAGATGGTGGGAAGGTGGGCACAGTGAGTTCAGACTAGTGTGTCCTCTTCGTTTCCTTCAGTGTGCTGAGCTTTGAGTCAGCGACAAGTTGCACTCACAGAGGGTTATGGGGAGGCATCCAGGCCTTTATGCTGCTGCGGGGAAGCTCAAACTTCTGCATTCCAGAGAGTTTCCAGTGCTCTTAGCTTCCTCTTTGTATCTGTCTCCCAAGAGACTGAGCTTATGCCTGGTCCATGGCTGACCAGACACATTATACCTGCTCTAGACTTTGTTTTTATCTTGTACAATCTATGGATCCAAGGGCCTCTCTACTGTATTCTCAGATCAGTCTTCAGCTTTGCTGGGGCTTCCTTGGGTGAAGGAATATGTATGTCCATGGACCTATCTCAGGTTCCTAATCTCCTCTGATTGATTGATCCACCTCGATGCCTTTGAGTTTCCCTAGCCCCATCCTGTGCTCCTGGCACAGTCCATTAGGGAAATATGTACCTTAGGGGATAAGCCCTGTACTAGACACATGTTTGAAGGGAGGTGTACATCACGTCCCTCCAGCTCCTTGTTCGTGCCTTACAGTCTGATGCTGGGCACTGCCTGGAATGTATGTGAATCCAACAGTGAATTTCTCCAGCTCGGCTGGAGATGTGGTACACTGACCATATCCAGTCCTGTTTGTTGATAGATTCTGGTGAGTGCTATCACTGTTCTGATCTTGCTAACTTGGTAAATTCCAGAGTAGGGAAATAGTTTTGTCATTGTCCTAGGAGCCTCAGTGAATGACTTCTTCTGTTTCTTTCCCCCTGGACTGTTCAATAGAACAGACTCATAAGTCTCTGTATACCTTGTAAGAAGCAGGTGTTTATGGTGACAGATTTAAATCTGCTTTGGAACTTTTTGGAAAACTCAGTGGTTGGTGCAGTGGCTTGGAAACTCACTCTGAGCGTGAAAGGACTGATTGTAGAATGAATGCTCTGTGCTCTCCCCAGACTTTCTGGGACAATGTTTCATTTGTATCAAAGTTATGGAAAGAGAATAGAACCTTCCAGCTCTATAGTCAATAGCACTTTCTCGGGAAGGAAAGGCTCTGTATACCGTGATCCAATGAGCAGGATTCTGAAATCGTTACCCAACACCATGTTGTCTGAATGCTGGGCCTCTCTGAGCCAGAGCTCTCTTCTGTGCTGTGGAAGCCACTGTGAATCTTATCTCCCAGGTCTTAGCCCCTTTCAGATTTGTACTTGCTGGTGTTGTCCTGTGGAGGTGGCTAGAGAGCCAGAACAGTAGCTGCCTCTAGGGGAGGGTAGGAGACATTCAGAGTTGCCTGGGCAAGGAACTTGCCATGTGTCTGCAGGTGAGAGATGTCCTGTCTGTTCTGGCAGCTGTGCTGACCACAGCTCATGAGAGGCAGGTCCCCCATGCTCCCCTCTGAAATGTGAAGCTTCTCCTGGCAGCTTAGCCTCCCTGGAATGAGAAAAGTGAGGATGTGTCCAGTGTTCTTAATCAACGTGGGCACTTCAGGGAATATCAGCATTTTCCGTTTTTCCATCTTTTCACATTGTATGGAATAATTTGGACCTGCTAGGTGGGTTTTTACTGTAATGAGTGAGCAGCATGCAGTAAAGCTTTCTGGGCCCCAGAGAATACTGTGGGATGGTTTCTAATTGCTACTGAATTTCTTTCATAGAAAACCTAAATAACCAAAATCTATTTTTTTGTGTAAAAAGAGAAAAGGTTTAACTTGTGTTTTTTAGTGTTTATATGTATTTGGAATTTACATAAAACACTATAATATCCCTTCAACAACTGTATTAGGTAAGGGTAAGAGGATATGTAGCTATTTTTCCTTCACGATCATGCTTCCCATGGAAAGAATACTGAGGCGGCGTCTGGTTTGAGATGAAGGGGAAACAGTGCCTTACTCGCTTTCAGAAAGCAGACCCTGAAAGAAAAAACCAAGTAGCTATGCAAATTCTTTTCCTGCTCTAACAAATGACCACCAAGATAGGAGCTGAAATCAAGCAAATTTACTTTATCTTGTAGTTGGGGATCACAAGTTTGAGATGGTTCTTGCTTGGATAAAATCAGGTTGTTGACAGGGTCGGGTTCCTATCCTGTTGCTGAGGACAATGTGGTGCCTTGACTTACCCACCTTTCAAGACCCCCTGTGTTGCTGGACTTCTGGTACTTTCCATTCATCTTCAAATTCAGGGCCCTCTTTGCCCTCAAAGCAGGTACAAATCTGACTCTCACCTGCACTTCTGCCTCTTTCCTGCTTGTCCTTCTGATGGTGATGGATCCCCCATGGTATCTGCATCTTAAATTCAGCTGATTAGTAACCTTATTTCAATGTTTCCTTATTTCCTTTGACATGTCATACAACACATTCATAGGCACTAAACAGTAGGACAAAGACATTTTAGGGGTCTGCCATCTGGTACTTCTTTGGAAATAATCCCAGCAAGCCCGGAGGAGGATGGTGAACTGGAGACAGAGTAGAAAGAGCAGCCACTGGCAGGGTGATGTTGAACTGGGCACTTGCAGTGATGATGGTCGCTCAGTCATACTGGGCGCTCAGGGAGATGTGGAACATATGTCAGAAAGTCCCCTCCTTGGGGACAGGAATCTGGTCACTTCCTGCCTCTATCTGCCATGATCATTGCAGTTTTTCCTTCCTCCTGAGGCATTATCCCCCGTGCTGCTTGAGATGTGGCTCTGCGTGAAAAACGTAGTGCACCAAGAGGTGAAGAGTGTGGCCCGGGGCAGCCCAGACACTGTATCAAATGGCAAACCACCTCTATGTCTATTTCGGAAGGACTGCTCAATGCCTAGAGAAGTAGTGAGAATAATTAATGCAGTTGGGAATGAGTAATATAAAAAATTGATTAACTTTTATTGTACTCCATGGATGAGTTGTTTTACTTCCTAAATTTTCTTTAGAGATGGGATCTTGCTCTGTTGCCCAGGCTGGAGTACAGTGTCATGATCATAGCTCACTGCAGCCTCAAACTTCTGGGCTCAACGAGTACAGATCCTCATGACTCAGCACACTGAGTAGCTAGGAATACAGAGTGTGCCATCGCACCCAGATAATTTATCATTTTTGACACATGAGGGTCTTGCTATGTTGCCCAAGCTTATCTCGAACTCCTGGCTGCAAGCGATCTTCCTGCCTGAGCCTCGGGAGTAGCTGGACAGGATATTTTAAATCTCATGCTTTTTTTCACAAAATAAGTGGGGTTGTGTGTCCAAGGATCTAAGATTGGACCCACCTCATTTGTCAACTCCCCTTACATGTCACGAGTTGTTCTGAGATGACTGAGAAAGAGGTATTTACAACTCTTCCTTGAGTGTCGTTGGAGGTTTTGGTTTCCCCAACGGTGGTGAGGTATGGGGCAACAAAAGGCATCAGTGGTGGGTATTGTAATGTCCACCACCTATTGCCTTTCGTTGCCCCATACCTCACTATATGTTAGAAATGGGATCTGAAATACACACATGTAGTTGTGTAAGGGTTGCTGTTCTCTGTTCTTACCAGCTATTGATAAGCTATTGAGCTGGTAAGAATAGTGTTCATCTTGTTCCGGTTGGAACACTCAGCTCGTTTGTTGGTAAGAGCGTTTTACTCTCCCCTCTGGATGTGGATACATGTGCAATATTGATCGTGGACCTGGGTCACCATGGCCTTTCTCCCTGGCTCTCAGGTGTGTGTTCAATCCTCTTTGCCATGGACTACCTTTGTGTGGCAAATAGCTGAGGTTAAGGGCCTGGAAACATCAATGCATGTAGAGCTGAACCACTGGTAGATCCCACATCTGACAGGCAGTGCTAGTGTCTCCCCTCTGCCCTGATCTTAAGTTGAACTTCAAACATGGTTTCCTACAGGTTGACACAAATGTCTCCTCTTTACAGAACATCCCTGACTTCCTTGCTGTAGTGAGCTGGTTGGTGAATTGAGGGATTTGCCAAACTATGAAAACCCCTGTTTGATACTTTATGCTGCAGAATCATGGTGTGTAGCCTTCTACCTTTCTGACAAGTCACAGGACGGGTGCCTATGATGGATATCACATGATAGTCTAACTTTTGTGACTGAATGGTTTCTACCTGTGCTGCCTTCTGTAAAGTCAATGGATTCCATATGAAATTGTGGCATCTGAAAGTCTTAATTCCTAGATCCTACTAGTTTAAAGGTTTGCCTAGGAAGAAAAATAAACTATTCACACATGTCCTTTCCTCTGAGCTGACTGGTGCGATTCAGGATTGAATCAATCAGGGATTCAACACTGGATGTTTTTGGTCTGTTAGGCCTCACAGAGGAAATTATTATGAAGTCTTGAATTTCAGATAATTCTGGATCAAACTCTATATTCCAACTAAAACGGGTGATAGTTTGTACTTAAAGTAATTATTTTCAAATTCTACCATGTAAAAAAACTGTTCTGTTGCCCCTGCTATTTGAGTTTGAGCCAGACATGCCATTGTTGCATCACAAGGTCCTATTCCTTATTTCTGTAACTCAGAAGTATGAACTGTCCAAGCAGAGTCCCTGTTTGCACCACATGTCCAGGGCCATGGATCATATCCTGAACCCAAATGCTAGAAACTTGTATCTTTCTCTATGGTGCACTTTGGGAGCCAAAATAAGAATGTTTGAGTGACAGAGTCAAATATATCAGCCCCTTGTTCCTCTACATTTTAGTCTTTTTCATTATGGGATGTTTCTGGGTATCTGGAACTTTACTCTTAAGCTATACTCATCCTATTATTTCATTTTAACAAGTACTGTACATTAAACTGAATATTTCCATCTGTATTTTATGACTTCATATTCTTGGTCTTGCTATCTGCCTCTTGGTCTTTAAGGGTATCAACTGTCTTCATTCATATTGTATAGGTTAATTTTACTAAAACAGGTGGTGCCATATAGGTGACTTTCCCTGCCCTGTGAGTTGTTATAGTGGCTATCCTGCCTGAGCAGCATATATACTAGAGGGGAAGCTCTATTGAGTAATACTTTGTTTTTATTACTGGCTGAAGTGACATCCACCTGGGTTGAATGTCATGACTTACTGTATTTGAATGTCCTCTGAAGCTGACATTTTAGATGCTACTCCTGAAATTGCCCTAGATGAAGCTAAGACCTAAATTCTAGAAGATTGGAGGTGGATGACCCCTGTGTGCCTTTGGTAGGTGACTTTTGCATTAACAAACACGACTGTCCCAGAGAGGTGGGGGAGAATGCTCATGATAGGCAACAGTGCACCTTCTCCTCAGGTCAGCCAGGTCCAGGCTGGAGACATGGAGTTCAATTCTGAAACCAGCCTGTAGTGTCACATATTAGAACTTGCCCTAAACATCGAGCCAGTGATTGTTCTGGGTAGGATGGGCAGCTGTTCTTCACACACTTCAGTCATTAGTCCCTCTGTTTATTTTGAAGATGCTTTTCTGTAGAGAATGGATCAGAAGTCCTGGGGGATGGCCATAATAAAAGGAAAATAAACAGCACTTGGGTAAGTTTTGTGATGAGCTTGTCATCAGTAAAGCTGCCAGCAGATGCAAAACCTTCAGACTGCATGCTGAAACAGATGAAACTCAGGTACCTCACTGGCCAGCTGTGAAGTCTGAGGACTCAGGCATCTTAAGTACTCAAAGTGAAGCTGATAAGAACTCAGTCAGTGGACTTGGTGGGTCTGTGTCCTCAGCCATGAGGCTATTGGAGTCAGTGCCTGTAACTGGCACAAAAGTTGTGGTACCACATCAAGGGGCTTGTTATCTTCAGAGTCTACTTTGTCCTGAGGGATGAGCCGGTGTTTGAATCTGGGCTGCTCTGTCTTAAATACCTTTACAGAAGAGTTTTGATCAATTCCAGCTAGACAGTGTTGGGGGTGGTGGTTTTTAAAGTTGCTTATTTCAATGGGAACAGGCTTCTGAGTGCATAACTGCCTCGTGTGTATTGCAAATATTTCCTCTTTTCCGTGGAGAACAGCGCTATTGGCCAGATTGAGTTGTCTTCAGTGGTACCATCTCATGACAAAATCTTGCCATGTTATGACTCCAATTAAAGCTCCAATCCAATCTAGCAACGCATGAAATAAGGTCCTTCTAGTCTTCTTCCTTTTCTAGACCCTTCTGGCAGGTCTTCATCACTTGTTCAAAGATGGGATCATGTTCAGAGTACTATCTTGCTACTTCGTGTTTGTCGTTACTTATATCTTGGTCCTTGATCCTGCTGCTGGTGACTGGTCACCTTGAAATCGTGAGAGCTTCAGATGGAAATTTCAATCTCCTTTGGTGTAGGGGTGAAGTCTTAGAATCCACGTTAACTATAAGGGTTTAACTGTGCCTTTTTGCTTTCTGAAATCACTCTGTGGAAAATAAGGGCTCCTGTTTCTCTAACACTAGATATGGCTGTGAAATACCACAAGTCCTCCAAATGGATGGGAGAGGAGGGAGCTCATTCCCAGTTCCTACTTATCACCTACCCACATCCCTACAAGGGTCTCCTGAAATCTTTTCACCAAACTGATGCTTTTGTATTAGAACAAAAGCAGTCAGTTGCCTTGGCAAAAACCCAGGATTAAAAGACACGTAACAGATTGTGTCACTGAAGGGTAGACAACATTAGATGCTTATGTGAGTTCTCCCAAAAACTGAGTCCCCATGCCATAGGGAACATTCAGAGTGGGAGGCACTTCCTGATAAGCGCTGAGAGCATTGTTCTCTGCAGGCACCGAGCACCCTGGGACACATGGGCAGTAAGATGACCTCAGCTCTTCCTGGAGAATCCCATGGGCCCACATGACGGGGGTGGGGGGTGTCAGGATTTGAATCTTGTACGTTTCCTGGTCCATGTCCTCAGGTACAGGTGACTCTGTAGTATGACAAATATATAGGCTGTGGTTAGTTTCCACTATAACCATTTCTGAGCACTAATCTGTCATGGGATTAGTTTTTTCCTTCTCCCTATCGTGTCACATTGTTAAAGGGGAACTCATCCCAACCTCATCCACTCCCACAATGAGAAACTTAACCTTTATTTAATCTTTTAACGCTGTCTCTTAAAGTGTTTAAAACACTTTCCATTGTTATGATATAGCTGCTTTGTTGCTATTGAACAAAACTGTTCAATCATACCTGTTAAAGCATGGTAAGGAACTTTATTCAGGACCAACATGACAGGGGTAGGGACCAGTGCATTGGCATCTTGCAGTGGGGGAGAGAGATTGGGCTCAAGTCTGAACACAGCACGGGCAAGTGGGAATTTATAGTCAAGAAGCAGTGTGGGGTCAGTGGGTAGAAAACCACCAATAGAAAACATCAGAGGTAAGCGGGATGCTGGCTAAACTGGCCTAAAAGGATGCTTGCCAAAGACAAGGCAGGAGAATCGGACATCACTTGGCGTGTGGTAGAGGATGAAGAACCTGATCAGATATTGAGGATAATCAGATATCAAGGGTGGAGACCCCTTGCTAAAGGAAGTTAGCAGGGTTCTTTGCCAAAACTGAGTTTCACAAGGAAGTACAGAGATAGACCTAAGAAGGTTGACAAGCCCGATTCTAGCTTGGCCAAGCAAAGAATCTTGATCACTATTCATGATTTCAATCCACTTGCTGTTTAACTTTTGAAGGGACGTTGGTGTCATTACTCCTTCCTCATTGGGAAACTCCACTAGATGGGATGTGGAGAATTTTGTCTTTAGATCTGGTTTGCTGGCCTTAGGCAGCTGCATGACCCCAAAATTCTTCCTTAGTCAGATATAGCTCATGATGGTACAAACTCTTCCACCCTGAAGGGTTATGAAGTAGATCAGGACAAGGTAGATTGCCTCTTTGCAGAAGGCAATTGTGGGATGAGACCAAGCCTGTTTTTATGTCAGCATGGTAATTGCTCAGTGAAGCTGAAATGGCAGTTACAGCTTTTACCCCCAGCTCAGTGCAGACGAGTTCTGGATAATGGTATTCAACATCAGGACACCTGCAAGTAGGGATGACAGGTGTGTAGTGTGTACCTCCCTGGATTTCTGCTTGAGCTGCCTTTCTATTAAAGTGCTTTGAGGCATGCCTGATGCAGAAGAAATCTGTACTGATAGCTGATCTGCAGAGGGGGCTGCAGCAGAGACTGCATTCTTTTATTTACCTCAAAGGGTCATGTTAGTCAACTTTATTCAAATTGAGGAGCTGTTTGCTCTATATCACCTAGCTGGGGTCATGTAACTTCACTCTATCTCATATGTCATGAGTGGAGGTAAAATCTGAACTTCAGGATCATGTCCTTGTAAAGGAGGTAACCTTCCTCCCTCTTCCACTGTCCTCTTTATGACTGACACCAAGAGTCCCCCTCCTGGGAATGGTAGAACAAAGGGGAAGGAGTATGACTTGACCCTTCTTGAAGGTGTCATATCTAAGATATACCTGGGGTTAGGACATGCCAGCAAAGGAGTACTGTCCTGTTCATTGCCCTAGTCCGCCACTGAGGAAGGAAACTGGTCCTGGACTTGGAAAGGGTGTCTGTTACCCTCCCCCTGAATCAAGGGCATCACAGTGGTCCCCCCAGAGCATCCATTCCCACTTTCCCAGTTATACAGACTTCAGACATCTTCCACTCAAAGCAATGGAAGGTGTCAGAGTTAGCTGGTGAACAGCCTCATGTAAGAGGGAGGTTTCTGGACTTGTACAGACCAAGCAGGGAAATTTTGTCTTGTAATCTTTCCCGTGATGCTGAAGTTTTTGTCGTGTTTCCTTTTAACTAAGATTCTTACCACCGTGAGCAGAGCTGCTATGACTCACTTTCTGTTATCATTAAATGATTGTTGATATCAGGGCAAAATGTGGGGAAAAGTGACAGTTTCTTTGCTACATCTAGTGGAATGCACATGGAATTTTTTAGTTTCCCTCTTTGCATGAATATTTTAATCTTAGTTACTGCATTTCTCTTCCTGTTTTTCTGGTTGGAACAAGTTTATTTCATATGGGTAAAATACAGCTCCCATACATGTTATCACAGGTGGAACTGGTGCCCCTAAAACATTGGGTTGGTGAAAGGACACTACAAAAACCATGAAATAACCCTATGACACTTAGCATGTGTTGGTTTCTGATACAGACAGAGTTCAGAGAATAGGTCCTAACGGTCGAAAATGAACTTTCCCAGTCAAGAAAGTGGCATAATCCATCTTAGCCAGATCCTGTGCTCCTGTGGGTGGCATTTAGTTTTAGTGATTGAAATCAAATTGCTGCCACAGCTTACTAAGTCCTCATGGGCTAATGGATGAACAGAGACTGGTTGTAAAGTCTCACTAAGCACATAACATGCGTCAGCTGCACCGTTATCTAACCCAGAAAAGGCGAGGGGCTGCCTCTTCCTGGAGAGGTGCTATGGCGACATGGTCCTGGACAGAGAGCCCAGTTGGGGGAGCTGGCACCGAGCCTGTGCCAGCCCTGCAGGCCACTCCTCCCAGAGCTTCCTCCTATCACTGGTGTCCCTCTGTTCCGCCCAGAGCCAGCCACAGGTGTCCTGATTCTGCAGGAGTTGCAGCGTGCCCTTCTGCAGCTGTTGGCTATAGATCTGGGCGGGGGAGGAAGAACTGGATGATCAAGGGGATGTGGCTGGAGGTGCAGTTGCTGCCTTCTTGGGGGGGTAGAGGATGGGGAGTCCCTAGCCAGGGAAGAGTCTTCCCTTCACCTTGCTCCAGATGTGCAGGGTAATTCCATTGCCTACAGCAATTTCTCAGCAGTCCTGCTCGAGACTGAATCTATTGCTGACTGAACCCTTGCTAGGCCACCTGCACTGTGAGGCCTGTACCCAACCCACCCTCTGGCCTTCAATGCAGTTAAGACTTGGTGAAGTACCTGTCTGTGGAGAGAGCTGAGGACCAAACCCTTCCTTTATGACTAGGCAAGGATCAGCTGCCTCATCAGTTTCAGTAAGGGGTTGGTGCACTGATCCAATCCTTTGTGACCCTGCTCACCACGGGCATTGAAGGCTAAAGAGCACTGAAGAAATGTGACTTCTTCAGTGTTGTCCCAGAAAGTCGAGGGACAGTGCTTAGCATGGTCTCAGCAGCATTTTTTCTCTGGGCAGGAAGGGCTCAGTATTCAAGGTATGGGATTCTGAAGTCATTCCCATCTGCGTGGTGGAGAGAGCTGGGCCTGCCGGGTCCTTCGGGGCACAAGTGTGAACCAGAGCTCTTATGTGATGTGGAAGCAGCTACTGGCCTTGCTTTCTAGGTTGGGGCCCCTTGCACACTTGTGCTCACCTGCCTTTGGTTTAAGGAGGTCAGAGAACCTGGAAGGTGGCTGCCCTAGGGGAGGGTGGGGAGGGATCAGGGCTGTTGGACAGAAGGTGACTGCTGTGGGTGCTCACTGAGAAATGTTCTGCTGCTTCTGGGAGCTCTGCCGACCTGCAGCTCATGGAAAGCAGGGACCTCGTGCTCCACCGTGGAATGCCAGCCGCTGGTAGGGTCTGCCTGTCTGGGGCTGAAACTTGTGGGTGTATTCAGTTTTCTTAGTCTAGGCTGTTCGTTGTGCCCCTTTGGAAACATTTCTTTCTATTCTATGGAACTAATTGCACATGATTGGTATGTTTCTACCTGAGCTGGTGGTACAAACCAGGGAATATTCGGGGGGAAGGTATTTAATTGTGCAGTTTTTTTCATAGAAATCCTAAATATTCACTATCTTCTGCTTATTGCAGCTGTAATAATTTGAGTCTTTCATGGCAGTTGTGACATTTGAAATTCAAATTAAATGAAGATAACATTCATGTTTAATCTTAACACCTCTAGGTTGGGTTGCTAGAAGATAAGCCTCTATTTTTATTACTACATTATTTTTCTTGATCAAGGTTGCTCAGGGAAGATAGTTATAAGGCTCATTATTTCAGATATAAAGTAAACCTCAGGGGCTTACTCTGGGGTCTCTGAATACGAAACCTAAGGAATTTTGAACAGGTATTGTATTCCTTATTTCTTCAACCAGTGAGTACCAACATAAGGGCTTATATCAAAACTTAATTGCCCTTAGTTCTGGAGATGAGAAGTGTGAACTGGGACTCGCTTGGATAAATTGGGGTTGCAGGGTATGGTGTACCCTCTGGGTGCTCTATTTCCTTGCCTTATTTTCCTTCTACAGCCCCCTGCATTCCTTTGTTGCCCCTCTCACCTCAGCCTGGACCCTCCTTAGGACACCACGGTCCAGAGTGCCTCTTGGGATCTGTCTGACCACCTCCAACTCTGCCCTGTCCCACTTCCTCACCGTGATCTCCCGCCCATCTGGTCATGTTGGGCCCAAGTGAGTAACTCAGGAGAACCTCCTCCTCTCAGGGTCAGGTGACTCGCAACCTTAGTTGCATCTGCCTCCTGATGTCCCCTGGCTGTGTCATGTGACATGCCCACTGGTTCTGAGGGTTAGGATGTGGACATCTCAGTGGGAGCCGGTGCTCTGCCCGGTCCACTTGGCACTTCTTTGGGAAGTGCTCCTTATGGAGCAGTGACAGTGAACATTGACCTGGAACAGAGCAGCACTGAAGGGGCTGTACTGAGCTGTTCCTTAGGCTCAAACTCACTGGGGACCCTCCGAGGAGATGACATAATATACCTCTGAATATCTTTCCTGAGGACTAGTGTGGTCATTTATCCACCACCTCTACCTGTACTAGTCTTTGTAGATTTCCTCCTCCCCTGAGGTGATATCTTTGCATGAAAACAAGTAGACCCAGAGGGTGAAGATGTGACCTGGGGCAGCCCATCATTCCCATAGCCTGGGTTCCCTACAGCAGAACAGGCCTCGTGCTCACTGCAGCGAGGCCTCCCTGCTCCACCTTCCAGGGACAGGACTTCTTTCTCTGGGGAGGACATTCTGTATGTGGCCCCATTCAGGTGCATCCCCACCTCTGCCTTCCTCACTGCCTGCTGGAATCAAACACCTCAGGTTGCAGAACTTCGATAAATTTTCATTGTATTGAAAGGGTGACTTATCTTAAAACCTGCATTTTCTCCCCAGAAAATAAGTGAAGTTGTGTTTACATATAAATTGAGGTCTACCTTAATTGTCAGTTCTCCCTTAAATGTCATGAGTTGTGAATTTCTTCTACAATATTCATCTTACAATTCTCATTCCTTCATGATGACATAATTGAGGTCAGGGAGTTTAGGTTTGCATACTCATGAATATTTAAAAAACAATGGACTACTACATCTTATTGCTATTATACATTCTGGATATATACTTTAGGGAAAATATGATCTGAAATCTGTACTTGTCACTTGAAGCTTATTATCTGGTCTTTACTTTGTTAGCTCTTGTGTTTTTTCCTGGAAACTGAGCTCTAAGACTACCTGCATCTCATTTGAATTTGAGGACCAGATATGCTTTTCCAGTTAGAATTTATTCTCTCCTGTTCCGTGTCACTTTCTTCAGCTGCCATGAATCCTAGGGGGCCTATGGCGGGTCACACTGTCCTCCCATCTAAAGCCCTGGTGTTGAGTGAGAAGGAAGAACAGGATGTCTGAAACCCTGCTCCTCTCGGTCCCTGGAGGGCCTCACCCAGATGCCACCTGGCTATGACACTGTGCTGCCCTCAGGTAGAAGGTGCTCCATGTGTGTTGAGGTGTTTGACCCCATTGTCAGCCCTGCTTGATAAAGCCTATGTCATGTTTTGACTCTAGTCTATTTTGTTCTTTATGTCTTTAGGGTCATTTCCAAGCCAGAGTACTTAGTATGGTCCAGGTAAGAGCTCTCACCACAATGGTAACTGCAGGGGTGCCCTGGTGATAGACTTAAATCTGCTCTAGAGACATCAAAGAAACTTAGTGGTCAGTGCAGTGTCTTGAATTAACTCCGAGGAAGTGAAACACCAAACACAGAATGCATGGTCAAAACTCTCCCCAGACTTTTTGGGAAAACAATGTTTAATTGTTATGTTATCAAAGGAGAAAGGTAGAATCTTTCAGCTCCATAGTCAACAATAGCACCTTCTCTGATTCTCAAACTTCTATACTTTTCTGCATAAAACTTTATACCTGGCTTAGAAAACACTGTCAATCACGGTGCTCCATTTGCAGAACCCATTATGGAGTCTGGCAAACAGACAAGGGTTTCCTCCCCTCGTATTAAAGCAATGATGTCCTGATAAAATACACTAATATTATCTAGAAAAGATATTGTAGAAAAAAGCATTTAATCGTTATTCCCAAAACAATCCCAATCATCACAATCAGGGAGGGGTTCCTTGTGAAAGCAGATCCCTGTTAGCCTCTAAGAGAAGACAGCGGCTGTTTGTTTCCTCCACTCATGGAGCATCTGAGGACTCGTGGGATCAGTAGGGCTGGGTCATTTGGGAACAGCAATATATCTTTTTTGGATCATCCCATAGCCCCATAGGTGGGGCCTCAATGTTTAAACTCCGTGCATTTCCTGATTCTTGCCATTGGCTGTGGCTTGACAACTAGGTAGGCAAACACCCAAGGTGGTGGTACATCTACTACAACCTTCTCAAGACATGAACTTGTCATGAGACTTAAGAATTCTGTTTTCTTCAGATTCTGCAGACAGCCCTTCATGGGACCTAAACCACTCCTGTGACAAATTAGCACTAGTGACAAATATTAATATATTCTTTCTTGTAGTGTTGAGGTAGTTACTCACCCACTTTCACCATTTCTACCTTGAAGGTACCTTGGTGACATTACCACTGTCTCATTAGGATTTTCCACTAAATAGGACTGAGATTTTTATGCTTTTAATTATGTCAATCTTGGTTAAATTTCTGATGGGCTTCTGAATTCCTTCTCTGTATTGTCTTGAAGTTCATTGAGCTGCTTCAGGGACAGCTATATTCAATTCTTTGTCTGAAAGGTCACCTATCTCTCACTTGGAGGTTGCTCACTGGTACCTTAGTTAGCTTGTTTGGCGGGGTCATGTCTTCCTGAATGTTCTTGATGCTGGTGGATGTTGGTCAGTGTCTGGGCATTGAAGAGTTAGGTATTTATTTTAATCTTCAGTTTGGGCTTGTTCTAACCTATCCTCCTTAAGAAGACTTTCCAGATAGTCAAATGGAATTGAGTGTTGTGGTCTAAGTTTCTGGTCACTGCAGCTATATTGGCACTGGGGGTGCCCCAAGGCCAGGAATGCTATGACTCTTGTGGACTCCTGGTGGTACTGCCTTGGTGAACTGACTTTTGGTTCCTCTGAAGGTGCTTGCTTGCGTGGATTGTTGTTGAATTAGGTGTTTGTGTGTGGGGATGATCACTGGAGGTTTCTATTCAGCTATCTTGCTCTGCCCCTGCTCTGAGATTTTTATGCTTTTAATCCCTTGTTGGTGTCTGTTCATTCTTGGAATCTTCCTTGGTTAGCTGCATCTCACCTTGACCATGTCCTTTTATTCTGCATGAATGTAATAAGGAAGGATGTAAGAAGGAATTAATTGCTCACAGAAGAGACTATTTGGAATTACACAAGTTTTGTTTCACATAAGCACAACAATCCCACAGTGAATCCCAAAACTGAAAACTTGAGTGCCAACTGGAAAGTGCCCATGCTGTGCAAAAATGGCGAAGTTAATTATGAGTGATGCAAATCAAAATTCTTGAGGCTTAAACTGTCACCTTTGCATGTTCTAGGCATTATGACATGGAAATCTTTTGGGGGCCACCATTCAACTTACATCAATTGAATAAGAAACCCTCTACTCCTACTCCAGAGTGTATTTGTGAGTTTTCTATAAAATTGGGCCCTCAGTTGGAAGTTGAGGTTTTCTCAACCCTGGAAAGAAACCCAGACAGCTGCTATCTCTCCTCCTGGGTACGAAGTAGTTGAAGCTGCAGAGCCAGGGCCTCAGCCTCTGCAGTTTCCAGACAACCACTGAGCTGGGAGGTGAGGTCGGAGGCAGGCGGGGGGACTGTTCAGAGGACTACAAATGGTGCTCATAAAATGTCCTTGGTGTACACTGCATGGTGACATGGGCTGGAATCTCATTTTCCTCTTGAAGAGATGGGCCTTGCATGCATCTCTTGGGGAAGGTTTGGTGTTGGGTTTTGGCCACACAGTCTGTGCCACCTTCCAGACACAGCACAGAAATCATCCTGCATTGATCTCTCACTTTACCTGCCACCACATAGCCATAGAAGCGAGGTTTCTGTCCCTTTGGTGCAGGTCCTTGTAGAAAACTTCACATTACAACTTGGTCCAAAGTAATGAAGGTTATGTGCTGCCCCCTAAAATCTGAAAGGTGTGTGACGTATTACTTTCCACGTGGATTGGTTGATTGTCCACCTTTGGTTTATCTGTGCCGTGCGGCCTGATCCAGAAGAAGAATGGGGTTAGCAGCCCTGAGGAGGGAGTGGCAGAGAGGTGCCTGTACTTCTGTAACTGAGGGGCAAATGAGTCCTCATGAGTCAACCTGAGGAAGCTGATGCCATGCAGCCAGTAAGCTGGGGATGCAAGTTCCATGTATACTAGATTGTGAGGTGTAAGGTTAGGGGGCATCTGACCTTCAGGATGTTATTCCCTGACTCCAGTACTTGGGGGACTGGTCGAGGTGATACTTCGGCACACTCAGGTTGAAAAGTAAATGCTCTCTTGCAGGGAACTCTGTACATCCTCTGGTTCGTGTCATGTAGAGGTCATCCTCTAGTTTGAGAAATTACGTATGTTGTGGCTAATGTCCACTACTATCATCTTTCAAAGAATGACTCTCAAGTGGGACTCTAGTTCTCTCCCCATCACTTTAGGTTGTAGAAGGGCCTCTATCTTGACCTCCACTACTCAGCTAGGAGTTAGCATTGTTGATGAGCCTTGTATTTACTTTTTTGCTGCTCTCACCCCTGTTTATGGGCTCCCCATTTTTTGAAATGAGCTTGGCACTTTAGCATCACAGGAAGGAACAGGGGAGGATCTTCAGACATCTGCTAAGGTTTTTGTCACCTTTCTATCAAATGTCTTACCACATGGACCAAAGCTTTTTTGAGGCACATTTGTTTTCTATATTTCTTTGTGTTATGAAAACGATGAGAAATATGGAAAAATAGCCTGGGATAAATTGATCACCTCTCTCCCTAACGGTGTAGAATGAATGCTAAGGTGTCTTAGGTTTCCATTCCTGTGTGGCTATTTTAACTTCTGTCAATGCATTTCTAACAGTATACTCTTCAGGATATATATATATATATTTTTTTTTTAGGGGGAAAGGACCTAAAGTTACCTTATTCCCCTTAAAATAAAAAAAAGACATTCTCATACTGCAGTGAGATTGATAGTACTTAGAAGTCTTAAAATATAGAACCATAGCTTATAAAACCTCCAATTCTGCCTACAATTCTCATTCTAACTCCTTCAGCCTCATGGATTGTACTGAAGTCTGACAAGAACATGGCTTTCTCGTTGGCTCCTCTGAGAACGGCATCAGAAGGAAGCACCACCAAGGCAAGGGCTCCCAAGGTTGTCTTTTCTCAATGCCTACAGAGGAGGTCTATGGGTTTCCTGGGATCTTCATCCTGCCCATCCTGAGAGTGAGGTCATCCTTTAGCCTGTGTACCTGATGCTGACTCCTTATGTGTCAAAACAGATTCATTTCCATCAGAAAGTATGAGATTGTTCAGTAAGGTTTTTCACCTTCCTGATGCCTTGGAAGAAACATCTTCCTCACATCGTACAAGTGTCCATAGGATGTTGACTTCATGGATATTGTTGGTGGCGAACCTGGACCACACTAGTCTTCCCCCACCAAAGCTTGCACATATTGGGCTCTCAGATCCAGGCTTTCTGGTCTGCTCCACAGAGGATCATCTTCCAGTCATTGTCTTCATGGGTTATAGGCCCGGTATCTTTATAGGATGGTAACTTCGGGTGTGTTCTTGTTTAATGTGTGGGTTTTTTTTATCCCATCAGTTGTAGTTTGCCTGGGAATGCAATTTTCAGGGAGATGTGCTCCACCCTGAAATGTATTAGACCTTGGTTCTGGATGAAGGAACACCTACCTGAATTGATTATCCTTAGAATTCAGATAGATGGTCTTAGACATTTGATTTTTTTTTTTTAAAAAACAGGAAGTATATGATTGAACACTAGAGGTTGCAGCCAGCTGCCCTGGAACTTTCCATCTTGATTCCTCCAGATAGGCGGAGGTCTGTGTACATCATGGTCCCCAGCAGCATTCTCTCCTTGGGGCAGCCCAGACCCTGTCTGAAGACATAACCACGTTACAGAAGGGAGTGTGGTCAATTCAGCCTAGACAATCTCGCTGAGGGGGAATTCAACTTATCATTCCTGTGAGAACAGACTCTTGAAGTCATGTTTGCCTCCTGTATGTGCCCAGACACATCATTCTTCTGTAGAAAGCAGAGCTATCACTCAGTTTGAGTGTTCTTTAAGGGTGGGCTGTCATGATAAATTCTTTCCATGTTATAGCTCCAAATAATGGTGTCCAGCTTGGCACAAAGAAAGGTGCTTTAAAGTTTGTTGACCTTTTCTGGAAGGTAATCATTACTTGCCCAAGGATGGGAGCCCAGAATACTCTCATGGTATTTTACTTTTGTTATAACCTTTTTCCATGATCCTAATGTTGATGACTGCTTACCTTGAAATTGACACCTTCGAATGGAAAATTAGTTCTCTTTTGGTATATAATGAGTCAACATTAACTGCAAGGGTTTAAGTCTGCCTTCCATGCTTTCTGAAATCACTCATAGAAAACAAGGGCTCCTATTTCTGTCCAAAACCAGAGATGGCTATGAAACGCTGTCCCTCAGCCAAAGCACGGGAGAGGTGAGAGCTCATTCCTAGTCTTGTTACCACTCATTCATACCTGTAGGAAGGGCTCCTGAGATTTTTTTCACCAAGCTGATGGATGCTTTTGTGCCCAAACAGCTGATGGATACTTTTGTGCCAAAACAGAAGTAGTTTGTTAATTGCATGGCAAAAATTCAGGTTTAGGTGACAGAAAACAGATCGTGACTTAAAGACAGAAAATGTAAGAAGCATGTCTGAGTTCTCCCCCCAAACACAAGTCCCATATCAAAGTGAGGGAGTGTTCAGACTGGGTATCACTTCCCGTTAAGCACTGAGAGCACAGGGCTGGTCCTCACAGTTTTCTGCAGACACTGAGCAGTAAGATGACCTCACCTCTTCCTAGAGCATCCCATGGATGGACAGAGTTGTGAGGATTTGAACCCTGTACACTTCCTGGTCCAAGTCCTCAGGGAGAAGTTACTCTGTAGTATGACAACTACACAGGCTGTTTCCACTATAATCGTTTCCGAGCCTTAATCTGTCGTGGGATTATGGCCAAGTTCCCTCCCTGTCTCCCTATTATCTTGTTTTTTTAAAGGAGATTTCATTCCTACCTCAACCACTCACACAATAAGCAACTTAACCTTTTTGAGTGTCAGCTTTTTTTAAAAAACTTTTAAAAGCTATCTCTAAAGCCCACTTTTTGTTATGACACAGCTGCTTTGTCACTGTTAAAATTGTTCAATGATACTTACCCATGGCAAGGAATACTTTATGACCATTGAGACAGGTACAGGGACCACTGCAGTGGGGTCTCATAGTGTATGGGATGTTTGGACTCGAATCTGAACACACCACAGGCAAGTGGGAATTGTTTCCAAGGAGCAGTGTGGGGTCAGTGGATGGGGAGTTACCAAGAGGAAACATCGGGGGTAAAGGGAGATTCTGGCTAAACCAACCTAACAGAATTTGTGCTGAACACAAGTCAAGAAGATCAGACATCACCTGTGGGATGGTGGAGGATGAAGAACCTGATCAGATATTGAGGCTAATCGGACATCAAGGGCAGGGGGTTCTTGCAAAATGGACTTAGCAGGTTCTTTGCCTAAACCGGGTTTCACAAGGAAGTACACAGATGGGCCTATTAGAAGGCTCACAAACCTCACTCCCGTTAGGCCAAGCAAGGGATCTTGGTAACTACCCATGATTTCACTCCACCTGCTATTGAATTTTTGAAGGATAATTACCATCCTTATCCTTGTCTCCTTAGGAACCTCCACTAGATGGGACTTAGAGAATGTTGCCTTTAGATCTGAGTTGATGGCCATAAGGAGCTGTTTGTTGCTAGAATTCTTCCTTGGTCAGAGATGGGTTATGAGGTTCCACCCTTTCCACTCTGAAGGGTTGTGAAGCAGATCCAGAAGGTAAACTGCCTCTCTGCAGAAGGCAGTTGTTAGATGAGACCAAACCCCCCTCTATAAGCACAGAAATCCCTCAGTGAAGCTGAGATGGTTACAACTCTTACCCCGGGGCATTGCAGACAAGCTCCAAGTAAGGTATTGAATATCAGGAGACCTGTAAGCAGGGATGCCAGGTGTGTGGTATGTGTTTACCTCCTTGGGTTTCTACTTGAGCTGCCTTTTTACTGAAATGTTTGAGGAAGCCTGATCCAGAAGTCTGTACTGATAGCTGCCCTGCAGAGGAGACTGCATTCTTGTATTTACCTCAAAAGTCATGATAGTCATCTTTATTCAAGTTGAATTTTGAGGGGCCATTTGCTCTATTTCACTTAGCTCTATTCATATGATTTCACTTTGTCCCATGGGTTGTAAGTGGAAATGACAGTTGAACTTGATGCATTTAAAGAACAGAATCCTCCTTCCACTGTCCTCTTTGAGACCAGGGATCCCCCTCTCTGAGAACAAATGGAGGAGTATGATTTGAACCTTCTTGATGGTGGTACCTTGTCTAGAAGATTTATCCAGTGGGGTATGCCAGCCAAGGGGCACTCTCCTGTTCATTGCCCTGATCCACCATTGAAGGGCAAAAATGGCCCTAGAACTGGAAAGGGGGTTTGGATCCCCCAGGTCAAGGACATCTTAGTGGGGTACACATGTTAGTCCCCCAGAGCACCCATTCCCGTGTGCCCAATTGTACAGATGTCAGACATCTTCACATTAGAAAGGATGGAAGGTGGCTCAGTTAGCTGGTGAACACCTCATCTGGGAGGGAGGTTGCAAGGCTTGCCCAGACAGGTAGAAGGGTTTTGTCTTGTCTTGTGATGCTATAATTTCCCATAGTGTTTCCTTTTAACTAAGATATCTCACCATTCTGACCAAAGCTTCCTACGAAGCACATCTTTTTTCTGTATTTCTTCATAGTAATGAAAATGATGGGCTGTGTCAAGGCACAATGTTTCCTACCTTGAGTGGACCGTGTGCAGAGGTTTTGATTCCAGCTCCTTTGTGAGTACTTTAGCAGCTGTCAACCAGTACATTGCTTTCTCTTTTCCTTTTTTGGTCTAGTAGAAACAAGTTTATTACCAATGGATGAGTTGTGCATCTTACAAACATTCATACGTATGGTAATGACGTTCCTAAAATATTGGGTTTGTGAAAGGACGTTATAAAAAACCAGAAAATAACCTTTCTGTGATGCCTAACTTGTGACGGTTTCTGATAAAATGAGGGGGAGAACTCGGAGGAAGGATGGCTTAAAATAATTATTTCCAACCAGGAAAGTGGCATTATTCATCCCATCTAGATCATGAGCTTCTGAGAGTGGGGTGTTAGTGCCTGAACCAAGGTGCTCACCACAGCTTCTTACTAAGTCCTCATGGGGTAATGGATAAGCAGAGACCATGACTAGAAAGTCTCACTACTAAGCACTAAATACTGCTTAATGGGTAAACAATGGCACAGCTCCCAGGGAATGTGTGGAGCCTCCTCTCTTTGGAGATCTGCATGAAGACATGTGGCTGAACAGAGAGCCCAATTTACAGAAGAATTTAGTGGGCCAATGTACAAGCTGGCCAGCATGGAAGTACCTCCTCCAGGAGCTCCCTCTGTCCTGGTGTTACTCTATTCCTCCAGTGGCTTCCTACAGGTGTCCTTGCCTTGCAGGTGCTATAGAAATGCCCTTCTGTAGTTGCTGGATATAAGTCTGGAGGATGAAGAACTGGATTATCAAACGGATGTGGCTAGAGATGTGGTTGTTGCCTCCTGGGCATAGGCAATTAGATGCTGAGAGATTTCAGACACAGAATCTGCTGAAGAAATACGTGGAATGGATTGCTGGATTTTTTAAAGCTTTTTTAATCTTGCTTCCTTCTCTAGTTTTATAATGCTGAAATGAAGACCAAAGTCTCAGTTTCTTTTTCCTGGTCAAATGTAGTGTATTAAGTTTTGGATTTGGGGGTTTCATGGAAGTTAATATTTTAACTTAAACATGCATGATGGTGAGCTGGACCGTATCAGTCACTGTGTGAAGCATATCGACACCTGATTCTTCCAGTGCTTCAAGAGTACCATAAAACAGTGACTCAAAGTACTGTACTTCACAAATCCTGACAGCTCTTTGCCATGATATCTGGTTTTCAAATTTTGGCACCTGCCTGGAAAGTTAGAAATGGTTCTTGCTTGGATCTTCAATGTGTTTGCAGGGTTGGGCTACTATCTGATTGCTCTGAAGACAATGTAGTTCCTTGACTCACTTTTTGAGATTTCTCAATTAGCATCCTATTTTCATATGTTCCCTTAATTCCCCCTTGACATGTCACATAATGTGTTCACTGGTTCTAAAGATTATGAGGAGGGAATCTTTGGGGGTCACTTACCTGCCTCCAGCTGGTGTCTTTGAAGTTATCCCCAGGAGCCCCGAGGAGGGTGGTGAACTGGTGACAGGGTGGAGAAAACAAGCACTGAAAAGAACATGAGCTGATCACTTACGGGTAACAGGCCCAGTGTCACCGGGGTTTCAATGAGGAAGGTGTAGAATGTGTCTCAGAGTTTCCCTCTAGTCCTTTACTTCCCCCCTCCATGTGCCAGAATCACTGTTTTCCCCTCATCCGGAGGCATTTATTCCCCTGAACTGTGAGATGCGTCTCTGCATAAAAACTGGATCAAGAGGGTGACAGTGTGGCCCGGGGCAGCCCAGTCATTGTGATCAAATGCTAAACCACCCGAGTGTCCCTTTCAGCAGATGAGGGATGGGCACAATGCCTACTGATGCATTTGAGGACAATACAATAATTAAGATTGACTAATGTAAAAATCAAATAATTTGTGTTGCATTCAAGGGATTTATTATTTTAAATCTGTTTTTTTCCCCCACAAAAATAGGTGGCATTGTATGTCCAAGGATATAAAATTATGTGTACCTCACATGTCCGATCTTTACAGGCCGTGAGTTGTGGAAGACATTCACAACTCATTCCTTCACTGAGCGTCACGGAGGTTAGGTGGTTCTGATCGCCGCATGTTGTCGGTGTTGTAACTTTCATCTCACGTTGCTTTTCATTGCCACACGCCTCACTATCTGTTTAGGGAGAAATGGGATCTGAGATACTTTAACATTCTCTCGTGTAAGGAATCCTTATTTCCATTCTTTGAGCTGCTAAGAAAGATGTGCAGCTCATTTTAATTGGAGAAGTTATTTTTTTCCATGAAATGAATTTATTCTCCCCTCTGACCTACCACTTTCTTGAGCTCCCATGACTCGAGGAGTCCAGCCAGCGTCACATGCTTCCTCCACTGGAAGCAGCTGCCGATTGTGTATGGTTTTGCCACCTTCCTTATACGGTGCTTGACTCCATCTTTCAGGCTACTGCTGGATACAACCAAGGCCATTCTTTGACCCATCTCTGTCAGAGACTCTTGTTGCTTATATGTCCATTTAGGGTCATGTCCAAACCAGAGTTTGGGATGGTTCAGGTGAGGTTTATTACCACCTGTGTGTTCTGGTGGAGATATTTACTCCATCTCATGCCCAGGGAAGTTGCACTGGATGTAGATTACAAGGGAAGTATTTATTGTAGACTTGGTTCACCTTGATCTTCCCCACAGACTCCCACATCCCTGGTTTTCAGATCTCAGGTATTCAATCATCTCTACTGTAGATTCCCATTGGATAGAAGACCTGACCTTAAGGGCCCAGCAATGTCCATGCTCTGTAGAGTTGACCCACTGGTAAATCCCATGTCTGAAAGAAATCTAGTGTTTCCCTCTGTCATACTGGTCTTAGGTTGAGTTCCTAACATGGTTGCCTGCACGTTGATACAGATGTGACCTCTTTATGGAACATCCCTGACTTCCTTGCTGGGAGAGTTGGTCGATGGGGTTGATAGTGAATTGAGGGATTTGTCCATCTAGGAAAACTCTTTGCTTGATACTTTATGCTAAATATTATGGTGTATAGACTTCTAGCTTCCTGACGGTCACAGGGTACATGCATATGACGAATGTAGCACTTCATTCTTTTGGGATTGGGCTGTTTGACATGTACTGCCTTTTCATAGTGGATAGGTTTGAAATTGTTCCATCTGAGATTCTTGATCCTCCAATCCTATTGAATGAAAGGTTTGCCTATAAATGAAAGTGAGCTCTATTTTAACATTTCTTATTCCTGTAAGCTGTATAGCATGCTTCAAGAATGACTAGATCAAGAATTCAAGAATGGATATATCTGGTCTGTTTTAAGTCCTCAGAAAAGGGAATTATTATGAAGTCCTGAACTTAAATTGAATCAGGATCAAAATCTGGATTCCAACTAAAGATGGTAGTTTATACAGCTAGAAATCATTTTCTAAATAGATAACATAGAACAGCTTTGTGATCTCCTGCTGTTATTCCTTATGACGTTTCCTGGAGTCACACATGGCATTGTTGCATTGCAAGGTTCTACTCCTTATGACTTCTATAACTCAGGTGAGCTGAGCTGTCCCAATAGAGAAGAGTTTCAATTTGAACCAACATCCACATTACTGGGACCACCACCAAGTGGACTGTCTCCTGCTTGTGGATGCACTTCCTCGTGAGTGCCTGGATGTGATATGCAATGTCAGTAGGCTGACTGCCCTCAGCCAGTCTGATTATGGGGGGAGGTGTGTTGTGTAGGGAGCCGACTTCTAGCTTAATCATAACTCATGACTGATTCCGCATCCCTTTAGTGATGACATGTGGGCTTCGTTGATTTTTCTTTCCACCTCTGAAGCATCTGAAATCTTAGTCTTAAAGTCCTGGTGACTGACCTTGCCGCTCCACTCATCTTCATGCCCAAGGTTTTTCAGTTTTTGCACCAGAGGACATCCTGTGACAATACCACTGCCTCTGGGAAGTATGATTCTTCAGAGCTTCCACCACAGAGCTCTTGCCCAAGCTCTGGTTCCTGGACCATGGCAGGCAGGACCAGGTTTGCTCCATGCCCAGGGCCCACAGGGAGTCAGTGAGGTCAACACAGGGGCACATCTGCTTGTACTGGCTGTACAGTGTACAGGTTGTTCCCAGTCCTGTCTCCTGATTTTTCTTTGCAATATTAGTATCTTTATGTGGTAACGGATGGTCGTGTGCAGAGGCTGAAATCTCACCATGTTATAGTTCTAATCAATGGTGTCCAGCTTCGTATAATATAAGTTGCTTTTAGTTTTTGTATTGACCTTTTTGGTCATTACTTGCCCAGGGATACCAGGATGTTCAGAGTAGTCTACTCTTGCTATATCATGTTTGTTATTTCTTATCACGTTCCTTGATCCTGCTTCTGGTGAGTCCTTGAAATTGTGACAGCTTCAAATGGAAACTTTGTCCTCCTTTCTAGGGGCGGGGTCTTAGGGTCAACATTAACTGCAAGGGTTTAACTGTGCCTTCCTTGCTCTCTAAAATCACTCAGTGGAAAATAAGGGCTCCTGTTTCACTGTCACTAGATACGGTTATGAAACACTGAGTCTTTCAGCAGAAGAATGGGAGAAGACAGAGCTCATTTCCTGTCTCTATTGCTCACCTACATCCCTGTGAGAGCCTCCTGAAATTCTTTCACCATACTGATGCTTTTGTACCAGAACAAAAGGGGTCTGTCACTTGCCATGGCTAAAACTCAGGATTAGAAGACACGCAGCAGACTTTGTCACTTAAAGATGGAAAACGTGAGACAGAAGCCTGAGTAGTTCTCCCCAGAACAGTCCCTGTGTCATAGTTGGGGAGTGCTCAGAGTAGGAGGTCCCTCCTCTTAAGCACTGAGAGCGCAGGGCTGGTCCTTGCTGTTTTCTGCAGACACTGAACACCTGGGAACTGTGGGCAGTAAGTTCATCTCAGCTTTTCCTAGAGAATCCCATGGGCCCATATGGGGGTGCCAGTATTTGAATCTTGTACATTTCCTGGTACTTGTCATACTACAGAGTAACCTCTTCCTGAGGACAACTACACAGGCTGTCATTAATTTCCACTATAGCCATTTTAGAGCATTAATCTGTCATGGAATTAGTTTCCTCCCTCTCTCCCTATCATCTTGCATTGTTAAAGGGGACTCATTCCTACTCAACCACCCATGTGATGAAAAAGTTAACCTGCTAAAATTTAAAATCTTTTAAACTTTTAAAAAGTGTCTTTATAATATGCTTTTTCTCATGATACATCTGCTTTGTTGTAAATGAAAATTACTCAGTGATACTTGCTAAAGCACAGTAAGGAAGACTCTGGACCCTTGAGGTAAGTGTTGGGACCACTACGATGTGGTCTTGCAGTGGGGGTGAGATATTGGGCTCAGCTTTAAATGCAGCATGGGCAAGTAGGGATTTTTAGCCATAAAGCAGTGTGGGGTCAGTGGATGGAAAATTACCAAGAGGAAACACCAGCTTTAGTGGGAATTCCTGCTAAACTGACCTAACAGGATTCCTGCTGGAGACAAACCGGAAAGATCAAACCATCTGGTGGATGGTAGAGGGTGAGGAACCTTATCAGATATCAAGAAAAATCAAATATCAAGGGTGAAGGATTCTTATTAAGCAAACTTAGGGTTTTTGGCTAAAACTGCATTTTACAAGGAAGCATACAAAAGGGCCTGGAAGGTTCAGAAGCCTAATTCCAGTTTAGCCAAGCAAAGAATCTCTATCACTACCCACGATATCACTCTATCTGCTGTCTAAGATTTTAAGGGACATTGGTGTCATTATTCCTGTCTCATTAGGAAACTCCACTGGATGGAACATGGAGAACTTTGTCTTTAGATCTGTGTTGATGGCCGTAAGCGGCTGCATGTTCCTAAAGTTCTCCCTTGATCAGAGATGGCTTATGATGGTGCAGACTCTTCCGCCTTGAAGAGTTATGGATGAGGTCAGGAGAACATAAGTTTCTGCTTTGCAGAAGGTGGTTTTGGGAAGAGACAAATCCCCTCTTTCATATAAACACAACAATCCCTCAGTGAAGCTGAAATGACGGTTATAACCCTCAGACTGCAGACAAGCTCTGAGTAAGGTATTGAATATCAGGTCTACACCAAGTGATGCCAGGAGTGTGGTATGTGTCTATCCTTGGACTTGCTTGAGCTGCCTTCATATCAAATTGCCTGGGAATGCCTGATCCAGCAGATGTCTGTACTGGTAGCTGACCTGCAGAGGAGGCCCCAGAGGAGACTGTTTTTTTTACTTAATTCGAAAGATCATGTTAGTCTTTACTCAAGCTGCATGATGGGCCATTTGTCTGCTCTATTTCACTTGTAGCTGTGGTCATGCAATTTCATTCTGCCTGACAGTTATCACTTCCACTTACAACCTGAACTTCAAAATTGTATCTGTGTAAAGGAGCTAATCCCCCCACCCCAACTGTTCTCTTTGTGACTGAGACTAAGTCTCTCTCTGGGAGTGGTAGAACAAAGGGGAGGAGGGTGGCTTTAATGTTCTTGATGGTGCCTTGTCTAAGAGGTATCCAGTGGGATAGGGCACCCCTGTGAAGTGGTACTCTTTCATCCATTGCCCCGATGCACTGTTGATGGAGGAAATTAGTCTTGTTACTGAACTGAACTTGGGTCCACTTCCTTAGTGTGCAATAAAAGCCAAACACACCATGATTTGCAGCAAAAGACACTCCCATTAATCGGGGAAGGATGTGTAGCCTCTTCTCCCTGGAGATTTGCCCTGGAGACAATGGGCTGGACAGGAGAGCTCAGTTAACCAGGAATTTGATCAGGTGCCAATCCTGGGCCAGCCCTGCAAGCAGCTCCTCCAGGAGCTTCCTCCTGTCCTGGTGTCACTCTGTTCCTCCTGGAGCCAGCTACAGGTGTCCTGGTTCGGCAGGTGCTGCAGCATGCCCTTCCTCAGCTGCTGGCCATGAGTCCGGAGGATGAACTGGATAATCAAAGGGATGTGGCTAGAGGTGCCGTTGCTAGCCTGCCTAGTAGGGGTTTCAGGTGCTGAGAGACTTGAACCAGGGAAGTCTGCTGAAGAAATGTGTTGAAGGAATGGATTGCTAGATTCTTCTAAACCTTCTTTCCTTATTCTGCTTCTTCCTGTCACTTTGTAATGCAGAAAGTAAGTCAGGTTGACTTCTTAGCTGCTGCTGCTGCTTGTTCAAATCTAATGTCTTCCATTTGGGACTTGGAGGTTCTGTGGAGGTTAAAATTAATTAACATTTTTTTCCTGAAACATCTTTGAAAAGGAGCAAGACCATATCAGTCACCATCTGTTACACACTGACAACTAGCTCTTCCAGTGCTTTGATTTGCTGTCTTATGGTTGTCTCACATGTCCTGTGATTCACAAGTCCTGGAAGCTGTCTACCAGGATTCTGATTTTTCAAACTTTCAGATTTCTCTACATATAACTTCATAACCTTCTTGGAAGTTGTTTTCAATTACAGTAATGCATTTGAAGAACTCATTTCAACATACGCCAAAGAGCCAAGTGTCTTCCTCCCCTGTGGTTTTCTCTCCTTGTATTAAAGCAATGATGTCCTGATTAAATGCATTGACTTTATCAGATATTTTTTCATGTTCATTGGGTATGTTGATGCGAAACTTGTAACTCTTATTTTCTGGTGACTATTTTCTAACAAGGGTGGAGATTTACAGATAAACATGATGAACTCAGTGGTGAGTCATTCTGCAAGGCAGGGAATAGTGGCCTGCCCTTTACCTAGAGCAACTCTGAAATGTGGGTGGTACTCAGAACTTCCCTCTGCAGAACCTTCACAAGGCAGAGCCAGGCACTTGACTATCATGTAGCACCTCAGGTGGCTCATGAGGTTTGGTACCATGTCAACAACCTCATCTTCAGTAACTTTGTACACTAGATCAGGCTCTGTCGAGATTGCTATGGGGATATCTGAGTTCACCTCCGGAGTGGTCAGTGCTTCTATGGTGGTGAAGTCTGTGACTGGGCACCACCACTGTGGATTGTCTCCTGCTTTGCTGATGTGTTTCTTGATGAGTGCCTTTATCTGACATGCAGTGTCAACGGGCTGATTGTCCACCTGCTTTGATTATACCAGGAAGGTCTATTAAACATGCGGAGGTGATGTCCATATTAACTAGCTCATGACAGATTCCCATACCTTTCCTGGTTATGGGGTATAAGCAGCAGTGACACCTGACATTCAGGATCATGCCCTGTACAGGAAAGCAGCTTCTACTCCTTTTCCCTTTGTGGTTATTATAGACAGAGGCTGTGAGTAACCCCTTATAAGAATGAAAGGGGGAGAGTTCTGACCCTTGAGCATTCTTGCTATACATTCTAAAAGGTGACCATTAACCTAGTACATGTCATTGAGCTGTTCTGCCACTTAGGGTTCTGAGCTACATTAGAGAAGGAAAAAAATGGTCAGAGGTGGAAGAAGGAAATCTGTAACCTCTGTCAAGGACCTGTCAATGATAAGGCTTTTGGGCTCTTAAGACCACCCATTCTCACCAGCCCCAAGTTCTATGGTCTTTTAGGCACCTGACTCTCGGTGGGATGGAAGGTGCTCAGAGTACAGCCCCATCTAGGAGAGAGCTCCAGGCTTTCACCAGACAGGTAGGGGAGGTTTGCCCTGTTCTTTCCTGTGATCCTGAAGTTTCTTTCATAATATTATCTTTGAGCTAAATATCTTCCCACTCTAACCAAAGCTTCCTTTGTGGGACACTTGTTTTCTTTGTTTTCCCATGAAAACAATGGGAAAAATCATGGGGAGGGAGTGTGGGAGAAATAAAAAATCTGTTAACCATGTCAGAGTGGAATGTTGAGATCTTGGGTTTCCATTGCCATGGGAATAGTTTAACATACCATTTAATGCATTTCTAACAGCACACTCATTACTTACTGCTCAGGAGGAAGATGATGTAAAGTTATTACCACTTTGTTTTTGTACAGTATGTTTTTTCACTTCTAAAATTGTCTAATTCTCACTTGAGTATGAGCAATTTAATTCTTCATTTTTTGAAGAAAGAGCCTTCTGTCTCGACATTCCAACTTCAGCTCTGTGATGTAGTGGAGGCTGATGGGGAAACACCGCCTTCCCATGGGATCCTCTGAGGACAGACTCCAAAGGACACACGGGATGTGTTTAAAACTTCCATCTCCCTGTGTCCCCTGAGGGTCTGACCTGAGGTGCAGGGTTGGGCTGGATGCTGCACGGACAGACCAGTGCACGGGCTTCCAAGGCTATCTTCCATTTCCCACTGACAGTCTGTGGGTTTGTGTGATCTGCATCCCGCAAGCCTCGGTGGCAAGATTGTATGTTGTCTTTCAACTTGTAACCCTGATGCTCTTACTCCTTCCATATAAAAACAGGGGTTTGTTCCTATTAAAAGTATCTGAGACTTTGGTGACCTGAAAAAACTTTCAGCATTGATTTATCTCTGGAAATGTCCATAGGATGTTGAATACACGGAGTGTTGTGATCCCAGGCCATACCGTTCTTTCCCCAATGCTCACACACTGGGCCAAGATCTTGGGCTCTGCAGTCTGCTTCATGGGGGATCATCTTCCAATCATCGTCCTCATGGGTTCTGTATCTTTACGTGGCGACAACCTCAGGGATGCTGTCCTTTGTTCTGTTCCTTACCCCATGGGTTGCAGTTTCTCTGCCTAAGAATTCATTTTGGGAGATGCACTCCATCTAGAAATGTATCAGATCTCGTTCCTGGAAGAATGCTTGTCCACCTGGGTTGATTGTCATGATTTCTCAGCAGATGCATGCCCTCACACCTTCATGTTTTTCATGTGGCTGCTTAAACTTCCTAACATTAAGTACAGGACTGAACACAGGAAGGTTACAGCCAATTGTCCCTGACCTTTCCTTCTTGGTGCTTCTGCATCTTGGCACCAGCAGAGATGTAACCAGTGCAAACAGGCTGACGGTGGTGTGCACTGTGGACAGCAGCAGTACTTTCTCCTCTGGGCATCCAGGGCCCCTGTCCAGAGACTTGGAGAGGATTTTGAATCCATTTTAGTCGCCAGATAGGGATTCATTGACTGAGATAATGGTGGTATTTGAGTTGAAGGAGCCACTGTTGCTCGTGCCTTCCAGGACTTAACCCCTTTCTGGTTCAAGTTTGGTGATACTTTCCTATGAAACATGTTTTAGATGTCTTGGAGGTTTGAAGATGCTCTTCTCTGTGTGTGTGTGTGTGGTGTGTGTGTGTGTGTTTACTACTGGCTGTGCTCTTTGCTGCTGAGATAGCATTTGATTATAGTCACTATCTTCCGTGTCTGTGTACAATTTAAATGTACTCCAAGATGTACTGAAGGTCAGGAGGCTGCTGACCTTGAACATAATTTCCCCCTGATTCCTAGAGATTATCAGCAAATGTGAGATTAGTTCTTGATTGATACTCACCATTTCCATCTCAGGTAGGAGCACTCACCTGAGGATTGTTACCTGGGCATTGTCTTGGGCCATGTGGCCTTTGGGAATTCTTTTTCACACCTGCAGAGTCTCCTTTAGGTTTGTGCTTCTTTCTACCTGTGAAATAATTACCTGTATTACACTCACCACCCTGTGCCTGGAGACCTGCCGAGTCAAGATCACCATGTCTATCTAGGTAGGGATGGAATGAGCAGAAAGACTTAGGTGGAAGTGTGAATATGGTCTTTAGTGTTCCATGTAGGACCTGGAGTGATTTGACCAGACAAAAGCTTTTCATGTCTTTCAAAACTGTGCGGTAGAAAGAGATGGTGAAGAGGTGGATACTGAGAGTTGAGACTAGGTGTGTCCTCTCTATTTCCTTGAGTGTACTGAGTTTCACATCAGTGACAAAGTAGGACTCAGATGTGGGGAGGGAGTGAGGCTTCACATGCCACTGTAGGGAAGCTCAAACCTCTGCATTCCACGTGGTTTCTGGTGTGCTTGTCGTCTTCTCTTCGTGTTCAAGTATGTCCCCCAGGACTGAGCCTTTGTCCTGATCCATGGCTGACCACTTTGTACCTGCTCTAGACCTTATCTTTATTCTGTAAAATCTATGGATCCAAGGACCTCCCCCCACCTTCTACATTCTAGGGCAGGTCTGCAGCTTTGTAGGGGCTTGTCTGTGTGAAGGAACAGGTGTATGTGTGGACCTATCTCAGGTTCCTTCCTTTCTGATTGATTCACCTCAGTGCCTTTGAAGTTTCCCTAGCCCCATCCTGTGCTCCTGGCACAGTACATCAGTGAACATGTACCTTAGGAGGTAAGCCCTGTACAGGGACACGTGTTTGAAGCCCAACACGTGTGGTTTATCCTTCCAGCTTATTCATGGCTCATCTTCTGATGCTGACCACTGCCTGCAATGTCTGTGGAGCCCAGGGAACTTCTCTAGCTTGTCTCTGTAATGTGGCACACTTGGCATGCTAGCTGCTGTTTGTAGGTGGGTTCCAATGATCTCTTTTGGCCTTGCTGAGTTGGTAAATCTCAGAGTAGGGAAGTAAGCATTGTCCTAGGAATGTCCATGGAGATTTCTTTCCCCTGGGATTGCTCTGCAGAACAATGACTCAATTCCCTTGTGCTGCTGAGAAGTGACTCGGCATGAAGACAAGTAGACCAAGAGGGTAAGCATGTGGCCCAGGGCACGCCAGTCATTGGAATCAAATGGGAAACCACCTGGACGTCTCCTTCAGCAGAAAAGGGGCAGGCTGAATGCCCACTGCAACAAGGGGCTGCTTAGTCCATCTCCCTGTGATGAAGACACTTCTCCTGGAAGAGGAGATTCCTTACTCCTATCTTCCACTGATCCTTGTCTCTGTCTCTGCTCCCCGCAATGACTGCTTGAATTAAATACATCAGGAGGCAAAAACTTAAAGTTAACTTTGTATTTAGGTATGATTTGCCTTTTAAACTTCACATTCTGCCACATAAAAAGTTGAGAGCATGTTTAATGATCTAAAACTTGATTTACCTCACATGCCAGATCTACCTACTTACCATGAGTTCTAAAATAAATATTGTAGAACAACAACTGAACTCACTCCCTCACTGAGAAGTGAAGAATGCTAGGCGGTTTAGATCCATACTTGCATGAATATTTTTATGTCAACTATTGTATTTCATTGCCACATACTGCAATATAGCTTAGAGTGAAATATCTGAAGTCTTTATTCTCAATATTTTGTTTTTGTAAGGTATCTCTTCTCCAGTTTTTGATTTCTAAGAAGCACCTACATTGTCCTCTGAATTTGAAAAAATCAATGCTCCTTTTTGGTGAAAAGAATTTCTCTTCAAACATGCTGCTTTCTCTAGCTCCAGTAAATTTTAGGGAGCCTATTCCAGCTCTCACTGCCTACTCATTCAAACCCCCCTGCCCCCCGGACTGAATGAGAAGGAAGAATGATAATGTTTGGAATCCTTCTTGCACCTGGCAGGTCTGACCCATGTGCCTGGGTTGAGACTATTTGACCTCAAGTGGAAGCTACTGTCAAATTTGCTTGGCTTCAACTTTGCCTGCCTCTGTTTTTGTAGTGTTTGATGCTTCTCTCAGCCCCTCGTATACAGACAAGGGTCAAAGCATGATGTAGGCTGATACTCTTGTTCCTTATGTGTCCACGTGAGGGTAATTGCCAAGCCAGAGTACTCGGAATGGCCCAGGTGAGGTTTCTCATCACCAAACTGCCCTGGGGGAGAGCCTTGGTCCATTTCATCCCCAGGGACGTTCCACTGGATGTGAGTTATATGGGCAGCATTTATTGTGGACTTGGGTCCTTTCTGCCAGGCTCCCATGTCTGTGATTCTTACGTTTCTGGTGTTCAGCCTTATGTGCCATGGGTTGCCTTTGCTGGTGAAGAGCTGAGGTGTTAAGGGCCCGGTGATGTCAATGCTGTGTGCAGAACTGACCTACTGGTAGACCCAGAGACAAAGCAAGTGTTTTTCCTTCTACTCTGATCTTAAATTGAGCTCCGAACATAACTTCCCAGAGATCTTGATACTGGTCTGTCCCTTTTATGGAAACAGCCCTGACTTTCTTTGGAGTGAGTTGAAGGTAAATTAAAGTAATTGTCTAGCTTGGAAAACACCTCAGTTGATATTTTCCTGACATAAAATCAGGATCTGTAGCTTAGTGGCCTCCCTACACAGTACTCAGCATGTGCCTATTATACGTGTCACAAGTCCTTATCTCTCATGCATGATTGGCTGCTTTCCCCTTGATGTCCCTTCTTCAAAAGTTGGGTTCCATTTGATACTGTTACCTCTGAAAGTCTTTAGCCAGAAATATTGCATGAGTAAGATTTGCCTAGAGAAAATAAGCTATGTTTTAACATCTCCTGACCCTGTGAGCTGTCTGGCATAATTCAGCATTGACTAGGTCAGGAATTCAACACTGGATATTCCAAATCTGTTTTTGATTCCTCACAAAAGCCAGTTATTTTGATATCCTGAATTCCTAATTGAAACCAGATAAAAATCTACATTCCAATTAATAAGGTGACATTTTACAGAGATGGAAATCATCTAAGTACCTAATGTAGAGAACTGTCTGGTTGCCTCTTGCTGCTTCTGATGTTTTCTATAACTCATTGCTTGAGCTGTCTAACAACAGGGTATGAGTTTCTGAACCACATGCTCAGTCATGGAGGATACTCTAAACTGAAATGTCTGAAGGTCCTGTACCTCTAGACCATGCACTTTGGGGGCCTAAGAGGGGGATGTTTGAGTGATAGAAACAAATGCATTCTGTACCTTCACCTCCTTATTTTAGTCTCTTTTCCTTTGGGCATCAGGAAATCTCCCTGTGATCTTCAGCCCATTCACGAGAGTATTTATGCTGTGTATTTTAGACTATAATTATAATATTTTCTGCTGAAAGTTCTATTTTATTCTTGATTTTCTTCCTTTGGTGGAACAACATGTTCACAGAAAAAAAATCAACTCTAGATTTCTTAATTTATTAACTTCATTTTAATAACTCACTTCATTAGGTCTAAATTCTATTTTATTAAAGTAATGATGCCCTTTAGGTGACTACTTTGTCTTGTGGGTTCTTAAAGTTGCTATCAAGACATATCCATGCTTTAACTGGCTGAGTTGATGTCCACCTGGTTTGAATGTCATCCTGTATTGTAGCTGGATGTCCTTCAAAGCCGTGAAGTTTCAGGTGCTGCTCTTGAAATTCCTCCAGTGGAAGCAAGACTGAAATGCTAGAAGGATGCCCCCTGGAATCTGTCTTTGTTTGCCTTGGTACTAGTAGAATTTCGGTTGTCTGAGAGGTGGGGGGCAGTGGTCATCAATGGGAGTATTGTGCCTTCTCCTTTGATCAGTAGTGCCTGTTTAGGAGACATGCTGTTAAATCTGAAACCTTTGCAGTTCCCAAGTGTCCCACTGCTAGGATTAACTGACTGTTTTCCAAAAACTGATCCAGGGACCTTTTCTGGGTAAAGGAAGCAGCTGTTGGTCATACCTTCCAGTCATTACTTCCCTCTGGTCTATTCTTGGCAATGCTTTTCTGTGGAGAATGGTTCAGAGGTCCTATGGCATGGCTGGAATAAGAGGATCATGGATAATTCTAGGATTTCTTTTTTTCTGTGAAGAACTTGTTGGTCTGTGTGAAGGTAGAAGGGTTTTGCCTCTTCTGGTGGCTCTGTTGACAAACAACCATGTGAGAAACAGGGAATTCCAAGGACTCAGGCATCCCAGTTACTCTGGCAGTAAAGCTGGTGAGGGATTCGGCCAGTGGACTTGGTGAGTCTCCTTGGTCCTCAACGATGAGCCCATTGTACTTGTTCTGTGTCATGATCACCTTTATTGAAGGGATGAGATATTTCAGCCTAAACAATCTTGCTGAGAGGGAGTTTAAGTTGGTGATCTCTAAGGGAACAGTTTTCTTAGCTTGTAATTACCTACTCACACATTCCAAATTTTTCCTCTTTCACGAGTAGATCTATAAGCCTGTCTGAGTATTTCTCCATGGTGGGCTGTTATGGTGAAGTCTTGGCCTGGTATATAGCTCCAGTCTCTGGTGCCCAGCCTGGCTCAGAGACAGGGTCTTACTCTGTCCCCCAGGCTAGGGTGCAGTAGCATAATAGCTCACTGCAGCCTTGACCTCCTGGGCTCAAGTGATCCTCTTGCCTCAGCCTCTTGAGTAGCTAGGACTACAGGCATGTGCCACCACACCCAGCTTAAGGTGCTTTTAAATTTACTTTTTATGTTTATCTTTGCCAGCAGCTGCTCATTACTTTTTGAAGAACGAGATCATGTTCAGACCAATTTTAGTCTAGTTATTTCATCTTTGTTGTTACTTGTCCCTTTTTCCTTGATCCTAGTGCTGGTGACTGGTCGCCATGATGTTGTGACACATTGAGAATTAAGTTAGTCCTCCCTTGGTATTGGGGGAGGAAATTCTTAGAATAAAAATTAACTAGAAGTTCCTGAACCTCTCCCCCATCTTATTCTCTGAAATCTGTCAGTAGAGGTTAAGAGCTCCTCTTTCTCTGGCCAAAGCTGATGATGGCAAGAAGTCTGCTTGTCCCTTCAGCAAAGTAGGAGAGTCAGGGAGCACATGCTTAGTCCTTACCCATCATTGCTAATCTACACTTCTAGGAATGTCATCTTAAATGCTTATGATTGAGTGGTACTCAATGTCTGACACAAAGGAAGTCTGTTAATTACTGTGGGAATAACTCAGTTTTATAACACTCAATGACTGTGTCACTTAGAGGGAAAATAGCAGATGGGGACCTGTCAGAATTATTCTGCCAGAAACACAGTCCCAATCAATCAGGGAAGAGTTTGCTGGGGGAGTAGATCCCTGCTAGCCTCTGAGAGAATATAGCTGGCCTTTACTGTTTCCTCCAACTACGCGGCATCTTGGAATTCATGCGATCTGTAGACCTGGGTCTGTTGGGAGCAGCAAGATGTCATGTTTTGGATCATCCTATACAGACCCATTGATGGGGTCTCAGTTTAAACTCTACGTTTCCCAACATGCCATTGGTTATTGCTCAGCAACTAGGCAAGTAAGCACCCAACTTGGTGGTATACCTACAAGAGCCTTTTTCAAAGCATGAACCTCTCATGAAACTTAAGTTCTCTCACTGCCGTTTTAGGTTGTTGGAGCACTTAACTGGGACCTTAATCACTCACAAAGACATGTTAGCACTAATGATAAAGTATATTTTTTCTTATGTTGCTGTAGCTGGTTCTCACTCATTTTCACCCTATCTGCTCTTTACCATCAAAGGCATCGTGTTGTCATCACCCTTGTATTCCTAGGGTCTTCCACTAGGAAAGGCTGTGGGAATTGCTGGCCTGAGGAGGGGGCCTCCGAGGAGCCTGTTTGCCCATAACTCTTCTTGCATGGGCTCATGAGTACCCCTGAGTCAACTTGAATAAAACTAGTTTCTTTGTTTCTCAGCTGTGTACATAACTAAGTTCTGTTTCCACTGGGGTTCTGAGGTGTAGGTGTTAAGTGACCTCTGACCACTGGGATCTTCGATTCCACTGTGTGTGACTGGTCAACTTGATATTTTGGAACACTCAGGATAGAGTGTTAATTCTCCCATGGTATAGAACCTTTAAAACTCATGTCCTCATATAGAGGCCATTCTCCAGTTTGAAACATTACACATGGTATGGTTAATTTCCACATAGCCATTTCCAAAGCATGAGCCTCCAATGGGACTTGAGTTTTCGCTCTACTGCTTGTCATCTTAGGTTGTTGAAGGAAAACCTCACTCTTGACCTCAAACACTCACACAAGAAGTTTGCACTCGTGTGCCCATCACCCAAATAGTATTACAAAAACGACCCATGTAACCGAAAACATTTATACCCCCTTAATATTTTGAAATAAAATAAAAAGTTCACTCTGGTGATAAACTATGTACTTCCCTTTGTTTTGATGCAGTTGCTTTCACTTCTGGTTATACCCCACATGTTATCATTGAAATGACACTGGTGGTGTTGCTGCTGCCTCAGGAGAATCTCCCCCTGACAGAACAAAAGATTTTATGCATATAGTCCAGATTGGTAGCCATAAAGAGCTGTGTATTCCTAGAATTCTTTCCTGTAAGAGATAAGCTTATGATACCACCACCCACCCCTACCTCCCTAACTGAATGAATGTAATTCATTTGGAAGAAAGTGAATAGTCTCTTTGCAGAAGGCAGTATTTGTAAAGACCTGTTCCCTTCATAATCCCCCACTAAAATGGAAATAGGCGGTATATTCCTTGCCTTGAAATCATAGTAGACTAGCTTTGAACAAAACCTTTGGAAGTCAGACATGTCTGCAAGGAGGGATGACAGGTGTCTGATGTGTATTTCTGCTTGATGTACCTCTTAGAAATCTTCCCTGTCTTCCTGATCCAGAAAACTGTACACCTACCTGACCTATCAAGGGGGGCATGGAAAAGGTAGTCTATGCCTGTATCTTACTTTTACAGGGTCATGTTAATTTCTCATTAGTCAATTTTATATAAGTTGTCCTTGCTGTCAGCTGGGATAAGACAAATAAGTTCTGATCATGGCATATGGGCAATGTGATGTCCAGTGACTGCCAAGATCCAGCTCCTTGGAATGACGTGGCCTTCCTCCCTCTTGCAAGGTCCTTAAGACTGAGGCCAAGAATGACCCCCTGTACAAATGGTACAGGAAAAGCAGAGGAGTGTGCCATAATCATTCTTGCTGGTGTGTCTTCTAAGAAGTGTCCAATTGGCTAGGACACCTCAGGAAAGAACTCTGCCATTCACAAGGCTCACCCACCTTTGCAGGGAGAAGACAGTTCTGGAGGTGGAAGAAGCTGTCCACCACAATCACCAGTTCAGGCACCTGTTAGTGGGTGCTTTGGAGGGATCAAGGTAGATTTGCCCATTCTCACATGCCCAGCATGTATGCTCTTCAGATACCCGCTACACTGGAATGGAAGTGGTCGATGTTGGCCCATGAGTAGCCGTATCTGGGGGAGAGGACTCTGGGCTTGCCCAGACACACACACAGGTTTGTCTTATTCTTTGGTTCTCAGTTTTAGTCCCAGTGTCTCCTTTCAATTAAATATCTGATTACTCTGACCAAGAGATCTTTTGATGCGTGTTTGATTCTCTGTTTCCTTATATTGTCTCAAAAATGACGATAAAGTTCCTGGGACCAAAATCCAATACAAGCTTGAAAAACAAATCTTGTACTACACAAATCCTAGCTCTTTGTCACCCTACAGTTGCTTGGTGGGAACAAATATGATTCCTCTCAGCCTTTCTTTCCCTTACGTGCCAGAAGCTGAAAAACATCTCAACTATGTGCCTGTACTTTATACACTGGTGCATATAGAGATACATCTCCAAATGTCTTGGCGGTTATAGTCCTCCTTACAACCCCCAGAAGAGGAGGGCAGCAAGGAAGTCAGGAGAGTTGGCATGGTGTGGGTGAGGCCCAGGACTGAGATTTGCACCTGTATTTGAATAATTGAGACCAGAAAGATACTGCAGATGCATGATCTGTTTTTTGTGGGCTCATTTGGAAGAGCCAATTTATCATGTTTATAATACAAACATGATATAAGCTTATCGGTTATAAATTCACAAGAAGGATTTCTAGTAAATTTTGTTTTTATTCTCTTGAGGGCTTATGTTGGACTTTATGGACTGAGAGTTGGCCCCTGACTGGAAGGCTGTATTTGCATGCCACCTCCCCTCAAGCTCTGGCAGGCTTCTTTCTCTTGCGTAGTTCTGAGCTCTTTGATCTCACAATTGAAGCACTGGGAGGAGCAGAGATCATCTGATTTTTAAAGCAGCATCATCAGTATCTCTAAGTCTGAATATCAAAGTCAATATATTCTAAGAGAGTTTTAAGGGTTGCTGACCTGAAATATTACCTGTAGGAAGTAGGGAAAATTGACACCATGGAAATAGATTGATTCTTGATTCATATTGACTGCTTTAATCTCATTCACCTGAGAATTGTTACCTGGGCATTGTCTTGGAGGCCACTGTGGCCTTTGGTAATCTCACCTGCAGAGGCTTTCCAGGTTTGTGCTTCTGAGGAGTCATTATTTAACAAACTCCACACTGCATCTGGAGACCTGCTGAGTCAAGATCAGCACATATGTCTAAGTGGAGATGAGCAGGTGAAGCATGGCTTTTGGTGTCCCAGTGTGGGACCTGGAATAATTTGACCAAACAGGTTGTCATCTTTCAAAGCTGTGCACTAGAGATAAGGAGGTGGGCACAGCAAAGTTCAGACGGGATGTGGCATCTCCTGATTCTCGAGTGTGCTGAGCTTCGAATTAAGGGTATGAAAGAACTAACAGATGGGTCTGGGGATGGAGTGAGGCTTTATATGCTGCTCTGTGGAAGCTCAACCCTCTGTACTCCAGAGGGGTTATAATTTACTTCATATTTGTGTGACCCCAGGGCTTCCAGATAAATGCTATCTCCTGTAGACTTTTTAAATTTGTAAAGTATGAACCAAAACCTTTCTTCTGCTGTTAGGTGATGGTCCAGCTTTGCAGAGTCTTCCCTGGTGAATGAATGGGTGTGTGCAGACCTATCCTGGGTTCCCACCTGTACTCTGAGGGATACACCTCAGGGTTTTTGAGTTTCAACAGCCCCAGTCCCCTGTTTCTATCAGGGATGATATGCAGTCAGGGGCAGACACTGCCCTCGGACGTAAACAGTGGAGATGCACAGGGCCTCTCTCCTTCCCAGCTCCTTGCTCACAGTCAGCCTGTGATGCTGAGCACTGCCTGGCCTCTCTGCTGAGCTACAGTGAGTTTCTCTGGCTTGGCTCTCCCAATGGGGCCTGTTGGCCATATTTGGTTGTACTTTTAGGTGGGTCCTCCCTCTTCATCCGGTTCAGCTGGCGATTCTCAGAGTGGGGGAGTTGATGGGAAATAACGTGAGTGAGGCTGCTTCTGCCTCTTACCCAGAGCTTTGCTTCTAATCTCAAAACGTTCCAATGAAATGTGATCTATGACAGGGAATTTTCAACATTTTTGGTTGGAAAAACTTGAACCATAATTAGCATTTCTTTTTGGGTTGAAGTTTTTCAGTATAAAAAAAGGCATTGGATTGGGCTAGGGTACTTTTGGTGGGAGGTTTTAATTTATGGATTCGTTTTGTTTCATAGGCAACCTGTACATTCTACATCTACTTGTGACTTCAGGAAATTTCACTCATAACACTAGAAAATGAATTAATTGAACAAAGCTCATAATACCCTCTTTGCTTCATCACCTAAGTACTGTAAAATACATCTTTTATTCCTGATAGAAGTAATTTGGCATTTTTTTAATTGAGTAATTATGACAGGTAAAAGAATAGTTAAGGTTTGTACTTGATTTATGATGTGAGACGTGAGTGTCTTCATTTGAATTTACTTAATTCAGAACCTGAGACCTATGCTTGGGGCAGATACTTTCCTGGAAATGATTCCAGAAAACGGAATTGAAGGAATAGTGGATTACAGGGTAGGGAGAACAAGCAGGAACGGGCTCAGCATTGAGCTGGTCGTGTCCAGGCTGTATGTGGCTCAGTCCCATGGAGAACCTTCTAAGGAGCCACATAGAAGGCATCTCAGAATTATCCCTTTGGGATTTTCCACTAGTGTTCCATCCTGTCACTGGCTAAGGTTGATATTGGCTCTGCACTGCCAAGATAGGCCTTTGTGCCTGAGACTGGGCTGCCTTGGGAGATCTTGGAGAAAGCTCCAGGGACAGCGAGGTAGAATCTTGACACTCACATATATCATTCCTCATAGAAAGTTATACCAATAAGGGTATTAAAATTTCTTGTCCATTCAGTAGCCAGTGATAACAATGTTAGAATCTCCTAAGGGCCCCTGACAAGAGACACCCAGCATCCGGTGAGCAGCTCTGCAGTGATAGGTGCTTCCTCAGGTTTCATCCTGCATGTTCTCTTTCCTTCTAGTGGCTCCACCCACTCAGGATAACTCCACAGCCTGGAGCCAGGAAACCTTAGCAGCCCAGTTCCAGAGACTGAGGCCACTATAAGTGCAACTCGATGCAGGCTGCCCACGCTGAGGCCTGTACCCCACCCACCCTCTGACTTTCAGTTCCATCAGGACTTGAAGTGCCTGTATGTGGAGAGAGCTAAAAACCAAACCCTTCGTGGCTAGACAAGGAAGCAGTGCCCTGACAGTTTTATAATAGTAGGGCCAGTGTACTGACCTCAATCCTTGTGCATGAGCCCTGCTTGCAGGGGGTACCCTTAGGGAGCACTAAGGAGATGGGATTCCCTTTGCCTACCTTACAGTCCCTAGAGAAGGGTGGGACACACTTCCCTGATGCCTGGGTACCAAGCATCCTCAGTGTTAATCGGGCACCCTGCATTCGCAGGGAGCTCTTCTGTTTGACTCTGTTTCTTGCCCACGGACTCTCATAAGCCACTGCTCACCTAGTAAGGAGCCAGGTAGTTCCTCGTGGTGGCAGATTCAAATCTGCTCTGGAAGGTTCCCAGAAAAGTGCAGAGTGGTACAACACCTTGACACCTTGGAAACTCACCCGGGGGAGGTGAGGGGCTGAATGCAGAAAGCATGATGCTCTGAGCTCTGCCTTTCTCTTCTGATGTCTGTGGGAACAACTACAAACTACTGTCCCAGAAAGGCTGGGGACAGTGTTGATCATGGTCACAACAGCACCCAACCCCGGTGAACAAGAAGGGCTCAGTCGTCAGTGTCAATCTGTGGAGCAGGGTGTGAAGTCATTCCCGTCACCAGGAGTGCTCTTCTGACTCAGATGGGACCTGGAAACTCATGGAAGTTTTCATGTCTTTAGAAACCTGTGCTCCAGGGAGGTGTGAGTTGGGAACAGCTGAGGTAAGATGAGGCGTGCCCTCTGCAGATCCTTGACGTGAAGCTCAGGGTTTCAGGGATAAGAAGGAATGGACAGTGGTGTCTGGGGAGGGAGTGAGGCTTTGCTGCTGTGTGGACGACAAACACACTGCACTCCAGAGGGTTCCTAACTCCCTTTCCTGCTTGTTTGTATTTGTGTGTGTCCTAGGGGATGAAGCTTGTTCCTGATCTGTGTGTGAACAGACACATTCCACCTGCTGTAGATCTTGCCTTCAGTTTATAAAAGTCTGTTACCATGTAACGTTCTGCTCTATTGAGGAGGTTGGCAGCCTGGCTGGGTCTTCCTTGGTGAAGGAACGGGTGTGTGCAGATCTATCTTGGGTTCCCACCTCGACTCTGAAGGATACACCTTAGGATCACTCAGCTTCAATGGCCCCAGTCCTGTGTTTCCGGCACGGGCCATCAGGGACCATACGCCATCAAGGGTAGGCACTGCCTGGGGATAAAAATGCTTAAAGATGGACATGCTCTGTCCCTCCTTCCCAGACCCTGGGTCACAGTTGTCCTCTGATGCTGGGCGCATCTGCTAAGCCAGAGGTAGTTTGGCCTGCCCCCTCATGACCAGGTCACATGTGCTTGTGTCTACAAATATGTTCTCCATGAGGAAGCGTGTTCCCTCTTCAGGTCTTGTTCAGCTGGTGATTCCCAGGACAGGAGAGTTTAGTTGGACAATGTCCTGAGAGGTTGGCAGTTACCATGAATAAGGCTGTGTCTGCCTCTGCCTTGAGCTTTGTTTCAAATCTGAAAATATCCTAATGGGATGCAGTCTACTACAACAGTTTGGAAATTGTTTTTATCTTTTTTTTTTGGTCTGGAAGAATTTGAAGTTTTTCAGGATGAAGAATGAGGCATTGGCCTGTAGTTTTGGTGGGAGGTTTAAAGTTATGGAATCATTATTACATAAGTACATTATTACAAGCTGTCTAACTTGTACATCCCATATCTGCTTTTTGTGTAAGGTTTGCTGAGTTGTCTTTCAGGCATTAGTGCAAATGACTTTGGAATTTAAATTAATTGAACAAAACTCCTAATGTCCTCTTAACTTCACTTAGACACTTTAAAATATACACCCTGCTTTTTATACCTGATAAGTGAGTTGGCATTTTGATACTGGTCAACCATATGAATCATGGAGTAGCTGAGAGTCGTCTTATTTGAACTGTGAAATGAAACCTGAGTGTCTTCATTTGGATTTGCTGAATTTGGAATCCGAGAACTGCGTATGGATCAGATACATTTTGGAAGTGATCCCAGGAACGCTAGACGTGGAGTGGTGAGAGACAGGGTAGGGAGAGCACCCAGAAGAGAGGGGTCAGCGCTTTGAGCTGGTCATGTCTAGGCTGAACATGGCTCATTCTCACTGGGAATGCTCAGGAGAAATACGCCAAAATCATCTCAGGATGTGCCTCCTAGGAAAAGCATCCTAGAATTCACCCACCTCTGTCCACCCCACTGTTCTAGGTTCATCTCCCTGCACAGCCCTAGATGTCCCTTTGCTCCAGTGGCAAAGCTGCCCTGGGAGAATGTGGAGAAAGTCCTAGGACAGCAGCCTTGAAGTGGAAGCATCCTGGTGGGATGAAGCTGCAGGCGTGGTGCAGTCTCCATACCTATGCAGATAACAAGGGATCTGAGGGTGCCAGTGAGCTCCCAGCCTCTGCCGTACCTGCCTACACTTTCCAGAACAATCCTAATCCTCCTGAGGTTTCCTTTAAGCAGGGCCAGCCTGGCGTCAGTCCTGCAGTAAGGGTTGTCTGTGCCACACCTGAGGACTCCGACACCCGTAGCCATCTCCTTCAGCCTGTGGGCTCGAATGCAGGCTGGCCTGGGAACCGACATCGCCTTGAAACCCCCAGGACTGAATTCAAGGGAGGAGTGAGGTGTGCTTGGAACCATAATCCCACTACGGTTGTGGCGATGTCTAACCCTGGGTCAGGGCTGACGTAGGAACCAGTGATGGAACAGGGTGAGGGCTCCCTGGCTACTTTGCTTTCACTTTGCCAGCAGGTATCTGTGTGGTTCTGTGTGATCTTCATCCTACTGACTGTCATGGTCATAGCCTGGGATGTCCTTTAACTTGTCTGCCTGGTGCTCTTGCTCCTATGTGTTGTAAGGGGCTCTTTGCCTTCCCTGAGCATTTGACATGGTCCATGTGAGGTGTCTCACCCTCTGGATGCTGTGGAAGAGACAGCTGATTTTTTTTCTAGTCGTAAACACTGCCTGTGAATTGACAGGCTGTGGACATCTTGAGCCTGGACTCTGACCTTCTCCCAAGTTCCACACATCTGGGCTTTTGGATGGATCTCTGGCTCTTCAACATGCTGCCGTGGGGTCATCCCCCTGGGTATGTCTCCAAGGTACTTAAATTCACATAAAGTGGTGAAATCTTCAGGGTATAGGCTGTTTTGACCTGTTGGTTTATTTCCTACTTGTGGTGGTTCTGAGAATGAGAACATACAGGTATCTGAACCACATGTAAAGGTTCTAGAGGTGACCCTGAACCCAAATGCCTGAAGTCCTGACTACCTTCCACCCTGAGGGGCCCCAGAGAATGGGGCATTTGCATTATTGAAATGCAAACTTCTGTCCATTTTGCTAACTGTGCCATTGCTTCTGCAATTCTATAGAGGCAGTAGGAACACAAGCAGTTAGTAAAGCAGTGCTTTTATTAATTCACATTACAGGTGTTCCTCTCCCCCGAAGATTCTCTTGTCTCACCCTGGGCTCCTCCCAGCTCACTCATAGTCGAGCCCCTCGCAGAGCCCACCCCACTGGAGACTGCCCTGCCCCGGAGGATGTGTGTGGCCAGCTGTGAGTGGCTCCACACACCTCACAGCTGATGCATCGGGCCGTGTTCCCAGGCATTGGCACATGCAGCTGTGATGCTGACGGCCATGGTTGATGTGCTCCCCTATGGTCAGCCCTGAGTCTGACAAGACGAGCGCCATCTCACAGTGTCCAATTTGTGCCTGCACTGTTGGGCTAGTGAATGGTTATCCTGGCTATGAGAACCGTCAGTCTTGTTCAGCATACTAAGGAAATCCTGAAAGAACCAGTTATATCCTCCTTCACATAAACTTATTCCCTTACAGTGGATAGTAAAATGCCTTGTCCATTCAGTACCCAGGGTTGACACATGTTGGGATCTCATAGGGCCGGGTGAGTCCTGGGGCTAAGAGGTGTCTGGACCATCCAGAGAGTCACCCCTGGTGTCCAGTGAGCAGCTCTGCAGTGACAGGTGCTTCCTCAGGTTTCATCCAGAACATTCTCATTCATTCTAGCTGCTCCATCCTCTCAGGATAATCCCACAACTGGAGTCAAATCTTCTCAGCCCAGTTGGAGAGACCGAGTCCACTGTAAGCACAAGTTGTTGCAGGCTGCCCGGTAGGTGAGGCCTGTCCCCAGCTCACAGCTGGCCTGAAATTCCATCAGGATGATGTGATGTGCCTGTGTGTGGACGGACAGAGCAGGAAACCAAACCTTTCCTTTATGACCAGACAAGGAAGAGCTGCCTTGTCAGTTCCAGCAGGGCTGATACACTGACCCCAGTCCTCCTGCATGAGCCCTGCTTATGGGGGCGTCTGAGGTTAAGGAGTGCTAAGGAAAGCAACATCCTCTGCCTGCCTCGCAGAACCCAGAGAAGAGGGGACAGTCCTCCCTCACACCTGGGTGCTGGCGTGTCCTCAGTGTGAATTCTGTGACCTACATCAGCAAGGAGCTCTTCTCTCTGACAGTTTCTCTCCTCTGGAGGAGTGTTCAGCAGGTCAGACTGAGTCCCTGTTTACCTTGTGGGGAGCAGGTGGTTTCTCATTGGTGACAGATTTCAATCTGCTGTGGCAGTTTCTGAAGTCAATGGCAAGAGCAGCATGTAGGAAACTCACCCCGAGGAGGTGAAGGACAGAATACTATATGCATGCTGAGAAAGGGTTGTGCCTTTGTTTTGATGGCCTGGATATCAGAAGGTTGTTGTCCCAGAAAGTGTAAGGACAGTTTGATCATGACCGACATCAGCACCTCTTCTGGTTGTTCTTTCTGAAAAGGAGACAGGAATGGCTCAGGGGTCTCCCATCCAAGGGGCAGGAGCCTACAAGTATTTGCAACACCATGGTGGGGAGAGCTGGGCCTGCCATGCTCCTCAGGGCACAAGCGTGAGCCAGAGCTCTGTTCTGTGATGTGGAAGCAGCTTCTGGTCTTGCTTGCCATGTCTTGGGACCCTTTTAGATCTGTACTTGCAGATGGTGATTAGGGATGAGGTGGTTCAGACACCAGAACAATGGCTTCTAAAAGGCAGTGTGGAGAAGGCTCAGCCTGTGTGTGAGAGAGAACTCGCTGGGAGGCAGCACACCTCTCACTGAGCACTGACCTCTGGTGCTGTGTTGACCAGGAAGAGCAATTCAGGAACAGGGACCTGGTGGTCCACTCTGAGATGTGACCCTCTCCTAGTCTTAGCCTGTCTGGGGTGGAGAAGGTGAAAATGCTTCCTGCTGTTCTAGTGGATCCACTGGGTTGTCAAGAGAGTGACATTGAGAAATATTCCCATCTTATGTTATCTGGAATAATATGTGACAGGTGTCATATTTAACTGTAAAGTCCAGAAAGGAAGTTATTTGGGCCCACAGAATATTTTGAGGGAAGGTCTTTAATTTTAAATTTCACGAAATACCTAAATAATCAGTATCTATTTTTTATTTTATAAATTCCAATATGTCTTCCATGGTATCTAGGCCCATATATTTCAAACTTAATTTACATGAACACATTGAATAGTGTATTCAACATGTCTGTGCTCAGATGTTATAAGAATTGCCTCATTTTCTCTTGCTCAGGGTTCTCAGGGCAGGAAGAGTGATGACGAATTTTATATGAAATACAAGGTAAATCTCAGTGTCTTATTCTGATCACCTTCAATACAGATGATTAAAAAATTGGCAAACTTTCCTTACCTTATGTGGGTGGAGATCAAGTTTGGAGTTGGTCTCACTCAGACAGAACAAAGGTGCTGGCACGGTTGGTTCTTTTCTGGCTTCTCTAGAGGACAAGCTGCTGCCTTGACTCATCCTCCCTCACAGCCTCCTGCTTTCCTTCAGTGCAGCCCCTGCACTGGCGTCAGAGGGAGTGACGTCCCCCAGCTTCAGAGCTGGAGTGTCTTGACATCTCTGGGATTCTCCTTCCCCCTCTGCCACCTCCTACTGTCTCACTTGAATCACCTTTGTGATGACAGAGGCCCCTGGACAGTCCAGCATGGTCACTGCACCTTAAAATCAGGTGACCAGCAATGCAAACTAGATCTGTCCCCCTCAGGCTCCCGTGCCATGCCACAGAACATGTCATAGGCTCTCAGGATTAGGATGTGGGAATCTCAGAAGGTCACTACTCTGCCCATGGTGCTCAGTACTTTATTTGGAAGTGATCCAAGGAGGGAAGTTGAATTGGTGACAGGATTAAGAAGGCAGCCACTGAAGGGGGTTGGAATGAGCTGATCACTTGCAGGGGTGACTGGGGCTCCATACTACTGGGGACCCTGGAGGAGCCACGAATAATGCAACCCAGAATGTCCCTCTGGGGTGATGAGATTCTGACCATGGATTATCACCCCATCAGCAGTGTTCCTAATAGTTATTCCCTAACCCTGAAGGCGTGAGTCCCTCTGCCCTGCTGCGATGTGGCCCTGCATGACAACAAATGGAACTTGGAGGGTGAGGGTGTGTCCTGGGACAGCCACACTGCAGACTGTCCCCTGCCTGGGTCTCCCCGAGCAGAGGCGGGAGGGGCTCAGCGCCTACTGCAGCATGGAGCTCCCTGCCATGTCTTCTGGTGACAGGGACTTGATACCTCTCCTGACAGACTCTTACAGATGCTTGCCTCTCAGCCTTATCCAGTCTGTGCCTCTTGGAATGTCTCCATCCTTCCAATATCACAGGATGGAAATAGAGATAAGAATTAAAATGGACATGAACTTCATCTTCAAAGGATGATTTGTCTTTTAAATCTCATGCTTTCTCCCACACAAAATAGGTGGGACTGTGTGATTAAAGAGCTAAAACAACATCTACTTCATGTCAGATCCCTGGTGTATGTCATGTTCTGTTGGGATAATGGCTGGAGAAATATACAACATTCCTTCCTTCATTGGGATGTGATGCAGGTTATGGAGTTAGATTTTCACACTTGTTGAGGATATTATAACATAGGTTGACTATTGCTCTTCGTTGCTAGATACCATATGTGGTGTGCTTTAGGGGTGAGTAGAACCTAAATTATTTTAACATTTAAGGTATCCTTCCACCCTGGATTTGAGCTTTTAAGAAGAGTTAGCATCTCATCTGAATTTGACCAACCAGTGCTGTTTTGGGGAGAATTGACTGTCTTCCAACACTGCATGTTTTTCTGCTCCTTGGTATTATAGTGACTGTAGCCAACAGTGGTGTCTCCCAATTAAAAATCCTTAAGTGGGAATGAGAAGGAAGAAGGAGCTGGTTACAACCTTCTCTCCCTTCCAGTCCTTGGCGGGCCTAACCCAGGTGTCTTCAGGAGGAAGCTGCAGGTGACATGTTTGGTTTTGGCTTTGCTCCCCTTTGTTATGTGGCTTTTGACTTGTATCACCCCAGCCTCTGTTGCACACAGCCTAGCTTGTCCTTTGACCCTTGCCCTTGCCTCACAGTGTAGTTCTGTGTCCATAGGAAGGTCATTTTCAAGCTAGAGTACTTGGAAATTGTCCCGGTGAGGTTTCTCACCACTTAACTGTCTGGGTCAGAGATCCACTGTTTTACCCTAGGGATGTTCTACTGGATGTGGATTACATGGGTGGTATCCACTGTGGGGTTCTCCAGATGTAGTTGTCCATGGTCTTATCACAGTCTGTCCTCCTTATCAGACCAGCCTGGTTTTTCTTTCTTGGGGTGACTGGGTTGAAGGTCAAGTATTTGGCTGGCTGAGAACTTCTTGCTTCATGTTTTTGCATGGTGCAGAATCAAGGTCTCTAGAGGGGTCTGGCTTCAGCATAAGTGTCACAGCAGGGGCCCAAGGAACGTGGCAAGTTGGTTCCATCTGTCCTGACTGGGTGGGCCCCTGGTGATGCTGTCTGTAGAAGTTGATGTGTTCCACCCTGATAGTGTTCCATCTGAAAGTCTCTTTATTAAACATTGACATTCCCTTTATTTCTGTTTGTTTAGAATTATGCATGCAGAGGGATCTGCTTTATATAACTCTGAAGCCTGAGTCCTGCTTTGGAAGTTCAGTTTCCTGTTTCTGAATCTATAAGACATTTGTCCTCAAAGGTCCCATAGACTCCCCAAGTCAACATTTCCCCCAGGCTGCCCCTGCTGCACCACCTAGCCTTCTCCCATTCACACAGGTATCTGTTGTAGTCAATGGGTTCTGTGCCCTCTTTCAGATGCACTTGTGTCCTAGGATTCAGAATGCCAGTGCCCAGGATATAGATTTTGACATATTTCTTTACTAGTGGGGTCTCACACAGTGGCGTGGACTTGGCTCCAGGTCATAGGATGGCCTCTCCCTGCAGTGCAGGCAGGGTGGGTACTGACCAAGATCTTCCTGGGCTGCCTTAAGTCCATCAGGATCCCCACCAGCTGAGCCCGGTGCTGGGGAAGTCTCTCCCAGTAGCTGTTACCCCTCACATCCATAACATTCCAGAGGGGCAGGACACATCTTTTAGCCTAAGGTGCTCAGCCTGAGGGTGTGGCATAGCAGGTTCTCCAGGACGGCCTTGGGGATGTGGTCCCCACAGAAGGTCAAGTTGGTGAGCTGGTAGTAGCAGCTTCAGGCAGGCAGGATGATGAGTTGAGAGTCTGTGATCCCCTAGTCCTCTAAGAGCAGGGTCTGGAGGGTGGCAGCAACTTGCTCTAGCAGAACATGAGGGCTCAGGATTGCAATGGGTCAGTCTGATGCCACTCAGACCCAGGTCCTTCAGCTGACTCATGCTTGGGCCCTGGAACGGACACTCCATTTTATTTTATTCTTTATTTCAAAATATTATGGGGGTACAAATATTTTTGTTACATGGATACCTTTTATAAAGCTTAAGTCAGGACTTTTAGTGTGCCCAAATAGTGTTCATTGTACCCGACAAGTAGGTTTTTACCCCTTCTCTCCTTCCCCTTCCCCTGTTCTTGGTTTCCAATGACCTTTACATCTCCTTGTGCCCATGTGTACCCATCGATTAGCTCCCAATTATTCCACTATAACTACACTAGGATGTTCATTGTAGCATAATTCACAACCACAAAGATGTAGAACCAACCTGAGTGCCCATAAATTCATGAGTGGATTAAGAAAATGTATATATAAAACAGTACTATTCAGCTTAAAAAGGAATAAAATGTCTTTTGAAGCAACTTGGAAAGAACTGGAGACCATTATCCTAAGTGAAGTGTCTGAGGAATAGAAGAACATTTTGAAGCTGGCTCTCAGTTACAGTGAGGGTCCACAAGGGGTTTTGAGGCACCTGAGCAACTGGTGCAGGGGGTCTTTGAGGAAGGAGACAGAGCATACATAAAGCTTCTGCAGGTGCTGCAGCTTGAGAAACTGAGAGGTGAATTGGGCCACAATCTGTTCCCCCCTGTCTGGGAAAGTGTACTCGGGCCCATGCACATGCTCACGGGCCCAGGTAAGGGACACACCCTCCCAGGCTGAACAGATCCCAGGAGCTGCCCACTTCCACCTTCTGCGTACATCCCAGGTGCACCATTTCCAGGACCTTTCTGAGATGTTGGATGGACATTACACAAACCTTCGTTTCTCTTATGGAACAGATGTAAGCTTTTTCTGTTTGACCTATGGAAATGGGTAGGTGAGGAATTCATCTAGGGTCCATTCCTTGATGAAAAGGTGTACAAACATCTTCATAGGACACTGGCTTCTTCACCTAGGACAGTCCCCCAAGGTTTTTCTCTTAGTCATGGCCTTTGAGAACAAGAAAGGGGCCTGGCTCCTAGACCACGAACAGAATGTTGAGAACTTCTGGAGTATATTCAGCACTTAAATGTTCCACCTCCTTCCATTCTAGCAGCATATGAAGCCCATCCAGCACAGCTTGTAAAGCCTCCAGGTGAGAGGTCTCCATCGGGGACCCCACAGGGAGGCAGTTGAGGGGTCAAGGCCTGCAAGGTCACTGTCAGGGTCTTGCTGCGTCTCCTGGCGAAGGCCTCCATGAGCGAGCAGTGTAGGGAAGAGCTTTACTGGCAAGGTCTCCTGGACAGGGTCAGCCCAAGGCCTCATCCTAACCTGTCCCAGGAGTCTGGTTGGGGCCTGGAGGATCTTCCTGATGAATCAGGTCTGGACTCAGGTTGCAGGGTACTGAGACCTCATGCAGAACCAAGTAGCAATTCTAGACATCAGGGCTTTGGGCCCATATGAAAGTCATAATCCCACAGCCCTACTGGCTTAAAATCTTGAAGATTGGAGAATAGGCTCTATACATCAGGGATGACTGTATCTGGATGGTGGGAGGATGGTAAGCATGCTTCAGGACTGACTAGATCAGGAATACAATACCGAATGTTCCAGATCTGTTTTTTAGCCACACAAGTCAATTACTATATATCCTGAAATCTGATATTCATCTGGATCAAAATCTTTATCCCAATTGATAAATGATATTTTATACTAACAGATCTAAATGACTTTCTAAATACATAATGCAGGGAACTGTTGAATTATCTACTGCTGTTCCTTGTAATGACTTTGATAACTGGGACAATTAGATGAGCTGTCTGAGCAGAGTAGGGCCCATGTGTTTGAAGCACATGTCCAGGGCCAAGGAAGGTACCATGACCCTAAATGCCTGAATGTCCCATACCCCTCAAATTGCACTTAGGGGTGGGGTGCAGGAGGAAGAGGATGTTGGCGTGATTGAAGCCAAGACATTCTTATGCCCTTGTCCTCTTCATGTTGAGCCTTTGTGTTTTCCTCTGGTCACCAGGAATCTCCCTGTGATCTTCAGCCACACTTGTTTCAGTGTTTGTCCACATATTTTTATATAGTACATGCTTTTGGCTGAATATTTCCATCTATCTAGTGACTTCACACTGATCCTTTGCCCTGGTATCTGTTCAAGTATCTATGAGAATATCAACTCTATATACTTAATTTTCCTGATCTATTCCATTATTTCCTTTCTTGAGTAAAGTTGCTTTCTCAAAATGATGGTGTTCTTTAAAGGACTTGTCTCTGTCCCATATGTTCTTGTAGTGGCTATAAAATGTGTCCATATGTATTGGCAAAGAGGCTCTGTCAAACACTCCTGTTCTCTAACTGGCTGTTGGCGGGGGTATGTCGACCAGGGAGGAAGGTCATAATGTATATATGTGTCTCCTCAGAAGCTGTAATGTTTCAGGGGCTGCTCCTGAAACTTCCCAGAGGAATCTAAATGCTAGGTTAGAGCTGGATATCCCCCTGCAGTTGATTTCTGGATACTTTTGTAACCAATAAACATACAATTGCAGATAGGTGGGGGGAAGTGGTCATCATGGGCAATGTTGAGCCTTTTTCCCTGGATAGCCAGGGCCCATCTGAGAGACCTGGAGCTGAATGTTGTGGGCTTTATAGTCCCACAGCGTGACGCTGCTACAGTTAACTGACCCTTACCACAAAACCATGAGCCAGGGGTACTATCTGTGTGGGAGAAGTGGCTGGTGGTCTTGCGTTCCAGGCATGCTCCTTGGTCTGGCCATTCCTTGGAGATGCATTTGGCTGGCATTGGGAAGTGGTTCTGGGGGATTGTTGTAATAGGAAAATACACAGTGCTGGGTGGGGCTTTCTTTCACAATGAATGCCTGTCTGAGTCTGTGAGCTGTACAGGGGCTGACTGTGAGAGTGCCATTGGTCAGCAGAGCTGCCAGGGCATGGGAAACCCTCGTCCTTCACACTGAGAAACGACCCTGTGGAAAGAGCAGGGAGCTCCCTGGCCAGCGGGGAAGTCTGAGGACTCGCGCATCCTGGTTACTCTGTCAGTAACGCTGGTGGAAATTCAAGCAGCAGGCTAGTGAGACAACTAGGTCTTCAGGGATGACTGCATTGTGAGTCCAGGTGCCTTGTGGCTGCCCTTGCCTATGTGGTGAGGTCAAGTCACCCTGGGCAGTTTGCAGAGGGGGCATCAAGTTGATGATAATTCCTATGGGAACAGATTTCACACCTTGTACTTCATGTGCATTGGGCATTCCAGGTCGTTCTTCCTTCCTTAGGAAGAGAGGGACGTAAGCCTGCTTGAGCCAGGCTGGACTTGACTGGAGGTTTAATACGCTAAGACTTGATCATGACAGCCTGCCACTGAAGACCACCCAAAAATGCACTTTAATTATTTTCTACTGATGTTTACTGGCATCTCATTAGTCATCCAACAACTGGGGTGTGTGAAACTACTTTCCCTTTGGGTCTTCAGATTCTTCATCACTTGTCTCTTGCTCCTTGATCCTATGACTGGTGACTGGTCACATTGGTGTTGAGACATATTGACAATGAACCTAGTCCTCTCTTGCTGTAGGGTAAAGAAAATCTTACAGTGAAAATTAACTGGAAGGTTATAGCTGCCCTACCTTGCTCTTTGAAATCTTTTTATTAGAAGAAATCTTCTGCCTAAAGCCTCTCTCTAATCTGGTGATGGAAAGGGGGCTTTGGTCCCTTCAGCAGGAAAGTAAGAGAGCAAGGAGCTCACTCCAAGTCCTACACATACTCCATGACCCACATCCCTGAACGGGTCTCCTGAAACACTTATAGTCAGGTGAGTGATGTTCAACACCTGGACAAAAGGATGTCTCACAGTTATGGTGGGGAAAACCCAAGTTTAGAAAACACTCAATAAATTGTCACATACAGATGAAAAATACCAGAGACAGGAGCTTCTCAATCTTTCTGCCTAAAATGCACATTCTGGAACATCCCAATCAGGAGTTTGTGGGAGCAGCTCCTAGTTGGCTGGTCTTCCCTGTTGTCTCTAGTCATGAGCATCTTCACTGTGTAGAAGATGTGAGTGTGTTGGGAATAGTCAGATACCATCTTGTTTAGGGTCATCCCATGCGCCCATAGATGGGACCTTAGAGTTTAAACTCTGTACAGTTCCTGGAATGTGTCATTGGCTCTTGGTTGCCAACTAGTTAAGTCTTCTGCATGATTTGTGCAACAAAAAGGGGCTGTCGTGGAATATACCACCACCTTGGGTGCTCACCTGGTGCTCACTGCCACTTCAGATAGTTAAAGGGCACTTCTTTGGAAACTTAACTACTTATCACTAGTGCTAACTTATTCTTGCACATGAAGAGAAAAAATATCACTTATACATTAGCTATACTCACCTGTTTTCACTGTACCTGCTAATTACCATTGAAGGTATTTAGGTGACAGTAACAAAATCTTAAGAGTCCTTCACTTACTAGTATCTGGACCATTTTATTGCTTTTATTTTGTGATCAGTGGTATGTTTGTTCCTGGAATTCTTTCTTGGTCAGAGACAATTTATGGTGACCAATCTTCCTCCCCCCATTTTGCATGAATAAGTTCCCTCTTTGCAGAAAAGAATACTTTTGGAAAGATCAATTTCCTCCTTCACACGAGGATGATGACATTACACTGAATTAGGAATGTGAGTTATGTGCTGCTTCCCCAAATCTGATAAGGGTGTGGTATTTTACTTCCCAGTTGGATATCTTCTTTCCTTGGCTGTAGTTACTTTGTCTTCCCTGGGCAGCCTATGAGGAGTGGGCAGTGGCAATCCCATCCTGAGGAGGGGGCTGCTGACAGGAGCCTGTATTTCCAAGACGTGTAGTCTGGGAGTGCACAAGTCCCCATTATTCATATGGAATAAAGTTGATTTCTCTGCTGTCTCCCAGTTAGATGTATACATCATTAAATTCTGTAGTGGGGTACGGAGAGATCAGTGTAATAACAGCTGAAATTAGGGGTCTTGTACCTTGATTCGGCTGCTTGTGACTGGTCAACTAGATATCTGGAAACACTAAGAATGGAAAACGTGTGTACAATTGTCCCTCAACATCTGCAAGGACTCCCAGCAGAAGCTCAAACCCCGATATAAAAATTGGTTCTAGGACTCCCAGCAGAAGCTCAAACCCTGATATAAAGTTGCTTAGTCCTTGCACCACATGCACATAATCCTGTATTCTTTAAATGGCCTCTGGACTACTTAAAATACCTAATGTATATGCTATAAAAATAGCTGTTATATTGTGGTGTTTAGGGAATAATGACAAATGTTCAATACAGATGTAACTATCCAAGACCTAACCACAAACTACACATCAGCAGTAATATAACAGTTCTTTCTTTCAACATTTATGGACTGCTTTCATTTAGACACCGAAAGTGCGTTAGCCCTCACTGGAACCCTAGTTCTCTCTAAATAACCAGCATGTGGTGATGGTGACAGTGATCACTGTACGGTCCTACAGTGCCCATGTGGTGAGGTGACGAGACCTGTGGCACTGCAGGTGAGTGAGACATCAGCCTAACTTGAAGGTCCTGACAGGATGTCGGGAGGATCATCTACCTCAGAAGAACCAGGTTTCTGTTGCGGATGGTGACGCTTTGGAGGAGGCTCAGTAATACTGATGAAACTTGAGGGTCTTCAAGCATTGAAGGTCCAGGCTTCATAACTGCACAGCTACAGTTAGGAACACTGTTCTGGGAAGCTGTTCTTTTTCTTTGCATCAAGCAAGTTTTGCAGTGGTGGTAGGCTTGTTATCCCTCAGTTGACACATGTTTTGTTCCCTTGAAGGATTGTCCCACGGGTTCATACCCCTAACACTTGTGCCTGTTGAAAAACTGCTGTAAGTGTCAACTTGATATGTTAAAACCCTCAGGATAGAAAGTGTAGGTGTGGCTGTGAGTGCCCAGGTTGGGCTTTGGAGTCACTTCACAAAAGAAGTAAATTTTCATGTTTAAAAGCTTTTGATCCAGAAAGTATGATAAAGTGAGAACGGCTAAGTTAAGACCAGGTATACCCTCTCTAGGTGACTGACTTGAACTCAAGAATTTCAGGGAAGAGGAACTGACAGTGGTGTCTAGAGGGAGAGCAAGGCTTTTTATGCTGCTGTGTGGAAGTGTGACCCACTGTACTCCAGAGGGTTTCCAATGTCTTTCCTCCTCCTCTTTGCGTCCTAAGGGATGGAGCTGCTTCCTGGTTCACAGGTGACCAGACACATTCTACATGCTACAGATCTTACCTTTAGTTTTTTTAAAATCTGTGGTTCTAAGGACTCTCCTTCTCCTCTGTTGGGTGGGTCTGCAGCCTTGCAGGGTCTTCCTTGGTGAATGAATAGGTATGTGCAGACCTGTCTTGGGTTACTACTTATACTCTGTAAGATGCACCTCAAGGTTCTTTAGTTGCTACAGCCCCAAACCTGCGTTTCTGGCACAGGCTGACATTGATGATACCTGCCCCTGGGACGTAAATGCTGAAGGTGGACGTGGTCTGTCTCTCCCTTCCCAGCTCCTTGCCCACACTTAGCCAGTGATGCTGGGTGCTGTGTGGTATCTGAGCCACAGTGAGTTTCTCTGGCTTGAACCCTTGTAAAGTGACACAATGGCTGTATTTGTTCAGGTGTGTAGTGAGTTTCTTCACTATTCAGGCTTTTTAAAGATTAATCTCAAAATGGAGTTGATTTGGACAATATCCCGAGAACCTGGTAGTCACTATGAGCAAGGCTGTTTTTGACCTTACCCTGACCTTTGCTCTTCCTTGTCTAGTCATAAAGGAACCTTTGCTTTTCCTTTTGGGAAAAGTTCGAAAGCAATGCAGTGTCTTGCAATCATCAGGGTATTTATTTATTTTTTGGTCAGTATAAGTTCCTGGTAAAGTGGTGTCCTCCACAGCTGTGCTAATTGCAAGGTTGTCTGGAGGGTGTCACTGAGTTCCCTAGCCTTTGCTGCACTTGCACACTTCCCAGAAGAATCCCTATGCTCTTGGAATTTCCTTAAAGCAGGACAGGGAGGGCTTCAATCCTGAGTAGGGATCAGCCAGGTCCTGCAGATGAATATCTCGACAACCACAAATACCTCCTCTTGTGATCTCCACCTACTTCCTTAGCCTGCGGGTTCTAATGCAGGCTGGCCTTGGAAGTGATGTGTTCTCCTTTGCAATACCCAGGACTGAATCCAAGGGAGGAATGAGGTGTCTTTGGAACTATGATCCAGCTGTGTGCGCAAGCATGTCTAATCCTGGGTCAAGGTTGACGTAGATACCAGTGAAGGGAAAAATCTCGTCCCTTCAGTAACTAGGGCAGGATTTGGGATCTCATGGCCCCGTGATTCCTGGGGCTAAGAGGCTGAGGGAGCACACCATGGGGTCCTTCCAGAGAGTTGTCCAGTGTCCACTGATCGGCTCTGCAGTGACAGGTGCTTCCTCAGGATTCATCCAGAACATTCTCATTCATTCTAGCTGCTCCATCCTCTCAGGATAATCCCACAGCTGGAGTCAGAAATCTCAGCAGCCCAGTTGAAGAGACCGAGTCCACTGTAAGCACAAGTTGTTGCAGGCTGCCCGGTAGGTGAGGCCTGTCCCCAACCCACCCGCTGGCCTGAAATTCCATCAGGATGATGTGATGTGCCTGTGCGTGGGTTGGCGGCAGGAAACCAAACCCTTCCTCTATGACTAGACAAGGAAGAGCTGCCTTGTCAGTTTCAGTAGGGCTGACACACTGACCCCAATCGTTGTGCATGAGCACTGCTTACGGGGGCATCTAAGGTTAGGAAGAACTAAAGAAATGTTATGTCCCCTGCCTGCTTTGTAGGCCCCAGAGTGGAGGGGGACATTCCTCCCTCATGCCTGGGTACTGGTGCATCTTCAGTGTTAATTATGTCACCTCCATCAGCATGGAGCTTTTCTCTCTGATTGGTTCTTTCCTCTGGAGTGTTCAGCAGATCAAACTCCCCTGATACCTTGCAGGGAGCAGGTGTTTTCTCACTGGTGACAGATTTCAATCTGCTGTGGCAGTTTCTGAAGTCAATGGTAGGCGCAGCATGTAGGAAACTCACCCTGAGGTGCTGAAGGACAGAATATAAAACACATGGTGAGAGACAGTTGTATTTTCCTTTTTTGATGCCCTGAAATATCAACAGAGCTTTGTCATCCCAGAAAGACTGGGGACCCCTTTTAATCATGGTCAACATCAGTGCCTTATTTTCTGGTTGCTCTGTCTGAGGATGAGAGCACACGGGAATGGCTTAGTGGTCTCCCTTCCAAGGGGCAAGGTTCTGAAATCATTCCCATCCCTGTGGTGGGGAGAGCTGGGCCTGCCAGTCTCCTTGGGGACACAAACATGAGCCACAGCTCCCTTCTGATGTGGAAGCAGCTGCTGGTCTTGCTTGCCAGGTCTGGGAACCTTTTGGAACTACACTTGCAGATAGTGATATGGGAGGAGGTGGTTCAGACACCAGAACAATGGCCGCCAACAGGGGAGAGTGGAGAAGGTTCAGAGGTGTGTGTGAGAGAGAACTTAGTGCTCAGTGAGAGAGATGCTGCCTCACAGCGACTTTTGTGCTGTGCACACCTGCAATTCATCAACAGCTGGGACGTCATGGTCCACTCTGCAATGTGACCCTCTCCTAGTCTTAGCCTGTCTGGGGTGGAGAAGGTGAGAACACTTTCTGCTCTTCTAGTGGATCCACTTGGTTGTCAAGGGAGAACAACATTTCAAGAAATACTCCCATCTTTTTATGTTGTCTGGCATAGTGTGTATGTGACAGGTGTCATATCTTAACTGGCGGTAGAACTCAGTAACAAAGTTATTTGGCCCCACAGAATACTTTGTGGGAAGGTTTTAAACTTTATATTTCACAAAACTAAACAATCAGTATCTATTTTTCTATTGTACATCTTATTCTGTCCTTCATGATATTTAGGCCTGTACATTTCAAACTTATTTTAAATGAAGACACTTAGTTTTCAGCATGTCTATACTAGGATGCTATGAGAATATGACTGTTCATTGCTTTTAAGTTTTTCTTGCTCAGCGTTCTCAGGGTAGGAATAGTTGTGAGGACTTTTATGTGAAATACAAGGTAAACATCAGTATCTTTTTCTGATCACATTTAAAGTAGATTATGAAATAGTAATTTTGGATGGGTCATGCACTAATTTCCTATTTCTGCTGTAACAAAAGAGCACCAGGTTAGGTGCTTTAAACAAGTGTCCCTCATCTCTCAGTGGTGGGGATTACCAGCTGGGAGTTGGTCTCAGACTAGATGAAGGTGCTGGCACGGTCGGGGCTTTCCTGCTTTCTCTAGAGGACAAGGGGCTTCCTTGATTCCTCCTCCCCCCAGCAACCTCCTGTGTCCCTCACTGTGGCCCCCGTGCTGGCTTTAGGGGGAGCAAAGGGCTCTCAGCTTCAGAGCTGGGAGGGCCTCTTAATCCCTCATCTACACGTGTTCCTCTTCTTCCCACTTTCTCACTTGAATCACCTTCATGATGACAAGGGCCCCTGGATGATCCAGGATGGTCTCTATACCTTGAAGTCAGCTGATTAGTAATGTTAATTCCATCGGTCTCTCCGATGCCCCCTTGCTATGTCACAACACATGTTCCTAGGATCTAAGGATTAGGATGTACAAATCTTAGGAGGCCATTAATCTACGGTGTTCAGTACTTTATCTGGAAGTGATCCCAGGAAGCTAAGAGCAGGGATACTGAACTAGTGACAGGAAGAATAAGACAGCTACTGAAGGGGGTTGGAATGAGCTGGTCACTTATAGAGGTGACAGGGGGCTCCATCCTGCTGGGGACCCTGGAGGAGCCATGAATAACGCAGCCCAGAATATTCCTCCGGGGTGATGAGATTCTGGCCATCGACTATCACCCCCATCAGCCATGTTCCTAATAGTTATTCCCTAACCCTGAAGGAATGAGTCCCTCTGCCCTGCTGGGATGTGGCCCTGCATGACAGCAAGTGGAACTGGAGAGTGAGGGTGTGGCCTGGGGCAGCCTGGTCACTGCAGTAGACTGTCCCCTGCCTGGGTCTCCCCCAGCAGAGGAGGGAGGGGCTCAGTGCCTGCTGCAGCATGAAGTTCCCTGCTGTGTCTTCTGGTGACAGGGACTTGATACCTCTCCTGATAGAGAATCTTACACATTCTTGCATCTCAGCCTTGTCCAGTCTCTGTCTCTTGGAATGTCTTCTTTCATTAAATACCACAGAATGGAAATAGAGATGAGAATTAAAAATGGAGATGAACTTTATATGCAAAGGATGATTTGTCTTTTTAAATCTCATGCTTTCTCCCACACAAAATAGGTCAGACTGTGATTAAAGAGCTAAAACATCTGCCTCATGTCAGATCCCTGGTACGTGTCATGTGCTATTGGGATAACAGTTGGAGAAGAAACTTACACTCCTTCCTTCGTTGGGATTTGATGCAGGTTATGAAGTTAGATTTCCACACCTGCCAGAGTATTGTAATGTAGGTCAACTATTGCTCTCCCTTGTTAGAAACCGAATGTGGTTTAGGGTTGAGTAGGATCTAAGTTATTTTAACGTTTTCTTGTGCTAAGGTGTCCTTCCACCCTGTATTTGAGCTTTTAAGAAGAGTTGAAATCTCATTTGAATTTGAGCAACTAATGTTTTTCTGGTGAGGAGAATCTATTCACTTTTCCTCCAACATTGGATTTTCCTCTCCTTTGGGTTGTAGTGAATGTAGCCAACAGTAGGGTCTCCCAGTTAAAATTCTTAATGTTGCATGAGAAGGAAGAATGAGCTGGTTTACAACCCTTCTCTCCCTTGCAGACCCTGGCAGGCCTAACCCAGGTGCCTGGATCCACAGTAGGCCCAGCTGCCTTCAGGAGGCAGCTACTGGCAACCTGTTTGGTTCTGACTTTACTCCCTTCTGTGTATCAGCTTTTGACTATGTCATCATCCCAGTCTCTGGACACAGCCTAGCTTCTCCTTTGACCTGTCTGTGTGACAGTGTAGTTCCGTGCCCATAGGAGGGTCATTTTCAAGCCAGGGTATTCAGAATGGTCTCAGCGTGGTTTCCCATCACATAACTGCTATGGGAGAGAGTTTCACTCCAGTTTACCTCCAGGGATGTCCCACTGGATATAGATTACATGGGTTGCATCTGTTGTAGGCCTGGGTCACCTAGTCTTTCCTGCCCGGGCTCCCACATCTGTGGACTTTGGTCTCTGGTGTCCAGCCTTCTCTGCCATGGGCTCCTGTTGATGTGGTAAAGCATGAGCTTAAGGGCCCAGCGATGTCCATGCTGTGTGTAGGACAGGCATTGCCAAGTCTGACCAAGTGTTTTCACCTCTTCCTGATCTTAGGTTGAGCTCAAAGCATGGTTGTTCATGGTCTTAACACAGTGTGTCCTCTTTATGGGACCAGCCCTGATTTTCTCTCTCTAGGTGACTTGTTTGAAAGTAAAGTTTGGCTAGCTCAGGTAACTCCTCACGTCATGTGTTTCAATGATACAGAATCAAGGCCTGTAGAGGTCTGACCTCAGGATAAGTCACAAGGCAAGTGCCATGGCAGGTGTGGCAAGTCAGTTCCATCTTTCATGACTGGGCAGTTGCCCTTGTGAAGTCTTCTGAAAAAGTTGATGGGTTCCACATTGAAAACGTTCCAGCTCAAAGTCGTCTTTTTGCATTGATGGACCCTTTATTTCTGTTGCTTTATAACCATCCTACCAGAGGTGTCCCCCTCAAATAACTCTGAAGCCCGAATCCAGCTCTAGAAGTTCAGATTCCTATTCCTGACTCCACAGGACACAGGTCCCCAAAGGTCCCATGGACTCCCAGGGTCAACATTCCCCCAGGCTGCCCCTTCTGTCACCGTTCCTTTTCCCATTCACACCAAGTAGGTGTCTGAAAGGTGGGTTTGTGCCCTCTTTCAGAAACACCTATGTCAAGGATTGAGTTTGCACGTGCCCAGGAGAAGAGAGGTTGTTGACATATGCATTCAACTAGTGAGGCTTCCCACAGTGGTGTGGACTTGGCTCCAGGTCATAGGATGGCCTCTCCCTGCAGTGCAGGCAGGGTTGGTACTGACCAAGATCCTCCTGGGCTGCCTTAAGTCCATCAGGATCCCCACCAGCTGAGCCCGGTGCTGGGGAAGTCTCTCCCAGTAGCTGTCACCCCTCACAACCATAACATTCCAGAGGGGCAGGACACATCTCTTAGCCTAACGTGCTCAGCCTGAGGGTGTGGCCTAGCAGGTTCTCCAGGACCTCCAGGCGGTGGGGATGTGGTTTCCACAGAAGGTGAAGTTGGTGAGCTGGTGGTAACGGCTTCAGGCAGGCAGGATGATACAGAGTTGGGAGTCTGTGATCCCCCAGTCCTCTAAAAGCAGGGTCTGGAGGGTGGCAGCAACTTGTTCTAGCAGAACATGGGGGCATGGGGTGGGGCTTAGGATTGCAATGTGTCAGTCTGATGCCACTCAGAGCCAGGTCCATTAGCTGACTGCTTTGGCCCTGGAACAGATGTTCCATTTCTGATCCTGAAACTGGCAGTAGGATATAGTGAGGTACTCCAAGGTTTTGAGGCACCTGAGCAACTGGTCCAGGGGTTCTTTGAGGAAGGAGACAGAGCATACATAAAGCTTCTACAGGTGCTGCAGCTGGAGGAACTGAGAGGTGAATTGGGCCACAATCTGATCCTCCCTGTCTGGGAAAGTGTACTCGAGCCCATGCACATGGGAGAAAGAGTTTGAAGATTGCTCATCTGGCCCAGGTAAGGGACAAACCCTCCTAGGCTGAACAGATCCCAGGAACTGCCCACTTCCACCTGCTGCATACATCCCAGGTGCACCATTTCCCGGACCTGAGATGTTGGATGGATATTACGCAAACCTTTATCATCTTAAGGCACAGATGTGAGACTTTCCTGTTTGACCCACAGGAAGAGGTAGGTGAGGAATTCATCCATGATCCTTTCCTTGATGCAAAGGTTTACAAACACCTTCATGGGGTGCTGGCCTTCCTCCCCTAGGAGAGTCCCCCAAGGTTTGTCTCCTACTTGTGGCCTTTGTGGAACAGGAAAGGGCCCTGGCTTCAGACCATATGCTCTAGAACTTCTCATGAACATTCCATAAATCCAGCACTTGTAGGTGCCATCTCTGTTTAAGCAGCACGTGAAGCCCATCCAACACAGCTTGTAAGATCTTCAAGTGAGGGGTCTTCATCAGGGACCCCAGAGGGAGGTGGGCGAGGGGCCAGGCCTGAACCAACACTGTCAGGGTCTTGCTGTGTCTCCTGGTGAAGGCCTCCATGAAAAATGTTGGGAAGAGCTCCACTGGCAAGTCCTTCAGACTGAGGATGTCCAAATCCTTGTCCCTCTGCAGGCCCTGCCCTGCCAGTTCCAGGAGTCTGGGTGGGGCCTAGAGGCTCTTCCTGATGAATCAGATCTGCCCTCAGTTTGCGGGGTGCAAGAACCTCATGCAGAACCAAGTAGTAACTCCAGGCTTCAGGGCTTTGGGCCCATCCGGATGTCATAATCCCACAGCCCTACTGGTTTAAAGGCTTGTGTAGAAGGGAAAATAAGCTATATTTTGGTATATCTGGATGCTGCGAATGCTGTAGCATGCCTTAGGATTGATTAGATCAGGAATATAACTCTGAATGTTCCAGATCTGTTTTTTAGCATGCACAAAAGCCAATTACTTATCCTAAATTCTCATACTCATCTGGATCAAAATGTGTCCCAATTGATAAAGATGATATTTTATATTAATGGACCTAAATGATTTTCTGAATACATAATGCAGGGCACTGTTGCATTATCTACTGCTGTTCCTTGTGATGACTTTGATAACAGTTGGATGAGCTGTCCGAGCAGAGCAGGAGCACACATCCAGGGCCATGGAGGGGACCCTGAACATAAGTGCCTTAAAGTCCTATAACTCTCTCTACATGCTTTTTAGGGGACAAGACAAGGGGGATATTTGAATGATCAAAGTCAATATGTTCTGTGCCCTTGTCATGCTCACATGGGCCTGTCTTTCTTCCTCTGGTTGTCAGGAATCTCCCTGTGATCTTCAGCCACGTTCACTTTGGTGTCTGACCCACGTGTCTTTTTTTATAAGGTGCCATCTTTTGGCTAAACATTTCCATCTGTCTTCTGACTTCGTCTTGACCCTTTGGCCTAATATCTGCTGAAGTATCTTTGAGGATATCAACTCTATGTATGGCAATATCTTCATCTTATTTTTCTTCACTGAGTAAAGTTGCTTTTTTAAAATGATGGTGTCACTTAAATGACTAGTCTCTGTCCTGTGGGTTCTTGTAGTGTCTATAAAACCGGTCCATATGTATTGGTGGAAAGATTCTATTAAGAAATGCTTTTTCCCTAGCTGGTTGAGGGGACATCCACCAGGGTTGAAGGTCATAACGTATGCTTGTTTCCTCCGAAGCTGTAATGTTTCAGGTGCTGCTCCTGAAATTTTCCCAGAGGAATCTGAATGCTAGAAGGTCAGAATAGACAACCCACTTAGTTTATCTCTACGTGTCTACAGCATCAATAAAAATAAGATTCCTGCACACAGGTCAGGCAGGGGTCATCATGGGTCACATTGTGGCTCCTCTGGGAGACCTGGAGTTGAGTTCTGAGGTCTTTATAGTCCCACAGTGTCAGGATGCTGTGGTTAACTGACCCTTAGCTCAAAACTGTGAGCTAGAGACATCGTTTGGGTGAGAGAGGTAGCTGTTGGTCATGCCTCCCAAGCATTCTATCTGGTCTGGCTTTCTCTTGGAGATGCTTTCTGCTGGCATTGGGTAAGTGGTGGTCCTGCAGGATTGTTGTAATAAGAGGAAAATAAACAATGTTAGGACTTTGTCTCTTAATGAATTTCCATCTTAACGTTTGTGAGCTGTTGAGTGGCTGGCTGTGAATAAGCACCATCGGTCAGCAGAGCAGCCAGGGCATATGAGATCCTTGACACTGAGAAACAGGCCTGTGACAAGCAGGGGAGCTCCCTGGCCATCTGGGAAATCTGAGGACGCATGCATCTTAGTTACTCTGGCAGTGAAGCTGGTGAGAATTCAACCAGTAGAAGTACGGAGTCGTCTGGGTCCTCAGGTGATTCCATTGTGAGCCCAGATGCCTGTGTGACAACTGCCTCTACTGAGAAGGTGAGGTCAAGTCAGCCAGGACAGTTCTGCTAAGGGGGTATCAAATTGCTGGTCATTTCTGTGAGAACACATTTCTGAACTTGTACTTCTTGTTTGTATGCATTGTATGTTCCAGATTGTTCTTCCTTCCTCAGAAAATAGAGCTCTGAGCCTGCTTGAGCCAGGCTGGACTGAATGGATTGGAGGCTTAATATGCCGAGACTTGGTTATGACAGCCTGCCACTGGAGATCATCCGACATGTGCTTTAATTTTTTCCTACTGATGTTTGCTGGCATCTCATTGGTCATCAGACTGTTAGGCCATGTTAAACTACTCTCACTTTGGGTTTTCAGCTTGTTCCTTGATCCTATGGCTGGTGACTGGTCACCTTGGTGTTGTGACACATTGAGGATGACAACTAGTCCTCTCTAGGTATAGGGTGAAGAAAGTCTTACAGTAAAAATTAACCTAGAAGATTATAGCCAATTGTAGAGATTGTTCTCTGAAATCTTCAGTACAAGAGAGATTACTGTCCATAGCATCTGTGTGAAGCTAGTGATGGAATGGGGGCTTGGGTCCCTTCAGTAATGTAACAGCAGAGAGCTTTCTATTCCCTGCATGCCACCAGAAACCCATATCCCTACAGGGGTCTCCTGGAACACTTATGGTCTGAGTGATGTTCAATACCTGGCTCCCAGGAGGTCTTGCAGTTATTGTGGGGAAAACCCAGGTTAAGAAGACACTTGATAAATTATATGTCACTTAAAGATATGAAATATCAGACACAAGGACTTGTCTAAGTCTTCCTGCTGAAAACACACATTCTTAAAAATCCCAACGAGAGGGGAGTTTGTTGTAGGAGTAGATCAGGATTAGCCTCAGAGAACATGGCTGGTCTCCCCTGTTTGCTCCAGTCACCAGCATCTGGAGATTCACTGCTCAGAAGATGGGGGTGTGTTGGGAGTAGTGAGATGTCGTCTTGTTTCAGATCATCCTGTGGGCCCACAGATGGGACCCTAGAATTTGAACTCTGTACATTTCCTGACATGTGCCATTGGACTTCTTTTTCCCTGAACTGGGACCCCCACGGCCCCTGACCTGCTGCAGCTGTCCATGCTCCACGCTCATCCTCCAGCTCCTCGGATGTTGGGCCCCAACTAGTTAGAGAACTCTTAAGTCTCCTGTAACATTCATGCCTTGAAGAAGTGCTGTAGTAGAATATGCCACCACCTTGGGTTCTCACCTGTCTCTCTCACTGCCACTTTAGATAGCCAATGGGCACTTCATAGGAAATTCAACCACTCATACAAAAGCAAGTGAGCACTAAAGATAAAGGACACTTTCCTTTTCATGTGGCTGTAGCTATAGTCCCTCACCCATTTTCACCCTACCTGCTAATTGTTGAAAGTATCTTGGTGACACAACTAAAGTGTTAAGAGTTCTTCCCTTACTAGTATATGCAGAATATTATGCTTTTATTGTGTGGTCAGTGGTTTTGCTTGTTCTTGGAATTGTCCTTGGTCAGACAGCTTATGGTGACCGCTCTTCCTTCCCCTGTTTTGCATGAATATCATGTCAATGAGGACAGAAAAAGTGGTGTTTGCAGAACAGTATTTTTGAAGAAATCAATGTCCTGTTTCACATGAGGGTAACAACATTACACTGACGTAGGAATGCGGGTGATGTGTCTCTGCCCCAAATCTGATAAGTGTGTAGTTCTACTTTCCATTGGATGTCATCTTTCCTTGCTTTACTTTATCTGCCCTGGGAAGCCTAATGAGGCTAGTGACTGGCAGTAGCTGACCTGAGGAGGTGGCTGCAGAGAGGAGCCTTCATTTCCAAAACTAGTCATCCAGGAGCACACAGGTGATTTCTGTCTCCCAATTAGCTGGGTATTTCACTACATGCTATTCTGGGGTTCAGAGATAATAACACCTGACCTTTAGGATCTTGTTCCTTGGTTCTGCTTATGACTGGTCAACTAGAGATTTTGAAACACTCAGAATGGAAAATGTGAGTATACTTGTCTCTCAAAATCTGAGGGATTAGTTCTAGGACCCCCAGCAGAATCTCAAATCCCTTCCGTAAAATGGTTTAATCCTTGCATGTAACATATACACATAATCTTGTATCCTTTAAGTGGTCTGTAGATTATTTAAAATACATAATATGTATGCTGTAAAAAAAAAAAAAGACTATCTGTTGTATTTAGGGAAGGATGTAACTAGCCAAGACCTAACTACATAGTACACGTCGGCAACAATGTAACAGTTCATTTTTTCAGCATTTATAGACTGTTCTCATTGAGAGACCTAAAAGAGTACTAACACTCACCAAAACCGTGGTCGTTCTCTTAGTAACCATGGTGTGGTGCCCACAGTGCCCGCGTGTGAGGTGACGAGATGACGGCTCTGCAGGTGAGTGGTGAGGCATCAGCCTAACTCCGCTTCTGGCGGGACGTCAGAAGGATCATCTACCTTGGAAGAGCCAGGTGTCCATTACAGATGGTGACCGTTTGAAGGAGGGTCAGTAACACCAATGTCAGGATCTGCGGAGATTGACAACTGGGGGATCTTCAAGAATTGAAGTGAAGGCTTCCTAATTGCAGATGCTGTAGTTAGAAACATTGTCATGGGAAGCTGTTTCCTCTTTTCCATCATTAAACAAATCTTGGTGTGCAGTAAGCATGTTGATATTTCTTGGGTGACAAGCTTTTGTTCCCTTGAAGAATTTTCCTCAGGGAAACACTTGTACATGCTGAAAAACTGCTTCAAATATCAACTTGATACGTTGCAATTGTCTGAAAGGAAGTGAGTGTGGTCTTGAGTGCCCAGGCTGGAACCAGAAATCACTTGACTAAAGACAAAAATGTCCATGTCTTTAAAGGCCTCTGATCCTAGACAGTATGAAAGGAAGGTGGAAACGACGAAGTTAAGACTCGCTGAGTCCTCTCTGGATTCTTGACTGGAAGCCCAGGAACTTCAGGGATGAGAAGAAACTGACAAGTGTGTCCCTGGAGGGAGTGAGGCTTTGTATGCTGCTGTGTGGACTTCAACCCTCTCTATTACAGAGGATTTCTATCTCCTTTTTCTCCTCCTTTTTGTATTTGTGTGTCCTAGGGGATGGGGCTTGTTACTGATCTGTGAGTGACTAGATATGTTCTACCTCCTGTAGATCTTGCCTCTATAAAATCTATGTTACCAAGGACCCTTCTGCTCTACTGAGTCTGTATCCTTTGTGTTCCTTGGATAAATGAATGGGTATGTGCAGACCTATCTTGGGGTCCTACCTGTACTCTGGGGGTGTTGAAACACAAAGACCTTGAGCTGTTCATCTCCTTCTATCCTGTATTTCTGGCACACTACATCAGGGACAAGATACTATCAGGGGCAGGCACTGCCCTGGGACATAAATTCTGAAGATGGACAGGGTTTCTCTCTCCTGCCTGGCTCCTTGTTCACGGTTAGCCTGTGGTGCTGGGTGCTGCCGGGAATTGCTGCTGAGCCACAGTGGGTTTTTCTGGCTTGATGTGGCGTATTGGCCATATTTGGTTGTTTTTTTCAGGTGTGTTATTAGTATACTCCTTACTGAGGCTTCTTAAAAATTCTCCAAATGCAGAATTTGATTTGGACAATGTCCTGATAACTTGGCAGTTGCCCTGAGTGAGGCTGTTGCTGACCCTAGCCTGAGCTTTGCGTTGAGTGGGAAAAAGTTCTAATGTAATGCTGTGTTTTCCAGTAATTTGAGTATTGTTTTAGTTTTTTAGTTGGGTGGTGCTGCAGGCATAAAGCTCTCCATAGCTGTGCCAATCACAAGGGTTTGGGAGGAGGTCCCTGAGCTCCCCAGCCTCTGCCACCCTTGCCCACAGTATGCAGAAGAATTCCAATGCTCCTGGTATTTCCATTAATCAAGGCAGGGATGTCATTACTATTACTGTAGGGATTGTCCAGGTCCCATATCTGAAGATTCTGACACCTGTCATCCTGTGATGGTGTCTACCTTCTCCTTTACCCCTGTGGGTTCTAATGCAGGCTGGCTTGGAAAGTGATGTCTTCTCCTGTGAAGCTCCCTGGACTGAATTTGAAGGAAGGAGGGAAGTGTGTTCGGAACTGTGTTCCTGCTGCATGCACTGTAGCATCTAATCCTTGGTCAAGGTTGATTTAGACACCAATGACAGAACAAGATGAGGGTTCCAAGTCTACTTTTCTTTTTGCCAGCAGGTGTCTACAGGTGTCTGAGTGGACCTCATCCTGCCAGTCCTTATGGTCACAGCCTGGGACAGCTTTTAACTTTTCTGTCTGGTGTTCTTGCTTATTATGTGTCATAAGGGGTCTTTTCCTTCCCCGAGTATTTGATATGGCCATTGAGAGGTGTTTCACACCCTGGATGCTGTAGAAGAAATGTCAGCACTGGTTTCTCTCTGGGCCTGTTCACAGGATGTTGCTGTATGTGCACTATTTATCTTGACCCTTGTTTCTCAAACCTTCCCTCAAGATTCACACTGGGAGCTCTGGCTTTTCAATACGCTGCCATGGGATGTTGTCTTGGGCATTGTCTTGAAGGTGCATAGAAGAGTATTTAAAGTGGTAGAACCTTCAGGTGACAGCTTTCACCGACCTTTTGGATTTTCCCCATTGCTATGCTTGTTCTCTCTGAGAATATGAGCACTCAGGTGTTGGAACTACATGAGAAGGGTGTGGCGGTGACCCTGAACCCAAACGCCTAAAGTCCTCACTACCCCCCACCCTGCTCTGAAGGACCCCTGAAAACAGGCTGTTTGAGAGATTGAAATGTAAAATCTGACCTTTTGCTTACCGCATCTTTCCTTCTGCAATTATAGAGACAGTGGGGGAAAAAAGTTAAAGAATTGATTTTATTAATAATCCAGGTTATAAGTCATTTTCTCCACTGAATATTCCTAAGGTGTGAAGAGCCTCTGGTCTGACCCTGTGTTCCCCTTTGATTGAGTCATAGTCAAGCCCCTCATGGAGCCCATCCCACTGGCTCTCAGCCCACCCTGGAGTAGGTGTGCGGCCAGCACTGAGTGGCTCCTGTGAACCTCACACTTGATGCATCAGGCCGTGTTGTCAGGCATTGGCATGTGCAGCTGCTGTTCTGATTGCTGTGGTTGACGTGTTCCCATACGGTCAGCCCCAAGTCTGACCAGATGAGAGCCCTCACACAGTGTGTCACTTTGTGTCTGTGCTGTCAGGCTGGTGAATGTTTATCTAGGCTGTGAGAATTCAGTGTGATCCAACATACCAAGGAAATGTTGAAAGAATCAATTATATCTTTCTTTACATGAACTTATTCCAATATAATGGATGGTAAATGTCTCGTCCATTCAGTAACCAGGATTGACACCTGTTGGGATCTCATTAGGGCCAGGTGAGTCCTGGGGATAGGAGGCTGTTGGAGCATCCTACAGGGTCCTGTGCAGAGAGTTGTTCAGTATCCAATGGGAAGCTTTGCAGGAACAGATGCCTCCACAGGTTTCATCCTGATCATCTCCTTTCCTTAAGCTGCTCTGTCCGCTCAGGGTGATTCCACAGCCTGGAGCCAGTGGTCTTCTCAGCAGCCTGGTTGAAGAGACTCAGTGCACTGTAAGCACAACTTGTTGCAGGCTGTCCAGTAGGAGAGGTGTGGACCCAACTGACCCTCTCACCAGAACTTCCATCAGTATTTGAAGAAGTACTTGTTTGAATAAGCTGAAGACCAAGCCCTCTTATGATTAGACAAAGAACAGAGCTCCCTGGTCAGTCTTAGTAGTGCTAGTACACTGACCCAGTCCTTGTGCATGAGTCCTGCTTACAGGGGAACCTAAAGTTAGGAAGCATGAGAGAAATGTGACTTCCTCTGCCTACATTGTGGACCCCAGAGAGGAGGGGGATGCTCCTCCCTCATGCCTGGGTACTGGTTACCCACATCAGCGTGGAGTTCTTCTCTCTGACAGTTTCTCTCCTCTGGAGTGTTCAGCAGGTCAGACTCTCCTGAGCCACTGGTTGCAGGAAGCAGGTAGTTTCTCATTGGTGACAGATTTCAATCTGCTGTGGCAGTTTCTGAAGTCAATGGTAGGTGCAGCATGTAGGAAACTCAGACTGAAGAGGTGAAGGATAGAATACAAATGCATGGAAGGTTGTACCTTTCTTTTTTGATGCCCTGGTTTTCAACAGGTGAAGGATAGAATACAAAATGCATGGAAGGTTGTACCTTTCTTTTTTGATGCCCTGGTTTTCAACAGAAATGTGTTGTCCCGGAAAGTCTAGGCACCATTTTGACCATGGTAAATATAAATACCTTCTCTTCCACTTCTGTGGATGAGAGCACACAGGAAAGGCTCAGTGATCTCTCATCAAAGGAGCAGGATTCTGAAATCCTCCTCACCCCCATGGGGCTGCACCTACCACACTTCTCAGGGCACAGGAACCAGAGCTCTCTTCTGTGATGTGGAAGCAGCTGCTGGTCTTGCTTGCCAGGTCTGGGACCCTTTTGGACCTGTACTTGCAGAAAGTGGTTTGGAAGGAGGTGGTTTAGACACCGGAACGATGGCTGCCAATAGGGGAGTGTGGAGAAGGTTCAGCTGCGTGTGAGAGAGAACTTACCACGGGGCAGCACACCTCTCACTGAGCACTGACTTCTGGCCCTGTGCTGACCAAGAATAATAATTCAGGAGCAACAGGTACCTGGTGGCCCACTCTGCAATGTGACCCTCTCCTAATCTTACCCTGTCTGGGATGGAGAAGGTGAGAACGCTTCCTGCTGTTCTAGTGGATCCACTTAGTTGTCGAGGGAGCAACATTTTGAGAAACATTCCCATCTTTTTATGTTGTCTGGAATAATGTATATGTGACAGGTGTCATGTCTTAACTGATGGTAGCACTCAGGAAGTTATTTGGCCCCACAACATACTTTGTGGGAAGGTTTTTAATTATTTCATACAACAGCATAAACAGTATCTATTTTTCTTTTGTAAATATTATTCTGTGTGTCATGATACGTAGGCCTATACATTTCAAGCTTATTTTAAATGAAGACATTTAACGTTTTCAACATGTCTATAGTAGAATGCTACGAGAGTATGATGTTTATTGCCTTTCACTTTTTCTTCCTCAGTGTTCTTAGGGTAGGAACAGTTGTGAAGACTCTTTATATAAAATACAAAGTAAACGTCAGTGTCTTTTTCTGATCACCATTAAAGTAGATTATGAAACAATAATTTTGGATGGATCTTGCATTAATTTCCTATTTCTGCTGTAACAAAAGAGCACCAAGGTAGGTGCTTAAAACAAGTTTCCCTCATCTCTCAGTGGTGGGATCACCAGTTGGGAGCTGGTCTCAGACTAGATGAAGGTGCTGGCATGGTCGGGGCTTTCCTGCTTTCTCTAGAGGACAGGCTGCTTCCTTGCCTCCTCCTCCCCCCAGCAGCCTCCTGTGTCCCTCACTGTGGCCCCGTGTCGGCTCCAGAGGGAGCGAAGGGTTCTCAGCTTCAGAGCTGGGGGGGCTCTTGATCCCTCTCACCTGCACTCACTCCTCCCCGCACTTCCTCACTTGAGTCACCTTTGTGATGACAAAGGCCCCTGGACAGTCCAGGATGGTTGCTCTGCCTTGAAGTCAGCTGACTAGCAGCACTAATTCCATCGGTCTCTCTGACTTCTCCCTTGCTATGTCACAGAACTTGTTCCTAGGATCCTAAGGATTAGGATGTGCAAATCTTAAGTCATTAATCCATGGTGTTCGGTACTTTATTTGCAAGTGATCCCAGGAAGCTAACAGCAGGGATGCTGAACTGGTGACAGGATGAAGAGGGCAGCTACTGAAGGGGGTTGGAATGAGCTGGTCACTTGCAGAGGTGACCGGGGCTCTATCCTGCTGGGAACCCTGGAGGAGCCATGAATAACGCAGCCCAGAATGTCCCTTTGGGGTGATGACATTCTGGCCATGGACCATCACCCCCATCAGGCACATCCTGTGTTTTTCCTTTACTAAGAAGGCATGAGTCCCTCACCCTGCTGGGATGTGGCTCTGCATGACAGCAGGTGGACCTGGAGGGTGAGGGTGTGGCCCACTCCCTGGGTCTCCCTCAGCAGAGGAGGGAGGGGCTCGGTGCCTACTGCAGCATGGAGCTCCCTGATGTATCTTCCTGTGATGGGGACTTTTCCCTTCTCCTAAAAACAGATTCTTAAACATCCCTGTATCTCATTCAGACTTGTCAATATCTGCGCCTGCCCAGTGCTGCAAAAATTTGAGAAGAAAAGATTGATTTAAGGTTATCCTTATGTTTTTCACTTCAATAAGTCTAGGGGAAACTAGTGGCTTTTTGATACATGGATGAATTGTATAGTGGTAAAGTCTAGGCTTTTAGTGTATCTGTTGCCCAAATAGTGGACGTTGTACCCAAAGTCATCCTTCAAATATAGTAAGTTAACTTTTAATCTCATGCTTTCTCTCTGACAAAAAATGAGATTGTGTTTTTAAATATCCAAGATTAGTGTTCAAATGTCAAATATCCCTTGTATGTCATGAGTTACTCTAAGATAAATTACTGTAGAAAGAACTTACAAATCTTATTCCATCATTGGAGTGTTGTAGAGGTTACGGTGTGAAGATGCCACATTCACGTGAGTGCCGTGTGTCAACTATTGCTTTTCGCTGCTACATACTGTATGTTATTTAGAGATAAATAAGATCTAAATTAACATTTAGTGTTGCTAAGGTATCCCTTTCTTCCAGATTTGAGCTTTTGAGGGTAGTCTGCATCTCTTGTTCCTGAGCAATTGGTGCTTTGGGGAGGAATTTATCCCCTCCATCATTTCATGTGTTCCTGCTGCTTTGAATTCTAGCGACATTAACCAATTTCATGCTGCCTCCCAATTAAAATTCTTATGTTGCTGGCAGGGCTAACACTTGTGCCTGGGTAACTGGATCCTGTGTTGGCTTTCAGTGGAAGCTGCTGCCAAAGGTGTTTGGCTTTGACGTTGCCCACTTCTTATATAGTGTTTGACCACCATCATCCCAGCCTCTGCTGGACACAGCCTGGGTTATCCTGTCATCCTTGTCTGTAGGACATTCTACTTTGTGTTTATGAGTCATTCCCAAGCCAGAGTACTTGGAATGGTGTAGGTGAGTTGTGTCACCACCTAACTGCTCTGGGGGGAGAGTCACTCCATTTTTACCCCAAGGTACGTTCCACTGGATGTGGATTATTTGAGCAGTATTTATGCTGGCCTGGGATGCCATGGGCCTTTCTCCCAGGCTTCCACATCCATGGTCTCAGATCTGAGGGGGTGAATCTTCACCTGCCTTGGGCTCCCATTGTTATGGTCAAGAGCTGAGGGTAAGGAACCAGCATGGCCAGTACTGTGTGGAGGGCTGGCCCACTGGTCTGTCACACCTCTGATAGCCAGTGTGTTTCCCTGTGCCCTGATGATGCTTGGTTCAGCTCCATACGTAGTGCCTGAAGGTCCAGACACAGATCGGTCATCTTTATGGAATCACATTGATTTTCATTGTTGGGGTGAGTTGCATGATTAAAAAATTGAGGAATTTGTCCACTAGGAAAACTTCTTCATATCCTGTGATACAGGGACAAAAGCTGTGGCCTTCTGACAGGTCACACTGCAGGTGTACATGATAGGCGTCCTACTTCATGCTTTCCTAACTGGGGGTTTCCTCTTGTGTTGTCAAGGTCCATGAGTTACGTTTTGAGTTTGTTCTGTTAGTCTTAAACTCTGTTAGTCTTAAACTTCTGTTAGTCTTAAAGTTGTTCTGTGTTTAAAGTTTGCCTAGAACTGAAAATAAGTTGGATGTTGCATTTCCTGGCCCTGTGAGACATCTAGCTTGATCCAGGATTGATTAGATGGGAATTCAATACTGGGTATTTCAAGTCTGTGTTTAATCCTCACAAAAGCCAATCATTTTGATGTCTTGAATTCCCATTGAATCTGGATCAAAATCTGCATTTTAAGTGATAGTTCTGAAAGTTATTTTCTAAATATATAAGAGGAATTAATTTGTCAGTCACCTGTGCCTACTTTGCACGTCTTCTACGATGCAGACCATCGAACGAGTTGTTTTAGAAGCATCCACAGTCATTTGGATCACATTTCCAGGGCCATGGAAAGTACCCTGAACTTGCGTGCAGAAAGTCCTATAGTAGTCCCAACCATGCAGTTTGTGAGTCCAAGAAGAATAGGATGGTTTTGCAATCGAAATGAGTGTATTCTGTCCCGTTAATTTCACCTTAGACCTTATCTTTTCCTGATGCTTTTGTGCATTAGAATATCTCTGATCTTTAGCCACATTTATTCTTTGTATCCCATGTTTTTACCTACTACCACATTTTGTGGTGAATATTTGTTTTATAGTAGTCTTACATTGTTTATAGTAGTCTTACAGTCTTTGTAGTCTTACATTGTTTGGCTAATGTCTGCCCCTATATTTTTGAGGATATCAACACTATGCCTTTGATCTTATTTCATAATTGTCTTCATTGAGTATAGGTTCCATTTTCTTAAAGATTGTGCCTTTTCTGTGACTTTCTATGTCTTGTGGGGCTTATGCTGTGGCTATTCTGCCTGAGTGTAAATATTTGTTGTGGGGCACTATTGAGAAACATCTCAAGATTTGAAATATCTTTACAGGTGGCATCTAGCTCAGTTAAATAACATTTGTATTTGTCTGGATTTTCTCCAGAAAAGTCTAGGGGCTGGTCCTTAAAATTTACCCTTCAGAAGAAAAGCTTACATGTTGGAAAGCTGGAGTTGGATGTCCTCTGTAGGTTTGTTTTTTTTATGAATGTCCTTGGCACCAATTGAAATAATGTCCTACGTGGGTGGGAGAGAACACTCAGCACAGGAGACATTGTGCTTTCTCTTCTGGGTAACCAGGGCCCATCTGGTATGAATTGACCTTTTGGCCCAAAAGTCTCAGCAAGAGATATTTTCTGGGATGAAGAGGCAGCTATTGGTCATGCCTTCCATGCACTTACCTCTCTTTGGTTTATATTCTTGGAAATTATCAAAACATTAATCTTAGATTAAGAATTTCCTATTTCTCTATACTGTCTTTTATTTTGAAGGAGTTGCATCCCAACCTCAACCACTCACATGACAACAAGTTAAAACTAGGATTAACATGTTTTTTACCTTGTTATTTTGATATAGACACTTTCTCTCACCTGTGGTTATGCTTATAACTATTCGATTTTGAAGGACATCGCATTGTAACCCTTGTCCTTATTAGGAATCCCTACTAAACAGTATAGAGGAGACTGTTATGTTTTCAGATGTGGTTTAGTGGCTGTGAGTAGCCACATGGTACTGGAATTTTTTTTTTTTTGGTGCAAATAGCATGTGATGATCCTCCAACTGGAATGGTTAGAGAAAGTCCGAGCAAATTCTCTTTGCAGAAAGCAGTGTATGTGAACATATAATACTGCACTGAGACAGAAATGAAGATTATATTCCTCATCCCTAAATCAGACAGGCTAAGACATTTGGGATCGGCCAGTCTGACAGGAGGACAGCAGGAGTGTGGTGTGTTGTACGCAGGGGGCTTCTCCTTGAGCTGCCTCTTGTGTCTCCTTCCCTGTGCTGCCTGATCCAGGAGAGACAGTGGTGATCTCTTGGAACAGGGTGTAGAGAATAAGCCGGTATTCCCATGATACTTCTCTCAGGAGCTTGTTTCTGAGGACTTAGAGGCTTGTCATAGGAGGAAAAAGAGTAGAGGCATCCTTCAGTTTTGATGGGGGATGGGTCCCAGGATGGCCTGTAGATACCAAATCAGTGGATGCTCTAGTCCCCTATGTAAAGTGGTGTGTATTTGCATATAACCTGCCCACACCCTGCTGTATTCCTTAACCCATCTCTAGATTATATATAATACCTAATAAATGTAAATGCTATATGTATAGTTCTGTATTGTTTAGGGAATAAGGTTAAGGAAAATGTATGTGTTCAGTACAGACGCAACCATCCTAGGTCTGACTAACACAGTACACATGAACAACAACATAACATTTTCTTTCAGCACTCACAGATTGCTTCTTTTAGTGACCTGGGAATGTGTTTAACACTCACTAAGACCCTGGTGGTTCTCTCTTGATAACTGTCATGTGATAATTGCTGTATGGTGCTGACACTGCCCATGTGGTGAGGTGACCAGACTTGTGGCACTGTAGGTGAGACATCAGCCTAACTCCAACCTTCTGACAGGGCATCAGGAGGACCATCTACTTGGAAGAAACAGGTTCCATTTATAGATGTTGGCACTTTGGTGGAGGCTCAATAATACCGATGTCAGGATCTATGGAGGCTGAGGGCTAAGGCTCTTCAAGCAGTGAATGACCAGGCTTCATAACTGCATATGCCATAATAAACACTTTTATAGGAAGGTCTTTCTTTCTTTGCTTCATTGAGCAATCCTTCCAGTGGTTGTAGATGTGTTATCCCTCAGGTAAGACAAAGGCTTCCTTCCACTGAAGGATTTTAACACTTGTACCTGCTGAAAAACTGCTGCAAATATCAACTTGATATGTTGAAACCCTCTGAATAGGAAGTGTGAGGGTAGTCTTGGGTGCCCAGGCTGAACCCTGGAATCATGTGGAAAGTTTTCTCATCTGTTTAAAAGCCTGTGCTCCTGAGAGGTATGATGAGGAGGGAATGGCTAAGTTTAGACCAGGTATGCCTTCTTGAGGTCCTTGACTTGAAGCCCAGGAGTTTCAGGGATAAGAAGGAACTGACAGTGCTGTCTAGGGAGGGAGTAAGTCTCTGTGTGCTGCTGTATGGAAGCTGAACTCTCTACAACAGAGTTCTTAATTCTCTTCCTCCTCCTCTTTGTATTTGTGTGTATACACTAAGGGATGGAGCTTGTTTCTGATAATGTGGCCAGATACCTTCTACCTGATATTGATCTTGCCTTTGGTTTGTAAGAAAATCTATGTTACCAAGGATGTTTCTCCATTGGGCGGGTCATTGCTATGTCTGTCTTGGTGAATAAACAGGTTTGTGCAGACTTACCTTGGGGTCCTACCTGTACTCTGAAGGATACACCTCAGGCTCTTTGAGTTTCAGCGACCCCTGTCTGCTCTCAGTCTGCAGTCTGCTCTCAGTTCTTGGTATGTTCTTGGCTGAAGAATGAGCAGACACGTCAAAGTGTCAGGTGCAGCCTCCTGGTGGACTGTTATCCTAGTTCTTTGGCTCTTTGCTTGGAAAAAAAATCACAAGCAGGGCTGGTGCGATGGAGTAACCACAAGCAGGAAGCAGTTTCACACCAGTAGCTTTCATTATAAAACAAAACAGGTCTGTCTGCATGAGTGGAGAGACACACACTGACTCACTAACTTACTGCCTAACTGACTTTCTCAGTATTCTTGAGTTGTTTCCTTTTACTGTCCTGGTTTGGGGAAGGGTTTTCAGGAGGTGTGGGATCTTACCAAATGATTAACAGGTGTTCTCAAGTTTGTATCTGCCTATGCAAGCTCCTTCTCTGAAAGCCCTACCTGGGGGAGGATGAACCACAATGTAGATTTAAGCTAAAGACATAATAATTAACCTTAGGTTACTCTAGGTCACTTTCCAAATCCTATTACACCTAGGCTGGGGAATTCCCAGACTGGTAAAATATTCCCTCCTTCCCCAGGTGTAGCAGTTGTTTGGGATAGAATTAAGCATGGGATAACACCCTTAATAAGTGCTTGTCCTTGTCCTTTTTCCTAGGTGGAGAAATTGCTTGAGGCAGCACCAAAGCAGGGCACCCTTGTCCCTAGAAGAGCCAGAGATCCTATCTACCTACCTAACATTTCCCACTCTGTATTCTAGAGGCCCAAATCACTGGGTAGGGGCATCAACTCATCTGGCTGCTTCCTACTGAGTGGGCATGATGATCCCTATTAGGGTGGCCTCTTGCAGGTTCTCCAGGGGTCTCTCCAGGGACTTCAGTGTATGCCTTCAGATTGTTATAGGTGTGAGGAGGAGGTAGGTACTGGGGCTGGCAGAGAATGTAGGACCATCTGTAGCTTGATGGCCTCCAGATGGGATGACAAAATTCATGTATGCAGTGAGAAATAGGATAGGGCCCTGACCATAAGTACGAGTAATATAAATGAGAAAAGTGTCCTGGGCCACGTTACTAAGTGAATATGGCCCCAGAGGGTACTACGGGTTGTGAGGACTTGGGAAAAGACTGGATCTGTTGGATTCTTGTAACCATCTGAGTGTGGATGCCCCAAATGTGAGACAGTGGAATGTTGTTCAATAGTAAGAGATTTCCCCATGTTTCCCACATCATTGGTTGGATAAAGCCCCATGACTTAGTGGACAGGCATATCCAGCAGGTTTGGTTGAGCCTGAGGTATATGTGGTTTGGTTTGCCAGGACAAAAAGTGTCTCATCCATGGGTAAATAGTTTTCACTACTAATCTGAAGGAAACACAGCAGGAGAAGTCTTGTTGAACAGGTCTGGAGATCCTCCAAGGGAGTACACGAGTATTTGTCTCTGATGTTGGAGTCCTCATCTTTGAGCCAGATGAGTTTCATTTTGGTCCTGAGAATGATGGATCCAAGTAGGTATCCCTGGGACCATAATAGTGGTTGGGGTAGAAAGTAAGACTGGATAAGGACCTTTCCACACTTGGGTTAGCTGGGATGTGAGGGATCCATCCTTCTACTGTTTGAATACTAAGCCCCCCAGCTGACGGAGAAGACTAGGGGAAGAAGGATATATAGGCAGTAGCTTTTGTTCTTGTAATGCCTGCAAGAACTGAGCTACTTGAAGGGTGTGTTGGTGTCCAGCTGTTTCCTAGAAATCAAAATCCAAAGTGATCAGAGAAGAAGGTTGGCCATATGGCATTTCAAAAATACTCAAAGAAAAGAGGACTTTAGCCACAATGCATAAATGCAAAAGAGCCACTGGGAGAAGTTGTAACCAACTGAGTCCGGTCTCCTGGGTCATCTCACAGAGGGCGAGCTTGAGGATCTGGTTAACTTGGCCACCTGGCCTAATGACTGAGGCCTCCAGGTGCAATGCAGATAGTAAGAGATCTGCAGGGCCCTGGAGACTCTCTGTACTACCTGTGAAGCAAAGGCAGGACCGTTGTTGCTCTGTAAGAACTGGGTAAGGCCAAAAGGAGTATGATGTCCTCCAGAAGTCTTAGGGAAACTTCAGTGGCCTTTTCAGTCCTGTAAGGGGGAAAGCTTCAACCCAGCAAGTAAAAGTGTCAGCAAACACTAATAAGTAGTTGAATCCTCTATAGGGAGGCATTTGGGTGAAATCTACCTGCCAGCCCTTGCTGAGTTAGGTCCCTTTTCATTGCACCAGAGAGGCAAGTCTTGCCCTCAAAACCTCTTGAGGATTATTGGTTTGGCAGATAGAGCAAAGTGAGCTGACCTGTTTAATAGTGGAAGCTTAGTAAAGGGAGAAACAAAATGTTCCAGAAGATGTCTAAGTGACTTTGGGCTGAAGTAGGTAGCATTATGAGTGGCTTCTGCCAAGTTTTTGACTTTAGCTAGTAATAGAGGTTTCCTTTAACCATCCAGATGAGCTCAAGCAGTACCCTTGAGTCAACCCATCAGATATTTCTGAGGTGGAATAAACTGGAATAGGGACAGTGGGATTAGAAGGAACTAGGGCTCCAACTAGGTTAGAAAACACTTCACCCAGGGCTGCCTGTTTGGCAGCCGTATCTGCAGCCCAATTTCCTTGAGCTATTAGATCAGCTGTCTATTGATGTCCCTTACAATGGACAACTGCCACTTCAGCTGGTTCCTGAATGGCCTCTAAAAGTGCATGAATCTGTTGCCCATACTTAATTTGTGTTCCTGGAGTGGGAAGGAATCCTCGCTCTCTCCAAAAAGATACATGGGCATGTAACACTAAATAAGCATATTTAGAATCTGTATAGGTGGTCACTTATCTTTGGCTAACTGGACAGCTTGGGTTAGGGCTGTAAGTTTAGCTAATTGGGCAGATGTGTTTGCTGATAAAGCCTGAGCCTCCACCACTTCTAGCCTCTCGGTCACTATCGCGTTGCCTGCATGCCGTTCCCCATCCTTAACAAAACAGCTGCCATCAGTAAACCACTCATGGGCTTGAGGGATGGGGACTGGGGATAGATCCTGCCCGGGGCAGGTAGTGGGGGAGCATAATCTCTTCACAGTTATGCACTAGCCTGCCTGGTTTCCGTATCTTCTCTTCTGGGAGAAGAGTGGCGGGGCTGGGTCCCTAGCAAGTCTCAAATTTTAAGTCAGGGTTTTCTATTAACACAGCCTGAAATTTTAATAAAGGGCTATCTGAGATCCATTTTGTCGCCCCCTCCCTGGAGGAGCTCAGAGACCGGGTGGGAGGTTCCCACAGTGAATTTAGTGGCCTCTGGTAAGAGTAAAGATATGGCTGCTATCACCCTCAAATAAACAGCCAGCCTGCAGCCATTGGGTCCAATTTCTTTGATAAACAGGCCACTGGCTGTAACTGTGGCCCCCAAAGCTGTGTTAACACCCCCAGAGCTATTCCATATCTCTTATGAGTATATAAAAAGGTTCTCTGAGGGTACGGTAGGCCCAGGGCCGGGGCTTGGAGTAAAGCCTTTTTCAATACCTGAACAGCCTGTTTTTGTTCAGGCTCCCAAATTAGAGGTTCCTTATTGGTGTTTTCTTTTAGGCTTTTATAAAGGGGCTTAGCCAGAAGCCCATAATTAGGTATCCAACTTCAGCAGAACCCCGTAAGTCCAAGAAAAGAGCACAAAAGGGGCCGAGTGGTGGGTTCAGTAGGCAAACTATGGCCTGAATGTGCTCCAGGGACAGCTCTTGCTGTCCTGGGGTGGGAACAAACCCCAGGTAGGTCAACTTAGATTGAGCCAGTTGGGCTTTGGGACTAGACACCCTGTACCCACTGACAGCCAGGAATCACAGGACTTGAATGGCGTGTTCCCGCACCGCCTCTAAGCTCGGGGAGCAGATGAGTAGGTCATCGATGTATTGAAGCACCACACCCCACTGGAGCTTGCCACCTAGATCTTTCCCCAAGGCCTGGCCAAAAAGATGAGGGCTGTCCTGGAACCCCTTGTGGCAACATTGTCCAGGTTAATTGGTGGGGTGTGCCATGCAGAGTTGCCTGTTAAATAAATTTTGGCAGTCAGGGTGGAGAGGGATGCACAAGAAAACATCCTCTAAGTCCAATACACTGTAATGTGTGGTCTCTGGGGGAGTGTTGCCTAGTAATGCATAAGGATTGGGCACCACAGGGTGCAAAGGCACCACTGCCTCATTGACTGCCGTTAAGTCTTGCACCAATTGGTAAGTACTGTCCTTTTTCCAGATAGGTAAAATAGGGGTGTTACAAGGAGAGCAAGTAGGAATAGGTAGTTTTTATTATAAAACAAAACAGGTCTGTCTCTGCAAGTGGGGAGAGAGAGAGACTGACTTACTGGCTCTTTCTGGGAATTCTCAAGTTATTTCCTTTTATTGGCCTGGTCAGGGGAAGGGCTTTCAGGAGGTGTGGGAAGTTACCAAAAGATTAACAGGTGTTCTTAAGGTTGTATCTGCCTATGCAAGCTCCTTCTCTAAAAGCCCTACCTGGAGAAGGATGAACTACATGTAGATTTAAGCTAATGACATAATTAGCCTTAAGCTACTCTAGGTCACTTTCCAAATCCTATTACACCTAGGCTGGGGAATTCCCAGATTGGTAAAATGTTCCCTCCTTCCGCAGGTGTAGCAGTTGTTTGGGATAGAGTTGAGGATGGGGCAACACGCATAAGTGCCCGCTCTTGTCCTTCCCTTCTTCCCCTGGCCCTAATGATATCCCAACACGTGCCAACCCTGGTTACTGAACGGACAAGGCATTTTACCATTCATTGTATTGGAGCAAGATTATGTGGGGTAATTGCTCAAGGCAGCGCCAAAGCAACCTCTAGAAGAGCTGGAGGTCGTTGCTATCAGTCTAACAACTTCAGCTCTGATTTCTCTCCAGACATGTTCACAGGATGATGTATGGGCAGTGTCTGTTTTGACCCTGGTTTCTCATACCTTCCCCCAAGATTCATACGCCTGGGCTCCCAGGTCTCTGGCTCTTCCCTATGCTGCCATGGGACCATACCCTTGGGATCCTCTTCAAGGTACATAGATAAGTATTTACAGTGGCCCAACCTTCAGCTGACGGCTTTCATTGATCTGATGGTTTATTACCCATTGGTTATGGGTGCTCTAAGGACGTGGGCATGTAAGTGTTTCAATCACATGTAAAGGGCATGGGCGGTGATCCTGAACCCAAATGCCTGCAGTTCTGACTACCCTCCACCCTACTCGGAGGGGCCCCTGGGAACAGGCTGTTTGACTGATTGAAATGCAAACATCTGTTCCTTTTGTCGCCTGTACCTTTCCTTCTGCAATTATAGAGACAGTAGGAAAAAGACAGTTAATAAAGCAATAATTTTAATAATCCGAGTTATAGGGGATCTTCTCCACTGTGTCCTAGGTGTGAAAAGTCTCTGGCTTGGCCCCAGGATACCCTTAGCTTGGCCCCGTAGTCAAGCCCCTCAGGGAGCCCGTCCCCCTGGATGTTATCCCACCCTGGAGTATGTGTGCAGACAGCTCTGAGTGACTCCAAATATCTCACGCTTGACGTGTCAGGCCATGTTCCCAGGCATTGGCGTGTGCAGCTGGGGTTCTGATTGCTGTGGCTGACTTCTTCCCATATGGTCAGCCCTGAGTCTGACCAGATAAAAGCCCTCCCACAGTGCGTCCACCCTGGGCCTGTGTGGTTGGGCTGGTGAATGTTTATCCAGCTGTGAGAACATTCAGTGTGGTTCAATGTACTAAGGAAACGATGAAAAAATCAGATATACCCATCACATAATCTTGCTCCAATACAACAAATGGTAAAATGCCTTGTCCATTCAGTACCCAGGGTTGACACATGTTGGGATCTCATAGGGCCGGGTGAGTCCTGGGGCTAAGAGGTGTCTGGACCATCCAGAAAGTCACCCCTGGTGTCCAGTGAGCAGCTCTGCAGTGACAGGTGCTTCCTCAGGTTTCATCCAGAACATTCTCATTCATTCTAGCTGCTCCATCCTCTCAGGATAATCCCACAGCTGGAGTCAAATCTTCTCAGCCCAGTTGGAGAGACCGAGTCCACTGCAAGCACAAGTTGTTGCAGGCTGCCCGGTAGGTGAGGCCTGTCCCCAGCTCACAGCTGGCCTGAAATTCCATCAGGATGATGTGATGTGCCTGTGTGTGGACAGAGCAGAAAACCAAACCTTTCCTTTATGACCAGACAAGGAAGAGCTGCCTTGTCAGTTTCAGTAGGGCTGATACACTGACCCCAGTCCTCCTGCATGAGCCCTGCTTATAGGGACGTCTGAGGTTAAGGAGTGCTAAGGAAAGCAACATCCTCTGCCTGCCTCACAGAACCCAGAGAAGAGGGGACAGTCCTCCCTCACACCTGGGTACTGGCGTGTCCTCAGTGTGAATTCTGTGACCTACATCAGCAAGGAGCTCTTCTCTCTGACAGTTTCTCTGCTCTGGAGGAGTGTTCAGCAGGTCAGACTCTGAGTCCCTGTTTACCTTGTGGGGAGCAGGTGGTTTCTCACTGGTGACAGATTTCAATCTGCTGTGGCAGTTTCTGAAGTCAATGGCAAGAGCAGCATGTAGGAAACTCACCCCGAGGAGGTGAAGGACAGAATACTATATGCATGCTGAGAGAGGGTTGTGCCTTTGTTTTTGATGGCCTGGATATCAGAAGTTTGTTGTCCCAGAAAGTCTAGGGACAGTTTGATCACGGTCAACATCAGTACCTCCTTTTCTGGTTGTTCTGTCTGAAAAGGAGGCAGGAATGGCTCAGGGGTCTCCCATCCAAGGGGCAGGAGCTTGCTAGTATTTGCAGCCCCATGGTGGGGAGAGCTGGGCCTGCCATGCTCCTCAGGGCATAAGCATGAGCCAGAGCTCTCTTCTGTGACATGGAAACAGCTGCTGGTCTTTCTTGCCACATCTGGGACCCTTTTGGACCTGTACTTGCAGATGGTGATTGGGGAGGTGGTTCAGACACAAGAACAAGGGCTTCCAACAGGGAGTATGGAGAGGTTCAGCTGTGTGTGAGAGAGAACTGGCTGGGAGGCAGCACACCTCTCGCTGAGCAGTGACCTCTGGTGCTGTGTTGACCAAGAATAGCAATTCAGGAACAGGGACCTGGTGGTCCACTCTGAGATGTGACCCTCTCCTAGTCTTAGCCTGTCTGGGGTGGAGAAGGTGAAAATGCTTCCTGCTGTTCCAGTGGATCCACTGGGTTGTCAAGAGATAGCAACAGCTTAAGAAATATTCCCACCTTTTTACGTTATCTGAAATAATTGATGTGACAGGTGCCATATCTTAGCTGGTGGTAGAATGAAGAAAGGAAGTTATTTGGGCCCACAGAATACTTTGTGGGAAAGTCTTTAATTTCATAAACTAATCAGTATCTATTTTTTGTTTTGTAAATTCTAGTATGTCTTCAATGGCATTTAGGCCCACACATTTCAAATTTAATTTAAATGAACACATTTAGTAATATATTCAATGTTTATATCTGGATGCTATGAGAATGACAGTATATTGCCTTTTATTTTTTCTTGAACAGGGTTCTCTGGGTAGGAATAGTTATGAGGACTTTTACGTGAAATATGAGGTACATCAGTGTGTTATTCTGATACCCTTCAAAGTAGATCATTAAATTTTGACAGGTTTTGCATTAATTTCTTATTTTTGCGTCAAGAGCACCAAGTTATATGCATAAAACACACTTACCTCACCTTACCGGGGTGGAGATCAAGTTTGGAGTTGGTCTCACTCAGACAAAACGAAGGTGCTGGCACGGTTGGTTCTTTTCTGGCTTCTCTAGAGGACAAGATGCTGCCTTGACTCATCCTCCCCTCAGCAGCCTCCTGTGTTCCTTCACTGTGGCCCCTGCACTGGCATCAGAGGGAGTGACGTCCCTCAGCTTCAGAGCTGGAGAGTCTTGACATCTCTGGGATTCTCCTTCCCCCTCTGCCTCCTCCTACTTTCTCACTTGAATCACCTTTGTGATGACAGGGACCCCTGGACAGTCCAGGATGGTCACGGCACCTTAAAGTCAGGTGACCAGCAATGCAAACTAGATCTGTCCCCCGTGCCATGCCACAGAACATGTCATAGGCTCTAAGGATTAGGACATGGGAATCTTAGGTCATTAACCTACCCATGGTGTTCACTACCTTATTTGGAAGTGATCCAAGGAAGCCTGAAGGAGGGAAGTTGAATTGGTGACAGAGTGGAGAAGGCAGCTACTGAAGGGTTGGAATGAGCTGGTCACTTGCAGAGGTGACTGGGGCTCCATCCTGCTGGGGACCCTGGAGGAGCCATGAATAACGCAGCCCAGAATGTCCCTCTGGGGTGATGAGATTCTGGCCATCGACTATCACCCCCATCAGCTGTGTTCCTAATAGTTATTCCCTAACCCTGAAGGAATGAGTCCCTCTGCCCTGCTGGGGTGTGGCCCTGCATGACAGCAAGTGGACCTGCAGAGTGAGGGTGTGGCCTGGGGCAGCCCAGTCACTGCAGTAGACTGTCCCCTGCCTGGGTCTCCCCCAGCAGAGGAGGGAGGGGCTCAGTGCCTGCTGCAGCACAGAGCTCCCTGCTGTGTCTTCTGGTGACAGGGACTTGATACCTCTCCTGACAGAGAATCTTACACATTCTTGCATCTCAGCCTTGTCCAGTCTCTCTCTCGGAATGTCGTCTTTCATTAAATACCACAGGATGGAAATAGAGATGAGAATTAAAAATGGAGATGAAGTTTATATTCAAAGGATGACTTGTCTTTTTAAACCTCATGCTTTTTCCCACACAAAATAGGTTAGACTGTGATTAAAGAGCTAAAACATCTGCCTCATGTCAGATCCCTGGTACATGTCATGTGCTATTGGGATAACAGTTGGAGAAGAAACTTACACTCCTTCCTTCATTGGGATTTGATGTAGGTTATGAAGTTAGATTTCCACACCTGCCAGAGTATTGTAATGTAGGTCAACTATTGCTCTCCCTTGTTAGAAACCGAATGTGGTTTAGGGTTGAGTAGGATCTAAATTATTTTAACGTTTTCTTGTGCTAAGGTGTCCTTCCACCCTCTATTTAAGCTTTTAAGAAGAGCTGGCATCTCATTTAAATTAGAGCAATTAATTCTCTTTTGGCAAAAATTTATTCCTTCTTCCTCCAACACTGCATGTTTTTCTGCTCCCTTGGTGTAGTGACTCTAGCCAACAGTGTTGTGTCCAGTTAAAACTCTTAAGGTTCCATGAGAAGGAAGAACGAGATCCTTTGCAACCCTTCTCTCCCTTGCAGACCCTGGCAGGCCTAACCCAGGCACCTGGATCCACAGCAGCCTGTGCTGTCTTCAGGAGGCAGCTGCTGGCAACCTGTTGGGTTTTGGTTTTGTCTCTTTGTGTATGTGGCTTTTGACTTCTATTCCAGCCAGTGCTGGACACAGCCTAGCTTGTCCTTTGACCCATGTCTGCCTGACAGTGGTGTTCTGTGTCCATAGCAGGGTCAATTTCAAGCCAGAGTATTTGGAATGGTCCTGGTGAGGTTTCTTACCACTTAACTAATCTGGTTCAGAGATTCACTGCATTTTACCCCTGAGGATGTTCTCCTGGGTGTGGATTACATGGGTATTATCTATCCTATCATGGGCCTGGGTCACCCAGGCCTTTCCCCCCAGGCTCCCAAATCCATGGCCTCAGGTCTCTGGTGTTCAGCCTTCTGTACCATGGGATCTCATTGATAAGGTAAAGGGTATAGCTTAAGGGCCCTGAGATGTCCATGATGTACGTAGGACAGGCAGTCCTATGTCTGACCAATTGTTTTCCCCTATTCTGGATCTTAGGTTGAGCTCCAAACATGGTTGTCCTTGGTCTTAACACAGTCTGTCCTCTTTATGGAACCAGTCCTGATTTTCTTTCTTGGGGTGACTTGGTTGAAAGTAAAGTATTTGACTAGCTCAGGAAACTTCTTCCTCATGTGTTTCAATGATACATAACCAAGGCCTGTAGAGGTCTGGCTTTAGGATAAGTCGCATGGCAGGTGCCCATGACTGGTGTGGCAAGTCAGTCCCATCTTTGATGACTGGGTGGTTCTCCTTGTGATGGCTTCTGTAAAAGTTGTTGGGTTCTACCTTTATGTTGTTCCATCTGAAAATCTTAATGCTGCAGCCTTAGTTATTTAAAGTCTTGCCCAGAAGGGAAAATAAGATATAGTGTATCTGGATGCTGGTAGGGGTATAAATTTATTTCAGGATAGCCTAGGTCAGGAATACAATACTGAATGTTCTAGGTCTGTTTTTTAGTGGTCACAAAAACCAATTATTATGTAGTCCTGAATTCCTAACTTTATCTGGATTAAAATCTATGTTCTAATTGATAAGGATTATATAGTATATTTATGGAAATAAATTATTTGCTAAATACATAATGCAGAAGACTATCCAATTATCTACTTTTTCTTATGATGTCAGTGACTCACAGTTGGATGAGCTGTGTGAGGAGAACAGGGTCATTGAAGCATATGCCTAGGGCTGTGGGGGTACAGTGAACCTAAATTCCTGAAAGTCCTGTACCCCTCCCTATGTGGTGGGGGAAGGGAGGAAGTGAAAGGCAGATGTTTGAAAGATTGAAGCCAATACTATTCCATGCCCTCGTCCTGCTCGAAGGCTTTCTGTTTCCTGTAGTCATCAGGAATCTTCCTGTGAGATTCAGCCACATTCACTCTAGTGTTTGTCCCACATATTTTTATAAGGTGCTATCTTTTGGCTAAATATTCCCATCTGTCTTATGACTTCATATTGATACTCTGTTGGTCTAATATCTGTCCCCACATCTTTGAGGATGCCAACTCTATATACTTCAATTTATTGGTCTTATTTAATTTTCTTCACTGAATAAAGTTGCTTTCTTAAATAGATGATACCCCTTCAAATGACTAGTCTCTGTCCTGTGGGTTCCTGTAGTGGCTATAAAACCTGTCCATATGTATTGGTGGATAGAGTCTGTCAAACACTCTATTCTCTAGCTGGCTGAGGGGACATCCACCAAGGTTGAAGGTCATAATGTATATCAGTATTTCCTCCAAAGCTGTGACATCTCAGGTGCCACTGCTAAAACTTTCCCAGAAGAATCTGAATGCTTGAGTTGGAGCCAGATGTCCCCTGTAGTTTATCTCTCGATGCCTTTGGAACGATAAAAATATGATTGCAGAAAGGTTGGGGGCAGTGGTCTTCACTGACAACATTGTGTCTTCTCTGGGCAGCCAGGGCTCATCTGAGATACGTGGAGCTGAATTCTGAGGTCTTTGCATTCCCATGGTGTCATGCTGCTTCAGTCACCTGACACTTAGCCCAAAGCTGTGAGCCAGGGACATTTTATGGGTGGAAGAGGCAGCTATTGGTCATGCCTTCCAAGCACTCTCCTTGGTCTGGCTTTTTCTCATAGGTGCTTTTCTGCTGGCATTGGGTAAGCGACCCTGGAGGATTAACAAACGATGCTAGGGCTTTTTCTAAAAAGAATTTCCATCCTAGCGCTTCTTTCACAGCCAGCTACTTGCTAGTTCACAAATGGACTGTTGGTCAGCAGAGCAGCCAGGACATGTGAAACTCTCATCCCTCGTAATAAGCAAACTTATGAAAAGCAGGGAGCTCCCTGCCCAGCTGGGAAGTCTGAGGACTCACACGTTTTTTTCTCTGGCAGTAACGCTGGTGAGAATTCAACCAGTGGACTTACTGAGTCATCTTTGTCCTCAGGGATGAGCCCATGTGAGTCCAGGATGCTTGCTGAAGAGGTGCATCAGTTCAGCCAGGACAGTTTTGCAGAGCAGTATCAAGTTGCTATTCATTTCCAAGAACAGATTTCTGAACTTGTAATTGCTTTCTTGTGTGCAATGTATATATTCTAGATTTTTCTTCCTTAGGAAACAGAGCTATAAGCCTGTTTGTGCCAGGATGGATGGAATTGATTAGAGTTAAAATATGCAGAGACTTCATTATGACAGCCTACCATTGAAGACCACTCAATGTAAGGTCCTTCTAGTTTTATTTTTTTTAATTGATCTTTGCTGGCATCTCATTAGCCACCCAACATTTATGGGCTTGTTAAACTACTCTCACTTTGGGTTTCCATCTTCATTACTTGTCTCTTGTTCCTGGATCCTATGGCTGGTGACTGGTCTCCTTGGTGTTGTGACACATGGAGGATGACAACTAGTCTTCCCTTGGTATAGGGTGAAGAAAATCTTACAGTAAGAATTAACTAGAAGATTGTAGCCACCCCGCCTTGCTCTCTGAAATCATCAGTAGCAGATTACTGTCCGCAGCTTCTATGTGAAGGTAGTGATGGAATGGGGGCTCGGGTCCCTTCAGCAGGAATGTAAGAGCAGCGAGCTCATTCCCAGCCCCTACATGTCACCAGTACCCCCTATCCCTAGAGTGGTCTCCTGGAACACTCATGGTCTGAGTGATGTTCAATACCTGGCTCCCAGGAAGTCTCGCAGTTATTGTGGGGAAAACCCAGGTTTAGAAGACACTCAATAGATTATATGTCACTCAAAGATGCGATGTATCGGACACACAGGTGCTTGTCTGAGTCTTTCTGCTGAAAAGACACGTTCTTGAAAATCCCAATGAGAGGAGTTTGTTGTAGGAGCAGATCCAGGTTAGCCTCAGAGAACATGGCTGGTTGTCTGTTTGTTGCAGTCACCAGCATCTGGAGATTCACTGCTCAGAAGATGGGGGTGTGTTGGGAGCAGTGAGATGACGTCTTGTTTCAGATCATCCCATGGGCTCAGAGGTGGAACCTAGAGTCTAAACTGTTTCCTCTCATGTGCCATTGGATGTCAGTCCTCAACTAGTTAGAGAACGCTTAAGTCTCTTGTGTGTCTTATGCTTTAAGAAGGACTGTACTGGAATGTACCACCACCTTGGGTGCTCACCCGTCTCTCTGCCATTTTAGATTATTGAAGGAGCATTTCATGGAAAACTCACCCATGCATACAGTGGCAAGTTAGCACTAATGATAAGTTGTATTTTTCCTCATCATGTGGATATAGCTGTTTGCTTTCACCAGTTTTTACCCTACCTGCTAACCTTAAAGGTACCTTGGTGACATTACTACTGTTTTAAAAGGGTCTCCCATGAAATAGTATGTAGAGAATTTTATGCTTTAGCTTCCTAATTGATCTTGGAATTCTGCTTTGGTTGAAACAGCAAAGGTGATGACTCCACACGTTAGGCTGACTTGAACCTTCTGAGAGGATGTCATAAGGATCATCCATGTCAGAAGAACCAGGTTTTGATTGTAGATGTTGATTCTGTGTTGGGGACTCAACAATACTGAAGTTGGGATCTGTGGAGGTTGAGAGCTGAGGCGCTTCAGGCATGGAAGATCGAGACTTCACATTGGAGATGCTTTAGTTACAAGTGTTATGGAAAATTGTTTCTTTTTCTGGTTTTTCTTCGTATTATGAAACAAATCTTGTAGTGGTTGAAGGCATGTTATCCCTGGGGTGACACAGTTTCCTTCCACTGAAGCATCCTACTCAAGGATCACATGTTTTACCACTTGTGCCTCTTGAGAAACTGCTGCAAATATCAACTTGATATTTTAAAACACTGAAAGTAGAAAGTGAGTGTGGTCTTGAGTGCCCAGGTGGGACCTGGAATCAAGTGACAGGAAGAAAGTTTTCATATCTTTAAAAGCCTGTGCTCCATGGAGGTATGAAGAAGAGGTGGCAATGGCTAAATTTAGAGTAGGTGTGCCCTTCTCCAGATCCTTGAGACGAAGCTCAGAATAATTGGGGATATGGAGGAAATGATAGTAGTGTCTGGGGAGGGGGCGAAGCTTTGTAAGCTGCTGTTTGGAAGCTCAACCCACTGTACTTCAGGGGGCTTATAATTATATTTTTCTCCTCTTAGTGTTTGTGTCTGTCCCAAAGTAGGTATCTGGTTCCTCAGTGATGTGTAAACAGGTACATGCTACCTTCCGTGATCTTGCCTTTAGTTTATAAAATCTGTATGACCCAGGACCCTTCCTTGGTTTGATCAGTATGGTCTGCAGCCTTGCAGAGTCTTCCTTAGTGAATAAATAGGTGTGTGAAGACTTATCTTGGAGTCCTACCTGCACTCAGAAGGATACGCCTCAAGGTCTTTGAGTTTCAACAGCCCCAATCCTGTGTTTGGGGCAGATACATCTTGGAAGTGATTCCAGAAAACTCAGCGTGGAGTGGTGCAAGGTAGGGTAGGGAAGGCAGCCAAAGAGTGGGCAGAGCATTGAGCTGGTCACCTCTAGGCTGTGTGTGGCTCAGTCCTGCTGGGAATGATTGAAGGGACCACATCGAATGTATCTCAGAATGTCCCTCCTAGGAAACAAGGGTCCTTGGCTTCACCAACTCTGTCTACCCCATAGTTTGAGACCTGCCTGCTCTCTGCACTGTTGAGAAGGCCCTTTGTGCTTGAGGCTGAGCTGACGTGGGAGAACGTGGAGAGCTCCAGGACAGTAACCTTGAGAGGCCACAGCAAAGGGTCCCAGTGGGATGGGGCCACAGGCATGGTGCTGTCTCCGCAGCTGTTGATAACAAGGGGTTTGGGGGATGTCACTGAGCTCTCTTTCCTCTGCCACACTGGCCCATACTTTCCCGAAGAATCCCAATGCTCCTGGGGTTCCCTTTTACCAGGACAGGGATGGTGTCATTTCTTCAGCAGAGGCTGTCCAGCTTCCATACCTGAAGACGCCGACACACGTCATCCTGCGCTGGTCCTCACCTTCTCCTTTAGCCTGTGGGTTCTAACGTAGGCTGGCCTGGGAAGTGGCATCTTCTCCTTTGAAACTGCCAGGTCTGAACGTGAGGAAAGAGTGAGGTGTGCTTGCGACCATGGTCCTGTGTGAACGGCGACGTCTGACCCTGGCTCAGGGCTGATTTAGGGATAGGTGATGGAACAAGGTGAGGGCTCCACCGCTACTTTGCTTTCACTTTGCCAGTAGGTGTCTGTATAATCCCCATCACGCTGACCCTCATGGTCACAGCCAGGACGTCCTTTAACTTGTCTGCCTGGTACTTTTGCTCCTTGTGTGTCATAAGGAGCCTTTTCCCTTCCCTGAGTATTCGAGATAGACCATGCGAGGTGTCTCGCCATCTGATTGCTTTGAAAGAGACTTCAGCCCTGATTTCTCGTTAAACATGTCAGCAGGCTATTGTTACCTGGACAGTGTTTATTTTGACCCTGGTTTCTCAAACCTTCCCCAAAGAGTCTCACATCTGGGCTCTCAGATCTCTGGCCCTTCCATACGCTGCCATGCGGTCATCCCCTGGGATTGTCTTCAAGGTGCACAGACCAGTATTTAAAGTGGCAGAATCTTCAGGTGATGGTCGTCTTCGATCTTTTGGTTTATTTCCCTTTAGTTCTAGTTCTGTCTGAGAATGAGAACACATAGATGTTAGAACCACATGGGAGGGGCATGGAGCTGACCCTGAACTCCAATGCCTGAAGTCCTGACTACCCTCTGCCCTGCTCTGAGGGGCCCCTGAGATTGGGGTATTTCATGGAAATGCAAACATCTCCCTTTTGCTGATTGCACCTTACCTCCTGCAATTATGCAGACAGCAGGAACACAAGAGGTGAATAAAGCAGTGCTTTTAATAATCCAGGTTATCAGTATTCCTGCCCCTGATGTCCCAACATGTGAAGATTCTCTGATCTGACCCTGGCTTCCTCCCAGGTGACTGTCAAGTCCCATGTGGGGCCGACCCCATTCAAGGCTGCCCCACCACAAAGAATGTGGCCTGCTCTGAGTTACTCCCTCAAATCTCTCAACATATCAGGCCATGTCAGGAACATGCAGCTGTGATTCCAGTTGTTGTGGTTGACCTGCTCCTGTAAGGTCAGCCCTGAGTCTGACCAGACAAAGGCCCTCCCACAGCGTGTCCACTTTGTGCCTGTGCTGTCAGGCTGGTGAACATTTATCCAGGCTGTGAGAACTGCCAGTCTGATCCAACATTCCGAGGAAATTGTGACAGAATCTGATATACCCTTCTTCATATGAAGCTACCTCAATACCATGGATGTTAAAAATCTTTTCTGTTCAGTAACCAGTGGTAACACATGCTGGAATTTCATAAGGGCCAGGTGAGTCCTGGGGCTCCTTCCAGAGAGTTGCCCAGCATCCAATGAGCAGCTCTGCAGTGGCAGGTGCCTCCTCAGGATTCATCTTGAACACACTCATTTCTTCAGGCTGCTCCATCTGCCCGGGGCAATCCCACAGCCTGAGCTGGCAAAGTTCTTAGCAGCCAAGTTTTGAGATAGTGTCTCACTGTCAAGACAACTCATTGCAGGCTGCCTGCACTGTGAGACCTGTACTTTCCCCACTATCTGGCCTGGAATTCCATTAGGCCAGAAGTGAAGACCAAACCCTTCTTGTCTGATAGGAAGAGGAACAGATGCCTTGTCATTTCTAATAGGGCTTATACACCGACCACGGTCTTTGTGTTGGGGCCCCACTCATGGGGGCATCTAAGGTTAGGAAGCACTAAGGAAATGTGATGTCTTCTGCCTACATTGTAGACCCCAGAGAAGCGGGGAGGTACTCCTCCCTCATGCCTGGGTACTGATGCGTCCTCAGTGTTAGTTATGTGACCTGTGTCTGCATGGAGCTCTACTCTTTGATTATCTTCTCAGGAATGTTCAGATTAGACTCTTGAGTCACTGTTTACCTTGTAAGGAGCCGGCCATCCTGGTGAGCAACTTATATCTGCTCTGCCAGTTCTCAAGTCAGTAGTAGGTATGTTATCTTGGAAGCTCACCAGAGGAGGAGGAGGACTGCCTATAGAATACACGGTGCGGGAAGCATCTGCCTTTCTCTTTTGGTGCCTTCAGTATCAGCAGAAGTCGGTGTTCCAGAAAGCCTGGAAACAATATTGGTCACCTTTTTAACAGCACCTTCTCCTCTGGCTAAGAAGTGCTCAGTAGTCTCATCCAAGGGGCAGGATTCTGAAGTCATTCCCACCCCCATGGTGGGGAGAGCTGGGCCTGCCAGGCTGCTTGGGCAAAAGCCTGAGCCAGAGCTCCCTTCTGTGATGTGGAAGCTGTTGCTAGTCATGCTTGCCAGGTCTGGGACCCTTTGAGATTTGTACTGCAGGTGGATTTCTGCAGGCTGGGTTGAGGGGGTGGGGAAGGTGGTTCAGACAACCAGGACAGAGGCTGCCATTAGGGAAGGGTGGAGAATATTCAGAGCTATGTGTGAAAGAGAACTTACTGTCAGTGCTCAGTGAGAGAGGTGCTGCTGCTGCTGGTTTCTGGTGCTGTGCTGACCTGCAATTCATGTACGGCAGGGACCCTCTGAACTGTGACCCTCTCCTAGTCTTAGCCTGTCTGGGGTGGAGAAGGTAAGAATGCTTCTTGCTGTTTTAGTGTATCCACTTGTTTGTCAAGGGAGAGAGACATTTCGGGAAATATTTTCATTTTATGTTGTCTGGAATAATGGGTATGTGACAGATGTCATGTCTTAATTGGTGGTAGAATCTAGGAAGGATCTAGGAAGGAAGTTATTTGGGCCCATAGAATACTTTGTGGGAAGATTTCTAATTTTATATTTAGTTTTTTCATAGTAAACAAAAAATATCTTTTGCTATAGAAATGTTTGTGGCATTTATACCTATACTTTCCAAATTCAAACTAAATGAACACCTTTAATGTTTTCAACCTCTCTACACTGAGATGCTACAAGAATATGACACTATTTTTATTGCCTTTAATTTTTTATTGAGTTCCTAGGGAAAGAGTAGTTATGAGGACTCATGGACATCAGTGACCTACTCTGGATCACCCTGAAAATGGAACATAAAAATTTTGGACAGATCATGCATTAATTTCTTATTTCTGCTGTAAGAAATGAGCACCAAGTTAGGGATTTAAATACAACAAGTTTACTTTACAGTGGTTGAGTTTAATAGTTTGGAATTGGTCTCTCTTAGACAAAATCAAGGCGGTGGCATGGTTGGTTCTGTTTTTCTAGAGGACAATCTGTTTCCTTAACTCACCTACCTTTTAGCAGCCTGCTATATTCTTTGACAATAGCCCCCTTTTTGGCGTCAAAGGGAGGGACTCATAGCTGGGAGTGCATCTTAAACTCTTTGTGACTCTCCCTCCCTCCCTTTCTACTTTCTCACGTTATTCACCTTTTTGATGACAATGTTCCCAACCCTCACCCTGAACAATCTGGGACCATCTCTATACCTTAAGGTCAGCTGAGTAGCAACAGCCTGCATCTCTGGTCCTTGAGCAACTGGTGCTCTTTTTGGTTGAGAAGAATTTATTCCATTCTCCAACGTTCCACGTTTTTCTGCTGCCTTGAATTCTAGTGATGCTAGCCAGTGTCACACTGCCTCCCATTTATTAATATAATTCTTAGTGTTAAATAAGACATAAGAAGATGCTTGGAGCCCTTTCCCTGCTTTATAGTCTCCAACAGGACTACCCCACGTGCCTGGGGCCACCAGACCCTGCGCTGGCCTCTAGCGGAAGCTGCTGCCAAGGATGTTTGGCTTTGACATTGCCCACTTCTTTATATAGTGTTTGACCACCATCATCTCAGCCTCTGCTGGACACAGCCTGGGTTATCTTGTCAACCTTGTTTGTAGGACACTGTAATTCCCTATATCCTCTTATGAAAGTTATTCCCTAGCCAGAGTATTTGGAATGGTCCAGTGAGGTCTTATCACCTAACTGCTCTGGATAGAGAGTCATTCCATTTTACTCCATGGGATGTTCCACTGAATGTGGATTATTTGGGAAGTATTTATGTGGGCCTGGAGTGCCATCATCCTTTCTGCCAGGTTCCCACAGTCATGGTCCTCAGACTTCAGGTGGTCAGTCTTCTCTGCATTGTGTTCCCTTTGTTAACATCAAGAGCTGATTACGTAACCAGCACAGTCACTGCTGTGCGCAGGCCTAGCCCACGGAAGATCCCACCTGTGATAGACAAAGTATGTGTCCCTCTGCCCTGCTGAGCTTTGGTTCAGCTCCACACATGGTTCTCTGGAAGGTCTAGACACAGGTGTGTCATCTTTATGGAATAACACTGATCTTCATTGTTTGAATTTGATGGAAACTTGAGAAATTTGTCCACTAGGAAAACTCCTTGCTTGTTGACTTAGGATATAGAACTAGGTCTTGGCCTTCTGGCCCCATGACAGTAGTCACAGAGCAGGTGCATATGACAGGTGTCCCACGTCATTCTTTTGTGATTGGGTAGTATCCTCTTGGGTTGCTTTCTGTTAAAGTCGAGTTCCATTTTGAGTTTGTTTTCTGTGAATCTCAGCCTTGAAGTTCTGCATTCAAGGTTTGTCTAGAACTGAAAATAAGCCTAGATATTAGCGTTTTCTGAACCTGGGAGGCATCTAGCATGATTTGGGCTTGACTAGATGGGAATTCAAAACTGCGTATTCCATGTCTGTATTTAGTGCTCAGAAAAGCCAATTATTTTGATGCCCAAAATTCTCAATGGAATCCGAACCAAATCTGCATTCAAATTGGTAAGAATATTTTACAGTTCTGAAAATTATTTTCTAAACATACAGAGACTAACTTGTCAGTTACCTACTGCTACTCCTTACGTCTTCCAGGACTCGGACCATCATATGAGCTGTCTGTTTGAGCAGGGTTCACAGACATTTGAACCATATGGCCAGGACCATGGAAGGCACCCTGAATCCAAGTGCTGAAAGTCCCGTATGTGTCCCTCCATGTACGTGGGGAGTCCACGAGGAGTAGCATGGGTGCATTATTGAACTGAATATATTCTGTCCCTTTGTCCTCTTTATTTTATACTTTATCTTTTCCTGATGCTTCCAGGCATTGGGAAATCTGTCTAATCTTTAGCCACATTCATTCTTATCCCATATATTTTTATGTATTACTACATTATTTGGTGAATATCTGCTTCATAAATTCATAGTTTTACATCGTTTGCCTAATGTCTGCCCCTATATTCTTAAGAATACTAGATACCTTAATATCTAATTTGATCATTGTCTCCATTGAGTATAGGCTCAATTTTCTTAAAAATTGGGCCTTTTAAGGGATTATTTTCTATGTCCTGTGGGTTCATGCTGTGCCTATTCTGCCTTAACATAAGTATATAGGATGTGCACTATTGAGAAATAATTGAATATTTAAAATATTGATTCAGGTGACATCCAGTCCATCTCTGTTGAATTACTTCTGTACTTACCTACATTCTCTCTGAAGCTGTGCTGTCCTGAGTGTTGGTCATTGATATTTCCCCATAGTAGGAAAAGCTTAAATGTTGGGAAGTTGGAGTTGAGCACTACCTGTAGGTTTTTTATAGGTGTCCTTGGCACCAATACAAATGATTTCCTAAACGAGTGGCAGGGAGAGTGCTCATCTTGGAAGACACTGTACTTTTTCTTCTGGGTAGCCAGGGCCCACCTGGAATTAATTGACCTTTTGGCCCAAAACCCTGAGCAAGAGAGATTTTCTGGGATGGAGAGGCAATTGTTGGTCATGACTTCCAGGCATTAGTCCCTTTCTGCTTTATTCTTCGAGATTTTTAAAACATCAGTCTTAGGAGATTTGAGTTTTCTATTTCTCCATATCGTCCTGTGTTAAGAAGAGGAATTCCATCCCAACCTCAACCATGCACATGATAACTTTAAACTGGTGAGAAACCATGGTTTTTGTCTGGTCATTTGGATGTAGATGCTTTCTCTCACCCATGGTTATATTCATAACTCTTCAATTTTGAAGGACATTGCCACTGTCTCATTAGGCATCTCCACTAAACAGTATATGGAGAATGTTGCATCTGTAGTGGTTTGGCCATGAGGAGCCGTGGGTGCCTGGAATAATTCTTTGGTATGAGAAGTAGCTTGTGATTTTGCACCTTCTCCAACTGGAATGGTTATAGAATTGATTAGGGGAGAGAAGATTCTTTGTCTCTTCACAAACATTGACTTCTGCAAACTTCCCTCTTTTCCATAAGAAACAATTTTCTGTGGAAGCAGAAATGAGGGTTCTATCCCTCATCCCCTAATCACTACAGACTAACCTTGAGCAAGACATTCAATATTGGCAAGTCTCACAGAAGGATGACAGGGTATGATGTGTTGTCTGCAGTGGACTTCTTCTTCAGCTGCCTGTGGTCTCATCTTCCCTGTGCTGCCTGCTCTAGGAGAGACCATAGGGGAAAGCTGACCTATGAAGTGACTGCAGAGAAGGAGCCAGCATGACTGGTACTTCTCTTGGGAGCTTATTTCAGAGGTCTGAGGTTTGATGTCGTTGGAGGAAAAAGAATATTCGGGCTCTGTTTCAGATAGATCTGTTGGTTGAAAGTAAATTAAAAGATTTGTCTAGCTAAAAAACATCCAGCTTTTTTCATTCTCATGATGAAGAATCAAGATCTGTAGCCTTCTGGCATCCCCAAAAAACATCACAGGGCATGTGCTTATGGTAGGTGTCATGAGTAATTTCTTCTCTCTTGATTGGTTGGTTTCCTCTTTTGCTGTCCTCTGTGAAAGTTGACAGGTCCCATCATGATGATATGTAATCTGGAAGTCTTAAGCCTTCAGTCCTTGTGGATTAAAAACTTTCCTGGAAGAGAGAATCGGTTATATTTAGCATTTCCCGATGCCATGAGTGGCACATTATTCTTCAGGATTGACTCAATCAGAAATATGACGCTGTTTATAACTGGTGTGTGTTTCAGTCCTCTCAAGGGTAATTATTTTAAAGTCCTGAATTATCAGTTGAATATGGATCATAATCTACATTCCAATTAATATAAATTTTTTATACTGATGGAAGTTAATTTCTAAATAGATAATATGTAAAAGAACGGATCTATTACCTACAGCTGTTCCTCATGATTTTGATAACTCAGACAGTTGAATGAGCTATCTGAGCAGAGCATGGTCCTTAGGTATTTGAACCACATGTCCATGCAGGATACCCTGAACCCCAATGCCTGAAAGTCCTGTACCTCTTTCTACCATGTACTTTGGGGCACAAAAGATGAGGGATATTTGAAAGATTGGGATGAACACATCCTGTCTCTTTATTTTAGCCTTCATTTGTTCATCCGGGCATCAGGTAATCTCCCTGTGGTCTTCAGCTATATTCATTCTATTATTCCATCTATTTTTATGCAGTATTATAATTTTTGCTAACCATGCCAACCTGTTTTATGACTTCATATTGTTCATTTGGCTAATATCAGCTCTTACATCTTTGGGGATATTGACTCTGTGTACCTTAATTTTTTATCTTAATTCCTTTGAGTATGAGTTCAGTTTTTTAGAAAGTGATAGTGTCCTTAAGGTGACTACTCTTTGTCCTTTGTGTTCTTATAGCAGCTATCTGCCTTTGCATATGTATTGGCCAAGAGGCTCTACTGAAAAATATTTCCATATTCTAATGGGCTGATGTCCAATTGGGTTGGATGCTATGCTTTACTATAGCTGGATGTCCCCCAAAGTTGTGATATCCAGGTTACTGTTCCTGAAGTTTCCCCAGAGGGAGTGAAGACTGAAATGGATGTCCCCTGGCATTTTTCTCTGTATGGATTTGGCACCAATAGAAATATTGTTGTCCCAGACAGGTGAGGGATAGTTGTCATCAGGGACAACATTGTACCTTTTCCTATAAGTAGCCAGAGACTGTCTGGGGACATGGAGAATTCTGAAACAATTGTAGCCCCATAGTGTCTCACTGCTGCACTTAACTGACCCTTAGCCCATAACTTTGATCCAGAGACCTTTCTTTAGTAAAAGAGATAGCAGTTAGTCATGGCTTCTAGTCATTAGCCCCTTCCTGGTATATTCTTAGTGATGCTTTTCTGGGCATAATGGCTCAAAGGTCCTGGGGGGATGGTTGTAATAAGAGGAAGATAATACTAGCTGCCTGCTTAAAAAAAACAAAACAAAACAAAACTTGCTATTCATCAGTGTGCAATGAGATGGGTTTTGCCTCTTCTGGCAGTTTTGCTGATCAACAACCATGTGTGAAGCAGAGAGCTTACTTGCCACTTGGTAAGTGTGAGTACTCATGCATCTTACTGTGTCAGTAAAGCTGGTGACAGTTCAACCAGTGGGCTTCGTGAGTTTACTTGGTCCTCATGGATGAGTCCGTTGAGTCTGGTGTGCTGTGTGATGAATGTCCCTATTGAAAGGGTGAGGTCAATTCAGCATAGACAAATGGCTAATCAGTTCAATGGGAATATATTTCTGAACTTATAGTTACCTTCTTATGTATATTCCAAACTTCTCCTCCTTCCTTAGAAGGCAGAGCTATAAGCCTATTTGAGCCAGGCTGGACCTAAGTGATTGGAGGGTATACTACATTGGGCCTTTGCAGTGACAGCCCACCATTGAGGATGACTCAAAGTCCAGTTTTTATTATTTTTTATGTTGACCTTTGCTGGAAGCTCATCTTGAGTCATCCAAAACAAGGGCATATTCAGATTACTTTCACTCCAGCTATTTCATCCTTGTCATTATTTATCTTTTGTTCCTTGATCCTACTTCTGGTACCTGGTCACCTAGATGATGTGACACATTGAGGATGAAACTTTCTTCCCTTGATATAGGGTGAAGAAAGTCTTAGATTTCAGAGAGTAAGATGGGGAAGTTAATTTGGACTCTGTTAGTAGAAAGAGAGCACCTGTTCCTCTGTCCAAAGCCTGGTGAAATGGGGACTGTGGGTCTCTTTAGCAGGAAGACAGGAGAGCAGGGAACTTAGTCCCAGTCCCTAAATATTATCACTGAAGAGGGATGGCTAAAGACATTGGTCACCAGATGCCTTCCCAGAGGGAAGGAAAAGGGGGAAAACATGGCTCAGGTGTAGTCCAGGGTAAAAGGAGCCAGAACCTACCGGAGATTCCACAGGAAGAAGTTGCAGAGCAGAACGGGAAGAAACAAGATACTGGCAGAGAGATCAAGCCCGGAGAAGCTTAGAGCCTGGTGGAAAGGGTAGGTGGGCGTTTCGTTTCTCCTTCCCTCACACCTCTGGCAGGCTCCTGAGCTGCTGGAGAGCTTTTCTACCTTCATGAGCCTAAAAGCTGCTGCCACCACTGAACTGGGAGCATCTTGAAATAAAGCATCAGGCTGCCAACCCCTTCAGGTCACTCCCTGTCATCATGGAGCGGAGCCAAGATGGCAAATGCCATACAGCTTCTCCACCCACAGTGTGACTTGTCTGCCCCAGGGAGCACTAGCCCTTCAGTTTTTGCATCACCTGTTCCCACACTAAGAGTTCCCAGCTCCTGCCCAGACTGTGGTGGGCCCTGGGGGATCTGTGTGATTCCCAGAGCTTGGACATTCTGGGTGGGCCACCTTCCCAGGAGAGGTACGAGGTGGGCTAGAACGCTACCTTCCTCCGTTCAGACTCTGCCTCTCCCGCCCACTGCTGCTGAGAGGGATGATTGAGCCAAAACTCTCGGAAGCAGCTGTTTCCCCTCCGGTGTGCCTACCACACCAAGGCCTAACATAGAGTGGGGCCCACACCTCTCCCCTTAAAGACCTGCAGTGGACCTAGATGTGCTTGGACTGTGAGCTCCTGCCTGCCGGCACTTGTCAGTGCAGGGCTTACCCCGAAGTGGAGGAGCATTAAACCTGCTTGAGCTCTCCACAGGCCACTCAGGACCAGCATGCTTCTCCCTGACATGGTCCGGGATTGAGCTTGGGGGTTCAAGGGATAGGCCAGCAGGCTGGATCTGTACCCCCAGGACTTGATCATGTTGCTAGGGGACAGAGGGGAGATTTGTGAACTAAACTCAGGAGGCTTGGGCGCCCATGTGGGCAGAAGTGATAGAGTGCAGTATGGGTCTGAGCTGCAGCTCACTGGTGGAGAACCCCTCCTCCCACAGGAAAGCTGTGCTTTCAGACTGGGACGGGACCATGGGCAGGGAAATTTCCAACCTGTGGCACCATTGCTGGTGAGCTCAGCGAGTTTGGGCTCCTGTTTGCAACCAGACTCTGGAAGGAGACTTAAGGGGCAGGGGAAGGAGGTAGAAGAGCAAAACCCACTCCTGACAGCCAGTCTGTGAATCCTGGACAGCCCCTCTAGGATCCTGACCCAGCCCCACCCAGCCTTGTTCCTCTACCCACCTCTGCTGTGGTGCAAAAGGAATCCCCTGGGAACTCTAAGGCCCTACCCACTGCCTGGTGCATTTGAGAGCTTCTCCTGAGGGGCTTGAGCCAGTCACAGATCCCAAAAACAACACTGTAGCTGGTTCTTTCCTGCAAGCACTACCTACTAACAGGGAGAACAACTGTACATCCCATTATAGTATCTACTGACTCAAACAGGGCATGTCTGATTCTTACCCACAAGTACCACCCACCATCTCAGAGATTAATCTGGGTGTCCCAATATAATTTATACTGCTAGGGGCAGGGGAAGATAGCAGACTAGAAGCAGACTGCAGGTGTACCACTTCTAAAGAAAATATTAAAACTTGCAGGCACCTGGAGCTGTGAGGGGACTGACTCCACCACTGTAGACCTCTGGACTGATCGGGGAGCTACTCAGAGTCTATGCAGAGACATTGTACCAGAAAGCAGGCACAGCAGAGATCTGGTGGCTGCCAATCCTGGGTTTCTGCAGCTGACACCATCCTGAACTCAGGAGCACAGTACTAGGTCTGCTTGGGACTCAGCTTTCCAGCAATAGCCTTTGCATCACCCCTGACATGCCAGGGAAGGAGAAGGCAGAATGGATGCTCCCCTGTGCTGTGCCCTGTGACTAGGAGCCAAGTAGCCCTGCCTCCCCCAGCGTGGGTAGAGCCACAGGCACCACCTGGGAAGCTGTGAGTGACTGCTTTGGCAGGATCTGGGTGAGGGTAGAGAACCCCAGCCCACCTCCACAATCACTGGGCCACTGGAACAAACCCCAGCCAGCATGACGAGGCATCAGCAGTCTCCATGCTGGAGGAATGGCCCCCCCATCTGTTCAGCTCTTCCCCTACGATCCCTAGATCCAGCTCTGAGGCATTTGTTGCACCCAGGCCAAAGGCTCCAGGGCCCCCATCAGGCCTGCAACAACAGCTCTGAGATTCCAGATATGTGCCTGTGACCCAAGATTCCACTACTGCCTCTGGCCCAGCGGAACTGCCCCAATGTCCAGTGCCCCACAAGGGACCTCCCAGCCTCAAGCCACCAGTACACCTGGACCTGCTTTGAGCAAATGCCCACAACCCAGGCACCCATGACCACTGCCTAGGTAGCCTCACCCCGTTGCCACTGTCACATCCACTGGGAGTCCCTGGGCAGAGCAATCCCCCACAACACCAGCCTTCATGGAGAGCGTCTCACCCAGACCCCAACTCGAACTTCCAACAATGAGCTGGGGAACAACCCAACACCCCACACAAAGATCATCCAACACTGGGTGGAACTGAGGCAATCACAGAGGAATGGGACAAAACAGAATGGCTACATTATGAGCTGTCAGTGCACCTGCACTTCCCTTGCCACGTCAACATTCCAGAGTAGGACACAGAAGCACCATCTAGGGGCCTCCCCTTCTAACTAAGCAGGAAAGTTCCCAACAAAAGATAACAGGTACCCTGCAAACCCATTAGTCCAGAGCCAAGAGACGTGTCAGATGAGAAGAAACCAGCAAAAGGACTCTGGCAACACGAAAAAACAACAGTGTGACACCCTCAAAGGATAACAGTGGAACTACACTAGTGGACTCAAACAAAAGGAAATTGTGGACATAACAGAAATGGAATTCAGAACACGGATGCCAGATAAGATGAAGGGATTTGAAGAGAACACTGAAGATAAAAAATGTCAAGAAATCAATGAAAAAGTCATTAAAGAGCTAGACAACATAAGAATATAATAGAAGTTAAAGAAATGAGAGTCATTTAGAGAATTTCAAAACACACAGACCAAGCCAAGGAGAAAAAAGAGTCTCAGAGCTTGAAGACAAGGCTCTTGAGCTAACACATTCATTCAAAGTGGCATAAAAGAGAATAAAAACTGAGCAATCACTTAGAGAAACATGGGATTATGTGAAGTGAAACAACATACGAGATACAGGTATCCCTGAAGGAGAAGAAAGAACGAATAGCGTGGAAAATCCATTTGAGGGAATTATTGAGGAAAACTTCCCAGATTTCAGCAGAGATTCAGATATCCAGACACAAGATGGTCAAACACTGGGAAGATTCATAGCAAATAGGACATCTCCAAGGCACATAATAATCAACCTGGCCAAAGACAAAATGAAGGAGAAAATCCTGCAAGCAGCGAGACAAAAACTACTACTACTTACAAAAGAAAACCCATCAAGCTAACTGCAGAATTCTCAGTGGAGACCTTAAAAGCCAGATGGGATTGGGGCTGCATTTTCAGTTGTCTTAAACAGTACAACTGCCAGCTTAGAATTTTGTATCCTGCAAAACTAAGTTACATAAATGATGGAGAAACAAAATCTTTTCCAGACAAGCAAACACTGGGGGAATTTGTCATGATTAGACCTGCCCTACAGGAAATACTCAGAACTGCACTGATCAGCACAGTAGATACACACCACTGTAAAATCACCCGAACACTAAAGCTCACAGCTCATATGAAACAATAGCACAAGAGGGCAAACAAAGCAATAAAGTACTACCTAACATGGAATAGAATAGCATCCTATGTATCAATTCTATCACTCAATGTTAATGGTCTGAATGCTCCACTGAAAAGACATAAGCTGGCTGAATGGATAAAAACAATACAACCTAAACTTGTGCTGTCTTCAAGAAACACATTTAACTCACAAGGGCTCACACAGACTAAAGTTGAAGGGATGGGGGGAAAAAAGCCACAAAAACCAAAGGAGAGCAGGTGTAGCTATGTTCATATCAGATAAAATTGACTCTAAATCAACAACGGTAAGGGAAGCAAAGATGGTCATTAAATAATGGTAAAGGGAACAATTCAACAAGAAGACATAATTCTAAATATATATGCACCTAACACAGTATTTCCCAGATTCATAAAGCAAATTCTAGTAGATTTTAGCAGAGAGAGATGATAGCATGATAATTGCCAGGGTCTTCAATGCTCCATGTCAGAGCTTGCCAGGTCATCAAAGTGGAAAATAAACACTGGACTTAAACAGGACTCTAGAACAAATGGAACTAACAGACATTTACAGAACATTCCACCCCAAAATTACTGGCTATATTTTTCTTCTCAGCACATAGGACATTCTCCAAGATTGACCACATCTTAGGCCACAAAAAATGTCTCAAATCCAGAAAAAATCAAAATCATACTATGTATCTTCTCAGACCACAGTGGAATGAAACTATTATTGAAGTCAATACCAAGAGAAAACCTCAAATCTACACAAATTCATGGAGAATGAATAAACTTCTGCTTAATGATTATTGGGTGAACAATGAAATTAACATGGGAATCAAAAGATTCCTTGACCTGAATGATGAGGGGGACATAAGCTATCAAAATCTATGGGATTCAGCAAAAGCCTTCCTCAGGGGAAAATTCATAGTCTCAAATGCCTATGTCAAAAAGACATCACAAATTAACTTAATGTCCCATATCAAGGAACTAGAAAAGGAAGGGCAAACCAAACCCAAAACCAGCAGAAGAAAAGCTGAGAACTAAATGAAATGGAAAACAAACAAAAATACAAAGGATCAGTGAAGCAAAAAGTTGGTCCTTTGAAAAGATAAAATTGATAGACCTCTTGCTAGATTCACCAGGAATAGAAGAGAAAGGACCCAAATAAGCTCAATCAGAAATGGAAAAGGAGATATTACAACTGATACCACAGAAATACAAAATATCATTCATGAATACTATGAAAATCTCTACACACAAACTATTAAATGTACAGGAAATGGAAAAATTCTTGGAAACACACAACCTCCCAAGGCTCAATCAGGAACAAATAGGACTCCTGAGCAAACCAATAATGAGCAGTGAGATTAAAGCAGTAATAATTCTTTAAACCAAAGAAAAAGCCCTGGACCAGATGGATTCACAACAGACTTCTACCAGACCTACAAAGAAGAGCTGGTACCCATATTACAGAAAGTATTCCATAACATCAAGAAGTAGGGAATCCTCATCAACTCATTCTATAAGCCAGTATGATCCTGATACCAAAGCCAGGAAAGGACTCAACAAAACATAATTAAACCGAATTCAACAGCACCTCAAAAAAATAATTCACCATGACCAAGTGGGCTTCATCCCAGGGATGTAAAGATGGTTCAACATATATAAATCAATAAGTGTGATTCACCACATAAACAGAATCAAAAACAAAGATTATATGATCATCTCAATAGATGCAGAAAAGGATTTGACCCTTTCATGATAAAAATATAAACAAACCAAAAACCTCAAACTAGGCATAGAAGGACCATATCTCAAAATTATACAGCCATATGTGATAAATCCACAGTCAACATTATACTGAATGGGGAAAAGTTGAAAGCATTGCCCCTAAGAACTGGAACAAGACAAGGACACCTACTGTCACCATTTCTATTCAAGATAGTACTGGAAGTCCTAGCTAGAGCAATCAGGCAAGAGAAAGGAAGAGTATCCAAATCAGGAAAGTGGAGTACAAACTATCACTTTTTGCTGACGATATGATCTTGTATCTAGGAAATCCCAAAGGCTCCACCAAAAGACTCCTGGAATTGATAAATTCAGCAAAGTCTCAGGTTACAAAATCAATGTACACAAATGAGTAGCATTCCTATACACCAGTAACAGGCAAGATGAGAGTCAAATCAAAGTCTCAATACCATTCACAATAGCTACAAAGAAAATAAAATACTTAGGAACATACTTAACTAAGGAGGTGAAAGATCTCTGCAAGGAGAATTATAAAACAGTGGTGAAAGATATTGCAGGTGACACAAATGGAAAAATATCTCATGCTCATGGATTGGTAGAATGTACATTGTTAAAATGTCCCTATTGCCCAAAATAATTTGCAGATTCAACACAATCCCCATCAAAATACTGTCATATTTCATAGATCAAGAAAAAATAATTCTATTCTTCAGCTGTAACCAAAAAGCCCAAATAGCCAAAGCAATCTTAAGAAAAAAGAACAAATCTGGTGCCATGACATTACCAGACTTCAAAGTATACCATGTGGCTATTGTAACCAAAACAGCATGGTATTGATACAAAAATAAACCAATGGAATATAACAGAAAACCCAGATATAAAACCAGCCACCTACAACCAACTGATCTTCGCAAAGCAGACAGCAACATACGCTGGGGAAAAGAAGCCCTATTTAATAAATGGTGCTGGGAAAATTGGATAGCCACATGCAGAAGAATGAAGCAGGACCTGTATCTTTCACCATTTACAAAAATTAATTCAAGATGGATAGAAACTTAAATGTAAGGCATGAAACCATACATATTCTAGAAGAAAATATAGGAGAAACTCTTCTAGACATCAGCCTAGGCAAAGAATTTATGACTAAGTCCCAAAAGGCAGTTGCAGCAACAACAAAAATATATAAATGTTACTTGATTAAATTAAAAAGCTGCTACACAGCAAACAAAATAATAAATAGAGCAAATAGACAATGTACAGAATGGGAGAAAATATTTGTAAACTATATGTCCAATGAAAGGAATACCTAGAATCTATGAAGAACTCAAATCAAGAAAATAACCCCATTAAAAAGTGGGCAAAAGACATGAACAGAAGTTTTTCAAAAGAAGATAGACAAATAGCCAATAATCATATGAAAAAATGCTTAACATCACTAATCAGGGAAATGAAAATTAAATCCATGATGAGATATCACCTTACCCCTGTCACAATGGCTATTAAAAAGTCAAACAATAGGTGCTGGCATGGATGCAGAGAAAAAGGAACACTTATATACTTTTGGTAGGATGGCAAATTAGTACAATCTCTATGGAAAACAGTATGGAGATTTCTTGAAGATGTGAATGTGGACTTGCAATTTGACCCAGCAATCCCACTACTGGGTATCTATCCAATTTATCAGATGCCTGCACTTGTATGTTTATTGCAGCACAATTCACAATCACAAAGATGTGAAATCAACCCAAGTGCCTATCAATTCATGAGTGGATTAACAAAAAGTGGTATATGTATACCATGGAGTACTACTCAGCCATAAGAAGAAATGAATTAGTGTCCTTTGCAGCAATATAGATGGAACTGGAGACCATTATCCTAGATGAAGAATCTCAGGAATGGAAAAACAAACACCACATGTACTCTCTAATAAGGTGGAACTAATAGATGGGCACAGAGAGAAGTAAAAGTCACTGGAAATCAAGAAGGAGGGAGGGTGGAGAAGGGGAGGGGGAAAAACTTACCTAACAGGTACAATGAACATTGTTTGGGAGATGGGCACACTAGTAGCCCTGACTGAAGCATTATAAAATATATCCATGTAACAAAAACATTTGCCACCCCCTTATATTTTAAAATAAAAAAACACAACAGCATAAACTGTTCCACATTTGGAGAAAGATACAAATATTCAAGTGCAGAAAAATCAGTTTTCCAATCAGATTCATTCCAAACAAGACAACATGATAAGGGTGAACCATGCAAAAAATTACAGACTAGTGGTGGCCTCCCAGCTCACCACTCCCATGGAAGGAGGTGAAGAGTGCAGACAGCTGCCTATGTGCGGATTGTTCACTCTGAAATCAGCATTGTGAATTTGCAGAGAAGCAGTGTGGAACACTCATCACAGAAAAAAAGTTGGCGGGGAGATACACTCAAAATGATTGGAGCGTGTGTGGAATACAATAGAGAACAGAGTGGGAGTGCCGCGTTCACCCACACAGCACGGTGTGATCTGACCTACAGAAGGAAACCCACCACCCCCACAGACCTCCCATCCATTCAGAGAAGACCTCCCATCCATTCAGAGAGGGACACGCCTGGAGTTGGTACAAACCCATTGCATTAGACAACAGGCTCTGTGGAGAGGAGACAATAGCAGGAGCCATACTGAACTGTCGGGTGCACTGTGCTGGGACTGCATTGGACTGGGGAGGGACTAGACTGAGTTGTGGCTTCTAGGGGCCGTATGCTGGAATTTGGAGATGGGCACCTCACCCATGGAAATCAGGAGGACCAGGGTGCAGGAGTTAACGAGAGAGTAGTGGTCTCTGCCCTTGGAGACCACCAGCAGCCACTGCAGTGAGTGCTGGGCAGGACAAGGACAGCCGTGTTCTCTGCATGGCTGACCTACATCTGTGGGACCATGGTGCCTAAGAAGCAGTTTGTGGCATATTCATCTGGGCCTGCCTGCCCAGCTCTGGCCATCTCCTGACTGCTTGGCAATTACACCTGCTCCCTAGATCTGGTCGGCCACCACCTTTAGGGTCTCCCACTTGGATGACCTGTTTGGAGGGTCAGTTTTGGGCTCTACCCCACCTCCAGCCTGTAGGCTCTCGCACGTGGATGTGGCAGGCTCTGCCCCTGGAGGCCCCTGGCAGCTGCTTTGGTGGGCTCTGGGTGGGCGAGGGGAGCTGTGTTCTCTGTGCAGCCATCCTGCATCAGCAGAACCCTGGTAGCTAAGAGGTAGATTGCAGCCTATCTACCCAAGCCCCCCTTCCAGGTCCTAGCTGACTCCTGCCTTCTGGGCCCAGAACCTGCCCTCCAGGTCAGGTCAGTCTGCCAGCCAACTGAACGTTCCTGAGCAATGGGAGAGTCCTTCTATGCACACGAGTCCAGAGACTGCTGCTGCCAGTGAGTAGAAAGCTTTCTGCAGACAGAACACCAAGATCCCAGTCCCACCAGGGCACCTCCCATACCACAGACAGTGCCATATTGCTTCTATAACTACCAGGCACCTCTGTCCTCCCCTGGGGCCTTCAACTTCCCAGGCGCTGTCCTGCTCATTCCCACACAGACATTTCTCAACTCCAACCCAGACTGTAGGAGCCACAGGGGTCAAGTGGGTCCCAGGGTGTTCTGCCTGACTTCAGAGCATGGTTATTCTGGGAAGACTGCATCAAGAGAGGTTGGAGATGACCCAGAGGGTAGACTTTCCCCTACCCCTCCCATGGCTACAGAGAGAGACAATTGAGCCACCACATAGAGGATCCCATGGGGGTGGGGGTTCAGAACTTCCCTTCTGGGGTCATGCAGAAGACTGTGAGGTGTTTGGACTGTGAACTCCCTGTTCACCAGCCCCTCCCTGCTGCTGCTTGCCTGGCAGCCCCATTAGAACAAGACAGGCCCTGAGGCAGAGTGAAAACAAACCACCGGTGGCACTACATGGGTGACACAGGACCAAAATTCTTCTCCCTGGGATGGTAAGGGATTGATCTCTGGGGCCCTGGGGATGGGCCCACAGGCCAGATCACATACACCCAGCTCTCAACCGCATCACCCAGGGGCCCAGAGGGGATATTTGTGAATTAGTCTCATGAGGTGGGGGTGCCTGTGGAAGCAGAACAAGGAGGAGAGAGCAGTGTGGATCCTAGCTGCAGTGAGCTGGTGGGGCACCCCTCCTCCCATGGGAGGGCCATGCTCCCAGCTCAGGCTGGGACACTGACCAGGGAACCTCCCTGCCTACATCACAGTTGTTGGGGAGCTCAGTTGACTTGAGATCCTGCCTGCAGGCAGAGGCCCAGGAGAAACTGAGAAATAGGGGAGGGTTGCAGGGAGCAAGGCCAGCTCCAGACTACTGGAATGCGGGTCTCAGCCCCACCTCCAAAACGCAGACTCTCTGGTTAAATGGGACCACTCCAGTCCCTCCCATGCAACTTAGCCCTGAGGCAGGGGGAATGGTCCTTTAACCCCTGCATATCCCTTACCAGCATTTGTGGAGCTGGAGGGCCAGTTCACCCAACCTAACCCTGCCCAACCTCATTCCCCCACCTGCCTCTGCTGTGGTGGTGAATAAAGGACTCACCTGGAAGTTCCAGAGCCCCACAAAACCACCTGGGGCATTAGAGGGCTTCTCCTGAGGAACTAGAGCTGGTCATAGGATCCAAAAACAATAGCACAGCTTGTTCTGTCCAGCAAACACCACCTACTGACAGGTCAATTTGCACTTCTGTTACAGCATTTACTGACACAATCATAGAGGGTGTGGTTGATTCACACCCACAAGCACCTCCTACTGACTCAGAGATTAAACTTGGCATGTCCGTATCTTAAAAGAAAATCCAAACTAGGAAGCAGCATCTGTTCCAGATGAGCAGGAACCAGTAAAAGAACTCTGGAAGTATGAAGAATCAGAGCAAAATGTCTCCCCCAAAAGGGAACACCAGCTCCCTAGCAATGGATACCAACCAAAAGCAGAATATTGAAATGACAGATGAAGAATTTCAAACATGGATTGTAAGGAAGCTTAATGAAATACAAGATAAAATAGAAACCCAACACAAAGAAACCACAAAAACAATGCAGAAAATGAATGAGAAATTCACTAAAGAAATTGAATTATTTAACAAAAATCAAACAACTTCTGGAAATGAAAAATTCATTCAAGGAATTACAAAACACAGTGGAAAGCCTTAAGAACCAGATCAGGCAGAAGAAAGAATCTCAGAGCTTAAAGACAATACCTTTCAACTAAGCACAGAAATTAGAGGAACAAGCAAAGCCTGCAAGAAATATCAGATTATGTAAAGAGGCCTAACATAAGAATGATAGGCATCCCTGAGGGTGAAGAAGAAAATACACAAGGGTTGGATAATTTATTTGAGGGAATAATTAAGGAAAATTTCCCTGGCCTTGCTAGAAATCTAGATATCCAGGTACAAGAAACTCATAGGACCCCTGGAAGATTCATCACAAAGAGGAAAACATCACAACACATAGTCATCAGACTGGCCAAAATAAACATGAAAGAGGTGCTTCTATGAGCCATAAAGCAAAAGCAGCAGGTAACTTATAAAGGAAAACCCATCAGACTAACTGCAGACTTCTCAACTGAGAACATACAAGCCAGGGATTGGGGCCCCATTCTCAGTCTTCTCAAACAGAATAATGCCCAGCCTAGAATTCTGTATCCTGTAAAATTAAGTTTCACATATGAGGGGGAAATAGTCTTTCTCAGACCAGCAAACACTGAGGGAATTCATCAAGACAAGACCTGCCTTGCTGGAAGTACTCAGAACTCACATAACACTCACCAAGGCTACAGATCAAAGGCCAGATACCACAATGACTCAAGAGGTAAAACAAAGCAACAAAGTTCAACTCAACAGGATAAACAGAAATCCACCCCACCTATCAATTCTTTCAATAAATGTGAATGGCCTGAACTGCCCACTGAAGAGACATAGGCTGGCCGAATGGATAAATATACACAAGCCAAGTATCTGCTGTCTTCAGGAAACACATCTAACCCACAAGGACTCATCCAGACTCAAGGTGAAGTGGTGGAAAACAATTTTCCATGCTAATGGAAACCAAAAGAAAGCTGGTGTAGCAGTTCTCATATCAGATAACTTAGTCTTCAAATCAACAAAAGTAACAAAAGACAAAGATGGTCATTATATAATGGTAAAGGGAACAATTCAACAAGAAGACATAACAATCTTAAATATCTACACACCTAACACTGGAGCACCCAGATTCATAAAATAAATCCTACTTGATTTAAACAAAATGATAGCAGTACCATAATAGACGGGGACTTCAACACCCCTCTGATAGAACTGGACAGATCCTCAAAACAGAAAATAAACAAGGAAACAAGGGACCTAAATAGAACTCTAGAACATATGGGCCTAACAGACGTTTACAGAACATTCTACTCCAGAACCACCAAACATATATTCTTCTCTTCAGCTCATGAGACATTCTCTAAGATTGATCACATTCTAGGCCACAAAACATGTCTCCACAAGTTAAAAAAAAAATTTATACCCTGCATCTTCTCAGATCACAGTGGAATAAAACTAGAAATCAACTCGAGAAACACTCATCTCTACACAAAGTCATGGAAACTAAACAACCTACTGCTGAATTATTGGCAGGTGGAGGAAATTAAGATGAAAATCAAAAGATTCTTTGAATTAAATAATGGGGACACAAGTTATCAAAATCTGTGGGATACAGCTAATGCAATCCTGAGAGGAAAATTCATAGCCATCAATACCTACATCCAAAAGACAGATCATAAATCAACAATCTAATGAATCATCTCAAAGATCTCATCCTTTGCAAACCAATCCCAAACCCAGCAAAAGAAAAGGAAATAACCAAGATCAGAGCAGACTAAATGAAATCGATAACAAAAAATTATACAGAAGACTAATAAAACAAGAAGTCAGTTCTTTGAAAAGATAAAGTGAATTGACAGACCTCTCACTAGATTAACCAGAAGCAGAAAAGAAAGGACTCTAATTAGGAATTAAAAAGAAGTGATTACAACTGATACCACAAATACAGAATATCATCTCTGAATAGTATAAAAATCTCTATGTACATAAACTTGAAAACATGGAGGAAATGGACATATTCTTAGAAACACACATCCTCCCTAGGATCAATCAGGAAGACATAGAATTCCTGAACAGACCAATATCAAGTTCCGAAATTGAAGTAATAAAAAACCTTCCTAAAAAAAGTCCTTGACCAGATGGTTTCACACCCAAATTCTACCAGACCTACGAAGAACTGGTGCCTATCTTGCAGATATTATTCCACAACATTGAGAGGGAAGGAATCCTCCCCAACATGTTTTATGAAGTCAATATCCTGACTTCAAAGCCAGGAAAGGACCCAACAATAAACAAAACTACAGACCAATATCATTTATGAACATGGATGCAAAAATTCTCCATAAAATCCTAGCAAATTTAATCAAGCTGCTCATCAAAAAAATAATCCATCATGATCAAGTGTGCTTCATCCCAGAGATGCAGGGATGGTTCAACATATGCAAATCCATAAACATAATTCACATAAATAGAAGTAAAAAAGACCACATGATCCTCTCAATAGATGCAGAAAAAGCATTTGACAAAATTCACACCCTTTTATAAGAATGCTTAACAAAATAGGCATAGATGGGACTTACCTCAATATTATGAAAATCGTATATGACAATGCCACAGCCGACATCATACTGAATGGGGAATAATTGAAAACATTCCCGCTTAGAACTGGTACCAGACAAGGTTGCCCTTTGTCACCACTTATATTCAACATAGTGCTGGAAGTCCTAGCCAGAGAAATCAGACAAGAGAAGGAAATAAAGGACATCAAAATGGGGGAAGACAACATCAAACTATAGCTTTTTGCAGATGATATGATCTTGTATCTAGAAAACCCCAAAGATTCTGCCAAGAGACTACTGGAATTGATAAATAAGTTCAGCAAAGTCTCAGGTTACAAAACCAATGTACACAAATCAGTAGCATTCACATACGCCAACAGTCAAACTAAGAACCATATCAAAGATTCAATACCTTTCATGATAGCAACAAAGAAAATAAAATACCTGGGAATATATTTAACTAAGGAGGTGAAGGACCTCTACAGGGAGAATTATAAAACACTGAGGAAAGAAATAGCAGAGGACTCAAACAAATGGAAAACCTTACCATGCTCATGGATCAGCAGAATCAACATTGATAAAATGTCTCTACTACCTATGGTGATCTACAGATTCAATGCAATCCCTATTAAAATACCAACATAATTTTTCACAGATCTAGAAAAAAATAATTCTATGCTTCATATGGAACCAGTGAAGACCTCATATAGCCAAAGTAACTGTAAGCAAAAAGAACAAGTTGGGAGGCATTAATTTACCAGACTTCAAGCTATACTACAAGGCTATAGTAACCAAAACAGCATGGTACTGGCACAAGAATAGAGACATAGAGAAATGGAACAGGATCGAGAACCCAGACATAAAACCATCCTCATATAGCCATCTGATTTTTGACAAAGCAAACAAGAACATACAATGGGGAAAAGAATCCATATTCAATAAATGGTGCTGGGAAAATTGGATAGCCACAAGTAGAAGACTGAAACAGGATCTGCACCTCTCACAAAAATGAACTCACGATGGATAAAGACTTAAACCTAAGGCATGAAACTATAAGAATTCTAGAAGAAAATGTTGGAAAAACTCTTATAGACATCAGCCTAGGCAAAGAATTCATGAAGAAGACCCCAACAGCAATCACAGCAACAACAAAGATAAATAAATGGGACCTGATCAAATTAAAAAGCTTCTGCATAGCCAAAGAAACTATCACTAGAGCAAATAGACAACCTACAGAATGGGAGAAAATATTTGCATGCTATATATCCAATAAAGGACTGATAACTAGAATCTATCTAGAACTCAGGAAAATCAGTAAGAAGAAAACAAATAACCCCATTAAAATCGGGCAAAGGACATGAACAGAAATACTTCAAAAGAAAGACTAATGGCCAAAAAACATATGAAAAAATGCCCAACATCTCTAATCATCAGGGAAATGCAAATCAAAACCACGATGAGGCATCACCTACCTCCAGTGAGAATGGCTTTTATCAAAAAGTCCCATAACAACAAATGTTGGTGTGGATACAGAGACATGGGAAAACTCATATGCTGGTGGTGGGACTGCAAACTAGTACAACATCTATGGAAAGTAATGTGGAGCTACCTCAAAGAACTAAAAGTAGAACTACGACTTGATCTAGCAATCCTACTGGGTATCTACCCAAAGGAAAAAAGTCACTCTATAATAAAGACATTTGAACTTGATCTTATAGCATCACAATTCACAATTGCAAAGATGTGGAAACAACCCAAGTACCCATCAATACATGAGTAGATTAATAAAATGTGGTACATGTATACCATGGAGTAATACTCAGCCACAAAAAAGTGGTGAACTAACACCTCTTATATTATCCTGGATGGTGCTGCAGCCTATTCTTCTAATTGAAGTATCACAAGAATGGAGAAACAAGCACCACATGTACTCACTATCAAATTGGTATAACTGATCAACACTTATGTACACATATGGAAGTAACATTCATTGGGTGTTGGGCAGGTGGGAGGAGGGCATGAGTAAATGTACACTTAATGGGTGTGGTGCACACTGTCTGGGATGGGCACACTTGTAGTTCTGACTTGGGCAGTGCAAAGGCAATGTATGTAACCTAAACATTTGTACCCCCATAAAATTTTGAAATAAAACCCGATGATACCAAGACACATTTTCAAACTCTTAAAAATCGATGACAAAAAGAGGGTTCTGAAAGAAGGAAGAGAAAAGAAAATAACATGAGAATTTTAATAGGGGTAGCAGTGAATTTCTCAGCAAAGATCCTACATGCCTGGAGAGAGTGGGATGGTATATTCAAAACGGAGCTGAAAGAAAAAAACAAAAACCCTGTCAACTAGGAATACTATACTCAGCTATGCTGTCCTTCAGAAATGGAGAGAGAAAGACTTTCCCAGACAGAAGCTGAGGAACAGAAATTGTGGAGTGTTTGTCTTTTTTACTATGGGCTGTGATAATGTCCTGTCTGGTTATAGCTTTTAGCAATGCAGTCAGCTTGGTCAAAGTGATTTTTTTTTGTCTTTTATCATACTAACCTTGTACCTCACAATTAAACATCCAAGGATGGATGCATGTTTAGGTTTACTCAGGCTATTGTATCTTCATCATTACTGGTCCCTTGGCTTTTGATCCTATGACTGGTGTCTGGTCACCATGATATTTAGACTAGTTTGCCATCAGAATGGAAATTGTGTCGGGGAAGGGGTGATATCACCCAAGCCCTCGGTGGACACAATGTTAACCTTCCTTTTACGTTATCTGCTAAACATTCTATGTCTCAATAAGAAGGTCCTTTCCATCCTAGAATACTTGGTCAAGGTGAAGTTTCTCACCATACAGCTCCCTTGGAAGAGATTAATGCTTCAATTTATACATAGACAAATCTCAATGGATGTTGATTCCATGGACAGTGTTTATTGCAGACCTGGGTCAACCAAGTTCTCTTCCCCATGTCCCTATATCCATGATTCTCAGATCACAGGTGTTCATCATTGTCTACCTTGGGCTCCCTTTAGGGTGGAGAAGGGCTGAGGTTAAGGGCCTAGTGATAGCCATGTTGTGTGCAGGGGTAACTCACTGATGGATCACAACTTTGATAGACACAGCATTTTCCCTCCTCTTCAAATGTGTTTTCCCAGAGGCCTTGACACAGCTGTATACTCTTTATGGGACCAGCCTCTCTTGTTGGGGTGAGGGGATAAAGAAGTGAGGAAGTGTAGGGAAGTTCTTTATTGACGTTCTTGTGATAAAACAAGGGCTGTAAGCCACTGGCCTCCAGACAACATTTACAGCGTAAATGCCACTTGCCACTTCTCATCTTTCACAACTGGACAGTTTTCTTTCCAAGTCCTCACAATAGCCAACATCCTCAAGTACACTTTTAGTTTTGTTTTCTTTCTGAGGCTGGTCAAGCGAAGCAGTGGGGAGTGGACAAGGAACAAAGGAACCTGTACCTGGTTGTGACCCATGAGTTGTAGACAACTTTGAGTCCTATACTCTGACAAGTCAGCCCTCATTTCTAGGTTATATATGGATCAGCATCTGAAATCAAGTTAGGAAATATGTTTTGTTAATATTCAGACAGTATATTTCCTGCAGCATAACCTACAGTGGAACTTAGTACTTGCATCTGGCTACTCATTGTGAAGTCTTCTATCATAACCTCAGAAAGTTCAGATGAGACGCCCAAGCATGGCAAGCAAGGTCCGTAGGTGTTTCAGTCACTTACCTCGAGCCATGTAGGGGATGATCCTAAACCCAGATGACTGAAGATCCTGAACCACCCTCTATCTTGCATTTGTGAAGGCCTCTTTGGACAGGAGTGGGTGAACCATGAAAACATTGTCTTTATAACTTACCTCTGAACACCAAAGACACAGCATTTCCATAGAGAAAGACACCAGGTAGGATTGAAAATGGGCGCTCCAAGGGCATTCATGACAGATTTCAGAACCTTGATGAACAGAATGGCCCCGGAGAGTCCCCAGCCAGACCCTTTTATTAACATGACTGATTCCAGCATGAACCTGATGTTACACAGGATCCAGCTAGTACCGCACCAGTGATGAATAGCGTCCCTTGAGATTCGTCAGCCACACGCTTTAATCAACATGGGTGAGTCCAGCATGTACTTGATACCACGGGATCAAGCCAGTTCCAGAGTGAAGAGAGCCTCAGAAATCCTGTAAAAGAAAAATCCCATTTCTTGGACAAGGTGGACTGGGTTTCTGAATGAATAAGGGAAGAGAGAAACCCCGTTTTGAAGAGTGTTATACTCAGGTGCAGATATGTGGGGTTTATTTCTGGTTTCTAGAAAAGATGAAATGTGAAAAAGAGGGAAGCCACTGTCCTGAGGTTGGGGGTTGTAGAGACTGAAATAACTATCAGTGCAGGGCAAACTCAAGAGAGCCGGTTCCAGAGTGAATACACTGAGTACAGAGAAAACTGAAGACCATTATATAATAGAAGCATTAAGAACATACCTCGTTCACCACAAACGGCACAAAGAGTTGGGGCTCTGCTTGGCCACACCACATCCCCAGGTAAAAGCTCCAGAAGGAACTGACTTTGAAACCCAGCCCACCAGAGTCAACAGTGAAGGTTTAGTTCAGGAACAGGTGACTGAAATTGAAGCAGCAGCAGGAGCAACAGCAATCACCAAAGCAACCAAACCACATTCTTCCCGCCAAGAATATGCCCACTCACCCAGAATATTCACTGCTCCTTATTCTTTTTTTCCCTGTGGTTTCAGATTTCTACAGCTCCCTTCCACTGCAGCCCTTAGACACTTCCAACTGGACATAGGACTCTACCCTCACTGAGAGTCTCACAAATGATTTCCAAATGCAGGATCCTCAGTTGGAGAGGCTGGTGGCCTCGGTTCCTGCTTTGTACTCTGATGCCTGGAACGTTATTCTGATGCATAGGACTGCATAGTTTTCCTAATGAGGAAGAGAGATCCATCTCTTTCTTCCACTGTCTGCCAGTATATTTTACCCACAAGGTCCCAGACAGGAAGACAGGTTCCTCTCTTAGCACCTTTGCCTTTCCAGCCGTAGGTTTATCTCCTGGGCAAACCTGGTCCAATACGACAAGCCAAGGCTTTGAAGCCTACAGTCTAAGAGGTAGCCTGGAATTCCAGAACCCCTCCAATATAGTAGACTTTGGGTTTTTCTGATCAAAGTACTAATAAATACCAGACCATTTAGAAAAGGAAAAAGAGCTCACCTCTGTTTCAGAAGGATAAAGTCTTGAGTCTTCCTTGCATGATCTTAGCCCTCTTCCCTCTCTCCACTAGCCGCCTTTGGTAAAAATGGAAAGTTTTAATGTAAACTTTTCCCTTTTTTTGGGATTAACTATTGTTACCCTGAAATTTTACAGCAATATACATTTGAGGTCTCCTTTCCCATTTATGTTGGATACCCATGCCCTTAATTTTTCAGAAGCATTTTTGCATAATTTCTTTAGTAATCTCTACCTTTTTTAGTACTTGGAAATTTTTTTAATATCATTTTGACCCACCTTTATTAAGACTATTTTATCCCTTTTGTATTTTTATTCTACTTTCTGGAAAATTGCTCAATTTGCATCTTCAATATTATTTTTTATTAGTTACCTAATTTCCAAATTTAAAAAATGTTCTACTTTCTCTTAATAGGTGCCTAAACTATAAATTCACAGCTTAGCCAATGAAGATCTATTGATAGCAATAAAGTTCGCTACCAATGTTGCAGTAGCTTTCCAAAAACAGAAAATTCATTCTCTTTCCCTGATGGGAGTTTATAAATACCCCTGAAGTTGTGTGTTATTTAGGTTACTATTGAAGCTGGGGGATATCAACACTTATAACAAGTTTTTAAACAGATAAATGTGAAGAGCAAAAATCAAGTTGTATTGACTCTACTTGGAATACTTCATTGAGCTAACTTCAACCTGGGGCTGGGAGCTGGGGAAAACTGGCTGGTTTCTGCTGCTGTTCCCAAATCACCTGATGGCTATCTATAATCCAGAAATTTGCGGGGAGAAGGCACTCAAAGGGAAAGCAACAAATGTGGGCAATGAGGAAAGCAGGAAGACTTTTTTCTTATAGGAAAAGGTCAATCCTTGGGTGTCGGTGTATTTAGAGTCAGGTACAACCATTAAAGGTGTTCAGAAGTGTCATTCTATTGGTCACAGGCCTTTTGCAGGAGCTTCCTGGCTGGAGCAGAAGCCATATAAAAGAATAGTGCCAGTTCCTCTCAGGATAGACATCTCAGAGTAAATGCTTCTTAGATACTGGGATCGCTTTCCCTGGGTAAGGCATGGGTTTGCACAAATTGATGTGTATCACAGGAAATGGAGATCCAACAAGGTTGAGGGAGCCTTGGATGTGTCTGGTAGTGATCATGAGGTGGATGATCCCACAACTAATTCCAAAGAGGTGCCAGCCCCTCTGTTGCTCCATATCAGAAGACTCAGGCATATCAGGGTCATAGGCACTCAAAATTCAAGGACTCGGGGGACAAACATTTGCAGTTATAGATAAGGGCACCTCTTCCTCCTTCACTGAAACAGCCAAGCTTGGTCTTTATGGTGGCCAGCACTGAGTTTCATGTTGCCACTTTCTCAGTTCAAGTGACAGTTCTTGAACTAGTGGATCATCAAGGTTGAAAGTTAAAGCTAGTTTCTCCAGGTAACCCGATTTGTGTTGCTGCTTTCTCCGTTGGACGTCCCAGTTCTTGAACTACTGGCTCCTCAAGATTGAGAGTTGGATCCAGTTTCTCCAGGTAACCCAGTCTGAGTACGGTCTTGCTGAACACATCTTCCAGTACTGTCCAGCTGCAGGGATTGTGCAGCCCAGATGGGCACATTTTGGCTTTACTGATGTGGTTCCTTTGGGAGTGCAGAGGTCCAACCAGCTGGGTCACTTATGAGTTTCTGTTGTGCCTCAATTTACCTTGTATCATGTGGTCTTTTGAAGTTATCACTTTCTTATACCTCAGGTGGTCTTCCTTAGATAGTAGAAAGTGTGGTTTTTACTGCAGTTGCTGGCTAACTAAATGTCTTTAGTTAAATGTTTAAATGTTGTATTAGTAGGGAACTCTTGCTGTGGTAGGCAGAATTCTAAGATGGCACTATGATCTTTGTCCCCTGGTGTTAGGAATTTGTTTAGGTCACATCACATGGCAAGGAATTTTGCAGATGTAATCAAGGCCCCAAATCAGCTAGCTTTAAGTTAATCAAAAGGGAGATGACCCTGGATGAGACTGACTTAACCAGTTAGAAGGCCTTCAGAAGGCCTTCCCTGACGTCTCAGTATCTGCAAAGATCCTTTTTGGCTTTGATTAATCAATCACAAGGAAATGAATTTTGCCAAAAACCTGAGGGATCTTAGAAGTGGATCCCAGTCAAGCTTCCAGATGAGAATGCAGCCCAGCCAACACCTTCACTTTGTGACCTTGTGGGACCCCAAGGAACAAACCCAGTTATCCTGTTCCCAGACTTCTGACCTGAAGAAGATAATAAATAGGCACTGTTTCAACCACTAAGTTTTTAGTAATTCATTACACAGCAATAGAAAACAAATACCTTTGCTTGAGCCTTTCTTAGACTGTCCTGTTCCTGGGTTTCCAGAGTGAGCCTTAGTGGAGCTGCCCTGGACCCCATGACCACAACTATTCCAGCTCCTGGGGGTTGAGGAATGTCACTCAGTGGCCCTATGCCCCAGAACTATGGCAGGCTTTTTTCACTATGCTACTCACACCCTTGTCATAGGACTTTCTCATCCAGCACATGAGGTACTTGAATACACATGTGACCTTTTTTCTTTTTCTTAATATGTGATATGTGTCTCCAAATGCATGTCACTAATGTAGCAATTACAAATAAAGGGACTAGAGAACCTTCCCAAGGTGACACCAAGCCTATTGTTTTTCTGTTTAAAGAGATATTTTCCCTCTGTCATTTGAAGGCATATGTACCTATAGGCAGACACAAATCGTTTTATGTTTGTACTTACACTCAATTTGAAATAATTAAGGAGAAACCCCAAATGAAAAGATGTTAATTCTTTTTTTTTTTTTTTTACTGGGAAGGGCTAATTTTGTATAGAACTTCTATAAGTCCAATCATCTGCCAATCCCCACAGTACAGTATAGCCTGGGTTTCCACATGCTTTCCAGGGAAGGATGCTGGGTCAGGTCCTCAGGGTCCTGCTTTGTGGGCTTGGACAGGAAGGTGGGCAGAGGTGTTGGGGGAGCAGTGGGGCAGGTCAGTTGGCTCAGTCAGGAGCATCCCTGGCTCCCTAAGGGACTAACCTGGTGAAGCCCTTACCTCTCAATGTTGTCAAGGTGTGCATAGGCCATCATAGGCAGCAAACGCCTCCTGAGCCAATTCACTTTTGTCCGTGGAAGACTCTCCAGAAGTCTCCAGAAGCAAGCCAGCACACAGAACTCTCCTAGTTCAAATCTCAGGCCAAAGTTTGGAAGTGGGTATGTGTTTGTCTAGGCTCCCTCACACCCGGCTTACCTGGCTGGAACAAGCCTCACAGGATCTCAGGCCCATTTATTGTTGGCCTTGATTCCATGAGACTTCTCTGTCTCCTCTAGCTGCACACTCATTCCCTGCTAAGCTTGTAATAATTTTGCTATTTTTAAATGATACAAATATTTTATCCACCCTATTGCAAGTATGGTATTTAACAAAAAATCAAGTGCCTGTCTCCAAAACTGGGAACTCAATACTGCCTTAGTCCCAGCCGTATCCTAAGGAAAGGAAATGTTCATTTAGAAATTCCTGATAATAGGTGCATGGGATTCTGTACCACAAGGCCATCTGGCCCCACTGCAAATGGCTTCTTGGTCTCAAAGTGTGAATGAGCTGACCCAGGGAGGCTCCCCCATGGGAAAGCATGTGGGCTGTGTCTTCTAAGATGAACTAAGTGTTTGTGAAGGCAGAATCCTTCAGTTCCTGCTGCTTTCCCACTTCACTGTCTGCATCCTGTGAGAAGCCAAGACAGATTAAAGGAGCAGGAGTTTTATTAGAGAAAATGAGGTGCAATAGGGAAGGAGGAGCGTCAGACTGCACTGTACAGCCTGACCCGGGGAGTCTCGGCAAGGTTCACAAGTCCAGTGGGGAGTCCTTGAGCTCCAGTTGACCATCAGAGGAGACCCACTTCTCCAGGGCCGCCCTGCCTCAGTATCCCTGCAGGGCTCAGTCATGGGCTGAAGCAGCCTGTGGGAGGTACAGCCTCACGGCTGAGGACCTCAGAGTGGTGCCCACAGTAGATGTGAGATATACATGGCCCCAAGAACCCACCCCTCAGCCACGCACATTTACGTCCCAAACAAATTTAGGGAGCAGCTCTTCCCTAGGGAGCAGGGAGAACTAAGACGATGGGGGTTAGTGAGATCAGCCTCCATGGGTGCAGCTGACCTGGGGCTGCAGCTGGAATTTGTCTTCTCCCTTCGCCACGTCTATCCCAAATTCCCTTGCTCTCAGCTATCATCTTGGCAGATCTCAGTTCCGTCTGGTCTGGCGTGCCCGAGATCTTCAGCCCTAAGTAACTGTCCATCCCAGTTAGAATGGAACAAGGAACTATCAGGAGGCAACCAAGTGGATCGCCTGGGTTCCACACTCGCTTCTGATGAGCGTTTCCCTTGATTAAGCATTTTTAGATGATTGAAAGCCATTTGCACTTATGTTTCTGTGAAATGTTTGGTCATATCCTTACTGATGCTTAGGTGCTTTTTATATACTAACTAATTCTTTATCATTTGGGTTGCAAATATTTTCCCTAGCTTCTCTGTCACTGTTTTACAGTTTACTGCAGGAAGATTGTTCTCCTTTGAAGACTTGTGAATTTCAAGATGTGAAAATGTGTTCCTTCTGGGTTCTCTCATAATTAAAAGCCTTTCTGCACTCATATTCTTAATTTTTTTTACATTTTTTATGTTTTTTGTCTTATGATTAAAATTTTTGATAACTCACTTATTTTGGCATAAAAAGGTGAGATGGTGTTTTAATTTATAACTCACGTAGGGAGATAGTTAATTTTAGGTATCAAGTTGACTGAATTAAGGGACACCAAGATTGCTGATAAAGCATCATTTCTCGGTATGTCTGTGGGGGTGTTTCTAGAAAAGATTGGCCTGCTGATTTTGTGGACTGAGTGGGGAAGATCCAACCTTAATATGAGCAGGCACCATCCAATGAGCTGGGGGCCCAAATAAAACAAAAAGACAGAAAAGGCAAATCCATGCGCTCTCTTTCTTCTGGAGCTGAGACATTCTTCTCTTGCCCTTGGACATCAGAACTCCAGGTTATCTGGCCTTTAGATCCTGAGACTTGCACCAGTGCCCTGCCACCCCTCTGGTTCTCAGGTCTTCAGACTAGGACTGAGTTATACCATCAGCTTCCCTGGTTCTGAGGGTTTTGGCCTTGGATTGAGCCATGCTACCAGCTTCCCTAGTTCTCCAGCTTGCAGATATAGGTCCCAAGACTTCTCAGCCTCCATAATCATGTGAGCCAATTCCCCTAATAAATCCCCTCTCGTCTATATCCTAGTGGCTCTCTCTCTCTGAAGAACCCTGACTAATGCACATAGCTACTTTGTTGTCCCAACATAATTTGTTGAATAACTTAAACTTTGATTTTGTGGAACGTAAAGCAGTCATAAATGCAGAAAAATACAGTCTTCAAGAAATTCTCTATTTTAAAAAAATTGGACTCAAATTTGGACAATAAGTTTTTATAAATTTATGCTAGAAATGAGTTAATAAGGTGTTTCTATAAATGAGAACTCTGGTTTTGATTCGTTTGTTTAAAGGACATCTTAAACAAGGATTCCTAAATTTTGATCCACACAGAAGTGCACCAACCACAAAGATTTTTACAGATTTGAGGCAAAATCAAAACGGTCATACCAAAGTTAGGACAATGTTGAATTTATTCGATTTAAAGAATTGCTTTTATCCTGTGATTATAGAATACATTATGGTGTTGGCAATCTTAAAAATTTTGTTAGTAAATTGAAAGTTTTGTTTGCATGTGTGGAGGGAGGACAGAGAGGGAGAGGTATTGTTCTTACCTAACAAAATTAAAAGTTGGTAAAACTTTGAACTGAATGATCTATACTCTTGAATTTTATGAAGCAATCTGAAAATTCTTAGAGTTTCCTTCCAATATGAATTTTTTTTCACATTAAACTTTTGGGGAATGTGGTCTAAAAACACTTTCCTATGTCTTAAACAAAAAACATCTACAGTGGAAGGCACTCTGTATTCCTTAATTCACTCAGTTTTTTCTTTAGTACACTTCTCTCTGGTATTCTTTAATAGGTCCGCGATGCCTGAAGCATTTACCATAGTGGTTGTATTCATAGGCTGTTTCAGTTACCTATTTCTATGTAACAAACTACCAAAATTTAGTGGCTTAAGACAGGTTTTTGTTCACAATCTTGTCATGAATTTAAGAAGGGCTCAGCTGAATATGTTTCTGTTCTGCATACTATTAGCTAGAGTGGCTCAACCAGAACTAGAAGTTCTGCTCACTAGCATGGCTGGCAGGTTGCTGCTGCTGGTCACCTGGAAGCCTGGTGGGGATGTTAACCAAGGGCTTCAGGCCCTCTCCCATGCAGGTCTCTCCAGGGAGATGCTTGAGCTTCCTCACAGCATGGTGATTGGGTTCTAAGAGTAATCGAAGAGTTCTGAGCAATAGTTATAAGGCTGTTATGATCTAACCTCAGAAAACCAAGGGTCTCTTCCACCATATTCTATTGGTCAAATAAGTCAACAAGGCCAGCTTAGATTCAAGGGGAGGGCAATTGGCTACTCCTCCTCTGAGAGTTGGAATCTAAAAATGTGTGGCTGTATTTATTACATATGGTTTCAATCCAGTATGAACCCTTTTGCGGCTGCCCAGATGAAGGGAAAACCTTTAGATAAGACACATAGTCCCTAATAGAAGTTCTCTGGCATTGAATTTGAGCCATGGCTGAATACTACAGGCATCCAAACATAGGGCTTCTGTCTAGTATGGAGTCTTAAACGTTCACTAAGATATCTAATCAGTTACAAGGCTCTTCTACACTCATTGCACATAAAAGTCTTTTTCTTTAGGATGGTTTCTCAAAGCCTTGATCATGTCAATGCTCTGGCTATAAAATTTTCTCTCATAGCATTTCTCTATGTAGCATTTCTCTACAGTATTAATTTTATTGTGATAATTAACATATAAGCAGGACCTAAGGCTTTAAGTGTTTAGGATGTGTCAATAGACAAATACCCAACACATGATAGGTGCTTAAAAATTGTTTGCCACATTCCTTACCATGGTACATTCCACAGAATTCCTGCCCTCTTGGAGGGGTTGATCAGACAAGTGCCCCTTGCTTCTGCCCACCCCATTACTCTAATTAAGGCCCCTCTTGTGGAACATGCCTTGCTAAGAAGATGCTGAGGCATCTGTTGTCTCATTTTCCTTAGTTCTAAGGGAACTTCAGTGCTTTGCTTCTGTGTGTAAGGGCAGATGCCAGGGTAATAAAATTGCTGAGTGTGTGTTTATCCTGACTACTCCAGGACTCTGGGCCGGGAGGCACCTGTGAGGATTCATGGTGGCATGGAGGAAATTCACTGTGGTGACCATGAGAATGCACCTCCCAGATCTCTGATTGTAGGGAGGGTTGTTGACCAACGGCCCATGCCTTTGGGTCCTGAAGTCTACCACTGTATTTATTCTGAGGCCACCCTTCCCATGGGCCGCTTCTGGCCAACCGCTGAGCACTTTGGGATTCTGAAATCTATCACAGGACTTATTTTAAAGGACCTGCTTCCCAGAAGCTTCTCCAAGCTGAGCCCAGCAGAGCCACAAACTCAGGCCTGTTCTTAAGAGATGGAGATTCCTCTGATACTGTGCAGGCTAAGGAAGATTTAACAGGGCTTCTGGGGAGCTCTTCAGCCAAAAGTCAGCTGTCTAGGTCACCTTCACCAAACCTACCTTCCCCCCTCCTTCGCTCTGAGTCAGGCTTATGTCATGGTCCGAAGGCTCTCCTAGTCAGTTCCAGCCTCCCTCTATTTTCTGTCACACGGGTGTTGCCCTTAACAATTGTCACAGGTTTAATTCTAAAGTTGACTTCTGTTCCTTGGAGGCCCTAGACAAAAATGACTCCAGTTGAAGATGCTTCTATTCAACCTTCCTTCACTCTCTCCAAGCAGTTATACATAACTGCTAAAGACATGAGGAAGAATATAGCTATAAGATTTTTTTTGGTAAGCCCCATGGTAACCAAAGTTAAAGACCTATAGTAGATACACAAAATATAAAAAGTAGAGTAAGCATACTGCTGAAGAAAAATCTCTTGATCACAAGAAGGTGAAAGAGGAAGAAAGGAACAAAGGATCCACAAAATAAAACAATAAACGGCGTTAGTAAGTCCCTATATACCAGTAATTACTCGTGTAAATTGAATAAGTTTTTAAAAGACAGAGTGGCTACATAGATTAAAAAGTCAAACCCAGCTATATCCTGTCCGCAAGCAATTTGCTTCACCTGTAAGGACGCACAAGACTGAACATGGAGGGGAGGGAGAAAAATTCCATGCAAATGGAAACCAAAACAGCATGGGTAGCTGTGGTCTTATCAGTCAAAATAGACTTTAAGTCAAAAACAAGACAAGGTCATATAATGATAAAGGGGTCAATTCATCAAGAGGATAAAAAAATTGTAAATATATATGCACTCAACGTCAGAGTGCCTAAACGTATAAAGCAAATACTAATAGATCTAAATGGAGAGAGACTACAGTATGATAATAGTAGGGGACTTCAACACCCCGCTTGCAGCAACAGACAGGTCCGTTTGGTCTAAAGTGTAGTTTAAATCCTCATTGATTTGTATGGATGATCTAACAGACACAGAACATTTCCTCCAACAGCAGCAGAATGAACACACTTTTCAAGCACACACAGGATGTTCTCCAGGATAGATCCTTTGCTAGGCCACAAAACAAGTCTTTACAGATTTAAGAAGGTTGAAATTGGGACCAACCCTGGGGAAGTGTGGAGCCCAGTGGGAGGGGTGGGTGGGGGTTTCATTTTTCCTTTCCTCAAGCCTCAGGTGGTCGGCGGGCTCCTGAGCTGCTGGGGAGCTTTTCTGCCCTCACGAGCTCAAGGGCTGCTGCCACCACTGAACTGGGAGCTTCTTGGGAACAGAGCATCAGGCTGCAGGCATCTCAGGGTCGCTCCCCGTCATCACAGACTGGAGCTGTGACAGTGGGTGCCACGCTGCTTCTCCACCCATAGTGCGCCTTTGTCCTCCCCAGGGAACTCCAGCCCTTCGGTTTTCATGCCATCTGTTTCCACAGGAAGAGTTCCCAGCTCCTGCCCAGACTGTGGTAGGTCCCGGGGGATCTGTGCAATCCCAGAGTTTGGACATTCTGGGTGCGCTACCTTCCAGGGAGAGGGACGAAGAGGGCTTGAGAGCCAGCTCTCCTCCATTCAGACTCTTTTCTTCTCCCTCTCCTCCCCCACCCACTGCTGCCAGTTAATTGAGCTGGGGATCTCCGGAGCAACTGTTTCCCCTCTGTTGGTGCATCCACTGCGTTGAGGCTCCTAAAGACAGTGAAGCCCACATCTTTCCCCTTGAGAACCTGCAGTGGACCTGGGGGTGCTTGAACTACAGGCTCCTGCCCACTGGCCCTCCCCAGTGGTGCTCACCTGGCTGATCCAGTAGAGCAGGGCATATCCCAAAATGGAGGGACATTAACCCTGCTTGAGCTCTCCACATGCAACTCAGAACCAGCACACTTCTCTGGCATGGTCAGGGATTGAATCTGGGGGGACAGGACTGCAGGCCAGATCCTGTACCACCAGAACTCAATAGTGTTGCTTGGGGACCCAGAGGGGAGATTTGTGAACTAAACTCAGGAGGCATGGGAGCCCACATTGGCAGAACTGAAAGGAGAGTGGAGTGTGGGTACAAGCCACAGTGCACTAATGGATCACCCCTCCCCCTATGGGAAAGCTGCCCTTTCAGATTGGGGCAGGACCTTGGGCAGGGAAGTTCCCAACCCGCGGCACCATTGCTGGCGAGCTCAGCATGTTTGGGCTCCTGTTCGCAACCAGGCACCAGGAGGAGACTCACAGGGCAGGGGAGGAGGGAGAAGAGCAAAACCCACTCCCCCATGAGCAGCCTTTCTGGATTGGTGAGGCTGCTTCAGCCCCTTCCTGGTGGCTTTCCCCAACAGCCTGGGAGCTGACCCCTGAGCCCTGCAGAGACAGTTCTTGCACCCACCTTTGTGGGGCCTGAACACAGGCACGCCTGACCCAGCCCCACCCAGCCTTGCTCCTCTACCCACCTCTGCTGTGGTGAACAATGAATACCCTGGGAGATTCAAGGCCTTGCCCACTGCCTGGGGTATTTGAGAGCTTCTGCCGAGGGACTTGAGCCAGTCGCAGGTCCCAAAAAACAACACTGTAGCTGGCTCTTACCTGCAACCACCTACCGACAGGGAGAACAACTGTACAGACCATTACATCATCTACTGACTCAAACAGGGGGTGGCTGATTCTTACCCACAAGTACCATCCACCATCTCAGAGATTAAACTGGGTGTCCCAGTATAATTCACACTGCTGGGGGGAGGGGAAGATAGCAGACTGAAAGCAGCCCATGGACCTGCCTCTCCCAAGGAGAGGATTAAAGGTTTCAGGTGGCTCGAGTGGTGAGGGGATAGCCTCCACCACCACAGACCTCTGGACTGATCAAGGAGCTGCTCAGAGTCTGTGCAGAGACATTGCACCAGAGAGCAGGCACAGCAGGGATCCAGTGGCTGCCGATCCCAGGTTTCTACAGCTGGTGTCATCCTGAACTCTTAGGAGCATGGTGCCAGATCTGCTGGAACTCAACTTTGCAGAAGTAGCATTCGTATCGCACCTACCAGGCTAGGGAAGGAGCAGGCAGAATGAACGCTCCCCTGTGCTGTGCCCTGTGACTGGGAGCTGAGGGCCCTCCACCCCCAGCATGGAACTGAGCAGAGGAGCAGCCTCATATGCCAAAGGCACTACCTTGGAAGCCTTGGGTGACTGCCTCAATGGGGCCTTGGGAGAGTGGGGGAGAACCCCAGCCAGCAGCACCAGCCCACCTCCATGGTCCCTGGGCTGCTGGAACAAGCCCCTGCCCACGTGACTGGGCATCAGAAGTCTCTGCACTGGCAGAACAGCCCCCCATCTGTGCAGCTCTGCCCCTGTGATCCCTAGATCCAGCTCTGAGGCTCTCACTGCACCTGGGCCCAAGACTCCACCCCTGTGGCACCAGGGCTCCTGCCAGGCCTGCTACACTGCTCCTGAGATTGCAGCATTGTCCCTGGGCCCCAAGGCCCCACCCCTGAGTCTCCACCACTGCCACTGGGCCGGCAGAACCACACTGAGGATCAATGCTCCACCAGCACCTCCCCCAGCCTTGAGTAGCCATTACACCTGGACCTGGTTTGAGCAAATGCCTGCAGCCCAGTCACCCATAACCACCAACTAGATAGCTTTCCCAGCTGCCACTGTCAACTCTGCTGGGTGACCCTGGGCAGAGCAATCCCTCAAAATGCCAGCCTCCATGGAGAGGGTCTCACCCAGCCCTGAACTTGAACTTTCAATGACAGCATCTACTGACTCAAACAGGGTGTAGCTTATTCTTACCCACAAGCACCACTCACCATCTCAGAGATTAAACTGGGTGTCCCAATATAATTCACACTGCTGGGAGGAGGGTAAGATAGCAGACTGAAAGCAGACCATGGGCCTGCCTCTCCCAAGGAGAGGATTAAAGGTTTCAGGTGGCTTGAGCAGTGAGGGGATAGCCTCCACCACCACAGACCTCGGGTGGTGAGCCAGGGAATAACCCACAACACTGCATGAAGATCATCCAACACCAGATTGAACTAAGGCAACCACTGGGGAATGGGACAAAAGGGAACAGCTGAACTACAGGCTCTCAGTGTGCCTGCCCCTCCCCCACTGGGCCAACATTCCAGAGTAGGACACAAAAGCTCCATCTAGGGACCTCCCCTTCTACCTAAGCAGGAGAATGCCCAGCAAAGGAGAACAGCTGCCTTGCAAACCTATTAGCCCAGAGCAGAGAGAAGAAGAGTCCAGGGAGAAGAAACCAGCAAAAAAAACCCTGGCAACATGAAAAAACAAAACAGTTCAACACCCCCAAGGGATTGTGATGGAGCTAAAGTAGAGGACTCCAACCAAAAGGAAATTGTCAAAATGACAGAAATTGAATTAAAAATATGGATAGAAAATAAGATGAATGGAATTGAAGAGAATGTTGAAAACGAACAAAAAGAAACAAAAAAATTTCAAGAAATCAGTGAAAAAGTCACTAAAGAGCTAGACAACATAAGAAAGGATAAAATGAACTTAAAGAAATGAAGGAGTCATTTAGGGAATTTCAAAACACAGCAGAAAGCTTCAACAGACTAAACCAAGGAGAAGAAAGAATCTCAGAGCTTGAAGACAAGGTTCTCGAGCTAACCCAGCCATTCAAAGAGGCAGAGACAAGAATGAGAAAGACTGAGCAATCACTTAGAGAAATATGGGGTTATGGAAGCAAACTAATGTATGAATTGTAGGTATCCCTGAGGGAGAAGAAGAAAGCCAAAGAGCATGGAATACCTATTTGAGAGAATTATTGAGGAAAACTTCCCTGGTGTCACCAGAGATTCTGACATCCAGACACAAGATGGTCATCAAATGCTGAGAAGATTCATAGCAAATAGGACACCTCCAAGGCACATAATAATCAACCTAGCCATAGTCAAAATGAAGGAGAAAATTCTGCAAGCAGCAAGACAAAAGCAATAATTATAACCTACAAAGGAAAAGCCACCAGGCTAACTGCAGACTTCTCAGTGGAGACCTTATAAGCCAGAAGGGATTGGGGCCCATCTTCAGTCTTCTTAAACAGAATAATTTCCAGCTAAGAATTTTGTATCCTACAAAACTAAGTTTCATAATTGGCAGAGAAATAATTTTTTCCAGACAAGCAAACACTGGGAGAATTTGACATGACCAGACCTGCCCTGCAGGAAATACTCCAACTACATTATACATGAATGAGCACAATAGATACCCACCAGTGTAAAGTCACCCAAAGGCTAAATCTCACAACTCGTATGAAACAATAGCACAAGAGGGCAAACAAAGCAATAAGGCCCTACCCAACATGATGAACAGAAGAGTATCCCACATATCAATTATATCACTTGATGTTAACAGTCTGAATGCTCCACTCAAAAGACATAGTCTGGCTGAATGGATGAAAAAACACAGCCCAAACACCTCCTGTCTCTAGGAAACACATCTAACTGATGAGGACTCACACAGACTAAAGGTGAAGGGATGGAAAAAAATATTCCACACAAACGGAAACCAAAGGTGAGCAGATGTAGCCATTCTTATATCAGGTAAAATTGACTTTAAATCAACAATGGTAAAGAAAGACAAAAATGGTCATTATATAATGGTTAAGGGGGCAATTCAACAAGAAGACATAATCATAAGAACTAAATAGTAACATCATAATTGCCAGGGACTTCAACACTCCACTGTCAGAGCTGGAGACATCATTAAAGCATAAAATAAACACTGAACTTAAACTGAACTCTAAATCAAATAGAACTAACAGACATTTATAGAACATTCTAACCAAAACCTACTGAATATACCTTCTTCTCATCAATACATGGGACATTCTTCGAGATTAACTATGTCATAGGCTATAAAACAGGTCTCAACAAATTCAAAAAAATAAAAATAATTCCATGTATCTACTCAGACCATGGTGGAATAAAACTAGAAATTAATTACAAGATAAACACTCAAATCTACACAAAGTTATGGAAATTAAACAACCTTCTGCTTAACAATTATTGGGTTTAGAATGAAATTAAGATAAAAACAAAAGATTCCTCAAAGTGAACAACAAAGGGGACACAAGCTATCAAAATCTATGGGATTCAGCAAAAGAATTCCTCAGGAGAAAAATTTATAGCCTTAAATGCCTGCATCAAAGAGACACAAAGATTGAAAATTAACAGCCTGTCACATTTCAAGGAACTAGAAAAGGAAGAGCAAACCAAACCCAAAGCCAGAAGGAGAAAAGAAATAACAAAGCTCAGAGCAGAAATAAATGAAATGGAAAACAAACAAAAAAATACAAAGGATCAGTGAAACAAAAAGTTGTTTCTTTGAAAAGATAAACAAAATTGATAGACCCCTTGCTAGATTAACAAGGAATAGAAGAGAAAGGATCTGAGTAAGCTCAATGGAATAGGAGATATTACAACTGATACCATAGAAATACAAAATATTATTTGTGAATACCATGAAAATTTCTACACACACAAATTATTAAAAGTAGAGGAAATGGACAATTTCCTGGAAACACACAACCTCCCAGGGCTGAATCAGGAAGAAAAAGACTCTAGAATGGACCAATAAGGAGTCCAATCTCCTTAGGTCCTAGGAGACAAATGCAAGATTGAAGCAGTGATAGGAAATCTCCCAACAAGAAAAGCCCCAGACCAGACAGATGCACAGCAGAATCCTGCCAGACCTGCAAAGAGCCGGTGCTCGTGCTGCAGAAAGTGTTCCAACATCATTGAGAAGGAGGGAATCCTCCCCAACTCATTCTACAAAGCCAGTATCACCCTGATACCAAAGCCAGGAAAGGACACAACAAAAAGAGAAAACTACAGACCAATACCCCTTATGAATATAGATGCAAAAATTCTCAACAAAATACAAGTAAACAGAATTCAACAGCACATCAAAAAAATAATGCACCAGGACCAAGTGGGCTTCATCCCAGGGATGCAAGGATGGTTCAACATATGTTCAATAAATGTGACTCACCACGTTAACAGAAGCAAAAACAAAGATCATTTTATCATTTCAGTAGATGCAAAAAAAAAAAAGCATTTGACAAAATCCAGCACCCTTTCATGATAAAAACAAGAAGCGGAACAACACAAGGATGCCCACTTTCACCACTTCTGCTCAACATAGTGCTGGCAGTCCTAGCCAGAGCAATCAGGCAAGAACAAGAAATAAAGGGAATCCAAATCAGGAAAGAGAGTGTCAAACTATCACTTTTTGCTGATGATATGATCTTGTACCCAGAAAAGCCCAAAGACTCCACCAAAAGACTCCTAGAATTCACAAATAAATTCAGCAAGTTCTCAGGTTACAAAACCAATGTACACAAATCAGTATCATTTCTATACACCAATAACAGGCAAGCTGAGAGTCAAATCAAAGACTCAATACCATTCACAATAGCTACAAAGAAAATAAAATACATGGGAATATACTTAACCAAGGAGGTGAAAGATCTCCACAAGGAGAACTACAATACACTGAGGAAAGCAATCACTGATGACCCAAACTAATGGAAAAACATCTCATGCTCACGGATTGGTAGAATTAACATCGTTTAAATATCCACACTGCCCAAATTGATTTACAAATTCAACGCAATCCCCATCAAAATACCAATGTCATATTTCACAGATCTAGAAAAAATGACTCTATGCTTTGTCGGGAACCAATAAAGAACCCAAATAGCCAAAGCAATCTTAAGCAAAAAGAACAAATCTGGTGGTATCACATCACCAGTCTTCAAACTATACTACAAGGCTATTGCAACCAAAACAGCATGGTATTGGTACAAAATAGAGACATAGACCAATGGAACAGAACAGAGAACCCAGATATAAAACCAGGTACCTACAATCAACTGATCTTCAACAAATAAGACAACATACACTGGGAAAAAGAAGCCCTATTCAGTAAATGATGCTGGGAAAATTGGATAGCCACATGCAGAAGAATGAACCAGGACCCCTATATATCACCACTTACAAAAATTAATTCAAGATGGATAAAAAACTTCAATGTAAGGCATAAAACCATAAAAATTCTAGAATAAAATATAGGAGAAATTCTTTTAGACATTGGCCTAGGCAAATAATTTATGACTAAATCTCCAAAGGCAATTAAAACAACAACAAAAATAAATAAATGGGACTTAATTAAATTAAAAATTGTCTACACAGGAAATGAAATAATCAATAGTGCAAACAGACAACCTACAGAATGGGAGAAAATATTTGCAAGCTATATAGCCGATAAAAGGCTAATATCCAGAATCTACAAAGAACTCAAATCAGTAAGAAAAGGACAAACAATCCCATTAAAAAGTGGGCAAAAGACATGAACAGAAGTTTTTCAAAAGGAGATAGACAAATGGCCAATAATCTTATGAAGAAATGCTCAACATCACTAATCATCAGGGAAATGCAAACTAAAATCATGATGAGATATCACCTTACCCCTGTCAGAATGGCTATTATTCAAGTCCAAAAACAATAGATGCTAGTATGGATGCCAAGAGAAAGGAATGCTTATACACTGTTGGTGGGACTGCAAATTAGTACAACCCTTATGGAAAACAGTATGGAGATTCCTCAAAGAACTAAAAGTAGACTGACCATTTTACCTAGCAATCCCACAACTGGGTATCTACCCAAAGGAAAAGAAGTCATTTTATTAAAAAGACACCTGCACTTGAACATTTATTACAGCACAATTCACAATTGCAAAGATGTGGAATCAACACAAGCGCCCATCAATTCATGAGTGGATTAACAAAATGTGTCATATGTATACCATGGAGTATTACTCAGCCATAAAAAGAAATGAATTAATGTCCTTTGTAGCAATATAGATGGAACTGCAGACCATTATCCTAAGTGAAGTATCTCAGGAATGGAAAAATAAACACAACATAATACTCTCTAATAAGTTTGGAACTAATCAATGAGCACACATGGCACAAAGAGATATAAAGTACATTATAAATCAAGAAGGGGGGAGGTGGGAGTAAGGGAGGGGTAAAAGCCTACCTATTGGGTACAATGAACACTATTCGGGTGATGGACACACTTATAGCTGTGACTCAAGCAGTATAAAAGGTATCCATGTAACAAAAACATTTGTACCCCTTTAATATCTTGAAATTAAACAAAAAGAAAATCCCCATTTTGCAATCTCCTCCATAGTAATTGATTCGGTCAAAAACCATTAGTGAGGAATAAAGGATATTTATTCACGTAGTCTCCAAGTATCTCTGTGCAAGATACTTGACAATATCAAAGGAAAGGAAGAACAGTAGCTTCAGTGTGGAGAAAATTGGCAGAGACCACCTTAAATTAAGTGACCAAAGTTGATCCTGGATTTTCCTTTGTCATCTAGGACAATTGAGCTAGACTGAAAATGATGTGTCAGTTGGGTAGTAGTCTTATATCAATATTAATTTTGATCATTGTACTGAGGTGATGTAAGAGAATATTCCTGGTTTTAGGTCCTACATACTGAAGTATGTAGGGGTAAAGAAGTATCATGTCCACAAGTTACTTTCAAATGGTTCAGGAAAAAAGAGAGAAAGAAAACAAAGCAGACGTGATAAAATGTGATAAAATTGGTGAATCTGATGAAGAGCGTACACTCAGGAGTTCATCGTACTATTCTTGCAACTCTTCTGGGAGCCTGACGTTATTTCGAAATTAAAAGTTAAGAGAGAAAAGTTTGGAAAAACTTTAAAAAGAAGGTTGCAACTGTATCAAGTATATTTTCTGAGCACAGTGATATAAAGCTAGATGGCAGTAACAGTGGGAATTGTGGACAGTTCACAAATACATGAAAATTAAACATGCTTCTGAACAACCAAGGAGCCAATGATAAAAGGGAAATTTAAAATATCTTGACACAAATAAAAATGGAACTACAACCTGCCGAAACTTATGGGATACAGCGAACTTATGGGAGGCAGTTCTTAGAGGGAAGTTTATAGAAATACTCTATCAAAAAGCAGAGAGACCCCAAATAACCTAATATTTCATCCCAAGGAACTAGAAAAACAAGAACAAAGTAAGCTCAAAGTTAGCAGAATGAAGGAAATAATAATGAACAGAGCAGAAAGAAAATAGAGAATAGAAAAACAAGGATCAATGAAAATAAGTTTTTTTAAAGGTTAAAAATTGACAAACCTTTGGCTAGACTAAGAAAAAGACTTAAAACCAGAAATGAAAGAGGAGACATTACAACTTACACCACAGAAACACAAAGGATCATAAGACTCCTACAAATAATTATCCACCAAAAAAACTGGATAACCTAGGAGACATGGGTAAATTTCTAGACACATATGACAAACCAAGCTTGAATTAAGAAGAAATACAAAATGTGAACAGTCTGATGATGAGTAAGGAGATTGAATCAGTAATGGCCTCCCATCAAAAGAAATCCCGGGACCAGATGGCTTCATTGAGTTCTACCAAACATTTAAAAAATAACGAATACCAATATCCTTCTCAAAATCATCAAAAAAGTTGAAATACTTCCAGACTCATTTTATGAGGCCAACATTACCCTGATACCAAATCCAGAAAAGAACACTATAAGAAAAATTATAGGCCAATATCTCCATGCAAAAGTCCTCAACACAACACTAGCAAACGGAATTTAACAGCACATTAGAAGCATCGTTCACCATGATCAAGTGGGATTTATACCATTTCTCACAGTTCTGGAGACTGGAAGTCTGAGCTCATTGTGCTAGTGTGGTCAGGTTGTGGTGAGGGCCCTATTCAGGGCTGCAGAGTGCTGACTTGTCCTATCTGCACCTGGCAGAGAGCAGAGAACAGAAGCAAGCTCTGTGTCTTCTATAAGGGCACTAATCCCATTCATGAGGGCCCCATCCTCATGACTCCATCTAATTCTAATCACCTTACAAAGGCCCTACTTCCTAATGCTGTCACATTGGGGGGTAGGGTTTCAACATATGAATTTGGCTGGGGGGGTAGGTGCAAACATTCAGTATAAAACAGTATTATTTCAGTATGAGAATTTTCAATTCCAACTTTTGGAAGAGAGGATAAGATGTAAGCCTGATGCTGAAAGTCCCTGACCATCCTAGAGCTATTCTGGTTGACAATGCAGCCACAAACAGGAAAGGAAACCGAATACAGAGTCAGTAAAAACTACTCTGATGCCTTTCTTCTAGGACTTGGATCCTGCTACATTTGAGGTTTTACCTGGACTCCCCAATGAAGTGAGTCACACTTAACTGACGTTCTTTTTTTATAAACCCGTTTCAATTGGGTTTTCCACCCCAGGCATCTGGAAGACCCTGAAAGAATGCACTCATTTTTCCAGCTTTGTTGGTGGAAAATTTTTCCTTACAAAAGTGCTATACATTCATACGTGTTATAAAGAGTTGTAAAATATACATGAAAAGCATACACACTGATAAAATTAATGAAACCAGGCTCTCAAACTCTTTAAGCCAACTTACTTCACAATGTGAAAATGGTTAAATCACCTTCTGGCAGAATTATTTAATAGGGCCAAAATTGTGCAATAAGTTTTTATAAAATAATCAGATTATGAAGTACCCTATGATGTGGTGCAGGAGGAAACACATAGCGCTCTCTCCAAGTCATTGTCTGATAACAGAATTCCTTTTTATTTATAAATTACCCAGCTTCAGGTATTTATTTATTACAGTTCTGGAGGCTGGGAAGTCTAAGGTTGAGGTGGTACATCTGGTGAGGGTCTTGTTGCTGGTGGGGACTCAGCACAGTCCCAAAGACGCACATCACATGATGAGGGGGTTGAACGTGCTTTCTTGGGTCTCTCTTCCTCTTATAAAGCCACCAGTCCCATGGTGACCCATGAATCCATTAATTCATGAATGGATTAATCTGCCCTCATGACCCAATTGCCTCTTAAGGGCCCCACCTCTCAATACTGCCACATTGGGGATTAATTTTCAGCATGAGTGTTGGAGAGGGCAAACATTCAAACCATAGCAGTAGTCTTGCCAAAAATAAATCTAGAGGCTTGGTCCAAATCAGATTTTAACTACAGTTTATAGAAAACGTAGATGGTAGAGACACTTTGGCATGAATGCTGTTGGTGGCCTTCCCAGGTCCTCTAAGCCTGCTGCTGGGAGCATTGGCTGCTAAAGGTTATAGCAGCCCCTTCCTCTGGAAACTTGCCTTTGGCCAAAAGTGAGCTTCCTTGCCCAAGATGTGACCACGCCCACCCACTGGGGACAACCTGTAGTCAGCTATTGCCTGACATGCGGTTCCGTGGGCTGGCCCCTTGCCTCAAGGGGAATCAGCATTGCGGTGCCAGAGCGCCCTCGGTGTCAGGCTGAAGCTACCCTCCAACAGGGACTTGGTCCCTGCTTGGCTACTTCCCTTCCCTGACCTGCTTCACCTGCTGCGTTTTCCTTCTCCAGAAAGAACGCTTCAATCCACCAGTTCCACAAAAATCCTCATCTTGAGCTCTGCTTTTAGGAAATCTGTCTTAAGAAAATCCTTCAAATAGCAAGCAAAGAAGGGAATGTTATAGATTCGAGGGGATTGAAGAGTCGTATCAAACAAATGTGATTCAAACAAGCTAAACACGAAAGGACATGGGGGTAATTGGAGATCCCGGTCCCAATCCCGCTCAGGGAGGCTGAAAGAGTTAAAGCAGCAGGTGACTTCCCCCCCACCCCCACCCCTGCACAGCACTGCTGAGACCATGCTCACCTTTACAGAGGACTGCCCTACCATACCTGGCGATGCACACCATATGCCCAAGGTAATGTGTCCTTGTGCTTTCCTACATGACCACTTGCTGTTTCTGGGTGTGGTGTGGAGAATTGCCCAGCCTGCTGCCACCAGAGGAGCCCTGGCACATAAGATCCCTGAATAAACTCGTGTCTCTTTTCTCTGGTCCTCCAGTTTTATTCTTGGGTATCTGTTCACAATATGCAGAGGCTTTAAAGGCCCTTAATCAGCAGAACAATTGGCGTAGCCGGCAGGATAGGTTGAGTTGACCTCTGGCAAAAGTGACATGCCTGCCGGGCATGTCACCATCAGCAGTGGAGGGACTGCTGGGCTGGTAAGTTGGATCCATGTGCTATGAGGTGGCCACGTTAGTAGATACATGGGGACAGTGTACTCACTTACCATGTGAGTACAGGGATGCCCCCAAAACGTCCTGCAGGATCGCTTTTGGTTTTGGAAGCTGTGGCAACCCACTCTGTCCTTGGGAAAAGGAAGGAATTAAAGCAAATTGGGGCAACAATATCGTGGCCACTACTGCAGGCTGTGTGAGCTGCAGTGGAGGCCGAGTTGGCCACCAAAGCTGCCCTCCATGGAGGAAGGGAGGACTGCAAGTTAGAACACCATGCTTGGCTGGCCCAAGTGGACAGGAAAGAGTTCCTTTCTACCAGGCTAGAGCAAAGCAGAGAGTTGTTCCTTTGGAAACACCTGCAGAAGGAAAAACAGTTTCAGCCTCCCCCACAGCCAGCACCACAACCGGCTGTGAGAACAATGGAATGGAAGGCTACCATTTTAAAACAAAAAAACTCCCTATTTCCAAGCATTCATGAGAAATGCTGAGCCTTTTGTGTCCCCCCACACCCCAGGTGACTGACATCTCTCCTGCTGAGCCTTGATTCTGGTCTGTCCAGGACTAGGGGAGTGGGTGAGGTCTCCCACCAGTCTGGGCCCTGGAGGGGACCAGAGGCCATAGGTAGAGGTTACCATTTATTGGCCCCCAAAGAATGTGCAGAGTCCTTGCCTTGGTAGATACAGGAACAGAGTGCACTCTAATCTGAATTGGAAAAGGTTGGTATAATCTGGCCTGGCACAGTCCTTACAATTCTCCTGTACGGCCGGTGCATAAGCCCGATGGCACCTGGCACATGACAGCAGATTATAGACAATTAAATAAAGTCATACCTCCCCTTTTTGCAGTGGTCCCCAACATAGCCACAATGCTGGAACACCTCAGTAGCAACCTTGGAACCTATCATTGTGTATTAGACCTGGCCAATGCCTTCTTTAGCATCAACATAGCCCCTGAAAGCCAAGATCAGTTTGCTTTCATGTGGGAAGGCAGGCAATGGACTTTCACTGTCCTCCCTCAGGGATACCTCATAGTCCAACCTATTGCCATAACACGATTGCTGAAGACCTGGCTGCATGAGCGCTATCTGACGGGGTACACCTGTTCCGTTACACTGATGACATCATGTTAACATCTGTCTTTCCCCCACTTAGAGGAGTGTGAACTGGACTTTGTCTCCTATTTGGAATCTGAAGGATGGCCCATCAATGCCAGCAAGGTCCAGGGTCCTGGCTTGCTGTCATTTTGGGGTGTTTTCTGGTAGGGTAAGACTAAAGTTATTCCACAGGAAATTATTGGTAAAATTTAGGCTTTCCCTTGGCCAACCACTGTGAAGCAATTACAGGAATTTGTCAGCCTCCTAGGCTATTGGTGAGTGTTTATCCCTCATTTAGCACAACTCTTACAGCCCCTGCATAGGCCGATTAGGAAAGGGACACAATGGGATTGGGGAGAAACTCACCAGCAAGTATGTGAAAATGCAACACAAGCAGTAAAACAGGGGCAGGCTCTGGGCATTTATGATGCCTCCTATCCTGGAGAATTGGATGTTCGTGTCACTCAGGAAGGGTTCTCTTGGGGTCTGTGTCAAAGGCAGGGGAAAGTCCGTTGTTGCCCCATTGGGTTTTGGTCCCAACTGTGGAGAGGAGCGAAGGAACGGTATAGTCTCATAGAAAAACAACCAGCCGCCCCTTACATGGCCCTCCAAGCCAGTGAACCCATCACAAGAGGTTCAGAACTCAACGTAAAAACCACCTACCCAATTACTGACTGGCTGAGGGACTTAACAACTGCCCCACAGTCAGGGGTGGCTCAGTGGCCCACACTCACAGAGTGGACTGCTTATTTACAACAGCAGCATGTACACAATACTTCACCTTTGAGCTCCGAGCTACAGCAAGTACTAGGGCCTGTCACTTATAGCTCAGACCTTACTACCTCCCCAGAAGAAGAGCTACCCTCCAGTCTGGTAAGGCCTGGGCAGGGGTCCATCCCTGCAGAGCCTTAGTACATGGATGACCCCTGAAGAGGGCAGCCACCAAGGTGGAGAGCTGTAGCATACCAGCCACCCACTGAAACCATCTATTTAGGTGAAGGCACAGGGAAGAGTAGCCAGTGGGCTGAATCAAGGGCTGCCTGGATGGTCTTGCTGAATGAGCCTACACCTATCACACTGTGTACAGACATTTGGGCCATGTATTGAGATCTTATCCTATGAATTGGGCAATGACACACCCAGAATTGAACAATAAATGCCCAGCCTCTCTGGGGTCAGGACATGTGGAAGGATATCTGGCAACTTATTCACCAAAAGGATGTTACTGTGCCCCATGTACACAGCCATCAACCTTTGCAGATGCCAGGAAATGTTGAAGCCGACACACTGGCACAGGGTCTGTTGGCTGGAAGGCACCCTGGCTACTGATCTCATAGAGTGGCTGCACAAAAAACTGAAGCATGCTGGACAGAAGACTGTGGGAAACCATGAAAGCCTGTGGTTTGTCATTGTCCCATAAGGAAGTTGTTGAAGCTTGCTCATATTGCATGGTATGTACACAGAAGCACCCCAATCTCTGCCAGGAATGGCTTCAGGGCATGAGAAAAGAGGACACATGACCCTCACTCACTGGCAGATACTATATAGATCCTCTGCCACTATCCAAAGGCTGCCGCTATGCCCTAATGTGCATAGATATGGCTATGGGACTCCTGCAAGCATTCCCTAGCAAAAAGGCCACACAACAGGCCATGATCACAGGACTGCAGAAGCTCTGTAGAATGTATGGCACATCCACTGACATTGGGAGTGATGGGGACACACTTTACAGGGACCCATGTTCAGGAATGGGCTGACGATCATCATGTCACCTAGCACTTCCACCTGCCATACAACCCGCAAGCGGCTGGCCTCATCGAATGGTGCAATGGCATCTTAAAGGACAAATTAAAGGAGCAATCCTCACTTCAGGGGTGGACATATAGGCTGTGGAGACCTTGCGGGTCCTCAATGAACAACCATGAACTAATAGTCCTGCTGCCCTAACTGTGTTTCAACGGACATGGGCATCACCCCTACAGTTAAAAATTCACTCTGCAGACTCCACACACAAGCCCACTTGGGGCATGGAAAATAACCTTCTTCTGCCTGCACCCCAAGACCTACCCCAAGGAGCCAGTGCTTTTTCCTGGCCCTGGGAGGTCCAGGCAGGTACTTGCTGGTGTGGTTTGTTTGCCCCTTGGGGGAAAGGGATACACATAGATGTGTGGCCAGTCATAATGGGAAGCTGGCCACAGGTGATGTGAGTTTACAATAGAGGAGACACCATCCATAGGGGAACTTATTTCCTGTCTCCCTGGCAAATCCAAACACCCCCAATTCACCTTGGCCTTTTAGACAGACAGCAGCCAACAGGACAGAGATGTGGTACCACCACCCAGAGACGGGCCCTAAGCTAGGCACCATGCTAACTCAGGATAGGGCTACTGAACGTATCTTCCTAGATGGAGAAGGCTTGCCCCTTTTTGTCTCTCATGATAAGTTGTCTTTTGCTCTGTAGTTAACTGCTTTTCCAACAGCTACCTGGATTGGGTCCAGCACATTGCCCTGCAGTTAAACCACTGGATCTGCACCAAAGTTCCTGTGACCGCTTCTACCAGCGTGGCATGGAAAATACACCCCACCAGTGTGACTCAATGGACCAACTTATCTCAATGAAACAGCACATGTAATGTCTCTGGGTGGGCCACATGGAATGACACTAAGCAATATATTTTCCAAATGGTCCAGGAGCAAGCTAAAGTTAATACGGACAAGGGTCGGCTCCTGCGTCCCACCCTGGGCTACTCCATATGGGTTGGCTAACAGCTGAACAAGTAGAATGGGGCAGGCCACCAGGGACCTCATAGAAAAGCTAAATGATATCTGTAGTAATCACACTGTTCTAGCAGGGAGCCTACCTCTCCTCCCCAATGTGCTGTTACCATCACAGTCCCTGCTTCCAGCGAATATCATCATTATAATGCCTCCAGCAACTCCACTGCTTATTTAATTCCACGAGGGGCCCTTTGGATTTGTGGTACACATGCCTGGCTCTATTTACCACCCAGGGGTTGCGTCATTGCTCACGGGGCTGGCCGTATATCTCTGCATCAGTATACACCACCCAGACCTGCATACCTGATAATTGGCCCATGGTGCAGGTTTGCCATAAAAGAACACAGAGAATGGTGTGGTCGTGGTATCCCCTCGCTATATTCACCCCTAGTGCTGGCACAATCTCTACAGAGATCCAAGCGCAAGCTCTCACCGCCCACACAGTGGCGGTGCTCAATGAAACTAAATTAGCTGTGACCCTCTTAACACAAGAAACAAGCCAAATCAAGAAGGTGGTGCCACAGAATAGAATGGCCCTGGACATCTTGACTGCTGCCCAGGATGGGGCATGTGCTATGCTGAATATTGAATGCTTTACTTATATTCCTGACAATGAACAAAAACTACTCAAGCTCTAAATTGGGTTGGGACCCACATTAAAGCCCTGTCTACCCTCGGGGTAGCCCTGCTGTCTTCTTTGTTCACTAATCTGCCTTCGCCCTAGAGCAAGGTACTCATCCAGACTGTAAGCTTTCTTCTGCTTTGCTGCCTTGTTGTATGGTATATTGTTGTTGCAGGATTTGAATGCAATGCTGGACTTCAACTTTGTCATCTCCAGAGTATATGCAGAAAATATAATGGGTAGATTGTGAGGGAGTATGGATTGAGCCCATGATCCGGAGTGGGATGTGGGGTGATTGGAGATCCTGGTCCCAATGCTGCTCAGGGAGGCCAAGAGTTAAAACAAAGAAAGCCACAGAGGACTGGCCACCCCTCCCCGCAGAGCACCACGGAGGCCGTGCTGACCTTTACGGAACACTGCCCTACCATACCTGGTGACGCGCACCATATGCTCAACTTAATGTTTCTTTGTTTGTGCTTGCCTGTATAATCACTTGCTGTTTCTGGGTACGGCGCGGAAAATTGCCTGGCCTGCCGCCATCGGAGCCCTGGCACATAAAATTCCCGAATAAACTCATGTCTCTTTTCTCTGGTCCTCTGATTTTGTTCTTCAGTATCAGTTCACATTATGCAGAGGCTTTAAAGGCCCTTAATCAGCAGAACAGGACATTTATGAAACAATTGGGGAAATTTGAAGCGACTAGATATTTGAAAATATAGAATTATTGATATATTTTAGTTATATTACATTTATTTTTTAAAAGTCCTTATTTTTAGAGATATACAATAGCAAGTTTGTAGGTAGGATAGTATAATTTTGGAATTTGCTTTAAAATAAGCCAGCAGCAGTGGGATGTGGCAGTGGGTGAGAATAGAAAGGAAACAAAATGAGGCATGTGTTGACAGTTGTTGAAGCCAATGGTGGGTACATGGGGGTTACGCTGTTCTCTCTACTATTGTGTATGTTTAAAAATTTCAATAATTTTTAGACAATTTTTTGTGCACTTTTGACCATATTGAGTGGTGACCTGCAGTTAAAGATTTTCTTCAGTCTCACTAGTTGCTATAGGATAGAACCCAGGAATTTTTCCTGGTCATTTGTAGGTTTAAAGTGGTTCGTCTTTGGGATCACAAGGACTAGAGTCACCTAGACCCCATTTGATAACTGCTTTTTGTTGTGCCTCCATTATTTGTGTGGGGCTGTCATCTGTTAAGTGGCTAGCTGTGAGTCTCCCCACAGGCTTCTAAACCTTCACAAGATTGTATAATCGGTTTCATCAACTATTGTGAGAACATAGCATTGCCAAAGGCATCGCCTTCTCAACATACACCACTGAGAAAGAAGTACCTGTCTCCAGATGCTGTCAGCTACTCTGCTCTGGGTCATTTCAAGCACAAGGAAGTGGAGAGGCACTGCTGTTGCAGTTTTTGCTGCTGCACATGATCCCACAGATTGCCACAGGGAAGCACAGGTGCAGCCACATCTTAGCAGGTTTAAATCTTGTTCATCAAAATGTCTCTTTCTAAAAGTCCAGTGAGTCATGGCTAAGGGCAATTGATGTTAGAACACAGAGATAGGATTCCAGTAAATGGATTTTCCACAGAAGTTACTGTAGTATCATTGATATAAACACTAATTCAGGGGTTAGAGACCCAACATTGGAACCATAGAAACCCATAATTCTATAATCAATTTGTGTGATGTTACATTGTCAAATATAACTATACAAAATGATTATATTAACAGTTTTGAGTAATTCTTGATTCTTTTATTAGGTCTCTTTAAAAAATAGATCATTCATTCCCAGGTTTAGGTATCCCCCCTCAATAAGTAATTTAACTCTATTTTCATGATAGTGTTCATCTTTTAAGACCATGAAGTTATCAAATTGTTTTTTAGAGTACTTTGCATCTTTAAAAAAAATTCTGGCTTTCATTATTACCGTATCCACAAAAGGGTTCCAGCCTAGGTCCAGTTACTTGCAACACACCAAGCCAATTATTGAGATGACAAGAATTCCCAGGGAAGAAAGGGAATTTATTACAGATGACATCACCTGGGAGATGCGAGACCTGCCTCAAATCTGTCTCCCTGACCAACTGAGGGTAGGGGTTTTTATAAGGGGTTCAGGAAGGTGGCTAAGTGTATTGGGGCAGGTTGTGTTGAAAGCAACACATGCAGGAGGCCTTATTCAGAAGTCACAGGTTGGTGATGGATGGTGAATCTTGGCTTTGTTATCCTGTGAAGAGTCTGATATTTCTGGGAGACAATTCAAAAGATAAAAGAGTTAGTTAAACAGAAAGATTATAATGTTCTGGTCATTGAGTCCTACTGGCCTGGGAATCCAAAGCATAAGAAAGCTACAGGGAAAACACATATGGGGGTGTCATTTTGTGTTTGTTCATGGAGCTGATTACATTATTACAAATTTATAAAAGTTCCAAGACTTTTTATCCAGTGGTGTGCTGGTAAATGCAGCTCTCCAGGAAAAACAGCTCTTATTTGTAGTGTTGCCAGTTTCCATGGTGTAAATTCTCCCACTGTGGCCTATTTAAAGCTGCCAATGTGACGTCACTGACCGTGGAGCTCCACGGAGATGCTCACGATCATCTTTCACTAGTAGCTACAGCCAGCTCCACCAGGACACAGCTTCCATCCCAGACCATGTGTGAATAGTATTCTTAAGACTTTTTTTTTTCTACATTGGTGTTCTAAAATAGGTTTCACTTGGGGTCTTATGGTCATATTTTAGATATTCGTTCCATGCTCCTTTAACAGTAGTGTGCTGTGCTACCATTCTTGCCTGGGAGACCACCCCTTACAACTGCTCCTGCCGGGCCCCCTACTCCACCAGGCCCTTTGACATTGGTGTCAGTCAGTGGCATTGTTAAATCTGCCTCTGATCCTCGCAGGCCTGGAGCAGGGTCTGTTTCCTCCCCGCTTTCCTGACTGGGGCGGGTACAGGTTTATGTGCCGCATGGCTTGCTCCTGCCTCTCCATTTCTCTCAAGAATGGTTCAGCTAAGTCTGTTACCAGCTTTACTAACTTCTCCAACACATGGAAATCCAGCGCTGCTTGCTGAATCTGAGTGTTGCCTTTTTTCTGATATCCTTTCCATTTTTTTTAAACTCATGTTAAGCTCCAGAAGGAAAAAAAAAATCAGGAATATGTTAGAAAAATCAGAATACAATACCAAAAGCATTTACTGTTCAAACAATCCGTACCCCCAGGTGGAGTACATTTATCTGATTCACCAGCCTTCTGTTGTCCAGAGGTAATTTTTTTTCCTTTTTAAGAGATGGGGTCTTCTCTGTTGCCCAGGCTGGTCTCGGTCTCAAACTCCTGGGCTCAGGTGATTCTTCCTGCCTTGGCCTCCTGAGTAGCTGGGAGTTCGGGTGCACCACTGAGCCTGTTCTTTTTTTCCTTAACTGTTAACCTTAATCTACCTTGACATAGGTGTAAATGCAACACACCTACATGAACTCATACAGTCAGAAGTTGTCGATATTTCTAATACAATGATTTTGATCATCTTGAGTGTTGTGAATTTATGTGTTGACAAGAATATACAAAGCCACACATGGAAATGGTGTGAACTACAAATGTTATTTCTCTTTCTTACTCTGAATTACTTCTCTAGAAATCTCCAGAATTCCTTCTGTAGGAATATTCGAATTACCTCGGTATTGTATTGGTCTAAGTTACCAAAGTCAATTAGGCATTTTTGGAGAAAAAAGTAAGAGAATATTATCTCTCTTGATATTAAGTGTTTGTCAGAGAAATTTAACATACTCTCCTAGTAAAGTTTTGAGAAAAATGGAATAAGTTCTAGAGCCACATAATTTGCAATGTAGTATGAGTTTTCCAAGAAATAAGAAAGATGCTAGTTTTATTATTTACATTCAATTTAATTGAATATCTGTTTGCACTTATATAACTTTAAGTTTTAGTTTAAGTTATAGTAAATTACCTGCTCTATGAGGCAACTGTTAGGAATTAAGGGTATCCCATTTAATTTAGGCATTTTTGTTTAAAAAAATCAAAATCTTGCATGAAGTAAAATCTAAAATGCTAGGTTTGCATTTCATTTCACACTATGATAGAATGAGGGAGAAGACATATAGTGATCTTTTAAACCCTAAATTCAAGAACAATTTAAATTATCAAATGCTTTAATTGGATTCTATGTTATTATGTGAACTTGAATTAAAATGTGATTATTTTGAGTCCTTTTACCTCATAATCTTAAAACCCTTTAAATCATGTTCTGAAGAGTTCCCTACAGGTTTTCTTAGGATCTCTAATACTGGGTCTAATGCCAATTTGCATATCTTTTTTATTTATTCTGTAACTCAGCAAGGATGTTAAGGGCTTTAGACCTAAATTAGATGTTCACTTGTCTCATGCAAAAACTTGAGAGAAAGAAGGAGTTAGGGAGTTTTGAGGCAATCCCGTGAATTTGCACCAAGAGAAAAAGAGAAGCTATGAGAATCTTGAAACTTGGAATAGTTGTATTATCAAATGGAATGCGGATCATGTAAATTTCATACCTAAAATAACCTCAAGATAGCGTTTAACTCTGACGGAGTTGCACAGACAGGTGAGGGAAGGGAATACATTTTTTATGTTACAAAAATTTAAAGATAGCAAAATATCAACAATTGCTAAAATTTTCTGTGTTTTAAAGCAATAATTTAAAAAAATTAAATAGGGGTTTCCTTCTATCTATAAGCATCGTGCTTAAGGTAGACTGGACTTTAAGCCCCCGGGAGACCTTGTTAGTAGCTGGAGAAGGAAATGGTTACAACAGCCCAGCAGGTCCCCTTTTTTCTTCTTCTTCTTTTTTTTTAAATAACAGCACGATCTCAAATGTGGGGGCACCCCCACTGACCTTCAGTGCTAACGTCGGCAGCCTTCTACATCTAGAGGAGAATGCAATTCTCTCATAAAAGCCTCTGACCCTGATTAGGGTGGGTGAGTGCACAGGAGCCCGCGATGGAGGAGGACAATCCGGTGCCGTCAGGGGAAAACACCACACTTTCTGGTAGGTCCTCAGAGCTGCTGCCCCACCACCTCCACCAGGAGCCACCACAGCTCCCGGTACCCCAGGACTCTTTCTGCTAGTTTCTCTGAACAAGAAGCCGTGGCAGTCTCCTCTGAGGTCTGAATCACCAGGCCTGTCACTCACGTCAGAGGACCCCCTGGCAGCCAGGGGCCGGGCTATTCCCTCTTGCCTCATGTCTGTCTTTTCCCTGGTCACCAGGGCTGCTATAAGCCTGGAAAGTACCCTGGGTTGGGTACCCTGTCTGCTGCTCCTTGCTCCTTTATCTCCCCCTTTTCTCCCCCTCTCCTACCTCCCTTTCTTCCTCCCTCCTCCTGCTCTCTCCCTCCTCCTCCCTCCCTCCTCCTCCCTCCCCCTCCTCCCTCTTTCTGGATGTGAAGAGTTGGGGCCAACATACCTCTTGCTTCTTGGGTGGAACTAAACAAATCCCGTCTTCCTACCCGTCCAGAGGGGCCGCAGCCCAGACGGCTCCTACAGTTTGAGCACCTCCTCCTAGGAAGGCAAGGTGCTCTCATGTGCCATCGGGGGCCTTGCTAGAGTTACAAATGTCTTCCATTTCTGACGTTTCTATTCTGTAGCTTTATTTAGCCATTTCTTGTGTATTTAGCAAAAATCTCTTCTTAAAAGTGTTTTTGCAGGGAACAGGGGAGGGTTGGGGTGAGGAGGTGAATCCCCTGCAGGGGCAAGTTACAGTGAGGAGCTCCAAGCTTGAGCCACATCCGATGCCAAGGAGTTCTTTACATAGATGGGGTTTCTCCCAGATGTGATAAATCCATAATGAAGGAGGTTATTTTGTGAAGAATTTCCTTGTTAATGTTTTTTGATTGAAGTCTATTTGTGAGATGGAAGGAGGAAGATTCTTAACATCTTAACTCCAATCACTCCATGATGGTTTATGTGATATTTTGTCATATTTTAGTTATCTCAGTTTCTCAAAACACCACAGACTACACATTATTGTTATTTTACACGGCCAATGTTTGTCTAAAGTTACAAATATGATTGCCATTTTATTTGTTTGCATTGCAGCCCATTCTGTCACCTTCCTTCTTTCTAAGGTACAGCCTTTAGAATTTGTCTTAGTGAGGTTATATTGATGGTAAATTCTTTTTGTTTGTCTGAAGATATTTTTTCAGATAGTTTTAGTAAGCATATACAGTCCTATAGCACTTAAGGATGCATTCTGAAAAATGTGTCATTAAGTAACTTCGTTGTCATGCAAACATCATTGAGTGTACACACACCTATTACACACCCGGGCTATGTGGTATGGCCTATTGCTCCTTGGCTACAAATCTGTATAGCAAGTTACTGTACCCAATACTGTAGGCAGTATAATGCAATGGTAAGTATTTATGTATCTAAACACAACTAAACATAGAAAAGGTACAGTAGAAATATGGTATAAAAGATTAAAAAAATAGTACATCCGTATAGGGCACTTACCATGAATGGAGCTTGCAGGACTGGAAGTTGCTCTGGGTGAGTCAGGGAGCAGTGAGTGAATGTGAAGGCCTAGGATGTTACTGAACACTGCTGTAGGCTTTATAAACACTGTACACTTAGGCTACACTAAATTTATTTAAAAATTTTTTCTTTCTTCAATAATAAATTAACCTTAGCTTACTGTAACATTTTTACTTTATAAACTTTAATTTTTTGACTCTTTTGTAATAACCACTTAGCTTAAAACACAAATGCATTGTACAGCTGTACAGAAATATTTTCTTCCTTTATATCTGTCAGGTCCAGCCTCTTGGTGGATTGTTGTTCTGGTTCTTTGGCTCCTTGCTTGGAAGATTCACAAGCAGGGCCAGTGCAATGGAGTGACCACAGACAGGAAGCAATTCCACACAAACAGCTTTTATTGCAGAAAAGAAGGGAGCTATACAAAGTAAAAGTATGTTCCAGACAGGAACGGGTCAGTCTCCACGAGTAGAGAAGGAAGTTAAGGGCTCCCAGGTAGTTCCCTTTTGTTGGCCTGTCCCAGGGGCAGGCTTACAGGGGATGTGGGATGTTACCAGGTGATTGATATACATGATTGTCAGGTGTTCTGCATTTTCCTACAGTCCCTTCCCCAGATTGGTCCCCTGGCTTCTCTGCCTCTAGGAACCACCCTCGTGGCCTATATCTGCCACCTACAGATTTGATCCCTGCCCCACAAAATCCTTATTCTATAAGCATTTTTCTATTTAAAAAATTTTAAAATAACTTCTTAAATGTTTTTATTAAAAACGAAGGCACAAACACACACATTAGCCTAGACCTACCAAAAGTCAGGGTCATCAATATCTCTGTCTTCCACCTCCACATCTTGCCTCACTGGAATATCTTCAGGGGCAATAACATGCATGGAGCTGTCATCTCCTACAACAATGACTTCTTCTGGAATACCTCCTGCAGGACCTGCCTGAGGCGGTTTTACAGTTAACTCTTTTCTAATAAGTAGAAGAAGTACATTCTAAAATAACAATAAAAAGTATAGTATAGTAAGTACATAAACCAGAAACATAGTCGTTTATTATCATTATCAACTGTTATGTACTGTACATAATTGTATGTGCTATACATTTACATGACTGGCAGCACAGTAGGTTTGTTTACATCAGCATCACCACAGGAATAATGCATTGTGCTACAACATTATGATGGCTATGATGTCACTAGGCAATAGGAATTTTTCAGCTCCATTATAATCTTATGGGCCCACTGTCATATATGCAATCTGTCATTGACCGAAAAGTCATAAAGTGGTGGATAATTGTATTATAAATTGACAGTTTTTCCCTTGTCACTTTAAAGATATAATTCTACTGTTTTCTAGCTTTCTTTATTGCTGCTAATTTATGTTTCCTCAGTAAGTAATAATGGTTTACTCTCTGGCTGTTTTTAAGACCATGCCTCTGTCTTTACAGTTTCACCAGGATGTGCCTACATAGCTAATTTCCATTTCTTTATTTGGCTTTGGATTTGTTGGCTTCACAAGTCTGTGGATGGGTGTTTTTCTTTAGTTGTGGAAACTTGTTGGTCATTATCTCTTCAGCATCAAATAGTGTTCCCTTTGCCCTGTGTTTTAAGCTGTGTTTTCCTGTAACTCCAAATAGACATTTAAGGACATTTGTATTCAATCCTCCATGTCCCCCAATGTCTCTTTCGTGTTTCTACCTCTAGTGTCTTTATAATGCAGTTTCTTCAGCTTCATTTTCTAGCTCACTATTTCTCTCAGCCTTATCTAATCTGCTATTTAACCCAATCCTTGAGTTCTAACTTCTGTAATCCTATGGACCAGAAAGTTCTCAGCCACCTCAGATCCCATCTACTTCACCTGTGTTTTGTTCTAGCTACTGCTTTCATGAGTTTTCTTTGAATTCATGCAGATGCAAACTAACAATACCTAACCCCATCCTCAGTGCTTACCTGTTATGCCAAAGTATGAGTCCCTCTGGGCCCATACCCTCATGGACACTGAACGTGGTACATGGAATCACACAGTACATGATATGACCATGTAGCTTGCCATGACCTCCAGGGGGTTTTATTAGGCTCTCCTAAATGTCCAGACTGATGAGACTTTCATTGGCCACACCTGACATTAACTGACTCAGAAAGATATGGGTTAGAAACCACAGTTTGCCAGTGGGGCAGCATCAGGAGTTCTAGTGTAATTCCTTGTAATAGTCCATAGAGCAGTCCCTAGAGCTGCCTGGGACAGAGAGGGGGAAGGATTCCCTATGGCCAGCTAATGGAGGAAGAAAGAAAAAGAAGCTCAGGCTTGGTTGGGGTGGCTTGGTATGTGGGTACCCATGGCGGATGCACTGCTGCACTGAGGCTCCCCTCAGAGGTGACCTGGAAGACAGTGCAGCAGGGATTTGGGCGGTACACCTGATTATTGACTTTATGTAAACAGAAGTGGCCTGAAGTAAGGCTATGCATGGACTCGTGAGCAGTGGAGAATAACCGGGCTGTATTGACCAGGGACCCAGAAGGAAGTGGCTCCCCTCCATGAGAGATCTAGCAGAGGCTACAAACACTAGAAGAAGCACCACAGGCACCCACTTCCAGTAGGATGCTGAGTGATGGCCCGATAGAAGCAGCAGAGGGATGAGCTTGGGAAAATGCTCAGCCATGATGGGCACTGAAATGCTGAGAGAGCAAGTGGACTGAGGGAGGCTCAGTGAGAGGTGGAAGGCCCCTTTCAGGGCCCTTCAAATAGAAAGAAAATTTCTGGGCCACATAGTCTACCAAAAATCTAGACAGGGTGAATCACTCTTCTGAGGTCATCTGCCCAGAGAGCAGCCCAGACCCACTACTCTGCTATTAAGGGAGAATCCAGAGGAGACAGTGAAGGGTGTAAAGACCTTGTGTCTCCCATCCAGATCACCAAGATTTCATGGAAATTACATTCAACCTTTCTAATTCTCTTTGGGAGAGCTTCAGGAAGAGGTCAAAGTTTGTAAGAGTGAGATTTCACCTGAGTTATTAAAGCAGAAAGTGAGCTGGGAAAAAAGACCATTTCTATTAGGAGAAGGTGAGCGTACTAGATTTTACTAACTCCAAATTTTTCTTTTCACTGCCCAGTAGAGAGAAGGCACTTAAGAGGGTCAGTAACTTGGAAACTGCTGCAAGGATGATTATGATCTCCCTGAGAACAACCTGTAGGTATCTGTAAGTTTGTGAATAGTGCTGGCATGTACTCATTTGGCTTGGTTTGGTTTTCTTCTGAGATTAGTCACTCAGGTCTTTGGAAATGGCTACTGTCAGCAGAATAATGGCCTGGGTCAATTAGGGGTCAAGGGGTCAAGATTTCTCCTTTGAATCAAAGCCATTGTAAAGCTTCCAGAGAAAAGAAAACTCTAAGCAACAAAAGTTGACAATTTATTATAGATTCTAAGATAGAGTGATAGAATTTACACAATTTGAAAAACAAAGAGAAAAGTATTGGAAAATATGAAGAGCCCTAGGAACTTGTTGAGCAACATCAGAAGAGCCAACACTTAAGTAATTGGAATCCTAGAAGCAAAGAAGAGAGAATTATGCTGAAAAATATTTGATGAAATTGATAAAAAATTTTAAATTTTTTTAAATTTAGGAAAAGACAAATGTATAGCTCTAAGAAGCTCTAAGTAGGATAAACCCATGATAACCAAGGCTAGGCACATCTAAATCAGACTGCTGAACCCCAAAGATAAAGAGAGTGTTGTAGTCATACAGAAAGAAATGTACAATATTTAGGGAACAGTGATTCAACTTACCAACAACTTCTTATCAGAAACTATGGGAGCCAAAAGAGAAGGAAACAATGTCTTAAAGTGTCAAAAGAAGCAACTGTCAACCCAGAATTCCATATCTACAAAATTGTCCTTTAAGATGAAAGTGAAATAAAGACAATTTCAGACAAAAGTAAATTAAGAGAATTTGTTGTCAGCATTTCCACACTACAAGAAATATTAAAGTAGGTTCTTTAGGTTGAAGGAAAATAATACCAGAAGAAAACTTGAATCTTCAGGAAGGAATAAAAAGCATCATTGGAAATAGTAAATATTTGGGTTATTTTACAAATTAGTTTTTAAAATTTTTTAATTGGCAACTAAATGGATACATATGAAAGACTGTTTTTACTCTTAATTTCTTTAAAATATGTAGGACTATCTAAAGCAAAAATTGTCTTATGAGATTTATAATGTATGTCAACATAATGCACATGATGACTATAGCAAAAAAAGATGGTGATGGATAAACAGACATATATATTTTTACAAGATTTTGATATAATAGATCATTAAATATGAAATGTCCGATTTCTACTCAAAAGTATAGTTTATTCTATCTCAAACAAGAGGCAGTACAATGAATCAAAGTATGCTCCTAGACCATCGACACAGTTTTGCCATCTTAACGGTAGCTTGCTTATGCCAGCAATGAAGAAGCCTGGAGAGCGAGTGGCGATGAAATTGCAAAAGGCGTTTTCCACAGCTTGTTGAAAATTGAATATTTTTCTTTGCAAGAAGTGGTCTAAAGCCTGGAGGAGTGGTAACTGGTTGGTGCAAGGTCTGGTGAATATGGTGGATGACAGAGATTTTCCAAGTCCAGCCTCTGTAGTTTGAGCAGCATTGTTTGTGGAACATGTGGTGGAGCATTGTCTTGCAGGAGGATTGGCCTGTCTCTGTCGACCAATTTTGGCTGCTTAATCACAAGCATACTCATCATTTTGTCTAATTAGTTACTATAGATATGTGCTGTAATTGATTGACCAGGTTTCATGAAGCTGTAGTGGATAATACTAGCTCTGGACCACCAGATACCATTAGCTTTTCTTGATGAATATTCGGTTTTGGACTGTGTTTCGGCACTTCATCTTTATCCAACCATTGTACCAAACGCTTGTGATTGTCAAAAAGAATCCATTTTCCATCATGCGTAACTATACAGTGTAGAAATGCTTCACCTTTATGTCGTGACAGGCAAGCTTTGAGATGATTTCTGTTCTGAAGCTTGTTTAATTCATGCGGAACTCATCTATCCAGCTTCTTTACCTTGCTGATTTGTTTCAAATGGTCCAATATGGTTGGCATAGTGACATTAAACCTGCTGCTAATTCACGTGTAGGTTGGGATGGATTCGCTTCCACTACAACTTTCAGCTCATCATTATCCACCTTGGTCTCAGGTCACCCATGTGTCTCACTTTCAAGATTAAAATCACTAGAATGGAACTTCTCAAACCATTGACATACTGTGAGTTCGTTACCCACATCCTTCCCAAACACTTTGTTGATATTTTGAGCTGTCTGCGCGGCATTGTTTCCATGACAGAACTCATATTTGAAAATAACATGAATTTTTGGCTTATCCATGGTTTCAGAAAAATTGCTCTAAAAAAATGTGAAAGATAATCACAAGCCAAAACATGTGTTTGAAAGACTAAGGATGTACCTTCACAATAAACATAAAACAAGAATGTCAAAGTGAAACGTCAGAGACATCAACTGTCAAACTTAGTAGTTAAGGAAACCGGACATTTCATACTTAATAACCTAATATATATATATATATATATATATATTTTTTTTTTAATAAAGTGCTACAATGTCAACTCTAAGTAGAGTGTGAAAGTTAAAAATGGATATTGTAACTCCTAGAACAACCATTTAAAAGTGCAAAAGGATATAGCTAACTAGATATATTAAATAGAATCCATCTCATAAAGGGAGTTCTAAGACTCCCCCACAATCATCCTGCTGGGTTAAAGCCTAGGAAGGCTGGTATCACAGCCCTTAATTTCTCTCTACTTTTATTTGCTTTGTTCCTTCTACTTGAATCCACCTATTTTCATCAAACCACCTTCAGAACAGTTATTTTGAAATAACAGTATAGCAACACAAAACATATAGTGGAGGACAGAAAAGTGGGTCAGTGGGCAAGAGTTTCTCAGCTAACAGGAACATTGAAAGAAAAATCCCCATGTTCCTTAATATCCCCTCAGTTCACAGAGGTATCATGTTGTAACACTAAACCATAAGCCAGAAGACCTGGGTTCTGGTCCTGAGCCCTCCACTTACAGGCACCGTGACTTTCCAATTGGATGCTTTTCCTGTTACTAATATAAAGTTAACCCACGTCTCCCCTGGCTCTCGGGACAACTTTCATAATGCAGTGGTTGAAATAGTCACCAGTTTATAAAGTACCTCCAAGAAGCTCTCAGGAGTAGGAGAGAAATTTAGAACTAACTAGCTAACCGTGCTTATTCTGAAGGGCAAGCCCGCAGCCTAGGAATTTTATTTTGACTAATTGAACACTGCCACCTGGCGTATAGGTGTGGGAAAGAGCAGGGATTGGATTCCCAGGAGGAAGGAAATTCCTTTGAAACAAAGCAGTTTGTTTCCTTTATTTCTTGTCCCTTTAACTTCACTCTCCAAAAGAAAAGACTCAGGATATCCAAGAGGTCTAGAAAGCCTTACTTAGGCCATTCTGACTTATTTGAAAGGATAGAACTTAACTTTAGAGGTCAGGCAGGATTTGAACAGGCCTCATGGTGAACGTGAGGGATGGTATGGGGGAAACCATGTAGTTAGGAGCCCAATCTCAGGGAGAAACACGGGCCTGGAATCAGCCCTGAGCTTGGCCACTGCCCACCTGTGGGCCGCAGCTTGGTCCCCGCATATATAACACTGGGATAATATCAGTAGCAACCTCTTAGGCTGTTGCGAGAATTAGTGAAATCTATGTTATGTTTTCAGCACAGCATCTGTCACCGTAAACATATAACAAATATTAGCTGTTGTTTTTTGCAGTTCAGACAGGGGAGAAATAAAGGAAGTTAATTAAAAACTCACTAGCACTGTTGAAATAATTAGCCCACATTAGCCCCTTCTCCCACAGAGATTTGAGACAAGGAGATGCAAGAGGTCAGATGACAAGATTCTTCCAGACTGAGCAGAGTATAAACACAGAACAACAATAATATTAGCAATAGCTACCATTTATTGAGACTTTACTATGTACCAGGTATCCATCTATGTGTGTTACATGAATTAACTCATTTAATCTTTATATCAACTCCATGAGGTGGGAACTTTTAATATTCTCACTTTGTAGTTGAAGAAACAGGCGCAGAGAGGACAGTGTATTCAATGCCACATGGCCAACAAATGACAGAACTAGTGTGATGGTTAATTTTATGTGTCAACTTGACCGGCCTAAGAGATGTCCAGGTGGCTGGTTAAACATTATTTCTGGGTCTGTCAGAAGGTATTTCTGGAAGAGATTAGCATTTGAATCAGTAGACTGAGTAAGGCATCAACCAATCTCCTGAGCCCTAACAGACCAAAAAGGCAAGGGAAGGGCAGATTTGCTTTCTTCTTGCAGTGGGATATCCACCCTCTCCTGTTCTCATTGGCTCCCCTGGTTCTCAGGCTTTTGAACTCATACTGAATCACACCACTGGCTTTCTGGGTGCCCCAGATTGCAGACAGCAGATTGTGGGACTTCTTAGCCTCCATAATTGTGTGAGCTAATCCCTTATAATAGATCTGTTTATATACCTATATTTATCTATGCACATATCTATCATCTATCTATATTCTATTGGTTCTGTTTCTCTGGAGGACCCTGACTAATATGACTACAATATAAATCCATGGGATCCTGCCCCAGATTTCAAGTTCTTAGCTTATATTGGCTATGGGAAACTAAACCTATCTGCTTGTGTGTGGGTGGGGGTGTAGGTATTGTTATTGCAGTATTTTCCAAGTTAAAATCCGTGCCAAATCTGGAGGAAATCTAGCCACACACAGCGACCTATTGTCTTTGGCTTGTTTGCCTCAAAACTGTGTGTGTATGGAAGGCCCCCCTCCCTTAGAGTGTCTAGATTTAGCAAATCAAAATACAGATGCCCAGTTAACATTGAATTTTGGATAAACAATAAAATTTTTTCTTTAGTTTAACATGTTGCATATAATATGTGGAGCATTCTTATACTAAAAAAGTAGTTGTTCATCTGAAATTCAAATTTAACTGGACATCCTGTATTTTATCTTGCAGCCCTACCTCGACTACACCCAGTAGGTATGGTGTGCCACTAAAGATTGCTTGATGCTTTTCCTACTGAACAAAGCTACATGCCTTGCTTCTCCAGAGACACAGACAATGCAACAGGGGTCAAGAGGTGACTGCTGACAGTGAGCTGGGACCAAAAGAGTTAAACTCTGGCTCGAATATCTCAGTTGTTTGAGATAGAGTAGAATTAAAGTCAGTCATGGGGACAATTCCAAGCTTTTCAGAGAGATATGGGGACAAAGTGAGTACAACCTCCATGGAAAACAGTATGGAGATTCCTCAAAGAAATAAAGGTAGACCTACCATTCGATCCAGCAATCTCATTGCTGTGTAGCCACCCAAAGGAAAAGAAGTCATTTTATAAAAAAGACACCACCTGGGAATTTCCCTCACCCCACCCTTTGTTCTACTCTGACTTGGTTGACTTCCTTGTTTTGAGAAGCACCTAGTTAAGTAATTTCTAGGGAGTTCAGTCATGTCCTCTGTTGGCCAGGACTGGCAGCACAGGAGGTTGCCCTAGCACTGGGCGCCTTAGTGTCGAGGAGGATGGGAGAGTTTAGGAACAGTAGAGCCTGGTGGCAGCATATGCTGTCAGAGGCAAGGTGGACACGATGTGGAAACAGGCAAGAAGGCTAGATTCACAACCAGGAGGCCTCACCTGTAGGAGTCTATGGTGATGCTTGATAGACTATGGGGTTACTAGGGCTGAGGTAGATGAGCAGCCAACAAAAAGCACTGATAGGTTTATATGCAACCGAAAAGATTGCTGAGAATATCAGCATCACAGTGGAAAGCCATGGTTCCTTATCCAATTTCCAGAACTGAGTCATTTATTAAATAGAAGTCTGGGCCCCCTTGAGGAAGGACCCTGCAATTCTACAGAAACTATATTCACTAATTATTTTTGCGACCCTTCCTCATAGGAACCTATAGCCTTTTATCAAGATATCTGTATGCTGGGGAAAGGTAAATACCTATATCTTTCAAGAGCATTTGGATATAGGAGACATGGGGTCAAACAGCCTTCACGATCCCCTTTTTGATGGAAGGGGTATATAGACGCCAGCTGGTAAATAGAGTCCTGGCCTAAAACCATCTCACAGGGCTTCATTGTGTTCATGGACCACCTGTGTTGATTTTCCTGATGCCTAGGTGGATAATCAGGATGGATATACTTAGTAACTCGCAGAACTCTCACACTAGGTCCTTGAACTGTGGAGTGGAACCTATTTATTAATAATAAGAACAGCTAAGTGGGAGCCTTTGTGTTACCCAAACTCTAGACTAAGATAGTAAATGTGCAACTATATATTGTGTGGGGTAGAATGGCAATGTGTGCCCACTGGAGTGCCACCCTCAAAGATTTCAAGGATGTAGGGTTGGTAGCCCCCATTGTATCTCCGTTTCATATACCAATCAGCCTTCTGCAAAAACCAGACGGCTCACAATTGATGTAACTACTGCAAACTCCATCAAGTGGTAACCCAATCATAACTATTACATCATTATTATATTGTGGTTTCATAATTATAGCAGATAATTATGACACAGCCTCTGCCACTGGGTATGTGGCTATCGATTTGGTGAGTACGTTCTTTTCAATCCCATCAGAAAGGAGGCTCAAAAGCTCTTTGCATTCACCTGGGACAGGGAGTAGTATTAATATATAATCAGGGTCTTGTCCCAGGGAATTATGCTCTAACAATGCTCTCTTTAGCAATATAGTTTAATGGTTCCTGTATCATCTGGATATTACCAGAATATCATGCTGATCCATTATATTGATGACATCACGATCACCTGACCTAAAAAGGAGAAAACAGTCAGAAGTGTGGAAGCCCTAATAAGGTATATGTGCACCAGTGGGTGGAAGAAATCCCTGCAAAGTTTCAGCAGCCTGCCATATTGGTGAGGTTTTTAGGGGAACAGTGGTTATGGTGGCTTGCATGTACTTTCTACCATGAATCAAAAAGACCAGTACTAGGTAAGTCTTTTGGACTTGAAAAGAGCATAAATCATGCTTGAAAATACCACTCTAACCCTCTAACTGGCTTGACTTCAAAGGCTGCCAGTTTTGAGGGACCCAAAAGCAAGAAACCAATTTGTAGCAGATTAACTATAGCTACAAGTGGCCTGACCACATGACTGGAAGATCTCCTGGTTCTAGAACAGGGTCAACAAGCCTGACCCCTGGGCCAGCTGCCTGTTTTTGTAAATAAAGTTTTATTGGAACATAGTTATGATCATTTGTTTACATATTGTCTACGGTTGCTTTTTTTCTACAATGGCAGAGACCATATCACCAGCAAGCCTAAAATATTTACCATCTGGTCCTTTAAGAAGTTTGCCTACCTTTGTTCTAGGACAGTGGCTCTCAAACTTTGTGTATGTGTGTGTGTGCACATGTGTGTATCTGCTCTATCTATCAGAAGGCCTACAAGTAATGACCCATTAGTAACAATGAGCCCACTAGTGCCCATATCTTGGTTTCTAAATGTCATTCTAAACTAAAAGAAATCATGTCATCTTGGAGAAAAGGCTGATTTCAGGATGAAGACAGGAATAAGATGAGTCTGGGACATCTAACTGTTCTGGAAAGTAATGAGGTGCTCAAATAATGATGGTTACATATCAAAAGCACAGGCCAGCTTGAGGAAGTTTCCATTAGACAAACCTGGGAAAATTTGAATGACAAAATAAATGATGATAGTAAGGTATTATATCCTTCCCTCAGTATCTGCAGGGGACTAGTTCCGTGACCTCCTGCAGATACCAAAATCTGAGGATGCTCAAGGCCCCAGTAGACCCTCCGTATCTGTGGGTTCCACATCTGTGGATTCAATCAATCATGAATTAAGTCCCCACAGAGGGCCTACTGTATACACATTGAAAAAGAATACCTAAATCTATACATATATAAATAATTAAATGAGTAAATATATAAATGGGGAGAGGGGAAAGCTCTTCTTTACAACAGAATGACAACTAATAAATATAGAAGAACTGATGGAGTTCAAATCTCAATGGATGCTGTGGTTGAAAATGTCTCACCACAAATTGTCTATTGATTTCAAAAGGGAAAATAGTAACTTCGAAGTGGAGAAACTTAACAGATACCTCCCAAGCAAATGACCAAAGTTAACATCACCAATATTGGAACAAACCAAAATCATATTCCATCTGACAAAAGGCACGAGACGGATATACAATCATTTCTGGGGTGTTCCTGCCATGCATAACTTGATCAAATTATTAAAAAAAACTCAGATAAACCTGAGTGTCTTTTACCTTTGACAGATTTTCTACCAAAAAAAAAAAAATGACCTTTGCTCTGCAAAAGTATCAAAGGAAGAGTGAGGAGCTGTTCCAGACTGAAGACACGACAACCAGACACAACATGTGATTCTGTAAGGGGAACTGTAACATATATAATAAGACAATTTATGAAATTTGACATAGACTATGAATTAGGTACCATCAGTATTAACTTTCCTGAATTTGATAATTGTACTGTGGTTATGCAAGAGAACATTCCTGTTTTTAGGTAAAGTTACAATGTCTTCAATTTACTTTCAAATGGTTTAGGAAAAACGTGTATGTGTGTATCCACATGTGTTTATAGGTGTGTGTATATAAACATATATACCTACACACATGCACATGCAGAGGAAATTTTTAAAAATTTGGAAAATGTAAACAATTGGTGAATCTGGGTAAAAGCTTTATAAAATCCCTTATACTATTACACATCCTTTCTGTAGTGCTGATATTATATCAAAACAAAAGTTTGAAAAAGATCACAAAAATAAGCAAAAAGAAAGATAAGACTATGGAAGAGCAAGGTCACAACACAAGGTTATGGTGGGTCACATTAAGGAGCCAGTACTGGGTTGTAGGAAGGAGCATTTTGGAGAGATGACTTTGGCCTTGGTGTGTAGGAGGAGGAACCCTGGTTCCAGGGAACCGGGTTAAAACAACAGTAGCAGCAACAACAAACTTATGAAATAGTCTAGGGACCGAGTGATGGAATTTAACCCACATAAGCATCAGCACTTCTCAACACGAATCCTAATAATGTTCCTCTATTCTCAAAAGGCTGAAGTAAGGAAATGTACTCCAGTGTTCCTTGACTAATCCGTACTTGTGTGTTTATGGATGTCAAGAGAGTTGTGAGGTGGCTTGTTCAGGGCCACACAGTAAGCAAACTTGAAGGCATAAGATCCCTGGTAGTGGATTCAAATGAATCAGAGGCAGATGACTGCGTTAGGGTCCTTTCAACAAAAGCTGTTATTTCAAAACCTGTTAAATATTTGTCCAGAGCTTTCTAGTACCTAAGCTAGATTTAACTTCACTGAGGTCTATGTGGAAATTGTATCAACATCATTAGGCCGGTAAAGATATGTTTTACAACCTAGAAAGTTTGGCGGAAAGACATGAGCATTCCATTTTCAAAGGTGATTTTCTTTGCAATCTAAAGACTCTGAAGCAACAAGTGATGTTAAACATGAAAAAGGAGAACTATTTTCCCCAAGAGAGGTACATAAGGTAGTTTGTATGTTATTGTCCTCAAAAGCTACTGATAAGATAGGTGATTTGAAGACATGCGTTATGCGTGTTTTTTCAGATGGGGATGGTGAATATGAGGAAAAGAATAATTCACAACCCACTCTAATGATGTTCCAGTAGCCTCATCTTCATATAGGAAGGACAGATCTATACCTGGATACTTGACCATGCTCATCCTCAAAAAAGAGCGATAATAACTTACTTGTATTTTTGATTTGCTCAAAAATTGAAAATACTCAAAGTTCCTTGCAAACCGAATTCAAATGTACATCAAAAAAATAATCCATCATGATCAGGTGGGCTTCATTCCCGAGATGCAGGGATGGTTCAACATACGCAAATCTATAAATGTAATTCACCATATAAATAAAAGCAAGAACAAAGATTATATGATCCTTTCAATAGATGCAGAAAAGGCTTTTGACAAAATCCAGCACCCTTTTATGATAAGAACTCTTAACAATATAGGCATAGATGGCTCATTCCTAGAAACTATTAAAGCCATATACGATAAACCCACAGCCAATATCATACTGAATGGGGAAAAATTGAAGGCATTCCCCCTTAAAACTGGCACCAGACAAGGGTGTCCACTATCTCCACTTCTTTTCAACATAGTGCTGGAAGTCCTGGCCACAGCAATTAGACAAGACAGAGGAATCAGGGGCGTCCAGATAGGGGCAGAAGAGGTCAAACTTTCACTATTCGCAGACGATATGATATTATACATAGAAAACCCCAAAGATTCAACCAAGAGATTACTGGAATTGATAAATGAATTCAGCAAAGTCTCAGGATACAAAATTAATACACACAAATCCATAGCCTTCATATATGCTAATAACAATCAAGCCGAGAAACAAATTAAAGATGCTATACCTTTCACAATAGCAACAAAGAAAATTAAATATTTAGGAATATATCTAACTAAGGAGGTCAAAGACCTATATAGAGAGAATTATGAAACACTGAGAAAAGAAATTGCAGAGGATGTAAATAGATGGAAAGCCCTACCATGCTCTTGGATAGGCAGAGTCAACATAGTAAAAATGGCTTTGCTACCTAAATTAATTTACAGAATCAATGCAATCCCTATCAAAATACCAACATCATTTTTTGCCGATCTAGAAAAAATAATTCTACGCTTCGTGTGGAACCAGAGAAGACCCCGTCTAGCCAAAGCAATCTTAAGCAAAAAGAACAAATTGGGAGGCATCTGTCTACCAGACTTCAAACTATACTACAAGGCTATAGTAACCAAAACTGCATGGTATTGGCACAAGAACAGACACGTAGACCAATGGAACAGGACTGAGAACCCAAATATAAAACCAACCTCATACAGTCACCTGTTCTTTGACAAATTCCAGAAAAACGTACACTGGGGAAAAGAATCCCTATTCAACAAATGGTGCTGGGAAAATTGGATGGCCATATGTAGAAGAGTGAAAGTGGACCCACACCTCTCACCTCTCACAAAAATCAATTCACAATGGATAACAGATCTAAACCTAAGACATGAAACCATAAGAATTCTCAAAGAAAACATTGGAAAAACTCTTATGGACATTGGCCTAGGCAAAGAATTTATGAAGAAGACCCCCAAAGCAATCACAGCAGCAACAAAAATAAATACATGGGACCTGATCAAATTGAAAAGCTTCTGCACAGCCAAGGAACTATCAGTAGAGTGAACAGACAACCTACAGAATGGGAGAAAATATTTGCATGCTACACCTCTGATAAAGGGCTGATAACCAGAATCTATACAGAACTTAGGAAAATCAACAAGAAAAAATCAAACAACCCTATTAAAAAATGGGCAAAGGACATGAACAAAAACTTTTCCAAAGAGGACAGAATGATGGCCAGCAAACATATAAAAAAAGTGCTCAACTTCTCTAATCGTCAGGGAAATGCAAATCAAAACCACAATGAGATATCACTTAACTCCAGTGAGATTGGCTCATATCAAAAAATCCCCAAATAACAAATGTTGGCGGGGATGTGGACAGATAGGAACACTCATACACTGCTGGTGGGACTGCAAATTAGTACAACCTCTATGGAAAAGAATATGGAGATACCTCAAAGAATTAAAAGTAGAATTACCATTTGACCCAGCAATCCCACTACTGGGTATTTATCCAAAAGAAAAAAAGACATTTTATAATAAAGACATCTGCTCTCGAATGTTCATAGCAGCACAATTCACAATTGCAAAGTTGTGGAAACAACCCAGGTGCCCATCAATACACGAGTGGATCAATAAAATGTGGTATATGTATACCATGGAGTATTACTCAGCAATAAGGAACAATAGTGAATTAACACATCTGGTATTATCCTGGTCGGAGCTAGAACCCATTCTTCGAAGCGAAGTGTCACAGGATTGGAAAAACAAGCATCACTGGTACTCACCATCAAACTGGTACTAACTGATGAACACTTACATCACACAGGGCAATAACATTCATCAGAGGGCAGGCGGGCGGGAGGGGGGTGGAAGGGATGGGAAAAACTCTCACTGAATGGATGTGGGGAGCACAGTTTGGGAGACGACCACGATTGTGGCTCTGACACGGGCAGAACAGGGGCAAGGTGTATGGTCAAAGTGTTGTACCCCCATGATATTCTGAAATTAAAAAAATAAATTAAAAAAAAATAAATAAAAAAAACAAAAAAAACCACATTACATTGTACCCCATAAATTTATAATATATACAATTGTTATTTTTCAATTAAAAATAAAATTTAAAAAGAAGGTAAAAAAAAAAAAAGAAAATACTCAAAATTATACAGTGAGGGGACAGCTGGGTGTCAAGGTGTCTAACTCCCAGCCTTTCACACTAAAGTACACAATGCAGAGGTTAAGCTCATGGGCTCCAAAACAGCTGTCTGAATTTGAAGACCAACACCATCTCTTAGAAGGTATGTGCCCTTGTGCAAGATGTTCATCCTCTGTCTGCTTCAGTCTCCTTATCTGTAAAGTAGGCATATTGGTATCTACTTCAGAGGTTTGATGGGAAGAATAAATAAGTAAATTCACATTAGAGTGTTCCTGGTCCTAGAGCATGGTAAGTGCACAGTATATGTTTGCTATTAGCAGCAGAATTATTCATATATATTATGACACAGGATATTGATGTTATTCTTTGAAAATAATGATTATTCTTCTCAACTATGGCTCAGAAGCTCAGGTTTAACTACGTAAATAAATGTCAAATGGAGTCCCGTAATATCTGGGCTGCTATAGTAAGTTATATCTGTCCTGGGTCAAATGGAGCAGTCTTCCCTCTGACCTCTGCAAGGGAGGGGGGAAGAAATACCTAGCGCAGAGAATATTTTCAATACATTTTCATCTCCTTTCCTTTGGTGGATGTTGTCAATACTCCGCGCAGGTCCCCTCAGATGCCTTTTACCATTTCTCTGTGTGTCTCCACCACGTGTGTGTGTTTTCTTCCAGTGATTCAGATTGGCCCCTTTTCTTCCCAGGATTACCCTGGGGCTACTGCAGCTGCCTGTGTTGCCCACACCACAACGAGTACAAAGAGCTACAGGTGGACTAAAGTGCTTAGATTCCAGGCTTCAAATTGGGATGAACTGCGACTCCCACTGAGGGAAATCTCATCCCTGAGGCTGTAGCCACCCTTCAGAGGACTTTGCCTGACATCACAGCCACCCCTGTTGTCCTTTTCTAGCTTCTTGTGGGAGCACTTCTTTAATCAACTTCTTTAATACACACAAATCCTCATCGCAGGCTCTGAGACGCTTCCTACGCCTTGTCCCAGGGGTGGCTGGGCAGGTGTGGACTGTGATGTCGAAGGCCCTGTCTCTTCCTCCTCTTGGACACACGGAGAGGTAGGAGCTGGAAAGGATCTGGTGATCCCTGGCTTTCTGTGCCGTTCCCATCCCTGGAATAGTCGAGTCCACATCTCACATCCTTTGTGATTGTATGTGACAGTTTAATAAACATAAAATTTCATTTTTCAAGGAATGACTGTTTACAAGAGGAAAACTTGCTGGCCATAAAATCTATAGGTGATTTCAGGACCAAAAACCTTTCTTGCTGACATTTAGGGGATATTTACAAGCAGGTTTCCCAAAAGCGTCATGTTCTGGGAACTGAAAGACCTAAGGTCTAGATCTGATAATACCAAGGGCTCATAGCATGACTTTGAGGCCCATGGAGTATAAATGACCAATTTCCATATCTTCAAAGTTAGAGTATTTGGGCTCATACACTCCTTTGAGAATCTAAAGAAAGTCATGGACCCCCTTCCCAGAAGAGAGAAGCCCATTGTGCACAAACATAATTTTGTATTTAATTTCAAAGGTTTCTAGATCCCAGTGAAATCCATCACTGGATCCCTTATTGGGTGATTTCTAGTGATCTTAATAGCACTCATATCCTATATTTCTAAATTTTCTCAAGTCTGTAACTGAGGGCCACTTAATCAAGGACAGATTGTGAATGTTTAAGCATAAATTCCTCTGAAGCAAGAGTGGTCAGAACTGTTTTTAATTTGGTTTCTTTGTGACACAAAGATGTTATTTACTGCCAAGAAGAAAGTGTGTGTTTAAAAATAAAATCGTTCCACATGTGAGGAGAAAACATCTAGGGACAGCACACATCCTAAGCCCCTTGGTCCTTGGTAGGGAATCTCAGAGCCTTGGCGTTTGGAGCCTCACAAACAAAGGTTCCAGTCCCAGCTCCACAACTTGTCAGGTTTGTGTTTGATGGTGGGCAAGAAAATTAGCTCAGGTTTAAACTACTTCCACTGTTAAAATGGAAAAAAAAAAACCCAAAAACCCAAAACTTTATGCCTTATTGGATTGTAGCAATATTAAGTTAATTAGGCAATGTTCATGCATTTCTTGGCACGTGATTCTCCTCCCTCTATTTTATCTCTATTTCGTGTTTCTCTTTCTTTCCTGTTTTAAAGGGTGATGATCCCTGAGTCTTTTCATCCTTATCCCAAAATCCTCTTGATATCTGGACCCTCCTTGAGTTTTAACTACGTGTGTTGCTGATGACTTCCAAGTGTGTACCTTTGACCTTGAGCTCTCTCTCCACGTTCCACAGTCATACAATTAGCCTCGGGGTGGATATTTTCCCTTGGAGTGGAGTTCTGTTGTTTCTGCCTGTCTACCAGACAAACCTCCTCTTTTGGTAATGGGACTCCTTTTCCTTTCTGGGGTTTCCCTGACCCTATGCCCACCAGAGGACACAGGGTCAGGGAATCCATATTCACTGTTCAAAGTGTCTCCTCCCCACCACTCAGTGACTTTCCAGGGGCAGATGTATGGGTCAAGTGAGGGCTGTTCCTTCCCAGGAGTTGACGTGGTTGATAAAAGCCAAACCTCTTCAGCTCTGATGACTGGAAAATAAAGCCTAGAGTTGTCTCTCGTTATCGCCACCATAAAGAAAGAGCCCGAAAGTGAGACAACAGGAAATTTGAGCTGAGAGAATGAAAGAAAAATTATTGGTGACTCTGGTTGAGTCCCTGAATCCAGCTGTGGCAGGTAGAACCATGAGGCGTTTTGAAACCAATGCAAGGCAGCTTCCATAAGAACGAGAAGTAGCTTATATAAATAGGAGCCCATTGCTTTAGTCTGGACTCATAGTCTCAAGCCATAGAGACCCCACATGTTGACTCATCCTCGCAAACATCTTCTCCCTGTGGTCTTGTTTCAGTTGGAGACACTGACACGCACCCAGCTGAATCCTATTCCAACTAAAAACCTGGAGTCATCCTTAACTTCTCCATCATCCCTGCACCCACTAGACTGCCCAGTCCTGCTGTTCTTACCTCTCCACTATTTCTCCAATTGCCCCACTTTTCTCCATCCGCAGCTCCCACCATCCTGGTTCAGACGCCCACCACCTTATCCCGGGATCACCGCTAGAGTTTACTAATTAGACTTTCTGTCTCTGCTCTTGTTCCTCCCACGTTACTAGGGAGGGCTCAAAGAGAAGGGATTTATGTCAACCACACCTGACCATAATAGTTCTCTGCTCAAACTCCTTCTGAGATCCTGTTACCGCAGGATAACACCCAACCTCTCCACACGGGCCATAAAACCTTCCATGTAACCTTCAGCTACTCTCTGCTTCCCACATTATGGTCCAGAAGCAGCATTGTCTGTAGGCGTCACCCCCCTCTGTGCCTTTGCTCATCACTTTGGGAAGGCAGTATAGCTTGTCTCTATTAAACACGAGGCTTTGGAATCATACTGAGCCGGGTCCAAACCCTCGCTCTGGTGTGTACTGACCGCAGCTTGGGCAAGCTGCTGAACTTCCCCAGCTTCACTGTCACGTTTGAACAGCAGGGATGATAGCTGGGGGTCGCTGTTTCATTGAGCGTGTTGCCATGAGAGCTAGGAGATTTCAAGAAAAGCACTTAGGACAACATCAGAGCGCAATAAGCCTTGGTAGGTGTCAGACACTTTTGTTTGCGTCATCATTTTGAATGCTGTCATCTCTGACTGTGTCCCTCTGCCCCCTTTGCCTGGCTCACTGCTGTCCCACCTTGACTCAGCCCAGACGTCATCTCCAGAAGGCCTCCTAGGGTGGAGGAGTCACTTCTAAGTCATCCTGGGTCCTCCCAGGATGTCAGCATTCTGTGTCAGACGCACCTTCTCATCTACCCTGAGCCCCTCGAGGGCTGAGATGGTGTCGTCTCTGCATCTCCAGCTCCTAACAATTTTTGGATTGAATAGAAATGTTAGTTATCTTCCTTCTCAGCCTCTGACAGGGAGCATTAGTGAACTAAGCGGCAACCATGTTAATCTCCTTGGATTCTCTTGCAGGCTGGTTCTCATTTATTTTTCCCAATACACATAATTTAGAGCTGTTATACCCGTCTGCTTTTATCCTGTTAGGCTCTGTCAGGTGAGATATTGGGAGAGACTGAGACTTGTGAATGCAAAGGAATAGAAACAACTTGACAGACACTCTCTTTTCCTTCCAAGAAAAGCAGCTCTTTTCCTGTCATTCACTGGCCTCGGAATGATGGTTTATGAAAATCAAACCAACATCTCCTTTTATTACAGCACATTTATTTATTAAGCCCAAAGATTCTAAAGCTTTCTGGAAGAAAGAGAGTCTATGGGAATGTCACAGACTTGGTTCCTGACACCTCTCTGCCTTTCACCCCCACCCCAATCATAAGGCAATGCGTGGGTAACACAAGTTCCTGGGCAAGTCCAAATTCTAGGAATTACTGAGTTGGAACTAGAATGCTCAGGGAAAACAACTGGTGAGCTTTGTTTGAATCAGACCTCTGAAAGCTGCTTGGTTTTTGTAATGAGAAAAGCGGTGGTTTTGGAAGTGAATTTGAACATTTGTCTATCCCTTTTTTAGATGAAGAAACCAGGACTCAGGCAGACTGAGTAATTTTCCCCAGGTTCACCCAGCTGGTAAGTGTAAATATTTCTATCCCATAAGGGCTTTCAAGAGGAGAAAATCCTGTACGGCCTATGTAACGCCCAGGAGAGCGCTGGCATATAAGAGCACCTAACACTTTTTTCACACCTAGTAACTGGGAAGGCTGGGCCTAAAATGTCACTGCTAGCTCCCTTCAGATTGTACTCCCCCTAAGGTGGATGTCCTATCGCCTTGCCTGTCATCCCTCACATTTTCACATGTAGAAGGGACTTTCTGCTTCGTTCCCCGGAAGTCATGAGGAACACTGCCGGCTCTCTTCCCTGTGGTCTTCACTCTTGTCCAGAGGAGGAGAGGCAGTCTGTCTTGTTTAGGATAGTGAACTGGGCATGCCTGGCTGTCCACCTTGGTCCAGACTGTCCCAGCCCACAGGACATGTGCTCGCTCCTGCTCCCTCTGGTGGGGCACTCACAGGGGCCGACTGATCCTGCAAGAGAAGACAGTACCCATCCCTTGGGGTCCGTGACTGGGTAACAGTTCTCTGTGTCAATGAGAGACATCAAAAGGCTTGTTGTGACCACACGTGCCAACTACCTCCTCCAATCTAGTTGTGTCAGCAATGAAGCTGATGTATTTAACTCCATCTGTCTGACTTCTGTGCTATTGCTCAGTTGATTCCAAACTTGGGAGTGGATAAAAAGGTTGAGGAAAGGTAATTAATATTATCTTGACCTATTGTCCAGAGACTTTGAGGCACAAATTCTAGTGGCTGGGAATAAAACTAATGAGCAAGATCAAGGCTTTGGGCTTAGCCAGGGCCTGAGACTTCAGATTTTTGTTCAATAGCAGTTGATGGGTCACAGAAGCTTATTTTTCCACTGCTAACAAGTGAGTAGATGTTTTTATTTGGTCAGGCTGATTAGGACTTAGGAAGCAGAGCTTTGTGATGCTCTGTGACTGACCCAAACCGACTCGGGCATGTGTGTTCTCTTGGCAAAGTGCAGCTGAGCCAAAGTGCAGCTAAGGCAAAGATGATGGGAAACGTATCTTTGAGCTTTGGTTAGGGCTCCATTGCAAATAGGCAAATCTTTCCCACATGGCCAACTAGACATTGGTGGGTATTCCTATTTTTGCTGTTTCTTAGCCTAATCTCCAGGCCAGGACTTTAATCTGAAAGGACAGCTATATTTAATGTGGGCTCAGAGCATTCCTGTAGGTTTCATGCAAGTTGTATGAAGTTAACTCCAGATCATCTGCCCAAAATTCAGTTCCTACTTATGCTGTTTACAGTTGTATACAGAGCCAAGGGTAGGAACCACTCAGGTAGCTAAAGAAATAACAAATGTAATACAAGGATTTTGTTTGGATCTTAATTTGAACAATAAATTTTGAGATAATTGGGGATATCTGAATATAGATTGGCATTAGACCATACCAAGGAGTTATTTATAACTTTATTAGGTATAATAACATTTTGATAAGGAATATGTCTATTTTTTAAAGGGATGCCTACTGAACTACATAGGGATGACATGACATATTTGCTATTAATTTTAAGGAAAAAGTGCTTTGGGTGAGAGGTCTCTAAATCAGTATGAAATAGTAGGAGGCCCACTATGACCATACATATAAACTACATTTTGTTGGGTATAATAGTAATAAGGGTATCAATAATAGTAACAACAGTAATAATAGTGACAATAATGCAATCAGTTAAATGGGATTGAGGATGGTTCAATGACTCACTTTATTAATAGCACCAAAGAGGAAAAAAACATATCATGTGGAAAAGGCATTTTTAAAAAAATTCAACAACCATTCCCGAAAAGTAATTATTAGATAATAGATGTTAAAGTTCATTATAAAGTTCAATAATGGAGAGTGCAATACAGGAGGATAAAATAGCAAATATCAGTGGTATAGACTAGTATAAAATGTTCACATGTAGACCCATATATATGGGAATATAGTAGACTACATTATCTAGCAAGTGTCTATATATTTCTAATCAGTATATTTCTCAGTCTAAAGCAATAATCCTAGTTGAGAGTGAATACCAAAAGTAAACTGATATTTACTAGTACTAATATTAGTACTGATATTACTAGTACTATTTAATATTGTTTTGAATGTGTCAGTCAAAGCAGTAAAACAGAACAAAGAGGCATAAAGATAAGATAGAAGTTGATCGATTATTATTGGCAATAATTATCTCTAAATATGTGCACTGATTTTCTTGGTATCAATCATATCATTTATCAACACTAACTTCAGAAATGTTGTGAGTTGGAACTTAAATATACAGAAATTAGTAGCATTTTAAAAAATATACAAACGATCAACATAAAATGGAAGAAAAGGTCATATTTATAGTACTAAGATAAAACAATTAAACACATAAGAATAAGTCTAAGAAATGTGCAGAATCTATATATGATCAAACCTTAACATTGAGACTTCCTGTGAAAGCAAAAGATGTGCTTCTGTCATCTTAAGTTTTTCTCAGCATGTCGAAAGTGGAAATAATTCTTTACGTATTAGGTCATAAACAAATTATAATCTCAAGTCATACCCAAAATTCAAAAAAAAAAGTTTAGTTGAAATGTTACTTAACTAAATAATTTAATCCATTTGGTGGAACAAACCTTTAAGAGGAGTCTGAGGGAGGGGCAAAGAGATGTGGATCTGGTGATGGTGGAAGAAGAGCTAGTGCCCCGGGCCTGATCTTGGAAAGGTCTGCTTGCAAGGTTGCCCCGGGCTGGTAAACAGCTACTCACACTGATGTGAGGTTTCCTCCCAAAGATAAGAGTGGCTCATTACACATCTGAGCAAAGGATATGGTTTGCGCCAAGTATGCGCTTTCCCTCTGGAAGACTTGGTACCTCCCAGTCAGACAGTGCCTATACGACCAGCCCCCAATAAAAACCCTGGCACCGAGTCTCTAATGAGCTTCCCTGATATGTGACACCTCACATGTGTTGTTACAACTCATTGCTGGAGGAATTGTGACTCCACTATGAAAGGATTCCTGGGGGTTTGTGCCTGTTTTCTCTGAACTTTGCCCCATGTACATTTTCTTTCTGCTGACTGTGTTTTGTATCCTTTCACTGTGATAAACCTTATATGCTGAGTCCTGTGCATTCTTGTAGTGGATCATCAAAACTGGGTGTGGTCTTGGAGACCCCCGACACAGATGGAGACTTGAAGGAGATACTTGGAAAGGCAAATAAGGAAGAAAAAACTGATCTGGAAAGGCTAGTGAAAGTGAGGTTTTAAGAAAACTGGAATGACTAATTTTCAAATTCTTCTAAGCAACACTAAAATTAAAATGCAACTCTTAAAGCAATTTACTGAAAGCTAAATAAGGCAACCTGGGCAAAGCCTAGGTGAACATGGCCAAACTGAGGCAAAGGATACATATGCTGTCTGATTGTTTTAAAGTCTAGATTGTAGACTAAAAGTTAAAAAATAGAAACCAGAGAAACTATACACATGTCCACTATTACAGATTGAATTATGTCCCCTACAAAAGACATGTCCAAGTTCTAAGCCCTGAAAGCAATAAATGTCACCTTATTTGGACATAGGATCTCTGCAGATATAAACAAGTTAAGGTGAGGCCATGCTGGATTAGGGTGGACTCTAAATCCAATATGACTGCTGTCCTTTTAAGAGGAAAATTTGGACATAGAGACACAGACACAGGGATAAGGCCACGTAAAGATGGCCAGAGATTGAAGTCATACATCCACAAGCCAAGGAACTCCAAAGACTGCCAGCAACCACCAGGAGCTAGAAGCAGCATCAAAAAATTCTTCCCTAGAGACTTCAGAGAGCATGGCCCTGCTGACACCTTGATTTTGGACTTGTAGGTTCCAGAACTGTGAGAGAGTATATTTCTGTTGTTCTTAGCCACCCAGTTTGTGATACTAATACTTTGTTATGGCAGCCCTAGAAAACTAATGCATGTGCATACACACACACACACACACACACGTTAATCATTGTGTGAAGTACCTGGAGGTGAATTTTACCTTTAATTTTTAAAATGCCCAATTATTATTTTGTTTTGCCACCTAAGAAATAGCAGTATGTAAAACAGAAGCACAAACACTCAAAGGGGGGATTATAGTTCAAGCAAACTAATCATGAAGTGAAGAAATTGACCACTGAGTGAACTAGATTTAGGTGGATCCCTCTGCTAGAGCCCAGAGAGGCTCCAGGTTAGAGTAGGGGAAAGGTGTCTACCCCAACTTTTTGCAAGTCCCTGTACAAAGGCCAGATGGAGGCCCAGATACACATGCTAAGTATTTAAAAGTTATTTACTTAATAATTTGTTAGTTTAATTGATATATCCTATCCTGCTACTTTGACAGGTACACTATCATAGTATGAAATTTTTTTTAAAGTGTCAAAAGTTATATATGATTTTCAATAACTAATACCAGAAAAATATAAAAGATGACCAAATTTAATTATTATACACGTCTAAGTTTCTGTTGATGGGCAGTGTTTAGATGAGTAATAGAATAAATATATATATTACTTATAAATTTTTAAGTAACATCCATATAATCTATTTTTCTTGCCTTCAATTTAGCTGAATCACTATTTTTATAATCATGATTTTCACATAGCTTATGTTCCATTGACAGAAATGACCTAAACATATTAAAGTGTAAAAAATAAAAAAATACATTTTCAAGTTGTTAAAAAATAGCAACTATCTATAGAATTCAATGAAAAGTGCACACTATATGAAGATAAAATTTTAAATTTTGAATTATTTAAACACAGAAAAATATTTAATTTGAAAGATAGTTGAGTCACATTTTTTTATATAAGAATAAAACTAACTACAAATCTAGTATTCAATGTTTATCCAGTTGCCAAAGCACAGAATTGGTACCGTGCTTCACACACATTACATCTAGATCCACACATATAAAATGTAGGAGCAAGATGAATTGTCTAATGTTGGGAAATGTCTCTTAGCCACCACGTGTAACTGTATAAATATTATGGAAATTTGTGAATACCACATGAATAGCAAAAAGCAATAAAATGGATGTTCTACACTCATGGAAACTGATTGGTTGTTATGCAAGAATTTATTGTATTCATGCTTTGCAAACAGAAGCATTTGTTAAGTTATATTCTTTCTCCTATCTAAGCACTTCCGTGGCTTAAATCTTCTGCAACCTCTGAAGTAGTCCCTGAAATAGCACAGGCCACAAATCTTCACGGCATTCAGTTATTCTTTGTTCTTAAAACATCAGACAGGAGGTGTGCAGAGGTGATTCCCTGGGGCCTGAGCGGTGTTGGTCGTGAGAATGAATGTTTAGAGCTGCGGGTTACACTCTGCCAGCTCTGAGCCTCCAATCCCATGTGCTCTTTAAGTAAACTAATGTACGTCATGTGTTTGTGATACTTGAGGCTCTCCAAAGCGTAGGACCTACGGAGACAGCCCTCTTTTCTGCTTCTGAAGCTGGTCCTGCTGGGATTGGGAGGGTATATGGACCTGTAAGAGAGGAGCCAGGTGAGCTGTTGTTTCTTGCAGTCCCCCAGATGAGAGACGTGAGGTTCTGACCTAGGGTCGTCAGGAAGAGGACAGAGAAAGAGGTCTTCATGGCCATTTGTTTAAAGGGCCAGTTATGGGTAAGTGGCTGTTTGGTCTGAATTCATTCCTCTATGGAACCACAAGCAACTCATTCAAAACCTCTTGTACTTGGCTTTGAGACCTATTTAGTTAGGATCCAGGATGATTATTTACCCTGAGTTCTGCTGATAATTTAGTCCATGCTTAGAGAGCAAAAAATAATTCTTTGTCCTTATAAGTAGCTTCTCTTGTCCCCACTATTTCTTTAAAGCAAGACTCAGTATTTCAGTGCCTCAGCTCCAGACTTCATGAGTAAGAGCTGATATTACGCAGGACATTTTTGTGATGAAGAGGGAAGAGGTTTACATCCTAAGCAACATGATGAACTTCACACAAAATTCCCTTCAAGTCTTTCTATTCTCTCTCTCTAAATCCTCTCCTAATATTGGCCACCTTACCTCTTCTTCCTTCACATCAGGCCTTCCTCTGCACTTCCTTACACAGCTGGCTCAAGCCCCCGCCCCCAGTCTCCCATGGCCCTTTCCTATGTCGAGCAATTTGTACGTCCTTGGTCTCCAGTTTGCATCCTCATGGTCCTCTCCCTACCCAGCACACAAAGGAATTTCCCCGAGATTCAGTGTCTTTAGAAGACAGGGACTATGGCAAATGGAAAGAGGGCTTTCAGCCAGATTTTTGCAGGATATTTGGATTATTGTTGAGTATATTTTAATTCTGCTCTCTTTTGCCTGCTGCAGACTACAAACAATGAAGCCAGAGCAGGAGATTTAGGCAACCTGGTTTCTAGGTTTAGTGGTGGCCTCTTATCCAGAGGAGGATGAAGTTGAATGAATGGCATACATGCTCCCTGCCCACCTTCTTAAACTCCTCTCCCTCCTCATGCCCACGTGTGTGCTGGAGGTTGTAGCTCACAGGGGCACCTGAGAGGTGATGCTTAGACTACCTTATGAGCTCAGACCACATGCATAGTGAAAAACAATAGGTGAACAACTTTCTCTAAGAGCTCAACTCTTTTGTTTTTGAGCTAAGTCTCCCCTAATCTGTAGTCCTGTATTCATGGAGAAGCATTTTGTGAGACAGAAGTGAAGGAAGAAGGTACATGTATGAAATGTTAATATCTGTCCAGCCACAGTGTAACAAAAGCTGCACATAGAGCTAGACCACTATGGAAAAGATTTCAATTCCTTCCTGGCAGTGGAGATAGCAGCTGGTTTGAAACATAATCCAGTATCAATGTCTTTATTGTATCAGACATTCATATCTCAAATGATCTGACAGTAAGATTTGGAAATAAACACACGTACTTTAAGATAACATTGATCCACGGAAAATCTTTGTTGAAAGAATGAATCCACCCTATACCAGCCAAATGGACGACTACTCTCTGTTCTCCAAACAAGTTTCCACCACTGGGCATTTTTATGCTGTTCCTTCTATCTAGAATGTCCTCTACAAACTCTATCCTTTGTTAAAAATCATTTCAGCCCTTTCAGATAATCTCTTAGTGCTTCCTTCTCATTCCTGCTGAGAACTGTTTTTGCATCCCTCCACTCAACCGGAGGTAAGGAGATGAGAGTAAGTTTATCTTTCTTAGTGTCCTTGGGTGAATACCCTCCCCAGATTTTGACCTAAATGTTGACATTCCACTCCGAAATTGCCTTCTATAGAAACTTGCACAGGTGTGCACAGTATCTGCCCCTAAAGAATATTAAAAATCTGTAACAAATAAATTACAAGAAAAGAGTCCCCAAAGGGGAAACAATTGCTAAATACTATTTGTTGAGTGAATAAATGAATAACCACACCCTGCCATCACAGTTTCGGAGTGGTCATTGTCCCCCTTGCAGAGGGCAGATACATTCTGTAGTCATCCAGGGTGCTAAATGACTGGGTCATTGCTCTGTAGTCAGTCCTTGTGTGCTTACAGACTCACAGTAGAAATCTAGGGCAGGATAATGAAGAAAAGTGAAACAGTAGCAATAAATCTTAATTTAATGAGTTGGGAATGTCTCATGAGGTGTCAGAGGGGTTAACACAAAGGATGGTTTTATTTAGTGTTGCTCTCGGTGTTCTGAGAATAATAATTACAAACTACTCGGGTGCCTCCAAATTAATTTGTCACTATAAATTTAAACATCAACAGGAGCAAAAACATGCTACCAAGTGAATTGACAAGTGGATTCCAAATCACACAATGAAACTGCATTTGAAAAATACAAGCCATTAGCTTACATTTTTGAAGTGCAAATATAGACTAAAAGAGGAATTTAGTTGTGCCAAGGATCTTGGAGACGAACTCATCCTTCCCCCGATACTACAAACGATATATTTGAAAACAAGAATAATAGGAAAGGGTTTTGTAAAAGTCATGCAGCTGTTGGTATGAGAACTAGAGTGAACCCCATCATAATGGGTAAACTAAAAGGAAATAATTGCCTCAAACTTAGTTCCCTGTGGGCACAAAACCAGTCTCACTAACAAGCCCAAGCAATCACAGTGACTCATCCAACTAACACAGCACAGAGGTTTGAAATGAAAATCTTCAAGTGGCATAGTACTTAGTTGCATGGTCCTGGATTCATCCTTAACTCACCTGAACCACATTAGAATTCAGTAGAGTAGGGAATCTGAAGGAAGGTTTACCCTCATGGTGAAAGCTTTCCTGATTATCCAAAGAGGAAACCCGGAAGGTGAGTTTTTGGGATGCTTCCCTGGAACAAGAAGACTGGGAGCCCTTGGGGAAATGTGATAGTGTGCTGGCCAGGAGTCCAGGAGGCCATCCTTCATGTCCTAGCTAAGCCACTCGCTCAGGTTACTTAGTTAACAAGCCACATTTAATATCCTGAATTTATCGCTAGAGAACAGTGGTTCATAGAGTTGTTCCAGGTACCCAGGAAATGATCAACTGAGCGACCAGAAGAAAACACTCTTCTGTATTTCTAGGTATTGATAGAGTCAGGTCCATGGCTAGGTTTCCTGGCTCCTGGTGCAGTTCTCTTTCTTCTAGAAGACAGCGTGTGGTGGTGAAAAATGTGAATTATGAACAGAACACCAAGGGATGGAACGAAAAGGGGGTTGGACAATTACTCCATGTAAATTTGTTCATTGTATGGGGAGAATCAACAGAATACAAAGGAACCAGCCTTAGGAGTCTCGCCCTTGCTGTTCCCTGTGTTGGGAACAGCCTGACTCTAGATATTTATGTACCTCATTTGCTTGCTTCTTGCTGGTCTCTGCACAAATGTCACCTCAGAGAGGCCCTCCCTCAACACCATATATAAAATAATTTACCTTCTCCTTCCTGGTCACTCTGCAAACTTTATCCTGCTCTAATTTCATATGGAAATCTGCTATGAAGAAAGACAAACAAGTGTCCTATTGCCTATGTCTACTAATAAATACAAGCTCTATGAGGGTATGGACTTTTTTTTTTGGTCTTCTTCACCACTGTATCCTTAATGCTCAACAATGCTTGGGTTGTATTAGGCAGTCAAGGAATGTTCTTGAATAAATTAATGAATGAAAATTGTAATCTGTTCATTGGATTTAGAGACTTAAATAATGCTCCTTGAATGTATTTCCCACAGCTGTCCATACTCTTATTCTTGTCTCTTTGTTCATAATATTATTTCTCTCCTAGTTTTCCTTGTAATACTTTAGTCACTGTTCCTCAGCCTCCTTTGCTGGATCTATGTCCTTACCTACCTCTAAATGTGGGAGCTTAATAACAAAGGTAAGTGCTTTATATACTTCTTCTCTTTTGATATTACCCAAATTCATAGGATTGTATAAAGGATTGTTCTTACTTTACCTGCAAGGAAACTGGTTAAGTTGTTTGAACTGTCTAAGCCTCAAAGTCACAGAACTACTAAGTGGCAGGCTAGGCTCCAATCATGATGGTATTCATAGCACTTTCTCAGCACAGTGCCTGGGAAACACAAGTGACTTGAAAATGTCACCTCTGTTATCACTGTGGGGCAGGGGTTGGGGGTGTATCTGTATGAATCCTGGCAGGAACCAGACGGCACATTTCAGAGTGTGATCAAGGGCCTGCCAACAAACTTATGTGTGGGAACACCACTTCCCTGGGCCCCTTACAAGGCCCTGGAAAGTGTGTCTAGCAATGCATTCACATGGTCATTTGTTTCTGTAAATTTTCAAAGGAGATATTTTAAACATGATTGGATAACATCTCTGTCCCTTTCCCCTCTGATTTTCCCTTAATCACATTCCCCTCCTGTTGGGTCATATTGGAGTACTTTGAGTGTAGCTAAGCAGAAGTTGAGTTTAGGATATGTTTAATTTGTGAATTGTGTGAATGTATCTCACCAAACCCAGCCACTTCCAGGCATAGTTACTGTAGGCATTGACATGCAGGGATGGCCTCTGGGAGACTTCCTGTTACCTTCTGTGGCAATTCACCCAAGTGTTGTGACACAAAAGTGCAGGACCGCAGGCTATATTGCCATATGTATGTGTGCTATGGCGCCTACCTACCAGAAGTGTGTGGGTAGTGAAGGAGAAAGAAGAAATATGAAATGTATAAAGCAACAAGTGAGTTTGTAGAAAATTCTTCCAGTCAACAGATGTGCAAAATTATAAGCAGAGGGTTCAGTTTGCATTGACTCCTCTAGTCAAACTGAAATATTCTATCAGAAATAAATTCTATTTCACACTCCCCATAAGAAGTTTGTCATGTTAATAATGCAGTGATTACAGTGTTTAAAGAGCTAAAAACAACCAAATTATTTTTGTTAGTTGAAAAAATTAGAAAGTTATAAAACTTTTCATATGATAACAAAGAAAAGGCAGATAAAAATGTACAGAAAAGATATTATTGCAGTGTGTGCAGATTTTTTGGACACAAAGTTATTTGTTAGCTTTTTAATTTTGAAAGTTGGTATTTCTTTTCTCATTTTAAATATTTAATTTCATACTTGTAATTTTTTTTTTAATTTGAGGAGGGTCCAAAATTTATCTAAACTTCTACGCCACAAAACTAGTTCTGCCTGTGGCTGGGGTCTCAGGTAGAGAAACATAGGTACCTCTAATGGGGAACTTGGAAGGATAAAGAGGTCAGGTTTATATTCCTCCAGCTTCCTCACTGCCAACTTCTGATCTCCAAACCCAAACGGGAGTCAGAGGGTCAGGGAGCCCAAGTATTTCAGTCCATGGAGTTAAGCCTCTCTGGGCACAAAGCAAGGTGGCAAATAGACAAGCTGAACCTATCCAGCACAGCGGAGGACCTCACGTTGCCATGATGGGTATTCCACTAGAATATCACTGAGGGACACTCTACCGGTGCTTACCCCCACGCACTCCTCCCCATTGGAAATGGAGTGACTTGTGCAATTAGTGAGTCTGGGAGAAGGAACACAGCCTGGAGGCAACAGGACCTGCTGGGCTTTCTTCCACAGGTGCCTGCCTGCCTGCAGAGCGGGCGCATCCTGTGCACTCTCAGGCCATGCCACCCAAAATCACCCAGCCGTGCCAGTCAACGGAGGTGTGTGTGCCAAGCTGGGGCCAACACAGAGAAACTCATTTGAGGACATGGTTTAGATGTGCTGTAATAAGGTCTCTTCCAGCTCTACTTGGTGGTAATAATGCTAGTAATAATAAATAGCATTATTATTATGATCTAGTCTAACTCCTACTTTTTACAGATTAAAAATTTATTTTGCTTTTAAAATAAGTGTTCCATTAAAATATTTATTACAGCTAAGCTGTTTATTTTTAGCTTTCTTAGAAATCCTAGTTCTTACTGTATTTGAACATGTGAATAACTTCCAGTTAGAGAACATTTGTGTGAATTACTAGTAAATATAAGTGACAATAATGATCTTCTCTCATTTTATTTGAAAAATCTCTGAGTTCTAAATCATAATTCTTTTTATGGCTTTCCTAGTGGAATTTCTACCACAATAAATACAGACCAGAAAGAAGAACTCCCTTTTCCCTCTAAACGTAATATATAATCCTATAAAAGACAGGGACTTATACAATATTGAGGCTGAAAGAAAGGAAGTGACTCATTCAGTTATTTTAATTTTTTATTGACGTATAATATTTGTACATATTTACGGGATACATGTGACATTTTGTTACATGCATAGACTGTGCAATGATCAAGTCAGGGTATTTAGGATATCCATCACCTTGAGAATTTATCATTTCCATGTGTTGGGAATATTTCAAGTCTGTGTTCTCCCAATTTTGAAATATACAATACATTGTTGTTAATCATAGTCACCCTACTCTGCTATCAAACATTAGAACTTAATCCTTCTGTTTAATTGTATGTCTGTACCCATTAACCAACTTCTCTTCATCATCCCACCCCCCCAACACACACACATACACAGACACCTTCCCCAGCCTCTGGTATCCATCATGGTACTCTCTACCTCCATGAGATTAATTTTTTAGCTTCTGCATATATGAATGAAAAAATGTGATATTGATCTTTCTATGCCTGGCATATTTCACTTAACATAATGACTTCCAATTCCATCTATGTTGCTGCAAATGACAGGATTTCATACTTATTCATGGCCAAATAGTATTCCATTGTATATATACTACAATTTCTCTATCCATTCATCCACTGATGGACAGTTAGGTTGATTCCATATCTTTGCTATTATGAATAGTGCTGCAATAAACATGGGGGTGCAGGTATGTTTTTGATATACTGATTTCCTTTCTCTAGTAGTGGGATTGCTGGATCTTATGGTAGCTCTATTTTTAGTTTTTTGAGAAATCTCCATATTGTTTTCCATAATGGCTCTACTAATTTATATTCCCACCACAGTGTATAAGAGTTCCCTTTTCTCTGCATCCTCACCAGCATCTGTTATTTTTTGTTTTTTGGATAATAGGCATTCTAACTGGGGTAAAATGATAGGCTGAATTAGGAGTTTTCCAAAGGGTCAAATTGCTTCTGTTCCTCAAAACATTTGCAGACAAGTTAAAAACAACAATAGCAACAAGAACAATAGGTAAAATTGGAGTTGTTCTGGCTGGAGTGTGGGGAGGGGGAGGGGGACTCCAGCGCCATCTGTTTAGCCCTGAAGCACCTGCCCAGACTCCCTAGTGGTTTTTAAAACCAAGGGACCAGCTTAGAGCTCTCCAGGGGTCCACCCACACAATGGCTGGTTCTAGAAGTTCATTATGAATTATTATTCAAAAACCCTAGGTGATACACACTCATGGTTCACATTACCTTATTAAGAGCCTCAAGGACCCAAACCCTCAGGGATGACATTGGAGGGGAAGGCTGGCGAGGGGTGAGCTACAGATGTCTTGGGATCAGCCTTGCCTGAGCTGCTGAGATGATAAAAAGCAGGCTACTCCACAATCTGATGTGCTGTTTGCCCTTTATTAATAGTTTCTGAAGCAAGATTGAGGAATTCGTGGTTGCGTGTATTGTGCTCAAAGGGTAAACTGCAAAGTTAAGGATAAGTGCTTTTTATGTCAGTTAGTAGAAATAAGTAAAAATGTCTGAATAGCAAGGCTGTAAGCTACTTTCCCCAACAGCTACTGCTTATTTTGTTTTTACAAAAGAGAACTTTAGGATTTCCAAGTGCGGCCCCTGGAACAGCAGCATTGGCACCATCAGATATACTGACTCGGAATTTGCATTTTAAGGAGATCCTTCATGGTTTGTATGCACAGTAAGTGGGTGCTTCTCCAAGTCCAATTAGAGTATAAATCACAAGCTTACTACGCACAAGGCCCTGAGAAGTCTTAGCCCTCAGTCCCAGCAATACAGTAAACTGGCAATGAAAATACAGCCACAGCAAACAGGTGTTCGGCTCTGGAGAGAGCAGTGTGGAACAAGCTCTTAACAGAGTTGGACAGTAACAGGATCTTGTTCACTTGTTTTCCACCCCAAGTTTCAGGCCCCAGTGTGTCCAGGGCAAGGATACTGTCCTTCAGTTCTCCCTCCCTTGTCTGTCTTCCTGCTTTGCCCCTCCATCCCCTACACCTCTGGTTCACATTACCATTGATTATTGCCTATGGCATTGCTTTCTCTGATAACAGGAAATGCCATTCTTCCCCACTGGACCATAAGTACTTTATTATTCCTCTCATTTTCTAAGAGCACTAGCAATGCCATGGCAACATCTACTCCCTAACCTCGAGGTTGGGGTGGGGTGGGAGAGGTAATCAGAGAAGGTGTTATTGAGAAAGAAAAGGATTTGCCAGACAAAGGGAGACATGAAGGAACAGTGTCCTTGGCCAGTGCTTGGAAAACTCTCATCTGCATACAACTCATCCCTTGATGAATCTGCAGATTCTGCTCAAGGAGGTCAGGATGGGGCCAGAGATTCTATAGTTTCTTACAAGATATCAGGTAATGCACATGCTATCAGATCATGGACTGCCCTTTGAGTAGCAAATTCTAGGTAACACAAGGACAAGGATCTTGCTATTATAGTCACTGTTATATCAAGATGGCATATGCCCGTTCCAGAAAAGATGTTAATCGATTAGTAAACATATTCTTATTGAATTAAACACTGAGATACCATGATCATTGTGAATTCTCATAATAATTCTGCAAAATATAAAATATGTTAGTTTTGGTTGTAAAATTGGGGCTAATAATACATGCACTGAGACACAGAGAGGCTGAGTTACTTGCTCAAAGTCACATAATTAATGTGGCAAGTTGTAGTTTACCAGATATTCTACATACTCCCCTACATTTCCTGATCTCCCTTGCAGTTAGTTGAAACTGTTGAACTAATTCCTAATTCCGGCCAATGAACTATTGAGGACATGGATTGTGTCACCTCCTAGCAGAGATATTAAAGAGCCAGTGTCCCTCCTTCCCTGTTTTGTATTCTGCCATCTGAAACATGTGGCCTCTAAGGTGAGGTTAGCAAGAGTGCTGTCTAACCTGCAGTGGCCTTGACATGCGGATGCATAAATCTTTGCTGTATTTAAATCACTGAAAATTTTAGTTTTGTTGGCAGATTATTCTGATTAGTATGGGCTCAGGGTTGACATCAGATAGCTCCTTGTACACTGAACTTTTTATTTGGGACCCTAGACCCCCTAAATGTGAGCATACTCCAGGTACAGTCTAGCTCAGGCATCCCTCAGTACTGCCAACGGGCCGAGCCCACATAATGCCAGGCACTGTGGCTGTGAAAATGGAACGGCCTGAGAATCATCTGAAGACTTGAAAGCTCTAACAATAACAGCAGCAGTGACTGTTCTTTACAACTTGGTCAAGGTTCATTCTATGACAAGTGTCACTTGCTTCCTAGCTCTGTCCTTTATATAAAGACATGTTTTCAAGCATGGTCAGGATGAGAAAAAAGATGCTTTTAGAGGTTTTATGAGCTGCATTCATGAATTGAATAAAACTTTTTTTGAACATTATTAAAGCATACCTACTCAAACACTTAACTTCTATTGACTCATTTAATGGGGGATGTAGTTGATGCACACAATGGCTGCTATGGTCTGAATGTTTGTGTCCCCTCTACATACATACACACACACACACACATATATATATGTATATATACACACACACACATATACACACACATTATATACACACACACACATATACACACACACATATATATACACACACGCACATATATACACACACACATATATATACACACATACACACATATATATACACACACACACATATTATATATATATATATACACACACACACACACATATATATATAAAAGCCTAATCCCCGATGTGATGATATTAAGAGATGAGGCCTCTGGGAGGTGATTAGGCCATGAGGGCAGAGCCCTCATGAATGGGATTAGTGTCCTTATAAAAGAGGCCGCAATGAGGCCTCTCACCTCTTCTGCCATGTGAAGTCTCGGTGAGAAGTGCCTTCTGTAAACCAAGAAGCTGGCCCTTACCAATGAATCTGCTGGCACCTTGATCTTAGACTTCCCAGCCTCCAGACTGTGAGAAATAAAATTCTGTTATTTATGAACTACCCAGTCTGTGGTATTCTGTTATAGCAGCTGGAGTGGCCTAAGGCAATGGCATGTGGATTTGTGTGTCCCACCAACTAATGAGAGGTACACCGTCTAACTTGCATTTGTATGTCAAGAACATGACTGTTGTTTATATTTTTCTAGGGATATTGAACAGAATAGAGTAGCAAATTATGAAGAAATAGAAAATCTGAAAAAAATGTATAATCAGTATAGAAATCAAATCAGCACTGGAGACTTTCCCAACCCCATCCCCCTTCCTGACCCCAACCTTGTCTCTCCTTCTCTGCTAAACACACACCTCCAAGGTGTTTCTATTGGTGAGATGACGCATCACTTCAAGGACCAGCTGATCTCTATTCTCTGAAACGATCTGCACCAAATAGAGAAAGAAAGCAACCCAACTCACTCCGTGAGAACAGGATAATCTTGAAAATAAAACAGTGTAAGGACAGTTTTAAAACAGGAAATTATAGACCAATATCACTTACATAAAATTTTCTAATGTTAGATGTGCAAACGCAGCAGTACTGTATATGCATATAAATAGACCATGACAAAGTAGGGTTTTTAATCCCAGGAATATAAAGAGAATTCATCATGAGAAAAAAATCTATTTAAATAATACACTACATTAGGATTAAAAAAAAAAGTCACATAAGTAAGTTATATAAACTTAATAGATGTAATTATGAACAAAATTTAAGGCCAGCTGCAGTGGCTCATGCCTGTAATTCCAGCACTTTGGGAGGCTGAGGTGGGAGGATTGCTTGAGGCTAGAAACTCAAGACCAGCCTGGGCAACATAGTTGAGACAAAAAATTTTTTAAAATGTGGCTACCATTGGCTCACATTATATTTCTACTAGATAGCACTGCCCTAGGCTAAGTCTAAAGTCCTAGCATGGCATCTCATCCCAAATATGTCTGATGGATATCAGAACCTTAAGAAGGCAACAACTCATACCGAGTGTAGCTATGGCAGCAAAGGACTCCACATACTGCAAAATAAAGGGCTTCACAGGTACGAAGGGATACCACGGTGCTCGTGCCAAAACACTGTTCTGGTATTACATTCATCCTTTTGTAAACCTGGTGAGTCAGGTGTTGTTAATAATATTCCTGAGCTTTAGTTTTCTTAATATGTTTCCTATAATATAGTGTGGATTAATGACTGCCACTTCCTACCTGTATGACTTTGAAGTCAATTTCTGCCCATGTTCCCTATTCTATTGACCGCACTATAGCCACCCCTAGTATTCCACACCTAACACAGATCCCATTCAGGCTCCCACTGCCTTATTTATCTCTGCTTTCCCATAGATAACCACTGTCAAAGGTGACAGACTAATCCCATAGGGTTCAAGGAAAATGACTCACTTTAACTCAGAAAATAAATTGATCAAATTGCTAAACTTAGGCAACTCACATCTCTTTTCCATAGGGTCTTCCAGTATTTATTTCAAGTTCTATTCTCTTCCTTTTCCTTTTTAACTTGTTGGGCCCTGGGAGTGAGATGAGGAAATTAAGGGTACTCTTTAAGTAGCCTCATACTCCTTCTTTCCAAATACATGTGAAATCAGGTGCAAGAGATCAACTATATTTGGAAAGAAGACATCAGCAATGCAGCTTCACTCACATGGTCCAGGGGCTCGTCACTGCTTGGGAACTTTCCACCCAAGCCCTGCTCCTACCTGAGAGGCTAGGTATGGAAGGCAGGCTAAGCGCTCACACACATTCTCTGCTGAGGCCACTGCTGTCCAAACCAGCACCTTTTATGAATTTAAGCCAAAGCAAAACAAAAAAGTAACCTGGTCTCATATCAGGGTCTGCATGGTTAACCAGCAGTTAATCTAATTCAAAATATACCTTGGTAGAATTCAAAATGCCTGTTGCATAGAATGATGCCTTTACTTAAGGTGATTCACAAATGTATCATACAAGATAGGCTGTGCAATGAACAGCCACCTTGCTTAACATTTGAAATGAAAGGGCACAGAAAATTTTACAGTTGCTTTATTTAACAAAATTTACGCCAACTTCTATATCTATATACAAATGTGTTTCAAAACCAGAGCAGCAGACACACAAACTGTTAACACAGGAATTATAATAATGCTTAAAACATGGTACACAAAGTTTTGTTTCCTGCTCACATAGACATTTACAGATTTAAAAATTATTCCAAAGGCCGAGCAGCATCACACCTTCATTTTCTGGGATGGCTTATATAATATGTCCTAAAGAAAGAGGGACGGAACTTTTGAGACTTAATGTATCCAGTTTAGTTCAACAAACAGCCCTTGGCCCATAATAGGGGTTCACAAAATGTTTTGGACTGGGGTTAAAAATTTGATTAAAATATAGAGTATATTTTGAGTCAGTGGTTTCTTTTTAAATTTTTTAGTCTATTTGTCTGTACCATAAATATAACAAGTTCATTTCATTTCTGATCTCCCCCAAAAAAACTACTTTAAAAAATAAGTTTAAAATAATTTTATTAGTAGTACTAACAAAACGTAGTGACCGGAGGTCCTATGAGATCAAGGTAAAAGCACACAAATACTCAACACAGCTCTGCCTCTACCCACTCCAATTTTGTTAGAAATGTCTTCATTTCATGACATGTACCTACATGTTAAGCTATTTTCTAAAGTTGTTTATTCAGGGAAGACAGCTACTTTTTGCTTTCCCATTTTTATGACTTCCAGGGACAATTTTAATTCCTTAAAATGTATGATAGTTCTGAAAATCTCAAACAGCTTTGCTACATATTCTACTCGCAAAATTAAGCTTCAAAGTATATAAGTTGTGTTTTAGATAATACATGAAAAATAGTTGATGCACAAAGTGTAAATATCTCATGATGACACTTAACACTGACCTGATTCATGGCCAATTCGCAGTCTAGCTTTTCAGGAAAAAGCTACTAAGTGGTGAGGTATAGAAAGAGAAAAAAGTATTTAAAAAAAACCCCCAAAATTAAAAATAAAACATCACAGCTTTTTCTTCTTCTCTCTTCTCCACGTCTTGGGAGCTTTCTTTCATGCTGGAAGAGTACAAGTCTATAACATGGATAAAACTTCAGAATGCTCCTTTATGTAGTGAAATGGTATCCAAGATCCATTTCCCAAAAAGCACCAAATAAAAATGCACAAAGTCTAAATGTTGTAATAAAATGATCCACAGGGGTTTCTACTCCTGTTTGTTCATGTAAAGGAGACCCCATCACTTACTGTGCTTTCATTTTCTAAGAATGAGATCAGACCATTATAAAAATGTGCTTCCAAAATAAATTATTTCTAGAATATAAAAACGTTTTACATTTTTTCCAGCCCACATATCATTATAAAATAGGAAGCCAGAAAATTAGCTACTGCAATTTTCATATGGTAAAAAATATTTATGTGTACACACACATATATACACATATATAAAATGCAAGTTTTCAATTTCAATAAAAATTAACCAATCAACTTAATGATCATGTATTGAATTATACATAAGAAATGTTGATTATCTGTAATGAGAACTGACTATAAAGGGTTATAATCCCATCTACTAGAGGATAATCTAAGACTTTCCCATGTGAAAAAAAAAAATCAGGACGTCTCCAACTGACTACCCAAGATAGAAATCACGGGTGTCTTTTTTTCAGATGTAACAGCCCCCCAGTTTCATTCACTGCACCTCGTGAGTCCCCTAAAGCAGGAACAGTCCCTGAAGGGAGGAAAACGAGAGTTGGGCTGCCTTGTGGCTGTGCTGTGTTCTGCATGAAAGCTGGTGCCCGGATACACGGGCAAATGAGGACTAAAATCCAATCTTGAGCTGCATTTGCCAAGCCATCTATCTGCCCAAGAAGCTATGCCTGTGCAGGGGGCGGGCTTTTTTCTAAAGCACACAAAGGTGCTATGCAGACCTGTTGGTAGACAGGGGGATGGAGGGGTATTCTCAGAGCTGCTTTCCTAGGAAGGCCGGGTGGCAGAGAAAGCATGACTGTGGCTAAGAGAAATTAGAAGCAGATCCTTACTGTCAATGAAAACCAGGGATCTTGCTCCTATAACTTTAGCAAAGACAGTGGGAGATTTCCATTTTGTTGATGTCTGCCAGTTTCTAGTAGTTTCAGGAGGGAGAACCTTAAGGAGCCTCAAAGGCACAGAAGGGAAGGGACAGAAGTCAGCAGTGAAGCTGTCCTAGTCCACAGGAAGGCCTGTTCAGAAAAAATAGCAAAAGGAGCTGGGCCTGCCCTGGGGAGCAGTGTCTGTGACCCACAGTGATCAAGAGCGAGCAGGCAGCATCTGTCCAGTCTCTGGATGAGTCTAGAAGGAAAACTACAAGTGACATTAAACTCCTTTCACAACTTTCATTACAAGCCCACCTTCAATTGTCTTCCCCAGTTTTATCTATGTGGTAAGATGCCTGTTTCCTCACATTGTAAATTGGTCACTTGATTTATGTTTGTGAGAGTGCTAAGGACAAAGAGAAAACTTAATTTTAGGTATTTTTCTACCGTAACCATCTTTTCTTCCCCCAAAAGGCACATTCCCTACCCAATTGTCATAAATTTTTAAAAGAAAGTGAAAGCCAAATACTTGAAAATGTTATCTTTCTCCTAACATCTGTTGTTGAAGAAGTAAGTTCAGGCAAGCCCTTGGAAACATTCTTTAAAACAGCCGACAAAAGCAAAACTCTCTGGGCTATGTGGAACACTTCCAAGTATTGAGTGAGAGGAGGATTAAAAAGGATGGCCATTTTTCTACAACCAAATTTAAGATAGTTAATAAAGTAGAAAATATAATTTCCATTATGTACCAAATATCCAGGAGACTAGTTAAAGCAAAAACAAAGTGGATGTGCACGCCAAAACATAGGTTTAATCCTTCAGTAGCATTTATGTAAAGAGTATGTGTAAAACACTTTCAATTTGTCCCTCTGGATGGATGACAAAAGATTTTTATCTACTCAGAAAAAGGGGTGCTAAACAAAGAGAGGTCTCAGATCCCACTGAAAATCTGTTGAAAGTTTCACATCCTCTCTCCAGATAAATGCATATACATCAACTTGTGTGTACAATTTCAGGGACATCAAATACATTCGAACGTCCAGTCACGTATCTCAGGTTCAGACCCCTGGCTCTCAATATTCCTACAGGGGATCTGAAGAATTAGTGATCCTCTCACTTCTACAGTCTGTATTTCTACTACTGAATCTGGGGCGGTTGCGGGGGAACCAAACCAGAATAGACTAGAAGAAAAACAACTTGCTTCAAAGAGCAATTTTTTACTTATTTGCCCTTGGAAGAAAGCACATCCCAATCTCTAGTTGCTTCTATCAAATGCCGCTGACCATGACTCATCCACTCTTCCTGGTCTTCATATAGCCGCCCACAAAACCAGCACTTAAATATACACTGTGATGAATCATCAGGCAAGGAATCCACCACCTGGTAGTTGTTTTTATGAACTTTTTTAAGTTTCATTTTCAACATCATTTGCCTTTTAATTTGGTTGGCTTCCTCCAAATTCTGGTAGGTGAGCCGGATGTGGTGCCGTCTGATGCCTAGCTGACACCTAGTCCTCTCTGATAAAACAACTTTGAGGACATTGCCTTTATACTTATTTATTACCTTCATCACATTGGTCACTTCTGGTGAGTCAACATCAGGATGGTTTAACACAATGACTGGCTGGTTCCGACGGGGGCATTTAATCAACTGATCTGGTTTAGCTGCTATCAATCGGAGTTGTCTTGCAACCTGAAAAATTGAAGGATCCTTGAGACAGCTGCTGGGGTCAGCCTGAATCTTGTTTTTCTTCTTGGATAAGTTTACTTGTTTGGTTTTATTTCTACTTATAGAAAGATTTCTGGAAAGTAGTTTCCCTTGCTTACTCAATTCACTGCTTCCTTGCTGTCCATACAGGAGGGCAGTTTTTTTAGGGGTGGTACTACAGATAGCACTCTCTTTTCTTGGTTTAGGCCGAAGAGATGTCTCAAGATTTTGGGACATGTCTATTGGCCCACTTTCACTTGTCAAAGGCTGTATGTCTGAATCTGTCTGTTTCACAGGGCAGAATGGAAGCGGCTGTATTAACTGTGTTTCATTGCAAGGTATGTTGACAGGTGCTTCACAGGTAGCCTCTATGATGTGGGCATCCTCAGAGGAATTGAGAACCCTCAACACAGCCCCTCTGGGGATCAGCACTGGAGTAGCAACATGAGGCTTCCTGGTCACTCTGCTTTCAGTTTTCCCATCAATACCATCTACAAACTGTGGATATATTTGCTGATGAGTAAGGTGTCCATTATTGGTAATACCACCATCATTCTGAGGTTTCTGGAGAGTACCTGTGGAATGACTGGGGCCAGTGAATGACACATTAACTTCTTGAATACCTTCAGGAGTAGCTTTCGAAGTCACCTTTGATGCCTGCCCTACAGAACGGCGATGTGCACTGTTTGCAGACAAAGATGAAGGCTTGCCACAGGATTCAATTAACTGAGCTATCTTTCTACGCAACAGTTCAATTGACTTTATTTTTGATGTTGAACTATTCCATTTAATGCCCTCAGGGACATTTTCAGATCCAGAACTTAGAGAAAATACTGATGAGATGACTGGGCCATCAAAAGTGTCATTAGTCTTTTCAGAATTAGTCTTTAATTCCAAAGGCTTATCCCCACACTGTTGAGATTTAATTCTGTCTTCTCCAGTTACGTTCATGTGTAAATACTCACTTTTATGCTGAGAGGACATCTGGCCTATATTTGAAACTGCCTTGTGTTCCTCTGTCTGGTTATCTTCCAGCTTCCCGTTAGAGGAAACCATTTTCACAGGAATACTGATCTTACTTCTAGATTCCAAGTCATTTTCACTTACGGGCAATAAGCCCTTTTCTCCAGAGGAGGAAACCGATGCAGGCGATGCAGCAAGAGGGAGTAACTGCTGTGAGTTGCCAGGTAAACTTCTTCCATCTTCAGCAAAAGAAACAGCAGCTTTATATGGAAAAGGGTTTGATGTAGCTCCAAGACCACATAAAACACTGTTTTTTAATACAGATGCTGGTGAACGACCTTTTAAGGCAACGGAAGGAAGAGAAGTTCTATGTGGATATAAATTACTTTTTTTCTGTAAATCGTTAACTCTTTCATAATTGAAAAAGGATTCTCCATGTTTGTGTACATTAGAGTTTGACATGAAAAAATCGTAAGATCTTACCCATTTCACATTTTTAAGTTGTTTCTGAGCTGAAGACTGAAGATTATTAATGCCTACAAGTTTTCCAACATTCCCTTCCACTGTTAGTGACTTTGTTTTTTCTGCAGAAACTATTTTTTCTTGTTCATTTGAACACTTCTCTTTAGTCATACGCTCAAAATTACCTCCATTACCCCTGCCAGCTTCGCGGCAATTATTTTCTTCCAGCGGAAACAGTTTCAGAACTAGCTGCTGTGTACCATTGACAACCTTCACGTCTATCAACTGGGCTAAACAGTTTGCAGGGACAACTAGTTCTGCTGGTGCCACAACTGTTAATGGCATACCTGGCTGAACAGGTTCTTTTGCAGGAGATAACACTTCTACCTCAACACTTTTGTTCTCAAACAGGTTGACTTCATTTTGCTCAGACAGGGCCATTTTATTTGGGATGCAAACTACATCTTTTTGGTATTCCTTTGGTTCAGGTAACAACATGATATTGTGCATTCTGTCTTTATTTGCATGGAGAGAGAACCTTGAAAGTTGATCTGACAACTTATTTTGAAATGTAGTCCTTGGATTGGAAGCTTTCAGAAGCTCTGTGTTTTGTTTTGAAGTGCTGGTTCTTTTCGGCTCCAGCTTGGCAGTAGTTTTGAGTGGCCGTTTCGCGCCAACCCTCTCATGGACTCTCTTCCTGTGTTTGACAATATAATCATTTCTAATAGCACCATAGTCACAATACTCACACTGATAAGGGAATATGCCTGTGTGTTTCACCAAATGCCTCTGAAACTCTCCTTTTGTATATGAAATGTAGCTACAGTGAGAACAAATAAATTTAATCTCTTCATGTTGAAGTGTGTGCTTTTTGTATTGCAGAGGGTCCTTTGTGGAAAATCGACATTTATCACAATAATATTTGCCTGGCTTAAAGTTCCTTACCTTAAATTTGTTATTGACAGGACTTGAGATGGTTTCAGTGTTATTTCCGACGTGAGTAGCACTGGGATTATTGTTCACAAAATGGAAATTGGGAGGAGCCACACCAAGGTTGCATTTGAAGCAGACATATATGTCTTCCTTCTGGCTTGGGCCCATACCCTTTTTCAGATCTTGAAGAGGGATTTTGTGAACGCTTTTGCACTTTACACATGTAGCAATGGTCATCATGGCAGCCTCTGCCTCTGAGCCTTGATACAAAAGGGTTTGCACTTCCTGTCTATCTGGTCGAGGTGCTCCATTAGTATCAGGCTGTTTAGGTGACATGGTCAAGGAATTATGTCCACCATTCACTTGTGCAGTATATAACTGCTGTCCAATATCCTTCATCTTCTTTATCTGCATTTCTAAAGACAGCTGACTGAAATTCAGAAAGATTTCACATGACAAAATCCTTAGGAGGCATCCTTCAATACAGTTTGTGACTGGTAGAGGAGCAGCTACTTCCTGGGCACATACTTAATTATCTTTTTTAATATACTGCCACAGTAGGTACAGGATCACAAAATATGGTTGCTTTCAATTTTCTGATATTCTCGGCAACACTAAAGGAAAACAAAATCATAAAGCATGATTAATGTAAGAATTTAAGGTTTAGTTACGCTATTACCCTATATTTTAATGGCCTTGAAAATTTTATGTGAATTCTCAACATATGAACTTGGATACCTATGTTACAGTAACATATAACACAACTAAGTTGGCAAATAAGCCTAAATTGAAACCATTTTCAAACTCAGCCCCCTCAAAATCATCGCTTTAGACCAATCATGAACACAGATATAGCAGGAACAAGGACATGATAGCAGCCACTCAGAATAGCCTTTGATCAGTAAAAATTATTGTTAAGCGTCAGTGAGCACATCCTAGCAATTTCACAGATGTAATTTCCTATTAGCTTCATAAAAATCTTGTACAGAACAGTGTCAGTTCAGTTTCTGAATATGTTAGTCATCAAGTAGTAGAGCTAGGGCTTCTGCCCAGGTGTTCACATTTGTTTCTACACTATAGCTTATTATCAGCTTGGATACCAATTCTTTCGCTCACACACTCGATTTGCTCTCACAAGTGATAAGGAGCCAAAAATACTGACAGTATTAGGAAGACAAATAATTATTCCTTCAACATCTTACTGAGCATCTATCATGTGCCAGGCATTATTCTAAGTGCTGTAGGGCAGAGAACAAAAGTACAGCAGTCCCTACCCTCAGGATGCATATTCTACAGAGGGGGGAACAGATTATATATTTATCAAATGGTGGTAAGATAATTAGAAGAAAATAGCATAAAGCTAGGCAAGGAGAAGAGGGGATGCCTCTGTGATGAGGCTGCAGGGCTGGGTGTGGAGGTGAGGACAGTCAGGAAAGGCCTCACTTTGAGTTGATGTTTGAGTGGAGACCTAGGGGTGGCCAGAGAGTGACAGCTGTGGTTGTCTGGGAAAAGTGTGTTTCGAGCAGAGAAAAGGCAAAGGTCTGTGGAAAGTGGGTGCACGTGAGGAAAGCAAGGAGGCTCCAAGTCTGGGGGAAACAAGCAAAGGACTGGGTGGGGAGGGGGACGCAGCAGATACAGTCAAGGGAAGATCTACAACACAATATCCTCAGGATGTGGCAGAAGGGGCAGCAGCACAACCTCACCTGATTTATATCCCAACAACAGCCTCTAGCTGCTGTGAGGACAGGAGTTTGCAAGGGGCGAAACGATGGCAGCAGGGAGACCACAAACGGCTTGGACTGGGGCAGAAGAGGTGACAAACTTTTACTAGAGCAAGTAAGTTCTCCAATATGCACACATGCACGTAACACAGTGAGTAATTTTTATACAATCTTTAAAGACAATTTTTTAAAGAACATAAAGAATTAGAAGCCAAACAAAAACAATTCCAGTTTGGGATCTGCTAAAAGCCTTTCTCCCATGACCTTTAAAAGGCCACTTATATCTTCTGAGCCTCCATTTTTTCATCTGGCAATTAGAACTAGGGCCACTTACCCAACCTCTCCCAGAGCTGCTATGACACAACTAGAGTAAGGAGACACTCGTGAGAGTCCCAAGTCCTTCCCTGAATGCAGGAGGCACACAGAGGCACTCAGTGTTCGTCAGTGATAGGCAGCAACATGAAAGACAACTGGCAGTGGACTTCTGATGCAGTGCTAAGAGACCAAGAGCCACACAAAGTGAGTGTGAAAGGCTGACTTGGGGAGCAGAAAGGCCTCTCCATGGGGTCAGGAGAAACAACTGTCACATATTCTGATCTGGTCTAAAGCCTGCCTTTCAAAAACAGCTTTGGAAAGCACCAAAAGAACACATCACATCTGATGACAAGCTCTATTTTCTTCTGCATAGTATTGTCCTTTCCTATTTTGCTTTTGTGAAAATAGTTACCTTCTTTCAAAGGCAATTCCCAGCGTGTAATCCAGCCATGCTGGCATCTAGGGCCACAATCAGTCTTGCCCTACCGTAAGTGTGCATATAATACTTAGACATCAAGCAGATGGAGGCCTGTGGGGCCGCAAGGGCTGTCTATCCCCTCAATGTTCAAACACATACCTAGGCAAGAAATGGTGATTTTGGATAGCACACATGAATGCCTTAAACTGGCAAACACAAGCATGGGCAAAGACAAGGGCTTTGACATTCTACTGCACTTCTGGTATAGACAATAGGTAGAACTTTCTGAGTCGTCACTAGGAGAAGTTGGCACATACTTTACTTTCCACATTTGTAAAGAGATTAGTGAAGGGAGATACCAGTGACACTCAGAACTTCTGCTCATCAAGTGACCCCAAGCAGGCCACCCATCTGCATGTGCTTGGTCATCTGTTTTTTAAAAAGCCTGGATTAGATGATTTCTAAGCCCAGCCTGACATTGCTGATCCTTGAAATCACAGACTTTATCCATCTAAATGCTACTATCATCATCTTCATGTTGGCATTTTCATCCAGGTAAAACAAAAGCCATAGCTACAACCAGAACCTAAGAAAACCACACGCCCAAAGAACACAGAGGCTTAAGGCAGGTAATAAGGGGGATCTGGCCCAATGGTTCTGAATCTAGAGAAGCCTCAGAATCACAGCTAAAATGGACACTCCTGGGCCTCATCCCAAAGCTAGTGAATCTAAGTCTCAGAAGAGAGGAAAGGAGAAGAGACTATTATGGTTTGTAAAAGCACCCCAGGCAATTCTAAAGAAGAGCAAGCACTCAAAATCACTGGTTCAAGCTTCCAGCAACATTTTGATCCTTAAAACATCTTCACCAATTGACCACGCTGTTGATGTTCTAATGTTGCCATAAGCAGAAAACTCCTTCCCTCTACAGGCAGCTAATTCTATCTCCACATAGTTCTCATTATAAAAATTTACCCATAAATGAAACTGAAATCAGCTTTCCTATAACTTACTTTCTTCTACCTGGACTCTGGAGCTACAAAAAACAACTTAATCCCTCTTGACAGACCAGCACATCTCTTCCCTCATCCAGTCTTTAGTTCTCAATTAGTTCAAAAGATTTGCATACCAGTCAATATGTATGCCACGCTCTGATCTACCAGCCTCATAATCCTACCTGTGTGTGTGTGTATGAGTGTGACAGAGAGAGAGAGAGAGAGAAACTAACTTACTTGCCTGGTACAACTTGCTTCCAGATTGTTTCAACACCTTATATGTTAACCCTAAGAAATTCTCAAATAAATCATGGGACAAGATTCCTCTATTTGAAGAATCATCCAAACCAGGATTCTACTGGCAAATTTTCATTTTTCAACCTCTCTCCCAGCCTCCAAGATTCTTTAAAAATCACAAAATGCAGTTTTGCCATTTTCTAAGTCCTTTTGAAAATTGAAGAATGTCATTCCTTCTAAAACTGAAGACTTGAAAGTCTAAGACAGACTGGACAGTAAGATCATGTCCATCAGCAACAAGTGGAGAGCACCGTGACAGAGCAAAGTCACTGGAGAATTAACCAAGCCAGCCAGAATGACTGAGGAAGACAGAGTCCTCTTGGACGTGCCTCTGCAAAACTTTCTCAGCAGTTATTTCGAATTAATAATCCACAGGAACAAGAGCCCATATGAAGCATAAGGCTGTGATTAGCAAATACAGTTTATGGGGAAGGCAGGACATCTGGGCCATGACTGAATTATGTCACTTGGGTTTGAAAATATCTTCTTGGCTTCTAAACTATTCTCAAAATAATGCAATGTGACTACATTGCCACTTCCCTCAGTCCAGGTGAAAAATGTGTGAGGTTTCTTCAAAATAAGCAGGTGATGTTCTCTTTGGCCTTTGCAAACTGTGTGGCTAGTGACAGGGAAAAGATATCTCAGATGTAACACTCCAAGACAAAGGTAATGGACGCAGCAGCACAGAAGGATGAAGATGGCACTGATGTTGGTATTTACACATGGACACTCCCGAAGGCGCAACAGGCACATCTGAGTAATGGGCTCCCAAGCCACTGTTCTTTCCATCCAACTTCCTCCATATGGTTCATATCCAAGTACAACGACCTATGAAGCCAAGTCCTCTTGGCAAGTCACTGCCCAGTGGGTGTATGACCAAGGATTATAAGACACTGTAGATAAAGGTCTGTGCACAGGTGCACCTGATGCTGTGAGGGCACTTAATAAATCACTATCAACATCAGCGCCAGTGTTCACCTGCCTTCCGAACTCGCAATGCTTGTATTATAAAAGCCTCTGAGTTTGACCTCCTAGGACTAGAAACATAAACATACATTCTTTCAGATAATTTAGGAGGGCTCTCAAAAACACAGAAAATAATATTATTAACTTTAAGGCACAATAAATAAGATGGCCCATTTGATATTAATTTGTCTGTTTTCCGAAAATTATTTAACACCTTACATAGAGTTTTTTAATGCAGAATTATCTACAGCATCAGCCACAGATAACTGCCATGTATCAAAGGAAAGTGGCACAGTGTGTTGCACATGTGCTCTCTGGACTGAGTTTTGTCTTTCTTCAAAGGCAAGGCCAGGAAAAAGGCCCAACTGCTTTCACTGTTGGTGAATTTTCTTTTTAATTTTGAGCCCTGATTTCTTAAAGACTTATTATGGGGACATAAGAGGAAAAAAATATTGAGTTTGGAAGAAACCAGGTCAGTGACATTGAGGGCTATAAAAAACATGAAAAGATTGCGTGAGTTCCTATTAAAAAGGAAATATTTGACTTCTAAATACTAGAAACATCCAATGTTCAACAGAATTAGAAGAGAAATAAGTGGTCAAATATTGTTTAAAGCTAGAGATTCTAGAATCCGATTATAAGGTTTTAAATCCCAGGTATATCACTTTCTAAGTGTGTGACCTGGGGGGCAAACTGTTTGATTCCTCACCTATAAAATGAGACAATAACAGTACCTATCCCAGTTATCACTAGGATTAAATGGGATAATGTAAGTAAAAGTGCTTTTAGATAAGTTACTGACATATCTGTAAAAATATTATTTTCCATTTGTTAATGAAGAAATTATACCGATCACATAAATAGTCAGTGGGGCTAAAATACAGGCTTCATAGCTGCCTGACAACTGCTCTTTCCAGAACATACACTAAATTTCATTTTATAATTTTAATCATATTTGTTTGGTTGTGTAGCCTTAAGGATAATTTACCTCTGGGGCAAAATCACCTACTTAACTTTCATGGCAAAAAGGTTAACAGCTGCTTATAATCACCATAGGAAAGACACTCCAACTACAAGAGTACTCACTGTGATTTAAGTTTATATATAAGCTAGTTACTGAACTACCTTTTCCTCACCCACTTCTCTCCAAGCTCAGCCAAACTGTGAAATGTCCCTGCAGCAAATGAATGTGTTTCCATGCTAGATGTTAATATGAAAAAAAAAAAAAAGAAGTGGCTGGCCAATTATATCACATGCATGCTACATGGATCATCACATACATTTTTGTTTATGAGATGCCCAGCAAATCCAGTATTCGTTGACTGACTGCATCCTTTTTGGATGGAGAAGCAACTTAAGCAGCTCTTTTCAGGAATTCTGAACTAGAAATCCTCCTTTGAATGGGGCTTCTACCACACCCATTGCTGCAGCAGGGATGTAGCTGCTGTACCCACGAAGAGCAAAGGGAACGGTGCTGCAAGGTTTGCAGTTCCATCTCTGATCCTGTCCCTTATCTGCAGGGTCCTTAGGCAAGTGATTTCTCTCTTTGCATCACCAGGCAAGGAAACAGGCTTTACTACCATCAAGCTTAAAGGGTGATTAGGAGAAACCACCTAAATAATGTATGCAAAACATCCAGCCCAATAGCAAAGCCGCTGACAAATTATACCTACCTTCCTTCCGTCTCTTTAGCCATAGCAAAAGCTTGTCTGACTAACTTTTCTAAGTAACCAAAACTCTAAAACAATTCTACCCCAAAGTGCCCAGTAGCACACAGACAAGTAATACTTGATCAGGGAAAAAATTCAACATTAGACATACAAACTGCCAATATTTCCCCATAGGATGATATTTAGGAAAAAACTGTTATCTCAGCAAGAGCTTTTTCAGACCATTACAATGAATCAGAATTTGAACTGAATGGGTAAACAGATCTAAACAGGGAAAAACATCAATTAAGCATTATAATCTTTACGGCAAACTACCTTGCACTTAGAAATGAATGCATTGCAAATTGATTGCCCCGTTGATGACAAAAAATATTTGTGAATGTTGCTGACAAACATACCACCCTTGGGATCCTAGATTTCCTTCTGAAAACAAATGTACTGCTTGGGCAATAGAATGGGGAAAGAAGCCTGCAGGAGACAGCCCCTGTCTGATTCTTCTGTTTTCTGGGTGAAAGCAGGTCAGTGTAACAGAGTGGAAAGACTAATGACCTTGGGATATCAAGAACAAGGTTAAAACCTAGGTCTACAGCTTACTAGCTGTGTGATTTTGGGCTTGTTAACCTATCTGAGCCTGAATTTCCTCGCTTGTAAAATGGGAATAGTACTGCCTAATTTACAAAGCTGATGTGATGATAAATCACATATCAGGAAAAGGTATATGCAGGTGGCAGGTAACTTTATGCTTGGCAAACAGTACATGTTCTATCAAGAAACAAGTCAACATATTTTTCTGAGACTTCTTCACATGTAGAAGTGTTCAATAACGTCTAGAGAAGCAAAAATGGTAAGCTTATCAAATGAACATGATGAGATAAAGGCCTATACAAACAGGAGCAACAGCAGTTCATTAGTGGGCAGGAGGTGAGGGTGTTCTCCCCTACACCCTGTCTACACGGAGTTCTTTGGGGACTGACTTGACAACGTTGAACACATAAATTGAATCCATATCAAAAAGCAAGGGAAGTTATTTTATAGGCTTTTTTCTTTAACAGTCCAAGAGAAAACCTTTCAAAAGAAGGAATATAATCAGTGCTAGAGTCTTTAAAAGTCTAAAACTTACAGTTTCATATATGAAAAAATGTGAAAGAGCAAATATGCTCGTTAGTACTAAATATATATATACACACATATATGGTAAAAATAAGTTAGTATTACAAATAATATTACAAAATTCTATGCCATGAAACACATCAAGTGGCTTCAGGTCTCTAAAGGTGCTAAAAATGAGGGACACATAATTTTCCTATTTTACTCCCTTTTTTTTTTTCGCCTTAAAGAAAACCCAAAATATTGCAGAAGAAACGGATTAAGAGTTTAATAAAAAGTATAATCAAAAACAGAAGAAATATCCCTTACTAAACTGGTGGTTCTTATCCTTGGCTGCATTAGGGCAACTAACTGTCATCTGCCCAGGATATTAAACTTATTTTTTAAAGAAGTCCCTGGGACAGTTGTTTACCCCACTGCACACTGGAATTACCTAGGAGCTTTAAAAATAATGATGCCTAGCCTCAATTCCCCAAAGACTCCAGTTAAATTGGGGAGGGGGTGGGGGGGTAAAAGCTTCCCAGGTGATACTAATAGGCAGCAAAGTTGAGAATCATTTGACATTATAGGTGCACGTGGGAACAGCAAGCATAATATCAACATCCTTGTAGGATACTTTATATACCTAACCTACTTGTGGGTGCTTGGAGGCAGGACGAGGCCATCCTCTCTGTAACGTATATAATGACAGTTATCTATTCTGCAGATTCTCAGAAACTTGAATGTTCCTGGTACAATGCCTGGCAGTGAGTGAGTGCAAGGAGGACCAACCAGGACTGTCTTACCCCACACTTGCCATGGGTGGCCGTCTTTAAGGCATGTAATAAGAGATGGAGAAAAATGAGTGGGTAGTGTCAGTGAAGTGGTAAATGCTCTATTAAGGATCTGATCAGAGTGCTCTCTCAGTGGCTGGCTGCTTGTCAATCCTGGAGCACCTCGGCCCAAATTAGGTGGAAGGGGTGCCTGCACAAGCAGGTTCATATGTTACCTTGATACTTCTCAAAGCCAGCCTTCAATTATCTGCTTCTGCCAAGATAGTAGGTCTGGAGAAGTTACATGCCTTTTCTAAGGTCACACAGTTGGTGAACAGCAGTAGCGAGTGTCCAATATAAATTCTTTGTTTTCTGCTACCGTGCTGTGTGAACTGAAGTTACAGTCAGGATCTGTTGACAATTGATCACTGTTCTTACTTCCTGCCTGGAGCCTTGGAGCTGCAGATACAAGACAAAAATGTGGCAAGTCCCACAGGCTCTTCCTTTCCTTTCAGTCTTCCTCTTCTCATCGGTTTCACAACTTCAGGCCCTGGTAGGCTTCTCCACTCAGAACTCTGGGTGGCAGCAAGGTGCTGCAGAGAGAGGCCTGCAACAGAAGCCAGACACTTGGGTTTAAGTCCTGGACCGGCAAAGCGTTGAATTTTTAGGCTGTCTTGAAAATAAGGAGAATGAGCCCCAGAAGTGCTTCTCAAGCAGGGGTATATGGCAAAGTCACCCAGGGAGCTTAAAAAAAAAAAAAAAAAGGATTCCCAGGACTCACATGACCTAATGAATCAGATCACCCTTTTCCTGAGATGTGGTTTAAAATTCTTCCCAGGTGATTCTAATGCCTCCCCACCCCCACCCCCACCCCACAATGAGAATGTCTACACTGGATGATCTCTAGTTGCTTTCACTCCAAGGATGAATCCTGGAAATTGCAGTTCGCTGGGTTTACATAACAAAGAAAATGCAGTAGACACAGGCAGTTTGAGAAAGTCAAGATTGGGAAAATGCTCTCTAGAGGACTTTATTTATCATAATCAACAACAAAGGGCTTGGCCAAGGAAGACACTTAACATGTTTACTGGTTGAAAGAGTGAATGAATGAAATGGTAGCCTTCACAGTGACAGTAAGAAAAATGTTCTTTGTTCTTCCTGTTGCTCAAAAACTGGCCCAGATCCCCTTACTTAAAGGCAAATAGACTTGGAGAGATTGAAGTGTTTCTTTTTAAATTGCCATTTTGCCTTTTAAAAATCTTCTTAAGTATGGCAAAACACATCAGGGAGGAGTCCCAATAAACAAAGTAATGCTCTCCTTTGTCTATTTTTTCTGAGTTGCACTTGTAGTGGACGTCATCAGCATAACAAAACTGGATACACACAAAAGTGTTATTTCCAAGGCAATATTTGATCCAAGATAAATTTAAAAAAAAAATGCATCCTGGGTTAAAGATATCAATATCATACAATTTAAAAAAACACTTTATTTGTATTCTACTTAAAGAGACTACAGTATACAACACTGGTTTCTAAACAATATTTTCTGAACCCTTGGCTGGTATCTCCTATTGTGAACACACATTACAGGCCGGGTTGAACTTTGCATATGTGACTCAGAGAAAGATAAAGAGATACATCCCCATTCCCTCTCTCTGCTCTTCTACAGGAAAGTTGTGCAAGCTTCTGGAGACCAAAGTTTGTCTTAACTCTTGGTGATTTCAATTCTAAACTTAGGGACAATGTTTTCAGGATCCTAACACCGCATTACAGTTGAGCTGAGTAGAATTTCTATTTTTAAACAGGACATACTGCTCAGTATTCCACTTTACTATTTTTTTTAATGTTACGTTGATAAATTGTTCATTATCTCAGTTTTTAAGGTCAGGGTTATTTTAATGGGATACATTAAATACCCAAATTATATTCGACTTGAATGTTTTCTCCCATTCTCTTCCTTGGCTTTACCTTTCCAGTTAAGAAACTTTCATTCTTTTGAACCCTAGATGGTTTATCTGGCCTTAAACAGCCCCAAACCCCAAAGGCAACAAGATTAAAAAGGGCAGGCTGGCGTGGGGAGGTCCCACAAAGAATGACATCAGCATCTGGAACAATTCAAACCATCACCATCTACCCACCTCGCCCTCCTTTCCCCTCCCCCCCAACAAAAGATGCTCAGGTCCTCAATGGATAAGCCCATCCCCGACACACTCGCAGGCTCCCAAGGAAAGACAATGCCAGTCTGGTTTTCAAGTTTATTGTTGGCACGCTCCCACCGATGGCACCCATCATCCAGGGCGCGTCCACACCTAACATCGCGGGCGCGAGGACGGGAAGGCGCGGCTACACCGAGATTACATCGCTGTCTCCCGGGGGACGTCCGGGAGCTTCTTCTAACGAAGAAAACCAAAGATCTTCAAGGCTCGGCTCCGAGGCCCGCAGGAGGCTTTAAAAATGGCCTCCTTGCGACACTTCCTGCTCGGGCCGACCGGTAGGAACCTCGGAGCCGAGGCACCATGTAAAACGCGGGGGGCGGGGAGCAGGCCGGGCTCGGCGGGCCGCGCTCGGTGCCCCCCGCGCGTCCCGCGAGGCCGCGGGGTCGCGGCGGCACAAAGGCGGGCGGGGGGCGCCGGGCCGCCCAGGCGGGGCCCGCGGCCTCGCTCACCCCGCGGCCCGTCGCCCCCACCCCGGCCATGGGGCGCCCGCGGCCCGCCGCCGCCCCGCCCCGGACGGAGCCCGCGGCCGGCTCCCCGGGTGCCGCTCGCCGCGACGCCGGCCGGCAGCTCCGGCACGCGGGGCCGCGGGCTCACCGCCCGGCCCGGCCCGGCCCCGTCAGGCCCCCGCCGCCGCGGCTCCGCGCCGCTCGGCTGCTAGGTCCCGGCGAAGGGGCGTCCACACCGCCGGCCGCAGCCCGCCGCCGCCTCCGCCGCGCCCGCTGTAGGTCCCTACCCGGGGGGCGGAGCCCGGGCCGGCGCCGCGCGTGCGCACTGCGGCGCGGCCACGGCGAGGCGGGCGCCGGAGGTCTCTAAGGCTGCGGCGGCCCCCGCCGGGCTCCTGCGCTGCCGAGAGCGGGGAGGCGCTCGAGACCCCGCCGGCCCGGCTTCTGGGCGTGGAGCCCCACCCCGGGCGCTCGCATCGCGGCGTGCGACGTCCGCACTTAGACGTGCCCGCGCGCTCGGCAGCCTGCGCTGCAAAAGAAGGGCTCCTGCTTCCGTGGGCGGCGGGCGGACCCGGGGGCTGCCCTCACGGCGCTTGCACTCCTGCAGCGGTGAGTGAAAGCGAGAGAGCAGGAGCTCAGCCTCCCCTTTTCCTCCCTGAAGCTCTCTGCAGCGAAGGAGATGGCCTTGGCGTCCCGGGTTCGAATCCCCGCTCGCCCGACTCCTTTACGGCCTCGCCGCGGGCCTTGGGCGAGGAAGTCCCCTGCCTCTGGCTCAGGGCTTTCATCGCCAAGGTGGGGAAGAGCATGCCTGAGGCCTGCAGCCTCATCTAGCACGTGGGTTATCGAGAGGGTCCGACGAGGCCACGCCCGTGGGAGAGCATGGGGATGGTGTGAGCTCATTTAATGCCGTCGTGTTTTTTTGTTTTTTTTTCCTGGCTTCCTGGACTCCAGTGCTGTTTTCGGGGACCCAGCACCCTTCCACGTACACGAGCACCTGCGATCTTCTGGAAGGAAGACGTGTTTATTGCAGGATAGGCTCTCCCTGAGGAAAGAAGGGGGCCGTATTGCCAGGGCCCCCGTAAGCAGTGACCTGTTTGTTCCCCACGAGATGAATCTGCTCCCCAGCAAGGGCTGATTGCGGCATGGCAGCACCGTCCCCGGGAAGTGCAGTTTCTTCTTCAGGATTAGCAACCACGAGTTTATTTGGAAGCTCCGGAAGAGGGAGGGGCGAGGCCGGTTTCCGACGCCTTCCTGTTGGCTCTGGCGGTCGGCGAGCCGCGCGGAGGCGATGCGGGGCCGGCAAGTCTGCGGCGCGGACAAGGCGAGCGCGGGAAGCGGGCGTCGGCCACAAGACCGGCAGCCGCTGCCGCTGCAGTGTCAGGAGCTGGGCTGAGGTCAGCCCAGAGAGCAAGCCCGTCCCCTTGCCCTGTGCTGCAGTGCGTCTCCGTCCTGAGCAGGGAGCTGCTGGGCTCCTGGTCTTCCATCTGCTGGGGCTCAGAGAAGCTGCTAGACCTTTCCTCAGAAAAACACATTTGTGTGCAAAGAGTTCATATCGGAGAGGATATGACAGAGAGTTCAAAATCTCCCACAGAGTGGGGCGGGGTTGGGATGGGCGTTGAGAATCTAAACTGGCTGCTGCCTGAAAATCTCTAGTGGCAAAAAGGAGCCAAATCATGAAAAACTGTGAATTCTAAATATTGGAAAATCCGAAGTCTATTATTAGCGAAATTTTTCCTAAATTTTAGCCCAAATTGTTGCCTCTTCTTGTAACTTCCACTCATGTATCACAGTTCTGCCCACTTAAGTCACATAGGATTGATGAAAGGATACCTCTATGTTTCCTGGAAGTTTCTCTGGAGTTGGAGCAGGTTATAAATCCCAGTTCAGGCACGTAGAAGCTCAGTTCTGCTTCCCTAACCTGTCTGAGCCTCGGTTTCTCATGTAAAATTCACTGAACAATAGGACCTTCTTTCCAGGGGAGTTGTCAGTATTTAACAAGAGAAATCATGTCAAGACCTATCACAGTCCCTGGCAGATAGGAAAGTGACCAATACCTTACTCTTACATTTTTTTAGGAGCCCAAATTCAGTGAGATAAAATGCTTTGTGGAGGGTCTAGAAATGGGATACATACAACCTGGCGAAAAAAAAAGGGCTGAGAAGGGATAGAAGCCACTTCTGCAGAAACCCTTAAGGTTGAAGTATTGTTCCCCAGAAGTCTTTTGATGCAGGGAGCTTTCACCCAGAAACGTGAAGCACTGCACACTACCTGTACATGTCTTCTTCCTACCCTCCAGCTTAGTTTGCCTAAATTCTCTTTTTGGTGTTCCATGGATCACCTCTGTTATGAGTTGATTTATATTTCCTAGAAAGATATGTTGATGTCCTACCCGCCCCTCCACTTCTTGTACCTGTGAATGTGAGCTTACTTGGAAATAGGGTCTTTACAGATGTGATCAAGTTAAGATGAAGTCATTAGGGAGGTCTTTATCCAATGTGACTGGTGTCCTTACAAGAAGAGGAGGAGAGGCACCTGAGAAGAGAATGCCATGTGAAGACACAGAGACACAGGGAGAAGGCTACTTTGAAGACAGGCAGAGATTGGAGTTACGCAGCCACAAGCCAAGCACTCTTAGAAGCTGCAAAAGGCAAGAAAGAATACTTCCCTAGAGGTTTCAGAGGGAGCATGGTCCTGTTGACACCTTGATTTTAGACTTCTAGCCTCCAGAACTGAGAGACAATAAGTTTTGTTTGTTACCGCAGGAACCTAATACAGCTTCCTGGTTGTGACTGTCTAAGGTGTAGGTGAGAAGAGGAAGATGTGAATCAGTCATTGAGTGTAAGAGCTGGGAGCCAGCGTTCATTCATTTGCTTGTTCATTCAACACAACACTGAGTGCCTGTGCAGTGCTGAGGATAGAGTGAGGAAGTAGAAAAGGCTCAGCCCTCAGGGAGCATTTATTTCACTGGGGGTTCTAGACCACAAACCTGTAAAGGTTCATTAAGGAGGACTTTGAAGATGCGCCCTAAGCCGGAGTAGGAACCTGCCATGGGAAGATGGAAAAGAGCGTTCAACAGAAGTGAGGGCATGTACAAAGGTCCTGAGGTGAGCACGAGTTGGCCATGTTTGAGGAAGAGAAGGAAGGGCAGTGTGGATTTAGATCACCCTAGGCACTTACAAACTGTGTGATCGTAGGAAGTCCCTTACTGAATTCTGGCAGCAAGGAATGTGTGGCTCAGAGGAAGGCCTCTGGGAGCCTTCCACGAGATCGACCATCCTTTTTCTTGCTTTGCACTCCCTTCCATACTGCGTTATCCAGTTTTATTTTCTCCCTGGCCTCTAGCACTCCCAGATATTAATTATATTACTTGATTAAAATCCCATCGATACTTGGAAAAGGGCCAGGTCTCTAATATCCAGGTCAGGAACTTTGTGCTGGTGTGGGGAGCACAGACGTGCAACTCTCAGGCCCTTCGAGATTTTATGCATCCAAGAAAGTGGCTTTTTTTTTCTTTTAAAACGTTTCAAAAATTTCTAGTAACCTCTTTGAGCCTCAGTTTGTTCATCTGTGAAACAGGGATAAAGGCCTCTTGGCCTCTTTGCCCAGGCTCCCATATGATAGCCCTGGTACTCAAGCTGAGCTCTCCTCGCAGTCCTGGGGCGCAGGGCGTGGAGGCCATAGAGTCCGAATCCCGGTCTCATAACCCATCTCCCCCAGCTGTGTGATCATGGGCAAGCTACTACCAGTCTCTGAGACGTTTTTCTCAACTATAAAACGGGGTAACTGGAGCAACCTTTTGTGGAGGTTGTCACGCGCTGGAGCGTGGCTGAGGCTAGGACCACGTCCCAGCCGCCCTTTCCCGCCCAGCGGGGGAGCGCGCGGTGGGGCTGGAGGGATGCGGGAGCCGCGCACTGGGCACGCGCGGCCGCGGGAGCGCGGGGAGGCGCCGGGGCGCTGCGCTCTGCAGTACCGGCCGCGGCCTCTGGCGCTGCGGCGCGAACGGCGCGAACGGCGCGCCCGGCTCCGAGCGAGTAGAGCTCTACCCGGCGCGGCCCTGCGCTCCCCTGGCGGCGGCTGCTGCACCTGGGGCGCCCCGCCCGCCGCCCTCGCTCCCGCCCATCCCGCGCCGTCGAGACGCGGGCATGTGCTGCTTCACTTTGTTCCGCTTATGCCTTGGTCGCGGTAGGACTTGCAAGCGGCGGTGCAGCCATCGCTTGTGCCTTGGGAGCGGAAGTGTCTGGGGCTGGGCTCCAGGGGTTCCCGACGAGGTCACAGTGATCCGCCCCGCCCATTTTGTTGGCCATACAGGTAAATGTGCGCCACCGCCTCTGGGCGGTAGGTTCCAGCAGGACACTGCCACGTCGGGTGTGTTCATTGTTGAAGCCTGGCGCCTAGCATGGTGCCTGGCACAGAACAGGCCCAGCTTCCAGGGCCAATCTGATCCGAGTCGCCAGCATCCCTTGCCTGGACCGGGGCTATGCAAAGCGTGGAGGGGGGCAGGGGCCCATCCCCGGATCGGTTCCAGAGGGGATGGATATAGAAAGGCAAGGAGAGCGTTTGGAAACTTTCATTGCGATCTGACAAGCCTGCGGGGTCAGAGCTTTGGGTCAGCGAAACAGGGTAGAGGAACTTGGGTGGGGTGTAGTCGAACTCAGGGTGTGGTCACTTGTGGATAGGACTGCGTAGACACGTGTAGGTTCAAAAAGGATAGGAGTGGAAGAAGACCTGGTCCTTCACCATAGGTAGGTCTGGCCTGCTGTGGGAGGCTCCTGGCTCATCTCCCCGCGTCCACTCGCCTCTCATCCGTACTGCGGCATCCCGAGTGGTCCTTCCCCGAAGCAAACTTACTGCGTTCATTCCCCTGCTCAAGAGTCCTTGCAGGAGCCTTCAGCCCTGCCAGATGACCTGCCTGCCTGGTCATCTCTTACCCTGTCCTCCTACACTCTTGCAACACCGACCGCCTCTGACCGCTGATGCACCAGGCTTCCTCTGTAGAAAGACGCTTCCCTCTGCCTGGCACATCTCTTGTCTTTCTCCACGCATCTCAAAAATACCTTCTCAAAGTACTTCCTAACCATTTCCTCACTTCTCATTTTCACATTTATTTGTTTTAAGTTCTTCAAAATAAACCGAAATTGTTTGTTACTTGTTTACTTGGGTCTTTTCATTCTCCTCCACTGTGAAATAAGTTATCTTCTGTCTCGTTTACCCTTATATTCCCAGTCTCTAAGGCAGAGGGCCTGGCAGTTAATAGACACCCATGAAGTTGAGTTACTATTTACTGATTTAAGAAAAATCGGTAGTTTGTGTCACCAGAGCATGAAAGCAGACTTGGAATTCCAGTCTTTTAATATTAACACATGACTATTCATCCAGTTTTTCATGTCTAAATCATCTCATTTGAGAAAATTATGGGGGTAATGATTATATCTGACTATAAGATGGCTATGAGGATGAGCTGAGTTAACTTCTGTAGAAGATTTAAAACGATGCTCATACTGACAGCCATATATGATTTAGCTACTTCATCAGTTAGGATGGGCTGGGTTTCACTGCAGGATTAAACAACCCCCAAATCTCAGTGGCTTAAAAAGACAAAAGATTTATTTTCACTTACATTTTATCTCCATCACAGTTTGGTGGAGGACTCAGCTCTGTGGTATCTTCAGTCCAGAAACCAGGCGGACACGATGTGTTGCCAGTTGCCAGGGAAGAGAGGAGAAGAGCTTGGCTTAATTGAGCACTGACTTGAAATTTCCAGCCAGAAGTGGCAGATGACTTTCCACTCACATTTGATTGGCCAAAGCAAGTCACATGACCACAGCCAACTACAAGGGATAGAGGAGCGTCCTCATTCTACCAAGTGCCTTGGTGAACTGGAAATATTTTCTAGACAATGACAGCTATTATTATTATCGTTATTCATTCTTGAAGTTTGTCTTCTGGTGTACTGTGATGTTCAAAAACATCGTGAGTGACAAAACCCTGGGGGGGCTGAGCTTATGTAGATATCCAGCATGGATTTTTTTCCCTGTTCTTGGATATAGCCCAACACTCTTACCTCATGTCTAAGGAATGCATTCGTGACAGGTCTCTTGGGGTTCACTTGTTCACTCTTTGCAAAATCTGAATGTGCTAGCTACTAGTAGGTGATAAGATCGATGGGAACAAAGGTGTTTATTTTGCTCACCTTTTGTATATAGTGAGCTCCTAGTACTATGGCTGGCACAATATTTATTGAGTCAATGACTTTTTGGCAAGTGTATCTTATGTTACTAGTATGAGGACAATAGCTTCCAGAATTCATCTTTCCAGTTTATCCAGGAACCCTGTAAAGAAATATCTGGACCATTCATTTATTTGGCAAAAAAGTTAAGAAGAATGGGAACATTGTTACTTCAATAGCCAGCACTGGAATTCCTCTTGGGAAGAAACTGTCTTTATTAAGGAAAACAAAATTCCATACCTTGACTTGGGGACCTCAGTTCCCATACCTAAAGCAGAGAGTTAATTCCTTATGCAGAACAGCATAGTTACCAGGAATTTGAAGTTTGGAAGACGTGAGAGAAAAGTTCAGAGAAGAGAGAGGGGGTAGACTCTGGAGGACGCGCCCTAAGGTAAAAGATGTTCTGTGATAAATTTCCAGGGGTTGGGTGGTTGCGGACTTTCAAGAATAGTCTATATAAGAAATGTTTTACACTATTGCCCTGCCCCTTTGGGAAAAGTCTGTTATACACAACTTAGTGTTTGTCGTTATGTTGGAATCTGTTAGGTTTCCCCCAAGGTGTGCTTTCCCCTTTTTCCTTAGTAGAGCCCCACTTCTAGCTAGGTGTATGGACACCATGGCCCTCTAAACAAGTCTCTTTCCTTAGGAATACTCTTTAAAACTTTGCTAGACAACCCACCAAAACTTATAATCAGTTTAAAGTTACAGTGGTAGCAGAGTCTGCTAGTTGTTCCCCTAAATCTGTTTCCCCTCTTTTTTTTCCTTGGTAATAACCTTCCTACAATTTCTTGCTGTGCATATAGCTATTCAGAAAGACTAAATTTCACACTCTTGCTTGTAAGCTAAGTGCAATCATGTGACTAACTTCTAGTAAATGGGAAATAAGTAGATCTAGATCATATACAACACCCAGAAGTGTCTTTAAAGGAAGGGGTATGCAGTTCTTTGCCTCTTTCTCCCTTCTGCTGGTTTGCATAAAGGGATGAAGAGGCCATGGCTGGAGCTGGAACAGCCATCATGACCATGAAGTGAATGTCGCTTGCTGAGGATGGTGGAGCAATAAGGCAGAAGGAGCTTGGGGCCCATCACGGAGCTGCCATACCCACCATGCGCTGCTTACCCCCTGACTTAATATACTTAAGAAGAAAATAAATGCTATTTTGTATTTCCTGTCATTCACAGCAAAACATAACATGAACTAATCCAGTATTGCTTGGGAAAGACAAGGATGAGAATGGGGAAGGCATGAGCTGACATGATACGAAAAATGAACAGCACGTGTTGGATCTGCAAATTCAAATAATCCAGCAGAAGCAAAAAACTCAAGAGTGAGAAGTCAGAAAAAGAAATAGAATCAATTTTTCTCTCCCTACCCAATTCCTTCAAACATCCCCAGAAATAAAGCAAGGGCTGTTGCATCTCCTACTACAAGTAGGATGCTCGCACCATTTTTATTTGAATCTCAGAATAAAGAGTGGTGTGTCTACTATTCATGCTCTCTTTAAAATAGCTTGGAGAGCTCTGCGTTCATGATGACCAGATGAGCATATTCAGAATCAGGCACTCCCCTGGTATGCGGTTTACTTAGCTGAACATCACACCCTAGCATGATAGAGATCAGTATGGAGTTTTGAACCACTTCTTCATAATTGTATTATTTGGTGAAATTCCATAATGACTAATAGACACAACAAGAAGGCAAAAAGAAAGCTGATGTTGAAATGGAAGAAAATGGGAGTAAAAAAATTATAATTTTTCAGCATTTTGAAGCCTTAAGATGAGCTTTTCTCATTACATGACTTACAGGTATATGATCCAGATTCATATGTAGTATATCAAGATTCCTCAAGTAATTGGAAAATATTAAAAAGAGAAAATTATATCCAATATTATAATTTTATCCAATTTGGCTTTACATTTATTGGGAATAAAGACTGTCTACATCAGGAATGTGTTATTCACAGAGAAGTGCTTACAAATACCAACACGAAATTCTTTCTTATCATTTGGAAATAAAAACTGAAAGTTATAGATAAGAAATCAGTTAATTTTATGTGGCAAAATAGTAGAGTTCCAAATATCCAGTCATGAAAACAGTGTATTTTCAGTGCTGCATAGTGTAATTTGCATTTTGATCCATATTTTATACAAATTTTATTCTCATACCAAAACATATCTGTTTTTTTAAACATAATGAATTATTTTATTTTCTTTGGGAGACATTTATTTTCATATATTTAATGCTTAAAATATTAATAAATGATGATAGATATTGTTTCAAAGCCATGCATGCATATGGTTAAAAAATTAAATGGAATGGAAAGACAGCAGAGGAGGCAGATACTATTCCGGGGGCTTTTAATTAACTTCACTTTTAACTCTTCAAGCTATGTCATAGGATGATTAGTTACATATGGCTAAGTAATATGTGTAGGATGTTCTTTTTTTGATTTATCAATTTTGGAAATTCTCTATTCTGCTAAGATAGACAAGGAATTGCTTCTTTTATATGCCTCATCATTTCCCTTCCATGGAATTGTCATATGCAATTATTTTCTCTTTGTTTTTCTCTTTTGGTTGCCTTTGCAAGTTGAAGTAATGTATTAACACTTTAACTTTTTTCTGTTGTAGAGACAGCATCTCCTGCTCCTGGCTTTGTAAGATAAAGATAACACCCCCAGTGCCTTTCCTTCAGTCCTTGTGTCCCCTCCATCTCCTGCCTCCACATTCTCCCATTGTGCAGTTTCAAGGCTGGACGTTTACATGCTGCTCTGTAGCAGAGCTGAATCATTGCCTCTTCTCCTTCATGTGGATTATAAAACTGGAAGTCAAAGTAGTTCCATTATTGTGATTATAAATTTACAAAACTTGTTTTATTATAGAGTTTCTGAATTTCATGATGTTTCTACTTACAGTTTTTTTTTTCATTACGGAAAAGAAATGTATTATTAAACCTTTCCAACATCTCTATTCAACGGGATATTTTAAAAAGTTCCCCTTTTCCTCTCCTAAATATCCCCACCGCCCGACATGCTGCTTCCTCCACCTCTCATCTGCACTGGTGTCTCTGCTCCCTGGTGGTCACCCTGTGATTTTACTTCACTCCTTTACTCTTTCTTGTATTAAAACCCTGGGTACTGGACTCCCTTTGTTTGTTTACTTTTTTTTTTGCCAGAGAATATCTCAACTTACTAAGAAAGAGTAGTGTTGGAGGTACGTTTTTTCTGAGGCTTTACAGGTCTGAAAATATCTTTTTTCATCCCTTGTACTAGGCCAATGGGCTATTCTAGGCTGAAAATAATATTTCTCCAAACCTCTGGATGCAGAACTCTGTTGTTTGCTCAGCTAAGTGCGAAAGAAAATTCTGATGCCAGTTTCCCTTGCCTTTGTAAGTAAACTATTGCCCCTCCTTCTCTCTGGAGCTTTTAGATGTTTCTCTTTATCATTTGTGATGCTGTATCTAGATTGGAGATAGATATGTATACACACACATACACTTATATATATAAAATATATATATTTATGTTCAAATATATATTTATTGCAATGAATGTAGCCTTTCAATCTAGAGACTTTCAATTCTGGAATTTGTTTTTGGTAATTTTTTTGATTCTTGTTTTTCTTACACTATCTGTTCCTATCATCATTGTCATCATCTTTATGACTGTGTTATTATTCAGACATTGGAACTTCTGGATTGATCTTCTATGTCACTCAATCTCTTTGCTCATATTTTTTACCTTTTTTCTCTATTTACTTTCTGGAAGATTTCCTTGACTTTATCTTCCAAGGTTTATATAATTTCCAAGACTCATTATTTCATTGTCTTCTGGTTATCCCTTTTCTACAGAATCCTGCACATTATGGATGCAATGTATCTTCTAATTTCTCTGAGGATTCTACTTAGAATTTTTCCTAAGAGTTTCTTTCTTTTGTCTGGGGTCACCTGTTCTCTTGCTTTCAAATGGGAGGTTTTCCTCAAATGTCTAATGATCCTTGCTTGTCTTCTGCGTATGATGGTGAGGTAATCAAAAGCCAATGGGAAGAGTAGGATACACAGCAAGGTCTGATTATTGGCAAGCTTTGCTGTGGGCTGATTGGGTCAGAGCCTTTAATTATGCTAGGAGATCCCTGAAGTCAGCATATGGATTCTTTCTTCTTGGGGCATCCCATTTCCTTTTAGATCATGAGGTATTTTAAAATATTGTCAGAGTATTTAACAAACATCCACATATTCTTTGCTCAGCTTTAGAGAATTCTAACATCTTAACATATTTGCTTCAGATCTCCTCCCCCTTTTCCAAAATAAAACATAAACATTAAAGATCCTTCAAAAGTCACCTCTCTCTTTCTTCTATACTACATTTTCCTCCTTCTCTCCCTAGAGAAAAACATTATACTGAATTTCATGGCGATCATTTTGATGAGTATTTGTGTACTTTTACTACATATGTATTATCCTTAAATAATATAGTTCTATTTTATGTGTTTAACATTATACTCATACGTATATATTTTATCATTGATAACATATATAATATAATGCAATGTACAATATGTAATTGTATCTATCAACTATATATAATTATACTGCATGCATATTCTGCAACCTGTTTTTGACTCAACATCATATTTTTCACATCTGTCTATTTTGAGGCACATAATTCTAGTTCATTCATTTCAATGCTGTGTGAGATTCCATTTTATGACTATACCATGCGTATGGCTCTCTGTTCACAAATGTTTAAGGGCTTTCCAATTTCCTAGTGTTCAAACACTGCCGTAAGGAATATTCCTCTACGGATCTGTAGAAGGTGTATTGGAATGGAGAGAGAATACAGGCAAGGCTACCACTAGAAGAGATGGAGACCTAAACTTGACGATGGCAAGGATGAAACGGATTTGAGAAATTTTTAGAGGTTATACATCAGCAGCACTTGATGATTAGTCAGAAATGGGAGTGGGGGTGGGACATGAGGCAGAGGGAGGAGTTTGGGATGACTCTTAAGTGTCTTCCTCGCATCAGTGGATAGATCTTTGAACCTTTTCCTGAGGTGGGGCATGCAGAGGTGTTGACAGGATTAGTCTGATGGGCACAAAAAAAGTTCCAATTTGGAAACAGATTTATATACCCACAAGATGTTCAGTTGGAAATTTCCAGCAGCTGGAGAGGTTAAAATGCTTTCCAGTTCTGTGATTCCATGGTGCTGTCTATCTTGCTGCTTTAGAAAGCACACTAAATATTTAAAAAGAAGATTATATTGCTGTAGTAGGCTGAGTAATGGCCTTTCAAAGAGGTCCACCTCCTAATCCCCAGAACTTTATGTAGCAAAAGGAGCTTTGCAGATGTGATGAAGTTAAGGATATCAGATAGGGAGATTATCCTGGATTTTCCAGGTGGGTCTGAGGTAATCATAAAGACTTTCATAGCAGAGGCACAGGAGGAACCAGAGCCTGAGACAAGGCAGTGTCACAAAGGAAGAGAGGGGACAATGTCTATGTGATGTGGGGCCACAAGCCAAGGAATGTCAGCTGCCTCTGGAAGCTGGAAGGCACAAGGAAAGGATTCTCCCCTGGAGCCTCAAGAGGGAACAAACCCTGTTGACACCTGGATTTTAGCTCATTTTGGATTTCTGGCCTCCAGATCTGTAAAAAAGTAAATATGTGTTGTTTTAAGCCACCATGTTTGTGGTAATCTGTTACAGCAGTCATAGGAAATTAATGCAATTGGCTTTTTGATAAGAAGACTTAGCTGAAGAGGGGGCTGGCTTAATTTATTAATCAAGAGGAGTGTGATCTGTGCGATCTCCCAAGTCCCCCACACATAGGAGGGCCCCATGCTTGGTCTAATGCTCTGCAGTCACTGTCTTGACATGATTAATAATGTTTTAACTCCACATATTCATTTTGCATGAGGCCCTGCAACTTACATACTCAGTCTTGATTGAATATAATTTTTGTGCATAGCTTTCTTTTTCCTATATTTTTTCTGTCATGATTTTCTATATCAATGGAGAAATCTAAAAAAAACTAGAAGACCACACAACTGAAGAAATTACTTTGCTTAGTTTCTGCTGTTGAATTGGATGTGGCCTCTGCCTTCATAATGGGAAGTGTTGGGAGTTGAAAAACTACTGTTTTTTAGAGCAGGGCTGCTGCATTGCACAAGTCCAGGGGATGCCACCCATATGGGATGAGATGTATTACACAACACGGCAGAGCTGGGACTAAATCCCAGCTTTGTCAAGTATTTGCTTTAAGACTTAGAGCAAGGTGATATCTCTGGATTTGAGTGTCCACATCTCTAGAATGGGAAATAATCATAGCTATTTTGCAAAGCCTTTGTATCAGTTGGGATGGATGGTTTTACTCACAATGAATAGAAAATTCCAAATTGGTTTGATCACTAGGGAAATGTATGGTCTTCTCTGTCATGAGGTCCAGTGGAAAGGGCGCCCCCGGGGTAGGTTAATCAGAGACTTCAGACCACCATCAAGGTACAGTTCTTCCATGTTTGCTTGCTGCCTTCTCTGGTTTGGCGGCATTGCCCTCAGCCTAATGGCAGCAGCCCAGCCATCTCCTCCAGACGGCACAAAGATCAAAAGGAAAAGAGCCTGACTCTTCCTGTGTGTAGTGCTCTTGGTAGTGAGAACAAAATTTTCTAGAAACTTCCTGGAAGATATCTGTTCCTGCTCCTTCGGCAGAATGACATCCTGTGGTTGTGCTTCGGTCAGGACAGAACTGGCATCACGTGCTGATGACCCGTGTGGTCATACAGGCCCCATGCTCACAAGGATCTTGCGCTGGGTTTAAGGCTCTGCTGTCTCCATCTTGACACTTTTAAGACCTTTTGAGCAGAGGCCCCCATTTTCACTTTGTGGTGGACCATGCAATTTCTGTAGTGGTCCTCATCTGGACCCACCCTTTGAACCTGAGGATGGAGCCACCCTTCGGAGAACATGACTGCATAAGGGTACCTGGGGAAATCCCTGACCACATGACAGTTTTTCCGTAACTGTTGTGGGGATGGAACATGTTTGGTTTCAATACAGGTTAGTCGACTAAAAGCTCGATTTTTGAGGAGAGTCATTGCTGCGGCATCGGCTAATTGAAAGGTCCCACAAGACCCCACAGAGTGTACTCATGCAGAGCTTTAATAAAGGTAAAGCATATGGTAGAGCAGAAAGAAGCTCAGAGAGGTTGGAAACTTCCAGAAGCAGCTCCCAGGGATCTCTTCAGCTGCACAATATGCTTTATCTTTAGATTGTGAACCACCAAAATCTGTGTGAGGCACCCTGGTCTCAGGGCCAGTAAATATTTCCCTTATGAGTCTAGGGGGCCAAGCTAGAGGGTGGCAGTATTTCTAAAGACAAAGCTTTCTTAATTGTTCATATTTGCCATGAGCCGGTAAGGAACAGTAATCATAAGATCTGAGTCAGGAATAATAACATCCACCTCACAGGTATCTTGTGAAGAATAAATAAGATGATACTCCATCTCATTTATTGATTAAACAAGATGATAAAGCTATTGACACATAACAGGTCCTCAGTATGTGTGATTTTAATTTATTATTAAAGATGAATAATACTTATTTTTGACATATAGATGTCAATTTTAACTATTATTTTAAATCTGTTTATTTTTGTTGCAAGGAATTTGGACAATGTTTTTTAACTTTAATTTCAAACTGAAGTTGAGTTTTTCCAAATTCTTAATTATCATTCTTTTAAAATGTTAGTTATGTTGCCAAAAGACAGCAAAAAATGAGCTAACGTTTTAGGTTTCAGGGTTTTTTGGTTTTATTTTAAAGAGCAGAGAGATGATGAGGGATTTGAGTTGGTGTATGCTTGGAAAGGAACTGAAGAAGTAAAAAGTGGTGATTGCTTGCAAATATTATGAGAAACTGCAGAGAGGTGTTGACTGTTAGTAAACTGAGTATTAAATTGAGTTTTATAGATAACATCATTTTAGAGGTGTGTGTTATAAGGCTTGGTACCAACGAATGACGTTTTTAAAATAACTAATCAAGATAATGTTCTCATTTTCCCATGTTGCCTTCTAATCCCATCCACACACGTGTGTAGTTTTACACATTCACTGTTCCATGGACAGAGTTTTCTAGCTAGTCTTCCTCTTACGCAATGCCAGAGTGTGTTTCATGTTGCATCATCTATTTCCCTCTTATCTGTCTCAAAACCATCTCTCCTTTCTCAGACATGTCCTGATACCACCTCTAACAAATTTTAATTATCTAGTGTATTTTTGTCTAACTCCAATGTAAAAAAAAGCCAGATACGTGATGTGGGACATAGTTGTTTCTACAAACACAGACTAATTCTATATGCATTTCTCTGTAAGGTGCTTTATCACTTAACATACTATAATGTGTGTTCCAAAAGGAAGATCGGTGCAGCATTAAAACATTCTTTAAACAGTTGCATAATATTCCATAGCATGGATATACTCCAGTTAATTTAAACACTCTTTTATTAGTGAATTTTACATATTTTTTGTTTCATCAATAGGCAGACAATGCTTCAATTAACATGCTTTATCTATATACTTCCTATTTCAGTAAATATGCTTTTAATTCTATAGGATTTAATCCTACAGGATAAATTTCCAGAACTAGAATTTGTGGTAAAAGGAGATATATAAATATATATCCTATATATATAACTATATATATACACAGTTAATTATAGGAGATATATATATATATATATATATATATAAACACTACATATAGTTAATTATAGGATATATATAACTCTATATAAAGTTAATTATAGGATATATATATAACTATATATATAGTTAATTATAGGAGATATATATGTGTCTTCTAAATATATATAACTATATATATAGTTAATTATAGGAGATATATAATTATATATATATTTATATATTGTTAATTTTAAAAAAATTATGGAACTTACAACCTGGCCCCCGTCCTCCAGGTGTCACTGGATGTAATATTCTTCTGAACATTTTGCCACATGTTGAGTGAAAAATATGTTGACTCACTCTTACTTTAATTGATGTTTCCCTGATAATTTTGAAGTTGAGCTTCTTTCAGGTGTCTGTGAACATCAGGATTTCCTATTCTGTAAAATGGCTGCTTTTATCCTTTGACTATTTTTTCTATTGGGATATTTGTACTTACATGATAAATTTGTATTTACATATTAGATATAGGAATCATCTATCTGACATACATGCTTTAAATACTTTTCACAGCCCACTCTGTGTTTTCTGACTTTATTTATTGACTCTTCTGTTGAATTGTAAATATTTACAGTCAAATGTTCTTCGTTTCCCTTTGTTTTATTAAGTTTCCTGTCTTGCATAAGAAGCCACCTCAACACACACACCACTGCCACAAATGCTGGAGGCACACAAATATTTTCCTAGATTTTCTTCTGCATTGTTATTGTTATATTTTATCTTTTAATATTTAATTGTCATAGAAATTATTTTCATATAGGTGAAAGGAAATATCTTCCTCCCCCCACTGCTGTTTGATAAACAATTGTTCTAGAAATGTTTATTTAAATAAACCACACTTTCCTGCTGACTTGTAATAGCACCTTTGTCACATCTCCAGTTTCTTACTTGTGGATTTTCTTGCACTTTGTTTACAGTTGCTTTATGCTTAAAAGAAATCTGCTAAAGCTAGATTGGCTCCCACCCCACTTCCCCAATGTTTTTGTTTTTGTTTTTTTTAACCCAGCATTTTCTTGGGTATTCTTTGACATTTATTCTCCATATGAAATGTATTTTTTTTCCTTTTATGACAGCGCTAAGGGGTACAGAATTGGGCTGATCTAATCAGGCATCTTCTTCAATTACTGGTGCAATAACGCATCATCATCATGGTGGCTTGCACTTTTGAATACTCCTAGGAAGCTGTCATCAGGGACGCTGCTGAGGTTGTGCAGGCCGCGCTTGCACACGGGGCCAGGCAAAGGGGACTGCTTGGATGGGGTGAGGGGGTGGCATTAGGGTATAATCCAGCCTGTGTTGTCCTCTCTAAGCTGTGCATTTGTCTAAGGGATCCTCTTTAAAGGGTGCCTCCTCATTCACACAAAAGCTCAGAGCCAGAAGCAGCAGCCCCAGGGCAGAACTGCCACAGTCTGGCCTGGAGGGCCTGCTCTTCTCTTTAAGCTATAAGGCCTGCCCCATGTGCCCCGCCTTCAACCATTTTATCCCTCAGCAAATCTCTGCCTAAGGTGGGTTGGCTCTGGACTCACCCTCCCGGGATTGGGGATTGGATCCCAGCTGCCTCCTTGTTAACATCATTTCAAGCTCCTCTTCCTGGATCTGTTTACCTGTGAAATAGGTGGACCCCTCCCTCCATTGCTGCACCTGGCCTAAGACAGCAAGGCCATTTGCTTGGGTTTTTTCAGTGGCTTCCTAACTGCTTTCCTTGTTTTTTCCCAGAGTGATCCTCTTGAAATTTAAGTCCAGTTGTAGTGAATCTCTCCAGGGGCCTCCCATCCCACTCAGAGTCTTCCCCATGGCTACAGAGCTTTACGTGAGCCTGCTCTTGCCACCTTTCTGACCTCACTTCTATGACTCCTCTCCACCATTCATTCATTCATTCATTTAGCAAGTATTTATCGAGTGCTTACTGTGTGCCAGGCCCTGTTGTGGACACTTGGGACACTTCAGTGGACAAAACAGGCAACAGTCTCTGTCCTCATGGAGTTTATGTTCTGGGGAGGGGAGTCAGGAAATAAACAATAGACGTAATAAGTGAATTATACACAGCGTTAGAAGGAGAGTGAGCAACAGTCCCTGCTTGCTTGGCCTCAAGGAGTTTTTAGGACACAGTTTAGTGCTGAAACTGGGAGAGTCCTGAGCATACTGGGATGAGGTGGTTACACTAGCAGAGGTGTAAGGGCTATTGAGAAAGAAAGAGGAGAGAAGGGAAAGAGGGTCTAGACATCCAGACTGTGAGAGAGAGAGAGAGAGAGAGAGAGAGAGAGAGAGAGAGAGAGCGCACATGAGCGCTGAGGGCTGATACTGGTCTCGTGACTGTTCCATGAACTTGCTGGGCACGTGCCTGCCTCCCATCTTTAACTGGACTGCTCTTGCCCTGGAAATCCGTGTGTTATATCTCTGCTGTCTTCATGTCTCTATTCAAATGTCACCTTCTAGCAAAGACTTCTCTGACTGCTCTATTTAAACTTACAAACCGCCCTGCACTCATGAGCCCCTCGCCTTAGTCACTTCCCCAGGACTCCTGGTTTTCTCCCGCAGACTCTGTAACTTACGCCAGCATCTTTCTCCTGCCCCTAGAATGTGAGCTGGAGGAAGGTGTGGTTTTAGCCCTGCTGTCGGCTTACTCTCTAGAACAGCGCCTGGTGCAGAAAGGAACTCAAGTAATTATTTGTTGAATAAAGGAAAGGATGAATGAAGGACCTTGGGAAGGTCATTGACCTTTCTGCACTTCATTTTTATTTTCTAAGAATTAGATATTATGATGGTCACTAACTGAACAAACAAGACCTCTAAAGCACTTAAAACAGTACTGAGCACTATCGGGGTTCTTCAAATGTGGTTTATTACTCCCGCTGCAGTTCCTGGCCTCCTTCCCCAATGTCCATATCGTGTATGTGATGTGCACACACACAATCCGTGGTCCATGCTTTTTTCTTTTTTCCACTGATGGTAAAAATTTTTATTTTTATTTTTATTTATTTATTTTTTTATTTCAGAATATTATGGGGGGGTCCATGCTTTTATCTACTTTTATATGTACCCATGAACAGTATGTGGCGTTGTTCTATGTACTCTCAAAATTTACTGAGATAGTTTTATATATTTGTTTTTGGGGGATCCATTTATGTTGGAATATATAATTTAACTGTTTCCTCTTAATGGCTGCATAGTTTTCTGTCAGGGAAGCCTGGTAGTTTGCTACAACAGACAATGCAGAAGAGATCACCTTTGTGCGTATCTTTTTGTGCATGTGCCATTGCAAATATGGAGGAGTTTCTCAGGGAGTTATCTTAAAAGTGGAATTGCTGGGTTTACTGGTTTATTATCCTCCCTTTGTTCTCTCCAGTCCAATCTCCATCCTAATTTATCTGCTCTGTCCTGGGGTGCCGATCCCTGTGGACTGCACCCCCTGCTGCCTTCCGGTTGAGTTTAACTGGTGGGAGGCCCTGGCAGGAGATAAGAGGGCAGAAAGGAGAGGTCTGTGCTTCTCCTCACTTCCTCTTTGACCTCTTTGTTTCAGTGCCTGTGTCTGGCAGTGGCTGTGTCCCTCCTTGACTGCAGCTCCATCTGTCAGCTCCCCCTCCCCTGTCCCAGCTCTGACTGGGCTCTGGCACCTCTGTCTCTACTTCCTCTCCTTGTCCAATCATCCCTAAGCGTGGTGACAGCTTCCCCCCATTCCTGGTTTCCTCACCATCCACTGTTTGGTTCCTTCATCCTGGCCCAACTTCACTAAGTAGTGTCTCCATAAAGGACTTGTCTTTCAAACATTTGGGGTAAATTCTGTTTCCTACAAGAACCAGACCGATACATTGGCTTCACAGGGCACACTCATTTTTAAAATGTGATTTTTTTGCTTTAAAAAGATACACACATGCACACATATACCTAATTTTAGAAAGGCATGTAGTACCCAAAAGTATTGTGGTATGAAAAACGAAGTCACCTTTCTTCTCTTGCTTTTCCTCATCTCTGTTCTTTATTTTGGCTCTCCGGAGGCAACATATTCAGCTGTTTCTGTTTCCCTGATGAATAACGACGTGGAGTATCTTTTTATATGCTTATTGGCCATTTACACGTCTTATTTTATAAAGTGTTTATTCAAGTCTTTTTATAATTGATTTGTAGAAGTTCCTTACAGTTTCTAGATATGAAATATACATCAAATATATGTAGAATGAGTATTTTCTCCCAATCTGGGGTTTGCCACTTACTTTCTTAATAGGCTGTTTTGAAAAGCAGAAGGTTTAGATTTGGATGAAATCAAATTTATTAGTTTTTTAAATGAAACCCATATTCCGTAAAGATTCTCCTCCTAGCAAATACTACTAGCTTCTTTGCCAGGAGGTTTGTCATTGCATGTTTACAAGCGGTTAGATCCAGTCACCTGTCTTCTATCTTTTCTGGGAGCTTCTCCCAGGTAACAGGGAAGGATGGATTAGAGATTCCAGTTAATCCTTTCCATGTCAGTGTTCAGTATTTCACCAGTTAGTATCATATTAGCTGAAGGGTTTTTGTAGATGCCCTTGATCAGACTGAGTAAATTTCCTTCTATTCCTAATTTACTAGTAGTTTTACTATGAATTAGTGATGAATTGTTTTCAAACACTTTTTCTGCATTTGTCGTGATGATCAAATAATTTTTCTCATTCAATTTGTTAATGTGGTGAATTACATTGATTTTCAAAGGTTAAACCAACATAGCATTCCTAGGATAAATCCTACTTGGTAATGAGATACCATTTTTATATATTATTTACTTTATATATAATATATATATTTTGATAATTGCTTTTTTGTTTTTATTTTGGTAAAAAGCATATAACGTAATATTTACCATTTTTAAGTGTATAGCACAATAGTGTTAACTATATGTACATCATTGCACGACAAATCTCTAGAATTGTTGCAGCTTGCAAAATGGAAACTCTATACACATTAAACTACATCTTTCCATTTTGTCCTCCCCTCAAGCCCCCGGGAAACACATTCTATTTTCTGTTTTTATGAGTTTGACTACTTTAGATGCCTCATTTAAGTGAAATCATACAGAATTTGTCTTTTTGTGACTGACTTAATTTCCCTAGCATAATGTCCTCATGGTTCATCCATGTTGTACGGCTGCGATCCCCTAACCCTCAGGCTGCAGACTGGTACTGGTCCATGGCCTCTTAGGAACCAAGCTGCAAAGCAGGAGGTGAGCAGCAGGTGAGCGAGCGAAGCTTCATGTGTATTTACAGCCATTCCCCATCACTTGCATTATCGCCTGAGCTCCACCTCCTGTCAGATCAGCAGTGGCATTTGATTCTCATAGGAGCACGGACCCTACTGTAAACTGCACATGCGAGGGATCTAGTTTGCATGCTCCTTGTGAGAATCTAATGCCTAATGATCTGAAGTGGAGCTGAGGCAGTGATGCTAGTGCTGGGGAAAGGCTACAAATACAGATTATCATTAGCAGAGAGGTTTGACTGCACAGAGACCGTAATAAATCAACTGCTTGCAGACTCATATCAAAACCCAGTGGTGAGTGGCAAGTGACAATTAAGCTGCATCTCGTGGCAGGCTTTATAGTGGGAAGTGAGTTGATGTACTTCAATTGTACAGCTGCATCTGGTGGCAGGCTTTAAGGCATAATCCGACACTTATTTTAGTCCGTGCATGGCCCACCCATTATTTTATTTACCACTTCCATCTTCGCCTTGTTCCAGGCAATGCACACTTGTCTTAGTCACAGTTTTGGTAAGCCCACAAGCCAACCCTAGCAAAAATGAGTAAAAAACAACACTGGAGAGCTTCTTTGAAAAGGGGGAAAGACCCAATGATGAGGCAGTAGAAGACTCTAAGACTGCCAACAAAATGAAAGCTGCATTTGAAAGAAAATACCAAGAGTCCTACTTAAATTATGGGTTCATTACAATAGGTGATTCACATTCTCCAAGCCTGCTTTATATAATATATGGTGACTGGCTATCCAACAAAGCCACAAAACCTTCAAAACTGCTTCGCCACATTGAGACCAAGCACCCTGCCTTAAAAGACAAGCCTTTGGAATTTTTCAAAAGAAAAAAAAATGTGAACACAAATAACAGAAGCAATTACTGAAGGCCGCCACTTCATCAAATGTGTCTGCACTGAAAGCATCATGCTTAGTGGCTAACTGAATTGCTAAAGCTAAAAAGCCCTTTACTATTGGTGAAGAGTTGATCCTGCCTGCTGCTAAGGACATTTGCTGTGAACTTTTAGGAAAGGCTGCAGTTCCAAAGGTGGAAGGTGTTCCTATTTCAGTTAGCACCATAACTAGGCAAATTGACGAAATAGCAGAGGATACTTAGGCACAATTGTTAGAGAGGATTAATGAGTCACCGTGGTACGCAATCCAGGTTGATGAGTCTAGCAAGGTTGACAAGACAACAATTCTTGCTTTTGTGCCGTATATTTTTCAGGAGGATGTGCATGAGGATATGTTATGTGCACTTTTGTTGCCAGCCAGCACCACAGCTGCAGAACTATTCAAGTCTCTGAATGATCACATATCAGGAAAACTGAATTGGTCGTTCTGTGTCGGTGTACGCATGGATGGCTGCCGTGACCTGACGGCTTTCTGGTTTCACTACTTGGGTCAAGGAGATTGCTTCTGAATGTGAATCTATGCACTCTGCCATCCATAGAGAAATGCTGGCTAGCTGAAAAATGTCACCTGAACTAAACAATGTTTTGCATGATGTGATTAAAATTATCAACCACATTAAAGTACATGCCCTTAACTCACATCTGTTCCTGCAGCTCTCTGAGGAGATGGACGCAGAGCACACATATCTTGTCTTATACACAGAAGTGAGATGGCTTTCTAAAGGTAGATCACTGGCCAGAATTTTTGAGTTACGAGAGCTGCTCCAGAGATTTCTTCTAGAAAAACCGTCACTACTTGCAGCACATTTCAGTGACACAGAATGGGTCACAAAACTTGCCTACTTGTGTGACATATTCAACCTGCTCAATGAACTCAACCTGTCACTTCAGGGGAAAAGGACAACTGTGTTCAAGTCAGCAGATAAAGTGGCTGCATGCAAAGCCAAACTTGAATTATGGGGCGACAAGAGAACATTGGGATTTTTGACATGTTTCAAACTTTAGCAGAGATTTTGAAAGAGACTGAGCCAGGGCGTTCTTTCTCTCAGCTGGTTAATGATCACCTATCTCAGCTTTCAAAAGAGTTTGAGCATTACTTCCCAGACAAAAAAGACCCCTGAACTGGGAAGTAATGGATCTGTGACCCATTTGTGAATAAGCCAGGTGAATTGACTTTGTCCTTGCTAGAAGAGGATCAGCTGCTTGAGATCGCAAATGATGGTGGCCTTAAAAGTATGTTTGAGACAACTTCGTATCTCCATACATTCTGGATTAAAGTCAAGGCATAATATCCTGAGATTGCCACAAAAATCACTGAAAAGCCTGTTTCCACTTCCAACATCCTGTCTTTGTGAAGCAGGGTTTTTTGCAGTGACAGCAACCAAAATGATATTATGGAGTAGACCAGACATAAGCAACTCACTTTGGGTGTCACTGTCTCCCATCACCCCCAGATGGGACCATGTCGTTGCAGGAAAACAAGCTCAGGGCTCCCACTGATTCTGCATTATGGTGAGTTGTATAATTATTTCATTATCTATTACAATGTAATAATAATAGAAATAAAGTGCACAATAAATGTAATGCACTTGAATCAACCTGAAACCATCCCCTCACACCAGCCCCTGTCCATGGAAAAATTGTCTTCCATGAAACCGGTCCCTGGTGCCAAAAAGGTGGGGGATCTCTGTTGTAGAATATGACTGTATTTCCTTCATTTTTGAACAGAAGAAGGCTGAACAATATTCAGTTGTTACCAGATTTACCCATTCATTCATCAGAGGCCATTTATGGTGCCCCACCTCCTGGCTGTTGGTAATAATGCTGCAGTGACTATGGGGATCTAAACTCTCTTTGAGATTCTGTTTTCGATTCTTTTGAATATATACCAAGATGTGGTACTGCTAGATCATATGGCAATTCTGTTTTTAATTTTTTGAGTAACATCCATACTGTTTTCTATGATGACAGCAGCATTTTACATCCCCACCAACAGTGCACAAGGGTTTCAATTTCTCCACAAGCCCCCCAACATTTGTTATTTTCTGTTTTGTTTTTGTTTTATAGTGGCTTTTTGATTTGAATTTTCCTATTAATTAGTGGCGTCGAGCATCTTTTATATGCACGTTGACCATTTGTATGTCTTCTCTGGAGAAGTGTTTATACAAGTTCTTTGCCCATTTTAAAATCAGGTTATATTTTTGTTGTTGTGGAGTTGTAGAAGTTATTTATATATTCTGGATATTAACCCCCTTATCAGATATATATGATTTACAAATATTTTCTCATATTCTATAGGTTACCTTTTTCACTCTGTTGATTCTTTCCTTTGCTGTGCAGAAAAGTTTGATGTAGTCCCTTTTGTCAATTTTTGCTTTTGTTGTCTCTGCTTTTAGGGTCATATCCAAGAAATCATTGTCAAATATAATGTCTCAAAGCTTTTTCTCTATGTTTTCTTTGATGAGTTTTATAGTTTTAGGTCTTATATTTAGGTGTTTAATCCATTGTGAGCTAATTTTTGTATATGGTAAAAGGTAAAGGTCCAACTTAATTCTTTTAAATGTGGATGTACAGTTTTCCCAAAACCATCTATTGGAGAGACTTTTCTTTCCCCATTGTGTAGCCTTGAAGACCTTCTTGAAGACCATTTGATCATGTACTCAAGGTTTTGTTTCCGGGCTCTGTATTCTGTTTCATTGGCCTATATGTCATCTTTATGCCAATACCATACTATCTTGATTACTGTTGCTTTATAGTATATTTTGAAATCAGGAAGTGTGAGGCACAACTTGTTCTTTTTCAAGATTGTTTTGGCTATATAATGTTGCTTGAGATTCCATAGGAATTTTAGGATTTTTTTCCCTATTACTATAAAAAATGCCATTAGAATTTTGATAAGGATTGTATTGAATCTGTAGATTGCTTTGGGTAGTGTGAAGATTTTAACAATATTAAGTCTTTCAATCCACAAACCCAGGATATCTTTCCATTTATTTATATCTTCTTTGATTTCTTTTAGCAATATTTTGTTGTTTTCAGCATACAAGTCTTTTGCCTTCTTTGTTAAGTTTATTCCCAAGTATTTTATTCTTTATGATGCTATTGTAAATGTGATTATTTTCTTAATTTTTTTCAAGTTGTTTATTATTAGTCTATGGAAATACAACTGATTTTTGTGTGTTAATTTTGTATCCTGCAAATTTACTAAAATGGTTTATTAGTTATAACAGTTCTTTTTGTGGAATCTTTAGAGTTTTCTACATATAAGATCATATCATCTTCAAACAGAGATAATATTACTTCCTTTCCAATTTGGATGCTTTTTTCGTGTCTAATTACTCTTGTCTAATTCCTCTGGCTAGGACTTCCAGTACTAGATTGAACAGTACTAGTGGTGAGACTGGGCATCCTTGCCTTGTTCCTGATGTTAGAGGAAAATCTTTTAGTCTTTGCAGTTGCGTATGATGTTCATTGTGGGCTTTTCATATATGGCTTTTAATATTAACATATTGAGATAGTTTCCTTCCACTCCTCATCTGTTGAGTGTTTTTATCAAGAAACTATGCTGAATATTGTGAAATGCTTTCTTTGCGTCAATTGAGATAATCATGTGTTTTTTATCTTTTATTCTGTTCATTACATTAATTGATTTTCGTATGTTGAACAATCCTTGCATTCTAAGTATAAATCCCTGTTGGTCATGATATATAACCCTTCAGTGTGCTGTTGAACTCATTTTGCTAGGAGTTTGCTGAGGAATTTTGCATTGATATTCATTAGGGGTATTGGACTGTCGCTCTCTTGTGTCTTTGTCTAGTTTTGCTATCTGGGTAGTACTGGCCTCAGAGAAGAGCTTACAAGTATTCCCACCTCTTCAATTCTTTGTTAGAGTTGGAGGATTAGTGTTAATTCTTATTTAAATGTTTGGTAGAATCCTCCAGTGGAAACATCTGGCCCTGGGGTTTTCTTTATTGAGAGGTTTTTGATTAGTTCTTTAGTCTCCTTACTAGTTATAGGTCTATTCAGATTTTTTATTTCTTCATGATTCAGTATTGTGTTTCTAGTAATTTATCCATTTCTTTTGTGTTATTCAAGTTGTTGGCATAAAATTGTTCGTAGTAGTCTCTTACAGTTCTTTTCATTTCCCTGAAGATGAGGTCTCACTATCGTTGTCCAGGCTGGAGTCTTTTTGGGTTCAAGCAATTCTCCCACCTCAGCCTCCCGAGTAGCTGGGACTACAGGCTGCAGATGTGAGCCACCGTGCCCAGCTTAATCCTTTTTATTTCTGTGGCATCAGTTGTAATACCCCCTCTTTCCATTTCTAATTTTAGTTAAGTGAGACTTTTCCCTCTTTTTGTTAGTTTGTGTAGCCGAGAGTTTGCCAACTTTATTAATCTTTAAAAAAAAACTAATTTTTGTTTTTTTTTTGATTTTTTCTGTTGTTTTTCTAACCTCTATTTCATTTATCTCTGATCTAATCTTTATTATTTCCTTTCTTCTGATAACTTTTGGTTTAGTTTGTTTTTCCTTTTCTAGTTCCTTAAGGTGTAAAGTTAAGTTGTTGATTTGAGATCTTACTTCTTCTTTAACATGAACATTTATTGCTACACACTTCCCTGTTAGTATTGTTTTTGCTGCATCTCGTCATTTGGATATGGTGTGTCTTTTTTTCATTTGTCCAAATAGTTTTCAAATTCCTGTGTGATTTCTTCTTTGACTCACTGGTTGTTTAAGAGTGAGTTGTTTAATTTCCACATATTTGTGGATTTTCTTGTTTTCCCATTGCTATTGATTTCTAGTTTTATTCCATTGTGGTAAGAGAAGATACTTTGTATAATTTCAGTCTTCCTAATTTGTTAAGACTTGTTTTGTGGCTTAACATGTGGTCTGTCTTGGAGAATGTTCCATGTATGCTTGACAAGAATGTTTATTCTACTGTTTTTGGGCGGAGTGTTCTGTATATTCTGTTAGGTCCATTTAATCTTTAGATCCATTTAGGTCCATTTAATCTTATTCAAATCTTCTGTTTCCTTATTGATCTTCTGCCTGGTGGTTCTATTTATAACTGAAAACAGAGTGTTGAAGTCTTCTACTACTGTGTTTTTGACTATTTCTCCCTTCAGTTCTGTCACTATTTGTTTCATATATTTGGGAGCTCTAATGTTAGGTGCACATATATTTATAATTATTATATTTTCCTAGTAAGTTAACCCTTTTATCATTATATAATACCCTTCTTTGTCTCTTGTGACAGTTTTTGTCTTAAAGTCTATTTTATATGATGTAAGTATGGCTGCTCCTGTTCTCTTTAGGTCTTCATTTGCATGAAATACTTTTTCAACCTTTCCTTTTTAGTCTATGTGTGTCCTTAGATCTAAAGTGTGCATCTTGTAGCTAGCATATACTTGGATCCTGTTTCTTTAATCTATTCAGCCAATCTACATAGCCAATTGATTTTTTAAAAATAAACTTTTTGTTTTAGATGAGCCTTAAATTTATAGAACAGTTACAAAGATACTACCAAGAGACACAACAATATTGAAATTAGGCCGGGTAATAACCCTGCAATGGCTTCTAAGTGTTCAACAGAAAAGTTGCATGTCTCTCAATTTAAATCAAAAGCTAGAGATGATTAAGGTTATTGAGAAAGGTATAGCAAAAGCTGAGATAGGACAAAAGCTAGGCCTTTTGTGCTAAATAGCCAAGCTGTGAATGCAAAGGAAAAAATCTTGAGGAAAATTAGAAATGGTACTCTAGTGAACATATGAATAATAAGAAAGTGAAACAGCCTTGTTGCTGATATGGAGAAAGTTTGAGTGGTCTGTATGGAAGATCAAACCAGCCACAACATTCCCTTAAGCCAAAGCCTAATTCAGAGCAACGCCCTAACTCTTCAATCCTATGAAGGCTGATTGATGTGGGGAAGCTGCAGAAGAAAAGTTGGAAGCTAGCAGAGGTTGGTTCATGAGGTTTAAAGAAAGAAGCCATCTCCATAACATAAAAATACAAGGTGAAGCAGCAAGTACTGATAGAGAAGCTGCACCAAGATACCCAGAAGATCTAGCTAAGATAATTGATGAAGGTGGCTACACAAAACAACAGATTTTCAGTATAGATGAAACAGCCTTCTGTTAGAAGAAGATGCCATCTAGGACTTTCATAGCTGGAGAGGAGAAGTCAATGCCTGGCCTCAAAAATTCAAAGGACAGGATGACCCTCCTGTTAGGGCCTAAGGTAGCAGGTGATTTTAAGTAGAGGCCAACGCTAATTTATCATCCCCCAAATCCCAGGGCCCTTGAGAATTATAAATCTACTCTGCCTGTACTTTATAAATGGAACAAGAAATCCTGAATGACAGCACATCTGTTTATATCATGGTTTACTGAATAGTTTAAACTCACTGTTGAGAACTACTATTCAGAAAAGAATTCCTTTCAAAATATTACTGCTCATTGACAATGCACCTGGTCACCCAAAAGCTTTGATGTACAAGGAGATGAATGTTGTTTTCATGCCTCTCAACACAACATTCATTTTGAAGCCCATAGATCATGGAGTAATTCTGACTTTCAAATCTTACTATATAAGAAATACATTTCATAAGGCTATAGCTGCCATAGACAGTGATTCTTCTAAAGGATCTCAGCAAAGTAAATTGAAAACCTTCTGGAAAGGATTCACCATTCTAGGTGCCATTAAGAACATTCATGATTCACGGGAGGAGGTCAAAATATCAACATTAACAGGAGTGGAAGAAGCTGATTCCAACCCAAATGGATTACTTTGAGGGGTTCAAGAGTGGAGAAAGTAACCATTAGTGTGATGGAAAAAGCAAAAAATTTAGAATTAGAAGTGGAGCCAGAATATGTGACTGAATTGCTGTAATCTTCTAATGAAACTTGAACAAATGAGGAGTTCCTTCTTGTGGATGAGCAAGGAAAGTCGTTTCTTGAGATGGAATCTACTCCTGGTGAAGATACTGTAAACATTGTTGAATTGACAACAAAGCATGTAGAATATTATGTAAACTTAGTTGATAAAGCAGCAGCAGGGTTTGAGCGCTTTGACTCCAATTTCGAAAGATGTTCTATTCCACGTAAAATACTATCAAATGGCATTGCATGCTACAGAGAAATCTCTCATGAAAGGAAAAGTCAATTGATGTGACAAACTTCATTGTTGTCTTATTTTAGGAAATTGCCACAGCTACCTCTACAACCACCACCCTGATCAGTCAGCAGCCATCAACATTGCGGCAAGACCCTATACCATCAGAAAGGTTATGACTCGCTGAAGGCTCCGATGATCATTAGCATTTTTGGCAATAAAGTGCTTTTTAATTAAGTTGTATACATTGTTTTTTAGCTATAATGCTATTGCACACTTAGTAGACTATAATATAGTGTAAACATAACTTTCATTAAATATATGCACTGACAAAAAAATCATGTGACTTGCTTTATTGTGATATTCACTTTATTGTGGTGGTCTGGAACTGAATCCGCAATATCTCAGAGGTACGCTTGTATTTGTTTTGTGAACTAGTCTGTAAATGACAATTAGGTGTAGTTGGTTGCTAGTGGTGTTAAAATTTTCTATGTCCTTATTCATTTTTGTTTGCTTACTTTATCAGTTTCTGAGAGTCATGTGTTAAAATTTCCAACTATCATTGTGGTTTTGTCTATTTTTTCTTTTCAGATCTCTCAATTTTTGCTCCTGAATATTTATTTATTTAAATAACATTCTATTCATATTTCATAGATTCAATGTCTTATCTCTCTGATGATATTAACTATATTTCTCTTTGTCGTTTTCTTCAGCATCTCATGTTGTATCTCCCTTGAGTTGTCCTTTTCTTTTTCTGGTTTCTAGCTTTTTTAAAAAAATGTCTTTCTTATTAGAAGCTTTCCTCCAAGCTCTTGACTGTTGCTATTTAAGAGTTAGGCACAAACATGTGGATTGACAGTTGTATGCCATGGGTGGGTTTCCGTGCAGCGTGGTAGAGTAGAGGTCTGGCTCTTTTTTGGGGAACCAGCGCACGTCAGTATTTATAAGCAAAATTGCTCTGTTCTCTTGTTCAGGGTTATAATTCTATCAGCTCCTCCTGGGAACCAAGTGTTTAAGAGGGATTGTGCTTCTGAACACTTGAAATTACACTTTGACCTAAACCCCATTTTCCAGTGCGGCACTCACCTCCCATTTTCTGCCTCGTTCACAGTATTTCCTGGGGGTTTGTTTTCTCAGTGGCCACCAGGGCTGTGGAGGGATGGCGTCCTGGACAGACAAGCCTCCGGTTCCTGCGGGAGGGCGGGTTGATCGTAAGGAAGTCTTGCAACTGTCAGGGAACATGCCTCTTCCCCCCCAACCCGGTCCCTCTGCCAGCCTTTAAGGGTAAATAGTGACTCCAACTCCCACGCCTTCCAGATCTGTGTGATGGGATTCAGCTTGTTCCTTGTTGACTTTCCTCCTACTGAGCTAACATTTGCATTTTCTCTGTCTTGTTAACTCAGTCACCATTTGTTCACTTAGTTTACCTTATCCAGAATTTTGTGGGCATCTCTCTTCCTCTGCCCTGTCTTCCTCCATTTCCTTTCTCTTATGTTCTTGCCTATACAGTCCCTTTGCTGCAATTAGAATGAAGTTTCCAGGGGGATCAAAGGTAAGTTCATATTTGGCCATGTTTTAATTGGAAGTCTTATTGCAATGGGTGCATATATTTTATATTTTACTAAATACGGCCAAAAACTTTCCCAAAGTGCCATACTGATTCATGTTCCAATTCGTTGTTGGGAATTTTTATTTCTTTACACCCTCTGCAGCTTTTGAAATTATCTGAATCTTTAATTTTGACCAGCGTGATGAGTGAAAGGTGCTATGTAATTGCTATTTTAGTTAATATTTCTCTGGCTGCTGTTGCAGAAGTAGCTGTCAGATAAGCATGCAGTGTGGGAATGCTGGGACGGGCTCCTGGGTAATCATCCATTTGCTTTGTCAACCTCCCCAGTAGGCACTGAGGAATGTTCTAGGGTTCATTTGCGAATTTTACTGTCATCTAGTGGGCAGACAGGAAGCCCATTTGCCATTCTCATGAGGGTGCTCACTCTCTGGGCCTCTCTTTAGGCATTCTGGCTAAAATCTCCCTCTGGGTGGGTCCATTGCCTAGTGTTGTGGGGTTAGGGACCTGCACAGCCATACTCCATCTCCTGCTTTGCTCCATTAGGCTCCATGTCATTTGTTTTTAAAGATAGCTCCATCCCTTGACAGTGTCTATTGGCAGCTGCTGTTAATTCCATCACTGCCCAGTTACGATAGCCACAGAAATTGCAAGGCTGGATGTCATCACTTACAGGACTGGGATTTTTCTTTTTTTGTGTGTGAATTACTTGTTTATATCCTCTGTTTACACATATTGGGTTGTTTAATTGCCTTTTGCTTTGTTTAACTTGTGCAAACATTTTAAATTTTGGTGTAATGAATCTCTCAATCTCTCCCTTTATGACTTATGTTTTTGTCTTGTTTAAGAACTCTTTCCCTATTCCAAGGTCATAAAAATTGTTAGATGAAAATATAAGACTCTATTTGACATTTGCTTTTTGCTTTTAGCTATTTGATTCATGTAGACTGTATCCTTGTATATGATTTGAGGTAGAGACATAACTGTGTTTTTTTCTGGATGGTGAGCAGTTTACCCAGAGCCACTTAATAAATCATCTGTCCTTTCTCCACCAATGCTGCCTCTATTATATTCACTTACCCCTTCCACAGGTAGTCACTGCTTGATTCTGCATGGCCTAGAAGGTGCCCCTAAGACAAGACTACTCAAAAATAGACTGACAAAGTACGTGTACTTCTAAAACTTGCCTTCTAGGAGCAGCCTTCAAGTCCCTGCCTGAACATTTCCTCTGGGAAACTTTCCCTGACTACCTCCTCCCCACACATCCCGTTCCTGCCTACCAATGCAGTGGTGGTACAAGGGACAGAATTACTGAATCTATTATTCTGCATTGTATGATCTTGATAACAGGTGTATTTTCTTCTCTCTTTTTTTTTAAAAAAAACAGCTTTATTGAGGTATAATTAATATAAGAAAAAACTGGACATATTTAACGTGTACAATTTAATGAGTTGGGAGATATGCATACACTCATGAAACCATCACCACAATCAAGACAATAAACATATCCCTCACCTTTAAAAATTTCCCCCTGCCCCACTTCCTTTTTTGTGGTAAGAATATTTAATATGGGATCGACCTTCTAAACAAAATTTTAAGTGTCTAATACATTATTGTTGACTATAGGCACACTGTTGTTCAGCAGATCTCTAGAACTTATTCACTTAGTGTAACTGAAACTTTATACCTGCTGAACAACAACTCCCCATTTTCCCCTCCTCCTAGCCCCTGGAAACCACATTCTCTGTGTCTATGAGTTTGACTATTTGAGATACTTTGTGTAAGTGGAGTCCTGTAGTATTTGTCCTTCCGTGTGTTTGGCTTATTTCACTTAACATAATGTCCTCTAGGTTCACCCATGTTGTCCCAAATGGCAGGATTTTCTTCTTTATAATTTTCCATTGTATGTATGTAACACATTTTCTTTATCCATTTATCTGTTGATAGACATTTAAATTGTTTTCATATTTTAGCTATCATGAATAATGTTGCAATGAATATGGAAGTGCAGATATCTCTTTGAGATCCTGATTTTAATTCTTTTGGATATATATCCAGAAGTGGGATTGTTGGATATGGCAGTTCTATTTCTAATTTTGTGAGGAAACTCTATAGTCTTTTCCAGAGTGGCTGTACCATTTGATATTTCCACCAGCAGTGTACATGCTTCCAATTGATCCACATCCTTACCAACACTTTTGTTTTTTGATGATGGTAACAGGTATATGAGGTGCTCAATGTCACTAATCATAAGGGAAATGCAAATCAAAACCACAAAGAGATGTCACCTCACCCCTATTATGATGATTTTTATATTTATATCTTGCCTGCTAGGCTTTGAGCTCTCAATCAAAGGGATTCTGTCTTATTCATCTTTATCCCAGAAATTTAGCATAGTTTTCATAGTCAATAATTTTTCTAGAAATTTTTCATAAATTTGCAATAAATATGATTTCAAAAGGGCTTTAGGGGTAACAGGACATAAAATAAAATTAAAATATGTTTTGATCCCCTTTTTTAATATTTAACTACAGAAAATATTGTAATATTTAATTACATATTTGCTTTCATTTAAGTTAGTACAGCTTTAAATCACCAGTGTTCAAAAAAAGTAAATGTACTTAGCTTAGAACAAATATTCCTCAGGATAAAAAAACAGATACAAAAATATAATACTATTCTTATACAATATAGGCTATGTTATAAAAATTTTTGTATGTGTACATATACACATAATAATGGACTACATTTGACAATGGGTAAATTTTATTCCTCCATGGTAATTAGAGAAGATAATTACCCTGGTAATTATTAGAAGATGGTAATTAACAGAAGATTTAATTGATTACAGCTATAATGCAGTTACTCAAACACACATACACATACACACACACACACACACATCCCAAGAGGGAAAGTTTTCTATTAGGTAAGTTTGGAAAAATTTTAAATTTTCTGGTTTAGGACTTTTCAAAGCCATCTCAAAGGAACTTCATGAAAATATGTAATGTTGCCCCCACCCCACAAACACTCAGCCATAAGTGTTAAAATGGAAATAAAACAAAGTAATGGGAAACTGACTTAGATTATCTTATTTATTTGTACATTTATTTGTCTGTCTCTCTTATTCACTGCTATATTTCCAGCATCTACAATAGTGCCTAGCAATGAATACGCACGCAGTACACAAACAAGTGCTATAAAAGTATATTATTAAAGGTGAGGGAGATATAAATTTATCCAGAATGGTAATTATTTAGTCCAAAAGAAATATCTGGAATGCATAGATGTTATAATTGGATAAAGCTAAAATTCCCTTACTCTACTGAGGCTAGGTACCAAGTGACATTTTTAAACTAAAAATGAGATAATAGTTGAAAAGGGATTAAAACACTTTGGAATTTGGGTGTGCCAAACCCAAATCACTGAATGTTCAGTTACAGATCCAGTAAAGCAGATATATAGTGAATAGGAGAATTGTGTATGAGAACCCCGGTTCTAGTCACAACTACATCACTGTGAGATTTTGGCCAATGCGGCACCATTTCCTCAATTATAAAATGCATTAGGAATATCTGCCCTGTCTTCTTTATGGAACTGTTGTAAGAATCAAATACAATTAAAATTTACATATCTTTATTCTTTAATCATTGGTGACAAGCAAAACATCCTTACTACAATCAGCACTGAAAACAGTGCAAACCGGAATGCTGCTGTGGCAGGTGTGGAGGGGAGAAGGTGCTGACCGGCAAGTCGGGGGACAGCCTCCAGCTGCAGTGCCCTCTGGATCTGCCATGGCATTTGGAGGTCATGTGCTTTTCCAGGGCAGCTTCGGGCAATGACTTGGCACGGTGGGGCAGTGGGACCTGGCCATTTCTGCCCAGTGTGAGGCTCTTTACTCTGGGCAGTCTTGGCTTTGGACCTCGCCATGGACTGGCCAAGACTGTCCCAGAGCTTTGTTTCAGTCTCATGCTTTTCCGCTTCACTGCTCTCTCCTTCCCTCTCTCCTCCCACAGGTGGGAGCTCAAAGGCCCTGCTGCCTACTTCTGTTTCTTCTCCGCTTTGTCTTTCTCAGACATTGACCCTCAATCAGTGTTTGCACTTCCAACGTCATCTTGGTGTCTGAGTTCAACTGACACGGTCCCTCAAATCCCAATCATCTGAAACAACCTCTGTCAATATTTTGAATTTTATATTTCTTTCCAGAAGTTTTCATATGTATACGTATTATGTATTATGGACTTTTAATCTCAAGATGGTTGATTTCTATTTCTTTTTCCTCTTATAATTATATCATGTATTTATGAAGAGATGATAAAGCATTTTTTAAAACATATGCCTCATAAAATGCTAACCACCACCAGATGTTCATCTACTTTAACAACAGCAATGCTTGAGGAGACTCAGAGACATTTCTTGAGAACACGACATTGAATGGCCTGGCCCCAGTGTATCGGTGAATTGGAGTTCTCAGTAATCTTCCTGTAGCTTTTTAAGGTGACAGTCAGATTCTTTCTGGATATGAGTCTAGAGCCTCTCTGTACAGTCCTTGTTTCCATGCTGGCCTGGGCTTATTGAAGTCCAGTCGAGAGTGACCAGCAGCCATACCGCCTTCAGCTCTGACCAGTCAGCTCCTTAGTAGCCAAGCTTCAATTTAAACAGTCTTGTCTCTTGGTTCATATATAATCCTGTGCAGGCGTACTCTAAGATAGGCTCAGTTGGGTATGAAGAGTTCCAACTTTACAAAGAGTTTCTTTATCAAATGTTCTTGATCTAACTTAGAGGCATCACTTCACATTGACTTTGTGAAAGGAGAGCATCTGAGCAGGTATTGGGGTGGTGGGTAGAAGGTCAGAGCTCTTCCCAGAGGGCTCATTGTCTGCTATTTTACAGAAGAGATAATCCTGGGCATTGTTTGTATTGTTTTTGTTTGATTCTCTTTCCTTTTAGTTCTATTTGGTTTTATTCCTGCATTAAAGCTACAATTACATAAATACCCCATGAATTTCCCATGTAGGCTTTGGTACATTTGAAGACATTGTGTCCCATTATTTTATTTTATTATTTTTCTTTTAAGATGGGTAAATCTGTATTTTCAAATTGTTTCTATATCTCTTTTTTAAAAATTTAGCATTTCAACTTGATTGTAAAATCCCACAGGGCAGGGAATAAACCTGGGAAGATGTACTTGCCTGGAGCCAGGCAAAATAGATTACAATCTGGGCTCTCTTCTTGTATTGAGTAAGATCGATAACTTCTTTGAGCCTTTGCTTCCTCATCTGTATTATAAAACAGGAATAAAATTAAATCCTCTTAACCTTTTGAGGGGGCAGTATTATAACATATGCAATGTTACTGCAAGAATCAGTGCTAATTTGACAAGTCTTCTCTATCTTTGAATGGAAGTCTATAATTGGAATTGTTAAATTTTTTTTTTAACTTGAACTCAGATGTATGCTTTCCTTAAGGCTGGAGTAGGATATAACCTATGAGTCCTTTACTATGAATTTGCTAATTCAATTTGGCTTAAAGCTACTCTAAGCACAGAATGTTGAAGGCTGGTTCTGTGGCCATTTCATACCATAGTAAGAGTATTTTCAATTTCTGTCTTTAAGGTGATATTCACAAATGCTCTTGTTTTCCATACCACATTTCTCCCCTATAATTGACTTTCTAGGATTACAAATAAAATAGAGCTAACACTCACCAACATCTTTAGCATAAGGACTCATCCGCACGTGTAAATGCACAAGCCCAAACAGTTCAGAGATAAAGGCAGGCAGCACAGTGTCCTGTAAAGAGCATAGATTTGGGAATTTCACGTAGACGTGTCCTGCACTAGCTGCAAACATTTCAGCAACAGCTTCTTGTGACCTTTGTTGCTCATCTGTAACGTGAACATAATGACCATGTTCATAGATTTTTTGTGTAGAAGGTACTTTTAAAAACCTAGTTTTTATTTTTGCATGTTATAAGTATCTCCTCTGTGATTTGAACTTTAAAAACCATGATTGATTTTCCAATTTCTGTTTTAAGATGTTTTTCTTTTCTACAAAGTCAAAAAAGTCATCCATTGAAAGACATAGAAAATAATCTTTTGAAATAAATGGAAGCACTGAACCCACTGAACCGAAGATAAAACAAAGAGCAGGCTACGGAGGTGAGAAGTGTCTGGTGAGAGGGAGTGGCTGAGTTAGGTAACATTGTTCCTTGTGGCTTCCAGTTTTATCTTTCCCGTCAATTAATATAATAGGAAAATACTTGTAGTGTTCAATGATGTCTTCCACAGAATCAAACTTCTGAAACAGAAAAAAAAGTTAATGATTTTTAAAATATCTTTTGTGTCTGTAGGTTAAAGTACAGCTAAGGGTCTTCATTGTGCTTAGAGAAAAGGTGAACCCATTTAACAATTTTTGTACTGTAAAGGTGTTTCAGAAAGTGATTTTTTTAAGAGGACATGGCAGATAAGCTCTTGAAGGATGAGGGATAGGAATGATAACATGACACAGGAGAATAAAAGCGCTGGGGGTACCAAAAGTGAGCCCTATGGCAGGTCCCTAAGTTTCCTGTCCACTGAGTGTTCCCCAGAATGGAATCAGATCATGTTGGTCAAGCTCCACTCTATTGTCATCACAACTTTTCTATCCTAAGTGACCCAGATGGGTGAATTGCACAGCAATCAGCCTGGGGAATCTCTGTTGCCTCCCTAACCTTGCTCCTAGCTCTGACCAGCAAAAATGTAGAAGATCCAGGCTTGAACTGCAGTGAGCTTTCTTTCCAGCAAACCCTGTCATTCTACTGAAGTCTGGTATACACAGAAAGAATGGTGACAACCACAGGGCTGCCTAGCCAGTTTAGCTCCCTGGGCTTGTTGGGAAATAATGAGGTGACTGCAGCGATATACAGATAAAGTGCTATGGCAGTTTAATGGAAAATAAGATTATTTTAGGTTTAGGGGAATCAGGAAGTGCTTTGTTGAGGATATAGACTTGAAATGGGCTATATGTTATGGATCATCTAGACAAGTAGACAAGGAGGGTTTCAAGATATTAAAAGCAGATGTACAGAGCATGAACAAGGACAGGTGTGGAGAAGACTTGAGCATATACAGTAATTCTTATTAGGTGAGTTTGGATGAATTCCTGAAGGAGAATATTGAGAGATAACCAAGCAGAGCTTGCTCAACCTGTATCCCAAGTTTGAAGACAACTTTCATCCCCCTTAGCAAGCCTGTGAGGCGAGCAGGGCAGGTAGAATTACATTTCAAAAGAGCTAAGGGAATTTCAGCTCAGAGAAGTGGATTGTCTTGCTCAGAGTTACACAGCCAGAGGGCCAAGAGCGGCAATGGAGCCTCCCTTTTCTGGACATGTGTCTGTTCCTTCCATTACACAACTTTGCCTATGGCTTGTGGCCTCTCATGTTCCAACAGACCAGTGTAGAGATGCCTCAAGCTGAAGGAAGGGAGCCAGAGGGGGGCTACTTTGATTCTGATTTAGTTTTGTAGTTTTGTCTACCCCTTCCTCTGCCCAGGGCATCGTAGGTGCAGAAGTGGAAGGCCTCAAGGATGTCCAACAGCGAATGAGGTTCACAAGGTCCCCGTGCTCTTGGAGATGACATTCCAGTGGGGGCAGATGGAAAATAATCTCCCACATAAATAAATAATTTCATTTAGGGATATGTGTTGTGAAAATTATCAACTCAGGGCTTAAGAACCTCGCCAGATCTGCTGGGGGTTTCCCTTGGGGGCTGCATGTGGCTGCTGGGAGGAAACATTCTTTTTTGTGAGGGGAGTGCTAAGTTGAAATGCTGGGAACCTGTGACTTCCATGGTCATCTCCTCCTTCCTGCCATCCTGTGGGGTGTGAAGGGCAAAGAGACACCACTCTAGGGGCAAAAATTTAGGGAAAGAAATGTGGAGTGAAAACTTGCTTGACGTTAACTAGTCCCTGGACTTACCCCATTCCTGTCCTTTGGTTATGTGGGTCAACAAATCTACCCGCTCCCACCTAAGCTCATTTGAATTGGGGTTTGTTTTTTGTTTTTGTTTTGTTTTGTTTTACACCAAAAGAGTCCTGATTAAATCTGTAAGCCACTTGCCCTCTCTGAGCCTTTTACTGGATCTGTGGCAGAGTTTTCAATGAGATGACCTATGTGTAAGCCTGTCTTAGTGCGTTCGGGCTGCTATGACAAAATACTATAAACTGGGTGTCTTATAAACAATAGAAATTTATTTCTCACAGTTTTAGAGGCTGGGACATCCAAGATCAAGGATCAGGCAGATTCAGTGTCTGCTGAGGGCTGGTTTCCTCATAGACAGGGCCATCTTGCTGTGTCCTCACATGGTGGAAGGGGCAAGGCACCTCCCTGGGGGCTCTTTTATAAGGGCATTAATCCCATTCATGAGGGCTCTGGCCTCATGACATAATCCCCTTCCAGAGGCCCCACCTCCTAATACCATCACCTTGGGGGCTAGGATTTCAGCATATACATTTTGGAGGGACACAAACATTCAGACTGTAGCACCACTCCTAATAGGTATACAAAAAAAAAATGAGTTCCTACCTGATGCTAAGGGAAGGTAGTTTCCTAGTTGTTTAACAGAGATGGTAATTGTTCTACCACAGTAGGGTAGTCATAGTGAAGGCCTCTGAAGCCTGAATGCCTCAGTTCAAAGCCTGTCTCTCTGAACCACTAGCTGTGTGACATGCAGCAAGTTTCTTACACTCTCTGTGCCTTACTTTCTCTATCTACAGACAGTGTTGGTAACGTTAGGACCTACCTCTGAGGTTCATTATAAGAATTAATTGAGCTGACACGTGTACAGTGCAGCATTCAGAAGAAAGCGTGACTCACAGTGAGCGCCCAGGAAACGTCAGGCGTTGCTCTATCCTCCTTTCTTCTGGGTTTGCCAAGAACATTGTGAGAGAGCATGGAATCACTGGAGAAGTTTATAGACTATTATCATAAGCCTTTAGGAAGAAAACAATTTTCTATATTTCATTTCTAAATTTAAACTAAGGACAAAGTCTTCTTCCTCTTTCCTCACGTGTGACAAAAAATGTGAGTAATGAAAAGAAACTTTTCATACAGAACTCTTCCACAAAATTGGTTACCCACATTGCTAAGAGGAAATCTTCTTTTCTGGTATGAATCTTCAGAGGGGAAATGCTTGCTTTGTATTTTCATTAGGATTGTCCCAAAATAATAAAGTCAATATTAATTGTTTTAATAATCTACTACATGAATGACATTTTACATGACATTATAATTTTAACAGGTAGTAGGAAGCAAGGCAGGTGCAATTAATCATATTGTCATTTCTTATTATTAGCTTCCAGTGATGAACCCATGCTGAAATGTTGCCCTGAAGAGACTTTTAAAAATATTATAATTAAGCTTTTATTTTTATATTAAATTATTTTTTCAGGGGAACAGCAAATGTCATCCTAATATTAAATCTTAAAATCTGTTTAAACCTTTTGTGTTTATCCTACATGCGAACTGTAGGCAATGTGTCCTACAGAACACATTTATTTACTTTTCCTACAGAAAAGTAAATAACTCTGTCTAGGCACACACGTGGGAGTGGAAGAAGGAAAGAGGAAAAAAAGAGAAAGAGATTTGGGTGCTAAGAGAGGAGAAGAAAGTAGACAAGGGGAGTGAGAAATAAATGAACCCATGGGTTAATTGTTTGTCTCGGTTTCCTAGTCTCTAAAGTTTAATTTATTAAGTAAACATTTAACATTTGCAGAACAAGGAGAGGTCTGATAATGGAAATTGCTCCCTTCTATGAGATTTCACAGAAATGTTGACAAACACGGTGTATAAAACTTAGATGCAGGGCTGATGTTTGGCCGCAGGTAGAGCTCTGCAGGGTGTTTAAGGCAGGTGCCTCCCTGGCTGGCCAGGGCCAGTGTTCTACCAACCCTGCTCTTGCTTAGGTGCATGCATAGCGTGGCACAGATTAACAGGGCATCCCCTGGATGGCAGGGACTCTACTGTATTCTGTTCTCTGTTCTCAGAATGGAGCATTGAGTCTAGCTCCATTCTAGTCTACAGTCTACTGTAGGCATAAAGTTAATGCATGGCCAGTAAATAAGTAAATGGAGAGGGGGGCTGAATGGTTCCCCCCATTAATATGTCCATGTACTAATCCCAGAATCTGTGAATAATACCTTATATGTTAAAAGAATTAATATTATTTTATATGGTAAGATATGGGATTAAGTTAAGGATCTTGAGAGGGGGTCTTGAGATATCCTAGGTTATCCCCATGGGCCCTAGAAGCAATCCTGTGTTTCCTAATGAGACAGGAGCTGTGGGAGATTTTAATCAGAGAAGGGGAGGAGGCAATGAGACCACAGAGGCAGTGATTGGAGCGATGTGGCCATAGCCAAGGAAGCCAAGGATTGCCGACAGCCACCAGAAGCTGCACGAGGCCAGGCAGAAGTCTCCCCTGGAGCCTCCGGAGTGTAGCCCTGCGGATACCTTAATTTTGGACTTCTAGCCTCCAGCATGGTGAAAGAATAAATTTCTGTTGTTTTTAGCCACCCGGTTTATGGGGGAACTGATACTTACTAAGCACCTGCCTCTATGTGTCTGCCACCGTATTTACATCATCTCATCTTACTCTCAAAATAACTCCCATGAGGTAAGTGTTGCTGCATCATCTGTGTGGTTAAATTCTAAAGTTTGTGAGACAGCTAAAAAACCACATGAAATTAAAATTATCCTTCAAAATGCTGTTTCCCATGAAGTTTTTCCTGCTGAGTTGGGTGAAGCTGCTATTTCTTTATCTGAGCACTAGATGAAGTAGCTCACAGTGGGTTTGCGTTTAGCAGAGCTTTGGTGTATCAAATTTTTTTTTTTTTAAAGATGTGAGATTCTTCCTCAGCAAGGCAAAGGGCTCAGGCTGTGACAGGCACGATCCAGACCGTCTTACTTTTGAACCAGGGCCAAGCTCCCTCAGAGGAAAGTCAGGAAGAACCACCTATAAACCTGGCACACAGTAAGATCCATGTGAATTAACTATGCTTCATCTACGATTCAACCTGCAATGTTTTCAAGCAGGTGGGGGATTGTTTGCATTTAGCCATGATGTTATCTGAGACTGTATGAGGAAGTCAATATTTTTGCAAAGTATATTGAATCCCAGTGTTGCCATTTACTAACTATGACCTTGGGCCAGTTACTTAGCATTTCTGTGCCTCAGTTTCACCATTTGTTAAATGAAGATATCAGCAGCATGTACCTCAAGGGGTGACTAAGAGGATTCAACAGATGAAGTTAGTTAATAATTGTTAACTACACAGAATAATGCCTGTGCATGTAAAACACCACCAAAACATAGGGTTCTACCTTGGATTTCTTCCTTATCAATTGATTTGTTTATATATATTTATATTATTAATGAAAGCTTTAACTGATTCATTCTTTCACCTATGTAAATGTATGTAAGTATTCAACACATATGTGAAAAGAAAATTCTTGATTGGGGAATGCAAAGGAGGAGAAAATTCCAGATTAATCCAAAAAGTGGCTTTTTAAAACAGGCATTTGATTCCCTAAGGAGTCTTCGGTGACAATAATTAGAGCAGCTCATCTGGAAGCTGAGGGTTTAATCTATGGGCTGCTGTAGGAGACAGCTCCTTATTTGTCAGGACAGTCAGTAAGCTGACGGTCTGATTAAACTCTATTAGGATGTTACTACAGAGCCACTCTGCTTCCTCTCTTTTATGAGCAGGCCAAAATATGGCATGTTGGGAAAATAAAGCTGTAACCATGTTATAGGTCTCAGTTTCCTTACCAGTCAATGGGGTTCAATGATGTGTCCTTTCCAGAGCTTTATCAAGGACCCAATGAGAAAGCAAATTAAACACCATTTGACAGAGGGCCCAGCACATGCGAGGGCACACAACTGTCCTTTTCCTATATTCTCTAAGGAAAAGGAATCCTTAAACCCAAGCATTTAAAAGTCATATAATGCTTTCTTAAAAATGAGAAATTTTGTGAGCTGGAAGATGTAGAAGGATAAAGAAAAATTGAGCTGGAAAGTCCATTAACACAGGTGTCTGGGGGACTATCTCCTAGTTATTAAAATGACTCAGTAATAATGATGAGAATATGATCACTAACATTTGTCGTTGGCTTGATAGGTCCCGGGCACTGTTCTGAGTGTTTTACATTCATTAACTTGCCAAGCCTCACCACGTCATGAAGGATTGGCCACTTCTCTTTTTAGTTTTGACATAACACTTTCTTAACGTGGTTGTATTTGGCAGATTTATGTATTAATCTATTTATTCACTTATGCACTTGTTCAATGCCAAAATGTTCCTGAGATTTAGCAAAGGCTGATGAGCTGACCCCACTGTCACTCGTGGGTGCTGACTACTCCTCTCCAACCCATGTGTGATTCTCAGAAAAGGGCTCTGGGTCAGACACAGGATTTAAGCTGGAATCTTTGCACCCTGCTGGCAGGATTTTCACACGTGTGCCTACCTGAAGCCTTTGGCTGCCCTGACAATATTCCCTATTTTGTTATCTTTTGAAGATAATTGATATCTGTGTGAAAGTTCTGGTTTTGTACTGTATCAGTTTGCTAAGGCTATCATAACTAAGTAACTCAGACTAGGTGGCTTAAATAATAGAAATTTATTTCTCACAGTTCTGGAGGCTGGAAGTCCAGGATCATGGTGTTGGCAGGGTTGGTCTCTCCTGAGACCTCTCTCCTTGGCTTGCAGAAGGCTGCCTTTTCCCTGTGTCCTCACGTGGTCTTCCCTCTGTGCATGGCTGTGTCTTAATCTCCTCTTCTTTTAAAGAAACCAGTCATATTGGATTAGGGCTCAGTGATCTCATTTAACCTTAATTGCCTCTGTAAAGACTCTGTTTCCAAATATAGTCACATTCTGAGGTACTGGTGGTTAGGACTTCAACATGTGAATTTTGGGGAAGAGGGGACTCAATTCAGCCACATAATATACACTCACAGATAAAACTGAGGTCTGGAGATGCTAAATGGGGATCACTGAATTATAGAAGTCTAGACTTTAGAAGGACATTTACATTTGAAGAAATTAAAGCCCAGAGAAGTTAAGAGACTGGCCTGAGCTCACTTCCCTAGTAACCTAGTAAATGGTGACTCAGAACGAACTAACTTCTGCCTTCCTTCCAGCGAAAGCAGAGTGGAAAGAGCAACCTGCCCTCTCACTTTCTCCCTGTGTGTCTTCCTCAGCAAGGCAAAGGGCTCAGGCCGTTTACTTAATTTTCTGAGCTTGTTTCCCTACATCTAAGATAGGAATGATCACTATGGCAAAGAATTGTTGAGGATTAAAATAAGATTATGCAGGTCGACTATGCCTGACATATAAAAGTCAATTTATTTGTAAGGTCATTAATGATTATTTTAATTGATTTATTCTTTCATCTGGCCTCCCATCAGCAGGCCTGTGCTGAGGACAAGCATGCTCAACATGGCCCAGCTGCTGCGACTGAGTTCACATTCATTCTGGGGATACACACCTGCAGGTCAAGAATGCTGGCAGATGTCAGAAATGTCTGCAGTGGGCATTTCAGCACTGGGGAGGGGAAGGAATGTGGCAGTACCAGGGGCTTCCCTGGAGGCTTCCTGGGAGGCAAAATTTAGCTGTGTCTTGTAGAATGAGTTTTCTTTAAAAGGCAAAGCAGGATAGGGGTGCATGGAAGGGTCAGGATTGGCTGCTGGCCTGGTGGTGTAGACATGTGGGAATTTTTTGGAAGGGGCTGAAGGGGTCAGATTGCACCCTCCTCCTCCAGGGCAGTGCTCTTTTCTCCTATCCTGCAGTTACCTGGATATGAAGACTCAGACAGCATCCTCCAAACTCTCCCTTTATTTGTTTCTTTTAGCCTGGAAAAGGGAAGCAGTTAAGTTATACCCACCTCATCTCCTCTGAGTCCTGTCCCCAGGGCAAATTGCTGATTCCTCTCCAGGAAGCGGATTTTCACATTGTAGACTTTGTTCCCATAAAACACCACCAAAACGTAGGGTTCTGCCTTGGATTTTGTGGAACAATCTCGGACCAAGAAGGTACCGTCCTGAAGCAAAAGGAATACGGTCACCTTCTCAGGCATGCCAGCATCCCGCCTTTGTAATGATGGCAACAATGAAGTCTGAATGTGTGAGATTCCCAAATGGATTTAGTTTTTAGCAAACCACATCAGTTCAAAAAGTTTTGATTGGGTGTCTGTATGTATAGGGTTCTTGTCGTTTTCTGGGAAGTTTACCAGTTGGATCATGACACTCCTCTCTTCCAAATCTTCCATCATCCCTTATTGACCTCGGCATAATGCCTACAACCTCAGCATGACATTCATGGATAAATGCACCAAACTGTCTTGTGGTTTGCTCTCTCATCACTCCTGCAGCCTCCTGCCCCTGGTTCCTGGCTCCAGCCAAGCCTCCATTTCCCGAAGGCATCATCGGCTTTGGAGATCCCAGCTTTTGTATGTGCTACTCCTTGCATGGAGAGATCCCCTCCTGCCCCCTCCCCAGTGCGCTCCTCTTCATCTGTCAATGTTCCCATGTTTCCCATTGTGCCTGATGCTCAGGTATTATTCTAGAGACAGTGGGAGCCATCACAGGCTTTGAGCAGGAGGAACTTTTAACCTAATAAATTGGACCTCTGTGTGGGGAGATGTTAATGCAGGACTATGGTTCCTGAAAGAGGTGGGGGGGCTTCGAAGTTACTGATATCAAAATAAGTGGAGAGACCCTCTAGGAAAGGAGGAAGTATAGCCTAATGTGAGGCGAAGGCAAGTGTAGGGCAAGGAGGAGGAGATAGGAAAGGCATCAGGGATGTCTGAGAGTTGAAAGAAAACCAGAAACTTCAGGGTGACAGAAGCCGGGAGGTGGAGAGCGAGGGTTTCCAAAAGAAGGTCGACAGTGTCAAATGGTCCAGGGGCTGAGAATAGGACGTGGATCAGAAATAACCAGATACACTCCTGGGAATAGCTCAGGATGGACGCCTGGTTGTCAAAGGCTGAGATATGGAGCAATCCTGAATGTACGTGCACCTACCAGGCCAAGTTTTGTGGTTACATTGTGTCATTTACGTAATGAAAAATACAGAAAAACCTGTAACTGTAGTTGTATGCATTGTTGTATAAATGGTTATAAATGACCTTTAAGGAATAGATATTATAAATATAGATGTTATATATGATTTATGTTTATAATAATTAATTATGATACATAATTATCTCTATAGATTATGTATAATTATATAATTATATATTATCTATAATTAATATGTATGGATTTATAGATGCAGAATAGATACATAAAAATGGTAATAATACTATAAAAATACTTTAAGTATACTACATTTATAAATAATATGATAACACCATAGTGATGTTGGATGATGCTGGCACTGAGATGCATTGAAAGCTGCCCTCAAGGTGCCAAGGACTTTACACACATTGTCTCATGTGTTCTTTAAATAAATGTTGAGGGAGGTATTTTATTCTCATTTTAAAGCTAAGGGAATAAGGGTCTAAGAGCTTAAGTGAATCCTGTAAAGCATCACAGTTAGTAAATAGAATACCTAAAAATCAATCAAACCCAAATTCTTACTCCCAGTACATAAAAATGGGATTGAGGAATTTTCTGGAACTTGTTCTGCCTAAAACATTCAGCCATAATGAACCCTTAATACTCAAGCACAAAACATTGCCAAAGATCAGGAAAAGAGAGGAGGCCAAAACTCATTGCCAATTTTTGGGTTTATCATCCTAAACTTGCAATAAACTTGTCAAAATGAATCTGGGCAATCCTGCAATTTAAATTAAATTATCTTTCATAAATAGGAAACACATTTTGACAAAGCCGAGACAAACAAAAGGAAAACATGAAAAGGAAAACATGAAGTCATTCCACTGAGATTTTATTTTCTTAATGTTTCTTAGGGAGATGCAGAAGCAGGCACACAGAAGGTGAGGAAGGGAGCATTTGCTGAGTGCCCAAATGCTGCCAGAAGGATATCAGGTGACATGCATGCTGCTGTTCTAGCACAATCCACACAGGGGATCCTGGAAGCAGCTCTCCTAAGGGTAGTTTGTCTGATGGAAACCAGACTCTGAGAGTGCAGTGGTGAACTGGGCACTGATTAGCCAAGAAGGGAAGCCAAGGCTGGAGTCTACCACTGCCATGTTGCCATTCTGCCACGGCATGGCCGGATCCCATGGAGAGAGGAAGGGGAGGGCCTCGAGGTGGGAAGACGGCCAACCACCCATGGCCCTCTATCCGGGCCGTAAAGAACTGTACTGGCTACTAGAGGCAGCTGTGATTTGGTGAGGAGAGCACTGATCTTGAATACACGTTCTGCCACTTTTTCCACTTTGTGACCAAGATTTTGGCTTAGCCTCAGTTTCCTCATCTAGGAAGTACGGTAGTTCTCTTTATTTCTTATATGTTCAAGATACTTTGTTAGCAATGGTAATGGTTTCCTGCTCTAACAAACTACCATGAAATTAGCGGCTTAAAGCACAAATTTATTTACAGTTCTGGAGGTCACATGTCCAGCATGGATCCTGCTGGGCTAAAATCAACAGAGAAGAACCTGTTTCCATGACTTTCCCAGTTTCTAGAGGGCACCAGAATTCCTTGCTTATGGTCCCCTCCCCTATCAGCCTGACGTCTACTTTCAATATAAATCTCTGACTCTGACACTCCTGCTTCCCTCTTCTAAGGATACTTGTAAGTATATTGAACCCATCCAGATAATCCATGATAACCTCCCCATCTCAAGATCCTTAACTTAATCACATCTACAAGGTCCTTTTTTCTACGGGTGATATATTCACAAGTTCTGGTGATTAAGATGTGGATTTTTGGGAGGTATGATTCTGTTTACCATAGCAATTTAGATATAACTTATTTTATTTAATTTGACAGCATCAATTCTGAAGGCTAGGTTTTATTAAAATTTATCGGAGATCTATCATTTATTAATTAATTAGTTAATTCATTTTTGTGTTTTCTCATTCAACAATGACTATTGTACTGGCTAGTTGAGGTTTGGTTTTGGTGTTGCATCAGCCTTAAGAGACTTTCCATCACTTCTAAGCCATCTAGTGTAGTTCTCTGCACATAGAGATGTTTGGGATGATGGTTGTGGTAGTCATTTGACCTGGCTACATATATTCCAGTTCTTTTCTCCTTTGGTTACATGGTAGGTTTGTACTTTTACCTACACTGAAGTTAGATTTGGTCGTGTGACTTTTTTTGGTGAATGATAAGTGATTCGAGGTGAAGTGTGTTATTTCTGAGAGGATGTGTTAAGAGCTGGAGTGTGTAGATGGAAGCACACCATTGAGATGGAGCCTCCGGCAACCTGGCTTTACCCACCCAAACCTGCCTTGAACATGGAGTGTAAGCAAGAAATAAAGTTCCATTGTGCTAAGCACCTAAAATCTTGGGATTGCTCATTGCTGCAGCATAACCTATCATAGCCTGACTATTCTAGCATTTATAATCCCTTCTCCTTTCTTGAAGAAGTGAGACATAAACTGTACCTTGGGAAGACTTTAGTAAGGAGGTGAAACTTGAAGGAAGCAGAAGGAAGCGCTTGTCATTGTGACCTCTGTACCCCAGCTTCCACATTTGATCTTCAAAATAGTTCCTCAGGGCTGACTTTGCTATTTTTCATTTTACAAATAAAAAAACCTACACATAAGGTTATTTGGAGTATTGAGAAAGTCACAGAGCTGATAAGTGGCACAACCAAGCTTCAGACTTGAAACTCTCCATTTCAGACCCCCTTTTCAGTTACAACCTCCCCAGCATTGACAAATACAGGGTGAACCAGGGACCACTACATCAGAGCACGTTGCTTGTCACATCCTGTGACCTACGAGCACAAAACCAGAAGAGGACTACAGAAACAGTGACAGTGGGCCCTGCAGAAGGCATTACCTTGTTCTCCTTCATTAACGCCGCCTCCACTGCCTGGCGACTGTGTTCTCCAATGTACCATTCATTGTTCTGGGCATCCTGCAGTGATGAATATTTTGGGTCAAAGGGAAGTACTAATTACTTATTAACTCAAAATTTACTTTTGTTCCACCAGTGTCCAATCACAGTTTAATTTATAGTAGACATTCAGTATATTCCGTATATAAAATTTAGTCCCTAAACCTGGAGAAGCCCACAGACTCTTGGGGAAGGTAGACACAGAGAAGGTAACTGCAGTTGGGGAATTCTGAATTTGATGGGAATGAGAAAGTATGTCATTGGAAGTAACCAGAAACTGCACTTCATCAGTTGAGAAAGGCCCTTCGGCACCACCCTCAGCATGGATAACAAATCCTCCATCTATCAATACTTTCTGAATCTGCACCTGCTGAAGCTTGTTGAGGCGGGATGCATATTGTTTGTGAAGCCTGCACTGCCCTGGTCATCCTAAAAACAGCAGGGAGAGAGACACAGATACAGACATAGAGCATCTCAATGACACTTGCCCCGAGTCACACGTGGCAAAGCTGGGATTTGAACCCTAGTCTGTCTGGCTTTCTCCCTGTGCCACGATGCCTTATTTATATTGATGTCAAATGATTTTAAATTATTTTGTTTGTAAAATCCACTGTAACAGTGAGAAGGAAGGAGAGTCAGGGAGATGTACCATAGACCTGCAATTCCTTTGCCGAGTTCCAGGCATCATAATTAAATAGTTCACCTTGTGAGTCCAGCACCTATAAGGCCTTTCCTCGTTCAGTATCCCAATCCATCCCTACAATTCCTCTGTGAGGTAAGCTCCTCAGGTAGTGTTAACCCTAGTGAAGACGGACAGAAATCTGTCATGTGGTTGGCAAGAGTTAGGGACGTGGCATCAGGTCTTCGGTCTCTCAATCTGAGTCTCTGTTCCTCCCCGCATAACTTGATCCATCCAATAATGGGCAGACCAAGGGCATGTGAACACCATCTGGAAAGGCATGAACTAGCTCCAGCTTAACTCTGCAGCCTCACTTCCTGCCACCTGTCTCAGTACATGGGTCTGGCCAGCCGGATGTGCTTGCTGTTCTTTGGACATACACAGCTTCAGGGCTTGGCAAGAACTAGCCCTGCTGCCTGGAATTACTCCTGGTCCTCACCCTGTCTACCTACCCAGCTTGGCCATTCTCTTCCATCAAGATTGGAATGAAAAGTCACTTCCTAATTGAGGCCTTCTTTGTAATAAATTCCGCCACCTAGTCCCTACGCCCAGGAGAGAGTTGGTGCTGGGAGGGTCCAGTGGCAGGACCAGCTCTGCTTTGCTCCAGCAAAGCCATGTGCCAGGCTCTGAAAACAAAGGAAGACCTAGAGTCTCATCACCCCTCTGAAGTGTGAGTTCTCTGAGCTTGGAGTGGTCTGCTGCTTCTGGGGGGCCTCTTGGTCAGTCTCCAGGCTTGACAGAGCTCAGTCATGGTGTGTTTCATCTACTCTGATTTTATTCATTTGTCCAAGTTGGAAGATGCTTAGAGATTTTACAGTCCTGTGTTTCTCCAGATGTGGTCATGAGGGATGGCTGGTGAGTTTAGGTGGTGCTCACGAACAGTATTACCTAACTCTAAATCACTCAAGAGCAGGGAGAAATATGCCCCTTTCAGTTCTTTTTCTGACCCTCTGAATAATTCAAGAGGAAGATTTCATTTTGGTGCTAGTATGTCCTTAGTAGTTCTCTGACATTCCTAATCTCTCCTTTAACACAAGAAGCACAATCCTTACACTGAGAGCCATTAGTGTACAATTGCTACAATTTGATAGTCATTGTGTTGCAATGACTTTTTAAAAAAATTGAAGTAAAATATACATAATATAATATTAATCACTTTAATCATTTTAAGGGCACGATTCAGTGGCATTAAGTACATACATATTAGTCTGCAACCATTGCCACTATCTATCTCCAAAACTTTTTCATCATCCCAAACTGAAACTCTGTACACATTAAAAATAACTCTTCATTACCTCCACCTCCTCGCCTAGCCCCTGGTAACCATCAGGCTACATTCTATCTCTATAAATTTGAATATCATGAGTACTGTGTACAAGTGGAATCATATATTTGTCTTTCTGTGTCTGACATTTCACTTAGCATAATGTTTTCAAGGTTCATCCATATTGTAGCATGTGTCTTATTCCTTTTTAGAGCTGAATAATATTCCATCATGTGTGTGTTTGTGTGTGTGTGTGTGTGTATAAAATTTTGTTTTCCCATTCATACAACATTTTGTTTAATAATTCATCTGTTAATGCACATTTGGCTTCTTTCCACCTTTTGGCTATCATAAATAATGCTAATATGAACATAAGTGTAGAAATAGCTGTTTGAGTCCCTGCTTTCAATTCTTTGGGATATATACTCAGGAGTAGAATGCTGCAATTACTTTAAGGTTACTTTCTAACTAGGGTATATAAATAATCATACTGTTTTCCTTAAATTTAGAGTAATGATGCAAAGTGAAAACACAAAGAGTATTATTAAGTAAATATTATTATTGATAATACATGGATATGTTACAGATCAAATAGTTGAAATTAGGGAAATCCTGACCTTGCCCAGGCCCCTCTCATGCCTATGAAGAATCCTAAGCTCTGGGAGGGGACTGGCCTCGGTAGACATCCAGTCCAAACCAAGGGATCCCAGTGCTTATAAAGAAGGTGACAGAGCAAAAGGAAGCCAAGTACGTGGCAAGGGGCAATAAAAGAAGTATGTGCAAAGATTTCCTAGGGTCTAATTTAAGAGTATGAGACCCCTTTTAGAATGAGGTAGGAATTAGTACAGATATAAGGACAGCAAAAGACCTTTAGGATACTTTAGGAATTATGAGGAATTGACCAGAGATATCTCATACAGTCTGCTTCTGCTTAAAAACCTTCACAAGCTCTGTGGCAGGACACTGAGTAATAAAATGATATGGGATGGGGACCCAGAAGAAGTACATCCTCCAGTGTTTTACGGTGAAAGACTTTATAATGTCCCAAGGTGATGGAGGGAAGAGCACACAAGCTACAATGAAAGCTTAATCTCCCCACTGGAGGGTAAGGTAAATGCAAAATGGTCCAAGATGAAATAATTATAGGGATCGAGCATATTTTAGAAAAATATCAGAAAATAGATCAAGGACAAACAAGAACATATCTAGTATCCATTTGTATCTCTTCCCTCTTTATGTCTCCCTGGGGCAGGGAACATGACCTCTAGCACATTGTCTGGCCCATGACTGCTCAATTAATGGTCGTTGGACTGTTCAGCTGAAATGAGTATGTAATATGTGCATCTTTTGTTGGAAAAAGGATTGCAGCATGTAAATCCTAGTTAACCCCCCATGAGATTATTGAGCAGCCAGTAAATATAAAACACAAGTCTAAATATCCCTATTTTTTTTTGATTAATGGAAAAAAAACACTGAAAATCTGGAGACATGTAAGTTAAAGAATGTGACGAAAGAGCAATATAATACATTATACAACAAAATACTTTTTAAAATATTAAAACCCAATAATACATAGCCAGAAGGGAAAAAATTAAAGGCAGACATAAATAATCTCCTTTTGGGCATTATTCAGTAAAGCTCTATTTAGATGCTAAGTACATGTAGAAGGACTTGGCGGAGGAGAAGTGTGTTTTACCTTTTCATCAGACCTTGCAGGGAAAGGTTTTCTCCAGCTCGTGTTTTTATAGGGCGGCATATCTTCACGAGGGCCATAGCTGGCTGGAGACCGGCATCTCTGAGGGGAATAGGACTGCGTGCTTCTTTTATGATCTGGGAAGAGTAAATTTACATTTAAATATGGTTTATTTGCTGGTTCAGACTGTCTGCAGCCAACATGGAGCTGGGGCCCATCCCTCCTTCCTGTCTTTGTGGGGGCCTTCTTGGTCTACACTGCATCAACTCACTTGGTGACTGCAATTCTGATAGTTCTGTGGCTTCAGCTTTTGCCCTTTCCTTTCTCTTTCTATAGGGTACCCAGAGGAATCTTTTAAAAATGTAATTTTTATTTTGCTACCCTGCCTGGTAAAATTCCTGTTGTGATTTCCTTTCCACCTGGAAGAAAATCTAAACATTTTCCTTCTGTTCATAAGTCTCTGAACGGCCCATCTCTTCCTATTTCTCCTTCCTCATCCTCATCGCTCCGCTGTTGTCCACGTGAGTCTGGCTGTAATGAACCCTGTTCAGTGTCTTAAACATGCTGAGCTTGTTCCTTACTAGGAACATTTTTTGTTTGTTTTTTAACTTGAAAGAATAATTTTTTTATAAAAACGAAACATCACTTTTTTAACTTAAAAGAATGACAGACAAACTATTGTCATTCAGACTTGTTGGCAGATATTAAAAATGAACAAAATGAGCCTGTTACTTTATGGAAAACAAGGGGCAGTATTTGTTGCTAATCATAAAATTAGACTTTGCATGTGCAAAGTGGAATTTGGGAAAGCTTGCATCTGCCACTGTGACATAGCAGAATCCCAACAGTTAGACTTTTCTGATGACATCGGTGGTGTTACTTGCAAGGATGATTTAAAAAAAATACATAATAATGTATGTTAGCATTGGAAGACCTATTCATGTCTGTGAACCGTTATTTTCCACGGGACCAGTGCATGAAGCTGCAAAATCTTGCCTGGTAAAAGATAAATTCAAGCGCAAGGTAGATTAATGGACTGTAAAGTAACAGAATACAAAAGTTCATTGATAAAGCTGTGATTTCACATGGCACCTAAGTTCTATATACCACTTGTCAAATTCTGATGTGATATTTTCTCTATATACTTCAATCAAAATAACATATTTCCATTGCATGTCCTTCCAGTTAAATGGAGGAGAATTTTAAGGAGGGATACCAAGCAAGACATTTGTAAATATGTTGGTAATTTGAAGCAAGGATTGACTGTTTAAAAAAATCATAAAACCTTGCGGGTATAAAAACAATACATAAGCAACAAAGAAATCAATGAACATGTATTAAAGTTGTAGATTATTAAAAGTAACAAAGCAGGTTCTGATTTGAACATGGAGATATAGTCAGCAATTCACTTAATCTTCTAGGATTTACTCCAAAAGCAAAAAGGAAAACAGTGAACAAAAATAAAAATTCTTTCTTCCTTTAAAAAATATGTAAATAAAATGCTTGAGAAAAATACCATATAAAATGGAAGAGAGGTGATCAGTGTGAAGACTCAATTATAAGCTTTACAGTCGTAATTCAGTTGAAAAAATACAGCCAAAGCTACAGTCCCAGTTAGTAGCTTAACAAGAACTTTGAAATGATGGGCTACTTTTGACCCAGTAAATTTTTGAGATGAAATACTAAATAAAACAGTAGCAAATATTTACATGCCAGTTACCATAACATTTAGATTATAACTGTATTTATTCTGCTTCTTGTCACCACGAAACCAAATTTCTCTCTAATAAGAAAAACAAACAGTACTCCTGATATGTTGAAAGTTTTATTTTAATGGTATCAATGATTGTAGCTTTTAATGTTGAGCCTAAGAATGTTTGTTATAAGGGCTCTGTGTTTCAAAATATTTGTTGCAGAAAGCTGTTTGATCACATAAAGTTTAAATTACATTTATCATGGTAAGTTAATTTCATACACCAATTTATGACTTTAAAACTAGGAAGAAAGCTAGAGATATCCCTTCTTTTAAAATTTTATTTTGTATGTAAAGAAGCTTAATTTTCAAACACAGTGAAGAATCCATAGCATCAGGATTAAAGCATTCTGAGTTTTTTGTATTGTTTGGGAAGAAGATATGAACTTTGGATTTTTAAAATTCAAGCATGGATTTATTTAAAATGTTTAGGGTAATCAAAAGAAGAATAATATTGGAATGTATAACATCCAAGAAAGAGAAAGAAAGGAGAATAAAGAAGAGATAAATCCAATATATGGCAGAAAAAGAAACCAAAAAGTCAATACAAAACAGGGCAAGCAGGAGGCACAAAAAATGTAAGAACAGATCTAAAAAATATTAGTAACTCACAATAAATATCAAAAGTGCAAATTAGCATTTAAAGATAAGATGCAGGTTGTTTTAATTCCAGTTATATGCTAATTGCACATCTAAAGTCTAATAACACAGAAAGCTCATAAGTGAACGGATGGAGAATTGTACACCAGAGAAAGCTAACAGAGCCATACGAATATAAAATAGAATACACTTTACAAACTTTGTTTTAAATTATAGTGAAGCAGTAGGTAGAGACATGTTATTCAAATGGCCATAAATAACTTTTTAACATGGACTGAAGCAGTAAGAACATACTTGAGAGGAGAAAATGACCATTATTAGCATTTCCTATCACTTAGGCTGTGTTGCATACATAATAGAGTTCAGTGATTATGAATTTTTCATGATATTGTGGCAACTGATTTATTGTTTTCTAACTCTGAGTGCTTTGCTTGAATATTTAAAAAGTCTTACTTGAAAAAAGAGCAATTGGAACCAGTTATGCATTTGTAGTCTGTTCAGAGAATAAGTTAAATAAAACAAAACAAAGAAACAAAAAAACCAACTTTGCCAAGTAATTTTCCCCTGAAGGCCTGGTTGGATCTTTGTTGAATGCATGAATGAATGAATGAATTCTGAGCACGTAACCCACTATAAGTATTTAATTGATTTTGTTGTAAAATAATGGAAGCAGCTAATCTTTGGAAAGTTTTTCTTACATAAAACATTGCATTTAGGTTTTATAACCCATAGGACTCTCCTACTTGGAAAATGGAGGGTCACAGAAATGAACATGCACGGTAAGTGGAAGAACATTGGGAATATCATAGCATAGGTAGTCAATAAAATTTGAGGCAATGTAGCCTAATAAAAAAGGCATGGGCTGAAAAATCATACTGATTTCAATAATTACTAATATTTTAAAATCCGTACATAGTAAAGCTCTTAGTACAATGCCTGACCCACACCAGTTACTCCATAAATGCTAGCTGTGAGTGTTGCTCATGTTAGTACAGAAATGCAGCTCTAGACCTTTCTCTTGTAACTTATAATAAAGCATTTTATTTTAAGCAGATATTCCATAAATATTTATTAGAAAATTTTAATTTACCCTTACCCTTAATAATTTTTTAAGAAAAAAGCCATATATTTATTTTAAATAAAATGAAACCATTAGTGGGAAAAAAAACCCTAAAAACAAACAAAAAAGAAAATAAATCAACCACAATCCCAATTTAGAGAATAACATTGTTACTATTTTGGAGTATAACCAATCCTTTCTGGACCCTCTTCCAACATATCGAAATATTTTTTTTGCCCTGGGATCCACTTACTTGGGATTCTAATAGTTTAGCTTGAATTCATTTACCAAAGAATTGAGCCAAATCTGTTTATTCACCAGTAACTGAACTAATAAGACCAATTGAACTTTTCAAAAATTCCTTTCTTATTTGTAGAATAAGTATAATAATATCTACATCTGCAGAGATGTGGATTTCATTGTTTTACACAAATGCCCACACCTGAGGCATGCAAGTTATTTAATAAAATCAGTAAGCTTTAGAGAGCCCACTAGACTACGAATTCTAGAAGAGTAAAGTTTGTGTGTTGTACTTAATATCATCAAGTACCGGTGATCCAGAGATGAATTTTTACCCAGTAGAGTGAATATATCAGTTCAGTAAGTTGATGGGGAAGCATCTCAGGAGCTTAAACACTGGTTAGTAGAAGGGTGTCTCTATTCCGTATTCTTCTGGCCCAGCCTGATTTTGGGTACAAACCATGTGCTCAGTGGATGTTTGTTTACTGAAAGAGGAATTAATGGAGGCCAAAACATTTCTCCATCCATCCCAGACCTCTTTAATCAACCTTACTTCCTCTGAGATGAGTTGAAAACAACCTAAATGGTCCCAGTACAAATGATGAACTCACAGCCTTAGGATGTTTGACCAGACTCACATCTGTGAAAGCTGTCCCTGTCACTAACACTTCTATTCCATTCTTCAACTGCTCTTTATTTTTTATTTGTGCATGATTTTGTTTTTCAGGTTAAGACTCTAGATTCCTCTCTAAGCTATGATTCTGCTAACTAGTGCCCTTTCTGGGTCTGTTCAGCCCCGTTTTATCTTCATCCACCCAGATCTGACCTTTAGGACTCCTATTCCTGACATTTGATGCCTGGGGTTTGAGTCCATTGGGTTAATCACAGCCCTTTTTGGGTACCTTTTAAGTAAAGGAGCTCTTTCTTGGGAAACAGCTATTAGCAATGTGTATGTTAGGGAAAATGAGTTTATCAGATTGGTTTTCCAACCTAAGGCCCAGATGGCATGTGGCAGAAGTGAAATGAGGGCGTTATGGAGGGAGAAAACCCTGGCTATGGAGGTCAATTGGGTAGAAAGAAGAAAAGGGAATGCAGAAAAGAAGGAAGGGTATTAAAATGTAACAGTTGCCTCGTATGTGTCAAGCACAGGGCTGTGTGTGTGTGCATGTATTATATTAATATTAATATATGAGTCAATATTATTTTTTGAATTTATGAATAGGGGAGGGTGAAACTCAAAGAATTAGCTTGCTCAAGGTGACCCTATTGTAGGGAGAGAGGCTGAATTGGGATGCAGGTCAGCAGAGCCCTCACCCTTTCCTGTGTACCCCACTGGCTTTGCTTCCTTCAGCCCTAAACCCCCTTTTCTGGCTCAACAGAGAGAGATTACAGCACTGGACCTGAACACAGGATCTCTATGGTGTACAGAGTGAATAAAGAAAGACAAATGGACATTCCAGATCTAGTTTGGGCAAAATAACAGTAGTAGTATCCAAACGTACCACTAATAGTCACAAGACAGCACATTTACACAGTGCTTTAGACGTCGCCACAGACATGTATCCTTCTGATTTTTATCTTTACAAAGGGGTCAGTTTTATTTTCTCCATTTCACAGATATTTCTTAAGATAAATTCATTTTGTACCTAGTGGGTTGGGAAAAATTAAAAGTTTGTCAAAAACAAGTGCTGGAGAGGATGTGGGGAAGGGGAGCTCATAAACTGTTGGGGAGGCTAATTGAAATGTCTGCTCAGGAAAACACGTCCTAGGGCAACCGAAGAGATGCAGATCCTAAGACACAGCAGTTCCACTCTTACAAAGAGAATGATCACACTGTGTCCGTGGGAAGACATCTACGCTAGTGTTCAGGGCATAATAATGTTCTGTGAGGAAAAAACTGGAAACCACCCAAGCGACCGTATTTAATTATGGATTAAAATTGTTTTATATTAACACAATGGGACACCGTCTATCCATGAAAATAAGTTAAGTACATCTACACGCATCAGCTCAGTGACTCTGGGGTTCACAAAAGTTAAGTCACAGTGCAGGAATATCATAGTATGATGACTGACCTGTTTGTTTTATAATTCTTACTTAAAGAGCTCTTACCTCTGTTTTGCACACTGGGGTTTCTCATCATGAATGAAGAGCTAAAAGGGAATAGTAGAATTGAAAAAATGTTAGTATTTCCCTTGGTGGTAAAATTCCACACAGAGGCAAGGTCAATGATAGTGGCCCAAAATCACATTTATAAAGCACTTTATTGGATATTCTAGAGGAATCATTTGCATTGTAAGGCACTAGGAGGCTGGTTCTTCTCCTTTCTCAAGACCGGCAAATATTACACATGGAACAAATTGACTGACCCACATAAGTTCTTCCCATGTCATTTCAGTGAGTGCGTGTCATGATTCTTTACTTTTTGGAGCCATGAGTTTAGACTTGCTGTGTTGGTACAGTCACTATAGAAAATAATATTTGGCTGGTTGGAAGAAGACATAGTGTGGAAGAAGAGTATAGAAATCATTTTATTCCTTCTTGAAATATGAGCTGGGTAAGAAAACTGTGAGGATTATTATGAAAAATCCAGAAAGAAAAAGAGATTATAAAAATGTAAGACAACAAAATAACAATATGCATTTTTAAACACACCAAAAATGATATTACCAAGACTGTTTATCAATGGCTTTACTTAATACTTAGCTCTAATTTTCTGGTTCATTTTGTATTGTATATAAACTCCAGGTGCTACTACAGTTAAATCTAATTACATGGGGCATGCTTTGTACCAAGGATTGTCCTATTGACTAAAGCCTCTGGGTTAATTAAATGAAACCTGACCCTTTTCTAGCACTGATGAAATCAACTGAGTATATGTCTGGTTTTTGTTATCTCCACAAAAGCCTGGGGTCTTATAGCTTGCTCTGTAGGTAAAAATGCGAGCAGTTCATCCAGCCACCGCACTGGCCTGTCATCACTGGTTAGACTTCTGACAGTCAAGCTTTGACTCTGTTAAAACCAGAATCCCTTTATTAGAAGCCGGTGTACCATTTGTTAAATGTCTGGGAAAAAAATGAATAGCAAAATTTCTCTGCCCTAATTTTTCAGGATTTTTAGAAAATATTGAAAGAATAGAAATAGCCTCTGAGAATATTCTAGAAGTACACAGTTTATAAGAACAGCAGCAGAAAAAAAAGCCAAAGCAAAAACAACTAAAACAAAAATTAAAATGATGAATCATTTAACCAACATGTGCTGAGCACTTACTAGGCACACAGGTGAGGAAGTTTACAGAAGGATATTGTTGGTTTGGGAACGAGAATCGAAATGAAGAGTTGAGTCTTGAACCTTTCGAGTTTGTGATGACTGGGATCTATCCGAAGAAAACTGACCCCTGGGTAATTAGCTATATAGGTCTGGAGCCAAGGGAGGTGGTTTGGGCAGAAGACAGAGATTTGGGAATTATCAACATAGGGTTGACATTTGACACCAGGGATGGATGCGACTGTGCAGAACTTAGTGACAGAAAAGAGGACCTCGGATGAACTCTGAGGAATACCAACATTTAGAGGTCAGTTTGGGGAAAACTCCAAGATGAGGACTTAGTGGCAGCAGCCAGTTAAGAGGAGAAGAAAAATCAGGAGACTTTGTTTGTTTGTTTAACTTATTGAACAGACAGAAGAAGCCACAACCGTATTAAACAACTACTACAGGCATGAGTCCAACTGGAGAGCTCATTATTTTTTCACTACAGTATGATAGTCATTTTTTTTTCTTTTAGAAAATTAAGAAAGGGTATTATGTTGTGGTATGAGAAAGACTTTTTTAAAATATCAGTTTGAGACTTAAACAGCGAACAGACTAGTAAGAGTAATGAAGCCATAGTCCTAATACCCACAGGCCAAAGAGTGAGAACAAAGTTACTGAAGCTGCAGAATAGGACAAGGGAAGCAAATGAGGGAGGGGAAACCTGGGGCATGGTGGTCGTGCCCCCGATGTACAGGGCCTGGCAACAGCAATGAGAGCTGACATTTACTGGGCTCTTGCAGCATGCCTGACTCTGCCCCAAGTTTCCCACGTAAGGCAGCGACATCGCCTAAATCACAGGGTTCACTAGTGATGAAGTCAGGCAGTCTGACTTCAGTGGATCCTGCCTAACCACTGTTCTATTCTGCCACAAACATGGTGTGTTCCCAGATTAAATATTTATTGAATAAGTAAAAGGCAGCATTTTAGCTATGGCTAGGCACCCAGGGATATTCAGGATTCATGGGCTTTATTTTTGGAATCAAGTCATCATAAGCAGCATGAGCAGCTGAAAAGTGCCTGGGATTTGAGGTTGGACTTGACTTCAAGTATTAAAGGACTCAGTCTTTCTGGGCCTCATTTTATTCATCTGTGGAATGGATAAGAACTATCTCCTGCCTTCATCGTGGTTTTAAGCTGCAGTCTGACAGTTGGCTAGGAGTTTTCCAGGATAGGAAAAGTATGGGACAGTGCCAGAGGCAGGGGGATGGTGTGGGCAAATGTCATGCAGTAAGTGACACTGTGGTAGCTGGAAGGCGTCTAACGAAGCTGCAGTGCAGAAAGTGAGGAGAGAGTAGCTTGAACTGAGGTTGGAGCCCCTGGCCAGAGTGAGACTGTGAGGGCCTTACAACACTAATATTGGAGGCCCTGGATATTTTTTAAGGAAGCCACTACTGATTTACAGTGACTTTGGTCAGTGAATCACCTGCCTGAGCCTTAGGGTACTCAACTCTTCAGTTGGGTTGACAGTTGGCACAATAACCTCATCAGGCAAGTATTTAATCAGATAATGGCACTTTCAACACCTGGTCATCTATCCATAAAGTGCTGTTCAAAAGTAATTATAAACTTTGGTGTGGTCATGAAATGAGAATAGCTAGAAACAACCAAACTTTTTCTCCCAGATTGATTGGCATCCATTCCAATTAGTCCTCTCTAGTTAATATTCAATCCTTAAAATCCTCCAAACCTCCATAATACTCAATCACTTATAAATTTCAGAATGAACAACATAATTAATTCAAATAACAGCTGTGATTCACAAGTTTCTGGTGGGCGTCATCATTGGGCTTCAGAAACAAAGGCCAAAGATTTTCTTAGTGGTCATTATTTGAGGCATGACCTGACCCCTCAACCTAGGACCTGATAAGGGATTCCTGGCTCCTTACCTGGTAATGGCAAGTGGAATTTCTTGAGTATTTTGGTTTTGTGACAGATGAGATGATTCAGGCTTTATCTGGTGATGAAGAACTGCGTGAAACAGTGACATAATTTGGTCAGATCGCAAAATAAAAATGGACGAGAACCATTCAAAGCCCATTGGAATGACTATAATTTCATCCAAGTTATCTGATTATTAGGAAGGGACTGTTGGTGGTCAGTGGAAACTGTAACCCCTGTATTCTACAACTCTCCTGGCTCCTGAGAGTAACTCTTGCCTGAGGCTATAAAAATTGCTTTGGATATTTACAACCTGGAAAACATCATTGAACTTCCCAGAAGTACAGAATATTACACTGGAAGGTATTTTAGGGATTATTCTAGACCAGTTAACTTAAGAGACTTTTAGCTTCATTGTCATTCATTCATTCATTTATATCATTCAACAAATATTTACTGAACACCTACTATGGGACAGGGACTCTGCCTGAATCTGGGATACAGTGGAGAGGAAGACAGACATGGTTCTTACATTCTAATGAAAGGAGACAGAAAATAAACATGCAAGTAGATCAATAAGAGCCTTTCAGACAGTATAAGTGATACAAAAGAAAATAAAGTGCTACTTTGGGTTACAGAGTGACTGTATGTGTGACTGAGGAAGACCTTTCTGAGAGATGGCACCTGAGCTGAGATCTTAATGAGGAGAAAGTTACACCAAAGACCTGTTCTGGATGATGCAGGAAATGACGATGCCCAATGCTGGTCCTTGGCACCTGTATTCTCATGCTCCTCCGTGATAGGGCAGGTGAGCTTCCAGGGGTCTGATGTATGCCAGCATTCCCCACCTGGTTACAACCAAGGATACATTTTCTCAATTTTTCCCCCTTGGTCATCAAGTTTTGAAAAGTTCTGCTAACCATACAAATTGAAGTTATTTAGTAATTCCATATGCCATTGGTGTTACTGCTTTTTATTTCCTTTTCATCACAGATAGATTTTTAACCAGCCACCCAGAATCACCAAGGTCACATAATAATACTATGATATGAAATTCCATAAAACACTCTCCCAGTTGTGGCTGTAAGTAATAAAGCTAAGGATAAATACAGACACCAACATGTCTTAATTTGGGTTGTTATTCTGTGCTCTGTCCAAGGGTGATCACAAACTGGCCACCTTTGATTGAAGGACAGCAATTACTTGAAATGGGAGTCAGCAGTTGGTCCATTAATCACACATCCCATAAAATTATTTCATGTCATCAACAGCTACCCAGAGCACCTGCCCCTCTTGAGTTGAACATTGTTGTGTTGATAACCAGGGGAGACCTGATGCAACAACACCTGAATGTCTTAGTTAGGATGTTGAGATTTTTTGTGGGAAAGGACATGGTTTTCAAGGGTATTCAAATGGGGAAAGAAGAGGTCAAACTATTGTTCTTTGCTGATGACATGATCTTATATCTAGAAAATCCCAAGGATTCTGCCAAGAGACTCCTGGAACTGATAAACAAATTCAGCAAAGTTTCGGGTTACAAAATCAATGTACACAGATCAGTAGCATTCCTATATGCCAACAACAGTCAAGCTGAGAATCAAATCAAAGAGTCAATACCTTTCACAATAGCAACAAAGAAAATAAAATACCTAGGAATATATTTATCCAAGGAGGAGAAAGACCTCTATAGGGAGAAGTATGAAACTGAGGAAGGAAATTGCAAAGGATGTAAACAAATGGAAAAACATGTCATGCTCATGGACTGGCAGAAACCACATTGTTAATATGTCTATACTACCCAAAGAGATTTACAGATTCAATGCAATACCCATTAAAATACCAACATCATTTTTTGCAGATATAGAGAAAATAATTCTATGCTTTGTATGGAACCAGAAAATACCCCATATAGCCAAAGCAACCTTAAGCAAAAAGAACAAATTGGGAGGCATCAATTTACCAGATTTCAAGCTATGAGGCTTCAAGGCTACAGTAACCAAAACAGAATGGTACTGGCACAAGAACAGAGACATAGACCAATGGATCAGAACAGAGAACCCAGATATAAAACCACCCTCGTATTGCCATCTGATCTTTGACAAATCAGAAAAACATACACTGGGGAAAAGAATCCTTATTCAATCAATGATGCTGGGAAAATTGGACAGCCACATATAGAAGACTGAAATAGGATCCGCATCTCTTACCACCTACAAAAATTAATTCATGATGGATAACAGACTTAAACCTAAGGCATGACACTGTAAGAATTCTCAAAGGAAATTTTGGAAAAACTCATATAGATATCAGCCTAGGCAAAGAATTTATGAAGAAGACCCCAAAAGCAATCACAGCAACAGCAAAAATAAATAAATAGGACCTGATCAAATAAAAAAACTTATGCACAGCCAAGGAAACAATCAACAGAGCAAATACACAACTTAAAGAATGGGAGAAAATATTTGCATGCTATACATCCAATAAAGGGCTGATAACCAGAATCTATAAAGAACTCAAGCAAATCAGCAAGAAAAAATCAAACAAGCCCATTAAAAAGTGGGCAAAAGACATGAAAAGAAACTTTTCAAAAGAAGATAGCCTAATGGCCAACAAACATATGAAAAAATGCTCAACATCTCTAATCATCAGGGAAATGCAAATCAAAACCACACGAGATATTACCTAACTTCAGTGAGAATAGCTTTTATCAAAAAGTCCCAAAACAACAGAAGCTGGCATGGATGCAGAGAGAAAGGAACACTTACACACCGTTGGTGGGACTGAAAACTAGTACAACCTCTATGGAAAGTAATATGGAGATACCTCAAAGAACTAAAAGTAGAACTACCATTTGATCCAGCAATCCCACTACTGGGTATCCACCCAAAGGAAAAAAAGACATTTTATAAAAAAGACACTTGCACTCGAACGTTTATAGCAGCACAATTCACAACTGCAAAGATGTGGAAATAACCCAAGTGTCCATCAAATACATGAGTGGATTAATAAAATGTGGTATATGTATTCCATGGAGTACTACTCAGCCATAAAAAAAATGGTAAACTAATACCTTTTGTAACAACCTGGATGGAACTGGAGACCATTCTAAGTAAAGTATCACAAGAATGGAAAAACAAACACCACATATACCCACTCTTAATTTGGAACTAATCAATCAACACTTATGTGCACATATGGAAGTAAAACTCAACAGAAATCAAGCCGGTGGGAGGGGGGAGAAGGGGATAGGTAAATTCACACCTAATGAGTACAGTGCACACTATCTGGGTGATGGGCACACTTATAACTTTGACTCAAACTATACAAAACCAATTTATGTAACCAAACCTTTGTACCCCCATAATATTCTGAAATAAAAAATAAAAAATAAATAAAGATTAAAAAATAAAATTATTTAGACTTGGCAACAAACACCCACATTGCCATCAGTGACCTTTGGGGAATCCGCAAACACAGGTTAGGCCCCTCTTCAAGTTTAACTTCCTCAATATATAGAGAAGACTCAACTTGATCCACAGAGGGAATGCAGCTTGACCAAAACCACACGGTGAGTTGGTGGCAAACCTCTGAAATCCTAACCCAGTGTCACTCGTGAACTCTTTGGGCCATGATGCAGGCCCTCTGGCTCTGGACATACTTCTTCATTCTAAGTGAATGGAGAACAGTGTTTCAAAGGTGAGCATGAAGGTACTCCCTGCTGAACATCCTGCCATTTAGGATATGAGTGAGTGTTCGATTGCATGCTTTAACAACAACACCTACACTGTACAAGTGTGTGTGCATGTGTGTATGTGTATGAAAGTGGCATATGTGTGTGTGCATGGGGGACACCAGAGGCGGAAGGACACAAAGAGCTTCCCTTGAAGGAGGTGGCCAGCAGTGTCTTTCCAAAGTGGCAGAGGGTGACAGTGTGACTCCTTTCAGTCAGCAGCCTGTGGCTAAAGAAAGACCTCTGGCCCACCCCCGGTTTAAATTATCCTGTTTAGACTAGAGGACTCTTGAACAGACCGTGAGGTCCTGGATCCATCTGGATCACATCACCTCTCACACACATACACCCCCCCATATATCCCAGGCTTCAAAACAATCAGCTGTTTAAATAATGACTAGCACCATAGATCTAGAAACAGAACTTGTTCTAATAGTATGAGGGTAAGAAAACAAATGTAAATAATTCACCTTTTTCTGCTCCAAGGACCTGTATTGAATTAAAAAAAAATAATGTTGAATGACTCCTGGGGATAGAGAATTAAATGTAATACCATGTGTGTTTTTTAGAGCATTTGGTTAGTAGCGTTTGGGCAAAACTTTTGTCAGTATAGATTTTTTCAAAAATCTACAGATAATTCTCTAAAAGACTAAACAAAAACTAAAATTTTAGACTCTGTGTGATGTAACAGACAAGGACACAGTCTGCTGATGGGACTATAAATTGCATTGGCTCTTTTGGAAAGCAATTTGACTATAGTTATCAAAAGCCTTAGAAATACTCTGTTCTTATCCCAGTAATTTCATTGATGAGACTAATTAAGACTAATTAAGAAATAACCTGAATTCTGTACCAAGTTCCTTGTACAAATATGTTCAGTACATCCTTTCATAGTGTCAAATTATTGGAAACAGTCTACATGCCCAGATAAGTGAAAATCATTAAGGTAATTTTGGTGCTATCCTCACTTATTGGAATATTCTGAAGACATTGTAAGTATTTATGTAGAGAACGAAATACTGTAAGTGTGCATCAATGTTACATAAAAAGTTCAGGATAAAAACTGGCCTCATGATGTATTTTCATGCTGCTATCTTTTATATGTATGTGTATATGTGTGTGTGTGTGTGTGTGTGTGTGCATGCACAAAAGGATCTCAAGTAATATGATAAAATGTTAGAGGTTGTATTTAAACAATAAGGCTACGGTTAATTTTTTCTTTATACTTGTTCTGAAATTTTTATTTTAAAAAATGAGCATAAAAATGTTCACATTATTCTTTTTAAATGTAGCTGCTTATCTTTCTGGACATTTCCTTTCTCTTTCCTTCTTTAATGGTGGCAGAATTCCTAATCATCCTTCATTATGAAAATCTACATGTTTACTGGGCTTGCATCTTTGGGGGCTCCACTCTGCTCTTGAAGAATCAAAAAGCCTTACAATAGGTACAGTATTTGCTGAAGTGTTTATTTAACTGCAAATAATTTTATGAAATCCATTTCATACATGGCATCAGCTGAGGATTCACCTTAGGTATAATTTATTAGATATTTATTAAATAAAAACTTCTTTAACCTGGGGGATGAAAGAGGTCATTGAATGGCCTAGTGGGTTCCATGAACCTGGTGAAATGAAAAGCTAATTTTTTTCTCTATAAATATGTGTATATGTGTTTTTCCCCCTGGGGTGAGGAAGGTTTATTATACCTTTCATCAAATTTTCAAGGGGTGTGAGGTCCATGATAGGTTAAAAACCATGGGCTTACAGATGAGGTCCAAAGAGGTGATGCCATTTACCCAGGTTCTCACAGTTATCTTGAGGCTAAACTGACCCTGAACCCAGCTCTCCTGACTCATATTTGCTTCATAAACAAGAAACCTTTAGCAACAAATTGCTTACAGAGGCATTGTATGTCTTGTCTGAAGCTAGCCAACAGAGAAGGCTTTTTATTTCAAAGACCTTGGCATCCCCTAGGGTTCTGGAAAGAGGATGTACATTTCATTATGGACAGCTAATAAAAGCCAATCTATAGGCTAAATAAAAAGGGTAATGAATCCATTCTAATGAGTGGTTTGAGAGTCTCCCCACTGAGTCTTCCCCAGGACTTTGAACCTGGCAGTTCAAAGTACTCAATCACATGCGGCCGTAGTTCTCAGGCTTGTCAAAGGCGAGGGGAAGCAGGGCTGTAAATACTGCTGAGAAGCCCTCTGCCTGGAGAGCAGCTGTTTTATTTAATTCGGACCCAGCCAACTTTTTGCTTGAGGGCTCTAAATTTAAAATCAAATGCAATTAGAAAAGCAGAGTGAAATCTCTCTAGTTTTTCTATTTTAGCTTTTTTATTGTTAGAAAATAAATTCAAATTAAATAGTGGTATCTCCTTTATTACTTCCCTCTGTTTCTCCCTTTTGCCTCCCTCTCTTCCTTCCCTCCCACCTCCTTCCCAGCTACCCTTCCTTCCTTCCCTTCTTTCCTCCTCTCTCCCCACTCCAATCATCATCTCTTCCTTCCTTTTTCTTTTTTATTACTTTAGCTCAGAGGTGTTTCTGTATTTTTTTAAGGCAGAGAGTCATGGCTGTGGGGAGGAGACCTGGACTTTGAGATTTCCAGGACTGGCCTGTCTCCTGCCAGCTGTGGGGACTCTGGCCAACTTTGCCACCTCTCTTCATTTTTCCCTTAGGGCTTTGTGAGGATTAAATGAGACAATGAGTCTCCATTTGGTTTGACAACTCTCAAGTGCCTTGTGAATTTGAGTTGGGGTAGGTAGCACATCATTTCTGTTGGAATAGATTCTAACCCACAAGACAGAATTCCAGTAAGCACTTAACGCACACACTGTGCAGCACTGCTATTTGAGATGGGCTTTTGAAATGGAAAAACGGTCTTGAATTTCAGCCAGACGAACAATGGGAAAGTGTCTTAGCAAAAGATAAGGAGGGAGAATGTGTTTTTCCACTAGGCCTTGTTCTTTAGATGATATCAACTTCTAGCAGAATGCCAACCAACTTTGCAAAGGAAACAGGCAGTCTTGCATGCTCCCTAAAGTATAAGGCTGACTTCCCAACTTTGCTCTTGCTTATTTGGGATTGGAGGGCCTACTGTCGTCTCAGACTCAACAATAAGTTATGGACTTAAGGTCATCTTGAGTCCAATTACTACTTGAGTAGCCAATTACTACTACTACAAGTAGCCAATTACTACTTGAGATACATCAGTCTGACCCACAGGAAGAAAGGAGTGGAGTCCTGGGTTCAGGCCCCTTACATGTGTAGGTTCCCCCAGCAGCTGAGAATCACCCCCAGCTTGCTCCTTCCAGGTGGCACTTGGGAAGTCCAACAACTCCCAGAAAAGCGTGAGCCTGGTGAAGTCCTCTGTGGAACCAGAGCTCTTCCTCTCATCCGGCAGTTATGTATGTTATCCTTCTTGACATGATTGTTTTATGGACTAAAGGGATTAGAGGTAAAGGATGTCTTGTCTGAATGACAAACTAGATATGTGACTTTTGATTTTAACATTCTCATAAAGCCAGCAAATAAAAAAGAAGGAATGTAAGGAAAGAAATCAATCTTTGTGGTCGAGATGCAAGAGCATAGGTCAAATATGAAGATAAGAACCAAATCCCCTAGAAGTCCAGTGGGAGTGAGGTGAGGCCACTTGTGCTGTTGGACAGAGACTTTCCATCTGTCGTGGGTGACCCACCTCACACCCTTAGAAGGCTCTACAATACCTCCATCTGACATGACTTGCAGGTATCTACTGGGTCTCTACTAGTCACCTGGCCATTTGTGCACTTACCTTGATTTACTTTGCCATTATCACAACAACTGTGCAAAGAAATGTGCCCATGCCTACTTTATGGCTGAGGAAGTGGAAATGGGTGGCTATAGGGGCACTTGCCAAAGTTCACAAAACTAGTAGGTGGCAGAGCAGGATTCAAACCCAGGTCTGTGTGACTCTGAATCTCATATTCCTTCCACTTTGCTCTTCTGTCTTTCTTGTGAAGAACAAATAGCAAAGCACAATACAATTTCCAACCTTTTATTTCTGTAATGTTGGAGGTTGGAAGCCATCGGGGGACACTTTGCCTTCCATGTGGAACTGGGTGTGCTCTTCACTGTACCAGTAAACACTGAATGAGCAAGGTAGCAAAATAGGATCTTGGTTTAAAACCTGGATTTTAACTTGCTTTACTTTGGCTTTCTCACCTTTAAAATAGGGATAAAAATACATTTTGAACATTGCTATTGTGAGAATTAAGTGTGATAAAGTAACTGAAGAATAGCATTTTGCCCATTACAGACACTTAATACACAAAAATTCCCTCCTTTGTTTCTTAGGACAAGATAGATACTTACCTCACTTAAGTCCTTTAAGCTTATCTGTCTACAAGAAAAAGAAATACGGTGTTACATAAAATACAGTTCATAACGACCAAGGTAAAATCATTCTGAGCCCTTACAAACCTTTGATTACATTTTCATTGCCAAATTAACAGCCCATAGTCCAGTGTGATATTTATTGCTGCTCCATAAAACTAAAGCCAGGTTATTTTTCTCATAATTTTCTAAGGAAAAGAAGAAGTTAAGAGCCAATATGAAAGATGGTGATAGAAAGGACATGAATAAACTTGCTTTTCATTTTAGGAGAGTTTAAATAACATCATCATTCCTCCTGACACTTGATTTTTCCTTTCAAAGTTTCATTTGCACAGTCAGGCCTATTACTAACTTGATTTTAAAGCTCTTAGTCTTTTGCTTTGAGGAAATCTTAAAAGTTTTAAATACGAAGCTGTTAGGTAGTGGGATCCCAGGAAGGCATGTGTAAGAGAAAGGATGCTAATACTAAAAGAAGATCTGATGCAAGAAAAAAACATGAAATTGAATGGTAGGGAAAGAATTCAATATGGAATTTGATAATATGGACATTGGAAAGGTCTCAGAATAAACTCCAAGCCTTTTGTTAATTGGCAAGTCAGTTAACTTCTCTAAACCTCATTTCTTTTTCATCTGCAAAATGGCACAAGAGTATTCATTTTGGAGGGTTATTGTGAGAATTGCTAGAGATAAAAATAAAAATGTTGGGCATTCAGTGGACACTATTGTTAGAACATGGTTCAATAAATGGTGCTGGGAAAATTGGACAGCCACATATAGAAGAGTGAAACAGGATCCGCACCTCTCACCTCTCACAAAAATCAGCTCACGATGGATAACTGACTTAAACCTAAGACATGAAACCATAAGAATTCTAGAAGAAAATGTTGGTAAAACTCTTATAGACATTGGCCTAGGGAAAGAATTTATGAAGAAGACCCCAAAAGCAATCACAGCAACAACAAAAATAAACAAATGGGACCTGATCAAATTAAGAAGCTTCTGCACAGCCAAAGAAACTCTTGCTAGAGCAAATACAACCTACAGAATGGGAGAAAACATTTGCAAGCTATACGTCCGATAAAGGGCTGATAACTAGCATCTATATAGAACTCAGGAAAATCAGTAAGAAAAAAATCAAATGACCCCATTAAAAAATGGGCAAAGGACATGAACAGAAACTTTTCAAAAGAAGACAGAATAATGGCCAAAAAAATATGAAAAAATGCTCAACATCTCTAATCATCAGGGAAATACAAATTAAAACCACAATGAGATATCATTTAACTCCAGTGAGAGTGGCTTTTATCAAAAAGTCCCAAACAACAAATGTTGGCGTGGATGTGGAGAGATAGGAACACTCATACACTGCTGGTGGGACTGCAAATTAGTACAACCTCTATGGAAAGTAATATGGAGATACCTCAAGGAACTAAAAGTAGAACAACCTTTTGATCCAGCAATCCCACTACTGGGTATTTACCCAAAGGAAAAAAAGTCATCCTATAATAAAGACATCTGATCTTGAATGTTTATAGCAGCACAATTCACAATCGCAAAGATGTGGAATCAACCCAGGTGCCCATCAATGCATGAGTGGATTAATAAAATGTGGTATATGTATACCATGGAGCACTACTCAGCCACAAAAAACCAAGGTGAACTAACACCTCGTGTATTATCCTGGATGGTGCTGAAGCCCATTCTTTTAAGTGAAGTATCTAAGAATGGAAAAACAAGCACCACATATACTCACCATCAAATTGGTACTGATTGATCAACACTTATGTGCACATATGCAAGTAGCATTCATTGAGTGTCAGGCAGGAGGGAGGGTGGAGGAGGGGATGGTAAATTCACACCTAATGAGTGCAGGGTGCACTGTCTGGGGATGGGCATGTTTGTAGCTATGACTTGGTCGGCACACAGGTGATATATGTAACCTCAACGTTTGTACCCCATAATATACTGGAATTAAAAAAAAGAGAAAAAAGAAATCAGGTGAGGACACTAGGAAGGGGGTGGGGTGAGGGTATATGTTTCATCTACCCAGAGCTGTCAGTTAAGCCTGGATCTGAAGAACGCCAGGAGGTTAGGACTGCAACACTGATCTCAGTTGAAAGATGCTGATCCAGAGTTTTAAGGGTCCGTCTGTATCAAGTAAGAAGATCCCAGAAGTGTATCATGCTCAGACGTTATAGCCTGGTCTCAGATCTCCAAGCAATAGGCAACTGCACCAAGGTTCCAGTTTTTTAACTTCTTATATCAACCCATCTGAGACAGTACATCTGTACCCTTCCTCCCCTTTTAGTTGGACATGTGAGAAGATAAAGAGATTTGTTTAGAGTTAATGAAGTAGAGCAAACACCTACAGTATTAATTATATTGGATTAAATTGAGGCTAATTGTAGTGTTTTTAATGTTTAAGAGAGTCTGGCATATTGGGGATACAGAAAGATCAGCAGTACAGCTTCAATTTAAAATGTATAACTGATTTTAGAACTGTGATTTAAGTTATGAGAGTCAAGACATATTTGACTCTATTTGTAAAGCATTTAACTGTTCAAGAGAACTTGAATTTTCCTATATCTATTCATATACTGTATGACATGTACAAAAATTGTTAAAGTTCTGCTTGCTAGGATTTAAACCTGCCCTGTCAGCATTAGAAATAGTTAAAAATCAAGTAAGTTAAATTTATAAAGGTGTTTCAAATATTGATGTGGATTTAATTGATTTTGTAAACAAGTCTTACTGTCTAAGATTCCCTAACCTGTCTAACTTGAGTTAGTTGAACATGCTGTATTTAAATGATATTTTGGATGAACCCTGCAGCTTGGGCCATTGAGTGATACTGAAGCTTAAAGGACATATCATGGCACAATGAACTCTCTGTACATCTGTATCTTCATCAGTAAATTGGGGATAGTAATATTGCTTTTGTCACAGTGCTTTTGTGAGACTAAATAAGTAAATACACACAAAAGACTCCAAACTGGGTCTGGTGTGTGGTTAGAACTCAGAAAATGTTGATGATCACTCCTATTGTATGATTACTCCTTCTGTTTCCAGAGCAATAGCCTCATGTGATTATTTACATGTGACCTAGGCGTCAGTAATGATGATCTGACTATCCATGTGGGCCCTGCCAAAAATGAATTTGAAAGCACAGCTTTCGTCCTAAAGCAAAACTCTTTTATTTTCCTATTTCTGGTGGTATTCCCAGTATCTCCTGTAGGGCTGTGCATGTTTTTGTCCCCTCAACGGTCATATGCCAACGCCGTGACTTTGACTGAGTTACCCAACTTCTCTGAACCTTAGTGGCCTTATATGCCCAACAGGTGGGGAAATAATATTTTTTTATATATATATATAATATATATATATATATATAATATATATATTATAATATATATTATATATATAATATAATATAATAAATATAAATAATATTTACTGAGCACCCATGTGCTCTCCGCTGGGCTGGGCATTTTACCCTTCCAAAGCTTAGGAAACCATACTTTATGGGGCTGCTGAAAGAATTCAATGAGATAAAATGTAATTACTCTCTGGAGGAGTTTGCGGTGAAGAGATCCAACACAATTATCATCACATCTAAAAATGACAAATAAATGTAAACGATAACTACAGGAACCCCAGCAATAAAAAATGCCAACTTCTAAAGATGTTGACAGCACCAAGATGGCGGCACAATAGACTGGTGTGATTCGGGTCTGCAGAGGGAGCCTAACACTTGAGCAATTGAGGACGCATAACACTGGAAACGTGGGTGTAGATAAGGTTTAATGACTTTCGAAGATTTCGTGGCAGATACATTCCTAGAACCAGGTTCCCTCTGGTTACATAGCCCTGTCTTCACATTAGATATACCTGGAGGAGCTTTAAAAAATACTAATGCTCAAGTCCCACTTCAGAGCAATTAAAATAGATATGGCAGATAGTACTTACAAAGAGCTTTCTAATCATTTTAGTGTAAAGCCACGATGAGAAACACCGGGACGATATAGCCCATTTCAAGAAAAAGCAGCTTTATGGGTGCCTCAGTTCTGCTGGGTACAGATGGGAGGAGCTAGGTAATTGTCTTGCTTTCTTTCTTTCCTGTGCTATGACAGGTATTACCTTAGGCACTTTATAGAAATTGCATAGCTTCTCATCACAATTCTATCACATGGGGATGGTTATTTTCTTTTTATAAATAAAGAAATCAGGATTCAGAGCTGTTAAAGAGTTTTCTGAAATGAAACAGCCAGAAGTGGCTCAACTGGGATCCCGGTTCTGTTCTGCTGGGTCCCAAGATACTGTTCTTTCTGGCATGAAGAAACAGAAGGAAGATAAAATCCTCTTTTGTCCACACTTGACAACCTTATTGCCTTCAATATTTTATTGGTCCTATTTTGTCTCCTTACTTCTCTGTGGTTTGACCAGTACTTAACATATCAGACCAATCGGTCAGGAATTGTAGGGATGGTACATTGTATTTTTCCAGTTCTGATGACACCTCTTCGTGGGTTTGATGGTCTATTATTGGGGTTGCCTCCCAGTTTCTCGCTTTCTGAAAATGGACACCGAAACAGAGCACATTTGACGACTCCTACTTGGTTAGGTTCCTTTTAAAGCTGCAGAAGGAAATACATATTTATCAAACATCTACGGAATGTCAGGCACTGTGCCAGGAAATACGGATACTGAAATGAATGAGTCCCTCCTCTTGGGGTGGAAGAACTACACTTGCATCTCGGTACATTATGTGGGGTGACAAAGGCTCCAATAGGAAAGGACTCATGGTACCAGGAGTGCAATAAATGCTGGTTATAAATATGTGCCAGCCAGGCACTGGTGAGCACTTTATGGGAATCATCTCATTTATTCTCATATTAGCCCATGAGGAAGGAGGTAGGTATTAATATCATCCTTACTTTGCCACTGAGAAAAACCTTGGGCTCAGAAAAGGTTAGTACTTTGCTGGAATTGCTAAGGCAGAGTTTCTTAACCTCTGCACTGTTTACCTTTTTAGCCCCATTATTCTTTGTTGTGGGGCTGTCCTGTGCACTGTAGGATGTTTCGCAGCATCCCTGACCTCTACTCTCTAGATGCCAGTACCATCCCTCACTCAAGGTGTCACAAACAAAAATGTCTCCAAGTATTGCTAACAATCCCCTAGGGAGGGGGAGGACAAAATCTCCCCCCATTGAGAACCACTTTCCCAAATCCACTAGTTCTACAGTCCCCAACCCCCGGGCTATGGACCAGTACCAGTTCATGGCCTGTTAGGAACTGGGCTGCACAGCAGGAGGTGAGCGGCGGGCGAGCAAGTGAAGCTTCATCTGTATTTACAGCCGCTCCCCATCTCTCACATTGCTGCCTGAGCTCCACCTCCTGTCAGATCAGCGGCAGCATCAGGTTCTCATAGGAGCATGAACCCTACTGTAAACTGTGCATGTGGTGGATCTAGGTTGTGCGCTCCTTAGGAGAATCTAATGCCTGATGATCTGAGGTGGAGGAGCTGAGGTGGTGATGCTAGCGCTGGGGAGCACCTGCAAATACAGATTATTGCTAGCAGAGAAGTTTGACTGCACAGAGACCATAATAAATCAATTGCTTGCAGACTCATATCAAAACCCTATCAGTGAGTGGCAAGTGACAATTAAGCTGCATCTGATGGCAGGCTTTATAGTGGGAAGTGAGTTGATGTACTTCAATTGTACAGCTGCATCTGGTGGCAGGCTTTAAGTCAGAATACGACACTTATTTTAGTCTGCGCGTGACCCGCCCATTAGTTTATTTACCACTTCCATCTTCACCTTGTTCCAAGCAATGCACACTTGTCTTAGTCACAGTTTTGGTAAGCCCACAAGCTAACACTAGCAAAAATGAGTAAAAAACAAACACCACTGGAGAGCTTCTTTGAAAAGAGGGAAAGACCCAATAATGAGACAGCAGAAGACTCTAAGATGCCAGCAAAATGAAAGCTGTATTTAAAAGAAAATACCAAGAGTCCTACTTAAATTATGGGTTCATTGCAATAGGTGATTCACCTTCTCCAAGCCCACTTTGTATAATATGTGGTGACTGGCTATCCAACAAAGCCACAAAACCTTCAAAACTGCTTCACCACATGGAGACCAAGCACCTTGCATTAAAAGACAAGCCTTTGGAGTTTTTCAAAAGAAAAAAAAAATGTGAACACAAAGAACAGAGCAATTATTGAAGGCCACCACTTCATCACATGTGTCTGCACTGAGAGCATCATTCTTAGTGGCTAACCACACTGCTAAAGCTAAAAAGCCCTTTACTGTTGGTGAAGAGTTGATCCTACCTGCTGCTAAGGACATTTGCTGTGAACTTTTAGGGGAGCCTGCAGTTCCAAAGGTGGCACTGGCACCATAACTAGACGAATTGATGAAACAGCAGAGGATACTGAGGCACAATTGTTAGAGAGGATTCATGAGTCACCATGGTACACAATCCAGGTTGACAAGTCTGCTGATATTGACAACAAGGCAACAATACTTGTTGTTGTGCCATATATTTTTCAGGAGGATGTGCCTGAGGATATGTTATGTGCACTTTTGTTGCCAAACAACACCACAGCTACAGAACTATTCAAGTCTCTGAATGATCACATATCAGGAAAACTGAATTGATCACTTTGTGTGGGTATATGAAGGGATGGCTGCCATGACTTGACGGCTTTCTGGTTTCACTACTTGGGTCAAGGAGGTTGCTTCTGAATGTGAGTCTACACACTCTGTTATCCGTAGAGAAATGCTGGCTGGCCAAAAAATGTCACCTGAACTAAACAGTGTTTTGCAGGATGTGATTAAAATTATCAACCACATTAAAGTACGTGCCCTGAACTCACATCTGTTCCTGCAGCTCTCTGAGGAGATGGACACAGAGCACACACATCTTCTCTTATACACAGAAGTGAGATGGTTTTCTAAAACCAAATTGTTGGCCAGAGTTTTTGAGTTATGAGAGCTGCTCCAGAGATTTCTTTTAGAAGAACAGTCACCACTGGGAGCACATTTCAGTGACAGAATGGGTCGCAAAACTTGCCTACTTGTGTGACATATTCAACCTGCTCAACAAACTCAATCTGTCACTTCAGGGGAGAATGACAACTATGTTCAAGTCGGCAGATGAAGTGGCTGCATTCAAAGCCAAACCGGAATTATGGGGCGAGGAGTGAACATTGGGATTTTTGACATGTTTCAAACTTTAGCAGAGATTTTGAAAGAGACTGAGCCAGGGCCTTCTTTCTCCCAGCTGGTGCATGATCACCTGTCTCAGCTTTCAAAAGAGTTTGAGCATGACTTCCCAGACAAAAAGACCCCTGAACTGGGAAGTAATGGATCTGCGACCCATTTGTGAATAAGCCAGGTGAATCGACTTTGTCTGTGCTAGAAGAGGATCAACTGCTTGAGATCCGAAATGATGGTGTCCTTAAAAGTATGTTTGAGACAACTTCAAATCTCCATATGTTCTGGATTAAGGTCAAGGTGTAATATCCTGAGATTGCCACAAATATGCACTGAAAAGCCTGCTTCCATTTCCAACATCCTATCTTTGTGAAGCAGGGTTTTCTGCAGTGACAGCAACCAAAATGAGATTATGGAGTAGACCAGACATAAGCAACACACTTTGGGTGTCACTGTCTCCCATCACCCCCAGATGGGACAGTCTAGTTGCAGGAAAACAAGCTCCAGGCTCCCATTGATTCTGCATTATGGTGAATTGTATAATTATTTCATTATCTATTACAATGTAATAATAATAATAGAAATAAAGTGCACAATAAATGTAATGTGCTTGAATCATCCTGAAACCACGTCCTTCTCCTCCCACCCACGTCCATGGAAAAATTGTCTTCCATGAAACTGGCCCCTGGTGCCAAAAAGGTTGGGGACTGCTGCTCTAGTTCATGAGAAGTAGAATCTAAATTTCAACCTGGGCAGTTTGAATCCAGACTTGGGAGCCTGTGGTCCTTCCCATGATGCTACACTGGTTGAGAGAGGGACAGACAAGGGAGGAAATTCTGTGGCAGAGAGGAGGAGGAGGGTGTTTCTTGGAAGACTTGGGTTCCTGTGGGGCAGTGAAGGATGAAAAGATGAAGAGACATTCGTCAGTCAATTAAGAGGGAGGAATGACATTTTAGGCTATTTAATGTCTCCCACTGGAACCAGTCATGAATGGGTTTCCCATAGAAGCTCAAAATGAGCCTGATGTCCTGAATTTCTGTATCTACGATAAAAGCTTCCTAACTAAATAATGCCTAGTGCCCCAAACTGCTGATTCAAGCTTGCTGTAAGAAAGCATCATTCATTCTGTGCAAGAACAGAAGGAAATGCTAATCTCTGTTCTGACTTCTAAAATAAGGTAATTTTTGAAATTTAGACTCTTTTGGGGAAAAAATATTCATTTGAGTTAGTCACATTTTGTGATTAGAGCCAACTGCCAAATGTCCCACACATTTGGGAGTGGGGATCCATCATCAGTACCTAACACCAAAGGGTTGGTTTTATAATATTTATTTGTCAAAAAGGCAATAATGTTTTTGACAAAAGAGTTTTCAAGCGTGGTTATATTTCTGCAACCTCGGTGATGGGAAGCTGGGGGCCAATATTGGTTCTGGAATAGCCTGAACCCCTTTCAGTTTTTACATAAAATACGCTGACTCTGTACTGGCATTTGACATTTTCTTTAATAACTAATTCGGGCTGCAAGTGAGCAATTCTTTCAATAACTCATTTTATTACACAGAAGCTGTATTTTCTGCAGAGACTCAAACCACAGGCTTCTAAGACTATTTCTCTCTGCCCCCATCCCATGAGGGAGTAGCTCAAAGAGGTGATTTGTTTGGTTTCCCTCGTTCCCCTCCCCTACACCAACGTTCTTCCTGGTCACTTCACCATCAGAGTTAACAAATCTCTCACCTGGGCCCTCTCTGAGGGAAAGGTGACCTGCTGCTCTCTGGCTCCAGGGGCAAGGGCTGGCACTTCTTCAGGAGCGCGACAGGAGGCCTGTGGGAAGAGTCACAGTGGGAGCCTGTAGAGGTTTGCTGCACCAGGGCTCCTCTGAGCCGGAATCCACACTGCCTTCCCTCGGTGTCCCCAGCTTTGGGTTGGAAACTTCAGTTCTGGGATGCTGACTACCTTAAGGAGCAGCCTGATCCATTTCAGGTCCCTTTGAATGTTAGACTATTTACTCTTCTAATGAGTCTAAATCTACCTCCTTGAGACTTTCATTTTGGTCTGGTGCTACTGTCTAAAGGGGGTGATATAATTTTCTACAGGGTCTCATATGCTTTTCAATATGCTGCCTATTTTGGTTTTAGGAGCCCTGCAGAGAATATGATAACAGCCTTCTATTTGTCCCAGACTGGAAGACCTGAGCTTTTAAAACTCCCCAAAGAAATATGAAAATGTTTGAAAGCCAGTGAATGTCTCACTCAGCTATTTTATTCACCTGCTCACTCATTTATTCATAAAGGGTATCAGGCACTTTGGTCGATGCTGGAGACTGAGAGAGGAAAAGGATACAGTGCTTGGCTTAAGATGCGTCCCTCTAGGAGGAAGTAGAGAGAAGTGTCCCACAGGCTGTGGCACAGGTGCTCACAGGGCATGCACAGCAGCAGGAGTGGCGGCTCACTCGGAGCCTCAGTGGTCAAGTCTGTTGCTCTTGCCTCCATGTATATGTCCCAGTGTAATAATACTTTTATTTAAATATGTATTATAAATATAAATATATGCACTTAAATAAATATGTATTTATATGTTTTAAGTCCCTCAAGGGCATATCACAGTCTCATATGAGTCTGGGCAGGCCAGATGTATACCCATAATATGATCTGGCAGATTTCTGTACTAAAGGAAGGGCGAGAAACAGGAAGTAATAGAGAAGAAATACACTCATCAAGAAATGATGAGTGAAGGTATATTGGAGGTAACTGTGAATGAGCGCATGATAAAATGAATGAATGAAAGCTTGTTTAATCTTGTTCATTGACCAATGCCAAATATTTGTGTTTCTCTTTTCAAATGCTGGCGCAAATCATTTACATGTATAACAAAACAAAATACTTTTGTAAATGTCTTACCGAGGAGGTGGTAAAGGAGTCTGTAAAAGGAAAGAGAATCAAAAATTAAATTTATTGTTCTTTGAGCAGGGCCAATGGTTAACAATTTTTTCGTTTACAAACAGAAATTACAAATCATGACCAAAATTCTAGGACGTATTTTTCGGGTGATATTTAAGCCTTCACATTGTCTACATCTCTATACCTTTAAAGTAAAGAGTAACAAATGCATTTTAATGCTTTCTCTTACCTTGTTCCTTTTTATGAATTTGTCTCCTAAAACATAAGAGGGAACGCCAGTGAATTTATGGAAAATGTCATCAAGCACTATTTTTACATATGCTTAAATGGAAATCATTTCTACTTTTAATAATATTGATGATAGTATCAATTTACAGTTGTTGAGATCTTATTAGGTACCTAGCATTATGCTAAACATTTTAGTTATGTGGTCTTATTAAATCCTTACTCTTGTTCTGTTAATGAAGATACTGAGGCACGGGGGAGTTAAATATCTCACCTACCAGTCACCCATTCTACCATTAGTGAATGGTAGAATGAAGATTTCATTGCATGTGGTATGACTCTTAAGGCCCCCTTGCAACCAATGATTCCTGTTTCCTGTCTGGAGTTAACATACACACACACACACACACATATACATGCACATATATATTCACACACACACACACACATATATATGTAATTAATTCAAGTTTCTACCTAGCACCTTCATGGGATATTTATAAGCAGAGAATTTTCAAAGCATCACAGAATTTTCAAAATAGAAGGGTTTTGAAGACCAAAGAATCCAACTCCTTTATTTTATGGATGGCAAAACTAAGGACAAACTAGGTAAGACAATTTCTCAAGACCAACTGACCCTAGAAAAAGCCCAAGTGAGGCCTGGAACAGATTTTTCTGATCTCCAGGTAGTTTTATTTCCACAGCTCAATTCAATTAAAAGATAATTACTGAGGTGCTACTCTAAGCCAAACACAATACCAGCCACCGGGGCTAAAAAGACAAATACAACAGGATCCTTCCTCTCAGGGTGCTCACAGCTAGTCTACTTACTGGCCAAGCTCCAGGCTCTGGGGACATGGTGGTGGAGATGACTGACACAGTCCCTATTGCCGCAGGGATTATTCCTAAGTGGGTACGTTAGGTCTGATGGAGGGTAAACAGGTGGCAAAGGAGGTGGCTAAGAGCGGAGAGCAGGAACTGCATTGCAGCTAGGAACCAAACTGCAGCTAGGAACTGTTCCCTGGTGCGAACATGCATAGTAAAAAGTTCCTAGTAACCTTTAACTGACCTAGAGTTCATTACCATCTAATTAGCATAACACGGGTGGAGCTTCTGAGGATTCTGGGGAAGAGGCATGTGCAGGAAGGGAAACTGTTCTATAACCTGCCCTGTTATGTAACCCGCCATGTGATCTGTTATGTAACACCAACTTGTCAATCACCCCCAAAGGTGGGAAATGACAACCAATCCTGCCAGGGGAAAGGCGGGACAATCTAGTGGACTTATAAAAGGCAACGTGTGCCAGCTTCCAGCGTCTGTCTCCATTCCTGGAGAATGAGCCGTTCCACTCTCTCTGGACCGTATTTTTCCCTTTGTGTAGCTTCCTTTACTTTCATTCTTTCTTTTACATGATAAACTGTTTAAAATTGCTCTGTGTTTGTGATCACTCCGTCACTGGCTTGACTTGGTACAAGTACTCATTCTTGACACTGGGAACCGGGGCACCAGGGACCATCCACACAGACAAACCTGACAGGTAGGCATGCATTGAAGACATCGTGAACAATTAATTGATGAGGAGTTCAAGTACAGCGGGACATGGTATTAAAGGAATATACGGGAGACTCGAGTTAGTCTGGGGTGCCAGAAAAAGCCTCCTTGGGGAAGCAATATTTGCGTATCTCTAAAAGTAAGTGCGGTATAATAAATGTTGTTTTGTAGGGCTGTGGGGGAAGTCAATGAGAGTATGCGTGCCTTTTACTACAGGAGACTTAAACCTCAACTAAAAACTGTCTGGGTGGTGACACGTTGAGCCTCCTTTTCTTTCCTCATTTGGGAAACAAGTCATTTCCTCGGACTAAGTCAGTGGTTTTTAACTATGCTCTGAAGCGCCCACCTGGGCTCCCCCTTGGAAGCCCCAAGGAGCCTGGGGGCAGGGGTCCACGTTTCTGGCTCCCAACCACATCCATTAGGGGGCTTTACTTCGACCTGTTTTCTGTTGTGTCTCCTCTTTAGATTTCTTTTGGTAAAAGGTCCACTTGGCCCCCCAAAAACACAATACAACACAAAATGGTCTGGCTGATTCTAATGGCTCTTCCAAGTCTAAATAATTACTTTATTGAATAAAATTACCATTCTCCCTGTTTGTTTTCATTTTTGGAAAACACTTTTTAAATGGGTAGGAAAGACTTCTTTATATGAATTCCAAACACTGATTGCACACAGATATAATAGATGTTCTTGGCATTGTAAAAACACAAAATATGACCCAGAATGTATTTCAACAGCAGCAGCAATCTAGTCATGTCAGATCTTTGGCTATTTCAATGATATTACAAAAAAGCTTAGGCCACATGATGCTTGCTGACGGCACCAAATCAGAAAACATAAAATTAATTTCCTCTCAATTTATTGCTTGTTGGCTTCACCTTCAGAGCTCCCTGGTAGAGTAGCTTGCTGCTTGTGTTGATGACTTTCCCTGCAAAACTAGATGCTGGCTTTCCAGTGGGTCTTTTTCATACGTACCCCTTTATCTACTGGGGCTCAATTCAATTCACCGGAAAAAAATTCAATAAAGAGACTGAGTTCCTGGAATTTGATAGGAACATTCCATTCATAGCAAACCTATTCAGTTTGCTTCAGCGGCTGTGAGTTTAGAATAAGACATCTATCTATCTTTCTTTTGTTCATTAATTTATTATGGAGCACATAGTATGTGTCAGGCATGGATTGATTTTTAATATATTTATTGATGTATGTGTCAAGGAATATAATACCAACAAATAAAGTTGCTATTCACATGTAATTACATCCCAGTGGTGGAAGATAGAAAATAAATAAACAAAAGTATAAATAAATAACAATCATAGGTAGTGACAAGTGCCACAAAAAATGACACAGGTAATGGAGATAGCAGGGCATAGAGAGTGAGAGGTGGGGTTGGAGCTGCTATTTTTATATAGGTCTGAGGAGGTGTCTCTGGTTAGGGGATGAAATCAGGGGCCTGAGGAAAGTGAGGGAATATGCCACGTGGATACATGGGGACGGCAAGTGCAAAGGTCCTGAGGTGGTATCTTAGTCTGTTTTCTGTTGCTTAAAACAGAATACCTGGGTGACTTATGCAGAAAAGGAATATATTTCTTATAGTTACGGAGGCTGAGAAGTCCAAGTTCATCTGGTGAGAGCCTTTTTGCTGGTGGGGATATTCTGTGATGTCCTGAGGTGGTACAGGGCATTGTGTGACAATGGGGCTAAGCTTGCTACCATGCTAGTTCAGGTCTCTCTTCCTCTTCTTATAAAGCCACCAATTCCCCTTCCACGATAACCCATTAATCCGTGAACTAATTAATCTACTTGTGAGGGCAGAGCCCCCATGATCCAATCACCTCTTAAAGGCATCACCTTTCAGTATTGCCACATTGTGGACTAAGTTTCAACTTGAGTTTAGGAGGGGGCATTCAAACCATAGCACTCTTTCCCTGACCCCCCAAAACTCACGTCTTTCTCACATACAAATACATTCACTCCATCCCCATAGCCCCAGAGTTTTAACTGATTCCAGCACCACCTCAGAAGTCCAAAGTCCAAAATCTCACCTTTCAGCCTGTGAAATCAAAACAAGTTATCTGCTTCAAAGATACAGTGGTGGGTCAGGCATAGGGTACACGTTCCCATTCCAAAAAGGAGAAATAGGCAAGAAAGGGGTAAAAAGCCCTAAGCAAGTCTGAAACCCAAGAGAGCAGACACTAGATCTTAAGATTCCAGAACAATTTTGACTTTATGTCCAGCAAACTCTGCACACTGGTGTGGGGTTGGGTGCCCAAGGCCTCCAGAAGCCCTGCCCCTATGGCTTGGCTGGTCTTAGTCCACCCCGCTGGTAACTCTACAGTCCTGGGGTCTCAGTGGTGGTCCTGCTCCCACAGCCCCGCTAGGCACTGCCGTGGTGGGGACTCTCTGTAGCAGCTTCCACACCACATTTCCACGTGACATTGCTCTAGTGGGGGCTGTCTGTGGTTGCTCTGTCCCTGTGACAAGTCTGTGCCCGGGCTCCTTTTGAGGAGATACTTTGACATTGGGTGCAGGTTGCCAAGCCTCCACATCTCTTGATTTTTTCAAGCCTGCAAAATTAGCACCATGTAGATACAATGAAGATTTATGACTTGTACCTTCCAAAGCTTCAGCACAAATCTTACATGGGACAGCCATGAAGCACTGTACTTGGGCGTGGGGAGCAGAGTCCTGAGGTGGCCCTGGGAAGAGAGCCACGGAGAGCACCCTGGGCCTGTCCCCTGAACCTATTCTGCCCTCCTAGGCCTGAGACTGGGCCTGCAGTGGGAGGGACATTTCTGAAATGCCTTTGAAATCTTTCTTCTGTTGTCTTGAGGAATAGCACCTGGCACCCTTTTATAACGTGCTAATTTCTTTAGCAAATGGTGGCTGGGCTACACGCTTGATTTCCTCTACTGAATACTTTTTTTTCTCCTTATGTGGCCAATTTTTTCCACTCTGCTTCCTTTTTAATCATAAATTCTGTCTTAAATTATTCCTTTGCTCCTGAATCTCAGCATTAGGGTGCCCAAAGTAACCATGCAACTCCTTCTACATTTTGCTTAGAAATTTCTTCTGCTAGATATCCTAGTTCATCACTCTCAAGTTTGACCTTCCTCAAAGTCCTTGGGCATAAACACAAGTTCTTTGCCAATTTATAACAAGGATGGCCTTTACTCCAGTTTCCAACACCTTGTTCCTCGGTTCTAACCAAAACCTCATCAGAATGGCCTTTGCTGTCCATCTTGCTGCCAGCATTCTGGTCAAGACCACTTTACCAATCTCTAAGGAGTTCTGAACTTTCCTTAGTCTTATTTTCTTCTAAGCCCTCATTTTTTTAGCCTGCTCCTCCAAATTCTTCCAATCTCTGCCCATTTCCTAGTTCCAAAGCTACTTCTGCATTTTCAGGTATTCATTATCAGCAACACCCCACTGATTGGTACCAATTTTCTGTCTTAGTCTATTTTTTGTTGCTTACAACAGAATACTTTAAACTGGGTAATTTATACAAAAAAAATTATTTTTTACAGTTATGGAGGGTGAGAAGTCCAAGGTAATGGGAACACATCTGGCGAGAACCTTCTTGCTGGTGGGGACTATGTGGTGTCTGCAGGCAGCACAGGGCATCACATGACAACAGAGCTGAACTTGCTAATGTGCTAGCTCAGGTCTCTCTTCCTCTTCTTTTAAAACCATCAGTTCCCCTTCCATGATTAACTGAGTACTGATGGATTAATCCATCCATAAGGGCAGAGCCCTCATGACCCAATCACCTCTTAATGGCCCCACTTTTCAATGCTGCCATATTGGAGGTTAAGTTTCAACATGAATTTTGGAGGAGACATTCAGACTCCTCTAAGTGGGAGGGTATGGGATGAACACACAGGAGGTAAGGCCTTAGAGGTAATGCTGGAGGTAGGGGACTGTCCCAATCACATGGGGTCTTATACACCAGAGTAAGCACATTGCCTTAACCATAGTGAATCTTTTTTAACCACTTCATTTAAGTGTGATTGATATATAAGGAAATTTACATATTCTTGCCAACAGCATGCAAGGGATCCCTTTTTTCCACATCTTCCCCAACACGTGTCATCTTATGTTTTTTAAATAGTAACCATCCTAACAGGTGTGAGGTGACATTTCACTGTAGCTCTGATTTGCATTTCCATGATGACCAGTGACACTGAGCCAAGAGGCTGAGTGCCTGCTCATATATAACTGACACTGAGCCAAGAGGCTGAGTGCCTCCTCGTATATAACTGTTTGCCTCCTGTATGTCCTCTCTGGAGAAATGTCCACCCAGATCCTTTGTCCATTGTCCAATGAGGTCACTTGTTTTTTAGCTATTCAGTTGTATAAGTCCCTTGTATATCTTGGACATTAACCCTTCATCAGGTATGTGGTTTGCAAATATTTTCTTCCATTCCATAGAGTGCCTTTTTACTCTGCTGATTGTTTCCTTTGCTGTGCAGAAGCTTTTTAGTTTGATGCAGTCCCACTTGTTTATTTTTGTTTTTGTTGCTTGTCCTTTTGGTCTCATTTACAAAGAGTCATTGACAAGACCAATGTCAGGGAGCTTTCCCTATGTTTTCTTCTAGGAGTTCTATAGTTTTAGGTCCTACCTTTAAGTCTTTAATCCACCCTGAGTTGATTTCCTTTCATGGTGTGAGACAAGGGTCTAACCTATTCTTCTGCATATTGACATCGAGTCCTCCCAACACTGTTCATTGAAAAGACTATCTCGTCCCCATCGTGTATTCTTGATGCCACGGACAAAAGTTAGTTTACTATATGCACGAACTTATTTCTGGGCTTTCTGCTCTGCTCCATTGGTCTATGTGTTTGCTTTTATGCCGGCACCACACTGCCCTGACCACTGTAGCCCTGTAAGATAATTTGACATCAGGAATTGTGATGCCTCCAGCCTTGTTCCTCTTATTCAAGATTGCCTTGGCCACTCAGAGTCTTTTGTGTTAATCATGCTGAAACTTTTTGACACACTGTCCATGTGTCCTGTGTCTTCATTACAATGTAAGATTTTCTCTAGCATCACTTAGTATTCCTCCCTCACTTTAAATATCTTGGGTGCGATGTTATCAGCAGTAACAGCACCAATCCTTGAGGGTTCCAGCCACATCAAGTATGTCCACTGGTGATCACTGATGTCATGGAGCTTTACTTAATCACTGCTTAGATAACCAAAATCCTTCAAAGTAAGGAGGTCGAAGTGAACTAAAGGGACTTTACAAGTGAGAAAACGGGATCAAACAGGCAAAGTAACTTATCTACGATCATACAGCATTGATGGTAATTCAGATAAAATTCAGCCAATTTTTTTTTTTTATTCCAGACCCTTTTTAAATGAAGTAATAACGGTTCAGGTATTTGTAATATTGAAAATAGGATGAGATTTGGAGCTGAATTTCTTCAGATTGAATCTTGATTCTGCTACTTACTGTGGGCAGGGCCATAGCAGGTACTCAATAAATGTTTGTGAAATAAACAAATGGATTGAGGAATGAATGATTTATACTTCATGGGAATTCATGTGTGGAACAGATGAGTTAACGCACTTCAAGGCATGGTTCTTATCTTAATGCACATATGCAGTTACTGCTATTATGTTATGGAAAATTAGAGGGACGATGGAAATTTATCCTCCCAATGAAGTACACAAATATTCTCAAATGCTATGAGAAGTTCTCTATGCATCAAACAAAAGCACCCAAACAGTTGTTCTTCAAGGTCACTCCCGTCTTAAAATCCCAGCAAGCCATTTTCCCCTGGAGAAGGCTGACACGCTTGCCATCTGGTGGCCAGAGGTGTAATTAGCACCATCTGCCCTGAGATTCATTATTTGCTTCTTAGTCTTAAAAGAGGAGACAGATCTCACATTGGCTGCCAGTGTTACTGCTTTTTGGGAGGTAATGCAGTGAGGTGAGGATAGCCTGGCTGTAGAATTAGATGAACCTTGGCTTGACTATTTCCTCCACAACTTATTATGGTGGAACCATGAAGAAGTTGTCAACTTCACAGTGTTCTGGGAGGGTAAAGCAAGGCTCTTGGAGGAGAAAGGATTAAGACACCTTGTTCCTTTGAGTGGCTTGAACCAACTTATAAAAGCTGGTTGTTAAATTTTCAGGAATTCTATAACCTGGTTGTTAAATACAGACATTCTTAAAAAAATTCCATAAATGTACACTTAAGTTACAGTAGTTTCCCCTTAACCCTTGGGGGATATGCTCCAAGACCCTTAAAACTAAAACTGGATAGTAGCGAACCCTGTATATACTATGTTTATTCCTACGCATGTATACCTATGACAAAGTTTGATGTACAACAACAAAACTAGCACACATTTATTTTTCCTTCTTTGTGATTTCACAGATAGAAGATTGGTTCTTACCATAGATTTTAGTAAGCTTGGCATACAATTTTTTTTCTTTTCTTAATTCGAGACCATTCTCCTTTTCACTTAAAGGAAGCACTTTACGGCTTCTCTCTGGCATATCTGAACTGCCAGCATCACTACTCTTGCACTCTGGGGCTATTATTAAGTAAAATCAGGGTGACCTGAACACAAGCACTATGATATCATGACAGTCAATCTGATCACCGAGACAGCTACTAAGTGACCCACAGATGGGTAGTGTACACAGAGTGGAAATGCTGGACAAAGCAATGGTTCGTGTCCCCAGTGGGATGAAGAGGAACAGTGCAAGATTTCATCAAGCTACTCAGAATGGCATGCAAATTAAAACTTACAAATTGTTTATTTCTAGAATTTCCTATTTGATATTTCAGACCATAGTTGTCCGCAGGTAACTGAAACTGCGGAAAGTGAAACCAAGGATAAGGGGAGACTACCGCATTTATTTTTCACTTAGCTACCATTCAATTTGTGCTAAATATATGCAATCCCCTTTATCTATAAAATAGGATCATGCAAATCAATACTTTCAGAAATAGACCATCAGTGTAATGTTCTGCAATTAAAGACACAGACTTTGGACAAAATGGGATAACATTTGGTCTCAAACACAAAGTTGTATCTAAGAGTTTAATGATAACTGAAAGCAAACCATTATGATTTCCTGTCCTGATGATTAATTATGAAAGAGTCCAAAGAAGCAACTTATGATCCAAGAGGCTAATAATGTATGTTTGGCAAGACCTGTTTGAGAAAACTCTACAAGTCTGTTGAAACTTTCAGAAATTAATCACAGCAATCAATTGCTGAAACCATTCTTCAGATTGCGGTGGGGAGGGATAAAGTTAGACAAAGCTGAGGATATGGAAGAAACGCTCCTGCTCTAGCAGCTCCTCATATAAGGTCAGAAAGTGCAATTTCTTAGGAATATGCAGTTCAACAGCTTTCATGTTGGGGTTAGTGAGGGATGTGGGATAGAAATGTTTTTCCAAAACAAGCCCAGGGGATGTCTTTTCCACCAACCTGAGTGTCTCAGGGAATGGAGGAAGGAAGAGGAGGGGGTGATGTGGGCAGTGGGGTGGGTGGATTTGTACATACCATTAAATTCTGCTGTGTTTTTACAGATGGGATTTTAAGGCTCAGTGAAAGAATATGATTTGCCTAGATTTAGACGCAGAAACAGAAATGGGGCCAGAAGCCACACACACTGCTTGACTTGCCTCTCCGTAGCCCCTCACCTAATGGGAACGAGTGATTGAGGCCACAGGCTTGTCTCTAGGTGGTTCTGTGACACCTGGCTGAGAGGTAATGCTTACCTAATAAACTATTAAAAGGGACTAACTTACAGATTTAATTTGATAAATATTTGCCATGCATCCACTATATGCCCAATGTGGTGCTATGTGTTTGCTGTACAAAAAAAAAAAAAGTTTCATAAACCGTGGTCTCTGTGATTGAGGCATCTATCTTATTTTTATATATTCATCTATAAGAGATTTATTTTGTATGCTACAAAACAAACTAGATAGAGCATGAGATGGTGTCAGCACTCAGAGAGAGTCAGAAAACTTTCCAGTGCCAAAAGAAAGGTAGAGCTTAACAGAGAGAGGAAAGGATTTGTAAGTCATTAGCGCAATTCAATGTGCCTTTGTCCAGTGTCTGCCATGTGTCAGTGACTGTGCCATAGGTTTTGTGTTGGTTATCACCTTCAAAGCAAATACCTTAGGATGTAGGTGCTGTTTCGTCCATTTTATACATGTGGAAATTTAAATTTAGAGAGTCAAGTTGCTTGTAGGAGGTCTCATATTTTGGGAAGTGGTCAAGCCGGGATTTGAACCCAGGGCTACTTGTCCCCAAGTCTGGCATTCATGCTTCCACGTTTTAGCTGTTTCTGAGAATTAACAATAATGTTTCACTTTCCCTGAGAGCATTGTATCCCACCTCAGTGGAATGTCCCTTACTCTGTGAAGTCTTCCTGAAAGACACAATTCTTCCTGCAAGGCAGAATTAAGTATGCACTTTTTTGAGTTCCCACAACACTTAGTACAGAACTCAGCAGACAGACTGCGGGTTCCTCCAGGACTAAGGTCTCATGTGACTCAGTACCAGCTCAGTACCTTGGCAAAGTATTTAAACAAAGTGACCTACTATCACGGCAGCTATTGCACAGTGTCGTACTGTCAGTAAATAAGGTGTGCTCCCTCCACGTTCATTATCTGGTTGAGGAAGTAGATGTATAAACAGAGCACCTGCTGTGGGACTTGGGGTTTATTGAGCAGCTAAATAGCCAGCCCTAATGTCGAGCACATAATAGGGGCTGAATATTATTGGTTGAATTAGGATGAAATCAGATATATTTCACCTCCATGTGTGTCCATTTCTTTCCTGCTTTACAATCCTTTACCCTTCCCATACAAGCAACTTTTAATTTACCAATTTAATGTTTATTATTAATAGCTTTTTCTTCACATTGTGATGTAGGACACGGAATGAGAAGAAATAAATAGAGAAGAATGAGGGCAAGCTGGTCATGTCCACCATTCGCCGGGGGCTGGCAGGGATGGAAGGGATTCATGTCCACGAGATTTCTGTGTATGTGACTGTCATAGGTTGAGGAATATCTGCCCCAAACAATGGGTCATTTGTAAGATCCAAGAAACTACTCCGGATGGGAAATGTACTGTGGACGTAGAACTGAAACTAATGTTTGAGTCAGGCTAGGCTTTTCTGAAGGGTGTTCTAAGCAGCATGGGCGCAAGAACCTGATCCATAAAAAGCAGGTTTCACGGATGCTGTAGTTGCAAGTGCTCCATGCCCCATGCCCCTCTTGGAGATTCACAGTGCTCTGAAAAGCTGGGCAATAAAGAGAACTGTTTATTTTTGTTTAACTCAGTGTTTCTCCAGGTTAGTGCATCCAGAGTCCCCCTTTTATTTAATATGACTCAACATCTCATACAATTATTTTAAGATAACTGTACTTTGAGCTGCTCAGACCAAGAAGCAATGGCAGGAATTTGTAGGGAGACGGAGCTGTTCCTTATATTGAGCTGAAAGTAAACCACTGGAAATGTTTAAAGGTGATGTGGGCTGCCTGGGAAGTCAGTGAGGGCCTTGGGCCCGCTCACATATTTAGGTCATTAAATATGAAATGTCCAATTTTGAATCAAGAAAGTGTAGTTTATTATATCTTAAATAAGAAGCAGTACAATTAATCAAAGTATGTGCCTAAACTATCGACACAGTTTTGCCATCTTAAGGGGTAGCTTGTTTATGCCAGCAGCAAAGAAGCCTAGAGAGTGAGTAGTAATGAAATTGTGAAAGGCTTTTCCCAAGCTTGTCGAGAATTGAATAATTTTCCTTGCAAGGAGTGGTCCAAAGCCTGGAAGAAGGGATAGTTGTTGCAAGGTCTGGTGAATACGGTGGATGACAGAGTTTCCAAGTCCAGCCTCTGTAGTTTGAACAGTGTTGTTGGTGCAACATGTAGTGAAGCATTGTCTTGCAGGAGGATTGGCCTGTCTCTGTCGACCAATCGCGGCTGCTAAATCACAAGCATCCTCATCATTTTGTCCAATTGGTTACTGTAGTCATCCGCTGTAATCGATTGACCAGATTTCATGAAGCTGTAGTGGATAATACCAGCGCTGGACCACCAAACAGATACCATTAGCTTTGGTTTTGGACTGTGCTTTGGCACTTCATCTTTATCCAACCATTGTGCTGAACACTTGTGATTGTCAAAAAGAATCCATTTTTCATCACACGTAACAATATGGTGTAGAAATGGTTCGCCTTTATGTCCTGACAGCAAAGAAAAGGAAGCTTCAAGACGATTTCTCTTCTGACGCTCATTTAAGTCATGCAGAGCTCATCTATCCAGCTTCTTTACCTGCTGATTTGTTTCAAATGGTCCAATATTGTTGGAATAGTAAAGTTAAACCTTGCTGCTAATTCATGCACAGGTTGAGATGGATTCACTTCCACTACAGCTTCCAGCTCATCATTATCCACCTTGGTCTCAGGTCTCCCATGTGGCTCATTTTCAAGATTAAAATCACCAGAATGGAACTTCTCAAACCATCGACGTACTGTGTGTTCATTAACCACATCCTTCCCAAACACTTTGTTGATATTTTGAGCTGTCTGTGCTGCATTGGTTCCACAAAGGAACTCATATTAGAAAATAACACAAATTTTTGACTTACCACATGGTTTCACAAAAATTGCTTTAAAAAAATGTGTATGATAATTACAAGCCAAAACATTCTTTTGCAAGACTGAGGATGTACCTTCACACTAAAAATAAAACAAAAGTGTCAAAGTGAAATGTTAGAGACATCAACTGTCAAACTTAGTACTTAAGGAAACCGGACATTTCATACTCAATAACCTTAATCTCTGTGAGGAATACTATGCCTCAGGTAGAAGGAAGGGTTGGATGGAGATTCTGCCATTTTAAAACTTTTGATTAAATAAACAAAATAATCCTTTCGTTCTGCTGGCATGCATGCAAGACATGCGTGTATAGAAGCCACATCTAGGGTTACCAACTTGTCCCAGTTTGCCTGGGGTGTCTCTGGTTTTAGTCCTGAAAGTCCTACTTCTTGGGAATCCTCAGTCCAGTGCAAACTGGGATGGTTGATTTTAGTTAACATCCCAAATTTACAAAGAAAGAAGAGAGTGCTTTTCATTAAGCATATATATTAGGTGATTTTGAAATAGTTTCATGGGGAGGAACATGTTTTGTTTATGTAAAGACAGTTCTTGTATGTTGGAATTCTGTTAGGAATTGGATCTTCATTGGGGAATTATTATTTGGGGGATACGGATTTTCTTGAGCTTTTTATTAAACGCCTTGTTTTAAATTCTCCTATTTGTGGCTACTTTATATTTCTGTATCACAAAACATATTTGCTATGTCAAGTGGCTGTCATACTCCCTTCCCTTTTCTCTCAGCCGTATTAGTTTCCCTGTGTGATGGCGAGACAAAATATCGCTGTGTAGTTCTTATAAATGAGTGATTTTATAAAATTGATAACATTAACTTTGAACCAAGTATTATATCAATGCCTCTGTTGCAATTGAGGCATGGGCTGTGGCTGAAATAAATTTAAATATGAAATGGTAGAAGAATAATCTTAAATTTATTTTTGATCAACTCTGTGACCTCAGGCTTGTTTTTGTGAAGGATTTAACCTATAGGATGCCAAATCCCATCATTTGTTGTGATGTTTTGTGTTGCCAAGTTCTGCCACTAGGGGACAGTGTCATCTATCAATTCACATCTTCAGCATTAAACTTTGTATAGTTTGGATGAGTGGAATGTCAGTTAGGGAATAAAGATGGGGTTTGCAGCATTAACTTTATACACTAACAAATACAATAAAACCTGGAAACATTACCATCGTTGAGTAAACACTGGCTTTGGTCCGGGCTCTGACTTCTTGCCGATGATCTTGCCCAAGCTAATTCCCTTGCCAAACCTCCTCACGTAAACGGGGGGAGTTGAACCGGATTGACTCTAAACTCATCTATGATCCTAATTTCTTTGGCATCTAAACTTGTCCAAAAGCAAACTAGCGTAAAGGTCTTTTGATGGAATTTTGTGGAATTCTATTTTGCTGCTTTTCAATCAAGCTCATGTTTTCAGATATACATGTTCAGTTGCCTGTGTATAATAATTCTCTTTTTCTCTTCTTGGATGGTTTATTGTACTTCTTTATACATTCACTCTTGTGTATGGTATGCTTGCCACTTCAGGGAGAATTGGTTTAGAGTTTGTGCTTGGTTTACATCTAGGGCAAGGAGAAATGCAATTTAGCCTGCTTTATCCTCAGCTTTGGTTTTTCTAGGAAGATGAGCTATGTCAAATTGGAAAACTACAGCTCTCCCCATCTAAAGATAAGATGATTTCTTCTGCTTCTGTGGCTAGGGATAGTGGTTCATCACAAACAATTTATATTGTAAATACTTTGCCTCCAAATAAACTTTTACTCATTTCTAGGAATGGAAAAAAAAAAAAAAGAGAGAAAAAGTCAAGCTTTAGGGAAGATAAGTTCTTGAAATCTGACAGTTTCCAGATAATGTCAGAATATGATTGCAAGAAAAATGACATGAAATGTGCATTAACATAAATCTATAACTGCTGAACTTGATGAAAAATATCACCATAAAATTCTGCCATTACTGAACCAACAGATATGTTTTTTCTATGACATTTTGTGAGAGTGAATAAATTATCTGAGAATGTGTTTGCATCAAAAATACAGAATTTTGTAATAAACACATAAATCATCCAAAACATTTTTCAGCAAGATGCCTGATCCTAAAAATGGGGAGCATTCATATTAATTTTCCTCCTTCCAGCTTCCTTCTCTGTATATTTAGTACCTTAGAGCTCTGGGTGTTGGTGGAGAACTATCAATTATGGAAGTGTAGGAAAGGAAGATGTAAAGAAAATAACTGAAATTGAAGAAGTCTTCCACACAGCCCCCCCAACAAGCACCAGCTTCTGTGAGCCTTGCTTTCACTGAGGTCCTCTTTGCACTTATGGTCTCAGTTTACACTGGGGTCTACTTTAAAGAACACTCATATTTTTGCAGCTATGGTACCCATATATCAGCCAATATCCTCTATAAAATAGACAGCACTAACTTAATCATCAAAGATTTGTCCTTGTTGCTCTCCCTGAGAAATCATTTTGCTTTTTTGTTATGGGAAATTCATATCACATAAAGGAGCTTAATTCCCTTTTTGCGTAGACTACCAGGAAGCTCAGAAGCAAATTAACAGTTTAATTTTAATAGAATTTAGAGATGCGTGTCTAAGGATCTTAAATTTTATCCTTATCTTAATCATATCCTATATCTAGGGTTTTTTCTATTTTACTGTTCAAGTTTTTATTAACTACTCTAATATCTTTGTGAACCTTGGCAAGGTGTAGATAAACATACTAATGAATAAACAGACATACTGATATGTGGAATAACGGCCAAAGAAACTTTTGCAGCCAAAGAAGTGAGGGTGGATGTCCACGGTGAACTATAAATAAGATGGCAATTGTGAAGTGTATTTCTCATCTTGTTTTTCCTATGAATACCTATGAAGCACACTGTTATGACCTAGGACATTTTATATCAAATGATCGTGGTCTGGTCTGTGATCCTTCTGTGCTTCTTGTCCCTTTATCTGTTAAGAGGAGTGAAAATAATTTCTCTACCTAATCACTTAGTGTTTCTAAGAACAAAAATACATCAGTTAATGGAGAAGAGCTCTGAATCAAATGCTGTGTGCATCGAAGGCATTGACATTTTTAAGGACCAAAGAGGCACTGCTCTGGCAACTTCCCTAAGTTGTGGGGCTTTAGGAGTGGGATGAAAGGAAGACAGACAGGAATCTGTCAGGCTGTGCAGGATGCCGGTGAGCAGTGGACGAAGGAATGACTATTGCTTCCACCATGGCAGGATCCATCACCCCTCCAGTGCAACTGATGTGAATAGTTGCATAAGCCCTGTTCATTTCACTTTCCGAAGAGGAGGAAAGCACGACTCAGAAAGGTTGTGTGCCTTCGTCAAGGTCACGTAGCCAGACAGGGACATTGCCTAGGTTTTGGTGATTCTCCTTTCTCTATCCACAAAGCTGTGCTCCCTGCTGTGGGTATCTTCCATTTGCCCCCGCAGGACCACGCTCCACCCTGCTCACCCTGCTTTCTGCCCGGGGAGATTGAGCAGCAGGGACACATGCGGGCTGCCCTGCCCCCTCGTTTCTGGTTGGGTTTAGCCTTTGGGAAGCCCTGGCGAGAGGTCAGAGGGAGGTTGGAGAGAGAGGTCAGGTGTTTATCCCCTTGGCTTCCTCCCTGCGAGGTCCCCCCAGGCTGGTGGTGTCCCTTCGACCGACCAAGGTGGTATGCGCCCTGTGGTTTCCAGTAATTATCCCCTCATCCCTTTGGGCCTAGGGTTGGCGATGGCCCCACCGCCATCAGCAGTGGTTCCTGCACCATCCCTCCCCTTGTTCTGCCTTTACACCGCCCACGCGCAGACTCCTCTGTAACTAGCTCCTTTGTCATAAGCTTCCTTAAATTATCCTAATTTGAGTGTGCCATCTGCTTTCTGTTGGGACCCTAACTGTTGCACTTTCACATTAAAGAAAAGGTGGTATTAGTAATATATTAGGATTATAAAATTGTTAGGATTATTAGGATATAGCATTGGAGGCATAAAGTGTGAATTTGATATGTTTCAATTATTGAGTAAATCATGGCATTGTCATCTTTTCCAACTGGGCATTGTGAGAAAAGATGGGGCACGGGGAAAGTGCTGACAGAAGCCATAACAGATATTATCCAGTTAAGTTTCTTTGGCTGTCCTCCATTTGTGCTTCTAGCACGACTGAAATTGATTATCTGCTCTCAGGCTCATACCTGTATTTTCATCTTCAAATTGAGTTATTTTGCCTAAAGCTTTAAAATCTTTTTTCATGTTAATTAATTAACGTTTTAAAATTAGATTTCTATCTTGTGATTTTTCTGGGGTATGCTCAAAGAAATAACATAGTTATAAATTTAATGCAATCCATATGTTTCAAAACAATGCCTCTCCAAAATTGCACAGCACAGAATATGAGTTTTTGCAATCAATTTCTCCATCAATAAAGTAAGGTGATAAAAGGCATAAGGTGTGTGAGACTCTTTCTAAAATTGATAGTTATTTCCTGATGGTAATTCAGTGGATCATCTTGTTTAAGATAATCCATGACCACAAACAAGAATGCTTGAGGATCTTGGAAGCAAAGTAGGTGTTCTCATACTTATATTTAAAACTTTTTGTGATGTGACTTTACCTTTAACGTGTTGGCTTCTGATGTCCTTTAAAATGGGTTTGTCCACCTGTAGAAGACAACGTGGCACCATTATCTCTTAAGTTATGACTATGACACCATCTAATGTCTTGACACTCAGTGTGGTTAGATTCCCAAGGATTAAGGTGTAAGTCCATGGACTCACTGTTCTTCAAGAATGCCATACGTGCATGGTTGGCAGTCAATAAATATGTATAAATACATGTACCACTGCCAACAAAAGATGCAGTGGTGTAGGTGGTAATTTGGCATAAAAACACTTGGAGTTGGGATCCAGTCCTGCCTCTTATTGCTGTAAAACTTTGGAAAAGGCATTTAGCATATTATGAGCTTCTGATTTTTCATCTTTATAATTGGGAAAATTCTCAGTCAATTCAGGTCACTGGGTTAATATTGAAAGTTGATATACATGATCAGGTACATGGAAGCAATCACGCAGGCAGATCAGAATGTGGCCTCATGGGAGAGCCTGGGCTGGAATTCTGCCTCTATCACGTGCTGACTGTGAGGACATGGCAAACCACCCAACCTTCTTGGGCTCAGTTCCCTCATCTGTGAAATGGAGGTAACAAAAATACCGATATCTCTTGCGGATTGGAGAATGACACATGACACACCCTGTGATGTGCCTGGAACATGGTGTGTCACTAACCACACTGAATAACCGTGCCATTTCTAAGATCATTAAAGACAGTAGTGAACTATTAAGGGCTACACAATTGGAAGACATGAGGGTGAAGAAGATGATGAAGCATAAAGGTGCCCCATGTCTTTGAAAGCCTCTAAGCCTAGGCTGATGTTAGGGTCTTAGTATCACTCTGTTTTGGCACTAAGCCGAGGTGGGCAAGGTGGATGGGGGGTGTCGTTGAACCTCCTGCTCCCTCTTATCCTCTGTGGAACATTGACACATGGTATTTGTGCCTGGAAAGGGCATGGCCCTTCTGCTGGTCAGTCTGGTCAGGTGTTGGGCACTGTTGGATTTTTGGTTGTGGCTATTGTCCATCATACCGTCAGCTTCCAACTCCTCCAGGGCTACCTTGTGGGGACTGTGGGTGGGGGGTTTTCTAGTGTTCCTGTTGCACTCTCACCTGTTGGTCTGGCCTTCGGCCCCTCAGCAGGCATCTCCTCAGTGCTCTTGCCCCTCCCCCATTGCTAGCCTGGTCATGGAGGCAGGAGAGGTTCCCTGTTGCCCCACTGAGGGTGGCCCTGCATGCTTAGGGCCTTGGGGTTGGGGCTTCCCCAGTGCTCCTGCTCTTTTTCCCTTTGGCAGCCAAATTCTGCTTCGTGTCTTTGGTGGATCTTTTGCATGAGAGAGGTTTTTGGTGTCCTCCCAGCAGTCAGTATCAGTGTAGGGTCCCAGGCCCAGGATACTTCCTGGCCCTCCCCTGGGGCTACTCCCAATTCCTACCAAACAAATATTTATTCGTGCCTACTACATACTTGCAGCGATGCTGGATTATGGGGGAACAAAGAAGAATAAGAGTTTGGATTCTAAAGGAGGACTCAGACATATATGCAGGTAGGTGATAACACAGGTTTCTCAATTGTGGCACTATTGAGATTAAAAGTTGGATAATTCTTTGATGTGAGGGGCTGCTCTGTGCCTTGTAGGAAGTTTAGAAACATCCCTGTCTTCCACCCACTAGATGCTGGTAGCACTTACCCAGTCGTGACAACCAAAAATGTCCCCAGACTTTGCCAGAGGTCCCATGTGGGGCAAAGTCTCCCCACTAAGAACCACCATTTACAATGCAATGTGTTATAGGTGTGAAAGACTGCTCTGCATAGCTTCTTCCAGAAGCTTCCCAAAGCCACTAGCTAGGTTCAGCAATGCAGCCTGGTGTACTTTTGTACCCTGTGCTCACCTCCTTCTTCACACTTGGGATTGCATAGCTGCCCATCTGGGTCACAGCCTTCTCCATTAGACTGTGGGCACTGACTGTCTTTTTACCCCCATTGTTGAGCACAGTGCTTGGTACACAGTACATGCTCAATAAGTAGAAGGATGAACAGTGGTTTAGGGCAAGACACTTGTAATCAAAGGGTCTAGATAAGAACTGACCTCTCTAAGGATTATTGAAGATCCATTTCATAGACAGTTTAATCCCAATATAAACACCCAGAGCTAGTAAGAAGCAACTCCTGAGTATGAGGTAGTAAAGAAAAAGATAATCTGCTTTTCAAAAAATCAGATTATTCAGATATTGATTACACACTAAAACCTCCCTCTTTATCTGAATGGATTTATAAGACAACTTTCTCTCCTGGCCAAAATTTTGCCCATGCCTGCCAAATCCTTTTTCTCACATGATTTTCCTGAGCTTAGTATGTTTATGTTGTAGTTCCGTTTGCAAAGTGATCTAGCTAAAGGAAGACATTTGTTTTCAGCAGGAAGCTACGAAGATAATGTGAAGGAATTTAAAGTAATAAGAATGGAAGCTTGAATTCTGGTACGGTTATTTTTAAAAAATCAAATGAGAATTGTCTTTCCTAAAAAAAATTTCTATTTATGAAGGCTTACCTATATGTAAAAGAGGATTATCAGTGATTTTTAGGGAAAAGAAAGCTCAGCTTTTTAGCTAAGCATCCTCTACCCCTTCATAACCGGATTGGAACTGTGGCGTCTTCAGCCCCCGTTCAATCACTCAGTAACTCCTCATTATCCCCCAGGCACGCCGCGTGCTTTAATGTAAGTCTCCTGAAATGCTCTCTTCCTTTTCAGACAGCCCCTGGTGGGGCTCTCCCACTTGCAGATCTTGCTGATAGCAGCAAATAGGAATAGAAAAGTAGGAGAATTTTCAAGGACAGACTGAAAAAGTGTTCCTTGTGAACAGAAGTTGAACTGGGGAAAGACTCGGTCTCGTTTCCTATTAAACAACTATTTATTTTTAAAACTTGAGTTCAAATGATTGAAAGCTTATTCATTTTCTTTTTTTTTAATCCCCTGCATGTCATCCGGGATGTTCATTTTCATCCATTTAACCACTATCTATTGAGAACCTCTTACATAAAGGAACTGTACTAGATTCTGGGACTGCAGTAGTCCTTGTCCTCACAAAGATGTCATCTACTGGCTGATTGCTTGTGCCAGGCACAGTGCTCTCTCTGTAGCATCACATTAGTGATGAGATTTTTATAGGTAGACAATGAAGGTTCAGAGAGGGTGAGTAACTGGCCCAAAGGCACAGAGTTAGTAAAGTTTGAGCTATTAAAATGAGAATAATAATGTTCTTCTTGCAAGATTATTTTAAGGATTAAATGTCATTCATTCATTCAATGTGATCTTTACTGAGAAAATCTTTTCTTGACTTCTCTTATCCTGAATTAATTATTTTTTCAAAGTACTTATCACTTGCCATATTTTCCATCTGCTATTTACTTACTTATTATTGGTCTGTATGTTTCAAGAGAGAAGTGAATTGGTTGTTCACGGATATGTCCCCAGAGTCTATAATTGTGTCTGATTCTAGCAGGCATCAAAGACATATTTCTTGAATAAATTTGTTGAGTGGTTGATGGATGTGTTAGCTTGGTGCCTATGTAAAGGGGAAGTGTTCAGTATTTCATCCCTCATCTTCCTCCCTCGATCTCTATTGGAAATATTGTACGTAAACGGAATTGCTTGGTAAAATTTGCAGCTTCCTTTTCTTATCCAAATTAATAGGAGCCCTCAAATTAAGTAGATAAACAATGTGAACATATAATGCACAAGGAATAAATGTGAATATTCAAAAGCATGTTCACACTTGCTAATAAGTGTGGTTCAGGTTAATAAAGGAAGGAACAATATTTTTAAGTTACGATTAAAAAAGTAATAGCCATTTTTGTTGAGAGTTCTATGAGGTGGACATTCTCATATAGGACTTCTGGGAAGGTACATGGAAACAATTTTTTAGAAAGAAAATTTCACAATATGTACTGAAAGCCTTTAAAATGTTCTCACTCAATGGTTTAGTAAAATAAACAAAAATCCCATAATGGAGTATGCTTTATCTATAAAAAATTATGCTTATGAGTGCTTGTTTATCACATTGGAAACTATTTTATAAGCAGAACTTAATGTTAAAAGAAAAGAAAACCAAGTATATACTAAACAACAAGAATACCCTGTATAACATATATTTGCTTAGAAAATACTACACACAATATTTCCAGTAGGGACTGAGGGAGTAAGTAAGATGAGGGATGAAATACTGAACACTTCCCCTTTGCAGAGGAACCAAGCTAAACATGTCCATCATCCATTCAACACATTTATTCAAGAAATATGTCTTTGGTGCCTGCTAGAATCAGACAGAATTATAGACTCTGGGGACATGTCAATGAACAACCAATTCCCTTCTCTCATGAAACATACAGACCAATAATAAAATGCACCATGAAATGCACCAAAATGTTATGACCAACAACTTCACAATCCCAGGGGTGATTACTTTGTATTTTATGCATTTCTGCATTAAGAAAATTAAATGTTAGCAAATGTTTTATTAAAAATAAAATTCTATATATGTGCTGAGAGCATTTGATTTTACAAGATATTTTCATAAAATTATCTTTTATAGCCTCCAAACACCCTTTGGAAATAAGCATGGTAGGGATTTGTATTCTTGTTTTGTGGATGAAGTTACAAAGAGGCTCGGAAAGGTTGTGTGACTTACGTATTACCACCCAGTTCACAGTTGGCAATGTTGGGCTGAGAAGCTGGCTAATATATCATAATAAAATGATGTATTATTATCAGAAAGATTTGAGTTCAAATTCTGGAGAGTATGCTAGTGAAGTCCTTGCAGTGCCCGGTACAGAATCTTCAAAATGAATCCTCCCTTCTAGATGCTTATTCCTTAGGACCATGATCCCACCAGTCTTAGGAGTCACCTCCCCTCCCAGTGAGCTTGACCTGCTCCTAACCTAACGAGATGCCTTGCGGAACAAGAGATGAGGCAGCTCCCAGCTGGTTGGGAAGTGCCCTACACTTGCTTGCTTCACAGGGCCCAGCCTTTACTCACTTCTGCCAGCCTCATCTGCATGCTCCAGCTTTGCTCCCCAGTGGGGATAGAGGTCTTGGTGCCCAACGGAAGGGGAGAGTCCATCACACCCTTGAAATAGCGTGTATCTGTGCAAACAGAAAAATACTAAAGTCAGACCTTACGTGGACTCAGCACATACAATTTACAAAATGTCTACACATCTACAAACCCATTAAATCATCACAGTGTAGGCATGAGGCAAATAACTCCACTTCCACTTAACAGATGAGGAGACTGAGGCATGAAGAGGAGAAATTGTTCCTCTTGGTTTACACAAATAAATGCCAAAGTCTGGACTTGAACCTTCATTCTATCCACATAAGAAACTTACAAATCCTTCCAATTGGCTATTTCAACCCTTTAAAAATTCTAGGCTATTCACACCCAAATCTCCTGGCTGTCCCTTTCTAATCATACCTTAGCATTCTGTCACTTTGATCGCTGTTTCTGCACATTGTCTGACTTCCTGGGGCAGGCTTATGCTGTGTTTGTCTTGGTGTCCCCTGATCAATCCTAACATGGTAACTGACACAGCATAAATACTCAGTAAATGCTTGTTGAATGAATGAACACAGGAGTGTCATCATAATTTACAAGAGGATTCTCTCCAAAGAAGCTTTTATAGATTCGTTTCAGTGGTCAAGCCCTCAGAAATCATGAATGCTTCCTCTCTTCCCTTACAATGGTGAGTTGTATCTAAAGTTCAGAAAACTTACTAAAGCCGCCCTGTGCGCCCCAGTTAGAAAGAGACAAAGATGGGTATGAAGTTAGGTCTTCTTTACTCCTCCTAACTAGTATGGCTTTGCTGCCATGCCCTGGTACTGCTTGTAGGATGGCTACCTGAAAATGAATCAACCAAGTTACAGTCTTTTCTTCTGCTCTACTCCTCCGTATGCAAACTCCATCTTAACATTTCCCATGTTGCCCAAATCCCTCTTGCCCACCCTGTGCCATGCTCATCAGTTGTTCCTAGGACTCAAGAAAAGTATCATCATGATAATAATAGCTAAGATTTATGGATCTCTGACTCTGTGCCAGGTCCTCTGGCAAGAACTTAACATGCATCATTCACATAATCTTCAAAAGAGCTCTCTGGAGTAAGTTCTATTATTATGAACCCCGTTTTCAGACAGAGAAAGTGAGTTTTAGAAACTTGCTTAAGGTCACAAAACTAGTAAGCCATGGAGAAATAATTTTAATTTAAGGCTTAATTCAGAAACTGCACCTTTAATTACTATGCCATATTGCAGCATAGACATGTGTCTTCAGATTTTAGGCAGACCCCTGCAGTTACCTGCATACTCAGATTCCTTTATAGGCCGGGCTGGTAAAATTTTTATCGGCGGCCATGCCTCGACCATCTGAAGCTCGGGGTCTTCATAGTCATCATTACTGTGGCCTTTTGTTCCATCCAGGACTGCAGCAAAATTCCTTTCCTAAGTTGGCAGGAACATTGAAGTGAGTTAAAGGAAGGTACAATGTTGACAAACATTACAGGCTACAGTGCTAGTAGCTAAGGGAGTAATATAGGTTTTCTTAGCTGCAAGGTAAAGATTCCAGAGCCCAGGGTCTGTGGTTTAACTCTTGTGCTCAGCAGAATTTTAAAGATGTCCACCAATATTTCCATCTCTGATTATTGAAACGAATGTTAATCTAGGTGCTGCTCTGAAGGGACAGTGCAGATGTAATTAAGGTCACTAATCAGCCAACTTTAAAATCGAGAGATTATCCTGGATTGCTTGGGTGGGGTCAGTGTAATCACATGAGCCCTTAAAAGCAGAAAGGGAACCTATTTGCAAATGAGATGATTTTGTGTATAGAAAATCCCAAAGAATCCAGTAAAAAATTATTAGAATTAATAATTGATTCAGCAAGGAGTCAGGATACATGAAAATATACATAATTCAGTTGTATTTCTATATACTGGTATAATAACTTATATTTATATAAACTAGTAATTACAATTTGAAAATAAAAATTAGGAAAATGATTTTATAAGTAATAGTATCAAAAAGAATAAAATACTGAGGAATAAATTTAACCAAAGAAGTACAAAACTTGTACACTGAAAACTGCAGAACATTGTTGAAAATAATTTAAAAAGACCTAAATAAATGGAAAGACACACATGTTCATGGGATTGGGAAACTTAGTATTGTTAAGATAGGAATCCTTTGCAAATTGGTGTACATATTCAACAAAATTTCCATCAAAATTTCAGCTGCTTTAAAATTTTTTTTTTTGCAGAAGTTGATAAGCTAATCCTAAAATTTCTATGAAAATAAAAAGGACCAAGAATAGTCAAAACAATCTTTGGGAAAAAAGGATATAGTTGGAAGACTCATACTTCTTGATTTCAACTGCATAAATGCAGTAATCAACACAACATGATATTGGCATTAAGATATAGTTCACTGGCATAAAATTGAGAGTATAGAAATAAACCCTCACATTTAGGGTCAGTTGATCTTTAAGAAGGGTGCCAAGACAATTCAATTTGGGGAAGAATAGTCTTTTCAACAGATGGTCCCAGGACAAGTGGATATCCACGTGCACTAAAGTGAAGTTGAACTCCTTTTTTATACCATACACAAAAACTAACTCCAAATGGGCCATCACTTAAATGTAACAGTTAAAACTATAAAACTCTTAAGAGAATATGTAGAAGTAAATCTTCATTTCTTGGCTTAGGCAATGATTTCTTAGATATGACACAAAAATACAAGCAATAAAAGAAATAGACAAATTGGACTTAATTAAAAGAAAAAACTGTATGCTTCAAAATACACCATAAGCAAATGAAAAGGCAACTACAGAATGAAGAAAATATTTGCTTATTATATATCAGAGAAGGAGCTTGAATCAGAATATGTAAAAATACTTATAACTCTATGATAAAAAGATGAATAACCAAATTAAAAAATAAGGAAGAGATCTGAATAGACATTTCTTCAAAGAAAATACACAAATCATCAATAAGCCCATGAAGAGATGCTTAAAATCTTTAGCCATTAAGAAAATGAAAATCAAAACCGCAATGAGATGCCACTCCTACCCACTTGGATGGCTAAAAAAAGGACATATAATAACAAGTGCTGACAAGGATGTGGAGAAATTGGAACATTCATGCATTGCTGATGGGAGTGCTATAGGGTACAACCACTGTGGGAAACACTTTGGTATTTCCTCAAAAGGATAAACGTAGAACTTCTATAACCCAGCAATCCCACATTTACATAAAAACCTCTACGTCAATGGTCATAGAAGCATTATTCATAATAGTAAAAAAGCAGAAATAACCTAAATATTTATCAACTGCCAAATAGATAAATTAAATGTGGTATGTTCTTACAATGGAATATTTTAGCATAACAACTGAACTGTACGAGTAAAGGGACCTGCAACTGGAGGACTTGAATGTTCTAAAAACCTGCATCACCTTAAAAAAGGAATCCTCTGGACTTATATAAGATCCAGCCTCGAACGATCTTTGCTAGAGACTAATGGCGCCAGGGGGCAAGAGGAAATTGGGTTTCCTTGGATCTGAATTATTAACTGGCATGATGTTACAGTTAACTGCTATTTGTGGAATCGATGAATGTACAAAGGATTACATATGGCATGTTATATCTTAAGTGTTAAAAAAGCAGCAGAGGCAGTCAGTAAGAGCAATGAGGTAGAAAGATTCAAGGGAATCAGAGAGATTCCAAATGTTGAAACTGACTGTCAACAAGGAAATGGGGACCTGCAACTGAAAGGGACTGGATTCTACTAAACAACCTGCATCAACCTGCAAGGAGATCCTCCTTCGGAGCTTCCAGAAGAATGCATCCATGCAGCACCTTGCTTTGACCAGAGCAGAAACATTGAGTGTTGGCCTAGACTTCTGATTACATCAAACTGCAATAATAAACAGTTAAGCTGCTAAGTTTGTGGTGATTCGTCAGGGCAGCAATGGAAAACTAACACAATTCTATGGATCTGTAACCTTAAGGGTGGGGCATCAGGAAGTGACACCCCTCTGTGCATATTGTTCTAAAATATGTGACTATATCAAAATCAAAGCAACTGCATGGTAAAATTTTGTGCTAAATCTGACACTGTCATTTAAAAAATTCTGGTCATTCAATCAGGTTTAGGCATGAGAGTTTAGGCAAAATGTATAATTTAGAAAATTCTCCACCACCAAGTGAATTGGCCAACACTTGAAGTTAATTTTTCCATTTCAGAGATGGTACCAAGAGACCAGCTTATGGACCATTGGTATTGTACAACATTTGAGGTGGAGTGTCACTGGATTGGGACATGAAGACTTTGACTAATGTCTTAACTTTGTTGCACTGGAGATATGCCTTTGCCATGAGCCTCAGTTTCTTAATCTGTAAAATGGGATGATTCCTACTCATCTAGGCTATTAATAAGAATAGTTGCTATAAAAGATAGCCTGAAACATTCCTCTTTCATCCCAAGTTGTGCTATGGTTATTGTTATAGACTGAATGTTTGCCTATCCCCCTCCCCTTGACTGCCTACACACAATTAAAATGTTGAATCAGCCTAACCATCAGTGTGGCTGTATTTGGAGATGAGACCTCTAAAAGAGTAATTACAATTAAATAAAGTCATAAGGGTGGGGCTCTGATCCAAAAGGATTAGTGTCCATATAAGAAGAGACACCAGCTCTCTCCCTTTCTCTCTCTCTCACTGTCCCCAAGTGCACACACTAAGGAAAGACCAGGTAAGCACACAGAGAGAAGGTAGCCATATGCAACCCAAGGGGAGCGTCCTTGCCAACCTTATTGGCACCTTGATCTTGGATTTCCAGTCTTCAGAATCATAAGAAAATAAATTTCTGTTGTTTGAGCCATCCAGTTTATGGTGTTTTGCTATGGCAACATGAGAAGACTAATATAGGTATTTATCAAAGGCTCTGGGTCTGAACACCAGACTGACAGGAATGGGTACCAGTCCACAATAGATGTACTCACATGTAACTGTCATCCTAGAAATTTTGGAATGTGCACCTCTGACTGGGATGTGGAGCCAGATTTGTGTTATGTGTAAGCAGGGATACTACTCTTAAGCTTCCATTCCCTCATCCATCATACAGAGCCACCAGGTGATTGTTTGTCCTCCCTGGGTCTCAGAATGCTAACCTCTTCCCTAGTTTATAGCAATGCTTTTAATTTTCCTTTGGGCCCAACAGTGAAACCCAGGTGCCACAATGTGAGTTCTGAAAGATACAAACAGTATGATGTGATGCCAAGAGCTCGAAAAGAGGAGATAGAGACATATATTTTCATGCTTATTCCCAAATTTGGCCTTGAAAATGAAGAATGTTCACCCTCCTTTTACAAATATGAGAACTGGAATTGGTGACTTTCCAAAGTCACACAGGTCAGAGGTGTCATAGTTGGGCAGAAACAAGTCTTTCCTCCACATCCATACTGGAACTCAGCACCAGGAACTGAAAATTGTTCTGTACCCCAAAAATGAAGGGACAAGAATCTGAAGCATTCTAGGTGTTGTAGCATCCATAATTTTGATCTCTACCCAAATAGTGCTCTCTTAGTCATTTTCTGTTGCTATAACAAAATACCACAGACTGGGTAACTTATAAAGAAAAGTTTATGTCTCACAGTTCTGGAGGCTGGGAAGTCCAAGGTTGAGGGGTTGCATCTGGTGAGGGCCTTCTTACTGCATCATAACGTGGTGGAGGGCATCGCATGGTGAGAGGGCAACAGCATGTCAGCTTAGGGCTTTCTTCCTCTCCTTATGAAGCCCCCATTCCCATCATGGGAGCTCTACCATGATGACCTTATCTAATCCTAATTACCAACCAAGGTCCTGCCTCCGAATGCCATCAACATATGAATTTGGGGATTAAGTTTCCAGCCCATGAAATTTGGGGGACACATTCCAACCACACCAAGTGCAACGGTGAACAGAGGGAGCCTGCGCTCAGACTACATGGATGTGGGCAGCCCTTGAACTCTTTCTTTGGACTCCAGTTTTTTTTTTATTTTTTACAGTCAATGGCTGAAAATTTAATGTCAAAGTCATTGATTTATTGCCTTAACTATACCTGTGTTGTTTGCACATGGTAGATTCTTAGTATGTGCTTGTTAAATAAATAAATAAGTGCACAAAGTAATAGATTTTAACTACCTTTAGAGAGTAATTATTTCCACATATGTGATTTAAATTTTTTAATTTATGCTGTACTTTGTCTTGTCATAGAGATATCTTTATTGGGAGCCCCTTAAAACTTATTTATGAATTAAATGGCTACACATAATACTAAATGAATACAATCACATATGGTTATAGAGTGACTTTGGCAATCAGAAGTTTCTTAAATGACACAATGTGTGTAAAATTTTGAGTAAAATGCCTGATGATAAACACTCAGTAAATGTTAGCTGTAAATATTGCCATGACTACTACTGCTATAGCTGCTACCATTAAGGAACATCAGGGGAGGTGGTAAAACTGTTTACTAACTCTACTTTCCTCTCTTCCTCTTAAAGTTCCTCTAACATTTGTTAAGTACAGTTCTTTCTCAGTACCTGCAGGGGATTGGTTCCAGGGCCCAGAGGATAGCAAGATCTGCAGATGCTCAAGTCCCTGGTATAAAATGATGTAATATCTGCACATAACCTATGTACATCCTCCTGTAAACTTTAAATCATCTCTAGATTACTTATAATGCCTAATACAATGTAAATGCTATGCAAATAGTTGTTATACTGTATTTTTCATTGGTCTTATTCTTATTATTGTATTGTTATATTTTATTATTATTTTTTGAACATTTTCAAACTGAAGTTGGTTGCATCTGCAGATGTAAAACCTGTGGATACAGAGGTCCAACTGTACTTAATATATGCTAGGTGCTTTATGTACTTCATTTCACTGTATAAGCAGAAAAATTGATGAGGTGATTTTATTATAGTGGAGGGACCTGAAATTAAATGGATTTGAATTTAAGTTCTAGCTCTGCATCATTCTAGTTCTCTAATTTATTTGGGCAATTTGCTTAATGGGTCCAAGCCTCAAAGTGTATGGCTTTTTCTGTCATCCCTCTGACATGGCAGTTCAGTAAAGGTAAAGACTAGTCACTTGATGGGTCCAATTTGCAGGAAAGCAATAGTGCAGAAAGTGCAGGAGGGACTCACCAGCCCCTATGTGGAAGGCTTCTTGGGCTCTCCTTTGGAGCTCATTTGATGCAAGGGTGAAGAGTGCAATTTAGTAAGTCTGTGTTCTCCGTGGGGTAGCATAAAGAAGGCGGCAGGGAACCAGAAGACAGCACTTGGCTTCCAATGTGCTAGCCCTTTATTCCCAGCCAAGGGCTCCTGAGGAAGGCAAGGCTTGGGTCTTACATGAAGTGAGGAATCAGGCAAGTTATCAAAGGCAAGTTTATCAAATGCAAGGAGCTCAGGCACAATGCTGCAATCCATGAGCAGGGATAGGAGAGTAGGGGACAGCTTGGTCACCCAAAGGAGAAAATAGTTAAGCCACCAGGTACAAAGTTGGAGTAGGACCATTTGCATGGTTGCAAAGATGCTGTGTTCCCAGCAACTGGGCACTACCATCATGAAGCCCCATCTCATTGATCTGGTCTCAGGAGGTAAGCAGGGGTAGGACTGGGAAGTTCTTGGATGGGAAACCAGGTGAGACTGGCCTGCTTGGAGACAGCATAGCTTTGGAGTTGCTCCATCCTAGATCTAAATTGTAGGTCCACTTTCTGACCTTGGGGAGGTTACTTAAGCCCCTGACTCAGATGCTTCATCTGCGAATTGGAGATGACTAAGTACCTTATTTGATGAAAACTTACATAAAGGTCCTACTTTGGCATCTACTCCACCACAGGAGCTCAGTAGCTGTTAGATCCCTGCTTTCTAGCTGATGTGCTGAGCCATAGGTAGAGCTAAGTACCCAGAGCAGAGCAAAGCTGCTGGGACATGCACAGCAGGAGGTTTCATGATCAACATGGCAAAGGTAGGGAATGTGTCTGGGTTCCAGAATTGCACACGGAAGTGAGCTCTGAGCTAGAGCTCGGGCATGAGGCTCCTTTGGGGACTTGACAGATTTGATGCAAGGGTACCATTTACTTATGTTATGGCAACCACCAAGGCTCCTCAGGGAATAGCCTCTTTGAGAAAGTCTTGGCCTGCTAGAAGAACTGGGATGTGAGACTGAACCCATTTTCCATCCAATCCCCTTGCTAGACTTCATGGGGGCAGGACACCATAGGAAGGCTGGAAAGAACAATATCACTCCAGGTCAGAAGAGAATATTCATCAGAATTCTGAGACTTTCACCTCCAGGAGTGAATATAAATATTTTGGTGTATTAGAGACAGAGAGAGAGGAGAGAGAGAGAGAGAGAGAGAGAGAGAGAGTTTTTAAAAAATATAATGAGGTACATCTATTTATCTATCAATAAAATATATAAATATATAAAGGAAAGATGTTATTTATACATCTATTTATTTACCTATTATGTGTCAATCTCGAGAGTTCTTAACTATAAGTTCAATATTCTTTACCCATGAGCCTCCTAATTTATAAAACTTGAGTGTGTGTGTGTGGACAATTGTGCGTTTTTGTGTATTCCTGGGTAAGGGTCCTTAGCTTTAGTTATATTTTTAAAGAGGTACTTCAAACAGTAAAAAACAATGAGTTTATAGGCAGATTCTATCTATTTATCTATCTATCTATTATTTACCCATCTAATCTGTAGATATTTAAGTTAAAACTATTTATTTATATATAAGTTAACAATACAATTACTTGTAATATAAGATATTTAAGCTAATGTTATAAATTTTAATCTTTTTCTCCTATTGTTAAAATTCTTTGTAAATGTTGCAAATGGCTTCATGAAATGGATATATCATAATCTGCAATTATTTCTGTATTATTAAATATTTAGCATGATTCCAATGTGCTGCCATTTAAAATATATTATTATAAAATATCAGTGAACGTATTTAAATATTAGTACAAATTTTAGGTTAGTTTCTTAGTTTAAATTCCCAACCATGGAATTATTGGGCCAAAAACATGGGTATTTATATATTGCTTAGTTAATATTAAGTAAACTAATTGTTCTCCAGAAAGTTTGCTTCAATTTAAAATTTTACTACGAGTGTTAAGAACTGCATTTCTCAGGATGCACTGGCCAGCACAACACGTTGGTATTTTGACCTTATTTAACCTTCACAATGACCATTTGAATTAATTTTTATCTCCATTTTATAGCTGAGGAATTGAAATGCAGGCTTCCTTGCCAGGAGAGTATGCCATTTGGAAATGTAGTTTTAAAGATATTTTAAATTTTTTATTTTTTTAATTCGCCAAGTACCTTGACAAAAGCCGCTTACTTTGTAAATATTAAAGACTGACAACACAGATGAGGGAAGTGGCTTGACTTACGCAATTGGGAGGAGGCTCATTTATCCTCTGGTACGGGCCTGCCAACAAAAACAGACCAAATGTTATTTCAATCACTGTGCTAGTTCAAAACATTGGAAAGAGTGAGCCTTTTTTTTTCCCCCCTGAAATCTTGTGCTCATTTTAAATAACTTCTTTTGATTATAATTTTTCAAATGCTGAGGTACATTTTTCTTTAGTTCCCATTCTACCTGTTGCTCTTGCAAAACAGGGGCAATGGAGAAGGAGGAAAGACAATCAAACCCAAGCCAAACAGTGACTGTGGAGATAAGACACTTGTCTCCTCCCATGACACAGCATGTCGTATTTGCAATAATCCGTCCATACAGCTGTCTTCTTGAACAGACTGTAAGTGTTCTGAGGGCAGGGGTTATAGCTCTTTATTCCTCTATCCCCAGCTCCAGGCACGAGGCCTGATATTGAGCAATCGAGTTCTTGCCAGGTGTTTGTTAAATAAATATTGTCCGGTTGAGGTTTCTCAACTCTGAGCTCCCTTATTTGGGCTTCTTTTATGAAAGATTGCCTGAGGTCATTCAGCCTACTCAGTTTTCTGTTTTAAATTTTACTTTCTGATTATATGTAAAACCACCAAAGAACTATTCATGTGCCCTACAGATTTTTTGATTCCTCATAGACTTAACTTTTCCTAGATTGTATAGCAGTTTTGTGCTATCAGTCTGCATTGAGGAGCATTAAAAGCAGAAAATGTTGTTGTTTTAATCACATTCTCTTTATTAGCACACGTGTGAGAAGTTTCTTGCAGGCCTTAGGACTAGAAGCTGCATGCTTTTTAGCAACTAATTTGCTTTGAGTTAAGAAAAACATCATTTCTGTAAGAAATGTCATAAGAGGAGAGAAGAAGAGAAAAATACACCTCATCACTAGCTGAGGTCCTGCTAACTCATGATGTGGGAGCAATTGATGTGAGGGGTCTTCTAACATCAAATTTCTCTTTCCACGAGAATTTTAATCTGCTGTGGAAAGAGGGAGCCTTCTTGTCTCCACAGTCGCTGTTTGGCTTGAATTTGATTGTCTTTCCTCCTTCTCCATTGCCCCTGTTTTGCAAGAGCAACAGGTAGAATGGGAAATAAAGAAAAATGTACTTCAGTTTTTGAAAAATTATAATTAAGAGAACTTATTTAAAATGGGCACAAGATTTCTTACAGAAATGATGTTTCCCTTCTTCCTTTGGCTGCTGAGAACTTAGGGACGAATTTCTGAGCTGCGCCCGTGTGTCCTAGAGGTTCATGGTGTGATAAGCATTTCTACGTCTTGTTCTGGCTTTATTATTTTCTTAAACTTTTGTCCTTTCACCCTGAATTCCCTTACCACATCAAAACGTAAAATAAATAATTGTTAATTATGTCAGTATGTCCAAGTCTTTTGTAAGGTGTAATGTGCTAATTAATGAAAACCTGGCTCAGTGGAAACACAGTTCTCTGGAACTTGCCTAGGACTAGTACATAGGGGAAGTGCCAACTAGCAGAGCTGATCTCCTTGAACTAATGAACCGGCAGGAGCACCTGCCTCCAGCCCCAGCCCGTCCTGGTGGTAGGATAGCATCTCCGAGGCACTAATGACACCTTTCTGACCCAGCACAATTACATCCCCACTGAGATCCCTGGCAGAGAAACTGCCATTTTCTCCAGCCCTTTAGAGTAGTAATTTGTACTCTCTTGTGCATTGAGTTAAATTAATAAGGTCACCCATTAAAGACCAGCTGGCCCGGAAGGAGCAAATGAGCTCAGAATTATTGGGGGGCTCTCATCATCCAGGGAAACAGCTCCACTGTCTAATTCAGGGTTCAATATAATTTCTTGTTAGGAAATTGGCCTCATCGAATGTGATCATTACACTGACATCCCCACGGAGAGCCGTGGAGTCTCTTTTCTCACCAAAGGCCAGTGTTCCAGCCTGAGATTCCTCTCCTGGACTCCCCAGACATGCTTTACCCCCCCCCACCCCCCCAGATCCTGCCTGGAGTCCCTGCCCCCCCAGCCCTCCCCTTTGCCTCCCGCATCCTCCCACATGCTTGGTGTCCTTTCAGATCCGATTTCCCTACCCCTCTGACTGCTCCACCCACATTAATCTCATGGAATTGTTAAAGCACTTGTTTTCTGTCTCACCAGGACACTTAAGCACAAACAGGCAGCGTCTGATTACTTCTTTGTCGTGTGTCTACATATCCGTCTCCAGGGAAGAAATTGTCTTTTCTCTCTTTATCTCCTACAGTACCTATTTGTGCTGTCATCGGTGCAGAGTTTTGGAAATGTCATTTTAAAGCATAGTCCTAAGACTTATGTCAGTCCCTGCTCCCCGTCGCCCATGACAGTGGCCCTCAGGGCCCAGCACAGCCTGCTCCTGCCTCACTCTCGGACCCCACCCCTTACCGGTTTATCCAGAGTCCCCCCACCCCCATCCGACCACCATCCACATCTAATCTCACCAGGGCATCTCTCTCTACCTTCCCCTGTGATGTCTGTTCACCCCGCCTCCCTTCAGCAAGAATCTTGTAAGGTTAGTTTGGCCAGAATTCCTCTTAGTAATTTTCCATCCACTGACCCCCGTCCTGCTCCTTGGCTGTAAATCCCCACTTTTCCTTGTGGTGTTCTGAGCTCAGCCCAATCTCCTTCCCCTACTGCAAACGCTCATTGCAGTAATTCCTACACCTACCTTGATGGTCCTGAATAAAGTCTGCCGCACTGTTTTATAAGTACCATGAATTTCTTCTTGACCTCTTCCTCACCTCCAATTTCCAGCTACATCAGCCTTGCCTCACGTCTCCCCAGCACGCCCAGCTCCCTCTGCCACAGGGACTTAGTGTATGCTCTCCCTCTGTCCAGAAAGCCCTTGACTTGGCTCTACCCTTGCCCGGATCCTTTTCCACCATCAAATTGTACCTGAATTGTCATCTCCCGTAGGGCGGGGGGCTTTCCCTGACTACCAATCTCAGGCAGAAATGAAAGGGCACGTCCCTGGCCCCATTCCTCACGCCCCCAGCATCTGGCATGGCAGTGAGGAAGCTGTACTTTGATGTGTCACCAAGCCTGCTTCCTTTCGGCTGGTGCCAGGTGCCGTACCCTTCCTGGCTTCCCCTGCCCTGGGTGGGCGTGGCGTGGCATGGCACTCTGCCCCCAGGGCACAGTGGGTGTGGTAGACTCCACTCCAGGCTGGCCCGTGTGATCCTCCATGCCCTCACCCTTGCCTCAGTGGCTGCGCAGAGACAGAGGACCCCTTGGGGATAATGGAAGCCATCAGGTAAAAGGAGAGTGAATCCAAATCAGTGTTTGGAAAAAAGACCTCCTTCAATTCACATTGGATTGTGATGTGAGCAAGAAATAAACCTTTATTTTATTCTACCACTAACATTTGCAATTTATTTGGTATAAACGTTAGTCCTCCCTGATTAATACTTTTTTTTTTTTTTTTACTTTCACTATAGTATCTAGGAACAAAGCCAACTGATAAATTATCTAGTTACAGACTGTGGTACCTGCCTCCCTGCAAGGAAGTGGCAGGACTTCAGGCTCTGGATTGCTCCTATAACCCAGGAGAGCAGAGACTGTCAAATAGCAAGTGCACAATAAGTAAACAGTCAGCTGTCAGATATGGCGTGCAGTACACTGGAAACACGCCAGAATTGGGAAGCAGTGACAGAACCTCGGAAGCCCAAGTAGAATTGGGCCTCCTTCCTTGCTGAGTGAGCTCAAGCCCAACTAAGTGGCCCAACCAAACCCTCCCAGGTGTTTGTGTCTTCCTGGAACTTCAAGACAGATTGGCTGCTTAGAGCCATTTCCGACAAAGAGAAAGGCAGTTGCTCAATAGCTTTTCACATCACCATCCCGGGAGAGTTATGGTTATATGGTGTCGCTCTGTGGAGGGCCATTCATCACCCAGCCACCAAACAGCTCCAGAGAACAACTGACTTCTGCGTGCCCCTCGAGGAAACATCTTTTTACAAAAAACAGCATCCCACTGAAAGTCATTTTTAAGACGGAAGTGAAGATGAATGTGTGCAGTGTAAAGCCCAGGGGGTCTCCTGACAGGCAGAAGGCAATTACTCCAGCCCCGTGGCCAGCAGCTTGGACAGCTCTTTGCACGCCTGCAGAGGCAGAGCCAAGGATGACAAGGCACAGGGCTGAAACCATCAAACTGAGGTCCCGGACCACATGCATCAGACTCACCTTGGGAGCTTAAGAAACAAGGGAACAAAGCAAAACCTGCGTCCTGGTGCAAACCAATCAAATCCGTGTCTGCTTTTTATACAAGCTCCTAAGGTGATATCTATTCACCAAGAAGTTTTAGAACCACTGGCCTAAAAGCCCCGAGTCCCTTCCAATGGAAGACAGGTCGTGCAAGTTAGATATAGAGACTCTCAGTGTATTTTCACTTGATAACAGTTCTGTGAGCTCAAGTCTCTGGAGGTGCAAGGCTGGTGCCTTCGCCTATGCCCTTATTTAGTACCTTTCCAGGGACAGAGGGACTGGCTGAGCCCCCAAGTGCTGTTGCCATAGGATATTCACATTCAAAGGATGTCACGGGCTGGAAGAATTCCCAGTGGATCCCCTGGCAAGAATATGTTTATCTAGTGTGAAAATAGAAGTAAAAATTGGAAGCCTGTAGAGTTTTAGAACTTTCAATTTCTCTAGGAAGGGAAGTCAAGTTTCTCAGATATTCCCAAGCCAGACAGATTCCCCAAGCAAAACCAGCTTCTGTTTTCATATGAGTCACAAGAGAAGACATGAGGGAGGGGCGGGGGGGGGAGAGGTGTGGTGAAGGTTAGAGTTGGCTCCAACTCTAGAAGCTGCCCGCTGGACTTACTCATAAATATGTGGTAAAAATCGAGGGGTCACTAAGTACTCCTTGGCAGAGACAGCTGGGTGTCTCCCCACACCTGTGTTTCATCTCTTCTCAGGTATTAGAACCCCTTGATGCTTAGCTCGTATGTGGTTGTATGTCTTCCTTGCAGCTACGCATGGCCAGGAGTCCAAGTTTTGGTCAACGGAACCTGGGTGGAAAATCCACTCACAATTTCCAGGATACTTTCTTAAGTTATGCACTTTTTGCTTCTTTTTTCCCCCTTTCTCTATCCTGCTTCCTGCAGTGCAGACATCACCATTCTAGTCTGTAGGATGGAGGCCAACATAAGGAAGGGAGCAACAAGACAGGAAGAGCAGGGTGTCTGAGGGCTTCCAGGAACAGAGCTGCCAAAGAGCCTTGGACTGCTTGCCTCGAGATGTGACTTACATGAGGAGAAAAAAAAATAAACATCTATAATTTTTAAGCCCCATGTATTTTTTTAAAGTGTCTTGTAGCCTTTGATGTTTTATCTCCTTGCGGAGGCTAGCGTTGGAGTTTGCCAGTAACGCAGCAGAGCTGCTGATCAAAGGCACGAAGAAGGCAATCTGTTTTTCATGGAAGCTGAATGAGAAGTCCTAGGTTTAAATCCTGGCCCTGTCATGTTCGGGCCTTGTGACCTCAGCTAAACCCCATCACTTACAAGCCTCGATTAACTAAAGCTGACCTGTAGAATGGGAATAATAGTATCTACTAAGATATCTGCTAAGAAGTTTTGGTCAATAGACTCAAGGTGGAAAATCTACTCACAATTTCCAGAGGATGACTCCCAGGCTCAGCGCCCGTTAACAAGATGCTGTGTTCTATGTTTGTCTTTCCAAGTTCACCTTCATGACCAAATCTTTCCCACTCAATCTAGGTCTTAGCACAGCTTTCAAATCTATATTAGGAACTTGCTTGTTATTTAGTGCTCATTTTTAAGCAAAACGTGTGGCTTTTGCAGCATTTGACTCTGTTGACACCCACCTGCTGATTCTTCCCTAGCATTCTTCAAGCTGGGGTCCCCTCCAGCTGTGAGGCACAGGGACTCAGTGGCCCCCACCATCTGGGTGAGCCCTCATTATAAGATGAAAAACCTGAGACCAAACTGTTCGACACACAACAGCAACAAGTGCGTTGTGACGGATCTGAGTTCTCTGATGATTTCTTTCCAAACTATTGAACTTTCCTCGGGCTCAGTTTACCTTGTCTATACAGTGAGTACAATAAAATCAGTACTGGGCAGTTAAATCAGACAAGTTTATAAAATGCCTGGCTTAAACAAGGGACTCTATGTGTGTTGGTTTCTTTCCTTTTCCCTCCTCCTCAGCTCCTAGGACTCAGTGGTGTCACGAGAGAGCCGGTGTTCAAATTCCGGGCTCCAGACTTAACACCCCAGGTGCTTTCCTTTGTGCTGTGTTGCCCTTCTCAGTTTTCATCTTTTAGGAACTAGAAGTTGTTTGCGGATAGAGGGCATCAAGCTGATTTTCATCCCAGTGTGATGACAGTCCACACCCTTTCCCCCAGCAGGTTCCAAATTTTAGAACATCTTCAGTTTGGCATCAATCCACATCTGTAGGAAAATGCAGGAATAAAATTCCTTATGTTCCTATTCATTACCTCTGAGTGAAGGATTATGATGTTTAAAGATGTTTGACAATATGGCTTATACTTGGGGAGAAGAAAGACAAGAGAAAGGAAGAGAGGGAGGGAGAGAGAAATAGAAATAGAAAAATGGATAGATACAGAAAAATATATATATACGCATGTGCCACATAATGATGTTTCAGTCAACAACAGACCAAATAATGATGGTGGTCCCGTAAGATTATAATGGAGCTGAAAAATCCCTATTGCCCAGTGACATCATAACTGTTGTAATGCTGTAGTGTGACACATTACTCACTTGTTTGTGGTGAGTAGGTAAACAAACCTACTGCTTCACCAGTCATATAAAAGTATAGCACATACAATTATGTACAGTACATAGTACTCGATGATAATCCATGACTATGTTAGGTTTATGTATTTACTATACTATACTTTTTATCTTTTTTTCTAGTGTACTCCTTATACATACATATATATATATGTGTATATGTGTATAAAAGTTAACTGTAAAACAGCCTCAAGCTGTCCTTCAGGAGGTATCCAGAAGAAGGCACTGCTATCATGGGAGATGGCGGCACTTTGTGTGTTATTGCCCCTGAGGACCTCCCAGTGAGGCTGGATGTGGAGGTAGAGGACAGTGATATTGTTGATCCTGACCCTGCGTAGGGCTAGGCTGATGTGTGTGATTGCGTCTTAGTTTTTAACAAAAAAAATTAAAAAGTAAAAAAAAAGAAAAAAATAAATAAAAATTAAGAAAACATATGGAATGAGGATATAAAGAAAGTATTTTGTATAACTGTACAATGTGTTTGTGTTTTAAGCTCTGTTATCACAAAAGAGTCAAAAAGTAAAAAAAATTAAAAAGTTTATAAAGTAAAAATTTACAGTAAGCTAAGGTTAATTTATTATGGAATAAATAATTAAAAAAAAAAATTTAGTGTAGCCTAAGCACACAGTGTTTCTAAAGTAGTGTACAGTGATGTCCCAGGCCTTCACGTTCACTCACTACTCACTCACTGACTCACCCAGAGCAACTTCCAGTCATGCAAGCTCCATTCATGGTAAATGCCCCGTACAAGTGTACTATTTTTAATCTTTTACACTGTGTTTTTACCTTTTCTACGTGTAGATGTGTTTAGACACACAAATACTTACTATTGCGGTACAATTGCCTACAGTATTCAATATAGTAACATGCTGTACAGGTTTATGGCCTAAGAGCAATAGGCCATACTGTATAGCCTAGGTGTGTAGTAAACTATACCGTCTAAGTCTGTCTCAGTACACTCTATGATGCTCACACAATGAAGAAATTGCCTAATGACGCATTTCTCAGAATGTATCCTTGTCATTAAGTGAAGCATGACTGTATATACATACACAGGGGAGAAAGAGAGAGACTCAGTCTCTCTGGGCATTTCAGTTTATTCACTGAGCAATACTTTGATTGTTATGAGCTGATCATTTCAAGCCACACACATATAAAACAAAAGACATGAGGTTGATATGAGAGTTGACCTTGTTCAACACCTTCGTTTTATAAGGAAGGAAGAAATTCCTAAGGAATGCCACAAAGTTCTCCTGAAATAAATGATACTAATAAGCGCTATGAAGATTAAAAAAACCTGCAAGCCACAAATAGTCCAAACTCACAGAAATAGCTACACAGGAAACACTTAATGGGAGTTTGAAGAACAGGCTAAATGTTCGCAGTAGGTGGCCCTCGGGAATTTACTTCCCTTCTCTAGCCTTAAATTCCTCATCTGCAAAGTACCATATGACAACCTCAGACAAGCTGAGTCCCTGGGATCTTTCATTTTTATTTCCTTCTTTAAAAAAAAAATCTGTGCTCAAAGCTGGTTATACGGACCTACCACAAATAGTGTAGGAACGTGACAGGGAAGGCAGCGTCTCCCATCCCACTCCCTGGCTGCTCTTCAGAAGTTCACGGGAAATATACTGAAGCAGTTGTTGACTAGAGAATTAAGAGCAGCTTCTTGGTGGGGACGGTCTTGATAGTTTCTCCCTCCCTCCCTTCCTTCCTTCCTTCCTTCCTTCCCTCAGCCAGTGATTCTCAAAAGAACAGCCTAGAACTACCTGAATTGGGATTATCTTGTTAAAAGTAAGGATTCTATGGCCTCGCTATAACCCTGCTAAAGCATAAACCCTAGGGTGGGCGTGAGAATATGCATTTTTAACTGTTGTGATTCTAAAACACACTGAATTTCAAAGACAATGGCTACTCCTTGGGTTTACTAATCTCGGGATGATTTGAAATCCTGGCTTGTGTTTACAAGAACTGGGCAAACACCTTGTCCCAGTAATTCAACTGTCAATTTTTATTTGCTTCTGGCCCCCAATATTCCCAACATCCTGGGGAGAACCAGGCGGACGCCAGTCTCTGCTAAATATATCCAGGCATTGCAACATCTGAGATAGCCAGCAGGGGGCACTGGAGATTCACATATGCTATACCACCTCTTCCTCCTCCAGTTCTAAAATTCTTACTAATTTTTCTTTTAAAAGTAGGAAAAAAATCTACCTTAAAGGCTGCTTTCCTTAGAAAACTAATATATATATATTTTTTTTTCCTGGAAAAAATGAAATTTTTCTGTTTAATTGAATCAGCCAACATGTATTTTTATCAGGGTTTTTATTGCGTGTGGTGACGTAAGACAGAAGAACCCACTTTCTAAATAGGGCCATCTCCTGAAATTTCGTTCTTTATTTAGTGGAAGGAGAAAAACTCATGAGTTTATTTTGTGGAAGAACATTGCACTGTTCTGTCTCTGTAAGCCTCTGAGAAGGTACTGACATTGACAGATTGTCCCAGTTTGGGTACGTGTCTGCCTTCTCTAGGCCTGGAGTTTTGTTTTGTTTTTTTTTCCTTTTTTTTAAGAATTTGTTTTTTGATAGATTGTTTTTAGTATACTAAAATATATGCTACCAAAGAAAATTGTAAGACATGGATATGCAAAAAAGAAGAGAATAAAAATCACCATAATGTTACCATGCCAAGACAAGCGCTGCAAGTATTTGATTATAACCAAATCACTCACATGCACACACATACACACTTTATGTATATACACACACAACACACACATATATAGTCTATATATATGGTCTATATATGTATACCATATATATGATCACACTGCTTTTTTGCCTGCTTTTTCACAAAATTACATATCAACCTATCCATGCCAATGAATATGCCTCAACATCATCATTTTTTCATGGCTACAGAGTATTTTCTCACATGGATGCCCTACCCCATTTTTAACTAATCCCATGGTAAAAAGTTGGAAACAACTTGAAGTATCTAGGAATGTTATAAATACCACTGTGATGAGCATTCTTTCATCTTATGCACATCCTTTATTATATCAGGTTCTTTTATATTTTAGTAGGCATTTGTAGTGGTTCATAAGTATGCATAGGCTGGGATGGTGTGATTTGCTGCTAAGTATTTTTGGCAGGGTACAGATTCCAGTGTGTACAGGCAAGCCTGGGCAGCTTTATCTCCACTGACTTTTTGGGGGTTTTGATTTGTTTTCTTTTCTCTGCTTGTGTTTGTAGAATGTTGTTAAGGAAATGAAATGCCCACTTATCAGTTTTTCTCTGCCTTAACTAAGGTGGGGAGCAGGATGGAAGGGGGAGGGTTCAGGTAGGTAGAATTGGCTGCTCTATTTTACCCATGTGGTTTAGAATTCACCAGCCCCTGCATCTGATAAGCAAGTCCCAAGCACCATCCCCCTTAGAATTTTCTAGAGTTTCCTCCAGGACTCCCGTGGAAGGCAGGAGGGAATGACAGGAGACAGGCAGGTGGAAAAGTCCATTTGACATTAAAAACTACAGATTACAATTAGGAAGCATCTACCTTGAGAGGCTCAACCTTTGTTAGTCCTGACTGGGGAGTTTAATAAAGACATTTTCTGTAAAAGGGGTTAGAGGTGGGTGTTCGTTCCCTGTTTAAACTCATACTTCACGGTTTTCCTTTTGCTTTTGCCCAATTCACTGCTGCTTGGGACACGCCAAGTGCCTGTTATGCCCCAACCTGCTCTGAGACGGACCTTTCAAATTCACTTGCTGATTCCCGTGATTTCGTCACTCTGCACGCTGCCTCTGGACTGTTTCTTGCTTTTCCGTCTCGTTCCTGTCAGCTTTCTAGGGACGTTCTATGGGACTTTCCCTGAAATAATAACCTTCCAACACAAATAGTACTTACTTTTACTCCCACTTGAATGGGCCCCGTGAAGTGCCTAATACCAGGAAACAGGCTCTCAAAAGAGACACAAGAGAAGCATAAAATGTGGCTTCTCAACCACTCTTTGACTCAACCATATTTTGGGGAAAACCTATTATAAAGAGTTTAGTTGATGGAACATTAATGAGCAGCCACAATACTAGCACTGAGGCACACTTATACCCATTTCCCAGACGAGGAAACTCAGGCTCAGAGAGAACTGTTCTTTATTCAAGGCTGCACAGCTAGCAAGTGCAGAGCCAGGATTCCCACCTAATCTGGCAGCGTCCAAAGCTTGTGAGAGTCACAGACCAGGCCGTACCCTGGGAACAGCTAGAGAGAAAGAGTGTAAGTAACTAATGTCCTTTTAAACAGGCCAATGGCTTTATGGAAAGAAAAACAAAAAGAATGGAAAGAACAGCCCAACAGACCCATGCTGACGTTCCCGCTGCTTAGATGACAGGGGTCCTGACTCACCTGTGGCACTACTGGGGCGCGGCCATGACCTAGGACAGAAAAGAGAAACAACGTGAGTATCAGCTGCCCGGAGTTTGCCAACCTCCCCCACAGGAGTGGGCAGTCATCAAACGCTGCTTTACCAATCAACCTATGAAATTCCTTTATGTTTGTGTTATTATAGACCTGAAGTAACATTTTTTATAGAGAATAGAGAAAATAGAAAAAAAGCATGGAGAAGAAAATAAAAACCAACACCACAGGTGATATTTTGGTGACTTTCATGTACATACATGTATATGTGTATGAAGATGTATGCATACATTTCAACATAGGTATGTATAAAAATAATACAAAAGAATGCATAGGATTCTAATGTTATACATACATTCTATATCTTTAAATATTATTCAAAAATATTATATTTACTGGCTAAATGATATTTTGGAGGGGGCATTTAGGTCTTGCTAGTTTTGGTTTTGTAAATAATGTTGTAATGTGCATTTATTCTTGCATTTTAAATCTCATCTCTGAAAATTTCTATGGAGAGACTTTATCAACCGCAATGAAGGGGTCAGATAATGTGAGCATTCTAGTCCCTGTGTTGCATATTGCTCAGTTGCTTTCTGGATGGATTAAGTCAATTCATGTTAATTTATATTCTTGTTCATAGAGTGTGAAGTGACTGTCTCTCTACATCTCACCACCGTTAAATCCATACTTTAAAACCACACTGCCTACTTGCTACCTGGTTCCTTGTTTTACCCATTTCATTTCCTTGATGTCTAGTAAGATTGAATTTTTTTTTCCAAAAGGTTTTGGGCCATTTGCTTTTCTTCTTTGGTAAGTTATCTATACATGTCTTTGCCCATTTTCTGACAAGGTCTTTGCAGAGCCACAGTGTTCACCCTTGGATGGTATGCTTTTGGAAGCATGTTTGCCCTAGATTTTGGGCAGTGATATGAAAAGCCCCCAAGGCAATGGAAAGCTCCAAAGGATGCTGCTTCCTGGACTGACTTGTTTGTGTCTTTAATAATCCCTGGCCCTTGCATTACACCTTTCCTCCGAGGCTCTCAAAGTGCGTCACAGGAGCAATTAACTGAGCATCGCAACACACATCAGGTGTAAATATTTATGAGGCCTATTTGGTGGCTGGGACACTGGGCACAGAATGGCTAAGCAGTGAGATGTTAGTAACCAGGAGACCCCAGTTAACCAGTTTGGCTTCCAGCCTACTTTGTTGCCTTCTGTTCACCATATTCATCCTCAGAATGACCCTGTGGGGCAACTGTTATTGCCTCAACTTCACAGAAGAGGAAACGAGGCATTTGGAAAGCTCAGAACTTGTTCAGTCCACAGAGCCACTAAAAGTGAGGGAGTTGGCACCAGCCTCTCTGCCTCCTGAATCCTTGCTGTTTCCACTGCCCCGTGCCTGTAGGAAGTGGCCAGTCAGGCTTTGGAGGCACCATGCAGCTGTGGCCTCAGAGTCCTTGTGGTTAGCAGTTGGCGTCCTTTCAAGTTGCCTGAGATTCTGCAGAAATTAACAGTAAATCAGCCAGTGAGGAGCAAATCATTTATCTTGGGCCCGAGAGCTCTCTCTTGACACTTTAAACATATGGTCTCTTCCCTGGCATCTTGGTCTTTGATTAAGGCCTCAAAAGGCTCCTCAGACTTGTAACTTATGACACATGAAGTAAAAATGATATGTTTTTGTGATTGTGTACAGCGAGCTTAATGTGAGTGTGGCAAGTCATCCCATTGATCGGAGGCAGCCATTCCAACACAGACAGCATGCAAATCCAAGCCCAGGGATTCTCAATGAAAAGGCAAACTCTTTCTGGGATCCTAGAAAGAACTTTGGCTTTTAAATTAGGGTTCTGGTCTTCTTCTGACCTTGGCCTCATCTGGATTTTAGAATCAAAGACTTAGTGCTAGAAATAATATTGCATATGCTTCCTTGTTGTCCAACTCATTAGTTTTCTAAATGGGAGAACTGGGGCCCAGAGTTGCTAGAGCATCATCCCAAGTCTCCGACTCTTGAAGGCAGAACTAAGGTCTTTTGACAACTAAAAAGAGTGGAACCAAAGAGAAAAGAGAAGTGTTTTTGAGCACCTATTCAGGCACTGTGGTAGGTTCAACTATGGTTGGTGGGCATTTTATTATTATGGGCCAGTTCAACCCATTTATTTACATTAATTTTCACAATTTATTTATTTTTTCCAATTCAACTTTTTTAATTAATTTTTTTTAACATACAAAAAGCTGTACATAGTTAATGTCTACAACTTGATGAGTTTGGAGATAAGTATAAACCTGTGAATGGATAAATATGTGATACCACTTTTATGATAAATCTGAAATAGTCAAACTCATAGAAGCAAAGTGGAAAGGTGGTTGCCAAGGGCTGGGGGGGAGGAAGAAAGGAGGAGGTATTAGTCAAAGGATACAAAGTTTTGGTTATACAAGATAAATAGGTCCTATAGATCTACTGGGCAGCATAGTTAACACACACATATATATATATAGTTAACAATACCTTATTGTATACTTAAAATTATGCAAGAGGGTAAATCTTATGTTATGTTCTTATCATACACACATACATATAATAAAGAAAGAGGGAAGGAGGCAACTTTTGGAGGTGATAGGTAGGTTTATGGCATAGATTTTGGCTGCTGGGCATTTCCAGCTCCACTCTGCAGATGCAGCTAAAACTTAGAAGGGTTGAGCAACTTGCCTGAAGTAGCACAGCAAGGAATTGGCAGAGCTGGGATTTGTCCAACTCTAAATCCCTTCTTATTTACAAGCCTGAAGACTGCAGAGTTCTCCGCATCTGGGAGCTTCCTCCCAATTGTCAAGGCTGTCTGAAAGTGGCTTATCTGATCCTGTTTGCCTCTCAGCGGGCCCGACGGATGGTGTTCATTCATATGTCACATCCTCTGGGATTATGCACCCTAGGGCTCTCCTTGCGTCAATGCAAGCCAAGCGAATTAGCAGAGGAAGCATCAGCAAAACAGGGAACGGTGTTGTTATTCCAGCTGAGCCTGCTGCTGTGAGCCAGAGCTGGAGAAACAAAAGGGGGAGGGGGCAGGGGAAGATGGGAACCAGCCGCCTAGGGCCCAGGAGGTGTCCCCAACACCACAGTTTTGGCTGGCTGGAGTACGGACATTGTCTCCACACTAGCAGCGAACAAGCTTTCTGAAAAGGCTCCTGTGTTAACACTCTGCAGCTTCACAGCCTAGGGTGATTAATGAAAGATGTTGCTAGCAAACTTCATGGAGATTTGATGTGCTCTATCTGTGCTCAAGCAAGGCCCATGTGTTAGCAAGCTGTCTCTTGCCAGGGAATTACAAGGATGCACCCCAGCTTCCTTTCATCAGCATCAACAACACGGCCACGTGCGAACGGGCCACAGCTATATGGTATTATGGCTTGGCAGCCACGCTTCTACCCTCCTTACCCCTGCTCCCTTCTACATCTGGGCCTCCTTTGTATTTCTGAAGTGTATAGGCAGGTGTCAACACTGTGGCAAGTGAGTTTACAGAATAGGAAACGAACAAGGCTGACCCTCGGAGGTCTGTGGTTTTCAATATTTAAAGCTCATTACAAATACAGATTTTTAATTCTGGATTATTTTTAATTTTTAATACTTTTAAATAATTTAATATGTTTAATACTTTTTAAGGGACACTAAAGTAAACTCATTTTCTCTCCTGCCGCCTGGTAGAACTGGACTTGATGAAGGAGGCGGGGTGTCCTTGCTACTTATCCATGGGAACAAAGTTTGGATGGTGTGTTGTTCTGGTCCCATAGAGACGGGATTTGGCCCTGTCTCCAGGGTCAAGCTCCTGGCATGGAGACAAATAACTCATCGGCCCCTCGAGTGTGGTGTGTGGTCCTCTCTGGGTCTCCCCAGGCACTGACTACTGGTCCAGAGTTCGGCAGCAAAACCCTTGGGAAATGATCAGGGTGATTTCACACTGTCAGCCTTTTCTCTTCCCCAAACCTCCATGATCACCTGGCTCAGCTCCACATTTCATTTTAAATTCTGCCCTGGAAATTAAAAGGCTACTCTAGAATAAAATTCCCTAATTTTTGAAAGACAATTGATATTTCTAAGAGTCACTAACCTCATTTTTAATATAATCCTTGAGAGAAATGAAGAAGGATCCAAAGTTTCTAAATTCATTCCCTTCTTCTCTCTATTTGAATGGATTGCATCGGGAACTGAGCACTTTACAAAAATGATTTTACCCAGACCTCATAGCAATTCTTGGTGAAAAGCATCTTTATCTCAATTTTAGGGCTATGATAGAATACTACTAGCACCAAGTGGACATTACAGACTATGAACTAACCCTTTCATTTTACAGATGGGTTGACTGAGGTTGGCCCCTGGGAGTCAGCCTGTCTGATGGTAGATCTCAACTTCCTTCCTCTCCACCAACCAGAGGTGGAGGGTTCTCATCAGGGAGCTGTGGGGCTAAGGTTTGGAAATGCACAGTGTGCTCAGAGAGTAGGGAACCTTGGGGGATGAACTAGCAAGGCCTGCGTCATCCTGGAGGCAGCGTGGAGCTTTGCCGGGCATATGGTAAAGGATGCTTAAAACTGCATCTCAGAAAAGTAATGTAGGAACACACAGGATTGATAGGGGAGGGAAGGACTGGGCTTTATGAAGTCCAGAGGAAAGGTAGTGATGACCTGGACAGTGTTTTCCTTGCTTCCCAAGTGGCCACCAAAGCCCTCCTCTCGTCACCTGGGTGGGTACATCCCTGGCACCTGTGTCACTGAGCTCACACTCACATAACTAGAACAGAGCACAACTTGAATTCTCAGACTTCCAAAAAGGGAGGCCCGGTGCTAATGAAGTGCCTAGAGCATGTGCACACCAATGTGTTGCTGAATGAGCATGAATGAGTGAAGGCCACACACACATGCACAGAGAAGCACAGAACAGAGGAGCATCCCCAGAGTGAGGCGGCCTAGAGATGCCCTGCCCACCCGTCTGGGTCTGTATGTGGACCTGTCCTATCCCAACAAGGCCAATGGAGTGCCCAGCATGTAGTAGGAACCTACTCAGTGTGTGTACACAAATGCCACTTAAATTCACCATGGAATAAATTGTATGTTTTTGTTACAGATTACAGATTGGAGAGTATTTCCCAACTGCACATTACTTTGAAGCAATTCACCCCAAGGTGGAATCAGGCCAAGGTTCATATTTAATAAGTGAATAAATGGTTTCATTCTTTCTTAAAGACATTCCCAATTAGTTGCAAGAACCCTCTTCTTATCTATTTTATTTTTATAAAAATATTTGGGGCATGCAACTCCCTGAAGGGATCTTGAGGAAAACTCTGGAAGTGTTTGGTACCACCTAGAACTGCCATAAAGCTCACACCCCCCACAAAGGGCCGTCTTGGCTGCATGAGGCCCAGCCCCACCCCCACGTCCTCAGGAAGTTGCCCTGCCAGGGCCCACATGGCCTCCTCCTTCCTCTGAGCTCCTGTGGCATTTCTTGCTCTACTAATATACTTAATAAAGCTAGAAGGTGGTATATAATGATGTAATTATTAACTTATTATTTAAATCTCACACTGTTACACCTTACTTGTGTATTTTTTTTCTTTTCGTAACTAGATTTTAAGTTCTTTGAGGACAGAAAACATGTCTTTGTAAGCTATAATCTCTCTCATATAAGTTGTTAATGCTCCTGACAAATATTAAAAAATGGAAACAAAAATATTTGACATCTTAATGGGTTCTGCAGCAGACAAGAGTAACAGGATGATTTGCCATGCCTCATTTAGCCTAGGTGGGCAGAACAACTCCTGAGCCCGAAATCTCCTCCACCCTCTCTCTGACCCTCCCTTACTTGGTCTCTGTCTTCTATCTGTTCTTCTCTCCATCCTTCTTCCCTGTTTAGGTTCCTTTTCTCATCTATTTAAGTGTCTAGTAAGTTTCAGGCACTGTATGAGGCTCTGGGTATAATACAAGCTAACAACATCCTGGAGTATCAACACCATAAAACCCTAGTGGGTCCTGACTTTATTTTCCCTTCTTCCTCCCCTCCCTTCAGCAAATGTTTATCAAGCATCTACTATGTAGGAGCCCCTGTGGACAATTACAGGAAAGCAGGTGGAGGAACACGCTGCATTTGATGCGTCCTCTGTGAAAGAACCTCAAGCCTGCCATAAAGCTCCCTGCTTGTGAGATCTTTCGGGAGGACACTCTGCCTTCTGCATAGCAAGGAGGGCCAGAGCAACAGATCTCTCAGCCTTACGGAGTCCCAGGGCAGTGGAAGAGCAGATGGGGCAAGACCAGAGCGGTCAGGAGAGCAGACAGGCAGCAGTGGCCGTCGGACTCCCGGGCTCGCGTGGCTGGAGGGGCCCAGGAGAGGGCCTCCTTGTGCATGGAATGGAAGAGGGCTCCTGTCTCTAAAGGATGAGGACTGCCTCTCATGGGCCCCGAGAAATTACAGCCACCTGCACCTTGTCCCTCTGGAATGAACTATTGCTGCAGGCACTAGTGGTGGAAGGGAAAACAAAATCTACAGTCAGTCAGGTGATGAATTGGGAAGGGCCTGGATACGGAAAGTGTGGACGGCACTGCTAGTACCAACGCTGCTAAGAGTGGAGTAGGAAAAGGAGAATCGCACTTGGAACACAAAGACACGGATCGGAACCTTGGCTCTGCTACTCACTAAAGTGTGGATGTGGCCAGCCCTTCACCTCCCTGATCCTATGCCCCTCGTGTTCCCATAGGGCCTGCGTCTGTTTCAGCTCCAGCGCAGGGCATGGCCTTCTGATCTGTTATATACAGCATTTTATGGTTCCACACCCACTCTCCTGCCCCTGCTGCAGACAGCGTGTCCTGATGGCGGGGGCTGTCTTGTTCATCTTTGATTTTCCCAGTGCTCAGCACAGTGACCTTAAGGAGACTCATGGAGGGGGTCAGACATTCCCCAGTGGGGACAACAGCTCTGACACCCACCATCTCCCTTCCCCATCTTCTCTCTTCTTCCCTCCATCCCACTTACTGTCCCTCAGCCGGTGGGGGCAGAGCAGGATGCGAGCCCAGAGGCCTCTCACCCAGCTCCAAAGCTTGCACTTACGGTAATAATGCTTCCAGCTGAAGCTTTCAAACTCCAGCGGCATCATACTCTACCAGGAGGGCTTGTTCAAACACAGGTGCCAGCTCCAGCACTTGTATTTCTGATGCTGTAGGTTGGAGTTTGGGAATCTGCATTTCCAAGCTCCTGGGCAATGCTGATGCTGCTGGACCCAGGTCCAACTCTACAAAGCACTGCTGTGTCAGAGACGTGGCTGTGCTTTTCAGGAGTGCAATGCACACACCCCTTCTTCCTAGGGAGGGACTGTCAACATGAGCTATTAGTGACTCACAGAAATAGAAATCTAAATTCATATATATATATATATATATAGATAGATAGATATGAATGTTTTGATCACTTAGAACCCGGAAGTAGCACTTGATTTGAAGTCAGACTCTGAATTCAAGTCCAGCTGTTACTACTTGCTAGCTCTGTGATGGTGACCAAAGCATGTAACCTCTCTCAGACGATTTTTCTTTACCTGTAAGTGGGAACAATAATAACTACTTCAAAGCATTGTTGTGAAGACTGGATGCCAAAGTTCCTTTCACAGTGTCTGGTACATAGTAGGTGCTCAATTATTGATTTGAGTTTGGACTTAATTGGAAAAGATCCATGGCTACATTTCTGCCTCAATATACATGGGAAACAGTATAAAATAGAAGTGGGTATAGGGATTTAGTCAGATGAATTCCATGGGACATTATAGGATACCTTCATCTCAGTATCTACACAGATCATGGGTAACGAACGTGGATGTGGTATGTGTTCTTCTCGGAGAACCTCGGGGGCCGTATCTTCTGGGTGAGCCCAGCACCCAGTGTTTCACTTTGTGTGGTACCAGGAGGTCAATGCCTGTTAGAGCTTGGGGGTGGCTGGGTTGGGGGTGGGACAGCCCTTCTGCACCTGCCGGGAGAGTTAACATGAGGGCAGTGGCATGGAGCACCAGGGGCATGGTCTATATTATTTAATAGTAATAATAATCATGTCTACCATTTACTATACCACAACGAGCTATTTAGCCTCGGGGGAGGTTATCTACCCCATCTGGGCTGCATACTTCTCTTCTGTAAAGGGAGATTAATAAGCATGTGATTGTTGGGATCCTATGAGAGCTGCACATGAAGCTCTTAGAACAGCACCCAGCACCTAGTGAGCACTCAGTGACTATTAGCCTCTGTTATTTATTGAGAACCTACTATGTTCCAGGCACACTACAGAGGTCATTCATTTGTTTTCCAAACACTGGCCCTGCTATAGGTTCAGGGGACTCAGTGGTGGGCAAGAGAGTCTACTGTTTCAAACACATTTCTAAAGCGCGAGGAGCTGGACCGGAAGGCTTCATTCAGGTCGGCCGAGACTGAAATCTGGGCCCTGTGAACTCATTCTGCACTGCAAAGCTGCCCATCAGTATCTTCCTTCTTACCTTCCTTGCTAAATGCTGGTGATTACAATTTCTGTGGGAATGAATACATGGGCTTAATAGTTGTTAAAGGCAGATAGTAGACCCAAATATGTAGTTTTCAGACATTTTAACTTGTTTTGTATATCCCAAATACTAATTTATATTCATATAATACTTTCATTATAAAATATACAGTGGTATAGAGATTTGTATGTATATGGGATTTTTAAAAAATTTGGGTTTATAGACGGTTTGGAACAGGTTGTGGGAACATCTTCTGCTGCTCTTTTTAATATATCTCGAGCTATGACATGTTCTGAAATAGTTCACTTTGGAAAAAAGCACTTCTCTTCTCCTTCGGTCTTTTTTCCCCCAAATGTAACTGTAAATGTTACTCTGATGTATGTAATTGCTTCAACCCACCCCATTTGAAAGAAGGCTTCCAACCCTTCCATCTCGCATCTCTTGCTATTGTCAAGAAATAAGAAAAATGGACTTACAATGCATTATTCAAATGTATTTAATGTAAACATTAAAGAAATCTGAGAATAGCCACAAATTTTCCTTTGCTTAAAGTGGTTTTGAAAAATACCTCAAGTACTCTGTCTTATGGGCATTCATTCACTCTGCTTAGGGAAAATACTTATTCTAGCACATCTTAGGATCCCAAGACTGCTCATAGTGTCTGGCACATAGGAGGGACTGAAGGATGTTTGGTGGATTGACCTCAGCGGAACTAAATTGGGATGTGAGAATGGTGTAACTCATGGGGACCCTTGGCTCTCTCTGAGGGCTTGGCCAGGGGGTGCTGGCTGGGTGCAGGAAAGACCTCTCAAGCATTCTGAGCATCAGGAGGTCCCCCAGGGTCAGTCCATTGGTCAGTGCAGCTCAATGCAGAACTGAATTTGACTTCAGGCTTAGTCTCTTGTCGGTAATTGAATCAAGTTAGCACTCAGTTCTGATTTTGACTAGTCTGTGAGTCCCTTGAGGGTATGGCTTTGTCTTTTGTCTCTGTGTTATTAGTAGCCTGTGCAAGTCTTGATGCCATAACTGCTTCTTAAATGATTTGCTCAACTGAAGGACAAAGAAAAAGGACTATGTGGGCACTTGGCTCTCTCTTGCCTACTTGCCGTGAGATTCTGTGGTGGACTCGTGGCCTGATCCACGAAGTCACTTCAATCATTCGCTGGCAGAGGAACAGACACCTCCCGCTCAGTGGCTCCCTCCTGGGCTGTTTAGAGACCCGGGTGGTTGGTGGGAATAGGTCTGGCCTGCAAAGTTGGGGAGGCTGGGGACTTCCCGGCCTAGGTCTGCATCACACACCTGCTGGCGTTCAAGCCCCATCAAGTCTCTTCTCCTGCCCCGCGGTCTCTGTGTGACCTCTAAGATTGCTTCCACCAAGGCCATTCTGTCACATTAACATTTTCTGTGTGTGTCAAATGTCAACGTGTTTGTGTGTGATGGTCAGTTTGCCACAGAATTAAAGTTTGTACTGCCCTATTAATAAACAAATAAATATTCTGACCTATTTTTCAGCAGAGTGAAGTTCTGGAGTTTCAAATTACTGGGTCCTTCTTTTGGTGTCCTTCCATTGCCCCTGGGATGAAAGAAAATAGATTATAGCTGGGAAAGAGCAAGAAGCTAGGAAGAAAAATTAATTAAGTGCATTCATTCATAGAAACAACCACACAGTCAGATTTAAATAATTACATATCACGCATAATTCTGAATCTCTCTTTGCATTTCCACTGGGGTTTAAAAAAATCTGTGTTTAAAGTAATTCAATTACTTAATTTTTTTTAAATGTAAGAGCTTTATTTTATAGGGGACAGCAGGGTGGGGAGGAAGAAGCATCCCACTCAACAAGAGTATGTGGGCTGCCTCTCCCACAACAGCAGGGTGACCTTGGCACCTTCCTTAAGCTCCACCAGTATCTGTCTTATCTGTAAAATGAAGAGCATGATACTTTTGCCACATGGTTGATGAGATGCTGTTAAGATATTGAAGGGACAGCAACCGTGAGTCAGGTAATGTTCTGGATGCTTATCTGTGTTAGTTGAGTGTTTGGCAAATGTTATCCAATGTAGGAAGGCAGACTATTTAGCAAGAGCAACTCTGATTCAAGTAATATTTATTGAACTCCCATATAATTTAGCCACTTTGCTAAGGCACTTTCTATGAAGAGATTAAATTATTTCACATTGAGTTAATATGTTAACATTCATTAAATACATTCACTATTATCAACCATCATTGTTATGCATCCCTAGTTCATTTAATTAGCCAAGTTTAACATACTTTCTTTTCTTTTCTCTTCGTGAGCTCTACCAAACACTGACTGGTGACGTTTTTCCTCCACAAGTGCTCCTTGGTGACTACCTCGTTGGCTCGTCTAACTTCATCATCCTTCCTGTTCTCACCGCGTGAGCCAGACTTGCCTCTTCTTGGTCCTTGGAAACTTCTCTATTGCTTCCCACAGGGCTCCTTGAGGTTCTCTTCCCTCTTTCTCGTCCAGCTTGTCTTTCTTCTTCCCGTTAACCGCAAGTCCCACTTCTGAGTTCAGCTCGAGTGCCACTTTCTCAGAGAACCCTTCCCGACCTCTCAGACTGGCTCCTTCTCAGCGCTCCTCTGAATTTTAATTTTATGTCTGTTTTAACTTGTAGCTTGTGTGCACGTCTGACAAGACTGTTGAACTGCAACTCCGAGAGAGCAGAGATTGGCAGGACTTGGCGTCCTCGGAGCCCGGGTCAGTGCCTGGCCCACAGTGGAGCTCGGTGCACACGCGTGAATGTGCACACTACTAAAGGACTCCGGGAGATGCCTCACGATGACCTGAGCCTCTCTCTCTATTTTGTGTATAGCCCATAGGATACAACATGATTAACAGAAACAAAAATCAGTGAGTTGTTTGGATATACTTTGCCCCTGTGGAAATGGACCATTTAGAAAGATGATGACACTATTTCATTATTAGTCATTCTACTTTTTCCATTATTTAATTATTTCAAAATGATTTAATTATCGCATTATTCCATGTATTTCATTACTCATTGTTTTTCTGTTTTCTGTCTGGGCAGAGCTTTGTTCATAAATCTATATCTGTGCCCTGACTTCTCTTCTACGTCTGGACATGAGCATCAAACTATTTTCTAGGCCCTTCTCACTGGTGTTCTTTCCACACACTCAGACCCTTTTCCTAGCAAAAAGTTCCACTGCTCACAAAGTCTGCAAACCAGCAGGCTGGGAGCCAACCTTGGGTTTTCTCTTTCCTGCCTCCGTCCTTACCACCTCCCTGACCTGTCGCCGGATCCCTGCAATCAAATTCCCCCAAAGCCTCTCGACTCTGTCCCTTCCTCTTTTCTCCCATAACCGCTCCTCAGTCTTAGGTTTGCTTTCAGTATCTGGCTTCACACATCAACCCTCTAATTGTTGTCTTGGCCTCCTGGGCTCCAATCCCTCCACTAACCTGTGCCAAGATAGACCTTTCTATGTAGCAGAATATGATCAAGTCACCTCCCCGCTTGAAAATCCTCACCAGTTCTCCATTCTGCAGGGTAAAACCCAAACCCTTAAGCACAACAGCCATGATTCCTGCCCCAGTGGTCTCGAATCCCAGTTCTTTTGTTGCGTCCTCATTTCTGGCTACTGTCTCCCTGCCGGGCCCCCCCACGGTGGCCTCTGGGCCATGCTTTTTTTTTTTTTTTCTTTCATGTTTTCAGATCATTGGTCAGATCATTCTTTTTGCCTCCTTTGGATCTGGAGAAATACTTTCCACTTTTCACGGTCAAGTTCAAATATTGCTTCCCTGTGAGTTCTTCCCTAGTGCTTCCTCTCGGAGTCCCTTTAGTACCGCTGCACACCTCGGTTTTGCCATTCACTCCAGCTGTTCACGAGTCCGTTCATTCATTTCCTCAATGGATAGTCATTGGGCCTATTCTGTGCTAGGCAATGCGCTAGGCAATGGGAAACAGAAATTAAAGAGGACAGATGAAGCCTGCCTCATAGCTGTTATTGTATTTGGGGAGATGGGCCATACACATGTAAACAATACGCTTTATCATGCGGCCCTCTACGTGTCTATGTATGTGTTCATGTTCCCTCCTAGTGGGAGCCCTGCGAGGGTGGGTCCCATGCTGGGCATCTATTTTTCTTCCAGAACACTGGCTAACTGACCCCTTCATGCTCACAGGAATGTTTGTAAGATAGTGAATAGATACACAAATAACAAATAAGACAAATGGCCTGCCAGTCCAGGTTCACACACAGTAGTGGACCATATAGTTGATTGTGTAGGGCCCTTGGAAGCTCTCTGATGCCAGGGGAATTCTGACCTATTCCTTCCCTGAGAAGGAGCCCTCAGTTTCATCATATCTCTGGGTTATGGGCATGATTTGTGTGCTCTGACAGCCCATGTAACGTTTGCCTGAATGGCTTTAACCAGTCCAACGTTAGGAGGGCAGGAAAGGCTCTGGGAATTCCCTCCATCTCTTCCTGGGTCCCTCAGGAACCCAACAGCCTGGGAGCTACCTCTGACCTTTCTAGGTGATCAATTTTAGCCTTTTTAACTTTAAGAAGAGAGTTGAGCTCTCTTTTTATTTCATTTTTACAGCAACCCTTAGTAGTATTAAATGGGCAGGCATCCTTCTCAGCTCTGTGCTACAGACAAGGAACCAGGAGCCCGAGAGTGGAGATTTGGTTTCTGGTGACCAGGCTGGGTTGGTGGCAGAGCCAGGGCTACAGGTCCCCAATCTCCTGCCCAGTGTGTGTCAGCTGTGCTGCAGGGGACGCCAGAGCACGTGATTGCTGGCTGCTCAGGGCTGGGTTTGGCTGACAGCAGCTGAGGAACCCCTGAGAGAATGGGTGGGGGGTAGGGAGAATGGAGCATGGGGAGGAGGACCTCTTCTTCCTGCAGGGGAAATATTAACAAAGCTGTCAAATACACAGCCATCTACCTGGACAGTGAGTAGTTAAAGTCTGTTTTAAAAATACTTACAAAGAACAACATGCATTAGCAGGTTTCCTCCTACCAGGTCTCCCTGCTGTAAATCATTTCTTAGAGTTTAGATTTTAGAGACACTTTTTAAAAATATACAAAACGTTTACACTTTTTAAAAATGTTGAAAGAATGACAGTCTCAGCCCATCACAGAAAGTGTTATTAAAGAGTGTTAATAATAATAGCTCAAAATTGCATATTTTGCATTGCATTGAGACCTGACCTTGGAAGGGGATGCTCAACATTCCCAAGTTAGCCACGGCACTTGGGGATAACAGTGCTATTTACCACAGTCTTGTAAGTAGATGCGCATCATTTTACAAGACCTCAAACATTTGGGACCAGCAGTCCTTTCTGTGGGCAGCTCAGCCCATCCCACCCATGTAGTAAAATAAATTAAATCAGTATTTTTTTTAACCGCTGATCTATTAGTTTGTCACCGACTCTGGTAGAGTGTCCTCCAGGAAAGCAACACAGGCTAATTTATTCCACAGAGAACTCAGCACATCTAAGAAAAATTGGAAGTGCCACAGGCTTGTGGGGAAACTGAGGCACCGAGAGTCTGTGGGTCAGCCAATGAATTGTTCTTGCAATCACTTCACATTCTGCCAAAACAGAGCACATCACCCCGCTGTCCAGTCTGTCTTCTTGAGTATCCTCCCAGCTCTTCAGGGTCAACACTTTTTAGCCACCCTAGATTTCCTTTCCCCATTCTGTGTTGCCCACCTGCATGACCAGCCAGTAAAACCCATCAGGTCCTCCCCAATGCGTGTTCTAGCTCCACCCCTTTCTCATTGCCTGTGAAACTGCTCCCTGCAGACCCTCATTACTTGTCGTGTAGATCTAATGGAAGCCGGTGCAGTGTAGTTGAATCAGTGCGTACTGACTGTAGTGGGTTGAATGGTGGGTACCAAAGTATATGGAGCCTGTGCATGTGACCTTGTTTGGAAAAAGGGTCTTTGACAATATAATTAAACTATGGATCTTGAGACAGGAACACCTTGAATTAAAGTGGGCCCTAAATCCAATAGCAGCTGTCCTTCTAAGAGAAGAGAAGAGGAGAAAACAGAGGAGAAAAGGCTGTGTGAAGCCCACGTGAAGACCCGTGTGAAGACAGAGGCAGGGATTGCACTGATGCTGTCACAAGTCGAGGAACACATGGAGCCACTCAAAGCCGGAAGGGGCAAGGGGGGATTCTTCCCTAGAGGCTTTGGAGGGAGCACTGCCCACCCTACACTTTGATTTCAGACTTCTGGGCTCCAGAACTGTGAGTGAATAAATCTCTATTGTTTTAAGCCAGTAAGTTTGTGGCAATTTTTTATAGCAGCCACAGGAAACTAATACACTGAACATCTCACCTGTCCCATGGGACAGAAAATGAATCAGACCCACATCCAAACCTGGGCAATGCAATAGATGCAATGATAAAAACAAAAAAACAAAAACAAACAAACTAACAAGCCTCAAAACAAAAATTCTATTTGTCCCTGGTGAGTAGATATGCCATAGGAAACCCGAGTGAAAGGGACATAATGGGACATAATGGACCTTCCTCTGCCGGGGAGGGGCCTCATGCTGAGAGTGCAGGAGGGGCTTCCGGAGAAGGAGGCTGCCCCAGAGTATAGCCTTTCCTCCATGTGTGGGTCCAACACTTTCTGCCTCCGCAAGGTCCGAAGAACAGAAGGGAGATCAAGACAGGAAGTGGAAAAGAGAAGAGAGAGGGGAAGGTCCCATAACGTGCAGGGACTGGATGTGGCTCCTGCCCTCCGTCCCCTGCACTCCCCCCACCGCCCTTCAGTCAACTTTGCACTTTCTCCAATCCGTCCGCCGTGTTGCTGCCAGGATCCGCATTCCAAAATCCAGTGTTTCCACTGCCAGGGTTCACCATCTGTCTCTGGAGCATGGAGCACAGGCCGTGCATGCTCTGGTCCCTGACACTGTCTCCTCTCTGTCCCTGCGGCCCCCACTTTGCCCCAGAGGGCAGCCAGCGTGGACAGTTAGCCTGTCCCCGAAAGGGCCTGATTCCTCCAATCTGTCTGTAAGCAGCGAAAGCAGCATAAGTCACACCCCCCACGCCCTGCAACGTCTGCCATGAAAAAGTCCACAGATGAACACCGAATGCAAACTTCCTCGTTCCAGACCCATCTCATCTGATCCTCTCAGTAACTGAGTGTGGAGAGAGCTGAAGTAACCGCCCACATCTCTCAGTGAAAAAACGACTTTTACTGATGGGGCCCCAGTTCTTAGAACAGGGCCCCACCCACAGGAAGGGGTCGACACGGATTGGTGTGAAATGTCGGAGCTGAACTTGAATACAAGATCTGGCCAACACCACGGTCCTGAGAAGAAGCCTGGGTTTGAAATCAGTCCCTAAAACAAATGGTAGTGGACTAATTCACCTGTGAAAGATACTACTGTCACAGTATCTTACTTGGTATGTGTCGACCACTATTCTCAATTATTCCTATTGACAGCGTGATGGTTTAGCATTTACCTGCAGCTGCACAGCTGTAAGTGTAGAGTGGCATTCAATATCAGGCCAGTGTGCCCCAAAGACCATTGCTTTCTGTGGTATCATGCTGGGTTTCACAGAAATGAAGTGTCCAGGATCCCAGATTTACCCTAGGGATTATACCCCGTCCTTTGTACACGGTTGCCTTCCCACGCAGGTGAGCTCTGAGCCACAGCAGATCTGTCTTATCATATTGTCTGGCAATACAGGTTTTCAAAGCACTTATCAAAATATAATCAAAGCCAGAAAGCCAGGGTTGGAGCCAATCATTACAACACATCTTCTTATCTGTGCTTCCCAGGGACTCTTTAATAGCATCATTTCGCACTGGGGGTGTTTGGGTTTTGCTATATTTTGAGAACGTTGTGAGGATTAAATGAGATAATGCATATGCAAAACGCTTAGAATGGTGCTTGGAATAGAAGGAGTTCTCAGCAAATATTTAGGCTGGAAATCTTTATCAAAATTAATTCAACAACACATTTTTCTGCCCTTAGTGCTAAGTATGGGCTAGGACTTGTTCTCAGTGCTCAGGATATATCAGGGAACAAAACAAAGATTCCTACTTCCCACGGAATAAAGTGGAAGAGGACCTCATCCAGGGAACAGAGCAGGCCAACACCAACAGCACACAGGATGAATCGGGACTGTGTGTGGTGATAAGGTGCTCTGAAGCACAGCAGAGCATGTGGGGGCATCAGAGCGCCTGGGCTGGGTAGGCAGGTGTGAATATTCCATGGTGTAGTCAAGGCAGGCCTTACCAAAAAGGTGAGGGCAGAGAAAAGGCACTGGGCACATCAGCTATGGGGTGTCTGCAGGAAAGGCTCAAAGGTAAGAACTTGGCTAAGTAGTTGAGTCAAGGTAAGGAGGCCCACATGGCTGAACTGGGGTGAGTGCAGGGATGGATTGGGAAGACACTCCATGAGCTTTTGAGGGGATCAAGGCAGAAATGGTGAGGCCCTGTGGTCATTGAGAGGCTTTAGACTTAGCCTCCAAATAAATGTGAAGCCATGGCAGGGCCTCAGACAGAGGAACACTATGATGTCAGTTATGATTCAGTTGTCTTCTGACTGCTGTCTGGAGAATAGATACAGTGTCGAGGGATAAAATGGAAGCAGAGAGGCCCTTTGGGATGCTACTGTGGTGCTCTAAGCAGGAGATAATGCTAGCTAGGACCGGGGTGGGAGCAGGGGAGGTGTTATTATCACAGTAACAATAGTGGAGACTGTGGCAGTCTACACTCTACATCACCTCTCCCAACTCCACCCACAGAGTTAATCTCTCTTTAATGTCTGCTCCTCTAGAAAGCATTAAAAAAGCAAGTTTTCCAACATTTCATGTTTTGCTGTGTTCTGTCCTGCATAGTTCATCTAACTACTTGGCTTTGTCTTTGACAGACTGCTGAAGAGGTTCCAGCCCCCCCTGGAGCATGGACCACACTGTGCCTAGGGTCCCAGAGGGAGCAGAGAGCCAGGGGCTGACCAAGTGCCCTGAATCTCAGGCCACCCTTGGTGGTGACCACCACACCAGCTGGAGAATGGGACAGCGACCTCTGACTCATGGTGTGTCTGCCCTCTCTGCACCAAAATTTCTCCAGCTGTAAAATAAGAATCCAGATAGTATGTGCACTGAGATTCTTCCAACTCAAACTTCAGTGGATTCAGTGATTAAATTTCCCACTCCCCTGCAGATGTTTGGGTGAGATGTCTGCATGGGGCCTACTGGTACTGCTGGTAGAGAATTTTTGTGAGATGCTAGACATCCTGGGTGTGTGGTAACTAGCACATTGATGAGTGCCTCAAATAATGGTAAACTATCATTATAGAGACACCAGGTGACCTGAGTATGTTAGATTTATCCACATAGAGCTCTGGCCCCCTTCAGGTAGAGCTGTAGTTGTCTTCCTTGGTTCTGTAGGTATTTAAGATGCCCTTGTGTTTCCAGGGACCCTGCTCGGTAGACTCCTGCCTTTCCTTTTCAGACAATTAAATATAATGGGCATTAAGAGCATGGGATTTGAAATTGGCTAAGTGGAAGTGTGTGTCTTTCGGCCTATGCAGTCTCTTTTCTTGCTAATCCTCAGACCAGCAGAATCACGCCAAAGCTAGCAGAATCCCAGGCACCCCTGGCCTTACTGAGCCAGAATCTGCATTATAATGAAAGGTCACGAGATCTGTGTGCACATTCAAGCTGGAGAAAGTTTATGTGATTGCTCTGGGATTCACTTTTCCCATCTGCAAAATAAAGTGGATGGGAACACTTCCTTCCCAGAACTGTTGTGAGGATCAAGAGAATTAATACATGAAAAGCCTTCTTGCTATTGCTTCCAATGAGTACCCTCTCTCCTGATCAGAGAGGTCATCTGGTCACTGTCAGTTCTAATGACAGAAATTAGAAGACTGATTAGTGGCCAGTGGAGTTCTCCATGCACCTGTACCAGGTGTAGACCCCCAGGACTTGTGATGGGCAGACGAGGGTGTGAGCTCATAGCTCCTGAGCAGGTATGCTGTCTTGTCACAGTGCTGCTCCCTTTATTGGCCCTTACAGGGATGCTACAATGAAGGTATAATCATCCCTTCTTTACAAGTAAGGAAATGCATCTCTGAGGTCAAACCACTTTCCCAAGGTCAACTAACTAGTAAATGGCAGTGTTCAGGTAAAGCCAGAAGCCTTTTAACAGAAAGTCAGCAATGAAGGAGGCATTCAACATCAGATCTGCATGGAGAGGAAGAAGGTGAGCAGTGGCTACCTTGGGTATCAGTGGTGTGCTGGAGCTGGCTTACACTGGCACAGCAGAGCTGATTTCTGCACCAAAATTTCAGGAATTTTTCACACCAGTTGTTAAACACAGTCATTATTAAAAATTAGATTATCTAAAATTACAATTGAAGAAATTATATTAAAGGCAAAGATAATACATACACAAAATGCATCACTTTCTAATTATTTTACTACATTTCACTATTATCTATGAACTTGATGTCATTTAAATCTATTGTGTCCCTATGGTGGAAATATGCTACTGTACGTCTGTCCTCATCACTCTCCATGTAGGATGCAACTTTGGTAGCCTGACATTGGCTGTAGTGGGAATATTTACACCACAGAAATTGGCACCTGCTACAAATCAGAGTTTGGTTTAATGCTTTATTGATTGATTAGACTTAAGAAAATAGTGGAGAAAATGTTAATAAAGCAGATTTAACTTAAAAGTGTGTCATGGCCAGAGCTGTAACAGTGAATAGCACAACTGGGGAGGTATTCTCCAGTATGCAAAGCTGTTTTCTGACTTAGCAAAGAAGTTGCTCACATCCCTGACAAACAAGTGAAGTTCTCATATTTCTTTGTTGTTTCACTTTTGTTTTACTCATTAACATAAAGGAAAATATCAAACAATATTGATGTCAAAGCTATACTTATTTGACAATTGCAACCATAGTTTTGCTAAAGCTGTAAGAGTTCAGCAAAAGTCAATGAAATCACTTTATGAGAATCAATTGGCTATATGGAATTTTCAATAAAGAGTACTGCCTATTTCACTATTATTTGTAAATTATATACTTTATGTCTTTTATATCGGTAAAATTTACAACAAGCTTGTGTACATATATCTGCATACACTTTTTTCCTCAGAGAGTTGTTGGTTAAGCAAAATTTGTTTATTAACTAAAATTGTGTTACGAAATTCACCAGAACACCACTGGCTAACCCGCCTTGAATCACTGCCAGTTACAGTGTCCTGTGGTAGAATGAGCTCAGATTGGGGGCCAGAAATGGCTAGTACATGGCACACCTAGGATTAAACCCTGAGTTTCTGGCCTAGGACAATGATTTCACTGCTCTCAGCCACATCTCTAAAGTGGGAACAATAATAATGCCTTAGCAGGTGTGCTGTGAGGCTAGGTACACAGTAAAAGTTAATTCTATTCTCCTTTCAACTACAGGAACACAAAAGGAACAGAATCCCATAGAACTTCCTCCTCTTTCTTATGCCTTCCTCCCTCCTTTACCCCAAAGTACATGTGAGCTAAGGGACCTCCTTTTCCCTTCCCTATATGCTAATGTCTTCAATATTTGTTTTGCTGTTCTCCAAGTTCAACTCCAGCATCTATCACTTATAACTGGAGGAGATGTAAGCCCAGGGAAAATCCAAGTTCAAGTATCCCTATCTCTTTCCCCATAAAAGAATTTTTGTTAGCAGGATTGATGTGAACAAAAGGGGAGACAACATTCAAAATCTTCTTATGAACTACAATGTGATATGTAATTGTAAGGTAGGAGTTTCTCATTGACGGGACTATGAGCTGATCATTTGAAATTTCTTTCCTACTTTTATCTGTTTCTATGCTAGGCACTTGGTAGGTACCCTAAACTCCTGGTAATTAAATTATAAATTAGATGATAGTTAATCTTTGTTTGGAGCATTAACAATAAAGGCTTTAGTGATTCATGAGCAAAGCCAAACTTTCGAAGCTTATGGTTTGCCTTCCCAGTATCTCTGTGGTTGTTTTCCCTGCCACAGAGCCAGAAAAGGAAAAAAAGGAGGGGAAAAATACTTTATTACTTCTTTGGCAGCCTCACTTTGTGGTTCAAATTCTTAACTTTTCTTACAGCATGAGTGAAATCAGGAGAGAAAGAGCAGGTTTTGTTTTTGTTTTTCATCTTGGGCTCTAGGGAGAGGTGTGAGCGGGGTATGTTCCTCATGTCAGAATCGCTAGTGTTTTAGTCAGGGACCAAAGAGGAAATGAGCTTCTACAAAAGAATCAAAATTCTGGAGACAGTTTCTTAAAAACTTAAATGAGGATATACCTTGTGACCTAGCAATTCCGCTCTTAGGAATTCACCCAAGAGAAGTGAAAATATACATACACACAAAGCCTTGTACATGAATGTTTTTAGCAGTATTATTCATAACAGCACCAAATAGAAAAACCATCTAAATGTCCATCAATCTGTGAATGGATAGGTAAAATAAGGTATAGTCATTCAATAGAATGCTATTTAGAAATGAAGAGGAATGAAGTGTTACACATGCTACAACATCAACAACCCTCAGAAACAGCGTGCTAAGTAAAAGAAGCCAGACACAGAGACTACCTACTGTATGATTCCTTTACATGAAATGTCCAGAAAAAGCAAATCTATAGAGAAAACAAGTAGATCAGTAGTTGCCTGGGGAAGTGGGTGGGGGTTGGGAGACAGAGTAACAGTAAATGGGCATGGGAAATCTTATTGCATTGATGGAAATGTTCCCAAACTGCTTTATGGTGATGGTTATACAACTTAGTAAATTTAGTAAAAAATCGTTAAGTTGTATACTTTGAAATGGATGTGACTTGTACGATATACTGAAATAAATATATATTTAAAAGAAGGTTCAGAGGGAAAGTACATGTTGCCAACACCCTTTAGCCTTGGTCAGTCATCAATGAGTGTCTCAGGCTCTGTCTTTGCCCAGAGAAAAGCTGTGAGTAGCTCTGCATTCTACACTGCCGGTTACTCCCCTTAGCTGAAACTTGATAACACATTGGCCCTTCTGTAGCTGTACCTGCAGGTAGGTGAACGCCCATGGACCAAGTGCTGCAATTCGTGTTAACAACTCCCAGCTATCTCAAAAGGCCATCACTGGAGCCTTTTCACGCTAAATTAGAGTTAAGCATAGTAATCACCTGCTAGAAAAATAAACTCACTCTGGTTTCGGGAGCCTTGTATTTTTAAACCGGTCAGACTCCTTGAACTGCTGCCAGCAAACCAGGAATGGTCATCAGTGGGAGACAGATGGAGTTTTTGGGACTGTGTGTTAGTAATAATGATGTGGTTAACCTTGTTGGAAATAAAATTAAATGTTATGAGCTACCATCCCTCTCGAGTGCCTTGGCCACTCTCTGTGCGACAATGACTTCCCAGATTTGTTATTAGAATTAGCTTCATTTCTGCAGGAAACACAGCATGCGTGGGGTGGGGAGGGTGAAGAGGGATTGGAAATAGAAAATGAAAAGAAAGGAGAAGGGGCCGGCGCGTGGCTCACACCTGTAGTCCCAGCATTTTGGGAGGCCGAGGCAGGAGGATCGCTTGAGCCCGGGAGTTTGAGGCTGTAGTGAGCTATGATCAGGCTGCTGAACTCCAGCCTGGGCAGCGGAGGGAGACTCTGCCTCAAGGGGAAAAGAAAAGAAAAAGAAAAAGAAATGAAAAGGAAAGGAAGAGGGACGCTTGGTCAATGAATGGGTTGAGTAGATAACAGCAAATAGAAAGGCACTCGGCATGGTGCAGCACCAAGAAACTGAGGGAGGCTGCGGGGGGTGAATACCCTGCCCCGTCACACAGAGGTATGTGACCGCTGTAGACCAGACTCATTTCTGTTTGGCTCAAGGTCCAGGATTCTTTCCCCGGTGCTCTGTCTTAATATTCACAAGTGGGTTCCCGATGGTACAGAAAGAGGACACCTCAATAACCAGCCCTTGTTTTCTCTCACACAACAATGTGAGAAATCTGTAGCTTGGACCCTCGTTCCCTGCCAGTCTTCACGGCCAACTGAGAGGTTCCGTGTGTTAAGAAAAGGGAAGGGACCTGAGGATGCATCTTGTCTTCTTACACCCTTTCCCCACTTTTCTTAGAAGCTAAGCGCTCACAGCTCCTCATTGTAAAAATGAAAGACTCGAAGTCCAGAAAAGGAAGCTGCACACCCAGGTCGCACAATTCAGCAGTGGCCACGACCCCCTTCATTCCTGAGATGCACCGTTTTACTAGGAGGCTGTCCCGTTATCTGGGAACAATTGCCTTATGCTTTTCAGCGGGGTTTTGGTGCCCAGAGTATCCATGTCAACATCAAGGTCAGAAACCCACCTATCATAAAGTCACCTCACTCAGGCACTGACTTACTGTCAAACAATTGTCATTGATTTTATCTGGAACTGCTCCATGGGGCTCTTTCTAATCCCTCTTCCTGCCCCCTTACATTTTTTTTTATAAAGTTGCCATTCACTCCACCCATGGCATGTAGCATCTCATCTCTGTAACGTTTCTCTTGCCAAGGCTGTAGGGCTCCCTCACGCCTCCTGAGCCATTTAATTCTTTCTCCCAAAACTGGCCTCCAGTTCTGCCTTCTTTTTTTTTTTTTATATCATGGGGGTACAACACTTTGGCCATACACATTGCCCCTGTTCTGCCCGTGTCAGAGCCACAATCGTGGTCGTCTCCCAAACTGTGCTCCCCACATCCATTCAGTGAGAGTTTTTCCCATCCCTTCCACCCCCCTCCCGCCCGCCCGCCCTCAGATGAATGTTATTGCCCTGTGTGATGTAAGTGTTCATCAGTTAGTGCCAGTTTGACGGTGAGTACCAGTGATGCTTGTTTTTCCAATCCTGTGACACTTCGCTTCGAAGAATGGGTTCTAGCTCCAACCAGGATAATACCAGATGTGTTAATTCACTGTTGTTCCTTATTGCTGAGTAATACTCCATGGTATACATATACCACATTTTATTGATCCACTCGTGTATTGATGGGCACCTTGGTTGTTTCCACATCTTTGCAATTGTGAATTGTGCTGCTATGAACATTCGTGAGCAGATGTCTTTATTATAAAATGTCTTTTTTTCCTTTGGATAAATACCCAGTAGTGGGATTGCTGGGTCAAATGGTAATTCTACTTTTAATTCTTTGAGGTATCTCCATATTCTTTTCCATAGAGGTTGTACTAATTTGCAGTCCCACCAGCAGTGTATGAGTGTTCCTATCTGTCCACATCCCCGCCAACATTTGTTGTTTGGAGATTTTTTGATATGAGCCAATCTCACTGGAGTTAAGTGATATCTCATTGTGGTTTTGATTTGCATTTCCCTGATGATTAGAGACGTTGAGCATTTTTTATATGTTTGCTGGCCATTATTCTGTCTTCTTTTGAAAAGTTTCTGTTCATGTCCTTTGCCCATTTTTTAATAGGGTTGTTTGATTTTTTCTTGTTGATTTTCCTAAGTTCTGTATAGATTCTGGTTATCGGCCCTTTATCAGAGGTGTAGCATTCTGTAGGTTGTCTGTTCACCCTAGTGATAGTTTCCTTGGCTGTGCAGAAGCTTTTCAATTTGATCAGGTCCCATGTATTTATTTTTGTTGCTGCTGTGATTGCTTTGGGGGTCTTCTTCATAAATTCTTTGCCTAGGCCAATGTCCGTAAGAGTTTTTCCAACGTTTTCTTCGAGAATTCTTATGGTTTCATGTCTTAGGTTTAGATCTGTTATCCATTGTGAGTTGATTTTTGTGAGAGGTGAGAGGTGTGGGTCCAGTTTCAGTCTTCTACATATGGCCATCCAGTTTTCCCAGCACCATTTGTTGAATAGGGAATCTTTTCCCCCGTGTACGTTTTTCTGGAATTTGTCAAAGATCAGGTGACTGTATGAGGTTGGTTTTATATTTGGGTTCTCAGTCCTGTTCCATTGGTCTACGTGTCTGTTCTTGTGCCGATACCATGCAGTTTTGGTTACTATAGCCTTGTAGTATAAATAAAAGCAAGAACAAAGATTATATGATCCTTTCAATAGATGCAGAAAAGGCTTTTGACAAAATCCAGCATCCTTTTATGATAAGAACTCTTAACAATATAGGCACAGATGGCTCATTCCTAGAAACCATTAAAGCCATATACGATAAACCCACAGCCAATATCATACTGAATGGGGAAAAATTGAAGGCATTCCTCCTTAAAACTGGCACCAGACAAGGGTGCCCACTATCTCCACTTCTTTTCAACATAGTGCTGGAAGTCCTGGCCACAGCAATTAGACAAGACAGAGGAATTAGGGGCGTCCAGATGGGGGCAGAAGAGGTCAAACTTTCACTATTTGCAGACGATATGATATTATACATAGAAAACCCCAAAGATTCAACCAAGAGATTACTGGAATTGATAAATGAATTCAGCAAAGTCTCAGGATACAAAATTAATACACACAAATCCATAGCCTTCATATATGCTAATAACAATCAAGCCGAGAAACAAATTAAAGATGCAATAGCTTTCACAATAGTAACAAAGAAAATTAAATATTTAGGAACATATCTAACTAAGGAGGTCAAAGACCTATATAGAGAGAATTATGAAACACTGAGAAAAGAAATTACAGAGGATGTAAATAGATGGAAAGCCCTACCATGCTCTTGGATAGGCAGAGTCAACATAGTAAAAATGGCTTTGCTACCTAAATTAATTTACAGAATCAATGCAATCCCTATCAAAATATCAGCATCATTTTTTGCTTATCTAGAAAAAATAATTCTACGCTTCGTGTGGAACCAGAGAAGACCCCGTCTAGCCAAAGCAATCTTAAGCAAAAAGAACAAATTGGGAGGCATCTATCTACCAGACTTCAAACTATACTACAGTTCTGCCTTCTTTAGGGCCTCGTGCCTGCCTGCGCCTGTTCCATGGCCCGTCACTCTCGTGGTGCTTTGTGCTACTTCACTCGTCATGTTTATTGTGTAGCACTGTAACTACTGGCTTGCTTGAAACAATAGAAACATTGTCCTGGAGTGGGAAGAATAGTAGCAAAACGTTTCAAGACAGGGAGAGAGTCTTGAGAGTAGGAATTGTATCTTATTTGGCTTCTAATTCCTTGTCCATAGCATAATTTCTGGCAGATAGTTGATATTTATCAAAAATTTGTGGAATAAGGAATAAACGAAGAAGTCTATAACTCAATCTGAGAAAGCTAAGTGTCACTGGGGTCTTTCCATTTTGGGGTCCAGTGGGTATTTTTTGAGTCAAAAGCGTAATATTTGATAGATAGAGTTGTTGCTAGACATGTGACACATGTCTGAATCCACCCAGTTCCAGATAAGACCCACAAATGTTAGCCACTGGAATCTCTAGCCCTTGAATTCATTCTATCCTTAGATTTGCTAAACCAATGCCAGATTAATTGTCATTATTCTGTCCTCTCCAGGAAGACGTTAAGAACAAAATGTCACAAAAAGGATGATGAGTGTATTGAAAAACAAAGGACAATCCACTTGCCGTCTGGGGTCCAGGGCCCACGGCTTCTCAGTGAACTTTCTTTGTGTGCAGCAAAAAATTTCCCAACTGCAGCGTATTGTCCTGTGATTAGACTCTGGGGCTCCACAGGTAAGAGATAAACAATTCTAAGGGTAATTGAACACTCCACAGATTTTCACAGCGGATCAGCACTGAGCCATTTAGCCCAGGTATTTCTGTGACTGCATTGCTGAGAAAATGCACTGTTAAATGATTCTCACATCACTCTTTCATCTGAGCAAAACAGGACTCAGTATTTGCAGTCTAGGTCATAAAAGCAAGTGGTTTGGGAACAATGGCTGCTTAGAGACTAGGAAAAAAAGTTTTTGTTTGGAAATTTGAGTCCTTAAAATCTAGGCATCAAAGATTTAAAGAAGTAGAAAATACTACATTTATTTGAGCTCTCTACCCCTTTATTTGGTAAATGTCACACAGATTTTCAGGAGCATAGGCAGCCTGGAAGCCAGGGTTATAACAGGTCTTATTCCCATAATACAGAGGGAGAAATTGAGGCTTATGGTCATAAAGCCTAAAAGGAGTGATACTGATCAGCAAACCTTGGTTGCCTGATTTCAAGCCCTATGTGTTTTCCAGACAGGTATGTTACTTTGGTCATTCTTGGCTTCATCTAAAGATGTAAAAGAAGTCTCCTTCTCCTTTGAGAGCTTACAATTCATGAGGAGACATGACTGGCTACAACAGCTCACGGCTAACTATAATACATGCACGAGGGCCTTGGCCAAGAAAAAAGGGTCTTTTCACAATCCTAGTTGAAATAGTGTAGGGCAGAGAGGGGATCTCCACACTGGCTGGAAGTTTTCACCAGTTCTTTATCTAGAAAGAGCATAACTTTGGTATTAAATCTCGCTGTCATGGTTTGGTGGAGGGAACAGCAGTACAAATGCATACAAAATTTATACTATGAAATTCATCCATTTTAAGTGTATAATTCAATGATTTTATTATGTAAATGTCTCAGTCTGCTTGGGCTGCTGTAACAGAATACCATAGACTGGGTGGTTTAAACAATAAACATTTATTTCTCACAGTTCGGGAGGCTAGAAGTCTAGATCAGGGTGCCAGCATGGTGGGGTTCTGGTGGGGGTTCCCTTCCTGGTTTACAGATGGCTGCCTTCTTGCTGTGCCCTCAACATGGTGGAGAGAAAGAGCTCTGGTCCCTTCATCCCTTTTAAGTGCATCAATCTCATGATGGCTTCATGTCCATCACCTCTTCCACACCCAATTACCTCCCAAAGGCCCTACATCTAAACACCAACCATCACATTGGGGATTAGGGCTTCAATATATAAATTTTGGGGGAAAACTAACACTCCATAGCAGTAAATTATACCTCAATAAAGCTGTTAAAATATTAATAAAAAGTGTATATTACACATACACTTCTCATTCCAGAGAATGGGTCCCCGTTTATTCAATTAACACATTGATTAGCTTAACATGCTCCTGACTTAACAAATCCCTCTGTAAGTTTTTAGAGATAGATACCTGGGTTGGAGAGAGTTTATAGACTATTAGCTCCAAGATTCAGAGTAATGCAAATCTGAGATGCAGCCCTTTTATAGAATATTCCTTTAATAAATCCTCTCTCATTTCTCTTTCAACAAATATTTATTAAGCATCTCCTCAGTGCTTCTGCATGATATAATATGGTGGTCAGAGTAAGAGTTCTGGGATCGGACTGCCTGGGTTCAAATGTCAGCCCCTAACCTCGTAGTTAGGTAGCCCCCAACCCTTAGGCAATGCCAAGAGACATTTCTAAGACTTAAGTTCCTTGTCTATAAATCGAGTGTAAGGCCAGCAGCTATTTCATTGGATAATGGAAGGGATTAAATAAAATGGTGCTTGACACATTATAATACTTAAATGAATTAAATATATAAATAAAAATTTCTCAAGTAAATTTTAGATATTATTTTTGTGTCAGGCACAAAGATGATGTAATGCTTAAAAAAAAAAGGTGCCCTAACCTCTAAGGACTTCTAGTTTAGCAAGAAAACAGGCAAATAAAGAAGAAATCCAATTCAGTGTGAAAAGCACTCAGATGGTGGAAAATACAGTTGCCACAGAAGGAGAACCTAACCCTAGAAAACCTGCGGAACTCCTGGAACTCCAAGTCAGGATGGCAAAGTCTAGTCTTAAAGGATAAGACATGCACATAAGTGAGGAAAGACAAGAAGGGTAGACAAGTGAAGAAGGGAAGATGTGTTAAATATTGTGTGCAGCAAGGTATGCATTTAACTGGAAATGTTGAAATGTGCCTAAGTCATAAATTCCTGTGAAATTAGAATGTCCCAGTGATCGCAGCAACCCAGCATTTTGGGGCACTTTCTCTCTTCCCCATCCCTAGGTGGAAAAGTAAATAGCCCGAGTGGTTTAGGTTTATATCATTTAAACAAGCTGGAACACATGAGCTGGAGGGATGTTGATGGATACTAGAAAAGGCAGGTACTAAAGTGCTGTGCTGACCCTAATCTCAAGCCCTGTTAAACAATAGACATTCCAGGAAGAAAGGTAACCTAGTAAGTGTCAAGTAGTTTTGTTTAACCCATTGAATAGCAAACATAACAGGCTTAATTCCTGCAGGACTTCTTAGGATTCTTAATATGCTAATAAGCATCATGAAACTCAAGAGAGTTTGTCCTGTTTCCCATATTATTTGGTTATTTAACAACCCATTTTATTCCTTTGCAGAATCTTGATGACTAGTGTTTGTAGGAACACACACTGGGAAATGGTGATTCTCCCCAAACTCGTTGTGTTTCAGTTGTGAGTACACAGACCTACAGAAGGGACGTGATCAGCCCAACATCTCTATACTGGCTGGTGGAAATTCAGGTTGGACTTAAGTTCCCTTGGTTCTACTTAACTGATTACACTGATTCCAGGAGTTTGGGATGTCTTTCTTGGTAGTTTCCAAGGACAGATTACAGGAGTTTCATTGGGTGGTAGAACAGTAACCATCATGGTAATGTGAAAATGACTGTGTCTTTCATCCCCGAAGCTCCAGGCATACTAACATCACAGTAGCATTACGGAGATGCCTTTGATAGGAAGATCTCCAGCCTATGGAGCTGTAAAACCACCCAAGATTTTAACAGACCAATCAACCAGGCCCTGGGGATGTCTGACAGGATTTGAGTATCACTGTTGCAGGGAAACATTAACAGACATAATTGAAAGCAGAGCGGTCCTCCATTCTGCGGAGGGAGGCGTTTGCTGTATAGAGGGAGAGAGCGCAGGCAAACATAACAGGCTGACACCACCGGGAGGTTATTCCAACAATTTGTGTTTGCTTTTCTCACTGCCTCTGCACTGGGGCTGTCTCTTTCCTTCCAATGGACTGTTCTTTAGACCCAATGAGATCATTTATAAACTTTGGAAATGAAGAGTGTCAGACAGTTATTGTAATAAGGTTGTGTGTGTGTGTGCACATGCCTGTGTGTGAGAGAGAAGGAGAGAGACAGAGAGACAGAGAAAGAGAGAGAAAGAGAAGAGAGACAAAGAGAAACACACAGAGACAGAGAGACAGAAAGAGACAGAGATAGAGAGAGACAGAGACAGAAAGAGAGAGACAGAGATAGAGAAAGTCAGAGAGACAGAGACATGGAGAGACAGAAAAAGAAATAGACAGAGGGAAAGAAAGTGACAAAGAGACAGAGACAGATAGAGATAGAGTCAGAGATACAGAGACAGAGAGACAGAGTCAGAGAGACAGAGAGACAAAGACAATGAGAGATAAAGAGAGACAAAGACAGAGAGAGAAAGAGAGACAGAGAGGTCAAAACCAAGCCTCCTCCTTTGGCGACTCTGTGTCAGGCCCACCACCATCCACACGCCACTGACGCGTCTGAGGCTGAGGGGAGGGGGGAGGCCGGGGTGGGGGGGGGTGCCGAGCTGGGGGAGGGGCACTCCGGACTGGGAAAGAAACCAACCTTTGTGACCCACTCCGTGCCAGACACTCTCCTTTCCGCTGCTGTTCTGACTTAACCTTTAGAGAAGCATTTGTTTGTGGAAATGATTCCTCTTATCCTCCGGCTGTAGAGGCCAAATCTTGGGGACCTCCTCGAATCGCCCACCCACTCCGACTGGCCCCTGGTGGTGGTGGCTTCAGACTCACGTCTTCCCGCCCCCAAGCTCTCGCCCTTTCCAGTGTGCAGTGACCAGTTGTCTGGCGCCAGCACTACCTTGTGCCCACAGTCGTGGGGAGGTGGCCTCCAAGCCTGGGCCTCAATTTCTATGTCTGTGAAATGAGGATTTCTCCCAGGGCCGTGACCTGATCACTTTTTATCTCCAAGAGGCCTGGATTTCGGACAGGCAGTTCCTGCCTCCCCGTTGTGCTTCCCATCCCTTCTCTGCCTCTCCCTCGTCTTCTTATTTCCCTACCCGCCCTCCGCCCGGCTGCATTTCCTGATTCTCTTGCACGCCCTTTGGTTTCTCCACACCGAGTTCTTTCCTTCCTCCTAGACGACTGGAGAAAGTCAGCTCCTCCCTCCTCCCTCTCCCCTTTCCTTTCTTTGTGAAATTTGTTTTTTAAGTTTATATTTACAGAACATTTTTATTACAAAATTAAAACATGGAAAAAATGAAGAATGTAAGTATGAGGGAAAGCAGGAAAATAAAAATCATGCAATATAAATGTTGACATATTCTGGTTTATGCACACACACACAGAAATGATAATTCTTTTGATAAAAAATATATGCATTGTGAGAAGTGCCTCCACAAAACCACATTTTATGGCTGCGTAGCCATTGTAACAGGGCTGTCATTATGTGTTTTTAACAATTTCTGAAGTCCACAGTTGCAGGTGCACACTTTAATGCCCAACGTGTAGAGTCACACCGTGCCTGTGCCTCGCTCCTGGCTCTGCCCCTTACTACTCATCTGCCCTTTGAGCAGGCTGCTTAACCTCTGCCTGCCTCAGTTTCCTCACCTACAAAACAGGGAGCTCTTCTGTGCCACATTTCTTCCATAGACTAGCGCTAGAACCTGGCTCTCATGATATTCTGCTCTGTAAACCTCACCCAACCAAATAGTACATAAGCAGAGAGGCCAAAGGGATGTCCAGGGTAGCTTTTCCTTCCTTTTCAAGAGGCTGAAACTTTTTTTTTTCCTTTGAAGCTGTTGACAGGAAGATTGATATCTACAGAGAATAGGTTTGTTTCATTTGATGAAAACTGTGACTTTTACAGACGCCTCCCCCAGGGCCAGGACTAGCCACAAGATCATGGAACTGGAAGCTGTCCAAGGTGTCAGAACACAATTATCTCCTTTATGCGGAAGAGGAAGCACATCACACACATCTCGGCGCCTGGCCCTACACCGCTAAGCTCCTGAGAGCAGCTGATGGCCCAGTACTTCCAAGCCTCAAAAGAATGAGAATCTTTCCTCCATAACCTTGTCTTTTTCTCCCTCCGATCTGGCTTTTGGAGGAAATAATACTTTTAAAAAGTCATTAGCCTTGTAAACTTCTGTATAGCATTGGCACAGCTTTCTATTTAGTAACTATAGTGTTAAATTGGGCCTGATTCATTGATTCAAATGAAAACATGGGGCGGATGGATAGATAGATCAATCTAGGTAGGTACACGCGCTGCTCAGTAACTTGGGGTAAAGCTAGTAATTTTTTAGCATGACATAACAATTTCAATGATCTTTTAATTAAATGTCTAGTATTAATTGACCCTAGCCCCATCAGCAAGCACCAGGGAGATAGAAGAGACAAAGGGAAATGAACAAGTGAACGGGGACAGTTCAACTTCAGTGTCCGGCAATTGGAACATTGTCTCTCTCTTCACTCTCAAAGCAACTCTGTGACACAGGAATTATTTTTACTTTTTGGGGAAGCTCAAATATACAATAATATTTTCCCAATTGTCCTTCAGGTGTCACACAGCTCTTGGACGGTGGAGTAAGGATTCAAACGTGTCTGCTTCGGAGGTCTGTCTTTTCTTTGAAGCCCCAGCCTCTTTTTCTGAATAGAAGACTCAATATGCCTGTTACCTGAGTCACAGATTGAGCTGCGATATTACGTGGTGGCTGAAGACATGAATAGCTCTTGTCTAGGGTGTCCACCTGCTATCTCCAATCGGATGCCTGACAAGCACCTAAAAATTGTGTAACTCTTACCTTTCAAAGCTCCATCTTTCTAGACTTCCTTGGTTCTATAAAAGGAACCTTCTTTCCCCTGTTGTACAACACGGGTGTCCAGGTATCATCCTTGGTCATCCCCTTCCTCCAGAGCAATTCATAACCGACCCTGGAGATTTTCCCTCCGGACCATCTCTTGGATCTATGCACCTCTGTCCACCTGACCCCTGTCACACTCACTGTCATCTTCGCCTGTCTCTCAGCCCACGAGGGGTGAAGACAGTGTCCTCGGCCCTCCGCGGGGCTCTATGTGGAGGAATACAGCAGAGGAGGGTGAGGGACTTCTGCCTCCGCCCAGATCGCTGCACAGTCAGTGTAGCGTTTCATACATATCGTGACATACAGCTTTCCCTCAGCGCCTACAACCTTTGTGGGGCTGTTTATGGAGTATTTGTTTCCTCTGCCACAGTGCAACACCGCAAGGGCCGGAGCATCTCTCCTCATGCATCACAGTGTCCCCGGGTCTAGCTAGTGCCTGACGATCACTTTCCCTCACCTCTTGCTGAATGCTGTCGGTGCACGTTGACCACACGTCTCAGACACAACAGATGTGCGGCTTGTCTTCCAGAATGTTCCCACTATTGAAAGGCTCGTGTCACACACCCCTGTTACCTTTGTCATTTTTATTCACTTTTCCCAAAAAAATTCTCCATTTTTATTTCTGCCACTTTCAATGCTGTCACCACTTTTGCGTTTGTCATACCTTAGGAAGTAAATACTATTTTAGAAATACCTCAAACTTAGGTCCGAATAAGCAAACGTGAGCAACTCACTCATCACAGAAGCATTTTTAATCTGGAGCTTCCTTTCATTTATAGAATTAAAGCTAATAGAAGTCCTTAAGTTTAGAGACTGTATATTCCCTCAAGTCAACAGTGTTGTAACCTGTGTGTGTGGTAGTGTTACCATCCTCATCAGCTTGGTTAGTGGCCGTGGCTTTCTCAGGAATCTGAGGCAAGCTGGCTAACACTGACTGAGTACTTACCATGCCCCAGACAGATGATCTGTTGACACTTCACCTACATTCTCCCATTTTATTTTTTAGAGACGGGGTCTTGCTCTGTTGCCCAGGCTGATGGGGCGTGATCATAGATCATAGCTCACTGTGGCCCCAGACTCCTTGGCTCAAGCAACCTTCCCGCCTCAGTCTCCCGAGCAGCTGGGACTACAGGCACTTGCCATCATGCCCAGCTAATTTTTTTTTTTTTTTGTAAAGAGAGGGTCACACTATGCTGCCCAGGCTGGTCTCAAACTCCTGCTCAATTGATCCTCCTGCCTTGGCCTCCCAAAGTGCTGGGATTACAGGCTTGAGCCACCGTCCCCAGCACTGCATTCTCCCATCTGATTCTCCTCTCCTATTTGGTAAGCTCAGTTGTGATCATAGTTTGCAGGGCAGGGAAATGAGGTAAACAATTTGACAGAGATCCACGCCTACCCCAGGAGTGTTTGATCATAGAACCAGAGCCCTTTCCTCTCGGTCACAATGCCCTCTCGGGTGTGTGTCCAAGTTCTCCAAAACCGAGAATTCTGTCGTCCTTCTACTCTACACTTTTGTAACTGCTCCATGCCATCCCAAACAGTAGGAATGTAACTGGGCTGAAGGACGTATATACAGAAGCAGACAGAATCCAGCCCTCACAATGGTAGTAGGATTGGCAATCACAATATAGTAAGTGCTAGATATCATTATGCACATTCACATGCAGTATTTCATTTGTTCCCTGAGTCAGCCCTTTGAGGTTGGTTGTAGTAGAAAAGGTTAAACAACGTTGGGCTCTCAGTCACATAATGATGATAGCTATGTGCTGAGTTTACATATTGCCTTAAATACTTAGGACAACCTGTGAGGTCAGAATTAGAACTCCCGTTTTGCAGACAAGGAAAATGAGGCCCAATGCAATGAAGCTGCCTGTCCAAAGTCACCCCGGGGAGAGCTGGGTCTAGACGGATGGGCTCGCCCTGAGGCCTGCCCTGCACCATCATGTGGCATTCCCTTCCCTTGGCCGATGCTTGCTTCTCGAAGGTGTCAGAGCTCAGAGAAGGGGGACAGAGGCCACCAGAACCATCAGATAAGGCCTCTGATAAGAGAGGGGACACCGAGCAGAGGCTAAGGGAGGAAGACTGAATATTTTCTCTGAAAAAGTGGCCCACAGGAAGCTTCGGTTACAAAAGGAAATGCCTGAGTGTTCACTTTGGGAGGTGTCCCACAGTTAGCCCCGGGTCAGTAGGCAGGCCAAGAGACCCCGCTGTTTCCTGGCCAGCTTGCTGTGCACACTCGGCCCTTTGTAATCTGAGGGATGAAGCTGAAGTTAATTAGTTCTATTTACTGCATTTGCCTGTCATTCCCCCTGCAACTCAAACTTCACGCTTTCCACCTCTCCACGTTTGATCTAAGGAAAAAGCAAATAACCCTGCAGCCTGGACTCTGCCTCCTGGGCTTATGCTGCTCTCAGAAAGACTGTGCAGTTTCAGCCCTAATTACCCTAAGTACTTCCAGTTGCCCTCCTGCTTCTCAGAGGCACCTCTGCGTTTCCAGCTTTCCCAACCAAACTTTGTATTTTTGAAATACCTGTCACTGCTCAGCCTTCTGAAGCTTTTTTGCTCCCTTCTCATGTAACCCCCTTGAAGAACAAATTGACTTTTTTCAGGTTCTTTCAGATTTGTGAAAGTCATTAGCGATGAGGAAGGATCCAAGAATATCCTTGCTGCAAAAAAAACTTTGGTCAAATGCACAGTTGGACTTGGGCCTGGGACTTCAGGGAGGCAACTGAGGCTCAAAAAGGAGAAGGGCTCTGGCCCATTGCACAGCTCCTTAGCTGAGGGGCAGGTGGGGAACCTGGCTGCAGGTCTAGAGCTTTTCCCATAACAACAGCCCTTTGGCTATTTCTGTTTTCAAATGCTATGCTCATGATACATGATGATCCATGAGAACACAGAGGTGAAAGGGACTGATTCTGCTCAGGGGCAGCTGGGTAGACATCTCAAGCACTGTCATAGTTGAATTGCATCCTACAAAATGATTTGTTGAAGTCCTAACTTCTGGTACCTCTGAATGTGACCTTGTTTGGAAATAGGGTCTTTGCAGATGCAATTAAAATGTAAGCTGAGTTCGTCCTGGAATGAGGTGGGCCCTTAATCCAATGTAACTTGTGTCTTTATAAGAAGGGAGGAACAGACGCAAAGACAGACACACACAGAGAGGAGAACACCATGTGAAGACACAGACACATAGAGAAAATATGGCCATGTAGTTGGAGGCAGAGATTGGAGTGATGCAGCTGCAAGTTAGGACTCCCTAGGATTGGCAACAAACACTAAAGATAGGACAGAGAACATGGCCCTGCTGCCGACAACCTTGATTTCAGACTTCTGAATTCCAGAACTGTGAGAGAATAAATTTCTGTTGTTTCAAGCCAGTTTATGGCAATTTGTTATGGCAGCCCTAGGAAAATGACCCAAGCATATGACACCTAAAAGGACCATGGGGCCTGAGTGGTGTTGGGCAGAGGGGTTGGGGGGAGAGCATGTGGGAGGTAATACTAGCATGCCAAGGCAGTGGAGACAGCTCCCCTGCCATGCACTTAGGAGTGTGTCTGGAACTTGGGCTTGCAGGCAGGACTTTGTAGCTGTGAGGTAGAATTGCTTGATTACAATTGAGTTTTGAAAGATGAAGGTTACCAGGTAAAGGTGCTGCCTGGCCACTGCTAATCCACTTTGCCCTTCCCACCAAAGCTTTTGTAGGGCAGGTATTTTAAGTCTTCCTAGTTCTTCAGAGTAGAGCACTTAATCATACAAATATACACCTTTACTGTTAAAACTTGCTGCCCTTTCATTATTTAGACTGTAAGCACACCTCCAATTCTAAGGAGAGAAACAGTCCTCCAAGGGCAGCACCCGGGGTGACACCACTGTGTCTCTGCCCACACAGGTGGTGCAGTGTGGAACTGGGCCTCCCACATGCACATCAGAGGCAGCCTGCACAGGCTGCCAAGGAGGCAATGGGAAGAGCAAATAAGTCTTTTGGTATCATTCTCTGGGTTCTGCAAGTGTTGCTTATCTGCAAGCGAGTTTTCTTTCTAATAGTGAACTATAATGACACATGCTTTTAGAAGAGACATTCTTCACTTATTGAAAATCTATGTGCTTCTCTACATCTCCCAGCCTCCTTGAAGACAGGCAAGGCCATGCAGCTAGTTCAGGGCAATGGGTGTGTGCAAAACGGTGTGTATGGCACACTTGAGCTCCCCTTCTCCAGCCTCAGACACCTGCTCCAGATGGTGAAGCTACAAGATGCGAGACTGAGCCCCTGTACTGCCGCTTAGAAGGGATCTTCCCTGGAGAACCGGTGTATTCACAACAAACTTTGGGTGACCAAAGTGATATACCTTTATGAGGTAAGCAACTGATTTTTCTGGGATTTGTTACTGTAACAAATTAACTAATATACACTTCAGATGTTTTGGAACAAAAATATCCAAATTACACTTATGTCCTTCCTTTCCAAAAGACTCCCAACTCTTTGAATGTGTCCATCATTCCTCTATTACGGCGCACCCCCTTACACAGCCCCTTAAACACATTAAGGGCTTATTGAATTAACCAGAGGATTAAAGCTGGAGTGAGCTCAGGGTCCTATAGCTTGAGTTTTCTCATTTTACCTGAGCTCTCACTGCAAGCCAGTGGCAGGTCCAAACTAAGGCACTGGGCTCCCGAATTGAGGCCTTCACCGTGCCTTGTTCTCTACTACAGTCTGACATGTGGCCTGTGCTTGCACCCATGGGTGTGTCTCTGAGAATACTGACCTCAGGCAGACACTTCCTCACCACACTGACAGCCTCTGTGCTCTAGTGAGAATTGGTAACCTCCCCAGGAAAACTTTTACTATTAAATGTGGCTTATATGTAGAGTGTACATGTAACAAATGACATACACCAAGATGTTTTGAGAGTGAAAGGGGAACCATTAATAATTACTCTGCGAAAACAGTGTGAACTTGAATGGTGTTGGGTACATAGGGACACGTGGCCACCCCGATTGAAGGTGGCTTTAGTGAAAAGAAGATAATCTGATAAAACGACAACGTGGAATTTGCCCAGGATTGAGGGGTCTAGGCAGTAGTGTTTGTGACCTGTATTTATAAATCATAGACTCTGTGAACTTGAACAAACTGCTTTGCTTCACTGGGTTTCAGTTGCTCATCTTTAAAAAGGGAATAGTGATCAATCCTCACAACAGTGTTGTGAAAATGCATGTGAAAGTGTATTAATTGTGAAAACCTATAATGCCTTCGTTTATTGTTATCCTTGTTGTGTTAACATTGGTGTTGTTATGATTGTCATTTTTTGGTGAATTAAATCTGAGATTCCCCACCTGTGCTTCTTGCTAGAGTCAATTGGGAAAATTTATCAAATAAATGTTGTATTATTTGGGTTGGGCTGCTACAGCAAAGAACCACAGACTGGGTGGCTTAACAACAGATATTTTATTATCTCACAAGTCTGGAGGCCAGAAGTCTGGGATCAAGTTGCCTCCTGAGGCTTCTCTCCTTGGCTTGCAGCTGGCTCTCATATCCCTGTGTCTTCACATGGTCTTCCTTCTGTGTGTCTGTGCTCAAATTGCTTCTCCTCATAAGGACACCAGTCATACTGAATTAGGGACCATACTAATGTCCTCATTTTAAATTAATTACCTCTTTAAAGACCCTATCTCCAAGTAAAGTCATATTCAGAGGGTCAGAGTTTGGGCTTTAGGATATAAATTCTGGGGGGACACAGTTCAGCCTATAACAGATGCCTTCCTCTGCCCCCAGAATTGCTGGTATCTTTCAAGGCTAAAAACCATTGTACTGAAGGGATTTCAAGAATATTATTGACAAAGTAAGTTAGAGACATTTCTGGCCAATATAAAGCAGACTCTAGCATTAAATTTCATGCCCTTTCTTGCTCAGGGAAACTGCATGAAGCTGACTGAGTGACTCTGAGTCTTTTAGCCAGACAGTCCTCTACTGTTGGTGATGGGAAATGGTTTAGACAGGATGCCTTAGCACTGACACAACGAATAATACTTTGTCAGTGGCTTTGGCTCATTGTGCAAAGCACTTTCTCTACTCAGGCGGTGACCAACTGGCTTTAGGGCTTGCATGTGCCCTGCTGAGCTGGGTGGGAGGGGGCTGTCTAGAGCTCCCCAGTTTAGGAGCCAACTAATGGCATTAGATGCCCCTGTGAGACTTCAGTGGGATCTCCTCCAAGCCTGTTTCCTCATCAATAAAATGAGAAAAGGCTTTCTGTATCATATAACTTACAAAGTTGTCATGGAGAACAGATAAGACCATGAATTTGTAGTTTCTACATCTTCACTGTCCAATATAGTAGCCACATGCCCATGTGGCTACTTAAATTAAAATTAAAATTAATTGAAAATAAAAAATTTCAGTTCCTCAGTAGTACTAGTCACATTTTAACTTCTCAATATCCAATGTGGCAAATGGCTACTGTATTGGACAGTGCAGATTTAGAATGTTTCCATCACCACGGAAGGCTTTATTGGATGGTGCTACTCTGAGCGCTTCACAAATATTCCCTCCTGAAGGAAATTTTTACTCCACAGGTGAAACATTGCAGGCATTGCAATATCAAGTTACTTCTCCCATGTTATACATAAAGTGGAATAACAGACTCAACTCCAGAACTACTCAATTTTTAAAGTCCGAGCTGTGTTTCACCATACCACATTACTTTCTATTTTCAGCATAATGATGAACTATTTCTCTTCAGTCATTAGAATCAACACTAGTCTAACTTACAAGGTGATGAGCAAGCTTCTGGTTTCTGGAAACTTTGTAAGCAAGGTTATTCAGGGTATTGCTGCACTGAGCAAGACACTGGACTAAAATTTTTGAAGAGGTTTTAAAGGTTTCTCTCTCTGTTACACACACACACACTCACACACCTCATGTATTATAATTTTCCTCTATTGCTAACTGCTGTGCAATCTTAAGGAAGCTGCCGTAAACATTCTTCACTTCTACTTCCTGAACAAAATAGGGATCCTACCGCCAGGCCATTAGTTCCTATCGCCAGACTGAAGATACAGACTACAAAGAGGTGTATCAGCACGAGCTGCTCTTACTTTTCTGCCATCATGCTTCTGCCTTCTCCCAAGCGCCGCAAGCTTCTGCTTCCCTGCCCAAGAACTGTCCTTGTAGCGAGGAACTATAAACAGCAACGCGAAACCTACTTCTGGGGCAGATGAAAAGCAGATGCTGGAAGCCAGCAGGAAGCGCTCACCTGGGAGCCTGCACTTCCAGATTCAGGACAGGTCCTTGCTACAGCTGGAAGTGAAGCCGCAGCTGGGGGAATGGTGGCAGCTGCCTCTGGAAGCTTGCCCACCCCTCAACCTCAGAGCATGGCAGAGCTATTTTTCACATAACAAATGGGTGTTAGATCAGTATGTATGATTTTTGTCTTGGGAATCTTAAGGCTATAGGGGAATAAGATTGAGGTTTCAAGCATGATGTAGACCCTTAAGTAGAGAGGGATTGGCCTTCTGAGGACAGCTGGTGTGGGAAGCTGGGGGCTTTCCTGGGGGTGTGGCAGGGCTTACTGTGTGGGGTTTCACAGGCTCCTGGGGTTGGAGGCCTGGGGGGGGGCATGGTGCTGGTGAGCTCAATGGCGTTACCAGAGTTGTGCTGGTTGCAGCAAAAGACTCAGTGAAGGTAGAGACACATTGGGCGGTTCCCATCGTCTGGGTTACTGATAATCTGGGGCTGCACTAGGGCTCAGCGCGACTTCAGCAGAGACAAGAGTTTACATGAAGTGGACTATAAACTGCAGATACCCATCTCTCCCCAGTGGATCATCCACTGCCCTCAGTATAGAGGTCAAACATGATCCAAGACTCTCTATGATGTGCTGCCCAGACCCCCCTTTGGACTGAGAGATTTATCCTGCAGCTGCTGGGAGTGCTGCTTGTAGACTGCTTTTAGCTGTCAGACCTCTTCATCTGAATGAATGAATACGTGAAGGAATGAATGAAGGAATGGCAAAATGCACGCTTCAAGTACATCGTCCATTAACTTGGCAGCCTCAAGAATCCAACTATACCAACTAACATATGAGAAACAAATTGTGTAAGTCAATTTTGGAGAAAGGCCAAGTTATAAATAAAAGTAAAACTAAATAAACAAATTTGACATATGTACAGTCTTTTATCATTCTCAGCCTACACTGCCATACACACTCCGATTTCACGTCCAGCTCCCTCTGACATGTTCTGAGACGTGCAGAGATGGCCAAGACATTGCACTTGCCCTCAGGGAACTTCTGACTGAAACACAGAGGCAACATGAACAAATGCAAAGGGAGAGTGAACAGGTACAGAGAAGATGCTCCATGAAGCCCGAAGAACAAGGGACACATTTTTGTGGGACAGTCATTGAATTTACATCCTAAAGGTGAATGGGTTGGGGAGGGGAGGTCATTCCAGGTAGAGGGGCCACAAAAGAGAGTGGGGGTGAATCGTGAGAAAAGATACTTCTTCCAAAAGGCCTTCCCTTATCCTTCTCCTCTCTGGGCTTCCGCTCCAGACTGGGGACGGTGCCTTTCTCCACGATGCCAGGCATCCTGTGCCATCCTCTGTCATAGCACTTGTTGCCTCTAGTGGTTGAAAATAAGGTGTGAAAACACAGTGAATGAAGGACGGGCAGAGCGAGATGCTTCGTATCACTGTCCTCAGTGTCTAGTCATCGCCCAGCCTTTAGCAGAGAGGTCACTAAATGCCTGCAAAGTGAATAAATGTGCTTCAAGGGAACTTTTAACCCTATTGTTTTAAGACTCTATATGTATCCTGAAATATTAATTCTTCTTCTTTCTGAGGGTAAGAACCTTATAAATCTGCATGGTTAAGTAGAAATGACACAAGTGCTGAAGTCTGATAGATTTGAATTTACATACTTAACCGCCTGATCTTTCACTTTGAAGATAATAATATTAATATGTTTAATCCACATTCAATCTTTAGGATGATCTATGCCATAATATATGTACCAGCTACTTAGTGGGCACTTTAAAAATGGCATGGACACACACACACACAGACACTTACATTAGAATTGTAGGTGTAGATACTTGCTTTGAAGAGAAGTTGGTTAAAGGGCACAAAAATACAGTTAGATAGAAGGGATGAGTTCTAGTATTCAATAGCACAGTAGGGAAATTATAGCTAGCAATAATTTATTGTATATTTTAAAATAGCTAGAAGAGAAGAATTATAATGTTCCTAAGACAAAGAAAAGATAAATGTTTGAGGTGATGGATATCTCAATTACCCTAATTTGCTCATTAAACATTGTATACATGTATTAAATATCACAGGTACCCCCAAATAGGTACAATTATTATGTGTCAATAAAAATTAAAAACATAAAAAAGAAAAGAAAAAAATTCAAATTCTAATTACATTTCAGTTAACTTGAAAGCTTCTTTTAAACAAAACATAACTGAAAGAATTATAGGCTGAAGTTTGCAAGGTTAAGGTTTATTTTTAAATCCAGAGAGCTTTGGCGTTTGAAGGGACAGTCTATGTCACTTATGTGTCAGCTCAGGAAACAGACCCAAGACTTAAAGTGCAAAGCAAAGTGGCCTGATGATGGATTCCCAGGACATGTCATCAGCTTTGGAGCAGATGTGCCCAAGCAAATCCATTTAGCCAGGAAGAAATTCCACTGCCAGTGAAACTGGCCTGTAAAAGGCAGAAGTGCAGAAGGCAGAAGTGGGCCACCAAGCTGTGAGCTTCTCAGCACAGAGTGTGAACTCCCAGCCACACTGTGATCGAGGTAGAAAGAGCTGTCTCCCCTCACCTGTTCTTTCCTTTCTCTTGTATGCAAACTTGAACATGTTCATGGGTAAAGGTAACTGCCTATGACCTACAGGAGCTCAAGCACCAGAATTCAAACCACTATTCCTACTTACTACCCCATAAGATTGACTTTATGCACGTGTTCTTACAGCAACTTGTTCAAACCCAGCATGATTTTCAGGGACTAAGACTGAACTTAGGCATTTGTTGTCAAGACTTCACTGAAGAAGTAAGTGCTCAAGACAGTCTATCCTTGGTTAGATTTTTTCCACCTTTTTTTTGTTGCCATCACTGAACATCGTATATATCTCCATCCCAGTGTTCCCCAGGTGGTGCTGTCATTTGTGTGCCCTCAGACCTCCCATAGACTGTCGGATCCTCAGGGCAGGGGCTGAGTCTTGCGTCATCAACCCCTACTAGGGTGTCCAGGCTCTGTGTGACACACAGGAGACACAGCTCATCCTGGGATGACCCTGAAGTTACCACCAAAAACTTGTTGCATATCAAGAGATCCCTCCTTTTCTCAAGCATTTCTCTCTGTGACTCTTTGGCGAAAAGTGGGGACTTAGTACCTGCGGTCACAGAGTCTCAGGCTTATTGGAGGACCTGGAACATTTTCCATCCTTTCTCCTATCTGATTACTTTTCAGGAGGCATCTGAGCTGGTGGATTTTGAAGTCTTTGAGGTCTGGGAATAGCTAGACATCTGTCCCCTGTGGATATTGAGTTTCTCAGCAGATCTGTTATTTTCTCTTGTTTGCTGTTATTAATTCCAGTGAAGAAAAAGAAGGCAGTTTAAGACATAGCCTTTTGGAATTGGAAGGACACTCATTTTATGGACATACAGCTGAGCTCTCTGGTGGGACTTGTAGGAGAAAGCCATATTAAATCTATCTAGGATATGAGCTTAGTATCAGCAGTGCAGGGAGATAAGTACTCTATATCAAGTATCTACTATATCCCAGGTGAGGCCTTTCCTATATATTTAAGTAATTCCAAGAGGTAGGCATTATAATCACCATTTTACAGAGGGGAAGCTAACTGTAAAAAATGGCATCATTTATTCATTTAGCTGACCCACGTGAGACACTAGTCTAGGTGATGAATATGTAAGGATGATGTTTTAGCTGCCCTAAAATGTATAGATGCTTCTCCTCTGATCTTCAAAGGCCAGCATAAGTTAGATTCTGAACTGAAACCAAAGTTTCGAGATTCTAAGTCAGTGCTCACTCCACTACATCTAATTGTGTAGAGTCCACTGATTCCACTGTGAGCCCTCTCTGGACATGAGCAGATCCTGGAAGATTCACCTTCTGCATAGGTTAGAAACTGGATAGAAATAGCACCATATTTTGCATTTCGTTTGCACCCTGGTGTTATAGGACAAGCTCCCCATCTTGTTATTGATACTCTCAGCTAAACATATCATTGTGCAAATTTCCGGGTAATGAGATATCATATCTTTATGGCCCCTTTGAACTCATTAAGATCTTTTCCATGTATTACCTCAAGTGACACCGGGGGACCACAATCCTGTGAGACATGCATTGTTATCTCTGCTTTATAGATGAGGAAACTGGCCAATTTATCTGAGTCTCAAATGCCACTAAATGCTTGACCTGTTATTGTCTTATGACTCCAAGTTCCAAGAACTAAAAATTAAGAGACACTTGATGCCAGATATTTCCCATGTGCTTTACACACATACATCATGTAACCCTTATCTAGCAGACGATGGAGGAAAGACTGGAACTGTGGTGCAGTTGATTTCAAGGCTTAATCTCTTTTCACAGTGGCATCATCATCTGTCTTCATGATCAAAACATTGTGCCATTTCAACTATCAGGCATATGAAAGATGGTGGTGAAAACTAGTATGGGTTATTATCTCCCTTTTTCAGATAAACGGGTCCAAGGCTCGTAGAGTAAAGGTTTTGCCTGGGTTCACAGAGCTTGTGATTGGCCCGAGAGAGAATAAGGACTCAGGCTTTCTGGTTCTGACAATGGTTTCCCTTCTGTTCTACTCTTGACTTTTATGCCCCAATCTTGAGAGAACAAAGCAGCTCAGTACTAACAAAATTCAAAGATATACCAAACATCTCATCTACCTCAGAACTTCAAGATGGCACCACTGGAGAGGTGCATTTCCCCGAGAATGAGAGGTTTAGTGGGCTGTATTTACTAACTTCAGCTAATGCCCTCACTTTCCTCTCTCAAACCGGGAGATCTTGTTTTCCCATCTTAATGTACAGGGTAGCTCTTGAATCCTTTATCTCTGAAGATTAAATCTAATGAGATAATGTATTCAAATAGGATTAGCACAAAGTTTGGAATGTAGAAAGAACTTAATTCATGCACATTCAATGAGCATTTGCAAAACTTTGGTGAATCACATTAAGCAAAGAACACACTAATCCCAGGGATGAGTTACTTTTCTTTATATAAAAATAAGAGCCCCATTAATGGAACTGAAAACATCAAATACTCTTTTCTTCTATTTTTAACTAAGATTTTATTGAAATATAAATTTTTTAAAAATTGAATTTCATAGGGAGAGATTTTTTTATTTCTTACAGCATAATAAACTAGATACCTTGAATAAACCTTTCATAGGAAACAGTTTTTTTTTTAAAGAAGCAACTTATTTTTCAACTACTAGCTGGTAAAAAGTAAGGACTACTCAGACAAAGCCTAAAATTTAAATGAAGGTTAATAAAGGTGAGAACTTAGAAAGGGAAGCAGAGCACTGAAATCCACTGTCTCCTTGGTAGCTCTGCTAATGCAGGGGAAATGGTCTTTGGTTTTCATGGCCTTGCAGAATGTAGGGGGCTTGAAACACTGCTCAGATACTCTATACTGTGAAATAGTTTAATAGGAGTGTGGACAGTGTGGAGTCACTGGGAGGCATCTGGTAGGAGCCCTCACCCTTGTGTAAGGGTGAACTGAAGACAAGCCTCCTACTGCACTCTCAAACATAGTTGCCTAGGGGAAAATGCTTTTCCTCTGAGAATTCATAAATACACAAGGGTTTTCAGCCTAGATTGTTGAGAAAACTTCAACCTGAGCAATGCAAGGAAGTCCTGTTTTAATAGTTCCTTTAAGCACCTGGCAAAAACAAACACACATACTCTCTGGACGAACACACTTTCAACCCAGGGCTCAAAGAATTCCCACAGATTAATTCCTAAGAAATAGGAGCATACTGACAAAATCAGAAAACTCTTCAGATAACAAAGCACCAAAGCAAGAGTTAGAAGAAACAATAGACAACAGACTCAGCTGCTCAGTCTAGATGTTAAAATTATTGGACAAAATGTATTAAATAAACTAAATGTATATATTATATTTAACTAAAAAATGAGGGTTTTAATCATAAGAAATAAAAAGGAGACACTATAAAATCAAATAGATTTAGGAAGAGAATTACATTATGGGGTTTAATACAATTTAGACACAAATAAAGAGAATTAATTAATTATTGAAATATAGGTCTTAAAAATGTATTATTCAGAATTCAGAATACAGTGAAGAAATGGAAACTACAAAGGAGAGGTTGCAGTGTGAAGGCTAGAAGGTGAAAGTCTAATACGCTTCTAATCAAAGTTTCAGAAGGGGGGGAGAAAGGGAAGAAGATGAAAAAATATTTGAAAAGATAATGACTTAGGGTATTTAGAAACGATGAAAAATATCAAACTAGAGAATCAAGATGTTCAGCGTATCCAAAGTAAGATAAATAAGAAATTCACATCTATATACAGTATAGTGAAAGTGCAGAAAATCAAAGACATGGAGAAGATTTTAAAAGCATCCAGAAGGAAAAGAAATACCTTCAAAATAATTGACTTTTCATTAACACCTTTTGTTTGCAAAAGAGCATAGAAAAATAACTTTATGCTTCTGAGAGAAAGTAACTGTCAATCTGGAATCATATGTCCAATGACGTTATCATTTTAAGAATGAGGGAAAAAATAAATACTTTTTTGGAACTAAAAATTGTCTTTTTACAATAGGATTTCACTAAAGAAAATACTAAATTTTGTTCTTCATACTGAAAAGAAGTGATCCTCAATGGAATATTTGACATATAAAGGAAATATGACCAAATATTATGCTAAATATTTGGGTAAATATTTAAAAGCACTGGCTATTTAAAATAATAATAATAAAGTCTTAAGGAATTAACAAATAACATAGAATTAAAATACATGACAACAGTAGCATATAAATTGTGTGAGTGATCAAAATTAAAGTGTTAAAAGGCATATTCTAAAAGATGGCAAATATATTGTTTAACTACAGATGTTGATAATTTAATTATGGATTAAAATGTCTAAGGAAATCATGAAAATAGAAGGTATAACTAATAAACTAGTAGAAGTAAAATGTAGAAAGAAAAAATACACATATATCTGTGCATGTACACATACACACGCACACACATCAGACTAAAAGAAGGAAAACAGGACACAAAAAAAGAAGGGAAAATAGAAAGCACAAAGTCTAGGGTGGAGATCAATCCAGCAATTACAATAATTGTAAGTGGATTACATTCTCTGTTTAAAACACAATTTTGTTTTATAAAATTAAAAATTCACATTCAGCTGTATGATTTCTATTATATAAGAGACATGCCTAAAACATAATAATAGGAAAGTTTGAATATAAAATGATATAAAAGATATACAATTAAAATACTAACTGAAGGAAAGCTGGCTTTGCTATATAAAGACCAGACAAAATAAGCTTTATAGGAAAAAGCATTTTTCGGACGTTGGTTACTATATAACAATAAAATAATTAATTCACCAGGAAGATATAATAATTTAAAAATTCTATGCTTCCAGTAATATATGTATTTACAATAAGTATTAGGAAATAGATAAATTTATCATCATATAAAACATTTTTAACACTCAGTCTTTGTAACTGATAAAATAAAAAAGACAAAGGATTAGTTAAAATATAGAAGAACTAAACAACGTAATTAATAAAATACTTGTGGATATTTCTAAATCATTGCAATGCGACTATGGTGGTATATACTTTCTTCTCAAGCACACATGGGGCATTGCAAAAAGGTGCCCATATTTGAACATAAAGCAATTTCTCAAAATAAATCTCACAAATAATAGCATGTAGATTAATCTCTACAACCACCATTGATAGGTTGAATCAGTGACATAAGGTAAAAAATGAAAATTTTGTAATATCAAGTGACAAGTAAGATTAAATAAGAAAAAATTTAAAATGAACATAATAAGAATACATACTGAAGTGTTATAGTAGAAAGGAAGGACAGCTACAATTTAATTACCAAAGCACCTAATTTGGTAGATCAGTGAAATAACAAGAGTGTAATGCCAAGAACACAGACAGCAGGAAATGTTAATAATAAATATAGGGGAAGAAGTTACTCATATGGAAAATGAAATTACAATACAGAGGGCTAATGAAAACTAAACTTTTGGCAAACTTGACAGAGAATAAAAGGGAAGACATCAACAGACAAAATTAGAAATGAAAAAGGAAACATAACTATAGGCATAATAGAGTTTAAAATGATAAAAGAATATCCATGAATAAATAGGCATTTAGAAAAACATGTGACAATAAAAATTACTCATGAAGGAATAGTAAAACTGAATTTTTATAGCCAACAATAGTATTGAATCGATAGTTGGAAATCTTCCCTGAAGGAAATTCTAGTCCAGGATAATTTAATTGGTAAAAGAACAAATTATCCCCTCCTATATAATCTCTTGTCCAGAATAGAAAACTGGAAAATATTCTCTAACTCATCTGATGAGGCTAGCACAAACCTGATGCCAATATCCAGCAAGGACAGTAAGAGAAAGGAAAATTACTAGCCATTCTCACTAATATTCATTAATGACTCATTGCACCAAAATAGTAAATAATAATAATAATGTGTCATGACCAAGTTGAATTTATCTTGGAAATTCAAGTTTTGTTTAACGTTAGAAAATCCATTAATATAAATCATTACATTAACAAAAGGGGAAGAAAAATATACCATCACCTCAGTAAATACAGAAAAATACTGATTAAATTTAATACTTATTTACTCTCTCTCTCTATATATATATAAAGACTCTTGGCAACCCACAGTCTTGAGCCTGATATTCAAAGCCTACCTGAATCTGAAAGCAAGCCTTGTGCTTTGTGGTGAAACATTAAAAGCATTCCCTTTAAGTTGTAGAACAAGGGTGCCTGCCATCACCACTTTAACTGAGCGTGGTTTTGGGGGTCCTAACCAGTATGGCCAGACAAGAGAAAAAAGTGAGGAAATGAAGAGGCAGAAGTAAAATTTAATTGCTTACAGATGACATTATTATCCACATAACAAACCTAAAAGAATAGACAGATCGTTAGAACTGATAGGTTCTGCCTGCTGCATATATCACCTACAAAAAATATACACCAGCAACAAACACGAAAAAATAAAATTTTAACATGTCAGCATTCATAGTGTCATCAGAATATGTAAAATGTCTAAAAACAAATCTCTCCAAGGATTTTAAAGTCTAGACCTTTGGAAAGAAAATTATGAAACGTTGTGAAATTATGTTGGAGAAGTTCTCTCTGTGTCTTGATCTCTCTGGAAGTATAACATGTTCATGAACTGGAGGACTCAATATCATAAAAATGTCATTTTTCTTCGAAGTTACTTGTGGAGTCAAAGTAATTCCAGTCAAAATCTCAATAGCGTTAGAGCGTGTGTGTGTGTGTGTGTGTGTGTATTTTAATATTCACTTTAAAGAGTAAGCTTTTAAGAGCCAATTTGCTGCTGAAATACAAATGGCAGGATATAAATTCCAAGATATCATGAGTTACGATACAGTTATACCGATTAGATCTGTGAAATGACATGGAGTAGGCACATTAAACATGGCATGGAAGAGCCATTCCAGAAAAAGATTTACCTGTATAAAAAACAACAACAACAGCAACAGCAACAACAAAAAAACTTGGTTTCTGGCAGAGCTGGCACTGCAGATCAGTGGAGAAGGATAGGGTTTTTAGTATATTGTCATGAGTAGATTATTTATCCATACTAAACAAATTGATCCCCACCCCTGTTCCTACCATACACAAATTAATCAACTCCAGGCTGATGAAAGACATAAAAGTGAAAGGCAGAGTTTATGATGTTTGGAATTCAATATAGGAGGCTCTGCTCTCAGGCCAAGACAAGTTTCTTTAAACAATACACAACGTGAATGAATCATAAAGAAAAGTTTGTTATGACCCATTGCCTTGAAATAATGGTCACGAAAAGTAAGCATCAAAAGAGAATGACAATTCAAGTCACAAACTGGGAAAAGTATACAAAGTAAATAAATAATGCATACAAATCAAGATGAAAAGACAAGAAGCCTGACAGAAAAGTGGGCTAAACATTTGAACAAGCATTGTGTGCAGAACAGAAAAACTTAATGGCTAATAAATATCTGGAAAGATGCTTAAACCACACCATAGTCAACAAGATACAAATTAAAACCACCCACCAATTTGGTAAAAATTAAAATGCTAGTATGGAAGGTTGACAAGGTCATGAAGCAACTGGGTCACTTAGACACACTTATGGGTAAAATGTGTAAAATGACATGGAGACTTTGGAAATTGTGACATTGCCTAGTCAAGTTGGAGGCGTGCATACTCTGAGCCCCAGAAATTTCAATCCTAGGAATATATCCTATATACGGATACTCGGGAATGTATGCATTGGGACACTCACACTGGAATGTTCTTAGCAACACTGAAGTAAGCAATATCCAGGAAACAACTCAAATGTCTATTGACTGGACAATGGATAGATAAATGGTGTTCTATTCATAAAAGGAAATACTATACGTCCATGAAATTGAAGGAATTATGGCTATACACAAGAACATGGATTGTCTTTGGAATATAAATTGGAGCAGTCATAAAACAGATAGTAAAACAATAATGACTAATATGCACATATCTCATCCTATGTTCCAGGCACTGTTTTAAATGTCTTATATAAAGAACACTACAAAGTAGGAACTATTATTATTTCCATTTTGCAGATGAGAAAACAGGCACAATGTTTACTAACTTGCTCAAGATCTCACAGCTCATAACTGGTAGAACAAATTGTCAAAACCAGGCAGTCTGGGTGAAAAACATACCTTGCAATATGATTCTCCTGGCTGAAAGCTCACATACAAGTGAAACCAAAGATTTTTAATGATATAAACTAAAAATCAAAGCAAGTGAATAATTAACCCAAAATTTAGAATAGTTTTTCCCCAGTGGGGGTGAGGGACCATGACTGTGGAAGGGTAAATGAAAACATCAAAAATAATGGTCATTTTTAAGAACAGAGAATGGGTGCACATATCTGAACAGTTTTATTGTTCTTCATACCTTATGCATATTTTATAGTAATTCTTTTGTATCTAATCAATATTTAAAGCAATTGAAAAAAATAAAAAAAGATGGAACCTTGCCAAAGATGGTAAAGAAGCGCTTCATGGTTCTTCTTCATAAAACTTCTTGGATCTTCACAGATAGAACTCTTAGAAAAGTCTACAGAAGCTGAACTGGATGTAGAATTTTCATTATTCAAAGAATTTTTGTTCACAAAAAAAACAATGGCAACAAATGGCACCATAAATGCCTCTAATTGCAGCCTATCCAAAAAGAAACATTGCAGGGCAGCAGAATCTATCCTGCCAACATAGGGTTTTAAAAATTACCACAGTGCTTCACAATTATAATATATTGAATTTTTATCAAAATTCAGCAGTTTCGTATAGGGTGAAAAAAGGGATCTATTGCATATTGAGTTTTTCACTTTTTATAGTTTCATAAGACTTATGCTCAGTTATGTACTGGGTGAGGATAGACCAAGAGTTAAAAATTTTTGATTGCCAAGAGTATTTTATATGTAATAAATAATTTTGCCACAGTGAAAAAAAATTGCCACCCAAATTCAGGCTTTTATTCTCCTTCTGCTTTTGAACTGTAGCTCCTTCTTTTCCCCACCAATAGAGAGATATGGTAAATTAAATTCCATCATCTACCGTTAGCAGTCAAGAAACTATCTCTCCAATTACTTAGAATCAGCTTTTAAGCAACAAAAGTCAAATTATCAGTCAATTTAATGTTGCTTTTTACATGAAATCTGGATAGAATTTTTCCAGCTGCTGTAATTACTTACAAAAATCTATCCCCACTGTCTTCTCCATTTGCTGCTTGGTGACATCCCACCATTCCCTAAGGTCAGCTCACATGTCACCTCCTCTGTGAGGATGTCTCCTCTAATACCACACACCTGTCCCCAGCATTTGCTCCCAAACGGAGTAACCACTCACTCCTCCGGGTCCCCTCAGCACTTTGCACACACTTGAAACAAAGGACCTCTTGTTAGCATCCTGCTCACCCACTATCAGTCATCGATTCATTGTCATTCTCATCTAGAATGAATGTTTTCAAGGTGGGATATGAAGTCATATGAATCTCTAAATTATATCCTGAATATCTAACAGCCAAGGGTCTTAGATGAAGCAATGATTGTGATGATAATAAAAAGAGCAGATAATACCTGCTCCAGTCATCTGTTGCCTGACACACCACTCCAAAGCAGCTTAAAACAAGGATTTATTTTTATCTCTCCTGCTTCTCAGCTGGGTGGTTTCCTCTTGGGTTCTCTGGTGCTGTTTCATGCAGATGGTTATCTCAAGGCTGAACTGGGCTGAATGCCCAGACCAGCTCCTTGGCTCTCATGTCGGGGGCCCAGGGCCCCCAACCTCCCTATCTCTGACGGGGGTGTCTTCCCAGGGCTTCTTCACATGGCTTGGGCTTCTCACAGCAGGGTGGTCACGTGGTTCCACCATGTGACTTTGGCGGAAACTGGTTTCAAAGGCAGGAAGCAGAGTGGCCTGGCCAGCTAAAGGCTACACCCAGACCTGACGGTGCCCTATCTGTCGTAGTCTGTTGGTCAAAACTATAGCAAGTCCACACAAGTTCAATGAGGTACAGAAATATATAATAGATTCACCTCTGAATAGGGAGCGTCCAGGTCACATTGCAGAAAAGTATGGGGGATGGGAAATATTGCTGTAGCCATCTTAGGAAAGTATAATCAGCTATAACACGTATGGAATGCTCCCATGTGCCAGACACAGTGCTCAACACATTGTATACATTAAGTCACTTAATCTTCTCAACAGCCCTTTGAGATAGTTACTATTACTAATTTCATTTAATAGATAAAGACAATGAGGCTCAAAGAGGCTAAATAAGTGCCTAAAATGTCACAGCGGGTATGTGGCAGAGCTGATATTTCCATCAAATCACTCCAGAGCCCACATTCTTAATCACTTAATTATTTATTTTCCCCACCCTGGGGGCCAAATAAATATTTATTATCTCCTTTCATGGATTAACTCAACAGAATTCTTAAAAATCTCAAAATAAAAGCCCTCCCCATCCAAATTATAGAGAAGGATGGAGTGCAAGAATGAAGAACCAAGCAGGTGACACTGATATTTAGATTGTGATCCGGACTCCTTTGCTCTTGCTTGTGACCTGGTCTCTTCACCAAAAATTCTGAAATTGCAGGCAGCCAGGCCTCTAGGAAATCCTTTTTTGTCTTTCCAAAGGATACATTTCTTAGAACATCCTGATATTGGCCCCAAGTCATATCTCTCCAAAACTTCTGGCAATCACTTGACCATTTTGGTATCAGAGTCACTTGGATTTGACCAAAAGTTTTCATGACATCACCTTTCCTCTCTCCCTATATCTTATCTGTAGGGGAATGTTGGGTAAATGTAAGGTACAGGCATGTGAGTGACTGGTGGTTTGGCCTTCATGGAGTACCCGACCATAAATATATAATAGATTTGGAAAGTATAATCAGCTTATTCCCAATCTGGACCTTATTCCCAATTTCTCTGTATGTTTGCATAATTGAATACTACGTTTTTGTTATAAATTGTCATTGTGGATCAGGTTCTCCAAATGCTGGCTTAGCTTATAATATTTCCTAGCATGATTACTTTTGTTTATTGCCACGTAATAAAACACACCATTTTAACATTTGGACATGATTGTATTAATAGAGTTTGTCAAATTAGTTCACGAGTAGTGTTGTTTCCCAGCAGCAGAAGAATATAAAATATGGGATGCCTAAGCAATGAAACATTGGATAGCTGTAAAAATGACTTTAGTGACATGGGAAAATACTTACGATACATTAAGTTAAAAAACAAAAGAGAACGCATGGTTGTATAAGAGCACCCTAAAGAAAATGCCCAACAATGGTAACCATTTTTCAATGGTTCGATTGGCTGTAGTTTTTATGTATATATTAATATTTTTGTATTTTTAAATGTTCTACAATAAATATACTTTACTTATATGATAACAATAAATTCAAATATAAAATACATCCCAGCCTTTATTCTTCTTTGTGACACTTTAAAAGTCCAAGCTTGTGGACGGTTAGCAGGAGACTAAGTTTGTCTAGCTGGAATTTTCCCAAGTGGTGATAAGCTAGTTAAGGCTGCTAGTTCCATCACCAGCTGGTAATTTTGCCACTAAGAGAGAAGGAAGGATGTCTTAAAACCTTCCACTCCCCCATCCCTGAGCATCTTCACTGGGTCTCAGAGCCAACCACACCTGCTGCTCCTGCAAAAGCATCCCTGGCCATGTCTGCAACCTCTGGCAAACTCTCTCCCTGGATCTCAGCTGCGTCCTCGCTCAGCTTGTGGCTTTTTAATTACCAGCCAACCACAAAGCTGAATCCTAGCTACGTGACTTTGATAGCATCAGAGGACAGGCCTGGTTGGCCTGAGAGTTGGTTCATAATTACTTCTGGGTAAATAGGAGGGTAGCCATACTGACTACTCAGCTGGCTGTAGGACTCCGATCTCAGGGTGCCAAAATTGCTGCCTCTTGTTTTCCTGGATTTGGTGGGATTTACACTTATCAATTCCTGCAAATCAAAATGAAGATGCTCCCTGAGGTCGAAGGCAGGGGTTGTTCACACATGCACACATGTCGTGAAAGAAAATAATGACCTGGAGTCTACATGGAGTTTTATCATTCATATGTATAGAGAGAAATGTCATCTACTAGGCATCACCTGTACACCAGACATTGCACTAAACCCTTTCAAGGGGAGCTCATATGAACCTACACCCAGGGATTGAATAGGTTTTACTATGTGAGGTTTCAAAGAGAAAATATGCTTCTAATGAGCTAAACAGCCATTTGGTTTGGTGACGTGTCCCCAACAAGAAATACACAAGGGCAATGTTCTTAGTCATCGTGAAGCAGGATTTTGAAGTCAGGGATGTGTGGGTTTTACTTCTGACTGCATTTGGGAAAGTTGTCAATCTAAGGTTAGTCTTATGTGGCAACATGGGAAGGGTGTTTTAGTGCCAAGCAGCCAGAAAATATGACACAGATCTTCATGCAAAATGACTAGCAGAGTGCCTGGCCGAGAAGAGGTGGTCAACCATTTCTGTAACCTCTTTACACTTTCCTTCTCATAACTGGACACTGAATTCAACTGAGAAAGGTATTGCATGGAAGTATCATTATTTTTGCTAAGCAAAATGTATGGGGTCAATAATTAATATTGACTTGTAGCAAGCTTTGTTGATAACAACACAAAAATGCATTTTCTTGCTGTTTCCTAACTCACTGCCTCAAGGTAGTCAGCGCTTTATCCTAAAGAGTGTTTGGGAAGAGTCTCAATTCTGACTCACAGAACTATTGCTAAGGAAATTACAACCATGTGTGGAAGGTAGAATCCCACACTTCCAAAGCTCTCTCTACCTCTAAATCTCTATTTTATTGTTTTCTTTTTTACCATCAAAAGTCTTTCTAAAACAAGAAAATATGAAAGACATGTTCCCTAATGCAAAAAAAGAAACACTAGGTTATTGCCAGATAATTTGAACCTGTGTTCTCAGGTAATGCTAGACTATTATGGCAGAATTGTTTAATGTATAACAGCTCACACAGCATTGCCTGCTGGGGAACATCACAACACAGCCTGTTCTAATACTCCTAGAGTATATAGTGTTAGGTTTAATCTTGGTCATAAAACTGCCTCATAAAACTCTATAGGTAACAACTTAAATGTCCAATACCAAGGGCAAGATAAAGTAAACCACCAAATAAAATACAAGTCCACCATCCTTGATTCAAATTTCTTAGGCCCAGGAATTCAGAATATTGTGGATTTTAGAAAAGCAATATGGTGCATGTGCTGTATACTATGTAATAATATTCCCAGTGAGGACTGGAGAAACCCCTGGCCATTAAACACACTTAATATTTCTGTAGTGAAACACGTGGATGGTCCCACTAATTGGGATAAATGAACAACACACATTACTTTACCTTCATGCAGGTCAGGTTTTGCTGTCAGATGAGCTATAAAAATCCTTTAGCATTTCAAAGCTTTTTGACTTTGACATTATGGAGAAGGGGTTGTAAACCTTATTTATGTAGTAGCTTTAACACACCATGATTTTGAAGAAATCAGTAATGTGGGACAACGCTCATAATATAAAACAGTATTATTGAATGAATGACTTCATATGAGTTTTAAAAGTAGGTTTTCTAAAATTTTAAGATATTACACATAGGTATAGAAAAATGACCTAAGAAATCTTAGGCAGCAAGGTAGTACTGGGTGCTAGGATAATTGGTAATTTTCTTTTTCTTCTTTGTACTTTTGTACATTTTCTAAAACTTCCATCAGAACTAGGAATAATTTTAACAATGAACAAAACTAGTTTGCTTTTATACCATTTTTTTAGCATTATTTCAAAGTGGACACCCGGGGGGCCCTTCTTCTCCCATAGGCCCCCAACGTGGGGTGTATGGAGTGTCTTCCACTCATGTTCTCCCAGGAGCCTGGCCAGCGCAGGGCCTTGGCTTACTGAAAGGGGCCCCATGCAATCACTCTCATGACCTTGTCTCTTCTGCAACGCTCAGAACCGCAGCCTCAAGGTTATTATCAGTTCCGTCCAGAATGATAAAGAAATCCCAGACACCAAAGCCCAAGATTTTTTTGTCCAGACCTCATAGGCTAACGTCTGCTCTTCTCTGGCAGCACCGAGGTACTCTGAGGAATAAGGCTTTATGTAGTTTAACTGATTGTTAGGGAAGTTGCAAGTTTTGTTGCATAGAAAGTCAATGTGAAATAGCCTGCTAATTTCAGAAGCAATTTAGAATCATGACATCGAGGCCCCTTCTTAGTTCTTGTAGAGTTTTTCCATCACTGTCTATGTAATACTAAAATGGCTAACACTCTTTGAGGGCAGGGACTAGATCTTATTCATCTTTATAAGTGAAGCACCTCCTATAAGTGAACTAGGTGTCTCACTTACTTCAGTGCCCAACATAATATATACTCAGTAAATAAATGCTTTTCACTGAACCAATGAAGTCATATAAAAATACACATACATATACTTATATTGTATGAGTATACATACAAATATGCACACACATACATATACACATATATACACACAAGGTGATGGTATTAGAAGGTAGGGTGTTTACGGGGTGATTAGGCCATGAGGGTAGAACACTATGAATGAGATTAGTGCCCTTTTAATAGAGACCCCAGAGAGATCTCTTGCCTTTTCTACCATGTGAAGACATGGCAAAAAGACGGCCATCTATGAACCAGGAAGCAGGCTCTCACCAGACAGCAAATCTGCTAGTGTCTTGCTCTGGTACCTCCCAGCCTCCAGAACTGTGAGAAATAAATTTCTGTTGCTTATGAGTTACCCAGTCTAAGATATTTTGTTATAGCAGCCCAAGCAGACTAAAATGGACAGTGAGGAAGTAGTTGTAGTTACAAAGATCATTCATAATTCTAGGTTATAGAATTGTAAGACATCATTTTTCAACTCTGGCTGCAAAATAAATGCAGTTGAGCATTAAAAAAATAAAAAGTTCAATGTCCAGGTATTCTTATTTATTTATTTATTTTTTGATCTGGAGAAGGACACTGAACTTGTTTTCTGTTTGGAGCTTCCCTGATAATTCTAATGTTCCATCAGGTTTAAAATCTACTGACTTGAATTAACTGGATTAATAATTTTCACAGAGGAAGTGGGTGCTTGCTCACAAGGCACAGCAGAACAAAAACCCCTGCGTGTGCATGGGGTGGGGTGGGGTACACATTTCCAAACTACATTTGCACAAAGTTTGAGATGTGGCTGCCTTCTCTGAGTCATATCTGGGCCACTATTGTAGATGACCTCTCGAGTATGTCAGCCAGGAAATGGTTGGGAACTACTGTTTTAGTTCAGAGCTTCTCAAACTTTAATGTGACTAGGAATCAACTGAGGATCTTGTAAAAGTACAGATTCTGCTTTAGTATGTCCGGGTTGCGCCATGGCACCTGGAATTCTGCATTTCTAGCAAGCTCCCGGGTGACGCCTAAACTGCTGATGCACAGTCTGCACTTAGATTACCAAAATCTCACAGATCAGTACACACTGGACAGGAAGCCATGAAGGGTAAGAATAAAATGTGGAGGATACTAGGGTAGCTTACTTTATGTTTATGTGGTACCAGTTTACATATTTCTCTTTACTGTGTAAGTGTATTGGAGGGAGGTTCTAATTTTAAAATTTACTTTTCACTTGGGGACAGGCCAGCAGTGATCCTATATGGATTGGCTGATTTCAGGCTGCATAAAAGGAAAGAGTGAAGAAGAGATTCGGATTGATGGGGACTAGGAAAGGAAAAGGATGCTCTGAGCTTTGGAAAAGAAGGAGAAGAGTTATTTAGCAAGGCACATTCCTAATATCGTGGTATGAGATAGTCAAATGTGCAGGCTCCATGTCGGCTTATCCTAAGAGGAGAAAGCTAATGTTTGTAAAGTGATGATGGCTTGGCCTGTCCTCTGGTGTACACATTGCCCGCTTCATATCTCAGGTGACTGCAAAGCTGAAATAATAACTCTACCCTTGGAAAGCATGATTAGAAGACATTTCCAATAAGAGACCAAACTTCCTGGCTAAGAAACAAAGCCACCTAAAGTCCTCATGAAAGGGAGAGACTTCTTGTCTTTATAGACTAGGCCATCGGCACAGATTGGAATCACCACAAGGTATAGAAGCAGAGGTACAAGGGTAGGGGAGTCTCAACTACAGAGCCAGAAGGAAGCTCATAGCAAATATTGCCAGAATTGTCAAAGTGATCCCACATTGCTCCCGAAAAGGGGAGTGAGTATGAAAACAAAGCCTGATGCAGTGGATTGAATGCTGGCTCTAAAATAAATACATTCATGTCCAAATCCCTGGCTTTTGTGAATATGATCTTATTTAGAGATAGAGTCTTTGCAGACATAGTTAAGGATCTGGATAAGAAATCATTTTGGATTATCCAGGAGGGCCTTAAATCCAATGACAAGTATCTTTATAACAGAGAGGCAGAGGGGGATTTGAGATGGGCAGAAGAGGAAAAGCTATAGACACACGTGTGAAACCAAGGCAGAGATTGGAGTGATACAGCCACAAGCCAAGGAACACCCAGCACCACCAGCAGCTAGAGGTGGCAAGGAAGGAGTCTTTCCTTGAGGCTTTGAAAGGAGAAAAGCCCTGCTGACCCCTTAACTTTGGAATTCTAGCTTCCAGAACTGTGAGAGAATAGATTCCTGTTGTTTTAAGCCACCCAGTTTGGGGTCATTTGTTATGGCGGCCCTAGGACACTAATATACCTGCCTTACTAGTTATTCCATCAGTAAAAACCTCTAATTCATCTAGCTTATAATGAAATTGCTGTTTGCCACATTTATTCCCAATTATAACTTTGGGCCTGATAATTCATCCCCTTTGTTGTGCAACCACAGATTAACTATCTCACCCGGATGGGCACTGGCCTTGGCTTCCTTGCTTGTCCCTCCCTTGTTTCCTGCAGAGTGGGGTGATGGAAGGAGCACTGGATTTGGAGTCAGGCGGGCTTCAATTCCAGCCCCATCTCCATCAGTACATTCTGTGCCTTCTCAGACAAATCACTTAGACAGAGAAGCTAATGCCCAGAGAAGCTAGCGACACCTGCCGTGCAGTCCTACTGTAAGGGCTGAGGAGGGAGAGGAGGCCACAGCACCTGGCACACCGGAGATACTCCAGAGTTTAGTTCTGGGTCACACGGGGAACCCATCTGTGGACTGTGTGCTGGGAACTCCCTTTATACTTTTCACAGCAAAAGGAAAAGAACCACCTCCAATTTGCCCACCCGTGGGCCTGGCTGGGGGGCAGCTTGCTCAGCCTGGACACGCGTGGCGTCTGTGGGCAGCCGAGACGCTGGGCTGCTGCAGCACTTCCTGCTCCCTCCATGTCCCTCTGGACCCCAGGTCTCCACCAAGTGCCCTCCTGAGGAACGCACTGGTCACCCTATGCTGTCCCCATGCTCCCTCTAGGACCAGGAGATCCACCCAGGAGACAGGCTCCTCCTTGAGGCCAGATCTTGCTTTCCGGAGCCTTAAGTAACTTCTTGAATATCCAGAGGTAACTTCCCCAATATCATAAAACGACAGAGCAAGAGATGTAAACTGGGTCTGCCTGACTCTGAAACTCATGTTCCTTCCAGTGCATTCTCTCCTCGCTTCACACCAACGGAGAATAACAACAGTATCTTTCCAACTTGCAACATAAAACAAATAGTTAGATAAGTAAATTAATTTTAAAATTAGTACACCAAATCTTCTCAATTTAAAGGTTTTTTTTTCATTATGAATATTTCTTAAACCTTTAGGGCCTGCTATCTTTTTACTATATTCGTAAACATCAGGTACAGGATAGTTTTTTTGTCTTTGTTTTTCTTGAATCAGATACATATTTGGTTATCCTAAACTGACACTCAAGATGTCCACAAAGAGAAAGTTGGACTCCAGGTGATCTCCTGTGGGAAAAGGTGTATAAATCACTGTCCTCTTACTTGTTCCTTCACACTCATGGATGTGAAGTGACTGAGGGTCTTTCCCAGTGCTGGGATAACTCGTCTCAGCAGGCTGGGTGAGAACTCACGGTCTGCTCACAGCAAAATGCTGTTACTGGAAAAGGACTTCTCTGAACACCAGAACACACGTCCACAACCCCGACCCCTCAGGAAATCCCCTCCCTGTGGCATAGGGGTGGAGACCACGTCTCAGCCTTCCTCAGTTTGTCTTACAGGATCTGACTACTGTGCCCACTAAGAGAAGGGAGTTGGGGTCGCAGGGATATCATGGTACTTACTGCCTGTTCATAGTTCTTGGCACCCGGCAAATAAGAGGGATCTTCAACTCAGCCTGCGGAAACAAAAGCAAACTCGTTACTGGGCCTTACACATGTTTTAATTCTGGTGAACATGCCACTGCTACTTCTTGTTAAAATTGGATACAGGTGCTGGTTTAGAGGAAATAACAGAAAGAGAATCAATCCAAGTCAATAATTGGTTTTTTCCTGGGACGGGATGGGGGAAGGGACATTTTTCCCTGACATGCTGTCCTCTTTCTGTCAGCATCCATCGCATCTGCCCCCAGGAGCTGAGCAAACATACACGGAGCCTGGTTTTCCCTGGCGTGCAATTGTGTGCTTCCCCTGGGCACCGAGGGCACATTAGCCCAGGCTTGGCTGGCTCTGCTCCGAGCCAGGGCCTGTAGGAGAAGGGATGCTTCCCATTTCCAAGTGTGACTTTACCATGAAATATTTACTGGAAGTTAGATTTATATACCACTTTACATAGGAAGCAACATCTTATTTGAGCTTTGCATTCACCCACACAGGAGAGATCATCAGCTTTATTTACCATATAAATTAGCAGCAGAGACCCTGAGAGTGTTCAAAAGGGCTTTATATCAATGATTACAGTTAATCTACTCAAAGACCATGAGAGGTATAAAGGATATTTCCCACTATATCAGCTGGGGTTCTAGCAAGGAACAGATGGCACCCTCAAATTGGTTAATTTGAGAACGGTTTAATAAAGATACCACTTAAAAGGTGCGGATAGGGTGGAGGGAATTCACAAAAGACAGTGAAGTATCAGGGGGTGGTAATAAAGGGGTGCGGTTACCATGCCTGGACCTGGAGGGGTTAGGTGTGTTTGGGTTACTGGGGCCCAGAGACAGGGCTGGGTGGAAGAGGGGTTGGAGCTCTCAGTTGCGGGACCTACAGGGAGGAAGCTATGGTGGGTGGAATGAAAATACCCTTCTCATGCTTCCGAGGGCTCACAGCTAAGTGTAGTAGGGTAAAGAGTGATTTCACAGTCAGAGGATGAGGCCCATGGAGATTAAATTATGTGCCCAAGAACACCCATCTGCAGTAAGAGCCCAGTAAGAGCCCAGATCCAGATGACCTAGAAATTCTATTTCCTAACCTGCCAGCATATTGCACCCCACTGAGTCCTAGCACTTCTAGTTCATGCTGTCATCTATGTATCCATCCATTCATCCATCTATCTAACTGCTATTTACTGAAAACTTACTTTGTGCCAATATTGTGCCCAATAAGACACGATCCCTGCCCTCAAGCCACTCCTAAAACTAAGCATAGTACAGTTTCTGTATCCCTCTATAATGGCTGTTATTAAACTGTTTTGTAAAAGCAGATGCATATAAAACAAAACATGACAAATCCTAACTCTGCCTTGGGGAGCCAGGGGAATCTGCATTGAGGAGATAATAGTTGAGCTTGGTCTTGCCAAAGAAGTCTGTGTCTTCCGGGCTCAGAATTAAGGAAGGTATTCCAGGCAAACGGAGCAGCATTGCAAAGGCGTGAAGATGTTACAGTGCATTGTGTGTCAGAGTGACTTTGCACAGTTTGGCAGGACCACAGAGGTCAGTGGCTTGGATGTTGGTGGTACATGGAAAAGAACTTGGGAAGCTCCATTGGATTATGACTGTCAAGGATCATGCATGCCAAGGGATGGGACTTGGGCTTGGACTGATCTCGGACCCATACTGGCAGGAAAGTTAACAAAGAACTTGAACTGTACTTTAGGTCCTCTGTTGCCCTTTGTAATACTTCATACCATATCCCCTCATCTTAGGCTTCTGTGCACTGAGAATCCGCCCTGGACAGTGTGTAGAGTATCTTGCTCATGGCCTCATTTGGAAGTTATCTCTATCACAGTGGTGGGGAAGAGAACTTGAACCTTCATCAATATAACACAAACAATGTATATCCAATACTGAAAGAATCCTAGGCTGGAAGTTGAGAGACCTCTACTCGGTTCCAGTGCTGTCATTAACTAGCTGTGTGGCTTTGGAGGAGCATTTGGGCTCTCCTCACTCATAAATGGTAGTATCTTTATTTTACGTGTTGTCTTAAGTGTCAAATAAGCTGATGCAAATGAAGATGTCCTATAAGAAGATGTCTTAGAAACTGTAAAATGTTATGAAATATAGATTTATAATTACTTTTATAACAGAGCAAAGTTTGCAAGTTACTTTACCATAAGTCATGTTATATGTGGGTATGTAGGGCTATTGACACCAATTTTTGGATACTAATATTTAGAGAGATTAAAATACTTGGTAATTGTCATACAGGGCAAATGTTCCCCTCGCCCCCTTAAGAGTATCTACCACTTGAAGATAGTTGCTTATACAGCTACTTCATTTCTTTGAATGCATTAAGTAGTGCTGAAATGGAATAAAATAAGCCAATCTTTATGGAGGGCTCTCTATGTGCCTGGCTTCTTGGCCAGCCCTTATGTACAGAGCGAGGGAACTAGAGATGCAAGACGGATCCCTGTAAGGATTATTGCCTCAGATCACAGGCCTGGGAAGGTGGCCAGGGAAGCTGTTTATTTTTGAGCCCTGGCCCTGCTATGCCCTGTGTAGCATTGAAGAAGGCATTGGAGCTCTCTGGGCCTCGATTTCTTCATCTGAAAAATGAGCAGGTTGGGCCACATAGATCTCTTCCAGTTCAAAGATTCCATAAAATGGTTTCATTTAAATAATTACAATCTATCAATATTTGGTGACAAAAATGGTTTTAAAAGTTAGAATATGCTATTACATTTCTTATATTTTATTGTCTTCTCTAGTAGAACTCCTTGCAGAACGAAATTGCATATGACTCTGCCAAATTGCTAAAGCATAGGACAGCAGGGAGGGATCAGGGAGGAATCCTTAACTTTTACCTTGTACATAAACCTTTATAAATTATTTGATCTGTAACATCAGTGTTTATTAGATTTGTATTTTAAAATTTAAAGAAAAAATTTTAAAAATATATTCTATTAGCGGTTGAGAAATGTGACTAATCTATTGTATAAAAAGTTTAAAAATATTATAAAGAGAACCCAAACTTTTCTGACATTTTGTGAAAAGCTAAATTTGGGGCTTTAGTGACCCACACCAGAGTGTGAGTCAACCAAGCAGCATCATGGACAGGACAGAAGGATGGCATGCTGCCAGGCAAACAGCTGTGTGCTCTACTCAGAATGCCGGAGACCTTCTGAAAGGACTACAGCCTTATCTGATCTTGGTCATTTTGTAAAGGATGTGGTAAGAAAAGTGGGACAATCAGAAAGAGTTTCATGTCCACGGGTTTTATGAAGGTAATATATTATAGAAAAGGCAAGGCCTTTCCCTTCCTGACATGTGCATTTTCAAAGAGAAGGTAATGAACATTGATCGCCTATTATGTGTCCCCCTGCCCCCACCGCACTAACCTCATAGAATCTGTATTATGATCCTTATTTTATACAAAACCAAACTGACATTCACAGATGTTAAGTGCCTGGCTTTACACGCCTTAATATAATTGGCTGGTATTTCAAACCCACTGGCCCTGACACTTAGTTATGCTTTGGGACAACTGTTTACCTATTCTAAGCCTCAGTTTGTTTATCTGTAAAATGGGGGTAACAAGACAGTGATCTTGTATGGCTTTTGTGGGGATTACATGACAAAACAAGGTCTCTAAGACACGGGGAAATGGCGAATAATATGAACTTGAACTTGAAGATTAATTAAATCCCTTATACCACTTCTAGGTTTTAGTCTGTAGACTGGAGAGGTGCTTACCTGCAGCTCATGACTACTGGTGGCATAATCACAGGTTCTTATATCTGTCTGCCCCTTGTTATTAACTGGAGCTTTAAAAAGTATGGTTCCACAGAAAATTCAATTCAGTTGTTTTGGGGAGGAACCCAGGTAAGGATATTGTTTAAATGCCCCAAGTATTTTAATAGGCAGAGAGGCAGAAAGGAGTGGACATAAGAGACATAGAGCAAGGTCTCTGCCCTCATAGCATTTGTCTGTTTTCTTTATAGTTCTATAAATGATTATAATGGTGTAAAATTAAATGAGTATCTGTAAAATACAGAGGAACATCGGGTGTTGTTGGAACACAGAGGAAGACACACCCAGAGGGACTGAGACAACTTCCTATGGAGTTAGTGGATCAGTTTCCCCGCCAGCTCCCCTGCAGCTCTCCTGAGACATAACCCTGACCCCAACTCGGGGCTTGATAATGGAAGAATCAGCAGGACTTCCAGGCCTAGGAGCCCCCCAGCCCTGCAAGCCTTTCTCCAAGGGACTTCAAGATTTGTCCAGGATAAAAGAGTAAATGACATTTTCTTGCCTTGACTCACAGAAGTCAAGGAGAAGATGAAGCACCCCCAGCAACAGGGAAAATCTCCTTGTGCTTTGTACATTCACTTTCTATAAGAATTGGGGAATTTATTTCAGTTTTTCTTCCTGTTTAGCCACAGAAATAAAGCCCATGCTTGGCTTTCGCTGTCAAAGGGAAGTGACACTGAGGTGCCATCTGTCAGTCCTGCTTGTGGAACCCAGAGTCACAGGAGGGCACTTGGCAGAAGTGATGCTATTAATGATATGTCCAGAGTTGGCCCTTCCCTGGAGAAGCTGAAAGGAGGTCTTGAGGGTCTCAAGAGGGGGACCCACCCTGCTGTGGGGCGGGGGGTGGGACAGCAGGAGGAGACCCTGTCTGGTAGAGCCATGCAGAGGTGCAACAGGAGCCCAGGTCTTTTGGGAGTCTATGAGGACAGGTTGCCTCTTTTCATAATGCCTGTTTATTTCTCCAAAAAGGGAAACTATCACTGCACTAAGCACTCGCTACCTATGCAAATCTAATCCCAAATATCAACCTGGGTGCTAAAATTGCCTGAATGTACCAGGCTCTAAAGCCTAGGCAGAAAAGCCAGAATATTCTCATAATTAATTTATTTTGGGTTAGAAATGTATGCTTTCATATATGCTGTGATGGAGTTCTGGAATTTACAGACCCTGCTCTGGAGCGCCTTGGGGATCCAAAATGAACCCCAGTTTGAGAAACACTGTTCTAGTTTATCTCCCGCCAGGGCTTGCTTTGCTGTCCTCCAGGGATAAAGAGGGCTGCGTCAAAGACAGGTGCACAGCCTCAGCCATCCATTTTGGCCAAACAATCCCACAGCTTTGGAGGTGATAGTCCCAATGATTACATTTGATCAGCTCATTAAGCACTTTGTGGGTTAAAAAAAAAACATTTTGTAAAGACAATGGACGAGATGGTTAGAAAACACATAAATATTTCAGGAAACTAAAATAAGGAGAGCCAGGTTCTGTAGATGAAAGCATGTTTAAGATTTCCAAATAACATGCATTCGATCTGAGCATTGAAACCAGGATGTCTGCTTCTGTGCTTGGAAGCCACCTGGGGTCTGAGCGAATATGTCAGGAAGCAAAGACTTGTTTTATAAGTAGACTGGATTTTGATGCAGATCTTAATCCAAAAATAATTAATACCCTTATGGTATCATAAGCAGTTTAAACAATTGGAAATACGTAATACAACAAATCGTGTTTCCTTGTTATCCTTGAGAACTCCTGGTATCCCCTGGGAATTCGCCAATGCTACCAAACTGAGTTTGCAAAGAAACATTTTACCATAAATATTGCTGCTGCATTTCACCGGATCCAAAATTAATCTTTCATGAAGGGGAAAAAAATGGTTTTAGAGTAAAGGAATTTTTTTGCTCCCAAACATTTGTCACTTATTCCTAGAAGATAACGCTTATAAAAATACTAGCTTCTGTTTATTTCAAAGATTAAGAAATATCACTCTAATAATGACAATGTACCTGACTGGAAATAGGAAATGACCAACAGCAAACTACAAATTGCTGAAGAGAATCTTTGAATCAGGCAAGATGTAGCTGTGCAGCTAAAACTGGGTCAAGGCTGAAGGATAAGGTCTAAATTAAGGCTCGATGCCTTTTTCTTGTTAAAAATAGAAAAATGGGAAAAGAACCAAATATAAAATCCACACAACACACGTCTGATTCTCTCTAAACAATCACATCCAACATATCCAAAATGATGGATGTTTTGTGGAGTTGAGAGAGGGAGTAACGTGTGTATGTGTGGGAAAGGGAGCCCAGGAGTGTGTGTGTGCATGTGCACACACATGTGTGTGTTCACGCACACGCATGTAGGAGCTTTCAGTAAACATGTTAAAACCAAGATTTCTGAGGTGCAGATATTTATTCATTTGGTTACAACTCAGAGTTATATGTAATTCTCTTCCATTTTCATACCAAGAATAACAAAATTACGTTTTAGAGATGTTCATATTTAGAGGAAAATATATGCTGATTAGATTTCTGGTTCTATACCCTGGTTAGGTCAATCAGCTAAATTTAATTAAATATGACATTTAATTTTATAGTCTTTCCATTGAGGGGAGGCATTTGAAGTCAAATGGATTGCTATTATAGATTTTTGAGTTTTTTTTGAGGAATAAGGGAGAATGCTTTCCTAGATTTTCTGCTATTATGTAGGGCATATTTTTAAAAAAGATTTCGCGACTGTCTTGGTTAAAAGTAACTTCCTTTAAGTATCTCAAGGCAATGTGACTGTGGATCCACTTTTTATTTTTAAATGATTTTGAAAACACCCTTAATGAACCGATGCAATCTATAGTTTTTGAATTTATTAGTCCTGGTGTGTTTTGTTTTCAAAAGCCCTTTTCTTTTTCTCTTGGGCTGTCTGATGCTGCAGAAAGGGGTCCTTTCCTTCGGTGGAGAGGTGCAGAACGCCCTCGATCACGTTGTGCAGGGAAGTGCGAGGCCTCTTCCTTTTTCCTCCCCTTCGCTGGCTCACTTAGTTTTCTCACGTTCCTTCCTTCCCTCCCCCTTTTCCCTCTGATCTTCCCTCCCTCTGCTCTTATTATTAAAGTTATTTTACTATTCCGGTAAAATGAAACTATCACAAAATAGCCTCCACATGTAAAGATCCTGATTAGATTTTATCTTAAAGTTTACCTCTGTCTGGCCTCTATTTGGTTCTCAGGAGTGAGGGCAGAATCACACTGACGGGCAGGTTCTTCTAGGCAGAGATTAATCAGAACATACCCAACTGGGATTGATTCTCCATTGACTGATTAATGCATTGGGGGTGGTACTGGAGAGAATTTTTAGGAAAAAGAAAGGTATAACAAAATAAATTAAGATGCTGGGATTACTGTATATTTACCACAGTTTACAGGCTGGCCAGCCTGGGATGAAGATAGGTCCAGCCACCCCCACCTCCCCCATGGACAACTAAAGGCTAGTGTTGAAAGCATTGTAATTCTTTCAACAGTCTTTTATTAAGCACCTGCTGTATGCTTGTGATTTTCATGATAAGAAGAGCCTTAAAGAGGTTTGAGAGACACTTAAAATTCAAAGAAGGAACATAAAAATCCAGGTAGTCTAATCAAGACTAGACAATGAGTAATATAATTTACAATAATAATGATACCATTTACTGCATACCAGAACCCTATATAGGGCATTTTGTTTAATTTAGATTCCATTGTACAGCAACCATCCAAATGACCCAGATTTTTCAGCATTGAACAATTCTGTCATTTTGTGCAGGGAGAGTCCTCCTGTGCCAAATCTGTCTAGTGAGTGAATGCACAGTGTGGATCCAGATGAGATCACCACTTCGTTTATAACTTCAAGTGCATTTAGAACTTTATTCCCTAATTAAACTTCCTCCTGTAAAATTAACTATTTCTCTGTCTCTCCTTCATTCAGGATCACTCATCTAGAGTGATGTGAAGTGAGTCTTTCAGCCCACATGTGCAAATTGTACAACCTGGGTCTCAGTTTCTCCAGTCTGAAAAATGGGGATACAAGTGCTCACCCTTCTTTGCTCAGAGGATTATCTTGGAGACCAAATGAGATCATGAAAGTGCAAGTACTTTGTAAGTTATAAACTGCTATGAGGTATAGTTCACCAGATCATTACTGAGTAATTTCTACATATCAGTACCATGGAGGACCCTGAGGATTTGAAATTGGCAAGGAAAGTGCTCTAAAGGAATTTCTATCATTTTTCATTAAACCTTAATATTTTCAGAGGATTAGCACATTTGAGGAGTTGTACAATACCACAAAGGCTTTGATAGGTGAATGATAAAAATAAATAAGAATATGATGAGGTTAGCTTTCTGTAAAAATCATCTTAAAATAGAACTTCTTTAGTTCAAAATTCTTAAGAAGGGACAAAAGGCCAAGAATCTAATGATTTGTCTGAATATATAAAATAAACTCCTGATAATAATGCCAACAATGATAATAAGAGCCACTATCATTTACTTTGCACTGAATAATTGCTAGACACTATAATATGCTATTTCTATGTACTGAATCTCATTTCGCACCACAAATCCAAACAGTAGATACTTTAATTTTATTTTATAAAGGATAAACAGAGGTTCTGAGAAGTTAAATCCCTTGCCTGAAACCATACTGCTATGAAGTATCAGTCTGATTTCAAATCCAGGCTATCCATTTCTCAAAGACTGGATGGTGTAGTATAGTGGAAAAGCTTGAAACAGGAGTAGGGGTTTGGGGTGGGAAGAGTGTGGAGATGTTCTTCATGGAATGCCCAGAGAGAGAGAGTTGATCAAGATATCCCTAGACTTGCCCACATGTGAGGGTGACCTGGTCTATAAATATCTGTAAGTAGACAAGGGGCCGACTGGCTCCCAGGTGACTATCGAGGCATCAGATCATCCTAGCTCAGCAAATTCAGCTACTGTAATTACACAGCTCTGACTTTGTGCTCACCAAGCACCTCCCAACAGTAATTTAGTTTCCTGTGCACATTTGCCTCCTGGGAGGTAACATGCTGATTACCTGAACTTACAACTCGAGTACGCTTGAGCAATATCACGAAAGAAGGATGTATGGGCCGGAATGCTAGAGTGAGCTGACTCCCTGAGCTCCAGCCACTCTGCATGCCTTGGACGACATTGGCCTTCTGAATCTGCAAATTCTGATGATGGAATGCGGTTCCTTAGCACTCCACAAAGGTTCAAGCCTCTCAGAGGTTAGGCATGGGCTATAAGCCAGCCCTCATCTTTATCTCACACTAAATTCAACAGATAACCTACCATAATTAAAGGTTATGAACCAAACACATGCCTATTAAATTTGTGTGTTGTGTGCACTCCTTTTGGCTCATGTCAGTTCACCTGGCAAAGCACAGTGCCATTTAACACAGAGGGATTTGGGTTTCGACATCTGAATTTCGGGGGGACACAAACATTCAGATAATAGATAGCACACATATAACTCAAATTTAAATTTGAGGACACAGGACACAACGAGAAGTCAGCAATCTGTCACCCAGGAGAGGACCCTCACCAGAACCCAACCAATGTTGGTACCCTGACCTTGGACTTCCAGCCTTCAGAACTGTGCAAAATAAATTTCTGTCTTTTATTATAAGGCAAAAAAATGAATAAATAAAAAATAAAAAATAAATAAACAGAGAGGGATTTGGTTTCTCATGCATAGGTGTTTGGGAAACAATGTTTCAATTAGCATCAACAATGAAATTAAAAAAAAAAAACTCACAAACTCACATACATATTTTGCTAATGCTTGTGGTATATCTAGGAGTCCAAAAATACTGTTGGCTAGTTTGAAAGAAAGTGATGATTGTCACTAGGGTCACGACTCTGGACACATGCAGCAGGGCACTGATGGAGCACCCTGCAAAGAGCAGGAACTTGGGACTCAGGCAGACCTGGGTCTTGTTGCTGGCTTATACTCCTATTCACTGTGTGGAATGGACAATGTATGGAGTCTCTCTGAACTTCAGCATCCTCTTCTATAAAGTAGGAATAAGTACACCTACTAAAAAGATGAGCAACAATCAGTATTTATTGCCCACCAGCAAGCACTCAAATGGCAATCTGTAAGTCATTACTATTCGGAGGACATGATTAAAATTAAGCAGAATAATCCTAATCATAATTCCTGAAGTATTCTGCCCACAAAAGTAACAGAAATAGAAAACACCAAAATATAGTCCTATGAGCTCTTTTCCACAATTCTATACTTTGTGGTTATTTTTTCTTTGTTAAATTGCTGATATCCAACCTGATGCTTCTCAGTATTGCAAAATCACTGGACAGTTTGGTTCAATCTGTTAAAAATATTAAATATGATTTAGATTCAAGTACTTATCTCTCTGTTAATAATTTGAACATTCAATGTCTCTCTCATGCTAGGAGAAGCAGAGATAGCCTGGAAGAATACTCTAGAACTCAGATCTTGGTAGACGTTGGTACATACTTGTGATGGTAGATGCTTTATGTGGCAGGGTTCAGAGAAGGACACTTATCTAGCTCTGCTACTCACCATGTGACCTTGGGTACAGTGCTGCCCACCTGCCACTAACTCACTTACTGAGCGTCCCTTCTGTGTCAGGCACTGTGTGCACATTCACTCACATTCTCACAGCAGCCACAAAATATATATTCCACCCAGCTTCAAATTACACACCACCAACAGCCAACGGAAGATCTGAAAGTTTAAGCCATTTACTCAAAGACACACGATGAAGTCTCACACTAGATTCATACCCAGTCTTGACTGATCTCAAAGCCCTGCTGTTCATCCTCATCAACTTCTCTGAGCCTCAGTTTCAACATCTTTTAAATGTTCTCATCTATTCCCTGCCTACTTCATTAAGTTGTAAAGATCATTAAAGAACATATGTATTCAAAGGCCTTGTAAACTGTACAAGGCTATACAATGGTGGCATATTACTATTATCTAATAAGATTATTAAAAGTCAATCTTCATAGATCTATGTGTATTTATAAATTCCATGGTGATTGTGGGCAAGTTTTATGAACAAGGTCAGAGCTGATCTGGGGTGAGGAAAGGAAAGTAATCAAGGAAGATTACATTTGTCTAATGCCTCCTAAGTGTTAAGGGCATACCATATTTCATTTAATATAATATCATATTTTTGAGACCAAATAATTGTCACTACAAGCCTCATGTGATCTTGCTCCATTACAAAGATATGGGGATTGAGGACCAGAGATAAAGAATCATGCCTGGTTCAAGTGGCAGAGTTGGGATCCTGACCAACTTGGGTAGCGTCAAATACTCCAATCTTTCTAAGAAAGCTCCCGACTCATGGCACAGTGAGCAAGAAAGGGAATTTCCTGGTGTCAAGGTCAGAGCGGCCTGATGGTACAGAAAATTATGAGCTTTGGTTTTAGAATGGTCTTGTTCATGGAGTCATCTGAGAGGACTCCGTGGACAGAAGAAAGAAATGCCACCATTAAGGTGGCTGGTGTCAAAAACCACCAAGGAATGGATTCGAGCATGAGCTCTATGAAGCTGCAAACAAACACTGCTCGCCGTTCATATCAGTCAGTCTCAGGTGAAAATCAGTTTAGTTTTGACGTTACTGACATTAGCAACAGACAACCTTGAACATGTTACTTAGACCGCTCAAGTTCTTCAGCTGTAAACCAGGGGAAGTAATACTTAACTCTCAAGACTGTGTGTAAGGATTAAGTGAGTTAAGGCATATTGACTAACTGGCAAGAAACAAAGTTCAATAAATACCAGTTGCCCTTCCTGCCTCTCTAGGGCACATTTTATCTTAAGATTCTCAGGGAATTTCTGAAGCTTGGTCATTTCTCTGGTGGGCATTCAACGAGCCAGACCTACCATTGTTGTCCTGACCTTTGAAATGACTATTCCCTGTGATTTGGTGGCCCCTGGGAAGCCAAAGAACAACCCTACTGAGGGGCTGGGCCACAGTATAGACAAAAAGATACAGCCAGATAGGTAACATTGGTGCACAGTAATAAAGTGGTCATTGATAAAATTCAGATACATCAAGATCTTTTTAAATCTGCATGTGTACTTTGATGACACTTAACTGTCTTTTCTGTCCCACTCCAGTTTATTATTTGTTCTGTCCTTGGAAAACCTGGAAAAGATGCCTCCTCGCACCACTCAAGAATAAGCATTTTATCCCAACTTTGACCTCACTCTCGGGCTTCTTACCCCTGTGAATGCATGAACGTCTGCGTGATTCCAAAGTCTGCATCTCCTCTGCACCACAGCAAAAAGAAAGCTGTATTAATTTAGACAATTTTAAAAATATATTTCGAAGAGGCTCCAGGAGTTAACTTCTACTTTGAATGACCTACTTTGAATCGAGGCTGTCTTTCTAGGGGGCTGTCCTGATGAAGGTTAGCCAAGAAAGCCAGCAACCAGTCTACTCTTGAGATTTTTGTAGCAGACAGTCAGGGAGTTCAAGCGCCAGGAAGAGAAGGTTGAAAACATTCAGTCTTTTAATTTTTTATGGGTAGGTGTCTTGATTCCTTCTCCCAGCCGAATGAAGGGATCTTTAAAAATTGAGTCAAAGGAGTTGGCCTTCCTTTTGCTCCTTTGATGCTCTATACAAGTCCCAGCATTCCATGTTAGAAAAATGCTTTTGGCTTGGTGATTAGCTCTTTCCTAATGATCATTTATGACAGTGAGATGCCCACTCAGATGAAGCTGGACATATTTTACCTGAACAGTGTGGAAAGTATCCAAGGCTCCAGGCTGAGATGTCCGTCCTTTGTGAGGTGGGGTGGCATCGCAGAGGAATCGGGGAGCTGGTAATCCGTAAGGAGGTCAGTTGGATTGTTCTCAATGCTAAGCAGTATTCTTCAGCAGAAAACCTCCTCACGGGTCTGCTTTAGGTTTGGTTTCCTGTAAAATGCAGCCACAGACCTGGGGAGGCCTGACCTGAGGGCAGGCAGGACTTCCTCTTCTTGAGTTGTAGTGCAATATATGAAACCGTGGGAGAATGAGCCTTCCCAACCCAAAGAGTGTCCTTCAAGACACATGGTGACCTTAAGTGGCACTTCACAATGATCAGAACACAGTAAAAGAGACTGTTGGGAAACATTTGAGCACGAAAGGTGGGTTTTGCTAGTCTTACTTTGCATGCATGCTGGGAATTAATTATCTTGCAACTTAATGTTGCAACTGCTTTCTAAGACCACCCAAGGCACATGGACCAAATCCCTCCAGTGTTATGGAAAGAGCTTGGGGACCGAGAGGAGAAATCCGTGGCTCTCATTCTTGCTGTATTGATTACTGGCTGTGGGATCTTGGGCACGTTGCAGTTTATTTTTCAAGTAGGTTGAGGTATAACAATATTTATGTTTTAGAAATGTTCCAAAAAATTGAAGAATAATTGAGGATAATAATATTTCTTACTTGAGGAAACAATATTTCCTAAACTGTAATTAAGGGATAATAATATTTACATTTTACAAACATTCCAATAAATGAACAAAATGTTGTAAATAAAGGCGTACAGCAATGTTTTGGGCTGGGTACATATTAGGTGCTCAATATATTTTAATTTCTTTCTGTCTTAATCTTGGTCCATTTAAACTGGCCTTGCCGAGTACCTGTTGGCCTCTTCTGGGTACTCAATACTCTAGTTTTATATAAATTTATGTTGAATTCCATAATAAACTACAACATTATTTAAAATAAATTCAAATGTAGAAGTTCACATTTTCTTGGGTAAATAACTGTGGCTTTGACTTAACATACACCCCAGAGGTAGCACTGAAATAAGCACACATTGAATATTAATTGTGTCAGGTATGTGTCAAGCAACTTGCAAGCATTATCCTACTTAATCTTACTAATAACCATGAGAGGAAAATATGTTTAATCCCATTTTATAATTGTGGAAACTGAAGCCTAGAGAGATTCAAGTAGTTTACTCACTTTATTAATGAGCTTTTGCTGCATTAGGGGCTTAAAGCAATAACCATTTTATTTAGTTCACTATTGTGTGTGTCACTTGGTCAGTTATTTTGGTATGGACCTGTATTAATTTTCCAGGGTTTTCATAACAAAGTACCGCACACTGGGTGGCCCAAACAGCAGAAACATGTTGTCTCACAGTTCTGGACATTAGAAGTCTGAGGTCAAGGTGTTGGCAGGGTTGGTTCCTTCAGAGGGCTGTGAGGGGAGGCCTGTTCCGGGCCTGTCTCCTGGGCGTGTGGATGGCTGTCTTCCTTTTGCACGCGGCATCCTCCCTGTGTCTGTGTCCATATTTCCCCTTCTTGTCAGAACAGCAGTTGCATTGGATTTTAGCCCATCCTATTGAGCAAATTTTAGCTTGATTACCTCTGTAAAGACCCTATCTCCAAATAAGACAGCATTCTGGAGTACTGGGGGTTAGGACTTTAACATACGAATTTTGGGAGGACACAGTTCAGCCCATAACAGGACCTGATCGTCTGGTCTGGGCAGGTGGGTTGGTAGGAAGCTGGATGATCCAGGATTGTCAGGCTCACATGTCTGTTGGCTGGCAAAACATCAGCCAGGTGCCTCTGTCCTTCTCTGCGTGGTTTCTCATCATCCCGCAGGCCAGCGTGGCCCATGGACGTGGTGGGTTTGGGCTCCACGTGCAGCAGGAGAAGGGAAACCCTAACACTCCAGCCTTTTGCAGGTCTCTGCTTGCTCTGGTCCCATTGGCCAAGGTAAGTCGTGTGGCCAAGTCCAGAGTGAATGTGGGAGAAGATTACTCAAAGAGTAGATGAGGAAAAGTGAATTATTTTGGCCCTTATTGGCAAAAAAATCTAAATCCGTGTTCACATCTAGACTGCAATGGGAGGCCAAGCCTGAGGGTATGGAAATCCCTGCATTTTACCAAGGAAGAATTGCAGACAGTTTGGTATAGTGAGAAAGTAGTCAATAGTGTAAGTGATGATTATAGTAGCTCGAAACTACAATTTGTGGTAATGCAGTGAATAATTCCTGATCAGACATTCATTCATTTACCAGTCACTAATATCCTCGAACTCCTATCTGCCAGGCCCTACAGAGATGGAAAAGAAAAATCTTGTCCTTGCCCTCGTGGAGCTTGGAATCTAACGGGGCAGAGAGGTATTGGACGATAAATAACTATCAGGCTGATGTGTACTCTGAGGCAGGACCAAAGAGGGCCCTGGAGCACACAAAGGAAAATACATTCTACTCTGTGGGTTCTGGAAGGACTCCCCCTGGGGAGGGAACATGAAAGCATGAGTAGGAACTTGCTAGACCAGAAGAGGGGAACAGAGGGAGGAGAGAGGAAGGAAGGAAGGAGAAATAGAAAGAAGGAGTCGGAAAGGGAAGAGGAGGGAGGGGGGAAGAGAAGGAGCGAAGGTACTGCCGGGGAAACATTTAAGCAGAAGATGCCTGGGTGGGAGAACAGTGTAGCTCCCTGGAGGAACCTGTAAGGCAAAGGTGGCGGAACGGGGAGAGCAAGGGAGGACACGGTGCAGAAGAGCGGGAGAGACAGGCTGGCCTGGGCCTGCCACCCACCACTTCCAACCTGTGTTTCCTGACGAATGTCCCAGATTCCACAGCTGGAGGGATCCCTCTTGTTCATCTTCTGTTTGGGTCATAATTCGTTTTGTGTTCATTGCTTCGTGAGTCCTTGCTTCTTGCACCCCCATCCCCTGCTTGCATACCTTATTGGATTCATGGACCCAGAGTTGTAGTGGGGACTATTGGGAAAATCCAGGGGATTGTGGGCTTTGCCACCCAGGTTACAATTATCCGGATGTATCACAGACAGGCTGCCTGGCTTTGCGCAAGGCACTTGACCATTCTGGGTGCCGTATGTAACGGGGGATGACAATATCTATTTGGAGGAGTCTGTAAGGATGAAATTACTTACATCCTGCGAGCTGTCTAGTACACGCCTGGGGTGTAACTAACATCAGCTCCCTTGGCTTTTCCTGGCCCCCACTCACAGTGCCACTAAAGCACAGTATGGGGCCACCGGAAATACTAAGTGATGGCTAAATGGTCAACCACATCTGTGAGTAAAGGATGTGTGATGTGTGCAGAGCTGTATGTGTGTCTGAATAGGACATTTCTGTGTCAATGCTCAACCTAGTGAATTTGTCAAGTTTTCACTTCCTGGATAATCCACTCAAGTCATGAAGCTCTTGGGTAGATCATGTGGAATAATTACAAGGAGAAAAAAAAAAACAAGGGAAAAACTCCAAAACAAACAGGAATTTTAAGGCCAATAATATTCAGACAGAGCCATGGTTCCTGGCATGGCTAGGAAAGAAAGCTTTTACTCACTCCTGCACAGCCTGCTGGAGGCTGATTTGAAACGTTGTCAGGTTTTAAAATCACACTGGCTTAGCTTAGTTCAAATTCCACCCAGCTAAACTAATTGAATGAATTTAGGTAAGTTATCTAACTTAACCGATTCTTTTGTTTCTCACCTTTAGAAAAAGTATGACACTACTAACCTCCTAGCATTATTAAGTGCATGAAATGATAAAATTATCTTGCAAATATAGTAGGTAAGAAGATATGGGCCCAACACCTATGTTGACAACCTAATCTATTCAAAATAGGAGATCTTTAAATTGTTTTCAACTTCTACTATGAATTTAGTGCACATGAGGAGACACTGACATTTTTATCTATATGTTAAATATCATTTTATTATTTTTAACCTTTTAATTTTGAAATAATTATAGACTCACAAGAAAGAAAGAAAAAAATCATACAGAGAGGTCCCATGTAGCACATATCACCCAGTTTCCCCCAGAGAAACTGATTTCTTATGAATAAACATTTTGTGCAGAAACAGATTTGATTCTTAATTCACTTCCTCTCTCTAAAGCTGAGGCAATGTGCTGGGGAGAAAAATAGACGATGGCAAAACCTTACCTAACCTTACCACTTTCCTGCTGTTTTTGCTTTCTGTTTTCCTTTGCAATTTTTTGAGCAAGATGAATTTAGGCTATAAAAGATAAAATCCCTGGTTCTGGGTAAACATCCTGACACCATTTAGCCTTTGGTTTCACCTCTTCCAGTTGAAGTGACTACTAAGTTCAGGCTCCTATTAGACAGCTGGTCTTGGGCTAGTGTCAAGGCTTGGGGTTGCACCAGGCCACTCACACGTACATATACTCCCCAAACACAAAAGAGACTGTTGAACATGATCAAGAAAGAGTGTATTTATTTTATAACTTCTTTAATTGAGAGTTCTGTCTTCTGCAATGGATCAAAATTAATGTTTTTGGGTTTTTTTTTTTTTTAGAAATTATATGAGTGGAAACCTAGGTTAATTAGCACGAACATTTCTGATCTATTATAGTTTAGCACCTGTTTATACTGGTGCCTCCAGCCGTTTGACTCTGGGCTCCTGAGAGGGACTCAATTCACGCTAATTGAGGTCCACTTCTCACCTTGTAAAGCCTCCCCCCAATTAGCTGTCATCTCTCTTTCACAACACGCTAGCGTTTTTGAAATGGGTCTCTCTGCCTGAGTTTAAGTCATGTCCTCTGCTAGATTTCAGATGTGCTGAATTTCAACTGCCACTGCTGTGGCACCAGTTAGATAATTTTCGTGACTGCTAAGAAATAACTTCCTGGACAAAAGCTCAACAAATAAACACAATTGGCATTTAGACACATCTGCTGAGGTCTGGGAAGTACACTGGGATGGGGGTATTCCCACAGAAGTCCATGTTCTCCAGCAAAGGTCTTCAGGTGTCCCCAGCTTCCTGGCCTGACCACCCTAATTAAGGCATCCTACAGGAAGGAAGAACCCAACATGGGTAAATCCAAGGGTCAATGTAAGAGATCATTGGTCAGAGGGGAAGGGTTATTCTGAGCATTACATGGTTCCAGACTTTTGCATTTATTTCATAGCCTAGTTTTGTTGCATTCATATCTAAGTTCTTCGGGAATCACAGAGACAGAGGTGGTAAGTAAATGTAGAATGAGCTCTTTCCTAAATCGCTGCTGCAGGTTCCATTAACTCTGCCAGTTCTTCATTCACAGAAATGGTAGGTAGTTTATCAATTAATAAATATCCACTAATCACAAATTCATTGCTGTGTTCACACTACTTTTCCCCAGAAGGGCCTCATGGGGCTAACGTTAATTATGACCTCAGTGTGTCCTATACTTGTTCTAGACACTTTGCATAAATGCATAAATTAGTCACTACAATAATACCTTCATATCGGTATCATTGTTGCTGTTACACTTTCTGACTCTTTCTCAGAGTCACCAAGTTCTCACAACACTGGTGATAGATTCATTCATCCCCCACTGTCTCCATGAGTCCCTTCCCAGCTTTGGCACCGTAAGGGCTCCAGAGCATTGGTAGCTCTGTCCTACTGAGGCTGTGGGAGCAGGTAATGGCAGAGGCTACTGTACCTGGTTAAATGCCAGTGATAAATAAATACTTAAGAGAAAGTTCAGTGCAATGAAGGAATAAAGCAGGATAATGGGATACGGAATGGCTTGGGATGTATGGGGTGGGGACTTTTCTTTATATAAGGCAGTCTGAATTTGAATCTCTGCAAGATGACATTGGAGCTGAGGTTCTGAGTGATGGACAGGACCCAGCGAGGTACAGCTCTGGAGGGAAGAGATTTCTAAGTAGAGGGAACTCTTCCAAGGCAAGGATGAGATTTGGAGGTATATATGTCTTAATAAATTATAAACTCCTTGAGATGACCATAGTTACCCCCCATCTTGGAATCCATTGCAGTACTAAGAATCCACCTTGTATCACCCAGCAATAGTTGAACTAAATTGACTGTAGCCTAAACCTCACATTTTGCAATAAGGAGGTAGAGTCCTAACTAGGTGAAGTGATTGGCCACCAGGGTGAGTGGAGGGAAGAACCAAGACAGGTCCAAGTTCCAGCATCTGAAGCCAAATGTCTTTCCAGCTCAGCTCAGCTATGTCTCTTAATTCTACATTTAAATGGCAGCCAGAGCTAGCAATTTATCTAAGTAAAACCTTGTTAAGGCAAATCTGACTGTGAGTGTCACATCATCCATAAGAAAAAAAAATCTGCTACGTGTTATTTACCAAACACTTTTCCCCAAAGTTAAAAACACTGTAGTATTTTTAAACCATGCAGGCAAAATTAGTCCCTCTCCATGCAGGGGCTGAATCATTGTCAGGGTCGCTAAATCGGCAGGGCAAAGGGCCCCACACCATCTGTCCTCACATCGGTTGAATTTAGGTCTTGAAGCAAGAATCATATTAAGAATGAAGAAAACAGCAAAAAACACCACTGAGGAATCCCTTGATAGGCTTCAAGTTAGCACGTATGATTAACAATCTGTGGGGACGAGGCAGGACTCCTAAAATAGAAGATGAGAGGAAGCAAGCCTAGTTTAACACTTAAGATAAAATTGGACCTTTGGCCTTTATGTAAGGACAGGACTTTTAAACTCTCTCTCTCTTATTCTCTTTCCCTGCCTTTCTCTTTCTAATTTTTTTTTCCTTTTCTAGAAAGAAGGAGAAGGAACAAAAGTTACTTTCCTCTCTTTAAGGCAAATACGAATAATAACAGTGGGTATAAGTAGAGTAACTTATACTTTTCAAATGCTTCTCTGTACTTTGTTTTCCTTCATTTGCAGTGTAGTCTACAATGTACCAACCCCTCAGCATAATTTTTGAGACTCAAAGAAGTTAAGTTCTAAGTCTCGCCTGGATGCTGCAGCTGGTAAACCGTGGGGCAAGGGCAATGTCAGATCTTGAACCCTCGCATCACTTGCCCTTGAGGTATTTTTTCTGTCTTTAAAGGGGGAGACGGAGACATGGCAAAGTTGAAAGTCAGGATCGTGTTCACAGTCAGCAGTTGGTGATCCTCTGACTCAGATTCTAGGCCTGGAGTTCTTTGCACAGCCCCTTGCTGCCTTCCCCCCAGTGGGAACATTCTGAAACTCCAGGGTTTTGTAAGAGGCAGTAGGATCGTGGCTCCCTGATGATCCGATCCACACATTGAAAACCTAAAGATATTTTATAGCTCAGGAAGATCCTAAGAAGGAGGTTATAAAAATGCAAAATTGTGGAGGAAAGAATTCTAAGGCACTTTAAGGAGAGAACAAGGAAAATTTCTTGAAGTGCTTGTTCCACGAGGGTAGGGTTTTGTCTCCCTTGAAATCTGCCATGTAGAACATCCCCAGACCCATAGGAGGTACTCAGTTACTATTGATAAAGGAATGATAGAACCTCCATGAGGCCTGGGATTTATCTATATTGTTCATTCTCTATTCAGAGCACCTGCAACAGCACTTTCTCAGCCTTGTAGCTTAGGAGATGAAGAAGAGAAAAAGAAAGGGTTAAGTAGACTCCCCAATTTATGCCAAATAATTTGACTATTAAGCCAAATTGGTTAATACTACGGTCTTAGATAAAAGTATAGCTCCTGTACTGAGAGATTGCCTAATATGGCTTGAGCATATATGTTAATCAATTAACCCAGGGACAGGATTTTCATGATAGGCCTGTTGGTGTATATGCAATGAATTTCAGCTGGGAAGCAGAACCGCTTATGGGCCACTGGGGAAGTGGTGGCGACTGCATGACTGCTGCTTTATTTGCTTATCCTTGAGCCTGGCATGTCATAACAATGCGTACAAAAGGAACAAGAGGTATAAACGCGATGTGATAGTGATTCTGATGGTGTTGCTTGGAGAAAAGACTCAGGAGTGGAAGTTGTTGGCAGACAAACCCTTTGCCCTTTCAACCTCCAGAGGGACTCTCTAGAGCACAGTGGCTTGTAAGGACCCAAGGAAGATAGTGCTGTGAGGCAGTGACATGGAGCAATTACATGGGCTTGACACAAAGCCCTCAGCCAGCTCGGCGTCACCTCCTCATGTTGGCTCTCCTTCCCAGCCTGCCACAGGGCCATTTGCTCTCGTTCTAGCATCTATAGGATTGCATCTCTAATGAAGTCGTCAAACGTAAATGCTTTAGATTCTGTTGTCTGGGAAACCCAGGCTAAGACAAGCTCATTCTATGGTTGTGTTTACATTATTCTCTCTGGATCAACCAGGGCACTTATTAAAATGCAGATTCTAGGTCCCCCCCCGCCAATGATTAGAATGTCTGGGTTTCAAGTGTAGGGCTGAGAATTCTAAATAAGTTCTCCTGGTGATTGTTCTGCACATCATAACCTGAGAACCAAGGGTCTAGTCTAGGGTAGACTGAGAAGGAGGGGCAGAGTATGCAATCAACCTTTGACATCTTATTTGCCTGGAACAAAGGAGAAATCTCTAGCTATGACTAGCAAACCTACCTGTCATCCCTCAACTTATGCTATATTTTCTGCCACAGGTGAATGCTTCCAGACATGCATGATTGTAAAAGAAATCTTAAAGTTCTTTCAAGAAAAGTCAGCTGTGCATCTGGAGTCACCAGAGGATACCACAGAAATTCAAGGCAGTGGATCTCAATGGGCTCAATTCTGCTCCTACCCCAAAGTTACCCATGAGGAACTGCTGAGCCTTAGTGTGGTTCATTTAATGTCTGGAGTTTGGAGACATAAATGCTTGAGCAAGCAGGGGCTCCTTGAGAACTAAGACAATGTTACAAGTGTCTGTGTGACTGACTTAATTAGGAAGACCTCTCTGGAGCTGGGATATTCAAGAAATTCCAATCCATCATCTCTCTTGGTAAGCAAAAGAAGCCACTGGTGGCACTTGCAAGTATAAGTGCAGTAAAAACAGTATTATGGCAATGGATGACAGTGTGAGAGAGAAACTAATTATCTCTTCCTTTCCCCAAAATAATTCACCCCCTAAGTTCAAGGGCCCAACAAGAATGGCTTCTCATGCCCGAGCACGTTCTTCATGTAGTTATGAGGGCCCCTGGGTGTGTAAAGAATAGATTTGCTTTTCATTTGCTCTCTGCTGGCTCCTCTTTGGTGAAGCTGCTTCATGTGGTAGATGGAGAATAGACTAGTGGGTCACACAAAAATGGTTTCAAAATCTATTTTGCCCCCCCCATCTTGGGGACATTGAACAAACTGCACTCACATTTGGACAATGGCTTCGGCTTTTGTGAGTTGTGAGAATAAAATGAGGCCTATTTTAAAAGAGTCATGGCATATAATATGAATTCAAGGAATTGCAGATAAGTATCCTCATCATCTTCTTCATCATGATCATCAAACTGGACCAAAGACAGGGACAAGGTGTGTGTCTATGGAAGCGCTGATCATATTGTGTTGATTTCTGTGACATAAATAAGACTGTGGGGGGAAAAGCTGCAAGAGGCAGATTTCAGTCCAGAATTAAGACATTTCTCAGCACTGAACAACACTAAAATATTAACTCTGAAAGTGATTCGTGATTCCCTGTCTATGTAGTGACACAACTGTGAGTTGGAAGTCAGTGGTGGTGATAGGGGTGTCGGTGGTGGTGGTGGATGTAGACTAGATAGCACTTAAGGCAACTTCCAAACCAGCAATTCTAGGGATTCAAAAACATCATTCTGAGTAAATTTATAAACGTGGGTAAGTTTCTAGGGACCCTCTGTATGGCAAGGTCCGTACTGTGGTTGATTCTTTGGCCCTTGTACCTGGTGTGGTACCTAGACCATTATTATACCCTCAGTCAATGTGAGTTGCTAATCAAATACATAAATAAATACAAGGGTGACTTATGGAAAAATAAAATGTGACAATATGTCTACAGGTTTGGTCATACTTCTGAAAATCTGTGAAGCTAATTTTGTTCTTGGTGCTCTCTGCCTTTTTCTTCCATACTCAGATCCACTGGTCCCTTCTGTCTCTTGACAGAACTCCTCCCCAAGCCCTCATATTTCTCAGATATTTTCACCCCCCCCACCTCCAACCAAAATCTGCAAAGAAAGGTCAGGGAGTGTCCTTGTATGTGCAAACTTGACTAGGCCACCAGAGCCAGGCACTTGGCCAAACCTCATTCTGGGTGTGTCTGTGAGGGTGTTTCTGAATACAATTAACATTTGAATAGGTGCGCTGGGTAAGGCAGATTGCCATCCCCGTGTGGGTGGGTGGGCCTCAGCCAATCCCTGGAGCACCTGAATGGAGCAAAAGGGCTGAGTAGGAGAGAACGCTTTGTCTGACTCTTTGTCTAGAGTTGAGACATTGGTATTTTCCAGCCTTCAAACTCAGACTGGAACTGACCCTTTTTGGGTCTCTAGGTTGTCAGCATTTGAACTATAATTTACACCATTGGCTCTCCTGGTTTTCAGGCCTTTGGGCTCAGACTGGAACTACACATTGGCTTCCCTTGGTCCCTGCTCGCCCACAGCAGATCTCGGCACTTTTCTTGGCCTCCATTGTCAAGGAGTCCATTTACTCCTTGTAGTAAATCTCTCTCTCTGTCCCATATATACATAGACACACACAAACACACACCACACACATCCCTAAGTATCCACGGGGTAGTGGATACCAGAATTCACAAATGTTCAAGTCTCTTCTATAAAATGGCACAGTATTTGTATATAACATACACGCATTCTTCCGTATACTTTAGATCATCTCTAGAATACCTATAATACCTAATGCAATGTAAACGCTATGTAAATAGTTGTTATACTGTATTGTTTTTTATTTGTATCATTTATTATTGTTGTATTTTTTTTCCTTGAATATTTTTCATCTGTGGTTGGTTGAATCTGTAGATACGGAATCCACAGATACAGAGGCACAACTCTGTGTTGTGTCCTTGTGTGTGTGTGTATCTTTTATTAGTTCTGTTTGTGTGGAAAACCCTGATATACTCATGTTGCAAAGTTTTTGCATTTCAATGGAAATCAGAGAAGAAACAGGTTTGGCCAAGGGAAGAACTGCTAGCTATGGAACAAGGCATAATGAGATGGAGGGGAAGGTGCTGACTTTAGGGGAAAACAAGGTGGGAATTGCAATGATGATGACACGGGGTAGTATACACAATATGTCCAACATCGTGGATATCCAGTAAATGCCATGACATTGATAGGATTATTCTATAAGAAACCAAAGGTCACCAAAGGTGGTTCAGATGTGTAGAGCCTGAACTGGCATCAAAGGGCATCTAACTCCAAAGCTAAACAAATAAATGTCCAAGCTGATTTTATAGAGACCCTGCAATTATCTGTTATTTTGCATGAGAGACTTAGGTGGGCTCCTATTGTACATTTACAGGGCTCCACAGTTTCCAAGTATTTAACATTCACTTCTCAGAACCCGACTTATGATGAAGGTTTCATTTTTTATTTTACAGATAAGGCAGGCAAGGAAGCTCAAGACTTGGAGAAGGGAATTGATTTGCTAGTCGTGCAGCTTTAATGCAGCCATCGTGCTTGAGCTCAGGTCTCCTGACTCCAAGCCATGCGCTTCCCCCTTTGTGCAGCGGAGGTGGCTCTTAGAGGGGTTTAGATTTTAAACTATTTTAGGTTATTAAGTATGAAATGTCCGATTTCCTTAAGTACTAAGTTTGACAGTTGGTATCTCTGACATTTCACTTTGGCACTTCCTGTTTTATTTTTTCTGTGAAGGTACATCCTCATTCTTTCAAATGCATGGTTTGGCTTGTGATTACCTCTCAAATTATTTTTTAGAGCAATTTTTGTGAAACTATGGATAAGTCAAAAATTCATGTTTTTTTGAATATGAGTTCCATTGTGGAAACAATGCAGCATAGACAGCTTGAAATATCAAGGAAATGTTTGGGAAGGATGTGGTTAATGAACACACAGTAAGTCGATGGTTTGAGAAGTTCCATTCTGGTGATTTTATCTTGAAAATGAGCCACATGGGTGACCTGAGACCAGGGTGGATAATGATGAGCTGAAAGCTATAGTGGAAGCAAATCCATCTCAACCTACGCGTGAATTAGCAGCAAGGTTTGATGTTACTACTCCAACAATATTGGACCATTTGAAACAAATGGGCAAGGTAAAGAAGCTGGATAGATGGGTATCGCATGAATTAAATGAGCATCAGAAGAGAAATTATCTCAAAGCTTGCCTTTCTTTGCTGTCACAACATAAAGGCAAACCATTTCTATGCCATATTGTTATGTGGGAAGAAAAATGGATTCTTTTTGACAATCACCAAGTGTTTAGCACAATGGTTGGATAAAGGTGAAGTACTGAAACACAGTCCAAAACTGAATATTCATCAAAAAAGGCTAATGGTGTCTGTTTGGTGGTCCAGCGCTCATATTATCCACTACTACAATTGACTGAAACCTGGTCAGTCAATTATAGCAGATGTCTACTGCAACCAATTGGACGAAATGATGAGGATTCTTGCAATTAAGCAGACGAGATTGGTCAATAAAGACAGGCCAATCCTTTCACAAGACAAGGCTCGACCACGTCGCATAAACAATGCAGCTCAAACTACAGAGGCTGGACTTGGAAACTCTGTCATCCACCGTATTCACCAGACTTTGTGCCAACTGACTACCACTTCTTCCAGGCTTTGGACCATTTCTTGCAAGGAAAAACATCCAATTCTCAACAAGCTGTGGAAAACGTCTTTCACGATTTCATCACCACTTGCTCTCCAAGCTTTGCTGCTGGCATAAACAAGCTACCATTAAGATGGCAGAGCTGTGTTGATAGTTTAGGGGCGTACTTTGATTAATTGTACTGCTTCTTGTTCAAGATATAATAAACTAAACTTTCTTGATTTGAAATCAGACATTTCATATTTAATGACCTAAATAGTAAGGCAACAAGCATGGGTGGGGAAAATTACCTACAAAAATCCCTGTCTCTCATAACGTAAAGAAACATGGTTTTGTGTAAACAATGGCAAACTAATAAGCAAGTGCCATTATGGAATACGTGTGTGTGTGTGTGTGTGTGTGTAATGATTCACACATAATTACTCAGAGGCTTTGTATTCACAAATAAAACTATTCCTGTTATACTGCTTGAAATGTTTCAGCAAATTGTGACATTTTCAACTTGCTGGAAAATGATGATCATCTTCTCCACCCATAAAAACTTTACCAGCTCTCTAACCATTGCCTAGTCAAAATTTCTCTAAGCCCTCAACTACCTCTTCCATTTCTTCTATGAAGATGTTTATGGGGCTATCACCTTCCAACTTTCCTGGCCACAAATGAGATATGTATGTTTCATTTCTTTGCCAATATTTTGACAAGGAAATGCTTAAAATTATGCTAGAGATTTTGCAAACAGACATTGTCTATTTCAGGGTTGGTTGCATCTATTGCCTGTAAACATAAACCAAAATCCCTTTCTTAAAAACACTCCCTCCCTTGCCTTTCTGCTAGCCAGTGTGTTTGGAGATCCTCCTTTAAACATGCATGTCCTGGCCTCTCTGTACCAGGCTGGGCGTGTGAGAACACAGCTGAAAACCAGAATCATTTGCTGTTACCACAAACCTTCCCTGAACTCCTAGAGCTTGCTGTGCAGCAAGAGACTGAAAATAAATAGACAAGGTGCTTGGTGAATGGAAAAAGAGAGATATGCATAGGGGGTCTGGGAATGAAAATGGTAATATGCAGGAGTTGATCATCATAAACACTCACACAGGTCTTGCCACGGGCCACCATAAAAAGGGCTTCACATATATTAGCTAATTTGGCCCTTACTACTACTCTGTGAGGTAGGTTGTATCATCCCCATTTTATAGATGGGGAAACTGAGGCACAGAAAGGCGAGGTGACATGGGGCCAGCAAACAAGTACAAGTACATCTGCTGAGAGTGAAATCCAGGTAGACTGGCTCCAGAGCCCATGCTCTTAGCTGCACTCCTATATCATCGCAGCAGCAGTCGGTGGGAGAAGTGGTTAAGCAGTCAGAGGAAGTGGGAAGCACATTCCATGCAGACAGAGCTGCCTGTTCAGAGCGAAGGGACTGAGAAGGCAGGGCAGGGGTGGAGACCTCTGGCTTGGAATGCCCGTGGCACACAGGTGTGCAGACGCGAGAGCCATGAAGTGAGGCTAGGCAGGCCAGCGTATTATCTTGCTCTTTGCAGGAATAGACTTTCCTACTTTATTCTGAAGACAACAAGAAGCCATTGAAGGATTTTACATAGAGGAATGGCATGGTGTGATTTCCATTTTACATGAAGTCATTTGGATGAGGTATGGAGAAGCAAATATGTGGGTGAATACCTGAAGAAAGGAAGGAGACACGCCAGGAGGCTCTCACAATTGTCCAGATACCAAGGGACAGAAAGATGTCACAGACAGCCTGGGATGGACTGGGAGTGGGCAAGAAGTAGACTTAAAATTAATGGGCTGTGTGAAAGAAGAGGGAGGTGCTAAGAACCCTGGCTAGGTTAGACAGGTCGACTGGAACACCTAAGCTCAAGTGGGGGGAGGAAGATATCAGTGCTATTTGGGATATTTAGGGCTGGAGGTACTTGGGAGAGCTGCCTGGAATTATGCACATATATCATGGGATGGATACAGTAGGGGCTGTAGACCAGGCAACATTGCTGGAAAGCAGCAAATCTGCATGGAAATATTGAGGGCTTCTTACAGCTGTGCTTATAGAATAGTGTTATGGAGAATTGACTATTTATCAAGGAAGAAGGTGCTGGAGGAGGTTGCAGGGTGCCCAGAGTCCTCTGGACTCCACTCCCTCACTAATCCACTACCATCTCACAGACAGGAGTCTGGAATTCAGTCTCCAGCCAGGCGTCACCCCTAAGTTGTGGAAGTGAGCAGCCTTAAATGAATTATTAATATTATTTATAAACCACCTAGAACTTACAAGTGCTTGTTAGATAAGTAAAACAAGCAAATGAGCCCCCATCGAGATGGAAGCTGAGCTGCTTCTTCTCACTTGGTGTATGCTGGTCTTGGGCAGAAGGACAGAGAGAGAATCCTGGGGAGTTCCAGCATTTTAGAAACAGCTGAGGACGATGGTGACAAGGACGATGCAGGGATGAAGAGGAACTCCAGTGGAAGCTCGTGTCACATAAGCTGTGTTTCTTCAAGGAGAAGGTATCAACACAGAGCATTCAGACCAGAGGACAATTAAGGTGAAAGTTAAAAAATGATTAATTAGATTTAGTACCCATCCGGACGATGAGAGTAGGCATGTGCTTTGTGGGATCATTGGTGATCATAGTGTAAATGTCTCTCTTTGACACCTGTTGGGTTCAGATTTGAACCTGGAACCAGAGGTATTGACTACACTATTTGCCCACGTGCCAGAAATGGGCTACATTCCATTTCAGTAGGTGACCCAATAATCATTTATTGAGCACCTAATATGTGCCCAATACTGAATCTACTGGTGGGGGCATAGAGTGAACAGAACACAAAATGTCTCCTAGAAGAGACATATGTCTGTCTGCATAAGTGTTTGTTTAACGTCTGAGAATGATTTTCTTATGTCCCCTGCTGGGCTTTCTCATGTTTCTTGCCTCAAGGCCATTTGTTTGCTGGGATTCTGTGTTCCTTAGTATATAACTAAGACAGACATGGAAACTATCTCTCTCCCCAGTTAGAATGTAAGCTCCAGAGAGCAGGGTCTTACCTGGGTCTATACAGTCACATGTCACCTAACAACAGGTTCTGAGAAATGTGCATCATCAGACAATTTTGTCATTGTGCAATTTGTACTTACACAAACCTAGATGGTCTAGTCTACTATACACCTAGGCTATATGGTATAGCCTATTACTCCTGGGATGCAAACCTGTGCAGCATGTTACTGTACTGAATACTGCAGGCAGTTGTAACACAATGGTAAGTATTTGAGTATCTAAACATATCTAAACGTAGAAAAGGCACAGTAAAGATACAATATTATAATTTCACAGAACCACCATCTTGTAAGTGGTCCATTGTTGATCAAAACATTGTTATGGGGGTCATGACTGTACTTCATTATATCCTAAGCACCTGTCACATAAACACGGACAGAATAATTACCACAATTTCAGTAAGTACTATGTGGAAATAGTACAAGGCTCTTTGAGAGTGTATAGCCGGAGGGCCTTATTTAAAATGAGGGGGTGACCAGGGAAGACCTCACTCACGAAGTGATAGTTTAAATGAGCTTTGCAGAAAGAATGAGAGGAAGCTAGAGAAGAGAGGGAGGAAAAGATTCTGGGGGAGAGAGAGACAGAGCACAAGACCAAGTGAACTGAGTTAGTTGCATTCCATCTTTCTCATGTAAAATAGTGGTTTCTTTTAAGCTTCTGTAAAATGCCATTTCAGGAAATAATGTTTTTCATTTTGTAAAATGACTCACGTAAAAGAGCTCTTTTGTTGTCATTGGCATTAAAAATAAATTCAGAATAAAATAACTTAGAACCATTTTTGTTTTCATTCTTGATCTTTTATAGAAAACAATAGAACTGCAAGTTTAATTTTTCTTTTGCCATTTTAAAAATGGATTTTTTCGTGCTGGCTGATGCCAGCTGCCTATGCTGAGCCCTGGGGGATGGTGCTGTCTTCAGCCGTCTTCCCTCCCTCCACCTTGATCAGCCACATGCTGGGGGGATGTCCATGTCTGCCCCCCCAGGTTGGGCAGGGTGGAGCTGCTGGGACAGCACACAGCTGCTGGACCCAGGACGTGATACCTCTGCCTAGGGCAGCTGGAGCTGACAGAGCCTTTGTGCCCACAGGGTCAAGCCTCCCTGTGCCCAGTGCACAAGGCATGCTGAGACGCTCAGAGCCCTGAACCGGGAAAAATAAATGACACAGTTATATAAAGTGTCTGGTGAAATGCCCGACACCCAATAGGTTTGCGGCACTTACAAATCAAAGCAGACCTGGTCGCTGCAGGCTTGACCTCTTCCTCTTCCTCTCTCAAATTCAGTCCTAAATATGTCCAATGGGACCAGTATGGTCAGTGTGGCGTCCGAGTGCAGAGAGGCCAGGACAGTGTGGCCCAAGTGAGGGAGTGGGTGCAAGAGAGGCGCCTTCCTGGAGCAAAGAGGGAGGGGTGGCCTTCGGAGCAGGCTCCAGTCCAGGGCTGCAGCAGAGTGGGGAGAATTTGTCTGAGGCCTCCTTGTAAGCATTTACACACAAGCTTATGTAAAACACTCCGTGGGAACTGCCAGAAATAATGGGGTGAAAGGAATGGAGTCTGGAGGCTGCGTTCCTTCTACAGTCAGTGGAGAGAACGAGGGAACAAAATACAATTTACACTGTTAGAACCAATTTGTCTTCACCAATTGGTGTGACCGCGGGAGACACTAGTTACACTCAGGCACTACATTATTTTTCTGTTTGCTGCGATAACAAATTACCAAAAACTTAGTGGCTTAAACAACAACTTTTTAAATATTATAGTTCTGGAGGTCAGAACTCCAAAATGGGTCTCACTGGGCTGAGATCTAGGTATCGGCAGGGCTGTGCTCCGCTTTGGGGAGTCTGGGGGCCAGTCCACTTCTCTGCTTTTTCCAGCTTTCGAGGCCACCTGTGTTCCTTGGCTCCTGGCTCCTTCCTTCATCCTCAAATCCGGCAGGGAGAATCTTTCTCGTGTTGTACCACTCTGGCCTCCTCTTCTGCTTCCCTCGTCCACATTTAAGAACTCTTGTGACTGTATGGAGCTCACCCAGGTAATCCATGATAATTTCTCTATTTTAAGGTCGGCTGATTAGCCAACTTTAAATCCATCTGCAACCTTAATTCCCCTTTGTCATGTAACAACACATTTATAGGCTCCAGGATTTAGGACATAAATAAGCATCTTTGGGGGCTGTTATTCTGCCTTCCACAGGCACTATTGCGCAAAATCAAATGTACTGTTTAAGCTGGGAAATGGGACAGGAAAAGTGTAAGGCACTGGACTAGTTTGGGAAGCCATGGCCTCTGGTTGCAGCATCATCACTTAGATGTGTGTGGTCCTGGCAAGCCATTTTATCCGACAGTTCTCTGTTCCTTCACCTGCGGATCAGCAGCCCCATCTGATGACACAACAAACTGGGGGGGGGGAGAGGAAGCAGAAACAAACAGGGTGGGCCTGTATTGATGCCTTGCTCTGTTCTTTAGCTGGGGTGACATACTTGCATGTTTACAAAGAGATTCCAGACATCACCCTCCAACAGGAAAGAAAGTGGGAAACAGGTATAGTGGAAAGCCCACCTGACTCGGGTACAGTGGAAAGCCCACCTGTCTCAGGATCTCAGAGTCTCAGCCCACGTGTATCTTTGGGCAAGGCACCCCCTTAGAGATTCTGAATTTGACCCTCTGTAGAAGGGGTCATGTGCAGTCTGAACTCTTAACCCTCCAGTGTCTTCCCAAGGGCTGTGCTGCTATTACTTTAAATTCAGGGTTAAGGGGACCCATTGGGGGAAATGTTGAGACAGTACCCGGATTTGTTTCTTTTAAGTTGACTCCACACAGAAGTTCCAGCTGAGGGCCACACGCCTGGGTTCCCTGGTGTACTAGCAGAGATGCCAAAATAAACATTAGAGGTTTACTGGGCAAGGGACAGACTTTATTTCAACTCCCCCTGAGGCAATCTCAGAAGACATCCAGAGTCTGTTTGATATCAGCTGAGGGGACTTCAGAGAGGGAAGAGAAAATATGTATATGTCATCTGTGTACGTCACCTATGGGTGGCGTATCATGACTGCCCTGTCTATTTTCTTCATTCGATCCTTCCCCCACGTCTTGGAATGTACACGGGAAGAGTTTTATGGTGTCCTTTGCACAGGTGAAGTGAAGCCTGGGCCACCCAGCTGGACATTTGAGCAGGCCGAGCCGAGCCACCGTGCATCACCTTCCCTGCATGAGGTCTCCGAGCTACCCCTTCTCCTAGCGGGGGGCCATGGGCTTCCTTAGGACACAGTAAGGTTCATTCATTTCTCCTTTCCTTCATTAAGAGGATAGGGGAGTAAACAAGCTGTGGGGGCCACCCTTGTGCATCTCACAGCACAGAGGTAGAGGAGCGATAAGCGTCCGTGCAGCAAGGGTCACGGCAGAGCAAAGTGCAGGGGATGTCTCAGACCCAAAGAAGTCACCTGAGCCAGTGTGGAGAGGTTAGAAGTGTCCCAGGGAGGAAATTATATTATACTTGCACTGAACGCTGAAGGCAAAATAGGCCTTTACTGGACCAAGATGGGACCAATAGAGGTGAGATGCCTTGGTACTTCCAGAGAACTATAAGTGGTTCCCTGTGATGGGAGCGGGTCCAGGAGGAAGCCTGGACTAGTGGACAGCACTCGATGCTGATGCCCGAGAGACCCATCTGTGTCACTTCCTGCTGCTCCTTAACCTTTCGGAAACCAGCTTTCCATATTCAGAAATAGGAATGATTGTATGGAATAATAATAAGAATGGCTAATGTAATCTTTATTATTTCTAGATACTATTGTAAGTGTTTTATACATATTAACTTGTTTAATCTTCTCAACTCTTGGTAGTAAACACTATTATTTTCCCTATTTTACAGGTGAGGAACCTGAATGGAGAAACATAAGTAACTTGACCAAGGTTACATGCTCATATGTGGCAGAGCTGGAGTTCCGATGCAGCTCCTGCCCAGTGCATGTGGTTAGCACGTACGGGGCACTGGCACACGATAAACACACAGTAGGGCAGAGGGAGCACTGTTGAGCTGATGGCGAGGGCTCTACTAGTCTTTTATCCCACAGACCATTGACAGCTCTGGGAAGATTGGGCAGGACAATTTAGTCAGATTTTCATTTTAGGATGATCACTCGGGTGGTGGGGTAGCAGAACATTGTCTTTGCAGGATATTGGAGAACGGTTTATGTATGTTGAAAGGAATTCAAGGCCCTTTATTCACAGCATTTACAGGGTCACAAAAGAAGCACAGATTGTAAAGGAAGATAGACCAGGATTCAACCTGGAACTGCCAAAACCCCATAGAGACTAATTCTATAAAAAAACCTTTTTTGCCCAGGGTTTTTCTGTAAAATGGACAGGTCTGTTGAAAAGCCTGGCTTAACAAATCAATTTGGATGAACATACAACACAACATTGAAATACTCTACCTAACCAAGGAAAGCCACTTAATTGTTTTAGTAAATAAAGCTTCACATTAATCATACTCCATTAGTCACAGACAGTGGTATGGTATCAGACAGGAATCAAGAATCTTGCATTTCTGACCTATTCTTATACTGACTCTGTATTCTCACCTACAGCACTTGAAAGACTCAAATAACTTTTTCACTGGAAGGTACTTTACATAGAATATGTATAAATCTCATATTTGTTGAGCACCTCCAATACCCAATAGCCATCCCTTTCAAGTGGTCAAGTGGTAGATATGTCCAGACACCACTCTCATAGCAATTTCCTTGTTTAATCATCAGCAATGTCATGTGAGGTTGATGTGATTACTATCCCCATTTTATGGAGGAGCAAACAAAGTCTCAGGAAGATTAAGTCATTTTCTCAAGATTTTACAGCTACTTTTAAACATGAGTCTTTCTGATTCTAAAACACTATTTCTGGTTCTTCAGGTTTGATGACATCAGTACATTGAAGTCAAAATAGCCATAACTCTCTATTCCTCTTGATAGTCAGGCCCTTGCAATATGATTTCCTAGATCTTCCCATCAGGAGGTGAAGTCCACTTCCCCACTCTTTGAATCTGAGCTGCCTTGTGACTTGGTCTGGCCATTAGAATGTGGCAGAAAGGATGCTGTGCCAGTTTCAAGCCCAGGCCTCAAGAGACCTTGCACACTTTTCTTAGCTCTCTTGGAACCTTGTCATGTAACTCACCAAGTAAAAACACCAAGCTAGACTGGTGGAAGATGGGAGACTCATGGCCCTGCACGTAGCCCCATCACACTAGCTGACAACTGCAGACACGTGAGGCCATCGTAGGTCACCCCATCGTCAGCTGACATCCCTGCTGACGTCACAGATGCAGGGGCAATCCCAGCTGAAATCGGTGCAGCCTGGACCCGGCCATGAGAACTGCCCGGCCAGCCCTCAAAGTCACAAGCTCAACACCTGCTTATTGTTTTAAATCACTGGTTTGGGGGTCGTCAGGCAGCATTATTGCTAACTGATGTGATAGTCATTTGATTGATTATGTATACTGGGACACTTAGGAAAGGGAAAAGGGGGTTCTATCGATAAGTACACCAGGGTAACAGGAACTACCCCAGGTCACCCTATCTCAGGGAATCCCAACTTAGGAAAGTGCACAGATCTGGGCTCTGGGAAGTAGCCTGCCCTGTGGATTTCTGAGCAGAGGAGCAAGGTGGTGAGAGTGGTTGGTTCTCTGTACTTATAGGTCTGTCTGGGAGTGACAAGTGACCAGGAGGGACAGGAGCCAGAAAGACCAGCCAGAGCTGGGCAGCAGGGGCAGAAGGGATCCAACCCCTTGGGAGGAGAGCAAAAGTGAGGCTGGGCATCTGGGCCATACGTAGAAGGTAAAGGGGGAGAAAGTCAGCTAAGGAAACACCAGTTAAAAAAAAATGAAAAGACACCAGCCTTTCTGTGTGCTTGTTTTTGGCATGTGTTCCTCATCATAGCCCTCTCTAATAATAAGAGCTAAAGTTCTTCAAGCACTGATTATGTGCTGGACACCACCATGGCTAATTTGAGAGCATGAACTCATTTCATCCTTGCAACAACTCCTTGAGACAGGCACTGTTCTTGTCCCCATTTTACTGCTGAGAAGACTGTTGCTTCGAAAGCAAAGGATCTTGACTGAGGAAGCGCATCATTGGAAACAGAGCTGTGATGTGTTTAACTCCAAAGTCAGAGAGTTTGTTTGTTTCTCTCCTGAACCGCCTTGGTGTCTCCCAGACACTTAGGGTAATTCCTACTAGATTTGGGTAATTACCACTGCAGGCGTTGCCTGATCATATTTCCGTTATGTCTGTGTTTCCACTGACATTGTCCCCTCCTCACGCTCAGGTTCTGTTCTCTTCACATATCACCTGCTCTACAAAAGCCAAATGGATGATCTGCTGAGAGAACATCTTGGACTTGATAGGTAGGAGAATTGAATTTAAAACTCAGTGCTGTGAGACTGTTTCCTTCTGGGCTTGAGGTCTTTGATCCTGAGCATAAGATGAGTGCCATCTGTAGCTCCCGGTTCTGACTTTGTTTCATGCTCAAGGTGTGATGGTCCCCACATCTTAGCAAAGAGAAAAATCTGTACGTTGATATGACAGATTCAGAACTTGTGGGCAACATACTTTTCCCTCTCCAAATATGTGAGCAGGTGGTCAAACCTATGTCTGGGACACTAACGCATACCTGCTCTTAGCTGCTTCATTGCATTGACGTCATGGGTCTTATCAACAGACTGCTCTGAAGTTCTTTCTTCATGCAGTGTGGGGTCTGGTGTCCAACATAAGCATAAGAAACATCAATTTCTATTTGCAAAAACAAGTGCTTTCTAACTCGAGTCTTCAACCTCACAGAAGACCTTCTGGCCTAATGGTGCTGAGTCACAGAGCGTTCTCTCCCAAAGAATAACTGCCAAATAATTTTGAAATATAAAAATATATATTAATCCATAAAACAAAATGTCTCAGAGAACGCTGGAACAGAGAGTCTTAGAAACACATACTGTTCATATTTTCTTCACTGAGTCTTTTTATTTTGAAAGACTGGTTTAGTGCCACTAAAAAAAGGAAAGATATTTTTATTCTCCCCCAATTTTTTAAAAATTTCAAATATTGGAACCTCTGTCTCTTTCCTAGACCTTAGTGGTGGAAGAGCCTGCAAGTCAGGGTAGCTGGCCTTGTTCCAGCTCTCCCCCTGAACTGGGGTGACTTGACTTTATCAAGAAACTTTCTGAGATCCCGATCAGCCTCTCCACTAAAGAAAGGAATCGAAATAGATTATTTCTTAAGTCTTGTCCAATGCCAACATCCTACTGAAGTATTTACAAGAAGCGTTCCAAACTAGTCCTGTGATCTGCACCATGAAAAGGAGGTTTGAAGTTGGGAGAAATTTCAGAAATACTCTTGAGAATTCCGGAGGTCCATTAGCATATTTAACAGAATGTGAACATGGAAATACATTGGTGGAGGCACCAGGAGACAATGGATATCACATTTCAAAGGAGGTGCTAGATCATATACAAAAGGTTCAAAGTAGGTGATCAAAAGCTAGTTAGATGTTTCACCCATGCCCAGGGTATCAAAAGGGCCAGCAGAGTGGAGAGAAAGGAGCATCTTTTGAATATGTATTTTTGGAGAATATATTGCTGTGCCGTGGGACTCTTACACCTCACAATGAGGGAGGAGAGGAGGTGCTTGGTGATGGTGGGGGGGTCTTCAGCAGGACCCCTCAGGGAATTTTGCATAAGTCTCCTGCAGAGGGGTGGGGTGGGGGGTCATAGTGTTCTGGAATCTGAGTCTTCCCTCACAAATCCAAAGAATAAGCAATGTGTGGATAAACTGGAGTGGGTGGGGGTAGGGGTGTTGGGTGTCCCGCACTCCAAGAATGTCTCTGGGAAAAGGATTCATGATTGAGTGCTTTTCAGGGACAAAATTAGTGCCATGAGCCAAAGAGAGCAGGTGTGGAGTCGTCTTTGCTCCTGCAAAGGGAGGGGAGAAAGACCTCAGGCAAGAGGAGGCGGAGAAGGTAGAGGAAGGACCAGGGGAAGGTGAGGGTATCACCCACATCAGCGAGCTGCAGGGAAAGACCTGGGGGTTGTGAGGGGGTCTCTGAAGTTGACCCTCTTTTAGGCGCTTCATGGGCTGTCTACACCTGCCAAACCCCAGCACCAGCTCACAACATTATTGGCCAAACGAGAACCTTCCTGTAATTCTCTCCTTTCCTTCTTTCTTCACAGGCTGCAGACCGCGAGAGACAGACGCTGTTGGGAGGAGTGCGGGAAGACAGTGCTGGGGAGGAGATGCCGCAAACGCCAAACCAGAGCCCCTTCCTCTACTGCTGGCTCCACGCACCACACACCCCCGGGAGGAGAGGGGCTGACCTGCCAAATCAAGGCTGGGATTTTGCCTTTTAAATGGTAACAAACTAAACAGTAGAGCAAGATTGTGCTTGTGACTTAAACTGAGTAAAATATTTTATGTTACTGGAGAGACTGGGACAGGGAAAAAACTAGCCCCAGGATAAATTCAAACAGTGGGGAAAACATGAACTTGTTTTGTGGTCACATCCAGAAAGTTGTGCTCTAAAAAGTCCTACAGCAAAGAAATTTGTTAATTTTGACCTGGGTTTTCCAAACTTATTTCTCTACAAACATCTTTTTACCACAGAAGACCAACTAATGTGCCATGGAAAATAGAATCATTTAGAACATACTTAGGTATATGTTGTTCAAGTAGACCAACTAATATGCCATGGAAAATAGAATCATTTAGAACATACTTAGGTATATGTTGTTCAAGTAACTAAATATTTTCTCTTAGATAAATATGCAGAGGGTTATTGTTTGATTTAAACAAATAACAGATCCAAAAATCAGGACAGCAGCTAGTACACATATATATTCTGTGGTCCTTAGATCTCTTTTAGTCTAAAGTATTTTCGATAATAAATCCATAGAATTGTGTGCATATGATTTATTTTCATGTTTATTCCATGACTATGAGAGTTAGTATTTCAGATCTTAATGGAAAAGTCACCCTAATTAACAAAATCCTGATTTCATTTTTTAGTCTTTTGTCAAACTATCAAATTATGTATTCTGACTTTTGGTGAGAGGTAAGGGTTTAGTTTTTCTTTTTATAATCAGACATTTTGCTTTTAATTTATTTATGTACCTTAAGGGTTTTTTTTTCTGCTTTAAATCAACATTTTTTTTTTTGGTTTTAGCGTCAGTAATCAAACAGCTATGTAATTTTATAACTGTATTTTATTTTTTTGAAAGGAAAGAAAAGAATTTCCCAAAATATCTTCCATTAAAGATCAAATTCAGATTACTGTCCTTTACATATTAATAAAGTGGATCTTTTAGGTCCTTGCTGTTTACAATGTAGTATGTAGACCAGCAGCATCAGAAAAATTGGGGTCCTTGTTAGAAATACAAGCCCCAGGCCACCCTTCTAGACCTACTGACGTGGAGGTTGTCTGACGATTAGAGGTTGACAAGCACACTATTGGGCGTCTCTGTGCCATTTAGCGTGCGGTTTATTGTCTGTGTGTTCAATTAGACCTTGCGTTTCCTACCCCTGCCCCATTGCAGTGGGAGGGGTAAGAGCAGGATTGGGTTTAATACAGCTACTTGGCTGGCAACATGTGTGGCCTTGGGCAATTCACTTAAATTCCCAGCCCTAGTTCTCTAATTTTCAACATATAGATAATATTCTTTACCACAACTCCGTAAAGTAGGACTTATTCAAAATAATATTATCTACAGTGGATCCATTGTACTCTCTTGTTCATACGAATACTCTACAGATTTTATTTCCAACAGGAGAATTCTTCCTTCCTTCTTGCTTTTTTTTTTCTTTTTCTTCTTTAACATCTACTTTTTTGGCAACTTCAGCTACCTGGATTATAACTAAGAATATTGAATTGGGTTTACATTACCTTAGTATCACTAAAATTATTATCAAAACCACCTATGTCAAGTTCCCTACTTGTTGCTTGGTAGGAGAAGCCCTGTGTCCTCAGCCCGAGCATTCGACTCTTAATTTACCCACAACTTTGTCAGGCATAGTTATCTCATTTCTAATCCCCAAGAACATTATGAACAGGAATTAGGGATACAGGCCGGGCAGCTGCAGGGAAAATGCATTAAGAGTTTGCAGCTGCAGGGCAAAGAGAAAGCAAGCTGCCCCAGCAGCTTAGATGGAGGACCTGAGTCATCAAGATGAGGTGAATTCTTTTCCTGAGCCTCTGCTGTTTAAAAAGGTAGGGAAGTTTTTAATATCTAACCAAAAGTTGAACATGCAAGATTATTTTTAAAATTGGCATTTCTGAGTGAATGACACAGAATCGAGGTTTCAGCAATATTAAATCAATAATAAGCAGTTTCTAGCTGAATTAATTCTCAAGAGGTTTCTTCTTTAGAAGTGGCAACATTAACTCTCTCCTAGCTCAGGAAAATTTTTATAATTTTTTTTCTTTCTTTTTTTTACTTTTTTTGGCTTTAAGGTTTGGGATTCTGGTGAGATCAAGTAAATAGGTTAATAAGAAATTCATAAATGTTTCAGTTGAGGCAGGTGTGTTAGTAATTTAATATTTCTAAAGGAGAATCATAAGGAACACATCAAAAGTTCTGCTTCTGGGAAGACGGAGTAGATATAATTTTACCTATTCTTTCCAGTAATTACATATAAAAACCCTGGACGTGATATTAAAAAAAAATAAGAAAGCTCTGAAGTATGGGGACGTGGTGGAAGATTGGGTAGGGACCTCTAGACCCAAAGAACAATAAGGTGGTAAGTTCCTTAAATTTTCTTTCTGTTTTACATGTCTTAAGCTTGACGTTCAAGAAGCCAGTAACCCGGAAATGCCAATAGGTGCAGGTGAAAAAAAGAGTTAACAAAAGCTTGCCCTTTCTACCCAAAGGAACAGGAAAGAGGTAGGCTAATAAGACAAATAACTTTTAGAAAATAACTGTTCCACTGTAGCCATACACCATGGAAAAAACTGGCCCACCCATGCTGGCCAAGGCTGTGTGGGTAGTCTAGACTCCCACCTTGCCAGTCTGTAGGGAGGGGCCCCAAACACCCTGCTAGGGTAGTGTCAGAGGAAGCTGAGTAGGAAGCTAGAACTTCTCTTACTGCCAGGCAGTAATGAGCCCCCTCCCCATGGCAGTGTCTGCAAAGACCATGTGGGGTACCCAGATCTCCAACCTCATTGATCAGTAATGAGGTGCCTCTCTCTCCCACTGGGGTGGCATCGGAGGAGGCCTAGTGAGGACTTATACGAGAAGATCCCACCCCTCCCAAAAATGGAAGCATCAATGAAGCCAAGTGGGGAATCTAGACCCCTACACTTACACTACCCCTGGGAGTAATGTGTTAGCACCTACCCTTCCCTTGTTAGAATGGTGTCGGAGGAAGCCAGCTAACACATCAGATTTAAATAAATTCAGGGTCTCATAACATAATACCTAGAATGTACAGTTTTCAATCATAAATCAGTTATCATATCAAGAACAAGAAAGTTTTGGTTGATGAGAAAAAGACAGTCAGTAGATGCCAATAGAGAAATGACAGAGATGGTAGAATTATCTGGTGAAGATTTTAAAGAACCATCACAAAAATGCTTCAGTGAGCAATTAAGAACACACTTGAAACAAGTGAAACAATAAGATCTTAGCAAAGAAATGCAAATGAAAAAATAAGAGTCTTATTTCAGCAAAGAAATAGAATATATAAAGAAGAACCAAATGGGAATTTTAGAAGTAAAAATAAAGTAACCAAAATTTAAAAAAAGAAAACCTCAATAGAAGAGCTCAACAGTGGAATGAAAGGGTCAGAGTCAGAATCAATGAACTGGAAGTAAAACAATTAAAAAAAAGGAGCTTCAGAGATCTGTGGAACTATAATAAAAGATCTAACACTCATGCCATTGGAGTCCAAGAAAGAGAGGAAAAAGAGAGCAGGGTTGAAAAAAATACTCAAAGAAACTAATACTGACAACTTCCCAATTTTGTAAAAGACATAAATCTATACATTAGAGAAGCCAAGTGAGCCCTAAGCAAAATAACCCCAAAGAAATACACACCAAGGCACATTGTAGTCAAACTTCTGAAAGGCAAAGAAAAATTCTTGAAAACAGCAAGACAGAAATACCATATAAAGAAAAAATAATTTGAATGGCAGTGAATTTCTCATCATACATCATGGAGACCGGAAAAAAGGTGGCAAAACATTTTTTAAGGGCTGGAAAAAAAATAAGAGAGAAAACTGTAAAGCCAGAATCCTATATCTAGTAAAAATATCCTTTAGGAATGATGGGGAAAGTAAAACATTTTCAAATTAAAAAGAAAAAAATGGAGAATTTGTCACTAGCAGACCTGTCTTCACAAATAAGTAAAGGAAGTTCTGTAAACATAAAGAAAATGATGAAAGAAAGAAGGAAGAACAAAGTAAGCTAGCATATGGATGAACAAAATAGATTTTCCTTTTCCTCTTGAGACTTCTAAATTAGGTTTGATAGTCAAAACAAAATCATAACATTGTCTGATATGGTTCTACATGTGTGTAGAGGAACTATTTAAGACAATTATATCATAAATGGGGGAAGGTAGAGGGATGAAAAGGGAAGTAATTTTTCTACATTTTATTTGGACTGTTAAAGTAACAATACCAGACTGTGCTGGCTGTGGTAAGTGTTGTATATATAATGTGTGTATGTGTGTGTGTGCATGTGTGTATAAAATGCAAATACCTAGAGCCATCTCTAAAAAACCCTTCAAAAACTTTATAGATAATTCAAAAAGTAATTCTAAAAAAATGTTCAAATAACTCATAGGGAGGCAGATAAAAGAAGCAGAAGTGAAAACAGAAAGAACAAACAGTAAACAAAAAATAAAATGGCAGTTTTAAGCCCTAACTTATGAATAACTATATTAAATGTAAATGGTCTAAATATATGAATTAAAAGATAGATATGACAGAGTGTATTAGAAAACATTATCAACTATATGCTGACTCACTTCAAATATAATGATATAGGTAAGTTGGAAGTAAAAGGATGGAAAAATATACTAATAGTTTAATTTTAATTAATTTTCAAATATTAATAAAAAGAAAGAGTGACTATGTTAATATCAGATGAAGTAGACTTCAGAGAAAATAAAATTACTAGAGATAGAGACAGACATTTTATGATAAAAGGACCAACCCACTAAGAAGATACAAAAATCCTAAATGTGTATGTACAGAAAAACCCAGAGCTATAAAATATGTGAACTGAAAATTGATAAAACTAAAAGAAGAAATAGACAAATTCACAATTTGTCTTCAATACTCTTCTCTCTGCAATTGATAGAACAATCAGGCAGAAAATCATCTAGGAAATGGAAGAATTCAACACTGTCAACAATAGGACCTAATCAGCATTTGTAGAACACACCATCCAGGGATGACAGAATACCCATTCTTCTCAAGTGCCCATAGACTATTTATGTCAAGATAGACCACATCTTGGGCCATAAAACAAACCTCAACAAATTTAAAATACTTAAAATCCTATAGAGCCAATGTGGAATCAAACTGGAAATTAGTAACAAAGATAACAGAAAAATATCCGAACACTTGAAAACTAAACTGCATGCTTCTAAATAAACCATGAATGGAAGAGGAAGTCTCAAGGGAAATTAAAAAAAATACATTGAACAGAATGAAAATGACAGTATAACATAAAATTTTGTAGGATATGACTAAAATAATGCTGAGGGGCAAATTTATAGCATTAACTGCATATGTTAAAACATAAAGTCTCAAACCAATAATCTGTTATAATATCTCACCTCAAGAACCTAGAAAGAGAAGAGCAAAATAAACCCAAAGGAAGCAGAAAAAGGAAATAATAAAAAATAGACAACAAAGAAATAAAAACCAAAAATACATTAGAGAAAAATCAATGAAAAACAGCTGTTTATCAAAAGACCAATACAATTTATAATTTTCTTTAGACAGACTGACAAAGAAAAAAAGAGCAAGTTATCATTGTTAGGAATGAAAGAGGGAATATCACTACAAACTCTGATGACATCAAAAGGATAATGGCAGAATATCATAAACAACTCTACACACATAGATCTGATAACCTGGATAAAATGAACCAGTTCCTCAAAAAAATGCAAAATGCCACTGCTCACTCAATATGAAACAGATCATTTGAATAGCCATATAAGTATTGAGAAAATTAAAATTTTAGTTACATAATTTTAAAACTCCCATAAGAGAAATCTCTAGGCCCAGATGGTTTCACTGGTGAACTCCATCAAACATTAAAGAAGGATTTATACCAATTATACACAATCTCAAACAGAAAATAGAAGAGGAGGGAAAACTTTCCAATTCATTTTATGAAGCTAGTACTATCCTGTATTATCCTGATACCAAAACCAGACAAAAATGATACAAAATAAGAAAACAGCAGATGAATATCCCTTATGAATGTAGATGCAAAAATCCTCAACAAAGTATTGTTTGAGGACATTCAGCAATATATAAAAAGAATTATATACCATCACCCAGTAGGGTTTATTCCAGAGGTGCAAGGCTGATTTAATATTTACAAATCTATTTAATCAACCATATTAACAATCTAAAGAAACAAAGTCACATAATTGTATCAATTGATGTAGAAAACATTTGACAAAATTCAGCATTCATTTATGATAAAAACTCTCTGAAAAATAGAAGTAGAGGAGAACTTCCTCAACTTAATGAAGCATATCTACAAAAAAAACCCCACTACCTTTATGATCAGGAATAAAGCAAAGATGTCTGCTCCGACCACTCTTATTCAACATAGTGCTGGAAATTTTAGCCAGCTCAATAGGGCAAGAAAAAGATATAAAAGTCATACAGATCAGAGAGGAAGAAATAAAACTGTTCCTATGTGCAGAAGACATGATTATCTATACAGAAAACCCCAAAAATCTACCAAAAAGCTCCTAGAATAACTAAAAATGAGTTTAACAAGGTACTAGCATAAAAGATAAGCATAAAAATCATATTCTACATACTAGCAATGAACACATGGATGTAAATTAAAAATAAAAACCATTTAAAACATTATAAAAATAAAAGAAATGCATAGGTATAGATCTAAGAAAACAGGTACAGGACTTTCATCAGCTACAAAATGCTGATAAAAAAAATTCAAAGAAGATCTAAATAAATGTAGAGAGAAACTTTGTTCATGAATTAGAAGATTCAATATAGTAAAGACCTCAATTCTCTCCAATTCGATATGCAGGTTTAACACAATCATTTTCAAGATCCTACCAAAAAATTTTTATAGGTGTAGACCAGATTATCCTAAAATATAAATTTGAAGGCAAAGGAAATAGAATAACAAAAACAATTTTGGAGGAAAAAAAAGAATAAAATGTAGGAATCAGTTTGCCCAATTACAAGACTTATTACATAGCTACTATAATCACGCCTGTGTTGAATTACTGGCAGAAGGATAGAAACATAGAATAATGCAACAGAACAGAGAACCCAAAAATAGACCCACACAAATATGCCCAACTGACCTTTGAAAAAGGTGCAGAAGTGAAACAATTGAGGAAACATAGCAGTTTCAACAGATGGTGCTAGAGTAACTGGACATACTGAGGCAAAAACAAAACAAAAAAATCTCAACTAAGTCTCACACTTTATGCAAAATTTTATTATTGACTTAATGTAAAACTTAAAACTACAAAACCTTTACAAAAAAATTGAATGAAAACTTCAGGATCAAGGACTAGTTGAAGAGTTTATAAACTTGACACCAAAAACATGATTCATAAGAGAAAAAAATTTTGACTTCATCAAAATACAAAGGTTTTTCTCTATGAAAGACCCAGTTAAAAGGATGAAAGGCAAGCTACAGACTGGTAGGAAATATTTGCAAACCACATATCTGACAAAGAACTGGTACAAAACTCAATGGAAAAAAAAAAAGGAAAAAATTCAATTAAAAAATAGGCTAAAGATATGAACAGACATTTCCCAGAAGAGGATGCACAGAGGGCAAATAAGCACATGGAAAGATATTCAACATCCTTAGCCATTAGGACAATGCAAATTAGAACCACAATGAGATATCACTACATACCTATTAGAATAGCTAAAATATTAAAAAGCCCTATAAAATTTACTTTCTACTATACTACGAAAATGTAATTAAGTATAGGAGAACCATGGGAGAGATGACAACAAAGAACTGTGCAAAAATAAATATAAAAAAAATAGTGACAATGCTGAAAAGGAGATGGAGAGACTGGGTCACGCACATATTTCTGGTGGGAATGTACTACAGGTTCTCTGGAAAACACTTTGGCAGTTTCTTAAAATACTAATAACTAACAATTGCACTCCTGGGCATTTATCCCAGAGAAATGAAAACTTATCTTCACACAGAAATTGCTACACAAATTATTCATAACAGCCCCAAACCGGAAACAACACAAATGTCCTTCAGTTGGCGGATGATTAAACAAACCATGGTACATTTGTGTCATTACATACTACTCAACAATAAAAAGGAATGAATTATTGATATGCACACACAACTTGGATGAATCTCCAGGGTATTATGTTGAGTGAAAAAAGCCAATAGAAAAAGCTTAGTTACTATATGATTTCATTAATATAACATTCTGGAAATGAGAAAATTGTAGAAATGGGGAACAGCCAAGTGGTTGCCAGGGATTGAGCAGGGACAGGAGGCTGAGGGGAAGTGGGTGTGGCTCTAACAAAGGCCACAAGAGGTATCCTTGAGGTGATGGAAGCGTTCTGGGTCTTCACTGTATCAACATCCATGTCCTGATAGTGATACTGTATAGTAGCTGTGCAAGTATTACCACTGGAGGAAACTGGGTAAAAAAAAAGGGCGCACTAGGGCTCTCTGTTATTTATTACAATTGCATGACACTCTACAATCATCTCAAATTTGAAAAGTTTAATTAAAAAGAACACATTGGCATATTCCTCTCCTCAAGAATATGGGCTACTTCTGAGTTGTGTTATGGTGGAAAGAAGTGTAGAGAGTATATGGATGTGCAGGTAAAATCTCCACTCTGTAGGGAAAGACATGGATGGGTGGAACACTGACACATTTCTTATTTCATTGGTTTGTTGATGCAATCAATTCTTCCACTCATTTGTATACTCATACATTCATTCACTGATAAACTTACTCACTCACTTGTTCACTCTCAAACAGTAATTATTGAATTGTGTATTAGGTGTTGTATTAATCACTGGGAGCATGGAAGGAGGAGCATGACAGGATCTCTGGAGTTTAGAGAGCTCACAGCTATTTATTTATACATTTTCTCAACCAAGTACACTGCCAACCCAACCAAACAACCAACCAACCAACCTACCACTGTTGACAGGTACCTCCTGTGTCCCTAAAGCCTGCCATACTGCTTGGCATAAACAATGTGAATAAGTGTGTCTTTAACATAAGGGAAGCATGTTTTCAAAGTTGGGTGCCAAATCATCAACCTTTTGACAATCCAAGAAATACGATAAGGTAGACATGGAATAGGGAAGGAGGGGAGGGTAATTCATCAATTCTGTGCAGAGGGACATATCAAGTCATAGCTTCAGTGGGATTGAATTTTGATTACCCCGGTACAGTATCCAAGCTCTTAAGCTCCTAAATATGATGCACAAGGCTTTCGCCAACATGGCTCCAACCTCTGCTCTCCACCCACCTCCTGCTAGCTCAGGTGGGTTCCTTACATTTTGCATTATCTCTGCATGTTTTCCTGCTGCTTTGTCCACAGGAACGTCCTTTTCCCGCTGGTAAACCAAATGACCCACTATTATGTAGCTTTTATGACTTCCTGTTACTCCACAGAGTAACACACATGTTCCTGTCTGATCCCACTGCACATATGTATACATATGGTTAAGGTTCTGATCACATGCCAGGACACTGTATCAAGAAGCTTGGGAATCGAATGGGTAGAGATTGAATTCTACTTTTCCCACTTACTAATTGTATTAACTCGGAGAAGCTTGTGAACCTCTCTGAATATCTCTCTCCCCTTATGGTTTGATGGACGAGAGTAGGCTCCTGTCTCAGAACTGATATGTGGATTAAGAGAAATGACACATGGGAAATGTTTAGAAAACTGCCTGGAATGTAGGTAGCACCGAGGAAATGCCAGCTCCTGCGGTATTACGGGAAATCCCTTCTGCATTTTCATCCACTTCCTTTATCACTTGAGGCAGGGACTATTTCTTGTTCATTGAGACCCTTGTGCAGTAATAACAATGTTACTAATGATAATCACCCCTGACATGCAACGTATTACTTACTGGTACATAGTAGATAATAAATGTTTGGTGAAACATCTTGTTTGGAAATCACTAGATTGCAGGACTTCTTGTGTCTCTTCCAGTTAGATCAAATTAATCTATGTTCATTGAAATTCTAGTGCTCTCTGGAGAGGTCTGAGGATATCAGAGGGGTCAGAGAGAGAGGAAGGAGATAAAGCAATGTGGCTTTGGTTATTTTATATGTGGGTGGGATATATAAGTTTGCCCAGGCATTAATAAGCAGCCATTTGAGCATGGAGCTCTTCCTTGTCAAGGCAGTGTAGGATGTCCTGTGAGATATTTCAGAACAGGGGTCCATGGGGTTGGGGGATGCTCTCAGCATAATTTCTTATTATTAGGAAGAAAACTGTATAAAGGCTTATGCGTTATACATATTTAAAATTATATATATATAAAAACTATAACAATATAACTATATAGCTCTATAACTATATAAATATATACACACATACATATAAAGTATATATATATAATATATACAATATATGTCACTGTCCCATGTGTGATCTTTCTACCCACTATTTCGTCTGCCCAGAATGCTCTCTGGCCTGACACCTGCAGGGACAACTCCCTCACCTCATCCTTCAAGTCTTTGGTCATATGTCACCCTTTTGAAAAGGCTTATCACGCCACCCTGTTTAATTCTGCAGCCTGCCCTCCCTGTCATCAGAACTCTAGTGCTCCTCTTTTTTCTCTACCTTTTCCTGTTCTTAGAGCTTAAATCTAGAATACTGTAGCCTTCACTTGCTTGTTATGTTTGTAGCTTGTTTTCTGTTTTCCCCATTAGAACATAAGCCCCACTAAAGCTGGAAACTTTTTCTGTTTTGTCCACTGCTGTATGCTAAGTTCTTAGAACAGTGCCTGGAACCTAGTATGTGCCCAGAATTGGGTGAATAAAAGAATAAATTAGATGTGGCTTTGGGGAAGAAATAACTCTTAGGATGAAGAGGATTTGCTTGGAGATCCTCCTAAGAGCAGGACTGGATGCAGCCCCGGGCTCAAGTTGTCCCATTCTGTCTGCTCTAAACCCCTAGCCCTGTGCAGGAAGCAAACCTCCCCTTCTCCTGGTGACCCCGCAGACCTCAGGGGAGGCTTAGTGATGAGGAGAAGAGAAAGCCCATTCAAATATAATTGTCTGAGATTGAAAAATTCAGAGACCCGGAGGGCAGTCATGGGAGAAATGATGGGTCTTATTTCTGAGGGTTGGTGGGTCCTGGGGAAGAGAGTGGAGTCAAGGACAGCTGCAGAGAAGGGGTTAAAAGGAGAGGCCTGTGGGTGAGGTCTGAGGGGGACACACATGGGTGCATCTCTGACCCTCTATCTGCTGAGCTCACAGCCTGTTTCCCTTGTGGAGGAAAAGAGCCGGGGGTAACTAGGCAAGGGGCATGATGCTTCTCCAGGTCCTTTAACACCGTAAGGACATCATCCTTTTGGTAAAGACCTGATTGACTAGGGCTGATTCATAGTAGCTTGTGGGGCGAGGCATTCTTTGAAAAGAGCATTAAGTTCTAACACTTTTACAGGGCACACCTTCTCCACTTTGCAGGGATCCCCACTCTCCTGGCTTTGTATTTTGCCAGCAGCTCACACCTTCATGTTAAGTGTGTAAGTGCAGACTGCGTGGACCCTAGCCTTCATTTGGTTGCAGTGTGAGTTCAAGGTAAAGACGGGTGGGCAAGACAGTGTCTGGAACAGGAAGAAGAGGTCACCTCTGCCCCCATCATCTCTGGCTTGATGGCACCTGCAAAGACAACTGTGCTGACTCCTTGGTGATGAGAAGCAACTACCCCCAAATGAATCCCAGCTGTAGAAAGAGAAAGCTCCACCCTCACCCTCCCTTCCCTTCCCCAGCTAAAAAATCTGTAGAACATTTACAAACTAAAATTTAAAAGGAGGTGCCTACCACATGGGGTATTGTGGATACATTAGGGTATGTATTAGCTTGCTAGGGCTGTTGTACCAAAATACCACAAACTGAGTGGCTTAACCAATAGAAATACATTGTCTCACAGCCAGAAGGCTGAGATCAAGGTGTGGGCAGGGTTGGTTCCTTCTCAGGGCTGTGAAGGAGAATGTGTTCCAGGTCTCCACTAGCTTCTGGTGGTTCTCTGGCAATCTTTGGTGTTCCTTGGCTTCTGCTATCTGTCACCCCAGATCTCAGCCTTCACCTTCACATGGCTTTGTTTTTCCCTGTGTATCTATGTCTAAATTTCCTCTTTTATGTCCCTTTCCTTATAAGGACACCAGTCATATTGGATAAGAGGCCCAACCTACTCCACCATGACCTCATCTTAACTAACTACATCTGCAATGGTCCTATTTCCAGGTAAGGTCACATTCTGAGGTACTGGAGGTTAGGATGTCAACATACGAATTTTGAGGGACACAATTCCACCCATACATGGTACAACTAAGATTTCAATTGTAAAATCATTATTGTTGAAGATTAAAAACAACCTCTTTAAGGTTCTGATTTTATAAAAGCAAAAGCTGAAGCCCAGAGATGCTTCAGAGTAGGGTGGTGGGGGAAATAAATGTTTACCTCAGAATTTTAGCTCCACCCCTTATAAACCATGTGGCTGAGAATGCCTCATTGCGAGGCACATCCTTCACACAGGCATGATGACACCTGCTTGGCATTACCTAGCCAGGGGGGTGGGAGGGGGTAAGAGGTTAACATAGCAAGTGACAGGCCAACATGTGGTAGGTATCTGTGGAGCACCACATCCAGTCTGGAGCTCATTCTTCAGATATGGCACTGTCCCAGTCACCCTTCTCTGCAGAGGCCAAGGCAGAAGGCTGAGACTCTATAAACAGGCCTGGGGTGCATGCCAGCAATTGATCCTCAGGCCATGAAAAAAACTGGATTTTGACCCAGGAAATCCAACCCAAGTCTGTGGGGAGTTCATATAGAGCGAGTGCTTTACTCTTTTCACCGGCAAAATTCTCAGCAAAATGATTGGTCTTTCTTGCCAGCTTAAAAACATGAGGCCCAAGGAGGGTAAACAAGCACGCTTCACAGGTGGAGTGAACACTAAAGGTCAGCTTGGAAAATTCTGGGGTGGAACTCAAAACCACTGAAAGATCATTTCATAAGAAAACAGCAGGGGCGGTTGGACCGAGGTTTGGAACAAGACACTTCACTCACTAGCTGTGTTAATGTTGAAGTCAGAGAGGGTCAGTTTAATTAACTTCCTGATTCATAGTTTCCTACTCTGTTACGGGGGGTAAAGCTGTTTATGCATAGCTGGTGGGGAGCATAACGGGGCTCAGCTATTCCAGAGTGTGCTCAGGCAGTACTTGCTGACAGAGAGCATGTAAACATCCTACGGGCCAGCAATGCCATTCCTGGGTATGCAGCTAGAGAAAGTCACCCCCCAGTGGGGGAGGGGACAGGCACAGGAACTCTGACAGCATCATCGTTTGTGGGAAGAGGGAAGTGGGGACAGCCAAGCTGTCCATCACTAGAGGAACGAATAAGTGAAATACTGACGATGCAGATAGTGGAACAGCAGACAGCAGCTAGAAGAAATGAATTACAACCGTGGTTCCCGAACTGTGGCACTAGGACCAGCAGCATCAGGTGTCAGCATCACCTGATGACTTATTAGAAATGCAAATCCATGGGCCCCACCCTAGTTCCAGTGAATCATACAATCTGTGGTTGGGGCCCAGTAATCTGTTTTAACGAGCCCTCTAGGGGATTCTGATCTATGCTCAAGGTTGGGAACCACCAAATTAGAGGTACACAAGAATAGATATTAAAACATAGCCTTAAGGTAAAAAGATTGTGCCCCCAGTGTATATTTCACAATGTCTGGAGACGTGTTTGGTTGTCACAACTGGGGAAGGGCTACTGGCATCTACGGGTAGAAGCCCAGACACGGCCAAACATCCTACAGAACACAGGACAGCACTGCATGACAAAGAATCATCCAGCTCTAAGTGCGAATAGTGATAACACTGACAACCTTGATGCCTCTCCTTTACAAAACCACTCTTGTGTCCCCCAAATCAATATTTGCCGAACTGTGTCTAGAAGAATTCATGAATACCATAATTAGGAGTTCTGTTGTTCTATTGTGGAGAACAAACATCAATGAAACAACATTTTATCCTAAAGTGTGTGTGTGTGTGTGTGTGTTTATAAATAAAGGCATTTATATAGTTGACCTTAGTATTGAGAAATAAGTTGACCTGATGCCTAAAGTAAAATGTCCAGGCTTCACCTTGGTCAATAGGCACCTGTACCAACTAATTGCTGCAGGTTTGCAGTGGTCACTGATCTGTGGTGTATCCTTTCTTATAATTATAGCATATATATGTGATATTATTCTTGACTTGTTGTATACTAAACACATCCAAGTTTGATCACTTAATACAGCAATTAATTATTCTGTGGAACCATTTTTTTTTTGCCATAAACCTCAACCCATACGCATATGACATATTTGATTTCTGTTTGTTTCCTGACGATTTATAACCATTGTCAGTATCTCACACTCAGATCTTTGGATCATTGATAAATGAGAATGATTGCTCTATCTTCTGAGTCCGTCTCTTTGTGTCCCATTTGGCCCTCTGCACCTTTTAATTCAGGTGTCTCTGTAGCTTCTTTTGGGTCACATCTGGATTGTATTTTCCTGGTGCCATGGTTTGCTTTTGATGTCCATCAAACCTCTGGACTCAAAGAACTATAGAAACAATGTTCAAATTAAAAAAAGATAATTCATACACAATTTACCTGCCCACTCTGCCCCTTTTTCCTCCTGATATTTACTTGATGTGATGATGTTTCATTCTCTGTTTAATGTATGATCCTTGCAAGTAAGAAAGATGAAATAAATAAAGCATGAAAGATACATGTTGGAGATTTCCCAGAAGAACAGTTACTACACCAGGTCTCAAGTCGATATTTTTTACTGCCATTTGTTTTTGGAAAAAAAATAGATTTGTAATATAGACACTTATTACTGTGACTCAAACCTCTAAGTTTAACCAAGTAAACCAACAGGATGCCGAGGAGCACAACATGAGTTGAAGAGTAGAAACCAACAGATATGGCCAGTGGGTGTATTGGCAGTGGCTGTGGAACCCTAGTCACGCCACTTTAGCAGGAGCCTTTCTAGGTAGCCACCTGCCTAAGTGAGGGCTCTGCATAGCCACCAGCTATGGCCATCCTTGCTCTAATAGAAGCTTGTCACTACACCGTGGAACTTAATATCAGACTCTCCTGCACTGTGACACTCCTGCGGTTCTTCCCCATTTCACTAAGTGATACCAAAAAATCTGGGAGTCTGAGAGTCGTTGCGTGACTTCTGTTTCCCTCACCTCTTATATTGAGCTACTGACAAGTCTTACTCATGGTGCTACCTCCAAAATATCTCTGAAAATGTGCCCACGCCCCTCTCCCTGTTACTTACTTCACTCAGTCTCCACTATCTCTCGCCAGATGAGTATAATTGACCTTGAACTGGGGCGACGCATTTTTAATTTTGCTTCTTTTAATATATAGAGACAGGGTCTCGCTCTGTTGCCCAGGCTGGAACTCCTGGGCTCGAGTGATCCTCCTGCCTCCTTCTCCCAAAGCACTGGGATTACAGGTGTGAGACAATGTTCTGGCCTTAATCTTCCGTTTGAATGCAGATTCTGTATGGCCCCAAAATTTCCCTTTCCCCTGCCTCAAAGGGTACTTCAGCCACAAACGAAGTACGTCCTGTTCTGTAGGTTTAGAAACAGGACCACAACTGAAATAGATGTTCCCATTCTCCCAGCACCTTAAGATCTGAGGAAAAAATAACAACCGACCAAACAAAATCTTATATACTTCATGAACTGGAAATTCAGAACCACTAAGATTTCTGTGTATGTCTATCCTTACTTGATTATGGTCACCTTTAGCTCACAGTTCCTATATATGTTTAACCATTTCAGTTTATGAATTTTTTTGTCATCACATGCATTCTGTATCTATTCCACATGGCATTAATCCAAGCATGAAGTGCAGTCCTTTGATTAATTTATACTCATTGTACACACACACACACACACACGCACACATCCCATCTTTTTGTATCTGGACTTTACTAAGGGTTAGTTAGGAAGGAAAGCTTCAAATTTCTAGGGTACATGTGATATTTTGATACATGCATACAAAGTGTAATGATTAAATCAGGTTAATTGGGATATCCATCACCTCAAACATTATATCATTTCTTTGTTCTTGGAACATTCAAAACCTTCCCTTCTAGCTATTTTCAAATATACAATAAATTATTGTTAACTATAGTCACCCACTGTGCTATAGAACACTAGAACTTATTCCTTCTATCTAACTGTATTTTTGTACCTGTTAACCAACTTCTCCAGAAATTTGCACAACCATTATGTATTAAATTTTAAAAGAATTATTTATTTCTCATCAGCAAAAACTTCAAATAATATACCAGACATTCTTTATCTTAAACCCTCTCTGGCAAGGCCACCACAGGGGGGTTTTCACTGGATAATTCAGAGCTCCTGGTCCCCCAACCTCATGCCATTGGGCCACTCATTCTTCTCTTCTATGCAGGGGTTTTTAGCCACAACCTTTGTGTTTTTGCTTCTGCTAAACCCAGTCTTCAGCCTTTCCTTTAACCTCAGTTTATAAATGCTACTCCCAAAGCAGACAGATTCTTCCTATGAGGAACTCTCCTTTACCTGTAGAGATAATATATTATTATTATCCCTTAAAAGGGGCTGGAGATTTCACTCAGGTTTAATGTTTCTAATAACTTGATTTTGAAATTTACCCTACAGGTATTTATTGAGAACTTCTTCTAAGCTTGGCATCATTGTGTTGTTAGGGACGTCATAATGTGTACAAGACCCAGCAAGAACTCTGCTTTCATAGAGTATAGAATCTACATATTTACTAGTGTCATTTACTGTTTTTAGTGTATAATTTACAAAAAGAGAAGTCTTTGCAAGAAAGGAATTCAGTCCTATGAAATCACATCACATACAAACCTAACCTAGTTTGACATTTGGTAAGTTTGAAGCAGTGGTGTGCTGCTAAAGGTTTAACAGATGTCTCTGCGAGGTGGGGGTGGGGGACAAGCCCTGGTGTGTGGCATTTGCCAATTTCCATGGTGTAAATGTTCCCACTATTGTCAATTTCAAGCTAATGTGGCATGTCTGAATGTGGAGTTGGGAAGACAAGTCCAGTAGCCACCATTATATAGCATATCTATCATACAGAAATGACCTCAACAGCATAGAGTACAATGTAGTGACAATAATTAGTAAGTCATGAGTTTTGAGTATTTAGTACTGTAGTTTTTAATATAATTTATTCAAAAGATTATGTAATTTCATTTTTAATAATAGCTCTGTTTAACAGTCAGCTCATAAAATTCCTAAAAATTTAATAGTCAGTCCCTGTGAGCCCATTCAAGCTGTATCCAGCACACCACTGAAGGTTGAGTGGATTTAACAAAGTTTGGGGGGCACACAGCGGTAGCAGCATGTGCAAAGGCCCTGTGGTAAGAGAGAGATTGGCAAGGATGTTACAGCTTTTTGCTCTTCATCCTAATAACAAGTGAAGAATCTATAGGTTTATAGTGTGAGATGAAATGATTAGACCATACTTGGGAAAGTCCTGTTGTGGGAGGAGGAGGGTTACCCATTGTTACTGAGTGGTTTTGTTTGTGTGTGAGTAAACATGCAGTGAGAAGGATTCACACTCAGAATGGGGAATAGATGTCCTTTACAATCCTTCCAACTCTGAAGTTCCATGGTAGTCAAAGACTGAAGTTTTAGGGAACAAGCAGAAGAGATGGGACTGAGGAATTAAGAACCTAGATACGGTGTCTTGCACATTATAAGTAGATATGTAAATATGCCAGCAACATGAGGACAAAAAAAAAAAAAAACACACTTATCTTTAAAATGAATAGCCACAGGAACCAAAGGGAGTCAGGTGGTTTCTCTCTCCCTCCTCAGGGTTCCTATTTTTGAAACATCACTTCCTCGAAGTGTCAGACAATTATATCTGCTAATATATTTTTGCCAACATGATCCTAAAGAGGATAATGTGAATTATTTATGCCACTCCCTTTTGGCAGGAGTGAATAGGACAGTAAATGCTGCAACATTTTATTGTAGGAAACTTGTTGTGCAAGAGATTTCAGAGAGTACAACCCCAGATTAGGAAGACTAATGAGTAGCTCCAAATAGGAGGGAAAATAATCCACCAGCCATCTCAAACCCTACTTTTATTTATGGCTGCCACTACGGTATCGGCATCTATGCCTCCCTCTATATCCCAGGTTTTAGCCACAGCTTCTGACTCTGCAGCTGCCTGTCTCTGGGGTGCATCTGCCAGCATGTACTTTGACCTCCTTCATAGCAGAAGCCCTGATGCCACAATAGCCCTCATGTCTGCCCATGAACCCTGTGCCACAACCCACCCCTTGGTCACCAAACCCTTCAGACCACCACTGATCTGGTCATCTCTAACAGGCCACCTTCTCCCCTTTACTGCACATTCAGACTCTGTCCCCATCAATCCTGGGCAGGGTTAGGCTTAAGAAAAATAGCTTTGAAGGTAGTCAAATTTCTGTTTCATTATGTATGAACCATGTTATGCTTGGTAAGTTAAGGAACCTCTATGGGCCTCAGTTTCTTGATGTATAAATTGGGGATTAGAATGCTTATTTTTTTCTAGGTTAGGTGTTGAAGAAAGGAGTATTTTAAAATACCTAGCATAATCAAGGAATGATAACATACTACTTTCTATGATTATTATTTTTATGCATTACCTGGTCTGCCATGCATCTATGTATTTTTCAAAAAGCTGCTAATTTATTCATTCTGAGCATCTGCCGTATGCCAGGTACCAGACAGTCCACCTTCTCTTGCTAGCTGGAGTTGACAGGAACTATTCAGTCAGTGCCTGTTATAGTTTGTCCAGAGATGCTTTTATCACTTTTCAGAGATGCGAATTCTGTGTTGCTGCTGAGCTAAGTGCTAGAGATGTACAGAGAATACATTGAGATGTCTCTGCCCCTAGAGAGCTGATACTCCTGCATGTCCACCACGCATAGGTGCCGTTCTCCTGAATAGTCCATTCTGAATGTATATTGCCAATGTTTACTTCCTTACAGTGCACTTTTAAAGTTAGTCTATGGCTTACTAGCCCATTAGATAAACATATCTTTTTCTTTTTCTTTTTTTAGTAGTGGTAATAAGGGGGAGAGACAAAGTACTACTCAATAAGCATCTGCTATGTGCTTCGGTGGGGTTTTGTAGTCATTATGTTGTTTTTTCCTTAAAACAACCATATGAAGAGGCATCCTTCACCTGGGTTTTATAATTGAGTTAGCTAAAGGTCAGAGAAAGTGAAGAACTAGCTTCTAATCCTAGGATTTGCAAAGCCTGAGCCTGGGCTGCCTGATACCAAAACCTGGACATTTTGTTGCATGTGGTGCTATAAATCTACTGATGATCTTACAGTTCCCCACTCTGGTTTGCGGCCAACATCTATCACCTCTTTCAACGTTACAGCAAAGCCGGTAACATGGTGCTGTCAAGTGAGAAAATCTTGACATTACCCAGCCCAATTTTTCCCTCCTCTTTGTTAGATAATTCAGGTCCCTTTTATTGGGGTCCAGTCTGTTGGCAATTTAGTCCTTTTTGTATTTGAGGGAAACAACAAAAGAAAAGTTTAACAGACTTACCATTGAAGGCATAGCAATTTAGTAAGACATATGGCTAAATGACTTGCAACTGCATTCACCATGCATCTTCTAGCTTATGGCCAAATCCCAGCTGCCATAATGAACATTTTCTTTGCTGTCAAAAGGCCTGGTGTTTACATCAATGCTTGTTCAGAAGTTCATTCTTTTCTGGCTCCCTTGTAAGGATCCTGGACTCTAAGGATCTTGGTCTACTTGATGAACACAGTGGTGAAGGAGAGCCAGATGAGGTGGGAGCCCCTCTCCTACTCACTGGGACATGAAGTTGCCGGCAGGAGCCTGGACTCTGCTGGCTCTGAAACAAAGCAGGTGGGCAGAGAGCAGAGGAGGGCCACAGGCCTGGCTCGCACCTGCTGTTGACATCAAACAGTTACATGTTCCCATGGTGCTTGTTCTACATGTCCCTGAAGGCTAAGACCTGGCTCAGGAAACTCAAGTTCCCCCCACCCCCAGAATCTTCCTAGAGCAAATGTGGCGAATGCATTATTTCTTTTCTTTTTTTATATGTAGGTATTTTGGATAAGATCAGGATGCTGATCCTTTGTTATGTACATTGCAGATATCTTCTCCCAAGATGGGACTTGCCTTCTCACTGCTCTCATGGCATCTTTTGATGAACAGAAGTTCATATTTTATTTCATATTGATTGGTGGTGGTTGCCTGGAGCATTACTTTACAAAGCGTTCTGAGATCATGGGCTGGCTCAGTAGGGAAGAGCACCATGATCGATTGGAGATGTCTGACAACCAAGGAGGCCCTCAGGACTGTCATTTTATAGCCCTGGGATAAGCTAGCTTACTAGTCAAATGCATTTCAGCTCACGTTCCTGGTAATGCACCCATTGTATAGAACTCTCCAGACAGGCAAGTAACGTGATAGATATTCACTAAAGGAGCGGGAATAGCACTGACTATCAGTAGATAGTAGACACACACATCCCTCCAGGAGACAGGCAAGTTTCACCTTCCTAGAAAAGGTGAAGTAAGCTCTAGATTTGAAGGACGAATAAGAGCTTAACAAATAGAAAAACAATTGTATGAGGTTTTAATTATTAAAAATGAATAAGTTCTAGATATTTGTTAGATAGCACAGTGCCTATAGTCAATAATACTGTACTATGAACTTAAAAATTTGGTATAAGGATAGGTCTCAGGTTAAGAGTTCTTACCAAACAAATTAACAAATAAAACAAAAGCAAAAGACACAAGTAAACTTTTGGAGGTGATGGATATGTCTATTACCTTCATATTGTGGTGGTGGTTTCACAGGTATATGCATATGTTTAAAATCATCAACTTGTATACATTAAATACATGCAGTTTATTGTATATCAATTATACCTCAATAAAGCTGTTTTTTTAATAAAAAAAGAACATCTCAAAAAATGTAAATGGGCAGGGTTGGAGTAGCGTGGTGTGCTCATGGAAGTCCAAGCAGTTTGGTGGGCCTGGGTTATCCCAGATACAGCAGGTGGTAAGAGGTAGTGAGGCTGGAGAGGGTGCTATAGTCCATTTCATGGTGAGCACACCCTCTCTGTGTTAAAAAGTTGAGACTTTATTCTGCAGATTATAAGGTGCCATGCTTTGGTGCTGTTTATTAGTCAGCATCAGGGTTAAAATGTGCAAGATAATAAAATAAAGCTTGACTTATGGGAAAGACAGTAACGGGGACATGAGGCAGGAAAGGCTTAGAAATTAGCAGGTGGTAAGGTAATAGCATCAGCTCTCTCATCAAGGAGCTGGGCTCCGGTGACATATTTGGCTTTAACGGAAGCTTCTATTTGAGGATAGAAGGGTAGTTGGGAAAGAAAGGTGGGGACTCAGTCTTTGAAAGATGGGGGATGATGGGAATAATGGGTTTTAAAAGCCTCAGGCCCAAGAGTTGGGGCAGCAATCCGATTGCTGATCTTGGAGCACAGGGGAAGGGAAAGAGACTGGAGCTTGGGGCTGGTCCTGGCCCACAATGAGTCTGACTTGTGGATGAGGAGGAGGTTGTGTCCACACCTGGTAGAAGGTTGGCTGACTGACACTCAGAACTTGCAGCTAATGTGTTGCCTGCAACCTCAGCAGAGTGAAGGGGCACAGACTGTGCCGGTTCAGAGGCCGGGATCTAAATCCTCAGCAGGCCCTCTGCCTCTACAAGATTTTGAACAAAGCTGGCTCTGCCATGAGAGGTTAAGGAGCCCCAGAATGTCATGTCACACAGGATTAGTGAGCAACAAGGGCTGAGTAGTCTTCTAGGCTGCATGACAGGAACTTAGGGTTGTCTCGGCAGCTTTGCCTGCTCCCTGCTCTGGAGGATCCCCATAGCCAGGGCTTTCAGAATTGAGCCAGGAAAGGGGGATTTAAGCAGTTCCAGAACCACACTCCTGGATTCATGATGAGACCCATCTGGGGAGCTGGCCTCTGTGCTCCAGTTTTTACTAACACAGTGTCTGTCCCATGTCCCCAGCCTATGCCTCAGTGTTACATTAGAAACAGTTCAGGTATTGCCCAGCTGAATGACCTTGGCCAAGTGTCAGGGACTCTCTGAGCACCTAATTCCTCATCTACAGAACAAGGAGAATAATTCCAACTTCATAGAGTTGATATAAAGCTTTCTTTGGAGTATTGGTAAGACACATATACTACACACTAAACATCTTTGCTAAGTGCTCAACAAATGTGATGGTTGTTATGGTGGCAATGATAGTGATTATGATGCACGTTGACCTCTTGCTCTCTATGAGTCATACCTTTGTAGCCTCCTTACTAGCCCCACTTGCTCCAGAGGGAGAAGAGCACGTGTGTGGGCTAGTAAAGGAGCAAGGCACATGCACATGAAAGAGTGCAAGGTAGAGCTGGACAGAAATCAAGCTAGAGAAAGAGGCAAAAGCCAAATTAAGTAGATCCTAATTTTAAATGTTCAATGGCATCTTGGTAGCTTCAGGGAAAAGGTAAGTACATGATTACAATGCAGAGATAGAATGCAAATGAAGGGTTATGGAGAATGGGAGAAACCTTGGGAAATTGAGTTACCTCACAGGATTATTTCCTTTTCATGACATAAAATCTTCCATGTTTTGCATGGGGTGAATTGCGAACTCCCCTTCCCCCTTCCCCAGGGCTGTGTTACTTTGTCTTTCTCTTTGTCTCTGTGTCTTTAACATTTCACATACCAGATTTTATTGGAATTTTCTGTTTATCATGTATATTTTACCTTTGTTTCCCAGCACAAGCAATGAGGATCTTTGTGTCTGTGAAAAGAATAAAAGTCAACTATAGCGAAACCTCTCAGATGTAGGATTTGTTAACAGTTCTCAAAGGACACACATGAAAATGTAGGTTCTTGGAAAACGAGGTAAACAGAAAAGAATCAAAGAAACCGACATTAAGAAACATGCAGTGCATCATAGTCTTGGTTGGGTGAGTAAGAAAGCCTTCAACCCAACAATATACGGACGGAAGGATAGAGCAGGAGCAAAGGAGATCCTTCAAGGAATAATAGAGACCACCCGAGAGACAAGACTGCTGAAGGCTCAGTTATTGACCCACTATTTTTTAAACTGCCTTTGCAAAGAAGATTGAGTGAAAGAAAAGAATTTGTGCTATTAGAATGTATTTCTCCTTTGTGTTCTTATCTGCTTCCTTCACAAGCTATTTTTGGTAAGTTTTCATTGACCTTCTAACAAAATGCCAATTAAAGCAACTTTCAATAGACTGTGTTTAGAAGACCAAATCCAAAGAGGAAAGTGTGTTAGATCAGCACGTCAGGCTAGAAACCAGATTCTTAACCCTCCTTGGATAATAACTGAAATTCTCAGTTGTTTTCACCCAGGAATAGCAGCATATTAGATGGAAAAACGAACTCCCCAAGTGGTGATAAGGAATACACACATCTAGTGCTGGGCTGACTTTCTTGCTTTGTTTCCTCGTATCTTTTATGTTTCTTTCCTTCTTCTTTTTTTTTTTTTTTTTTACCAATTTCTCTTGTAACAGAAACTTGTTTCCCAGATGTTGTCAAATGACATCCCAGCATTTGTGTTTATGATATAAACTGACAATACACTCAAATCAGTGTTGATATCCCGAATGTTTTGCATGGTATCAGCCGTCACCTATTTCTGGGAATGTGAATTAAATCACACCACAGTGTTTACGTTTGGCTTGCAGGTGCTCTGGGTGGAGTTCCACTTACATTCATGACTCTTGTCATAAAAACAAACTCTGGTGGGACCAGAGGAAGATTTAACTTGGTCCTAAACACACCTTCCCAGATTAACTCAATTTCGACTTCCCGTTCACATCTCCACGTCGTGATGTGATGTATTCTTCTCTCCACGTTCTGTTCCTCCTCCCTGCCAGAATCTCATTCATCCACGGCGTCTCCTGCAGGCATCACTCCTCCATGTCCCCACAGCACCACGTGCTAACTGCATTCATGGAGTCCGTCCCGCTGAGTTACCGTCACAGCCACTTGCTGGTCTGTCTCCATGTGTCCTGTCATCTCACGGAGGCCAGGTCTTTACATTATGGACTATGATACCCCTACAAGTAGAGGGACTGACTGATGCAATGGACGCCCAATGTATACCTGTAATTAAAGAAAATTTAAAAATAATTATAGAGAAATAGGTGGGCAGATATTCATGTAGTTTATAGATAAATACGGATGATGAATGATGGCTAGATATAGGTAGGAAGATGGATAGAGGCATAAACAGGTAAATGGATATATAAGTAGATAACAGAGACGGTGCTAAGAGAAGTAACGAGGCACGTGTGCAAGGCCAATGCCCTCTTAGCTCATCACCTTTTCCTTCTTCAGAACCTTTCCATTCAATTCTTTGGAAAATTTCAAGGTGTGTCCATCTTGTCTATATTGACTTAGCTGGTTTCCTTCTTTTTTTTTAAATTTCAGAATATTATGGGGGTACAACACTTTGGCTATATATATTGCCCATGCACTGCCTGTGTCAGAGCTACAATCGTGGTCATCCCCCAAACTGTGGTCCCCACATCCATTCAGTGAGAGTTTTTCCCATCCCCTCCTGGTTTCCTTCTCTATTCCCTTCCTAAAAAGGTGTGAAAACTAAATTTTTGTTGTCATTGAATTTAATGGGCACTCAATTTTGCAAAGTTGCCTACAAATGATCTAGTTTTTTTTTGAACTCGTATAAGAAAACCAAATGTTTTTGCCAATTATACCTGATAAGACACGTATTCAGATTTGGGTGGTAGGATTCCATCTACTATACAGAAAAGGAAACTATCAATGCACCAGTGAGAATCACCTTTAGTCATAGTAGGGCTGGAATGAGTCTTTTCTGCTAAAATGAAATCAAACTGTTGACTAAAGTTGTTGCCAAGAGGAAGTTCTCTAACACTCTGTTCATGGCTTACCTGCTGTAGAATTAATGTGAAGAATGCATCACTTCTGTGTGTGGCTTCTAAGGTGAAATCTGAGGTAGCCTCAATTTGATCAGAAAAAATCTCTAGCCTGCAAAGTTGAACATAGCAACCTGGGCAAGAAGAAAGTCCTGTTTTCTTCAGCAGTGAAATGTGGGTTTTGATGAAGGACTAAGATGGACAGTTGTGCGCTTGTGTGTCATGGTGGCTGCGCTGGTAATCACATATGGAATTCAGAGTTGGGCAATGAAATACAACCCAGGGGAGGAGAGGAGCACCTGAGGTGTACGCTAGTTACAGGTGTGGAACTGGCAGTATTTAGCTCTGAAGAGAATGAGGACTAGCTTACATTCTTGTGTAATATTGTTAAGCGTAAGGAACACTTTAATTTACTCGCTAGAACTCTGAATTGATTGTGATTATTTTTTGTCAATATCATGAAGACTGGGTGGAAGCGCCATCCTTAGGTTCCACACTGTCTACACACTGTTTTGCCTTTCTCATCCAACACGCTTCAGTTAGGTGTTAGAGATAGATGTCATACGGACAATTCTGAGTTGCTAGATATTGTTCATAAATCTGGGGTAAGTAACTTGGCTGTAGATATTTATAGTGGTGCGTAGTAATATTAAAAAGAACTATAGAATATTAGTGAAAACACTCCCAGGCTTCACCCTGTCTTAACTGCAACCATGGCGAAGTTGTCCAATTTCTCCTTGTCTCAGGTTTTACGTAGGTGAATCAAGATGAGTTCTTACAAGGATTCGATGAACTAATCCAAAGAAAGGATGTAACTGAGGGCCTAACACATAGTCAATGCTCAGATGATGTCCTATAATTAAAATAAAATTGTCTGGCACGTATCTTACCTGCCAAGGATCAATGATGGTGATGCCCTTGTTAGTCTGGAGTTTCATCAGTTTCCTGTATTGCACCTAGCTGAATATACTTTTAAAAAATTCTGAAAATCATCAGTGTCTTTGTTATATATAGAACAGGAAGACATTTGACACAGGAAATAGAAGCATTGTAGTATGTATTTGTTGTAGTGCCCTCCTCCAACCCTTTGACTGCCATAGGGCCAAAGTCCAAGTTTGGCAGCGTGGCCACCAACACGACGCCCGGTCTACGTTCTTCAGCTCCAACTCCCGTTGCTTCTGCACAGGCACACGCCTGCCGAGGAGACTGCTCCTGCAGCAGCGCTGCTTCCCTGCTCATGCACTCCTGCATTCAAGGGGCACTTAGCCAGAGTGATCTCTATAAAACTGGAGACCTGAGGATTGCTCCCGTGAGTCAGACAGGAAGCCGTTGGAGAGTCTTGAGCAGAGGGAAATCGAAAGCCTTTGCCGTGGTTTTTGAGACTCTATGGGACGTGGCCTCAGCACCCTGGTGGGTCTCGCCTCCACTGCGCTCCCTTTCACGTGCTTCACTGCAGCCATACTGGCCCCCTTACTTCCCTCCCACTCAGTGAGAATGTTCTACCTCAGGGCTTTCGGATTTTCTGTTCCCATTTCCCAGAAATGCCTCATCTCCAGGTTTCCACGTGGCCCCCGCTTCTCCCCCTTAGGGTGGCTGGCGAGATGTCACTTCTCGGAGAGGCTGTTTTAATTTTACATACCAACACCTTTTTGTCTCTTTAGCTGTTCCCTTATACTGCTTTATTTTTTTCATAGCACATACCACCACTGGACAAGTCTATCTTTATTTTATTTTATTTTTAAATTAATTTATTTTTTTAATTTCAGAATATTATAGGGATACAAATGTTTAGGTTACATATATTGCCTTTGCACCGCCTGAGTCAGAGCTACAAGTGTGCCCTCCCCCAGACAGTGCACACTGCACCCACTGGGTGTGAATATGCCCATCCCCTCCTCCCCTCCGACCTGCTCGACACCCGATGAATGTTACTTTCATATGTGTACATAAGTGTTGATCAATTAGTACCAATTCGATGGTAAGTATATGTGGTGCTTGTTTCTCCATTCTTGTGATACTTCACTTAGGAGGATACTATCTTTATTTTTAATTTGTTTATTATATAAGGTCCATGAGAACACACAGTCTGTCTTCTTTAATCTTCATTGCCCAAAAGAGTGCATTGGGTGACTTTAACCAATACCTCAGAATGTTTGGAGCCCCCACCTGCCTCTGTAGTGTTGCTCATACTTTCCCCTTGCCTAGAGTTCCCTGTCATTGTTTTTAAATTTGACTCGGATTTCTGCAGCTAACTCAAATCTACCATCTCTGAGTCCTTCAGTGAACATCCCAGTCTATAGTGGCCACGTGCTCCCCTACATTTCTAGAGAAATACAAATTTTTATCTGTCAACTGTCATCTGTGGCCTCGTATCTGCGGAGTAGAGTATTGGTTGAGTGAATATGTTCTGGGGTCAGATTGCCCGGAATCAAATCCTGGCTCAGCCATTTAGAAGCTGGGTGACCTTGTGCAAGTTACTTAGCCCACCTGTGTCATTCTCTCACCTGTTGAAGAGGATAATACCAGTGTTTATTACACGAATTTTCTGCATGAATTAAATGAGTTACATTCATCAAAGCACCGTGCCTGGCACATATAAGTGCTCAGTCAACGTTTGTGCTTATTTTTATCCCCTGAATAAATAGTGTCCCCAGCTAGGTCAAAAGCTGTGTTCTTTGTATGCTCCATAACATCTGGCGGAGTCTTCCCCACAGCAGGTGCTCAATAACTCTATTGACTTTGGGTAAAATTATTTCCCAAAAGAAATGTCAGAAGAAATGCTTAGAAAAATTATGCCAAAGCGGTTATGTTTGTAAAGCTGTTTTGGGACTTAGAAAGGGTAAAGGAGAGTCTCAAAAGGAATTCCCTTGCACAATCATTTGGAAAACATTTTCTAAGCACGTGCTATGGGCTGGCCACTGTGCTCAGTGCTCTAGAGATGCAGCAATGCAAACAACATGGTTCTTTTTCATAAGGGTTTTTTTTTGGGGGGACAGATACGTGAACTGATGGCTGCAACATAGTGTAAGGAGGGTTGAAAGGGAGGTGTGTGGAAAGTGTTACAGAGTCACAGCAGTCATTTATGTATGGGGATGTACTGGGTAGTTACTCTTTCAGGTTGACTTAGGTAGCCTACATTTCTATTTCTGTGTGCTGCACGAGTGATTTTGAAAATGAGAATGGTGTTAAAATTGAAAATGAAAGAAGGTCCCTAGGGAACAAGAGCAGAAGTGGTTTGGGGAGAATATACCAAAACTGTGTAAAACAAGAAGCACAGATTGAACAAAAATCATTCATATCTTTAGGTTTCACTATAACCTTAAAAAGTTCCTGAGGGCAACACATTGAATAAGGAGTAGGATTTGTTCCTTTATTGTTCTAGAACGTTGTTAATTAACAAAAGTGTTTCAATCCCCAATGCTCTTAAATTACGAGAATGTAAAGATGGCATAAAACTGCAGGGAGGCTGGCAGGGCCGTGTGGAGCAAAGCACATTCTTGCATGCAGGTCCTTGGTCACAGTACTTGCTCTCACCTGTCCATCCCTAAGCACAATTCAGATGTTTATATTTGCTGGCAATGTCTTTAAAAAAAAACAAAATTAAGATAGTTTTAAAATTTAACATTTTAGGGAATAAAAGAAAAAGTGGGTATCTTTTACTTGTGAATTTACCAATTCATGAGTTAATTCCAGTTTTCAATTAATCTTTGAGCATGTGTGGCTGGTGTTCCCATTATAAGCTTAAATTGATAGAAGATCAATATACAAAAATCATTGCATTTTTACACACTAGCAATGGACAATCTGAAAACTAAACTAAGAAAACAATTCCATTTACCATAGCATTAAAAATATTAAAATGCTAAGAAATAAATTTAACAAAAGAAGTGTAAGACTTGTACACTGAAACTATAAAACATTGTTGAAAAAAATTAAAGAAGAATCTCTAATTTAGGAAAATTAAAGAAAATTCTTCAATAAAGGGAATGCTATCCCATTCATCAGAGGACTTAATATTACTAAAATGGCAATATTCCCAAAATTGATTTAAAGATTCAATCCAATCCTTATCAAAATCCCAGCTGATTTTTTTTAAGAAATTGACAAGCTGACCCTAAAATCTATATGAAAAAGCAAGGAACCCAGAATAGACAAAACAATTCTGAAAAAAAAGTTGGACAACTCACATGTTTTGATTTTTAAATTTACTATTAATTTATGGTAATCAAGACTGTGGTACTGGAATGAGAATTGAAACATAAAACAATGGACTAGAATCAAGGGCACAAAAATAAATCCTAACATTTATCATCAAAATTAAAAATTTGTTCTTCAAAAGATATAAGCAAAATCTAAATAGGCAAACCACAAAATGGGAGAAGATATTTGCAAATCATGTAGCTGACAAGGGATTTGTATCTAGGATACATAAAAATAAAAACCCTTATAACTCAACAATAAAAAGAAAGTAATTCAATAAAAAAATAGGCAGAGAAGCTGAATAGACATTTCTCCAAAAAAATAGAGAATATTTCTCCAAGAAAACATAGCTGGCCACTAAACACACAAAAATAATGCTCAGTATCATTAGTCATTAAGGAAGTATATATCAAAATTACAATGAGCTACCATTTCACAACCACTAGGATGGCTAAAATTTAAAAAACAGTCAAGTATGATCAAGGATGTGAAAAAATTTTAAACAGAGTTATCCTACAATCTAGAAATTCCACTTCTAATTATATATTCAAGAGAAATGAAAACATGTTTCCTCACATAAACTTGTACATGAATGAACATTCATGTGAGCACTTCAGCATAATTCATAATAGCCAAAAATCGGAAACAACCCAGATGTTCATCAACTAATGAATGCATAAGCAAAATGTGAAATATCCATACAATGGAATATTGTATTCAGTCACAAAAAGAAATGAAGTAGTGACACATTCTATAACATGAATGAACCTTAAAAACATGCTAAGTGAAAGAAGCCAGTCACAAAATATCACATATTACATTATTCCATTTCCATGAAATGTCCAGAATAGGCAAATCTGTAGAGTCAGAAAGTAGATTGGTGGTTGTTAGGAAGAGAGGGGGATGGGGAAATGGGGAGTGACCACCAATTGGCATCTCAGTTCTTAAGGGGTGATGAACTATTCTAAAATAATGGTGATTACTGCACAACTCTACACTAAAACCCACTGAATTGTACACTTTGACAAGATGAGTTTTATAACATGTGGATTATATCTCAATGAAGCTGTTATTTTAAAAATCTGCAATAATGAAGTTGAAAACAACAAAACATGTTTTGAATAAAGGCAACAATTAAAATCCTAGACTCCAGAGGTCTGAATATATCTTGAAAGTCTTCTGGGACAATGATCTTTGGTTTGCTTGAATCTTCTCTTGAAAAATGTTTACATCTTTGTTAGCCTCACACCAAAGACCTGGAATCATTACTGTTCCTTCTCTAGATGACTCTCTTTGCATGTTAGGAAACTATACAAGCTGCTATTATTATTGTATTGTTACATTATATTTTTAATGTTATATTCTATATTGTTGTGTTTGTTATGAGCCAGGCACAAAATACTATATATCACTAAGTATTTAATATCTGTGTCATAAATTGTTTTGAGGATTATAATTGGCTCTATTTTTCAGAAGCAAAACCGAGACCTAGGAAGTAAAGGATATTTTCCAAAGTCACATAGCTCATAAAAGAACTGAGATCTGTCCAACTTTACAATCCACCTTTAATTAGTATTCCATATTGGCCCAATTGTAAACTAGAATGGTGCTGGGAAAATTGGATTGCCATATGCAGTAGAATGAAACCAGACCCTTATCTCTCATCAGATACAAAAATCAACTCAAGATTGATTTAAGATTTAAATGTAAGACATGAAACTCTAAAGATACTAGAAGAAAACCTAGAGAAAACTCTTCTGGACATTGATCTCAGCAAAGAATTCATGACAAAGACCTCACAAACACAAACAACAAAAACAAAAATAAACAGGTGGGACTTAATTAAACTAAAAAGCTTCTGCACAGTAAAAGAAATAATCAACAGAGTGAACGAACAACCTGCAGACTGGGAGAAAATATTCGCAAACTATGCATCAAACAGGGGACTAATATCCAGAATTTACAAGGAACTCAAACAAGTCAACAACAAAAAACCCCCAAATAATCCCATTTAAAAAGTGGGCAAAGAACATAAATAGACATTTTTCAAATGCAGACATAAAAATGACCAAAAAGCACATGAAAAAATACTCAGTATCACTAATCATCAGAGAAATGTAAATTAAAACCATGGTGAAATATTACCTTACCCTAGTCAGAGAGGCTACTATTAAAAAGACAATGAATAACAGATGTTGGCAAGGCTGTGGAGAAAGAGAATGCTTATACACTGTTGGTGGGAATGTAAATTAGTACAACCCCCATAGAAAATGGTATGGATGCCATGCTGGGCTATTCTTGAAAATTAAACTATAACTTTGGAAAAAAAAAAGGGAATTGGAATGTTCCTAACACAAAAATGCCTGAGGTGATGGATACCCCAATTACCCTGATTTGATAAATTCACATTTTATGCCTGTATCAAAACATCACATGTACCCTATAAAGATATACAACTATTATGTACCCATAATAATTTAAAAAAAAAATTTTAATCTGTTTAAAAAAAAAGAAAAAAGAAAAGAAAATGGTATGGAGAGTTCTCAAAGAATTAAAAATAGGAGCTACCATTCTATCCAGCAATCCCATTACTGGATATCTCCTCAAGGGAAAGTAAATCAATATATCCAAACAATACCTGCACTAGAACCGCCATCCCCAACCCCCAGGCTGTGGACCAGTACCAGTGCCTGGCCTGTTAGGAACCTGGCCACACAGCAGGAGGTAAGCAGTGGCGGAGGGTGAGTGGGTGAGCGAGCAAAGCTTCGTCTGTATTTACAGCCGCTCCCCATCGCTCACGTCACTGAATAAGCTCTGCCTCCTGTCAGATCAGCAGTGGCATTAGATTCTCACAGGAGCATGAACCCTACTGTAAACTGTGCATGTGAGGGATCTGGGTTGTGTGCTCCTTATGAGAATCTAAAGCCTCATGATCTGGGGTGAAGCTGAGGCAGTGATGGTCGTGCTGGGGAGCGGCTGTAAATACAGATTATCATCAGCAGAGAGGTTTGCACGATAAACGTAATGTGCTTGAATCATCCCAAAACCATCCCCACCCCTCCCCGTCCATGGAAAAATTGTCTTCCATGAAACTGGTCCCTGGTGCCAAAAAGGTTGGGGAGCACTGGACTAGAAATCCCCTATTTCCCCAACATTGTACACAAACAAGAATTGACTACCTTAGCAGGAAGGATTCTACTGAAGAACTAAATTTCTCCAAGCCGCTGGAGGTTGTAAATCTTAAGGATAGAAGTTAGTCTGAGGCCAACTTTATTGGTCGTAACCAGAAGCCCTTAACATTTCAGAAGGGCTCTTTGTTTGCTGGGCTGGCCACTTTCTCTTGAAAGGGCAAAGCAAATCTTTCATTTTATTTTATTTTATTTTATTCTGTTTTTCCTACCACAGTGAGGTAGTGTCTGAGTGAGAACATTCTTTTGCTTCTCATTCCTTCTCCCAGAGTACCCTTTTCATAGCATGCTTTTTAACTGTTTCATTGAAAAAAAAAAATCTTGGCAGTTATTTTGATTAAAGCATAAAATTTGCCTTTTATGTTGAAAGATATTTTTTTTTCCAAAAACTTGTAGAGGCCTTGCAGCTATTTGGCAGTAGGTGGGTATGGGCAATGTGTACCCACCTCTGATTTGGAGGCCCAAACCTTTGGCTGCACACGCTGGTCACAGTCAGGGAGTAGCCAGCAGGCCTTGTCATAAGGTGGGCTTTATCTTAATGAGGCAGCTGGTCCTGGGGTCGCCTAAAGTCAGGTTATGGCAACCACCAAGACTGCTGGAAACAGTAAACACATTGCAGCCCTTTTCCAAAGACTTCCCGGAATTCTCTCGGAGGTGAGTCAGCCTCCCCATCCCAACAAAGGAGACAGTGACCCAGGGAGCTTTCATTTGAGAGATGACTTTTGGTTCTCATTTTTACTTTCAAAATGAAAAGTGAGGAACTGAGAGCTTCATAAAGGACCGTGGAGGCAAGTGTGAGCAGCAATGTGTCACTTCTCCAACAGGCAGTCGTCCTGCTGGCAGCAGGGGAAAACCCCATCAAGGCGCCCCTTAGGGCCAGGCTGTCGCACACATCGTTTCTGTTAATATTCACAGTAGCCTTTGGTGGTAACTAATATTAACCACTATATATATATAAAATATATATCATATAGATCACATAGATCTCATATACATATTATATCTCTTTTATACATATCATATATATGAATATTTTATGTATAAAAAAGTCAAATATCAAGAAATACACCTGGGATTTGAATCCAGACCTGTGTTACTCCATGCATTTGCCACTATGTCTCACAGTCCCACCATAGAACAGGAAAAAACAAAACAAAACATTTTCTTACACAATTCCTTTAGACTTCTTGGCACACACAAATCTTGGCACATATAGATTTAAAGAAACAGTTTATGTTTTTGTGAGAAAATTTCTTTTTTCTTTTTTCTTTTCTTTTTCTTTCTAAGGCTCCTGTCCTAACCCATTAATAGGAGGTAACATCTCATTTGTTCAGCACCATTGCTTGACTCCATTCATTTATTCACTCAACAAGTATTTACTACAGAAACCAGATATGCTTATAGAGATTATGCGCATAGCAGTGAAAATGTAAATGAAGTCCCTGACCCCATAGATAATGTATTCTGGTGAGAGGTAACTAATAATAAACAAATGTTTCTACAAAACGATGGGAGTTAGTGCTAAGTGCTTTGAAAAAATGGTAGAGTAAGGGTGTAGGGAGACAAGAGTGTGGCTGCTTAGGTCCTGTGCTGGGGGAAGGCTCTGTGAGACAATGGAATTTGGGCAGAGACCTGAGAAGTAAGAAGTATGCCATATAGGTATCTGAGAGCATATTTCAGGCAGAAAGACCCAGTAGTATCACTTAAGCAAATTTTCCTGTAAAGAAAAAAAAATTTTAATCATCAATATGTTTTTAAAGACTTAACCTTATATTGGGGTATCATTGTTCAGTGGCTGACGCTCTGGACACTGTGCTGGTACCATGGTTACGAGGTAACTCTACAGCTGCTCCAGAGAGTTGGAGCGTAGCAGCGACTCACAAAAGTGAGTTTAATCTGATGACTGGGGGAAAATCCTTGTAAAAATGAATTGTTCTGGAAAGGGGCTTGCTTTTCTACAAAGAGCCATAATGTAAATATTTTAGGCTTTAGGGGCTTTAGGGTCTCCTTCACAACAACTCGACTTTGCTGTGGACACATGAAAGCGCATGACAATAGGTAAACAAATAGGTTCAGTTGTGAGTCAGTAAAACTTTAGGAACACAGGCTGCAGGCTGCAGGCTTGTGGGCCTGGCTTGTGGACTCCTCCTCTGGAGTCATTGCTTCAAGGATATTTGAAGTCTGGATGGCTGTCTGCCTTCACATGAAAGTTGGCAAATTGTTAGCCTTTTGGAGTTATATCTGCCTTCTTCTTGTAACAGAATAATCAGCCCTCCCTCCTCCCAGAGATGTGGAAGCTTAAAACTGAGAGTGGGGAATATGCAACAGAGGGAAGGGCCTGAAAAAAAAAAAAAGGCAAAAATATTTTCTGTCTCTTTAAAACTTCCCGCACTGTTTTTGGGAACTGGGCCGGGCCTGCATCCCTGCCTTGGAGGGGAGCGTGCCTTTTCTTCTTTGTGCCACAGGAGGTAGCTCAGCCATCATGGCAGCCAGCCTCCCAGGTGGGCCCAGGCGGGCAGAGATGGGACCATTAGAATCATTAACAACAGTAGCCCAGAACTGAGGCTCCCCTTTAAAAGCTCTGTATTTCTGCTTATGGGCTGGAATTTGGATTTTTAGATGAGAAATTCTACCATTTTCCCCCTTTCCTGGCAAAGTAATAAACTTCTCTTTCCTCCTCCTCAACCATTTGTTCTTGTTCTTCTGATGTGGCCTCGAGGACAAGTGCTGAGCTATCGGTAACGTTCTCTTCACTCTTCTGTCTCCACCATCACCCCTACTTCCTGCACTGGCTTCTCTGAGACCTCCTAATGTGGTGCTTCACCTGTGCTGTGGGCTGGTCAATCCATTATCAAGCGTGCTAGAGTCATTTTGACGTTGAGAATAAATAGGTTAGGAGAAAATGAGTAAAAGGGAAAAGGGAAGACGTAGTCAGCCCTAAGGATAATTTGCCAACACTATAGAACATGGACTTTCTGGAGGCTCTGGGGCCTTTATTTGCCGTTTCCTGTGTTGTTGGCTGAATTCTTGAGACCTCAGGATTCTAGGTAAGGAAAATGGGGTGACACTATCGAATTAATTGGATCCTATTGACTAATGCCTTAAAATAACTGTTGTGCTTTGCTTTTCTCCACTGATTAATTTTTATGAGAACAAAATATCCACAAATGAGTTACTACTGTGAACTTATTGTTAGTGTATGGAGTCCATTCTTCAAGACCTCACTGCTGTAAGTCAATACAATTGAGTATGGGTAATTTGAAGATGACCCTTAGGATAGCAGGACCCTGGCTGCACTTCACACTGGCCTTTGGGGTCACATAAAGGTTTGATGAGACTAATCATACTGCACAACCCCAGATGGTACCATTTACAGCCCATTTGACCAAACACAGCAGCCCTGGAAGGAATGATGGCCGAAAACCAAGATTGACTTTTGGCAAGGACCACCAGCTCGAGTCATAGCCTCATTGTCTATCACGTGATGATAGCAACATCTACCTCACAGTGATTTTATGAAAATTAAATGAAATAAAGTGTGGGAAAATGTCTAGCACGGTGCTTGGTACATAGTAGGTACTCAATATATGATATTTTTCTTCCATGCATGAACAGGTAAATGAAGGCATGAAAAACAATCAATCATAATAAGGAAATTATTCTCAGAAAATTTTATTTACACCACAGGAAATTGGGGGAAAATAGATTTGATCCTTTTTTTATTATAAAGCTAGTAACAATAGGGTTTTCTAATTTCAGTTACCCATATATTTCCATTTCCTGCTACCCTCTGATACCTCACTTCCAGCAAAGGTTCTCTTCTGCAAGCACTCTTGCTTGTTGAAGCTGGATTGTATTAGCTTCAAAGAATGAAAGCTTTTCACTACATTCATGATCTTATAATATTTTTAGATAATGAGAACTTGCTATATAATAAAGCTATGGTAAATTGTAATACAACTGTCTATACGTTGATGATCTTATAAAAACAAGAAGGGCAGTTTTATGAATGCCACGTTTGCAAAGCACAAGTCTCATTATGCAATCAAGTGCCTCTGTAGCCTAGAACCTGTCGACCACTCCCTGTAGCCTTCAGGTCACGATCATTCTGTCTCACAAAGCCCGTCCCCAGTTGCTTTACAGCAAAGCCACCTCTGATGACTGTGACCCACTTTCCCTTAAACTACTGGAGAGACGCAGAACCCCTGTCTTTTGTTTTTCCTCTTGCCACACCTGGAAGTCTGCTGTATTATAGCACTGGGGATGCAGATGATTCCAAAACTAGGTGCTCTTCCTGTCCCCACCCCCCCACCCCAACACACTAAATTGTTAGCTCTTGGGTCGTAGAGAAGACATCTCTATCTCAACTTACCTTTGAATCTGCAGAATGCAGCATACTGATCAGGAGTCAGTAGGCAAAGCAATGACGTTTGTTGAATGGATGTTTGATCTACATTGGATGATGGCTGTTAAATGTGGCCTCACCACTACTATACTGACCCCTGGTCTTGTCTTGAGCATAGATTTTTAAATATATTTCTGGTATTTTCTTCCTTCATTTTCATTAATTCCGTTAATTCTTTTCCCCTATGTAATTCAAATAAACTTGTTTATCCAGTTTCTCAATTCACAGGAGATTAAAGGATAAATCACAACATGGAATTCTTTAGAATGAGAAGCTTATGCATGAAAATTTACTTTTATTCCCTTTCCAGGGAAGGACAGTGAGGGGAAGGTACCGCCTCTGTTAATCATACGAGGTGGGCTACCACATGATGAGATTATTCCCATGGTAGGAAAGCAAAGCTGAGAGTGGTGAGCTCCTGGCCAATGACCACCAACCTCTCAGAGCTGGCATTCAAACCCACGGATGGGGTGCCAAACTCTGTATGTGTTTGGACCATGATGCTGTAAACAAAATAATAATAATAATGTGAAGAGTAGAGAGAGTAACATGTTTCTGAGTTTAGAGAACCATTTTTGACAGTATGTTTTATAAAATCTTAGGTTTCCAAAAAATTGTTATGAAGATTCTCTGGGGAATTTTGCTGTTTAGACTAAGCTTTAGGTATGTTTGTTAAATCCCTGGGCTTAAAATAATAAAAATTCATTTAGACTACAGTTTCTGAATCTAGTTTGCATTACATGTCTTTAAAATACACTTCCTCCTTGTTGTGCGGCGCAGGTCGGTCCTGGGTACCAGCAGAGGCCAAAGCAGAAACCAGACAGCAGGACTCTACCTCTCATCCAAGACTGCACATTTGATTCCTTCACAGAAGAAAGTAGCAAAACTCCTAATGCAGAAAAATATTCTACTGTGTTACTCATATAGTTTAATCAGACCATGTCACTGTTATTTCACTTCAATTCTTGATAGCAGTGGTGTTCCTTAAAATAGAAAATTGTAAATCTAAGCTATAAAATCTATAGTTTTCCACCTTCTCTTTCAGCTGGCATTTAATAACTACGCTAAATAAATCTCCAGCATACGATTGAACTCAACACATACTGTTGACAAATTGAAAGTATAATCTACGTGGCAGGTAAAAAAAAAAAAAAAAGGTCAACTTTGTTTAGTTGTATCACTTCCCCTTGACAGAGGTGGGATAGGGAGTTGAGTTCAGGTTTTTGAATCACTACTGTTAATATTTTTGAAAACCTACACTAAGTTTTGTTGTGGGAGAAAAAGGGAGACAGACATTAAACTCAAGTGAAAAACCTTATTATGAATACAAATGTAGTTGTTTGAAGGATAGAAATGATAAAAAGAAGGATATATAAATTCAGTCTAGAAGATTCATTGAAGGTTTTGCTAAAAAAAGAAAAAGGGATTTCTCAGCAATGTTTTGCACAGTGTGTAGGAATTTACCAGCTTTGTACAGGTCTGTAGAGGAGGTTCAGACAGAAGCAATGGGAGGTGCAAGAACAAATGGGCATGGATTTGTTAATTAGCCTGATTGGATTACCCCACCATGTGTACATGTATGGAAATGTACACTGTAACCCTTAAATATATACAATTATTATTTGTCAATTAAAAATAAAATTAAAATTAAAAAAAGAACAGGCATGAACCAGCATGATGTCTAAGGCAAGAGAAAGGAAATCGAGTGGAGCTACAGCTGCAGGTGCAGTGAGAGGGCAGGTGGGCTGTAGGGCTGCAAAACAAGAGATGAGATGGGGAAAAGTGACTTGATGAATATTGAGGTAGGATAAAACCAGATGCCATAAAGCACTCAAATGCCTAAGGCTTATATTAAAGCATGGCTTACACAAGTTCATTACTTCAGGATGATTTAACTAAATAACCCATTTAAAAAATCTTAAAACATTTTTAATTAATTTCCAAAGGCATAGTGGATGCACTTACATATTCCCTATCCAAATATTAATCCCCACTCATTGTTGTTAAGTCCCAGAATAAATACAGATACTTTAAATCCTGGATTGCTGAAGCTAACATTCTTTCCTAGAAGGGGAAAAAAAAAGTGAAAAGACTCAACACTATTAAGTCCTACCTCTAATTAAAATTAGAAGGGGATTTAAATTAATATCCAGAAATAAGCCAACAGCTCAAAGAAATGAATACAAACGTTAAGAAATGATTATATTTTCCAGCAAATATCACTAATACTTTCCAAACACATCTGCTTCAGCCTGAGGTTGACGAAGCAAGAAGTCACTCTGGTAGTGACTTAGAAGGGGACTGAGCAAAGATACTTAAATTCTGGGGACTTTATTTCAAAATCTCTCTTTGAGGCTCTCAAAAATGAATATAGATTAAATGCATGGCCCCTGCTGTGTCCTTGAAATTCCTTTTCATATGTGTGAAAGATCTCTTTTTACAAGTATTTAAGATATTCATCAACCTGGCAGAAATTCTGGGGAAAACTTATAATTTTTGCCATTAAGGTGTGCATCATTTGCAAACCTTGAGTCCACAGACTACCCTGGACAGATGAACTGGAATTCCAAGAAGTCTTGAGCTTGCTACCTGGATAAGCCATACCTCCTCTTCCCATCTCTAAAGTAGAAACAGAATTGTCAGGACACTACTTGATGTGGCGTCCGTGTGTGCACATTGCACTGGGGGTCCATCCTTTCACTTGACCCTATCACTGTTGCCCGGGAGGGGCCTTGCCCTTGGACTATCACATTGATTTGTCAGCTGCTCCTCCTCACTGCAGCATAGCTCCACTCTAGGTCCTTCCCTACCCTGTTGAACTATTAACTTAAATATATATCTGAACACGTCTTACCCCTGGACAAAATCCTTCATGAATTCCCTACTAACTGTAGGATAAACTGTCACATGCTTTAGCTCTGCATTCATGATGGGACTCAGTATATCTTTTCAAAAACAGGCTTCTAGTCTTGCTGCTTCCAGCCTCCGGACCATGCCAAGCTGTGCCCCTCCTCTGTGCCTTTGGACATTCTCACTCCTGCCTGATATTTCATGTGGCTATTTCTCATTTCACTTAAAAAAAATAAAACACGACAAAACAGGAAAACAAAAATGCCTCCACAGAAGCTGCACAAGATTCTCAGGCAGGTGGGTACGCCTGCCCTTTCCTCCGGCTTCAGCGGCCCTCCCGCATTTGCCTGGGAACCTGTGCTTTATCATTCTTTGTCTTCAGAGTGAAGCTTAGGGCCTGGCGTGAAATCCAAGTTTGGTAAATGATGATCGGATTCGACTGCCTGCAGGGGCCAGATGTCAACCATGCCAAGAGACATGTGAGTGGCCTTTCCTGTTCCCTCCTGGCAATTCTGAGCAGCTTAACTGAGCTCAGCAAGAAGCTGGGTCCAGTTAATTTTGTTCCACAATCTGCAGGCATGTGATAGGGGATGGAAGGCCACAGTCACGCAGAGAAAATGTCCAGGGCTCACAGCATGAAGCAGAAAAGCGCACATAGGGGCTGCCCCACAGGCCCATCCCACAGGCCCTCAGGATTTTCTCCCCAGAAGCTGTGAGTCACTGCGCCAACCACATTTCCCAAAGCTTTTTATTTTAGGTAACGAAGACTTTCGTCATGCTTCAAATATACCATTCTAACGAAAAACAAAAATTGGAGGCCTTCTCCCTAAAGGCTTTCCCATGCTCTTCTCCCCTCCCCCACTCAACCCAGCACCTTCTTGCTGCAGGAGGCTGCCAGGACTCTAACACCCTGAAATGCTCCCAATTGCCTGTGTGGATGAAGTGTAATGCAAACCCCCTCACCTCACACCCAAAGCCTGTCTCATTTTGGTTTCAGTCTACCTAACCACTTTTTCCCTCTATGCTAAGTCAAAATTTAGCACTCACCATGCTGCAAATTTGTTACCTGAATATTCTGCCTACTGTCTTTAATCGATAGTAGTAGCATACTAAGGCAAACAATACACAAACACTACGATTTTTATATATGTATATGTGTGCATGTGTATATATAGATATGGGGGGAGAGAGAGAGAGAGCACACATGTACTGAGTATTGTCTTGAAACGTTTTGAAACCTGTAAGGCATGTGTCCTTTACCAGATTTTACAAGAAGGGAAACTGAGGCTCAAAGGACAAGTACCTTGCTCATTTCTCATAAGGGGTAAGTAAACAGGCTGGATTTGAATCCTAGGCTTTTTTTTTCTACTGCACTGCTGTACCTTTGATACTTTCTTTAAATGACCCCAAAATGCACCTTCTCCAGAAAGCATAACCAATTACAAATGTAAGTCAAAGCCCAGGAAAAAGAATTTGTGGTAAAGAAGCAATTTAAGGTTCAGTGACAAGTTGTTTCCTCTGCCATTCTTATTTATCATGTTTTCAGCTTTTCTTGGGTTATTTCTGCTTAGTGAAACATCAATATCTTTATGCTCGACTATTTTATTAAGTATATTAAACAAGGGAATTGAATTCACAAAATGTACTTTGAAATGTATAAATGCTCTGCAAACAGAGTCAGTATTAGAATTATTATCATTGTTATGAGATTTTTTCTTGCTATAGTTTGTTGGTTTGTTGTTTTGTCTAATCTGACTGTTTTATTGTACATAGATTTGGTGGAGCCTGTTAATTGCTTCCCCAATATCCATTTTTCCCTTTCTTCCATGTTAATGGAACTTCATGTGTTTGTTCATTGGCAATGTTCCCAGCTAAAAACTACATTTCCCACATCCTCTTATGGTTGGGGATAGCCAAGTGACACACTTTGAAACAACTTTGTTTAAGCAAAAACCATTGGGCAAACTCCTAAAAAAAAGGCTTAAAAAGTGGACTTGGCTGGCCTGCATCTTTTAACCACCTTCCTTTCCATATTTGCTTCTTGGAATGCAGCCATAACAGGATTTTGGGGAGTTTTGGGATTGGAGTTCCTTGTGACTATGCAGACAATGTCAAGACACCAACAAAGACTTTGTCCCCAATATCCTTGAGCTAATAAACCAAAGCCAACAAAACACCTACTCTGGAATTTTTTCTTATATGAGAGAATAAAAAAAAATAAACTCTTAACTTGTTTAGCTTCCGTTTTATTAATTTTCTGTTCTGTGCTGCTAAACTCATCCCTAAGTGACACTTTCATCAAAAGGAAGCAAAAGCTATTGTAAAAGTCCTGAACTAGAAGTGTGAGATCTCTTCATTGTCTTCTGGCCAGAATTCATGACTTTACTCCTATCAAGTTCCCACATTTTAGCCAGAGTGGCTTTGCCACTCCCTGTTTAAAATACTGCAACAGATTGTCATTGCTCTGAGGATCAAGGCCCAAACTCTTGCTGTCATTAAAAGTTCCTTCTGGATCTGGCCCCTGCCTAAACCCACTAATGCACCAGATAATTCTTTGGTTTTACCTTCTGATATGCTGTTCCTTCCACTTTCAGCTCTCTCCCCAAATAGCAAAATAGATGGAATACTATTCACAAATCCCTTTTAGACTGGCCCCTTTCATGCTGCTGTGATTATCCCCTTTGAAAAATTGCAAATACTTTCTCAGTGTCTTGCCCACTGGACTTTCAACTCAGTGGGAGGAAGGGCCCTGCGTGTCTTGCTCATCATCATATCCCTAAAACTTAGTCTAGTGCTGGGCATTTAAAGCAAGAACTCAGCTTATACTATGAATGTAAACTTGAGCAAATCCTTTGTTTTATCTCAGATCTTGCTTTTGGGAGAAACCCCAATTAACGCTTCAAATGCAAAGAGTTTATTTGGAAGGTGATCCTAGGAAAAACAGAGTGTGAAAGTGAGAGAGAAAAAAAGGAAGCTAATAGGGAAGGTGTTATCAAGCAATGTCTGGTCATAGGCACGATGGCACTGTGGACAACAGCTCATTCCACTAAGGAATTCTGACACAGCATAGAAAAAAATCTCAGAGTTATATTGCCAAGGGAAAAGGGGGTTGAGGAATTACCAATCAGCTCCCACCAGGCATTGGTTGAGGGCTACTGGGTGGTGGTGATAACTCTGCAGCACTGCTGGCCTGCCTGGCACTCAGGCAGAGAGAACTTGCCTTCTAAAGAAAACCAAACCTTCAGGGAGAGAGTTTGGATTCTGGACATTGGGAATGAAGCAGTGTGAATGGATAGCAAGTGCCAAGGGGGTATGAATGGACGCCCACAGAGCCTGCTGCGTCACCACACTTCGCTCAACCAGGGCTCATCGTCTGTACATGAATGTGGTTACCACCTGGGATATTGCTGCAGTTGAATTATTGACTCTACACTAGTCTTCTGATGAATCTTTAACTGAATGATGTTGTTCTACACAGTTTTATTTCCTTGGAAACTGGAGAAACCATTTGTTTTTATGTTAAAATTGAGTTGTAACATCATTTTTATTGTAAATTAAGTAAAGCCCTGTCAAATCACCTGGAGCTAAGACCCTGGTGGGAATTATAAAATAGGCATCACTTTGTTTACTAGTTTGTAGTTGTAACAAATAGGGAAATACCTAGCACAGGCTGGTGCTGAGAGGTGGTAGGGACCACGGACAGAGGCAGGGCTTCTGAGTCAGGTAGATTGGCTCTCTTCTGCCTAGCTATGAACTTGGGTGAACCTGGGCAGGTGATTGACATTTGCTCGTGTATAAAATAGAGATGATGACTCCTGTAATGCATATTTATTATGAATATTTGTGAGATAAAAATACACACACACACACACACATATATGGTGGGCAGCAAAGGTTAGATGATTAAGAAATGCAGGACTGTATAGAATAGATGTTTGGGGTCACATTATCTGAGTTTTTATTCCAGCCATAGCTCACTGGGAATACGTCTTAATCTAAGTTTCAGTTTTCTCATCTGTTTAATGAGCATAATAATAATATTGGTTCATTCTTTGTTTTAAAAATTAATGAAGTACATGAAAAAAGTTTCTGGCATTGAGAAAGTGCTCAATAAAGGTTAGTTGCAATTATTTTTATTGGTATTATTGGTATTAATATGAATAATATCATTTTTCAAACAATTTCTGTATAGTTTTCACTAGCCTTGCAACTTTACTCTTGTGATCTTTACAAAAAGTGAACACATCTTTTGATGGTAAGCTTTGACTTGCATTTTTTTATACCAAGCTCTATTTGCAGATCATCCTTCAAGTACTTTGGGTTTTTAATCATTTGGGAATTTTCAACTTAGAAGGGGGCCTGGGGCTTCAGATGATCCATACAGAGATAATGGGTGATAATTTTGCACTCAATCTTAAAGCTTCTCTCTTTCATTCACCCCAGATCCTATCCCCTCCTCTGCCATCACTGTCTTGCTGATGGCTGTGTCTAAATGAAGCATTGCCATAAATTATAATGGCTAACCAGGAATTATCAGTCCTTTGTTGATGGTCAAGTCACTAAATAGTAAAATTGATGATAGTCCTTGTTGGCCTCACCCAAATCACTACTCCAACCCCAGTAAGTGTTGGTCTAGCACATTTACATGTTTCTCTGAGACACCTCTAGAGTACTTTAGTCTTAAGGTGCAGAACTGACATATTAACAAGAATGCCTTTTACATTTAGGCTATCAGAAGTCTCCCTTCAACCATGACTTTAATTGCCGATTATAGATGGAAGTCAAGTTTGCAGGAAGCAGAACATTCATGCATAAGGAGGGAAAAAAGTTCAATGCATTTTCTATGAGAGGCACAGCATTACTTTTAAAGATCAAACTCTGCTCAGATTTGTCACGACATTTTGGAACTTAAAGGGATCTAAGGGGTCTTCTAGTTGCAATTACTTTCTCCTCAAGATGAAAAAATTGGGCTTAGAGAGCTTAATTAATTGTTCAAGATCATATATATCAGTGCTTCTCAAACTTTGATGAAAATAATCATCTGAGGGGATCTTGTAGCAATGCAGATTTTGATTCAGTACGTCTTGGATGGGACCTGAAATTCTGCATTTCTACAAGCTTAAAGAGAACATAGCTCCTGCTGGTCCATGTATCAGTTTGAGTAGCAAGAATATTCCATGAGAGAGGAATAAGAACCCAGAAATTTTTGATAATCAATTTATTGTTTTATTTTACCTACCTAATTATCTCTTGTTGCTGGAAAGGGGGTGTCCAAAGTCACACAGACGTAGAGTGATGACTACAATTAATCACTTGGGAAGGAGTGGTATACTTTTTAAATAGCCAGAGTCAGAATTTATAAGACATTCAAGTAAATTGTCAACCAGTCCATTGATTAGTCAATTTGAATGCCAGCAAGGCAACTGAGCGTAGTATGGTGGATGCTGCAATGCGTCACACAGGACAACTATTTTTAGGAGGAAGGATGGATCCTCCAGCTGCGGGAGTGTTTCTGGCAGGTAGCCCTTGGGTTCCAGGCCCCTGTCAGAATGGCCTCAGTTCTAAGGAGCTCTATTCTCCAAGTTCACAGCTCTTTCCTGGGATGCTGTGCATCCAGTGATTATTCCAGTGACGTACCACGTGGTCATTCTTCCTGGTCCCCAATTGTCATTTGAATAGACATTTGTTACAGGCTGAATTTTGTCCCCCCAAATTTATATGTTGAAGTCCTAACACTCTAGCACCTCAGAATGTGACCTTACTTGGAGATAGGGGTTTTAAAAAGGTAATTAAGGTAAAATGAGGTCATATGGGTGGCCCTAATCCAGTATGACTGGGGCCCTTCTAAGAATAGGTGATTAGGACACAGAGTCACACAGAGGGAAAACCATGTGAAGACACAGGGAGAAGATGGCATCTACAAGCCAAGGAGAAAGGCCTCGGAAGAAACCAACCTTGCTAACCCATTGAGATTTTGGACTTTTGGCCCCTAGTGCTGTGAGAAAACAAATTTCTGTCATTAAAGCCCTACAGCGTGTGGTACTTTGTTATGGCAGCCCTGGACAATACAACATCCTTAGTAGCTGTTGCAACTCTTACAGAGGTTCCTTGGCGTGTGGGGTGAGAGCTTTTGTATCAGGAAAGACCAAGTGGAATTCTCTGAAACTGGATACCTCTTGGCTAAAACAGTAAACCCAAGCAATATTTCATACAAAGGGGAATGGCAGAAATTAGTGCCACCCTTAAAGACTAAAGGTCACCATTATTGTATAATTTGATGGCACAGACTATTTCCTATAAAACACACACAGATTTTGACAGGTGATAGTAGACTACTGCCAACTCACATATGTGGTAGTCCCAGTTATGGCTGCTAGGCCACATATAGGGTTTTTACTAGAGCAGGTTAGCATGTTGCTAGGTACATGAAATGTGGGCATTAATTTAGCAAATCCATTTTTCCATCTCTGTCAGAAAGAGGATCAAAGTTTGCACTGCTCTGGACTGAGCAATATTATACATGTACTGTCCTGTCTGGGGCTATGTTAACTCTCCCACCCTCTGTCTTAATGCATAGTCCTGCTCCAAAGATTCCAAGAACAGCTGGACATTCTGCAGAACATGATACCAGTCCACATGTTGATGACATCATCCTAATCAGAGTGGATGAGCAAGATGTGGTTACTTTATTGGAAACCCTCATAAGACACATGCACACCAGAGGGAAGGGGATACACCCTTCAGAGATCCAAGCCTCAGATATTTCTATCCTGCCAAGACATGGGTAAAAGAAGCTGGAATGTGATTATATTTAGATTCCTTGGCCCCAGATAAATTTTCCCATTGTATAATAACAAAAAATGGCCTGGGGATTTTAAAAAGTAATATTTTATTTTAGTGTCTGTCTTTCCATGGGCCTTAACACTTATGAGAATCTGACTGGCCCTAAGTTAAACACTTGCCTTTTCTCTATGTTACTGGGAAAAATGTTGGGTTTTGATGATAAAATGAAGCAATACATGTAAGACATGTAGTAGTGCCTATTATGTAACAAGCTCAACAAATCTAAGCATGTCCATGTCACATTAGCTATTGGTGTTCAACACATTCTTATTGAGTGCCTACTGTGTCCCAAGCTTGAATAAAGAAAGCCGATTTATAATATCAGACCTTAATGAACACCTGAGTTTAATTCTAATAGAGCTGTTTTGAGGATAAAATGAATTAATACTTAGAACAGTTCCTGGCACATATTTATTGCTCAAAAAGGTTAATTAATCTTTAACATTAATCTTGCTTTTCTACAGGTAAACAAAATAAGCTTTTATTTTGGGGCTTGATCATCCAGGAAATAAAGAGTCATGGTAAGTTGTAGATCATGAGAGAAAATTCTAGAAAAAGTAGCCTGGCAGAGAGCAGGGGAAGGAGATTAGATAAGAAAATGATTTAAACTAGGTCAGTGTTCCTCAACCTTGGTGCATTATCATTTGGGACATATAATGTTTTGTGGGGGAGGAGACTGCCATTTTCACTGTAGGATATTTAGCAACATCTACACTCCTTAGTAACAGCTTTCCAGTTGTGACAAACAAATTGTCTCCAGACATTGCCAAATATGCATGGGGTAAGTGTGGAGGGTAAAACTGACCACAGCTGAGAACTACTGGACTTGACAGAAAGAGGGACATGCTTGAGTTGGGGTGAGAGCAGAGGAACTCGTGTTGGAAGATATTGTAGGGAGTGGCCTGGGGAACCTGATTAATTGTGAGGGGTCAAGGGAAAGACGAAATTGGAGATGACCCCAAGTTTTGTGTTTGTTTCCTGAATACTTGGGGTAAAAATGACAACATATATAGAAAGAGGGAAGCTTGGTTTTGGTAGAAATAGGTGAACTTTGGTTTTTGATTTGCCAGTGGAAAATCCTTGGGGGCTAATAGCTACCATTTATTTTTGTGCCAGGTGATTTTGCATATATCACCACATTTAATCTCCTAACTACCTGAAGGTAAGTCATCCTTTTCCTTTCTCGTCTTTTCTCTGTCCACAATATGAGATTCCGAGACCAAGTGACCTTCTTAAGTGATCTTTTAAGTGATACAGCATGATTTGGACTCACATCTCCTGACTCCAAAAATCCATGTTTTGTCTATTTCCCTCCACAGCCTTCTTGGGGTACAAAAGTGAGTTCTGGGGGAAGGAGATTTGGCAGGTACAAGCATAAAGGATGAGAAAGGCTCACTTTTCCCAGGCAGTGAGGACAGTGGAATTACGTTGTCCTCTGATTTGCCTAGAATTAGCTGAAACAGTGCTATGGCATTTGCACAACTACAGTCCCAAAGAGGCTCTCACTTACATCTGGCCTTTTTCAGCAAACAGACAACTCCACTGTGTAGTTGGAATCTGACACCCGATGCACACACTTACACTACCAGTGAATCACACGCCTGTGTTTTCTCGGCTTTAAACAGAAGGCAGATTTTAGCAGCTGGGTGCCAACTCCACCTCCAAGGAGCTATTACTCACATGCTTTCTTTGAGAACTGCTTTCTTTTCAGCCATGTTAAAATCCCTTTTCTTGTATCTTAGAGTATGTGAATCAGGCAGGGGGTAGGGATTGGTGGACCAGAGCAAAACCTTGTGGGCACCCTAGCTGCTAGGGTGAGGTCATTTTTCTTGAGAATTGCACTGAATAAGTGTATTGGCTCCCAAAATGCTTAGCTTTGGCTTGCTAGCTTAAAGCAGAAATTAAAGGTAACAGTTGATCCCAAAACAACCCTTCTGCAGAAAGTGATTCAAAAGCTAAAAGATATATACTGATATACCCAAAAGATGTCTCCAAAAGGATTCACAATAAATTGTTGACAACAGTTGCCTCTGGGGAGAATCAGTAGTGAACAGGATCAGAACAACTTACTTCTCACTGTATATATTTTTTGAACGTTGGAATTATTCTTCTTGTGAGTGCATTATTTGAAATAGAAGGACATTGTGGTAGAAACTGCTAGAGTAGTAATGCTTGGATTATGGGTAGCTAATGGAAGGGTGCATAGGAGGGCTGCTAGAGGCACTGTTAATGTTCCGTTTTGAGCTGGGTGTTCGCTTTGCGAAAATTCACCGGGCTGTCTGCTGGTGACATGTGCACTTCTCTCCAAGCATGTTATATTTTAATAAAATAGTCAAACAAAATATGTTTTAAAAGTTAAGCAAAGAAAAAGTCCATTCAAGTAAATTTGGTAGAATAAGTGATTCATTCCCTTAAACATTTATTTATTTTTCTTAAAAAAAAGGCAAAAATTTATCTTTTGTATTTACTTTGTGACACAAACTGAGACTACAATGGTGAATAGAGCAAGCTCCCTTTCTTTGAGAAAATCTAGCCTTGTGATGGAAAGAGAAGTTTTATTACAATGAAGCAAGGAGGTGTGTAGTCATTTCCTATTGCTGTTATAACTAATTACCACAAACTTTGAGGGTTAAAACATCATTGTAATCTTACAGTTCTGGAGTTCAGAAATAAAACATAGTCTCATTAGACTAAAATCAAATTGTCAGCAAGGCTGGGCTCCTTCTAATGGCTCTCGGACAGAATCCGTTCCCTTGTCTATTCCAGCTTCCAGAGGCCAGCACATTTTTTGGTTCATGGTCCCTTTGTCCATTTTCAAAGCACATCCCTCCAGCCTCTGCCTCTGCTATCATGTCACCTTTTTCTGACTCTGCCACTTGCTTTTTCCATTTCCTTCTTTCAACACAGTAGTTGACTACTTTGAACCTGCTAAGATAATCCGGGATTATCTATCTCAAGATCTTTCACTCAGTCACATCTGCAAAGTCTTTTTTGCTGTCTAAGGTAAGAAATTCCAGGGTTTTGGGGACTAGGATGAGGACATCTTTGGGGTGCCATTATTCTGCCCACCACGGTGTGTGCTATGCGTGGCACCGAGCAAAGGAAGCAATGAGAGTAGTTAGTGTGGGGTTTAGGTGGAGATGACAGGCAGCAGGTAACATTTATGCTTCAGGTGACCTGAGAGGAGGGTAAGGAGTCAGGTGGAAACAGGCAACAGGAGGGTCCTGGGATGTTAGAGATGGGAAATTACATATACAAGCTGCCACAAGGGTGTTATACATCAGGCTTGCCCAGGTCCAACCTCCATGAAGGATTTTCCTGGGGAAGTAATCTTCTGACTAAATCGGAATGACGAGCAGGAAATGCATGGGAATGAAATGCAAGGGTGAGACTTTCAGGCAGAGGGAGCAGCCTTTGCAAAGTGCAGGAAGAGGGAGGAAGCAGTGGAGAGTAGAGTATGTCTGAGATGACAGCAACAATGTGGCCCGGCTCAAGGAAAGTTAGAAGGAAAATGTCAGGATAAGGACCAACAAACTAAAGAAAGAAACTGCAGCTGTGAGGCTTTGGGTAGCATCTTGCAGGAGGGAGCAATTTCAGGTCAACAAAGCCTCGTGAAGTCTCACGCATTCCTGGACCATTCCTCATCAGCGGCATCTTCATGACAATGGACAGTAACACATCTGCATTGAATTTTTTAGAAGCATGAGAGAAAAATAATTTAACTCAGCCAAGCGCCTTTCACATTCTAAGAATGACCTTCAGACTGATGTGCTTTGCAGGTTACTTAATATGCGAGAGGGGCTGCAGATTATGAATTATGTCTTTGTCATCATCTTGATTCCTGCACGATTAAGTCTGTTCATTTCATTTCTCCTAGGTAGGCCCAGGGTGAGGGGGCCTATGACACTAGACTTGAATATGACCACTGTTAGTTTTTCAGTGCAGTTATAGTCCCAGCATTCAAGTCCTCACCTAGCCATGCCTTATGCCCATTCTAGCTTTGCAGACTATTCTAATGCTATTCCCAGAGTAAACTCTGTGTTCCAGCCAGATTTCTTCATTCCCCATTTCTCCAAATAAATCATCTATTTCCCCCACCCCCTGCCTTTCCTCCTGCCATGATCCCACCTACCATCCCTGGAATGGACAGCTCATCCTTCAGGGTCCCTGTGTCTGCATCTCCCAGTGAAACTTTCCCTGACTGAGCCAAGACATGCAATCTGCATCTGTCTTAATTCTTTTGACATTACTGGAACAGTGAGACATGATGGAGGGACATGAACTCTGAAGTTCATGAGTTCAGGCTGGCCATATAATACCTTAGGGAGAAACAATCCAATACCTTGGATTTTCTTTTCTTCACTTTATGAATGAACAAACAAAAGCAAAACTAAAATCTATTCAAGAGGGAAATGCTCTTCAACAACCATCTGCCTATAGCTTGTTTTGCTTTCTTAAGGACTGAAAAAATATCTCTAGGATTAGTTGTCTGTGTTTGCCAACATGCCTTAAAAGGCCCAGCCGGGTATGAAAGATGACAACAATGCCAAGAGAGCAGAGAAAGGTCCAAAGAGGTGCATTAGTCAAGGTTTTCCAGGGAAACGGAAATCATGGGTTACACAAACTTATACACATACATATGCACACTTACACACACAAATACATAAAGAGATTTATTTTAAGGAGTTAGTTGACTCAATTGTGGGAGCTGGCTAATCAGAAATCTTCAGGGCTGCAGGCTGGAAATTCTAGCAAGAGTTGATGTCGCATTCCTGAGTCCAAAGCCAGACCGGAGGCAGTGCTCCTTCCTCAACAGGGAACCTCTGTCTTCTTTCGTAAGGCCTTCAACTGACTGGATGTGGCCTTGCCACACTAGAGGGCCATCTGCTTTACTCAGAGTCTACTGACTTAAATGTTAATCATACCTTAAAAATGAGTATCTAAACATCTAGACTTGTGTTTGGCAAAAAAACTAGGAACCATGGCGTAGCCCAGTTGACACATAAAAACAACCATCACAAGAGATGACTCATTCTAAGAGCTTAATGGGATTTGCAAATATTCTCTCCTATTTCTTAGGTTGTCTCTTCACTCTGCTGATTGGTGTCTTTGCTGTGCAGGAACTTTTCAGTTTGATGTAATCCCATTTGTCTATTATTACTTTTGTTGCCTGTGTTTTTGGGGTCACATCCAAAAAATATTGCCCGGATTACTGTCATGAAGATTTTCTTCTATGTATCCTTCTAGTAGTTTTACAGTTCTAGGTCTTACGTTTAAGTCTTTACTCCATTTTGAGTTGATTTTTGTATACGGTTTGAGATGAGGGTCCGATTTCATTCTTCTGATTGAGGCTATTCAGTATCTCAGCATCATTTGTTGAAGAGACTGTCCTTTCCTCATTGTGTGTTCTTGATACTTTTGTCAAAAATGAATTTATAAACATGTAATATGTAGATTAATTTCTGGGATTTCTATTCTGTTCCATTGGCCTATGTGTCAGTTTTTATACCAGTATATTGTTGTTTTTGTGACTATAGCTTTGTAGTATGTTTTGAAGTCGGGTAGTGTGATGATTTCAGCTATCTTTGTACTTTTTGATTAAGATTGTTTTGGCTATTCAGGGTCTTTTGTGGTTCCATACACATTTTAGAACTTTGTTTCTATTTCTGTGAGGTATGTCATTGGAATTTTGATACGGATTGCATTGAATCCGTAGATTTTGGGGGGTAACATGGACATTTTAATAATATTAATTCTTCCAATCTATGAACATGAGTTAGGAGTTCTCTGGGGAAGCTGGAGACACTGGAAGTATTAGTGCAAGTGATATGGTAGCGATGACAGAGCCCAAGATACTTGAAGTAGTCTTGAGAGAAGGGGTCCCAAGCAACTTGGTAGAAAGATAGCTAAAACAAGAAGAGAGTAGCCAGTGAGATTTCTCTAATATTATGCAGGGAAGAGGCTTTAAGAAAAGTATGTCCATTTTTTTTTAAGCAATCTAATTTTATGTTGTATTTGGTAGCATCCTTATTTGTTAATCCCACATCTTTGGGAAACTCGGAAAAGCATTGATTTCATAGTTGTTTTGGAGAACCAAAGACAAAGGGGCTGTCATGATATTTGAGTTGTATAAGAATAAATCAACTATAAATCAACTATGAGATATGAGACAAAGGGAGAGCCAGAATCCAGCACAAGAAGGACATTAGAGCAAGACTTGACTAGGAAATGAAGTCTCCATCATGACACATGGAGATTTATTTCCAAGTGGCAGGTGGTGAGTTCTCTTGAATTAAGTAGCATCTCTTCAGATTTAGTACAATGCCTAGCACATAGTGGGGGTTCAGTAATTGACAGCAGTTATTGTTGCTGCCCTTGCCATTGTTATTAACATGTAATAATTATTTGTGAACACTTCTTATCTGTCTTATCTCAATATCACTTTGTAATTCCTTGAACATAAGGACTGGGTCTCACCAATCATTTCATAAGATTTATAGACACTTTCTACTTGAAAGCACAGCACAGAATACCTGGGAGAAACAAGATGAATCCACTGATCTCATCTCAAATGAATCCATAATCTGAAAGAGGAGGTAAAATTCAAACAGATAATTTCAATGCAAGCTACAAAGCAGCATCTCAAACGGTGGCCCTTGATTTTTTTGTTTGACCCACACAAAGATTTCCTCCATTTGCTGCCAACATTTCAAAATCTGGAAGTTTTACTAAAAATCTGAATTTGTTTAAGGGTCTCTTAAAAAACTGGTAAGGGTAGCTACTGCAGTCTCAGTACTAATTGGTGATCAATAAAATTTGCTGGATTAATAAATACATGAATAACTGAGCAGAATCACCAGGACATCAAAACAATGCTTGCTCCAAGAGGGTAGGAACTCTGTCTATTCTATTTGCCTCAATACTCACAGTATGTTAAAACATAATATTGGCTCAGAATGTTAAAACATAGTATTGGCTCAAAAACATTTGCGGCATTAATGATGAGTCCCTTCATGAAGAATAGTAGATAATCCGTGAAACTTGTTGTTTTGAACTCTCCACTAGAGGTTCAAGAGGGGAGTCTAAATGCAGTCTCCTGCTCTCTTAACCATGAATGATAAGGAATTGAGGTTCTACTTCATGCCATGGTCCAAGAGGAAGGAGCAGAACAAAGGAGAAAAAGACACCGTGAACCAAATCTCCGAAGATGTCTTCATGGCAAATAACCTGGAGCTATGTCAATTCTTGCAATGAAACCTACCATTTATTGAGATTTCTAAGAATACCAACTGCTGAGCTAAATATGCTCACATATCGTCCATTTAATCCTCACAAGAAACCTGTGATTTTATGTATCAGTTATCCATGACCACAATAATGCTGCAAAATAAAAAGCTACAAAACCTACAATAAGACTCAATTATTGCTCACACATCTGGGGTCAGATACAGGGAAACAAGGCAGTACTGCTGATCTGAGCGGGGCTCATTCACGTCTGAGGGTCAGCTGCTTATTGCTGATCCAGGCAGCCTTTGGTTAGAGTAAGTCTGTTCCACGTGTCTCTCATCCTCCACGGCTAGCCCCAGCACGTTCTCGTGGTGGTAGCAGAAGTGCAAAAGCACAGCAGATCTGTGAAAGTGCTTTTTCAAGTCTTCATTTGCATTACATTTCTTCATATCTCATTGGCCAAAGCAAGTCACTTGGTTGGTCTAGATTCCTGGGTTGGGGAAATAGATTTTGCTTCTTTAGTGAGGATGGTGAAAGTAGTGTGGCAAAGGGTATGGAGGGTAAAAAGTTATGACCATCAATGAAATAAATATATCATAAATCGGTAAAGATAATTCAATTTTTTATGAGAAAACTGAGGCTTGTCTAGCCAATTTTTTAAAAAGCCATATCTCTTTAGTTACTACCCACATTTATTTTATCATCATTCTAATTTGAAGGAACACTAATAATAGGTCAAAGACAGAAGCACTGCTGAAAATGTTAAGACAAATACATCATTTCTTCTCTGTAAGAAATTGCAGATGGTGAGGAAAATGGATCTCTACCAAAACACACCGATGCTACAAATGAAGGTGGAGAGAAAGGGCTGACAGTTCCCCAAAGAAACAGGAACTCACTGTGAGTACAAAATGGAAGGGAGTAGAACGTTTTCCCCAAAGAGGTGATATTTGAGTGGACTTGGAAAAGGAAAGGGGGGCATTGAGAAAAGAAGGGCGGGGAAAATCCTTGCAGAGAAGAGGATGCAAGCAGATTCATAGAGGTGTGAAATGGAATAGAGCATTTAAAATCTAGCTGGATATTTTGTATTCCTAGAGAACAGGTTCTCAAACTTTGGTGGCATCAGATTTCCTGGAACACTCAATAAAAAGGCAGCTTCAGGGATCCCATCTACCTTCAGAGGTTCAGATTCAGCCGGTCCAGCCTAAAGGCCAGGGATTTACCTTCTTATCAAGCAGTTCTGAGACCGGTGGCACACAGACCTGTAACTTGAGAAACATTCTTTTTGCGAGATGAACAGAGCGGAGAGAAGATAGGAGATGCTGTGGTCTAATAATCGGGGAAGAGTCTTGTCGGCCGTCAGTTTTGAGTTCGTTCTCCATGCGACGAGCACCTCTGGTGTTGCTAAATCAGGAGGATGTTATGATCACACCGAAGTGTTGGAAAGTCAATGCCCCTGTATTGCTGTGTTCAGATTAAAACTGGGAGAAGTTTGGATAAGACAAATCATTTAGGAAGAGACTGTAATAGTCCAGGTGAGTCACATCAAGGATTCAGGTGATTCAGACCTATCAAATAATTGGTTCTGGATCATAGTTTTAAGTTGAGTTTCCTCATGTGATGAATGAATGAACAAATGATAAAACAAGTATAAAAAGTGTTTTATTTGTGTATTAAAATGTGTGTTTTATTTGTGTGTTATTGTTTTAAAATGTGTATTTGACATGAAAGAGACTTTTGGAGTACCAGCCCTCATGAATTGGAGTTGAACATACATTCGGTGTACTCTACTTTTTGGTGAGCTTAATGTTGATGGTACATATTCACTCAGAAATGAATACCCCACCTGAATTTAACCTTCTGTCAATCCAATCCTCCTGGAGGGACCATAGCTCCTTTATTGAAGTATTGTTAAACATACACATCTCCTTCCAAGATTAATTAGGCAATCTCTCTGGGTCCATTCTATTAACCTGTAATTAAATGTAAGGATACTCATGCTCCATGACACAAATTTTAATTACATTGCACCATGTGCCAATGTTACACACAGTGCTAGAAAACAAGGCGGGGGAAGGAGACTGGTTTCAGAGAAAAGTAGCTTTGGCTCCTGGTCTCAGGGCTCGGAGCATGGTGGCCCCGGCTACCCACCCCCCTTTATCTGGTGCCTGCCGGGAGACTTCCCTGTGAAAGGGAGCAGGAAGAGGGATTCTAGTGTCTGGATATTGTGCAAAACAATTTGGCTCCGGTCCATTAAACAGGCATATTTGTACCTTTCCTAAATTCCTCCCCTGGCCCACAGTGTATTTCCAGCAAGAATCAATGACTTAGGATGCATTCACTAGTAATAATAGTGGACTTTGGGAATGGCAGGACAGGAGTTAGTGTCCCGTTTTTCAGGTACAAAAACTAGGCCTTGGGAAAAAGATTTGAATCTGGCTCTTCTGATTTCTAGTCCAATTCTCATTCTAGGATGCTGCTGTCCACCTGAACCAGGCAGATGTTTATAAATCCCAGACCATGCCCTAAGAAGCTGAGTAACTGGGATACATTACCTTCCCAACTCTCTGCCCATATATTTATGGAGCATTTCCTGAGCACCAAGGAGTTGCAGTACTAGAGCTAATGCTTGGAAGAGGCCCCAGTTCCTGTCCTCATTGAGTTAATAGTCTCAAAATTAATTCATTACAACTTTGATGGGTGATGTGATCACAAATGAGAATCCACGAGCTTCTGTGAATATCCTCATCTGTCAAAACGTCAGTGTTGTGCGTCTGAACTGGATTCCCTATTTCTGCTCTTACCAAACATGGATGATGGTGATGTTTCTTTATTGGCAGAGCAAATGATCTAGAAAAGAGTCTGAGCGGAAGATTACAGGGGAAGAAGAAAACCTTAGTGAGTTGAATCATGGCCCCCCAAAAAGATATGAACGCATTCTAATCCCCAGAACCTGTGAATATGACCTTATGGGAAAAAGTGTCTCTGCAGATGTAATTACAGATCTCAAGGATTTCAAGATAAGATCCTTTGGGTTATCCAGGTGAGATCTAAATCCAATGGCAAATGTTCTTAAAAGAGACAGAAGAGGAGAGACCAACAGATAAAGAGGACAAGGTCGTGCAAAAAGCGAGGCAAAGATTGGAGTGATGCAACCATAGTCAAGGAACACCTAAAGCACAAGAAGCATCTGAAGCAAGAAACAGGGTCTTCCCTGGAGCCTTGGAGAGAGTGAGGTCCTGCAGCTCCTTGATCTTGGACTTCTGGCCTCCAGAACTGCAGGAGAATAAATTTCTACCATTGTAAACCACCCAGTTTGTGGTAGTTTATTAGGGCAGCCCTAGGAAACAAATATAAGAACCAAGAGACAGCACTAGGTGAGCCAGGAAGGTGCACAGGATGGAACATTTAAGGAGGTACTACTCTTAGGTTCATGTAAGCACAGGGCAGTCACTGCATGAACCCAAGCTTCAGCACCTAGCTCGCCTCACTCCAGTTGTGGCCAGGAGATTGGGTTTCAGAACAGAAGAACTGAAGCCAATAGGATCAATAGAAAGATGTTTCAAGGAAAGAAAGGTCAGCAATGTCAAGTATTAGAAAGACCAACAGATCACAACCGAGCAATGGAGACAATGTGCAGAGAAGTGCCTGAATGTGGTGGGTGTTTAGTAGATATCTCTTTGATTTTATCTCTTTGCCCTTGACTTCCTTTGATGCCCATGTCTACCCTGATTACCAGAGAGGAAGGAAAACTGGTGATAAACAAACATCCAACTCTTAACATGCTGCCTCTGATTTCAATTCTGAAAATAGCTTCGGAACTGGGAGATGTAATTCTCATTTTACAGGTGAAAAACCAAGGCTCAGAGATGATCAGTGACTTTTCCATGTCTTGAAATTAGGGTTAAAACCCAGATTTCTGTGACTCCAGCCCAGCCTCGCCACAATGGCCAAGTTTGTTGGTTGGCCCTTGTCTGACCCACAGTCTTTGAATTCCTACCTTTTTTCTTATCACCTACTCACGTGCTCTTCACTGTCTTGGGATCCGAGTAAGATATTTCTGCTTTCAGTTGTCTCATGGTCTAGTAAAGGAGGAAAGAGCTAGAATAAACTATTTAATATACAGAAAGGAAAAATTAGATAAATAATCAATAGAATAATAAACAATAATGAGGGGACACTTAATACCCAGAACCCTAAATCTTGGTAAACAAGAACACACAACACACAATCCATGTGGGAGATGCCCTCACTTCTACATGAATTCGTTCAATCTGAGGCTACTTCTACCTCTGTTGGACCAAGAAGCTGTCTTATAGCTCTTTTTCTGTTGATCTTCAGTGTTTAAAATATCTCCAAAGCAAGCTAGGAAATAACTTTCCATTTTGCCAATGTTTGCTTTTCAGTGTTTTGAATGAATCTTCACTGCAAACTGCTAAGCTAATTGAACCACCACCATTTCAACTGAAAAAACATCGTGGCTTGCCAAAGCACATTTGCTTGTGTATTCAACGTCACCAACAAGGGGGCCAGAGCTGGGGGAAATAATAGTTTTAGGCCCAAATGCCAGGTGCAGAATGAAAAGTTTTTTGTTGTGATCTGTTCTATTTTGGGGAGGATGGGTGCTGACATTTGAAGGGTCCACTTCATGTTCTTAACAGATATTATTTTTCTTGGTTCAGAAATGCAAAGAATGAGTAGCTCAGAGAGGTCAAGTGAGTTGGCCAAGGTTATATAGAGAGGGATGCAGTTAGGGCTCCCGTGCCATTGTCCTATCCTAGCAATGCCACACTGACTCAGGTCATAGACTAACCCTTGAAACACTAGAAGAATTTAATCTCCTCCCTGATATTTGCAGTTTGATTCAATTAAAGGACTAGGATTTAAACTCAGTTCTATTAATATATTCCTCTTATCCCCATATTTATGTCTTGTGTTTCAAATATGCCATTCAGCCTCTTATGAATGTGCTGCACTTACCCAAAAAAGCAAAAAAACAAAACAAAAAAAAATACTCTCAAAAGGAGCATCAACACTTTCCATGAATCTGATTCATTTGGATAAAGTGTCACCTACTCTTTAAAAAAGTCTTACCTTATTCTCTTGACAGATTTATAAAACTGGGTTATTTCATCATGAAACTAGATACTGTGTGTGTGATGTGGTTCAAGAAATGTGCCAGTGAAGAGTCAGACTCCTCTCTCCAAAAAGGTATTAGGGACATTGCGGGGGAGGAAAGTGTCCACCGATGTTCCAACATAACTGGAAATAAATTGAAGTGTAAATGACTTTAAGAGAGAAGAGACACTGACAATTGACAAACCTAATTAAATCTCTTAAAAATGGAGAGATGGGATGCTAAACTGGAACTCACTTTGAAAAAAGTACTTTTTTATTTCCTTGATTGAAATTATTCTCACCTCAAGGCTGAGCTTTTTAATGGTTGAAATTTACCTAGGTTTGGGCAAAGCCCAGCTGATGTTTTGAGGTCAAGTGAACTGTAGTATGAATGGGTATGTTTCCAAATATGCGCCACTGGCTGAATCGCACAGCGGAGAATTATCTGTGTCCCGACACTCAGCCTCCAGCTCGGTACTTGGCATATAGAATGCATTTAATACAACATGTGGAACAAAATTTAAGTTATATTTAAATGACTGAACACTTTCATACTTTATGAATTTTACCTTACATTTTCCAATGCCAGAAAATAGTCTCCTAAGGAATACGCTGATATCCCTCTGAATTAGTGCATAAGAAATGCTACATCAGATAAATGAAATGTGTAATACACTCAACCCCCTCATTTACAGACAGAGACTCTGAAGATTATCTGAACATCATGCTTATCTCTGTAAAGCCCACTGGAGTCCAAATTGGATTAGGAATAAATCATATAGAATGTGATTAAAAAAAAAAAGTAGCTAACACTCTTGTAATGGTTGCTATGTTTCAGGCACTGTTCTAAATGCTCCATATTAATGTATTTAACATACACCTGCATTGAAACCCTTTCCAAGTGTACAAATGGAGAAACTGAGGCAAAAGGAGCTTAGGTAACTTGCCCAACATGCACAGGAAACAGCAGGGCTGGGCATTGGGCCCCAGGCCATCTAGTTTCTTAAATACTGCACATGCTGCTTCTTTTACTCACACACTGATTCCTGACATCAGCCCCAGCATCCATCTGCCCAACTTCTTTTTTAAAATTTTAAAGCAAAAATAATCTCTGAACAGTGGACTTCATTACTTTTATGTTGATTTTTTTAAATTTTAAAATTTTTATTTATTATGGGTACATAATAATTATATACCTTTATAGGGTACATACGGTGTTTGATATAGGAATACAATATGAATTAATCAAATCAGGGTAATTAGGGTATCCATCACCTCAGGCATTTACCATTTCTTTGTGGTAGGAACATTCCAATTCTACTTTTTTAGTTATTTTAAAGTATACCCTAACTTATTGTTGATTATAGTCACTTTGCTATGCTATCAAATATTGTTAATTCTATTTAACTATGTTGGTTTTTATTATTGGTATGTTTATTATTAATGACTATGTTTCAGGGACTTTACCTAAAGTAAAGTACTCAAGTAATGGCCACAGTAATTCTGGGACATGGCTGTGCTAATTTTCTTTTATACAGGAGAACATGGAGATGGCAAGGGATTAGGGATTCCACCCAAAGTCTCAAAACCAGTCAATGGCAGAGATTGGATTCAAATTAAGGTTTTTTCCCTGACTCCAAAGGTAAGGTTTATTTATTTATTTATTTGCAAATTACAAACAGGCTAATATTTAACTTACAATTTCTTGCACAATCATTGCCTATGCTAAAGTGAAAGGGGATGTTGCTAAGAAAGACTGGGCTCCACCTTTGGGTTCTGTGCTCTGGGTCATTCCTCCATCGGCTTCTGTTTTCTTCCATTCTCAAAAGGTGGCTTCCTGTGCATGCTTCTCTTTCCAGCCTCTTCTAGGGTGAAAGGTCTAGTAAATGACAATTCTGTGCTGTTTCTTTTATTCTTTCCCTCTCTCTCTTATTTTCCTGTTTGGCATTTCGGTGTCCGTGTGTTGGCGTGGGTGGGCGGGGGCTGTCCTCCAGGCGCCAGTGGGCATGTGCTCACTGTCATTGTTTTGAAGAATCTCTGTTATTACTCAGAGGACTTGAGGGCTGTTTCCTTGTTGGGCTCTCATCTTCCCACTGACAGTTTGCTTTTTAAAAACTATAGTGTTTAGTATTCTAAAAAATACAACAACTGAAAAAAATAAAATAATAAAACAAACAAAAAGAACAAAAAAATAGGAAAAAGAAAAACAAAACTCTAGTCTTTTGTTTATAAGCCTGTGTTTAGAGCCCCTGACAACTACTGTGAACTTGCCCTTGTGTCAAAGGCAAAAAGGAGCACTGAAGTGGACCAGAGCCTCCCCCCTACCGAGAAGGGCACTTGGGGGCAGGGGTCTGCATGATAGTCCATGGCAGGAGTGAGTTACACAAGTCAAGGAAGGTGGCTGAATTCCAAACAGCCTTGTTAGAAATGTTGAGCAGGTGGGTGTATGTGTTTCTCACAAATGAGCATCCTTTCAGAAAATTCAGTTTCTCTCTTGGCTAAAGAGGAATGTAACCCTGTCTGTGGCCCACCTGTGCACCAGGCATTTTACTCTGTCACCTGACTGTCCATTGTGGTCCTTTGACCCTTGAGGACCAGAGAAGGCTGGCTGGACTTTAAAGCCGCCCCTGAGGCTTCTGCAAATTCCCAGGGAACTTGGGTCCCAAAGTCACTGCTGGCTCCAAACCGCTGCATCTCCCTGGGCAATCTCTGCTCCTCCTTTTTGTTGATTTCAAATGTGAAACTCAACCCTGTTCTCAACTTGGACCCTGGTTCTTCCCATCAGCCCAGTAGGGATGAGTCTGCCAAAAGCCAGGGCCAGGGCCAGTTTTTTCCCTTCCCTGGGCGGTACCTTCTAGTCTTAGTGTGCCCTTGGCCCCTAGCATGGGGCTTTTTATGTTGTAGAAGCTTGAGACGTCTTTGTGTGATTTGCAATGTAAATGCTAAAAAGATCATTATTATTGTTCTGACACATGAACACCCACGTGTCATGGCCCATACAGTCATGATTTTGGTTCATTTACTCTCATAACAAGTACCCTGAGGTAGGGTGGAGACAAGGACTTGAGCTCTGTAGTGGGTAGAACTGTGTTTCCTAAGAAGATATGTTCAAGTCCTGACCCTGGTACCTGTGAATATGGCCTTATTTGAAAATAGGGTCATTTTAGATGTGATCACGTTAAGATGAGGTTATACTGGAGTAAGATGAGCCCCGATCCAATGACTGGTGTCCTTCTAAGAAGAGGAGTAGGCACACAGAGACACACAGGGAGACTACCGTGAAAAGATGAAGGCAGAGATTGGAGCTATGCATCTATAAGCCAAGCATTGCCAAGGAAGCTGGCGACCACCAGAATCTAGGAGAGTGCCTTGGAACAGATTCTCCCTCAGGGCCTCCAAAGGAAGGCTGGCACTTTGATATCTGGCTTTGGACCTCCTGAACTGTGAGAGAATAAATTTCTGTTGTTTCAAGCCACCCATATTTTGGTACTTAAGTTACTGTAGCCCCAACAAACTAATACAAGTTCAGGCGGGTTAAGTAATTTTCTTTTGGTCACAGTGAAGTCAGGGGCTGGGTCAGGACTTGGTAATCCGTCAAGTTCAATCTCAGTTTTAAACACATGAGCCCTTACACTGAGGATCTTCCCACTGGCCCTCAGGGGTCCCTTTTTATAAGTGTTCGCTACATGGTTGAGCTGTAGGACCCTGGGAGCATGCTGGCTTGGTTTCTTGGAAATGCCTGTGCTGCTATCTCTCACGGCAAAGCCATTTCTTCACAAGAGCTAACGGCTCAGGGCCAAACTTTTCTTGATAAAGTCTGAAGATTGGGAGACTTTGCATGTGTAGGCTGAAGTTGGGTTGAAATGCAAAAGATCTATGTTTCTATGGGAGTGTGCGTGTTTGTTTGCATGTGTACGTGTTCTTTTGTTTTTCTTCTTTATTTAAAAGCAAAACTTATTTGTTGCAGAGAATTGGTAATATGCAGAAAAGCCAATGGAATCGGGGGTGAATAAAGTTCTACACAGTGAACACCCTTGTTTCCGCTTCTAGGCCTTTTCCTCTCTGTTGTACCTATTTTTGAAAAAACAAAAACAAAAACAAAAAAACCCCAGTTTGTTTAAATGTTACATTTTCCCTGGATACAGAGAAGAACAATGCAGTCCCAGATAGAGAGGGCAGGGTGATCTCCTAAGAAATAGGCAGAAAAAGCATAAAACAAGAAGATGATTTTAAGAGAAATCAGGCAATGAATCTAATACATTACACATGGACAGAGAAAAGGGACCTTACAAGACCCCCAGCAGGGTTATTTTAGGGGAGCAGCTGGCATTCCTCCTAAACATAATCTATGGGTAAGCAAGGATGCATTTTGAGGTCTCTCCTTGTGTATTAGGGGCTCTGCTCATGGATTTGGGCTCTCAGCCTCTCTATTTTGCAGATGAGCTCTATGAGGGAAGTGGGATGGCCAAAGCCCCACAGCCACTTAGTGGCAGAGGCTGTGCTGGATCTCGCTTCCTCCCCTCTGAGCTCTGTATACCTTTTAGCAAAGTCTGCGTTTTCTTTTTTTTCAGTTACAAAAGTTTCACACGCTCTTTGAAGACAAATTCAAGCATGAGAGTCTAGCGTGGGAAAAGCCTTTCCCTGGCTTAGCACTTCTCCTTACCTACCCCACTGTTGTTGCTATGGCCACTCTTAAGTTCTACTATTCATGGTTCATGAACCTCTTTCCAGATCCAGTTAAGCACAGATATATTCACATAGTTGCCCCTTGTGTCTGCGGGTTCCACATCCCCACGTTCATCTGACTGCTGACTCAACCAACCACAGATGAAAATATTTGGAAAAAAATAACAATACTATAATAAAAGATAATACAAATAAAAATAACATACTATAACAACTATTTACATAGCATTTACATTGTATTAGGTATTACATGAAATCTAGAGATGACTTAAAGTATATGGGAGGATGTGCATAGGTTATATGCAAATACTAGGCCATATTATGTCAGGGATTTGAGGATCCTGGGATAAATTTTGGTATATGCTGGAGGGGAAGGGGTTTTGGAACCAATCTTCTGTGGTTCCAAGGGACAATTGTACATTCATTCCCAAGCTTTATAAAATAGAAATATAGCAGCTTGCTCTTTTTTAAAAAAAATAGTATATAATGAATATGTTTCCATATTAGTACATTTATTTGTACCCACCTAAAAACAAATAACAAAATAAAAAATAATCTAAGGAGTATTCTGTAATAAAGATGAACATACTTTACATTATATGCCCATTACATTAATGGGCATTTAAGAAGCTCCCAAGGTTTAGGAGTTGCTAGTGATGCTTAACGAAATCCCAAGGCCTGCTCAGTGCACAGGACTAAGGAAGATGCCTCCTAGAAGTGCAATCATGGGATCAAAAGGTTGGAGTATATTAAAATTTTAATCAATAATTTCAAGTTATATTTTATAATTTATATTCTATGACTATTCCAATATATATTAATGAATTATAATCTTTAACCATTCTATAAATTTTTTTAAATGTTGGCAATAATGATTTTAATCTCCAGGAACTAATCTTCTTTGATTCTTTCTCTGTCTCTCTCTTTTTTACTCGTGGTGGCAGCCAGTTCTTATTTGGGAGTTAAATAGCTTCATAAATCTTTTGCTAGTATTATTTGGAAGGAGAATAAGGGGAATAGAGCCAAGCATGGCCCTGTTTTTTATCCATCAATCTTTCCTCATATTCTGAAGCCCCATAATCATGTGGCTTGAGTTGGGATCCTCGCTGTGGCTCCTACTAGCTGTGTGACTTTGAGAAGTTGCTTAACCTCTCTGTGTTCCTGTTTGCTTTCTGTTAAAATGGGATAGCAGTCGTCCCTTCCTCAGAGAGTTTCATGAGGGTTAAATGAGGCAGTAAATATAGTGAACTTAGATATTGCCAGGCTTACAATAAGAGTTTGGTCAGAATTAGCTCTAATTATCATCTGATGCTACCTGCCAGTTTTCCTCAAGCTCCTGGAGATATCCCTGGATCTGGTTTGCAACATATGAGGAAAGAACTAGAGGAAATATGGTAGGTGGGTGGTGTGGGTTTCTCCGCACTTACCTCTTTTCTCGGCACAGGATTGTCCTCTGTGAGGGCACGAGGCCACGCGGGCCGGTGAGAGGAACACGCAGACAGGCAGCTTCCGGGACAGCCTTGGCAGACAAGGCCTGGCACCTGTTTAACTGACAAGTGGGATGGCGCGCCATCGTCGGCCAGGCACCCTCATGTCTTTAATTCTAGAACAGAGCTCCTTTTCCTTTCTTTCTTTCTTTTTTCCCCCATTTCACTCCCTCCCCCCCATACCTTGATCTCTTCTGGAGGTTAAGACTTTGTGGAGTCCTTCTCTACTCATCCTGCAGCAAGGAAGTTGCTCCCATTTCCCACTTTGGTACGGTCATTCGTTCACCAAGTACTTACTGGGCCCTATCCTGGGCACAGGTGGTGCTGCAATAACCAACTTGCTCTTACCCTCGTGAAGCCGAAAGCCAAGTGGGATGGTAGAGCAGGCGGACAGCGAACAAAGACACACTGGGTGAGAATGTGCTGGATTCTGCTTTGGTCTGATGTTTTATTCTCAATCTTGGAAAAATTAAGTGACTGAGAATGAGTGTATTTCGCTGTCGGGATCAGATGAACAGAATGAAGGGAGATCGGGATGATTCTTGCCCAGGGCAGGATGTGAGGGTTTTTGAGCTTCACCTGTACTGAGGACACACCTGGTACTAATCAATCAACACAGCGCACGTGCAGAAGTAACTTTCATCAGTGTCGGGCAGGGGGAAGGCGGGAGGAGGGGATGGGTAAATCCACACCTAATGGGTGCACTGTGTGCTGTCTGGGAGATGGGCACGCTTGTAGCTGTGACTTAGGCGGTGCAAAGTCAATTTATGTAACCAAAGAGTTTGTAGCCCCATAATATTCTGAAATAAGAAGAAAAAAAGAAAGCCGAAGGTGGCCAGGTGGGCTTTTTGGGGCAGAAGTGACAATGTCAGAGGCAGCAGTTTCCTCTAGTCCTGTCTGGGTAGCAGTGATTTCTCATCAGACTTTGTTTGGTCTTGAAATCTACACACGAGTTTAATTTCCAGCCCTCTCCCAAATTAAGTGAACTGCCTGATATACTTATTATTTATTTATTTATTTTCTTATTTTATTACCTTCTGGCTATGTGTATGCCAATCCTTTTTAAAAACCTTTTTTCTGTTTAAGCATCCAGAGTCATCCTTCACTGCTTGCAACTAAGACCTCCAGTTAAGGAGCACACTATGTGTCAATCAAACATTGTTCTGGCACATTAAACTGCATCACATCCTTCCAACAGGTCCGTGTTAGAGGCTTCTTATCATCGGTGTAGACACAAGGAAACCAAGATGAAAAAATACAGCAAGAGGCTTAGCATCTTATAGCTAGACCAAACCAGAATGCAAATGCATGTCCACTTGGCTCTAAATCTATGCCTTTCCAAATATGTCATCCTGGTTACATGTTTTCTTCTTTAATTCAAGACTGGTTCTGGGTACAGAACAAAAAGACTACAAAGGGCAAATAAAAATCCTAGCTCTGGGAGGATGAAATACAGAGAAAGTGTACGAAACTTAGGCTTGACCTAAGGCAAGTGTGAGTTTACATAGGAAGAACACTGAAGCAGAGTTGATACTGCCTCCAGACACGTAGAAGAAACCTGTCATTATTGGACCCTCCCTTCCACCTGCCTTTCCGCTGAAGGATGTGCCATTTTCTTCGTATCCATGTTAATACAAACTAACACATGAATGTCAAACTTATTCTCATTAATTGTAATTCTGTAACATTTTTCTCCATCCTGTGTAAAATTTCTCTCAGAATGTTATAATCTGCTCAGCTCGGGTACATTCATACTTATTATTTAACCTTGGCTAATTTTTTGAATACTTCCCTTCAAAGCTCCCGCACACATTCTGCAGTAACACAGCATTTCAAGTGGAGTAATCAAGATTTTTTTGTGATATGACATCTCTTTTCATTTGTTCCACATCTCTTCATTATTTTGCCCTTTTTTCTTTTAGTAGGTGGGACCAGAGGATTTAAATTGAACATGAGCAATGAAGAAAAGCTTAAATTCAGACTGGGAACAAATGTGCATTTGCCTGAGTGTGCCACCATCCTGGGAGAACAATGGGAAATATCTTCAATTTTTAAAAAAATATATGAACTGTGATCAAGAGGGGGGAAAACACTGGACTTAGTTGAAAATCCAGGTTTTTTAACTTCATTCCTTTTTAACCTTGGGAAAATTATTAAGTGCTCTGAAACTGAGTTTCCCTATTTGTTCATATAAATAATCACTCATAGTCTATAAAAAGGGCTAATAATATATACTTTCATAGTTGTGAGGATTAAAGAAGTACAAGTAACTCAACCAAAACTATATGGCATATATTGGTAAAGCTGGGCTTTAGACCCATATATATCTAGCATCAAATTATGTTCATTCTGCAAAACTACAGTTAGAAAGATTATTAGAAAGTAGAAGGCATCAAGGCTGAGGTGATCAATGGGTCTGAAGCTGGGCAAGCATTTAGAAATCAGGAGGGCAGAAATGCCAATAGGTGGTATAGAGAGTCACATGCCAGTATGAACATAAAACCTGACTTGGGCAAAGCAAAGCAGATGTAAGGCCCAGATTCAGGACACTCTACACTTACCAGTCCTCAGTAACAGAGATATCCAATTGCCTGAGCCAAGAACTTATTCTATGCTTTTGGTTAAGACATTTATCTACCTATCCATCTACCCATCTATCCATCCATCCATATGTCCACATATCCACCCATTCATCCATCCAACCATCCATCCATCAATCTCTCCATCCATTCCTCCATCTTTCCCTTCATCCATCCACCCCTCTGTCCACTTATCCATCCATCTATCCATCAATCCACCCACCCATCTACTCATCCACCCCCGCCCCCCGTCCAATATACATTGAGCTTTTTTTACATGGCAGATACTATGCTAAGTACTGAGGATGTAATTCTGAGCAAAGTTACTCAGTCCCTGTCTTCTTGAGATTTATAGTCTAATGGGATTTCAAGAATCATTAATGTAATAATGGCATAAATATATAAATGTGAACTGTGATAAATGATATGAAGAAAAGGTGTCTGTGGCTAAAATAGTCTATAAATAAGGGTCTGACCTTGTCTTCCCTAAGGAGGCAATGTTTGAACTGACTGGTGCTGTGCAGGAACTGGGACAAGGGAGCTGTGAGGACCATTTCTGACAGCAGGTATCATGTGGAAAGGGCCTGTGCCTGGATTTTCAATTCCTCAATTGCACTGTGCTCCCTCCTGTATAGCTGGAGGACCAAGACTTAGCAGAAGAGTAGTAGGAAACCAGATGCAGCAGGTGGGCATGGCCAGCCCACATAGGCTGCCAGAGGCATTTGTCTTTATCTTAAGAATATGGGGAAGCCTGGGAAGGGTTTGATGGAAGGTGAGTTGATAATCAGATTTAAACATTGAAACTGTTACCTAGACTTCAAGGAAACTTGTTGGGGGAGAGAAGTCATGGGAAGACCAGTTGATGAGCCAAGGTACAGGCACTACCATTGTGCCCATATACAACCGTTAATAAATAACACCCTGAGACAGGAATCAGCCTCTGAAAAAGGACATGCTGCAGGTGGGATGGTGGGGAAGGAGAGAGACTGACCCTAACTGAGCACCAACCATGTTAATGTTTTACTAACTGTGTTAGTTTCCTAGGGCTGCCATAACAAACTTTCATATACTGGGTGGCTTTAAATAACAGAAATTTATTCTCTCACAGTTCTGGAGGCTAGAAGTCCAAAATCAGGGTGTCAGTAGGGCCATGCTCTCTTAAGGCTCTAGGGGAGATTCTGTTCCATGCCTTTGTTTTATCTTCTGGTGTTGCCAGCAATCCTTGGTGTCTGTTAGCTTGTAGACACATCACTGCAATTTCCGCCTCCATGTTCACATGATGTTCTCTCTGTACGTCTGTGTCTTCATGACTGTCTTCTTACAAGGACATCAGCCATGTTGGATTAAGTCCCACCCTAATGACTTCACCTTAACTTATTACATCTGCACAGGTCCTGTTTCCAAATAAGGTCACATTCACAGATACTGGCGATTACGACTTCATATTATCTTTTTGGGAATACATTTCAACCCATAACATGGACATTATTAGCCTGAGTTTTCATGACAAGGTGCTCAGGACAAATAATTCCTCACTGCTTGTGCTTATCCTCCACTCCACCATCTCTAGCAATTGCTGCCATGCACTGCTGCTGGAAGTGCTAATGCTTTATGGACAATGCACCCAACAGTCCTCTAGGCAAGGTAGATGGGGCATGGACATTTGGTGAGGGTAAGTGAGTCTCCCATTCTGCATGGCTAAAAAGTCATAGGTTGGCATTTGTGCTGAAATTTTGTTCTGTTTTGTTTTGCTCCAGAACTCTGGCTCTTTTGTTTTTACCTCTCCGCATACTGGGATGTTGAAATCCCACATTGTGCCACCTCGTGCCACCTCATGCAAAGAGGGATCTTGTGCAATCACTGCTTCTTCTAGAGGGTCCACAGACTGGGGTCTTCAGGGAAACAGGTCAACGATCAGTGATTTCTCATCTCTTCTGGCTTTTCAACCAACATAGTTTGTAATTAGCTTTTGAATAATACTGCTCTCTGTGACATTCTAATTGTTAAAAATTATACAATTAAAATCTCCATTAAAATAAGTATGCATCATTATTGGTGTAATTAGGTTTAAAAGACAGAGTTTCAGGAAAATTGGATCTGCGTTTTCCTCTACCTCTTTCTTCTTTTTGCATTTCTTCCTTCCTTCCCTTCCTCTCTCATCCCCTCTTTCTCTCTCCTGCGTATGTGAGTGGTGTATGTATATGTATGTTTGTGTGTGTATGTCTTTGTATGTACGTGTTTGAGCAAATAACACAAATGCAAAAAGGCACTCAGCCTTCTCCTGGGGGTCTAATTCTTGGTCGAGTGATAAAACCCTGCTTTTATCTTCTGAGACCTTACAAATCAGAAGCAAAAATGCCCCATGGCCCTTAATGGAATCACATGAAATTGGCAGAAGCGAAACAAACCGGCCTTGACTTTACGTAGCCTCGCTCGGCTATATGCGTCTCTCACTTCATTTTTGCTTTTGTTCTTTCTGTAAGTCACCATTTTACCTTTCACAAGGCAGTCGGAGTGAAGACTTTGAAACTAAGAGACTCTGATTCAAATCCCGGTTCAGGCACTTCCTAGTGGTCTGATTTTATGCTTCTCTTACTCTGTCTGGCCCTCAAATTAATTCATTTATTTGAACCTTCACTAATGCTTATTGAGCACCTTCTTATGATACGCTGAGCTCTGGTCCAGGTACTGAGAATAGAGCAGTGAACAGAGAATGTTTCTGGTCTCAAGGAGCTTCCATTCAAATGTTAGTGTATTAGCTATTTCGATGACAGACTCGGTTGTTGTGAACTCAGTGGCTTACAGAAGTGAGGAATTATTCTCACTCTCCCTCTCACTGTCTGGGGGGCCGGTGTGGCTCAGCCGGACCAGGCTAGGCTTGGCTGGGCAGCTCCCTGGCCAGGGGCTGGCTGGATTTGGCTGTGGGCTGTAAATCTGCTTGAGGTGGAAAGGGCAGTGGCTGCCATGAGGTATGCCCAACCTCCAACATGCAAGAGTGAAGCCAGATCACACAAGGCCATCAAAGGTTTCTGCTCACATCATGCTTGCTAACCTCCCACTGGCCAAAGCAGATCACATGTCCAAGACCAACATCAATGGGCAAGGACTTGGTCTCTGCCTATAGAGGGGAGGAAAGAGGAGTAAAGTGCTCAAGAATAATCTAGAATATCACAAGATATTTAAAAAATCTTTTCAGACTGGGCACTGTGGCTCATACCTATAGTCCCTGCATTTTGGGAGGCCAAGGCAGGAGGATCACTTGAGGCCAGGAGTTTGAGGTTGCAGTGAGCTATTATGATGCTGCTGTGCTCCAGCCTGGGCAATAGAGTGAGACCCTGTCTCAAAAATAAATAAATAAATAAATAAATAAAATAAAAATCTTTTCAGTTATTAAAATGTTTAGCTCCATGTTAATCAAAACTCCAATATGTCACACAATTTTAAGCTTTTCTCTTTCCTTACCTTAGGCCTGAGTGACCCTGAAGCCAACAGTGAGAAAGGGCCTGTTTTTTCTGTTGTGCTTGCTTATTTTGGTGGTCCTTAGAGCTGCTCACAAATATTCCAGTTCTCTCTTCTTCTTAGAACAGGCAAGGTGGCTTCAACACCTACTTAATATTAGCTGTGACCATGTGACTTGCAATAAAGTGTGTAACTTCTGGACAGGAGCTGTGAGATTATATTCATGTTTTCCACAATTTCATTTTCTCTTCCTAGAGATGAGCAGAGCAGTATTCAGACCAGTAGTGCCTGACCAGCTTGGGTCTTTGTAATGCAATCGGCAGAGCTCCTGAGATGGTCATTAGTATAAAAGAAGTCTGTGTGTGTGTGTGTGTGTGTGTGTGTGTGTGTGTGAGATACCCACGGTGTCACCTATATTATCCTTATCCATTGTTCTTCCACTGCCCACCCCTCTTTGTTGGGTTGACTGTTCCTGGCTCCTCCACCACATGTAAGGGTGAATGAGCAAAAACATGGCACAGTTTTATGTAGCTGGTGCAATTGTAGTTCCCCCTTAACTGTCAAATGTTCTTTGACATGGCAAGTGTCTAAGTGCTAACTCTTCCCTCATGGGTGTTTCAGAGATTCTTCACCATATAGTGCCAGTGCCTGGGATTTCTCACTCTGCAGTATTTCCTGGGAAGGGCCATGCTTAATCCTACTGATGGCTTATGACTCCACCCCAATTCCTGCTTCTGGAGGATGCCTCTAGTCGCTTTCTGCTGGTGTCTGCATTCCCCTGCAGGGAGATCTCTTGGAGAGAGTGCTTTTGAGACAACCCCAATCCAGCTGCTGCTCACAGCATCCTTGAGACACATAGGAAGCATGCCCCTTGCTGTACTGTTGGAGAAGTGCTGTTCTCAATGCAGCTCACCAAGGATGGCCAGAGCCACCAGACGCTTGGAGAGACCGAGAAGGATCCTTTTACAGAGGCTCTAGGGGGACGACAGCCCTGCTGACTGCTTGATTTTGGACATCTGGCCTCCAGAACTGTGAGAGAATAAATTTCTCTTGTTTTAAGCCACTGAGTTTGTGGTAATTTGTTACAGCAGCCCTAGGAAACTAACACACTGCCACCTACTATTCCTGTATCCATTCTTTGCTCTAACAAGAACTCAAGTCTCTCAGATAGCAGGAATCTGTATCTTATTTCTCTTTGGGTTTCCTTCAACATAGTGCTTTGACATAGAGATATTTATTATATATTTGCTGCAATTAAAGCATTGATATATGGTTGATAATTAGCCTTAATTTGAAATCACTTCACAACAAATTGGAAATTTATAACAAACACTAAGCGTGAATGGAAGAAATGAATAATTACATGCTATTTACCTCCTACTATTGTTCCTGCCTCATAATAGATTCCCTCTCCCGTTAACTTCAAGTTCTCACTCAATTATTTGGGTCAATTCATATTCCTTAGAAATGGTTTATGTCTTTATTCAACCCATTTTAGCTTCATCTGAGGGAGTGAACTGATTAAACAAACAAAAAAAAGAAGTGAAGTAAAAACAATTCTGAAACTGCAAGTAAACAGGAAATTATTAAAAATTACTTGGAAAATGGATTTAGGAGAATGTAATTTTATTTTAATTTGCCAGCAGGGAGCTAATTGTTTAGTTATTAGAACACACAAAAGGAAAGATAATGTGGATATTTACTAACAATTATTTTATATAGTATTTTTTTGTGAATTTCTCAGAGCAGAGACCCTTATTGCATTTTTACCTTGATCATTTATTTAAAAATATCTCTCTGTCACTTAGGCTGAAAAAAGCCTTTAGAGATAAACTACTACACAATAAAAAGAAAATTGTTCTATTACATAAAATGGTATTAATTTAGATTGAGGAAAGGGGTATTAAATTATAAAAGCAACTGAAATGTGGGAATGTAAAACAAGGAATTAAATACATCAGTTTTGCCCACTTTGTACACTGTGAGCCTTATACACATGATTACATATAAAAACAGAGAAGTGCAGGAAAACACACCTGACTCATTAGAATCTTTATGGTCCCAAGTAAAATGTTTTGCATGGAACCTTCTCTTCGGTGTGCATCACAATTGTCACTTCTGAATTACTGCAGACTCCACATCAGTGGGGCTCAGATTAACGAGGACGGACTGCATATGTAAAACGGGAAGGTAATATACGGACAGTGCGTCCTTGTTCCTTTCCTAATAAGTCATTCCCAGATGGTGAGTTACACCCTAGAGACTGGAGTTTTTCAAGTTTGTTAATTTTTTCCATCTTACTTCCTGCTGATATTGCTACCAAAAGTTACTTTCTGCCATGAATACAATTTAGCTAATGAGGAAGAAGGCAGCACTTCTGTTTGAATTATGGATCATGTGCTGAGAAAGAGGCTTCTCCGTATGTCACTTTCATTGGAGCAAGTGGAAGGAGGACACATACTATTATTTTATTTTAGCCAGAATAGCTGAAGTCGTTGACTTTCTATACTTGGTGGCTCTCTGTGTAGGTGAGTAAATAATGTTTGTAAGTGGAAACTTCCTGCCAATAAAATGTTATCGACCAGCGGCAGTCAGGGATTGAGGGTCTGGTCCAATCTCTTTCCTTAATTTCTTGGGTGACTTTGGGCCAGATGTTTGATCCTTAGAGGTGACAAAGACTTTCTCCTTGAGCGAACTCTAGCCAGCCTCCTCTGAGGCCCCTTCTCAACAAGACCACAACCTGCACATATAAAGACTTGAACAAACACTAACACAGTTTCTAACAGCTCGACCCCATCCCTGGGATGACTCTAGACCCACTTCTGGTGTCAGCCTGAGAAAATTCAAGTGGCCAAAAGCATTCACTGTTTGTTCCAGCCGACATGTGAACATGGGGCCCCTGTCTCCCAGTCTCTGCGGGACAGGAGAAGCCTAACTTCAGTAACAGCTAGTTTTAAAATCCAAATAGGTTTCACATGGACCACCCCTCGCCCTCTGTGCTTTTCACAGTTTCCCGTTTCTCTGACTATACTGAGCCCCACTCACCCCTACCTTATCCCTCATTCTCCCTTTAAGACGTCCAGTCACCTCTGTACAAATCAAAGTTGATTCCAGCTCACAATGGACCCTTTTCCCTATTGTAATAGTTATTATGGATTAAAATCTGTCCACACCACCTTAACTAGTGTCTGGCTTTGTTTATCTTTGACAGAGGCCACAATTTTCTTATAATGGGAGAAGTCAGTAATGACCAACGTCCCCGTCAATGCTGGTATTTCCTGATTTAATACTGTGATGGTTGATTTTATGTCTCAGCTTGACTGGGCTAAAGGATGCCCAGACAGCTGGTAAAACATTATTTCTGGGTGTGTCTCTGAAGGTCTTTCTGGAAGAGATTAGCATTTGAGTCAGAGGACTGAGTAAAGAAGATCTGCCCTCACCAGTGTGGGTGGGCATCCTCCAATCTGTTGGGGCCTCAGATAGAACAAAAAGGTGGAGGAAGCGTGAATTCCCTCTTTCTACTTGAGCAGGGGCATTTATCTTCTTCTGTCCTTGGACATCAGAGTACCTGGTTCTCGGGACTTCAGACTCAAACCAGGGTTTAGACCATTGGTTCTCCTAGTTCTCAGGCCTTTGGCTTGGCCTGAATTATACCACCAGCTTTCCTGGGTCTCCAGCTTGCAGGTGTAAGATGATAGGACTTCTCAGCCCCCATAAGACCATGAGCCAATCTTTCATAACAAAGCTCTCTCTCTCTCTCCTCTCTCTCTGTTTCTCTCTCCTTCTCCCCTCCTATCTGTTCTGTTTCTCTGGAGAACCCTGATTAACACAGATATATTAATTACCAAAGTTCTCTGTGGAAAATAGTGGCCAGGTCTCTGTGGAATTTGATGCCCATCACCTGTCCCCTGAAACCTCTCTCATTTACTTAGCATAGAGAGTTTGCCCATGTGATCTTCCTCATCCAAATAGATAAAACGCTATTTTGTTCTTTTCCATCAGCCCATTGAATAAAATTCTTGCACTCCCTCAATTTTGCCAAGATCTTAGGAGGCAGAAAACAGAAACTGTTGGGAGAGGTCAAAGACAGATTGAAACACTAGCTATATTGGAGATTTCCACTTGAAAGTCAAATTGTGTGAAAGTGTCCCTTTCTCCAACTCCCCGTAGGAGAGATCACCACACACAGAGGGCTCATATTTCATTGGTATGGCAGGAAGAAGTAGCACTATCCCAGGTGTAGCTCAGATTTCCTTAAACCACATAAACCTTGAAATTTAAAAACAAGACAAAACATGCTTAATTTGACAACATTCTCTCTTGGTGACAGTGTGGAAACAAGCATCCTCATATATTGCTGGTATAAATAGAAAATGGTACAACACCTTTAGAGGGGAATTTGGCAATATTTTTCAAAAAGTGCATGCATATTTACTCTTTGACCTAACACATTTCTAGGTAAATATCCCTAAGGAAAATTGGTATATATATATATACCATTATATATATATACATATATATATATATATACATATATATATATATATAAGAAATCAAGGAAGTAGACAATGTGTACCAGCTGCAGCCTAAGCCAGACCACAACAGGGGCTTTAGTTTGTCCCACTAATATCCCTTGTCTAAGTTTCCCCTTAGAAAGAGGGACCAACAGGACCTTGGAGGGACTGCTGCTAGAATGTGTATGACTGACGTTATATCTGCATGGTGCAAGGTATGGATCATGGTAGCCTCGGGGTGTACCACTCAAACCTGCCCACTTGCTATTCCTGCTCCCTCTGTCCTACTTATATGTAAGCAAAGAGTCCTCCTGACTTTCACACCTGGCTTCCAATTAATTGCCTCTTACCTTAGCTGTTCATTATCATTTTGTAGTGCATCAATGGTGCTTAGCAGTAGCCATCTGCTGTGGACTGAATTGTGTGCCTCCAGATTCCTATGTTGAAGCCCTAACCCCCAAGTGACTTTATTTGGAGATAGGGCCTTTAAGGCCCTATCCTTAAATGAGGTCATGAACTGGGCCCTAATCCAATAGCACTGGTGCCCTTATAAGCAGAGGAAGAGATATCAGAATTCTCCCTCTCTCCATGGGCTCACAGAGGAAGGTCACATGAGGACATAGTGAGAAGGTGTATGTCTCCAAGGAGAGAGGCCTGGAAGAAACCAACCCTGCCAGCACCTTGATCTTGGACTTACAGACTCCAGAATTGTGAGAAAATGAATTCCTGTTGTTTAAGCCACCCAGTCTATCATGTTCTGTTATGGTAGCCCTCACAGACTAATACCTTATTCAGTCTCTTTATCATTACAGCTACTATTTTCTTCAGACATCTCAAATGCCTGATAAACCTCTCTATTTAATGCATTCCTTCCCACTGAAATAATCTCTCAGTTCCCCTCCAGTATGTGTTGTAACAATTAGACTAATATCTTCTGCAAAAGCTCTCTTTATTCCACCTACTACCAGGGACGGTGTCCTTCTCCAGCCAGGCAGTAAGTTATCCAGCTCCAAAAACTCTTCATTGCCCACTTTATCCTACCATCCTGTACTACCAGTTGCAGGATGGCTTTTCTGGAGTCAGATGCTGAGGTGGCTGCAAGGTATTTATTAGGGATCAACACATGTCATAGGAAGCAGGATTGGACACAGGAAGAAGTGAACTGTGACACAGGCACAGCAGGCTCTGGAGCTAGTACTGCTTATCAGATGATCCTGTGTTGGGCCCAAATGGCCAGGCCTTCCTACTCCCACCTTGCTCAGTCTCCAGAGCTGGGCTGCCCAGGACAGGGTATGACTTCAGCTGGGGCAGCTTTCTGCAGCTAGGCAGACCCTGAAAGGCTGTCAGCTGGGGGCTATCTGCTGACCACATTGCTACAGATGGGCAGCAGGTCCTTCCTTGCTGGGGGACATGAGTGTTACATTGTCGTATTTACCTCTGTAAAAACCTAGGGCAAAGTCATTCTTAATAATGGAACGTTTGAAAGCCTTCGTTTTGTGATGGGGAGAAATATAAGTTTCTATTTGGCATGGTATTCAAGTTACCTGCTAGTGTAGTATGGCAAAGAAAAAAGAAATAAAAGAAACGAAGTTGGTAAAAGAATACACAAAATTGTCATTATTTGCAGACAATTTCTCTCTGTATACAAAGCTGTGGCAAACCGTAGGCTCCAACATGGCCCTGCCAGTACCATCTCACCTGCTGCCTGCAGTGTCGCTGAGCTCCTCCCACCAAGAGGAGGCATTTGTGTCCTCTCTCCTTGAACCTGCAAGGGGATGTACGGCTGCCCAACCACCGGAGTTCGGCAGAAGCAGTGCTACGGCTCTCTCTCGCTCACTCCCTCTCACTGTCAGGAATTCGCTTTTGGAACCCAGCCACCATGTTGGAAGGAATCCCAGACCACATGGAGAGGCCTCAGCCTCGTGGGGTGTTCCAGCCAGCAGCCTCAACTAAGGTCTTAGCCAATAGTCGACATCAGCTGCTGGCAAGGGAGCAAGATGATGCTTCAGATGATTCCAGCCCCCAGACTTCCAGCTGAGGACATGGTCAAGCAAATACAACCATTTCCACTCTGCCCTATCTGAATTCCTGACCTGCAGAAACCATGACAGACAACAAATGATTATTATTGCTTTAACCCACTGGGTTGGTGGATAAGTTCTGAAGCATCATTTAGATTACTACAAATATTGAAAAAACTATAAATAAATATTATTTATAGTTCTAATATTAGAATTAATTATACTTTAGCACAGCTGCTGGATACAAAATCAATTTAAAATCAATTGTATTTCTATATACTAATGACATATAGAAGTCAAATTTTAAAAATTCCCAATAACATAAAAATATAATCACCTAAGAATTAATACAACAAAATCATATGAGTCTCTCAAAGAGACATTCACAGAACTCTATTCAAATATACTGAAGAAGACCAAAAAAAAAAAAAAAAGGGAGATATTATGCTCATGAATTCATAGAGTCAATATTGTGTAGATATCAATTCCCTCAAAATTGATTTACTATGTTATGCTAACCAAAATCACAATTACTTTGCAATGTGATAAGCCGATTCTAGACTTTAGAAGTGAACTGCAAAGGCTAAGAATAGCCACTGCCCTTCGGAAGAACAAGGTGAGCACTTGCTCTCCAGGTTATAAAGCTGAAGGACTGTGACACTGAGTTATTAGTGCAAGGGCTGGAACATTAGCAAATAGACCAAAACAGAAAGCCCAGACACTGGCCTACATAGATATCAAAGCTTTTTATACAGCAGATGTGGTATTGCAGACCAGCAGTGAACTGATGGATTTTTCCATGAATGTCACAGAGACAACTTAGTATCCACATTGAACAAAAAATTCAGTTAAATCCTTCTATATAGAAACCAATTCCAGGTGGATTAAGACCTATATGTGAGAGGTAAAAATAAATAAATAAAGAAGGATTTTTAAAACAAGATAGAAAAAATCTTTATAAAGTTGGTGTAGCAAATTTTTTTTCTTAAAAATAGTCTAAAAGAGCCTCCTCCCAACTAAGATTGGTCAAAATGACTACATTAAAATTAAGAATTCTATTCATCAAAATAAACTTTATACCTTACAGATGAGGTGATATGAGCCTGTTGCTTGCTTCAGCATAGTCCTCAGGGTCCGTGGAGAAGGCAGGGGGTATGTCCGACTCAAGTGTGGCGCTGAGATGGCAATTGTAACCAGGCAACATCCATAGTAGAACAGGCAAAAAGTTTCTGGCATAGTCACCCAATGTATTAATAAATACACAGCAGTGAAAATGAACCAGTTACACGCGTCAATATGAATGGTTCTCATCTGGTGAACAAGAAACGAGCCCCGTTGAATCTATTCACTGTGATCCAAAAACAGGCAAAACCAATGACATTTGTTGAGGGATTCACACATGGATGATAAGATGTTAAAGAAGGGGATGAGTACCATGACATTTTGTGTTGTGATCATCCCAAGGGGATGAGGCAGAGGTGGTGAGGCAGAGAGGATGCTGAATTACTTGCAAATTATATTTCTTCGTGCTAGTTTCATACCATTTCCTTCATTTTTAAATTTTATATTGTATGTCTATATTTGATATATTTTTCTGCATATACAATGTATCTTACAATGGAAAAGATGAATGGCAATAGAGGTAGCTATTGTGATGCCATTCAAGAAGAATAATGCCTGATATTTCACATATAGTATTTCTAATTCAAATTTATGAATTAGTTGTCTTTGTTATTATTTTTTAAATGAATTAGCTGCCTTTATTTGGGCTTGCTTTACAAATAAATATCACCACTGTCATTCTCTGATCCATTTATCGGACTGCATGAATTATTGACTGTTCTTGTGTGAGGCACATTACTACATATTAGGAGCACAAAGATACCTGAGACTCAGGTCTTGCTCTCAAGGAGTTTGCACCTCAGTACATAAATGTGTTTAGTGTGAGTGAAGGGAGGGTAGTTGAACAACTTAGAGCCTGGAGCAATGGTTCTCAGACTTGAACAGGCATCAGAATCACCTGGAAGGGTTGACAAAGCACAGAGAGCTGGACCCCACCCGCAGAGTTTCAGATTCAGCAGATCTAGGGCAGGGCCTGAGCATATGCATTTCTAACAGTTCCCAGGTGATGTAGATACTGCTGATCCAGAGGACCCTCCTTCGGGAATCAATGCTTTATAATATTTTTATAATCTTAAATGTATTCCTTAATTTTAATGACTTTTCTATTGTATTCTTGATCTTATTTGTCAAAAAATTATTATCAGATAGTGGTTTTGTTTAAAAAATTCGATAAAGAAAAAGAAAGAAACATATTAAACCACCTATTCACATAGGAAGTTTAAAATACAGTGTTTCCTAACTCTTCATATAACATAAGCTTTTCTTTTTTTCTTCTCAGAGCTCATGCTTTCTTGATAAAATTTAAGCTAGAGAGCCTTGAAAGAGGAGAGATGACATGCCCATGCCTCAACAGGGCATTAGGAAAGGGAGAGATGGTTTAGTCACTGCTAGATTGGACAAAGCTACCTGTCGGAGGAAGAGAGGTCAGACCTTCAGAGAACTTCATGGAATGATTTGTCCCTAGGCAACCTGAGACAGCCAAATTCAAGAGGCTGTTGAAAAGCAACTCAGAATTGAGGAATTGGACTTCTGGAGGTAGTAGTTGTTAAAAATTTAGATAGATTTGGGAGGTAAACATAAGGAAGATCTGCATAAAGTATCCCCTAAATTACCAGAATATGTTCATTTATATATATATATATTTTAAATAAAATGATAGAAGTTTATTTGTCTTCCAAACAAGAAGTTCAGAGGTGACTAGTCCAGGCCTGGGAAATGTGCTGGATGGCACGTCAAAGAGTCAGGATCCTCTGTACTTTTGTGGTGCCATGCTCACCTGGTGGCTGTCCTCATGATCTCAAAAGGCTGCTGCCCCTCCAGACATCATACTTGTATTCCAGGAAGGAAGAAGAAAAGAAAACAATGCATGAAATGGCACACTAGCTAAGTTTCCTTTTCTATCAGGCAAGTGAAAGAATCCCTGGAAGTTGCAACTAGAATTTTTCCACTTGTACCCTTTGACCAACATCTCCCCACTTCCTTCAGTACACAAGGTATATGTACATCACACCATCACATTGTATACTTTGAATGTATACAATTTTATCTATCAGTTAAATATTTTAAAATAAAACAATAAACAAAAACAAAAATAATTAAATTAAGAAGAAAAAAGACTTTCCACTTGCATCTCATTGGCTGGAACCATGACCATCTGAGGCTGGCAAGAGGATAAGGAGGTTGGAACTGGATATGGTTTTGGTCAGTCATAGTGTCTGCCACACCAGGAAAAGACTGTCTTAGTTTCAGTTTTACAAGATGTCAACCTGTGCTGGTTTTCTGGAATACACAATTTATCTTAGCAGGGAGATTTCTGTTGATAGAGTTTAATTTGGCACCATGTATATCCTATAGCAGGGCGGGCAAATTACCTCCTGTCTTGTAGACTAATTCTTGCTTTATTTTGTAGTACAGTAATGAAGAGTGAGTGCCGTCTTGGAGCTACACTTTGTGGTTTGAATCCCAGCTCCTCTTATTAGTTATGTGACTTGGGGCAAGTTACTCTCTCTCAGTGTCTGAATTTCTTTATCTGTAAAAAAAGAATTAAAAGTGGTTCTCACCTTATCAGGGTGTTGTGGGTATTCACACAAGAGCTAACACAGTGCATGTAAAACAGAGTGGTTCCCACCCCACAGTAAGCACTGGGTAAATGTTAGCAATTACTCTTCAAAGTTTGGAAATTTACGTGGTGCTAACCCTTATCACCAGGTTTATTTGAAACGCCTTTCTACTCATTGAGAGCTTCATATATTTCATTTTCCCTTTGAGCTTCTTGTTTCTGAAACCCTAGAGTGGCACCCAGTGTGAGTTTCTCACGGGAGGAGGTTGCTGTTCTCTCTCACGCAGGCAAGCATACCCAGTCCTGACAATAGGCCGGTTGCCATAACTCTTTCCATGTTTTCTGTTAGGCCTGTGATATCTGCCTCCTAGGAAAGGTGCTGCTCGATTAGACCTAATTTTTTTCAGTGGGAGACTTGAAACACCCTCAGCAGATTCCTGAAGTGAAGCTATTGATGTTTCTGAAGCGCGTGCTTCTAGGAACCCTGAGAGCTCCAATACCTCTGCCCTGTGTTCCTCAAGAAACAGTCTTTCCTCAGCTTTTAAATGTTCCATGCTTAAAATAGCATTTCTATTTGTTGAATTTCCCTTCTCTGTTCCAATATTCCTTTGGGAGGGCTCAGCTGGGTTCCCTAACCCCATATTATTATTCTGTAGTAGGTCACTTTCCTCCTCAAACACACATGAATCCAGCACTGTTTGTTGGATCTTTGTGCCTTCTTTCCCGTTACTTCCCCACTGCTTTCTGGCCCAGATATTTATTTCACTAATTTTCTCCTCTAGATAATCTCTTGTGGGGTTCCCACAGTGAGAGATAGGAAAATAATGAGCCCTGTGCCTGCAAAGAGCATGCTTCCAGAGTTGGATAATCCAGCCCAGAAAGTACTCAACCCGGAGACCACTATCTAACCTAGACCTGATCTGCTTTATTATTTTCCTGACCAGTTCCCTTTAAGATATTTCAAATTTACTGTGTCCACGTGTTCAACTTTAATTCCATAAATTCATCAACCGTATTCCTTCAGGCACAAAGAATACCTCTATGCTCATTTCAATAATTGGGCCCTTGAAATATACCCAGTAATTCTTATTTAAACTAATAAAGTTTTTAATCAATCTTTACCATTCTTAGAGTATGAAATATAAGCCTCTTCCCCCCAGCAAGCATCAGTCCCCAGGTTTTTGAGTTAAATTACTTAGAAAAAAATCATTATCTTTCTCTCTTTCAGGCAAATGCAGTAATTGCTCTTAGGGTTGATTGTAACATGACCTTTTGGATTAAAATGTCATTATAACAATTTAAGTAAATATTTGGTTAGTCTCCAGCCACCCGATAGAGTAGAAAATCTATTTAATATATTTTTAAAAGCAGATCTTTACATAAGAACAAAATATTTCTGGTATGTTCCAATCACACACTACAAATTCTACAGAATATTTGAGTGCAATTATATTCAATGTAACAATAACCTCTCAGAATAAAACATTCAGGAAGGCAGCAAAGTTAAGCATTGGTATCCCTTTCATTTTTCAGGGAAAAAAATCATTGCACTTGTAAGAAGAAAAGAGAGACATGAACATGAACATTGACAACAGTGAATTTCATGGCAAGTTACCACAGTCATTTAATATTTGAAGTAATCTTGAAATCCACTGACAAAAAGATATGTTGCAAAAATTTGCATTGTTTCTGTTTTTACATAAGGACTTTCATCATAGAAAAAATGAAATTACCTAGTTAAAGATTAAAAATAAATAAATCAATTTTAAAAAATGGCATCTCTTTGAATGCTTATATTCACATTTTAAAGTAAACATCCATCCAGTCTATTGGTATGACAAACCATATACATCCTCAATTATTAAAAATATTTTGTATGCATACCTCTTCCTGCTACCCACAAAAAATAAGCTGCTCAAGGTCAAGTACCACATCGAGTTTATCTTGTATTTCCAAATCTGTATTGACATCTAGCAAGTACTCAGTATTTTTAAAAATAGACTAAATTGATTATACCATGGGTTAAATTCTTTGAGATTCAGCATTCTTCGAAAAAAAAAAGTCCCAGGTGTTGACCTTGTTAGTCTAGGGAGGCAGGGGGAGAAGAAAAAATGTAGATTAATAATTTACCGCAAAATTGAAAACAATATGAATGCGTATTATTGCTCTCTGAGCTGGTCAATACTTAATTGATGTAAAGGATGCATAATTCATGATTCGATTTTATATAAAAGTAAAATATTATTTTTGATTGAGAGAATAAAACAAATGCCTTCATTGCTTACCCCAGTTTTATAAGATCTAACACAAAAACTCCTTATTGTGTATACTTTCTTTTCACAAAATTCTTCACTGTATTCTTCATTGTTGTTCCTCTGAAATAGTTATTAGTAAATACAAAGTGATTTTACCATATGCTAAGACTTATTTTTCTCTCCAAATGTAAGGAAAGAAAATAATTACTTCTATGAAATACTCAGAGTAACAGATTCACACATTTATTCATTCAACCAACACTGAGTGTTTACCAGGTGTTAGGCAATGATACAGGTATCGGGACACACCAGGGAACAGAACATTGAAATCATTCAATCCAGGAGTTTATTGTCAAGTTGTAGGTTAGATAGGCCAAACTCGCTTTGGCAGCACATATACTAAAATTGGAACAATACTGAGAAGATTAGCATGACCCCTGCACAAGGATGACATGCAAATTCGTGAAGCGTTCATATTTTTCTACAAGCCTGTCAAGCACGGCTGGCCGGGCATTGGTGCCACCCACTCCTCCCGCTTCATCCCCCTCCAGGTAGCCTGCTTAGCCCATAAAGACACACACCTCTGGGGGAAAAAAAAAGAAATCAGTAAACCTTACAGTCTGTTAAAAGGCAATAAGAATTATGTAAGAAATACATCAGGAAGCAGAATGATAAGTAGTGGTAATGAAGGGAGGGGGTTGCAGTTTTAGATCAGAGGATCGTGAAGGCTTTTCTGAAAAGGTGACATTTGAGCAACCTCTTGGCAGAAATGTAGGAGGGAGACATGGGTGTCCAGAATCATTTCCTAGTGACTGGAGTGGTAAAGACCTTATACTAAAATTGAATTCACACCTAACAGTTACAATGCACACTATCTGGGTGATGGACACACTTATAACTTTGACTCAATCTGTAGAAAAGCAATTCATGTAACCAAAATGTTTATACCTCCTTAATACTCTGAAATAAAATAATAATAATAATAATAAAATAATAATGAAATAAAATGTACCATGTATATATAACTTATGTTTGCAAAAACAGTCTACTAGGAATCCCACCTGTAGGTCTGACACTGTGGGGCTACGAGACCTTCTCAAAGCCCCTCTCAGGTATCAATGTCTTTAGCTGTAAAATATTGGGGTTGAGCTTCATTGGTTCTCAACCAGTGGTACTATCACCCCCTCTAGGGGCACATGGAAATTCTAGAGGGTTTCTGGTTGTCCCAATGATTGGGGGATACATCTGACATTTAGTGGGGGAGGGCCAGGGAAAGCAACCTCTGGTAATGCACAAGAAAGTCCAATGTAGCAGAGGCTTGTCCTGCTGAAAATACGAATGGGGTTCTCTTGAGAACACCGGGCTAGGTGATCAGGAAGCTCCTATCTGGAGCCAACGGTGAACTCTCCAAGTCTCATACGAACTCCCCGTCCCTGGGTTTCCATGTGGTGGAAACTTCGTTAAAGTAACAACGTTCGGGCCTCTCTCCAGTACCTCCACTACCTCTGTCTTTCTCCTGCTTTTCTGTTGGGTGCATTCATGGCTTAAAACCCTTTCTAGTCTTCTTCCTTTGTGTATCAGTTTTCTATTGCTGTGTAACAAATTACTACAAACTTAGTGAATGAAAACAATACCCATTTTGGAGCTCACAGTTCTGTAGGCCAGAATTCTGGCATGGAGTTACTGGATCCTCTGTTCCAGGTACCACAAGATTGACATCAAGCTGTTGGCTAGACTGAAGTCTTGTCTGGAGGCTTTGGGGAAATAACTATTAATATTAATACTTCCAAGCTCATTTTTGTGTTGGCCAAATTTGGTTCCTTGCAAAGTATACTAAGGTTTCCCATTGCCTCACTGGCCGGCCATCAGGCAGGCAGTCTTGGCACCTAGAGGCTGCCCTCATTCCTTGCCACAGGGTCCCCTATAGCTTCAAGGTAGCAACAGTATGCTTCATACCTTAAACTTCCCTGTCTCTGACCTATAGGCCAGTTTTAAAGGGCTCATGTGATTAAGTCAGGCCAGCCTGGATAATCTTCCTATCATAATAAAGTGAACCGATTTGGGGCCTTAATTATATCTGAAAACTTCATAGAAACACCTAGAGTAGTGTTTGATTGAATAACTGGGAAAAGGTATGTGTTCACCAGGGGCCAGAAATTAGGGGGTAATCTTAGAATTCTGCCTACCCCACACCTGAAGCAAATCTGCTGACCCACACATTTCCTGCTTCCCTATGCAGTCAATTTCACAAGGGTAGGTTCCCTTGTGGGGGTCCTGCAGTTATCAAGCCCTTCCTGTAACTGAAAAAGTGTATTTCTAGGGTGCAGTATGGGCTGTCGTTCATATGGCCTTTGAATTTAAGTCAAGACTTCTAACTTAGCTTAAATCAGCAATCAGCAATGAAGTTTAAAGAATGATGTTCATCTGTATGATTCCTACGTATATAATATGTCTTAATTTGCTCTAAACACAATTAGGAAAGAGGGGGTGTTATTTATTAACTCTCTATAACCTTTGAAATATAGTGGTTTTTTTAGGTGTTTCCCACTATACCTGTTTAAGAAACACATTACTGGTGATTGGTCAAATCCAAGAAAGATCAATAAAACACTAAAATAAGATCATTTCTTTTATTGATCTCTAATTTATTGTATGTTTTAAAATTTATTCAAAAATTACACAAGTAATATAAGAATATGTTTTTATTATAAAACATTAAGTATAGATTACACTTAAGAATTCCCTGGCATCTTTCCCCCAATATTCCCCCAAGAATAAAATTGTCAAAATTGTATTATATAGATTTATTTTCCAATAAAATTGTATATATTTAATTAATATCTTTGGATTGTTAATATCATTATTATATGTAAAAGGCAAGTCACAGAGTAAGTCTTGAAAAGCTTTCCATGTCATTTGCATTTATATCTGCCTTACTCTTTTCAACTTTTGCATAGTATTCCATCTTGTGGATATACCATCGTTTTTTTGGTGGTTGTTTTGTTTTTAAAATTTTTTTTTAAATTTCAAAATATTAAGGGGATACAGATGTTTTTGGTTGCATGGATTGCTTTTATAATGCTCGAGTCACGGCTGCGAGTGTGCCCATCACCCAAATGATGTTCACTGCACCTGTCAGGTAGGTCAGTTTTTAATCATCACCTCCATGTTTACCATGTATACTGTCTCTATTGCTTGCTAATACAAATAATACAGACACAGACTACTTTGTACAGATGTCTTTGGGTGCATGCATGAGAAAATCTTTCAGGGAGATTCTAGAATTTATATTGGTAGCTATGCCCCTTCTTATGTTAATTGATACTGCTAAATGGCCCTTCCAGATATTCCCATGAATAGTTTTGTTGCAGGTGTGTGGGTGCCCAAGAAAAAGCTCCTCTTCTTCCTTATCTGAATTCTGAAGTGACTGAGAAATGAGACAAAATTTGTGTGAAGCAGAGAGCAAAGACAGCCATGATTTTTTCTTCCTTCCTTGTACTCACGTGCCACTCTCCACATGAAAACATAGGGTCTAATTCCCCTCACCTGGAATCACAGCTGGCCTAGTGCGTAGCCTTCATGAAAAGACTGTGACGAAAGTGATGATCAGGGGCTTAGAATCTAGGATATAAAAAGCCTTGCAGATTCTTCTCAGATGTCTTGGAATCTTCACTCTTGGGAAATACCCATCCGGAGCAGAACTGCGATGCTGTAAGAAACCAAGTCACATGAGAGGGTATTCCGCTCAACATTCCTAGATAACCAAAGAGCCGAAAGCCATCATCTGATGACAAATCTACATGAGCCATTTTAGATGGCCAGCCCAGGTGAGGCTTCAAATGACTCCAACTCCAGCTGCTAGCTGACTACAGTTGGTGTGAGAAGCCCCAATAACAAATGTCCAAGTGGGCACTGTCAATACACAGAACTCTAATACATAAAAGTAGCTTTAAGTCACTAAGTCTAGAGATGTTTTATTACATAGCAATAGATAAATGGACTAATATGGTAGATAGAAGCAAAAATTCTACTTTATTACAGATAAATTGGTCTTAGATAAAATAGTTTATTTTTGCAGGTGTCTTGGTCTATTCAGGCTGTTATAACAAAAATACCATAAATTAGGTAGCTTATAAATAACACAAATTTATTTCTTATAGTCCTGTAGGCTGAGAAGTCCAAGATCAAGGCATCAGAAGATTTGGTATCTGGTGAGGACTTGTTTCTCATAGATGGTGACTTCTGGTTTTGTCTTCACATGGGAGAAGAGGCAAGGCAGCTCTCTAAGGCTTCTTTTATAAGGGCATTTATTAGAGTCAGGAAGGCTCCACCACTATGACTTAATCATATCTCCAAAGGCCCTGTCTCCTAATATCATACTTAATGGGGTTTGGATTTTAACATATGAATACTGGCGAGACACGAACATTCAGACCATAACAGCAGGCAAGTAAATTTTCTATACTGAATCCCAGAATGAGATATACGTCTTTTCTGGAATCTCTGCACTGGGGCAGCCTTTCCGGCTTTATCTCTCAACTACGGGGCCAGAAAATATCATGGACATGCAAAGTAGAAAGTCTGCTGATTTTGAACTATCTGCTATCAAAAGAGGGCAAGAAGAAAGAGGCCAAGTTGCATACTCTTGCTCAGTATTGTTTTCCAAATTTCCCATTCACGTTAATCATTTGCCTCATAGAAATAAATGAGCAAGAGGCAGAGAGAGATGTGTTATGCTAATAGGGCTTTCCCTACATGAAAAGAAATATCATAAGTGGAGAAAAGTATTTCCCTCCCAATAAGCATGTAAGAGTGTATTCATTTCTCCACAAGCTTGTCAACATTGGGCATGGTTAATCTTTAATTTTTTTTCCTGTACTGCAAACTGAAAAATTGTATATCTTTATTATATATCTTATTATATATCTTTAGATGTAATTATATGTATTATTATATTTTTATGTTATATATCTTTATATTTATGACTCCTTGTATCATTATTACTATTATTATTCACATGTCTTTATTATTGTCATTTGCATATTATTACAAAGATGAATTATACTTGTGTGTGCTAATTTCTCATGTTTTTCCTTTAGTATGAAATGATTGGTCATATTCTTTGCCCACTTCCCTTTAGGGTTTTTGTGTCTCTCTCTTATTGATTTGTAGAAGTTCTTTAAATGCTTAGTCTATTATGTAACTTGAAAACATTTTTCCTAGTTAAGTGTTTGATTTTCACTTTTAAAAATCTTACCTTAGTTTTAGCATTTTTATCTTAAATTATCAGAACTTCCACTAATGGATTTTGCTTTTCATATTTAACAATGAAGGCCTTTCTATTCCAAGATTATAAAGATATTCCTCTATTTTTGTGATGTTATAATAGCACTTGTGTGCTTATATGTTTACTTCATTTATAATTATATTTTTATGATGTCATAAAAACTTTATTATAATTATTCTCTAAATATTTATCTCACTGTCACAAGGACATTTATTGGCTAGTTTACAATTTCTCCCACTGATCTGGACATATAAGCCTTGCTGTGCAATAAATTCTGAACTTTCTATTCTGTTCTACTTCTCTTTTTGCCTAATTATGAATCAATAAAAAATCAACACATTCTTAGAGTAATATAGGTCCACTTTTTTTTTCCTTTTGTCATAGTATTGTTGCAGTTACTGGCTTCAATTTTCTGTAGATAATCCCATATTTTGGGTTTATCTGTTAGCTTCCTGGTGGTGTCATTTAACATATTTTTATATTCCTCATGTTTCCTATATGTGGAAGTGACCACTCTGAGCTTGATTAGACTCAAGTTCAATATTTTGGGCAAGAATGCTCCATAGTCTGCTTCATACTGCACCACACCCTGGAGTACAAAATTCCATATTGTCCCACTATGATTGGTGCTAAAATTGATCGATGAGTTCAAGTAGAACAGCTGAGTTTTACCATTATCTGTCTTGATAATAATAAGTTAAGGTAAGTTTTTACTAATTGTATATGTATTGATGGTCATTGCCTGAGCCAATGATTTCAACTGGGATTTCTAAATAAGGATTTTCCGATTCTATGGTTTCTTCCTTATTTATTAGCTGAACATCTTCTGTAGGTAAGAAATTTTTTTTACTACCAAGGGCTATTTGGTTTCTGTGCCATACAGTACCGTAAATGCAGGATAAGCAACTAATTCTTCTCCTTCAATGCCAGTCTCAGGGAAAGAAATTGGTAGTCCAACTGTCCAGTTACTTGCAATGGTGTCTAACATGGTTCTTTCTCTCTGTCTCTGTCTTTCTGTCTCTCTCTCTCCTCACCCCTTCTTTCCCTTTCTCTTATCATGAAATCTATTGGTTTTTAAATATTAAATGAGTTTTAACTTATTGCATTTACGATTCTTTTTGAAGTTCAAATTGCCATGTCTTTGGCCAGTGGGAGCCACGTCGTTGCCTGTTCTAGTGCTGTTTGACTTGAACTTGATAGTTCTCTTGCCTTGTGGCACAATAGAGTCTCATTCTTAATTTCTTGCCTTAGACGTGCATTTAACTTTATTACCACCCTCCTTCATGCTTAAACTTTTAGCATTTTTAAAATTTAAATCTCCTTGATTGGAGTATAATTAACATAATTAAAATGCATCCAGTTAAATGAGTTTTGACAAATGTATTTACCCATCAAATAACCACTGAAAACAAGGTATAGACCATTTCTGTCAGCCCCAAAAGTCCCCTACCTCTTTGCAATCAATGCCCACCAGTACTCCTGGTTCCAGGCAACCACTGATCAGCTTTCTGTCACTACAGATTGGATATTAGTTTTGCCTATTATAGAATTTCATCAGAATGAAATTTTATGGAATGTACTCTTCTGTGTCTGACATCTTTTTCTCAGAATAATGCTTTTGAGACTCATCTCTGTTGTTCCATGTAGCAGTGGTTCATTTACTTTTATGGCCAAGTAGTATTTCTTGCATGGATATACTGGAATTTTTTATTCATTCATTTGTTCATAGAAATTTGGGTTATTTTTAGTTTTTGACCATTATAAATAAAGCTTCTATGAATATTCATATACAAGTATTTGTGTAGAAAAAATGTTTTCCTTTTCCTTGGGTAAATACCTGGGAGTAGAAAATTACTGGGATAAAGGGGAAATATGGACTTAACTTTATGAGAAGCTGACACTCTGTTTTCCAAAGTAGTTCTATCACTTACCCGTCTAACCAACAATATTTGCATATCCCAGTTGCTCTACATCTTTGACAACCTTTGTTTTAATTTATATCACTTTTATGACTAATGACGTTGAGCACATTTTTATGGCTTCCTGGCTATTTGTACATTTTTTTGTGAAGAGCTTGTTCAACTTTTTCACATATTTTAAACTTTGGGTTGTTTGTCTTTTTATTGAGTTATGTAAGTCCTTTATATATTTTGGATAGAAGCCCCTTGTCAGATATATATATTGTAAATATTTTCTCTCAGTCTGGGGCTTCCTCTGAATTGCATTAATGGTATCTTTTGATGAGCAGAAGTTCTTCCTTTTTGATGAAGTCCAATTTGCTCTTCTGTATCTTGTCTAGAAAATATTTTTCTACTCTAAGTTCATAAAGATGTTCTCCATTTTTTGAAGTGATTTTATAGTTCCAACTTTGGTCTGTTATCCATTCTGAGTTAGTTTTTGCACATGCTATGTCATAAGGATTATTACTAACTTTTTTCCATTAAAAATGTCAGTTTCCTATTGCTTCTGTAACAAACCACCACAAACGTAGTTGCTTCAAACAGCACTAATTTATTATATTATAATTCTAGAGGTGAGAAGTCTGAAATGGGTTTTACTGGGTTAAAATCAACATGTTGGCAGTGTTGCATTCCTCCTGAAGGCTCTGGGGAAAAATGCATTTCTTTCCTTTCTGTAGATGTTAGAGGTGCCCACATCCCTTGGCTGATGGCTGCACATCACTCCTGCCTCCTCTTCCTTAGTTACTTCTCCTTCTCTTGCCCCTTTATAAGGACCTTGGTGATTACATTGGACCCACCTGGATAATCCAGGATCATCTCCCCATCTCAAAATACCTAATCCAACCACATCAGCAAGTCTTTTTTCTCATATAAGGTCACAGATTCCCACGTTTGGGGTGTGAGGATGTGGACATCCTTGGGGGGTCATTTTCCTGCCAGCCCCACTTGTGTTCCAGGTGAAGGTTGGCATGAACTCCTGAAAACTACTCTTGAGAAAGTGAAGCTGCTGGCATTTCTGCTCCACTTCATTGATCAGGATGTATCTGAAGTTTGCAGGCACAGACAAGTTAAGGGTCCAGTGGGTTTTGGTGCATTAACATGTTTAATTCTGCCCAGCAGAAACGTGTTTCATTTCAGAGATGAAAAGGATTCCCGTAAGCTTATTCAGCAAGTGGGGGCTGGATTGGGCCAGCTGGTGTGAACACTCACCCACTTGTTCTCACTTACTCTAACTTTTTTCCATTATTTTATTTTGTCCTTAAGAAGTTTAAATACTTTTGATTTAATGACAAATAACTCTACCCTGAAAATAACTCCAGAACTCCTTTTAGAACAGCTAAAATATTTTCATTATCCATCTTCTCATATAAATGATATATGCAGCCAGTGGACACTGGGACAAAGGAAGCCCGAGGTTGTTGGGCTCAATTCACACCACAAACAAGGGTCTTAAAGTTGTACCAAATGCTCTGCAGTCACATTTTATTTAAGATGTAACACAAACAACTAGAGTGTATAGAACACATTTGCATCTTTTGCTTAACCAATCTCTTATTAAATATGATTTGTCATATAATCATGAAGTAATGTGAGATTCCCATAACAAAAACATAATATTCTATATGCTAACTTGTCCTAAAACGCATAAGATTTCAAAGAGTTTTCATGTTAAAATATTAGAGGGAAACATGTTGAATTAAAATATGATATTGCTAGTATCATAATGTTATTTTTCCTGACTTCTTATTAAAATAAAATATATGTGCACATATTTATCTTCTGAATGATATAAAAAATGAAAATTATGTTCTTTGTCTAGTAGAAAACTGGTTATTTTGTAAATGTTTTTCTGTATGACCAAACATTTGACAATGCTATCTTGTTGCTTCACCTTCCCAAGGAGTGTTGTTTTCTTCTGCAAAAAACTGGCTCACAAACCCCACGTCTATGTTTTAGCCTTGGGAGTGGACAAGTGAAGGTGGAAGGCAACCACACTCTGAGGCCTTAACTTAGAACTTGCACCTGTAATTTAGGATACGTCCTACCGGTCAACATGTTTTTCACATGACCAGAACAACCTGCTAAGGAAGCTGTGACAGGTGGTCTTCAGTGGGGCAACCATGTGCACACCTAAACCCTAGGGGAGCTATTATTTAAAAGAGAGAGATAAACTACATATATAGTATGTTAGGCATTATTCTAGAGGAAAAGGTAAAATACTTTATTTAGAGATCGCACTATAAGTGGAAATAGTGGAACATACGTTAAAAAATTGTTCATCATTCATTTCCTTCCTTCCTTCCTGCTCTCCATATTAAGCATTACCCCAGACACTATTGTAAATACAGGGGTAGGGATGAGGGATGATGCTATGGTCTAAATGTGTCTCCCCAAAATTCATATGTTGAAATTCTATCCCCCAAAGTGATCGTGTAGGAGGTGGGTTCTTTGAAAGTACTTAGATCATGAGGGCAGATCTCTTATGAATGGAATTAGTGCTTTTATAAAAGAGACCCTAGAGAGGTCTTACATCCCTTCCACTATGTGAGGACACAGCAGGAAGGTCATCTATGAACCAGAAAGCAGCCCTCACCAGACACTGTACCTGGCACCTCGATCTTGGGCTTTCCAGCCTCCAGAACTGTGAGAAATAACTTTCTGTTGTTTATAAGTCATTCAGTCCATGGTATTTTGTTGTAGCAGCCTGAGCAGACTGAGACAAGTAGTAAAAGAGGAAAAAAAAAGAAAACTTGCCCTTATATATCTAACCATCTAGGTGTCATGGTGGTTCTAAACCTTGACATCATATTAGAATTACCTGGAGAAGTTTTAAAAGTTAAGATGCCCAGGATGTAACCAAATGAATTTCATGGGACTCTGGGCTTGGGTCCCAGGCTCCAGAAGATTTGACAGCTCCGCACGTGTGCCCACATACAGCCAAACTGAGGACCCCTGACATGGAGATCAGTTTGTCTCTCTGCACCTGGGCTGCACTTCCCATCTCTTCACAGCGAAGGCAGGTGATCTAAGACTGTGGCCCATGGACGGTCACTGCCTAGTTGAAACTCTAGTTTCTAGAGTTTTCTCCAAAACTCTGGTTTTTGGATCCTCTTAGCATCAAAATTCTTAAAATGGTAACAGTTCCTGCATGATTTGTCCCTTGCCTTTCTTTCTAGCTTCACTGCAGACAGCTTTCCCCTTGGGATCTCCCTTGACATCCTGTGTCCTGTTTTCGGTTCCTTCAATGCTGGCTTTCTCCTTCAGGCTGTATCAAGTTAAGATGAGGTCATTAGGGTGGACCCTAATCCAATATTACCAGTGTCTTTACAGGAAGATGGCTATTCAAAGACACAGGGACACAGGAGACTGCCATGTAATGACAGGCAGACGCAGGGAGAGTATGTAAGGTCTTTACCACCAGCTCACACCCCACTACCTACCTCCACCCAGGTAACTCCTACTCACAGGCTCTTGTACCAGATTTCCACTCACAGGGCGATATCTCTTTGCTCATTCTCCAGACTGGACCAGTTCTCTTGTTATAATCTCTTAGGGCACCTTGAACTTTCTTTTCACAGCGTTTATGATGGTTTCAATTAGATACTTGGCAAGATAATTATTTAGTTTATATCTACCCTGGTTAATAGACTATGCAAGCTCTGTGAAGGCAGGCAACCCTTTCATTTTACTCATTATTAAATCTCAAATACCTAGAAAGTTGACATTTGCATAATAAGCATTAATTTTATTTGTTTCTTGAGTGAATGAAGTGGGCAGGAGGCTGATCTAAGAAGGTCTGGCAGAGTGTTTACCAACTTGAAGGATAATGCAGAGGACGTTACAATGGAGAGAGAGAGGCGGGCACTGAAGCTGAATGTGTGGAATCAAGCCCGGGTGACTCAAGGAATGGTCATGTCATTAACAGAAATTGGGATGTCAGGGAAGGTAATTGCAATTTAACCAACATGTACAATGGTCACTTTACTGGAAAATCAGGAGTGAATTCCCATCACATTCAAAACAGATGTATAAGACATAGAATAAGAGATAAACAAGAGTGGTAATTGGAACTCACAGATAAATGTGGAATTTTAATACAAAATACTATTGGTTCCAGCATTTCCTGGTCCTTAGAGATGACACAGGGGAACCAAAGAGAGGCCGGGGAGAGCTGAACCTCTTCGTGTCCCTTTATCAGACACATTGTACCACCAGGTTTATCTTGCCAGGATTCTCCTTAGGTCGATGGAGGACACCTGTGAGGTAGCCGCCTTCACCTCCACCCTGGTGTTTGGTGTTATTTGCACCTACTTGATGTTCCCTCATTTGCAGGCAGAATCCAAGAAAGAGGAAATAAGGACATAGATTTTCAGACTTTTCTTTCTTCCTATCTCTTGCTTTTTGGTCTTTCTATCATACTTGCCCCAACTACATACCGTAGACTAGGTCACTTAACACAACAGAAATTTGTTCTCTCACAGTTCTGGAGGCCAAAAGTCCAAAATCAAGGCATCAGCAGGGTCATGTTCCCTCTGAAATCTGAAAGGGAGATTTTGTCCTTGTCTCTTCTAGCCTCTGTGTCTGTGAGCAATTCCTGGTGTTCCTTGGTTTGTAGATACGTCAGTCCAATCTCTGCCTCCACCATCACATGATGCTCTCCTTGTGTCTGTGTGTCATTACATGGCATTCTCCCTTGTCCCTGTGTCTTTGAATGGCCTCCTTCTTGTAAAGACACTGGTATTATTGAATTAGGGCCCACCCTAATGATCTCATCTTAACTTGATTCCATCTGCAGAGACCCTATTTTTAATAAGGTCACATTCACAGGTAATGGGGGTGAGGACTTCTAAATATCTTTTAAGTTAGCACAATTCAACCCTTAACAGTATTCACATCATATCCTTTGATTGTGAAACGGCTGATTTCCTGTCCTTGCTGTTGTATATGGAAGGATCTCTCTTTCAGGTTTCTGAAGAACACATGAAAATGGATCCCTTGGAATTAGTTGTTCATAGGCCAAAGGAGGTGAAATAAGGATGTGGAAAACTTGCTGTCAAGACCATAGCCTGGCTTGGAGGGCCTTTGTCTTAATGCCAATCCTATTTGTGCATGTAAAAAGCTGTCTATCAACTTGCTCCTCTGCATTCTGTCTGGGACAGGTTTTCATGTTTGTCCCTAAAAAAATGCAAGCTAGCAAAGACAAAGCTCATGTACCCAGAAAGGCAAAAGAATAAAAATCCCATTAATAATGTAATGATTAATATCTAAATAAACATTACTAGATTACTATTGAATAATCTCAACTCTACACTCCTATGAGACCTGGTTCAGTTTTCAAGTAACCCAGTGTGTGAGTTCAGGATTTGGGTGATTCTATGAATGATAATTTCATTCATCATAGCTGACTTTGGGGCCCAGATCCTAAGCTGTTTCCATCTGAAAAACTGGAGATTGGTTTCTACTATAGGAATAAAGATATAAGAGTCTTTCTGTCTGAGGTAGTCTCTCCTCATCCTTCAAGGTCTTCTCTTCCTGGTCTGGGATGCTCACTGCTCTGTCCACTGCAGACAGGCTCTGTGTCCTTACAGCACCAAGGCATCTGCTCCATTAGGGAAAACAAAACAAAACAAAACAAAAGCATCACACCAGCTGCTCACAATTTGTTGACCCAACAACTAATTGGATGGTCAGAATATATCACTTTTAATTTAGCTGTGCTCTCCTTGGTAGAAGTAGTCACAGCTCAGTGGGAAGAAGGACAATAGAAATAGAAAGATGTGAGAGGAGGAATTGCATATCAGACAGCCTTTGACCAGAGGGGAATTAAGCATTTTTAATTTTAGCAAATTTGGTGAACTTTGAATACCATTTGCAAATGACATAGATTATGGAAAATACTTGTTCAGTTTCATGTACTTTGTTTTTGAAGCAGAAACACTCCCAAGGAAAACAGCTCCCATATGTTCTCACTTTCAAAATTGTGGAATAATTAGTACACTTTAACGAGTCAGTAGATCTGTCTTCCATGTGAGCACCATACGGTACACACAGTAAATTGATAGCTTTCAAGTGTCTCTGGCAAGGCCTGACATGGAATTGGAGTTCAGGTGGGTGGGAGGCTTTGACAATGGGAAATTATTTATTCTTCCTTAATTAGGTGGCTGCATTTTGCATGTGCATTGGTTTGTTTTAGATCATAATAAACAGCTCATTACCAAGCTTTTCCATAAATACCCCCAAAGAACACAGTGAATGTGTCAGAAGGAAATAAATATTTACTGCATCAACTGACAGTCTTGCTCATGAATATATGCCAACCTCATGTTTGTATTTATTATTTTAACTTTTATTTTTTTTCAATGCTGCCTAAGATGTCTGCTTTTTCCTATGTATCAACTTTATTTTATATTAACTTCTAAATATTCTCTTCCTTATCATTGAATATCTTGGACCTTATTTCATGAGCATAGAAGACTCATAGAGGTGGAAATTGCCAAGGATATTTTTAAATAAAAATAAACACACAAACAAAACCCTATTTTATTGGTAAGGCCCATTTGTCATAGTCTATAAGTCTCATTTGTTAGCCCAATTTTGAGTGTAGGCAGGGCAGGGATCATTTTCCTCATTATGCATGAGGATGCTGAAGCTAAGTCCATTCATTCATTTTTTTCTTTTTTCTCACTGCACCAGGCATTAAATAGAGGCCTTATCATGTCTCCGTTGAGCTCACCAGCATAAAATAAACAAGCATCTGGCTTTAGGGATGTGCACAAAAAAAGGGAAACCTTGTCTAATTTGGGGGTCAAGGAAAAAGGCATTCAAAATGAGACAAAGAAGGAAAAGAGGTGAGCAGGTACAGGAAGATGGGCTGGGGGAGAGAGGATAATGTCAAGGGGAGGAGGTGAGAGCATGTTCAAAAGACAGGGGAGACAAGAAAGAGTTAACCAAGGAGATGTCAGGAACAAACTTCGGCTGGAAACGGGTGAGAGAAGGTTGAGGTACGTTGAAGAAATAAGCGAAATGAAAAATTTAAGACTTTGGAATGAGCAAAAGAGATCTGTGGATATCCTTTCTATGGAATGAGGGAGCCACTGGGGACTATCTGATTCTATCAGGTTGTGAGCTTTTGTCTTGGATTAGACTGTCCTACAACTCTGTAAAGATAGAAGTTAAGTTGTACCAAACTGATAACAATGCAAATAATTTTGCCTAGATAAAAGCAAATTGTGGCCGCTTAAATGCAATTGCCCTGTGGAAAGACAGGTTGTTGCAAAGCCACGTCAATATTCTTTTACTACATGTAAATTTGTGGATCTTTGGCTTCTCCTCTAAAGAGGCTGCAACATCTTTTCACTTACCTTCTTTTTTTTTTTTATTTCAGAATATTATGGGGGTACAACACTTTGGCTATATATATTGCCCATGCACTGCCCAAGTCAGAGCTACAATCGTGGTCATCCCCCAAACTGTGCTCCGCATCCATTCAGTGAGAATTTTCCCATCCCCTCCACCCCCCTCCCGCCTGCCCGACCCCTGATGAATATTATTGCCACATGTGATGTAAGTGTTGATCAGTTAGTATCAATTTGATGGTGAGTACCAGTGGTGCTTGTTTTTCCATTCCTGTGACACTTCGCTTCGAAGAATGGGCTCTAGCTCCAACCAGGATAATACCAGATGTGTTAATTCACCATTGCTTTTTATTGCTGAATAATACTCCATGGTATACATATACCACATTTTATTAATCCACTCGCGTATTGATGGGCACCTGGGTTGTTTCCACATCTTTGCAATTGTGAGTTTTGCTGCTATAAACATTCGCGAGCAGATGTCTTTATTATAGAAAGTCTTTTTTTCCTTTGGGTAAATACCAAGTAGTGGGATTGCTGGGTCCAATGGTAATTCTACTTTTAATTCTTGGAGCCATCTCCATATTACTTTCAGTTTTGACACACGTTCATTTGATGCCTGTACACCAAATAATTTCAGTTCCCGTCAGCAATTTAGTTCAGGCTTTGTGTACAAAACAGGAGGTCCCACACCCATTTCCTCTTCTTCCTTGGTCTTTGTGGAGTAGCTAATAGTTCACTGTGCATATATTATTTTATCCTTAAATGCTGGGCAAATGTTATCCTATAAATAGGTGGTTTTGGTTGACTATACAGTATTTCTTTGGTCATGTTCTATTATCCACATTAATGTGCATGTTCTCTTCTCACTGTTGCATCTGACCAGCAAACACACACACGACTGTGTTCTGCAAAGGATTGGTATTCTATGGAGAAGCCTCAGTGGCAGCTTTGAGATGTAAAACATTCAATGAATAGGACCCAGGTCTTTACCGTGGCATAAGTGATACAAGTAGCAATTGCTATAGGTGTTCATCTGAAGCAGTTGTTCTTGAAGGTTGGTGTTGTCAGCTGTTGTAGTCCCTTTGGGCTGCTAAAACAAAATACCTTAGACTGAGTAATTTATAAGTAACAGAAATTTATTGCTAAAAATTCTAAAGGCTGAAAGTCCAAGATCAAGCCACCAAAAGAGTCAATGTCTGGTAAGGGCCTGTTCCTCATGTGTGGCACCTTCTATGTGCCTCACATGGCAGGAGGGTAAGGAAGCTCTCTGGGTCTTCTTTTATAAGGGCAGTAATTCCATTCATAAGGGCAGAGCCTTGATGACCTAATCACCTCCCAAAGGCACAACCTTCTAATGCCATCACCTTGGTGATTAGGTTTCAACAAAATTAAGGGCCAAGTGCATAGGGACACTTTCCTTACAAGGAAGGTGGAGCTGTAATTATCTTGTTTCTGTTACAGCCAAGAGAATGAAGAGATGAAGAGGAAATAATTGAAAGAAGAGTGGGGGACACAGAGTTAACAGTTTTTAACAGATATCATTTATGGATTGATCCTTATATGCCAGGCTTAATCATCTGAAATAGGCTATTATCCTCATCCTGTGGCTCCAAAATATGGTGGGATCAGAGCAGTTTTGGACTTGTTCAAGATGATAGATAGTGTGGAGTATAGATGGAAGTAAGCCCAGAGCTGTCTGATTCCCAGGCTTCTCCTTGCCTTCCTCAATATTTAGCTTTGTTGCCTTCTCTATGGAGTTTATTCTACAATTAGCCCAGCCATCTCTCTGAAGGCCTGACTGCTGCAGGTAAAGAATCAGCAGCAGCTGAGTAGGCCTGAGCAGCTATAGACACTCCTCCTCCCAAATTATTTTAACTGTCTTGATTTGAGCTTCACCAATCATCCTCTACAGGCTGTAGAGGATAACAATTGGAAACTCAGCAAAATGCTTTTCACCTGTTTCACAATGATGACTGTTTACCAGAAGAGCATGTGAAAAGGAAGATCATAGAGGAGACTCCAGGCAGAGAAAGCATACTGTTTAGGGAATATGGTTCCAACACCTGGGATGACTGTAATCTGGCAAGAAGGGCAAAATGGGAACTTTTGCCATGGGGAATCTTTGCTCCTATTTTCTCAAAATCATCACAAGAAAGGTTCACCCAGTGGTAGAGGAAGGTGGATACAAAAATCTAGGCCAGCATTAATATGGTAACCATTAGCCACATGTGGATACTTAAATTTAAATTCATTATGCAGTAACACTAGTCACATTTCAAGTGCTCAGTAGCCACCTGTAGCTAGTAGCTACCTCATTGGATAGCACAGACATAGAAAATTACATCATTGCAGAAAGGCATACTGGAAAAAGCTTGTCTAGAGCATAAAGTAGTGAAAATAAGGAAAGCCATTGATGAAAATGCTGGGCTAATTAGCAGAATGATCATTTTTTGTTTATTTGTTTGTTTTTAGTTTTCTTTGTTTCAAAATATTAATTAAGGGGATACAAGTGTTTTTGTTACATGGATAGCTTGTATAATGCTTAAGTCAGGGATTTTGGCATGCCCATCACCATAATAGTGTTTGTTGTACCCAATAGGTAAATTTTTAATCCCTCACCCACGTTCCCACCCACCTGCCTTCTTGGTTTCTCATTTTTTTTTTTATATCATTTTATGCCCATGTTTGCCCATCTATTAGCTCCCACTTATCAGTGGGAACACATGGTGTTTGGTTTTCCATTCCTAAGAAACTTCACTTAGGATAATGGTCTCCAGTTTCATCCAAGTTCCTGCAAAAGACATTATTCCATTCCTTTTTATGGCTGAGTAGTACTCCATGATATATATGAGGTCTGTCCAGAAAGTATCCAGCCATTTTTTAATATATATATCATATTAACAGTGGCTGGATGCTTTCCAGGCAGACCTCATGTATACTACATTTTCTTTATCCACTTGTGAATTGAAGGGCACTTACGTTGATTCCACATCTTTGCAGTTGTGAACTGTGCTGTGATAAACATTCCAGTGCAGGTGTCTTTTAGATAAAATGACTTCATTTCCTTTGGGTAGATACCCAGCAGTGGGATTGCTGGATCAAATGGTAGGTCTACATTTATTTCTTTGAGGAATCTCCATACAGTTTTCCATAGAGGTTGTATTAACTTGCAGTCCCACCAACAGTGTATAAGTGTTCCTTTCTCTCTGCATCCATGCCAGCATCTATTGTTTTTTGACTTTTGATGATGACCATTCTGATATGTGTAAGGTGGTATCTCATTGTGGTTTTAATTTGCATTTCCCTGATGATTGGTGATGTTGCACATTTTTTCATGTTTCTTGACCATTTGTCTATCTTCTTTTGAAAAACTTCTATTTATGTCTTTTGCCCACATTTTGATGATGATTTTTTTTTTTGCTGATTTGTTTGAGTTCTTTGTAGATTCTGGATATCAGTCCTTTGTCAGATATATAGTTTATGAATATTGTCTCCCATTCTATAGGTTGTGTATTCACTCTGTTGATTATTTCCTTTGCTGTGCAGAAGATTGGTATCTATCCTATGGAAAATATTCCATAACATTGAGAAGGAGAAATCCTCTCTAACTCATTCTATGAAGCCGGTATCACACTGAAACCAAAGCCAAGAAAGGATACAACAACAACAACAAAAAGAAAACTACAGACCAATATCCCCCATGAACATAGATGCAAAGACCCTCAACAAAATGCTAGCAAACTGAATTCGACAGCACATCAAAAAGATAATCCACCATGATCAAGTGGGTTTCACCCCAGGGATGCAAGGATGGTTTAAAATAAGCAAATCAATAAATGTGATTCACCACATAACCAAAAACAAAAACAAAGACCGCATGATCATCTCAATAGACACAGGAAAAACATTTGATAAAATCCAGCACCCTTCATGGTAAAAACCCTCAACAAACTAGGCATAGAAGGAACATGCCTCAAAATTATAAAAGCCATGTATGACAAACCCACAGCCAACATCATACTGAATGGGGAAAAGTTGAAAAGATTCCCTCTAAGAACTAGAACAATAAAGGGTGCCCACTGTCACTCACTTCTATTTAACATAGTATTGAAAATGCTAGCCAGAACAGTGAGGCAAGAGAAGGATATAAACGGCATCCAAATTGGGAAAGAGGAGGTCAAACTACCCCTGTTTGCTGATGATCTGATCTTATATCTAGAATAGCCTAAAGACTCCACAAAAGGACTCCTGAAATTAATAAATAAATTCAGAAAAGCCTCAGGTTACAAAATTAATATACACAAATCAGTAGCTTTTCTATATACTAATAACAGTCAAGCAGAGAGTCAAATAAAGGACTCAATACCATAGCAACAAAGAAAATAAAATACCTAGGAATATACTTAACAAAGGAGGTTAAAGATCTTGACAAGGATAACTGCAAAACACTGAAAGAAATCATACATGACACAAACAAATGGAAAAATATTCCCTGCTCATGGATTGATGGAACCAACATTGTTAAAATGACCATACTGCCTAAAGTGATTTACACATTCAATGTAATTCCCATCAAAATACCAGCATCATATTTCACAGATCTAGAAAAAATAATCCTAAGCTTCATTTGGAACCAAAAAAGAACCTGAATAGCCAAAGCAACCTTAAGTAAAAAGAACAAATCTGGAGGGATCACATTACCTGACTTCAAATTATACCACAAGGCTATAGCAACCAAAACAGCATGGTAATGCAGTAAAAGTAGACACATAGAACATGGAACAGAATAGAGAACCCAGAAGTAAAACCATCTACCTACAACCAAATGATCTTTGACAAAGTAGACAACAAAATACACTGGGTAAAAGAAGCCCTATTCAATAAATGGTGCTGGGAAAATTGGATAGCCACATGCAGAAGAATGAAACAGGACTCCTATCTCTGGCCACATACAAAAATTAATTCAAGATGGATTAAAGACTTAGATGTAAGTCATGAAACCATAAAAATTCTAGAAGAAAATGTAGGAAAAAGTCTTTTAGACATTGGCCTAGGCAAATAATTTATGACTAAGACTGCAAAGGCAAATATAGCAACAACAAAATGAAATAAATGCAACAGAATGATCCTTTGTAAGACAATGTTAGTATTAAAACTGAAAGTCATATAACTGTTCCACCTCACACATCCATTAAATGATGTGTGAATGTGTGAAACAGCAATTTCTACCCATATTTTAAAAATTGTGGCAAATTACTCATAATATAAAATCTACCATCTTAACCATTTTAAGTGTACAGTCTAGTACTATTAAGTTTATTCACATTTATTGTACAACCAATCTCTGGAGCTTTTTAATCTTGCAAAATTGAAACTCTATACCCATTAAGCAACTGCCCCTTTCCCCCTCCCACCAGCATCTGGCAACCACCATTGTACTTTCTGTTTCTATGAATTTGACTATTCTAGACACCTTGTAATAGTGGAAAAATGCAATATCTGTCCTTTTGTGACTCATTTGTTTCATTCACTTAGGATAATGCCTTCAAGGTTCACCCATGTTTAAATGTGTCCAAGTTTCCTTCCTTTTTAATGATAAATAATCCATTGTTTATATGTATACTACAATTTTTTTATCCCTTTATCAGTTGATGGACAGATGGGTTGCTTCCACATTTGGTGATTGCAAATAATGCTGCTGTGAATATGAGTACACAAGTATCTCTTTGAGACAATATTTCAATTCTTTTGACTATATACCCAGTAGTGTAATTGTTAGATCATATAGTAATTTTTAAAATAAATTTAAAAAATTTTTTTGTGGAACCACCATACTGTTTTTCAGAGCAGCTGTACAGTTTTACATTCTGACCAACAAGGCATAAGGGTTCCAATTTCTCTGCTTCATCACCAAAACTTGTTATTTTCTGTTTATTTTATTGTATTTTTTATAGGTGTGGGAATATCCACCTGTTTTTAAAGGATACTTCATTTCCATAGATGTGGACACTACTGGATACTATTATGAGAGGAAACTTTCTTTATTACATTTTTGGTTGAAATAAATATACATTTACTATAGAATATTGAGAAAATGGGGAGACTTAGAAAGAGAGTGAAAAATTAGCAATAGTCTTAACTCTTAGAGATAGCCACTGCTGATATCTTGATGTACATTGAAATATACAGAGATATTTTAGTTTTCTAAATGGGATCTATATTACATGCACTGCCTCATAATTTGATTTTTTTGTTTAATAATACTTCTTGAAAATTTCAATGTCATTAAATAAGTGTTTTATAATAAATGGGTGATACTTAATCATATGGATATAACATACTTTATTTAATTTACCCCTTAATTTTGAATGTATAGATTTTTAAAATTTATTTGCTATTATAACAACATTGTAATGAATTCTTTTAAACATAAACTGCTACATAACTGTATGAAAATTTTCTAGGACAAATTTTTGAATGTTTTTGGTCACAAGGGTTATGAATACTTTTTTCCAAAAAAAAATCTTTACTTTTTTAAGAATAATGTATATGCAGAAATTTAAGATAATTACAATTGCACATGTAATGAATTATACAAAAGTGAACACATCAGCATAACCAATGCTTTTTTTTTCAACCAGTCTTTTCAACAAAATTTTTTGATTTTCAGCTGATTCAGGTTAAGTTCCCTAGAAGTAGATACCAAGACGAGAATTTTTGTGCAAGTGAGTTATTAAGGAAATGCTCCCAGAAGAGATGGTCAAGGGAGTGGGAGAAGCAGGACAGGGGAGGTGAGGAAGGGTATCATCACAGTGAGACACCCCCACAGGGTAGCGTCAGTTTGACATTGTAGGAAAACTCAGGAGTAGGGTATGCCTCAGTGTTGCCCCACCCCACACCTTGGGGGCCTGGTTTCCTTGCCCCCAGTGATAGTCAGTGGTAATGGCCCCATGGTGAAAGAAAACACAAACTCTCAGACCCTTTTGGCTCTCTGTGCCTTTGGAGAAAGGCGTGAAAAGGAAAGTTTATCCATGAAGATGCCAAAGGTACTAGCCATTGGAAGTCCCTTAGAGGCAGAGGTGGAGATGGTTGGGGCTGGAGACAGGTGCACAGGAATGGTAAAAAGGATCTAGAGCCTTTACAGTATCCACTACACCTGCATGCCAGAAGCCTCCCTCCTGCCCAGAGGAAGTCATTACTCTGAGTTTTAACACCACAGATCAATGTTACATATTTTTGAACTTTATATAATAGAATTATACAGACAGTACTGTTTTGTGTCTGTCTTTATTTATCATGATGTCTGTGAGACCCGGCCAAGTTGTTGCACATAGCCATAAAGTGCAGGTTTTCATTGTGTTATAGGATTCCATTGTTTAAACATACTACCACTCATTTATTCAATTTACAGTTCTTGGACATCTGAGTTTGTTATTGAATGATGCTGCTAGGAACATTATTGTCTGTAGCTCTCATTTCTGAGAAGAGGAATTGCTGGGTCATGGGGTAGGCAATACTTGGTTTTAGTGAGCATGACTGGAAGTAGCTTTCCAAAGTGGTTATATCAGTTTAAATACCTACCAAAAATTTACGAGAATTTTACTTTCTATCCTCATCATAGTTAGTATTGTCAGTATTTTAAAATTTTAGCCATCTTGGAGGACACATAGTGGTCTCTCATTTTGGTTTAAAATTGCATTTCTTAAAAAAAGATGTGAACACCTTTTCATATGTTTATTGGTTATTTGGATATTCTCATTTGTAGAGTGGCTATTTGTAACTGTTGCTCATTTTAAAATTGAGTCTTCTATCTTTTTCTTACTGATTATTAAAATTTAAATATATATATAAATTGTATATATTTATATATAAATACACTAATATAAATAAATATATATATTTGTACACGCATATTCTGAATATGAGTCTTTTGTTGGTTATAGGTATTGCAAATATTTTCTACTTTCTGACTGACATTTATGTTTTCTTAATGGTGTTTATTGTTGAACAGAAGTTCCTAATTTCAGTGTAGTCTAGCTGACCCATCCTTTTCTTTTGGTTAATGCTTTTTGTGTCTATGTAAAACCCTTTGTCTACTTCAAGGTCATGGGAATATTATTCAGTGATATTTTCTAGAAGATTGATTGTTTACCTGGGATTCATGTGTTTTTGAGTGTATAATATAAAGTAGGGATAAAGTTTCATTTTCTTTCCATATGGATATTTACTTGACCCAGCACAATTTATTGAAAGTTCTCCCTGTACTGTTCTACAGCTCTACCTGGGTCATAGATTGAATGTTCCTGTCTGTGTGGACCTGCTTCCATTCTAACTGGTCTGTCTTTGTGCCACACATACTCTTTCTCATTCACTGTATCTTTATAATAAACATTGCTATCCAACAGCTAATTCCTACAACTTTGTTCTTTGATAAAGGGAATAAACTCTACATAAGGAACAACCAACCAACAGGCCCCAAAAAACAGAATCCTATATGTCACACACTCCAAAATTTAAAAACTCAAGTAACAAAAACTATCCTTTATGTCTTGTTTCCTCCCTGCCAACCCCCTTGGATTTCCCATAGGACTTCTGTGGTCTCCTTTTCAGATACGTACCAGCCTCCCATTCTGGTGGGTACCTTATCTTGTTTACTGTGACTCCCCTAGTGTTAAAGACCTATATTTGAATCTATTTTCCTATATATACCTTGCATTACTTACTGCTCTTTGTTTTCAAAATTTATGTTTGAAGAATGTTTCATAAATCTATCATCAGACTTTTGAAGTGTGTGTCCTGTGAGCTCAGGGTCTCCCTCTGAAATGGATCTTCAGACTAATTCTGAAGTGGGATGTGTTTGTTTTGGGGAGGTCATGGGGAGACATAGGATCCTGGGTGGTGCTCATGAATAAAACACAACCTGAGGGAAAGGGGAGGGCTAACAACTGAAGCAAAGTCATTCCTGGCTTCTGGCTGGTGCATTTTCCTCATTTCTTCCACATGCAGGTAAGTTAGTGAACAATAAAGCCACATTTTAACGTATCTCTGCTGTAGTCTTATTTTTACACAAAAAATGGGTGTATTCTTGAATTCCAAGAGTAATGGGAAAGGGCTACAAAGTGAAAATGGAGTGCACATATGGTAGGACACTTTGATGTCTCAGTTTGTTTCTCCATTCTCCTCACCTCTCCTCTGCCACCTGGGGATTCTACGGCAAAGCTCTATCTCTGAGTGATTTACAGTTCAATAAGGCTTTTGCTCTTTTACGTGGGAAGCATAGACTGAGTCTCACTACTTGGCTTTCTGTCTTCTGTATGACCCTAATACCCCCTCTTTCAAAAGAATATTTTTCTTTGAGTGTGCTCCATTTTGATCCCTAGACTGTTCGGAATCTTTGAGTTAGTAAGGAGTCCTACACCTGCTCATAGTTTTTGTTAAACTATGATGGCACCCTACCTATAAAATGCATTACGGGATAAAGGTAGTACCCCATAGATGGCTCCAAATGACAGTTTCCCCTTCATGGCTCCCGAATCATGGAAAAATCATTCTCTTGCCAAATGGAGACAAGGTATATGAAGGGAGATGAGGCTTACAAAAGAATGATAAGATTTTTTATTGCCTCCCTCATAGCCTGCCCAGAGGTTTCCAAACCTCATTTAGAAACTGAAGAAACTTTCTACAAATACTTGTAAAAGTTTCCCAAAAGAAGACTAAACCCTCACATCTTTGAGAAGGTGCAGACTTTTATTTACCCACCAGTCCAGGTTTGGAAAATAGTAACTGCTAAAGCATCCAGAGCACTCAAGTAAAAAAGTGTCCAAATAAACCTCAGCCACCTCCACGTTTTTCTGGTGTATTTTAAACCACCAATGTAGCAAGTGCTTACACCTCTGTATTTTCTTCCACTAAGTATGGCAGACTCTCCTCTATGAAATTGTCTGTGTTGGTACAAGACTAAGACTTTGTAATATCTCATCACTAATGTCTCTAAACCCTTAAGAGTGCTCATTCTGGAAATCACAACCAGTGATTTCTCTTCTACCTACAATAAATGGGCCGAAGCCTTCTCCCCAGGATGAGTGATTTTACTGAAATTGATTTCTCTCTTGTTTAGACATTAGTTTTTTTTTATTTTGAAATAGTTTGTCTCGTAAGAAGTGAATAAAAACAGAACAGAGTTCCTATGTACTTTTCACTCAGCTTCCCCCAAATGTTAATATTCTAAAAAAATTATGGTACATTGTTGCTATAGCTTGAATACTGGTGTACCTCTCCCTTACAAAAACTTATATGTTGAAACCTAATACTCAATGTTATAGTATTAAGAGGTGGGGCCTTTTGAGAAGTGATTAAATCATGATAACTCCATCTTCATGACTGGGACTAGTGGCCTTACAAAAGGTGTTAAAAGGAGCCGTCTACTCTCTTCTACCACGTGAGGACACAGAAGGTACCATCTATGAGGAGTAAGCCCTCACCAGACACTGAATTTGCTGGCACCTTGATCTTGGACTTCCCAGCCTCCAGAACTGTGAGCAATAAATTTCTGTTGTTTATAAATTACCCATTCTAAGGTATTTGGGTATTTGTTATAAAAGTTCAAACTGACTAAGACAATTATCTAAACCAGGAAATTGGCATTGGTTCAATGATATTAACTCAAGCACAGATCTTATTCAGACTTCACAAGCTTTACAGGCACAATTTTTATGTTTATTTTTGGTATATCATTCTATGAAATTTCATAGCATGTAGATTCATACAACCATCACCACAATCTGGATACAGATCTGTCCCATCACCACAAAGAAACTCCTTCATTGTGAACCTTACCTTTTAAAAACTGCAATTGGAAATAGATCAAATTTGAGTAACTTTCTTTGCTTAGAGTAAATTTTTATAAATTTTTAATGGAGGAAGAATTACTAGATTTTAAAAGTGTTTCAGTTTATCAAGAATCATTTAGGAGAGAATAACATATAAATATGTATAACTGTAAGAGATTTGTTCTGGTTATTTATTATATAATTATAAGCAGCAGCATTCTGGCTATCTATTGCTGCACAATAAACCATCCTAAAATTTAGTGGCTGAAATAGCAATCACCCTTTATTTTGCTCACAAATTTGCAGTTTGGACAGTGGGGAAAGCTCATATCTGTTCTGTGCAGCATTAGCTGAGGTGGCTCAACTGGGGCTGGAGGACTCACTTCCAGGATAGCTCAGTCACCAGGCTGGCAAGTTGTTCTTTTCTGTGTGGGCTTCTCTGCAGAGTGGCTTGGGCTTCTTCACAGCATGGTGTCTGGGTTTTAAGAGTAAGCACAGAGATAGAAAATGGAAGCTACCAATTTATTCAGGTCTGGGTCCAAAAACTAGCACAGCATCACTTTCACCTATTTGTCAAGAAGATTCAGAGCCCAGATTCATGGGGAGAGGACATATGCCATACACCTCACTATTTGTTTGATGGGAGAAGTGTCAAAAATTTTGTGACCATACTCTAAAACCACCACATTGTTTTTTACATATAATTGTCATCTTTAAAAAATGCTTGAAGTTTTAAAACTATATTACAAATTTGCTAAAATAAAAATGAAGTCCAGAAATATCTTGGTCTTAAGGTATATTTGTTTGGAAAGGAGCCCTCAAAAAAAAAAAAACTCTATTAAGATACATAGGGTGAAACGTCAGAAATGTGATAAATTTGAATCTGAATATTTTCATTATAGGTAGCTAATGATTTTTAGCAAGAACAACAGGATGAAACTCTGAAAAAAACTCTATCTAACCTGAGACTTTGCTGAATTTATTTATCAGTTCCAGGAGTCCCTTGGCAGACTCTTTGGGGTTTTCTAAATATAAGATCATATCATCAGCAAAGAGTGATAGTTTGACCTCTTCTTTCCCCATTTGGATACCCTTGATTTCCTTCTCTGGCCTGATTGATCTGGCTAGGACTTCAAGCACTATGTTGACTAGAGATGGTGACAGTGGGCAACCTTGTCTGGTTCCAGTTCTAAGGGGGAATGCTGTCAATTTTTCCCCATTCAGTATGATGTTGGCTGTGAATTTGTCATATATGGCTTTTATAATATTGAGGTATGTTCCATCTATGCCTATTTTGTTGAGAGTTCTTATCATAAAATGGTGCTAGATTTTGTCAAATGTTTTTTCTGCATCTATTGAGTGGATCATATGGTCTTTGTTTTTGCTTCTATTTATGTGGTGAATCACATTTATAGATTTGTGTATATTGAACCATTCTTGCATCTCTGAGATGAAGTTCACCCGGTCATGGTGGGTTATTTTTTTGATATGCAGCTAAATTCAGTTTGCTAGGATTTTATTAAGAATTTTTGCATCCATATTCATAACGGATATTGGTCTGTAGTTTTCTTTTCTTTTTTGTCCTTTCCTGGCTTTGGAATCAAGGTGTTACTGACTTCATAGAAAGAGTTGGGGAGGATTCCTTCTTTCTAGATGTTAATGGAATAATTTCTGCAGTATAGGTATTAGTTCTTCTTTGTAGGTCTGGTAAAATTTGGGTATGAAATCATCTGGTCTGGGACATTTTTGTGTTGGAAGGTTTTTTATTGCTGCCTCAATTTTGTTACTTGATATTGGTCTGTTCAGGAGTTCTAGTTCTTCCTGATTGAGCCTAGGGAGGTTGTGCTTGTCCAAGAATTTGTCCATTTCCTCCATGTTTTCAACTTTACGTGCATAGAGATTTTTATAGTATTCAGAGATGATATTTTGTATTTCTGTGGTATCAGTTGTAATATCTCCTTTTTCATTTCTGATTGAGCTTATTGGAGTCCTTTCTTTTTAGCTTCTAGTTAATCTAGTGAGAGGCCTGCTGATTTTATTTATCCTTTCAAAGAATCAACTTTTTGTTTCATTAATCTTCTGTGTAACTCTTTTGTTGTCAATTTCATTTAGTTCTTCTCTGACCTTAGTTATTTCATTGCTTCTTCTGGGTTTGGGATTAGTTTGTTCTTCCTTTTCCAATTCCTTGAGAAGATTTGTTAGATTGTTGATTTGTGATTTTTCTGTCTTTTGGATGTAGGCATTTATGGCTATGAATTTTCCTCTTATTATTGTTTTTGCTCAATCCCACAGATTTTGATAAATTGTGTCCCCTTTATCATTTAGTTCAAAGAATCTTTTGATTTCCATCTTAACTTCCTCCTTGACCCATGAATCATTCAGCAGTCAGTAGCGTACTTATATGCCAACAGCAATCAAGCTGAGATTCAAATCAAAGACTCAATACCTTTCAAAATAGGAACAAAGAAAGTAAAATACCTAGGAATATATTTAACCAAGGAGGTGAAAGACCTCTACAGGGAGAACTACAAAACACTGAGGAAGGAAACTGCAAAGGATGTAAACAAATGGCAAAATATATCATGCTTATGGATCGGCATAATCAACACCATAAAAATGTCTATACTACCTAAAGCAATTTACAGATTCAATGTAATCCCCATTCAAACACCAATTTCACTTTTCGGAGTTCTAGAAAAAATAATTCTATGCTTCGTATGGAAACAGAAAAGACCTCACCCAGCCAAAGCAACCTTAAGCAAAAAGAAGAAATCAGGAGGCATCAATTTACCAGACTTCAAGCTATACTACAAGGCTATAGTAACCAAAACAGCATGGGCCTGGCACAAGAACAGAGACATAGACCAATGGATCAGAATAGAGAACCCAAATATAAAACCATCCTCATATAGCCATCTAATCTTTGACAAAGCAGACAAAAACATACACTGGGGAAAATAATTCCTATTCAATAAATTGTTCTGGGAAAATTGGATAGCCACATGTAGAAGACTGAAACAGGATCTGCATCTCTCACCACTCACAGAAATTAATTCATGATGGATAACAGGCTAAAACCTAAGGCATGAAACTATAAGAATTCTGAAAGAAAATGTTGGAAAAACTCTTACCGATATCAGCCTAGGCAAAAAATTTATGAAGACCCCAAAGGCAATCACAGCAACAAGAAAAATAAATGAATGGGACCTGATCAAATTAAAAAGCTCCTGCACAGCCAAGAAACAGTCAATAGAGCAAACAGACAATCTACAGAATGGGAGAAAACATTTGTATGCTACACATCTGATAAAGGGCTAATAACCAGAATCTATAAAGAACTCAATCAAAACAGCAAGAAAAAAACTCAAACAACCCCATTAAAAAGCAGGCAAAGACATGAACAGAAGCTTTTCAAAAGAAGAAAGATTAATGGCCGATAAATATATGAAAAAATGTTCAGCATCTCTAATCATCAGGGAAATGCAAATCAAAACCACAATGAGATATCACCTAACTCCAGTGAGAATGGCTTTTATCAAAAAGTCCCAATACAACAGATGCTGGAGTGGCTGCAGAGAGAAAGGAACACTTATACACTGTTGGTGGGACTACAAACTAGTACCACCTCTGTGGAAAGCAGTATGGAGATACCTCAAAGAACCAAAAGTAGACCTACCCCATTTGATCCAGCAATCCCACACTGGGTATTTACCCAAAGGTAAAAAGCTCATTTTTTCAAAAAGACACTTGCACTAGAATGTTTATTGCAGCACAATTCACAACTGTAAAAATGTGGAATCAACCTAAGTGCCCATCACTATATGAGGGGATTAATAAAATGTGGTATATGTATACCATGGAGTACTACTCAGCCATAAAAAATATGGGGAGCTAATACCTTTTGTAACAATCTGGATGGAACTGTAGACCATTCTCCTTAGTGAAGTATCGTAAGAATGGAAACACAAACACCATATGTACTCACTATTCAGATGGAACTAACCAATCAACACTCATGTGCACAGATGGAAGCAAAGCTCAACAGAAATCAAGAAGGTGGGCAGGAGGTGGAGGGGTTGGGTAAATTCACACCTAATGGGTACAATGCACATTATCTTTGTGATGGGCACCCTTATAACATTGACTCAACCTGTACAAAAGCAATACATGTAAAAAAAAGTGTTTGTACACCCGTAATATTCTGAAATTTAAAAATAACTCTATCAAAAATAATAAGTTATAAAGATTAGACATTTTTTTAACCAGTGATCTTTCTTCTAGTAGATTTTTAATTTGAGGCTGAAAAGAGTAAGCCACAAGCCTAACTGATGAGATGGTTGGTTCTGAGGCTAAGAGCCTTAAAATCTTCCCTCAAAGAAAAGATATCACTTCCTTTTTCTTTACCAAAGATTCCTTTTTTAATCTCAGATTTTTCACAACCTTTATTCCAAACAAAGATTTTATATTAAATTTCTTTTAAATATAAAGAGGTGATAAAAGTCTATTTAATAATGAAATGGGAGAATTTATCAATTTTTCTTGATTCTTAAAAAATATATTTTGTGTGTTATTCCATAGTATTAAGTGCAGTTAGTACAAAAATAAAAATCACAAATTTTAGTACATGAATATTTAATTTTATTTAAGAATTGGGTTTCTGCACTAAAATTACATAGCTAAAGTTTTATGTAAATGATATAAAATATGGGACTTGAATGGAAATGAACTGTTGCAGTTAAAATGTGTTATAATTTTAAACATTCATGTCTCATGCAGTGCCTCCAAGAGGACCAAGACCCTGGTAACTTGGAAATTATATGTATCTGTATAAAAGTTTCCATTTGAACTTTCTAATCATGGTTTAAAATTGTAATATCTGACACTAGACCAGCAGTAGCAGTATTCAATTACTGATATTTTAAAATTAAATTGTATTTTATTTTTATATATGCTAGTTATTTTTTATAATACATAGACTGTTTTGTGAAGTTTGAATATGCATAGCATTATGGTAATGCCTCTGAGAGACTGGAGTTTTAAACTAGGTTTATCTCCAACTAAAATGAGGATACAAATAATACAATGTATTTTTTCAGGCCATACCTCAAGAATTTGTATTTATTTTATTTCTCTTTGCTAATCACATGGAGTTTAAGGTACTAGGTAGTTTCTTGATTCCTCAGTGGAAAATTTAATGTTTTGGCTGGTACTGTGTTAAAATACTGCTTAGGATACTCTCTTTGCACCAATACGTAAATATATAACCTGATACAATAAAATGGTAAGGGAATCTTAGATGTGAAATAAGTGTGTTCCAATATTATCAGAAATTAAATCATAGCAGGCAGAACTCGTTTATTCAAGTAAGAAGCAAATGTAGATATCTAGTCCTTAAAATTAGGTACTAAGTCACTGTAGGTGGATCAGATAATGATGAAAGCAAACTACTGTGCAAAATTTTGAAGACAGAGCTGGTGGAGTTTTTTAAACACTTCAAGGTAAAGAAGATTTTTCTTTCCTAGTGTTTTGGCTACCTAATCAGCCTCCGCTCTCTGTGAATCTACTAGGGGCAACTGTTGGAATAGTCGTGACCTCAGATTGAAAATCAGCAGAAAGTCCTAAACCAGGACTATAGACCAGATAAGTACTTGCCACCACAAAGAGTTAGAAATTATAATTGATTCTAGAACAGTGATTCTCAAAGTGTGGCCCATGGACCAGCAGTAGCAGCATCAGGGAATTTATTAGAAATGTAAATTTTCAGTCACATCCCACTTTTAATGAATCAGTTCAGGGGACGAGGGCCAGCTATCTTTTTCTTTTTGTTAACCAAACCTTCCAGGTAATTCTGATATACAATCAAGTATGAAAACCACTATTCTAGAACAAAATAATCTGACTACAAATCCACAACATAATATAATAGAAACAAAAAGAACTTCCCAAAATTAAACTTATGCAGTAATTATATTTTTGCATTAATATTGAATTTTCATTTTGGAATGATTTTCTTAGATTCTCGGTAAAGTAAATAAGGTGACTACGTTTATTTTTTTAGGACTCAAGATGTTTAGTATAAGAGAAAAGGAAGTACAATTATTACATCAGAAATTTAAGTGGGAACAATGTACTATTATAATTGGATTAGAAATACAAAAAGCAAATCATGACTTTAGAAGGGAAATTCAAAATACATTCTTCTTAGCTTTGCCCACAAAAATAGCCCCACCTCACTCCAATTATTCACAGAAACATTCAGATTCTTGTCTCCAATACTGCTTTCTCATGTAAGCAACCAGGGTTCCTTGGAAAAGTAGCTGATTCCATGTCTGGGTTGAAAGGTAAAAAAATAAGCCTGTAAAATTCTGTTGTACCAGAAAGCAAAATTCTTTCTCAAATAATGCTGTCATATCCAAGTTATATATAAATCCTAATTTGAGGTGAGCTTCTACTGGCCAAGATGAGGCAATTGGGCCTCAAAAGGCTATTGACAGAGATTAATATACAATAAATCTGAAAATTCATAAATCCATAATGATACACAAAAGAAGAACACACTGGCATAAAGGTCTCTGAGTGAAGGTGAATAGAAGATGAATGTAATCTTTTTGGTTTTGCTATTCAAAATATGTTGCTATTATTGACTCATCTATTGTGTTGATGAAAAATAAAGAAACTGGTAAGTGTAAATTTTACGTTTAGAAAGCATCTTTTTTTCAGAGTCATTGGGGACATCAATAGAATTATCTTGTACACTGTGACCCCCAATCAGTTAAAGGCACATAGAATATCCAAAATTTAAATTGAAATAATCCTAAGTATCTTCTAAGCATTGTGTCATCTTCCTCTAAGTTTAAACATCTACTAATAGGATTAAAAGAAGAAGAACATTTACATTTATGCGTATGTAAAATTTTGGGTGGGAGCTGCAGCTTTTTATTAATCAAATAATTAGATAATCTACTTAACTTGAATTTAGAGAAGGAAACACTTTCCTCCTGAAATTGCGAAACTTGATGTAATAGCCATAGAATAGCTTCCAAATTAAAGTATCCATTAGTAGACAAAGTCATAAAAAGAGGGGTTTTAAGGAACCCAAGGTCTTTCCAGTGGTGCTAATGCAGGTGTAGATTACAGGTTCAATGACTGTGAATTCAGCCCTTGGTGATATCAATACTTTCTCAGCTGTTCTTTTTAGCATCTTTCTCCACACATTGTTGTCATTCTCAAAGGCTGACTTCTACCCCCAATTCCTTTCAGTTTAAATGTGAGCTTCCAGGCCAACACCAGACTCTATAGCAACCCAGCTGGAACTCTGGGTCTATGCAAAGGAATTTTGTGGAGAGAACTGCTTCACACTCAGACAGTCTTTGCTCTCTGAATTTTCTCATTGACCCCCGTGGGATATACATAGTACATTGTGATTAGTGTTGCATTATGATGCAGAAATCCACTAACAAGCCACAGCCACATCAAAATTGCCACCAAAGCAAGGTGAGACTGACTCTTCCGTGAATAGAAGATATCAGTTTAAATCCCACACCCACAAATCTAGAACAAAACCCCAAATATTTACCCCAGTGAGGCAGCTTTAGCCTAGAGGAGAAAAGAAGAGTTACCCTGTGGTACCCAATGAAAACCACAAATGCATCCTGAAAAACTATGTGGGAGAAGAAAAATAACTCTTGGATTACTGGTGTGAAACGGAAAATCACTAATTCTAAGATTCCTAGGCCTTTATCTTTAGGCCTTTACCAATTATGTCTACTCTGTTTAAGTCAAACCCATGACATATTTCTGAATAAATACTGTGACTCTCTTTTCACATGTGTATCTTCATCTCCCTTCGGATGTATAATTTATTTTTTTTCCTATAATTCCTTTTGTTTTTAAATTATAAAATTAAAAATCTCTTCAAATAGTGTATTTTAACTTCTTTACTATTCCTCCCCCACACCTCCAAAGTATGTATTTGAACAGGTTTTTAAACATATATTATAAGCCTTTTGAAGTTTATTTACTAATGAGTACAAGAACCTCAGTCTCCTGTGGATCTTCAAACTGTACCTGGAAAAATGAGAGGGGAGGTATTCTCAGTTACAAAAATGAATGCATAAAATTGGTGAGTTAGAAACTGAGGGTGAGGTGAGCATCTGGATGTGACTAGTGGGTACTCTCCTCATTTCCTAATTTTCTTTTTTAGAAATAAAATAAATGGTAAAAACCATATTTTAAAAGTTATAAGTCTGTTTGCATTAAAATCTTTTCTGAGATTGTCTTGTTTTTCATGACTCTTTTTATTTCCACTTACGTGTTAGTAATAGCTTATTAATTTACACACACACACACACACACACACAGAGAGACCACTGCCAGGAATTATCAAAACTCTAGATCAATTTGAAGAGAATCCATACATGTTATAATTGTCAATTTATTTAGACTTGTAATTTCTCTTGAGTTCTTGGGAAACACACATACACATGCACATATATGTACCTAAATGGATATCATATACATATATAGCATATATCTAGTTATCTATTTCTATCATTTATTCATCTATTTATCTATACTTGTATATGTATGATTATAAGTGGTATTTACATTTCATTTTCTAATTGTTGCTGTTAAATAGAAATATAATTGACTCTCACCTATTAACTTTGTATCCAGTGAACTTGATAAATTCACTTGTTAAATCTAATAAATTAGAACTTGTTAAATTTTTATGTATTCAATACATATAGGCAAATATGGTATGAGTAATGATAGTCTTATTTCTAATTTTCTAATTCTATTAATTTTCTTGCCTTATTAGACTGGCTACCACCTCCAGAAGGATGCTGATTAGAAGTTGTCTTCTACTGCCTAAGACCTGATCTCAAAAAAGTTTACCATTAAGAGTGTATGTGTGTGTGTTTCTGTAGGGTTTTAAAAAAATTTAATATCTTTTGTCTGATTAGGAAAGTTCACTTCTATTTCTAGTTTGCTTAAGGTTTTTTGTTTGTTTGTTTGTTTGTTTTGTTTAAATCATTATTATACACAAATTTTATCTAATTTGTTCTGCAACTAAAAAAGATCACATGAACTATTTATCTATTTCTTCTTGGGTTAGTTTTGATAAGTTGCATTTTTGATTGAGTTTGCCAATTTTATCTAAATTTTCAAATACTGGCACAAAGTTGTTCATAATGACTTCTAATTTTAATGTACATTCGTTCTGTAGTGATTCTCATGTTGGTAATTTGTGATTCTTTCCCTTTTAATCTTGATTAGCCTTGCTAAGATATTATTGATTTTATTGTTTGTTTCAGCAAATTGACTTCTGGCTTTGTTGATTTTCTACATTGTATGTTTATTTACCTAATGCTATGGTTTGGATGTAGTTTGTCCCCATCAAAACTCATATTGAAATTTAATCCCCAATGGGGCAATAACAATAGAGGCAAACACACTAGAGGGAGGTGTTTGGGTCATAGGGTTGGATCCCTCATGAAGAGATTAATGCCCTCCTGTGGGGGTGAATGGATTCTTGCTCTAGTGGAAATGTATTAGTTCCTGAGAGAGCTGATTGTTAATGAGAGTCTGGCTTCCTCAGTTTCTTTCTCTGCTTCCCGTCTCTCCATGTGATCTCTTTGCACATGCCAACTCTCCTTCCACTTTCTGCCATGAGTTGAAATAGCATGAGGCCCTAACCAGATACAGCTGCCCAATTTTGAACTTTTAAGCCACAAGAATTGCTAGCCAAATAAACCTCTTTTCTTTATAAATTACCCAGACTCAGATATTCTTTTATAGCAACTAAGACACCTTTAATTTATTTCTGCTTATTTTATTCCTTCTATTTTGGGCTAATTTGACATTATTCTTTTAATATCATAAAAACACATCTATACCATGTATTTTTAATCTTTTTAAAATAATATATATTTTTCAGCCTAGAAATATACTTGGTCACAGTGTAGCCTGATCCCATGAGATTTTATAAGTTTTATTTACATTTATGTTTGTTTTTATTCAGTTCAAAATATCTTCTAATTTTTATTGGCCTATTGTTAATTTAGAAGTGTTTTTGCTTAATTTCAAAATTAAAAACTGAGTTATCTTTTTGTTAATTTCAAGCTTAATTCTATATGATCAGAATATCCTTCATAATATTCCAGTTCCATGTGCATTTGAAAGTACTCTGGAGTTGTTGGATGTAGTGTCCTACAAATGTTAAGTAGGTCAGAATTTTTAGATTTTATTTTTAATCTTCAATATCTTTACTTATTTTTGCCTGATTTTATCAATGCCTTGCTCTATTGGTGACTAAGAAGAGGGTGACAAAATTCTTTTGATGATTGAACATTTTTCTTTTCTTTTTTTTTAATTTATCAATATTTTCTCTACACGTTTTGAGTCTGTATTGGTAAAGCAAAATATAGGTCTATATAATTCTAATAAATTATCACTTTTTAAATAATAAGTTATCTCTCTGCCAAATTTCCCCCTTAAACATCAAGATTTTTATATTTTAAAATAACATTTAAACTTTGATATTTACAATGAAAAAATTAACTATATTATTCTGATATTGTGATATTTGTCAGCCTTCATTTGGTTAGTGTTTCCATGGACTATCTTTTTACATTGTTTTACTTCTAATTTTTCTATATAATTATATTTAAAATGTGTTTCTTTTAAGCTCCAAAGGTTTTTGTTTATTCTTAAATTTTTATGCAGTATGAAAATTTCTGTTTTTAATTAGAGAATTAGAGTATTTCATCCATTTATATATAATGTAATGCCTTTTTTGACTGACTTAATTTTTAAAACAATGTTAGACTAACAGAAAAATTATAATACACAGGGCCTCCATGTACCTCACATCCAGTTTCCCATATTATTAATATTGTACATTGGTATGGTAATTTATTATTATATAATTAAGAAATAAATATTGATATATCATTATAAACTAAATGTTGTAATTTATTAAAATTTTCTTAGCTGTTACTTAAAGTCTTTTTCTGTGCCAGTATCGCACCCAGGACACCACATTATATTTACCTAGCATGTCTCCTTAACCTCCTCTTGGAGGTTGGAATTCAGTCTTTGTGACGTCTGGTCCATTGTCCTAGTATGTAGCCATTTGGAATTCTGACTGAAAAGTATTTTTTTAAAACCTGAAATGTGTTCCAGGACACTCTCATAGCCTCATCAGAATGCTGGAAGCTCTTTTCTGCTTGTTAGCCTGTCAGCTGCTCTTAAGAAATGAAAAATCCACTGATGTAAAAAGTAGTGCCAAATATTGTGGTCACCTCTGTGGACTCTGGGTCTCCAAGTGCTTGCTACTTTAATAGCTCTCTGATGTCTTTAGTAGATTTTCTTTTAAAAAATATTTTTCCAGCATTTCTTTGTTTGCAGTGAGAATGTTATCTGTAAAAAACTATTTCACCTTGACCATAATGGGTGAAGACAATTAAAAAGCAGTTGCTCTCTATTTCAAACTAGCTTTCCAGAAACATTGTACCAATTTGCGTTCTTGCCAAAATTTTATAACATTAACTATATCTGAAAACTCCACAACAATGTCTATAAGTAGTAATGTTGAAGCTTAAAAAAAGAAAAACGATGAGGATTCCTTCTTTTATTAGCTTATTAAACATGTTTTTGAGCTCTTACTGTATTGCAGACATTGTCCTTCCTCTTACTTTCAAGAGGTCTCTAGATGCTAGAAAATATTTTTCATACCTTTTTTCCAGCAAGTTACAAACTGTTAACAAGACACTTTCTCAGGAAAAAAAGTCATGTTTGTAATATTTCCCTATAAGAACGGATGCATACGTACATTACATTCATGAAACTACCCTGGGGTCCTTAGTTGAATGAATATCATTTCCTCCAACTCCAGTGGTCTTTCTATTTGCTTCACTAAAAGCAGAAGTTCTGCTGGCAACCTTAACCTTTAAAGGCAAGCTTTTCTTACCAAAAAACAAAAACAAAAGAACAAAACCCAAAATGAAACAATAAACATGCAAATGTATAAGAGAAGAAAGAAGACTATTTGAAACCTCCAGTGTGTTTTGAATTGCTCCATTATACACGCATAACTCGGTGATCCATGTGACTTTTCTAAGAGGGCAATAATGAACATTAATTTAACCACTTTTATTAAGCAAGGGTATATCAAGACATAGACTATTATGTTTTAATATCTTCTTATCTGCACTCAATGCATAAATCATTTATCATGTGTCATTTGGAGTAAGATATGGTAATTTAAAATTATTGATCAATTACTTTTGTATGCTAGGCAATGTTCTAAGAGATTTTATCAATAGCAGCAATAGGAACAACTATAATTAAAATAAAAACTATATTAGAGGCCACTGACTATTTCTTAAAAACTACATGCAAGGCTCACATAAGCACTTTACAATCATGGTCCGTTAATCCTCACATTAGCCATTAGTTAGGTATTCCCACTTTCTACTTTTGTTTACAGATAAGGCAATTGTTACTTTGAGGAACTTTGGATATCAATTGAAGCACCAATATACTTCAAAGTCTGATTGATATTAAATGCAAATTCAAGTTATAACTAATTTAATTATACAATAAATAAAACTATATATTTATTACATGGTAAAATTTATGAGGCATTCTTGCCTTAGAAAATTGGTTTTAATTAGGCAGAGTTAAATAAATGACTAGTTCTCAATGATAGAAGGGGTTTGTTCTTCTCAGCATGTCGTAGCCAAGAAATTTAATCTTTTTTTTCCCCTATATTAAATGTTTCTCTCTACATAGGCAGGGCCCATTTATCTTTTTTTTTTTTTTTTACTTAAGTATGCCAACTGGCAAGTGGAAAGATCTTTATATATAAATCATTTATATTTCTTGATCCATTTCTGCTCTATAACTGGGGATACTACCCTAGGATTTCATTAAACTATGATTCACTGAGAATGAATTAAAAATATACATGAGACAAAAATATAGTGCTTTTTGAAACACTTTTTTCACAAAATTATATTTTGTTTTAAAAAATATGTTTTAACAGAAATATTAAACAATCTAATAGGAAATAGTAATTGTGTCCCCTTTATAGATGAGAAAACTAAGGTTCACTGGGGTTAGGTAAATTGCCAACTTGCTAAATTCAAGGGCGTAAAGAAATTTTACCTAAAATAATATTTTCTCTGTTGCCTTGATGTGTCATGTGTGAATTTATGGGGAAGGGATAAAAGAGTGAGGGACAGTTCCATTTTATGTGACTGTGTTTGAATTTGTGTATAGTGAACTTGAGCTTTTATTTCAAAACTATTGATAAACGCTCCACTGATAAACACTTGAAATATACTTTCTTTTGGCCAATTTCAATCCCAAGCATTATTACGTGGTGGCAGTTCCTTCGAGAGGAGTTCAAAAGTGTTGTTTTCAGTGCTTAATTAAATAGCAATATTTATTTTGGCTGCACAGCTTTTAAGAAATATAGAAATATTTTCAGGATTGTTTATCATATTTGGATTAAACATGTAGGATTCCTGATTGCAAACACCTACAATTCTTTTCCCCTTTTTTATTTATAAATTGTTTTTCTTTGATTGTATTACTTATGTACATATACATGAAATTCAACAAGTTTTACTTCTCAAAAGTACAGCCCTTTCCAGGCAAGCCAAGCACACCTGGCAGAGTGCGGGGAGACCTATCACCCACACGTCTCTGGTCCTCTTGTGTTCCCTGCCCTAACTCTTTGATGGTGCCCCTTCTACCTGATAAGGTTTAAACTTGTTTCCATGTCATATCTCCTGCCTTCTTTCTCCAACCTCATATTTTGTGTCTTTCTCCCTGAAAACTCATGCCTTAGCAAAGCTGGATAACCAGTAGTTTCGAGAATATGCTTTGCTCTCCCTTTCCTCTTGTATTTTGTAGGTACTTCTCTCTCTGTAATGTCAGTTCCCATCTCTCCAGCTTGTTCTCCTTAGTCTTCATCCAGAACTGCACTAGATCATGAATACCTAATTCTAACTATTGTAATGCTTTGAAACTTTAGGCCCCCTTAGATTATAAGTTCCTATTTATTCATTTATTCAACAATAATTTAGCAGTCACTGAATGACAAATATTGTACTTAGGTCTGGAGATACTTGGGGTTCTAAGGTTAAAATGATGAATTAGAGACATCATTACGGCTGTAAAGGAACCCCCAATCTGATGGGGAGACAAACAATCTATGTAATAAGTGTGGTGATACAAGTGTCTCTTGGTAGTTAATCCCTTGCCTGAAGTTACTAATTCTTTATGTTAAATTGTCCTTGTTCAATTATTGGTGTGGTTTCTCTCTCCTTTCAATTACTGGTGTGGCTCCTGTATCCCTATTAGACCCTGGCCAATGTAAATGGGGAGCACAGGGGCTTTGGAAGCACACATAGGACCTTTAATATAATGCCTAATAGAGAATGAGGTTTTGGGAAAGTTTCTTAATGGAGATACCCCTTGACCTTTAGAAATCACGATGCTTGGCATTTATTAATTCTCATTGAATAATAAGTTAATTATTTTTAATATTATTTTTCTGCTTACAAAGGTCCTATAAAGTAGGTGGAGAAGCAATCATTTTTACCATTTAACAAATAAGGATATGGAACCCAAATCAGTCAGATCAATTCGCCAAGGTCACCTAATAATCATATGACAATTCTAGGACCAGAGTATAGTTCTCTTCATGCCTAAGCGAAGACTCCTTCCAATATTTCAAGAGTGTTGCTGTATCTATTTATTTACTTTATAGGTGCTGAAAGGTGGTATGATTTTTTTCTCTTCCTTTTCTAGGAAGTATCAAAAAATATTTTGGCTCTTTAATAATCTAGTCTAATATCTTCCTTCCACTTGACAACAGTGAGGATATAGCCAAGGACAGTGTATCGGAGCTGTTTTCTCTGCCCTCATATGCAATTTTACCACACTCCTTTTCTGCTTCCTATGGGAGAGGATTCTGACCGCTACAGGCTGTATTTTTCTGTCTCCCATGCCAGCTGGCTTCCAGATGGGTTTATCTAATGGGAGACACCAGTGGAGATTCCTAATTGAAAGAGGAGCCAGCACACCTCTCACCCTTCCTGTCTGCCTCAGCAGCATCCCTGGTAGGTCTGATCTTCTCTGTGACTCCAGCTCCTGCCAGACAGGCTTCTCAGGCTCTCGGTGTCTGCTGAGGGACCCTTATAGATCCTGGACTCTAGGGATACTGCCTCCTCCATTTGAATCTCTTTACCCCAGGGCCCAGTGACTGCTTGCTATTACTAACCTCTGGTTTAATTCACCATCGGTTTCTCCATTACCTGTACAGCCTGAATTATTTCCAGTAAATATAGTTGATAATATCTCTTTTCCGGGTGGGACTCTGACTAATTCAACCAGGCTAGGGTTACCAAACATTCTTTACATCTGGGTGAAATATTCAAATGTATTCTTAGGTTGGCAAGTGACAAATGAGTGACGTGGGCCAGTGTAGAACAGTATGTCTCTAGCAGGAGAAAGTGAGAGCAGTGATAAATGGACCCTGGTGTTCAGCATTGGGGTTGGAAGACAGGAGGGAGGGGCAGAGAGGGGCGAGCTGCATGTGCTTGGGCTGTACAGAGTCCTTCTACTCAAAAGGGCTCCACTCTTACCTGCCTCCACATCCTGGGAGATTGTTAGAAATACAGAGTATGGGGCTCCACCTCAGACCTATTGAATATGAATCTGCATTTAAACAAGTTTCCCAGGCGAATGACAGGCACTTAAAATTTGGAGAAAGCGCCGGTCCAGGGAATCCCTTGGTAAAGGTGTGCCACAGCTCCTGTCAATTGCTGCTGTATAAAAAAGTGTTCCCCCATAATCAAATCTCCCACTTTTTCAGGAGAATTTGGAGATTAACAACAACAAAAACAATACATGGCATCTTTTGATTTTCAAATATTAGACTTATTTTTTAAGGGTATGTGTGCCAAATATAACTCATCTCTGTGCCTCATAGGACCAGCAGGTCTAGTTGGCTACATACGCTTAAAGGAAACAAGGCATGGAGCTTGGAACACATGCCAATAAAACACATTGGCATGTCTTATTAAAATTTACTTCTGCCTTACATTGGTTTTCTTCTTTTATGGGTGGGGAAACTCGAGCAGAGCAGAAATAGTAGCTCGAAGACACACAGTTTGCAAAAGGCCAAGCAGGGACTTCATCAAACTACAAATGCTACCCCCATCCCCATAGATTTGCTTCTGGATTTAGTGGGTCAGTGCTCTGGTGACCTATCTAAGGTGCTAAAATTCTGGGATTCCCCCAGCTGTATCTCCAGCAGACAGAGCAACCATTAAGTGTGGAAACTTCCTCACTGTTCACAAAGTAGACATTTAATTACCAGGAGCTTATGTGTTCCCGCAGCAGGAAGCATAAAATGAAGTAAAGCGTAATTGTGGCAGTGCGTCTGGTTTGGAAATTAAAACTCCAGCAAGGAAGGGCGTGCAGGGAGCCAGATGGTGTGGAGCAGAAGGTGGTGTGCCATGGGCCGTTTCCCACTCCTGCGGATCTCATTGGGAACTGATTTGTTTGAAGCTGGGCTGTCCCTGGGCCAGGCCCCCAGCCCTCTGTCTGGGTATTGCTTGTGCCTGTTTTAACAAACAGTCCTCCCCCAGTAGATTTCTTCCAAAGGGGTTCAGACATTTTGTCAGTTTTTAGGAAGCAAAATTGCCAAATCTTCAATAACTCCTGGAAAGTCTCAGACAGAGAAGTTCTAGAAAACAATAATTCTGGGGTTTGTAACCTACCTGATGTGATGTATTTAAGAACCCATCTGGGCCCTGGAAGAATGTTCAGTGTGGTAAAGAGCGCTCTCCCACATGCCCTGTGTTTGTGATTTTGGACCTTGGAACTTGTTTTCTCTCTACCAGATTCATTACTCTTAACCCCTCTGGACAGCATGACACAAAAACTTGAAAGTGTAGAGAAGAGGATATCACAGCACATGACAGAGGGTCCACCTTGTCAAGTACAGTCCAACTCTAACTTCATTCCAAGAATATTTGCCACACTTCCTTGGTACTGTACGGCAATTGTGTGTGTAGCTCAGAGATGTTCCTACACCAAAGTTGGCCTCATCTTCCAAGTATTTTTTCCACCATCATTTATTATTCATATATTCGTTTTTTCTTTCAACAAGTATTTATTGAGCAACTATTGTATTCCAGTCACTCTTCTAAATGCTGGAAATAGAGTAGTGAATAAGACAGATAGTAAAAGTGTAAATATATCTGTTGATATTGGAAAATGGGAAATTTGGGGCAGGCATGCATGCACACACACACACACACACAATTTCTTTACGATCCTGGGATAAAGAACAACATGGGATAGAGGTCACCACTTTAGTTAGAATGACCAAGGGAGACCTGTTCCTATATATATATGAACACCAGTCATGTTGGATTATGGCCCTCCCTAATGACATCATCTTAGCCTTATCTACAAATTAACTACATCTATGAAGATCATTTCTAAATGAGGTTGCATTCTGAGGTATTGAGCATTGGGAGTTCAACATATCTTTTTAAGGGGACCACTATTCAACCTATAACAAGGGCTGATTGGTAGAAGCTGATGGGAGGTACATTCTGTTTCAATCCAAGGACCAATTTTTCAGCAGTCAGAACTTTGCTGTCATGGAGAAGGTCTGCCTTTTTCAATAGTGATTCCCAGTGCCTGGAGGTTTTCCAGAAGGGTTTGAAGGATACTCAGCCAAGGATGTCGTGAGCAGGGATGTCTACACGGCATTAAATGATGGGTTGAAATGGTCTCGACAGCTACGGCTTAAAACTTTGTTTAATCACAAAAATCTCATAAAGTTACAACATGGATGAACCTTGAAAACATTATACTAAGTGACAGGAGCCAGAGACAAAAGGCCACATGTTGTATGGTTCTATTTACATATTAGCAAAATTTCAAAAATAGAAAAATCCATAGAAACTTAAAGAGGATGAGTGGTTGCCAGAGACTACGAGACAGGGAGCTGGAGTGTGACTCCTAAAGGGTATGCAGATTCTTTTTGGGGTGATGAAATGTTCTGGAATTAGATAGTGATGATGGTTGCACAACGCTGTAACTATTCCAAAAAAACACTAAATTGTATACTTTAAAATAGTGAATTTAAAAATAGATGATTATATTTCAATAAAAAAAGAAAATATTTCCTGAAGCAGGCATGATTGTTTCCATTTTATAGAGAACAAAACTTAGAGAGATCAAAAACTTTAGCAATGTTCAGATGGCAAATTGCAGAGCCAAGATTCCTATTTATCTTTATTCTTTTCTACTTACAAAAACAAGTTTCCTACAGACTGTCTGTGTGGCATTTGAACTCTCAGTAGGAAATACATGCTGGTGATAAATATCCATTTCCTTGAGGACATTCAATAACCCAACCCGTCCATTTACTTTAAGCTGTTCCCAGGCTTGAAATATTGGTATAAAATTTTTCTTTCCTTTATGATCAGAGAGAAGCAGGGAGAATTTTCTTTTCTTTAATCAGGTTTTCTGATCCTCTACCTAAGAAGAAGGGAAAGTTTGCGGTGAGACAAGACTGGCTACTAATTAAAATACAATTTCCTAAAAATAGCATGTGCCTGTGTGTGTATGTGTGAGAGTGTGTCTGTCTGTGCATCATCTGTCTGTGTGTGTATCAAGAGGGGAGGTCAGCATTTTGACCTTGTGTTCGTTTCCTACTTCTGCCTTCACACACGATACATAAATTGGCAGCTTACAGCAACATACATTTATTATCTCGTAATTCCCATGGGTAAGGAGTCTGGGCCTGGGGTTAGCTGAGTTCTCAGACCAGGTGTGGAAATCAAGGTCCTGCCAGGGCTGCACTCGTGTCTAAAGCTCTAGGTCCTCTTCCTTGTTTGTTCAGGCTATTGATAGAATTCACGTCCTTCTGGTTACAGGACTGACATCCCTATTTTCTTGTTCACTGTTGGCCAGGAATTGCTCAGTTCCTAGAGGCCGACCTCAGATCCTGGTCACCGGGCCTTCTCACAACACGGTGGCTTTCTCCTTCAGAGCCAGCAGGAGAATCTCGCCCTTCAGTACGACAGAATCTTGTATATAATGTAATGTTATCATGACAGTGACTACTGTCACCTTTACCCTATAACGTAACCTAATCAAACCATATAATTTAACATATCATATTCACAATCTTACCTGCTCTCAAGGACAGGAGATTATACAGGGTATATACATCAGGGGTTGGAAAATTTGGGGGCCCTCTTAGAATTTTGCCTACCACAGGCATTAAGTTGGATTGATTTGCAATTAGGTCAACTTGATTTCATTCCATCATTTTACAGAGTCCATTATTTGCAATATTGCACTGAAAGACCTTCCATGCAATGTACATAGAAAGCAGGAGAAAGCAGTGGACGTGACCTCTAAAATGTTTACCATGTTTTGCACTGTGAATTCAAAAGGCATTTCCGTACAACATCTGTGTCTGGCATCCTCCTGTGTGGCTGCCACAGGCTCAGTGAGGTGCCCTTTAAGGAGTAGGTGCATAAACGTTTTCACCTAATTGTTGAGCAGCAAACTGTATTCATTTGCTAGGGCTTAAATAATAATTTATTGTCTTACCATTCTGGAGACTGGGATGTCCAAATTCAAGGTGTCAGCAGGGTTGATTCCTTCCAAGGCCTCTCTCCTTGGCTTGTAGATATATGACTGTCTTTCCTCTGTGTCTTCACGTGGTCTTGCCTCTGTGTGTGTACATGTCCTAATCTCCTCTTCTCATAAGGACACCAGTCATATTTGATTAGGGCCTTCCCTAATAACTTTCTTTTTAACTTAATTACCTCTTTAAAGGCCTTGTCTCCAGATACAGTCACATTCTGATGCACTGGGGGGTTAGGACTTAAACATAATGGATTTCAGAAGGGACACAATTCAGCCCATAATCCCAACCAAGTGTGAGGCACCTAGAAAAGGTATTATTATCTTCATATTTCTAGTGAGAAAGTTAAGACACAGACAATGACTCCAGGTCAAATAACTAATAAGGGGTCATAGAGGCTTTTAAGAATAAGTAACAGAGCTACCTCTTCTGGGCTGTTTCTGGTGCCCCAAAGTGTGTGGCAAATTGAAATTTACCTCTGAGATATTAGAAGAAAAGCTATTAAACTGGGATACAATGAAGGAAATCTCAGAAGGCTTTATTAAATCTGTAGCTTTTTGTGGGACGTAAATTATCCTTGCTTTCCCTGCTGCATGAATGCTATTCAAAGACTTTTTGTTTTACCTCATCCTCTTGTTTTATGATGAATTTGTGCGTGAAAAGACTCATTAAGGACATCATTATTCTACATTTATCAGTAATGAACTGTCTGTGGCACCTATTAACGGCAAAATGGTCCAAGTCCCTTTTTCTATCTGTCTACATTCTTCTTCATTATTTTCTGCTCCACTCTCATCCATTTAAAATGGATTTAGCTGGGTGCAATTTTCCCCCCAATTGTTCTTTTATTTGAGAGACAAATATTAATAGAATTCATCATCCTTGAGGAGTCCACTCTGAAAGTTCCAATATGAAAATGACTTTTTAATTTTTAATGTTGGCAGGGGGATGCGCACCTCGAGAACCTACTATGTAGCAGACCCTTTGCATTAATTATTGTGCTTAATTTTCAGAAGAACTCAGAGATGGGCATTAACGTCCCCATTTTACCAAAAAGAGACCTGAAAAACACAGGTAGAATGCCTTATTTCGGTCATCCATCTAGTAAAGTCCGCTACCCAGGGGAGGGCCTAAGGCTCAAGACCATTGTCAAAGGTTATGTTGCAGAATAGGTTTTCTCTGACTTCCGTATTCATGCTGATTCCGATATATCCAGACACAAGCTAAAACCTGGAACTTATTAAAATGTGTGAGTACCTCTGCTGACTGCAAGCCCCACAACACCTTTTGCTTAGCCTGGTTCATTTCTGCTGGTGTTTTATTATGCAAATGCTCCTTCTAGTTTAGTCTGTCACCTTTTATGCAAGAAAAAGAAAGATTCTTTGAAAAAAGAGTCTTTCTCACTTCTTTAGTTCCTTTCCTAAGTCTTCCCACTTATCTCCCTCCCCTATAATTAACATTCCTTTGGAGGACAAAAAGGAGCTATCTTACCAGAGTCCCACCCTTATGCTTAAAGTAACGTATTTTTTACGTCCTGATTCTCGGTATCTCCTGCTCTAACCAAGGCAGAGGTATGCTGTTTGCACTTTCCGTTATTTGCTCAGAAAAGAACCAGGAAACAAAGCCTATGAATAACAAACCAACTCAAATATAATTTTAAAATGTTCACAAACAATTCTTTATGTCTGTCTGTCCTGCTTAAACTTCAGAGTGTGAGAACTTTTGTAGGCGTCTGTTGATACTGATGATATTAGGCCCTGAGTTCTGCTGTATCTGAACTTGAGCTTCATCCTCCGGCAATGTTCATTTAAATTAGCAAATGGACTTTGGTATTAGGAGATATCAGAAAACTAATTCAAGGTGGCTTCAGCAAAAGCGTCTTTCAAACATCATGACTAAATCTTTTTTTTAAAATTTATTTTAAATACTTTGCTGCACCAAATTCTACGCACAGTAGGATTATAGTAAATATTTTTGACTGAACTCTTATCATATTGAGATATCTGTATTTATATCTGTGTATATATGTATCTATCCATATTTCTGCAAATCGTTATTCAGTCATCTCAATAAAATTTTGCTGAACATTCCCAGTCACACAAAGGCCTTTGCAACACAAATTTAAAGCTTCCCAAATGGCACATGGAGGAAGCAGGGTGGGTTTCAGACCCACACATGCTTGAGCAGTAAGTCTGCTGCACGCTGACAGTGATTTTAGGGAATTTGCAGCTTTTCAGATGCAAGATGCAAGAAAAACCTCTCTAAAGGAAGTGATGTTAAAACATACATAAATATATACCTTCAAGTAAATTTAATTCTTCCAATATTATACGTTCTGTTCACATACCCTATACATAGTATAATGGTGAGCTCTTTCAACTCTTGGTTGACAGCTCAGTCTCAGAAGCCAGATGTCTAGGTCTAAATCCTCACTCTGGTAGCTACTAAATCTTTCCCTGCCTGTCTTTCTCATCCATAGACTAAGATAATAATAGTACTTACCTTATAGGGAGATCATGAGTACAAAGTGCTAACTGTTGAGCTCAGCTTATCACAAACATTTACTGAGGGTTAGTGCTTGTTGCTATTACTTTACAGTATGCACATCTAAACTCCATAAATATCAATCAGTAACATGCCTGTCTTTAAGTGGATGTTCCAGATGAAGAATTTCTACTGCTGTGACATATGTGAAGAAAGCATATACCTCTTAGGTTGAGGGTTTATCAGATGCAAAATCACAGGGAAAAGAAATTCGGAGAGGCAGAGGCTCACTAACAAATTTGAACTGGGGGACACATAAGCAGTTGTGAGCTATGTGCATATTCAGTTTATCTGGCTGTCCTTGTTCTGATTCTGTGCTGTCTAATCTATATCCTAATTACTATTTGACTTTCCCTGTAAGTCAGCCCAAGGGTGATGATGGGTGGCCATATGGACTTTAAGCATCTCGATCCTTGTGATTGTTGCTTTTTATTGTAGACCATTTTCTTGCCTCTCCGCCCATATGTATTACATGTATGAGTTTGGTCAATGTGACTCATCCACAGAAAAGGGATATTTTTACTCAGGTGATAACATAAATCACATTTCTGAATCTGCAGGGCTCAGGGCTCAGCTCTGAATCATGGCAATGAGTGGTAACATGTGAGTACTACTAGAACTTCACTATTCAAAGTGTGCCCTTGGACCAGCAGTATCAGCATCACTTGGGAACTTACTAGAATTGCAGAATTGCAGGCTTCACTTTGGACCGACTGAATCAGAATCTGTGTTTTATTAAGACCCCTATGTGATTCATATGCACATGAAAATGAGAAAATTGCTCTACTAGAACATAAGAACCGTCCACACTATCCCAGGCAAACCCACATATTCCTCTGGCTGAGCTTCTGCCTGTGGGGCATAAATATTAACAGAACAAGGGTGTAGAGAGGCAAAAGAATGGGGAGTTGGGGTGGAAGAGTAGAATATTGAGTTCACTGTTTTACAGGGAAGGTAGTGGTGGGAACCTGATGAAATGAGATATTGTGGAGTCCAGGTTTTGAATGAGGGGTTTGAGCAGATGTTTATGGCTTCCGGGAAGGTTATATGGCCTGGGGAGAAGGGCACACTGCGATTCAGGCATCAAGACGTCAATAAATATGAGGAAGAGACCAGAAGGCTGCTGGGGACAGGAACGTGCTGCAGCAGAGGAGGCCGCAGTCCGCAGGGCACGGAGTTGAGTCTCTGCCTGGTTCCGCACGAGGTGGTGGCAACGCTGCTCATCGCTGCGTCTCCTGCAGGGGCAGAATAGCTCGCATGCAGGAGGGTGTCCATAAAGGTTAGTTGCGTGAGTGAATAATAATAATAGTGTTTCTCCCCCTTCTCCTTCTCCTCCTCCTCCTCCTCATCGTTCCCAAGGGAAGAAGAAGGGAGCCAGTGCAGGAAAGCAAGCTCCCTGAAGCCGCACACCTAGTGGGTCTGACTCCGTCTTGCCCCTGGGGGAGGAACGTGCAATACGATAGGGCTTTTGAACAAACATATAGACGTAGCTTCCTTCTGTCTTGGATGAAATCTGTAAGCACACGCTCGTGTCTTCCTCACGGTGCCGTGGCCCAGTGTGCCGCCCAGCTTCCTCGTGTCGATGCAGCGTCGGACACCTCCAGTAAATCCCTTGACTCTTCCCTGCAACATTCTTATTTGCTGGGAAGAAATTCACAAGCTGAAGTAGGAGCTGAAGGGGTGAACTGATCTCTCCATTCAAACATATATATATTTTCAAAAATTTTCTCTTATAACAAACATGAACAAATGGTTGTTCTTGTTTTAATCACATCTTCCTCACTTTAGAGATTACACTAATAAACCAGGCATTCTTTAGAATGCACATTTTTCAGAAATTGGGAAGACATATGAGTAAAACGAAAGGAAAATTAATGAAGAAAGACAATACGGGCAAAAGCTTCAGAGTATTGGAACACGTAAGTGTCGACATTCCTTATTTTTATGTATAAGGCAACCTTTATGCTTAACCTTCGGGCTGAATCCATTGCACATCCTGTCGTGTCCCTTCCCTCCTGGCAGCCACGGCACCACCTTGAAATCATCTCCCGTGACTACGTGTGCTTTCTGGGAGCGGATCGGGTTTTACTCCGCTCATGGTTCTCACAACATACAGATCCTCCATCCACGCTGCTCTAGTCTTTTTTCACGTTGTCTTGTGCATTATTTATCTCTTTTGGGCCTCAACTCACACTTTTCTGATAATGAGCTAAAATACAGAAAAGTTTGGGCCCTGGTGTTAAATGAACTCTTTTTGATATTATCCCTCTTGGTCATTACTATTCTATACTTTGATCCTGTGACTCTTTAATAGTCACCTTAAAGCTTCTGTGAGGTCTTTGATAGTTCTGAGATGTAATGCTCTCTGGTATTGGGTTTTCGTTTTGGGTGTGTGTGTGTGTGTGTGTGTGTGTGTGAAAGGCACAGACAGCAGGGGAGCAATAGTCTCCCTCCTAAGTCTTCCAGTGACATCTAAAAGTAAAATAAAATAAAGGAAAAGAAAAAGAGTCTGGGTGTGAACAACAATGAGACACCTCCCCTAAGTGGTCGAACTTCCTCCGGACTCTGTCGTCTCCCTGGGTATGTCCCCTCAGCTGTAGCTCTCACCAGATATTCTCTCCTCCAGCTTAGCTCTGAGACTTTCCTTGAACAGGAGGACAGTGCTGCTTTTTGAAGACAAAATCTCCCCCTCAACTTCGACGAAGCTTTTATATCTTTGGCGCAGCATTGACGGGCAACGCTCTGTCTCCTCTCTGCAGTTCTCAACTGTTAAGTGTCCATGGTGTGATTCTGACTTGTGTTATCTCTTTGCACTCTTGCCTGGGTGATTTCACCTGGATCCACAGCTTTAAATGATATCAATATGCCGACAACTTGCCAGTCTCTATCTTCAGTCCTGAAAACTTCTTTGAGCTCAATAAGTTTTATTTTGGTGAACATTTGGATATCTAAAGGAATCTTAAATGTAATAATACCCAAACAGAAGCCTTTTTCTCTTGCGTTCCCAACTCTGTTCCTCCACTAATCTTATCACTGAGTGGCACCACCATCTACCTGAGGGCTCAAGACAAACACTTAGGAGGCATCCTCGACTGTATTGACGACATTTCTTTTCAGCCTTTCAGCCAATCCATTGGCAGGTATTCCTCCAAAATTCATCCTGTGTCTACTCATGTTTCTTCATCTCCACTGACCTGCTCTAATCCACACCAACACCATCTACTGCCTGGAGTAGTAAAATAGTTTCCCAACTTCATTTTTTTCGCCTACAATCTGCAGCTACAGAGATAGTTTAAAATTCTCAACCAATTATATGACTCCCGCCCACTGTTTAAAATCCACCAATAGTTTCCCTTTGCACTCAGGATAAAATCTGACCTATACACATGGCCCTCAAAATGCAACAAGTTCTATCCCAGACCTTTTTCTAAAAACTCATATCATCCCCCCTACTCCCTACTCAACACTCGCCCCTTTCCTTTACTGTGTGCCCAGCTCATTTACTGTCCCAAGTGTTTGGATTGCTGTCCCGTCCTCCTAGCAGGCTCTTCCCGTGGCCCCTGATGCAGCAGGTTCTTCCAGTCGTTCAGATCTCAGCTCCGAGACGCTCTCCTCCGAGAGGCCTTCTCTGAGCACTCATGGAAAGCAGTTTATCTCCCCCAGTCGCTTCTTATCACTTTGCTCATTTTTATTTCCGTCCTAGCACTTGACATTGTCAGAAATACTTTTATTTATTTTTAGCTTGTTCTATGTCTCCCTCTTTCCACTGGAATATCCACTCCATGAGGACAGACATCTTACTATCCTTACTCTTTTGTCTACTCCCAGTGTCTTAAACTTTTAAATTTGACACAAAGTAGAGTCTCATAAAACATTTGTTGAGAACAAATGACTGAATGAATGAATCCTTACTCTAAGTTTAACCTTTATTCTTACTGTGGATCTTTGTTGCTATTGAGAGGGTACCTTTTCTTCCTCAAAATTTTGTTGTCATCAGTGCTCCCTTATGCAATGGGAATTTATGACAGGCTTATCTGTTCATTGTTTTGCAAGGCTCCAGGTATAAGCAAAGAACACTTTTTGTCTGTGTTTCAAAGGGTATGATATGTACTACAGGTGTTCATGGCTATATTATAATAGGGAAGGTACAGCCACAGCCGTGTGTGGAAAACGCCAGCTTTTGGGTGTCATCACTATATATGGTGGTCTTTATCTTTATAGATGGTGGTCTCGTGCATCTAACCTGGTATTGTCTCTACACTGGCTTGACTTGGGCCAATGTTCATGATTTGGCTTTTATATCCTGGCATGGCTTCCTAACTCACTCCACTGGCTTAGTCTTGATGCCAAAGGTATCTTAACTCCCGCCCATGGCTGGTCTTTTGTTCACTCTGTCATCCCATGTGCTATCATATGGGAACTTAATGGTTAAGAGCTTTGATTTCAAACAACTTCTCTACCACTTACAAGTTATGTGACACTGGGAAAATTGCTTATGCACTCTCAGCAATAGTTTAATTGTCTATAAGAAGGAACCCTATTATAATAGAAATAGTGCTTACATGATACTTGTGATTATTAAATAAGGTAAATCATGTAGAGGACATAGTTCAGTGCTGGTCCAGAGGGCACATGCAATGAGAGGTAGCCCTTACTACCAGCATAAAACCCCCGGGACAGGACCCAGTCCACCTTGCCCTCTCTCCTTTCAACAAAAGCAACACCTAACCCAGGCTTAGAAAGTATCCAAAACTCATGATTCAAAACCTATCATGATTCGTGGCATAAAAGGGACTCAAAATACATGTTGATTGAATGAATAAAAGCTTGAATGCCTGCCTCTAGGAAGACTCCCCTTAATGTAATCTACTTCTGTCCCTTGGGGACAAGAGCTATTAAAATAAAATATTGTCACTGCTTTTGAGGTCAATAGGGTGTTTTCTTAAAACTGAGTTTTTCTCTTATTCAAATAGCGTTTGCTTCTGCTTCATATAGCCAAGAAGAGCAACAAAATGTGAATTTGAAAATACAGTTCCACAAGTGCACATGGACATTTTTCTAGTATGAAGCTTTGGGGCCACAAATCAATGTGTGAAATTTAGAAGTAGAATAGACTTGGACATACACCCAGTCTGCGTCAGGCTACTTTTGAGAGCTTCAGCTGCATGTGCTAATCTCAGCTTGTGTTTCCTTAGCATGAGAGTGGGGACGTCCATCCCTATTCCTGGAGAGTGGGTAGAATTAACAGATGTAATATGTACAAATCCAGCACATGTTATAGCACATTGGATAAATGACTTCCTGGTCTCTGGACTTCACCTTTCTTATCTACAAAGAAGAGATTATAATGATAACTGATCAGTGAGTCCAGATGTGCTACAGTCTTATTGCAGTTTCTGGGATGGGATAAAACCTCAGTAAATATGAGTTCTCCTTTCTCCTCTTCTTCCCTTCCCTCTTCCTTTCTATTCATCTTCTTCAGCTGAGACACTGATAGGATTTACATAGCAACTGCAGCGATAATTACTTTTGGAAGTATTTATATGAAGGCATGTAAAGTGGATGTCTCACCAAAGAAAGTAAAAACAATGAGAACTACTATAAATGTAATACATACTATAGATCTGGTACATTATATTTTAACCCCTAATCCTGATAATAACTTTATCAGATAAGCATTTTTAAAATGAGGATAAGACACTGAGGATGAGGGAGATTAAATAATTTATTCAAGGTTGTGAAGTTAGTAAGTGACAGAGCCAGTTTTCTAATTCAAGCTTGTCACACTCACATAAAGCAATTTACTTTGCATACTGTCTTTGAATGTTTTATGACAAATTGAATCTCAATTTATTCCCAAGATACACTCATTTATTTGATAGGGTATCCTTGTCATGCTCCTGTGTCTAGCAGCAAGTAGAGAAATTATAAATAGGGTGTGGAAGAAAAGATTATGTTCTACAGCAGAGACCACTATTTTAGAACTGTGTTATGGACTGAATGTTTCTGTCCCCCCAAAATGCATATGTTGAATCTCTAACCCTCGATGTGATGGTATTTGTATATAAGGCCTTTGGGAGGTAATTAGGGTTAGATGAGGTCATCAAGGTGGGCCCTTCATGATAGGATCAGTGGCCTTACAAGAAAAAGACAACAGAGAGCTCGGGTTCTCCCTCTCTCTCTCTCTCTCTCTAAAGAGGAGGTCATGTGAGCACATGTCAAGATGGCAGCTGCCTACAAGCCAAGAGAAGGGGCCTTAGAATGAAACCACCTTTGACAACCACCTTGATATTGGACTTCCCAGTCTCCAGAACTGTGAGAAATAAATTTTTGCTATTTAAACTACCCAGTCTGTGGTACTTTGTTATGACAGCCTAAACCAACTAGGACAAACTGTTTCCCTAATTGTGCCTTTCAAGGATTCTTTACATTTCTTCCAAGTTACTATTTGCCAAGCCTTATGTGAACATAAATATTATCACCCAAAAGTACAAGTAGGCAGTCTGGTTGTCAAACTCTTTCCAGAGGGGTTCAAGTTGGGCCTCCCTAAAGTTCTGGCCTCATGGATTCAGAGCAGCATTGGGTCCCAGGACTGGGGCTGGGCCAGATGTGTTGGGTCACTGGGATGGTCAGAGCAGGGTGAAGCCAGACCAAATGCATGAATGATAATATTCACAGGAGAGCCTAAAGGTGGCGAAGGTATGGAAGCAAAGTGCAAGATCAGGTAACAAAAGAGACGTCACAATTTTTATAGAGAGAAGAGCTGGGATCCCTTGTGCTGGGTGTCAGCTACAAGAAAGACCGACTGAAGAAGGCACAGGGTCAGGGTAATGGGGTTTTTCTGGTTCTGCTTCAAAAGCCCCAAGGGTTTGAGAACCAAAGCCATCAACACCCACACTCAGCCCGAACACTGAGAACAAAACCCACACTTTACTGACTGCATCAGTTTGGCTTTGCTATTCTACTGTTTCCATTAAGTTACTTTTTTGAGGTTGTTCTGTCCAAGAACATGGTTGGATTGTTCATTACAGGAACTTCCTAAAAGACCCATTTTCTCTTTAATGGAAAGCAGCAATGGAGAGTTTGCACCCTAAGATGTTTTAAGTCCTTCACCTCAAAATCCTCCACTTGCTGTTTCTACTAATCATGTTTATCACGACTCTTACCCAATCTTTATCAAGTCTCCAAGTTGAAATACCTTCCTTTAACCAAAGTTCCAATTCTCCATAAGTTCTGACCTTACATTCCCACCTGCTAAAGCTGTGGGAAGGTGGTGTTCTTCTCTGCCTCGCCTTTGTCTCGTTGGTGGATTATATTGGTGATATTAGAAAGTCAGTTTCTGACAGGTTTCGTGGAGGGTCCAAGTGGGTATAACTCTGGACATCTGAATGCTGCTTCGAGCAGAGAAGATTTCATTGTGTCTTTTTAATATATTGAGCTTCCATGTCATATTTGATTAAACATAAATATTTCCATTGATAATTTAAAAAAAGTTCTTATGAATTGATCCATCTGGGTCTACTTATATTTGTCCTTTATTGTCTATATGTTTTTTTGGGAAATCTCAACCTCTCAGATCCCCGGTCTATGTAAAGGAAATGTTTAACCAGAAGTCCTGCAAGGCATCTCCCATTTTTAACATTCTCTAGTTCTGAAATGTCTTTGCATTGATGCCGTCTGTCAAGATGACCTCTTATGGCATAAACTTCTGTTCCTAAAATGCTAATTTTCCTCACAGCATATAACAGAATGCTGGGCACATCTCAGTTGCTCAATAACCAGCTGCTGGTAGTTTGTACAATCGAAGCTGGATCCAATTCAATGTCTGGAGTTTTTTATTTTAACTGTCTGATTCAGTAATGTACCAAGACAATATTATATCAGAGACAAAGCTGATTCATGGGGGAAAAGGAACTTACATTTATTGAATGCCCACCATGTGGCAGGCTCAGTGCTAAGGTTTTGTGTGCAGGAGAAATCATTTTCACCTATTCAAAGAGTTTAAAAACATAGGCCAAGTGAGTTTAAGGAAATTTCCCACGTTACTTGTACTATGTGCAAGAGAAGGATTGAAATCAGATGTGTCTGATGCCCCAGCTCACACTTAGCAAGCTATGGTGGGTGATATAATCAAGCGAGGCTTTCCCAAATGTGCAAACACTTGAGCGTGAAGGCCAGAAATTAGGATTTGTAGATTGTGGGTGGGACTCAGGAATCTGCATTTTGGAAGAAACACATGATTTCAATTCAGATAATCATTGAGAAATACTTTATCAAAGCCCTTGCTGCTTGCCTCCTAATGCTGAAATGTTTAGAGTTTATTCTTATAAAACTGCAAAATAGGTTTAATTATCCTCATTTTACAGAGAAGGGACCTGAGATCCACAGGACCTGGAAGAAACACTGCTAGTCCGTGGAGGTGTTTTCACTTAAAATCAGCCTTGTTCAGATTGTTAAATTTAGGACACTTTCTTAAACAAAAAATAATTGTCTTTTCTCTTCATTTTTTTTTGTTTCAGAATATTAAAGGGGTACAAATGTTTTAGGTTACATGGATCATTTTTGTAATGCTTGAGTCCTGGCTGCACATGTGTGCATCACCAAAATGGTGTTCATAGTATCTATTAGGTTGGTTCATTCCCCTCCCTTCATCCCCCCTTCCCCCTGCTTGATTTCCACTGAGTTTTATTTCCTTCTGTGCACTTGAGTGCTCATCAGTTAGTTCCAATTTAATAGTGAGTATGTGTGGCGTTTGTTTTTCCATCTTTGCAATACTTCACTTAGAATGGTCTCCAGTTCCATCCAGATTGTTGCAAAAGGTATTAATTCATCTTTTTTAATGGCTATTACTCCGCGGTGTACATATACCACATTTTATTAATCTATTCATGAAGTGATGGGCACTTGGGTTGATTCCACATCTTTTCAATTGTGAATTGTGCTGCAATAAACATTCGAGTGCAAGTGTCTTTGAAAATTTTTTATCAGCTATGCATGAATGTAATATAAAAAGTAAAGTCATTCTATCATTCTGTAAGTGCCCTTGTGGAAAAGATTGTCCTTGGCCACTCTCCAATCCCTTCTCATCTCCCCAGGAACAACCAGTTCCAACTTTGTTTATCTTCATGTTTATATAACAAAATTCATTTTATACTTATTGTTTTTACAGTTTAAAGCATTATGTAATGCTTTGTCATCTGGGAAATATGGATTTATCTTTTATTTATATCCCCTTACCTGCATCCCACAAGTTCACTTTCTAGTCTTTCTCCCACCTATTATAAAAATATTTTAATTTTTTAGGTCATAATTTAACATTAAAATTATTGTGAGCATATAAACATATTGATGGTTGGGCCATTCAGTAAGCTGTAGTGATTTTTCCCTGTGCGATATTTTGTGGGTTTATTTGTTTGTAATTATCTATGCACTTATCACAAATATATTCCGTACCTTTCTCCTTATTATAAAAAACTTTTCAATGCGTTTAAATGTATTAGGTATTGTGCAACCTAGAAATTTCTGACCTGTTCCCGTCTGTACTGATTAATTTCTGGTTCAGTTGCGAGGATGATACCTTGGAATTTCCTTTACCAATTTTCTTAGGATTCACATTGCATTTTATTTTTATCCTCCATGTTTCTATATCTAAAGTCATTACATCCTCATGCCTTTCTATATCTTGTTTTAGTTCATTGTTTTGGTGAGCACATCCCCCAGTAGCTTTTTATGGGAAAGTTCCAGGAAGGTAACATTCTTTAGATCTTGTTTGTCTGAAAATATCTTTATTCAGCAGTCGCATGTATTTGATATTTGGGCCGGGCATAGAATTCTAGACATAAAAATATTTTACTCTCAGAAAATCAAAGACATTCTCCATTGTCTCCTGGCTGCCAGTGTTTCTGATTATAAGTCTAATGTCTTTCTGATTCTTAATCCTTTGAATATAAACTCCTTTTTGTTCATTTGGGATTTTTTTTTCTAGAAGCATTTAGAAGTTTTTCTTCTTTTCTGAGTTTTAATTCAAATGAAACTATTCAGAAGTGAACTGGACTTTTGTGGTGGAATCTAATGTTTTGGTGAAGGGGACAAAATTTAATCCCTTAGGAGTCTCAAGCTCAAAGAATAAGAGGACATTACTTCTTAGGTAAAAGATGATGCTTACAAAAACTTCTTGCATAATGTGTATGTTTATGAAATGTTTCTTATAGATGTTAAACTGATTTTCAACAAAGGCAACAAGGCAAATTAATGGGCAAAATAAAATTTTGAGCAAATGGTGGAAAAACGAGCTGTCTGTATATAAACATATACATTCTAACATGACACATTTAGCACATGCATGTGCATGACACATAAAACTAAAATGATAATGTTTCCAAGAGAAAACATAGGAAAATATGTTCACAACTGTGAGGGGATAGGAAAAACTTCTTATTACGCAAAAGCACTACCCATAATTTAAAAAAATTATAAAATTGGACTTAATTAAAATTAAAAAAAATTCTGGTTAAAAGACACCATTAACCAATCTCATTGGAGTTAAGTGATATCTCATTGTGGTTTTGATTTGCATTTCCCTGATGATTAGAGAAGTCGAGTAATTTTTTATATGTTTGTTGGCCATTATTCTGTCTTCTTTGGAAAAGTTTCTGTTCACAACAAATGTTGGCGTGGATGTGGACAGATAGGAACACTCATACACTGCTGGTGGGACTGCAAATTAGTACAACCTCTATGGAAAGTAATATGGAGATACCCCAAAGAACTAAAAGTAGAATTACCATTTGACCCAGCAATCCCACTACTGGGTATTTACCCAAAGGAAAAAAAGACATTTTATAATAAAGACATCTGCTCGTGAATGTTTATAGCAGCACAATTCACAATTGCAAAGTTGTGGAAACAACCCAGGTGCCCATCAATACACGAGTGGATTAATAAAATGTGGTATATGTGTACCATGGAGTATTAGTCAGCAATAAGGAACAATAGTGAATTAACACATCTGGTATTATCCTGGTTGGAGCTAGAACCCATTCTTCGAAGCGAAGTGTCACAGGAATGGAAAAACAAGCACCACTGGTACTCACCATCAAATTGATACTAACTGATCAACACCTACATCACACAGGGCAATAATATTCATCAGGGGGCGGGCAGGAGGGAGCAGGGTGGAAGGGATGGGAAAAACTGTCACTGAATGGATGCGGGGAGCACAGTTTGGGGGATGACCATGATTGTAGCTCTGACACGGGCAGTGCATGGGCAATATGTATAACCAAAGTGTTGTACCCCCATAATATTCTGAAATAAAAAAAAAAGACACCATTAAGCAAGTAAAAAAGCAAATCATAAACTGGGAGAAATGTTTGCAACACACATATTTGGAAAAAAATTTGTACACATGGAAATAATATTCATCAGGGGTCAGACCGGTGGGAGGGGGTGGAGGGGATGGGAAAACTCACACCTAGTGGGTGTGGGACGAACAGTCTGGGGGATGTCCACAACTGTAGCTCTGACTTGGGCAGTGCATAGGCAATATATGTAACCAAAGTGTTTGTACGCCCATAGTATTCTGAAATAAAAAAAAATTTGTATCTAGAATATGTAAGGACTCATACAAATCAATAACATATAATAAACCAATTTTAATAAATATGGGCAAAAGAGATGTGCACGTCCAATAAGCCCATGAAAATGTGCTCAAACTCATTTGCCATAAAGGGATGTAGGTTAAAACTAAAATGAGATGCTATTTCACACTCACTAAAATGGCTAAAATTTTTAAATGAAGGACAATATCAAATATTGGTGAGCTTGTGAAGTAACTGGAAATGTCTTGCATTGCTGATGAGAATGTTAAATATAACCACTTTTGGAAAAAAAGTTAGTGATTTTTTTTATAAAGTTAAATACGCACATACCCTATGATTCAGTAATTCCACTTTTGGATATTTACCCAAGAGTAATGACAACTTATGCCCAGAAAGCATCACATATACAAATGTTCATTGCAGCTTTATTCTCAATAGCTCCAAACTGGAAATACTCAAATAAACTCAAATGTCAATTATAAAGTGAATGGCTTATGAAGAAGGAAAAGGAAAAAAGATGGTATATTCTTATACTGGAATACTACTAAAACATGAAAACGAAATAGTTGATCCATGTAATAACATGGATGGATATTTAAAAAATGTTATGCTGAAAAAAATAAACTATCCCCAAAAGAGTAAATGATATATGTGTGTATTTATATGAACTGATAGAAATCAGAACAGTGTTTGTTGGGGGATGACTGAGAAGAAGCATGAAGAACATATCTGGGATCTTGGGACATATGATGATCTGGGTATACTGTATACATTTGACAAAACTTATTGAACTTTACCTTTAAGATGTAAATTGCATGTAAATTGCAACTCAGTTAAAGGAAGTAAAAAATAAACATTGTGGGTTTGCTATGAGCCTTTACTACAGCCGCTTCAACCAGAAAGCATGGCAAGGGGCCAGCATCCTACGTGGGGGATCAGAGTTGGTATAAAAAACATATCTGATTACAGCATTGCTTTCTTCTTTTTCATGAAATGAAACTGTTGACCCCTTCTCATCAGAGTACTATTAGGATTCAATGACACAACATAGGTGAAAGTTTTCTGGTATTTCAAATGTATTTGAATTATTTATTTTAGCTGTCTTCTCCTTTACTTCTGTCCCGAATTTCAACTTCACAATCCTAGGTGGATTAGTGGGGATAACTTAGAAAACAAATTTGGTGTTTCATCCCTTTACCTTCTGACTTCCTTAAACACTCAGGCTGTCTGCTCCCTCTGTCTCTTGGGCCCCATCCTGCACTTTTTAAGTTTTTAGAGTCAAAGACGTTTCTCAAATGAAAGAAACCTTCAGCTCAGCCCTCCTCTAACTCTCTCTGGGCCCGACAAGGAAAAGAGTAAGAGCTGAAGAGAGCAAAACCAGCACTAAATCCAAGGGGGTAGGCTGCCACTGTCAGAGTGGCCACATCTGTGCCACCAGACTCTGTCCCTCACCACCGCTGACGGAACCAGAGCAGAGCCACATGTCCCCTCTGGGTCACTCAGACCCTGTCTCCTGGGAATGTCACATGAGAACGGCGACACATTGATGACAAGTCACATTAATGATAGCAGCCTGCTCAGAGAGAACCTCCTGTCCCTGAGGAGAGGTCTAGAGAGCCCTTTCCAAGTCTTGAATCTAAAGTTCATTCTCTGTCCCCTTTTGGTACCCTTCCCTGGACATGCAAGTTCTGCGGTTTGTGACCTAAGAAACTGGAATTATTAGGACACCTAAGAGTCTCTTCTTCATTTTTCAAAGTCTTTGTACCTTCCAAGCCTTTCACATTCAGAATCTTTGTACTTTTCTCGTCCCTTCTCACCCAGCAGCATCTGATACCTGGAGAGAGGAGGCGGAGCACACCTCCCATCCCTCTCAGCATCACGCAAAGTCCGTGCAGCCTTGTCATTCTCTGCAGGTCCTCCCCGTCTCACCGTATGACAATGTGTGCCCTCCCTGCCCCCATCTTCCTGAGGCTATTGAATTGAGATGAAAACATGGAAAACTCTGGGGCCAAAACCCTATAAATATTTGAAGAATAGCTCTCTTTTCATGTCCTGTTTGAAAAATATTTTTCTTTTCATGTTCTTTCCTTCCTTCTAATTAGTTTATTTTCTGTGGAGTGCTGGAAAGCAAGGTCATTCTCTTAACATATATTAAAACATGTCCCTGATGTTTGAAAAATTATTTTCAATAACATCTGTAATTTTCTGTCATTCTGGGAAGGATGGCGGAAAAATACAAATAGGGAAAATTCGAGCTAATGTATTTTAGAGGTTTTATCTTTTTTAATAGAAAGTCATTCTATATGAATTTAGATTCAGTAAATATTTATTAGGCATTTATGTGTGCTGACTATTGTGTTATATTAATACTGACTTAATAATAGCAATAATAATCATAATAACTGCTATCACTTAAATGACCTAGGAACTAAACTAATTCTATTATTTTGTTTAATCTTTACAGCAATTCCAAAAAGTAGGTATTATAATCTCCATTTTTTAAGAAGGTGGTTAGGTTTAGAGAAAGGAAAGTGAGTAGTTTGATTTTATACAGTGTATAGTAAAGTCAGGGTTTTGAGTCCAGAGTTCCTCGATTCCAGTTTTATGCTTTTAACTCTTGTGGCAGAGGTTGTCCGTGCTCCTCCCACATACCTTGCCCTGCGGGATTTCCACCTGCCAGCCCTGATTTCTTTTCCTAAATGCTTGAGTTCACGCTGCCCATCGTGTGGCTGATGAGAAATACTGGAGAAGCCCTGCCCACTGCCCCAGAAGTCTTTAAGCAAAGACACACAGACAACAGGAGTTTGTGTAGAACTACCACAGCTGGCTAGCCCCCCAGGTGGGCTAACTGTGAGGCACATGTTTGACACTGCTCCAGAATTCCCCAGCGGCCACAGTGATAACAAAACCTTTAGTTCCTGCTTTCTTGTCCAGTTTCAGTTCTCTGTTCCCCTGCTTGTGCTTTCTGCTTGCACCTGTATCCTGGGCAAACCCAAACTAAAAACTCCGCAGGAAAGCCAGCACTCACTTCTAGCATGAGAACCTCGAGCCCAGAGCAGAATAAGCGCCTCTGTCTGGGAGAGCTCTGATGGTAACACAGTCAAGAGGCATCTTCAGTTTTGTCCAGAATGTGAGAGATGACTTGTTTACAGGAAAACATGCGCTACTGTGAGCTGAGAGCTAAAATCCACAGCATTGAGGACAAGACGGCCGAAGACAAGAGATTGGGAGGAGAGACTTGAGGTATATTGTGAAGGTCCTATGGTTTAAATAGATGGAGAAAAGAAAAGAAGACGTTACAAAACAGGAGACCTCTGAGAACAAGCACAAAACAGGGACAAGCATCATCAACATAGTTATTCATTCACTGATGGACATACTCACCAGTACACATTCATTCATTAGCACCAAAATGTGTTAGATTCATAGAGTATATCTTTCATGTGCTGCATAAACCACTGGTTTCAAGCTGGTAGTATACGGGCCACAACATTTGAATTGTGACCTCTGAAATATTATTTAATTTTAGTAAACCTATAAGGTAAATATTTATTATTCTATCCTTCAGTGAGGAAAAACAAAGCATCTAGAAACAGAGCCAGAAGTTACATAACCAGTCTGTGAAGCAATTTGGGTGCTCCATTGAGCCACAGTGAGGCTACCATTATTTTGAGCTACATGTCAAGCATTGGGATGAACTGTCTTTGTAAATTGTATGCTGTTCAATCCTCCTGGCAGTCTTTACTAGAGTATTATCTATCATTCTTAATTTTCAGAAGAAGAAGTGGAAGCCCAGGATGGGTGAGATATTTACAGAGCTACCGAGTGATGCATGTCTGAGGGTAAATGAAGAAAAAAGGATTTGGAGTCAGTTTCATGTCCCTTTGTTCAGCCCAGGCAATTTTGCATGTAACCTTCTGATGCAAAGCAGGAAATTTCCACCCTTCTCCCGGGAAGTCTCCATCTCTTTGGTCAAGTGCTTTTCCCAGACTCAACCCATTCCAGCAAGACTGGATGGACGCTGGCTGTATAGATTCTGCCAAGCCAGGGTTTTGGGGTGGCCCTCTGGCCATCTAGAAGCAGGAGAAGACCAATCAAAGACCTTGGTCTACTGCTGTCATTTACTCTGAGTTCCCCATCATCTCCCTGAGCATTTTCTCTCGCAGTCACAGGAATACAGGTTCTGTTTATTACGGGTGGGCAGTGGGCCAGGAAGAGACTCTGACCTCTCATTATTTATGGGAGCCACTGAACTCTGCCAGCACTCAATAAAGGCAAAACATCCACCCCGTGCCTGCTATTATCAACCAATAAGGAAGGTAGCCTGGAAGATGACCCTCCAAAGATGTCCACCACCTAATCCTCAGAACCTGTGAACATGTTACCTTACGCAGTGGAAGTAGACTTTGCAGATGTAATTAAGTTCAGCATCTTGAAATAGGGAAGTTATCCTACGTTATCCAGGTGGGCTCAAAGTTATCGTGTGGGTCCTTATAAAAGGTAGGAAGGAAAATCAAAGTCAGGAGAAAGAGAGAAAGAGATGTGATAACAAAAGCAGGGCGTGGAGTGACGGGCTTTGAAGATGGATGTGGGAAGGTACCACGGGCCAAAGAATGTGAGCACCTTTTAGAAGCTGCAAGAGGACGGATTATCCTTCAGAGCCTTCTGACTTCCAGAACTGTAAGATAATACCGAAATTTGCATTGGTTTAATCCACCTAGTAATTTGCTACAGCAGCAATAGGAAACTAATGCACTAGCTAATAATTTCCTCTGCACACAGTCTCAAGTCAACTATACGTGTTAGTACTCGGGCCAGAAATTGAGTGCTAAGTTTTAAAATAAGATGTCCTGAATTTGAATTTCGTCAGGGCCATTTACTGGCTATATGACCTTGGGCATATTAATTCCATTCTATGTGTCTTAAATTACTCATTTGTAGTTCAGAGGTCACAGCAGCTGGTGTTCTCCTGGTGTTATTGTGACCGTGTAATATAGCAAATTAAATGACCTTAGGGCATGGCATCTGCCGTAGGCATGTGCTCCATTCTCATTTCATGTTTCTTTCTTCCATCATTCGGTAAGAAGTACATTTTTTTGTGGCTTACCCTATCTGGGTACCAGAATTTTTACTAAATTTTTCAATGGCATGACCTCTTCCTTGGTTATGCCTGAGAAAGTTCTTAGCTTAGGATTTCATAATGATAACAGGGTTAATTGCAAACAATCATATCTTCCTGGTGAACTGAACCATGTATAAATATCTACTGTGGTTATGATCTGACAAAAATATACCACCACCACCAATTTCTCCTTTCCGGGATCCTGATGCTCGGCTTCTGGGTCATTGCCATCCCTTCTAGCTCTCCAGAGTGCTGGTTACTTTCTTCCTCATATCTTAACTGACAGGTGGTGGTTGAATCCTCTGACCGTAGAGCTGCATGTGGTCCAAGTTTAGCTCTCATGTTCTCTGTGCACTGATGTTTCTGTGTGGTTTGTGAAAATCATCATGTGTCATTTGCAGACAGTCCCTCATTTCCCCTCTACTTTTCTCCTCCTGTGATTACCTCCCATAGTCCATGCTTCCTTCCTCTGTGGAAGGAATTTTATTTGCATGTTAGTTGGAGGAGAGAAAAATGACAGCTTTTCAGATCAGGCCTATCTTCAAGATAGTTCAATTCTCAAACGCATCCTTCTTGCTGCCGTTCCCTGTCTGTGCCTGCAGAGGTGCTCCACTAGGACTACCCTGCAGATGAAGTTAAATTGGTTTCTGCCTAAGGCTCCCCTGATAAGCCTATCCAGGTTCCCTAGATGTGGGTCTCAAAACAGGTCACTTTCTCATCCCTGAAAGGCGATTCAGCATCTGATATTTAGCTTTGATTCATCTGACAAACATGCACTGATACTTCCCAAATGCAGAGATGTCTTGAGCTAAATCCCGAAGGCAGTTCCAGGAGCATCAGATGTGATTACCTCCTTCCAGACAGGCCCACCTCTCTCCTTTGCAGGTCCCAGGGCAGGAGAACAAATTCAGTACTACAAACCATAAGGCTAAATATTTAAATGTTGTAAATAAAAAAATGAACTACTTAAATATGTTATACCTCACTACCTATTGTTTATATACATCTAATACCATGAATTAGAACCAAATGGGCTCTTGTCATTACTATAAAGCCTTATTATGCAATAATTTATTGCATTCATGCCATCTGAAAGGAAAATGGGATAGACTAAAGAATCTGTCTTTTCTTTCACCTCAGTACTTCCCTACTCGAGTGCTCCCTGGACTCTGAAGCCACATATGTGTTCAAAGTCAGCAGTTGGCATAACCCAGAAGCCTTCTAGACATTTGGATGCAGGCATCTCTTCTCCAAGGACATAGGGCAAGAAATGTGGGAAGTATTTCCTTGGGGCCTGAATAGTATGAATAATAAAAGAGGACGTTTATGGTGGAGGGTTGTCCTGTGTCAGCATGAAGCATCAGATCACAAGTAAAGAGCCATTCCCTCTTTCCTTTAATAAATTTGTGTGTTTGTGTATGTGTGCACATGAGTATGTGTGTGTATGTTTGTGCTTTATGGGATACTGTAAAGCATAGGGCTCTGGAAAAAGGCTCTTATTGCTAAGGTTTAAGAACCACACCTTCCCTGGTTTTTATAATTCAGTTGAACAAATAAGAATTAGGAATATGGAATAATTAGGAAGCATTACAAGGCATTCCATGACTTAGTTAACAAGTAGTAGCAAGGACAATAGTTTTGTTGGTGGAGTGGAGTTGTAGGCATGGATCACTCAGGAAATATGAAATTTTATATATGGAAAAAAATGTGATTGTGTTGGAAAAACAGAGCATAACAATCACAGTGCATAAAATTAAAAAAAAGATCACACTGTATCTTACGTTTTTCTCATTACTTGGGATAAGAATCCACATCAGAATTGTGACATTACTCTCCGTCACAGGGCATATTAATACACAATTGTGAGGCTCTGAGAGTGCTGCAAAGTGAAGAAGGAAAAGAAGGAAGACGAAGCTGGATCAAGCGCAAAGAGGAGGGAATAAATTTAACACAGTATTGGGCAGGCACTGAGAGGTTAAGAGAGAACAAATTCAGACAGCAAGCTACAGGCAGGCACCCAGCATTCGACTCTGAGATCATAGGAGCCTGAGACAAGGCAGGAACCTTCAGAAATCATCCAAAAGGAAGATGAAAGAATGTGAAGTGGAGAAAATGAGAGAGTGTATGAAAATAGTTAAATATTCCCAGGTCCTTCCATAAAAGAATTTTGCTCTTACCCTAAGAGCAGATATGAGAGATGAGTTTAAAGATAAAAGTAACAAAAGTTTATTGTAGCTACTGGGGTTTCCCTCCTGAGTTCTACACAACCAAAAGGAAGACAAGGAGGAGTAAGTCATACAGAGATCAAAGGATCTCTTTTAATACTGACAAAGCTGAAACGGAAGGAAGTGTCGTGGAATATCCATTGCCAAGTGGGACTCCTGATGTTGATCTTTAGCATTAGACAGATTCATGCATCCCAGCAAGGGCGATGCCAAACCCTCCTGGCCTGTCCGTGCGGGGGCCACACTCGACGAAAGGGTTCAGACGTGGATCCAGACGGCAGAGCATGTGGTGTCTGTGGCTCTTTACTACCCACCAAAGGGGACTAAGCTACATGTGTTACTTTCCTAAGGTTGCCATAATAGATTATCACAAACTTGGTAGCTTAAAGCAACAGAAATTTATTTTCCTGCAGTTGCAGAGTCCAGAAGTCAGAAATCAAGGGGTCAGTAGAGCTGTGCTCCGTCTGAATCCCCTAGGGGAGAATCTTTTCTTATCTCTTCCAGCTGCTGGTGCTCTAGGAGTTCCTCAGCTTGTGGCCGCGTCACCCTAGTCTCACCTCCGTCTTCACATGGGTCTTCCTGTCACCTTCTTCTCATTGTTCTCAAATATCTTTCTGCTTTTTTCTCTTAGGACACCTGTCATTGGATATAGGGCTCCCCTTAAATCCAAGATGATCTCATCTCAAGATCCTTCATTTATGTTGTTACAAAACCTTTTGCAAAATAAGGTCACTTTTATACATTCCAAGAACTAGGACTTGGACATATCTTTTTTGGGCTCCACCATTCAACCCAGTACTCTGCATATACCCATTTCTTCTTCCAAAGTCACCACCAAGGGGGGTGCACCGTGTTCTCTTGAAGAATAGTGGGGGGGGGAAGGATGTGACAGAGGCCAAGGGTCCTACTAAAGGGGTCCATCCTTGGTTGACGGAAGCCAGTATCAGAAATGGGGATAGTTTCTCCCCCTGACAGTACCATCATCATAACAACAGCTTAATGTGCCAGGCAATTTTACAAGCAGTTTGCAGGTGTTAGTCCATTTAATCCTCCCAATGTCCTATGAAGGAAGGACTTGTATTATCCCCATTTCAGAGCAGAGGAAGATAAAGTATCGGGTGTTCAACAACCAGGCCAAGTTTGTACACACGTAAATGGTTCAGCTGGATTAAATGCAGGCAGGTTGGTGGCACAGGTCACTCTTTGCCCCTGACACTCCACATCATGTCATGCACGTGCCGTCTCTACTGTGATGAGAACCCAGATTTCGATACTAACTGCTCGGGAAGAGCTACGATTGCCGATGCATTGAACTACTGTAAATGCACAACAATAGTGAGACTATTGAGCAAATCGTTGTCTTTTCATCTGATAGGATGTTCTGCAGCAACTTTAAAATGATGTCTGTGAAGATATTTAATGATAATCTAAAATATTCATAAAATAATGTTAAGAGAAAATATCAGACTATATGTAATTCAAAAATATCAGATTTTATATCTGCAAATAAATATATTCATAGAAAAAACAAGTCAGAAAAGTATATTAAAATGTTAATATTGGTTGTCTCTAGGTTGGAAATATTATTTCTTCTGTCATTTCTTCTGTATTTTTCAGATTATCTACAATAAACATATATTGCTTTTATGGTAAGGTAAAAGCAAGGCTGCTATTCATTTGGGGCAAAAAAAAAAGATAAGAAAGAATTTAAATTGGTTTCAGGAACTTGTAGATAAAAAATATAAAACAAAACAATGAAAAAGTCCCTATCCTTGGGCCTGTAGAGAAGTACAAGGAGGAGGAATGTTAGGTTCTGAAGAATCTTGGTTAGCAAGAGCCAGGCAAGGACCTCCATGGGTGGTGGCTGGACGTGTGGGAGGTGGGAAGAGGCAGTACGCCACGAAGCACACAGAAGCTTCCCAAGCAGGAGTGCTCCAGTGTTTTCTGGCTGAAACATGGAGCAGACTTCAAAAGGCCAGAAATATGGCTCATCATTTCATGGTATAATAGTTCAAGTTTAATTTTTCCCACAAAGTTTTTACACTTTTCAAACGTGAACATTGGGTTTGGCCAGATTCCTACCTCCCCAGTTATGTCACCCACTAGGGAGCATTTGTACCAGGTCCTCTCAGAGGGATGTGGTTCTGTATGCCCAGCCCTGGGAGGTCACCTCCAGATCACGCAGCAGCCTTTCCTAAACTTTAAGGTGGGGTCCAAGAAATTTTTACTCCAAGGCACCTTGCCACCATGCTCCAGCCACTTTAAGTGAAAAGGAAGTTGTACAGATGCTTAAGGACTAGAATCGTTGGCGATCTAGAAGGCCAAGGGGCCTTCAGAAGCCAAGGCCGTCCAGGGACCAGCTACTCTCTGTCTTTTCCTGCCAGCATGGTCTCATTCACCTTCTCAGGGTGACTGCACCTCACATTTCACATCTGCTTTAACTTCCTCTTGCTGCCATCTGGCTTTTCACACTCTTTGTTCATCTGTTACAGGCTGCTCATCACTCTGGCCCACTTGAGACTCAGTGTGTCTCTCTCACCTCTCACTCTGCTATGGCTTTGAGCAGCTGCTGCTACTGCTACTGCTGCTTCTGCTCAAGGTTTCTGTTTGAATCCCAGAGAGAGAGAGGATTTGGTTGGCTCAGCCCGATTTCCCACTTGGATGCAAGATGATAGGGCACTGGCTGGACCAAGAATTGGCTGCCCTGGTCAATCAGCCATGTCTTTTGGCATTGTTCTTGTCTTCAGGTCCTGTGGGTGGGAAATTTCCCTTCAAAGGGGCTGTTGGCATGGCAAACACTGTGATCAATGGCTCTTATATGTATTTTATGCAGGAAAGAAGATCACTTTCTATATAAAACAGCATTTACATGGCAGGCACTTAGAGTTAAATGGATTCCTCGGTCAGAAATCCAACATGGATCTTTTGACCAAATTATCTGGGAAGGGCAGGCAGTCACTGACGGGCAGTTTATTTCAAAATGGGAGAAGAGGGCTAAGACAAGTCAGGGGATGAACCTACTGGATATTCCTTTAGGTTATAGCATAAAGAGAAATGCTCAGATATTTAATCATTGGTGCATCCCTTTCAAGGACTGCACATTTATTTTCATAAAGTATATGAAATGCAGTTTTTACCCTGGTAAGTGATTTGGAAGTGTTGTCTTGAGGGAACCACTAAAGAAAGTCTCTCTTGACCTTAAGTTAGCTTGGTGCATCTCTCCACTGATTGCCAAGTTGTAGCTCCAGAAATTTCAGACAGAGTTGGCCTAATTGGAGATACTGCACATGAAAATGAATTGCACAGCTGGGACCCTCAAAACTGCCTGGGCTAATTAACAGGAAGTAGCTTTGAACTTTTTGCTCTATTGGTCTTCTTGGTAGTTACTAAATGATTGGGTCAAGTCCAAAAACAGCTAGAAGGATCCAAGAGTTTGAAGACGTATTTTCCAGATGCTATGAAGGGTGAGTGGACAAAGGCTATTGCTACTCCAGGTGCAGAGCACTTTATTTTATTTTATTTTATTTTATTTTTAATCATATCACACATACAATCCTCAGGGATAGTCAGGGAATTAAAAAAATTTAGCTCAGTGAAGACCACTTGGATTATACATTCTTGGCTTCAGCTAAGTCAGTCAAGGAAGATTGGAGAAAAGAACATACATATTGAAGGTATAAAGCCTTTTGTTTTCATCTCATCATCTTTTCTATCTCTTGACTCTCTTTTTATTCTAGGCCTAAAATCTAATCCTAGTTGTACCATTTTCTGGCTGTCAATTGACTTCTGTAATCTTCATCTTCTTTTTAATCTATAAAATGGGTCCATTCACATCTACCTTTTCTATATTCATGGTAGTTGTATGTTTCAAAGGACAATGTAAGCTTCTCAATATGTTATTTTTCTAGATGTTCCAATTATCCACTCTTGTGTTACAAAAAACTTAGTGGTTTAAAACAACAATTTATGGTGCTCTCCTATGGCTCTGTGGACAACTGGGCTCAGGGGAACAGTTATTGCTTGGATTCTCCCATGCAGTTGGAAACAGATGGCAGCTGGGACTGGAGCCTGACATTTGGGCTGAGAGACACCTGGGAGCTGGTTGGGTTTCTCTCTTTCTGTGTGACCTCTCCATATGCCTAGTTTTAGCTTCTTACATCATGGGGGTCTCAAGGTGGTCAGACTTCTCAGATAGCAGCAGGATTCTACCAGACCAAATATTCTAAGAGATGTAGGAAGATGCTGCAAGACTTAAGTCATAGCCTCAGAAGCCCTAAAATGTCACTTCTGCCATGCTTTATTAAGTCAAGAAGGCCCACCCAGAATGGAGGTGATGAGAATTAGACTCCACTTTCATGTCAGTTGCAGCATGCCTATATAGGGAGGGAAGGAATTAATGGCACCATCTTTGGAGACTATCAACCACACCTGTTCTATATTTCTCCCAAATTCTGCTCCATCCACTCATTTATCTATCCATTCATCCATCCACCCATACATCTATCTATCCTTCCACCCACCCATTCATTAAACAAATACTTAAAGACTACTATGAGCCAATAACTATTCTGAGAGCTGGTGATATAATGCTGTAAAAACAAATATTATCCCTAAACCTCATAACGATAATAAATTAGTTGGGGAGGTAGAGAGGCTAACAAATATATGAGTATACAGTTTCAAACTGTGATAGGTGTAATTGATCACCTATCAGTACATGACTGGCAGACCACCTTGTTCAGATTGATAATAGGTCCCAAAAGTTCTCGTTGAGAGAGGGTCACTGACGATGAGTAGCAATTGGTCAACAGAGGATGAGGAAAGACCTTTCTGTGCAGGTAAAGCAGCATGAAACAAATTTGTCTTTGCTCAGACGCAACCACATGAGTGAGGCTTTTCCTGAATAACCTTCTTAAAATATAATTTTCATTACCGCTTCACTGGTCCCCTACCCCCTTTCTCTGCTTGCTCTTTCATTGTGACATTTAACACATCTGACATACCATGTTATCTATTTATTTCTGGGCTTGTTTATTTTCTGTCTCACTCACTAAAATGTAAGTTCCATGAAAGTGGAGATATTTTTCTATTTGTTCCTTGCTGTACCTAAAACAGTGCCTAGTATGTAATAACCAGTCAAAATATTTATTAAATGAATGTATAAATTGTCTTCAGCCTCTTTAATAAAATTTTATTGTATTTTTACTGTAGTTTACAAACCACTTTTAGGTCCAATATTCTATTTACTTATTGGATGGATTTTGAGGAAACCTAGATTCTATCTCACATCCTGCTACTAAGCTCCTGCTTGACTCTGAACAAATTGACCCTGAACAGCCTCCTGTCAATTTCCTCATACCTAGAAGAAAGATGTTGACTTTCATAGCCTCCTCTTGCTCTAAGGGTATATATATATGTGTGTGTGTGTGTATATATATATATATACACATATTTAATTTTTGTATAGTGAAATCATTAGAAGGGGACCCAAGACTTAAATCAATTGACCTTATTCACATAAGAGAGGACCAGAGGGGCAAAGAAAGAGAAGATTCTCAGAGGCAGCAGGGCTTCCAGGATATGTTCTATGGGTGGGTTTGTATTTTCTTTTTCATAAGGAGAGAAAAATAAGAAGGAAAAAAAAAAAAACCCTTCCTCTAGGACTTAGGTGCTAAGGAGTACTACAAAAGATTCACCAAATACTTTTGAAGTCTGACCAGCATGTGGTCTGGCCTGGGATGATGTGGCTGAGTTAACTATGAGGAAAGGATTTCTACCAGGGCCATGGAGATGGGGGGAAAATCAGACAATTTAGCCTGGGGGATAGAAGAATCCATACCTGCAGCATGAGTAGCACAGGAAGGAAGCCCTTTACCTATGCAGGTGTGCTCTGCAGGCAGGCATGGCAGTAGGGCTAAGGCACACGGAGGGTTCCTTGGAGGTATGAAGGTCTCATACCCAGATGCTGAGGAGCAGCAGGAGCCATTTCACATCGGACTATAAGTCCAAACACAGCTGGTGAGTCACTCCCAGGGAATCAAGTGTTACTGTTTCCTAGACTCAAGCTGATGGCTTGGGAAATATGAAAATTGTCTTGTTCTTGGGCATAAAAATGTACATATATTCTGATGGCTAGGAAAGAGCTAAGATATTTGCAAGACCCTCTTTGGAACTGAGGCATTGAAGACCTTTCTTAACATGTAAGTGTGATACCTGACTTCCCATAGAAGCAGACCCTGAGACAAAGATTCATGTGTCAATTGTCATTTGGGGTTAGTCCCAGGCAACACTGATAGGGCAGTAGAGCAGTGAGACCAGGAGGGGAAGAATGACAATGTGGTGTCAAAGGCGGGGTATTAAACAAGCTGCCACTGGAACAATTGGAGCTTAATTCCTCTGAAAATCTCTGGGAACCAGAAACGGAATGCGTGCTTCAGAGTCCTCCTCAACAAGGATGCTGTGTGTTCATACAACAATTCCCTTCAGTTATTGATTAAGATTTGCTCTCAGGGAGAGGGTGGCACATAAATATCTGGCACTTTCAGAGTGTTGTATGTATGGACAGGGTAGGTTTTGGAAGCCAGAGAGAAAGGCTCAGGCAAAGAAATACAGGTGCTAAGAGTCAGAAATGGGATGGAGTTGACTGGATTGGTAAGAACCAAGGGAATACAGACAGCATATGACAGCCTCTGCTCCACTTGGCTTGGGGATTAAATGTCATAAACCAGTACCAGTCATTAATAGCTTCCATAGAATTAATTGACAGAATAGAAAAATGTATGCGTTTACCCATCAGAAATATGAGGGGATGGCAGGTAGGATAGGTACACGTTGCAATGGGGAAGAACGTCCTGCGCAGAAGTTACTGTGACCTCAAGGTAGAACAGAGATTGGAATGCTAAGTCAGAAGTGGAGAGAGAAGAGCCAGCAAACATCACACTTTGTGCCTTTGGTAACAGATATCATAGGTAAACGTTTATTGAGTTCCTTTTGTCTTACAGACTCTTTGCATTGCAGGGTTTAAGACTACTCAAGATAGCCGAAAGAAAGGGAATTTGTAGAAACCTAAGAACAGAAGTGGTAGTAGGAAGAGCCTCTTTGAGCCTAGATCCATAACATGGCTCCTTAGATTGGAGGCTCAGTCTAGAGGTACTAGCATCAGGGCGCCTGGATACTTACCCAGATACTTGGCAATTACATGACTAGGAATACTATTCTCCTCTTTCCTTTAAAAAAATGTACATTTATTTATGTCTTTTTTGTTCCAATTTCCAGCCTAGTACAAAGGGGTAAGAATTAGAAATGGTGCCATTTCTCTCTGAAACACTATAGAGTTTCTGTGAGTCCCAAATAATCAGTACAAATAAACAACAGCAAGGCATACCATTGCCAAATGGCTAAAAGCCAAGATAAAGGGAAATTTCTAAAATTAGCCAGAGGGGAAAGAAGGTGTATCAAAAATAGGAGAACATCAATAGTAATAATGGCTAATTTTTTATCAGAAACAATGTGAGGCACAAGACAGTGGAATAACAACTTTAAAGTGCTGAGAGGAGAGAAAAGTTTTCACACTATCATTCTATATCAAGAAAAAATGTATATGCTTAAGAAAACATAAAAAAGACAATTTTTGAAAACAAAGGATTTTTGGATAAACAAATAATGAAAGAATTCAACAAGAACAAACTTCTACTATAAGAAATAACACAGAACATTTGTATTAGAGGTTCTAGCTAGTACAATAGGGCAAGGAAATATAAAGATGAAAGACATAAAAATTGGGATTAAAGAATCAAAGCTGTGTTTTGATGATCTGACTGTGCATTTACAAAATCCAAAGGAAGTGAATTAAGAAAGAATAAAAAGTCAATAGACAAAAATGAGATGGATTTTTATATGTCTGTAGCTAACACTTGGAAAAAGAAATTTTAAAAATACCATTTAAGCTAACATTGAAAGACATAAAATACCTAGAAATAAATTTAATGATAGATGCACAAGATCTACATGCTGAAAGCAAGAATATACTGCTACAAGAATTTTTATTAAAACCCAAAATTAATGAATTTATATGCTATGCTTATGGGCTGGAAGACTCAATACAGACATTGGTCCTCTAAAAATTAATCTATAGATTCAGTGCAATTCCAATAAAAATTTCAGTGAGATTTTGGTAGAAATTGACAAGCTGACAGTAAAATTTATCTTGAAAAAAAGAACAAGGTAGGTGAACTTACATTACCTGATTGTAAATTTACCATAAGCATTACTTAGAGGAATTAAGAATGTGTGTTATGAATATAGACATAGACAAATAAATCAATAAATTTTTAGAGTGCCTACAAATAGACGAGATGAAGAGTTCGGATATATACTGTCAAGTGATCTTTGATTAAGGTGTCACAGCAATTCAATGGGTAACGTAAAGTGTTTTCAATAATGATGATAGAAAACATGGATATCTATATTTAAAAAATGAGTCTGAAACCATACCTCCCACTATACACATAACTCAAGATAGATTACAATGCTAAATATAAAAGCTAATACTCTAAAATTCCTGGAAGAAGATATAGGGAATATCTTTGTGCCCTTTGTGTAGGCAAAGTTTTCTTAGAATTCAAGAAGTAATAACAATAAAAGAAGTGAATTGTAAATTAGTACAGGCATTATGGAAAACAGTATGGAGGTTCCTCAAAAAACTAAAAATAGAACTACCATAGGATCCAGCAATCTCACTGCTGTGTATATCTCCAAAAGAGAGGAAATCAGTATATTGAAGAGTTATCTGCACTCCCGTGTTTATTGCAGCACTATTCACAACAGCCAAGATACAGAATCAACTTAAGTGTCCATCGATGGATGACTGGATAAAGAAAATGAGACACATACATGTGGAATATTATTCACCCATAAAGAGAATGAAATCCTGTCATTTGCAACAATGCAAATGAAACTAGAGGACATTACGTCAAATGAAATAAGCCAGGCACAGAAAGACAATTATCACGTGTTCTCATTCATATGTGGGAGCTGAAAAAGTTGGTCTTCTGGAGGTAGAGAATAGAATGACGTTTACCTGAGGGTGGGAAGGGTAGTGGGGAGGGGGGACAAGGGGGGTTGGTTATTGGGTACAAAAATACATACATAGTAGGAATAAAATCTAGTGTTTGGTAGCACAATAGGGTGAATACAGTTAAAAATAATTTATTGTATATTTCAAAATAACTAGGAGTGGACTTGGAATGTTCCCAACACAAAAAATCATGAGTATTTTAAGTTATGGGTATCCTAATTACCCTGATTTGATCATTACACATTATATGCATGTATCAAAATATCACACACACCCCATAAATATGTACAACTATTATGTACTTGTAAAAATTAACAATACAAAAATAAAAAAACATTAAAAAAATCCCAAACTGGACCTCATCAAAAATGAAAACTTTACTCATTAAAAGTACACTTTGAAAAGGCAAGTCACAGATTGAATGAAATAATTTGTACTCATATAGCTGTCAACAAACTTGTATTCTTAATATATAAAGAATGCCTCCAGCTCAATAATAAAAAGGTAAAAACTTTTAAAATGTGAGCAAAATTACCTTATGGTAATTTCTTATAATGTTAAATATGCACTTACTTTATAATCATCAATTTCTCTATTAGATATTTAATCCAAATAAATGAACACATATGTTTATAGGAGAGATTTATACAAGAATACTGATTGCAGGAAAAAAAACCTGGAAACAACCCAAATGTCCATCAACAAAAGAATGGGTAACCATGAATATGTCAGTGAATACAATGCAGATAAACAACAACAAAAGGCAGACACAAGAGTCAAACTTTACACTTCCTCTTGTATGAAATTCAAGAACATGTAAAACTGATCATGACAGAAATGGAGAAAGCCTTTAGACCTGGGCTGGGGTGGGGTGCTGGGTGCCAGGAGGTTTAGCTGGAAGGGGCATAACTAAAGTGTCTGGGACAATGGAAAGTTTCTATATCTTAATTGGGCTTGTGGTTGCAGAAGTATATATGTTTGTCAAAATGCATCAAATTGTAAACTTTAATATTCATGCATTTTACTGACAGTATTAATACCTCAATTATGTAAAAGAAAATAAATGAAAAGTCAAGCAAGCAAACAAAGGGAAGAAAGGTCAGCAGCCATATTCCGTGACACTGGTATGAACACGTGTTCACTTAAGGAGAACAGAAGATGCTATCATGATGGCCAACTTTCCAGAATTATCGGGGTTTCAACTAGAACACGTGTCACATGCTGGCCAGTAACCAGAGCTACGCAAAGTGACTTTCAGAATAGATACTAGGAAAATAAATAGGAGAGAACAATGCCCCTGTGGTGGTGTGTGACAGCCACTTGCTTGGGTTACCCCTCTCCAATTGTTTTACCTGTAGAACCACATTAGGTAATGCCTGGTAGGAGGAGGCAGAGAAGACCGAAAGTGGAAATTCAGCATGCCTCATCACCCTTTCTCTTTCAGAAGCATTGGAAGCAATGCAGAGCCTCCTAGTTCAGTGGCAGCTAGGCAGGAGAGGGAGGTGGCAGCCACCATCTGGGTGGAGTCACAAGGAAACAGACCCACATCATTGCTTGTCATAAGCAAAAATCTCTGGACTTAGTGTTAAAATGGGGGCAAATATGGATGTCTATTTCTTCAGTACCCACTGAACCTGGGCAGCATGTACCCTGATTGGAGCCCCAGACAGCTCTAAAAGGCTCCTTGATTCTCCCCGTGCTTATTGGGAGGACACATCTCCACTGGATTTCAAATGTGCTGTGCATAAATTGCCTGACGCCCGTGCAGTCTCTAGGGCTTGGTCTTCTTTGGTGCCATCATCGGAAGCTCTGTGTCCACTAATAGTGGCATGGATCTCAGAATGTTTTGATTGAGCAGAAACTGGGATTTAAGTATCACCACCTGCCTCCACTTCTATTTTCTTAAAAATGTCCCTGACTGCAAAAGGATGGTCCATATCAAGGACAAATGCATATGAGAAAGGACAAGGCTTTGGAAGGAACTGGATCTGCATCCAAAACCAGTCTCTACTGCTAAGTTGGGCCAGTTATTTTACTAACTGAGCCTCAGTTTCTGCAGTTGTCCAAGGGGCATACCAGTGTCTACTTTACAAGGTTGTGGTAAGAATTTACTATATTTAAATTTAAAATTATATGCGTGTGTGTGTGTATATATATATATGTACACACATACCACACACCAGCTCAAATGATAGTACCTCGCATATTGCTGGTGTTCTATCTACCTTAATTCCTACTGTGCCCCCTTAATCTGTTTCTGCATAAAAATCCATCTATTGTATTCTAAGTAACTAAAAAGATTCACTTGCTTTCAGGAATGCCTCCCCATCCTCCCAGCACGCAAATTCTTATACTCTGTTACAATTCATTACTTTATTTATTTGTAATTTTTTTCTAGCTTTATTGAAGTATAACTTATATACAAAACCTGGCACTTAAAAATTTGCTAAGAGGGTACATTTCAGTCCTTTATTAACACATGCTACACATTCCCAGGCTGGTCCCATTACAGATGTTAACAAGAACAAAATTCTTCATTATGTAGCCTGCTTAGGAGCAATCATTCTCATAGCAACTTACATTCATGTACAATTTTTAAAACTCCGAAGTTGCTTTCTTCTAGGGTCTGAATATTTGTGCCCCCCCCAAATTCATATGTTGAAATCCTAACCCACAAGGTGGTGGTATTAGGAAATTGGGCCTCTAGGGGGTGATTATGTCATGAGAGGGGAGCCTTCATAAGTGAGATTAGTGCCCTTATAAAAGAGAACCCAGAGAGCTAGCTTGCCCCTTCCACCATGGGAGGACCATGGAGAAGGTGCCATCTATGATCAGGAAGTGGGCCCTCACCAGACTCTGAGTCTGCTGGCACCTTGACCTTGGACTTCCCAGGCTCCAGAACTGTGAGAAATAAATGTTTATTGTTTATAAGCCACCTAGTTTATGGTATTTTTGTTATAGCAGTCTGAATGGATTCAGATGCTTCTGTATGGCCACATATGAATTCAATGATCATATAATTTTATTGAACAAATCAGGGCATTCTTGAGAATAAAAAGTCATAATGATTCAGAAGAGACAACAAACAAATGGTATTGACTTGGGAACCCTGGACATATGATCACCTAAAACATGAGCCTGGGATCCATTTAGGACAAGTATCAATCCTCCTTATGAGATGACAAAATTGAGGGTCATAAATGTGGCATATCTTGCTCAAGATTATCAAATCACTAAGTGGCAGAGTCAGAATTTAAATGCAAATTTTCCGAAACCAAAACCTCTGAATTTTCTAGAAGAACGAAAAATTATTTTAAAAAGAGTCATAGGAATATCTGCATTCTTTCTTTCTTTTGTTGAAAATTTGTTGTATTAAATATTATATTGGCTAGAATTCAAACACTTTTTCATATATAGCTTTTTGGCTTAGACTTCATTGTAATTAGACTTAAGAAGCACCATAACTATCTTTGCCCACTGGGGTACTATTAAGTGCTACACAGCATTATGGAAATTCAAATTTCCCTAGCTGGAAGTAATCTCTGCTAGTGAGTTGAAATATGATCTCTTAGCCTAACACTTAAGGGCCATCATTATTAGACCAGAAGTTCTTAACTACTTTCTCCATGGTTTCAAAGAGAAGAGAACATAACTGTTCTCCTCCTGGGAATAGGTATGATAAGGGCATTTCTGGCCTCTTTCTTTTCATTGTGTTCCTCACACCTGGGCAAAGCCAGAGCCTACCTTCCAGAAGCAGGCCAGTGTGCCTGGGCAGGCTTCCTATCCTGACAGCCCTACAGATCTTACATGCATTATTGAGCAGCCGGGTCCAGGCCTCAAAATTCCAGGGGTATCAGGGACAAGAAAAATTTACTTTGGCCTCCATTGAAATGTTCACCAGACACCTCTGAATTGGAAGTCAGAGACAGCTTGCAAAATTTACAGAATTGATAGTTATTTCCCTTTTGGCTAACTTCCATGCATGTTGGCTTCGTGGGCCAGAGACTCAGAGAGGAGGAAGCACAAAGGAATTGATACCCAAAAGCCTATTTAGGTCTTCTAAGATATCCATCAATGTATTTTGCCAGCAAGCCCATAAAATAACTTGTCCTTTTTAAGGAAAACATGGATTTTATGTTCCCATAACTTTGCTGCTTCCTTTCCTGAAATGTCTATAAATGCCACTAAGGCCAGTGTATTAGTTCCCAGGGCTGCCAAAACAAAGTAGCACAAACTAGATGTCTTAAAACAATAGAAATTTATTATCTCACAGTTATGGAAATAAGAAGTCTGAGATCAAGGTGGTGGCAGAGCCATGTTCCCTCTGAAGACTCTAGGGAAGGATCCTTCCTTGCCTCTTGCTAGTTTCTTATAGTTGCTGAGAATCTATGGTGCTCCTATGATGTAGATACTTCATTCCTATCTCTGCCTCCATTGTCACAAGGTGATCTCCCTTGGGTGTCTGTGACATGGCCTTCTAATAAGGACATCAGACATTGGATTAGGGCCCCACTCTAATCCAGTAGGATCACATCTTAACTTGATTACATCTGCATGGACCTTATTTTTAAGTAAAGTCACTCACAGGTACTGGGAGTGAGAACTTTATTTATTTATGTTTTCTATGTCCATAGTCATTGAGCAATGGGAATTAGAACTTTAATATATCTTCTTGGGAAACACAATTTCACTCATGCAGCCAGTATTTCTACTGTGTGTCAGATTCAAACTCTTCTCCCTTTTCCAAGAACAGCACTCCAAATAGTCTCCCCTCTGTTCCTGTATCACTAGTTCTCTCCCCTTCTCTACAAGTCTCTCTTAATCAGCATACAACATGTGGTTATCTTTGCATATTAAAATAATGTAACTGGCTCCATGAACCTCTGTATGTTTTTTATAATCCTATCCCTTAACTAACTACTTGACCCTTTGGGTTGTTTCCCAGAAATGATGGGCTTGAACTCCTGGCTTCAAGTGATCCTCCCTCCTCGGCCTCCCAAAGTGCTGGAATTATAGGTGTGAGCCACCACACCTGGCCTGGAAAGATGGATTTTCTACAAGACAAAAAAGCTGAGATTCTGAAGGCCCTGGGGAGGGGGGCAGAATTCTTGAAGCCAAGATTCACCATCCCCTACAACCTTCCCCCAATGCATGTAGCCCCTTGTGAGATACACCACAGCCTATCCCAAGCCACATGACTCCTCCTTTAAAAGCCCATGATCTCCCTTAGGTGGAGAGATGGGTTTGAGGCAGCTTCTCCCATCCTCCCAACAAGATGTCTGTCCCTCTCTTCCTTGGCAATCCTTCTTGTCTTAATAATTTTTGTGCGATGAGCAACTGGACCTAGGCTGAAACCCCCTTGCAGTTTTGCCGATAATAAAACAAACACAAACAAAACCCTCTTGTCCTCTGTATTAGGCAGGGTTCTCCAGAGAAACAGAACTGATAGGATAAAGATAGACAGAGATCTATAGGCAGAGATTTATTATGAGGAATTGGCTCACTTGATCATGGAGGCTGACAAGTCCCAAGGTCTGCGGGTGGTTTTGCAAGCTGGATACCCAGGAGAGCTGATGGTATAGTTCTAGTCATTCATGCTTGGGACCTAGGAAGAGCCAATGTTTAAGTTTGTGTCCAAAGACAGGAAAAAGTCTATGTCCCAGTTTGAAGGCAGCCAGGCAGAAAGAATTCTCTCCTACATGGTGAAGGTCAGCCTTTTCGTTCTATTGGGACCTTCAACTGATTGGAAGAGACCCACCCAATCTGGGAGGGCAATTTGCTACATTTAGTCCACTAATTTAAATGTTAATCTCCTTGACAAATACCCCCATGGAAACATCCAGAATGATGTTTGACCAAATATGTGGGCACCTGTTAAACTGGCACATAAAATTAACCACCACAACCTGCCTTTCCCCTTCACCATCTTTCTCTTTGACTTTACAAAAAATCTTCTCAAAGATATGATTTTATCCATTGTTCCTACTTTCTGTCCTGTCATTCATGCCTGAGCCCATTCTATTTAGTCTTTTCCCAACAACTACAGAGAATGCCTTTGTCAGGGACCTGCGGCCTCCACATACCGAATCCCGTGTGACATCACAGTTGAGTAGGAGGTAAACCCCCTTACAGCAAGGACACTTATCTGTGTTGTTCATGGTTGCAGCTCCACCTCTTAGGACAACGATTAGCACATAGTAGGTCCTCAATTAATGTTTGTTGAATTAACAAACAACTATTATTTGGCTTAGTACCAGCATTTGACGCATCTGATTTTCTCCTTCTCCTTCAAACTGTGTCTGCCCTTGGCTTCCAAACCTATCCTGATTTTCTTCTCAAATTGTTGTCTGTTTCTTTTCAATTTCATTTGTTGATTCCTGTTCATCTCCCCAGCCTCTTAGCTCAGAGTGTCTAAGGACTCTGTCCTTGTCTCCTTGTTCTCCATGTCTCATTCCCTAGGGCACCCATTCTACAGTTTCAAATCCTATCCATATGCTGATGACTCCAAATTTTGTGTCTTTGGTCCAAACCTCTTTCTTAAACCCAAGACCCCTCCACTCAAGGTCCTACTTATATATTCACATTTTATCCTAGAGACTTTTTAAGTTTCTTCAACTAGAATTAACCATTCCTACCTTTGGCTTTCCAATAAACCTTGATTTTATATCATATTGAATGCCTTCTATGTCCTAGATTCACATATGTTCTTTCCTCTAATAATTTATTCCAACCAGTAGTACAATGTCTATGAACTTTCAATAAATGTTTTGCAAAGAATAAATAAATTCTCATTAAAGCCCTGTAAAATAAAGTTATCATTCCTAAGGTTATGAAGAAAATGAGTTTCAATAGCATTAAGCATCTCATGGAAGGTTTTATAGCTGGTAAATGAGACTCAGAATGAAAAATCAAGGTCTTTGCATCTAATTCTAGTGTTTTCTTCACTTCAGTACTCTCCTACAACCATATGGGTCATAGTCCCCAATCTAGATGTAAGTGAACAAGTTGCCTGAATGGGCTGTCACCCCAATGCTGTTTATTCTACAGGAGAGAGATTGAGCTACTTTATGACTTGGGAACAAAAAGTTATAAATTTGTTATTGCTAAATCAAAACCTTATATTACTTACATGTCTGGCTTTATGATGTCCCATTTTATTGTTATGAGAAGAGATAAAATTAGATGAAGTAAGTGTGATAAAGAAGGGGGGAGACTGGTACTGCCAGCTGCCAAATCACTCAGAAATGGAAACAAAACCAAACAATAATGAAAATAAAAGTAGTGAGAGAGGTGCAAGACCAGAGTTAAGGAAAGTATAGTAGGATGTTAAAGAGAAGAAGCTAAGTCTTACAGATTTCTCTAATATCCAAGGGCAATTTTGCAGTAAAATACCATATAATAACTGGCTTAAAATATTCTGGTTAATGGGGTGTGAGTATGTATTGTACGATTTTTCAAAACAACTCCACCAAATTGTCCTTGTACAGGTGCACATGCTTTTCTATCACTAGCTCTTGGTTTGATCTGAATGGAAATCAATTCTCAAGTTTGTGGCTAAAAATAATGTAATTTAACTGCATCTGGAAATCGTATTAGAGACACTTCCACATCTGATCAAGACAAAGTAATAAATAAGGACCTACCTTCGCTCCCAGAGCAACCAAAAATCTTAAAAACGAAACAAGGGTTTCAAGACACTGAACATCAGGCAGTGAGAGATAGTGATCACTGAGAGACAGGAAATGAATGAGGCAAGGTGTGTGCTTGTCTCAGCTTACTGCAAGGAAGGATGTTTTCCACTTCGTAATTTATGTTCTCGGGGAGTTCGACACTGTGACTTGTCTGTTTATCCATTCTACAAATATACACTGAGCTTTTATTTTGTAGAAGACTTTGCTCTGGGTGCTTGAATAAAAATGATATTCAAGTCAGAAATGTAGGGTGGCTGCATATGCTCTTGCACTTTGTTCACTGCATAAGAGTGACAAGGCAAAGGTTCAAGTGTGGGTGCAAATTCCACTGGAGTCCACATACCACAACGTGCCATTAGCTGTGGGGGCTTCACCCACCCAGAGGAACTCCTACTCCTAATTCCACAAAGGGCTTGTAGTAGGATCTTACAGATGTGGTTCTATTATTATTTAGCTTGCATTCTAGCAGTAGAGATATAAAATAAACATATAAAGAGGACAATCATAAGTGATAAGTGCTATGCAGAGAATTAAAATAGGATGATGAGAAAGAAAGTCACTAAGGGGATACCTTATTTACTTGTTTACTAATTTCTTCATCTTGATATTTTTCATTCATTTTTTAAAGATAACATACATGTTGCAAAAGTCAAAGGGGCAAAAGCAAATACAGGAAAAACAATTCTTTTAAAAATTTTTATTGATGTATAATATTTATACCTATTTATGGAGCACATGTGATGTTTTGTTGCATGCATAATGTGTGCAGTGACCAAGTTAGGATATTCAGAGTGTCCATCACCTTGAGCATTTTTCACTTCTGTGTGGTGGGGACATAGCAAGTCCTCTCCTGTAGCTGTTTTGAAATATACAATACATCGCTGTTAGCTATAGTCACTCTACTCTGCTGTGGAACATTAGAACATACCCCTTCTATCTAACTGTACGTTTGTGACCATTAACTAACCTGTCTTTATCCCTTCCCTCACCCACATCTGCTTCCCGGCCTTTGGTATCTATCCTTCTACTCTCCTCCTAAATGTGGTATATTTACACAATGGAACACCATTCAGCCATAAAAATAATGAAATCATGTCATTTTCAGCATGATGGAACCGGAGGCCATTGCGTTGAGTGAAATAAGCCAGGCACAGAAGGAAAAAGCAAATTGTTGTCCTCTCTTCCTTCACACCCGATCTCAACGCACCAGATCTTCTCTCCAGAAACAAGCAGGGTTACCAATTTCTCTTGTAGTCTTATATAGATATTTCATGCATATAAAACCATACATGTATATATTTTAAAATTTGCTCTACAAATGGAAACATACTAGAAACGTGGTTCTACTTCTAGATTTTCCCACTTAAAATATATTGTAGATTATTCTAAATCCTCATATAAAGCTATTTTCTTTCTTTAAATGGCTACTTAATATAACATTGAAGGAAGAGTTCTGGGTTCATTTTGATCAGTATTTTTTAAATTAATGTAGATTTAGGTCATGTCCAATCTGTTGCTGTTAAAAAATCAAACCAAAGTAGCATTGAGTATTGTTGAACATATGTCATTTCACACATGTGCAAGTTTATCTATGGAATAACTTCCTAAATCTGAAATTGCTGAGTCAAAATTTGAGTTTTAATTTAATAGGAATTGCTCTCTATTTTTCCCTGAAGTTGTACCAATATAAGCTTCTATCAGCAATATATAAAAGTATCTTTCCCCATGTGGGTATTATCAAACTATTAGATCCTTGTGAACAAATTAAGTTTAAAAAATAATATTCTTTGCAGTTTTAATTGAAATGTACTTATTTGTGGGAGCTTTTACACTGTAAGATCTTTTCTGTCTTCTTTTCTCAAAACTGCCTGTGCACACTCTTTGCTCATTTTTCTCTCAGGTTCTTGGTAATTTTTTGTTTCTTACCAAGTTTTAGGAAATCATCTCATGTTTAGAACATTAGCCATTAAGTCTGATACAATCTACAAATATTTTCCCAGTGTGTTGTTTGCTTCCTGACTTTTGTCTGTGGTACTTTTTTTCCCATGCAGAATTTTACATTTGTTTTTATGCAAATTTTAAACTAAGTCATTAAGAGAGGATATGGGAGGATGCCAGCAATCGATAGTGGAAAAGAGGTTGATTAATGGATTAGTGACAGGAGAAGGTGCAAGAATTAATTGCTGGACAAGGGAGCACACGGTTGGATGGGCTGATGGGGACGGAGAGCAGAGAACAGAATGGTGATGTCCTACTGCAGTGATCGGGGCACATTGGTTAGTGAATATCCATGGGATGGTAGCTGGCAGGAAGTGGATGAGCAGAGATGCCCATGTGGAAGAAGGCAGAGAAATAGGCATTAGGAAATAGGCGTTATGGACATGGATGTGACAAGAATGTTAGGGAAAAGTTATGTAGAAATAGTGACGGGGTATGGTTGAAAGCTACATAAAAGTACTGAGTACTTTTTATTGAGCATTTGCTCAATTGCAAGGAAATGTTGGCAAGAGGTAAGAGGACAGAGTTTTATTTCATTTTGTCATTTCACTCCTGTCATATAGCCGTGCAGCATTGTAGATCAAGGACTGGATAGGGAGGCAGAGGATGGACTCTTCCCTTCTCTAAGCCTCAGTATTCTCATCTGCAAAATTCATCTGTTGGACTAAATGAATTATACGATCACTTCTAGCTGCAATATTTTATGAATCTACAGTGTCCTGAGAAGCATCACCTCAGAGTGATACTTTTCTTGGCAGACACAGGAAGGGGGCAGGTCTAAAACACTGGCACACTCACCAAATGAATGGAGCGGGCAGGCCAGTTCTCCTGGTTGTCATGGGGCCATCTTCTAAGCAAGGCTGTCTCCAAGGGAGCTTTTAAAATATTGACAGCCAAGTTGGAATGAGGCCCAGAATTAAAAAGAGATCAAAAGCATAGCCATAAATAAAACCAGCTGGAAATACAACTATTAAAAAAAGAAGTGGGGAAAAAAACCACATTCTGTGGGCTGGGACCTTATTTTAACATGTAAAACACAAACACTGGAGGCCGAGATTCAGACCCTTTTGTAGAGCAGTTACAGAAGAGGTTGGGCGAGCATTTTGATTTGCTTAATGAGAACCGGCTGTTTAAACATGTTTAGTCTCATTAACCATGAGTAGGAAGAGATGTCTTCCCTCATGTGGTTGACAGGACTGTGGCAGAGGCTTTTTTTGCAAAAAGAACTTGGAGGTAAAAGTGGTAAAGCTCCCTCCACATTATCCCATTTAATTTTCATATGAAACCTTCAAAGATGAGGAAATTAAGCTCCAAGAAGTCAAATGTGTTCTGAGTAATTGAGGCTCAGAACATTTAAATAACTTGGCCAATTAAATGGCCAAGGTGAAATCCTTAAAACTAAAAATCTGGCAGCAAGAATGAAAAGTACAGTTTGGGGTCATGTCAGAAAAGGAACAAGGGATGGATAGATGCCTGAGTGCAAGGCCATGGACCTAGAGCAAAATCTCTCAGCTTCACACCACTGACATTTTGGGCTGGATAATTCTTTGCTGTAGGGGGCTGTCCCCTGCATTGCAGGATGTCTAACAGCATCCCTGGCTTGGTCGGTAGCACCCTCCCTCCCAGGGGTGACAACCAAAACTGTTTCCAGATATGCCAATTGTCCCCTTGGCAGGGGCAAAATCACTTCCAGTTAGAAGCCTCTGAGCTAGAGAATGAAACAGCTCTCACACATAGTATAAAAAGGTCACACTTACTGGAAATAGAGAATATGGTGGGGACCTGATCACAGTAAGAAGGCAGAAGTTAGGCTGCAAGAACAGAGCCTCAATGGACAAAAATCTGCTACCTCCACTTAGCAGGATTGCTTTGGAAAGACACTCATGCATGGCTCAGGAATATGTGTTCCTGGAGCCTCTAATGTGTCTGCCTGTCTGACCATGTCTTACAAGATATGCAACACTGGTCAAGTCATTTAACCTCTTAAATGCACCATTTCTTTATATGTAAAATTGGAATAGGAATATTTAGCTTTCACATTTGTTAAGAGGTTTAAAAAAGAGAAAATAAAATAAGAGAAAATCTAGATGACATAAGGTTTGGTGATGACTTTTAAAATACAACACCAAAGGCATGATCCATGAACAAAAGAATTGATAAGTTGAAATTCATTAAAAGTAAGGATTTCTGCTCTGCAGAAAACATTGTCAAGAGAATGAATAGATAAGCCACAGACTGGGAGAAGAGTTTGTAAAAGACATATCTGGTAAATGATTGTTTTCCAAAATATATACATAGCTCTTAAAACACAACAATAAGAAAACAAACAGCCCAATTAAGAAATGGACCAAACACCTTAATAGATATCTTACCAAAGAAGATATTCAGATAGCAAATAAGCATATGGAAAGATGCATCACATCATATATTGCTATGGTTTGAATGTGTCCTCCATAAAGCATGTGTTGGAGACATAATCTCCCATGTGGTGGAGGTGGGGCCTAATGAGAGGTGATTAGGCTATGAGGGCAGAGTGAATGCATTAAGGCTGTTGTCCCAGAAGTGGGTTCCTTATAAAAGGGGGCTTTGATTTGCTTTTATTATCTCTTTCTCTTGCCCTTCTGCCTTCTGCTGTGGGATGATACCCATCCTTCAGTCTTGGGCTTTCCAGCCTCCAGATTGTGGGAAATAAATTTTGGTTCATTGTAAATTACACAGTTTCAGGTATTCTGTGACTAACACATATGTCATCTGGGACATACACATTAAAACAACAATGGGATACCACTACCTACTTATGAGAATGACCAAACCTAAAAACACTGACAACACTAAATGCTGGCAAGGATGTGGAGCAACAGAAACTGTCATTTATTGGTGGTAAGAATGCAAAATGGTATGACCACTTTGGAAAACAGTTTGGCAGATTTTCACAAAACTAAACATACTCTTACTGTATAATCTGCAATTGTAGTCCCTGGTATTTACTGAAAGGAATTGAAAACTTACATCCCCACAAAAACCTGAACATGGATATTAATACCAGCTTTATTCATAATTTCCAAAACTTTGAAGCAACCAAGATATCCTTTAGTAGGTGAATGAATAAATAAACTGTGGTACATACAGACAATGGAATATTATTCAGTACTAAAAATAAATGAGCTATCAAGCCATGAAAAGACACAGAGGAAACTTAAATGCATATTACTAAATGAAAGAGGCCAATCTCAAAAAAACTTCATACTTTATGATTCCAACTATATGCCATTCTAGAAAAAGTGAAACTACAGAGATAGTAAAAAGATCAGTGGTTTCCAGGGTTTAGTGGGGAGGGAAGAGTGAATAGGCAGAACACAAAGGATTTTCAGGATACTGCAAATACTTTGTATGATACTATAATGATGAATATGTCTCATTGTACATTTGTCCAAACTTGTAGAATGTTCAATGCCAAGAGTGAACTCTAATGTAAACTATGGACTTTGGGTAATAATGATTTGTTGATGTAAGTTCACCAGTTGTAACAAATGTACCACTCTGAAGAGGGATGTTGACAATCAGGGAGGTTGTGCATGTGTGGGGATGGGAACTCTCTATACTTTTGATTCAATTTGCTGTGAACCTAAAATTGCTCTAAAAAATTAATTTTTTTTAAAAAAAAGATGTATATAAATATGCCAACACCTGAAAGCCTCTCATGAACTTAGGGGCTGTGAGTGTGAAAGTTTGTGTGTGTTTGATTGTTTAATTATGCACCAAGTTATTTAAATATAGGAATCATGTCTTGTCATCTTTATTTTTAATTTTTTAAACAAATTGTATTGTGTATATTTAAGGTGTACAACACGATGCTATGAGATACAAATATGCATTAAAATAGGTACTATTGTGAAAGGAATTAACATATCCATAATCTCAGTTACTCATTGTCTTTCCCCTTGTGGCAGGAGAAGCTATAATATATTCATTTAGCAAAAATCCAGAATACGATACACTATTATTAACTATAGTCCTCGTGTTATACCTTAAATCTTTAGACTCGTTCATCTTACAACTCAATAGCAAGAAAATATATAATTCAATTAAAAATGGACATTTCTCCAAAGAAGAGAAAAAAAAAATGACCAACAGGCATATGAAAAGTTGCTCAACATCACTAGTCACGAAGGAAATGCAAATCAAAACCACTATGAAATATCACCTCATACCTGTTAGGATAGCTATTAGCAAAAAGGCAGGAGATAACAAGTGCTGATGAGGGTGTGGGGAAAAGGGAGCCCTTGTGCACTGTTGGTGGGAATGTAGATTAGTGCAGCAATTATGGAAAACAATATGGAAATTCCTAAAGAAATTAAAAGTAGAATTACCATATTACCCAGCAATCCCTCTTAAGTCATCATTGTAATCCATCCTCCTCTCCCAGTGCCTTGTACATATGGGTATTTAATAAATACTTTTGAAAAAGGAATAAAGTATTTTTTTCTGCTAGCCTTAGAATAATTATTTTTCTAATTGATACTTAATATTTTTAAAACTCTTTGATTTGAAATAGAAAATGCCAATATTTAACAAATAAAAAACATTTTCAAAACTTTCTCATTTTTGAGGATTTCGTGTATTACCTATCATTGAAGTGGGTCTCTTTGGTGAGGACATAAAGGTAATCTTGACAATGCATAAATTAAACAGCTGGTGCATGCAGTGGGGTTCTATGGTGGTTGGAAGCAGGGACATCTCACTAAAGTCACTGGAACATGCGAAGGCCAGAGAATGATGAGACCCTGATGGGCAGCTGGTGTTCATAATCACTATGGGACAGGTGTGGCAGGAGCTTACCAAGAGAAGCACCTTAGCTGTTAGGGCCCAAAGGGAAAAGATGGAACACTGAAATTAGGATCATTCATGCAGGATTTACTTACAAGGAGACTAATTTCAAGGGAACTGCAAAGGATAATGCAAAGATGGGAACTCACAGCAGTGACACAGTCATCACCTTAGACCCAAAGGAATGTGCAGAGGGGGAGCTTACTGAAATCTGTGAGGCTAGAGAGAGTCTGTGTATAGAGCAGGCTGTCTCGGGAGAGACAGAGACCTGTTACGGGACATGGTAGGCCTGAAGTGACCTTACTGGGAGGGATCCGAAGGAAAAAATATCCTGACCTCTCTCTCTCTTCCCTGTCTTCAATTTCCTACTGAGGATCCCTTTTGTTGACCTCAATCAGAGGCCAAAGAGTAGAGGAGACAGTTATGTTACCCAAGATGCCAGCCTTCCAGTTCAAGATCAGAGGGCCTGGATAGGCAAATGGAAGATATCTGCAGAGTCAGCAGGTCAGAGCAGAGGCCCAGAAGAAGAGATATCCAAGTAAGTAATGAAGTGGGTTTGGGGTGATTTTTGACTAATATTTGTAGTTTGTTTTTAATGTGCCAAGCAGGAGTTCAAGGCTTGTACTGGCAACTGTAAAAAGTTAGGGGTGCACTGCAACCTGATTTAGTTTATTTCAAATAAACACAGGAGGTCCTTTCCTTGATTTACACAAGTAAATGCATCCATAATAGTAAAACTCTAATTATTAGTGGGTTGGGATTGTATTTTCAGATTCTGAAAATCCTCAAATAACCCTGGGCCGTGTGTTTGTATGTCTTGAATATTTGCAGAAAGATTTAGTTTAAAAGTAATTTAAACTAAATTTTTAGATTTAAAAGTAATTGTAAGCAAATTCTCAACAGACACAATTTGCGTAGTTACACTTTAATCAGTCACTGCTAAGCTTTTGTGGTGTTGTCAGACACACCAATGGGACATTTGCCCTCTAATGGCTTCTTTGCCAAGCCTATCCCTCTACTGTGGGTGGGAACATCTCTACATTTGAATGGCAACTCTCTGGCACAGTGCTGCTGTTCTACTATTCTGTGTCCATAGCAGGCATTACTAATCAATCATAGCATGGCCATACTATTCTTAAACACAAGACTTGGCATGCATGATGAAAGTAATCTGTAATCCCGGCCTTAAATTATACTCACAACTTGATAGTGCTCATTTGGCCTGCTTTCTCCAATTGGGAGGATGTGCATAGCCTCAGCTTCCAGATTTTAGAAGCTAAATGAAAAACAAAAACAAAAACAAAACTAATTTCTTATTTAACAAACAGTTAATGAGCACCTACTATGTATCAGGCTCTGTCCCAGTGTGATAATGTAAAAATGTGTAAGCTGTAGTTGTGAAAATGCTCACAGCCCAGTGAGATACTTATGCCAATAATGTCCATGAATTTAATGCTACTTTAATAGAGATTTGTACAAAAGAGAAGACTCAATTTTGTCTGGCAGCTACCAATGCCAAATATGCTGTTTTTTACCTTTAAGAATACCATTAATATGGTCTACGAATGGGCAGTGTGCTCACTGGGGAATGATCTTACTTCACTAGAGCTTTATGAATTTGACTTTGGAAAATTGAGTATGACTTCACAACATCTGAAGAGGGCAAAAGACATTCCACTTGACCCCATGAAATGACTTCTCTTATTCTGAAATCATAAATGCAGACAATCTGGAAAGGCTTAAAAAGGATTATTTCTTTTTATTTATTTACATGGTCATCATCATCATTATTATTGCCGCATTTAATATTTATTGAATGTCAAGCAACCTTGGGCTAAGAATAGCGTAGAACAAAGAGGAATGTTAGTGGTTTGACATACAAAATGAGTCTCCAAAATGGAAACTGAGATCTTTTGTGATGAGTAGATTCTTCAAGGATAAGAATTGGATTGAGGACAAGACTAAATCACACAAATGGGTTTAGCTTCTATGGTGGATGATATTGCTCTAGCCGGATTCTTTTGGAGATGTTTTTCATTTCTTCATAAACTATCAGTGTCTTTTAAGCCAATCTCTGTTGAACAAAATAGTTATTATATAGTTGCACTTTGTCCAGGAACTCAGGCTGGTTTTGTATAAGATAAACCAAATATCCATTTTTCAGAGGGAAAGATAACAGTGTCATAATCAGACATGGAAGGTAGGAAATAAAACAGTTACTCTGAGTGTACTTTAGTTACGTATGTTTAAAGTTTCTGAAACTTTGAAAAGAAAAGAGCGACAAGAACAAAGGAAGGCCAGTTCTTACTCACCAAGTTGGTAAGTGACGACTGGCATGTCTCCACTGACAAAATAGTATGGAGAAAAACTGTGCGAGGAATTTCAGGAGATTTCTTTTTAAATTTAGATTTATTTGCCTTCATAATGCAAAGTGCAAAACAGATGTTTGCACCCTTCACCAAGCACTGGATGAGATCGCACTGCATGTGGTAAACATCTGCTTGTTGCTCCAGCAAAATCAATTTTCCCATTTTCTCTATTTGAAACACCTTGATTTCCACTTGGAGATCCATGTGGCTTTGGAGAAGCTGAGTCCTCACCTGTCTTACATAGTTAGACATGTGTTTTTGACCCTGATATTTGATTCAGGAATGAAGACGTGACCTAAGCTAGTGCAAGTAGAGTTAGTGTTGGGACTCTGATTGGTCTTCCGGGACAGAGGGGTCCTTTCTCCCTCTGAAGCATGTATGGTGTCGATGTGAGGCCTGAAATTGACATAGCCAGTTTGGTAGGAAGCCAGTCTGCGGACAAACCCACAGTAGAAATCAGAGTTTCTAGGAGAAATGAAGCTGAAATCCTGATAGCCTTGTAAACCTTGAATCAAACTGTGCCTGAAAATCTCTCAATCCTTGGGGTTCTAAGTCTCATAAGTTAAACATTACTTCTATTTTTAGTCAGTTTAGGTATAGTTTTCATTAGTCATAACTACAATGATCCTAACCAATACATATTTAGAAATGGCAACTCTATTTATACAGATTTCCCAATGTGCCTGATCCTGTGCTAATTACTGGGAGTTAGAAAGAATTATAATGTTTTCTGATCCACTCTCCCCTCCTTTCTCTAAAGACTTGAAAAACTCTTTCTCACCCTTTATAGCTCAATTCAATTTCCCCCTTTTGCATAAAATAGTCCAACCTTGCTCCTGACCTTGAAAAAAATTATTTCCTCTTTGTTTTCATGATATTGTAACTATAGTTCTCATGCAGCACTTACCACATTGTCTTCTGGCTGGTTATTTACAAGATCGTCTTCTCCATAAGATTATAAGTCTCTGAATCCCGGACACCTGAAACAAAATCTTGCTCAGAATATATGCTCAATAAATATATATATATATTTCATTTATTCCTTTATCCTTTCTATATTATTAGACATTGTGTCAGAAGCTTAAGATTCAACGATAAATGCCCTAGTCTTGGCTTTTAAGGAGGATACAGTATAGGATATAATTATTTTTTATTTCACATTTCTATTAGTTTATATGTTATTAGTTTTGGCATGCCCTAGTAATTAAAACACATCTGCAATATATAACTCTTTACTCTTTATAAATTATTTAGATGTACTACTGTGCTAATATATTATTCACATTATGAAACTTAAAGTAGACATTGGATGAGCTAAAGTTAAGCATAAATCAAAGACCTACTAGTTTATTGCTACATCCTAATGAATTGTCTTGCATATGTCCTTGATCCCTATACCCACTCTGAAGACCTCTAGTCCAATGGCTCAGAGATCAAGGGGAGACAAACAGCTTGGGAGCTCCAGTTAAGGCCCACCCAGCATGAGCCGGAGGAGACAGAAGATGAGCCCTCACTTCTCTGAGCCTGAGGCTTCTGGGGGAGGTGGGAAGAGCTGGCAGTGAGCTTTTCTGATGGCTTCATTTTTCAATCTTCATGCTCTTAGGCTTCAAACAGAGGAAGAGGCTTAAGTCTCCTCCAGAAAAACATCATATTTGCCCTTCTCCTAGAACAACCAATGGAAAGCAGACTTTCTGTGGGGACTAAAGGAGAGTGTTGTCTAGGAAGAATAATCCTGTTGTTTCTGCAGCATTCTGCTTGCATGATTCCTTGTAATATGGATTGCAAAATGTGTCTGAAATTCTACATTGCCAAAACAAGGTCTTTCTCTAACTCACCCTTTTGCTCTGTGTTGGGCACCTATATTAAAACCAAAAGGCTTGACCTTGATGCCAAGAGGTCATTATTAGCCCCTGACTCCCAATATCTCCAAGCAGGCAGGACTAAAGGGTTTCAGTATTTATTTCATTTGCTATATGCCCACTGGATATTTTTAAAAGAGAAGATCAAGTGAACCAGAATGCATTATCTCATGCATTTTTTTCCTCTCCCAATAGTCCCATGAGGTGTGTATTATCCCATTTTACAAATAAGACAACAAAGAACATGAGAATTTAATACATTCTCCCAAGGCCAATTAATATGCTGAACAGCCAGGATCCAAACCAGATTTTTCTGGCTTTGGTTACTTTTATTCTTCCCACTGCACTGCATTGCTCCTCATTAATGAAGGTAGAATCAATTGCTACAAAAGTATTAGATTCTATTTTATTTATGAACAGGTACATAGAAATCACACAGCTTCAGAGTTTGAGGGGATTTTAAAAATAGTGTATTCTTCTTCTTGTAGTAGTATATTATTATTCTTGCTTGTTGTAAGGATGTATATTTCATCAGGAAGGTGAACTGACTTACCTAGTGCTGGAGCTGGCATTACAATCAGAGTCCTTCCTTCATGTTCAAGTTTATTTTTTACCATCCTATATGCCTTATTGGATTCTTTATGAATAAGATAGGCAGGGTTTTACAGTTGTAACACATTTTAAGATTTTATAACATCTCAGAATTTAACCAGTGCTTTCACATACATTATTTCTTTTAATTCTCATCACTGCCCTGTAGGTACTATTTGTCTCTCCAGTTAAGAGGTAAGATCACAGACAGGACCCATATACGACTGGGGAGCCAGGACTCTGTGACCACAGGATTCTGTTGACTCCACTAGGCTCTTCGATCCCCATCTAAGTACACTGAACATTAGTTTCTAACTTTATATTTTATGTGGAAATTTACAATGTCATGCATTCTTTCAGTTCCATAGGATATTATCATCTGTTCATGCATGAGGAAGACAGGGACATGGAGAGTCAAACCAGCTTGGCCCAGATCATAGTGAGAGTCACTGTTGACTCTGTCTTATAATTTAATTAGGAAAACAAAAGTGGCCTGAGTTATCTGTTGATGAGACATTTTACTTAATTTTCACATTTAAACAATCATGAATGTTAAACAGATAGGAAATAAAAACATAAGAAAAGTATAACAAATAAAGACAAAGATATGGCCTAGTTAGAAGAAGCACAGCTTAACTCATAGGGGTGATCTGAGATGCCCTACTTATAACAATGATGTTAGTAGCAAAGATAGACAAATTTGGGGGGCCTAAGCCCACTTTACATATCTTTAAATGCTCAAAAAATCATATGAAGGGAGTTGATATTTTGACTATCATTCTAATTTTACAGAAAGAAAAGTCAAGGTGGGATGGGACCTCATGGGGTCTGTTTGACTTTGGGGTCCAAACATGCCAAGTGTAGCTGAAGCACTGTGGTGCTTCTTAACTGGTTGCAATGAATATGGATGGAGAGTTAGCTCACCTTAGGGAAAAAAAGAAGTTATTTCCATGTAGAAGATCTTCATATTGTCATTTTCTTTAAAAACTTTCTTTGGAAACTCAAGTCTCAAAGACCAATGGAACTAAATGCCCTTTGCCATAGTGTCCTTGTCGAAGAACCTGCAAGATAATGACAATGTCCTTTGTGCTATTTTTCCCCAATGAAAATAGAAACAGAAATAGATTTTATTGAGTGCTAGGGCCAGGTACAGCCCTAGATATTTAACACAAGGCACTTAATTTGCTCTGTAATTGTGATGTAAATTGAGACCCAGAGAGTGATAGCATCACATGAGGGAAACAGTAAAAGAACCAAAGAAAAGTCCAGGGTTGAGCCTGCATCTATTTGACCTTAAGCCTGTCACGTGCCTCTGCACAGCACTGCCAGATTCCACTTTAATGCCACTTTCATTTCAGTTAATTTCAGCTAAACCTTAAGCCCCCATTATACGTGGGGATACAAAAATGAGGAAGGACCAGACTGAGTCAGTTGTCAAAGAACTTGTGTTCAGTGGGAGGATTCAAGGTCAAGTATGACAGTACTGTAAGAGCCATTGCAACAAAGTCTTCTGAATAAAAATGAGTAAAGAAATATCACATAATTTGGGTGGAGGGTGCATAATTGAACAAGTTAGGGAAGGAATTGTAGAGTAGGTAGCCATTGACCTGAATGGAGAAGAAGCAGGAGAGAGGTGGAAAACAGTCTCAGAAAACACAAAGATACGACATAGGAAAATGACGCATCATAGGAATACGACACATTTAGGACCCTGTAGGTAATAATACCAGTGGTGATAGTCACAGTGGTAATGAAACCATTTATGCAACAATGCCAGATTAGTTTGGTTACATCATGGGACATCTTTAGTCTTTATCACTTCTCTCCATTAAGCTCACTCTGTGGGCTGTTGGTGTATCCAGGATGCCCAACACATCACGCCTCTCTTCTCTGTCTGAATTTTGAACACTTTGAGAAACAAGACAGAAAGTCAACACATGGAGAAAAAATCTGGCCTTCATGTTGCAGAAAGGTTAATTATAGAAATTAGCTGACAGTAAGAGCAAAATGCACCTGAGAAGTGAAATCCCAATTTAAGCAGACTTCCCCAGCTGGCACAGGTGGGTATGCTGGTCCAGGGTGGGATCTATAGGATGAGCAGGCAGGTGCTATTTAGGTAAGACTCATCACCTGAAAGGGCAGGAAGCTAATCCTCTGCAGAGTGTGCTCCCAAGAGGAAAGTGGGAGAAGGGAAGCTGAGCATGCCCAGGGTCTTAGTCCATTTGTGTTTTCATAAAGGAACTCTCTAGGCTGGGTAATTTATAAAGAAAAGAGGTTTATTTGGCTCATGGTTCTGCAGGCTGTACAGACCCATGGCACCAGCATCTGCTTTTGGCACTGGAAGGTGAAGGGGAGTGTATGCAGAGATCACACGGCCACAGAGGAAGCAAGAAGGGGGGCGGGAGAGGTGGAAGGTGCCAAGTTCTTTCTAACAACCAGTTCTCAAGGGAACTACTAAGAGTGAGAACTTGCCCCTTCCCACAAGGAGATTAATATACTCATGAGGGATCAGCCCTCATGACCCAAACACCTTGGATTAGGCGCCACCTCCAACATTGAGCAAAAACTTTCAAAATGAGATTTGGAGGGGACAAGCATCCACACCATAGCACCTAGTTTATTCTTGCAAATTTACCACTGATAGAAGTCACTGTACCTCTGCTATGAAAGGTGTGAAAGTTGCCAGGAGTTTGAAATTCACTGACTTCCTTCATTTGTGAGGAGGGAGGTCTTTTCCCTTATGCAGACCTATGAGTCCCAGCCCTTGGACCAAGTCTCGGCCAGTATTGAACATTCTGGTGTTCTGTTTAGTCAAAGTACAGATCCTTTTAAATAATTCAAATGTCCAGACCAGTGCAATCATTAAAACTCAAGCCTTATGCAAAGTTACAACTCCTCCACTGCCCTGAATCATGCCAAATTCAGTCTTGGAAACCTGGGGTGGTGCAAGGGCAGACAGCATCTTTTCTATTTTCCCACCCTGCTCTTCTGCTCCTTCCTGCTCCCGGCAAGAGGTTTGAGCACCCCATGGTCAAGTGCCAGAGGACAGGGCTAATGTAAAAGGGTTCACATGGTAGGTAAGTGTGTAATCAGGTGTTAGTTCATGCTGCTCATGATACAGATGCATTCTATCTCTCAAGGGGTCCCTTATGAGAACATATTTCAGATATTTATTTTGGGTCTTCCTGCTAGAGCCTCTATCTACAGATTCCTTAATATAGGTGATGTCACACTTCTAGTTGGCACTTCCAACCTTTCCTCCTGCCCCTGGGCTTCCAGCAATCTACACCACATAGACTCTAGCTGCCTTCCAACTTTGGGGTCACATTTGGTCTCCTGGAAAATCCTGCTTGCCTCCCATGTGAGACTCCATCTCCTTCCTCTGCTAGGATAGATAGCCCTGGCAATCTAAGGGCTCAACTGAAGCCCCTTTCACTTTGTTTGAGGTAAAGAGCAAGTACCTTCCTCCTCCTTGTAGGTTTTGGGAGGTGGCAATGGGAGAGTAGATAGCATGCAGACACTCCCTTAAAAGAAGATCTTTTTCACCTACTCTTCTATTCAAACCATTTATTCCTTTGAAGTGGGTGACAGACAATCTCTGTTACAATTTTGTAGCAAATAAGGTCAAGCCCTTATTTTGGATACAGTAGATAGGCACGTAGGTGCCAATTCTGCTGATGAAGAGACAAAAAAGGGTTCCATTTATCTGCCTTTTATGCTAACATTTACTGAGGGCTTACTACAAAACACTGTACTGATGTCTAATTATTTCATTTGCTCTTCAGAACAACCTGTTGGGCAGGCATTTGCTGATGAGGAAATTGAGACACAATAATTCAAGTTAACATAGCTATAAGCATTGGAGCTGGACATAAATCCAGGCAGTCTGATGAATCCTGAATGGTTAATTGCTGCATTGAACTACTTTCCCCATAATAACAGCAGGATTGAAGTTGATTTCTTGGAAGGAAAATCACACTCACGTCCTACCGGGGTGGAGAACAGTGGCTGGTTTAGACAGAGCACAGAGGAGCCAGGGGAAAGGAGGTAAAGAGGAAACTGGTGGTCACCATTAGAAACCAATGGATGGGTCAGAGTGGAGAGGACGGGCGTGGACTTTGCAGTCCCCTAGGCCTGGGCTTGACCCTGACTGACTGTTTCCCTTGCTAGGGGAGCGAACTTGGGCAAATTTTTTCACCATCGTGAGTCTCGGTTTTGAGTTTATAAAGTAAGAGTTACATACACACACACACACAGACATACACACATACAGACATATCCATAGATACACACACATATACCACATATTTATCCATATCTCAAAGGACTTATGTGAAGGATAAATGCAATGTTCTAAGTGCTCATAAAATAGTATGAAATGCTACATAATTAAGAGCTGCAATTATTATTACAGCTAATGATAATAGCCAACATCTATTAAGCAGTTACTATATGCCAGGAAATGGTCGAAGTACTTAATATATATTTACTTATTTAATCTTAACAACAAGCAATGAGACAGCACTATTGCTATCTACACTTACAGAAGAATAAACCCAGGCTTGGATGAGTAATATTTTGCTGAATGTTAGCACAGTTAGTGAGTGGCGAGGTGGGACATGAGCACAGACAACCTACAAATGGAGCCCACACATAACCAGTATTACTATTGTAACATCCAGAACATCTTAGAGAGGTCCATGTGTTCTCCGCTATGATAAATGGTAATGTATTACTATAATTATTACTACACAACTCTTTAGCCAATGGAATCCAACTAAGGTATAGAAATATTATCAGGGTATGTTTGAGAAATAAATATTTGTTAAATGAATTATTAATTAAGAGAACTCCAGGCCAGTTTGTTGTCTATTACCTGATTTGTTGCATAAACTATTTGAAAATTATTTGGTGGACACAGTTTATGTAATCTTTTAATTTTGGTACATAAGAAGGAACAGACAAACAAAAAATATGTAGTGATATTCTGATATTTTTTCAGAGATTCAGAGTTTGTTCTTGATCACATTTGTGGTCAATTTGTCTGGAGATGCCTTGCTTTAAGATACAAACAGCACGAATGCTTTGGGAAGCAGAAATAGATTTCACTTTATTACTCCTTTCACCAACAGAACCTAATCTGTTTGCAATGATTTAATCAGTAATGGTGAACTGTTTGCAGAAAACCTCCTACATAAATCAAAAACTTCCAATATTCATTACTTTGTGATTTTTCTATTGACCTCTGACCACAGGGGTTAGCCATCCATAGCTCCACGTAGCATGAGCTCTCTCTCCCTTTTTCTCTCTCTCTCTCTATATATATTACATATATACACACATGTACATATATGTGTGTGTGCGTGTGTGTGTATATGTACACCCTGAATAAACATGACATCAGAACAGATTCTTTTATTAAGTCTGATGTTCACTGGCATTTTACTTGATTTGTGTGCACTCCTCCACATTTAGAAAATTCATTTTCTTTTAAATATGGAGGTCTGACTTTTTTTTCAGATGAGTTTATTTAAAAGCCAGACATCCTTAGAACTTTCTTTCCTTTCCTTTGTTTCTTCCTCTCTTCCCTCCTGCCTATTTTGATTAGGTTTCTTTGGTCTCATAAGGTACAGCACTTAGGTTAATATAAGAAAAGAAAGAAGAACATAAGAAGGGTTATGCCGGGTAGATTTGGGGTGGCTCTCTGGACGGAAGGAAAAGCTCACTCTTGACTATCTGTCAATAGTTTGTTCACCATTTTTTTTCAACCTTAGCTTGACACCCCATCGCAAAGACATTTCTAAGTAGCAATGACTATGAGAGTTAGGCATTGTTGTATAACGAACCTCTCCAATCCTCAGCGGCTTAGACAGCAGGCATTTCTTAGCTCACACTGTCATTTGGCTGGGCAGGTCTGGGCCAGGATCAGCTTTTACAGGTTCAGAGGAGGCACAGCTGCTGGTCAGCTGGGACTGGTTTTCTGGATCTTGGCTGGGTCCTCACACATCTGGGACCTTGCCTTAGAAAAACAAGCAGACTAAGCCCCACATCATCTCCCGTTCAAAAGAGAAGGGCTGGGGCTTGTTTAAATGAAGGTGGTGGGGGTCCAAAAATTTAACAGAAGGGAGGGAGGCCTCTTAAGGCTTAGATTCAGTCCAGCTCACTACATCTCTTGGTCAAAGTATACGCCAAGGCCCAGCCCTATTTAAAATAGGGAGTGAAGAAATAGACATGACTTATAACAAAGCCACATTGCAAAGGGGCATAGTGTGGCTATTTTTGGAAACAATCCCTCATAGACAGGATAGGACAGAACATCTTGACGTACAGCTTCCGCAAGATGCATGTAAATTGGGCGTGGAGAACCCTAAAGAGAAATGGAAGTCATATTGCAGCCAGAAGGGGACATGGGGGCTGAGAAGATAAAAGATAATATTGTGCACGTGGCCCTGAGTCTACTGGGGCACAGAGGAGTGTTATCGGGCTGTTTTTATTTAGGTCTTCTTATATGAGTTCAACGGGAACCTATACTTGAAGGATTGTGCTGATGACTAAGCCTTCATGAATATCAGGTGATCACTACGAGGATAAGAAAGCATTCTCAGCAGTGGGTGTCAGTGAGGAACACTTCTTCCTCGCTTCCAACATCTCTATCCTGTGACAGAGAGTAATTCTGGGCCTTTCTCTGTCCCTTTGGCCTATGAGTTAGTGAAACAACTTACCTGGCCGATGTATTTGGAAGGAGTAACCGGGGCTGCTCAGCTGAGATAACCCGCTACGTCTTCAAAGTTGCAGGAAGGAAAGGCCTGCCCAAGTCCTGCACTGACTAATTTTGGGTTCTAGAGTTTAGTATAATCAAACCCACTAGATTAACCTACCTCAGGATGTATCTTCCATCTTGGCCTCCATATGCATGAAATATCATGTGTGGCTTCCATGTCTCTTCTTTTTTTTTATTTCTTTATTTGCTCACAATCCAGGTGGGCAGAAGTTTATGTTTTTGCAAGCCCCCCTTGACAACCCCAAAGAAGGGTAGCAATGTGAGCAATCGATCAGCAGCATAAAACAATTTGGAACATTTCAGGAGCTCTGTGGCTCGTGAACCTGGACTAGAGATGTGAGGTGGGTCTAAGGCCAGAAGGCATGTGAAGGTCAGGTAAGGAAAAACACACGTGCCATGCTGAACACTGTGGGCATTCTACTGAGGGTGGGACAGGACCGCTTTTGCAAGTTGTTGTTGTTGTTGTCATTTAATGCAGGGGATGGACATGAAGAAAATGGCAGTGTTTTGGAAAATCCACTCAGGAACCACTGTTGAGAATATTCTGCCAGAGCCTCAAACAGCGCGATGGAGCCAAGTCATAAATATCTCCTTATAGATCCCAAGACACGTACTCCACAGGGTACAGACAGGGAAATGAAACAAACCAACCGAGGAAAAGAGAACAGCATGAAAGGGAGGCAGGGAGGTACAGAGTTTTCAAACGGTGCAGGTGATTTCACTGTTCATGCTCACCAAACAGTAAATTGGGCTTAGTTGGACAATGCAGTAACAGATCCAAGAGAACAGTGTGTGCCCAATGCCAGCTTCAATCTGAAATTGTTCATCTCTGAATCTAGAAGGGCTCAGAAACGATCTAGTTCATTTATCGCACAGGTTCCATGATTTGCCCCAAATCCCATAGTTCACTTTTCAATATGTCATTTTCAGCTGCCAAAACTAACTCAGCTTTTAATGTTCACTCTCCCATATCTGTGTTCTGTAAGCCAGGCTCGAGAGAAAGGTGTTATTCTAAACTCCACTGACTTCCTCTCTCCTCCAATTAAATTAGTTACCTTGTTACTTACTTATTGTGTCTTAGGAGAGTCCCCATTGCACTTCCATTACAGTAGAGCACATTATTAATCACATCATTCTTTGCTCAAACGTTGTAATTCAACAAGGATGTAAGAGAATTGAAATATAAGAGCTCTGGAATGTCTTTTGATGCAATATTTCATGCTTCCTTTTACCGAACATGTCCTGTGTATCCAAGCTTGGACTGGGTGCTTAGGGGACGCCAGATTGTGGGGGAGCTTCGGCTCAAGCAAACACCAGACTTACTCCAAGCCACTCCCCATTCTTGCCTCTGTTTATGCTGGTTTTTTCCTACTATGGTTGCCATCTGTCTGCTAAATCCTATAGTTTCATAAAGACACAAATCATCTCTTGTAGTTAAACTTCCCACAATTTTATGTTCAGAACAGAGGTTGGCAAACTGTGGCCTGCAGCTTGGCCTCCTGTTTTTATAGTTTTAGTAGAACAGAGCCATCCCCATCATTTATATATTGGCTGTGGCTGCTTTCACGCTACAACAGCAGAACTGGGTAGTCGTGACACAGACCCTACAGGCCACAAAGTTGCAAATATTTACTATCTAGCCATTTATAGGATAAGTTTGTTGACCCTTGATTTAGAAGGATAACTGCATAGCCATTTGCTTTTACCCCTCATAATAATAAGTAATGGCTATTAATAATAGTCATCACTGCTTTAGTGGATAATCCTCTTTTAATATTATAACATTCAATGTTCATTCCATATCTGAGGAGTAGATATAATTCTTCACATAGTGAAGATATGGTTGATAAAGCTAAACAAATACCAATTCTAAGTAACAGAAGTGGAATATGAACTCACATTTTTCTGATGCTGAATCTGTGCTCTGACCTGCTCTTCAGATGATAGTGTGTATCTCTTCTCTCCTGGGCTGAAGTTTAATTTTCTCTTTGTACAGTGTTGAGCATAGTATCTTGTGTATGTAATGCTATCATCTTGTTTAATCACTAAATGAATGTTCAGCCATGTTCATACATATAGATGAAAATAGGCAGTGAGGAAATCATTTAAAACTATTCCCTGTTTCTTGCTACTTGAGGTGTAGTCAGGGGTATAGATTGTTTTTGCTGTTGTCTTATGAGAATCTAAGCTCCTTGAAGACAGGGATTCATATCTCCATTGAAGCAACCAAAAGATAAGTCATATCTGGGCTTAGGGAATGCTTGAGAACTAGAATCTAGTAACTAAGTTTGCTAGTCATGCTTCAGCTCCAAATTAAGTATTATCTTGAGAAAAGCACATATCTTTCTAAACCTACATATTAATTTATATATCAAGAGAATCTCATTTGTTGATTTTCAGAGTTTTATTACAAAGTCTATTCAAATCTAAGAATTTGTGAGCATAACTATAACACTAGTTTTGGTATATTTATCTAAGAATAATGAAGTCTAAGACAAAAAAGGGAAAAGGAAAAGAGTTTTTATAAAGTGCTATGTCCAGGCACAGGTCAGCTTGTATTTCATGCAGTCCTGTGAGGAAGTGCAGTCATTATTACAATAATTTAAGAGCAGGTACAGAGGGGTTAACAAGTTTCCTGAATCAAGCACAAAATGAGAGCCTTAGCAGGGATTCCAACCCAGGTCATATCATGACAAATCCTGTTCTGTTCCCAGTATATCAAGGTTTGATACACCATGCCATATCACATTTGGCACTAAATGAAGGCTGTAGTTCATTCTTTTGGTTGTAATTCAAGAGAATCTGAAAGTGTTGAGAAAAGCTAAAAGTACAGCATAAGTATAAAGCATTATTAGAGACTTCAACTTTCGGATTTTCTGAATCATGAGCTGCTGATACTGAATTCCGTTGTGTTATATAATAAATCTTATCTATTCTCTTAAATGTAATACTTTTTTTTCCCATAGCCACCACCAGCCTATGAGTCTGGGCCTTCATGGTTTGTGTCTGACTATTAGGACAGGCTATTAGAGGCTCTGCCCAATGCTTTAAACAGACCTTCAGACTTTTGCAAAACAATCTTTATGTTTATCAAAGCTGATCATGTTATGCCCAAATTAGAGAAAAAGCTAAATGCTTAATTTAACACATTTTTCATGTCCCTGAAAATAATACAGCATTTTCATACCATCATGTTCTCAGCTGAGATATATATATATGTATACATATATATATATATAAAAACATGCAACATAAGCACTCTCTCTCTCTCTCTCTATATATATATATATCAGCAGAGAATGTTATATATGTATATATCATATTGCATGTTCATATAGTGTTGCATGTTCTTTTCAACTTAGGTACAAAAACGTAGACCCTAATAAAAAGCAATAATAATAGTCAATTTATAAACATTTCATAATTTCCACTTTTATATATTACTTCAATTAATATTCCCTCACTAGACTCTAAAGCAAGAATACTGATCCATATTTTATAGACAAGGAATAGAGGCTTAGGAAAGTTAAAAGGTTTGGCAACTATAACTAACCTTTGCTGACATTATTATGGCCAGGCCCACTTCCACGTATTTTATGTACGTCAACTCATTGTATGTTCCTCAAGGGTAAAGCCAGACGAGAATCCAAGCCGTCCCAACCACATTCCGTCATGTGCCTTTGCATTGTGCCACCTTTCTGTGGATGTGAGTGGTGCTGGCATATCATTTCCCTCCTGTTTTGTTTCTCACGGGATTGCTTATTTTATAAATTATTTTGTATTATAATCGAAAACAAAATAAAGTGTAAAGAATACAGCACGATCAATAATTGCACGGTGCTTTATAGTTTACAAATCAACTTTGCCAGAAGTGTCACATGTTTTCTTTTTCCTTAAAATAACCCCAGGAGGTGATTACTATTATACTTAAGATTTGACGAATAAAACAAACAAAGAAACAAACAAACAAATGGGGGCTCAGGAAAGTGCCAGCTTGTGTGTCCTTAGTACTAATCTGTGTTTCACTCCTTCTTCTTGTCCCTCTCTGTCCACCTCCTCTAAATAACCAATAACTTGTCCTGACTTAGTATCCTCCACAAATTTTCAGAAGCTGATTAGGGAAAAGAGAAGATACTAACCAGACCAAATAGAGTGAGCATTTAACCTACTACCTCCCTCTCACTTCCAGCCTGGTGCTACACCATCAGGCAACACAGGTTTCCAGGCCTGAAATTAGGGAGATTAGATTTTATGATGATGAAAATTTCTCTCTGGAGGGTTGCATTTCACCTCATGTGCAAATGAAAGCTTGTTTTGACAGTTCCAACTGTAAGGAACACTCCACCGCTGACTGCTTGGCCATGACTCACCTCCAATAGTCTCTGTCTGTAACATCTGTCCAATGTGCCTTTTCTCTCTTAAATCATGATTTTAATTTGACATGGAGGATGCTTTGATTAAGCAAGACCCACACACCTCTGTTTTACCAGGGAACCATTTAAAATAAGCATGGAATTTGGTATGCAGAAAATACGTCACCCTCCAAAGTTTTTCTAAATAGATTCTGGTCTTGTGCATCATTCCAACAGTGGAGCAGTAGGGCTAAGAGTTGGATTTTATGCTCTCAGTAACTGTGAACATTGGTAGACAAAGTGCTTGTGTTCATAAACCATGGACCTAGCAGAATAATTCACCCCTTCCTTTAATATTCAGATTTCCTCACTCAGCTTTCCAGAGAGGCCTTGGTGTAAGTCCCCTATCAAGTGCGAGAGTTAGTTCTATAGGATAATATTCCTCTGCTTTTATGGCCACCATGATTTATGCATCAGCTTTGTCATGGGGTATATTCTCTGAGATTTTCTCAATAACCTCCCTGAAGCTAGCATGAATTATCTTCTTAAAATTTAAGAAATATTGCATTTTTATGCAGTTCCCTAAGAACTCTGACCCTGTTTAAAACTAATCCCAAATAAATTTTCATGTCTAACCTTGCTGTTTTGCCTACCATTCACTGTGGCAGTGCAGTTACTTTTATGCTAAACCTTATTTTATAGGTTATGTGCCTATAGGTGAGATACATAAGTACAGAGAGTATATCTTATTCATCTCAAAATCCTCAGCACTTAAACTCCGCTATACTCCACCTAGAATTACACAGGCTCTAATTAGTCAGATTGCTTAAGATCAACTCCTGGATCAGTCTCTAAGTACTATTTCACTTTGGACACATGTCTTGACCTCTGTGAGTCTCATTTTCCTCATCTGTAATAAAGGGCTAACAATGGCACTTACACGTTATGGTGGAAGATTAAACAAAACTAAGTGAATTAATTTATGTTAAGTGTAGAGCAAAGTGACTGACACAAAGTAATTGCATAAAAATGATAGTTGTTATTAAACATGGGGTTGACTAAAAGTCTGCTGAATTAATCTTGAATAAATTGGAAAATACACAATTCTATGAAGTCCAGAATTTTCTGTTACTATAAAATTACAAAGAAGTCACTAAGATGTAGTGTAAAGAATAAATGCATTTATGACCAGACATCCTGGCTTTGAGTCCCTGCTCTGCGACTTATTAGTGGGAAAGCTTTCCCATCACTCTGAGGTTTTATTGGTAACAATGGATAATACTAACAACTACTGCCTGAGTTTGTCATGAGCAGTGTGTCTGTGGGAACATTCTCCAGGGCAGGGGTTTTTAAATTTCTAACTCCCAAACCCTTTATTCATAGAAATTTTCTTCTCAAAGAAACCCAAAGAATAAGCAAAGAAAACAAATAACAACAGGGCTGAATCTATGGGCTTGAACCAGGCATGGATGAGAAAGCCCAAGTTACTCTGGTACTAACCTTTCCCCTACTTCAGCCCATTCCCTTCCCAGCCAGCAGACAGTTAGAAACGCATTTCTCCAGGGGGACAGAACCCTGAACCAATGAAAGATTGTCATTCCACAAGGGATGAGTGTGCTGGTGAATATTTCCTCTGTCTCTCCTTTTGTGGTTCCAAATATTTCTACCATGCATCATATTCTTCTAGGATTTGGGAAGACGATCCCAGTGGCTCCAACCAGGGGTGGTGGGGAGGATTTTGGGAAGACCAGAGCTTTTGCTGAGCTCCAAAGTAACCAGGGCTTGTGCAAGTAAGCACTGTTTAGGCTGTAGATGGTGATGCAGGAAGTGTGGAAAATTGGCGTCTGGTAGCTGCTGAACTGAGAATATCCCACAGAATTAGGATTTTGGTGGTAGAATCCTGGTTTCATGAAACTAATATTTTTTTTTAATCAAGTTCTGTTTGATTGGCATTTCACTGAGTGACTGATTTAATTGATAACTAATACAATTTGATAGAGAAGGAAAGGACAATAAAATCAAAAGATTTAAAATTAGGAGGGGCTTTCAAGACCAATTTGTTTCAAAACCATCATTTTACAGACAGAGATTTAAGACCCAGAGGATTATTGGGCCAACCCCACTATCACTGTAATCAAGTGACTTGGCTCACCCAGAGGGTGGGTTGGAGACATTGGTCAGAAAAACTCAGTTGTTATTAAAATGGTTAGGTGATCTCTCTGGGTGACTCTCACACCTTTAGTGTGAGTGATAGGAAGAAGAAAACACACACACATTTACTTTTGAAGGAGGTTTAATCAGAGCTAGCTAGATAGATAAATTATAGATGGATAGATAGATGATAGATGAATAATTAACGTCGTTGAGAACTTCCAATGTGTCAGGCATTGTTCTTAAGTGCCTTATAGATCATAATTGATTTAATCTTCACAACAGCCCTATGCAATTATTCCATATAATTATCCCAATTGTACAAGTGAAGAAACTGAGGCACTGAGAAATTAGCTGTTTTGCATAAGGTTACCCAGCTAGTGTAGCAGACTGGAATGGAACTCAGGAAATCTGACTCTAGAGCCCCAGCTGATCTCCAACCACTCTGCCACCCTGCTGAGGAGAGAGCCCTAAACCAGGCAGAGTGGGGGCTTTGCAGTTAGGGGAGGGTGGGACATTAGGCATGGCCCCGGCCCCACAGTGTGATGAGCTGACCACCAGGCATCATCTCCAAGCCTGTCCTCAGGGCATCCCTTCCTGCATGGTCACCAGCCCGGAGCTCACTGTCTTGCATACTCACCCTTTTCCTTCTACCCCTCCTGCAACACACACACTCCCCTGTAGTACCTGGGTCCCTCTGGACCTCAGTTTCTACCTTCTCTCTCTTTGAAGATGTCTGCTTTACCCCAAGTCTCCTCTTGCAGCTCATTCTTGCATTCTTGTGAGTGCCAGATGTTCCCCTCATTTGTTTCCATGGCTGGATTGGGGAAGACGGAAGCCGAGGACCCAGGGCTGGCCTTCTCACCAGGTGCCAAAAGTTCAAGTGACAGCTGGCTTTCTAGCTTCCAGCTGACGTTAGAACCTCTCAGGAGAGCCACTCTGGCTCCATGCTGGTGTGTCCTGCCAGGGAGGGGGAGGTCATGTGAGCAAGGTTGTTTCATGTGTAACCGTAAAGAGCTGCTATGCTTAGGAGAGCTGTGTCTTAGGGGCCTAGATGGAACCTGGCAGAAGTTTCCTTCATAGAAGGAGAATACTTTTTGCCCAAGGAACACTGGTAAAGAATCTCCCTGGTATTTAGAGGTGGCCCTTATATCTAAATATGACCATATTTATATAGAGGGGACACATTTCTGTAGCCAGCTGAAGTCCCTGTGGCCTCACTGATGTATGCTCCCCATATATCTGCCTGTGCTCCTGGGTCTAGAAGTTTCCACCTGTCCACTAAGGAGCTTTCCACCGTCACTTACACCCCCACCCCCCAAAAAATAGACAATTACAAAACTGTGCCATGACTGCTACAAAAAAGTGCTGCTGTGGTGCTCTGGGGCCATAAAATACTACTTAAAGTAGGCAAAGACTTTTTGATGTAAGGAATTCCCAGCATTTAAATATCCTGCTGAATCTCTCACGCATCTTCCACACTTGTCTGCCTTAAGTTATTGTAAGTTCAGTCCTCAGCTCCCCGACTCTTGCTCGGTCTCTCTTTGTCTTTGTGCCTGTACCTGCTCCTGTTTGTGCCTGTTCGCCAATGGTGTTGCTCAGGCGTTTGCTTCCGCCAACGTGCTCAGCAGCGAGCAGCCTCCCACTTCCTGATGAAGCCCACCGTGGCTTCTCTCCCTTTGTTCCCCTCACTCTGTAGCTCCTCCCGTTTCCCTTTGTCCTGGTCTTATGGATCCTTCTTTCTATAGGCCTCATTCCCTGCTATTATAATAAAGGAAAGAATATTTAAAACATCCGTGGTAGAAAGTTATGTCATAATTAAGCTCCAGTCCTACCCAAGACAGATGCCCATTTGTAGAAACACGTTGCTCCAGAATGGGTTCCCGGGAAGCTAATCCTGAGACAGAGTTTAGGGTGCAGGATGTTTATTAAGGAGTGATCCTAGGATCTACGCCTGAAGAAGGGAGAGGAGGGAATCAGCATTGGGCAGGGGGAGAAGTGAAGCCCGCCACGCGGTCCATGCACGGCGAATGCAGCTGGTCCCATGGGGAGGTGCGGATCTGGAGCGGCCCTTCAGACTTGTCCAAAGTTGGGTCAAGATGACCAGACCTTTATAGTCCCACACGGATCAGTCACTGGGTATGGGGCACCCTGGGATGGTGTGGGACCTTGGGCAAGAAAGCTCTCTGCAGCTAAAGTGACCCCTGGAAGGGCTGAGAGCTGCAGGTTGTGCACTGACAGCAGTCTCAGCAGAGGGGGCAATACGGCCTTCAGCAAGGGGCGATCTAGGGGGTGCGTTGCATTGTGTTCACTTTTGTGAAAACCTCCTCTCCCTTAAATCTATGAGTTATTACTATTTAACCATTCCACGTCCAACATCATTTAGGACTGTTGTCTATTGAAGTCCTTTGGGAAACAGATGCCAAGATGGAGTTAGAAGAAATTCACTGGGGACTAAGGCACTTGTGAAGGATGAAGGGGAGAACCCACAGGGGCAGGTGGGGAAAGTGGGCTGGTCTCAGGGTAGGTCTGGCCCCAGGGAGAGGGGGAAGGAGCGCCTCAGATGGCAGTGCAGCTCTGAGAGAGTCCTGGTCAACGACTGGGAGCCCAGATTGAAGCAAGGATCTTTCACAGGCAGGGTGGCCCGTCTCTAGAACCCCGTAGGGTTCAGCTGCCGACTAGAAGCAGCCCCAGGTGGGTGTGACCTCAGTGTGAACTCTGCAGCAGATCCCAGAGGTGTGCACCTGGAGGCTGCAGCCAACTTCACTCCTTGAGGCAGGCTGTCTCTTGCAGGGAGTTCTGGGTGGGGCACCTCCATGGCTCCTGTAAGGACAGACCAAAAAAATGCCGAAGACAGCACCCTACCTTATTATATGACAGTGTATCCAGTGTGCTTTAGGAAATCCACTATGACCTCCTCTCCTTGAGATTTGTCCCCTCTCACACCAGGGCTGGGTGAGCTGGAGCAGCACACAACATTTTTAACATGTGATCTTTCCCCCCTGGTTCATAAGACTAGGAATGGAACGTCTAAACCAATTAAGCTGAACTGTTCTTTATTTGAAAATTTGGAAGTGGAAATCTGAGACAGTGATTCAACAAATATTGGTTGTATCCATTTAGAGGCATGGTAGTACAGTGGCTTAAAGGCACATGCTTTGGGGTAAGGCTGCCGGGGAGCAAATCCTGTTCCAGGCACTGTTTATCCCTGAGGCTGACGTACCTCTGCTACTTCCGAATATCTAGCCTGCCATCAACAGAGCCCACAGTTGAACCCCTGATTTGCACTATTCCAACTGGCCACTTGGCAGCAAGGTGACTACATTGGGCCCCTCTCGTTCTGAAAGGGCAATTGTCTGTACTCACAGTAATGGACACTTATTCCTGGCATAGGCTTGCCTTTTCTACCCACAGAACCTCAGCCAGCACCCCTCTCAAGTGACTTTCAGAGTTTCAGACTCTGAGTCATGGCATCCTAAACAGCACAGCATCTGAGCAGAGGACCCACTTCATGGCAAAAGAGCTGTGGGAGGGAGCCTATGACCAAAGGACCCCATGGTCACATCGCATACAGTGCTGCCCAGAATCTGCAATCCAGTTTCACATGGAAATGGCCTGCTGAAGTCTTGGCTGAGGCCAACTCACAGGAAATACCCTGAATATGGGGAGCCATCCTTCAGGATGTGGTATATACATTGGGTCAGAGACTCCTACATGGCCCTGTATCCCCAGTAAAAAATGTACTAATTCTTGGACAAATGGGTGGAAGCAGGATTGGCCTCATTCACTATTGTCCTTGATGACCCAGTAGGGGACTTTGTATTTCTTGTCCCTGCAACTCTGGGCTCGGGAGGGTGAGGGATTCTGTCCCTAAAGGGGTGCATTTCTTTGAGGGAGTCACTTCAAGAGCCCCACTGAACTGCATGCTATGGCTGCTGATTAGGCACTTTGGACCCCTGTGTCCAGGATCCAGCAGGACAGAAGAGTCACCACGTAGGCAAGGATAATTGACCCTGACACTTGGGCTGTCTTGGTAGTCCCTGCCAGGTTGTGACTATGTGAGTCCTGCAAGCCTGATCAGAGAAGGGAATGGTTTTCTGGGCTCAAACCACTCAGAAATTAGGGTCTGCGGCACATTCTCAGGTAAGCTGGTTAATTTTATTTCATATGTCAGTGTGGCTGGGCTACAGTGCCAGGCTATTTAATTAAACACTAATCTAGGTTTTGCCATAAAGGTATTTTGTAGATGTGGTTAACACCTACAATCGATACACCTTGAGGGAAGTAGATGGCGCTGAGTAATGTGGGTAGGTCTCAACCAATCAGTCGAAAGATGTAAGAGCAAAAACTGAGGTTTCCTTGAGGAAGAAGGAAATTCTGCCTGTGGACTGTACCAGCAACTCTTCAGACTTGGGGACAGATTGTGTGAGACAGAGAGAGAGAGAGAGAGGGAGGTTAGTCCTGTTTCTCTGGAGAGCCATGGCTGATGCAGCCACCAGGACCAGCAGATGTGGTACCTGAGGGGGATTTAGAATGGGAAACAGAGCGGAGAGCAATGAGTGTCAGGTACAGCCCCGAGACCAGCTGCAGTGAGGGGCTGTCGTCCCTGACACCATGCTCTCCCAGGCATCCCTTAGCCAGTGATGGAGCATCACGGGGGTCCTAGAGCCTGTCCATTTCCACCCAACGCAGGACTTCTCTAAGGAGCTCCCCATGGCGTTGGCTGAGACTTCCAGACCCGCATCACGGCTGAGCCTCTCCCTGCTCAATCTTGCTTCCACCCCTTTACTTTCCCAGGGGTCGGATCTGCATCCTGTCTGAATGCTTGCCCTGCCCTGTTCTCCTCTTGCCTCTTTTTTAATTTTACAGGCCTTACCCCTCAGTAAATTTCTTGGCCTCCAAAATCCACATCAGTGCCTATTTCCTGGAGAGTCTGGCAGACACATATCCTTATGTCCTTATACTGCATTTCCCATTTCTGTGTAGGGGAGCTCAAGTTATTTCCTATTGCGTGCACTACAAAGAGGTTTTACTTGAAGCTATAGTACATTCCTTTGCCTTCACTATGTTTCTTGGATCCTCAAACATTCATTTGCCCTTCGCTCCTCTTAAATCTGACATGACCTACACCCAAATTGCAACCGGTAACTGATTGTCTTGTACGTGCTGTTCATCATTTCTGCCTACTTCCCTTACTCCTACAAGGCTCTAAGCTCTGAAATAAATCTGGATACATCTGCTACTTTTTCTAAATTTCTACTGAGGCCTGGAGCAGCTGTGTGTGTGTGTGTGTATGTGTGTGTGTTTGTGTGTGTGTGTGTATGTGCGTGTGTGCACATCTACACTGGACAGATAAGATTAAAAAGTGAAAGTAAGGTCATATTAAGGAAAACTTCAAAATAATTTGCATCCTTGCAGTACTAGAAAACAGTCTGCACTTAGATTTGCAAATGGGCCATTCTAGATTTATTTAGAAAAACTGGGGAATGTCCTCCTTTGGAGGGAGGATTCCAAAAGTTTGTTGCATATGTAAACCTCTTAGCCTAAATATTGACACCAGCCACCTAACAGAAGTGTGCTTTAAAGTGTCAAGAATTCATGCAAATACACCATATTATCAGTGCAAGATGTTCTGGTTTTAACTGTTAGAGGCAGACTGCCCACATTTTAGGTCATGCAGACCCAAGCTTAGTCTAGAATCTAGTTATATACATTCCATCCCAGGTTTTATCTCTGTAAATAGAATTTAGAGCATTAGGGTCTTTTTCAGAACAGTGCCAATAGGCCACACAGAGCCTCCACTCAGGAATCATTTGATCAAGAAATACTTTGATCCTATGCATTAGGGCATTTTCTTGGGCACTGGGCATGGAGGTGTTAACAAATAGACATATACCCTTATCTTAAGGGATGGGCAGTTTATTGAGCTGGTTTTAAAATCAGATGTATGGTCTCTTTTTGTTAACAAAAGTGTTCAGAATTAGAGTTAATAATAGCGTCTGTTACTTATCTGTGCTACATACTTAGGAAATAAATTAACTTTTCTGAGCCTCTTTCTTCATCTTTCAAATGAGGATGAAAATACTTATTTTCCAAGATTGTTACAAATACAAAATGAGACAATGCTACATAAAGTGCATGATAAAATATCTGGAATATACAGGATGTACTCTTCCCTAAAATATCATCTTAGCTTCCCCTCCTCACCATCCAGTCATTATATATATATATGTACACACACACATATATGTATGTATATGTGTATATACACATGCACATACACACTAACATTTTGTCTCAAAATTTAATTTGGTAGAATTGTCGCAAAAATAATTTTTTTGAGAATATACTTCCTGAAATCAAAGGATAAACATTTAAACTGAAATTATGGACCAACTAAGCACACTCTCTCTCTAATTTTGGCCATTTGCTATGGCCGGGAAGGCCTGAAAGAGAATCAGATCCACCATCCAACATCCAAATAGAATGATGCTGGGAGATGACATTTTGCTCCCAGGAGACTATGGTCTTTGCTAACGACCCAAACTACATGAGCTGTCTGTGGTCATCTGCCTTTAACTTTGACAGAAATCTTAGTGGCCAGGAATATATATCTCTTGCAAACGATAGCTCAGGTTTCTGGACAGTTGGCTTTGCCACTTGCCTCTTCTGAGAACTTGTACAAGTTGGCTGGCCTTCCTCAGCTTTGCTCTCCTTTTCTGTAAGATGTGGATGACAATGCCTCTCTTGCAGCACTGATAAGAGGACCCAACTAGTGCTAGAATGGGAATAACCTGAGGGCAAAGACTGCCTCTGTCTGCCTCATAGCTTTATTTTCTTCATGGGTTTATTATTATTCATGGTTTGTCGTCTGTTATATAGTTTGATCTCCAAAGCTTTATCCATGTGGGCCAACGAAATACAGTTGCATTTCCATTAAATACCCAAATTAGAGTGGCTTAAAGCTCTACTGACTCAGGTAGCAGGAACTTAACCTCTTCATTTTCCCAAATTTCTACAATTTCTTCACTTGCGTTGTTCAAGGGTTTGTTAGGGGGTCCTGTGTTCTCACTGAAAGCTGTAAGTACAAGAGGAATTGAATAGTGCCCATAATGTTCATATTTGCAGCCACTAACCACACAGACAGTCCCTCCTTCTGCTTTTGTTGCACCAGGGCCACTATCTTGCAGCTGGTATTGACAACCTGCTGAGGTTCTAAGACCCAGGGCAATGTACATCTGCTGGAGCTGTGGACACTGGTACCCCAGGCACCTTCCTTTCTGCTCCTCCTTCCCTCGTTCCCTGGCCATTGCATGTCTTTGAGTTAGGAAGGAAACATTTCTTCTTTTAGGGTCCTGCTCAGCCATTCTGCTTAGTTCCTCAGATACATCTCCAATAACACAATATTTTAGATTTACACAATCTAGCCATTTCCCCCCAAGACACATATTGACAGTGCCCAGGTTCTGACATGGATAGCTTTTAGCACTGGCTGCACACTGGGGAGACAACCAGCCTTCACAGCCAACCCCAGCCCCATGGTCTGCCCTTTGTCCCTTCTCATGGTGTCTCCTCTCCCAGCTTTCCAGTCCTTCCTGTGGCCTGGGTCAGGGTCACTCTAGTCTATCAGAGTTTTCATAACTTTGGACTTCAAAAGGAAGGGGACAGTTCAAAAGGAAGTGGACGGAGTTCTAATTGTCTTCTTCCCTCCATGCCCTTCTGCCCTTATGTGAATCTGTGGAATGCATGATATATGTGGTTTGCTTTCCTGCCCTGTATTCTTTGGGAGATGGTCTGAGCCCCAAATTCCAGTGGATACATTGGATATTGGGTAAGGACAGTTCCCCTTGAAACCATCCCTGGAGTAACCAAATTTCTCTTGATCCAAGTGTGTCTCAACTTTTCAAGACTGGAGTATTTGAGAGGAGATTGCAGGGTAAATAAACCACTAGGCAGAAGCAGGTTGGAAAGTGTTATGAATTGATGGAAGGTACAGAAATGAAAATTCATGCTGTATTTGGAAAGCAGCAGATATTTCGTTGCAATTAGAATGTAAGGTAAGCAGTAGGGTCATTAGCAGAAGAGGCTGAAAATGTACCAAACTCTATAGAACTCAGAAAGAGGGTGAATGCTCTATTAGGGAATTGGGAGTTTATGCTGTGGCCAGTGGGGCCCCTGTTAGAGATTACTAGCAGAGATTACTAGCTGTGCACCATAGTGCTGGGTAATACCAGGCGTTCCTAGTGGAAGGAGTTGGAGTCAAGGCCTGTCTCACTTCCAGTCCTGTACACGTACATACGCTGCAAACACGGGAGGCGAGAAGAGCATCTTAAACACCAAGATGGCGCCACGCGCCCACACGCTGAGATTGCTGTGTATTCTCTTTTTTAACAGATTCTTTTCTCAAGTTTCTTCACCTTCCCCGTTTGGATGGAAATGCCACCTTAACTTCTTGGAAAAAAAATAAAGAAAAAAAATCCCCTTGCTAAAGTCTGTTTCTATTGATTAACCATTGGTAAAAAAATTATAGTTTTAAGTAGTGTTAAAGCTAGAAGTGAGCCTGAGGGGAAGCAGTCTTTAAATTTCCACTTATGTGGTGGCAAGTGCTCTACCTTTATGGATCTTATTGAAGTTTTCTGTTTATGGATACACACCCCTGACTAGGCTGTGCACTGATTTATATTTTGCATTATTGTATTCCCAGCCCTTGCTATTGTGCCTAACTCATAAAGGTACAATAACTGCTTATTTAATAAAAAATGAATAAACAAATCCACTACTATACTTTCTTCATTTATGAGCAACTGAGCATGAGATTATCCAGAATCTACTGTTAGTTTGGTTACTCTCAGCTGCCTCTCCCAGAATTCCCCTCCACGTATGGCTTTGGGCTGGAGGGAGCTGAAGATGAATGTGCGCACACGTCAGAAGGTTGAAGTGAAGTGGCGTCCGTCACCTTCTGAAAGTTATCCCTGGCTAGAGGACAGGAGAGCCTGATGGAAGGCTGCCGGAAGTCTCCAGTTTGCCCGTGGCCTTCCCCGCTCTGTGTCCAGCCCTCCTTTCTGGTCACCAGTCCCGATAAACACTGTGATCCCCTGCCAACCACCACGATGCCCTACTGCAAATTCTGTGAAGAGCTGAGGAGCTTCCGCAGACTTCTACACCAGCTTCCTCCACACTCACAATTCAGTGGCCGGTTGTGCTAGTTCTAAGATTTCCTTGCAAGCTCTGACTCTCACCCATTCCAGGGCTGGCTAGGGTAGACCAGTTTTCTAAGGTCTAATTCTTACAAACCTCTGATTCAGTAACACTCATAGAGGTTCTGCTTCCCTGACTGAATCCTAACTGCTATGCATGCATACCATATTATATTTATGATTTAGCTTATATATTTACATAAAGTTTTATTATTCCTAAAGTTGTATCATTTCCATGGCTTCATGTACACTGGGCATACAAACCCACTGGGGGAAGGAATCACTGCTGCAGGTATAAGATACTAACTTTTTGCCTATTTTTCACTAGGCTGCTCTTATTTTCATTGTTCCTGGAGTTGTAGTTTGGGTCATTTCACAAGGAAAAGGGTAGATCCTGAAAGACGACAATCTTACTCAGATCAGGAAAACCGCAGCTGAGTGCTTCTTGTAAGCTCCAAGGCATGTGTTCATCGTGGTCAACCGCAGGAATCATGTTCTCATATCCTTGTTCACAGAGGAACGGCCTTGTTCCAGAGGGAGGGTAGGGCTGTGGCAAATGCTGAAGAGCTAGTCTCTTAGTCAGAATTAGGCTATGCAAACACATACAAATATACATGCATACATGCGTGTGCACAAACACACAGAGGCACATACCAGGGTTCACTCAGGGAAGCAAAATCTGAATGACTACTATGGAATCAGAGCTTTATAAAAATTAGACCTTAGACAACTGGTCTAAAGTGGTCATCCTTGGCATGCGTGAGCAAGTCACAACTTGCAGGGAAACTTCGGAGCTAGACACATCTAATCACTGTACTGGGATTATAGAGGAAGCAGGTATAGAGAAGTCTATGGATATTTGTTCAACATATTTATTTCATTTCTTTTGGATATATACCCAGTAGTGGGATTGCTGGATCATATGATAGTTCTACTTTTAATTTTCTTCAGGAATCTTCATGCTGTTTTCCAAAATGGCTGTACTAATTTACATTCCTATCAACAGTGCACAAGGGGGTTCCCTTTTCTCCACATCCTTGCCAACAGTTATTTGTTTATTTATTTTTTTTGGTAACAGCCATTCTAACAGGTATAAGGGGGTATCTCATACTGGCTTTAATTTGCATTTCCTTCATGGTTAGTGATGCTGACCATTTTTGTCTTATACCTGTTGGTCATTGGTGTGTCTTCTTTTCAGAAATATCTACTCAAGTCCTTTGCCTGTTTTTTTAGTCATGTTATTTTTTTCCTATTATTGAGTTGAGTTCCTTATATATTTTGGATATTAACCTGTTATCAGATGCATGGTTTGCAAATATTTTCTCCCATTCCATAGGTTGTCTTTTCACTCTGTTGTTTATTTCCTTTGCTGTTCAGACCTTCTAAGCTTGATACAATACCACTTGTCTATTTTTGCTTTTGTTGCCTGTGCTTTTGGGGTCATATCCAAGAAATCATTGCCCAGACCAATGCCATAGAGCTTTTCCCTTATGTGTTCTTCTAGTAGTTGTGTAGTTTAATTCTTGATCCATTTCAGTTGATTTTTGTATATGGTGTGAAGTAAGGGGCTAATTTCTGTATGTCAAATAAATATCTGCACTCCCCTGTTCATTGCAACATTATTCACGATAGCCAAGATATGGAATCAAACTGAGTGCCCATCACTTATAAGTGGATAAAGAAAATCTGGCATATATACACAGTGGCATACTATTCAGCCTTAAGAAAGAAGGAAATCCTGTCATTTGAGACAACATGGATGAGCCTGGAAGATTATGTTAAGTGAAATAAGCCAGACACAGAATGACAAATACCACATGATCTCATTTATATGTGGAACCCAAAAAAAAGTTAAATTCATAGAAACAGAGAATAGAATGGTGGCTACCAGGGCCTGCGGGTGTGGTTGAGGAGATAATTGGTCAAAAGATAATGAAATTTCAGTAAGATAAGAGTAATAAGTTTAAGAGCTGTATTGTACAACATGGCTACTATAGTTAATAACAACGCATTGTATTCTTGAGAGTAAATTTTAAGTGTACTCACCACAAAAAATGGTAAGTATGTGAGGCAATGTATATGTTAATCAGCTAAGTTTAGCCATTCTACAATATATGCATATTTTTTAAAAGAGAGAGAAAAAGAGACAGGATCTGCAGTTCTGCATAGAATTATCCATTATGTGTATATTGTTTAAACCATAGTTTTCTAAGTGTGCATATTTAAAACTTTCAGAGGCAAACAGACATTGCTAACAAATGATGAACAAATGCTTAGTTGACAATATTAATGGTGCCTCTCTAGTTTGCAGGCCTTTAAAAATGTGATGATGATTATAATAGTAATGGCTTCCCATATTTACAGGCACTAAGTCTTATTTCTATGTGTTTCACTATATTAAATTCAGTAAAGTTATCTAACTCCCCAACCCCCACCTGCCAAAAGAAAGTCTGTGGAAGATAAATAGCTAATTGTAGGTCCATCTCTGTGAATTTTCAGCAAAGCGTCCCCCACACCCACACCCACACACACTGATACACACTCGAAGTTGCTGTAAAAAGCCCATGCTTTTATGATTGGCTCGCCTCTTCTGCTTTGAGTATTTGACATTAGATTGTCTGGTCTAAAAGCTAATTTTCCCAGGAACGAGAATAATGAAATTATCTCAACAAATGTTTTTTTACATTTTAATGACACTTTAATCTTTCTAAAGCACTTTTACATTTGGTCCTAACCACTGTGGGCAGGAAGCTGCCAGTGCTGGCTTGAGTGCTATTCCTGTTCAGTGGAGGGTGAAGGCCAAATTGGTGAAGTGACTTAGCAGAACTGGAACTTGAATGCAGATTCTGCTGAAGATCTGACCAATGAACAATTGCTCTTTTCCATAATACTGCTTCTCCTTAAAAACAAAACTGAACAAAAATTGTGAGAATTTATGTATACATATATAAAATAAATATGTCATAGATACCTGACTTAAATTCTAAATAAATGCAACTAGTATTTGTCCTGGATAAGGTAGAATTTGGAAGGTAATTTCAATACATCTGCAATTATATCTAGAATAAGACTTTTTAAGTTGGTGTCCATCCATGCATTGACTTTGGGAAGTTCTTGAATCCCTTAAATTATGTGTGCAATGTTGACAATATGAGTACCCAAGAAAGGCTCACACATAATGGCTAGTTTCTGTAGAGGTGCTGGACATACATCTCCAACACATTCTGGGTACTAACCCAAGCAACCTTTTGAGGCAAGATGAAGTAAGTCTGGGCACACAATTGCTCCCCTCCCCTTACGCAGAACAAGTGCCTGAGTCCTGGACAGCCCTCAGGTCCTGAAGGGTGGGATCTCTCTGTTGTATTTATGTTCAGCTCTTCCACTTAGGAATGAAAGGAATATAGTGAAAAACAAGCTCATAGTCCCCACCAGACCTCCCGCTGTCAGACCCTTCCCTCCTTATTAGCAGGGGAATAAGAGGCAATTTCTGCTTCTCAGCTGAGAAGGATGACGAAGAGTCATAAACACCTCTCGGTTTGCTTTTGACCCACTAGTGTGTATCAGGGAACGCCCTAGAACTTTTCTGAGGTCAAGACTGCTACAGAACAGTTTATTTGTTCCTTTGGCTCCCAGAAGCAGATGTTTAGCAAATGGTTGTTGAATGGATGAGCTAAGTGTCAAGAACAACAGCAAGAAGGGGTCAGAGTCAGCTCCCTGGGAAGGAGAAAAGTTTTATTACACCGAACTCACTTTTCTGCTTTCCCTCCCAGACTACTTTCTCCGGCTTTTTGGCTTTTTAATGATTTCTTGAGGTGGGGCAGGGGTGGGGGTTTGCTGGTTCAGGGAGGGATTTGGGGTCATGCTATTACCAGATAACTTTTCTTATCAACCAACAAGTAGGACCCCTGGGATGGGAAAAAATCAGAATGAATTGTGTAAAAAGAAGCTCTTGCCTATCTGTGATGCTTTGTACTTTTGGAAATGCCCTGTTCTCTGGAGACCTGCATAAGCCAAAGAGTTGACATGAAACATAACTTAGGAAGGAAGGTGAAGTATGTCAGGCGCCAAGTGAAGTCTGGAGAAACTTAGGGGCCACGGGACTTCAGAGCAGGACTCACAGAGAAGGAGAAGTGAGAGCTAGCTCAGGTCGTGAAATGCAATGTCCCTGGGTAGGAATTGCAAGTTGATCTTGGATGGCTGAGGACATCTCACATCCTTCCAGCCGAATGCTTCTTGAGTGATCAGATAGGTCAGTGGCTTTCAGCCACGATTGCACACTGGGATCCTAACGGAGACCTTAGAAGCTAAAGGACTATAATAGGTGATCAGGAAAGAGAATAACAGCAGAAACAGCAGCGGGACAGCGTGCTGGTGGAAGCCTGTGAGCAAAGGCACAAAGGCAGGGATTCACCCATGGAGTGGCAGGGAGGAGGAAGGAAACTGTGAGTGTGGAGGAAGGAGTGTGTACAAGACAGCAGCAGCATATGAGGCTAGAGACGGCTTGGAGCCGTGTTTTACGCAGCCCTTACTGCAGCCAACCGTGTTTCCCTCATGATGCGACAAAGGGTACCTCCGTTTTTGTTTTTGAGCCCCAAGTAAATCTCATGCACAAACGTTTCACTTAATCTTCTAATCCTCACAAAGTATTCATTTATCCTCCCAGTAAACATATATTTAGTGCCCATTATGTGCCAGGCACTCCTATGGAGAACCAAACGGACATGTTCTCCCCTCTAGTGGGGAAGATAAACTAATATCAAATAAGCAAATATCTACTGAATTGATTAATTTAACAATTTAAAAAATCAAATAAGCAAATAAAAAGTTTTTCCCACCAGTAATAAGTAGTGTGATAAGAGAGAGCTCTTCAGATTATAACAGTTTTTATGATGTCTCTTAATATTCTCTCCTCTTAAGGCAAAACCCCCCAGTTCCTTCAGAAGCTCTCGGACCACGTTTCTGTGACTCTCACAGTGCATGGCACAGCGTCTCCTAAAAAGAGAACATTTGAATAATGAAGGAATGTGTGCTCTGGGCTGTGGTTTGAATCTTGACTTGAACTCACCAGCTGGGGGATTTTGAGAATATTCTGTTTCCTTATTGTAAAAATGAAGAAAGAAATGCTGTCCCATAAATCTAAATGTCTGGATTTAATGGCAGGATGCAGATGCAGTTTCTACCGTGGCTGTTGGCACACAGGGAGTGCTTAAACCCATCATGTCCTTCCCTTCATCCCCTCCGTGGACACGTCCTCACTGCTCCCTCTAAACCACACGCATGCACGTACACCTGGCCGTCCCGGTGCTCGGGGCTGGACTGTTATCTCTTGTAAAAGACAACTATAAATATTGAGAATACACAAAAAAACTCATTGATATCTATTTGGCTGCTTCAAAAATTAATTTTAAGTACGAGCACTTCCTGAGCAATACATACTGAAATTGCACCCTCAGGCAATTCCTTCTGCAAACTAGTAAACTTATGAATGTGTGAAACCTGTTTCCGTGGGCCTGGCGAGATCATTGGCGCTATCAGGGGTGTGGCCAGAAGGGCAGTGATTCACAGCCTGACCCAGACCTAAGGATGATCCCTGAAGATTTGTTTGTCATGGGGTGTAATGAAAGTGCCCTTAAAGGCTGTACAGACACAGCTTCTGAGGCCAGGCTTCTTTGCGCCTCTCCCAGGTGACTAATAGGGTCTCGGGGAAGGAGACTAGCTAACCCCCACCCGTGCCGGCCTATGTGTTTCTGTGAGGTGAGGTCCAACCCCTTTGAAAAATGGGTGACATATGACCACAATGAAGTAGGTATGTTTTTTGGGGGGGTCCTGTTAAGGCATTTCTTGAAATAGTGTTTTTCTTCCTTTTACAAATAAGCATTTCTCAGTTAATTACCATTTTATAAGTTTTGAAGTACTGACATTTTTTCAAAAGTCAGCTCAATGATGGTATCTTATCCATATCCTGATGTGAAGTTGCACCATAGTTTTGCAAGATGGGGAGAACTGGCTAAAGGACCTATGAAATTTCTCTGTAACATTCTCACAGCTGCATGCGAATCTACCGTGATCTCAAAATTAGGAATTTAATTTAAAATTGTGATTGAGGATGTTCATCAAACAGATGCAATGTGAAGACCTTGTTTAGATCTTGATTCAAGTGTACAAACCATAAAAGGACATTTTTGAGTCAGTCAGAAAAATATGGAATAGGTGTTAGATCATATCAGGGAATTATTATTAATTTCATTAGAGATAATAATGGCATGATGGCAATGTTTCTTAAAAATGCCCCCATCTGTTAGATATACATACTAGGATTATTTATAGGCAAAAAGGCATCATACCTGGAATTGTCTTTAAAGAACTCAAGGAAAAAGTATGTGGGGGAGAAAGAGACATGATTAGTCAGTGTTCAGAACGGAAAAAGCTGAGTGAAGAGTAGGTGCATGGTGGGTCGTTATGCTATTCTCTCTGCTTTTATATATTTTTAAACATTCTGTGGTTTTAAAAGTTTTAAAAAAGTCAGCTCAGGGCCAAGCACAGGGTATGGCTAAATTCAGCTAAAAGGGGTGAGACCAGGCTTGGCCAGGTGGTAACTAGCCAGCCACAGCCAACACAGGAGGAGCTGGTCCCAGTGTGTGATGAACAGAGTCCCGGATGATGGAGGGACTTGGCAGCCCCGTTCTAATGCCGGCAACCGAAGATCTTGGGAGGTGCAAGGTGTTGCTGGGTTGTAAGTCCACCACGGCAGGCACCTCGTCTGTATTGTTTGCTTCTGATCACAGGCACCTGGCCCAAGGCTCATTCTCAAAAGTTATCTGTCAAATGAATGAATGCATGCAGAGAGGCAGGTTCTTAAGTGCCCAGGAAGAAAAAAACAGGAAAAGGGAAGCTGAGGGCAAATCCAGATGGATGGAGGCCGTTTGCAGCAGTGAGCTCTGAGGAAGCAGGAGAAAAGCAAGTATCGGGACAGCAGATGTGAGCTGGGCTGACCGGCAAGAGGTGTGAAACTGGCCCACAGGGTCCCCTCTTTCAAGCCTTCTCTGAGCCGGCTTCCTGTCCACAAAGTAAGAGGGACAGCACCTGCCCCACAATGATCTCATGAAGATTAAGTAGGTAACAGCAGTTTTACTAGGAGCCAGATTACTTGTCTTTAGTCCCCATCTCTGATATTTTTGACCCTGGCCAAGTTCCTTAACCTCCCCACATGTCAGTCGCCTCGTTTGTACAATGTGGCTAAAAAGAGCACCTACCCCGGAGGGTTGCCTTAGGGTTAGCGATTTCATGCCAGTGGTTGTCAGTGTGTTTGGAGCTTAGTAAGTACGCCACAAGGAAAATATTATTGTTGTATTATATCATCATTAGCGAGTTGCTTAATACCAGAGGAGCTTCTCAAAGGTTGACTCCCTTTTTTAGTCCTGTTTCTCTTTCATTCAGGACAATACAATGGGTTTTCCATTTTACAGAATGAGAAATTGAGCTTCAGAAGAATTGAGCAACTCCATGTAATATGCTCATCCCTTTACTTGGCACATAATAAGCACTAAAACCAATAAACAAACCCTAGCTTTATTATTTGTAATTGTTAGTGCTTCTTACCCTAAATGCAATACTCTTCCCTTTCCATTATGTTCTGGGTTTTCAGAAATGATTCCAATTTGAAATATGGCATACAGATGAGAGAACATCTGTGGGAGATGTTCAGGTTTTCCTTCCTAACATCTGGCTACAGTATCCATAGGGTCTGATATCCAAGCAGGCTAAGTCACTTTAGATTTGAACTCTAGTGTTCCTTGGAGGAAAAGAAAGAAATGAGTTTTCTTTTCTTTGAAACAGGCTTTGCTTCTGTCTAACCCTCCAAAAAAAAGCACATGCATATGTATGCACACACAGACGTGTGAACTCACACACGTGCACTCACAAGCACATATGAACACAGGTACACACTGACATGTGTGTACATACGTGAACATGTGCACATGAACACAGGCACACACACAGTGGAAGAACAGCAGTGGAAGGGTGGGCAAGCATGCTGTTGACAAAGATACGCAAAAGATGAGGTGAAAAGGAAGTAGTTGGCGTGCACGTGAGCTTGCAGGAGGTCTCGCATGAACCATTTCTTTTCTTCGCTAATAATAGGAATGCTAGCTTACAGGCACTTTTGCCCCTGGGGATGGCAAAGCCCTCTCTGTAGTTATTCTTAGAGATGCTGGTTACATTGGCTGAGGAAAGCTTGCTGCTCTGAAAGTACAGGGCCCAGAAATGTCTGGAAACTCGCTGCAGCTCAAATCTGGAGGTCGGATGCCAAGGGTCCACAGGGATCAAGCTATAGGCTATGACTGTGCTTGGAGGAGAGGCAGGGTACCGGAGAATTTGTGTCAGGAGATTTGGGGTCGCCTTTTAACTAGTTCTGTGGATATGGGCAAGCCAATCCAACCTCCATCTGAAAAGGAATTTTTAAACACCTCGTATGTGGTAATTCTTGAAAAGTGCTAGACATAGTTCCTGGCATATAGCAAAGCCTCGATAAACACTGGTGCTCATGACTGCAGACGTGGTACTGTGCTAAGTGATTGAGGAACTCACAGTCGTTGAGGCAAGAGCTTCATTGCACATATAAACAAGAGCAAGTGCAACCAGAGAGGTATGTACACAACACAAAGAACACACACGGGGAAGAATTTGATCTTTCTTTGGGGAAAGTGAGAGAGAAGGGAAAGTTTCCCAGGGGTGGTAACATTGAAGCTGAACCAGGAAAAATCAGTAAGAGTTCAGAGATGTAGAGAAGGCCATCTCTCTACAGGCAGGAAGGGCTTGTTCAAAGCCCAGAGTTTGAAAGAGTCTGGTGGCTTTGGAGAGCTCCAGTGAGGCAGTCTCCTGCCAGAGGGTAATGGGTAGGAAGTAATGCCATCAAGGTGGTCAGAACCAAGGCAAGGCCTACAAGCTTTCTTCCATCCCTAACAATCTGCATGACTCCAGAAACTTCCCACTTGTGTTTTCTATTGACTAAGTCATTAACAGATCAGGCTTCATCATGACCTGGCACAGCAGACACTTACAATCTGGTCACTGGGCCTTGAGAACTTGACCTGGAGCTGGTGCCAACTTCTTCCTTATCTTTAAAATTGGGGATGTATGAATTTCTGCCCTTTCCTCAGCAGGTAGTTGTTCTCCTGCAAGTGTGTGGTGGGGGTAGGAAAGAATACTGTTCAGTCTCCTGTTACAAGGCGCGAAGACCTGTCCCTGCCAATTAGAGCAACTTCGTTTGGAAGGACGCCCCCTCCCTTCAGTCGTCTGTCTCCAGCCAGCATGCCTCCAACGTGTCACATGCTTTGTCCCTCAAACCTTGGTCTCCTTTCTCTGATCAAACACCTGAGAATGTGTTTCCCCCAAATTGGCTAATTTCTATTCATTTTTTGAGTCTTTGTCTAAAATTTTATTTTTAATTAAAAAAAAATTGTCAACATAGCAACCATACAAAAAATGTACATAAAATAAATGTGGACAATTTAAAAAACAACAAAATGAATTTCTTTATACCCATAATGCAGCTTAAGATGTGGACACACGTTACTTGGGTCTTGAAGCCATTGGGTATAAGCCATGAATGTATGATCACCAATTATATTTGAGCATTGTTCCAGTGATCCTAGCCACCATAGAAGGCAAGACAATGAATCAAAATATATAAAGACTGGAAAGAAAGAAATAAAACTTTCATTATTCACAGATAATATGATTTTCTATGTAAAAAAACCTTAAAAATAAGAAGACAATTATTATAATAAATAAGAAAAAAAGTTTTCTAAATACAAAATCCATATGACAAAGTAAGTTGAATTCCATATCCAGAGTTTGAAGATGTGAAATTTTAAAACCTAAAGTTTATAATAGTCAAATACGTACATATACAACAACATAAAACACCTAGGAAAAAGTAAAACAACCCTTTGGAAGTCCATTATGGTAAAAATTACAAAATTCTCTTGAAAGATAATAAAGAACTAACAGAATGTATAAAGAGTCTCAATCCTATAAAGATGTCAAACTTCTCCCCAAATTGAACCATAGATCTAATGCAACTCCAATGAAAATGTCAACAGGGTATTTCATAGAACTTGGCAAGCTAAAACCTAAAATATAATTGGAAGTGCTAAGGTCAATAATAGACAACAAGAAGAAGAAAAATGGATTAGATGGTCTTGCCTTTGCAGATATCTTGAATTATTATAAAATTAGAGTAATTAAATTACAGTGTTATTAGGTATAGGCAAATTAACAATGGTGAGAATACAGCACTCACATATAGCTCAGGCAAATATGGAAATGTGATTTATGGCAAAGCTGGTGTTACAAATCAGAGGGGAAAGAATAGACTTTTCAAAAATGGTGCTAGGACTCTGGGTCATCAATAGGGGAAAAATAAATTGGACCCCTACATCACCCTGTATGTAAAAATCAATTCCAGGTGCATTAAAGACTTAAATATGAAAAGTATAACACTTTTAGAAGACATCACAGAAAAAAATCTTTAATCTCTTAGGGCAGGGAAGGACTTCTTTAATCAAGACACAAAATGTGCAAACAGGGATTGCACCAGAGCTTCGCAACTTGCAAATGACTTGGGATCTGCCACTACCCAGGCCGGGATGTGAAACCCACAGGAGACAGGCCAGGGAATAGGACCACTGGGGGCTCCTAAACTTCATCCCATACACAATGACTGTGAAAACTATCAATTCTGCATCATAATGTAGTTAATTAAAACTTAAAAATGATTAAATAGAGAAATAGACTGACAGTTTGCATGGACAGCAAAAGAGTATATTTTAATTATGTAAGATTAGGAAGACCATTACATCCTTTTTGAGTCTACAAATATTTATACAACTTAATTAATAACATGGAAGATTTATTGGGATTAGATTATATCACAAATCCAATCTTCACAAGCTTGACACACTTGCATTCACACTACTAGCTCACCTAGTATATATGTAAACTTGTCAATTACTTTATTAAAATTGATTTTTGCATGTTTATGTTCAGTTATCAGTACAGCTAGATTTGTCTATTTTTGTTCATAGTTGATAGTTCACCTTCTATTAATTTTATTTTTGAAACATTTCTTTCAAAGACAATAATAGATATTTACAAATAGGAAAAGTGTTTTATAAGTTTTTATAAGTTTCATTATGTTTGGTAAAGATTTCCAAAGATGTTCTTCTTCTGAAAGTATCAGAGACATGCCAACTGATATAAGACAGTGAAATCACTCCATCTATTCCTTTAGAACACGTGCCCCAGTCTTGGTGAAAATGAGGGAAGCATTCAAACTTTGTCCTTTAGATTTTTTCTGGCAATGTAAGACCAGAATGTTTTGTCATTTTTCCTGGCATTCTTTGAAATTAGATTCTTTTTCCTATGTAAATAAATGTCCATAATTCAATATTAATTTTACTCTGATTAATTTCATCTATAACTTCACATCAAAAGAAAAAAATAACTCAGAAAAGAAAAATCCCATAGATCAGTCATCAGATATTTTAAATCTGCTTAAACATAGGAATACGTATTAAACCACAGGTATTAGAGACACAAACTGCACCCAACATGAGCTCAAAAAATTTAAAAACTTAAGGATTTACTCTCGAAATAAACACACGTAGTTGAGTTTGTGTTTATGAGGGCTCTCCGTGCAAAGGGGATTCTCCAAATTAACTTCCATGTAAAATACTATATTTATTAAAGGATAGCTAATAAAAAATCCTAATGTGAAACTTACCTGTATATTATTAAAAACCGGTAGTAAACATGGCAATTGTTTAGAACTTAGAGTAACAAAAGGATTTTTCACAGAAGAGTATGTATTTTATCATTAACCTTGTGTTGAGTTGTTGGCATTTGGTGATATGAAAAGGCATGTGGACTTACAGTTGGTTTTATGATTCTTTTAAAATTATCTACAGATAATATATCATTTTGTTTCCTACACCTTGATCGACACTTGGTTCACACTTGGTTTGATATTTTTGTATAAAACGTCAAACAGAATAATGTTTAAGATGTACAGATATCTATACGTTTAACTTTCAGTTGTTTAATGTAGGTCATAATCTATCCATTAAAGTCTTATTTTTGAATTCTACACTTCTCAGGAGGTCGAACTAAAATTAGAATGTTAACTCTGCCACCTGAAAACTTCCCAAGGAGGAAAATGTCCAAAATCACGCATAGCATCCATCATAAATCATTTTGAATTCAGACATAAAAAGAATATGAAGAGTATGAAGAAAAGAGATAAAGTGGTTTTGTTCCTGTTGTTTTTAACAAGTACCCACAAAGATCTTGCTCCTCCACCAGCTTCAGTAGAAGGTGTCAGGTCTTCAGTCCAACCCTGGGACTGCCCAGAGTCACACTTTGGTACTCATTCCCTCCAGATTGCTCACTTTCCATCTATGCTTTTGACCTCTGCATATTCCTTACTTTCTTCCCAACTGAGATGCCAAGTAAAACCACTTTCAAAATATTTTCTGTCTTATTCGTCTTCTCAGCTGTCTACAACGGAAGCGTCATTCCGGGTGTCTGCTCGGCCGTCCCTCTGGATGCTCACACACTCTGAACACGTTTTTTCTCCACTTCTTTTAGCACGACTCCCTGACGGCCCTAAGGGGGCCTTACCGCCGTGGTTTACGGTCTCACAGGCTGCGTGCTTCCCCTTACATCACAGCTCCTTTTGACACTCATCTGTCTTCCTCAAATAGCCCTCAGTTTCCTGACAGGCCTCTGCACTGCTTCCTGTGATCTCCCCCAGACATTGCCCGGGACACTGTAGGTGCCCCTTCCTTGCCTTCCTCTCTTTCCCTATCCCACTGTCCTTTCCCAGTTCTTTTGTTTATTCATTTCTTCAATAAATACTGAATAAGAGCCAACTGTGTGCCTGGTCTATTTAAATAAGCAGTTGAAATATAGTTTTTTAAGTGTTATGATACAAGAATTAGAGGGTAACATGGGGGGATACTTAAGCCAGACTTGACAAACTCAGGGAAGGTGCTCCCAAAGAATTAAAAAGTTGCCTACACCAATCATCCACTCATTAATATTCCTTTTTCTACCCTTCTCCCTTCCCTGTGTCATGGTCCCACTCCTTTGTTTACACTTCCTAGAATCACCTCCCCCAAACCCCACCAGCACCTAACCCTTGCCTCAGGCTCTGCTTTCAAAGGAAGCCAAACAGGCACATAGATAAACCATCCTACTTATCTTTTCCCCATTTTCCCCCATTTCTCTCCATAATGTGACTTCTAGTTTCAGATCCTGCTGCTATCTATCTCATTTTCATCCAAGTTTTTCAAATTATAGTAAATGGGAGAGAATTTTACTTTCCCTGATTTTGTTTTCTAAACCAGACTCTTCTTTCCACCTCTGGAAGCCTGTATATTGGCTGTTTTTGAGTGAGGTGCACACTCCTACCCTAGCTCAATCCACCAGAGTTGGTGGCATGGGGCACAGACGGCCACCCTCAATGGAACCTGTGGCAGAGCAGTGACTTTAGGGGATAGTAGACCCTGTGATTGAAAACTCAAATGTTGTATGAATTGGATTCTTTCAAGATTACTGAACAGTAGGTACTGTTTTTCCCACTATCAGATGGGGAAACTGAGGTTCAGGAAAGTCAGGTGACCAGCTCAAGTTCTCACACACATTAATGATGCTGTCTGGGCTTACATCCAGAACTTTCTAAGCCCAGAGTTATTTCCATTGCACCATAATGCATCTTCAGCATAAGCTGTTGGGGGTCAGTAGATCAGATTTAGAACCAATATGCCACTTTTAATTATAATAGGCAAAAAAGTAAATCATTTCTTGAAATGAACTCACACTCATCCCTTACATTTGGGGCATATCCATAAGATAAAAGCTAAAAGATATAAACAGTAAATTACATCTTTTCAGTGGAACCAGAAAGCTTGGGGGTTAAGTGGTGGGGTAGAGGATGGTTTGTCTAAAGGTCACAAAGCAGCAGGTCATTGGTGACATAGTTGGGATCTTAGGAGACATTATACAGGTAGTTGGAACATCCAAGGCCTCCCTGACTCAGAGGTGACATCTACCACATCAGTATAAAAGCTTGTAAGCAAAAACCATTTCTGTAAGGTCCCCTGTTGACCAAGTATCTATTTCTGCTATGTGAAGCAAGGGCCCTTCAAAATATACACAGAACAAGGCAGGACATTTACTGCTTCAAGCAAAGGGAATGTATTGCCTTGACATAATAGAAGACCCCAGCGGGGCAGATGAAGCTTCAGATCTATCTAGAGTGAGGATCCAATAATATCAACAAGACTCAGCTCTTCTATCCCTTGGCTCTGCCTTTGATTGGAAAGATTTTAGTCTCTGCCTGATGGAAGAAGCCATTTCAGATCCTACCTACTGCCTCTCAGCCTTCAAGATCAGAACAAGAGTCCATTTCCCAGGAGCCTCAGCACGAATTTCTGTGGATACTGTGGACTTTGGCATGACGATTTGCCCATCTGTGAGCCAATCACTGTGGCTAAAAAAATTAGGATTGCCTGGTTGCTGGGCTTGATTCACTAGATCAGGTGCAGCTTTAACTTTACCTAAAACACTCCAAAGGAGAGTGACAGGGAATTGGAACCCCTAACAAAATCAAGGTCATTTTATCACAAAAAGTGGGCGGCCTGAACACATGCCTGTGTGCACAACACACGTGCAGCAAGCATCCTCTAGGCACCCTGCATTCTCCTCACAAAAAAGCTGAGGTCCTAATGCTCTGGGATACAGGCCTGATTAGGAGTATGTTGGACTTTAGCCATTTTCAGATATTAGTTATAATTAATGAGGTGACAGACCTCACAGGTGGAATTAGAAAAGGCTTCAACCAAACAACAAATCTGGATTGTTTTGTCGCTGATCTTGCAAACTCCTCTTCATTCTTCCCACTCACTCGCTGCCTCCTGCGTGACGTATCTCCTCATCTGTCCTACAGCCACTGTCCTTTCCCTTCATAATAGTGGTCTTCTGTTTTGTACCCTTGCTCCTGGCCTTTCCACCCCAGTGTCATCACGCACGCCCCAGGCTGCCAGGAAGTCAGCAGCACATGGAACTGGGCAAACTGAACGAAGCACAGGCCCAGCATAGTGCGGTACATAAGTGTTCAATGTGCCAGACGTATTTCCCTGGAATAAAAAGTCCCTGCACCCCCTCACCCCGATTTTTGGTGTAAATCTAATTATATCAATTGTATTTGGCATGTGATAATTCAACAGATGCATCAGCAGCCCAGTCTAGGACACCTTGTTTACCCAACATTGTCTCTGGAGCTACACAGCCAAAGAGAACAGTTCTGAGAGGTTCTCCTAACACGTACGTGAGCTTCAGCTCATACTTTGATTTATTTTGGCTTCAAAGACTCATTTGTGGCCGATTGCTCACATCAGTGAGGTTACTAATGTGTAGCAAAATACTAAAAACACAGCCATTGCCTCCACACGGACCCAGGGTTGAGGACCAACATTTCTCTCTATGAGAAAATGCTCCTAGCATTTGTGTCCCTGAGATTATTTGTTATCCTTGAGCTCCAATTTTTATGTCTGTAAAAAGACGAAAATAATCATACCTTAGTCATGGGGTATAGTTAGAATTAAGGAAAACAGCATTCCTAAAACCTTTAACTTGTGCTCAATGAAAGTTATCCTTTATTTCAAATCTCCAGCGTTTATTTAGTATTTTGTTAGGTGCCAAGCTCTCTGCCAAGTTGTAATGAAACAAAGGAAAGCAGGATGCGTGCATTCTTCCCTCAAAGTTCTTACAACCTTGGAGAGGACAAAATCTATTGTTACAGGAATAAATAGATAAATAAATAGACTGATTAATTAAATAATTAAAATAAAATAAAATAAACATGAGGAAGATAACAAGTGAATTTTTCTTATGTCCAACCGGGAGATGGGTTATTTGCCTGTTGCAAGCTTTTTACCTCCCTTTCTCATTTGTAGAATAAACGCCGAGCTTCTGATCCTGGCGCACACATCTGCCCACCGCCTTGCCCCTGCGAGCCTCACCTGCCCCATTTCTTACAACACCCCAGCTCCTGGTTCAACAGTGAAATCGCGACATTGTTGTGTCATGACTTTTCTCACGCTACTCCATCCCCTGGCACTCCCCCTCCTCTCTTCACCACATGAGAAATTCCTCCTTATCTTCCCAAGCTCAGCTCAGGTGCTGTTTTCACTGTCTACTCCAGTATGAACGCCAAGTCCCTCCTCTGTGCTCCCAGGACACACACTGTATGGGATTTAGCCATGGCACTTGACTTTGTCAATATTTATTTACATATATGTGTCTCCAACTGGATTATAAGATCTTCCAGAGAAGGGTCCGGGGCTCATTCATTTTCACATCCCTGGAGTTGAGCACGTAGCCTGGCACCTACCTGGTACTCAAAGGCCCCTTTGCTGTACTGGCTGGCTGAACTTTTCTAACAGCGAATTCTGCCTGGCTACTAATTTCCGTCTAACCTCAGGTTTCACTCATACTTTGGTGATGGCACCGAGCTTGCTGCTCACTTTCAGGGGCAGACATTGGATTCTCTTAGCTCCACAAACAAGTGACAAACCTCTAGGAATTGAGCCACACTGCAGCAAAGGAGGAGGAAACCAACATGTTAAAGCATTCGTTTGACTGGAAAAATAGTGTGGTCAATATTTTCAGCAGCTAGGTCGGAGAGCGTCCTTTGGTATATTGAACTAAGAGAGGTGGCAACTTGCTTGGAAGACAGTAAAAGAAAGTGTCATTAATTAATGAATCCCTCTTTTCGCTAGCTGATATATGGCATTTGCAGTCAGACAGATGGGAATTTAATTTTATCTCCACCTGTGTAACCTTGGGAAAGTTACTCACCTTTTCTAAGCCTCAGTGTTATCTTCATCTATAAAATAGGGATGATTATATTCTCCCAAGAAGGCTGTTGTGAGGAATAGGGACAGAATAAAGTATATAGCGTCTGTAGTGTGTGGTCTTTGGAATACAGTACCTGAAGGAGTGGCCGCAGGATCTTTTTCTGAACAGCTGCAGCTGCTGTTATTGAGATAGACTTTCTCATATCACTGAATTACCTGAGTCAGTTAGTAAGAACATCTTCTATGCAACTCAACTCCTTTCTTCTCAATACTCTATCACTTTCCTAAACAAAACTGTATTAATACTTCTCAGGATAACTCTGTAACCTTCACCAGGACTCCTTGAGGTTGGCAAGACCCCGGTACAGTCTGAGCCCTACCTTCAAGCAGGTTATCTCTGAAAAGATCTCAGCAAATGGCTAACCCCATGCAGCAGGGTAAGGTCTCAAATTTTCCATCTGATGATGACACTTCTTGACTTTTTATCCTTGACATAATTATTAACAGTTACTATGATCTGCCAGATTCCTGAACATGGTTTATAACGCCCTGCACAACCCCATCTCCAGGCCTTTGTAAACTGTCCCCTCTGCCTGGAGTTCTGATTCCTGACCAGCTCACCCCTGTCACCAGGACACAAGTGAGCTGGCATCTGGCCACCCCACTGAGCTTTCATCAACCCTGTGGTAGGTTGTGGGCCCGTATGGGCGTCTCCACTGCCCCATGTGCTTGTTCCATCCATCACTCACAGCACTTTACAGTGCTTCTGGATTGCAAGTCCCCAAAAGTACAGTTAGTGTTTTGTAACTTCTGGGCTGAAAAAGGATAATCCAAATTTATGCAGAGAAGTCCTGTACCTGTTACCCGAATTCTGGCAGGGACCAACTGAATGTTTCACAAACAGTGAGTGAATGAATGCACACGGTTAGTAATAGCCCTTTGGGCATAGCTGCTGGGAGGAACGTGGTGGGGTGGAGAGAACTTTGGGGACAGGCAGCCCTGGTTGGAATTATCAGCTCTGCTGCCTCTTACCTGGGTAACCACAGGCAGGTTACATCTCAGAAACATAGTCTCCTCATCTAGAAAATGGGAACAAAAATCCCTCCCTCCCAGGGTTGCTGTGAGAATAAATGAAATAAAAAACAAACAAAAAATAGGCCCAAGCACCCTATACATAGCAAGTATGTTGCCCATGATAATGGGGCATTTTAAGAATCCCTCAAACTGATACTTCTAAATGAGAGAACATACGGAGTCAACATCTTCAGAATTGTGTGTGTGTCCAATGTGTGTGTGTAAGTGTGTTTGCCTGTGTGTGTGTGAGCACCTGCTTTTGTCATAACAGAGAGATCAGAGAATGCTAATGTGATACATTTAACATGGTACTGTGTCCTCACATAGCCACAGGAATTTAGAGACCAGAGGACTATTCAAACGTTACTCACCTCAGCTCCCAATCTTGCTCCTCACGGGTCATTCATGGGCGCGTCTTCCTCCCTTCCCCACCCTGATTTGATCTGACCCGCTATCCTTGTGTCCCAGGCACTATCACTGATAAGGGGAAAAAAGCCCAAGTTCCTTAATCAGACAGATCCCTACAGAAAGCAGATATTCTTGTTGTTCTCTTATTCCCTTAGACTTCAGTTATATCTCCCACACACAAAAAAATGGGATTGTATGTCCTGCCTAAGATAATTTATTTGGTTCTTTTGGAGAAAAAAAGAAGAGAGCCTAAGAGAAAGAGCAACCGGGTGACCATGTTCTGTTTCTATCGTGTTCTAACCGGGGGGCACCTAACATCTCTCAGCCTCCTAAATCATCTGTAAAGTAGACAGAGGGACCTTTCTCGTGGGTCTGTTACACATCCAAGGAGGGCCAATGGTCTTAAAATACGACATAGAGAATTGTTAATGTAAAATATTAATGGGGCTATAACTGACACCTTTTGTCAGAGAAAGGAACACCCTGAATCTAGTCCTAAGCAGAATATTCTCTAAATGAAGTTAAGATGAGCAGGCTAGATTGGTAAAGATGACACACATATTTTAATGGGAAGAACTGTAACCTGCCTGGCTGTATAAATATCTGGAGAAGTTGAGTTTGGTCTCAAGCCTCAGGTCTGAGAGTGCTGTGACCTGAAGGACAGGAAGATCAAACTCATGAACGTTCTTTAAGCAAAAATTATTAGTTTTACACCATTTTCTTGGCATCAAATTGCAGTTTGATGACAAATCTGGGGTAAAGCTCTGCTGGTTCCATGGCAGAGGAATCTGGGCTGTGTTTTCTAAGAGAACATAGCAAAGGCGGCATGCGCTGTCCATTGGGTTGCAAAGTAGACTTTAGGTGTCAGCTCACTCACCTGCTCATCATTTTCAATTGAAGGCATTAATTTCAATCTATTAAATACCTGTGACTATTGAGTTCTTGTCATATTGACATTGTCTACCCCTCTGTGCCTTGTATTACAGGAAATAAAACCGACTTGTGGTGAACTGTGTCTAAGCCCCCCCCACATACTGGCTGTGGGGCCCTTAGGCACCAGCCCTGCAGCCTTGTTTCCTGATCTGCATAAATGTGCATGAAATTATCAACCTGGACTCTGTAAAAATCCTGGCCCAAGATAAATGCATAATTAACATTCATTCCTTTCCTACGTGCTTCTGGGTACTTGCTGTTTCTTCCTGAAGCACTCCAAGGAGCATGTAACATATCCACCCTCAAGGAGCTAGGGTATTTATCTTCTAATTCCCAACTCTCAAACCTCATTGGATGGGAGTATTCCTGGGGGTGTTACTGTTCTCTTAGGGTGCTCTGCAGGTGGGCTGAATAAGCATGTACCTGGGGAATACCCTCAGGCAGACACTGCAGAGAGACGCTGATGCCGTCAGCCTTCAAGAGCAGAACACAGCATTGAGCACAGAGAGGTGGGCTGGGCGGGGCGTCAGCAGGCTGCATGTGCTGCATTGTACACTTAGAGTTAGGTGGGATGAGAAGGTGTGAATAAACAGAAGCAACACATACAGAACAGACAGTATTAGGCACCATGCTACGAGGCGAGGAGGGAGCAGACACTGGGAGCATGTGAGTTAGACTGGCTGACTCAGGTGATAAGAATAGATCTATCCATTTCCCTGCCCAGGTGCCTGGAGCCCCTGTGGACCCAGACACATGGTCCACCTGTGGTGTCGGTGAGGCCAATTGCAAACCTCTTTGTGGTTTCTGTAAGAATGTGTCTTCTCCTCCGACTCAGACTCAGCCTTAAACTATCCACAATCCACCCTCACCTAAACCAGAGCCCAAGGATCGGTCATAGATACTGGCCAGTGTTCTATCTGCCCAGCAACTTGGTAGGGGTGTGAGGAAGGCAGACCCTGGAGTCAGAACGTCCAGTTTTAATTCCCAGCTCTTCCACTTACTTGCTGTGTTATCTTGGCAAATTACTTAACTTCTCCATGCCTTAGTTTTCTTATCTCTAAAACCTACCTTGTTATATGGTTGTAAAAATTAATGAGACAATACAAGATGTGTTGGAAACATTCACCTGCTCAAAGTAAATTCTTGGTAAGTATTAGCTAGTTGTATCGTTTGACGTAACTACAACCTTTTTTTTGGGTCTTTTTTTATTTCAAAGTATTGTGGGGGTACAAATGTTTTTGCTTGCATTGTATTTGGATGACTTTTGTAATGCTCAAGTCAGGGTTAAAAATGTGCCTGTCACCCAAATAGTGTTCATTGTACCCATTAGGTAGGTTTTCACCCATCCTCTCCTCTCCTTTCCCCCCTACTTAATTTCCTTTGAGATTTACTTCCTGCTGTGCACATGTGTGCTCATCAGTTAGTTCCAACCTCCTTTTGCTGCCCATGTCTTCATAGACAGGCACAGTGGGCTCAATGCAGCAAAGGAGTAAAGTGTGGCCAAATGTCACTGGATGTTGTACACCCAGAAGGAAGCCTGCTGAGTGCACAGTGGTGAATAGAGTCCTGCAACAGTGGAGCTTGGCCTGCAAGAATAACCAGCATTAATCCCTGCCATATACCCCAAATCAAGAACAGCTTGATTTATTTCCAAATCCTTACTGAAAAAAAAAAAGGCTGAGATTATTACTCTAATTTTTAAAATATCACAATAGATAGAAGAAAGATCTTGAAGACTGGGTGGGCTGGGCTGGAGAACCAATATTCTTCCAAGATTTAATGCCTCAAATATAATCCTGGGATGAGTCAAGGAGGTAACAGCCCATCTTGGTGGGGGCTCCCTAACAGGGACTATTATTTCATTCAAGTCCTCAGGATTTCTTAACACATAAGCTAGGACTCGCTATACAAAGACATGCTCATTCTCTGCTTTGGACGTTGTACTTAGCCCAGGCTGGGAACTTAGCTCAGTCTCTGGACTGGAACATGTTAGAGATAGTTCTAAGTCTTCCAGTAAGAATCCCCAAGCAGCCACTGCATAAAGCAGGGTTACTGTTGAGGCTCACGCTTCTGACAAGGGGAAACTTACTGGTATTGCATCACCATGTCCAAAGACAGTATCATATTAAGCTATCACAGGTTTTTAGTTTCTGCCTATATCCTGCACCACACCCAAAGTTCAGGGACGTCCCCAGGGATGTAATCCTGCCTGGCTCCTTGTTTTCCTCCACTGGACTGTGCTGCTTCTCAGGACCAAGGCTGGTCCTGGCTCTTCTGTTTGTCTCATCAGTCTATGACCTCTGAAGGCTGGGACAGATCATTGAGTTGGAAAAGTATTTGGTGCTCAAAAAATATGTGGTACATGAATATACAGGTGAACAAATATGATAAAACTCCTTCCTATCCAGGGACATTTATATGCTTCCCACCCCCCACCCCACTGAGACACTCTTTCAACACTGTGTTGCCTATTAAAATTATTTCTCCTATCCCCCCAGAGAACACATCATCTCAGAGGAGTAGTCTCAGGTGGGATGATTAGCCAAGCCCCCATCATACTATGGTGTTGACCCTGTAGCTTACCATGATGGTTACTCATCAAGTTAATTGAGTGATTATATTTTAATATGCATCCTCTCTCCGTTCCCCTCACCACACGATGAGCTTTGTTATGGCCGGAAACACATCATTTTTGTGCATCATCGTATTTTATGTGTCTAGCAAAGTGGCTGCAACATAGAAGATCTCAAAAACATTTGCTGAATGAATGAATGAGTGAACAAATAAAAACACGGTGCACAATAAATATGTTTACTGCAACCCCACAAAAGAATGAAAGGCCAATATTTGGCTTTTATGGATTTCCAAGGTTGGTCAAAAAACACCTGGAGGAGACATGGTTTAGGAAACATACAAGAGCTCTCCAATCATCTTTGTTCAAGGACATCTATTTAGCCAGACAATTATGTTGCCTTGTTCTCTTTTCAGTAAATAGGTTTCAGAACAGAGTTGCATTTCCAAAGATTTTTGCCAATTTTATAGACGGATGTTTTTTTCCTAGAGCTGATTAGTGAATGCTTACCAAAAAAAAAAAAGGTAATTCAAATGGAGGTAGTTTTATCCACTGAAGTACTTGTTTACTGTGGTATTTTTGCTTAATTGCTTTGAGAAGAATGGAAGCTTTATCATTGCATAAATGGGAATTATGTCCCCGTTGGTGTCCTGTGGATACTGATTACCGTAAATGTCCCAGCAAGCTTTTTGAGATGTGATTCTAGTTCTCATTGTTGTGTTCGTTATTATTTTTCAGTGTAACATGAACCAAGCTGTTTGCTCCCCACATACATGTGATGTTCTGAAGCCTTGTCCATGCTGAACACAGATCTTAGCACGGATGGGCGTTGAGGGTCTATCTGTGAACAGAAATTCAAATACCAAAATTATCTTCTTTAGGGGACGGAAAGGGTGTTGTCATGTACATGTTTGGTCTTACATAAAAACGGTCTAACCCAAATATATAGATGTTTCTTTATTTAATTCTTTTTAGGTTACAAGTGCGACAGACTTGCATATGTAGATCTTTACTAAACTATGCCAGTGTTTTCCAACTGGTGTTTTATCTGAAGTATTGTCTTATTATCTCTTTGGACAGGGTTAATGATAAAACAGTAAATTCAGTGAAAACCATTCATTCAGTTCTTTGTTCACTTGTTTATCTGATTGTTTGAATATTTATTCATTTAGTCAACAAAACTTTATTTAAAATCTAGGACCTGTCAGGAACGGTGTCCAGCTTGCCGAGAACCCTGAGTAGCGCAGTCGGACCATGGCTCAAGGTACCGTTTGCTCCAAGTGGACGAGCTTGCCTCGGCCCTTCCTCACAGAATCGGCAGACGCTGTTCACTCTGGGGTTGGTCACTGCACAGATGCATCTCTTCCCTTTTCCCAAAGCCTTGCATGGAGGATGAAGAGGTGAATAAACTAAAGGATCTGACCTCGAGTGGACAATGACAACTCAGTGTGGCATGTGTTAAACGGGGCCATGGCTGTGTGTAGGTGGGTGTGCATGAGTGCAAACGAAAGGGCTGGGCCCCCAAGCTGAGTGTGTGGGTGGAAGAGGAAGGTGCCAGGTGAGTGAGCATTGATGGGCGAGTGTGAGTGAGCAGCGTGAAGGGGAGGAGAAGGGGGACTCAGGGGCGGGGACTTCAGCAAATGTTTCTAGAATTGGGGACAGGCAGGTTTTCCATTAGTCCAACAAGGCACGGCCCTGAGAGAGCCACAGCAACCCTCCTCCTCCTTCCCATTTCTCCTGACTCTCCCCCCATCTTCCACATGGCCTCCTCTGCTGAGCTTCTTTGTCCCAGTCAATATTCATTCACCGAGGGTGCCTGTAGCTCACATTCCATGACTGTATCTTTTCAGCTAGTGCAATGCCTGGCTGAAGCCCCTGCAAGCCATCTGCCGAGTGTGGCTGTCTGTGCGGATTCAGCACCTCTGGTGGCAGATGACGGCAGGTCGTCTGCAAACAGGAAGCACTGGGGCTAATTCTGCTGACACTGCAAGATGGAAAGGCGGATAGGCAGTCACTGTTTTTTAAGCTGACAGCTGGAAATAAAAAGGCAATGAGGCCAAGTGTTCACTGGGACAGAGCATCTTGATGGGAAAGTTGAAATTGAATCGACTTAATGAGGAGAGGAGGTGGCTTTAGGCTTACTATGTTTTTGGGCACCATGCATAGCCTGATAAAACCTCAAAAGGTTGACTTGAAAGATATTAAGGAAGGAGATAAGGCCTCCAGGAAGCCTCCTGTGCTTACTATCTGCATATAACATCACTTTATCAGCACCAACTCACTTGTAAGTCAAAATCTGAAATTCAGGAGCAGAAGATGCCTTCTCAAACAGCTTAATACCATAGGACCCAATTAGCTGGGGACAGACAGAAAAGGGAGATAAAATACTGTATAATGAGATCATCAGGGGTATGCAAATGAAATCCCAGAGTCTGGTAACATTGTGATGGAAAAGATATTTATATGAATCATTATATTTGTATGGGGAGCATCAAAGAGTTTCCTCAGTCCTGCACTGCGAAATCACCCTCCAGGCTGCGTAGAACTTCAGGCACAGCTAGAGCCTGGTGTCAAGAGTTGTTCCATCCAGGAACGCCTGGGGTGAACGCACCACATTTTAGGAGCCTGAAGCTGCACCCAGTCCCTGGGAAAGGTAAACTGGATTCTCAGCAATATATTCCCCATCGCCTGCAACTTTTATCTAGCATGATATTACAGATGTAACAAAAGGGAATAGAAAACCAGTAATTTTTGTGAACCTAGAACTTGCTGGGCAGCGCCTGTCACGTATCTCCTTTAATTTTCTTCACATTCTTGTAAGAAAGAGACCCCTGTTCTCCTTCTACCAATCAGGACCCCAAGGCTTGGAGGGACTAAATGGCTTGCTCAAGGCTACACAGTGGGAGAGTAGAGTGTCTGTGGAACCATCTCAGAAATGCTTGAAGCAACCTGCGTGACTGAGTGGGCGCCCCACAGAAAGGCTGGTATGTTGCAGGTACTACCAGAGGGTGGTCGTGTGCCTCTTCCCAGGCCCTTGAGCCTCTGCGGGATCCTCTGCTGAGTTCCTGTCTCCTTGGTCTCTCACAGATGCCTGCTCTGAGCTGCGTTTCAGATGGGAGGAGACACGCACAGACCTTAAGACTTCTAGATGGATTCCGGCTCATTTCAGAATTTCTCCTTGAAATCACTCCATCCAGTCCATGTCTGAACTCAAGCTTCAATTCATTCTATGCCCTTTTAGTATTATCAGTTTAAAAAGAATTGGTTGACAATTCCCATTGTGTTTTCTTCCTTTTTTTCTTTTTTTTTTTTTTTTTTGACATAGGGTCTCACTCTGCTGCCTGGGCTAGAGTGCAGCAGCATCATGATAGCTCACTGCAACCTCAAATTCCTGGGCTCAAGTGATCCTCCTGCCTCAGCCTCCCAAGCAGCTGGGATTACAGGCATGTGCCACCACATCCAGCTAATTTTTCTATTTTTTGTAGAGACAGGGTCTCGGTCTTGCTTAGGCTGGTCTCAAACTCCTGACCTGAAGCAATCCTCCTGCCTTGGCCTCCCAAGGTGCCAGGATTATAGGCATGAGCCACCACACCTGGCCCCAAATGCTTTCTTAAAAATTATTTTTTGCCATTTTTTCTAAATACTAAGATTGAGCTTCTCAGTTTCCTTTATTCTCCTGATTTTTGATAACTCCAGCTTGGTGGTTCAGATCCAGGCTGACTTCACACAGATATCCTGCCTCCTCATCCATTCCAGACAAGAAGCCTTTGGGTTTCTGGGTACCCCTGTGATTTTAAAAGATATGCCCTCTTAAACTCTAGTCCCCTATCCGTCCTAGACCCATATCCATCATGTCACATGGTTAACTTTTCTTTTTTGTGGTGAGAACATTTAAGATCTACGTGCTTAGCAAATTTCAAATACACAATACAGTATAATGAACTATAGGCGCCATTCTGTACTTTATCTCTTCAGAAATTATTCATCTTATAACTGAAACTTTGTACCCTTTGACCAACATCTCTCATTTGCCTCTTTTCTCCTGCTCCTGGAAACCACCATTCCACTCTCTGCTTCTATGAGTTTGACTTTTTTAGATTGCACATATAAGGGAGGTCATGCAATATTTGTCCTTCTGTGCCTGGCTTATTTCACATAACATAATGTCCTCCAGGTTCATTCATGTTGTCTCAAATGGCAGGATTTCCTTATTTTTAAAGGCTGAATAGTATTCCATTTTGTATATATACCACATTTCATTTATCCAATCATCCATTGATGGATTAGATAGATATGGAAGTTGATTCCATATCTTGCTTATTCTGAATAATGCTGAAACAAACATGGGAGTACAAATATCTTTTAGAGGTACTGATTTTATTTCCTTTGGATATATACCCAGTAGTGGGATTTCTGGATCATCTGGTAGTTCTATTTTTATTCCTTTAAGGAACCTTGAAGTAGAGCTTTCTATTTACTACCAAGCTTCTGGGATAGGAGATTTTTGTGGCTCTTTCTCTTTGCTGTGGTTTAGTATCCAGATTATCTAAAAAATATACAAAGGCCAATGAATACCCCAAAACACAATTCTCCAGCTTGAGTTTGATAGTTATGTTTTGTGACATGTTGTCCACTTGATTGGGATTTTGGGCCCCCCCTTCTGTATTAGGAAAGCCTCCATGTGTGACCTCCATCACACAATTGCAACATGAACCGTCACAAGAGCTATCAAAACTTAGTGCAAATGCTGCTTTCCATTTGGTTCCCACAGCATTTGTATGTATCTATCCCCAGATTCTTAGATCAGCACAATCTACGCCTGACCCACTGGCCATTTGCGATCAGGGATTCAGGTCCATTCATAGCAATGACCAAGTCACTTGATTTGTATCCTTTGTCTTTGTGTTACCATATACTGTGGGCTAAATGCTCATGTTCCTCCATAATTCATGTGTTGAAATCCTACCCCACAATGTGATAGTATTAGGAGGTGGGGCCTTTGGGAGGTGATGGGGTCATGAAGGTGGAGCTCCTATAAATGGGATTAGTGCCCTTATAAAAGAGATCCAAGGGTGCTCATTTCTTCCTTCCACTATGTGAGGACATGGTGAGATGGCACCATCTATGAAACAAAAAGAGGGTGTTTACCAGACACTGAACCTGCTGGTGTCTCGATCTTAGACTTCCAGCTTCCAGAACTGTGAGAAATAAATTTCTGTTATTTGTAAGTCACCATCTGTGGTATTTTGTTATAGCAGCTCAAATGGACAAAGACACTCTATTGGTGGCTTTTTAAATTCATTTACACATAATGTCTAATATTGGTTTCCCAAAATTTTACTTTAGATAAGGCTTGAGGAGTATGCTGGGATTTATATTACTTTCTGCTTTCAACCTGAACTCTTCTTTACAGCCACAAAGACCCAAACCCTCCTGGCCCACCGCAGCCTTCATGGGGCAGTGTGGTAGTCCCAGGAGTGTCTATCACTCTCACAATATTTTTAAATAATCCTTTATTGACAATATCTATGTCCTGAACTATGCTGGGGATTGTACCTCATTTATCCTGGTTCTTGAATTTTTTATTTCATTTTTTGCATTTTACATCTAGTTCACAGGGACTCAATGAATGTTTACTGTCTAAATGAACAAATGTGTGAATGACGAGTGGATTCACTTTTCCCATCATAAGAGCCAAGGATGGCCACGTGACATTCTCTATCTCAGCAGGCCCAGCACATTTGAATGTACACGTCAGGCCTGGATCTGTGATGAGGAAAGTGAAGGTCAAGCTGCCTTCACCTCGAGTTACCACAGGGCACACAATGCATATGGCAGTGCATCCTTCTCAAATCCCAAAGAATCTCAATGTTGGAAAAGACCCAAAGTGAAACCAGCTCTTATGACAGCTCGTGACTGCAGGGCTGCACGCATCCCATGCAGCGGCAGACGTCTTTCCACACAACTTTCCATCCACAATGAGTAATGCATCTTTTGGAAACCGAGCTACCTTAGGCACCCCTGGGCCAGAAATAGATCCATTAGATGTTTAAATGACTAATGAGAGAAGTATTCCAATCATGAGGTATTTAGAGTCAAAAGTTTTCAATGTGCTTTCTTATATAATATTATATTTTAATTTCATAATAATCCCATGACCTAAGTAGAGCAGGGGTTATTATTTCCACTTTAGATATGAAGAAATAGGATCAAAAAGGCAAGATGAATGACTTACCCAAGGACCTAGTGCCAACGAATGATGAAGCCAGAACTCAAACATGGTGGTTCTTCCCACTCTACAATTCCATTACATAAATTTTTTAAAAAGAAGAAGAAAACATTATCCATCTACATATATTCTTTTATGCATATGAATTGAACCAAGCTTTTCTGCTAGATGCCAAAAGATACAAATAGTCTGATATAAGGGAAAGAACAAGCTCTTGGGAGTCAAAACAGGCCTATGTTTGACTCCCTCCTGCATTATCCATACTATGTAACCTTGGGCAAATTGATGGACCTTGCTGAAGTTCAGCTTTCTCAACATAAAATTCAAAAAATAACACTTTCCACAAACATGTATTCTGAAGATTAAGAAAATGGTATCATTGTACAATGGCACAATGTCTGGCACACAGTAGGTCTGGCAACCAAAGTACTAATTTTTATTATCCTAATTTTCCCCAATAAACCAGACTCTAGATTTAATAAATGCTTTTTTAAATTGATTTTTAATTTATTGATTTTTTTGAGGAAGTCATAAAGTTTTAAAACCATATCTTATTTGGTTATAAGTTAGATAAATAATCTTTATTTGAATAAAATAAAGTAACATGAAATCCTAAATTAAGTAGTTATTAGGACAACTGAGAAGACTGAAGCTAGTAAGACGTTTATTCCCATCCCAGTCGGTATGGTCTGATTTTACATAGGTAAGCTCTCTTTTCTGTTGTGCAGCCATATCTCCTATGGTCCTTCTCAGCTCAAAGCCAGTATGTATGCATGCGTTCATGCATATGATTATGGCTGTGTCTGGCCTATAACCTTCACCAGCTTTTATGGTAGAAGGTTTCAGCTTAACTCTCAGCCCCAGTGCTCAGTCCTTCTCTTAGAAAGGGCAGGAGCCTCTTAAACCAGATTGTGTGCTCTCTGCAGCCAACTTGAGGCAGGTGGAGGGCCTCACATAAATAAGAGGTCAGCAAATATTTTGTTTAATTCCACTTTCACAGGACATCCCTTCAAACAAGTAAATAAAATATTAATACATACATCTATCAGACAAGTTTACTTTTTTTAAATGTTATGGTCTGAATGTTTGTGTTCCCTCAAAACTCATGTGTTGAAACATAATCACCAATCCGATAGTATGAGGAGGTAGGGCCTGTGGGAGGTGAGTAGGTCCTGAGGGTGGAGCCTTCATGAATGGGATCAGTGCCCTTATAAAAGATTCCCCAGAGAGATGCCTTTCCCCTTCTACCATGTGAGAAGGCACCATCTATAAATCAGGAAATGAGCCTTCACCAGATATTGAATCTATGGGTGCATTGACCTTGGGCTTTCCAGACTCTAATACTGTAAGAAATAAATTTCTGTTGCTTATAAGGTACCCAGTCTATGGTATTTTGTTATAGCTGATTGAACAACTAAGACAAATGCAATTATTGAACTTATCCCATCTCTGGAATCCTCCCTTAGCCAAGTTCAGTGTTCCCAATTTTTTCTCTAATCTTCAAGTCCCCTTTGTCATTCAAGAACCTTCAAATTTGGCTAAATTTCTAGCTTGAGGTGGGATCTCCCATTTCTTGCAGAAAATACTCCAGACATGCCCTTTACCTGGCTGCCTGAGCCCTGTCTCTGACACAAAGACTGGAGATGTGCACCTGCCCACGCAAGTGGACCGGGAGCTCTAGAATTCCTGCCTGTTGTAAGATCTACCGTGCATACTTGGGACTAAGCATTAGTATATCTACCTGAGTAGTACCTCCCAGACCCCAAAAAGAGGACTCATTAGCTAACAGAACTCTTTGATTTCTGTGCATCTAGGGTGGGAACACAACTATTGATAAAAGCAGAAATTAGCAACTCCTACATCAGTTTCAAATTATTAACAAGAAGACTGCATTCTTATCACTTCCAGAGTTTTTTTCTTTTTTTCTTGTGTTTGTTTTCTTCTTAACAGGCTGAAAAGGTGTTTGCAAAGAGGATGCATTCAGTATAATCTGTTAACATAGTACTTGTATTGATTGTTACTAATTTTAGTGAAGTACAAGATACTCAGGTGGTGTAGGCATGGGTTAGAAGACAATCTGTGGTGACTTTAGAATGTCTTCATAAATTCTTTGACAGTCTTGACTTTGAGAGGTGGGATATATGGCCCCTTCCTGAGAGTCTAGGCTGACTTTAGTGGCTCACTTTTAACCAATAAAATGCAGCAGAAATGATCTATCTGACTTCTGAAACTAGATTATAGAAGGTAATGAAGTATCCACTGTGCTGACTCGGACATTTACCTTTGGCGTCCTGAGCTACTATGTAAGCAGCTGGACTACTCTGATGCTGCCATGCTGTAAGGAAGCTCAACCAAGTCCATGTGCATGCACAAATGCAGAGTTTGCATGAAGAGAGAGAGATGTCAAGTCAGTTGTCCTATTCTCTCACTGTCCCAGTTCCACCTACCGTCCGACTACAACCACATGAATGTCTCTGAGCCAAAATTGTCCTTAAATTCCTGACCCAAAGAAAGAGTGGAAAATAATATAATGTTAATTGTTGTTTTAAGCCACTGATTTCAGGGCTATTTTATTATAAAAACTAGTATCTAGAACATTCTATTTGTAAAATGTATTTGTAACTTAACACACCTACTATATGCCATTATCTAGACTGCAAAATCAAAGTCGAACAAGACAAGGTCTCCACTCTTAAATAGTTTACACTCTTAGAGATAGAACCAGCTATGCAAATAACTAGGAATTAACTTTATATAGGATCAAATGCTACCTTATTGATATAAATAAAACATGATTTTAACAGGCAGAGAAGACAGAGAAGAACACTCCATAAGATGATAAAACTGTTAGCAAGGCTTCAGAGAGGGATGAGTTCAATGTGTCATGCAGGACAGGAAGATTTCCCTTGTGGTTGAAGGTTAGGGTAAACTTTCAGGATGAATTAATCCAAAAAAGTAAGATTTAAAAGAGACACTGAAATAGTTTTTTAAGAAACTTGAATTTTATGCTGTGTTTAAAATTTATTCTCTGAGTGATAGTGAATTAAGCTATGGGGGAATAGGATCAGATGGACATTTTAAAACAAGACATACACATACATGCACACAACAGCACATTCTCTCTCTCTCTCCCCTCCCCATATATATATAAAAAATATAAATATAATGTGTGTGTGTGTATATATGTACACACACATACACACATATATATATAAAGATAACCCTCTCCAATGTGGATGGGCATCATTTAATCCATTGAGGGCCTGGATAAAACGAAAAGGCAGAGGTAGGCAAATTTACTCTTTCTTCTCGAACTGGGACATTTATCTTCTCCTGCCCTTGGACATCAGTGTTCCTGGTTCTTTGGTCTTTGGACTTGGACTGGAACTAACCATTAGCTTTTCAGGGCCTCCAGCTTACAGATAGCAGTGTGGGAATTCTCAGACTCCATAATTATGTAAGACAATCCCTCATAATAAATCTCTTTCTATATATTAGTTCTATTTCTCTGGAGATCCCTGACTACTATATACATACATATGGGTAAAGAAATGAAAAGAGATTTTTATAATTAGAAATATAAGAAATAATCATCATAATATCAATACAGAATTATATAAGAAGTGTATAAAGAAGAAATTAAAATTATTAAAAATCTCAATGCCCAGAGGTAAGCATTAACATTTCGGAGAATATCCACTATTTCTTCTTGCATATTCACTCATTTAATATATTTATTGATCACCTAATATGTGTCAGGAAATGATGAATGAGAAATTGTATGGTCTTTGGCTTTATTGTGTTTCCAGCATAGTGGCAGGAGTAAGGAGCAGGAAAACAACTCAACAAATAAACAATTAAAAGTTGTAAAAAGTGCTATGTGAGGAGCAAAAAGAGTTTACTGATAGAAGCTGGAGAGGTTTACATAGAGTGGCCAAAGAGGGCTTTGACAAAGAATGATGCTTCCATAGAGAACTGAAAGATGCCACAAACCAGGGAAGAATGACTCAGGCAGAGTGAGGGGCAAGCACAGGTCCCGAAGTGAGAAAGACCTTGGCACGTCCCCGGCACTGAGAGACACCAGCGTGGCTGGGCACCATGAGGAAGTGCCAGGCCATGACTGGAGACTGCAGAGGCAGAGCAAAGCCAGATTTGGGCAGGGCAGTGGGGAGGTGGATTGTGGGACACAATAAAGAGTTTGAATAGTTTTCCCAGTGAAAAAATGTTAAATTGATTTTAAGCAGCAGTGGCAGCTTCAGAAAGTTATATGAGTATATAAATATAAAAATAACTTTTAGGGAAATAGGATTATAATAAACATGTTACTTTATTGCTGCATAAAATGTTCTGAATGCCTTTATATGTGGATAAATATAGCTCTACACTATTATTTAAATGGCCATAGAATATTCTGTTATATGCATGTACTATCATTAATTTAACCAATTCCTTATGGATGGACATTTAATTTTTTGCTGCTATAAAAATATGCTGTGTTGAATGTCCATATAGCATGTGTTATTATACACTTCCCTGAACAAGTTGTAGGGCAAAATTAGCTGAAGAAGAATGCCGTGTGAGAGAGATATGCAATACAATTTTTGTATTTTATTGCTAGATTCTCCTCCAAAAGTTACACCAGTGTCTCTTTTTTATAGCATTGTATGAGTACCATTTTCCCCTCACCTACATAGTCACTTATATTTCTAATCTTTGCTAATATGATAGGCTAAAAAATATCTCATGTGTTTTCATGTTTTTCTGTCACCTGTAGGTTTGAATGTCTTTTCACATAGTTCCTGTGATTCGTATTTTGAGAATTACATATTTGTGTACTTTGCTCATTGTTTTATTGACATAGTTGTCTTTTTTTTTTGCTTGTTTCTTTGTCATAGTTCTTATTACAAAGCTAATAAAGCCACTTGTTAAATTTCAAATTTTGATTTTTGTTTTTATGTGGTCATACTCCTTAGTTTTTTAATTTATTTTTTCTGTTTTTTAAGGTCAAACGTTGACAGAAGTAGTAAATGATAATGTTATGAAGGTGATACAATTGCATTTCTGGAATACTTAAGAAGAACCTTTGAATCACCAATATACAAAATAGAAAAGTTTAGTAAACATAGTAGTAATAAAATAAATGTGCAAAATAAATAGCTTTCTCATAATAAAAAGTTCTCAAACTAAAAAAAAATAGAACCAAAGAAATCTCATTTACGGTAACAGTAACATCAACACAAATATAAATAAACATAATAAAAATACATAGGATTTTTATGATGAAAACTGAAAGAACTTAGAGTAACATGAAACAATGAGCAAAAGAAGCAGATTACCCCACTTGACGTGAGGGACGACTCAGTATTCTGAAGGTGGCAATCAGCCCAGATTTAATCTACACATTTAATGAACTTCCAATCAAAGTCCCAATGACATACTTTTCAATTAATGTAATTATTTTAAAGTCCATCTTGAACAACAAACATGTAACAATAAGAAAGACAACTCCGACTAACAAAAAGACAGCTTTGATGTCGTAAAATAAAACACATTATAAACCTACTCTAATTAAAACAGAAATTGACACAGAAATTGTCAAAAGTATGAGTGAAAGAGAATCCAAATTAGAGCAAAGTGTACGTGGGAAGTTAGGGTACGACAGGGGCAGTGCTGAAATCAGCAAAGAAACATCGGTCATTCAATAAATTGTATTGAGACAACTGGCAAGCTATTCGTAGTAAAATAAAATTAATTGGAGTCACTTCTTTATTTCTTACATCAAGATAAATTTCAATGAAGCAAAGATTTAAATGTAAAAGCAGGCAAAACCAGAAATGAAGTTGTGCGGATACTTAAATAAAGTAAGGTCGTTGTCATAACTTGAACAAGAACGAGGGCCTGCAGCATGGCGATGGCAGTAGGGATTGGAAGGGGAGGATGGCTGGGGTGCCGTTGAAGAGCCTGCATTGATGGCTTGGTGATTGGTTACGCACGGAGCAGTGGGGGACAAAGGAAGGTGTAACAAGTGACCAGATTCTCCCTGGGAAGACAATGAAGACACACTAATGTCATTATTATCTGCAGAAACCTTCCTGTCTTTCCCCAAACCTGGGATCTAGACTCCAGTTCCTTGACAGAAAATTCATAAAGGACCTCAACATGAGATTGCCTTTTGCTCAATAACAGGTCCATATCTCCTTGTTTTGATTTATTGTAACTTGAGCGAACTGACTCACCTACCTAGCTTCTAGAAATTTAAGACATTCCCAGTCAAAACTTGCTTGAACGTTTGATTTGTGACACCAGACTCATGCCTAACATCTAGTATGACTCAACCTCTCTACCCCCCAACTGATTTCTGGCCATAATAAACTCTTCATCTTGACTGCTTGAGCCAGAGATGGTAGCCCTATCTCTTTCTCTAGTTGTCAGTCCCCTTTCTCTAGTTGTCAGACAGTGGTACTGACAACTGTCTCAGTTGTCAGTACCACTGCCCCAATAGTGTTTACGACCTTGAAAGAATTAGCTTTCAATAAGCTGATAATCACTTAGGGGTGCTGTTATGGGTTGAATTGTATCTCTGCAAAATTTATATGTTGAAGTTCTAATTTCCAGTCCCTCAGAATGTGACCATATTTGGAGATAGGGTTTTTACAGAGGCAATCAAGTTAAAATGAGGTCATTAGAATAGGCCCTAATCCAATATGACTAGTGTCTTTATAAAAATAGGAAATTTGGAGACACACACACACACAGGGAGAATAAACACCATGTGAAAATGAAGGCACAGATCAAGGTGATGCTTCTATAAGCCAAGGAGTGCCAAAGATAGCCAGCAAAGCACCAGCAGCTAGGAGAGGGGCCTGGCGCAGATCCTTCCCTCACAACCCTCAGAAGGAACCAGCCCTGCCAACACCTTGGTCTCGGAATTCTAGCTTCCAGAACTGTAACTCCGTTTGTGGGACTTTGTTATAACAGTCCTAATAAACTAATACAGGTACCAAGATATTTTCACTTTGCTCACATTTTTTGTTTAAGTCTAAGTGGAGTCAAAGGTGGGATGAAATATTCAAAATTAACACCGTTTTGCTACTAATTAAATTTTGCAGAGACCAAATGCATAATGGAAATAGATAAAATTAATCATGGGAAAGATTTCTGGGAATTCCAGTTTTATTAGTCAGAAACCTTAGTCGAAAGCAATAGAAGCCCTTTAATAGTTAAACACAAAGTAATTTATTAAAAGATACTAGGTAATACCAGGTATCGCAGGATGTCCAGACAGGGCACTTCTGATGTTGTGTGGCCAGGGACAGCATGGAGTCACACTGTGAGGGCTTGTCCAGGAAACTCTGCCCTCACCCTCACCTGTGAGTGAGTGGGTGCCAGAAGTCCCAATGTCACCCTGCCTGAAGGAGCAGCTGACTCTGTCTCCCCACCTGTCACCCCAAGTCTCACTGAAGGAAACCTAGCCACATGTTTCAAAAGTCGGGGTGAAGATTTTTTGTCTTCCACTCTAGGATGGCAGGACTCATGATGCTGGAAATTACCAAAATAAATTGAGGGTTCTCAAAGTTATCCACCAAGGGTTCCAGCCAAAATCTCATCACTGATTAGCAATGGGAGCCGGGCAGGGGTCCACCTGCCCTCTGGGCCCCCGTGTCATCACCAGTGCAGGAGTTCACCAGACAGCACAATAGGGAAAGCCACGCTCAGATTTACAACCTCACAGGAGCTATGGTTTTGGTTTCCCGAAACCTCATTTTAATTATTATGATTTCTACTACTATTATTATTTACTTTTGTTTGAGTCAAATTTAACTTTTCTCAGAAACCCCATCAGGAATATATCAGAATTAATTTTGTTTAAAGTTTATCTAAGATTGAAACTGATTGGAATAATATGGTATCCTGGATGGGATCCTGGAAAAGAAAAATGACATCAGGTAAAAACTAAGGAAACTGGAATAAAGTATAAACTTAGTTAATAATGTTGATATCAGTTCCTTGGTTTTGACAAATGTACCACTAATGTAAATATGTTAGTAATAGGGGAAATTGGTTGTGGAGTTCATTAGAACTCTCTATAATCTTCACAATTTTTCTATAAATCTAAAATAAAATTCTAAATGAAAAAATGTATGAAAATTGATGAGCAGCTTTTTCCCTCTAAGAAAGGAAATAGAAGTTTCCAATAATTTGTATAAGAAGAAAAAGGACTGTCCACTGCCCACCTCCACTTACAGAACCTGGAGGGGAAGAGGAGACCACCCTATCACAGTCCCAGCCAGCCCTTCTGGGCCACTAAAGGTGAAAAGCAGGATCGAGGATGTTTGGTATTGATGAAGTGTGTGAATGAGTCCCTGCATATATGATGGTTGATGCATAGCAAAACTAAATACAGGAAATCTAGATGGGACAATTTAGAGGGACAGAGGAGCTGAACCAGGCTGAGAGAGTTTTGCCATCAGGGATGTTTTACAAAAAGTAGAAAACCCTGTACCTGCCAAGCCCCCAAAAGAATGCTATACCACAAAAACTGGGCATAATATTTATATTTTAATTCGAAGAAAAGGGGATAAATTTTTCTTTTATAAGTTTAAGAGCAGAAGAAAAGAGAAGAGCTTTGGTTGGTGATTCATGAAAAGAGAGTAAATGTCCAGCAGAACAAGAACTTAAAGGCAGAAGGAAGTGAATGGCCATAGAAGTTTGTAGAACGTTTGGGATGAGCATTGGACATTCCACATCAATTTTATTTAAACTTTAAGGATAGGGAGCCCTTAGCTGACAATTGTATTGTGGAAAACCAAACCAAACCAAAAGCTTGTCATGACAGGTGGCCAACAGTTGCATTTGGGCAGAGGATATTTAAACTTGATTGTAGCTACAAATAATTTCCTGAAGCCAATTCTTGGTTTCCAGAGAACAAATCGGGGAGTGCTTGCCAAAGCTTATGATCATCCTGGTTTTCAGAACTGAGGACTCTATGATAGTGTTACTGAAGGTAGTTTTCTGGGAAAAAAAAATTCTAATTATTTTAAATTTATTAATCTCTAAATCATTATTACCATGACAAGACCATCTTTCTAAAGACTGGAGCAACTGGAGTGCTCGACAGTCACCAGCAAGCTCAAGACGACTTTCTTGACATGAACACATTCGTGGGAGAAATGCATGTAAGACATGACCTTCACATAGTTCATACAGAACATGTCTCCTGCCTCCAGATGGACAGTTTTGTGGACAAGCACAGGGGATACTAATGGTAACCTATTGAAAATGCTCTATTATCTATTATCCAATTGAATTCTCAAAATATTCTGGTAAGGCAGACAGAGCTGGGGCAATTTCCCACCTCTTTGCAAACAGTAAAGCCGAAGCTAAGAATTCACTGAACTATAAGTATTAATACTAATAGAGCCAGAAAATGAACACCAGCATTTCTAGAAAGGAATTACATTCCTTTGGGGTTAGAGATGCTTTTTGTACCACTTTCTAAGTTGACATATAATTGGTATTTACTTGAAATAATTTATTTATGAGAATATAGAGATACGTGTTTTGACCCCTTGTAAAATTTCTGTTATTAAAATGATTTAAGAAATTTAAGGTTAGACTCTGGGCTAAAAATTTGCTTAGCAGCCTCCAGGGATATGTAGTTTCTATTTTAAAAAGCTTAGGAACTGTTTGGAAGCATTCTACAAGAGAAGAAAAATGAGAAAATCTGGACTAGAAAGAAAATCGTGCTTATTAGTTCCCTTAAATTGAAATGTTAAAACTTTATTGGAGAAACAGTTCATATTAATTAACTTCTGCTTTTTCTTCTCGGGCAAGATTATATCCAAGTTAAAACAAAGGTTAAAGTAGTACATATACTTGAATGCAAATACAAATTAATTTTATTGTCCCTAATTAAATGTTACCAGCAATTGTCATCGAAGCATTGGTTTCTATTTATAACTAGAGGAAAAACTATTATTTTTATCTTTCTCTTGCCTCTAAAGTTCTTCAGTGCTATACTATTGCTCAATGTTATTTGGAAAAAAACACACACACATGCACACACACGGGCACACACACACATTTTCCTTTTAAACTTCTATGCTTCATCTGTGACCATTAATTAGGTTTAATTTCTCTCCTTCAAAGCATTTCTTTTTTGCCAAGATCCTTCTTCTCTTGTCATAGAAGGGGGTCCCCACCTGCTCTCCCCAAACAGAAGCACGTGCAGAATCTGACTCCACGTCTGACTCCAAGGCTCTAATTCTTTTCATAAAGGCTTGGTTCCTGTTAGGCATTTATTTAATAAAGAGCCCAGACTTTGTAATCATCTACTGTTACTCATAAAATTTCAAAGCAATATATTATACCAGGATATTTCTTTAAGTTGTTCAAATTTATGAGCACAGGCATTCCAAAACTTGAAAGGTAATCTGTACCAACCACAATAGGGTGACATTTTTTCTTGCAGAAAAATGTTAATAAAATGACTTTAGATGGGCACTACCTCACTTCAGAGTGACTGCATGTTATTATTAAGGAAACAATATCAGCTTGGGAGCACAACAGGAACTGGTTTGAGATCTGCCTCTATCACTTCCTGGGTGTGTGGCCTGCAAGGATTTTCTTAGCATCTCAGAGGCTTGTTGCTCTCACCTGTATTGGGGATAATAATAAATGCTTCAGAACTACGTCCCTGCAACAAGACCATTCTTGTATTTTCTTCTGTACTGGATTATTCCCATCGTAATACAAGCATCCTTAAACAAAAAAATTCTACCCCTCGCCCTCAATTTTCTTTTCAAGCGATTGCTTCCTTAATTGCTTTCCTCCACATAGAACAACCTCCGTGAGTTAAGAAAGTAAAACACACAGTTATGGTCGAGGAGCTCTTGTCAGGGGCTCTCCACAAGCTTTATGCTGCCAGGCTCGATGGACACGTCTCTCATGTCACATTTTTCTACCTCTCTTTGGCATTGACACAACCCACCTCTCCATCCTTCTGGAAGTTGTCTGTCCTTCCTCTGCCCCTGTGATATGAACACTCTTGCGTTTCTTCTCACTTTACTGTCTACTCCAATGGATCTCTTTTGCAGGCTCCTTTTGTTTCTCCCAATGTGTGAATTCTGCAACACTTTCAGTCTTAGGCCCCTTTCCTTCTCGATCTTCCAAGCCCAGGTAATCTCAAACACCCTGAGGCTTTTCACGCCCTCTATATTTGATGAATACAACGTTAGATCTCCGTCTTCCTAATTCTCTCATCTGCAGACTCCTGTATCCAGCTGCCTGCGTGGCATCTCTATATAGATCTCAAAGGCATTTCCAAACACACTTGCTCAAAAAAGAGCACCTGATTCTACTTCAGCCTTTCCCTTCCAAGTAAATCAAATAGTTTTCAAGCCAGTTATTGCATATCCAATCCAGGCTAACCCTCTTATCCCTTATCTGTCACATCAAGTAATCCACAAATCCTGGAATGTCTTCCTCCAATCATATCTTCAAAACCACTGTCCCATTTGTTGTGGAGGATGACATCACCCTAAAAATATATATTGAATTCCTACCCTACTATGCATCAGATTATGACCTTATTTATAAATGTAGTCATGACAAAAACGAGGTCATTGGGGTGAACCCTTATCCAATATGACTGATGTCCTTGTACAAAATGGAAGTTTGGAGACAAACACACATAGGGGATGCAATGTAAAGATAAAGACAGAGATCTGGTTGATACATCTACAAGCCAAGGAAGGCCAAAAATCGGCAGCAAACAACCTGGAGCTTGGAGGGAAGCATGGGAATAATTCTTCCTCACTGCCTCAAAGGAACCGACACTACTGACACCTTGATCTTGGACTTCCAGCCTCTAGAACTGTGAGACAATACATTTCTGTTGTTTAAACCACCCAGTTAGTGGTACCTTGTTACAGCAACCTTAGGAGACTAATCTGTCTTACCTGGATTCTTACAATAACCTCTAACTGGGTCCCCCCTTGCCAGTTTCCATTCCATCCTCTATAGAGTAGCAAGATTGTGTTAGAAAAGCTAATTCCAATCATGCTACTCCTTGAGTAGATGCCTCCTCATTGCATTTAGAATAAAATCCAAACTCCATGTCACGGCATATGAGAAGTCAAGCATGATTTGACCTCATCTTATTTTTGAACATTATCTCATGCAATACTCTCCTTCATTCAGTATAGTCAATCACATTTACTTTCTATTACTCCTTAGAATATTACAAAATTACTTCCTGCCTCAGCACCTTTGTACATGCCTTTCCTTCTGCCTGAGACTCTTCACGCGATTGCTTATTTCTCATGATTCAGTTTTCTCCCTAAATGTTGAAATGTATCATCAGAGGGCCCCCATTCCCTGTCTTACTACACCCTGTTTATTTCCATCTCAATATTATACAGAATGTTCACTTATTTAACAATTTCTGAATTTATTTATGTGTGTGTTTAATGCCTATCTCTCTAAAAAATAAAAAGTTTTTGAGTGTAGAATCCTTGCCTTCACATTCACAATTTATGCCCAGTGTCTGACACACAGTAGCTTCTGGATACTTTTGTTGAATGAATAAATAAATGAATGATCATATTTTCAAAGCTAGTCTAGTCAGTACATGCTTCATTTAACCAACACATATTTACTGAGTTCCTTCTATGCACCAGGCACTGTTTCAGGCAAGGAATTCAGGATGGACAAGATAGACCAAGTCCCATGCTGGGAAAACAGTAAAAATAAAGGCCCTCAGAAAGGAATATTTCTGGTATGTATGAGGAATAGCATAAACTGAGACAGGAGCAGAGTAAGGTTCAATGTTTTGAAATATGGAAAAATCAGAAGACAGAAGTGACAAAAACAGATATTTTAACTATGAGTGAGCAAAGGTCATAGCGGAGAGAAAAATTAGGGCTATTTTTACAGTGTGGCAGAGACATGTTGATGGCTGGAGCCAATGTCAGTCACAGAGGATGAGAGAAATGGTCACATTCTAGGTATTTTTCAAAGTACAGCCCAAAGGAATAGCTGATGAACGGGATATCGGTGGTATTAGTAGAGAGAGAGCAGTCATGCATCATTCCCAGATTCCCGACCTAAGCAACTTAATGAATGAAGCTGTCATTTGCTAAGACGGGGTCACCTAGGGGAGAAGCAGGTTTGAAGGAAAAGATTGAAACCTCAGTCTTGGGCACATTAAATTGGAAATGTCCGTTGGACATCTAGGTGCAAGTTTTACGTAGGTCGTTGGCTATGTGAGTTTCAAGTTTAGCATAGATCAGTTCAAGGTGATACGTAGATTTCAAGCCATGGGATATTATGTCTTGGCCCTGTATTAGGACGGTGACTAGCGTAGTCTGCAATCGGCAAATCATCACTCTCTATGGGTATACTGCTAATCCTCCCTTCTGCATTAAATGTGACGTCAAGTTCAGAGATGATTTTGATTTGAACAATTTTATTGCCATCTTATACATGGTGGCCATTTATTTGATTAATTAAAATGAAACAGAAAATGATACTAAACTTCTATAATAGCTCACGTGCGATGTAGAGGGAAGGCATTCTTTTCTAGATGTTTATTGAATATTCTTTTATCTGACAGACATTTATAGAAACCCTATTATGTGTCAGGCACTGACTGTATCCAGATTACATAATCAAAAATAATAGTCTCCAGACTTAAAAAAATCAAAATCTGAAGAAGGAACAGGCAACTGGATTGTAGTTGAAAGTCTTTGTTGCAACCACCTTAGTGAGTGTTATGAGGTACAAAAGAGGTAATTGAGGTAATTATTGACTTATACCTATGTGTAATTAGTATTGCCTTTTTACATATGCAGAATTTAAGGCCAAGCATGTCATGTGGCTATCGTAAAGAAATCTGGGTCTCAAATCCAGATTTCTATTTCTACATCAGAACACATGAATATGTTGAACTGACCCATCTTGACTCTCTCCTAAGACTGATGTCATTTTGAAAATGTTCTATAATCTCTAAGAGCCTTCAATTTCTTCTTTGGGAAGAAACTGAGAAAAAAAGAAAAACATTTCCAAGTTATTTATATGCATTTTTAATGAACATGCAATGAGTTCATGTTGATGTGTGAGTATTTAAAATATTAAATAGTGTTGTTCCAGCTCTTTCTGAGTGGCCTCGGACAAGTCACTTAATGTCACAATGTCACTGAATATCTTTTTTTCCCCCCATCTGTAAAATGGGAGGGGGAAACAACTATTTTCGAAGTTGGCGCGAGGTTGAAATAAAACACGGCACCCTCAGCCGCGTGCCTGGCTCAGGGCGTGTGCTGGGCGCAGCCAGCTCTCACCGTTGGCGGTTTTGCTATGATGATCCACAGCTCGGGTTGTGGGACTCATTGCGATAATGTAAATCCTCTTGTCTTTAATTTTCAATTATCTAGCCCACTGAAAATGACTGAAAATAGGAGAATAAGCCTTTAGGGATTAAAAAAAGAAGACCTCTTCCAAAAAAAGTTTATTTTTACTGTTTCTAAAGCACTAATTTTATGTGCTAATCCCCTTTATCTATTCAGGTCTGTCTTCCTTCTGAAGAACTTTTTGATAAGAATTTAAAAACCACTAAAAAAGAGAGTACTGGAAAGTAATGTCTACATTTTCTTTCTGATTTTAATCCTTGCAAAACAATTCCCACTAAAATAAAATGATTACGGGGTTGAGATGAATATCTACCTGGAAAAAAATGAAAATTAAAACCTCAGTGATTGATTCAAAATTGGAAATGAGCATAGAATGGCTAAGTAATGCTGTTTGAGCTACCAGGGTAGGGGTGGCGGGTTAGTTGTGTGATTGAAGGCTTGAGGATCTGCACCGTGTCCTACATGGCTGGCTACGTGTTATGTGTCTGTACACTACACATTTACGCTCACTTTATTTTGACAGATAAGAAAACTGAGGGTCAGAGTGGCCATGCCACATGCGTTAAATCCCATGGGTAGTAAGTTAAATAATAAAATAACAGGGGCATCTACTTCTAAGTCTTGTTCTCTTTCTACTACATCACACCACCTTGATCATCAGCATTTCTCATATGATATTTGACATTTATTTAGCACCCCATGCATTGTGTCTGTGTCTTAGGTACCGAGAAAACATACAAGAGAAAATGAGCTTCATTATTGCAGTTGAGGGTTAAGGTCCAGTATTGCTGACCTTCCTGGAGGATTCAACCTTGGCATTACTCATATTTTAGGTTGAGTAATTCTGTCTTGGGGGGTAGAGGGGCTGTTCTATGCATTGGAGGACGTTCAGCAACGTCCTTGGCCTCTACCCACCAGGGTGCCAGGAACATTCCCTGGTTGTGACAATCAAAACTCTCTACTACCTGTGGATAGTTTACCTTGAATTATTTACCCAAGGCCAAACCATAGCAGATATTTAAATACATACCTGTTGACTAGTTGATTCCTTCAGTGATGAGTTCCAGTTCTTTGTTCCTCATCTACTACATTCTTTATGCCTCTAGAAGTTTGAAACTCATCAGAAAATCAGAAGACAATTTAGGACCAGCTAAAGACCACTTCCCTTAGAGCACATTTGTCTGCCCTTTGAAAAATGGAACTTATTTGTATCTTTTTCCCATAGCTTTTGAGAGTTCTCCCCTTCTACATTCTGCTCTCCCAAAAATAAATTTTTTATGTGCTCCAAGCTCAGGGTCTCCCTAGATTTCTGAGTCCCTTGGTCAATTAAATTGTGCTCTTTCTGTGTGAGGTAGTGTGTGATAGAATAAGGCTCTTGGGCGTTTGCCCTTTTTCCTTACAAAGACTCGTGACCTTGTGTCTGTTGGTCTCTCTCTTTGTCCTGATGCCTTTCCTTTACAGTGCTTCTCACTTTCTGAGCATATTTGTTCTTTAAAAGTTCCCTTTCAGCCTCCTCTGACCACCTCACTCCCACGGGAATTCCACGTTGAGGGATGATAAGATCCTGATCTGTGCGGTCACTTGGGTAATCCCAGAACCTAGAACAGGGCCTGGGGCCAGTAAATACAGTGTGTATGCAATTAACGCTGCTTTCATCAGTCATGCATTGCTTAACGACAGGGGTACATTCTGAGAAATGCATCCTCAGGTGATTTTGTCCTTATGCCAACATCAAAGTGCACTCACACAAAGCAAGATGGCATAGCCCACTACACACCTATGCTATACGGTGTAGTCTATTGCTCCTGGGATGTAAACCTGGACAGCATGTCACTGTACTGAATACTGTAGGCAATTGTAACACAATAGTAAGTATTTGTGTATCTCAACATAGTTAAACATACAAAATGTACAATAGAAATAGGGTATAAAAGATAAACAGTGGTACACCCGTCTAGGGCACTTACCATGAATGGAGCTTGCAGGGCTAGAAGTTGCTCTGGGTGAGACAGTGAGGCAGTGGTGAGTGAATGTGAATGTCCAGGACATTTCTGTACACTACTGTAGACTTCAGAAATACTGTATCCTCTGGCTACCCTAAATTTATAAAAAAAAATTTTTCTTTTGTCCATTATTAATTAACATTAGCTTACTGTAAGATTTTTACATTAGAAACTTCTTAATTTTTTAACTCTTTTGACTCTTTTGTAATAACACATTAAAACACACACATTATAAGGCTGTACAAACATATTTTCTTTATATCCTCATTCTATAAGATTTTTTAATATTTTTAAATTATTTTATTTTATTTTATTTTGCTTTTTAAACTTTTTTGTTAAAAACTAAGATGAAAACACACACATTAGCCTAGGCCTACACAGGGTCAAGATCATTAGGACGTCACTAGGCCATAGGAATTTTTCAGGTCCATTATCATGTTATGGGACCACCGTCACACACCCGGAGGACCTCACATGGTACATGACTATATTGCATGAACAGGATTTACCAAGCATTTTGGTAGCAGATGCCACAGATATCTCACCCCTGTGCCTGGGGATTTCTGCTGCTCTGGGCTGGGGAGTCTCTCTGACTTCAGAAACTGCTCAGCATGCCAGAGGGGCAGGCCAGGGAGCTAAAGCCCCAGGCACAGCCTGTAACCAATAATGAGTGGGTCCCGGTGGATGAACACCCCAGCTTCCCCACACCTGGGAGGGAGATGACTGTCCAGTCTCCCAGTGTCCTCAGTGGGACTCAGGCCCCGTGGCTCTGACGGGTCACCTGCTCATTTATGCATCCTGTGTGGCCTCCTGCCCTGTCCTGTCTCATTTCCTAACACCTGTATTAGTTTGCTAGGGCTGACTTAACAAAGTGCCACAGACTGGGAGGTTTAAACAACAGAAATGTATTCTTTCACACCTCTGGAAGCTAGAAGTCCAAGATCAAGGTGTCCTCAAGGTTGGTTCCTTCCGATGTCTCTTTCCTTGGCTTGTAGACTGTGATTTTCTCCTCCCGTCTTCTCATCCTTCTGTACACATGTCTGTGTCCTAATCTTCTCTTCTAATAAGCACCTCACTCTTATTGGATTAGGGCTCAGCCAGTGACCTCATTTTAACTTAATCACCTCTTTAAAGACCCTGTCTCCAAATATAGTCACATTCCCAAATAGGAGGGATTAGGAGCTTAACATATAAATTTTGGGAATATGCGACTCAACTCATTACACACACTTATCTGTGTTTCCTGCTTTCATCTCCCAAATTAACTTCTTGCCCTCAAATCCCTGTCTATCTGCTCCAGAGCGAACACAAACTAAGGCAATTTTGTTCTATTTTTTCTTTTTTCTTTTCCTGTAAATGCTATATCCTTTCAACACTTCTGCCAAGGTGTAATTACCCACCTCCTACATATGGGGAAACAGATTCAGGGAGGCCGTATATATTCCCAACAATCTGTACTGGGGAGAAGTCAGGGGACCAGGATTGGAACACAGACCCCACAGATCTTTGTGGGTCAAAGGTCAGCATCTTCATGTCCCTCTTTCCTGGCAGTGCTGTAGGTTCCCAGTGATCCCCAGAAAGTCTCCAGAAAGCTTTCAGAGTGTTCATAATACTACAAACAAGAATCTTACCTGTTCTGAGAAGCTGCTATTTTCCAAAAACGTACTCATACTGATACCTGAACAGCTTTTTCAGAGCTCCTGTATTTCCGTGGAAGGGAAACGCAGATGCATTTCCAGAACTACATTCCTATTTCTCAGATCAACTTAACCCACCTCTACTGAGCACGGACTCTGGGGGATGCATCAGCCCCACCCAAGGGAAATGCAAGATGAATAAGTCCCTGTCTCCACTAAGTCCCCCGTGAAAAATGTCATTAGTGTGAGGAAATGCTTCATTTCCAGTGTGAAAAGAAATGTTTCCTTTCTTGGAGACTCAGAACTAAATGACAGCTTATGTGTCCCTTTCAAGCAAGATTGTTGGGAAGCATGAGGTTTACCCATATCATTAGCATATTTGGATTTTATTTCCATTCTTTTTGATGGATTTTGTTTATCTATTTAAATTTACACTCTGATATTTCAGGGTACCAACCATTAACAATGACCACAACAGTGGTATAACAGGTATTATCACCAATATTAATGAAACACTTATGATGTTTTGGGCTCTATGATTTATTTGCATTTTATTATTTAACATAGCAACCCAGTGAGGTGGTTGAATAAATAAACAACAGTCAACAAACTATTTTACAAATGAAGACAGAAGTTTAGAGACATGCACTTACTTCCTCGAGACTGTACAACTCTAAAGGAGACATTTGAGATTCAAACTCATGTCCCTATGGCTTTGAAGCCTGGAGCTAACCTTGGTGCTATACTCCGCATGTCACATTTAAAACCACCTGAAATCTTTTATGAAAAGAAGTGGACTATATATCATCGAGGTCCCCTGCTCAGATATCCCTTTAAGAGAACCTGCTGCAAGCAGCGTAGTTGACCTTCAGCCAAAGCAGCTGCATCTTCAGATATACCCCAGGTGGAGGCAGGAACACTCAGGCCACATTTCCCCAGGGCTGCTCCCAGCCAACCACTGGGCACAGTAGGCTTACTAGTCCAAGCCCATGCCTGCCCTGTGGTGGAGGACTCTTCCAACAGGTGACTTGGGCTCAGAGATGCTATCTTAATGTGTTCGGGCTGCTATAAGAAAATATCATAGACTAGTTGGCTTATGAACAACAGAAATTTATTTCTCACTGTTCTGGAGGCTGGCAAGTCTGAGATCAAGGTCCTGGCAGCAGATTCAGCATCTGGTGAGGGCCCACTTTCTGGTTCATAGGCAGTGCCATCTCTGTGTCTTTATGTGGTGAAAGGCAAGTGGGGTCTCTCTCTGGCCATTCATGGCCAGAGGGTATAAGCCCATTCATGAGGGCTCTACCCTCATCATCTGCCTGAGCCCCTACCTCCTAATACCATCACTTTAGGGATTAGGATTTCAACATATGAATTTTGATGAGACACAAACATTCAGACCATAGCAGATGTCCTATGGGCCTGGCTGAGATGTTCTCTGAATGGCTCTGTGGTCTGAGGCTTGTCCTGTCCAATCCTTCTTTCCTTATTTCCTTTTACAGTTGTCACATCTGTGTCATGGTCTAAGGATCTTCCTACCTGCACTTGCTCTGTCCCTTTTTATCCTTCACAGGCATTTCCCCCAGTAAGTCTCTTGCACTTCTAATCCCATCTTTGCATCCGAGAACATGAGAGAGAATAAAAGAAAATGAATTTACTTATTTATTTAATGTAATTCCAGAGCTAACTTAACACCTGGGACATATTAGGTGCTCAATATATATTTGTCAGATAAATGCCTCTTATGTTCAAGTTGCCAACAACAGCGTATAAAAGACACACATGAATAGATAACTGAGCCAGGAGGCAAAATACTAAAAAGATTTCTAATGGCAGAAGCATAAGTAGTTTGATTTGGTTACAGAGGATAAAATTGCAGAAAACATCAGAGGGCTTCATGGAAGAGGCAGTATATCCCACATGATTTTAAAGAGTATATAAGGTTTCCACGAGTGAAAAAGTCACCAAGCTTTAGAAAATAGCTCACACTATTTTCTAAAGCTTGGTGTCTTTACATAAAGCAGAGAAGTGTATTTTATTAACATGGCTTATACTTGACAAGGCAGTGGTGCCATACGGCCAGGGTGGCTTTTATAGAGCATATGTGGACGTTCTGTAAGATGAACAGGGGAATAGAGAGGGAAATTGGGGTGACACTTTGCATATGAGGCATATAAAGTCTTATGTTTAAACAGTCACGGAATGAGAAGAGAGACAGTTGTCCTATAACCATGCTCTCTGATAGAAGTGCAATATGTAAGCTGAAAATTTGAGCCATACCTGTGATTTAAAATTTCCTAGTAGCTACATTTAAAACATGTATAAAGAAACAGGTGAAAATATTTAATAATACATTGTATGTTATCCAACATATCTAAATATTATCATTTCTGCATGAAATCAATACAATAATTTTTAATGAGATATTTTACATTATTTTTTCTTCCTGTGTCTTCAAAATCTGGTGTGTATTTTGTACTTAATACCATACCTCAATTCAAACTAACCACACTTAAGTGCTCAGTAGCTACCTGTGGTTAGTGGATACAGTACTAAAGAGCGAAGTTCTATAATATCCAATCTGGAATGGCCTAAAAAACATTTTACAGAATTCATAGCTGAGAAAGGAAACACCTCTCGCTCAAAAGGTGTTGGCCGGAAGCATAGCTTTTGAGAAGATTGGCTTTGGAGAGTTGCAAAAGCTGAGTGGGTTTGAATCCAGCTCTCCTGATGGCTAAAGGTGCAAATGTGAGCACATCAGAGCCTCTCTGAGCCTGTTCCTTCCCCCGTATGGTAGCAATGCAATACCATCCAGCTCTTCAATTGCTCATTCTTCTTCTCCCGTCCTCCCGAACTTTCTCTGGGAGAACTGCACTGGAAGCTAACTTCTCACAGAGATCTCAAGCCAAGCCATCCTCTCATTAAGGTTGTGGCATAGTCCAAGCTGTGTCCTTCCTTATTAAAGCTATAAGAGGTGATCCAAAGAGAGAGGGAAGCAAAAGCTCACGTGATACAGTCAGCCAGTCAGTCAATCAGCAATGAAAAGTGTGTGTATAGCAGGTGTCCAGTATCTACACTCACACAAGCTGCAGAATAGATAGACCCTGACTAGCAGGCACCAACTTGAGCTGAAGAGACAACAGTGAGAACACAGGGGGTTCTGCTGCATGCTGGCTAATCAGAAACTCCAAACTGAAGCCAAAACATAGACAGAACACACAAAAGCGTGTAGTGTTTAGGAAACTCTGAAACCATACTACCTTTATTCTAGGCAGTTACTATTATAAGCAGTAGGAAATATATGATTAAAACATGAACAAAATCCCTCTGTTCATCAAACTTAGAAACAGAGCAAACAATAAAATGAATGTATCGTATATATAATTACATGCATATTCAGATATAAAGATATGAGCTTATTAGTGACAAGCAATAGAAAGACAAAAAAGAAGGACAAGGAGAGGGACTTCAGTTCAGTGTGGTCCAGGGAGCATCCCTGAGCAGGTGCATTTGGATGGCGACTGGAACGGAGGGCGGGTGGGAGTGAGCCAGGCAGAGGAAGCAGCAGGCTGGGAGGCTGGGCAGCGGGGCCGAGGGGGAGGCTGGCAGGAGCCGCAGGATGCCAGACAGGATGTGCAGAATATGGGACCTGATTCTTGGTATAGATGCCACGGAGCAGGAGAGTGACATCATCCAATTTACACTTTAAAAAGACCAACCTGGCAGCTCTGAGAATGACTTGGAAGCGGAGACTGGATCTGTAGGCTGCTGCAGCAACCTAGGGGAGAGGCGATGGTGGAGTTGACTAGGGTGACAGCAGGCAAGGAGAGGAGAAACAGTCTGATCTGGACTCACACTTGAGAGATGCAATTTTTGAAGAAAGGGTATAGACTCTGAAGTCAGAACTCCAGAGTTTAAGCTTTCACTCATTATTTTGCAAGCCCTAGGATATTGGGTAACTCATCACACATCTGTGATGCTGATTCTTTAATATAACTAAAAATAATAATAATGGCTACCATTTATTAACTACTAAATGCTTGACACTATTTTGACTATTGATTGCTATAAAAACAAACCATCTCAAAACTTACAGGGTTAAACACTAGAAGTTTATTTTCTTTCATGATTCTGTAGGTTGAAGAGGTAACTCTTGTTTTCTTATTAGAGTTGACTGGAGCACAAAGATGAGCAGAAGTTGGTACTACAGGCCGTAGCCTGGCAGCACAGCCGGGCTGTTGTCCAGCAGTCTTGCTGCTCCTCCGTGTGGATCTCTCCACGTGGCTGCTTGGCTTCCCTCACAGCATGGCAGCTGGTTTTCACAGTGTTGTGTTCCAAGCATATGAAAGTGGAAGTTTCATAGTTACAGTGTCACTTCTACCACATATCTGTGGTTCCAAACAAGTCAGAAGGCCAACCCAGATGAAAGCAAAGAGGAAGCAGTCTCCAGTTCTTGATGGGGGCATGGCCCAGTCACGTGATAGAATAGCATGTAGAATGGGAACTACTCTGTAGCCATCTTTGGAAATGCAATCTCAGACACTGTGTTGAATACTATTTCATTTAGTCCTTTCACAATCCTGTAAACTAAGCACTTGAAAGGTACTCTGACACTTCCCAGCCTTGCAATTTCAACAAGCTACTAAATCTCTCTGTGTTTTTGTCTCACATTTAAGTGGGGATAATAACAGTACTTATCACATAGGAATTTTTGGAGACAACATGAGTTACTGTATGTAGAGCACTTAAGAGTAATAAGCACACTTAGTGTTAGCTATTATTCTGTTGTGGTGGTGGGTGGTTATGTTCACAAGGCACATAGTTTGAAAACATTGAAACTTAAACTCAATACCAGAACTCAGAATCCAGTTCACAGGGTCCCCTGGCATGTAGATGCACAGGCATTCAACACAGATTTGTCAGCATCCCTAGTGCCACAGTGCTCACCGCAGTCACACTGTTTTATTCTTTAAATTGGGGAGTGTGAGTCAATGAGAAAGTATATATGAAATCACTTTGTGAGCCATAGGAAGTATCATTCATTCATGTTTGATGGGCTATTATTATTATTATTGAAATAATTAGTTTATGAGTCCCCCAAAAAAGAAGGATCAGGCAAACTAGAACCAAAAGGAATGACAGTTGATGATCACAAGCAAACTATTTGGAAGGAAAAAAGGTACAATATTTACTTCTCAAGCTCTTGTTAGTACTTGGTTGCAGGCACTAATCTATGTGCCATACAACATTAATTTAATTCTCCTAACAAGTCTATGAGGTAGGTACTAGTATTATCTCCTCCTGTTAATTAGAGACGGGGATGCCCGGTAGCACAAAGAGAGGTGAAGTGACTCACCCAGGGTCACCTGTGTGTAAGTGGCGGAGCCAGGATTCAAATCCTGCCTGCCCAGCTCTAAATTCCAAGTCCTTATCATTATGTCCTGCTGTCTTCCTAACAGAGCTTTGAGACCCCAATTTTTTTAAAAAAAATAGATGCTCAGAAGGCAGGTGTTTCCAGGCATAACCAAGAACTCTGTAAAAAGCAGAGCTGAGTTTTGTACCAGAATTTGTATAAAACAAACTCTATTATCCCCAATATTTAACATGGACCAGTTGTTTGACAGGCTTGGAATTAATTTCTATCCATATAGGGTTTTGTTAACAGTTGTTATATTATTTCATGTTGTAAAGCATTGAATGAGTTAAGCACTTTTGTGTTCGTTAACACTTTCCATTTCCAGGAGGAAGGCATTATTAGTTTTCTTTCCTGACAAGGGTGGGAAAATTTGGGGGTGGAGAAGAGACTTCTCCACAGTCTTGAAGTGTAAGTGGTCTTGAAATAAAGTCTTTCAATTCAAGCTGGAGACCCTTCCCCACATCATTAGTCTGTGTATAAAACATTTATACACTTAAATGAATGTTTATGTATAGAAACATTGTTTTAAAGAACTACACGTCTGTAAACTGTGATCCAATAGGTATGATTCAGTGTTATGGGTGGAATAATGTTCCTCCCCTCAAAGATGTTGAAGTTCTAACCCCCCGTGCCTGTGAATGTGACCTTATTTGGAAATAGAGTCTTTACAGATGATCGAGTTCAGATAAGGTCTTTAGGGTGGGCCCTAATCCAACTTGACCATGTCCTTACATGAAGAGGAAATCTGGACACAGAGAGAGAAACTCACAGAGGAAAGACAACGTGAAGACACAGGGAGAGGGCAGCCATCTGCAAGCCAAGGAAGGCCTGAAACTCCCAGAATCCAGGAGAGAGGCATGGAAATGATTCTCCCTCCCAGAAGGCACCAACCCGCTGACAACTTGATCTCAGATTCTAGTCTCAAGAATTGTGCAACACTGAATTTCTGTTGTTTAAGCCACCCGGTTCCTGGTACTTTGTTATAGCAGTCACAGGACACTAACACACCCATGGTCTTTCCACAACTGGCTCTCTGAGCTTAAACGTGATCTTATCAAAGAGGCCTGTCCTGAGTGCCTCCAAAGTTGCCCTGACTCATTACTATCATTTTGTCCTTCCTTTCCTTATCTGGAAAAAAATCTTGCTTATTTAATTGTTTGTTTAAAGTCTATCTCACCACATCAGAATATTAGCTTTGTGAAGGTAAGAACTTTACCTGTCTCATTCATCAAGAGAGTTTGGAATAAAGTGCAAATAATACGGTCGGTAAGGAAGGTGGGGGAGGGAGGCAGGCGGGGAAAAAAGGAAGGAAAAATGGGGCTTGGTCTAACCTTTTTTGTGAAAGTGCTCTTGTATTACAAATAAGTATATAGATGTTATTACTGATGTCACCATCATAATTATTATGTTTTTACTTGTACTTGAGCCCATTTGTATGCCATTATATCCAGAATTTGGAGACCAGCTGCAGAAATCTGCTGCCTCCCTGGATATGTTTGCCCACAGTTTTATTTCATCATCAACTGTGGATCCTTTTGACTTTGAAGCATACTGACAATTCCAGGATCTGCTAAAAATAAATATTTGCCTTATTAATATGCTTGCTCATTTACTAATTGCTTTTTTTAATACCAGAGTCTTTTCTACAGCTGGGGTTGTGTAACCTTTATCGATCTTACTTTACTTCTAATTACATGTGTTCTTCATTTGTAGCTAAAAGTAACTCTTGTCACCATTTCTGTCAAATTTGATCCATGACACTTTAATTATTATAATTTCTTTTCCCAGCAATAGTAGCAAAAGTGTCCACATAAATTTTTGTTAGGCCAATTCCTCATCCAAAGAATGACAATTTGGACTTTAAGAAAGTAGATATTCCACTGCGGTCCCTACCCCGTGCTCTTTAAATAGTCGAGCCGCCTTTGTTCCTCTTTATTCCTCTTTATTCCTTCCTCGCTGAGGGCTGATTCACTTTACTGCACGCTCACCGTGCAGTGGAAAGAGGAGCTGAGCTAGAGACAAAGCCTCAGTTCAAACTGGAGATTCACATTTTGCTACGGGCTCTTGAACGGGTTGCTTGAGTTTTCTTACCTGTAAGTTCCTCACCCTGAAGATGGACAGTGACACCTCATGCCTGGCAGTAGCCCAACTGAGGTTGCTTTAGATGCATGTTAACATTCTACATGACAGGAACTGCAATGTCCTAGGAAAACGGCAGCTGCCTACTTTGTATTGATTCCTTCTTTATCTGAATTTTCTTTTATCTTATCTGTGATTCCATCTAGGGAAAGCACGGGGGCATGAGAAAGGTGAACAGAGAGAGCACCCCTCTGTTGCATCCTAAAGGTGCCTGGGCCTTGATAAAGTGGCTTCCAACCAAAAGTCCCTCAGCCCACAGTTGTGAAGACATGGGTTTGCCTTTCCCAGTTTCACAGAGTTGGTGGGTACGTGCAGATGGCTAACCATTCATTAGTCCTGGTTCATAGGCTGGTCTAAGGATCCTAATACATGGAGACTAACCCAGTGAAATCACAGGATTAGCCCTCAGAAATGGGAAGTGCAGATTTCCTGATTCCAGACCTTGTGACCTCACTAGAGGGTGGGGGATGGTGGGGTTGACAACACCGAGGAAATCCAATGAAACAGGTGAAGTGTGACCTGGAAAGAAAGAGAAAGAGAGACAGCCCTCGGTAGGTAGCCTATCTCTCTACTTCTCGCCCTGGAGCAGAGAGGGGCTGATGCCCCAGCCTTTCCCCTCCCTTGCTCTGTGGTCACGTGGATGTGGCTTTGGTAGGAGGCAGGAAGGGATTATGATTCTCGCACAACTGGAGGTCACTCTGTGTGTGTGTGTGTGTGTGTGTGTGTGTGTTTGACCCGTTTAGGACAAATTTTTGAAGTGTGGTAGAAGCTGCTGTATTATTAGGTGGAGGGGACTTTGGTAGGAATCAGGAGGGATCGAGAGGTCACCATGTGTGGGCATGTGTGAGTGTGTAAGTGAGGGTGTGACTGTGTAGGTGGGGGAGAGAGAGAGAGCGTGTGTGTGTGTGTGTGTGCTTGTGTGTGTCGAGGTGGGGGGTACAGAGAATAAAGCAAAGCCTGTGCATCAGAATCCTGGCTCTGCCACTAACTAGCCTTGGAAAACTGAGAAAGAGTTATTTTACTTTCCATGTCCTCTTTCCTATTTGGAAAGAGTGTTTGTGAGGTGAAAGAAGATTTATGTAATAAACGTTCGAGGTGTGTGCCTAACACATTCCACTTGGAAGTGTGCAATCTGTATTCTTAGAAATTTTGTCGAACCCTTTTAGCTCTAGGTATAGGAAGTCATTGGGGGTTCTGCACAGTTACATGATTTGTTTCTTTTGTTCTAATTTGGGGTTGACATTTCTGCTTTTGGGGGGGAAGTATTTTTGATGCTGGAGGGCAGTGGGACAGGTGGGGCTGGAGGGAGAGGTAAGGTGCTTGCCTTGCGGTTTTGTGAGAAGTGGAGAGGCACTGAGGAGTCCTGTGGAGCACGGATCCCCTCAGCCTGTCAATGAGGATTCAGTGCCAGCTGCGTGGCTGGCAGGACATGGTCTGCAACACTTCTGCTCACCTGCCCACCTGCTGCCTCTTCTAGAAAGGAGAGTGTAGGGAGTTAAAAGCAGTAACAGAGCTGCCTCAGGAGACCTCCAAAGACCTCCAGTGGAATATCATGTTCTGCTTAAGAACATGGCATTTGTGCTGTACTGTATTTCTCCTACCTGCCCCTTCCATCCACTCTCCACACTTGTGCATCTGCCCAGGACCCTGAGGCCGCCAGCATGTGCTACGTCAATGAGCCCCTTGCTCTCTGGCTTCTGAGCAAGGCAGGAGGCTGGATGGGGCCAGGCACAGCTTTCTTCCATGTGGTCACCATGGCTGAGGGCCTTGGCCAAGGACTTCTTACTCTTCCATCAGGCAGCTGTCTCCACATGGCTGTTCATCCCTCTGGGTCCCGGGATCCACTGCCTCACCTGGTCCCTCCACGCCTAGGAATGTCAATGCCTTTCCTCACCACCCACACCCCTGTGCTTTTCTCCAAGCCTGCCCATCCCTTTGTAAACTGTCTCTTAATTAAATGTTCTGCACAGTCCCCAGTTTGAGCCTGTCTTTTACCTGCTGCCGGTGAGGGCCCCAACTTATGCACATAACTACTTGCCACCAAATGTCTGTTCTCCTCTTCCACAGTGCAGAATTGTTGCTGGGAAGAGGACTCCCATCCAAAAACTTCCTTTCCAGGTCCCGTTGCCCCAAGGCGGGTCACACGAACAGTTTGGGCTGATGGAAGCAAGCCTCTACATGGGGGCTCCATGGTGCGTTCTCAGGCTGTGATCTCTTTCTGGGGCCACCCTGGAGGTCACAGCTTGAAGACAGGGATATCACACGATGAGGAAGGAGGCCAGATTCCAGAGTCACTGCTTGAAGGGGAGCCATCTGACATGGAAAACAAGTGAGAAATAAACGTTTAACATAAGTCCCCGAGCATGGGAATTGTTCCATCAATTCGCCTACCCTGAATAATAGAAAGAAGTAATTTCTAATGTACCTATTATGTTTAGACTCATTAAATATTTCTAATTCTGATGATAGAACTTTAATCTGAGAATGATTATTGTCATTTTACAGATGAGGAAAGGAAGACTCAGTAAGTTATTCCTCTGAGGTCACACAGCTGTTAAGGGCTGAATCGTGTCCTCCAAAAATTGACGTTCTAAGTCCCAATACCTCGGAGTGTGACTATGTTTGGAGATAGGGTCTTTAAAGAGGTGGTTGACGTTAAGTGAGGTCATTTGATGGGGCTCCAATCCATCTGACTGCTATCCTTATGGGAAGAGGCAATTAGGTCAGAGACACACACAGAGGGACAACCTTGTGAACACCTGGGGAGAAGAGAGTCACGTGCAAGCCCTCAGAAGAAACCAACCCTGCAGGCACCTTGATCTTAGACCTCTGTCCTCCAGAACTGTGAGGAAGTAAGTGGCTGTTGTTTGAGCCACCCACTCTGAGGGACTTTGTTACGGCAGCACCAGCAAACTAATGCAGTGTCACGGTCGGGACGGAGTCTGGCATGCTCCTGCCGCCCAGAGCTGCACACAATTCCTGGAACACACTTGCATCTCTTCCCCGGCTCCTGCACTTGCCCAGGACAGCTGTGTGAGTGAGAATTGCTGGATCAAATTATTAAGTGAGCTGGCATAAATTTTTGAGTGTGCCCATCTCCTTTTATCAACTTTTTCCATTTCTCCATCAGCACTCTCTCCACTTTACGGTGGGGTGAGATTTCAGTATGACCTAATTCAGTCACTATCCCCTCTCCACATTGCAGATGTGGGGACTATAGCTCTAAGAGGCAAAGTCATTTTTCGGAGCTATCAGCTTGATGTCCCGTAACTTCAGAGGAAACTGGAGCTCACAGAGATTAAGTGCTTTGGCCACAGACACCGAACACCAGGTCCTTTGACCTTGACATCCCCTCTCTACCCTTCCTGAGTAGGCAGAGGCAAATTGTTCTGCAAAGGGTAGCAACTCCCTCCTTCCTGTGGCTATGAATTATACAATACTTTCATATTAAAAATGATTATGTGCTGTTTAGAGAAAGGATGAAATTGATATTGAGTGATGGATGAACCCCTGCCAGATTCCAGTGATGTAAATGAGCTAGGTTTTAATGTGCCAAGGAATCCAGTAAAAGAACTGACAATCATATCTCGACAGTGGGAGGGCCTGGCGTCCAGGCAGGAGTCTAAGTGCACTTGTTTCTTAAGCAGCTCAGCTTCTGAGTAGCATTTGGATGAGTTCAGTGGCTTTCTTTGTTTCACTTTTAATACATCATTTTGATAACTTCCATTGGCATAAAGAGTCAGCTATAACTAGAGTCAGGTAGCCTGGGGTTATTCTAATTGTATAACCTTGGGCAAATGCTTTAATCTCACTAAGACCCAGTTTTCTTTTCAATAAAATGGGAATAGCAAAAAGGTAATTATACTGTAGGTTCATTGAGAGAATTAAACCTTTTAAATGCACAGCATTTGAGATACACTTGATCCACCAATTTTAATTCCCCTGCGCTACACATCAGTTTTTCTATGTCCACAACATACATAACACTTCAATTGTGTAACTCTCAGGGCAGTTGTCAGGGTTAGATTAGTTGCCTGTGTTTGCAGACAACTAAAAGGTTTTACAATGTTATATACATATAAGGCTATAGCAGTTATTTTTTAGCTATTATGTCCCAGAACTTTGCACATGGAAGTTGTTTAGTAAATGCTTATTGAATTGAATTATAAGAAATCAAACTCCCTTGCTTAAATTTTATGATTTTTATCAACCAGAGAAATCTACAAGTATTTTTCTTAATCAAAATTCTAAAGCTATTAGCTTTGTGTATTAAGGAAAGGAAGGAAAACAACTTGAATATTGACTTAACGTCATAATACCTGTTATAAATGACTAATGAACAATTTTATCCATGAAAAATGCACATTACAGATTGTCTGCAGACCCGCCATTTCCTAAGATACAAATCATTGTACGGCCAAGGTTAAGTAAATAATTTTCGTTTCCAAGTTCCCGCTACTTTTAATAAAATTGCAATCATTTTAGGGAAAACACAGAGAAGACTATTTTTAAATGTGTCTATGAAGGTGGTCACGGAATGGTCCACATGAGTTCCTGTGCTGATTTCTAATCATTTCACCCTGTGAGATAGTGCAGTAATCAGATAGAAAAATGTAGCAGGTCTTAACTTTCAAAGTTGCAAAAGAAAAAGTGAGTGGAAACACAGTGGCTGATTTTGTCTCAGACTAAGCAACATAACGCTAGAAAAATGTCAGTAGGACTTTCCAAGATTTTCTGGAAGAGCAAAATTACTTGGCTGGATAGATGGGTTACCTGCTTCACAGACTCTCAGTTCCTTTGCCAAATCCTTAGACATGTGGATCAGTTTATCGTTTATAAGGAACTTTTGAATGTTACCTCCTGTTATTCTTACGCTAATGGTGAAATGTTTCCATCCTCATTTGACAACTGAGAAAACTCAAGCTCAGAGAAGTTTGCTATGTGGTGGACTAGAAATTCAAGGATGTTTTTAATTCACAAGCTCATGTGCTTTGAAATTCATGATGCTTTTATGCTAACTAAGAAAGGAACTAATATATAATGTCTTATCCTTACCACCCTTGGGTCTTTTCTCATGGGGTTCCTAACTTTGAGGGGAGAATTCAGTCTCAAGTAATAATTAGCAACCTAGTAAGTGATTCAAATCCAGGGACCAAATTTTGGAGGGTGGAATTTCTGACTTTTCTAAGAAAACTGTTCCCCAGTGGAAGTAAGATTTTGTACTCTTCTGTAAAGATATCACTGACTTGAATTCATGTCAACAACATTTTTTTAGAGGAGAAGCAAAGGGCAAGACATTTTTATCATGTGTCTGCTCTGACCGCAGAGCATGCCAGGCATTAGGAGTACAGCAGAGAGAAAGGGACATAGACTTTGGCCTTGTCTGAACCCAGTTAAAATCTGGATGAGGAGCCTTGGCTCTGTGGAAGAATTATCTCTGGAGTTTATGGGGCAATAAAGTGAAAAAAAGAAAAGCAAAATGAAGAGAGTATATATTTTTAGCACTCCTCTGAAGATACGAACCACTAGGTCTGGGTGAAGGTTCAGGAATCTGTATTATTTAAATCTCTCCAGGGATTCAAAGGGCAGCCAGGCTTGGGAACCATTAGAAAATTGAAATGAACATGGATGCTGAGCTTAGTTTTAATACTGTTTCAACCTGGGTTTCCTAGAAAGCTGAGCCTGAGACAAAATCTTAAGTGTGAGGGCTTTATTGGGGCATGTGGTCCCAGGGAGCAGGCACAAAGGATGGGGAGTGAAGCAGGGAAGGGAAGAGGGAGCCAGGGCAAGGATGCTCCTGGAGTGTTGACCACTGGCGTGGTGACTGGCTGCCCAGTCCTGTACCACAATCAGAGAAGTCATGTGAAATGAATCTTGGGACCATGCACCTGGGGAAAGAAAGGGAGAACCCATTTAATGGCCCTTCTTCAAAGGTTAGCCACAGCCTGATGTCCAAGCCACACAGGCAAGTCACCACTAGACCACAGAGACACTCGGGCTGGAGGGAAAAGGGGTGGGTTTAGGTCTGACAGAGGTGCCGTCAACCTGCACCACCTTGAAGTTGGTCTGTGTGGATGCAAAACTGGCCACTGGAGAAACAGAGGATCAGAAGTAGTGCCTGAGAGGCGCCCAATACCAACCCCATCCCACCCCATCTGCCCTCTGTGTGGCCTTAGACTTCTTACCCAAACTGCTCAGCCTTGATTACTGTAGGGGCAAACCCTACACCTGCCTTTGTAGGGTTGTTGAGTGGGTTAATCAGATAATGTTTAATTTAGTCCAATGTCCAGCACAGAAACTAGAAATGGAAAAATGTGACCTTGCCTTCCTGTCCTTCCCCTTTCAAACACGTGGAGTTTTGGATCCCTCTGTGCAGTTTCGCCTCTTCCAGGTCCCCATGGATACTCTCTGTAAGATTCTCTCACCTCCTCCACTGCAGAGGGGACATAAAACTCGAGATTCATCAGAAGATGAAAGACAGGCCCTCACTCCGAAGCCAACAACAACACAAAAAGTCACCGTGTTTGTTCTGTAGAGCAGACAGAGAGGCTTGATCTTCAAATACAGGGCTTTTTTTTTTTTTTTTTTCCAGTCAGGAAAAAAAAAAAAAACAGGATAAAAGCCAATTTTTTTAAAATAACATAAAGGCTTAGATTAAGTCTCAAACTTGTGTACTCAGAGAATAAAGAATAAAGACTCCCAGGTGCTGTGAGGACCTCTGACACAGGATGGATATATACATTAATTTTAGTTTCTATACAGTTTAGATTGGGATGACAATATGATTGCAGATAGCAGTACACAAGTTGGAAATAGGTGCTTCTTGAGTTTAGAAATAAAGTCTTGCTCTGAGTGAGAAAACTCATGTGAATTTCTGCTCTAATGGGGAAGAATGTTAACCAGCCATGGGTGTCCTCCAAAGATTTACTGAGAAAAGGAGAGATTCAGGCAAGTCCACAGAAAGAGTAGGGGAAATTTTAGGAAGGTAGCGCTTAGACGTAACTCATTCGTTCTTTAAGCCAACTCATGGAGCCCATTGTTGCCAGCCATTTGCTAGGAGCTGGGAACACAAAGGTAGACAGGATTGTGCCTGTTGCCTTCTCAGATGGCTGCTATTGTAGTGATGTGGACATGATGTTTGAGGAATCAGATGAGCGACTTCTACTCTGTAGAAGTCAGGCAAGGCTTCCACAAGAGGTGATGTCAGAGTTGAATATCAGGGTTCACCCTGTGTTTACCTGACACTCGAGGAAGGAAAAGGGCTCATTCCATACAGAAGTAAAAAGAAAAAAAATCTAGAAGGACTGAAATTTTATTATTTGTACACTCCAGCCTGAAATATTGGCTCTCATCCATTGAACAACACAGGCTTTGGAATCAGGGAAACCTAACTTCAGTTCCTTGTTTGTTTACTTAATAATTGTTTGCCATTTTCATCTCTGCATCACACACAAAAAATCTTGCAACTCAGAAAGTTCAATAAATTGCCCAAAATCGACCTCCTTGGATAGGTTTGAAGAAGTAAAGAGCTAGCAGACACGAAGCCTCACCGAGGCCTGTCATGTAGTAAGGTCCTTGTGCCTGTGGTTGTTAACTGCCTCGTGTGTGGGAGTACATGAAAGGTGATCTCCACGGAACCCTGGCTGAGGTGTTTCCTAGGAATAAGCCCTCTGTCCTGTGTATCCACACAGTCAACAGAAGGGAAGGTCTGGATCCAGGGGAGGTGAGAATTCTGGCCATCAAGGAAGGACATTCCAGTGTAAGGATAAAGATGGTTTGCCAGGTTTTCCCTGGCCAGAGCATCCATCCTCTCTGCTCCTCTCTGTACTCACACCCTGCCCACTCACCTGCTGCCCAGGGGCCTGGGTTTCAGGAGAAGCAGAGCTCTGCTCCATGTTTGCCTCTAAAGGTCACTTTCTCTAATGTACTTCCAGACCTACCACACCATCCCTCTTTTTGCTTGCCATGCTTAATTTTTCTTCACAACATTTAAACCTTTTTCAATATCTTATTTTGTTTTTATTTCTTCTTTTTATATGCCTTTCCCACTAAAATGTAAGTTGTAGGAAGGCAAGGACTTTTTCCTCCTGCTGTTTTCCCAAATGTAATATGTTTTTAAAAAATAATTATTGAAGGGATGTGTGAATGGATGACTGATCAATAAACTTGGGAATACCAGTAACTTGGAAGGGAAAACCCCAAAGGATCAGCCCCTCTTTTGTTTTCTTTATTTTACTGAATTTCACAAAGTTCTTTTCATGTATTCCAGCCTCAAACTTGGATGGTCTCTAACATTTCCCTCGCTCTCAAACTCCACGAATAAGAAAACATTCAGTTCTCTCATTAATTCTACATTGTAATTACCTGTCCATATCTCCCTGTCTCCTCTGCTCAGCTGGGCCACTGTAACACCAGACTGCTCTCTCTTTCCCTTGGGTCAGTCTTCACTGGTCTCCGTACTGTAATCAGAAAGATCTTTTCAAGATGAAGATCTGACTGTGTCGACCTATGCAAACTCTTAACCATGTTTTAGAAGTTTTAGTATATTCAACTTCTCCAGTATCATTCTGTCCTTTACATTTGTACCTTAGGCTCCAGAAAAAATGGATTCCTCACAGCTCTCTGCAGCTTGTCACCAGGCAATGGTGTATGTATCACGCTGCATTGCTGGCTTCTGTTCAGTTGTCCCTATCCCTCCTGAGCCTGTAAGTTTCTTGAACCCAAAGACTGCACCTTGTTAACCATTGTCTATCCACACCTGCTAAAATTCTTAGCACATGTGGGTGCTGATAAATATGTAAACAACATAGCTATTTTGAGTCTGATCACCTGGGGAAAAAAAGCAGTTTCCAAACTTAAATTTGAGGACATGACACTAAAACTTGATGATCCCTTTAATGTACAAGTACTGTAGTTGGCTATCGGCCTCCTGTTGGTCATTTCTGTCTCTCTCCTTCTCTCTAACATCAATATTTGTTACAAAAAGAAAATCAACCAGAAAAATATCTATAGTCAACAGAATGGCCTAAACGATGTTTTTCCCCGTTAACTGAAAAAACAAAAACAAAGCATTCAATTCTGCTCTCTCGTTCTGTTCATCTGTTTCTTATAAGCCATCATGGTGACAGCTACAAAAAAGCTTGGCCATGAACAACACCTCCTGCTGCCTGAGAAAGACACATCTGTATATGTCTGTGTTCAGAAACAGGAGTTTAAGATAACTACATTTTTCAAAAGTGCATTGCAGCACAACAGATTGAGTGCCTATAAACAGGTTTAGCACATATTCGTGTTTATCTTAAAAGATGGAAAAAGACCAAATGCTTCATTAATTGGTGGACTTGAGGATGCACAGAAGATATATGGAGGAAAGTAAACTTTCCTTAAAACTTAAAACTCAGTGGTAAGAAACAAACTAATAAAAATAACAAAAATAATGATAATATAAGATATGTTGCTGGGGGCTAGAACTGATGGGATTTTGTGGCAGCAAGACAGTTTGGAGATCACTGACTTCCAGGCTCAAGCTTTTGCAGATGTGAACCTGGAAACCCCTGCAGAGACGCGAAGTCAGTTATCTGAGGTTGCATGGCTGGACTGGAAGGGAAACAGCTTAGTGCTCCGGTGGCCACACAAACCAATCTTGATTCAGGATCTCTTCTCTTCTAATAGCGTCACTGTATGTAAAGAATAGTTAACGCTCTCAAGGCCAACTAGCGGAGACAGTTCAAAGCGGGGAGCTGAACCCCATTCTGGATATTCTCTGAACAATTTTCTTTCCATACTATCCTTTCTCCTGTAGATCTAAACACTTGAAGATGTTCTAGATCATGGATGAAGCACCATCAAGTTTGTATGCTCCATTTTATGAGAGAAATGGGAAGAGCGTGGACTCGAGAGTCAGAAAATTGGGATTTAAATTCCAATTCTGCCAAATGCTGCCATAAAACCTATGGCAAGTTTCACATTTTAAATCTTCAATTTCTTTCTCTGTACAATGGTGGTAATAATCTTCACCACAAAGCATCGTTTGCAAGGTCTAAATGAAATTGTGTATTATAAAAATTGGGCACAATACTTACACATACAGTCTCCCACACAGTGTATGAACTCTCCCAATTCTTAGCAAACACGGGCAAAGGGATTTAGGCTAATGCAGAATTTTGAAATGTACCCTTGGCTACTACTTTTACATATCAAGTGATAGGTAGTTACAAATTTTAAAATGATTTAAACCTATGCCACCAAATAAACAACACGTTAAAAAAAAATCTGTAGGTAGCACTTAAAAGTGAATCTGGCAAATACGTTACCCTGTGCAGAACACAGTGTGAAACCTCAGCAGAATAGAAGGTCAAAGGGAACATCAGTTCCTCAAGGAGCTATAGGACTTTGTTGGAAAAGCTCTAAATCATATGTATTATCCTAAATATACATATGCATATATACACATATGTATACATATGTGTGTGAATTAAATATATGTGTGTCACACACATGTATAATTGCTTTCATGTTTAAATGAGCTAATTACATTTAAAGCCAACTATTGCAAAGGAAACTTGCATCTGAGTGATTTTGTATTTTCACATCCAGTAGACTGATCACGGGACAATTGAACATGATTTCTTTCCTTCTCATGTTCCTAAAAGGTATGTGCCTGAGCAGCTGGAAGTCACAAAAGACCACATTACAGTTTTTGCCCCATCTCTCAATGAACTGTGAGCTCAGACCTGCTACTTACACTCTCTCGTTCTCAGCTTGCTCACTTGTGAAACAGGAGGTAAATATGGCTCTTCCTACTCCCCCAATCCCAACCTTATTTTAAAGGTTTAGTAAAATGCCTCAGAGTTCAGCTGTGAGACACTAAGTATGTGTCCATTCATCCTTCACTCTATTTCTCAGGCTGTGAGGTGCAGCGAGAGGCAGGACAGCCCTGGGCACATCCACACGGGGCTTAGAAGCTGGCCGAGGATGAAGGGAAAGGGGGAGCTAGGTGTCAAGTGAGGAGCTAGACAGGGTGGGAGGGACCTCAGAGTGGACATCAGGCTCAGACATTCTCAGGAAGGTCAGAGGAGGCTTCCCAGAAGGAAGCTGATTCCTAAGGTAACCAACTGAAGAGAAGTATGATGCCAGGGAGGGATGGTAAGGGTTCCCGGTGGAGAGAAGGCTTGGTATGTACAGAAGATAGGAAACATGCCACTTGTCCAGGGAAGGGAAAGAAATTTGGTCCTATTGGATCATAGATTTCAAGAGGGAGAAGCTACAGGAGAGAGGTAGGGTTGGGCCATACCTGTTCTTGAAAGCTTCCTTTCCTTTAGACTTCAAGATGAGAGAGAGGCCCTTGAAGTATTTTAAACAAGTTATTATTATGATTGGAATTAATTTGGCAACGTGAGTGCTAGGAGCTCCCTGTGTCAGGAATGACACGCCTCTACTCCTTCCCCTGGACCTCCTTCCAGCCCCTGTGCCCAGCCCCAGCCCCGAGCCCCACACTGCTTCTCTTTGTCCAGGTTTGCAGTTCCAGCCTGTCCATACCCCGGACATTGGTTCTGCTTTCAAGAGGAGACATTTGAGGGTTCTGTGTCTGAGGTCGAAGCTGCTCTGCAAGGGCTAAACAATCTCTTTAGCAAGAAGTTTCAGAAGCATCTTCGTCTCTTCCTTGATTTAGAGCTGCTGTTCCACACTCTGATGGCTGCTATATAAGACTTAGTGTTGCAGAAAGTGAAAGCGTTTCTGGAAATCACAGCATTTACATACATGGCCATCTCCTTTCCAGTGCCTCACGGGGAAGGACTGGACTACATTTATCTTTCTACCCCACTTCTGTTTAATACAGTGCCTCACTCAAGAGGAATATTCCATAAATGTTGGAACAAACAACAGACAAGGAAACTGAGGCCCAGAGTGTGGATTAGAATCAAGGCTTTCTGAATCCCAATTCTCTGTGCTTTCTTTAAGAAAATGCTTAGGCCATCCTTAAGGTTGGGGCATGAGTGTGTTTATTCCCCACTCCAGAAGTTCTATTCCACATGCAGGAAGTACCATGAGTCTAATACTTGGCCCCCATCTGCTCTGTCACACTTTCCTCTCCTGGTGAGCAGGAATGACATAATTCCACAGCTGAGTTTAGAAGCTGAGAGTTTAGAGGAAGAAACAGGGTGCCCCCAGCCCAGCTGAGCCCAGCCCCTCATTCTCCCCTCATCAGAGGACTGCTTGCTCAGGGACTTGTTCTCTTCCATAGAGTAAGCTTTGCAGTTAGGGTCTGGCCCTCCATGGGGTAGTCTATGTTAGCCATGCCTCACTGGCATGCGTGAGGACCCATGCATGTGACTTCTTCTCTGGGCTGATCAGGGCCAGCTGCACATCAAGATTTGCAAGAGCCACAAACTAGCCAAGAACTGAGATCACCCAGCCCTGGGAATCCCCAGAATGTAGCCAGCCAAAGCCTTGCAAACATGAATAGAGCCAGCTCCCCACTGCTGTCTGGTGCTGGAATTTGTAGATGCAGCCCTGGGAGGGCTCAGCTGTGTTGAGACAGATGCTTCCCGTGGCTTGCAAAGAAGCTCTAGGGCTGGAATATTGTGTTCTGAGCTTTATCTGTCAGGCTACCTGGCCTGCAGACAGCAGGGTTTGGAAGTCAGCTCAGCCCCTTGGGAATTTTATGCCTTACATTTGACAAAGTAGAAGGGGAGCTCCCTCCAGCTCATTTCACTCCCCCTCTGTGAGGTATGTGGGTCAGTGTTCAGGGCACTGCTTTTGCACTAGTGGCCAAAATTGGAATCCTGTGAAACCCTCTAATTACTTTTTTCCCCAGACATTGGAGCGTTAAAGTTAATAAACAACATTCCTGATACAATAATAAGGTAAAATTAAAAATTATAACATAAAATAGTGGTTTTAAAGCAACAGTGTTTGACAATTAAAAAGGAAATTACACACAGGCCATTATGTGCACCAAGATATTTCAAACAGCATCTGGCTTTTGGATCCCTCTGCATTTTAGCATTCTTTAAAGGAATACTTAAGATTACTTTCTGACAAAAAGACTAAATAACATTAATTATGCAAAGTGTGGAAAATATTAATAAAAGCACACAAAAAAACAAAATCGGCTCTAATTCCAACATTAAAGTCAATTACTTTTCATCAAAGTATGTTGTGTTTTGTAACCTGCCTTTTTATCAACCCAAAATATACTGTAAACATATTCTCATATCTTCAAATAGTTTTAAAGCACTATTTTCAATGGCTGAATAGAGTTACTTTCTGTGGCTGGAAAGTGTATATGCCGTTGGTCACACAAACGAACCATGGTACAAAGTGGAAGGCACATGCAAGGGTATATGTACCAGGTGAGATCACTAGGAGTATCTTTGAGGACTGCTTTCACAGGCCCCCAACTGACAACGGTCAGAAGTGTGTGGAGAAAGCTGTGTGTGCCCCAAGAAGGGTATAGTTTCCAGTGCTTCAGATGTGGTCAAGACTCACACTTGTTAGAATGGCTATTATCAAAAAATTAAAAAAGACAACAAATATCGGAGAAGATGTTGAGAAAAGGGAACCCTTGCACACTGCTGGTGGGAATGTAAATTAGGACAGCCATTATAGAAAACAGCATGTAGTCTCCCCAGTCATTAAGAAAAAAAACGACCATATGATTCAAAAATCTCACTACTGGGTGTAGATCCAAAGGAAATAAAATCAGCATGTCCAAGAGATATCTGCACTACCACGTTCATTATTCACAATAAGTAAGATATGGAATCAACCTATGTGTCTCAACAGATGTGTGGATAAAGAAAATGTGGTGCATATACACAATGGAATACTATTCAGCCTTAAAAAAGAAGGACATCCTGTCATTTGTGATAACATGGGTGAACCTGTAGGACATTATGTTAAGTGAAATAAGCCAGACCCAGAAAGACAAATACCACATGATCCCACTTAAATGTTAAACCTAAAAAAGTTGAAGTCATAGAAGCAGAGAGTAGAATGGTGGTTACCAGGGGCTGGAGGTGGGCAGTGGAGTGATTGAGGAAATGTCGGTCAAAGTATACAAAATTCACTTGCATACAAGCAATAAGTTCAGGATATCTATTGTACAACATGATGACTATAGTTAATAACAATATTTTGTATTCTTGAAAATTGCTGAGACAGTAGATTTTAAGAGTTCTCATCACAAAAATAAAAACTATAAGTATGTGAGGTGATGCACACATTAATTAGATAAATTTAGCCATTCCATGCTGTATATATATTTCAAAACAACACCTTGTACACCATAAATGTAGACAGTTTTTATTTTTCAATTAAAGTTTTTGCAAACAAGATAATGGAAAGAGAAGACTTCTCAAAGTTTGGATTTAAGAGCCACAATAACAATGCAATGAGAAGCTACTCCCAGGGAGAATAACCTGGGGCTAATCAAGGAGCATTTCCTACCCCAAGATGGTGAATCGTCACTCTGTAGGTTGCCCAGGAGAATTTCAAAATCCTTATTGCCTGGTGACTGCTCTGTCCCTCCTTATCTTCCCCTTCCCAGGTGAGTGTGTAGATTCCAGTTATCCTCTCCCTGTTCCATCCAATGCATTTTGAGTGCTTGGAATCACCTGTCTTTTTAGTTTATAGGTCTCTGAATAAGAGGATCCACCTTCAGATCTGATGTGGATACCATCATGAGATGGACCTTGAGCCTGCTGTGATTTTTAGATGAGATTTTTTTCTTGTGTACTTTGTTTGTGGAAGGAACAGACGTGAGTATTTCTGACCCTTAGTGCGGACTTCTGTATATTTTATTGTTGTTAAACAAATAGTAACTTTTCCTTTCCTACCTTACTGGGAGGATTATGTTTTCCTGCCCAGTGGTTGTGGGGCTTGGTCATGTGACATGTTTTGGCCATTGGACCTGGAGGAAATGGTCAAATGTCCTTTCTAAGCAGAGGCTCAGAGAGTCCCTGCAAGTTTCTCAGTTCCACCAGCATTCTTGCACTCCTGCCCTCTGCCTTAAGAATACCATGTTCTCTCTCCTTTTGAATCCTGGTATGAGAAGACAGGTCCTGGACTAACCCATAGCTTCAAGCAAAACCCCAACATTTGATATGAGTGTGAAATAAACATTAGTTCTTGTAAGACACTGAGATGTTGAGGTTATTTCTTACACAATGTGATCACCACAAAACTTAGAGACTACAAGGAGAGACATTTGGAGAGGTGAGTTGAGATAGATTTTGGAGGACCTTGACTGGTCATCTGATAAATTGTTTTATTCGTGTATCATTAAGGAACCACTTAACATTTTTTTTATTGTAGCAAAATATGCAAAACATAAAATTTTCCATTTTAACCATTTTTAATTGTTCAGTTCAGTGGCATTAAGTACATTTACCTTGCTGTGCACCCATCACCACTAGCTGTCTCCATAACACTTTCATCATCCCAAATGGAAACTCGATATCCATTAAAGAATCACTGAATGTTTTTTTAAGAAAGAAGAAAGAGTTACTCATATATTTTTGAGCAACCAACACTTTAGAATGTGTGCTAAAACAAATGATTAAAAATTTTTCACTGATGTCTGTTCTTTCTACATTTTCCCTGACCCTGACTCAAACTTGCCTCAAGGAATTTCTTTCTGATATAAAAACGGGAGTTCCCAGACATTAATATCCCTTTTTGTCCTTCGTAAAGGTCTAAGCTCATTGGAAATCATCTCTGTGGAGAAGAAACAGCGAGTACAGTGAATCTCGGGGGGCAAGGAGAAACAATGGGGAAGAGAGAGAGGAAAGGGGGAGCTAGAAAAGTGATTGTGTGAGTCTGGGAAGGAGGTAGCTGCCCTGGGGGTGGAGAACCCTGGGTCCCTCCATCACTCGGGTTAGTTCTGCCCTGCAGGGGTCCCCTGGACTGCCAGCAAAGCCATCAGACTTTCAGGAGCCACAGTGCCGGAGACAATGAGGGTGTCATAGCAGCTAAGATGGCCTGAATGTCAGAGACTCCTTTGTCCAAGTGCCAGTTAAACCTCCAGACATCTGGAACACACCTGGCAGGTGGTGAGGTTCGACACAAACTGAGATCAAATTTTCACCAAGCTGGGGTGAGGGGTCATATTTAATTTGATTTGAAGAAAATAGAGCCATACGTAAGAGTTTGTAGACTACATTTTTACCCCTTTCTGATGCATTATGTCCTTTTTCTGAGGTGGGTGTTATGAACCTCATTTTTTTCACCAAAGCAGAAAGTAAAGCTAAAGGGAGTTAGACAATTAAGCAAAGCCTTTCTTATTTTACGTAGCACAGTCAGAGTAGAACCCAATCCAACTGCTTGATGCCAAAAGCTATGCTTTCCAGAACCCAGCCAGAAGAATTCTCAGGGTACAAATGCCTATCATAAGGCAGTTATACAGAGGGATATGAGAAGAGAACCAGATGATTATTAGGCAGCAGAAGCACCTGTCTTCTGCTTTATGTCTTCTCTAATGCCCGTTGCCTAGGGGCCTAAAAATGAATTTTTTTTGTTGTTGTTTTAGAGTCTGCCTTCAAAGAGCACCAGCCAATGATTTATAACAATAAGACACATTGCCTGAAAATAACTAAAGGAAAGTATATTAAAAAGCAAGACAATAAAAGCAACAATGACTAAAACCTTAGGTAAAGTGGTAGGAAGGAAAAAAATAGAAAAAGGTAAAACAGATTAAATAGTTGAAAATTCATAGAACTGAAAAATAACTTTAAGAGCTGGATTTTCAGGTAAAAAAGACAAATATTTGGCAAACTTAATCAAGAAAGTAAAAAATATATGTACACAAATTAGAGATCAGAAGAATAATACAACAAACACATGATTTAATAGTTTAAGAAAATAAAATGTACTAAAGTATCCTAAAAACGTACTGCTGAATTTAGCATATTATATTATACTTGCCAGTTTATTTGCTCATCTTCCTTACTACAATGTTTTTGAAAGCAGAGTCTCTGTATTCTTCGTCATTTTACCCCCCCATACCATGACCAAACACAGTAAAACAAAATGAAAACACATGTAGTTCCAGCACCTGGGGGCATTCAGTAAATATTAATGAATGGATTTTTTTTGCAATACACACATAACTGAAAGTGACAAATAAATGGAAACATGAATAGGACAATAACAAAGGAAGTGATTGAAAACAGTTATTAGAAATTATTAATATTTCTATTACATGCTTTATGAGTTATTTAAGACTTAAAAGGAGGAACACAAATTGTTTTAGAAGGTCAAGAAAAAGTGAGCTCAATTCATATTATAATACTAACATAATTTAGAATTAAATAATAATTTTAAAAATATCTCTTAGACTGATATCAAATGAAAGAGACTTTGCTGAGCTGAAAAGTCAGGATTTATACAATATAAAAGGTTAGCTTTTAAATACAGCCTCTACTTTTTACTAACCGTTGGGATCTGGTGTGAATCCCTGAGTTTCTGCTCAGGGTCTGACTCTTCATTCATAATGCAGCAACGGGAATGTTTTTATTTAGTTGATTTTCCTAGGCAGAAAATCCTGTCCATCACAAATGATAATTTTTTCCTTGTTTAAAATAGCATTAATTTTATTGTTTTATGGTTTATTCCATTAGCCAGAAGTTACAGAATGTGCTTATGTGTTATATCAGTGTTAGATACTATAGACCAGTGGCCCCCAACCATTTTGGCACCAGGGACCGGTTTCATGAAAGACAATTTTTGCATGGACTAGGGGGTCGGGAATTGGATTTCAAGTGATGGGGAGCAGCTGTAAACACAGATGAAGTTTCGCTTGCTCACCTGCTGCTCAACTCCTGCTGTGCGGCCCACTTCCTAACAGGCCAGGGGCTGGGGACCAGAGCTGTAGACCATAAACTCTCACTCTTTGCTGTTAAGTAGCTCACAGTCTGGCAGGGTGGGCATTTATCACGCTATGGTCAGTTACTTCGTTAGCTAGCCAGGAGACTTCCAGTTTCTTCATCTATAAAGGAAAAAAGAAGAACTAAATTAATTTTTGTGTGCCATTCAATTTCAAAATGATATGGAAAATATCAGTAGAATTTGGACCTTCAAGGTGATACTGTTCCCATCTCTCAGAGTAATTCATGTTTTTATATTCAAAATTGTAGATATATTCAGTGAGAGAAATTGGCCTAGAATGTACATGTCATGAATTCAATGTTTTGTACCTTCCATGGAAACAGTAGTTCTCCCTAAATATTTTGAATGCCTCAGCTCCCTTTAAAAATAAAATGAAATCCATGGACTTTTTCCTGTGAGTGGGGAAGAATATATATAATTCTAGATACATCTACATATAGACATACAGGTGCTCATGGAATCTGCATATGACTCCAGGGAATCCCTGCATATCTCAAACTTGTCCTGGGTGCCCTTGGAAGTACAAGACCCCTAGATTAGGAACTTTTGTCCAAGGCCATTGGGGGTCTAATCAAATATTAAAGCAGTTCTGAAATTTTAGAAGGAATTTGTCAGTGTCAAAAGAATTTAGAAAGGATGGTTGCAGATATTTGTCTCATGAAAATCTTATGACATCTTCTGAGTAGATCCTGCCCTTCGTTCCAGTTTGAATGAGGTGAGATGGTTTGTTGAAGGCCACTTTATTTCCCTTACGGGACCCCATTCTTCAAAGGAAAATCATGAATATTTCCTCCATTCTGTGAATGTTGGACCTGGAAGAAACCTCAAGTCTTCTTTACTTCAGATCCTTTGGCTAATAAGGAAAATGAGGCCAAAGGCAAGGAAGGAATGGGCTCAAGTTCACACACTTTACCTTAGCCTTTCCCAATTAAGTCCCAATTAACTACCTTCAGACTCTTTCCTAAAACTATTGAACTTCAGGATTGTCTCCCATAACCTCTCATTTTGTGGTCTTCATGACCAATTTAATAATTTAAGTACTTCCAGAGTAACAATATTCTTTCTAGTGGTTAACACAGAAAGTGGTTAATACTTTCAGAACACAGTAAAATGTTTATATTTTACTTTCCATTATGTCCAGAGCACTCTGGATTGTCTTTTCCTTTTGGTGGACTCGACTGAATTCTCAAAGATAGCTGAACAATTTATTGCTCCCATATAGTTTCCTATTCCTCTGCAGAGATAATGCGGTAATTATATTGATTGGAGTTGTGCCAGGAGTGCACTTGCATTGTATTTTTTTGGTTTTTAGCAAAGAGCGTTTTATGTGGTAGAATACATAACAGAATCACAAAATTATTTACTCCTCCAAAACTTTTCCTGGTGTTCAACACCTATGATTAATCCCCAAGGTTGAGGTACTCTGTTTCTCTACTCTCCATCTACACTTAGATAGGAGGGCTTATCCTGATTTGCCCATCATCAGTCCTACTGGAATTGCCATCTCTGAAACATCCTTGAAAATCTGATTTTATGACAGTGGAGCACATTGTGTCATAATGATGGGGGAAGAACCTGTGTTTTGAAACCAGTAAAATGTGGGTGTCATCTACAAGGATTCAGCAATAAGAGAGAAGCATAAAAAAATTCTCCTGATTGAAGCAGGAATAAAGTTGTTCCTAGAGTTTGTGAATAAATGAAGCTGTAGGAGTACAATGAGTATGTAATCAGGAGAAGAAATAGGGCCAACACTCTGGGGTACTCACTCCTATATTACACTGAAGAGAACTTCACATCTCCTTAAGGATTTGCAGTTACACTAGGACCATGAGTTACTATATGTGTGTGCTTTTCATAGGAAGGAATCAAGTACTGAAAAAAAAAAATAAGGTGTTGGGAAAATTGGGTACTTCCCAACATGAGGTTGGGAAAAAGAGAAAAAATTGAATCAGAAGGGAAAAGGGAAGAGGTAGCCTACGGAGGTGTAAAGACGCCCTGGGCTCCAAACCTTTGCAGAAACCAACTAAGACCCACAATTAATAATTTTCTAGCATTCCAGTAGCTCTTTAACTCAACTACGTGACAATTTTAGTGCACTCTTTTACTGGGATATTCACTTGTATTTAATTCTTTGTTCTTGCTGTGTTTTTCCTCATTTTGATTTAAGCCCTTGGGCCACCCTTTCTTTAGACGTAGTGGTGTTGCAAGAGTGAAAGCAGAATTGTCTGAAATTAACCTCCTATGCTAGCTTCAGCCTTTGCACATAAACAAAAGCACGAGTCTACTCTTTGACCTGGGAGCCTAAAGGACCCTTAGTAATGATGGATTGAAATTTACACCCTTTCTAAGCCCAAGGGAGCTATGATCAGGTTTAAATTGATTTGAAGAAACCATTGCAACCTCTCTTAAGTATTTGTGATGTAAAGTTCCTATTCTCTACCTACTTCTTTCTCTACTTTCTGCCTTCACCTTACCCTCTACCCTGACACCCACTGTGTCTGTGCGGTCGGGCTAGTCCACACCCCCCACGGAAGCCAGGCAGGTCTTGTTTCTTGGGAATTGGAGGGGTCTAGAGGGCATTTGATCCATACTATCAAATCACAGGGTAAATGGAGTATCCTGCCCCCTTGTCTGGGACCACAGGGCTATGTTCTTTACTGCAGCTTCCAGACTACATCTCAAGTATCCCAACTCTCACCAGGACATATGAAGTAACTGGTGTTTCTAGTGTGAACTACAAGTTCTTCTAGGAGATGTGAGGCTCTCTAGATTCAGTATCTTCTGCTTAGTGACACCAGGCACTATTCGATGCATCAGAGAGTGGAAAACAACCATTGGTATCTGAGCGGCTAAGATTGTTTATTCAAGACTTGGCACAAACACCACCACTTCCGCCTTTATGAAGATATTTCTGGCCCCCAGGGTCACAATTCATGGTTCTCTTGACTATGTGTCCAGGAACCCTTTCTACCATTCACACTGTATTCTAGACAGTCAGTGTGCTCACCAGTTTTCACAGAAGACCAGGACTGTGCTCTATTCATCTTGATTCTAATCATAGTACCCAGTTCATTCTCTGGCCAGGAGTTGGTTCTTCCTAAAGTCTCTATGAGTTGGATTTAGTTAATAGAACTTAATTCCATCTAAAATTGCATTTCTCCCATGACAATGTATATATCAATATATTTTTTTATTGTTAATTATTATGAGTACATTATAACCAAAGTCTTAAACTGTTTGAAAGACTGTCACAGGCAGCTTAATACTTTAAAAAACCACTAACATTAGTGAGCACTTACCACGTGTCTAATTGAATGCTAAATCCTTTATAGGGATGATCTCATATAATCTTTATAGCAATCTTATGAAGTGGATAACATTATTACCCTCTCTTTACAGAAGAAAAAGCTGAGACACAGGAAGGTGAAATGAATTTGCTCACTCACATGCTGCAGTATGAAATTCTGGATTTGTTCCACGTGGAACTAAATGCAGGGTAGAACATGAATTGAAGATTGGAAACGCCAGGGATTATGATTTGGGCCTCACTCAAAGAAAGTTCCCAATTGTTAGAGCTGTCTTGGGGGATAATGAGCTCTCTGTCCCTGGAAATAACTTGTAATCCAAGGCTGGAAGATTATTTGACGGGCACATCATAGAGGAGTTAAGTTTAGTACAAGAAAGTTGAAATGTTTAAAAGGCTTTCTTTTAATTCTAAAGATTTAGGATTTCTCTACATCATTGTATATATGTACATGTCTCTCTTATCCTTGTTTTTGTATGCCTTTTTGTTAGCCAGCCTAAACACTTCTGTATTTTTAGGAGCTGTTTTGTTCACTAGCTCACAAAGATACAGGTCATGCCTTTTACCTGCTACAGTTGCATGTAAACACAGAACATTTTGTTGTTATTTTTGCTTTGAAAAACAAAGCTCAGTTTGGTTTAGGAACAGAAAATGATTTTCAGAGAAGCAAAAGCAAAGGTCTCTGAAAGCCACAAAGCACAGTCTCGGAGCATGTGAAGAAACTGCCTCAGAGTTTCCTGTTGTTGTTGTTGTTGTTGTTTATTTTTGGTCCTATCTTTTCTGTCCACCTGGGATGATGCATTCCCCCTACAGGGGGGTGCTCCTGGTAGTGACCTTTGAATCTTTATGGAAATGCTTCTTATCCCTGGAGTTCTTGAAAATTGCCCGAGGCTAACAACCATTCAAGGGGGATCTTTCTACTCCTTCCCTTTGCTCAGCTTGTCCCTTGTTTGCTCCACTCACAAGCAAGAACCAATTATTAGCACGTGGTGTGCCATTTATGGCTGCACCTAATGAACTCCTGAACCATAGGTGCCTCCCAAGAACAACTGTTAAGCCTGCCTCGATTACATCGAATAGGGTATGTACAGTGTTATACCATCTTGCTGAGAGAAAGCAGACTTCTGAGAGATCCCATTTTGTACAGAACCCCAACTTCATTTCAAGGAGCAGATTCATGTGGTCTCTCTAGGCAGGCATCCCTGTCCCAATAGCCCTCTGCCTGTCTCCTGGCTGGCACTTTATTTTGCATCAAGGAACCAGTTCTTAAACTAGATACGGCTTGCAAGTGTGCCCCTTTGCATGCCTACACCATTTTAGGCCACTAGTAGAAGAGATCCCCGCAACTTCTGCTCAATGTTTTCTGAACTGATTCCTAAATTCATTTTCTACCTTAATTAGGGAAATAATAATAGTTAAATGTTGAGAGAGCTCTTACAATATGTTACCACTGTGATTAATACTTGGCTATGTCTTAGTCCATTTTGTGTTACTATTACAGAATGAATACCTGATATTATGTAACCTATTTAAAAAACCAGAAATTTATTTCTCATAGTCCTGGAGGCTGGGGAGTCCAAGATCAAAGGGCCAGCAGGTTTAGAGTCTAGTGAGGTGTCTACTGAAGTGTCCAGTTTCCATTTCCTAAGTGGTACTTTGAACGCTGCATCCTCTAGAGAGAGAAATAGTTTTCTTCATGTAGCAGGAGAGCAGAGAGAGTGAAACCGCTCTGAAAGGGAGCTATAATGGGATTCACCCATTTGTGAGGGCAGAGCCCTCATCACCTAAACACCACCCATTAGGCCCCACCTCCCAACACCGTTGCACTTGGGCATTAAGCTTCCAACACTTGGATTTGGAGTGGACAAAAACATTCAAACCATGGCAACATATCTTAAATAATCGACATCTATTATAAAATCCTGTGGGTGGGGACAATTAGCCTGTTTTTTTAAAAAGAAAACTAAGGCATATAGAGGTAATGTGACTTTCCTGGCACTGGGGAACTAGTTTTAGAATAAAGATTCAAACTCGGGCTCTTTATCTCCAAATGCTGGACTCTGACTTATTACAAACTGTGCTGCCTCCTATGATCTGACCCATCATAGCCTTGGGCAGTATGGAACATTAATCAATCTTTTTCTTGTATTTCATTTCTTATTTGTAGTAGTGCCTGCATATTGGATACCTCCTTCACAAGCTACGGTGAGTGGATATAATCCAGTCCCAAAGTCTGTTAAGAGAAGAACCAGAAAAGTATGGACAATACCATTTATTTGGCACCTGGCATTGCCATAGAAATGATGTAACTTCTTTTCAGATAAAGAAATTTCACCTGTTAGAACAATCTCTACAGGAAAAAAAAGCTTATAAAACACCTGGGTACATTTAAACATGTGGTCCTACATATATTTGAACCTTCCTTGATGGTACTGGGTAGTGATCCCTAAAATTAGTGATTGCTGCAATAGAATATAAGGATGATGCTAGTTGCAATTATGGGGTGGAGATTTCCAGACCTTAATTTAAATGGCACCTGACTATTGATGCTTTTAATGTTACTATTATTTTTGTCATCAGAATTTCTTGTGTCTTATATTCTTTTTGTTTTTGTTGTTCTTCTTCTTTGCTTTTGGGCTAGCATGAGTCATTTACTGACCCTTGAAATTTTCATTTTGGATGACATGAAATGTTTTCGATCTACTGTAGGAAAACAAATACCCTACCCATGTGGTATTTGCAAATTGCAAATATAGAGGGAACATATGATGAGCAGGTCCCAGATAATTTGGAGAAATAATGTTATTTTCAGCTGAATAGCGTTTTTCAACCTACTCAAAACCATTGTATAAGTTCTTTTCTTTTTTTAATTTCAATAGATTTATGGGATACATGTTGTTTTTTGATACATGGATGAATTGTATAGTGGTGAAGTCAGGGTTTTAGTGAACTCATCACTGGAATGTTGTACATTGTACCCAACAAGTAATTGTTGATCCCTCACCTCCCTCACACCATCCCCTCTTCTGAGTCCCCAAAGTCCATTATACCACTCTGTATGACCATGTATAGCCTTCATTTAGCTCCCACTTATACATAAGTACATGAGGTATTTGTTTTTCTGTTCCTGAGATACTTCACTTAGGATAATGGCTTCCAGTTCCCTCCAAGTAGCTGTAAAAGATATTATTTCATTCTTTTTATGGCTGAGTAGTGCTCCATGGTACATGTGCACCACATTTTCCTTATCCACTCATCAGCTGATGTGCACTTAGGTTGATTCCACATTTTTGCAATTGTGAATTGTGTTGCAATAAACATACTAGTGCTTGTGTCTTTTTGATACAAGGACTTCTTTTCCTTTAGGTAGATACCAAGAAGTGGGACTGCTGGATCAAATGGTAGGTCTACTTTTAGCTCTTTGAGGAATCTCCATACAGTTTTCCATAGAGGTTGTACTAATTTACATTCTCACCAACAATATTAGCATTCCCTTTTTGCTGCACCTGCAAAAACATCTATTGATTTTTGACTTTTTCATAATGGCCATTCTGATAAGGTTAAGGTGGTATCTCATTGTGGTTTTAATTTGCATTTCTTTGATGATTAGTGATATGGAGCATTTTTCATATATTTGTTGGCCATTTGTATATCTTCTTTTGAAAAATGTCTGTTCATGTCTTTTGCCCACTTATTAATGGGATTATTTGGGGTTTTTTTGTTTGTTTGTTTTTTGCTGATTTGTTTGAGTTTCTTATATATTCTGGATATTCTCTCCCATTCTGTAGGTTATTTACTCTGTTGATTATTTCTTTGGTTGTGCAAAAACTTTTTCATTTATTTAAGTCCCATTTATTTATTTTTTTTTTTGTTGTATTTGCTTTTGAGGTCTTAGTCATAAATTCTTTGCCTAGGCCAATGTCTAGAAGAGTTTTTCCTGAATTTTCCTCTATAATTTTATTGTTTCATGACTTCCAATTAAATCTTTAATCCATCTGGAGTTAATTTTTGTATATGGTGAGAGACAGCAATTCAGTCTCGTTCTTGTGCATACAGCGCTCCAGTTTTCCCAGCACCATCTATTGAATAGGTCAGCCTTTTCCCAGTGTATGTTTTTGTCTGCCTTCTTAAAAATCAGTTATTTGTAGGTATATGGCTTTGTGCCTGAGTTCTCTATTCTGTTCCAGTGATGTATGTGTCTACTTTTATACCAACACTATTATTCTGTTTGGGTTACTATAGCCTTGTAGAGTAATTTGAAGTCAGGTAATGTGATGCCTCCAGATTTGTCTTTTTTGCCTAGAATTGTTTTAGCTATCTGGGCACTTTTTTGATTTCATATGAAATTTGGGATTGTTTTCTATAATTCTGTGAAAAATGACATTGGTATTCTGATGGGAATTGCATTGTAAATCTGTAAATCACCTTGGGCAGTATGGACATTTTAACAACATTGATTATTCTAATCCATGAGCACAGGATGCTTTTCCATTTGTTTGTGTCATCAGTGATTTCTTTCATCAGTATTCTGTAATTCTTCTTGTAGAGATCTTTCACCTCCCTGGTTAGTTATATACCTAGGTATTTTATTTTATTTTAGTTTAGTTTAGTTTTTGCAGCTATAATAAATGGTATTGAGTTCTTGATTTGATTCTCACCTTGGCTGTTAATAGCATATAGAAATGCTACTGATTTATGTACATAAATTTGTAATCTGAGACTTTATCAAATTTTTCAATTCTAGGAGTCTTATAGAGGAGTCTTTAGAGTGTTCTGTATATAAGATTATATTATTGGAATGCAGGGAAATTACCTCCTCTTTTCTGATTTGAATACCCTTTATTTCTTTCTCTTGCCTGATTGCCCTGGCTAGGACTTCCAGTACTATGTTAAATAGAAGTGGTGAAAGTGGGCATCCTTGTTTTGTTCCAGTTATTAGAATGAATGTTTTCAACTTTACTCCATTCAATATGATGTTGGCTGTGGGTTTGTCATATATGACTTTTTATCATTTTGAAGTAAGTTCCTTCTATGCCTAGTTCATTGAGGGTTTTTATCATGAAAGGCTGCTGGATTTTATCAAATGCTTTTTCTGCATCTATTGAGATGGTCGTATGTTTTTTGTTTTTAATTCTGTTTATCTGATGAATCACATTTATTGATTTGAATATGTTGAACCATCTTTATATCCTGAGGATGGGACCCACTTAATCATGATGAATTATTTTTTAAATGTGCTGTTGGATTAAGTTTGCTAGTATTTTTTTCAGAATTTTTATATCTATTAATATAGTCACAAGAAATATTGGTCTGTAGTTTTCTTTTTCTGTTGTGTCCTTTCATGGCTTTGGTGTCAGAATGATGCTGGCTATGTAGACTGAGTTAGGAAGGATTCCTTCATTCTCCATGTTATGGAACAGTTTCAGCTGGATAGGTACCAGTTCTTCTCTGTAGGTCTGGCCAAATTCAGCTGTGAATCTGTCTGGTCCTAGGATTTTTATTGTTGCTGTGGGAAGATTTTTTACTACTGATTCAATCTTACTACTTGTTATTAATCTGTTCTGGATTTCCAGTTCTGCCTGATTCAAGCTTGAGAGGTTGTATGTTTCCAAAAGTTTTTCCACTTCCCCTAGATTTTCTAGTTTATGTGCATAGAGCTGTTCACAGTTGTCTCGTATGATCTTTTGTATAATATTTCAGTGGTATCACTTGTAATGTCTCCTTTGACATTTCTGATTGAACTTATTTGAATTCTCTCTCTTTTGTTCTTGGTTAATCTAGCTAGTGGTTTGCCAATTTTGGTTATCTTTTCAAAGAACCAACTTTTTGTTTCATTAACCCTTTGTATTTTGTTTGTTTGTTTCAATTTTGTTTAGTTGTACTCTGATCATTATTTCTTGTCTTCTGCTAGCTTTGGGTTTGATTTGTTCTTGTTTTTCTAGTTCTCTGAGATGTGACATTAGGTTGTTAATTTATGATCTTTCTGCCTTTTTGATGTAGATATTTAGTGCTATAAATTTCCTTCTTACCATGGGTTTTGTTGTATCCTGGAGATTTTGGTAGCTTTTGTCACCATCGTTGTTCCATTCAAAGAATTTTTTTTATTTCCCTATTGCTTTTGTCATTGACCCAGAGATTGTTCAGCAGCAAATTGTTTACTTTCCATGTATTTGTATAGTTTGAGAGTTCCTCTTGGAATTGATTACTAGTTTTATTCCACTGTAGTCTGAGAAAACACATAGTATGATTTTGATTTTTTAAAAATTTGCTGAGATTTGTTTTATGGATTAACATGTGGTCTGTCTTGGAATATGTAACATGTGCTGATGAGAAAAATGTATATTGTGTAGTTTTTGAGTAGAATGTTCTATAAATGTGTGTTAGGTCCATTTGCTCTAGAGTTCCATTTAAGTCCAGTGTTTCTTTGTTATTTTTCTGTCTCGGTGATCTGTCTAGTTGCATCAGTGGAGGGTTGAAGTTCCCCACTATTATTATGTTGCTGTTTATTTCATTTCTTAGCTCTAGTAGTATTTGTTTATGAATCTGGGAGCTCTGGTGTTATGTACATATATATTTAGGATTGTTATATCTTCATGCTGAATTGAACCCTTTATCATTGTATAATGACCATCTTTGTCTTTTTTCATTGTTTTTGATTCAAAGTCTGTTTTATCTGATAGAAGAATAGCTATTCCTGATCACTTCTGGTTTCCATCTGCATGGCATTTTTTTCCCCACCCATTTATCTTGAGTCTGTGTTATCTCTTTTTGAGTTAAGTGGGTTTCTTGGAGACAGCAGATATTTGGGATGTGGTTTTTTTAATACATCCCATCAATATATATCTTTTAAGTGGAGCAGTTAGTCTGTTGACATTCAATGTAAATATATATAAGTGAGATACTGTTCCAGTCATCCTGCTGATTGTTACCTAGTTGCTTTGTAGTCTCCCTTGTGTTACTGTTTTATAAGAGCTGTGAGTTTTTATTTCATAGTATTTTCCCACTAGTGAGTAGTGACCATTCTTTTCTGCATTTAGAGTACTGTTGAGCATTTCTCATAGGGCAAGTGTAGTGGCGACAAATTCCCTCAGCATTTGCTTCTCTGGGAAAGATTTTATTTCTCCTTTATTTATGAAACTTAGTGTTGCAGGATGCAAAATTCTGGACTGGAAATTATTTTGTTTAGGAAGACCAAAGATGAGACCCCAATCCCCTCTGGCTTATAGGGTTTCCTCTGAGAAGTGTGCTGTTAGCCTGATGGGTTTTCCTTTATAAATTACTTGATGCTTTTGTCTTGCAGCTTGTAGGATTTTCTTCTTCACTTCGACTTTGGGCAGACTGATGAATATGTACCTGGTGATGTCCTGTTTGCCATGAACCTTCCAGGTTTTTGATGATTTTCTTTGATCTGGATAGCTAAATCGCTAGCAAGACCAGGGAAGTTTTCCTCCATTATTCTTTCAAACACATTTTCCTTCTTTTTTTTCCTTCTACCTCAGGGATACCTACGATTCTTATGTTTGGGCATTTTACATAATCCCATATTTCTCAGAGAATTTATTCATTTCTCTTGATTCTTTTTTCTTTATATTTGACTCATTGGGTTAATTCAAAAGCTTGTCTTCAAGCTCTGAAATTCTTTCATCTGCCTGGTTTAATTTGTTGTTAAAACTTTCTACTGTATTTTGAAATTCCCTAGATGATTCTTTCATTTCCAGAAGTTCTGTTATTTTTTTAGTGTGTATCTTTTTGGTGAATTTTTCATTCACGTCCTGAATTACTTTTTTGATTGCTTTTTGTTGGTTTTCAACTTGCCCCTTGATCCCATTGAACTTATTTTTATTTTCATACTGGGATCCATATTTCCATATCTGACATCTCAAAAATTCCCTTTTGGCTGGAGACCATTGCTGGAGAGCTAGTGTGACCTTTTTGGGGTATCAAAAGCACCTGTTTTTTTCATATTTCCAGAGTTCTTATGCTGGTTCCTTCTCATCTAAAACCTCTTCCCTCAGCTCAAAACAAAGATCTTTGCCATTCACCTGTGCTCCTCTGCTGAGAACACTACTGCCCGGTATAGAGAGAAGGAGGTACACTGCCTTTTAGCTCATGCAGCTATGTATCCACCGTGGGTGCATGGCGGGCCCCTCCCTGGCTGAGCGGTGGAAGTGGGAGGCTGTGAGGGTTTGCTCACACTTGGGTCCTGCAGCAGCAGCAGTAGCAGTGGTGGTGGTGGTATTTGTGCTTGGCGTGAGTGAAAGCCCCCAGCTCCCTCTCTCCCTCCCTGGCCTGGCAGTGGAACAGAGGAGGTGGCAGCAACAGCATTGGGCCCTGGGGCTGAGGCTGGGTTCTCAGAATGGTGCTGGGTGCAGCACTCAGGGCTTAGAAGCCTGTGGGGCCCTGCTGTCCCCTTTCTCCAGAGCAATGCTGCTGTGAAATCTCTAGGCAGCTACCTGTGATAGTCTGGCGTCCCACCAGGGTGGAGGGGCTCTCCTGTAGCTGGGATTGTAAAGTCTGCAATGGGAGAGTGGAGCCCCGGGGGTCTCTCATGTACCTCTTCCCCTCACATGGGTGCTTCTCTGAGCTCCCACCAATCAGCTGGGCAGGCTGCCTCACTTCCCTCTCTTTTGATTTTGGTGTTTCCTGCTGCTTCTGTGTTGAATCCCAGTGTTCTCTCCTGGACGATCTATCCGAAGGTCAATATCCGTGGTTTCCATCCACAGGATAGGCGTGTGCCACTTGCATCTGGTCAGCCATCCTGCACCCTCCCCAATTGTGCATGTTTTGATGGACACTCCCTGTACCCTTCCTCAACCTTGAAAATCATCTCCATGATGAATCATTTTAGTGAAGAGAGAGTATTTTGTTCTTAAGTGGCAATGTGGTGGGATAGGATTTGTACTTGTTTTAACACCACATGGGCCAACTCTATCACTATGAAGACTTTTTAATGTGTCAATTCAGCTACCATCCCCAACTACCTCAAACAAATACCAATGTAGGTGCCAATGTAAAGTGATATTGCAGATGTGGTTAAAACCCCTCATCTGTTGGTTTTATGTTAATAAAAAGGGAGATTATCTTTGGTTGGACTGGCCTAAGCAGGCAAACCCATCTCAGATACTCTAAACAACTTGTGTCCAAGGGGCTCTGACCTGCTTTTGATCTTCCTTATTTGTTCTGCTTCTCTGGTTAAACTCTGACTGATACAATTATTTAACCATTATAGAAAGGATTGTTAACCTCTCAGTTTTCTAAATTAGTTTTCTAAAATTGGGATTCATGAGAATAATTGATAATATTTATAAGCTTCTAGCCACTCAATAGGTTATAAACAAATAGAAATCAGAATAGTCCAGGGTTGAGAGTCCAGAAAAAGGCAAAGGTATTCTGGTTTAAAAATTATAACTTGTTCGGTGGACTTTAAGTCAGATGTGTGTATTTTCCATAAGAGAAAAAATGAAACTGAGTACATATAAATCATGAGGAAAGTTGTTTTTCCCTTAAGATAAATACTAAAATTCCCTGAGTTCATTTTGCTATATAGAAAAGAATATGTAACAAACATTCTTGAGGACTTTACCTGGACCCTCTGTGCTGAATTGTATTTTTAATGAAGGCAGTCCAGATTTATTTTTCCTATTAAAAAATTCTTTCAGACTCTAACAGATGTAACAAAAACAAAGACAGCTGAATAGACCAAGAGACACACTCGTGGTCAAAGTCCATTGCCTACGTGACATTTGCTTGTTATTCAGACATTCCTGGCTGAGCTGCGCTCTGGATCCTTGAGTCTGATGGCTATACAACTTAAAAATTTGTTAGATTTGAGTAGATTTAAATTATTATTTAAGCAAACTGGGCCTCAGATGCTATATACTAGCCTACTTTTTAAAATACATTTTAAATATTGAGAAAAATAGCTTTTTTTAATTAATGATGAATAGTATGATGGAAAAGCAGCACCTTTAGATTCAGGTGTGCCAGGGTTTAATACATGGATACCCTTCTTCCTAGCAATTTTATTGATCCTCTTTAACTAAAGCACTATTTAAAAGCATGATTAAAACTAAAAAGAAAAATTAAGTAGTTGGAGTCTATACAGTTGCAGCAATTCATATATCTATGCATTTGATTATATAGCTGTTCATTTATGCAAAAGTAAAACCCCCCAAAGGGAGCAGGTAGCAGGTTTCCTGGCATGTGAAGTGAAGTCATGATGTTGGGGGTGGGGGAAAGTGACATTCCTGTGCTTTAATAGCTTCCTCTGAAAGTAGCGCATAATTTCACGTCCCTCATACAAGGGTCTGTTGAGAAAATGGAAAGCTGAAATTAACTTTGAACAAATATTTGGCCCATTTAAATCCCCAGTAAATGTGAGTTTATTATCATGCTACAGCAGATGAGAGAAAAGCAATGTGTGGCTCCCCAGTGAGACCATGATGGTGAAGAACATCCAGATGGAAACAGGTGTCCTGGAACTATGCTTTGCAGCCAATTACATTTCAGCTGTCACCTGATTAACAATAAAATTCTTCTATATGTTTGGCTATTTTAGTTATTTTGTATACATTATCATGCCTATAGTTAACAATAAGGTGTTATGAACTTAAAAAATTGTTAAAAGTGTAGGTCTTATATTAGGTGTTCTTATTACACACACAGAAAACAGGAGCAGTGAGAGTTTTGAATGTGATGGATAGGTTTATTGCCTCGATTGTGGTCACGGTAATACAAGTCTGTGTATACATATGTTCAAACTCACCAAGTTGTGTACATTAATTATGTGCCTTTTTTTTTATAGCAATTAAGCTCAAATAAAGGTGGAAAAACAAAGCAAAACAAAACAATAACCTCCTGGCTGTCCTAAACCCAGCTACAAATTATTTTTTGTCCCTGGACATTCAAATGAGCTATTAGAATAAAGAACCCCTGCTGAGGGTGGAAAATTCTGATAGAAATATAACGAAGTCAGAGTAAACCATAATCTCTACCTGGCTACAAAGCTGGATGGGGATTTTAGAACAGCTGGAATGATTTGTAAGTGTGCCTACATGACGAAAAAAATTGTCCTGCAGAAGTCCAGGAACACTGCACCATCTGTTTAAGGTTAAACCTCAAATGGACTTTGTCTTGTAAGCAATTCTTGCACATTTGTGCTATGTTGCCTTTTGTTTTTTCCCATATGTGGTTCAGTAGTAAATATGAGCTAGATATGATTATCTCCATTTTACAGGAAAAGGAAACCATGCCTCAAAGAAGCAATGTCCCACCAGGCTCCTGGCCACTTCGCACCACAAATTCAGGGCACCATTCAGAGCCTTATCGCTGAACCATTCATAATTTCAGCCCCCTATGTGCAGCTGTTTTCCTCCCACCTACGACCCTTTGTGATTATTTTTCAGCTAATTCTCTCAGTTTCAGTTGCACTTTGTTCTTCAGACTGAGCACTAAATACCATTTCCTTTGATCCAAATTGACTCCTCTTCATCAGAATTCTGGTCCTCCATCCCTCACCACATAAATCTTCTCCCAGTTAAACTTGAAGTTCAAATCCTACTAACCCAAACCCTCCTGTGTTGGTGGAATCCTCACTGGCTTTCTCTGGCCTTAGGATCTGAAACTAATTATTTCCTAATTGTAACATGAGTATTAATCCCCAAACCTTCTGATGTCATTTGTCAGGATGGAGAAAATTTTACTGTTATAAGACAACCTCAATCTTTTAGTAGCTTCAATAACAAATGCTTAATTATTTCTCACCCTATAGGTTACCCAAGAATACCTTGTGGGCTTGGTTCACAAGTAATATAGCATGTTTGGACCAGAAGATTTCTTTGGTTCATACCAGGGAATAGATTTTGCGTGGTCAACTTGGAATAAGAAAAGAAAGTAAGGTAAACTCTAAGTAGGGCTCTGACTAAGCACCAGTGATAAATAAAAACATGGATTTTGAAAGCAGAATTGGACGTAAGTCAACATGCTAAGGATGTTATAATCAGGGTCTAAAAGACAAATTTCAATTACACCAGTGAGTTAACAAAAGAACAACATAGGAGTAATTGGAGTGTCTGGATCATAATGGGTTTTGGAAACCTCACTTTGCCAATAATACTCTTCTGGGTTAAGACCTGCCCAGTGGAGTGCCACTATTGCTTAAAGGGCACCATCCTCAGAGAATAATGTCTAGTTCCTTTCAGTATTTATATTCTCTGTTATGCCAAGCAAAAGAGAAGGAAGCTATCATCTACCATGAGCTAAATAATTTATAAGTAGAATCTCATTTAATTATGACTGCAGTTATTTCAGCAGGTATCATTTTAGTTCATGAAAACCATAGGTATTATGTAACTGCGGGTTTGAGCCCGAGTCATTCTGACTCTCCATAGTACAAGCTCTGTCCCCTCCACCATGCTGCCTTCCATTCTGGGAAGTATGGGGTGGGACCAAGTTAACAGAAAATGACGTTCCATTACCACCAGGTGAACTATGAGGGACCAGTGAGGACTCTTGTGCATGGCAATTAGATTGCAGGCTCCTCAGTTGATACTGATGACTTTGTTCAAGAAAAGCTGGCAAGGCATCTGCTACCATAAGGTTTCCTTCAAAATGTGCCCAGCTTTGGCTGTAATCACCAGAATTCAGGAAGATTGCTTGGGCTGTCAGCTCACAGAGTTATCTCCCACAAGTGCCATCATATCTTAATTTCTACCTGTCTGAAAGACAGAGCATAATATGTTCTCTCAGGGGGTCTTTGAGTAAATCAGCACCATTACCCTGACGTGACATGCACTTTGCTCATAATAAACGCACATCAGAGTGTCGAGCAGTCTCCTGCCTCCAGGACTTGTCAAGCTGCCCTGCTCTACATGGTGCCCAGACCAATCTGAGTCGTTGCTGCTTTGATCAGGTTAGACCCCTGCTCAAATGTGTCCAATAATCTGTCATTGACATCTTTGCTGTCTTCTCCATTGGCATATTGTTCACCTCTTCCTGTGTTCTTTCCAGCATGATTCTTCTACCCAAGGCCTCCATGCAACCGGTCTGTCTGCTTTTCTGACATGTGTCTCTCCTTCGTCCCTGCCCTTGTACCTGTTGCTGCCTCCTTTCTGCTTATCCAAATCTAATACACTCATTTTGAAAAAAACATAGGAAGCTCCTGGTGACATCTCATTGCTCTCTGCTCTTACTGTTGGAACTGATGGCTTTAAAATTTACCTTCAACTACATTGGGATAGATACAGAAATAGACGTACAAGTAGAAATAGAAATAGAAATACAGAGGAAGCCAGCTGCCATACCATAAGGGCACTGCAGTAGCTCTGCGTAGATGTCCCTGTGGCAAGGCACTGAGTCCTCCTGCCAACTGCCAGCACTGACTTGCTGGCCATGAGGGGACATTATGCTGGAGTCACATCCTCCAGACTCAGTCAAACCTTCGAACAACTGCAGCCCCACCAACCTGAGTGGAACCTTATGGAAGACTCTGAGCCAAACCCACCCAGATCAGTAGTCCCTGAATTCCTTACCTTTAGAAACTGTGTGACATAATAAATGTTTATTTCATTTTTGGAAACACTAGGTTTTGTGGTAATGTATATACAGCAATAGATCACCAATACCAATGTCTAGCATTAATTAGGGGCTTGATGTGTGCCAAGCTTTGCTAACTGCTTTACATACCTCCTTATATTCATCCTCCCTCCACTTGGAAAAATGATTTCAGTATCTTTGGGCCCATTTTCCAGATATGGATACCAGGACTTAGAGGTGTTAAGCAACCTATCCAAGATCACACAGCTAGTAAGTGGTAGAGCCAGAATCCAAAATGGCCCCAAGGCCTAGGGAATGGTAAGTAGACTCTTCCCCAACCCCCAGTGTTGTCTTGGTGTCTTGTATTGGGGTCTTAAAAGCCACATAACCTCTTATGTTAATAATTCACACTTGCCTTTTTCCTTTCCTTCCAGTTGCAAGTGAGCATTTTGAAGGCAACATTCTTTCTTAGATACCGTTTATCTTATTTAAACCTTCAGTTTGTGACATGCCTGTGGTTGCACAGGTATGGAGAGGCCTTATTAAGACCCTTGCTAAGTGTGTGTGTGTGTGTGTGTGTGTCCCTCACATTGCTGAAATCACAGAGGCAAAGGCACTTTGCAAAATACAAAATACTATGAAAATATTAAACATATCTTCCTGCTGGGGTCTTTGAGTGTCCCCCAAAAGAGCACATCTCTTCTCCTCCCAGGTCTGAGCAATTTAAGAGGTAGAACCAGATAAATATGGAGGCTCAAACAGAAGTTTATTGTGAATAGAGGCTGGAATACCTAGCTTGGTGTCAGAGCACAATGGCTTACTTAGCTCACTGAATTTAGAATCAGCCAGTGTCTCAATTTGGGTTTCCCCCAAACCAGGGACTATGACAAAGACTTGGGTGAAGGTAGATTATTTGGGAGATGATACTAGAAAGCAGAAATGTGGGTATGTGGGGAGCAAGACTGGGAAGGAGGAAAAGCTGGCACAAAGATGTCTTATCAAGGTCACTGCTAATGGCAAGGGGGACTTGGTTGTTCTAGGCACTATGAAAAAAAAAATTAAGAATGTCTTGCAGAATTGTCATTGAAGGCTAGGACAGAGGAGCACGTAGCCACTGGCTCCTCTTCCCATGGACTAATGTTGGCCTCCAGAAGCGTAACTCCCAGAATTTCTGTTGCACAAGTTCTCTGGCTGAGCAGGCTCATCCAGCTTCAGAGAAGTCCCTGAGGCAGGAAGTGGCAGGGCTTGCAATGTGCCCTGGAAGAGGAATTCTGCCACAACAGTCTGAGCTTCAATTACTGCAGCTGTGGCTGCAACTGAAGACAGGCCAAAAAAGAAGGGGTGGAGGAAACCAGAAACCTCTGCCAAGGCAGGCTTCTGTACACAACCCACTGCCAGATGAGACCGGAGCACGGAGGAGCTAGGAGAGTTCACTAATGGCAGCTCAGACCAGTTTATTCTTCCCAAGTTTGCCAGCCTTGTGGGTCAGTCCACCTCCTCAAGGAGGGGTGAGTAAAATGGGCAGAGACCCTAAATGTGCTTAAGAAAAAAAATAATCCCTCTTTATGGAATTTACAAATGAAACAAGGTATCCCTCCTCTAGGTCTAAGGTTCCAGGTGTCTGTGTTGGACGGTCATGAGGAATAAGCAAAAGCACATGACAAATCTTCAACTGTTCCTCTTCACTGAGTCCACCTGCTAGAAAGCCCTCATCAACCCCCTAACATCAAAGTCAATAAAATCAAAAGTGATAAATGTGCTCTATCTCCATTTTTCTGTCTTTATTATTATTATATTTTTTGCAGGGCCTTGGAAAGGTCATTATAGAAGATTGCTGTGTATTTCAAAAATCTTTAGAGTTCCCCACAGGAAACATTATTACCAACATATTTCCTTCTATCTGATGTATCTTTAGTAGTTGATGCCAAAAAAAACCAAACCAAAACAAAATTCCTGTTGTTTTTAAACCAGTTTCCAAGCGAGCAGATCCTGTGTGATGACGAGAAGAAAAAATAACAACAAATACATCACTGGGAAATATTAGGAGGGAGAAAGGGCTGCGATATGCTGGGGGTTGTCTGTTACCCAGTCTACAGCCGTGTCGAAGAAGCACAGACTCAGGATGCCCGTGGCCAGGATTGACCCTCTCAGCACCTCTGCACACACGCTCTGTGACCTCTTTGTGCCTCAGTTTCTTCCTCATAGGATGAAATAATAATTGCATGAGTTACTATATCAAAAGAGCTCAGCACAGAGTCTGACCTCTTCCAAGAGCGATTTAAGTGCATATTACAGTAACAGCGTCGTTAGGTACGGAGCAGCCCCAAGAACTTCCATTCCAGGTAACTGAAGCAATGAATTTTGTGAGGATTTTTGTTTTTTTTCCTCGCATGGGTCCTCTTCTTTGAACCACAGTGGGCTCCTGGGTTCCCTGGCTGTGGCTGGATGACTCCTTGCACCCTCTCTGTTCTCACGTGGACTTCTCCCTCTGCCTTTCTTTTATAAGGACATTCCACATTGGATTTAGGGCCAAACTGGGTAATCCAGGATGATCTCATCTTGAGATGGCTAACTTAGTCACATCTGCAAAGACCCTTTTTCCAAACAAGGTTAAATTCACAGGTTCTGGGAGTTGGGATGAGGACATATCTTTTGGGTGGGGCTCACCATTCAACTCTCTCTCCATATATATATACACACACATATTTTTATATATATACACATACATATATATATTCCATGTGTATATATATATAAAATTGTATTTAATCCTCACAAAAAATGTTGAACTGGCAGAGATATGCAAGGCAGAAATGCTTCTGAAGAAGAGAAGTGTGCATGTGGCTGGCCTCTCGCCATTTTAGTTTCTACCCCAGGTGGGTCCAGGTGCAGAGATGTGGCCTTGCACCTGCACAAAGAGCAGGACAGAGCCTGCGCCCAAGCCTGCCTGCCTGGTTGCCCTTGGGGGTGATGTGCTTCCACGGAGAGGCCAGGCTTGAGATTATGTACATTTCTAATGAAAATCCTCACATAGGAGCCTGAACTTATGAGTGTCCTTATTCTGCTCAAATAAAATTCCAGCATACATATTTTGATTGATTTCCTTTTACCAGTGAATGGCAATGTTAAAAGACCAGAGAATTAGAGAGCACATTGCCGAGAAGCGTGACAAGAATGGACGAGGCAGAGAGACCCAGCAAGAGGACTTCCCTGCACTTGGCAACTTCATCTGTGGTCGGTAAAACTTCCTGTATTGCCACCTGTCCAGGAACACTGACAACTGTGTTAATGGAGGGAAAAATGAATTCTGCTCATTATTTTAAGTCATTTGAACTTGAAACTATATTGCCTTTAACAAGTAACAGATTTAATGGGCTGCAGATAGCTAGAAATATTAATTAATAACCTCTTTGCTAGACTGTTCTAAATATTAAAATTCAATCTTGGTAATTTGAGTACATTGTCAGAGTTAAAGATGCACAACCAAAGGCAAAGCACATAACAAAGTGAATCTATTTTTCACTAATGCCTTAATTTTGAAGTCCTTTTAGTTCCCTAAAAACAATGTCTTGTTTCTGCCTAAACACCAGACATGGAAGTTCCCTTTTGTATAACTCACATGTGGAATTGGTTTTGAAAATTGCTCTCCTAGAAAGCATAATTAGACTGGACTAGTTAAGATGGATCTGGGACCTGAGAGGCCATGTCTGTGTCATTGCTTAGCTCTTTATTCGAGTTTCTGCATGGCCCATGTCTCGGTTTGCCTGGGACATTCCTGGTTGACACCTGATGTCGTGGGTGCCAGCATCCCATAAGCACCCTTTCATTCTCACCAGTGTTGTGGTGCTCAGGAAAGAATAAACGGAGCAGAGCAGAGACTGCTGTCCCCAGAAATGCCTTGCGAGGCTGGCCCTCGAATGGGCTCTGGGAATTTGGCTGGTATACAGTTTCCTACACAGATATAAAAGTTTCCCTAAGTGATAAATGTGGCTCACTGTGGCTAGACTGTTTGTGCAAACAGGGTAGTTTATGCTGCTTTCCTTCTGGGAGTGTAGAATTTGGTATGATCTGGGCAGGGGGTGCCTCTGTGACCAGCCCCCAACAAGCACCTTGGGCACTGACCCTCTAAAGGATTTCTCTGGGCAGGAATATCACACACAGTTCTCTGCATTTTCATTGCTGCGGGAAGATGTGCTCTGTGTGATCCCTCATGGGAGGCAGAGAACACAAGGAAGCCTCACAGATTTTTACCAACTCTGCCTGTGTATATTTCCAATACACTCTGCCTATGTACCCTTAGTATGGCGCTGTAATAAACCTCAGTTGTAAGTACAACTATATACGCCGAGTCCCATGACTCCTCATGAATCTCCTAAGGCAGGCATAATCTCGGGGATCCCTGGCACACAGGGTTCAGTGATGGATGATATGGTCATTCTCATTATCCTGACTGAGTTGCACAGTGACCCCACAAGTAGCCAAGGGCCAGAGTAAATATTTCAATTTTAAAGTTGAGAAACTGAAGCTCTGAGAGAATTTATATGACTTGCCCAGGCTCACCCAGCCCTTACATGGGAGAGATGGAATGAAAGCCTGTGCTCTCTGTCTGCAGACCAGGGGAAACCTCATTTCATACCTTCTAGAGGGAGACATGCAGAGGGTGACTCATCTCAGAGAATCAGTGTTCACCTGTGCAATGGAGGGCATCACGTCCAATATGCGGGGTTGTAGTAAGGATGGAGGATACAGGATGCCCCGCCCTGTGCCTGGCACACACAGGTTCTCAGGGGACAGAAACTGCCCACCCCTCTCCCAGGCTGGTGCTGGTTCCAAGTCTCAGCATCACCTCTCTGATCACAAAGCGGAAGACCAACCTCAATACTGACCACACCAACAGTTTGAGCTTTTTGTGGAATGGTGCTTTGGAGAGAAATAAAATCCTCCAGATGAAATGTCAGCTTTTGTTTGATAAAGTCCTGAGCCCCAGTGACCGGGGCTGTTCAGATTTTCACACAACCTGTCCTAACGACAATGAAGACCGAGCAAGTTAGGAAGGGCGGAGCACCTAACACCACGCTGGCTGATGACTTGTGCATGCAGAGTCATCATGTCAAAGTCTCTTATGTCAAAGGAGATGAGCCTGGGTGATGACAGAGCTGATTGGAGAGAGAAGAACCATCTTTCCCTCCTGGTCTGCTCTGGCATACCTGAGGACAGCTTTTGTCTTCTTGCTCCAACAACTCTGTCATACACGTCTTTCTGTTACTACATTTTCCCCTATCACTTCAGCAGCTTTGCCAATCAGCAAGTTCCTTGTGGGCCCCAGATCTTGTGAAAAAGTGACATGGACAGAGTGACTGCATTTGGGGTTCCGAAGGAAGACAATTCCAAGTGTCTGCAAAGTGAGTAATCTCTACTAGTGGTGTACTTCATGCTGCTCAGTTAAGGTTGGACTAAGAAGTAGAGTCAAGATTGGGTTGGCATGAGGTGGGGTCTTCCAGCTGGGAAAGTATGGGAGCCAGAGAAGGTAGGCAGAGGAATGTAGAAAGGCTTATGTAGGAGCACCCATCTTGAGGCCCATGGTAAAGGGGTCCGGCTGCACTGAGTGTGCAACCTGGTCAGCTTCCAGCCAAACACCTATTGGACATGGTTGGTGACTTTAGGCAAGCTACTGTTTGTGCAAACAGTGTGGTTTATGCTGCTTTCCTTCTGGGAGTGTGGAATTTGGTATGCTCTGGGCAGGGGGTGCCTCTGTGACCAGCCCCCAACAAGCACCTTGGGCACTGACCCTCTAGAGGACTTCTTTGGGCAGGAATATCACACACGGTTCTCTGCATGTTCATTGCTGCAGGAAGATGTGCTCTGTGTGATCCCTCATGGGAGGCAGAGAACATAAGGAAGCCTCACAGATTTCTCAATCTGTGTTTTTTATACATGCTAGTAATTGGGCAGGGTGCAATTTGAAAGTGGCTTATTAAAAGAAAAACGTGCATGCAAGACAGTAAGATTTCTATAAATAAGAATATTGGAGTAAAGGTAAAATAAAGCTAGAATGCTAGGGTCCAGATAGGAACATTTAGGTGGTTGAACGCCCTCCCTATAGCCCTACAGTTGATACCCTGTTCTAGGCTTCCTGTCAACTGAAGAAAAGTAAGACACAGGTTCAGTCATGTGAGTCACATCATCTGTAAGCTAAAAGCAAACCAATTCATTTCCACGATGGAGATGAGGATTGCATTCATTTCTTGGGGCTGCCATAACAAAGTACCAGAAACTGGCTGGCTTAAAACAACAGCAATTTATTCTTTCACAATCCTGGAGGCTAAAACGCTGAAATCAAGATGTTGGCAAGACCAGGCTCTCACTGAACTCTGTGAAGGAGAATCTTTCCTTGTCCCTTTTAGCCACTGGTGGTTCCTGGCAATCCTTGGCATGTTTTGGCTTGTAGAAGCAACATCTCGCTCTCTACCTTCATATTCAGATAATGTTCTTTTTGTATGTGTCCAAATTTCCCCTTTGGTTATATTGTATTAGGGGCCCATGCTACCCCAGCGTGTCTTAATTAATTACATACGCAATGGCCCTATTTCCAAATAAAGTCACATTTTGAGGTAATGGAGGTGAGAACTTCAACATGTATTTTGGGGGGAACAAAATTCTAGCCATGACAAGGAAGAAGAAGGTCATGTGTGTAGGCTCTGGAGTCAGACTGCCTTCTTTAAATCTAAAACTTCTTAGCTGTGTGACACTGGGCAGCTTACTTAACCTCTCTGTGTCTCTGTTGTCTAATATGTAAAATGACATTCTTAAGAATATTTAACTCATGGATTTTTGTGAGAAGTAGCTGAGATAATACATGTAAAGTGATTTAAAAGCTGCTCAATGCATGGAATGCACTCTATTTTTACCACACAGGTTGGTAAAGACCAGGGGCCATCTCCAAGTTCACACTGCTAGTACATGGTGAAACTGAACCTTGAGCCTTGGGTTTCTGAGTGTAAGCAAAATGCATGTTCCTCTGTATTTCAGCTTAGTTAAATGTCTTCTATATATCAGAATAAATACATATTTTAAATGACAGGTTAAAAAGGAAGGAAGGAAGGAAAGAAGGAAGAAAGGAAGAAAGCAAGCTGGTTTTCTAAGAAAGAGGTGAATTGAAGAAAGGCAATTGAAAATATTAACATCAAAAGTAGTTGAACTATTCCTAAAAACCAGTTAACCGTCAGAATTCCCAAAAATATAAAATCTGCTCTTGAGTAAGGCTATTTTTATCTGTTTTGTCCATTAATGAATCCTTGCTACTCAGAACAATGCCTGGCACAAAGTAGGTACTCAAGCAATGTTTATTGAGCCTTGAATGTGGAAACGCTTTGCAAATGGGAGTATGCTTTAATCTAGAACTTTTGCTTTTAATAATTTCCTTTAAGGAAACAAAGCTAAGCAAAGACTTAGTTATATTAATTTGTATTGAGGGAATGTTTATAAAGCAAAAACGTTGGCAGCAGCCTAAATGCACACTAATAGGATACTGGTTAAATAAATGACAGCCCTACATCGATAAGATAGTGTATCATTTGTGGTAGAGATAACAATGGCCTCCAACGTGTCCCTGTCCTAATCCCTGGAGCCTGTGATTTTGCATATGTGATTAAAGTTAAAGACCTTGCATATGTGAAATTATCCTGGATTATGCATGTGAGCCCAATCCGATCACACGAATCTCCAAAAGTGGAGAACTCTCCCAGCTGTGATCGGAGAGGTGACGATGGATGAGAGAGTCAGGCAGATGCTACTCTGCTGGCCTTGACGATGGGGACAGGGGCTTTGAGCCAAGGAATGCAGGTGGTCTCCAGAAACTGGAAAAGCAAGGAAACAGACTCTTCTCCAGATCCTCCAAAAGGAATGCAGTCTTGCTGACACCTTTACTTTAGCCCTGTGAGAACCATAGACTTGTAGGCCACAGGAACATAACATAATAAATACATGTTGATTTCATCCATTAAGTGTGTGGTCATTTGTTACAGCAGCAACAGGAAACTCATACAACATTCAAATGCTTCCCATGAAGCATTTACACAGTGGGGCAGGAGCCTCACACTCAGATGCCTACAGTGGCCAGGCAATTGCATATAATTGCAAGCTTGGTCTAGTACAAAACAATAAATGATCAGCTTATTAAATTGATACCAAGTCTACTACACATTGTCTAGTTACTTAGCCTGTTAAGATACTATGAAAAAAGGGGTAAAAATACCATGGGCCACTAATCTCTAATCTCTGTCATAGTGGAAAACTTATTGGCATGAATGCTTACAATATATGTTTAAAGACAAATAACTGCTCTTAAAATAGCAGATGCAGTAGAATTCTTATATTTTTTAATTTGTAATTGTATTTACATAGAAAAATATCTGGACGGACATGATCTTGTATTAGTCTATTTTGTGTTGCTATAAAGGAAATACCTGAGGCTGGATAATTTATAAGGACAAGAGGTTTATTTGGCTCATGATTCTGCAGAGTGTGCAAGAAGCATGCCACCAGCATCTGCTGCTAGTGAGGGTTTCAGGGAGCTTCCAATCAAGGCGGAAGGTGAAGGCGCAGCAAGTATGTCACACGGCAAGTGCGGGAGCAAGAGAGTGAGGAGGTGGTGTCAGACTCCTTTAAATAACCAGCTTTTCACAGCAACTAATAAAGCTAGAACCCACCCATTATCAAGGGGAGGGCAGCAAACCATTTATGAGGGATGCACCCCTAGGACCCAAACACCTCCCACCAGGCTCCACCTCCAACCCTGAGGATCAAATTTCAACATAAGGTTTGGAGAGTCCAAACGTCCAAACCATATCAGATCTGATAACAGTAAAATAGCAACCATATGGGAAGGTAAGATACTTATAAATTGCAGTGTATTTTTGCTTTTCTGTATATTCTTATTTTTTTGCGATGGACATACAATTGTTTTAAAAATAGACTACAAATGATATAGAGAAAGGGGAGGTGAATTGCCCCCACCTGAGAAGGCAGGCAGTGGAACCAGCTTGCCTGACCTGAGAATCTCAATGTAAACTACATTCCAGGCTGTCATCCATTACTCCCTTCTCTCCTGGGTGCTGGTGACAATTGCCCCTGGTGCCATTTGGGCTATGCCTTATTCATCCTTCCGTGGGGCCAATTCAGTTAAAAGTGCACTGACCCAACAGAAAAGGCAGAGCTCTGGGGCTGCCTGCCTGGGGAAGCCTCCACATTGCGGCTATGAATCAGGACTAAGCAAAACTCATAAATCTCCCACCTTTTAAAATTAACAGTTCTTCAGGGTGGAGAATACGATGCATACTACCAGGTCATGCCATCTATCCCAGGGGGCTGAGAGAAGAGAATTGAAGACAGGAACCCGAATGCAATCTTTCCTGCGGCCGTTCACTGACTGCTGTGCTTCTCTCTGCCCTGCTCCCTCCTGCTCAGGACCTTCCAGAAGTTAGAACTGCTCCACTTCAGAGGCCTAGTGGAGAAAGATGTGGGGTTTTGAGGCAGACAGACCTGGGACGAAACCATAGCCCCACCCCTCACTGGTTGGTGACCTTGGGCAAGCTCTGGACTTGCCAACATTAAACTTCTTCTTCAGTAAAGAAGAGCTGGTAGTATTAACCTCCAAATTTACTGTGTGCATTAAACACACAGGAAGCATTTAACATAACTGTCCCATCATAAATACACGATATGTGATCACTTATTAATTATTGATTATGTTTATTGTCATAATTGTCTTATAGTTTGTCTCTCTGGGAGACTGTCTAGGAAATATCACTACCAGACCTTGATTGGCTTCTTGAAGGTGGCTTTTTTCCATGGTCTGTGGAAAAACTCAAATCCAAACTCAAAGTGCTTTTTGTTCTATTTTCTCAATCAGTAACATTCATAAACACAGAAGACTTCTGTGACCCGCATATATGTGGAGATTTCTCCCCACCTGAAAGCAAGCAATTAATTCTTCAGTGACATCAGCTGGGTGTCCTCCAATTCAATTCCGACACTATCTACCCAGAGATAGTGTCGGATCCCACAGGTTGAGGGCTCAGGCCCACAAGACCACTCCCCCTTTCCCACCAGTCATAAGTCATTAAGTCCAGACCTCTGAAACCAACCAGCTTCAAGTTGGGGTTCCTGCAGCCCCCTCCTTGCATTCAATTGCTTTGCTAGAGCAACTCACAGAACTCAGGGTAACACTTACTTATGTTTACTGTTTTGCTATAAAGGATATTACAAAGGATACAGATGAAGAGATGCACAGGGTGAGGTATGGGGGAAGGGGCACAGAGCTTCCATGCCCTCCCTGGGTGGGCCACCTCCAGGAACCTCCACCCCCACATGTTCATCTATCTGGGAGCTCTCCATATACCGTCATCTTGGGCCTTTTATGGAGACTGCATTGAATAGGCACAACTGACTGCTGTGTATAAATGTGATAGGACAAAGAGGGTATGATTTAATACAGAGAGACTGAGTGGGAAAACCCAGAAAGGCCTGTCTGTTCCGATTCTTCTCGGCCTCGCTGTGAAGCATTCCTTTCTCCAGGACAGTGGGCAGGACCCCTTCTGAAATTAGGGTCTTATGGCCCATGATCAGAAAGGCAGAGGAATAGTTCCCTGCCTTGAGTTGGTGGAAGGAGGAGGGGAAGGCCAGAGAGAGATATTTGTTTCCTGAGACTTGCTTCAGACACCTAAGCACCCCAGCATCATAACAAAAGACAGTAACAAGGGCCATGGGAGTTATAAGCCAAGAACTTCAGATGAAAACCTAAAATATCATACGTGGGAAGTATTGTTAAAGTTTACATATTTAATATATAATAATATTACATATAATACATAATCATCATATAATAATATTGTTTACATTTTAACATGTAATAATACATAATATTGTTTATGTATTTAACCCAGCCAAATGCCTAAAGAATATCAAGGTAGCATAGAAGGTGTATAAGCATATTGTTAATGAAGAAATTGAGACAAAGGATAAAATTAGGATAGGAAAGTAGCCTGAGCTATTGGTTCCTGCCACAAATGGTTTGTTCCCCAAAGCCTGGAAAATGGTTGCTACTGTTCTATTTCTGTATACTCACTAAAGGATGCTACAAATTCAGTTTTGAATTTATCAGTGCCAAAGCAAAGAAGGAAAGACAATAAGTTAAAAGAATCCCAGAGATCATCACATATAAACCAATGAATGAGCTGATTAGAAGAGGCATGGATTTATTTTTTCTGGTAGGGAGGCCTGAAAGAAAGTTCTCTCATTTGCTATAATGATAAGGATCCTGATATAGGAACAACATTCCTGAACAACTCAACAATAAATAAAATGTAACACTTTTTTAGTGGCACCTTTGGTAAAGAATGAAGGAATGTATGTACAAATACAATTCTTTAGAGGGGTCATGCTCATGCTCTCCTGGAATTCACCTCTCATTGAGCTGACTTCGTCCAGTAGCACAATTTAGAATATCATAAGAAATACCCGGGTTCTCCACTCTCTGGGCACATTCTCTCCAATCCATAGAGGATGGTGCTTGGAGCTAAACACAGAGTTCAAATCACAACTCATTCACTTAGAGGTTTTGTGCCTTGAAGTCACTGGACATTTTTGAGCTTCTACTTCCTCATCTTCAGAATGGAGGAGCAAATATTATAAGGTCATTTCCTTTCTGGTACTAGTATAAGGAATAAATCAAATCTTTAAAATAAAGTACAGGGGAGAGGGTTCCAAGATGGCAGACTAGAAGCAGCCTGCACCTGCTACTCTCAAGGAGAGGATAGAAAGTTGCAAGTAGATGCCCACCAATGGATGGACCTTCTTGGAGAGAGCATTACAAATCATCAGAGAAGTGATGGTAGACATTCAGAGTGAAGGAGAAGGAGACAGGGTGGTCCACTTTAGACTGGAAGGTGCCCAGGACACTTTACGCTGGGAAGTGTCCACATGTGGGAAAGGGTCAAAGGAGAGAACCCAGGTCTCCATGCTCCCCCTTTGGAAGCTGCAATCCAAACAGTGAGGGGGCCCCCACCACTGCAGGGTTTCATACTGATCAGGGAGCTGCTTGGAGACTGTATAATAATATTGCACTGGAGAACAGGCTCAGCAGGGACCTGCTAGCTTCTGTTTCCATCTTGTTGCAACTGATGTTATTCTGAGCTCTCAGGTCCAGAGCACCCAGTCAACACAGGGATCAGCTTCACTGCACCTGCTTCCACGTAGCCCCTGCTGGGCTAGGGAGGAAGCAGGGAGAGCAGACGCCTTCATGCACCCCATGACTGGGAGCTGAGTACTCCCTCCCCATCAGAGACTTTGAATAGAGCAGACACTGACACTACTGACAAGTCCCATGGTAACAGCCTCAGTGGGTTCTGCATAGAGAGAAAGCCCCAGCCACCTGGTGGCCCAGCTCCTGTGGCCCCATGTGTCACCCAACATACTATGTCCTCAAGGCATCAAGCTGCACCATGCTTGCAGTTCAGTGGTCCACCATGAACCCACCATGAGCCACCCCTCATCATGTGCCACCATTACACCTGGACGTGGGTAGAATGAATGCCCAAAGGCCTAACACCCACAGCCACTGCCTAGATAACCTCACCCACAAGCCACTGCCACCACCATGGGGAGACCTAAGCAGAGTAATCTCCCACTATGCCCACCTCCGTGGAGAGAGACTCACCCAGTACCCCACCTGAGCTTCCAGCAGTGGCCTGGGGACCAACCCACCACTCCACACAAAGAGCCCCAGCACTGGCTTGGACTGTGACAACCACAGGGGGACGGGACAATGCAGAACACTATATTACAGGCTCTTGGTGCATCTGCCCATCTCCTGCTGGATCAATCTTCTGGAATAGGACACAAATGTGCCATCTAGGAACATCTCCTTCTTCTCGCTAAGTAGGAAAGTTCCCAGCAAAGGAGAACAGGTGCACAGCAAACCTATCTACCCTGAGCTGAGAGAAGAGGATTCAGATGAGAAGGAACTAGCAAAAGGACTCTAGCAACATGAAAAAACAAGCTAGTTCAACACCCCAAGGGATCACAATTAGATCTACAGCAACAGACCTCAACCAAAAGAAAATTTTCAAGACGTCAGAAGTGGAGTTCAGGATCTGGATAGCAAATAAGATGAATGGGATTGAAGAAAAAGTTGAAAACCAACACAAAGAAGGAAAAAAAATTTTTTTCAGGACATGAATGAAAAAAATGAAAAAGTCACTAAAGGGATAGACAATACAAGAAAAGATATAACAGAACATAAAGAAATGAAAGAATCATTTAGGGAATTTCAAAATCCAACAACAACCTAGATCAAGCAGAAGAAAGAATTTCAAAGCCTGAAGACAGGCTTTTGAACTATCCCAATCAGTCAAAGATGCAGAAAAAAGAATAAAGAAGAACGACCAACCAATCAGAAATATGAGACTATGTAAAATGTAAGAATTGTAGGTATCTGTGAGGGAGAAGAAAAAGCAAAAATCTTGGAAAACCTTTTTGAGGAAATTGTTGAGGAAAACTTCCCTGATAACACCAGAGATTCAGATAGCCAGATACAAGATGATCATCAAACACTCGAAGATTTATAGCAAATAGGAAATCTCCAAGACCTAGTTATCAACCTGGCCAAGGTCAAAATGAAGGAGAAAATTCCACAAGCTGCAAGATGAAAGCAACAACTAACCTACAAAGGAAAAGCCATCAGGCTAATAACAGACTTCTCAGTGGAGACTTTACAAGCCAGAAGGGAGTGGGGCCCTATTTTTAGTTTTCTTAAACAGAAAAACTGCCAGCCAAGAATTTTGTATCTTGAAAACTAAGTTTCATTAATGATGGAGAAATAAAGCCTTTTCCAGAAAAGCAAACACTAAGGGAATTTTTCACTACTAGACCTGCCTTGTAGTAAAAACTCAAAAGTGCACTATATGTGGCACAGAACAAGTGATATCCACCAGTATAAAAACACCCAAAAGTTAAAGCTCACAGCTCTTATAAAATAGTAGCAGAAGAGGGGAAACAAAACAACAAGGTGTCATTCAACATGATGAACAGAACAGTATCCCAAATATCAATACTAACAGTGATGTGAATGGTCTTAATGCTCCACTTAAAAGACAGAGACTAGCTAAATGGATGAAAAATCATAACTGAGGTATATGCTATCTTCAAGAAACCCATCTAACTCACAAGGAATCATACAAACTAAAGTTAAAGGGATGGAAAAATATATTACATGCAAATGGAAACCAAAAGAAACCATGTATAGCCATTCTCACATCAGATAAAATAGATTTCAAATCAACAATGGTAAAAAAAAGAGACAAAGATGATCATTATATAAAGTGAGAAATTCAGTAAGAAGAAATAACAATCCTAAATATGTATGCACCCAATAGAGGACCTTCCTGGATTCATAAAACAAATTCTACTAGATGTAAGCAAAGAAATAAACAGTAACATCATAATTCCTGGGGACTTCAACACCCCACTGACAAAACTGGGCAAAGCATTGAAGAAGAAAATCAAAAAAGAAACACTTGACTTAAATTTGAGTCTAAAACAAATGGACCTAACAGGTATTTACAGAACACCAAAAACTACAGAAAGTACATTCTCCTCATTAGCACAGGGGACATTTCCCAAGATTGATCATATCCTAGGCCACAAAACATGTCTCAGCAAATTCAGAAAAAATGAAATTATACCATGTATCTTCTCAGACCACAGTGGAATAAAACTAGAAATCAATTCCAAGAGAAACTCACAAACTCACACAAAATCATGGAAATTAAACAATCTGCTGCTGATCGATCCTTGTATCAATGACTAAATTAAGATGGAAATTTAAAAATTCTTAGAACTAAATGACATGGCAACACAAGATTTCAAAATCTATGGGATACAGGAAAAGCAGTCCTAAGGGTAAAGTTCATAACCTTAAATGTTTACATGAAAAGGACAGAAAGATCACAAATTAAAAACCTAATGTCACATCCCAAGGAACAGGAAAAAGAAGAACAAACCAAGTCTAAAGCTAGCAGAGGAAAAAAAAGTAACAAAGCTCAGTGAAGAACTAAATGAAATGGAACCAAAAAATACATAAAGGATCAACAAAACAAAAAATGGTTTCTCTGCAAAGATAAACAAAATCCATCGACCTCTAGCCAGATTCATCAGAAATGAAAGAGAAATGACTCAAATGAGCTCAATCAGAAATGAAGAAGGAGACATTACAACTGATACCACAGAAATACAAAATATCATCCTTGAATATTATGAAAACCTCCATGCACACAAACTAGAAAATCTAGAGGAAATGGATAAATTTCTGGGAACACACATCCTCCCAAACCTGAATCAGGAAGAAATCCTGAACAGACCAGTAATGAGTAGCGAGATTGAGGCAGTAATAAAAAATCTCCCAACAAAACAAAGCCCCAGACTAGATGTATTCACAGCCAAATTCTACCAGACTTACAAAGAACTGGTAGCTATCCTACAGTAATTATTCCATAACATCAAGAAGGAGGGAATCCTTCCTAACTCATGCTACAAAACCAGTATCACCTTAATAACAAAGCCGAGAAAAGATACAATAAAAAACAAAAACTACAGCCCAATATCACTTGTGAACAGACATACAAAAATCCTCATCAAAATATTAGCAAACCGAGTCCAACAGCACATTAAAAAGATAATTTACCAATCAAGTGGGTTTCATCCCAGAGATGCAAGGATGGTTCAACATATGCAAATTAATAAGTGTGATTCACCACATAAACAGAAGCAAAAACAAAGGCCATGTGATCATGTCAATCGATGCAGAAAAAGCATTTGATAAATCCAGCACTCTTTCATGATCAAAACCCTCAACAAACTAGGCATAGAAGAAACATACCTCAAATTATAAAATCCATATATGACAAACCCACAATATCATACTGAGTGGGGAAAAGTTGAAAGCATTTTCCTTCAGAACTGGAACAAGACAAGGGTGCCCATTGTCACTACTTCTATTCAGCATAGTAGTAGAAGTCCTAGCCAGTGAAATCAGGCAAGAGAAAGAAATAAAGGGCATCAAAATTGGGTAAGAGGAGGTCAAACTCTCCCTCTTGCTGATGATGTGATCTTGTACCTAGAAAACCCTATAGACTCCACCAAAAGACTCCTGGAATTGATAAATAAATTCAGCAAAATTTCATGTTACAAAATCAATGTACACAAATCAGTAGCATTTCTATATACTAATAACAGTCAAGCTGAGAGTCAAATCAAGGACTCAATACCATTTACAATAGCTACAAAGAAAATAAAATACTTAGGCATACACATAACAAAGGAGGTGAAAAATCTCTGCAAGTAGAAATGCAAAACCCTAATGAAAGTAATTGCAGATTACACAAAGAAATGTAAAAACATGCTGTGTTCATGGGTTGGTAGAATCAACATTGTTAAAATGTCCATACTGCCAAAGTGATTTACAGATTCAAAGCAGTTCCCATCCAAATACCAACACTTTATTTCACAAATCTAGAAAAAATAATTCTAAGCTTTATAGAGAACTAAAAAAGAACATGAATAGCCAAAGCAATTTTAAGCAAAAACAACAAATATGGAGGCATCACATTACCTGACTTCAAATTATACTACAAAGCTATAGTAACCAAAACAGCATGGTACTGATAAAAAAAAATAGAGATATAGACCAATGAAACACAATAGAGAACCAGAAATAAAACCATCTATCTACAACCAACTGATCTTCAACAAAGTAGACAACATCATACAATGGGGAAAGGAAGCCCTATTCAACAAATGGTGCTGGGAAAATTAGATAGCCACATGCTGAAGAGTGAAATAGGACCCCTATCTCTCACCGTATACAAAAATTAATTCAAACAGATTAAAGACTTAAATGTAAGACATGAAACCATAACAATTCTAGAAGAAAATGCAGGAAAAACTTGCTAGACATAGGCAAAGAATTTATGAATAAGGCCACAAAGGCAAATACAGTAACATCAAAAATAAACAAATGAGATTTAATTAAATTAAAAATCTTCTGCACAGGAAAGGAAACAATCAACAGAGTAAACAGGCGACTTACAGAATGGCAGAAAATATTCGCAAACTATACATCTGACAAAGGACTAATATCCAGAATCTATAAAGAACTCAAACAAATCAGCAAGAAAAAAGCAAACGACCCCTTCAGAAAATGGGCAAAAGATATGAACAGAATTTTTTCAGAAGAAGATAGAAAAATAGTCATTAAACACATGAAAAAAATGTTCAATATCACTAATTATCAGGGAAATTGAAACTAAAACCATAACAGGATACCACCTTATCCTCATCAGAATGGCCATTACAAAAAGTCAAAAAACAACAAATGCTGGCAGGGATGCAGAGAGAAAGGAATGCTTATATAATTTTGGTGTGACTGCAAACTAGTACAACCCCTATGGAGAACAGTATGGGGTTTCCTCAAAGGACTAAAAGTAGACCTACCATTCTATCCAGCAATCCCACTACTGGGTATCTACCCAATAAGATACAAAATCATTTTATCAAAAAGACTCCTGCACTTGGATGTTTATCACGGGACAATTCATGATTGCAAATATATGGAATCAATCTAATCATCCATCAGTTCACAACTGGGCAAAGAAAATGTGGTCTATGTACACCATGGTACCTAAGTGAAGCATCAGAGGAATGAAAAAACAAACACCACAAGTCACTAATAAGTGGAAGCTAAATGATGGGTATATATGAGCACAAAAAGAGGAAAAGGACATGGGAATCTAAGAAGGAGAGAGAGTGGGAGGGGAGCGAGGTATAAAACTTATCTGTCAGGTGAAATGAACACTGTCCTGGAGATTGGCACACTGAAAGTCCTGACTACAAGCATTATACAGTTTATCCATCTAACAAAAACATTAGTATCCCTTAATATTTTGAAAAGAAAAATAAAGTACAGAATACATAGCAGTTGTTCAGTAAATGACAGGTCTATCTCCCAAATGTCCCCAACTTTTCCAGTCATTAAAAAAAGTCATTAGAAATTAGCATGAAACTACTTCATAGAGTTTCAGGAAATGCCAAGTAAGACTAAAAAGATAAAAATTCTCAGATCTTGGGAAACACTGAAGCTAGTCATTGTGAGGCTTCATTCTCCCAACACAGACACTTCCTTTGACTTATTTAACCCCATCTTGCCTCTGTTTCATTATTTGCATAACAGAGACAATAATAGTACTTATGCCTTAGGCTTGTTGCAAAAGTGAATTGGATCTTGACTCTTCAAAATTTAGTTGCTGCTGGATATGAGAATTCCCTCCTTGAGAGAGCTCTCCTGAAATTCTAGAGAGTGCAAAATTAAGCAGATTTCTGATATGACATGGCAGAATAGAGACCACATTGCATCAGGAAATGATACAGGATTGAAAATAATGGGATGTCAGAAATGCACATTGTCAGCAAATGTATGAATAAATTATTCAGTTTCAAGGTATCATATTATTCCACAAATTGTAGCGATGTTTTGGTGATTTTGCAGATGACTTTGTTAATATGTTAGAAACTTTCATATTTTATAGCACAGTATGTTTCAGTTTACAGAATGACTTCTTTATCTTGGCACAGGAAGCTAAGTAGGTCATTGAAATTTTGCTAGCAAGCGTGGAAGCAGCACTAACCCATCACCACTATATGATAAGACCCTACGAACTGTGCCCGCCACTGGCAAAGAGCCTTTCCCAGATTCTGCATTTTTTATCAGTGAAAACTGCTGAACACACTCGTTTGTCATTCAACACACCATTATTGAATAAAGGTTATGTACCAGACACGACTGTGGATCTAGGGGATGCAGACTTTAATAAGGCTAATTTCTGCCTTTGAGGGTTGTAACTTCCAGTGTGGGAGGCCTCGGTAGTAGATCATTTCAATCCACGGACAATTTTACCGCACTAACTGCCTGTTTTTTTCTGGGACTCGTGGCTGATCAGGCGACTACGGATGGCACATTCTTTTTTTCTTTTATAATTATTCACCCTCTAGAATATAATCCCCATGACAGCAGGAATTTTGTTTCTTTCCATCAGCATTCCACTTAGAGGTGACTCAAAATCTGTTAAATGAACTCGTGTGCCAATCACAACCTGCACTTCTCTTAACAATATTGTGAGACTGGGGTCATTTGAGCCTCTGAGAGGACATAGGCCAAAGCCTATACAGGCAACGAGCGCTGGACCTGGGATCCAAACCAGGTCTGTTGGGCTCCCTGAGTTGGAAGGTATTGCGAGGTGTTCTTGTTTTTAAGAGGAAGTTGTGAAGATTTCCAACAGGGTCTTTAGACCCAGAACTGAACAAAGCAAGTTTGCCCCAGTGCCTGACGCCTCCCTCCAGTGAATGGCATCACCGTCACCAAGTTTACTTAGTCAGGAAGCCGGGAATGAGCCTCAACCCGTTTCTCTCCCCTTATCCCAGCCACCCACTAGATCCTGCTGATTCTGTATCTAAATATCTCTCATACCAGTCTCCCTGCTCTGTGTCCATCTGCCTGGTGTGGTCCGACCTGCTATCACCTTTGATTAGGACCATCCCATATAGCTTCCAGCTGTTCTCTCCCCTTCCAATCTCTCTCCCTCCAAGCCATTCCACAAGCCCAGTATTTAAAAGCATGAATCGAATCCTGCTCTTCTCGCTTGAGCCCTCCTGTGGCTCCTGTCATCTGCAGGAGAAAGTAAGGAGAGTTTTACCTATAAAACGAAGCCCTTTGTGATGCAAACCCTGCTGTCTTCTTCTGATCCTCTCCAGGCTTTATCCCAGTCCAGACTGTCCTATATTAGAGTCACTTGGACTTGCTTTCAGTTCCGAACATGTCCAAATGGCCCATGCTGCCAAGCCCTTGCTTGACATTCTTTCCACTTGAAATGTGTTTCCCCACCTGTCCACCCAGAGACTACCCAATGCAGCTGGTGACTCATACAGATCCAGGGCCAGTCTTCCTGAGTCCCCCACTTCCACACCCAGCTGTTTGTGTGACATTGGGCAGTTCACTTTACCTTTTGTGCCTTAGTTTCTCTATCTAAGACAAACTAAGAAAGGAGATAATAGTTATATAGTACAGTAGGTACTATATCTATGGTTCTCAGAGTGTGGTGTCTGGACCAGCAGCATCACCATCAGGAACTTGTTACAAATGCAAATTCTCCAGCCCCTCCCAAGACCTACTAAATCAGTCACTCTGGGAATGGAGTCCAGCAGGCTGTGTTTTAACAAGCCCTCTGAGTGTTTCTGACTGTGCCTAAGGTCTTAGAACCACTGCACTCTGTAGTACATGTTAGCCACTGATATTGATGTCAGCATCAGTATATATGTTAGTATTGGTATCAGTGTATGAGTATCCATATTAGTTATCGCTGTAAATGTTATTGTCTGTGTTTCATGGTGCAGGTGTTTTCTGGGATATATACCTACTAGTTAAGCTGCTGGTTAGTGGATTGTGATAAAATTGTGAGTTGAAATTGACAGGTCAATTCCCGATTGTTTGCCAAAGTGTCTGTAAAATGTATACTCCCTCAAGAAGTGTGTAAGACTTCTGCTGATCTGCATCCTCAACACTTGATAATGAAAGACTTTTTAAATTTTGTCAATCTGGTAAGTGTGAAATTATATATCTTTGTGTTTTTAATTTATATGTATTTGGTGAATTATGACACTAAGCATCTTTTCAAATATGGCCATTTCCTCATCTGACAAATATGTGTTCATACCTGTCACAACTTTTTTACTTTCTTTCTTATTTATTTATATATCAGATTCATATTAAAAAAATTTATGTGATGCAAAGTTTAAATTAATAAATGTATATAAATTGCTTAGAATGGGGAATACGATCAACACAGTTTGTCTTGGTCATTTTTAAGATTAATAATATCTAGTACTCTAGATTTGAAAATGGGTCATTTTTATTATTAATAGTTTTCATATCATATGCCTACATCATGAATGTTTTTATCTGGATCTGTTGATATGACCATATTTTTCTTTTTTAATACCATTAATATAATTAAGCACAATAATAAATTATCTCATGTTGAAGTAATCTTGAATTTCTGCAATAAATCTTATTTGGTCATGGCATATTTTTATATAATGCTGTATGCAGTTTGTTAACATTTACTTAGCATTATGTAAAGCCAGTAGGGTCAGGCATTTTTTGAGGAAATATTATGTATTGATTTATTTTTAAAACTATAGGATTATTTTTAGTATTTTTAAATTATTTTATGTTTATAAACAATGAGATGATTGAAACTTTTTTTACTTCTTTAGCTAGTTTTAGAAATTTATATATATACACACATACATGACACATACGTGTACATCTATGCATATATACATACACATATATCCATTTATTAGAAATTTGTTTGTTACCTAAATTTTCAAATTTACTAAGATAAATGTTTCCCTGCTATTCTCTAATACTCAATATCCACCGATAATTTTATTCACCGGTGCATCGATATAGTTCTAGATTCTTTTTCAATACTAATTTTTCTTACTAGTATTTTAAATTATGCTTTCCCTCTCTCTCTCTCTTTTTTTTCCTCTTAATCTTACCAGAAGATTTTCTTAATTTTCAGTTTTTTCAGAGTGACAATATTTGTTTTGGTGAATTTCTAGTCATTAATTTGGATTCTTACATTTTTCATTTCCTTCCTTCATCTCTTCCTTTTATTACAACTTCTAAATTTGGAAATTTTCCACATTTTTTCTTTTTTGAGATAACTACTTAAGGCTATATATTAATATTTCCTCCTGAGTACTATTTTAGACACATTCAACAAGAATATATTTTATATTTAAATTCTAAGTGTTTTCTAATTTTTATTATATCATTTGTATTTAATATACATTGTAAAGCATGTGAGTGTGTGTGTGTGTGTGTGTTGTAAGCTACTAAATGTAGGGGTTTAAACTCATGGCGATTGAGTGGCAAAAGTCAGAGTGGTGTGAGGCAGGGACCCAGAACGAGACTGCCGGCATTTCAGCCTTAACTCTGCCACTTCTCAGCCACATAACCTTTGGCAGACGTTCTCAGCTTCTCGCTGCTGGCCCCAGTTTCATTATCCACAAAATAGTTGTCTTGAGGTCTCAATAAGTGTATGCACTGTGCTTAGCATAGTGTTGGACTAGTATATTTTTACTTATTTTGTGTGGTCAAAAAATGTTGCCTGTACAATGGTTATTCTTTGAAATTGAGGAGACTACTTGCTTTATACTTTAGTAGAACATGATTAGTTTTCATGAATGTTTCTTGTGTGTTTATAAATTATCTAATATCCCTTTCTTCCCAAACCCAAGGGTTTATCCACTGCACATTTAGCCCATTCAAATTCAGGCTCTAGGTCACCAAGCGTCTGTGCAGAGTCTTTCTCCACATTGTTAGGTCAATGCAGATGGAAAAGCTCACTCTACCACTAGACACACAATTTCTTATCACTGTTGCCCACTAGAGATCGATTCCTTCACTCTGATGTCAACTCATCCATGCATTTTAAATATTTATTATATTTTATCAAGCATTTTTTAGGTGTGGTATATTGGGAGGGGCTTCTATGAACAAAGGCAACATACTGACCAAAATGTGGGAGAAAAGAGAACTCACTGACTAGCTGTGGTCGTGGAGACCCTACTTCTTTCCTTGAGTCTTTGGCCTTATTAATAACATTCTCTAATCCACTGCTTTCTCATCTGAAAACTGAGTATAATATGTGAATTGCTGTGACAAATCAAAGAGTACTGTAAAAAGATCAACGTAACTCCTGACACATAACAAATATTCCATTAGATAAAAATAATACCTAGCATAGTGAAGTGGCCCATTGCTTGTTGATTTGAGCCAAGATCAGGAAGAGTACATCCTTATTGTCCACATATATCAGCTTTGGACTTCAGTACATGGGGGGAAAAAAGGAGGGAAGGAGGGAAGAAGGAAAGGTTGGTAGAAGAAAAAGGAGGAAGACAATTAAAGAAAATTATTAATTCAGCTCCAGAACTGGATATGGTCCCAATTCTCACCAAAGAAACTGACTCAATGTGGTAGATTAGGAAACTATGGAGTAGGCACTGAACATGGATTATTCAGTATCACTTAATTAGTGAGACTTGACCTATTAGTCTACATCTCAGTTCACCTGTGCTGCTGTAACAAAATACTTGAGACTGGGTAATTTGTAGGGAACATAAGTTTATTTCTTTCAGTGCGGGAGGCTGGAAAGTTCAAGATCAAGGAAACTGCAGAATAGGTGTTTGGTGAGGGCTTCTCTCTGCTTCCAAGGTGGTGCCCCTTGTTGCATCCTCCAGAAGAGAGGAATGTTGTGTCCCCACATGGCAGAAGGGACAGAGGGGCAAACTCCCTCCCTCAAGTCCTTTTTTGAGGGCACCTAATCCCATTCATAAGGGTGGAATCCTCATGACTCAATCACCTCCTAAAGGACACAACTCTTAATACTATTGCATTGGAGATTAAGTTTCAACATGAATTTTGGAGAGAAAAAAATTCAAATTATAGAAGTCTACAATAGGATCTGCAATTGTTCTATGCAACCTCTGGCCATTCCAAGAATTACAGGAATCGTAATAGATAATATCTAATGATTATTATAATATTTTGCCTCAGTTATTGTATTAAGTACTGAAAAATACTATCTTTTTTAGTATTCAAGACTAACCTAAGTGGTTGGTGCTATTATTTCCATTTTACAGATGAGAAAACTGAGACAATAAGAGGTTAAGTAATTTTCCCATGGTCACCCAGCTAGTAAGTGACAGAACCAGGGTTTGAACCCAGAAAGTTGACCTCCACATTTCACGCTCTAACCTATTGCACCCACGTTTTACAGCTGAGAAATAGTAAAGTCAGTGTTTGAGCCCAGATAGCTTTTCTCCAGAGCACACACTTAACCACTACCCTGAATTACTAATGAGAATCTAACCAAACACCTCTTTAACAATAATTGAACTTGATGATTTCATGTATGCAGTTTTATGCATTTCATATGCAAGTAGAATACTGAAAATTTAAAAATTAATAGTAGCCACAATTTACTGAGCACATGCTAGTTGCCAAAAATTTTGCTGAGACCTTAACTTCTCTGAGGTTCAGTTTTCTCATCTATAAGTTTAAAATAGATTCTAGTTCGCAATGAGTTATGAAATTTAAAAAGGATGACTAATTTTGCATAATGAAATAATGCTAGGAAATCAGAAATCTAGTGTCCAATCTAGAATGTCTGACGCCAAATCCCATTACAACAATCACTACACTCTATTGCCAGGTAGTTCCCTTTAACAGCGTAAGAAAATGAGGATTAAGAAGTAAAATGTTTTTCCATAATTCACAATATAGTATAAATAATTGTATTAGAATTAGGTCTAACCTTGGGAACCACAATTGCCACCTTTTTTTCACTACACCAGAGACTCCCAGGACCAAAAATAAAAAAAAAAAAAATTCATGGAAGAAAGTAGGCATAAGGCAAAAATATTGGCCAGAAAGAATATTAGAATCAGAATCATGAGGTGGATAGAAAAAGGAAACTAGACGATGAGAGAAGAGATCAGGATCCTTACAACTTGACCTTCCCCACATCAAATGTGGTAGGTGATGTTCTGGTCTGAATGTTTATGCCCCCCAAAATTCATACACTGGATTTTGACCCCCACAGGGGTGGCATTAAAAGGTGGGACCTTTTGGGAGGTGATTAGGTCATGAGGGCTCTTCACTCATGAATAAGGTTAATGCCCTTTAAGAGACCCTGGAGAACTAGCTAGCCCCTCATACCATGTGTGGATACAGGGAGAGGGCTTCATCTGTGAACTAGGAAGGGAGCCCTCACCACACACCTAATTTACTGGAGCCTTGATCTTGGTCTTCCCAGCTTCCAGAACTGTGAGAAATAAACGTTTGCTGTTTATAAGCTACCCAGGTTATGGTATTTTTTTTTATAACAGCCCAAACAAACTAAGAAAGCCAGCCTATTACAATGGCTCCCAAGGACTCCCATCTCATGATATTCAAGGCCTCCTGCATCAGGGCTAGACCTTGTCACCCATGTCTAATGAATAGAACCTGACAAAAGTGATAAATGTAACTTCCATGATTTAGGCTATAAAAGACAGACTTCTGTCTTGCTAGAATTCTTTCTTTTGCTGGTCATCTTTCTCTCTTACTTTGTCACTTGCTAATTTTAATAAAGTGAGTTTTCAAGTTGTGAAGTGCTCTGCACAACATGAAAGAGGGTGAAATGGTGAGGAAGCGAGGAAGGCCCCTGGCCAACAGCTCGTGAGGAATTAAATTCTGCCAATAACCACCTGAGTGAGTTTGGAAGTGGGTCCTTCTCCACTTGCTCCTTCAAGTGAGACTGCAGCCTCTGCCAACCCCAGAGTGTTGCCTTATAAGAGATTCTGAGTACGGCCTTATAAGACACTTTGAAGCAGAAGACCCCACTAATCCCTGGATCTCTGTCCCACAAAAACCAGGAGATAATACATTTGTGCTGTTTTAAGCCACTGCATTTTGGGGTAGTTTTCTACATTAAGTTTTTAGATACTTGCTAGGTACAATTCTTGAGCTTTCCAGAACCAGCTACTCATCGTGCTTTGCTTCTTACCACTTACCCAAAGCATGTTGCAGCTCATGCTTCTCTGTATTGTTCAGCCAACTCAGCTCCATATCTGGTCTGGCAGGCATCATCCTAACAGTGTCATACTCACTTTTAAGCATACCTAATTTTGCACATGGATGTATATTGGTTGGCATAACTGTGAAAGTTTTGTATTATACCAAGTGATAGTTACTGTCTCAGACCCTCCCCCTAATTAGAGAGGCCCTCCATGAGCAACCCTTGGCTGACTGATGTGTCCCAAGACTCATCTGCCTAGGGATGTAGCGGGCAGAACCTTTTCACAAGCTCTAGGGGGACGCAAGTTGGCTTTTAGAGTGTCAGAGTTTTCTGTGATTCCTCCCAGTTCCACGCAGTCTTCCTAAGATCCTTGGGGATGCTCAAGCACTTCTCTTCCTAATGAAAGTATTAACAGCTCACTCACCAGTTTCCTCCTGGGCCATTATCTCATTTATCTATTCTAGATTCCCAATGTCTTAACCCAACTTATAATCACTTGCTGCTGCAGCTTGAAATGAGGTTTCTTGACAGGCTTCGTTTAAAAGAAGCAGCTCATATTTTTAGAAAACTATATATTACTAACCATCATCATCATCATTAATAGATATTATTCACTAAGAGTCTTTTATGACTCAGTGACTCCGAAGAGTTTTTTCTAAACGTTAAGCCTTGTAATTATCCTTTCTTCACAAATGAGGGGACTGAGACTCAGAAAGGTTTCCACTTGCTCTGACAGCACGTGGCTAATTAGAGTTGATGCAGAAGCTCATGTCTGATTCTCAGACCTGGGCCCTTTGTGTTCCAGGGCTGGCAAAAGAGAAGGAAATATACCCTCACGCATGATTAAAAACATTCTAAAACTCACTCTTATTTTACCTTTTAAGGTCACCTCACCACCCATTTTTCTAGATTTTTCTAGAGAAATTCTCTCTGTCAGTGATTTGGTTCTTCCTTGTAATGCCTTCTAAAATGATAACTATTAACTACAAAAATGACCCATTCAATTCAACTGCAGACCTGGCACTTCTTCATGGTAGAAGTGGCCCATAGAAATGTTCCTAAGCAGTTAAAAGAGGCCTCCTGGAATAAGGGTTTTGCTGAACCAATGGAAATCTAAAAAATCAAAGCCACAGTGGAAACAGCCTATAATTAATACTGTTCATTTATTGGCACATTGGCTTATTGAAAGCAACAATGAAATAAAAGTTGGAAACATCTTCCATCATGAGAAGGCCTGACATATGAGATCATCTCCAGCAGTTCCTAAAATATCACTCAATGTGGCAACTGGGCACCAGTGAGAAATGAAGTCATCAGTTTCTTTTTACTTCCCCCTGAGGTCATGTGCTCCCATAACACTCTGTGCACACCTTTATTTCCATACTCACCGGTGTCTCGCACCTGATGGCTCATCTGCCCGCACCACACTCACTGTGAGCTCCTTAAGGACAGTGACCACGTCTGACACTTCTCTAAACTGCCAACAGTGCCTGACAAGCAGCAGTCCAGAAATCCAGAAATACTTCTTGAATAAATGCTTAAGTAACTTAGTAAGTGTACAGATACATGAATGAACAGGTAAATAGCCATTTAAAATGTAAATTTTTCTTAAAAAATAAATTAAAAATAACTAGTGAGTATAGTACAAATTTTCAGACACTGCTTATTAATTCTACCTCACTTAGTACTCACCATTGCCCTCTGACATAGGTACTATTATTAATCCCACCTTAGAAATAAGCATCTGAAACTCAGAGGTCACCCTTTTTGCGCAAGGTCACATGGACATTTAATATCTGAGCTGGGTTTGAAAGCCAGCCAGAGCTTGAGCTATTTTGCTACCATGGGAGATGGCCTAATGGTTTATTATTCCCAAGAAAACTGAGGTTGCCTAAGTTTTCAAAGAGGTTGTCTAAGATTTCAGGCAAGCAAATCTGTTGTTTTTGTGCTTTTATGTATATCGTATCATCTCATCCTGATAACAGAATATGGTTAGGGAAAGCTTTAGGCTGAGTGAGAGTTCAGATTTTTCTGCCTCAAAGTCCTTTTCCAAAGAAAGGACCACAAAGTTATGGTCAAACTGAGGGAAGACAGAATAAATGAGGGGAATCAATATTCATTTAATATCACATTTTAAAAAATTTCTCACAATAACCCTGTGAAATCCTTTTTATATCCTTTTACCTAATTCAGAATTGAGGTTCAAAGACATTAGGGAATGGCCGTAAGGTCACACAGATAATAAGCAGCAGAGTAGGAACTGAACACAACCTTGTGACTCCAAAACCCCTACTTTTTTCTCCATGGCAGCATGCTTTTTTCTCCAAAATGTAGCTTAAAATTGTCCTTTTATTCATGTGTGCATTTGAGTGAAAAGGATCTACCATAACCAAGCCAAAAATAAACAGTAAAAATAAACCCATGGTGAGTTTATTTGACTCACGTTACAGGATGAATCACCATAAAAGATAAAAGGCAAAAGCAGAGAGAGAAACTGACCTGTGCCTCTGATTCGCTTCCTACCAGCCTCAGGTACTGAGGAGCCCTTGTGGAATTCCCCTTTGGAGTTCAGAGTTTTGCAGGTTGTACAACCACAAGGAGGGCACCTGTCTCTGCAAGCGCTTCTTTCTTTCTTTCTTTCAAAAATTTTTTATAAGCTCTTGTTACATGCTTCAGTTATTTCAAGTTTTCTGATGGCTTTGGGACCAAAATAGCCTATTCTGAAAGACACAGTGAGAGAAGCAACTTACTGGGACGTACAGCAGACAGTGAATCTGATGTGCCTTGGGGTCTGAATGTCACCTTCAACATTCCTGCTCTTGATCTGAGTTTGGAGTATGAATGTTTTTCTTTTTCTGAGACTTGTATATAGTCCCTTTGTTAGGATTAAAACATACATCAAATCACATCTGTGAATTTGATTTGGGAGAGATAGTCTTTCTGTCATGTACAAAATACATGACCTTGTACAAGTGATTCAACCTCTCTGTGCCTGTATGCCTCACCTGTAAATCGGGATCGATGACAGAAAGTCAGAGGTTATTCTGGGTATTAACAGGCTAATACCTAGCACAACACTTGGTACCAACTTGGCACTTAATCAGTGATGTTCTTTGCATCCTATATTGTTTTATGGATGAGCCCCAACTGTAGATTTAATAAATCCTAGAAAGCACTACTTACTTGTGACTTTCATAAAATAATACACAAATTGCAAATGTTACCTTCCATGTATCTGTTTGGTTGGGTTTGCCATATTTGGTGGAAATTAATTATTGAGCAACTGAACTTAATGAAAATGAAACTCTCAAATTTAATTGGATCATGGTATCTAAAGCAAAGAAAAGGAGAAATTCTATCATTGCATTAAGATTTGAAATGCCATGCAAATGATAATGACTGTAATGATTTTATTATCGGTGATAATCATGGTAATAGTTAATAGTTAATAGCAGGAGAAGAGCAGGAGAAGTCTCATTGTTGAGACTATTCCACATGTTACAAACTGTTCTAGTCATTGGTGCAGGCTAATTTTCAAAATAATGTTGAGGTGTAAGTATTTTAAGCACTAGCTGATGGCAATTGTGAGCTTTTTTTCATAGGATCATTGAAATAAGAGAGAAACAAACTACGTCAAAACAAAAGCAGGAAACAGTAACTTTTAAGCAGAACAGCATTAACAGTATCCATATTAGTGAAATAATGATGATAATAATCACAAGAATAATAATACTGATAATAATAGTAATAATCATTGTCAATAATGTAGACCAGGCACCGAGTTAAGTGATCTACATAAATTGTAATATTTTAAATTTATGGTCTGGATATTCCAACTACACAGAAATTGTACCTGAGTGTGATCCAGGGAAGAAGACACTAAATGTGAGATCTCACAAATTTTAGACAGCAGGGGATACTCCAGGCTGTGGGGCCAGGACGGGGACCATGCTTTGTGCTCGCCAAGCAGCAATTACATTACTAACTCAGCCTCCCCACTCTCTTAGTTTGGTTTCCCCTCAAAGCAGAGCTTGAGACAAGAATTTGGGTGCAGATTGTTTCTTTGGAAAGTGACTCCAAAATCAGAAGTGAAGGAGTGCTAGGAGTGAGGTAATAAAATTAGAAAAGTAAATGAAATGTGAATTTTCAAAGTGTTTACTGGTATCAGAAATTGGCTTCATTTGCACTGGGGCCTCATAGAATCCTTTAAGAATAGTCCCTTCAAAGATGAGAAGTTGCAACATTTATCCATCAACTCTCATGTCCCAGTGGTTGGGGGATCCCACAGGAGCAATACTTTCTTGAACTTCTGGGGTGCCCTGAATGTGGGCTGAGATGGCATCAGAAAAGCCCCAAGGCAGAAAAGCAAGAAATGCGGAAGCTCCTGCTGTAGGTGGGACGTCTGTAGCACGCGTGGAGCCACCCAATAGCGCTGTATGAAGTCAGAGGAAATAGGACACAGAGCATCACCAGCATCTGCTACCTCTTGCATACTCAGCTCTGATCATACCCGTATGAAGTCCATTCTGCCACTGACTCTTCAAGGTGGCAGCCAGAAATAATCTCTAAGACAGTCCTGAGGGTTAGTGAGACAAGCTATGGTATTATGCCACTGCAGGTGTTCCTGAGGCTGAAACTAAAATTCATCATTTCCCTCCTCCATCATCCATCTTGTACTTTCCTCACCTTTAGCCAGCAGCACTTGAGCTAGTCATGTTGGGGTGATCCAGACCACCCTCCACATCAAATCTGGCCCTTGCTGGGCAAGTCCACTGCACCGGACTGGTTCCTGTTATCAGCAGGCGTGGCAGCAACAAAGCATGACTCCCGAATCTTGAGAGGACCTCCCTGCTCCCATTACATAGTGGCAACCTCACTTCCCCAAGGAGATCAGAGTAGTTACCCAAATCAGTATGATAACCTTTTTGCCTGGATGTCCACTGGTACAAAGAGTCCCAGGTGAGCAGGTGGCAGCCACATCTGCAGGGCTGGTGGCCCCTTACTCTGGTCCCTGGTTGTGGAAGGAAGTACAACGTCAGCAAGTGGTTCAGTAAGAGTCAGGATGAGAGGGGAAAGTTCTGCTTTCACCTGTGAATTTTTCCTAGGCCTATGTATTCTGTCTATTGGGAACATTTCGCCATACACAAATCATTATTTCCAAGCACATAGCATATTGTGAAGGAGGGCACCGTAACATGTGAGATATTGTCCCCAAGTGGTGCTTTAGATCAGTCTTTTATAGGCCTCTCTGACATTCGACAGTGCTGGCTGCTTCTAAGGATGTGGTAGGATCAGCAGATTTCTTTTATGAGTAGATGATTGCACATTCTTTTTTTTTAATTTCAAAATATTAAGGGGGTAAAGATGTTTTGTTACATGAATACACGGCATAATGCTTGAAGTCAGGGCTTTCAGTGTGCCTGTCACCAGGACAGTGTTCATCGTACCCAATAGGTAAGTTTTTGTCCCTCACCCCCTTCCCACCCTCCTCTTTGTTTTCCAACGTCCATTACGTCTCTTTGTGCTATGTGTGCCCATCATTTAGCTCCCACTTATCAGTGACAGCATGTGGTGTGTTTTCCCATTCCTGAGACTCTTCATTTAGGACAATGGCCTCCAGTTCCACCCAAGTTGCTGCAAAAGACATTATTTCATTCCTTTATATGTTTGAGTAGTACTCCATGGTGTGTGTGTGTGTGTGTGTGTGTATACAGATTTCCTTTATCCACTCAGCAAATGAAAGGCACTTATGTTGATTCCACATCTTTGCAATTGTGAATTGTGTTGTGATAAACATTCACGTACAGGTGTCTTTTTGATAAAATGATTCCTTTTCCTTTGGGTAGATACCCAGTAGTGGGATTGCTGGATAGAATGGTGGGTCTACGTTTAGCTCTTTGAGAAATCTCCATGCTGTTCTCCGTAGGGATTGTACTAGTTTGCAGTCCCACTGACAGAGTATAAACATTCCTTTTTCTCTGCATCCATGATAGCATCTGTTGTTTTTTGGCTTTTAATAATGGCCATTCTGACAATGGTAAGGGTAGTATAGCATTGTGGTTTTAGTTTGCATTTCCCTGATGATTAGCGATGTTGAACATTTTGAATGAAATGAATCCCTTGGGTTGTGCTAATTTGATGCATAAATCTGGGTTTGTTAATCAGGTACTCTGTACACCCTTGAATGTTGCTGCTGGCAGAGATACTGAAGTTGGGGAAGGCAAACATGTATTAGGGATAGGTATCTGTTCCAGTAAAGACAAATTGCTTTCTAGCCAGCCATTGTCCCCAGCATAACCTGGCTGCCACGTGGCACACTTGACTGCTCAAGGGGTAGAGTCATATTGAGTACTGAGGGCCATCTGTGCTGCTGAAAGTTTGGGCACATTGTAGCAGGAGAACCTAGGCTAAGCATGCTAAGAATCCAGAGCCATGCTGGTAGATGCAAAGTATAACTTGTGCCCTGCCACCATGGCTATACCAATCATGGGCCTGTTGTCCAAGCACTGTGTGGCTGAGGACACAGGGACTTGCTGCCATTCACTGCAAGAGTCATCACGCTTATCTGGCTATTCAGTGGTTCTTCTGAAGTGGATGTTTTCTGGTGGGCAGTAGCATGAGACACAAACATCCTTTGTTCCTATTTCTGTGTGCCCATCTACATGTGTCTTTTGAAGAACTTTTTGGCTCTAATTTTTAAATTTTCTCCTTCCAGGTCCCTACTCAATTAGCAAAGCCATTTATCACTGTTGAGGAACCCACTTTTAATCTTATAGCTGAGCCACTTCTTTTCCTACATGAATTTGTAGAAATACAACTTTTTGGATATGCCTCTTTGGGACAAAAAACATTCCATCCTAAAACAACAATAAATTCACCAAACAATCCCATCTTGAAAGTTTCATGGCTGCCAATAGCCACCCTCTGCCTTGCTCTGTGCCTATTACTCCTCCTGTCCTCCACCCCATCCTCATGTGGCCATGTGGCAAGTACACTGTGTCCTCTTTTCTCTCCAGGCTTTATCAATGACAGTTATAGGTAACATTTGTTTGTTTTTTATTTTCTCTTTTGCCACCATGCAATCAAATTCCATTACTATTTTGGAGTGAATTTGCCAGTGGGAATTATATTTATGAGGGATAATTTCCACCTCTTGCTATAGAAGCAGAAGCAAGTGAGATTCTTATGGCATGTCAGCAGCATCGTGACTTAGTCATAACCAATCTGGGTGTTCTACCAGTGTCTAAATATTGATTTGTTAGTGCAAAGAGGCATAGACTATGCAGAACTTATTTTTTGTGTTTCATCAAAGGGACACAGCAGAGTTGAGGTGGCAGCACCAGTGGCAACATTACAACCAGACTGTCTTGTAGTCATGACCTTGACTCTGGTTTCTGCTGCAAGGTCCCTTTGGTTCCTGGCAATTCACCAAGCCTGGTTCTCCATTATTCCTTGATTCTGTCAGTAAGTACCTATACTTTTAATATGTTCCTTTTCTATCTACATTAGAGACTATTTTATTCTCTTCTTCACCACTGAAACCTTGACTAAAACAATGTCCAACCCAATTTTATTCAGACACAAATGAATCCACCAAATTGGGAAGAAAGATAGATATGAATGAGTTATAGAAACCATCACAATTTATTGGAAAGGAGATAAGATTCTGAATCAAGAGATAATAATAAAGATAATATGCATCAATAATACCTCTACTAGTATATGGCTCTAAAATTATTCTTAAGTCTTTTAATTCTACTATTCTATATCTTGCTCTGCCTCTTACTAATTATGTAGCTTGCTGGTAAATGTTTCACAACCATTGCTTCAGAAAAGAAAACAACATGATTTGTAGCATTTTGCCAATTTCCATGGTGAAAATACTCCCATGATAAGCAATGTCAAGGTAACAATTTAACATCCCTGCAGGTGGGGTTAGGAGATGCCCAAAACTGGCTCTCATGAACTGACATGAGTCAGTTCCTGCACAACTCTTCGTTTGACCTTGATGAAATCAATTTCCTCAGAGTCAGGTTCTACCCTCTCAACACCAACGTTGATTAGGGGATCTCTACGATTCATCTCTGGAGTGAAGTAATATAATTTTAAATGTGAGTACAAGAGTTGTGCAAAAGACAAATTAAGCATAGCACAATCTTTTTTCACCAAAGCATGTGGTAAGATTTGTAAATTCACTGTAAATAAAATCAACTGTAAATATTTTTGAATGGGTGAAGCATAACAAGAACTGTACTATGATTAAATTTCTATTTTTTAAACAGAAAAAAATGAAATATATTTTTACTTTAAAAATCCCATTGCCAGCTTGTTGGAAGTTTCTGGAAACAGTATTTTCAGTTGACAATGTTCATCAATGTGGTGGAAAACATACCAGAAAGGAAGACCAAGGATTGGAGATGTTACACAAAGTGAAAGACTAGAAATGCAAGCTAAAACCCCTACGTTTAACTCAGCTCACATCAGAAGGCTTGTCTCACACTCTGGCAAACATTTAAAGCAGTTGAGATATTATCTACAGGAACTACAGTTTACTTAAATGTTTGAACTGCACACTCTTATTCTAATAAAATAATTTGTGAAACCCTAACTACATACGTTCCATATTTATTTTCCAACAGAACTCCATTCTTGACAACTTCAGGCATCTAAGTGCTCGGGAGAGGTGAGGAAAGAGCCTTACACAGAACCCAGGGCTCAGGCATGGAGGGCTGGGATGAAAGCGAGTCGTGTTTGGTGTAAACCAACCTTGGGAATTTCTATTCCCACTGCCACCAATTATATTGGGAATGATTACCAATGTCTGCTCAAGGAGAAGTGAGGAAAGTCTGTTGAATAGATTCTGGGAAAGTTTTCATCACCTTTTGAAAGGGATAGAGAAAAATCCGTTCCTTTACAATCTGAAAACTGTCTTTACTTGCTGCTTGGAACAGTGGCAGCTGTCTTGGGAACATAAGGAAAGCCACGCTAAGATGGCAATCGAATGTGCTACAGATGACAAAGCAGTAAGATAAAAGGAACCTACATCCTTGAGGACGTCACAGAGCCACTGAATTAACTAATCTTGCAACTGCTCTACTCTAATCTTCAAACTGTTCTCATTTGTTATGTGAGATGAGCAAGTTTTTTTTTCTATGCCGTTCTAGTTGTCTAAACTTTTATGAGCACATATTATAAGCCTACTTTTATATACTTTTTAAAATTTGACATGACCCTTTTATTAAGCAAATATTTAGTAAACTAGTAGGAGGCAGGCATTTTTGTGGGTTCTGAGAGTATGATGAAAACAGCAGACAAGTGTGCTGCCTTCAGGGCACTTGCAACTTCGTGATCAGTAAGAGACAACGTGTGCACCAATAAATCGGATAATTACACATGGGGATTAGTGCTATAAATACAAAGTTTGTAGAGTTATTTGGTAAAGTATTTCAGGCAGAAAAGAAAAAAAATAAGTTTAAATGACTTGAGATGTGAATAAGCCAGTTATGGGCAAAAGTAAGCAAGCAAGCAAGAGACTTAATGAATATGGCTATACATGAAGAGAAGTGAGGTCTCACCTGAAACTACGAAAAATGGACAGAATATGTGAAATAACTCTTTTCAAGACTTTGTGTAAACCAAGCAACAAAGGAGAATCACTTTGAAAGACAGTAAACAAACACCAGAAGCCCTAAGACTGCCCCAGGATACTGCCCAGAGAAAGTGTCCAGGACACAATGTACAAAGTAGGAGCCAATGTGGAGCGCAATGGACTCCATGAGTTGAGGAAATAGAGCCCAGAGCCCAGGGAAATGACAGAACTAAGAGTTTACAAGACAGAAAAATGGAGATGAAAGAAATGAACAAAGAAATAACTTGGGAGACCCACAGAGATTTTCTCTCAAATATGCAGCTAAGTACCGATCAGCACATGCATGTGAAGAAACTACTAAAGGCCAGGGAAAGAACCATCTGGAAAAACTCGTACCTAGCACTCACACAGTGTTGGGGATAGTTCTCATTTCTTCTTTTTTTTTTAGGGTCTTGCTGTCTTACCCAGGCTGGAGGGCAGGGCTATGCACAGGTGTGATCCACTACTGATCAGCACGGGAGTTTTGACCTGCTCTGCTTCCGACCTGGGCGGGTTCACCCTCCTTAGGCAACCTGGTGGTCCCCTGCTCCCGGGAGGTCACCATGTTGATGCCAACCTTAGTGTGGACACCCCTGCATAGCGCACTACAGCCCAGAACTCCTGGTTGTCCGATAGTTCTCGTTGCTGATGGCCACACTGGGACACCTCAAGATTCATAGGTCATAGAAATAAGTATCCATAGTGAATAATAATTGTCATATATTAAACACTGCTCTGGTCCCCAATAACACATAATAAAAGCAACACTCAAAAGGATTAAACTGTTTCCAATTAACTGCCACCCCAAAAAAGGCTCAAGTATCCTTTATCTATCAAGGTAAAAATGACAATATCTAGCATTCTAAAACAAATGGAGATAAATCAATCAGTTGAAATTTAACAAGAATGGACACAGACTTTAGAATTAGCAAACAAGACGTTGATACAGTAATTGCAACTGTTTCCCATGTGTTTAAAAAGTAAAGTGGAGAAATAGGAGGTATATAAAAAGACTCAAATCTATTCCCAGATTTGAAAATAAATTGTCTGATATAAATATACAATGAATACAGATAAAAGAAAATTAAATATTATATTTAACCAAAGAGTACACTTGAGATACGACAATAAAATGCTATCAGATAATGCATAGAAAGAAAAATAGAACTGGAAAAAGTGAACAGAGCATCAGTGAACCATGGGAAAACTTATATTAACTAAATGTATGTAACACTGGAGTCCCCAAGGAGAGATTGTGTGTGTGTGTATGTGGGGGGGCATTTGAAAGAATAATAGCCATTTTTTCCCCAATTTTAATGAAAACTATAAACCCACAGATTCAAGAAATTCAATGAAACCTAAACACAAGGATCATGAAGAAAACTATGCCAAGGCACATAACAATGAAATTTCTTAAAATTAAGCAAAAATTTTAAAAGCAGACAGAGAAAAAGACATATTACATATAGAGAGACAAAGTTAAAGATGACAATTGATTTCTCATGGAAAATAATGTATATGAGAAGGTAAGTGGGTAATGTTCTAAAGTATTAAAAAACAAGCAAGCAAACAAACAAAACTCTGAACCTAGAATTAAATCTGTAGGATGACACTAAAGCAGCTTTTATGGGGAATTTATGTAATGAAGCACATATATTTAATTAGAAGAATGGTATCAAATCAAAGATCTCAGCTTCTACTTTAAGACAATAGAAATAAAATTAAACATAAAGGAAATATAGAAAAGATAATAATTATTAATAAAGATTTAAAGATTAAAAATATTAGAAGATTTATTGGCATGGAAGTAAATATAATAAAAAACAGAAAAAAACACAAATTATTACCATAGGAATGGGAGGGTGACATCACTACAGATATGACGGATATTGAATATATACAATTATTTTTTGTCATTTATGATAAAATTTCTAAAAAAGATAATAAAGAAATATTTTAAATAAGGCTTTGCCTATAAATTTGATAGGCAGGATGAAATGGAAAAAACTCTTAAAAGACACAAATTAAAGCATACTCAAAAGTACTTGGTGCAATGGGCTGAATGTTTGTGTCCCCTCAAAATTCATGTGTTGAAATCCTGTAGGGTGATAGTGCCAGGATGTGGGGCCTTTGTGAGGTGATTAGATCATAAGAGCAGAGAACTCATGATTGGGGTTAGTGGCCTTATAAAAGAGACCTTGGGGAGCTACCTCTGCCCTTCCTACCATGTGGGAACACAGCAAGAAGGTGCCCTCACCAAATACTGAATCAGCAGCACCATGATCCTGGACTTCCCAGCTCCTAGAACTGTAAGAAATAAATTTATGCTGTTCATAAGCTACCCAGTTTAATGGCATTTTGTTATGGCATCTTGAACATACTAAGGCAGCATAAATGTCATTATATCTATTAGACATTTAATTTTAGTGAACACCTTCCCACGAAAAAATACCCCCGCCAAGATGATTTTACTAATACATTCCACAAAATATTTAATGAAGAAATAAAAACAATTCTATGCACACTCTTCTAGAAAATAAAATAGAAGAGAATATTTTCCAATTCATTCTTTGAGGACAACATTATACTTTAACAAATCCAGGTAAGCATCTTATAAGAAAATAAAACTACAGAACAATATTTCTCAAAAACAAAGACACAAACATTCTAAACCACTTTTAGGAAATCAAAACAACAATATGAAAATGGATAGTAATTATGACTAAGGTGGGTTTGTCCCAGGAATGCAAATTTGGTTTAACATTTTAAAATTAATCAATGTAATTCACCATATTAACAAACCACAAAGAAGAAAATCAATATTACCATATATATGAAAACAATTGACACAATCCAGCATCCATCCCTTTTGAAAACTCTCAGAAAAGTGAGGATAGAGGGGAATATCCTTAACCTGATAAAAACTATCTACAAAATACATACAGCCAGCGTCACACTTAATGGTGAAGGACTGAATGTTTCCTTCATACATGGGGGGTGTCTCACCCTATCAGACAATCTTACTATTTCTATCCACCAATGTGCTAAAGATTTTAGCCCTTGCTACTGGAGATAAAAAGAAATAAAGCATTTACATTGGAAAAAAGAAGTAACATTTTCTTTATGTGCAGATGATGTAATCCTTTATGTAGAAAAATCCAAGGTATCTATTACAAAAAAAAAACCCTATGGAAACTAATAAGCAAGTTTAGCAAGGTTTCTGGATATAAGATTTAGGTACAAAAATCAATTATATTTTTTTATCCTAGCAAGGAACAATAGAAATTAAAATGTAAAGAAAGTACCATTGACAATAGCATAAAAATATCGAATACTTAAGAGATAAATCTGACAAAAGACATAAAAGAACTGCACACTGAAACCTACAAAATATTGCTGAAAGAAATTAAAGATTTATTGAATGAGGAGATACGCCATGTTTGTGTGTAAGGAAATTCCACGTTATTAAGAAGTTGATGCTTCACAAATTGTTCTATAGATTCAATGCAATCCAACAAGATCCTAACAAACTTAATTTTTTTCCTAAAAATTGACAAACTGATTTTAAAATTTATATGGAAATGCAAAAATCTAAAATAGCAAAACAGCTTTGAAGGAGAAGAAAGTTGAAAGACAAACAATACTTTATTTCAGGACTTCTTTGCTTTTCATTATAAAACTATAGTAATAAATGTAGCATGGAATTGGTATAGAGATTGACAAATAACCAGTAGAATAGAATAGAGTCCAGGCATAAATCCACACATATATGCTTGACAAGGTTGCAAAAGCAACTCAATGGAGGAAGGAAGGTCTTCAGCAGATGATGCCGAAAAGTAGAATATACATATGCAAAAAATGATCTTCAATTGATATCTCATACCATATAAAAATTAAATCAAATGTATCATGCACCTAAATGTAATGCATAACTATAAAACTTCTAAAAGAAAAGGTAGGATACATCCTACGTGACCTTAGGTTATGCATAAACTTCTTAGATACAGTACCAAAAGTACAATTCATAAAATAATAATTTGATGATTTGAACTTCATCAAAAGTAAAATTTTCCACTCTTCTAAAGACACTGGGGGAAGTGATATAAGCCACAGCTGGAAAAAAATTGGCAAATCCTATGTCTAATAAATAACTTATATCTTAAATATATAAAGAATTCCTGCTAATCATATGAAAACAAACCAATTAAAAAACAGAAAAAAAAAACATTGGAACAGACTCATGACTGAAGCAGGCATTAGGATAGCAGATACGCATAGGAAAATATGTTGAACATCCTTTGTCCCTAGGGAAATACAAATTAAAATCACTATGACATATCATTATACACCTATCAAAGTTTCTAAAATCAAAAACATGGATGATCCAAAGTGTTGAGAAGGACATGGAGCAACTGGAACTTGTAAATGTGACTGGTGGGAATGTAAGATGCACAACTTCTTTGGAAATAGTTTGGCAGTTACTTAAAAAGTTGAACTTGTACTATCATAGGACCCAGCCATTTCATTATTAGGTTTTATTCAAAAGAAATGAATGTATATGTCTATATAGACACTTGTACATAAATGTCTCTAGTAACTGTATTTGCAAATGGTTAAAACGTGGAAACAATCCAAATATCCATCAACAAACTGTGGCATATCCTTAGAATGGAATAATACACTGTACAGTAGGGATAATTTCAAAATAAATACGCTGAGTGACAGAAGCCAGACAAAATGAGTCCATGCGGTGTGATTGTATTCATATAAAATGCTAGGAAATGCCAACTAATGTGTAGTGACAGAAAACAGAGTAGTGGCTGCCTGAAGGTGGGACAGGTACATGGTAGGAAAAGTGTCAGAAGAGCGAATACTTAATTATCTTGTTAGTGGTGATGGGTTCATAAGAGTATTATATGCTCAAATTTAACAAATTTTACCTTTAAATATGTACATTTATTGTTTTTCAAGTGTAGGCCAATAAAGGTAGTAAAAACAAACAAAAAATAGTGAGGTCTAAGAGGAGAAGCAAAAGTCAGTTTACGCCAAGCCCTAGTGAGAACTTGGATTTTGTTCAAAGTGAAATAAAGAGTAAGGGCTTCAACAGCCCTCAGGAGTGTTCACTGAATGTAAGTGAACAAACTTGCTCCATGTTCAAAGCAAAGTGCTAAGTGCTTTCAGTTAGAGGATACTGTTTTGTCTTTCCCACATCCCAGTGGCTATTATTTTTATTGACAAGGAATCTGATGATCACGCAGATTAAGTGATTCTTCCAAGATTCAGCAGCAGCGCTGGGATTTGATTACGTCTTTTCTTCCTGTAAAACCCATTCGTGCTCCACTGTACAGAACAATTTATCCTAATGGACAGGTGCTTACATTCCAGAGGGACAGATGAGATAAATCCCCAAATAACTATAACACAAGGTAGGACATGTTCAGGATAAGTGACAAGTTGTAAGAACTCAGTGGGAAAGAGGAGTATTCAGACGGAGGGAGGCAAGTTGGAACACAGGAACATTCAGCAGAGCAGCTGTCTTTTCCAGGACCTTCAGGGATCCGTAGGGTATGCACAGGTGCAAAGGGAGGAGAGGAGCTTTCTTGGTGGAAGAAACTGCATAAGCAAAGCTGCTGAAGCGAAAAAGTAATATAGTTCTTGGAGAATAGCATATCAGCTCTTTTGTGAGTGACATAAAGTGGTTGAAGAAAACAGAGTAAAACATACTGTTTAAAGTTGAGTTTAACCCAAACCACAAAGCTAATTTGTGTTGATGAATGTGCCATGTTCTGGGTTTCAGTGGTTTGGATGAAGACATAGTTTCTCAAATCTTGTACTTGTCATAAGAATCTTCCATACATGCATAGAGAATTAATGCTGAAAGACACCAAGAAATCATCTAATGAAATCTTCCTTATTATAGATAAAATAGTAGCTGATAGAGGTGAAGTAACATGTCCAAGGTGACTTGGTAGCAAAGTGATGCCTAAAACTAAGATTAAATTTCCCAAACAAGATGCCTTTTTGCTGTATGATGTTGCCAGATACTCTCAGCCCATGGCTTTATTGTTCCTGAGCTGTCTATACACAATTTTAATAACAAGGAGTTAAAGATAGAAACATTTGATGGAGGTGAGATTATCATAGCAAACAACACTTTGGAGGAAACAGATTGATTCCGTTGCTTGTGGGCAGAAGTCTAAAAGTAGCCCAACTGGATTGCTGGATTGAGAATCTCTTAATATAAATAAAAATTTTATGTTGGAAACTGAACACAATATATTGTGAGATTGAAGAGTCTGGGTCTCCAACAAAGGAATGAATTTACAATCGTGAAACACACAGGGCTCTTTCTATGTAACCATACCAGTCACTGATGGGATGAGAGAGAGAAATAAATTCAAACCTATATTTTTTGTAAATTCATTCAGTAAGTGAACATCTATTAAGCACTCAGTATCTGCCACACACTATGCTAAGGTGATTAGAGTAACAAACAACTGTTGTTTTTATCTGTTGAAGTTTCCTTTGTCTGCTTCTTTTGGTCTCACTCAATACCTCTCTTTTCCCCTGCCCTACTCTGGGTGGTTTAGGTGTGGCTGACGATCTCAGTACCCTATAGCCCAGGTCACTCACCCAGAGCTACCCTCAACTGTCTTGGCCTATCGTCTTAACTTCAGCAAATGCCCCAGGGGTGAACATAAGACTCAGTCTTGGCAAATCAGAATCTTTCTTGGGAATTTATATATGGCCACTGAGAGAGATGTTTTCTCTCTTCTTTTAGGTCATAGAGTGCAAGCATATAATCCCAGAACATAAAACCAACACTACTTGGCAAAAGTGCAATTGAATTGTATGTGAATAAAGCCAGTCCTCGGAGTCAAATGATGCCAAGTCCAGGCAAGGGAAGCCACTGGATAGAGTCAAACCTGAGGTCAGTGCAACTGAGTGCCAGCGCCTCAGGTGAACCAATATTCTCTTGTCAGTGCTTAAGACTTTTTGAAGCCTGTTCTTCCCATGGGAAGTATTCTGACTAAAGCAGAAATGTGAAAGCTGTGTAGTGTGATTACCCACTATGTGCAGGGCCTATACTGGGGGAGGAGCTACAGAGGTGAGTTTGCTACACCCCTACTCTTAAGGATATCACAGCTATTTGGAAGGATGTGCATGCAAATTTATAATGTTGATATTGTAGGATAATAACAATAATAGAAATAAGTACCTGGCACACTGGAAAAAATAAAGACCAGGTCAGGAAGATTTCCAAGATCTGGAGATGCCAGATCACGGTCTTCAAGAATGAGTGGGTCGTTGCTTTGAAGCAAAGCTCGGGAGCAAAGGTTTGTCAGATAAAAGAAGAGTATCTGCAAAATATGGGGTTTTAAAGTAGCTTGGCACATGTGGGGACTTCCTAGAAGGCTATTGTTGGGGGGTTCACTGCAAATGAAGCTGGAGATGCAAAGAATTGCCAAACGGTGAAGTGCTTCGATAGATCCCAGCTGCTAGGGTGGCGTAAGCTATGGAAGAGTAACATGGTCACTCTGATAAGGAAGACTTCCACATTGAGGAGACAGGGTTATAGTGCTTGTTGGAAAATTATGAGCAGACTCAGAGAAATGATACGAGTCCAGTAAAGAATGTCAGATGTAACTATATTCACACTGTTATTAAAGCAGACCCTTCAGCTGTGTTTGCCAATTGAAGGCCAGACTCCCCTGACCATCTAGTCCCCAGAAAAGCATGTCATTATCCAAGATACTAACTGATCTTGGAGAAGATTAAATCAGAACCATTATGAACCTCCTATTACCATTCTGGTGGTTTTTCAAAGGAAAAGTTTCCCAGGTACACTTTTCTCCTACAGGCCCAGGCAGGCCTTAATCTTGTCTGAAGTTTATTTCCAAAACTTCTTCCCATTCAGAAGGAATTTTTTTCATAAGGTTTATGGGATCTAATCAGGTTTGTTACATGATATTGATGAGATATAAACTGCGGAAGAGCTAGAGCTATTTCCTACTTATCTATGAATCCCAATACTTAAGTTCTTACCCGTAGGTAAATGTGCAGTGAATGTTTACCGAACATAATTGTTGGGCATATCCCTCCCTGGAGCTGGACTTGTGTACCTTCAATTTCCTGAAAGTCTTGATGTGTTATTTTGCCGTTAATTATCCAGCAATCAGAGTTTTGGACTTAATATTTTAAGAAGTAGAATTTTAATGAGAAATGAAGTGTAAATATTTATGTTCAAAAACAACATAGGAGCAATTAATAGGAATTCCAGCTTCTGAGTGTCAGAATTTCTAGACATTGTCTTCTCTAATTATATTCTCTCGCTTATGTCTGTAGGCACAGTCTATTTCTACCTCCCCTTTGCATAGTCTCATTTTTATAAGTACAAAGGTTCAAGAATAAGTATAGGGTCCAAATCAGTCCCCAAGAACTAATTTAGGATAAGCATACTGAATTTATATAAGAGATCCCATTACATTATCTTTTTCTAAGATTGACTCTTTATGCAATGCTGCTATCAATTCCTATGTATAATTGTCTAAGCAGGTATTCATCTTCTCAAACATCTGCTAACACTGGCGGGCCCCAAAATAAACCTCTACATTAGCAAGTTGCACTTTTTGTAAAAAAACATTTACCCAGAAACATCTGCTGAGCTATTTTCTATTTCCTTCTTCCCTCCCTTCCTCCCTCCCTCCCAGGTTTGTTGAAGTGGGGTGAAGTGAATGTTGCAGCTTAAGATTTCAATCTCAAGTAGGGGAGGCTCAGAAGGGAAACAGCTACTTGGCAGAGGGAAAATAAGAGCTAGGAAAAATAGTAAGGGGAGGAAACGAATATGGGGTGAGATGAAGGCTTTAGGGTCGTGGACATAGCTCTGGGACTATGCAGTGCAGTGCTAGGTTCAAATCCCTACTCTGTCTCTTTGTGCCCAGATGGATACAGGCAAGCAGCTTTGCTCTGAGCCATATATCACCCTTTAAAATAATTGTAATAATTCCAGCCTCAGAAACTTATCTCGAGCTTTATATAGAATGATATATATAAATCTGTACAATGCATAGTAGCATTCGATATAAACTGAATCAATTCGTGACAGACAAGTTACTAGTGCAGGAGAAATAATCAATGAGATGAAGAATTGAGGTTCTCCCCCAAGATCGCTCTGCTCTCTGGTACACAGAAATTCAAAACGTCCTTTGGCTCTTGTCCATATCACCTACATTCCAACTCCAAATGAAGGAGCGAGGAGGACTTGAAAGAACCTAACACCATCACCCGCCACCTCCTTCAAGCCAAGTTTGTTTTTCCTTCCTTAGATTGGGAACTCCTTGAGAGGAAAAAAAAAGACTGTATTTTACTTCTTTATTTGTTGGTTGGTTTTTATTCCCATTGGCTTTAACACAGAACCCTGAGCAGATAGTGGGTGCCCAGGAAAGCACATTGAACTGAATCCAATTGGATCAGAGTAGGAAATAGAAGACGGCACCATTGCACTTCTGGTTTTGGTCTTTCCCATGGGTGCATGTCTTCTGGACAGCCTGGGAAATTCTAGCACTTTGGAGTCCTTCCCTACTCAAAAAGCCCTTTAACTTCAAACCTAGGTTCTTCCTAAAGTGCAGCTAGCTTGGAGAAACATTTTCAAGATGTTCTTAGTTGTTTTCCTTTTTAAACTCGAGATGTTACCTCCATGGGGGAGATTTCCACAGACATCCAGTCTCTCTTCTGTATTTTCTACTACATTTTCCATGTCTGGATGTATTAATTAAGGTAATGGCAGTTGTTATAGTAGATGAGTCTTGGAATCTGAGTGCTTCATCATGAGAGAAATGTATTTCTTCCTCAATTAATGTGGATATGAGATTGGGGGGATGCATCACATGGTCATCCAGGAACCCAGGCTGATGAAGATTCCAGTATCCTCAACATGTGGTTTCTAGGTTTATCCAGGGCATTGAGGTCCTCCAGGCAAGTGGGAAGAGAGGAAACATAAATGATCATTCAAAATGTTTTGAAGGGTGAACTCTGGAAGTAGCGCACATCTCTTTGCCCCGCTCACTGGGCAGAGGATGCAAGAGAGGCGAGGACATGTAGTCACTGACTAAGTCGCCATTTCTTCAGCAACAACTCTACTCAGGGTTTTCTGATCACATAATAGAGGCATAATTTCACGGTGATCGAGGGTATGGCCCCTGCAATATTACTGCTTGCCTTGACTCCCAGTGCTACATCTTTTCCGTTAATGGTTTGCTTACCTGTAAAATGGACATAGTGATCATTTTGGGGAGAAAATAAAGGAGTCATTACACTTACATGACATTTAAGCCTGTGCCCATTACACTTAAAGGGCATAAGATAGCATCAGGAATATTGTAAGAACTCAATGAATGCATGTTATTTTTATAGCTTCCCAGAGTAAAGTTAGCATCTCATAAGTGATATCTAGTTTTGTAGCACAGTTGCCTGGATTGCTACAGAAGCCCTGTTTCTGAGGCTGGTTTCTCAGCTATTCCTGCTCTTCCATGAGCCACTTTATCTACCTAACTCATTCTATTTTTGCTTTACTTAACCGGAGTTGATTACTGTTGCCTGTAACCCCAAATTCCTTACTTAGTACTCCGGAGTGCTATTTGTTCATCTATGAAATTGTCAGTATGAACTAGGTAAATTTTAAGTCTTAACACTGAGGTTCTTACATCTAAGTTCTGCTACTTATTTTCTAAAGCAATTGACATCTTGCATAAAGAGATAAAATGACTGCTGTTCTTATTACAAATAATTCACGCGTGGAGAATATCGCAGCTTGGACTAGCCAGATGGCTGCTGGTGTTGTTTTTTTTTTTTTCTTTTTTAAGTTTTCTGGAAAATGTTACTTCATATCCCGTGTTCATAATCACAGGTTATGTGCAAATGTTATGTTTGATTTTTCCCTTGTTCTTTTTCATTTCTATAACTGCATTTTCTAAGATTAATGTTTTTTAAAATAAATCAATTTAATGTTAATACAAGTGACTCTTAGAAATATCTAACGAATGTCCTTAAGAACTGGAAGCAGGAGTGTATACCCTTGTCATTCCAGTACATTAATTCATTTCTTTCTTTAAATTATACAAATTTCTAGTCTTTTGCAACATGTCCAGTCCAGTTTGAATTTCATTTAAACACTACACCACAAAGGAGATCCTTCATAACTCCTGGCCTCAGGCCCTTACTCTCTCCACAGGTAATTACTAGCGACCTGCTAGGTGCACAGCCCCTTATCTCTTTAGCCTGGTTTTAAAGGCCTTTGTGTACATAGTGTTGTTTTGCCTGTAGGGTTTTTTGACTATGATTTTTATTTGTTACCAATTGGAATCATGCTCTTTTCCTCAATTAACACCATGTCTAAGAGAATTTTATGTGTTTATATAGATCTACCTCGTTATTTTAGAGGCCACTCAGTGTTCTATGTTGTGTCTAAGACTATTAGTTATTCCAGTATTAACAGGCATTAATTTCCTGATTTTTTTACTTCCAAGCAATGCCACAGTGAGCATCTATATGTCTGATTCTCTAGGTCCTACTGAAAATGTTTCTTCAGGATAGATACTTAGAATCATAAATAATGCCAATTTATCCTCCCAGTGGGCTCTGCAAATGTACATTCCCACCAGAGTATAAGAGAATCGTTGTTTCCTAATTCTCTTGCTAAAATGGCTATTATTAATCCTTCCATTTTTGCCAAATCAGTGGATGAGGAATAGTATCTTATTGTTGTTTTTAATTTGCATTTCACCGAGCTAGAACAGCTTTTCATACATTTATTGATCTTTCGTATTCCTTCTTCTGTACATTTCATGTTCAATTTTCTATTGGGCTATTTATCTTTACCTTATTGATTTGTGGAGGTTATTTATGAATCCCTTACACAGCTGCTTGCTTGCTACACTCACTGCAAACTTTTTGTCTTTTGCAGCTTTATATCTCCCTTTGGTTCCTTTGGTCTCTTCCTTTGAATCCCTCACTTGCTGTTAGGCTTTTTGGCTCCTTGGTCCTTCTGTTGAAATCTGTGCTTGGCTTCATTTACCTCACACGTCTGTGAACAATTTATAATTGTCTAGCTTTGGGTCTTGGACGTGTCCTTTTGTGTTCTCTAACCAAGGGGTCATGTGTCTTCCCCTGGCCTTACATCCGACTGTTTACTTGCAGCTGACTGGTTGACATCCTGAATTTAAGACTTCTTTCTCCTGGGGCTGTGCTGTCCATTCCTGAATAGTATGGGGCGGGGCACATGGCTCGTGCCTCCCTGTTCCCGTAGGCCAGCTTCTTAGCTCTCCTCTTCAGTCTGCGAGGGAACAGGCTGACAGGTGTGAGGAAATAGGAATTAAAATAGACTCTGTCATTATTATGATGTAATTCCAATTGTTCCCTCAGTAGTCCTGATTTCTCACCATTGCTTCCAGTTTTTCAGAATAAAGTTAATTTACTAACTTGTTTAAGTGAACAAAACAAAATAAAAAACATGGTGCTACAGTCAATAATACTTTCCCCTTCTTACATCCAGGTTTGTCGAAAGTTCTGTCGCATCCAGCTACCAGAACTCTGGAACCTTGGTTGTTCAAGTACAAAGGTACAGAAAAAATATGGAGTGCTCGGGAAAAATCAGAAATGGAATGGCAGAAGGGAGGCGCAGAAGAAAGCAGAAGTCTAGAGAGGGGAGAAGTTTCAGAAATAAGCAGAGAAAATAATCAGAGCTTCGTGGGCCACAGCAAGGACTTTGAATCCAATTCCAAATGAAATGGGAGCCATTAGAGAGCCTTAACCAGTGGAGAAATACGCTCGTATTTGTTTCAAGAGGTGCTCACGGCTGCTGAGTGAAAGACGTAGATTAGAGGAGGGGGTATTTAAGAAGGCATAAGTGGATGAAGTTGGAAGGTGTGATCAATGGAAAAAGGTAGTTAGGGTGCAAGGGGTATGTTTTCATTTTCAAATTTGTCCACTGGTATTTAAATCAGAGAAAAATCAGTAAGTCTTTGAGTCATTTTATCTTTGGTGTTCTCTTTTTTTGCTGTCTTTTCAACCATCAGCTAGAATCTAAGATTTTGCTTTTGAAGACATACCCAAAAGGAATGGTATTCTCAAGAACAAGGAACAATAAGTATTTTTCATTTTAAAATTTTTGTTAGGTTAAAACTATAATATTTCAACTCACTACTCCTCTTCTGAAATAATAATTGATCTTGTCAACTTAATCAAATTGGATTCATGAGCAGAGGGGATTCTGGTTAACTCAGCCCAGGTCGAAGAATGATAACTTTCTCTATGCCTCATATCTGTGGTCTCCAACCCCCAGACCACAGACCGGTACCAGTCCGTGGCCTGTTAGGAACCAGGTCACACAGAAGGAGGTGAAGCTTTGTCTGTATTTACAGCTGCTCCCCATCACTCACATCACTGCCTGACCTCTGCCTCCTGCCAGATCAGCAGCGGCATTAGATTCTCACAGGAGTGCGAACCCTACCGTAAACTACGCGTGCAAGGGACGTAGGTTGTGTGCTCCTTATGAGAATCTAATGGCTGATGATCTGAGGTGGAGCTGAGGCAGTGATGCCAGCGCTGGGGAGTGGCTGCAAATACAGATAATCATTAGCAGAGAGGCTTGACTGCACAATAAATGTAACGCACTTGAATCATCCCAAAACCATCCCCCACCCCTGTCTGTGAAAAAATTGTCTTCCATGAAATCAGTCCCTGGTGCCAGAAAGGTTGGGGACCACTGCCTTACATCATGTTTGCAATTTAAAAAATAAGGTTCTTTCAAATAAAATTGATTGAAGTAAAAGTTATGATTTATGGGAATTTTCCATAGTATTCTCTGAACTTTTCACTTTGCTATCAGAGGTCTAATCATGATCAGATTAGGCTATAATTCTCTCATAGGCACAAGTTAACAATCTTTTTCTGTTTTCTTTTTTTTTTTTCTTCTTTTACAGTTTAGCCTGGTGGAATAACTTAGATGTAGGGTTTGAAAAATGTACATATGCACACATACACACACATTCTCTCACACATACCATCATTTAAGATTGGATATCATACAAGTTTCTTACTTTGTCCAAGCATCATTTCCTCTTACTATTTTTAAAATAGGTATGATTATGATTAATTGTTATCAGTCACAGGGTTTTGCAATGACTAAGTGAGCTTCATGGTTGCAAAGATTATGAGATATAATTGATACTATTATCATTATTCAACAAGACTAGATATGGTTCAACATCATAATATAAAAAATCACTTCACAGAGTGTGGTCCAAAAACACTACTTTGACAGAACATTTTCCAAGTATTTTCTCCAATCACCTGACGTGACTGTTGGACTTAACATATTTCGAGTTATTCTTTAACTCAAAAAAATTTGCTGAATGAGTGAATGATGCCACCAAATTATGTCAGTATGACTTTATAAATAGTCTTTAATTCTACCCACTCAAGACCTTGTCTTGCCAAGTCCTGCTCCAACTGTCTCAGCACGCTCCTTGCCATTCACCATTCCCCGCAGAGGACATCCTACGTACAGCTGCCTGAAAGCTTCATGGAAAATACATTTCATCATGTCCCTCCTCTTCTTATAAACCTTTTGTGGTTACACATCCCCTCCAGTACAACCAGTCTACCTCCATTCTATGTCTTCCAAACCCTCACCTTATTCCACCAGTTTAAATGGCCAATTATTGAAATACACCACATTGCTTTAATCATCAATGCAATTGCACATACTGCTTCTCCTTGCTTAGAATGTCCTCTCTCCTCTTTTTACCTGTCTGATTCTTATCCTTTAATAACCCAGTTCTGGAATGACCTGAAGGATGTCTTTTGTGACCTCTTACCTTTGGGAGAATAAACTTTTTCTCCACTTAGCTAATTGTATACTTTGTATACAACTCTGTCACTGCATGTATCACACTCTGACTGGAGTTTCCAGTGAAAGCATGAGCCTTAGGGACTCAGGGTCCGTGTGCTGCTCTTATTTTGGAACTTACTCAAATGCCTGGCATTAGGCACTCAAAAACTTTGGTGAACTGATTTCCATTGGTTTGAAGTTCATTAGCAAATCCTTTCAATTTTAATTTGACTAATATTTATTTTGCACCTGTTATGTAACACAACTGGAGAAAGACCTAGAAGATTAGTTGTGAACAAAACAGATGGATCTCTGCCTTCGTGGAACTTTTATCTAGAAAGAGATACCAGCTTGTACCCATAATTGCAGCTGAGGTTGTCAACTCAACTGAAAGCTCCATGAGACCAAGAATATGTTTCATTTCTAAACTTTCCTGTGCATAGCTTGAGCACAGTGTCTGCATTCAGTACATGTTGTTGAATAAGTGATGGGGGTGACCGGATCCACCCTCACTTCTACAGATTAGGTCAATGCTTTGCAATCATGTCTATTTGCATTTTCAAATCTGGAATCCATTTTGTGCAATGGATCACACTGGAGTCTCTGGCTCTAATTTTAGGAGACAGAATGTTACAGGGCTAACAGCCATCTGTTTCCTTTGTGCAAATCTGCTACTGTGAAGTGTGAATGCAGATTTTTATAGCATTTATTGCATTTTTATTATAGTTTTTTTGCTTAATTTATTGAAGGAAATTTAGAAAATTTTAAAAAGAATCAAGAAGAAAATAAAGATTATCTAGAGGCAATTTCTGTGAACAGTAAACATGCCTGTATTTTTCTTTTCAGCTCCTATGCATTTATGTAAAATTGTGCATACACACACACAGTGACCCATGAGTCTGGAAATGCAGGCAAGTACATGATAAATGGTTAATTTATGGTACGTTATAATATTTGATGAAACAATATCATCTGTATTTCTAGAATTTATGGTTATATGCTAATTATCATATGCCTGGTTGGTATATGCTACTAGTAGAGGTGTTTTCTGAGACTCTGAGGGCTTAGATGAGTCCATAGTTTACATCCCCTTCAACTTCACCACCAAGTGTTTGGTTACAATAAATCAAGGGTTCTACAAACTTTTGCCAAATGTAAAGCAAATAATTGTACACAGGTACAGAAATACAATCTCACTACCTTTTCTGTAGTTCAGGGAACTCTTCCTCCCAGTTCCACCCTCCCACAGCGCTCAGACTAACAGTTGTCACGAAGAGTGGTCACAGAGAGGTTTGGATACAAGGTCTACTGGTTTTATGCTTGGGCTGCAGGATGTGCAGATTTAGAACCAGTGCAAACCTGGACCTCGAACGCTGCACAGATAACATTAAGCAGCTGGATTTACACTATTGATGCAAGCATGGTAGATCCCATACAGTATTTCTAATTATTTTGAACATTACTCCCTTCACCAATAACATTAATTTCTACCAAACTTTATGTAAATTAACACATCCTCTGGTGTAGATTTTAGCAACAATATTATGAGTGTCATGTAACCACCCCAGATGGGACAATTCTTGAGAATGCTGATTTAAATGCTAAATAACGGCCTGAAATTAAATCAAATTTTACCCACAAATGTTATTAATAAATTTGAACCACAAACTTGACGCTATTTATACAGACGTATTTTAAAGTGAATTACTATGCAGACAATAAAGGAAATTAATAAATAACCTTGAATTTAATGAACATCTGCATGTAAACACATATATTACTATATATGAATCCATCTATAGATTATATATGTGACCACGCACCTGTAAACAGCTATTCCTGAACATAACAAATTTACATTATTAAATGTCAGCTTCAAATACTGTTTTTCAAAACTAGTATTGCACAATTTACACAGATACCTACGTTTCTGCATCCTGCTGTCTCCACTAAGCATTCTATCTTGAGCCTTGTTTACTTGACATAAATATTCTTCAAATATGGATTTTAAAAAGAAAAAAAAAATCTGCTCTTTGGGGCTTTTTTCCCCCTAGATATTATACAGCTCACGTCTTAAAATAAGAAAATGACTATCCTTTATTGCATGTCTGATGCAGCAGAAGCAGAGTTAGGAATTTTCAAATATCATCTTATTTAATTCTTACAAATACAGCTCAGAGGATTTATGTAACTTTCCTAAGTTTATATGATAATGTTCAAATGTTTTCAATTATAAGATAGATTCTTACTTTACTAAACTTCCTTAAAAAGCCTTTGAAAAATTGATAATTAAGCAGCAAATATCAAATGTTTACTCTCTTCTAGGCAGTATGTGGGGCCATTTTTAAAAAGCTAACTTATTTAATATTTATTCTCTCCTGTAGTTGAGAGCTTGTCAAAGCCTTTTTACATTGACTCTGTCCTTTGATCCTTTAATCAGCCACCTGAGGTGGTCTCATAGAATAAAAAAAATCTCAGAGCTCTGAGAGTCAGCTGTTCAGGTATTATCTAGTACTCAACCCTCTCCAGGAGCATAGACCCTACTTCTTGCTGAGACAGACAACTCTCCTGCTAGCTTGGCTCTGTCTGCCCAAGCACCTTATTGCAATTAGAAAAGAAGGTGGCAGTAGTGTCAGAAGATTAAGAGGGGATCAAGGTGGCTTTTGCCAAGGCATTTCCTTGCTGAAATCCAAACTTTTCAGGATTTGCCTTTCAACTTTGCCATGCCCTAAGCCGACCCAAACAACCTCTCTGCTTAGGACAACTTCTTTGCAGGTAGATGGGACCTGCTGCCACATAGAGGTTAGAATGTAACCTCTATGAGGTTACAGGTCAGCCGGCCAGGAATAACTGGATACAGGTGTAACATAGAAGGAACTCCTCAAGGGTCAGAAGACCCTGACACAAATCTCAGGACTGCCTGTGACCTTCAGGAACAGTACATCTTCTGAGTATCATTTTCCTCATCCATAAAGCTGGAATGAGTTAAATTTCGACAAACACAAGAGGAAATTTGTCATTTTGAAAAATGCTGTCCTGGTGCAAGTTATCATCCTCAGCCTCACCAATATGATCACCATACATAGCAGCAAGGCTCTAGGTTCTGCTTAATCTTTTAGCTTGATTATTAGATTTTGGTATTTGTTTCTATTTTATATTCTAATTCCCGCCACCTTAGACAGCAATTCAGTAAACAAAGCAATTCACCATGATTTTCTTTTCTTTCTCTCTTCCTCTCTCCTCCGCCTCCCCTTCCTCCCTCCCTTTACATTTCTCGACTCTCCTACTGGGATGGCTAAAGTAATTTCGTGACATTTTCACCAACATCAAACATTTCCTCAATTAGTATTTGCTATAATCATCCTGTGTAGCAAACCATCCTGAACTGAATGGTTTACAATAATGAAATTAATTTCTTGTTCACTTGTCTATGTGTTGCCTGGAGTTTAGCTGATCTAGGCTGGGCTTAGCTCCAAAATATAGGTCTGCTCCACTTGTCTCCTATCCTCTCTGAACAAGTAGGTAAAGTATGTTCTTCTCACAGTAAAAGGCAGGTATGCAAGAGGGAACTCCTTAGCAAATGAACACCTGTTATACCATTGCTCAAATAATATTTGTCAACACACCACTGATTAAAGTAAGTCGTGCGTCTAAGCCCCAAGACAGGCAATGGGGGAATAAAATTTGCCCACCATGAGGCCAAAGCTAATGACATGGGAAACCCCAAATCAATGGAGTGGCAAAAGAACAAATATTTGCTGAGCAATAATCTAATCCACCACAAATAATATCATTTAAAAATTTTAACAAACTGATACTAGAAAAATAGCAAGTGGTTCTAGTGTTTGATAGCAGAATAGAGTGGCTATAGTTAACAACAATATATTGTATATTTCAAAGTAGATAGAAGATTTGAAATGTTCCAAACACAAAGAAAAGATAAGTGTTCAAGGTGATAGATTTGTCATTACTCAGATTTGATCATTACACATTCTATGCATGTATCAAAATATCACATGCACCTCAAAAATATGTACAAATATTATGTATCAATAAAAAATCAATTGCAATTTTTGATAGCTTCTGAGAAAAATCTTTTTATAATGTAATCTTTTAAAATATTTATTGCACATCTTCTTTCATGAATTAGTCTTTCACGTTGTTTCTGTGATGGCGTTTTTCTTAGTGAGCTGTGGGATGACTTTATAAACTGAGGCTGTTCATCATTTCCTAAATCTAGGAAAATGATAGGTTAATGTCAGCTTTGTAATTGTGTATGTAATGCTTTAATATGCAAATTTTATTTTTTTCAATGTTCAAATCTATGACATTTTTGTTTAGATTTCTGCTTTGGGTATCATATTTAGAGAGACCTTCCATATCACAAGATCATACACATATGTTTTCTTCTGGTTCTATTTGGTTTTCATGCTTTTACAGCTTATATTTTTCCTAACATTTTTTTTCCTCTAGTACTGGTTTGAGAAAGAGATTCTTTATATTCCCAAATGAATAACCATCTTTTATGTTTAAGATGAGCCTTAAAGAAGGAATTCAGCAAGGATGTGAATAGGCTGTGTTGGGGGTTGTGTGGGGAGTGATTAAGGGAAATCAGAGCACAAGAGACTGCGAGCAAGGCAGGGATCTACAAACAGGATGAGCCCAGGGAGTTTTAGATGTTCACAACCACAGGAGAGTGGGCTAGGTGTGGGGCAGTTGGGACAGAGATTAGGACTAAAACCACGCTGGGCTTAAGACCACAATGAGGAGTCTGGAGTTTACTTCAAGGGCAACGGGCAGTCTCATCTGGCAGCATCATCAGCTCTGCGTACATGCAGGTCACTCCTGACTCCAAGGACCCCTCCAGCAGGAAGCAGTTTAGAGACCTAGCCCCAAGACCAGACAGTGTATTCTTAGCAGCCAGCTTCTCCCTTTCTACTAAGAGAGAAAGAAAGCCCTTTGTTGCCCTGTAGGTCACTCACCAAACCGAAGGCTCGGCTCAGAGGAAGAGAGGAACTAAAAAGGAACAGCAGGGTCTAGAGGCAAAGCCATTCCATTGGCTGCCCCCAGGAGCAGAGATCCACCCTCAGAGCAGCCAATGCAGCCTTTGTCTCATCCTGCCTGCCTAAGATCAAAGACCCACATCAAAATGTGGAAGAAAACCATAAGAAAAGTGATGTCACCATGCTTCCAGGGCATTAAATTGAATTCAATCAAAGTGTAGCATCCAGGTGAGCCCCTGAAGAGAAATTCATATCTGGACAAGCAGTTCCCAGAGAGGCCAAGGATTCCATTCAGAAAGCATTAACTGACCACTGGGATGTGCTGACAGCCTGGCTGAGAACTCTGGTGCTCACCTTTCCAACCCCAAGGAGGCCACAGTCCAGTTGGTGAGACAGTTGTATATACATGTCATGCTGAGGCTTGTGCTAAGATAGATACCTATCTAACAAAAGTGCTACAGGATTAAGGGGGGTCGGGGGGCAAGAGAGAGAGAGAGAGCGATAGATAGATAGAGAGAGAGAGAGAGAGAGAGAGATGTTGACTTTGACCAGGCAATCAGGGCTGCCTTCCTGAAGGCAGTGGCATTTAGGCATGCTTCAATTCATTCTCAGAATGAAATAATAATAATGACAACAGCAACAACAGCAGGGGCAGCTACATAATTTTGGGGGCCCAGTGCAAAATGAAAATTTGGGCTCCGTTGTCCAAGATGCAGAAAAAACATTTAAAGGTATTAAAATTAAAGCTTTTTCTTGTCTTTTGTGGTCTCCTGCTCTTAACTTGTCATGATGTTTTTTATTTGCTATTTAATGTCACTCTCAGTAAAGAAAAATTAAAATTTTAAATTACTAGCATGGATTTTCCCATTTGTCTTCCTGTTGTGCAATCCCAGTTTTAAACGTGGGTATAAGGGCATTCATTTTCTTTTCAGAATTGCTGAAATGGCACAATTCATATTTGATAACTCCTATGCACATGTGTATTTTATTCTGGCCACAATAGTGAAAATGACGCACAAAATTAACTCTACTGTTTTTCTTTCAGGTCTTTATTTGGGCACGTTCAACTCACACCCTCTGCCTTTGGCTTACTATTGAATAACGAAGGCGTGAAAGGTAAAGGAGCTATGGTTGCCCCAACTTTCCTTTTCCTTCTATGCCCTCGTTTTCAGGGTAAATAGTTGGATAGTACAGGGAAGAAACAGGAGTAGGAGAGACTATAACAGGGTTCCTTGGTCTTTTGTGTTTCTTTGAATGACACTCTCTTATTTCAGTGTTTGAAGCAAGTTCTGGTTCAAAAAGAAAGCATGGTCTGTCTGATCTGTCAGCACCTCTACTTGCTCAGTCAAAGATGTACACACTTGCCTTGTATTGACTTCGAGTCTCCCTGAAGTCCCACGTAATGTGAATCTGCTGGAATTCTGTGCTCATGGAGATCTGCAATGCTCTGTGAGATGAGTGGCGAGGAATAGTGGGCTTGCATATTCCACTTGTCTCTGCTACTCATGTGCATGCTCTGTTGTTCCACTGGACATCGGTTACAAATCACAAGTTCAAAGATGAAATTACTATGAATTTCAAGATGGTGACAACAGAGCAATAAACCACACAAGGGGCTCTTCTGTGAACCAGGCTCTGTGTCACCCCACAGGCCTTCGTGAAACTGGACCTAACAACAGTTATCAGTTTTTGAATAAGCACTTAGACTTGGCACCATGCTGAGTACTCTATGTTAATTATGTCATTTAATCCTCACCATAACATTATAATTATCCCCATTACAAGGATGAGAGAACTGATGGTTAGGAGTATAACTGTCTTGACCAAGATCCTACAGCTGGCAAATGACAGAACTGGACTCAAACACCTGATGTCTTACCCCAGAGTCCACGCCCTGGACTTCTGCTCTTTCCTCATGCAGGCACAACAGGCAGCAGGAGAGTCTTTAAAACAGAGTGGGAAGAACGTCAGCTTGATTGTGTGTGCTCCTACGTTATCAATCACAATGGGTTCACACACTTCCCATTTACTCAGCGCCTTGAAGAATATTTGATTTCAAGTGGCATTTGAGTTATTTCTCAGGGTACAGTGTAACTATTTTCTTTTCTTTCCACCATACTTTACTTTGGAATCTTCTATTGTCACTCTGAGAGAATCCCATCAATTCCATGTGGTTCGGATACAACTGTCCTTGGTATGTTAAGGCCACTGTGAGAATCAAAGGAGAGAAAACATGCAAAGGTCTTAGGGAAATTCTTAGCACAAAGTAAGTGCTAAATAAATATCAGGTAATGTTTTGTTATTACTGTATCCAGAACAAACAAATTACCCAAGCCAGGCCAACCAAAGCCCTCCTTGAAACTTTAGCAGAAACTCTTCATAAACATTTTCTCTCTTCCTCTGGAATGGTAAGTTGTAACAATCGAAGAAGCTTAGAACTTCTGGATGGCCACCGTGTCTTTACAGGTAGACAGTGTGAGAAGGAGACCAAGCAGAGGGAAGCAGAGCTGACAGTGCCAAAGAGGGAGAGAGAGAGAGAGAGAGAATGAATTATATTATTTGAAGCCCTATATCTTGCCATACCTGTGGCTAGCTCTCTTGGATTTCTATGTCCATTCTTGTTTTTCCCCCTTAATTTAATTTGAGTTAATGTTTTTATTACTTACAGCCTATAAAAGAGTTCTCATTGATACTAGAGGATTACAGAAACACACTAGTGCCCATGCACACGTGGCTAGATTGACAGCTGTGGATATTTGTTCGTTCACTCGCCTATTAAATCGGTCAACATATCTTTGCTTGCCAACCCTGCCCCTGGTACATGTTAGGCACTGTGCATACAAATTTTTTGGGAAACTCTAACAAATAGTGTCACATTCTGGTACTCAATCATTCCAGTCTGCCTTGGATAGTGGTAGTTTACATCTGTTATCCTATAATAATTATTAACAACATCCCTTTTACTTTCAAAGGGGTGTTGGTTTGGAAGATGAACAATATGGTCTCGTGCTGTGACGGCTTTGCACGTAAGATGCAGTGGCTGCGAATGGAAAGAACATCGAGGGATGCAAGCTTCCTAAGGGCAGGGGTTCTCCCTCTTCTGTTTCCTGTTCTGCCCGGCAGCACTGCCTGGCATTTAATAGAGGCTCAATAAGCATTTGTTGAACGAATGAGTAAAAATGCAGCATGGGAGTCAGTGCAAAGAGAAGGTTGCACGAGATTTGAGGCATGAAAGCTAAATTAAGGGAGAAAAAATAACATACATGGAAACCAAAGAGAGTTAACATCAGGTGTGGCTAGATATAGGGTTTCAAATGATATAACCTTTCTCTCTCTCTCTCTCTCTCTCTCTCTCTCTCCTTGTTCAGTTCTGTCAGCTTTGCTTCTCTCTTCTTAAACAAACTCTTTCCATGTTTTTTATATGAGAACAGACAGAGGGAATAGTATTTGAAAAAGTAGAAGGGAGTGACAGGCATGCCTGTTGAGGGACTGGACCACTCAAAGTGCAAGCTGGAACGGACCTAAAGTGAAACCACCAGAGGGCACAGCCCCAGAACCTAGAGAGTTTGCCTTAGGAAAGCCATCAGCTTGATTCTGAGGGTAATGTGGAGTTCCAGGAGGTTTTAAGCAAGTGAGTACTTTGCATATTTGAGAAGATCATTTTGGCAGAAGCAGTAAGCAAGATTCAGGATGAGAAAAAACGGAGTTCATAAGACCCGTTAGAAGACTACGTGCGAATCTAAGTCTTTGCTTGACTCTGCTCTGTGAGGAAATTTTCACAGTTCACTGGCAAAATGAGAACAGTGAAGACAATGCAGAATTCATTTTATTTACTCAAACTCAATGCCATCAATTGAAAAGAACACATTTTGATCCTGATGTGATAATTACACATTGTATACAGGTATCAAAATGTCACATTATCCCACAAATATGTACAGCTATTATATATGAATAAAAAATAAAGCAAGAAAAGAACACATTTTGAAATTGTCATTTAAAATTTTTATCCAACATCAAAACTATCATTTGTTTTACAAAACCTTGGTGATTGTGAATGATGTGCTTTTAAGATATTCTTATGTTGGTAAAATAGCATGATGCCAGTCTTATACCAGTAGTGATCCATACAATCTCTACAATTTAAGGAAAATTTTTACACAATTGTTAAATCACTAAGTTTATTCTCCCTGGTCTAAGGAAGAGTTGATAAATATCTGAGCTCAGGAATTGAAAGTGGAGTTTCAAATAAGGGGATGATAGGTTACAAAGGTATTTAAGAAATAAAATGAATAGGCCATGGTTGGTATGGTATCAGGGGTAGGGCACTTCTACCTCAGTTATTAGACTTGGCACCATGCTGAGTACTCTATGTTAATTATCTCATTTAATCCTCACCATAACATTATAATTATCCCCATTACAAGGATTAGAGAACTGATGGTTAGGAGTATAACTGTCTTGGCCAAGATCCTACAGCTGGCAAATGACAGAACTGGACTCAAACACCTGAGCACCTGAACACCTCAAGCATCAGTTATCTGGATGCTTCAAGTGCAGATAGGAGCTTTTGTTTCTAGGCCAAATAATGCAAATAATTCCCTCATCTATCCATTTTTTGTTTTCATATGTAGCTATTTCTTGCACTGGAACTATCATATTTTTTTTCTTTGTTGAGTATAAATATTTCCATCTCTTGAATGAGTAAGTGAAAAAGTGGTATGTAAAGCTGTGCTCATATGTATCAGCTGGCACTATACATTCCGGGAACAAAACACAGCCCTTTTTCATAGAATAGCATGCCATTTGGTATACATTGGTTTATGTAAACGCTTGGGAAACCAGAGTTCAGTTTACATTTTTGAATGACTTCTTCACTCTTTAAAGGAAGTATCTTCCAAAGATGCATGGCCCAGGGGCCAATATTCATCTTTCAGATTTCAGTTTTATTCATCAGAGAAAAAGGTTGTTGCTGCTACATCATTGCCTCTTATGAGCTCTCTGTCAGGACCATGAAGCTTTATTGGAGCAAATAGGCTAGTTTCTGCGCACAGAACCCCTCCACCACCTAGTGATCTAATCTAGCTGCCTGCAGTTTCTTTGGTAAGGCAAAGTGGGAATCATGCTCATTAAACAGTTATTATCATGATTAACAGACAGACCCACTTCAACATGAATTAATTCTCTATCAGAGAATCTCTTTACCTTCATCAGTCACCTTTGGGAATGGAATACAGACACCAAGTGTTTTGTTTTTTGTTTTGCTTTTATTTTTGTTTGTTTCTTTGTTGTTATTGTTTTTCTGGATGAATAGAGAACAAGCAGCCAAAACTTAAGAACTCATTGTCTTGAAGACTTCTACCCTGAAGATTCAGGCAAAAAATGCAAGATGATCTAGGGAATATTAAAAGAAAAAATTTAGAGAGATGATTTTTCTTCTAAGTCAAAGGAACAGGACACCAATTAATGCAGCTGTAATTACCAATGCAATGGGAAAGTGAAGCCTAGGTCGTGTTTGGGGTTAGCACTAGTAGTCTGGGGTAGAAGGAAGGTCCATGGGCACGGACTATAAACACCCAGGAGAGAGAGAGGCAAGCACTTGGGGAGAGAACAAGCAGAGAAGATGAGATAAAGCCCCAACCAGGAGGCAGAATTTGTGAGCTGTGAAGTGTAGCACGATTCACAGGTAGCAGCCAACACTGTGGTTGTCAATGTGACCAACAAGTAGAAAATGGCTCAGAGATGACCCAGCCTGGAGACCAAGAAGAGTCCTGCTTCAAAGATCCGGGGCTCAGCAAACTCTGTCATCAGGAAAAGGAAGAAAAGACAGGAAAGGGATGTTGGAGGCCAGATCTCAGGTTAAGGTGGGGAGGGGAGGCTCAAAGAAAGCCAGCAGGGACTCTAGTGGTAGGAGCATTGGAAGTACAAGAAAAGTTTCTAAGATGAGTGTCTGGACTCACTCCAGGCTTCTAGTGGCTGCTTCTCAACTGGGTTCCCCATCAGAGTTGCTACAAAATGAGACCCGTTCCTGCCCACTAGTGCCTTGGGGCATTTCTGCACATAACCCCCCTGTCTGTTCTTCATATCAAGTCACCCCCTTTGATGTCATTAATTTAGATCTTTCACTTTGGAGTCATTCTTATTTCTCTGTCTGACCTCTCTGATTTGATTCTTCCCTACTGTTACTTTACCTGTTTTCTCTCTCACCATCACCTCCTGCCAGTAGACCCAAAGCTCCGTGAGGCCAAGGATCATCTCTGTATATTTTTCACTGTTTTTCCCAGTACCTGGTGTAGTACCTGGTAGCGTAAATGGATGACTGGATGAGTGATTATACATTTTAATTTTATTCTTTATACTAATTTTGATATCCCTGCTAGAGTGAAAGCTATCAGCTGTGCATGCCCTTTGCTTGGCACTGCACATCCTTTATACCAGAAATCTCTACATGTGATGAGAATATGGAAACAGGGACAAGATAAAATTGAACCAGATAGAAATCCCATGAGTAAATCAGAAGAGTGGATCATAATCCTGAGAGACACAATCCAAAATGACATCATCCCAAATACTGAAATACCCAAAAATCAAAATCCCTGAAGTCTAAAATCCCAAAAATATAAGTCTGGAAAAAATAATTAAAAATTTCTTTAAAATATATTTATTTACATTTTAAAATGGGGATTGATTTGAGAAACATATAAAAACACAACTGAACCCTTCATAGGCCACTTTACCTAATAAAATAGGGAACAGTAACATATATATTTTTGTAAGCATAAATACTCAGTATGCTAATGACAGTCACAAGGGTATAACAACTGTAAGTAGACAAACCATATTCATAAAGAAATAGGTCAAAAAGAGAAATGTATAAATGTATATTACTATGGCTGGTAATTGTATGCACCCAGCTTTGCAAATGCAGTCATCTGAGATACTGTGATAGACAACCTATGTTTTGAGTAGATCCATCAAAAACCACCCTGGAACACCAGTGCATCAGTACTGCACCAGTCCCCCACAAAAGCCAATATGTCAAGAAATTTTATCTTTTACAAATGAAGATGTACAAAGGGGACATCTCTTCATTTATTGAGGAAGTTTCAACTTTTAAATGTGCACACCATGCTCAATGTTGTGATAATGTACTTTTATGGAGTCACATTTGTAAAAAATGAATTCGAACTCAAAAAGTTTTACACAATTTATACGTCCAGTTTTGAACTTATGCAAAGATGAAATACAAAGCATAGAAAATTGTAAAAAATAATGTTGACAATTTAAAATAGTAAAGAAAAGTTTTAAAAAGAAAAAGGAAAGACCAAAAAAACTAAAAAAAAATATTAAAATTATAGGGATGGATTATAGCAATTGCATGGAGATAGTTCATAAATGCTGGCCAACTTTCACAATCATTAACTTTCATTAATTGTTAATATTTTGAAGTCTTATATCAGGATGAATAGCTGTTTTGTTTTGTTTTTCTCTTAGGACATGGCTGTCCTCAGAGAATATGTTCACATTCATTTTCTCCATGTACCCACTTTTTTTGAAATTCTTCTTTGATACAATATACACCAACATGAATATTCCCTATATTACATTTTCCCATATTTTGTGCCATGCTTCTATGTTATTTTGAGTACACAGAAATCCATTCTGCATACACTCACGTACAGATCACGGATCTGGCAGAAACAATACTGTTGATCGAACAGCAACACCACTGTCTAAGTGCCTTCTTATCCTACCATGCACGTAATTATTTTCAAACCAGTTGGTAACTTTGCCGGCTTCTTCAGACAAATGCAGATTTAATTCATTAAAAGCTCCTGAAATGTGAACAGCTGGAAGTAATGTCAATGCAGGCAAATACATTTTTAAACTGAAATTTTCATCATTGCCTTATCATGTGGCCAATCCAGTCATCAGAATTTTCTGCCAAATGCATTGGGTTTAACCGAAAAAAAAAAAAAAACTTTATTATAACACCTTGAAATTCACTTTTAGAAGCCTTGATCATACCTAATTCCAAATCTGTCATTATGGTTTGGGGATTCAGTTGAAATCCATTTCCCTCTGCATAAAGACAATAACAAGGTAATAGATCTGCCTAACATGATGCAACTATTCTGTGATTGTGATTTTGAGGATCTTAAATATTAAGGATTTTGATCTTTAGAGATTTTGACATTTGGGATTTTGTCTTGAGAGATTATGATCCAAACCTGTAAATCAGATGTAATAAACAAGACAGAAACCCAGGTCCTAAACAAAGGCCCAGGGCAACAATTGGACTAGAAGCTGGCCAACTGAATGCTATGTTTGGGCCAGAATGTTCTAAATCTTTCTGTATTTAAGTATGATCAAGGGACAATAAAAACAAAACAAAACAAAACAAAAAAGACAATTAAAAAATAAAACAAAGGACAATGTCTTCGAAGGGTGCTAATTGAGTCATAACTCTAGGGAAAGGAGCAAGTTGTGTAGACAACCCCTGCAACAGAACTGGTGTGATTTTTTGGCAAGCCACACTCCTCTGGCAATAGCAGGGGAGTGTCAATGAAAGGGAGTGACTGTTACTTTCTCCAGTACATGGCCATTCCATCCTCTGCCTCTGTGGCTCCATGTGACTAGGAACCAGGGACCTTCAACATCATGAGAAAACTGAGCTCAACATTATGGTGCTGCTACTGTGAGAGTGAATCCAATCAACAATGATTTACTGGACATTTCCCAAGTACAAGTGCCTAATTCTCACCTTGTGGGAATGCTCAAGGATAATTAGAAATATTCTCCCCTATCTGCATCTAACAGGTTACCAAATCTAAAACTGCAAATCTGACCACATCATCCCCTTCTTATAACTCTTGCATGATTTACCATAAGCTTCACCATAAAGTACAAACTCCGTGGCTTCATCTCCTGTCATGGCAGTTTTTCGTGACATGCTAGCCACACTGGTTTTCTTTTTATATCTTGAAAACGTCAAGCTTGCTTTTCTTTAAGTACATTGCACCTGCTGTGTCCTCTGTCTAGGATCATCTTGCATCACATCTTAGCACGAATGGCCCAGTGTCATCCTTCAGGTCTCAACTCAAATGTCACCTCCCTAGAGAGGAGTTTTCTATCCTATCAATGATACCATTTCCCATTCATTGGTATGCTTCATCACAGTACCTTGTTTTTATTGTCTTCATTGCAACTATCACACAATGCAGTTATTAATAGCAACCTTTGCTTACTTGATATTAATAATTTGCTATCACTCAAAAATATAAGCACCAAGACGGTGGGAATCTTGCATTCTTGCTCTGTCTCCATTACTTAGAGGAGGGCTTGGTATAGAGTGAATACTTAATAAAAGCACATTGAATAGGTTAGTGAGTGAATAAATGAACAGATGAAATGTATGAATAAACGAATGAATGAATGACTCAGGCCTGGATGACAGCAGCCACACCTTGGGAGTCCTTGGAGATGACGATGAACAGAGCAGCAAAATGTATAAACGTTGTTCAAACCCAGGTCTCTAAATTTAAAACCCATGCTCCTTCTTCTTTGCCACACTTCGGTCTTGACCCTGCTGTTCCCCAGTTAAACAATTCCCAGGAACCACCAGATAAAGCCCAAACTCATCCCAGTGTCTCTTGCAACTTCAGCACAGTGAAATCCTGGCTGCTTGTGGAAGCACGCATCTGCTTCTCCCTGCCGAGCTTTTGCACACACCCAGTGCCTCTGGCATGGAACACTTTGTCCTCTCTTTGATATTCTTCAAAACCCTCTTATTTATCACTTCCTCCAGGAAGTTTTCCAAGACCTCAATCATCCCATGCCTTTCTCTGGGTTGTATCAATATACTGTATTTACTTCTACCTTTGCAAAAATTCTGAATTTTAGATATTTATAAGTATGTTAGTCTCCTGCCTTTGTACAGTGAGCTCCTGGTTATCAGGGATTGTGTACGATTTATTTCAAGAGACTGTGCAGAGTGGTTGGTTAAGTGCATGGTCTCTAGAGTCCTGTGTTCAAATTCTGACTATGCTGATTACTAGCTGGGTGAATTTGAGCAAGATACTTAATATCTATGTGATTTAATGTCTGCATTTATAAATTGAGGATGAAAATAGTACCAATCTAATAGTGCTATATTTTAAATAAGTCACTTGGAACAGTATCTGACACATAGTAGCACCATATCAGTGCCAGTTAGTATTACCTTTCTTTCCTAATTACTTGCATAATTGTTGGCACAGAAGCATTCACTACATTTCTGAATATAATTGGAGAAAGAGGGGGAGGAAACATAAAGCAGTGATAAAATACCATATCAGTTGCCTGGGGCTGTCATAACAAAGGGCCACAGACTAAAAACAATAGCAATTTATTGTCTCACAGTGAGGGAAGACTGAAAGTGGAGGTGCCAGCAGGGTCTTACCTCCTCTAACGCTGGATAGCATCCTTCCTTGCCTCTTCCCAGCTTCTGGTGCTGGCCGGCAACCCTTGGGGTTCCCTGGATTGCAGCTGCAGCACTCCAGTCTCTGCCTCCACCTTCATGTGGTGCTCCCCCCGCGTTCGTGTTTCCATGTCTATGCCAAATTCTTCTTAAAAGGACACAAGACATATTGAATTAAAGAACCATTCTACTTCAGTAGGAGTTCAACTTAATCATATCTGCAATGACCCCATTTCCAAAGAAGGTTACATTCTGAGGGACTGGGGGTGTTAGGACTCCAACATATTTTTTGGGGATGGGACAATTCAAACCATGTCAAGCACTCCCATTTGGACAGTACCTCATAGGTTACATAACCCTACTCAACGATTTTGCCTGATTCTCCCTGGTCCTCCCAACTGACTTTGGAGTTAGACAATGTTCTCAGCTTACAAAGAAGGAAAGACCACAGAAAGGCTAAGAGCCTCCCGGGATCCAAGCTACTAAATGGCATAGAAGAAAGCAAACTCACATGTGCTCCGCTCCCCCACCAAGCCTCTCATCGCAGGCACACGCAAAAGCAGACCTTGAGCGCCTGTGCTGCGCCCGCTGGCACTGCCCACCCGGAGAAGTCGGGAAGGAGGTGCGCATCCTCACGGCCAGCCTCCTGTAAGCGCGAGTGCCGCGACTCAGGGCGGACGCCACGCCAGGGCCAGGGGACGTCGCTGAGTGGGGGTGGCCGGAGACACCTGAGAGGGCCTGGTGGGATCCTGTCCCCCGTCCTCCCTCCCCCTCATTCGCTCTTCCTCTCACTCCTCCCTCACTGTTTGCTTCCTGCACACACATTTAAAACTGTTGACATGTATCCCATGTCTAATTACTAAATATTTCCAATACAGTAGATCTTTGAGTGATGTGGTTTTGCTCAGACTTTTTTCACTATCATGTTGATGAAGAAAACTAAATTGATTCCCAGCTGTGGCCGCTACGTGCGTGGAGTTTGCACGTTCTCGCCACACCTGCCTGGGTTCCTCCAGGGACTCGTTTCCTCGCACATCCCACAGACGCGCGCGGGAGCCGAACTGGCCTGTCCACGTGGTCCCGGTCAGTGGGGCGTGAGTGCGCCCCCTGGTGGAACGGCGTCCTGTCCGGGGCTGGCTTCCTCCCGGCACCCTGCGCTGCCTGGGTGGGCTCCAGCCCCCGGGGACCCTGCACTGGAAGAAGCGGGTTGGAAAGTGAATTAAAAAATGAGCACAAATTATTAGAAAATAAAACACTTGTAAACTCTAAGATAATCACACAAATGTACAACAGTGAACGAGTGAGTCTGCCACACTGGTTATTATTCATTTTTGAACTGTGTGGTGGTAAGAAGCGCTCCTTATGATTTCTGCTTTTCAAACATACGTTCCTCAATCTCACGCACTATGACTACAACTGTTGTCACTCACTGATTCACCAAAAATTAGGTAAATCACTATCTCACTTGTTTTTATTACTCCTCTTTAAATGTATATATAGCTCTTGTTTATTGCAATGTTTAATATTAGAAGTGTTTGGGTCTTTATTTAGAAGCTTGGTGATGTTTTTGTGACCAGAAATATGCCGTAGCAACTTAACTCTTGTTTATATCAATTAACCCATGGTAAAATTGGTTACATTCTCCGTTGTTTTGCTTAAACCTATTGATGACATTAAGTGAGGACTCATTGTACATATTTCTAGAGAACCTCTCATCTTAGGACTTTTCTGGGCTGTTCCATTCATTCTGCTCCGTTTAATTTAAGCTATACTTCTAAGTAGTGGTGCCCCTGTTTTGTAGGTAAAGAGACACACTCAAAGGATTATTTGCCTTACCCAAGTCAACACAGTGAGTTAATTGTTTGGTAGATTTCACACAAGCCTAGAGCTCTCTCCCCTCCACTCCACTGTTGCTGGTAAGAAAAAACTGTGGGCAGCAAAGTTACACAATAAACCACACAGGCCCTAACATCACTCCTGAGATTACTTCCTTTCAGGAAGCACAGAAGCCCTTCCAGAAGCATGGAGTTGTCTCATCATCTTCTTCCCCTCTCCCCTAAAATACCGAGATGAATTCTTTCTGGTTTAACATGGACCCATTCAGAGTAAGTGGCAACTCGTGAATGTTGTGAAGGATTGATCCACCAGGCCATTCTGACCACTCCATAGGGACTGCCTCCCCAACGTTTATATTCCACCAACTAGCAACATTAATACTAGCCTCATAGTCTACAGTGGCCATATGTTGCACTGTTTTCCCCAGGAGTGAAAAAGGGGATGACTAAAGCAGTCTCTAGTCTTTAGCAAGTTTCCTTGGTGATGAGCAAAGCCACTCTGAACTCTGTGGAAACCAAGTGGATACATTGCATGGACGAATGGATGCTTCCCGTAAAATAAAAAGACACAGCTTCCATACAATAAAAACATCTCCTCTTCCCTACTATGTTGGAAATTTATTGAACAAAATCTACTGTAGTGAACAGAGCATAATCACCCTTACCTCGTTTCTTATGAACAATGCCTTTTTGGAGTGTTTAAAAAAAAGCTCTTCAGCATTTAAAGTAATGTATAATCATCTGCGAAATCAACTATAAACTCTCAGTACATGATAAACAAAAGAAAATGCTGGGAATATTCATCATTTCAAGTATCTATATTATGCAATTTATTTCAGGATGTGCCATTACTTTTCTAATTTTCATTTTTGCTATCAGAACGTAGGTTAGCCTTAAGCATAATTCTGCTTTAGATGTTATAGTTTAATATGAAGAGTTCTTATTTTATTTTTAGTGTGATTCAGCATCAGGACAAGCCTATTGGACCCACTCTCTTAAACTAATTTTATTTTCTTTCTGAGATTATGGTTTGGTCCTTTGTTTTGCTCACGAATACATTCCTTAGGCATGTGTCTCTACAAAATAGTGAAAAATATGGTACACTTGCAACAGATTATTTGGATTTATACAGAAAGAGAGATGGACAGAATAGAAAGGACCACTGGATTGGTTGTGTTCCCAGGAGTTTAGATCTGGAAGTAACCTAAGACTGACTTAGTTTGATGCTCTTATTTTGTGGATTAGGTGACAGTCTCAGGTTAGTTAAGTAACATTCTTTAGTTCACATGGTTTACCAATGGCCTTGCAGCTCATCCAAGAGTTGGATGCTTCCAGGTGATCTAATTGGAATCAAAATATGCTCTTCTGATAAGTGACCCACCTCTAGAACAGTGGCCTCTCCCTGCCCCTGCTCAGATTTTATTCCATCAGGCAGTTCTTTCCCTTGATAGCTAACCCCGAATGTAGGGGCTCTCACTTAGGATGATGTAATTCTCATATTCTGTAAACCACACATGGTTCAAGTTCTGGCCTCTGGAGAAGCACAGAGAAAGCCTTGTCCATGTATCAGCAGACACTTTTCCCACATTTAAAGAAAAATCCTATGTCCCATATGTTCAAGGGAACTAAATACTTTTTCACTGCTTTGTGATTTTCGGCAAGAAGTGACTCAAACACTGCTGGCTTCTGACCCCATCCCAAACTCCACCCACCAAAAGTCATGTGGCTCTCCTAAGAGCAAGCATGGATAAGAACAGAACCCCATCACTTCAATCCTGCCCTTTTCTTCGGACCTTCTTGACTCGAAACAAATATGATAGTCTTTTCTCAGCCAGGCCATGAACTTAGAAAATAAAAATAAAAGTAAAAAGTTCATATCGTGTGTGTCCAAGACTGTTTCCTCAATGCTGCCTGTTACTGAGGAGGTGGAGGACTAATTGTGGAATTTGGAATTGTGATCCTGGTGTTTCAAAACACCTCTTGAATGCTCTTTAAACAACTTCATTTCTACTTGCAGTCACTATGGGACCAGAGAGTTTTATCCCTGCTTCTTAAGAACTCTTCATAGTGTGTCCAGTTATTTAACCAACCCATCAATTAGGTGTGCTATATCCAGCTATATCCAGAGTTTTAAGACCAGAAAAGCATGGGATGTACAGGCATGAGGTTCTGCACAATCATCTTAGTGGAGGATGGGATTAAAAACTGCCATTTATGGAGCACTTTACAGAAGTTATTGCTTTTGGTCTTCACAAAAAGCTACATTTGGAAAATAAATAGGCTTTGATAACTTAAATAACTCACTAAAAATAAAGTATGGTAGAATTGTAAGTCTAAAAGTGTTTTCTGATGCCAGATCTCATGTTTTAATGACTACAGAAAAGAAATATCCAACAATGAGAGCCTTAAATTATAGGAAAAGAATGTGGTCGATGGCAGGTGGACGTCCCAGAGGAGCTCATGAAGAAGCAAAGAACAGCAGAAGAAGCCGTGAGAACAGCATCTAAGGCAGGCACTGAGGCAAGCCTTCCCCAGCCTCAGACCAGCTTCCTTTCAGTACAGCGTCATTGGCAAGGAGGTGAGTTCCAGGATCAAGTCTCTAACTTGGGTTCACCATCTTTTGGATGAAGAATCTTGGATAAGTTATTTAACTTCTCTGTAGCTCAGAGTCCTCACCTGTGATGGGGTGAGGGGTACAAACTCGTCATGTCTAATGAAATAATCTATGTAAACTATGTAGCACGGTAACTAATACAATGTAGTCAAGAGGCAAATATTAGCTTTTATTATTTACTAGCACTTCACTTACTTAGGTATAAAATTAAACTTTTTTCCCTCCATTTTGCCTTACAAAATGAAGGGAAACTCTCCCTTCTTTTCTCCATTTCTTCTGCTAGTTTTTGAGTATCTGTTATGTACCCTGTACTGTATTAAATACTGGAGATGTTATAAGTTCCAATTAGAGGCTGTGGTGGTAAGGGAGTATTCTATTTAGCTTAGAAATTTCAATGAAGATTTTGAAGGGAGAAACTCTTGAGTTGGGTGTGGAAGAATGTATAGAAGTTGGAAAATATTTACAACAAAGGAGGGCTTTGTTCAAAGTCATAGAACCTTAGAGCAACGTGGCAGGTTTCAGTGGGTCTGAGAGTGTTTAACACGGAGCACCGAGCAGAAGTGGAGGGTAGCTGCAGAAGGTAAAGCGAGGCTCCAAGTTGTGCCACCCCCAGGGCGTGGAGTGGGATGGTAAGTTGAGATATCTGTTAAGGTTCCCCCACTCCGCCCCGACGGATCTGTACAGGTATTGCGCTCCTGCGCTTCCATGCCTCAGATAAAGAGGGTTGTTTTCGTAGAAAAACACATACACACAAGTTAACGTTCAGTTTTTCCTTTTCCAAATAGTCTTTTGAAACTCATGACACAAATAGTTTTGGAAATCAAAGTTTTATTTCAAAGAAAGTTTTGTAATTTGGGGATGTCATAAATACTGAAAGAGTCAGAACATAAAAGTAGGCACCACAACTAACATGCTGTGAAGAACACTTGATGAAAAAGATTTACTTTTCTTACCCTAAATTTGATACAGCTCCCATAGGCAGAAAGGAGAGATGGAAAGTATGAAAAGAAGCAAAAGTTTAGACATGAGTGGGGTGCCTAGGCCTCGATTCCTTTCCCTACTCTTTGGTGTATTGGAGAAGTATAATAGTAGAACTCAAAATTATAGGATATAGGGATATATTTGAGAATCTAATGAACAAAGGCCACATGGTTCATTGTTACAAACAACCCACAGGTGGTAGAGGTTGCCACAAATCTGGCAAAATTTCCTTGCAGAACCTGGCAGTGGTATAGTCAATAATATGGGCTGGTATGAAGGGGAAAAGAGGGTCTGAACTGGGCTCTCGAGTTTTCCCAGCCTCAGAGTGCCAGAGGAGAGCATGCTCAAGTGTCCATGTCCTTGGAAAGAAGCAGAAGTCAGTTGAGAAAGCAAGAAGGCTGAGTACCCTAAGGATTGCGGGCAGGGGGGAGGATTACAAAAGATCACTACAGAGTAATGACTGGGAACCAGGAGGGACACAGACAAAATCAGCAGATGCCAGAGTGGGTACGACAATGAGCAAGGAACACAATCTCTTGCAATCCTGTGATTGGCATTACCCAATGCCCTGAGGTTTGAAGTGAGAATCAACCCAGAGACATAACTAAAGACAGATGGGAACCCCCAACTGAATGAAAAAATTCTGAAATTATTCAGCTTATTTAAGTTTAAGTTTTCCTCACTGGGGGAGGAGGAAACAGGATCTCAAAATAGAGATTAGATCTGCTTATTAAAAATAATTTAAGTATATTTTGTAAACTCTCCTTTCTTACATTACTGAATATCTAGCAGTAATGTAAGAGGAACACTTACGGCAATGGTGAAAAGAAGAGCTTGGAAAAGAACACATGGTAGACAATATTTGGATCTATGGATGTGTGGATGGATGGGTGGATGAATGTGTGGATGGATGGATGGGTAGATGAGTGGATGGATGCATGAATGGATGGATGGATGAAGAATCAGAAAAGAAAACTTTACACTTGTTTTTAATTAGATATTTTCCCTGCACTTTCCTGAGCACTGAAACAGACATACATGGCAAGTGCAGAAAATATTTGCCTGAAACTCTTTTTATTATGTGCACAGAGTCAAGCCTTGCCATCTCTCTTGACAGAGTCTGAGCTTCTGACAGCATCGGATTTATTCTGTGTAAATTTGCATCTTCCTCCTTTGGCATTTTGCCTTTTTCTTGCTGTCTTTTTCTGGTGTGTACCTCTGGTGTGGGTTAATGGATGCTGAGGCCATTTCAGCACATAAAATCTGCAGTGTCTTTATAACCTATCATATGTAACTGGGCACACCCCACCTTAAAAACATTGAGCAGCCTAAATTATGCTCATATCAAGGGCAATTATTCCTGAGACTTTGTTTTATAGCCAAAAATCCATTAGATTAGCAATAGCAGCCCTCATTCAGACAAATAAAATGAGGATCAGGAGACAGGAAACCTGGCACTGTTGCCTGAATGGCACCAAAATGGAAAATGGGGATTTGTTGCATTATTGCTAGATGTTAGCTGTAAAGTCTGTTTCCATAAGTGGATTTAGACATAGATGAGCGCAGAGACCACCCTGTGGGCCAGATACTCTCTGACCCCTGGGCAAACTCTTCTTTGTGAATGCCGTCTGGGCTCCAGCCTCCTTTCCTGAATTTTTTCTCTTGCTAGAAGATTTTCTATAGGACTCATCCTCTTATTCTGCATATTCACTTTGGCCCTGACCTACTTTTCATTATCAGTATCTGGTTTCTTGTTTATTTTTTAGAAACCATGTATTTTCTCTCCACTAAATTGCAATAGTCACTGTTTCTCCTATCTTTTTCCTTGGACCCACTTCAGGTAGGATTTGCACTAGTGCTCACTCAACACAAGTTCTCTCTCTCATCAAACAAACAAACAAACAAAAATAATAGTAATGGGACAGACCAGTGGCAAGACTGTGGCAAGACCTGTGTTAAGTGGGGTCAGCAGGACAGGGTAAACAAAGCAGAGTGGTACTGAGTGCTGTGGGCACAGGAAGGAGAATTTCACTGGGAATTGAGAAAAGCAAAAAATATTGAGGGACAGAAAAATCAGAACAGGAAGAGTCAAAATCCAAGTCGTTGGTTGGCTAATACCTTCCCATCCCACCCCTGGCTCTGCTCTTGTTCTTCCTACATAAGCAGTGAGCTCACCTGCAGCATTTGGAGGGCATCACACAGCATCTGTTGCATGATAGCCATATCTGAGTAGCTAAAGCATAGGAAAGCTTTTAAAAGGGGGCTTTAAAATATAGAAAAGGAAAACATTTTGTAGTTATCTAATATTTAAAATTCTATTAAAAGTAGGGGATTCAGTGTGCTATAGAGTAATCCCTCTTAAAGTATCCACAGGAGATAACTAATTTTGATTCACTTTTCCTCCAATTTCTTTTATAAAATACAATGAAATTGAGAGGAATCCTCTGTCCTCTCACATGTGCTTGGCTATCACAGCATTATCCAATTGCTCTAAATGTTTCTAAGCACTTTCTTTTAATTTCTTTGCTTTTCTCATGACTGACCAGACACACACGTTCAGGGACTGACACAGGTCCGTGGACTCTGCTCCCATTCACTCCCTGACCCCTCACCCCCACCTGCTGAGGTTGCCTCCCCTCCTAATACTCACCGTGGACACATATGCGACCTCTCTCTGCCAATGAAGAAAATCCAGCAGGTGAGGCTGGGAATAGTCTTCCCAATATACAAATGAGGACATGGAAAATCAAAAAGATGCAGTCATACAGCCGGTGAGTAGCAGATCCAGGACTCCTTTTGGGATCAGCCAAAGCATGCTGGGTATGCTATAAGAATTCAACGTTCAGTGATGCCCCATGAAAGAAGGATGTTTGGGGAAATACATTTGCCTCACGCTCCTTGCTATCATCTCTTCCTGGAATCACAACACTTATTAAAGCAGCCCATGAAAGGTTCCGGTAAGTCCTGCAGAAAAGACACCTGTTTGAATTTTGTTTTCCAGATATGTTATTATCAGGAAACAATGTTATTCAAATGGTGAGAAAGACCCTGCTACCCTATCTGACTGGTTGATAGTGGGTTGAAAAATGGACCTTACTACTCGTGAGGATTGACTAACAAGATCTAGCGTTCACCTGGAAGAGTCCAATACACCACAGCACATTGCTTTTCCTTTGTCCTATTTATGATCACATCATATTTATAGACAAAAGTGCTTGATAATTAGGTATTTCTCAAAAGTGCTTAGAAAACTCCTACTCCCCAGGCCCATCATGACAGTGAGTCTAATAATCACCCCCTGGTTACCGGACTGAGGGGCCATGGCATCTTGGTGAAACTACATACCAGACACTTTCTCTGCTATCCTAGTTTTCTCCAGAGTTAAGTGTGCATGTGTGTGTGTACAAACTGTGATCATACCGACAAATGCACCCACTACACACATGGTCCCGAGAATCCTCTGCAATGTTATAAATAAAGCTTCTGCCTATTGCCTGCAGGTCCCACAGGATGCGACTCTCATTTACCAGCCTGGGAACAGTTTGTAAAAGGTAGGAGAGGTTAATAAGGAAGAGGGGAAGCTACTTGCGTCAAGGGAGGTTACAAGGTCAAATCAAATTGAAAGTGCATTGCGACCTTGCAAGTGGTGGCCAAGGGACTGTACAGCTCCGTTCTCCCTTCTAGAGACAAAACTACTAGGGGTGAAGTTGTCGTGAGCTCCAGCTGCCCTTCTTCTGGAATCCACCCGTCATTCAGGCCATGGCATGAATTCCCTGGTCTGCTCCCAGTTGACGACTGAGTATGTCCGGGTATTAAAGTCGCTGTAGTTTTACGTCTCCTGCAGTCCATGTGATGGAAACTTAATCCCAGTTCAACAGTATTGAGAAATGACACCTTTAAGAAGTGGTTAGTCTGTGAGGGCTCTGCCCTTATGAATGGATTAATGCTGTTATTGTGGGAGTGGGATCCTGATAAAAGGATGAGTTTCGCCCCTTCCCTCTCTCTCACCCATGTGATGCCTTTCACGACGTCATGACAGTGCAGGAAGGCCCTCACCAGACGCTGGCCCCCGGGCCTTGGACCTCCCCGCCTCCAGAACCATGAACCAAATAAGTTTCTGGGTAATTATAAATTACCCAGCCTCTGGCAACATAATATGGATTAAGACATAAGTCAAGCCATCCCTGCCCAACATCAGAGCCCCTCTAGGCAATCTTTGTTCTAGGACTTTCCACCAGCCGGGATGAGCTGCTTTCCAGGCTGCACTGAAGTCCTCCTCCTTGCCCCACTCCACTCACAGGTGCCAAATCTGCACCCCCGCCTGAGGCTCTGTGCACTTAACCCTGCCCCATCTCCCCTCTACCCCTAGCAGGTGTTTCCCAGAAGAATTTTTTTGCTGTCTAATTCTGTCTTGGAATATTGACGTCTGCTTCTTGGAGGGCCTCAAATGTTGGTACTGGAAGTGGTTTGATAAGGGAGGCAGTAAGATGGAGTTTGGGAACTAGATAACTCACTGTTTATCTGACAAGGAGGCCCAGTTCTGAGATACGTGTGCATCAGGGACAGTCACTGGTACAAGGTGGTTAACCAATTGCTCCCTATGTCATTGGTGATGATGTGAAGGCACACACCCTTGCTTGTGCAATGATGCAGGTATTGGAAAGGGATGTAGCTAAAAATACTTGCAGAGACAGAGGAGTTGTGGCTAAGTTTCACGGCTGCCCTACGGAGGGATAATGAGAAACTGTCAACAGGCAGTTAAAGACGAAGTGCAAGAGCCAAAAGCCTTCTTGGTAGCTTAAAAAGAAGCCTTTATTTTCTGCAGTAGAAGAACAGACACAGCTGAGTTGCAACCACAAGATTTAATGATCAGAGTGGAGAGTACCAGACACATTTAAATTCCCACCCAAAGCATTTATGTGGTGCTAAAGTAAAGGCCCTAGTTGGGAAAGCCTGGGAATCTGTAAAATGAAATGGTATCTATCCAGATACCCACAAGGGACTTCAGCTCCACAGACTCTCCAGGACCATTAGAGCTTGCAGAGTTGGTCCACCCCACCCTAGTAAGAACTAGTACTTGCCCTGTGGAGAAGATACTGCAGAGACCTTCCCCAACAAAGCAACAAGGGCTCCCTGTCAGTTTCATCCATCTCCTCCTTTGGATGATTGACCAAAAATTAGAGTGGAATCCAATCATAACCTGGCTGGGGATACAGAAGGCATGATAGGGGTGAAAGAGATTGTGTCCTAAAAGAGCTGAAAGGATTGCCTAGCATGTACTGGCAGGAGCCAGAAACAGATCCCTGGAGTTGTTTTTGTTTTTAGTGTTTTTGTTTTTTAAATTAATAAATTTTATAATTTAGAACTGTTTTAGGTTAACCACCAAACTGAGTGAAAAGTACAGTTGGTTCTTATATACCCCCTTCCCCTACACGTGCATAGCCTCCCCCATGATCAACATCCCCTGTGAGAGCGGTACATTCATTGTAGTTGATGAACTCACACTGACACATTAGCACCCAAAGTCTGTAGTTTACACTGGGGTTCACTCTTTGTTTCGTACGTTCTATGGGTTTTACAAAGGTATAATGGAATGTATCCACCATTATATTATACAGAATAGTTTCACTGCCCTAAACATCCTGTGTGCTCTACCTGTTCCTTTCTCTCCTCCCCCTTCCCTTGGCAATCACCTTTTTACCGTCTCCACAATTTGGCCTTTTCCAGAATGCCATGTAGTTGGAATCATACAGTATGTAGCCTTCTCAAATTACATTCCTTCACTTAGTAATATGCATTCAAGCTTCCTCTGTGTCTTTTTTGTGGCTCAATAGCTAGCTTGCTTGCTTGCTTTCTCTCCATTATTTGGATGTACCGCAGTTTATTTATCCATTCACCTACTGAAGGGCATCTTGGTTGCTTCCAAGTTTGGGCAATTATGAATAAAGCTGCTGTAAACATTTATGTACAGGTTTCTGTGTGGCCTTAAGTTTCCAGTTCATTTAGGTAAATACCAAGGAGAAAGATTGCTGGGATGTATAGTAAGGGTATGTTTAGTTTTATAAGAAACTGACAAATTATCTTTCAAAGTGGTTGTACTACTTTGCGTTCCAACTAGCAATTAATGAGAATTCCTGTTGTTTCACATCTTTGCCAGCGTTTGGTGTTATCAGTGATTTTGATTTGACCATTTTAATGGGTGTGTAGCGATATGTCATTGTTACTTTAGTTTGCAATTCCCTGATGGCATATGATGTTGAACATCCTTTATAGGCGTACTTGCAATCTGTATATCCTCTTTGGTGAAGTGTCCATGTCTTTCGCTCATCTTTTAATTGAATTGTTTACTTTCTTATTTTTTTTAAAGTTCTTTGTATATTTTGGAAGAATCCTTTATCAGATGTGTCTTTTGCAAATATCTTCTCCTAGTCTGTGGCTTGTTTTCTCATTCTCTTGACATTGTATTTCACAGAGCACAAGTTTTAAATTTTAATGAAGTCCAGCTTATCAGTTATTTCTTTCATAGACCGTGCCTTTGGTGTTGTATCTAAAAGTCATCACTATACCTAAGGTAATCTAGGTTTTCTCCTATGTTATCTTCTAGGGGTTATAGTTTTTCATTTTATATTCAGGTCTATGATCGATTTCAAGATAATTTTTGTGGAGGTATAAGGTCTATCTTTAGGTTAAGTGTTTTACATGTGGAAGTCCAGTTGTTCTATTTGTTCAAAAGACTGTCTTTACTTCATTGTATTCTCTTTGCTACTTTGTCAAAGATTAGTTGACTATATTTATGTGGGGCAATTTCATTGCCATAGTTCTTTGTTCCTACATTTGTCTTTCACACTTTTTCTGTCTTTCAAGATTTTAATTGTTTTATATGATTCCATTTTCTCTTTTTACTTAGCATATCAATTATACTTCTAAAAAATAGTGATTTCCCTAGAGTTTGCATTGTACTTTCACAATTAACCCAAGTCTACTTTCAAATAACGGTGCACCACTTCACAGGTGGTGCGAGTACCTTATGATAATAAAACAGTACTAATACCCCCCTCGTGTCTGTATGTCATTGAAGTTATTCACTTCACTTGTACATAAGCATGCATAAGCATGTATCTATACATAAGCATATGTGAGCAAATGCATTGTTGCTATTACTGATTTGAACAAACCGATTTTTGTTAGATCCATTAATAACACGAAAAATAAAAATTTTTTATATTACCTTTACTTATTTATTCTCTGATGTTCTTCCTTACTTTACGTAGATCTAAGTTTCTGGCCTACATCATTTTTCTTCTTTCCAAAGAATTTCTTTTAACATTTCTTGCAAGGCAGGGCTGCTGGCAATAAATTCTTTCAATTCTTGTTTGAGAAAGTATTTATTTCTTTGTCATTTTCAAAGGATAATTTTTCAGGTTACAAAATTCTGGGTCAGTGTTCGTTTGTTTTGTTTCTCTTAAGACTTTACCTAATTTTACTCCACTTTTTGCTTGAATGGTTTCTGAGGGGAAGCTAGATGTAAGTTTTAATTTTGCTTCTATATGGATAAGGTATTTTCTTCCTTCTGGCTTTTTTCAAGATTTTTTATTTATCTTTGATTTTCTGAAGTTTGAATACGACATGTCTATGTGTAGGGTTTTTTGTTTTTTGGTTTTGCATTTGCCCCGCTTGATTTTCTTTAAGCTTCCTGAATCTGTGGTTTGGTGTCTTATATGCATTTAGAGAAATTCTCAGGTATTATTGCTTCAAATATTTCTTTAGTTCTTTTCTCTTTTTCTTCTTCTTCTATTATTTCCATTACATACAAGTTGCACCTTTTGTAGTTGTCCCATAGTTCTTGAATATTCTGTTCTTTTCAATCTTTATTTATCCCTTGCTTTTCAGTTTTGGAAAAACTATTGTCATATTCTCAAGCTTGGGGATTTCTTCCTCAGCCATGTCCAGTCTGCTACTGAGCCCATCACAGGCCTTCTTCACTTCTGTTGCCGTGTTCTTAATCTCCAGCAAGAGATCTTCTTTTTGGTTCTTCTTAGAATTCCCACATCTGTGCTTACATTATCCATCTGCTCTTGCATGTTGTCTGCTTTTTCTACTAAAGGCCTTGGCATAGTAATCATATTTAGTTTTTAAATTTCTAGTCTGATAATTCCAACATTCCTGACATATCTGACTTTAGTTCTGATGCTTAGTCTCTGCAAACTGTGATTTTTTTCCATTTAGTATGCCTTACAATTTGTTGTTGTTGTTGTTGTTGTTGAAAGATGACTATGCCATACTGGGTAAAAGGAACTGCAGTCAATAGGCCTTTAGGGATACGGTGGCGAGGTGAGGTGGGCAGCGTCCTACAGGTCTGAGATTAGGTCTCAGTCTCTTGGTGAACTTGTGCTTGAGCACTGTGAACTTCACCAGTGCTTCTTCCCCCCACCTTCGGTGGGACAGGAAGAGACTGAAGCTGGGTGTTTTCCTTCTCTTAGGTAGGTTAGGCTCTGATAAAATCCCAGCAGCTTAGGCTCTAGTAAAATATTTAATGGTTTCTCCTGAGAGCAGCCCTTCTTAAGAAGAACAGAAAGCTCTGGTGTTTTTCACAATGGTTCCTTTTTCCTTCCCATGCTGGAATCATGAGGGATTGTCCTCTGATGTTCACTGTGAGGACCTGGGGGAGCTCCTGAAGGTATAAGTAGTGGAAGTGTGGGGGCCTTCCTATGCTTGGGGCCTTCTTGAGTTTTTAAATCTTAATCTTGTCCACACTGAGCATCCAGCAATTTATCAATTACAGTTTAGGATTTCCTCCCCTGGCACTGGGTCCTGTGGGTGTTTCTGCTCTGGCAAGTTGTGATTGTCTATATCCTCCTGTCTGTCTCTCCAATTTGGAGGACAGCAGTTTGCCCTGTGATCTCACTTTTTCTGATGTACATAAGACATATTGATTTTTCAGTTTATTCAGCTTTTTACTTTTGTTAGGATCAATATCTAAACTCCTTACACAGTGGACCAGATGCTAGAAGTCTGGGACTGGATTTTGAGGGTGCTTGATCAAGTGAATTAGAACATGAGACTGGACAAGCAAAAGTACATTGACTTGGAGCACTTTCTCATGACATAGGATTTAAGTCTCTGGCAAAGACCTCAGAGTATGGGCCAAACTGTCTGCTAGGGTTGATCTCAGAAGCCTGGATAAAATTATACCCCATGGTGAGCAAAGTAGGGATCTCTGAGTTGCTGTGGTCATCAGCAGAGCAAGGAATAAAGATGCTGAGAGAAGTGGGCACAGTGGAATGATTGTGTCACATGAAGCTAGGAGGTCCACCAGAAGATCCTCATGGAGAGTGCAGGAGACACTCCACTCGCCAAAGCCATCAGGGCTGTGCTTGTAAGGGAGTCAGTGGCATTCCTGAGAAATTCAGTGGTGACTCTCCTCTCTCTGTAGGACAAGGTGGACTGCAGAAGAGTCATCATGGAACTGGGTTCATTAACATCCATGGGGAGGTTGAGGTGAGCAGTAATTGAGGCCCCATGGGCACGTAACAGCCAGAAGCTGGGGACTGTAGTTTCCATTACAACCAGTGAGCGTGAATGGAGGAGTCTTAACCCAGGGGGAGTTTTGGGCACAGTCAGTTCGTAGAATGATATCCATAGGGACAAGATAGATAGACTACCAACAGAAGGGCCACCTCCCGTCTACTCTCAGAAGAAGACAAGAATGAAAGCGCTTGAAGCTGAAGACATTTGTCCCAATAAAAAAAAAGTCACAAGCCTTTGCTCAGTTCCTGGACCTGAGACAAGTTTCTGGTCTGGAACTCAGTGACTTGGGAGGAAAAGCTTGGCAATACCACAGCAAACGTGCACAGTAGAGATGTCCCTGATCCTTCCCAAAAGGTCCCTGTAGACATTTATTTTGACTGGAAAAAGGGAATCTCAGCCTTCCTCTTCTTTCAGGTGTTCATGCATACACTGCCTTCTCTCTCCCTCTCTTTCTCTCTCTCTCTCTCTCACACACACACATAACTGAGAGCTGGGAGACAGTGACGGAAAACTGAGGTATGGCAAGGGATCTAGGCCATTTGGCCATGCAGCTTATCCATACTATCTGATCTTTTCTGAGGTATAGTGGATATAAGGTTGGAGTTGATGTTGGTACCTGGTGACTGGAAGTGTTGTCATGGCTTCCCTGTTAGAGTGGAGGTGTAGTGGCAGTCAGATAGTAAATGGAATTACAGCTAAAGTCCAGCTTAGAGTGGGTTGACTGGGTCTGTGAATCCATCTAATGGTACCTTCCTCAGTCTCCCAAGGATACAATTAGGTTGGATATACTAGGTCCATAATTGGAGTAGCCTTCACATCCAGTACCCAGTACTTGGCCCATGGGGTAAAAGCCATCATGGTGGGAAAGGCCCAGTGAGAATGTACAGGACACTGTTCTGCTCCTTATATTGGGTGATGTGGAAGGCTGCAGGCTTTGAGTGGGCCTGGAGCAGAAAATGCCCTGCAGTGTGCCTCTTTCATGGCATAAGCAGCCCTGTGACGTGGGCCATACATTCGATAGTATTGGTGGTGGTGGTGGTGGTGGGAGAAAATGCAGTGTGAAGAGGTCAGCAAGCCACAGTGGAGGAATCCAGAGGCTGCCCTTAAGGTTCTAGGGCAAGGGCATGCTGTCTGCATCAGAAAACTATAAGATAGTCAAGAAGGAACTCCTGACATGTTACTGGACACTAATAGAAATGGAGCATTGATCAAGCAAATGTGCATCCAGACTGCCTATTATGAGCTTATTCTGTCAGGCCACTGAGAATAAATGTTAGGCAATTCCATAACTGTGAAATCTCACAGAAGTTCACTGTAAGATGAAAATGATCCATCCAGAATGAAGACCAAGAAAGATCAGGTAGTATGGATAAGCTACATGGCCAAATGGCCTAGATCCCTTGCTATACCTCAGTTATCCGTCACTGTCTCCCAGCTGTCAGTTATGGGTGTGTGTGTGTGTGTGTGTGTGAGAGAGAGAGAGAGAGAGAAGGCAGCATATGTATGAACACCTGAAAGAAGAGGAAAACGCTCAAGTTTGACTGACATATATGTCACCTTGAGATGTGCCTACAAGTTGAAAATGGATGGTAGCACTGAAAGAAACAAGGAGGGAAATTTTTCCCAACAGGAGGAAGTGTGAGCACTGAACCTGCTTATCTTCTTTATGTGCGAGGATAAGTGGCTTGAGGTGAGAAAAAATACAGTTCAGATTTCTGGGAAACGGCCAATGGCCTCCAAGTGGGATAGAAATCTAAAAGGAAAGAGCAGTTGCCTTGATAGAATGTTAGAACAACCTACTGAAGACATGCAGCTGAGGCACCTACTTAGAGACAACTCTCTGGAAGCTCCTGGTGTCCTTATTCAGGACATAGCACTGGCATAAATCAGAGACCTTTGTAAGTGTTGTACTTCTAATTAGAGGGGAAGTTGGGTCCAGGCACTAAGGGATAAAAGTTGAAGTGGTCCCACATACTGTCACTGTAGAGACCCACTGTGATTTTGTATGGAATCTGTGTTCCCCTGTCCCCACAATTCCAGGTTCTGAAGGGCTAGAATTCCTGGTTCCCAAAGGAGGAGCACTTTTTCTAGAGAACAAAGAGCTACGAGCTATGGTGTCTGCCTGTGATCTTTGTGCTTTGTGGGTCTAAGGAGTCCTGATGGGAAGAAGGTGAGTCACAATCTTGTTGGGTTAACTGAGTCTGGTCAACAGGAGGAGGTGGAGCTGCTTTTCAACAATATGGAAAGGAAGAATATGTGTGGAACAGAGGTAATGGAAGAATATTATGGAACACAGGTGATGGAAGAGTGTTTATGGAACAGAGGTGATGGAAGAGTGTCTATGGAACAGAGGTGATGGAAGAGTGTCTATGGAACAGAGGTGATGGAAAGGGGCACTTCCTTTCCTGATTGTGGCTTTGAATGGATGTGTGCAACAACTTTGGTCTGAAGGAGGATATAGTTACCAACAAGTCAACCCATCAGCAATGAAGGTTTGAGTCACACCACCAGATAAGTCAGCAAGACCTGCAGAGGCAATTACAGAGGGTGAAGGTAATTTAGAGTAGATAACAAAAGAAGAGCACAGTGAGTACTAGTACCAGTTCCAGTCCTGTGACCAGCTATAGCAATGGTGGCTATTGTTTATCCCAATGACCTTCTTCTTGTCAATTTCCCTTCAGAAGAGTGGCCCTTGTGAACCATGGAAGAGCTTCCCCACAGACAAGGGTGGAGACATGACTGCATGCAGTGCAAAGGGACAAACTGTGGCTGGCTTCAAGCATGCTGTTCAACTCTCCCTTCACAAATGGGACGGACACAAGGAATTTAGTAAGGTGACAGCATTTAATGAGGTGCCACCAATTCAGGATCCATTCTTGAATTCACAATGAGGCCAACTACTCCCAGGTGACTCCCAGACCATGACTGTGTGTGGTAGAAATATTATATTAGCCCTTCTACCCCAATATGGGACTCCCCGAATAGGTATTTTTGCTCTGCGGCTCCCTGCAACCTAGATAAGACTTTCTCAGGGCTGCTTTGCTCTTTGAGGTCATTCTTATCCAATCTTCCTTTCTTCCTTCTCTCTTTTCTCAGGTATCAGACCTGCATCACAATCTGGAGTCCTTCCCCACCAACTCCTGCTCCATTGCCTTTTTAATTTTTCAATAAATCTCTTGCTTTGATTGGATATTATAAGAGTAAGTCTATTTTTTTCCTCAAAATATTTTGTTATAAACATTTTGGTGCTATTTTTAGGGGAGGAAACTGGGTCTCAAAGGGCTTGTGAAATTCCCTAAGATCACAAAATTTGTTAGAGTCAAAATACAAACCCTTGTTATGTATTCCAAAAAAACATTTTCTTAACACCACAGTACTATGAGATAGAGTGCAGCCAATACAGGAAGTTAGGAATGTCTTCCAAGAGAAAGTGAGCTTTTGACTCTAGTAAAATACTACATTTTTGCAACTGTAAAAATCTGGCTTCAATATTTTGGCATATTTTGGGAAAGAAACATTTTTGGTTGTTCAACTAAGATGATTCATGTTTGAGCATTCTCCTTTCTGAATGGGTACCTATCCTGTGTGTTCCCATCATTCCTGACATTTCTGCTGTCACAACCCATGCTAGCAACTGTGTAACAGTACGTTTTGCTTATTTATTTGTCTGTCCCTATGATTACATGGAAGATAGAAATCTACTTACTTATTATTCTGTATTTAGAAAATGTTTCCTGTATCCTGTCCCATTAAGAGACATTCTCTCATATTTGATGCTAACCTTCATCCTATGGGAAGCAACACTGAATGAAGTTCAGCCTCTTCAAGTTGTGTCCTGAAAGCTCTAAGTAATATGGGTATTTGAGAGATTCTGAGCAATTATAATACTTTGAAAGAACCAACTGCTCTAAACTGTTTAGTCCACCTCCAAAACTCTGTTCCTACAGCCTCTAACAAGGAATTCTCAAGCATTTATGCAAATGACAGAATAATTAGTATTGCTACTCTTCATTCTGTGGTGCAAAAGGCACCACATATGAACCAATTACAAAGAGAAGAGCATCACATTTAGTGACCTCCAATTAAATTTCAGGTGTGACACTAGGTTCTTTCCAACAACACTGCTGGATAAATAACATTTGCTCATTTTATAAATGAGACCCTAAATTCCAGGATTTCAGGGTTGACCAAGGAAGAGACAGGAGCATGAGAGGCACTAACAGTGCTTTACTGGGCTATGCTTGGGTAGGGTTGCTTGAGAAAGTCCCTCCCAGCAAGAGATCTTCCAGAGATAGCGGTACAAAGCCACGCCCAGAAGGGAAATAGGGCAAGGTATCTCTCCAGGGAAAAGAGGGAATCATAGAGAGAGCATAGCCATCTAAGTGATTTTTGTCTCTCAGCAGCAAATGAGGCATCTCTGGGTGAAAGAGCCCCAAAGTGAGGCAGCAGGTAGAGTTTTAGCTGCAAGGTTCGTCTCATCTACGGTTAGCAAGTGCAGTTTTGCAGAGTAAGCAAAGTAGGTAGGCTCTATATAGTTAAAATATGTATATTTAGCTGTATTTAAAGAAATTGGATGTGTAAGAATTTGAGTTTAACCTCAACAGGCTTTATGCCAATGGTCCTAGATAGTTGTGAAGAAATAAACAACATAGAAACCATCTGGGCTAATACACTGGGGCCATCTTTGGCCCACTTATATAACAGACTCAAAGCAGCTTGCCCTACATGATGCAGCAAAAGAAAGGTAAAATTGGAGTGTGAACCCAGACTAATATTGATCACTCCGTCAGATGAGTACCATATATGCCACTCCTTACAAGAGTTCATTATCCTGGCATACAAATTTTTCATTTTCAAGTATTAAAAGGAAAACTTTATCTTTAAAGTGTCCTAAAGGAAGAAAGTAAAACAAGTTTTCAAAGAGTAGCCATTCACCTTGCTCTCTGAAATGTCATAGTTAGAATACTGGATGGATGACAGGATCTGAGAGAGAGAAGGGGGGTAGGGAGAGGGGAGAAGGGGATGAGGGGGCGGGTGGAGGAGGGTGGGGGGAAGCAAGGGATGGAGTGAAGATGGCTGCATTTAAGGTCTTCTCATTTCAGTTAGTGTTCTGGACCTGCACTAGGGTGTCTGTGGGGGTGCATTTAATTTTATTTATATTATTTGAGTTTATTGGGCTATGGGATTTGAAATTATGTTTATATTTTTCATCAATTTTAAAATATTTTACCTATTGTCTCATTAAAAATTGTCTCTTCCATTATCTCTATTATTTTCTGGTGTTAACTAGTATGTGCCAGGTCTTCACACTTTCTCCTCCCTTTCATGTCTTCTTTGTCTTCCTGTGCTGAGTTCTGGAAAAATTTTTACACATTATCTTCAAGTTCATTAACTCTTTCTTACACTCTTATTAAGTCTTTGGCTTTGCACATCTATTTTGTTTATAGATTTTAACTATTGTAGTCTCGATTATTTAAAGTTTTACTTAAATATTTTTAAGATCAGCTTTGTCATGTTTATAATCTGTTGTTCCTTCTCTCTCTTTTATTTCAATAGATTTAGAGGGTACACATATTTTTTGTTACATGGATAAATTGTATAATGCTGAAATCAGGTCTTTCAGTTTACACATCACCAAAGTAGTGAACATTGGACACAACAGGTAGATTTTTATTTTTTATTTAATAAAATATATTTTTAAATTCTGTATTTTATAATCCTGAAACCTGAAATCTTTGCAGGTCCGATTATACTATTTGTTATTTCTACCATCTCGCATGATCCTTTGTTACGATTTTTTTTATGTTGCGCATGCGTGTGTGTGTGTGTGTGTGTGCGTGAGAGAGGCCAAAAGACAGAGACAGGTAGGGAAAAAAGAGGAGAGTGCATGCGTGCATATTGGGGTGGGGTGAAAGATATTGAAGGTGTAAAAAATAATGATTTGATATACGTACACAGTGTGAAATAATTACCACAATCAAGCTAATTAACATATCCATCACTTCACAAAATTACTTTTTTTGTTGTTGTTGCTGACTATAATACTTAAGTTGTACTCTTTTAGCAAATTTCAATTATAGAGCACATTATTATTAACTAAAGTTACCACGCTGTATATTAGAACCTTGGAACTTACTCATCTTATAACTGAGAGTTTGTAGTCTTTGAGCCTCTTTCCACTGTGTTGCTGAGATTTTGAATTAGTTCAAGTCCGCCATCTGGGAGACATCAATGAGATGTCCTTTTGGATTAAAAGACTGAGGTTTTTACATGACACAGGCAGTAAAATATCTGACCAGAAACCTATGTGAAGGGAGGTTCATAATAATAAATTCTTAGAAATTTTCCCTTGCCCCTGGCCAAGGTGCATACTAGCAGTCCCCTTCAATGTGGGGTTTATTTAACATTCACCCTTCCACTGAGGGTTTAGCCCTTTGGGTTTTCATCTTTAGGAGGTCTCCTGTTAGAATCCACACTGTGGAAAGGCCTTGGGCTTTATTTCCTGTCTCCCTGGCAGGTATCTGAAAGGCAAATTCAAGGTCACTACAGTATTTTAGAAATGCTCAGACATGCTCAGTGAATTTGGCACTCCTGTACCCTCAGGGTGACGCCCTTCACCTGGTTTGGGGACTTTGGGGATTGGTTAACTCATAAGGTCAGAACCCTTTCCTCTGACTCAATCAAAATAGCTCCTAAAATATTCTGCTATTAAGAAGAAAACAAGGCAGGAAGGGAAAAAGGAAAGAAAAACCCCACTAATTTAGATCATAATACATATGCACATTTATATTCTGAATTTTGAAATTAACATTATAATGCAACTGTTTTCATCTTTAAAAATATTATGAGCATCATTGTTAATAACTAGGTAATAGTCTACCCCAGGGCAGACTCATGCATTTATCTAACTGTGAACAATGCATATGATTTTATCTTATCGATATGAGGAAATTAGAAATCACTTGAGAATTTTGTTTTTTTCTTTTCTTTTCCTTTCTAACTACAGTTTCTCTAAGCCCCATTCCCAAAGATTCTGATTCTGTACTACTGATCTACTTATCTTGGATCTTGGAAAACATATTTTTAAAAACTCTTTGGGTGATTTGGGAACTCAGCTAGGTTTGTGATATGCTGAATTATTCCAGATGTCTTTTGATATTAATCAAGATGAACTCAGAGGATAGTTCCTTGTCTCTAAAGTTACAACAGAGCTAGAGGGCAATAAATTCTGGATCAGAACTTTTGTCTTCCAGAGCAGCAGTATTGAAAATCGTAGTTGTATCCAAACTATAGAATTTACTTTAATAGTCATTCTAATCACTGCTTATTGGACAGAAAATATTTGTTTTGAACCGTGTCTCACCTCATTGACATAGAATTGCAAAAAGCAGCCTGACAGATTTCTCAAGTCTTGTGCAACAATTAAAAATATATGTGAATGTGGATTTAACTCCCTGGCCTCCCAAACACATGCCCTCCATCCTCCACCCCTGGGAAAAATGATTTCCATTTAAAAGGTGTTTTGACATTGATTAGTTCAGACTAAATTCCCACATAACTCAACTGCTTGAAAATGAAATCATAGCTAATGGCTCTTCCTGGATTCAGTCAAAGAAATGTTGAGCAGCATCTAAAGAAACATCTGTCTTTTCATATGTATGAACAGTTTTTGTTATAAATCCTATAGGATTCTTGAGATTCATTATGAAAGAAAATCTGCATGATCATTTTAAAGACCATCTGCTTGGAGTTTAGGATCATCACCTCCCTGGGCTTCCTGGAGCACTGGGTCCAAAAGGAAATAACAAACATGCTGTGAATTCATACACTGTTCTCCCCCAACACACACCCTCCTATTAATAATGTAGATGCCTTTCTTTTCCCTTGATTGAAAGGTGGTTCAGGAAGAACTGAAGTTTTTCCACTACATTTGGATGATTTTCATCTCTTTGAAGTAATACTACCTTGGAGCTAGAAACAATTTTTGGAGATCTAAAGCTCTGGCTATCAACAGTGGGAAATTTATTTTTATCAAATTTTTTTTCTTCTCATTTGATATATTATTGGTCTCTTTAAAATATCAGTTGAATAGCATGCAAAGGAATATTTGTCGAGCTGTCAGCACCTTGTGATTAATACAAATGTGGCTCAGGAAAAAAAATAAAAGCAGCAACACAGAAAACACAGTTGATAATATTTGAGTTTTGAAAACACAGAGACATCAAAGTCTTTCTTGATGTTGCTGCAAAATGTTACCAAAGCAATTACATTTTACACTTTGTCTTCTAAGAGTAACATCACATGGAAAACTTTACAACTTTTATAAGATACAAAGATGCCACTGGAAAAACTTATTATTGAAAATTCATAAAGCAATATCAAAATGGTGTTGAAGTGACCTCTTTGTCTATGTAAAATAAAAGTCATATGAAGTAAACCAGGGAAAATCTATGTTTCCCCTACATCCTAGTTAAGGTGTGGTCTTCAATTGATTTGTCAGCACTACATACTCACATTTTCCTGTTAAATGCCTATAAACATGGAAACACCATTTTTCAGGTGAGAAGACAGACACAGAATTTTCCTATTGCTCTGAGGCAAACACACATACCACCTTTTTCTTGTGTACTCTCTCTTTTCTTTTTTTTTTCGTGTGTTGAACAAAACCTCAATTTTTCCAATATATACTTTCAAAGCTAGAATGATAGAATAGGATATATCCTTACTATAATCATGAGCTTGAGATTTGGATAGAAGTGACAAGTAAGAAATATTGGTCTCCACTTCTTATTCACTGTGTGATCTCAGGTAAGTTGAACATCTATTCTGGGTCTCAGTTTCCAAATGAGAATGCTGAGCCCATAACATAGTCATGAAGCTCAAATGTGTCCAAAGGTGCATCACCAGTATTGGGTACATACATCATAGAACACTTGTTCTAAGAACCAAAATTTTTATGCTGCATTATTTTTCTTTTGTATGAGTATTCTCTTTGAAACAAGATTTTTAAACTTCTCCAGGCAAGGGAAAAAGTTTATACTTTATTTATATTTTATGACAGTCCAGTTTTGAACTAGAAACATACTAGTGGTCAGTTAGCATTGATTGATTGTTGGGTTCATTTAATTGATTAAATAGCTGGAATAGTAACACTCACTCTTTCTTGACTTAGATTCTCTTGTTGCATATTGGTTTAGTTTTTAACAGTGACCGCACACACCCCGTGCCAAGAAAAAAAAAAAGAATTCCAATCAAGCAAAGCTAGATATAGACAGGTCCTCTTGCTCATCTTCTGCTTTAAGCATTAATAAAGGCTAAAATGAGCACATCTTCAGTCATGATGCAGAGAGCAGAGATAATCGTTATGTTCAGAGAGCAACTCTGACAGATAAGACTGAACTTACACTGCTGAGGACTAGAGTTAATATAAAAATTGATCAGTTCTTAGCTTTGTAAGTTTGTCACATCACTTACCTTTGTCTGAGCATGAAATATGTTTTTGCAAAATGGCATTAATAATTTATGTTCTGCTTATCCTATAGATGTGTTAAGAAGTAAATATTTGTCAAAAGATGAAATTATTAATAAAAAATGAATGAGAAGCTAATTCTTTAATGTTGCGTTGGCATTCATGGAGTATTGGCTCCTAGCTCCTTGAAATAATGCATTTTTGCCAGCAATTTATTAGAAATTAGAAAAGTTCAGGTTCTAGACTATTCTAGATCAAAGCCTGGATTGAGAATCTCTATTTCTTCTGGTTCAAACAAAGACAATAGCTATGAGACAGTTATTTTTTCTCCTAAATCCTTGATATATATTAAGAAGTACTATATTTTAGGAGGAAGAACCCCTAATTTCCAGGCATAGCATTGGAAATTAGAAATCTGTGCGTGAATTCTAGTTCTGTCATTTGTGGTTGTATTGTGGGACTCTTCTGAGTTTCCTCATCAGCCATATGGACAATACCTTCTCTATCTCTCCCATAGTGATACATTGGGTTTAAAAGGAAATAAATAATGCCACAATTACTCTCATATCCCACAGAATTTGGGGAAATTTCAGGGAAAGTCTTATACTAGGAACCCTGAATCAGTTTAAAAGGATACCCAGGGGAAGTGGTTATACACTCTATCCTTTGCCTCTGCTATTTTGGCTGAATGACTTCATCAGGACTCCTGCTCCTGTCACCTATGAATAGATAAGGGGAGGGCACCCTTGCATCTAATGAGTCTGAGTCCTTTCAATTTATGGGTTGCTCCACTGATGAGTGATGCTCCCCACTAAACCACATCTGGGAGTAATGCATTTTCATGAGAACATTAGTTAGATACTTCAACAGAGCCTCATGGAAGAACCGGGACATCCAAACAAAAGAGTCTTACAGGAATATGTGGACAGGTCAAGATTTGCAGATCAGAGGCAAAATATAGCAGGCAGTCCTGGGACAATGGATACTCATCATTTCACAAAAAGAATCAAAATAATGGTTTTCTCTAAGGAAAGAGAGAAGAATTAAACTGCATATGAGCTCACAGGGCCCTTTAAGGAACCTGCCTAATCCAACCTGAATTTTAATTACACAGGTGTTCACTTTATGATTATTTGTAATTTGTCCATGCATGAATTATATATTTTCAAATGTACATTTAACATTGAATTAATTTATGAAATATAAAGGGATAAGGGATGAAATATTGTGAATCTGGCATCTAAAGTAGGATTAGTTATAATCAGTTACTTAACTAAAACAATAAACTGACTCTATACCAAGCCACCGCTGGTTGAGCTAGTGTTTGAGAGTGCCTGAAAGAATAGTACAGACCACTTCTGGATCAATTTATTTAATCATTGTTTGTCATATTTATGTTAGCAGAAGCAGGCAAATGAAACACAAAAGGGTTAATTTGGTAACTATGAACTTGGACTAAATAACAATTCTTAATAACAACTTTAGTAAATAGCTGTTAAAGTGGGAATATAGGAATGTATTAAAGGTGTTCTATTTTACTACAGTGACATTCTTTGACACTTAGGCTTCACTGACACCCAGATTTAGAGACTACTTCTGAGTTTAGTGCTGGCAGTAAGCAATCGAGCCGACTTTTATTCAGTGAGAGATTGGCAATACAGATGGAAAATGGCCAGAATGTATTTAACCATAGAACTCTGACCCCTGACCCCTGCAGCAACCAGTTCTAGAAGCCAAATTACTTCTTTATAGCAATTGGCTCTAAAAGGTAAGGACTTTGTCAGTGACTGCCAGCTGCCCCAATTTTTCTCCCTATTTCCAATTCAGGACCAACCAGAGAAAGGCAAATATACTCCCCAAACCAATCACACAGGACACCCTGCTTCTAGTTGACAATTGGCTTCCCTAACCTCCAATCAGAGCATACCTGAAGTTTTCCCATTTTTTTCACTATAAAGTTTCTACATTACCCTGCCTGCCTTTGAGCCTGTGCCAAATACAAGGGACTTCCTGAGAGAGCAAGTTCTGAATAAATAATCTACTTATTCTCATTGGGTTCCCTACCAGTTATTAGCTCACCCAATTTTCATTAAAAACAGCAACAACAATAATTACATCATAAGCCTCTCACCCTGCCCCTATTTTATTCCAAGCTGCAAGAAAAGTAACATTGTTGAGAAAAAAAGTATATTTATACTATATATGTTCACTGGACAACTGAGAAAGCATTAGCCAAGATCATTATAAAGGCAATGTAGCACTAGGGAAACATATGGAGTTAAATTTTTAAAAAAAGCCCACATGCATGAATAAGTATATGTGTACACACACACACACATGCTATAAAGGACTGATTTGAAACATAGAAAAATAAGAAATGGTAGTGATTTGCTTAGTGATTGGATTGTATATGGTGTTTCACCTTTTTTATCCTTGTTTTAATGTTCTTTATGAAATAGTTTTTAAAAATGAAGGAGCAACTTTTACCTAAATGAATTCAGCAGGTCTTCTATGTCTACTCTCTGACAGATGCTTTTGTGCCTACACAACTCATCTAATTATGACTTCTAAATGATTTCCTTAATAGATACCATAAAGTAATATGCAAATGCAAAAATGATGTTTATACTAAAAGAACTACTTAAATACAAAAAAAAAAAAAACCCTTAAAGTTGTGTGCCTAAAATCTGCACTGGCTGAGGTGCCCTGATTTTGGAAATTAAGGGCTAGGGTGTCTGTCATAATGTGGCCACCACATCCTCTGATCTGCCGCTTTGGCTGGCAAATATGGTCCAGAATGGAACAATGGAATAAAGCTGAGCTGGGGGTATATGTGCTCTGACAGAAACAAACTACTAAGAAACAAACAAACTAAGATGGGCTGTGAGTATGACGAGAAACCATGTAAAATGCCTATAAAGTATAATATAGTTGGAACATACAGTCAAACTTGAAGGTGATGGAAAGAACCAGGAGTCAGGAGACCTCATGTGTTTGTGCAACTCTGTAACTAGCAAGGAGTGGGGCTGACTTGCAAGGTTCATCTGCTTTTGGCTTTTCTGTTTCCCAGTAGCCAGAAGAAGGATTTTAGATGTGATGATTTCAGAAGGCCACTTCAGCTTGGACATTCTATTCTAGTATAGCTCTAGATATTGCATTAGATGTCGTTTTATTTCTATCTGGCCTTGAAGCACATCATTAATCCTCAATTGTACTGCTATGCAGGTAAGAGGAGAGAATCATCAAATCAGGGGAAAAAATCTGAGAAAGTTAGGTGACGGGAAAGAAAAAAAACTAATTTGTCTGTTACAGTTCATTTCACATGTAGAGGGACTTAAGATGGGAAAAGTATATTTCAGAAGGTAATTACATACTGTCTGCAATCAATAGAACACACTGGGGAGAGAAAAGCTACTTGTGTTACACTTAGAATCAGGGGCTTCATCTTGTAGCTTGAATTATTCTTGGTCACAGCAGCTGGAGTGACACTTACAAAACCTGTGCTTACTCCAAAAGTTTCCAACTCAAGCTCTTTCCTCTCTCCAAATCTCTGTATCCCCATAGTTAAAAGTGTCATTTCTCAACCACGCTTTAGACTATACTCAGATATTGTGATCAGTTGTGAAGTGTGATGGGAATCATTTGTGACTATTAGTAACAAACTAATGGTATCAAACAATTAACTTGAAATATATAATTCAGTGAGGTTGTTGTTGATAATTCCACTCCCACTGCGTGCATGATGCAATACTTCTTGAATCAGTGAGTGTGACGGAATTAGATTTAGTGCACTAATTCCTGTGCTTAGCTCCAGTTATTTCCATAGTCACATGACCTGTGTGAATGTTGGCAGGTGTCACAGTGAAACCAGCATGCTGATCAATAGCCTTATTGGTGGGTGCCTCAACTGCCACAGGTCCAAATAGGACTAAGCCTCTCACTCAGAGCTTCTCTCCACATGTGGTCCTCAAGGCAGGAATGGTGTCTTACCACTCTTCCCCACATGTTCAAGCTGAGAGCCTCAGAGTTATCTTTAATTGGTCAGGATTCTTGATTTTAGGTGCTAGAGACAAAGTTCAAAAAGGCTTTTGAAAACAGTGAATATTTTGATCTGTCCAACTTGAATTCCAGCCTGTGAATCAGCTGGATATGAGGATTCTAACAGTATTATCAAGCATTTGTTCTTTGTTTCTCCTCTCTTGGCTATGATTTTCTCTGATCTGACTTCATTCTCAGAATGTTGCTCTCCGTTGGGAAAATAGGACCAATGGTAGCTCTGGGGTTAATTCATTATTACATTTTGCATAGAAAAGAACAAATCATCATTTCAGTAGTTCCAGAAATTCTATGGCAGTTTCCACTGGCTGTGCCGGAGACACGTCCTATCACTCAGACCCAACACGACGAGGTACTTACTCTAATCAGCCAACCTGGATTACATCCCTGCCCCCATTTGTCCATGAGATTGGAGGCCTTACCAGTGCATGAGAGAAAGAGGCTGGACAGCAAGACAGTGACAGGAATCAGGAACGTCCATATTTCTTTCCTGGGTAGCCAATGAACTGCCAAGTTATGTGGATTTTACATCTTAAATCTCTCTTGCATAGTTTCCTCCTTCAAATTCCACTGCTATTGCCTTAGTTCAGCCCTCATTCTTTCTCAGTTAGTCAGTTGTCCTAGCTTGTTAACTGGTCTCCTGTCTTTTTCCAAGTTACCCTCTGTAGCTTCAAAAATTCTCTTGACAACTTCCTGCCAAGTCTTCTCCATGTGCATTATCCTTGAGGCATACTAATCTACAAATATTTCCCCAAGATCATCATGATCCCTGATGTTTCAGGTCTTTGCACAGACTGTTCAGCACATTTGTTCCTTGTTCATACGTAAAAATCACTCTTCATAGTCGGCAAAGATGGATGCAAGACTATCTTCCATCCCATAAGTTTCTTTGGAACCTTGCAGCTCTGCCAGCAAGAGAGAACCTGTGATTAACTTATAGTCAATAGGATTGCAGAAGAGATGCTGTGAAAATTCTGAACCTAGGAAATGAAAGGTGATGCAGCTTTCACCTTGTTAGCTGGGAATCTTGCCTTTGGGGCCCTGAGCTGCTAGTTTAAGAAGTTTGACTACATTGAAGTCGCCAAGCTGAGGGAAGCCCAGGCCGCACAGAAAGGCGATACATGCGTGTCCCAGTTGACATCCAGCATCAACTGCCTGCTAACTGTCAGGGGAGATGTCTACAAATGATTCCAGGCCCCAGCCATCAAGTGACACAAGTGTTCAAGCCTTGCCAGCTGAATTTCCAGACATTGTGTAGCAGAGATAAACCATCTCTCTATCAGATAACCAAATTCTTGCCCCATAGACTTCATAAACACTATAAAATGATTCTTTTAGTCTACTAATTTTTGGGGTAGCTTGTTATGAAATAATACCATCTGGATTCCCATCCTTGGCACTCTGTTCTTCATCCCTTTGGTAGAAAAATTACCAATTTTTTTCTATTCAAACTAATTATTCAAATAATTGTATGCAAATTAATCCATGTGTTTTGTTTATTTGCCCTGGGCTCTGCTGTGAACTCCATAAGGGCAGAGATCGTGTCTTATTTACATCTGTTATCCTAAAAACTAGCACACACTAAGCAAGTGCTCCTTTGTTGAATAAATGAATTAATGCGTGAATGAGTGAGTAACATCACCAATGATACCCCTACAAGATAGTTAAGACACAGCATTTGGGCATCTGAGAACAGATGAAATATAAATATCTGGGAAAAATATTGAGGGCATCAAAAAGATATGATAGCTGGCTATCAAACATTAAGCCTGGAGTTCCAGAGTTAGAAGACAGGAATGACAATCATTGATCAGAAACACATCTGGCTTCAGAATCCAGGAAACTAGAGCAGTAGATACAGAAGGAAGTTGGTACTTCAGCATAGGGAATTTACAAGAAAAATGAGGTTCAAGATGGGAGCTTTGCAACTAAGGAGGAAAACTAAGAGCACAGTCAATATTGAGGAACCAGGCAGGCTGGCTCACAGTTGAGCCAGAAGTTTCTTACCCTATGACTCCATGAAATTCCCAGCCCTACCTCCCCAAATCCTGGACCACAGGCTCAAGCCAAACCTACAAATGACAGTCATATTGCTCCAGCTGGGCGTAGACAATTACGGAGGGCAGAGGCAGGTCAGCCTACTGTGTTAGGCTTTATCACTATGATTTAACGGACTCCATTCTCCAAGGGAACTTGGATTATATTTCTTCTCTATTTTATTTCCTCACTGGTCCATGACCCTGGGAAATGGTAAAGTTCCTTTTCATAATTGTACTTCCTTCTGTTGTTCACTTTCTTCCAGGAACAGAAATGGAATGTGGCATCTAAAAAATGACTACAGGAGGAATTGAATCTGAGGGGTGGGGTGCCTGCTTCTTATATTACTTTCAAGCTGGTGGTGAGGATTCAACCCAAGGTTCAAAGGTGAAGCCGTGCCAAAGAAGAAAGACAAATCTGTGGTTTCATCATCAGAGGGGTTCTATGCCTATTAATCACATAGAGTTGCCACGTAGTTGGTTCCCAAAGGCCTAACGTTAATCTTTTAAATTAATTCAGAAATCTTGACAGTGGGTTTATTTGACCATATTTAGCTACCTGATGTTGTGTCATTCAGACAGTATATTTGTCAATGACATAGGTCTCTGCCCATAGATTAAACTTCTTCCCATAGTTAAAGAAAAGAATTCAGATTACCTTTGAAGGAATGTACTTCTCTTACTTCACCTTCCATTATTCCCTTCTCGCTAAGTCACATACTTCCTGTCTTTCTCATTTGGAATGTTTTCCATCCTCCTGTCTTGTTGCTCACATTCTTTCACCATACTTGCACCAAGCTATGAATAAATATTTTTCACCATTCAGGATTCAGGCGGTACTTCTTCTAGGAAGTCTTTTCAAACTGGGTTAGAAGGCCCCTTAATCCAAGTTTCTTATTGCACTTGACAATTCATAAAAGTTATGTGTTAATCATCCTTTTTTAGCAAATAACCAATGAGTTACCAAGAGAGTAAGGAACCAGATATCTTAGTTATTGTGCACCTATGGTGAGCTGTAGGGGCTTGGGTTCATTCAACTGGGAGACACTACCATCTTCACAGCCCTTTCAAGTACAATCTTACCTTTAATTCCTGTGAGATTGATAATTAGAGCCATAGCTAATGCTCAGAGAACTTATGTGATAAGCAAAGCATCATTCCTTCTGATGTCAAGTCCTCCACACACTCTTTCAGAAACACAAAAGAGCAAAGTTTCACAGAGGCATTACTTTGGCTTTATATGGAGAAGCTCAGTTAGGTTGAGCTTCACATTTTTCAGGTGTTTTTTGTTTGCCTTTGGCAATGCTTGACTGACAATTTGATTCAACATACAAACTTTTCTAAAGTTCTTGACTAAATTTACCAGTTGCTAATATATTATCTGACAATAAATAAAACTGATCTTATGCATTAAATGAAAAAAAGTCAATCAAGATGCCCACTGGTTTGTATATGTAGAAATTAAACTCTTCAGGTTTGACATCCAGGAGTCCAGGTTAAATAAAAACTGAAAAAATGTCATTTCATATTGATTTATTTGGCTGGGTTGACATTTCCACTGAACTATCACCATCTTCCATATACTATTCTCATTACAGGGCTCATTTTGTGCCAGGAAGTGGGCTAAGCACTATGCAATTATTTCATCATTTGGTTTTCTCAGGTGTGTTTTTATTATGCCCATTTTATAGAAGAGAAAAACAAAGAACAATTGAATAAAAAAAATAAAGAAAAGGAGTATAGGGAGTCTAGGTTAGAATTTTCATAGAAGTTTGTCAGTCACCAGAGGCTACACTCAAAACTAGTAAGCTTCTTATATTTGACTGAAATTTAAGTATGTCATTATAATTCCATATATTTTTAAAATTATGCTTTTAGCATTTTCTAAACAATTTTACATTCATTATCCCAGTGTATTCACACCTTGGTCCTTGAGCTTGGCAATGCAAGTAGGAAGAAAAAATTGAGACAACAAAGGGTCATTCAGTGGCAAGAGGCAGAACCAGCCCCGGGAGCTGGGTGTTCTGACTCATCCCAAAGCTCATTCATTTGACAGGTTTATTTTAGCCAAAAACAGCATCACTTAACTACCCTGGTGTTCTCCCCAAGTGAAATCTTCTTCATCCTTCAAAAAATTCCTCATGTATCTTTTCTGTTTTACTTCATTTATAAAGAGTATCTTTTTTAATACCTGTCTTCCACTGCATTAAGGGGGAAAAGTAGCTTTACTGTAAAAAGAAACAACAGTTGCCCTGAAATGCTAAGTGTGGGCTGAAAAACTTTCAAACTTTGGTTTAATAGCCACCTCCCTGCACACTCACAGGGATTGTACCACAAGGTAATGGAGGTCTCAGGGGTTTAGAAGACTTTAATACACCCACTTTTTGATGCTGTGAGCACAGCAGGTGTCCTTTGAATCACCTACTAAATGGAAAGGTAGTAGGCATTTGATTGATCTCTTAAATCCTAAACATCAAAATATAAAGTAATAGATGGTGTATGTGTACATTTTATATGTTTAAAAGTTATGTATGAAACTCTGAAATGGTGTCTTTAACAATCACAAAATGCAGAACAGGATTAAATTACCCTAATTATATATTAGTTTTTCAAAAGTGATTATATATGTGTGTGTGTATGTAAGCCTTTAAATTTTAAGATGTATATTGGATTATAAATATATGGGTTACATATATATATATATGTGTATATATATATATCAGTATTGAAAATGTCAGAATCAGACCATTCTTTCATAAATAGGTACAGGTAGAAAGTAGAGTCATTTCCCATGAATCAAAAATAAAAGAAATAAAACACACCTTAAAGATCTGGTTAAATTTTAAGAATTGGGGAAGAAAGCACTTGGAGGTATTTCTGTTCCCCAAGATGGTGAGAAGAGAAGTAAATTAGAACATATTTAGCAAAGCCAGGAGCCAAGGCATCTTTTTGAAAAGATTATTTTATTTAAGTCTTACTACCAATCTATAAGATAAATAGTATTATCCCATTTTATGGATTAAGAAGTTAAAGCTCAGAGAGGTTAGGCCCATATTATGGTCACAGAGCTAGCAAGCAAATTCAGATCTGCTTGACACTACTGTTTTATACTGTGTAGGAGTCGTTTGATTTTTTTAACTGAGACAATGGATTAAATACACACACTATTTGTAAAATCAGCTATATCTAAAACAAAGACACACAGTTTTGCAGGCGAAACAGTACATATCTATTTACTACCCAAGGGCAGCAGTCACATCTGAAGAAGGGTGTGGGGGTGCCGGATCATGTCCCCTTCCTTATCTTCAGTGGGAGTCTCTCAAAGAACAGGTATGACATCCTCGGGACACATGGAACACAATTTAAAGACCACTGATAATGATACAAGAGTCTTGTTTTGTTTTTAAGAAGTGAAGTTGGGAGATCCAGAAACCCTAGATGATGTGTCCAAGGTCACCCCGAGTCTGATCCACACCCAAGCCTACTGATCTTCACCCGTCCCTCTTCAGCCAGATTCATCTAGAAGGGGGATTTCCTAGGCCAGTGCCCAGCACACAGTGGGAACTTGTTAGATACTCACTGAACAAATGAAGCTGTGTGAAAATACCTCATGTCTAACAACACTCAGTCAATACTAATTTAATTCATTCCTCACCACTGTATGAGTTGGTCATATTAATTTTATTTTCTAAAGAAGAGTCTTAGACTCAAGTGATTTTAAGGGCTTATTTATGATCACTGAGCTCTTAAGTGGCTGAATTGGGATTTGAACAGATCTAAATCTAAATCCGGTGCACTTTTGAAAAGCAACTACCTATTCTCCACAGGTATTGGGAGAACCAAATGGTGTGGAAAATTTGATACAAAAAGCTCCTCAAGAAAGCATAATTTATGATATAAATATAAAACATTATATTTATTTCAATATTGCCTGATTTTCCCAAATGGCTTTAACTCTAACCAAGTTGATTATGTAGCTGCTGTTAATGGCAGAGTGAAATGATGCAAAGCCACCCAGAGTGGTAGGGAATTATCTCCACACGTCAAATGTGTACACGCAGTGCCGGGCTCATGTGTTTGTGCGGCTACTGAGCCTGTCACCTCATCTCCTTCCACCTGAGGCACCATTCTCTCAAGGACAAGAATGCTGGCACCTCAGTTCCAGCCCTGGATCTGCTTCTAACCAGTGGTATGACTTCAGGCCAATTGCAGGTCCTCCATAAGACTCGGTTTCCTCATTCTAAACAGAGAGCAGTAACATGGCTCTCATAGACTTATTATGTGACAAGGGACGAGGATAGGATGTGGGCTGGGAGTCAGACGGCTTTGTATGGAGCCCAGTTCTCCCACTCATGAACCACTGGTCTTGGGCACATACTGTACCTTCCTATGCTTTATCTCAAGTGGGGATAATAGGAGTGTTAAATAACAGCATTGATAATCGCAATATTAAGGGAGTACATGGAGAGTACTATGAACTGTGCTGAAACAGAGTAAAGCCTCAAGAATTGTTGGCTGTGGGTATTTTAAAGTGGTCTCATGTACCCTAACAGGTAGTACAGTGTCTGACACTACACACAGAGGTGATGGTGTCCACCGCTGACAACTGGAGTTCAGAAGACACGGTCATCATCAGGCCTGGTTCATTTCATCTTCACAGCTACCTTCACAACAGGGCCGTTATGAAGATGCCACCTGGGGCAGGGAACCCTCCTCTGTTGGGGCTCATCCTACTTCCTCTGCCAGATGTCAGGGGACCCCCGGCTCACTTGGACTTTGATCCCGCCTGGCTCTCTGCTGCCACGCTTATGTTCTCCAGGGCACATAAAAAAGAAAGCTCATCCCAACTGCACATCTGGGCTAAGCCTGAGCCTCACTTCATGCCTGAATCCTACTGCTTTCCTCTCCAGACTCATCAGAGCAGACACTGCAAGGATCCCTTTGCGTCCTCGGTTAAGTGTCTTATTTTCATTCCAAAATGAGTTCCTCTGACCACTTTGCTATGAGACAAACTCTGCAATTTATTTGTTTTGTTATTATTGTTTGTTTCTTTGGTTTTTATCACATGGTCAAATGAGATTTGTAAATACTGCAGAATACCTTTCCTTCTTTAAAAAATTCATAGTAATTTTTAATCTCCTGAGAAACCTTGCAGAAATATTGTAGTATTTTCCAAACTTATTTAACTTAAGATTTCCTATTTTTATGTGGCAATACTAAGTATGCAAATTTTAAAAGCATACACAGTAATATATATATTTTTATGTATGCATATATAATTGGAAGAATAATAAAAATTTGAGATAGATGAACCCTGATTTAAGATCTTAGATACTTCTGTGGAGGAATTTGATAGGAGTAGAATTTGACTAAGTAGACAAGTGCTTCAACTGCATTTGGAGATTATTATTTTTTAATGTTTGTTTTAAGTCATTGGCTGTTCCTACCCCAAGAATGTCCTGCTTAAGAATTGCCTCTTTGTTTTTGAATATTAATATTATTTCTCGATTTTAACATGTGTCCTTTGAAAATCCTCTCTGTTTTAAGTACACGGTACTTCTCCTGGCTCTGAATTGGGATTCTCACAGGTTTACTCAGGGGATGATCCAGTGACAACAGGTGCCTTTATTTCACCATTATATCACCTCTGTAGAGGTTCTTGGGAGAAAGGTCCAGCAGAATCCATTTTTGTCGGGTAAAAGTCATAGCCATATGCTCGATGTCACTGATTCAAGCCACAGGCAGGACTTTCAGGAGTCTGGTCTCCATCTCCTCTTCCTCTGTGCTGCCTTCTGGGAGACAGGTAAGATCCGGATACTGACTAGATAGACTGACCAGAGCTTCCCACAGCACTGGGAGCAGCTTCTGGGCAGACAATGCAGGATTAGCGTTTGGGTGCCTTCTCTTCCAGACACTGCTTTTTAGGAAAACTACAGAGAATATTAGATTATCCCTCTCTCCCCCATAAAACTCTCTCAGAAATGCTGCCCTGGAGACCAAGAACAGGGCTCAGCAGCCAGCTAATTATGCCCCTTGCCTCAAAAATGCACCACAGCATCCAGCACCTCCCGAATGAAAGCAAACCAGCCTGACATTGCACTCTGGTGTCAGGAGAATAAGGACCAAGCACAAACAGAAAAATAAAATTATTCTCTTTGCTCCTTTCCCAATGTTGTATCCCCTTTATGGAGAACCATTATTGTGTCTTTGAGCTGTCCAATTATGATTTGATGTATGTCAGTGTTTAATGGCCAGTACTAAGAAGATAAAATGATACCTATATCTTATATATGGAGAGCCTGAAGCTCAATGATCTTAATCAATTTCAGTAAATTCCTACAGTGAACAAATAAAAAAATGAGGCCTTGGGACTTGATGCCAAAAAAATAATGTTCCTATTTTTTCCACTTGTATCCGCAAAATTAGGGATGAGGGTGAGGACAATGACAGAAAGTGAGAGGCGACCAACATCACATAATCACCCTCTTGGCACCAATAACTGTACTAGGTAGAGACATTATTCTTCATCCTGAGGGGAGTGCCCTAGGATACCACTGACAGGACCACCTCCAGAAGTGAAGACCTTGAATTTTCTTTGTTCACTTATTCACTAACTTATCAACAATAATTTATTATGTCAGGGATTGATGAATGGTTTATAAGCCTACAAATTTATGAAAAGAAGGAGAGAGTGGGGAGGTCTGTGTAGACAGATCAAGATCAAGTTCCCAAACAGAAGTCAATAGACTGGTAAGAAGTCTGAAAGAGGAAGCAATAGTAGAAACTATTCATCAATTAATGGCAAGGGTCACATATCCACAAGTGTCTTTTGTTACATTCCCAGCCCTATGAATTCAGGTCCAGAGTTAGGAAAGGTTTAAGTCAAAGTGAATTCATCTTTGGAATATTTTTTAACTTTAATTTTGTCAATGTCTTACATTTATTTTGCATTATTGCACCTAAAGTAATTTCACATTCATCACTCTATTTAGTTATCAAAAGTGCTGTGGACTAGGCAATGTACAAGGAGCAACCTGCTCAAGGTCATTGTTGTCTGGCATAGTCCAAACTAAATCAAAATGCACATTTTTATTTCTTTATGCCATTCTCATCTTTAATCTAAGTAGTTCATATAAAATAAAATCCCAATAACAAATGCAGCACTGTAGTCATGTTAGATGTATGTATAAAGAGACATATAAATAGATTGAATCACTTGACTGGGGCTGCATGTTTCCTCTTTGGAATCTTCCCCTCTATGGAGACGTATCAATGACAGCCTGCTAACTTTCCCATCAGAGCACGACTCTGTTGTTTATTTTCATCCCAAAGTAGCACAACAGTGATTTTTCTATTATCTTTTACTTTTTTTCCCATAGTGGCAAAATCCTCCTGTGAAATGCCCTGGAAAATAGGAATTGGAACTTTGATTAGCAGCAGGTTGATTTTATTTTGTACCAGTGTAAATTAATCTCCCAGTGTTCAGAAAGTCCTGCGCCCACAGGATCTTATCTTTTGTGTACTTCAAAGCACATCCCCTATGTCTGGGAAGCTGTGAAGATTCAGTGTTAAACACTGAAAAGTAATAGCTTTGGTTACACACAACCAAAGGCAGGTTTTGAGGTCAAATTGGCTTTTTTCGTTGTTTTATTTAGAATCAAAGAGATTCAAAATACTAAGCACTTATTAGCACTTCAAAATTTGTTCTAGGTATGCATCTGCAGAAACAGTGCACCTCTCTTCCACCCTGCCCCCTATATTTTTGACTTATTCTTACCCATCTATCAAGTCATTGATTAACTTTCTCTTCCTCAGGAAAAAAAAAGTCTTGATTCTTTATGCATTTTTCACCACTCAACACTCAACCAATGTTAGACGCCAAACCCTCCCTCTACCTCTCAGTGTTCTTGTCGCTTCTGTACATAGGTCCTATTAGTAGTCATCATATTGACTATTAATTATGAACTTCACTCTCTCCCAATAGACTGTGCACTCCTTAAGAATAGGGATGAAAGCCTTGTCACTGCTATCATTTGCAATGATTAACAGAATGCTCAGTATTTAGTAAACCCTCAGAACATATTTACTGAATGGATGATGAATGAGTGATGGAATGAATAAATGAATGATCTCCCTTAATCTCCAGAACAATCTTTCGTGATAGATAATAAAACATAAAGCCTTGAGATGAGAAATCCAAAGATCAGAGTGCTTAATGCGTAATAATGGTTATACAAAAAATAAAAATTTGCTGGAGTAAAACTAAAATTCAAGATTTTATTATTTCAAAATCTGCTTCTACCTAGAAGCTACAGATTAAAGTTCATAAAAAATAGAGTTCTGATTTCCGATTCTTGTACAATTACTTATGCCAGCAAGTACACCTTGGTAGATACTCTTTTTTTTTTTTTTAACGGCACAAGGTTTGACAGCTAAGGGAACCCTGGAAGAGATTTCTCGGGAATAGTACTTTCATTGAAACCAAGAAGAGATCTATCAACTATAAGCTCCTAAGTGCTCAAAGGACTATGACCCAGTGTTAAAAATAATAAGAAAGGATTACGGGAGACAATTCCCAAGTTCTTCCAGGAATAGGCTCGGTGATTTCCAGGGAACTTTGGATTTGAGGATCGAGGTATGTTTGATTGGCAACTCCCTGATCCACAGGACCGGGTGATCCTGATGCAAAATCCTGCAGTCCACAAGCCTAACTCATTTGCTGGCATCTGAGTTTCCCTTGAACATCTGCTTACTCGTTTCTAAGACACTGAGCATTTAAATGAAAACATGCTCTCTTGCAAGTGATTTCTGTCCAATTATTTTAAAGAATGGTATCATAATTTTAAAAACAGAAATGAAAATAGCCATGTAATCCCGGTAAATTGTATGCATTTTGTAACTGCCTTAATACAGGTTTCAGAATATAAATAACTGTTATTAGTGTTTAAAAAAAGGTCTGGTCCTAAATTTTCTTGTTTATCAGCAACCCCACTGTAGTAAAACAATATGGGATGTGATGTTAGAGTATTTGGAGTTGAGTACCGCACTGCTATTTCATAACTATGTGAATTGGGGCATGTTTCTTAGTTTCTCTGAACCTCAGATTCTCAGTATGTAAATATCTGAATCCTAATATCTGTTTCCCAGGGTGAGTAACAGGACTGAATGAGACAACATACAATGGAAATGCCTAGCACAATTTATTGTAGGAGGACCATGGGGCTGCTGCCAGCCTTCCTATCTTGACTCCATATTTGTTAGCTTTGTGACTTTAGGCAAGTTATGCAATTTAACTGAACCTCATTAAGTCTCATGTGTGAAACAGAAAAAATAGGTACCACCTCATAGGGTTGTTGTGAAAAGTAAATAAATTAATATAGCCTTGCACTACATAATGGCATTTTAGTCAACTATGGACCACATACATAACGTTGGTCCCACAAGATTATAATGAAGCTACCCTATCGAGGTATATCATTTTTTATCTTTTATATCATGTTTTTTCTGTACGTTTTCTATGTTTAGATATGTTCAGATATACAAATACTTATCATTGTATTACAATTGCCTGCAGTATTCATACAGTAACATGCTGTACAGGTTTGTAGCCTAGGAGCAATAGGCTATACCATACAGCCTAAGTGTGTGGTAGACTATTCCATCTAGGTTTGTGTAAGTACACTCTGTGCTATTCACATAATGATGAAGCCACCTATGATACATTTCTCAGATGTATCCCATCATAAGTGAAGCATGACAGTATATGCAAAACTCTTAGAATACCTAAACGATAGAAAGCACTCTCAAACTATCATTTTATTTATTTGTTTCCTTCCTTCTTCTTTGAATGGCAGCTTCTTCCATCATAAAATGTGGATGCAAAATGCCTATTACAAAGGCTAATTTTAGAAATTAGAGTTATGTATTGATCATGTTCTGTAGGTTGACGAATTTTTTTTTAATATTATGACATAGCACCTTGTTACATAGCATTAAATGATGGTTCTCTCTCCATTTTATTCTTTTTTTTTAGAAGAATAAATAGGCAAAAGGACTGGTGTCCAATAACTTTCAGGCCAGTGTTTTATCCAAACTGCTTGACAGGACATTGCATTAAAGAGAACTGTGTACTTGGATTTTAGCAATCTACGTCAAAGACCATGCTTCTTATCCATGCTCACTGAGGCATGTTGCACTGCTTGCGTTCAGAGGCAGACACATTCTCAGAAATAGACTAGAGAGCCTCTGAAAGGCTGACAGCAGCTCCCAAACTTCCCAAACCCTTTCTACAAGAACCTGACATTTTCAAGGTAAATGGGTCAGGGATGAATAATAAATGCAGGGATAGTGGCTGGTAGCTCAGCTGGTCATAGAAGAACAGGTGGTTTTCTTTCGTGTCTTCTACCACCACACCAGTTTACTCTGTCCAAGAAAAGCAATCACCAAGTGTTGGAGGAAAGGACAATAGCTTGGAGCTAGAAGATCTGGATTCTAGTTCTGCCTCTACAAATTGCTATTTGCTTCATGGGGACAGCCCATATGACCTTTCTGGACCCTATCACCACCTCTCTTTATGTGTAAAATGGGGAAAATGGCTACCTCCTAAAGTGAATATTGTATATGATATTGCTTTGCCAATTCTACCAAGCCACACATTATTATAATAATTATTATACATATATGATTACTATTGCCTTTGTAAGGAATGAGGGAAACAAAATCTAGTCCGTGTTCTCAAGCAGCTAACACCTTGAACTGGAGAAAACAAAGAGTCATGTGATACTACGGGTGAAAAGATGAAATCTAACCCCATTTAAATCCATCTCAGAGAATGTAATTAGAATCTCCAGTCTCCCATTACAAAGACGGTGACATCCCTCATACTCACCTGGATGTCTCAGTAATGCTCAGTGGAACAGTCTTTGGAAAAATCAAACATCTCAATACCTGGTGTTCCAGTGTGATTTCTGGGATTGTATTCAGATGTGCCAAGCTTCAGTTGTAAGGAGGAGTTCACATGGCCCGTGTTTTCATGTGAGCCTGCCTTCGTTCACATGGCTCAAGTTCTCAGTTTAGAATGATTTGCCCTGGGCATGTGCTGAGTGGCTCTGACCACCCTTCCCATGGCTTTTTCTCCATTGCTGAAGTTCATTGTCCTCTCTCTACCAAAATAATCCTTTTCACATTGTGATGGGTTTGTTCTCAAAGCTTTTCTCTCTTGATACATGATAAATTTTGAAGATCAGAATCCATGTTTATTGATTTTGATATTTTAGTGCCTAGTAAACCCTTGTTCTGAGAGCCCCCAAGCTAACTTGGGTTTCCAGTACCAGAGTGGCTAGCAGCCTTGCCCTGGTGGGAATTGAAGGGGAGCTGGATGTGGCTTTATGGTGTGCCTTTCACAGGATACTTCTTTACCTGGTGAAGAGCCTAATGCGTAGTTGTCCAATTCAAGACCAGGGGGTTCCTCTCACGGGAAACTTGTTTATACTGGCAGATGCCCTTGTGGCTCTTGTCTGGCCCATGTCCAGTTTATGCCTGCCTGACCACTGCTCTGCGGCTGGGAGCCTGACCTTGTGTTCTCCCTGGTGTCCCCCGGAAAGCCTCCTGGGGCAGTTCCTTGTTCTTCAGCTGGAAGGTGCAAATTCATACACAACCACATAGGAAACAAGTTCAAAGACTTTTACTTGCAGATCTTGGGCAGGGAGAGTGCAATGAGTTGGGAGGGCAGTCCTTTGTTCCCAGGTCATGACAGGCAGGTATGAAGAGTCAGGTAGAGACAAAGAGAGAGTATTTGAGAGGCAACTAGCAGTATATATAAGGGCATGGGGTGTGAATCACTTTAAGTTTGCAGGCAAATGCTTGAATGGTCTGTTTAAAGGGAGTGGCTGAAAAGCAGGGAGCCCCGTCTGCCGGGTGGAAGAGGTGCCTCTAAGTTCTTGTCTCTGGCCACTAGCTTGAGCCATTTGAGTAGCTGTAGAACTGGAAACTGTGCCAAGGGTGATTGATGAGCCCTGCATCTGGTATGAGAAAGTTAAACTTACATTCAAAGTAGATGCTGAGGCAACATGAAATTATTCCAATGTACTAGAGGCCCCTGGCTTATTGTAGACCCTCAATAAATGCTTCAAAGAAAGAAAACAAACAAATAAATTGATGAAAAAAGAACAAAGGAGAGAGTCAGTGGGCGGTGCAGAGGGAGGAAGCGGGGATATAAGGTGTCCTTCACCTGGACTTTAATATCCGTAGGGCTGATGGGTGGAAGAGGAGGGGCTGTATGTGTCCAATTTGACTCCAGAGGCCAGAATTATGGCTGGCAGATAGAAGGTAAGCAGCATAATTGACAACTTTCAGGGAAGTGAGTTTTTCACTGGGCAAAGAGATCCAACATGGGTTGGACCATTTCAAAGTGGAGATTTTGCTAGTAGAGTCAATTGCTATTTGTGGGTAGTAGGGGATAATGCCTGCCTTCACAAAGTTCCTCCAATTCCTAATGCCCCATTTTTCTGCAATTGCACATTCTGTGATTCTGAGATAAATAATTCCTGGGTGAGAAAAATAAAGCAAGAGAGAGAGAGAGAGAGACAGAGAGAGAGAGGGAAGGAGCTCAGTACGAGACTGACAAGGAAGAGCCCTATGTGGGCTGCTGTGATTCTGTTCTGTTTCCTAATTTATTAATCTTACTACTAGGATCTACTGCCAGGCTTTGTGCACTGCAGATTCACTAAGGGTTGAAGTGACTTAACCAAAGCTTTTCTCAGGTCTCTTCTCAATGTCTCCTGCCTCCTTCCCCGACCAGGGCACTTCTCTATCACCCTGTACCACATCTGAGTTTTCTTCATGGCACATAATCACAATCAGAAATCTTATCATATGATATTTACTTGTTTTATTTCCATCTCTCTCAATGTATAATGTTAGCTCCAGGAAAACAGGGGCTTGATATATTTTGTTCACCTGTACAGCCTCAATACCAAAAATAGTACCTGACACATGGCAGCATCCAGGAAATATTTGTTGAATGAATGAATAAAAGAAAGAGCTCAATTTACTTTGACCTGCCTTAGGTTATTTTGCCATGCTGGCAGCAGCTGGTATAGCAATACCACATTCTGCTAACCTTCCAGTAGCCCCAAATATAATGTGACTGCCACTATCTTCCTATTTTCATGCTAAAAGGATTACAAAAAGAACATTCATTCCTCAAAATGTCTCTTATTAGACACTTCCAATATCCCCTACATCTGTTCAATTTACATTGTGCAGATGCAGATTTTGCTGATCAATCCTCTGAACCATGTTTCACATTACCCCTGGACCTACCCTACTGCTATGCTTTGATCAGATCCTCTTGTGTGCTAGAAAATAAGTTCCCTGGGTGCAGGGACTAGCCTGTCCCATTTATTATAGCACCTTCAACAATCAGTATCCAACTAATAAATAACCATTTTTTCTGTAAATATATAATGAATGAATGGACAGGACATAAGTGAATGAATCCCTGAAACACCTTCCTAATTCACCTTGCTTGCTTTGTTTTCCCTCAGCTCAAATTATCCTTTACTCTCAAGCCAAATTGATATTTCTGAAACAATACTTTGTACATGCCACTTTTAGGTATAAAAGCTTTCAAAGACTTTCCACTGCCTACAGAATCAAGCATGTGTTATGGACTAAATGTTTTTGTCCCAGAAGCTCCCAGCAGAGCCAGGGTGGCAGGACCCCTGTCCAGCAGAACTGTGGGTTGCAGTTGCTGCCCCAGTAAGGCCAGTTTGCAGAGCACCAAACCAGAGAGGATTATTCTTGTGCCTTAAGATTTAACAAAATTTGTATTGCTAGGTTTGGACTTGCTTGGGGATCCATTAACCCTTCCTCTTTGTTATTTTTCCCTTTCAGAATGGGAATGTCTAGCCTAAGCCTGTCCCACTACTGTATTTTGGAAGCACACAACTTGTTTGCTTTCTCAGTTTCATAGCTGCAGAGGAATCTTGCTTCAAGATTAATCATATATTAAGTTCCACCAATATCTGATTTAAATGATATGCAGAGATGATACTCTAGACTTTAGGGTTGATGCTGAAATGAGTTAAAAGTTTTAGAGTTGTTGGGATGGAATTAATATATTTTGCATGTAAGAAAGATATAAATTTGGGGAAGCCAGAGAAGGAATGTTATGAACTGAATGTCTATGTTCTCCCAAAATGTATATGATGAGGCCCTAACTCCCAATGTGATTGTATTTGGAGATAGGACCTCTAAGGTTAAATGAGGCTATAAGGGTAGTCTCTGACCCACTAGAATTAGTGTCCTTATAAGAAGAGATACTGTAGAAATCGCTCTACCTCCATGCACACATGCCAAGGAAAGGCCATGGGAGGAATAGTGAGGTGGCAGCTATCTGCAAGCCAGAAAGAGTGCCCTCATTAGAAACCAACTCTGCCAGACCTTGATCTGGAATTTCTAGCCTCCAGAACCGTGAGAAAATGAAGTCTGTTGTTTAATCTATCCAGCCTATGTGGCATTTTCTTATGGTGGCCCAGGAAGATTGATATTCCATGAATCATCAGTCCTCCAAGTGGCCTCAATCCATCCTTATGTCACTATAATCTCATCTCCAAAGGCAGCCCATGCTCTGCCAAAGAAAATGGCCTGCTGGTGCCCCGAAAGCCCTGGACATCTCATGCTTTGCTCTTTTGCTCACATATGAAGTAGGTGCTCCTTCAAACTCTATTGTATTGAAAAGTAAACTGAGTTGAGACAAAGCATTGGGTAATTTTAACTTTATGGTTTAGAAGGGGCATAGACTAGACAATTTAGAAAATGAATTTTAGTAGTAACCAAATGCACCATTAACTACAACAAATTAAGCTACTTCTGTTGCATACTTTCCAGTATTTCTGGGAAAAAAGTGTGTTTTGATAGAATGTAGTACCACGTGGAACAATGGAAGTCTACTGCTTGGAGTCTAAAACTCCCCTTGATAGGAATCCTTGCTCTATAACTTACCTGACGTTGCTCAGAAACATTTCTTTGACCATCTCTATGCCTTGTTTTTTTTTTCCATTTATTAAATGGAAAGAGTAATTCTTAGTTGCCTTATGGTTCATTTTATTTGATAAACAAATGAGAAATGAATAAGAGAATTAACGGAACAGGGTTTTGTAAGTCAGAGCTTCGCAAGTCATAACTCTTGCAGTGTAGGAGTTAGGTATTCTGCCAACCAGCACAGTGCCTGACACATGCTGGAAGTTTCATCAATGTATGTTGGGCAAATGTGCTTTTGAGATATGTAATTTTTTCTTTTGGCTCCAACTCTTCCCCCCTGAGCATTGCTAGCCCTTTCCTGCCCAGCACTGTGTAGTTCTGACAATAGCATAAGGACAAGTACGCTCCCTTTTTACTTTTAGTTACTTGTATTGTATATGTAAAAAGTAAAAGTTTACCTTTAACAATTTCTAGTAATACACTAAAAAAAATCAGGATGTTTCTTTGTCCTAATCTAAGTTTTACTTGCACATTATTTATGAAGAAAACTTTCTTAAACAATTTAGTTATTTACACTGGACATCAATTAACTATTGATGCTGTTTAAGAAAGTTTTAACTAGTATGTGTTGTAATAGAATGCTGAACTTCTTCAACAAAACATTTAAAAATTGTAATAAAATATAGTTTTATTCTGTTCAAAACCTGTCTTAACTCAGTCTTGTAAGTTGAGTTTGTATATTTACCTGAATACAAGATGCATGAGGAAGACACGTTCTGAGTCTGACATGCTCACTCCTTGTGGAATGAGTAAATGAATTAATTAAGGATACACTCATTTCAAGTTTTTAGTGGCCTTCCATGGCATGCCAGTAATAAGCTAATTACAATTATATCAGCTCTTCAGCAAAGCAGGTCTAGTAAGACCAGTGCTTGCCAAACTTCAAAAGCAGTTGATTGCTAAATGTCCTTGAAACTAATAACTATCTATAAAAACTAAATGTGATATGCCACGTTACAGTTTTCAGATTTACTTCAATTAATTCCCTAATAATCTTGAGCCATAAGAAACACTATTACCAGTCAATGGTACTTTTTGTTATGGCAGTCTGATTTGGATGCCATAACAAAAAACATCATTGACTAGGTAGCTTGAAAGACAGAAATACATTTTATCACATTTCTGGAGGCTAGAAGTTCATGATCAAGGTGCCAGAATGGTCAGGTCCTCGTGAAGACCCTCTTCCTGGCTTGCAGACAGCTGCCTTAGTTCTGCATCATCACATGACACAGAGAAAAAGAGAGAGAGAGAGAGAGAGATCTGGTGTCTCTTCTAATAAGGGCACTAATTCCATCATGAGGGCCACACTCATGTGACCTCATCTAAAACTAATTACCTTCCCAAGTCATCATCACCAAATATCATCACATTGGGGTTTAGGGCTTCAACATATGAACTTTGTGAAAAACACAAACATTCAGTCTATAACATCCTATTTCCCCACTGAAGATACTTAGGCTCAAAGACAGCAACTGGCTTGTCCTGGTGGTGTGGATCAAGCCAGAAAAGAGGCAAAGCTGGAACTCACCAAAATTCTTCCAATCCTGAATTCTACAATCTTTCCAAGGAAGCTTTCTATATCCCTCCTTTCAAAGATTCTATGACCCCCAGATCATTTTCTTACTATTTTTTCTTGGTCGTCCTCCAGGAAACTTAGATGAGTCATCTTCAACTGGAGTAATTATTCCCAGCAAAGTGCATTTGGCAGTATCTAGAGATATGTTTACCTGTCTCAACTGAGGGGGGAGGGGGAAATGCTACTGTCATCTAGTAGGTAGAGGCCAGGGCTGCAGCTTAAGACCCCGCAATGCACAAGACAGCTCACCACAACACAGCAAAATCTAGCTTAAGATGTCAACAGTGCTGAGATTGAAACCCCCTGACCTAGATGAGTGAAGACTCCCTGCAATTCTTGTATTTTGGAGCTCCAGCTTTCTTACCTGACAGGTAGATGTTACCGGATTCCTAATCAGCTCCCACGGCCTAGATTCTCAGTAACTATTTGCTACTCAGACAAGTTCCAGATCCGCACTCTGATTTCAACAATGGTGTTTTATGATTTAAGCCAATACAAAAAACATCCATTCTGCAAAGTCCTGTCTGTAAATGTCAGGTATGAGGGCAGCTGCCACAAACTCCATATTCTTAGTGGAGAGAGAGAGAATTATGTAGAGGGGAAGGAGGAAGAAGAGAAAAAGAAAATAAAAATGAATATGGATTTGGGAGCCAAGTGTTCTAATTCTAATTACTGTTAGCAGTGCCACCATGGTAAAATTATTGAGTCTTCCTGAACCTCAGTTTCCCCATTAGTAAGAAAGAATGATTACATATGTCTCATAGGATTGAGTATTTACATAAAATAATATGGATATGAGTATGGTGCCATGTCAAATTAGTCATAACAGTAATTATTAACATTAATAACAGTTGTAAATATATATATTTATGATATGCATATTTAATATTATTTTATATTTATATAAATACATTTATGCATTGCATAATGATGTTTTGGTCAATGATAGATTACATATATGATGGTGGTCTTCCAGCAAGCTAAGGTTAAATTATATTGAGGAAAGAAAAATATATTTTATTAATTTAGTGTAGTCTAAGTGTACAGTGTTTATAAAGTCTACAGTAATGTACAATAATGTCTTAGGCCTTCACATTTGCTTGCCACTCACTCACTGACTCACCCAGAGTAACTTCCAGTCCTTCAAGCTCCATTCATGGCAAGTGCCCTATACCAGTGTACTGTTTTTTATCTTTTATACCATGTTTTTACTATTCCTTGCCTATCTTCATATATATTTAGATACACAACTAGTTATTATTGTGTTAGACTTGCCTATAGTATTCAATATAATAACACACTGTACAGGTTTGTAGCTGAGGAGCAATAGGCTATACTGTATAACCTAGATGTGTAGTAGGCTGTACCATTTAGCTTTGTGTAAGTACACTCAATGTACTCTATGATGTTTGCCCAATGACAAAATTGCCTATGAATACATTTTTTCAGAACATATCCTTGCCACTAATGCATGACTGTACATTTATATTTATAATAATATATACTGTTTATAATAATATATTAGTTATTATTATGTACTCAATTACACACTTAATATTATTATTATATAATGACATAAAAGTAGCACTTAGTAACAGTAATAACAGCTAGTATTTCCTCACATTTATATGTTAGTATGTCCACTTTAGCCATGAATCAGCAGAGGCTTAGAAAGGTTAAATGACTTGCTCAAGATCATAAGGCTAGAAAAGGTCACAAGGCTAGAATTTGAGGCTCAAATTCAACTCTGTTTACTCAGGAGCTCACATTTTCAGCTCCTGTTTGTACTTAATATTTGATAGAAAATGGTCAGTAAATCATGGATTTTATAAATGGTACAGTCAAAAGAAAATAGTCCGGAAGTGGACTGAGCCAGGGTCAAGGCAGGAGGGCCAAGGGGAGTTGCTGACGCAGGCAAGGGCACTGAGACTGTTATTATGTGCCTCTGGTTGCCACATCAGGGACTGGGGAAAGGTGACCTGCTTGGATAAAGGGAGCATGTAGGACTGGAAACTTTCAAAAGGACTTGATTGAATGTCCTACTGGATTAAACAGCCCCTGCCAAAAAGGTCCACAGCAGTGAGAAAGTACAATGCTGTGTACTGTACAAATGCTAAATCAGTCATTCTCCCTGGAGCATTTTGTGTGACCTGCTCTTTGCAGGACATCCAAGGTTATTCCCCGCAGCTTGCACACAGGGCCTCCACTGATCTCTCATCTTCAGAGAATGCTCTTGGAGCTGGGCTCCAGGTCTCTGGTTAATTGACCAGCTAAAGGACAGCACTCCTAATAGGGTGTCACATTGCCTTTTAACAACGAGGCCATTGTTCCCTCCCCACCAGGTACAGCTGACCTAGAAATAGGCCGTATTGTATCAATGCTGGGACTATTTATTGAGCAACCTATTTTCTGCTCCAGGTCAACCAACAATGGAACAGCCAACACAGAAATGGATGATGCCTCTATCTAGAAGTGAGTTAAGTCATCAGTGAAGCCATTATGACAAAAAGAAAAGGGGCACTGTGTGAAATTGATGGAATTCAAGGACAGAGGCGCTCACGACACTGTGCAGTGGATGGGTGCGACACCGGTGTCCTCTTTACTGAATCCCGATGAGGACATCTGCCTTGACTCTGCTCCTGTCTGCCAGGCTGTGCTCTGCTGCTCAGCTCATAGTTAACGCTCAGTAATTGGTGGCTCCTGTGAAGTTGTGAACCTTGCTTGTACTGAAACATGAGCTGTGAACAGTGCAGTGCTCCTGGCATGGCCTCACCACCCACTGGCCCTCTTCTGGTCCAGGCTCCATCTTGCCACATGATGCCACACTCCTAAGTTCTTGGACTGGATATTTGTACCTGGTCATGACTTTCAGTCCCTCTTATGGCATCTGGTTTGAATTGTCTCCACCCTCATTCCTCACCCACTACTTACAGCCCCGGGTCTGTACGTCACTATATTGGACTATCCTTGGGATATAATTCCCAGCCAGGCAGGAATCAAGACAGTTGAGATAGGTAATAAATATTTGTACAGGTTGCCAATTTAATAATGACAAAGGAACTCTGAGTACCTTTCGTAGTGTACTGCCTAGAAGCTAGTCACATTTTCTCATATATTAATAGATAGCTTAAGAGTTGTTTCCTGTCTTTCAGTGGATGCAAAATCCTACCATATATGCAAACCCACTTAGTAGATGCCTGGCCTGAATCTGAAAATTTCCAAGGGCAAGAAAAAAATGCAGAGGAGGAATCATTTGTTAATTAACCACCCCACATTGCACTAGGCATATTCTTAGGCTGTGTTATTTCAGGCCATCTGAGGAGAGAGAAGGAAAGGCAGAGGATAAAGGATGTGTAATCAAGTCACTGTAGGCAGGTGGAGCTTAAACTTGCTGGAAGAACTGTAGGAACCAATGAGGAACAACCATCTCAGAGTTATCCAAACCAAGGGTGGAGGAGCTAAAGTATTTATAACCAATGCTTTGTTCATTGGTTAAAAGCAATGCTTTGTGGGTGTTACTTCCTTGGTCCATCCACCACCTGTCCCTCGGGCAGCTCCTGGGGTAAGGGAAAGCACTTAGGCAAAGAAATGCAGGTGCTGGTAGTTGGAAGCCGGGTTGGTGTGCACTGAAATGGATGAGGCAAGGGAATATCTGCTGGGCACAAGCAGTATCTGCCACAAGTCCTCAGTACAAGTTATTCAGAGAAAAGAAAGAACCAATTTTTATTGAGTCTCTGATATAAAACAGACCTTGTGTCATGTCAGGTGCTTTATATAGCATGTCATGCAATTTAACCTTCACAACAATTCCTTGGTGTTATCAATATTCCCAGGTTTGTTTTGACAAACTGAGACCCAGAGACCACAAAGTTCTTTCCACAATCACACAGTCAGGAAGGGGCATATATAAAGTTCACTGGAAGGGACCCCAAGCCTCTGTTCTTTCCACTTTGCCAGGCATGTCTGCAAGAATTCAAGCACTAGTCTCTCTTCCACCCTTATAGGAACTTTTTTAAACCCACAGATTGAAAAGTGACTGAGGAAATAGTAACAAAGAGGAGAGATCACCAGCAAAGTTTGCAGTTGGAAGGAAACTGAAATGTGGCACTTTGTAGAGTGGATCATGTATTAATTAATGGCCTGGAAAGGAGAGGAAATAGCCCTTTAATGAAATCTGTGGATGGCACACAACTGAAAGATGTTATAAATACCGGTTAGGACAGAGGGGCCAGGCTGTGTGAACATCCAGTGTGTAGAGAGAGACACTGAAGGAGCTTATTCCTACTTAGCCCCATTGAAACTCCCTAAGGATCCAGGAACAGGACAAGAGATGCAATGTGACTGATAGTGCAGCCCCAGAGCGAATTATCCAAAGGCACCAGGGAAGAGGAGGTTGAAAACAGGAAGCAGAAACACATTTGACAGGAGCTTCGAAGCTACACACGTTCAAAAAATGCCAGAGCTATTTCCAGTGGCGGGATAATTGGGGTGACATTTGATCAATGAGGGAGGAAGGGATAGGTTTTCCTTCAAGGAGGCTGGGGAGACCACACCCTGAAACAGAGCTAATTTCCAACCCTTAAACTCCAAGAAGTGTGAGTCCTAGCAAAGATCCTAGGAGGAAACAGAGTGACTGAGTGATTATATTAAACACATGGGAGTCTATGCAGAGAGCTTTCCCTAATAATTAATCCCCTGTACTTTCCCAGGAATTTTCACATAGATCATGGGGCTTCTTGTCGTGACTGCAGAGTGGGAACTTTACCGTTTCTTTCTCTTTCAACAGAGAGCTGGGGATGGGGGAGAGAGACTCACATGGCTCAAGCAATGTGCCCAAAGACGCACCACACCTGTTTCTCCTGTGCCTTCCCAAATTCTACTGACTTTTTGGGGCCGACTTCTTCCTTCTATAAAATGAGGGAGTGGGAACAATTTAGTTTTTTTTCCCTTTTCCTCCTTTTTTGGATATGAAACATGTTACCAAAAGTAATAAAAACATTGCACAGAACATTAGTACATTCACCAAATTAAATCATGTCTACTCTAAGTAAAATGAAAATGAGAGACGGGAAGTCCCACCTGCTCCATTGCGTCTCACCTCCAAACCTGGGCCTTCCGAGGAAGTCTGTGTTGTCCAAGAAAAAGCTGGAAAAACTATCTTCTGATTGATCTCCAAATGACTTGCCAGTTGTAAATTGTTTGTTCCAGTTTCATTGTGGTATGTTTGACAAATAAAAATTGGATATATTGAAGATGTGCAACTGGACGCTTTGATATACATATACATTGCTAAATGATCACCACTATGGAGCTAATCAATACGTCCATTGACTCAGTTTTCTTTCTTTTTCTTTCTTTTTGTGGTGAGAACACTTAAGATCAACTCTCTTAGTAGATTCCAGGTTTACAATGTAATATTGCTAACTATAGTCAACATGCTGTACATTAGATTTCCAGAACTTGCACAACTGAACCAACATCTCCCCATTTCTTCCTCCCCTATCCCCTGGTAATCACCATTCTACATCCTGCTTCTATATGTTTGGCGACTTTAGCTCCCGCATATAAAAGAGACGATGTCCTCCTAGCATCTCCACTTAGCATAATGTACTTCAGGTTCATCCATGTTTTCACAATAGCAGGATTTCCTTCTCTTATGGCTGAATGATATTCCACTGAACGTATATACCACATGTTCTTTATCCGTTCATCCATCAATGAACACTTAGACTGTTTCCGTACCTTAGCTATTGTAAATAATGCTGCAAATGAACATGGGAGTGGAGGTATCTCTTTAAGACCTTGATTTAAATTCTTTTGGATAAATACTCAGATGTGGGATTGCTGGGTCATGCGGTAGTTCTATTTTTAATTTTTTGAGGAACTTCTACACGATTTTCCATAATAGCCATATCAATTTACACTTCCATCAATAGTTTACAAGTGTTCTCTCTTCTTCACATCCTTGAAACATCAAAATATTATAGCTTAGCCTTCCCTGCCATTAAATATTACAGAAATATATAGTTTAGTTTGAACAGCAGAAAATCATTATGGAAAACAATTTGTTTGAAGAGCTGGCATCCCGATGCTCCCTTCTGGTTCATAATCATTTGTCCCTGAGGGAACTGGGCTGCTTGTTCAAGCTCATAATCAGAGAGACACATCAGAAAGGATCTCAGGCACTGAATGAAGAAAAGCTAATTGGCAAGATGCAAAAGATGGAGCTACTGGATCAAGTCTGCTTTCGGAAATCCCTAAAAACTCAGCACGGAAACGGAAGAAAGAAGGAAAGAAATAAGAAGGGAAGGAAAGAAGGAGAGAAAGAAAGAAAGAAAAAAGGAAGGAAGGAAGGTGGGAAGGAGGGAAGGTGGGAAGGAAGGAGGGAAGGAAGGAAGGAGGGGAAGGAGGAAGGAGGAGGGAAGGAGGAGGAAGGAGGGAAGGAGGGAGAGGAAGGAGGAAGGAGGGAAGGAAGGAGAAGGAGAGGAAGGAAGGAAGGAAGGAGGGAAGGAGGAAGGAAGGAAAGAGGGAGGAAGGAGGAGAAGGAAGGAAGGAGGGAAGGAAGGAAGGAGGGAAGGAGGGAAGGAGGGAAGGAGGGAAGGAGGGAAGGAAGGAAAAGAAAAGAAAAAGGAAGGGGAGGAGGGGGTAGGAAAGGAAGGGAAGAAAAGGGAGTAAAAGAGGAAGAGGAGGGAGGCAGGGAAAACCAAAAGAGAAGGAGGGAATATTCTTTGAGCAAATTCACATTGTAATTTTGTAAAATGACCAACTTATTTTGGGAACTAACCTGCTCTTTCCCGGTGTTAACACTGCAAGGCCTGCATCTCCGTTCTGGGTCCTGGTCAACTGGGCTGCTTGGTCACCCTAATTTTAGGAGTCACGTCCCCTTGCAAGCTCCATACCATTCCCACTCAGGCTGGCATCGGGAGTAGGCAGAAAATATACTCAAGCACCATGCCAGAAAGTTCCTGGAAACTCGGAGTCAGAAAATAGACGCAGATTGGCCTGTGACAGTTCAGAATCAATCCCCAGGGCACGTATGTGAAAGCAGGCCAGGCTTTACCCTAGCCAAGGTCACATGGTGTAAACTACAGATACAGGATAAGATCCAAGATTCTGGTGCATTCCCCTATTTTTGACATTTTCACTATAATGTGGGCTTTTTGATGTTTTGATCCAGCAGTGACATGAGGGGTAGCTTCCTTGAAAGAGTCAGATTATTCATAATTTTGATGCATTCATTTATTCATTGCCATTCAGCCAATGATAAATTCTCATTCAGCCTTCAGACTTGGTTAAAATGTTCCTTGTTCTCTGTGAGTTCTTCCCTTGGCCCCTCCAAATATATAATGAAAATATGGACTTCATAATAAAGGAAATTGAATTTTTATTAAGTTAATAGTTGTAATCACAAATACTGGTGATTTTATTCTTCTAATTTTTCAAGAGCAGATTTTATGCATTTAATTGCTTAACACTCAACAAATAGTTTTATACTTTAATTTAATTTCATATTTTAATTATAATTTAATAGAAATGTTTCATTAAAATTTAACTTAATTTAAAAATTATAAAGATTTTTTTGAAAACCTTATCTAAGTTATTTCTTCATTGAACAAAGAGAATAACATAGCAGACAAAAAGAAATACTATTTTTTTGCAAACACTACAAAACAAATAAAACAATGATCTATTGTAACAAATAACCTGAAAGATTAAGGAAAGTCCTTAAACTGAACTTTATAATAAGCAGTACAAGTAAAGTCAGAGACCAGTGTGATTTGAATTGTTTTTTCTTTTGTCATTATGTTTCCCTTCAAAGGTCATGAGTGCCTATCTTATAAACACGCTGATAATAGAGGACACCTACATACCTAAATGATATCACCTGAGAAATCTGAGACAGGACTCATTCTGCAAAGCACCTCCTTAAAGTGACTCCAAGTGGTATCTAAAATTCCACCATTAGATAAGCACTATCTGAACTTTGGTCCTGATGTGTTAGTATATCACACACTGAAGTAAACTTAGATTTTACTAGATCTCAGTAATCTAATAAATTACTAGATCACATAATCCCCGTCTCCCAGGAGCATAAATCTAGCCAAAAATATTAATACATTCACAGGCAGAGAGCAATCAACATGCTGTGGGATTACAATGCAGGATCCACACTTGGGCTATACTTAGAGAAATAGTGTCCACATGGTCCTCTCATAACCTGCACTGTCGAAAACAAGGGAACTTGAGCTCATGCAGAGGCATCATACTAAAAGAGGGATATGAAAACCTGGAGTTGTTAGTAAAGATCAGTTAAGAGGATATTGTGGAAAATGAATAAATTTTGGACAACTTTCTTTCATAGCCATACTTTTGAAAGTTGATCAGGCAGTGAGAATCCCATGCTTCTGAAAGTCAGCTTATCAACCACAGTCACACTCTAATATCCAGCTTCCATAGCCAAAATAGCAGCCAATCCCCAGACACGCCCACTTCTTAGAGTCCTCTAATGCTTAATCCTGTGTTTACCAAGCCCTGCATAAAGTCCAAGCTCTGCTTTATTCAGAGACTATGCTTTACAAGAATAGCTCTTCCTTGCTTAGCAAGCATTACCACCAGCCTTTTTTTCTGATGAGAGGTGGCCTCCTCCTTTGTATTCCTTACAAATATGCCAGAACAAATGAAACAAGCAATATTTAAAGAAATAATAGAAGAAAAGTTCTGTGAGCAGAAGAGAAAACTCAATCTGAAGATTAGAAAATGCATATAGTACCAGGAAATAAATACTGAAATATTGAAATCTGGAGAAAGTCTTGAACTTCAATTAAAAAGAAAATAGCTGGTAAAAAGTATAAAAATAAATAACTGTTACAGACAGAGAGAGAGATAGGGAGAGAAATTCAACCTGTTTCATACTTCTCTAAAAAAAAAATGCCAAAATAATTGGAAAAATGTTTGTGTTCAAGGAATGATGAATGTTACCTAAGACTTTATCTCTTAGATAAGCTATCATTTGCATGTGTGAAATTTAGAAAGAAATTATTTAAAATAGACAGTTTAGAAACTATGCCACCCTTCCTGAGGGAGGGGGTACTACCTACTCTAACCATATCTAATAATGGTAGAGAAGAATAAAAATAAAGACCCTGAGAATGCAAACAGAACTATATACCAGGGTGTGGAATAAACATACAAATCATTTAATCAGGGCTGCTGCATTATACAACCCTGGGGCTGTAGTCACAAAAGATAAGGTGCATGACCAAATTGTGCCCCAAGAAGTTATACAATCTGACACCCCCACTTTTAATGACACATAAATGATTGTTAGAGGGACAGTCACAGAACAAACACAAATGTTATTAATTTTGAAAGCTTAAATATGTAATATAAAATGCTGATGAGAATTTGAAAGGATATCAGTCTAAAATGTAAGACTAGACTCACCAATAAATAAAACAGAAAGAAGGAAGGAAGTAGGAAAAATATGAAAATTGCCTCATTTTTCCGGTAGGTAATCATCAAAAACTTATTTGGGAAAGCAGTCCTTTTTAAAATTAATTAAAACAATTTAATCATTTGTAAACATTAGAAATTAAGGGAAATTATGAACGAGAAAATTTGAAAAATAATGGTTTCATCAAACAATAGTGATTAATATTATGATTGTGTGTTTTAACATCATGTAAGACCTCCTTGTTGCACTCTGGGTAAGATCTATGTGTCTGAAAATGTCCTTAAAAGTCCATTGAGATCTGGCCCCAGTGTACCTGGACAGCTTCTTCTCTGAGCCCGTGCACATTTCATTTGAGCTTCAGGATCTCTGAGCTGCTTGAGTTCCCTCATCACACGTTTCTTCTCTTTCTCACCTTACGTATGATTTTCCTTGTGTCTCAGTTTTCCCTCCTCCCTGCTTTCCCCATCCCTTTCCTTACCCCTGCCAGCCTTTCAGATTCCTCTCTGGAGTGACCTGTACAGAGATTTCCTGGGCACCCTCAGACTGGGTGAGTGGCCCCTTCTCCTGCACGTGTGTCTATGATTGTACTTAGCACTTTGAGAGGTAATTACCTTTTGATGATTTATGAGATTAAGAAAAAAAAAGATTCTGTTTTGTTTATCTGAGTGACCCAGTGTCTATCAAACATCTGGATAGCAAATAATTTGTTGCATGGGAAAATGAACTTCCAATAGAAGGTCTCTCTCTCTCTCTCTCTCTCTCTCTCTCTCTCTCGCTAGCTATTGTAGCCAGCTGACCTATTGTAACTCTTACTGGTGCTAACATTATTATCCTAGGACACTTCATCTGAAGCTTATTGAAAGAACTGTGCATCCTTGGGCTGTTTTTCAAACATCCGAACAGCAGTCATTTTGATCAGAATGGATTTACTTATTTTGCTAGAAATTGTCAAGAGCAAATAAAATCTAAGTCAAACTGCATTTATTTATTTACCCTTGTTTTTAAGTAGAAGGTAAAGTTTTGTTCCAGGAAGAATATATAACTGTAGCCATTTTAGTTCATACATATCCCCACGTCCTGGCTATCATGAAATTACAGTACTTTCAAGTGGTTTACTCTATAGGATTTCCTGAATTCAAAACAAATAAGTAGGCAGAGGTTTTATTTGAATGGTAGTATTTGAGATAACTAATCAGGTTCTAAAGACTTTTAGTGCATATTAAATCTGCCGTCAAGGTTTGCTAAGAGAGAATCACCAGTGACCTAAAGCAGGTATTGAGAGTAGTGGGTTGGGCTGAGTCTGATTATTTGGGAAATGCTTGATTAATTAGGACCAGAAGAAATAAAACAAATTCCCAACACCATTATTTTATCAAACTGCCATAAGGAAAGAAGAGGGATGAAAACTTCCTGATAGGAAAAAGGAAGCCAAAGAAATGATTTTGTTGATCTATGTGATATTAACTTCAGGAAGTGCTCAGAGGCGTGGATGCAATAACTTAGGGGACCTTGTTCATTCTGTATTTTGGGGAACTTAAAGGAGTAGAAATTTCAGAAAAGTGCAGGCACAATCAGTGATACGATGATGCTGCTGCTAATATTTATTGAGTGTTCACTACCCATTTTAAGTGCCATATGGGAATTGTCTAATCTAATCAGCACACAGCCCTATGTAGAGATCATACTGTTTTTTCCATTTTAATATGAGGAAACAGGCTCAGAATGCAATTTACTGTCTTGGTAATGGCTAATAAGTACCAAAGCCTTGACATAAAACCAGCCACATCTCACTTGGAAGTGTGTGCTCCTAACCACTAAGCTGTATGAACTTGGATGAGTATTGGCAAGTGTGGAGGAAGGGACAGTGGGGTTTAAAAAGAGGAAAAATTTGACAAAAAAAAGGAGCAGAAAATTTTCCCATTAAAAGTCTGCACTGAACTGGCTATATTAATAATGTTTCTGTTGATCTTTTTTTAAAATTATGAAGAGAAACTGATTTTTGCTAAAATGATCTATGAATTATCAGGAAAGAAAAGAACATGGATTTCTAAAGCTATAAATCTGTCAAGAAAATGTATGTATACCCATGTTATAGATTAATACCTGCTGCATGCTAATTGAGTTATTCTCTTGTGGGTCCCAAGAACATGCAGATTATTGTATCTAATACAGAAGCGTGTGTGATTATCTCCAAAGTGTTCCCAGGTGCCCGTCAGGGTGGTTAATAAAGCAGGGTGTGAACGGAACACGGCACACAGTGTGTGTCTGTCTTCCAGCCTAAGAAGCCTGCAAGGAATCATTCTCCAGGACAGAATCTGTTTTGCTTTTCTTTTCTTTTCTTTTATTTCTCCTTCATTATTAGAATGATAATAATAGCATGAAGAGTTCTAAAATTTGACCCTGGAGACACCGAGATCACCTGAAATTATGTACAACATTGAGTGTTGTGTGTGTGCTTCCCTGTCTCAGCTGGGAAACTCACCAAGGGAAACACAAAACCCTGTTGGAAAAGTTTGTTAAGCAAGTTATGTGTTTTCAAAAGTCCCACGAAGACATAACTAAGAGAATATTATGACGAACTATAGCAAAACTTTCTATAAAGCATCCCAAAGCTTTCACAACTTTCTAATCCCTGCTCTCTGTCTCTCCACTATAGTTTCTGAATTTCTCAATCTCTCTCTCTCTCGCTCTCTCACACATACACACACACACACACACACACACCCCTCTCCTTTAAAACTTGTCCTGCCACCTGGAGCTTTACCTTGAGATTAAGCAAAGCATAGAGAGGATGGGAAAACATTCTGAACTCAGACCTTTTGCATTTAAGTCCCAGCTACACAATTCCTGTGTGGTCTTGCCCAAGGTAATTAAAGTCTTTGTACCTTAGTAGTGCCATCTGTGAAATGAGAATAGTAAAAGTACCCTGTAGGGTCCCCAGTTTCCCCCACTTTCTTTCTGTGTCCTGACTGAAAATCACAGAGTGATTGATCTCTCTGTGACCCAGCCACCAGCAGGTTTTCCCCAGCAGGCTTGAACCCAAACCAGGGTCTTGAATATTCCCAGGCATTGATTAAAGGTATCTAGGTTGTTGCCAAAAACACTAAAAAAACCCCACCCCCAGCCCCAAGTCACATTCCTTAACTTTTCATATAATCTCCATACCCTGACCCCCTCACTGCAGACAAACCTTGGTAGAATGTCCCTTTTCTCTCAAGGTTCCTTGTGAGGTTTGCAGCAGCCCTTTCTGTATGTCAGTTCCCCTAACAAATGCTTTGGACTGATCACTCTGGCTTTTAGTGCTTCTTTCTTTGGAATCCCAACTGGCCCCATCTTGGGACTATTTCCCCTGCTGCTGCTTTTGGGGTGACTCTGGCTGTGGATTTGGTGGGACAAGTCACACCTATTTGGCTGGCGGTATTCCATGAGTGAATACAGGTGAAGCCCTTCGAGCAGTGCCTGGCATCTAGGAAACATGCATAACTTCGAGCTACCATGATGCTGCTACCCAAGAAAGTGAGCAGAACCTACTGTTTGAAGTTCAGAGCAGTGATGACTTTTCTTATGAGAAATTTTAGGCACTGTTTGGGCTGAACTGTATTTTCTCAAAATTTATATGTTGAAGTTCTAACCCCCAGGACCCAGGACTGTATTTAGATATAGGGCCCTTATAGAGGTAATTAAAAAGAAAAGAGAAATTACAAAGAGAACTAAATGCAGTGAATTGTAATAGTTACACAAATAATGAAACATTAAGAAATCTAAGAGAAGGTGATGTGGCAACCCAGAGACTTGCACCAGCACAAGGCTGGAGGCACACTAAGGCAGGCAGAGTCCAGAGGCTGGAGTCATCTAGTGGAAGCTGAGCCCATGATGGTCCTGCACACTGGGAACTGGAGTCACAGGGGGCTCCAGCTGCTGCCAGATGTGCCAACTTAGGTGGGGGAGGAAGGTGAGGAGTGAGAACACTCAGGCTTTCTCCTGTGTCTCACCCTCCAGTCTGGTGACAGTGAGCCTCCTGTCACATTCAGCTGGAAGCCTACAGATGTGAAAGTCAAATGAGTTCCCCTCACCTAACAGGTTAGAGCACTGGAGACCAGAGCAGACACATTATCTCTGCTTGGTGGCAAGTCTTCCAGGAACACTATCATTCTTACTATGGAATGTGTATGTCTAATTTGAGGTATAACGTACATGCAGAAAAATGTGGGGACATAAGTGGGCAGATTGATGAATTTTATGTGTATATACAGCTATACAAATACCACCCAGATCAAGATATTGGACATTTCCATTATCCCAGAAGCTCACTCAAGCTAGTTCCTGGTCTAAAACAAGTCATGAGAAGTCAACATTTTTCTGATTTCCATTTTCATATATTATTTTACTTGGTCTTCAATATCATATAAATGATATATATATATATTGCTTTGTCTGGTGTCTTTGGCCTAACATATAGTTTTTGAGATTCATCTGTTGTATGTATCAATAGCTATTTTTATTGCTATGTAGTATTCCATTATATGGATATAACACAATTTATTCATTCTCATTTTGACAAAAATTTGAATTCATAATCGTTTTCAGATGTCATAAATAAAACCACTATGAAAATATTGGTACTTCTATTTTGGCAGATGTTTCAGGTTTTGTTCTCCAGAAACAAACACTGAGATGGAGATGATCATGCAGGATGTTTATTAGGGAAAGAAAATAATAGCAGAATTGGGAGGTGAGGAAGCTTGGTATGGTCTTCCAAAGATTTTTGGTAGAATCCTCCAAAAAAATCATTCAGACCTACAATTTTCTTTGTAAGAAAGTTTAAATTAAGAATTACATTTCTTAAAAGATATAATTCTATTGGTATTTACTACTTTTTTCTCTATACGTTTTAGTAAATTATGTTTTTTTAATGAATTTGTCCCAAATACATTGCCATATAATTGTGCACAATATTGTCTTATTATAATTTTAATGTCTGTGGAATAGACATGATGTCCTCCTTTTCATTCCCAGTATTGGTAATTTATATTTTTTCTCTCTGTCCTTTTTTCTTGAAGAGTCTTGCTAAAAGTTTGTCAATTTTATGCATCTCTTCAAAGAATCATTTTGAAATAATGGCTGAATTGTAATAAATAAATAATATCTATAGCTGAAATTTTAAATATGGTAATATTGTCATGTGAGTTGGAATTATGGTTGATTCATAATAAAAAAACTGCTAAAAATAGTAAAAAGCATTGTAATGAAAAAGGCAAGATATTACTTTTCTTTTTGATAAAAATAGTCATAATGTTTTATCTTTTGAAAGTACGTATATGTATTAATTTACAAATAAAAATGAAAATTCAATTAAAAGATGGATCTTAACAGTACTTCCCTTATAGGGTATTGTGAGAATTAAATAAGGTAAAGCACACACAGTGCTTAGCATAATATAGGAATTCAATAAATGATAGCCATTTATATGCTATTTTTATATAAACATCATTATAAAAACATTAATGTAACTCTAAATATAATGAGAAAAATTCTACTTCCCAAACATATTATATACTATTCATTTGTCTTTTTTCTCTTCCCATTTTTACTTCTTCACACACATAATTTTTACATACAGGGAAATAATGTACATGTGTGTTTATATTCGCAAACCTCATATCAACTAAACTTTTCATATTTCAATAGTTGTGTTAGTCAATGCTTTATATCCCATTTGGCCAATGTGTCACAATTTACTTATAATTGTCCTCTTGAAAAATGTTCTACATTTTTTGTCCAGTATAAGTGGTGCTCCAATAAACATCTTCTAATATACAGTACTTCTGCCTTTAGGATAATTTTCTTAATTTAAATTCTCAGAAGTGGGACTGCTATTTCAAAGGCTATGACTGCACATATTTTTCCTAATAATGCACTTTCATATTTCTTTCCAAAATAGCTTTGACAATTTATGTCATCAGTAATATCTGAGTATATTGATTTTGGCAAAACTTTGACATCATTGCCTACCATCAGCATCTTAATTTTGTGCTAAATTTAAAAATTTGATAAAAATAATTTGCTATTTTCAATCCAAAAAATTGACTAACATTTCTCAATGGACTATATTATTGTTATTACTATTGTTAATATTTATCATTTTCTTGGAATTTAATTTTTTAAAAATACATTTATTTCTATAATTTTTAGCTAGGGATTCTAGGAAAAACACAAATTATTTTCCCCTCCTAAAAATCCCTGGCTTCCTCAATGGGAGGGTCCAAGCAACTTGAAGAAATACAGACGTATCTGCATTATTTTTTTCCTCTTCTTTGTTTGCCAGAAACTCTACTTTGTCTTGAACGTGGACATTTTGTTCTTTCTGATTTTTGCTATGTATGTGTTTTTTATACATATATATGAACCTATTTATCTCTCTATATTTTTAATTTTCTTTTCTACTTTTAAGGATAAGCTTTTCTTCAGACACATTATGAGCTGGTACACTCTTTCAAAAGAGTGTTTTTTTGGAAGGAGAAGAAGGATGGCAGACTAGAAGCAGCCTTCACACACTGCTCCTGCAGAAAGGATCAGAAGTGGCACATAAATATTCACCTTTGGATCAATTGCCTAAGAGAGAGCATTGGTAATTAACAGAGAAGTGATGGGAGGCTCCCAAAATGAGGAAGAGGGAAGTGGGACAACCTACTCAGCAGTATTGGAGGAACCTGGGGAAGGCACATGCAAAGACAGAGGAGAAAACCCAGGGGCTCCAGGCTTCCCTGCAGATATTCCAACCACAGCTGAGGACCCCGTGCTGCAGCAGGCCTCCAGACTGATACACAGACCTGACTGGAGGCAGTGCAGCAGCATTGCTCTGGAGAGAAGGTACAGCTGGCTTTCAAACCCTGGGTTCTGTGGCTCGCATGATTTTGAGGTCCTAGCTCCAAAGTGCTGCATCTACCCAGGGGTCAGATCAGTACCTGCTGACTCCCCTCACCTCTGCCAGGCCAGGGAGGGAGTAGGGAGGCCAAGCACTCTTGCCCACCCCAGGGGTAAGTGCTGCACACCCCCACCACTATTAGGAGACCTGGGTAGAACAGGTGCCCACAGACCTAGAGGCTGCTGCCCTAGCCTGGGTGGCCCTGCCAGCCACACTTCCTGGGAGACCTGAGAGGAACATGCACCCACAGCCCTCAGTGCCTGCCACTCACTTTCTGGGTGGCACAGCCACCACTGACAATACCTAGGAAACCCTGCCATGGATGGACCTGGGTGGAGCAAAGGCCAAGGCAGCTACCTGGGTGGACTACCCTGCTGTGCCTGAACCACAGGGGAACAGTGAGACATGGAGAAAAGCAGTGTTAAAGGCTAAGAGTGCATTCATCTCTCCTTTGCCTGCTGATTCTTCTGGAGTAGGACTCAAGGACACTATCCAGGGACTCCTCCCTCTCTTCACTGAGCAACAGAGGTTTCAGCAGAGGATAATGTGTGTACTGAAAACCTATGTGTTTTGAGCCAGAGAACAGGTGCCAGATGAGAAGGAACCAGCATAAGAACTTTGGAAACACGAAAAAACAGGCTATCTTGACACCCCCAAAGGATCACAATAGCTCTTCAGCAATTAACTCCAACCAGCAGCAAATTGTTGAAATGTCACATATGGAAGTCAGAATATGGATGATAAGTAAGATCAATGGGAATGATGAGAAAGTTGAAATCCAACACAGAAAAGCCAAAAACATAATTCAGGACATGAATGAAAAATTCACTAAAGAGATAGATAACATAAGAAAAAATATAACAGAACTTCTGGACATGAAAGAGTCATTTAGGGAATTTCTAAACACAGCAGAAAATTTTTACAACAGACTAGAATAAGAAGAAGAGAGAATTTCAGAGCTTGAAGACAAGGCTTTTGAATTAACCCAGTCAGTCAAAAATGTAGAAAAAAGAATCAAGAAGAATGAACAATCTCTCTGAGAAATATGGGAATACTACTGTGGTATCCCTGAGGGAGAAGAAGAAAAAGCAAAAAGCATGGAAAACCTATTTAAAGGAATAAGTGGGGAAAACTTTTCTGGTATCACTAGAGATTTGGACATCCAGATACGAGAAAGTCTTCAGAAACCTGGAAGATTCATGTCACAGAGGACATCACCAAGGCACATGGTCATCTGTCTGAGGAAAGTCAAAGTGAATGAGAAAATTCTACAAGCTGTGAGAAGAAAGCATCAAGTAAATTACAAAGGAAAACCCATCCCACTAATGGGAGACTTCTCAACAGAAACCTTACAAGCCAGAAAAGATTGAAGAAGTCTCATTTTTAGTCTCCTTAAACAGAATAATTTCTAGCCAAGAGTATTGTATCCTGCAAAACTAAGTTTCATAAATGGAAGAGAAATAAAATCTTCCCCATACAAACACTAAGGGAATTTGTCACTGCTAAACCTACCCTACAAGATATGCTTAAAAGTACTCTATACATGGAACAGAACAATAGATACCCATCAGAATAAAAACATCTGAAAGTTAAAACTTACAGCTCTTGTAAAATAGTAACACAAGGGAGAAAACAAAGCAACTAGATAACAATCAACATGATGAACAGAACAGTATCTTATATATCAATGTTAACATTGAATATTAATGGTTTTAAAGGTCTACTTAAAAGATATAGATTGGCTGAAGGTATTAAAAAATGCAAATCAAATACATGTTGTCTCCAAGAAACCCTTTTAACACAGAGAGATTCTCACAGACTCAAGGCAAAGGGGTGGAAAAACATATTTCATGCAACTGGAAACCAAAAGTGAGCAGGAGTAGTTATTCTCATATCAGATAAAATAGACTTTAAATCAACAATGGTTAAAAAAAAGACAAAGATAGTCATTATAAAATGATAAAGTGATCAATTAAACTAGAATATATAACAATCCTAAATATATACACACCTAACACAGGAGCTCCCAGATCCATAAAATAAATTCTACTAGATCTCAGTAAGGAAATAAACAGCAGCATCACAATAAATGAGGACTTTGACACTCTGCTGACAGAACTGGACAGATCATCAAGGCAGAAAATCAACCAAGAAACACTGATCTTAAATGGGACTCTAGAACAAATGGTCCTAACAGACATTTACAGATCATTCTGCTTCAAAATTGGAGAATATTCATTCTTCTCATATTTTTCAAGAGAGGTCATATGTTAGGCAATAAAACAAGTCTCCGTAAATTTTAAAAATGTCAAAATCATACCATGCGTCTTCTTAGGCCACAGTGGAATAAAACCAGATATTAATTCCAAGAGGAACTCTTAAAACTACACAAATACATGAATACAAAGCAACCAGTTGCTGAATGATCCTTGGGTCAATGACAAAAGATGGAAATCAAAACATTTTTCAAATTGAATGACAAAGACCACATAAGCTTCCAAATTACCTGGGATACAGCCAAAGCAGTGTTAAGAGGGAATTTCACAGTCTTAAATATCTACATCAAAAAGACAAAAAGATCACAAATTAGCAATCTAATGTCACACCACAAGGAACTAGAAAAAGAACAAACCAAAGCCAAAGGCAGCAGAAGAAAATAAATTACAAATCTCAGAGCATAACTAAATTAAATGAAAACCAAAAACAATACAAAGGATCAATGAAAGAGGAAGATGTTTCCTTGAAAAGATAAACAAAACTGATAGACCACTAGTGAAATGAACCAAAAATGCAAGAGAGAAGACTCAAATATGCTCAATCAGAAATGAAAAAGGAAACATTATAACTGATACCACAGAAATACAAAATATCATCCATGACTACTATGAAAACCTCTATGCACACAAACTAGAAAATCTAGAGGAAATGGATAAATTTTTGGAAACACACAACCTCCCAAGCTTGAATCAGGAAGAAATAGAAATCCTTAGTAGCAAGATTAACACAGTAATAATAATAAAAAATCCTAGCCAAAAAAAGCCCCAAACCAGACAAATTCACAACTAAATACAACCAGACCTACAAAGAAGAACTGGCAACTATCAGACTGAAACTGTTCCTTAATATTGAGAAGGGGTGAATACTTCCTAACTCATTCAATGAAGCCAGTATCACCCTGATACCAAAGCCAGGAAAGGACACCAAAAAAAAGAAAAAAAAGAAAACTGCAGACCAATATCCCTCATGAACATAGAAGCAAAAATCCTCAACAAAACACTAGCAAACTGAATCCAACAGCACATCACAAAGATAAGTCACTATGGTCAAGTGGGCTTCATCCCAGGGATACAAGGATGGTTCAACACATGCAAATCAATAAATGTGAGTCACCACATAGACAGAATTAAAAACAAAAACCATGTTATCATCTCAATAGATGCAGAAAAAGCAACTGATAAAATCCAGCACCCCTTCATGATAAAAACCCTCAACAAAATTGGCATAGAAGGAACATACTTAAAAATAATGAAAGCTGCATATGACAAATCTACAGCCAACATCATACTGAATGGAGAAAAGTTGAAAGCATTTCCCCTAAGAACTGAAACAAGACAAGGGTGCCCACTGTCACCATTTCTAGTCAGCATAGTACTGGAAGTCCTAACCAGAGAAATCAGGCAAAAGAAAGAAATAAAGGGTATCCAAATCAGGAAAGAGGAGGTCAAACTATCCCTGTTTGCCAACAATATGATCTTATATCCAGAAAGGCCTAAAGACTTCACCAAAAGACTTCTAGAATTTCTAAATAAATTCACCAGTGTCTCAGGTTACAAAATCAATATATACAAATCAGTAGCATTCCTATATGCCAATAACAATCATGATGAGAGTAAAATTAAAGAGTCAATACCATTCACCATAGCTAAAAAGAAAATAAAATACCTAGGAATATATGCAACCAAGAAGGTGGAAGATCTCTACAAGGAGAAGTATGAAACACTGAGGAAAGAAATCAGAGGACACAAACAAATGGAGAAACATATCATGCTCATGGATTGGTAGAATCAGCATTGTTAAAATGTCCATACTACCCAAAGTGATTTACAGATTCAATGCAATCCCCATCAAATACAAATGTCATATTTCACAGATCTAGAAAAAATACTTCTATGCTTCATTTGGAACCAGAAAAGAGCCAAAATAGCCAAAGCAACATTAACCAAAAAGAACAAATCTGGAGGCATCACATTACCAGACTTCAAACTACTATAAGGGTATAGTAACCAAAACAGCATGGTATTGGCACAAAAATAGAGACATAGACCAATAGAACAGAACAGAGAACCAGATATAAAACCATCCACGTACAGCTAACTGATCTTTGACATAGCAGACAACAATATGCACTGGGGAAAAGAAGCCCTATTCAATAAATGGTACTGGGAAAATTGGATAGCCACATGCAGAAGAATGAAATAGAATCCATATCTCTCACCACTCACAAAAATTAATTCAAGATGGATAAAAGACTTATATGTAAGGCATGAAACCATAAGAATTGTAGAAGAACATGTTGGAAAAACTTTTATAGATATTGGCCTAGGCAAAGAATTTATGAGGAAGACCACAATGACAATCATAGCAACAACAAAAATAAATAAATGTGACTTGATTAAATTAAAAAGCTTCTGCACAGGTAAACAAATAATCAACAGAGCAAATAGACAATCTACAGAGTGGAAGAAAATGCCCGCAAGCTTTACATCTGATAAAGGGCTAATAACGAGAATCTACAAAGAACTCAAGCAAATTAGCAAGAAAAAAGCTAACAATCCCATTTAAAAGTGGGCAAAAGACACAAACAGAAGCTTTTCAAAAGAAGATAGACAAATGGCCAATAAACATATGAAAAAATGGTCAACATCACTAATCATCAGGGAAATGCAAATTAAAACCAAAATGAGATATCACCTTACCCCAGTTAGAATGGCTTTTATTAAAAAGTCCAAAAACAATAGAAGCTGGCATGGGTGCAGAGAGATAGGAACACTTATACCCTGTTGGTGGGACTGCAAATTAGTACAACCTCTATGGAAAACAGTATGAAGATTCCTCAAAGAACTAAAAGTCAACATACAATTTGATCCAGCAATCCCACTACTGGGTATTTACCCAAAAACAAAAGAAAAGAAGTCATTTTATCAAAGAGACACCTGCACTCAAATGTTTTTTGCAGCACAGTTCACAATTGCAAAGATGTGGAATCAACCCAAGTACCCATCAATTCATGAGTGGATTACCAAAATGTGGTATATGTATACCATGGAATACTACTCAGCCATGAAGAAGGATGAATTAATGCCTTTTGCAACAATTTGAATGGAATTGGAGACCATTATCCTAAGTTAAGTATATAAAGAATGGAAAAACAAACACTACATGTACTTGCCACTAAATTGGAATTAACCAATGAGCACTCATGTGCACAGAGGGAAATAAAACTCAGTGGAAATCAGGCAGGGGGAGGGGGAAGAAGGGGAGGGACAAAAACCTACCTAATGGGTACAATGAACACTATCTGGGTGATGGGCACACTTATAACCCTGACTCAAGCATTACAAAAGTGATCCATGTAACCAAAAACACTTGTACCCCTGTAATATTTTGAAATAATAAAAAAAATTTTTAAATCATTATAAGAAAGAAAAAGTACAGATCAATTTCTCAGAATATAAATACAAAATTGTGAAGAAATTATTAACGATTTGAATCTCACAAAATGTAAAAAGGATGACATGACAATAAAGTGGGGATTATTCCAAGAATGCATTATTTAAATATCTAGAAAGTTAAACGAAAACAAAAAAGCATAAAAGTCATATGATTATCTTAATAGATATGAACAATACATTTGATAAAACTTTATATTCATTCATAATTAAAACCCCTAGCAAACTGGAATAAAGGAAAATTTCCATAATCTGATAAAGAACATCTTAAAGTAAATAAAAAAGTAAATAAATCTAGAGCAAAAATACTTTACATACTTAATAATAAACTTGAAAATTTTCTCCCTGAAATCAGGAAATGATAAGATACCTACAATCATAATTTCTATTCAATATTTACTGGACGTCCTAGCCAGTGTAATCAGGAAAGAAAAATAAACAAATTGTTTAGGATTGAAAAGGAAGAAATAAAACTGTCATTATTTGTAGACAGCATGATTTAAGATATCAAATGTCCAAAAGAATCTATAAAGCAATAATTAGTATAATTTAATAATTATTAGAATAAATAAGTGTAGCAAACCCTTTGATACAGGCTTATTACAGACAATTAATTTATTTTCATATATCAGAAAGACACGGAAAATAAAATTTTAAAGATATTTATAGTAATACCACAAATCATCAAGTACTTAGTTTTTCAAGCGCCAGTTTTTTACTATTGACTCTCAGCTTCAAATCCTTGATTTATATCATGTACTTCGACTCTGCATTTGCCTCTTGACTGCTCATTGCACATGTGCAGTTTGTTTATATGTGGGGCCTTTTTCTTATTGAAGGGTCTTCATTCAAGAGGATACAAATTTCCTTTCCCAGCACTTCCTCAACTGTCAATAGTTTGAGTCCCAATAGTGCTTGTCATTTAAAGTGTATTCGCTGTCCACCAAAGGTGTTCCTGGTTGGATGGCCTTCTATATGGTCTTTTGGGACCCAGACTCCTTCTGGGAACCTTGTGGTTCTGCCCTCCTCTCTCTCTCTGTGTTTCTCTTTATTCCTCTGCTCACCTGGTATATGTTAGGAGAGAGAGAATAAATGATTTTGTGTTAAAGGTCTATATGGTTAGAACCTGGATGAGACATACACCACTTCTTCCTAAATTTCATTGGCCAAAACCCAGCCACATAACTGCATGACCATATGGATCAATGAACAGGTTTGGTGAACAGGTATGGGGATCCCATATTCAACATCCTCCCTTCGTCTTCCTTCATGGATTGCACAGGCTAGCTTTTTAAAGGATACAGAAAATTAATGAAACAACCCCAGTGCATTTGTCTTATCATAAGTATATGTTTTATTGTTTTAAATAGGATGAAATGTATTGTAATAGATAACATGCATTAAATACTGATTGCACAGTGACTTTCTGGATGCTTTCCATGCATTAATTATTGCCACCTTTTCAATTAATGAACAATATTGGTGCCATTTTTTTCCTTTTTTTTAAAGGTTGAAGAAACTGAGTAACTGAGAGGTTAAATAGTATTCTCATGTCTTTCCAGTTAGAAACAGGTGAAAGTGGTCTTTGACCCAAGCAGTTTTATGTGAGAGCTTGAATTTCTAACCACAATGAACTGCTGACTCTGTTCAAATATTTTGGAGTATGATTTGTTAAAACTGCAGTTGTGGGGGATCTCAAAGCATCCAGACAGCTGTACAGACTTCTATTTATTCATTTATTCATCCATTCACACCTTAGCCAGCACAGCTTGGAGAATTCCATATGCCATATGCCGTGTTCTATGTTCTGGGCTAACAGTGGCGATGAGATTGACATTGTCTTGGACAGCGTGGAGTGACAATTCATATTCTCTTCCACATGACTTCAGGTTCCCTCAGGTAAAGAACCTTCAGTCTCTCAGGACATAACAGAAAAAGCAGATTCAGAAGAGCCTCAGACGATTTAGCAAAGTACAGGCAACTCTTCCCATACATGGTCCCCATAATGGCTTTTGTATCACTCAGTTCCGTGACTTCTGTGAAGTGTACAAGTTTGAAGGAAGTTGGTAGCTGCAATCTTCAACAGCACTACACGTGGGAGAGACACAAGGTTAGGACACAGCTGCAACCTTGACATTGTCACAGGGGAAAGAGAAAATATTTGTACCTTGGTACACCTACAGATAAGAAAAGGAGAAAAGGACAAGTAACACGCAATCCTAAGAATTACTCCCAATTAGTCATCATGCAATCAGGTTAGCTCAGTCTTACCTGGACTGCCAGTCACCTGTCCAAACCTGGTGTTAACTCACTGTGCTGAATCAACCCGGTTTTGCTCTTGTCTATTTTGTTATTGTCTTATAGCATTTTTGCCCCTTACTCAAGCTTCAGCCCATGTGGTCAAAATTCAGATTTAGAATTAACCAATTTATATCTCACTGAAACAACCTCAATCCACATCGTCAGTCTGGGCCCTTTGAGAAGCAGATGCCCAGATAGAATTAGGCATGCAAGAGAGTTACTGGGGGAATCACCTGTGAAGATTTAAGGAGAAGAGCGTGAGAGTAGGATGGGAGGACTTTCAGACCACGATGAAGCTCTGACATCTGTGAAAGGAGAGAATAAGGGAAGGATTGGATGGGAAGAGCCCAGAATAGTCACATCCAGACTGATAGAGAAACCCGGGGAATCATGTTACCCATTAGATAAACCCCCTTCAGGCAAGAACGGACGAGCAGCAGAAGCCCTGCCCCGCTCAGGCACTGGCTGGGGCAGGTAAAGGGGCACAGCCCTCGGACTCAGCTGGAGTGTCCGTCACTGGTGCTCCTTCAGCAGGCTCTCCTGAAAGCACCTCTGCGGCTGCTGCACCACTCAACAGCCTCCCTCCCAACAGTAACCCTGACACAGTCAGGAGGGAGGACAGGCAGGGACGGTGATGACACTGGCCAATAAAGCCAGGGGAGGCATTGAGAAACAAGTTCACTCCAGACAGAGGGAAGGAGGGGATGTCTCAGGATGGGCTGTCGCTCCCTGCATTATCCCACGTGGCTACAAAAGCAGGAAGATTACGTGCGTGGGTAAGCATGGCCAGGTGTAAAACAACAGAGCAGAGGGGACCGTAACAAATTGGGCAGTGGGAACTGCAGCAACTCATCTGTAGGCCATTCTTCCCATTACTGGCCAATGTAAAAGCTTTAAGAAACCTGCATTTTATGTATATTTAAAGAGTGACAATATATTCCTTTGTTTGAACACGGCGAAGGCCAAAGGAAACATTTCTGTGGGGTGGGATGTTCGGCAGGCTGCCAACTTGTGATGTCTAGGTAAGGCCCTGATGAAGCCGTGACTAGCTAAGGCCATGTCCTCCTAACTGGAGATTTTGCCTCCGGACTTTCTTCTCCCATGAACATCTTCCCCTCTACTACCGGCTGCTACAATCTCCTAGGACATACATCTAGACAGGCCACTCCTCTACTAAGTGGCATCCTGGATGAAGCCCGAGCACCTCCAGCAGGCACCCAAGGCTTTCCAACATGTGGTACCAACCAGCTCCCTCCCCCGGCTCGCCCTCCTCTGTTCCTCCCCACAGATTGCCCCATATGCCTCGCGATATTCACTGAACAAACCTTGCTATCTCATGCTTCCACTTCACTGTGCTGTCGTGGCACGATTTCTTCTCTCTGGGGTGTCTCTCTGGCATGTCATTTCCTATCTTTCTACTTGTTAAATGTCACTTCCTGCACCATGTCTTCCCTGTTCAGCATCCCTTACCAGCTATTTCAGGATTGACTCTTCAGCCCCCATGACACTTTTCAAGAAAATCTTTGATAACCCTTTCTGTACTGTGTTTTGATTACTTACGTCTGGACGTGTCTATTTTGCTAGCTACATTCAGAGTTCCTTGAAGGCAAGGAACTGTGTCTTATTAATCTTGCTTTATTATTATTGTGACCCATAAATACATAAATATTGATATATTGATCAAAATGAGAAATAATATCATTTTATTTATCCTGTTGATCTGTTTTAAAAGAATGAACATAGATGGGGTATGGTGTGACCTTTTTTAATTTTTGTAAGTAAAAGAGCAGGAGAGAGAAGTTTCTAGGACTTTTTTATTTCACTTCAGTTCATTTTCATGGAAGATGACACAAAAAGGCCAATTTCAATTCAACATGTATCAATGCTCTGTGGATTTAATTTTAGTTGTTCCAGAGTTTTACACCTTGCATTCAAAACTGGATTTCAGTTTCTAGACATGCCTGCCCCTTTAGTATTTTTCTCTCCTGCTTCAATTAGGGTTTGCAAGGTTGTGTGGTTTCAATTCATTCATGGCTCTGTTGTATGAGGGGGGCTGACTCTGTACAGATTATTATTATTCTTTAGACTGATTTTCTAAGGTTGGGAAAAATCAGCCAATTCTTTAAGAATAGGAACTTCAAGAGGACTTCATTGTCTCTTTCTATTTCCAATGTTACAGCAACTCCATTCTCTTAGCTCACCCAGGAAATTTTCCTGTTCCAAAGGGCAGTCATTACTTAAGGCTAAAACTCAAAAGTATTAAGATAGGTCAATAAGAAAAACTTTGACCAGGAAAAAGGAAACCTTAGTGTGAGATCTAGCCCCATGATATTTCCAATTCAAATGCAAATAAAGTGCATTGGAACTGTCAGACCCCTTAGGTTCTAAGTCCAGTCATCAGTGTACTGTATTGGTTGGACATCTCAGGAAGCTCAGGTCCTTATAAATAAAACAAGGGTGTTGGATTCAGGCTCCTGGGTGCCTTTCTGATTTGAAATCCTACCATTCTAAGATTTGCATCTTAGATGCATGCGTGTATAAAAATTTTAATTTCTAAGTATGTAGAGAAGCCACAAGGGTGGGGTAAAAAGAAGGTAGAGGATTCCTAAGATCTGGGTTTGAATCCTGATTGCTACTCACAAGCTGTGGGGCTTTGGGCAGACCCCACAGCTCTTATGTCAAAGCCAGATAGCATCTCTTGACCTGCCTATCACATGTTGTGCACTTAAGATTGAAGAGAAGAGAATGGACGCTGTAAGCTAAGCTGTACCGCCCACGCCCATCATGACATGCCTGGACTCTCGGCCTGGAACTGTCAGCCTCTATCAATCCGAGCCTTGAGAGGAGGACCGCTTCTGCTTCTGGCTGTTTACAGAGCATCTGTGTGGTGGCCAGGACAGCTGGGCCCTTAATAAATACTTTGGTTGATGTTGCTTTGCCTGTGCCAACGGCCTAAATGGGCAATGTACAAGCTTAGAGGCTTCCATATCACTTGGCAGCTGTTTGGAAAATGCACCCCCTCCCATTTCAGAACTTAGGACATTTTTATAGCAATTCCTGGCAGGATGGCAATATTTTAAAAAATGAAACATGCAGCATCTCATTTCTCAAAAAGCCACTTTGCCGTCACACTCTGTAATCCCTGCAATGCGTGGGCCAGGCAGTCAGCTGTGACTTTATGTTGCTGTGAAACTGGAAGCTTAGAGAAGCTGCCCAATGTTGTTTTTTTTCCCCTTTGTCAATCTGCATAAAAATCAGATTACGATTAAAGCTGGCTACATCATATTCTCAAATAATATAAATAAATAATTTATAAATAAATCAAATAGGCTGCACCTCTCCCAAATTGAACTGGTCTTATTCTGAAGCCAAGATTGTTACCAGAAATGCCAACCTCACCCCATTCCCTGCACACACTCCTGGTACCACTGGGACCTTTGTGAAACACAGGGACAAGATGATCAAGGTCATTAGGGGAGAATCTGCCACAATTTCCTTGAACACAGTAGGTCTGCACACAGTTTATTTTATTCAGATTCTGTACAATAGTGGAAAAATATGGTGCACATTTTAAAATCATCTTTGGGGTCAAATTATATTCCTGGAATTCACTAGCTCTCTACTGTAATAAAGTCACGACATCTGAGAACCAGTTCCTTAAAAGTGTCCAATATCTACTAATGATTAATAATCATGGGTTTTCTTCTTTTCTTCATGAACAGAATTAACTTTGAAAATTAGATTGTGGCATTATGTGAGAACATAGAGAATGGGGACTTTCTTATGACACTGAAAACAGAAAATAAAGACCCTGTTAATAAAAGACATGCAGGTTTGTGTGCATGTGCACCCATATGTGCACCCGTGTGTGTGTGCACATACGGTATGCATTGGGATTGAGTGGTAGAAAATAGATGAGTTTTCAGAACTACAGATTAATGTAAATGAGGAATAACTCAATGATAGAAAATATTTTTATGCCAAATAAATATAGAAATGGTTTGCAAACATGTAGAGATGATCATTCCACATGGCTTCTTGAAAAATAAATTATTTCTAATAAATGTTCCTACCTTTGGCGGAACTGATGGGTGAGATAGATCATGGATGTGTGGAGAAGGAAAGTATTTTTGAATTAAACAGGCATTTGGAAAGTTTTTGTATAATATATTTTTGGACAAAATCAATCATATGGAGTAAATAGAAATATAAATAGTATTTGTACATTTGATCAACAATAGTAAGAGGAAAAAATAAACAAATTTCAATATAATATTTACTCAGTGATAGCTACCATTTTAAGAACGCTACTTGTATTAACTCATTTAATTCTCACTATGGTTGTGTGAAGCAGGTCCTTATATGATCCATGTTACATTAGATAAAAGCAAGGTACATACTGTTTAGCCCAGGCCATGCTGCTGACAATGGCCAGAACCAGTATGAACCCAGAACCAGTATGATTTATGTAGACCTCCACTGTACCTTGGTCTTCTTGAACAGTTCCCCACGTGTGCTGCTTAATGGACCATGTTACACCACGGAAGGGAAGGGCTGAAATCTGGGCCCCCAGAATTCATATGTTGAAGTCCTATCCCCAGTAACTCAGAGTGTGACTTTATTAGTAGATAGGGTCCTCACAGAGGTAATCAAGTTAAAATGAGGGCACGAGTCTGGGCCCTATCCAACATGGCTGGTGTCTTTACTAAAAGGGGAAGTTTGGACCCAGAGACGAGGAGAGTACCACGTGAAGATACAGGTCGGGATGGAGGTGATGCACCTCTAAGCCAAGGATGCCAAAGATGGGCAGCAAACCATCAGAAGTGAGAGCAGAGGCATGGAACAGATTCTCCCTCACAGCCCTCAGAGGGAACCAACCCTGCTGACACCTTGATCTTGGACTTCTGGCCCCCAGAACTGTGAGACAATCAATTTCCATTGCTGAAGCCACCCATCAGGGGCACTTTGTTACGGCAGCTCTAGCAGCCTAATACACAGCATTCCTTCCCTCACCCCATTTCCACCATCTGCAGTTTCAGTTATCTGCGGTCAACCACCTTCCAAAAATAGTAAATGAAAAATTCCAGAAATAAATAATTCAATTAATAAGTTTTAAATTACACACTCTTTGAGTAGCAGGAAGAAATCTCGAGCCATCCCCATTCAGCCCACCTGAGGCATGAACCTTCCCTTTGCCCAGCACCTCCACCTGCCTACACTCCTGCCTGTTGTTAGTCACTCAGTGGCCATCTCAGTCATCAGATCAACTGTCACTTTATTGGAGTGTTTCTTCTTCAAGCCACCCTTATTTTACTTAGTAATGGCCCCAAAGCACAAAGAAAGAAATACTGGCAATTTGGAGATGCCAAAAGGAAGCCATAAAGTGCTCTGTTTTTTAAGCAAACAGGTGAAAGTTATTGACTTAACAAGGAGAGAAAAAATTGAATGTTGGAGTTGCTAAGATCTATGGTAAGAATGAATCTTCTATCCAGGAAATTGTAAAAACAGAAAAAGAAATTTGGGTTAGTTTTGCTGTCACATCTGAAACTGCAAAAGTTACAGCCAGAGTGTGTGATGATGACTTTTATTACAGCATATTGTTATAATTGTTTTTATTAGTTATTGTTGTTAATCTTTTACTGTGTCTAATTTATAAATTAAACTGTATCATAGGTATGCATGTATAAGAAGAAACGGTATAAAGAGGTTTTGGAACTATCCCAGATTTCAGGTATCCATTAGGGGTCTTGGAATGTATTCCTCCTGGCTAAGGAGTAACTACTGTATAAGTGTCTAGTGTGCCTTAAAGCTCTTTCTTCATCCATGGTGCTGTGAATTAGTTGAATGAAGACACACAAGACATGCTATCCCTCTATTGGAGGTGGTGAAGCTGGAGCTGAGTGGAGCTGACTAGATGAAATTGAGTCATGACAAAGCCAACAATAGGATGGGACTAGGTAAAAATATATAGGTATTTGCTCTGTGAATAAGCACACAATGATCCAAAAGTGAGGTCAAAGGCCCAGACATTGGCACATTTCTTGGTTGTAGTCAGAGAAGAATGTCATCAAGACCAAGCAGGTGGCAATCCTACTCTGCTCTGTGCTAGTGAGGCCACATCTGCCGGGCTTATTCTCCACAGTGCCACTTTCTGAGATGGATATGGGCAGGTGAGTTCAAAGGACAGTAACGGGACTACAGCCAGACTGGACCCATTTATTCATTTATCCATTCAAGTTTATTCCTCCATTCATGCATTAAGGTCTTTCTAGGAACTGGGAACAAACATGAATAAGATTATTCCTATTCATGAAACATCTATAACCCAGCGTGTTGCCTACTTAGCCGCTAATCCCCACCTTCTTTTTTGCTAACTAGTTGTCTTGGTCAGCAGTATTCCCAGCCCACACTTGATAATCACTCTTCCTCCCTTCCCCTCAGCTGAGAGTGCCCATGTGACAATTCAAAATCTTCAGGTTGGCTTGTGACTGCTTATAAAAGGGATGAAATAAGAAGGAATAAGTTGGCATTGCTCCTTTTCCTTGTAAGACAAAAGGCAGAGAAGAAAGCTAGAGGCCCCTGGGTTATGGTTAGTATGGTTATGTTGTCAGAATGACCCCATGCCTACCTACCTATAGCATTTGTTAAGTAAATAAATAGACATCAGGTTTAAAGCAATACTCTCTGAACTTTTTGTCGCTTGCAGCTGGAGGCATTCCTAACTGATGCAGACTGTGACCCATAGACATGTGACAGGTGTTGCAATAAGAGAGATGCTAAAGACACAGTCAGAATCCTATGGAAATTGGAGGAAGAGGACTGGCTGTGAGCTGGGTCTTGAAAGAAAAATATGAGAATAATTGAAAATATTAGTAATGTGTATACTGGAAAAGTAAAAACTCAGGTAGCCTGCAAGAGCTGTCTCCCAATAGGAGAAGGCCTTTCATGCACAGATGGGTTCTGACCTATTTTTCAGGGTCTCAGGGAATAAACCTGGACAGGTGGATGGATGGATGGATGGATGGATGGATGGTGGATGCAATATGAAGAAATCAAATTGACTCAAAATAACAAAGATGTCCCTAACAGGGTGGCCTTAAAACATAGAATGTCTCCATCTTAGCCTGGCCATGGACTACATGATTGGGATATGATAGAAGTAATTCAAGCACCTAATGGCGACTTAACTACATTTATTTTAAGGAATTGTGCATAATGGGGCTGAAGGATTTGTTCTTTGGCAGTTTCTAAGAACTAGTTACTTATTCCTGCAAAGGATTGCACTAATTTCACTAGATATAATACAATCTGCACCTCCCAGAATCATACTTTCAGAGAGAAAGCCAAACAACAACAATAGGAGCAGCAGCCAAAAAACACTTGATGTCCAGGTGTTGAGGCATCACACTAGTTTGCTGCTAGATAGTGCAGATTTCTGCTATATATTCAGTTGTGACTAGATGCAACTGTGTGTGGAGGGGGGTGGGAGGTGGTTCAGGCTTGTGATCTTAATGTAGAATATAATTTTCATGAAGCTTTTAAATGGTTTTATTTGAACTAAAGGAAACACTGCTAAAATGTATTTCTTTTATATTTATTTATGGCACAGGACTATCCCTCTGAAGTCTTCTCATACAGAACATTTTACACAAAAAGCTGACAGGTGACAGGTTGCAAACAAATTACTTTTGAAACACAAAAGAAAAATAAAATGAACTTCCAAGCCAATGAAGTGTATTTCATAGGAATATTTTTACTTTATTTTTTGTCATTGTTGTTCGTGTAGTAACATTTGGCATTGCTGTGATTTTATGACAGGATTAGAAAGAGAAACAGCACCACTCTTTGCAGGCACCTGGTCACTAGAAACTGGCCTTTAAATCCATGAAAACCTGAACCAGGAGCATTTGCAACTGCAACAGTGTTCATCAAAAGCATCTGCCAACCTCTTTCTGTTTACCTATAAATTATACATATATTGTATTTGTGCAACATTGAATTTTCTGGAGTGTAGCATCCCTGGAAGCACTTTTGACACTTGAATAAACTACCTTTGATCAGCTCAGAATACTTAGCTGGTAAGGAAGGAAAATGGGGAAAAAGATGAAGAGATGCTTCTCTGATTATTCCAAGCAAAGGGAAGAGAGGGTCCCCATCTTTCTAATTATTACAGAGCAGGGAAGAAGGACTGATCACAAAGGAGGAGGCAATGATGGTAGTGAATGTGGGCTTTTCAGCAACCTACGAAGGGGAAAAAAATACATGCTACCTTTGTTGTGAATCAAACCTGTCTCTTAGCAAAATGAAAAGTAGGAGAGAAGACCAGGAAAATTAACAAGGAGTCAAAAATTGTCCTCAGAGCACTGCAAAGCACCACACGATAATATGAACTGTAGTAAATTGGTGAATTGTGATAAAAATGAAAAAAATATTCTACACCAAAAATAGTCTTTTAGATTGATTTAGTGACTTTTTTAATGATAGTTCTTGGTAGCAAGCAACCAATTGCTGCATTTACTGCTCTGCAGAGAGAATAATGAGCAACCTGTTTTCAGTTCTCATGGCCTGTGACAGGGTGCACCTCTCACTAAGATACTAGACACAAACCCTTACATCAGACAGTCGTGGGTTCGAGTCACGGTTCTGCTGTTAATGAACTGAGGGGCCACTGACCCATCTTCTAATCTCTCTAAACCTTGTTCCTGCATCTGTAATATGGAAATAATAATGTCTTTGTTGTGGGTGTCAGTACATGAAGTAACATGTCTTAATATTTAGGTGTACAATGGATGTTCAATAGACATTTATTTTTTCCTTTTCTTTCCACCAGAAATCCTGTGAGCTTAGCATCATAGCGAATCAATCTGGGTTTATTGTGGGTTATTTGGCTAACTCTACAGAGTGTAGTAATGACCATGTTTTTTTTAATTAACAGTATCTGTGACCCATAATTTTATCAATGTTGGTCAAGAGCCAGATGGTCTAGGTTTGAATCCAAGTTCCGATATTTGGGCAAGATAGGCTTGCTATGTGACCTTGGACAACTTTAACGTTTCTATGCCTCAATTTTCTCATCTGTAGAATGGGAATGACTGCTTTCTTCATAAGGCTGTTAGGAAGATTAAATGATATAATACTTGTAAAATTCTTAGAACAGAGACTAGCACAGAGTAGGCCTTATAGAAGTGTTTGTTAAATATATATGTTTTGCACCTTCAATAAGAAGCACCAATACCTCTTTGACAAAGCTGATATTGACCTAATCTCTGCAAATATGATACTTCATTGTGACTGGGAGTTCTTGGAGTTCTTTTCTCCTTGGAAACTGAGAACTAACCAGATGGGTGACCCCCATCCCCAGATCTTTTTTATTGCCTATGTTCTGTGTGGTTTAAAAAGGCAAGATTTGTGTTCTAAACCCAAATGCCACACCTGGTTTCCCAGTGAGAAAGAAGGTCAAATCTACATATCCTTATAATTCAATGCACAACAAAACAGCCATAGTAGAGTTGTGTGCAAAGTGCTGTGGATCTCCCAAAGAAGAGAGATTTATTTCAAACCAGCAGAATCAAGAACAAATTCCCCCAGAAAGATGACAGGTAGGTAAAGGAAAATTAACTTCCAGAGCCAACCTGTTTGGTGCAGACCAAAATAACTCAGGCTGTTGGGACAGTCACAGAAGTCTTCTTGGAGGAGGGGGCATATTTGTTGAATAAAGAAAGATCAGGAGAATTTGGAAGAATAGAGATGTCCATGATGAGTACATTTGAGAGACCCTGGGGAATCAGACAGCTCTCTTTGACACAAACCCTGCCTCTTCCAGTGGTTTTGGATGTGTCATTTTCACACTTCTTCCCTCCTATATAGAGAGGGACACACCAACTGTCTCACAGTTTTATGGTGAGAGCTTCTGGGAGGTCAAAATGAGAAAATATATGTGAGAATGCCTGCCTGGCTTGTCCAGTCTCCGTCTCCTAGTCACCAATTCCAAACCTGTCTCCCAGCAGCGAAAAAGTTCTCTCCAGCATGTAGCTCTCAGCCGCGGACAGGACTCAGATCACATCAAACTCTCTATGTGGTCAATAAACAAGAAGAAATTGCCCATTATCCTACATGTACCAGGAGAACAAAGAATGTGTTGTTGTTAAATTTACCTTGTTCTCCTATCATGGTGTTTTTCTTCTGCAATGGCCACTGAGCTGTGTAATGACTGGTTGTTATAGAACAGATAATAAAGCTTATCAGAGTAATAGCCTGTGAGGAACAGCAGGAGAAAAAGGTCAATGCTAAATGCTCTAACAGAATCCCTGGGATTTTAATTTCAAAATCAGGCCATTGAAGGTGGAAGGTCATTCTATCTTGTTTTGATTGGCACAGTATTTAACACTAGCCTCAGAAGAAATATGATAAAAAGACTGATTCTAATATTTAGCAGGATGGAATGAAAGATGTCTGGACTGTCAAAGGAAAAAAATATCAAGACGATGTTCCCAAACATCATTGTCCTCCATGAGGTCCAGGCTTGCCTGGAGTGGAAGTGATATGGGAGGCACACGAATGGTTTGACTTCAGACACGCCAGAAGCAGGCAGTAACATTTCCAGAGTGGCTGCTACATGCCAGGCATGCTGGACTCCGGGACTGGGGAAATAAAAATAATCTCAGCAGTTATGCATGATGTGATCCTTGCTCCAACAGGGGTAGTGCAGAGGAAGGAGTGTCTAAGACCTGAATTTTTAGCCCAAGATTCTGGGTTCACCAAGAGTTCCGTGAATGAGCTTCAAATGTTGGACACATCTATAGCTGGTGTGAACTCCGAACTCAGGTTTGCAAAAACAGGTATACTGCTTATTTTTTTCTTGAAATCATATGACGTGTGTTACTGTGAGGTCGGTGGAAAATTCTGATAGTCATCTGGTCAAACCCTTACTGGGCAGTATGGAATTCTCAGCTGGTCTTATAGGGAACTAGATATTGGGGGAAGTCTCTGTGCTCTTGGGTCTTTGGTCTGTACAGGTCACTGGATATGTTCATTGTCCAAGGCCTGAACTTCTTTTCAAAGTTGTGCCTCTGCTTGTGTGCCAAGCCAGATTCTTCCTAAGGCTGAGAACTACTACCGGGGCCCTGCCTCCCTCATGAACGAGGCCCCTAGTCCCCTCTGAAGTTCCTATTTCTTCCAAGGTCCTACTCCCCGTGAGACCATAGACCTCTGTCCCCTTCTGGCTTGTAAATCTTCCCCACCTTTAGAATCAACCTTCCACCTCAAACTCTCCACATGAACTTTTTGTGTATGTCGCCTCATGCACAGGTTCAAAGCTTCTTTAGGATTTGTATCTTGGTAGGTACTTGTTGGGTCGATCACATCCACATCTTCAACTTTATCAGGTATCACCACAATGCTTTCAGAAGCAGTTGCATGAATCCACTGCCCGTCAACCAGTGTGTGATTTTTTCCATTCTCCTACATTCTTGACCATACTGGGTATCATCACAATATTTGAGATTTCTATCAATCTGGTAGGTGTGTGAAGTGGCTATCTTAGTATGGTTTTGATTTTCATTTCCCTGATTAGCAGAAAGGCTGAATTATTTTTCATATGTTTGCTCAATGACTATTCAGATGTCTATTTTGTATACTGCACAAATTAGCTTTTCTGTTAGTTTTTAATTTTTTGTTAATCATTTTCTTCTGAATTTATAAGAACTCTTTATAAATTTAGGAAACTAACTATTTGGTAGTTTTATGAATAGTCAATTATTTCTCCCAGTCTTTTATTTGACAAATCTTGATTTTAAAGTAGGAAAATTCCTCTGTGGTTGGCGTTGTCTTTTCAAACAGGTCTTTTCCTGTCCCAAGGTCTTAAATATTTCCTTCTGTGTTTTCTTCTAAAAGTATTAACACAATGGACCTTTTAAAATATGCCTGGTGTTGATTTTTATTTATGGAGTGAGACAGGGAATTAATTATCTTCCACTGCTAGCACAATCAATTGACTATGACATTTTCATGATATCACCTTACCATGTATAAAATATAGGGATAGAGCCGTTTTAGTGATCTCTATTTCTCTCCACCCATTTGTCTCAAAGTATCAACTTATTTTAGATAGTATGATTTCAAAAATATTGTATCTCATAAGGCATTTATTTCCCTCTTGTTCTTTGCTTCAAATTTATTATAGGCTTTTTGGACCTATATTCTTAAACATAAATAATAGTAATGACGATTTCTATTAATATTTCTGTTGAAATTATATTGGGTTTATAATTAATTTGGGAGAATTGACATTTTATAATATTGAATCTATATCCATGAACATTTTCTCTCTCTTCATTTAGTAATGTACTGTTAACATCATTCAATAATGTTTCATAATTTTCTCTATAAAGGTATTGTACATTTTTGGTTAAATTTATTATTGAGGACCTTATATTTTGTTGTTATAGTGAATGGGTTATTTTCATTATAATTTTTAAATAATTATTATAGGGTGTAGAAATACCACTGATTTTCATATGCTCATCTTTTTTATAGCAACCTAGCAATCTTTTTATTTTTAATAGTTTATCCCTTTGCCTGCCTTTTTAAATATAATCCTATCACTTCTAATTCTTATCATTAATATATCCTTTTCCTTTTTCTGCTTTAGGTAAGAGTTTCATACTAAATGTAAGTGGTAACTGCCAGCATTCTTGTTCCATTAACTCAAATGGTTCTAAATTTCATCATTATGTATAATCTTTGTGAAAGTTCTTTAATTGATGTCAGTTTAAATAATTCATTTACAATTATTCAATTTAAATACTTCTTAACATTTAAAAAATTTTTAAAATAATGATTGATTTTTTCCAAATATTTCTCTACATCTATTTAGATTGTATAGTTTCTCTCTAACTTCGTTTCTGATGTTGAGCCATCCTTGAATTCCCAAGATAGACTATACTTGGTCACGTTGCATTTATTTGTATTTGCTGGGTTTGGTGTGCCATAATTTTTTAAGGATTTCACAAAATAATTCATTAGGTAGTTAAGTTTGTAATTTTCCTTTCTGAAATGCCCTTGTGTGGTCTAGGGATCAGGATTATACTAACCAACAGAATGAGCTCGGGATTCCTGGAAAAACTTGCCTGTAACACTTTGTTATATTTTCATTTGGGGTGTAGGAGAGCCAGGAGAGGATTTTGGTAACTGATTCAATTTATTGAATCTCATTTGGATTACACAGATTTTCTATTTCTTCTTCAGTTTATTGAGGGGTTTCTTAACTTTGGCAATGTTCTTTGTTATTGAGCACTGTCTTGTGTGCATTGTAAATTGTATAATAGGAATATCTAGACTCTACCTACTAGACACTCTTAGCACCTTACTATCCCTACTAGACTTACTTAGCACCCAAGTGGTGACACCAAAAATGTCTCCAGATATTGCCAAATATTCCCTGAAGGCAAAATGGCCCCTGGTTGAGGACCACAGGTATTACCTGTATAATAATAGCATTTATCTGATAGCATTGATGTGAAAATTTAAAGAATTAAAACATGTAAATTGCTCAGATCATTTTCTGACACATAGAAAATGCTCAATAAATGTCAGTATTTCCTATTGTAATTAGTTTTTCGAGATTGAGTTATCAAGGTTTGTCCTCTGGGTGAGAAGAATGGTAGTTTCCCCACTGTTTCAAAGTAACTTGATAGACAAATATTGACACTCTTTTTCCTGTAAGATGATAAAAATGAGAACCTAGGATTTTTTATATGCATGAGGTATATAAAACTCTTAATGCAAAATGATCAAGGCTGTAAACATGTAGAAGATAGCAAATTAATTGTCCTGGGAAAGATTCTTTCAAAGGCAGACTCTCAGAAAAAACATGCACTTTCAGAAACACAAATTCTGCTGTGTGATCCCTACAGTGTGATACATTTTCTTGGAAGGACAAATGCAAAAATTAAGAGTTTTCACATAAATCTTTTCCTGTTAAGGGCGGTGTCACATAAATTCTTAGCTGTTATAAGGTAATGCCAACTGCATCATTGCCCATTTTCTTATTGTGCTGAATTTTCATAAATCTCTGTGAAAAATAGGTTTTTTTCAGCATGGGGCTAGTTTACAAAAACTTTGTGTTATGAGCAGGACCTCGTGAGATGGGAGGACACATGGTATAAACTAAATACCGTAATATTTGAACCAGGCTTTAATTTCCTGCCTTGTTACTTATCTCTGAAACTTTGGGAAAGTACTAAAACTTTTTGAACTTTTATTTGTTCAACTGTGTCAAGGGGCAAGAAATGAAATGATTTTACTTTTGAAATTTTGTCTGAGAGGATAAGTGGAAAAGATAATATTTTGTCTATCTGAAAGGACAAAATAAGATAATTTGAAGAGTGTTCCCAACTGCCAGTGACCTGGAAGTCATTTGGCTTTGCTGCATCCTGGTTGTGTGACCTTGGGCAGGTTAACTTGTCTCTGTGCTACCTTCAGCTCTGTCCAATGGAGGCACTCTGACTTCCTAACTTCTAGTGCTATGAAGAAGATCCAACAGTGTCAGGTATAGAAGTCCTTGGAACAGTGCCGAATGAATGTAAGGGCTCAACAAATTAGCTTCTGTCATCACGTATTGTTATTGTTGTTACTGTTAACTGCGAGCCCCCTTTGCTTGCATCCCATGCTTGTGTGAAGTGGAACATGCATTCTTAATAATTACAATGTGCTTTTTCTCTTTGAAGGCATTTCACACATGTTAAGGGCCTTTACTCTGGTTTCAAATCAGAGCAACTTGTTTTCTCAACATACAGTGGCTATTGTTGTGCCCTCCTTTTGGAAACTAAATAACAGACATCACCAGTCTAAAAGATTCAGGGAGACAGAGAAGCACTTTGGGGTCCCATTTCCAGGAGATTCCATCAGTGTGACAAGAGTGGCTCCCAGGTTCCCATTCTGTTCTCTGTGCCCTTCCCCTCCAGGGGCCCAGACGACTGCCGGAGCAGGGAGCCAGCAGAGCTATACACCATCACCCCTGGAAAGATTGATGGGTTTCTTTTCATATTCCCAAAGCTCAGGCTGTCTCCCTCCCAGATGGGTCAAGGAGCCTCTGCCAGCTTCCAGGGGTTCAGAACAATGCCTGCATGTCATGCGGGAAGAATCATAGAGTGCTCTGATGTGAAAATTTGAGATCTACAACCTTCCAGGAGGAATTCAGAATGGAAACCCCACTGTGTCCAATGGGGAGGAGAGACAGCGCCAAGCTGAGCTCAGCTGGGATTTCATGAAGGAGTCGGCTTCCTCCTTCCGCCCGCTTCTGCTGGCAGCTGGCAGCTGGCAGAGCTCAGGGCTCTGCGGAAACAGGCCAGTCCTGAACAAGCTTCTGTGAGATGGGTGATGGCTCAGTAGCCTTCTTTCGAACTTCAAGGGCTTTGGTCAGATTTCTGTAGGTCTTTTGGGAGTAAATCTCCTAAGAAGACTTCTATTTTTAGCTTGCTAGTGGAGATGTTGCTGCTTAAGTAAGAAGCACCAATTTACACAGAGGACATTCCTAAGTGAGTTATTAAACAAGTTCATGTAATGAAAATGGATCTATACACACATATCAAAAAGCCTTTTCTTTCGCCTTCATAAGGAATGATAACTAAATTTGTCATAATAGTGATCATTAAATGTGAATTATTCAGTCATTTCCTAGGGACAATGCACACATGTGGTATGTGGTGGTGAAAATATTCCAGGACAGAATACCTGGATTCCATTTTCTGTTCTGCCACTAATGATGTGACCAGCTATGATGTGCCACTAATGACCTTGCTAAGGTTTTCCTTACCCTACAGTCCCTCTCTGTACAAAAGAGGGTTGATATCTGTGCAATGTCTCTCACAAGGTAGACTCAGGACCGAAACAAGGGAATGGATATGAGATCCTTAAAAGCATATTGCCCTTCATGTTTATGATTTACTATGCATACCCTAGACAGCTATTTGCCTGTAGCTTGGTACTCACATTTAGAATCTAGCAGTGGATCTGATAACCTACTACCCTACTCTAAATTTCTGTCTTGACACTGTTCCCCATGAGATTTACATTATGGTCTTGAGCACTACAAATGGCTATGTCAGCATCAGGCATTGGGCTTATTTCCATAAAGTTTATAACAGATTCAATACAATTATGGGTTCATTTTGCTTTAATAAGGAGTTTTTATACACAATCAGAATTTTCAGTAATTTTCTCCCTGGAAAATTCTGTATAGCCCCCCTCCTTCCCTCACACCATGGCTTGATACCACTACATTTATGTTTGTTTATCCAATTGATGGATGTAAACCTTTAAGAGGCTCAGTAAACAGATTTCTCCAGAATTAAAATCTTTGCTCATCATGAGGAACATTTCTAAAGAGACCTGAAACAATTTACCCAACCAAATCCTCCTTAATCTTAACACATTTCTTAATGTGGTTAAATCTAGTTTGAGTCTTTGTATTTAGAGTATTGTCAAGCCCCTAATTTTGTGACTTGTCTTCTTAAGTGCTCCTTTGGGAAACCAGCTATTCTTTCTGTTCCTTCACTTTCTCTCAGAGTGTGGAGTCTGCTCATCTGCTAAAACCCTGCTACTGTGACTGTGTGTGCACCTTACTCAGAACGTATTGGAGAATATTTACTCAGTTGATTTTCCCTGAAAGGACAGGGACACTAACTTATTAAACTTTGTATCCTTAGCATAGTACCCGGCACATAATGGGGACCATTACACATTTGCTGAGTGAATTAATGACTGACTAAGTGATTGCTAGCTCCTTTTATCTGATTGCTCAGTGTGTCAGTTTGAGTCCATGGAGAGGCAGATGCCAAGGCAGAACTGCACGTTCGAGGGGTTTATGGGGGAGATTTGTGAATGGGAAAGGAGAAAGGATTAGAAGTAGGTGGGGAGAGCTGTCAAACCACAATCATGGTCATGTTTGTGAAAGGAGAGAGGAAGGAAGGATTAAGTAGGAAGAGCCTCAGGCCACAGACAGTCTGCCAGGCTGATGTGAGCCCCTGAGCTGAAGGTACCATCAGAAGAGTCCCACAGGAGGAGAAATGGGCCAGAACCAGCACTGTTACCAGATTCAGTCATTGGTTGGGATCCGTGCCAGAGGGGCTTGGTCTCAGCATTCACAGCGGCTGAAGCTGGGCGGGTCAGTCACCTACACTCGCTGCGGCAGGTGCCCCTGGAGGTGGATCTGAACGGAAGACCTCCATGGCCACCAAGGTACATCCTGGTTCCACACAGATCCCCGTCTCCACGGGGGTTCACAAGTCCCTACTCTAACTGGGGTAGTGCAGACCTGGTGTCCAATAGTCCTTCCCATGTCTGGGTGTTTTTCTTGCCCCAGTACACAATCTCCCTATAAATGGATATACATCCCTTGGGAGAAGAACTGAAGGAATTATTACAGGATATATTTGCTACAGCATTGCAGAGCCCTTCCCCCTAGGGACTCAGTCACCTCTTTACTCCACGGACTCTGGCCCTAAAATTGAGCTCAGGGCCTGGAACTGAGCAAGGGATCGTGGCTTCTTATTGGAGTGACTGACTTTATCTCCTGCCTCTCCATTCTTGCTACTTTTGTTGTTTGGTTATGCATGCCAATAGCATCCTTGCTGACTGCCCATCTATCTTACCCTGAGGCATGCCATATTCTAATAACTATCCCTTTGGCTGCAGGTCAAACCCTCTCGGTTACCCCTTTGATCTTGACTGTCATTACGCTAATCATATCCCCCTGGCTTTGGGCAGGTAAATGCCACCAACCTGCTTCTTTTACTTCGAGACCTCATCAGTCCCATGATATTCACAAGCCCAGCTCTGCAGAGGAGAGCCACCACTCAGTGTCTTAGTGAATTTCTTCACAGTGCATCCCCGAAGTCCTTGGTGAGTGGTGTACCCCCCAATCCCCTCTGGAATATAATTCTCTGATGAGTCTTGTGGCCTTACATAATATATTGATTCAGCACGCCCACTTTCCCTGCTCCTCTATTTCTTCTTCCACTGTTTTCTGAGGCAACTCAAGCATTTCCACTGTACTCAGCTTGAGCCAACTGAGTAGTGATTTTGCCTTATCCCCCAGGATCTTTGCCAGGAGGTTAAATCCCATATTCTGAGAATGTGCCCCCAATTCAAAAATTCTTACTTATCCAGGCTTAAGTTTTGGCCCCCTGATGAAGCATACTTCAAATCCAATCCCAGCAGTATTCCTCTGGCTCCTGCTGGCACGTGACGGCTAATTCTTAGAGCTCCTTTGGTGTATGCACTCTTTCCTACCATATCAGACTGAGCATGTCCCAGTTGAGTTATTCTGGGATTCAAACCTACTTATTGATCTGGCAGCAGGGGAAGGAGATGGGGGCATCTGTTGGAGGTGGGAGGCACCCGCCTTGTGAGGACAAGGTCTCTGCAGCACAGTCTAGCCCAGCAGAAGTGCTCTTATTAGAAAATGACAAGCTATCTTTAAGTTGTGAGGGTGCAGAAGACTTTGAGCTTCTGATCTTTGGGGAACCCACCCACATATCTCCATTCCAGGTTTCAGGGACCAAGGCATTTGTATCCACGACTCTGACCTTGACATAATAGACCTATCTTGACTAAGCATTTAACTATCTATGGAGATCTGTGACTCTATCAAGCCCTGAATCTGCTTTTTCAATACAGGAAATAAGAGCCTCTATATAAGCTACCAAAGAGCTCCTTTGGCTCTACACTTAGACTTTAACTGTTTGTTAATGGTTCTTTATTTTGTTTTGTTTTGTTTTATCCCTTAGTAGGGCATCCATACAACTTAGCCATAACCAGCTGATTCCACTGTCTTTATAAGCATTGTGTACCCCATATCTTTCCAATACCTGCAACATCACATTTGAAAGTGGGGACCCTCCACAAGGACATTGTTCTAAATAGCCACCAATGAAATATTCAGGAAGTGGGCTGCCACAGTGTGCCAGGGACTGCCTGTGCATACCTGCCACTGAGGATAGCCTGCTCTAGCTAGCCAGACAGTGACCTAGGCAGTCACCAGTCCCCATATCACCACCTGTTTTCTCAGACCATTTCTGGTTTACTTGTTAGTTCAGGTTCCCTGAAAAATGCACACCAAGACAAAACCAGAGATTTCTTGACGGAAACATTTGTGAAGAGTAAAGCAAAGTAAGCCAGATGGGCAGGGAGAGGCTTCAGACCATGGTGCAGCTCTGACTCCTATGAAGAGAGAGGGAGCAGGAAGAAGACTGCACAGGGGAGTCTCACTGTAGCACTGGTCTGTGAATGTCTGGCCAAGGCCAATGGGGAGTCTGCCAGCCAGTGTTGCCAGTCGGAGGCATTCCACATCCCACGAGCCAGCACTATAGTCCCCGCCATGCCCCTCACTGGCTGTGGGCAGCCTCGGGGAAGCCTGGCCTCAGCACAAACACAGTGTGGTGGAGGACCCAAAGGGGTGCTGGCTGAGGCTGTCATTCGATTATTTCTCTCCCCAGGCAAATGACCAGAGCAGCACATTGTCACGGCTACATCATTTAATATTTGGGATGAACATTCTATCCTGAAATGTGGTGGGAAGATTCTCTTTCCAGAACTGCATAAGAGGCAAACGAAGATGATCAGAGGCTAAGCTGCTGTTTTCCTGCTACAACAGAGCTCTGATTCTATTGATGCATCACAAGATGATTATTATCCTACACACTCAAGAGCAGCACCTGCCCCAAGTGACCTGACCCTTCATAGAGCCTTTAATTATGAAAGCAGATTGTGTTTGCCTACTGCATGCATGGAGAGACAAAGTAATGGGAAGGCAAGAGAGGAGGACAAACACGAAGGTCTGAAATGTATTTATGTAGATGTTGAAGCCAAGTTTGGCCATGGAATATTTATGTTGAAGTGGTGGGAATTCATCTTAAGACCTGTTAAATAAGAAAGACCCTGTGTCTCTTCTCTACTTGTAGGTTATGATTAAATAGCTGAGAAGATTCCAGGAAGAAAAAGTAACATTAAATACCTAACATGCACCAGGGATGTGATTAGATAATTTTGAGAGTATTTTTACCTTTAAATCTCACAACAACCCTAAGAGATAGATGTTAGCATCATTTTAAAAAATGAATAAATTGAGACTAAAAGAGATAAAGTGACCTGAGCTCCCCAACCATGTGGACGGCAATACACAAAAGGGTTAAACAACTTAATTTGTCACTGGTGTTTATATGTACATCGTTTTTGAAAAATATATATTAAATATAGTTAGTTACTCACAATCATGAAATGTTAAGCTTACAGAAATATCAGAGATCATTCTATAGGTCCGGAGTTGGCAAACCTTTTCCATAAAGAGCTAGATAATAAATATTTTAGGCTTTGTAGGGCAGACAGTCTCTGCCGTAACTACTCAACTCTGCTGTTGTAATGTAAAAACAGCCATAGACAAGATGTTAAAGTACAGATACGACTGTGTTCCAAAAACAAACACCTGTATTTACAAAACTAGGCAGTGGGCTGGATGGTTCATGGGCCATAGTTTGCGCACCCTGCTTTAGATTATAAAACAAAAACAAAAACAAAAAAAGAAACAAGATTCAGAGAGTAAAAATAACTTTCCGGCAGTTGGTTAGTAATTACTGGCAAGGTCAATACTAAAATCAAGGTTCTTTCCTCCCACTGTATGGTGATTCCAATGCAACAACCTTCTCTTCTAGGATTTTCAATTCTGTGATAGGAAAACAGGTAGGTACTTGGGAAGAAAGAGGAAACGGAAGATGAGAATAAAAAGCAGGCTATGAAGAGCCTTGAATGCCACACTAAGCAGGCACTGGAGAAACACTGTAGGTTTATAGGAGCTTGGCAATGTTGGGTTGGGAGTATTAGAAGCCAGACATAGGAGGATACATTCTGGAGGTGAGTGTAGCAGTCCAGATGGTGACCCTGAATAGTGAGGAACTGAAAAGGGCTGTGGTGGTGGGCTTAATACAGGATATAGATGGCATAGCAGAGGAAAAAACTATGAGAATCATTGCTTGGGAGCCGGGATAGGGATGCAGAGCTTGTGCAAGGACAGTGGTGAGCAGCAGGCCCGGCACAGTGGAGGGAGAGTCACGGCTGCTCGTCTGCATGACCGATACAGCAGCAGCTCCAGGAACAAAACAGGAAATTAAAAGTTGCTGAGCCGAAGGAAAACCACATCCCGCAATCCTTCTATCTTAATGGATTATAGAAATCTCGCTTTAAATGCCCAACAAACAGGAATTGGTGGCTGTCCATCAAGGAGAGTTTGCAGCCAGAGACAGCGTTAGGAAAGCCAGCTGCTCTGGCACCATCTGAAGGAGAAGGGGTAGATCAGGTTGACCCAAAGACAGGACCATGGATAAGCTTCTAAAGGGCAGGAGAAGCAAAAGGAGCGAGCGTGTCAGTCAGGGAGTGAGATGGAAAACCAGGAGAGGTCAGCCCCACAGATGCTACAGGAAGATCTGTTTGCAGCTCGCTGCATCTGCATCAAGACATCCTCCTCCCCCGGCCAGTCCCTGCTCATTCTGCAGGTGTGCTCAGAAGCATCACCTCCTCAGGAGGGTGTCCGCCTGCTTCTGCTCCAACTCCACCAAGCCAAGGTCCCTTCTCGTGCCTCCAGCACCCTGAGATGTCCTCCCACAGGGCTCTGACACACCTCCCTTATGAAACTCTGGATTCCTGGAGGTCAGGAGTTAGTCTGTTGTTCCTAGATTCTAAACACTAAGAATATGCCATTATGTTCGTCATTTGGCACATAGTAGGGCTCAAAGCATATTTGCTGGTAGGCTGTGTAAGGAAGAGAATTGTCGACAACGTCATAAGCTGCAGCATCTTAGAAAGGAACAAGAGCTGAGAAAAAGGTTAAGGATCTGACTGTGAGGCAGTCCCTGATGACGTCTCTGAATGCCCAGATCATAAACCCAGCTCATGGGGAACTCAGGAGTGAGCAGGAGATGAGGAATCGGAGGTGTGACAGGAAGGATATATAAAGTACCCTCTTATTCTGGTCCACAATTGCTGTGTAACAAACCACTCCACAATGTAGTAGTTTAAACAACACTGTCCTGAATATGCATCTGGGGCAGGGCTGGGGGTGGGATGGAGCATGGCTCACCCTTGCTCTACATAGCATCAGCTGCAGATGTTCTGTTGACACTGGAGTGTCTACTTCCAAGACAGCTCAGTCCCTTGACTGGGAGCTCAGGTGTGGCCTCCATTTCTCTCCACATGGGTCTCTTCTCAGGACTTCCCAATAGCAGTATGGCTAAGTTCCAAGAGGCCCAGGCCAGAGCTCTGAGGCCTTCTGTGATGAAGTCCCAGAGAGTCACTTGCAGTGCATTGGCCCAGCAAGTTGCTGGGAACAACCCAGACAGAAGAGCAGAGGAAAACAAACTCCACCTCCCAAGGGTAGGAGAAGCCAAGGGCCCGCAGGCCTCTGCCTTCCACCACACCTGCCTAAGTCTCCAATTTTATAGTTGAGCAGGCTGAGGCTCTTGAGAAGCCGAGTGATTTACACAACTTCACACAGCAAGTTAGTAGCCAAGTAGAACTGGGGTTTTCTACCTCTCCTTTTGGCTCTCTTTCTGCTAGAATTGTGTGTGTGCTTCTGAGTGACTGTGTGGTAGCCCACGGCAAGGTCTCAAGAAGTCTCCTTTTCAGAGTAGAGAAGATCTGTAGGTGTCCATATTCAGAAAGAAGAAATAAGATATTGTCTTCAAATGTGTGTGTGTGTGTGTGTGTGTATAGGGGAGGGGAAGGTAGCACAGATTACTTGGGCTTGGTAGTAGAGTGCAAGGTTTGATTTTTATGTTGAAGAAAACATTGCAGATTTTAATAATAGTAATATTTTTGAGCACTTGCTCAGTGCCATACACTACTCTAAATAATTTACCTCCCTTTGAAGGACATGATATTATTAAGTCTTGGGTTGTAAATGAGGAAAGAGACGAGGGGAAATTAAAAATGCATTCCAGGTTGCACATCTTAGATCAACCAGTTGTAAGTGGTAGAGCTGGTGTCCTAGTCAGTTTAGGCTGCTATAACCAAATACTACAGATTGGGTAATCAAAAAAACAGACACTTATTTCTTATAGTTCTGGAGACTAGAAAGTCAAATATCAAGGCACTAGCAGATCTAGTGTCTGGTAAAGACCCTTTTCCTGGCTTGCAGATGGCTGCCTTCTCATTTTATCCTCACATAGTAAAGATAAAAATATCCTTCTCTTATCTCTTCTTATAAGGGCATTAATCTCATTCAGGAAGGTGCCACTCTTGTGATCTAATCATCCCCTGAAGGCTCCACCTCCTAATATCATCACGTTGAAGGATAGGATTTTAACATATAAATTTTGAGGGTACACAAACAGTCCATAAAAACTGGGATCCACAGCCACACCATCTAACTGAAAAGCCTGCAGTCCCTTCTTATATTTTTCTGCTTGTACTTCTTGTTTCAAGTTTTGTTTTTTTGTTTTTGTATTCTGAGGGGGTTAGTTATAGCACATTTTGGGCAGTTTGTTATATATGCTTCTCATTTTGGGGATAAAGGTCACACTGCCTTGCACTTCTTTGGGTCCCCTGGCACCTTACAGCTGCACCCTATTCTTCTGCCCCCCATCCACACACACATGGAGGAAGGAGTCCCCAAAACACTCACAGATACTAGTGAAAGAGGGACAGATGTAGGTCTTGACTTGCAACCACATTCCCTAAGGGCTCCAGTGTTGTGTAATAGCATTAATGCCTGTGAATCTTCAGATGGAATTTAATGCAGACACTGTGTTGGGCAATTGCAGTACCAATGCATGGTTCTTGTTCAAGTCCAATGGGAGACACAGATTGTCAGCCCCATGGGGGTAGGAGCATCTTATTTTCAAGGTATCCCTAGCACCCAGCATAGTCCCAGATTCTAGAATATAAGAGATGTTGAGTAAATCTTTGTTAAATAACAAACATAAGAATGGGTGATTATTAAACAGCATGATAAATATTACAAAAGAGATACAAAGTGCAATCAAAGCATATGACAAAGAGCAATTCACTTCCCAGGGGAAAAGTAGGAAAGAACTATTGAAATAAAATAAATTTTGAGCTGGATGTTAAGGAATTAATATGTGTTTATGAGAGAAGAATCATATTCTAGAATTTCATAATATTTCTCATAAACCTGTACATCTTGGGACTAAAAGGTAAGGGAAATCAAAGGTCAAAGCGTGACTTTGTCTACCCTGTAGTGAATATCTGCTGGTGTAATATCATTTAATCCTCATAATAGGCCTTTATTATGGGTTTTATAATTATTTCACTTTTGACAACAGTGAAACTGAGGCTCAGAGAAATAAAGCCATTTTTCCAAGGTTGTACCATTGGTACAGAGCAGGGCTGACATTTGAAGCTAGCTGGGTCGCAGAGTAGGAGATTCTATCTTAAGTCCAATGCCTTAAAAATGCTATTATAAGACAGAAGCCATTTGCATCATGTTTCAGCAAGTTGGTAGGCCTTCCTGTCTCTGGTAACTACCAGAATTTCCATAGCAACAGCCAGTGGCTGGTTTAAGCAAAGTCTATGGTGCCTTGGCTGCAGGTTCCCCGTAAATATCAGTGGCTGGATGCAGATTAGAGAATGTCAAGCTAGCCCTCCAAACACAGCCAGCCCACCTGCCTTTCTGATAGGCAGTGACCAGACAGTAAGACTATAATCTGCTTTAAAAAAAATGGTGGCTTAAACAGATTGGCACTTGCTTTTAAAGAAAAGTGGAAAGAAATTGCCACACTTACCTGCCCTTCAGACCACAGTGACTGGGCACGCCATGTTTTTGCATCTATGTATATCCTCACGTCTCATGGCTGATGTGGAAATTGCTTGAAAAGCCAACACTATCCCTGTGGAGAGGATCCCACAGGCCCCTGGCTGGGATTCTCTTTCCTACTCTTTGACTTGGATACCCTGTCCCAGCTGCCCACAACCTACACTCTCACCTGGCTGTCACTTGTCAAGGTGATGTTTCCATCCATCCTTATTGATGGATTTATATTAACAGCACACCTCTAGGAGTCAGGCATCCTGTTGCTCTTGGTCCTGGCTGTCATTCACACAGCAGTCCAGACACTCGGAGAACAGAGTGAATTATAAGACTGTGGTATGAGGCAGGTTCAGAACTTTGGGGCCCAGGGGTGTTAAAAGGAATTGGATAGAGAAGCTTATTCTTCCTTTATCTTTCTTAAAACAGCTCCTTGTATCCCAGAAGAGTAATGAATCAAGCTTGTTCTTGTTTATGACATTGATTGGCTTAGCCTGGTCTGGGAATCTGACGCGCTCCCTTTATTTTCTTTTATCTGATTTTTATCCATATTGGCCTAGTGATTCACACCTCCAGGGGTGCCTGGCCATATGTGGATGGTCTGACTACAGAAGCTGAACTTTTGATTGTTCATTGCCTCATCGTCACTTTCCCATGAAAGTCTTAGCAGGAGGGACAATGCCTTGGGCATCTCGGCATCTCTGGAGTCTAGTCTAGGGTCTTGCATTTAGTGAGCATTCAAGAAATGTTGAATTAATGAATGAATGCCTTGATATTTCCCCATCACACAGAATAAATTGGTTGGGTTTGTAAAGTGAATTTCATGAGATGGGTAGAAAGATTGTGTCTATTTTCAGTGGGCTTGATTAGCAGACCATTTTTCCTTGAAGTGATAGTCTAAACAAACCCAAGAACAACCTTAAATTGTCTCCTCTGTCTTTCTAGCACCTGTGAATCTTTGCTAACTGGAACTTCTGTCTTCTCTGTGTTTGTGAATTCTTTCCATTCCAGTCTATCAATGACCCCATCCCTATACCCAACATCCATCTAAATTGAATTATTCATTTTTTCTCCTATATTTTCCCAGTTCACATTTTTCTATTTGGGAACTTTAAAAATTATAGGGATGCGAAAAGGTACAGTGGGAAAACTAAACCAAATCAAAACAACCCTTAACTGTCAGAATCAAACATTCATGGATTTGAATCCCAGTTCTGACATGTACTAGCTGTGTGACCTTAGAAAAGTTAATTTACTGCACTGAGCTTCTTTTTCTCCATATGAAAATAATCACACAAATCCCCAGGTTAAGCCCTTATCAAAATGTTCAGCACATAGTAGGTGTTCAAAATACTTTATAGCCTCCTTTTTCTGCTTTTTTAAAATAAATAATTAGTAGGAAGGTGTCCACCGAAGATATATATTAATGCTTGCACACATTCACTCAACAAATATTTTTAAGCACCTGCACTATTCCTGGTTAGGCACTAGAATGTGGTGCCACACACGGTGGATCCAGCCCTGCTCTCACGGAAACCAAAGATGATGCTCAGTTATGCACGGACAAATAAGAACCAAGTGCCATGAGAGTCAGGAGACTGTGCGAGACCACAGACCTCCATAGTTCTTACTCTCAAAGGACTTACAGAGTGCGAAGAGGAGATGAATTCAAGGACAAATAAGGGCACCCAGTGTTAATCAAAGTCCCTTTGTCAAAAACACTGAAATGTGTTGGATAAAGAAACCTGTCCAAAGTAGCTTCCCTGCCTGCAGCCAACATTGAAACTGCTTCCTCAGAGGAAGGGGATGGACTCGTGCCAGCCGGTCAGTCCTTTGATCTTTACCCAGTATGAATATTATCATGCCACTGCCATGAAAATGCAGTTCTCTGCTTAATCCACTTTCTCTTAATAATAAACATTTAGCCCAAGGCCTGGTATATAGAAGTATGGTCAACATTAGGGGAGAAGCTGGTAAGGAATTTTCTCTGCCAAGAAATAATCTCCATGTGTTTCCTAGGAAAGTTCTGATTTTTTTGTGTGTGCTCTTGAGGGGAACTCAGGTTATCTGGTTCAATTCCTCATCCAATGGGGGCACTTTTTTCAGACCTCCTTGACATGCTAAAGGGAAGCAAAGATGGATCAGACTGGGAAATCCTGTGAAACAGACCCACCCGCCCACATATTTTAGGTCTTTTTCTGCACTGTTTTTCTGCTCTCTAAATGGAATACCCACCACTCCAATCTTTGCTTCATGGTCTCTCACAGTTTAGGGTCTTTACCATACGATACGTTCTGAATTAAACAGTAATCCCTCAGGCCCTGCCTGGGGATGAAAGCTGGTTTGTAAATCTAAGTCAAGTGATAATTAATGTTTGAGTACAGACAATGGAGACCCATGTGAAAGAGAAAGCAAGTCTGTCTTTGACACATCTCAGTGGGAAATAGCATCATGTTATGAAACAAGCATGGGCTTTGGGGTCAGACAAACTGGAGTTGGATGTTTGACTTCTTGTTGTGTCGATTTGATCAAACATTTTAATTTTCTAGATCTTGGATCCTTGTTCATAAGATGAAAGTAATGTGTTCAGCTTATTAGGTTGTTGGGAGCATTGAATAAAATAATTTAAGAACTTAAACCATAGTAGCTACTTATAAATGTGATTTCTGTCCTCCCTTCCCTCAGTATGGTTGTTTCCTTGACTCCGCCTCCGTGTGTGCCTATACAATAAAACCAACAAATTGTAAGAAAAGGGTTTGCTCCCTCAGGCATAAGCCATTTTACTTTGTGCACAAAAGTCCCCAAGATGCAGCCTTTGTGGAGTAAATCATACCTTTGAGTTTGAGAATGGCTTTATGCGGCAGATGTGTATAAGATGTCTTTTAGAAATCTAGTGGCTGCAAGGTGGAAAATGGCCAGCTTCATTGCCCCGATCCCTGTTTCCTGTCACTTGAGCCCGTGCAGATTCCCCACACCTGTAATTAGCAACTGGAGGCCTTTAAAAGCACCTTGCCCCACTGCGCTTTTTACCTGTCTCTCACGGGAGACCTAAATGTGCTTTGATGCTAATAAACCTGGAATTATTCCATTTTATCAAGTTGTAGGCTGACAGCAAGGATGGGAAATCATGAAAAACCAACCTTCACATGATCCATTGTCTTTGGGACCAGCTTGAAGTGTCTGACAGACTACTCGGCCCTACTGTACATTCCTAACATGAGGAACAAATGGACTTTGGTGTTTTATTTGTGCGTGTGTTTTTTTCTTGTTTCATCTTACTATTCAGTTGAATTATTGTATCAACTGTTACGAAAACGCTTGTTTTTGATGGGTGTGTTAGTCTTACCCATTTATTATGCTTCTTCACTAAGTCATTTCAGGTGTGCTAGATTCCAGTATCTGAAACCCAGGTGTACATTTTGAACATATTTCTATCATTTCCATGCATTCCTCAGTTCTCAATGTCAGCAATATAATGGCACGTGGAACAATCCTTCCCCTAATGCAATTCCCCATAGGAACAGTGGTCCATGGTGTGTATGGACCTAGCCTGATGACGTCCATCTCCTATGGTGGTCTTCCCATCATTAGCCACAGTGCAATACTGAATGCCAGGTTAGGAATAGGATCTTCAGAGGTTGTTACTGCAACTCTGGAATAACATCGTGGCTAGGAACGACAGCTTTGGTCCCATGCTGCCTGGGTTTACATTGATCACCACCACTTACTGGCCGTGTGGCAATGGGTGCATTATTGAATCTTTCTTTGCCTCTGTTTCATCATTTGTAATATGAAGGAAAAGTTGTATCTACTTCCAAAGATTATTGTGAGGATGGAACACAATATGCACTTTCAACATAAAAGTGTCCGGATCCAAGGAATCACTCAATAATTGTTAACATTTATTATTTTGTATGTGAGAAAACTGAGGTCCAGCAAAGGCAAGACTTCAGCCCCAAGGTCACACTATAAATTAGGGGATGAACCTCGACTAAGATACAGGTCTCTAAATAATCACTCCTTAAACTACTCTCCACTATGTCTATGACCCTTCACTCACAGTCTCAAATATCCTTTGTCCTTATGAGCGTCACAAAAGAATCCTTCATCTGGAAAATAAATACCTCCCTGTCTGACCTAGAACTGGGTATATGGTCTCTGACCTTAAAGAGCAAAGTCCAGAGCTAGACAAAGACAAGGAAACACAGAGTGTCTACATGGTGTGGCTGGTGTTACAACAAAATGCGGACATGGAAGTCCCACTGAGTGGTCCCTTCTTCCCAAATAGGTCAGTGTAGGAATGACACTGAAATTGTCACAGAAGAAATGACACATAAATTCTAATGAAAGATGAGTCAGAAGGAAAATAATATGGTCAGGGAGGGCATTACAAGTCTACTCATCATTCATGCACGCATGAATGCAACAAATATTTACTGAGCATTAATTATCTCCTGAGTACAAGCTACCTTTGCCTTTTGAGTTATTGCAATTGCTCCCTAACTGGTTTCCCGTTATACAAACCTTACTTCTGGATTATAAACACAGGGCTCTTTTGACATTGCAAATTTGATCATGACCCTACTCACCCCCAACTGTCCACCAACCTCCATATGACAGAAAGTCCCTACACTGTCTGGCTGCTGCTTTTCTCACAGACTTCCTTCACTCCATCTGCCCCTTGTTCTCTGAGGTCTAGCAGGACTTTCTTTAATTTTACTAAAATCCCCACTTTTTCAGGACAGCTGGCCTCAGAGCCCAGGTCAGGTACCCTTACTACAAGCTGTGGTAGCACCACAAGCCTTACACTTTCAGAGAACACTTTGTAGTTTGAACTACACCTTAATTTGTATGAATATTTTTGACAGGATTCCCTAGTAGCCTAAGTTGCTTTTATTGGCTATTGATTCTGAAATGCCTAGTACATTGAACGGGACATGGTAGGTGCTCTATGAGGTTTTGATGATGAGATGAGCCCTGTTGCAGGTAAGGGCAGTAGCCGCAATATTGATTATCTACAGGAAGATTGATAGAGGAAGTAAATAGATTAAGGATAATGAGAGACAAGTTCCTATTGGAGAAGGGAACTGCAGAAAATGAAAGAAAAAGCTAAAGTGAACCCTGTAGTGTTGCACTGGAGTTGGAGTTTTTGTATTGAACTCATGGTTTTAGATATAGATAGAAAAAATAGATGTCAATGTGTGAGTGAGAATACATACATATTAATATTAATACATTCTTCAGCTCCATCCACTGAGAGGGCCTGGGATCCTTGGCATTGTCCCTAAGAAGTTCTGCCACAATAGCAATATGCACACCTAGCATCCAGATTTGAGTTGTAAATACCATTTTCCACTTATAAGTGGGAGCTAAACGAGGGGTATATATGGTCAAAAAGAGATATAATGGACATTGGACACTAAGAAGAAGGGAGGGTCAGAGGTGGGTGAGGGATAAAAATCTACCTATCAGGTACAATGGACTCTATTCTGGTGAGGGGTACCCTGAAAGCCCTGACCTCAGCATGGTACAATTCATCCATGTAACAAAAAGCTCTTGCACCCCATAAATTTTTTTGCAGAAAACAATAAAAAACGAATAAATACCATTTTCAACTGAAAGGAACCATTGCTTTTTGGAAAATATCTGATTACAGGACTGGAGCAAGGAAAGACAAGATGAGTCTGAAACATCGTGTTGTGTGAGAAAGTCAGGAAGTGCTTAAGGAATGACGGAGACATCGCAAAAGACACAGAAACCGGGTTGAAGAGGATCCCACTGGCCACATCTGGGAGAACTGGAGCATCAAAATAATGATGACAATAAAAGATTATAACCCATTGAATTAGCTACGAAACCATCAGCACATACTAATTAAATATATATAAATAAATAAAAGTTTGATGAGAGATGGGATAGTCTGAAAATAACTCCCTGCAATATAATTTGTTCATTTCCAAGAGAAAAAGAATGGCTTTAGAGTGAACAAGTATGGCAGAGACTGAGTCAATCCAGAAATCAAAATAAATATCATGCGGAATGGGAGAAATTGAAACTGTGCTTCATCTGATAGGAGTCAATGAGAAAAAAATAGCATGAATTCTTTGATGCTCTTGCTAAAAAATGTATAACCCTAATCATGAAGAAACATCAACCAAACCTGAATTGAAAAACATTCTACAAAACAGCTGGCCTGTAATCCTGAAAAGTGTCAAGGTTGAGTACATGCAATATTTGTCTTTCGGTGTCTGGTTTATTTCACTTAATGTAATGACCTCCAGCTCCATCCATCTCACGGAGGTAGAGAATAGAACGGTAGCTGCCAGGGTCTGTGAAGCATGTGAGTTGGAGGGGGGAGGAAGACAGGTTGGTTAATGGGTACAAACATGCAGTTAGATAGAAGGAATACATTCTAATGTTTGATAGTGGGGTTGGGTGCCTATAATTAACAACAATTTATTATATATTTCAAAATAGCTAGAAGTGATATTTTAAAGTGTTCTCATCACATCAAAATGATAAATTATCAGGGTGACGAATATCCTAAATGCTCTGACTTCATCATTACACATTCTATGCATGCAAGAAAATGTCACATGTACCCCATAAAAATGTAAAAAATATTATATATCAATGAAAAAAGTGTCAAGGTTATAAAAGTGGAACCAAGATTGAGAAACTCTTAGGGATTGATGGAAACTAACAAGACATAACAAGTGAATGCAGCTCCTGATTATGAACTGAATCCCCTTGCTGTTAGGACCACTGGGAACATTTGGATATTGTGTGAGGATTAGATGATGGTGATGCATCAATGTTAATGACTTGATTTGAATGTTTGTGTTGTGACTATTTGGAGAATGTCCTTCTTGGTGGGATAGAATATTCAGTGATTATGGGGCACCATGCCAGCAACTTACCAACTAGTTCAAAATGAAAAGAAAAAAATAATAATGAAGATACCCCCAAAACAAAGCATAAGAAAAAGAAAAAAGAAAAGGAAGGAAGAAATGACAGAATGAAAGAACCAAAGAAAGAAAGGCTACAGATCAGGGTTTGATAAACCCATGGAACAAATCCAGCCAGCCACCTACTTTGTCCACAGCTCATGGACTAAGAAGGATTTTTACATTTTTAAATGGTTAAAAAAATAAAAAAATTATATTGCAATACATGAAAATTATATGAAATTCAAATTCCTATGTCCATAAATAAAGTCTATTGGAAAACAGCCATGCTTATTTATTTGCATATTGTCTATGACTGTTTTCATACTGTAAGACTGAGGCAAGTAGTTGAAACAGAGACTATACATAGTTCTTCATTACTTCACCCTCCTGCTGGCACCCAATTAATTTCAGTGACAGTTATACCTCAGCAGCATTTTGAGTTCCATGGGTATCACCATACTATTTTATTTCATTAACTCCCAGTGCATACCCTTCTTGTCAAAACAAGAAGAAAAAAGTGGACTCTGAATGTTGCACTCTTAAGGCATAGTGGCGTGTGGATTATTTTACCATAAAATTAGTTGTCAAAATATTTTGCTTCTTATGTAATGACAATATACCTTTGCTAAAAGAGTAACAATATACATTGACATTACCTGGCCAAGCACTCAGCATAACATTCCCAACTCACAAGAATGCAGCAGGCAGAAAAATCAGAACATTTGAAACTGAGTATCTCATAACAACAAAATGTCTGCACAAAAATAACAAATGAAAATTCAGTTTCAACCCAAGTAAATTTTTGAGTTTCATCTGTTAGCCAAGCAACACAAAACATTTACCAATCCTGAGTTAATTAAATTGTGTTTGATTGCAGCAGCAGAAGAAATCTATCCAGAGAAAACAAGCTGCAGGCTATTGGCCTTGGTGAAAAGAGCAGATGGAGGAGTTGAGGATATTGGGGGCAATATCACAGTTAGGTTAAAAAAATCCAAAAAAAACAAAAAAAAAAACTCAGCAAATACATTCAGGTGATTTTCTTGGCACCTGATGAATCTACAGATGCTACTAATACTGCTAATTAGTTGTTTATTTGAAAAGTCAATGATGAATTTTAAGAACTGAAGAATTAGCCCCTATTATTAGTCTGTAAGGAAAAAGTAAAGGTGAGAATATTTTCAAAGTAGTGAGAACACTAATTCAGTAAAACCTGAAATGGAATCTGCTAAGAATTTTTACATGTGATGGTGGGAAAAATACATATGAAGCAGAAAAGAGTTAATTTGGACCAATTTATAAAGCTTGTGAAAATATGTGAAGCCTATAATTACTCCTTATATTATCCATCAATAAACACTTTGTGAAAAATATTTGCACCTGTTGTGTGTTATTGACTGCACAATGCCAACAGTGAACTTCACCTGTTCTTGTGGATTTAACCATCCCATCATTAGTTCTATGATTTAACAAAAAAACCAATTTTTAAAAATTTCAGAATATTATGGAGGTACAAATGATTTGGTTACATAAATTGCTTTTGTACTGTGCCTATCCCCCAGACAGCGTGCATTGTACCTTTTAGGTGTGATTTTACCCATCTCCTCCTTCCGCCTCCCACCTGCTTGATTTCCAATGAATGTTAATTCCATATATGCACATAGGTGTTGATTGATTAGTTCCAATTTAATGGTGAGTACATGTGGTGTTTGTTTTTCCATTCTTTTGATACTTCACTTAGAAGAATGGTCTCCAGCTCCATCCAAGATAATACAAGAGGTATTAGTTCACCATTTTTTATGGCTGAGTAGCACTCCATGGTATACATATGCCACATTTTATTAATCCACTCACGTATTGATGGGCACTTGGGCTGTTTCCACATCTTTGCAATTGTGAATTGTGCTGCTATAAACATTCGAGTGCAGATGTCTTGTTTATAGAATGTCTCTTTTTCCTTTGGGTAAATACCCAGTAGTGGGATTGCTGGGTCAAATGGTAGTTCTACTTTTATTTTTTTGACGTATCTCCATACTCCTTTCCACAGAGTTTGTAATAGTTTGCAGTCCCACCAGCAGGGTGAGTGTTCCTATCTCTACTCACCCATGCCAACATTTGTTGTTTTGGGACCTTTTTGATAAAAGCCATTCTCACTGTAGTTAAGTGATATCTCATTGTGGTTTTGATTTGCACTTCCCTGACGATTAGAGATGTTGAGCATTTTTTCATACCTTTGTTGGCCATTAGTCTATCTTCTTTTGAAAAGTTTCTGTTCATGTCTTTTGCCCACTTTTTAATGTGGCTGTTAGATTTTTTCTTGCTGATTTGCTTGAGTTCTTTATAGATTCTAGTTTTCAGCCCTTTATCAGATGTGTAGCATGCAAATTTTTTCTCCCATTCTGTAGGTTGTCTATTCACTCTAATGATGGTTTCCTTGGCTGTGCAGAAGCTTTTTAATTTGATCAGGTCCCATTTATTTATTTTTGTTGTTGCTGTGATTGCTTTGGGGGTCTTCTTCATAAATTCTTTGCTTAGGCTGATGTCTACAGGAGTTTTTCCAACATTTTCTAAAAGCTGAATATCCTGCATGTTTCTACCACAAAGCAGTTGGATGTCTTAAAGTTTGATTACAATTGTTTGAGCTCAGGGCAGAGATTAAAAATTTTTTGACCAGAAAATCCACCTTCAGCCACTTTTGATAACATTGAATGGATTTAGAAATTAGAATTTGTAGTAACCTTGCTAATGTTTTATGAATGAATTCAACATAAAATTATAAGGTGAAACAGTGATATCCAAAGCTTATACTGTGTTAGTTAAAAAGTCATCTCAATGACAACTAATGTTTTTTGACTCACAAGTAATGTTAGCCTGCTTTTTAACTTCCCCTGCTATCAGAAATTAAAAGCAGAAGTATTATTGCCATCCCCACACAAATTTGCAACAGATTTTCTGAGCTGAAACTACAGTTCTAGCAATGTTTTTCAGACACCAACACAACGGCAGAAGATATTTTTGTATTTTAAAACCTATTTAAATGTTCGCTGGAAGAGCTTCCACCTAACCCTCAACTAAAAGTGATTAATCTGTAATGTAATAACAGTAAAAGGAAAATGTAGAAAAGAATCTAATAAAATTCTGTTAGTGCCCTCCAAACAATGAATATACTCAATCATGTGCTCATGGATTGATATCAATATTTGGCAGTACCTATGTGTAAAAAGCCATTTTCAAAGATGAAATATGTAAAACCTTACTGCAGATCAGCATTAAAAGATGAACACTTACAACTGATATGATATTGAGGAACACAAACTTTGAATCCCATTAAGTAAAATGTTACCCCCCAAAAAAGAATTTATTATTATCTTTAGTAGTCCTGTATTACAAGAAATGTACTCAATTATTATTGTATTTTTAATTTCATTAATATAAAATTTTTTGGCAATTTGTTTTTCCTTTTTTTGTATAGTTACCTAATCATATTTTTTATTTTGCATCTTGGCCCACAAAGTGTAAAATATTTACTATCTGTCCCTGAAAGCCTAAAATCTATCACTGTCTGATAGCATTGAATAAATTTTAGGTTTTTTTGGTTATGATAATGACATTGTCATGTATAGAGGAAGTACTTGACTCTTACAGGCTAAATGCTAAAATAGTTAGAGGTAATGTATCATAGTACCAGCAATTTAATTTTCAAATCATTCAGCAAAGGAAAAGCAAGTGTGACAAAAATGTGAAAATTAGTGAATCTACACAAGTGGTATACATGTCAGTCTCTGCCACTTTGAACATTTCAGAATAAAATCAGGGAAAGAAAGAAGCCTCCTCTGACCATGTTATATAAAGTAACTCCCAGTCACTTTCTAAACAACTTTCCTATTTTATTTTCATGTTAACTTATTATAACATATTATGGGTTTTATTTTTTTTAATTACTTTACTTATGTGCTTATCACCCATTCCCCTGAGATAACATAAAGTAGTTGAGAGCAGGGACCATGTGTGTTTTATTCTGTGCTCTATCCTGAATAGCTAGAAAAGCACCGACGTGTTACATTCAACGTACGCAAGAACATTTGTTGAATAAATGAAAGAAAAGAAAACGAGAAAAGCAGAAAACAAACGCATAAATGAAGGGTGGTGCATCACTCACCAGCGCTCAGAGGCTTTGAAGACAGCCCTGGTACCCCCTCCACTCAGTCCTGCAGCCACCAAGTGAATCTGTCTGCTCCCGGCTTTCCTCGACGCTTCCGGCCTGGTTACTGCCTCTGGTCTTGATCTTGTCTGGGCCAGAGGGGGTTGATTCTCAGGATGTCAGATGTTTGAACCTATAATTTCTCCTACAATTGGCTTCCTCTCCTTCCTGTTGTCACTGGTCCCCTTAGTCCCAGGCCCTCGGAATCAGCCCCACTATGGGGAGAATGCCGTCTTTCAGGCCCTGGGCCAGTCACAGCAGTGATGGCCTTTACGTTTCCTTTATTTCTCTCCCAAATCCTCAACGTAGGTATTACAATCTTGCAAGAAAACTGAAACACATGAAGATTACACACCTTCTCTGAAATTATATCAAGTTAGTGGTGCAGGCTGGAGTAGAACCCAAGTCCCTGTAGGGCAATGTTTCTGAGTGTGTTTTTTCCTCTACCATGTTTGTGATACTTATTTCCTTATCACCTGTACAGAAAGCCATTGGCAGGGATATTCGTTTATATACTATGTTAACATTTCTAAGAACAGTGACTGCGTTTCATTAAAATCAGTACCAAGCCCTGCCAGGAAACTGTATCTGACTCACAATTAATCCCCAGCCCCTCTATTAAGGACTTGTTGAATTAATATGACTCAATTGCCTAAGCTTTAAACACTGCACTTTCTTAAAATGTCATTATCGCTTTACCCCGGTGTAGTAATTAATAAATTAATCTCGGCAGTCTGAAGGGCACGCAGATGGACCAAGTACACACACAGCGGACCTGCAAAGTAAAGCAGCTCCTCTGTTATTAACTTTCTAGGGGCTCTGTTTTATTTGTAGTGTAATGTAGTTTATGCTTCTTCCCCTCCCTTCATAACCGGCAGCCAGGCTGGCCCCCTTGCTATTCCTGCACCGTGCCAGGCATGTCTCCCTCTCAGACTCTTTCCCTGCAGAGCTCCTCTGCACTTCACTTAGGTCTGGCCTCAAATATCACTTCCTCCGGCATCCACCGTATTCATCAATGTCAACCCACCTGTACACCCTATGGAGCCCCCTGCCTTCATCCTCACTGTCATTTTTATCTTCCTTCCCTATCTTTATTTTTATATCACTTATTTCTTATCATTTTAATTTATTACATTTCATCTTTCCCCCCAGTACAATGTAAGTGGGGCAGGAATTCTGTTTTGCTCACTGTTACTGCTCGGCATCTAGTACAATGACAAGCACATAGTGATTGCTCAATAAACGGTATATTTCTTTATGTTTAATTGGTGATTTTTAAATTAATTGATAAATGTGTTCCTGTCTTTGTAAACTTGTGCAAGCATGTGTGGTATAATGCCGTGTTTCTCAGTTCCTTCTAAGCCATGCATCATTTTGATAAACTTGAATATCATCATTCTCCTAAAGCTCTCCTTGGATAGGAGTCATACATAGGTGTCCTCTGCATGTGAATAAACCCTGAGCCACAGAATACACGATCTGTCTTTCTAGCCCTGCTGGACAGGAAGATTGGCCCCAGTTTTGCTTTGTTCCTCTATTAGTGTTTACACAATTTTTTGATTTGCAAAACATCATTTCATGTTATAATAGTGACTATCGTTTCCATTCTATATATTCTTACCCAGAAAATCTAAACTGTTCCTTTCCTTCCTCGTTCCTTCTTGATCCATACACCACAATAAGTTTCTGCTGAACTTTCTGAGTCTTTGTTTTTTCAAGTGTATAATGAGGACAATAGACCCACTGGCAAGATTATTGTGAGAATTAGGAAAAATATTCATGAAGTACTTGGCACACAACAAACTTCAACAAATAGCTCCTGGCTGCCTCTTTTACCAAATGATTAGCGTTGCCCTTGGAACTATAATTGCCACACTAAACTGGTCTGGAAATTTACCATTTCTCTCCTAAGCAAATGTTTTCACAACAGCAAAGCAAAGTGAGCTGCAACAAAGAGCTTCCCTCCATTATTTCCAAGTTGCATGGCCAGGGTGGCCAGGTCGTCTTCATTAGCTGCTCCGTCAGACCTGGGGTCGATGTGCATATTTTGCCACCTGCTGATGCCTCATGTCTGTAGGCTGCAAAAGAAACAAGACAGCCCTAATTTGTTCGATTTTGTATCACATCCAGGTACTCCTTCAATATTGAGACTGCTCATAATTGAATGTTTTGCTACCTAGGCTTGGGTTATCTAACAATGAAAAGAATGCAGAGCCCAGGTGAGATTGCAGCAAATTATAGGAGGCATCTTCCTGGGTTGATTGCTTTTGTGTTTAAGTGTATGCTAATTATTAGTTCTGCAAGACAGATACCCAAAGAAATAGCAAAGTAACAGCAAAAAACAAACAAAAAAAGACAACAAATGGATATATATGTAAGTCCCACAGGGCAATTCACCAAATTAAAAGACAGAAAAACAAACAATACATGAATACCTTCAGGGACATAGTTGGCATGGTTGCCTAGAAATGTAGGCATATGGAAATACAGAATTTCTTTTATCAGAAATAGACATCTACTGTGGGTTCCCAGCCCAGTTGAGATAACACAAGGAGGAATCTCATCTGTGCTGGTGGAGGTGGGCCTGGCAATCACCTTCCCTGTTAACCACCTGCCGAAGGCACAGAGCACATCCAACATTCCTCTGCTATTAGGATCCATTGACTCACTGTATCCTAATAATTAAAGTTCAAAACTGTTAGCATGGACACATTTATAACTCAGTTTTTCTTTGACCACTTCACCCCACTCAGAGTGCTGGGGGCCATTCTGTCCTCCTTCTCTGGACCAGCACGCTCTTTCCTAGTCTTCAGCTGTTGGCTGTGTCCAGGATGACTTCCTTCCTGCTGCTCCCCAACCCCTTTACTCTGCATCTAAGATGCCCACTGGAGGGTCGGCACTCACATCGTTTCCAAGGGAAGAAAGACATTGCTCCAAGTCCTCAGGCAGGTAGCCACCCCTGTCTGAACTCCACAGCCCCCCGGTGTGGCTGGTGGAGCTCTCACCATCCTCTACTCCAAGCGTTTGACCTGCTGGAGAACACGAGCCGTGCCGCCCTGCTCTAGATGTGGACCACAGCACACTGCGGACACTTAGTAGGTGCCCAGCATAAGCTGCTTGACAGCAGAGCCACAACTGCCCTGCAGAGCTGGAGCACAGAGCTGAACTAAAAGAAATTCTGCTAACCTACCCACCCAAATATAATCCTTCTCCCCACACTCTTATCTCAAAAGAAAAGGCAGAAGGTACTTAGAACTTTGATTCTCCCACTGCCATGTCTGTCTTTTCTACTAGGATGGACACTCGTCAAGGTTGGTTACCCCATCTTCACCCTCACCCCCGCCCAGTGGTCTTGTCACCCCATTTTCGAGGGTACTTACCCATCTCTAGCCTCTTGGTTCTAATCACTCTGCCTAGAATCTTCTTTTCCAACTTCTTTTATTGAGTTAGTTATTGAGGGCCCTGCCCAAAAGCATCCATGTTAGGCAGGGGGTCCCAGAAGTCGACCATAAAGTGGAAATTTATTTGCAAGTGATTTACAAAGAAAGATCGACTCGAAGCAGAAAACCAAAAGGAAGGTAGGAAGCAGGAAAGGGGAGAAAAGGAAGCCAAACAAGAGCAAAAGATCAGCAAAGGCTCACAGAGGACTGGCTCTGGCCTATGCCCAGAGGCTCTCAACAATAAAGTGCACCTCTGAGTTTTTTCCTAACAAAGCAAGGGAATTGGGCTTATGTCCCTCTGCCTCTGTCTGCTATTGGTCAGGGGCTGCCCGAGAGAAATACATTCCCAGGCTCTTCCTGTTACCTGTGTCTACCGACAGCTGGAGGGCAGTCCTCCCAAAAAAGCCATAGGTGTTGGTGTTAGAAGCCAAGGAAGACTTGGGGGACTTTGAGGGTGCAGGAAATAAGCAGGGGGTGAGGGTGGGGGGGAAGGAGGAAGGAAGCAAGAGAAAAAGAGAGATGGAAGGGAGATATATTGAGAGAGACAGAAACAGAAACAGAGGGAGGGAGGGAAAGAGAGAGAAAGAAAAGAAGGGAATAAGAAGAGAAAAAGATAGAAGCCCTTGACTCTAAATTCTTTTATTTCTAAGATTATGGAAAGACCAATCCACATTTTCTTCACTTTCTGACCTTTTGTTCCTTTTGCAACTTCCTGCAATCAAGGTTGTTCCAACCTCCAAGGAACAGGCTCTGCCTCCTTTAAGGTCACCTATTGCTAAATTCAAGGAAGCTTTCCTGTGTTCTGCCACAGGTGGCTTGCGTTTGCTGCCTCCCCCCTTTCTGGAAGCTTGTTTGGGCCTTGCTTCCCTGATACCTGTTCGTCTCCTGCTCTGGCTGTCATTTCTTCCTGTGCCAAGGATGAACCAGGGCTGAGCAAAATTTCAGGAGCAGCAGGAAAATGGAGGATGATCAGTCACTGTTCCTTGACTTACTAGAAATGGTCCAGATGGAGCCAGAGTTGGCAGATGTGGTAAGTGAGCTCCTAGGCATCTGCAGGGTATTGATGCTGGAGGGAGGAAGGGCTGCTGCCTGTCCCGACATTGACACTCTAGGTGCAAGAGGTCTGGCGTGTTCTCCAAGTCAAGCCATCCCCACCCCACATGCCCCATTATCTTATTGCCATTCCCTGCACTGCACCAGCAGGTAAAGGAACCACATAATGAGCACCCAAATTTTGTAGCTGTGCCTGAGATGAGGAATCTTTGGGATAAAGGTTCTTCTGAGAGAGAATAAAAATCTACAAATGTGATGTCTCTGCCCATTTTGTTTTCTGCACCAAAATCAAAGAAAATTTTATGTTGGTTTTCTGTTGGCCCTTTAATTATACAAATCCACTAACTATATTAATATACTTATTGTGTATTCAAGGATCTTCAGAGAAACATAACAAGCAGAGTATATATATTTTGTGTGTGTGTGTGTGTGTGTGTGTGTGTGTGTATGGAGAGAGAGAGGGAGGTTGGTTGTTTTTAAGGAATTGGTTCATGTGATTTTATAGGCTTGGTAAGTTCAAAATCCACAGGACAGGACAGCTGGTTGGAAACCAGGAAAGAGTTGCAGGAGAATCCACAGGCCATCTGTTGGCATAATTCCTTCTCACTCAGAGGAGGTCAGTCTTTGCTCTATTCAGGCCTTCAACTGATTAAATCTGGCCCACCCACATTATTGGGGGTCATCTGCTGTACTCGAAGTCCACAGATTTAAAAGTTAATCTCATCCATAAAACATTGCCACAGAAACATCCAGAATAATGTCTGACCAAACATCTGGCCACGATGGCCCAGCCAAGTTGACACATAAAATCAACCATCACATACGTGCAGAGTCATGTTCACTCAGATTCTGTCACGCATCTCAGGGATGCAGAAAGCATGGGTGTCCCATAGTCACCACCACACTGGACACCCCGGGCCCAGACCTGTGCTGTGCAGTCACAGGACTTGTTATAAGTGGTTCTGGGGAGAAAGACAGGACAAACGAAATAAACACATCAAGAAGGAACAAAAGGCAGAGAGAGGTGGTAGAACACTTGGCCACAGGAGTTCAGAAAAGCAGCTCAGCCCAGCGGTAAAACTAAGAACTCCAGGGACAGATAATCCAGTTTACATTCTAGGTCCACCACTTACAGGTTGTATGTCCTTGGGCAAGTTACCTAACTCCACTCTGCCTCAATTTCTTCTTCTGTAAAACAGGGATAATAAAAGCACCTACTACATAGAGTTAGTATGGGAGTTGGATAAGTTAAAATATGTAAAGCTTTGAATAAATAATATATTTTCTGGCAATAGTGAATACTGGGTGATAATTGATATTATTTTATTTGCGTTGATTGAGAAAGCTAAATTACTGTCATCAAAATTATTTGCAAAAGGTAAAAAACCACCTAATATCTATCCTTTATAGTTGATAAATTTGCTGTACCTGCTATATTTCATTTAATTCTCATAAAGACTTAAGCTATGCATTACTGTTAACTACTAGGGTAGCTGAAAGACTAAAGCAGGATTTGAACTCAGGGCTTTAACTGTAGCTTCTAAATATTTTCCCACCACTAACCCCACCCTGCCTCTGACATTGCTCTACAAAGAATAGTAGAAATATCAGAGCAGCCTGTCAATATAACACACCCAAGAGTTGAGGATCATGTAGAGCTTCTGAGGAAGGCAGTTCCATGTGTGGTACTGTGTCACCCCCCTCACTTTGGCGGGTAGACTTCTGATCATCAGAGTCAAATGCTGCTGGCCAAAGATTCAACAGGCATGGGCTGTACTTGGGGCTTCTTGTCTCAGAGAAGGGTCCAGCTTTCATTCCCTTCACTAGCTCATCTTTGGTCCCTGACAGTCTGCAGACCCCACTTATGTCTTCAGAAAGGGGAGCCATGCCCATGATGGGGGGAGTTGGGTTTGATCCAGGCATTTCATCCAGTTTGTAGAATGGCTTCATCCATGTCCCCTTTAGGCTAGACTGAATGTTAAATGTCAAGTCCAGATTTTGGACATCAGGTCTGGCAACACAGCCAAGAGAGCAGCTATAAAGTAGGGCTGATATTAAAACATCTCCCTGGGGTTGGTCAGGTACTGAGTATGGACTTTGGCACACCAGTGTTCCAATCTAACTGTTAAAACATATTCCTGCCCTTCCTTTCCCCACTTTTCTTTGCACCCTCTCCTTCACCCAGAAAACTCCACACATTGGTCTGACTCAAACAGCGTTGGCATATATGGCTAAGTGTCTTACCACACATGTTCAATATACAAGAATACCACACTCATTTATTTTTCCTTTAATTCATGTTAAATCTGACTCCAAGCCCCTATTCACAGATTGGTGAAGGATTCTTTATTATTGGTAGACATTCTCCTTTGATGGTTTCAAAAGAATTCTGGAGGCTTCCTTGGTGCCCAGAAAAAGGGGAAAAGGGCTCTAATTATAATTGCTCCAGATATCCTTATACCTCAGCCTGCAAACTCCTTAAGGCAAGAAGGTCATATAGCATCTAGACTGGTGGGGCACAGAGATTCTTGTTGCGACTCAGGTCTGGCCTCCCTTGGTGCATGCCACAGCCATTTCTCTTTAAGGATCTTGCCACCCCAAGAGTCCCTCTAAGTCCACAGATCTAATATACTCAGGATCTGCCTACTCCACTGCCTCCTTAGTCTTGACAGAAATTCCAGTCAACTCTTCCCTGTCGTTCCTTCTCTCTGCCTCTGGTTTCCCCGAAGGAACTTAGCCAGTCCTCTGGAAAATAGGCAGCAAAATGAGCAGTTGTTTGTAATCAGCTTCTGCCCTTTCCCCACATACTATACTAGTCTGCTCAGGCTGCCATAACAAATACCGTGAACTGGGTGGTTTAACTAACAGAAATTTATTTTCTCACAGTTATGGAGGCTAGAAGTCCAAGATCAAGGTTCTAGCCAATTTAATTTCTGGAAAGGGCTCTCTTTCTGGATCAAAGATGGTTGCCTTCTTATTGTGTCCTCCTCACATGGCTTTCCTTGCTGCCTATCCTCAGAGAGAGAAAACTCCGTGGTGCCTCTTCCCATAAAGACACTAATTCCACCAGATCAGGGCCCCATCCTTATGACCTCATTTAACTTACTTTACCTCCTTATGGATCATACCTCCAAATACAATCCTTACTTCTTATTGGGGAACAGGAACAGTGAATTCCAAGCTCTTTCTGTTTCAGACCAGAGATCGTAATTTTTAAGTCCTATTTTTATAATTATTGTTTTAATGTTAGCCTCTTCTATTGGAATGGCAGCTATATTGGAGCTATATTCTCAGAGCTTGTAGAGAGTATGGCACATAGTAAGGCTTAATATGTGCTGGATAAACATGAATTCTCACACTCAAAAGACTATCATACTTGTGAGTGTGTGTCCATGCATGTGTGTTGAGAAGGAAGGGCTGTGCACTTTGCACTCAGGGCAAGCTGGGCTTGATTTCTGACTCTGGGTGAGTAAGTTTAGATTTGTTACTTAAAGCTGCAATCCCAACCCCTGAGTGCAGACCGGTACCAGTCTGTGGCCTGTTAGGGACTAGGCCACAGAGCTCTGCTGTACCCCCACCTCCCCATCCCCCCCCCACCGTCCATGGAAAAATTGTCTTCTATGAAACCCAGGAACTGGGGCCTCATAGCAGGAGGTGTATGGTGTCCAGCAAGTGGGCCAAGCTTCATATGTGTTTACAGCCGCTCCCCGTCACTCACATCACTGCCTGAGCTCTGCACTGCCGCCCCCATCCCATGGCAAAATTGTCTCCCATGAAACTGGTCCCAGGTGCCAAAAACGTTGGGGACTGCTGACTTAAAGTTTCCAACTTCTTCTTTCCTAGTCTACAAAGTGCAACTTTCAACTTTTGCCTCACTAGCTGGCTATGTGGATTTAAAAGGATAACCAAAATCAGGTTATTTGCTTTTTTGCTATTGAGTTGTAGAAGTTACTTATACATTTTCAAAATTAACTGCTTATTAGAGGTATGATTTACAAATATTTTCATTCTGTAGGTTACCTTTTCACTCTGTTGATTGTTTCCTTTGCTGTGCAGAAGCCTTTTAGTTTGATGCAGTCCCACTTGCCTACTTTTGCTTGCGTTGCCCATGCTGTTGGTGTTGTTGCCAAGAAAACATTGCCTAGACCAATGCCATGAAGCTTTTCCTCTGTTTTCTTCTAGGAGTTTCATAGTTTCAAAGTACTGACCTTTATCCAAAGAAGACAGACAAATAGCCAACAGGTATGCTCAACATCACTAACCATCAGGGAAATGCAAATCACAGTCCCAATGAGATACCACCGCACAGCTGTTCTGATGGCTATTATTTTTAAAAAAGAAAGCAAAAAGAAGAAAAGGGAAGAAAAGAAAAGACAAGTGTCGGTAAGGATGAAATTGAAACACTTGTACCCTGTTGGTGGAAATGTAAAACGGTGTGGCTGCTGTGGAAAACAGTGTGAAGTTTCCTCAGAAATAAATAAATACATAAAAATAAATAAATAAAAATGGAACTGTCTTAAGACCCAGCAATTCCAATTCCATGTTTTTATCCAAAAGAATTGAAAGCAGGATCTCAAATAAATATCTGCACTCCCACGTTCATTATAGCATTATTCATAATAGCAAGATAGGGGGAGCAATCTAAGTGTCCATGTGGTATATATACACAATGGAATACTATTCACCCTTAAAAAAGAAGGAAATCTTGCCATTAGTGACAGCATGCATGAACCTGGACAACATTATGCTAAGTGAAAGACTAATACTGCATGATCTCACTTATACGTGGAATCAAAAATGGTCAAACTCATAGAAACAGAGAGTAGAATGGTGGTTGCCAGGGTCTGCAAGGAGGGGGAATGGAGAGTTGTTTTTCAATAGGTATAGAGTTTCAGTTATAAGAGAAGATAAAGTCCTAGAGATTTGTAGGATGACATAGTGCCTATAGATAACAGCACAGTATTGTGCATTCAAAAATTTGTTAAGAATGTGGTTCTCATGTTGAGTATTCTGAATAGGCAACAATAGCTAGTTCAGAAGTGGATAAATCTGACCCACTGCCTGGTTTTGTAAATAAAGTTGTATTGAAACACACACACACACACACAGCGCGCGCCCAAAAGAAGGCATGTTCTAAAATTGACTTGTATGTAGTAGGTTTCCAATGAATGCTACTTCCCTCACCTTGATCTTTCCCCAATTAATACTATCCCTTGGCAAACTGGCCTTAGGCTGAAGCTTGTTCCAGATATATGAAAGTGACTTAGTTACTTCATATCATGTTTTCTCAGTTTGGGAAAGAAAGGGCAGTAATTGGGTTTATAATGATTAATAAGGTCATTGGAAGGTTTGCAATTATCTTCTATTTCTTATTTCAATCAGGGTAAGGGAATTGAGTCCAGATAGGTGAATCTCTTTATACTGCTAACTAACCTGGCATTAGTGGTCTGTGGAAAGGTTAATTTGGGTTGCAAATAATGAGCCTATTTAGCAGGATTTTGGTCACCCTATTTATTTCATTATTTCATCCTCTATTATTTGGGAAACAGTGAATAATTGAGAGATGATGTCAACATTCTGTGATTTACAATTCATTCGCCACATGGGGCTGGTGACGAATGAGCTGCCTGCTGATTGGGACAAAAGGTGAACAATGTCCAAGCAATGAGCACCCTGATCAAATGTCTCCTGAGGGGCCCCAGAGAGCCTGTGAAAGCATCTCCCCAGCCCCAGAAGGAGATTCTGGCACCAACAGCGCCTGAGCTGAAGAATCAAAAGGTATGGATTCTAATCCAATAAAAGCAGCCAACTTAGAAATCTTGACAGGTAATGAGACACTCACATCCGCCAAGGTGAACAGATGGCCTCCTTGGGAGGACACAGCACAATTGTCACTAAAAACAGGACTTCAGACTGTGTGAAAAGAAGGCAGGTCTCCAACCTTGGTTCCCTGGGAAAACAGGACAAGCCATGTTTGAGATGAGAGGAAGGGAGGGGAAATCTGAGAATGAAAGACTGTTTGCAGAAATGGGTATCTGGGGACATAACTCCCCCTTTGGTCTAGGATTTCTAAGAAGTGGTGTCACTGTGTATTCATTGCTGAAATGAAAAGCACCGTCACACCTGGCAGGAATACAGGGATTTGGGGATTGAAAGAAAGAACATCAGAACAATGTGTGTTTGTTTTGTTCGTAACATATGAAGTATCCAAATCCTTTCTGGGTCTTGACATACAAAATTATATATGTGTGTGTGTATATATATATCTTTTCCTATCAAATGACTACAAGTATAATTAAATCTACATTGTATTTTAATTCTCTCCAGAGTTGGGCTTTATCCCAATAGACTTCTTTGTGTATAACGTATGAAGTTTTTAGAAAAACAGTATTGAATAGACAATTTATCTGACCTTGGACAAAACAGTGGTAAAGGAACTAAAATTCCCATTCGGTGGGATTCCAGACTCAGGAGTGGCTGAGACTTGACATCTTCATCCTTTCTGGGGGCTTCCTGGGGGCTTCTCAACTTCTCAGGAAGGCAGGCTGGCCATGTTTTACTGACAAGTCCATGTATTGTATTCACACCTGCAAACGCAGGAAGGGTGACTGAATGTGGCCCATCCTGATATATTTATTGATAACTGCTAATGTGTGGTAAGCCGCCCTAACCCACTGTTCTTGTGGAGGGTTTTTCCCTGAGCAAACACCATATTTCCAGTTCTTCCTCCCACCATACTTCCGGGGCAGGGGAAAGGGGGTGGTGGACTGAATTACCTAGTTGGTAAATCTGGGAAGAATCAGGTGGGCATATCTGGCTCCCACCTCTTAGGAGCCAGCTTCCCACCAGTAGCATGAGCTCCCTTCTGCGCCTCGTGCTGCAAGGTTTGCCCAGCCAAGCTGCCCCGCTGTGCTGCAGGCACTAGATGGGTAAACCTGCTGCTGAGTCCTGAAGCTCAGGTACAAGGTGAGCTTGGTTCATCCTCATGGTCACTAAATACATCTTTCAGGTCAGCCTCAAGGCTGAATTAAGGTGATCATTGAGTCTCCATTTTTAAAAATTATTACTTCTCAAACTGTTAAACACAGGCAAGGAAGAAAGATATTTACTGGGGACATCTTCAAAAAGGACCCCAGCAGTAATCTACAGTAAAATAAGAGTGGCATCAGAAGGAAAACTCAAGGGGAAGAGCTTATATTTGTACATACCTGGTGCTCAGTATCCACACACTAGGTGGACTGCCCTACTGGCTGGGATGACTGATCCCAATTACCAAGGGGAAGAAAGGTTTCTGCTACACAATGACGGGTAGACAGGGCTATGTCTAGAGCAATAGGAAATTCTCTGGAGCACCTCTGTGTATTTCCATGTTCAGTGGTAGAAGTTAGTAAAAAACTACAGCAACCAAAAGAAGAAAAAGAAAAAAAAAGCAGGACCATTGAAAATTCAGACCCTTTACAAATGAAGGGGTTTGGCTCACTCTACAAGATAAAAAACTGACCAGCTCAGGTCCTGGCTGAGAGCAAGGGAGCCTTGGAAAGGGTGATGGAAGAAAAAAGTGATAAGTACACATTATAACTGTGTGATCAGTTGCAGGAACAAGGGCTTTAGAAGCTTAGCATGTCTTATTCCTCGCTTGTGTGCATACGTGAGAAAGTATATACCCCCTAGATGTCTATATCTATACACACATGTGTATATACATACATAGACATAGACACACATAACCTAATGTTTCCATCTCTTTCCATTTTCACCTTATTATTTTACACACATTTTATGGGAGAGTAAGTTTATCATTTTAATTATTTAACCAATAATTGGAGGCTAACACAACTGATTCTTCAGGCAACCAAATATTCAGATGAGACCATGACAGAGTCTTTCATGGGCTTTCCTCCCTAGAACCCACTCACATGGCGGTTCTTCCCAACTGGAATATACTCTCCTTCAAAACTTGGCGTTGTATTCTCAATAGTGCCTATGAACATGAACGGCAGGCACTAAAGGAATGTTGGCCAGAAATAAGGAAAGAAGGAAAAAAGAAAGAAGGAAGAAAAGGAAGGCAGGGAGGGAGGATACAAAGGAAGAAAAGTGATTATAAACAGACAATAACAAGGAAATGTGAAAATTGTAATGATATTTTAATGCAACAGGATGCTATAGACATGTCAACTCAAAGAAGGAATGTCAGTGTTTATTCCTAACACGAAATTCCTAAATTCTGAAAAATTACTAACACCCCATTCTTTCTTCCTTTTTTGCATTTATTTTCTCTTTTATTTATATTTTATAGTGTATATTTAAGGTGTACTACATGATTTTTTGATATATATATCAGTATATTACTATGTTATTATTGTGAAACGATTGCTATAGTCAAGAAAATTAACATATCCATCATCTCACATAGATTGTGTGTGTGTTAAGAACACCTAAAATCTACTGTCTTAAATTTCCAGTATAAAATATTATTAATATTAACGACAGTCTTCATGTTCTACATTAGATCTCTAGACCTATGCATTGTACGTAATTGCAACTTTGTACTCTTTAATCAATATCTCATCACCCCACACCTCAGCCCTGATAACTCTGTTTTCAACCATGTTTAGCTTCCAGATATACATGAGATCATGCAGTATTTTTTTGTTCTATGTCTGCTTATTTTATTTAGCATAATGTTCTCCAATTTCATGCATATTATTACAAGTGGTAGGATTTCCTTCTTTTTTAAAGCTGAATAATATTCCATTGTATTTCCTCAACATTGCCTCTCTCTTTCTTTCTAGAGTCATTGGACCTTTCATTATCTTTTTCAAATTTCAATCTGTCTTTTATATTCTTCCCATCTTTTTTGTCTAGGCACCCGAGGATAGCACTTTAAGTAATTTTCTCATATTTATCCACCAGTTCATTAATTCTTCTCCTCTGTTGAATTGGCTGTTTAAACGATCAGTTGAAATTTTTTATGATTATTTCAATGATGATATTTTCCATTTTTGTTTCTATTTAGTTATTTTATTATGCACCCTGGTGTTCTTTTCATTTTAATAATTTTAACAATGTTTTTACTCCATGGGCTATCCAACAGTCCACTCTCTGAAGTCTGGGGAATCTGATTCTGCTGGGATTTTTGGTGAATCTGCACTTTCTTGGTCTCCTTTCCTTGAATACAAGTTCCTTTGGGGGAATTTTTCTTCTTCTTTGCTATTTTCTCAGAGTCTGGACCAATTGCTGGCACACAAATGCTCTTGATAAATATTTGTTGAAATATTACATATTGGATTGTTTCTTTGTGGATTTTATAATTTTGTTCTATGAAGTCATGTTCCCCTGAATTTTGTATGTGGGTCTCTTGGGTGGCCTAGTGAAGGGCGTGCTTTGTGTTTGTTTTTGCCAGGCACCCCAGGGTATCACTAGCCCAGGAGCACAATATGATTTAATTTATTAGCTTAAGGGGATGGTATGGATTTAATACTCAAACACCCATGACAGCAGAACTGTATAGTGTCCAGGTCAAGATAGATGAGCTTCTTAATCAACCTCTGGTGTAAGTAGGTATACACAGACACGTAAGTGTGTGTATATATGTACACACACATATGTATAATATGATATATAATATGCCATTTAATTGTAGACAAAGCCACTTGAGGGTCTTGGCTTTCTGTTTGGTTCTTGGCTTTCTGTATGGCATCCAACCCCAATGTCTCTCCCTGTTGAGACCCCAAATCAACTCTTCTTTCTTCTCCATTCCAGACTGAGAGCTCATGCCCACACCTGTCACCCTGTTTTTTAATTCTTTCTCTATTATTTTGGTCTGACTTTCTTTCTTAAGAGCTCACCTATGTTTATTGGGCATTTGTCTTTCTTCTTTTGAGAAGCTTCTGTGTATTTTGCCCACTTTTTAATAGGGTTGGGGTTTTTTCTTGCTTATGTGTTTGAGTTCTCTGTAAATTTTGAATGTTAGCCCTTTTTTAGATGTATGGCTTGCGAATATTTTCCTCCATTCTGTAGGTTGTCTGTTTGTTCTGTTGATTGTTTCCTTAGTGGTGCAGAAGCTTTTTAGTTTAATGAAGTCCCATTTATTAATTTTTGTAGTTGCCATGATTGCCATTGGCGTCTTAGTTATAAATTCTTTGCCTAGGCCAATATCTAGAAGAATTTTTCCTACAATTTCCTCTAGAATTCTTATGGTTTCACGCCTTAAATTTAAGTCTTTTATCCATCTTGAATTAATTGTTGTGAGTGGTGACAGACAGGGGTCCTGTTTCATTTTTCTGCATGTGGCTGTCCAATTTTCCCAGCACCATTTAGGGATTCTTTGCCCCAGTGTATGTTGTTGTCTGCTTTGTCAAAGATCAGTTGGTTGTAGGTAGATGATTATATATCCGGTTCTCGCTTCTGTTCTATGGGTCTATGTCTCTATTTTTGTACCAATGTCACTAATCATCAGGGAAATGCAAGTTAAAACCACAATGAGATACCACCTTTTCTCAGTTAGAATGGCTCTTATTAAAAAGTCCAAAAACAATAGAAGCTGGCATGGATGCAGAGAGAAAGGAATACTTATACACTGTTGGTGGGACTGCAAATTAGTACAACCCCTGTGAAAAACAGAATGGAGGGTCCTCAAAGAATGAAAAGGAAAAGAAGACTTTTCGTCAAAGAGACACCTGAACTTGAATGTTTATTGCAGCACAATTCACAATTGAAAAGATGTGGAATCAACCCAAGTGCCCATCAATACATGAGTGGATTAATAAAATATGGTATATGTATATAATGGAGTACCACTCAGCCATATAAAAAGATGAATTAATACATTTTACAGCAATCTGGATAGAATTGGAGACCATTCTCCTAAGTGAAGTATCTCAAGAATGGAAAAGCAAACACCATATGTACTCACTATTAAATTGGAACTAACCGGTGAGCACACATGTGCACAGAGGGAAGTAAAACTCAGTGGAAATCAAGCAGGGGGAGGGGGGAAAAGGGGAGGGACAACAACCCATCTAATGGGTACAATGAACAGTATTTGGGTGATGGGCACACCTGTAGCCGGGACCCAAGCATTACAAAAGTGATCCATGTAACCTACAACATTTGTACCCAGTTAATATTTTGAAAAAAAAATAAATAAATAAAATAAAATTCTAAATATTGAAAAAAAGAGTTCAACTATATGTTTAAAGACTACTTATTACACTATATTCAGTGTGTATGAATGGTATACAATAAGAGGGATGTAGGTTATCTACTGTGTTATATGGCTAGACATATAACTCTCTTTGCTCAAGTCTTTGTCATTGGAAATTATTAGTGTGCTTAAAGTTTCATTTTATCAAAGTTATACACAGTAGCCTTTTAGAGAAAAGAGAATGCCCATGCCCCCATACCTTCCTATCCTGAATTGCTGCTCTCCAAAGGCAATAATTTCATCCATTTTAGATGTTTCTTCTGGCATTTATCTCTGTATTTCTAAGCATATGTATTTCTGCTATAATGTCAAATATATTAACGAAAAAGCTGAAGGTTAGGGGAATTGAGGCCTAAAAATAACAGATTTATGAGAAAGCTAGGGTTGGGAGCAGACCACTGAGAACTTATGGAACTTTGAAATGTGGAGCATCAACAAAAACAGTAACAAGCCTAGTAAAAAGAATCACACAAATAAATCTCCAGGGTCATTTTTAATCAGCATTGCAGTTTCTGGATCCTTTCCAGCTTGACTCCCTAGAGCTCCTACTCTCTTTTTCAAAATGTTAAGGCTTGAGGGCACCTGATTCTAATAGAGACTGATTTCATCAAAATTAAAAATCTTTCTCAAGGTGTAAATTTTGTCTCCAATCTTTTCTTAATACAGATAGAGATGTCTCTGCAGCTTCTCCATCAATACCGCCTCAACTTCCCCTTATACCTTAGGCGAATGCAAACTGTGATGATTCTTAACGCTAATAAAATATCACAACTTTCTCAAAGAAAGGCATTTAAATAGGATTTTCCAGCTTTTTTTTTCTTAAGGTCCTCATATGTTGCTGATGCTTTTCTCTTAACATTTGAGAAAGTTTGCCTTTGATACCTTCAAAATAGCTACCAAAAGAACTCACCCATGAACCAAGAAGATGTCTACACATATGCACAGAAAACACATACAAAGCGATTCTCTTTTAAGAAACACATGTTGTAGCACAACAGACTGGCCACAGTTTTTTTTTTTTTTTGGCTTTTAATATTGTCTGTTGATATCCTACTGTGGGAGATGAAATACTATGCCCCGCCTCAACTCCTAAACATAAACCTAAACCTAAACACAAACCTCCTAAACATACCTCCATCACCTTCAGCCACTCAATGTAGTTTTAGCAGCTGTTTTGGATAAACCAGTGTTCAGCATTTACAGTATTGTGCTCACGTAAATTTGATCTTTCATTGAGCTATGCGGTGCTTTGGTTATGCTTCCTCTCCAGATAGCTCACTTTTCCAGAACTGAAGATTTTCTTTGTTTCTTTATTTGCTTTTTGAACAAAAATAAACTATTAATTCAACACCTAACATTGTGACAGACTGTAAAACCTTTCAGAGTACAGTCAAACCAGATAAGAGTCAAACTAGTAACCTCAATAGTGTTTATTAACCTGCCAGACTCCTGTTTGTTTTCCTTTCTCGTGAGTTCTCCTGCTCGCATAGTCAGTCACTCCGCTGCAGTCCGGGCTATTGCCTTGACACCTGCTGCAGAGTCCTCTTTTTGGTTTTCCCTCGCTGTGCTCCTGGGATTCCCTCCGCCTCTTTTCTGTGTGGCTGTCTTATTTTCTTGGGACTTTTGACTCCTCCTTTTTTGGTTTACTCTCTTCATTGGATGCATTAAAAAAAAAATTCTGAGAGCTTAATTGCTTGAGACCTTGGATACTTCTTAAAAAATTTCTTCTAAATCATACCTAAATGATTAAACCCATTGGACTATTGCTTCTGAATGTTGCTTTAGAGACGTCCGACGCCGTTCCGACTCCTGATCCTTTGTATGTGCCCCCTACATTCTTTCTGAAAACTTTTAGGTTATTGTCCAAATCCCCTGTCTTCTGAAAATTCACAATGATGTGCCTTATTGTGGATTCTTTTTCATTGTTTTGGGTTTGTGGTAAGCTCTTTTCAGTATTAAAATACACACCATTTAATTTTAGTAAATTTCTTATTTTCCCTTTAAACAACTTTCTCCTTTCATTTTTCTCTGCTTTCTCTTTCTAGAACACATTAATCACGTGTGGAACCTCATGTGATCCTCTAAATTTCTAATCTTTTCTCTATCATTGTCCATTTCGTTATCTTTCTGTCATGCTTTTGGAAAATTTTCTAGCCATTTTATTGAATTTTTTGGTTGCTGTTTTCTATAGAATTTTTCTCTACACATTTATATTTTTACAGCTTCCTGATATTGTTTCATATGCAATATCCTATTTTATAAATCTATGAATCTAAATTATGAAATTTGCTGATTCTTGCATATTTCTGCTTTGATCAAATTCATTTTTTTAAAAACTGTTTTTAATGATGACATCATTCTTTGATGTTAAAATCTTCCCTCAAATGTCTGCTGCCTCTTGTTCATGTTTAGGTTGAAACTATAAAAACCTGATGGAAAGTTCTCCTCGTCTGTGGCTATGGTTGACTGGAACACTCTGCAGCCAGTTGATCTTACCACTGCCCTCCAAATGGTGGCAGCTACAGAAATTTTACCTTCTGTTGTTCTATTTCTTTAACCAAGAACCCTCGAGTCTACTGCCAGGGTGACAGAAGCCTGGCTGCCAGCGCTCTCTGAGAAGAGCAAGGACAGGGGACTGCACATCTGACTTCTTTTTTGTTGACTTTCCTATAATCCCCTTATTTCCTTCTGGTACCTCACTCCTGCATTTGGCTGTGCCTAATATCCTCTCCTCCAAAGACAATTTCTCTCTTCTCCTGCCAGTCGCTCACTCTACTTGTCAGCAGGTGAACTGGGGGAGTGCCCTGATCCTTATATAGTCTTTCAAGCAGTCTTCCTGTTTCATCCCTACCAAAAGTCCCACCACTAAAGGCACCCCTGGGAGCCTCCAGTTTATGAATCATTTCATTCAGGCTTTAGCTTGTTTCTTATTGAGTCTCTCCTCCCTTCTCCCTGACCTCCGTTCTCTTGCATTATGCTTCAGTTTTCTCTGCTTTGCCAAGTCAACTACCACCAACCCATCTGAATGGCCACTTCAAATTTTTTTAACGTCCCTCCACTGACGCTGCCTCCTATTGTGTCCTCTTTTAACTTGAGATTTACACTCCTCTGCCATCATTTATTACAGCTTCTGGAGAGAGTAAGTATGATTTTATATGTTGAATTTATCCTGTTTAACTTGAAGTCTTGCTTTGCATCTTGAATGATGAGCATGAGAGAATCAGAAAAACAGAAATTGATCATGAAAAGGAATTGCACGTGAAGACAAGGGACAGGGAAATGGCAAATGGCAGTGGTAAGAGATGTCAGCACTGAGAATATGGCAATAAGAGATGGAAACTTAATGTAACTCTTACCCGTCTGACATTTGGGTAGAATTAATATTTATGCAACGGTCATATGACTTGTCTTCAGCTCTCCATATAAAATCTTTTGGGACTCCATGTCTTAAATAGCTCCATACTCCCCACCACTCCTCAGGGTATATATAGACCTGCTCTTTTCCCTTTAAGCTGAGAGATGTATCTCAGCTCCTGTACAAGGGTAGGTTCCACACAAACTTGCCATATTCATAGGAGTTATTATTTAACCCTCTCCGCCCCACACCCCACATCCCATCTTGCTTCTAATCCCCCTGGCACCATCATTTTGTACCTACCCACCCGGCTTGTCCCTCTGGAGCTATTTTTTCCTTTCTGTCAAATTTCTTTTGACAAAATGTTTGATTTCCTTTGTTGGCTTCACATGTTGGTTTTACAAATATATAAAACACCCTTCTACTCAGAGACACCATTACCAGTAATGCCTTCTCTGGGCATGTACCAGCACTGTGGATGGGAACCAGTACCTGAAGATCCTTGATTGTGGCTTTCTAATGTTTGTACCCTTTGACAACTTTGGGAAGAATTTTCTCCCCACTGGCCATCATAATTGCCAATATAGCAACTTTGTGCCAATTAGACAACAGCCCTACTTCCTCAAATCATTTTATTCCAATCTTTCTAAAAATTGCATTACAACTTTGCACATCAACAATGCGTTATGAGGTGAATGACTCCCCCAGAAGTTGTGCAATGCACAACTGGTGTTGTAAGCAGCGACCCAACCCCACCCCAGTTAATGGCTCTTCTTAGACTCCACAAACAGAGTGTGACTTTTCTATCTTCCAGTTTCCTTCTATGGAAGAGCTTAGGACAAGGGTGGACTGAAGTAGATTTTCTGTTTGTTTGTGCTGATTATAGCCAGGGACCCAGCATGAGCATAAGACACCTCATTTACTTTTATCTTAAAGGGGGTTCAGTGTTTAACTCACTGGGGCCAGGCTAATGGCTTTAAAAGTCCTAAATACTGTAATATGAGGCATCCACATTTCTCATGTGTAATTTAAACAAAAGTCATATTAAACTGTAAAGTAAGTATAAGAAAGTCCAGAAAAAACCCTTCTTCAGATTATGGCATGAAAACTGCTATTTAAAAAAATATATAATTTATCAATTATTATATTCATATCCCTGTCCTTGCTCTTCTTCCTGAAAATACACCCTGGTGACCAGAGTGGTCAAGGTCAGCTTGTACCTTTGGCTTCAATCTTCTCCCCAGAGGGGCTCTGTCCTTTCTCCCAATTTGTAGGCTTTCATTCTACTTGGGTAAAATTATCAGATTTTTCCCCCTAGGGTCACAGCTCAGAACTTGAGAGTAAACTGCCTCATTCTTTCCTCTTCTTCCACTTCCCACCAGCCACCAAGGTCTAGGAGGAATATTTTTTTTAATACTCCTTGAATATTTTATTTATTTTATATTATAGTTACTTCATTTTTTAAAAATTTTTCTAACATTTATTAAGTGTCTAAAATATACTAGGTTCCATATGGGTTGTTTTATATTTATTTTATCACCTAGTCTTGAAAACTACCCCACAAAATAGAGATGAAACAACGGAGGTTTCCTCTAAAGTATTCATAAGTAATAAAAGTCAAATACCTTTCACAATGTTCCCAGGGCTAGTGAATGTAATTCTTGAACCCTGGTCTGTCTGGTTCCATTGCATTAAAATTAGACCTTTTTAAAGCCTAAGTTTGCTCACTTATAAAATGAGAAGCATGAATTAGATTGTAGTAAGTCTTGATGATCATATAATCTATAACAAAAACAGTGGCATTTATTGTCACTATAACTTTTTTATACATTCCCTCTTTCACAAGAACACTTCCTGAAAGATAATAATATCCCTATTTTGCAGAAGAAAAAGCAGAGTTTATTTTTGAGGCCCCCTCTAAACCCAAAGATTCCTAATTTATTTTAATAAGTCTAAAATGAATGCTATAGAATCTGTAGGATACTATAGAACATGTCGGATGTAAATCCTACAGACGGTTAAGAAAGGGTGAGACTGATGATGGCTGTGAAGGCTTTTAAGGAGAGGAGACTGGAAACAGGAAGGAGCAGCAATACTTTTATGCATAAGCATGCATTGTCCAGGACATAAAGACAAGATTTCCTAACACCAGTGTCTGTACAGAGCTAATTAATGTATACTCAGGGAAAAGGGTTCTCAAAAATTAACATAATTTTTAAATTATCTCACTATTGAGCTATGTTCTTCAAGCCGATATCTCTCCATGTTCAGGTGTGTTTTAAAGGAATTCAGTGCACGCAACTTTTAATGCCAAATCCTTCCTAGACACTTTCTGCTAGTTCCATATTCGTGCATACCTTGTGATTCATTTCACAATTAGTCTAGTGGGTAATGATACCATCTGAAAGTGCTGATATGAAACATGAAATTTCTTTTTGAAATGCCTCATCAGGTGGTTAGGACAAATCTACAGGGAAGAAATTAATTATCTCTGCAGCCCATGACACTTAAAAAGAAACCCCACAACTTCAGGAACAGTATTTAATTCCTTTTCTTGGTAAATCATGGGAAATCCTGAAAGAGTAGTAAACTAACTGAGTTGGATGGCAGGAAACTCTTCTATACATGATTTTTTTTTCTAGTAACACCCACATCATTCTACCCTTCTGCAAGTTCTCCCATGAATTGTTTTTTTGTAGATTGTAGCCTTTGAAGGGGTTTTAACCATTACCCTCAACACACATACATGCATGAACACCCTATCTTAAGAAAATATTAAAATAAAATGCAATTAACAGGGCAGAGCATATCATAAACATGCTAGATTACCAAATGAAAATAGATTCTGTAATTATCCATTCTTCTCAAATTTCTCAAAATAGGATAAAGGAGTCATTCTAATCTCAGCAGCTAAATAGGGAAAGCCACTTGTTGGATCATGGCATAGTATTATTTCTGTGTATCTAAGGACTCTTGGTGCATTCTCAGCTGGGTGTGGTCTCCTTGCCTTAGTTTAAAATTTTCATCATCATTCTTGTCCTCAGAGTAAGTAAGAAAATGCTCCTTGTATGTACTTATGTGGAACCTTACTTTCTTCCTCCTTGGCATGCTTTCGTCTTCAGCCTCTCCATGCCTTTTTACCTTCAGTGACTGAAGAGTCAAGTCTGCTGTCTTTCAGGGACCTTCTTCACAACCAGTCACTCATCTATTGCCTCTCATATTTCCTGAGTTGTCTTGATCTCCTGTGGGATGGAGCTGTCCTCCCCTGCGTAAGTTCTGCAAAATGGACGAATACTCTGTATTAGTTTGCTCGGATGCCATAACAAAATACCAGAGACTGGGTAGCTTAAACAACAGAAATTTATTTCCTCACAGTTCTGGAGGCTGGAAGTCCAAGATAAAATTATTGGCAGGGTTGGTTTCTTCTGAGGCCTCTCTCCTGGGCTTGCAGATGGCTGTCTGTCTTCTTGTTGTGTTCCTCTATGTGTGTCTGTGTCCTAATTGCCTCTTTTTATAAGGCCACTAGTAGTACTGGATTAGGGCTCTACCATAAGGCCTCATTTTACCCTAATCCCCTCTTTCAGGGCCCTGTCTCCAAACACAGTCACATTCTGAGGTACTGGGGATTAGGGCTTCAGCACATGAATTTTGGGGGGATACAGCTCTGCCCATGACACTTTGGTAATGCTATGGTCTTGAAGATTCAAAATGTACAGTAATACACTAGAGGCTGATCAGTCTTGTAGCAAAAATATTATTTAGCTTTGTGTTTAATAAACTTATTTGACATTTTTTCATGTAACATCTATTACAATTTCATGGGAAAATGTTATAAGGAACAGACTTTAAGCAATACTGCCAGCCTGTCCAGACATGCTAGACTAAGGTCACTTGGAGTCATGGTATGTCCATTCTGACTCTCTATTGGAAAGTTAGTTTCACAAAGTTTTAGAACAACCAAAAACTCTAAGATACCATCTTTGAAAAGTAAAGTGAATATGAGCACATCACCAAATGACATCTTGTGAAAATGGCTGTAAAACCCAATGTGCATTTTTATCCTGGTGTCTTTTCAGACATTTCTCTTTGTTTCATAGCCATGTCTCATCTGCCAGCAAATTCTGAATCTGAGCACTTTTTTACTACTACCCTTGTTCCCATGCTGGTCCACATCATCCTAACTGCTGTCTCTGTTTCCACACTGGCACATCTTCTTGTTTTCATCCAAGCCACCAGAGCATTCCTGCGAACATCAGTCAGATCCTGTCACTCCCTGTGCACACATTCTGTGCATTCATTTCTCACCTGCAGTAGAAGCCAAAGTTCTTACAGTGGTTCCAGTGGTCCTAAGCTCTCCAGCCATTGTGACTTCTCTGCCCTCAGCCACTACCACTGTCCTGCCTGTTCCTTCAACCCAGCTAGCTGGGCTCCTCTCTGCCCCTTAAACATCAGGCACACACCCACCTCAGGGCCTTTGCATGTGCTTTCTCACCACCAGGAACACTGTTTCCCAGAAACCTGCCCACCTTACTCCCTCACTTCTTATAGGTATTTTCTTAAATGCCACCTCCTCAATGAGGCCTTTTGGGACAGCTGTCTTTAAAATCTCAACCTCCAGCACATCCTGTCTCCTTTTCCTGAATTATTTGTCTCAATATAAGCTCAAGAAGGCATGTATGTTTTGTTCATTGCTATCTTCCCATTACCTAGAACATTGACCAGCACATAGTTGGTGCTCAATAAATACTTTTTTGAGTGAACAGATTAATTTAGTTTGGATTACAAACCTTTCCATTCTATTACCCTGCATGTCATCTGTCCATTCACTTATTCTTTTGTAGCAAGTGAGTGTCTAGTATGTATTTGATACTCTAGTTCTCTATACTCTGGGAAGTGAAAAAGATATAATCCTGAATGGAGTTTACTTGCTAAGTAAATTGAAATACATAGGGCATTTTTAGTGTTTCTTTGTAAATTTCTCATTTCCCTAACAACAGCAATAATTGTTTTCAAATAAAATTACAGCCAATATTGATAGGGTGTAACCTTCTTGCCATGCAATTTGCTGAGCACCTTATATGCATTTTCTGATTTAATGCTCTAATAACCCTATGAAATATGCAACATTGTCACCACCACTTAATAGATGGGAAAGCAGAGGCCTAGAAATATAGTAATTTCCCCCATAGTGTCTTAACCCATAAGTGATAGAGCCCAGATTGAAATCAGATGATCCCAGTCAAAAATGAAAATACTTCCTTTGCCTGCCCTTCACTTGCATTCTGGATATTTCTGAAATATATATTAATATCAACTGCTCCCAAATGTTCAATCAGAAATATCTTTTTTCAGCTCTTATTATTTTCCTATCCAAACAAGAGGGACAGGACATTGACCTCCTTGGCTTTGTGTTATACACTGAGGGAGTCAGACAATTAAACTTTAAAAAAAAAAAAAACAACAAATAAACAGATGAATAAATGATTACATAAGAAACTGAAATTGAGTAAAATTATGGAGAGTAATCCATAGGCAACTTGCGATTGGGTGGTCCAGAAAGTTTCTCTGAGAAGGGGACATTTAATTTGACATCTGAAGACCAAAAGGAGCACACCATGTGATTCCAGAAAGGACTTCCCAAGCAAAAGGAAGAGCTGGTGTAGAGGTCCCAATGCAGAAATGAACTTGACCTGCCTTGATGTCAGGGTGAGGCCAGTGTAGCTGGAAGGCATGGCAGTGAGGAATGATGGTGGGCAGGCAGGCAGGGGCCACACGATGCAGACCTTTGTGAGGACAAGCAAGGAGTTTGGATTTCATTCCAAGGCTCGATCATGGATTTTAGAGGACAGGAGTAGGAGCGGAAGAGCAGCTTGGAGACAACTGCAGTAACCCATAAGGGAGATAAGCGGGGCTTGGTCCGGAGCAGAAGCAGCGGGGATGGAGTAAGAGAAGGCTATGCTTTAGAAGGCAATCTGTGGGACTTGCTGAAAGAACGCAAGCTGGGGCTGAGAGAGATGAGGAGCAATCAGGAGCAGCTCCTAGGATTGAGGCTTGGACTGTCCGGGGGACTCACAGCACCATTCCTGTGGTGGGCAAGACTGAGGCAGGTGAAGGTTTGGGGCCGGTGGGAAGAAATGCAGAGTTCAGTTTGGGGCTTGGTGGATGAAAGATACACACTGGCCGGCTGTGTAGAATATTTTCCATTTGACCCTCCCTGTGGCTGTCCTCTCTTTTCCATCAGGCCCTGCAGCCTGGGAGGGTGACCATGGTATCCATGGGCCTCCTTTCCCTCTGCCTTCCAGTTGTTTTGTCCACTAGAAAGTGCCAAAATATCAGAAAGTGGAAGGTGAGCAAAAGCAGAGTGTGAATCACCCAGGCACCTTGCCTGCGTGGCCTTCAAGGGTTAACTGCGTTCCTCTTCCGAAGGCAGAAGCTCCTGGCTGGTGGTCCTGCCTTGGGCTACCCTCTCCAGACGCTGTAGCCCCCTGTCTTATCCTCTTGTCCTTTCAGGTCTAGGGGCATAGTGCTCCCCTTACTGCTAGCTCAGGGTGTAGCCTCGTCCCTGGTTGTTTTTCCTGAACTCTGTCTATGACTTTGTAAGTATAGTCCTTTTATTTAAAAATGTGCTCAAACTACCTAGATTTTAAATTGTTTGATTGGCCTGTGCCATCTCTTTACTGCCAGGCCCCTGAGTAATACAAGAGTGAACTGGAAAAGCCAATAGATGCTCAGAGAGAGAAGTGGGGAGTCATACTGGTGCAGGGAGTGAAGGCTGGAGTTCAAAGTTTGAGGGTCCTTAGTTCATAAATGGCACTGCAGGTCATGACATTGTGTTGGCTCCCCCAGGAAAACTTTCCTGAACCCTTCAGAGCTGCTCTTAACAGAGCTCCCTGCATTCTCACCAGACAGGCAATGAGCATGCTGGCATGCTCCCTCCCCTGCTTCCTCTAACAAAGGCAGTGACAAGCTATTAGCATGTTGCCCTCCCATACTCCTATCTCAAGCCATGTTTTGCCAAAGTCATTATCCCTTTGATTTGCTCTGCAGGATGCTTGCTCATAAACAAGCAGCACCCACAAGTGGGAAAGAGCCCTGCTTTCCTCTGCTTTCTCTTTCAAAACGTACTTTCTCTTCTTGAGAGTGATGGTTGTATTGACAAATCTTCTGTAAGGGATGAAGAGTGCGCATCAGAGTCATCAAGGATTCCATTAAAGCTCCACTGGTGAGGTCAGTTGATGATGGATTTGGTTGGTTTCAACAGACCAAGTATTCAGATTCAGGTACAAGCTGGCAGACAGGCAATTAATGTTTCAAACAGAGGTGTTTTGTGTATTAATAACACACTGCACATAAAAAGCACCTAAAAATCCTCAGCGTTCCATTGAAAAGAGAAAGGCTGAGAGCTGATTTCCAAAGGGTGAAAGTAGCTTCTGGGGGCTCCAGATTAATTACATGCAATCTATCTTTCTAATTGCCACAGGAAGTGGTAGCTGCTATTATTTAATTAGAGCTGTTGTTATTTAATTTCTTTTATATTCTAAAGAGCAATTAAGGGAAGGAGGAGCGGCAGCCTTTAACTTTTTTAAGCTTTCTCTGGGCTTCCCACAACCCAATTCTATATAGTTTTCAAGGCATAATTTATACCTGGCCTCCTCCAGGATGGATACCTAGATTCTTACAGCAGATGCAAACTATTCCCTCTTCTCTGAGTTCCTGTAGAACTTCTTAGAACCACACCATCCAGTCCAGGATTTTCAACATGTTGCCTTCTCCTTGAAATCACAGGGTTCCTTGGACCCACAGTTTAAAACCACCAGTGTAGACCTTGCTTGGATTCTAAGCTGGAAATTTCAACTTTGTGCTCCAAAGATTACCTCTGAATGCATCTTTTCTCTTTGAAAGCTGCAAAACTCTTTCTTATGGTTTTTATAATCCCCAAATTACCTCCCCTTTTGATACCTAGGAAATTCAGAATTCTGAAAGTCAGAAAGTAACAGAAATCTCAGAGGTTTTCTAGCCCAAATCCTTCACTTTCCTGATGTGGAAACAGAAGCAAAGGACAGAAAGCAAAAAATGACCAGCCCAGAGTTACTAAGCTGAGTAACAGAGGCTGGATTCCAGAATCAACATCTCCTCATTCCCAAACTCAGGTTCCTTCTTCTACCCCAAGAAGGGGTTGACAAAGTAGTGCTTGACAAAATGTAGATTAGTGCTTCTCACACTTTAAACAGTCACGCGGCTCTCGGAGGGATCGTGTCAAAATGTAGATTCTCATTCAGCAGGTTCCAGTGAAGCCCCAGGTTCAACATTTTTAACAAGCTCCCAGGTGATGCTGATACCACTGGTCACAGAGCACTATGGGAGTAGCGAAGATTTAGAAAAGGCTCAGTGCAGATTAGAATGTGACTCCTAGAGGGGGCAATTGTCCATTTTTGTACTTCTTTCCAGAATCCCTTCCTGTATCTTCTGACACTAGCACCTGGTTTTCATCAGGCCAGCCCCTCCTCCCCTACCACATACTGTAGATCGAGGGCCCTGAAGTCCATTCAATTCAGTCCTTCCCTATGCCCCAGGTACGAGCTTGTGGGCCAGGTGTGGCTTGTAAACTACATGTGGGTTTATAAACCAGGTGTGGGCTTATAAGCCAGGTGTGGACTTGTAAACCAGGAGTGGGCTTGTAAGCCAGGTGTGGGCTTATGGGCCAGGTGTGGCTTGTGAACCAGGTATGGCTTGTAAGCCAGGTGTGGCTTTTAAGAGAGTTGTGGGCTTATAAACCAGTTGTAGGTTTGTGGGCCAGGTGTGGCTTGTGGGCCAGGTGTAGGCTTGTGGTCCAGGTGTGGGCTTGTAGGCCAGGTATAGGCTTGTGGGCCAGGTGTGGGCTTGTGGGCCAGGCCTGGCCAATCAGCAATCAGCACATTCTACCTCCCTGGCCATATGGGTTATACGATTATAGCAATGGTCCCATGACACAAGCCACATAGATCAGAGGCATTCCAAAGCTTGTTAGTATTACTGAGGAACATACAATGTTTTCTCACTGGACTCACAGAGCGCCACAGCAGCCATGACATTCTTTAAAAACGTATGCTTAAGAGGGAATTCAGAATTTAGGAATGTAGGTCTGGAGAGGGAGGAAGTGCCTGCACCCTGATGACACCATTCAATATCTGGATCTAGTGGGACCAGAAGCTAGGTCAATCATCTGGACCTTTCTATTTCATAAGCCAATAAAATCCCTACTTTTTCTTGAGTTGAGCTTCTGTCGCTTGCAGCCAGAAGAGTCTTAGTTAGTATAGTTCTGGTAAGGAAGGATTAGGAAAGTATAACTTATAAGAAGTAAAACCCTTTAGAGAAACGGAAATTGGTTAACAAGCTACCCAGAAACTTCTGGACTCCTAGAAGTTGAAGATACCTAGGCCTCATGGAAAACCTCACTCAACTCCAGCTATTTGCCCAGGCTGGGGAAAACCAAGGCTTTAGGCTCCCTCCTCCCTGAGCTCTCTGTGTCCTTATTCTAAGAGGCTGAGTCCCAGAGAAGCTTTCCTGCCCGTGCGCCCTACATAGAAGGTGCGTCACTTTGCACTTCTGTACATTCTTTTCACCTCATCATCAGGCACACTTGCGTTCAAAGCCTGTCCTTGCCTCTTGCTGTGTGCATGACCTGGATCTCAAGTTGGAGCCAGGATCTCTACTGCCAACCATCGGAAACCCCGACTCTACACATCATCGCCTTAGCCCAGAACATCAGGACTCCACTCTCAGTGTGCTCAGTTGCAAGTTCAGCCAACTCAAAATTAATGCTGTGAGTGGAGTAAAAGTATGCAGATCAGGAGGCTATAAAAATATGTTTCTCCACAGGGAGCTCTGATAATTTTAGCTGGCAATCTCTTCTCGGAGTCAGCTAGAACCTCTGCTTGGAGTGTGAGTGGCTGCTGTCAGCTGGGGCCCCTCCCGATGCATTGGTGCTTGCTAGTCCTTCAACATGGGAGACGTCAAGCAGGATGTGAGAAAACAATGAACATCTGTTGGAAAAATGCAGGGGGCATCCCGCTAACCTTTAGCTAACACGCACAGGGCGATGTGGCCACTGTCTATTCTTCAACCTACTTCACTGTCTGGGTAGTCTCTAAACATTGTGCCCCTAAAGGCAATGAGGGGTAGAAGCCTGGGAAAATAAGCCCCACGGGAACTTCATTTGCCCTCCCCTGTTTCTTTGTTTTGTTTTGGGAAGATGACTTACCAGGATGTACCCTAAGTGCTAAAGGGGCAGTGGTTTGCTGAGCACCAACATCCTGCACAGTGACACTTCCCAGGTTTGCAGCACTTCTCATTCAGAAATGCGTCTTAAGTCCAACCCAGTGCATAAACCCTAAGAGCATCATCTCGGCTTCTATTCCCCAGGGTCACCTCTGAAGAAAAATGTGGTGTGCATGGTGAAAGAACCTCACAGATAGATATTTTAAGATGAAGGGAAAACCAGAGGGAGCAATAAGAAGCAACGCAGGAAGGTAGACAGAGAATGGATGAGGAAACCAGAGACCCGCCCCTGGTTCTATTAATCTTACATTCTTAATCTTAATCTCTCTGGGTCTCAGTGTCTATGCTTACACATTGCAGGCATTAGACAAGAAGATCCTTCCATATACGAACTTTTCTCCCCATGGATTGAATTTGTGATTTAGTATTGGGATAGATGAAATGGTTCAAAGATGAGACACAAGATTGGCCTTTGAGGGGCTAAAACTCTGGTGATATAAAACCAACTAAGAAAAAATGAGTTAAAATACAGCAGATAACTCTAATTAAATCTGAAACTATATGCTGTCAGTGAATTCAGGTTATAAAAAAGGCAAGTATCATTCTAGGCAGGTGGGTGTCTAGAAGATCTCCTGGAAGAGTGGATATTTGAGCTGGGCCTTGAAAGATGAGTCAAATATGAAATATCCTATGTTATTTACTTGTTTTCAGATAATTCCCACTCATCCCTGGACTCAGGGCACAAGCGCGTGGTGATATGGAAAAGTGTGGCATTCAGCCCGATTTCTATCTTTGTGAGCTTGGGTAGAAGGTTGATCCCCTGAGCCTGTGTCTTCATCTGCAAAATGGGATTAAAAGCATCAATCACAACCAGTTGGAGAATTTGATTAAATTATTTACATAATAATTATACTATTCCTCTGAGTGTGTGAAACAATGACTGACTCCTAATAGGCCCTTATAAAATTTTAAAGGAAAAAAAACCAGAAAGGAGAAATACTAGAGTAAATGTTTCAAGTTTCCAGCTTCCATGAACTTTGGACCATTCACTTTTCTATGTAACTTATGAGTCAATTCACATTCCTTGACTGTTTATCCATGTTAGATTTGGTGTTAGTCACTGGCTGAATCTTACAAGTTCATAACCATAAAGGAAAACTACATGCCAACTCCTCTTTCCCAAATCCAATATACAGGGAGAAGTGCAAAAACAGAGGTACTTCTACCATTGGAAATTATCAAGGATAAACTCTAAGAACTTCAGAAATGTTCTAAACTTGTGAATATCACTAGGGAAAATACCACTTCTCCCATAAATGATTGTGAAGATGACACAAATATTTTTGTCTCATAAGTTACCTCTAAAAAGGACTAAATTTGGTGCCACCCGATATCCTAACCAAGACACCTTTCTCTTTCAGACTTCTTTTTTGTTTTGCCTTTACCATCAGCAATAGAAGATGCCTTGCTTTTCTAAATCATTTTCAGAAAGGAAAGTTTAAATGCCTTTTGACAGGGTAGCAGGGACAGAAATAGGGTGAGTCAAGTGAAGCTGAGTTGTGCAAGTGTAAGGTCTGACCCTGCCTGTCTTTAAAAAAATGATATTTTGTTTAGCATGGTTTTTAAAATATTGCATTCAATATATCAAAATAACATATAAAGATTTTATTTATCTTATTACTGAGTATTGTGGAACTGCTAAAATTTCACTCCCAGGGCGAATGCCTCACTCGCCTCACCCTGGTCTTGCCCTGGAGGGTAGGTATGTGACTGTGAGTAGAGAAAGCAGAGCTGGATTCAGTAAAGACAGCAAGTGGTCAGTCGCACTCAGATACTAACAAACTGAGCAGATGCTGCACCAAGCACATTTCATACATCTCGTTTAACCTCTGCAATAATTCCTCAAGGAAACTATTCACCTCCATTTTAGAGATGAGGCACATAACAGACACTCAAAAATATGTTTCTAATAAATAATAACAGTAGTACTGTATAATTTTCCTTGAATGCCTACTATGTGTTGGGGACTACACTCAAAGCTTTATATCCATCCTCTAACAGTAACTTTAAGATCACCAGAAACTGATGTACCAGGTCAAGGTAATATAATGCAGAAATGGAGAAACTAGGATTTGAAACCAGACAGACTTGCTAGATAAAATATAGGATGTGCAATTAAATTTGAAGCTAAACAATATTTTCAGTATAAATATGTCCCGTGTTTGGAACATACATTTATTAAAATAAATATTTGTTATTTATCTGAAATTCAAATTTAACTGAGCACCCTATATTTTTATTCACTAAATCTAGCAAACTTAAACCCAGGACATATGAAAACAAGAATGTTCATGTTTAAACATCACATCCCCCTGAGATTCAGAGAGTCCAACCCCCTCAGGTCACACCCTGAGTAGGGGAAAATGTGTTTCTAAACCCAAGTTTACCTGACTCCAAACTTCCCGCTGCTAACCATTAAACAGATGCCCATACATCTTCCTTTGCCAAGACAGACATTGTTTGCTGTCTGTTGTCTCCTAACAATTACTGTTTCCCCTTTCACTCTCCAAAATTCCCCAGTTTTGTTCCATAACTTATATGGTTGCCTTCCCATTAAGTGCCTTACTTCTGCTTAATAACCACTTGCCATGCGTGAACCAAATGTATATCATCGCGAGATGACACCTTTCTGAGGTCACTGACATTAGGGGTCACTTACAGTAGTTCACATTATGATATCTACATACCTAAATGCCACAGCTCAGTATTCTTCTACTCTGGCTTCCTTTGTTGTGCCCGTCCATTAAATGGGGGAGCTGCGGTAGGTGATGTCCAATCATATCTCTGACATTTTGGTACCCATGTCTTGGCGGGGGAGTCGAACCTAATCCCATCCCACTCTGCCTCCTCCGGGAAGCCTTTTCCAGCCTATTTCCCAGGCTGATCCTATGCATCTCTTCTCTTCTCCCTGACCCTTCCTCTCACAGTTGTAACTGTCCTTCCCACACAGCTCTGCCTACAACTGTCTCCTCTAGGCGGTGAGTTTCCTGATGGTCGTGGCTCTCCCGGTTCACAGCTACGTTGTCCCAGTGCCGGAACATAGCAGTTACAATAAATGTCTGCAGGATGAATCAAAGTGTGACCGCATGGATACACAAAGAAGCCCCCCCCAGAAGACAAAGAATGCCTGGGAAAGTAGATAGGCATTAGGACCCCCTGGGGTCTCCGCATCTGCTCCTGATGCAGGCATCTGACTGAGCAACTTGCATCCAACTGAGCACTTGGTGGAAGCAGCTTAAAGGCATTATTCCTCCCTGGCCCGCATCACTGACTCCACATGGCCAATCTCCCAAGATCCACAAGGGGCTCCTCTGGGAACATCTCCCCTCACACTGAGCTAGAAACAGAAATGGTAAAACAGTCACAAACAAAATAGCAAACTTCTCTCCCCACTGCTGGCCACGTACTGTGACTCCTTCAGGATCAGCCTCTCAGAGAGAGCACGTCTGCCACATCTTGTCTCCCAGGTCTATAAACAAAGGGTGTTGGGTTCAGAAAGAGGCAACTTCTCCCGGGATAGGCCAGGATCCCATTCCCAAGGTAGCCAGGCCACTTCCCAGTGAGTCCCGTGCTCAGCAATCCAAGAGCCTAAATGGCCAGACCTATATCTAAAATAGTGCAGAAGCCCTTTCCTTTTCCTAATGATAGCCAACATGGGCTGTGTGTTCCAATGTGGCAGGTCCTATTTATTTTCCCTGTGTGTGTATGTGCTTTTAATAATGACATTTCATTTTCATAATGATTTTAAGTAGGTATGATTATTATAATCCCCATTTGACAGATGGACAAGCTGAGGCACAGAGAGATTAAGTGGCTGGTCCAAAGTCACCCAGTTAATTCAGGGCAGGATAGAGACTGATTCTAGCCAGGTTGACAATAGGACTGAGTCTATGCTGTACTTACTGCTAGTTTTGGACTTTCAGAAGCAGCCTTCTAATTGAAGCTTTCAATATGTAATCACCACAATGTTCTGTTGAGTTACTTACTAAAGCCCACTTTTCTAGATGAGAACATTGAGATTCAATGAAATTAAAGAAATTATACAAGGCCACACACCTAATTAGTGACAGAGTCAGAGTTCAAACCCAGAAACGTGTGACACCAAAGCTTGTGATCTGTGTGTGTGTGTCCAAGCTTTATAAACACATTAATCAATTCAACAAACTTATATCCCAACTCCCTATTTGTGAGCTAAGCGATATAATCAAAGATTATGCATGAGCCTTTTATATCTAACATTATCTGATTCAGTTATGAGTACTTACTCATTGAGCATCTGTTTTCTAGCATTGTGGGGAGAAATGAATAGGATTCCTGGCCTCTAGAGAACTAACCCATGTGAATATGTGAATGGCATCGTCATGCCATGTGATCCAAGTGAGGTGTAACCACAGAACCCAGGAACAGAGTCATGAAGGGAAGACAATGAAGGATTTATTCACTCAGCTATTTAAGAAATATCTGTTACAGCTGAGCACTTTGTGAGGCACTAGGAGTAAAACGGCAAACAAAACAGGTGCAGACCCTGCCCTCATGAATCCCACAACCTAGTGGGAGGCAGACCAGGAAAGGGGTGAGAATCCATTGTCAGGAGCATTCTACTAAGAGATCCACGTGAAGGCTTCCCGGAAAATAAAACCAGGCTTCCACAGTTCCTAAAATATGAATAATCAGGCCAGTGGTGAGGGTGCAGGGAGAGAAATGGTCAAGCAGTGTTCCAGGCCACAGGAACATCATGGCCTAAACCCCAGGGAGAAACATCAAAAGCCAAGGCTGGAGAGGTCAGCAGAGGCGAAGCCACACAGGACCTTGTAAGCTGCACCAAGGAGCTGGAATTTTGTTTTTGTTCTAAGAGCAATGAGAAAGTCTGAGAAATATGAGTAAAGATGATGGCAGTGGACATGCAGCACCTCTGTGCTCTTGGGGAAGTTATGCAACCACTCTTGCCTCAGTTTCCCCATCTATAAACAGGGGTATGAATAAGACCCATCTCCAAGGATTCACGGAGAGAATCCGCATAGAGTTTAGCATGGTGCCTGAGCATCCACTAGTCACAGCTATTATTTGAGTGGTCATTTGATCAGCATTGTTACCCTACTAGGTTGGTGTGAACATCCATATTTCGCAGTTGTGAAACCTAAGAGTGTCTAAGAAATGCTACACAACTGGAATGGCACTGCTCAGTCGGAAGATGTTAGAACACAGGACTATTCATAGGAATCTTCTATTTAGCTTCCTCTATACCCTGCATCTAAAGAGATGGCTTCTGGGTATGTTTCAAATAGGAATAGAGGGCTCTCAAATAGGAATATCAAATACAGGGCTATTCAAATAGGAATAGTAAGCTCTGACTGGGACAGATGATTGCCTGTGTTGGGCAAACGGCTCTCACTGGGAACAGGGCAGCTGCAGTCTTGGGGAAAATCTGCAGGCAGGGCTGCCCACCCATGAGGAGAAGGACTCATAGCAGAGATATGAACAAAAAGAAGCAAGTCTCTAGTCTGTCTGGAAAGAGCCTGCTCAGGTTCTAACAGTCAGACGTTTAAATAGTAATACATGACTCCAAGGACAATTCATCCAATGCCCAGAAATTAAATGGAAATAGGCCCTGAAGACATTCAACACCTTTTGATTTGGTTCAACACCACCCAACCCCCAGGCGGTGGACTGGTACCAGTCCGTGGCCTGTTAGAAACCAGGCCACAGAGCTCTCCCGCCCCCCACCCCACCCCTGTCCATGGAAAAATTGTCTTCCATGAAACCTAGGAAACGGGGGCAGAGGGGTGTGTGCATCACCGCCTGAGCTCTGCCTCCTCCCCTCCCCCCGTCCGTGGAAAAATTGTCTTCCAGAATTTTTCCACGGACGGGGAGTAGGGGGGCGGGTGCGGGGGGGGGTGTCAGGGGGGAGGCGGAGCTCAGGCAGTGATGACAGCTGCTCCCCATTGCTGAGGAGCTATAAACACAGATGAAAGTTGGTTCTCTGGCCACTCACCTCCTGCTATGAGGCCCCCCCCACACCACCACCAATTTCCTAAGTGTCATGGAAGACAATTTTTCTGCGGGGAGGGGTACAGCAGAGCTCTGCAGCCCTGTCCCCAACATGCCGTGGACTAGTACCCAGCCTCGTTCCAGGGCTTGGGGACCACAGTTCTATGGCTACCACGCAACCTCTAGCTGCAGGCTTGCATGGAGCTGTGTGCCAGGTACCATGTGTGAAAAATAGATGAGTCAAACCAGTAACGATGACCAGGGGGATGCTAACTTCATCCATCACTTCCCATGTGCCAGCCAACTTTCGAAGTGCTACTGTCGTTATTAATCCTCACAATCACTGCCCTTCAAGAGCTCACAAATGACAGCAAATGGACAAGAAACAATAAAAGAGCAAAAGGGTCTGAGTTAGAATCCTGGCTCCACCACCATCTTGGCCTGGGTCTGCCTTAACTCCGGCTCTCACCACTCTCATGTCAGTAAGAGCTAACTGCTAAGAATTTACTGTCACCCATCCTGCTATTTCTGGATTTCATGTCTATGTTCATGCTATTCTTGAAGGCACAGGTGATCATCGCTTCATGGAAAAGGAAACTGAGGTTCAAGGAAATGCAATAAAACTTGCTCATTAGTAAGTAATAGCAATAGCATACAGGCATGATTAGAACTGCCACAGCCAATATTTTAACTCAAGCTCATGGTATTCTATAGGCCATAAACTTTTTATGGCCCTGAGCTCCCTAGGGAGAGAGGTGGTGGCCAGGTCTGGGGAATGGAAGGCAGTGGTGAGGTCCCAGGTAGCAGCTGGGCTGGCCAGTTAGTTGGAAGAGATGAATGAGCAGGATTGTCAAAAGTCTGCACAACTTTGGGCCCTATTTCCATCTTGTGTCTCTTACAAGATCCAAATGCAAAAGCTCCATATTCTTACCATTTCCTGGATCTCCCATGGGGAGTCTCTGGGCCTGGTAGCAAAACAGCATGACCGTGTGAGTCCAGCTCTACCACTTACTGTTTCTACAATTTTCAGAAGTTCCCCTAACCTCTGTGATTTCCAGATCTGGAAAAAGATTGGAGAAAAATAATGACTAAACCCTGCTTTTCAGTGTGGCCCCCAGACCAGTGGCATTGACATCAACTGGGCACCTGTCAGAGATACAGAATCTCAGGCCCTACCCCAAACCTGCTGACTCAGAAACTGCATCTTATCAAGATCCCGGGTGATTCTTGTGCCCATCAAGGTTGCAGAAGTATTGTACTAAACCACTGCTATGGTTTCAATGTGTCCCCAAGAAAGCATGTGTTGAAAACATAATCCCCAAAGCAACATTATTGGGAGGTGGTAGGACCTTTAAGAGGTGATTAGGCCACGAGGGCTCTGCCTTCACGAATAGATTAATGCCATTATCGCAGGAGTGGATTAGTTATCACAGGAGTGGGTTCCTGATGAAAAGGATGAGTTTGGCCCCCTTCCCTTCTTGCTCTCTTGAGTGCATGCTCTCTCACCCTTCTGCCTTCTACCATAAGGTGACATAGCTAGAAAGTCCTCTCAAGATGCCTGCACTTTAATATTGGCTTTCCCAGCCTCCAGTACTGTGAGAAATAAATTTATTTTTTAAATACATTACCCAGTCTCTGGTACTCTGTTACAACAATACAAAACAAAGACAACCACTTTTCTCTAAGTGTAGGTCACCTTCATCAGAATTATCTTAGAGTTTGATAAAATGCAGATTCCTGGTGTCTACTGAATAAGTACTCCATGGGGCAGCCCTGGAATCGGGATTTTAACAGGTTCCCAGGTGGTTCCAAATCCATACTAAAGGAAGGAGACCACGGCTGATTCACCAGGTATATCCACGCTTACAGGATCCTTGGTAAACATGGTTGGGTTATTCCTTCCCGGGCTGTGGCAAGAATTAATGCAGGACACTGAGGCAAAAGTGAGAATTCCCTCATACACTGAAGCCCTGTGCACATGCAAAGGATTGTTCCTACTGAGTCTGTGCCATGATCTGAAACAGAATGTGGTCACTGGCTAGCACAGGAGTCTTCATAGGCACAGCAAATAGGTGCCAAGATTGTTACTAATGAGGAAGAAGATTATGAGGAAACAGAGGAACAGAGAGAGGGAGGGAAGAACAAAGAGGGGAGAAAATCAGGTTTGAGGAGAAGAAATTATGTGTGCGTGTGTGTGTGTGTGTGTGTGTGTGAGACAAGGAGAGAGGCATCATTGTGTGTGTGCATGTGTGTGTGTGACAGAGAGAGGCATCATTGTGTGTGTGTGACAGAGAGAGGCATCATTGTGTGTGTGCATGTGTGTGTCACAGAGAGAGAGGCATTATTGTGTGTGTGTGTGTGCATGTGTGTGAGACAGAGAGAGAGTGGCATCATTGTGTGTGTGTGTGTGTGTGTGTGTGTGAGAGAGACAGAGGATCAGAAGCATAAACGAGGAGGTTGAGGAGACTGAGGCAGCAACTTGGAAGAGAAAGCCAATGCCACACAATGTAGAACATACACTTACAAAGGGCCCCTATGTGCCAGGATATTTGCATACACTTACCTGTCTTAGTATTTATTCAATGAAAAAAAAACACTGTAAAATAAGCTGGAACTAATTTTGAGGAGCCACATTATATAGAATCTGTTTGCATCTTTACATTTTAACTAGAACCAATGCCTTAGCAGATGGAGTATAACTCTGACGAGCTTGAACTTTGTTGCTCATGAGAAGCCAATTTCTTCCAAAACAGAAAGCCCAAGGTGGCCTCTGAGCCAGGAAACCACACTCTGGGTGACCTTTCATTTTTCAACTGCCCAAGTTGGAACCACAGTCTCCAGCTTCCAATGTACTCCCAGGTCCCTGGGCTGCTACCCAGCCCTTGTCCCAGCTCTAAAGCCCATCTCTCCCTTCAGTAACCTTCTGGAAAATCCTGGGCTCCTCCTCCCATGCAACTGTACCCAGGGCAGCACCACTTACTACTTTCTCTGGCCTTCCCAGGCCTTCTCTCTCTTGTGGACTCGTTCACCTGCTGTCTGCTCTCACCTGTTGCGAGTGAGTCCTTTTAGGGCAGAACTAGAGGGTAACTGGTCAGCTCAGTGCCCGGTGACTAGCACAGTGTTTGGTGCCCACGAGGCATTACACACTTATTTGGTGAGTAAGGGATAGATAAATGAAATTATAATTTCCTACTGAAAGGAAATATAGTCAATACTCAAGGGCAGATATTGAAGCAGTTATTTACTCCTAAGATTCCATATTAACATCCAAAATTCTCTGCTCTTACACTCATAAAAGCAGTCAGCTTCTCCAAGGACTGAGAACAAAGAATAGAGGTGCCACAACTTCTCCTCCTGAAATAAGATCTCTCTAAATCCCCATCTGTAACTCCAGACTACACCACTTACCAAGTTATAAAACTGTCACTTGAAAAATAAAGAAACAAGCAAAAAATCTTCTCCCATTGGCAAGTATCCAAGAATGGAGCCTGAGAGATAAATAGGCCAGCCTCTATATTTTGTTTGTCTTTCTAGAAAGAGTGTGGTTCGGGTCAAACCCTGCATGAAAACCCTGAATCAATGAATAGATAAGTCAATTCAGGCAAGTTACTTAACGTTACTCTCTGAGCCTCAGATTTTCTTTCTATAAAATGGAGATAAAAAGTAAGTAACTTCTAGCATTATTGTAAGCATGTAAACTTTCATGCTTAGTACCTGGCACTAAGTAGATGCTCAATAAATTCAGTTTTGCTCTCAGGGTTCAGGCTGTCACCTGCTTGGTTTTACATATGGTGTTTTTTTTTTTTCTTGCAATTCCCAGCCTGTATTATATTCCCTTGCAAAGTTCTTACTTTTCAAGACCCAGATCAAAAGCCACCTACTTAAGCATTCAAGGGTACCCCCTTTGTAAGAGTAAGTACAATCCTCAAATTGCAATAAGGAAACAACATGTCTGGTTCTCCCAAGGGTACAGCCATTGATCTTCAAAGAATCTGATCAGCTGCTTACATTGCCAGTGGGGGATCATTTTGAAGTGATTTTCTGTGAGAGAGATCATGCTGTATTGATCTGGTAGGAGGCCAGAAGCCCTGAATGTTAAAAAGTATGGGTTAGGATGAGAAGAGTTGGAAGTTTCCTGTTTTATGCTCCACTGGAGGATCTCACAGCCAGGATAGCTCAGGGGTGGCATGAATGTGGTGGGATTTCAGCTTTGTCTGGAGCCACAGAAGAGGGCTCCTGCTTGCTGCATCAGGTGTCTTCTGGACTATAGTCCGTGGGTCCTGCTATTCCTGGCATGGAGGCCACACTCATTCTGGAAGGTCCAACAGAGTTCCATGGTCAGTACAGAGTCTTGTCTTTTGCTCATCTGAGAAACCAAGTAGAATTAGAGGCTGGTATACCCAGGGTCTTCAATGTTTTTATTTACTCACCCATTCAAATGTTAATTTACTTTGTGCATATGCCATTTATAATGCTGGCTGAAATGGGAGTCACACACAAATTATCAAATATGGTTTCTGGCTTCAAGAGGCTCATGGATTTGTTAGGCTACTATTAGCAAAGAGTCTAACAAGAAATGTAATGACAGCAAGAGTTGAGGCTTTCGCATAAGAACCACCATGGACAAATCCTTCTTCTGTCAGGGGTTTTCTACGAACTTAGTACGTTATTGAACCTCTCTCCAAGCCTCCATCTTTTGATCTATAAAGTTGGGGGAATTGTGCAGTTCTTGCTGGGCTAGCTCATGGGAATTGGAGATGGTATAAGCAAAGTGCCTGGCAGGTAGAAAGTGTATAACACAAAGCAGTAATTGTTATCAATTCCTTTTATAGACCTTCCCTTGAAATTTTCATATCTCTACTCGATAGTCATTGTCTCATGAAAGGGGAAGGGGAGTCACATTTGAATCTTCTGCATATTTCACATATTCTGGTAGGTACTTTACAAAGACATTACAACTCCTAATCCACCTAGAAATTCAATGAGGTAAGTATCATTATCTCAAGTTTATATATGAGAAATCTGAGGATCAGAAAGTGTCTCTTTTTGCCTAATGTCACACAGCTAATGACGGTCCAAGTACTTGTAATTATTTAGTATCTGATATATTCCAATCTGAAAAGTCTGTTCTTTCCACTATCCCATATTGGGGGTAATAGGCAAGGTGTATTATATCATTGAGAGACAGCATTGTGTCATGGTTAAATGCATAGACTCTGAATACCAGCTCCAATACTTGCTAGCCGTGTGACTTTTGGCAGGTTGTTGAACCTTCCTGTGCCCCAGTTTTCTTATCTGTAAAATGGAGATAATAAATTAATGTTTGTAAGGTGCTTAGAACAGTGCCCGATGCCTCACAGATGTTATATAAATGTTTGTTGATATAGAAGTAGAAAGATAGGAAAATGAATTGTCAGGTCTTACTTACTTGTTCAGTAGCAGAACTATTACTGGACTCCAGGTCTCCAAATCTTGGGTCTCATAGGAATAGGTGCTCAATGATAACTGTTGAACAACTAATGATTCATTTGAATCAGAAGGGAAAAGTGACTCAGTTAAGAAGGAGGGGCTCGGCTCACAGACCTGGAAGGAAGATCAGAGATTATTTCTCATTTTAAAAGAAAATTTAGCATCAGGGAGGTGAAGGGAGGTGTCCAAGATACATAGGTAGTAAAAGGCAGAACTGCAGCCAGATGTCAAGTGACTTGACTCTGAGGCTGTTATTCTTGCCTTGGACCAAGCAGCCTTCTAGGAAACTGAGATAGTTAAATATGTGAGTTCTCCCTGTGTCCCAAATCAGCATGAATATCAAATGCATGCAGGCCTGTTTGGAGTTACTTTTAGCAATGTCTCTTCTTTAAATGTTGCATTTGCATCTCTTACCTGGGAGGCTCTGATTAATTATAAAAACTGATAAAATTTTGGTTTATAGAGACAGGAGTGTGCTGCATAATTAGAACGGGGTGAATCACAGCAGATGGGGCATCACACAAGTCTGCACAAAATAAGATGAACCACAAAGGGCAAAGAGAGTGACAAAAGTAACCACATAAAACTGTGGCTGAAAATAAGAGGTGTCTCAGAGTAATTGCTGGCTTTGGAACTTATTCCCACGTCTGCTTTTTTGTTCTTCCTACAAATATCCTTGAATTTATTCATTTTGCTTTTATAAATCAGAGGACTAATTAATTATGCATTGATATTATTATTTAGAGATATTTATTGTACTTTGTTCTTAAAGCAAACATATGTTATTTCAAATATGGGGGAATGTAAAATTTATTTGAAGTCTTTACCTTATGTCTGCTTAGCTACAAATAAAAAAAAGTAGAATTTTCTATTAAAATACTTGCTTAATATTTAACATTTTAATAATACATTCAAAGCAAATTATTTAATTTTTTTCTTAGTATGTTTTATACTCTTTGAACATAATATTTTCATTTGCTGTTTAATACATCGTGATAGTAGTATAGCATAATTTACTCAATTTTCCCTGTTTTAAATTTTGGTAGTTTCTAATTTTGAAGGGTAAATATTAGCAGGCTTAGTTTCATGCTTTGAATTAATTGGCAGGTTTTTTTTTAAACTAAGATTATGAAAATCAGATATTCTAAGTTGCACATATCACTCTATGATTTTGTTGACAGTCATATTGTTGAAGTATATTGTTAGCTAAATTACATGAAACCAAAATAATTATTAGCAAATTTTCAGATGTTAGCTTTTGAATCCAGGTATCACTACACCCTGAAATTACCAAAAAAAAAAAAAAACCTCTAATAATAATAAATGAAATGGAAGGAAAAGGAGGAAGCATGAATTTTGGAGTCATACCAAGGCAAGTGTGATCAACTGTGTAAATTTCGACACATGACTTCACTTTCTGGGTCTTCATTTCCCATCTGTCAACTGGACATACATATAAACTTTCTCGAATAGTGGTCAGACGAGTCAATTAGAAAATGGCCATAAAGCACATAGCCCGGTAATTGACACACAATCCCTCTTTTCTCTTACCCTGTTCATGCAGACTCTAAACCACCTTTCTCTGGGAATGTACAGAGAATTACAGACCAAGCTGGTGTTATTAACCTCTGTTTTCTACATAATTATATCAAGTCTGCTTTTTAATTTGGATATGTGAACACAATGTAAAATAGCTAAATGCATTTCTTTTTTAAAAAATTGCATTTTAAATTCACTATCACAAAGATTCTGGCTTAGCCAATGTAACAGAAGTGCTATTATAGAACAATTATCACCTCTAACGTGTCAAGACCCAGAACAATAAAATGCTACAGACATCGTGGACCCTCATAGTTCCCTGAATGTGTTGGGTGTGCCCTTGTCTTCAAGTCCTCTGGGTTCATGCCATGTCCTCAAGTTTGCCTGGTGACAGTCTCTCTTCTTTCACAGATCAGCTCAAGCCCCAGACCCTCAGTGAAGATTTTCAGGCTCCGGAGTAGAAATACATTTCACGTTTTTGTATATGCTACCACGGCTCTACACACAGTAGCTGGTCTGAACATCAAACTCCCTTTACTGGACTTATTTGTGCATGTCCTTATTCTCTGCTGGCCTGTGTGCTCCTTGAAGGCAAAAACATGAACCTTAACCATAGCTCCTCCAGAAGGCCAGGTGCAGGGCCCTGTATAGAATGGGTGTGCATAGGTGCTTTTGGCTTGTAGGGAAGAAGCTATAGGACTTTTATTGGAGCCATCTTAAGCATTTGGGTTTTGCATATTGATTTATAACAGGTCCAAAACATTGCAAAGTCTTCTAAGAGTGCTTTTACTTATACTTTCTATAAGATAGAATAACTTGGCACTGCTCATGTAAAATGATAGTGTCTGTAGGGACATTTGCAGGAATTGTGGGGGAAAGATGCTAATGGAGTTTATAAAAGGCCCCCAACCTGCTTGCACATGGCAAAGCCACTGAACATTCTTCAAAGGTCATCGTTACCCTAGAAAGTCAGTGAGAGCCTTCTTCAGACAGCATCCTGAGAAGTAGGCTAGTCCGCTCCATCACCCCCCCTCCCCAAAAAAGGGTGGAATTGATATGGGAAATTAATTTGTAAAATAGAATTGTGTTTTATTTGGGGCTTTCATAAAATTTCCAGTAGGTTTGTGAATTCCAGATCAATCACCAAGTCCTCCCCCATAATTTTCTAATTAATTCCAGAGGAAACCCTGCTTTGATCAATTAACAGACTTCATTATATTTAGTTAATTAAGAAATTGAAGGCATAGATTTTTTCATTACTACAGACAGCCCCAATTGACCTGGAGTGATGTTTGACTAGCTGCTATAAACCTGAAAAAATGGGGTCCTGACCACCGCCCCATTAGTAAACGGGGTATGATACCAGAAATGGAGTTGAACCTGGCTGAGAAAAATAAGCAGTCCATATTACTTTAAAGCAGATGCGGGAAAGCTGCAAAGTTTCATTCTTAAGCAATAGGAAAAAAACAACACTGGTTGAATGTTAACTGTGTGTAGGCTATAATCTGTAATAATGAAGAGTAGGAGCTTCATAATGAAAACGACCTGGATGTGAATTCTTATTCTGCCACTGCACTAGCTGTGTGATCTTGAACAAGTTGTTATTCAAGTTTCTTGAATGGCAAAATGTAGAACTTGGTGCATGGTTAGAGATAAAAAAGGATAAGAGTTATCATTATTGTCATCATTATTATTACTAGTGCTTTCACAATAATTGTATATTTAATCCTAAAAATATCCTGTAAAATAGACACAAGTTTCCTCTTTTAAAAATGAAGAGACCAAGTCTCAAACCGCTAATGGAACATTCCTAATATCGCAGAGCTAACAAGAGGTGAAGATGGAATTCAAACCTTGTTGTCTTTCAATTAGCTAATATCCCTCAAGGAATATTACTGATGTTATTAAACAGTAGTAGTAAATGAGTAGTTATTAGCAAATAGATGATTTTAGGTCCTGTACATGAAACTTCTATTTATGGAAATTGATACTGTTCTCTTATGTTTGAAATATAAAGTTTTTCTTAAATAAATAAATTTATGTGAAAAAGTAAGTTGATCTGTAGACACATGTCTTAAGTAAATAATTATATGGGTAGTACATGTGTATGAATTATCTCTTGCTCTATAACAAATTACCCCAAAACTTAGCCACTTAAAACAACAAACATTTATTATCTCATGGTTTATGTGAGTCAGGATTCTGGGTGGGCTGTGGCTCAGCTGATGCCCCAAGTTCAGAATCTCTCCCGGGGCTGGAATCGAGGTGTCAGCTGGGAGGGACTGCAGTCTCTCCAGGCTCCACCAGGACAGGCTCAGCTTCCAATTTCTCTTGCACAGCAACTTGCAGGCCTCCATGTTTTGCTGCCTGTCAGCTGAAGATATCAATTGCTTTCATCCTGGGCCCCTCCACAGGGAAGCTCACATCAGGGCAGAACATTCTGTCCCTAGAAGTGAGGCATTAAATTCAGCCCACACTCAAGAAGGAGGCGTTACCAAAAGGTGGGAGTCATGGTTGACATTTTAGAGGCTGCCTACCACATATGTGTGTGTGAGCAAAGTTATAACATTTACATGCAAATGACTCAAGTTCAGGAATCCATTTACTAAACACACCATCTCCACAAAGGAAGGTTAGCTCAGAAAATGAATTCTGCCTTCAATCCTGACTTTGGCGTGTGGGAACCTAACTGTGTAGTGGGTTCTTGAGCTGCACTTCTAGACTTACCCTCCTATTTCCTCTTCTGTCTGACTTGGCATGTTCTGCAAAGACACAAATGCACATAGACCCTCCATTTCAGGAGAGCTCTACTTCCCTAAACAATCCTCATCTTCCTTCACCTTGGAGTCCTGTTGTTGCTAGTGCCTGTGTTTAGAATGACCTTTCCCTACCACTATGCTCCGTCCCAGTCTTTTCTGACTGTTAAACCCCTATATATCCCCAAAGACCTTGTTCAAATTCCATCTTCATGGAGCCATTCCCCAACCAGAAGGGAATTCCTCCTTCTTGTTCCCAGGGCAGTGAGTCTGGCTCTCTGCAATACCACTGATTCAATTCTACTTTGAAAAAGACAACAAGAGACAGACAACTCTAACACGTCCTAAGCTGGCCTATCCTGTGCTGCACGTGTGTAAAGAACCAAGTGTCCTCATCTGCATGTTATCATGAGAAAGTGAAGTGTACCGAGTGTGGAAGCCAGTGCTTAGGAAGATCCCCAGAGATGCCTTCCTGGGAAGACTCATGCCCTTGCGTGGTCCCCTCCCACATGGTATCAAGGGTGACCCATGTGACTCATAACTGAAGCAAAGTTAAATGCGTGACTTCTGGGGATAGGTAATCTTTTGAATTGCTCACTCTGGGGAAAGCCAGCCACTGTATCCAGAGGACACGCTCACACAGCCCTGGGGAGAAGCTCACATGGTAAAAGACTGAAGCTTCCCTCTGGCAGCGGACACCGACCTGTGAGCCATGTGAGAAAGCTACCTGGGAAGTGGGCTTCCAGCCCCTCTGAAGCCCCACGACTGCCCTGGCCAACGTCTGACAAGTTCAGGTAAAACCCACAGAAGCAGTGAGAGAAAATAACTGTCTATTTTTATTTTAAGCCCTGAAGTTTCAGAGCAATCTGTTATGCACCAATAGATAACTAATACACAGAATTGAAGGTCGCAAGTCACAGTGACCTCTTGATTAGTAAAGGAGAAAAAAATCTCCTGCCGCCTCCTCCTTTGCCAGTCACAAGTTAGACCCGACTAGGTTCAGCCTTGTCCGACAATGTCTCCAATCTCTGTCTGAAATTCTACTTCCTCTTTGAACCATGACGGAGGAAGGGTGTGTTGCAAATTTTAGTATGGTGACAGAGTGTGAATCTCTCACTCCACAAGAGGCCTCACGGTGGCCTCAGATTCTCTGGAAGAACCCATAGAGATCCTCTAGTCAACCCTCAGCACTGAACAGGTGACTCAGGTCCGGCCAATGAAATGACTTTCCTAAATTCACACAGTTGCTTAGTCACGGAATCCAATATAAATCACAGGTCTTCTCATGCCCTGTGCATTTTTTTTGAAGAAAGGTCAAATACAAATGTTTACAAATCTATAATCCACCAAAGACCCCTTTGATTTCCATCTCCTCCCTTTATTCTCAAGTTTTGAAATATTTTTGTTAATGAAAGTTTGCATTTATTCACTTATAACAGCTTGCACTATGTTATCATGGGTAAATTTAAGGTTTCCATTGGTGCATAGAGTGGAAAGAGTTGAGCCCAAATTGCTGTCTTTGGGAACCCCAAATGTACTCGAGCCCAAGGTGGGGAAACATAACCTCAAAACAATGATTTTGGCATCCTGTTGGATTTTCTGCAGCAGCATTTGATGCTTTTGGCTCCCTCTTTTTAATTTTCTTGAAATTCTCTCCTCCCTTGTCTACGTGGGCATCCTTCTTCCTTGCTTTTCTCTCAGCTTTCTGGACGTTTCTTCTCAGTCCCCTGCCCTAGGTTCACCTCCTCTGCCAGTCACTTGATTGTTAGCAAAACCCAGAGTTTTGTCCTTGACTCTTCTTTCTCCTCACCCATGCATTGAAAAGTTTCCTTTCTTCTTTTCATTAAAAACTCTTACCTTTCACCAAAAGAGGGAATAGACGTTACTTTCTCTGGAGAGTGTTTTCTGCAACCTCCCCCAGGGTAAACCCTTCCCTCTTCTGTGCTAACTCTTTATTATTTACTTTCTTCTACCAAGGCATTTATCACATTCAGAAGTTATCTGCTGATGCATCTGTCTCCTAAAATTGTCACTAAAATTTGAGTGACTCCAGGTTAGGTCCTGGTCTTATTTATCTTGGCATCACAGATGCCCAGCCCAGAGCCTAGAATCAAGGGATCACTCAGTAAGTACTTGATGAATAAGTCTGAATCAATCATGAACATGGAAACATGGAAATGTATTGGGTTGTGCTCCTGCAAACAACCATGGCTTTTGTTTTCCCAACCCATTTCTATTTACTGGAACAATTTCTAGAGAAGAACTAGTGCTCATGTCCTGAGTTGAATCTGTCAAAACTGTAGCAGACATTTAATTAGGCCTGTAGCTGATCAGAGAGAGAAAATTCCACCTAAGCAATGGTCACTGGAAAAGTCACCATTCCTACTTGCTGGGAGAAGGAAACAGAGGAAGAGGAATTCAAAGCCCCTCAAAGACTCTGGAATACAGTCCAGGGAATGCCATTACTATAAATTAGTGGAGAATAATGTATTGATTAGTATGTATTTTCACAACCAGGGTGAGATAATTAGCAGTAGAGTACTCCAGTGTCTTCCAAGTATATTCCACAGAACCCTGATGCAGCAAGATGTTTCCTGTGGGGGAGAAAATATTTCTCTGGACAATTAAGTCTACAGAATGCAACAAATGATATTCCTTTTTCTATCTCACAAATCACATTTGCATGATAAAGTCATTGAGAAGTCTTTCAGTAAAGAAGCATGTTTAAGTTTATCTAACTGAGCATTTTTCAAACTTACTGTACTGCAGCATTCTGTCTTTCTCCTATCAACTGCTATCACCCTGTGGAACTAATATTTCATGGCGACACTTTGGGAAATGCTAGCCTGGCTCTAGAATGCCTAATCTGAATGCACATCGTTTGCTTAGAGCTATTCTTTCATTTTGTTTGTTTGTTTGTTTGTTTGTTTTTTAAATACGTGTGCAGCCCATAGCACCTTCTCTTCAAACAGATCCAAATAAATGGGTGAATGTAGCCTCCAGGTGAGTATCCACGGTCATCCCTGCCCCTCTGGCAGAACTTGGCTAGACAAGTAGGCAGAGTCAGATTCTATCCCTTTCAAATCAAGACTCAGAAGTTTTAGGTTGAGCTCAGATGGCAGGTCTAAGTAGGGCTGTGGGGATCCTTTATCTCCATTGTACTTGGAAGCCAGGAAAGGTGATCCTCAGAGAGACATTGAGGAAAGAATTCATCAGACCCTCGGAAAGACGTAGGGCAGAGAGAGCTTGAGGCCCCAGACAGAGGAAGGGACTTCGCTCCCTTGGTGTTCCAACTCCCACAGACCCCACTGAAATTCCCCCTCCCCAGGAAATTATACACTATCCCTGTATCCTGTCACTGAACCCCTCTTTTGACGACAACTTGTATCATCTGTATTTTAATTTTTAATCTTCAACCAAAGAGTCTTAACTAATACACAAGATCAGAAATAGAGATACTTCAGTTCAACCAGTATTTGGTGAGTGCTTATTATGTGCCAAGCCCTGCATTAGGTGTTACGGGGATTGAGAAAATAGAAAATAGATTTTGCCTTAGAAGGGTTCACTAATAAGAGAGATGGTCAGAGGAGCATATTTAAGTAGAATCTGGCAATTGCTAGACAAAGGTGTGTTAAAGAACATTTATCTAACACATGATAGGTATAGTCAAAATAAAAAGTTTTCTGATATAGGCGATTCTTAGGATAAATCCTGAAGCTTGAGTTTTCCAGGTGAAGAAGTACAGCAAGGGCATTCCAGACAGGAGAGCTTGCTCGTGCCTGCACACCCACGTGTGAAGCAGTGATGAGTTTGTGGAGGTGAAACGTAAGTGGTTGTGGTCAGAACCTGAAGAACAAGAGAACAAGCAGCAGGAGAGGACACCAGAGAGGTAACCGATAGGTATAAGTGAGGGACGTCACCATGTCAAATAAACAGCAGATTGCAAGCCAGAAAGGAACAGGGTCAGATTTGCATGCTAGAAAGGTATTTTTGGTAATTGTGTGTAAGTTGAATTTGCTGTGGGCAAGACAAAAGGCAGAGAGAACTGGACCAGCAGGGCAGTCAGAATGGGCGAGAGGGATAGAAATCAACTATAGAATAATAATTTAAAATTAATGAGTAATAAAATGGTGAAGAAGATGTGCTTAGAGATTTAACTGGTACCTCGACATTACTCCCCTCCACCCTAAAATTATAGATTCTTTTGCTTCACCATGAACTATGTATTTTCCAAAAACTCTACAACCCCATCCTCCAAATACATCTGTGATGTACAGCTAAAGCGAGTCTAAATGTTAACAATAGTGAGATATCGGGTCTCCGTGTTACTAAGTTAACCCTGTGAAGGGAACTGGGAGCCAGGAGATGAGACATTCCTGCAGGGCGAAGATTTCTCCCGTTGGACAGGTCCCATGGCCTCTGTAAGGCTGCGTTCTTCCACCTTTAAAAGAGAGTTGATTGGATTGTACCTGTTGCTTCAAACATTTTGTCCCACAGAATACCTTCTTATGAAAAGAAAGCGTTCATGAAAGTCCTGTATTTAAAAACAAGTAGAAGTGGAACTGCTTTGGCTGAGCCAGAACATAGAAAGCCCTAAACCCTGCCCTGTTCCTCGTGCCCACAGTGGGCTCTGAGATGCCTGCACAGAATCCTAGAGGTTCTGGAAAGGACTAGATCATTTCAGCAGTTCAATTTATCCTTTTATATGATCCTTTTATGTTTCATCGGTAGCTTTCTAATGTCTGCATGAGCTGGCCTCTGGCTTCTAGGGTACCCAATTTGCCCCCAGGAGCTCATAACATGGGCAGGAGGACCTTCACGTACTAATTACACCTGCATTTTTCCAGTAGGCGGGGAGAGGTACTGACTATGAATATATCATAACAGGACCCTGTGTCCCAGCGTGGAAAGGGTATCTCACAGACTTGACCCCGACCTGCCCGTTACCACTGGTTGGACCATAGGGCAAATTGTGCGTCATTCAGCCTTGGTGAGTCCTATTCCTGGGGTTCAATAATGCCAGAGTGACTTCTCCAAGTTCCTTAAGAAAGTTCAAATAGTGTGGGGTTTATGAAAGAGATTTTTATTCTATAAATGTTAACAAATTTTATTTAAAAACCTGTCAACGCTCACACATTCTATGATGGAATCAGAACACCAAAATGAAAATTTTAATAACAAAACAAGCAAACATCCACACCACAGATTAAATTAACATCACAGCAAAATGATCAATGCCCAGCCATATGGCGAGGCGATTCTAACATGGCGTAATTGTATGAAAATCGCTGCAGAGCTAGCTCTGGGTTGATAAAACGAGTCCAATAACTGTTTTCTCATTTTGTTGGGAGTGCTTTTCTATTCTCACAGTAACGTGCCACCACATTTTCTCTGTTGCTCTTGATAAGGGCAAATTGGCACTGTGGGATGGAGCAGAGCTTTGTTCAGTCCCACAGTTTAGCCTCCAATTGACTGGAAGAGTTGTACAAATTGTTTTCCCTTCGTTCAGAGACACTTATCAAGGCCCAACAAGGAAGGTAATACAGGCCACTCGCCAGGCAGACCAATCTCTCAAAAGAGACAGCACCAAGCCCCCCAGCATAATGAAATTGTGAGACTTTGCCAGTCCTGGAAAATAAAGAACTTTCTGAAGCAGATTGCTTAATAAGGGGCACCCAACAGAGTAATTTAGTGAAGTATTTCAAAGAGCTATTCAGTTGTGGCATTGTAACCTCCCAGAGCTCGTGGGAAGAGCAGCTCATGGCACAATATTCTACTTGATATCTGGCTGCGTTTTCTTCCTCATATCCTCAGTACCTCCCAGGTAACCTTCATTTAGAATTATAATTTTTTTCATCATTGCCAAATCTCCAAACCTTAGATTGAAAATAACTTTAAAAGGAAACAAATAAATAAATTCTTTTTCCAACCAGCCACCAGAGAATACAAGTTCCACTGGCATCCACGCTATGTTTATTATTATTATTTTTTAAATTAACATTGAGGACTGGATGCGTTTTATTTTTTATTGTTTATTTTTTTCTTTAAAAAAATAATAGGCAGCCAGGCTATGTTTTATCCCACCTATGCACAGAGGAGGCTCGCTACCTATTAAGTAAGCGCATCTCTATCCATATCACTACACTTCAACTTCTAGGCCCTAAATGCTTCCTTCCCACCTTTGCCTGCTAGAACGGTAGGTGGTTAGAGCTGGAAGGGACTGAATGTCCATGTAGCCCAGTGCTCATGTTCCGTAGCAGAGAGAACTGAGGCACAGAGAACATAAGTGATTTCTCAAGGTCAAATAGCCGGGAAGTAGAAGGGATGGGCAACAACAACAAACAGTGATACTGGGTTTTGATCTATTGCTTTTTCTGCACTCTTTCTGGCATTATCTCATTATACATATAAAATGATATGCTAGAAATTGTGCTAAGAAAGAGTTGGTAGAACAGGCATAATTCCCACTCTCTGCAAGTGACTTGAGATGCAACTTAATCTTTCTGTCTTAAATTCTGCTGTTTCAAATTGGGAATGAAGGGACGCATATAGTGTTTATATAAACACCTATTGTGAACCAGGTATATAAACCTTATTATACCCAAGAGGTAAGCATTATTGGCTCTATTTTACAGGTAAAGAAACTGAAGAACAAGGGTTTTGGGCAATTTACTCAAGAGTCTTTGGCCAGGAGAGTACAGAGGAGGGATTAGGGGAAGGAAAAATGGGGGTCTGATAGAGTCCTCCCACCGCACTGCTCCCAGGGAAGGAGGTGAAAAACGCCAGCGGCTGCCTGCAGCGCGGACCACTCACTCCGAAAACAGCATTGTGAATTATAGAGGAACATCGTGGGACGCTCAGCCCAAGAAAACAGGTGACAGAATCATTCACAAAGATCAGAGAGCTCAGGGAGTGCAACAGAGCCCAGAGCGCGGGAAGGACACGGAAGCCAGGTCAGCACAGGCGACCTGACCCCCAAGTGGTTACGCACCTTGCCCGCAGATGTCCCATCCACTCAGTCAGGGCCAAGCCTAGAGTCGGGGCAAAGCTGCTGCTGGAGACAGCAGGCTCTGTGGAGAGGAAGCAATTGCGAGAGCCAAACAGAACTCTCAGCTGCAATATACAGGGACCTCCCAGGGCCAGGTAGGGACTGGGCGGAGATACAGCTTCCCAGGGAAGTGTGCGGGAATCCACAGGTGGGCATTGCACCACTGGAAGTCAGCATGACCAGGCCCAGGAGTTTAACGGAGAGCAGGACACGCCCTTAGGAACTGCTGGCAATTGCCTCCATGGGACCCAGGCCGCTTGAGAAGAGCGGTGTTCCCGGGCACGACCTGAGCCCTTCTGCGCGCCAGGCTGGCGGCGGCCGCCATCTTTAAGGCCTCCCACCCAGAGCTATGAGCCGCGTCTCTAGCTCCGCCCCGCCCCAGCCTGGGGTTCTTCCACTGGGGCGAGACAGGCTTTGCCTTAGGTGGCCAGGGACAGCTGTATCCGTGGGTTCCAGGTGGGACGAGATCGTGGAACTGCAGTGGCAGGACCTTTGTGTATTGGAAACAGTTTGCAGCCCCTCCATCCGGTCCTGCTACCCCGGCTCTGGCCTCTGACGAGTCCACTACGTGCTGGTCCTAGTGCCCGCTCTTTAAGTCCCAGCCCTCCTGTACCCCAGAGATTGGTCATTGTGAAGGTTGCTGGTTATAGTGACTCATTTTGTATAAGTACCAGTTCTCATGGCAACCAAGTGCCTCAAAAGCCACAGGCTGAACCAGAGCAGCTCCCCATAGCCCTGCCCACTTCATTAGGGAATTTTGCTCCATCCAAGAGCACCTCCAGTGGCCACTATTCCCCCCCATGGGAACATCCCCCTGGAGGAGACATCTGGGGATAGAGACACCCACTGACCTAGCCTTGGGGTCTAGTGGTGGAAAATGGGTGCACAATTGGAGATCCCCCTATCAGCCAGTGTCACGTGGAGACACACCTCAGAGGGACAGACACACGCAGCTAGATAAGCAACCTCTGAGCTATGTAGAATTTTTCCAATTCAGCTCTCACACTGCAGCCAAAAGCAATTGTGTTTCTACCTGGCCCTCAGGAGGAGCAGGGTCAAAGTAACCCCTAGGACCTACGAGGTCCCTCCCAAAGCTTGGGGCTTTTGCATATCCTACCTGGGGGATCAGAGTATGCCACAGGCACAATAGAATACCTAGCTATTAGGGAGCTGTGTATTCATACCCTCAAGTACAATTCACTAGCTTAGAGCTCAAGCTGGGTGGACAAGCTCACTACACTCCACCGGGAAGAGGAGAAGACAACAGGTCAGAGGTAACCCAAGATCCACCAAACTTGCTAAAATACACCTAAGGCAATACAGGCCACTACTCCTCTCCCTGGCTCTGCCAAGGAACGAAAATCGTGGGCCTGGAGACAGGGCCATAAACTAGCCCTAACACCCCCAGCTCTCGACCAAGAGGCCAGATGAGAAAAAACCAGCGAAAGAACTCAGGGAACATGAAATATCAGAGTGAAAAGTCACCCCCAAAAGAAACCATCAGTTCCTCAGCAATGGATACCAACTCAAATGAAATGGGTAGAATGACAGAAGAGGAATTTTGTTTATGGATTATAAGAAAGCTCAATGAAATTCAAGAGAAAATTGAATCCCAGCACAAAGAAACCACAAGAAAAATATAAGAAATGAATGAAAAATTTTCTAAAGAAATAGAAGTATTGTGGAAAAATCAAATAGAAATTCTAAAAATGAAAGAAGCATTCAAGGATCTACAAAACACAGTGGAAAGCTTTAAGAATAGGCTGGATCACGCAGAGGAAAGAATTTCAGAGCTAGAAGACAACTCCTATGCACTAAATAAATCAGTCAAAGAGAAAGAACACAAAAACAAGAGGCATGAACAAAGCATACAAGAAATGTGGGATTATATAAATAGGCCAAACATAAGGATCATAGGCATCCCTGAGGGACAGGAAGAAAATTCACATGGGCTGGAAAATCTACTTGAAGGAATAATAGAGGAAAATTTCCATGGCCTAGCCAGAAATCTCATTATCCAAGTACAAGAAGGACACAGGACTCCTGGGAGACTCAACGTGAAAAGGCATTCACCACACCACATAATTATTAGACTGACCAAAGTAAACATAAAAGAGGCACTCCTCAGAGCTGTAAGGTGAAAAGAGAAGGTAACCTACAAAGGGAAACCTATCAGATTAACTGCAGATTTCTCAGCTGAAACTTTACAAGCCAGAAGGGAATGGGGAGCCATCATCAGTCTCATAAAAAAAAACAAAGGCCAACCTAGAATTCTGTATCCTGCCGAACTAAGCTTCTTATATGAGGGAGAAATAAAGACTTTTCCAGACAAGTAGTCACAGATAGAATTTGCAAAGTCCAGATCAGCCTTCCAAGAAGTGCTTAGACCTGCATGTACACTAACAAGCACAACAGACACCCACCAATGTAAAACTACCCAAAGCTAAAACTCCAGAACCCAGATTTCACAATGACCCAAGAGGTAAAACAGAACAAGAAACTACCCAACAGAATAAACAGAAATCTACCCCAAATATCAGTTCTCTCAATAAATGTGAATGGCTTGAATTGCCCATTGAAGAGACATAGGCTGGCTGAATGGATTAAAAAATACAAGCCAATTATCTGCTGTCTCCAGGAAACACACCTTACACACAAGGACACATTCAGACTCAAGGTAAGAGGATGGAATACAACTTTCCAGGCTAATGGAAACTAAAAGAAATTTGAAGTAGCCATCCTTATTTCAGATGATATAAACTTTAAAGCAACAAAAGTAAAGAAAGACAAAAAATGGACACTATATAGTGGTGAAGGGAAAAATCTTACAAGAAGATTTAACAATCCTAAACATTTATGCACCCAACACAGGAACACCTAGATATGTAAAGCAAATACTGCTTGATCTAGACAACATAATAAATAGGAATGTCATAATAGCAGGGGACTTCAACACCCCACTGAGGGAACAGGACAGATCCTCCAAACAGAAAATAAGCAAAGAAACAATAGACCTAAACAGGACTCTAGAATATTTGGGCCTAACAGACATATACAGAACACTCCACCCAAATCACATTGAATATACATTCTTATCATCAGCTCATGGAACTTTCTCTAAAATTGATCACATCCTAAGCCACAAAACAGATCTAAACAAATTCAAAAAAATAGAAATCATACCATTTACCTTTTCAGACCACAGCAGAATAAAATTAGAAATCAATTCCAACAGAAACTCACATCTTCGTCCAAAAACATGGAAATTAAACAATCTATTGCTGAATGACTATTGGTCAAGAGGAGATTAAAATGGAAATGAAAAGATTCTTCAAACTAAATGATAATGGGGACACCAGTTATCCAAATCTGTAGGATACAGTAAAAGCAGTCCTGAGAGGAAAACTTATTGCCTTAAATGCTCAGATCCAAAAGGCAGAAAGGTCACAAATCAGTAAACTAATAAATCATATTAAGGAAATGGAAAAGATAGAGCAAAGCAATCCTAAACCCAGCAGAAAAAAGAAATAACCAAGATCAGAGCAGAATTAAATTAAATTGAGAAAAAAAGAACAATACAGAAGATTAATAAAATGAAAAGTTGGTTCTTTGGAAAGATAAAAAAAATAGACAGGCCACTTGCTAGGTTGACCAGAGGCAGAAAGGAAAGGATGCTAATAAGCTCAATTAGAAATGAAAAAGGAGAGGTCACAACTGATATCGTGGAAATACAAAACATCATCTTCGAATACTACAAAAATCTCTATGCCCCAAAACACAAAAACATGGAGAAAATGGACAAATTCTTAGAAACATACTACCTCCCTAGGCTCAACCAGGAAGAAATAGAATTTCTAAACAGACCAATATCAAGCACCGAAATTGAAGCAGTAATAAAAAATCTACCAACAAAAAAAAGTCCTGGACCAGATGGATTCACACCTGAATTCTACCAAGTCTACAAAGAAGAACTGGTGCCTATACTGCAGAAATTATTTGAAAACATCCAGAAGGATGGAATCCTCCCAAACTCATTCTACGAAGCCAATATCACCTTGATACCTAAGGCAGGAAAGGACACAACAAGAAAACTACAGACCAATATCCCTTATGAATATAGATGCAAAAATTCTCAATGAAATCCTAGCAAACCAAATTTAAATGTACATCAAAAAAATAATTCATCACGATTAGGTGGACTTCATCCCTGAGATACAGGGATGGTTCAACATATGCAAATTTATAAATGTAATCCACCACATAAATAAAAGCAAGAACAAAGATTATATGATCCTCTCAATAGATGCAGAAAGGGCTTTTGACAAAATCCAGCACCCTTTTATGATAAGAACTCTTAACAATATAGGCATAGATGGCTCATACCTCAAAATTATTAAAGCCATATACGATAAACCCACAGCCAATATCATACTGAATGGGGGAAAATTGAAAGCATTCCCCCTTAAAACTGGAACCAGACAAGGTTGCCCACTATCTCTACTTCTATTCAACATAGTGCTAGAAGTCCTGGCCAAAGCAATTAGACAAGACAGAGGAATCAGTGGTGTCCAAATGGGGGCAGAAGAGGTCAAACTTTCACTATTTGCAGGTGATATGATATTATATCTAGAAAACCCCAAAGATTCAACCAAGATATTACTAGAATTGATAAATGAATTCAGCAACGTCTCAGGATACAAAATCAATGCACACAAATCCATAGCCTTCATATATGCTAACAACAATCAAGCCGAGAAACAAATTAGAGGTGCAATAACTTTCACAATAGCACCAAAGAAAATTAAATATTTAGGAACATATCTAACTAATGAGGTGAAAGACCTATATAGAAAGAATTATGAAACACTGAGAAAAGAAATTGCAGAGGATGTAAACAGATGGAAAACCCTACTATGCTCTTGGATAGGTAGAATCAACATTGTAAAAATGTCTTTGCTAGCTAAAGTGACTTACAGAATCAATACAGTCCCTATCAAAATACCAACATCATTTTTTGCTGATCTAGAAAAAATAATTCTATGCTTCGTGTGGAACCAGAGAAGACCCTGTCTAGCCAAAGCAATCCTAAGCAAAAAGAACAAATTGGGAGGCATATATCTACCAGACTTCAAACTATACTACAAGGCTATAGTAACCAAAACAGCATGGTATCTGGCACAAGAACAGAGACATAGACCAAGGGAACAGGACCGAGAACCCAAATATAAAACCAACCTCATACTGTCATATGATCTTTGACAAATTCTATAAAAACATACACTGGGGAAAAGAATCCCTATTCAATAAATGGTGCTAGGAAAACTGGATGGCCATATGTGGAAGACTGAAGCTAGACCCACACCACCTCTCACAAAAATCAATTCACGATGGATAGCAGATCTAAACCTAAGACATGAAACCATAAGAATTCTTGAAGAAAACATTGGAAAAACTCTTACAGACATTGGCCTAGGCAAAGAATTTATGAAGAAGACCCCCAAAGCAATCACAGCAGCAACCAAAATAAATACATGGGACCTGATCAAATTAAAAGCTTCTGCACAGCCACAGAAACTATAACTAGAGTGGACAACCTACAGAATGGGAGAAAATATTTGCATGCTACACATCTGATAAAGGGCTGATAACCAGAATCCATACAGAACTTAGGAAAATCAACAAGAAAAAATCAAATAACCCCATTAAAAAATGGGCAAAGGACATGAACAGAAACTTTTCAAAGGAAGACAGAATGATGGCCAGCAAACATATAAAAAATTGCTCAACTTCTCTAATCATCAGGGAAATGCAAATCAAAACCACAATGAGATATCACTTAACTCCAGTGAGATTGGCTCATATCAAAAAATCCCTAAACAACAAATATTGGTGGGGATGCGGAGAGATAGGAACACTCATACACTGCTGGTGGGACTGCAAATTAGTACAACCTCTATGGAAAAGAATATGGAGATACCTCAAAGAATTAAAAGTAGAATTACCATTTGACCCAGCAATCCCACTACTGGGTATTTACCCAAAGGAGAAAAAGACATTCTATAATAAAGACATCTGCATGCGAATGTTTATAGCAGCACAATTCACAATTGCAGAGACATGGAAACAACCCAGGTGCCCATCAATACATGAGTGGATTAATAAGATGTGGTATATGTATACCATGGAGTATTACTCAGCAATAAAAAACAATGGTGAATTATCACATCTGGTATTATCCTAGTTGGAGCTAAAGCCCATTCTTTGAAGCGAAGTGTCACAAGAATGGAAAAACAAGCACCGCTGGTCCTCACCATCAAATTGGTACTAACTGATCAACACTTACATCACACAGGGCAATAATATTCATCAGGGGGCGGGCAGGCGGGAGGGGGTGGAGGGGATGGGAAAACTCTCACTGAATGGATGCGGGGAGCACAGTTTGGGGGATGTCCACTATTGTAGCTCTGACATGGGCAGTGAATGGGCAATATATATAGCCAAAGTGTTGTATCCCCATAATATTCTGAAATAAAAAAAAAAAGAGGAAAGATCAGAAGTCAAGTCCGTCTGAAGCCAGAGCCCACAGTCACTGAAGAGAAGGCCCAGCCAGACATCGGCCAACTGGAGACCAAACTTACAAATCTGGGGGAACGTTTTCTCTAAGCACTTTGCTTTTAAAGAGCACCAAATGAAACTAAGCAATAGTAATATGTTATTCTAAAGAAAGCCTTTGTTAAATGACTCTCAGAATCAAAACAGGTGTTGAGAGACCACGTCTTTGGTCAACAGCCTCTGCTTGGGTCTCCCTAGGAGTAGGAGTAGGCAGAGCTGGTGATGTCAGTGCTGCAATGATATTCCCACAGACCTCTTTCACTATTTTTGTGTCCTCCAGATTCCAGTGTGTCTCTGCTGCCGATAGAAGTGATTGGAAGTGCCTCAGGCTACCAGGGCCCTCGCCGCCTACAAGCAGGACAACACAGAGAGCCAGAAGCACCTGGGAATATATGCCATCCCATCCTCACGACTTAACCAATGATGAGCACAGGAGTATAAATACCCCAGTTCCCTTTCCCTGATTCAGAAACTGTGAGAGTGACCTCTGTTGCCAAGCCTCCCTTGTGAGATTGAGCCAAAGTCACCCTCCACAGGTTGATATTCCAAACTCGATATGATATATTTCCTTGGTCTAGTTTCCTTTTTCATTCTATTTTCTGTTTCTCTATTCTTCCCTTTCACATATGTCTTCATATCAGGGATCAGGGTCTGCTTCCAGGAAATCAACTTAAGAGTCAAGAGCAGCCCACCCCTTGTCTGACACCTTGGTTGTTAAAAGGTTTTTCCCTACATTTAGTAAAACTGGGGCTTCCAGTAACTGTCCCCAACAGCTCTATGCTGTCCTCCAGCGTGACAGAACACACAGCTAATTCCCATCCTTTTGACTGGCTTTCAGATAGTTGATGGTGCCCGTAGGGGGCTTTGTGTCTTCACACAGGACTTGGATGAGAATCATGGCTCAGTACTCACATCATCAGAAGCTAAAACTAAAGAGTTATTATTGCCACATCTTCATCTATGATCTGGTGCAGAATAGGAGAAAAGGAAAAGAAAATTCTGCCACCTTAACAAAGGACATAGAATCCATCCAAAATCAGAGAAATATCACTGTTTACCAGTAATTAATAAGGGTTATTCATTGATCTCAACTGTATTCTGGAGGATACATGTGGCTTCACATGTATTATCTCATTATATCTTCCCAAAAGCAGTTATTATTGTCACCATTCCTGGTTTACAGATGAGGAAACAGAAGGACAGATAAATTAGGCTACTTACCCTATGTTTAATCCAAAGTGATGGAGCTGGGAATTGAAACCAGGCAGTTTGACACCATAGCCCACACTCTGAACCATTGTAATTATTGTAAATGTTCTGTGTAAAGAGGAACCCATAATTACACATTTTTATAATGCATTGAATTATCACACATATCTATTAAATAGAGGGTGAGAGTACAGTATAGAATTACAATCCAAATTTCATACAAGATCTTTGTTTTAGTTTGTAAACATGGCCACATTTTAAGCTCTTCCCCTCAAGAGATGAAATGCTTGGACAATGGGACATTGACAAGCAGACCCAAACAGAGGCTAAAAAATGTTTACATATTAGAACTTGCTCTCTTGCTGCTCTTTAGAACCCTGAGACTGCCATGTAAAGAAGACTTGGTCACATTACTGGAAGACGGAAGACCCCATGGAATAGAGTCACACCATCTCAGCTGGGTCCTCCTTAGAATGAGTAGCCTACAACACCTGAGTCAAGTCATCTTATACCAGAGTTTCTCTGCCTCCCTGCTATTAACATTTTGGCCCAGATAGTTCTTTGCTGTAGGGGATTATCCTGTATATTGTAGGAAGGTTAGCAGCCTCCCTGCCCTTTATACACAAGATGATAATAAAATCCCCCAATTATGACAACCAAAATTGTGTCTAGACATTGCCAAATGTCCACTGGTGGTGTGGGGGGAGGGGAGGGGGGTATAAATCAGCCCCATTTGAAAACTACTGTTCTAGACCATCAAATCCAAGCTGATGCTCCCCAGACCTGAAGAATCACTCAGCTGACTCATATAACTGTAAGAAAAAATAAATAAATGATTGTTTTAAGCCATTAGATTTGGAGTTGTTTGTGTCTCATCAAAAGCTCATTCATACAGTCTTTGTAACAGAGACAATATGTATTCACCACACCCTTTCCTCTTCATGGGTACACAGACATTTTCCAGTCTTTTTGTATTTAAGTAGTCACCACGCAATTAAGTGCCTGACAACTGGAATGTGAGCAGGAGTGATAGTCACTCTATCTCAGGTAAGGAATAGTGGTATATGTTCTCCATGCTCCCTTTCTCCTATCCATTTGCCTCGAAGGAGAGAATTCCAACATTGGCAGAGTTGTAAGACAGAAGCTTGAATACCGGAGTCACCATGAGAGAATATTTTGCACAGGCGAGATTCCTAATCTGCATTCTACTGTGACATGAGTGAGAAATAAATCTTTGCCATCTTAAACCACTGACATTTATGGTTCACTTATTATCACAGCAAAACCTGGCCTCTATATTCTTTTCTGGCATTCATTGTATGTTGGAAATTATCTAAGCTTTTCTCTTTGAGATGAAGAATGGGAAAGTCTGAGTTAGATGTGTCAGTAAATGAGAAGATTTTCTCCAACATCTTTAACATAATATGTCAACTACCAGAGTGTAAAATCCCAGCTCTGTCATTCACTCATTCAATAAATGTTTAAGTGACTACTAATTGTCAATAACCATACCAAAAACAGAGCTGCATAGGTAAGTAAGGCATGTTTCCTGACACTGAGGAGAACGCAGCCCACTGGGAAAGACAGCAAAATTAAAAGAAAATTCACAGAATAAGTCAACCACTATAATGATGAACCTATAAAATATGTGCCTGGAGAACTGTAAGGAATCAGTGTTAACTGCCTGGAGAAATCAGGAAAGGCTTCATAGGGGAAGTGATATTACACATAGGTCTGAAAAAAATAAAATAGGAATTTTAACAGTCAATAAAGGGAAGAATACAAGTAAATAATCACAACAGAAGAGCATTCTAGACAGGAGGGAGAGAAACTGCAAAATAAATGGGAAAGTGAAAAATCTACTGGCTTGGGGAAAGAGTTGAGAAAAACAGGGTCATTTATCTACAACACTATATTTTGTCATTTATTGTGTTATAAACTAGCCCAAAATGTAATGGCTTAAAACAAACAACCATTTTGTTTTATCTCATGATTTCATGGGCAAGGAATTGGGCAGGGCTTGGTTGGATGATTCTTCTGCTCCATGTACTGCTAATGGAGGTTATTCAGATATATTTTGCAGGTGGATGGGATAGTCTGGAGGGTCCAAGATGACTTTACTGACATGACTGGTGCTTTGATGGTCATGGTGTGAAGGCTGGGCTCAGCTAAGATTGTCGACCTAAGCACCAACATGTAGGATTTTGGGTAAGGGAGCTGGTATCCGAGTAGTCAGATCCTTTATATGGCTGCCAGGGCTCCCAGAGAGAGTGCATCAAGAGGCAGAAAGTGGAAGATGCCAGTGTCTTAAGCCAGGACCTAGAAACTGTCACAGACATACTTTTGTCATATTCTATGGTCAAAGTAATCACAGAGCCTGCCCAGATTCAAAAGAAAGGGTCAAAGACCCCATTTCTCAAAGCAAAGAGTGTCAGAGAATTTGCAGTTAAGAGCCTGGGTCTTAGTGTCTCAGTTAAGGTGACAAAAGTTTTTTCCTTATGGAAGTCTACTAGCAAGAACATTAATACACAACAGCTTTTTTCTGACCTTCTGAGATGAACTCTCACTGTGAAAAAGACCCTTGGGGGATGGAACCAGTGTCAGAGATAGACAGTAAAATTCCAACCAGCCAATTTGGTAGTAGGGGTATCCTAATAGGGTATGTTCAGAAGTTAGGGACTCTTTAGTGAGGCAGAAAGGTAAAGACCTACAGTGAGAGGATGGGGACCTTCAGAGGAAAAGTTATTGGAACAAAAAATGAGAAAAGGTATTGAGTATGTTTAGTTGTAGGCTAAGGATATTACTCCATAAGGTATAGGAAGCAGTTCTGGGGGGTGTTGCTAAGAGTTTTACTTAAGAACAAGGCCAAATCTGCCCCTCTGCCTGTTTTGGAATATAGCCACACCCATTTATTTATGTGTTGTCTATGGTGGCTTCAGCACTACGAGGATAGAGCTGCGTAGTTGCAACACAGATCCTATGGCCTGCAAAACATACTTATTATCTAACTCTTTACAGAAAAAGTTTGCTGACCGTTGCTTTAAAGATCAATCTGGCAACAGTGGCCTTTTAACCACTGACCTGTTCTAGGAGCAGAAGGGTAAGAAGATGAGTTGTAGGGCTGTTGCAACAATCCAGCTGAGTGATGCCATAAACATGGATCATTGCAATGTGTTAGAAAAGGCTGGACAGAAGAGGACGTAATGGAAGTGAATGGACATAATTTGTGACTAGTTGAATGAATGTACGGGTGCTTGCTTGAGTGTGTGTGTGAGCACTCACGGGTGAACATATTCGTGTGGGGAGGACAGACACAGAGCACAGAGACTGAGTGTCACTGCTGGGTGATACTGACGCTAATAGCAGAAACAGTGGGGCTGGGGGACCCAGGGAGATAGGCTGTCTGTGGGGAAGACTGGTGAATTTGTTTTTCTTTCCCTCTAATTGACGTCATTATTTGGACATTAGCTAAGACAGGTGCTAGCATCGTTGAGTTCCTTCTGAGGCCAAATAGAATAATTGTGAAAGAAGAGATTCAGCTTTAAGACTTTTGAATGTTTAATTCATTTCATCAGCTTAACAACCACCTGATTGTGAGAGGGATTCTCTACCAATCTCTCTTGGAACAGCTTGCGGTTCTGACTGGATAATGCCATATCCTGCTTCAGGATCTGTGTTTATGTTGTTTCTTCTGCCTAAAAGCTGCTGGGAAACTTCTCCTAACTCCCAACTTTCCTGCCTAACTTCAACAAATCCCTTAAGGTTGAGTTTAAATATCACTTCGCCCAGCAAGAAGCCTCCCTTGAATTTATGGGCTGGATTAGGTACAATTGGATAATGCCCTGACAGCACACCATGTCTTTCTCTGCTATGCTGTTCTGTATGATGTATCTGTTATTGCTTGGTGCTGCATCCCTGGGACCCTCTAGATCTGCAGTCCCCAACCCCTGGGCCACAGACCAGTACCAGTCTGTGACCTGTTAGGAACAGGGCTGCACAGCAGAAGGTGAGTGGCAGGCAAGCCATCAAAGCTTCAACTGTATTTAGAGCCACTCGCCGTCACTGACATCACCACCTGAGTTCTGCCTCCTGTCAGATCATCAACAGCATTAGATGCTCACAGGAGCACAAACCCTACTGTAAACTGTGCATGTGAGGGATCTAGGGTGTGTGCTCCTTATGAGAATCTAATGCCTGAAGATCTGAGGTGGAGTTGAGCTGATGATGCTAGTGCTGGGGAGTAGCTGCAAATACAGATTATCATTAGCAGAAAGGTTTGACTGCACAGAGAACATAATAAATCAATTGCTTGCAGACTCATATCAAAACCCTATCAGTGAGTGGCAAGTGAGAGTTAAGCTGCATCTCATGGCAGGATATATAGTGGCAAGTGAGTTGATGTACTTCAATTGTACAGCTGCATCTGGTGGCAGCCTTTAAGTCAGAATCTGACACTTATTTTAGTCTGCACACGGGCAGCCCATTATCTTATTTACCACTTCTGTCCATGCCTCTTTCCCACACTGCACACTTGTCTCCGTCACAGTTTTGGTAAGCCCACAAGCTAACCCCAGCAAAAATGAGTAAAAAACAAACGTTGCTGGAGAGCTTCTTTGGAAAGGGTGAAAGATCCAATGATGAGACAGCAGAAGACTCTAAGACTGCCAACAAAATGAAAGCTGCATTTAAAAGAAAATACCAAGGGTCCTACCCACTTAAATTACAGGTTCGTTGCAACAAGTGATTCACATTCTCCAAGCCCGCTTTGTATAATATGTGGCGACCGGCTATCCAACAAAGCCACGAAACCTATAAAACTGCTTCTCCATATGGAGACCAAGCACCCTGCATTAAAAGACAAGCCTTTGGAGTTCTTCAAAAGAACAAAACATGAACGCGAAGAACAGAAGCAATTATTGAAGGCCACCACTTCATCAAATGTGTCTGCACTGACAGCATGATTCTTAGTGGCTAACTGCATTGCTAAAGCTAAGAATTCCTTTACTATTGGTGAAGAGTTGATCCTGCCTGCTATTAAGGACATTTGCTGTGAACATTAAGGAGAGGCTGCAGTTCAAAAGGTGGCACGTGTTCCTCTTTTGGCTAGCACCATAACTAGACCAATTAATAAAATAGCAGAGGATATTGAGGCACAATTGTTAGAGAGGATTAATGAGTCACCATGGTACGCAATCCAGGTTGATGAGTCTACCGATGTTGACAACAAGGCAACAATGCTTGTTTTTGCACAATATCTTCTTCAGAAGGATATGCATGAGGATATGTTATGTGCACTTTTGTTGCCAACCAACACCACAGCTGCAGAACTATTCAAGTTTTTGAGTGATTACATATCAGGAAAACTGAATTGGTCATTTTGTGTGGGTATATGCCAGGACGGAGTGACTGCCATGACTGGATGGCTTTTTGATTTCACTATTCGGGTCAAAGAGGTTGCTTCTGAATGTGAGTCTACACACTGTGTCATCCATAGAGAAATGCTGGCTAGCCAAAAATTGTCACCTGAACTAAACAACACTTTGCAGGATGTGATTAAACGTATCAACCACACTAAAGTACATGCCCTTAACTCGTGTCTGTTTGCACAGCTCTGTGAGGAGATGGACACAGAGCACACACATCTTCTCTTATACACAAAAGTGAGATGGCTTTCTAAAGGTAGATCACTGGCCAGAGTTTTTGAGTTATGAGAGCTGCTCCAGAAATTTCTTTTAGAAAAATTGTCACCACTGGCAGCACATTTCAGTGACACAGAATGGGTCATAAAACTTGCCTACTTGTGTGACATATTCAACCTGCTCAATGAACTCAATCTTGCAGTTCAGGGGAGAACAACTGTGTTCAAGTCGGCAGATGAAGTGGCTGCATTCAAAGCCAACTGGAATTATGGGGGTGATGAGTGTACACTGGATTTTTGACATGTTTCAAACATCAGCAGAGATTTTGAAAGAGACTAAGCCAGGGCCTCCTTTCTCCCAGCTGGTGCGTGATCACCTATCTCAGCTTTCAAAACAGTTTGAGCATGACTTCCCAACCACAGAAGACCCCGAACTGGGAAGGAATGGATCCATGACCCATCTGTGGATAAGCCAGGTGAATCGAATTTGTCCTTGCTGGAAAAGGATCAGCTGCTTGAGATCACAGATGACTGTGGCCTTAAAAGTATGTTTGAGACAACTTCAAATCTCCATATGTTCTGGATTAAGGTCAAGGTGTAATATCCTGAGATTGCCACAAAAGCACTGAAAAGCCTGCTTCCATTTCCAACATCCTATCTTTGTGAAGCAGGGTTTTCTGCAGTGACAGCAACCAAAATGAGATTATGGAGTAGACTGGACGTAAGCAACACACTTCAGGTGTCACTGTCTCCCATCACCCCCAGATGGGACCGTGTAGTTGCAGGAAAACAAGCTCAGGGGTCCCACTGATTCTGCATTATGGTGAGTTGTATAATTATTTCGTTATATATTACAATGTAATAATAATAGAAATAAAGTGCACAATAAATGTAATGCACTTGAATCATCCTGAAACCATCCCCCCAACCCCCATCCCATAGAAAAATTGTCTTCCACGAAACTGGTCCCTGAAGCCAAAAGGTTGGGGACTGCTGCTGTAAATCATGAGCTCGTACAGGGCTGATGCCATGTCAATATACTTTGCACCCTCTCTCTCTATATATATAACATAATGCTTATTAGCAGTAATACAGATTTGGTTATAAAATAAATAAGAAAAACCAGCTTTTTTTTTGGAGAATTTGTAACATCAGGCACTAGACTAAGGGTTTTGTACAAATTATCTCCATCTTCTAATGAGCTCCCTACAGTAGATACTATTGTTGGACCCACTTTAGGGATAAAGGGACTAAGGCTCCAGAAGTTGAGAATCTTAATCTTACTCACGGTAGCACAGCTGTTACATGGCATGGACAGGATATCAATCCATGTCTGCACAACTCCACACCCCACATGGTTAACCATTATAATTATGATTATAATGAATGGATTCATACATGCATGAAGGAAAGAAGGGAGGAAGGAGGGAAGCAAAAGGAAGGGAAGGAAAGAAGGAAAAAATGAAGAAAGAGAGAGAGGGAGGAAGGGAGAGAGGAAGGAGGGAGGACAAACTATTGGTTTTATACTAGAAAAATCTCATGGTGCATTGTCACCAATAATGATGTCTCTATCCACAAGGAGAAATGCAAAGAACACCTGGGACACTATTGGAAATGTTTTACATGTGATCACTCATTGACTCCTTGCAATAACAACCCTATATAGGACATTCAGCTATTACTACATTATATCCAGGGTGTGACCCCTGCACACCTGCTGCCCTGCTATCCCCTTCGTCCAAGCCACCATCATCTCTTGCTTGGATCATGACTGCAATCTCCCTGCTCCTGTTTACCTATGAGCCAGAGTGATGCTTTGAAAATATAAGTCACATCATGCCAGCCATCATTTCAAACCCTCCAGTGGTTCCCCCTTCTTACTTAGAGTAAAAACCAGTTACTCCAGGGCTGTGCAGGCTCCACCTCTGATTCCATTTCCAAGTCCCTGTCCCTATTTGCTCAGCTCCAGCCACACTGGCCACTTGTGCTCTTCTCAAATGTGTCAGGCATGTTCCTGTGCATTTTCCGTTTCCTCTGTCTGGAAGGTGGTTCCCCCAAATATCCACATGGCTTACTTCCATATCACCTTAGGTCTTTGCTCAGTTGTCACCCTCCTGGTGAGGCCTTCCTCAGATACTGTCCATAAAATTATAATATTCCTTTCTTCCTATCCCTAAACTTTCAATCCCTCTTCCCTGCTGTGTTTTCCTATAACACTAACAACCATGTGATATGTAATAACTTATTTATGAATTGTTAATTTCTCCCCTTTCCTCCAGATCCAAGAAAGTAAACTCCAAGAGTACAGAAATTGCTGTCTCTTTTGTTCTTTCCTATATTTTCAGCATCTGGTACATAGTAGGCACTCGAAATATTTGCAGAGTGCATGAACAAATCAATCTCCATTTTATGGATGAGGAACTGAAAAACATAATTTAGTGGCTTGCTCAAAGTCATACAGCGAGTGACTGGTGGACTAGGTATTCAAAGGCCAGTAAGCTGTCTGGCCCCAGATCTGAGTGTGCAACCAGACCCCTTTACTGCTTTCCAACAAAATAATGGCTTTGCGGATCATGGGTCTTTAAATGGAACAAGACTGGGACTGATCTGCAATCAACACAGCTGTGTGACCTATCTATAAAATGCTCATAATGATATTATGTCTGCAGAAATTGTATGAAATTTAAGAAAACGTATGCAAAACAATTCACACAGTGTCAGACACACCATAGGTCTTTAATAACTGATGTGTAAAGTTTTGTATTGTTATCATGATTATTATGATTACTATGATGGATAAGTTACTACCCTCTGTTGCCCTGGATTGAAACTAGTGAGTCTCAGGTGCACCCAGTACCTGGGCTTTATTGTTCTGCTTTCAAAGGTAGAGACAAGCTTCTGCATAGACTGCTGATCTTGAATGCTAATTCTTCTCAGTTTCTGTTGGTGCCCCTGGTTAAGAATGGCAGGCACGCAGGAACGCAGCATAGGGGGTGAAGTTGTTGTGACTCTGACTTCGGGGCCCTTGAGGGAGCCACGTGGCTTCCCGGGATGGGTTTCTTTTTCCAAATCATGTTTTTTCCAGGGGCGAGTGAGCAGTCTCCTGACACCTCTCGCCATTTTTCTTTGAAGCGCTTGTTTTCTGTCTCCACAAAGGCTGTTGACTGTGGGACAGATTTAAATTTGTTTATCACGAAACTGGATGGGAGATTCACCGTTAGCTAAATATTCCAAAAAGTAAAGTTTGGTACCAAAGTCTCTCACCCTCTCAAGTAATTTTCTATATTCCCTGAAGGCTTTTTACTGGGAAGAGAAGGTAAAGAACATTCCAGAGAAATGCAACCAAAAAAAGGGAAAATAAATAATAAAATAAAATAAATGAACAAACACCTTTCTTATAAATAGATGCTTACCGTGAAATCATTTGACTATTCCAGGGCTTGGCAGCAAGAGAAGATGATTTACACAAACATGGTGATGTCTGACCACATCCTGTCTAAGACAAAATGCTCTCTGATAAAGGGGCTCAAACTGCAAACATAGGCCTGCAACAATCATTGCTAAGGAGGCTATGTTTACCTTTGCTAATGATGAGCATGGATGAGTGCCCTGGGAGTTTAGAACTCAAACAAACAAACAAAGACTGTGAATTTGACAAAAGGATGGTTTTTGGTTTTGTAAGGGTTAGGGTTGTTTTCCCTTCTGTTGATTGGCTGACAATGGGGAGCTCAGGAAAGACAGTATTAGCACCTCTCCTGATTTGCCTGGAAGCAGAAAATATTGCAGCCTCCTGAGGATTTGGCTCATATCCAGTCCCCATTATCCTGCCAACACAACTAGAAGAGCCTGGCCCACCTGCTATTAGGAAGAGCTGCTTCCCATTTTGATAGAGAAATAACCTCAGGTCTTTCTGCCTCTGCTGCAGGAGTAACTGAGCCCAGTGGGCCCATGAGGGCATCATGCTACAGACCCCCCCCCATACACACACCTTCACCTATAGCCAATCTGCCTTTGGTGAGTTACAAGTTCTCTATCTCTTCCTTGTTTACTTTGAGCCAGGTACCTGCTAACCACTTTACACACAATCAGCTCTTTTATTTTTCACTCAGTCTTAGGATGGAGGGGCTGTTACCCTCATTTGGCACAGAAGAACATCGAAATACCAAGGGGTTAAGTCATTGTCTCAGGCTCATCCACTTTGTAAGAGGTAGAGTTAGGATATGACACAGAACACTCTTACTCCAATGCTACCCTTTTAACCATTAGTCTCTGTGTTCTCCTCTTTGGTCTGACACTCAGTTGTTAAGCCTTGACTACCTAACCCAGTTCTAATCATCTCTTTCTCTAGGACTAGATTTTGTTCCATAGACCTTTGGCAAAATTGGTTTGGACTTCTCTAATATAAAATGTAGACACATATTAGACTCTGTTAGCTTTCTAGGGCTTTCATAACAAAGTACCACAAACTGGGTACTTAAACCACAGAAACTTATGTCTCAACGTTTTTAACTAATTATATCTGCAATGACCTTATTTCCAAATACATTCAGATTCTGATATTTTTGGTAGATGCGAATTTTGAAGGTACACTATTCAACCCACTAAGATTTGTTATGGATTAAATCATGTTCCCCCCAAATTTATATGTTCAAATCTTAACCCCCAGCACTTCAGAATGTGATGTTATTTGGAAGTAGAGTCATCACAAATGTCATTCTGGAGTAGGAAGGACCCTTAATCTGATATGCCTGGTATCCTTAGGAAAAGGGGAAACTTGGACACAAACATGCACAAAGAGAAGACAATGTGAAAGCACAGGAAGAAGACAGCTACCTCCAAGCCCAGAAGACAGGCCTAGAAAAAAATCTTTCCCTCACAGCCCTCAGAAGGAACCATCTCTGCCAATACCTTAATCTTAGACTTCTAACCTTTAGAACTGTAAGACAAAAAATCTCTGCTGTTGAAGCCACCTAGTGTGTAGTACTTGGTTAAGTCAGCTGTCAGAAACTAATACAGCGTCTAACATTTGCATACATTTTAGATCAGAGAAATCCAACACAGTTTTTGCCAGAAGTCCATGGAGCAGGTTCTAGTCCTAGAAAAAACTAACACACACTCCAAGAACTGTGTCATAATCATGCTGTGCCCTGACTCCTCAGATCCCTGATGACTGGAAAAACAATGGAGAAGATAAGTGAACTTAGGAGTTGTTTTTGTTTAAAAGATAAAATTAACAAACTCTTAGCTAGGCTAACAAAGAAAAAAAGAAAGAAGATTCAATAAAAAAAATTATAAATAACCCCAAAACAGGAAACATTATAACTCTTACTGCAGAAATGCAAAGGATCGTAAGAGATTACTATGAACAATTATATGCCAACAAATTAGATAACCTAGAAGAAATGGATAAATTCTTAGATACATACAACCTACCAAGACTGAATCATGATGAAATAGAAAATCCGAGTAAACCAATAATAAGTAAGGAGATTGAATCAGTGATTAAAATCTCCCAACAAAGAAAACTCAGGATTTGATGGCTTCATTGCTGAATTCTAACAAACATTTAAAGAAGAATTAATGCCAAACTCTTCCAAAAAATTGAAGACGATAGAATACTTCCAAACTCATTTTATGAGGGCAGAATTACCTTGATACCAAAGCCAGACAATAACACCACAAGAAAATTACAGGCCGATATCCCTTATGAACATAAATGCAATGATTCTCAACAAAATACTAGTAAATAAAATTCAACAGCACATTAAAAATGATCATACACTGTGATCAAGTGGGATTTATCCCTATAATGCAAAGGTGTGTTAATATATACAAATCAATAAATGTGATATACTACATTAACAGATGAAGAATAAAAATTATGTGATCATCTCAATATATACAGAACAAAAACATTTAATAAAATTCAACATCCTTTCATGATTAAAACTCTCAACAAATTAAATATAGAAGAAATGTACTTCAACATAATAAAGATCATATATGACAAACCCACAGCTAGCATCATACTCAATGGTGAAAACTTAAAGCTATTCCTCTAAGATCAAGAACAAGACAAGGGTGCCCACTCTCACCACTTCAGCTCGATATATTACTGGACATCCTATCCAGAGCAATTAGATAAGAAAAAGAAATAAAAGGCCTCTAAATTGGAAAGGAAGAAGTAAAATTGTCTCTGTTTGTAGATGACATAATTTTATATACAGAAAAAACTAAAAAATCCACCAAAAAATGTTAGGACTAATAAACAAGTTCAGTAAAGCTTCAGGATACAATATCAGCATAAAAAATTCAGTTGCATTTCTATACACTGACAACAAACTATGCAGAAAAACATTAAGATGACAATATCATTTATAATAGCATAAAAGATACTTAGGAATAAAATAAAAGATTTGTACACTGAAAACTATAAAACATTGATAAAAGAAATTGTAGAAGATTCAAATAAATGAAAAGATATCCCATGTTCACATATTGGAAGAATTAATAATATTAAAATGTCCATACTACCAAAGTGATATACAGATTCAATGCAAAGCCTGTCAAAATTGCAATGAAATAATTGTAAGAAATAGAAAAAAAATCCTAAAATACATATAGAACCACAAATGACCCAGAATAACCAAAGAAATCTTGAATAAGAAGAACCAAGTTGGAAGTATTACACCACATGATTTCCAAATATACTACAAAGCTGTAGTAATCAAAGCAGTCTGGTACAGGCATAAAAACAGACATGTAAACCAGTGAAACAGAATAGAGATCCCAGAAACAAATGTACACACTTATGGTCAATTGACCTTCTGCAAGAGTGCAAAGAACACATGGGGAAAGGATGGGAAAGGATAGTTTCTTCAATAAATGCTGTTGGGAAAACAGGATATCTACATGCGAAAGACTGAAATTGAACCCTTATTTCACACCATGTATGAAAATCAACCCAAAATGGCTTAAAGACTTAACCACGACTCCTGAAACTGTATAACGACCAGGAGAAAACATAGGCAAACAGCTTCTTGACTTTGGTCTGGGCAATGTTATTTAGGGAGGGTTGACCCCAAAAGAATAAGCAACAAAGGAAAAAATAGATGAATAGGATTACATCAAACTAACAATCTCCTTCACAGCAAAGGAAACAATTAACAAAGTGAAGAGAAAACTTATGGAATGGGAGAAAATATTTGCCAAACCACACATGTGCTAAGGGGTTAATATGCAAAATATGTAAGTAACTCAACTCAATAGCAAGAAAACAAATAACTCAATTAAAAAATAAGCAAAGGACAGAAAAAGGCCTTTTTCAAAAGATGACATACAAATGCCCAACAGGTATATGAAAAGATGTTCAACATCTTTAATTATCAGTGGAATGCAAATTAAAACAGAATATTACCTCACACATATAAGAATGGCTATTAACAAAAAGACAAAATATAACAAGTGTTAAGGATGTGGAAAAATAAAACGCTTGTGTACTGTTGGTGGAAATATAAATTGGTACAGCCATTGTGGAAAACAGTATGGAGTTTCCTCAAAAAATTAAAAATGGGACTACTTTATTATCCTGTAGTCCCACTTCTGGGTATATATTCAAAGGAAATTCAATCAGTACGTTAAAGAGATATCTGCACTCCCACGTTCATTGCTGTATTATTCACAACAGCCAAGATATGGAACCGACTTAAGTGTCCGTAGATGAATAAATGGATAAAGAAAATGTGAGACACATACACACACACACACAAACATACACACAGTGGAATATTATTCAGCCTTAAAAAAGAAGAGGGGGAGAGAAGGGGATAGGAGAAGGTAGTTAATCAATACTAAAATACATACAGTTAGACAGAAGGAATAAGTTCTAGTATTCAATAGTGCAGTAGGAAAATTACAGTTAAAAATAATTTATTGCATATTTCAAAACAGCTAGAAGAGAACTATAATATTTCCAATACAAAGAAAAGATAAATATTTGAGGCGATGGATGTCTCCATTACTCTGATTTAATCATTATGCATTTTATACATTATCAAAACATCACATATACTCCCAAAATATGTACAACTATGATATGTTAATACCAAATAGATTTAAAAAATAAAAAAGAAGGAAACTCTGTCATTTTTAACAATAGAAATGAAACTGGAACATGTTACACTAAGTTAAATAACCCAGGCACAGAAAGACAATTACGGTTACTGCGTGATCTCACGTGTGGGAGGTTCTAAAGTCAAACTTGTAGAAACAGAGAATAGAATGGTGGTTGCCAGGGAGCCGGGGAACGGGGGCGATGGGAGATGCTGCTGGTCAACAGGTGCAAAGTTTCAGTTACACAAGATGAGCGTGTCCTGGAGATCTAAGGTACAGCATGGTGACTATGGTTAGTAACAATGCCTCGTATACTTGAAATTTGCTAAGAGAGCAGATCTTAAATGTTCTCATCACCAAAAAAAAGTTACTATGTGAGTTTACGGCTATACTAATCAGAGTGATTGTAGTAATAATCATTTCACAACGTAAAGACATCAAACATCACGTTCTACACCTTAAATATGTACAATTTTTATTTGCCAATTTTATCTCAATAAAGATGGAAAAAATTCTAAATTATTGATGAGACCTAATGCTTTCTGTCTATAGTTTTTTATCCAAACATTCATCCATCAACTTATTCAACAAATATTTATTTGCTGCCTCATTCCAAGACAGCATGGTGTAAGGCTTTTAGAGCCTTAAACATAGCCTTTGCTTCAGCAGACCATATTATGGTCCAGTAAGAGGAAGAGAGGCAAGAAAAGAGATAAAAGCCTAGTGCAGGGTGCAGGATGACAGGCACTGGGTGACGCTAAGGGCGGAGTGAGTGGAAAGCGCACAGCTGGGCTAAGCACCTGGCCCAGGCCATGGGAGTTCTCGCTGTCCGGCCAGAGGTGGTGATCTCAAAGGGTCAGTAGGCATGTTTTGGGTGAATCAGGGGAATAAAGGGATATTGCAGCCAAGACAGAAGAGCAAGTGCAAAATCCAGAGGCACAAAGAGCATGGCGCATTATTGAAAGGGTGATGCTCTCGGTTTTTCCAGACTGTGATAAGAGGAGTAGTGAGGGTAAAAGCTGGAGTGGTGAACGGCCCGAATCATGAAGTTCCCCCTTCAAGGAAGGAATCTGGCTTTGTCCTGACGGCAGAGGGGAGCCAGGCACGCAGGGGAGCGACTGGGTCAGATCTGAGTGTTAGACCGACGAGTAGGAAGAATGCTTGAGAGGGGAGGAAATCATGGATGTCAGGACTTCTCCCTACACTGTCCCCAGCTTGTTTCTCTACTGCTCTCACCCCACTTTTTGCTCCCTGTATGCTCTGGTCTGGAGCTATGTAGGATGTGGGAGTTGTCGGAACTCTGAGGATAAGGAAGTGCTCAGCCCGGAGTCAGGACATTTACAGGTCGGGGTTCCTTTGGTTCCAGAACTGAGCAAACAAAGCTGGCCTCACAAATGCCAGTAATACCTTCAGCTGCACAGGCCGGAGGCCGATGCCTCAACAGAGAGGCTCCCAGTTAACTCTGTGGTGGAATATCCTGGACTAAAATCTAATTGTTTTGCCTCAGCCCTGTGGCATCTCCTCTCCTGGCCTCGGTCTCCCCACCTTTAAAATGTAAGAGTCACTCTGTTCTTCAGAGAACCTTCCCTGACAACCGGGGCCATCACACTAACCTAATGTATCATGTGTCGTGACTGAATTCATTTACACGCCTGATCACCTGTATCTCTTTACCAAGACATTGTGTTGTTTACCACCACATCTCTAGGGTGAAGAACAATGTCGGGCACATAATAGGTTCCCAGTAACCATGTATTGAATGAAAAGACGTCTGAATACATGAGTAAGGGATTATTATTGCTGGATATGAGGACGGCAGACGAAGAAAGGCAGCGCTTTTCGAGGTGGCACGGACAGTCAACTCGGAGTGAAGTAGTTGGATCCAAACCCAGGTCTGGATTCAAACCCGCGTTCTGTAGCCCCTCCATTTCACACTCTTTTCTCACTCAGTTCAAGTCGTTTCCGTTATACCTAAACTCAACTTCCTAATTTTCAAGAAAAAAAGGAAAATCTAAGATTCTGTGTCTGTGTTTGGCTGAGGAGATATGTATCACGACAGTATGAATATGATCATAAGGGGAGATGTTTTAGAAACTTGGAAGCTCATTATCGCCTTCCTTTGGCACTCCAGCACAAGCCCTTGCCATTGCTCACTTGACACTTCCTTCATCTGCTCCTTTCGGCCGGGTGCAGGAGAAAGCGTCTGTTGTTGCAAGAGGGAATCGTTGACTCTGTTTCTTCTCCCTTAAAGACGGAATAAAGCACTCAGTTTCGAAGAACTCCCTTAAGCGATTAGCATCATTTCCCGCAGTGCTTAAGGAGTCGTGGGTTGCAAACTTCTGAAAGCTGGAGAGACCCCTTGAACTTTCGTTTCTCTACTTCAAAAGAAACGAAAGAGGCAAGAACTTAATTCTTCACTAATAAAGGACAATTCAGCTCTGGTTTGAAAACTGGCGTAGAAAGTACCATTTTCCACTTTACATGCATTGTAACTTTACACATAATTCTCCAACTATGTACCCTCAACTCCATTTTCCCTATGTGGGATTGCGTGAGGGAAGAAGGTTATGAATACATAGGAGTACGCTGGTCCAATGTGATGACTTGATAGCTAACCATCTTCAGGTCTGAGGACATTGTGTCCAGTCCAGCCTAGAAGCTCCAAGAATAGCCAAAAGTTCAGACATCCGGCTATGGTCTTCTTATATGGAGATGTCCAATTTTGTGGTCTTTTTTGAGAAAGTGAACTGCTTTTTTGATCATCTGATAGCAGATGTAGTAGATTAATTGGAATTAAAATTACAGTTGGAATTATCAATGTATTAAATCATTCAAATGTTACTGCAGTAGGCAGCTTTGGAATTGATATCCAGTGATCCCCGCCTCCTGGTTTGCTCTCTTTGTATAATCCCTCTCCTGGAGCTCACCTGGTAACTCACTTCTAACCAATAGAATATAGTAAGGGCAATAAAATGTCACTTCCAAATTTATGGTATAAAAATTGTGACTTTCCTCTCTCTCTCTCTCTCTCTGGCTCTTCTTACTCTTATGAAGCAAGCTGCCTATGGAGAGGGGTCCATGTGGCAAGAAACTGAAGGTGACCCCTGGTCATCAGACAAAAAATAATAAAGGACTTCAGACCAACAGCCCACAGAAAATTGAATCTTGCCAAAAGCCTCATGAACAAGCTTGGAAGAGGTTCATCCTCCAGTTGAGGGGACTGGAGGGTGGCTCAGACTGCCCTTCCCAGCATCTTAATTACAGCCTATGAGAGACCTTGAGCCAAAGGACTCAGCTAAGCTGCATGTAGATTCTTAACCTGCATAAATTGTGAGATAATAAATGTTATTATCTAAAGCCACTCAGTTAGGGGGTGGTTTGTTATGCAACAATGGATAACTAATATGGATATTTTTTAACCAAAGGAATTACCCAAAGAGCTGTTAGAATGAAGGAGAACTCAGTAAACTCAATAAAAGATACATGTATATTCAGCAAAAACTGGATTTAAAAAAAAAACTTTATCAGGATATATTCCTTTAATAATAACCAATGGAACAAAATACTAAAAGCATTTTTAACAAGAAATATGCAGGGCTATTTGTAGAAATTGCAAAATATTATTGAGAAATATATAACAATACTTGAATCATCAGGATATAGATCATATTTCTAGATAGAAGACTAATGACTCTCAACAATTATTTCTTTTCAGATTGCCTTAAAGTAGAATGCAATTTCTATCATAATCATGACAGATTATTTACTTAACTAGGAAAAATTAATCCAAATTTTTCTCATAATAAATAAGTATGCAAAAATAGCAGAGAATTGTTTTGAAACAGAAGTCTCATATGGGGTAACTAATCTTATCAGACATTAAAATGCTATAAAGCTGCAAAAATAAAAAAAAAATAGATATGATTCTGACCCGGGCCTAAACAGAGAGATGAAAGGAACAAAATAAACATACCAAAAGTATAATCCCTAATTATTACAATTTCATATTTAATTGATAACTTTATGTTACATATATTGATGAATTAACTCTTCTACTTTTTAGAATAAAAAAGTCACATACCACCTAACAAAAGTAAAATACTAATATAATAATCAATAAATACATTTTAAGTACATTTTTTAAACATAGAAGAAAATGGCAGCTCAAATAGCTAGAGCAGTGGCTCTCAAACTTCAGCAAAAAATAAACAAATAAATAATAGTAATAATCACAAAGAGCTTGCAAAAATACAAGTTCCCTGCTTACTCCAAGACAGCACGATTTACTTCTGTGTGTTTTAACAACATCTCATCATTCTGATCCTGGAAGTCTAAAGATTACACTTTGAAAATTACTGCTCTATATAGAGGCAGAAGTCCTTTCTAAGCCTAGAAGGGGTGGATGAAATAAAAAAGGGAAATATTTTCAGATTAGACTGTATATAAATTAAAATAAAGTAATGAAGAAAGAAACCTAGGGTATATAGAAAGACCACATAAATTTATTACTGAAAAATCATATTTGAAGCAAATATGGCAGAGGGTTGTTATCAATAATGAACAGACAGCTCAAAAAAATCAGTAGAGAAAGTACTTGGATGTCTGTAGGTAAACAGGAAAACAATATCTCTTACATAATAGAAATGTATTCATTTAAAAAGCAATGACAAGATATTTAAATGTACCAGTAATAATTAAAATCATCACAATAAAATCTCATTGGTTAAATATCAAACATGCAAAGTTTTTTTTTTGAAATTTCAATATGGAATGCTTTCAAGTATACTAAAAGAAGACAAAATCTCATGCAATGCTAATTTTTGTGTAAATTGTTGCAACCCCTTGGGAGAGCATCCAGCAATATGTATCATAAGCTTTATAAATACCCATAATATTTGATTCAATAGTTCCATTTCTGAAATGTATCCTTAAAAAGAGAGTGTAAACACATTCATCACATTATTTGTAATTGTAAAAATTTTGAAAGAGCTTAAATGTCACCAAAGAGGGTTGATTACATATATCCTTTTATTTTTAGCCATAAAAATGATATTTGAATGTGAATATTACATCATGAAAATATCTTATCATAAAATCACAACTCAAAGTAGAACGTTGAATTGCCTCTAATATTAGACAAGCATATGTGAAGATACATTATTTTATATTATAGATATTTATGTTACATATTTTAAGTATAGATTGTAAGGCATATATTAAAAAAGCAATAACTAAGAACTCTACATGCTTTGACCCCATACTAAACAAAGGCTTCATAATTTAATCCTTCCAAACCTGTCAGACAGGTGCTGTTAATACCCTGACCTCACAGATGAAAGAACTACCTTAGATACATCAGAACATACATCCAAAGACAAACAGCTGCTAGGCATGGGGCTGGGATTTAAAATTTAGCTCTCTCAAACCAAAGCCCACAGTCCTAATCTTTGCTTTTGGACCTATGTCTTTAGAAGGAATAGAAGAAAATATATATTCAAATAATAATTATGACTATCTTTGCATGATGGTACTAGGAATGATTTATCATCATCATCCTCATCCTTCTCCTCATCATCAATTATCCTATCTCTTTGCATTTTCTAAGTTTTATTTAATGAATATGCATTCATTTTTATTAGGTATTATGGGAAAATGCAAAATTAAAAGAAATAACTATTTTTGAAATGGATTTCTTTGCCAGACATATGAAGGAATATAACAAAAATACATCACTTGCTCTAACAAGCTGATAGAAGGGGTGAGATTTGCATGGTGGCTCCTGGGGTCCAAGGTGTCCCCTCAGGGACAACAGTCCCCTCCCTACACAGACTTGTCCCATGGCCTCCTCTCTCTGGGCTGTTTTAACAAATATAAAATGAGAGGGCTGGATTAGATGATTTCCAGAATACCTTCCAAATCTGTCATCCCAGAATTCAAATAGTGTTATTTAAGTGCTAATATTTATTTCCTCTAATAGAAATTAATTTGGGGTCCCAACAATCACATACCTATTTTTCGTAGGCACTTTTAGAAAATGTGTTAGGATCTCCTAAGCAAGTGTTTTCCTTTATGTTTTTTACATATTATTAATAAAAAAATTCAGTCACAGAAAGGGGCATACATACTCCAGAATGCTAATTCATCTCTCCCTCCATCTCCAGTGCCAGTCTGACAGCTGCCTGTAGGACCCTGGATTCTTACCCTCCCTGGGGTTCCTGAACTACCATGGTAGATTTCAGGGACTTGTAGAATGCAGTGGCTCCCTCTTCAGTCCGTACACAAGCACCGAATTCCTATTAAGGACCACACCCTGTACTAGGTGCAGTTGCTGGAGAACTTCAACTGTGGTTTAGGCATTTCTGTAGACTTACTGCCTCTGACGCTCTCTCAGTGTTTGTTGGGCATGTCTCCCTTGCAGTTGGATGGACAGTGTTTGGGATCCCAGTTCTGCTACTTTGCTAGCTGTGTGACTTATGTCCCTCAGCACCTCTGAACATCAAAGCCCAATATTTATTTGTGTAATAATTTTATGCAAATTTACAGACAATATGTAAATAACTAAACTTCACATCTCTTATATTTACTTGCGCTATTAGCCAACATCTCAGCTTTGAAGAAACAAATACAATTTAAAGACCACTTCTTTGACATTTGATGAGATTTTCCTCACTAAGTTATTACTGTGATTTTAAGGAATTCCCTTTCATCTTTCTAGAATTGCTATGAATGGGCCTCTCAATAAAATAGAATTCTTAATGTAGTCGGTTATACTCCATTGTGCCTATTTCGATAGAGTGTGCATAAAATACCAAGTGGGAGAATAGTGGATCAGGAGCAAGGTCAAAAGGGAAGCTCTGAGTTCTGTTTTGGCCATATTTGATTTGAGATACTTTTGAGAAAATACAAGTGGTGAGGTTGAGTGGAGAGTGTAAAATTCATGATGTAAAGCTGGAGTCATCAGCATATGGGTGGGTTGAAACTGGCAGTGGGTAGAATCAACCAGAAGAAAATATACAAAGACAAAAGTACAAAAGAAAAAAAAACTCAAGAAACTCCAATATTCAACTAAGGGATGGAAGAGAAGAATGTACAGAATGCAGACATAGAAAAGTCAATAAAAAAGTAAAAAAAGAAAAAAGAAGACGCGCGAGAGAGAAATAGACACCAACGCCTTCAAAGACGGTATTTCAAGGAGATTGGTTGTATCAACTGTTGTTGGGAAGTCAAATAAATGAAGACTGAAAACTGCTTCTTAGATTCTGCCACAAAGATATTATCAGTCTGTGATAGAAAACTACTGTTCTTTTCTTATATAATACTCTTCTTTTCTGGGACTGTCCCCTTCCTCCTGTACCTTTTTAAAAACTCTCCTTTTCTCCCTATTCAATCTATGCAGAGATACTCATTGGTATAACTGTATCCCATCTCCTGGCCCAAACCATGCCAATAAGAAAAGTTAACTGACAATTGAGAATTAAATGAATATTCAAGTTAAGTCTTGAATTGAGGAGAAGTGACACCAAGAAAGTGTTCACTGGTGCCATTTTTTCTCTGTCCAGACCTTAGAAAAGAGAAAGCTTATCTTCAGCAAGGAGAATGTATGATGGTGTATGAGTTTCTGCAGCCAAATGTTCCCATGTTTTAGCTTCATTCTAGTCTCATTTTCCATAAACCTGTGGTGTTACAATAAATCCTTCTTTTTGTCTCAGATAGTTCAAGTTAGATTTTGTTATTTGTAATAAAAATACTTTGAACAAATAAATGAATCAGTATTATGATAGTTAACACACATTATAAAAGAGGCACACACTGCTTATTCACCTTTAATCATCACAATAACCCTAATATTATACCCATATTATAAATGGGGAAACTGAGGCACCTAGCGGTCAAGTAGCTTGTCCAAAATCACACAGCCAGTGGGTGGTAGAGCTGGGACTTAACTCATGTGCTCTGTATCTATATTTCATGTTCATAACCATCACACTATACATTCACCAAATGTGGTATTGTGAGAAGCAGAAGTTCAGAACTGACAGTGTTCTGAGTTGCAGGAGAAAGGACAATTATTCACTCTGGACTGGGGAGTTTGCAATTCTCGTTGTAGTGTAGTGAAGTCATTGGCTATTATCTGTTGATTTTTGGTCTTAGATATGCGCATTGAGACTAATGCTTAAAGGCATTTCATCAGGTTATCATACTGTGTGTACAGTTATTTTTATAGGAAACTATAAGATAGTCAAATACCAGGAACTTACATTTATTAAGATGAGGATTTTCTGCTCTTAACTAGAGAGCTGAGACCCCAGGTAACTGTGTGTGATAATGGAAATGTGGATTAGGGTTAGCTGGGAGAAGGCAGATGACTTAAGAAAATCTGAATGTCATGTCTTTCCAAAGGATTCCTGCTAACACCCCCCCATCTTGTCTTTCTTCCTAAGTCTTATTTCTAAGGGGCACTCAATTAGAATACGTCTCAGAACAGAGCAACATTCTATAGTAGATAATAAAGACTTTTAGCACCAGGCTTTAAAGGTGGACACATAAAAGAAATCCTCTTAGCGGGCACAACTGTGTGCAGCCATATGGCTGGCCATGAATCTCACTCAGCAATCAAAGAGGTAATTCAGAAAATTCATCTTCATAAGCTCCATTCATCCTGTCATTCACATACTATATTTGTTCAACAGAATGTGATTTAGTCTCTGGATCAATGGCCAGCATATGCTGCATCAACTTTTTCCCTTGTTTTTCCTAGTGAAGTATATTGCCATTATCTTGCTTTTTCCTCACCATTGTGTATCAGTGTGTTTGAAAAATCCATAGAAGCAAATTGTTAAAAGCACAGGCTCTACCACATATTAGTTGTATCAACTTGAGTGATTGACCTGACATTTTGATGTCTCACTTTCCTTACCTCACAATAGGGATAATATATTGTGGATTCAGAACACAGTGGCCCATGACATTATTTCTAGATTACAAACCTTAAAATTACTTTGTGTTTATTTAGTCATTCACAAACACTTACTGGGTTTCTACCATGGGCCAGAATGTGAGCCAAGCAACAAACTGGCCCCTGCCTTCATGCAAATATAAGCTACTAAGACAGACAGACATTAATCATATGATCATACAAATAAGAATAAAGTTGCAATTTTAACAGCTGCTATTAAGACCTATGGTGGGAAGATGTGGTCTTTTAGGGTGTGGAAATTGTGGGTATGGAAATAATATACAGCTAGAAACCAAGAAAATAGTAGTGGATGCCCATTGCTTTGTCTTCCTAGGATCCACCATATTGCTGGGATCTTCTTTGCTGAGACCTGTCTCTCTCTCCCCATATTCTATCCCTATGGTTACCAGGAGAAATTCTATGTGATTCCGGTGTGACCCCAAACCCTGACCACAACTGGCCAGTGCAGAGGTGGGGACCTCACTCGAGCTGGGCCAATTGAAGAGGTCCACAGGGAAATGGAATCCATCTAAAAGGTGGCAGTTAGGCCGGGCTGCTTTCTTGCCCTGGAGTGATACGACCCAGAAATTATTGACTGGCAACATTTTTTTCTGTTTTGCAGGCTCAGGAATAGAAACTGTCAGTCTGCAGCAAGAGAGAAGAGAGAAGCAAACATTTGGAAAGACCCAAAGGCAAAACACAAAGAGAACAAAATTTGGTTCTAGTGGTGGCTGATGTGTTGTTAGAGTCCATTCTTGGGTTCTGTGAGATACTCTATATCCTAATTAGAACTTTCCATTTTAGTTTATGAGTTTATTTCAATTTGGGTTTCTGTTGCTTTCTGTTCTGGTTTCTGTTCTATTATCGTCACCAGATGATAGAGTCTTAACAAATATCTCAGTATGAACAGCACTGTGAGGAGGGAGGATAAGAAACTAGACTAGAATGAGCAAAGGGTGATTAGAAAGTGAGAAAGTAGAGTAGCAACCTTTTCAAAGAGACTTAGCTGTAAAAGTGAAGCTAAGGATGAGGAGGTTTGTGGAAAGTGTGACAAAGACAGTTTGTATCCCCAAACATGGTACTCCCTTCCGTGGTGGATTTGTCGCTACAAAGAAGCTGCTTGCAAGGATGAGCCGTGGGTCTGTTTCCTTTTGTTTGTATTATTTTATTTTGTTAATTTTAAGAGTGAAGACACAAGAGCATGCCTGAATGCTGATGGGAAGTATATCAGTTATGCTTTGCTGTCTAGCAAGCAGATCTAAAACTGGGTGACTTAAAACAACAGATTTTTTTTTTAGTTCCTGATTTTGCAGATTGGCAATTTGGACTGGGTTCAGCCAGATGATTCTGCTAGCCTGAGCTGGTCTTACTTATTCAGTGCAGTCAGTGGTCGGTCAGCTGGTGGTTTTCTGGGACTGGATAGTGTATGATGGGAAAACTTCCTGTGTGGCAGTTGGCTTGCTGCCATCTAGCATGACCAGGCAACTGGACTGCATGTCTTTTATCATCTTGTTCAAGCTTGTTCACATTTGGGAGTCCAGGAGAAGCAAGAGGGCCAGCCCTGGGGTGCAAACACTTTTCAAGCCTTGTTCCATATTTGTTACTACTTTTTGACTAAAGCAAACCACATGGACCAACCTGGAGGCAAAGTTGATGTTGAAGGGCATTAACAAAGAGTGTGCACTCAGGGAGGCATGAACAAACCAGGACCATTAATGAATTCAATCCGCCCCAAGAGGCATAGAGAATGAATACAGAAGAATGGGGTGGGACAACTGTTTGAGGTGATGATATACAGCTTTCAGGTCCTTTGTAGCCTTAAAATAGAAGGCAGATTTGCTATGAGTTCAACAATTTAAAAAGCATCATTTTGGGGGCATTTCAAATAAAATGATACTGGCTGATGCAGTATTTCATTTTCTTGAACTCCAATCATTTATTTCTCATAGAAGTATTATAAAGCTGCAAAAGGAGGCCTTCCCTTTCAAAAACCAGGACAGCGTGCTGCCAGCAGTGTGCTCCACTCAACTCTCTAATTACTGTCACGCTGACGGAGGTTAAATATTTATGAAGAATGTGCTTTTTATCACCCAATCTAATTTTTAAACTGAGATTCTCTAATCTCATTGAGATGTTAATAACCCATGTTTCCCCCCCTCTCCGTTAGATTTTTTTGGCAGGAGTGAAAGATCTCTCCGTCCTCATTCATTTTGTAAAGATTGACACATGTGTGAGCACGCCTGCTGCATAAAGGGTGTTGCCAAGAACGGGGAGTGGAAGAAATTGACAAGAAACTACTTTCAATTCAGCCAAAAGAATTGATGGATCCTGCAGAATTAGCAGTACTGGAGAGTGGATTTGCATGATTTGATTATGACACTAGTTCTGCCATTTTTGAGCATTGTGATCTTGGACAAATGAACCCCCCTGAGACTTAGTTTCTTCACTGCTAAAATGAAGATGATTTTTTCAATACCTAAGCCCATGTATTAGTTTCCTTTTGCTGCTATAACAAATTACCACAGACTTAGTGGCTTAACACAACACAAATTTATTATCTCACAGTTCTGGAGGTCAGAAGTCTAACTTGGATTGGCAGAGCTGGTTCTCTCTGGAGGCTCTGGGGGAAAATCCATTTTCTAGCCTTTCCCAGCTTCTAGAGGCTGCCCGCATCCCTTGGCTCATAATTGCATATCACTCCAGCCTCTGCTTCCTTAGTTACTTCTTCTCCAATTCTGACCCTCCTTGCCTCTCTTTTATGAGGAATTTGTGATTACCTGTGACCTGTCCAGATAATCCAGAAAATATTCCTGTCTCAAAATCTTTAACTTAATCACATTCTCAAATTCCCTTTTTTCATGTAAGGTAACATATTCATAAGTTTTGTGGATTAGGTCGCCGGCATCTTTGGGGCCATTATTCTGCCAACAGTGTCCCAAATGGTTGTTGAAAAGATGGCATAATCCTTGTAAAGGCTTTAATGCAGTGCTTGCCACATAGTATAAAGTGTAAGTAAATGCTGCTGTTGCTGCTGCTTCTGCTTCACCTCACTGTTGTAAACTGAAGCCCCCTCTACCTGCAGGAAAATGTCCTGGCTCCCTAGCACAGCATATGAGGTGCTCAGAGACTCACCCTGACACTTGATGTCTTGCATGTCATGCTGTAGCCACCAGCAAGTGATTATGGTTCACCCTGTCCCCTCCTTTGTGCAGCAGGCCTCCATGCTTTTGTTCAAACTACCTTCACGTTTACCTACAGGATAATCTTTCTACCTTTATTAGATGGTATCCTTCCTATTAATTCCAGAAAAGTCAGTTGAAGCATTTCTTTCTCCAGAAAGACACCGTTGAGCCATTCCTTCTTCCCCAGCCTGGCCAGGTGCCTCCTCTGAGCTGTTCCTATTCTTGCCTTTATCGTGGGACTCAACTTATTGTCTTGCAATTATCTTGCAGGTGTCAATCTCCTCAGTAGAATGTATTTTCTGGAGAGCAGGGCCATCTCTGCACCTGAAGTGTTCAATGCTTGGTACACAATTAAGCACTAAACTCAAGTTTGTCATTGTAAACACTCTCAAGGCCCTGGATAAGCTGGGGTGTTACCTGAGCTGCTATTCTAGACAATCACATGGTAGCAATGCTTCCAGCTAATAGCAGAGATGGAGCTGGGAACCTACACCAATTTACTGAGTTCTTTTGTATTGAGACAAAAAAACTGAGTCCATACCTGTGCAAGGCAAGGGATGATATACAGGCTTTGAGGATATTGCTTTAGAGGCAAACTCACCTGTACAACCACTGGAACAATAAGAAGGGTAAATGGTTTCAGACAAAGTTTAGGGGGAAGCCTATGAATTGACAAGATGTGGTTCAGCATCCAACCATAGGTCCTGCTTTACAGATAGTCCTTGTCTTCCAATGCCTATCATCCCATTGAGAAGAATAAATATGCACACATTAAAATGGCAAGGAATGGTCCAAGGGTATAAATTACACACTTTTATCATATGGAATTGACTGTCAGTGACTGAGTCCCTTAGAGGAGGTTAGCCTCGTGGCTCAAGGGCAACACTCAGCTTTCGAGTTGGCCAGACCTAATTTTGAATCCTGGACCCATTACTTTCTCACTGTATGACCTTTAACAAGTCTGATCCCTCTCTGAGCCTTGGTTTAGTAAAACAATCTTAACAATAATGTAATAACTTTGAATTGTACACTTTTTATGTTGCCAGGCACCATGCTAAATACCTTACAAGGATTAATTTACTTAATCACCTCTACTCTATGAGATTAAGTACCCTTCATTTATAGAAGAGGAAACTGAGGCATAATGTGGTTCAATTATGTTTACTAATTTGTAACACAATTAAGGGAGGAGCTGGGACATGACCCAAGTTCTTTGCTCCCCATCCTCTGCACTTGGCCCCTGTGGCATTGTCGTCTGACCTCCAGGTAGAGTGACCACCTCCCAGAGCTGTTGCAAAAGCTGAATAGGATAATAGATGCGGAAGAGCTTTGTGAGCTCTGGGGAACCACACAAATGAGGGCACAGCCCCATCTCTGTGCTCATAACCCCTTCCTCTCAACCTCACCTTATTGTTTTAGGAGCGTAGTCCTAGGACCTTAAGGATACAATATGCAGTGGACGTAATGATGTTGTACGTGATCTGCCTACCTCCTAGAATGGATGCGAGAAATCAAGAGAGATCACAAGTGCTAAGTGATTCAGTTGTAGAAGCTGAGCACATTTTATTTATGCAGTTAACCATTCATATTGCTGCCAGCGTTCTAGTTTCTCTTCTTGTATAAAGGCTTCCCCAATTTCCCCAGACCATTCCAAAGCCTTATAGATCTGCCAGGTTATTTCACTGATTCTTTCAACAAATATTTATTGCATTGCATACCCCCTATGTCCTAGGCACTGGGGATTTGATGTAAACAAATCAGATGAGGTCCTGGCTCTCCTGGAACCTATGTTTTATTAGGGTGTCCACTGACAACATACAAACTAGAAAATAAAGAGAATAAGTTCAGTAGAGGCAATTTCTAGAAAGACAATAAAATAAAGGAATGTGACAGAAACTGACCTATATGTGTATCTATATGCCAGAGGCAAGGGTGAAAACAGGTCTTTCAGAAGAATTTCCCCTAAAACTGAGATCCAAATGATGACAAGGATGCACAAAGTTGGAGTGTTTAAAGCACAGAAGGAAAGCCAGTGAGCAAGAGAGATGGAGGTCCCCGTGGAGCACAGAGAGGAAGGTGGGATCCAGATTCAGGAGGACTTTTCAGGCCAGGGCAGGTGTTTCTATTTGATTCCAAGCGTGGCATGCCCTCATGGGAAAGTTGACCAGCCTGTCTGGCTGGTGCACAGGTGGTGGAAGATGGTGGTAACAGGGTGGAGATGAAGGTAGTGAGACCAGTCCAGAGGCCATTCTTGCACCCACATGAGAAAAGATTTTATCATGAAATAGGAGTGACATCAATGCCTTCAACACATAGGGTCTAATACTTGTAAAGAATTTGTCCTGTAAAATTTGGATTCAGTCAAAAGGCCGCATTCAAGGATCAAGAAGGCCACGTGTGGCCCCAAGGCCATAGGGTCCCCACCCCTGAATGGCATAAGCCTCCACTTGAACTGTTAAATCTTTACCATCAGAAACCATGTCAGATACTTCCTTCTACCCCCCCTAGAAGCGTTTGAGTGTCAGTCAAGAGAGAAAACAAAAAATGTGTTTCCAGATGAATTTTATATTCCCACCCTAAAAGCTCTGCTTTCTATTTCAACAGATTTTTAGATGTTAGACCTTGCCAGATGTGTACATTTTGAGAATAAGCAAAAGCAAAAATTAACAAATCTAGCATAAAATGTGTTTCTACTGTTTCATTTCTCCTCCCTCAACAGAGCAGTGCATGCCACACTCACCTTGGAGATGATGGGTTAATTTGTGTGTGTGTGATCCTGCAAAATTGCATTAGTTTCTATATTTATCTCTTTTCCTCCCACAGGATTGACTCTTAATGAAACATTTGGGAAGCATCTCCACCCTCTATCCCCATATCTCCTGCTAACCCTCTGTGTGTGCTTTTGAAGCACTAAATTTATTGTCTTCTCTCTGGTTATCACTGTATAGCTTTGGATACACCCCTCTCTGGGTTTCATTTCATTACAAAATGTGTGGGTCACCCTAGCTTTTCATTAAGAGGCAAAAGATGCAGATGTTCCTGTGGGACTTGTTTAGCAGCATAATGGTCAAACTGTAAGCCATGGTGATGGGAGGCATAGAGTGATTATAAGAGGGCTTGGACCCACATGGGTACCATGCTTTGTCTCTACACCAAACAAAATGCCTTGCCTTTATAATTTCTAATGCTTTTTTTCCAAATGCATATTAATGATGTTTTGTAGGATAAAATCCAAATACATTTTAAATCTTAATAATTCATGACAGTCTTTTGTAATTATGTTTTTCTCAATACTTGGCTGCTAAATTTATAATCATTTTTTTGTAGTGGTTGCAGGAAAAGGGTTGTAGCCCTTTTAAAAGGAATCTTCACACTGCAAAAGGTGAGCATTCCCTGAAATTACTGGTGGGGGAATCAGGCACATGTATTTCTGTGCTTGCCACTCAGTGAACTCCGTGAGGACAGGGAGCATAGTCCCCGGGAACCCGAGGGAGAAAAGAGAATCATACACCCAAGTGGAGTATGTTCCTACTCCAGGCACACTGTTTTCTAGACTCAGGAGGCTAACACAGTTCACTCTGAAACAAGCCAATAGAGATATTTTCATGACAGCAATTATAATGATGATGATGATCTGCATTTTATAGGTGAAGAAACAAGCCCAGAGAAACCTGGAGCTCAGAGAGATTAAATAACCTGCCCAAGTTGACAGCTACACAGAGGCAGAGCCTGGACTGGAGCTCAAAATTGGAATTATAGTCTCTCGGTAAAACTTCACATTGTTCCAAATAAAAGTGTGTCAAATCAGTGAATGAATGAATGACCTTAAAAAGCCATGTTTCAGACATCTTGAACATCTCTACTTTTGTGGCTGGAGTGCCAGCCCCTACTTGGGGCTTCATGCCAGCCTAAGAAAAGATGGCAATGCAGCAGGAGGAAGGAGGAGGAACGTGTAGTGCCATTTGTTTCTCTAATAGCCCTGTGACACCAATATTTAATTTTCTCACTGAGGATATTTCCTATTTTGTCAGCAGAGCCAAGGAAATTGCTCATTGCTGAGAAGGGCCATATTTATGCTTCTATTAGGGAAAAAGCAGAATGATGTTCTGCACTGATACATTTAGTGCCCTTTGCCAAGACCAGACAGCATTTGATGCTTATTATTCACATCCTCGTCCATTTTTTCCCCCGCGCCACGCAGGACAGGCAGCCTGTATCATCTTTGCCCAGCCCCAAAAGAGGAGGACAGGGCCAGCGATTTTGAGTCAGACTCTCTGAGCTATGCCACACCCTCACCTGTGTCATTGGACAAGTCACTTTCCTTCTCTGAGATCACTTTCCTCATTTGTAAAATAAGAATAACAATCTTATATAACATGATGGTTTGTAGGAATAAATAGGATGGTTGATAAAATGCCAAGTAGAAAATTTGCTCTACTGTGGTAGTACATACCTTATAGATTTGGCTGATTTTGTCATAGGATTTGGTAAATTGTAACATACAGAAAAGTCGTGGCCTTGGAGCCAGTTCTGCCCGAGGTCAAGTCCTGGCTCTTCCACTTACCAGATTTGTGACATTGTCACCTTCCTAAGATTTTTCAGTTACCCCAGGGGGGCTGTACCATGGCCAATTCTTGCCTCTGGAGCCCTCCAGTTCCCACTGCTAGAAATACCCTTCAGCCTTCAGGCACAGTCCTAGGCCAGCACTCAGGGGTCCAGCATAGGGTCAGCTGGATTCTAGACCTGTTCTCACCTGAGGATCATTAGGTATGAGGATTTCAGCATCAACCTTGTGTTTGAGTCCCTGCCTCAGCAGCCCCTTCCCCAGAGACTACAGCCCTGCCTTGGTCATAACAGCCTAATGATACTTATTGATTGGATTGGCCACTGGGTGTAAGTCACTAGGGGCACAAAAGTGGATAAAACACAGCATCTGACCTCAGGAAGATCAGCATTTAAAGGGAGGATATAGAAAGGCAGAGAAAAAACCCCACCATTTACTGAATGTCTCCTTCTGGTTAGCAACGCTTCTAGTACTTTACTTAAAACTGGTTCTGATACATTTGTTTTTATAACACAAATGTCTTCCAGCAAGACTGATCTATCAGGGAACAATTTAAGTATAATGAAAATTTCATGTTTGCTTAGCAAGATATCATCCACAAGAAACATTAGATAAACAAAGAAAACTGCCCCCACATGAACTGACACATGTGGTAATATACACAAACACACATGCAACACCTCAAACATCTACCAGGCAGGCCAGTCCACGGCCTGCATGGTGAGCTACACTCACACACCTGTCACATCTGGTGTGACAACTTTCCATTGAACTTCATATAACCTTCCTTCCACCACTTCATAGTTGCTCACAAGCTGTAAATGTCAGATCCTTTTCAAGATCAAGGGCCATATTTATTGTAGTATTCCATCTCAATATGTGTGAAACAGTGCTACCATTTTTATTAGGTTCCTACCTTTTTTTGTGAAAAATGTCAGTAATAAGGTGTGTGAATGTTGTGCCTCTCACCCCAGTTTTCACTATAAGCCCTGTGGTTTCTACTGCCTGATTATGCTTAGTGCAATGATTTTTAGGAACTCATATGTCACATTATAGCAAAGTTGATTGTACATAATCTCATTTAATTTAGCTTAATTAAGGCAGGTGTGTATTTTTTCAGTGTTTATTATGTGGGTGTTTTTTTTCCCAATTTACAGACATAGGAACCGAGGCTCAGGCTCACCCAGGTCACCATCCACTACACAGTAGAGTGAAATTAAAACCTGGGTCATTCTGATTCCCAAGTGTGGCTCTTAGCCATGGTGCTTTGAGAATGGGAAAAATCTACTTTCTGAATACTCAGGAGATTCACAGAGTCAGGACCAAATTTTCACAGAGCATCTGAAGATTTCCAACCAACATTTTCAGGGCTTGGATGCTATCCAGGGGGATTTAAAGTGTGATGCAGCCCACGGCTTCTCTTTAAAAGTTTATAGCATCTTAGAAAATGGAACCCAAGTCTTCGACTAGGAAACATATGGGCATTCCTTAATTCCATCCCCCAAGGGATCACGCTTTGATTCAGGCACTATCAGGTGCTTAGGATGCAACACTGGATAAAGCAGACATCCTCCCTGTCTAACTGCTTAGAGCACCATGAAGAGGACAGGGGAGGAGCCACCCCCTGGGATGGAGTGACATGGACGCTAAGGAGAGGGAACATTCCAAACACAAGGGTGTGGTTTGTAAGGTCAAAGTTGCTGGAAACAACTGTAAGTAAAGTCAGTGTCAAAAGGCACGGATCGTTCAGGGCCCTGAACGTGGAATCCATATTGCACTGGATTGAGGAGTGTGCAGGACATGAAGAAATAGAGACAGGCAGTTCAGGCAGAGAAGCATAACAGGTAGGACATAAGATTTTGGGATCTTTTGTTAAAATAAGCTTGTATAAATCCTAAAAAGAAGGAGAAAGAGACAGAAGTTAGTCTTGGGGGAGGGTGATGTTTCTGTGGCGTCTCCGCTCTGATCACGGCCATGTACCCCTTGCCCAACTGCCAGCATCCTTTGGAACTAAAAGGCTTGTCAGTGTGTGTCAGGTGTGATTCCAGCATTCAGACTTCCTGGCTAGCCAGGTACAACAGGTGCACAGAAAGCCACTGGCCTTGGACTTTCCTTTCCATCTCTAATTAGCCTGATCATTCTTGGCAGAGACTGTGATGGGCTGAAAGCTGGGGCTACGACCCCTTCGGAGGAGCTCCACGTGCTGACTGTGAACCTGGCGTGCAGCTGTGGCTGGGGTGGGGAGGGGTAGGATCCCCACTTCTGATCAGTTCTCCTTCTTTCTTCTCCTTTTGTACATGTTGCCCCCTTCTTCTGCAATTGCAGGACTCTACGTCTGTGAACAGCCTGCTGGAGTCACAGCTGGAGTCTCCACTTCAATCCTGGTTGCGGGATAAGGCAACACAGGGCAGAGCTTCGGAGCTATAATAAAGGGTTTGAATCTTGGTTGCCTGTATTGGGAGCTTGAGCTCTTAGTCCTATACTTCCCAAAGTATATATTTAGTGCCTCTGTTGATACACATGACAATTTTATGTGTCACATAGATGATTTTTTTAATTGAGGTGAAATTCATATACTACACAGTTAACCATATTGAAGTGAACAATTCAGTAGTATTTACTATATTCATAGTGTTGGGCATCCACCAACTTACTCTAGTTTCAAACTTTTTCATCATCTAATAAAAGCACCTCGTACCCATTAAATAATCATTCTTCATTTCCCCCTCCACCATCCCCTGGTAAACTCTAATCTGTTTTCTCTCCCTATGGAATTGCCAACTGTGGATATTTCATATAAGAGGAATTATACAATATGTGACCTACTGTGTCAGGCTTCTTTTACTTACTATAATGTTTTGAGGCCCATCCAAGTTGTAATGTGTATCAGTATTACATTACTTTTTATGGCTGAATAACATTCCATTATATAGATGTACCACATTTTCTTTATTAGCTCAACCATCAATGGATGGATATCTGAGTTGTTTCCATTTTTTGGCTATTATAAATAATCCTGCTCTGAACATTCATATATAATTTTCTGTATGAATATGTGTTTTCATTTCCTTTGGGTAAATACCTACCAGTGGAATTGCTGAGGGATAATTTTAAGTTTTAACATGTTTATTTTGATGGATATTTGAAAAAATATATACATACATATCATAGCAAGCCCTTAATTTCATGTATATTGTTTCTGAAAACAACTTTAAGATGAAGTCAATTTCAAGAAAATATTGAATACAAAAGAAGTCCAAGTGGTGGGTATGTGTGCCCTGAACTGTGATACTGGAATTGCTTGGGAAATGCTCAGACAGGCAAATAGCTTAACTAGAGATACTCAGGTTCCTCATCTTTAAAGTAGGAAATAATAACGACCTCACAGGTTTTTATAAGGTTGAAATTAAATTATAAATGTGAAACCTAGGTATTCTTCAGGCTTCGCAGTTTATGGGTAGAGATAGAACACCATAAGCATTATTGACCCAAGTTCCTGGTATAATAAGATGACCTCACTCACCTTCAAGGTGCACTCCCCATTCCAGTATTATTTCTGGGATTTTTTTTTGACCAGCTTCCCAGATGTTTATAAACAAGCTGATGACACACAGGATCAAGGATGCTCAAGTCCGCTCCTACTGGTGTATGTTCTATGGCAGGTGAACACTGCCCTGCTAAGGAGACATGTTCCAGGGCATCTCAAATCTCCACACTCTAAGGTGACTGAGGTGGGTTGGTGCAGCCTTCGGGCCCCCCAGCGTGCTTCCAGGGAAGAGCTCCTTTTCATTCTACTTGAGACTCTTCCATTTCTGAGGGTCCAACCCACAGTCTGTGCCACCCCCCTGGACTCCCCCACAATGCACACGTCCCCCATCATATTTTAGTCAATAAAAGGGAGATGCCCAGTGTGTGCCAATAGATACTTGCAGACCAACAAACTCAGCCCTTTTCAGACAAAGCCAGGCAAATGAGTTCCCCACAGGTTCAGCTAAAGTCACGCCAGGACATAGTAGATGCTTATCAAAAGTTATTCACTTCCCTTACTAGGAGTTAGGCTACAGATGCCCTGACAACTGCCCTATGCTCCAACACGCATGCTCTACTATGGCATGGGGGGACCCCCCCTGACCCAATAACCATAAATAGCACTTGGATGATCACAAAGCACTTTTCCATATAGCCTCAGAAATTCTTACAGCAATCCTGTGGGGTATGTGGTATTTTCCTCCTCTCACAGAGGAGTCAAAGGAGGCTAAAAAAAAGGTCAAGTGACTTTCCCGCTGTCAGAGCTAGTCACTGGTAATGCCAGATGCTACAGGTTGGCCGTGCCCGCCACCCAAGTTGGTGTGTTGAAGTTCTAACCCTGAGTACCTCAGAATGGGACTGTATTTGGAGATAGGGTCTTTACGGAACTTAAAATGAAGTCATTAAGTTGAGCCCTAAGCCAATGTAAATGGTGTCCTTATAAAAATAGGAAGTTTGGAGCCAGATAAAGCACACGTGAGGATGCAGGCAGAGATGAGGGTGATGTTTCCACAAGCCGAGGAGTGGCCAGGCTTGCCAGAAAAACTGCCTGGAGCTTGAAGAGAGGCGGGGAGCAGATTCTCTCACAGCCCCTAGGAGAAACCAGCCCTTGCTGACGCCTTGATCTCAGGCTTCTGGCCTCCAGAACTGTGAGACAAGCTTTTGTTGTGTAAGCCACAACAGGCATACACAGGCAGTGTGTGGTGCTTTATGACGACAGCCCCGGCAAGTGACTGAAGCAGCAGGATTCAATGCCACGTCTGCCTTGAAGCAGATCACCCACCACGCCTGTAAGCAGGCTGATAATCGAGAAGGAACACACACACACATACACACACCTGTAAGTTAGTACAAAGTTTCAGAAACTAAAGTTTACGTACCATTCTCAAAGGAATCTCAGGCCATTATGTAGCATCAATTAAGGTTCGTTTTATTCACAGTTCTAACCAGTTTGACAAAGTATTTTCCAATCAGTTAAGGAAGAGGTTGAAGAGAACATGAACTGATGTGTGCCAGGTAGTAGGTTTACGACCTACAGTTGCAACAGACCATTTCTTTCTAACAAAAACTTCTCATTTCCAAATGTTTATAAGAAAATGCATGATCTCTCAACTAACATAAGCTGCCTCCATAAAGAAACTGGAATTTCAAAAGAATAGTGTCCATAGAAGTAGAAGGTAAGTTCTTAGTTACCAAAAATTATCCTTAGGGTACCACTGCATTAATTTTTCTTTCTTTAATATACATATTAAATTGACGTATAAATGATATGCATTTATTGTGTATGACATGATGTTTTAAAGTATATATACATTGTGGAATGGTTAAATCTGGCTAATCAATAAATGCATTACCTCAGATATCTATCATTTTGTGGAAAAAACACTTAGCATCCACTCTCTTAGCATTTTTCAAGAATACAATATATCATCATTAACTATAGCCACCGTGCTATATAATAGATCTTTTTAATGTATTCCTCCTATCTAACTGTAAACATGTTAATATAGATTCTTTGAATAACATCTCTCCAAACTCTTCTCCACCTTAACCACCTTAGCCTCTGGTTACCACCATTTTACTCTCTACTTGCACCAGATATAATTTTTAATATTTCACATATGATTGAGACTGTGTGGTATTTGTCTTTCTTTGCCTGGCTTATTTCACTTAACATAATGTCCTCCAGGTTCATCCATGTTGTTGCAAATGGCAGGATTTCATTCTTTTGTATGGCTAGATAGTATTTCATTGCATATATATGCCACATTTTATTTATACACTCATCCTTTGATGTACACTTAAGTTGATTACATATTTTGGCTATTGTGGTAATGCTGTAATGAACGTAAAGTGCAGATATCTTTTCAACACACTGATTTCATTTCCTTTGAATATATACCCAGCAGTGGGATTGATGGATCATATGATAGTTCCAGTTTTAATTTTTTGAGGAACCTCCAAACTGTTTTGCATAATGGCTATGCCCATTTACATTCCTACCAACAGTGTGCAAGGGTTCCCTTTGCTCATGAAATAAAACAGCATTTCAATGCAGCATAAGGGTATATATGATGATCCCCCAAGATATCACAGAAACAAAAATATTATAATTTTGCAAGTGTACTGTCTTAGAATACAGGAAAATGTGCTTTATTGCTATGAAAATGAAATTCTACCAAGTACATTTATAAATCTAAATTTAAAGGCTTTAATGAGACAAGTTTTACCAATTCCAAAAAATTTAGTCACTCTGAAAAAATATAATTTCCTGAAACTCAGGAAAGTAAGCATTGCCTAAGCTAATCACACCACGTTTTCTCCTACACTATTACTTAGGCACAGTCACCTACAGGACAGAGTAGAGAGCAAAATTCAAGTGATTTAAACAGTGCCCCCAGTAAGGTCATGATCCAAGATCTTCATAATATCAGAAAGGGGAACCCTCCAGCCTAGTATTGGAAATTAAGACATATCCCTGTAATCATCTTTTATACACTTATCCTATTTGATGAGTTATCAGGAACCAACAGTAAATGAAAACTAAAACAGCAAAGACCAGGTTAATTGCTTCTCCTAAAGTCATTTCTTGATGCTGTTTTTAGGATGCAGAGTGACCTGCTTTACACCCCTATTTAGCAACCTCTTCATTTGAAGTGTGACCTAGGCCAGGCCAGTAGACTTTCAATGTGTTTCTTGAAGATGCCTTGCTCCAGTCTGTGTTCCTTGCAAATTAAATCCATTCCACAAGTATTTATGAGAAGCTTGCTCCGGGGCAAGTGCAGTGCTGGGCGTGGCTGGCAGTCAGAGGTAGGGGACAATGCTGGCACTCCATAAATCTGGTGTTTTGGGAGTGGAGAAGGAGTCTAGATCAGGGCAGGTAAGGGTAGATGCTACAAGATCCATGAGCCTTGCTGTATGAGCTGCTGGGGCCACCATAACAAAGCACCACACATTGAGTGGCTTAAAGAACAAACACGCACTGTCTGGCAGTTCTGGAGGCTACAATTCTGAGATGAAGGTGTGGGCAGCGTGTGCTCCCTCCTGAGGGCTGTGAGGGAAGGATCTGTTGCAGTTCTCTCTCTCTGGCTTGTAGACTTCCCTGTGTCTCTCCACACTGTCTTTCCTCAATCTGTGTCTCTGTGTCCAAATGTGCCCTTTTGATAAAGACACCAGTTATACTGCATCGGGGCCCACCCTAACGGCCTCACTTTAACCTGATGACCGCTGTAAACATTCTATCTCCAAATAAGGTCATATTTTGAGGTAAAGGGTGTTAGGACTTCAAAACATGAATTTTGGGGGGACATAATTCAATCCATAACAGTCGTTATTTCAGCTTTAAACACTGTTCTTTTTTCCAAGCTACTCAAAGTGGCCAATAAAAATCACCAGAAAGAGGGTTTCCGTTTCCTCGCCTCTGAGAAAGTGAGAGGAGAGAACATGCGGCACACACCAAGCTCTGCACATCTGAGATCCACCATCTCCTGTCATTTCCTTAAATGAGCACATTGCTTTCCTTCAAGAAAATGAACCCGATTGATTCTGGCTAGTACTGAGCAAAACGGCCCCTGGGTTTCCCTTAACTTTAACTTAAAGAGATACTAGTGTGATAAAACCATTTTCATGTTAGTGCTTTGCTGAGGGCTATGGAAGCTACTCTTGCTCTGGAAATGAAGACAGTCAAATTGCTGAGAATGGTATCAGAGGCAGCAGGTGTGGGCAGTGAGTCTGTGAACTTAGCAAACACCTGAAGGAGGAATTTGTTTTTACAGTTTGGCCAATGTCCAATAGTTATGGCTGTTACCAAGGTTAATATTGCCGCTTGGCAGGGTGTGAGTGAAGAAAACACAGGCTTCTGAATCAGACAGCCCTTGGATCAAGTCCCTGCTCAGAGATCTGCCTGTGGTATGTAACCCCATTCAAGCCAATAAAATCTCTCTAAGCCTCAGTGTCCTCATCTGTAAAATGGGTTAGTGATTCCTACCGCCACTAGGATTGTTATGAAAATCAAATATATTTATTGACTTTTAGGAAATGTGAAAAACCAACAAAAAACAGCAAAAACAAAACAAAACGTTGTGTCCTTTTCCTATTTCATAATTTATATAGGACTCTTCACTGAAGACTCAAGCATATCACTAGGGCAGTTAAAAAGAAAAAAAAGAAAATGTATATTGGCTACCACCTTCATTCCCTCCACATTCAATGTTCCTATATTAATAGTGTTCAGTGAGAAAAGATCAGTATAATAAACCATTCAGTTATGAATTCATTTTCAAAGTAGGGAAAGATGATTAATTCGTTAATGGATGAGTGTGTTCACTGGTTAATGAATTTTATAACTTGGTTAAATGCTGTACCTGTTCAATGAGGTTTTATTTTATGAATATTCACTAAGTACAGATTTTCATTTAGTAAATTTCACTTTATGAATATTTATTTAGAAGAGTCTCACTTTTCCACATTTAAATGTATTTAGTGCCCTTAGATGAATTCTGATGTTCTGTGGAAAGCAGTAAGGACAGAAGTAGTGATTTCTGCTATAGCCTTTGTTTCCAAAAAAAAAAAAAAAAACACTCTGTCTCTGTGTCTGCACCCTCTAAAAAGAAAAGTGAGGGCCAGCTTCTCCGAGCAATGACCTATAAAAAGCAAAAGCAAAAATAAAAACACAAACCAGTGTTACTGAATGAATTAGTAAGTGGTTTGTTATAGAAGTGAAAGAATTCACATCAGCTGGCGGACACAAAGATGCAATTCTTAAATAAGCAGACCCAATATACTGTTATTTCAGAACTTTTAAGTGTATGTCCTCAGTTTTGCATGTATTTTGATAAATGCCCATGCACTGCATTAAACATTTCACATGAAGTAGCTCATGTAATCTTGACAACACCCCTGATGATGTTAGATCCCCCTTTTACAGATGGGAAAAATAGGTTGCAGATGAAATGAGTTTCTTAAGTCACTAAGAAGTTGTGAGACTAAGCACGACCCCATGAAGTCTGACCCAGGACATCAGTCAGTTCTAATGTTTCAAATGAGAACAGGAGCAGCCTTGGAGCAGAGCAGATGTACTTTCACTCAGGAATAGGAGCCATCTGGATAAAAAGAAAAAAGCTGTAATAATGATAGGCTGTATTTATTAAGGGCTTATTATATGACAGGAACTTTACATGTTATACCCTAGATAGTCCTCAAATTAAGCCACTGAAACAGGTACTATCATTCTCATTTTGCAGATGAGGAAACTGAGGCAGAGATAAGTCATCTTAGTCCATTTGGGCTGCTATAACAAAACCACACTGAGTGGCTTAAACAACAAAAATTTACTCCTCACAGTTCTTGAGGACAGGAAGTCCAAGGTCAAGGTGCCCACAGATTTGGTATTTGGTGACAACCTGCTTTCTGGTTCATAGACAGCTGTCTTCTCACTGTGTCCTCATGTGGTAGACGAGACGAGGAGGCTCTTTGGGGCCTCTTTAATAAGGATACTAATCCCAGTCATGAGGGCTCCACCCTCAAGACCTAATCACCTTCCAAAGGCCCTACCTCCCAATACCACCACATTTAAAATTAGGTTTCAACATATAAATTTTGTGGAAACACAGTCCATAGCAGAAGTTAAGTAATTTGCTTAAGTTCAAATGGTTAACAAGTGAATAAAGCCAGAATTCCAGGATCATTAACACTCTGCTGGACTTCCACTTAAGTAGGGGGCTGACATTTTTCCTGCCTTGAGCAGAAATAGCCCAGACATGGGGACAAGTATTGTTCTGAAAATGATGTCCTGAAAATGATGTTCAGGAGTGAGGATGTCAGAAAGGCTCAGGCAGGAGATGATGCTTATGGATTTTTCTCAGGATCCTAATACTAAGATTGTATTTACCTTTTAGTTTATTTATCAGTGGGTGACATGTATGGGAAGGAAGGATAAAATGGCAAACTATAGTATGCAGAAGAGCCATTAGCACAAACAAATGGTTCAGGAAAGACACCAGTTGCAATAGCAGCACAGTGCCCTTCCACCACAGTCATGGGATCATCTCACTGTGATAGTCACCTGGGCCATCCCCCTCCAACAAGCTTAGTATTATCAAGGAATTATGGTGGATTGCATCCCTGTACTTGTGAACGTCAGAGTCTGTCACTCCCAGAAACACATTAAGAAGCTGGAGAACAATAGTAAAATAAGGATTTTTAGGAATGAAAAAATATTCAAAAAACTACTTTTAAGAAAACAATTCAATAAGGCTCATTGTCCTTAAGAGAATAGTATAATGCTTTCAGAACTTATAGCAACAGGAAAAGGTACCTGCTGCATGTATTTCACAATGCAGGTAATAACCCAGGGACAATTCAATGGGACTTTCCAGGTGTTCTAGTGTATTTCAAAGGAGTCATTCAAAGATCAGATAGGTAAGGAAATAAACACAGCCAAAGGAGTGCTACGTGTGGCCTAAAATTTGATTTCTCAACAGAAGCCAGATTCAATGAAATAATTAAAACTCTTTCAACATGCTATCTTATGCTATCTTGGGAATAAAATGGTCAAAATTCTCTACTAGAAGACTTTTAAAACCCTGAAGAGCCTTGAGGACTTATGACTGGGAACAGAGAAGAGAGGGAGTAGATAGCAACTTAATTAAAACATCAGGCTCACCCATGACCATTCGTATGGTAACAACAACAATTTTTTTAACTTTCTAAGATAGGTTCAAATAAAGACCTATTAGAAATAGTTGAAAACAGAGTATGCTTCATTGAAGATCAAATTGTAGTGAGAAAGAATGACCTTCTTGACTCATTTTTCCCCGTTGGAAAAAGCAGCTTCAGACATAGGCTGTAACAGTAACTCAGGCCAGTCGGGACCTAATGATCAAGTTCATGAAAAATTTGTGGAACGAGCTAATCAAGCTAGGAAATCAGAATCTTTTCTTTTGACCCACAGGAACATATGCAGAAATGTCAAAGCCAGGCACAGCTTCTGAATGGAATTTCCCAAGTCTGTCCATCGCAAATCTGACAGCAGACAGGGAAGGAGTAGAAACGTTTATCATTGCAAGTGAGAATATTGCATTCACTTCTGGGCAACAGCTTTATGAGAAACCCATTCAAATAAATCAAAAGATGCACTCAAATAGGGGTGGAAATATATTATTTATAAGTGTCTTTAGGTACCAGCTGATGTATGTCCTCAGTTCTTAAATGTGAACTCAGTCCTCCAAAGTGACTCATGAGTCAAGAATGGCTATTCTCACTTCTTCACATAATTAAACAAAGACTCATGCACTCGGTGTGTCTGAGGTCTCCCAGCTAATAAATGCTGGAACCCATGTACACTCACATCTGTCTGACTTGCCTGTCCCGGAGAGTGAGGAGGTGTCTGAGCCCCATGCCATCACGAGGAACGTAGGGAAGGACCAGAGGTGTTTTGCTGGAGTGGAGATACAACAAACAGTTGCTTGACTTCAAGCCAGGCAAAAAAGATAAAAGCAGAAATGCTTTGGTTAAGTGAGGATAGAAGGTGTTCCAAAAAGTGCTCCTAGGCAAGTTAAGCTATTCAGTAACTCTTGAGGAAATGTGGCTTAGTGAGGAAGCAGATGGAGACTCCTGAGTCCAGTGGCCTGTGTTTTGGCACATCAGCTTTACCACTTCCAAGGTCCAAGGTCAGTGAACTCAGGCAAACACCTAGAATTTCTGATGGTGCATGCACTAGTTTGGGCCCACTGAAAACCAGTGCCAAGATGTTATTAGACATCTAAGACATTTATTGAAGGAGTGTTTTAGTCAGCTTGGGCTGCCGTACCAAATACCATAGACCAGGTGGCTTAAACAACAGTAATTTATTTTTTCACACTTCTGGAGGCTGAGAAATCCAAAACCAAGGTGCCAGCCAATTTAGTTTCTGGTGAGGGCTCTCTTCCTGGCTTGCAGACACCCACCTTCTCCCTGTGTCCTCACATGGTGGGCACAGAGAGAGAAAGAAAGAGAGAGACAGAGAGAGAATGAGTATGTTCTTATTAGGCCACATTTCTATTAGATTAGAGGCCAACGCTCATGACCTCATTTAACCTTAATTACTTCCTAAAGACCCTATTTCCAAATTCAGTTGCCTTAGGGGTTAGGGCTTCAGCATATGAATATGGCTTGAGGTGGGGAGGGACACAATTTGCAATTTGCAATGAGGTCCATAGCAGGGAGGGAGCAGAAGAGAAGCCTTCAGGTCTCTAGATGGGTCTGACATCTGTGAAAGAAGAGACAAAAGAAAGTCTGGAGTGGGAAGGACCTTGGACTGCAGCACAGTTGTAAGAAAGGTTTGGCCAGGCCTATGGGTGTTCCTGAGCCGAAGTTACCCACTGGAGGAGTCCTGCTTCTAACCGAACGGCAGTGGAATGTCCTGCTGTGCCGGGTTGCTGGGGCTGGGGGCAGCCCGCAGGAAGTGTGGTTTCAACAAGCACGTAATGGAGTCCGGGGGTCAGCAGCTACAGCCCTAAGTGAAGTGTGCCTCCCACGCAAGAGATCTGAGCAGCGCATTCCCCTGGCTGCTTCCCTGCATAGACAAGGAGGTGACGGCAAGCACACCGCTTTGGCAAGATGAAATGAGTTAATGTAAAGCGTATGGCTCGGTGCCTGGCACATGGTGAGCACTTAATATATGTGAGCTCTTATTAAAATGTATTTCTCATACGCCCTGGTCTTTGGGTGGGGGACAAACGAAAAGAGCTTTCGTTAAATATTCATCCCAGGGTGTGCCTGTTGATCGCCAACACCCTTGCTTCAATTAAACATGCCATTGGTTTTATTGCTTTGCAAAAGTCTTCCAGAGATAATCAGTGTGGATGCTAGAAAAGGTTATTGCTCCATAAAAGGGATAAAGAGCTCAATTTTCCTGACTTGAAGTTGGTGACCATAATACGCAATTGTAATTGCGTTGGTTATTTATTTGCTTCTAGTTCAGTCGAGGTACCTTCGAATTACAAAGTCTCAGAATTAAATGGAAAATTTTAAGCCATCTGGTCCAAACACTATGCTCTGTTTAGCTTTCCCAAAGAAATGATCCTTCAGCCTCTTTTCAACAACAGTAGTGATGAAAAACATACTGTTTTATAAGGTTTGCTGTTTCTTTTTTGGACTGTGTTCAGACTATCTTCTGCCTGTCTCCCTAGATCCATTCTTCACCACCCTATGCTTTTCTCCAGGAAGCTGATCTCTGTGGACTGTATTCTTGCTTCCAGTTGGATTTGGCCAACAGATTTAGCCAACATCTGGCAGGACATTGACAAGTAGGAACAGGGAAGTCAGGCTCCTTATTTCCTTGGTCCCACATGGATCCCTCCTTGCTCCCACGTGGATCCCTGATTCAAGTCATTACTCCTCTCAAGCCATGGGGTGCTAGTTAGCTGTCTCTCCCACCTCATTTTTTTTTACTAGCCCAGGTTTTCACTTTCTATTCTGTGGTTCCCCTCCAGCCCACCCATACCTTTACAGTTAAGTTTGCCATCTGTTTCTTATCGGTATCCTTGCTGCCATAGACTGCTTTAAACGAATTAAAAAGTCTTCCTTAGAGAGGTGATGGAGCCCCTTGGAGTCATACAGAAGGGGTCTCACCCATCTTTCCAAATAACAGCCCTTCAGGTCCACAAGGCAGAACTTAACGGGAACCTAAAAACCTAAAAATCTGGACACTGCTGCTTTCAAGACTGAGGACTTTGTGACAAAGATTTTGAGAGGCATTTTGTGAAAAATCAAATTCAAAAGCTAAGTGTTGTCTCTAAATATCCAGCTGAGCTCAACCATCTTTTGTATACCTTCCATTCAAAAATTTTTCCAAATCTTATAATAATCTACTTATATTTTTGGTCTTCAGCATCTCTTAGGAAAACACTCTCCCTCTGTGCATTCCTTTGTAATGTGAGATGTTCTCTATGAGGGTGTCGAATAAGGTATTGATAAAGCATTGATAGCCTTTCATTTGTCCCCAGTTTCCTCTGAAGACACACTATACATCTTTAATGTTATTATATTTTCATTTTGAGTGACTGGCAAAGAAACTGGGGTGGGAGGGAAAGAGAAGGCAGGAAAGAAAAAGAAAGAAATCCACAACCTTACCATACCAACTACCCAGTTAACTGGATTTTGAATAATGTATTGTCTTAGTGCACAGAAGAATAATTTTTATGTGTTATAGTTATATTCTACCTTTTATCCTTTATTTTCCAACTAACATTATAAACATGTTTATATATTTTTATGTAGCTTTCTGAAAAAAAACGTTATGTAGCTATAAAGATTACATGATACACCATTGTACTTGCACGCCACAAGTTACTTAACCTTGTCTTATCATTTAATATGTAAGTTGTTCCTATTTGATATGTTTATAAGCTTTGACTATTATAAATATTACAACATATATCTTTCGAAGTAAGACTTTCTGTTGTTGCTCTTTGTCTTCATTTTCTTCCTTTAGGTTTTTTTCTCAGAATTAACCCTATGTATTAACACAGTTAAACAATTATCAATCTCTAGTACCATGAAATGTATAAGAATTTCTGTATAACCACACCTAGGCTGGCAAATGTTGTCATCAGTGCATACTCTGTTAATGTTCCAATTCCAACCTTTCTGGTGTTGTTTATGGTCTTGGTTAATGCCCAATCTGTTACACAAATGAATGATGATATTCTGACCCAGAGGCTCAGGATATTAAATGGTTGTAGAGTGTTTTCCCCAGACCAGGATTTATTCTAAACATTATGTCAGATGGGCCTGATGCTTGTAAAATATTAAACACAATAGTTGACCCTTGAACAACATGGGTTTGAACTTCACAGGTCCACTTATATGCAGATATTTTTCAATAAATAATTGGAAAATACTTTGGAGATTTGTGGTGACAATTTGAAAAAACCCACAGACCAATTGCATAGCCTAGAAATATTGAAAAAAAATAAGAATAAATTAGGATGTCATTAATGCATAAAATATATGTAGATGCTAGTCTACTTTATCATATACTACCATAGAATATAAACAACTCTAATATAAAAAGTTAAAGTTTATCAAAACTTATGCACATGCACATACACTGTACATGGCACCATTTGAAGTTGAGAGAAAAGTAAACAAATGTAAAGATGCAGTATTGTATCATAACTGCATAAAATTAACTATATAGTACATACTGTACTATTGTACAGCCACCTCCTGTTGCTATTGTGTAGCCACCTCCTGTTGCTATTACTCAAAAGTTACCAGTATCCACTTAAAATGCTGTGTGACACTAATCATATAATTATGAGCAGTTTGTCCCTTTGGTAAATTTCATATCACAGTAAAAAGTGATCTCTTGCAGTTCTGACATATTTTTCCTTTTGTTTAGTGCAATACCATAAACCCTGAATAACACCATGGGGCCTATACAAAGTGCCACTAGTGATGCTGGATGTGCTCCTGAAAAGCAGAGAAAAGTCATGACATTACAACAAAAGTTGAATTACTTACTGTGTTTCATAGATTGAGGTCTGCAGCTGCGGTTGCCACCATTTCAAGATAAATGAATACAGTGTAAGGATCATTGTAAGAAAACTTAAAAAATGGAAAAAGAAAATTTGTAAAGCCATTGCTGCAGCTATGCCAGCAGGCATGAAACCTTGCATTTATTTATGAAATACCTTTTTATCTCGTATTGAAAATGCAGCTTTTGTGTGGGTGCAGGGTTGCTGTAAGAAAGGCATACATATAGACTCTAATATGATTTTTTAAAAAGTGAAGTTGTTTTATAACAACTTAAAGCAAAAGGAAGGTGAAAGAGGTAAATCTGGAAAATTTAATGCCAGCAAAGGATGGTTTGATAATTTTAAAAGAAGTTTGGCTTAAAATATGTTAAGATAACAGGAAAAGCAGCTTCTGCCAACACAAACTCAGCAGATGAGTTCCCAGATGCCATTAAGAAAATACTAAGGAGAAAGGATATAAGGTTTTTAATGCAGACAAAAGTGCTCTAAAAAATGCCACAAAGCACATTTATTAGTAATGAAGAGAAGCAAGCATCAGGATTTAAGGCAGGAAGGGAGTTTAACATCAAAGGTATCAAAGTAGTCTACTTGCCTTCCAACACAATGTCTCTAATTCAACCTCTAGATCAGGGGGTCATAAGGACCTTTAAGCTTCATTACACATGGTACTCCATGGAAAGGATTATCAATGACATGGAAGAGAACCTTGATATACAGAAAATCATGAAAGTCTGGAAGGATCACACCATTGACGGTGCCATCATTGTCATAGAAAAAAGCCATGAAAACCATCAAGCCTGAAATAATACATTTCTGCTAAAGAAAACTATGTCCATATGTTGTGCACAACTTCATAGGATTTATGGCAAAGCCAATCAAGGAAATCATGAAACAGATTAAGGACATGGCCAAAAAAAGGGGACGGGAGGGTAAAAGCTTTCAAGATACGGATCTTGGAGAAACTCAAGAGCCATCAGACGCCACACCAGAGGAATTAACAGAAGATGACCTGATGGAGATGCGTGCTTCTAAATCCGTGCTAGACGATGAGGAAGAAGATGTAGAAAAAGCAGTGCCAGAAAACAAATTGACATTAGACAATCTGACAGAAGGGGTCCAATTATTCAAGACTCCTTTTGTCTTACTTTACAACACGGATTCTTCTATGATGTGGGCACCGAAGCAAAAGCAAACGGTGGGAAAAGGATTGGGGCCACATAAAGTATCTGTAGAGAAATGAAAGGCGAGAAGGTCAGATAGAAATTACGATGTATTTCTGTACATTTACACGGAGCATGTCTGCCTCCCCTTCCACCTCCTCCACCCCACCCTCTTCTGCCACTCCAGAGACAGTGAGACCAATCCCTTGCCCTCCTCCTCCCCAGCCTGCTCACCTTGAATACAAACAGGATGAGGACCTTTATGATGATCCACTTGTCCATTCCTTGAACAGTAAATATATTTTCTCTTCCTTATGATTTTCTTAATAACATTTTTCTCTAGCTTACTTTATTATAAGAGTACAGTATATAATACATATAACATTCAAAATATATGTTAATTGACTGTGTTATTGGTAAGGCTGTCTGTCAAGAGTAGGCTATTAGGAGTTAAGTTTTTTGGGGTCAAATTATACTTGAATTTTTGACTGTATGAGGGGTCAGTATCCTTAATCCCCATGTCATTCAAGGGTCACCTGTACATATAGTTATATAGCATATATATGTTTTTAAAAGATACTCCAGTTGCATAACACTTTTGCAATATCACTATTACAAGATCACTTAATGAAATCTTTGTTCATAAATCTTTGCTTCAGATATTGTTATCTCCTAAAAAGAGATTTCTTGAAGTATTAATAGAATTACTCAACAAAAGACTATACTCATTGTTACGGACCTTAGTACATGTTATTCAATTGCTTTCTGGAGTGTTTTAACCATTTGAACTTGAGATTGTATGACCATGTCCTAACTGATAGAGATTGTACAGCCATGTCCTAATTGATAGATACTAGTCAATATTGCATCCACATATTTATAAATTATATATATTTTCAATAATTTGATAGGTGAAAGTCATTCACTTATATTGCAATTACCTTTAAAATATTCCTAGAGTATCTGAGCAATTATCTGTATCTTTGCCTAGTAATTATTTTATCTTTTGGGAGGATAAATTTTTCCCTGCTGCTTCTAGCACAACAGGCCTTGATGAAAAGTCTCCTTACTCTACTCCTACCTTTCTTAAAGTTGACACAGCCCCTCCGTTTTCCACTTTCCAAAGTGAAGAGAACAAACAGCATAGGAGGCACAGATGGAAAATTTCCGGATTGCAGCTGGTTGGTGGTTATCAAAGCATATCCCACTAATGTTCTAATTCTACCCCCTCTGGTGTTGTTTGTGGTCCTGGATGATGCTGAATCAGTCACACAAAAAATTACAGACCCAAAGGCTTGGGGTATCAATGATTTTAAAGTGTAGCCTACTGTGCCAGATATTATGCAAACAGGTCTGCAATGAAAATCTAACATGTATCTATAGGCGTCCCCAGAAGTGCCTATAGCCCGGGCATGGTAGCTCATGCCTATAATTTCCAGCACTTTGGGAGGCCGAGGTGTGAGGATCACTTGAGGCCAGGAGTTTAACATGAGACTGGACAACACAGTGAGACCCCCATCTCTACAAAAAATTAAAAAAATTAGCCAAGCACAGTGACATGCGCCTATAATCCCAGCTACTCAGGAGGCTGAAGCAGGAGGGCCACTTGAGCCCAGGAGTTGGAGCTTGCAGTGAGCTATGATGACGCCACTGCACTCCAGCCTGAGCGACAGAGCAAGACCTTGTCTCTTAAAAAAGAAAAAAGTGCCTATAAAAATGGGCCTATATATTTGGAATGGCATATTTATCTTGAGACAATGTGAGATAAAGGAGAAAGAGATTTGAAAAATCTTTGATTAGAGCCACTTAATTAGGATTCCTCACCGCCTTTTCTTTTCTCTAACATCCAGGACTGTTGAGAAAAGACACAGTCAATGTAAAGTGCCTTTTCGCACTGTTTAGCATGCGCTCCGTATTTAGGGAAGGGTAACACATATTAGCTCAAGCACCACCACTAAATAGCTGTGTGACACTAAGTAAGCAACTCAACCTCTCTGAACTTTATCTAAGGAATTAAGGTGCCAGATGAGATGAACCCCAACTCCATGAATGCAATACAGACTAGAGGAGAAGGAGAACTATTGGACCCACATTATTTTCCCATCTGGACCAGGTGATGAAGAGCAAGAGGCCATGATTGAAAGGAGAGGCATTGAACCCTCTGTCTGCGTCCAAATGCCCAGTGCTACCACCCACGAGAGTCAGCCGCAGAGAAACGGGCGCTGGGACAATGCGCACTCCATTTCTTTGCCAGGCTTTGCCCTGTGTCCAGAAAAGTCAGGGGAGTATGCAGAGCATTGCTGAGCTGAAGGGATAACTAAGTACAGGATTTCAAAGACATCAGAAGCATAGTACCCATGGCCCTTACTGGGGACTTGGCAGGTGTTGTCCTGCAATATCCTTTTCCAACCTCAGGGCTTCACACTTGCTCTTCCCTCTGCTGAGAACCTTCTTCCTGCTCTTCACATATCTGCCCCTTCTCTTTTCTCAGAACTCAGCTCGCCTTGCTCCATCCCAGACACCATCACTGCCACTGAAGACCCTGACTGAAGGCACCCCCCCTCCATCACCATCACATCATCCTGGGCTGCTCTCCTCAAGCGGTTAGCACCTCTAAAGACAGGGAGACAGAGTGTGTATGTGGGTGCGTGTGTGCACACGTGCAGTGGATACTCATTTTATTCTGTCTCCCTCAACTGCAATCCAAGCTCCAAGCGTGGAGGAGCACCTCCTTCTCGGTGGTCTTTGTATACCAATGCCTGCTCTATCTATATTAATAACTATATAAATATTTGTCAAATGAGCAGATGGATGAATAAGTCCTAGGAGAAATCCCTACAGAAACAGGGTGCATGACAGAAGCATTCTGCACAGAGGAGGGACTCATGAGCGGTCCTGGCACTGCCCTATCAAGGAAGGGTTGGGGCTAAGAAAGGCCTGGAAGGGGACAATTTTATCACTGCCATTGGTTAGCATTGCCAGTGCATGGCAATAATAGCAAGAAGACCTACTTTCAATTGCTTTCATTGCTGTTTTTATACTCTGGACCCCTCATCGCCTGCACTCAGGACAAATATTCCCACTGCCCTGCCTTTGGTACACGACTGGATTTAAAAGTGCATCCTCTGCTCAATGTGGACCAAGAAAATATTAAATGAAGGAAGGTGGAGGAACCTCAATTATCTATGAGCTCTCTATCAAATATTTAAATATGCTTTCAACAAACATTTATTGAGTACCTACTACTATGACCCAGTGCTGTGTGACATGCAAGAGACACAAGGTGACAAATGTGTAGCTCCTGGGCAATGTGCCTGGTTGAGGACTCAGGCCCAGGAGGGACACTGAATGGTCAGGTCTTGCCCATAGGTGAGATTCAAGTGCTTGGTAGATGCAATGGAAGTGCTGAGTGCTTCTACCTTTGAGTACTGGGGGCATTAAACCCAAGAGGCAATGTGTCAGGTGGGCTCTGAAAGTCACATAAGCCACTCTGGGTAGCAAGGAGAGGGAAATATTTTGAGAAAGCACATGACCTGTTTGGGAATACAGGCTAGTGTTTCTGGCACTCTTGTGGCTTGACATGTAGCCAAATACACAGAAGAGCAGGGAAAGAGGACAGAAAAGTTAAGCTGCAACCAGCTTTGACTGCTACACTGAAAATAAAACCCAAGGAGCAGCAAAGGAAAATGACCTTTTATCAATGGGAAGCCATCAAGGTGTGTAAGTGGGAAATGACGCCACGAGTCCTGTACTTTTGGAAGACTCCCCTGCTGGCTGAGAAAATCAGAGCCAACAATGCTGACCTGAACCTTGTGCAAACGTCAGCCAGTGAAGAAAGTGGAGCTCCCTGTACGATGCATCTGTTTTCTGCATCAATGTTTCCATCCCTTTATTTACTGCCATTTTTCTGAACCTCAAAAACCCATTCATGTTTATTAATGACTACCTATAGTACATCACAAGTGTGACATTTAAAAACTTGAAGCTTTTTGAATTATGAGATTGCCAAGGAAACAAAAATTCCTCTACATTTGAAACTCTTTCAATCCTACCAGCCCCCACAGCTGTGGAGGAAGAGCTTAAGGGTTTTCAAACTCCAAAGCATTTTTCACCAGGAGAGCAACTAACCATGAAGTATTTCAAATAATAGTCGTTGTCGTTGTTGTTTTAAACTATGAATATGTCAAGGTCTTCAGTAGGAAAGGCTCATTTTCTCTAGTGCAGTGATAATAAAATACATAACATGATATGATTATACATATTTTAAAATGATGCATGTGCAAGCACAGAGACCAGAACAGAACAGAATGGAAAGCAGACTCAGCGCTGTGCAATAGGAAGAAAATTGGCTTTAGCGTGAGACAGCCCTGGGCTCAAACCCAGCCTCAGTTTTCTCCCCAAGGTTTGAGGAGACAGAATACACCAAAGAAATTAATTCTGTGCCCAAACTAGGTCAAATTTACATTTAATTCAAAATGGTAGTGACATTGTGCCCTCCTATCTCGATTGCAGGATCTCTATTCCTCCCACCAGCATCTTCCAATTCTTCCTTCCATCCCCAAAAGGAGTATATCATGTGCTCACAATTAGTCCACACATAGTCTTTGGTCTATGGGTTGTGTCAGTCTGGTTAAGCTTTGGTTGTGTTACAATAGCTGTACCCCTAGATCTCTCTGCCTTACTGCTGCAGCTGTACAAAGCTCTACTTTGTTTACATACTAAAGTCTGTTTCTAGCTCACACTAAACCTACTGGGAGTCCAGGTAACTCTGGCACAGTTGTCCCCCATGCCACTTGCACACACTGTCTGTATGTCTGGGGAGGAAGGTGGCTGGGGTGTGGAACACTGGCCCTGCCCCCAATCAGAGCTATTTTCCACTGGCTCTCAAGAAGTCTTGCTTTATCCAGAACTCCACGATATCTCTTATGAAATCAGCCCCTTCAGGTACCCTTTTTTGTCTTCTCTCCTGTATGCAAATCTCAACAAACAAACTTTCGTAAACCATCTCCATTTCTACAACAACAAGGTACAGTTTGCAGAACATTTTAAGTCAATTTCCTTTCACCAATTGCTTGGCAGGCCCCAGCTCTAGACCAAGACGATGCTGGCTTGCTGACATAACCACTCCTACCACAGAAAGGACTGACCGGTGTGGCGTGGGCAACATAAAATGGGTTTCCCTTACCCAGCCTACTGCCGAGCTCTTCTGTCTAAAATGTTAGGATGAAGGAGGTGACTTCCCAAGAAATGAGATTTGTGTATATTATAGATGACTCAGAGAATAGAGGAAAAGAAGGCTGCAAAGGCATTGTCAAGTTTCCTTATCTAAGGAGCATGACAAAATGTCTATAGCTTTTTAGAGATTATTTTTCTGGCTTTTACCCAGGATAAGTTCAACATTTTAAGTTACTAATTTCAGCCAGAGCACCCTGTTACTTACTTAAAATCTTGCTACATTAAAAAGAGAGAGAGATAGAGGGAGGGAGGAAAGACAAAACTTCCCTCTTTCTTACCTAGGAGAAATCATCACATTTTAGAACTTGCCAGGAACTTGAAGATCATCTAGTTCTGTGACCTTTTTCGGAGAAGGAACTCTGAGGCTCGGGGAGGCGAAGCACATTGTCTGAAACCACAGAGCTAGCGAATGGATGAACTAAACTATTGTGCAGTGCTTTCCACAGCCCCGTGTTGTGTTCTCGAGCTAAACAACAGCTTAGATGAAAGGAAGACCTTGCTGGGCAGTTCTCTCTCCCAGGTCCCAGGCAGAGAATCCAGCCTTCCGTGTGTATAAAGGCACTTAGTTTCTGTGCTTGGTGAATAGTGTTTTTTCGAACCCCTGGCCACTGGCCAGAGAAGCTGGGCCCTGGAAGCAGTTCAGGGAGACTTCAGCAAATGGGAGGGAGGTCCCCAGCTGGGAGGAGGCTCTTGGCCCCCGAATGCCTAGGAATCCTTCACAAGAAACGAATCCCTCCAGGGTGGTAAGCAACTTCAAGTGTGCAACTGGTGGCCAAGGATGAAATACTGATGTGAGCAAAAAGCCAATTAAATATCCTACCTGCTTACTCTTTTCTCCTCCCCCTCCTCTCCCCCCTCCCCCTCCCTCTCCCCCTCCCCCTCCTCCTCCTCTTCTTTCCACTAAAGTGATTTATTTTTTCAGGTATCTAAACCTTGGATGTTTAAAATTCCCCAGCATACATTTTAGATGGAGCGTGTGGTGATGCCCAGAGCATGGAGAAGCTCCTTGCGTAATTGAGGGCTTTGGTGATCCTGCACCATTTCTTCTCATCACCGACCCGTAATTCTCTGTTGTTCTGCACAGATAGAGCACGGAGCTGCTGGTCAAACCTACCTGGATTAGAATTCTAACTCTGCCTCCGTCTAGCTCTGTGTCCTTCAGGATGTTAGTTGCTGGCACATAGTAAATGTTCAGTTAATATCCATGGAATGATTAAATGAATTATATTTGATACAAAAATAAATGGAACAAGGGAGAAAATTTTAAAAAATCATATTTAATCTACAAATAAATATGCAGTATTCTATCCAGTAATGATAGTTCTATGAAGAAAAATAAAGTGCAAGAAAAAAATAGAAAGTTGTCAGAAGTTACAAGGTGGTAGGGGAAGCCCTTTCTAGAGAGGTGGTATTTGAGCAGAGAGGTAAGTAAAAGTGAGGTGACAATCATACTGAATATTTATTAATCACCTAATGATGTGATCACAGTTCTTAATTCTCCAATGTGTTAGATTACTCAGCTGTTCTGCAGCCCCTTGAGGAGGTGTTGTTCTCATTGCCATTTTAACATTGATGACATGAGGTATTTGTCCACGGTCAACTTCTCTTCTGTCTATCTGCACATCTAGATACCTCTAGGACAGCAGTGTGACTCTAGGACTGCACATTCAACCTGTATGCAGCCCTACCTTAATTTCATCAAGTAAGGACACATTCTCAAGCCTTGAACCCCTCACATGCAAATTATAGAGCAACGCTATAATAATTCAGTGTGTTTCAGAATAACCTGTGCTCGAAGTGCCAATGACAGTTGAAGATGTTTTTTGGAGCCTTTAGCAGGCCCCCCATAGGTGAATTGCAGTGCAGGCCTTTAAGATTTTAGATTAAGGCCCTGCCATCATCACCCTCCTTTTGAGAGACAGCTCTTGGCCTGCTATTAGGCCTTAGTAGAAACTGAATGCATGACTATGGGCTGCTAAGTAACCATGCCACCTGAGCTGCCTACCATGAACTGGGTGGTATCTGACCTACCGAGCCCTAACACTAGGTATGCACAGCAACACTGTGTCACCAAATGGACGTGGTGTATATGTGATCAGGCCCAAGCAGGTCCTGAAGACACGAGCAAGTTACACAAAGAAGGAGCCCAAATGCCCCTGATCCCCACCCCTGCTACCCTGACTTCTGTATCCCAGCCTGCACCTAGGGCCTCACGGGCAGTTTCCTATGATCCATTGACAGAGAAAGAGAAAACTTGGGCCCGGTTTCAGATGATTCTGCACAATAAGCAGACACCACCAAATGTGGACAGCACAGCATTGCAGCCCCTTTTGAGGACAACCCTGAAGGACAGTGGAAAAGGGAAATCTTCCCAGTGGGCAGAACTTTGGGCAGTATAACTAGCTGTGCACCTTTGCTAGGAAGGAGAAATAGCCAGACTTGCATTATATATCAGTTCACAGTCAATGGTTTGCTGAATGGTCAGAGACTTGGAAGGAAATGCAATCTCCATCTATATTTCTGTTTTCTCCACTGGGCAGTGGGCTTCTTCAGGACAAGGACTGCATCTGAGCCACTTTTCATTCACTAGGATTTTGTGGTGCAGACAGAGAGGCCCAAGCGATGAGAAGGGAAGATGGTACAGATGGTCTGAGAAGGAAAGAACCTGAGGAAAGACAGCTGACCTTATGGACTCCATCTCTCCAAGTGTCCCAGGGCTGGGAGTCAGAAAGCAGCCCTGGGCTGGGAGAACTCCAGTTAAAACCACAAATTCCATCCTCACCACTTCTATTTTTGAAATAGCTACAATCCCTTTCAGAGGTGCCTGGGTGTGGTTAAGGGTCTTCCTTGAAGGGAGTCTATTGATCTTCCTGTTACCTTGTGCCCTGAACCTTAGGCTCCTCAAAGACCTGGAGTCTGTCTCTTGAGGCACATCATGGCTCTGCCCCAGAGCCCTGTCGGAGGCTGAATAATGCCCCCAAAGACTTCCATGCCCTAATCCCTGGAACATATGAATATGTTACCTTATGTGGCAAGGGGGTAAATATGTGATTAAGGTAATAATCTTGAAATGGGGAGATTATCCTGAATTATCTGCATGGGCCCAATGTGATCCTAAGAATCCGTAGAAGAGGCAAGCAGAGGTCAGATCCTGAAAATAGGTAATTTGATATGAGACCATTAGGCAAGGAATGAGATGGCCTCTAAAAGCTAGAAAAGACTATGTCCAGATTTTCCTCCAGCACCTCTAGAAGGAACATATCTTTGCCAATACTTTGATTTTAGCTCACCAGGACTGATTTTGGACATCCAAACTCCAGAACTGTAATGATAATAGACTTATACTGTATAAGCCACTAAGACCGTGGTGACGTGTTACAGTGGCAATAGGAAACTAATACAAGCTGCTTGGTGGATTTTCTGAGTTGACAGAAGCCCATGTGAAGATGAACAACCCATTTCTTTTTTCTTTTTTTAAATTATTATGGGTACATAATAGTTGTATGTATTTACAGGGTACGTGTGATGTTTTGATACAGGCATACAGTGAGTTAATCAAATCAAGGTTATTGGCGTATCCATCACCTCAGGCATTTATCATTTCTTTGTGTTAGGAACATTCCAATTCCACTTTTTTAGTTATTTTAAAGTATACCCTAACTAATTGTTGATTTTAGTCACTTTGTTATGCTATCAAATATTGAACAACCCATTTCTACACAAGGCAGACACTCTTATTTCTTATGGTTATACAAACGAGCCAAAGATGGCCTCTGTGTTTTGGTCACTGGATTGTTTATTTCTTCACAGCAGGTGGAGACCCCTTAGCTCAAAAGGCCATCCGCCCCAAACTCTAATTTTTACATATCCAATTATTTTAAACATAACCCCAATAATCCATTTAGAGCCTGCCTGCTTTGCATACCCTAGGAAACCTAACCAGACAACTGTCACCCTTTGATAAAATAGGGCTTTGTAATTACAAATCCAGAAGAAGCAGTTGCTGCCCTTGGGAGATCACTGACCCAGAGACTCCTAGCCTTGCTGCTAAGTACCACCTGGACACACAAGCCCCTCTCTGATCTCCCTCTCTCTTGGGAGTTCCCTTGCCCTCACCCACTTCTGGATGGCGGTCACCTTGCCCTAAGCCCTATGTGTCTGGATGGTCTCATGCTGTGAGGACCTCTCCTCTTACGCAACCCTGTCCAATGAGTGCCCAATAAGGTTTATTGCATGTTATAGCTGCTCAAGATCATATCTTATTTCTTGATCAGCCCCCAAACCCCTTAAAACTCCGATGCTTATAAGACTCTATTGGGGGAAATGTCCATTTGTCTAAAACTTCTTTTAAACAACTGAACTATTATTGAAGGAATCAAACCAAACTGTAAGGTGTCGAATTCTCTCTATATAAGGCTATGCATATTTGTATAATTAACTCTATGTATAAAGTTAAATACAGAAACTCAGTCTTATTTCCAATTATATAACTTTTTTCACTTGGTATCTAGCAGGAACTTGCCGTATGAAACCTAGTGATACCTACTATATCAATTAGCCTATGTGTGTGATGGAAATAAACAAAATGAAAAGATGGGATTTTATGGTGCCCACCCCATTAATTTATTCTTTTGGTTACTTTTGATAGAGATCAAATGTATCATCTGCTTTTGACTATTAAGGAGATCATCTTTTTAGTATTTACTTAAATTTGGGCAGCTGTGCTTAACCCATAATCAGGAATTTTTGTCAAACAGAACTGAAAAGGCAATGGGTTAATTTTCACCCTGGAAATAGCTGAGTGATGATGCATTCACACTGAGGTTGTAATGTTGAAATTTCACAGGTAGATTTGGAACATGATTTAGGGAGGCAATAATGTACTTCTCAGGATTAGGATGGGAGAAATTGAAAACTCTGTGTACAGTAGTTTAAATTGTAAGTGTAAATGATTTATTTGGTTTGAAGCTAAGTCACAAGTTAGGCACATGAAAAGTGGGTGTAATTTGGCCTGTTTCACATTAAGTACCGTGTTTATTTCCCATCTATAAACTGATAAATAATGCAGCAATTGGAAACTGAAATTGTCATGCAACCATGATGCATAGATTTAGTGCTTCTATGGGAGTTTTTATGCATATATTGCAAATGAATCAAGAACATGGTTGACTTGTTTGCAATTAAGTACAAAGTTCATAGAGAGTCTAAGATTAATTTTTCCACTTTTTTTGATCTATGTATGTGTATATATATGTGTTAAAAAGTATATAATATTCATTTGCCATTTTCATCTTTTTAAAGTGTATAATTATAATTCAGAGGCATTAATTACATTAATAATTTTGTATATCCATCACAACCATTTCTGAGTATTTTTCATTAACCAAATAGAAATTTTGTCCCTATTAGGTAATAACTCCTCATTGCCTCCTCATCCTATGCCTGGTAACCTCTAATCTACTTCCTGTCTCTATGAATTTTTGCCCTTCTAGATATTTCATATAAGTAAAATCATAAAATATTCATTCTTTTGTTTCTGGTTTATGTCACTTAGTGTGATATTTTCAAGGTTCATGCTTGTGGTAGCCTGTATCAAAGCTTCATTACTTTTCATGCCTAAATAATATTTTATTGTGTGGACATATCACACTTAGTTTATCCATTCATTAGCTGATGGACACTTGGGTTGTTTCTACCTTTTGACTGTTGTGAATAAGATTGGATTTTAATAAATAGGTGGGCATGGCTGACTATCCCTTGAACTTTGACATTCTCCTTAAGTGTCCTTTTCAAAGTTGTCATTCCTCACCCCTCCAGGAATAAATAAAGAAAGAAAGAAATAGGACTGTACATTGGAAGAGCAGAGAAACAAATTTTAAAGGAATAACTTTGGTAAAAATTTTTAAAATGTAGTAGCTAATTGAAAATAGCAATTTTATGTTTTTGAAAAGCAGTTAAGAGCCTTCTTCCAAAAGAAAGGTAAATTTCCAAACTATATGATAGGAGAATTTTTTTTAATATTACCTTTTATCTGTATCTGTCTATGTATGTATTTTCTTCTTCATTATTTCCTTAGTAAAGAAAAACAAAATGATCTTTGTTGTTCTGATAATTATATCATAAAATGGTTGTTGTTTTTTTGGTATAGGAAAAAATAAACTTTTTCTCTATACTCTCACTCAACTTCCATACCACCACTTCACTTCTTATCACCAAATGTATTTTTTTTCCCCTATACCACGCAATTTTTCAGTTCTTGGTAGATATCAACTTAGTGTCCTGTGATTTAATTCAATTCTGAAACTGTCCTGAGTTGGTGTCAGACCCCACAGGTTAAGGTCTCCTTCAAGACTACTCCCACTTTAGAGCAAGTCCTAGTTTGTCATCAGTACTTCTGACTTGGCCAGGTGTAAACTGAAGGGTTTCCACCACCCCCTTCTCAGGTCAATAATTTCCTACCATGGCTCATAGGACTCAGGAAAGCCCTTTACATACTATTACCAGTTTATTATAAAAATTACATCTCAGAAACAGCCAAATGGAAGAGAGGTACTATGGCTTGAATGTGTCCCCCAAGATTCATGTGCTGGAAACTTAATCCCCAATGTAACAGTGTTGGGGGTGGGGCCTATTAGGAAGTGATCAGGTCAGGCTAGCGCTGCCCTCATAAGGAGGTTAATGTCATTATCATGGGAGGGGTTAGTTATTGAGAGAGTAGGTTTGTTACAAAAGCTAGTTTAACCCCCTCCTGTTCTCTCACTGCCACCCTTGGTTGTCCTTCTGCCTTCTTCCATGGGATGACACAGCACTGAGGCTCGTGCATGCCCTTGGACTTCTCAGTTTTCAGATCTATGGGCCAAACAAATTTCTGTTCATTATAAATTTTCCAGTCTGTGGTATTCTGTTATAGCAGCAGAGAATGGACTGAGACAGAATATTGGTACTGGAGAAGCAGGGTTGTTGCTATAACAAATACCTGAACATGTGAAAGTGGCTTTGGAACTGGGTAATGGGCACAGGCCAAAATAATTTAGAAGAGCAAGCTAGAAAAAGCCTAGATTGCTGTACACAGAGTGTTAAGGGCTATTCTGATGAGGGCTCAGAAGAGAATAGCTGTAAAGAAAGACTGAATCTTTTTAGAGATTGCTTCAGTGGCTGTGATCACAATGTTGGTGGAAATATGGATGGTAAAGGCCATTCTGATGAGGTCTCAGATGGAAAGGAGGAATATTCTCATTGGGAACTGGACTAAAGATCATACTTGCTATAAATTGAAGAAGAATTTGGTTGAATTGCATCCATTCCCAAAAGCTTTATGGAAGGCATAATTTTAGAGTGATGAACTAGAATGTTCGGCAGAAGAAATTTCTAAGTAAAATATTGAAGAAGCTGCATGGCTACTCTTAACTGCTTACAGTAAGATGAGAGAAGAAAGGAATAATTAAACATGGAATTTGTAATTAAACAAGAAGCAGAATAGAAAGATTTGAAAAACTCTTAGCCTGGCCATAAAGAATAAAAAAGCATGCTAGAGACAGAATACTAAGGGTGTGGCCAAATGACCATTTGCTAAAGAGACTAATATGGGTAGAACAAAGCCAGGTTCTATTCATCTAGACAATGAGAAAATGACCCTGAAGGCATTTCAAAGATCTTCTATGCAAGGTTTCCAGAGAGGAGCTCAAGGGAGTTCAGCATTTGCTGCCTTGTGCTGTTTTGAGACTCTGCTCCCTGAATTCCAGTGCAGCACCTCTCAGCTGCCCTAGACATGGCTCAAGTGGGTCCAGGTGTGGCTCTACCCACTGCTCCTAAAGGTACAAGCCATAAACTTGACAGCATTTATGTGATTTTAATTCTGCAAGCGCATCAAATGCAAGAGCTATGAAGCCATGGAGGCCTCCACCAAGATTTTAAAGGCTGTCTCAGACAGCATGGAAGCATAGACTTTTCACAGGTATGGAGCCACCACAGAAAGCCCCCACTAGGGCAAAGTCTAGTGGCACTGTGGGAGTGGGGCAGACCCTAAGACTCTGGAATTGTAAAGCCAGCAGAATGCAACTCCAGCCTGGGGAATTTCAGGCTTAAGACCCCAACCTGTCAGAGCTGCTGGGTGGACTGAGCCCTGCAAAGCCATAGGGTGGGGCTGCCTGAGGCAGTGGGGGCAAACCCCCACCTCAGTATGCTCAGACTGCAAAACATGGAGCCAAAGGAAATTATTCTCCAGCTTTAAGACTTAATGCTGTTTTCAACATTAAGTTGAGTTTGGGACTTACGTGGGAACAGTTGCCCCCTTCTTCTTGTATATATCTCCCTTTTGGAACAGGAATGTCTGTCCTATACCTGCCCCACCATTGTATTTTGGAAGCACATAACTTGTTAATTTTACATGCTCACAGGTGGAGAGGAATTTGCCTCAGGATGAATTCTGCTTTGAGTCTCACCCAGATTTGATTTAGAAGAGACTCTAGACTTTAGACTTTTGAGTTGATGATGGAATGAGTTAAGACTTTTGACAATATTGGGATGGAATGAATGTATTTTGCATTGTGAGAAGGGCATACATTTTAAGGGCATAGATTTAAATTTTAAAGGGTGGAATTCTCTGGTTTGAATGAGTCCCAGAAAATTAATGCATGGGAAACTTTTCCCCTGTGCAACAGTATTGGGAGTTCAGACCTAATAAGAGGTGATTAGGTCATGTGGCCCCTGCCCACATAAATGGATTAATGTCATTGCCTCAGAAGGGGCTAGTTATTGCAAAAGAAGATTTGTTATAAAAGCCAGTTGAGCCCCCATTTGTTCCTTCACTCTTACCCTCACTTGCTCTTCCACTTTCTGCCATGGATGACAGCATGGAGGCCCTCAACAGATGCCAGCACCATGCTCTTGGGCTTCCCAGCCTCCAGAACCGTGGGCCAAATAAATTTCTGTTTGTTAAAAATTACCCAGTCTATAGTATTCTGTTATAGCAGCATAAAACAGACTAAGACAAGACACATAGGGCAAAATACATGGGAGGAAATGCAGAGCTTCCATGCCTGGAAGCTTTCTGAACTCTATCTTTAGGCTTTTATGGTACCTTCATTAAGTAGGTACGCTTGATTAAATCATTGGACATTGGTGATCAGCAAAATCTTTAGCCCCTCCCTCCTTCCTGGGAGATCAGGGCTGAGGGAGGGAGAGAAATAGGGCTGAAAGTTCAGACCCTCTGATCACATGGTTGGTTCCCCTGGCAACCAGGCCATACCCTAAGGTTATTTAGGGCCTTTCTAAGAGTCAGTTCATTAATATAAACTCAGGTGTTGTTGAAAGGGGCTCTTTATGAATAACAAAACAGTCCCCTCCCAGCTTTATTGCTTTTATCACTTAGGAAATTCCAAGGGTTTTAGGAGCTCTGTGCCAGGAATAGGGATGAAGATCAACATACAGATGGTGCCCCACATACAATGATTTCACTTACAATTTTTTGACTTTATGATGGTGTGGAAGCCACACAAATTCATCAGCAACCATACTTCAAATTTTGAATTTTCATCTTTTCCTGGGTTAGTGACATATGTGGCATGATACTCTTTTGTGATGCCGGGCAGAGGCAGAAAGCTTATCTTCCAGCCAGCCACGTGGTCACCAGGGTAAACAACTGATACCTGATATCTTCCTGCAGAACACTCTTCTTGTTAAACCATCAACAGGTGTCCATGCCCCAGTGCCTTCTACCAAAGATTCTCAGGTCTCATTGGAAGAGAGAAATTGATGACCCTGTCAATGTAGCATCCACATTCTCAGCAATTAATTTTAGTTCAATGTTTCAAAGATTCTTCAGGTTCAATGTGCTTTCAGCTGTGTATGTAAATGGTGAGCACCCATACAACCATTTTGTTTTTCACGTTCAGTAAAGTATTCAATAAATTACATGAGATATTCAACACTTTACTATAAAACAGGCTTTGTGTTAGATGATTTTGCGCAACTGTAGGCAAACTGTAAGTGTCCTATATGTGGTTAAGTTTGGCTAGGCTAAGCTATGATGTTCAGAATTTTAGGTGACTTAAATGCATTTTGGACTTACGATATTTTCAACTTACTGTGATATTTCAACTTATAAGGTTTATTGGGATGTAGCTCCATTGTAAGTTAAGGAGCATTTGTATATATTCATTATTATGTCACTATATCACATTTGTCCATGGCTTGGATTTATGCAAATGGTTATTATTGATTTTAGACGTATTGGCCTTGAAGTTCATGGTGGTGCAAATGATAGCTAAAGGGCTGTTCTATTGCAGATAGTGAATTCCTACTTTTAGACCCTTTGAATGGGCCCACAAAAAGTGTATTAAAAGAGCAACTACAATGTGTCTGACTGTGCTCACAGCCTTTAAGACCCACAATAATTTCTTAAATAAAACCTCATTTCCATTTAACATACTAGCAAACTGACCCACTGAAATGATTAATCAAATTTTCCCAGTATTACTCAGAATTTAAATGATGATGCCAAGATTTAAAACCTAGTTTTCTTTCTGAGAAGAAGATAAACAGATAAATAGAAAAAAAATGTAAATCACAGCTGAATTGGATACTTGAAGTGCAAATCAGAACTAGGTACAGTATTTAATTGTGTGGAAAATGTAAATTGCTACTAAAGATAGAACTCCCAAATTAAAGAAAGTGGAAATCAAGTCTGCCATGCATTCTCTTTTAAATGCCGTGTATAACTTTTAATATCCAGTGTTAAATGCCTCAGCAGCATTCTTTCAAGTTTGACAAATTATCTAAGAGGTCTTGTAGGTCTTTGTGCTTTCATATAACACAAAGTTCTCCAAGCTGACCCTAGCCCACAGTTTGTTCTAAGTGTATATTTTCCTTTCATGGTTTGGTGGAGCTATAACAAAATTCAGAGGAAGCAACACAGTGTTCATGCCTGCATTCTACTTGTGGAACAAATTGATTTATGCAAAATCACTTAATCACCATCACACATGATCAAAAGATTGTAGTGAAAATAGTCAAATGCCTTAGGTCAAAACAGTTAAAATTATATAGCAGGCTCATGGACTTAAAATAATGATAACTTACATTTGTATAATGGATTCTAATATCATGAAAGCTTACACCTATATTAATCTCCCTTTTTAAGTATGACCAAAGATCCATTAGGCAGGTGTTCTGTCCATTTTATTGTCAAGCAACAAACAGGTATGGTAGCTAGTTTCCAAAGAGGGCCCCTCTGTGAACCACACCTGCTATTATTCAGCCTCTTATGTGGTCCTTTCCCACACTGAGTCTGAGCTGGCCTTGTTGAAACCATAAAATGTAGCAATAATTTCCCTATGAAACACTTGCAACTTTTCTTTGGCCTCTTGGAACATTCTGGGGAAAACCAACCACCTTATAAAAATTACCACCAATACCCCTAAATCTGCCATGTTGTAAGGAAGCCCAGTTAGCCACATGGAGGTATTGCATTCCTCCCAATTTAGGCACCAAACTTGTGATTAAAGAAGCCATCTTGGACATCCAGCTCAGTTCAGCCTTCAGATGACGTCAGTCTTAGCCACCATCTGACTACAACTGCATGAGCCCCTAGGCAAGACCTGCCCAGCTGTGCCCAACTTACCCACAGAACCATAGGCGATAATAGATTGTTTCTTTGAACCACTTAATTTTGGGGTGGTGTGTTACACAGCCATGGGCAACCAGAATACCAGGTCTACTGAGCTTCTGTTGTTTTTCCCACCTCACCAAAACATTACTAAATAAGGAGGATAATGTTAATCACCAACTCTCTATTGGGTATCTGGTATATGCAGAGAACTGTGTGAGGCACTGGTTTCCTTAGTAAGCAACAGGCCATCATGTGGGGAGCAAGTGGTTAGACAGGAGCTGTCTAGTGCAGGAGGTATTAGCAGGTAGTTCTGAGTTCTCATCTGGACTCTGCCTCCACCTATGAGAATGTGAACAGTGACCTTACTCTCCCAGGCTTCAAGACCCTCTTCCATAAAGACAGGAAGTTTGGCTTAAATGGCCCCTAAGATCCTTTTCAACCCTATCAACTGATGAAGCTGTGGTTTCTTTTTGTTTGTTTTTTGGTTTTGTTTTTAAATCTAGAAAGATACAAATCAAAATGCTGAAATGTTGACAGTTGTTATCTTTGAATAATCTTACTTGGAGGCTCTGGTTATTATACAATGGGCATGTATTTTGGCAGTAACAAAAGGCCACACATTTTGTTTGTTCTCAAGACAGCGTATAGAAAAGTGAGTGTAGACAAGATGAAAGGTCTAGAAAATAGACTTAAGTCTTTGTATTAGTTACCTATAAACATAGCAGCTTAAACCAATATACATTCATGATCCTAGCTTCCATGGTTCAGGGCCCTGAGCACACGGAACTTCTGCTGCAGTCTCCTTAGGCAGAAATCAAGGTTTTGGCCAGACTGCTTTCTCAGCTGGAGTTTGGGGTCCTCTTCTAAGATGACAAGTTGGAAAAATGTTGTTCTTTGTAACTGTAGGACTGAGGTCTTTGTCTTCTTGCTAGATGTTGACTGGGGACACTCTCAGCTACCACTGGCCACTGCAGTCTCTTGCTACATCACTCTCCCATAGGTCTCTCACAATATAGCAGATGATGCCTCCAAGGCCAGTAGGAGACTTCCTCTCTCCAGTCTGCTAAGTTGGAGTTTTATATAACATAATGTAGCTATATCCCATCATCTTTGTCATATAAAGTAATCTAATGAAGAGAGTAAACATTCCATCTTATTTACAATTTCTGTTCACATTCAAAGGGAGGGGACTATGCGGGGTTCATATATCAGAAGGTGGGAATCTCGGGGGACATCCTATGATCCTGCCTACCACAGTCTTTTTTCTGCTATTTCTATTAATTTCCTGATCTCTGTCCCTGCCTCCTTTGTGTTCTAGCTCTTGCCGTGAGCAGATATATTGGAGATAGGATTCTCTTTTGCATTGAAAGGCAGTGTAGTATTCTAGTAATGAAGGATCTGAGGTCTACCACACAGTGTCATGAAGAAACAAGTCTAATACCACTTTCTCATGTTGGTCTACTGTAAAGAGCACTGGCCTGAGACTCTGAAGACCTGAATTTAGAGGTTTATCCACACCTACCTAGAGGTGATGCATTCTAGCTATGAAGAGACTGACCAGGGAGCAAAGCTGGCCCTACCATTTACTAAGCATGTGATATTGGGCAAAGTACTTGATAGCTTTGTGCCTTGGTTCTCCATCCATACCTAAAGCAAGGTTAATAGTAGTACCTGTCTCATAGGTTGATATGAAGTTTAAATGAGATAATACTCACCTAGATTTTAATAAACAGCCATTATTTATTAACCTTCTATAGAGGATGACACCAGTCACGAGAGCTAACTAGGAATTAGAAGGGGTTACTTTCCAGTATTAGGAGAGTGTTTATGGAATTATGACCTCTTATACTTGTACATTGTTCATTATCCATATAATACTCATAGAAGCTCTGTGAAGAAGGCATCATTATTCCTGCTTACAAAAAGGTACTGGAAGTTCAGAGAAGTTAAGGAAATTGCCCAAGGTCACATTGAGATGGAAAAAATAAATAAGTAAATAAATAAATAAAACTCACTGAAAACCTTTTACCTTGAAAAGAGAAGCTATAGCCCTGTTTATGTTAGCTTGCTTAATCTGCTTATGTAAGACTGCTTGTTAACCTCCTAGTCATAGGAATGCTTGAAAACTACAGCTGTTGCAAGAAAGATAACTGGTAACTGGTTAACGTGACCCAGCTTATGTTCCTGCACCAGCTCCCTCCCTGCAACTTTCTTATCTGTATGCACCGCTCTGTACCCTTCCCCCTTGTTCTAAAGTATAAAAGACAAGTTCCCCTGACTGGGGTGCTCAAACTTTGGTGGAAGACCCCTCTGAGCCTGCCGGCATTAATAGTTAATAAACCTGACCTCTCTGCATCCTCGTGTACCTCTCGGTGTTTCCTTGGACAGCGTGACTCCGGTTTTTGCCATTACAACATAGCTATGAAAAAGGCTGAGATAAACCTCTAAGTTTAGGTCTTCAGAACCTCAGGTCAGTGTTCTTTCCAGTAGGCCAACATGAGAAAATATTATGAGACTTGTTTTTCATGATATGGGAGAACTTAGACCCATAAGAAGAAGCTAGAGAAACATAGATTTAGGTACAGGAGGTAGGAATTTCAATAGCCAATTTGGAAGTGTAATGGGTTGCTTCAGAGAATACTGAATTATCCATTAATTCATTATTCAACAAAAGGTTGTATACTATGGCATAGTGGAAAGAGCTTGGGTGTTAGGGTGATTTATTTAGTTAATAAATATTTGTAGCTTCTATGCTAAGTATTGTACTATTTGCTGGGGATTTGATGGTAAGCAAACACATGAAGCTTGGATTGATTCTTTTTCCAGGGGTTTGTGAGGATCAAATAAAACAGCACATTGTAAAATTCCCATAAGTGCCTGTACCAGAGAAGGTGCTCCTAGGAGGCCAGCCAGATCATGAGGCTGGGATGCCGTGGAGAGGATTTTCACATCAGACTGACAACTAGTCTAGAGTTACCATTCAATCCACAAGCAAGTACTTTCTGTCTACCATGTGCCAGGCACCAGGCTAGGTATCAAGAGGCTTGCAATCAAGAGGAAGAAACACCCATGTATTAGCTCTAAGTGGAATACTTACCAAACAGTAGAGATACAAAGATGGAACAATACGTTCAGATTTGCAGGACCCAGAAAGGTTTCATGAAGGTGGAGCTTAAGTTTGATAATGATGTGTTAATACTATTTGATAGCCTAATAAGCCAAAAAAGAGCCTACTACTTGGTAATAATTTTATCTACTATTGTATTTAAAACTTTTATGTGCCAGCCAATACAATAGACTCATTCTCTGCGATCTCTCACTTAATTGGAAGAAGTACGGTAACCCTGTAGATTGGTAGTATTACCCGTATAAAATACTGAAAGAAAAAGACAGGCACACAAGATTACTATTGTAGATTGGATGCCCTAGAAGCAAAGCCTGAGATGGGGATTTCTGTATTCTTGGGCAAACTGACAATGAGAGTGCAGGAGAAACGGTAAGGCAATGAGGGGCAAGGATAAAGTCTGGGAGGAAACAAGTAAAAGTGTGATTTCTTGAGAAGTCTAGCCTCAGCCTGATGCGGAGCTTGTCCTGCCCAGAGGCAAGGAGGCCTCCTCACCTCATCTGCCCACCTCCTCGCCCACCCCACATCAGTCAGGTAATCGTTAGTCATGTGCTCCCACCAGGAAAGCAGGGGAGTGGGGTGGACAACACTTCCCAGGCAACTCCAGGTAATGCAGCTCCAGCCAACTAAGGGAAATCCTCCAGAAAATAGTGCAGAGTGAGCCATTCGTAGCCAACCCTTGTGGCAGCTGGATTCGAGGGCACCGCCCCGGTAAATGGGATCTGGATGTAGCACCAGTAGTAACAGCTATAGTCACACAGCTGGGAAGTAAAGGAAGGAAAAAAAAGACAATGAGCGTCTGCCGACCGGTTCAAAACCGGTTTGGGTCTGTCTCCCAGAGTCCTAAATGCTCCTAACCACGAAGCCACATATGCATTGAGTTTATGGTTTTTACCTACTTTATCTCATTGAATTTTTCCCAAAACAGAGTAAAGTATCAGCCCATTTATATCAAGAAGGAAATTGGGGTTTTCAGAATCTGAATGTAAGGCCACATGCCAGTAACTGGTAGAGCCGGGATTCACAAAACAGGTCTCCTGGCTCTAATTGGTTTTTCTCTCCTAACTGAGAAATCTAGGCAAAATGGAGTAAAGATCTTGATATCAGAGATAACCGAAGCACCAAGGCGATTTTCTACGTCGAAATATGTTAGTGAAGCAACTAAATCAGATGGTGTGGTCTTTAGCTTTGGTACCCTCTTGTTCGCCACTTGGAGAGCTCTGTTGTGTTGCTCTGACCTTTAGCTCAAGCTCAGTCTTCCTAAATGAACTTCTGCCAATTAGGACTATGTTTTATCATGTCCCTGTTGCATCAAGTCTCAGCCACTGTTTTGCCTGCAGGCGATCTTGGCATCCTCCTATCTGTCCAACCTCGAGTCCTAGATGCCCATCATTTCCCTGGAAGGCTCTGCCTAATAGACAGACACTCATGCATTATTTCTCCCTCCATTTACCCACAATTGTGTGGACGGAAAAGTAACAGAGCAAGGATGCTGGAGGCAAAATTTCAGTTGTAACAAGCAATGGCTCTGTCATCGTGGACAAATCCTTTAATCTCTGAGTTTGAGTTTCCTCTTCTGCAAAATTAGTACTCCATTTCCTACTTCTCAGAATGGTTATGTGGGTTAGGAACAACATATTTAAAATACCAGGAGCATAGCAGGTGTACAATAAATGATACTTATTTTTATGTGACAGACACACCTGCACAGGAGCCAAAGACGTACTGGTGCTTGCTAAGTAAGCTTGCAACACTTCAGCCTTGGCAAGCAATGGCTTCTCAATGTGTTTAGCCCACTCTATGTGTCTATGCCACATACACAGGTCTCTTGGCTACCCCCTACCCCTAGCTTCTCCCCCCACCTCCTCCCCCCTCCCTATGGCCACTGTCTTGATTCCTCAAGCTTCCCTTGTCCAGAAGGCCCTGCTCTGGTGACCTCCTTGCCTTCCATACTCCAGCTCCATGGCGATTCTGCCATGAAGCCTTCCTGGGGGAAGAGCTGGGTCCCTATGGCGCACAACTTAGGTGACCTAGGTCACAGCTCTGTCATACCACCTTCGGGAAAAGCCTTCATCTCTTACCATTTGTAAGAAATGACATTCTGGAGGAAGTCTGTGCCATTTGTCACCTTCTGTTTGTGATTCTTGTTGTTAAACTCCCCATTTCTGGACAACTATTCCCCCTGGAGTGAGTAATATTCCTCTTTCTTCTAAAAAAGTGACTTAAGGGCAGGACCATTTTTTATACCTCAGTTTCCTTTTTACTATAATGTGGCTTATTGATTTTTCCCAGGGATGTTGCTGAATTAGATGCCAAACTACAGAACACACTGCCCCGCCCACTCTGTACACAACTGAATGTCATTTTCCTGGCTCTCCAAGCCCCTCTTTGTTTTTAAGACCCAGAGTAAATAATTAATGACTATTAGTTCCAGTTGCATTTTCTTTTTATATTCTTGAAGGCTTAATATCATGCTGAGCACATAGTAGGGGCCAAGAAGAAAAATACAATTTTAATGAATAATGATGACCTCTGACCCCGTGCCTGCAAGTAGCACGCTGGGCACTGGCCTCCCCTCCCTCAGCTGAGTAACAGTCTACCAGGATAGAAGTGGCAAAGCACCCTCTGCTCAGAAGCACATCGTTATTTTTGCTAAACTAGCAAATTTTCAGGCTGAGAGCTGATGAACAAATGGTGTTAACAGGATTACAGTTCTATCCTGATTCCTGGAGGAAGGGAGGGGGCAGGGCTATTCTGACTCCAGAGCATCAACTGTGGTGCATGTTCAAATCCAACAGCTGAGACTTTGTTCAACTGCTCTCAGTGGCCTCTCTGGAAGGACATCACCTAGAGGCCCTAAGCTGCCTCTGGGCCTGGGCTGTTTGGAGCAGGAGCCTCATTCCCTCCAGCTGTCTCTGCTGATAGAATTGCTATTAGGTGTGTTTGGGAGAGACCAGGTGCCCATTAGGACATTTCATCTTTATCAGGACAGGCCCGGGGTATACACAGGGCCTCCTCTGAATTTGATAGTGCTCGGTGAGCTCTAAATACCTGGGCTAGGTCTTGAGCGATGGCTTTTTACTTTTATACCTTCCCAATGACTGGCTGGGGTTGTAAAAAAATGAATAAACACTGCCACTAGGACCTCCGACCCCTTGCCCATGGGAGACCCACATGAACACTCCCCTAGTCAAGATGCACTCCAAAATTTAAAAATATATATACATTGAATTTACATCCACCAATCAATCATTTTGCATTGGACCACACCCTTCCAGCAACTATGCGAGTCCCAGCAGGTGGAGCATGACATAAGGCTGGTCCTGTCTTTCTCCTACCTCCTACCCCACCTTGGCAGCAGTGCATGCTTCAACCAGACCATCCCCATCAGGGCATTTATAGGCAGTTTGCAAAGAGCATCTTCTTGGGAGTCAGACATTCTCAATGGAGTTTCCTCTCAGTCACCAAATTCCTGGACAGGCTTAGAAACTTGATTTAACCTTTCTGGGCCCACTTATTTATTCAGCTCTTAAATGGATTTGATAAAAGCAAGATCCAATTATGTGCTGCAGAGGGAAGCACTCTGCATATTGCAAAGTACCATGTCCATGGGGAGCATGCTATAAATATTCTGCTACTTCCTCGAGGGAGATGGTGGTTTAATGACAACCTTGATGGGTTCTGAAGAGGAGGGCATCCTCTCTGCTGTCCGTGAACGACCTGGGGTGGGGCATGGGCCATGCTAAGGTCAGGCCAGGCTGGAGCTGCTGAAACATAACCAAGGTGACTCACTTCCCTGATAACCATGCTGAGAAAACTGCAGGCTTCTTCTTGCCCTTCCTCTAGCTGGGCCACACCTCTTAGGACAAAAGAGGTTTGGCACCAGAAAAGAGATGTCAAATCAAGTCAGGAAGAACTGGCTGTAAGTGTAAACTTTTCCTTTTGAGTTCAGAAAGAGTTGGGCAATAAATAAATAACCTGTGCTTTGTCTGTAAGTGGACTCCAAGCCCTGGCTTATATTCAACGTGACCTTGGGCAAGTTTCTCGTGTTCTCTGGGCCTATTTCCTCCTCTTTAAACTTGCCATAATTTCCATATGCTGGGGTTATTTGGAGAAATTTCAATGAATTCTTATGTGTAGGAAATAATCAATAGTGTCTATTTCTTTTCTTTTCCTTAAGTATAAACTATATCAGGAAATGGGTTTATTTTGCTTGTTTGTATTTTCCCTTTTAGCGTAATCAATGTTTTACTTTCATAAGAAAATAATTCCAAACCATTCAATTCTGTAAAAGAAAAATTAAATGAAGAGTGCATGAGAAAACTGAGGATCAGAGGGGCTTATGTGACCCCCTCCAACAACCTGGTTGTTCAGGGGCAGAAGTGAAACTCAAGTCGGGCCTCCGGTGCGGGCGCAGAGGGTTTCATATGCACTGCTCTCAACTCTTTTTAACTTCAACTTAAATTTTCTTTCACATTCAGGACTCCAAATTTAGAGCTGATTTCGAAACATGCATAAATTTATGTCTCAATGCATATGGAATATATGTCTATAAATGCATATTGATCTTTCAGGAAATAGATAAACAGACTGCCAGACTAAGCAAAAGGCCACCCCTTAAGTCAGCTTTTCACAGACTCTACATGATGAAGACACACATAGATTTTGCAATTTATGTTTTCTATTCTAAGTGGCTTTCTGGAGGCCAGTTGCCACATGGGATAAACTAATTGCCAAGCCTAAAATAATTCTGAAGGCCAAGGGTTTAATCCCCTTTATTGTAGGTGTTGCCCCTTCCTGGAATCGGAAGTATATGCAAATATTCTCTGGGGCAAAGATGGATCACAGTGGACCTCTAGCCAGTTATTAACTGCTTTTCCATCCTTAATAGTGCCTTGTTCACTTTGAGTAGTTTCCATGGGGTTAAAAATCCACATTCAAGTACCTGCTAAAGTTGGGAATGGGTAAAATTACCACCTCCAAGAATCTCAGTGAAGATAAATCTTACAATGCAAGTAAAAAATAAATCTGATAACCACAGTGTGACATTAAAAATTAAAAAGAGCAATGCAGAAGGAGAGGGACAGAGAGGAGCATCATAGCCATGAAAAACATTTTTTTTTTTTAAGTAAGAAAAGAATCTAGATTTTGCAAAGAGTACAACACAGAGAGCTGTTCTGAGTTGGGGGCAAGTTAATTATATTCAAAAAAAGATACTGTCTCCAGAAAAATTTTTTTTTTGTTGCCGTGAAATATTTTAGTTCCTTCATATAGAGACATATTACACAATGTTAACAACCATGAAAAACAATACAAAATGCCCTCCATTTAACAAGTAGAAAAATATAACTAGTATATATGGCAATTGTGAATCTAATACTGTACAGAAGTAATTTATGGATTTTACAAATAAATTATATCTTAAATGCCTTTTTAAAATCCTTTTCCCCCCGCCCAGATGTACACCAGAACTTACAACAGGAAAGTTTCCGAGCCTAGTTTATTGCAAATCAGTGCCAGTCAAATGTTCTGCCGACAAGCTCGAAGAATTTCTTATTTGGCTCGTGAAAATATTCGTGCAGTTTGTTGAGTAGTTTGGGATCCACTTGGGGGTGTGCCCGGCCTTTGGACTCGTGTAGGCAGCGGTCCCGGCCACTGTCCCGCAGGCAGTAAAAGCCCTTGGTTTTATTGAAGTAGAAGTTCGAGGCATTGATCTGCGGCGACAGCTTCAGGAACCTCTCGACCTTTTGGATCTCGGGGAAAGGGTCCCTGATGAGGCGGTCGCCGTCGACGATGTGGATGTGGCGCAGCGGGAAGAAGCGCAGCCAGTTCTGCATGTGCACGTGGTAGAGGCTGCGGTTGAGGGCCTTGTAGTCCACGTTGAGCCGGCCGCCGCGCACCAGGAACTCCTCGATGGACGGGTAGGGCTTGCGCTTCTGCACGTGGTTGTAGAACACTTGGGTGTAGTCGGACAGCACGCGCTCCGACGGGTCGCGTAGGATAAGCAGCAGCCGGATGGCCGGGTTCATGCTGTGGACTCTCTCAGGCACTTTGGGCGACGTGAAGTACGCGGGGGTCTTTTCCACCGTGAGCTGGCGCGGGGAGGAGAAGGGCATCTGGCTGACGTACCAGCCCAGGCCCAGGCTGTAATGCTCCTCCCAGTCGAAGAAGTGGACCTCGTTCTCGGCGGCCGCCACGTCGGGGTGCAAGCTGAGCATCTCCAGCAGCGCGCGGGTGCCGCCCTTGCGCACGCCGATGATGATGGTCTGCGGCAGCTGCTGGGCAGAGCCGTTGGGAGCCGCACCGTCCCGGATGTCATCCTGGAGGGTCCCCGCTTTCCGCAGAAGCTCGTGCTGACCCGGTTCGGCCCCGGGGGCGGCGGGGCGGGAAGGCACTAGCTGGGGCTGGGCCACCAGCAGCACCGCGCCCAGGAGCAGCACGGCCATGCTGGACACCACGGTGGCTTCACTGGGCCGCGCGCCGCTGGGTCATGAAGCGCTGCAGCGGGGAATGCTCCCGATCAGGATCAGTGGCACATGGGTGCCGCAAGCCGCCAGTTACTAGGGAATAAAGGGGGTACATATTAAGCCAAAATAAATGCAGGGTAATCCAAATGACAACTCTGTTAGCCACTCTGTAGTGAGTGCTACATTCCCTCCCCAGGACTCCCAGTTTCTTTATCCAATAACGCACCGGGTGGCAAACATTTCCTGCAAAGGCCCAGAAGGTAGTATTTTAGGCTTTTGAGGACATAATTGTCTCTATGGCAACTCCGCTCCAACTATGCTGATACAGATCTAATGCAGCTACAGACAATACACAAAGGAATGGCTGTGGTTGTGTTCCAAGAAAACTTTATTTGTAGACACTAAGATTTGAATTTCATGTAATTTTCATGTGTCATTAAATATCATTCTCCATTATATTTATTTATTTATTTATTTTTGCAATCATTTCTATGTTTAGCTCTTCGGCCGCAAAAACATAGGGCCAGGTTTGGGTGACCACAGTTTGCCAACCCCTGCTATAAAGGAAATGGTTGGGAAGGTCCTTTACACTGCAGCAAACATCAATGAAATATCTACTACTTGCCAGCCCCTGGCAAAGGGGCAGGTGATATAGAAGCTGGCTTTGTTTTTGCACCCTACTACTCCCACCAGGGACTCCTAATCTAATAAAGCAGGTGAATACGTGTGGAAGATTGAATGTTTAGTCTCAATTCTTACCCTGCATCCAACCTTTACCATGGCCTCATTGTAGGGGAGTGTGCTTCCCAGCAACTTGATTTGGGCTTGGCCAATGGCATGTGTGTAGACAGACAATGGACCAGTCTCCAGCATGGCCTCAGAGACCTTGTGTTTCCACCGGCCCTCTTTTACTCTTGTCATGGTCAGGAGAAGAATGTGCCCTGGCCAGCTTGTGGTCCCAGGGGGAAGATGAGAGACACAAACAGCAAGCCACCCCACGAGTCCACTGTGTGCAGCACAGCCATCCCAGCTCCAGAGTAAGAATGCATGATTGGTTTTAAGCCACTGAGTTTTGGTGTAGTTTGCATGGCAGCATGAATTTGGGAAGTGTTCATTGATGCAACCTGACTACAGGCATCAAGGTGATATATGTTATGATTGTAATTTAGGTTCTATGAGGACACATGTTCGTTCATTTTGCCTGAAACAACTGGAGATGGCTTCATAGTAGAAGAAATGTTTGAAGTGGGCCTAGAGGAATAAACAGGTGAAGTTACTAGAAAGAGCAAAAAGCCTTCATGTGTACAAAGCTTCACTATTTACAAAGTGGTCTCACAGTCAGCTCCACTGACTGTCACCACAACCCTACAGTGCAAGGCAGGGGAACAGGAAGGGTATTTTACAGATGACACTCTTTGTGTCCTTGTCTAAGGACACAAATATGGTCTATTTCAAGATTCACAGCCCCAGTTCAAAATTCTAAATGCAGGGCTCTTTTTCCACAAACCACCTCCCTTCTACCAAACTTCTCCTTTTTACCTATCTGAGGTTTATCACACTTAGGCAAGAAAGTCCCTCAAAGACACAGAAACTGCCTACCTAGATGCTGTGGGGTTCCAAAAGATGGGTGAGTCGAGGGTTCATGTTTTTACAGAGCTGATATATAACAATCTGTGTTTGACAATCTCCCAAAAAGAGAGTAAAAGCTCTCATTTAAGTCATCCCAGTTTAAACACATTAAAAAAACGGTTAGAGACAGGCCGGGCCTAGAGACTGTGGGATTTATAAAGCTAGTAAAAACATTCCCCATCAAAAGGACCCATCATCTTCTTTATAGTAGTTTTAAAAATGTATTTCATTAGTTTAAAACTTGTTCAGAATGAATAAATGACGAATAAGTTCCAAAACTTCCATTTTTATGATCAACCAGTTGATCTACCTCTGAGATTGTATAATCTGCTTTGAAGAACATGCACTAAGAGAGCAAGCAATTAAACAGATGGAAGCCTTTAGAGAACCACGATACGCTGGAGAAGGAACCTGAGAAATCACCATGAAAGTCTTTAAGAAAAAACAAATGTTTAGGCAGGGATGGCCAAGCAAGACGTGGTTTCAGGTTGCTTCTCCTGATTGGATGGGCTCCATTTAATGGGCCATTTGCTTTAGTTAACTGAAAGTTTCATTATGTTTCAGTCAAATTTCATTTCCTTCTCAATTGCCCAAGTGGGGTTGACCAAATGGACCAGTTGTGCTTGCCTTCTACATGTTTGGGGTGTGAGCATGTGTGCATGTGTGGCAAGGGGGAGTGAGCCAGGGAGAGACTAACTACTACACACCAGAGAGCAATACTCTGTTTGGTGGGCACTGCTGTCACCATCTTACAGTTCTGTACTCAGACTCATGGCACAACAACCGATCCAAGTTTTTCAATACTTAAGTGACAGAGCCAGAGGCCAGATGTGAAATTGATATTGTCGGACTGTTCACGCTATTTCCACTCTAACATGAGGTGTCCTGGTTAGCACAGTGCACATCTGGGATTTTGTCCTAAAGGGGAATTACCAGTAGACAGCACGGAAGAAACTAAATAGAGTTTATCCTTCATGGAAAAAAAACCCTGGGCAGTAAGTATTACGGTTTCAAAGCTCCTTGTCTGTACTTTAACACTTTCTAAAAATGTATTTACTTATGTCTAGACCTTTTTCATTCCAAAAATATTTGAGGTATATGGAAAAAATTAGCTAAAGTTTTATATACACATATGGCGTATATACACACACATACTATATATAGCATATCTATATAGCACATATACAGGGTGTCCCAAAAGTCACCATACATAGGGAAAATGGGAAATTGTAGCTAAATGTAACTTTATTTACCAAATACTCATTACTAAATTTTACAAAATTTTTCCTTTGTATGGAGACTTTTGGGATACCCTGCATATAGCATGTTTGTGTATAAGCCTGTGTGCGTATATGTATAAACGTGTATGCATATGTGTTTGTGTGCATATTATACATACATATATGCAGATCTAAATATATGTAACATATATTACATTACACACACAGTGGGCAATGAAGCCAGCTTCCTCTTTTTTTGTTTTTCCCCTACCCTATTAAAAGCAAGACCAACTTCCTCTTGTATGGTTTGATAATTTGGACTTCCCAGTGGCACAGACAGAATTTCTGGGCCTTTTAGTAACACTCTCAGAAAAGAAAAGATCCCCAAGCTCAGGTGAACCTATAAGCCAGTTCTCTGGGCCACCCTGATTTTGACCATGGAATTATAAACATCAGAGCAGAAGAGAGTCATTTAGTCCCCACCTGCACACCCCAAGATAACTTGCCCAAAGTCACACAGAAAATCTGCACCTATAACTTTTTGGCTCCTGTTCCAGTTCTGTAGTTTAGCTGCTATTATTGCTGTCTCCTGAGTAGGAGGTTATAACATAAAATAATGAAAATGTTTTTGGGATTCCAAAGAAGAGACACCTCACAAATCTACCTACCCGTGACAACTCTCTGGCAACAAACCTCCAGAATCAGCGGACACACAGGTTATGTACAGCATGGGGTCAAAGGCATTCATTTGTTCTCTTGAGTAGAATGGTCAAAAGGAACTACACAGGGCTTGGAGTCAGGATTCCTGTCTCTAGTTGTGACCTCAGTCAAAGTGCCTTAACCTTTCTCAGCATCAGTTTCCTCATCTGTAAAACAGTCATAATTCTACCTGCCTCAAATTGTTACTATGACACTGAAATGAGATAATGTGTGTCAAGGGCACGCAATAGAAATATGTGAGCTATATATGCACTTTAAAATGTTCCAGGAGCCACATTAAAAAAATAACATATTTTGCATAACCCAGCATATCCCAAATCGCTCCAACATATAATCACTATACAAAATTAATGAGATAGTTTGCATTTTTTGTACAAAGTCTTCAAAATCCAGTGTCTATGCAGCTAGCCTACGGCCCATCTCAAGGCCACAGTGGCTGGTGGCAGCTGAGCTGGATAGCACAGAGACAGAGAGCACTGAGGACAGTTGCAATTCTTAATCTGAAAGCTCTTTAAGTGTGGAAAGCAGTCATTCTCTTAATAGCAAGATTTCCTGTCCACTCACAGATTAGGAGCTTCCTGAACAGGAAGAGGACCAAGGAGGCAAGTTTGAATTTGCAGGCAGCACAAAGACAAATTCATTATTCTCTCTCAAGAAATGAACCAGATAAAATCGAACAAATAAAAGCTTTTGAAAGTCTGGAGCATTTAGCTGGCATGTGCGTGGATACGGAATGCTTGACAGCATCTGGACCTGAGGCCACAGCGCTTGGCAAAAGCAGCGATCGCAGATCCCACCTGCGGCACTTGCTGAGTAGGCACCAGGCTGACGACTTTGCACGCCGGCCTCCCTGCGATCCTCACCACAAGTCCTCAAGAGAACTCAGATGATTGTAAAAAGTGAGGCTCACGGAAATAAAGTGGTTTGTCTAGAAAGTTAAAGGCAGAGAAATTATTCAAACTCAGTCTGAACAAAGCCAGGGACTTCACTGTCCCTTTCACTCCTTGGCAGTGTCTGGAGTTAGTGTGCAGGTAGTTCCTAGACCCCTTGGTTTGATTCTTTGGTCCTGTTGCACGTTCATGCCTGGTACCAATTCTTTGATGAGGGACAAAAATGTTTTTAAGGCCCAGACTGGCTAGGACGGGAAAAATAAATCCCCTCCTTCCTTTTGTAGATGGGTCAATAGGTGCCAAAGGGAGATACAGCTACCTCTCTGTTTATCTCCCTTTAGTAGGGAGCCTGTTTTCTGGGTGCTGCAGTGATACGCCAAGCCCTGCATTTTCAGAATTCGCAAGACAAGAGTCCTTCCCATCGGCAACACTAGGCTTCCTTGATCCTCACTCTGAAGACCTTAACCACATGCCAAGCATAAGAAACCCAACAGAGTCCACAGCACTTTCCAGACGGAGGCTTCCCTTCCACTTGAAATTAAATCTAAACTCTTTTCCAGGCTGGGGAGGCCCTTAGAAAGGGACTCCCAGGCCTCAGTTTGCTCCTGCAGCTGAGCTGCAGCCTCACTCACCTTTCTGTCCCTTTGAACCCAACAGGCTCATTTCAGCTTTGGGCCCTGGCATTTGCAGCTCCCTGTTTCTGGGATGCTGTGCCCCAGGTGTTCTGAACCTGGCTCTTCCTTGTCATTCTGATTTTAAGTGCCAGCTGTCCCTGCAACATGAGCCCACCTCTCTCTTTTCATCACTTTCTGTCACATCATCCCCTTTTATATTCCTCACATACTGCCCAAAATTGTATTTGCTTGTTTACTGTCTGTCTCTCCACCTACCAACGTATATTTCAGAGTCTCCTTGTCAGTGTTTTGCCTTTCTCTGTTGCATCCCCCAGGACTGGCGTGATTTTTGGTGCATAGTAGGTGCTAGAGACTTACTTTGCTGAATGAACTTGTCCAATGCAGTGCACAGTGGGACCAATGGCTGGAAGTTACTGGGAAAGGATTTTAACTTAGTAGAACGAGAAACTTTCAGGTGGTGAATCGTCTATCCCTGGAAGGTCAAGCAGAAACCAGATGTTGAAAAGGGGACTCAACATTTCTAATGGTGATTAGAAAAGATCACCTGAAAGTCTAGAGAATATTTTAATTAAAAAAGGAGGGGAAGGTATGAAATAACCCTTCAAAAATATTTTAATTTTCTCCTTAAGTCTCCTCATTACATAATTCACATCATGACCTAGATTTCAAATGTAATTAACTATAATATATTCTCTTGGTCCCACTACTAGAATGTATTCATGGATGAAATGAAATAACTAGAATATTTCATAAAAAGTAAATTGAATGTATCAGAAACAGTGATGCCTGCCATCCCTCTGTCTGCAGGACACTTGCACAACCCCTTAACAAGAGATGGTGACACAACTGTCACAGGCAGAATCTCCTCTAGGGTTACAGGGATGATCAAAACACTCAACTAAAGCAGTTTAATGCATTTAACAAGAGGTTGGAAAGGAAGAGACTTCTTGCTGAGTGCCTTCTGTGGGCCAGGTGGTAAGCACTTGGGTATATTATCTCTTCTGATACTTGTGACAATACTGAGAGGTGGTTGTTCTCATTTTGTTTTCTATTTTTTAAGCAACGAAAAGGTGAAGAGTAGTGGATCAGCAAAGAAGGTTTTGCAGTCAGAGAGATCCAGGCTAGAATTCTTACAGGTAACTGACATCAGGTAAGTTTCATACCTCTCTGGGGCTCAATGTGCTGCTCTGTAAAAATGAGCTTAAACCTACTTCATAAGGGTGTCTTCGTGATTAAGTAAGATTACCCTTGCCAAATATTGGCAAGGTGTCTGTCATACCGTAGGCATTTAACAAATGTTAATGGCCTGCCTTTATCCCCAAGAAGGTATGGAAACATGCTGTTAATGTTAAATGACCTCCTCAAGGTCACAGAACCAGGAAGCATCAAAACTAAAATTCCAAGGGCCATCCCCAAAGCCTCTGCTGTGCTTCCATCCTCCCACCCCTTTTGAAGGCTTCCTCTTTGGCAGTGGGAGTGCTTTCCAGGCAGAGGGGGGACTTACTCAAAAGCAAGATAAGATAGCAGAAAGCATGAGATCTATTATACTGTTACATAACATCTGCTTCTTCCCAAGCATCCCATGGTGTTGAGTAATTTAACTTTCTGGCATGTTCTGAAACCTGAGAAAGACAATTTGAACAACAAAAGTGTCACTTTTTAAAATCCAACCAAACTTCTGGGCAATCAAAAGTGTAAGATTATTTGCTCATCATTAGGAGCCAAAAATGTCTTCACTTTCATCTTTGCACAACTACTCAGGAGCACCTTGCAGTGGTGTCGAATTTCCATCCTTGGCAGGTCATCTTGGAAACCAAGAAATCAGCAGTAGATTTAGTTTATGCCTTTCAGTCTGTGAAAGGACAGTGATATTTTAAGACCTGCATAAATATTTATTTCCTTGAAATTGCCTATACCTGACACTCTTCAACAAATGTTGACGTTCACTTTTGTTTGGATTTACTTAGGGCCACAGTTGTGAGGTGGGATGCAGTGGAAAGAGTTCAGGGTAGAAAAAACCAAGTCCGGATGATGTTAATAAGTTTCTTTGGACCACATTTACTGTCTGGGGGGGAAAAATGTGTAATTAGCTCCATTTTCCCCTTGAAGAAGAGGAGGGCTTTTTGAACATCCCTTCCTCCAACCTTCTACGCTCCCTTGAATCCTAGGCGAAGCTTAGAGGTTCCATATTTACAAAAGGTTAAGTGGATGATGAACATAACTCTCTAGGACTGAAGGAAGGAGATGCCTTGGCAAGCCAAAGAAGGCAGCATGGTGTGGTAACAGGAGCAGAAACTCCAATCTCAATGTTATTTCTGAGCCTCTGAGTGCTGCACGATAAAGTAAGAATGATAAAGGCAACCTGTCCCGTAGGGTAGTCTGAAGTTGCCCCACACAACATTATTCTCCTGTTTATGTAAAAGATTAGGGTCAAAGATCTGGATAAGAAACTCAGATGGGAGGTGACTAAAGATTCCCTCCAGGGATTTCTAACTGCAAATTAAAATCACCAGGCATAGTGCTTTCCAAACATGACCATGCACAGAGATCACCTGGAGATCTAGTTACAAATGCAGATTTTAATCCAGGAGGTCTGAGGAGAGGCCTGAGATTCTGTATTCCTAACAAGCTCCTAAAGGAGCTGTTCTACCCACCTGCAGTCCCAGGAATGACCAAGAGAGCTTGGAATGTTGGTACCCACTTGGATTCTCATCATCTTGGCCTGGGGCAGGGGTGGGCAATGTCCTTTGGTTTTTTGTTTCCTAAGGTTGTTGGGGTAGTTTGTTTTTAATTCCGGGATTGAAAACAATTGTGGTAGACAAAATAGAGGATGATTAGCCTGCCACAGAGGTTGTATTATGGGGGGAGGGTGATGGAGGGAAGATACTGGAATTAACAGACGATTTACAGCAACAAACCTGGTCTCAAACGTCAGCTCTATAACTTAAATTCTACAAGACAACCCTAAAACTCAGAGCTCCGAGATTGAATGCATTGGCCCTATATATTTATTGTGAGGATTAAATGATAGAGTACATGTGGAGCGCTTAGGATATTGTCAAATTGCCTGGCCTGTGACAAGCCCTCAAATCATGGTAGCTATTTTTGTCCCTAAAAAAGAAAATGCTGTGTGGTATAAATGGGATTCAGGGATGATAATGAGTCAAACACATTTGTTCATGGTCCAAAGTACTTCAGTGACTCAACCAGACAGAGGCTCAAAGAAGAAAGGACAGTGACACACAGAAACAATCTGGCTCTCTGTGGAACAGCACACAGTAGGTCCTTTGTAAATGCCTCCTGAATGAATGATAAACAGCCAGGTGTGTGTGGCAGCAAGGCCCAGTGTAGGCAGAGAAGGAGGAGTTACTTCTCAACATGTTTAATCTGTGATGCTGTGCACAGAAGGCAGCAGTGACCTAAATAAATCCTTCATTAGAAGGAGAAACGCACTGGCTCAGGCAGTGTGCACACAGCTCTGTGACAGGAGGCGGACGGGCTTCTCTTACTATTCAGTGCAGCTGAGTGGAAAAGGGGAGCCGTAGCAGACAGGAGGCAGGAGCTGTGCTGCCTCAGCCCACTCTGGTGTGCGTGGCTTCAGCCCCTGCTCCAGGGATGACTCAACCACTGCAGCAGCCTCCCTGCCTGGGGCGGCGGGCAGTCACCCATCACACCACAGATGGCGAGCACCCACGAATCCCATGCATTTCCCCAGAAATGGCCAGGAAAGAGACACAAGGCATCAGAGGCAAAAGGTCCATGTGCCATCATCTTGTTCTGTTTTGTCATTTTGCAGAAAGGGAAACTGAGGTAGGCAGAGAACGAGAACCCCAAGGTCAAAGGTGCAGGAGCTGAACTGAGTCAGAAACCTGGTCTCCTGGTTCTCATCCACTGGACCCCATGGTGTGGGCTGGGGCAGGGAAGATTAGAAGAGTTTGCAGCTGAAAACAAATTTGTGCAAATCAAAGTAAAGTCTTTTTCTGGACAAGCAAAGGTAGAGAGACTATTGGTCTCATTTCTTCAGCCAGCCTGCATGGACTGAATGTTTGTGTCCTACCAGAATTCATATGTTGAGGCCCTAACCCCCAATGTGATGGTATTTGGAGGTGGGGGCTTTGGGCTTTGGGAGGTAATCAGGTTTAGATGAAGTCAAAAGGGTGGGGCCCTAACCTGATAGGATTGGTGACCCTGTAAGAAAAGGAAGAGACATCAGAAGGAGCATGTGCATGTGCTCTCTCTCCTCTCCACCATGTGAAGACACAGCCAGAGGCAGCCCTCTGCAAGCCAGGAAAGGCCTCACCAGGAGCCAAATCTGCTGACACCTTGATCTTGGACTTAAACAGCCTCTAGAACTGTGAGAAATAAATTTCTATTGTTTAAACCACCCATTCTATAGTATTTGGTTGTGCTGCCCAAGCTGACTAATACATAGTCCTCAGAAAAACATAGTAAAGACAAGGAGTTTGCCTGGGACCTCTCCCACGGTATAAGTATTTCAAGGAGCAGCACACAGCTGCCTCCAGATTCAGGCAGGTGACATCCACGTGTGAACCCTGCTGGCTGGCGGGGGACTACGGTACACCATCACGTAAGGGCTGTCTAAAGAGGGCAGCTGCTGCCAACATTCGCAGATATGATCAGAGACCAGAGACCAGGGTGGTCTGATCTTTAGATTTTTCAGGATGCAACTATGTATATTTATGTGAAAAGTCAGTCCCAAGTAAAGTGAAGGAAAGGAAAAAATAAAAAAGACCAGAGGGCAAGTCTGCAAAGACTGATGCCTAAGGTTGACGCTTTGCCTGCAGGTGAGCACTCAAACTTTTACAAGGCACGTATAATATTTCTAAGATTGTATGTTGTTCCTGGGGATGCTGAAATAATCCAGTCCCCGTCCTCGAGGAGCAGTCCTGTAACATGGAAGACACACGTGGAAGGAACTAATCACTAGGCTTCAGAGTGGACCTAGATCCAGCCACGGTAACTCAAAGGCCCAGAGGAGAGAGAGAGCTGGCAGAGGAGCAGGAGGGCCTGACAGGGTCCCACGGTAAAGGTAATGTTCGGGTATAATCTTTGAGGAGATGTGGGGTTTGCTCAGCAGAAAGTCCCATGGGGCATTCATTCTGGGTAGAGTTTGCAGCAGGAGACAGGGCCGGGTGGGGTGGAAGGAAGTCCTCGGACCGTGCTGGGGTCTGCTATAGGAAGTATGGACTGGGGGGGGGTATTGGTGGAGAAGAGGCTGCAGGAGCATGCAGGCACCACAACTTGAGAGGTTTCAGTGCCCTGCCTAGGAATTTAAAAGCAGAAGCAGAGTTCCTGGCAATGGAACAAAGCAGAAAGGCCCGAGCTTGACTCCCACCAAGGCACCTTCACCAAGCACAGGCTCGGACTTGGGTAACATTAGTGAAAAATCTTGGAAACTTCTCCTCAGGTTTGGCCCAGGAGCTTGTTTTTATCTTTCTTTTTGGATAAGCATGTTCTTGGTTTACCAGGATGATTTAAAAACAAATATTAAAGAGAGCACTTAGTATTGCCAGGCACGTGAAACACCAGGGTCAGAGCAATGGCTAACAAACACCCTCGCCTGCAAGGAGCTCAGGGTGAAAACCGGCACAGGACAGTGGGAGTACGGTACCATGGCAGGTTTTGATTTTATATTGGCCATTTTTTCCCTTTTCTGAATAAAACTGTTGCTGTTCATATGACAGCACTGAAAAAAGTGATAGTGCACGGTTCTTTCCTCTGCCCCGATACCCACACACCACTGCAATTTCCATTTGTCCCTCACTTGAAAAATTTTAATATGTACTATTCGAGTTGAATATTCCCTTATTCTGATGCTTTGGGTTCTAGAAAATGAATTAGTACCTCATTTGCCTCTGATTAAAGCTTTAAACTTATCTATAATGAATGTACTTTAAACAGTGGTGCCTGCTTTGTTATCTCACTAATCTTGAAATATTTAAACGCCATGTAATCTATACAGAGGAGCAACACCCAGATCTTGCACTCTACACGACTCTCCCTGTGATCTCTTTTTATGTCTTATAATTTCACTAACTTCAGATTAAAATCAATGGTACATGTCAAGTTAAACCATCAGGGGCCTGGGCATTTATTCTTTCTGAATGTTGATGCAAAATGATTTATATTTTATACTTTAAAAATGTTACTTATTATTACTTAAATAAACTATTTGAAACAAGCTGACATTGGGGAAGAAATTCAGGAATCACCCAGATGAATTAAAGGAGCTAACAGTGGAGAGGCTGGCAGGTAACAGCCTGGCTTTGCCTCCAGGTTCACCCCATACTCCCTCTGGGTGAATAAGAGCAGCTCGGTGACCTCTGTGCACCTCATTTTCCCATCTGAAATGTATTAAAGGAGATATGGCTATATGAAGTGCTCAGGAGTGGGCCTGGCATGCGGAAAACCCTTGCCAAATGTCAGTTATCGTCACTGTCAGGTTTCCGTCTTCCACTGTTGTAGCTGATAAAGGTTCTATTCAGGTAATCAATATTGCTAGCACAGATAATTTCAGGTGCATAAAATGCAACTCCACAAAATCTGCTTTGTTTGGAAGGGCCAATGCACTAGGCTGAACAGGTGCTGAGCTGGGAGACAAGAGCTGGGGTCCAGTCCTGAGCTCGGCCCTGACTTCTGTGTGACCTTGAGCAAGTCACAGAAATACTCTAAGCCTCGTTTACAAAGTGAAATTTGGATCATAAATTCTAAGATCTTTCAATATCTATATAAAACATGAAGTTTTCAGGGAATTAAGATACATACTTGTCTGTCATGGCAAGATACTGTTATGCAAAATTCCAAATCAAACTGTTACGGTTAAAAGTTAACCACAGAGTTTTGTCACATGTGTCGGCATCGGTCTAATCTTTCAGAGGTTAAAAATAATGACATATATTGAACTTCTAAGGTGCTGAGGTCTTCTTGATAAGGGAAGTAGGGGGGAAATAATACAATCTGTAGTAGGAAAAATGTTTCCTTGGGTAGGGCTTCCCAAACTGCACTTGCTGCTATGGTTCTATTCAGATCATATCTAGCACTCATTCAATGAATAGTAATTGAACACAGGACCTGATTAAGAGTCGGATCAGTCAGACTAGGGGACAATCTATAAAGGGGAAGAAACATTATACTGTTATGGATTGAATATTTGTGTTCCCCCAAATTCATATGATGGTATTAAAGGTGGGGCCTTTGGGAGGTAATTGGGTCATGAGGGTGAAGACATCTTGAATGGGATTAGGGCCCTTCTAAGAAGAGGCCAGATAGCTATAGCTCACTTTCCTTCTGCCCCCTGAGGATACAGTGAGAAGTCGGCAGTCTGCAAGCAGTGAAAGGGCCCTCACCAGAACCCAACCATGCTGGCACCCCGATCTCAGCCTTCCAGCCTCCAAAACTGTGAGAAATAAATTTCTGTTGTGTATAAACCACCTGGTCTATGGTACTTTGTTATAGCAGCCCAAGTTGACTAAGATAAGCATTATATAAAAAGGTTTGTCAGTGACAACAAGATATACCATAAGAAAAGCCCTTCAGCTTGGGGCGTGTGGTGGGATAAGATTTCCCTTATTCACACTCCAAAGGGGCAGTTTAAGGACCTTCTAGGCTCGATGGAGGTGGTTTACTCTAGGGTTTTTCCTGATTAAGTTACATGTATAAGTTTGGGAGTAAGCAGAATTGTTTAGGACAACAGAGGAGGGCTGAGAGCTGCCACAGGGGTCCAGCTTCCTGGTTTTTGCCGTGTATAACACTCAACGTCTCTCTAAGGAAATAGAGAAGCAACCTTTGAGGAACATCAGGATGTGAGAGAAGCAAATTACCAGCTTGCCAAGAGTACAAGCAATTCAGAGTAGCGATGTAAACAGACATACGGTGCATCAGGCACTTGGGAATTGGAGACAAAGTTGCCATCCGTCCTGTACCTTCCCGTAAACAACCCCTGCAGGGAGTAGGGTGTCCAGAGGCAAAAATGTCAAGGGAAGGCAAAACATCAGTTGTGATTACATTAGGGTTAGGGCTGTGAGAGGACTGAAGACAAGCTGCTTGTGAGCAGGGCAGAGGGATTTATAGATAATGTAACAATGGATATACACGCATCACACGTAAAAACCACTTTGGTTTTATTAACGTGTTAAGAGGCAAGAAGAATGCTAAGAAAGCTACATTTAGAAATGGTTTGTTTTGTGCTTCAAAATCAAAGAGACGTGAGTTATCTAACTCTATTTCTTCCTCTTCCTCTTAGAAAACAAAGGTGTTGGGCGAGGAAATGAAGACAAGTAAGAGGCTGCATGAGATAGGCTTTTTTGTTCCTTTTTTCTTTCTTAAAGCCTACAGCACCAGGTATTCCCAGGCAGTCTCCTATGCAAGTGCTAACCATCCCTAACCCTGCTTAGCTTCTAAGATCAAGTGTGTTCAGGGCGGTATAGCAGCAGACAAGATAGGCTTTTCTCTGCTGCTGCTGCTTTTGCAGTGCCCACTGGATTTGACAGGACCTTAGTAGGGTTCACTCGTATTCAATTTCAGCTCCTTCTTAGAGGAACCTGCTGCATAAAGTCTTTGCATGAATGTGTGTGTGTGTGCACGCACATGTGTGTCCATGTGATCGCTCCAATAAGGAGCTAAGTTTTCAAGACTTCCAGCTACTGGTGCACCCTCTCAGGGTGTCAGTGCATTAATGAAGCTAGCACACACCTCGAGGTCCTGCAGTTTATCAGCCTGTAGGATGCTTCCATGAGGATGAGTTCTCCAAGGTATCTAAACAATGAAAACTAACTGTGGCTGCCTTGATCAATAAGTCACGTTGCTTTTCTACTTTATCAACCACATTTACTTCCCCAACAAGCTGGTATGAACACTCAGGCCTGGCTTTATATTCCAGATGGTTACCAAAACTAAACCAGCACAATCATTACTGTCCAACATACCACAGAAAATAAGTAGGTTTGGCTAAAGAATGATGGTTTAAGTTAAATGAGGCTTTGAAGATTGTGCTAAGATTTCTACATTTCCATAGTTTTTCTTAAAATGCTCAGATTCGTAGGGAGAGAGACTTTCGATACTGTGAGTCACTAGTATTAAGAAGTGACTTTTTCTTACAATTATTATCCTCCTTCCTCCCTCCACAATATAAAACTAGCAAATTCAGACACTGCCTAGGGGTATATGTCATTTGCTCAGGACACACGTAACCAGGCCTCGCATGTGCAGGTTCTGTCGGACATTACTCAGGAATATAGGAAGAAGATGGGGTCCCATCCCAAGGAGCTTACTCTGTAAGCGGAAAGATGCATATGGAAACAAACACTACCAATCTAATGTGATGAAGCAGGCTATGAAATAGACATGATTTTATCAACTCAAAGGAGGCTGGGAAGAGGAAATTAAGGAAATGGTTCATGGCGAAGACACTTGAGGAAAAGACAAAAACAAAGTTCAACGCTTGTAACTAAAGTCCAGGCTAAAGTATATAAATAAGAAAATAGAGACATAAATGGAGTGGTGTGGGAAGATCAAAGCAATTGGATCTAAATCACCTTGGTTTTAAATACTGGGTTAGTTATGTGCCTTTGGCAAAGCTATTTTTCTCTCTGGGCCTCATTTCCCCATCTGAAGAAAGGGAATACTGCCTACTCTCTTTGGTGGCCATGAGGATTAAATCAAATATAGAAAAAATATCCAAGCCCACCTGACACATGGTAGACTCCCAATAAATAGTAGCTCAGTGATTCTCATTCAGTAAATAATAGCTTGATGATATTAGCTTGAAGGGAAAAATAAAAGAACAATATTAGTAATAATTTAGGTTTTATAACTAGTTGTGTCTGCTTAAATAATTGTCATAAATCGTGAAAGAAACTGCAACATTCTGAAAATTTACAAGAAGAAAACATTCTTAAGTGAAAGCACAAAGATGTTGCTGTATTGATAGCTATGCAGAGGCAGATGACAGAGAAAAAGCATAAAGTGGTTCTTAGTCTAGTGTTTTTAAAGGACACCTATTATAAGACAATTAGCCTTTGTGCTGCCTTTAGTGGAGAATGTTAAAGAATTAACTCAAGTAAGAAAAAGTAACAGGTGATGACAATCTCAAACACATGGGTTTGCTTAAATCAGCAGGGCCCGGTGGCCTCTATAGCCAGAATTCCACTGAATGTCCCCGATGCCAACCCAGAGCACTTCTGCTGCTTTTGTTGGCATTTGTGTGGCCAAGGAAACGTGGCTGGGAGTCAGAGCAGGCAGGAACAGGCTCCACTTGTAAGACTGGAAGTGTGGGCTCCAACCAGAGAGCTCAGGAAAGGGCAGGGCACAGGTGACATTGGTCTTACCAGGGAACATTTTCTTGGGTCACTTTAACTCCTTTATGAGGTGCCAAAGGACAGCTGCCAATCTGAAGTCAGGAAATCTGAACTAAAACACCAGCTTCCCCTCAAAGACTTTCACTTCCCAACTGCCACGACTGAAGGCCCTCCCTTTATCCCTTCTCACCACACCAATCCATGTTTCAGGCAGTGACCCAGTACTAATACCCTGGCCCAGGCACGATGGGGACGAAGGGGTTTATCCTGCTCTCTGGGAGCTGTTTGCTGAGGGATGCAGCCAAGTCAATAAGTGATTATAACAATGTCACCTGCACAGTAAGGACAGCTATAGGAGGACTGGAGAGGTGGTGCCTCACTCAGGACGCACTAGGTTAGGTTGAGGTAAACACCACATCTCAGCAGTTCGTCCCTGTGGCTGCTTGTCCCACAAGGGTTGGTGGCAGGACTCTGCTCACTGGAGTCTCCCAGAGACCCAGAAAGACAGAGCAGCTGCTGCCTCGAGTCCTGCAGGTCACCAGGCTGGAAGCGGGGAGATCGTGCACAGAGCATGCACTGGCTGTGAAGCTCCAGGCCTGGTGACCACACAGCAGTCCCCTCCCTTTCACAGGGCCATGCTCAACTTCAGCTGGGAGGGAAAGCCCAGCCCTACCAAGTGCCGAGAAGAGAGAGATCCACTGTGACTACCACACCAGTGATGACTTACTGTGAGATGGGGAGGCAGCGGGTCAGGAGAGCATCCAGACAGACCTGAAACAATGATACAGTCTGAGCCTGATGAGGAAAGGGAGGGGGTGGAAAGGTTCCGGGCAGAGGGAACAGTATGTGCAAAGAGTGTGAATGTCTACATTCTTGATTTATCTGGGAACAATGGGCCGTCCTGTGGTCAGATGATGAGGTTGTATGTACAGGACGGAGAACAGCAAGGGTTGACGCCTGAAAAGTTAGGATGTGAGTGCCATCCGGAGGAACTTGCATTTCAGCACTAATTTCATCGTAAAAAACAACAGTAAAAGAAGAGCTAGCTTTCAAGCACCCACTACGTGTGTGCATTAAACACTCCAAATTAATTAAATGTATTATCATTAATCCTGATGACTTTATGAAGTGGAAGGTATTAGGGTCCATGGTTTTTCATTCAACAATTATTTCCGGGGCACCACCTGCTAGGCATTGGTTCAGGCTGGAGACAGATTTGGGGGCTCTAGATGAAGTCCCCATCCTCCTACAATTTAATCTATTGAAACAGATTAAGCATTAAATAAATTATGCATGAAACATACATAATTAAAAATTGTGAAAGAATACCTGAGGTTTAGAGAGATTATTAACTTGCCCAAGGTGATGCTGCAATGAAGCCACATGGCTGCCACTTGATCTCTTCCTGCCTCAGTCCTGCATGTGAACACTAATGCTATAAATAATGGGAATTCATGGCACATTCTGCATCGGGGGATAGGGCAGGGACCTGATTATATTTGTGTTTTACAAAGATTGCTCAGGTCAGTGGGAGATTAACACAGAGAAATATTGCAGACTGCAAATGGTTATAAAAGTTGCAGAGCTGGGGAGGAAAAAACAAAGGGAAACCAGAAAGATACAAGATTTGTATTTTAGCTGAAGATAGCAATAAAAGAGACGTCATGAAGCTAAGCAGGATCAATTACCCACTGCAATATACAAACATAAGTGTAATAGTTGCTCAAAGGCAAGAGGGATCAATTCAGAGTTACCAATTCAATTAATTTTCCTCTGTCATTGCTTCAAATGTCTTTGTGCCTCAGTTTCCTATTCTGTAATTTTTTTTTTTTAACCTGTGAGCATGTAACCTAAGTTTTTTGCTCATGGTTCCTCAAGGGAAAACTCTTCTGGAGGCTTTTGAGAAAGATTTCCCTATCCAATTAAAGGAAGAGAAGTTCCCCCACTTGGCTCTCTTCCAGCTTTAGAGCTGAGTAACACGATCAGCTATTTGGGGACACTGTGGCCCTGTCACCACCTGGAGGGGAGGATCAGCCAGAAGGAGGAAGTGGACTGAAAGTCAATAAGCAGCTGGATCCATGAGGACATCCTTAATCTGCTTTTCCATCAAAACCAGGCTTACCAGCAAGAAAAACTAATCATTACCATTAGGTGCCACAATACAGACGCTTAACCATGTACTAGGCTCTCTAATGGTTGCTTTGCATACATTATAAAATGTGATTCTCACAGCAAAAGTGCATAAGGATGTATATTTCCATTTTACAGATGAGGCAACCAAGGTTCAATGAAGCAAAATCATTTCTCCAATGTCCAATACTTCAAATAGTACACTCCCTTCTAAATCAGGAAACATTCTCCTGTGCCCAGAGTCACCATGACCTCCAAAGTGCCTGGGGAATGGAGCTCTGGCCCCAAAGACAAACCTGCATGGCAGCATGACTGATGAGGATGGACCCGTCACCCGGGAAATGATCAGTTCACGCAGTGCACGTAGATGGGGCTTAGAGACAAGAGGGAGACCAGGACGCCCCGGGCAAACCCCTTCTCAAGGAGGAATTGGGGCAGAAGAGATACCACCCTGAAACTCTCTTTTATGATGGCTGAAGTTCAGCTAATGGAAATCTGGAACCAAACCACACAAACCCCCACATGATAAAAGGACCACCAGGGGCACGGGGGTTGGGCCCTCCGCGAGATGGCCTGCGGCTTCCTTGTCTTCCATTTTTATCTGTGATTTTATGTTGTCACAGAAACAGAACAGGGAGAAAGGCACAGGCTTCACTGTTTCTATCCATATTCTTTCATTTTGACTATGACAGTTTCTGTGTCTTTCATTCAAGGTCATGGGGCAGTATGTTGGGGTCCTGAGAAGCCTTGGGCAGGGAGAGGGAGTGGCATTCACCTAAATGACTGCACTGCGCTTGCTCAGGGGCTGCTGAAGACTTCCCTGCCATGAAACATCACTGGACTTCCACGCTCTTCAAACCCCTTTGTCTGTTTTCCACGGTTGTTCTGTCCTCTTGTCTTGTCTTCCTCTCCCTATACTTTGTATCTTCATCTAACCGGCTCCTTCCATATCTTTTCTACGTTGCTGCTTCTCATCTGTTGGCCCAGAAAATGAATAACGTTTGCTTGAATTATATAAAATAAGACTAAAGAAACAAAAGGCAAAAGACTGAGATACTCCTCCGTGAATATGATACATGAGATTTAGTTCCTGGTCTCCGTGACATGACATCGAGTTTGCAATCCAGAGGCCATCCTTGCTTTCTCTTATTTTATTAATGGCATCTCTTCTTTTAATGCTCACTGTGAACCAGGCACAAGAAAACGGGCACGAGACAATGTCCCCTGATTTAGAAGGGCGTATATTATTTGAAGCATTGCACGTTGGGGAAATGATTTTGTTTCATTGAACCTTGGTTGCCTTATTTGTAAAATGCAATTATACATCTTTATGGACTTCTGCTGTGAGAATCACATAATATATACAAAGCACCATATAAATGCTTGACATAACTTATTAATTTAATTCACATGAAACAATCCTCTGCTATAATTTTAATTATGCCCACTTTGCAAATGTGGAGACTGAGGCTTGGAGACTGAGGCTTAGATACATGAAGTAATTGACCTCCTATGGTATGGCAGAGAAGTATCCCAGCGGATTCTAGCCATATTTCTCTGGCTGGTTAAATGTTCCTGCTACCCGTGATGAGCTTATGCCTTTTTTCTGGTCCATAGTCCATATAAACACACTGCTAGTAAGCAGCTCAGGTTAAATGAGGAGTTATTAATATTATATCCATCAGAAACTGGTTATTTCTGCATGAGCAATACCTCATTATTGAAGAAAGCATAAAACTCTGCTTTGGAAGGTTTACATGCAACAAAATTCTTGTTAATTTATTTCCCCATCAGGTTATTACCTGAAATGGAAATACAACGTTTTCACAGCCTTCCTCAGAACAACATGCTCCAGCAGTCTCAGGGCAGATCTAGGGTTCAATTTATAATCTGAGGTCATCTACCTGGGGGGGGAGTGAGTCTTAAAGGCTCTCTAACAGTTTTATTAGCTTTGGATTCATTTGATACAGGAGCAATTTCAGTTGTAAGTTTTCAAAGCACAAAGTATCCCTTTAGTGCACTCAGTGGAGCCCTTGTGTGAGCCTGGCCTTTCTAATTCCAGCACTACACTAATGAGTTCGGAGCAATATTTGTATTAATAAGACACTGTCTTAGTGGACTGAACACTACCCTGGTGTCCCCACAGGGTTGAAATACCTTCTCCCTTAAGGGTGTTGAGAATACTGTGGCTCATGCCTTCACAACATGGGAAAAAATAGGGCTCACTTCTTAAATGCACAAAGACTTCTGTTTTGGTCTATGCTTCTTTTGCTCCTTTTAGCAAACAAATAAGCTTGCCTTGGTTTGATTGTTCTTTTGCTTAGCTCACCAAGGAAAACAACCCGCTTTCCTTTCATTTTGGACCATAGCCCCGCCCCCCCCATAAGTCATAAGTCATTTCACCTTCGAGGTTACACTGTTCTTTCTTTAACTTCCTATGGTTCTAGAACTTTGAGAAAAGTAATCTTGCAGAACTGTTACCAGGAGAGTATGTATGCTTAATAAAATATAGGATGCCCAGGTAAATTTAAATTTCAGATAAACAACTAGTTTCTCAGTATTTAGTATCTGGGACATACCTATACTAAAACATTGTCATTTATCTGAAATTCAATTGAACTGGGTATCCTCTATTTTTATTTGCTAAGTCTGGCAGCTCTACACAAGAGGAATATAACTTTTATTGAGCATCATGCCAGGTACTTTATATTGGCAATCTTCTTTAATACTCATTAGAATTGAGAAAACGGAGGCCCAGAAAAATTGTGTATTTCTCAGGGTGACATGACCAGTAAGGACCAGGCCAGAAATTCCAACAGACGGGACTCCCAAAGTCATGTTCTTTCTACACAAGAATAACTCCAAAATCTAATCCCAGAAATCTGTAACTGACATCCTCCCCACCTCCTTCCTAACCTGAAAACTGGGAAAAATCTGGTTTGAGAAGTAATTTAAGAAACATACAAGCCAGTTTTCCAGAGGAGGCTCTCAGCCCACTGTCGCTCCCTGACACACAAGTATTTATTTTTCTGAGCACAGCTAGGCGAGCATGCCTTTTCATTGCAGCTGTGTCTGCAATCACCTTTCTCCCACTGTATTTTAAATGCTGATACAGAACTTTGATTTACTCTCCTAAACTAAAGAGTGAAGACATTTACATAAAACAACCTATTGCCAGGTGGTATGTGTACCTTAATCTGCAGGAATTCTAGGGGAAATTCGACAAGACATAAAATGCTGAAATGGAAGTTCTTGAGGAATAAAAGGAGACATGAATGTTTTAAACCTAAGTGTATTTCTTCACTTATAGAAAATGTGGGCTACTCAGTCCTCCAGGGAGTTAACAAATCTCCACCTCGAACAATTGGCTCACTGCAGGTAGGGAATCATGACAGTGGATCCGGAATCACCTCCTTCACTCTCAGGATCTAAGAAAAGCTGCTTCACTTCTGCACCTCAGTTTCCTTAAACATAAAATGAGGATGGTAAGAGCTCCCCTTGTGCCCTTGCAGAACTGGGGACAGGAGACAAAGAAGACAGTGGATATTATCACATTTTATGAAAGTACGGAATTATTGTCACTACATTGTTTTCATGCCAGAGTGCTTTTGCACGAGCAGACCAGGATCTAGTCAGCAATGAGCTTGTGTTAATGTGCCAGTTATTGAGATGGACTGACCACATTGGGAATCCCTAAAATAGACAGATGACTTCTCAACAAGGGTTTGAGGGCTATACAAATTTAGACTATGTTTTATCATTCTTCTTTGGCTTTTCCGTCCATGTCCCTCCCCTTTCTGAAATATTTCTCCCCCTATGAAGCCTTCCCTGATTCCCTCAGACAGAAATGCTGACGGTTTGTTGTTTTCTGAGCAACTCCTTGGAACCAAACACACGGTTCTGGAAGCTGGAGCAAAGATAAACCTCCAGGCCCTGCTCTTGGGGAGCATACATTCTGGTGGGGGAGCTGGAGGTAGTAAGCAAGTGAGTCAATCAAGTAACAAGATGACTCCAGAGAAGCACATTTGCTACACAATTATGTGAGTGAAGAAATTATTGCTATGAAAGAAAGAAATGGGAAGACAAAAGGGGAATATTGTTGGGGTGGTCCACCTAGGGAGACAGAGGCTTGCTGATTTATCTGACTCCCACACTAAATTGTAAATTCATCAAGAACAAGAACTATTTCTTAATCTCCTGCACAACCGCCCTGCCAACAACAGTCAATACCAAAGGTTGGGACAGATTTGGGAGAGGGTGTATCAGAGTGTCAAAGGGCAAAAGTACACTTCATAGTTGGAATGATTTTTAAAAAATATTTTGTTTTCATAATGAAATTTTGTAATCATAAAAGTCATTGCCAGATAAAGAAATTAAAGCCTCACCAAAAAAAAAAAAAAAAAAAAAAAAAAAACCCTCCACTGATGATAGGAGTTAGGTTTAACGTAAGTTGAAAAGCTCAGATGGAAATTGTTCCTGGCACATACATAACTGATGCTCAGTATAAAGGTGCTGAATGTCAGAATTCTGAGCATCAATACCTCACAGTTAAGACATCCTTACCACACTGCTCAATCACTGTATTTAGCTAATCACTTGTGATCATGTATCAGTGGCTTCCATGCTGGTCTAAATTTCCTTGAGGACTGGCCCTTGATTGGTTTCATTCACCAATGTATTCTAACACTTGATGCAATGCCCAGCACATGGTAGATAATAAATGTGCTCAATAGTCAGTTGCTTTAAAATTGAGAGTATAGCCCAATATTAGAGATTAACCCACGAATGCAATTCCCAGAATATAACCAAGGATCCAAACTACCACATGGAAAAATCTTTTATGTCAGACAAGGACACTTGACCTTGGTTTTGTTGAGCCAGAGACTGAACTGCAGAACTACAGGTCCTCTGGCTATTGGCCTAAGCCTCCCCCAACCTAGTACCCTGACATTTCCTATCACCTTCCCCTCATTTGTGTTTTTTCTGTCTAACTAGGAGAGATTTTGCTTATCTATCTTGCTTCTTGCCTGTCTCCTCCACTAGAAGATAAGCACAAGGACCAGGATTTCCATCTGTTTTATTCCCTGCTGTGTCACTAGTGAACAGGACAATACTTGGTACAAGGTTGGAACTCAATAAACATGTGTTAAAGGAGTAAACGTGATCCTTGTGACTTCTTACAGACACAGGGAGAAGGAAAACCCCGAGCACGCTGTAAATGTGAACGGGTAACTAACTAGAGCACTGTCTATACTACATGCCCCCTACACTCTTGCCTCGATATTCTGGGTAACTGATTCTCCTGAACCTCATACTCCAATCAAATTTCCCTTCTGTCCCTGGAAACCAGAGGCTGTAAATTGGAAGGCCTGAGCCACAGATATGAGGTCTACCTACAGAAGCGTTTGCTTTGGCCCACATGGTGTTATTTAGAAATACTGAATTAGCTGCTGGCACTTAAGTCAGTAGATTCCACATTAAACTCCAAATTTACAGTCTATCTTGAAAATACAAAATCTGATCTGGCAGGACCAGGCTTGAGGTCCCACCTGCAGCCCCCGTGCTGGGCCTGGCCTACAATGACCCCTGACTCAGCCACTGGGCCCAAGGCCTATTCCACGCAGGCTGTTACTTTCCTGGCTGCTGAAGGCCTTTGAGTTTGCGACCCCTGCTGGAAAACAACCAAAAAGCACATAATATAGAGGAAAAAATAAACAAAAATGCCCACTGGGCTCTATTTCTGTTATGTTCAGGCTATTCCTTGGAAGAATAATCTATTCATTTTTCTAGACATCTCTTAGTAGCACATAACTATTGACAAACTACGGCCCAAGAGATATTATTCTAACGACCTGAAAAAGCTATAGACTTAATTCCCCGTGGGTAGAGGAAGCTGAGAATGCTTCGTGCTGGAGACAGGCCTGAAGATGAACTGCGAGAGGCTGTGCATCAGCCGGTTACGATTCTGTCTAACTCAGAGAGAAAATGAATTTACTTGAAGACTACGAGTTGCCTCTAGGAATTGGTGAGAAGCTGAAAAACCAGGATTAGAAAATAAAAAGGAACGAAAGGAACCTGGGCACCAGGGAACATCTCAAGCTGCTGCAGAAGGAATGGTACCACTGGGACCACAGCCTGGGACACTGATGCTGCTGACACCACTTGATTCATACTCCAAGGTGGTAATAAACACGCAACTATCCCTGTGTCCTTTAGCTAGTCCCTCAAGACTCTAGGCCCGAGGTGGGATCATTCAACTAAGCCCTATTTCAGGGCTGGGAGATACGGACAAGGAGAAACACCAAAAAAAACAAAGACAAAAAATCCCTCTATGGGGGAGTGGGTGTTCTTCCCTAAATAAGAGGGTGTTTCCAACCACTTAGTAGGGATTTAAGTAGAGATGGAGGAAGAGGGTACTACAAGCAGGACAGCAGAGTGGAATGAGAACAGACAGACCTGAATTCCAATCTGAAATCCTCTGTACCTTTAGAAAAGTAATTAAGTTTTCTGATCTGCAGATTCTACATCTTTAAAATAGAAATGATGCCATCTGCTCTCCAGGGTTGCTGTGAAGATTCAGACCAATCATTCATTCACTTGTTCCAAACATATTTATTGACTGTTGAATGTCTGTTAAGTACCAGGCACTGAGCTTGGCTCTGGGGACAAATTCCAAACAATACCTAAAAGGCAATAGGGAGCCAGTGCATTATGCTGATGACAGATTTAGACAAGGAAGATTTAGGTCATCTTGTGAAACTGGTCATGTTTCATTTTTCCCAAACGGATTCACCCATCTATGACTTTTTTCCTTTTTTGGATTAATTAATATCAGGGCCCTCCCTCCAAACAGATTTTCTTAAGACATATAACATGCATTAAGTTAAAAAGAAAAAAAAAACTCTAAAAATTAACTCTGATCCTGAAAACTCTGATTGATCATTCTGAGAAGTAGTAAGCCCTGGCGCTTATAGAATTCAGGTGGAGTGATGACAAGGAGACTGGACAATTATATGAAATCCTCTCCCTCATTTAACGTTTTGCATGTGTAATTTACTCAAACATACAAAACTACGATTAAAACGAACATTAAAATAGACATAAAATAAAACAATGCAGGAAGGCAAATTAAATAACCCTGTACAATTCCACGAGTGTTTTATAAACATCAAGGTACTTTTCATATACATTTTCTCACTTTCTCATAATAACCCTCCTATCACTATTTTAGAGAAGAAGAACCTGAGGCTTAATGGTTTGCCTAAGGGTGTGAGGCAAGAAGTTGGCTTCAAATCCAGCTAGCACTCTCTCGCCTTCCCCTGTAAGAAAAAGACAGCCTCGATCAAAAGCACTAGGTCATGAAGCCAGGTTTAGGGAAGACAATAACACCAAATTGATAGGAACCAGCTCTGATCTTTTCCAACACCAGCTGGAAAGTTACTGCCTTCTGCAATAGCTAGAAAGTTACTGCATTTCCCATGAAGCAGCTAGGAAGTTACCATCCTTCTGCCACAACTGCCTCTCACATAGGGACTCTGGCTTAGACACAGGAACCCCGGCTTAGATGCAGACTCTGAAACCTAGTATCTGAGCACTAACTTCAGGTGCAGGGTCAGTTCCATCAGAACATCCATACATTTTACCGTGCCTGTCTCCAAATCCCAGCCTCCACAGACAGAACATGACTCAGTACTCCAGGCAACTATGTGCCACCGTGGGTAGATGCCATGGTCTAGGAAAGGAAGTGTGCACTGATCAAGCAACTTACACCAGCCAGGCCATCTCTCTACCCCTTTCCTAGTCAACATCAAATTTTAATTCAAGACAAGAAAAGCTTCCACATGGCTTTTCCCTTCAGAGAGCTCCAAGGACTTTTTTAATAAAAGAATTTCTTCTTTTAACAAGAAAAGCACAAGCCCCAACTTGTGAGGAGTGTGGTGGGGAGGTACTTGGGATTTCATACTAGGTAATACCAACAGGAGAGTAAAGAGCTCTTGGCTTTTCCGGACTCCCATATGTGAGTTCAAAGTACCACTTTGTCACCAGCTTCCCAGAACAAAAATCTCCCATCTTAAAGCTACAGTGCATGTAAAACCTGCAGCTTCACAGTAGAACAACAGCCTAGAAGCACAGCTCAATAAGCCTCACTAAGAGATCTTCACTCTATGCTGCTGCTGTAATTAACTGCTTCCACTTAGGAGTCCTTAGTCATGAAGTTGTCCATCCCTGTCAAACTTGGCTGAAAGAGTTAGATGGGCTAACTGAATCCTGGGAAGACTCCTTTAGAAGCTCATCTTTCTCTGCCTAGCGCTGGAGAAAACCTTATGTAACACAATGGTCCATTTCAATATGTTATTTCTGCAATCCTGTGGGGGAAATCTAAGCAGTAGAAATACAAAGGGAAGGGCAACGCGGGGCTTTGCAGCTGAAGCGTTCATCTTCTGAAATTGCCGTAGGTAAGGCTTATTCTAACTGCACCCAGGGTTACCCAATGTTACCGGGAAAGCAGGAAGCAAGAATAATTCCTGACGCCAAAGGATGCGCTTTAAAAATGCAGGGAGGCAGAAGTTGGGTTATCTCTCCCTCCTTTTTTTTTTTTTTAAGATGTAATTCCTGGAATTAACCCTTGGGTGGAAGCTGGTAATTGCATTTCAACAAAATAAGGTGAGATTTGGCTGCAAAGCGAGAACGCGCAGGGGAAACAGAAGGATCCCGCGTGCGTTCAGGTTGCCACAGCGCCGCCGAGCACCCAGCACCCCAGCGCGTGGGGACTCGTCTAGGGACCGGCTCCCCGGGCGGTGGCGAGGTTTCCCTCCAGAGCTTGGTCTGCGGGAGAAGGAGCGGGCGCACTCGCTCCTTTGCGTCTTGGGCCACTCTCCTCGCCACTCCTTGCGGTTGCTCCCTGATATAAAGAGACTGCTTCTGGGAGCGCAGCCCAAAGATGATGGATTTGGAATCGCCTCCCCAGAATCCCCCCCAGAGCATCTTGGCACAAGTTGTGGATAAAAATAGACCGAGATAACGCTGGGAGAAGGGGAGGAGCGAGACTCGCGCAAGGCAAGGCAGGGATACGACTGGCTCCGCAAAGTGAGGGGCAGAGAGGGAAGGATGCAACCCCTGGCCCAAGAGACCGCCCTGAGTACACAAGGAAGCGCGGAGGCCCTCCCAGCGGAGGGGGTGAGATGGAAGACCTATGGCGCCGGCAAATAACTGCACAGCCCAGCACACCCCACACCCTGCGGCGCATCCCGGCTTTAGCTCCTGCTTCTCCATCCCCTCACCCGGCCTGCACTCCAGGTTCAGCTCTCAAAGCCGGCCCTCGGGTTCCCGGGACAGGATGGGGCCAGAAGGGGGAGCAGCGCGCGGGCTGCTGCTCGGCTGGGAGAGCGCACCTGGAGAGGGCAGGCTGGGCGAGTAAGCTCCTGGTTCAGAGCTGGGGGCTACGCGCTCCCACCGCAAGTTCGCGCCCCGTCACCCCTCACCCCCATCCGCTGTCACTACCCAAGGTGCCCGAAATAGAAACCGAGAAGGAAAAAAAAAATTAAAAAGTAATATGAAAAATCAGGAGCCGCATGCAATTGGCATTTGGAAAGAGAGGCTACTTACTGCCCGGGGCTGTCATCTCAACCTCTCTGCTTGCGGGCACCCCCGCCCCTCGGGAAATGCCCGATCTCCTCCCTACTCCAACCAAACGCAAAGGCGAAGCAGACCAAGGCTTCTCCAGCCCGGATGCTCCCTCGGCCAAGTTACTTTTGTGGACTGTATCCCCAACCCAGTTCCCGGCCCTGAGTGGTACCCGGGCCCCACTGAGCGCTGCGCTCCGGCTGCCCCACACGGTCCCAGTGTGAAGCTGCGGGCGCCTAGCGGCAGGCAGGGGCGAACCTCCAGACTCTGCTAGGGGGGAAAAATCCAACCCATGAAGAGTCAGAAATCCAGATCCCTGTCCATATAGACCAAACAGTCCCTCGGGACTTCCACAGCTGAGGTGCTAGAGCAGGAGGTGAGGAGGATGGGAAGACCCTGGGTCTCTCCTTCCTGGTTCCCTCTACATCCACCCCACCTGCTCCAGCCCCGGACTCATCTTCAGCTCTGCACTTGCCCTAAGTCGGGGACCAGATAAAGTCGCCACGGCGGCCCCGCGCCTTGCCACTCCACAGCCCGGCGCCCCCGGCCCCGCGCACGCCGCGCTCACCTGAGCCGCGCCGCCGTCCAGCCCGTCGGGCGCCCTAAATAGGTTCCTGGGCTGGGCCATGGGCAGCACTGCCGAGCACCCGCGGCGGGTGGAGCGAGTTTCGGGACGCCTCGCGGTGGACAGGAGGAGAAGTGGCGCGAGCGGCGACTGCGACCCGGCGGTGGCGGCGGCTCGTGGCTGCCAGTGCGCCGAGGACCTCGCAGGCGGGCGTTTTGGTGCTGAGTCCGGGGGAGGGGAGGAGCAGGAGGAGGAGCAGGAGCAGGAGGAGGAGGGGACGCGGGAGGCCGAGCCCTGAGGGGGAGCGCGTGGGGCCGAGGAGGATCGCGAGCGCCCACTGCTGCCCAGCCGGCTCTCGCGCTGCCCCGAGTCCGGCCCGCCAGGTGCCCCGCGCTCCTCCCTGCGCTGGGCGGCGCGGCCCGGCCTGGCACCCGGCTTTGGCCGCGGGTCCTAGAGGAGTCAGTCCCGCCCACCCGGTGCGGCGACTCCTCGGGTTTCAGTCCAAGGGGTGGAACCAGCGCTGCCAGGAGGGTGGGCGGTTGGGTTGGTGAATCCGCCGTCACTGCAAATCTGGGACGTCCCGTCTACTCTCCCATCCCTGCTGGGTCGGAGCCCCCCTCTTCCCCAGCTCCCCAGCTCCGCACAGTCCCCGGGACCTGCGCCCCTCCCACGTGCGTCCGCTCCGCGCGTTCCCTTCCCGGCAGGTGACCCGCCTTCGGCGCCCGTGCTCCCAGCGCCGCCCGGGAAGCAGGGGGAGCCATCCTGTCGAACTCGCTCTGCCGCCGGGCTGGGACCGGAGCGACAGCCCGGCCCCGGATCCGCGCAGGCAGCCGGCTTCAGAGAGCGCCCTGTCGCCATTGAACACGCCCTCTCCTTTGGTTTCGCGTCAGGGCGTGGATGCCAGCTCGCCGGAGAGCGCGGAGAATTCAGCTGAGCCTTTGCTAGTGTACCAGGAGTGCAAGCGTCCGCTCTGAAATAAAGCAGGGTCTCCCTGCCCCCGCCCCCTGTTCCGGAAGCTGGGAGGCTTTGTGGGAGAACCGACCTGCATCCAGTAGTTGGATTTGAGACTGAAGAGTTCAAGGAGCGTGAAGTTGGAATCTCCTTGGAGAAACGGGGCTGCCTGCTTATATGAGCTGAAGCAAGTTGCCCTCAAAGGCAGGTCAGCAACCATGCCAAAAAAAAAAAGAGCCAAATGCACATCAAAGTATCTTCCTTTATAACTTCCTTTAGATGAGATTTCAATAGATCTTCCATGTCTTAAATATTAGAAGATACATACTTGGCAGAATTCGAATTTGTGATTTACGTTTAAAAATATTTCATTAACTTTTTTAACACATTCACTTCCACACTTGGAAAAAAAAATTTCCTTGGGGCCACGGTGTTTTTTTACGAAAATAGAATAAAAACTTCGAAAACAAAACGATTCTTTCTAATTTAATGAAAAATTTATTTTTTATTGTTTTCTGCACGTGAGTTATATGCAACTTGAAAAATACTTCACGTGGCTCCCAGGATAAAGAGACATGTGAGTTACATATATGTCTGGGCTCAAAACTGGCGTGAATTAAATAAAGCTCACATTAATGTGTTAGATTTTAAAATATTCACCCATCTAAGGGAAAGCTTCTATAGGAACTCGAGCCCTTAACTCATGCAAAGATTACCCGCAGCCCTTTTGGAAAGCAAAGCAATGACCAGTATTTTCTGGCCATTTGATAAAACCAGAAGCATCCTGAAAGCTGAGACCTAATCCTAATGGTGCTTACGGAAAATAAGATTTTAGGAGTTGAATGACCTCAGCGGCTACTTTGAGTCAGACTACCGGTGGCATGCCTATTTTAGGTGAAAAACATGAATTTTTCAAAGTCACTTTAAAGTCCCTCTTTGAAAAGCCTTAGCATTTAAACTTACATTAGATTTAAAATAAGTGCTTTTCTCCCTTATTCTATGAAGCTATGTAAAATCATGTATGAGGTTGTGTGGGTCGAATGAAAGTCTAAGGTAAAGCCCTGCCAATTGCTGGTGTCTTTAAGCTTCTACCAGCAATCAAGAAGAGTGCCAATCATGAGTTCTTCAAAATAGGGAGTGATTCTGACACTCTAAGTTGGTATGATTACTTTTTCTAAGGAGTTCGAAGTGCTTTGGTGCCCATAGTATGAATTTCACAGCTCGTTGTGAGAGACAAAGGGGATTAGCAATGATTCTATTTGCACCCTGCAAGCTAAAGCATGTTACTGACCTACTTAGTTCCCCACCACAAGAAATTGAAAGAAACTAGAACCCCAGGCCCCAGCTTTGAGTCTCTGTTAGAAGCTTCCATTTGCAGGAAATGACTATAGGCACATGCAGCAAGTGACAAGAATTTGGGGACTGGCATTTTAGTTTTTCTCATTTCTTTTTAATTCTAGGAATTATTCACTAATCAGTAATCAAGGTTCTTATGTTCTGATAAGTAAAAGTATCAACTGGGTATTTTGTTCTTATTTAGCTTTATGTCTCTGCCCAGACATTTGCTACCTTTCCTAAATAGCTCTCCCTGAAGTCTGTTACTCATGAGTTAGGCTTTCTAGCCAGATGCTTATTTAACACCAGACCTTAGCTCTTCTATAACAACACAGACATTGCGTTGAAAATATCTATTTAAGGATCTGTCCTCCCCACTAGATTAGAAAGGCCTTGAGCATGGTTTACATGATTTAATTATTGTTCCCCAGAACCTTGCATGGTGTCTGAAACATACTATGCTCTCAAAAAAAAAAAAAAAAAAAAAAACGTTTGTAAATTGCACTTCCCTCAAGGAGTTAGTGTTTAGGTCAGACGTGTTTCCCTTTCTAAGCTATAGGCATAAGAATGGAGGCTTTTAGGAGACACAGTGGTAGTCAGATGGAGAAGTGGCTGTCACTCCTAGATGTGTGGCCCAATACTCTCTTCCTCAGTGTCAACAACTGGAAAATGAAAGAGTTTTAGTAGATGATCTCTGCACTGCTAATATTCTAAGATATCAAAATCTTTATGGAGCACCTAGTATATGTTCAACACTGTGCCAGTTACTGAGGGAGAGATAGAAACTTAAGACATCTACACTTCCCTCAGAGAGCATAAAATCTTATCTCAAGGAGAAATAAGGCTGACACTTGTAGCTCGCCTTTACAGAAACTCACTGGCATTGGTTAAATTGGAACTGTTTTCTGTAGAAGATAATGGCTCAAGGAGAGAAATAGAAACAAAAGCCACTGACCTGTGAGTTTGGTCCATATTCTGTAATAACACCAGCTAAGATATATGCAAGGCTTATGTACTAGGTACTATGCAAAATGACTTACATGAGCTGTACCTTTCATTCATTTTACACATGGGGAAAGTGAGGTTTAGAGAAGTTAAACAACTTGTTCAAGGTGACATACTAGTAAGTAGTAGGGCTGATATTCAAATCTTAGGTCTAGGTCTCACATGACTCTAAAGTGCATGCTCTTAACCAATCATAGAGATTATTAGCCCAGACTCCCTATTTTATAATTGAAGGAGTTCATCTGAGCGCCAGAGGAGGAAGTGATTTATCCAGGGTAGCTACCCTTAGAGTAAAAACTAGACTCCTAGTCCAGTGCTGTATGTAATTGAATGGTTGGCTTACACTTGCTGTTGTTGTTTTTGATTATTCTCTTTTCCACCAAATATGAGATCTGAGAGGAGAGGCAAGGAGAAGGGAGGTGAAGACAGAGGAGAAAAGTAGAGAAATTGCTTCTGAAGATGGCCAGGATCCACACTATTTACCTGCCTGGACTCAATGGGGTTTTATTTGTAACTCTTGTCTATTGGGCTGCCCTATATAGCCTCTCCTCCCTTAATGGCCATTTGAATCTTTCAGATTAATAGCATGAATATTAAGTAGTCCAGTGGGATTCTTTATAAGCAGAGGAAATTGGGATCAGGTTAAAAATCCAATTTTAATAAACTTTCCAAGTCCTGATTTAGATGGTGCACTAATGGCTCTTATTGCTGAATCACCTTAAAAGTCAAATGTATTTTTAAAAGGTCCTTGTTGTATGGGAAGCTTGATGGGTATTATTTAATTGTACACTGTGCATTCCTGTCTTCATAGAAAAAGATCATGCCTAAAACTGATGAGAGCAGATAGGAAATGCCACTATCTTTAGAGCCAGTTGGGTAGAGGGAAGGGCGTTGGGTTTGAAAGATAATTTTCACTCTTTTGACCAAAACAAAGAGAGCATGATTACACTGTGTGAAAATGATATCCTCAAATAACTCCACTAATTTGATTGTGCTGAGGTCTAGAATTGTTTCTATTTCTTTTGATTTGCTAATTAGCTAGAGCAGTCTGCTAGTGAGAGAGGAATTGAGGGTCACGACCCCAAAACATGGAGAATTGTGGTTGCTTCCAACTCAGCTCACCCACCACAGGCCTTCCCCACCAGCCTGTCCCAACTCCTGACTTTGTATGTATGTAAAAGCAATCCACCCATCTATGATTAATGGATTATTTAATTTTATTTTTCTGAAAACAGGATTTTTAACTCCTTTATGACAAAAGACTTACTCTTGGCATGTGTGGCAACAGGGTTGATGTCTTAGTCCATTTGAGTTGCTATAAAGGAATACTTGAGGCTGGGTAATTTCTGAAGAAAAGAGTTTTATTTGGCTTACAGTTCTGCAGGCTGTACAAGAGGCACGGTGCCTGCATCTGCTTCTGGTGAGGACCTCAGGGAGCTTCCACTCATGGAGGAAGGAGAAGGGGAGCAGGTATCACACGGTGCAAGGAAGGAAGCAAAAGGGAGAGGAAGGAGGTGCCAGTCTCTTTTTAATAATCAGTTCTCTTGGGAACAAATAGAGCAAGAACTCATTCATTACCGTGAGGATGTCACCAAGACATTCATGAAGGATCTGTCCCCATGATCCAAACACCTCCCATTAGGCCATGCCTCCAACATTGGATATCAAATTTCAGCACAAGATTTGAATGGGACAAATATCCAAACTATATCAGTTTAGTTATGACATTTATGATTTTTGCCTTTATGGGCCACTTCCTTCAGACACACACATAAATTAAAATTATAATTTATGTCTGCATTAGTATAAAGATGAATATATTTTCTTCTTTATTTAAATATCTTCTTTAACCTAAAAGTTAATTTTTTTCTGATTTTAAAAGAAACTAAACATTTTTGAGAGGCCCTCCAAGCACCACAGGCTCTAGGCACTGTGCCTACAATTTCTAATGGAGAGGTTGGCGCTGTGTAGATGGTGACATTGCAGAATATGATTGCCTAGTTGATTCAGGTAAAGTGTGTATACTAAATACAATTGCATAAAAATAGCTTATAGTCCATTTGTTGTGTTGGATAGACAGCTATAGACGATATATTGCTTTTGTTTCTGATCCTGTGTCAAACTTTGGCCCAAATTACACACATCAGTGCTATAAAAATTGCAATATTGCAGGCTTTGAAGTGGTCGCCTTGTTCAAATTATCAGGGCCTGCTGAGTGCTGGAATACTTTCAGGGCAATGGAAAATTGTGTCACTCTCTTTGATTTTAGGTTTGCTGGGACCAAAGCTGGCTGATCCTTTGATGAGCAGGTCTTGATGATTTTCTCTTTTTTGGCCTTATTTAAGGATACTGGGAGGCTCACACCCTTCAGGAAAAACAAAAACAAAACAAAACAAAACAAAACACAAAAATCTTTCCCTCTACCCACAGCCCCATCAGTTCAGTTGAACCAGTATTTATTGGTTACCCCTGTGCTGTGTACATGGTGGAGATTTATGGTGAAGAATGAAATTCAATCCCTTACTTAAAGGAACTCACAAGTATGCATGGACAGAAAAATTCTCACAGGAGTGTTTAGACTGTGACTCTTGGGCCCTCACATCTGACCCTGAACTCTCAGCTTCAAGGAGCACATGGTATTTCTAACAGCTTTCTCCTGTCTTGGAGTCCTCACTGAAGTCCTCTAGAGTGTGGCCCTGTTGTCCCTGATAACTGACAGTGTTGGCTGACTCTTCCTTTCTAAACTTTGTTTTGATTCCAGATTTAAAACAAAGCTAAAGACATGAGAAGTCCCTTAAAAGATGTTGAGAGTTCTCTTTCCATAGACTTTTGTTATACTTTTCTTTTGCAAGTGTTTACATTGTCATTTATAAGCGCTAGCACTTTTTTATATATATATATATACACACACACATATATATAGAGAGAGTTCTCCTTTGTGGTGGTAACAAATATTCCATAGATTGCTTTAAATCTCAGGCAATTAGCTCCTAAATGAAAAAAATATATAGCATTTTATATTTAAAATGATCAAGTTAGGATATCTCAATATGTATACAATAATATTTATCATAAACTAAGGCCTGTAAACTAATGAAAAATAGTTATCTTGTACAAAGTTGAGAAAATCCATTAGATAATATGGGAAACAAGGGAGTGGTATGTGGAAGTAAATAAAAATCATGGCATTTACTGAGTAGCTGCATGGTAGAAGATTTGAATATATTCTCCTTTTATCACAATTTTATGTACAAAGATAGAAGTTAAGAAACTTCTTGAAGGTTGTGTGTTCCAGCATGATACTAGCAGTGATGGATTTAGAAGCAGGTAAAAGGTAGGTTGTTTCATGCTCTTCCTGTCTCATGATATAATTCTCCCCTTCTACTCTTACCTTTTGCAGTATCTAAAACTAGGAAGTGGACTCCAGTGTATTTTATTTTATTTCTTCAAATGAAGGAAAAGAGATCTCAGTTATTCATGTCTTCAAAATGTACTTACATTCTAGGAATTTAACTATCCATAAGGTATTTAAATCTAATATTCATGATATCGTTATAATTGTATCGAGTAAACTAATTGACAAAAGAAAATGCTAGGCTTAAAAGCTCAGTTCTCAATGTAATTGTTTTTCTCTCCCCCATATAATCAGCCCTTAAATATAAAAGATCTTATAGAGATAAAATTCCCAGAAAACTTTATCTCACATCGAGGCCCTTGATTTCATGTGGTGCTTCAGATTTCAGCTTTTGTGTCAATCACTCATTCATTCCAGCATCACTTAATTCTTTAGTTCTTAATCTCTGTCCAGCACCGGGGTAGACCCTGGAGGTACATAAACGAGCTAGAGAAAGCACCTCTAAAAATCAGAGAGGTATTGTGGTATTCTTTGGAACGTATAATGCCCTTCCCAGCTCTTGTTCCTTATCTGGAGTCTGCCTACCTTTATGGATTCAGCTTTTCCTGGAAACCATTTTGAGTTGGCTGAAACACTCTGCCTGCCTCAGGAAATGAAGAGATTTATTTATTGGTAAATTTGGGTAGAAAAATTTCAAATGCTTCCATCAGCTCTTTCTTCCTCTTGGCAGCAAGCTGCCTGCAGGGAGCATCCACCCCTGAGAGGCTTCTCTGCTGCCCCTGTGGGATGCTTCCCTGTAGGAGAGAGGTCTGTCCTGGTATGGGGTTGCCTCATCTGCCCTGAGTAAGTGTGCCTAGTTCTGGGGTTCAGGTAGCAGGCCTCTTAGCTCTCCCGTGGTTGTATGCTCAAACTAGCCTCTATTGGTAACAAAGAAAACACTTAGCTCACATCTGTCTTAGTCTTTGTTGCATGAGCAGGGAAGAGGGGTGCCGTTTATTGAGGCTAATTTAAAACTGTAAAACTGATGAGCTTCCTTGACCCCGTTCCTGCCTGGCTCCTAATTCACTTCTTCCTTGGCCCACAGTTATCACTCATTGTGTCCTGTCCTGTTCTTTCATTGTTATCATGTGTACAGATTGCCTGAGTTGACTTGTATTCACCTGCAAAGAAGTGACCCTGAGGGGGCAGACCAAGTGGAAGAGTCCCTCCATGGAAAACCAAACAACTAGCCCATTTCTATCTGAGTAATCAAGACTGAGAGGTGTTTCTTATGCAGAGCATATTATTTTCTAAGTTTGACAGTTCTACTCCACTCACAGTGGTGACATGCCATTCATGCTGCAGCAGGTAGGAACTTTCCCTCGGTTTCTCTTCCACCATTCACTTTTGATGTAGGCAGAATAATGGATAATGGCTCCCCTGAGATGTCCACATATTAATCCCCAGAACCTATGAATACATTATCTTACATGGTTTTATGGGATGAACTATATGCCCCCAAATATGTTGAAGTTGTAACTCCCAGTACCACAGAATGTGATTATTTAGAGATAAGGCCTTTACAGAGTAATCAAGTTAAGGTGAGGTCATTAGGGTGGGCCCTAGTCTCATACGAGTGATGTCTTCATGAAAAGGGAAAATTTGGATACAGAGACAAGGACAGAAGGGAAAATGATGTGAAGACACAGAGAGAAGTCAGCTACCTACACGTGAAGGAGAGAGGGCTGGAACAGATTCACCCTCACAGCCCTCAGAAGGGACCCCCACTCCTAACACCTTGATTTTGGATTATTTAGCCTCAGAACCATGAGACAATACATTTCTGTTGTTTAAGCCACCCAGTCTGTGGTACTGTTGTGTACCTTGCAAACTAATACAGACTCATACATAAAGCACTTGGTTATTGCTTTGCAAGAGAATATAGAATCCTGCCCATTCCTACAAAGACATTGACTTCATAAAACCATATGTCTACCCCAGTGCTCTGTTTTTTTTCACATATGCTACCTTTTTATTCCAATGTCAAACCTAAGTGTATTTTTAAACCCTTTTTAAAGGACAATTATATTCATCATATGTGCTTCAAATAATGCTCATATCTCAACTGAAGTGATGATATTGTGAATGTATTAGCTATACATTGCTCATAACAACTTACCCCTCCTAAGTTAGTGCCTCAAAACAACATGTATTATATCACAGTTTCTGTGGGTCAAGAATCTGGGCATGGCTTAGGTGGGTTCTCTGGCTCCAGGTGTCTCAGGGTGGGATCAAGCTGGTGGCCAGGGCTGCAGTCATGCAGAGGCTCACTGGGGCAGGATCTGTTTCCAAGCTCACTGGGAGGGCAATTGGAAGAATTTATTTTTTTTTGCAAGTTGTTGGACTGAGGGCCTGATTTTCTTGCTGGCTGTTCTAGAGACTTCCTCAGTTCCTTGCCATGTGGCCTCTCAGTAGGGCAGTTTTGTAACGTGGTGCTCGGCTTCATCAGAATGAGCAAATGAGATAGCCAAAGAGGACACCCAAAATAGAAGCCACAGGTCTTTTGTAACCTGATCTCAGCAGTGATATCCTGTCACATTTGCCATACTCTTTTTGTTAGAAGCAAGTCACTAGGTTAAGCCCACACTCAAAGTCTCTCAAAAGCATGCATACAGGAGGCAGGAGTAGCTGGAGGCCAGTGTGGGAAGCTGCCTACCCCAGGAGCAAGTCCATCAACGAGCAGGCAGTGACGTCAGCATCGTGTTGACTGCTTGGCCAATACAGTGGTGAGATACCATCAATCATGAGATAATCTCAATTTCATAAATACTAAAATGTAAAAAAAAAGGTCATCTTGAGGGCAAGGAAATATAATATGTTATATCTTAAAATCTTTGAGACATAATGTTTTTTTATCATTTGTTTGTGTGACTTGTACACTACCTTTCACGTTATGTATTCCAGTAGAGAATAAAGAAAGTAAAATAACACTGAATCAAATTTCGAGGTACTGATTGATTAGTAGATCATTTAATCAGTCAGGAAATGGATACTACTGTGTTCTAGGAATGTATACCAACCCTCAAAATGTTTGATGCATTCAGAGAAAGAAGATCATCTTGACAAGAGAGTTTTAAGCAGTTCTGCTTCTAGCTGGCTGGTCAGGGGAGAGAAGCCCTCACACAGAAGGTGGGATCTGAGCAGGCACCCAGGAAGCATATGTTTAGTTTCAATAGAGGATTTTCAAGTGGCAAAATTCTCTACTGAATTTACAGAAAGCATGAGCGGAGAAAGAAGCATTTGCAAGCCCAAAGTGATACCTGAGGGAGGACTGCACGTAGCTATTAAACCTACACATTTCTGTATTCAAGGGTTAAGCTGAAGTTTTAAAGTTTACTTTTGCATTTTTTAATTATAAATTACTACTTGTTCAGTATCACTGGTTGTAAAAATTGCAGAAAATTAGAAAGAAAGAGAAAAATTTTTTTAAAATTTCTACTACCCAAAGGCCCTTCCTGAATAATTAAAACTAAATAAATAACCAGGTGAAATAAAAAAGAAAAAACAGTATTGAAATTGCAAGTTTGTTGTATCTAAGTGTTTACAAGTCTTTAACATTTAAAGTTGTTTATGTTTAGCTTTATTAAACATAATGCTCATTGTATATTTAGATTTCCTATTTCTTAGGAACAGGAGCAATGGGGAAGGGTCATCCATTTAAAAAAATCAATTAGTGTGTAATGCTTCAATATTTACTTTATGAAGGAGACGAACAAGTCAAAAGTCCTTGTGTTTGTGCATGGAGTTCTGGAGGAAGGGTTATCAATGGAACAACTCTTGCTTTAACCCAATTCTTGATCAGAATTAACAAAGTGGGATCAAGATGTACAAATAGGTTTTCCTTTACCACCCAGGGCAAGGTGAAGAACATTGGCATCACTCCATAAGTTTCCCATGCCTCTTCCTCATCAACACACCCTGCCTTCTTCCCCAAATTCACCACTACCATGAATTCTAAAATTAGAGTTTAATTTTGCAAACTTTGAAACCTAATTTAAATACTATCATACAGTATCTTCTGTAACTCAGTCCTTTTGTTTAACATTATTATGAAATTCATCCCTGTGGTTGCATGCGGCTGAATTCATTGTTGAATTATATCATATGAACGTGCCGAAGGTATTTGGGTGCTTTCCAGTTTGGGACTTTCACAAATCATGCTCCTATGAATCCACGTGTCTGTTTTTTGGTACACAGTTGCAAACATTCCTGTTTGGTGCACACCTAGGAGTGACATTGTTGTATCACAGGATGTGCAAATGCCCAACTTGAGTGGTTAACGCTGAACTGTTGTTTTCCAAAGAGATTGGGCCAGCTCATCACCCACCAATACTGTTGTTCTACTTCTTTTCCAGTACTTGGTAGTATCAGTCTTTTTAATATTAGCCACTCTGTTGAGTATGTAGTGGCCTGTCATTTGGGTTTTAATCTGGATTTTTGTGATGACAAATGAAGTTGAACACTTTTTCCTATGTTCAGTGGCTATTTGAATATCCTCTTTTATGAAGTGCCTATTCGTATCTTTTGCCCATTTTTCTATTGGCTTGTTTGTCTTTTTGTTATTGTTTTCTAGAAAGTCTTTATGTATTTGGGACAAGTTACTGTGCCTCAGTTTTTTAATCTATAAAATGGGAATAATAACACTTACCTCATGATATTGTTACAAGGATCATATTACATGAGTTAATACATGTAAAATCTTAGAACCATATATGGCACATATTAAGTGCTCAATGTTATTATGATCAGCCAAGATCACACTTGTGGACACAGAACTCCAACTAGACCTTCTGACTTCACCTCACTAGATTTTGCCTTTTACGACAATAACTTTATCAATTCAGGAGTACTGAAACTCACCGCATTTACCTGAAATCATGCCCACCCTGGGCCCCAATACTAGCTTTAGAGGGAAATACTGTCGTAATTTTATTACAATTACAAAGCAATTTTTAAAACATTAAAATTGTGTTTTTCCTTGGAGCAGAATAAGACGGTTTTCAAACTGGAACTTACGGGGAAGCAGTCATTCTCACATGCTTTGCATGGTGCAGCTGTCTTTAGCATGTTAACTCCAGAAGTATTAAAAGAGTGATTTTGCACTAGGAGAAAAAAGAAAAAACAAAACAAAGCAAAACTAGTCCCTAAACACAGAAATGAAACGTATTAAATATTAAAAGGAGTGCAATATGCGCAATGAAGTGTTTCAGGCTAAGTGCCCATGCTTGCTCCATCCAAATTCCCTTGATTCACTGGCCACACTTAAAAAAGGGACCATTTTTCTCTTCTACCCTACCACGAACTCCTTTTCTCCTGGTGGTTAGACGACAAAAATTTCTTATGAACAAACAAATATACAAACTTTAAGAAGCCTGATTATTCTCCTTCCATTTGTGGAATTTTCACAGATAGATTAAATAAGTTCTTTTTTGAGGAAGGAAGCATGAGGAGGAACATAATTTAGGCCTTCAAAACCAAAAATGACAGACAATCACTCATTTGTTATTCCTCACAGAGAACAGCTACTAATATCTTCCTTCTAGATTCCTTAATTAATTTCAGCTTCTTATATGTTTCTCTTGATTCACTCCCTTTCATTCCCAGATTAACCTAGTTTTTCATAGTTATAATTCCTCAACTGTTAAATTTCATTTACCTCATTTAAATTCCTGTAGATTTCTCTCCCTGAGTGGAAAGTTTGATTGTTTACTTTCTTCAACTCTCTCCCCAAGCAAGAAAATTATCCCACTTAGACTAGAGCTAACTGATTTATAAACATTCACATTGAAATGTATTATTCCCTATAATAAATATACGTGTGGACATAGATTTTGGAGAGTGAGTGTGATTAGTCCAAGACTGTCAAGAATGATCTCCATCTTTGATGGTCTTTCTGAAGAGTTACTTCTTCTGTAAAATCTCTGATTTCTTCTAGGGGAAGGAATAGTTTGTCCTCTTAACTCCTATAGCATATCTCTGAGGGCATGATGGTAGTTATGGTAATTCTCCGATAATTTGCTCCCCCCTGCTTCTCTCTAGAGGATTAGGCATATTGTCTACTGCCATATGACTTGTAGATTCTCTGTAATTGATGCCAGGTTTGGCCACATGACATGCTTCAGCCGTTGGAAGGAGAGCAGATTAGCCCTGTCTGAGAAGAAGCTTTCAAAGGCATCATAAATTTCCACCAGGTTTTTTGTTCTTCTCTTGTCTCAAGTTCCTCCAGCTTGGTTTCCAGAATGAGCAGGCACATGGAGCCACAGGAGCTGAGCTGTGGCCTCCTACATGTGACACAAGCAAGAAATAGATATCTGAGTCTTGGGGGTTGCTGATTACTTCGGCGCTTAGCACTTCCAGTCTTCTGTTGAAATTGATTATTTACTTGTCTTGTTCAAGGTGGATTCCTTGAAGACTGGTAATGCACCTTTTTTGTTGGGCATCTACATAATTTGGTGCTTGGCAGTCAGTGGGAACTAATAAATGTTTGTGGAATAAATGAAGGACTCAATGAAGACCCCCAATGAGAAGCTTCTTTTCTCTGCTGTGACAGCCATGCCTACTGGAACATGTTTCTTACCCCGAGCAGAAATTGAATCCTCCAGTCCTTCCGCTAATGGGTTTTAGTTCTATCCCTTGGGCTTATATAAAACCATCTAATTCCTCATCCATATGAGAGCCCCCTAGTGTTTGACAACAGTTCTACTCTCCACCTTAGGATTTTGTCTTTACTGATTTAATAGTCTCAGATCTTACTCATTTTGCTATCTCCCATGGTTTCAACCTCCTCAGTTTCCTGGAGGTTCTCCTTCGCACGTGCTCTCATTGACCCATGTCCCTCTTAGAATGTGGGATCTGCAATTAATACCATATTCCACATGTGGTCAGAGTAGCACAAAGTAAGGACTCCATCTAGACCAATTGTACTGAATCTAACACAGCCTGCAATTGCCTTCTCTATTCTTGGCAGCCGCATCATGCTGTGACTCATATTGAGTCAACCAAATCCCTTATGTCTTGTTCACAAGCCTTTATTACCAAGCTCTGCCACAACTTGTGAAGTAGTTTTGGGGGACCCAAATGTAGACCCTTACACTTTCTCCTGTTAGATTACTCACCTCATTATATCTAGTTAGTGATTTCTTTCTACAGTATTTGGGGAAAGGAAGGCTTTGATTTCTAGGAAAGGAAATTCATCAAGTAGCCAACAGAAAGGAGAAACAAATTTGTCTCTTTAACCCTGGCATGACTAGAGAGCTTCGGAACTAATAAGTAGAGCAGCCTGTACTTAACTATGTGATATAGCTCATTGCCAGTACTATGCTGTCTTTGCTTAATTTCTCAAGGAGAACAGAAGAGCAGCATTAACATCATGCACCAACAGACTTCTCTATATATGTGTGGCAGATAGACTCTAGGGTGGCCCCTACCTCCTGCTAATCATGCCCTTATATAATCCCCTCTGCCTGAGTGTGGACATGTCCTTTAACTTGCTTCTAACCAATAGAATATGGCAAACATTATGGAATATGTGATTGCATAGACACGATTATATTACATGAGATTGTAACATTGTCTTAAGAGACTCTCCCTTGCTGGCTATGAAGAAGCAAGCTGCTGTAATGTAAACTGTCCTATGGAGAAGGCCACAAGGCAAGGAGCAGAGGGCAAGTTCTAACTGACAGCCAGCAAGAAGCTGAGGCCCTCAGTCTGACAGCTTACGAGAAACAGGATGCTGCCAACAGCCACATGGGCTTGGAAGAGGATGCTCTCCCAGTCAAACCTTGAAGTGACGCCGCAGCCCTGGCTGACACCTTGATTGCAGCCTTCAGATGAGACTTTGAAGCAGAGGATCCAACAAAGCCAGACCTGGACTCTGGACCCACAGAAACTGAAATAATAAATGTGTGGTATTTTAAGCACTGAGTGTATTGGAAATGGTTACTCAGCAATATGTAATTAACATACCATGCAATTAGATGGTGGAAACCAAATTCAGTTGGAAGCACATGACAACATGAAGCAAAGAAAACACATGTTTATCTTTGGAGGGTTGGACTGACTTACAGAACCTTTGCTGATTCCCATGCTCCACACTTCCAGGATGCTCAAAGGCCACCCATTAATATCACTATTGTTATTAGAGGTGTTTTCTAGTATTTCCTGAGACCAGCATTACGCTCACCCATCTTCCCTTATGGTTCCAGGTCTCACCTTTTCCTTCCTCTTGTATCCCTTGGTTCTGTACCCAAGTGGAAATGTTTGCTTCCTGCCCTCCTGGCCTCCCAACTTCATTGGAGCAGGGTTCCCCAGTTTTGATCCCTCCTGTCCTCTCACTGGGATCGTTTTCATCTTGCTTCTATAATGTCTGTATCCTCCAGATCTGGCCCTCCCAGACTTCCTGTTAAAGGAAAAGCATTTAAAGCTCTATGTCCCTGTAATGGTAAAAGGCCTCCAGCCAATAGTGTGAACTTCAGCACAAGAATAGATACTGGTGATGTCAGTGGGGTTGCCTCAAGCTATTTTGTTATTTCCATTGGAGTTCTTTTCCTCTCTGAGTCTGAACTTTATTGTCATCATCATATGACAATTCTGTACACATATTATGTATAAAAAGGAACTTGCTAGTACTATTGGTTGGCTAACAGTCACGTCCATATGTGTGCTGACGGCCTTTTGGTGATGACCCCAGAGCGAGGTTTGTAGATCCTGGGAAAGTGCTTGATGTCATGAGGCTAGTTTAAGTCCCACTTGTCATTTCTGATAGCTCAGAGACTGGACACTGGGGCCTGAGGGTGAAGGTGACTCAGTTTTTGTGTTGGTATCAGAATGCTATTTCTATATGCAGCTAAGCTTTCCAGGGAGAGAAAGGTCTCCTGGGTCCTCTTAGTCCTAATGCACCTTAGATACTATGCACAGAGAGAGAGAGATCTAGAAGCTCAGGTCCTACTTATCTGGGCTTGTTCTTTGGAAGCAAAAGGATCTTTGAGCTTAGAGATGTGAGCCCTCCTCTTAGACGTGATCTTTTAGGTTCAGGATGCTTTCCTTAAGGCATCACCACTGAGTTAAAACATATGCAATGAACAACTTGAGTCATGCCCACGGATGGCCCTAGAATTATAGACAAATCAGAAATGAGATGAAGTTAACCTCTAATATAAACCCTTAATTTTACAAACAGAAAAATGGAAACTAAGAAAGGTTAAATTTATACCATTAATTAATGACTGCATCCAGACTTGATTTCAGACAAGGTAGCCATGGTGTTCTTTGAAAGGCCATAAAGAAATTAAAGCCTTGAGGGGAAAGTCAATCACTTTCAATTATTTGGAGAAGAGGCGAGTTCTAACACAGGAGGCTAGACCTGAGAGGGCAGGCGCCAGCTCCAGGGAGAATTATTTTCCATCTCCTTGTCTAGACTTTGAGGAGTCCGCATGACAGAAAGAGATGAAAATAGTACCTGCCAAGTCAAGGGAGACCAGGACCTAGGGGAAAGAAGGAGTCAGGCATGATTTTCCCTTCCCATGTGGATGGACAGGCCTCTTAGATGAAGTTTTGATATTATAGGACTATTTATTTTCTAGTTTCTGCTCTTCGGCATTTAGTAAAGGGCCTATTGATTTTCATTATTTTTAATTCCAGCCTCGCCTTGGCTGGACAGAGGGGAGCTAATGGAAAGGTCTTTTCTGTCTGGGCCAGAGTCTATGTAGATTACTACCCTCTGAGGCTGGCAGGATGGTTATAGCCAGAACCAGAGAGGGGTGCAAAGCAAAGGAGAATCTGAAAAATGGGGTCAAAGATTTAGAATCAGGTGCTTCTTCCCCCAGAATATTCTCTTTCCAGTGCTAACCTTGGAGGGATTGGTTTTTATTTTTGCTTACAATCCATTTAGAGCTTAGGTCAAAGGCTCTCTCTGTTACCAAGTTTCCATGATTTACCACTTACTTCCTCAATGCTGTCTCTGTGTCTCATAGTCCTTTAGCTGGATATTTATGCTTACACTTGTAGTCTGCCTTGTTTTAGAGTTAGCTATATATGGCCCTGCCCATCCCTCATGATTATAATCCTTCCCAGGGCAGGGAAGGTATCTTTTTGACTTTATACCTCCCTTCTCCTCTAGCCCCTGATCTAAGTGGTTAGAATACTGACTTGAAGGTAGTAGACACTCAAGAACTATGTTAAAAGAGAAGCAACAGTATGCAGAGGTTAGGCCTGTGGCCTCTAAAGTCAGATAGTCTGGGTTTGAAACGTGGCTCCAATGGCTCACCTTGTTACTTCTGTCAAGATACTTGCTTTTTGGTGCCCCGGTATCCTAATATGTAAAGGGCGATATTAGTAATGTCTACTCTCTGAGTTGGTGTGAGTCTAAAGAAAGTTAATTCATGAAAAATGCTTAGAACCTGCTATTGTCTGGCACTTGTGAAGCTCTATCAGGGTAAGTTTTTATGCACAGGGCTCTGTGGCCCTTACTCTGTGCCCGATGGTATCCCTCAGAGCATGGAAGAATGGCTGGACCTAGCTCTATCGACATTCCCCAGTCCCCGCCCCTGCAACACATTTCTAGCAATACCCCCTGACATCTCGGCTGCCCTCTCCCTAACATGCAGGGATCCCTCCCAAGGCCGTTGTTGCCTCTATTTCTTTGCTTTGACGCTGCAATGGGACCCCCAAGGCTGTATACTGTAGAAATATGATCTCTATAAGGGCATCTGTTTTCCCACAATCTTCCACTTCTGTCTTTATTCAGTCCAAAAATGGTTAGGATTTGGTTGGGTGACTGAGTCTACTTGGTGATCACACTGTGCATTCTGGATTTTATGTTTCAGTTCACTGTGGGGCAGGGATCTGGGTCTCCAGTGCCTCAGGGTATGCAATTCTGGGTAGAGCATCCTCTCTCCTGTTCTGAAGGCTGTTGGTTGGGGCTGGGGGACCTTTGGAGGAACTGGAGAGTGACAATACCAAGACATGATTTCCAACCTTTGAACCACCTCACCTGTGGGCATTGTGTTTGTTGTAGGCCAGTAGTTCTTAAACTGTGTTCCAGCACCAGCAGCTGCAGTATCATCTGAGAGCTTATTAGAAATAGAAATTCCTGGACCCCACTCCAGACCTATTGAATCAGAAACTCTGTATTTTCACGAGCCCTCCAGAGTATGGTGATGTATGCAAAATTAAGAACCATTGCTCTAGGCCTTCAAACCATACTTTTCTGAGATGATACCACCGATGACTAGGGAGCTCCCTGGTAGGTATCTATTACATACCTGCATCAGGTAACAAATTTTATAGTGGTGTTTTCCAAATGTTTATGATGACAAGATCCACATGGAGGAAATTGTTAAAAAAAATTCTCAGGTCCTACTCCTGACCCTCTGGATCTGAATCTCCAGGGGCAGAACCTGGGAAGCTAAATTTTTAACTGGAGCCGCAAGTGAATCTTATCAGTGCAGTTTAGGAAACTCTTCTAGAAGGTGGGAGAGGTGGCTTTCTGCTGGGATGGCCTTTTTCTACCTAACATATTGGAGAGGAGTATGAAGGGGTCAGGAACTGTCAGAAAGACAAATTATTGTCAAACTATCCATTCATTTTGTCTCTGTGAGGTGGAAAACACAAAGCCCTGCAGGTCTACTCAGGAGCTGCATAAAATGTCCATCCAGGCATCCTCACTTGCCCTTGCAGGAGCATCCAGACACACACAGTTGCAGTCTCTGTCCTTGTCTTCACTTTCCTGATCTGTGTGGTGCTAACATGAGAATGCCCTTGAATGCCCTTGATCCCAGTGTGTTAGTCACTCTCAGAAGCCTTCTGTCCTCTTCTCACCCTGCAGAGCAATCCCATAGGAGTGTCCTCTGGTTCTTACTCTTTCTCTTCTTCTACCTGACTCCCACTCATTCTCCACATCTCTGTTTCCTCCCTGAGTGAACTGTCCTGTGCCCAGTGAGTTTTTCACCCATGGAGTGGTTTTTCATGGCTCTAAAGATAAAGTTCAAAATCCTAAATGTGGCCTGGCCCTGCCTAACTAGCTCAGACAGAGACTTGCTTATGAGCAACACAGACTGACACTTGCTAACAGGTGAAAAGGGAGGTTATCAGGAGGGTTCTTAGGGGTCTATAGAGGCAACAAGAAACAGAAGGACCAGACTTAGAAACCAGTAATTGCCAAGGGAGCCGCTGGTCATCACAGATTGCAGCAGAAGTCAGGACGGAAGCATGGGCGGGCCTGCTTGGGCCCCTGCATCATTGCACAGCTCTCTCAAGATACAAATCCCAGAATCGCTTGACAACTTGTTGAGCCCAACTCATGTGCCAGCTTCCTGTCGACCCAGGACGAGGTGAGAAGAACTGTGGTTGCCTTGGGTTTTCTAGTGATAGGCAGGAGATTCTCACCAAGACTCCACCTATCAGGGATTTCCCAAAAGGGAGAATACAAAGAGGAGCTTGGTTGTCAGAGAACCCCAAATCAGTGAGTGTCTACTATGCCATCGGTCCCACCTGAAAAAATGCAAATGTTTGGGGAAAAAACTCAAAGGCTTTCTTGAAATTAATGGACCAGATGCCTTTCTGTTCTTTGCTCCCCTCCCCTCCCCTCCTCTTCTCTCCTCGCTGTCTGCTCTTTCTGTCCTGTCTCCTACTTTTACTGGCAGTGATGCTCCAGCGTGCAGTGTCAGGAGAGCCCTAGATGAACTTGCAGGAAGAAATGGAAAATGGGAAAGGAAAGGCAAGTGAAATGAGATGTATCCGTGGCAGTGGATGAATTAAAACTACCAGGAGTTTATGTTCTTGTCTTAGCATTGACTTGAAAGTTTTCTCTCAATTCCACAGCACACAGGCCCTTGGAGTTTGAGGGTGCTTTTAACACTTAACCTGGAAATTTCCCTACAGATATTTCTCTGTAAGAAAATAATACCCCCCAAAAATTGGGGAGAAGGTTTATACAGAAAAATGCCCATTTCAGCTTTATTTATAACAGCCTTCAAATTGGAAACAATCTAAATGGGAGGAATATCTCTATGGTATGCTCACTTTATGGTATATTATGCTTACAAAGCATTTAAAACTTGGAAAATGTTTATTAAAAAGTAAAATGTAAAAGTCAGTGCATAAAATGTTGCATAAAATCTAATCACAATTATATAGAGTAAGTTAAAAGAATAAAAACCTACCAAGTAAGAAAACACAGAAGTTAGACATACAACATTATTACAGGGATTGCTTTTAGAAGATTGGATTCTTGGTGATTGATTTAAAAATATTTTTGTTTGCCGCCTTTTGCATTTATTTAATTTCCAAAACGTTCACTTTGAGCATGCTAAAAGAAAATGCATGTATTTCTTTACACTAAAATAAAATAAAATTTTGTTAGTAATAGACCCAGTGCTTCCAGTTTGAGTGGGATCTTCTGAGGTGGCCACTCTCTTGCTGAAGTCACCGTAGTGTCCCTGTAACCAAATCTGGTAGGCATGCTCTGCCCTCATTTAACTCAACCCTCCAGCAGCATTTAATGTGGTTAATCAGTCTTTCCTGACCTTCTGTCTACCATTTTCTCCTGGAAATCCACTTGCCTCTTTTGCTGCCCTTGACTCTTTTGTCTTTTCTCAGTTCTCCTTGTTTATTCCTCCACCTGTGCTAAAACTCTAAATGTTACACTCCCCTCCAGGTTACACTTTCTTTTGTAACCAAAAGGATCCCATCCACTCCCCTTTATGACACCTTCTTGGTTTGTGGGTCTGGCTCTCCCTCTCTTGTGATTGCCAGTCTAACTGCTTCCTTGAAATCCCTGTTTGAATATCACATAGATTTTTCAAACTTATGTCCAAAATGGGACTCTTTATTTACCACTCTATGACACAGAGTCGTCCATGGAATGAAGGTCCATGTGTCAGTTGATAGAGTCAACATTTGTACAATGTAATTTCCTTATCTTTTAAATTTAAAAATGAATTTCACTGGTAATCACCAAGACCTGAAAACAATCTAAATGTCCTTTAACTGATAAATGGACAAACAGGCATATTCATATACTAGAATGCTACGGGGCCATAAAAAATAACAAATTACAGATATGTGCAACAACATGAATGAATCTAAAATGCATTATACATTATGCTAAATTAATGAAGCTAGACTTTCACTTACCTGACATTCTGGAAAAGGCAAAGCTGTAAGGATAGAGAACCAACAGTGGTTGCCAGGGGTTCAGGGCACGTGGAGATGGAGGATTCGAATACAAGGGGACAACAGTTTTGTGTTGTTGAAATTGCTCTGTATCCGGATTGTGATGGTGGTTATCCAGATCTCATAAAACTATATATCAAGAAAGTATATTTTAATGTACATAAACCAAAAATAAATTTATGGAAATCATTTATTGTTTGCAATGCCTGCTCTCCACTCTTGAGCCGTGCCAAGGAGATACAGCTTAACCAAAGCTAGGCGTGATGAGTGATGTCACATGATGGCACTTGTGACAGCAAATTTGTGGCCCTTCCTCCCTTACCATCCTTCCAACCATGTTGCTGTGATTACATGCAGACTGCTTCGTGTGTATATTTTCATCCTCCCTCTTTGATCACTTACCCTTTTCTGAGCTGTTTTCTCCTCCCCTGTAAATAAACCATGACCTGTAATACACAAGAGGGACAGGGAGCATAAAAATTTGCATACTGTAATTAAACTGCTGTATCACGAGCTTTATTTCTTTGGCTATGTTGGATAGGAAACAAAAGTACACCTCTGATTGAGAGTTTGGAGTGTTATCCCTGGGAACTGGAACGAGTAAAATAGGGCAGGAAGGCTTGCGTGCCTTACAACCTTAATGCAGTCCTGTGCTACACTGTGTAAGGGCAGAGCACCTGACGTCATGGTCTCTCCTGGACCGGCCTTTATCTCAGGGAAGCGGGGCCTTTCCAGTTGGATCTCTTCCAGACAGTTGTGCAAGAAAAGATGAGAGCCTGGCCCATAGGTGAATGGTTGCTTCTCATCCATGGAATTCATTTCTGTATCTGAAATGTTGCATAATCTGGTGGATAGAGCACTAAACTGAAAATCCAGGATGTACAGACTTTGGCAGAACTTGCTGCCTGCAAGGTGATCATCTTAACAGCTTAATGGCTGTATTAACTCAATCATTACCATGGTTGGTGATTTGTAATAAAAATTCAGACAATTTATACATGGCTTACATTTATAAAGTGCTTTCACATATTTTAACCTTTTTAATCTTCAAGTTCAGATGGGGAAATAATGGCTGAGTCAGGTCCAGTATTCTATTTGTAATAGGACAGCTACCTTGTCTCTCCCTCCATATTTATCCTGTGAAGATCCTTTAGTTAACAGAACATATTTGATCTTGACCTTATTCATTCTTGAATCACAAAATTTGAGACATGATCTTTTCTTTTTTAGTTTTTTTTTAAACATAGATGAGTTAAGTGAGGTCAGAGAGGGGAAGAGAGTGGGTAAATGTCACTCAGCCTGTAAATTGCATCTTAACTAAATTAGGCCTTAAGCTGGTGAAGTACAACTCTATAGGATCTGAATGTGTTGATATTCCTGACATGTATATAAGGGGCTGAATTGCTTCATAGATAGACTGACAGTTGAGGGAGAGTAAATAGAGGCAATTTATGAGGTGCTTTGAATTCTTTAGGGTCAATAAAGTGATTATAAAGTCACGTCAGTCAAAAAGACATAAAAAGAAAGTAAAAATAAAAGGAGACACAGTTGCAGTTTGGGTGATGAGTTAAAATCTAAGTTAGGCATATTGAAGTGGAAAATATTAAAATGATTTATTAAAACTAAAGCTAAGTGAGAAATGTAATTGTGAAATTCATGGCCTTAAATGAAATAGATTTTGCTTTTAGTTCTATCCCCAGAGTGGCCTAGCAGTGGTGTCTTTCTCTGACACAGCACTCATGGACATTGAGGAGCTGCATGTTACTCTCTGATGCTAGTGAGTTCTTGAGCTAAGGAGAATCAAGTCTCTTCAGAGGTCCATTAATTCCATGTCTTGGGATGGAGGAAAATTTGGACAGATTTTGGGCTACAGCGGCTGCCAGAAAACAAGAAACCTTATAAAAATGTGTAGGACCATACTGAAAGGACAAAGGAGATAGGTTAAAAAGACTCCCACTGGCCATGTTGTGACAATAGCTAGTTGGAATGGATTGAGTCTATAATAAAGACATGGCATTCAAAGAGGAAATGAGTTTATTAAAATGTATAAGATGATAATTATTCTATAAAGGAAGGGTGCATGCAAATTTTCAATTAACTACAATTAGTTGGGAACTATTGACATTCATGATGTTCTGTTTTTCCAAGTACACATGTATATGTATTCTAATAATACGTATTTTTTCCTTTTTTTCTCTTTTTATTTCAAAATATTAAGGGGGTACAAATGTTTTTGATACATGGCTTGAGTCAGGGCTATAAATGTGCCCATCACCTAAATAGTGCTCATTGTACCCATTAGGTGGATTTTTGCTTGATTTCCAATGACTTTTACTTCCCTCGGTGCCCTTGTGTGCCCATCAGTTAGTTCCAATTTATTAGAGAGTACATGTGGTGTTTGTTTTTCTATTCTTGAGATACTTTGCTTAAGAAAATGGTCTTCAGTTCCTTCCAAATTGCTGCAAAAGGCATTAATTCATCCTTTTAAGTTGAGTAGCACTCCATGGTATACATGTGCCACATTTTGTTAATCCACTCATGAACTGATGGGCACTTGGATTGATTCCACATCTTTGCAATTGTGAATTGTGCTGCAATAAACATTCGAATGCAGGTGTCTTTTTGATAAAATGACATCTTTTCCTTTGGGTAGATATTCAGTAGTGGGATTGCTGGATTGAATGGTAGGCCTACTTTTAGTTCTTTGAGAAATCTCCATAGTGTTTTCCATAAGGGTTGTACTAATTTGCAGTCCCACCAACAGCGTATAACCATTCCTTTCTGTCTGCATCCATGCCAAGATCTATTGTTTTTGGACTTTTTAACAATCCCATGACACAGATGTAATGAAGGAAGAAAACAGAGACACCAGGTTGCAGGAAAAAGCACAGCTATAGACATTCTTCATTGACACAATGAGTCAACCCTGATTCTAAGAGGAACCTAGGTAAGAAATACCTGCTAGGGTTTAACTCACTATAGAAGTCTCAACTGGGTTCCTTGGTCTGACCAATGATCAATTGATTGATAACTCAACAATCTGAATGGATTTGCAATAACATTTTCCTTTGATATTTAATAGGTCACTGTAATCTGGAAAGATGCTTTAAAATCTATTAGATTCCATAAATAATGAAGAAACTGGTTAAGCCTATAAGATCAACAATTTTTCATAGGTCGTATACAAATATAACAATATAGTTTATAGTTATTGTGATAATTTGTGAATATCTTGTCTGTTTTAGAGCATTTATGGAAATGTAGCTCTCTTAGTCTGTCCAGGTTGCTATAACAAAAAGACTATAAACCGAATGACTTACAAACAACGAAAATTTATTTCTTACCATTGTGGAGGCTGGAAAGTCCAAGATCAAGAATCAGGCAGATTTGGTGTCTCACGAGGCTCATTTCCTCATAGACGGGAACTTCCTGCTGTGTCCTCACACGGTGGGAGGGGCAAGACAGCTCTCTGGGGCCTCATTTATAAGAGCACTGACCCCATTCTTAAGGGCTCCACCTTCATGATCTAATGACCTCCCGAAGGCCCCACCTCCTAATACTATCGCTTTGGGGGTTAGGTTTCAGTGCATGAATTTTGGAGGGACACAAATGTTAAGAGCATAGCAGTGGCATATTAGGCTTGTGCTTTTATTGAGACGTATAGAGAATTTGACCAAGGTTTGAAATTAACTTTTATGTGCGTTAGATAATTTGTAAAATTTACACTTTGATTTATTGTGTAAGTTTATGTTGAAATGATTAGAGAATTTTCACTTAATATATTTATAAGTATAATAACTTTGAACATTAAAGAAAGAACAAGTGATGCATTTGATTTTCTATACACGTAGAAACCTTTTCAGAACTAAACCTCCTAATAAGAGTCCAAAGGTAGTTTGGGGTAGGAAGTAGGCCTGAAGGCACAGTTTTCCACACAGAGGGGTAGGTGGTGCACATTCACGGCCCCACATTCGGCCCTGCCCTGCTTACCTCCCAGGACTCCTGTCTGTTAATTCCACGTAAAACAGGGAGGCGAAATTTCATTCACATATATATTTCAGTAACTTTACTCTTTTGCAAGATGAAGATCCTTGATGGCAAATAAGTAGTGATTCTGTGTCATTGGGAAATACTGTGGCTGTTGCTGTACTTCTTAAAGAGGTAGGGATTATGGATAATAATTTACCACCAAAGTGGTTTCCATCAAAATAGTCCTCATAAACACTGAACTTCACTGGCCCTGTTTGTGCTCCAGGTTTCCCATGTCCTTGCCTTTATTCTTGCTGATATTCCCTCCTGCAACACTCTCCACCCATGTTTTCTCAGAGATGAACAGTGCCTGGGTCCACACCCAAAGAAGACATTTGTAATGCAACCATGGCGTTTCCCGGGCCCAGAGCTCACTGGTGATGAGAAAATTGATTCAATAAATACAATTCATTAAAAGGGGTTCATGACTCAAGATATTATTAGAGTATCCCAGTACTATTTGCCTTTGAAAATAGGACGGCATGTTCCCAATTCTTAATCTGAAAGAACTATCTGAGAACTAGACATGACTTCAAATCTACTTTACTAAACAACTTCATATGTTCATGTGACTTGGAGCGTCCTACATACCAGGTCCCTGATTTTAGTGAAGGCATCACTGCTTATGGGAAACTTTACCCACAGAAATCAATGCCTGTAGCCATCATATTTTGAATATCTCCTTTAGTGCTATTTGGCACTTTGCATACATCAATACATGGAATACTCCATCTGACTCATGGTCTACATATTATTTTCCCAAAGATGAAATCAGAAATCTAAAAATACTAATCGTTTCTGGGTTTATCTGAAATTCATATCCTGGTCTTATATACTATAAACCTTGTGACTTTTCACTAAGATACATTATTTCTTTACCCCTTGAATCTTAGTTATCTCATTTGTAAAATAGATACAACGACACCTAGCCATGAGATCCTTGTCAAGTCCAGTGATATGTATATAAAGGGAAGGCACTTGTCTTTCCATGGTGAGACCCCTGCATTGCTGGGCATTTTCAAACTTCCAGGCTACTCTTCTCCTAAAACCTCAGCTTTGAATATATTTGTGTTTATACTTATATATATGTACACATATATACTTATATATACACATATTTATGCTTATATATACATATATACTCATATATATATGTATACTCATCTATGAATACTAGAGGTGAGGGCAGCCCTGTCTCTCAGTCTTAGATGGGTCACATTGTGGATGGGTGGTGACTTGGGTACCCTCTTCCTTTTCAACTTGGCATGGGATCAGGGTCTTGCTTTGTCATTGCTAAGAGTAGAGTTGCCAAGTTAAGCAAATAAAAATATAAAATGGCCAGTTAAATTTAAATTTTAGACAAGCCACAGTTTTCTGTTGTTGTATGCCTTATAAAATATTTGGATGCTACATTTGGGGCATACTTACACACCAAATAATGCATTGTTTATCTGAAATTCAAATGTAACTGGCTTCCTGTATTTTGTCTGGTAACCTTAATCATAAGCCCTGGAACTAGAATTGGCAGTTCTTGCCAGAGTCAGGCCCTTCCTAGGCAAGGAACTGACAAATGAGCAATTAACAGGACAGTACACAGAGCTTGGGGCAGGCGCTGAAGGTCAGTCTCGAAGGTAAAGAAAAGGAAAACACAGGCACAAAGGACAAGATTAAACACCTCTAGCCCCACGGAGGACTTGACCCTCTTTTAAGAGGACATTCTCTTCTCCCTTCCGATATTCACATGAGTTTCCTCTTTCATTTAGGGAAACACGTAAATTTTTTTTTTTTCTGCTAACCTCAAATTTGGGGACTTTCTAGATTGACATCAATTCCACCTTTTTTTTTCCTGTTGTAGGGTCACATGCATTCAAAATACACTTAAGTGTGAAAAAAAAAGTATCTTTATTTTTCTATTTTTTACCTAGTCCTTCTCTGAAGCCCCCACTTCTCCAGATGATGAAGGAGAATCTAAATTTAGCCCAATCTGGCAAATCGAGTTCTATCTAATAACGTCAGTGAACTTTTGGTGGTCATGTGTGTCCTCAGAGTTAAATATTCAGTCTGTCAGATGTTTTCTCCAACATTCCTGTTTCTCTCCAAAAGGGTGCCAGGGTGTGTGGGGCAGAGGGCACATTTACCCATGCAGTGCCACCCGAGTCTGTGTGGGTTCAGCTGATGATCAGTCTGGTGCGCTCCCTGGACTTAAGACTTCTCAAAGGACAACACACACTGCGGCCCCTTTCGTGTCATGACTCTCAGAGTCTGCTGGGCCATCTGCCCACCCAGAAATCTTCCATCCTCTCCTATTTCAATGGAAAACGTCTGGACCCCTGTAACTCTCTCGCAGGTCTTGTTACCTCAGGTCCACTGTCCAGCTTCCTCCCTCCACAGATAGTCCTCCCTCACCTCTGCCCATGCCGAATGTGTCCTTGTGTAGCACCTCTCCTGGGGACAGGTGGCCTCCTGCACCTATGCCTGGAGAAGAATGTCCTCAGTTTCCTCATGTTCTGAATTCCTCAAAGCTTCCTGAATGTTTTTAAAACCTCCGTGCTTGCCCAGTCCGAATCCCAAACTGAGCAGAAAAGAGGACCCCACTCTCTCAGTCCCTCTATTTCTGTCACTGAGCTCTTTTTAAAACTTTGCTGGGGCCAGAAGGGGCACATTTCAACCCTCACTTTGTCATACCCTGAGTTCGCCTCCTCTCAGCTTGACTCCTGGTCTCCATGGAACCTATAGAAACTCAGAAAATTATGTTTCCTTTTAGCAAGACCTGGCATTCACCCTCTCACCTCACTACAGAGAGTCTCCATTGGAACTCGAAGTCGATTGATGATTTTTTTTCCAGGCAGGACTCTGGGGTGATAAACCCCATGCTTCGGCCTTGGAGTTAGAAGCCTGCAAAGGGGCATTACGGAGAGGCAAGTGACCATTCAGCAATCTTCTCACACTCCTGCCTATAGCTCTCCGCAGGGCGGCTAGACGCCTGGCCACTGCCCTCCTCTGGCTGCTCTGTGCTCCAAACTGCTTGCTTGCTTTCTTCAATACCTCCTGCCTGGGGCCTGTGCATTTGTTATTCCTTCTTTCAAGGGTGCCCTTCCTTTTCCTCTTCACTCTGGTGCTTTCTTACCCTTCAGATCTCTATTCCAGTTGCCTCCTCCCAGAAGACCTCCCTGACCACCATCTGCGATTATCTTGGAGATTTCTCCCTTAGCCTTAGCTTTTTGCCCATTTCCCGTCATCTGTAATGCAAGTCCCATGACATCAGCAATTAATCTGTTTGGTTCATTTTTGCATCTTATGGACTGTATGTTTAGGTGCCCCCAAATGTCAGTTCATATACTGAAGCCCTAGCCCTCAATGGGACAGTATTAGAAGGTGGGGTTTTGAGAGGTAATTAGATCACATGGGCCAGGCCCTCATCCTGGGGTTAGTGCCCTTGTAAGAAGAGACATTTGAGAGCTTCCTTTCTCCTCTTCTCTCTCCTTCTCTCTCTCTCTCTCTTGCTTTTGCTCTGTCTCTGCCACGTGAAGACACAATGGGAGACAGCTGCCAGCAAACCAGGAAGAGGGTCTCACCAGAGCTCTACCATGCAGCACTCTTACCTTGCACTTCCAGCTTCTGGAAGTGTGAAATATAAATTTCTGTTGTTTAAGCTACCCAGTCTGTGGTATTTTTATTATGCAGACCAGACTGCCTAGGACATGCCTTCAGTGCCTAGTGACTGGCAGGCGCTCAATAAATATTTGCCAAAAAATGATGGTTACCCCATTTATCTACTCCCACATTCGTAAATGATAGGTCAACTGTCACCATTATTGTATTGTAGCTGTCGTGAATTGGGCCCTTACTATGTGCCGGCACTATATGCAGTCCCTTATTTATATTGTTTCTAACTTTTCAAATGTCCTGTTACATTGCACAGATAGAGAAAGCAGGGCTCCCGGGAGTTAATTTTGCCCAAAGTCACTGAGTTTAAATGTTAATAAGCAGGAGAGCTCAGAATAGACACAGATACTTCAAACCATGAGGTTTTCTGTTATACTACACTGCCTTTCAAATAACAAAAAATACTTTTGTTTTACAAAATGCTTTGGTTTATTTTGGGAAATGTAAGGTGAATTGGAAAGAGGACCATTAACATTTTGGTCTGGACAGTTCCTCCCTATAGGTGTTGCTCTGTGCACCGCAGGACATTTCATAGTGTCTCTGGCCCCCACCCACCAGCTGCCAGTAGTGTGAACCGCCCCTCCCCTAACTGCGACAACTCCGAGTCTGCAAACATTGCCAAGCGTCTCCTGGAGGCCAAATTACTTCTTCTGATAGAGAACCAGTGGTTTAAACTGATACTTATTTGTGTGATCATGGCCAGTTCAATTATTTCTCGGAGCTCAGTCCCCTCCACTGCAGAGCAGGAATCACAGCATTTGTCACCTACACTGCAAACCTTATCAGGCCATTGTGTAGTTCTGGTGTCACTAAGGGGAATCACAAGTATTGGGAGCCTATAACACGTAAAGTGTCACTCCCAAATCCGTGTTTTCTTGCTCAGTCCACCCCACAACCCTATGAAGTCCCATTATCTCTATTTTACGTATGAAGAAAGCGAGGCTCGGAGAAGTAAAGTAACATGCTTAAGTTCACAAATTCAGCAGGCATGAGAGAACAGAGTCAAATTTCATAACAAGTGCACTGAAAAAAAACGTGAAGGTGTTTGGTCAACTCTAACCTATGGTGTATCTGGAAAATATGACACGTTGTTCCACTTGGTTATTTGGTCAGTATTTTCACTTTGCAATATGACAAACACCAACAAAATTATTGTATATATGCATCTCTTCCTCAGCCAGGCAAAGTGGAAAAGAAACTTGGAATATTAGTGTATGCCCTGAGCTGTAAAAATTGTGTGGATATTCCTTAATTTCCTTTATGACTATGAAAATGAACACTCTATCGTCACAGAAAGGAAACAATCCATAGACATAATAAAAGAACACTGATACACCACTTGAAAAATATAACATTTTATTCTCCTGACAGAACAAGGCAATGCCCTACTCTGGAATCTATCAAATTAGTATAATTTCATGGAGCATCAATACTTCCAGCTTTTAGTTTTTAACTGTTTTTTTAACGGTTTTCAGTAATTTCACTGTTGTCATCATTTTTGAAATAAAATGTACTTGTTGTTGTCTGCAGGGATTAAACAGGAAAAAGTGGTATTGTTTTGGGGAGAGAGAGAGAGAGAGAGAGAGAGAGAGAGTGTTATTATTGGGTGAGAGGGAAGAAGCAAGACAGTATGAAACCATTCCAAGAAGTTACAGGTGCGCAAGCCAGAAGACTTCCTTTTGCTCTACAGGAGGAAATAGTGAGTTTTACCTGCATTGAGTCAGCTGAGTACTTGTGAATAATTTTGGAGCTGAGGCCCTGTAGTCTTCCTAAAGCTGCAGATTCAGCTGTGGTCCCACCCCTGGCCTCCCCACCTGCCCTAGCACACTAGGTGGCATCCAGAGTGTCACTGTGGTGGCCTTCAGGGGCATGTTTCCAGGCCCACCACTTCTTCACAGAAAGGGGCTAACATAGACCAGGGAAACACAAGTCTGCCTTTTCAAAGGAATGTGGGTACTTTTTCACTTCTGTGAGTTGTATCGTCAGCTTTCCTGGTTCTCTGGGGAGAACTATCTATCTTCTATAGAGAGTAGAACTCTTCTCTTCTACAGAGAGAACTATATCTTCTATAGAGAGAAATATATAAAAATCTCTATATATAGACAGATGGATAATCCTTATATATATAATCTCTTTATATATGTATAAACCTCTCTACATATATAGATAGAGAGCTGGATAATCTTTGTACATATATAAGACCTATCTCTCTGCATACATACACACACACACATGCACACACATAAATCTCCCATTGACTTTCCTTCCCTGCAGGACCCTGACTACTACAGCTCCTCTCCTGTATCTGGAAGCTGACTGCCTGCCTCTCTGCTGTCCATGACACAGCAGCTAGGAGCAACTTGAGCATTAGGAGGCTTTATCATTTTACATCAGAAAGAAAATGTTCCCATCCAGGATTTCAGTTAAGCCTCGTGTGCAATCTTTTAGTAAGCCAGGACAGAGGTAAATGTTGCTAGTTATTTCTTAACTGGAAGAACACAGGAGCCAGGAGAGACAGTGGTAAGCTACTGTCCCCCAAATCAGTTTCTCGAAGAGGGAAGTGAGGCTCAGGGAGGTACATGTGGCTGCCTTAGTAGATTCATGGGCTCCAGTAGCAGCGCCCTAAGGAGACGCCAGACCTCCTGTAATCACTTAGCACCAGGGGCCTCAGGCAGCAACAGGTCCATGATGAAGGGGTGGAGACATGCCAGAACCTTCAGTTTTCAGGGCTTATTTTTTAATGTGATTGTTTTTCTCTCCTCCTGGGCCAAATCACTGGGCCCTTACATTCACTGTGATCAGTTTAGCCAGATACAGCAATTGCATACCCTAGAGTAGAAACTGAAACGGTACCCAAGACTGAGATTTAGTTCTTCCTCTGCTACTAATTAGCTTTGCAATTTAGGCAAGTGATCTTCCCTTTCTGGGCCTGTGTTTCTCTTTGTTGTTGTTGACAATACAAAGGTATTGAGCCTGGTCAATAGTCTTCTTCAAACTTTTTTTGTTATTTTTTTTGAGCAGTGAGATCTATTCCTCAAGTGAAATGTAACCTGGAACTGCACTATTTGGGATGAACACAAGCAAGCGGCTCCGTTGGCGGGTTGGCTGAGCAGAGGGCAGGGAAATGAGCCAGGTGGGCTTTCCTCCCCCAGAATAGAGCCCTCTCCTCTAGGCGACAGGCCTCAGGCTCTTTCCCAGGTTCCTGTGGTATCACCAAAAAGAGAGAGGAAATTCCTAGGTATTTTATCTCCAAGGGTCTCTACTATTCTGTGAGACTACTCTGCGAGTCAAAGGACACCATGTAAGGAAAGACACTGAGTGAAACCAAAAGCATATTGTTTGGTTACTATGATGGTTATAATCTTTGCAGGTGGCTAAAGGGCCCTTGTTTCTGGCCTACAAAGCACTCGGGCTGTTGGCTTTGCAAGGCGTTGGCAAGAACAACACTCAAGGCACAGCTTCAGGAAGGTAGCTTTGTTTTCTCCTGCAGAAACAAGGGACTGAAAAAGTGTTGATCAATTCAGGGAAGGAGAGAGAAAGAGAGAAAGAAAAAGAGAGGAGGGAGAGAGAGAGAGAACTGAGTGGCTTTTCTTGATAAAGCATTTCCTCTCGTCTAAAAGCTAAATGCAGAAGCCAGGGAGTGCAGGAATCCCCATGGCTGTGGCTAGTCACCCTGCTGCCACCCTCCAATTCTTCTCACCGCCAGGTCAGTCAAGGAAAGGCTTGCTGAAGCTTGCTCTCACACTCCGGTGACCCGGAAGGATGACAGAGAGGCTACCTTCCTAGAAGAGCTCATTGTACTGGGCTCCTTAGAATTGCAGGAGAGAATCCATTCCTGCGGTCATTCACCCACTCACTCATTCATTCAAGAACAGCATAGACTCTGCGCGATAGAGAACACACGCATATTCCCTCTCCACATTCATCAGTTAGTGAATTTCCTATGTACCCAGTCTTTAGAACTTAGGAATGAGTGAGGTCTCACAGGCTATTCCATCTCTGAAAATCAGTTAAGGCAACCATCACGTCCCCTCTGAGAAGTCATTCTTAACCTCCTAGTCTGGATTAGATGCCCCTACTATGTGCTACATAGAAGTTAAGCTTAGTAGTATGAGTCACATTCACTTCAATGTAAGTTCTGGGAGGGCAGGGCCTGTGTCTATTTCCCAGGAGGGCTTAGCACAACAACAGCACCTTTTTCCCTGTTCCCTATTCACTCAGGTATTCGCTAAGGACTGATCGGAAGAATTTAACAGTACTTACCACACCACACTAGGGGATCCAGCTACTTGTCTGTCTCCCTTCTCTACTCTCTCTATGTGCTGCAAACCCCTAAAGGGTGGAGTCTCACCTCCTCCTGCCTGGCTTCGCAGGAACTGTTTCTTCCTGTGGTGAAAGGCAGTGAGCCCTGTCTGAATCCAAACCCATGACCTTGCACTTGCTACGGGCTGCATATCCTGTGTCACTTTCCTTGTTTCTAAAAGTGAAAGTGAAAACACAGTTTCCACATTGACAGCTATGAAAAAGTTTGGAAAGAATGCCAGTGATCTGCCTAGGACAATCGACAGGAAAGGATGGGCACACAGTAATTGCTAGCTATTAATAGAAACTTCAATTTATTTAAACTTCTAAAGCTCATTGAATTGTTGGAAAAGCAGTCTCTCTAGAGAACTTCTGTATTGCTTTTTTCAGATTCACCAATTTTTAACATTTTGCCACACATGCACATTTTATGCTCTCTTTTTCTCCCTATTTCTCTCTCTTTCTAAAGATAGATGTATATTTAGATAGAAATAGTAACAGACATATATACACGTAACATACATATATATGTGTGTGTGTGTAAATTATACATTCTAAAATTATTGTTTTTCTACACCATCTGAAAATAGGTTAGATACATCCTGTCCTTTTATTTTTTAATATTTCAATGTGTTATCCCTAAGAATAAGAATATTCTCTTAAATAACCACAATACCATTACATTTAGGAAATTTAACATTGTTACAATAATTTCACCTAATGCAGCAGTCCCCAACTTTTTTGGCAGCAGGGACTGGTTTTATGGAAGACAATTTTCCCAGGGATGGTGTTGGGGGGAAGCTCAGATGGTGATGTGAGTGATGGGGAGCGGCTGTAAATACAGATGTAGCTTCCCTCACTTGCCGGCTGCTCACCTCCTGCTGTGCAGCCAGGTTCCTAAGCCTCATGGAAGACAATTTTTCCACTGACAGGGTTGGGGTGGTAGGGTTTGATGTGTGGTGGTGGGTGGGGGGAGGTGGAGCTCAGGCAGCGATGCATGGCCGGCCCAGTTCCTAACAGGCCACAGACTGGTTCTGGGCTGCAGCCCAGAGATTGGGGACTGCAGACCTAATGTACATTCTAACATGCCATATTTGTCAATTGTCCTAATAATATGTAAGCACTCCCCCCTCCAGTACAGGATGCCATCCATTTAGTAGTCATGTCCATTGAATCTCCTGTAAGCTGAAAGATTCCTCAGTCTTTTATGACATTGACCTTTTTAATAAACACAGGCCTATTGTGGAATATCTTCAATGTGGGTTTGTCTGATGTTTCTTTCTGATTCAGGTTATGCATCTAAGCAGATATACTCGTAAGTGATGATGTTCCCTTCTCCATGCATCACATCCAGAAGCATGGGATGTTCCTCATCACTAATGTTTATTTTGATCACACTGTCAAAGTGTCATCTCTTCTTGCCACTGTATAGTTACTATTTTTCCTTTTTAAACTAATAAATGATCTGTGGGGAGACTCTTTGGGCCCTGTGAGTATTCCACTTCCCATAGAATTTCCCCCTAGATTTGGCACCCCTGGATGATCCTTGCTAGGATGGTTGTAGCACAGTAATTTCACAAGTTTATCACCACACTTCCACGTTTGTTATAGGCTTTCTACTCTAAGGAGGAACTCTCTCAGAGTAGGCAAAACAATGTGTCTAAAGACATTTATCCTATGATCAGAAAGAAATAAGAGCCTTGTGTGCTGGTGAGAAGTCAGGATGGAGATAGAGGTTTGTGTGTTAACCTTAGAGTAGCCCTGAGAACAGCTGGGGACAAATTGGACACTAAAGCCAGGGAAGTGAGAGACCTTCAGTATAAGGGAGCGGAAGGAAGATGGATTACAGAGACTCCTTGGTGTAGAAAGAGTCCAGGCACTGGGTGCATGTCCCACTGGGGCCACATTCTAAATGGCTGACTAGGAAAGTTGCTCTACCTTTGAATCTGTTTTTTCTTCCATAACATTGTGACAGTCTTATCAATATCATAGCATTTTCCTGTGTCTTAAATTGATACTGGATGTAAAGTGCTGAGCACAATGTTTAACATCATGTAAGTGCTCATAAAATGCCTCCCTTCCCTTCTTCCTATCCCTTTGTGGTGTTCAGATATCGCCATGGAAACTCACCTCTCTGCATTCATTGAGGCCCCTTTAAAAATTTCACAATTACTTTAAAAGCTCATTTTTTTCAAATCTGAAATGAGAAATTCTAAAGGTAATAATATACTATATTTTCTGCTAAAAGTAAATTAAATACAGGGTCAAAGCTGCTTGTGAACTCAACTAGGAAGTCTCAGAGACACTTTTATTGCAAAATTGTTTTCATTATTTTTGGTACATTAAATATAACAAAACTAATTATTTTCCATGATGATAAGGATATCCCCATTTTATTATTATAACTAAAATACAATAATTATAATTGCTACTTTTAAAATTGGATACCTAGTATTTGGTAGGAATTTCATTACGTGCTTTGCAGTCATTACTTATATTCCTCCCAACTGACTTATGTCAACATTCTCTCCACTTTATAGATGAAGATACTCAAGTTCAGAGCATCTGTGGGACCTGCCACCAAAGGTCTTACTACTGGAAGATGGCAAGCCAGATAGTAAATGTACTCTGTCTCCAAAGCAGGTATACTTTGTATTCCAGCTGACTTCTTGACAGTGATTTCAATGTGATGAAAATTCCATGTTTTTCACGTGCTTCTGCACTTGACTTAGCATACAACCAAACGTAATCAATCACGTTATTAAGGCAGAGATGGTTATTGCTCACCACATATTCCACGTTTCCCTTTCACTTCCCAATCTTCCTTGCAGTTAAGTTGAGGCCAACTTAACTCCTGGTTAAAGAATTATAAGCATAGTGACATGTGTTATTTCCATGCTGAGACAATTGCAGGGTGGTTCTCTTCTTTCCTGTCTCTCTCCCCATGCTGAAGTGAGCGGAGAAGTAACATGTTAAGGGGTATATTTTACATAAAGATAGCTTGGATCCCTGAGTCACTGGATGGAGGAGCATCCCGGGATCCTAGGCAAACTGCATTACACTTTGTGTGTGGAAGAAATCAACTTCTGTTGTGCTAAGGCACCATGATTATAAACTTTGTTACTGCAGGACAACCTAGCCTGCCCTGAGTAATACAACAGTGAATCCTTTTTGGTGACCAGTTATCATGGGAGGTGTAAGAACCTCATTATTCTGGATGTCAAGGAGGCTAGATGCCTCCCCTTACTATTACATTATCAAAGTGAAAATCGAATGACATGACCCCTATTCCTATTTTTAGGCAAATCAAACATAGGCTTTGTTTGTTGTTCATTTGTTTTGAAAGGGGAGAAGGATAAAAATAAAAATGAACTTCTTCCTTTTCTTTATTGAGATTTAGGTAAAGGTGAATGAACAAATTTTCTTCTCCAAACCAAGAGGGTAAAGGAAGAATAATCCCCACAAAGAGGTGGTTGTATATTCAGGAAGACATGTTTTAAATAATGTTCCCACAAAATGCATCTGCACACATCAGAATCTAAAGGAAAGAAATCACAACTAATAAGATTCAGCCTGATTAGAGAAAATGATTTTTTAAATCCCTGTGGGTTTTCACTTTTGTACCGGAAGGCTAGGCTTTGTCTGAATTTTATTAATAAGTGAGCGATGCCAAGATAACTAAGGCTGATAAAGAAGAAATACAATTTTTCTGGATTCAGCTACAAACATCACATGTTTTGAAAGATTACTATAAGTGACTCAAATTTGTGCAATTCTTTTATAAAGCAAGTTTTTGTTGGACTATATAATATTTTTCAATTTCCCTGGATGAGAATTGGCAAAGGAGGTTAATTAAAAGTCAACTGAAGACTACTTAGCACTTAAACATGTAATTTCTTGAGCTTCAAACTTGAATAGCTCAAACGATGATAAAAAAATAGCTGACTATTATGATTCATGACTTTCCTCTTTAAACATATTTTTTATTTCCTTCGCTTGATTTAAAATCTTACACAAAAAGTTTGCAGAATCCTAGATGTTTAAGAACCACGTCCTCATTTGAATGAATGGAAGAATGAATGAATATATATATAAGCAGAGAATTAGCAGGGTGCAAGAGTCTCTTCCGATCCCCAGAACACTAATTTCAGGCTTCTACAATCTGTCTTTAATTATGTCATCCCCCTTGCCTCTGTGCCCTACCCTGCCTCCTTCCCTCTCCCTATGTTGGCTTATACAGCTGTTGCACACCTATCAGAATACTATCAATTATTCATGACTCAGTTCAAACTGTTCATGCTCTGAGATGCCCTTTCTGACTCTAATGGCATCTCCATCTCTTGATTTCCTATTATAATCTTTGGGAAATTCACTCATCAGTTCAGGAAGTTTGCATTGTTACTGTGTTATTAATTTTCTTTTCATGCTTGTATGCTGCTATGGACTTAATGCTTGAGCTTCTTCCAAGTTTATATAACTATAAATCCCCAATGTCATGGTGTTTGGAGGTGGAGCCTTTGAGGGGTAATTAGGTCATGAGGGTAGAGCCCTCATGAATGGGATTAGTGCCCTTGTAAGGGGATGAAAAGACCAGAAATCTCTTTCTTTGCCATGCCCTCATGACAACGAGAAGATGACCATCTGTAAACCAGAAAGAGGGTCCTCACCAAGAAGCCTGATAAAGAGCTTCCTTGATAAAGTGGAAGCTCTTGGCTTTGTACACTGACCTTGTTGGCACCCTGATCTTGGAACTCCAGCCTCATGAACTGTGCTAAATAAATGTCTATTGTTTAAGATGCCTCACCTATAGTATTCTGTTATAGCAGCCTAAACTGACTCAGATATATGTCTTATTTCTTCTTTCATATTGTAAATTTCCTAGGATTAGGGAGGCTACTCAATGCCTTGTAGAGCATCCCTGGCTTGCCTGGATTGGGCTTGGTAGTGGAAGGAAGTGTCAAGTTTTCCATAATGTGACTGTTTCAGAATCTATGTTCAGTTCTATCTCCAATAGCAACTTCCTCTAGGGAAGAATAAGCATATACTCCAGCCCAGAAACAAGGTCAGTGTACAAAGCCAAGGCCAGCTGTGGAACTGAGTGGAATTGAATGAGGCAGAGAGTTGTGGAGCCTCGAAGATAGTGGTGGTTTTAAAAGGGTTTTTTCTTTTTTGGTATTGTCAAAAACTAAACATTTCTGTATTAGTATTTAAAGTTAACTTTGAACATTTATTAAAAACAGATTAGGGATTTTATGCAATTACGAGTAGGACTCTGAGAAACTGTACTCATCTTGGATAAGCTGTTCATGCACCACAGCAGGTAAGTCTTGTTTTGCCTTCAAGAACACCTATCAGACCTTTTTCTATTATTATTTTGAGACAGGTTCTCGCTCCATTGCTGAGGCTGGAGTGCAGTGGCATGATCATGGCTCACGACAGCCTCCAGCTCGTGGGCTGTGGTGATGCTCCCCTCCTCAGCCTCGTGAGCTGCTAGGACTACAGGTGCATGCCACCATACCCAGATTTTTTTTTAATTTTTTGTAGAGATAGGGTCTGGCTATGTTGCTCAGGCTGGTCCCAAACTCCTGGATTCAAGCAGTCCTCCCACCTCCACCTCCCAAAGTACTGGGATTACAGGTGTGAGCCATTGTGCCCAGCCCAGAACTTTTAAGACTTGAGGCTTCATGTTCTTTCTAGACTCCAAGCCATTTTACGTATTTCTCATCTGCCTGGAACCATCTTTCTCTTTGCCAGGATAACTTCTTTGCCAGTTTTCTTAAAAACAAAAAAATCTTTACTATGATCACTTCACTCATCTTCTCAAATATCACCTCTGCTGAGAAGCCAAAGGGAGATCTTCTCCCATCTTTCTTCCCTGCTTCAAGCTATGTTAGTTGTTTCTGTCATATGCACCTTGTACTTTCCCTATTCTATCACTTTCCTATTGTAATTACTTGTTTAGTTATCCCTCTTCCCTGATGAAATGGAAGCTTTATGAAGGCAGCAACCAAGCCTATCTTGTTAGCTGCTGAATCCCCCTTTCCCAGCACGTTGCTTTGACATAGTAGGCACTCCAAAAACATCTGCTGAAAAACATAGATGCAATGTCTAGTCTTAGGCAATGAGAGAAGAGAAATTGGAATATACCAAACCAGAGTCTTGCCTTTCAGTTATACCTGGCTAAAAATTTTCACATTATTGAGGAAGAGATTTACATTGACACTGGAAACCTACTGTGCAGTATTTATAGCACAATGCATTTATTGGGAATATGGTAAACGATTTGAGTTCTCATTTCATGGATTAATTGTAGTCATTTTCACCTACATGGGTTGTGTGATCCTGTAGTTTTCTACTTAGAATCTAAACAAATTCTTTTCTGGAGATATGTCTTGATTATGTGGCCCCATCTGATCATTGCTGTCAAGTTCTCTCCCCAGAATGGAAACTACTGTTTAAACATCCACCTTACATAAGGCAGCCATGACTAAGAATCATTAATATTGTTAACACAAGCTCATGGTGTGTGAGACTTATTATGTGCTGGGCACTGTGTTAAGTAATTTGCATCAATAATCAGAGAGTCACACCCCTTATACAAGGTTGGCATTCTTATTATCCTAATGCATTAATTTATGCACCTGACATTTATTAGGTTCATGCCAGGAGCAAGATATGGAGCTCAGCATGAGGGATACAATAGGGAATAAAATAAGTGTAAATTCTCCTGGAAATTACATTTTCATAGAGGAGAGGAGAGAAATGAGACAAAAACTGAAAATATCCATTATGTTAGATGTTAAGAATGTTATAAACAAATACAGCAGAGAAGAGACAAGGGAGTGTGAGGGGATACATTTTGCATAGAAAGCTCAGGGAAAGTGTCTTAGTCTGTTTGGGCTGCTATAACAAAATGAAATAGATTGGAAGACTTATACACAATAGGAATTTATTTCTCACCGTTCTGGAAGCTGGCAAGTCCAAGATCAAGATGCTGACAGATTCAGTGTCAGATGAGGACTAACTTTCGAACTCATAGATGGAGCCTTCTTTCTGTGTCCTCACATAGCGGAAGAAACAAAGCAGCAATCTGTGGCCTCTTTTATAAGGGCACCAATCTCATTTATAAGGGCTGCACCTTCATGACCTATTCACCTTCCCAAAAGGCCCCATCTCCTCATACGAACACCTTGGGGATTAAGACTTTAATATAGGCATTTTGGGAGGGGCACAGACATTGAGACCATAGCAGAAGGCCTCACTGATTAAGGTACATGTGAGCAGAATTCTGAAGGAGATACCTTAGGGAAGAACATTGTAAGCAAAGAGAACAGCATGTGCAAAATCCTGATATAGGAGTGTGCTGGAGTATTTGGGGAACAGGAATGAAATCATTGTGGTTAGAATAAAATAAGTGAGTGAACAAAAGGAAACCGTTAAGGAGGGACCAGATCATGTCCGACCTTGTAGGCTATTTTGGTGATTAAGGCTTTATTCTGAGTGACAGGAGATGCTGTTAGAGAATTTTGTGCAGAAAATGACCTGGTTTACATCTTAAAAGGATATTCTGGCTTCTGTGGTTAGAATAGACTGAATGGGTAAAGGGAAGAAACGGGAAGTCTAAATAGGAAGCTGTTGCGATAATCCACGCAAGAGGACATGGTGACTTGAAACAGTGTTTTACTTTTGCATGTGATGAGAATTGCTCAGGTTCAGAGTGTATTTTTAGGTGGAACCCACAGGATTTGCTGATGGATGTCGGTTATAAGAGAATAAGAGAAATCAAGGACGACACCAGAGTTTTTGCCCTGAGCAGCTAGAGACATGAAGTTGCTCTTTACTGAGATGGGACTAATTGAAGGAGGGACAGATTTGTGACAAACGTTTAAGATCAGGACATTGGACTTGGACATGTTAAGTCTGATGTTCCTTGTGGATATCCAATGGAGAGGTTAAGTAGGGGTTGGCTATATGTGTCTGGAGTTCAGAAGACCGTGCAGGGCTAGACACTAATTTGGGAGTATACGACATAGGAATCGTATTAAAACCCTAGAAACCAAGTGCAGTTATCTAAGAAATTAGGGTAGAAAGATTAGAAGCTCAAGGACTGAGACCTGGGGCAGCCCAACATTTAGGTATTGTGTCCATTCAGGGAAGTAAATGCCCGGACAGTGTTAGGAGGGCAAGAGGCTTCAAGGAGCATTTTGTGAAGGATAAAGGGGAGGGAAGGAGGATTGATAGAGTTAGCTTCCAACTATGATGCAGCTCTGACAAAATTTTGGCCAACCCAGGGGAGAGATCTGAAGCAAAGATTGCCCTATAGCAGAGTCCCACATTGGACAAATATGGCCAGGCCCTAGTACTCTTTCCATGCTCTGTCATTGACTAGGGGCTTCTGGCAAAAGCATGGCCTCAGCTTGAACTCTGCAGTAGACCCCAAAGGCGCTGCCACTGAAGGCTGATTGCTAACAGCACCACTTGCAGCTGAACATCAAGTTTTTCCTAAAGGAAAACGTGAGCAGCATACTTTTATGACTGCCACAGATACCACTTTTATCCTTGAGGTTGTTTAAGCACAGAAAGACCACGTAACCAGACTGAAGTCACAAAGCAAGCAAATCAATTTGAACCCTGGCAGCCTGGATATAGATCCCAGCCTCCACTGTTCATGTTTGACAGTGTCAAATAGTGAATTCAATTTTATTTGGCATTGCCCCTAGAACTCACTTAAAGAAGTACTGCTGTTGGCTGGGTATTTGTGTACCAATTCAACACCTCCCCGCCCTCCTTTTTTTTGGCTCTAAAAAGTTCTTGGAATATCTGCCTCTCCTCCTTACCCAACACACCAGGGTCAACCACAAAAATACCACACAGTTGATCCTTGAGCCAAACTAAAAAGTATTCATAGATAACTCAGAAATGTTCCTTCCTCTATGAAGCCTTCTCTGGTTCTCTAATGAAATGTCTTTTTTTTGACCCTTTTAAAGTTTTATAGTATCTCATCCTAATTATCATTGTGACTCTGTACCTTCTATGGTAAGTATGTGCCCCATCTCCCTGTTCCACACCATCAGCTCTTTGTCTTGTGATGGTAGCTTGAGGGACTCAAGCCCTAACGCCTGACCCATCACAGTGTCCTCCCACTACTGTCCAGCCACAGGACTTCATCCATGTGCCTGTTTTCTCAACCCTCAGTGCCTTCTTCATAAGTTGCTCTTTCTCTTGGAATTACTGCTTTTTCTCCAAGATTCAGGTTGGGAGCTCTCTTCTTTGGAAACCTTTTCTTCTTCTACCTGCCACTAATCTCATTTAGATATCTGTCGTCTGTGTTCCTACTCACACTACACTGGTGGTTTTCAAAGATTTTTGATGATGACCTGAAGTAAAAAATGCATTTTACAACCTGACTTTGTGCACAAACCCACACATACACAGCCTCCCGTGCAATCAAAACACAATTGTTTCACCAAACTCTCAAAACTTTATTGCTGCGCAATGCACACTGATATCTTCTGGTCTGTTTTATTCCTTTAAAAAAAAAATGCTGTCTGCAGCCCAGCAAATTGATTTAATGACCTGCCAATGGGTCTCAACATACAGCGTGAAAAACACTGCCCCCTATGGACCTTCATTAATACCCTCTGCTCGCAATACTGACATCATCAGTATACTTGTCTGTTTCCCCCTGGCAGGCAGTAAACTATGAGGATAGGGATCACATTGTGCTCTTATTTTTTCTTCTATTTTAGCATCAGGAAATGTCTGAGGAATGAACCGAGTGTATGCATGCTCGAGGTCTTCATAACTGCCTATTTTGAGTTTCAAAATATAATGAAGTTCCCAGGATGTTAGAATGTTTACATCAGACTTACCGGAAGCTTCTCCTTCACCTCTTGGCTATATACTGCCATGGCACCCTCCCATAATGTATCAGTGGTGCTGTCAGTTCAGCAGCCCTCCTAGTCTGGAAAGTTCTCTTTTTCTATGTTGGCAAGGGAACTATCATGACCCTAGAGAGCTACTTCTCTGACCTTAGGTGATGGCCAAAGGGTGGGCACCCAACAAAAAGGTGAGCCAACTTCTAAATCTGTGACCAAAATGATGGTGAGTGACACTCTCTCCAGGGGTTGGAAGGCATGTTTCCTGCTATGTGGAGTAAGCCTGTCTGTACAAGGGAACAGGGATGATGCAGGGACCTTGTAACTAAGGAGGGGTAGAGATACGGTGTGTGTCCCGGCAGCACTCTTGAGCCCCTGGTTCCATTTTTCTTAAAAACCAACAGATCCCCACATTTCTCCCACTGGGTTATTTGACTGTCAAATACCCCAAGATGTGTCCACAAAGTTCTTCATTTAGTGGAGTTATGGTACTGACAATACCATTGACTTTTACCAATTTGATGTGTCTATCACTGGGAAACAAAAGTCCCAAATCGCACAGGTGACTTGTCAAAAAGTCCCAGACAAGCATGTGGCCGGGTAGACAGTAGCTTGTGGTTATGACTAAGGCTTTTTTCTAGACACCATCACTTCCTCAAATATATCAGGAAGGAGGACATAGAATTTTTTGTTTGGTAATGCAAATGCAAATATTTTTCAAACCAAGAGATACGTCATGATTGTACCAGAAAGGGCAGAAAGAGGCTTTTTTCTTCTTATTTATAAACTGGTAAAGCTTGTGAAAATCATTTCAGTGAATGAGTTCTGGTTTTTTTGCCTTTATTTTTTTTCATCTATAAAATCATTGCAGTCCTAGGTTTTGTTCTGAAGGTTAAATAATATAATGAATGTGAAGTATTTAGTGTGGTTCTTGTCATGAAGTAATCTCTTAAATATAGCTTTTCTTAACTTTCTTTTTCTTGTAAAAATCATGAAATAGCCTTCTAATTTTTAAATTATTCCTCCTTTTAAAAGTTAATGTCATAGAGAAAGGAGAGATTCCCTATGCCCCATTGCTCTTTTTATTTAGCTTTCTAGTCCTTTCTCATTTGCTGAATTGCTAAATCTCCTGATGATTTGAATGTTTGGTTTGGTTAATAAATAGTGACAATAACACCACATCAAATAAATACAGTTTCATTTTTAGATAAGTCCTGAAAATGACTTGCTAATAGCTCAACATGGCACTAAATGACAGACATTTCCCTGGATGGAGCATCCACCACCACTGACCACTACAGCAACTCAACAAAATTGTTTGTCCTTCTTTACCAGACAGATAATGAAGTACCTTGTCTTGCCAGGGTCTGACGCTGATTTGTCAGAGAAAATTGAGTTTCTGAATCTGCCATATTTATAGTGGCCAGAATCTCACAATGGGAGACAGTAGGTTGTGGCTGCAGATATGACTTCTCACTTTAGTGTATTTTTCTGAGGAACTTGAGATTCTACCTCTGAGGCCTGGGGCAGCCTCTATAGCCTAAGCTTATCAGGCTGAGGTTGCTTTGGGGATGGGAGAGTGTCCTGAATTCTAGACAAGCACAGAGCCCTGTCTGTGCTCATAAAAAAGACTGTGGGTGGAAAGTAGTGTGACGTAGTTCCACATCTTTCTCTGGTGTCCACTGAATTCCAACACATGGAAAACCGGTGCATGAGAGGGTATGCAGAGTCAAGACAGAGAAGAGCAAAGGAAATTAAATATGATCTCGACCCTGTTTTTCAATGGGCAGAGGTGGGGCTGGGGGGCCTTGGGGCATGGGGATGAATCACAATCACGTGTGAGGCTTTTGTCAGTTTATCAAAGCCCTAGAATTAATTTGGGTGAGAAAAGCTCTGAGATTATTCTATTTGCAATTAAAAAAAAATCCCTGTGATGATTTTACTATTCCACTCTCACTACCATTCCCAGAAAAATAATACTTTCCCCAGACCGTTTTCTCACTCAAAACTTCCTGGACTGGGCTGGCCAAGAATTCAATTCCACTATTGGAATTGAACTGTGGATTTGGCCCTGAGATTTAGTGCCCTGATCTCTGGATCAGCCCTCTTTTTAATAATATTATCCTAACATTTCTGAGTCCAGAACCCTTCGACACCGCTCCCCAAAATCTCCCTGTGCCCCAGAGAAGACCACATTCTTCCCCTATAATTGGTGCCACTAGCATGGAGTGACTTATATAATGACGGGACTAGAAGACAGCTTTGAGCTCACTCAGTTCATCCAACTCCTACTGCTCCATAGACTACGAAATCAAGGATAAAAGTGAGTTCCTCAAGATGAACAAATGAAAGAAGAAAGCCTAGCATTGAAGTTGACATAATTGAGTCTGTTTTGCATTTGTATGGCCAGCTCCCTTCTTTGTGATGTGATCAATAAGAAAATCACATGCCAGTCTTGCTACACAGATGTCTTCCCATTTTATTATTATCCCAATACCATGCATGTCCAGGATGAGCAAAGAAAGAGAACTTCTTTTCAAGGATCCAATACACAAGTACATATAAGGAATAAGTAAATATACTATGGAAGAATAAATAAATATACTAGGGCAGAGCTACTCAACAATGCATTCAGCTACTGTAGTGCTGTCTATGCAGAATTTACCAAAAAAAATAAATAAATAAAATAACAACAGTGCAAAATAGCAGCGCAAAAAAACCCAACATCAATATGCTGGACATTGTGGGCTTTGCACCCATTCTTTTTTGATAACAGAGTCTCTGTTTTCCTTCTGGACACTTACTTCACCCTTATTCCCATCCACAGGGTCTGAGCACTCTGTGAGTAAAGACTGTGACCCAAGACTGGTGTATTAGTTTTCTTGATGTAGCTGTGACAAATTATCGCTAATTTAGTGATTTACGGTTCTGGGGGTCGGAAGCCCAAAATGGTTTTCACGAGACTAAATTCAAGACATCAGCAGGCAGGACTATTTCTTTTGGAGGCTTCAGGAGGAAAATATGTTTCTTGCCACTTTCAGCCTGTACAGGATTCTGACAACCCTCGGTTTACGGCTACATAACTCCAGTCTCTGAATCCACTGAATGCCTTCTGCACTCCAACTTCCGACCCTCCTGCTTTCCTCTTATAAAGACCCTTATAATTACACTGGGCCCTCCCAGATAATCCATGATAATCCTTCCACCTCAAAATCCATAATGTAATCACATCTGCAAAATCCCTTTTGCCACGTAAGGCAACATATACATAGGTTCTGGGTATTAGGGCATTGACATCTTTGGGCCGCTGGTATTCAGCCTACCACCACCAGCCAATCAAAGCAGCAAATTCCTCCAGCAACAGTCATTGTTTTGCGTAACCTAGGTTAGTCCAATGTGAGGGAAACCTGGGACTTGTGCAGTGGCGGAGAAGAAGAGACTCTCTCTACAAGCCTTGGAGTCCTGGAGAGGTCGGCTGGACCCGGTGCCACTGCAGCTTCTTTCATCCGTGGGCAGAACTTGTCTCTGAGCAAGAGTCACCTGTTGATTGAGCCTCTGCTCAGGTTTATGTCTAAACTACCATTTTGAAAGTAAATGTGTTTCCATTTGTTGAGATCAGCTGAAAAAAGATTTTTTTTAGTCATTTGCAATGGAAAAAAAGTCCTACCAGTTACAAATAATAGAAATTTTATTTTCTTACTCTCTACGCAGCGCTCGGCTGACAGTTTTACATGGATCATCTCAGTTTATCCTCACTCGTCCTATGATAAGATTTCTGCTGTTATTATCCCCACTTTGTATGTGAAGGTTTAAGCCTTATAGAAGTGGAGTGATCAGCTCATGGACACAGAGCCGGTTAGTGGTGAAGCCTGGATATCACAGTGTATTTTCACAGATTTAACCACTCTGCTAAAAATTACTTCATGATGTTGAAAGAAGAAGCTGGGTAAAATGGCAGGGTCTATACAATAAAATTATAACAATGTAAACAAACTCTGCCTAGCAAGCGCTATGGGAGAGATAGTATCTTTGGGGAATAACTATGATCCTTTTTGGGGGTATATTCTAAATTTTCTACAATTACTATTTATCACCTTTTTAATGGAAACTAGTTTTTATTTAACCAGAGATGCCTTCTTTCTCTGTTAAAATAGTGTCTGAGTATTGGTTTTGTGAGCATAATAATGGCAGGTGAGATTTTGAAGCATGATGCAACGTTGTACTAATTGCTGCCTTTTGCACTCATTCTTTCTGGGAGTTGGGCTAGAAATGTACATATGTGCTTCACCCTCGTGCTGGTGACACTAATAGGAAATTTACATTTTTTTTCCTGGTAGAGCACTGGATAAGTAGGTCTCTGATAGATGTAATGATCATAGGGTTTTGAAATGACCTTATTTTCCAACAAATATAAAACTCTAATATGTGTATATATGCACATACACATACATGGGTCTATGTATATATTCGTCATGGGGACTCTTTCAACTTGCCATTCAGATATTAACTTGGTTAATGAATCTCTCTTTGATTTCTCCATGTCCCAGTGTCTCTAACTTGAAGTGACATGAAGTTGGCATTTTGGGGGCAGATAATGTATATCAGATAATGTATTGTCAGGTAATTTACTCACATCATCTCATTTAATACCCACAAAAACTCTATGAGATAGGGAACCTTCATCTTTTAGATGAGGAATGTGCAGCTATGAGGCTATGCAACTTGCTCAAGGTCGCACAGCAAGTATAGGAGCTGTGGCAGCCTGGGGTCTCTGATCCCAAAGAGTGTGTATCTCCCACTTCACATTCCTGGGTTTTCATCTCCGACATCCTATAGCTTCATGCTAACCATCACACGGTTTACTATTTAAATGTGAGCTGTCTTGAATCATCTTTAATTGTTTTGTTCATATGTGCTCTAACCATACAGCTTTGAATTGTATAAAGGGCCTACTTTTGAGGAGTGGAAATTAGGGGACCACATGCACTTCAGAGTTAGATTGGAATTTAGATCCCAGTTCCAGCTCTGTGACCTTCGTCAAGTTAAGTGACATTGCTAAACTCTGGTTTCTTCATCTGAAAATGGGAAAATAACTGCATCCTTGTAGGGCTGCTATGCACAATAAGTAAAAGGATGCATCCTCTGCTTCTGCTAGTACTTTACTTTTACTTTTCTCTTTCTCATCTTTTAGGAAGGTTGGAGTAGCTCAGTAAATGTGGCCTGATGAATTAGCTAAATTAAATTAAATTAAAAACCTTTCTTTCCTGTTCCCTAATCCCATTATTTTTTCACAAAGAAGTGCATATAAGAGAGAGAATGAATAGCTGGCATTCTGATGAAAATACCACGTCTTTCTGGCTAAGACAGAAATCATGTGGTAGATCAGAGCTCATATGGAAGGTTCATTTTTATAGCCTGGTGAGTGGCACATTTTGCTTCTCTTGTTTGCTTTTATCTTGAGGTCAAAGAAATGATACAATACATTATCACAAGTGCACACCCTTCATTTCTTGAACATCTGTGCTCAGAGCATATGCCTGCCGAGACAAGTGGATTCATCTTGCTGCTATCTGGTCTCTTACGTGCTGGCTCCTTTGAAGCAGGGTGCATTTACTTTGACCATTTCTGCCAAATAATGACAAGTTTAAGGGGAATTCAGAAAAAGAAAATCTTTGTTTTCCATCTGGAAAGAGCTCTGAGATGTTTATTGGCCACATTCCTGCCTTAAATCATCAAGGTTTAAGTATGTTCAAGAGCCACAAGGCCTGAAGTTAAGTTATCACTACTGGCTTATATTGAGCAAATTTTGGCTTGTAGACAAACACCCATGTGGTTTGAATTTCTTCCACAATAAGCTTAAAATATGAGGGTGTAATTTGTGAGTCTTGAAGTTGAATGAATTTATGAGCATGCAAACTCTTGAGATAAGTAAGCCAAGTACCTGTGGCAATACCCCATCCTAATGAGGAGCTTTTCAGGGATTTCCTAAAAAAAGAATTTTCTACAGTACCCCCACATGATTGTCCTAAGAAGTTCTCTTTACAACATCATCCAAGTAAGAAGTTAGGAACCTAGGAGATGTCCTTGATACCTTCTTCCTCTCCCCAAACATCAAGTCCTATGGGTTTTACACATCTCCATTACCTGTCAACTAAGCACCTAAATGCCTTCTAATGTCTGCTGTTTGACCCTCTAATCTGTTCAGCCTGTAGCCTACTGGAGGTTTTTCCAAACACAAATCTTGTAGTTTAGTGACCTGCTCATTATTGTACCTCCATTATGTAGCACTGAGCCTGGCACATATTAGATGCTCAATAACTCGTTGTTGAATGACTAATGAATAAATGAATAAGTCAACCAGAGAATTTTAAACAAGCTGCACCTTTATTTTTTCTTACCTGAGATGAATATTTGGATATATACTATTCAAGTGGATTGAGGCACATAATATATTTGATTCAGATGCATGTGAAAGGTACCACAGACCAACAGACCAGCAAGGCTACTTAACTCAGTATGAACTTTATTTTCCAATGGAATAGTGTTGTAATTTCTGCTGTTATGTTTTCTTTCTCATTTCATTTTGAGGTCTCTCTCTTGATAGTGGCTATAAGTCAAGACGGGCACTCTCTAGAAGAGTCCTGATGGGGGAAATGTTAGGTTCTGGTATGTCTTTCAGGTGAGACACAGTGAGAAAGTGAAACCAAAATGCACAAAACAGGAAAATGAATTATTAATTACACATCCCAGAGAGGTTGGGGGTGATGATGAGTTGTTCAGAAGCCAGGAAGTTCAGAGGTGGCAACCAGCAGGGGACTGGGTGCAGGACTCAACCTGTGGGACGATGCCTTCATTAAGATCCCTCAGCAGGACCCCTTGGGCTTTCCTGAGGGGGCTGTAGGTGGACTAATCTAAGGAAAATACACTTGAAAGGAGGAACTTATTTGCATGACTCTGATGTTGATCAGATCATTAGATTTATTATCTTCAGCTGTTGTGGGGCATGTTGACTTTTGAGTTGGCAGGAAGAGGAACAAGTTATATATCATAAACAATCACACAGGGAGGTGAAACTTTAACCAGACCAAAGATGACAGGCTATGACTAGGTTTCAAATAACTGTGGCAGGCCTAAAAATGAATGCCAAGGAAGCAATCATGTTAAACAAATTTATGAAAAATAAATATTTCATAGGGAATTTAATGAAGAACAAGAACCTTCCTCTGGCCTTAAAATAATATTTATTCTGGTAGAACAATATGATACCTTGAAGCCCAACTAGAGATTTTATTTTTTTAAGAAGAACGTATGTACTCACAGAATCAGTTACAGCTGGCAATGAGCAATGTCAGTAAATAAAGATCAGGTTGAAAGGAGTGTCTGAAACTCTGTACCATGAAGAGGCACAGCGTGGTGTACCCAGGTAGGAAGGGCCGGGGAACGTGCTAGCCCAGGCCCAGTAATAGACTCAGCACAACTTCCTGTGTAATAATTTCACTTGAATGATGGGGAAAGTGGGGGAACATGTAAATGTTTATGATTTCTGGAGTTTGTGTCATAATTTGCAAAAACTCTGTTTTAATTTCGCACAATTTCTTGTTTAATTTATTTTGTGTGCCTTGTTTACATTTTGATAATAAAAGAAAAAAGTTAACCCCTACACATTTGATCAATTTTCCACAGCAAGTGCTGTAGATTTGATTTTTGTTTTATGAACATGTAATTCTGCTAAGTTTCATTTCCTACCTCGGTGAGTTTTCTCAGAGAATTTGTGGGATTTGTTTTAGGTGGTTTCAGCATCATTCTTTAGTTTCCTGTATGAAGGGATGCCTCTTCAATCTTGCCCTGTTCCCCCACATTATGTATGGGTATACACATGGAGGGAGGTATGCTTGGAACCCATTTGAATGATCTTCTTTAAACCTACTGAATTTTTGTTCCAATAGTAAAAGGCAGCTTCAAATATGGATCACGATGTTCTTATACAGTTTTGTTTTTCTGAAGGTGTTTTATTGCTTTTCTTTTCCTTTTTTGAAATTTTCTTGCAAATTGTGCTTTTTATCTTATGCCCCATCTTTCTACATTTTCAACTATACTATCTACTTTGATTTATGACCCAGTAATCTTACTTTTTTTGGTGGGGGGAAATCCTTCTTTTTATCCTTTTGATCCAATAGGGGCTGCTTGCCCCCTAAAATGGCTTCATTAACAATATTATCTGGACTTCTCTTTACTGTTACCCTGTGTTGAATTCACCACTTTCTGTGGTCATGTCGTCCTTGTGGTTTCTATTCTCATCTTTTCAGGAGCACATTCTCCAGTAACTTCCTAAGCATGGGTATGTGGGAAACAAACTTCCTTCATTCTTACTTATGCTGACAATTTGCCTGCATACAAAAATCTAGGTTGGACAATTATTTTTCACTCATAACTTTGAAATGGTTTCCCTGTTTTTTTCTAGCATCCAGTGTTCCTGATCTGTCTCAAGACACTTTGGCCTTTATTTCTTTATAGATAACTTCTTTTTTCTCTCTAGAAGACTGTAAGCCCTTCGTTTTGCTGAGTGTTCTGAAATTTCTTAATGACATTTCTAATGTGGGCTTTTAAAAAGATGTTTTGTGTGGCACTTAGTAGGCCTTTTCTTTTTACTGAATTCAGAGTTGCTAAAGAGGAATTCACAAGCAACTAAATCCACTCTTTTGAAGTACAGGTTGCTAAGTTTTCACCAATGTATACTATCATGCATTAATCACAAATCAGGATGTGGAATATTTCTAGCACCACCAGTACTTCCTTCATGTTCCTTCTTAATTCTTAGTATTCAATAGTATTCCATTGTTGGGATGTACCACAATTTGTTTAACCAACCACCACTTGATGATTTGATGGTCACTTGGGTTGCTTCTTTATATCACATAAATAAAGTTTCCATTTATTTATTTTTGTTGCTGCTGTGATTGCTTTGGGGGTCTTCTTCATAAATTCTTTGCCAGTGTCTATAAGAGTTTTTCCAATGTTTTCTTCTAGGATTCTTATGGTTTCATGTCTTAGGTTTAAGTCTGTTATCCATCGTGAGTTGATTTTTGTGAGAGGTGACAGGTGTGGATCTAATTTCAGTCTTCTACATGTGGCCATCTAGTTTTCCCAGCATCATCTATTCAATAGGGATTCTTTCCCCCAGTGTATGTTTTTGTCTACTTTGTCAAAGATGAGATGACTGTATGAGGATGGTTTTGTATCTGGGTTCTCAGTCCTGTTCCATTGGTCTATGTTTCTGTTCTTGTGCCAGTACCATGCTGTTTTGGTTATTATGGCCTTGCAGCATAGTTTGAAGTCTGGTAGATTGATGCCTCCCAATTTGTTCTTTTTGCTTAAGATTTCTTTGGCTAGACGGGGTCTTCTCTGGTTCCACACAAAGCATAGAACTGTTTGGGGGATGTTCATGATTGCAGCTCTGACTTGGGCAGTGCAAAGGCAATATATGTAACCAAAGTGTTTTTATCCCCATAATATTCTGAAATAATAATAATAAAAAAATAGATTCCATAGGCAGGGCACGGTGGCTCATGCCTGTAATCCCAGCACTTTGGGAGGCCAAGGTGGGAGGATTGCTTGAAGCCTGGAGTTCAAGCCCAGCCTGGGCAACATAGTGAGACCCCATCTCTACAAAAAGTAAAAGGATAATGAGCCAGGCATGGTGGTGCACACCTGTAGTCCCAGCTACTCAGGAGGCTGAGGAAGGAGGATTGCTTAAGCCCAGGAGTTCAAGGCTGCAGTGATCTCTGATCATGCCACTACACTCCAGCCTGGGTGACAGAGCAAGACCCTGTCTCTTAAAATAAACAAATAAATAAATATGTTGTAAACATTTATGTACAGGTTTTTGTGTGGCCATATAGTTTCACTTCTCTTGAGTAAATAGGAGTAAGATTACTGGGTCATATGTAAATTACTTGTTTAACTTTATAAGGTATTGCCAAATTGCTTTCCAAAGAAGCTATACTATTTTGTGTTTCTACTTTCAGTGTATGAGAGTACCAGTTGGTCTACATCCTCACCAGCATTTAGTATTTTTCATTTTTCCGTATTTACTTTTTAATGTTAGCCATCCTGGTGGATGTGTGGTTGTACCTCATGGTGGTTGGGACCCTTGTCTTTTTAGGATTCACATTTCCATCCATTCTAGAAACTTCTCTTGTATCATATCTTTGAAAATGTTCTTCCCTCTCTTGTCCCTGTTACTTCTCTCCAGAATTCCTTTTCATTGATGTTGGACTCACTGGATTTGTCTGTTTTCTCACACTCTTCTCTGTGTGTTTTTGGACCTATGTTCTGTAAAAAGAAAATCAAAGTGTCAAGGCCACTCTCCCAACTTCTTACGGAAAAGAGAAGCTAAAAGCCTCTGCTCCTGTGAAGAACTGTCCCCACAAATCATACATTAAGGAAATTCCTTGCTGACCTCTCACAAGCGAGGACATGCAAATTGTACCTACGTCTAGCACCTAAAACTACAGCCTATCCGATTCCACACTAATAATGAATTAGGAGTTTATCTTACAGGTGACAGAGCTGGAGACAAGACAGAATCAGACATTCTTCCACCTGCCCAGGGAAACCTACATAATTGATGCTTCCTTCACTCCCTTATTTTATGTAAAATGTAGACTTCCTGGGCCTCACAAGAATGTAGCCACTACCTCATCAGCGCCCCCTTCCCCCTGCCTTCTTACTTCTCTCCGTATTGCTTTAAAATGCTGAATGTTTTCCCTTTGGAAAAACAGCCGCAGCTTATCCGTTTGTGTTTTACCCAGGCTCGTCCTTGGCTTAATAAACCCCCATTGATTGAGATTTTTGTGTCAGTCATTTACTGGGATTGACAGTTCTGTGCAATTTCTTTGACATTATCTTCAACCCATGTAATTTTTTTTCCTTTAATCTTACATGTAATATTTTAAACTCCCAAGAATTCTTTCTTGTTGTCTTATGGTTTCTTTTTGATATCATCCTATTCTTGTTTTCTAAAAGCATGTTGCCCTAGGATTTTTGTCAGGGATACTAATGGGAATCTGTTTCCTGATTAGAACAATCTATTTCTCCTTGAGTCTTTGTTTCTCGATTACTTATCTTTGTTTTTCTCAACCATTCTTTCTTCACATTTCAGGTTATCCTGTGTTGTCTACTCACATTTAGGAATTAGGCAAAAGGATTTTTTCTGTAAGCTCTGTGTAAAAATGGACAAGGCAAGCAGACCGACAGGCTTTTTTTTTTTTTTTTTTTTTAGAATGAGTCTTACTCTGTCGCCTGGGGTAGAGTGCAGTGGTGTCATCATAGCTCACTGCAAGCTCAAACTCCTGGGCTCAAGCGATCCTCCTGCCTCGGCCTCCCAGAGCGCTGGGATTACCGGCATGAGCCACTGTGCGTGGCCTAACTGACTTTTCTGTAAGTAACCTCCCTTCTTGCTCATTACTGTGTATGAAACAAAGTTAAAGGCTCTGGTGTAGATTTTCTACCATATAGCTGTATAAGGGGAAAGGATGCAGTTAATATTTATTAAGAATCAACTATTTGCATAAACACTTTCAAATAATAACAATAAAAGCAATGAACAGTTATATAGTGCTTATGATCTTCCTGGCCCTCTCCCAAGCACTGTTTATATATTCATTTAGTCTTCAGAAGAACCCCGTCGTCAGGGATGTCTGTTATTATCATCCTTCTTCAGAGATGTGGAAACTGACACACAGAGAGGTTAAGTAATGCGTCTGAGGTTGCACAGCTAAGAAACGGCAAAGCTGGGTTTGAAATGCAGGTTTGATCCCCTGTCTTTGTTGTTAGCCATTGTGCTATACGCACTTTCTTCCTGACTCCTTCCAATGAATCTGTGAGGTGGGCATTATCATTGTCACTTTACCAAAGAGAATTCTGAGGCCCAGACAGATTGAATGACAAACCTGATTCCACAAAGCTCACAAGTAGCATCTTTTGGACTCCAAAGCTTGTTCTATTGCCTCACATTTGTCCAAAGAATGATAATTTTAAACATTTACAAATAAAGATTTCTTGACAATTAAATCCATGTTTTTTGAAGCAAAGTAACATTTGAACTCAATATTTTGTTTTCATATGATAAAAACAAAACAAAACAAAAAAACCTTGTTACTAATGATCCATACAAACTGTCTCTTCTACTTTGAAACCAACAATTAAGATTCAAAATATCAATTATGTTGTTCCTCAATAACATAACGGATCAATAACCTTCATTTTGTGTTCTTCTTAATTACTGCGTGGGGGTTTCTGCAGAGACATTCTGAGACAGATTTTGTGTATTAATCTTTGCACATAGTCCTTGTTCTTCACAATGGAGCAATCAGACCTTGATTAATTTTAGCATTAAACTAACTGCTATCTAATCAGTTGACAAAATGCTGGTTTTGACTCTAGTTTTTTGTGGTCTGTTTGTTTCTGGTGCTTCTGATTGGTGTTTGCTATGGGGAAAAATAAAGAACTAAGACATACATTATTCATTGAAGTGAATAGAAGGGTTTTTTTTTTTTATATATATATTCCCTCAGGCTTTGACAGAATGACAGAGCAGTAACTCAAGGCCTAAATGTAAACCACCACCCTCCCTGTCCTGCTATTTTTGAAGAATAGAGAATTTAAACCAATCATCCAATAAGTAAAATGTCCCTCTAGAATTCCACATCATGAAAAATGATACCACCAGCCACTAAATTGCCCATGAAAAAAACCTGGGAGTGAGTCTGTTTCTTTTCTTTACTTCCTTATAATCCAGACCCTAAGAATGTCCTTTCTCTCCCAGTTAATAGTGCTCACCATCTCTTTCCTGCCTTTGTAAACATCCATCCCTGCTTCTTAGCTCCATTCACCAGTCTTTACGCTGGCGTGGAACACCCTTCCCAAGACACGGTTTCAGATCATCTGTCTCATGCTCAACATTCTCTAGTGGCTCTCTGGGTTCTCCCCTAGCTCCTCAGAGCCCCAGGGTTCGCCGAGGGTGACTCAGGGGTCCAGGTGTTCCTGAGAGGGACGCCCTCCATCCTGCTTTGAACAGACAAGTCCTATTTCTATCTGCTTCTGCACAGGAATTCTGAATAATATTTTATTAGGGGAATAAATACAAAGGTTCTGTAACTGAAAAGGCTTGAAAACTACCAGTCCCCTGGCGAAAATCTGCATTCCGCTCTATGACATACTTATTTCATACTATTTCATGTAATGACATAGGAGGTTATTAGTGAAGAGGCCCCTGCCTTTCAGTCAATCCATGTTATGCTCCCAACTCCAGCTCACTCTTTAAAAATGCAAAATTGCTCTGATTTACTTGTAGCCCACTGAACAATCTATATCTTGTCAGGCCATCTCCCTGCTGAAAGGGGCGGCCTTGCAAAAATAACAGGAAAATACCTAATCCCGCAATTTCCTAGTAGCAGTTAAAGATCAATCCTATGAGTGCTCCCACTAACAGGCACCCTGAGGGAGTTCTGTTTTGCACAATTTCTGAAAAGAGCTGAATGGACAGAAAAGAGATGTAAATTTCTCTCTTTAAAATTGTTTTTTTTTGAGAATCTGCTCTTATAGAGTTCCTGATTAAACAGCAGGAGAAGGAGCTACAGCCTCAATCATATCTCGAGGGCATAGTCACATCTCCTGCGATAATCCCTGACTGCAAGGAAAGGCAGGAAACCAACTCTTGGACTTTGACATCCTGCTGCTGCTTTTGTTATCAACTGACAGCCATCACTATTTTTTTTTTCTCTTCACCCCCTTAAAATCAGCAAGACACTTGGCCTCAGCACGGGCACCTCCTTCTCTTTCTCTGGGATGCCACACCAGCTTCCTGCTCTCCCCTGCCCTTTCAGTCTCTTGTTCTCTCTCTCCTCTAAGAAGATAAAATAAACCATTTTACTTTTATTTATCCAAATCTCTGGGTGAGAAACTTTTCTCCACCTGTGCTGTGACCACCTACTAGGCTTTCCACCCTAACGCTTGCCTTGGCATATTTTCTTTCCTCTGCCTAGACTCTCCTGGCTCTGCTGATTTGCCTGGAAACTCTTAGTTGGTCCTCAAGTCTCAGCTCAAGAACTACTTTCTGTAAAGGCTTTTTGATCTGTCCTCTAGGTAAGCATTGTACAATAGAACATTGTACCGTGATTGAAATGTTCTGTAATCTGTGCTTCCAACCCAGTAGTCACAAACCACATGTGACTATCAAACCCTTAAATGTGGCTAGTGCAACTGAGGAACTGAATTCTTAATTTTATTTATAAAATAATTTAAATTCTTGCAAATTTAAATTTAAATAACTACACATGATTTAGTGGCTACTGCATTGAAAGAACAGCTCTAGATAAACCTACATTGAGACCTACTTTTGTTACAAACTTTTAAAAAGCTGCATTATAATTATTTATTTGCATGGACATTCATTACGGTAGTCTATGAACAGCTATAGGACAGGACCGTGCTTTTGATGCCAACCCTTTGCTGCCAGCACAGTGTCTGGATCATAGTAGAGATTCTTTGAACATTGGATGAATTGATGAATGAAAATATAATAATCATGTAAGAAATTGAGACATACAAAAGGAGAATTATGGGAGCACTGCAATCAGATACTGAAATTGTTTTGAGTCTAGGATCTTTTGCTTAGTGGGTTAACAATCTAGGCAAGTGGCTTCTCTTCTGTAACTTTTCCACCTATTTAAAGAGCACAATGCATAATTTCTCCCTACTAGGTTTTTTGGGATAATTAAAAGAACTATGGCATGTGAATCATATATAAGTCAATTAGTTAACACTATTCCTCCCTTCAAAATTGCCCCCTATAGATTTATCTACTTTTATATGTTGTTCTAAAGCATATTTCCATTACCTGAAATTCAAAAATCTAATGAGAGAAATGTTTGAAAAATCCACACCAAGAAAAAACAAGTTGTAATATGCATAAACAGCTAAAAAATACTTTTAAAAGAATTACAGCTGGTGGGTTTCAGACCCAAGCAAGCACAGGTTTGTTCCCAACTTCAATGAAACCAAATCCACCTCTACATGGGTAGAAGTATTTTCAGAAGCATGCCAAGTGACAGGTGGTGAGCTCAACCAGCATGACTAATAGTAGAAGAAAAGAGAAAGTCAGAGGGAAAGAGGCTGTTGTTGGAAACACAGTGATTTATTATTCACTGGGAAAAATGCAGTGTCAAGAAGTACAGGGTCTTGCCTGACATCAGCGCTCTGAATCAATTGAAGCAGTTTTGTTCCGGTGAACTGCAGCCAGAAACAATTGTCCACCTTTGTCATCACTTTGTATGTCTAAGCACAAAACGAAGGGAAGGCTGCAATCAGCAGGAGGGAGAGAAGCTGTAATCACCAAAAAATATTGAAGTCATTGATGTATATATATAGAGAGAAAGCAATCCTGAAAACACTGCAATGATTTACATAAACAAACTCACAAATAGAGGCATGTGAATAACCCCATCTCCAAATCAAAACTGCAAGCTCATCACAGTACACTCCAGGGGCAAATTGGTGAGTGCTGCATTCCTACTGCTCCAAACCAGATTTGTACTTGAAGTTAATCTAATCAAGGCATTTTAATAGTAAAACAACTTTGATCACCTAGAATCATCAGCTTGAAGATTAATAGACTCAACTGCAAAATATGTAAAACTGCAGCACTGTACTTACATTTTTCAAGGGATTTTTCTTTCTGTCCATGTTGTGACTTTCCCCTTGATTTTTCATCTTTTTTTCCTGTGGATCAAGGCTCATCATGAAAGGTCTGCAATCTACTTCCTTACTGTTATTTTATTGTCTTATTTACTATTGTATGTGCTCTCGGTTGTTACTGTTTTGTTTTGTTTTGTTTTGTTTTGCTATGCATGCAGCTAAGACCAGAGAGTTAAAAGCATTCCAATCATTGAAGCAGAGGTCAGTTCAACCTAAGAATTGACACAAGAATCCACATATTTTATATCCAAAGCTCTGCTGAATGCTCAGTGAATAAGGTGCTCTCTCCATCTGCAGTAGGCAGAGCCCTGTGTGCAGCCACCAGGAATCCGCACTCTGCTTGCTGGAACCTGTGACTGTGAGTGTGACAAAGCACACCAATGACTGTGCTATATGACATTGTTGACCATAAAAAATGTATAATATTTTAGTGGACCTGATCTAGGCTTGTTCTAATCACATGAGTTGATGCATTATTGTTGGCTTTGAAGCTGGAGGCAGCCACGTGAGAAGGAGCATAGGCAGAGGGTGATCCTTGGCTAACAGCTAGTGAGGAAACGGGGAAGACAGTCCTATAACCATAAGGAACTGGGCTCTGCCAACAGCTTGAATGAGTTAAAAGTGAATTCTTCCCAAAGCCTCCACTGAACAGCCGGGCGGCTGACATCCTAATTTCAGTCTTTGGAGACCCTAAGCAGAGAACACATTCGAGCTCACCTGCACATCTGACTTACAGAGCTATGAGACAATAGTGTTATCTTTGTTATTTTAAGCCCCTAAATTTGTGGCAAATTTTTACACAGTAATAGATAATCAATACTGTATCCTTATAGAACACAGAGTTAGTTTAGCAGAAAAGGAAAATATCTGCATAATAATTATAATGTAGTATGATATTTATTGGTATCAAGGAAAACTGAAATGTGCTGCAGCAAAACACATGATGGTGTGGCTCGCTTTGTCTGGAGCATCTAGGTGACATATGTCTTGTGATGTGAAGAATACATAGGAGTTGGGCAGAGAAAGATAGAGCAGAAATGCTATCCAGGTAGAGGGCACAACATCTGCAAATAGCCAGTATCACAGGTTGGTACCCTGGGAAGTAGACTTTGAGATGGAGAGTAGTATGCAGGAGTTTTATCGAGGAATGCCCTTGAGATCCACACCTGTACAGAAGAGTAGAATGAAGGAGGAATACACAGAAGGAGAAGGTGTGCTGCAATTCAGCCCCAAAATAGTCCTCAGCCAATGCCAAAGGGAGCTCTTGAGCAGGACAGACCCATCAGAGATGTCCTGAATTGTTGACCAGCAACGGGTACAGGCTGCCTGTGGAAGAAGACTGTGACCTTGGGCAAGGCAGTTTTCTGCAGCTGAGACCATTCTCAATGAAGGGTGAAAGCTGAGGGCTTTCTCTGCCAATACACACATTTCTAAAGTGAAGTCTGGGAGGTGTACACAGAAGCACCAAGGAGTCTGGCCTATTCAAAGACAGGTGAGAAATAAGGCTTGGCCAAATGAGAGGATATACAGAAAAATGTGGAAGATTAGTAAGAAATTGGTCCAAAGATATGGGCATATCTTGGTTCATGTAGGGCCCTGTGAAACGGGCTAACAGATGGATGTGTAACCTATTGGGATGGGGTGCCAATAGAAGGTTTTAGGCAGAGGAGTGATTTGGATTTTTATTAGTTAAATATTCTTGTGGTTATAGAGAAAGAATAGGTGTCTGATTTAAGGTATAAGGAACGAAGAGTAAAAGAAGTAAATCAAGGTATAAACAGAATGAGTCAGCAGAGTTGGGTTTAACATGGGGGGAAGCTGGACTTGGACAATCTTTATGTTTTTATATTCCATATTTATAATGGGTTCCTGTGAAATATTTTATTGTTTGAACAACTGGGTGTACGTCAGTGCTATTCACTAAGCTAAGAAATCAAGGTGGAGTAGATTTAAAGGTAAAAATTATTTCTTTGTTGAACATGTTTTTGAGGAGTTGGTAAAGCTAGAAACAGCTTTCAGGAAGTAGGGAATACAGAAACGGATCAAAGGAGGCAGAGCCACGCGAGAGATAGAAATTCAGAAGTCATTGGCAGAACATGACATGCATTAAAGCCTTGAGAGTGTTGACAATTTCCCACTGAGCAAGAAGAGAGTGAGCAAGACAGAATCTCAAGGAAACAATATCCAAGAAGTAGGTCAAAAGCAAGAAGAGAGTGAAGAATACTGACGGAGCTAGAGGTGTAGGGAAAGAAAGAAGGGCACGTGGTGTCCCAGAAATCAAAAGGGAGAAGAAAGACTGAATGGCTAGAAGTGCACATGCTGGGTGCTGGAGCTACAAGTGGGGAGGAAAACTAGGCACATTCATTGCCCTCATGGAGTTTATAGCCTAGTGGGGGATAGATACAAATAGAATAATTACACACACATATGAAATTACTTCTGTGGTTAAGTGTTATGAACACACTGTGTAGGCTGCTATAAAAGAGTATGGGGAAGCCTGACCTTATTTGGAATATCAATGAAAACTTCTCCAAGGGATTGCTGTTTGGACTTAAATCTGAAGGGCTGAATTTGTCACCCCCCAAATTCATATGTTGAGTCCTAATCCCTAGTACCCTAGAATGTGACTGTATTGGGAGATAGAGCCTCTAAAGAGGTGACTAAATTAAAAAGAGGTCATTAGAGTGGCCCTAATCCAATATGACTGGTGTCCTCGTGCAGAGATTAAGGGAGGGGTATACACGGAGGGAGGACGTCATGAAGACACAGGGAGAAGACGGCCAACTACAGGCCCAGGAGAGAGGCCTCAGAAGGAACCATCCTTGCTGACACCTTGATCTCAGACTTCTAGCCTCTGGGACTATGAGAAAATAAATTATGTTGTTTCAAAGCCACCCACTCTGTGGTACTTGTTATGCGAGCCTTAGCAAACAAATAGAGGTAGGAAGCCACCTACCAGCGTGAAAAGATGATGACAGTGATGTGGAAGAAGCCAACAGGTACTTGATAGCTCCCACGGGTAGTACTTGATGGGAATGAGTTGGATATCGGGAAACGAACCTTGTTGCGATGATAGTAGGGGTCGTGAACACAGTCTACAGCGAGTGAAGGACTGTCTCCAGGATGTGGGAAGTCGGAAAGTTGAAGTGTGCATGGGAGGAGAGGAGGCTAAGACCGAGAGTGTGGTGTTTGTGTGTACTCTTGTCAGTTGCACATGGTCAACACCTTCTAGCTCTGGGCGTTGGGGCTACATTCTATTTATAGAACAGACAAAAGGTCTGCCCTCATGTAGCTTAGAGGTTGTTCAGGAAGTCAGACATTACACAAGTAAATACACTAATCATTATTTACTGTTGTGTTAAGTCTTTCGAAGAAGAAATATAAACTTTATGAAAAAGTATATATTCAGGCAAGGAAGTAGATTGGGCTATATGTGGGTAGTTATTCCTAAGGAAGGGATTTTAGCGTGGGGATGAATTTGATGGTTGGGATAAAAGATCCACGGGGCGGGGGGTAGAATAAAAGATACAGGAGACTGGCAAAACTAATACGCAAAGTCAGGGTGCAGATGGGAGGGGGCATTTGTAATCACGACTGTACGTTTCCAGTGTTCCTGTGGGAAGGGAAGTCACCAGAGCAGGCAGCAATGCCACTGTGACATTTGTCACCGTGGAGCCCAGCAGAAACAGCCTGCTCTGCCTCTCTGAACAGTATGAGAGAGTATGCAGGCCCCATGCCAAGCAGCTTGTCTGGGGACAGCCACACAGTCCTGCTGGGCTGTACCTTCCAGGGGGCTGGCTTCCTGTGGAGCTTCAATGATGGTACAGACAGCGGGATACTCAGGCAATTGGGGAAGTTGGAAGGGCCATCTGGCAGGGGTTTGGGATCAGAGAGTAAGTGTCTTAAAGTGGCACTGTTCATTCATTCAACACACTTTTAATGACAGCTTGTTAGGGAACAAGCACTGTACTAGATGTGGGGACTCAGATGGTCCCCAAGAAGAAGTGTTTTGCTCTCTCTAGTGGGTTGTATCATGTCCCTTTCCACACAAGTTATGTCCAAGTCCTAACCCCTGGTACCTGTGAATGTGAACTTATTTAGAAATAGTGTTTTTGTAGATGTAATTAATTTAAAAATCTCGGGATGAGATTATACCGGATTTAGGATAATCCAATAGCTGGTATTCTTACAAACGAAAGGCAAGGGAGATTTGAGACAGAGACATGCAAAGAAGAGAAGGCCATGTGAAGAGGGAGGCAAAGACTGGGGCGACATATCTACGAGCCAAGGAATGCCGACGATTGCCCATAGCCTCCAGAAGCTGGGAGAGAGGTGTGGAACAAATTCTCCCTCAGAACCCCCAAGAAGGAACCAACCCTGCTGACACCTTGATTTTAGACTACTGGTCTCCAGAACTGTGAGACAATAAATTGCTGTTATTTAAAATTTGTGGTATTTTGTTACAGCAGCCCTCAGAAACTAATCCCCCCTTTAGCTTACATTCTATTAGTGGAGGTAACAAATGAGCAAGTACATGCGTAGCAACATGTGTACAGATCTTTGATAAGGTGTATTGAAGGAGTAATCCAGGGGACCTCATAAAGAAATGCTGGGAGGGAGACCCTACTTGGAAAGAGATATTCAGAGAAGGTCCCTCTAAGGTAGTGACATTTGAGCAGAAACCTGAAGGATGGGAGTAGTCGAAGGTGACAGCATGGGCAAACATTCTGAGTGGGAGGGAACTTGATGTGTCCAAGGGACAGAAAGAAGAGCAGGGTCAGATCCCACAGGAGGCTGCAGGCAGCTACCAGGCACTTGAAGAACATGGTCAGGCTTTGCATTTTATTTTGAAGGGCAAACGGAGTTATTCTGAAAGAAAAAGGAGGAAGTTCGAGGTCAAGTATGAGGAGAGTGTTTCCTACACAGACTAGGCATTTGTGAAGCTAGCAGGAATCACAGAGAAACAGCAGTTTTATCTTCTCAGACATGCTCATGACTGGGCAAGATTTCCCCCTGCCAGTGATATTTGAGCTCAGTTCCTGGCTTGCACTAAATGGCATTTCAGGTCCCTTATTCCAGCCCCACATTGATAGGATACCTTGGGCAAGGCCACCAATCAAGCTTTGTTTAAGGAATATGGGGGCAAATACAGCAATGGTGGCCAAACAACAGTAGTGAGAAGGTGAACATTTAATGCTTTCATTTTATTTGAGGACAATTCAGAATAAAATCCTAGAGCTTATATATTTAGAAATATAAGTGCAATGATTATATGCCTTTATGCTCTTCCTGTGGGGTCAATGCCAATCTTATGGTTTTCTTTTTGGGGGTTGTGGAGTTGGTTAGAGAACTAGGAAAGACTTGATATGGCTTTTATGGCCTCCATGGGGGAGTGGCAATAACTAGGCAGAGGAAGAAAGAATAGAACATTTTTGGTGAACCTACTGTATGCCAGGCATTGTGCTGGGTATTTTACATACAGTAAGCTACTTAACTCTTATAACAATATTATTATCCATATTCTTCATGTAAAGAACCTGAGTCTCGAAGAGGTTAGGTGATTTGTGTCAAATCACCCAGACCAAAGCCAGCAAGTCTAGTCCAGCAGGGCCCCACAGCTCACACTTTTCTGGGCACCATGCTGCATTTTCCTCCCTGTTGAGAAGTACACCTTGACTTAGTGGACTCCAAATCAGACACCCCTATGTATGCCTCAGTTTTCTCACAAGTTAACTAAAGAGATTAGACTAGATAGCTGAAGGTTCCCTTCCAAAGCAGGATTGGCTCAGGCCCATGGAACCCCGGAGATTTTCTATTTAATTTTCTTACTCTTTCTGCATCCAGTATGCAAAATGAAACATGTTCATTCCCTCTGTATCTGCTCTTGGGGTTGTAATTCTTATCTTTATTGCTACTCCTGCAAGGAGAAGTAAATCATTGTGTGTGTATTTTGTTGTGGTTTTTTTTTTTTCTCTCTCTCTCTTGCTCTTTCAAAGTTAATCAGGTTACTTCCATGTAATTTTTTACAAAGTAAATTTCCAACTACCTTTAACCACAAATTAGTCATCACATTGGGCTTTTCAGGGTTATATTAAGTCATTCGTCATAGATGCTGCCGATAATAGTTAGCTTAGGCTAAATGTTTCCTTGTTCAGGGTATTTATCACATCCTGTACCTGCCATGCCTGTGAAAATAAAAGGCAGGGAGGGTGTGAACTAGCTCACAGGAGGCACAAGATAATGAGCGTGAAGGAGCTGGGTAAACTGCAGAGGCCTCTGTAGTTGGGAGGTGGTTATTATTGGCATTCAATCATTCTTTGGCAGGTTTTATTACTGAATGATGGAACGGACAAAGAGGAAGTGTATACAGGTTCGCAAGTAAATGGGGGCTGTGTAGGAAGAAGATGGGCTTCCATGTCTGAGAACCAAAGCTCCCTAGCTGTGACCTTGGGAAAATCACTTACCCTCCCCCAACTCAGGCTCTACCCCATGGGGCTGTTGTGAGACTTATAGGAAATGGTCTCTGTCAAGCCCTACCCCAATAGCTGGCCCATGGCTTTTGACAGATTTTGGCTTCCTCTCACTAAAGTCTTCTGGCTAGAAACAAATGCCCACAGGGACAGCTGGATTCATTTGGACTAATCATGTAATGCCTCATGTCCCCTGCTGTGGATCTTAGATACGTCTGCAAGCTAGGGGTTCCTATGTGCCCCGTGGAAATACGTTTTTGAATATAGTCCCATGGATTTGAAATCTTCTATTGTGCTGTCATGATCTCTCAATCTGGTCGATCCTAGTTCATTTTGCTTCAAGAAATAGCTTTTGACACCAGGTTCATGTCCATGCTTTCCTGGTAGCCAGTATTCACCCAACCCCTAATTCTGGCTTAATGCTCTTTAGGAAATGACCTTCAGTGGAACACCCCACTGGTTTCCATTATGCTGGGAATAATATCCCCAGTTCCTTGCCAGGGCCCATAGCCCCGAGGATTCTCTCTCTGACTTGTCTTTCTATCCTCCTTCCTCTTCACCATCCAGCGGCAGCAGCACAGGCCTCCCACTCCCAGCTGAGCCCATGTGCGCACGCTCCTCTTCCCACCTGAACTCGGTCTCCAAGTTTCCATACAGCACGTGCTTCCACCAGCTTTACATCTTTGCTCCAATGTCCCCCCGTGGAGAAAGCCTTCCCCGATCACCCTGTTAAAGCAGCAAATCCCCTCCATTACTATGCATCCTCTTACCCTGTTTTGTTTTCACTGCTTTTTTTTGTTGTGTTACATATTAACTATGTATTTTTGCTGTCTTCTCCCACTAGAATATGAACGATTTGATAGCAGGGATTTTCTTTGTTTTGCTTGGCCCAATATCCCCAGCCCTAAAAGTGTGCTTGACACATATTATGCATGTTATAAACACTTGCTGAATGAAAGAATGCATAATTATGAATAACCATATCATGGTACTTGAATTAAAGGGGTGGGAAGCAAACATTCACTGAGCCAGGGGCTGATCCCTTCAATGCATTTTCTCTTTGAATGGTAACCACATCATTCTCTGTCCGATAGGGGTTATTATTCCCATTTTACAGATAACAGAGAAGAAAAAAGTTCAGAGATTAGAATATTCACATAAAATGATGGTACACAAAGTACCTCAGTTTCTCTAACAGTAAAGGCTCAGTCAGGATTTGTTTAATAAATAAATACTTAATTGGTTACACAATCTAGGCTAGAAAAGTGTGGTTAATCTTGTAATTGTTGTGTTTATTGTTATTATTATTACCACTCAGGTTCCTTTAACAAAAGGCAATGATCATTGCCCACTTGAGCTTCTCTGTGGCCATTCTTTCTGGGTTATGGTAGAAATTTGAGGAAGAAGAGAGCATATGTGGTGACAGTCTCTGATGACAAAGGCCCACTGAGTCCCAGAGTAAAAACACTACTGGAGACAGTCACCAGCTAGGGCTGGCAGTATCCCAGGTGAACTCAGGCACGTGGTCAGCCTAGGTAGGGAGGCATGCGATGGAGATACCAAAGCATGGCTCCACAGTCAGGAGGAACTGGGTTCAAGTCCAGACTCCTTGAACTTGTGAAAGTGGGCAAATGCCATAACTTCCCCAAGGCTATATTCATAATAAGAATATAACATATACTTTGTATACCTGTTGTGAGGATTACATTAAATTACACACGTAGAGAACCCAGTAGAGTGTCAGACTCACAGCTCATGCCTGGAACAATTGTAGCTGCTACTGATACATGGTCCCGAGCTCTCTCTGTTCATATGAAGGAGCTGAGGCTTTGAGGGGTTATGTGACTTGCCCAAGGTTGCATAGAGGCAGATCTCACATAAGGGCCAAGGTCTACAGAGTCTCCGTCAAGTTCTACGTCCACCATGAAGTGCTGTTCTTCTATTGCTTTCTTTATCACAAGCCACTAGTGCAGTGCTTGGTATACAGTAAGTGCTTGTGGAATAAATGACTACAAAATAGCAACACCAAAATATCACTTATAATGGGATTCCCTTTTATTTATTAAACAAAGATTTACAAGACTCTTACTTTTTCCCAAGCTTTGAGCTATAGCTGGGGAATAAAGTGGTCGTGAATAATAGACAGTGTCCTTGCCTTCATGAAGCTTACACTTCATCCCCAGATTCATACAATATATATTATATCAGATGCTAGTTCCTGTAGACTGACCCTGAGAAATAGAAAACAAGGATGTTTGATTTGATGCTTTCCAGTTCACTGCTTTTATTCCAAGAACAATTTTCATTCAAATTCTCTAGCCTTTCCAGTATCACTGAGTAGAGATAATTCTTAAACACTCAACAAGGTGAAACACATGGTTTCTTTCTTTTAATGAATGCATTCTGATATATATTTAAAATGTATTTCTGGATACAACATTTTTTTATGAAAAAATATTTTGTGTTTTAAAGAAATGAACAACTAAAGCATGTACATAAGAAGCTTTGTCTTCATATTCCTAATTTTTCATAAAAACATTTAGCTATTGTTCAAGAAACCACAGTGCTCCTTGATTACTATCAAGCATTATCTTTTAAGCTAATCACACAGGTCAGCTGCTTGTAAGTATAAGATAGTATAAATATAGTAGGCTGAGCCTGCACACTCAAAAAGAGACCAGGTATAGTAAGGACCTGCTGCATGCAAAACAATATTCTAGGTGTTGGTGAAAATAAGAGAGACCTAATCTTTGCCCTCAAAGAGCTAACATTCTAGAGGAAGAAACAGAAGTAAACATGTAACCAAAAATACATTATGAGGATAATGTTAGCTGCATTGATAAGTGCTACAAAAAATAGAAAATTGATCCATTTTGTTAAAGAGTGATTGAGGCTATTGCCTTAGCTGGGGGTGAGAGCCTCTGAGATGACATTCGTGTTGACTAAGTGGTGAGAAGGGGGCAGTCACGTGAAGATCTGAGGGAAAGCACTTCAAACAGCAGGAACAGCAGATATACAACTCCTGAAAGGGATGCACTCAGTGTGCTGTTCCAGGGGCAGCAAGAGGGTCACTGTGGTTGAAGCTTAGGGATGAGAGAGAGGGAGTGTCCAGAGGCAGGGGCCACATCAGGAAGGGCTTGGTAAGGCATAGTAAGAAGCTTGGGGCATGGTTTTATGCCAGGAAGTCTACACCATCTTATTACAAAACCCACTCTGGCCTCTGTGTGAAGAGCAGCCCGCAGGGCACTTGGGTGGGGTGGATGATCCCAGTCAGGATTATGACACGGGATCTGGATGACGGGTCAGGCTGACCCACACTCAGATTTCAGTGGCAAAGATGATACAAAAAGACAGAATTTGAGATACTTCTTAGAAGAGCTCATTGAACTTGGTGATGGATAGGACTGGGGTAAGGGAAAAGGAAAAAAAAATCAAGGATTGCTCCTAATCTGGGGCCTCAGTAACTGGGTTGATGCTGGTGCCGTTTGCTGAGATCAGGAGGCTTAGGGAAGAGGGGATTTTGGTGGGGGCCAGGGTGGCATGGGGAAACAAGTGTTCTGTTTTAGGCCAAGCTGAGTTTCAGATCCCATTAGGCTTCCAAGTGGAAATGCTGAGTTGGAAGCTATACCCAGGAGCCTGGGACTCAGGGAAGTCATCAGGGCTAGAAATGCAAATGCGAGAGCCTTTCTGTACTGATGGTATTTAAAGGTAGGAAACTGCATGAAATTACCCAAGAAAAGAGTTTAGGGAGAAAAGAGGTTCGGAGATGGAACCTTAGGAACTTCAAAAGTTAGAGATCTGGCAGAGGGACAAAAGACAGCATAACAAGCTAAAAAGAAGGGTAATTTAGGAGGAAAACAATGTCAGAGACATATCCTTTCACAATTTTTTTCCCCAGTTGATTCTTGTGAAATCATGTGTCCTTCTTATTTGTCCATTTGGTGGCTGGTTTGACACATCACATCCTGTTCTGTACTCTAAGCTACTTCGATTCATCATGTCCAGGTTTTCTAGTTATGGTCTCTTTCCATTTTGATGGATATTCCTATAAACTTCTGGGTTCTGTTCTGACTTGGGATCTGATTTTTAGATCCTCAGTTTGCAGATCTGTGAGCTTAAGGTACTTGTGGGTGCATTGTGAGAGCCAGAAGCTAGGCTTTCAAATAGACAATGGGGAAAAGAAAAAGGCAAAACACTGTCTATGAAAATAGAAAACCATCTGTTTATATTCATTTATTTTTCCATCCAACAGATAGTGTTTCTGTGCACACTTTGGAACAAGCAGGGACTGTGGTTTTAATTTCTGGGTTCTGTTCTCTTTGAGTCTGGTGGCTGCAAGGGAGAGGTAAAAAGCTATGGACTCTGGCATATAGATCTGGAACAAAATATCTTATGGCACCTGTAATAAATTTGTATACTTATTTATCCACATGTGTTTCCCTTGTCTAGACTATAGACTTAGTCTCTTATGGGACAGTAGTCATATGATAATAATAATAATATAATAATAATAATAAAAAAAATGACAGCAATGATAAAATAACTACCATTAATTAAGTGTTACCTCTGTGCTAGGCACTGTGCAATGAAAAGCTTTATTTATTCCTCAAAACAAACTTAAGAGGCAGGTGTTATTATTATCTCAATTTTTCAGACAACTATAAAGTTTAACACATTCCCAAGATCACCTATCAAGTAAATGGCCAAATCGCAAATTGAACTGAGTTTGTTTGACTTCAAGCCTATATTTTAAGCCAGTGGTTACATCACCTGATGTTCATGTCAAAATGCACATTCTGATTCCGCAGGTCGGGGAGGGGGTCTGATATTCTGCGTTTTGATCTAGCTCCCAGATGATGCTAATCCAAAGACCCCCTTCTGAGCAGCCAGGCTCTAGGCCTCTATGCCATACTGCCCTTCTTTGCCTGGACATGTGTTTGCTGTGCTACGGACGTCCAGCAAGCCCATACCGACAGGATGAACATGGGGAGATGGGACTACAGATAAGTCTTCTCATCTGTGTAGGGAAACTCATATCTAAAGGTCCAATCTGACCTCTACATTTCTTACTCCCAAATAAAGAAGGAGAGATTTCATTTATCTTGTTTTTATGATTGAGTTACTGTACAAGGCTGCATAAAAACACATATCAATCATATTTTGGCTAAAACTTAAACATAGAAATAAAAAAAATCCTGAATTGGGTCAGGAATCTTCCATTTTGTACCTTTGTGTATAAGATCAAGGAGAACTTCACCTAGCTTTTCCAGGCTTAACTATAAATTACATTTTGTGTGTGTGCATGGTAATTTTTTTCCCCTGAGGTATTTTTCTCCTTACTAAACTGAAGCCCTTACAGCCTTATCTCCTTTTCCGTCACACTGCTCATAACATAGGCTAAGTTCCCTATGCTTCACAAAGGGAAGAATAGAAAGCACAGATAATTTAAGCGATTTGCCCGAGGTTGCCCTGGGAAGCAGGGATGAAAGAAGGAAGTGGACTTTGTGGCCCTGACTCCTGGCAGCAACCCTATCTCCTGGCAGCAACCCTATCTCCCTCACCACACTATTCTGTATGACAGGCATTCTTTCTCAAGGAAGCAGAAAGCTGATCAAAGGGATGGGATTAATAACCTTAAAAACTTAAAAAAATCATTTTTGAAGAATAGGTAATAACAAAACTCTATTAGATTGCTCCCATGAATTCAAGCAGAGTGCTCAATTCTCTACTCTGTCATTGTGGCTGGATTTCAGGGACTCTTGAGATTTAACCAGCCCACTTACCCATGGATAGGAGTCATTGTTCCCCATCCTACTAACCAGCACCATGAGTTTATAAGAAGCAGTACAAACAAGATGGCAAACACATGACGAATCATCAAAGGTGACACTCCACCTAAGTTTGAGGTGTGTGTCTGACCCTTTAGGAATGACCCAGATGCAGGAAGGCAGTCTGTCAGAATGAAGCTGGGCTCTGCCCTGCTCTGTATTGTCTCTTTTGCTCCTCTTTTGCCTTTTTTTGGGGGGGATCTAATTTGAAGTTTTTATTATATATTTGTGTATGTGATATTATATTATATGTTATATAGCATACCTTTGTACCTGTCGTGTCAACTGACTTATTTCTGCTCCTTGACTGTGTCCCATCCTCTCACACTATATCTGAGTTTTACCCTCAGTTTCTCCTGTAAGGAGCATATACTCGTGGTTTTGCTGCTGGCCCACAATCTCACTTCATAAATGGCCCAAGACAGATGTCCAATATGGTACCTTGAGGTTGGCTCATTGAAGTCAGTCTGACTGTGGCACTTAGTCTACTCCACCCTCCTTTTCCTTGTTTTGTTCACTGCCTTTATTCATGTGTGGATGGGCTTGCAGCTCTCTGGTTAGGGAGGAGATTGAAGGAGAAGCTCTCCTTTGCCAGGTCACAAAGGTCAGAGCCTGAACACACTAATTGGTTACACAGGCCAGGCGAGGGAGAGTGGCTGTGGAGATCAAGCGCAAAACTAAGCCCAACAAAACTGTCAAGACTTATAGCAGATTCACTCAGCCCACTATCAGGTGCATGGAAATAAGAATAAAGACGGAAGCAAAATTTTAGAAGCTAGATAAACACAGGAACAAAGCAGGAGATGTGAATGGAAGGACTCAAAACAAGGTCACTTGAGACTGAGCATGAGCAACGTGAGAAGACTAGCGCTCCACTACAGTGGGGCCGAGCCATATGGTACCAGGTGGGTTAGCTTGAGTTGGAGGCACAGCATCTCAGCAGGTCCCAGGTCAGCCTTCTTTACTAGGTTGTAAATTTTTGAGAAAGGAGAATGTGCTATAATTATTTTGTATCTGTCACATAAATTAGCAAAACTTTTGGAACGCAGAGAGTGTTCAATGCATGTTCACTGCCTGCATTTTGTTATCTCTCTCATATATATGCTGCTTCACTTATGAAAACTTTTTTTTGAAAAGATACAAGTCCAGGCCCCAGTGGAAATATGGAATCTATTTGTTAAGTTTATATGAGCTTAATTTTGGGCAGTAGTTAACATGTGATCTCTGGCTATCTTCTCAGGTTTGAATCCAACCCTGCCACTTGCTAGCTGTGTGAATTGGTAAAGTTATTTAACTTCCCTGTGTTTCCATTCTCTTGTCAGTAAAATGGGAAAAGTGACTTGTTGGGGCCATTGTGAGGTGTAAATGGGTGTAGAACAGTCAGAACAGTGCCTAGCACTTAATAGGTGGCTCAACAAATGTTAGTTATGTTTGTTATTAATTACAACCTAATAGTGACTGTAATAGACAGGGTTCACCAAAAAGGCAGAACCTTTAGGAGAGATGGATGGATGGACAGATGGATGGAGATAATAAAGGGATGTTTTACAGGGAACTGGTCTTATATGATTGTGGAGCTAGTTACACAGTATCTGTAATGCTGTCTCCACAACTGATGCTGGAGCCTGAAGTCCACATGGTGGACATTCTGGAAGGGAAGACCACAAACAGGCTGGAACCCACAAGCCTGAAACAGAACCCTATAAGCTTGTATGGAAACTCGTGCCTGTTTGCTTTGCCTCTGACCTTGGTGGCAAAAGGATGTCCTGCAGAACCTGGGGCCGTTCGTCACAGAGCTAAAATACACCTGACCCAGGAGTTAGAGAAGCCGAAGGAGGGACCCAAGGGAAGGTAGAGAAATTGCAGACCTTGCTGCTGCTTCATGCCAATGAAGTGAGTCAGCACATCAGTAACAAAAAGTATGAGCTACAAAATGGTTACGGCTTCTCTTCCAAAACCTCCCAAGAATCTTTCCTGTAGCCACCTTCACTGGAAAAACACAAGAAAGGGAATCTGGGAAATGTACTTCAGCTCAGCCAAGTTGACAAATGACAAAACTATCACAATGACAGACCAAATTATTTTAGCTAATTTAGTAATATAGAAGCCAATTCAAAATCTTACCACTTGCAATTTAAAATATGATTGTGACAGCAAATTAATTTCTTAGATTAGGAAGTTTTCTTACAGGTTAATGTTGAGGTCATGAGACCACTGAGTTGCCTTTTATCTATTCTCTCTTCTTCTAGCTTAACAACCTCACTGCAAATTAACCTTCAGTTTCCTAAGCAGTCCAGGACTTGTGCAGTGGCTCAGTGAAGTTATGAAGGTCTCAGACTCTTCTAGCTTTTTGCTCCACCATCTTTAGCATATAGTTCTTATCATTGGGGTTACAAGATAGTTGCCCTAGCCCCCAACATTGATTCCATACTCTAGAAAGGAGGCAATAAGGTAGAAAAAAAATTTCTGTGGCTGAGAAATAAAGCTTCCCCAGAAATCACCAGGGGACTCCAGCTTACTTCTTATTGATCAGAACAAAGGCTGGGAATTGAAGTTGGGTGGGGTGGTGGTGGGGGGTGGTTCTTCTAATGGACATGCTATTGCTTCAAACAAAATTCAAACAAAATTAGAGTTCTGTTAGTAAGGAAGAAGCCAGGAGAAATAGATATTGGAAATGTCATTGACTACCAAAGAGGAAAAGATTGGAAGCCAGGAGATTAGCAAGAAGTTACTAAAGAAAGAAGGGTAAAGTCTTGGAGCACAGTGGTTGTGGTAGAGGTGATTGGAAGTGGCGGTGTCAGGATGCATTGGAACGTTGAGCAGATGGACTTGACATGGAGTCTGGGGGGAAGAAAACCCAGCTCATGATCCATTCTTGATTTAGGACAAGGTTTGGGTGTTGAACTGCCTGGATAGCCTAGATGGTGACAATGACACAGAACTCAGGACTCCTTGCTTCACTCTTACTTTCTCAAGGATGCAGCTGGACACAAGGAATGCCTGAAAAAACAAGGAATGGGTATCAAGTATTCAATGGATGATTGAATTCTATAGGCTGAAATAATGGGACCAAATCTTGGTGGGTGTTTTGGTTGTACAATGGATGAAGTGCAACACAAAACTAAAAAGCTGGGGAAAACAGGTTTGGGAGTGATGTAAAATCTCAGCGTTAGTCCTTACCACCTGCATCTGCAAAGAATTTAAATCCTCTGAGTCTCGACCTCCTTCTACCCATGATGGGGAGATTGATATTTTTGTTACAGGGTTGTTCTGAGAATCACCTGAAATCTTATGTAAGAATGGCTTAGCTTTATCTCTTATTTCCTGGCCTGGGGAATCACCCTCTTTTTTGAAGTCCCAGAAACTCCTATATCAGACACAAAGTGATTTAGAGGAAAACTTATGTCACAGAAAGGGCCAGACTTTAGCATCAGACAAAAACGGTTTCAAAATCTGCTTCATCTCAGCAATATGTATGACTGTGAGTGACTTAACTTCTCCAAGCTACAGTTCTCATAAACGCAAATGAGGAATAATGACACTTACATCATAGGCTTACTGAGAGGCCATAGCTTGTTGGGAGAATTAAGTAAACTTAGATAAAATATAGCACACAAAATTGGTGGTCCAAGATCTGACACACGGCGGGATCTGTTCAATGCTCATTCTCTCCCATTAAGATAAATGGGGAGACACAGCATAGACAGGTTGTTCATTTTATAGCTATTGTGTTTTCCATGATGCTGGGTTCTTAACCCAGGCCTGGTTGCCAAATTTTTGTTAATCCTACTTTGTGGGGCCTTTCTGAGAAACCCTGTGTCTTGTCCTGTAACCTCTCTTGCTACAGCCATAGCCCCTCAGTGTCAGGGATCAGGGAACTTTCAGTGGAGAGTGATCAGTGATGTGACGTCACCAATGTGTTCAACAGTGCCCCACACATATTATAAGTTCTAGAATGATAAAAGCAAGAGGATAGTAAAAAGAAAAAGAAATGCAAGGATTAGCATGGACAGGAAGGGGTGGATTTCCCTTGAGCCAAGTTTCAGTGATGAAATAATGAGTCATGAAAACAGAGACCTAGTACTTTAAGTGACACATGAGGGACACCTCCCTGTTCAACCAGCTTCCCACTTAGGGCTGTGAGCATAAATCAGGACTCCGACGGGTCTGCTGAGGCAACAGGCTGGATCTGGCGCCTGACAGGAAGACTGTCAGGGACTTCAGCCATGCCTTCCATTTAGAAAGCCTGCCGTCATCAGACTAATCACGGAGCCTTTTCCTTGTGACTAATGGGTAGTTTTCTTTAATCTCCAGAAACCTCTGATCAATTAGCTGCTATTTAAGCCAATCAAGGAAATTGAGATATGGGGTTTAATTAGCTTTCTGAAGGTCACGCATAGCGTCAGTCAGCAGAGAACGCTGATGTGGAACTCAGGCCAGGTCTGGTGGATGTGGAAGGAGTAGGAGAAGAGATGGCGTCAAGGTGATAAGAGAATGTGAGCAGCTCCCAGGAGATAGGTCATCCCAATGACCCTATGGGAACGTCAGAGTGTCCTTTCCTGTGGCCCCTCAAAGAGAACCAACTTCTCCTTTGAACAATTAACTTTTGTTTGTGTTAGTGTTTGTCTTCAGACCCTGACTGACGTCACACGTTTGTCTCTAGCTTAGTATGTGGCCTCGTGAGTCCTCCGCTTGACCTCACTGTGTGAGTGTGAGGAACTGGCCACTGAGTGGCAGAGATTCCAGGCTATCACACACATGAAGATTTTAGCCATGCACCTGAGAGGCTCAATGACAAGCCATTGTCATCATTGCTATCTGTACCCAAATTCTGTCAATGCAAACTCCTCAGTATTACTGAAATCATTTCTCTTTTCTTTGTTTCTCTTATTCTGGCTAACTGCTAATATATGGCCAGGTCCCTCTTCTTTCAGGTTTTGGTAGCTCTGGCAAGCACATCGTGAGTGTTTAGCCCCTCAATCATCTGTGGTTTTGGCATATCCTCCCCAACATTCTTTGGGATGCTGACAAGCTTGTGACTCAGTTGGTTTATTTGCATACAATATGTTTGGAGCCTGATTTTGAAGGCACATTGTTCTAAAATATCCATGTCCCTTTACTTTTCTTGCTCATACACTCTTTGGATTTTCTTGATGTTCATGTGCTTGTTTCAACCTGTGTCCCCTGTGAGCAAGTTTGTCGTCTGTCTTTCCTGACTCTTGGATCCTGCTATCATTTCCAATCCTGTTTCTGACCTTTATTCCTGAATGAATCCCTTGACTCTTGGCCACAAGCATTTCCACCACATTCTGAAGAGGAATGGAGTGACCCAGTGTTGACTTCATGGGTGTGCAACTTGTGTGGTCCTGGAGGGCCCCATGCTGAATGTGTTGCTGTTGCCATTATAAAATTCTTAATAATATTTTTTAACATGGGGACCTACATTTTTATTTTATATCAGGAACTTCAAATTATATTTCTAGTTCTGCTAGTGACACAGGTAGTCAAGATAGCCAGTACACGAAGTCATTTCCTCCTTGTGAATTTGAGGAAGCTCCAGCTTTCACAGCTAGTCTGTTCTTCTCCCTGAAATGTCACCATCGGAGCTTACCCACCCTCAAATTCTCACCAATAGACTTCAAAAATTCACAGGGCCAACAGAAGTCATCATCTGCTCACGGGGTCACAGACTTTTAGAGTGAGAAGCAACCTTCATGGATCTGCTGCCTGAATTGCACGTCCCGTGATACTGGCAGGGCTCACTCCCACGTTTAGGTCTCACCTCCGCTCAAATGTCGCCTCTTAGAAGTTCCGTCTCCGATTTCCCTTTCCAAAACATTGATCTTCGTTATCTTCTCCTGACCCCATTCCCTCATTTATTTTCCTTCATAGCATTCATTACACTGTCAATTTATATTTTAAAATTGATAGTCTGACTCCCCTCCACCCCACCACCACTGCAGGGATTATTCACTGCTGCGTTCTTCATTTCTGGTGCAGAGCCTGACATACAGTATTCAAACAACAGGTGCTAAATGAATGGCCACTAGTTGAAAAGTTTCTCATCATTAGTGGAGCCATGCCATCCAGCCAGAAGCAGAGGTGTAGGGGTAGGTGGAGCTTGAGGGTAGAGAAGGGAAACAGACATTTTTTTGGATTCATACCAAATGCTAAGTATCTTATGTGTGTCAATCTTTCCCCACAAGAATACATGTTCTTTGAGTGAAAAGATTATTTCATTTGCCTGGCCTTTAATGATGAGGCACAGGTTTGGGCATCAGTCAAGGTATGCTAGTTTATGCTGTGATACTGACCACTCTGAATTTAAAACAACAAAGGTTTAGTTCTTATTTACACAAGGCCCACTTTGTGTCCAGGTGCCTCCAGGCAGCTGTCCTTCACGTGATAACTGAGCACTGCTCCTCCATGAGCTTCCACAATTGTGCAGCCTGCCGAAGGGTGGTTGGAGAGTGGAGCTTTGGCCATTAGTTCCTTCTGCCAAGAGCGACATGGATCACTTCAACTCTTATTTTATTGGCCAGAAGGGGAGGAGAATGCACACCTACTATGCCACTGCAAAGAGAGGAACTGGAAATATTGGCTGACAGCAATGCCCTCTGCCACAGGCTGGCCGGAGGATTAAACATGTTACTGCCTTAGGGATAAGGGTAGGAGAGCTTTTAGCACCTTCTCTCTCTGCCACACCTGCCTTCACCCACCTCCTTCCCTGACCACCTTCTCTATTTCTAGCTGTCATAAACACATACACACACACACACACACACACACACACACACAGTCTTTCTCTCTCTCCTGGACATTAGTTGGTCCACAGTCACAGGTGAGTGGAGCCCCCTGCCCTACATTTCCGGCCCTCTTTGCACACAGAGAGAAGGGAAAAATCAGGAGGGAGCTCTGCATGTCCAGCAGGCCACCGTGCCAGCCCCTCTGACAACCTGCCGTTCATCTGCAGGAAAGCAGAGGCATGGACTATCCTTACTCAACACTACCAGGGCTTCCTTGCCCCGCCCCCCAGAACACTTAGAATGGTAGTGGGTTTTTGTTGTTGTTGTTGTTTGTTTGTTTTTAATTTTGAAAGAAAGCAAGGGCACTTCTTAGACCTCAGGTATAAGCAGTGGATTCTTACTCGGCGTTATGTGAGCTCTGTTCTGAGGTGAATTTGGTATTTATGCAGCTACTACTACTGTGACATTTGATGATCACATAACCCTTCTCTGGGGAATAGCACCTTCTGGAAGGGCGATTGCTGGTATTCTTGGGTCTCCATCCCCAGTGCCATTAAAATATCATCAAAACTTTAGCTCAGATAAAGTTTTAACAAGTGTAAAGTTTACTTAATAAATATTAATTTCATTTACCATTGAATGGGTTCCCTAGTACTGTTCTGAATGAATTGTGTTACTTATTTTAATACACAAGGAAGGTGATATTACTCTCACTTTAAAAATGAAGAAGCTAAGGCTGAAGGATGTGAAGGAATGTGCCCAAAATGTATTGTAACTATTTGTCAGAGCAGCCTATTGAACCAAGGTCTTTTTTCTCCAAAGCCCATTTCTGTCCCTCCAAAGAACAGGTAGGATCTAACACACTGGATATATATTTAAAATATGGATATATTAAAAGGACAGGTGGCTCAAATATCAAACTATATATATAGGCAGTATTTCTCTGAAATGTGCCCTGAAAATGTAAAGGGTAAAAGTCTAACCAAGTTGCAGAAAATATGAGACCAGAAACAGGTGTTTGCTCCAAGCCAAAAACAGATGAGTGGGCGAGGAAAGAAATGAGACCCCTTGGCCACCTTGACAGGGGCTGAACCTGTGCTTAACTGCTTAGCTAACGCTAGCACAGGCGTAGAACTTTACCTTGCCAGTGAAATAATTAGCAGAAGGGCCCTGGGAGTTCTATAGGTCCATTGTTGCCAGACATAGTAATGGTAATAATAGCAATAGTATAGTAATAGTAGTAGTAGTAGTTATGTTTTGTGTATATTGAATACAGTACGTATTTTGAGCTAGGCATTGATACACATTTAAATCAACATTCTGTGTCATTTATTTGTACAACAATCCTATAGGAACACTTTAAAGATAAGAAAATTGAGACACCAGAGGCTACATAATTTGCCCAAGGTACTTATCTAATGAATTATGAAGGCAGGAATTGAACACAGATCTTTCAATTCCAGAGCACGCACTCTTAACTTCTTCCCTGTATGACTTCCTCAAATCTAGCTGTTTTCTGTTGCTGTTATAAGCAAGAATGAGTGTGACTACACAAAAACTAGTGAATCTTTTTTTGGAATTAATGTCTGCTTTTAACTGTACTATAATAGACACAGTGCCTTGTACAACTCTAGGATTTTCAAGAGCACTGTCACATGTATATTCTTTTGCATTGATAGCATGCTTTATTCCTATAAATATTTGAGGCTGGTGCTTTAGTGACTATTTTATTTTTTAATCCAAACAAACTCACACAAACCATGTATATAGATATAGCCATTTTCATGGTTATTTTAGTATCTTTCCCTTGAATGTTTTAAAATAAACATTTATTGAAGTGTAATTTATATACAACAAAATACATCCATTTAGGGTATATGGTTTTGATGAGCGCTCGTGTACCTATTGCCACAATGAGAACGTTTCCATCACCCAAAAAGCTTCCACTTTTGACACCCCTTGTAGTCAATCCCACTGCACACTCAGTCCCAGACAACCCTGATCTGCTCCTACAGGCTGATTTTTAATGACTGAGTGATATTCTATAATATGGTATGCTCTAATTCATCAGGTTCTTGATTGTTGGACATAAAGTGATTTATAATTTTTCCTGCAATAAATTACAATCTAATCAGCAATCTCTGGTAATACTTCTGATCTTGGAATAAATGCTCAGACATAGAATTGTTGGATCAAAGAGTAAGAACTTTTTTTAAGTAAACTTTTTTTGGGAAATAATTTTTGGTTTATATAAAAGTTGTACAGATAATAAAGAGTTCCCTTATGTCCTTTCTCCCATTGTGAATGTCTTACATTATTACTATTGCTATGTTACTTTGGTATATTTGTCAAAACTAAGGAATCAATACTGGTACTATTGGTAAATTGATACTATTATGACTCTATACTAAATTCATATTTCACATTTTTTTGATATCTGTTCCAGGATCCAGTCCAGGATGCTACACTGCATTTAGTTGTCACTGCTTCTTAATCCCCACTGGTCTGTGACAGTTCCTCAGTCTTTGTTGTCTTTCATGACCTTGACACTTTTGAAGAATACTGGCTATATACTTTTCAGAATGCCATTCAAAGCTAGCGGGTCTTATGTTTTTCTCATGATTAGACTGGAGTTACAGGTTTTGGGAAAGAATCCTTTACAGACATGGCATGCCTTTCTCATCACGTCCTCGCCAGGGTACAAACTATCGCCATGACATCACTCCCGGTATTAACCTTGCTCGTAAGGTTAAAGTGGTGTTTGCCAGGTTTCTTCACTATAAAATCATCACTTTTCCCTCTCCATGCTCTTGCCGATATTTAATCTGACAGCCTCTTTTCCTTTCTTCCCTTCTACTTCTCTCTTTTCTCAATTTTATTTCCTTCCTACCTTTCTCTTTCCATCTCTGCCATCCTTTCTTTATTCCTAAGAGATTTCACAGACAGAGGATTATAATTTAGGTAGGAGCCGTGGGGCAAACTTATTTATTGAAACTTGTATCATTTCACAGTTTTCATTGCAGGCATTATCTCCACAGATACTAACAAGTTCCCACAGAAGTGATTATGTTATTGTCCCCATTTGTGGAAGAAAAAACAAAGGCTCCCTAACTTACCCGGGGTCACGCACTCATTACACGAAATCCTCTCCCAGATTTCCTGCCCCCACCGCAGTAGATGCTGTGGGATCCACAAGAACTCACTCTCCAAACCCTGCGAGTCCCATATCCAACCTGCAGGACGGATGAGAACTGCCTGAATTGGGCAAGGGCTCCACCTGAGCTTCTTAGCACATTAAACATTTTTTTCTAATTAGCCAGACGACATGAAGTCAGAGGCCAGCAGACTTAACCACCTGCCCACCGATACCACGTCTCACTAAAACCTCAGATGACGCCGTGGATCCGCGAGTAATGGCCATTGAAGCTGAATATTTCATTTAGAACTGCTCAAATTTAATTTGCTTACAATGAAAGAGGCCTTGAAGCAGAGGCTGTAAGGATACTGACAAGAGAGAGGCAGGGTGGTGCAGGTCCTATGTCAGAAGCGGATAGTCCACAGCACGTGGCCCTGCTCGCAGTACCACCACTCTGAGGACTTGGCTGTGGATCATTCTTTCTGAGGTGGAGTCTCACTATGTCGCCCAGGCTGGCCTCACACTGCTGGGTTCAAGTCAGCCTCCTGCCTCATCATCCCGAGTATCTGGGACTACAGGTGTGCGCCACCTTGTCCACGGACCATTCTTTCTTCCTTCCATTCCCAAGCCTGGTGCCCTGCAATCCACTACCATGTGATCTACCAATTTTAGTGTAGAACAGTTGTCTGGCCCCAGAGAACCATAAGTATGTTCGATATTATCAAGAATAATCCCTTGTGAGGTAATACTGCAACAGAGTGCCCAATAGGGGCCCTTCGTATTGGATGGGGACAAACTTCTTTACTCCCATGTGGTCCTTTGGAGAGTAAGAACGGGAAGGGCAGTGAAGAAAACAGTTGGCACTCATTCCTCCCAATTCCTCTCTCCTCACACCTCCAGCATCTGCACCCTCTCCCTCCCGTTCAGCTGACAACCATATTGTCTATTTTGCTGAGAAAACAAAAGCACTCAGATGATTTAAACAAACTCTCTCAACTTTTATATCTGACAACTGTCATCCATGCTCATAAACTCTGTTTCTATTCCTGCTAATTTCTAGACATGAATTGTCCATGCCTGTCTCTAGGGCTAACCCCTCCCCTGGTGCACTACACCCCACTTCCTCGTGCCTCTGCCACGACATCACTCAAACAGTTAGGAAACTTCTTTCTTCTGCATCATCATCACCCCACATCTTTGCGGGATTATTGCAATCAACATAAAAACACTATTATTTCTGCCATCTTAAAACAAAAACCCCTCTTGTCCCCACTTCTTTCCTCCAGTTATCACATTCCTCTCTGCTTCTTCATAGGGCAACGTCTCGGAAGTGATGCATACACTTCGTATTTTCTACTCCTCTCCTCCCGCTGTTTTTTTAGCATTAGTGTCCTCTAATCAGATGGTTATCTCTACCCTCTACCAAAACTCCTCCTGCTAAGGTCATCAAATGACTCCCAATGTGCTAAACCAAATGGTCCATTCTCATTTGACTTTTCAGCAGTATTTGTTGTAATACATGACCCTCTCCTCCTTAGAAATGCTTTTCAAAGCTAGATTCTAAGACATCACACTTCCTTGATTTTCCTCCCTTCTTCACAAGCATCTTTTTCTCAGTTTTTTTGCTGGGTTCTTCTATTTTCAACACTGGAGGAGCCCAGAGCTATGCTAACTTTTGAATAAAAAAAGTATATATATGCACACACACACGCAAACACATGCATATATACACATACATACATACATACTCACACGTATACATGTATATATAAAATCTTGTATTTGTTAAACACCTGAAGAGTAAATCAAAAACTAACAAAACATAGTTACCTATAGGAGAAGGAAGTAAAAATTCTCTGCATATATCTTATTATACAGTTTTGGCTTTGGCAGTATAAAATGTTTTACAGATCCAAAAAATTAAATGAAATATAAAGAAAATAAATCAACTCCTAAAAACTCAAACTAGGACAAATGGAACTCTTATCAAGTTGGTGATATAGCTACATATAGAAAACAAATTATTTCAGGTTATTTTAGAAAACTATATTTTAACTATCCATACTTAGTAAGAGATATTCTAAGGACAAACGGAGTGATGAAGAAATCTTAAAATGTGTACCTGTATCTAATTGTTAGCAGTAATACTGTTACTATTAGAATAAAATATTTAATACATTACAAGATAATACATAAGTAATTAACTTAATGTTGTTGGTTCCCAAGATTTTCCACATAAAAGAGGCACAGACCTAAAATGAGCAAAGTTAAGTAAAAATATCCTCAAATATTGCATTTGAAGTGGAATTCAAGAATAAACCTATGAATTTTTTTCTTGTTAAAGGAAAGTTCTTTACAACTAACAGAATAAAACAGAACAAAAAAACCTAGAAGCAATGACATCCCAACATCAATGAGCTCCCCTACTGTCCAAATCGTGGTGTCTTTCCCTACTCTTTCCCTAAGACCTTTTCCTATTAAATGCAGCCAGTGCTCCTTGGAGACATGGTTTATACATACACAACAAGCCTGGGATATTGTGTTGTTCCAGAAAGCAAAGAAGCTATCAGAAGGACCAAGAACCCAACCTAAACAATTTCCCACTGGTGAACCACAGAACACTTTGTACATTAGACAAGTTTGAACCATTGAGGCAATATAATGGAAGACTGAACACAGCAATCTTCAATTAGAGATTGAATGCAATCAATTGATCCATGTTGAGTGTTTAAAACCTGTGAGTTCATTATGATACTTTTCTCCACTCAAAAAGAAAAATAAAGAAAGAAATCCTGCTCGCCTACTGCCACTACCTCTCCTTAAAAAATAAAAACAAGCAAAACAATGCAATGGCATAGACAAAGAAAACAAAAAAAAAGGAAGGAAGAATATTACAGCTAAACCCAATGAATAAACCTCGCCTTCTGGTTCTGTGGATGTGTTTTACAAAATAACTATTAAAAAGTTGTGAAGACAAACACAGAAATTTGATTATGCCCTGAGTGTTGGATGATACTAAGAAATTAGTGATAATTTTATTAGGTGTTATAAGGGCATTATAGTTATGTGAGATTATGTCCATGTTTGTTAGAGACACACATGAGAGAACATAGGAGTGAAATAAAGTGATTCAGATTTGCTGTACTATATGATAGCAATAAAATAAAACAAAGGACAAGTTAATCAATTATGAAAAACTATTGGTAGTTTATGTGGGTTTTATCAGACAATTCACTCAACTTCTGTATATGTTTAAATTTTAAAATAATGACTTATATTAAATCTCTGGAGCGGCTCCTATGTTTTGAAGGATGATGAACCATTATTCTCTCCCGCCATGAACTCAGGGATGTACCAGACTCTTAGAAGCAATGGGACCTGGAGGGACTATATCCTGGCATTTTTTGATATCTCATGTGTTCTTTTCATTGACTCCCAACACAAGAATTCTCGGATTATAGCTCCCTTTCACCCAGTAAGAGTCTAAACACAGCACCTGAATTTGAATTTCAGTTCTGTGTGAACCTGTATGAACATGAGCAAGTTTCTTTCTTTAAGCTTAAAATTCCTATAATATAAAATGAGGAAATGAGTATGGTATAAGAGTTGCTGAGAGAAATAGAAGCAAAAGGTATGAAATACTTTTGCAGGGCTTGGCATGTGGCAGGTGATCATGACTTACTTCACTTCTAGCAGAATCATGTCCAATTCAGAGATTCTTCCTCGTCATCCTAGTCCTTGAGAAAAGAAATCACATGACAAATGAATTCCAATTGATTTCTGATCACATGATTTTTATTGGAAATGTGTGTATCTACCCCTGCTTTTGGCAATATATCCTCAAGTTCAGTAACGGTCATCTTGGAAACAAACCTGGTTGCTATCGAATGAAAAGGAATTACAACCTCTAGAAAATCAATGCTGTTTTTGAAATGGATTTGCAGAAAAACACATGGAGGGTTCCAATATTGCTGCATAGCAGGGTAAAATTATAAATAGCATACACAATATCCCATGGGCTTTTTCTAACGATATAAATATCGCTCTTTTAAAATCAAACTGAAATAAAAATAACTCAAAAAGATTATGTATTTTCTTTTAGCTTAAGTTTAAGATAGACCCTTTGAGGAAAGTATTAACTCTTCTCCTCCTAATTAATCAGAGGTTTTTGTTGTGCTTTGCCTGACAGCCTTCCTCTTTTTTTAACTGGCCACAAAAACTCTTTCTCATTAACTTGGCATTGCCAAGGTAGACTTTATTCTCAGACTTGGCTCCTAGAGAAGGTATTTCTGGGATGCTGCATTATTTCTATTGCTGTTGTTATTGCCGAGACTCAAACAGTCCGCACTCCCTAAGAAACTTCCCAGTAACAGCAATTTAGGTGAGTCACATATTTACACAGAATATGTTTGTCCATCTCTCTCCATGTGCCATCATAAGGCCAGAGTTTCTTTGCTTCAATTTCAAGGAGAAGCACTGGATTCTTAGTTATTCAGGAACAATCATGCCTATGAATCCCTCATTCTATTTAATGTTAAATAAGCATGCGCAAACACAGTGTCTTTAAAATCAACTTTAAGCTCAAGATAAGCATGCACGATTTTGATAATCTTTCTCCTAGTTCCTCTCTGGCCTCATCTTCAGCAACTCTTCTATAGACAAACTTCACTCCAGCTTTACTACATTATAAGCTCAGAGCCTTGTCAAAAATTTTCCTTTTATGTACCAAACCTGTCCTCTCCTATTTGCCAAGCTAACATTTACTCATCCTACTTTATACATCTCAAAATTCCCTTCTTTCAGGGAAGTCTTCGGTGTTAATTTCCTGTACCTTCTGTAATAAGTACCACAAACTCGGTGGCTTAAAACAAGACAAATGTATTCTCTTATAATTCTGGAGGCCAGAAGAAGTCTGTAATCACTGCAACCAAGTCAAGGTGTCAGCAGATCCCACTGTCTCTGAAGGCTCCAGTGGAGAATCTGTTTGTTGTCTCTTCCAGCTTCTGGTGGCTGCCAGCCCAACATGCCTTGGCCCGTGGCCTCATCATTACAGCCTTTGATGCCAGTTTCATCAAATGTCTCTCTCTGCTTCCCATTGCCTTCTTTGTATATCTGAGCACCAATCTCCCTCTGTCTTTTGTAAGGGTATTTAGGACATACCTAGATAATGCAGGATATTCTCTCCATCTGTCTTAAGATCCTAAACTGATCACATCTATAAAGACCCTTTTTCTGAATGAAGTAACATTTACAGTTTCCAGGGATGAAGAGCTAATATCTTTGGGGAGCATTATTTAGCCTACAACACCTTCCTTGATGCTTTTCCCCAGCTTTTAAGTCTGGATTATGAACTTCTTATCTGAATACTGATTTAAAACTTTGTATTTAACTTTATAATGGTATGTATAATGATGATTATGATGACGGCGATGTCATTTATGTTGATGATAGCCAAGACATATTGATTGCTTACAGTATGCTGGGCACTACTCTAAGAGTTTCTTAGATATCATATCAATTAATTCATTCAACAATTTTTAGAGGTAAGGGCAATGTTCATTCCTATTTTTCAGGTCATAAAACTGAAGTATCATATCAAATAAGTGGAGGAGCTGAGATTTAGACCTAAGCAGTTTGTTCCAGGGCCTGTGTAGTGTTGTACCATGGATATTAATTAATTTGCTGCCTCCCCACTTCACTGTAAGGTTCTGGAAGCTAGTCAATGTCCCCAGCTTCTGGCATACGCCTGATGTTCAATGATGTTTGGGAAAAAATTATAGACTTTGAATTTCAACTGGCTCTGACTTTAATCTAATATGGGGCCTCAGACATGTTTGTAAACCCTCTTGGACCTCAACTATCTAATGAGGGTGTTGGATTTTGGAAGATTGTTAAGATCCCTAGTATCTTATGACAAATCATCTCAGAAGTCCATCTGAGGTCTAAACTCTGGCTCCAGGATCAAGGTGAATGATGCACTTGGCCCATATTGTTGAGAAAGCTAAGCACATAACACAGAGCTCTGTTAATGATTTATCACACTGGGTGAGTTACCTTTTGAAGTAGAAGTCATTACAGAATGTCTGTGTCCCCAAAGCTTTAGAAGAATGTCAAAAGTATCAGCAACATCTGTTTGCCCAAGATGGGTAAGCAGCTTTTACTCCCAGTTGGAAAGACTCTAGCCTTTTTGGATTTTTTCAGAAGACTGTTCTTTATTCATTTATTTCCTGTCATCCCCACAGCATAACGGCAGAGAATCATTCCACCTAAGTGACCTACCCATATAATAAATGAATTCTAATATCTCAATGCTCGGGTTTGAGGACTCAGGTCACATACCTATCTAATATTCTGCCAATGGGTTAATGAAATGTGAATCCTATAAATTCAGAAATTAACCTCAGATGTAAGAGTTGCATGCACGCACACACATGCAGTGCCTTCTACACACGTCACTTCATAAAGCAGTTCTCAAATGCTGGGATGTGAACCTTCTAGACACTCATAAATATTAATTGATAATAGAGGGGAAATGTTGAAAAAGTTATCACCAGTATTATATAGTGCTGGCTTGGTCTCTGAGAGCCCTCAGAAACCCTCTTCATTTAGAACAATAATCACAGAAGCACGGACCAAATAAAAGACTTTAGGCCAAACTCAGAATGGAGTTGCATGTGATTAACTTTCATTATCGTTAATGTGTGTTTTGGCCATAAGCACAACGATGTGTGACGGGGAGCACTGCTCTTTTAGTGGCAAAACTGTCTCTTGCTGCTGTTGCTGCTATTGTTGTTGCTTTGGTTTCAGTTCCTGGTAAGAGGTGATGATCACACATTGCTCAGAAGCTGTTTATGGTAGTAGCTTTGGAACCAGACTGGTCTGGATTCAAATCCCGGAGACTGCTGGTTGGTTGTGTGGTCATGGGCAAAATACCTGACCTCTCTTACTGTAAAATAGGAAAATGATGTGAGGGGGTTATTGGGGGCAGAGGTGGGGACATGAGATGGTGACCAGGAGGAGGAGTCCATACGACCACTACTCCCATATTGGCTTTCTCTGCTAGGCTCTTGAGAGAGAAGTGCTTTGTGAAAATCTTCTTCCCAAATACTGCACACACAGAAAGTCCCTCTCTTTTTTACTTATTTGGACTTTGGTTCCTGATCCGTATCCGGGTTTTTAAAAATCTTATTTTTTTGTTGCACCTTTGTTGAGACATAAATTATATATCATAAAGCATGCCCCTTTAAAGTGTACAGTTTGGGGATTTGTTAATATAGTCACAAAATTATGCATTGGTCACCACTAATTTTAGAATATTTTCATCACCCCCAAAATGCTACCCATTAGCAGTCACTCCTGGTTCTGACACCCCTTTGGTCCCGGGCAACCAATAATCTACTTTCCCTGTCTATGGATTTACCTACTCTGGAGATTTTATATAAAGGGAGTTATACAATAAGTTTCCTTTTGTGTCTGGCCTCTTTCATCAGCATAATGTTTTCAAGGTTCATTCATGTTGTAGCATGTATGAAAACATCATTCCTTTTTATGGCGAAATAATTGTGCGCTAAATGGATATGCAACATTTTATTTGTCCATTCATCAGTTGATGGGCATTTGGGTCATTTCTACATTTGGCTATTAAATGATGCTTCTATGAGCATTCCTGTGCACATTTTTAATGGACATATATTTTCAATTATCTTGGCTATATCTAGGAGTGAAATTTCTGGGTCATATGGTGCCATAATAAGGATGATAGCCCTGTAAAGATGTCCATATCCTAATTCCTGAAACCTGTGAATAAGTTATATACCATGGCAAAGGGGAATTAAGTTTGCAGATGGAATTAAGGTTGCTAATTGGCTGACCTCAAAATAGGGAGATTATCCTGAATTATTGGGGCAGGCTCAGTGGCAGGGGTCCTTAAAAGTAAAAGAGGGAGGCAGAGGCAGAGCATCAGAGAGGCACATGACCATGACAGAATATTTAAAGAGATGCAATGTTACTGCATTTGAAGATAGAGGAGGGGACCATGACCCAGGTATTGCAGGCAGCCTCCAGAAGCAGGAAAAGGCAAGGATACGTCTTCTCCCCCAGATCCTGCAAAAGGAACAAAGCCTGTTGACACCTGTATATTAGCCCAATGAGACCAAGTGTCGGACTTTTGACCTCCAGGACTGTAAGGTAATAAATGCACAAGGTTTTAAGCCACTGCATTTTAAGTGTTTGGTCAGGCTCTTCTTAGCACCAACTGGTAATGCCACTGTGGCAGCTGGTATGTTAAATGATCACACCGATTGCTTCTACTAAATACAATGGGCAGTGCAGAGCAAGCTGTGAGTTACATCCAATAACTGAGAACCTCTGAGAATGGAGATTATCTGCAAGCTTGAGGCCCACCAAATGGTGCTGATTCTCCTGGGAAGGGCTTTTGGGGAGGTCCAAACCAGTTCTGTCCTTCAGGTGGCTTGTAGGCGTCTGCTGCCTTCACAGCTGCTGAGGTTGGAAGGCTTTGGCTTTCATGACTACTGCGGGGCTGGGGAAGATGGTGAGATTAGTGCACACTAAAACGTCACAAGTTCTGTTCTTACTGAGAATCAGCCTTTTTTATATATATATAAATATATACCGCTATCTATCTATCTATCTATCTATCTATATATATATATATTGCTATAAGCCCATTTCTGAAAAGGTAGCTTTTGACATTTTTTGCCAGTGTTCTTTCTGCTTTTTAAAGAGGTGGATTTTCAGAGTTCCTTCCTCTACCATTCTGGAAGGTCAGCCCTTCTTTCTCTAGATTTCTCCACTGGAAGGCTGGGCAGATCAAGAACAGGACTCGAGTCATGTCCCTTCAAGCATATTTTTTCTCAAGGTGGACTCACAAGTAGCATACTTAGCAGCTCCTATTTCCAGGAGTCCCACCCAAGTTGGATTTATTCCTCTGCATTGTGATGTCTTATAGTGGTTTCCTTTCCCTGAGTCTACAGCACAAATGACTCAGCTTCCTACCATGAACCCCCTTCCCTGGCCACACCTGAGTCTCCCTGGCCTTCTCAGGGTGTCAGAGCCTTGGGAGGACAGGTACATCAGCTCATTTTGAAGCAGCCCTTACAAATCTCCGGTCTGTAGCTTTACTTGGGGCTTACAAATTCCCAGGAATGCCTTCTCTACCAGCTCCTTCTCCATCCCACTGAGCACTTATGCCTAGTCCTTCCTCTACTCCCCTTTCCTCTGCACTATGCTCCTGAAGCCAGAAAAACTGGCTCCAGACCTGAATCTCATATCTTCTATCTGTGTGGTATTAGACACGTTATTGTACTTCTCAGGAACTGATAGGCAAATTCAGTAAAGACAGCTGTGTCGCAGGACTGTTCTGGATATTATACATGATAATTTATGGGAAAGGACCCTCTGTAGTCTTCTTCTCATTTATTGACACAGCTCATTATTCCTTTTGCTAGAGCTATTTTTATTCAAATGTTGGTCTTGAGCTTTCTCTGACTATTTTTTAAAAAAATATTTTGGGGATAAGTTTGAAGACAATCTTTAAAAGTTACTTTGTCTGTGCTAGATGTTTTAGAGGACTACTTCATAACTACATACTGCCAAATAATATCCTTCACCATGTTTGTATGCTTTTTATTATTTTTTCATCAGCTAGTATTACCCTAATGGTGGGAAAAGAACTAAAGTTTAATTTACTATAAAAATAGTACATTTATTTCAAATAAAACCAAATGACATGATAACCCATGGTAATAAGTTGAATAGAGGAAAATATTAAAAGAATTGAATTATTAATTCACATCAAAGTGATAAAGACAAGACACACAGAAGCACACACACACTCACACACTTTACTATACTCCCATTTCAAATATCAGTCTTAGTTTCAGCAAAATTATATCAGTTGGCATGTGAATCTGATGCTGATCCTTTGGATTAGCATGGCTTTATATTTTTGTTTGTGATTACTTTGTAAATATTTTTAGATTTTATACCAGTGTAAGAGCTATAAGTATAAGGTGATTATAATGAGTTTATATGTATGCTTATTTGTTACCCTACAATAAAATTATCCAGCCAACACTGGGGGGGGGCATGAGAATATATTTTTTGCAGGTGGCATCTGTATATTACTCAAGTATGAGAAGTACTGCTCTGGCTTACAGAAACCAGGCAAATCTCCTGGGGAGGCTTCTGAAGGAGTTTCTGAAGACATATCTTTAGGCCACAAAGACAAAATAAAGAGATGAGAGACACTTCCTCACCATGAGGGCCAGAAAGCTTCATATTACCAAAAGACACATAAAACTCTTGGGCAGAAACCAATTAAAAATCATGAGGAGAGAATGGTTTACTTGGAAGAAAATAAGTAAAATAAGAAAACATTTTCGGGGCCCATTTTCAAAAGTGCAGGTCTGGGAGAAAGAAGACCTGATGTAGAATTCTGTTTTCACTCCACATTGAGTGAACCCCACTGGCTGCATAGCTTAATGTTCCTGAGCCTCAGTTTCTGCAACTTTAAAGTGCCTCTTGCACAGATTTGTTATGTAGGTCAAATAAAATCACAGAAGTGAAAGTACTTTGTGAGCCATAAGGCCTGTGTCTATGTTAGTGGTGCTACTACATTTCATTTTCTTTTCAACGTCCATAAGGGATCCCTGGAAATTTTCCTGATTCTTTACAATTACACATCTCAGCAAGAAGATAAAAAGCCCTAGAAAACTCAAGGTTAGTGAAATAAGCAATTCTTGCACCTAATCTATGCTCAGATCTTGGCAAATTCAGAGTTAACGTATTCTACAAAAATAAAATCTTAGGGAGATAGGTTTAGCCCTAATCTCTAACTGACAGGGAATTTTGATTTTTGTCAATAGATTTACTTTTTGTTAATCACAAAGTTTCTTCTATAGATTGAAATACATATACATTTCCATATTTTTCACAAATATGTTTATATATGCATTCATGCACAGCAACATCCAGACCTGAGCGTGTATTCACACTTCCACGGAGACACACACAATCGTGTGCTTTCATTTGCACAAACCACCTGCACACATATGCCCCGCTCACTCTTGAATGGGCCTGATTTGTATCAACCAGAGTGACCCTCAGGGATCAGTTTCAGGCCTGCTGTATGCGTGAATCATAGAGCTTTCCCCATCTCAACCAGGGATGCCTTGTTATCCTATTTTTTAGATCCTCCCTAGGAAGCATTTTGGGAGCCACGGAGATAGATTTCAAAGGTGTCACATCTGGGTTTGAATTATGACCTTGGGCAAGTGGCTTGCTGTTTCTGAGCCTCAGTTTCCTTGATTGTAAAATGGGGATGGTGAAGACGCCCTCATGGTCATGAAAACATTACATGCAATGATGTAGATGTTTCCTCTATGCCTTTTGGTGCTATTTGAAACTGATATATTTTTAGAGGGGATTGTATATGTGCACACATACACACATAGCAAAAGACACAACAATCTCAAAGTCAAGGACAGGTCTTTATGAAGACTGGTGCGGAGAAAGTCCTCCCCCAAAATGGCCCAAGACCATCAGCTGGAGGATCCCATGGCCCCCCTTTAATGCTCATCCATCACCAGCTTGACTTTTCTTCCTGCACATCCTCTCAGTTCTCCTCTCTCTAACATCAAACTTACTTTGCTTGCCTGGATTTACTGCTCTTTCCCGATTTCTCATGGCCTCACTGGGTGTGGCTTTACCACGAGGCATCCTCTCAGATTCTGACCCCATTATAATGACTATGGTCTCTCCAAGTTGCCCAATTCCACATTTTTGAAAGAGGAATTTGATGTCCAGACCCATCTGTTTCACGCCAGGCCACGAGAATTTCACTTTGGAGTCCCACAGACCTCAGGTGAAAATCTAGCTCCAACATTTAAAAAAATCTGTGATCTTCAGCAAGTTGCTTAACTCTCAGAATCTCGATTATCTCGTAGTCATATAGGGATAATTACAGTTTTTACTCCCATTGGATTCTTGTGAGGAATAAATCAGATAAGGTATGGGAAGTGCTTAGTCTAGCACATGGTACATATTGAGTCCTAAAGAAATGCTAACTACTATTCGTGTCAGTTCTGGCGCTAGACCAGAGGTCAAGCTAAGAATGGGCCCGTCAGCCACAGCCACTATGCAACAGAGAGTGTGGATTGCTCCCTGACGTAGCAGTGCCAGCAGGCCAGATTTCTACAGCTTTATCTACCCAACATTTTATGGGATGTGAGTTTCCTATAACTCTACATAAAGTTGAAAGACAATGCAATAAAATCAACATATATACGATATGACTGTCGACTTTGGGGAAATCCACTAATATTCAAAATTAAAAGCTTTTCTTTTCCTTTACATATTCATTGCCAACAGAAAACACAAGCCATCTATTCATAATAAATATTAAGAAGGAGACATGCACAGGGTGTTATGGGTGTTCTATCCAAACCTGGGGACTGGTAGAAGGTGAAACTTTCTGGAGGTGATCACATAAGCCTTGAAGAGTGAGGAAAAGTTAGCCAGGTTATCAAAATTAACAACAGAGACAGTTGGCACTCTCCAAAGAGAAGATGACATGCTCACATGCATCCGTATTATGGGTAGGTACACATCTTACCTGTTCAAAATAAGAATCTCTGTCCTGCAAACCAATTTTCCAAAAAATTTAATGAAAAAAAAAGTTAATGAAAACCTGAGGAATTTATTTTCTCAACATGTATATTCTCCCTGAAAATATAGTTCGGGTTCAGAATCAGGGAAATATAAGTATTGCTAACAATTACTACTTAGAAAAATTTACTGAGGGTTTGCCAAGGATCTGACCCATAGGTTGGACTGGACCAATCTTTACCAATTATTCTATAGATTCTACAAAAGGAAGCTTCTAGAAAATGTCATGATGTATGATACAGTTGAAACAGGAACCCAAGGTACTTCAAAATTGCCCAGAAATATTTCTAGGCTTCTTAATGGAGGGTCAGACATAGTCTTAGAAGACTTCTGCTTTCTCAGTGTGTTTCTCACTCTTCCAGTCACCGAGGACCCCCTCCAGGGACTGCTCTGAACCTCAGGGTGGTCAAGGCTGTGTAGTCTGTGGCAGAAGGAGGAACACCTCCCTGACCTTGAGTTTCTGTTGTAACAAGTGTCCCAGAGCAGTGGTGTCTGGCTCTCAATGTGAATTTATTAAAGAGGTATGTTTTGATTCTTTGAAAAAGCAAATACTGAATGATACAGAGAATAATTTAACAACCATCTGTGTACTTGTCATTTGTAATTAACAGGTATTAACATTTTATAATATTTGCTTCACACATTGTTGTTAATAAAGTTGAAGCCCACTGCTTAGTGGCTGCTTAGTCCACTTCATGTCCCTCCCTCCTTTCTGAGAGACAGCTATTAGGATGAATTTGATTTGTAATTTACCAGTCAAATATTAAAGCTGTAATTCATAAACAACATGTTGAAGATTTAAATATTTTATACCAATATTATCATATGATGTTTATCTTTCTGTAATTAGCTTTGATTTCACTCGACATACTAACATGCTGTTTTTTAAAGGTCTGTGTTGATGACTATAGACCTAATTCACTCGTTTCAATTGCTGAATTGTAGTCCACTGAAGGATGTACAAGCTGAGTTTCTAGATTTTTCCTGGGTCTTTCAAAGACCTGATATCACACACCTGATGGAGATTTGTACAGATTCAGACTCAGAGGAGAGTCACGTGTGGTACTGAGACATCCATGGTTCTTTTTGGATTAAGGCTGGTTTTTGTTGTTGTTGCTGTGGTTGTTGTTTTCATTTCTAAATCCGATTTATCATTCCATATGCTTTTTCCTTAGCATGACTCTTCACTTTACCCATAGCATTGTATGTTAACTCTTAAGGCCATGCAACAACTCCCTTGACGTTTTCATATATCTGAGATATATCTCTGTATTTCCCTCTCTCTATATATATATGTGTGTGTGTGTGTGTGTGTGTGTGTATGTATACATATCACCAGGAAACATCATAGTAATAGATTTCTATGGAGCATTCCTTCAATTTATCAAACATTTTCACACATGCCAAAAATCAGCAGCAGGGGGGAACGGCATCCTCAAATATACTAATAATGCCTCAAACTGCTGCAATTCTTTATTATGCATTCTTCTCTGTCCCCTGTAGGAATTCCCATATTATAAAATTGCTTTTAGAAAAGACTCAATGTCAATATATCTTTTGTTTTGGAAAATGAGAAACACATAACAGACCATGCAATATTTTTGCTCTGGTCACCAGGAAAATCAGAACCAAAATTGTTGCTAGATAACTATTGCACCCTTTCTCTTGGTGCTAAAGGTCTACTTCTGCCACATTTAGCTCTTTCATGACATGTCACTTTTATTTCAAACTGACTCAACTCGTTTGTAAAAAAACAAAACAACATAACGTATGTGACCATATAATTATTGTACAAACTGGACACACTTAAAAATAAAAGGGAACAACAAAGTTAGTTAAAATATACTTTTTTGAAACATTATGCTATATAGAGTGATATGTAAATTGACCTTCTATAGCCTGGTGAGACAAATATTCATCTTCAGACATTGTCTTATTTAAATAACTTCCAACTTTTGAGGGAGATTCCTGTGTTGTTTTTGTGAGTTTGGTCTTTGAGCTGTGTTGTGGACCGTAACGTCACTGTGGCACCCCTGGTGTGTTGGTGTAAAAATTAAGTGCCTTAATTATAGAATAATTGTTGAGCACTATGTATGTATTTTGCCATTATTTTTTTTTACCTGCTATAGGATGTAGTTTTGTAGTAGCCGACTTAAGGAAACAAACAAACAAATCGTCATCATCAACAGCAACAATAACACAATGTACCTTCAGCAATATTTTCAAAGGTGGTCTTATGGAAATTTCTTATTTATTCAAGGCTTAACATGTCAGGCACCATGCTAAATGCTTTCCCTACATAACTTCTCACATGTTTTAATCTTCATCATAGCACTCTAGCACAGATATTTATTTCCTTATTTAACAGAGGCAAAAATGGGTTCAGAAAGGAAGAGTTACTTTTCTAAGATCACACAGATGTAAATGGCTGAATGGAGATTTATATCCTGGTCTTTTCACTCTAGGGCCAGTGCTTGTAATTGTAAGCTTGTTTATGTCAATAAGGTAAGCAGAATTAAAAAAAAAACAAATTAATAAACCAGTGATGTTTCTTATCAGGATAGCCATTGATTTAACCATTGAGTTGGAAAGGATATTACATTCTTTCAGCAATTATTAACTTAGGAACTATAATTTGAGATAAGACTTGTTCAGGCGAAAGACATGATTAATAAAAATGAGTGGCCCTTATCTACCAATAATTGTGAGTCATTCTGTGCACAACAAACAATAAGTTCCTCTCCTATGTTAAGCCAAGAAGAGAAGCATGTTTGGCCGCACATGACTGATCAAACCCTGTCCCTCTTGCTTGTTTTTCTTTCTTGTTTTTTTTTTTTTTTTTTTTACTATTATTCCAATCTTTGACTTCCAGAATCACTCCAAGCTGTGTTGCTCTGGAGAGAAGTTGCTAAGATGACTTCTGTGCAAAATGGCACAAGGTGAATTTTCCCAGTGCCAGGTAATCCCTCGCCCAAAACAAACTGCACAAGCCCCTCACATCCTCTTGGTGCTTTTTTAACACAGCAGCTGCACAGGCTAAATTCTGCCTCTGTCTGTAATTCCCAAAGGAACCTCAGTATTCAACAGCCTCTGTTTTGAACTCTGCTGCTTCCACATGTCCCATTTACCTTTCCTCTGATTACCTCCCAGAACATGCTTGTCATCTAGATAGCCCCAGCCCCATGTTTCCCTAGCCTGATAAAGTTTTGTACTCAGATGTTGTTCTTGTCCATTACGTCTGCCTTTGTCTCTATCCACCTTGACTTTGGCTTAGCTTTTCTGGACAAGGTATACTTACATAGATCAGCTGGTAACAACCTCTCCATTTGACAAGCCCCAGAGCTGGCTTCTCTTAGAATCTGTACTTGGAGGCGTCTCTTTCTTGCATATTCCCTAGGATGGACCTAGATAATCTCTTCTTTGTAGTCATAAAAGAAAATTGTTGTCAAGGTTAAAACAGAACCTCCATTGTTCAACAAGAATATAAAGAATATGTACATCATCCATAGACCTGAACATATAACAAACAGATAGCCAGCCAACAGGTTATCTAGATGACAGCGAATATTCTAGAATAACTCCTGACTTGCTAAAATTAGGAATACATATAGACCTTGGAAATAATTGAGCCAAATCAGGCTTAGTGGCAACTAACAAAATCTTTCTGACTGCACAGCCATTATATCATTCTCTTTCCCAAAAGACCCTTGTCCTAACATGACATTTATTCAGAGTTGTATTTAATTTGGCTGTCTTAAAAGCAAAAACAGATATAGACACAAACACATATTTTAGAACATAATTGTTTTTTTCTCCAGAGAAGTGGCTCTTATGATGTCCTAGGGGAGTGGAGGTGTGTGTTGCTTGGAACTAGTCTTTGTCCAGCAGGCTGTTGTGCTAGTTACACTGCACACGTGGAATTCTGGAGGGAGCATATAATAAAGCCTAAGAGCTTGGGTGCTGGAATCAGCCTGCCTGGGTTTGAATTCTGCCTCTGCCGCTTTCCTGCTGCGTGTTGTTTGCTAAGTTACTTTAACAACCTCATCGTCACCATTTGGAAAATAATGGAAATCACCTTGGAGGGTTTTTTTAAAGACTGGATGAAATATTTCAGGTCAAGAACTTGGAACGGTGCTGCAATACAGTCAGTGGTCAATCAATTTTAGTAAATTTTATTTTTGTGAGAAAGCTATCAACTTTTACAAAGTGTAGGAGGAAAAGCACAGACTCTTGAGTCACACACACCTGGGTCCTCTTTGTCCTCTACCATTTACTAGATATGTGGTCTCCATGGAGTCACTTCTTGGAGTCTCAGTTCCTTCATCCATTAAATGGGGACAATCAGACCTATTTCCCAAAGGCTCATAAATGAGATAGTATATAAAGCTTCAGGTGAAAATAAGTGTGCAGAAAATGTTACTTCCTTTTCACCTTCTCTATCACTGGAAAACCAGTAGAATAATTGGAAGAGGGAGGACATGGAGGCATTAATAAGGAAATCATTTTATAGGAAGTTGTGTGTGTTAGGGATTCGTTGAAGAGTTGCTTGGAGCCACCTGTCAAGGTACAAGTTTCTACCTTGCCAGTGCTCTTCTTTCCCTGCCATACCTCTGGGCGTGTCTATGAGGGGTACTTTCTTGGAAGTGAAATGTAGAATTAGAACCAGTGAGTCTTCTTTTATAATTTGCAAAACCCTCAGAAATCTACCAAGACCACCTCCAAAAATTCGGAATATCTCTACACGTGAGTCTGTGTTTGTCTCTTTGTAACATTCACCTCCCTGTGTGGTGGTTTCCAGCACGGAGATTAAAATATCAGCCTCTACAGTCAGGTAGATATGGATTGATGTTCCTGCTTGGACACCTTGAAATGTACAACCATGAGCAAGTCATTTAACTACGACTAAAAAGTAGACATGGCGGTAGTACCTTTGGCAGAGGATATGAGGACTAACTGAGACAAAAGACTGGGAATCATAGTGGCTGGTATGCACTAAGTGGTAGATCAAACCTGACGACTATAATTAACATGACTATCAATCTATCCATAGATACGCAGATATAATCTGTGACTGTGGTTGTGTGGGAGGCATCTGTATAGGTCCCTACCTCTCCTTTTCTAAGGGACCAGGAAGAGGAGCCACAGGTCTTTCCTTCCAGATCTCGTGTGAAGGCATCAGAGGGCCTGACTAACTCTCAGCACTTTTATGAGTTCAGTGCAATACCTGCCAACCACAGCTGATCTCCTCTCTGTGCTGGCTGCCTCTGGGCAAAGGCTCTCCTGGGCATCGGCCAGGAGCTCACTCTAACTTACCAATGTCATGGAAAGAGTAAGGAAATTGACTCCACTGAAACCTGGTCCCATTTCCAGCTCTGTTCCTTCCTCCCAGTGCAGTATTAGGCCAGTTTGTCTACCTCTGGGAATACCCATTTTCTTATCTACAGAATAGAATGATAACATTTACCTGTGAAGCTTACTCACAGATGTATCAGATTATATACATATAGGACCCAACACAGAGACCAGCATTCATTCAAACCATTCAGTAAGTATGTATTATGCTCCTACTGTGAGCTAGGCACTGTGGAGTGACATCAGGGAAGAGGTTCTGCTCCTCTGGAATTTGGAATTACTGGAATGTAATAAATGTGTCCAGAGAATATGATTTTTTTTCCTTTCTCTTTTCATCTATTTATATGGAAATGCTTTACAATTTTTGGAGTCTGTGGCTTCTCAATGACCGTCCTCTGCCCCACCAGTGAATTTCAAGTTCAGTGTGCCTCAGGCGAGTCTATTATTTTAAAGCCAGGAAGTTGATAGTGGTAGTTTTAAGCTTGAGGAAGTCTTGAGGTGGGAGGAAGCACACGAAGCGTTGCAGAGGGTTCTTTTGTGGGAGAAGTTGGGGAGCTGCCAAATTTCTAACAAGAAATGAATTTGCCTTTACTTAAAGAAGGAAATGGTACCTTCCCTCCCCACAGAGGAAGGAAAGGTGATCTCCGGCTTCGGTCACCAGCACCACCTCTCCCCTGACCGGAGGGTGACTAGGCTGAGGAACCAAAGTGCAAACGCGGGCCTCGCCTTGAAGAGCCTCCCAGATAGGTAAAAAAGGAGGGTAGAAAAGCACATGTTACTGGAAGGAATGATCTAGAACACGGACAGGGATGCTGCAGCACAGCACCGGGCAGGCAGTATGGGTGGGTGTGTTAGAGAGGAGTGGCTGGGCCAGCACCGCTTCCTCGCATATCCTGGATGTGGCAGGGGCGGCAGGGCTCAGTTAGCTCCTCTCTCTGCTCTTCTGCTGGTCCCAGAGTCCCCCGCAGTTAGACCGTGGCCATGTGACAGGGTACTGGCCAATGGGATGTGGCCGAAGTCACTAATTCAATTTCCCAGAGTCCCCCGCAGTTTGACCATGGCCCATGTGACAGGGTACTGGCCAATGGGATGTGGCCGAAGTCACTAACTCAATTTCTTGCGAGCCTTCTCAGTGCCAGATCTGATCCGTTCCCAGCCTGGGGGATTGTGCTGGGAACACGACCAACCCAGGTTTCTGCCCTAGCAGAGCTTGTATATTCTGGTGGATGAAACAGACAATGAGCGTGATGAATAAGTAAAATATATGGTAAGATATATGACTAAGTAAAATACATAAAAATATATTGACATATAATTTTATATATTTCATTAAACATAAGTAAAATATAAATGTTTCTATATGATTTCATAAATATAAGAAAAATTACACAAATATATGCATATACATGTGTATATATAGTATATATATTACATATAATATTTATGGTACAAAATATAAAGATCGTCATAAGTGCCAAGCCAAGAAATAGGTTAGACAAGGAGGATCAGAAGGGCTGGGTGGATAGTTTTGGAGGGGCATCCAAAGAAGCTTCACAGGGGAAGTAAAATTTTAATGAGGAGAAAACGAGGGTGCTAGCCACGCAGATACCTGAGTAAAGAGTATTCTGCGGTTGTCAGGAAGCACGGGGAGGTCAGCGACGTGGACGGGAGGGAATAGAACAGGGAGAGTTCAGACAGGAGACAGACGTCTGAGTCATCTGCGGCCCCGAGGCCGTGTGGGGCCGTCGGCTTCCAGTCTGAGGGAAACGGAGAAGCCAGTGTGCGAGTGACATGTGACTTGTGTTTCACAAGAATCACTCGCGTTGTTTTTTGAGAATGCTCTGGAAGGGGGGCGGGGGCAGGGCGGAAGCAGGAGGACAGTGTGGAGGCTCCTCGTGCTTCAGTTAAGAGAGGAGGCGGGAGTGGGGCGGGAGGCGCGGTGAGAGTCTCCCTATACTTTGGCGGAGCCCGTAGGATTTGCGGACGAGCAAGACGTGGGGACTCCAGAGTTCTCGTGCCTGAGCAGCTGGAAGAACGGAGTTGCCGGCACTGAGCTGGGGCAGGAGCATGCTTGCTGCGGTGTGGGTGGTGTCAAGACCTCCAGCTTGAGATGCCAGTGGATACCCACACGGAGAGTAGGAGTAGAAACGTGGATGTGTGCATTGGATTTTTGGGGAAGAGGTCCAGATTAAAGATGCACAGTTGGAAGTCATCAGTGTACAGACAGTACCTGAAGCCATAAGACTGCAGGGGATCACGGTTCTTACCTCTCTGTGTGCAAGAGGGTTCAGTAGAAGGCACGGTGGCAGAAAGGGGAGGCGTCAGCCTGAAGGCCAGGGACATGTGAATGGAGAATGGCCTCAGGGGCAGCCCCCCTCCTGAGGAAGTTTGCTGGGCATCCAAGCAGAACCCAGAGACATTGAGAAACAAGAAGAAAGAAGGAAAACCACATTAGGGGAATTTTACTAATGCGAGAACAATAAGGTAAATGATTTACTAAATTATTTGGTAGCCACAGACTTTCTTCTGCACAGTGACTCAGAAGGTTGTTGGTGAGTGAATAACAGTAGGCACAAGTGTTCTGATACTCTTGGCCATTCTGATGACATCTTAGGTCTAAGGTAATTCAATAAAACAAAAACAGGATTCTTTCTCCATTGAAAGCTGCATGATATTTGACAGGTTAACACAAAAATCACATGATCAAATGCATGCATAGGATAGGCAGCACATGTAAATAAATGAAAATGTCTGTGTGTACAGACGGGAAGGATGGAGGTTTTGGCAAATTAGGATATAGCGACTGTTCAGCTGGCTGTGACCATCAGATTGGACACAAATTTTTGACCACTGATTGAAGATCTTATCTACCTGTTTTTGCACAACCATTTACTGAGAAGCTACTATGTTCTTTGTGGATAGAAGTGAAACAGAACTACATATGACATGATTGAGTCCCACCCAGTGGGGGACATAGACAACTCAACATAGGGTACCATGCCCTGGCTATAACTGCAGTATAATGATGAACCAAAGTGATGAAAGTAGACATATTTGTCTTTGTCTTGGTCCTGAGCTTAAGGGGAAAGTCATTCAATCTCTCACCGTCAAGTATGATGTTAGCTGTGCATTTTTCTTGGATGCTCTTTAGCAGGTTGGGGGAATCCCTTTCCATTTCTAGTTTGTTGAGTGTTTTTATCATGAAAGGGTATTAAATATTTCAAATGTTTTTCTCTGTACCTATTGATATGATCATGTTTTTTGTCCTTTATTGTATTAATATGGTGATTAATTGATTTGCAGATGTTAAACCAAACTTGCATTCCTGGGATAAATTCAACTTGGTCATGGTGTAATCTTTTTTTTTTTCTTTTTTTAAAAATGTTGCTTGATTTGGTTACCTAATATTTTGTTAAGAATCTTTGTATCCATGCTCATAAGGAATATCATTCTGCAGTTTTCTTGTGATATCACTGTCCATTGTCAGTTTTGGTTATTAATGTAGTATTGGCACCTTCTCTTGTATTTTATGGAGAGTTTGTAAAGAATTGTTTTTAAACCTCTTTTGAATGTTTGGTAGGAGTGAAATAAAGTGATTCCAACTGGGCCTGGGATTTCCTTCAATGGTAAATTCATGAAATTGCTAATTCAGTCTCTCTATTTGTATGTTCTATTAAAATTTTCTATTTCTTCTTGAGTAAGTTTAATAATTTGTGTCTTTCTAGGAATTGTTCATTTCATCTAAGTTGCATGTTCTTTTCTAATTTTGATGATATTATTACAGTTATGTAGAAGAATATATATATACCTACACAATATATAGTATTGTTTGTATGAGTTCTAATATTTATAATATGACATCACATTGTATTTGACATATTGGTTTTTCACCCAATATGATATATTTTGGTATCTTTTCATGCTGATACAAGTAGTAATTATTTTATTTATTTTAAGTATGCACAGTATTATCTCATATGAATATCTTTCATTTTATTTATTTATTCTTCCATGGATGGATATTTGGATTTTGTTTCTAATTTATTGCTTTATTAATATAAAAAATTTTACAGTGAAACTTTTTGTACCTGTCTTGTGCATATCAGCATGAGTTTCTTTCTAGAGTATATACGTGGAAGTGGAAAAATGAAATTGGTGAATGTATTAATGAGGGTTCTCCAGAGAAACAGACCCAATAGGATACATACACACACACACACACACACACACACACACACACACATACATATATATGCATGTGTGTGTAGAAAATTATTTATTATGGGAGATTGGCTCAATCATGGAGACTGAGAAATCACGTGATCTGCCTTCTGTAAGCTGGAGATCCAGAAAAGTGGTGTCATCCCCATCCAAACCTGAAGGCCTGAGAACCAGGGAAGCCAACATGTAGTCCCAGTTCAAGTTTGAAGGCCCAAGAACTCGGTGCCAATGGTGTGAATCCTGGTTAGAGTTTGAAGGGCCAAGAACCAGAAGCCCTAATGTCCAAGGGCAGGAGAAGATGGATGTCCCAGATCAGGAAAAGAGAGCAAATTTGCCCTTCCTTTGCCTTTTTATTCCATTCCGGCCCTCAATGGAGTGAATGATATCTGCCCACTTTGGGGAGGGTGGCTCTTCTTTACTCATTCTATTGACTCAAATGCTAATATCTTCCAAAATTTCCTCATAGACATACTCAGAAATAATGTTTAATCAGCTAACGGGACATCCTTTACCTTACTCAAATTGATACATAAAATTAACCATCGCAGTAAAAATGATGTAATTTCAAATTTACTAAATATCACCATATTATTCTTAAAAGTAGTTGTATCAACTTGCCCTCTGAATGAGAAAGTCTTTTTCCATACACCCTTACCTATACCTGGAATTGCAGGACTGACATCTTAAAATATGTGCTTCAAGGTACTCACAATCCAGAGCAACACTGTCTGTTAGAAATTTTGAGTAGATTTTAAATGTTCTCACTACAAAAAAAAATAATAAGTATATGAGTTGATGGATATGTCACTTAGCTTAATGTATTAAAGATTAATTCCACAATGTAAACATATATCAAAACAAGACATTGTACTCCATAAATATAAACAATTATTATTTGCCAATTAAAAAGAAAAATTTTCTTTTGCCATGATGAAAGTTTTTTAATTTCCCTGTCCAAGATAGGAAACATTAGTCACATGTGGCTATTAAGAAGTAGAAATGTGAATGTTTCAGACACTGAATTTTTAATTTCATTTAATTTTAATTAGTTTAATTTTAAATGTATATAGCCACATGTGGCAGGATGCCAGATTGGACAGCAGAGCTCTCCATGGAGGGAAAAGACCTTCCAATGCTGGTGATGTATGACAAGTGTCAACTGGGGGAAATGCAGTAAATATGGCTAATGTTCAAAGGAAGGAAAGAGCACTGTTGGGAATTTGAGGATCATTTGGAAAGGCAAGGTTTGAATCAGGAGTAAAGATTATGTTGGGAGAGAAGTGTGAGCACACCAGTTTGCAGCGGGGAGATGAATTATTAGCCACTTAACGTGACAGCTATGGCAACCATATACAATATGGATAACTGCTCTCAATGCCTTATTAAGTGAAAAATAAAAATAAAAAATGGTGTGGGTACTTCATAACTTCTAAGAAGATAGTTTATGCACACAAAAACTGAGAAAAATATTATAAAATAAGTGTGTTAGAGTGGAGACTTTAAAAATTATTCCTTTGTTTTTTTTTTCAAAATGTCTATATCAAGTTTTCTTTTATTTAAAAAAAAATTAACTGGTAGATCTTGTGGATTTACGATCACAGATAATTTACTGAATAATTAAAACAAAATTTTTCCATATCAACAAGATGATATTAGAGAGTTGAAAAAGTCTAAGCATAATCTTGACTTGAATAGCAGAACTTGTAAGAGAATCACTCAAACAGAGATTGCTGAAAGTTCCTGATTCTGTGTGATCCTTCAGCAAGACTATATTATGACACATTCTGGATTGATTATTCTAAACTACCTGCTGTGATCTTAGTCAATACAAAGTGTGAATTATTTAAGAAACAGGTTTTATTCTTTCTTACAGGAGCATAAGACAGGCACTAGTTCCCTTCAAAGTAAAAACAAGAGAGTCTGATAGAAAACATACTCATTAAGGTTTCAATTTAATTGTCCCTTTCTCCCTGATCTTTGTATAATCCCAGGAAAATAGAAATTTGGTACTCATCTCCAGCTGGTTTGCAGAGAGACAACTTTGATTATCTCTGTAGTTTTGGTGGATATGACCTGGGGTATCCAGCTCTCACTTTGGTTATTCTCAAAAATGAGAATGGATTTTTATTATAAAATCTAAAACTTGCTGAAAATTGAAAATACAATGAACTTTGAGGGCATGTTATTGAACTTTGAGGACAATAAACTTTGAACAATGAACTTTGAGGGTATGTTATTGACCTGATGTCATATTTTTCCTGAATAATAGTATTTATTTCCTCCAACCAAGAACATTCTTCTACATAATCATAATAATATTAAGGAAAGTAACCTTGATATATTACTACCATGTAATCTCCAAATTCCATTAAAGTTTTCTAAACGTGCCAGTAATGTCGTTTCTAGTGAAAAGATCTAATTCAAAATCATATGTTGCCATCAGTTCTCTTATCCCTTTAAACTATTTCATGCTGGAACAGTTCGTCAGTCTTTTCTTGAAGTTCCTGCTCTTGACATGTATTAAGATTACAGGTCAGTTAATTGTACAATGTTCTTCAGTTTAGGTTTTTCTAATATTTCCTCATGATTAGTTTCACACTACACATTTTAAGCAGGACTGTCTCAAAAGTGATGCTGTGTTCTTCCCATCGCATCTGAGGCAGCTTGTATTCTCCAGGATGGGTCCATAAAGATCTTGCACTCCACATGCTGTTCTTACCTGTTGTTGATTCTCATCCCACTGAAAGGTAGGATCTGTGTTCTCTTCCCTTGATATGGGTGGGCCAGTGACTAAGTGGGATCTGATGCTGCTTATCTTCCAAAGCTGGGTCATAAAAAGCAATATACCTTCCTCCTGGTCTGTTTGGAATTCTCACTCGTGGATCCCAGTTACAATCCCCAGCCTCTGATTGTTCTCTGCTGAGGCCTCAGGCATCGTGGAGCAGGGCCACGTCTTGCTGCAAAGCCCTGTTCTGGGCCGTCAGGGCTCTCCACAACCAGGTGTGAATGCCAGTCTTGTTCTGCCCCACCTGATGGCTTTAGGATTGAATTATATAGAAAGGGAAGGGCATGAAAGGGGAAGAAAGGGAAGAGAAGGGAAGAGGAAGAAAAAAGAGGAAGAACAGATGTTGGAGTTGGTAAATCGTGCTCATATTCTGATGTTGCCGTTTACGGTATCATCTTTGGCTTCCTGCTAAACCAGGGACTCTCGGTTTCCTCATCTGTAAAGTAAGGGTGATGATAACGTGCCTCTCGCGTGAGGCTGTTGTGAGGGCCACATGCTCCACTCCTACCAAAGCTGAAACAGACAGAACTGCTCCTAGAAGGCAGAGGCTTTTTACTTATCTTTGTATACCTAACGCTTAGCACAGTAAGCATTCCATTACTATAAGGAATTAGTCACATTACGTAAAGAATAAGTCAATTATATTATTTTTAAAACTTTATAAATTGTGAAGTGCCACAGGAGCGATGGCTGTGTCTATCAAATAAAGATTTCTATCTCTCTGAAATATTCAAGTGCACATATATATATATACAGGTATAGATATAGATTGTCATTTTCAAACTTAATATTTGACTTCTAGCTCCATTTCTGCCATACGATAGATTCTTAATAAATATGAATAATCAACTAAATGGATATACAGATATGTGGATGTATGAATAAGTAAATGATTAATAGGTGTTTTTAAAAGAGGATATTCTGAACTGATTTAATTTTTAGACCTTGCACAGATGGAAACCACTGAGAGTTTCATGTGAATTAAATGGAGGAAGTACTTGGCCAGCAATACATTACAGAATAGATGAGAGATGTGCCTGTTCCTCAGTTGAATGGATTGTGTAGACGTCATAAATGGAAAGTTTAGATTCAAAACTGTTATATGGCATAAGAAACTGAATGTGATTATTATATTGGCAATTTGTGCAACTGTTTTGCAATATACTACAGGATAAAGTCCAAGTTTCTAGGTATGGTATACAAAGCACTTCCCCTTCTGGCTGCAACCTATGTCTCCAGCCTCATCTGACATTTCCCTTTCTGTCTTCCTTTTTATATGTGGCCATTGATTGAACATTTCTCTTTTCTCAGTATTTTTCTTCTGTTGCAAAATGGAAATGATAATAACTCCCCTGACTGTCCCATTAGATTGCTGAGACTCAAATGATACAAAGCATGACAGTTAGTAAACCTTATTTTGTCCATTAAATATTTGCTAATTATCTGATGCATGCCATAAATGGCAGAAGACACTGAGTAAGCCAGAGTCCTCATCCTCCAAGTGAAATGAAGAACACAGACAGGAGAATGACATGCCTGGTAAAATGCAGTAAGTGCTATCAATTTGTATTGTGCATATTGTTGGCACACATTTAGTTATTATTTTTTATTCAGCAAATATTTATTGATCACCCACTATAAGCTAATCTAGTTGGCAGCGTTAACATTGTTCAAAATATATAGTCCCTTTTCTCATAGAGTTTATTTATTTTAGTTCAGTGAACAGGCAATAAACAAGCAAATGAATAAATCATATTATTGTTCTTGGAAATAAATGCTATGAAGAAAAATAAAAGAAAGTGAAAAGATAGAGAATAACGGGAGGTGGAGACGAGTTTGCTGGCCCTGGGGAAGGAAGGTCTCTCCCAGATGGGAGTCTTTGAGAAGCCTCGGGGAACTGAGGTGGGAGCCTTGTAGATGATGAAGGGGAGGCGGAGGGAACGGGGAGTGAGCAGCCTCTGAGGCAGGAATGTATTTGTGAAGTACAGAGACAGCAGTAAGTCCTGCACTCAGAGCGGACTGAGTGAGCTCTGCGGTATGAAAAGAAGCTGGAGGTGTCAGCAGCATCCAGACCATGAAAAGACCTGTCCACAGCAACAGAGTTTAAATTTTGTTTACAATCGAATTGACTATGTTTATTAGGGTTTTGAGTAGGAGAGTGACATGATCTGATTTATATATTGAAATGAAAATAAGCAGTATGGGAGCAAGAATAGAGGATATTGCAGGATTCAATGGGAGAAGACAGTGGCTTGAACCGGTGGGGTAGTGGTGGAGTTGTCGAGAAATGGTCAAATTCACAATATTTGTGGGACATAACCAGTGAGGACTTGCTAATCCACTGGATGTGGGAAGTGAGAAGAGCAATTGGGGAATGAGTGACAGAGAGTAAGCAGAGCTCAGGGGAAGGATGGGTAGCTAACCATTTTTGTTTTCCTTTTATTTAGCTGGGCCTTTGACCCCCATTCTTAAGGCATTATCTGTATTTTATTGTTGGGGGATTTTAGCCTCCAAGGTTAGGCTATCTGCTCAAGGCCACATACCTAGTTAGCAATCTGTCCACTAGCAGAAGGCCAGCAATTGTGAGGCTGGGATAACCGTGCACAGAAAGCCATGCACATGAGCCACCATCACAGCCAGGTGTCGTGTCCTGCATGCTAATCAGAGGACGACAGATACATATGCCGGCGACCACTTCAGAATGCACCATAGGTGTCTGCAGAAGGCTGATTTCAGTATTGGCTGGGGAAGTGAAGCAGATTACACTAGTCTTGAGGGATCAATGCAATTTTGATTAGTGAATGAAGATAAGAAACGTTACTCAAAGTTAAAGCACAAAACTGGGAATAAACATGGGCATATGATGATGACTAACAAGAAGTGGTGAATAGTTCATAAATGAATAAACACTTATTCCTTCATTTATTCATTAGTGTAACAAACCCAGACCAAGTACTCACTCCGTGACACACCACGCCAAACACTGGAAGGTGGAGGCTCGTTTCTCTACACACAGGTGAGGTGACTGATATTCTCTGGGAGTTACCTACAAATCCTGTGTGCAAAGGGAAGTGATAAAAATGGAATTTGAAGTTCAGGACGTCTTATTCCATAGTCATTAAAAACAAGGTAGAAGGCAAGGGATATTATAATTAAAGAGTAGGCAAGGGAATGGAGAAACCCTGGCAAATAAGAACAGCATTTTGAAAGATGTGAAGGGAAGCAGATTGTCCATAGGGTGAGGATGGGAAAATAGCCAGGACAAAGGCTTCTGCACAATCCTTTAGGGGTCCCATTCTTAGAGACCATAGACTCTGCCCAGGTAACTCGGTGATTGGGGTTTTATGTGAATGATGATCTCAGGAGTAGTTTTTTTTTTTAATTTTTATTGAGATATAGTTGACAAATTAAAATTGTATACATGTAGGTTTACAACATGATATTTTGAATACATATTATTTTTTTTATATATATATATGTATATATATATAGTGAAATGCTTACCTTATCAAGCTAACATATCCATCAGCTCAATATTACCATTTTTATGTGTGTGGAGAGAACGTTAAAGATTAACTCTTTTGCAAATTTCAAGTATACAATGTTGTGTTAGTAAGTGTAGTTACCATGCTGTACATTGGATCTCCAGAACTAATTCGTCTTGCTTATGAATTTTTGTACCCTTTGACCAACATCTCCCAATTTCCTCCGCCTCCCAGCTCCTGACAACCACTATTCTACTCTTTACTTCTATGAGTTCACCTTTTTTAGATTATGTATGTAAGTGAGATCATGCTGTGTTTATTTTTCTGTGCCTGTCTTATTTCACTTAGCATAATGCCCTCCAGATTTATCCATGTTATTACAAATGCCAGGCTCTCCTTCTCTAAGGCTGAATAATGTTACTTTATATATATGCGTATACACCACATCTCCACTCATCCATCGATGGCCAGTTAGATAGATTCACTATCTTGGCTATTGTGAATAATGCTGCAGCAAAAATAGTTTACTCTTTGCTGCAGAACAACTGATATTTATAAAAATACTCTGTGATTAAGTAGATAAATATAGACAATCATTGTTGGATAATCATGGCCCTGAAGTCAAAAGACTTGATTTCTTGATCTGTCTATGACACTAATTAGATTTGCCACCTTTGCGAGTCACTTTCCTTCTTTGGTCTCAGTTTGTTCCTCCGGAAAATGAAATCTGACAATATGTGGCAGTGTGACACAATGGTTAAGAGCTTGGATCTAGAGTCAGAGAGAATTGTGTTCTCTTTCACCCTAGATCCACCACTGCACAACTGCATGACTCTCAAATTGCCTCAGTTTCCTCATCTGTAGAATAAGTGTATATTTCTTGCAAGGTCAGTATGAGGGTTAGGTGTCATAACAAATATAAAATATTTAGCACAGTACCCGGGATATACTAAGTGATTAATATTATGTCATTATATTATCATGTTAGTATCAGATTATTACCTTATACCTTATATTATACTATTATATTAATATTATTATTATATTATTAATAGAATAAATAAATGTTTTATTATCATATACTATTATACTGTTATTGTTACCTCAAGTATATTCCCATTCTTCATGTTGTATGAATTTAACTTGCATGCTGAGTGGGGCACAACCAATAACTGCTGTATTTCTTGGAATTTTCTTAACAGTGACGATGTTAGTAATGTGATTACACAAATGAAATTTTAAAACTCTCAGAGAACTAAATGCCTCCATGGGTATTTTACTTTTAAAAATAAAGCTTTCTAAATACCCCCAGGTCTTTCTGTGTTCAAAAATAATTAATACTTTGAGAAATAATTAAATCTCTTTATAGTCAAATGACATTTTTTTAAAAAGCATTGATGTTTGGCATAGGAATTCAGACAACTGTTTTGGTATATTTAAATGCAATGCACCAAAATAAGTAAATAATTGAATAAAATAATACAGCAATTCTTCACTTGAAGGAACCTGATATATCTTCTAACTGCCACTATCCTGAGATTAGCTGAGTGAGTGGCCAGGAAGTTAATAAAAGCATTTTTATAGTATTTATGGGAGAATATCTCAGCTCCTTACTTGAAGAATGCATCATTTTTAGGTACACTTTCAACACACACAGTAACATTTTCTGTATGAGTGTAAGTCTGTGTGTGCATGTGCACACATGCACCCATGCGTGTGTGTGTGTGTGTGTGTGTGTCAGAGTCAGGCGTGAGGCATTATGACAATATGTTAAGGATGCACAAGAGCCTGATGATGGAGAAGACAGAAAATAAAAACTCTTAGCATCAGAAATAAGAACCAAAAACCCCTGATAATCCAGAGCCATCCAGGATAAGGAAAAATGTCCTATCTTATTTAGACCTATCCTTTTTAATGTTTATAACTGCTACTTTTATCAAAAATTAATGCTGTTTAAGTTATGCTGTTTGAGAATCAATAAATTTAGAAATAATTCCACAGATTATGCATATTATTATCAATATCCATGATTAAAATAAAATTAATAAAAACACATCTTGCTTGGATTTTCAGCTGAAGCTCTGGAGTCTATATCTGCACTGTCCAGTATAGTAGCCACCAGCCACACATTTCTATCAAGCACGTGAAATATAGTTAGTTTGGATTGAGTTGTCCTTGTAAGTATAAAATACACATCGGATTTTGAAGACTTAATCAAAAAATGTAAACTATCTCATTTATAATCTTATATTGCTTGCATGTTGAAATGGTAATATTTTGAATATATTTCAGAAATTCACTTGTTTCCTTTTACTTTTTAAATGTGGCTATTAGAAAATTTAAAACTATCTATATGGTTTGCATTATATTTCTATTGGGCAATGCTGGTACAGAACAATTGCTGATTTAAGGATCTTATAGTCTTGCTTGGGTAACAATATTTAATAGATCAAAAAGTTAATGCATATGGCCATGCATAACCACATGCCAAGCTATGTTATTCATACATGCAGTGTTATTTGGGATCAAGCAATAATTTTTTTTTTTAACTAAAAGATTTTCAACCTAATGAAGGTTGGGATAACAGAGCACTAGGGAATGTTCATCGTTGTTTTTTTGTTTTTTGGCCAAGGCTTTCAAGATTTCCTTTCCTTTCCAAGCAGAAAATTAATATTATTTGCCTCTTTTTCTAATGCCCTTTTAGAATAATAATAAAAAATGGTAATGATATAAAATGCCTTAAAATATATCTTATATAAATATATAAAATACCTCATATAAAATGATATAAAATGCCTACCAGGTACCAATCACTGGAACATACATTTGACATTTCTTTTCTTATTATAAGTGAAAATTGCAAACGCATCTATTAGAAGTCATAACTCCTTTAGATTTTGACTATGTCTTATACATACAAGGCTTTGCAAATTATTATTGCTTAGTAAATATTTGCTGGATGGATGGATGAATGAGTATTGCATATAAGCAGTGCTTCTCAAACCTGAGAGTATGTACACTGGAATGAGGTCTGGGGGGTTACTGAGCAACCTCCTGAGGATATGCGTGACCAAGTGCAAAGCATACCACATCTTCCCAGAAAGCATACATTTACTTAATGGTAGGTAATTTAAACCATATTTTTATATCAAAGGAAAAATGGAAGTATTGTGTGAGAGACTGTCAAAATCTCATAAGTTTTTAAGATACAGCAAATAAGGGACTTCAAAGGAATGCCATTCTGTGGTAGACTTTTTAATGCTAAGTCCTCAGCCTCTGACACATTTACTTTTCACTCACCACCTGGTCTCTATCTATACTTTGGTGGAAAAGTTTGCATGGAACTGCTCAAAGGGACCTACCACCATCCTTCATAAAATAGAACCCACTGGTGGCAGGGACCCCGTGGGGGACCCGGGCTCTTGTCTAGGCTACCTCATACTCCATGTAGCTTCAAAACATCAGGGCCTTCCTTCCCTGGGGGTGTGGTGGCATAGGTAGTTGCTTTCTACATTTTTGCTGTCAAGATACTAATATTTCCACTGTGATATCACAACCTAAAACTCTGAATCACCAGAATTGACAATTAAATTCTCCATATCCTCACATTTTCCTTGCTGGCCTTGCCATGTCCCCTGGCACAGCCAAGCTGCCCTCTCTGATCTCCTTTAGCCCAAGTGTCACCTTCTGTGTGCCTCCTGCCTTAAAAGACTGACTCAACTGGTTGGCTAAACAGGGAAAGGGTGCATATTAATTTTCCTGGCTTGGCGGTAGCAGTACTTCAGCTCAAGTACCACTCCTGGCTTCTCTTCCTTCCCTGGCCCATTGATTTCCATGGAGGAGGGGCTACCTCTCTCACTGGTGAGGTTGGTAGACAGAGCTGAGCATCTTTGGAATAGCCCACTCTCCTACGCCTTTGGACACATGCATTCTGGTCTGTTCCCAACCATGCCCATGTGGGCAAGGCTCAGAGTGGTCTATCTGTGCCAGGGTGAGTGAGTCTGTCTAATTCAGTGGGAAGTATTTGCAAACTCATATGTCTACAGATGTGTGTCCATGTCCTCCAACCCTGGCTTAGTTAGCTATAAAGCTAATTATTTGGATCTTCATTTTTCTGATTCTTATGTTCTTTTGATGCTTATTTCCACACTCAGGAGGGAAAGAGAGGTATGACTGATGGGCTCTGAAATCTCCACTGGACCTTGACAGAGCATCAGAGAGTGTGAAAAAGGAGCGCATAGAGTATCATCGTCGTATCCAATGAGTGGGTTTATAAAAAATGCCTATTTCACTTCTGCTTGGGGCCTTAAGCTACCACCTTGCTGGCCTTGTGTGAAGCGGGAACATCCTTAACTCCCACCAGCTAGAACACACTTGGGATTCCATGGACCCTCCATCTCTAGTCAGACCTGCTAGAGACTGTCCTTCGAGGGCCAATTTTCTGTTTTGGACTTGTCTTTGCCCATATGATTCACACCAAAGCTTAATACCCCTGGAGAAATTATAACTATGTGGCATTAGGCTGGGAGAGACCCCCAAGGCAATTGCCACAGGTGGGAAAGCTCGGGCCGAGGTGGAGGTGAAGACAAAGACAGAGACAAGCGGCATAGACGGGTCTTTCTATCTCAAAGCGACCGTCTTAAGATAACTTGAAATCTTGCTCTTGTGCTCATCTGTGTTCTCCTCCCACCAAACCAAATCATTAAATAGACAGTGTTTCCAAAGGGTTTTTAAAGTAAAATTTTCTGAAGTTAGTACCAGCTGAGGAGGGAGAGCAGAGGGCAGAGACCGACACCTTAAAATACAGTGGCCTGAAGGGGACCCTGCTATCTACTTACGGTAAATTTTAAGAGCTGCAAGGACTGGTCTCTTTGCTTCAGAGATTCCACGACCCTCTTAAGTTGGAAATGATTTCAATGACCCTGTGTCCATGGTGGAGAGCAAGTGCACATTGTAAAGCAGTTTCACGCTGCACTGGTTACCAGCTTGTCTGATTACAGTGAGACAGAACATGCACTCACAAAAGTTACACCAAGCGGTTTATTACTTACAGACAGGCAGCCAGGGGCAACGGAAGCCAGGATTCATGGCAAGCCAGTCTCCCAAGGGTCAGGAAAGAAGCTTGAGGCAAACAAAGTCTCATCAGCACATGCCTAATTTGCACCACAGCTGAGAGACCCTTGAAAGCAGCCCGAGCTGGGTTTTATACCCTGCAGAAAACATGACACTCTGGCCTGAAGCAGTGAAGACATCCTGTTCTGGAAGGAATTGAAACAGAACCTAGGATCTTCCAGTCAATCCATCCTTATGTCAGGATATTTCATTTCCAGCACATGCTATAGTTATCCTTGAGACCTACAAAGGAGAAAGAGGGAAGGATGGGGTTGGTCCAAGGCCAACTGTCCTATACACATGAGAACAGGAGCACAGAACCATTGGCTAGCAGTGGCCACTTGATCACAGGCGAGGACCGTTTTATACTATGAATGGTCTTTCAGAAGGTTATTCTAGATCATCAGCGTTGGCTTAGTTGTTTTGCAGCCTCACGTTGGGTCTTCCTCAGAGGATGATGAGGGCTAATCAAGGGGTTAGATATTCTGGGTCTGAAACCAGGTCCCCTTTGACATTCGGTCTCTCTCTGCCACACTTACAAAATATAAAATGTAGAGATCATACTTTGCATTAAGCTAACTTTAAAATTTCTACTGAGTTTCCATATTTTTAACAAGATGCTGAAATTCCTTATGCAATTCTTGATGACTATGTAATTGTATGATTAAATCTCTGGCTGAAAGGTTTAATCTAAGTATGAATGTGGAAAAAGTTTGGCAAATGGATATAAAAAATGTAAATAAATTCTCACTTGAAAATAATCAAGGTAGAAAAGATTGATCTTTTTAACTGAGGAAGTTTGCTTCATTTAGAGAAATCTTTTATAACGTGAAATCATAACTTCTATTTGGTTGTAAATGATGATACTAAACACTGTAGGCCTTAAATCTAAGGATTCAGAGGGAAAATCTGAAACACTTAGTGCTCTAAATTATGGCATTAAATTTTCGGAAGAATCTGCACTTTAATCCTTCTGTACAAAATACCTTCTGCATTACATTCTCTTTTTGTCCATCCCATTTTTCCTTTTTTGTCCTTTTCATGGAATTATCATACAGGATAGTTGACTTTTCCGTGTACAGTTCTATTGAATTTAACACATGTGTAGGTTTATTTAACCACCACCAAAATCAGGATTCAGAATAGTCCCATCACCTGAAACAACTTCTTTGTGTTAGTCCTTGATAGCCACAAGTAATATCTGACAACCACCGATCTGTCTTCTTCCCTTCTTTTCTAGATTTAAAAATAATATAATTACTTCTAAAAATTCTGTTAAAATTCTGGAAAGAAAGGGCCCAGGCAAGCAACTCTAGTAACAACACACTTTTTAAGGAATCAGGTCAATTTTGCAAATCTTCTACCAGTTTTTCTCAGCTAAGTAACTTCATCTGAATCGTGATACCCCAAAAATGATATTTGTAACTACCAATTTCTTCCAGGCATGCTCTATAACTAGTAGTACATTCTAGGTGTGCAGGAGAGAGCTCAATTCACTGTATACAATGGATGCTTTATAAGGACTTCTATTGCAGAAGTTGCAAGAGCCTATTAGACTAATTATTAAACAGTTAGGAACTTATCCTAGAAAACAAAACAAAACAAAACAAAATACCTAGTATGCAGGCAGAGATTTATATACAAGGAGGTCCATCAAAGAGTTCGAAAGTAGGAAGAACCCACATGTCCAATAAAAGTGTATGGCATTAATAAAATGATATTTATAGATGATAAAATACTTTGCAGTCATTAAAACAGCTGAAGTCTAAAACATGACATGGGAAAAGAAAGTGCTCAGGATATACCATAGAGCGAAGGATGTGTGAAGTCTAACGGGGCGAAAGCATGGGCGTTGTTTGCATGTAAAGTGTATGGCCAGTGGTGACCTTTTATTTGCAAATGAGTGTTATTTTGGTCTTTATATCACTCTTTTCTTTTTCAAATATTATATAATAAACTATTGTTTTCTTTAATATATATATAGAATAACTAATAATCTAACAATGTTTGACCACGTATGAGTGTAATAGTCTTTTTAATGTGTCAGCTTGTCTAGGCTTCAGTCTCCGCTTTTCAATCAAACACTAAGCCAGTTGTTGCTGTGAAGGTATTTTGTCCATGTGATTAAAGTCCATAGTCTGTTGACTTTAAGTAAGGGAGATTTTCTCCAGATAATATGGGTGAGCCAGATTCAATCAGTTGAAATGTTTTAAGAGCAGAGCTGAGGCTTCCCTGAGGAAGAAGAAATTCTGCCTGTGGACAGCACCATCAGCTCCTGCCGGAGTGTTCCAGCCCGCCCTTCCCAACAGCCTGCCCTACAGATTTCAGACTTGCAGAGCCAGCCCCACAAATCACATAAGCCAATTCCTTGCAATAAATCTCTTAATATATATCTCCTACTGTTTCTGATTCTCTGATTGAACCCACACTGATATAATGGACCAGGAAATGTGCCAAGCATATCATATGCAATCACTCAGGTGTTACATACAATAATTCTCTGCTGTGTTTTGTATTCCCCCAGAAGCTGATTCTGAGACAAGTAGTTTATTCGGAAGATAATCCCAGAAAGTACAGGTAGGAGAGTGGGAAAGTCAGACAAGGAAAAGAAAGCAGCAAATAAATGATTTGTTATTGAGGAATTTATCCCTGTGGGCAACTAGAGAATGCAGTTGTAGAACTCTGGGATGCAGTGTAAATTGCTCCAGAGTCACCTCAACCAAAGGGTGAAGGTGAATGCGTATTTATCAACCAGTTCTTCAGTCATTATTGAGCAAGGGGGCTTCCAGAGGCTTTGACATCTGCCTCACTCAGGACTTGCTCTACTCTTGAGCCCAGAGACCTCTTGCCCTGGAAAAAGACCCAGGAATGAGTTGCAATGATGATTTTTATAAGTCTTCATTAAAGGTGAAAGCTGAGGGCACGGGGGAGTGGTGGCACATTGATGGCATTTGCTGCATGTTCCTCATTTTTATAGATGAGAAAACTGAGACTAGGCAGTTTATTTACCTGGGTTTGTTAGCTAGTAAGACTCAAAATGAATCTGCCTCCAAAACCCTCTTAAATGTTTTGCTATAGAACATATGACTAATAATAATGAAATTAGCACAGACAGCAACATTTATGCTAATAGAAGATTCGATTGGCTGTTGTCACTCCCTCTCTTGTGTCACACTAATTTTTAAGAGTGTCAGCAATAAGTGTTCATCCACACCGACTTAACTCAGATTCTTATATTTTTAAGACTCCATATTCGTTTCTCATCCCTTCTTGGTAAACACTTCGGGGTGTGCCGTGAGCGTATTAGCAGAGGTGGGAGAAGTCTGCAGTCGGAAGCGTGGGGTCTTGGTGGTGCTTCACAAGGAGGACCTGGAAAGCCGGGTGCAAGCATTTTCTTTCTCCCTCTGCCTTTTCCCTTACCAGAAAGTTTCTTTTGCTATTATGTTCTCCAAGCACCGAACTCATCTGCATCATCCCGAGCATGTCTAAAGCAAATCTTTCATCACTTCATGAGACATCTGTAGCACCTCTCTGAGTACTGTGCAGGCACTGGAAGGAAGACAAATGTTGAGGAGAAAGGAAATCACATTTATTAAATACTCACCATGTGCTGTACCCCCTGTTATGCATCTTAAGTATTTTGCCTTATTTAATAAGATGAGTACTATTAATTCCATTATATAGGTGAGGAAACTGGGGATCGGAGAGACTGAATTTCACAATGAGGGACATGCCTAGTGGGGATTCAAAATCACGACATTTATCTCTGCAGCACATGTTCCTTTCCCACGCTGTAGACAGTGCCTGACCCAAGGGACCGGATGATAGGCTACAAACCACCTTATGTAAGAGATCCCCTGGGAGATATGCCAGGAGGCTGAATTTGGTCATTGCCAAAAGAATAATTCAGGCAAGATGTGTTGTAAGTTCCTTACTAGGGAGTCTCAGGAATATCTCTGCGGAGAAGGTGGAGTTTGATCAGGGTATGCAAAGAAAGATAAGTGAGCAAGAGGTGCGCGAGGAAAGCATGGGGGTGCAACTGCCCTTGGTGAAGGAGCAGCAGTGGGAAATTCCTATTGGTTCTGAGCGCTGAATGTGTGCACAGTCTTTTTGACTTGTGGGCTTGTAATTCTACCAAGCCCTAGCTCAATGATGGCTCTCCTGTGAAGCACACCCTGAACCTCTAGCAGAGTCTGTCTTGTCTCGTCTGTGCTCCCAGAATATTCCCTCATATCTTGGAGCATGGCAGTCTGGTGTGGGGGTTCTGAGCCTGAGATATAGAGCTTGAGCTGAAACCTAGGCTCTGCCTCTCCCTAGCTGTGATCTTCACAGTTTATTTAGGAAACTTGTGCTCCATTTTTCTCATATGAAAAGTGGATAATAATGATATTTGTTTCATAAGGATGTTATGAAATTAGTATGTATACGGCACTTAGACCCATGCTTGGTATCGTCTTCTAGACCCATAGTTCTCACCTGGGGGTGATTTTGCCCACCAGAAGACATTTGACAATATCTGGAGACATTTTTGGTTATCACAACTGGGGAAAGAGGTTATTGTTAACATCTAGTGGGTAGAGGCCAGAGGTGCTACTAAAGTCAACATTCTGCATTGCACGGGACAGCCTCTTCCCCATTTCTTCAACAAAGAATTGTTTGGTCCAAAATGTTAATAGTGTTGAATTTGAGCAATCCTGTCCTAGACTGTTGGATTTGTGTGGGTCATGGGTGAAATGTGTGTTGAACATGTGTGTGTGTGGTATATGTACACATATGTGTGTCACATACTTGTGTGCTCACAAAGGGCCATTAATAAGACCTGAGTGCTGCTTGCTGAATGAACTTGCGGGAGTCAGTGTTCAGAGTAGCTGACTACAGCAGCAAGCCGGAAAGCAAGTGACACTCACGCCTTTAATCACTCACTGCGCTGCTGTGAAAAAGGTCTAAGTTAGAGAAAGCTCTGACTCCTCCTGTTCCAACCCCCCCCCCCATGAAACAGCACATGACTCAAGGTGAGCACCACAGATGTAGGAGCTGTCTCACTGCTAAGGAAACCCCAAAGGCTCCTATAGTTTTATGAACCAAATGGCCAGGGGGAGGAAAATGGGGAAGAGCTAAGAGAGGAAAAGGGCTTGGTACTGAGTCCTAGTGGGAAAAATGTTCTTCAAGGTTCCCCTCTGTTCCCAGTAGGGAGGCCTTGGCAGAGGTGCTTGAAGCGGACCTTGGCCCAAAATCTCCGATAAAGAGACCTATGACTAATGGCACCTGGGTCAGGCAAGCAAACGTGAGAAGAACAGGACCAGTCCAAGAGGCCTGAGTCCTTGACTGTAACTCCCTTCAGAGATGGTGATGCCCTGGCTGTGCCCCAAGTCTGGGGTGAGGAGAGCAGCTTTCCTCAGTGACGCTTGTCATGTGAGCCTTCATCAATTATGTGGGATTTTGGCCAGAAGCTGGACTCCTCATGAATTAATTAATTAATGGGTAGAATCATATATCTTAAAGGAAAATAAATCTATCCAAAGTGTACATGAACAGGTATGTGCCTAAAATAATTTTCCACTTAGCCAACACAAATGGTAATAACCAGTACTTCTAGATTTGGGAATTATTATAGGTAATAGGAGGGTAAATCAACCACTCTACATTTCTACCATTACTACAGATTTTTCAACTGAATGTATTTTGTTTTCTTACTGGACCTGAGATAGCATGGGAGGCCATTTGAAGTTGATTCTACAAATCGGCTACACACACCCAATTTCAGGGAGTAAATTGTTTATAACCAAACTTAGACCCAGTGGGGAAGCTGTCTTAATGTAAAAATACTAAAATAAAATGAAAGTTCTGAAAATTGTAACATAAGCACTTTTTCACTAGAGACAGCCTAGAGTGAGGCTTTAGTGTGGGTCTCTAGAAGTAGATTGGCTGAGTGTGTCTCTGATAATGCTGGCTCTGACACTCATAAGCTGTGTGACTTTGGAAAAATTACTTGGCTTCTCTGTGCCTAATATTTCTCCCTGTAAAATGAGAATAATAATAATATTGTTTGTGAGGATTCAATGTGTTAATCTCTATAAAGGTTTTAGGAGAATAGCTCATGTATAGTAATCCCTATGTAAGTGTTTGCCCTTCTAAGATAGCTGTGATGTCAAGAAAGACTTCTTCTGGTGTGAAGTCATCATTCATCCGAGACCTGAAGGGAAAGAAGTTAGTTTGGCAAAGCAGAGAGTAATGGACACGCCAGGTAGAGAGAGTGCAGTATGTGCTCAGAGCTTGAGGTGAGAAAACACAACCCATGGTGGAATGTACTATAGGATTCGAGGATACTGAGGAGTAAGCAGGTGACGAGTTTTGCATGTCAGGCTTTAGAATTGTTTCCCAAATTTTCAGATGTTTTGTTGACAGGATGCAATAGGGGATTGAGAGGGTCAGAATTTTCCTGATTTTTTCTCAACTGCTGCTAATGCTCCTGGCTATACGACTCTCCATTTTTACACATACATTTGATGTAAGCTGTAGTTCCTCTGATATTGTTCACAGCTTCTCTCCACTGACAAGCTCAAATTTGCACTTCAGGTCACTTCTGTTACCAACTACAAAAAATGTGGCTTTTCCTGTGCTGTCTTTAGGCTGCTACCCTGGAACCAGAACTTGTGGTCTCGGTGCAGGGGAAGATTAAGACTCCCAGATTTTTCTCTGCATTAAAACCATAATGGTAACTATTTTTTATATGTAATTCAAAACAAAATTTTATTATTTTGAATTTCTGAAATTAAAATAGCTTTTTAAAGTAAATTTCCTAGCTGCATAATTCTAGAGAAAGTTTATTGCCCTCGAATTTCTCTCTCTTCTCTCATGCCTATTTTGCTTCTGCCTTAAGTGCACGCCTAGTTTTAAACTGATAAAAAAAAATCCAGCCAGACTTTAGAATTTTTAACTAATCACCCCAGAAAGTAATTGGACACCCTGGGTTTGATCACAGAGGCTGTGGGTTGCACTTTAAAAAATCAGTGAGAAAACAGTAGACAGAGAGTGTGAAGCAGAGTAAATAAAGTAAGAATGGTTGATTGGATAAAGAATGCCAGCCGGTGCCACTCCCTGCACACATAGCGGACTTTGCACCACATGCCATGATTTCCTGGGTGCTACCGTGGATCAGCTTATCTGCAGCCAGTCCTTCCACATCCACGCAGCGTCTCATTGCGTTGCTTCAGCGAGTCTCCATTCTCTTTTCTGCATGGTTAATTGTTTCCTATATCCCCATTGGTCCCATCAGCATTCAGACATGCTGCTATGTATCTTATCTTAAAAAACAAAGCCAAAGGAATAAAAATAATCCTTTTGGCCACATTCTCCCTAAAAGGTACCACCCCTCTTCTCTTTGTAGCAAATCCCTTGAAAACAGTGCTCTTTTCTTCCCGTGTCAAATTCCCCTCCTCTTCCCCTTTTGTGCATTCTCTGGCTCCACCACCTCCCTCCTGATGACCTCAGCTCTCAGTCTGACTCCTCAATCAGTTCTCAGCATAAATCTACTTAGCTGCTCAGCAACATCTCATACCATCACTCCTTCCTCCTTGAAATCCCATCCTCACGTGGCTTCCAGGGCAGCCCTCTCCTGGTGCTACTTTGACCTTCAGCGGCTGCTCTTTGCTCTTCCACAGTGCACTGTGCTGGCGTCTCCTCCCAGACCTCCAGCCTGCAGGACCTCATGGTTCCAGCCTGGTACATTGTTCTTTCTCCATACTCCTTCCCATGTTGCCCTCATCCAGTCTGATGGCTTCATTTTTCCATATTTTTTATTGTCTATTTAAAGGTGGACAACATGTTTTGATATATTTAAACATAGTGAAATTATTAGTACAATTGAGCAAATTAACATATCCATCCCCTCACACAGTTGCCTTTGGTGTGTGTGGTGGGTAAGAGCACCTAAAATCTACTCTTTTGGTGAATTCCAGTATACAATATTATTAACTATAGTCCTCCTGCCATACATTAGATCTCTAGGCTTATTCGTCTTACACAACTGTAACTTTGTAACTTCTGACTTGTATCTCCCCACCCCCAACCCCTGCCCCTGGTAACCATCATTCTACTCTCTGCTTCTACGTATTTAACTTTTTATAGGTTCCTCATATAAGTGAGATCATGTAGCATTTTTCTTTATGTATCTGATTTATTTCACTTAGCACAGGGTCTTCCAGGTTTGTCTGTATTTTTGCAAGTGGCAGGGTCTCCTTTGTTAATGCTAAGTACTATAATATTCCCATGTTTGTGTGCATTTGTATGTATGCTAAAATTTCTTTATCCACCCATCTGTCGATGGATACTTAGGTTACTTCCATACCTTGGCTCTTGTAAACAATGCTGGGATGAACATCAAAGTACAGATATCTCTATAAGGTGCTGATTTCATTTCTTTTGGGGATATATCCAAAAGAGGATTACTTGGTCATATGGTAGTTCTATTGTTATTTTTTATCTTTAAATGCCACCCTGGATGCTTATGGTAAGAAAATATTTAAGCCCAGCCCAGAATTCTAGACTTGTACATCCAACTGTCCACTTGAAATTTATGCATGGGTGTGTAATAGGCAATTCAAGCTGAACGTTTCCACACCTGACCCTTGACTTCTCCACTATGACTTATACTCTTACCCATCTTGGTCGATGGCAATTTTCCCTTCTGGGGCTCAGGGCAGTAATCTTGGTACCATTTAGATTCCTTCTCTTGTGTCCCACATTTAACCATTAGGAGGTCCTCTTGATTCTACTTCCAAAACATGTATCCAGAATCTCAGCCTCCTTTATTCTGCTTCTCCATTTATTTCGAGTCACCATTCCAGTTCCCTCCTAGGTGGGCTGTTACAATGGCCTCCTAACTGGTCTCCAACACTTGAAGACTAGCACTGCAATGCCAGAGTGATGCTTTGAAAAGGTCACATTGCTCACTGCTTAGAACCCTCCAGTGGTTCCTTCCTTGCCTTACAGGGCATAAAAGCCAAAGCTCTTATAACGTCTAAGATCTTCTGTGATCTGACTTTCCTGCTACCTTTCTATCTTGTCTTCCTACTCTTTTCTCACTGACTATTCCAGCCTCATGGGCCTTGATGTTCCTCAGAAACATCAGACAGGCTTCCATCTCAGGGACCGCCCTTGCCCTAGGGATCCTCTTGGCTACATTCCCTGCCCCTCCAAGTCTTTGCTCAAATGTCACCTTCTCAATGAACCACCTGATCTCCTACTGAAAATTGAATTTCTACAACCCCAACCTACCCCTTCTGCTCTTGGGACTGTCATGGCTCACAGGAAGTGGCTTCTTACACAATGATTCTGCAAGAAACTATTTACAGTCTTCAAACCCACTTTGGGTCATAGGATAACAAATTCCACAGCATTCAGCTCATACAAAAGTAATGTGATGATTGGGGGAACTTTGTACCTGTGAAGTGTTGTCTAAGTGACTTGTAACGATGTTCAGAGCTGAGTATTCTTTTAAGAGCATTTTACACTTCTCTTTTGTCTCTTTCCAAGAGCTTTTACTCTTATTTAAAAAAAAAAAAGATGAAGTACCCACCAAGGAACGGCATGTGCTGCCTGCTGGTTGACCAGATAGATGGAAAGCTTTTAGGAGGTGGGCTGGGGCCACCCCTCAATACTATATGCAGGCCTGTAAGTTTCACATTCTTTTCTACCAGAATCCATCCTGGTAAAGTTTCTTGACAATTTTTCACAAGCAAACTGCTTCTGAAGTGATATATTAAACATAAGGCCATGCAAGCTCATTGTCTATATGCCTTTTTCTTTTTCTTATGAATAAAGGAAATCATATGTCTCTTCATATTTCACATCCAAAATATGGCATATATGCACCCATGGTGTGTGTGTACATACCCACATTGAATTGCTTTTTAAAGAATTACCATACTTCTCTTCATATAGAGTCATCATCTTTGGGAGGTGATGGGGTATTTTGAAGCCATTTGTTCAACCCCCTTATTACAGAGATGAGAAAACTTGAGTCCAGAGCAGTTAAATGACTTGCCTAAGGTCATACAGTGAGTTAAAGGCAGTGTTGACGAGTAATCACCAACCGTGGAAAGTCCCGTAGGGTCTCTTTCCATGACGTCTATTGATAAAAAGCTGGCAGCTGATCCTATGATAGTCTGTTTAAAATAATAACAATATTGAAATGACAAGTTGGTGGCAGAAACTGGCTTGTGTTTAGATGTGGCAAAATGATGTAGGAGTGAGTGCAGCCACCCATGCTGAGTGACCATCATTGATTATTGGCATTGATTATTGGTGGGCACTTTCTGCTGTGGCCGGCCACAGTTCTTTCCAACTCTCTTATTGTAAAAAGTTAATTGTTGTTCTGAGATTACATATTTGCACACTTTGGCTCTGTAGGATCTTGTTCCTGATTGAAGGGCCCTTTGCTGCTAATTCTTATGAAGGCGGCTGCTGCTGAAGGCTTGATGATCATTTTTTATGCATCAAGGAAGGCGCAAGAAGCTTCAAACCATAATCATTTCTATAAACATAGACAAGCCGTAAATTGTGACTGATACAAATTAAACTATGTTCCTCAGTAATTATATTTTAGAGATTGTGCACCACATACCCAAACACAATTTTAAACTCTGAAAACTATAATTGCATGTTTAGAGCCTAGCACTCTTTGTATGTTTCGTTTTGCATGAGTTATTCCAAAGAAATTGATTTTCTGAGCACATGATGATTGGGTTTATTAGGCCATCGGCATGAATCTCACTACATTATTATTGTTCTCATCGTGTCAGTCATATTCCTCTGGAAGGGGAGGTGGTCTTCAAGCCATCATCATAAGAAGGAACTAAGTCCTCCCAAATGTCCCTTCAATCTGTTTCCTGCTCTCTGTTATTACTGTCACTACCATTGTTGAGGACTTGGGTATCTTTTCTCTGGGCAATTGTCACCATCTCCATTTGGTCTCTAGGACTGAAATCTCATCACCTAGAGCTACCTTGTACAGCAGATTTATAATGCTATCCACCACAACCTTTGGTAACAAAAGCACTTCACATCATAGCTCCACACATGCACACAGATACAACACACACACACAAGCATGCACACACACACAACTGAAAAAAGTTTTGCAACCCAGCACTCATGGCTAGTGTCATCACCCTACAGGCTGTGAAGGTTGTCCTGGAGGTTGGTAGGAGTGGCGGGAACTTTTAATTCCACAGGGTCCTGGGATGTCTACAATAGGTACTATGACAGCACCCAAGGCTGCATATCTTGGCTTAGGTTTCCTCAAAATCAGACCCCTAGACAAGGATTTGGGTGCTAGTAATTTATTTGGAAAGTTGTCCCTCAAATCAAAAGTAAGGAAATGGGGCAAGTCAGCGAAGGGATGGAGTAAATCCATATGGAGCACTTTAATTAGCAAGTTTCTGCTGTGGGCAAATGGGGCTTATCTTGCTGGCATCCCTCTAAGAACCTGGAGTTCCAAGAAACAAAGACACTTATCCACTGACTCTCACCTCCTATTGGTTGAGGATTCCCTAGGGATGTTGCTACCCACCCTCCTACTTCCTACTTGTTTCCTGTGTGCTTTAGGGAAAGTCCCCTTGGCTCCAGAGCAAGTCCTCAGGCAAAGAGCAATGGCGATGTAGGGCCTTGTGGTGGGAGGCTGTCCCCATGAAGAAATGTGTCCTGCAGCTGCAGGTGAGCTAAGGGATGTGAGCTAGGACATCAACAGCATCTGTTCACCATGGAAACTTCAGCCCCTGCCTTTTGTCTCCACATTGTAATCACTTCATCACTTTCACCACCGCAGCATCTACCTACATTTGGTGAAAAACAGAACAAAGTCTTTTTTCTATGCTGAATCCTCATTCTCCCAGCTTATCTCTGGCTTAGTCAACCTCTTTTGCCAAACACGCAGTGAGCTGAAAGCAATTTTGGACTTAGCACGTAGGCTGGCTTGGGCAGCATCACTGCTATCCAGCATCCTCTCCAGCCACTCTGCCTTCCCTCTCTTCTTCCAGCGACTCAGCTCTCCTCTCTGCTCTCATACCGCAGCCATACTGAGTTGGCTTTTCTGCCTAAGTGTGCCATCATCTCTCTAGCCCTTGATTTTTGTGTCTCCTTCAGCCCGAAATGTTCTTCCATTCTCTTCTGCTAATTCTTACTAATCCTTTAGCTTTTAGCTCAGATAATATTTCCTCCAGCAACCTCCCCTGACTGCTCAGGTACAAATTAGGCTCCTCTCCCCGGACCTATTGTAGCTCCCTGTATTTCTCTTGTCATCTTACTATCCGTTAGACTCTCTTTGAATTGCTCATACACTTGTTTGTCTCCCTCAAAACAGATCATGCTTGCATCATGAGGGCAGTGGCCTCATCTATCTTATTTACCACTGTTGCTTTAACAACTAGGACAGTTTCAAGCTTAGTAGATATTTATTGAGTGAATAAATGAATTCTCAGCCCCTAGTCCTATGTCTGCCTAGATGAACAGTATTTATTTAATGAATAAATACAGGAAACATCCCTGATGAAAGGAGGCTGGCAGGGGTTTCAGTTGGAGGCCAGTGGTGTGAACACATATGTAGACACAAAAAGCAAGGGGCTGTGATATGTTCAGTACGTATGTGCTAGATGAGTGAAGAAGTCTGCTCATGGAAACAATGAGAAATTAGTTTCTCTAGGTAGGCTAAAAACTAACTGTAGAAAGCTCTGAATACTGGGAAAGGCACTTGGACTGTGTTTTGTAGAAGAGGATAAATCATCAGGTATAATGGCTACTTGTCTTCAGGACACGGTCCAAACTCATTAGCAGGCTGTGGTGGGGCATTCATTAACTGGCCCTTGCTTTCCTGTCCAGCTTCACTTTCTTCCACTCTTCTTGCAGAGTTTCATCAACACCATTTTCCTGCTCATTAACACTCAGACACACACATACCCACACGTTCTGTGAAGGAGTCTGTGACCCAAATGTAGTTGCTTGAGCTGCCTTTGTTCTCTTGTTCTTCCATGCCTTTGCATAGGCTGCTGCTCCTGCTGAGATAGCTCTTCCTTCCCCATGCTGGTTCCCTTGCACTCCGGTGTCTCCCTGAGAACAGCCACTCCTGCGGGATTCAGACATTGAGGATCCTTCATCAGACTTCTCATCACCCCTCATACTGCAGTTCAGTTCTTTCCTCAGAGCATGCATCACACCAAGATAATTTCTGAGTTTTTAAATTCACAACTGACCTGCATGAAACCAAGGCTGGTCCCCCTTCCTATCTCTTCTCAGAGCTGCCCACCCCAGAGAGCAGCCATACTGCCTGACACACTGGAGCTACTCAAGAGAGGCTTGTGAATGCAAGAACAAGTGGGCACTTACATAAATAAAAGGGCTTTGAGCAGGGGCATGAGGCATGCAAGCAGAGATTTCAGGAAATGAATCTGATTAGAATATGCATGATGAACTGCAGGTGGGAGAGACCTGTGGGTGTGACACAGGTTTTGTGGCTCCGGTGGATATGTACTACTATGGTGTTAGTAGACAAGAAAAAAAAAATTTTGGGAGACATATAGAAAATAGAAAATATTTAACAGTTGGCAAGATACAAAAGAGAGCTCTTATTTCATATTAGGGAAATCTCTCCTCCTGTGATGGGTTTCAGGGCTTTGTAGTATACGCATCTCATTGCATCTGAGTTTTGCATCATTCAATACCCCAATCTGACTATTGGGAGAAACACGAGGGACTCCAGGACCCCTTCCTCAGCCCTTAGAGGACAGCCTGGGCTGCAAGGCTGTTAACCAAGCTGGCACACTCTGTGGAACAGATGAGATTTTAAAAGATTCAAGTTTGGTTCAAAATTCACAACTCGTGAGTTCCAAATGGTTCTAAATTTGGCTGAATGTGTTTTTCCCTAGCCGTGTGCCACTGAGCAAGACGTAGTGACTTCATCCAGTTAGAAAAACAAAGGGCTGTTATTGCCTCTGTGCAGAAATAAACTTGATGAGGACAAAAGCAAGTGCATTGCGAACACTACAGCATCAGGCCCTTAATTTTGTGTATTTTCCACTCAAACAGCTTTCTCTGGCATCAACAACAAAACCATTCACTGGAAGAACACCACCAGTTACCGGCTTACTTATAAGCAAAGTGGCACTAAGTGAGTTATCTTTCAGCTTTGTTGAACAAGCAAATTATATAGTAAATTAAATCACATTTTACTGTTGAGTTGGTGTGGTGCAAATTAAGGAGTGCACTTTGATTCACCCTTGCATCTCCTGCATGTTTCATAGCCTGGATGTTCCAGTGTCAGTATGGCATAATTTAGCCTAGGACTTGTTTTGATTCTGTTTTCTTTGTTCTGTTTACAAGTTCATTGCAACCAGCGCATTGGGATAGTGTTCGCCTGACACTGAAGTGGTGTGCTTTAGCTTCTGGTTAATTAATTAAGTAAATGATACCTCCATTTTTTTTTTTTTAGTGTGCTCCAAGACTGTGGTCCCCAACCTCCAGGCCGTGGACCGGTTAGGAACCAGGCCCCGCAGCAGGAGTTGAGCAATGGGTGGCAAAGCGAAGCCCCATCGTATTTACACTGCTCCCCATCCCTCCCGTCACCACGTAAGCTCTGCCTCCTATCAGATCAGCAGGGGCGTTAGATTCTCATAGGAGCATGAACCTTACTGTGAACTGCACAGGCGAGGGATCTAGGTTGCGGCTTCTTATGAGACTTTAATGCCTGATGATCTGAGGTGGAGCTGAGGTGGTGATGCTAGTGCTGGGGAGTGGCTGCAAATACAGATTATCATTATCAGAGAGGTTTGCCTGCACAATAAATGTAATGTGCTTGAATCATCCCAAAACCATCCCCCCACTCCCACCCCCAACCCCTGTCTGTGGAAATATTGTCTTCCATGAAACCGGTCCCTGGTGCCAAAAAGGTTGGGGACTGCTGCTCCAAGACACCTAACCAAAGTATCCACAAATGGAGGCTGGTGACTTTGTTGCTAAGTCTAAAGGAAGATAAAGAGAGTGAATTTTTGGAGATAAGTAACTGATTTCCAGGGAAGGATGCTATCTAGACTCCTTCTGGCAACATGGTAGAATGAAAAGCAACTAGTCCCTGAGATTCACAGGCCTGAGTTAAAGTCTTTATTTTAAGTTTTAATTGACTGATAAAATTGTATGTATGTATCATGTACAACACAATGTTTTAAAGTATATATGCATTGCAAAGTGGTTACTGCAAGCTAATTAACAAACGCATTAACTCACACTGTTACCATTTTGTGTGCGTGTGGTGAGAACACGTATCCACTCTCTTTGCATTTGTCAAGGATACAATACATCTTCATTAACAGGCTTGGGGTCTTGACTGTAGCATCAGGTTCAGCGGCTCAGAGGAGGTTACGGGTGTTGGATGGAATCACTTGTGTTCCAGACTTAGTGCAACATAGGTGCTGCATGGATTCCATTTTTCCTCTTTTATCAGGATCTTGTCTCAATGATTGCTTGAAGTGTCAGAAACACCAGCTTTGAATGTCCTTCCTCTTCTCCAGAACAGAGTGCATGTTTCAGAATGGCAGGTATAGTTCAGCTGATGTTATGATGATGAACAGCAGGCAAAAAAAAAAAAGAAATGATACCGTTGCTCCAGGCTTGTCAGAGTGAGGCCCAATGACACCCATTATATATATTTTTCAGTGAAAGGGTCATGTGGGTTGGCCCACATTTTGGCATTTCTGACAAATGGGTCAGTAGAGATGGGAGTGTTAATTTATTGGAAAGGATGTGTGGCAATGGTACTCTGAGAAAAAAGTGCCACACCGTGATTCTCTGTGACAAAAATAACAACAGACTGACAAAACCTCAAAACACGCACTACGTACAGCCTTGCCCACCCAAACTCTGTAGTCACCACGATTATTCTAAGTGTTCCCCTTCTGGTGATTGGGGAAGGCATCTAACTCCACCCTTGCCATTCTAATGTTTGCAACCCACTTTCCTTGAGGTCAGTGTATGCTACTTGAATTTTTTATAAAAACATTCTCCAATAGTCCAGGATTTGTCATTATTAATAGCTACTGCTAAGGGGAATCTGTTATGTTTTCTTTTATATTTTATTATGTTATGCCATATTATTCTATTTTATTTAGTTTTAAAGGCTCTTAACCTTTCCAAAGTAATTTTCTGGCTCATAAAAGAAAGGTTTTGAACCAGGCTTTATGATGACCCATTGTGACTCTGGAGGCCTAAACTTATAAATGCCTATGGCAAGATATATCCTGTTACAAGTGTTAAAGAGGAAAAGACTATGTCTATACCTACTTCCACATTTTACATTTCACTGGATCAAATCACCAGGACCTCAAGTAAAGCATGCTTGTCAGAGAAGAGGAACCTTATAAAATTGTCAATAACCAACCATGTTTTTGACCTGCAAATACGGCAAAGCCATGTGACTTGAACTGTGATATATTGTTTTGCATGAGAGGGGAGTGCTAGAAGAGCCTTTATACCTTACACAGTTTTTTAAGGTATGCATTCATCAAAATTCACTTCAATAAAATTTCTTTCTAGGTATCTCAATTTCATCCACTTTTCTACATTTCAACCATCCCTTCATTAACCCAGCCCACCATGAGGATGATCTCTCAGTTGGTCTCCTATCATCTCCTTGGGCACTTTGTCCATCAACTCAACACAGCCTGAGTAAACGTCCAAACTGAAAACTAATTGTCCAGCCCCCTCTATTTCAAACCTTTCGTTGTCTCCCCAGTACTGTAGGAAAGTGCCAAAACTCCTTGAAATGGCTGGTAAAAATCTTTTTACTCTGATAGCCACCCATTCTGCCAGCCCCACTCCATGCCTTATGTCTGGCTCTAGCCACACAGCCTCCTTCAGTTCTCTGTACTCCCCACAGTCCTCCCCATCCCTAAATCCTTTCTAAATACTATTTCTTTGGCCTGGTAATCTCCTCCAGGCCCTCTTCCTTGACCTCATTCCTGGTCATGTTTAGGGACTCAGCCTACGCTGCTGCTCTTTGTCTGGAAACCTTTTCTGAACTCTAAGACTAGGGCTAGTACCCAGTAGGAGTTCTTTGGGAACAGTGTGCCCCATACACATGCTTTTGTCCCACGTGCTCTTTCAGACTTGTCTGGATGATTAGTGGATAAGGATCTACTTCCCCACATAAGTTCTCTGAGGTTAAAACTCCTGTCTGATGTTACTATCCATTTTGTCTCCAGTGCCCAGCCCTGTATATGAATGATACTCTACAAACACCTGTGGAATGAGTGTTAATACATGAGCAAGTGGTGAGTAGGAGGAGAATAGGAAAGTGGTGAATAGGAAGAACCACTCAACCTGTGGAATGAGTGGTTAATGCATGAGGAGGTGGTGAATAGGAAGAGAAGTGACTGATCTTTGGAGACCTTAAGAATATGATCTATTATCCAGGCTTTCTTACTCACCTATTTTCATGACAATAGATTTCTAGTTTTGCTTTTTATCCATGAGAAGGTTTAAGTAGCAATACAGCAGGAACCAGGACTAATTTCAGCAAAGAGAAAACAAGATTTCCTATGAATTGTACCCACCCCCACTTTTTATGTCACAATTAGATAGCTCAGTGGTTCGCGTCCAACTTGTCCTTCTGTAATTATTTCTGTAGTATACCTACTTCAACACAGTTGGTCTCTTGAGAGTAAATTCCAGGGAACTCAGGGTCAGGTTAATTCAATAACCCTTTCCATGACTATGTAGACAAATGAAGAATGGCCTGGCCTTAGCAACAGGAAGTTTGTTCAACAACAAGGAAGTTTTGGGTTGTTTTGGTTTTTTCCAAAGCAGGTATTAAAAAGGCTTAGTTTGCATAGCTGTGGTTTGAGGTTTACTTTTATTTTGTCTTGCTATGTGAGCATTAGGAGTCATGGATTCTGACGTGTATGCCCTGCACTACTAATGAGCACCACTTTAGCCATACTGAGCAGTATTAACAAAGACAAGGGAAGCATTTCTATAGCTGGGAAACTTAATGGCTAAAAGATGTGGTTGACTCTTAGCAATAGTAGAAAATAACAAAGTGAGACTACATACCCCAGTTTTAAAAATAAGGGAATTTATGTCAGAGAGGGTAATAAAACCCTTGAAAGGATAGTCTAGGCACAGGCACACTGGAATGTGAACTCAAGACTTCTGGACCTTCTGGCTTCTAATGTGTTCATATTATTGTTTTTATATTTTTACTTATTCTTTTTCATTAACTAATTTTTGTGTCATTGAATACATACTCTGTGCAGGAAACTCCATGTTCTAATTGGGAGTTAACCAACTGCCTTGCACTGTAGCCCAGAGAACACAAGTTCAATCCTAAAAACCAGAATGTGGCATAATGCTTTTTATTCAGTCATTAATTCATCTATTTATTAAAATTTTATGCCAACTATGTGCCAAAAAGTAACAGATGTTACACCCAGTTATTTGAGGCATCTCACAGTGAAACAGAGGAAAGTTGAGTAACTAAGGGGGGGTGACTGAAAGTCTTAGTTTGCCTTGTTCTAAGAGTTTTCCTAAAAGACAGGACTTTCAGTGCCAAACCCAGGAATGTCCCAGGCCAACAAGGATGACAATTAAGAGAACAAGGAGAGATGAGGGAAGTTGGGAGATCCGAGTTGTCTAGACCAGAAGGACGTGGTATCCTACGGGAAAGAGTCTGAATTATATCCTGAAAGGCATAGGAAGGCTTTGCAGTATATTACTCCAGAGCCACTAGTATAGCCATAAATGAGTATTCACCAAACTGAAAAAAAAAAGGAAATGGTTTCTTCCTCATGGGAGAATTCTAATTTTTTGCCGTGAATACTATTAACACTAACAGAGGGAGGACTTCCAATCCTGAGTCTACCTGGCAACTTTGAGACATGAGTGCTAGAAATAAATGGAGCATGTCATTGTTGTCTGTGTCATTGTGAGTGACAGACTGAAGGAAGACTAGGGACTTAAAAAAATGAGAGGAGAGCTGGCTAATAAAATTTTAAGATTTTAGAAAAGAACTGTAACTATTCTTTATTCATTCAACCAACATTGCTTGCTTAAACACTACAAGCTTGGTGCTGTGAATACAGCATTAAGCTGTATTCAGCTTTAAGAGCAGACAGAGGGACACCAGAATTTAATGAATAATTACCACATAGAATGGTAGGTATCATAATAGAATCAGTGTTTATGGAGTACCAGCCACAAGGACAGATCTGCATATTATATAATACAAAGCCTAAAACTCATCATCAAGGGCATTAAAGATTAGTTAGAATATAACCACTTTTTTTAAATATTACAGAGAATAACACAGATTGTATACAACCCTAAATATCGAATAAAACAAGTGCCAGGACTTGTGTGTTTGAAAATGAGAAATATACATATATGTGTGTGTATATATATGTGTTACCTCATATGTGTGTATGTGTGTGTGTGTTTGTGTATGTGCATTAGGGTGTTTCACATTGAAAATGTCAGAAAAGTATCACTTAAACTGACTTGTCCAATAAAGAAGAATGCTCTTTCATGCAAGAAGCCTAGAATTTAGTTTCTTTGGTTGAGGAAAATGTTATGAGTTGAATCATGTCCCCCAAAAAAGAATATTCCATTCTTGAAAGGTCAGGACTCCAGTATAATTCTCTGTTTTCTTCCTCCCGTTTTGCTCTCCTCGTGGTTACAAGATAGCTGCCATTTCTGTTCTCCCCAGGAGAGAGAGTAAATCTTTCTGTATTAGTTTCCTAAGTCTGCTCCAACAAAGTACCACAAACTAAGTGGCCTTACAAACAAAACAAAACAAAAACCAGAAATTTATTGTCTAACAGTTCTGTAGGTTAAAGGTCTTAAATCAAGGTGTCAATAGGGTCACACCACCTCTGAAACCTGTATGGCAGTCCTTCCTTGCATCTTCCTATCTTCTAGCATTTTGTTGATTTAGCATCAACAATCTTTGATGCTCCTTGGCTTGCAGCTGCATATTTCCAATCTCTGCCTTCATGGACACATGCTGTTTTCCTTGTGGGTTTCTGTTCTTTCACATGACCATCTTCTTATAAGGACACCAGTCATATTGGATTAGGGGACCTCTTACTCCAGTATGACCTCAAATTAACTGATTATATCTGTAAGGACCCTATTTCCAAATCAGGCCACATTATGAATTACTGAGGGTTAGGACTTCAACATACCTTTTTTTGGGGACATGATTCCACTCATAACACTTTCCTCAACCAAAGAAACTAAGCTATTTCTTTCAGTTTGTCAGGGTTATCTTAGGCCATATGTTCACTCTTGGGCCAATAATATTTACTCAGGAATATGGTGAGTATATTGGTTTAGACTAATGGGGATCCATCTCTGGAACTGAGGATGGGTTAAATCTCTGAATGAAATAGGATTTTATTACAATTCTGTTAGAAAAGGGAAGGAAAAGAGGAACAGATGCTGAATAGATAATCAGAGTTTACCATCATGTATGACTGAGTATGTATATATGTAAGAAAGTATAATTTATCTTATTATAATAAAAATATTTTGGAAAGCTAAGTGCCAAAAAATTTGAAAGTCTTTATTGACAATTACTGAGTATGTATTAGGCTGTATGCTACACATTTACATATGTATTATGATTTGCTTTAACAAAAGCCCCATGAGGAGGATGTAATATTTATCCATTTGATCCATTTTATAGAAGAATAACTTAGGCTCTTAAGAGGTACAAGATTCACCTCAAGTCACCTGGCTAGTGAGTGTCCAAATCAGGATGAGAACTCGTGACTCACGGTCACTGTTTTCTCAGTCACATGCTGTACTTTGCACTGCCTCAGGGTACAGTGAAAGGGATGTTTGAATTTTCAGTGGATTTTCAAGTCGTTTTATACTTTTCATTTTGAGTCCATTTTGCATCAGTTGTATTTGGAAACTAGGAAACTGAAGTGTGGATGGTATCTACTCTTTTCTGTATTTGAAATACTGGGGGTGGGGTTTGATAAGAACTATGAAGAGTCATAGATTTTACTTTACTTGCAAACTAATAAGTTAGCTTGCCACAGTTTCATAGAAACTGGTGGAAGACACAACATTCCTGGGTCAGATATGAAAGATAGTGTATTACTCACAGCAATATTAGTGGCCAGAATAATGTTTTTGCACTGGTTCCATAAGCTCCAACTCCCAAAGGGCAACAAAATGAGGGGAAAGTGCTGCCAGGTCATGCAGTATGATGAGTTACAGAAAATAAGTCCAGAGATTAGGAAACCCCAGTTTTATACAAGGACGCTGCTAGAAAATCTGCCTAACCTTTGCTATAGAATAAGATGTTGTCTTTATTATGAGGGCAGTAAACAAATCTTCTCCAGAGGGATAAAATATCTCTCTTCATAGCCTCTTTTATTAAATACAAAAGTACTTGAAATGACAGTCTGTAACAAAGATACTGTTCATGCCTTTGCTCAGAAGATGTGCAGAAACATGACAGGCTCACTGACAATTATCACCCAACATGTTAAATCTTACCCCATTTTGATTTTTTATCACATAATATGTTAAATTTTAGAAGTTTAATAATCCAACAGCAAGTTCCAAATCATTATATTGCAACCAGTCAGTAGTGATAACTTGGTTTTGCTTGGTGTTCAGAAAAGAGTTTTTCCAGGGCCTTTGAGATGTAGTTATTTGAGTTAAAATCAATAAGACTTTTTTCTTTTTAATGTTTTCTATAAAAATGTGTTTGTCAAAACACTGATGCATGAATTTAAAGGGCACCGCCCTCAACATGTTGCATTCAAAGAGCTAAAGAGTCTTCATAATGAACTAAGTTGCTATATTGGCACATAGTTTATTTTTACAGAATGAATGAATGAATAAATGAATGATTAAATCACCATTAAATCTAATTTTAGAGTTTTGTTTCAGTTTGAACTTTTTACAGTTACCTTGAAGTTTTGTTGATTCTATCAAGTTTTGTTCATTCTATCATTATCCGTGTGGTAATTTATTTTGAAATACTTTAGTATAAACAGTTTGTGTATATATACATATACATACACACATATGTATGCAAATTAACTTCAGTCTACATTTTCATGGCAGTTAAATTGCATTTGAAGTGCTGAATCAGAACCAACAGCCCATAGTGGTTGTTTTTAAGTACTTCAGATGTCATTATCAAAATTTATAGTAGTGGAACTGTTAATTAGCATATGACATGCTAGAAATGATTTTTCATTCATGAAATGAGTGGTGTTCAAGGTATAAGGCTGACCAGGAAGGCATCATGAGCCACAATGCCCTTGTATAAAAGAGGGATTAAAAATCTAGCAACCGATGGTAAATCATCTTCAGAAAGTCTGTGTCTAGAGCTAACATCAACCACCCCACATATTGAAGGCCTCCATTGCCTGATCAGACCAGACAGGTGGCTTCATCTTCCGTTATATTATGGATGCATCAACCTTAAAACCTGGAAATGATGTTTTTTGAAAAGTTCCTGTTACAGAACCTGAATATAGCAAGTGAGGACTTTGTAAGAATAGGTTAAGCCACTTTTTTGCCTTGCTAATAAATTTTTGAACATTTAGAGCAATTTGAACTAGAGCTTGTCTCTGTTGTACTATGCTGCCTCATTGCCAAGCTGTTAGGAGGAGGATGTCTAGCTCCCTCCTACCTTCAACTGCAGGGGACTACCAGTATTTATCAAAAAATTATGACAAAAGTTGAATGGACAGATTGCGGCAACATATCTATTCAGAAATCTCTCTCAGGAGTTCATACGACACCGGTTAAAGTCTTTCCACATGACACTAGTTTTGGGTTCACAGGTTTTGGGAATAGTGGATATTAACAGTCCTCATGGACATGTTTCTAGAATATTCTAGCATGAACATTCTAATACCAGGCAACTGAATGAAGCTCTTCATTTGTCCTTCCCAGTTCCTCTCTCTGGGTTACTGCTTATTTCTCTCTCTGATAGTTGCACATTTATTCATTTATTATTTCTCCAAATGTTTTTAATGTCTCATATCTATCAGGTAATGGACTAAGTGCTGAGTCTACAGTGATAAACAAGGTATATTTGAGACACATATGCACAGGCACACAGAGAAAGAAAATAGAAGGAGAAACATATATATAGAGATAGAAAGCGATAATTACCCAAAAGTTTAACTTTTTTTTTTGGTCTGTAGGAGATATTTTTATCATTTTTAAAGTCAGAAAACAGAAATTTCCCCCTGTCCAGAGGGTGATCCTCTCCCATATCCAGCATTGTCTTGAAATTTGCATAACATGCACAAGATGACTCATCAGGTGCCAGGTACTGCCCCAGAACTTTAACATACTTGCTTATTTTTAAAGTTCCAAATCATTTTTCAGTTTAACACCTAAGCTCAGCAGACTATTACTTTTGAGAGACATTAGAACACAACAAGATTTTAAAACAGACACAGAAACCAGTCTGCCCACACCCCCAGGGCTGGGATGTCTGTCTGGGAGCCTTACCACCTACATGTCCCTGAGGCTTCATGACCCAATTTGAAATTGCAGCCCCACTCTTGGTATCTCTAGAGTCCTACTCCTCCTCCCCTTGGAGGTATAATTCCCTTCTCAGGAAGTATAATTCCCTTCCCTTCAGGGCTACAGAGGAAGGAAGCACATGTGTGGTGACTGCTACAAGGGGTGGGAGGGTTTCCATTGGAGACTATGCAGGAGCCAGTTTTATTTCAAGAGCCCCCTGAACTATAGCGGTCAAATGGGTTACTACTATTTCCTGGAACAGACTTCGAATTTCACTTAGCTTATGCATTTGTGAAATGGTGGAGATTTGTGCATTAATTCATTCAACCAAACTTTATTGAACACTCAGATGCCAGACTTTATATTTTTTAAACTCAAGAAACATGTCATTTTCTTTCAGATATAGACTTGAAAGATCTGATTATGCTGTTTCTGGTTTCAGATGGCAGTCTAAAGGAGTATTTACTATTTCGCCCTCTTTCAAATTTTGCTATCAACAGCAATAAAAATTGAAAAGAAAACTCCTTCAATCAAAGGAAATGACCACTACACCAAAATAAAATTTATGAAGATTATATGCCAAATATGGAAACATTTGGACTTGCTGCTAATTGACATTAATCTCCTCACCTTGGGCAGGGTATTGCTTTCTTTCAAAGTAAGTGTCATAGCCCTGAAAGGCCCACCCAATGACCCTCTGATTAGATTAACAAGATGGAAATATCAGGAGACCAAGGGAGGAATAGAGGATAGTCTATTTGAAGCCAAACCTCACTGCATAGATCTGTAAGAGACATGCTTTGGAGGGAGAGGTATACACACACACACACACACACACACACACACACACACACACACATCATTGTCATTTAAGATCTCCAGCTGTGGGCAAACTACTGCCTATCTGGTCCACCCACACATTTATATAAAACCCTTGAGCTAAGAATGTTTTTACATTTTTAAATAGTTTTTAAAAATCTAAATCATTTAAAAAGAATATAATACAGACTTTATGCATCCCACAATGCCTAAAATATTTACTATCTTTCCCTTAAAAAATAAAATTTACCAACCCCTAACCTATTAGCCAAGGCACACTGATGGAGGTAAGTTGGGGCTAAATATAAGGAAAAAGAGCAATAATAGACACCAACAGAGAAATTCTAATTAAGGGATTTTATTGGAAGAATGAACATGACTAGAAACACAATCAAACAGGCTTAAAGAAATTACACACAATGAAGTGGAAAATAACAATGTTAAATGTTAGTGAAAATATAGACATAGAAGTTAAGCAAAGATCAACATATACATTATAAAAATAACTGATACTATTTAGCAAATTTTATATTTACTAATTCATTTAATTCTCATAACAACCCTATGAAGTAGATACTATTATCCTCATTTTATGAGAGAAACTGAGGCACAGAGAAGTTAATACTTTTCAAAGTTATATGTTAAGTAGCAAAATATGGATGTGACCCCAAGTGGTCTAACCTGATTATAGAGCCCCTCTCTGATTCACTGCAAGATACTGTCTGGAACAACAGCAACAACAAAAAGTCTACTGTATGTAATAGAAATCCAAACAACTTTCCTAAAATAAAGATTTCCATCTGTAGATTGAAGGGGATATCAATATTCCAAGGTTGTGCTGGGGAATAGAGTATAAAATGGAAAAATCCAGTAACTTCCAGGAACAAATCATCTGGCTGACCTCAAACTCCTCAAAAATTTAATGGGAGAAGCTGGTAGACTATGTACACAAAAAGAGGGAAAGACATTGCAAACCTATAATTTTTCAAGTATAAAGGGAACAGATCATCTCAATCATGAAGAATTCAAGGGATATAGAACCTGTTAGCCCTCCTAGAAAAAGACTTGATGACAGTATCCGGTCAAGCAATAGACATATCACAGTGACCTCTAAAAAGAAGACAACATGATCAAATAATAGATTGAATTAATGTGACTATAAAATAGGTAACTTTATATACCTAACTAAAGTGAAAATTTGAAATATAGGAGAGCACATGAATAATACGTGGGGGCTAAATATTAAAAACAATTGATCTCATGGAGACAGAGAGTAGAATCTTGGTTACCAGATGCTGGGAAGGGTAGTGGGGAGGAGGGATAAAGGTGGGATGGTTAATGGGTACAAAAATATAGTTAGATAGTTAGATAGAAAGAACAATTTTTGATAGCACAACAAAGTGACTATAATCAACAATAAGTTAGGGTTTACTTTAAAATAACTAAAAGAGTGGAATTGGAACATTCCTAACACAAAGAAATGATAAATGCCCAAGGCAATGGATACCCCAATTGCCCTGATTTGATTAGTTCTCATTGTATGCCTGTATCAAAGCATCACATGTACCCGATAAAGATATACAACTATTATGTACCCATAATAATTACAAATAAAAATAAAAAATGTAAAAAGAAAAAGAAAAAAAAGAAGCTAAACCTCAACAGTCTAAAAATAAGATAACTAATAGTATTCAGGAGATTTTGGTATCATAAGAGGTAGGAGAAATTTGAAGTTAAAATACAATAAAAATACTACATTAGTTTGCTCGGACTGCCATAACAAAATACCACAGACTGGGTGGCTTAAACAACAGAAATTTATTTTCTCATAGTTCTGGAGGCCAGAAGTCCAAGATCAAAGTGTTGGCAGGTTTGGTGTCTTCTGGGGCCTCTTTGGCTTGCGTATGGCCACCTTCTCACTGTGTGTTCACATGGTCTCACCTCTGTAAATGCTCCTGCTGCCTCTTTGTAGGGCCACATTTCATGAGACAGCAGTCAGATTGGATTAGGTCCCTCCTTAAGTAACCATTTTAACTTAATTACTTTTTAAAAACCCTATATCTAAATATAGTTAGGGGGTTAGCACTTCAACATATGAATTTACAGGGAACACACTGAACCATAAAAAAATACTCTAATCTCTTACAGTATTTTTGTATTTTATAATGTTTTTAATTAATTAATTAATTTATTAATTTATTTATTTTTTACCAACAAAGCAAAGGAAAAATTTTTTTTAATAGGATAGTGATCTTATAAGAAGTAGAAATGCTTATCACACAAACACAGAGACACACACAAAACCTTTCTGAAATTTAACAATTCCTTCAATTTCGTTTTAGTTTCTCCATATTCTGTTACACATAGGTAAGGTTAAAGTAATACTTTTTTATTAAAATGTGATTAAGTTATGCATGTGCATTTTTGGTAAAATTATTTCTATAATATTTATTCTTGTTTATCTAAATATGCATACAGAAATGACTAAAATGATGCTCCCTAATTGTTGATAGAAATTATTTTTGAAGAGTGTTATTTGGGATTATATTTGGTTTTTATCTGCACTGGTTTGGGTTGAATTTTTTTTATTACAAAAAATATAATATCATAGCAAAAGCAATATGGTTATTTGGAAAAAAATTAGAATATATTAAGGTATACAATGATTGTTGAGAAAGCAAGATTGAAGAAATCAGACAGTCTCCTTTGGGAAATCAGGGAAGCTTCACTGAATAAGTGAATTTAGTTTGGATTTTAAAGGTTGAGTAGTAATTTTCCACATGAAGGAGGAAGGGAATATTAGTCTAAAGAATGACTTTTTTTTAGGCAAAAAGTTTAGAAGTCTGGAAAAGGCATGGTTTTCAGGATATAGATAACATGTTAGGTGTGTTCAGAAAGATGGTAGGAGATGACATTAAAAAGTTTGCATATGCCATAATAAAGAGTTTTAATTTCATCTCATCATAATGGGGATCCCAAAGGAATTATTTAAAAATAGGGACTATAGTCTGTCTCTCTCTCTCTCTATCTAACCAGGTAGTAAATATGTTAGATATTCTTAGAGTCTCTGTCAGAACCACTTAACTCTGCCTTTGTAGCATGAAAACAGTCTGGATGATATTAAATGAATAAGCATGGCTATGTTCTGATAAAACTTCCAATAAAACTTTATTTACAAAAATAATGTATTTGTCTTAGGATCACAGACTGTTGAGCACTTTTTAAAGAAAAAGAGTGTCATGCTTAGCTTTATGTTTTAAATTAATATCTCTGGAAGCCTGTGAAGAGGATGCATTTCAGGAGAAACGAGAGGTTCCAAAAGTAGAAACTGGCAGGACCATACATATTCCCTTTCTAAAGTTCCAAGCCTACCACATTACCATTTTAAACACGTGTTTGTCTCCCTTGTTGGACTTTGAGGTATTTCAGGTCAGGGACTGTATCACATTCATTATTGTGCTCCTAGTGTGCTCTTATTTGGGGCCTTGTACTTGAAAGATGCTCATGAATATTTATATATTTAATGAATGAATAAATGAATGGGTAAATTGCTTACTGATTGGATAAGTGGAGAGAAGAAGCCAGACGTTTTCTATCCTACTGTTTTCTAAACTTCAGTTTTTCTCATATCACCTTCACCATTTTAGTAAAATCAAAGTACTCCCTGTGTGTGTATACTTCTATTTAAATTATTCCTTTGTAAACAATTCTAGACCATTTATTACAAAGGAGATTTTAAGACACTACAACCCCTGGAAAACCAGTATCACTTCTCATACTTGGAAAACAAAAATATATACCTGAATATAAAAATATACACCTAAATCAATCTTCTGTATTGCCATTTCAAAAATCATTGCTCTAATGCAATACCCTTGCTTTATGGAATGCAAATATTGACCCAAAGAAGTGATATCGCTCACTCAACAGCACACAGCCAAGGAAGAATAGAGCTGGGCCAGCTGTCCTGTTTCTTGACCAGTGCACTTCTGACTCAGTCAGTCTTCAATTCAGGAAATAGAAACCACTCCATGCAAAAAGGAACTTAATGAACAGAAACAGACGGTCACAGAATTACTGGGTTCCAGACAGATTCTACAGGAAAAACTCCTCATACACTACAGATACAGCTGTATCAGTTTCCTGTGGCTGCTCTAAAAGATAGAGGAAAAACCAAAGTGTTTCCTCCTACTCTCATACTCAGTATGACACAAAATACTTCACTCTGTTGTCCAAAATATGTGCGGGGATTTCTCCCCACCAGCAACTAAGTCTGCAGCAGACACCAGCTGGATGTCCTCTAATTTAACTCAACTCTGACACTATCTACCTGGAGGTAGAGTCAGACCCTGCTGGTTGAGGGCTCAGTCCTCCACGACTGCTCCACACTTCAGATGCCAATCAAAAGCACAGGGTGTGACTTGTGCTTCTGATCAACTGGCTATAAATCAGGGTTTCAACCCCTTCTCCTTGGGTTTGATCTATTTGCTAGAGTGGCTCACAGAATTCAGAATATCTGTAAAATCTATAGTAATATCCGTTATTTCATTTCTGATATTGGTAGGCGTGGATTCTCTATTTCTCTCTCTCTCTCTCTCTCACTTGATAAGTTTAGCTATGGGTTTATCAATATTATTGATCTTTTCAAATAAGCAACTTTTGCTTTTGCTGATTTTTCTCAATTCTTTTCTGCTTCCAGTTTTATTTATTGTCTCTTATATCTTAGTCCTTTCCTTTGTTCTACATACTTTAGGTTTACTTTACTCTTCTCTTTCAATTTGGCGTATGGGAAGTAGGATGATTGATTTTAACTCTTTTTCCCCTAATATATTCATTTAAATTTATAACATCCTCTAGGTACTGTTCTAGCTGCCTCTTAAACAATTTGTTATATTGTGTATTCACTATGACTCAGTGCAATTAATTTATTTAACAATTAATTAACCTATTTTTAAAATATCCAACTCTACTCAAGCACTGTTTTAAATACTTGCAATATATCAGCAAGCAAAGTAGAAAAAAATTTTTTCTTATGAAAATTACATCTTGCAGGTAAATTTAGAGAACTGACCAAAAAAAAAAGTAAAATCATGGTAACTTTGACAGTGCTATGGAACAAAAAATATAGCAGTATAAGGGGAACTTAGAGTGTCAAGGGTTAGGGGGTCACAGATTGAGTTTTTAAAAACAGGTATCCTGATGGGCTTAATTAAGAAGTTGACTTGGAGGAGGGGAGGGAGTTAGCCTTGCAGATTTCTGGGGAAGAGCATTCCAGGCGGAGGGAAAAAATAAGTGCAAAATTCCCTGAGGCGGGAGTGTCCTTGTGTATGAGGACCAAGGAGGAGGCAAATGTGCCTGGGGCAGAATGAACTTCCGGTCATTCTTCCTAGCTCAGCTCAAGCAACACTTCTCTAAACTCGCCACCTGAGATCAGATCTGCTCATTAGACATTTTGTTAGATTCTTGTGCCCTCCCTTCATAGTACTTACCCCAATTTGTAATTATATATTCCTGTGGTTATTAAGCTATATATTATTAAGCTTTATATTCCACTAGCATATGCACAGCTGGAATTGTTATACTGTATATCCCTGAGCACAGAGTAGGATTCAGACTTCGCATAGGCTCCATATGTATCTGTTTTCTGATGAATTTAATGTATGAATGGTTGGAGGGTTTGACGGACACATGCTTCAACAGGTAAATCCCTCTTACCAGCAAATAGAGTTTTCTATTTATGAACTTTACGTCTACAATACATTTTCTCAGCTCTACCTTCTTTTATTTTGGAATAAAAAAGGAACTAGGGATTTTGAAAGCCAGCAATACAAATATGCCATTGGTCACCAGCATCCCAAGAGATATTAACAGATCCCAGGGAAAAAAATCACAAGTAGTAGTAGATTTTTCTTATAAATATGTATATATATCATTTAATAGAAATGTAAGAAAATCTATTAAATATATTAAGATTGTAACTGCTATTATATGTGACAATTTGTCTTTAACAAAAGTTGGACCATTTCTAAAAAATTATAAAGGTCACATAGCAGATATTCTGATGCATAAGCTCATGGCATCAATATTGGACCTGTCAGCAGCTGCAGTGTGTGCAATCTATCCAAGGGTTTCTGGTTTAAATTATGCATCTTGTCTTATCATTTCACTTTACATTTGTAATATTATTCAATGCTGATTGCAGATTAAACTTTAATACTAAGCAAATTTGTTCCTTTGTAAGTATTGCTAAAAGACACTTTAAATCAAAAGTATGCATTTCTTTGCATGAAATGTTTTTGTATTCCATGAATAAAGTATGATTTAAAAAGTTTCCTTAGATCAACTATCACGGCCAGCCACATTCATGTCATAGATGGGGAAACTGTGGCCCAGAGAATTTGGTTTATTCTTTCATCTAATATAATTTCCTTCTCTGTAACTTCCTAGCACATTGTATTGTAAATGTTTGTTTAAAAGCTCTACCTCTCTCATTGTTATTAGTCACATGAGAGTGGGAATTTGGCAAAGGAGTGTATTTGTCTCTATAGATCCCAGGATTGTCTGAGTTTTTAAGGACTTTGCAGTATAGTTATAACTGAAATAGGATTTTAAAAAAAAGGCACTTTTTTGAATAAAGCATATAGCCTTTCATCCCCACTGTCTTTATTTTTTGAGTTTTGTCTTTTTGGAAGCATTTTTTTCAACATTTTTTTGATAGACCAGTCAAAATATATCATGTATACCCTTGCATATGTTATACCTGGTATAATTTTAGTAGTTTTATCATACATACGTATATATACACACACACACACAGAGTCATCAGCTTTGTTGTTACATGTTATTCAGCCGTGATTATTTCCTTAAGATAAATTTCTAGAAATAGAAATGTTATGTCAAAAAAGAAAAACAAAAAAAATTAGGTTATTGATACATATCTCCACAATACTGGAATGTCTATATCCTTGCACCTTTGTGAGGACTGGATTGTGTATTATTCTCTTTTTAAAATTATTATCGTTGATTAAATTCTTTTAAAAATTCACTTTTGTTTTGTATTCCTGTGATTTACAAGGAAATTGAACTCCTTCTAGTACACATCACATTTTTCTTTTTATGCTCAAGTCCTTTCCCATTTGTCTACGTAAGAATCAACTTATCTATTTAAGTTGATTTTGGTAATTCATTATATTTTAAGAACCTTAATCTTTTGCTGTCATATAGCTTTCATATTTGCTTCCCATATTAGACACACAGCATTGAAAAAGGAAATATTATCATATTATGCTGCATGGCAATTAACAACACAGGGTTTTGCCAATAACAGTGTATATTAATATTAAATTTTTAACAGTAATTGTAAAAAATCCAAAATCTCTAAAAATATTTACAGTTTAATGATATTTTTCATACTACTTATGACATTTTTAATATTATTTATGATATTATTGATGTCATGATGTTCCTGTTAGCATATATAGCATAGTGGAAAGTCACTACATTGCATTTAAAAACTTGTTATGTCATCTTGGAGAACGCTGCTCCCTCCCTTGAGCTTCCATTACTTCAATATAGAAGGTTTGGACTCAGTTATTTTTACCATCCCTTGGCGTTTTTACTTTCTGTTTGTCCATGTTATTCAGCTCCACATAGAATGGTCTTACTCCATCAATCTATTAGACCTTCAGTCTGCACAATGCAGTCCACAAATATTAATGGGAGCCTGTGCCAGGTACTGCTCTAGGTGTTAGAGATAGAACAGTAAACAGGACAGAAATTGTTCCTGCCCCATGGTACTTATGCAAGGAGGAAGGACTACCAACAAGCAATCTGGTGTGAGTGCACGAAAAGTAGGCTAGGGGACAGAGTTACAGCGATGCTACTTGGAGCAGGTGGACAATAGAGCTCTCTCTGAGGAGTGACTCATTTATTTTCACCTCTGGTTCTCTTGAAAATCTAATAGAAGATTCCATTTGCAGTGGGGCAAGAGATATTTTACATTCATTTTAGATGTGTTTTACTAAAGTCACCACGTGAAAATTTCCTATGCCAAATGCATCCCTCTAGGTCCCTCTCCTTCCTGCTTACTCCGTAAAACTTGGCTTGATTATTCCTCATTGCAAATTAATTATCCTCCCCCTTTATGTCCTCAGTCTCCTTTGCATATAGGTCTCCCTGACTGTGTGGGATACACTGCGCCATATATGAAAGACCTTTCTTCACATGCCTGTGAGCACAGCTGTGCTTAACCTTCCTTTAGGCCTCCTTCTGCCCCTGGAGAAGACTGCTAGCAGAGCGCTATCGGTGTCCTCTTCGTCCTGGTCACAGATCCAGGCCAAATCTTTCTATGATCCTTGCATTTAAGTGTGGCTGTAGAACAGACCTCACTCTGATGGAATATGGGAGAAGTGTTGTGAGCTTCCAGGCTTGGTCCACAAAAACCTTCCACCCATTCCCCTTTGTATTTTTCAATTCGGACAAGCATCCTGCTGGTAGTGGCAAAACTGCCACATCTTGGGTCCCTGAACCACTGTGTAGAACAGACACATACCCCAACTGCCCCTCCCTCAAACCTGTCCTTGACCTGGAACTATCCTTACCTACTTTGTGTCTGTAGAGTCATTACACTTTGGGTGTATATGTTATAATGCTTGGTCAGTCGACTAACTTAACTGATATCCTCCTGCAGTGGCCATCAAATAGTATGTCCTGCATGAAGTGGACACTTGATGAAAATTTCATTTGATGGCTCAAAATTGGGAAGAGCATATGGAGTGACAGAGTTAGAATTCCGCGCATATTGTCCCACTCCATGACCTTCACTCCCTTTGCATCAGAGATTTCTGCTGAGAAAGGCCCTACCAAAAGTTGAGATAATTAAGTGCTAGAGGGAAAGATAATCTGAAAAAAGACCACTTCCTTGTAGAGAAAATGGGATAATTATTTACCTGCTTCCCATCATGGCTAATATCAAATTTTATTTACTTATTCTTTTCTTCAATGCCCTTCAACATATTTATACAGATTTTGTCACCATTTCCCATATGTACTCTCTTAGCTAAAGTGCTAGGTTTCAGCCACTTCTGTTCCTGTCTCCTGTCTCTGTCTTCACCTATTTTATTTCTTAACGTCCTCATATCTTATTCTGAGCATCTATCAGCACCATCTCTCTGAACCTCTGGAGATCAACTAAATAGTCCAGTTCCTGTCAGATATCATATTTGCTGATGTGAAATGGAGTCTGGACTTCCACAAAGCACAATGTAACTAGAAAAACATTCTTTACCCAATAAATTTCACATGTGAAAATAAGAGATATGCATCAACATTTTATATTAACGAATGTCAGACACTGAAAAAGGTGGTTGAGGTCATAAAATCCAATTCCTTCTTTCCATTTTCTTTCGTTTTATACAGGAGAACCCGAGGCCCTGAAGACCTTTGTGACTTGTCTAAGAACTTGTAATAATGGCTGAGTAGGAAATAAGGACAATACTTTTTACAGAATGTGTGTTATCCAGTGGGTTTTCATTCAGGAAAGGACATTGGCAATACTGTTGCTTTAGGGTTCCATATTAACTACAAGAGCTATGTATAAACAAGAGCTACCCGTCATTCAGTTAGACACATTAAGTACATTTTACATGTATCTAATATTTATATACTAAATATATTATATGTGTGTCTAATCTTTATAGCATTTCCACGAGGGAGGTATTATCATCCCCATTTCAAAATGAAGAAACTGAAGCTGAGTGACTAATTGACGCTAATAAATTTATACAAACATTTAGCAAGTAGCTCAGTCAGGATTTAAATTGAAGTGTGTCTGGACTCCAAAGCTTGTTTTTTCCCTGACCAGGTGTCAGAATTAGTTTCATAAACATTCACGGCACATTGTTCTAGGTATTAGGAAAGAATGAGGTCTTAGCCAATCTTTACCACAGCTTCAAAATACTAAACTTTTTTCTCATTCTAAATTAATCCTCTAATGTATTCAACTTACTGATCTTGGGGCGCAGAAGTTAATAAAACAATCTTTCAGTTCAAGGAACTTATGGTCTAAATACACAAATAATATTAACTATGGTTGTAAATGTTCAGCTCATACTAACTTTGCATTCTGAATTCTATCAGTCCACTGAAATTTTGTCAGGTTTAAATGAGATGTGTGATTATTCTTTGTAATTAGAGAGGGTATTCAAATGGTAATTTTTGGATTTATTTATTTACTGATTTACATGTTTCTTCCTAATAAGCAACACTATAGGTACAGCATGGGTTTCGCTATCCTAAATCCTGATTGACAGCATGCCTTATCTTTATTGCTTAGGATGTGTGTGGCCTTGGGCAAATTATTTATATATTTTGGGCTCAATTTCCTAAGTAGTTTAGAAATGTTGGACCTCCATTTCTTCCTAAGTAAATTATATTCCACTTGCTAAATTCCAAAGCTGTCGGGTGAACACGGTAAAATAATAAATCTGAATGCAACTTGAAAACTCTAAGTTGCTAATAAAAACTTTATGTTTTAATCAGTACCCAAATTGAGCCCAAAATATATATTATAGCTATTATAACATATAGATATGTTCTTTTGTAAAATGAGTCATTTTGAAATGGAAATATTTTGAGCACTTGTTTGTTTCCTTTTACATACATCAAAAGTATCCAAAAATTAATGTGGTTTGAGTGTTTCTCAACCTCAGAGAGACTCTATTTATGAATGAATTAATGAGGTAACTTGGTCTCACTCAGAGTTGAGCCTCACTCCTGGGTCTCCTGCTTCCTAACCCAGATTCTGAGCGTCTTGTGGGCATGTGCTGAGGTTCAGCATGCCACGCTTTCATTTCTGAGCCCGAGTGCCTGGCTCTGTCTGCACTCACTCCTCCACCCTTCTTAATTTGGCCAGCTTCCTCGTCATTCTTCAGGTCTCAGCTGAGGGGTAACCTTTTCCAGGAACCCCTCCCTGGTGCGCCTCTCTTTCATGCTGGTTTATGTGCTTCCCATTGGCAGGGAGCAGGTCTGTTTGTTCCCTCTTTTGTCCCTAGGTCTAGTCCAATATCTCACAGATTGTGAATATGTGTAGTAAACGTTCTCAAGTTGTTGAATTATTAAATTCTGTACAACTAACACAACAAAGCATGGGGTTGGCCAAGGTAAATACTTGTTAAAAATGGTCTATTTTTAACTGTTTCTCTATATGGGGTTCTCTTAGGCTGCTGTCGGTATATGAAGTGTTAAGAGAGATAAGCATCACAGTAAATTACCCCTCCTTCCAGGCTATTCTATTCTGGACACAATGACAGAAATAAGGGCATTTTTCCTGACTTAAATGCATTTACTTGACCTTGAGCTCCGTGACTCCCCAGCCAGATTATCATTCTCACCTGGAACTATTCTATCTCATTATCTTTTGTGGATGTCTGAGATCACCCAGACCCAAGCTGATAGAAATATGGTAGTACTCAGTTGCCTTGCCATTATTCAAAGGACTTTTCCTCAACCCTTCAAAATACATTCATATATTCAATCAATAGTTATTTCTTTATCGAGCATCTACTCAAAGCTAAGCACTATTCTAACACGGGTGTTACCATCATAAACAAGCAGGAAAAAAAATCCCACCTTCATGGAGCTTACATTTTACTGCTCAGTTTAACATGTAATGTTTTGTAAAATGTGTACGACTTATTATTTCTTGATGTCTTTTTCTGTCCCTGTTTTCATTGCCCAATTTTCATCAGGTAGGGTGTAGTCTTCTGTTTTAGGGCAAATTGGATCCTTCCTCAGCCTCAAGGAGTTAATCAGGATTGGATTTGACCAGTCATGTGGATCTTACGATCCTGGTAAGTGATTGGTTTAAAAATAGGCATGTCATACAATTCTGGCCAATGAGACAAGGAGTAATCTACTGGGAGGGTCTTGGGAAGGTTTGTCTCATTCTTAAAATGGGACATAAGACATGGAGTTTGTTTTGTCCACTCTGGACACTGTCATTTCATGTGACATGTAGAACTGGGACAGCCATCCTGGAGCAATGGGGACTGAAGCTGTCAGAACAGAAGGAAAGAATCTGTGCTCTTGGTGATGACATTAGGCTGTTAAATCTACTCACCTTGAACTCCTATAATGCTAACTTCTTGTTTTTTGAGAATATATAATTTTCCTCATTTTTTAGTTGGGTTTTTTGTTGCTTACAGCCATAAATGACCTAACTGATGTAGTTGGTTGTGAAGTTCTGCTTGTATTGTTTGCAGCATAGTATGACACAGGGGTCAGGAGCCTTTTTCTGTAAAGGGCCACATAATAAATATTTTTGGTTCTGTTGGTCTTATCTCTCTTGCATCTACTCAATTCTGCTGTTGCAGCTGGAAAGCTACTGTGGATAACATGCAAATGGATAGGTGTGACTGTTCCAATAAATTTTATGCACAAAACAAGACATAGGACAGATATGGCTTGCAGACAATAGTTTGTCAACACTTGGTCTTGTGGAAAGCCTATAGATTTTGGAATTACAATTTGTGTGAAGTCCCTCTCTGTTATTCTTGCTAGTATATATTTAAGTATATGAATTGTATATATTTAGTTGTTTATATAATTCATCTTTTCCATTAGTACTTGAGATCCATGAGGGAAAGATCTCATATTCAGCAGTATATAAAAGATACATATATATTTTTTTCTGTCCCTGTTTTCATTGCCCAATTTTCATTAGGTAGGAGGTATCTTCTACTTAAGGGCAAATTACATCTTTCCTCAGCCTCAGGGAGTAAATCAGGATTGGATTTGACCAGTCATGTGGACTGGATTGAAAATAGGCATGTTACACAATAAAAGATATTCCACTGTACCCCACACCCAGAAGGGTGTTGAATGTCTTAATAACTGTATATGTGATTGAGATTCTTAATTATGTTACTCCCATAAGGGGAGAGAAAGCTCATCTCACACATGTCACCTTAGAACCTTCACAGGGAGTTTCCCACAAAGAAACCCTCCATTCAAGTTCACTGATTACAGAAATAACACAGACTCCTCCAGCCTACTGCCACAGAGCACTCCCAAAATCTCAGCCCTCTGCCACCCAGGTAGACGCTGTGGATGATGGTACCAGCTGTACCAGTATTTCAGCATGACTATAAATGAATACATAGTTATTCGCTAATCAATCACCTTATCACCTGGAATACGAAGACGTCCTGGAGGGCAGGGGCAATTTGGTGGTGAATGTAACACATATAATATCTTGATACTACCAGAAATTCAGTAAGTGCCTGATGAAATTTAGTTTATCAGCCCATTTAGGGTGCTGAGGGGTGCTCGTTAGTGGCATTTTACCCACTCAGAGGTGAAATCTGAGAGGTTTAATAACTGACACACAGGTCCTGGGGTGGGGCTGCTATTCATGCACTGGCCTTTCTAAAGCATAAGTTCTTTTCAGAAGAAAATACTTAGTGATTAGCAACTAATTTCCCAAGAACCAGGTTTCAAGGAAGAGCGTTCATTAAAACCTGTTTCTTGTGTCCTTATTCTTTCCCTGTTCATTCGGGGATTTTCCACACTTAGTATCAGTCATTTCATCCAATTTCTCACTGGAGCTTTGATTGCACAGTCCTTAAATGGGAAGCAGGCATTGATTAACTTCCACTATTTACTTCAATGAGGGCAAAGCCTACCAGGAAGCCTACTAACTAAAATAAAGTATGCTTGGCAAAGAAAAATGAACTGATGGAAAACTTTGTAGAGCAAAGCAAGGTCAATGACTTCCTAAGTCCTAATTCTTAGGTTTTACACGACAAATTTCTAATTCTAGCTATTTGTTGTAAGTTCTGTGGAAAGAGTTAGAAAATTAAGGAGGTTCTGGTTATATCTAGATAATGAGAGGAAATGGCTGTATACAGGTGTCCACTCAGATCCAGGCACTGAGAAAGATTTGGGTCATATGAAGTCATCCACATTTTCACAGTCTGTACATTCATCAGGAAAGGAACTGTCCCTGATCTTATCAGAGGACACACCCATCACTTGTACATTGAAATTGTTTCCTGTCTTCCTTCGTCATGATTTATTCTTCTTTACTGAATTATTAACATGTTCTAATATCTCCCACCTTGAAAAGTAAAATACTTCCTAAACTCTCTTTGACACTCATATTGTCCTCTACTCACTGCCCTGTTTCTCTGTTTTGTGTTATAGTAAAGGTCTTCAACAAGTTTATTTTCTAAATTCATTTTCTTACTCCTCCGTCTCTCTTGCCACCAGTGCTCTCTGAAGCTGCTCTTGTAAAGGCCGTTAACAAACTGCATCTTGCCAAATGCAAAGGCCAGTCCTCCAGCTCTCTTTATAGTCGGTCTCTCTGCAGCCTCTCAGCAGCACACAGCACACTTCATCTGTCTTCTTTCAAATATTCTTCCCTTGGCTTCATGGATGACATGCTGTGTTGCTTCTCTTCCTCCTCCAGTGGCTACCTTTCTGTCTTCTTTCCTGGGTCCCCTTCTTCTATCCTTCCTTGAACACTAGAGTCTGCAGGGCTCGGTGGCCAGCCCTTCTTTCCGTCTAGACTTTCTCTCTTAGAGATCTTCTCCAAACCAATAGCTTTATGGGCCTACTATATGTCAATGACTGGAACTCTGACCTTTTCCGTGGGCTCCAAGTTCAATATCTCCCCTTGACCTGTAATAAGCGTGTTGACCTTACCATGTCCAAAATAACACTCTTGATTCTCATGTTTCAAAATTTCTCCTCTTCTAATCTTTCTCATCTTGGTAAGTACAAACTTCGTTTGCTGAGTTACTCTTTTCTTTTCCTTGCATTATACTATTAATTTATTTGCAAGTTTTGGCAGTTCAAACTTCAAAATATAGCCAAAATCTCACCACCTTTTGCTACCACCCTAGCCCAAGCTTTTATTATCTCTGACCTGAACAGTTGAAATAGCCTCCGAATCGATCCTGTTTTTACTCCTCACTGATGTCCTCCGCCATGCAATTGTTCTCCCCACAGTGGCCAGAATAATTGTCATGGGCTGAATTGTGTCCCTCAAAATTCATATGTTGAAATCCTAACTCCCAGTACCTCAGAATGTAACTGTATTTGGAGACAAGTTCTTGAAAGGGATGATAAGTTAAAAGGAAGCCTTTCATATGGGCCCTGATACTATATAATTGGTGTCCTTACAAGAAAAGGGAATTTGGATGCAGATAGGTGCATGCACAGAAGAAATACCACACGAAGGGAGAAGGTGGCCATCTGCAAGCCCAGGAGAGAGGCCTCAGAAGAAACCAACCCTGCTGACACCTTCCAGCTTCCAGAACTCTGAAGAAATAAACTTATGTGCTTATGCCACTCAGTTTGTGACACTTTATATAATATAACCTAACATAACAATCTTTCACAGAGGTAAATCACACCATATCACTCCTTTGTGTAAACTATCCGATAGTGTCTCATTACTTCTAGAAAAAATATTCAAACGCTACCATTTTCAACAAAGTTTTATGTATTCTGGCTCACGCTTGCCTTCCACCTCATCTTCCTTGATAATTTTTTCTCTCTCAATTTTTTTTTAGCTATACTGGCCTTCTGTTTTCCCCCCAATACCTCGAGATTATTCCAACCTCAGGATCTTTGCATTTTCTAGTGGTTCTGTGAATTCTCACAATGCTATCCTCCACAGGGCTCACTCCCTTGCCTCATTCTGAGGTTCCACACCCTCTGAGACCTCCTCTGACGTCGTTTGCAGCACCCATTTCCCAGGTGTAACCTCCTGTTGCTCTCAGTCACTTTGCTCTGGTTTATCCTCCTCCATGGCACGTGCTTCCACCTGAAATTGTGTGTTATATTTTTTTGTTTACTTTCTCTCATCTGCCTCTTTCAGGAGGATGTAAAATCTGTAGGAACAGGGATGTTGTCTTTGTTGGCTTATTTATTCTTTCCATTTACATGAGATCTAATATAACTGTGTCTACAGCAATTTTACCAGTGCCTACAGCAGGGCCTGGCATACAGAAGGCACTTAATAAATATTAGTTGAATTAATGAATTTGTTTGCACTGAGCCCTTATTTTTTTGCATATTGCTTCTGAACTTTCTAGGTTGTTTCACAATGTTGTCACGTAATGGTAATAATTAACCTTCATTACTTGCTTACTGTATGTCAGACATTGTGCCAAGGACGTTAATAAGCATTATCTCACAGGTGGGGTAGACCGTTTTACTGAAGAAAGAAGTGGCACTCACCCTGGCTAAAGGAGATAGGAATGGTGTGACATGCTACTCCCCGCACCTGGCATGGCTGCTAAAATAAGGAGGTGGGTGTGGCTGCTTTGGAGCGGTTGGTTGCTGACACAGGAAAGCCCTTTGGAGCCCTCCATGGCCAGCTGTGCAGTACAGGCTCTGTCTGTGTAAATCAGGGAGCCGATGCCTGATCCTGAGGCTGAGCCATTGGTTCTCCAGCCCAAGTTGCCTGTTGCCCAGCCTGAGCCAGGCGGTCCGCTCAGATGTTCTTTCTACACTGGAGGTTTTTCCCAGGGTCTGTCCCAGGGAGGCACCTAGCAGAGCTGAAGGCCCAGATTCTGGGGCATGCATGATCTATTTGCCACAAATAATTTGGCAGCCAGTGCAGATGGCAGCATAGGAGGGGCTTCAGGCTCTTTGCTTACCCGCCGCCTAAGTGGATGGGTGCTTTCACAAATATGACCTCATTCATCTTATTTAAACTTCACGTCATCTTATGAATTAGGTATGAGTATTTCTAATTCACAGATGAAATGAACTGTGACACAGTCAAGGTCATGACGTGGCAGTGATAGAAGTCAATGCCTCAGGTATTGTCCCTGGCTCATGCGTTCTTCCCACCCCATCATGCATGCACACACACATACACACACGTGCACACACTTGCAAACTTTATTTTAGCCATAATCACAACTTTTCAAATCCTTAAACTTACCATGTTCTGCCTCCTCTCTGAATTTTCACTGTTCTCTCACTTCCTCCTCCGAGAAACTAGCCCTTCTCTTAAATGTGAATTCGCTGGCACTTTCCCAACCCCGGAATCTCTATGTTCCCACAGAAAATTGCGTTTCCGCTATTATAGCTCTATCGGTCAGGACTCTTTTTGTGACAAAGATGGAAACTCAATCCCAGCTAGTTTAGGAGGCAGCCCCTGGGGTTCTTCTGGCTTCAGGCGTTGCTGGATCCAGGGGCTCAAATGATGATGTGAGTTTTCTTCCTCTTTTCCTCCCTCTGCTTCCCTTTGTGCATCAGGTCCATCGTGGAACAGGCTTCTTATCAAACCGGAAAAAAAGGGCAACTGGAGGTCCCAGGTCTTCCCTGTCTCCCCAACTTATCATCTGGAGGACTGTCAATTGATTCAGGAGAAAAGCAACATACATCTATGTAAACCAAACATATTCTGGTCCCTGCTATTCATCTGTGAATGCCGTGGGATGTGCCTGGATCAGACCCACTTAAACTTCAGAGAATGGGCAGGGTTGCAAGGGGGAAGAAAGTTTGGCAATCAATAAACTTTTAGCCTACATTTTTATAATTTTCCTTTTTTATGTCTCTCTTCCTAACAAGTTCTATGCTAGTTGTGTCAGGGAAAAAAAGCAGTGTCAGTCTTGACCACTCCTATACTCCAAATGCCTAGCACACTGCCTGACACACATGGGAAATAGTAAATATTTCAAAATAAATTAATTAAACCAATTCTGACAGTGTAGCAAGTGGTCTTTTTAAAAATTATACAACCCCTGTGTTATGCTGAAGTAATAAAAAAACACTTCAGCATAGTTGATCTAGTTGCCAAACCAACCCCAAGTCTCCTGTTTGCTTTGAAATTTACCTGATGGGTAATATTAGACCTGCTTGTTGAGACTTGCTTCCTAACGCTGATTCTAAGTAGCTCCACCTGCCTGCCCAACCAGTCCTCCAGGTCCTCCACAGGTTGTCTGCAACCTGTGTACTGGGGGGAGGGGATCAAAATGAGACAAAATAAAACAATAAAAATAATAAACAAAAAGTTAACATTCCATGTCCTTTATAGTTTGCAAAGCAGTTTACTACAACCAAGCTCATTTAATGTTTGGTTGTAGAATATTATATTATTATGAATATTATGATTGTATCACCATTTTACAGATGAGGCAACTGAGGCAAGCCTGCCTTATTACCAACACAGGCCATACCTTGGCAGGTAATTCTGCCTCTATTCACAATCAGTCCATGAAATTTCCACAGTAGAAAGATTTGGAAGAAACTTTAATGATTATATGAAAATGTTACACACTTTATAACAGTCATCTGCTGAGATAAACATTATTTATTTAAGATAATAAAATTGAGGGACACAGAGAAAAGAAGTGTCTTGCCCAAGGGATAGACAATACTTTCACCTTGGCTTTCAATTAAAATTTGCCATACTGCCCTCCTTGAGTTTTTATGTCCCAAGGCCTGTCTGCTCTGGGTCTGGGTCCCTAGGCGACCTCTACCTCCTGTTGACTACAAGTCAGCCTATTGTATAACCTTCTCTTTCAGGGGTGTGTCCTGGTGACATGGAGTTTACCTCAGATGTAGATGACGAGTGTCTGACACATGTTCCAGCTATCTTGAGGTGACTTAGCTCGTTGAAAGTGAAGCCTGCTTGTTAGGCATATCAGGAAGGCCCATGCCTGTGCCAACAGATCTCAGCATGCCAAGACTAGCACCATGGGTGGCCTCATGGCTCCTATGCCTGTAGGCATTTGGTCAGCTGTGGGCTCTCTGGCAGAGTCCTAAGCAGAACCATGGAGCTTCCTATGGTGAGCAGCAGAAATGCACTTCTCAAAGTCATACAAGTTCTGGGTACAGAATAAAGACCAGGCAATGCATCCATTAGAGCACACCCTGGTTATAGAAACTCGAAGAAGTTTAAGACACATACCTACAGTCTTATATCTATTAAGTGATAGAGCTGAAATCCGAACCCAGTTCTTTCCAACTCCAAAATCTCTGCTCTTGCCCATATATAAAGCACATCAGCCTGGGAAGTTGGGGAAATGGAAACCACATATAGAGTCCAGGCTGTTTCACGTGTTAAATATTCCTTATATAAACTGAAATACTTTAGTTTTTTGTCCATACTATACCATGTGAAGCCCTATCTATTTGGTGGGGGCTGGAGGAAGCTGGTGATCTGTGCCACTATTGTTCTTCCACACAGGGTGAGTATATTTGTGGATGTTATTCCCCATGGTCAGAACAATGTGAGCTATTTTTCCATGGAAGGCCTGGTTGGCCCTGCAGCCAGTCATTTCCTGACTCTCAAAGCCAGTGGGCCTGGGCCATTCAGGCAAGCCCCAGGTGGCCCCAGAGTAGAAGGACAGAACCCTGCATACTTGGACTCATGTCCTTCGAAGCAGGAATTGTGAAAGTGCAGGCGCCAGGAATTAAGGAAGAGGAGGAAAAAGTCTTTCTTCCATGCTTAGTGTGTTTTCCATGATGCATCAGGCATTCAGTCCATAGGAATGTGATGCCAGCCAGCGCTGTGCCCGGAACCTCATGAGGAAGTGGGGCTGAGGGGAGGGGGTGCAGAAAACGTTTGGAAAAATGAGACCAGCCCCTGGTTTATTTTCAGGAGAGAAAGGGTGCTTCATGGAAAGCATATCGGGCCTGGAGTCAGAAAGACGGAATTGTGTGTGTCTGCTTTGACCTTGAACATTTTCTCAGAGCTTTAAATTCCCAATAGGAGTGAGATGGGGAGATGGCATTGTCTTCAACAATGGTGACAAAAAGACCAAGCTTTCAAGCTCTTTTGAAAACTAAAGTGGGTGATCCTTGTTTCCTGGACCCATGAATAGAAAACTCAGGACACATTGGAAAGGCAATCAACACCTCTGAAATCAGAAAGAACAATTTAAGATGATGTTTAATTTGGATTAAGCTGTGAAGCTATGTGCCGTAAACTACTCATCCTATAAGAAGATGGAGCTGAGAATTGTGGCTCAAAACAAAGAAAGAAATCAAGAAGGGCTTCAGGGCAATGGTAGAATTTAAGGAAGAAAAGAAGGAATCAGATGACTATATTTTTAGCAATTTATGTAAATTTCTACAGCAGATATACCTATATCAAATAATCCTTACAAAACAGGTGCAGTGAGTTTCGCTTTACTTGAAGTTGTTGCCACGGGCCAGAGAGGTAAAGTCTAGGTTTTCTTAAAGGGTGAGTCACAGATTCTTCATTGAAATCACCTGGGATGCTTGTTAACAGATCTTGAATTCCTTTCCAGTTCCACTGAATTTGAATTTCTTAAGATGAAACCAGGAATCCTTATCTTCATAAATTCCCTGGATAACTCTTTTATGCAATATAGTTAGAGAGAAACACTGTTTGAGTTATTACCTGCACACTGGGGATTACCTGACAAACCTGAAACATGCCCATTCCACAGCCCTCCCCTCAGAGATAAAGATGTAATTATTATTAGATCACTGGGCCTGGGCACTGGGATTTATAAAGGCTCTCTAGGACATTCCAATATGCAGCCCATGTTGAGACCCACTGACCTAGGGGTCTACTTATATTTGTGGCAGCTGCGATTCTAGCCCAGGTAGGGTTGCCAGATAAAATACAAGACACACAGGTAAATTTGAATTTCAGAGAAGCAGTGAATTCCTTTTGTTGTTATTTAACTATGTGTATGTTGCAATTATTTAATGGCATATACACATACTTAAAAAAAAATTTGGTGACACTAGCAACCCTGAACCCTTAGTATCTCTATTCTAAAGCACACTGCTTTCTAACTATTCCCCCGTGTGTCCTTTTCTCAGTTTCAAAGAATTGAAACTGAGAAAATGTTTGTACCAAAACCAAACATTTCCCAACAAAAGTAAATTAACATAGATATACAAATGTTGCTGGAAACATTATATAAACTGAGAACACCTTGATATGCCAATCCTTACCTCCTGTATTAGTTTTCTTTTTGCTGCTGTAACAAATTGCCACAAACTTGGTGGCTAAAAACCACCCACGTTTATTATCATACAGTTACGTGGCAGTTATGGGTGTGAGTCAGGTTTCGTTGAGCCAAACTTAAGGTGTTTGGAGGCTTTAGAGTGGAATTTGTTTCCTTGCCCTTTCCAACTTCTAGATGCCACTCACATCTTTTGACTCAGGGTCTCTTTTCTCCACCTTCAGAGCTAGAATGTTACATTTCTCCAACCATGCTTCCATAGTCAATCTTTCTCTGACCACAGCTGGAAAAGGTTCTCCTCCTTTAAGGGTTAGGTTTGGCACACCTGGAGAATTCAAGATCATCTCCTTATTTCAAGATCCTAATATTCGCATCACCAAAGCCCCCATTGCCATGTAAAGAAACATATTCACAAGTTCCAAGGATTAGGGAATGGACATCATTTTTTGGTGGGGGAGCATTATTCTGCCTACCACTCTTCCTAATTTATTTATTTTATAAGTTAGATTAAAAAATGGTTGTGTGAAAGCAATGCAATCTTATATATCACATGAATCTCCTTGTCTAACATACATGCTTTTCTCAAAAGTTACTAGTAAATTCTTAAATTTTTTAGCAGAATCAGTTGGAAAATGTTGTAAAGTGAAAGTTAAAAAGATGGCTATTTTGGTCAACAAACAATTCTGTGGTGCTTGCTGTGTGCCAGGCACTATTCTTAGCATTTCAGATATTCACTCATTTACTCCTCATGTAACAGCACAATACACTAAGTGCTAGTGTTACTATTCCCATTCTGAAGATCAGAGATAAGGCCCAGGAAAATTTATAATTTACCCAAATTCACCAATTACTCATTTTCGAGATTAAAATCACCAGAATGGAACTTCTAAACCATCCATGTACTGTGCATTCATTAGCCACACCCTTCCCAAACACTTTGTTGATATTTCGAGTAGTCTGTCTGTGCTGCATTGGTTCCACCACGGAACTCATATTTGAAAATAACACAAATTTTTAACTTATCCATGGTTTCACAAAAATTGCTCTAAGAACAAATTAGAAAGGTAATCACAAGCCAAACCATGCATTTGAAAGGATGAGGATGTACCGCACAATAAAAGTAAAACAAGAAGTGTCAAAGTGAAATGTCATAGATATCCACTGTCAAACTTAGTACTTAAGGAAATCAGACATTTCATACTTAACAGCCTAATAGAAAGTGGTGGGGCTGAGTCTCAAAACAACATTTCAAACAATCTGCTTCCTGTGAGCCCTTTTCGTACTCACTGCTTCTAGTGAGAAACGGAATAGGACTTAGTGAATACTCAACTGTAGAATGATTTTTAGAATTTTATACAACTTTTAGTTTGAAATATATGAAATTGAGTAAATTATTATCAGCAATGTTTAGTAAGGGAAATATGAAGCTCAAAAAATGCCAGGTCTTAGTTTAATCTGAACATTTGGTTAGGTTTAGGGTTTGGTTTAGAATATAAGCTATCATCGGGTAGAACACAGCAAATCTGAGCTGAAAGTAAGGCAGGGCCATGGGAGGCTCAGCTATGACCCAAAGCTACAGCCTCAGACAGTGGCAGGCCAGGGTCCCAGGCCTTCGAGGTCCAAGGTGATTGTGAGCACAATGAAAATGCTTAGGGGTGGTTAGATTCTCGCTCAGGGGGCTGATACTGTTTGGAAAGACAGTAAAACCCAAATCCGACATTAATCCAATCTTTGCTCACTAGAACAGCCCAGCAAAAATTTTCAGAAAGGACTTTGCTCTTCCCAGCACTTGTCTATCAAAGTGCAGCATACACCTTCAATGCCAACTCATCTTTCTACTTATTGCAATGTTTGCATTTAGGCAAGTGCATGGAAAATCCCTTTTGGGACAGATGTTCCAAATCAAATGCATACTCCCCAACGTCATCCTTATTGGCAACAAACTGATGGAAAGAAAATGAAAGCAGAAAAGCAACACAGCCCTGGATCAACGTCACTTCCCCAAATCCCCCTCATCATCACAGAGGCACCTGGAATTCATTCAGGTGAAGAAAACGCAGTAAGTTCTGTAATTAAAATTATGGGACTGCTTCTCTCTCTGATTCCCTGCTTATTCTCCAACTATTCAGGGTACACTTTTTATGCGCTTCCAGATCAACTCTCCACCCTTGTCCACTCTGATAGGTATCCTGGAGACTACCCTGTGTAGACTGCATCAAATGGGCTCTTATTCTCTGGCTTCCCACTGGAATTGGTCAATGCGATGCACCAGCAAGAAATTAGAGGTACAAGGAAAGAGAGCTCGGTGGGTGCTAACTCCTGGGTTCCCTCTCTGCCTGGGGCCAGTTTGGTCCTGGCCACGGTGCTCCTCTTGGAACGCAGCAACTCCTGTGGGTGACCTTTTCCTATAGCTTCCACTGCCATGGGGTTCCCCTACCTGCTTTCTTTCCTTTCCTCTGTGTATAGCTTGAAGCGCCTATTCTATTGCAGGCTGTAAAGAACAAAAGAGGGAAAATAATCCCTCCTTCATAGAGTTTATAAATAAGTGGGAAAGAGGCATAAACAAGTATGAATTAAAATGTGTTGGATAGTGGCTGAGGGTGTGAATAAAAACAAAGCAGGGCAGGATGTTAGTAAGTGCTGGGGCAGGGAAGGGTGTGCCTCCTTTCAAATGATGTTCAGGGAAGGCGTGAGTGAGACTTGAGTGGAGACTTGATGGAAGTGAAGACACAGCCATGAAAATGTGGGAGAGAACAACAATCCTGGTAGGAGGAAAACCATATGTAAAACCCAAAGGCGGCAGCATTTTTGGGGTGTCCATAAAACAGCAAGGGGCCAGTGTGGCTGCAGAAGAGCAAGGGAGGGCACAGTGGAGGTCAGAGAGATCACAGGGACAGTTCATGTAGAGACTTACAGATCATTTTAAGGAATCTGGATTTTATGCTGAATGAGCTGGGATGCCCTTCTGCTGAGAAGTGATATGATCTGATTTATCTTTTTCAAAAATCACTCTTGCTTCTGTCTACAGACCATTCTTGGTTCATGTGTGAAACAAATGGAAATCAGCTAGGAGTTCCTGCAGTCATGAGGAGAGGCACTGCACTGGCTCGGGTCAAAGAGTAGATGTGATGAAAAATGGTCAGAATCTGGATATACGATGTGGGGGGGAACCAATGTGACTTCCTGATGGATCGCATGCGAAGGGTGACAGAAAAGAATCAAAGATGGCTCTGAAGTTTTTGACCTGGCTGAATAGAAAAATAAAGTCACCATTAACTGAGATAGTGGAGTTTTAGTAGGCACAGGTGGAACAGGGAGCAAAAAATAACAGGAAATGAGTTTTACATGTCAGGTAAGAAATGTCTCTTCAACCTGCCAGTGGAGGTGTCATGTAGGCAGTTGGATCTACAAGGCAGGGCTCAGGAAAGAAACCTGGCTGGAGATGCCTGTTGAGAGTCGCCAGAACAGGGATGGCGTATGAAGCTATGCATCTGGATGTTATCCCTCAGATAGCAAGTCTACTTAAAAAAAAAGTCCTAAAAAAAAGTCCAAAATCTGAGGCTTGTTTAGAGGTCTTAAAGATGAGGAGGAACAAGCAAAGTCGACTGAAAAAAAGCTGCCCTGAAGGAAACCAGAAGAATTTGGTGTCTGGAAGTCAAGTAAAGAGAGTGTGGCAAGGAAGAGGCAGAGTCTAATGTATCGAGTGCTGATAGATCAGGCCAGATGAATTGAGAATTAAACACTAAATAAGCAACATGGAAAGGCTTGGTGAATAAAACAGGTGTAATATTTGTGGATTAGTGAGGCAAAAAATAAAACGGTTGAACTCCAGAGAGAACAGGAGGGAAGGATTTGAAGAGGATGATTGTAAACTACGCTTGGAAGAATTTAATTTTGAAGAGGGCCAAAGATATGGGGTGACAACTGGAGGTTAAGTATGGAATCAAGTAAGAATTTTCAATGGAAAAATATATATATAATTTTAATCAGATTGATCCGAAATAAAGGGAAAAATGATGATGCAGGAAAACAGGAGACAATTGCTGGTTACATTCCTGAGTAGACAAAATAAGATTAATATTGGATGGTAGAGCACCTGGCTCATTGAACCTGGTCCCAGGAAAGTCAGAGTTGAATTATTTAGAGCTTACACAGAAGATTAATATAGGTCAGTGATAAAAGATGATTCATATCCACTTTTGGCATACGTACGGCTATTCATGAATATTTTTACTGAGTAAAGCAATATATGCCTTCATTTGACTAAGAGCATACAAGTAAAACACACATATGCATGACTCAATAGCACAAGAGAAACTCCTGGGCTAGGAAGCGTTGTTTGGGGCTGAAGAGAGTCATCTACTTAGGAAACTACTTTTAGCTGTAATCTCTTCTTCTCTATCTGTTACCCACTGAGCCCAGATCTTTACTCAGGCCTCATGGTGGCACTTTCTGTTTTCTATGACTAGCTTCTTGTGCTCTTAAGTTTTGTCTGCTTCAGGTAACTAACTCAGTTTTTTATAAAACATTATTTATTTTTATTTATAGCTCCCCTATAGTGTTAGCCATTCTCTCTGACCATGTGTCTGCTTGTCAAAAATCATTTTTGCTGTGTCATCCTTGGAGGTGACCCCAGGATCCTGGTTTGATCTGACCAGCTTGTTTTAACCATAACTCTCACTGCCTATTTCCTAGTCACCCCATTTTTGTGATTATAATCTGATGTTGCTTTAGTTTTCTTGGTAGCGTTTTAGGCTGAAAGTTCATATGACTCATCTTGGAGCAACAGTCATGTGTTGAGACAACGTTACCTAAGGTAATCACGGGCATTATCTCCTCTAATGTCCTTAAACACCCTGTGAGCATGTATAGATAGTATTATGTTACATAAGAGAAAACAGACTCAGCAAGTCTAAGGGATGTGCCCAGATCCCAGGGCTAATAATCAACCTCAACCTGACAACGTCTCAGGTCTGTCAGAAACTTGGCTTTTGCCACTGCCCCAGGGTGCTCCGAAACCAAATGATTGCAGTTTAGGTATGGAGGAGGCAAGAAGAGATACAAAATGTTGTGGAACAGAAGGGGACAAGGCTAATTCTGTTTTATAGGATTACAGTTATTCCAGAAACCCTCAAGGCAAGGAGCCCGTCACCTGTCATTGGTGGATGTGGCATTTTCTGCAGGGGTATGGGCCCTGGGCTGAACCAGGAAGTGGCCTCCTCAGAGGGCAGTGCTGGTTAGTCATTGCCTTTCCCCCATAGCTTAAAGACAACACCCTGGTGCAATGAGCCATTTTCCTGCCCAAGGGTGTGTGTGAGAAACGGAACTCTGGAGCTGCAAGTCACTACTCATGGGAATAGTTTCGGCCTCAGATTATCTACTGAAAATCAGACTTTAAAATGGCATTTTCAGGATGGAGGTTCCTAAAATGGTAGGTGAACTTGGTAGGCAGCATATGAGGGAAAAATAATAGGGTTTCTGAACAAATGGTCACAGGATGTCCAGATAGAAGTAATGGGGGCTGTGCAGAATTTTAAAAGAGAGAGCCAACATGATGGAGGAACATTGTGATTTGGTCTATAAATAAACATTCAACATTTGGAATTTAAGAATAACAATTAGTGCTATACCCAATAGACATCTGGTAACCACTCCATCCCCAACCCATCTTTGACCCCCAACTCATTTAGCAGCTCTCTTCCCTTCCCCTCATCTTTAATCCCACATGTGAGTGTCACTAGGGCTCCAGTGACATTTACAACAACATTATAAAGACCAAACCAATTTATCCCTTGTATCAAAATGGTCTTGTCAAAATGACGGTAGGATACCATTCAGCTGTGAAGTGGGTACAGCTCAGTATAGACCTGTGGGTCAGAGCATTTGGAGGTGGGCAAAGACCCCAATAGGATTTACGGTGCTCATGGGGGAAACCTGAAAACAAGTCACAGGGCACAGGTCCTGAGACAAAGGCTTGGGGTGTAACTTGGCAGGGAGACGGTAATCCTAGGTCTAAATCCTGCTCAGCTTGATCACAGAACAAATGACAAAGGTAAGTTCTCAGGCACAGGAGAAGGTGAGGAGGGAGATTAATATGTATTGATTGAGTGAGGGGATATCCATACCCTCCTGCAATCACTGGAACACAGCTATGTCTCCATCACGAGGTTTTGAGGAAACCCGGAGTAACAGCAACAACCAGGTTTCTGAATAAACCAGGGATATTATCAGGCATAGGTCACTTCCTATATTACCAGTTTTCTGGGGAATGTCCTAGGAGTTTCACAGCTTATGTTCTATCTAATCTTCACACTAAACACACCTTAAAAAGATTCGTCTGTCTGATTTAACAGCCTGCATTTTTGCAGCATTCTACAGGCAAGAGAAAGACTCACAACCTCAGGTTATAAGTCCAGTTCTTGAAACTGGATGCTGATCAACAGCTAGACGGGTTAAAGGTTTTATGAACCAGGGATCTTCACATTTTTAGCCATGTCACTCCACCCCACCATCTAAGCCAACTTCACTGGGTCCTGCACATTCCCTGGAAGGTGACTGCATAGGGCATCTCTGTGTTTGGGCTCAAAGAAATGTCCTTCTTTCTATATCAATCAAATGAACTTTTTCTTTCAGGGCCAGCTCTCATGTCACATCCACCTCGAGTCCTTCCCTGATCCTGCAAGAGCAGAACTGCCCTCAGCCCCATCTGTCCTGCTAACACATGCTTCCTGCACTCCTGCAATCACAGGTATGCAGCTATCATGAGGTTTTGAGGAAGCCAGGAGTAACAGCAACAACCAGGTTTCTGGACTGACCAGGGATATTACCAGCTATTTGTCACTTCCTACACTAAAACTACATACGCCATTTGCCCTAGCTGTGTCTCAGTTTCCTTGTCTTTAAAATAAGAACTAGATGAGATCATTCATATCTAGTGCTTAGCATAGTGCTTGGCACAAAGAGACCAGAAGTGACTTGTACAAAACATGAGTCCTTTGGCCCTCAGCTTGACTCTACCTCTCTCCTGCAGTTTTGTTCAAACCCAAATGAGGAGACTTCACTGCACTTTTGTGCATTCCTTGAAGCTATCTCAGTACCCGGTGGAGGAGTTCGTATATATTTAGTTGAATGAGGTACAACATGCCACCAAAAGTTTTAAATCTGAAACAACTGACTCTGATGTTAGGTTTAATTTTATATGAATATGGGTGATGCAGGCTGTATTAGTTGCTAGGGCTTCCATAGCAAAATATATTAGGTTATTAAGTATGAAATGTAAAATTTCCTTAAGTACTAAGTTTGATAGTTGATTACTCTGGCATTTTACTTTGATACTTCCTGTTTTATGTTTATTGTGAAGGTACATCCTCAGTCTTCCAAACACACGTTTTGGCTTATGATTATCTTTCAAAAACTTTTTTGGAGCAATTTTTGTGAAACCATGGATAAGTCAAAAATTCATGTTATTTTCGAATATGAGTTCCATCCTGGAACAAATGCAGTGCACACAGCTCGAAATACCAATGAAGTGTTTGGGAAGGATGTTGCTAATGAACGCACAGTATGTTGATCATTTGAGAAGTTCCATTCTGGTGATTTTAATCTTGAAAATGAGCCACGTGGGTGATCATTGGATAATGATGAGCTGAAAGCTGTAGTGGAAGCGAATCCATCTCAATTTATGCTTGAATTAGCAGCAAGGTTTGAAGTTACTATTCCAACAATATTGGACCATTTGAAACAAATTGTCAAGGTAAAGAAGCTGGATAGATGGGTTCTGCATGAATTCAACGAGCATCAGAAGAGACAGCATCTCAAAACTTGCCTTTCTTTCCTGTCACGACATAAAGGCAAACCGTTTCTACACCGTATTGTTACATGTGATGAAAAATAGATTCTTTTGACAATTGCAAGTGTTTGGCACAATGGATGGATAAAGATGAAGTGCCAAAACACAGTCCCAAACCGAATATTCACCAAAAAAAGCTAATGGTGTATGTTTGGTGGTCCAGCGCTGGTATTATCCACTACAGTTTCATGAAACCTGGTCAATCGATTACAGCAGATATCTACTGCAACCAACTGGACAAAATGATGAGGATGCTTTCAATTAAGCATCTGAGATTGGTCAATAGAGACAGGCCAATCCTCCTGCAAGACAACACTCAACCACATGTCACACAAACAGTGCTGCTCAAACTACAGAGGCTGGACTTGGAGACTCTCTGTCATCCACTGTATTCACCAGACTTTGCACCACCTGACTACCACTTCTTCCGGCTTTGGACCCACTTCTTGCAAGGAAAAATATTTAATTCTCAACAAACTGTGGAAAATGCCTTTCATGATTTTATCGCCACTCGCTCTCCAGGCTTCTTTGCTGCTGGCATAAACAAGCTACTGTGAAGATGGCAAAACTGTGTCGATAGTTTAGGCACATACTTTGATTAACTGTACTGCTTCTTGTTTGAGATATAATAAACTACACTTTTGATTCTAAATGGGACATTTCATATTTAATTCCCTAATAATACCTCAGACTTGGTGGCTTCAACAGCAGAAATTTATTGTCTCACAATTCTAGAGGTGAGAAGTCCAAGATTAAGGTGTTGGCAGGGCTGGTTTCTCCCGAGGCCTCTTCCCTTGGCATGTAGGTGGTGGTCTTCTCCCTGTGTTTTCACGTGGTCTCACCTCGGTGTGTGTCTGTGTCCTAATCTCCTCTACTTACACAGACATCAGTCATTATCAGGGCTCACCCTAATAATCTTATTTTATCTCAATATCCTGTAAAAGGCCCTGTCTCTAAATATAGTCACATTCTGAGGTACTAATCTTCAAAGTATACATTTTGCGGGGGACAGGATTCAGTCCATGACACAGGCTGTGGTGAAAACACTCAATGCTGAAGCCTCTGACTAGAGCAGCAGGGATGAAAGAGCATCAGAGACTCAAAATTCTTCCAGCTTTGTCAGTCATGCCTGGGGGGCGGGGGCACCCTGCATGAGACAGCCATGGCCAGGAAACTCACTGGCTGAAGGAACTGTAGGAAGAAGGAAATTCAGGAAATGGGGAGACAAGGGCCCTATACGCTTGGCTGCTTGGCAGGGGGCAGCTGAGTCATGGGAAGTGTTCCCACCTGGCCTCCTGGGTGGGGACAGTGGACTCCAAACTCAGAGAAAAAAGAGTTTGTACACCATTTTGGCACCAACAGGGAAGAGCATCACCTACCTAACCTTCGTAAGCCTTTGTTTTCCTATCTGTAAAATAAGCTAATGATAATATTTGCCTAACAGATCTATTGTGAAGGTTAAATAAGATAATGCATAGGAATCCTTTTTCATAATGCTGGACACATTCTAAATGCATACATCAGAATTATGATTCTGATTGTTAATAATAAAAGCATTGTTCTTAGTACTATAATTAATAAAAGTGTTACTATTATTTTACAGAGCCGGAATAGGGATCTTGTGCCTCCCCCCGCAACCTGAACCTCCATTGCGGTTCATGCTCTTCATTAAGGCTCTTTTAGGAAGCAGATGCCTTCAGGAGTGGTGGCACAGGCCAGCTCATAGAATTATGGATTACAAAGTTAGATATCACAGTTACAAACACAGTTATTTTTCAGATGAAGGATTGATGTTCTAAGAAGGAAAGTGGCTTTTTAAGGGTCCCTCAGTGACTCATTAGCAGAACTGGGATTAAAATCTTGACATCTTAATTCCTAGGTTAGTACGCTGTCTTTTGTATGCTCACTTTGCTGAACACGGCCACCCCTCCACCCGTTCCTTGCCCTTTGTGAGACTGTGTGAGGTTGAGTAGTTCAGAATCCTAGGCCTGTCATTTATTAACCGTGTGACCTTGAGTGAGTTTTTAAATCTCTCCGTACCTCAATTTTTTCCTTTGCAAAATGAAGATAATAACAGGACTCATTTTATGGGATTGTTTGTGAGGGTCAAATGAGGTGACATTTATAGCTTGATTAGCATAATGTCTGGTGCTTGTCAAGTGTTCTCTGGCAATTCCCTGAAAGCCGTCAAAAGTGTCAGCTGCATGTTGCTGCTGTGAGGCAGGTGAAGGAGAGGGTGGAGGAGAAGACAGTGAACTCATGGAAGCTAAACTGGGGACGATGGGTGTGAGGGTGTGTAGAGCAGGGAGAAGAAGTCAGGAAATGGTAAGCAGGAAATAAGAAGTATCCAAACACTGCATTGTAACTCTCTGCTTCTGTGTCTTTTACCACTAAATAGCACTAAGAGGCAAGGACTGGCTCTCAGTCACTTTTCTGGACCTATCTACCTCCAGATCCTAACACTGTACGTGGTAAAGGGTTGGCACTCAGTAATTACAGCAGAATGAGTGAATCCATGAATGAATGAATGCAGGAATGCAGCCAGGCTTGTGCCTTGGTGTTAAAGTTTATCACATCCTTTTCTGACTGATGGAGGGGAAATTCAGAGCCCATGGCCACTTGCAGTGCACAGGACACAGTGCATGGTGTGCTGGAGTTGGCATTGTGGACATCCCTGCCCAGTCACATGAGTAGGGTGGCTAGCCATTGCCTAGGTAGCTATAGTGAGAATCTTTACACCAGAGAAGCCAGTGGATGCTACTAATCAGGGCTCCCCACCTCCTTGTTCAACATTTATCAGCACTTCATGGAGACGAGAAATACACCCAAGTGTTCTCACCTCACACACTCCCAATGCCACAAGGGCTCTTCAGAGCTCAGTGGAAGGCTCCATCTTCTCTCCTGAGATTTCTCCAGGCTTTGCTAGTGTCTCTTTCTCTGATGCTTTTACTCTGAAGTATCAGTTGTGTGGCTATGAGTCATACACACAGGCTGCTTGGAACTTAGAGAGAGAACTCTGTGGTTAAATATATTTTAAAACATTTCAGTTTAAAATTGTCTTTGAAAAATAGGTAGCAGTATCAAATAGACAGGATTTAAAACAAAACTATACATTTTTACTATGCCTATAGGATGAATAGGAAGCATTCTTACAGCTTTCTCTGGATCAAGATAATAAATTGCTTACCCAATTTACTGTAAATCTAACTGAAAATAGGATGTAATAATTTGATTTTCTCTGAAACAGAATTGAACAAATGTGTGTTTAAACTTAGATCCATCACTAGTATCAGTGTCTTATGGGCAAATGTATATACCTCACTAAAACTTACTTTCTCATATTGAAAATGGGGAAATAACTTGTTAACTCAAGTGTTGTGTTAATAATAATGTTTGTAAAACTTCTAGAATAGTGTCTTGCACAGGGAAGGAACTTGGAAAATACAATGTTATTTTTATATTTTTAAAATACATTGTATAAATAGGAAAGTTAGCAGTACCAGGAGCACAGGTGCGCTGTATTCAGTTTTTCTTCTTAGAACTGAATATGCAAACAGCCTAATGATGGAATAAAAGCTCCAAATGAGTCTTAGATAAATGCTGCTATACCTCCCCCAATTCGGATAGTTGGAGCTCTGAGAGGTGATAGGCTTTGATGCAGGCACATGAGGGAAAGTTTATAGGAAATGAGGGTGCATAACATTTTCTGGAAACCAAGTGCTTAAAAAAAATATATTGGTACTTTTTGACATAAGTCCATCATGAAATTTCAAGAATAATTAGAGTTACATGTTCTATCATAAAAATGAGGGCATTGCAAACCTGAAAACTCTTCTAAACACAGAGCACCCATTATTTCATTAGCCTTTCACATAATACTAAATCTGTAATATTTTATAGGGATTCTTTAAACACTGCTAAGGTGGCTTCCAGGGCACAGTTCTGACAACATGGGTGGGAAGTCCTTCATTAGACAGGAATGTCCCTCACACCCCAACCCCTCCGACTCAGTGTGCCTGTGGCTGACTGTGCCCACACTTCTGCACGCCCCTGGAGGAGCAGTTGCACACCCACGTGAGGATCATGCAGGCTCCTGCTCCTTATTTTTCAGATGAAAAAAGAAGATTCAGAGGAGAAAAGTGTCTTGTTCAAGTTCAAACAGGTACTTCCTCACACTCCTGATTCTTGAACCAGGAGGCTTTTCACTTTCTACTGCTACCTGAAGTATTTTTAACTCAGTCTTCGATGAAACACATATTTGCTTGAGAATCAGGAATCAGAATTGGAAGAAAAATGGAAATCTGTTTCGTCCAACCTGTTCATTTGGTCAATGAGAAAATGAGGAAGAAGGCAAAGGATGACTTGATGGATTAGAATCAGTCTCGGGGACAAAAGTGACAACTCAAGCCATTGCTGACAAACAGACACCCCAGACAAGTTGCTTTGCTATAGAATGTTAGTGTTGGGACCAACACTGAGGCTGGGGAAAGAGGAGTCCCTGGGTGACCAGATGATGCTGTTCTGGGGAACAGGCTTGGTAACAGCAGCATGTATGGGGCTGGGGTTATGGAAGATTTGTACAGAAAGGAGCTGAGTTGATTCCTGGATTGATATCCAAAGGCCTAAAGAACAAAGTCTGGGGCAGGGTCTGTAGTATTCGAACGTGCATTTACCAACTCTGTGTTAGCAATGGTAATTACGACAGCTGTCATTTGTTGAGATCTCATTCGATTCCATGCACATTACCTTTACTAGTTTGTGTAGGACTCACTCTATCTGTACTATGGTCCCATTTTGCAGAATAGTAAATTGAGATTCAGACAAATTAAAAAATTGTCCAAAGTCATGCAGATAGTATCAGCACAATTGGAATTCCACAAACATGTATAGAATCCTTTCTTTCCCTATGTCCCTCTCTGTAGCACTTGTTGGGGATATACAGATGGACAAGAAAGGACCCTTGATTTTGAGGTCCCCAGCCCACTGCCGTGAAGCAGACATTTCAAGTGTAAAGTCACAGGGCTCTCACTGAATTATGGGGACTAAGGAAGCAGACGTGTTGTCTAGACTGGTTCGTGGTGGAAGTAATTTCAGGAAAGTTTTCTTAAAGGGCTCCTGCATTAGTGTAGACTTGAAAACTGGGTAGGAATTAGCCAGATGAAGGAAGAGTGAGGGTAATGAGGAGTTGGTACAAGGACAAAGTGTGAGCTTCTTAGGATATGAAAAGACCCAGAAGCCAGAAACAAGGCTTCTTTGTGGAGCTACAGCTTTAATGACTAAAACATGAGCCACATGTTTAAGGAGAGGACTTAGAGATATTTTCTCTCACCTAGGTGACCACAGGATCAAAAGCCTTCACAAATAAAGGATACACAAGCAGCACAGGTACCACATTCTAGGGTCAGTGAATCACTGCAAGGGTTGTGCTTGCCTTTGTTCCTTAAATATCCGGGAGCTGAAGTTTAGCACAGGGAGGGTTAGAGATAGAGGCAAAGTGGTGCATCCTTGCCTGATAGTTTGCCCGGCCCTCCTCGTCTAGATATTTTATGCCCTTCTAAAATTTTTATTTCTCCTTTGTTCTCCCTTGATTTCCCCCTTTTCTGGCTACCATGTTCCCATTCTTGACTCTCTCCAGGTGTCTATGTCCATCTGTATTCCCATTAGTGTTGAAGCTCTAGCTATGCCCTTTCCTGAATTTGCAATCCTGAGAAGTTGCCTAACTTGTCTGGTCCTCACTTTCCTCATGTTGAAAATGGGAAGTCTCACTCATGGAGTATGGAGGACCAAATTTAAGATGTGAAAATCTGCTGCAAACTGTAAGACATGAAACAAATATCTTTTGTTATTATTTAGTAGTATTGTAATCCGGAAGCCATAGTTAAGGATAAGGGTATAACTTGGAGTTCCTAAATTTTGTAGCTTCCTATGTGTAACTGGGAGAAAAAAATACAGCTATTTGCATTTAAATACAAGTCTAAATCCCTCCCAAAAGCGGTAATAACCACCCCAAATGAATTATACATTTTCTAATTTTAAAAGGCCGTTTTATGGAAATGAGGTTATTTGTGCTGCATGGTATGTTCTTGTTGTATCAATGCAAATGCCAAACGGTGTGATTTATCCTGGCTACACCAATGGGAAAAAAATTTAGGGAGCTCATTTGCATTACATTTTAAACACTGTAAATACACTACCTGCAAAAGGCCCCCCATGAGGAGGGAGAAGTAGCCATGTGGGCATTTCATATTTTTTCAGCTAAGCATGGTAACTGTGATTTTCTGGAGTTATCCAGCGTGGAGTGTGTGGTAAATCCTGAAGAAATGCAATCTCATTACCCAAGATTCAGTGAGAGCTGATTTGTATGTACAGTCCTGTATAATTTTGTGAATGTGAGTCTTACACTGTGTTTATCATCACTGTTCCCAAAACCTGAGTGTGTAAATCCAATTTTCATGTTAAATTACATCCATCTGAAGAGCACTCTCTAATATACGTTGCCATGTTGGTTTTTGGAGTCAATGACAGTGACCATCTTTCACAGCCACGACAAGAAGGAAGAACTGTCATTACTGGAATGCAGGTGACTTGGAAATTAAATGCCCACAAAGTCTGCAGTTGCTCCTTGGCCTCTAATCACACACGCTATGTATATGTGGGTTGGGGAAGGAGGATGGGGTGGGAGCAGAGCTGCAGAGGAAAGGTTTCCTGAAATCTTTCTCATTATTCCTTGCAGAATAATGCCCTTTCAGATGTAAAATAATTCCTAGCGAAGAAGAAAAGCCTACCAAAAAATAAAAAATGCTAATGATGCTTTTCCCATGAAGTGTAAACAAGCAAAGCATTTTTTATTTCAAAACAAAATAAAGAAAAACAGGAAAAAAAAATCAAAAACAACTTCCTCTGGGAACTAACTTAAAATCTATTATATGTGACATCTTGGAAGTCCCATCATCTCTTGGGGTTTAACATTTTATAAATAGTAAAATTAGGAGGTTGAGCTACTGACATTTAAAGCACAGCCACAGAACTCCCTGCTTTTTAATGAGAAGTAGGTTTTCAACTTCTACTTCTTTCAATGCAAATGAGAAGAACTTGCATTTTGTTGGTAAAATTTATTTCATAAAGTTCATATGTTTGCTTATCTTAAGGTCAATCAGTGGGAACAAAGAGGTAATTCTAATGACCACAAGAACTAGAAATTTGTACCTATTTGGACAAACATTTGTAAAAACTGGAATAGATAACATGGCTCATGACTGAGGCCAGAGAGTTGTTCTTAGTTCCCACGCCAAATTTAAATCTTTGGAACTGCACACCCAGTTGACTTGAAAAGACAGAAAGAGTTGCCTGGGTCTGTGAAACAAACAGTACAACAATGCTGTTGTGGTTGTCCCTGGAACTCAGAGAAAATCTGGATCAAAGAGATTGTCACAGACCTTCATCTAGAAGGCAGAATATGGTCTTTGCCCAGTGTATTTACTGCATAGGATCTGGTGGCCCTTCCTACATAGGTATAGGAAGTGAACAAAGAGGACAAGAGGATCCTGGGATGGTGCTAAGGAGGCAGGGCTTCCTTTGTCAGCTTTCAGACATAGAAAAGAATGTGCTTATTGATACATCACAGATGTTGTAATAACTGCCACTCAACAAGTGTCACCTCTTCCAATGCAAGTACCTAATAGGCAGATGGTGGATACTACTGGAAAATGTATCCCCTGAATCAGCAGAGCAGCCATGGTTCTTTCTTCCCTAGGGGACATAGCTGATATGAGGTAAAATATATTTGCCTTCCAAATTGCAACATTGGAAGGAAGGGCCAACACAGTGGAGAGAAGCAGCCTGCTCCTCTCTGAGAGAAAACTGAAAACTGGAAGTAGATGTCCACCTACGGATGGACCCTCGAAGAGAGAGAATTGCAGATCATAAGAGAAGTGACAGGAGATACTCAGAGTGAAGATGTCAGGGATGGGGAGTTCCACTCGCCAAGATTGGAAGATAGCTGAGGGAGACCCCTACCTGTGGAGAAGGGACAAAGGAGAGAGCACAGGGCCGCATGCTCCCCATGCAGACACTGTGACTCAAGCTGTAGCCCTCCCTCCACTGCAGGCCTCTGTGCTGATCAGGGAACTGCTTGGAGACTGCATACGGAAGTTGCATGGAGAGCAGGCTCAGCAGGGACCCGCTGGCCTAGGCTCCCAGGTTGTCACAGCTGATGCTACTCTGAGCTCTCAGGTCCAGAGCTCCTGGTCTACACAGGGATTGACTTCACTGCAGCTGCCCCAACATCACCCCTTACTGGGCTGAGGAGGGAGCAGAAAGAAGAGATGCTCTTACACACCTGTGGTGGGGAGCTGGAGACCCCTCACCAGGGAACTAGAATGGAACTCCAGAGGTCCTGTGGCAGCAACTTTGACAGGACCTGTGTGAGGGGAGAGCCCGAGCCATCCAGCAGCCCAGCCCCTGTGGCCCTGCATGCCCACCAGTGGAACAAACTCCCCAGCCCTGTGCACCACCATGCCGAGTTCCCCATGGACCTGTGTTCCATGTGGTGGACCATGCTCCTTGTTTTTGTGTGCCAGCCAACAGGCCACACATACCCCACCCCGCAACCTAAGCACCAACCAGCAGAACAAGTACCCAGGCCCGTGCACTGGTTGGCTGGTGGGCCACCCCCCGTGGCACTGTGTGACACCATGCTTGCAGTACAGCTTTTCACCATGGACCTGCTAGCCACAAGCCGTCCCCTGCCATGCACGACCATTACACCTAGAACTGGATGGAGAAAATGTCTATAGCTCTGACACCTGTGGCCATCGCCTAGTTGGCCTCACAAAACAGCCACTGCCACCACTGTGGGGAGACCTGAGCAGAGCAATTTCCCACAACACCTGCCTTGGTAAAGAGGGACTTACCCAGCCCCTGCCTATGCTTCCAACAGTGGCCTAGGAACCAACCCACCACTCCACAAAAAGATCCCCCAGCACTAGTCCAGGTCCCACGACCCATCCAGGCACTGAACAAGGTCCCGTGACACACCCAGGAACCTGTCAAGCTCCCACAACCTGCCCAGGCACCAGCTAAGGAAATGCCACCCACCTCTATGGAGAGGGACTTTCATAGCCCCCAGCTCGAGCTCTCAACAGTGGCCTAGGGACCAACTCATCAATCTGAATGAATATCCCCCAGCACCAGCTTAGACTGTGACAGCCACAGGGAATTAAGATGATGCAGGAGAACAGCTGTGTTATAGGCTTTCAGTGTATCCACCCCTCTCTTGCTGGGTCAGTCTTCTGGTGTAGGACACAAAAGGATTATCTGGGGACCTCTCCTCCTTCTCACTAAATAGGAGAGTTCCCACCAAAGGAGAACAGGTGCACTGAAAACCTATTAGCCCTGAGCTGAGAGAAGAGGTCTCAGATGAAAAGAAACCAGCAAAAATAATTCTGGCAACATGAAAAAACAAGCTAGTTCAACACCCCTAAAGGATCACAATAGGTCCTCAGCAATGGACCACAACAAAAAGGAAATTGTTGAAATGTTAGAAATGAAATTCAGAATATCTATGGCAAAGAAGATGAATGGAATCGAAGAGAAAGTTGAAAACTGACACAAAGAAACCAAAAAAGATTTTAAGACATAAATAAATAATATGAAAAACTTGCTAAGGAGATAGGTAACATAAGAAAGGATATAGCAAAACTTAAAGAAATGAAAAAGTCATTTAGGGAACTACAAAATACTGCAGAAAACTTCAACAACAGGCTAGACCTAGCAGAAGAATGAATCTCAGAGCTTGAAGACAAGGCTTTCAAACTAACCCAGTCAGTTAAAGAAGAAGAAAAAAAGAATAAAGAAGAATGAACAATCAATCACTCAGAGAAATATGAAACTATGTGAAATGAGCCAATATATGAATTACAGATATCCTGGAGGGAGAAGAAGAAAAATCAAAAAGCATGGGAAATCTATTCAAGGGAATTACTGAGAAGAACTTCTCTGTTATCACCAGAGACTCGGATATCCAGATACAAGATGGTCACCAAACACCAGGAAGATTCATAGCAAATAGGAAATCTCCAAGACACAGTCATCAACCTGGCCAAAGTCAAAATAAAGGAGAAAATTCTACAAGCTGCAAGGCAAAAGCAACAACTAATCTACAAATGAAAACCTATCAGGTTAATAGCAGAATTATCAGTGGAGACCTTATAAGCCAGAATGGGTTGAGCCCATTTTTAAACTTCTTGAAGAGAACAAATGCCAGTCAAGAATTCTGTGTCCTGCAGAACTAAGTTTCATAAATGATGGACAAATAGAGATTTTCCAGACAAGAAAACACTAAGGGAATTTGTCACTACTACACCTGCCCTACAGGAAATTCTCAAAAGTGCACTGTACATGCAACATCACAATATATACCCACCAGTGTAAAAACGTCCAAAAGTTATAGCTCATAGCTCTTATAAAACAATAGTGCAAGAGGGAAAATAAAACAATAAAGCAATAAGGTATCATCTAACATGATGAACAGAAAAGCATCCCATACATTAATACTAACGCTCAATAAGAATGGTGTGAATGCCCCACTTAAAGGACACAGACTGGCTGAATGGAGTAAAAAACACAATCTAAATATTTGCTGTCTCCAAGAAACACATCTAAACCACAAGGATGCACACAGACTCAAGGTAAATGGATGGAAGAAAAATATTCCACGCATATGGAAACCAAAAGTGAGCAGATGTAGCTATTTTCACATCAGATAAAATAGACTTTAAATCAAGAATGGTAAAAAAAAGACAAAGATAGTCATTATATAATGGTAAAGAGAGCAATTTAAAAAGAAGACATAACAATCCTAAATATATATGCACCTAACACATAATCTCCCAGTTTTCTAATGCAAATTCCTCTGGATCTAAGCAAAGAAGTGAACAGTAGCATTTGAATTACTGGGGACTTCAACACTCCACTAACAAAACTGGATAGATCATAGAAGCAGAAAATGCATAAAGAAATGCTGGATTTAAACAAGACTCTAGAACAAGGTGAACTAACTGACATTTATAGGATGTCTGATCCCCAAATTATTGGATATACATTATTGTTATCAGCACATGAGAGATTTTCCAAGATTGATCATTTCTAAGGCCACAAAACAAGTCTCAGCAAATTAAAAAAAGTCAAAATCATACATGTATCTTTTCAGACCACAGTGAAATAAAACTAGAAATCAATTTCAAGAGAAACACTCATATCTACACAAAGTCATGGAAATTACACAACCTGCTGCTGGGTCAATGTTGAAATTAAGATGAAAATTAAAAGATTCCTTTGAAGTTAATGACAAAGGGTATACAAGAAATCTATGAGATATGGTGAAAGCAACCCTAAGGGAAAAGTTCATAGCTGTCAATGCCTACATCAAAAACACAGAAAGATCACAAATTAACAATCTAATCTCACATCTCAAAGAATTAGAAAAAGAAGAACAAACCAAACCCAAAGCCAGTAGAAGAAATAACAAAGCTCAGAGCAGAACTAAATGAAATGGAAACCAAAAAAAATCAATATAAAGGAACAATGAAGCAAAAAGTTGGTTCCTTGAAAGATAAGCAAAATCAATAGACCACTAGCCATATTAAGCAGAAATAGAAGAGAAAGGGCTCAAATAAGCTGAATCAGAAATGAAAAAGGAGACATTAAACTGATACCTCAAAAATAAAAAATATCATCTGTGTATACTATGAAAACAAATCTCTATGCCAACAAACTTGAAAACCTAGAGGAAATGGATAAATTCCTAGAAACACACAACCTCCTAAGCCTGAATCAGGAAGAAACAGAAATACTGAATAGACCAATAACAAGCAGTGAGATTGAAACTAATAAAAAAAAATCTCCCAACAAAAAAGCTCCATACCAGATGGATTCATAGCCAAATTCTGCCAGACCTACGAAGAATAACTGGTACCTATCCTGCAGAAACTATTCCATAACATCAAGAAGGAGGGAATCCTCTTTAACTCATTCCATGAAGCCAGCATCACCTTGATACCAAAGCCAGGAAAGGACACAAAACAACAAAAAACTATGTACCAATATCCTTATGAACATAGATGCAAAAATCCTAAACAAAATACTAGCAGACCAAATTTAACAGCACATGAAGAAGATAATCCACCATGATCAAGTGTGGTTTATCTCTGGCATGCAAGGATGGGTCAACGTACACAAATCAATAAATGCAATTCACCACATAAACAGAAACAAAAACAAAGACCATATGTTCATCTCAATAGATACATAGAAAGCATTCTATAAAATCCAGCACCATTTCATGATAAAAACTCTCAAAAAACTAGGCATAGAAGGCACATACCTCAAAATTATAAAAGCCATATGTGACAAACCCACAGCCAATATCATACTGAATGGGGAAAAGTTGAAAACGTAACCCCTAAGAACAGGAACAAGATAAGGGTGTCCACTGTCACCACTTCTATTCCACATATTACTAGAAGTCCTAGCCAAAGAAATCAGGCAAGAGAAAGAATAAATGGCATCCAAATTGGGAAAGTGGAGGCCAAACTATCCCTTTTTTCTGATGATATGATCTTGTATTAGAAAACTTTTAAAGACTCCACCAAAATACTTGTGGAATTGATAAATAAATTCAGCAAAGTCTCAGGTTCCAAAATCAATGTACACAAATCAGTAGCATGTCTACATACTAATAACAATCAAGGTGAGAGTCAAAGAAAAGTCTCAATACCATTCACAACAGCTATAAAGAAAATAAAATACCTAGTAATACACTTACCCAAGGAAGTGAAAGATCTCTACAAGAAGAACTACAAAACACTGATGAAAGAAACTGCAGATGACACAAACAAATGGAAAAACACCCCTTGCTTAGGGATTGGTGGAATCAACATTGTTAAAATGTTCATACTTCCCAAAGTGATTTACAGATTCAATCAATTCCCATCAAAACACCAACATCGTATATCATAGATCTGGAAAAAATAATCCTCAGCTCCATTTGGAATGAAAAAAGAGCCTAAATAGCTAAAGCAGTCTTAAGCAAAGCAAAACAAAACAAAACCAAATCTGGAGGCATCACATTACTTGACTTCAAATTGTATTACAGGGCTATAGTAACCAAAACAGCATGATACTGGTATAATAGTAGAGACATAGACCAATGGAACAGAATAGAGAACTCAGAAATAAGACCATCTACCTACAACCAGCTGACCTTCAACAAAGCAGACAACAACATACACCGGAGAAAAGAAGCCCTATTTGATAAATGGTGCAGGGAAAATTGGATAGCCACATGCAGTAGAATGAAACAGGACCCCTATCTCTCACCATATATAAAATTAATTCAAGATGGATAAAAAACTTAAATGTAAGGCATGAAACCATAAGAATTCTAGAAGACTATGCAGGAAAAACTATTCTAGATGTCAGCCTAGGCAAAGAATTTATGACTAAGACCCCAAAGGCAAATACAGCAAGAATAAAAATAAATAAATGGGACTTAATTAAATTAAAAAACTTCTACACAGCAAAGGAAATAATCAACTGATTGAACAGACAAGCTACAGAATGGGAGAAAACATTCACAAACTGCATATCTGACAAAGGACTAATATCCAGAATCTACAAAAAACCTCAAACAAATCAGCAGGAAAAAAAACAAACATCCCCATCAAAAAGTGGCCAATATACATGAACAGAAGTTTTTCAAAAGAAGATAGACAAATGGTCAACAAACATAGGAAAAATGCTCAACATCACTAATTATCAGGGAAATGCAAATTAAAACTTCAATGAGATACCACCTTACCCCTACCAGGATATCACTAAAAAGTCAAAAAACAATGGATGGGGGTGTGCATGCAGAGAGAGAGGAATGCTTAGACACTGTTGGTGGGACTGCAAATTAGTACAACATCCGGGGAAAACAGTATGGAGATTCCTCAAAGAAATAGATGTAGACCTACCATTCGATCCAGCAATCCCACTGCTGGGTGTCTAGTCACACAAAATAAATCATTTTATAAAAAAGATACCTGCACTCAAATATCACAGCATAATTCACAATTGCAAAGATGTGGAATCAACCTAAGTGCCCATGAATTCATGAGTAGATAAAGAAAATGTGGTATGTATTACTATATACTTTGGAGTACTACTCAGCCACAAAAAGGAATGAAATAATGTAATTTGCAACAACTTGGATGGAACTGGAGACCATTATCCTAAGTGAAGCATCTCAGGAATGGAAAACCAAACACCGTATGTTCTCACTAATAAGTGGGAGCTAAAATGTGGGTATACACATCACAAAGTGATAAAAAGGACATGAGAAACTAAGAAGTGGGGAGGGTGACAGGGGGTGAGGGATAAAGACTTACTTATTGGGTACAATGAACACTCTTCTGGTGATGGGCACGCCAGAAGCCCTGACTTAAGCATTATACAAGGTATCCATACAACAAAAACACTTGTACCCCTTTAATATTTTGAAGCAAACAAACAAACAAATTGAGATGCTGTGAGAGTGAAGTAGAGCTCTATTGTTAATAAAACAAGGACAATGGGCAAATACCAGAGCTGTTTTTACCAAACCAGGATGCTGTCACCTTAATCTGATGCCTTGCACCATCTCAAGAACATTGTGCTCCCTCCAATAGCACCCCACAATGCCACCATTTATGTGCCTATATTCTTCACCACTCATGAGTTCTTCAGGGATCGTGTTTCTCTGGCACCTCACACAGCACTAGGGATTTACCATGTGCTCACTAAGTAGTTATTGAACTGAACAAAACCGTTTCCTTCCATATAAAAAGACACCACCTTCTATCACTACTCATCTGTCTACTGTGAGCCGTGGTTGCGGTTTTCTGTAAAAATGAAAATTACAATATATCTGCTATATGAGAAAATAAACTATTAGGTTCATTTTCCGGTTTCTAAAGTTGATTATGTAGCTGCCTGGCTGTTCCCCCTCCTCCCCCTCCCCTCCCCCTCCCCCTCCTCCCCCTCCTCCCCCTCCTCCTCCCCCTCCTCCTTCTATCTTCCTCTTCTCTTTTTCTTTGGAATCCAAGTGCCTTTAAAAAAGAAAACTGGATCATAATAAAATGCCCCAGCAAAACCTAGTCATAGTTTTAGTTTTATACCTAACTTTGTTATTTTTCTAGCGTATAACTTTATTGGGCATATTCATTTTTTACCCTGGATCCCTTGGAGATGCCGCCTTTCATCCACCAACTTGTTTTTTTCCACATTGCTACTTTAGACAAATAAAAAGCAGCTCTCTAGGGCATCTTGGGTTACTTTTGCCACCAAATATCCTCATCAATTCTCCTTTGCCAGCCCAGCAATTTCAGGCTAAAATATGGCTCTTTGAACTCTCGTCATGAACTTTAATTCATGACCTCCCTCTAATTCTGTTGGCTTCTTAGCTCACTTGTTAGTATTTAAACCAGTGTTATGGACTGAATTATATCCTGCCCCCAAAATTCATATGTTGAAGCCCTAATCCCCAGTAGCTCAGAAGGTGGCTGTATTTGGAGATAAAGCCTTTACAGGTGTGACTAAGTTAAAACGGGACCATTAGGGAACTCTAATCCAACACGACTGATGTCATGAGAAGAAATTTGGATACACAGAGAAACACTAGGGATATGTACACACAGAGGAAAGACCACGTGAAGACACAGTGGGGAGCTTATCATCGGTAGGCTAAGGGGAGAGACCTCAGAGAAACCAAACCTTCCAACTCCTTGATCTTATACTTCTAGCCTCCATGAATGTGAGAAAATAAATTTCTGCTCTTTAATTCACCCAGTCTGTGGCACTTTGTTATGGAAGTCCTAACAGCCTAATAAAATTACGTTGCCTTTGAGTCCTGGCATTGGTCTTGCTTCTCAAGAAGTACCAAGTTCCTCTGATTTTCTTCTTGACTGAAATTCATTTTTCAGCACTTAATTGTGCTTACTTATACTTCTATATATTTCTGGTTCTCTTTGCCCCACCAGCCCAGAAAACTACACATTTTCTGGGTTCCCCTTGTCATCCATCCCCAAACCCAAATGTGTTCCTCTTAGATGCAACCCAGTCCATCTTGGCCTACAAGAGGAATTTTGACAATATTTCCTCCAAGTCTATTTAACTCAAATGAGCATCTTCATTCAAATAGCACCCTCTCGATGAGGCCTGCCCAGACTACCCTATGTAAAATTGCAAAGATCCCTTCACCCCAGAATTCCTGATCCTGTTTGTCTGGGTCTACTTTTACATTTTCCCAAAGTATTTGTTACCCTCTAGTATAGGGTATATTTTTATATATTCATTATGTCAATGTTTTATTATCTGTCTCTTACCTTCCTGAAATATGATGCTATGAAACCAAGTTCACTCTTGTATTCCTAGCACATAGAATAATGCCTGACACATACAGGCAGACAATAAATACTTGATATATATAGAACTCTGGCCCATGTTCTTCGGTTATCACCGAAGTCGATGGTGGCTTCTGCTTCTTCCTTAAAGTTTGTGAGTCTCCTTATAGAAATTGATACTCAAAAAGATGACTAAAAAGCATGTGATAAAATTTTATGCCACACTTCTCTGCTATATTGAGGAAAATAATGGATGCCTGCAATTATCAAAGCCTATTGGAAAGAGCTTAAATTAAATAGTGGATGGTTAATCAAGCATGATTTGTGTAGACTTGCCTATAAATGAGCAAGAAGATACTACTCTGTTCAAAAGGTATATTTTTCACCGTGAAATTTGACTAGCAGTAAAGTAGTTTCTCTAGTTTAGAAAATTCCAGGTTTACATTATATAATTTAATCATAAACTATCACTTTTTCCCCTCCCTTCTCTCAAGTACATAACTCATTTTATTAATTTAACTAAATATTTTTTAAACAATTTAAGATAACAGGAACAAAATAAGGTTTCAAAATATTAGCAAGAAGGCTAACAAGCTCCTTGTAAGAAACCTGGAGAATGTGTACTCAACTGTTTACCATCTCTACTTTCCTACAATGGCATGGTAGAAAGAACACTGCATTTGGTTCACTCCTATAAGTTTGGCTAGGTGATTAAATTATGCTGGATGCAGGCTCCCCCTGTGCAAAATGAGAGCAATAATAGCCTGTGAAGTGACTGGGTAGGAAAAGTGTGAATGCATATAGGAACTCTTGCTATGCCATCTTGTACATAATGAATAGCTAAAAACACTACTGAATACTGCCTCTGGATTTGAGTGTCAAATTCCTGTCCATTAATTTAACCCTCACTGGGTCTCTTATAAGTCTGAAATGTGTGTTCACTCTACCCATAGTGTCTTCCTCAATGTTCTACAAATCATATTCACATTCATCATCCTGACTTTTGCTGTCACGATTCTTCCACTTGTATCTTTCTGTCAATGCCAAATCTTTGCCTGAATATTTGTGTTAATGGAAAAAAAATCCTGTTGACCCCACTCAAGCTTAGCAAGATAGAACACTGTGATCCTCTGGTAATGCCTGTTGCTGGCCTGGCATGGGTAGTGGTAGAATACGTGGAAGACATTGGCCATCCCAGAGTAGGGTCAAGTAGGTATAGTAGATGCAAAGGGAAGGGCAGAGATGTCATGGAGAGAGCTATCAATTGAAAAAAAAAATCAAAAACAATTGAGGAAAGGCCAGAAAGCAAAGTGATAAGAGATCCATAACCAATGTGATTATAGGTGAGGCTCCCTGCTGGTGAGAAATTGATTAGACATTGGGAGGAGTAAAGAGGGGTAGATTTATGGGGCCTGTGAATATCAGATGAACAGGACGATATGAGCTGAAAATAGAAAAGCCCATTTTTAAATCATTCTGTGACCAGAATAAGAACATGAGGAAAAGCTCATCTTTTACTTAAGACAGTCTATAAAAGCTAAGAGGGGAAGAATGGCTATTGACAGAATTAATGAGTTCTCTCTCCAGCAGTCCCTTAGCTCTTTCCCTCAGACAAGGAACTGCTCGTGTCCCAGGGAACAGGGGCCTCAGGAAAGAGAAGAGGGTCTTTAACCTTGTCAAAATGTATTTCTGTCTGAAGCAGGGCATGGCTATTTATCTTGTGAGATAATCCCTGTTCAGGGTGTGAACATTTCTTTTTTTGTGAATTTTGGTGACTACGTCCTTTTAAAGACAAATCCCCAAAGATGTCCTTCTCCTAACTGAGAAAGAGTTGTTTTCCCACACAGAGCTGTAAGTTCTGAGACTGTCTGGAAGAGTTTAAATGAATCCTCTTGACAGAGTCTGAGAATCCTCTGTCAATTAAAATGATGACCTGCCCTCTGAAATCCACAGGCCTGTAAACAAGAACTGGGTTTATTTTATAATCTAACAAAAGATTAGCTATCATTTGCCAGTGCAGAAATCAAGTTACCTGTATGCTAGAATGAAATAATAGTAATTGTTCATCCTTGCTTCACACTGTAGCTCGTTTTTCAATTTTTAGCAGCACTACCCAGACATACATTAAGACATTAGATACGTGATTTAACATACATTATTTTTATGTTTAAAAAATAAAAAGAATGAAAGACAACTCCTATGATTTTGGAGTTAATATTTACATTTTACAAACTAAAGCAAGACATTGAAGTTGTTTTATTTCTGTCTCCAGAAATAAATGTAAAACCAGTGTTACTCGATTATAATTTTGATTTCTTATTTTATGGTTTGGGAAAAAAAATTGTCTATTTGCTGTTCTCAGAAGAGGTTTTGGGGTTGCCTTTATTTCTCTCTTTGGCAAAACACTATTCTTGACACCTGGGATGTTCTTTAATTCTCTGTCTTTCTAAATCTCACCCATACGACTCTCTGATGGAAGCAGTCTTGGCCTACCCAGGGGAATGCTATCTCCTTCTCAGGACTTGTCAAGACTCACTGGAAACCTGTCATTCCCTACCCTTTATGAGTAATGATTCACATGTGTAATGTTGTTGTCTGCCCATGTACATCGTAAGCAATTCCCAGACAGGAGCCAAACAACACCTACTGCTATGGCCAAAAAACACCTACTGCACAACAAAATTCTTATGTTGAAGATCTAACTCTCAGTACCTCAACTGTGACCTTATTTGGAAATTTATTTGCTATAGTAGGGTAAGCCCAATCTACTAAGATTGGCGTTCTTATAAAAAAGGAAAATCTGGACACAGACACACCTATGGGTTGAATGCCATGTAAACATGATGGGTTTACATGGGGAGATTGGGATGATGAATCTATAAACCAAAAACACTGAAGATTGCCAACAAACCACCAGAAGCTAGAGAACAGGGGTGGAGCAATTTCTCCTTCACAGGCTCAGAAGGAACCAACCCTGCCAATACCTTGTTTTCAGATTTCTAACCTTCAGAATTGTGAGAGGATAAATTTCTGTTGTAAAAGCAACTCAGTGTGTGGTACTTTGTGACATCCCTAGAAAACTAATACACCTACCATCGAGGTCTTTCGAATTATGCCTTGATATAATATTGGAAGTCAGAAAAACTGAATATTCTAATACACTCTGTGTCACAAGCCAGCTATATGTTATCTGATCTCTCTGAACCTTAATATTATCACCTTAAAATTAAATCAGTAACAATGCCTACTTTGTTTTCTTTACTTTTTGTGAGAATCAAATAAGATCACATATAAAAAGATATTTAAGGTGTAAAGCACCTGACAAATGTTAACTATGAATATTTTTGTAGATAGCCAATGAATCTCTGTTGATGGGTTGAATAAAGTGAAGTTAAATGGGCCTGCTGTGAAAATAAATTTAAACATCATTAATGATGACCAAAAAACACTGGTCCTGAGCAGTTTTTATTTAATGCAAATACTCCCAAGGACTGTATCTAAAAGAGCTTAACGTAGAGTCTTATTTGTTTAAATTATATGCTCTAAACCTTCATACTCCAAAGGTAGTCCTCTGATTAGTAGCATCTGGTGTTACTAGGGCACATCCTGGAAATGCAGATTCCCAGGCCCCACCCCAGACTGCTGAGTCAGAATCCGCATTTAAGAAGGTTCCCCTGGTGAATTGTATGCGTGTTAAATTGTGAGAAGAACTGATGTGAAATGAATCTTCTATGTAACTCATATTCCTAGAACATGTAACATGTAGTAATTAATAAACATTTTTTGCAAACAGTTGCATGCAATATTGGACAAAGTCTGAGCTTTAGAATTTGACAGATCTGATTTTTAATCCTATGTCCACCACACAGTCACTTAACATGGCATGACCCCAAACAAAATGATTTACCTTGTTAAGCCTCAGTTTTCTAGCCTATGAAGGGGGGATAATAGTATTTAACTTGAATGGGTATAGAAGAGGATGAGAGATAATATATGTAAACCAATAGTCGTATATTAGGTATTTAGACAAATGTATAGGATTCTGCATTTGTAACAAGTGCCCATTCTGGCACTTCATTTTTGATTAGTTAACCACTGTAGAGAAAGAAATCAGATTTTCTATGGGGTTCAGTGATCTCAAAGGGAGCCAAATGGTTTTATATAATTTGTGAATTTCCTCCATACAGGAGGTAACTTCTGTCTTGATAGTGCTAGAAAGATTTGACGTTTACTGTGACTGTGTCAATATCCTTGAGAGGAAGCCTCTGAGTTTTTCTGCAGCTCCAGCCTTCCTTTGGAGAGATGTAACCATCTCTGAGATCTGGCATATGTTTCACCAACTTCTCCTCTGTCTCAGATGCTGTGGCACTCACAGCAAAAGGTGACACTCACACAGAACTCTCTGTGGGAAACACCTTTTTGAGACTCCACAAGTTCAGGCATCATTGAACAGAAGTGTTTCATTCCTGCAGAGACTGTTTTCAGTTGATTTTATTGTTTTGATCTTTGGAGCATCTTTTCAATGCCAGCAAAAGTCAATACGTTCTTTTGGGAGAAGCCATCAGAGCACTGGTAATGAGCTGTGTAAAAGGCCATGTCGTCAGCACAAGCTCTGGGGAAATAGGGGCACTTTGTTCCCGAAACTCACATGGTGTGACCTGCTTGCTATGTGAAATGTTAATATTTTGCTTCGTGCTTCGTTCCTGGTGCCACTGCCAACACTAAGAAAGCTTCTGGGGAGATTGCTGAACATTTTGTGAAAACTGCATGGAGCCAAGCCAGATGTCAACGTGTGAATCAGAGCTCTCCTCTAGGATTCGTGACTGTTCACTTCATTCTTTAGCACCTCCATAGAGGCTAAAACATGCACTATTGGAGGTGATGCTTGCTTTCTGCTCCTTAGTCAGATGATGGGACCATGCAGTGGATATGAATGACGATGGCAGTCAATGACTCCCTGTCTCACTGAATGCAGTAAATGCTCCCATCATGCAATCGCCTCCTTGAGGTCCAGTAGCTCCCCCGCCCTTCAGATGTAAGTAGTTTCAATGTTCTCAATGAATCCAGAGGCATTGGTCTATTCTATTCTGCTGCTTTTAAGATTTGGCAATTATCTCTTTTTGTTGTTTTTTTTTTTCATTTTCAACATTTCACTGAAATAAAGATAATGTCTGAATTCATTGACTGTCATGTAAAGAAATATATTTATAAAAAAAGAAAGGTAAATAGATACACATATTACCTACACATTACACAATTATCCATGTATTCTTCATATTTATTTGAATATACATATGAACATGTATACATATTCTAAAATATTCATGTTTTACAATACAAATATCATACATAATTACATATATTCTATAATATATAAATAAATAACATTTATTTACATACTGTATATAATATATAAACATATTACTTTCTTATATATTGTAGAATAAAATATAAGGCAACTAAAAAATACATGGCAAATACTTGATTCTTTTCTTTTTCTACCCTACAATTTGTAGGAATGTTCTCGTGAATTCCCCACATGGGGCATATATTATCCCCACCATATTTTGGGAAATGTTCAGATGTGGAAAAAGTAACTGGAGTGAGGATGAAGTAGACAGCATTCCCCCAATCCCTCCTATACCAAGACTACAAAGTGGATATGCCCTCCAAAGAGAGAAGGTTCCTGGGCAGGCCAAAAAGAGAGAGCAGTGTGAACTGTAGCTTTTTTTTTTTTTTTTGGACTGTTAGTAAGTGGAGTCCAATAACAAAGCAGAGTAGACAAATAGTATGATAACTGGAAACAGTTAATCCAGATTATCACACAATGTGACAGAGATAATGGGAGGAAGTTACTACAATAAGAAGCATAATTTTAATAATGATGATCCATGCATTTTTATAGTTCTTTGGCAATTTAAAACCAACTTCAGATATGTAGGGGAAAGTGTACCAATATTTGCAAATTACTAGAAAATATATTAAAAATAATGTGGATTGATGAGTAATTAGAGTGATGGATAGATGAACACTTATGTAATAAAGCAAATACAGTAACATGCAAATGGTAGAGTTTTAGTATATGGGTATATGAATGTTTACTGCAAAGTTTCCTACAGCTTTATTGTATGTGTGAAAAGTTCATAATAAAATGTTAGAAAAAGTGACTTCATGGACCTGACCCCATACAATTACCTCTGAAGTCTTAGGAGCTAGTTATTATCTTCCTTGTATTCTTCCTGAGGAAACTGAAGCTCAAATGAGTGGTGTGTGTGGTAGTAAGTGTGGCAAGTCTATTGTTACGCAGTGGTTAGGTGGAAGGGTTGAAATTTATTCTAACTTCAGTTTCCAATGAGAGGTCCAAACTTGTTGGATTACTGACGTGGAGCAAGTGCAGGGTTTGGAACTGACCTACAACAGAATCCCATCTTCCCACTTTCTGTATCATTTTAAACGAGTGACATCTTAGATGCTCTGAGCTTCAGTTTTCTCATCTATAAAAAGGTCCTAATAACACCTATCTTATAAGGTTGCTTTGAATATTAAACAAGATAATCTGCATAAACATGCATACTAAATATTACTTTAAAATCCAGATGTGTGTCTGGTCCTTCCATTCTCAGAGTCAAAGTAGCCCAAGTCAAGAAAAAAGGAAGATAATTTAGAAGTGGACTAAAATGCTAATATTCTTAGATTTTGTATTTTCCAGGCAAATATTGACTTTTCTTTATTTTTGTGGTCACTGATTCTACAGATAGGGGACCCCTTTATAATTTGCTGTTGGATGGAATGACTAATCATGCTATTTTTTTAAATCTTAACCTCTTTAGTCATATTTGCATTGTTTTTGTTCTTCTAAACTGTGCGTTTAGCTCTTTAAGATTAAGTATCAACAGCAGGTCTCTCTTCCTCTGTTTTTATTTCCATTTAATCTCTTTTCCATGATTTTTAATAAAAATGTTAATTAAGATCCAACCCGGAAGCTTGCCTCCTGTTGCTTTATTACACAGTACTCTCAGCTGCATCCTTTCCTCCTGCTCCAAGCACCACTGCCTGTGTCTAAAAGTGATGGGATTTCCAGTTTTTATCAAGGATTTTATTTAACTACTTAGTCAATCCTTGGTTCCAATGATTTGAATTTCATTCATGGTATGTGGGTAAAAACAAAATCTGTCCTAAATTTGCAAACACTGGTTCAAGATGCTCACATAAATAATCTAAAACCTCCTCACCTGTTAAATTACCTTTGTCTACTAATTATGCAGCCTACTTCTATTTCCCTGTCTTCAGGATGTGTTTCCCCTCAGTCCTCAGAGGTCACTACCTTTGTCTCCACAGTTAATCCTTCCTGTTCCTCCTTCACCTGTAGCTCACACGCAGGGATTTTCAGTGTGAGGGAGAATCGATCTGGGGGCTGGATGAACAAATTTAAAGCAGGGTTCTCTATTGAGGCTATAGATTAGAATCCTCTGGGTAGATATTTAAACTGGAAGCAGTACCTAACTCCCAGATATTCTGGTTGGATTTATCTCAGTGTAGGTCATTCTTTAGTAATTTGAAATGCTTTCCAGGTAATTCTAAAGAGCAGGCAAGGCAGATAACCACTGACTTAGTAAATCAAATTTCTTAGAAGCAGGGGAAGTCCATGAAACAGAATTTTTAACAATCCTTCCCCACTGCCAAGTATTTCTTATGTCTAAAAACTTGAGACCCACTAGCATTGAATATTAGAATATCAGAAAATTAAGAGTATCTACATAACAGGGTAGTTGTGAGGGATTAATCAGTTTAAAAATATGTGCTGATAACTGCAAACATGCTTTAGCAATAACCCTTTATTGTCATTGTTATTATTGCTTAAACCCTTATGATTTAAAAATACTTTTATTTATCTAGTGAAAAATATTCTCAGAGAGGCTAACGGACCCAAGGTAATAACCAGGGAGTGGTACAAGCATACAAATCCAGGACTTTTGCATCTGTCTACTTTTTATCCACTTCTTATTTCCATCATGCTATGTTATATATTTGCTTTAAATAGTAAGTGGCTATATAAAGAAACCTAATGACATTGACTATTATCAGAAACTTCAAGTAAAGAATAAGAACATTTCAATACAAAGTGCCACATCTTTTTGTGTCCCCATAGCTCATGCTTTGACAGGTAAGGCTTTCAGCATTTAGTAAAACTTTCCCTTCAGGTTCGTTTCAAATGCCACCTCCTATGTAGCCCCTTTCCTGGTGTTCTATCCAGCTAATATCTCTTTTTTTCTGTGATCTCACAGCACCCTCTAAATATCTCAGTTATAGCACTTACCAAAATGTATTGTATATTCTATCTTCCCCAGTTTCCTTTTCTGAGAGAGACCTTGTTTCATTAAATTCACATTTCAACAACCCAGGACATTATTGGCACTGTTCTCAAGACATAGTAGATAGATAATTAACGTGCTTTTGTTGAATAAATGAATGAATTAATGAATGAGTGAATAGCTGGGTGGATGGACTGATGAGTGAATAATGGAATGCGTTTTTGTTCCTGGGCTTGGTCTTAAGTTCTACAAACTCAGTTACACAAAATAACAAGGTAGAAATTTACAGAGAGCTTATGTACTCTTCTTAGAAATTGTATTGGTCTATGGTCTACCCAACCACCTAATTCTCTCTATTCTAATGACCATCTACTTTTAATTTAGGGGATGAAACTTTAGTGACCCTTAGAATTGCTGAGAGGGTCAGTTTGGTAAGAAGCAGAGTTGAGATTTTTAAAAAGTCACAAGGTCTCTTTGGACCTCATCTCTAAAGTGATGTTTCTGGAGTAGGTGAGTGTTTTTAAAATTGTAATGTAGAAAATTCATCAATGAAATATGTTTTCCACTAAAAAAATGGAATAATGATGAACTTTTCCAATCAGAAAAAATATTAATGCACATGAGTTTTATATCTGAATTTTCTTTTTCTCTCTTATAAAGGGGAGACAAGGCAAGGGCTTAGGAAAAGAAGTAGATCAGGTTCCAAGGTCTTTGTTTTTCCCCACCTCATTTCCCACCATCAATAAGAGACCTAAGCTGTTGAAAAAGGCTTTAAAAATCCAAATGGGTATGGGGAAGCCAGGCAAAGGGGCCAGTGCTATGCTTCCTCTGACATATGTGTGGTGGTCAGCAAGTTTCTGGGAGATCTGCTTGTAGCCATCAGAGCCCCATGCTGGCTCATGCAGTGTGATGGCACAAGTCCATGGTGGCTGAACAGTGAGAAGCAGCTGGACAGTAAGCAAGTAGCAGCATCCCTGTCTCTCCATAGCCTGGACTTGTCATTCAAGAGACCCAGATAATCCCATGAAATTCTGAAAGCAAGGAGTCAAGATTAAGGGGCCCCTAAGGATGGGGCCTTGGGGACCCAGAGTCAGGATCTTGGACTCCTGGAGGTGCTCACACAAAATTTTTCAAAAGGTGGTCAGTGACAGTGAACCACAGTAGACACTAATCTATGGAAGAAACTGATGCAGCCATTGTAGGCATGGATCACCAAGGATCCAGAGGATGCACAGTGCAGACCTAAGGACCTCCACACTTCCACAGCTTCTGTGAGGACACAGGGAGTTCCTTCCTACACCCCTATGGCATTTTGGATAGGAGGGGTGTGAGGTGGGTGGGTGAAAAAATCTTACTCAAGCATTACCTATAGTGTCACTGACATTGCCTCAGTGAAAGGTTACTAGATTATCCTGAGTTTAAACACCTTCCCACTAGACTAGCTGATATTTGGGGGAGGGCTCTAGTGAAAGACCAATCACTTGCAGGCAAAATAAAGAAGCTAAATTTTCTCTGGGGAGAAGGGTTGGGAGTACACATATACACACACGCACATACACACACATAATGATGTCTTCTTAAGCAATTGGCATATGCTACTATCTGTCTATATGTAATTGGCACTTAGTTATTTTGAGTTTCATGTTTGATAGTATTCCGAAAAAAATCTTAAATCTCAGATGTTCAGGTACCTGAGAAAAATTAAAGACTCACTGAACCAGATAATCTGTGAAGTTCCCTTTAGCATTAACTATAATTTGGTTAATTTTAGTTTAGACTTAAATAAGCCCCTGATTTTTATTAGGCAGTTCTATTCTTATCATTTGAAAATTGTGCTGTATCTTCTCCAACTTCAACAGAGCAATAGAAACCACCTAACCACCTAATATAAAATTCTTCAGAGTTATCTTTCAAAACTTCAAACAAATGAAATTAACATGGACAAGCTATCCAACAAAGGTAAAAGTCTTAATGTGCCTATGCCTCCACTTAGAGCTTGTTTATTAAATGTACCATGATTTCCTTCCAGGCTGGGAAAGGGAGCACATTGTAGCCATACACATGTATGGTTTACACCAAAAATCTTGAGTGTAAATTCCAGTTTTGTCATTTCCATGGTTGTTTGATTTTGGCCAATAGACTTTGCCTTGTTTATTTCATCTATAACTCATCTATAACTTCATCTATAACTCTAATTACTGGGGCTTTTCTAAGAAAAAAATAAAAGAAATTATGTTGCACGTATAGAACATTGTAAATATGCTTACATTTTTCTCGATTCTTCATCTCTAGAATAGGACAGATCCCCAAATAATAATGCTCAGGAGAGGCAAACATTTGGAGAAATGCCCCAAAAGATGTTTTAATTGTCTTCTTTTCTGCTACTCTCATATGTTTAATTCTTTTACTTATTTCAGCTGATTTATATGACCCTATTCCCTCATTAAGCTCTTCATTTTTCATACCTTTTCTTTTAGCACCTGTTGCATGTCAAGCATGTTGCTAGATATTGTGAATACAGAGATTTTTTAAAAGTTTGTCTCTGGTCAAAGAGAGATAGAACTATACATAAGCAATCTAATGCACTTGATGAGCAAATACTAAGGATATGCTTTAGGTAATATGATCACAGAGAAGGACCACATAACACAATCTAAGGAAATCACAGAGACTTCTGGGAGAAGATGTTGACAGGATGAATCTCCAAAGATGGGTATGCAAGATTAGGTAAAGAAAAGGCATTTTCCTTGAGAAAAAACAAATGTTCCAAGACAAGTGAGAGACTGTATTGGTGATGCTGGAACATAGAGGGGGAGGTGGCTAATGGTACAGAAAAGATAGCCTGGGGGGGATTATAAAGGGCCTCGTATCCCCAAATGTTTATCAAGAGCCTACTATGTGCAGGGACTCTTCAAGAAATGAGGACCCGGCAATGAACCATCAGATGGGCTCTCTCTAGGAGCTTCCTCTGTAATGGGAGGAGACAGATTGTAAAGGATAAGCCTAAATTTAAATGATAATTTGAGATTGTGATTAGTCCTGTGCAGGAAATAAATAGGGCATTTCCATGAAAGTGGAAGGTGTTGGGGAAAGAGTACTTTAGAAAGGGAACCTAGGGACAGCTTCTCTGAATAGGTGATCTGAAGGGTGACAAGGAGCCACCCAGGTACAGAATGGAGAGAAGAACATGCTTGCAAGTGAGAACAAAGTGTGCAAAGGCCACAGGGTGAGTTGGGAAGAAGCTTGGTGGACGTGAAAAACAAAAAAGACCAGGAAGGTTGGAACTTGGAGGTGAAGAGGAGAGTAGTAGCAGGCGAGGTCAGAAAGGCGTGTGGTGGTGAGGATTTGCGGAGTCTTTTGAACTCAGCAAAGACTTCAGATTTCAGGCCAAGTGTGCGATGGGAAGCCTTTGGGGGGTTTTAAGCAGGAAGGTGACATGATTTCATGAATATTTTTATATCACTGTGATGGCTCCATGGAAAAAGCACTGTTGGGAGCAAGTGTGGACAAAGGGAGCCCAGGTATGAGGCTTTTGCTCTTGTCCAGGTGAGAGGTGATGATGGCTTGGACATATTATTTCATCGAGGTTCCTCTGTGCACAGTGAGGGGTGGCTGTGAGGTGACACCTCTACCTCCCTGGAGGCTGCATGAAGGATAAGGATGAGATGGAAAAAAGCACATTATCAGAAAGAGAAAGAGGCAAGAAACTAATCTCTCATTTCTCAATTTGTTTCTGTCCACTGACACTTTGCAACAATCTTGCCCCCTCAGGCAGACAGAGAGACAACTGGACAGGTAATGTCACCTTTTCAATAGGTGAGAACTTAAGTAGCTTTTGTCAAGGTTACTCCTTAGCATGTAGTTTGAGTCAAACTTGAACAAAATTTGGTTGGACTCCACATTCAGTGTTCTTTTCACTAATTCACACCTACCATGAGCAATATAACATTTTACAGGGTGTTGTCTGGGGAGGTGTCAAGATGTGGTTGACACAAGAGTTCTCTAAAACTCTAAACTTTAATTTCACTCAAGAATCCCTCCAAAGGCTACTAGTGATAGTTTGTGACCAGAGTGGATGAATTTAGCTGTGCAGCATGCAGTCTGGTCCACTGTCTCTCTTCTTATAACTGAGACAACATGTAAATTAGTTAATCAAGAAAAAGAGAAAATCAATAGGGCATATTGGTGCTCAAATTGGTGGAAAATGGTGAATAAACTTCCAAAGTTCTGACTTGTAGTCGCCCTACAAATGATAATACGGAGTAAAGGAAAAGCTACTGCATTTTGGTGAGACCTTATCATCAATTCACTAGGCAATTAGCTGCCCTGTGATGTTATTACACTTTTTGTTTTCAGATGTCTTGAAAAGTGAAAAACACAAAATGAAACAGATGGGAAGCAGGTATAGGACTCTTCCTACCGGGGCAGGGGAGCATTGTAAAAGTGCACATGGATTCCAAGTAGCGACTTGCGGAGATGTACAATGATTGCTTTAGCAATTCTCAGTACTTTGAATCTGACTTTGAGTATGCAAAGGCCTATCTTTTATATAGAGGACTAGCGTGCTAATTGGGTATACCTATTAACATCCTGAAAATTTGACATTTTTAAATGTTATGACATAATGTAGAATATTTTCTTTTCTGGAAAAAAAAGTTATATTATTGTTTCTATTTGTCATGGATTTACTGAAGTAGAAAAAAAATCAGAAATTTGTTGTAAAATATCTACTTTGAACCTCTTCAATTACTGTATCTGGTGAAAGATGCTCCTACACAGAGGTGAATAGTCATATTGACCCTACCTAGGTTAGGGAGATAACCTACAATTTTTTTCAAGCTCAGTAATAGTAATGCACATGTAGAGATTATTCTACTTTAAGAATAAAATTATAGAACATTAGAACAGTGATTTGCTATATATATACATATATTTAAACTATGTATATATATTATAATTTATTTTTAATTGCTACTTTGTTATGACAGAACCAGCACCTGTTTTTGAATGAAGCATAATTGGGGAAAAATACCATTAGGAGGTAAGTTAAAATAAAAGTAAGGGATTTCTTGTTGTTTAAATGAACCTAACACCCACACAACTAATAAAGCTAAACTTCTTACCACCTGAAGCCTGTGAAAATGGAAAATTGGTGAGCTAAGAGAGCTCCAAAGACACTTTGCTTCTCGACTTTTGCCATCTCTGAGCAATGAAAACTCCCTCTTCCCAGGCCTCGTGAAGGGCGGGGACAGAATCCAAAACTCAGGACTGCACAAGCTGCTAGTTCAGCAAGGTGATCCCATGGTAACCTGAGCCCCACTGGGCTGTGCCCCAGTGTGAGGATGGCTGGGCAATGGACCACTGTCCAGAGGACTGCAACCTTGGATCCAGTAACAAAACGAGAGAAGGCATTAATGAAATAGAAAAAAAAAATCCACCATACAATAGAGGACCAGTAAACTGGGCAATCAGCAAAGACAAAACCATCTAAATTCTGGTGAGACAGATCAAGAAAACAGCTGGCCCAAATAACCAACATCAGGGATTGAAAAGAATATACATCACTGTAGGTTTAATATACACTAAAAGATAGTAAGAGGATACTAAGAATAATTTTACAGCAATAAATTTGAAATTTAGGGGCAAGTGTACACATTTCTAGGAATTATAACTTTCTGACATTGACCCACATCAATGTCAGAATCAGGGTCAGAATCACCCTGCACCCATCACAGACATTTAATTATCAATCAAGAATCTACCCAAAAGGAAAATTTCAAGCCTATGAGGCTTCACCAGTGAGTTCTTTCTACCAACCGTTTGGAACAAATATGTCCATCCAATCCTGAACATATTTGGAGGTCAATAGTTTAATCACATGTATGACCATAAGCAACTCACTAAAACTCTGTGAAATATAATTTTGCTAAGATTATATAAGATATATATGTAAAATTGAGGTATATATTATTTATATATGCATATTTCTGTGATTATATATGTGTATTCCTTATATATTTATATATGTAAACCTAAAAATATATATAAAACATATGATAAAACCAATCTTTTACAGTAATGTGTAAAAGACATAATATATCATGACCTAATTGTTCTTATACCAAAAATTCAAGTTTGTTTCAACATTAGAAAATTGATCAACTTAATTCACCAAATTTTTGGAATAATAGAAAAAAATCATATCATCTCAATAGGTGCACAAAACATGTTTCATAAAATTAATATCCATCGACAGCAAAAATTGCTTTGTAAACTAAGAGTAGCGGGGCAGGGGATCTCTTCAATATGATAAACCAACAGCCCCCTTTCCCCAAAAAAATAGATGCTTTAAAAGACAAAACTATTGGAAAGGAAAAATAAACATATATTTGCATATTATATGATTATGTATGCAGAAATTCAAAAGAATATACAGATAAATTATTATAATTATTAACAAATAGTTCAGCAAGATTTCTGGACACAAGGTCAAATTCTACTAGAAGGAAAGAAAAAAAATTAAAAGAAATAATTTACAAGAGATGAGAGGTGCAAGGGAGTTAATTTCCCTGGATCAATCCTCAAAACCTGGGGGCCTGAAGTTTGTAGGTGAAGCCTGAAGTTTACAGGCCTTTAGGAAAATTTTGGAAACATTCTGCATGTTTCTCAGAGGTCCTGGTAGACTCCAGCCCCAACGACTAAAGCAGACACAGCTAAAACCATCAATTCTTCGTTTCCTCCTTACCTTATTCACTCCACCTGCTCCCTCCCTGCCCCTCATGGGTTACTTCCCAAATAACGTACCCACACCCACCTTCTTATCACAGTCTTTGCCTCAGTGGGAGCCCAAACAAAGACACTCCAGCACCAGGGAACATATACAAGAATGTCTATATCAACACTTCTCAGATTAAAACCGAAAACAAAACACAGATCTATCAAGAGTGGGATGCACAGATAATCTGGAATGGATGTATTTGATGGAATGGTATAGAGCAAAGAAAAAAAGGAATGTTCTACAACATAAATTTCACAAACAGGGCTTTGAGAAACAAAGGCAGGTAAAAATACATATGATACTATTTCACTTATATAGAGTTAGAAAACAACAAAAGTAAATTATATTTGGGAGGGATGCTTGTAGGTAGTAAAACTACTAGTAAAGGCAGAACGTGATCACCATACACATTAGAAAAGCGCTCACCTCTGGACAAGAGAGGATGATGGGAAATAGAAAGCTCAGGACTTTGGGATGCTGGACATAGGAGTTCATTTTATAGTTATTGGTAAAATTGTATAATTACTGCATGACTTTTTTTCTATATGCATTATATTTTATAATATAATAAATTAACAAATATAGGAAGACTTAGGGAAATCAAGGCCAGGGAAAAGGAGATGATAAATATTCTTAACTGCTCGAGGTTAGTGTCAGATTTGGCATTATTTTGTTCAGCTGAGTAAACAATAATTTCCTGTTTCTTACAGCGTCTTTAAAACTTTTTGCCTGAATCCATGTACAATTTCCTGTAGTCTTGGAAATGATGCTATGGGGTGAGTGTAACAATCCCCATTTAACATATGAGGAAACTAAGTCACTGAGAGATTATCTAACTTCCCAAAGGACAGCCAATAAGTGGGAGGGAAGGAATTAAAACCCAAAATGACTCTGACACTTACAACTTTTCAAGCCTAACTGGGCAGCACTGAATCTGTATCCTACTTCAATGGTACCAACAGTCTGCATTAGTTTTTACACCTCGTTCCTCCAGCTGAGTACGTGACATGAAATCACAAAGTAAAAACTACCTTTATTAAGTGTAGATGAAAAATCCTTCTAAAATCCCACATCCACCAGATAGGATGCAATTATTCAGGGGCAACCCTCACTTTCCTTTAAATCTAGCAATTTGGATTACCCCCTAGGATTATCACTCTGGAAGTGCTATGTCTAAAGAATGTTCATTTACCATAGCTCCAATCTAGAACTGTTCCAAGCTTTCTAAGAATGACCCATATCTGTAATACTGGTCATGACAAGCTTAAATACATGCTTGGATCCATGATTTTGTGTGAAATAGACACAGCCTTAGATTTGACAATGGGCATGGGGTCAGAAAATTAGAAGATTGGATATTTGTACTGTTCTTTGCTAGTTAGTGAATTTGTCTGTAACTCATAAATAATTTAAACTGCTTAATTACTTTGTCTATTATTATAAGCATGTTTAGAAGAGAAGGGATGGGGAAGGGCTGCCAGAGAGCTAAAGATGAAATAGAATAGCATCGTAGGAACTTAAGAAAGAGTTTTTTGGAAAATGATTATATAAATTGTGACATATGTTTGTAACTACTAATTCCAAATAATATATATGTATATATATGTGCATGGCATCCTATCTGACCATTTACCTATGTTGTTTTATTTAATATTCATGATAACTCTAAGAGCTATATAATGCTATTTTTAATGTAACAGATAAGAAATTACATTTTAGAGCATTTTGGCAAGTTGCTCATGGTCATACAGATGTTTAAGTTAGAGAATTCCAAATCTAAGCCTCTCCAACTCTGTTACCAACACTTTTACCAACAGTGTTAATTGAGGTAACATATACAATTACTTAGAGCCTAATCATGATATTCTTATTTCAACCACCACATTTATTGTTTTCTGTATCTTAACTTTGTTTTTTCATCAAAATTCTTTTAATTGGCTGGAAGCCAGTAGAATTTAGCATTCATAGATACTGTTCTGCACAGTGGCCCCTAAACATCAGTATCAGACAAAATGATGGGTGATTACAAATTCATCTGCGTGTCTTAGGGAATACAGAGTCCCCACCGCTGGAGAGCCTGAGTCTGTATATTGGGATGCAACTTGAGAATGTGTATACAGAAAGGCTTCCCAGGACATTCTGACCACATTCAGATTTGAGAATTGCTCTCAGTGTCCCTTTCTTTACACCTCTCTACCGACACCTTTTATCTCTTTGGTTTACCCAGTTAGGATCTCCACTGCTTTGCTCCTGCTAACCCCCTGGGCGTGAAAAATAATTGTTTATCTCTAATTTCTAAAGATGTCTACTTATAACCCTTGGCATTGAGCCTCTAATTGATTGTTGTCTGGGTCTTCCTGCTCCCATCTTACGAAACAGCAGAGCCTGATACTGGCTATTCTCAATCCGCTTTGGTGTGGCCCCTGCCCAGTTTGTCCACAACCCGTATGAGGAGGGAATTCTAACTTTCTAGAAGAAATCTTACCAGAAAGTAGGCATCCTAAATTTATACTCTGATCATATAAGACAAACTAGTCAACAGTTGATTTCAAATGGGGGCAAAGAGAACAGAATACTACCAAGAATATGGGAATTGCTGCAGTTAGTCTGCAAGATATTTAGACTCAAAGCCAGGCCCGTCCAGTTTCAAAGCAGGACGATTTCCATAATAATTGGCGGATAAAGGATAAAACACTTGTCTTCAATGGTTGAGGTTAAGAGCAAGTCATATCAGTTTCCCAATGGGTATGATCAGGAGTGATTTTCAAAATATTTAACCACTGGAATAGCACAAAATGGGACTTATCAGAACAGACATAGGCTGTTAACAGCCTACGTGGCCTTAATGGTTTGAATCCACTGGCTATCATACTAAGTACTTTGTCTAAATAGAGAACTTATAAACTATGGAATTACTCATATAAGTATGAAAAACATGCAGTATTCCAAGAATCAGTATTATTGGTTTAGTTTTCCATTTTTATTTTTATTCTATGTTCTGATATTACATAAACCAATTTTCTGTGCAGCTTTTCAGTTACAGTATGTTTCTTGGTTGACTTGATCATCTGTCTTGAAGACAAAAATTTTTAAAAATTTTAGGAGTTTTTTATTCTAATGAAATACAAGTTGTCAGTCTTACTTTGAAATTAGTTTTATGTATTCACAGATCTCTCAGTTATCAGCACTGAAAGGAACTTATTTTAAAAATTAAGGGATGGGAGCAGAGAAACTAAGGGGTTAAGGTCCACGTTCACCCACTAAAGAGTGGGGGCTAGTATAAGAATTTGGGTCTGTTGACTTGCCCCTTTGTGCTGTTGGTTTAACAGAGAGATCATGATTTGTTTTATCACTTTTTTTCCCAGCCTAGTCATTAATTTTCATACTAATCTAGAGCATTTTCCCATCGCAGTTTTGAGACAAAGGCAATTTAAAATGTTTGGTTTTTATTTTCCCTCAGTAAGAATCTTTCTGCATCTGAAATGTGCATGCTAAAAAAATAACATAATTAGTTATCTCTGCATTATTCAGATCTTCAACACTGGAAAATTCTGCTCACCAAGGGAAATAACCAAATGATTCATTAATATAAAATAAATAATGAATAAAATATAAAACAAATCCATATACATTACAGAAGTATTTTGAAAAATTATTTTTTAAGTTCCAAATACTGTTTTCCCTGGAAAAAGACAAACAGGCCTTCTAGGCAGAACTATGCCCTCTCTTTATGGAAGCTGTCCATAGACACCTCCCAGACTCTATTAAAGACAATGGTTGCAGTGATGAAAGCAAACACCACTACCACAAGATAACAATAAAGATGGGTCAAATTCTAAAGTTTCTTTATCTAGGTGACTCCAACATGTTATTTGTCTTTTCCTGACCTCCTCAGACTGATTTAGATGTTCTGCCTTCATGCATCTGTAGGATTATTCATGCCCCTACTGTGGTTCTTCCCCCACTGTAGTGTGTTCTTTATGCACCTCTCTGTATCCCACAAACAGACTTGAATAAGAGAGCAACATACCTGGTGTACACCTTTGTAATGGAGTCCCTCAAACATACTAGGTGTTCAGTAAATGTATTGAATAAAGTAACAACAGAAGAAACATTCAATAAATGGTCTACTTGGAGATAACAGGAGCCAATTCCAAATAGACAGTCCATTTGAAGGTCACTGTCCCATCTTAGTACCTGCAGCTATTGAAATAGGTGTTCTCTTTCCAAAGTGATTGTTCATTGTAACAATAGCGTGAGTATGGAGCTGCCAGACTCCCCATATATAAAAAACCTGCATGAAAGCAAAGCCAAAACAAACAAACAAAAGGTTTTTATATGGTTTCAGTTCATAGAAAGAGTTAGATGAGACTAATTCCACTGGTGTCATTCGAGCATCTAGATCCAGCCATGCCTGAGCCAAAGCACCACTGGGTTTTTCAGTTACATGAGGCAAATATTTCCTACTGGGTTTAAAACAGTTTGAACTATTTTTCTGTTCTGTCACTTACAACTGAAAGACTTTCCACTCACATAGAGAAATACCAGGAATGGGAACTTTATCTGCACTTGAGAATTTTTCTCCTTCAAGGATTGATCTTTATGCAATACAGAATTCTGTATGTAAGGGACTGTAGAATAGTGGGCATTTCTGGGCTCTAAATGCATTTTATTGTGCTCTTTTCTGGTAATGGGATTACAAAGACCTAGAGTTCAAGCTCCATTTCTATTATTAATATTTGAAATGAGTTATTCTTTCTAAAAATAATCTATAAATGCACATAGAGTCTTGCACCATATAACAATGTTTTGGTCAAGGACCGACTGCATATACAACAATGGTCCCATAAGATTATAATGGAGCTGAAAAATTCATATCACCTAGTGAGGACTTGATGTTTCTGACCCTGTGTAAGCCTAGCCTAATGCATTTGTTTTTGTCTCAGTTTCTAACAAAAAAGTGTAAAAAGTGGGAAAAAAAATTAAAATTAGAAAAAAGCTTATAGGCGTAGGATATAAAGAAATAAAATATTTTTGTACACCTGTACAATGTGTTTGTGTTTTAAGCTAAGTGTTATTACAAAAGAGTAAAAAAGTTAAAAAAAGTTTATAAGGTGAAAAAGTTATAGTAAGCTAAAGGTTACTTTATTATTGAAGAAAGAAAAAAATTTTTTAATAAATTTAGTGTAGCTGAAGTATATAGTGTTTATAAAGTCTACAGTAGTGTACAGTAATGTCCTAGGCCTTCAGCTTCACTCACCACTCACTCTCTAACTCACCCAGAGCAACTTCCAGCCCTGCAAGCTCCATGCATGGTAAATGCCCTATATAGGTATACCCTTTTTTAAGAATTTAATATTATATATTTATGTTTTATTTATTTTTAAGTGAATCATAGTAATTGTACTCATTTTGGGGATACAGTGTGATGTTTCAATACATACATACATTGTGTGATGATCAAATCAAGGTAATTACCATATCCATCTCCTCAAACTCTTGTCATTTTCTTGTGGTGAGAACATTCAAAATCCTCTCTTCTAGCTATTTTAAAGTATACATTATTGTTGACTGTATGATACATTTTTGTTGAGTATGCATTACATTATTGTTGACTACTATTGCACAACAGTCTACTATAGTCTGCTGTGGAACAGAATGCCAAAAATTATTTTTCCTATCTAACTGTAACATTGGACCCATTGACCAACTTCTTCCCATCCACCCCTTCCCCTGCTCTCTCCAGCCTCTGGTAACCTCAACTCTACTCTCTACTTCTGTGATATCAATTTTTTAGCCTCCACATATGAGTGTGAACACCCAGTATTTGTCCTTCTGTGTTTGTCTTATTTCTCTGAACATAATTTCTTCTAGGTTCCTCCATTTGTAGCAAATGACAGGATTTCATTTTTATGGTTGGTTAGTATTCCATTGTGTATATACACACCACATTTTCCTTATCCAGTCATCCATTGCTGGACACTTAGGTTGTTTCCAAATCTTGGCTATTGTAAGTAGTGCTGCAATAAACATGGAAGTGTAGGTACCTCTTTGACATATTGATTTAATTTCCTTTGAATATAAACCCAGCAGTGGGATTGCTGGATCTTATGGTAGTTCTATTTTTAATGTTTTAAGGAACCTCCATACTTTTGTCCTTAATGGCTGTCCTAATCTACATTCCCACCAACAGCATATAAGAGTTCCCCTTTCTTCACATCCTCACAAGCATTTGTAATTTTTTGTCTTTAATAGCCATTCTAACTATGATAAGGTGGTATCTCATTGTGGTTTTGATTTGCATTTCTCTGATGATTAGTGATGCTTAGCATTTTTTCATATACCTATTGACCATTTGTATGTCTTTTATATTTGAAAAATGTCTATTCAGATCTTTTGCCCATTTTAAATCAAATTATTTGTTTTCTGCTATTGAGTTGAGTTCCTTATATATTCTGGATATAAACCCCTAGTCAGATGCATAGACTGAGACTATTTTCTCCATTTCTTTTGGTTGTCTCTTTACTCGATTGATTGTTTCCTTTGCTTTTGCAAAGGAAGCTTTTTAGTTTGATGTAATCCTATTTTTCTATTTTTGCTTTTTGTTGCCTGTGCCTTTGAGAGCTTATTAAAAAATCCTTTCCCAGACTAACGTCATGACATATTTCCCCTATGTTTTCTACTAGTAGTTTCATACTTCCAGGGTTTACATTTAAGTCTTTAATTCATTTTGAGTATATTTTTGTAAGTGGTGAGAGATAGGGGTCCAGTTTTATTCTTTTGTATGTGAGTATCAAGTTTTCCAAGAGACTGTCTTTTTCCCAATGTGTGTTCTTGGCACCTTCATCAAAAATCGGTTGGCTATAAATTCATGAATTTATTTCTGAGTTTTGAAAATGTGTTTCACTGGTCTCTGTGTCTGTTTTTATGCTAGTACCATGCTGTTTTGGTTACAATGACATTGTAGTATATTTTAAAGTCTGGTAGTATGATGCCTCCAGCTTTGTTTTTTTTTTGATCAAGATTGCTTTGATTATTTAGGGTATTTAGTGCTTCCATATGAATTTTAGGATTGTTCTTTATATTTCTGTGAAAGTTGTCCTTGGTGTTTTGATAGTGATTGTATTGAATCTGTAGATAGCTTTGGGTAGTACGGGCATTTTAACAATATTAATGTTTATAATCCATGAATGCTAGGTATCTTTCCATTTATTAGTGGTTTTTTTTCAATTTCTTTTTTGATTTTTTATAGTTTTCATTGTAGAGATCTTTTACTTCCTTGGTTAAATGAATTTCTACGTATTTTTTATTTCTATTATAAATGGGATTTCTTTTTTGATTTCTTTTTCAGATAGCTCACTGTTGGTGTATAGAAACACTCCTGATTTTTTGCATGCTGATTTTGTATATTGTAACTTTACTGAATTCGGTTTTTAGTCCTAACAGTTTTTTTTTTTTTTTTTTGTGGAGTCTGTAGGGTTTTCTCTATATAAGAGCATGTTGTCTACAAACGAACAATTTGACTTCCTCCTTTCTCTTGCCTAATTTCTCTGGCTAGTACTATGTTGAATAGAAGTGGTGAAAGTGGGAAACCATGTCTTGTTCCATATTTTAGAGGAAAAGCTTTCAATTTTGTCCTCTACAGTGTGATATTAGCTGTGGATTTGTCATAGATGGCCATTATTATATTGAGGTACATTCCTTCTATGCCTAATTTGTTTAGAGTTTTTAATCATGAAGCAATGTTGAATTTTTTTGAATGCTTTTTTTCTGCATCTATTGAGATCATCATATGATTTTTGTCCATCACTCTGTTATATATCACGTTTATTAATTTGCATATGTTGAACCCTCTTTACATTCCTGGATGAATTCCATTTGATCACAGTGAATTATCTCTTTAGTGGGCTGTTGAATTTGGTTTGCCAGTATTTGCAAAGTAGATGGTATTTGCATCTACGTTTATTGGCCTATAGTTTTTTGTTGTATTATTGTCTTGTATTAGTGTCAGGATGATGCTGGCCTTGTAGAATTAGTTTGGAAGAATTCTCTCCACTTAATTTTTGGAATAGTTTGAAAAGAATTAGTATTAGTTCTTCTTTAAATGTTTGATAGAATTCATCAAAGAATTCATCAGATCTTGGAATTTTCTGTACCTTTTCTGTATAGAGATATGTTTAGATACACAAATATTTACACTTGTATTACAATTGCCTACATTATTAAATATAGTAACATACCATACAGATTTGTAGCCTAAGAACCATAGCCTATATCACATAGCCTGAGTATTTAGTAGACTGTACCACCTAGGTTTGTGTAAGTACACTCTATGATGTTTGCACAACAAAATTACTTAAGGACACATTTCTCAAAACCTGTTCCCATTGTTCACAATGCATGAATGTAGTTGTAAATAAAATTTAATTGCTAATAACATATTTGAAAATTTAAAATTGGTACCCTGAAGAATCTTATATTATGATTCATATATGCATAAGGAAAAAGACGTGGAAAGACAAGGCATTCACAAACTCAAAGGGAAGAGATGGCTTTTTGGTACTTGTAAGATTTTAGAGAAGATTGAGGTACAATCACAATTTATCTTCTCTTCTTCTTTCCTACCCACTTGAACTTAGTCAATACTGGGCAAAAAAAAAAAAATACAATTAAAAAAGAGAAAAAAAATTAAAGTGCAGTGGCTTGTGCCTGTAGTCCCAGCTACTCAAGAGACTGAGGTGGGAGGATCACTTGAGCCCAGGAGATCAAGGCTGCAGTAAACTATGACTGTGCCACTGCATCCTAGCCTGGGTGACACAGCAAGACCCAATCTCTAAAAAAAAAAATTAAAATTAAAATTAAAAAAAGAAAGAAAATAAGGTTAATATGCTTATTCATTCATTTTTTATATTCATGCAAAATTTATTGGGTTTTTAATATATATGCATAATATCAAGAGCCCAACGAGAGAGTCCCTATACCTTGGGGCTCATTGCCTGGTAGGAAATTCAGTCTTAAGTACAGCTATAATGCAATTAACCAACAGCAAGAAAAAGAGCTTCAGAAATTTTCATCACTGATATTTCAACTTGAAGAATTTTTTGAACATATTCACTAGCCAATCTTGTTATTATTTACTTAATATATTTCAAAAATAAGTTTAATCATAAAACATTGATTAAGAATACACACTAGCATTCATTGGACAGGTTATATTATTTCTATTGCATGAAAACAAATACACCAAGTAGTGAAATAAAAATGGTATCCATCCATGTGACAACTAAAATCCCATCACCTGCAACCAGTGATAGATATCCAAAACTCATTGAAAGACTAATATCAAAGATGCACGTTTAAGATTTTATAGCAGCACAAAGAGAAAGGGATGGGAATTCTTCATAAGCATATTTGCAATCACTCTGGCAAGAGAGTGAAAGACAGATAGTGGGAGTGAATCTAAGCCTGCAATTCCTCTTAAGAAGCTGCTGAGAATGTCTCTCTGAGTATTGATCAGCAACTATTCTAAGCATTAGTAGGGATGGACCCAGAAGGGATGATATGAGAGATGTTTAAGTGGTGGAATTATCAAGATGAAGTGCCTGCTTAGAGGGGAGTGAACATACAGTAAGAGTTTGGATAGGGCTTTGGTTAACTGGACTAATGCTTATATGCCATTATCCAAGGAAAAAAATCAGGACAATGCATAGGGGTGGGCCAGGGGAGATTAAGAATTGTTTCTGGGATTGGTGGTACAGCAGGCAGAAAGTCCCATAGACAGTGGGAAATGACAGTCTGGATTCCTGAAAACACTGTTTAGAAACAAGAATCCCAATGGCAATAAGCACATTGTAAAACAGATTTAACTTTACTATTTTTTTAATTCAAATTGAAATAGAGAGACACTTTTAAAATCAGCAATTTTTAAAGTTATAATTCTCAAGTTTAGCAAAAGTGAGAGAACATGGGCACTCTCACAAACGTCTGATAAGAGTTTAAACTGGTTTAACCTATCAGTAAACCATTTTGTCAATGGATATCCAAGGCTGTAAAGGTGAACATACCTTTGACCCAGCATACATACATCCAGGGATTCATTCTAAGGAAAGTGCAAGCTATATATACCAAAACATATTAATAAGGATATATTTCAATATTTACAATTATGAGGAATTGAAAACAATTTCAAATTAAATAAAATAAATAGGTGATTAAGCCAACTGTGGTACATTTCTCTAATGAAATAATACATAATATTAAAATAACATTTCATGATGTGAGAAAGTGTGCACATTCTTTTGCTCAATTAAGAACAAAATTTATGTTCTAAAACTGCATAGATATTATATTTTAAAAGATAAGTAAGTAAGGGTTTTCACCAAACCAGTAAGAGAGCTTTTTCATGGGAAATAAAAAATAATACTGTCTTTGTTTTATAATTACACAAAAAATGAAAATAGACAACACATACATTACATATCTAAGATAACAAAATGTTTCTGGAACTAGGAGGGAAACTTCCCCAGTCTGATCTTCCACTGGTTGAGTCCAACCCACATTCCTGGATAGAACCCTTTAACATCATACATGATGCTAAGATAGGAGACCAGGAATGCTTCCCCCAGGCCCTCCCTGCTACTGTCCTGGAGCACAGGCCAGGCTGGGGGCTGGACTTCTGATATTGATCAAGTACAAATGCTGGAGTTTGAAAAAGTTCTTATTTCCTCCCTGCTCTCATTCTAGTTATTACCCTCATCTAAGATAACCTGTTAGGACATTAATATAGATATTGATGGTAATTCTGTAACCATTATGTTATTAAAGTGCTTAATTAATAATTGCTTACTATGATGATCCATTTAATTTTAAAGCCCTGTATAGTTTATAAAGCACTATTATCTGAACCATCTTGTGTAGTCCCTATAGGAATAGTGCAAATACATTTCAGATCAACAAACCAAGGAATGAATAACTTACCCAAAGGCATCTTCTAATAATTTGCACAGTGTCTTCTGCTTTCAAAGTGTCTGTGATCTTTGGACATGGATTCTGGAGCTGCTTTTCTTATCAGCTGTGTAATCCTGGGCAAGTTCCTTAACCTCTTTGCCTTGGTTTTTCATTAGTAAAATAGGTATAACAGTACTTCCTATGCCTTAGAGCTGTCATGAGAAAACAGAAATGGAAAGACCAGCATCATAGGGTAGAGAGGCACTTTTAGTGCAGATGGTTGACTTATTAGTATTCTGCTGGTGATCAAGGATAAAAGAGTCGATCACCCTTCAGGACATTCTTCTGGGATAAAGCTTTAAAGTGTTCCCATAAAACTAATGGTCCAATTCTGAACCAGATCGTCCTGGCACAGGGAACACATGGGTACCCGAGGTTTCGGTGGCTCTCCCCTTGGGCCCTCTGGGGCTTCCCTATCATAAAACTGAGCACACTTTGTACTGGTTTGCTTGTCGTCCTTTCTCCTCCAGCAGAATGTGAGCATCTTGATGGTTGGGCTTAAGCTTTCACCTCTGTTGCCCTGCTGCTAAGAGGGATCCTGGCACATTGCGGGCTCCAGATGAACAGTCATTGAATAAGACACCATTCTGCTGAGTAGACACAGATCTGCTCCAGGAAGTTCCAGAGTTAGTAAAGTGGCGGGTACATGGGAGTGGTCCCGCTCTCTTAGGGATTTAACCTCAAAAAAGCTGAAGGACTTAAATAAAGACAAAGATATTCACATAATCATATTCAGATAATGTATTTATGCATTTGGAAATTTGGTAAATGAAGAAAAGTAGAAAGTAAAAAATAAAGTCTGGATTTAGACATTATCATTTTCATTTTCATCTTCATCTTCATTATTGCAGCTAACATTTATTAAATAATTATATAACAAAATAATATACATATGTACACACACAAGCCCAATGCTAAGTATTGTCTGCATATTAAATTATTTAATCCTCACTATACTGTGTTATAAAGTCTATCATTATTTCCATTTTACAAATGAAGACACTGAAACAAGAGAAGTTAAATTTTAAGTTGTTCAAGGTCACACACAGCATTTTGCTGTCTTTCATGTGCCTGTGTGTGTGTGTGTGGAACTAGTAATATCAATGTGAACTAAAACAAAATATTAAGGCCTCCCCAGCTGACTGAATGGACCCCCTCTTGGCCAAGGGAACACCAGAAATACCCTAAAGCTGAGTTGCTGGCCATGAGAAGGGAGGTCAGACACGCCTCATCATGCCCCCTCCCTTCTTAGAGATGTCCTTTGTAACTCATCAACAGGCCTAAGGCTGTGCAAGACAAACCTACAGGTCCTCAATTTATATAATAAATATATGTCTAGTGGTTTGTCTCTGATTAACAGACTTCCTTATCTTAACTTAAAACACTCCAAGCCTTTAGACAAAGCTTCATTTCTTTAATCAATTGCAAATCAAAAGTCTTTAAGCCCATTTATAACCTGTAAGCCCCCCTCTTTTTGAGATGTCCCACCTTTTCTGGCCAAACAAACATACACCTTCCATGTATCGATTTAAGATTTTACGTGTCATTCCTGTCTTATTGAAATGTATAAAACCAAACTGTAACCCAACCACAGTGAGTCCACTTGCTCAAGGCTTCTTGGGTGTAGCTCCAGGCCATGGGCCTCAAACTTGGCTCAAAATAAACCTCTTTAAATTATTTTACAGAGTTTAGGTTCTTTTCCATTGACATCAACACACATTTTCTTTAAAATATATTTATTTATCATTTATTAAAAATTTTTTTGAGTAGCCACCACATGCCAAACACTGTTTGAAGTGGTGGGGATAGAGAGGAAAAAAATAAGAAAAACACAGGGTCTTTTCATGCACAGAGATGGCAGTATAGTATAGCAGTGAATCGTCTGGTTTCTCAGTAAGCCTAAGTTCAAGTCTTGTCTGTGGCACTTAGTAGGTGTAACTTAGTCTCTCTGTGCCTCAGTTTTCTCATCTATATAATGGGGATAATAACATCACCTAAGATTGAAGGACTGTGCTGAGTGCTAAATGAGTCAATATATATGTAGTTTTCAGGAGTGAGCCAGGAACATATTCAGTGTTGTGTATGTGACTTTACATTTTAGAGGGAGAATCCATATTTAAACAAATTGATGTGCTATGGAGAAAATGAAAGTAGGTGATTAATTTAGGTGGGTGCCCAGGACAGGCTACTGAGAGGTGACACATGCTCCCATAGGAATGACAGCAAGGCACAATGGTGGACCCTGGTTAGGAAGAAGATTTAGTGCTGACATACTGAGGGAGAAGTACACTCGATCTTCTAAAGCAGGAAGAAGCCAGTGGGGCTGGGATGCGGGGGGAGGAAGAGTGGTAGGCAGAGGCCAGATACAGGGCCTGGCAAACCAGAATATGGGTATTATTGTAAATGTAATGAGATTCCATTGTGGGTTATTTATCAAGAAGTGACATGATATGATCTACCTTTAAAATAGTCCCTCAGAATATTTTGGAAGAATGGCCTGTGGGAAGGTACTTTTGGAATCAGAGTAGGCAGGAGACTCCAGCACGGACCCAGGCAAGAGGTGAGGGGACTTAGTTAGTGGTAAGAATGGAGACTGAGAGAAACGAGCGAGTTTCAGAGGTTTTGGAGACGGAGTTTAACAGGACCGCTGTGAGCTGGGTGAGGTGAGCTACAGAGGGGGAACTAGACTATGAAATATGCAATTCCCAGGTATTGGCACAGCAACTGACCGGATGATGGGACCTGTCAGGAAATGGAGAATACGGATTACCAAGCCCTTTGGGGGAAATATCGCCATGTGCTCTCCTCTGGGAGCGTTAACATTGAGATCTCTTAGAAATCCAAACGGAGATGATGAATAAGCGGCTGGACACATGAGGCTGAAATTCCAGGGGAACATCAGACTGTGTTCACTGCACACTGAAATTTACTGTAATATAAATGGTATTTAAGGCATTGAAGTAGATGAAATCACCTAAGGAGGGTGTTTAGATGAGGAGAGACTAAGCTAAGGACCAAACTCTTATAATTAAATGATAGAGAGTAACTTTTCTTTGCCTGTGTAGGGGTGAGGGGAAACTTGCCCTTTCCCCTGAAAGTTCGCTGAAAGATCAAATCACAATTAAGGCAGATTAATAAGAGAAAGGTTTATTTACCATGCTCATGGGGAGAATCACAGAATGATTATCCAATATCCCAATGAAGTTCAGATATTTTTATACACACCTTTCGGAGGAGGGGGGAAAATGAGGAGTATAGATAATTCTGTTTAGGGGCTAGAAGGTTGTTAGGGAGGATGAACAGATGGGGGAAACAGCTTGACTTGTAAATTAACCTGAGAGACAGGTATTATATTTTAAATGTCTTGGGCCAGGTCTGGTTTCATTCTGCAATATACTGAGATAACAGGGAGAGGAAGGGAAGTTATTTGCCCCCTTTGATCTTTTGATAGGTCGGTCTGGTTTATCCAGATAGAGGGAAAAGCCCCCTCCAATGCTTTGTTGGTCTTCAGGGGCCTGCAACTCAAAATACTCTTTATACCAAGGAGTCATATTTTGGGGTGAAATTTCCTAACCTCTTTCACCTGCTACATGCAAACTCAGTCTCTTTCCCCTTTCCCCAGAGGTAATGACTAGTATAATTTTACTATAATTAGCGTGTGCTTTTCAAGTCCTTTTTGAAAAAAAATTTACTATACAATATTTCATGAGTAGGAAATATTTATGAAGGACAATATCATAAACACATAAGTGTTATTGTTAGGTAAACAGCGAGGGATCTCTGACCCTTCTGGGGACAAAGCCAGGCACCCAGAGCAATTGCCACACCTGGGGGAGGAGGAAACACCCTACCAATCTACCAATCAGAACTTAGCATGCCAACTGCAGAAGGAATGTAGAGGATTCCCTAGCCCCGGGGGCCAAGCAGCACAAGTACAATAGGGTCTGGAAGGTGACCTTAGAACAACCTAAGGCTAATTATCATGTCATTAGATTAAATCTACTTTGTGGTTCATCCCCAAAATGGGCTTTCAGAGAGGCTCATGGGAAATCTGCTTGCGCAGTAAGACTCAGGTTATATAACTTCCAACTGTCCATCGGAGTGGTTCAATGGTGATGCTTGAACCACAAGGAGGGCCCAGCCTGGGCAATATAAAACAGGACCCCTGTTTTAGGGTCCTCCTGTTATGACGGGGGTCCGTGTTAGTCTGTGGTGAACATATCTTGCTCTTGTTCTGTAACCATGTCTTGCCCTTTCTCAATAAACCTCATTTCATGCTTGCCTTGCTTTTGGTATGTCCGGTCAGTCTTCAGCCAAGAGCACACAGAGAACAGAGAACAGAGTGATCCGAATCAGAGTGTTACTACAACCCGACATTACCACCCTATAAGTAATAAAACATCACCAATATAGTTGAAGGTCCTATGTTCTCCACCTTCATCTAACTCCCGTCCTTCCTACAAAGGCATAAACTCTAAATTCAGTGTCAGCTCTCGTTCTGTATTTGTGCTTAAAACATGTTTAGGTTTATAGGGTCATGAACTTTATTTAAATATCAACTTAAATTTATTTTATAGCTTGCTTTTCTTCATTCAACATTTTGTTTGTGAGATTAATTATGTTGATGCATGCAGAGCTAATTAATGACTTTTAGTCTTGTATGATATTCCCTTTTGTGTCTATTCTCAAATTTTTGCTCCGTTTTCATATTGATGGATATTTGAGTTTGTTATTACAAGCAATACAGAAAGGGACTTTCTTGTATATATCTCTTCTGACACACCAAGCAAAGTTTATCTAGAAGCAAAATTGCTGAGTCATCTTGTAATTTATAGATAATGTTAAATTGCTCTCCGAAGTAATTGTACCAATTTACACTTCTACCACCAGTGTTGGAAGCTTCCCATTTTTCCATATTTCTGTCGAACCTTGGAATTGTCAGATGCTTAACTTTATTGCCAATCTAGGAGGAGTAAAATGCTATCTCATTGTGACTTGTAGCTTGTTTCCCCAGATTACTAATGAGATTTATCATCTTTACTATTTATTTATATTTTGACTGATATGTTTTCATTTGTTAGTAAAATATGCGTTCTGTTAGGTAATTTGTTTTGTTTTTCTTACTGATTCTAGGAATCCTTTATAAAAGTCATACATGTGGTAAATGACTGTTCCAAGCTTTTTTTTTTCCTACATTTTTGTGAATGGTTTATTTTGTATTTTATGTATTCAAATTTATCAGTCTTTTCCTTACCTTTTCATGCTTTATGAGGTCTTACTGGCATAATATATATATTTTTTCAGAAGTTTGGCAATTTTTCTTCATGAGGACTGGGGAAAATTATTTGGATTTTTTTTTTTCTACTCAGTCTTAAGGGCAAGTCATATTGGCACTGAGGTTAGAATTTTGTTGTCTATATGTTGACTGAGGATGTGACCCTATAAAGTCCTGGGTTTTATAAAGCCTTTCTGTTCCAACTGCTCCCTTTTGCAGGCCCAGGGTCTTTTATTTTGTCCTTTGTGTTTGTGTTGTTTTGCAAAGGAGGCTCAAAGTTACCAGGGATTGCACAACACTGTGGGGCCAGCTACCAGCTTCATTGCAAATATATCACTCAGGATTCAAGATACTACTTTGTTTTGAGCCTTGAGGATTTCCAGTATTTTCTTACAATCTTGGTTATGTAAACATATTCTTAAAAGATTTTTCCCATAATTTGTACGTACATGCTTTGTAGCAAAATAAACCCTGTTTCTTTAATTTTTTTCCTTTTTATTTTTAAAGATCTCTAGATTATCATTTTGCTAGAAGAAAAAGTCCCATGACTATCTTTTACCCTTTAAATACAAGTATGACTAAATATAGAGAGTTTATTTATTTTCTTTCTTATTTAAATTTATAAAGGTGTTACTAAAAATAAGTTTTTAGGATCTATTTACCATGCAGTTTATTTAACTGATGACTATTACTTCAATATATTAAATTAATCCCCAAATGTGAAACTCTAATGGAAAATTTTCTATGGAAAATAAGAACCCTTTGAAAATAAGTAAACAAACATATAAGACTGATCAGATTTCAATGTCTTTGTTCCTATCTCTATAGGAACATAGAGAAAATGCCAAGTCACAAGAAAACAAACAAGCGTTGCTTCAATGTATGACTGGTGTTAATAACAACCCCACTTCTTACTACATCATCGGTCTTGTTTCCTTGTTTTGTTTCTTCCTGGTTCCCATCTCTTACCCCATCATGGTCCTTGTCAAACTCCTTAACCTATCAGAGCAGATAATTCAAATGTGCAGCATGTGTCCCATCATGACCTTTAGCCCAAACAGCCCATGCAATGATGTTCTGGGTGTAAGAATAGAACTCTTACCCCAGAAAGCATTATTATGGTCTCCAAAACTAAAATAGTTTATAATTTATTGAACACCCACAATATGCTAGGTGGTATACTAAGCCATTAACAGTACAAGAAAAAAAAGGCTTTATATTTTATGTTATCAATGAAGAAACTAAAGTTCAGAGAGGTTGGAGAGGCAGAGTCTGAGCTTGAGGAGCATATTCAACTCTCTCTTTCTCTCTCTCTCTCTAACACGACGTACAATATCGCCTACCACAAAGGAACAGGACCCAGTTCCTGCCCAGTATGCTAGTCAAACATGACACTTTCTCAATCATTCTGCCTGCAATTTCTCTGAGATCTTTTTTAAAGAACTTGCTGGCTCAGTCTTCACCAGTTGTAGTTTTAGTGTTGTATGGATTAGCTTATGCTGCATCACAACTAATCCAAAATTTAGAGCTCTGAAACAAGCACCATTTTCTTTGTCTCACAATACTGTGGGGTGGATGGATGTTTCAGCTGGTCTGATCCATGCTGGACTCTCATGCATCTGTGGTAAGCTTTGAGACAAGCTGGTGTCTGCACCCAAGATGTACTCACTCATGTGTCTGGCAGCTGACTGGCTATCAGCTGGGATGCCTTGGTTCTCCTCCACATGGCTTCCCTGCTCCAGCACCCTAGCTTGAGCTCTTACCTATGGTAGTTGCAGGGTTCCAAGAGCAACAATAGGACATCCCCAACACACAAGTGCTCTCTGAGTTTTTGCGTGCGGCATTTTGCTAATGCCCTGTTGACCAAAGCAAGTCACATGGCCAACTCAGTTTCACAGGATAGAGAAGACACTCCATCCCTTGATAGGGGGGATTTGCACTGTCACATAAAACAGCAGAGTGTACTTAAGACACAGGAAGATTTTTTGCGGCCAATTTTGCAATCTCTCACAATTATGATTTGCTATTTTTTTAAAATTTGCTATTTCACACATTCTGGAAATAATGAAGGTATGGCACTTCTTCCATGTGAACATGTCTTCTGCAAAAATTCTGAGACTGATTTCTCCAAAATGTTTTGTGTGGGAATGTTACAAACCCCTCTAGCTTTGGTTAGAAAAATACAACTTTTAGGGCTTAGCACTAAAGGAAATTCTGTCCCTCATTACCCATAAACCATTTGTTTCCTGTGTCACCTCAAATGTCCACACCCCTCCATCCCCCCCCCTGCTGAGTTTTGCAGCTGGGATCAGGGTTGATTTGCTGACTGTCTTGCTTTGATTCTGTAGTTTTACTGACTTACACTCACTTAAGTGGGCATTGCCTTAGAGTTGGGATTAACACCTTCCCTAATTTTCTGATAATAAAGTTAAAGAAGTAGCCTCTAAACAAGGTTTGTATTATTAATTAAGAGACTTTGTTGATAATTATTCTGGAATTCTAGTATATGTAACTCCTTATCAGCCAGAACCTCATATAGCATTGCTGCAAGAAAAAAAAAAAACAGTAATACTATCTACTATATATCTTTGTAATGTCAGAAAATTTATATATAATATATTTCATCCTTATTATGTCCACTTACTGATGAGAAAACAGCATCTAAGAAATTAAATTTATTTAATATCAAAGATAGGGTTTCAAATTCATCTCTATGAATTAGTGGTTGAGCAAACCTGTAAGAGCCTCACATATTTAATCTATAAAATAAAGCTAAGTTAATATACACCTCAAAATGTTCCTGTAAAAGTGAATTAGATAATGTAGGTGAGAAAGCATTTTAAAGAGGATCCATAAGAACATGTACAATCCTGAGAGTCAGTGTGGCTCAGTGGGAAACTATAGAGACTGTGGCTTATAGTTAGCTCAATGACTTTCTAGTTGGAATGAAGAGGGAGAGGAAAATGAAGAAATACTTAGAAAGGTAATGTCACTAAGTTTGGACTCCAAGTTTAAGTGCACGAACATCTTTTGAACACATACAGCCCAACAGACGCAGGGACCACTAGAAGTGTATATACTATGAAAGCTGAATCTAGGATTAATGGGACTTTTACCAAAACAAACCAACAAAAACCAAAAATATGTGATTTTTCAGATAAAATTAAACATCTAAATTTCAGTCCTTGGACTAGAGTGTTTTCTTCCAAGGATCCCCACAGTACACTAAGGCTGCTTTTCTTTAAAGCAGGATTTCCAATCCTGAGACTTGATAAAGGGTCAACAATTGTATAGGAAAATATACAAGTGTCCATTTTTAATCATGTGCCTTCTTCCTTACCACACAGAGCAAAGAGTGTGAGTGTGAGCCGGCTACCTCGCAGGCAGCCACACGTCTTTCTTTACACTGGTCTCTGATTAATCAATGGATTCAAATCTGTGAGTGAACAGAGAATCCCCTCCATCCCGTCTTTTAGATTTAACCAACAAAAATATTTTCTTGTTCATTAACCATTCATGAGCTTTTCTTCAAAGGCATTGAATTATTCACACAAAAATAGATGTTCAGAAATTATGTAACTGTGAATGTTTAGTGTGGTCTATGAGTGAAATATGCTCTGGCAGTTCAGGAATTAAAGTTCAAAAAATTTTCCTACCTAAAACAAATTATTTGTGCAAGAAGAAAAAGAGTTTTGCTTCTATCAAACAATGTCAGAGTGAAGGTGATGTCTTTGCCTCAGTTTGAAGAATTCATTTCCCATCATAGCTGATATATAGATATATACATTACATGTATATTTATAAAAAGGTCTGCATATAGTTTTATGTGTTTTAATAGTAGTTTAATAACTATGGCCAGTTAATATTTTCTGTGAACCTTTCATTAAAACAAACAAATATCTACGCCTATTTTCAAAATAGCATCTCTATACCCCTTTATGAGAAGGTTGGGAACGAAGATGGTAAAGCTAATAAAAGAAAAAGAAAAAAATCTGCCTCTATACACTACCCCAAAATTACTGCTCAATCTTTTTTTGCCAAAAGCAGTAATTTAATAACTTCAATTAAACTTTCAATGAACCTCACTTGAGAGCCTCCCGGAAGGCGTTTCCTAAAGAAACCATGTGTAGTATCACAGAGCAGCTTCTCCTTTTCTCTTCCCTTTCTGTTTTTTCTTTTTTTCTTTTCTTTTTCTTTTTCTTTTTAGTCTCTTTCCAGAGAAAAGAGCAAATCAAGTGATTGGCATTCAATGAAAAGAGGAACCACCGTGCTTGCAACAAGCAACTTCATTTCTCAATACAATTATTTTTGTAATTACTTTCCTTTGGGGGGGACCTATATTCTCAATAACAACAATTGCATTAGAAAACTAATTATAGATCCTCATTCTTTCAGTATAATTTAGGCTGAGAGTGGTATTCATAAAATTATTTTCTGTCAGAAAAAAAGTTCTTCTAGCTGCATGCTTCATTTTCAGAGCAATCAATATAAAAAAGATTGACTTCTCATCATTTCCCCCAGAATGCAGTGACTGTAGGTGCTCTCAGGAGTTGGACTGGATGCATTCTTATTGAAATTAAGGAACATAATGAACAATTTCACCAGCTACCTTGTGTTGATATAAGACTCAAAAGAAGCTACAAGGGGAAAATGAATGTTGCTGATGCCATCCTTTCAGGAATGGGACACAATGGGCTTGGCCGAGTCTGCAGAGAGATGAGAGGCAACCTCCCAGAACGAAGGTGTTCTCAAGGGACATCTTGAACCTTGTCACATGTTTCCATTGATTTCACCTGTAAATTTCAGGTTTATTTCTTCTGGAACTTCCTTTTCACAAGATCTGTGGTACTATAGACAAACTCTCTATTCCTTTCCATTACTAAAAATGCACTTTGTCAAATTATTCAATTTTTTTTGAATGAGACATATTTTCCTAAACTGAGCTTTCTGCCTCTATGACAGAATAAACCTGTCTACAATGATAAGCACTATGGGAGCAGAGCATTTTGTCTGACATAGTTAACTGTATGAATTAATAAATTCTGAGCAAAACAATGACTGCTTTCACATTTCAGGGTTTTATTTTAAAGCATCTACTGAGGATATTTTGTATGTAAGCCAAAAAACAAATCTTTTAATCAACTCATTAAACAATGATTTTATTCAATTCCTCCAGAATGGTTTTTGTGTGTAATGATAAGGGGATGGTTATTTATTGTCTACAGTGCTCCATGAATTTGATATACAGTATCTCATTTTAATTCCTACAATAGTTGTGTCATATACAAAGATTCCAATTTGACAACCTGGGTAATTCAGGTGCAGAGAGGTTATGAAATGTCTTCTAATGGCAAAGAGGCAGAATTTGAATCCCTTCCTGAGAAAGTTTGATACCCATGTTCAGTGGCTTTTTCCACACTGCCTTCCAGAATAGGAGAGGAGGGTCACCAGAGACCACTAACACCAGGCTTTTCAGTTTGCTCAGCTCATCTCCACTCAGCCCCCACTGCTGCTTCTTGATCACCCTACAGATTCCATTCATCCCCTGGCCTCCATATCCCACAAGTTACTGAATTAATTATAACTGAGATGAGAGGTATTTACGCCACTCCTATTTCTGTCTCGTGGAAACAGGTCCTAATGTTATCAGCAGCCTCCTCCATCAGAATGACTAGGTTTAAGGTCTCCCATACTGACCCAAATTCCCCACTGTGGCAGGAAGACAAGCACCTCTAGACTTAGGGTTTCATGGTGCAGAAGATGAAAAACAATGTTTCAGATATTCTTGAATTAAAGGAGAAAACTGAATTAAGAGCCTGGTGGGTAAAGAGTGGTAGGGATGGCGGGTGGCTTAAAGAAATGTTTAGGTTGTCAAGTTGCCACCCTTTTAATTTCCAAGTATTAAGTCCCTACCTTTACCTTTAATCCTGACACGGGCCTTGTTATGTGTGCTATGTTATCTCAGGTCCCCTGCCAACTCATACTTCTATGTGTCATTAATTGTCCAAGTTAAGATGGCAGCTGATTGGCCATGGCTGATAAGCCCTCTTCTACCCTCCAATAAATATTCCTATGAAAAAGCTCACAAATAGAACGACTGTTGAATGTGTGTAACTATGGTTAATAGATTCCACAGGTCAAACTCCAGGAGGTGGTAGTTTTGGATACTGTATCATAGGTAAAGACAGATTAAGGAACACATTCTTGGGTCTCTGTCAGACCCACCCAGCTTTAAGCCAGAGCATGGTGGGAGCATGTTGGTGAGTCCAGCCTCTCCATAGTCACTGTGGACTTAGTCCTCCAATGGCAGATCCATTCTGACAGCACAGTCTGACTCAGGAACATCACCTGGATGCTCCTGCAGACAGGATTAGCCCTTAACTCTTTAATTCCCACCCTTAGCACTGTTTCAAACATTTTTTAGATTTTATTTCCTTCGATACAAATGAGGCAAGCTTAATGCTGTCAAAAGCAAGTGAATCATAAGAAAAAGAAATAAGGAATAAAAGCACAAGACAGAAGGAGAAGTTCACCTATAGACTGAGATGTCTGTAATTTTAAAGTTCCTTTAAAACCTCTTAGATTCTTCTGCTGTACTTATCATTTCTAAGGTGAAGGGTGTGTTTTAAATTGTGTTCACACAAAAGTGGCTCCTGAGACTAGGATTTGAGTTAACGAGTTTGTTTGGGAATTTGAGAGGTTATCCCCAGGAAATACTAGTTGGAGAATGGGGAAGTTAGATAAGTCAGGGAAAGAAGAAATTAAAATGTGTGTTTTTAAGCAGATTAGCACTTGAGTTCATCTGTGGACAACTTGAGTTCAACAGTGCCTGGGAACTCTGTAGAACACACCACAGAGTTATCCTGCCTGGGGATTGAGGAAGCCGGGCTTCTTGTCCTTGGCTGGTACCGGGGCATTCCTAGAGCCATAGCTCTCAGTGCTTCTAGCCTGTACTGAAGGCTGAGAAAAACCCTCATTTGGAGAGCCCCAGATGCCTGCAGTGAGAGACTATTAGCAGGTATTGGAATGATTAGTAACAATGGAAGATGGGCAAGGTAGCAACAGAACCTGTTATAATGTGTCATTTGCAAAACTCAAATAAAAGCTCTCTTCTGGATGCCCTGCCACCTTTGAGAGGCAGTGTGCAGCAAAAGAGAGACTGGAAGCTTGAAACCATTGAAGATAGATCTGAGTTTGAATCCCAGCTCTGCCAATAAGGGACCATGTGACCCTGGGGAAATTACTAATTTCTTGAGCCTCAGTGAGGGTCAAGATATAACAACAGTTATATCTTCATTCTATTTTGGGAATTCAAGGAAATACTGCAGGTAAAATGCCTGGTCCACAGTAGGCTCTTGCACTGACAATGTTACTAGCACTCCTTCTTTGTGTGACATCCTGAGTGTGAAGCACTTGCTCCAAACCCTGACTAGGCTCTCTGGCAGTTCTTCTAGTTCCAGTTCATGAAGCCTCCTTTCCCCCAGATGGTCAATTTACAGAATCGTCCCACCTTTCTTAAGACACTTCATCCTATCCTCTCCTGGGAATGAAGTGTTTGTGACCTTCATCACCAGCAGAAAATCCACAGATTAACACCTTAATGGTGTCTGAACAATACAAATGTCACATATTTACCCTCATTGCCCACTCTGTCAGGAAGACAGGAACCTCTAGACTTACGGTTCCATGGTGCTGAGGATGGAAAACGATGTTTCAGATGTTCTTGAATTAAAGGAGAAAAGTGAATAATAGAGATATCTATTGAATAATAAATAATAGAGAACCCAAAGCAGACCCATACCATATAGTCAACTGATCTTTGACAAAGGACCAAAGGCAATTCAATGGATAAAGGATAGTCTTTTCAACAAGTGGTGCTAGAAAATGGACATCACATCCACATGCAAAAAAAAAAAAAAAAAAAAGTCTAGACACAGCTCTTCCACTTTTCACAAAAATTGACTCAAAGTGGATCATAGACCTAAATGTAAACTGCAAAACTAAAACTCTAAAAGGCAACATTGGAGAAAATCTAGATGACCTTAGATGTGGCCGTGACTTCTTAGATACAACACCAGAGTGTGATCCATGAAAGAAAAAAATGATAAAGTTAAGTTTCATTAAATTGTTTTAAAAAGTTTATTCTGCAAAATAAACTGTCAAGAGAATAAAAAGATGAAAACTGGGAAAATCTTTGAAAAGGCATATCTAATAAAGGACTGGTATCTAAAGTGTTCAAAGAAGTCTTTAAAACTGAACAATAAGACAATAACCCAATTTAAAAATAGGCAACAGAAACCTTACAGATATACAGATGACAAATAAACATATTAAAAGATGTTCAACATTATATGTTATCAGGGAATCACAAATTAAAACAATGAGATACCACTACACACCTATTAGAATGGCCCAAATCCAAAACACTGACAACACTAACACCAAGTGCTGTTAAAAATGTGGCACAGCAGGAGCTCTCATTCATTGCTGGTGCAAATTCAAAATGGTACAGCCACTTCAGAAGACAGTTTGGAAGTTTCTTACAAAACTAAACATACTCTTACCATATGACCGAGTAATTGAGCTCCTTGATTTTCACTCAAATGAGTTGAAAATTTATGTCTGCACAAAAATTGCACACATAAGTTTATGGCAGGTTTACTTATAACTTGCCAAACTTAAAAGTAACCAAGATGTTCTTCAATAGATGAATTAATAAATGTGATACATCCATACAATGGAATATTATTCAGAGATAAAATGTAGTGAGCTATCAAGCCACAAAAAGACATAGAAGAACACTAAATGCATATTTCTCAGTGAAAGAAGCCAGTCTGAAAAGGCCATTGTATGATTCCAACTTTGTGACATTCTGGAAAAGGGAAAATTATGAAGACAGTAAAACAATTAGTTGTTGTCAGGGGCTCAGGGGAGAGAAGGAGATGACTAGGTGGAGCACAGATGCTTAAGGCAGTGAAACTATTCTGATACTGTAATGGTGAATGCATATCATCATGCATTTGTCAAAACCCATAGAATGTTCACCACCAAGAGTGAACTCCAGCATGAACTATGAACTATGGACTTAATATATCAATAGTTGCCCATCAATTATAGCAAAGGTACCAGATTAATGCAAGATATTAATAAGAGGGGAAACTGGGGTTGGTATGAGGACATAAATGGGACCTCTCTGGACTTTCTATTCAATTTTTTTGTAAATCTAAAATTTCTCTAAAAATTACAGTCTTAAAAATACTCCCAAATAGTTCACAAAAAAATGTCATGCAATCAATCCTTTGTAGTCTGAGGCTGATTATTTTATATCTGAGTTTAAGTAAATTGGTCCTTAGATAATTTATATTGCATATTTCATAACATTTGTAAAAGTCATACATATTCAGAAAATCAAAAAAGAAATAAAAATAAAATCATCATGAAACACCACTACCCAGATACCAGTACCATTAAGTTTGGTGAACATTTAAGAAATTAATATTTTGTATTTCTTTGGGAACTATATATTTCTGACATTTAATTAGATAAAATCTTATCTTACTTACCAGAGTGTGGGTGTCCTATCACCAAAGGCTATATTTTTCCTAAAGTTTATATCACAGCATTATGCATGAAGTCTCTGCTAAATACATTATTTTAGTTAATTGGTTGATTAATCTGTGGGGTTCCTCTGTCTAGGCATGCTTCAGTGCTCACTGTTCCCCTTCTCTGTCTCACATTTGAGTTTAGGATCAACTGAGTAGGAAAGTGGTTGGAGAAGCAGAAATCTCCATGACTGTACCAGAACGGCTGCAAGACATGAGGACCATGGAATGAACAGAGCAAGCCAAGTAGATTTTCACCCAAGCCCACCCTTCTGTGACTGTGGGCCGGCCAACTAATTCCTCTAAGCCTCAGTCTCCTCTTCTACAAAACAGGTAATTCCTAAAGACACATTTTCTTGTTCACAGTAAATTAAGTAGTTCTTAATTCTTCATCTGCATACTATTCTTTTAGCTAACTCAAGAGCTCTAAATCTTGTAGCTAGAATCTTGCCAAAACAATCAAATAGGTTTATTTTTACTCTGAGTTTCAGTTGAAACTGCTCTTTCTGACCGAATAAACCCCAGAGTTGAAGGACTGCTATTTATAGACAACATGACTCTCCTTTTTTCAAAGAAACTCTATTTTTAGATTTAGCAAAATCACCAAGATTTTGTGGCTGTTAAAAGAAAAATCATGCAGCAGAGATTTTTTTTTTGTTTTTGACTAAAGAGTGGGACACAAAATCACCTCCTAAAGAATAAAAGTATGCACTTTTAATTTTTTTAAGTGCTTTAAAGAAATCTTGATAACTAGGTTATCTGCTATAATGTTAGAGCTGAGAGGGAATTAAGAAATTATCTGGTTCACCTCTTCTGTTCACAGATGTAGACACTGAGTACCAGAAAGAAAGATTGTTCAAGGTCACTCAGCTACCTAACATCAGAACTAGGATTAACACTGAAGTGTCCTAGTCTGTTTCAACAAAAAAAATAATCAGACAAACAAATTAGTAAATACTGAGTGAATGCAACTACTCATGAGTTAACATTATTGATAAGTCATGGCTAAATACACAAATTCTATTACCCACTTTCCTGGTCCCTGTGAGGGAAGGTTTTCTAAAATTAAGACCTCTGAATGAACCTAATTTTCCTAAGGGATAGCTTTAAAATATATATAAGTTGGGATACATGAATGTATGGTGTTTCTTTGAACTTTCATTTTCATGTAACAAAGAAGTAATAGTACACGTGTTCCAGCCATGTTATAACAGACATCTCTTTCTTTGTAGACTTTCTCTATTCTCCTAACTAAATGCTAGATTCAGGTTTATGCTTGTATATGGGAAGGTTTAAACCAGTCTGGAGTTAACACTGGAACAAATACACTCTTCTGTGCTTTCTCCACCTCTCTGGATTTTTTTTTTTCATCACTGCTATGTAAAATAATTTGAATGATGAGTTTCAAGTTTAAGTTTAGAGAGAATGAAGCTACCCTGGTTTTAATCTCAACAAAACTAGGTCTCCACACAGTTTATCAGAGCTCACTCTAATATTTGTGTTGCTTTAGACAAAGATCCAGCTATTAGTAAAGTGTTATCCTGCCTTGCATTTGCCTTATTACTCACCCCAGCAGTTTATAGAAAGAAGTAGCTGACCAAGACAGGGTATTAGTGTTCCTGGATTCCCTGGACTAACTCCTTTTACCCCCTTTAACAGCATCTCAACCTCATATTGGATCCAATTGGATCCCCAATAAGGAGCACCTGTAATATACTGGACACTATCTGAGCTGCATTATATACATTCTCTCTAATCTTCAACAACTCTCCAAGAAATAAATATCTGGGATTGAAAAGTGACATTCTAGATTACTAGATTGCCAAAGTGGTCTCACTTCCTAACACGAATGGATAGAAACAAAGGCTGGCATAGAACAAAATGATAAATTTTATTCAAACCTTAATTTCATTTAATTTTAAATTAATTTATTAATTTAAATTTAATTTATTTTTAATTCAATTGACCTACCACCAACAACCCAACAACAATTCTAAAGGAGAGTATTACCTATTTTTCAGTTGTAGAAATCAAGGCTCATGGAAATTATATGAGTTGCTCAAAGCCCGACAGTTTTGTTGAGACATAATGGAGGCAAAAACTCAGGGATTGCAATTTCATATATAACTCTTCCATAACAGCAGGACTCTATATTTGTCTTGAGAAATGATTGATGTTCCTTTTGAGAAAATGCTTTTTAAAGACACACACATTTGTGCATGGGTGTGCCTCAAGTTCTGGGAATGCACTACAAATGGGGTAATCAAGCCCATCACAAAGAGCCAGCTCAGGAAGAATGAGGAAATCATTAAGATTTCACTATCCTGGCCCTGCTATGGCTGGGAATAAATAGCAGCTTTCTGTAAAGACTTCTGAAAAAAAAATCAGAGAAGAGGCTGTAACTAAGGTCTTGTCAATCCCAAATCTTTCCTGACCAGATAGAAGTTCATGTACAGGGTAAACAGAGGAAGCCTAGTGGCTACCAAAGCACGGGGATTGAAAAAAGTACTAACTGCAGTCAATTGGGCTGATTTATTCAAAGTCAATTACTCCAAAGCCAGTGGAATCAATGTTGTTTGTTCTACCTTGAGTGCCATTCCTTATCTTTTCTGCATTGTGAAAAATGAAAAGGATCCTGGTAAATGGCACTTCTGGGAAAGCTTTCATCGTTCCCCAGTTAGTTACTCCTTTACATATCTTTACATGCTAACGTGTATCATTCTGTATTATAAGTATTATTATTAAGTCATCATGCTCTGCCTGTGTTAATTTGGTCTGTATCAGGGAAGCAAGCCCACTATGAGTAATATGAAATAAAGGATTGATTATAGGGGGTAACCCACATATAACGAAGGTGAAGAAGTCTAAGGAGAGCTGTTGGCTTAGCGTCTGGCTATGACCTAAAATCAATGAAGGTCAGTAAAGCCAACAGTCAGGGGAAAAAACATGAAAATGAAATAGGGGACAGCAAGGACAAACTGGAAGCTATAAAGAAAACTAAAACCTACAAGGAGAACTAGAATCCACATCTGCACTGTCTCCAACCTCAATGATGCCGTTGGCCATCAGAAGAAGCTGATGCCCTTTGCTACAAGACTGAATGCTCACCTGGTCCAAAACGTAGAGAAGCTGAAAGAGGAAATCCAGCAAGTGGTGGCAGAGCTGCTGCAAGCCGTGCTTCTCTCCCATGATAGCAATTAAGTCTGCATATCAGCAGCAACATGAAAACTTGCAGTGCTTTTGTCACCTTAAACCAACATTTGAGCCAGGCATGGTGGCTCACACCTGTAATCCCACCCAAGACAGGAGGATCACTTGAGGCCAGGAGTTTGAGGCCAGCCTGGGCAACATAGTGAGACCCTGTCTTTACAAAAAAATAAAATAAAATAAATTAGCTGGGCATGGTGGTGCATATCTGTAGTCCTAGCTCCTCGGGAGAATGAGCTAGGAGGTCAGATTGAGACTGGGGGTTGGAAGGTGCAGTGAGCTGTGATCACACCACTGCTCTCCAGCCTGGGTGACAGAACGAGACCTGCCTTTAAAAACAAACAAACAACAGAAAACCTCAACATGTGGAAAATATTAACTACTGTTTAACTTTCACATTCTAAATCATGATCAATTTTCCTTGTGTGGAAGCCTAATCTGGATTTATACAAGAAAAGGGATTCTGGAAAGATACAGCTCAATTAAGTTGACATGGTAAAAAGCCATCCCAGACTGTGATCTTCCCAAAGAGATGCTGAGTGTCTTAATTATTTTTGTCACACCTAAAAGTGCATAAAGTTGTCTCTGGAACATAGTAGGAACTTGTGAAAGTTTAAAAAAATCAGCCCCTAAATTTTGTGACATGCAGTAGAGTCTATGTTTCCTCCACTTGAATCTGGGATCTGTTACTGATAGAGTATGACAGAAGTAACACTGTGCCGGTTTCTGGGTCAGGGCCTAAGGAGAAGGCACCTTTCACTTCCTGCTTCTTGGAACACATGCTCTATAGCCATGCCATCAGGAAGCCCAAGTTACATGTTGAGGCCATGCATAAGTGATCCAGCTATCAGCTCCAGCTGAATACTCAGATAATGGCTAGCATCAATTGCCAGACATGTGAGTATAGAGGTCTTTGCAGTAAATTGAACTTAGCAACTAACTACAACCATTAGAAAAATTTAAAACTGCCTAGGTAAAGCCAGGAAGAGCCAATTACAATCCTAAAAGACACAACCCTGAGCACCATAATCCCAAATGTTGAAATCCTGAAAAAGCAAAATCTCAAAGTATAAAATCCCAGAAATAAAAATCCCTAAAGATCAAAGTCTTGAAAATATGATTCTGGAAAAAATAATTTAAAAATTCTTTGAAAGATATTTACTTACATTTTTTAAAAGGGATTTATTTGAGAAACATATAAAACATGACTGAACATATAGGCTACTTCACACAATAAAATAGGCAATGATAGCATACATATGTTTTCAAGCCTGAACATGCTAGTAAACTAGTGACAATAGGAAGGGTATAAAAGTTATAGAAGATAAACCATATTCATAAAGAGATAGTAAAAAATGGAAATGTTTAAATGCGTATCACTATGGTTGGTAATTGTGTGAACCCAGCTTTATAACTGTGGTCATCTGAAATACCGTGACAAATTACAAGTCTTTTGATAAGATCAATCAAAAACTGCAATGGGTCACCACTACATATGCAGTCACCCAAAGCATCAAGATCTTGAGAAATTTTATCTTTCACAAATGTACATGTATAAAAAGGACATCTCTTCATCCACCAAGGAAGTTTCAACTTTTTATGTATATGCATAATGTTTACACACAAAGTCAATGCTGTGATAATACACTTTTGGTGAAGTTATAGTTGCAAAAAATGCTTAAATTAATTAAAACTCTCTAAAAGTCTCTACACAATTTATATCTCAAGGATTGGAAATAATACAAAGATTAAATACATAGCATAGCAAATTGCTTTACCAGATTTCTAGGTATTCCTTAATCTAATCAAGTTGACACTTAAAATTAAGTTCACAAGTCTACCCCTTGTCAATTTAGCACCTGTATGCATCTCCTTAAACCATACTTAATTTCTAAATAAAGAAAATAACAAGGTAACAATCCCACCTAGCATGGTACAATTATCCTGTGATTGTGATTTTTAGGATTTTAGATGTCAGGGATTTGGTATTTTGGGATTTCAACATTTGTGATTATGGCATTTGGGATTGTGTCTTTCAGCATGATGATCCTTACCCAAGCCCATTCAATATACAGAATTCTGAGAGATAATAATAAATTTTTACTTGTTTTTTAGGCCACTAATTTTGGGGTAATTTGTTATTAAGATATTTGGAATAGATTATCATGCCAACAGTGAGGTGCTGCAACAGTTTTTTAACATTGGCATTGACTTTAGAATGAATCAGGCAATTGGAAGAACCTGGAAGGACCTCAAGGAGACTGCTAGTAAAAGCCTAAAATATTTCAAGAAGGCTGTCACTGAGGACCTAAAGGAAAGTAAGGATGATGTTCCTGGAGGCTGTCGGGAAGAGAACGCTGTGGTAACAGAAAGTCTGACACCACTGACACCTGCGGTATAGTCTCCATAAGGAAATGCAACTGATGAGCTCAAAGATCTAGCTAAGAAGATTTCCAGCCAGTGTGTTGACAAAATGTTAAATATAAAGAATTCTGGGTTGCTGAATTGTGAATTAAAGCTGTTTCTCATTCCCAGCCTCTGCAGACAGCAAATGATTCTAAAATTAAAAATGGCCCTGGTCAAAGATCAAATACAGGGTAGGATGTTCTATGACCTAAGAATAATTTAAGCAGTGTCTCATAAAAACCTTCAAGGATATAAAAATCCTCCAAGGATCTTAAGGTGACAGCTTCCAGATCTGCTCCATTAAACAATAGGACTTCTAAAAATTTTAAGGCCATTTTCTAACAGCAGCTTCACAAGAAACACAAAGTAGACAAAAGAAGGATTTTTCTAAAGGATATTTGTGATTTGGCTTAGTTTAATGGCGTGAATCAACATAAGAATCATTAAAAAAAGCACAAAGTTTTTAAAATAAATTTCTAGTAGAAGCGCCACATCTTGGATAAAAGGAAATAGAGGCAGTACAAAATGAAAAAATGTGTTTGGAAATAAGCTGGGAAGTCTAATTAGTTGCAAAGTCAATTTTATTATGGAAAAAGATGAATGACTCATAGGAAGGAACCAGGAGTCTAGAGTACAGAGCTAAAGTCTAGGAGAATCACTCGCAGAGAGGAGCAAAGAGCCCTACTGCATGTGTACATGGCTGGATTTCAGAATTGCTGTGGACCAGAAACTGTGCATTTTGTTTCCCCACTTTTTTGAAGAAAGTGTCAGTAAATGTTATTCTGAACCTATTCCACCATTGTATGTTGAGTGTGTGGGAGGGGCAAAGGCAAAGAGTGGACAAAACAAATAGTTGTGTCTTCAGTTTATAAATCTTCAGATTGAGAGAAACCAGAAAGCAAGGGTCTATACTTTAGGGACAATATCCAAGAAGCTAATTTAAATAAAAATATTTGGACCTTGAGGCTGGGTCTATTGCTATTATGCTATAAAATTCTTGGGAGATTTTGGGAATGAGTATGTTTTGCATTTTGGAGTGATGTTCACAAGTTGAAGTTGGTGGCCAGAACGTGGTGGTTTAAATGAAAAACAGTCCTGACATTCTTCAATATTCTTCCCATTGAGAGATCAGGTTTATGTCCCTTTCCCTTGAAACTGGGCTCTGTGACTGCTCTTCTAACAGATTACAGCAAAAGGAACACTCAGGAAAGTTTTTACAAGTAATCATACTTTGCGGAGTGTTTAGATATTTGAGATATTGTCCTGGAGAGGAAATTGAACACAAAAAATTCAAGTAATTTTTTTTTCTAGAACACAAAATTGTAAGTTACTTTCTTTAATTTCCCATTTTAGTACATTTTCTACTGTATCACTGAGAGGCAGTACTAATCACAAAATAACACACTGATTAACAATTTCACCTCTGATTTTCACCATACAAGTATAGACTGGTCCTCCTTTTGAATGAAAACCCTAACATTCATTACATGCCTGCTGAACCTAATACAGATTTTCTAAAGGACACAGAAAAATAACAACCAGGGCAGGTTTCAGGGTCTCATCGAAGTAAGATATTTTTAAAAAGCTTGGTTCCTAAAATGCAATTTGGAAGCACTAAGAAATCAACAGAATATGAGGGAATCACTGGATGTGATGGCAAAAACATTTTAATGTATATATAAATAGTGTATATGGCTCAATTCTCATTTTTTTCTTTTTAATGTAAATTAACCCATGACTATAAATGCTTATTTTTGCTTTCTCTTTTCCTAGCATGCAACACCTACAACATGCTCTCTCTCAAGGACTCAGTCTTCTAGTCAAGGATCAAGGTTAACAAAAATGAATAGGTTCATATGGTGCCACATACAGGAAGGTAAATTGGACTCAGAATTAGGAAATTTTTGTTGTAGATCAGGGGTTGGCAAACTTTTTCTGCAAAGAGTCTGATAGTAAAACTTTAGGCTTTGCAAGTCATACAGTCTCTGCTCACTACTCAGCTCTGCTGCTGTAGCATGAAAACAGCCATGGACAATCGACAATGAGTGAGGGTATGTTCCATTACAATTTTATGTACAAAAGCAGGTGGCTGACTGGGTCAAGCTACAGTTGTGGTTTGCTGACTCCTGTTCTGGGCCTTACCTTGCCCTTGGTTCATTGCATAACCCCAGGATAAATCACGTGGCAGCTCTGAGCTCTGTTGCCTTGTGTGTAAAATGAGGGTAATGACAGCAACCTCCCTGACATCACCAGTGTTGGGAGAAACTAAAAAGCATACCTGTGGACTTTTTTGGAAATAGCTATGTGTTGTAGACATGTTAAGTTACTTGCCATTCTTTTAATATATTTTTCCTGGTCTTCTGGTTCTGTTCTGTTAGCTTTCTTGTACCTTTCTTGTGAAATAGGAATTTGCAGTTATTCCTTTTCATTCTGGGTTGCTGAGAAGTTTTAGAGGGCTGTCTCAGGCCCTCTTGGCCCTGATGTCCTAAGCAGTCATCTGCTTTCCATGGCTTACGGCATGCTATTTCATCAGGCATCCTGACCCTGCTCTCTAAATTGGCTGTCACCACCGTCTTTGTTATACCCTGTTTCATTTCCTTTAGAGCACTTATCACAGAAATTATCTTGTTTTTTTATATCTTGACCTTATAATTATTTGTCAGCCCCATTATGATACCAATTTAATTATTTTCTGATTTGTTTAGTAGTATTTCCTCAGAATTTAGGGATGTACTTACCATATATTATAAGTTCAATATACATTTGTTGAATAAATTAAATGAATGAAATTCACGATATTGTCTCATTCTATGTGCAAAATTCAAAGTTCTGTTGTGTACCTGGCCTGGTCACTCTAGTTTCTACAGTCTGGATTGGAAATTTTACTTTTAGATTACTTAGCAAGGTACAGATGTCGGCTACAATAGTTAAGATCGTACGACGACATTGGCAGAGATTAACTGAGAATGCCCGAAGTACTGAATGAGAACTCACCTACCAGGGCCCTGTGCATTATCACTGGTTACGACTCACCTACCAGGGCCCTTCATTATACTGTTTACAGAAAGTGTCCCATTTTTGCTTATTTGGTTATTATAGTTCACTTTAACAAGAGTGTGCTTTGCCGGCTGCATCTCTGCAGGGATGGTCTTCTTCAAATGCCTCAAATCCTGCAGTTGTCAGCCTTATGTGTGGGTCTCTGTGCCCTGATTCTCTTTGGGAACTGGAGTGAGGTTCAAGGGCCACTCTTTTTTATTGAACATGCAGTTGCCAAATGGAGTTTAAGTCAAAAACAGATTGCCTTTTGCAGAGAAACACAGATACCTTTGCACGGTGTTACACTCACACTACCTAAAGCTGGTCATGATTTTATTCAGAATCCATTTCAGCACCAGGAATATGTAGGCACAAAAGCCTCACATTCATTACATGCTTACTGAACCTAATACAGGTTTTCTGAAGGACACAGAAGAATAGAGACAAGGCCAAGTTACAGGGTCACCTTTCAATAAGATTTTTTTTTTAAAGTTGGATTCCTAAAGGCTAAAGAGGTGCAGATCTTCCCAAAAGGTGGAGAAAAATCCCCTTTGTGTCTTTTCCACCCTTAAATCTTGATGAACCAGTGCAAAGTCAAATGCTTAGGGTTTTCTTACTTAATAGGACTGTGGTGGGGAGGCAATAGATTTAGCATAGATTATATGTGAGTTCCAGATAGTCAGAGAATTTACAGAAAATTGTTTTATATATGTGCTTGCCATTTTTTCCCCTCCGCTCTGTTCCTAATTTAATCTGGCAGCACTTTATGAAGGTGTGGTAGGAGATAAAGCATGAGGCTTGTTTGGGCTGGCTTGCCAAGTGATTTGAAAAGCTTCTGGAGGAATTTGCATGCTGTCTTCAAGGTAACTGGTAGCCACTGACAGGTTTTAGGCAGTAAATTACTTTGTCAAATTTACAATTTAAAAGCTACCTCCGGCTACAACGTGGGAGATAAATTGGAGTATGCTGAGAATAAAAGCAAGAAGATGATTTGGGAGCGGCTGCCACTGTCTGTGAGAACCACAGCATCTCTGAAATAGTGGACAGGGGTCCTGCGCAGAGAGCGGGGGAAGGAGAGATCAGTTCTGGGGAAACCTCGTCTCAACAGTGGCTTTTGAATAGGGTCTGGCGCCTATCTTGGTTTATTAGTTTGTCCCTGACTTCCACCCCCGCCACCCCAAGGTGGGGAGGGGCATTCAAGAAGTTAACCTCATCATAATCTAATTCTGAAATCACAAACAGGAAAATCACATGGAGTCTTAGCTTGGCCAGAGGAAGCTCAGTTCAGATGTTCGTTGGCTCTTTATTTAAGGGACACACACACACATCTTCTAACCTGCAAATCCCTGTACATTGTAAGCTAATTATGGAACCTTCTGGCATGATTACCAAGCTTGATCACCCAATCCCGCCAATTCCTAGAATGGACCCTGCCCTTCAGGATGCCACACCTCCTCTTCCCTAACAGTCCTTGGAAGTGTGTGACAGAACGTGATGAGGGTGGGGCAGGAAGCTGAGTCGAATATCTCAGGGAAGCTGAAACACAGATGAAATTTATAAACCTGAGGATTCAGGTCTTAGGGTTGGGCTGAGCTATGTGCAGTGGGAAGTGTTGAGTCACTGGACTTTGAATAATGACTGAGTGGCTCATCCCCCAGCACGCTACTTTCACTTACAACCAAGGGCTTTGAATCTCTGATTTCTAGACACCCTGGTCTTGCATAATATACATGTTTGATTTATATGATTCAACTATGCATGCTGGCAAATAATGACATTATAATAATGATGATGTTGGTGATCGCGATAATGAAAGGAGGAGAGAGCTAGAACACGACAATGAGCAGAGTACAGGTAACTCCACACCCCCATTTCTATGTCCCTGATGGAGTGTGGCAAGTGAGAGAGGAAACTGCTATTGTTTCAGTTAAGTCTGATTCTTACAAAATATATTCGTATTTTTTTCTGCCACATGTTCCTTGGAAGGAAACCAACAATGTGTTAAATGTGTAAGAAATAACAGTGTTTATCTTTAACTTTGTACCTTCCCGATAGGTTTTGGAGGGTGGTTTGAACATATATGATTTTAAGTGTTGACTTCAGAACCTACCATTATTAAGACCAGATTAACAGTCTTTTACAAATCCGCTGCAGACTTTTGGGGTGCCATTCATTTTTAATATTACAATTGATTGTTGTGAGCTCTGAATTGGAGCAGATAATATTATTTCTATTTTGCAGATGAGAACCCTGAAGCTCAGAGAAATAAGGAAATTGTCAACCAATTAATAATTATCACAACTATTGACAAGGATTTCATGGAAGTATCTTTCACTCCCTCTCCGACGTCCTTCTCTTGAATCTTGCTTTACAGCCCTGGAGGTTTCACCCTCCATTGAATAGATTATATTTAGGTTCGTATATTCCAGGGGCATGTTGTCCCCAGGAAAACCAGTCCATAGAGCCCATACACACTGACTTTTACTAAGTTGTCTATTGAAAGTTCTCAGTCAGAAGGCTAAGTCCTTATTTCAGAAATAAACTACATGAATTCAAAGTCAGCAAGGGTTAGTAAGAAGAAGAGCCCAAAATTGAGGCCATCTAAGAAAACTGTGGTCTTGACCTGGCTCTACCTCTGGTTAGCTTATGTAATCCTGGGAAACTCATATGCCTCAATTTCCTCACTGGCACATGGAGAAATAATGTCCCCCTGGCCTAGCTACCAAATGGGTGTAATTTTTAAATGAGATAGCATGCCCAAGACTGTTTTGCAAATGTAAGGTGTTTGATGTGAAAGATTTATGCACCTGTAAGGGACAAATTATCCTGAGCCCACTTTGGCTCATCTGGCCAGTGTCTTTCTCACTCGTGGAAGGCATCTTTTCTCACATACTCCTTCTGCAGAGTGCCATGCCCCAGCAGCAAGAAGCAATAGCTATAAGTATGCCACCACTGCCACCAGAGAGAAAAATAGAACTCCCTCCTGGAACTTACTTGCCCCTGACACAGGACCTTACTAGTCATTCATGCATTTATCCGTCTGTTCCTCATGTATTTAATGAAAACCTTTTCCGTAAAGAACTAGTATACGGAATTGAAAAACAAAGTTTCTGCTTCAAAAGTTATGATCCAGCAGGAGAGTATGCATGTAAATAAGCTACTTAAAAATGAGTTACTATGTGTGTCTATGGGTGGATGTAGGTGTGGGTGTGGGTGCATACATTTCTTAAGGACAAGCCTTGATGACCTGATAGGACATAGCTAATCAGACTGGCAAGGCTTTCTAGAGAAGGCCACCTTTCCATGGAATCTTCAGGGGAAACAGAATAGTCCAGAAGAGAAATGAGTCCCAGTAGAAAATAATTCCTGCTGCCTTTTCACAAGTAGTGATGAGGCCTGAGCAGTAGATTGGAGTTTTCTGTGCACTATGCTCTTCAATCCCCACAAGCTTCCTGGTAAGTAGGTATTGTATCCACTGTTTACAGGAACAAGAACAGAAGCACATTCAGGTAAAATAACTTTACTGGATTACTCAGCTGGTGAATGGCTGAGATTTGTAACCAGGTTTTTGTGAAGTCCAAGGGCATGGTATTAACTACTGTTATTCGAAACTCTCAAGAGGAGACTCTAATAGTGTCTTGTCTAGAATCACACAGTTAGAAAGTGGTTAAGCTGGAAATCACACCCAGTTCTGTCTGGTTTCAAATCTTGTTCCTTAATCTTTCTGCTGTTCTGGAAACACATGTGCAAATTCTAGAATTTGAGAACAATCCTTTTTGGAGAAGAGAATCATTCTGTTAGTTTGCTATGGTTGCCATGAAAAAGTACCACAGACTAGGTAGCTTAAACAACAGAAATGTATTGCTTCACAGTTTCAGAAGCCAGAAGTTCAAGGTGTCAATAGGGTTGGATCATTCTGAGGGGCATGAGGGAAAATCAGTTCCTTGCCGCTCTACCTTATGATGGTTTGCTGACAATGTTTGGTGTACCTTAGCTTGCAAGTGGCATCACCCAGATCTCTGCCTTCATCTTCACATGGTATTCTCCTTGAGTGGGTGTCTCTGTGTCTAAATTTCCCAATGTGACGCCATCCTCTTGGGTTGGGGGACTAGTGTACTTCAGTTTGACCTCATCTCAACTAAATAGCTCTGCAACGACCCTGTTTCCAAATACAGCCAAATTCTGAGGCACTGGGTATTAGGACATCAACATATGAATTTGGGGGACACAATTCGACCTCTACCGCTCACCATTCATTGTTGAGTTATCCAATTCATATGGAGAAGTTGCAGGAAATTCAGGCTGAGAGACAAATGGGGGGTGTTGGTTCTGTACATGACGGCAAACAAAATTTTCTCTCTGCAAAGAGAAGAATCAGACTGCAAGTCCTGGGCTGCTGCTGCTTCCATGAAAGTAGGAGTGCTGCCCTTAAGCACAGAACAGCCTTGTTTACTCCCTTCCACAGCATCCACGAGAACACAAGCAGGAGAACTTGACTGGCAGCGACTATGCATAATTGACTAAGCAAGGATCTGGCTGCTGGCTTGCTCTCCCTCTGCATAGAGGATCCTCGCAGGGGCGCTGTTCCAGGAGGACGCCTGCCAGGCCCAGCCCTGGGCCACCTGTGTATCTTGAATCATTCATTAGCAGGTGTCCTCATCTCAACTTGCAAAACAGAAGTGTCTTAAGCAAGTAAGAACTCTCTCTGGAGAAGTGACATGGTGCCTACAGTAAAGATGTGTGTGAGACAGACAACGTCAGGTTCAGGCTTTGGGGCAAAGAGAATTAATGAGCTTCAGCAGGAGTGACACCCTGGCTTTCTATTGTCAGGACATCACCCTGTATTACCCCTCATCTTCTGTCTCCCACAGAAGGCCTCGCTTGCAAGCTGGATTTGAGTCACTATCATTATCCTCAGAACAGACTTTCTCACAGTTCTTTTTTGCAGACGGTTACATACCAGGGTTAATTTTAGATATCACCAACTTGGAGTTTATTTTGGGTTCTAGAAGTTTACATTTAGTTCTCCTAAAACGCACAACCTTCAGGAGTATGTGGGCTGGTATGTGTGTGTGTGTGTGTGTGTGTGTGTGAAACTCATCAACTTTCTTTAATAACTCTGAATATGAGTTATTCCAGAATATTTTCAATGGATTGCTAATTTTGTGCCAAAATGAAGATGAAATTTTAAAGCAAAAGAACTTACAGATGAATTGCAGAACTCTTTTGCTTTTCACCACATTCTTTCTGCTTGTGACTTTTCAATTGTGATTTTTTTTTACCACATATATACATTATATTATGTGTGTGTATGTGTGTGTGTATGTGTATATATATGTATATATTTGGCCACATTTTAATTTCTAAAGCTTCATTTCTGGTCATCATAAGAAACAGCATTGATTGAGCGTGCTATGTCCTAGTCTTCCTAACCATTTTGTAGGTTAGCTCAGTTTCTTAGAAATCAGATGCTCAGATAGATGAGTGAACTTGCCGCAGGCTGTGTAGCAAGAGAGTGGTGGAGGGACATTGAGATCGTGCTTCTTTGTTTCAAGGCTTATACTGTTTCCATTACCCACTGTTTCCTCAGGGGCTCTGTGGGTAGGTGCAGTTTGCAGTAGGTAATCCCTGATAGGGGCTCCCAAGTGACCCTGGTGTGCCATAGTGTGAAGTTGAATGAACCTAGTTGATGGGTAGGATCTTCAGGGCAGTGGGGAAGGTTAAAATACAGACTCCTCAGCCCTGCTCAACCAAATCATAATCTTTGGGGGAAAGACCAGGGAATGCAAACTTTCTGAACACACCCCACGAGATTGTGATTATTGGCCAAAGATGTGATACACAGATGCAGCAGGGCAATCATTAGACTTGCGTTTCGTGAGTGCCTGGGTTTTTCTTCTGGCTCTGGCTCTGTCATTAGCTGCTTTTGTTTTGTTTTTAGTAAGGCGGTTAATCTCTCTGGGTCTTAAGTCTGCATTTGTAAAATAAGGACAAAAATCATTTCATTGTGAGGATAACATGATGTCAAATGTCTGAAAGCACTTCACACCCTATAATAAAGTATAAATGACAGCTATTAGTATTCCTGAAAAGTCAGACTTAGGGTGAACTTTTGCTTATTGAATCACATTTTTTCCCCCAATAAGTTCCACCATTTCAATGAAGTGTTCAAAAGGGGGGAAAATCTTGGCTTCAACATAGAATAAGAATAACATTTAAGGATGGCTTAATACTGGATTTGTAAAGGATTTATTTGTTATGGTTCCATGGTTTATGTGCTTGCCATTTTCCCTCAATACTTTAGCAAAGAATTAATCACATTCAAAATCAATCCACTTGCACTTTGCACATATTTTAAATATCCATCAAAACAAATAGAACCAAGTCAACAAATATTTTTCTTAACACTGCTACCTACCACAGTTTCATCAGCTATAGTCACATTTAACCTTCAAACAGGAGGCCCAGGGTCTCCTAATTCCTGAGTCAATCTTGGCAAAGCCTGACGTTATAGTGGGAACCTTGGCTAGATGGGATCTGGAATTGATTATCTGTCCAAATCTGGAGATGTGATATTAATTTTCACGGTATGACTCCAAATGCACAGGAGTAAGCTTCCCTGCCTACTTTCTGAGCCCACCTCCCCACGGGCCTCCAAATGTACTTTGTCTCTTGGGTTTCTTGATTTATCTTTAAAATTTTGCCTGAATATAAATTTCTTGAGTATGGCTCAGACCTCCAATCTACCTCTCATCACCCCGTTTCTCTAAAGCACCACACCGCTTCTTTAACCCCGGGCATCCCCTTGAGTGAAATCCTTTTCCAAATCAGACAGGCCACCTTTAATAAGAACCAGCCTAATCTCAAAGACCAGACTTCTCAGACACTCTCTCTTCCCAAATCCTTCTGGACTACATTGTGCCCCGGGTCCCATCTCTTCTCATTTGCTCAAGTTCATGGCTTCATCAATTCTTCCCTCTCCTATGTCACCACTGTTTTTCTTCTCTATTAGAACATTCACATCAACATACCAGTGTGCAGTATTATCATAAAACAGCAGGGCAAAATCTTTGATTTCCTAGGCCTTCTGGCTACAGTCCCATTTTACCGTGTTTGTTTACAGTAAGATGTTTAAAAAGTATTTTCTTTATTCACTCTTTATGTTCACTTCTCCTTTTTTCTTGAACCTATTATCCTACCGAGTCACAAAATATTCTTGTTATTCTCTATCCAGTGCCCTCTCTGTTACTAAGTCCAGTGGCTATTAGCCAGTCCTCTCCTTGTGTGCCCTGTCAGTGGCATAGCACAGTGATTCATCTCACCTTAAACTATTTCTTTATTTAGTTCTCAAGATACCACTATCCATACTATATTAATGCACAATTGCGCCAGCACCATTTGTTGAAAAACTAACAATTCACAAAGTTGTCTTACATTTATTGAAAATAAATTGACCGTATATAAGCAGATCCATTTCAATTCCATTAATCATATGTCTATCCTTTAACCCAGAGCTCAGCAAAATCTGGCCAATTGCCCCTTCTTATGTGATCCATAAATTAAGAATTTTTTACATTTTTAAATGATTAAAAAATCAAAAGAAGAACAATATTTCATGACACTTGAAAATTATAGGAAATTCAAATTTTAGTTTCCATAAAGTTTTATTGGAACATAGCCATGCTCATTTGTGCATATGTTGCTTATGGCTGTTTTCACACTAAATGACACAGCAGGTGTGACAGAGAACCTATGGCCCACAGAGCCTGACATATTTACTCTCTGGTGTGTAAATAAAACATTTGCCAACCCCTGTTTTAACTCATAGGACACAGTCTTGATTACTGTAACATTACAGAAAGTTTTGAAATCAGGGAGAGTGAGTCCTCCAACTTTCTTCATTATTAAATTGTTTTGATTATTTTAGTTACTTTAATTTTTCATATAAATTTTAAAATTAGTTTGTCAGTTGTGAAAAGATAGCTTTTGTGATACTGATTTGATTGTATTTGAACTGTAGATCAATTTGGATAGAATTGACATCTGAACAATATTGAGTCTTTCAACTCATAATCAAGGTATATTTTTCTATTTTTTTAGATATACTTTGGTTACTTTCATCAACATTTGTAGTTCTCAGCATGTAACTCTTACATATATTTTGATATGCTTTTACCTAATAAAGAACTTATGCTTAGAAGCTATTGTAAATAGTACTGTTTTATAAATTTCTCTTTCCATTTGTTCACTGGTAGTATAGAGAAAGGCAATTGATTTTTCTATATTAATGTTGTATCCTATGACCTTACTAAAATCATTTACTACTTCCAATAGGTTTCCTTAGATTCTTTGGGATTTTTTTTCTTTTTATATAGACAACCATCTTGTCTGCAAAGAGAAAGAGGTTTATTTATACCTTTCCAATTGTCATCGCTTTTATTTTCTTTTTTTGAATGGTTGCATTTGGTAAAAACACTAGTAGGATGTTAAATAGGAACTGAGAAAGCAGATGTCCTTGCCTTGTTTCAGGCTTAGGAAGAAAGCGTTCAGTCTTTTACCGTTTAGAATGATGTTAGCTGGAGGGCTTTTGTAGGTACTCCATCAGATTGACAAAGTTTGCCTTAATATCTAGTTTGCTGGAGGTTTTTAACATAAACGCATGTTGAATGTTATGAAATTCTTTGCATTTCTTGAGACAATCATATTTTTTATATTTAGCCAATTAATATGGCAAATGACATTAATTGATTGTCAAGTGTTGAACCAAACTTACATTTCTGAGGAAAACGAACTCAGTCATAATATATTATTCTTTGTTTATATTGCTGGATTTGATTTGGTAGCATTTTGTTGAGGGATTTTGCATCTATATTATGAGGGACAGTGGCCTTTTTCAGTCAGGGTTCTTTAAAGAAACACAACTATTTTAATTTAGGATCTTTAAAATGGAGAATATCCCTTCAATAATTAGAAGAGACACAAGACTGAAATAAATAATTTATTAGTTATAGACCCCAGGGGTCCATGGCACACTCAGGGGTTACAGGGAGGTCAGGGAGCATGTGCAGGAGTGGGGCTGGCTTGTAGGACAAAGCTTTTGTTGGGATTCAGGACATTACCTGAGCAGATTTTTCAGGGGGAGTTCTAACTGATGAGTTAAAAGTAAGCATGTACAAGTTCCAGGGGGTCACACAGTGACTGAGAGGTGGTCACTGTGGCATATCTAGAAAGGCCATGCAGGGTGTGAGGCTTAGTGGGGCCATTCACATAGGCTGTATAGGGAAGTGGTGACCAGCAGGCAGTTGTATAAGACAGATATCTGGACTGACCTCAGTGAGGAACTGGGAGGAAATACAGAACTAAAAATTGTGTCTCTGGTGACTAAACCCTGCTTCTGGTATAAGAAAGTTAAACTTATATTCAAAATTCATGCCGAGGCAACATAAAATTATCAAAATTCGTTACAAGAACCAGTATGATATAGGTGGATAGACAGATAGATCAGATTTATTATAGGAGTTGACTCTTACTGGCCAAGACATCCCACCATATGCCTTCTCAAGCTGAAGAACTAGGTAGCCTGGTTTCCATAACTCATTCCAAGGCTGAAGGTTTGAGAACCCCCTGAGAGAGGAGGGCACAGGCACTCCAAAGCCTGAGTGCAGGAAAAGATGGATGCCCCAGCTCAAGAAAAGAGAGAAGATTCACCCTTCCTCTGCTTTTGTTTCTATTTAGGTCCACATGGGATTGGATGGTGTCCACTCACATTGATGAGGCCAGATATCCTTTAATCAGTCTACTGATTCAAATGCCAATCTCTTCCAGAATGCCTTCACCAACACCCAAGAAATAATGTTTTTCCAGCTATCTGGGCATTCATTAGCCCAGTCAAGTTGACACATAAAATTAACTGTCACCATGTCCTGTAATTTTTTTTTTCATTGAAAATATCTTTGTCTGGTTTTGGTTATAGGGTAGTGATGGCCTTATTAAGTTTACTCATCTAGTTTCAGGATGAATTTGAATAGAAGTAATATTTATTCCTTAAATGTTTTGTAGATTTGTCATTCAAGCCACTTGGGAAATGGGAACAACAACAAAAAAAATTAAAAAAAAAGAAAGAAAGAAAAAAAGAAAAGAAAAGAGAAGAAGAGAAAAAAAGTGAGTCTACTTGCCACAGAGCTGAAGTCAAAATAACTTCAGAATTGGAAACTCTGCATAATGGGTACATATATCAAAACGTCACGTTGTACACCATAAGTATATAAAATTTTTGGTTGTCAATTTAAATAAATAAATAAATAAATGCCAAAGAAAAGAGAGAAAATGTTTACCTTGATTGGCCTGTCATAGTGTTTTTGCCCAACTTTGAAATTACTGTCATGGCAGTGAATTTACTGATTGGCTTTGGCACAGGAAACATATTCCTGCCAGTAAAGGAGCCAGCCTCACTTGAAAAACTAAATTTAGAAAAGAAATTTCCCTTGATGGAAAATAGGGCATAGTACCTAGAGGAAGGGTGAGTGGATGCTGAGTGGTACAAACAGAAGTTCCCATAAATTACCAACTTTGTATTCTCTCAAATCTGCAGAACTGGGGGCCAGTGTGTGGAATTCATAGGGAGGCAGGGAGGTCTATTCTAGTAAGTAGAAGGAACTTGATAGCAATCAGAATGCTCCAAGTATGGAATAGATTTCTTTAAAAATTGGTGAACTCTTCTTCCCTAGCAGCACTGTTATAAAAGATTGATGATTGCCTTCAGAGATGTGGTGGATTCAATCAGAGGAAAAACATGTTTTCATGTCTACTAGATTCCATTACAACCCATAATTTCTACAATTCTGTACTTCAAAGGTATCCCAAGTCAATATAAGATTACTCTATAAAGGAATTATCTGGTCAAAATTTTTGTAGATATTCAGAGACAGGCTATTTTAGAGCATTTTGGGTGGAGAATGATTTTGGAAATATGATCCAGTCTGGGTTTGGGAGTTACTGTAGACTTTGTAAGTAGAAACAAATGGGGCATAAGGAAGGAGCATTAAACATGTATCAATAGGTGACCAGAAATTGTCCAGTACTTAACACAAAACTTGACATTTGGGGAAAATAAATAAAACCAATTGGCTAAGAATGGTAGCTTTATATATGAACCAAATTATTGAGAGGAGAAATATTTTGATACTAAATTGGAGAAGGCCTTGAATGGCATACTAATTGATTTCTTCAAATGTTTCAGTTCTCCATGGGGAAAGATGAAGGAAGGTAGATGGAAGGAAATGGTATTTTCTAGGAAATAGTTTGGCTGTCCCATATGTGTCCAAGTATTTCTTAACGCGTTGGTCCAGCGCTATTTTGTGTTCATTGTATTTAAGTTTCTGAAACAACTATTACCTCTGCAGTAATACCCAAGACATTTTGAAACAAGTAGTATCTTTTTTTGCTTTTTTTTTTTAATTTGTTTTTGAGGCAGGGTCTCACTCTGTCGCCTGGGCTAGAGTGCAGTGTTATCATCACAGCTCACTGCAACCTCAAACATCTGGGCTAACGTGACCCTCCTGCCTCAGCCTCTCCAGGAGCTTGGACTGCAGGTGCATGGCATATTCTACTTTTAAAGTCTACACATATCTAGCATCCACATTTATTTTGGTTTTTAGTTCTTTTTCATTCTTAAAACCATCTTTGAAATTTTTGTTTGTTTGTTGTTTGTTGTTCTTCTCTGGTAATTAAATGATGGGAAAAAATTCTGTGGGGATGTGGTATCTAAACTCTGAATTTCATAAACATAAAACTCTATTACTTTGTGACTCAGCAAATACGTACCACAATAATACATTAAATCAGTTACTTTTATCTTTGTTAAAAACTTTTCTTGTTTTTCCTAATGCCCACAGACATAAATGTTTTTATGCAAATTCATTAACTGAGAAGTTTAGTTTATATAGCTTTGGGTGAGTTGTCCAATTTTTTTCATAGTTTCTCCTTGGATTTTCAATAAATTTTAAATGGTGCACTTATAAAGTTAAATTGAGGTATTTGCAAAAAATATCTTAAAAGAAAAATATTGGAGTGATAATTAGGTAATTGGGTTCAATTGTGCCACTAACTAGCTAAATGACCTTGGGAAAATTTCTACCACTGTATGTGATTCGAGTTGCCTCTTCTGTGATATGAGAAAATGGATTGAAATAAACAAGAGTAGGAACTTATTTTTATGCTCAGTGTATCTCATGATCTTCACCCAGACAAGAGTTATTAAGGGGTAGAAAGCTTTGAGAAATTAAAATTAACTTTGGTTGTGTTGAATTTTAGATGTCCACTGCAGGTTTTTAGAAATTCTTCACTAAAACTCAAGAGGGAGATCTGGGTGGAATACAAAGAGAAATAATAGGACATGTTAAACGTCTTATTTCATTGTCTGCTGGGATAAAATTGGCATCAAAAAGTTTCATTGATGCTTAATATTCTTATCCTTGTGAGTGATTTTTTTTTTTAAATGTGGATGCTAAAAGATTTTTCTTTTCTTTTAAAGTCTTTTCATTATTATATTCCTTGTTATTGGCTGTAATGGGTCAAATTTACCAGGTATATGGTGTGCCCTTAATGTAGTGCCAAGTCAGTTTTTATTCTATTTCAGGAAAATTTGTAAAATTATAAGTTTGGAATTTATGTTATATTGCTTTCATTTCCTTCTGAATCAAACACCTATTAAAAATTTGTTAGATCTTCTTTGTTTATCTTGCATAACTATAATGTTTTCCTTGAGTCTTATTTATCTCTAATGTTTATTTCTTTTTGGCTTTAACATTTTCCTCATTTCTGGCTTCTGTTTTATAAGACATGATCTGTGTTTGTTTAGTCATGTGTTGCTTCCAGTTAAATATTCATTTATGAAATATTGTTTCTAAAAACTATTTCATGAGTTATGCCACTTCCCTTTTCAAGCCTTCCTTGCCTTCAGTCACAACATTTATGACCTTGTCCTACTTTTGATTAATGGTTTCTTTCAATACTTCTCTTATTTTCTCAGTTTCTTTAAATTGCTTAAAATAGCTTACAGATTTTTATCTGTTTTATAGACATGTCTTCTGGCAGAATTTTATTGTCTGTATACACTTTCTTCAGGTCTTTATATTTTTTCTTACAATTACTTCATATAGAATTCTTTTCTGTTCTTCATTTTTACATAAAATTAGTTTTTCTGTACTTTTGGAAGACAGGTGGTAGGATAGGATAGTTGTTTTAAAGTTCACTGCTCTAAAGCTCCTTCTTGTGTTGTTACCATTGTTTTATCTTGATACAATATTTTAAATGACTTTAAATTTTCTGGTAGCTATTAATACTTTCAGAAATATGCTTGAATATTCTTTCTTTTTGTCCCTATTCAGCCTGTCCTTTTCAATTTGTATTCTACTTTCGGTAGTTATTCCTCAGCAGGTGTCTTTGTCCTAGAAGAGAACTTCGGATCATTGGTTTATGGTGTTCACAGGGCTCAGACACACCAGTACCTTAGTGTAGTACCCTTACTTTGCCCATGAATTGGAGTCCATGGAACCCAATCCTAGTTTTGGTTATACACTTTCCAGTGCATACCTTTGGTGACTCAGCAAAGTGCTGCCCAAATTCCTCTTCAGACTTACCCTGCCAGCTGCTGGGAGCATTGCCAGAAGATAATTTCCAGCTGTTAGCCTCACTGTGGGGATTGCCACAGTGAAAAAATCTGACTCACTCAAGTCATAAAGCCATAGAGCCTTGTGGGATTAGCCCACACTTACTGGCTAATTAATGTGGAAATAGAATAATGTCCAGAAACTTGCCCAATCTTGGGACAATTCTGAAGATCCATTCTAGCTACAGAGATCCCCAGGAGATTTGCTGAAGCCATCTTTAGAATTGTTTTACAACTCAACATACCCTGCACAGTAGTACTTCTGCTTGCTTCCTTCTATAGGTGTTGATCCTGGCAGCTCTCCCTAAAAAAACTCTACTGTGCAAATATCCCTCTCAATGTCTTCCTCCTGTTAAATGCAAACTGTGACAATACCTGTAGTAATTTTGCAGCTCTCCTGTTTTGGAGCTTGCAGACACCCCATTTTTCTCCCTTCTACTTTCTACCACACAGATGCTGGTGTCACGAGTCTCACAACTGTTGGTGGTTTGTCCCCACAAGCTTATACTTTTGGGTTGTATGGGTATACCTACTCACCTAGTTTTATTGTATACATTGCAATTGGTTTTTCTTTTGGTATCCTAGTGCCTCCCTTTGTTTTATCTGGGGATGGAGTGAATTGGATTCTGGGGGGTTCAAAAACTATGTTGCTTCCACTGGTATTTTTTTTCCCCAGCATTATTTCTCCCTGAACAACACTTTTGTAAATATGTACATAAAGAGAAGGAGGAAAATGAGGTGGTGGCTTTAGGAAGAAGTAGTCAGAAAAGACATTGTAGGTTAAGGGATGGCCATTAACAGTATTCCTTATTCAACAGTGGATTTGGTGCTAAGGAGATATTATAGAAAGATCACTGAGTATACAATCCTAAAACCAGAGTTCAGGTCCTGGTTTTGCTAGGTGACTCATGATCCTGAGTAAACTGCTAATTCCAATTAAATGTCAGTTTCATTATCTGTAAAGTGCAAATACTAATATCATCCCTGTCCCTCCACAGGAGTATTGCAAGGCTCAGAATGCAATATTTCAATTTGAAGCTCTAAATAAACATGAAACAAGAGAAGTTTTTCATATGAAAGTCATGTACTATGTGCACAATTTAACAAATAAAACCACTGATGAAGTTGGTACAAAGCCAATAAGCCAAAAGAGACTAACTGGTGTGCATTAATTCCAGCAACATAATTTCTGAAGTATTCCAAGTGGGATGAACAAAAATAGCTTGAATTTTTCAGTTTCATCATCATGCCCTCCAAAATGTTCAAAGAAACCAAAGCGCAGTTGACTAACGCTGTTGATTTCAGAATGCAAATATATTTGTTTTGGCACAGGGAAAGAAGATGAATGAATAGCGAAAACAAAAGAGCCCATTTCTTCCTAAATCTTTCAGTGATCTCGAAACAATGAGGACTTTTTCTCCTGGGGAGACAAGGTTCCTAGGAGGAAAAATAAAAAGGAAAAATTAAAGGAAAAGGAAAATAACACAAAACTGAATAGCCTCAGGGCTCTGAGATGCACCTCATTCTCGGCTTTGTTTTATTTCTTAATTATTGTTTTTATTTCTATTTTATTCATAGTACATTTTCTGGGAAAAAACACAGCTTTTTACAATGTAGGCACTCAATCAATATTCAATATAGAGCATGTGGCTCCAAGCATTCTTGCATAGCAATTTTGCAAATTATTTTTTTAAAAAATAAGTCATTGTCGTGTAACCAAAGGCAGGATTTGGGAGAAAAATAGATAATTTTACTAAGGAATATTGGCAAAAATCATACACAAAAACCCTACAAATCATGGAATTTGGCATTATAAAACCACATATGATTTCTGGTCATTATTTGGACACACTTGAAATTGAATCACCCTATCACACAATTTAAGATGGTCAAGATTCCTATACATACTCTCACCCCTAAACATTTTTTTGATACTAGAGGTATTATTTCTACTGTAGCAGGATCTTTAACGCTTAGGACAGTAGATATAAAATAACAAGATACCAGGGATAGCTAAGATTACTATAACTGAGAGTAAGGCTTAAGGGTTGAGATGCAGAAACAACAATATCTATGGCAGTTGGAAATATTATGCCTGTATAATATAAAGGAAAAAAGTGACTCTGCCCATAAAAGTCAGAGAGAGGAGCAAGATGTCCCTGAGAGGAGCACAGAGGTAAGGCAATGTCAAAAGGACTAAGGTTTTCTTCCCTTTTCTCATTTCCAAGAATACCAAATGTGGAACATGGGTTACAGAGTAAAAGAAACAACCTAGCACGTAGAGGTGAGGACATGCTATAGAATGACTCTAACTGGGTCATAGAAAACCTTAAAAGACAGGTAGATAATCCTCAATGAGAAAGTAGAGGGAAAAGGGTCCCAAGGAAAGGAAACTCTATTTTTTTAAATTTTTATTTCAAAATTTTACGGGGGAACAAACGTTTAGGTTATATATATTGCCTTTGCACCGCCTAAATCACAGCTACAAGGGTGCCCATCCCAGGCAATGCGCACTGCACCCATTAGATGTACATTTACCCATCCCCTCCTCCCCCGTCCCACCTGCCTGACACCCGATGAATGTTACTTCCTCATGTGCACATAAATGTTGATCGATTAGTACCAGTTTGATAGTGAGTACATGTGGTACTTGTTTCTCCATTCTTGTGATACCTCACTTAGGAGAATGGGCTCCAGCTCCATCCAGGATAATACAAGAGGTGTTAGTTCACCATTGTTTTTTGTGGCTGAGTAATACTCCATGGTATACATATACCACATTTTGTTAATCCACTCATGTATTGATGGGCACTTGGGTTGTTTCTGCATCTTTGCAATTGTGAATTGTGCTGCTATAAACATTCAAGTGCAGATGTCTTTATTATAGAACGTCTTTTTTTCCTTTGGGTAGATGCCCAGTAGTGGGATTGCTGGATCAAATGATAGTTCTACTTTTAGTTCTTTGAGGTATCTCCATATAACTTTCCAAAGAGGTTGTACTAGTTTGCAGTCCCACCAGCAGTGTATGAGGAAAGGAAACTCTTTGACAAGAAATTAAAAAACAGAGCTTTGCTTTGATGATCTTCAGTTCAGGTGTCTAGCCTGTGACAGATGAATTGCATATCTGATACTGGTTTTTAAAAAGTCTCAAGGTAGATGTCAGAGAAACATTGTCAGTGATTGGCTAAGAATTCTGGGGGAACAAACTAGATTCCTGAAGACTGGAGGGAAACAAACATTGTTTAATTTTTGAAAAGAAAATTAAGGGTAGACACAAAGTATTAAAGGCTACTGATTTGACACAAGTATTTATCACAATGCTTATCACACAAAAAATTATTAGAAATAAAAATTTATTGAAAGATTAAATGAATTAGTAATTAGATAAAAGGCAGGAACCAATAAAAACAAGCACTGGTTCATGGAGAATGGCTCAGATCAAATGGAATTTACTATAATTTTTAACAAGTTTTTAAGGCCCAAATAGATAGATATTTTTTAACCTGGATTTAAGAGGCATTTGGAATAGATTCTTATGGTTCCATCATGTTCAAGATATGGAAATTCATATTAAATGACAGTATAATAATTTAATTCATAGGAAATTGCATAAATCATAAGGAAAGAATTAATGAATCAATGTCAAAATTGACAGAGGTCCATAGCAAGGCATTTGAAGGTCTTGTCTTTAACTCTTTTAATGAGACACTTATATGATTACAGGTACATAGATGGTAGTAGACGTCATGCAACAAGGGGTGTTAAGTATCCTGGGTGAAGATCCTAACAGTATCTTGCAAATTAAAGAGAGAGAGAGAAAGAGACCGAGAGAGAGAAATCTCACATCTAATTTTTCTAGAATGTAAATAAGAAACCCTGAGGTGAGGTTGGCCCCCCTCATTTTTTTGTATCTTCTCTACCTCCTTCCGCCTCCTTCAGATATGTGAGAAATACGGCACGAACGTAAGTGAAACTCATGCCTGTGTGTACTTCTCATTAATACATAAAATGTGGTATGTTTCTAGTCTGTTTTCTGGCACACACTGAGAATTTCCTTTTTTAAGGAACATAGGATAGTCCATCCTCCTTTCTTTTTTCATTTTTCTTTTCTTTTCTTTTTTTGTTTCAAAATAATTATTTTTTCAACTTTATTGAAATATAATTTACATACAAAAAGATGTACCCATTTTGAATTTACAATTCAGTGAGTTTTGACAGCTGCAAGTACTTGTGTTATCATCTACCCAACCCAGATATGGGAAATCTCTGTCACTCCCCCTCTACATTTCCTTAGTCACTCTCCCCCAACTCTGCCAAGATGCCCACTGATCTGGTTTCTATCTCTGTAGATTTGTTTTGCCAATTGTAGAGTTTCATATAAATGGAGTCACAGAGTATGTATACTGTGTGTGGCTTCTTTAATTCAGCATATTTAAAAATATATATTTATTCATGTTTTTGCATATATAGTTTGTCCTTTTATATTAATGAGCAGTATTTTATTGTGTGCATATACCACAATTTGTTTATCCATTCATCTGTTGATAGACATTTGGGCTGTTTTCCACTTTTTGGAAGCTGCTATGAACATTCACATACAAATCTTTTTGTGGACATGTTTGTATTTTTCTTGGATAAATACCTAGGAGTGAAATCTTAGGTCCTATAGTAAGTGAATGGTTTACTTGATAAAGAAAAAACTGCCAAACTGTTTTCCAAAATGCACAATTTTACACTTACCAGCACTGTATGAGAATTCTAGTTACTCTGCATCCACTGGGTATTTACTCAAAGGAAAAAAAGACATTCTATAATAAAGACATCTGCACTTGAATGTTTATAGCAGCACAATTCACAATTGCAAAGATGTGAAAACAACCCAAGTGCCCATCAATACATGAGTGGATTAACAAAATATGGTATATGTATACCATGGAGTACTACTCAGCCAGAAAAAACAATGGTGAATTAACACATCTGGTATTATCCTGGATGGAGCTAGAGCCCATTCTTCAAAGCAAAGTATCACAAGAATGGAAAAACAAGCACCACTGGTACTCACCATCAAATTGGTACTAACTGGTCAATACTGATGTGCACACATGGACATAATATTGATTAGGGGTCACGCAGGTGGGAGGGGGGTGGAGGGGATGGGAAAACTCACACCTAATGGGTGCGGGGTGCACTGTTTGGGGGATGTTCACGATTGTAGCTCTGACTTGGGCAGTGCATAGGCAACATATGTAACCAAAGTGTTTGTATCCCCATAATATTCTGAAATAAAAATAAATAAATAAATAAAACCAGAAGATACCACTACACACCTACTAGAATGATTTTTTTTTCTTTTTAAATAAACACATTTTAATTTTACATATCATATATGTTGTATAATGATCCAATCAGGATAGTTGGTATTAATATATCTATCACCTCAAGAATTTATCATTGCTTTGTGGAAAGAACATTCAAAAGCCTCTCTTTTAGCTATTTGTAATATACAATACCTTACCCTTAATCATACTCACCCTATTGTACACCAGAACATCAGAAATTATTCCTCCCATGTAATTGTAGCTTTGTACCCATTGATGAACCTCTCCCCATCCTCCTTCCCCCTCACCTGCCCAGTGTCTGGTAACTACTGTCTACTTTCTGCTTCTGTGATGTCAACTTTTATTTTCAGATTCCATCTTTGAGTGAGATCATCAGATAATTATCTTTTTGTGTCTGGCTTACTTCACTCACATGATGTCTTCCAGGTTGATCCATATTGTCACAAATGACAGAATTGCATTTTTTATGGCTGAGTAGTGTTCCATTGTGTATAGATACTATTTTTTCCTTATCCATTCACTCACTGTTGGACACTTAGGTTGATTCCATATCCTGCCCACTGTATATAGTGCTGCAATGAACATGGGGGTGCAGACATCTATTCAACATACTGATTTCATTGTGGATATACACCAAGTAGTGGGATAGTTAGATCATACAGTAGTTCTGTTTTTAACTTTTTGAGGAACCTCCATAATGTTTTCCATAATAGCTATATTAGGTTACAATCCCACCAAGAGTGTGTAAATTTGCCCTTTTCTCCACACCCTTGCCAACACTTGTTTTCTTTTGTCTTTTTTGTAATAACCATTCTAGCTGGAGTGAGGTGGTAACATATGCATTGCCCTGATAATTAGATGTTGAGCATTTTTTCATATACCTGTTGGTCATCCGTATGCCCTCTTTTGAAAAATGTCTATTAAGGTCTTTTACCTATTTTTTATCAGGTTTTTGTTTGTTTGTTTGTTTGTTTTTTGATGTTGAGTTGTTTAAGTTCCCTTTATATTCTGGATATTAACCCCTTGTCAGATGTATAGTTTGCAAATATTTTTTTTTTCCATTCTGTAGGTTCACTTCACTCTGTTAATTGTGTCCTTTGCTGTGCAAAAGCTTTCTGGTTTAATGTAATTCCATTTGTGTAATTTTGTTTTTATTGCCTATGCTTTTTAGGCCGAATTTTAAAGGTTCTTGCCCAATACAGTGTTGTGAAGCTTTCCCCCTATGTTTTTTTCTTAGTATTTCATAATTTCAAGTTTTATCTTTAAGTCCTTAATTCATGTTGATTGATGTGTGTGTGTATATGGTGAGAGGCAGGGGTCTAGTCTCATTCTTCTGCATGTGGATATCCAATTTTCCCAGCACCATTTATTGGAAAAACTGTCTTTTCATGTGTGTGTGTTTTTGGCAAAAAATCAGTTGGCTGTAGGTGCATGAATTTGTTCTTGGCTGTCTATTTTATTCTATTGGTCTGTGTGTCCATCTTTATGCCACTGACATGCTGTTTTGTTTACTATAACTTTGCACTATATTTTGAAGTCAGGTGGTATGATGCTTCCAGCTTTGTTTTTGCTCAGGATTGTTTTGTCTATTTGGGGTCTTTTGTGTTTCCAAATTAATTTAGGGCTGGTTTTCTTATTTCTGTGAAAAATGACATTGATATTTTGATAGGAATTGCATTATTCTGTAGATTGTTTTGGGTAATAAGGTAATTTTAGCAATATTGATTCTTTCAGTCCATGAACACAGCATGACTTTCCATTTATTTGTGTCCCCCTCAATTTCAATCATCAGTGTTTTATAGTTTTCAGTGTAGAGAGCTTTTACCTCATTGGTTAAGTTTATTCCTAAATGTCTTAATTTTTGTAGCTATTGTAAGTGGAATTGTCTCCTTGATTTTTTTCACATAGTTCACTATAGCATATAGAAATACTACTGATTTTTGTGTGTTGATTTCATATTGTGCAACTTTGCTGAATTTGTTTATTATTTCTAACAGTTTTTGGGTGGAGTCTTTAAGTTTTTCTGTATATATAATCATTTCATCTGCAAACATGGAGAATTTGACTGCCTCCTTTTTAGTTTAGATGTCCTTTTCTCCTTCTCTTGCCTAATTGCTCTGGCTGGGACTTTTTCATTACTTTGTTGAATAAAAGTGGTACAAGTGGACATCCTTGTCTTGTTCCTGATCTTATAGGAAAAGCTTTCAGCTTTTTCCTGTTCAGTATGATGTTAGCTTTGAGATTGTCATACATGGTCCTTATTGTGTTGAAGTACATACCTTCTATACATAATTTTTGAAAGTTTTAATCATGATGGGATGTTGAATTTTGGCTATTGCCTTTTCTGCATCTACGGAAATGATCGTATGGTTTTGTCTTTCTTTCTGCTAATGTGGTGTATTACATTTTGTGATTTGCATATGTTGAACCATCCTTGCATCCCTGGTGCATCCTTGCATCCTTGAATCCTACTTGATCATGGTGAATGAGCTTTTTAATGTGCTGTGGAATTCAGTTTGCTAGTATCTTGCTGAGAATTTGCATCTACATAGTAAGGATATAGGCCCACAGTTTTCATTTTTTGTGTCCTTGTTCAGTTTTGGAGGCAGCATAAAGCCGACCTTGTAAAATGAATCTGGAAGTATTCCCTTCCTTCTCTTCAGTTTTGTGGAATAGTTTGAGAGGAATTGGTGTTAGTTATTTAAATGTTTGGTAGAAATCAGCAGTGAAGCCTTCAGGTCTTGTGCTTTTCTTTGATAAAAGACTTTTTACTACTTATTCAATTTCCTCATTTGTTATTGGCGTGCTCAGACTTTTTATTTCTTTATAATTTAATCTTGGTAGATTTTATTTGGCCAGGAATGTATTCATGGCTTTTATGATATCAAATTTGTTGGTACATAGTTGTACATAATTGTCTCACAATCCTTTGTATTTCTGTGGTATAGTCATAATGTCTTCTTTTTCATTTCTGATTTTATTTACTTGAATCTCCTTTTTTTGTTGTTATTATGGCTAATGGTTTGGCTGTTTTGTTTATCTTTTCAAAAAACTAACTTTTTTATTTCATTGATCTTCTGAAATTTTTTTAATTTCAATTTTTTAAATTTCTGCTCTGAGCTTTATTATTTCCTTCCTTCTAGTCATTTTAGGTTTAGTTTGTTCTTATTTTTCCAGTTCCTTATGTGGCATTGTTAGATTATTTATTAAATTGTTTTTTCTCTTTGGTGTAGTTGTTTATTGCTATAAACTTTCTTCTTTGAATTACTTTTGCTTTGGCTCATAGGTTTTGGAATGATGTATTTCCATTCTCTCTTGTCTCAAGACATTTTTTAAATTTCTCCTTTAATTTTTTCACTGATCCATTGGTTATTTAGGAGCATGTTGTTTAATTCCCAGGTATTTGTAAAGGTTCCAAAGTTTTTCTTGTTGTAGTTTTCTAGTTTTATACCATTGAGGTCAGAAAAGACACTTTATGTGATCTTTAACTAATTAAATTTGTTAAGACTGCTTTTATGATTTAGCATATAATCTATCCTAAAGAATGTTGTATGTGCAGTTAAAAATATGTATTCTACATCTGTTTCATGGACGGTTCTCTAAATATCTATTAGGACTGTTTGGTCTATGGTGCAGTTTAAGTCAGATGTTTCTTTGTTGATTTTCTGTGTAGATGATCTGTCCATTGTGGAAAGTGGGGTGTTGAAGCCCCCTACTATTACTATATTATAGTCTATTTCTCCTTTTAAATCTAATAATATTTGCTTTATATATTTGTGTGCTCCAGTGTTTGGTGAATATATACTTACAATTATTATATTCTCTTGTTGAATTGATCCTTTTAACATTATTTAATGACTTTGTTTCTTTATACATCTTTTAACACTGTTTATTTTATCTGGTATAAGTACAGCTACTCCTGCTTGCTTTTGGTTTCTGTTTGCATGGAGTATTTTTTTTCCATCTCTTAACTTTCACTCTATGTTTGTCTTTAATGTTGAGGTGAGTCTCTTGTAGACAGCATATAATATAATCTTGTTGTTTTTAATTCATTTATTCACTCTATCTCTTTTAATTAGAAAATTTTACTATTTACATTTAAGTTTATTGTTGATAGGTAAGAAAATATTCCTGTCATTTTGTTGATTGTTTACAGGTTGTTTGTAAAGTTTTTGTTCCTTTCCTACTCTCTTATTGCTCACCTCTGTGGTTTGGTGGTTTTCTTTGTGCTGAGGGAGAAGCTTTGTTTCTCCCTCATTTGTGCATCAGTTGTCATTTCTTTCTTTATGGTGACTTATCATGGGGGCAATAAAAATTGTCTTATAGTTATAACAGACTATTTTAAACCTATAACAACTTAGCTTTGGTTGCATAAAAATACTTTATAATTTTTCTTCTCCCCCACAATTTATATTTGTGTTGTCTTAATTTACATCTCTGTCTATTGTGTATTCCTTAGCCACTAATAGTTGCTTTTATTGTTTCTGACCATTTTAACTTTAAATCTTTGTATGAGAGGACTAAAAGATTTACATAGCACCATTATAGCACTGAAGTATTCTGAGTTTGATTTGTGAATTTACTTCTCCTGGTGAGTTTTATAATTTCACATGTTTTCCTGATAGTAAACCTCACCTCTTTTTTTTCCCCAGTGGTAGAACTCCCTTAAACTTTTCTTGTGAGCCAGTCTAGTAGTGATGAATTCCATCAGATTTTGCTTATCTGAGAAGGTCTTTATTTCTCTTTCACTTCTGAAGGACAGCTTTGCTGAACATAGTATTCTTAATTGACAGGCTGACAGTTTCCCCCCACCCCCAGCACTTCTAATTCATCATTCCATTCTCTGCTGGCTTGTATGATTTCTGTTGAGAAGTCTGCTGATAGTCTATGGGGATTTCCTTATATGTGACTTGAGGATTTTCTCTTGCAGCTTTTAGAATTCTCTCTTTGACTTTGACTTTTGACATTTTTCTCTTTTTTATTTCAAAATATTAAGGGTGTACAAATGTTTTTGTTACATGAATAGCATTTATAATGCTTAAGTCAGGGCTATCAGTGTGCCCATCACCTAAATAGTGTTTATTGTACCTATTAGGTAGGTTTTCACCCCTCCCCATCTTCCCTCTCCTTCCGTCTTGATTTCCAATGACTTTTACTTCTCTCTGTGCCCACGTGTGCCCATCAATCAGTTCCAAATTATTAAAGAGTAGATGTGGTGTTTGTTTTTCCATTCCTGAGATACTTCACTTAGGATAATGGTCTCCAATTCCATCCAATTGCTGCAAAAGACATTAATTCATTCTTTTCTATGGATGAGTAGTATTCTATGGTATATATAGAGCACATTTTGTTAATCCACTCATGAATTGATGAGCACTTAGGTTGACTCCACATCTTTGCAATTGTTCCTGCAATAAACATTTGAGTACAGCCTTCAAGAGGAAGTTTTTGGGTTTTTATCTGTTTGGGTATCATTGAGCTACTTGGACTGGCTGTTTATATCTCTCCCAAGACTTAGGCAGTTTCCAGCTATTATTACATTAAAATAGATTTTCTGTGCCTTTATCTCTCACTTCTCCCTCTGAAAATCCTATAATGTGAATATTCACTTGATGGTGTCCCACCAGTCCCAGAGGTTTTTTCATTCTCTTTTATTCCTATTTCTTTTTTACCCTCTGACTGGGTTATTTCAAAGACCTGCCTCCAAGTTCAGAATTCTTTGTTCTTTTGCTTGACCTAATCTGTTGTTAAAGCTCTCAGTTGTATTTTTTATTTCATTTATTGAATTCTTCAGCTCCATGATTTCTATTTGATTCTTTTAAAAAAAATAATGTCTATCTCTTTGTTGAATTTCTCATTCAAATCCTGAATTGTTTCCCCAATTTTATTGGTTTTTTGTCTGTGTTTTCTTATATCTCACTGAGTTTCCATAAGATTATTATTTTGAATTCACTTTGAGGCATCTTGTAAATATTCTTTTCTTTGGAGTCTGCTAATGGAGACTTATTGTATTCCTTTGGGGGATGCCATTTTTGGAGTAGCTTTTGTAGGTGGGTACTAGAAGGTCTGCTGGGTATGGTGCATTGGCTTTAGTTTTGGGTAGGCTTAGTACCACGGTCTCCATAAGGTTTCTTTAGCTATAATCATAATCAGCAATGTCTGCAATTTCCTCAGTTTTCTAGGCCGCAGAAGGTTTTGAAAGCAGTGGCATGGTTTTGTTGGGGGTGGGGGTGGTAGGCTGGTTGTTTTGCCTGGTGTTTGTTGTCACGGAAGGCCAACAGGCTGTCTGGTGGGCTCTCTGCAGAGTGGGGCCACCGCTGGGCTGACTGTCAGGCTAGTTGTACATGTGCATGGTAGGCTGGCTGGCTGTTAGCAGCCTCTCTGGGATAGTGGGGCAGGTATAGTATGATGGCTGACTGTTCAGCAGCTTCCCTGCTATGTAGGTTCACTTATTCCCTGGGAGCAGGGGGTGCTGTGTGGGTTCAGATGCCAGGATCTCAATCACTCTCTTGGGCCTAGGCTGTGGGCAGCTGAGGTTGTGGTGTTGCAGCATCCATGTCAATGTGGTGGAATGATGGTGGGGACTCAGGGGCAGAGTCAGTAGCTCCTGGTCCCAGAACTGGACACACTCTAGCAGATGATCCAGTTCAAGATGCCATCCTGCCATAGAAGCTTAGGTTGTAGGGGTTAGGAGACTCAACGTGGGTTCCTTATCTGAGGTGATGCAGCTGTGCAAACTTCTGGCTACTCTCCAAACTGGGTGCGGGGCCTGAGAGGATTGGAGGATTCTCCTGTAGCAAGGACTGTTGGTGTCTGTGGGGGCAATGGAGAGATTGCCTGGGATCTCCAGTTTACATTTTCCCCATTAGAAGGAGTTCCCGCTGACTCCCAGCTGATCTTGGAAGGGGGAACAGTGAGGCAGAGTTAGATGTCTTGTTCCCCCCCTCTAGTGCTATCCTGGGGTTTCTTCTTCCACAGGGATTTTACCACTTCCCTGGTGCTCTTCTGTGCACTTCCTCAGCCACCCTAGTCAAAATATCCATCTTTATTCATTGTTTCTGTCCTGCTTTGTGGAGGGGATGAGTGGCAGGCTACTTTAGCCAGCCGTTTTACTGATGGTACTCTTCCTTCTCTTTTAACTGAAAGTTGGAGTTAAGTTTAAAAAGTCAGCCATTTGCTTTATTTTCTCTGGCTACACCTTCTTTTTTGAAATTTTAAAATTCGATTTTAACATACCAATCAGAAATGTTCCATCCCAAGACTGCCATCCTAAAATATTGATTTCCTCTTGCACCATTTAGTATTATATCGTATCTCTTCATTTTGTCCATGTATTGACTCATTCTTTCACAGACTCATTTAACATCAACCAAGTATCACCTTTGTGCTGGAAGAAGAGAAATCTATAAGGTAGATAATGTCCTTCAAAAAATCATAACTGACAAGGATGAAATCTCAAAAAGATTAATAGATAATTACATTATAAAATGATGAGATCAATCATAGAAGTAAACACAGGGAGTTACGGGGAAAAGGAAGACAGAGTAGGGGGCTCTGGGAGAAAAGTCACAGATGGAGCAGTACAAATTTCTGATAAATGTTAGAATTCAGTCCTGAACTTAAAAAACTAAAAATTAGAGAGAGGTAGAGAGAAGGATTTTATGGGTGTATACAAAAGTATCTTATTCTCTTGGAGCCGTAAGGGAACAGTCCCACTTTTGTTCCTCTCTCATAAAGCACTGAGCTTGCAGGCAGCAGACACAAAGTCTTGGCCAGCACTCTCTCTAGTGGTGAACCTGTGAACTGCCCCTCTGTACTTTTCTAAGTTGCAAGAAAAGGAGTAAGATGTACATGAAGGCATCCAGTACACAAACAAGTATTTGACAGTTGTTTGTTCAACCTGGTGAAGAGCAAATACATCAACATCATAGAGAGATATATCCAAGTAAGCAATTCCAACAAAGGAAAAACAGTATCCATGAGATCCCACTTAGGAGGAAAAAGTGGCTCAAACAAGAAAACAAACCGGCAAAGATATTCAGACGAGAAATCCACAAAAAGCAATGGTCTGGAACAGGAGAGCTTTAAATTTGATTTCTCACTAATTTACTAGGTGTGGATACTGACATGTCACTTTAGCAATCTGTACCTTAGTTTTCTCAACTGATGTATTTGGGTTGCATGGGACAGTTTTGTTTTATACCAGTTGTCCCATGTAATTATTACTAACATCTTATTTTACTCTCTAAAGTGTCCCATTTGGGTGATAAATGATGTGGTCACCTAGTTATGTGATCTAAGGGTAGTTTTCTTATACTTCTGTGGGGAGAATTAATTAAGCATGGGGCAATAGAGGTGCAGCCAGGAGTCAGGTGCTTAGTACTCAGTGTGTTTTGAAACTAAGACTGTCTCTTAGGGGATAATCTCACCCGTGACTCTGTGTAACGTCTCTCTGCATCTTCAATATGTCATGTTAAGGTCAGAGAATAGGGAGACTCTGAGCTATGGTTCTTCTCATAAAATTAACAAAGTTAACTTTATGCAGAAAGTGAGAAAGCCCTTCTGAGTCACACATTTCTCTGCATCTTCTGGCCTCTTGAAATCCTTAAAAGCATTTAAAATCTTTCACAAATAATTGGAAAACATTGACTTTCCACTAAAATATAAAAAGGCGTGGGAAAGGAAATTAAAAAAGGAAAACGAACCCTCTGTATTTTGGGTTTGGGTTAAGCTGGGCTTCCCCACAGCCACATATTTGATTCCTCTAAAAACACAAATATGAAACAACCTTAACATTGAGTAGCTAGTGACTGGAGGAGTAATTACAGAGCATCCATACAACAGGACACACTGCAGTCACTAAAAATGATGGCATAGAGCTATATTTATTGATATGGAAAATAGCTCCTAGCATATTATCAAGTGAAAAAAGCCATTACTGAGAAGCAGGTGCAATATTATTGTAAATTTACATAAAATTATATAATATGTAGTTGTATGTGTTTATATGGATTAGAAATGTCTGAAATGTTTATCGAAATATCAATAGTTATTATCTCTGGGTGGGGTGATTGTACAAGATGTTTATTTCCTTTCTATTTTTTTAAACAATTAATATATTTATTCTTAAAAAATATAAAAAGTATGATTTACATGAAATTACAAGAGGATTTTATCTTAAACTATAATTCACTGGTTGGAATACCCCTGTGCAGACTAGGCATTGATGTAAAATAGCTAAATAGCCAGAACTTAAACACAACTAGAGCTCTTTCTTCCATCAGAATCTGAGCTTTCTTGTAGTGCCAGTTCTTATAACCACCTCTACCTCTACCAAGGAGAAATAGCAGACCCTAATTGCTAACACCTTCCTGTGGTTGCCAGTCTCAAAGATGGTCCCAAATGGCCCCTAACCCCTGGTAGTCAATATCTTTGTATAAACCTGTCCCACTTAGTGTAGGCTGGACTTGGTGACTCACTTCTATGATTGGAGTCAGGCAGAAGAGATGCATGTAAAGCAGAGACTAGGTCATAAAAAGCGTTGTGACATCACCCTGTCTTTCTCTATCACTCACTTTGGAGGAAGCTAATTGCCAGCCATATCACAAAAGCACTTAGGCAGGCTAAGAAGAGGCCTACGTGGGGAGGAATTGTGGTCTCCAGCCAACAGCCGGGGAGCACCTGAGTTCTGCGAACAATTCAGATGTCTGCAGCCCCAGACAACAGCTTGATCTCAATCTTATGAGAGACCCTAAGCCAAAAGTCCCCAGATAAGCCACTCCTAGATTCTTGACCCAAAGAAGTGGTGTGAAATAATAAATATTTGTTGTCGTAAGTTGGTAAGTTTTGGCATAATGTGTTACAAAGCAGTGGGTAACTAACACAGTTCCAAATTTATTTGATGAGATTTCTGCCCCAGGAGTATGTACTTGAGGAACCCTAGTCTCAGCCAGCCTTCTCTTCCTTACCAGGCTCACTGCCCCCTGCACTGACAAAAGACTCCTTGGCTCAGCTGTTATGTGCTTTTTTTCAATATCAGTCATATATTCTTGGCACTGAGTATCTAAGTCAGATGTCTCAGAAACATGTGACGGTTGCTTTTAGGTTGAAATCTTGCCTGAAATCAGGATTCCAGATGTGTTTCTTGTTCTGACCTCTGAGTCCCGACTGTTCTTGCCTTTGGTTGGTGCTTCCTGAATTTCCTGGGCAGATTCCCATGTACTACCTGGATGCCTTCCTTTGGACTCTATTACAGACAGTGATACCAGAATATCTTATATATAAGTATGATGTCTCCAAAGCAATGCATGTTTGTAAAACATTTATTGACTGTCAGTGCTTTAGATGTAATTTAATTTAATTATTAAAAATACCCTGATAAGAATTACTTTCAGTTTATAGACAAAAATCTAAGGCTCAGAAAGGGTAAAAAAAAAATATATATATATATATATTGAATTATGTAGCTGTTAAAATGGCACACCCATATTTGCAACTTGCATGAATTTGACTCATATACCCACACTTGTAAGCCTTGCATTGTATGGTCTCCCTACAAATAGTTTTTTGTGGTAAGCCAAGGGGGAAAATTAAAAACTGTTTCTGACAGCCCACTTAACTGCTTCCCTGAGATCCTTTCACTAGCATATTCATCCCTACTCAGTGGTCAGGACAAACCTACTCATAGTAAGGACATTATCATTATTCATGCCACTGGCAGGAGGGGCCTGAAATTGTTTTGCATGACACTTACCTGGTATGTGTTCCTCCTGTGCCTATTCTAGTCTATAGGTTTGGTACCTGTCTGCCAAAGTTTTCCCATGTAAGGCCTTTTTCTCAATTCCACAGTAAGCACTCTGTTTCCCTGCTAGGGTGGGAATCTTCCACGTCCTATTCAGCTGACCTAAAGCTCTGAGAAGCTGGCTAGCCAAGTCCCTCCCATGGGATGAGTACTGAACTTGATGTATTTCTAAGAATGAACAAAGAGGAGCAGACCAGGTACCAATAGACACAATTTTAATATTGTCACTGCCTAAAACTTTTGCGTACTTCTATCCCACACACTGTGTTCATCATCCTCTAGTAATCTTAGGGTCATCTCCATCACATTGACCTACTAAACCAGTCGTTCAAACTTTAGTGTGCATAAGATTCACCTGTTCCGCAACTTTTTGCTTGTATGAACTTGGAGAAGACAAAGTCCTTGCCTAAGCTTCAGTTTCTTTATGTGTAAAAAATGGTGATTTTAGTAAGGACTACTCTATAACCTTTCTATAAAAATTGAATGAGATAATGTATGTGAAGCATTTGGTACACTGTGTGACAAATGGTGAATGATAGTGTTTTTTGCTATTATAAGGCACAGGTGGGCCACTGGAATGTCCACTGTTAATAAGTAACTCAGTTGAGTACAACTCATACTTATAGATACTCCATAATCTATTTTTTTCCTTCATATCAACTCATATAGCTGATAACTCAGCATGTAAAACACATCTCTTCCTGGGATAAAAGCCCAAAGACTATGAGGTACTTGTTAGTCACTGAAAAAGTCTATGATGTAGTATTCAATTTCAAAACAAATAGGAAAGCACTTCCATTTTGGTTATGATGGACAGTGGATATAGGACTTACTTTACATGTAAAAACAACAACAATGACATGAAAAACTAGACAAAATACATGAAATTGGTTTTAGGCCTTGGCAATAGAGATCACCTAATGTATATTTTTTCGAGTGTCATAAACATTCACCAAGATGGTTCTTATGCTGGACCATAAAATATTGTAACACATTTTTAAATTAAATAATTCAGCCTGACCATAAAAAATTGTATTAGAAATCAATTAAACATATCTGAAAAAAAAATCTAGTAAATCTAGTAATTAATGAAAAATCTCTAAAATAACCCTGGATTAAAGAAATAATTTATAATATTTAGTATTATTTAGAATTGAATTAATACTAAAAAAACCCATAATTTTAAAATAATAAGTACAAATAATTTCTAATATTATGCAATGACTTTTTATAATATTAAGACAAAATTTTTGTAATGTAGCTAAAGCACTGCTTAGGGAGAAATCTATAGCTTCAAACGATTCAGTTAAAAAAGAAGACAAATTTAAAATTAATAATCTAAGCTTAAACATTAAGAAGTTAGAGAAAGAGAGGTACATTAACTGAATATTAAGTAGAATAAAGTAAATAATGGAGATAAGAACAGAAATACATAAACAAGAAGAGCAAAAAAATAGAGAAAATGAACAAAAGCAAAAGGTGATTCTTTGAAAGGAACAATAAGATTAATACCCCCCTAGATAGAATGATCAAGAAAGGAAAGAGAGAAAACACAAATTACCAATATCAGGAATGAAGGAGAGTACATCACTAAGAATCCTACCAATAGTAAAGGGATCTTAAAGGATAATTATGAAAACTTTTATGCCAATAAACTCTTCAATTTAGATGAAATAGAAAAATTCCTTGAGGACATATTACCAAAACTGTCTCAAGAAGAAATAGAAGATCTGAATAGCTTCATATCTACTAAAGAAAGTTAATTTGTAATTAAGTATCTTTCACAAACGAAACTCCAGGCATACATGCTTCATTCGTATACTCAAGCAAATATTTAAAGTATTATACAAATTCTTTCAGAAAATAAGGAAGAAAGCACTTTCTAACTGATTTTATGTAGCAGCATTACTGTGACATCAAAACCAAAGATATTACAATTAAAAAAAAGGACTCAAGACAGATCTCTCTAATGAATAGACACAAAATCCTTAACAAAATAAATATGAAAAACCGTATCTGATAATAGACCATAATCAAGTCAGATTTATTCAAAGCATGCAAAGTTGGTTTAACATTACAAAATAAATCAATATACATCACCATATCGAGAGATAAAGAAAACAACCCATTTAATCATCTCAATTAATGCAGAGATATAATTTAATACAAATTCTAAGTAAACTTGGAATAAATGGGGACTTCCTCAACATCACAAATACTCTCTATAAATAATCTTAGCTAACGTCTTATTTAATGGTAAAATGGATCAAAATGATATCCATTCATAACACTTGCTTTCCCCAATGTTCCTGGCCAGTGCAATAAGAAAATAAACAAGTAAACAAATAAATGGTACATGTATCTTTTGCAATAGCATAAACATAATAAAATACTTAGAAATAAACTAAGCAAAAGCCTTGCAAGACCTTTATAAAAACTATAAAATGTTGCTTAAATAAATTTAAATGTCTAAATAAATGGAGAAATATACCATATTCACATTTTTTAATAGTCAATATTGTTCCTGTGTCAGTTCTTTTCAAATTGATCAATAGATTTTATACATGAATCAAATCACAGTAGGTTTTTGCTGCAGTAACTTGTAAGTCATATTTTTATGCCCAAAGTTAGAATTGCCAAAACTCATTCTGAAAAAGAATAAAGTTGAATTTAATGTAAAGCTTCAGTAATCAAGAGAGTATGAACTTTGCATAAAGGCAAACAAAATAGATTAACATAACAAATATAGTTTCCACAAATACACCTATAATTATCATGTTGATTAATTCTCAGCAAAAGAAAACAAATCAATCAATGAAGCAAATTAATTACTTTAAATGAATTATGCAGAAATAAGTGGATATCTATATAAAAAAATGAATATTAACCCTTGGTTTACACTATGTACAAGAGATAATTTGAATGAATAAAGCATTTAAATGTAAATACTAAAATTATGAAGTTTCTAGAAGAAAACATAGGAAAGATATCTTTGTTACTAGGGGTGAACAAAGACTTTTGTAGAGAGGACAGATCCAGAAAACAATAAAAATAGTGAATTAAATTCCTCAGTTTGTCAAAGGACTTTTTTATTAAATAAAAAGATATCATTGTCACAGATATCTGAGGACTTTTTCCCAGAATAAAGAATTCCTACAATTAAAAAAAAAAAGGAATAAAATATAAAGGCCAATAAGCCCATTAAAGTTTTTAAAGTGCCCAGCATCATTAGTCATCAGGGAAATGCAAATTTAAAACACGATAAGATACCCTGTACATCCATAGGAATATTTAAAGACACTACTCCAAAATGTTGGTAAGGTTGTGGAACAAACAGAACATTTTTTTGAGTATATAAAATAGTACAACCGCTTTGTAAGACTATTTGGTAGTTTCTTAACGTGTTAAATATACAACTGTTCAATGACCAAAGTATTCCCTTCCTAGGTATTTACCCAAGAGAAATGAAAACATATGCCATAATAAGATTTTCATAAGAATGTTTAGAGTAGCTTTATTCCTCATAGAAAAATGAAAAACAACTCCAGTATTCATTAACAGAACAATAGACTAATAAATTAGAGTATATTTATGCAATAAAATGCCATTCAGCAATATATCTGTATGTTGGTTCCAGGACCTCCCCCAAGGGGATACTAAAATTTACAGATGCTCAAGTCCCTCATATAAAATAGCATAGTATTTGCGTATAACCTATGCACATCTTCCTGTATGCTTTAAATCATCTTTAGATTACTCATAATACCCAATAGAATATAAATGCTATGCAAATAGTTGTTATACTGTATTGTTTAGGGATAATGACAAGCAAGAAAAAGTCTGTACATGTTCAGTTCAGAAGGAAACAGCTACTTTTTCAGTCAGAGTTTGGCTAAATCTGTGAATGAAAACCCCACGGATATGGAGGGCCAACTGTATATATAAATATATATATATAAACAAACTACCGATACTTGGAATGACATGGGTAAATCTCAAAAACATTATGTTGAGATAATGAATTCAGACCAAAAACAGTACATATCGTAAGATTTCATTTATTTAAAATTCTATTATAAGCAAAACTTAATCTATAGGGGTAGAAATCAGAATTGCAGTTGCCTCTGAGTGACTGCTTGAGGCCAGACTTTCTTGGGAGATGTCAAAGGAGAACTTCCCGACATGTCAAAATAAGTTCTCTCTCCTGTCTGGGGAGGGGATTATGTGAGCATATGTAAATGGTAAAATATATTACAATATAAATTTAAACTCTATGTATTTCATTTTATGTAACTATATTAGTCTACTCAGGCTGCCACAACAGAATATCACAGACTGGGGGGCTTAAACAACAGCAATTTATTTTCTCACAGTTCTGGAGGCTTTTCCTGACCTTTCCTTGTGTGCACAGGGAGAGAGCTCTGGTATCTCGTCCCCTTCTTATAAGAACACCAGGCCTATTGAATTAGGTTCCCCTCTTATGATCTCCTTTAACCTTAATTACCTTCTTAAGGGACGTACCTTCAAATATAGTCACACTGGGAGTTAGAGTCTCAATATGAATTTCGGGGAGACACAATTCAGTCATCAACAGTAGATATAGACTTATAAAAACTAAAAAAAGAACAACCAAAAAACCAAAAAACCAAAAACCCCAAAAAACTAAAACCAAACCCCCCCAAAAAAACTAAAAAACAAACAAAAAATCCCCAACAACTGAAAAAATAAGATGGGAAAGATATATTTATGTTTTTGGAAAATTTTATTTCTAGTGATATAAAGACTTTATAATATTCAGGGTCACATATTTATAAACAAGTATAATAAAATTTTCTGAAGTATCAATCAAAGGAAGCAGATGTAATAGCTTGAAATTCAACATAATTGAGCTATTTTGACTATGCTGGCTTTACTAGCAATAATACTTTAGTTAGGGAAGGAGTCTGGTAGTTTCCCTTCAAATGAGGCTTTGATTTGGCTAAGTTAATACAGAGCCGCACCTACTACTATAAATTATTACTCTCACTACTCCATTTGTTTTTCTGACATGTTAGAATGATATTTCAAGATTTCATATCAATCACATACCTTCATGTATTACACATGTGACAAATTACTATTTGATAAAATCCAATTCAATTCCATAGAGTTATTGCTAGACAGAAAATAGGCTCTTGAGGGCTGGGCAAATTTGAGAAGCTCAGAATAATACTACTTGTCTTTTTTTTTCTTCTCCAAGGAATCACTGTGTAGAGATCTAAGGGAAATGCCTTTCTGGGGCTCTTCTGTGAATATCTCCTGTGGTACAACTGGAAAAAGCAAGATTACTTTTTTTAATTTTAGCACTAAACATATACTGAGCATGTTCTCTGCTTCTAAGCACTGCAGTGGGTGCTGGAGACAAGAGATGAATATGATGTGTTCTTTGCCAGGGAGAACACTCACACACAGATCATTCCATGTGATGTGGTAAATGCCAACAGGGACAAGATTGTGAAACTCTGCCTTGGGCTGAGAGGGAAAGCAGGTATGTGAGCGTCCACTGTTAGAGTAAAGTGAGGTTTACTTGGTAGGTAGAAAGGGGACTGGCAAGAGAATCCTAGGCAGGAGGAATAACACTAAATGTTGCAAAGCTTGGGAAGAGCATGGCACACTTCTAGAATTCAGCAGATTTGTATGCCTTTGTGGAAGATGAGATGGGAAAGGTAGGGAGAAGACAGAATATGTTATGAGTGTTGAGTATCATGCTAAGAATTTTGAGTTTTTATTCTTTTAGACTTTGGTGAGCTCAAGAGAAATTTTAAGCAGACTTGTACGATTAGATTTCTCTCTCTGAAAGTCTAGAGTATCATCTATGTGGAGGGATGTTGGAAGGAATCGAGCTATGAAAGCATTGTCATTGGGTAGCTGGGTTACAGAGACCAGCACTAGAATTACTTGCAATTATTTCATTAATTGCTTTGATAATTAGCAGACCACATGGGACCAGCTAATGAGTTAGGTGCAAGGAGCATGTAGAGAACATGTTAATACCTTCATCTTCTAAGAACTTATAACCCGTTAGTGGAGGCAGACAGGTAAGAGGGTACTTAAAAATGTCAGGGGCATTTTGACATTTCTCCTGGCTACTCAATCTCCAATATCTTTAGTGAGAAAAATAACAAGTTCTCACCTTTATTAGGCATTTTGTAATTTCCAAATCATGTCCACATATGTTTTCTCACTTGAGCTTCACAAAAGCCTCTGTAAAGGAGCAGGGCATCCTAGGAAGAAACGCTGGGGCTTATACAGAGAAAATGACTCGCATAGAAGCCTAAGAGTAGTCAGGAACAGTGCTGAAGCCAGTCTTGTAATTTCTTGTTTAGTATTTACTCTAGTGTACTGCTATCTTCTCCATGAACTGTTCTTTGGCATGTACTACCATTTTCTTTATGTCCTTTGAATCTTCAAATCCTAATTATTTACACACACTGGGTCCTGGTCCCTGCCTGACCTTCCCTTTCCCATGGGTGCCCTGGGGACCATCAGCCTCCTGGACGTTAGGCTGCTGCCCTGCCCTGCCCCATGTTATCTGTTTCCTGATTCCTGTTTGTCTCACCACCCTCTGACCCACAGCATGAGCACCCCAGACCCTGGGGACTCTCTTTGGCTCCACATGACTGTCTCCCTCTTACACCTGGGCTTGACCTGATTGAAGAAAACATTCAATGGGCAGAAGATTTCTCCTCAAGATCAATATTCCACTTTAATTCCAAGCATAGGTACTCAGATTTCACCAGGTCTTCTGCCTCATCTTATTTTTTAATGATCTCTGGTGCAAATGTATTATTTATAATCCTTGGCCATGAAATTTATCACTAGTCCATGGATTACTCTTTTTTAAATTTTTTTAAAAAGTATTTAAATTAATTTGAAATAATGTCATAAACATCCATGAATCTACAACTCAAGGCAGGACCTTAACAATAACTGTATGGGGTCCTCTTGAATCTTTTTTACCTAACCCTATCTCAAATTACCACCATCTTAAATTCTCTGTGTATAATTCCTTTGTTTTCCCATTTACATAGGGTACTTCAAGCAGGTACTTGTTTGTCAATGAATTGTTTTCAATTTTATAAAAAACAGGGATATATATTGCACATAATATTTTGAAACTTATTTTTTTCATTTAAGCATACCGTTATGGTTCATCTATACTGTTATATGTTGTTGTATCTCATTTATTTTTAGGGCTATAATACCATTATCTAAATACAGGACAGTTTATTCATCTGTTATCTTTTCTATGAGCATTGGGTTGTTTCCAGGTTTTTACTAGTTTCAAAGATGCTGTTGTGTATAATATGGGACACATATGTCTGATGAACATTTTTAAAAGATTCCCTTGGTTTTACATGGAGAAGTAAAATTTCTACTTTTCATGGCATTTGAATGTAAAACTCTATAATATAATATGCAACTATTTTCTTAAGAAGTTGAACCAATTTACACATTGGCCGGTAATATATAAGATCTTGATCCTGTGAATTTGTATCTTTCCAATACCTAATATTGTCAGACTTTTAAAATTTTGCTAATCAAATGGGTATGAAATAGTAGCATATTATGGTCTTGAACTAAATTTTCCTCATCACTAATGGAGTAAAATATCTCCTTGTATTCTACAAACCATACATGTTTTGTATTTTATGACAAACCTCTTTAAATTGTTCATATTTTTGCTGGGTTGTTGTGCTTTTCCTATTAACTTGTACAAGTTCCTTATATATTCTTTTTTATGTATATTAAGTGTCTTTCAGCTTGTATCTAATCTATGGGGGTAAATATGGTGTATTGTTAACAAATAGTTTAGAGACCAACTGATGTCATAAATTCTAACAATGGCACTTATTCAATGTCTGACCTGTGGTTATTCAGCACCTCGTGGCTTCAGTTATATATAAAGTGGTCATGAAATCATGCTGCTGATGATAATTAGGAATCAAATAATATTGTTGAGCTCTTATTATATGCCAAGTATTGTACCAGGTCCTAGGTTACAGAGAGATGACACATTCTCTGACCTCATCATAGCATAGTATAATGAGAAGTGGACAAATGAATAATTATTATGAAGTGATGCAATTGATAAGCCCAGGTGCTGTAGAAGCTCTTACATAGGCATCCAACCTAAAATGGACTTTGCCAAGGAAGGCTGGCACCCAGGCATTCATTTATTAAATACTACATTTATTCATTTCTCAAATATATTAATATAATGAATACCAACTCTGTGCCAACTACTTTGCTAGACACTATAAATCCATAGATGAAATTTATAAGACTTAGTAAATGATTAGCTTTGGGGGAAGAACAAAAATAAAGAGTTAAAGAACTCCAGGGTCTTCACCTATATGAACTAGGTTATGCATGAGATATTGCCCCTCTTTAGGCTTCAGCCTCATCTCCTTTTATTCTAAGTGTATCAGTCTTAATTATCTGCGCCTTAATAAAATTAGTACAGAAGATTCGATTTTTGTTCTCAACTCTTTACTCCTTTCCTGTAATGAAATTGAACATCCTGGTCAACTGTCACGTGACTTGCCTTGTGACATTGAGCTTGGCCATATGACATGCTCTGGCCAATGAAATGTGAGCAGACTTGATGTTTTTTATGTCACAGCTAGTGCTTTAAGTGCCATAGTATTTTTAGGCTCAGTCCTTCTTGAGTTTCTGCCCACAGACCAGACAGAGAATGCTCCTGCAGTTTAGGCTCCAGAATGAGGAGACACATGGAGCATAGCCGAACAGAGCCCCTGCCAACCTGCAGCTCACCAGCAGCAGACTCTGAAACCTTGACGGACTCCTCATGTTTCACATCAGTTCAAACATTACCTCCTCCAGAAAATCAAACCATACCTGCTTGTGTATCTCCCTACTCCCCCATCACACTGTGTGCTCCTTAAAACCAGGGACCTGTCAGTTTCATTTTTCTATCATTGTCTACCAGTCAATATTTGATACAAAGGAGGCACTCTGCAAGGGATTATTGAATGATTGCACGAATAAGAGACCTAAGATACCAAGAAGAGAGAACTTGAAGTCTCATGGAAAAACTTTCTAGTGTTATTGTTTTATGTACATACATTCTTAATTACTGAGTTTCATAAATAATTTGGTGATCTGCAGGAAAAAGGTGAATGTGGGCTGGGCTGACCTAGGGAATCTGCCTAAGAGAATTTGTTCCAAAAATGCACCTTCAAAAGCACATCATAGCAATGATTATTTCTTTTAATTTTACCTTTAGATCATTCATTTATTTTTTCATTCAACAAATATTTATAGAGTGACTCTTATGTGCTATAGCCCAATTTCTTCACTGTGCAGTTGAGGTAACCAAGTACCCAAAAGGGGAAAAGGCCTGTCTTGTTCAAGATTAATAACTCCTGACTTGCAGCTTAATGATCTCTGGGGGATAGGGGAATTCCTGGAAACAAATTAAATTGTTGATTGTCTGGAAGACCGCAGTTCTTACTCCTCTATATTTGACACTGACCAAAAAACAGGAAATTTTGCACTGAGACTGACCAGAACTCTAGTGCATTTGGACATGTGTATGAGTGTGTGTGTGTATGTGTCTGTGTGTCTCTGAGTATGTATACATGTGTGAATGTATGTGTATGTGTGCATACATATGTGACCCAAGATCCAGGAATTCCACGCTGCCAAGCAAAATGCATTTCATCAGTATTTATTCATATATACCAGCAAAATTTAAACTGTCTTTTGAACTTGACAAACTATTTTAAAGCTCATTATTTTTTGCTGTAGGCAGAGGTATCCTAATCCTTTTCATTTCAGAAAAGGTAACTGAAATAAATATAATGACTAACATGGATTGAGGGATTTCAGTGTTCCAGGCTCTGATCAAAGTGCTTTACAGATTTTTAACTCAGCTAACATTCATATCAACTACATAGCGTAGACTCCATTGATATCTATTAATGCTATTATGTCAATATCATAGCTGATTAATATCAATTGCACTTATCAGCTAAGGAAACTGGCGCAGAGTATTTGTGTAACTTGCCTCAGGCCACATGCATGGCTGGTAAATTGTGGTAGCAGTATTTGAACCTAGGCACTCTGGCACCAGAGCTAAACTCGGAACTACTCCAAGATACTGATAATGACTCATCCATCTTTACCCAACCTGTAGGTGGAAGACAAACTTCTGATGCAAAATTAGTCACTTTCCTCATTCTTTTTCTAAGCCTTATATCCCTGGTAACAATTGTAGTTTACAAAGCACATTTACCATAATTTATGTATTACAACTCAACAGCTGTGACAAATAAAGGTGTTTTCTGCTTCACAGATAGAAAACTAGGGCTCAGAGTTGGAGTGTTCAAGGGACTCACCCAGGGTCACACCAGCAGTTAGCAGTAGACCTGAGACTGAAACCCAAGACACGAGGATCCTAGGCTGGCATGACATCTGTGGTCCATTTGCTTATTTTGAGTCCATGCTCTTCTGAGGGAGTTATGTTTACAAGTGTCTTAACCAGTTCAGTCTGCTATAACAAAGTGCCATGGGTTGGGTGGCTTATAAACAACAGACATTTATTTCTCACAGTTCTAGAGGCTGGAAGTCCAAGGTCATGTTACCAGCATGGTTGGGTTATTACGAAGGCCCTCTTCCAGGTTGCAGATGGCCACCTTCTTGTACCCTCACATGGAAGAAAGGAAAGGCGGCTAGCTAGCTCTCTGACCTTTTCTTATGAGAGTGCTAATCCCATTCATGGGAGCTCCACCCTCGCTACCTAATTACCACCCAAAGGCCTCGCTTCCAAATACCATCACGTAGGAATGAGGGTTTCAATATGTGAATTTTGAGGGGACACAAACATTCAGTCCATTGATTGCAACAGACATGGTGTAATTTCTAACTTCGTCCTGATAAAATGATAAATTAGGATAACCCAATGTGACCTAGAATTGCTCCACAAAAAAGCCATGGTCATGGCCCCACCAACGGTTCAGGGGCAGATATCTTGGAATTGGGCAAAATGTAAGGTGATCGCAACGTTTGGAGATGTGCAAGTGAGAATGGCACCTGCAGTCCCCGTGGGCCAAGAAGTTGGTATCGCAGAGCAGACAGAACAATGGAGTGTTCACAGCGCTGGCAGCCAGGGAGGTGAAGGCCCGCTCAGGGAGGGGGAAGTCCCTTGTTAGAATTCGCTGAGAAAAATTTTGATAGGTGTAATTTAATTTAAAATGTTATATCAGCCTCATGAACTGTTAACACTTTTGTTGTAAGTTAGCTCAACTTCGAGGTCACGTAGAATATAGTTGTTTTGCACTAGGATCACAGGCTGATCCATTTCACGTGCCAACTATCTACAGTTAACATTAACTGTGCCAAGCTGTGCTGTTGCCGAGTTATCTCAAGCTTAGAGGCCTATTATATTGCCTTGCTGAAGTTGCACAGCCAATGTACAGGTAACTTTAATAGCTAATAAATGCAGTTCCTTTTCTTTTCAGTCAGTTCTCTCTTACACCATTAGCTATCCAGTCATTCCAACTACAAATTCCAAACACAGATTTGCTCAGTGTCGGACATTTTCTAGAGCCCGTCCACGGGTATTTTCTCGCTAGTTCCATACAAAACTCATAGAATTAGATATCACTGTTTCCCTTTTACAATTTTAGAATTCCCTTTTAGAATTTCCAAGGCCAGAGAATTTTAGATACTTGCCTGAGGTTGCATGGTGAATGTATAGCAGAATCTGATGAGAATGCAGGAGATTTTAACTCCAACTTGAGTCTTTCTCTTCTACATGACATGGGGTCCTGATAAAAAAGAAGCAGACAATTCTGCCAAATAATAGTAAAATGCCTATATATACAAGGATGTCTATATATCCAAGGACATAAAGCAATTTGGATTCTTCACTATCACGCCCATGTTATCTCAAAGCCTCCTGACTTTGCTAATGTTTCCCTGTTAATCACCTCTTACTGACCATAGGATAAAATAAAGCCCATACTCCTCAACCTGACTTTTATTGTCCAGCCCTTGTCTATTCCTGCAATCTTATCTCCTACCCTTTTCCTGCACTCACTGTGCCTTCCATCACACAGAATGACTTATAATTCCAAACCATGGCTGTGCTTTTCTGATTCTGCATGCACTGTTCCTCCTGACTGCCTTTCCACACTTTCTCCCTACACCTAGTAAAACCGTGGTTACTCAGATCATATGTCATCTAATTAAGGATATACTTTTGATTCCCTCTTTGTGCTAGCAATAGTGCTAGACACTAGATAGGGTGACCAACTGTCCTGGTTTGACAGGGACCTAGGGGTTTTCCAGGCTGCAGAGTTTACAGTGCTAAAAGTGGGGTAGTCGTGGGCAAATAGTTGGTTATCCAAGATCTGGAGGAGCAAGCTGACTCCTCAGTGACACCCTCTCATCCCTGGACATGTAGATATTGCCTCCTCTGGGTTGCCTGGTTCTTATCTCTGCATTTATGGTATCACTCTAGTTGTTTGCCTATAAAATGTTCATCTCCCATAAGACGGTGAAACCTTGGAGGGGTGATGATAGAGGGGGACGTGTACTGTGTTTTACTCATCCCAGCTCCTGGCTCTGAGCCTGGACATAATCAGTGCATTTTGACTGCTTGGCAAATGCTCGTGCAGAAGAGACCTTACTTGCCCCCGAGGGACACTCAGGAATTGCATAGTGGGTGTTTTTAGTGAGATGGGGACATTCGGTGTTCTGCACATATTGAAGGCTGTTTTCTGAATTCTGATATGCTCAATTCTCTCAGATCCTCGAGACGACTATAGGAAAGCAAGCTGGGAAGGGATCACTTCAGCCAGGTATATAAGACGGCTATCTCTGGGAGGGTATAAAGGGAAAGGCCTGCTGAGAGAGGAGGTAATGCAGGGGTTGTAGAATAAGAGATGGTACCGTTAATGTATTTTCTTTATTCAAAATACATGATTATAGCAAAGATACAATGATTCTTAAGAAAGAAATGGCTGGGTCCACTCACAAAAAATGGCACCTTGCTCAGAAGACTTTAGAATTTTCAGGAAAAATTAAGGTTAGAGCTAATTCCAAACTTACCCAAACTGTTCCAGAGAACGAGTAAACTGGTAATTCACCTGAATTTGTCTTATAAAGCTGAGATAATCTTCATAACAAACCAAGCAAAGACAGATGATAAATGAAAATTATTTGGCAATCCCACTTATGAACATAATTGCAAAAATTTTAAATAACATATTAGCAAGTTGATTTTAGCAATATATGAAGAAAATCAGGACCAATTTGGGTGTATGCCAGGAATGCGGATATGGTTTAATATTAGAAAATCTTTTAAGGTAATTCTCATTAGTCCATTAAAGGAAAAGAATCATAAAATCACTTCAAAAGATTCAGACAAAATAAATAAATTTTAAAAAAACTTACAGAAAGCACAAAACCTTTAGAAGAAAATATAGAGGTAAGCATTTTAATAATCCTGGATTTCAGAGGAAAATATTTTAAACATTACACAGAAGAACAAATGATAACATAATAAACTCTACATCAAAGACACCATAAAAAAGCAAAACAAAGGGTCATAAACTGAAAGAATGTATTTTCAATGCATACAACCAACAAAGAACTAGGATCCACAATTTATAAAACTCTGGCCCATATTTCTGTTTTAGTACCAGCACATAAATGTAAATGTTTGCTTACTGTTAACCTTTTAGGGGATGATGAGCTCCCGGACAGGTCTTGGGTCTGTGTCGTTTGACATCCCCAGCACCCAGAATGGTACCTGGCATGTACTGGTTCACAGGCAATATTTCCTGAATGATTAGAAGAATTAACTCTGTGGGAAAAAATATACTAACCTCCAGTATGAGTGGTCTGTCATGTACAAGATAATGTGCTGTCACCTTCAATGGTTTACAAATGTCTGACCATTCACATCACTCAGGGCTCCAGGTTGCAAAAATGCAAACTGTCCTAGCCCGTTTGGAATGCTACAACAAAATACAATAGATTGGATGGCTTAAACAACAGACATTTATTTCTCACAGTTCTAGTGGTTGGGAAGTCCAAGACCAAAGTGCCAACAGATCTGGTGTCTGGTGAGGGCCCTCTTCCTGGTTGCAGATGACCATCTTCTCATAGTACCTTCACATGACTAAGAGCAGAGAAAGAGGAAGCAAACTCTTTCATGACTCTTCTTATAAGGGCACTAATCTCATTAATTAGGACTCTGCTGTCATGACCCAATCACCTTCCAAAGGCCCCATCTCCTAATACCACCTTATTGAGGGTTATGGTTTCAAGATATGATTTTTTGGGGGGACACAATCATGCAGTCCAGAACACAAACCAACTCAATCTTCTTTAAGCAAAAAAAATTTATTTACTGAAAAGGTGGGGAGTGGTTCATAGATTTCCAGGATGACTGGAGAACCAGGCTCAGAAAATGGCAGAAGCAAGTGGAGGCCCCTCAACAAGAACCACAGTGTAAACAAAGCTATAGAACTTGTCTGGGGAGAACCTGAATGCTACAGACCCTCCCTGCCACCAGCACTGCACATAGGTCCTCCACTGTGGTGTGGGCCACCCCTGGCAGGTGGTATTCCCACAAAGCTTGCTGCCCAGTAGAAAATGAAATTAACTACTCCTGAGTCTTTTGTTGTCCCTAACCCCAGATACATTCCTGGGCTGGTGGGTGAGGTTGCAGGCCTTCACCAACATTTTCTTGAGAGATTGGAAAGTTAAATCTGGGCCCCTACCAACCTGTAGTTAGAGACACGGATTGTCTCAACACAGCCACAGGCTTTAGGTGCTTTGCAGCCAATAAAATATCAGATGTCTACTAGATACCCTTTCAACTTTTCGCCACTGAAACCATTTTTTCTTCTAAGTCTAAGGGTATAGTCTGAGCAGAGAAGAGAAAGGGGTTCTCAGATTCCTCTTAAGAATCTGACCTCAGCCACAACCATCTCAAAGCTCTGAGCTCCCAGCTTGGTTGGTGATTCCCCCTAGGAAGCATTTAGAAATGTGGAAGACTTTTTTTTTAAATTCTTTGTGAGACCTAACCAGAATTTGATGGTAGGAGAAGGAGAAGTGAAATGTCCCCCAGAACCAGAAATATTCCACGTAGCAAAGAAGTGCCCCACCTCATGTACTGGTGCACATCTTCTGAATGTTCAACCTCACGCTCCATTGGGGGGAAGCTCTATCTGCATGGCTAGAGCCACACTCTGTGTGGGAGCCCAGATCGAGGCTAACCAGGCCTCAGATGAATTTCGGAAACAAACTTTGTTAACTGCATTAGGAAAGAATAAGGGAGAAGAGATTGATCTGGAAATATGTGAACCTGGAATCTGGTCCATTGCATTTAAATTTCTCCTGAATTAAAAGATCTCTCTGAGACTGAGCCAGGCCTCAGAGCTGTAGACTTAAGAAGGCCCTGGCTCACTACAGCTTAACCAAGTTTTGGGGGAAATTTTACCCTCATCTGAATTGATTAGTATCTTTATTTACTTTATTTTTAATGCTGTTTCCATGTATATGTGTGTATTGACTCATGTGTGTGTTTACTAACAATATTCTTTAAATATTGTGTAACTAGGAATGTTTTATTCAACAAAGTTCTTTTACGTGCTGAGTTGATGTATACTTTATCATACTAATGGTCATTATGTCTACAATTGTGGCTAATTTAATTAACCATATTATATACTCTGAATATATATATATTTTTTATATATATATATATATATACACACACACCCCTCTCTGAATAAATATTATTCTTCATCCTAGTATTTTAGCTTTTACATAATATTATTTATGGAATTGTAAAGTAACTAGAATTCCTAGCTATAACTTCTAACACTCTTTTCAGTGTAGAAGTAATAAAAAAGTCATAACAATAACAACTAATGCTTGCACAGTGGTTGATGGTTTAGGAATATTTTGAAATCTTACATACCAAAGAAGTATGTATTACCAATTTGCAACTGCAGTTCATAGAGTTGAAATTATTTGAGCAGAGCAATACAGCTTACACAAATTGGAATTGGGATGTGACCCAAGGTCTTGAGCCTCCCAAAACTGTGCTCATCACTGCATGCCAGCTGCTTCTACTGAAAATTATTCTGAAAACCCAGTATCTCCTTCCTATGATCATTGAGCATCTTTAAACTCAAGGAAGAGAAAACAAAATAAAACCACCGTATAATTAGATCAGAAAAATTATTTTTCTCCTTTTTGTTTAAATGCATATACTTGTTGGAAGACACCATCCAATGTGAAATAAGGAAATTTAACTAGAAACTAAAAAGATAACAGATACAAGCCCATCAAGGGGCAGCTGTGGACACACTAGTGTGCGTAGTAAGCATTCTCAGTTGTTTGATGATTTTCTGAGCTGGGGGCGATTTGAATAGCACATATGAGGATGGTGCCGGGAGGTAACACAATAACTATACTGACCTAATTTTCCAATAAAAAAAATTTCAGACTCCTAAAAGAAAATGCTGTAGCATATAATGAACAGAAATTATGATATGATTCTGATGAAAACAATAGCACTGGTTGTGGCTTTTCCATATCAAAGGGGCATATCTGGAGCTTAGATCTTGTCTAGTTTATATCACCAAGGTCTGACCTCTTCAATGGGTTTATCAAATGTTTAAACACTGACTTTTTTTATTTCTATGTATAAAATATTACCATAAAAATAAAATGATATCAACCATATGATATGATTCCACTTTTATAGTGTCTGTGTTTGTTGGTGTCAGCATTTATCAACATTTTTTGGATACAAGGCCTTTTTGTACATTTGATCCTAATAAAATTCAGTGAGGTGATTATATATAAATATTAATATACAACTGTTATTATTATCATTATTCTCACTTAAGCAAATATAACAGAGGCTGGTGGTAGTTAACTGACTTGGCAAATACAACTCAGCTTGTAAGTGGTGGAGCTAAAATTCAACCCTGCCTCTCTGACTCTAAATCCCGAGTTCTTCAGAATTCTTGGTGCTGCCTATTTTACAGCATATCAAGATTTCACCACAATACAAGGCAACCCAACCATTATCTTTCTGGTCAGTTTTCCCTTTCATACTAAATATACTTCCAGAAATGTAGAACCCCTCCCTGCCCTATCCTCCGGTACCTTAGTCGTATTGCTCTGTGCCAGTGACTTCACTCATTCGATTGCCAGGGCTCATCTGTGTGGCAGGCTAATGAAGCCCATGTATGTGGCAGGCTAATGAAGCCCATGTATGTGGCAGACTAATGAAGCCCATGTATGTGGCAGGCTAATGAAGCCCATCTGTGTGGCTAGTGGTGCTGTTCTTTATTTTCCCCAAATCCATGTCATCTCTGGTCCTTTCATGTTTGGAGAAAAGAAAACAAAGCAAAGCAAAAATTTTGCTCAAAATGTGACTTTTGAGTTAAATGCTCAGTTCCTTAATGTGTAGTAGTCATGAAATAAATTTGATTTTTAAAAAATTTCCTCATTTTTAAAATAAAAATTTTGGGCCAATAAATTTTATTTAATTTTTTTTTTATTTCAGAATATTATGGGGGAACAAACACTTTGGTTACATATGTTCCCTATGCACTGCCCAAGTCAGAGCTACAATCGTGAACATCCCCCAGACAGTACGACCCGCACCCATTAGGTGTGAATTTTCCTATCCCCTCCACCTTCCTCCCACCTGCCTGACCCCTGATGAATATTATTTCCATTTGTGCACATAAGTATTGATCAGTTAGTACCAATTTGATGGTGAGTACCAGTGATGCTTGTTTTTCCATTCTTGTGATACTTCTCTTTGAAGAATGGGCTCTAGCTCCATCCAGGATAATACCAGATGTGTTAATTCACCATTGTTTTTTCTGGCTAAGTAGTACTCCATAGTATACATATACCACATTTTATTAATCCACTCGTGTATTGATGGGCACTTGGGTTGTTTCCACATCTTTGCAATTGTGAATTGTGCTGCTATAAACATTCGAGTGCAGATACCAACAAATTTTAAATGACATTTCTGGAGAGTATATGTGCAAGGTGTTAAGTCATAAATCTTTTCACAAATATTTAGAATTTTTCTCAGTTATGAGGTCTTCTCCCTTAATTTCCTTCTAATAATGTTAGCTGCTACCAAGTGCAAACAAGAGAAAAACTGAATGCAAGTAGTGTAAATAAGCAGACATCATCAACAACAACAAAAAACAGAAACAGCAAAAGCTTTGCTGAAAAGCTGTCCCCAACTCCCTCTTCCCTAGATCCCATCATAATAAGATGACTTTTATGCTGCATTCAGGAATTAAATCACACTTTCTGACAGTAAATACTCTCTATGTTATATCATGAAATTCAATACATGATAAAATCATTATATCACAGAATTCTATAAAGACACCTTGAATTCCAGCAGCGTTATCACATAAATGGGTTTGTGATGCACTGAGTTGGTTATTAAAGATTTCCCACAGTGGCAGTGCTTTATAGTGTACAATGTGCTTTCTAAAATCAGGACTGTCCTAGAGAATCAGTCAGATATGATCATCCCTATATGCATAAATTGAGAAGATGGAAGTACAAGAATATTCAGAAGACTTTTGCCTTGACAAAACTTTATGGGAAGGAACTCTTGAGAAAGTTACTTCTTCTCCTTTTCCTTCTACATTGAGATGCCAAAGCATTTAGCATTATCTCTGGTCACATATTACCTGTTTATAGAAATGTGTATATTCAATCTGCTGTTCTGGAACAAGCTACTGAGTCTGTATTCTCTTCCAAGCACTGTGCAATTCACAGCTATTATCTCAAGTAGCTTCTGTGGTCTGGTGTAGTGTATGAATGTGGGGCAAACATTCAGTGTCAGTGCACAGAGTTCATGTGCTGTGACAGAAACACCTGTTATATCATCCTGTGCAAGTGTGGAAGAGAAAATGATGGGAAATCACTAGGCCAGATGGCTGTAAGGGGAGTGTAGCAGACACAGAAGTCAGGTAAGCTGGAAGGGTTGGGAGCTAGGAGCAGAGAATCCAGATAAAGGCTATTGTAATAGCTAAAGCAAAATATGATAAGCCATGTGGATAGAATCAGGGCGAGTGGGCTTGAACAAGTGGGAGCAGATTTGAATGAGTTCTAAAAGGCAAAAGAAACAAATTTTCTGCCAGATAAAATAAGGGGGCAATTAATGGAAAAGTACTTTAGTATAATTTCATAAATAAAAAAGTCTTTACAAGAAAAGTTTTGTGGGAGAGGAAGTCTGGGTTAGAGAAGATTGACTTTGGGGGGCTTGGGGGATGTCTAGGTAGAGCTATCTAACCAGAAATGTCTTTGTATTAAGAAACCACCAATGGGAGAACTTTAGGGTCTATCCCTCCACTTGCCTTTCTCTCCCACCACCTTTCCAAGTTAGGATTTCCTGGATCAATCTGTTGCTGGAAAGAAATATAAATTCTTATTCATCAGTGCCGGACTGTGGTGTCAGGCTTGGTAATTAAACATGCTGTGAAGTCAGATGCTTAAGAAGTGTGGCTGTGGTCCTGTCTCCAGCTTTCTTGGGGCCACCCTGGTTTGAGAGGGTTGTGCCAGAGAAACTATTAGCAGCACCTCTTTCTATCTCAAAAAATGTCCTGGACTGTTCACTTCTGCCATTATCATTGTCATCATCATCATCATCATCATCTTAGACTGATAATTTTCACTTTGCATGGTCTCTAACAACTCTGAAGAATGTTTACGTGTATTACCTATTTTTATTCTCACAACAACCCAGCAGGCAGGTGGGGGCAGAAGTTACCCCCATTTTAAAATCAAGACACTGGAGTTTCAGCAGCTGCACAGCCACGCTGCTCTTTGGTAAGGCAGTGGGGTGTGAATTTGTGTCTTTGGAGTGCAAAATTGTGAGCTTTTCCCACTCTACTATATTCCTTTATTAACTTGACAGTCTCATGACATTTTGCCTGTATGATTTGATTGAGTAAAAATCCATGAAACCCAAAAATGGTAGGAGGTGATAGGTGACGCCAAGCAAATTTTAACAGGAACATTTTAAGAGATCCACCCTAGGTTCACAAATTCACATTTCTATGCCCAGATGTTTCCTCTTGCCTACCCAGCTCTCTTCCTCTTCATCAGCCTGAGGCTGAAAGTCAGCAACTTTGATTCACCTCTTCTGCCTGGGCAGGAATATAGGAAATTAAAAAGAAAAAAAATTAAAGAGGAATCGTATTTAAAAGGAAATCCTTTGAAAGTAAACACATTTTCTAGCAAGAAATAAGACTTTGACTTGGTACTGAAAAATATTACATCAGTACATATAAATATTTCCTTTCTGGTCTGTAGAACATAACTACGGACATTCCCTCATTTAACTGCCACTGCATAAAATAGGGGTGCTAACAGCAAATGTGAGGGAGCCTGGTTCTCCCACCAGTTCTTCAGATCCTGAACGGCAAATTTTTCCCATTAAAACACTCAAGATTCCCTGACATGAATTTATGTTCTCAAACATATATGAAATGGCTCCTTTTAAGGGGAAGTGCATCTTGTTTGCCCTGGAGAAATCTTTGAGTTTCATTCCATGTTGAACTAGGAACATCTGAGATCAATCCCGACCTCCAAAGAGCCAAGAGCTATTTGACCTTGAACATAACGTTTCCTCTTACGGAGTCTCAATTTTCAAATCTAGGCCTCAGCAGTGATTTTCTGAAAAGGGCCAGATAGTAGGCGTGTTAGGCTTTGCTAGGCTTACCCTCTTGGTTGCAGCTACTCAACTCAGCCATGTTAACTCAAAAGCAACTATAGACCATATGTGAGTGAATGCGGGTGGCTGTGATCTAATAAAACTTTGTTTATAAAAACAGGTGGCAGGCTGGATTTGGTCTGTGGACCACAGTTTGCCAACCTTCTTCAAGGGGAAAATACCATCTACTTCATGAGGTGGTTTTAAAAATTGCATCGACTAAGATATGTGAAGATATGTGATGGAGGGTCTGATGTTAAAAATGACTAATTTCTTAGCTTTTGTCTCAAATCTTTCCTCCCAACTTACATCAGTTCTCTTTGGGTGGGAGCGGGGAGTCCTAACAGAGTGGAACAGGACTGGTTGACATATCATATCTGTAGCGAGTCTTTTTTTTCTGTTTTCTTTTTATTTTAATACATTTGGGAGGAAAAGGTAGAGAACTTATGATATTAAGTTATTAAGGCAAAAAACTTATAAATGAATTTGAGCTCTATTCAATGTCTTTTTTTTTTACATTTATTCTTTCTAAAACGTTACTTAAGACCAGCCCTTTCAGTGAAATTCACAACAGACATATAAAGAAGCCTGTGGTTTAGGCCAAAGGTCCAGGCAACAGCTGTGGGTCTTTGTTTGGATAACAATACTAATGAAGAATCAGCCTCACAGGCACTTACTGTTTTTAGCTGGACCTCCTGCGCTTGCATTTCAAGCCCTTCCCTGCCCACCTGTGTGGGCCAGCACCAGACTGCCCCTCCGTTTCTCTGAATTGGTGCATTGTTCTTTAGAGCTCGCCCTCTTGACTTCAGTTCCTCAATGGCTTTTTTTTTTTAAATGCTCTTACACATGTCATTTGTTGTTTTTCTCCCCATTTAGAGTATTCATGCAAAAGACAAATCACTCAAGTGCACTAAAATACAGTAGTTTGGAGTTATGACACACTGAGTTTGCAGTGAAATGATGCCCCTTCAAGGTGTGGCTGCATTGCTGGGTCCTTAAATAAAGCACTTCCCCAGGATGATTCTCAGCCTTCTCATCCGTGAAATTGGGGTAGGAATTGTTCTTCCCACCTCTGCACATTTCCTGTGTGAATAAAATGGACACAAACTATGAAAACAAGACACCTTTAAATTGCTGGTATTTTTTCTCTTGATTATAATTATTACTAAAATCACGACGATAGCGGTAATTTAAATACACTTAGTATTGGCAAGGAATTATACTAAGCATTGTGCATAAATTAACTTAATCTACATAATTAATGTGTGAGGTAATTGTTTTTCCTTCCCATCCTACAGATGAAAACACTAAGAAGCCCAGTGGTGAGGTAATTTGCCCAAGTATCGTAATAATTATTTGAGCTGGGGCTGAAACTCATTTGGAATATTAGACTCCAAAGTTCTCCCTCTTAGTTAAAATGGAACTTGAAGTAAACACAAAAATTTACATCTTCTTTATTGCCCCAAGCAATATGGTAAAGTTTAAATTTTAAAACAATTCTGTACAAGATATATTTTTCTTCTTTCAAATATAACTTTCAAGATATATTTTTTCTTTTTTGTTACCTTTTTATTCTAAAAAAGTTAGGTAAGTATAAACATAGATTATTTATAAAGGAACATTTTCTTCTTAAATTTTACTTTTAGTTTTTACAGGATATTGATAAATGATGATTGTAGACATTTATGGGGTACAAAATTATGCTATGATACATGTACATAATGTGCAATGATTAAATCAAGCTAATTGACATAACCATCACCTCAAATACTTATTATTTTTTCATAAACTGAAACACTGTAACCTTTGACCAAAATCTCCCTATTCCTCCTATTCTGCATCCTCTGGTAACTACCATTCTGCTCTCTGCTTCTTTGTGTTTGATTTTTTTAGATTCCACATATAAGTGGGAACATGTATTTGTCTTTCTGTGCCTAGTTTATTTCACTTAGAATAACGTCTTCCAGGTTCATCCATGCTGTTGCAAATGACATCATTTCCCTCTTTTTTAAGGCTGAGATTACATTGTGTGTGTGTGTATATATATTTTATATATTTATATATATATATATATAGATGCATACCACATTTTCTTTAGCCATTCATTGGTTGATGGACACAATAACTTGGCTATTGTGACTAATGCTGCAATAAACATGGTAGTGCAGATATCTCTTTGACATACTGATTTCAAATCCTCTAGATATATCTCAAATATAACTAGAAGTGGGATTCTGGATCATAATGTCACGGTCTAGTGTCCACGGCAGGACTTTGAAGTTTTGCCCCAGTTCTTGGGCTCCTGGCTTGGGAGAATCGCAAGCCGGGCCCGCACGACGGAGAGAGATGACAGACACTCAGCAAGTATGCGTGAAGGATTTATTGGAAGAAGTGAAGTTATAGGATAGTACAGGGAAGGAAGCATAGACGTTTCCTAAGGGGAAACGGGTCTGTCCCCGCGAGTGGAGAAGACCCTAATTAGCTCTAAGCTTTCTCCTTTTATATGTTAGCCATTTATGTGAATGTAAAGGTTAATCACAAAGTTAGTCATTATTACCTACGATTATAAGTCACAAGATTTAGGGACTGAATTATATATGTAATAGAAAAATCACTTTGTAGGGTGGCATTCTATTGTCTACTTTGTAGAGTGGCATTCTATTGTCTAATCGGGTGGTCAGTGTTCTGTGTTTAATTACCCCATTCTTTAAGACTGAAAGAACTGTTTCTCCTGGTTATTTTTCTATAGCCATTTCCTCCTTATTGTTTTTCTATAAATGCTTTCTCCTTTCTGCTTTTCTACTTTCCATTACCTCTCACCTATTTTTTTCTGTCCCTAACAATAAGAAAGCTCCATTTTTAGTGTTTTGAGGAACTGCCATATTGTTTTGCACAATGGTTGTACTATTTTACATTCCCACCAATAATGTACTAGGATTTCCTTTTTCTTCACATTCTTGCCAATACTTGTTACCTTTCATCTTTTGGCTAATAGTCATTCTGACAATTGTGAGATAATATCTCATTGTGGTTTTAATTTGCATCTTTCTAATAATTAGTGATATTGAACATTTTATCATGTCTCTGTTAACCATTTGTATGTCTTCTTTTCAGAAATATCTGTTTAGGTTCTTTACTCATTTTTTATTTTATTTTATTTATTTATTTATCTATTTTTTTATTTCAGAATATTATGGGGGTACAACACTTTGGCTATATATATTGCCCATGCACTGCCCGTGTCAGAGCTACAATCGTGGTCATCCCCCAAACTGTGCTCCCCGCGTCCATTCAGTGAGAGTTTTTCCCATCCCCTTCACCCCCTTCCCGCCTGCCCGCCTCCTGATGAATATTATTGCCCAGTGTGATGTAAGTGTTGATCAGTTAGTTTTATTTTTTAAATCAAGTTATTTGAGGGTTTTTTGCTATTGAGTTGTTTGAATTTTTTATATATTTTGGATATTAACCCCTAATAAGGTGTATGGCTTGCAAATATTTTCTCCCATTTTGCACATTGCCTCTTTACTTTGTTAAGTTTTTTACTTTGCTGTGCAGCTGCTTTTGAGTTTGAAGTAATCCCCTTTGTCAATTTTTGTTTATTTTGCCTGAGTTTTGGGGGTCAATTCCAAAAAATCTTTGTCAGACCAAAGTTGTATAGTTTTCCCCCTACCTTTTTTCCTACTAATTTTACTGTTTCAGGTCTTATGTTTAAGTCTTAATCAATTTTAAGTTGACTTTTGTTTATGGTGTAAGGTGGAGGTCCAATTTCATTTTTTTATATATGTGAATATCCAATTTTTTCAACACCCTTCTTGAAGAGACTTTTTCCCATTGTGTACCCTGGCACCTTTGTCAAAAATCAATTGACCATTAATGTGTGGATTCATTTTTGAATTCTCTATTCTGTTCTATTGATCAATGTGTCTATTTTTATGCTAGTACCATGCTGTTTTTATTATCATAGCTTTTTAATGTATTTTGAAATCATTGTGTGATGCCTCCAGCTTTATTCTTTTTGCTCAAGATTGCATTGGCCATTCCAATTTTTTGCTTGTTTGCTTTTGGTTCCATACAGATTTTAGAATTACTTTTTTCTATTTCTGTGAAAAATGATATCGGAATTTTGATAGGGATTGCATTAAATCCATGGATTTTGTTGGGTAGTATGGACATTTTAACAATATTATTTCTTCCAGTCCAGGTACAGGTGTTGTCATTACATTCTTCTGTGTCGTCTTCAATTTCTTTCTTTAATGTTCTGTAACTTTCAGTGTACGTAACTTTTACCTTCTTAGTTAAATTTATCCCTAAGTATTTAATTTTTGTAACTATTGTAAATGGCATTATTTTCTTGATTTATTTTTCATATAGTTCATTGCTGGTATATAGAAATACTGCTAATTTTGAGTTGATTTTACATCATGCAAGTTTATTTTATTCATTTATTAGTTCTCACAGTTATTTAGTTGATCTTTAGGATTTTCTATGTATAAAATTATATCATTTACAGTTAGCAACAGTACATTCCTTCTGTACCTAATCTGTTGAGAGGTACAGGAAAATATCTCTTTGTCAAAAGCTTTCCCTGTACCCATTGAGATGATCATATGTTTTCTGTCTTTCACTCTTAATTTGTTGTATCACATTTATAGGTTTGCATGTGTTGAACCATCCTTGGAGCCCTGGAAGAAATCTCACTTGAAATGGAGAATGACTTTTTAATGTGCTGTTGTATTTGGTTTGCTAGTATTTTGGTGAGGATTTTAAAATATATGTTCCCTAGAAATATTAGCCTGTAAATTTCTTTCCTTCTAACGTGCTTTCATGCAAGGGTAATTCTAGCCTCGTAAAAAGAGTTTGGAAGTATTCTCTTTTCTTCAATTTTTTTAAAAGAGTTTGAGCAAGATTAGTTTTCATTCTTTAATGTTTGGAAGAATTGAGCAGTGAAGACTTCAGGTCCTGGGCTTTCCTTTGATGAAAAACTATTTCTTACTATTTCAAATCTCTTTACTTGTTAGTGGTCTGATCAGATTTTCTATTTTTTTTATGATTTCAGTCTTGATGGGTTGTATGTATCTAGGAATTTATCCATTTCTTCTAGTTATCCAATTTGTTGGGGTGTAATTGTTCATAATAATCTCTTGTGATCCTTTGTGTTTCTGTGGTATCAGTTATAATTTCTCCTTCCTCATTTCAATTTAATTGATTTGTGTCTTCTCCCTTTTTTTCTTATTTAGTTAAGCTAATGGTTTGCCAATTTTGTTCATCTTTTTAAAAAACCAATTCTTGGTTTTACTAATTTTTTCTGTTGTTTTATAGTCTCTATTTTATTTATTTCTGTTCTGATCTTTGATATTTCCTCCCTTCTGCTAACATGAAGTTTACTCTGTTCCTTGAGTTAGCATGTTAGATTGTTTATATCATATTTTTCTTCTTGTTTGATGTAGACATTCATGGCTGTAAATTTCCCTCTTAGAACTGCTTTTGGTACATCTCATAAGTTTTGGCATATTTGTTTTCATTATTTTTTGTCTCAAGATTTTTTTTTTTGGTGTTTCTTCTTTACCCATTGGTTGTTCAGAAACATGTTGTTTAATTTCCACTTATTTGAAGATTTTCTAAGATATCTCCTGTTATTGATTTCTAGTTTCATGCCATTAAGTTCAGAAAAGATAACTGATATGATTTCAGTCCTCTTCAATTTGTTCAGACTTGTTTGTGACCTAACATATGATCTGTTATGGAGAATATTCTGTCTGTGCATGAGAAGAATGTGTATTCTGTTACTTTTGGATGGAATAATCTGTTTTTCTGTCTGGGTGATGTGTCATTGTTGGAAGTGGGATATTGATGTGTCCCCCACTGTTATTGTACGACAATCTTTCCTTTCAGATCCTTTCATAGTTCCTGTTCATATTCAGGTATTCTAATGTTGGTTGCATACATAATTATAAATTAAATATCCTCTTGATAAATTGACCCATTAATCATTATATAATGACCTTCTTTAACACTTTTCATAGCTTTTTACTTAAAGTCTATTTTGCATGATATGAGTATAGCTATCTCTGCTTTCTTTTGGTTTCCGTTTACATGGAATATTCCTTTCCATTTCTTCACTTTCATTGTATGTGTCTTTAAAGGTGAGGTGAGTCTCTTATAAGCAGAATATATTTTGACAATAGGGTCTTTTTTGTTTTTTTAATCCAATCAGTCACTCTGTTTTCTTGTAAAAAAATTAGTCCATTTATAATCAAAATAATTATGGATATATTGCCATTTTATAATTTGTTTTTGGGTTGTTTTGTATGTATTCTTTATTTCTTCCTCTGCTGTTGCCTTCATTTGTGGTCTGATGGTTTTCTATATTGGTATGCTTTAATTCATTTTATTTGGTTTTTATATCTATTATAGATTTTTACTTTGTGGTTACCATGAGATTTACATAAAACATCTTATTCTCATAACAGTCCATTTCAAGCTGATGGTACATTAGTTTTGGTCTCATACAACAACTCTGCACTTTTATCTCCCCCCTATATTTTATGTTTCTGATGTCAAAATTTATATTATTTTGTTATTTGCATCCCCTGACAATTTTATCTATAGTTGTTATAATACATTGGACTATTGACCATCATACTAGAGATAACATTGCTTTATATATTACTATTTCAGTCCAGGGTATTCTAAATATGACTCTGTATTGTTTATACCATTGAGTTTTGCACTTTCATGTGTTTTATCTTATTGAGTAGTGGTTTATCTACACAGTTTATAAAACTTTCTTTAGTAATTTTTGTAAGGAAGTCCTAGTATTTATTAAATTGCTTAAATTTTGTTTGTCGGGAAATGTTTGTATTTGCCCCTCATTTATGAAGGACAACTTAGCTGGGTAAGATATTCTTGCTTTGCTTTTTATTTTCCTTCAGCATGTATGGAAATATATCATCCCATTCTTTCTGGCTGCCGGAGTTTCTGCTGAGAAATCTATTTGTAATATTGTTGATACTCCCTTGCATGTAATACATTTCTTATCTCAGCTTTCAGAATTTTTTATCTCTGATTTTTGATAGTTTGATTACTGTATGACTTAGTAAACTTTTCTTTTGATTGAATTTGGTAGGAGACCTCTCTGTTTCCTTTACTTGGATGTTGGCATCTTTCCCCAGATTTGGAAGTTTTTAGCTGTTATTTCTTTCTTATTTATTTAGTTATTATTTTGAGACAAGATCTTGCTCTGTTGACTATGCTAGAGTGCAGTGGTGTCATCATAGCTTCTTACAACCTCAAACTCCTGGGCTCAAGCAATTCTCCTGCCTCAGCCTCCCAAGTAGCTGGGACTATAGGCATGAGCCAACATGCCCAGCTAAGTTTTCTATTTTATTTTTTTTTTTCTTTCTGAGATGAGGTGCTGTTATATTGCTCAGGCTGGTATCCACCTCCTGGCCTCAAATGATCCTCCCACCTTGCCCTCCCGAAATGATAAGATTGGAGGTGTGAGTCACCATACCTGGCCCTATTATTTCTTTAAATATGCTCCCTTGGCCCTTTTCTCTCTCCTGCTAGAACTCCTATTACATAAAAATTAGGTTTCTTGAGGGTGTCTTTAATTCCTGTAGGCTTTCTTTATTTTTTTCTTTTTCTTTTTCTCCTCTGACTGGATAATTTCAAATGTTCTGTTTTTGAGCGGCCTGATATTTTTTTCTGCTTGATTGAGCCTGCTGTTAAAAGTTTCTATTCCATTTTTCAGTTCAGTCATTGTATCCTTTCTCTCTAGGATTTTTCTTTTTTCTTTTTTCTGTTGCTATTCCTTTGTCAAACTTCTCATTTGTTCATGTGTTGTTTTCCATATTTCCTTTAATTTTTTTATTCATATATTCTTATAGTTCACCGAACATATTTGAGGAGATTATTTTCAATTCTTTACTTATCATTTAATGTATCTCTTTTTTTGGGGGTCCAATGTTGGAGCTTTGTTAGTTTCTTTTGCAGGTGTTGTGATTTCCTGATTCTTTGTAATTCTTGTGTTCTTGTACTGGTGTTTGCACAATTGAAGAGACAACTACCTCTCCTAGCTTTACAGGTTTTCTTTGGGAGAGATAGACCTTCACTATAGAGTGGAGCCTGTGACTTTAAATGGGCCTGCTGGCTGGTCTCCATTGTAAGGTGAGACCACTCGCTGTATCCTGTAATCAGGCAGAGCTGCTGGCTGGGCATTGTAATTGACTCTGATCAGGCCAATCCACAAAGTGTATTACCTTGCCAGGTGTTATCACTATTTGAGATCTGCATTTGGCCAGGATTTCATTCTGGTCCCCAAGGTTAGGTGGAACTGCTATTTGGGATGAACTGGACCAGCTACTATGCTCAGTAGAAATGCATGGTTGAAGTTTGCCTCCCTGCCTAGATGGGGCCTTGGGTTGGATTGTGAGGCTGATCTGTATACCATTTAATCTCGCAAGTGTGGCATAACTGGCCCCTGGTCATTGCTGAGTCACACTGTGGTGAGTGTTTCTCCCTGGGCAAGGCCTTGGGGTATAGTCTGCAGCTGGGCCTGGAGGCTGGCCATCTAGGTGTTCAAGCCAAGTAGAACATCCCACCACTTTTTGGAGCAACCAGCTCAGCTTTGTGGGTGGGCTATGCTGTTCATTGGTACCTCTGTTCATGCACCACTGCTGGCAGGTACACAGAGCTACCACAAAGATCTGCACACTCGTTGCTGTGCATGTCATCTCCTTGCTTTGTTTCTACTTAGCCCCAGGTGATCTATCTATGCTGTTACCCCCTCTTTTTCCCATAAGGTGAGACCAAAGTGGGCTTCATGGAAAGTGTCTTAGAAGGCTAGCAAGGCTAATCATTGAGCTCAAAAACAGAACACTTGAAATTATCCAGTCAGAGGAGAAAAAGAAAAAGAAAAAAATAAAGAAAGCCTACAGGAATAACAGACACCCTCAAGAAACCTAATTTTTATATAATAGGAGTTCTAGAAAGAAAGAGAAAAAGGCCAAGGGAACATATTTAGAAACATGAGCCCTGGAGAATCCTCTCTTTGTGGTGCTATACCAACTACAAAGGGATATTTTTAAGAATCACTATGACAAGGACCTAACCATAATTTCTAAATATAACCTTATCAAAAATAGTTAGGTCAGACAGAAAGAAAGAATAATTAAGAATACAGAAAATTTGAATGCTAAAACCCAAAGACAAGGGCTAAGATTGACAAAGAGGGAAGGAGGGAGAGAGAAAGAGAGAGAGGGAGGGAGGGAGGGAGGTGGGGGGAGAAAAAAGAGACAAACCCTTCACACAAAGAAAAAAGAAAATTTGTTCTTTAAATTTTGGTCACAAACGATATTATAAAGTAAGGATCATTTATTTTCCCAAAAAACCCTCATAATTTATCTCTTCTGAGCAAAGTGCAATTGAATTAGCAAAAACACTAAAATATATTATTTTAAATCTAATAATATAAAGAGAAAATGGCAATGGAAATTACAAAATACATTGATCAGATTACAATAAAAAATGCTACATATGAGACTATGAAATATCCATTTAAAATGGCATCAAAGAATAAGAGTGTATCGTCGAGCATACCAAGCCAAAAACCAAGACAGAGAAGAAGACGAAGGAGTAGGAAGGGAAGAAGGGGGAGGAGGAGGAAGGGGAGGAGAGAAGGCTTCAGCTCCAAAGGCTCAGAAAAACAAAGAGAATGAACATAATGATATTTAGAAAAGAAAATTGTAAAATAAGATAAAAAACAGTAATTACATAGAAAATAAAACAGCAAGGAGGGTTAAAAAACACAAAACTGACTCTTTGGCCTAACTACAAGGTAGATAATTTTTTTCAAGACTAATAAAATAAGACAGAAAAGGCAGATATAAATTGAGGAAAAAAGAAAAGACCTCAAAGATTTTTCTAAAATAACATTTCTAAAAACATATCTTTAAACATGAACAGTGTATGCCAATTAAATTATGCACTAAACCAGAAAAACCCAAATTGATTTTAGAAGAAATATATAACCTGAAGAAATTAAAAAGAAAAAACTATGAAAAATTAATACCAGGTCCTAACTTTTTTTTTTTAATAAAACATCAAGAACTAGGCAATCTCTACCATGTACAACCATTTGAGAATAATAAAGACAGAAGAACATTTTCAACTCATTTTAGATGTTAAAACTAGGATAGAATAATTCAAGGAAAATAAAATTATGGGCAAAATACATTCCATTAAAGGGAAAAATTAGTAGAAATTTTTAAATATACAGAATATGAGGTAGCATTTATCCCAGAAATATATGTATGGCTCAAGGTCAGAAAATCTATTAATTAATTATATCATATTAAAGTAAAATAAGTTGATTTTATTAAAAAGGATGTTCTCCTTAGTAAGCCTGACAATTAGGCAAAAGTCTTTAACTCTTAAAGATACCAAGTCCTTCTTGTGGAGAGACTCTCTCCATTGGTGGCTTTGAAAGAGTAACCCGCCATGATGTAAGAGAGCATTTCCAGAGTGCCACATGGCAAGGAACTGAAGCCAGTCTCTAGGAACTGAACGGGGCCTGTTGCCAACAGCCAGCAGAAAGCTCAGGGCCTCAGTCATTTTAGCCAAAAGGAATTAGTTCTGACAGCACAACTGAATGAGCTTGAAACTGCCTGTGAAAACTTAACCCTGGGCAACATCTTGATTGGATTGAGGAAGGTCTGGTGAGATACTGTGGTCCGCGGACCCAGCTATATATGCCTGAACTTCTGACACAGGGAAATTTAGAGATAATTAATAGTTGCACCATTTTGAGCCTTTATCTGTGTGGCAATTTGTTATGCAGCAACAGAGAAGTCATACAAAAGACAGTCCTTGCATAGTCACGGGGGAAAATAGAAAAGAATGAAAGATGTGCAGGTCACATTTTATGTTTGGTGGTTGGTAGTTGAGGGAGTGTCCTAATGTTTCAAGGTGTGAACTGGCCTTGCTCGTGGGTACACTATTGATCATTTCAGGAAAGTCTGGCATGGGTGGAAAGTGAGTTTAAGGGATGAGAATGTGGCGTTCAGAGAGATTAACTGCCTTTTTCAAAAGCATGTGGCTTTTACCAGGTTTAGAGCTTAAACCAGAATCTTCTGATCTGTCAATGAATTTTAACATATTTTGCTGCTTCTCTCAAAAATAATAGATACTTAAGTGAAAATATACATACATGTATCATATTGAAAATGCATCCATTAAAGAAAAAAAATCTATGTTCAAATATCCTGTGTGCTCAGATAATCAAGCAAAGTGATCTTTTTTTTTTTTAAATGTGGATTTTAAAAATGTTTCTTACTTGACTCTGTTTTTATAGAGATACAATAAAGACTTTAAGAGTTGAAGTGCAACATGGAATGAAATTGAAATTTGCCTGAAGCTCTATGAATATACTTTGGCCTTTAAGATGTTTTATTAGCAATGGACCTTCATGACTCTTTGATTGTTTAATGAGTTGTACTTACTGCTACTGCAGTAAGGGGCCCAGGGTACTGAGTTGACAGGGACAACCACCTAAGCACTTTGATCTCTGAACTACTGGTAAACTTTTTTTTTTTTTAAATGCACAGTTTGATGATGCATTCTATTGCTTTCCCTGGTAATCCAAAGTTCTTTTGTAAAGTGCAGGCACATTATAAACATTGTCCTATAATGATTCTATTATTACCCAAAAAGGACAAAGTTCTGAATGTTTGAAGAAACATGCCAAAAAAAGAGTTTGCTCAATCTAGGACTTCTCTGGTATTTCCTAAAGGTACAATTTAGTGCATTTTTAGCTTTGACAAACTAGATTGGATGTATATGGATTCCTTCCTCTTTCATCTCTTTGAGGACCAAGTAAATACAGATGTTTACATAGACAAAAAGGATACCTTACAAACTGGAGGGTAAAAGAACAGCAGGGAGAGGCCACGTAGTAAACTAAGCATGCAGTGACTGGAGATAGAGCCCCGTTGTTTGCCAAGGCCTTGGTTAGCCATAAATAAACTAGAGCCCACGCAGGAGATAAAGGGTCTGTAAGCAAAGCACTGGTTGGGATACCGTACTTTTATACACTTTCACTGCTCTGTAAGCATTTCAGGGTCCCTTAGGAATGTTATCTCTTAGACATCAGGGGCCTTCTGATACTGGTTGATGAGTTATAAGGGCTTTGGATTAGACTGAACAGAAAGAGTAAGGGAACTGCTGAAAAGAAACTTCGTGCTAATCAGTGAATTAGGTATCACTTTGAAAAACAGGTGTTCCGAACTTCTATTTAAAAAAAAAAATAATGCTGAAAGAAGCAAAATTAAGTAAATTGAAGAAGTTTGCCAGCTAGATTCTTGAAGGAGAGCCCTTTCCAAAATAGAATGAGTTAACTATGTCCTAATTCCAGGCTTTCTCCAGAAGAAATAAGATTTAGGTATCTGTATTCTAAAAGTACACATAGTCCAAGGTATGGCATATCCTTTTGCTTAAAATAAAATTTCTAGTTGGTCCCTCTATCTTGACAGACTCTGAATTAATTATTCTGCTATCTCATTAATTCATGGGTTGTTTTGTGTGTGAAGGAGAGACTTAGTGAGTCTGGTTAAAAAAGATCCATTTTATCAATCTGTTCACCAATAAATACTATTTGTCTAGTTTCACTTAGAAATAGTCCACATACAAATATTATGTTAACATATATAACAAACATGTACAAGTTGTAAGGTAATGTTGTACATAGTTACTTTATGTGTATAAAGTAAAGATGTCTTCCAATTTCTTCTTTCTCTTGAGAACGATGTCCACATCTAACTCATTGTGTTGTTAAGAGCCTAGAATTTTGTCCGAAATTTAGTGGTAGCTCAAAAATGTCATTGTCTTCTTCATTTCCACCTCCCCTAAAAGCTGCATAATTGATTTCTAAATGAGCATTATAGATTCAAAGGGAGGACTGATCTGGTTTAGTAGCAGAAATGTAATCCTAGCACAGTACTTGACAGGAAAGAGTCTCAGGGTTAACCCTTTTCTATACCACCCTAACCCTAGTCCTGGCTGCTGTATTGTCTGAGAATGTTTGGAGTTTTTAACTCCTAAGCCTTTTGAATCCTCACTTCATCAATTGTCATTTCAATTTTTGATGACTGGTAAAAATCCTTTACTTTCTGGACCTGTCTAAATGTCTTTTGTTGTAGTGGTATCATCTGAAATCTGCATTCTAAGTACTTAACACTCCCATCCACCACGGCATGCACTGCTAGACCCGCATGAGTCATTAAGCAACTAATTGTGTTCTTACACTTGTGTTACACTTGACATTTGTTCTGAGTCTCTTGGACACATCTCAACTTAATAGGCTAAATCTTGAATAATCTACTCTCTTAAAACATGAATAATATTCAAATATATATGAGCAGGTCTACAAGGGAAGTGTGGAAAGTTACAAAAATGCTTATTTTATAACAAAAGTCCTGTTAGTGCAGTTGATATAGATTCTCTGAAATGTTGTAAAAGGAAATCAGCAGTTTTTGTTGATAAGATCCCTGTGAAAATTTGGCATCTGCATATTTTTCTAGTTAAAGAAATAATCCTAGAGCACTAATTTACTTTAATGACATAGACATCATTTGGCTTCACAAAAACAGAAAACTGAGCTAAGGTCCATTTCCTATTTATAGGGTGTAATACGCAGCATTGAGTTGCAATGTTCACAGAAGTTTCAAAATAAAGAGTTTAAACAAATTTAAAGCATGGGGACACTGTCACAAGGTCTGTTTGCCCCGAATGGCAATTTTAATTTAATTACAAGAGTATCTATATGAATTTTATATCAACATTCAGAAAAACATTCAGGCTTGTCTTTCTCTTCTATAACATTTCTACATTTTATTTGTATTCTATTATTGCCTAAACCAAACCTTCTTGCAATTATTTGTTTACAAATCTTTTTCTCCCACTAGAAAGATGTTGAGGACAGCAAACATATCACGTATGTTTCTATAACCCTAGGATCTATTCCAATGGCTCTTAAGCATTATGTGAATAATATATATTTGTTGAATTAATTGGATTGCTTTTTTCTTTTCTAAAGCTCAAAATTACTTGATTTTCCTCAAATACTGATTCTTCTTTCTATTTCTTTCTCAGTAGATTTCAAAGAGTTTCAATTAAACAATCACAAAGAAAGCATTTGATCATATAGTATGCATTTTTTAGCTCTTTTTAAAGCTTTTTTATTAATTACTCAATTTATTTGTGCATTCATTCACCCATATATTAATTTATCCAAGAATCAAATATTTCACAGTTTTAATTTTCTAAGGACAGGTGATGCATCTGATGCACAATTTTTTTAATTCCCCAAAATTTCTAGTCCAGTGCTAAGTTTACACACTAGTTGTATACCCTTGAGCAAGTTACTTCACATTTCTGCCTCAGTATCCACTTTTATTAAGTGGAAATACAATAGCACATTGTATTTGTGGTGAAGATTAAATGAGTTATATAGGCAAAGTGCAGCCACAGAATAAGTACTATGTAACTCTTTGTTGTTGTTACATTAGCTGACCTATAATTCCTGCCAACTTGCCTGATAAAGACAGCTTATCATGGAAGAGCAAGGATTTAACAGTGGTCATTTAAGAATTTTTTTTTCTAATTCCCAGAGTTCTAAGCAGACTAAAATGTTTTATTCTGAAACATTTAGCAGTTATTCTTGCAACTTTCTGAGGTGGAAAAAAATGACCAATCCAGGTTCACTTGGGCTACTTTGTTCCAAGTTTAGAACTCATCGTCACAAGTGGTTTTTAACATCTTTAAATTGTTCTTCTAAGATAAGCAGAACTAATTTGCAAAATTTCAAGTTTCTTTAATTGACATACAAAAATATCCTTAGGTTATTCTCTCTACTCATTTTTGTATGATTTTGAACTAATTTATTTTCTATCTTTAACAAATCTAGCTACAGTATAGTTGACAAGATACAGGGCTGGGAGTGAGTCTAGAAACCTGGCCCCATGTCTTGGATCTTCAACTTTCTCACTGTAATCAACTTGAGCAGGTTGTGTGAATTCTCTTAATCTTAGTGTCCTCATTTGAAATGGTGACATGCAGAAAAAATAAAAAAATATAATGTAAGTAAAGTCACTCTCAAAGTGTTTAGCACAGAAATTGCCCTTTGAAGGTTATTTCCACTGTCTCCAAGCTTTCTCCTGCTTGGAGCTATGATTTAGTTTTTCAAAATAGAAAAATGTGATATTGTATTACTTTTATTGGAAATCCCAACATTTCTTTTTTCATAGAAACTTAGTAATTGGTGTCATTGGCAGGCAAGCATGATTAAAATGAAAATCATGCTGTGACCTTGAAAAAAATCTAATCCATGTTCCCTCTCGGAATTTTATCATCATGGTGATAGCCCTACAGCCTGATCATACACATTCTTCTTGAACATCTCCATTTTCCAGGAACTCCCTCTTTCCTTATACATGGCATTTTAATTTTGTCCATCTCTGCTAAGATCTGAAATTCCTTTCCCCTGTTTTCTACCCATGGACTTCTCCCTGACTCCTTCGGTACCTGTGTAACAAGTCTGGTCTCTCCTCCTAGGCCAACCCTTGGCTGTATCACCCAGCTAGCCTGCTACCCTCCATATTTCATCTCTCAAAGGAAGTCTGCTACTTGCTCTGAGGTTTGGAGCAAATTATTTACTATCTTTGGGTACTCTGTTTATTTAGTTAAAAGTACAGATAATAATATCTACTTTTCTTGGTTGTCAGGAATAAATGAAGTGATATATACCATTCAAAAATATTTATTAAGCACCAATTATACACCCAGGATTAGTCTAGAAACTAGAGCAATAAAAATGAACATAATATACAAATGTCCTCTCTCATGAACCTCCTTTCTTGTGGGGGAGGCGGACAGTACACAACCTATAGGGTAGTACAGTAAATAAGCAAAATTGATAATAGTAGGTAGTGATAAATGATAAGAAATAAAAGTAGAGTAATAGGACGCATGTAACTTTGAGCCAAGGAGTATGAAACTTAGAAAAGATATAGAGGGAATACTTATGAGAAAAGTAATATTTGAAGAGTCCCGGAGCACTGAGGGAAGTAGTTAGATGTGTTTAGGATAAAGAACATTCTAGCAGTTCAGACAGCAAGTACAAGGGCCTTAAAGTAGGACCTTGGCAACCATTTCTGTCCTGAAATAAGAATCAATATATACTAATATCTATTTTTCTACAGCAATGTTTTGAATTTAACCTAGTATTCTCTAAACAGTTTTTCTTTTTTTCAGAAAAAAAAATTTATTTTCTCACAACAGTATACATAAAAAAACTAGTAGCAATATCATCTTAAACACAATACACACATTTAGAATTTGATTTCACAGTGCTCATAAACATCAGCTTGCATCCCCAAACTAACCACGTTATTGGAACATTAACCACCTAAATGGTTTTTCACAATAAATATTTTTGGATATCTATTTAGCTTTCAGAGACAATCACCATGATCTTTCATCTCCAAGTATCCTGTGCTTTCTAATATGACAGAAAAGACATTTAAAAAACAAACAAAAAGGAGCAACCACTTCTCTGTTTCTTACTTGGAGAAGTTTTGCCCTGAAATTAATTGTAAGTGGAATATATTAGGATTGCTTTGCCAGATGATCAACCACCTACTGCTTTTCGTCTGGAAGGTACATAGATGTGGTTAAACTTTTTCCATGGCATATGGCATTGGAAAGTTTAAACATACCATAATGTTCTGAAATTTAAAAAAACAAAAAAAATCTAAAAGAAAATATTAAGGCCTAATTTATTACTAAACCTTAAAGAATACTGTTGTATATTTCCTTTCCTTTTCCTCCATATTTTCCATGAATGTTTTAAAAATCAAAATTTTTAATATTTTCCCAAAGGGCTTAGGATAATTTGAGGTTGTGTAATAAGAGGTGTCTAAGCAAGACATATTTTTATCATGTGTGCTGTATCATACAGGGGCCAAAGTGTGCTACGTTTCCTAGGAAGGTACCCTTTTCTCTAATATTTAGCCAGTGTGCTGCATATCAACCAGTAATGCAGCCAGAATGTCTCACTCTCAAGGGGACTTGAGAGAGAGACACAGACAGACAGACAGATAAAGTTGCAAATTGCCAATAAAATATTCTTACATTTGTCCACCTTGGGGTTATGTTATAGCGATCCATTAGGTATAAAGAGCATCTTTTACCATACTGGTGTCTTAGGATTTTACAACTTCTGGGCCATACTTCTTGTTGTTGTTGTTGTAGTTACACTATTGGATGTTCCCTCAGGATTCAGATATCACTAGAAATAAATTCAAAAGTTGCATATAATCAAGGAAAATGAAAATGAAAATCGGTAACAGAAAACCTTCAAACCAAAATCTTAGTCTGGATATTGTGGAAATGGCTGTATCTCTGATTATGTGTGGACAATGTCAATGAACTGTAACATTAGTGTGCAACACTGCTTAACATTTCCTAAAAACTTAATTATTTCCTAAAAACTTAATTCTGTCAGAAATCTCTGAGTGTGGAGAGCTTAATTGTCTCCTAAAACTCTGGTAACTTTCACCTACACATAATGCTACCACGATGATTTCCTTCCTTCCTTCCTCCCTTCCTTCCTTCCTGTCTTTCTCTCTCTCCATTTTTCTCTCTCTCTTTCTTACTTTTTCTCTCTCTCTCTCTTTCTCTCTTTCTTTCCCTGTTTCACTCAAGAGCTTTTGAGGTATAATTAATATACAAAAAAAAAAACAAACAAAAAACTCTGCACATGTTTAATGTATCCAATTTGATGAGATTGGACATATACATATACCCATGATACTATCACAACAATCAAGGTAATAAATGTATTCTTCACCTCCAAAATTTTCTTATTCACCCTTTTTTTGTGGTAAGAATATTTAACATAAAATCTACCCCCTTAACAAAATTTTAAGTGCACAGTACCGTATTGTCAACTATAGGTGCTATGTTATACAGCAAATCTCTAGAATTTATTCATCTTGAATAACTGAAACTTTATATCTTTGAACAACAACTCTCCCTGCCCCAGGCCCTGGCAACTACCATCTTGCCCTCTGATTCTATAAGTTTGACTAATTTAGATACTTCATATAAGTAGAATCATATAGTATTTATCTTTCTGGGACTGGTTATTAAATTTAAAATGGTATCTTCCAGGTCCGTCCACGCTATAGCAAATGGTGGAATGTTTTTCTTTTATAAGACTGAATAATATTCTATGGTATGTATGTACCACATTTCTTTATCCATTTATCACACCTGGGTTGTTTTTTATACATTGCCTGCTGTGAATAGTAACAAACATGGACATTCTATTATAGTAGCTGTTTGAGATCCTGATTTTAATTATTTTAGATATATATACCCAGAAAGGGGACTGCTGGATCATATAGTAGTTTTATTTTTAATTTTTGGAGGAACCACTATACTCTTTTTGATAGTGGCTGCCCCATTAAGCATTCCCACCAATATAGTGCGAGTGTTACAATTTTTCCATATCCTCACCAACACAGTCTTTTAATTTTTTTGTAATAGCCATCCTACAGGTGAGAGGTGATATCTCATTGTGCCTTTAATTTCCATTTTCTTAATTAGTAATGTTGAGAATTTTTTTCATATACTTGTTAGCCATTTGTATTAATATGTTTTCTTTTGAGAAATGTCCATTCAGATCTTTTGGACATTTTTAAATCAGGTTATTTGTTTTATTGCTATAGATTTGTTTGACTTTCTGATATGTTCTGGATACAAACCCCTATTAGATGTATAGTTTGCAAACATTTTTCTCATTCTGTAGATTGCCTCTTCACTCTGTTGTATCCTTTGCTGTGCAGAAGCTTTTTAGTCTGATATAATCACACTTGTCTTCTTTTGTTTTTGTTGCCTGAGCTTTTGTGGTCAATTCTAAAAAATCATTGCCAATGTCATATGGTTTTTCCCCTGTGTTTTCTTCTAGTAGTTTTACAATTTTAGGTTTTATGTTTATGTCTTTAATCCATCTTAACTTGATTTTTTAATATAGTGTATGTTAAAGGTCCAAACTCTTAGATGTAGATGCTCAGTTTTTCCAAAATGGTTTGTTAAAGAGACCATCCTTTCCCCATTGTGTGTTTTTGGCACCCTTGTTAAAGATCAGTTGACTATATGTGCATGGATTCATTTCTGGGCACCAAAAATTCATATACTATGCTTAAGTATCGAATTTAGAACATGTATCCTAAAATTTTTATTACGAATTTTTTACTTGTTTATAAATTATATATAGGTCCTATCACCAATATATTATATACAATATAAAATAAAGGCAAAGCAAAATAGAAATAAAAAGAATAAGTAAACAAATATATAACTATTGTAAATATGTAATATTTTATTCTATACTCAGAATCATGCTCTAAATACCCAATTGTAGCTCACAGCTTGTAGCTAAATTCTTATTTTACCATCTTTGTCTTTTTCTATCTTTTCATTTTTTAAAATAATTTTTACACATTTTTCTTTTTCTAAGTTATTTAAGATTAATTTTCAGAAGTGGGGAAACTGAAATTTTATCAAATACTCCCTAGGGTAAAATTCAGTTCTCAATCCTTTACTTTTTTTCTCCTGAAATACAAAACCCAACACTCTATAGTGAGACTTACCTTCAAATCAGGATTTTTTAATTAGGTTATTTAATACATCCAACATTTATTCTGCTTACTGAAACTCCACGTGCATGACATACCTAGGTAAAGGGTACAGAAGGGACTTTTTGTTTTCTCTTCACTATCAAGTATAACAGAATGAGATATAAAGTTGATGTTTCTCTAGTCAGATTACTTGATGGCAAGTATTTTGAATTCTTATGTTTCAGGAAGAGGGACAAAATATGAATAAATCAGATTTTTCCCAAGATCATCTTTTGAGTCAGTAATAAAATCTAGGTGTATGGGTTATTGGTCTGTGTTTTAACCCCCCAAATAGATAATTTTATAGAAACAGCATCTGCAGATAGCCAGTACATTTAAAGAAGTAAATTCATGCATTAATGACTATCCTGAAAATGGTTTCTTTTTTTTAAAACTTGTAAAACGTGTCAGAGAAGAAATTGAGAGACACCAGGAAAAGATCCCCCCATGTACCCCCTGGTGGGGATGGAGTGTCCACTAGGAGGGCATTTCTTCTTGGACACTCCTGCTGTCCATCTTGTAACTGGATCATGACCATAAGCTTATTCCCCAAAATGTTCTGATCTTATTTGATCAAATTGGGAATAACTAACTGAAAAAGTTAAATGTAAATTATTTCTGTGCTTCAAGATTCACATATAAAAGATCAGAATCACCTTTCCATCTCAGAATTGATAGATAGAAAGAAAAGGCTAATAATTTCTGATTACTAGCACGAAGCATGTTGTATGTGTAAATTCTTTTAACCATCAAAACAAATTTGAATGTAAAATTTTATTATACATACTTAGCGATGAGAAAACTAAATCCAAAAAGTTATGTGTATTTGGCTCACATTCATATAATGACTATGTGGTTTCATGCTCAATGGCCTCTTTGTATCAAAAGTATTTATACAAATAGATATACCTGTTCTTATTTTCCTTATATATGCCATGCTGCTTTATAATAGTATATATTTAAAGCATACAAAAAGATGTTTTGATATATATCTACATAGTGAAATGATTACTATGGTCAAGCATATTAACATACCAACTCTTTACATAGTTACTTTTGTGTGTGTGTATGTGTGGTAAGAGCACCTGAAATCTATTCTGTTAGCTAATTTTCAGTGTATAATGCAATATTATTAACTATAATCCTTGTGCTTATAATCCTCTAGACTTATATATCCTACATAACTGCAACTTTGCATCCTTTGATCCACAACTCCCCATTTTCCCTACTCCCCTCCCCTGGTAACCACCATTCTACTCTGACCACATGAATTTGACTTTTTTATATTCTACATATAAGGAAGATCATGCAGTATTTGTCTTTCTGTGACTGGATTATTTCACTTAGCATGATGTCTTCAAGGTTCATCCATGTTGTGACATATTCCATAATCTCCTCCTTTTATAAGGCTGAAAAATAATGTATTGTATACATATATCACTAATTTTTATCTATTCATCTATACTAATTTTTAATTTAATATCTTTACTTAAAACTCCAATTCTTCCTGATCATATTTTTTAAAAACTGGCAGCAAAATAACTTCTCACTTTTGGATATTTCAGATGAAGTACTTCTCCCAAGCTTGAACTGATCATTACCAAACATTAAAGTATGATTTGCTATACAAAGAGCTCACAAACAGGAGATGGACAAACCATTTTGCTAAATAAATCATATTTGGGGCTTCATTTTACTTTCACCACTGTCCAGTAATAGAGCTCATCAGAGTAACCCAGTTGACATACTAAGATATAATTATCTTTCCTAATTGTTTGCTTAAAATTGTTAATTGTAATTCAAATTACCGTACATTTAAAAATCATAATATGTAATTGACACCTTTGAACACGTACACATTATAAATTATGAATATTTTTTCTAAACTAATGTATATTAGTTGCCCTAAAAACCCGTTATCATCCAAATGACAAATCTTTGTTTATGGTTTGTTATTTTAATAACACATGGTCAGCATTCAACCACTCTCTAAAAAGCTACCATAAATGTCTATGCAAATAAAATCAACATGTATTGGTGAGCTAAGATGCTATTCTATAGCAACAATTTATTCAGCATACAATAATTTTCTTAGGCCAGACAGATAAATTGTTTACCCATCCGATTCCTTTTTTCATTCTGTATTTTGGTGGGTAGGTTTATAAATCTGGAGTATAGATTTTCAAGAGACAAATTGCTTGTCAGAGATTCATGAATTGTCAGTCTATAAAAGGATTATGGGAATAGAAACTTCAAAGTATGATAGTGAATAAAGTATCATTGAGCCCAGAGCTGTGGTCCCCAACCCTGGGGCTGCAGCCTAGTACCGGTCCATGGCCTGTTAGGAAATGGGTGCCGCATCTCTGCCTGAGCTCCACACTCCTGCTCCCCACCTCCACCCCCCCAGCCCCCCAGCCCAGTCTGTGGAAAAACTGTCTTCCATGAAACCAGTCCCTGGTGGGTGGGGACCACTGGCCTAGAGAAATGAAAGGCTTTCCAATGAATGGCATGTGTGGTCATTAAAGTAACTGTATTAGTTTATTGGAGCTGTTGTAACTAAGTTTCACACAGTGAATGAGTTAAACCATAGACATTTATTTTACCACAGTTCTGGAGCCTGGATACTCTAAGATCAGGGTGTTGACAGAGATAGTTTTTTCTGAGGACTGTGAGGAAAAGTATGCTCCACGGCCATCACAGAGTTCCTGATAGGTTGATAACAATGTTTGGAATTCCTTGGTGTGTAGAAGTATCATTCTGATTTCTGCCTTCATCTTCATATGGTGTGCACCTAACATATGTGTGTGTCTTTATGTCCAATTTTCCCCTTCGTATGAGGATGCCAGTCTTGTTGGATTGGGGGGCATCCTATACTAGTATGACCTCTTCTTAACCTACCTAATTATATTTCCAATGACCCTATTTTCAAATAAAGGCACATTTTGAAGTCATGGGGGTTAGGACTTCAATATATGAATTTTGAAGGAAGGCAATTCAACCTACAACAGCAATTTAATGTTTTAATCTGTGGGTGGCACTAGATTGGGCACTGCAGGGAATACAAATATAACAGAGGAGTCCTTCTTGCTGTCAATGGAAAAGAACCCAAACTCTGTAAAATAATTTAAAGAGATTTATTTTGAGCCAAATATGTGTGACCATGGCCTGGAAAGCCATGCCCAGTAAGCTTTGAGTAAATGGTCTTGCTGTGGTTGGGTTACACTTTGGTTTTATACATTTCAGGGAGACAGAAATTACACTTAAAGTCATAAACAATACATGGAAGATATACATTGGTTTGGCCCAAAAAAGCAGGACATATCAAAGCAGGGCATTACAGGCTGTAGGTGGGTTTAAAGATTCTTTGATTTGTAATTAGTTAAAGAAATAAAGCTTTGTCTAAAGTCTTGGAATGTTTTAAGTCAAGATAAGGAAGTCTGTTAATCAGAGACAAGCCATTGGACATATATGTGCAGGTGTGGTTTAAACTTTGACCTCCCTTCTCATGGCCAGCAGAGGGAGTCCATTCAGTAATCAGGAGGGCTTAAGATTTTATTTTAGTTCTCATTGCTCTCAAGGAGGTTGTGTTGAGTTAAAGAAGAACACAGAGTGATCACTTGGGAAAATGTAGGTTCAGACGCAAAAGGAGAGTGGCTTTCAGGTACAGAGTCAAGAATTTAGAACCGGTTCTGACAATAACTTCTTGTGACCTTGAACAGTTTACTTTACCAGACTTTGGTTTCCTCATATAGTAGATGAAATTCTTCAATTGGCTGCCAAACCGTACTAAGCATTAGGCTGGGGGTTTGGAGATACAGTGTAATAGATGATTCCTGAGGTGTCTTTCAATTCTAAGAGGTTGTGACTTGCCTCTGGAAGAGCAGGAGAATGCTTTCGAGCTATCAGTCAAGCTTGACACCAAATATTGACCAACTGGGTTGTATCCCCTTTTTCCTTGCCTTACTACCTCTGTACTTCATATGTTTCCCTGATGCTGCATGCTTTTATGACATAATTGTTCTAAGCTTATGCCTCAAATTTTGATTTCTAATCCTAGTCTATATAAATTGACTCATGCTCAGAAGATGGAGTCGTGTTTCAGAAATTATAAAAAAAGCAGTAAAACTGGGACTTATTTTTAAGTATATTTTATTCTAAAATTACTGTTTTTTTCTCTACTATGCCATCAAATATCCATAGCTTTTGGAAAATGCAATCTTTCTATTTTTTTTCAATTTGATATGGAGTGTTTTAAATTTTACTCTAGCTGTATTTTTTTAATTTTATTTGTTTTTATGTTTCCTAACAGGGGCATGGAACATAATAAAATTTTGAAGTACTTTGTTTTTTACTCATGCAGCTGGGCCAAGACAGTTGCCTGTTAAATCTTTGGGGGAGAAAGAACAATTAGGTTGTCCCTATAACCTCTTGGTGTCAAAGGACAGTTTGATCCCATTGTTAAGTGCTCATGTCTTTGGTGTTAACTGCACAACATTAAGAAGTTCTGTTCTCCCTGCCAGAGGCCTGAGAATGTTATATGTTAAATTCTTGTCAGCCTCCCTAATCACAAGCAGCTTAAATGAGGGGAAAAAATCCAGTGCTTCCAAATCTGAATCAAGTCTGCTATTTAAAGTGGGAAGACATGATAATGACACTTGTCAAAGAAATGTTCTACCCAACAGTGATACAATATCCTGGATAATGAGTTTAAGCAATCACCTAGACCTTGGTGAATCATCTTAAATATAAAATAGGAAAATACAAAAGAAACAAATAACAACCTTTAAATTATTGAAAAAAGCAATAGATAAAATGATATGAGGGCTGTCTGTGGATCTTTTAATTCTGAGGTAAGCCCCTCTATGCCCTGGTGTCAGGTCAGGCCAACAAGTTATATCAGATGACATCAAAGTCTTCATATATTTATTCTGTTCTCATTGTGCAAAGTAACTACTCTGAAGTAAATTGGAGCCTTCATCAATAGATAGTATTAATTACATTAGGCTTTATATATATATGTGTGTGTGTCTGTACATATCATATAACATAAAGATATAGTATATGATTTGATTAGATATATGTGTGTATGTGCATATGTAATCATACACAATTAATGACACATGTATAAAAAGTTTTGATTTAGAATGGCTCCCAATTGCTAATCAAATTGTTTCTCTGCTAGCAATTCAACTTGCATGGGGCAAGTCACAAGTTTGCTTTACTACTCAATTTTCTCATCATGGTATCTATTTGTCTCCCAGCTCTTAAATGCATTTTATAACATGAATTGCAAAGTGAACACACATATAGCCAACAGGAGAAACACATCAAGACCCTCTTCAGTACCCAGTAATTGGTATTCTTTAAGTTGCAAGCAACAGAAACCGAATGCAATAAAATTAATCAAAACATGGGATTTCATCAGCTCACATCACTGAGAAAGATGTGGTGGATCTTACCTCAGGCACAGATGAGTACATAGATTTCAATGAAAGTTGTATTGTGGCACTGTCTTCTTATAGCTCTGCATTTTTTTTTTCCCGTGCTGGGCTCTTGTTCACCTCCTTCAGGCTGATACTCTCTGCATGACAGAGAATGTATCTAAACACTGCCTGGCTTCATAATTTCCTGACTCCCAATGCAACAGGCTTTAGAACTGCTGTCGGAACAGTCCTGGCAAGAACTTGGATTGATCTGACTTGGGTCATGTGGCAATCTCTAAACCAACCACTAGGGCTGTGTGGACAGTGTTCCATGAAAGTCTAGACCAGGATGCCCCATCCGCTCCTGGAACTACCAGGATCCACCTGTGGAAAGAACTGGTATGAAGCCAGATGGGTCATGCTTCACACAGATTTATTCCCAGATATTTCAAGTAAGTGAGCCATTTTGCTTAATCCAAAACAAATTGAGCTACAATGCTTACAAATAAGAGATCTGATATAATGTCTTGAAGGCTTATTTCCCCTTAGTCTTCAACATGAACCTCTGCTTTAACCATTGTAATTCACTTCCAATTTCCTGGTCTTTCACATGTTCTCATCCCTGCTTATCTTTTTAATTTTCTCTTCTTCCTAGAACCCCTTAGTATGCCTATCCTGTGTCCTTCTTCACCCACATCTTCAGGCTCTCAGCACACAAAAACGTAAAACAAACAAATAAATAAACACATAAAAAACCAAAACAAAACAAAAAATAATATTTCACCCATCTCTCCGGTTGATATTTTTCCCCCAGTGCTGGAACAGGGAATTATCTTCTAAAGTCCCAGCACCCTAAGTTTCTCTCTATTATTGGCACTTACTACAAGATACAGTGCATTTTCTTCCCTACCCTTACTAGACTCTTGCATAATTAAGGCATATTTTGATTAAAAATGGTAGAAACCAAAATTAAAGTATTTTATTAAAAAAGGAGAAAATATTGGAAATGTCCCAGAAATTCCAGAAGTACCAGATATCTGTCTTTGTTGACTTTGTATATCTCTTTTGTGTTCTCCCTTTCCAGACATGCTTGGATATATGACGACTGCCAGCTCCCAAGTCACATGCCATGTAGCTGTCACTACCGGAAAGGGCTTGACTCTCTGTCCTTGGACCCACTTCGAAAATCAATGGGAGATCTGTTGGGTCAGATCATTAGGAATCAACTCCTGTGCCAAGGAGTCTGGCTAGTGGGACTTAGGATCATATAGAAAAGAGTTGGATGTTGGGGGTTCTATGTCATGTGAGTGAAACAGTAGCTGGCACATAATATGCACTCTGGATATGAATAAATGCAGAAAAGATATTATCACACTGATACCCTCTAAAGCTTAAACCGTGAAAAAAGGTTTCCATTTCCGACTCATCTAATAGTTCCCAGTTGGTACAAAGCATTGGCTCCACTGTTCTTTGGAGAATCCTTAGTAATTATTGACTTTTTCAAATTTCAGCTTCCTGCACTTTTCATCTGTATAAAAAGGGCATTTATATTAAGGATATGTTGGCAAAAGGCCCAGATTCCAGATTAATAACACAAAGCTTTCTTGTGGATTAACACTATAATTATTAAACTTTTTTTTCCCTTAAGGCTGTATTTTTTTTTTCCTGATATTTTTCTCCACAGCCAAAAAGGGGTTTAAGAAATTAAAGGCCAGCTTGAATGTGAAAACTCAACCATAACTACAGGGCAAAAAAACTAATTCTTGTCATAATATTCATGAGTGCTTATTAATAATGAGGACTTGCAACACTTTTATCTAAATAATCTTGGCCATGGAATTAAAATATACAGATTACTTTCCATTAACATTAAGATACCATGAATAAAAGACCAAGTTTGTAATAATTAGAATGGGTTTCAAATTTTGTCCTGCATTCAACTTGCTACATTCAATTTTATTTTCTTTTTTACTGTTGCAACCTCTATGCCTCCATTTCTTATTTATATAATGAGAATTTTAATAGTTTTCCTACATAAGTCAAAGGAGTAATATGAAAGCAACATACATTTTCTTCTGCTTTAATGCATACATAAACATAGTGCCAGGTCTCCTGTGCTAATTTATTTTTTCATCTTCAAGAAATTGTGGTTCCAGAATTTCTTTATAGCAGAAGCTAAGAGTAAGCATTTGGTTGGACCAAAATTTGGGGAACTTATCTTGAAGCTCTATGTGCATATGAAACACAATGCTGTAACTTAGAATGTGAGTTATAGAAAAAATAGCAAAGTATTCTGAACATATCTTTATGACCTCTACTCATAATTAAGAAATTGTTAGGTTTTTCTATCAAAGGGTAAATACACCAAGGAAAATTTCTGGATGGGTAAAAGGAGATTTGAGGGGCATAGCTAGAGCCTTCCTCAGGATGAACATGAACCCCATATTTCCCTGTAGCTTCTGGTCCAAATCGCTGAGCTCTATCCTTGCAAAACTTTTGGAAAGAGTTGCTACAGTTCTGATGTTCATTTCTTTCTCAATTTAGAACAATAATACCCTTTCCAGATAAAGCATCTTCATTAAACAGATGACATTTGAACTAGACGTCAAAGAACAGGTAACTTTTGCCTTGGAAAAGAAGTGGGAGAGGAACATTCAGTAAATGCTATTCATGAACATAAAGGCATGGAATATGAATGTCTCTGACAAGGATAGAGAACAAGGTAAGTTTTGGTATGGTGTGGATTAATTCGCTAACTAACTTAATAGATACCATGGTTAACCATGGTTAGATTCTAGAAATACAACAGTGGATTAGACATGGTCCTGACCTTGTAAGGTTCAGAGAAGATTATGTTCTCTAAGGCAGCAGTCCCCAATCTTTTTGGTACCAGGGACCAGTATCATGGAAGACAATTTTTCCACAGATTCGGAGGGGGGGATAGTTTCAGGATGATTCAAGCACATTACATTTATTGTGCAGTCAAATCTCTTTGCTAATGATAATCTGTATTTGCAGCTGCTCCCCAGCACTAGCATCATTGCCTCAGCTCCACCTCAGATCATCAGGCATTAGATTCTCACAAGGAGCATGCAACCTAGGTCCCTCGCGTGCGCAGTTTACAGTAGGGTTCATGCTCCTATGAGAATCTCATGCTGCTGCTGATCTGACAGGAGGTGGAGCTTATGGGGTGATGCCAGCAATGGGGAGCAGCTGCAAATACAGATGAAGCTTTGCTGGCTCACTCGCCCTGCCTGACACTCACCTCTTACTGTGCGGCCCAGTTCCTAACAGGTCACGGACTGGTACCGGTCTGCGGCCCAGGGGTTGGGGACTGCAGCCCTAAGGTATACATGTGGCGGACATTGAGAGGCATATTAATTCATTAATGTGAAGAGTCTTCAATGACAAACAAAGGATTTTAGGCTCTATTTTGTCTTGTAAAGACAAATAGCAACTCTCGTAGACACTAATCTTATGTCAGGCACAATTCTAATAACCTTACATTTATTCACTTATTTTTTATTGGAACAACCTTATGATATAGGAACACATTTGTTATCTCCATTTTATTGATAAAGAAACTGAGGCATAGAGTAGTTTCTTAACTTGGCTAAGGACTCACAGCTAATAAGAGACAGAGCCATGACTTTAGCCCAGGTAGGGTGGCTTCAGAGTCTATGGTCTTACTGTTTGCAATCACAAATATGAGTCTAAAGTGACGCTTTTTATATATGAAAAAATCCTAAGACCTAAAGATGCTAGGAAACTAATTTAAAGATATTGTAGCATGTGCCACATTCCAGACTAGACTCCAGAATACTGCAAGCCCAGCACTTCTTCTGCTATACACAGGGGACACATCAGTATTGTGATATACAAAATGGTTTTAGTGAGATGCTTGGCTGAATTAACAGAAATATGTTTACAATAAAAGAGATGATCATGCTCCTTTTTGTTGCACTGCTCAGACCAGTAGAAAAACACGAGAGGGCCCAATCACCTGAAGTTCAATGTGTTCACAAAAAGAAAGAGTTTGTTGTTGCTCCAAGTGAGTTTAAAATTGGGTAACAAAGGCACTGATTGATAAGGATGGCATATATATTCGCATGTGCTTTTGCTGGGCAGGCTTGGTGAAGATGTATGGTCACAGGCCATCCCACCATGAGCTGCTTCATGGGGATTAACTTTCAACAACTTCCGCAGGACGTGATCTACAGGAAAACACATACAAGGATAGGAAATATCAGTGGATTCAGGATTCATTTCTCACTAAATGGCAGGTGGAGGTGATGTCACCCATACACATTCCAATAGTTCAGTCCTTTTTCCAGCACTGCCTCATTTCAGCATGACACACAGGGACGACTGATGCTGACTCCGAGCCATTTCCAGACTGAAAGAGCGTTCCGAATTACACATCTCACATAGTCCTGGCCCACTGCCACTCCGTTCTCTCTCCTTACTGTCCCGCAGATAGCGTACATCCACTTCAGACGACAAGACTTGACTAATTTGGGGCCCTTTTCCTTCTCTGCAGGATCCTGAAATTCCCCCATCCTCTGTCTATGCATGCTGGTATTTATGTATGCATAGATAAAAGATACATAGATATCTCATTATTATTTCCCAAAAATGAACTAGTTAATCATTAGGTGGAAGCAAAGTATCACCTTTATTAATAACAAAGCATAGTTTGAAGGACACAGTGCATTTCTCAGGCAGGTAGACTCTGGCCCCCTCCTCTGAATTAGAGAGACTTGCTGTTCCCTCTACAGGTATCACTAGATCCTGACAAGCCTCTGCTCTCAGGGAGAGAAAACTGAACAACCTATGACAGAAAGGAGCAGAGGAGAATTCAGACTCTCCCACAAGGAAAGGGAGTTGTGTCAGGCATGTACAGTTTATTACTTCCCAGATTTCCAAGATTAGTTACTAACTTTTCCATGACGTAATCAGTAATAGGACAGAGAGAATCTAGGAGTGTTTGACTAATTGATCTCAATCTGCAAGAGAGAAGTATTCTCCTCCTGCCTTCCTCCGTATTGCGTTCTCTTAGCACTGTGCTTTCCCTGCCCAGGGAGGAGAACAAAAGTTTAACCAGCCAGTTCCTCCCGTTCCCAGAGGGAGCCCGACCCCCATTGCTAATACTGGCCCTCCCTCAGGATGCCCTTCAGGAGTACCAATGATCAGTGCTGACATCCCCCAAAGCCCCAAGACTCTAAAATGGGTCAGAAAAGCACATTAGTTAAAGAAAAAAAAAATCTCCAAGACTGAAAATTTAATCTGTATTTGATTTTCCAGCTCACAATTTTTCTCCCAATAACATTGCCCAATATAACCTATTATGGGATCTGTTTTGAGCTTGAGTGATGACATAATTACATGCCAATGACAAAATGTCAATAGAGAGATAGCTCAATTTAAATATAATTTCCTTGCCACTATAACATTACTAGGGAAATAATAAAATAGATTAAATTCTTTCCCAAGTAAAAGTCCACATATATTATTTCCATAGAATTAAAGTCCAAAATCATTTTTTTCTTGTGCTTCTGAGTTGAAATTCCAAAGATTTTAAAGTCCCCCCTCCTTTTTTTTTGGCCCATTCAGTCTCAGCTGGAAGGGTTTCTCAACATGTTGGTAGAGATAGTGTTCTTTCCTCATTTGAAGATTGGGCTCTTTCTCATCAGAAGGGGTGTATTTCCTTCTCCATGGTCTCAGAAGTTGTATTTGTTCAACATTGAGTCTCTGATGTTCCTCACTATTTTAAAGAATCCAATGAGTTATTATGAAAGATAAGATTAGCACAGTACTGTCCTTGTATTCCAAGAATTAGGGGGAAAAATCACTGCTCCTAAAAGAGTTATCTCAGAGAAAATTATTTCCAAACCAATCACTTGTGTTTCCAAAGACCATATCAAAGATTTAGTACTATACTGAGAAAAAGACGGATATCTTGGTCAGGACCTTGATGGTATGCTGGTCAGTGTATGCTGGTTTCTGAAATGTAAGACTTCGAATTTAAACTCAGTTGGGAAACTCTCAGCAAGATGTTAATTTTGGCATTATTTGCTGTATCAATAAAATTCACTTATGAATACCGCCTGATAAATCAGAATGGGATTTGCTTGCTTTCCCACCCATTATACTCACAACCCCGTGATTTCCGTGTCTGCATTAAGCCTCATGATTCAAATAGCAGGTAACTGAATGGAGGCTCTATCATGTGACGTGGAGTCCACCACACTCTCTTACGAGAAAGCATTTCAGTCCTGAGATACCAAAGCTGTTGTTCCTTTGTTTATCTTTGGAATTTTTAAATCCTAAAAAAATCTTACTTCTTAGAGAGGGTTTCCCCCGTCATAAGTAACTAAGACATAGAGAATCTGATTAACACCAGACGCTGTTGAGATTGGGAGGGTGAGCTGGTTGATACTTGGCCCTGTGGGAAAGCCAGTGCGAGCTTCAGCCCTGAAACTTCCTTCCTCAGCTTGAATCCTTGTTGAACTTGAAGGCAGCCAGTTCCGCCTCTTTGCTAGGCCTGGTGCTAACAATTTTAACCTAGAACTACCCTTGTGCCCTGTAACACATTCATAATTCACTCCCTTTCAGACGAAACGTGGCATATATTCCTCAGCCACTGGTGCCTAAAAGTTCTGTAGTGACAATACGCTGTTTCCAACCAAATTCTTGCCTCAGCCGACCCTTTTTACTGAGGCCCCTGGGGCCAGCCCCTATTAGCACAGTCTGTGCTCTACATACATGTATACTAAGTACAGGCCAAGGTTAAGGTGCTGTAACCTATTCCTATACCCAGGGCCAGTCTACAGATTTATTGGGGTTCCAGAAGGCTTCTGCACATTTGCTGGGGCATCCTTCTAGATAAACTGTCACAGAACCCTAATCAGCACCACAGAAACCTGCAGTAACCTGCCATGGTCAAAATAATGCAAAGGTTCAAGCCACACATTCATCAAACCAACTTTACAACTGAAAAAATCAGCTGCATTGTGCAATACAGGCTTTTAAGCACCAAGATTGAAAATTTGTTAAAAAGTCAGCATGGCCTATCCTTAGGAAATCACAGTTTACAGGCATCTGTTTAAGCCAGGCCAAAAGCCAAAATCATTCCATGCATCTCTTTTTTCCCAAAAGTTTACACCTTGCTCATTTCTCAAGGTCTATAGTTTATGCATTTGAGTTATGAACACTTGAAAGGGGCTAAATAAACAACACTCCTCTTTGCCCTGGTCTGGGTCATAAATAAACTGAAAAATAAAGTTTCCAGCAAATAAGAGCCAAAGCATTCATTCCCTTTATTAGCAATAAAGAGTAGATTGGAGGACAAAGCTTGCATATGTGAGCAATTGGATGTACTATCGTTAGACTTCTGAATTAGACACACTGACCCAACCATAGATCACCCTGTATAGAAGCAGACCCCATAAAAGTTACGGTGTGGAGGAACAAGGAGCAATGCATTATAAATGCATCAACTATTTGACGCACTTAGAAGGCACGCTGGTTCCACACAGAAAAACAGTAGTTCTTCTTGGATTGGGGATGATGGTGTTGGGCCTCAGAGAGGGCTGGAAGAAAGATTGTGGTTTGAGTTGGTTTGTAAGGTTGGGTAGGAACTTTCCAGGTGAGAAAATGAATGAACGGAGATCCCAGGATTAAGTGGCACACGATGGAAAGACAAAGACACGTGGTATTTTTGAGGAAGAGTAGGTAATTTTTCATTATTGAAGTATAAAGCATGAGGAGAGAAGTGGAAGGCCACAATGTTAAAGAGATAAGGAGATGCCAAATTATGAACTGTATTTAGGACATAATTAAAAAGTATTTGAAGGCCCTAAGCCAGAGAAATTCATGATCATACATGCTTTGCCATTTGTTTCTTGTATGTATAATATTTCTGACAATATAAATTATAATGCATTAAGCAAAATAAAAATAATAATATTAGCAATTTACTGAGCATTTACTGAGCACACTCTTACCTGTGCTAAAGCCTTTGCATGTATTATCTCTTTTCATATTTAAGGCTACTCTGTGGGGGAGGGGATAGTGTCATCCACATGGCATAGTGGAGTGACCTTCCAGAGAAGTTAAGGACATCATCTGAGGTCACATAGTTAATAATAGTAGGGTCAAGTTTCAAACAGAGGGCCGTCCTTTCCAAAGCCCAGGCTCCCAAACCCTACTTCACCTTTACTTATAAATAAGGTTCCCTTACCTTATCTAAAAGCAAGAAGTTTTATATCAAGAGAAGAGGGAAGAAAGACATTTGTACTGGAAAGAGTCAATTGGTGCTAGTAGGGAAGAAACAGTTGCAGAGTCAAAGGTGAGCTGGGTCCCCCATGGAGGAGCTTTAAGGGATGGGACTGAATGAAGTCAGAGATGTCCCCGAACCAGGACCAAAGAACTGAGCAAGAGAAACCTTGATCAGACACTAAAATCCAGGTACAAGTGAACATCCAGGTGAAGGCAATTCTGGAGAGCAATTAAGAGACTGAGAGAAATTGCAAGCCAGAATTTTGGATAGGAGGGTAAGAAGCAAGATCTAGTTCAAGAGACAACATGCATAAGGCAGAGAAAAGTGAGATCAGATTCCTCCAAAGACCTGGAATTCAAGTGGGTTAATGAGCAGATAGTGTGTGCCTATACCAAGAATTTACAATAATAATGGTGCTAATAATCATATGCAACTAGTAATGTGTAATTAAAGTATAGATACTAGAGAGAAATTGCCTGGGTTCACATCTTAGCTTTGTCACTTACTAGCTCTGTGACCTTGGGCTAGTTATTTAACTACTCTCTGCCTCACTTTCTTGATCAATAAAATGGATTAATGATAATACTTATAGCATAAAGTTTTTCTGAATATTAAATGAGGTAATATATGCAAAACACTTACTATAGTGACTGGTGAATCCCATAATGTTTGTATCATAATTCTTTTTTTCATTTCAAAATATTAAGGGGGTACAAGTGTTTTTGTTACGTAGATACCTTGCATAAGGCTTAAGTGAGAGCTTTCAGTGTGTCCATCACCAGAATAGTGTTCACTGAACCCGGTAGGTAAGTTTTTACTCCTCACCCCCTCTTACCCTCCCCCCTTTGATTGCTGGATCGAATGGTAAGTCTATATTTATTTCTTTGAGGAATCTCCACACTTGTTTTCCATAGAGGCTGCACTAACCTGCAGTCCCCCCCACAGCGCATAAGTGTTCCTATCTCTCTGCATCCATGCCAGCATCTATTGTTTATTGTCTTTTTAATGGCCATTCTGACAGGGCTAAGGTGGTATCTTATTGTGGTTTTAATTTGCATTTCCCTGATGATTAGTGATGTTGAGCATTTTTTTAATACATTTGTTGGCCATTTGTCTATCTTCTTTTGAAAAGCTTCTGTTCATGTCTTTTTTCCACTTTTTAATGGAGTTCTTATTTATTCTTAAAATAATTTTAATGAAGAAACTGAGGCACAGAGAGGCTGAGTGACTTTCCCGAAAGTTTTTTTTAAATAACTAAGAAAATGGTAAAAATAAAATTTAAACCAGAAAAGTATGGTTCTCTAATCCATGCATTTAATCACTATTTAATTCTTCCTTTTCCAACATGGTACAACTTAGTCTTCTTTCTTAATATGATCAAAACCTGCTTTACAAAATATGAAAATTTCAATTGCATATATCAAATAATATCCATCAGTGGCTGAAGTCTGTTGACCTGCCCAGTCATCCATCTCTCATATCTTTAAGAACATTTCCTGCTTTAACTAATGACTGTATTCATAAATACATAGTAAAATGCTTCACTATGTGGTTGCTCACTGCTTCTGAAATGCCATCAATCTCTGGTGATAAGTTGTATTAATTTTGTTATAAATTTGCAATCATGGAAAAGAAACATAGACCCATCCAGCTGTTCACTTCCTCAAGCAACCTGTCTCCATCTGTTGTGATCAATCTATCCTCGAACCCTTCAGACTCCCTGCCAATTAATTAATGTCCTGTTGTAGAGGTGGCTTTATTCCTGGGCTCTTCCATGTGGCTTTCCCCATGATAGGTGAGAGTAGTGACGAGTCATGAATCAGAGAATAATCAAAATGGCCAAGGGTGGCATGGAGAGAATGAAATTCAACTTTGCTGGTATGTCATCCTCAATAGTGAAGAACTCTTTTTCTCCTTTTATTAGAAAGTCAGTGGCTCCTGCTAACCAATCACTTGATACCTTCTGATACCCTCTGAGAAATCTGCTTAGAGCCCTGAATTCACCTTGCCTGCTCCCATCCTGCCCTCCAGTCAGACCATTGCTGTGATTTTGCATGTGCTATTCTCTCTCTCTTTGGAACAGTTTCTTTTCCCCTACTTTGCTTCACTCAATAATCTCAGGTCCTGCCAAGGTATCATATCTTTAGGCTGTGCTTCACAGACACATCCCCTCTCTATTAGTTTGCTAGGGTTGCTGTAACAAAGCACTGCAGACAGAGTGGCTTAAACAACAGAAAATTTTTCTCTCAAGGTTCTGAAGGCTGGAAGTACAAAGTCAAGATATCAAGAAGCATCGTTTCTTCCAAGGCCTCTCTCTTTGGTTTGTAGATGGCCATCTTCTCCCTGTGTCTTCACATGGTCTTTCCTCCATTTCTGTGTCCAGATCTCTTCCTCTTACAAAGACACCAGTTATATTGGATTAGGAACCACCCTAAAGGCCTAATTTTAACTTAATTATCTCTTCAAGACCCTATCTCCAAAAACAGCCACATTCTGAGGTAATGGGGGTTAGAACTTTGGCATTTGAATCTAGGGGAGACAGAATTCAGCCCATAACAGGCTTTAACCCCAGTAGCGTCCCACCTGCTTATATTCCTGGAAAGCAACAGGTGCCCCTCTCAGAGCTCAGTTTAGCTGTGTGAGGATTATGTGTACAGTCATCATCTCCTGTAGACTGTGATCTCTCAAGTCATGGCCTGGCTCTTGTTTGTCTTCTCTAAATTATTTAGCACACTTCCTGATGGTGTAGGTGGCTAATTTGTTACATATGTAAATGATCCAGGAAAAGAGAATAAAGCTAATGGGAACATATTTACTAAATAAAAATCTAAATTTGCCTCTATCTATCTAGATTCTATCTACCCCACACTACTAAACTACCATTATTTAATTAGGACGTGTAATGTCTATCAGTTTTTCTATACTCCAAAAAATTATTAAATGATTTTGATTTTCTTCACTAACTTTCAAGATGATGCTCAGCTTCTATTCTTATTTAAATATCACTCCTTTCCTTTTCTTTTTATATTGTCAGGTATCTTAAAGGAAGTTCCTGTATTGTGCAATTAGTGAGAGATGATATATTGCTATGAGCCAGGGTTTCTATGGACAATTTTCCACATGAGGAATGATTTAACTTGGACTTTGAAGGATGAGGGGTGGGCATGGGATACAAGTAGGTGAACCTGAAAAAGAATATGAAAAGAATATGGAAAGTACTGTTTAATCTCTGATCCACAATTCTCTTTTGCTCACATATGGCTTTAGGGAAAAAAGTCATCAAGTTACATGAGTTTCTAAACCTCTGTATGGGCTACCTTCTATGAATTTCTTCATCCATCACTGAGACCTTCTGAGGAGATGGAAAGGACTAGAAAATAAGCAACAAAAAAGTGGGACAAGAGTCTTGGCATGAAGCTGGGGGTGGACAGTGAGAGGCAAAGAAGATACCTGACAGATGAGATCTCCATTGAGCTGTGAATCTCAGTTGCTCCCAGCCGCTGCCCTGCTGGCACATGGCAGTGTTGGCTTCAGGTGTTTAATGAACTGCTGAGAGATCAATAGCACATGGCAGATAACTTTGAGAAATTTCCCTTGATTCATGCAGGTGTCTCAGATCCTCATTAATTCTGATGATTCAAACCCTTCTGATTAGCTTGGTTGTTTTAATATCTACTCACAAGTCTTGCTAAGGGTGTAAGAAACTTCATTCGCTTAGTCCTCTGAACTCTATGTGGGGTTAGCATGTCATTGCTGCTGATACGCTGTGAGAAATGACCTCTCCAACTTCCCAAATGTTAACTGTATTTACTCAATCTATTCTGGGCTCATGAAGGTTTTTAAATTTTTTATTAAATCATCTCTCTCCCACAAATATTACACACATACACATATACACTTTAGAAACATTCATTCATTTATTAAACATGTATTATGAGACCAGTATCTACCCAACATTGAATCATTTTTTTAATACACACAGATTAAAAAATTAGAGTCTGAATGAGTCCATAATGTGAGCAGAGAAGCATCCATGTGACCAAATATTTTCAATATAATGTCACATGTGAAACTGGTTTCATTGACAAAATGAGGCTTGAGAAGGTAAAAACAAAAGCTAGTATTAGTCTTCCTTCCACTGTTCCTTCAAACTGACTCTCTGGGAGGGTACTTTCCCTATTTCTGTTTGAAATTTTGGAAAGATTCCACAACTGTTCTAACTACAATTAGATAATGTCCCATCCCTCACCCCTGTTGGCCCACCAGACTTATTTCTGAAAGGCCTTCTCAGACTGGGATATCTAACAATAACTAAGCTTGGAAGTGACTGTGAATTTCATAAATATGACCTCCAAAGATAAAATTTAATAAATCCGTACTCTAACGTCCCCACCGCCACATCCCAAGCACCCATGATGACTCCTATGCCATCCAACATGAGGAACATTACAGTTGCAGAGGGAAGAAATAGTGGTAAATATATATCACTTCTGAAAATTTACAAAAATATAGATCCACACGAAGCAATTGCTAATGTGCTCCCCAGAGCCTGAGTAGGAGCCCATGTCAGGCAGAGCTCCTGAAACTCAACATTCATTAGTTCACAGTTAATCTACCCCTGGGCCCAATACACAGCTGCAGTTGGATATCTCAAAGCACCTCAAACTTAAACCGATCTGTAGAGGACGTTGTGGTGTGCTGCCCACAGGTCCCCTCGGGATGGAAGTATTCATCGTCCAGTGCTGTCAGCTGAATCCCTCTCTAGGAATGACCCTTAACTGAAGAGAGTCCTTACTGGGATTTCTCTTAATTTAGGGAATATATATTGATCTTTCAGGTATCAGGTTACAAACCACTAAATCAGAGAGTCTATTTCAAAACTCTTCAGACTATTTATGTCCTCTGGTTATTCACCAATGATTATTGGATACTTACCAAAAGCATCACTTAGAACCCTTTATCTGATATCTCTCCATGCTTATAGTTATAGATGTGATACCTGTCACCCACTTATTTTGCATATAGGGGAGAAAAACACACCAGCATGTTTTATCACTGTGTCCCCAAGATGTAGCACTGTGCTCTGTACATACTAGAAATTTAGTAAGCATTTGTTGAACAAATGGAACCAGAAAATTATTGCAGTGCTTGAATTATAGGAAATTTTATTCTTGTTAGTTTGCCATTGGATGGAAGACTCCATTTACTACCATCTCATACCAAGTTAGGTGACAAAAACCTTCGCAACTTTTATAGCAAGCCCTCTTAGGGATGACAGGAAAGAAACAAATGAAATAAAACCCAAAGAGAAAAAACCTGACATCATCTATAATAATACTGTCCAATAGAAATATGATGTGTACTACAAATGGAAGCCTCACGTGTATTGTTCAATTTTCTTGGAGCCCCATTAAAAATTTTTAAAAAGGTAAAAATAATTTTACTAATATATTTTATTTAATCCAATATATTCAAAATACTGTCATTTCAACATATAATCAGTAAAAACATTATTAGATACTGTGCATTTTTTTAATAGTGTCTTCAAAATCAAATGTGTATTTTATACTTGCCACGCATCTCAATTTATACTAGTAATATTTCCAGTGTCCGGTAGGGAATTCCAAGATACAGCTACCCAAACCTCACAGTATTATCTACTATCTTTCATATATATATATGTGTGTGTGTGTGTACATATAATGTTTTGTAACTGTAGCTGATAGCAGTATCTGGGCCTCAGATTTGCATTTAGTTGCTTTGAGGTAACCAAAATGTTCTCCTGCATGTATTAAAGAAAACTTTTCAGACAATTAAGCTATAAGCATGGGCTAATGTTTTATTACAGTCTTGCATGGGAGATTTTTTTAAAAGCCCCTAACGGGCCAATTCAAAGATTTACTCTACTCTTGGTAGGTATTTTATAGGGCAAGAGAAGGAAAAGGTAACCTTGTTAGATTACCTATTAAATATAGATAATCATGTTAGATACAGGAAGAGAAGAATGTCTCCTTAAAGGTCACTGGTTTCTGGACTGACAGTCAACTGGCAGTCAACTGGGTGGGTTAAATTCCCAGAATACAGCTTAATCCTATTAAAGTTCAGCAGAAAATCATTTACCATTTTGTCAGGAATACCGATTTCTCCCCAGAAGGAGGGTGTTGTGAATTACATTGCTCAAAAATGTTTTTTTTTTCTTTTCTACAACATTGGCTCACTCTCTTCTATAGTAATTGTTTCATTACCTCCTGTAAATTGTTTCTATCCCAAATCAAATTTGGACAATATATATTTTTTTCAAATAGGACTACTGAAAAGTTTTAACTGTGAAAGCATGGAATGCAGGTAGGAAAGTTTTAGGAAGTGAGGTAAGAAAAGGAGGTTGGGCTTATAAATTTCATATACCATTCTCAGAAATTTGGATTATGTGTTTAGTCTCCGGAGAGCCATGCCCACATCTGAAGAGGCTGAGCTAATTGACAGCGATACTGTAACAAACCCAGAGTGGAAATGTAGAGATTGCTATTCAAGTGTCAGATTCCTGGACATCCCCAACCCTTCAAGACTTTGGTTTACGTTGAATGATGGCACTTAAAAATGAATCAAATCTTATATACAAATGGTGGACAACCCGGGATTACTCACCGCTTCCCAACATTTTCTGGCATTCTTACAAATCTTGTATTTCTCATAGTCGCTTCTTACTCTAACATTCTGCTTTCATTCAATTCTTCATATTTATCCTCTCTTGTTCCTTGTAGCTGTTCCCTTTTTTTGAACATAGTATTGACCAAAACTTTAAACCAAACTCCACTGACCATGACGTCCTCAAGGCACTGCTTGGACAGGAAAATTCCATTATTCCCAGTAGAATTTAACCGAATTTGGGAGTTAATGGTAACTAGGTAACAACAAAGAGCCAATCAACAAACAATTTATCATTAAATATTAGGTAGGTGCATGTTTCAAAGAATTCAGCCCAAAGATCTAACTCTCGGATGCCTTGTCTTCCAGAGTTCCTGTGTCTCCTCTTGAGTATGGCCATTTCTATCCCAAACCCTCTCATCTCTTTATTTTTGTGAGCTCTTACTCTTCCTTCCTGGGCTGCCTATAGCATTCCAAAATTCTACCTATGTTTTTATGAAAAGCAATCAAGTCCTTCTTATCTTAATCTTAGGCCACCTGCGTCTTAGGCTAAAGACTCTCTTTCCACATCCAATGTTCCATCAAACTGTTTGCTAAGCCACAGCCATATTCTTCTAGAGGAATTGTACAGTTGGCTCTTAAACCATCTCTCCCTCCCACAATCACCCCACGCAAACTTTTGAATTGTCCCAAATATAATTCTTGAAAGTGTAATGTATAATGCCAACTAAGACAAAAGGACAGACTACCCCACCTCAGAGATGGAAGAGGACACAGCAAGCACTTTTCTCACACTTAGGACAAAGGATAGGAAATGAAAAGTAAATGGTGGGCATCTCTTCTGCGGGACACTGATGAGGCCATTCTAAGTTTTTCCTGGTAAATGCTAATCATAATGCAAAATCATGGCATTTGTCAAGGAATTCTCTAAATGCCTTTTAGGTTCTGGTCTACTTTCCCCAAAAGACACCTCAAAACCACACCTACTGCTTATAAACAAAAACAAAAACACTACTCTATAATTAAGTGATTCCCTCAAAAGAGTTGCACCTTCAGAAGAGAGGTTTCATCTGTTAAATGTAGAATAGTCTGGTTGAAGAATACTTTCATGGTTATCATGGCCCCTGTGTGAGAAAATGCAATTTAGACTGGCAGGCTCATCCAAATGCTGTCATTCTGCCTTCGTGCTCACAGTGTGCAGCCGCTGCGCAGCGTGGGGTGAGCGCGTACTGCCTCTAAATGGGGGACAGCTGAAGGAAGGGACTCCTCAGGGCTGTAACCTCAGCTCAAGCACACACTCAGTTCAAACTCGGCATAATTAGTGTTGTGGCACCTTCTCTTTGCAGCTGAGTTCTCGGGTAGCCTAAAATAAAACACTGTTTGAAAAGCATTGCATATATTTTGGTTACTAGTCTTCTTTGTTATTCCTAAAGTTAAAGAAGACAAAAAAATGAAACTAACAAAATCCCCTTCCAGCCAAGCAATTCAAAATAATATGTCTGTATATTAATGTGTGTCTAAAATGCCCCATTTTCTTCTGTGTTTTATCACTACCTAACAAAACTAAGGGTAAAAGTGCTACAAAAATGTTTTGCTTCAAGTTAAGATGTTTTGTTGGAGTTTAACAAGGTTAAAGAGTTTACTTAGTTGTAACAGAAGAGTGATACATACAGTGTGTAAATATCCCTAAATATCTGGGCATTTCTTTTTTAAGATGGGTGGACATTGGCTGCAATTTTTTATTATATAGTATTTACCACTGGTTAGATTAACAAAATTATTTAAAAAGTTAGAATATACCAAATATTTTATTAGAGAAGGGTGAGAAAATGATAATTAACATATATTGGACACACATTTGTCCAGGCACTGGATTAGGTACTATACATGCTTTACCATTTAATCCTCACACAGACATCATGACATAGAAGTTATGTGCCCACTTCACAGGTAAGATAAATAAAGTCTTAAATTTGCAATTCCATGGAAGTGGTACAGGAAGTTCAGACTATATTTTGTCAAGAAGGGGAATTATTATGTTCCATTATCATTAAACAAGGATCTTCCAGGAGAAGGATAAAAATAAGAGAGAAAAGTAAATGTGCTTCCCATAATTATATATTATTTTGTGTAACCAAAGGAGGCAATTAAGAAGAGATTTCATATGCATTTGCCCAAAGCATGTTGTGAACTCTGCATCTGGCCCTGACTACAGAAACAGGTTAGAAGCCGCAGAGAAAAATAAAGTCTCATTATGTTGTAGTCACATCAAGTCATTGATTCCAAGCGGTGTCCACAGTTTGCCACCAGCCATCTTCATTACTCTTGATTCCAAATGCTTTTGGCAGTTTCGGGATATTCAGTCAACTCCCAAATGACCAAGATTTTGCCAAGAGTCGTCACTGGTTAGCATAGGGAAGAGTCAGCACCAAAGGCAATTTCCCAAAACAGCAGTTTCCAAGATGTTTTCAGCAATGACGGCCCCATCGGTATGAATGCAAAGCTCCCTATAGGGACAGTTGGGAAAGGGTTGCAATAATTTGAGTGCAAATGCTCATGCAAGTTGATTAAAAGTGGAACTTTCTTCAATCTTGTATACCTATGCGTGAAGAGATGTGTCCATATATGTATTTACTTCTGGAGTTTATTTTCATATGATTGAAAATGTAATTTAAACATCAGGTGATCACACTTAATAAAAGTTATAGATGTAGATATATCAGATAATAGTATCTTATACAAAAACATGAAATATTTATGTATATGTATGAGTATTTATATGCCTATATACAAATATACATATATTTGTATATAAATATATATATGTATCAGGTTTTTATACATGTGTGTATGCACAATAGGTATGTATGTATATCTCGAAGCCAGATGGTTATAATTCCAGTGACGGAGAGATAATATGATATCAATTAACTTGGCACTATAGCCCAGGGGAAGGAAATAAACAGAAGTCGCAGCTCTATGGGGGAAAAAAGGAATATTTTAAAACTTCTGTTTAAAATAGAAAGGTGAGATGATCAATTAAGGTGCCAGAAGTTCAGGAAGTTAATTGAGATCCAGTCCACTAAGAGCTTTCAATGTCAAAGTAATATCTTAATTATAAACCTAATACAACTTTCATCTGTTTGATATCTGCTGCCAAGGACAAGCAGTGTATAATTTTGTCTCATCAAAATATGCCAGTTCAGGAATCAGAGGCGTATGTTATAGCTCAAAGAAGATTATTGCCTGTAGATGGGACACAATTTGGCTATTTGGTTTATGTTTTTTTTATTTGTCCAAAGAAATATTTATTCATTAACAATTATTACCTTTGATTTAAATAAATTGGATTTGTTCTAAAAGAAATTTGAATGTGGACTTCATTTCTCTTTTATTATAAACCAAATTTCTGCAACAGCTGTAGTCCACACATCAAGGGATAGGTACGTTGAAGTAGGAAATACATGATATTCTGATCTTTTTTTTTATTTCAGAATATTATGGGGGTACAACATTTTGGTTGCATATGTTGTCTATGCACTGCCCAAGTCAGAGCTACAATCGTGAACATCCCCCAGTGTGCCCCACACCCGTTAAGTGTAAGTTTTCCCATCCCCTCCACCCTCTCCCACCTGCACGAACCCTGATGAATGTTATTGCCATGTGTGACATAAGTATTGATCACTTAGTACTAATTTGATGGTGAGTACCAGTGGTGCTTGTTTTTCCATTCTTGTGATACTTCACTTTGAAGAATGGGCTCTAGCTCCATCCAGGATAATACCAAATGTGTTAATTCTCTGTTGTTTTTATTGCTGAATAGTACTCCATGGTATAAATATGCCACATTTTATTAATCCACTAGTGTATTGATGGGCACTTGGGTTGTTTCCACATCTTTGCGATTGTGAATTGTGCTGGTATAAACATTCTAGTGCAGATGTCTTTATTATAGAATGTCTTTTTTTCCTTTGGGTAAATACCCAGTACTGGGATTGCTGGATCAAATGGTAATTCTACTTTTAGTTCTTTGAGGTATTTACATATTACTTTCCATAGAGGTAGTACTAATTTGCAGTCCCACCAGCAGTGAATGAGTGTTCCTATCTCTCTTCTCCCCACCAACATTTGTTGTTTTGGGGCTTTGTGATATAAGCCAATCTCACTGGAGTTAAGTGATATTTCATTGTGGTTTTGATTTGCATTTCCCTGATGATTAGAGCAGTTGAGCAATTTTTTATATGTTTTCTGGCCTTTATTTTGTCTTCTTTTGAAAAGTTTCTGTTCATGTCCTTTGCCCATTTTTTAATGGGGTTGTTTGATTTATTTTTTCTTGTTGATTTTCTTAAGTTCTGTATATATTCTGGTTATTAGCTCTTTATCAGATGTGTAGCATGCAAATATTTTCCCCCATTCTGTAGGTTGTCTGTTCATTCTAGTGATAGTTTCCTTGGCGCACAATGGGACTTGATCAGGTCCCATTTATTTATTTTTGTTGCTGCTGGGATTGCTTTGGGGGTCTTTTTCATAAATTCTTTGCCTAGGCCAATATCTATAAGAGTTTTTCCAGTGTTTTTTTCTAGAATTCTTATGGTTTCATGTCTTAGGTTTAAGTATGTTATCCATTGTAAGTTGATTTTTGTGAGAGGGGAGATGTGTGGATCTAGTTTCAGTCTTCTACATGTGGCCATACAGTTTCCTCAGCCCCATCTATTGAATAGGGATTCTTTTCCCCAGTGTATGTTTTTTTGGAATTTTTCAAAGATCAAATGATGGTATGAGGATGGTTTTATATTTGGGTTCTCAGTCCTGTTCCATTGGTCTACGTCTCTGTTCTTGTGCCAGTACCATGCTGTTTTGGTTACTATAGCCTTGTAGTATAGTTTGAAATCTGGTAGATAGATGCCTCCCAATTTGTTCTTTTTGCTTAAGATTGCTTTGTTTAGACAGGGTCTTCTCTGGTTCCACACAAAGCATAGAATTATTTTTTCTAGATCTGCAAAAATATTATGTTGGTATTTTGATAGGGACTGCACTGAATCTATAAATCACTCTAGGTAGTATAGACATTTTAATAATGTTGATTCTACTGAAGAGCATGGTAGGCATTTCCATCTGCTTACATCCTCTGCAATTTCTTTTCTCAGTGTTTCGTAGTTCTCTTTATATAGGTCTCCCACCTCCCTAGTTAAGTGTGTTCCTAAATATTTAATTTTCTTTGGTGCTATTGTGAAAGGTATTGCATCTTTGACTTGTTTCTCGGCTCGACTGTTTTTGGCATATATGAAGACTACTGATTTGTGTGCATTGATTTTGTATCCTGAGACTTCGCTGAATTCATTTATCAATTTCTGTAGTCTCTTGGTTGAATCTTTGGGGTTTTCTAGATATAATATCATATCACCCATGAAGAGTAAAAGTTGGATCTCTTCTGCCCCCATTTGGACACTCCTGATTCCTCTCTCTTGTCTGATTGCTCTGGCAAGGACTTCCAGCACTATGTTGAATAGAAGTGGAGGTAGTGGGCAACCTTGTCTGGTTCCAGTTTTAAGGGGGAATGCTTTCAATTTTTCCCCATTCAGTATGATATTGCTTGTGGGTTTATCGTATATGGGTTTAATAATTTTGAGGTATGAGCCATCTATGCCTATATTGTTAAGAGTTTTTATCCTAAAAGGGTGCTGGATTTTGTCAAAAGCCTTTTCTGCATCTATTGAGAGGATCATATAGTCTTTGTTCCTGCTTTTATTTATATGGTGAATTACATTTATGTATTTGCATATGTTGAAACATCCCTGCATCTCAGGGATGAAGCCCACCTGGTCATGATGAATTACTTTTTTGATATACATTTGAATTCGGTTTGCTAGGATTTTATTGAGAATTTTTGCATCTATATTCATAAGGGATATTGGTCTGTACTTTTCTTTTCTTGTTGTGTCCTTTCCTGGCTTTGGTATCAAGGTGATATTGGCTTCTTAGAATGAGTTTGGGAGGATTCCATCCTTCTGGATGTTTTCAAATAATTTCTGCAGTATAGGCACCAGTTCTTCTTTGTAGGCTTGGTAGAATTCAGGTGTGAACCCATCTGGTCCAGGACTTTTTTTTGTTGGAAGATTTTTTATTACTGCTTCAATTTCGGTGCTTGATATTGGTCTGTTTAGAAATTCTATTTCTTCCTGGTTGAACCTAGGGAGGTAGTATGTTTCTAAGAATTTGTCCATTTTCTCCATGTTTTCGTGTTTTTGGGCATAGAGATTTTTGTAGTATTCGAAGGTGATGTTTTGTATTTCCATGATATCAATTGTGACCTCTCCTTTTTCATTTCTAATTGAGCTTATTTGACTCCTTTCCTTCCTGCTTCTTGTTAGTCTAACAAGTGGCCTGTCTATTTTGTTTATCTTTCCAAAGAACCAAATTTTCTTTTTATTAATCTTCTGTATTGTTCTTTTGTTCTCGATTTCATTTAGTTCTGCCCTGATCTTGGTTATTTATTTTCTTCTGCTGGGTTTAGGATTGGTTTGCTCTTCCTTTTCCATCTCCTTGAGATGATTCATTAGTTTACTGATTTGTGACCTTTCTGTCCTTTGGATGTGGGCATTTAAGGTGATAAGTTTTCCTCTCAGGACTGCTTTTGCCGTATCCCAGAGATTTTGATAACTTGTGTCCCCATTATCATTTAGTTCGAAGAATCTTTTGATTTCCATTTGAATCTCCTCTTCGACCCAATAGACATTCAGCAATAGATAGTTTACTTTCCATGTTTTTGGATAGAGATGTGTGTTTCTGTTGGAATTCATTTCTAATTTTATTCCTCTGTGGTCTGAAAAGATACATGGTATAATTTCTATTTTTTAAGATTCATTGAGATCTGTTTTGTGGCCTAGGATGTGATCAATTTTAGAGAAAGTTCCATGAGCTGACGAGAAGAATATATATTCAATGTTATTTGGGTGGAGTATTCTGTAGATGCCTGTTAGGCCCAAATATTCTAGAGTCCTGTTTAGGTCCATTGTTTCCTTGCTTATTTTATGCTTGGAGGATCTGTCCAGTTCTGTCAGTGGGGTGTTGAAGTCCCCAGCTATTATGGCATTGCTATGTATTATGTTGTCTAGATTTAGTAGTATTTGCTTTATATATCTGGGCTCTCCTGTGTTGGGTGCATAAATATTTAGGATTGTTAAGTCTTCTTGTAGTATTTTTCCCTTCACCACTATATAGTGACCAACTTTGTCTTTCTTTACTTTTGTTGCTTTAAGGTTTATGATATCTGCTATAAGGATGGCTACCCCAGCTTTCTGTTGGTTTCCATTTGCCTGGAAAATTGTATGCCATCCCTTCACCTTGAGTCTGAATGAGTCCTTGTGTGTAAGATGCAGTTCCCGGAGACAGCAGATACTTTGCTTGTATTTTTTTTTTTTTTTTTTTTTATCCATTCAGCCAGTCCATGTTGCTTTAATGGGCAATTCAAGCCATTCACATTTATTGAGCAAATTTATATTTGGGGTGGATTTCTGTTTATCCTGTTGGGTAGACTCTTGTTTTGTTTTACCTCTTGAGCCACTGTGAAATCTGGGTTCTGGAGTTTTAGCTTTTGGATAGTTTTACACTGGTGAGTGTCTGTTATGCTGGTTAGTGTACAATGCAGGTCTAATTACTTCTTGCAGGGCAGGTCTGGTCAAATTCTATCAGTGATTGCTTGTCTAGCAAAGTCTTTATTTCTCCCTCATATAAGAAGCTTAGTTTTTCAGGATAAAGAATTCTGGGTTGGCCATTATGTTGTGTTAGAAGACTGAGGATGGGTTCCCAGTCCCTTCTGGCTTGTAAAATTTCAGTTGAGATATCTGCAGTTAATCTGATAGGTTTCACTTTGTAGGTTACCTGCTGTTTTTGCCTTACTGCTCGAAGGAGTGCCTCTTTCGTGTTTACTTTGACCAGCCTAATAATTATGTGGCACGGTGAGTGTCTTTTCACTTTGAGTTTCCCAGTGTGCTTCTTGTACCTGGATATTGAGATTTCTGGCTAGGCCATGGAAATTTTCCTCTATTATTCCTTCAAATAAATTTTCCAGCCCTTGCAAATTTTCTTCCTCACCCTCAGGAATACCTATGATCCTTATGTTTGGCCTCTTTATATAATCCCACATTTCTTGTGTGTTTTGTTCATGCCTCTTGCTTTTGTGTTCTTTCTCTTTGACTGATTTATTTAACGCATAGGAGTTATCTTCCAGCTCTGAGATTCTTTCCTTTGTGTGATCCAGCCTATTCTTAAGACTTTCCACTGTGTTTTATAGATCCTTGAATGCCTCTTTCATTTCCAGTATTTCTGTTTGATTTTTCCATAATACTTCAATTTCTTTAAAAATTTTTTCATTTATTTCTTGCATTTTTCTTGTGGTTTTTTTGTGCTGGGATTCAATTTTCTCTTGAATTTCACTGAGCTTTCTTATAATCCATAAATAAAATTCCTCTTCTGTCATTCTACCCATTTCATTTAAGCTGGTATCCATTGCTGAGGAACTAATGATTTCTTTTGGGGGTGACTTTTTGCTCTGATTTTTCATGGTTCCTGTGTTCTTTCACTGATTCTTTCTCATCTGGCCTCTTGGTGGAGAGCTGGGGGTGTTAGGGCTAGTTTATGGCCCTGTCTCCAAGCCCCTGAGGTTTGTTCCTTGGCAGAGCCAGGGAGAGGAGTAGTGGTCTGTATTGCCTTAGGTGTGTATTTTAGCAAGTTTGGTGGATCTCCTGGGTTACCTCTGACATGTTGTCTTCACCTCTTCCCAGTGGAGCGTAGTGAGTTTGTTCTCCCAGCTTAAGCTCCAAGCTGGTGGATTATAGTTGAGGGTACAAATCTACTGCTCCCTAATAGCTTGAGATGGAAAGCAATATTTTTAGCAATAGAGTTGCTCCTGCTGTCATTGATTGTAGTTTGTGTGGAGGAGCCAGTTACTTAGCTATGCTGTTGTGCCCATGGCAGGCTCTGGTCCCTCAGGTTGGGTATACGAAAGCCCCAAGCTTTGGGAGGGGCCTTATAGCTCCCAGGGGTTATTTGACCCTGCTTCTATTGAGGTGGGGGGAGAAGCAAAGTAGCTTGTAACTGCAGTGCGGGAGCTAGAATGAGTCAATTCTACATAGCTCAGAGGTTGCTTATCTGGCTACTAGTAGGGGCCACTGCTATTGAGTTCAGAGCTCTCTCTCTCTGGGCTTGGAGGGTTGCTTCTGATGGGAGGGGCCAGCTGGTGTGATTGCTGAGGGCTCTAGCCAGGTTTTTTCTTCCCTGTCCACAAGCTCGGGCACTTTCCCCTCCAATAGGATCACTTGTGGGCTCTTGAGTTTCCCCACAGTTTGTGTGTCTGTCCCTCTGATGTGCATCTCCGTGTGTCACTGGCTGATAGGGGAATCTCTAATTGTGCACCCCTTTTCCACCACTGGACCCCAAGGCGAGGTGGGTTGGCATCTCTATCCCCAGAAGTCTTCTCCAGGGGGATGTTCCCACCGGGGGGAATAGCGGCAGCTGAGGGCACTCTTGGATCAAGTGAAACTCATTAATAAAGTGGGCAGGGTTAGGGGGAGCTACTCTGGTTCAGCCTGTGGCACTTGAGGCATTCGGTTGCCATGAGAACCAGTACTTATGCAAAATGAGTCACCATGACAAGCAACATTCAAAATGACCAAACCCTGGGGTACAGGAGGGCTGGGACCTGAAGAGCGGGCACTAGGACCAGCACATAGCAGGCATGTAGGAAGCCAGAGTTGGGGAAGGAGGACTGGATGGACAGGCCGCAAACTGTTTCCAATACACAAAGGTCCTACCGATATAGAGCAGGGATCTCATCCCACCTGGAACCCATGGAGGCTGTCCCTGGCCAACAAGGGCATAGCCTGTTGCACCCAGGCTGAAGAGCCCCTGGGCCAGGGGTGTTAGCTAGAGACCTAGCTAACAGTCAGCTCCAGGTGGGAGACTTTAAAGATGGCTGCTGGCTGCCAGTCTGGCGGACAGCAGGGCTCAGATTGCGCCCGTGAGCGCAGCTCTTCTCAACTGGCCTGGGTCCCATGGAGGCAGTTGCCGGCAGCCCTTAAGGGTGTATCCCGTTGCTCTCCATTCAACTCCTGTGCCCAGGTCCAGCTGACTTCCAATGGCAAGGTGCCTGTCTCCAGATTCCCACATACTATCCCAAGAAGCTGTATCTCAGCCCAGTCCCTACCCAGCCCTGTGCAGTCCCTGTATAGTGCACCCGAGAGTTCCGTATGGTTCCCACAATTGCTTCCTCTCCACAGAGCCTGCTGTCTCAAGCAACAGCTTTGCACCAACTCTGGGCTTGTCCCTGACTGAGTGGATGGGAAGTCTGTGGGGATGGCACATGACCACCCATAGGTCAGGTCACACTGCTGACCTGGCGAGCACATCCTTCCTGTGCTCTGGTCTCTATTGTATTCCCTGAGCTCTCCAATCTTTGTGAATGAATCTCCCTGTCACCCGTTTTCTTGGCCTGAGTGTCCCACGATGTTTCTCTGTAAATTCACAATGCTGTTTTTGGAATGAGCAATTCTCGTGCAGACAGCTGTTGGCGTACATCACCTTCCTCCCTGGAAGTGGTGAGGTAGGAGGTCTGTACCAGACCGCCATTTTTTCTCCTCTATATGGGTTTATGTTTTTGAATAGCCACTTTTATCAACAATGTGTCCTGTTTGTTTTTCTTTTCTTTTTAAAAAATTATTGCAAATAGGCACTCCACATCAATGAAGGAACAGCAAAGTCACATACCAAAAGTATGGAATTAAGCCAAGCTAAAGATTTGGATGCAGTAAAACAACCCACCATTATTACCCCAGTGGTTACTGTGCCTGATTTAAACTTATATTTTAATTTTGTTCAAGTGAATAAATTGACTTTTTAAAAATTAACCTTATCGAGGTAAAAGTTATGTACAATCAACTTCACTCATTTTAAGTGTTCAATAAGTTTTAATAATGTACACATTTGTGCAACCACTACATATGTATACATGTGTATATATATACACTACATATGTACACATATATACACGAACTCTACATACATACACATAAATATACACTGCATATATACTATATACATAAATTGTTTATGTATTGGTTATATAATGAGTAGTGGAACTCTAGTTTTCAAGTGACATTGTGATGTAGTAGGAAACATATTCAAAGAGAAATCAGAAAACCTAAATATCGGTGTTTGAGAGAGCCTGCTAAATACCACTATTTCTCTCTAACTGGCTTCTGTACCCATTAAGTAATGAGGTAAAAAACTAAGGTAGGAAGGAGACAGTGATGAGCTGAATCTGTCTGCTGCAAGTTCACAAGAGCCAACTTTGTACATCTCCTCCCAACTCTTCATTCAGTGATTTTCATGGTCATAGCTGAAATAAGTTTAGGTGGGGTTATTTATATCACAGAAATCTTCAGATGATATAAATCTGATTTTTTGTGGAGTTACATGTTAGTTGTTAAACATTTACCAGCAAGCCCCTATTAAGAGATCAAAATATTATTACTAATACAGATGGGTGAAATGGGGCTTCCTAATGATGAAGCTTGGACTTAGATTTCCCATTCTTATCCAGGCAGCCTTGGGGCAATGCAGTTCATCCCTAGAGCGACTGGGCTCTCGGCTGGGCTCATTTTACCGGCAGGAGTTTTAAAAGCTCATGTCGTAAACAGACAGGCCTGTTCCAAAGAAGAAAAAAGGGGGTATCTTGGCTACACACGCCCTGTCCTTGCTTCCACATGCACCAATCAGGTACACAATTCACCTCCCAAGGGAGGAAAGAAAGGAGAAAACAGGGGCAGGGGGCTTATATTGATGGATCCCCTTCACTTTGAAGAAAATCTCAAACATGGAGAAGAATCCTCCCCTCCCTTCAGTGCACTTCAACACTGGATCTAGGCCAGTTCTATTTCTCAATAGTTCTTGGGCCCATCATTAATGACTTTGTAAGAGTAGTTTCCATCTCTTTAAAATAATTTTTAAAAATAGCCTCAGATAATTTCAAAGGGCCCTCTGATGCCACATGTCTATTATTTACAATTCTAGGTCTCTATATCTGTACTGTGCTGCCATGAAAGCTTGAATTCTATTTCAGTGCATTTATAAATTCTAAAGAGCTGATCCTTTCCATTCTGCAACCCCACCTTTCATCAGGTCACTTATGAAAGCTTTTAACAGGGCAGATAGGGAGAGTGCTCTGACCTCCTTCTATGTGAGACCAAAGTCAGGGTGAACAAATCAGCTGTTATCCTAAAATATATACATAATGGATCCATTCCATCCGGCCACTCAGCAGCTGAAGTAAAGCTCTCATTCGCCTTCTCCGTTGACTGTTGGAAATATTTGCCTTTTCACCTGAAGGAATTTCTAGCTGCAGATTCTTGTAGATTTGATATTATTCAGTGATTGGTAAGAAGATCAGAGACCCTCGGGCATGTGCGTGCCCGTGTTCTATGCTTCTACTTCTTTTATGGTCCTTATGATTCTCCAATGTAACTTGTTCGTCATCAACCTGTGAGATCCTTAAGGCAGGGATTGTGTCTTTCAACCATATCCTTAATGTCTGGTAGAGTACTGGGGATGACAAGAGTTTGTAGTATTTACTAGAGGACTCAGAAAATGCATGACGAGTCAAGACTGTTCTGAAGTACTTGCCTAACTCATGGTCTAAAATATATATGCATACCAAGACTAAGCCACATATTTCCCAAGCCTAGATATCCAGGAGTTTCAGATGAAACATCTAACAACATGAAACCACTTGTCTTAATTTGTTTTGTGTTGTTATCATAAAGTACGTGAGACCGGGTAGTTTACAGAGAAAAGAGATTTACTTGGCTTATGATTCTGGTGGCTGGACAGTTCATTTCATATCTGTATCTGGTGAGGGCCTCAGCCTGCTTCAATTCATGGCAGAAAGTGGAATGGGAGCTCACGTGTGCAAAAAGATTACATGGCAAGAGAGGAAGCAAAAGAAAGAAAATTAGGAAGCCAGGCTTTTTTTTAACAACCTGCTCATTTGTTAAAATAATTCATCCCAGTGAGAATGAGAACTCACTCCCCACAGGAGGGCATTAATCTGTTCATGAGGGATTCAGCTCCATGACCCAAACATCTCGCACTAGGCCCCACCTCCCAACACTACCACATTGGGCATCGATTTTTAACATGCATTTTGGAAGGAGCAAACCAAAACATAGCACCAATCAAAAAAGTAATCATTGTGTTTTTTAACCAAAGATAATCCAACCCTTTGATCCCAACTCAATTCCTTATTATAGTATACAACCATGTGTCCTATTAATGTAATTACTTCTGACATCAAGAGAAAACCAGAACTCAAATGAGCATGATGGCAAAAAACTGATGAGGAAGTCATTTTGTTTGATCTTCTAAAGCACCAGAGCAGGAGAGGAAATCCCCTCTGCTGGAGGCAAGACCTCTTTGCATGGGGAGAACTGCTAATGTTTGTACTTGCTATCGAGTGAGAGCAACCAGAGACAGCACAAGGACTTAAAACACCAAATTTTAATTAGAAAAAGAAAGACACATTGGAATGGTGATGCTTTAATTATCCCAATGTCTTTTTAGAAACACTTTCAGAAGCAGTGTTAAGTAAAATAAAATTATTTATAAAATTGCTCAACAAATATTTGTAAATTGTCCTGTAAATGTTCAAACGTTGTGTGTGTGGGGGGGTTGCTATACAGATGGCTCATGTAAAAGAAAAATTTTGCATTAAACACATTTTAAAAACAGCAAGACAAATTTTATTCAGGCTGTTGTAGTAGGAGATATAGACTTTAGAATAAACTGAGCTCAACTCCATTGAAACAAAAGACAGAAGCCTTTTTAAATGCTGGTGAGGGGTGTGGTCAATGTGTTTCAGAGAGCTGTGTTTGCTAAGTGGTGCTTACTGAAGTTAGCCTGGACCCTAGGCTCCATCACAGGGATTGGGAGACAGGTGTTCTCATAAAAGTCACTGGGTTGGAAGGTGATCGAGTCTCGAGTCTCATAGTGGGTGGAGGGGGAAGTGAGGATGGACGGAGTTATTTATGTGGAGAGTTTCGCAATTCTCTCTAATAAGAGAGACAATTAAAGATATGACGTCTTCTGTAAGTTATACATATTTTTTGAAGAAAAAACAGTTGCCACATTCATTCTGAATGATTGTAGAGAAGAAACCGTGAAAGAAGCTGACATATAAGCATATTGTTTTCATCATCACTTTATGCATATCTGTGCTAACTGTGATTTCTCTAAGGTCTTTGGCTTTACTCCTACCTACTTGGGAATACATATGATTTTAATAATTATTATTTTTATAGCAGCTTCAGATATGGGCCGCCTTCCTATTTTAACATCATGTAGAATGTGTTGGAGCATGTCATTTCCCTTTCCCTTCAATAAATGGACAATCTGCGTGGTTCTACCTGTGAAATGTTTTTTGGGATGAGAGCCTCAGCCTGTAGCCACTACCCCTCCTTGAGCACAGGCCCTCTGCTGTTCTATTGTTCCTGTCTTTTTATACCACTAGGAGCTAGTATGATCTTTGTTGGGTTTAGCTTTAGTTAAACTCTCTAGTGGTTTCCCATTACCTGACAGATCAGAGGATTCATTTATAAATCCTTCATTGAGCACCTGTTACATGCTAGATACTATATGATGCCCCTGAAATCCACATTATCATAGCATGTCAATCTAATTCCAGACTATGTTTCCAGTTATATTTTTTGACAGTCTCAGCCACTATTGACCCTGTTCTTTATTTACACTGGAATACTGATTATTTCCTGTATGCATTAAACTCCATCTTACTTGAATGTCTGCATATTCCAATTAACCTGTTGAAGATGACATTATCTAGTTTCCATCTGGTGAGATCTTATTCAACTTTATGGCCCAACTCAGATATCATCTTTTCTCTATAAATCTATCTGACTACCTCTAGGCTTTTGTAATGGTTGCCTCTTCCAGGTACCTGCAACCATTTGTATTAATCTGTATAAAGGACAGATCTGATTATACAAGAAATAGAGATTCACGCCCCTCCTGCAAAAATAAACTAGAGTTCACTTACGGTAGAGAGTCTTATTTAATTATATTTATAATTTTGGTATTTTATAATATCACCAAAATTTATTTCTTCTTTACCTTGTTTCTTCATGCAAAAAAATGTTTACCCAATGTGCCAGAGCAGATACTCAATCCATCTACTATTCCTTGAATTAGCATAAGAAAGGAAAAAAAACATAATTCCTAGAACTCAGTAAGGATAAAAGTTGGGTTTAAATAGCCTGGGTTCAATTTCGACCTTGCCATGTTCTAGCACCCTTTACCTTGCAGAGCTTTTCTAGCCTACTGTACTGCTCCTTTGCTTGTTTTGCTTTTTAGCTAAACTATATAACCAATGCAAAACATAGCCTTGTGCCTGACACGAAATAGGAACTTCAAAAATATTGATGACTGAGTGGAGGATTTAACAAACTCTAGCCCACCAATTCCATGACTTATGTCATCTTGATAAGCCCAGTCTGATGAGCTACATTCTTTTATGTTTATCTCAAATACTTACAAGGAAGGCAAGCTGGTGTTACTGCATAAGTTCTAGTTCCCTTCAGAAAGGAAAGAGTAGACTGAGTAAACAATTAATATTAAGAAGGGATATTTTTCTGATGCAGTAGGCAATGACTTGAATGAATGTGAACCACCTGTCTACTCCTGTACGGGGACATTATAAATGACTCACTTAATTTTTTTTTTCTGTCAGGACTGTGCTAATTTAAATCATAAAACCAGATTGTGCTGCCCTTTAAAAACCACTGATTTGGTGCATGGTCTTGTTTTCCTCCTTGCACAGTTTTCTCTTTTATGTGCAAAGGAAATGGATATGGACATTGGATCAGCATTAACTCCAGATAACAAAGGGTGGATCTTAGCATAGTGAAAGAGATTTAATAAACTCCTAGTTACAAATCAAAATATTTACTACTGTTTGACTGGGGTAAAGGTGTGGTAGCTTTATCACCCTATTGCAGGTTTCCTGTGACTCCGGAGAAGGAAGCATTCTTCTGCATTTACTGTTATCATTAACTTTCCCTGTTTTTTCTCTCTGTCTATGTGGTTTTTCTTTTCCTGTAGAAATACCAGAAATAAGCTGACCAGGTTTGCTACTCCTAGTTGATAGAGATCACTGTTTGCTTTACTCTATCCTGAGGTCACCACAGTACATGACTCAGAATCACTGAACAAATATTTATTGAATATCTTCTACATTCCAAATACTGCATTGTGTCATGTGTGGTTGAAATGACAAATGTTAATGAAGTATTTTTTACAGTCAAGAAATAATTGGTCTTAGAGAGGAGATACTATACACTGACAGAACATTACAACAGAATTTGCAGAAAGGATAGGATGTCCAAGAAAGGATAGAAGGCATATACTCTAGGAATTCAGAAGAGATTTTTGTCACTTGGATTATAGTCTTAACTGACTAAAAAAACAGAAACATTTAGTTGAATACTGACCATTGACTTACAATCTAATGGAGTCTACAGTGTCACAATCTAATGGACTCTAGAGTGTCTAGAGTGTCTCTTTGCAATTGAAATTTTAAAATAAAATAATACAAAGGGCAATTTAAGCTTAAAGCGACTGTAAGAAAAAAATTAGAGCAGAAATAAATGAAATTGAAAACAGTAAAACACTAGAGGAAATGAATATAATGAAAAGTTGCTTTTTAAAAAAATTGGTAAGAAATTTTTATTCACTACACTAGTTACCAATATCAAAAATGAAAAAGGACCTCCTTAGTTAGATATGTTCCTAAATATTTAATTTTCTTTGGTGCTATTTCAGGGAAATGCAAATCAAAATCACAGTGAGATATCACTTAACTCCAGTGAGATTGGCTCATATCAAAAAATCCCCAAACAACAAATGTTGGCAGGGATGTGGACAGATAGGAACACTCATACACTGCTGGTGGGACTGCAAATTAGTACAACCTCTATGGAAAGTAATATGGAGATACCTCAAAGAATTAAAAGTAGAATTACCATTTGACCCAGCAATCCCACTACTGGGTATTTACCCAAAGGAAAAAAAGACATTCTATAATAAAGACATCTGCTCACGAATGTTTATAGTAGCACAATTCACAATTGCAAAGATGTGGAAACAACCCAGGTGCCCATCAATACACGAGTGGATTAATAAAATATGGTATATGTATACCATGGAGTGTTACTCAGCAATAAAAAACAATAGCGAATTAACACATCTGGTATTATCCTGGTTGGAGCTAGAACCCAGTCTTCGAAGTGAAGTGTCACAGGAATGGAAAAACAAGCACCACTGGTACTCACCATCAAATTGGTACTAACTGATCAACACTTACGTCACACAGGGCAATAACATTCATCAGAGGGTGGGCAGGCGGGAGGGGGATGGGAAAACTCTCACTGAATGGATGCGGGAAGCACAGTTTGGGGGATGACCACAACTGTAGGTCTGACACGGGCAGTGCATGGGCAATATATATAGCCAAAGTGTTGTACCCCCATAATATTCTGAAATAAAAAAAAAATGAAAAAGGAGATCATTACTACCAATCCATAGACATTAAAGGATCCCCCCCAAAAAAAGATACTATAAGCTACTCTATGCCCACAAATTTGATCATGTACATGAAATGGGCCAATTCCTTTAAAGGCACAAACAACCAAAATTCCTCAGGAGATACAGGTAATTTGAACAGGCCTGTTTATAGTAATAAAATTAAATCAATAATTAATAACCTTCCAAAAAGAGAAAACACCAGGCCCAGATGTTTCAAATTAAACCATAAGGAAGAAAATATACCAATATTCCATAACCTCTTCCAGAAAATTGAATTAGAGGGGACACTTTCTAACTCATTCTATGAAGCCAGTGTTACATTAATACCAAAATTAGATAAAGACATTACAAGAAAGGAAAAGTACAGACTAATATCTCCAATAAACATAAGTGCAAAAATCCTCAAAAAATGTTAATTTCTAGAATCCAACCTTGTATAGAAAAAATTATGCATCATGACCAAGTGAGTTTTATCTCAGGTATGCAACACTGTTTTAACACTTGAAAATCAATCAGTGGAATTAACTGGATGGACAGGCTAAGAAAGAAAAATCAGATGATCATATCAGTTGACTTATAAAATACATTTGACAACAGCCATGCATGATAAAAATTCTCAACAGATTAAAAATAGTAACATTGAATTATAGCCCAAAGTATAAAATAAATATCTGTGAGTCCTCACTCATCTAAATAAATGACAGCCTAAATAAATAAATAGAAAAGAAGACAAATGTCTCACACAGAAGAATTCCAAATAATGTATGTAACTACCTCAGCCAGTTGAGCAAGTTCAACATCAACAGTGGTAAATCCTGTTGAAGTCTGAGAAAGTGTTATAGCCAAGAGGAGCCTTAGGAGATTAAATATAAGGCATTCTGGAACAACAACAAAAAAAAGACCTTAAGTAAATGTAAGAAAATCTGAATAAAATGTGGACTTTAGTTAATAATAATGTATCAATATCAGTTCAACATTTGTAAAGAATTTCCATGCAAACGCAAGATAATAAGGAAAATGGTCAAGAGAGTATATAGGAACTCTCTGATTACATTCCCAATTTTTCTGTAAATGTAAAGCTGTTCTAAATATAAAATAAAGTTTAAAGAAATATCACATGTTTCTGAGACATAATCATGGCTTAATGCTGCAAATGAGGCTTTGAAAGAATCCTTCATTTTGCAGTAAAAATATTCAGGTTCTTTTCCCTTTTTTGTTCCTTAGAAGCCTGATGACCTTGAAAAAGTTATTTAACATTTCAAACATCACTTTCCTCATCTCAGAAATAACTACAACCCCCTCCCTCCCCCACCCCTCACTTCACAGGATTGTTGTGAGGATTAGCTTATTCAGTACAAGGGGAAAAGCTAGATATTGTCATGTGCAGACAGAGAGATATGACAGAATACAAGACACTCAAGGAGAATTAAAAGGTAAAGATATTAAAAAAGCACAAATGAATAAACATGAATTAAGTAGAGAGGCACACTAGTCCTAAAAGGGAAACAAAAAGAAAGTTCCACGCTGTTGGTTATATTTAAAACTCATTGAACTGCTTGGTGAGTAAGCTTGTTCTAATTTAACTTCTGCTCCAGACTTGGTTTTTATGACCTTCAGTAAATCATTTGTCTTCTTTTACTTTGCTTTTCTCATCTAAATGAGACATGATAATATTTTCTTCCTAAGTTTGCTGTCAAAGAGCCAATCACACAGCATTTAGGTTGCAACAGTAGATCTTCACCCAACAGTTAGATCTGTCCCCTCTTTTCTTACAAAACCTTATCAACCCAAGTCTCTTAATTCCTGATGGATCATGCTCATTTCTTCAAGGTCATCTTTCCTATACTTTAGTTGGTTGCTAGTATGTGGATCACCAAAGACTTTGCCAAAAATTGTAGAAGAATTGTAAACATTATCTTTGACCCATAAACTTAGGTCAAACAAAATGTTCTACTTTATTCCATTTAATCAAAATATCTACTTTTTTCTGATGAATTATTACATTTTAAAGACTTTCAAAAATAAGATCATCTTACAACCTATTGCTTAGTGAAATCACAAGCCTGGAATATTCTCCTGTTTCTCTAGTGAACAAAACTCCATTTATCCTTTCTGTTAAGTTTAATTATCTTATTTAGGAAGTATTTATCAACTACCCCAGTAAATTAAGACTCCCTTATTCACTGCCCATTGCCACCACATTTAATTTTCTAACACACTGCTGAGAGCTGCCACGCATTGTCTGTACTCTCCCCACTAGGTGGCAATTCAATAGCAGGGTGTTAGAACTACTTCTATGCTCTCTTTAACCTCCTTTTCTCACAAAAACAATGCCTACCATGACACTTTCCACATACTGGGTGTTGTGTATGTGACCTAAGTGCTTGTTGAATTTTATTATCTCATCCCTACTAGACAGTAAGCCCCCCATAAAGCTCGCAATGACAGGAACTGTGCTTTCATCTATGTTTGTGTGTTTTTATTTATCCATTGTCTTTTAGAGTCCCTCACATATAGTAATCCCTGAATATACATCAAAGACATACAAGGAGATAGAAAGGAGGGAAGGGAGTAAAGAAGACAAGATTGAAAGCAAGGTAAGGTGATTACATTGGAAATGACCTTTCTTCTTCTGAGACAGGCATGACATTGAGGCATGGAGGACTAAGCAAAGGGGTCTGTTTTAATCCTTAGTTGGGATGAGGCTGTGAAACACTGACTTTCTGAATGTGAAGCTATAGTGGAGGAATTAATCTAAAAATACAAGATTTAGGGACAGGCACAGTGGCTCACACCTTAATCCTAGCACTTTGGGAGGCTGAAGTGGGAGGATATCTTGAGACCAGGAGTTAAGGATCAGCCCGAGCAACATAGCAAGACCCTGTCTCTACAAAATTTTTTTTAAAAAATTAGCTGATCATAGTGGCACATGTCTGTTGTCCCAGCTACTCTGGAGGCTGAGGCAGGAGGATCACTTGAGCCCAGGAGTGTAAGGTTGCATTGAGCTATGATGACGCCACTGCACTCCAGCCCAGGCAACAGAGGGAGACTCTGTCTCAAAACATACACACACACAGAACCCAAGATTTGGGAAACAAATCAAATACGCAGAGCTGACCTTCAAAATGACTGGAAAAGCAAAACTGCTGCAGAAAAAGCCGTACACAAAACCAAGCCATAATCTGGGAAAATCAAGGAAGAGTGAAAATTCTGACATTATGGCACAAGGCCTGTGACGGCCCTGAACTGGTACCCACAACCCTGCAGTGGCACTTGCTATGACTCTTAAAGCCTACGACAGGATGCCTTAAATTTAGTGGTACCAAGTGGGAAACAGCAGAGACATTGACAAGGCAGAATGTCAAGATCTGAGTGCACAGTAATTGTATGGAGTAGTAGTTAAGGTGATTGGGGTTGGGCTACCCATAGGGCCTCCAGGGGAGGGTAGTGTATCACCACATAACTACATCATGGCCACTTGAGGATTGGAAAGAACGTAACCTTCAAACAACTGATAATAAAATTCGAAGGCAATATGTCTCAAAGGTGACATATGTTTCATAGTTTGAGAAACAGTACCGACCACACATGCAGCCTGTATGAAGCTGAAATAACTGCCCTTCTCCTCAACTCTGGAAAGTTTTCCAAGCTATATCTGCTGTCTTCTAAGGGGATCTAAAATCAAATGAACATTCTAAACCAAAGTAGGAGAGTATAAGGAAAGCCAAGAAGCTGAAGAACTCACAGAATCTAAATGTTTGATGTGTGGTGTTTGGAATGCTCTTCAAGCATGGGTGAGGGTTTGTGTAGGAACTGGACAGATCTGAGGCTGTAGGTGGTTTCTCCACACCCTCAGATGCATCTGCCTGTGGAAGAGGGAAGCTGACAGATGGAAATTTAGCTTTGTGCCCTTAGTGGTTTTGAGACAAATTGTTTTTTCATAAAATACTCGTTGAACTCGCCATGAAAAGTAGAGAAAACAGGAATGGTCTTGGGCCAGAAGATTTACCATCTGAACACATTCATTCTGCTAATTAAATACTCATCACCAAAGTCTAGGGAGATTATACTTGGCAAGGCTCCTGAAATATGCAAATAATTATTCACCCATAGTTAAAATGTTTACCCTATCCCAACTTCAGCACTGAAACCCTCTAAAAAGATAGATCTAAGACATTCTTTCATCCTTTTCTCTATTTTTACATTCCAACAAATGAACTGACTATTCTGAGACATAATCCATTGTTCTTGTACAGATGTCCAAAATGCAAGTCTTGTCTTTTCTACAGGTTGCTATGAAAAGCTTTACTTTATCTTTTTTTTCTTTTGAGCTTGGTGAACACCTGTTTTCTGAGTCCTGAATCTATAAGTCATAACATTCAGTCCTATTCCCTTCCAAATTTTAGACTTCACATACAAATCACAGAATAATCAAAGAAATTGACAAACAGACCCTTGGGCCTAAGGTGCAGAAAGATTATTAAATATTTTCCTATGTCTTAAATAAAATACCAAACACAGTTTTTAACCATTATGAAAAATTTATTTATTGTATGACAGCTTTGAATAAAATATTTTGTGTGAGTTTAAATATTATGGCTATTTTTCTTCTTTAGACTAGTTTTATATTTCAAAGAAATCTTTTGGTGTTGTAAGAATGCAAGGGAAACCATAAAACTAATAGGAAAAATACAAACAATTTTTTTCCACCAGGCTCAGCTTAAATAACAAATCAGCTGCAGAATAAGAGCAGCATGTTATAACTCTCCTATTGTTACATGCATTGTTGTAAAATCCTTCTTACATAATTCAGAACACATGACACACAATTGATAGAGAGAGATAAAACAGGCTAATAACAGAGGCATCACTATCAATAACAGGAAATATGGAAATCTCTCTCTCAAGCTTGTCAAGCACTTCCTAGTACTAAGAGACTCCTTTGGAAATAACTGCAAAGAATTTTCAAGAAAACAAGCTTCAAATCATAAAGTAGTAGGTGGTAGGTAATCTAAGAAAGTGTGGGGCTCCTAAAAAGAGATAGTAAAAATGTAAATATTTTAAGTAAATCATACAAATTACTTTTCTGGACATTCTAGTGTCCTCTCATTTTAAATTAAACATAATTATCTGAGAAATATTTTTGACTGTATTATTAGCAGCATTAAGCAGCAAAATAAAGCTGGTGATATTTATTCAAAAATATTTACAGACCATCTACTACGAATTAGGGCTCTCTCTAGAGTCTGAGGATGCAATGGTGAGAAATGTTGAATAACAATACAAATTAATGAGGGATCATGTGAAAGTACATTCAACTCAAACCCTCCGGTCATTTCTAGTTACTTCTTATCCAATCCTCTTCCTTTTTAAAAAAAATCCTGTGGGATATTTAGTATACTGAAAGATAGATATGCAAATACTTGGACCCAAATGTTCATAGTAGCACTACTCACAATACTTAAAAGGTGGAAACCACCTTTTAAGTCCATCAACAAAAGAATGGTCGAACAAAATGTGTTAAATACATACAACGGAATATTATTCAGCCATAAAAAAGAATGAAGTACTCATACATGCTACACATGGATGAACTTTGGAAACATTATGCTAAGTGAAGAAAGCCACACACAAAAATGTACATACTGCATGATTTCATTTCTATGAAATATCCAGAAGACGCAAATCCATAGAGACAGAAAGCAGATTAGTACTTGCCAGGGGCTAGAGGCAGGATGAGGAAAGGAGAGTGAGTGACTGCTTAATGCATATGGGGTTTTCTTTCGGAATGAACAAAGTGTTTTGCAAGCTGACAGAGGTGGTGGCTGCACAATGGTTGTGAATATGAGTGCCACTGAGCTGGATGCTCTGGTGTCTTATCGCACAGCACCATAACTATAGTTGATAATAATGTATTATATACATCAAAATAGCTAAAAAGGAGGATTTTAAGTGTTTTTACCATAAAGAACTTATAAATATTTGAGGTGATGAATATCTTAATTTGCCTGATTTGATCCTTCTACCATATATGCATACATTGAAACATAACATTGAACCCCATAAATATATACAATTACTAGTCCAAAAAAGTGAGCTCTGCCCCCACAAAATAAATAAAAAATAAAAAATAAAAGGGTTAATTTTATGTTATGTGAATTTTACCTCAATAAAAATATCTATTAAAAGTAATAATGTTATCCTAATGTCTCGATGAGCTGGGAATATAAATTGTTTTGCCAACTAAAGCAGATCATCACACAATTGATTTGACTGGGGCAACCATCAAGAGAGCAGAAATCATTGACATAGCCAAGTCTGGTTGGGTAACCATGTCTAGACACAGTCCCAGCCAGAGGTTTCTTTACTTCAAAATCATTACCATGGCAGTTGTTTTAGGGTTTTGGACCTGACTGTCTGTTGACTAAATTTGCATGGTGAGGGGAGTATTGTACAGGAGCCAGGGACAGCAATTCAATTCTAATTTACTTGAAGACTTCAGCTTTACTTACAGCTTGGAAAGAAGCAGCAATTAAAAAAAAACAAAAGCAAACTATACCACGATATAGGAGGTCTTCAAATGTTTAGTTTGAAGTAAATTAATAAATTATTCATCCTACACAATAAATAAATATACACAAGATAAATAATCTTCAACTGCAAATTTAAAAATCTGTCATTATCCACACAAATCACATCAATTGTTATGTCTTCTTAATGTGTATCTAAAATAGAGATAGATAGTCACCTTCCTCAGAGGGATTGGGTGTATGTATAATAGAAAAGACTAAGTTCTGTGAGAAGATATATTTTTGTAAATCCAGAATATGGCACTTAAAATCTAGGTTTCTTGAGAGATAGCAAATAGTAGAAGGGAGGAACCATAGAAGTCAAATAAAATTTGAGAAGTAAAACAGAAATAGGCCTCACTCTATTTATCTCTCCATTTTATTTTGTTAGTTTTACCTACCTAGAAATTGTATCTCAAATCCATTTTTCCAGGCACCTAAGATCACAGTAAGCATACTCCCTGCTTTTTCTTGAATAGTCACTCGCATCTACCCAGAAAATCAATTCTAAAGTCGTTATTTTTTAATTTCCCAAATGAATCTGTCATCCACTCCTATCTTTTTAATTTTATTATCATCATGGTAGGTAAATAATCTTTAATTGTAAATTAAAAAGTCAGTATGAAACCTGTCATAAATCATATAAATCACATCATCTATTGCTATATTTTATAATACATAAATTCATTTTGTTTGTAAACTGGTGGTACATGCTTCCTTCACAGGAATTTTGTATTAATATAATGCTAAAGTTCTTAGAGTTTATAATGATGAAGTTTTTGGAAAATGACACGTATTATTAATTCCATTTCAGTACTACCAAAAAAGTAGGTTTCTAGAACAACATTGGATATTGTATTGGTTATCTACTGCTGTGTTACAAATTCCCCCTAAACACAGCGACTGAGAAACAAAAATTTTATTATTCAGTTTCTATGGATCAGGAATTTGGGAGTGCTTAGCTGGGTGGTTCTGGCTTAGGGTCTCTCATGAGTTTGCAATCAAGATATTCATCCTAGCTGGATGTGGTAATGTGTGTCTATAGTCCCAGCTACTCAGGAGGCTGAGCCGAGAGGATCACTTGAGCCTGGGAGTTCAAGAGCAGCCTGGGCAACATAGCGAGACTCAACCTCAAAAAAAAAAAAAAAAGACTAAAGATATCAGCCCTAGCTACAGTCATCTCAAGTGTCCATTGGAAAAGGTTCTATTTCTGTGGTACAGACTCACTTACTTGGCTAGCAGAAAGCCTCAGCAGATCTGCTTCTGAGTTCATTCATGTCTCTACATAGCTCTGTCATGACAGGGCAGCTGGCTTCCCCCAGAGCAGGCAAATATTCTAAAGGAGCAAAAAAGAGCATCTGACATGAAAGCCACAGTCTTGTATAATCTGATTAAGATGAGAACGCATCACTTATGCCATATTCTATGCATGAGAAGTGAGTTACCTAGTTCAGCCTACACTCAGGAGGAGTAAATTACACAACGTGTGACTATCAGGAGGCAGGGACCACTGGGGATCATCTTGTAGGATGCCTGCCAGAAATAGCAAATGCCCCCGATTCTCATAGCTCACAGTGAAAAGAACCGGGGCTTTCCGTATAGATCTGGCCACTTAGTGTCTTCTGAAAACTTGGGTAATGTTGTTAAAGTCTTAGAACTTCAGTTTTTTTCTCTTGTAAAATAGTATAAACATACAAACCTTATAAGGTTTTTGGGAAAATCAAATGATGATCTTCAAGGCAGATGCCAAGAAGTGATGGCAGGAGCTAATCATAGCCAATCATCTCCAAACAGGACGGAGGCATCTGCTTATTGAAATCCCTTGGATATTTCCAATGTGCACAGACTAGCATCCCCAGGAGGAGAAGTGCAGAAAGCTGCCGCTGCCATTGGTACCGGCTGCTGAATTATACAAGCTTTAAGGGGCTTCAGTTCGTTATTTCCCTTGATCCAGTCTCAGTGGATGCCCTTAATCTCCATTTCACTCAGCAGCTGAGGCATTTCAGATGGGCCACTGATGGGCAGAAAGACACACACGCCATGCACACATACTGACAAATTTCCAAATTTTAAGCAAAGGATATAGAAGACATAGGTGTATGTGGAAGAATGACCTTTAAAGATATGAAAAAAAAAAAAAACAACTGAATTTGTACTACATTATAACCTTTTTAAACTAAGAGCTTACATCATCCTCCCGAAAACCTAACCATGTAATTAGTTATTTTAAGGGAATGTTTACAAACTCTATGTCTGCAAAGGCATGTCTTCATCTTGGTAGAAACATGCTAGGGGAATGTGTGAAGAAACCTAGTTTGCAGGTAGCACCGAAGTCGATTTAATAATATATGCCATTTTCCTTAAAGAATATCTCTGCCTCTAACTTTTTCCCTGCCACTAAAAGCACCATGTTTTGAGTTCCTCCTTATTCCCATATTCCTATCTCCATTTGATTTGATGAGCTTATTTCCAAATAGCAGTCTTACATTTCAGACATACAGTTTCCCAAAACTATCCCTCTTTTCCACGAACTTCAAGGATTGTTACGAGAGTCCCCAATCTATATTCTGCCCAGCCCTTTGAAAAAATGCCTTGTCCAGGAGTACAACACTCGTGATTCTAGTTTCTGTGGACTAAGAATCTCTGGGGCAGACTTCCAGTGAATCTGTAGATAAGGTTTGAGGTAGAGAGGTTTTTCTGCTCCTACTATTGCATTGATTCAACTGTGCCTGCAGGCAGGGGCAGCCTGAGGAATCTTGGGCTATGTTGTTAGTGTACCTTTCTCTCCTAGAATCCAAACCTTCCTGCTCCAAAGTCTATGCTAATTCATCTCTAGATCCCCCATGGTGGGCACTTAAGAAATGCTCAGAAAATGTTTTACTGGATATAAATATGTATTGAATAAAATACTGCAGGTGAATAAAAGAAGTACATAGAGAATTTTGAAATGAGGAAGATCTTTGTAGGAATCATAAGTAAGGCACATAAATACTTCCATGGGGACCAAAAAGAAAATAATGAACACCCACCTGTCTACCTTGCAGAGTTGTTGTGAAAATCAATAAACTTCGAATGTGGGAAAGAGTGATTCTAAAACTTAAAAATAAGTAGTATTTTTGAACATGGAAAATTGCAAGAGCTTCTCAGCTAACATTTCCCAATGTAACAACCAACATTAAGCCATGTTAAACATCCACATTGATTTTATTTTTATAATTGTTTCCCATTAATCAAAACACAAATCTTTGTAAGCACCCCGTAATGCTTATAAATTCTCCTAGTAGAGTAATAGACAAGAAGCATACATATAACATAGTGTCTGTGTTCAAGAAACATTATGTTGAGAAAGGGTCACTTTAATCTCTACTATAAAGACTGATGATGATGATGATGACAATGACAAGAAGAAAAGGAGAGGAAGAAGAGGAAGACAGAGAGGAAAAAGAAGAAGAAAAAGAAGAAACAAAATTTTTAGTAGCAACCAATTACTTGCATATATAGAGCTATATTGCATACTGTGCTAAGGAATTTATATGAGTAAACTCATGGTTATTCTATGTTGAAGATACGAATTTTGGTATGATTTATGTTCTATAAAATGAGTGAGAAAAGGATGGAGCTTGGGTCACAGGTAACAGAGGGGCCTGATCTCATATGATCTCCTAAAAGCCACTACACTCTCAGGACTTGAGGGAGGTGGCCTTTTTTACTGAGTTTTTGGGTTTTTACATGTGGGTTTTGTTTGTTTGTTTCTAATTCATAAACAAATCCAGTGGTTTCTGGATAAATGACAACGATTGAAAACTTTCCTAGTAGGGAAGAGTACCTCCTTCATACGCAGCATTCTTCTCTTCTTTCTCTTTTAGCAGTGATTTTTTTTTAATTGACACATAATAGTTGTACATATTTCGTGGGTATATGTGATATTTTGATGCATGCATACAATGTGTGATGATCAAATCAGGGTAATTGGGATATCCGCTGCCTAACACATTTTTTCTTTATGTTGGGAACATTCCAAATCTTCTCTTTTAGCTGCTTGGAATTACACAATACATTGTTGTTAACTATAGTCAACCTACTGTACTATCAAACTTAGATCTTCTCCTTCTAACTGTATTTTTGTACCCATTAACCAACCGCTCTTCATTCCCTCTCCCCACAACCTGTCCCAGCCTCTGGTAATCACCAACCAATTTGCTACCTCCATGAGATCCACTTTTTTAACTCCCACGTATGAGAGTGGGTATCTGTCTTTCTGTGCCTGGTTTGTTTCATTTAAATATAATGACCTCCAATTCCATCCATGTTGCTGCAAATGACAAAATTTCAGTCTTTTCTATGGTGGAATAATATTCCATTGTGTATATATTCTGCATTTTCTTTCTTTATCCATTCATTTATTGAGGGATATTTAGGTTGCTTCCATATCTTGACTATTGTGAATAGTACTGCAATAAACGTGGGAGTGCAGATATCTCTTTGATATACTGATTTCCTTTCTTTGGATATATACCCATAGTGGGATTGCTGGGTTTCATAGTAGTTCTATTTTTAGCTTTTTGAGGAACATCCATGCTATTTTCCATAGTGGCTTATATCCAGCATTCTTTTTTTTTTTTTAAACTTCATTTATTTATTTATTTATTTTTATTTTTATCAATTTTTTTTTAATTTAAGAGTATTATGGGGGTACAGATGTTTAGGTTACATGTATTGCCTTTGCTCTGCCCAAGTTAGAGCTACAAGCATACCCATCCCCCAGATAATGCACACTGCACCCCTTAGGTGTGAATTTACCTATCCCCTCCTCCCCCCTCCTATGTGCCTGACACCCAGTGAATGTTATTTCCATATATGTGCATAATTGTTGATCAATTAGTATCAATTTGATGGTGAGTACATGTGGTGCTTGTTTTTCCATTCTTGAGATGCTTTGCTCAGAAGAGTGGGCTCCAGAGCATCACAATAAACACTTATCAATGTAAAATTACCCAAAAGTCGAAGATCGAAGGCCAGATACCACAATGGCTCAAGAGATAAAACAAAATAACAAAGTTCAACTTAACAAGATGAACAGAAATCCACCCCATTTATCAATTCTCTCAAGAAATATGAATGGCTTGAGCTGCCCACTGAAGAAACATAGACTGGCCGAATGGATAAATATACACAAGCCAAGTATCTGCAGTTTTCAGGAAACACGTTCTAACCCACAAGGACACATCCAGACTCAAGGTGAAGGGACGGGAAACAATTTTCCATGCTAATGGAAACCAGAAGAAAGTGGGAGTAGCAGTTCTCATATCAGACAACTTAATCTTCAAATTAACGAAAGTAATGAAAGACAAAGATGGTCACTGTACAACGGTAGAGGGAACAATTCAACAAGAAGACATAACAATCGTAAATATTTATGCACCTAACACAGGAGCACCCAAATTCATAGAGCAAATCCTACTTGATCTAAACAAAATGATAGACAGCAGCACAGTAATAGCCGGGGACTTCAACAACCACTGACAGAACAGGACAGATCCTCTAAACAGAGAACAAATAAAGAAACAAGGGACTTAAACAGAACACTAGAACACATGGACCTAATAGACATTTACAGAACATTCTACCCAAAGACCACCAAATATACTTTCTTCTCATCAGTGCATGGGACATTCTCTAAGATTGATCCCATCCTAGGGCACAAAATATGTCTCAATAAATTTTAAAAAAACAGAAATTATACCATGCATCTTCTCAGACCACAGTGGAATAAAATTAGCATTCTTTAAAAAAATAAATCAATGAAGACTTTACTTTTTTAGAGCAGTTATAGGTTAACAGCAAAACTGAAAGGAAGGTAGAGAGATTTTTCATATACCTCTGCCCCTACAGATGTACAGCCTCCCCATTATTCACATCCCCCACCAGAGTGCTGCATGTTTCACAATTGCTGAACCGACATGAAGATACTATATACATACATATGTCTAATTAAAATTGGGGGTTAAAGAGTTTAATGACCAGGTTAGCAAGTTTAAATTGATATCAGGTCAGGATTGGTATCAGGATACCAGAATTTGATTTCAGGATGTCTGAACCTCAGAGGCTGGACATATATTATGATCATTTTACAGATTACTTTAAAGTTTATTGTGTGGCTGAAGAAACTGAAGCTCAACAAAAATGCCGAAGTTCAACACTGCTGGGCAGTAGAAGAGTGATGGACATGGTTCCTTGGGACTCCAAGACCTCGCTTCTGGGCTGTATAGCAGCACCTCATGTCCTGCCAGGCATGTTTTCCTTTGGTTTCCCAATGGCTTGGCCATAGGTTCAATGTCAACTGCCCCTTTACAGTTTAAAAGGATCACAAGACAAGGACTTCAATCTGGAGTTGTGGAAGAAATGTTGGCTTTGGAATCAGAATTTGCTTCAGATTTTATCTAAATAATTTAGTAGCTCTGTGACCTTAAGCAAGTTCTTTATGTTTTCTGTGCTTCCACTTGCTCCGTCCACGCAGTCCATCATATGTACCTGTTGCCAATTCCCCACCAGCATGCCTCCAGACCCAGGGTGCTGGCAGCAAACAAAGCAAGACCCTATCCTCAAGGAGCGGATTCCCACGAGGCATATAAATAGTAAAAACAAATGTATTTAACATGTACAGATGCATAAAAATAAAGAACTGGGAATGAGTGAGGGGATGTGACTTAAATACAAGGCGCCCATAAAGTGCAGTAATCCAAATACCATTATTTCATCATGTGTTGAAATGTAATGCTGAAATAAACAATTTTTGACATTTTCCTCTGTTACATATTTTTCTCTGTTTCCAGACTTGGCGGCCATCCTGTAGAATGGTCAGCTGAGGTTTTTCTGGAAAGATGACAGTTGGATGGAAAAAGACTGTGCATACAGTGATTATATGGGGGGAGGAGGGAGAGTAGGCCATTCAGAAGAAACGGTAAATGTACAGACACAAGGCTTTTTGCAAAAAGACATAAGTTTCTATGGGTGGATAGTGGGGGGGCTGCATAAAGCATGGTGAGAAGTATGTGTCGTGAGTTCAAGCAGATGCATGGGCCCCCGTTAGCCACAACTAGAAAGTTTAATCTATGAATAATGGGAAGTCACTGAAGGGTTTTGAGCAGGGGAATGGCATAATCTTATTTCTTTTTTAATAAATGGTGCTGGGAAAATTGGATAGCCACATACAGAAGAATGAAATGGGATCCATATCTCTCACCACTCACAAAAATTAATTCAAGATGGATAAAGACTTAAATGTAAGGCATGAAACCATAAGAATACTAGAAGAAAATGTTGGAAAAACTCTTCTAGATACCGGCATAAGCAAAGAATTTATGAAGACGATCCCAAGGGCAATCATAGCAACAACAAAATAAATAAATGTGACTTGATTAAACTAAAAAGCTTCTGCACAGCCAAGGAAATAATCAACAAATCAAATCAACAGACAGCCTACAGAATGGGAGAAAATATTTGCAAGCTATACATTTGATAAAGAGCTAATAATCAGAATCTACAAAGAACTCAAGCCAATCAGCAAGAAAAAAATCAAACAACCACATCAAAAAGTGGGCAAAAGACATGAACAGAAGCTTTTCAAAAGAAGATAGACAAAATGGCCAATAAATAGATGAAAAAAATGCTCAACATCCCTAATCATCAAGGAAATGCAAATTAAAACTATAATGAGATATCACCTTAGAATGATAGGGCCTTGCTTTGTTTGCTTAGAATGGTTTTTATTAAGAAGCCCAAAAACAATAGATGCTGACATGGATGCAGAGAGAAAGGAACGCTTCCACACTGTTGGTGGGACTGCAAATTAATACAACCTCTATGGAAAGTAGTATGGAGATACCTCAAAGAAGTAAAAGTAGACCTACCATTTGATCCAGCAATCTCACTGCTGGGTATTTACCCAAAGGAAAGGAAGTCATTTTATCAAAAAGAGATCTTCACTCGAATTTTTATTGCAGCACAATTCACAATTGCAAAGATGTGGAATCAACCCAAGTGCCCATCAATTTATGAGTGGATTAACAAAAGGTGGTATATGTATACCATGGAATACTACTCAACCATGAAGAATGATGACTTAATGCCTTTTACAACAATTTGGATGGAACTAGAGACCATTATTCTAAGTGAAGCATCTAAAGAATGGAAAAACACACCACACGTATTCACTATTAAATAGGAACTAACCGATGAGCACACACGTGCATAGAGGGAAGTAAAACGCAACAGAAATCAAGCAGGGTGGGGGGGTGAAAACCTATCTAATGGGTATAATGAACACTATCTGGGTGATGGGCACACTTATGACCATGACTCAAGCATTATAAAAGTGATCCATATAACCAAAAATATTTGTACCCCTGTAATACTTTGAAATTTTTTTTAAAAGTGACATTTTACATGGAGATAATTACCACCCATATTTGTAGAATCCATGCAACAATTATTTGAGATCACTTGTGAAAAAAATGCACCAGGTGCCAAAGTAGATTTCCACAAATATTAGCTCTCACCTGGTTCCTTTCCCCATTTAACACAGAGGCTTAGATTTCTGCAGACAAAAGGAGGAATTCTTAGAAAGAGGACTCCCAGCGGTGCTGTTTCCTTGGAAAGTAGTTCACTCTTGTTTGTTCTTTGGCTGCCAATTGAGCCTGGGTCTGAAAGAGTGGTCTTTAAACACCGGCTCTTGCAAAGTCTTTGGGGAGGTGAGCAAATGCAGGGACAGAATAAGAACTAAAGGTGAAGGGGGATTTGATCCAAGTGGGAGGCAGGTAATGAGTGGATGAACTCAGGTCAAGGGAAGAAAAAAGTAACGGAGAAAAATAGGTGAAGTGGATGCATATTGGAATAACAAGTAACTGAATGTGACCTTTCCTGCTGCAGATGGCACGGACAGCTAACAGGGCGCTTTGCAGCAGGAGAGAAATCCTCCTGAAACTGCAAATCTCTCAGGAGGAGAGTGAGAGAGGCTCCCAGTGATAAGCACAGACAGTTCTGCTCAGTCCTCCTGCAAACAGCTGAAGAGTAGCAAAACTTGCTTTCAGAGCTGATACAAGCACCCCCAAGGGAGCTGGTAGCTTACAGAATTGCTTCCAAGAGGAAACTCTTTCACTCAGATGATTGTAAACTGTATCAATCTGAACTCCACAAGCATACTGCACTTAAAAAGTAATTGTGCTCAGGTAAGAACATTGTTTAGATCATGGTTTGCAAATTCATTAATCCTTTTATTTATTCTTTGAGAAACTACTGTGTGCCATGAACCTTTTTAGGTGCTAAGGACCAAATGATAGAAATATTGGTTTTCTTAGAATAGAATTTATGTCCTTTTGGGGGTGAGGGGGCAAAGGATAAACAAAAAGTATGCTAAATATAAAGTATGTCAGGTGGTAATACATGTTGGGAAAAATATAAAGGGTATTAAGTGCATGCAGTGAGCAGGGTGGAGGGGGTGGGAGAGGCTGTATTATCAAGTAGGGAGGGCATACAAAAGTGCTGTCTGAGGAGGTGACAACAGAGCAGGGTGGGAGGGGGTTAGTCCCATGCTATCTGGAAGGAAACTTTCCTGGCAGATGGAAGAACAGGAAAGCCAGCACACTGAGATGAGATGTGCTAAGGTGGGAAGGTAGTTGAGGTCAGAGAGGGGAGAACCACAGGTCCTGAGGCCAGGTGAGGAGACGGGAATCCACCTTGGGGTTGTGAGCAAAGCAGTGACATGACATGATCTGAACCTGTTTAAAGGACCATTCTGGCTGCTGTGCTGTGAACAGACTACGTGGGTTCAAGGGCAGGAACAGGGAGCCCAGTTACAGCACTCTGGGCTAGTGATGGTGAAAACTTGGATCCAGGAGTTGCAGTGGAAGCCATGGAAAGTGGGGAAGATTCTGGATCTCTTTTACATTTATAAGAAAAAGCAAAGAATTATTGGCTGAGATTAGAATGATTTTGAAAGCAAGTTGGTGTGCTGGAGTTGAGGGGAGATCAGGAGTTCATTTTTGGAATTTTTTTGTGTTTGAGACATCTATTAGACAGCAGAATGGAGGTATGCTGAAGGCAGGGTGGTATTCAGGAGAATTTCTTCTCTCGTGCTGACTCTGATACCCAGGTAGTGGCTGATGAGAGTGTTGTGGGTGCAGGATTCTGAAGACCTAGCTTGGCTAAGAGGAGAGCCTTAATTGATTAGCAATGCTGACCACGGCTGTAGCAGGAGAGAATACGTGAAACAGCACCCCTATGTTAAGTAATATTGGTAAGTGCTACTGTTTGCATGTGTTCCCTCCAAAATTCATGTTGAAATTTAATCCCCAATGCAATAGTATTAAGAGGTAGGATCTTTGGGTGGTGATTAAATCATGAGGGTTCCACCCTCATAAATGGGATTAGCACCCTTATAAAAGGGTTCCAGGCTAAAGGAAGCTCTCTCTTGCTCCTCTGCCATTTGAGGACAAAATATTCCTCCCCTCCAGAGGACAAAGCAACAAAGGGTCATCTTGGAAGCCGAGAGCAGCCCTCACCAGACACCAGTTCTGCTGGTGCCTTGATTTTGGACTTTCTAGACACTAGAACTGTGAGAAATAAATTTCTATTATTGATAAATTACCCAGTCTGTGGTATTTGTTATGGCAGCCCAAAAGGACTAAGACAGTGGATCTTTTTTGCACTCTTTTCTGTAGATTGGATGTCTCCTATAGGGTACATTTTGTAAGTTTAATTTTGAGCTTGCTGTGATCACAGAGGCTCCCTGTTAGACTGTCTCTCCCAGTTGGCTTCAGTAGCTCCCACGGCTAGGTTTAAAGGAGACCCAGAGTGTGTTTCTCTCTCCCAAAGCAGATTGCGTAATGAAGTTGGAGAGCATCTCTGAGTCTTGCACAGGGTGTGCCCCGGCTCCCTCACAGCACTGAAGGCCCCACCCTCACACAGCACATAGAGACCTTGCTCATGAAGAAATCTATGTTAACTGCTTATCTATTTTTCCCTTAGTAGAGGGTTAGGACTGACTCCATCAAGCTTATATCTTGGTCGACCTCTCAGGTCAAAGAGTAATCTCTCATTTTTCTCTGTCTTTCCCCTAGAGCTGTGTATATCTGTGGATTGGACTCAGTTCCTCCTAAATTCTTCACAGTCTCATCAACTCTTTCAAGTTTACCTCTCAAAGTCTTTGTATGTCACCAGAAAAACCAGAAGGGAATTCACTTTCATATTTACCAGTCTATCTGTATGTACAGGTACCTCTTTTCTTACCTATTCCTAACTCCTGTCCTACTGCAGTAGATTAACTGTCCTCCCTCCTGTGGAAAGAAAATGCTTGATTCATGCATGGGATCCCATGAGCTCTTACTCAGGTTGCTCCCTTCTGTGATTAACCCCTTTCCTCCTGCGGCATACAGTTTTCTTTGCTGAAACATCTCTAATATTCCCCATTGAATAGTACAAAATATTTTGTAATATCACCTTTGGTTTCCTATCTCTCTAGCTACTTCCAAATTTCTCTAGTTTAATTAAAGAAAACTATAAGGAAATTTGGCTGTACTCACTGTCCCCACATCCTCACTTAACTATTTCTTCTTCAAACCATTTTTTTCCACCAAACCACTGAAACTGCCTTGGTCCAGGTCACTGGTGACCTCCACGTGAACTAATCCAATGGGCCATCTGAGTCCTCTTTTTATTTGAGCTCTCTGCAGTGTTTAGCAGAACTGAACCCTCTCGTATCTTTAAGAATAGTCTTCATTTAATTTCTCCTAAGTTTCCTCATATTTTACCAGCTGAACTTCTTCAGTCTTTTTTATTTCTTGTCTCTTATACACACATTGTACTTATGAAAATTAAATGAGATGATGTCTCTAAACTACCTAATAAATATATAAAACTGTCAGTGATTCTATTCCCCCATTCCCGTTTCATCCTATGTGTGTAGGGGGGAGGGGTTGTTTTTTGCCTTTCAGAGTGACTCAATTGATTTATTTAAAGGTACTCCAGTGTGCAATTTTGCAGTAGCCTGGAGATCACATTTTAAGACAGTTTTCTCATTCCTGTCATTACATAGATGATCTTACTGGGCTGCATGGATTTCCAGAACAACTGTGTATTTAACACTCACAAATCATTTAAACCTATTCCCTTTTACCTGAGATTCAGATTCAATGTATCACTTGTATGCCCATGAGCTATCTCACAATTAATAAATTCAGCCCTCCCCACTATATCTTTTCCATTCCAGTGAATGGCATCACCACTCAGTCAACTGCTCAAGCCCCAAATCTGGGAGTCACCTTCAAATCCCTTCTTTCCTTCAGAATCTTTATCCAACACCACATTCTGTTAGTTGTACCTTCATAATGTAGACTATATCCAACCATTTTTTTGTTATGATTTCTGCCATCAAACTATTCTCCCTACTAATTTTTCCATTTTCACTGTTGCTTGCCTGAATATTTATAACCCTTCATTTTCTTGTTTGTTGTCTTTTTTTTAAAAAATCAACTAAAATGCAAGGTCTTTTGATGAACGAGATGTCTTTTTTTCATTGCTTTTAATGTTTTAATTTTTATGGATACATAATGTTTGTAAATATGTATGGAGCACATGTGATATTGTATACAAGCAAACAATGTGTAATGATCAAATCAGGATAATTGGGCTATCCATTACCTCAAGCATTTATCATTCATTTGTGTTGGAAACATTCCAAATCCAGTCCTCTAGTTATTTTGAAATGTGCAATAAATTATTCTTGACTGTAGTCATCCTACTGTGCTGCCAAACACTAGATATTATTCCTTTTATTTAACTGTATTTTTGTACCCGTTAAACCACTCTCTTTATCCCTCCCATTCCCCATTACCCTTCCCAGCCTCTGGTAACCATCATCCTACTCTATACCGTCATGAGACCAATTTTTTAGCTCCTCCATATGAATGAGAACGTGAGATATTTGCCTGTCTGTACCTGGCTTATTTCACTTAATATAATGTCCTCCAGTTTCATTCATGTTGCTGCAAATGACAGGATTTCATTCTCTTTTATTGCTGAATAATATTCCATTATGTTTATATACTACATTTTCTTTATCCACTTATTCACTGAGGTTGATTCTGTATCTTGGCTATTGTGAATAGTGCTGTAATTAATATGGGGTGCAGCAGATATCTCTTTGATATGCTGCTCTTCCCTTCTTTTGGATATATACCTAGCAGTGGGATTGCTGGATTGTATGTTATTTCTATTTTTAGTTTCTTGAGGAACCTTCATACTATTTTCCACAGTGGCTGTACTAATTTACATTCCCACCAACAATGTGTGAGCATTCCCCTCTCTCTGTACCCTTGCCAGCTATTCATTATTTTTTGTCTTTTTGAGAAAAGTAATTTCAACTGGGGTGAGGTGATATAACATTGTGGTTTTGATTTGCATTTCTCTGATGATTAGTAATGTTGAGCATTTTTTCATGTACCTGTTGGCCATTTGCATTTTTTTTCCTGAGAAATATCTATCCAGATCTTTTGCCCATTTTAAAATCAGAGATTATTTGTTTAGTTAGTTTGTTTCTAGTTGAGTCTAGTTTCATTCTTCTGCATATGGATATCCAGTTTTCTCAACACCATTTGTTGAAGAAACTGTCCTTTCCCCAATATATGTTTTTGGTGACTTTGTCAAAATGTGTGGATTCATTTCTGGGTTCTCTATTCTGATTCATTGGTCTACGAGTTTTTTATGCCAGTACCATATTATTTGGGTTACTATAGCTTTGCAGTATAATTTGAAGTAAGATAATGTGATGCCTCCAGCATTGGATTTTTGTGTTTTGTTTATCAGCTTATGCTCTATGCCCTGAACTATATGCTTGACACATAGTAGGTACACAATCTATAAGTGTTGAATAGATGCACAGTGAGTGAATGAATGCACATAGTTTGAAGATATATCATAAAAATTATCTGAAGAAAAGAAACACACCAATATTAAGATAAATGTTATTCTTCTAAGATTCTTTGGTCAGTCCTATTCACCTGAGCTGTCTGTGCAGTAAACACAGAACCTACCACATATCTAGAGTTATATTTTTGAATATGGTAGAAACTTGCTCTTTGATAGCAGCAAAAATATCTGGTACTCAATATGTCTTTCTCTGATAGGGAGGATATAGGTTTGACTGCTAAGTTTCCATGTGGAATTAATATCCTAATTTCATATCTGATTTAAAGCATCAACATATTGACTCTAAACAGCTTATATGTTTACAAATGGGCTACTGTCTGATGCCAGATAAATAAAACTAGTTTCCATTTATAACTTGGAAAAATTCTCCTCATCCCTTTTTGTAGAAGAAGCTACAATTTGCTTTAAGGAGCATACTTATTGTCTGAGGCGTTTATTTAATAAAATATATAACACACACATTAGATTTTGTTTTGTTTTTCCCCCAAAGGACTGGTTTACTAGAATACCACTTCCAGTGACATTTTTATATCACTACCGCAATTAAGGAAATCATCATGCCTTCTGCAGGGCAAGGAAGAAACAACCAATGGCAGTAAGAGAAGGACATGAGCAATGCAATGCCCATACTAGGTGCCTGCTAGGCTCCACCTCCCTGGCTTTTCATAACAACATTGTACATTTCATGATACTGTGTCCATTACATCAATGTGGAAACTAGAGAGGAGGCATGACTCAGTCTTCCTCTGCCTTTCTTTCTTCTTTTTTTTCTTTCTTTCACAATGACATTGTTTAGATCCACTGGGTTTTTGTGAGTATGATGTCTATTAATCTATAAAATTATAAATATCGAATTGAAAAATTTCAGATCTGCAAGTAGAGGTGAACGAGTTAAGAAGAGGGCAAGCTCTTGGAAGAGGAGCTTTTGGAAATAAAGTATGTGAGACACCAAAATTAAGAACCACGAGGGGAGAGGTGGAGAAGGAGGGGGGATAACTGCATCACCAAGGTGTGAACTAAGAGGAGGAACATAAAAAAAAAAAAACTTGCTTCAATAGTTTTTATTCATTTATATATTTACCCATTCATTCAGCAATGAAATATTGCATATCCCTGATGGACCATATTGAAGACCTTATGGAACATTTTGAGGTGAATCAGCTTGCAACTTTTTTGTAAGTGAGCATACAGATCTAGGAAATATAATCTGTATGAGACAGGCAACATAAGGTTGTGAAATGCTTCATAGGTCAAGGATAGTGTATTAGTCAGGGTTATTCAGAGAAATAGAACCAGTGGGATATATAGCGTGATATATATATATGTGTGTGTGTGTGTGTATACCACACACACATTAGGTATTGGCTCATGTGATTATGGAGGCTGAAAAGTCCCGCAATTTGCACTCTGCAAGCTGGTGGTGACCCAGGTGAGCTGATGGTATAGACTCTAATCTGGGTCTGAAGGCCTGAGAATCAGAAGCACCCAGCTCAACCAGGCAGGCAGTGTTAATTCAACCTTCCTCTTCCTTTTTGTTTTATTCAGGTCCTAACAAAAGAAATGATGCCTACCCACATAGTGTAGGGCCATCTGCTTTACTCAGTCCATCAATTTAAATAAAATCTCTCTGGAAATACCTTCACAGACACTCCTAGAAATAATCTTTAACCATATATCTGGGCATTCTGTGGCCCAGTCAAGTTGATACACAAAATTACCTATCACAGATGGGTAACATTCTGTCATGAGAATATATTATTGAGGACATTTTTCATGGAAAAAATAGACTTTCCTAGAATTGGAATTTAGAGATTATATTTCAGAAAAAAGGCATTAAGAACTCTGTTCTAGGTTTAGAGAAGCATCTGCTGTGAATTCTAATTGTACATAACCACACAATAAGTGCCATTTTAGAAAAACTAATGGAACTATAATATTCTTGTATATGGAAGGGGGCACATTAAAACAACATATTCATTTTCTACTGTTGCTATACCAAATTATAAAAAAAATTTAGAAGATAAAACCAACACAGATTTTTTTTTTATCTCATAGTTCTTCAGGTCAAAAGTCTAACACATTGTACAGGGCTAAAATCAAGGTGTCAGCAGAGCTGTGGTCCTATCTCGGGGCTGTAGGCAAAAATCTGTTTCCTCGCTCATCCAGACAGTTGTCAGGATTCAGCTCCTTGGGGCTGTAGACATGAGGCCACTGTTTCCTCGCACTGTCAGCCCAAAGTTGTTCCCAGACTCTAAAGGCCACCTTCATTGCTTGTTTCATGGCCTTTTTCTGCCATTTGCAGAGCTAGCAACGGCAACTTAGCACCTCTTCAAATCTCTCCCGCCATATCCTCTTTGTCATGTTACTCTCACTCTTACTTCAACCTGAAAAGATTCTCTGCTTTTAAGGGCTCATATGATTAGACTGAGCCATCTGGATAATCCAAGATAATCTCCTTATCTCAAGGTCCATAACCTTAATCACACCTTCAAATTCTCTTTTGCCATGTTTGAGAGTTAATTGTATGTGTCAACTTGACTGGACCATGGGGTGCCCAGATATCTGATTGAACAATATTTCTGGATATATCTGTAGAGTGTTTACAGAAGAAATTAGCACTTGAATTGGTGGACTGAGTGAAGCAGATGGTCCTCCCCATTGTGGGTAAGGCCTTTGCCAATCAATTGAGGACCTGAATAGAACAAAAGGTAAAGGAAAGTTGGATTAGTCATTTATCTACCTGACTCTTGGGGTGGAACATCAATCTTCTCTTGCCCTAGGTGTTTCTGGTTTTCAAGCCTTCAGACTTGGCCTGGAATCTACCACATCAGCTCTCTGGTTCTTAGGCCCTCAAATTGTATGACCAGCCTTCCTAAGTCTCCATCCAGCTTGCAGAGGACAGAGAGTAGGACATCTTGGCCTTCATAACCATCACGTGAGCTGGTACCTTTCTCTCTCTCTCTCTCTCGCTCTCTCTCTATATATGTATATAGTTTCTCTGGAGACAGCTAACTAATATACTATGTAAGGTAACATATTCACAGATGTTAAGGATTAGAGTGTGGACATCTTTGAGAAGGAGGCATTATTTGGGCTACTGCAAAGAGTTATTCACCAAGTTCAGGGGTATAAGTTAAAAAGAAGAGAAAACAGACATATGGAACTGACGCTGGAACTCTGGGAAGCCATAGGGTTTGCTAACCTGTCTTACAACTGTAAGAAATGAAGAAAATGAGAAAGAAAAGATAGTATGATGGCATGTCCCTCTGTGTTTTCTGAGATGAAGGGAAGCTGTGTTCTGCCAGTGATCAGGGCAGGTGAGCAGATGAAAGTGAGGCTGCAGGTAAGCTGGAGACCACTGCAAACTAGGGAAAAACAGTCAGTCCAACCCCACGAAGGGCCACTGATGCCTAGAAGAATAGAGTATGCTTAAATGTCCCACCAGTGGAGCTCCCACTCATATACATTGAATCAATAGGAGATAAGCCAGAGATTATCATAAAGGAGGCAGACGCCTTATCACAACCACCACCTGATTGAGCATGTAGGGGAACTTCTTTTTCCCCTTTCAAACACTAAACACACACAGAGAAAGGTGAGCAGATAGAGTGGATTATGCCCCCATCTATATTCCAGGCTTTAGGAACTTCAAGTCAAGTCTGCACTGGAAATAAGAGAAAGAGCTTAGAATAGAATTAGTAGCCATTCCGTATTTACTCATATTTATGTTACAGAGTTTAATCTCCACAATAAAACTAATTAAAATAGGAAAGGGAGTAAGGAAAAGTAGATGGAAAAGGTGCATGAATAAGAGTAGATTAATAGGACTTTAGCAGGTGGAGTTGGAAGTAGTCATGGAGGACCCAGCTTCTCCAGTTGAAGGAATGTGTGAGCTTGATTCTGTCAGGTACAGCACCCCAGATTGAAATAATTGGAGGAAAACTTTAGAAATAAGCAAACAAATTCCAGCAGGCCTGTGTTCTTCTTTTGAGTTCTACCATAACTTGAGAAACTGGGAGGAAATCACTTTGTTTTTGATGTTTAAATTGACCCAATTGTAAAAGAAGGAATGTTGTTAGTGTGAATAAAAACATTAATTCGCTTTCAGTGTAAGTTGCTAGATGAATTAGCATAATTGACGAATGCAGAGGGGTGCGGGGGATTGACAGACGAGGTAGGTGTAGGGGGTCAGAGATGAATTATGGGTCCCTTTGCTTTGGTGTAATTTGGAGGAAATAAGCACCTACACCAGCAGTAGTGACAGCCAGGGGAGGAAAGGGTACCGATGGGGTAACTTTGATCATGGTAGATGGGGATGTACAACATGACTTTGAGATCTAAGTTTTGGGTGCTCTTTTACATAACAATAGAAGTTAAACAACCAGACTCACCCATTGAAAGCATCTTTAATCTCACTTCACCAGCTCATGTGTTGTTAGAGAGACCACTGAATTATATCAGGAAGGAACTTTGCACGTTTTCAAACAGCCTATTTTTAGGGAGCATGAATAATTACACCAGATGGCTGTTTAAATCTGTTGGCATTGTGTCTACTGTACATTCATTGTTTGGAAACCCATTTTGTTAGATTTCAAAGAGAAATACAAAGTTGCAATAGTCATCACATTTAGCATTTATCTCTTTTGTAAGCCTTTGTAAAATCTTCCACTGAGGGAAGGTTAACAGAGATGCTGATATGGAGATTTTTAATAAATAACATTGGCAATGAAGCCAGAGACCTCCCTCCATAACAATATTTAACTTCCAGTGGTCACTAGGGTTCAATGGTTGTCTTGAATTAATTTGTTATGATTTTTCAAAATTACTCAAGATAATATTATCAGGGCAATCTGAGAAAGAGTCACTGGCCTTTTTATTTTCTTAATATATGTTGTTTGCTTTTTCTTTGTTTTCTTCTGCTTCATTATTTCATCTATCCATTGGTTTTCCATTGTTTATTTATTCTTTTTAAGCTTCTCTCTTTCGTACACTCTGATTAGCAAACTGCAAAGAAAAGTCCATCTCTGGTAAACAATCAAGTATATCACAGAAAGCAGGAAAGGCAGAATAAACAGTTGTTTCTCCCTAACTTATCAAATGTACACATGGTTCAAAAGAGTGAATCCTTATGCGTTCTTTCTTCATTTTGAATCTTTGAGGGCACTTGTAACTTAGAGCAGATGTAGCAGCAGGTTATTATATTATAGGATGAATCTTGATACAAGATCTACCTTTAAAACAATGTTTCTCAACTATGATCTCCATGGAACCCCTAAGTTGTCTCTGCTCATATATCACCTGTCCATTTGCCTGATGGTTACACATCTGAGAAACATATCCACCAAGACTATAACAGTAAATTAAATTTAACTTAAAGAATTAATCTGAGCAGTGAATAGCTTTTAAATGTTCATGTACTTGGCTCTATGTTAAGAGACAGCCACCTTTACCTAGATCATTATTTGAAAGGTTTTAGAAGCAGCATAAAGAAATCGCAATAGGATTGTGACAGATGATATTGAGTGGAGGCAACAGTAACAAGTTTTCAAAGCAGACAAGAAAAAAGATTAAAAATTTAGCAATTTGGAGATATTTAGTGCAGAGCAAAGAGCTCTATAGTCTTCAAACAACAAAAATCCTGCAGATTTTAACAAACTGTTTGTATAATCTAGAACATGAATCAATAATAAAGTATTTCTTTATAATTTTGATCAGAAATGATTCTTTTAAAATGAGACAAAGTAAGACTGAACTAAGCATTACAAAGGAAGCCAGCTATTACCTCTGTTATTCAGCAATTTTTCTTAAAAATTTTAGACAAATCATTTGGAAATAATATAAATGCTTACCAAGAAAATCCAATAGCTTTAGCTTTAAAAAGCTTGTGTTAATAAGTAATAATAATAAAATGACTAATTTTGAGGGAAAAAATATTATTTCCTTCATTACATTATAACCATTTCAAGATACAAGATTCTATACCCAATGGAAACAAAAATTGAGAAGAAATTGATTAAGAAATTTTCAGGAACTCTATGACTATGATTTAAATACATAAAGAGGCATTAAAATAAGGACTACTCAAGGTATATTAAGAGATATTAACAGAGATTTAGATTATGGACCTCTGTAAGAAGAATTAATGTACAAAATTTTCAGTTATACCCAAATTAATAACAGTTAAAAAATAGAATCACAATTTTAATGTCAATGAAATTTTTGGACAAGTTGGACAAAAATGTCTTCAAGCTTATCTGGAAGAGTCAACATAGCATAAATGCAAAGAAATATTGTAGAATTCCCTGTCTTACTATTGCTAACACTTGTATAGTTAAAATAAGTAAAATTAAATGATAATCTACAAATAAATAAGTAAAATGTTTCAATGGAAAAGAAAAGTCTGAGATTGAACCACATTTGGAATAATGAGATTGCTTTTGGAAAAATTAGGTTTAGTCAGTATCTCACTGTCTACCCCAAAATGATGTACACATGGATTAATAGGTTAGTGAAATATACATATAACAACTCTAGGAGAAAATATAGACAGGTATGGATATTAATCATAGGAAAGGATTTCACAAGTAAGACTCTAAAGCCAGAAAGCAAAAAATAAAAATACTAATAAATTTGACAAGTTAAAATTTATGAACTATTGTATCATAGAAATCATTACTAAAATATTAAAGGCAAACGACTAATTAGGAGATATTTAAAAGAAATGTCATGAGGAGTTAGTATTGCCTGTATAAGAATTCTTATAAGTAAAGAGAGGAAAACATGGACACCCAGTAGAATAAGGGACTAAAGTTATGAATAGGCAATTTACTACAGAAGGAACAAAAATGGAATGGATTTATTACAGAAGGAACCCATATTTAAAAAATTATTTTCCTAATATGTAATAAAAGTAGTTCATTCAATAATTCAAAAAGTGTTTATTAGTTGTCTATGATGTGGCAGGAGCAATCAGGGTGCTAAGGATGAAGCAGAACAGAGAACATGGACAAGGTCCCAGGGATTCATTTACAAAAGGGAAACAAATACAAACACAAGATAATGTCGGATAACAGTACGTGCTATTAGTGCAACAAAACAGGATAATCTGCCCCAGAGTCACTGGAATTGGAGCAGAGGCTCCCTTGGTTGGAATCTTCAGGGAAGCCCTCTCTGGGGCATTGAGATGTGAGCTGAGACCTGAATCAGAAGGGGCCAGTCATGCAACTATCTCAAGAATAGTGTTCCAGGCAGGGTTGGGAGATGGGGTACAACCGTAAGGCCCTAGGGAACAAAAAGACGAACACTGTGGGAAAAAGGTTAAGAGTATGGGATGGGGAAGCAGTGAGAAGGGGTTGATAATCAGAGTAAGAAAGTAGATCAGGCAGGAAGGAAGTAATCCTACCTAATAGGACCAATTAGGTTTTATTCTAATAGCAAGAAGACCCTATTGAAAGATTTTAGGTGGGAGCAATGATAGGGTAGATACACTTTTTTAAGGGATCCCTTGGCTGCTTTGCGGCAAATGGATTGTCAATGACAAGAACTGAAGAGAAAGAGTTGGGAGAGGTTAACACTGGACCAGGCAGGAGATAATTGTGACAAAATAGAGCAACATTGACATTTTCTACTTAAGATGTTGACAAAGAGTAAAATAAATAATATAGAAATTGTAACAATGAATATTCATATATATATATTACTGCCATATTTTATAGACCTATTTATTTAGCAATATTTAATATTTATCAAAAATCTTATTAAATAAGTGCATAGACTTTGACCTAGAAATTTAACCTCATAAAGAATTATCCTAGTAAGATAATTGAGTTGATTCCCAAAGATTTTATACTATAAATTCATCTCAGATTTATTTATAATATGGAAAAGTGGAAGTGCCTGACTAACCTTCAAAGGATAATTGATACATTAATCATACTTTGTTCATTTCATAGAATGATTACTCAGAAGCCATTAAGAATTATGCTGCAAACCTCTACTTAATAAACTGAACTAGCACTGAGTGATCAATTTTGGTAATACATATATCTATACATACATGTAAAAACTATGAAATAGTATAAACCATAATATGAATAATTATAATTATAAGTGTGATATTATATAATTTTTGATACCTTTTTATTTTGTTATGTTTCTATCATGTAATAAAATAATAATTTAAAAAATTTTAAAATAGAAAAGTAAAGATACAAGCTGTGTTTAATAACATGGTATTATATTATTGAAACCATATAACATTGCCACTAAAACTATTTGTATTTTATACATACTATGAACTTTTATAGTGACCAGATTTAATAAAAACATAAGCTTGTATCATTGGAAAGCTAACTTAGATAGGTTAAACAGCTGTCATTGTTTAAAATCATGTATTCTTAAGATTAGTCTATATTGACCCATACATCATCATCTCGCAATGCATATTTGACATGACATCACTGCTGAAATATACTTGTAGTTTTGCACAGAAACCAGGCTGAATAACCCAGGGCTCTACATTACTCCATTAGCTGGTAAACTCCTCTGCTTTATTTTAACTCAGATCTAGAATTCCTTACTTTAGAGAGTTCTCTGATCCCATTAAGAAGGAGTTTGATATTGCTCCTGAGGACATAACCCCTGTATTTCCTACTGTTACAGGTCTGTTCATGCATCTGCCCTTCCTGGTAGACCATGAACTCCTAGAAGGAAGGGAGGTTCTGTCTGAATCCCCCCTGTTTTCTTAGTGTCTGGCCCAGACACTAGAACACAGTATGTGCCACATGTATACTGGATGAACTGAAAAAATGGAGCATCACCATACTTATATTTATTATGCGGTTGTATGTTAGATATTATTATAAGAACAAGTGATTTATACATTATTCTTTAAAAACAAATGGATGGAAAATTACTCAAATTGTTAGAGAGTTGCAAATTAACACAATGGGATACTGCTACACACCTACCAGAATGGCTAAAATCTCAAAACACCAAATGTTGGCTAGTATGTGAAGCAACAAGAACTTTCCTTTACTGCTTGCTGATAGGAATACAAATGGTACAGCCACTTTGGAAGATAGTTTGACAGTTCCTTACAAAGCTACATATACTCTTAATATATAATACAAAAATGATGCTACTAGGTATACATCCAAATGTATTGAAAATTTATATCCACACAAACACTACACATGAATGTTCACAGCATCTTTATTCATAGTTGCCCCAACATAGAAGCAACTAAGATGCACTTCAAAAGTGAGTGGAAAAACAAACTAGTACATCCATACAATGGAATAATTTTTCAGTGATAAAAAATATGAGCTGTCAAGGTACAAAAAAACACAGAGAAACCTTTATTGTGTATTACTTAGTGAAAGAAGCCAGTCTGAAAAGGTTACATACTGTATGATTTCGACTATATGGCACTGTGGAAAAGGCAAAACTGTGGAGACAGTAGCAAGATCTGTGGTTACCAGAGGTTTGTGGATAGGGAAGGAAAGATAAACAGGTAAAGTACAGGGAATTTTTAGGGCTATTTTGTATGATAATATAATGGTGGATACATGACATTTTGCATTTGTCAAAATGTGTAAACTCTACCACACAAAGTGTGAACCTTACTGGTAATAACAATGGTAGTAAACTATATACATTGGTTAATAATAATGTATCAATATTGATTCATTAATTCTAACAAATGTACCACATTAATGCAAGATGTTAATAAGAAGAGAAACTGGGAAGGGGTTATATTAGAGCTCTTTGTACTACCTGCTCAATTCTGTAAACCTAAAACTGCTCAAAATGATAAAGTGTATTAATTAAAAGAAAAGACAAACCAACAAGTAGATTGATTGTTCAACTGAGGTTTGTTGTACAGGTTTCTTGACCTAACAACTAATTTGAATAGGAACTTGAGTAATATTTTAACTGAATACAGAAGCTGGTATGAGGAGTTTTCTATAGTATCTGCTACTAGAATGCTCTGTAGCCTGAAAAATTACATGTCTTGGAATAGACTATGCACAATTAGGTGCTTAACAATCAGAGTCTATTGCTGCCTTGGGTAAATTCCTCCACTGTTTTCCGATTGCACTTAGAATAAAATCGAGCTCACCAGGTCTTGCCTGAGCTGGCTACCTTCTACCTCTCTCTTCCCACTCTGTCCTGCCATCTCCTTTCCCAACATGCTGCAGCTACCTCATTCTTCTGTCTATTTCTCTTCCTCTCTAAGCTCACATGGATCTCACACTTGCTCTTTCTCCTACCTGGAAATATCTTTGTTGGTTTATTTTCACAGTTATGAGTATGAATAGAAATGGCACATCCTTTCCTCTTAACCCTACCAAAAATAGCTGCGTCAGTCCAGGCACTCTCTACAACATTATCCTGTTGCATTTGCTTCATTGTACTTGTCTCTGGTCAAATGTATTTCATTTCTCTCTGACACCGACACTGAAAGGTAAGCCCCCTCAAAGGCAGGGATCTTGTGTGTCCTTTCACCACTGTTTACCCAATGACTCCTACAGTTCCTGCCACATAGTGGGTGCTCAATACATTGAACAATACATTGGATCCAGTGAAATGGAGGAATATATAAAAATTGAATTAAGGTCACAGAGCACAGATGTCTGGTTAGGGAGCTCTGAGGTCCAGAATTTATTCTCAATTTTGCCACCTATAAGTTGAGAAGCTCACACAACAAAACATCTCTCTCTGAGCCTTAACTTCCTCTTGTATAAAATGAGATTTTCAGACTACGTGGGATCTAAAGTCTCTTCTAACTCTAAAATCTTATATTCTTTATGGTTCAAAGTGATGGAGGTCCCACTGGAGAGCCACTAATTCAGATATATTCCATTAGCTATGCAATTTATATGATGATATATGCCAGTTCAGCATACTGAAACCACCTTTCAGAGTGACATTGTCACACATCTGGTCAAATAAATTAATATTTCCATCTGGATCAAAGCTTTTGGCAGGAACACCAAGTACTAATGCCACATGACCCTTCCATCATAAAACAGAAAATGTGTTATCATTTTGTGCCATCAGGCAATGAAACTGTTGGCTTTCCATTTTCCTGTTTTCTTTTTTTTTTTTCATGAAATCATCCATTAACCTACACCTGGCATTCTATGTCATAAAGGATGCAAAATCTCATGTCTTCATGGGGCTATATGTGTCTTTTGGTTTATCCCGTTTCTGTGGAAAACATCAGCATAGAGTAGATCAATAACTATTTAGGAAAAATATGTTCCAATATTACAAAAACCAATGTCTGTGATTTGAAACCCTTGTGAATATTCTTGTTGGGAAAAGTCAGGATCCTGCAGAGACACCCACATAATTCCAAATTGTTGCTGCCTCCAGAAAAATGCTGCCTTTCTGCAGTTCTGCTTTCTGGGGGGTGTGTAGACTTCCCACCAGGAGGATATTGACCGATTTTTCTTTCTCTCACAAAAGCAATGAGAAGATAACTGGTCATGTCTAACAAGCCCCTGCCTTGTATGTATATGCTTCCTGCTTTGAAAATCAGCTTAGTTGATCATGATGGATCATGATGTTTGAGCTGGCACTTAAAACTGTCACATCTCAAGGATTCTACCCTTCACTCTTCACTCTATTACTGGAGGTAAAACAGTTTATGGCAAATGAGTCACCGGTAGCAAAGTAATGGACGCTTCATAAACAGTCTTAACTGTTTTTAAAGCCCCAGAAAGCCCACACACCAGAGTGACAAGTGGCATTTTAGGGGCCTTTCTAACAATGGTGTGAGATCATACTGTTCTTTCTCAACCAGAGCCTAGTAAAGAAAATGTTAATGGTGAAATAATGAAAGGATGGAGCTGGAGAAGAAAGATTAACTATTAACCCAAGTTGACTTAAATGCCAAAAGAATCATTTATATTTCCCCAATATATATGAGGAATAGAAACTCCTGCTGGGAGATAAATAACATATTTTAAAGGGCCTGACACATAGTATTTGCTTGATAAATATTGATTTTCTTCTTTATTATAAAATGAAACATATTCTATTTGCTAAACTCCAAGGGCAGCGTGTTTTTGAGAGCTTTCTATATGCATAACACTTCGGAGAAACTGAAGTGAACGAGACACGGTCTCTCACTTCATAGAACTTTTGGTTCACTGGGGGAGGCACAAATGCAAACGTGCTAAAGAGAGATTTGGCAGTGTTAAAAGCCTAGGTGTGTGTGATTAATTTGAGTTAGAAAATTGAAAAAGCATCATATAACAGATGTTATTTGAGTTGGGTTTTTGCAGAATTCTAAGACTGTGAGGAGCAGGCAGGTTGAGAGAACAGTATGAGTCAAGACTTGGTGGTGGAAACACTCAGGTTATTGCGATTTAGGTACCTGGAGTAGAGAAGAGGGTTGGAATACCCGATCAAAAAGGAAAAAGAGAAAGAAAAAGGAGGGGTGGAGAAGAGAGGGTATTTCTAGTATTAGATAAATGTGAAAAGGTAGATGAAGCTTAGAATCGTGAAAGTAATTAATGCTGACCTGTGAAGTTCCATTTTATTCTAGAATTAAGGGAGAAATAAACATAAGAAACCTTTTTGTCTGTTGGGTTGTGCTTGCTTATTTAATGAGGAAGATGACTACAATTTGAGAGAGAAAACTTTATATTCCAACATTGATGACAAAAAAGCACACACACACACATACCACAAACAGGCACACAAGGAAATTAGCAAGTTGTGTCTATTAAATTACTTCATTCTGCTAACAATTACTGTCATGGCTTGAGTAGCCCTAGTCCAAATTGAGACTTCTAGATGGTGGCATGTAGGCCATCAAATGGTGGATGTTGGCATAGTGAACTGAAGGATATAATTTGTAGTAGACTCTAGCTCTGTAGCCAGGAAGAATAACTGTCATGCAATGAGTTGATAAAGTAAGCGCCAGGGTTACCAGGAAGCCACCACGGGAAGTAGAAAGCAGGGTCCGGTCAGAGGTGAGTCATGGTGTCTTACCCCTGTCATGAGGCTAGGAAGAGAAGGTGGCAGTTCAGTGGACACTTGGAGCCTAGAAATTTCTGTATGCCTCTTTCACTGACGTGGGAGTGAACAACTCTTCCCAGTCTTGCCAGATCATTCACTAATGGGAATTTTGCAAGGTGTGATTTTGGTGGATTCAGAGTCTGAATGGGACTAAGCGAGTTCATCAGAGCCATTTGAATTCTACACTGGTGAGACTGTGCTGGAGGTGAGGGTCAACTTTGAGTAACAAGGGCGTTGGAAGTGTAGACCACACTCTGTCAGCTCTTACCACGTAAGTTCTTTCACACACAGAAGCTCAAGACAACTACATACGTAACTCAAATTCTTCCCCTGCGTGTTCTTAGTTTTTGTTTCACACCCCCTCCCCAAACCTTTCCCTCACCTTTTCTGCAAGGCCCTGACACTTATTTACTATTTACTCCATCTTAACATAGCTAAAATAATAAAGTATTGAATAATTACAGACAGGTGGGGTCCTATTACTAGGGTACCTGAGAACGACATATGCAATTTTAATAAAGTTCTTTAATGCTTCCTGCTTATATTTACTATGAATTTTTAATCTCACTCTTATCATCAGAAAAAATATAAACCTTATTCTTGCTATCTCCCCATGTTCTAGTAGATTCATACAATTTCTCCTGAATTGACTAACTTATTTGTGTTTCTACTTGATAATCTTTTTAAGCTTCCCCCTTTCCTATAAGATGTATACCCCCTCAGACCCATGTTGGCTCATCGACTGTCAACTTGGTAAGTCACCTCTTTTTAGCTGTAAAATGACATAAACCCCAGAGCTGGTTATTTCATAGGAATGTGTAGATTTCAAAAGTTAATGTATATCCAATTAATCTCAGTATTGAAAATCAGTAAATAATTTTGACTTATCATCAAAGGAGAGTGATTTTGGTATATTAGAAAGGGAGTTTTTATTGGTTCTGTTGTTATTTATACCTAACAAATTGACCACAATGTACAGATATCAACATATTTACCATGCAGTTATATGTCATTTAATGAAAGAGATTCCTTCTGAGAATGCATCTTTAAACAATTTTGTCCTTTGCAAACATCATAGGGTGTCCTTACACAAACCTAGATGGCATAGCCTACTATACACCTAGGCTATATGGTACAGGCTACAAACCTGTACAGCATGTTATTGTACTGAATACTGTAGGCAGCTGTAACACAATGGTAAGTATTTGTGTATCTAAACTTATCTAAATATAGGAAAAGTAAAGTAAAAATATGATACTGTAATCTTATGAGACCATTATATATGCCATCTATTGTTGATGAAAACGTTGTTGTGTGGCACACGAGTGTATAAGATACTGGTGCAGACGTAGTAAAATGAAAATTAAATTTTATCACCAGAAAATAGGAACAACTTTTTGTCAAAAAATTTAGCAATATGAAATGAACCTTGAATAGTTAACATTTTTTTTGATTTGCCAATCTGATTTCTATCAACTAATCTTTTAAAAAGATAAACACAATTTTTAGACCCAAGAATGCTTGTAATAGCATTATATACTAACTAACAAGTATTTATTGAGCACCTACTGTGATCTGGATACCTCTCTAGGATTTGTAGACAAACAACCATTCTCCCATAGACCTTGCATTCCAGCTGGGAGTCTCACCATGATAAATGCTAACATAGAGTATTATGGACAGAGCTACTCCAGATATCAAGAAAAATTTTTCCAAAGAGGTGACATTTGAGCAGAAATTGAATAAAATGAGTCATGAGATATCTGGGGGAAAAAAACATTTATAATAGCAAAAATCTGTAAACCACGCCAATATCCAGAAATAATTGAATGGTAAAATAAAACTTGATAAGGTCACATGATATTGGTTTGCCCAGGAAAGTTGTGGTTTACATGTGTTGACCCAGAATAAGTATAGTAAGTATAGGCGCATCCTACTTTACTTTTATAAATGGCCTGATATGAGCAACAAATTTTATGGTCATCTCTCATACAACGATTCACATGTAACACGTTAGGGAGCTCTCTTCCTGACAAACCATATTTTCTTACCCATGATGTCTTTGACTTCTGCCACCATGATATAAATCTAGGTTTTTACAAAGGTTCAGAACACATTCTATTATTTTTCTGTACACTATTTATGACTTCATTCATGTTTTTTTGGCTTTAAAAATAACATATTATGTATATTTAATTTTACTGAATTATCACTCCACTCTCTCTGACAAGTGCTGAAGATACATCAGAGGAAAACATGAATGACCCCTGCTCCCACAAAGCATGCAGTGTCAAATGAATGGATAATGAAATCATTGTATTATGAGTTCTATATTGTATTATATAGAAAAAAGTCTATGGCCTGCAGACGACTCCACAGGACCATTAGGGCAAGTGTTTCTAAATCAGGCTGTGGACTCTGAAAGGAGGTCACCTGGGTAATACTTGTGTTCTGTTTCGAAGGACAGGCGCAATTGCTGGGTGAAGAACAAGGAGGGGGAACAATTCCAGGAAGCGTGAGCTGGTAAGATCGACCTCACGATGTGTAAAAGCAAAGGCAAGTATTTTTATGACTCAAGAAACTGGTGAAGAGAAATGGCTGGAGATGAGGCAGGAAACTTAGGCGAATGTTAGATCATAAAGAACTTGTGTGTGCCCCCCATGCATTTGAATTTTACCCTATCAGAGAAACTCTTATCCTAAACTGGCGAATGACATAATCAGAGTTTGGTTTTGAAAATATTTCTTTAGCAGTCAATCCAATAAGTCACCAAGTTCTCTTTATTGAGATATCATTAAACTCATCTTTTAAAGGTGTACAATTCAGTGGTTTTTAGCATATTCACGAGAATGTGCAGCCATCACTTTCTAATTTCAGAGTGTTTTCTTCACTTCAAAACAAAATCCCATATCCACTTACAGCCGTTCCCCATTCTTCATCCAGCCCCCGGCAATCTAACGTTTATCTCTATAGATTTCCTCAATGTGGAAACTTCATATAAATGTCATCATGTAATATGACCTGTTGTGTCAGACTTCCTTCACTTAGGATAATGTTTTTAAAGTTTACTCATGTTGTTCCCACGTATAAGTAGTTTATTCCTTTTTATAGCTGAATAGCATTTCGTTGTGTGGATATACCACAGTATGATTATCATTCATCACCTGATGGACATTTGACTTGTTTACACTTTTTGGCTATGAATGTTGGTATTATGAACATTCATATACACATTTTTGCATAAACAAATGTTTTCAGTTCTCTTGGGTGAATACCTAGGAGTGTAATTACTAGGTTATACGGTAACTATTTGTTTAATTTTTATATGACCTGCTGATAAATTGGGTCACATTCCTTCTTTAATTGTTCAATTGACTATTTGCATATCAATGTAGAATATTACATTTATTTAACTATTAAAAACTTTCCCTAATCATATAAATCTCTATCCCACTATTCTGTTTTAGCATTTATAATTATCTAAAATTTTTATACTTACGTGTTTATCTTTGCACTTGTTTTACCCAACTACAATATAAGATTCTAAAAGAGGGGTTACTATTTATTATTATTATTATTCAGTGCTATGTTGAGTACCTATTTTAGTACTTGACACATACATATGATAAATACTTATTGAATAAAAAAGTTAAACACTATTATTTTTTATTTTATTAGATTCACCATATTTATCCATTACATATATTTAAAAATATGGATGTTGTTATTCAAAATATTAGTACTTTTTCTGACAGATATTCTATCAACGGACATGGCTACCTTTCCCTTTCTTTGCCCATGTCAGTGAAATTTCTAATGACTTTAAAAAGGGCAAAAGTAAAACATCAAGAGGAAGATGAGGCTGTAAAAGACTGAATAATTCACAGCATGTATATCAATGCCTGAATCATGTAGAGCAATTACATGTAAAGTCAAAGGAAATAAAAATGAGTTATTTATAATAACCATCCCTTTGAATGAATTTATTTAGGAACCTGTAGTGCTATTCCCTGGAAATCAGCTGACAATGTGGAGTTCTGGGAGATCACGCCACACGATTCTTACCAGGGTCAGGAGACGGAGCCAACTGCAAATTTCTATACCTTGCTGAGCCTCCCATATGGCTAAAATACAAACCCTTCATACTCGTGACACAGATATCTATCTGCAACCAGAAATACTGCTAAAATTTTCTAGAATCTGCTCATTTTCATAAATAAAACTGACCACTTTTCAATCTGAGAGAACTCAACAATGAAGATGTTACCTGAGTCCACACACCAGGTATAGGTAAACCCCTTCACCGTTTTTCCTACAGATACTGTACAATTTACAACTCTTTGTAACAAATGTCTGTTGAATTATAATTTACCACCAATACATTGCTGGCCTGTATTTTTTTGGAGATAACATGTGAGTTTTGTTTGAGGGAAAGCATATTAATTAGATTAAGAAGGAAAGAATCTCTCTATCCAGACCTATCAGAGTGTACAAATGATAGTCCATGTTCAAACAATGTTTGCTGAGATGGAGGTAATAAGTTGAGTTAAATTGGATGGCTACACCTACTGGAATTAGTAAAGGGAGATAATTTTTTAAAATAAGAAAAGAAAAGAGTAGCATTATAAAAATCAGAATCAAGGAAAGATTCTCTTATTCAGCTTTCATTTGACAAATATATGCTGTGTCTGCTATATGTATGATGGTGTACAATGTAATACCTGACTAAGAAGAAATGAAAGAGTTAAACAGCAAAATCTCAGTAAGAGAGAAAACAGAAAGCTTTAATTCCTGCTGCTGAAGTTAGAGTGAAGGTTGTAATACAATAAAATAATTGTAGCTTGGATATAAGTAGTGGGAGAATTCCATTCAGGGATCATCCAAAATGAAAAGGGGGAATAACACTTTACAGTAGCTTAATAAGAAGGAAGGCCTTGGGTAGCAAGCAATTGTATTCAGTGGGTTTGTTTGCGATGAGGGTGAAGCATTGGGAAAACTCTGTATTTCAGCAAAAACATTAAATATAAGTGATGCTGTGTGAATACAATTATTGATGGCTTTCCCTCTAAGCACAAGTGTTGGAAATGTGCTACAAGAGAGGAAAAGAGTTTCTTAAGGAATTAAGAAAAATGATAAAATTCAATTTGCCTGCTATCTCCATCTTCCCAAGTTCAAAAGAAGTTCAAATCCAGACATGTTTGAGTCTTCTTCCATTCCTTGACTTATATAGCCCAGGAAAATGAGGATGGACCCTTGCTTATATTTTGATAATACATTCCTTAGATCCCAGCACTTGGTGTCTCCAATCATTTTTCTCTAGGTTGGCCATAGAGACATTCACTCAGGTTCTCGTGGCCCCAGAGCTAAGACCCAGTGTTCAGATTCATTTATAGGTCATGCCAGGCTAGTTTGGATCTAAGGTGTTCATGTGCAGTCAGTTCACTACCATTCCTTGGAAATTCCTAAGACCTTCCCCACTGAAGGGATTGAACCAATTTTGTCAAACTTGTGCATCTTTCCCTCTTTGAGACAACATAGGCTAATGCTATCAAAAGCCCTATGTAATCAGAACATAAGGCTATCTCACCAAAACCGAAAAGAATGGGGGTAAAGTTAAGGAAAGGGTTTTCTGCCTTTGCTAGTGAGCCCACTCAGTGGCTGGAGAGAAGGCACCACCAAGGGCAGATGTGCAGTAGGCATGCCTTTAGGTCCTTGCAACCAAATTCATTTTCATTTATACTTGCATAGCTAATCTTCTTATAAAAATATATATTACTCTTGTAATTCAAAGTAAATTTAACAAAGTTGAGGGAAGCAAATAGTGCTAAAAACTAATCTAATGTTATGTTAAATTAACACATTTTAAAAAGCAGGACATAAAGAAAAATTCAAACATAACTCATGCTTTGTCTCAATAAACAATGATAGTAAATCATAAAAAAATAAGAATATGTTTGAGATGAAGTAGGGAGGAATTTAACATGAATTTACTTTTTGTGGCATGTGGGAACAAACATATCACTTCAGAAAAAGGTGAGCATGTAATTTGCAAACGGAAAAGAAAAATGAATCATTTGAAATGTTATGTCCATTGCTTCAACAGAGCTACTGCACTTTTAGAAACCTTTCCTAAGGCAGTAATTTAGCAGCACTACAGAGATGAATGTACAAAGATATTCATCTCACTTTTGTTAATCAAAGCAATAGAAACAAGCTAAATGCTCATCAATATTAGATAGGTTATATAAATGATGGTTATTCAAGTAATGGAACACTCTGTAGCCTGTACAAAATTTGATGCATATTGGTTTTTTATATTGAGTTGGAAAGATGCCTATACCATATTTTTGAGTGAAAAAACTACAGAATAATCTTCCTTATAAAATTTATCTGTTTGTGACAGGAGAAACAAAAAATAGAAGGGAATAAGAATCTGAGCATGTTCCAAAAAGAGAAATCAAGCAGATTCTGGAAGAGCATGCTTATGTTAGATGACCCAGATAACTTAAAACCTGTCACTGATGATTTTGTGGCTTTGAAGTAATTTCTGTAATTAACAGTTACTGCTTATGTATCTATTCAAATGTTAATGTTTTTCTTGTTGGTATAGATTGAAGTATACCCCCCAAAATTAAAATGTTGAAGCCATAACCCTCAATGGGAAGGAGTTTGGAGATGGGGTTTTTGAAGGGTAATTTGTTTTAGATCAGGTCATGTGAGTGGGTCTTCATGATGAGGTTAGTGCTCACATAAGAAGAGACACCAGAGAGCTTGCTTCCTCTCTGCTCTTTCTGCCAAGTGAGGACACCGTGAGACAGTGGCTGTCTGAGAGCTGTCTCCATAGAACCAAATTAGTCAGCACCTTCATCTTGGGCTTTCTGACCTCCAGAGTCGTTAGAAATAAATTCATGTTGCTTAAGCCACCCAGTCTATGGTATTTCATTATGGCAGGCCAAGCTGACTAAGATACAAAACAATGCATCCATTGTCTATTGCCATATAAAAAATTACCCCAAAACTTAGTATCTTAAAACAACAAACCTTTATCTCACAGTTTTTGTGGGTCAGGGATTCAGAAATAGCTTAGCTTGGTGGTTGTAGCTCAGCATCTCTTTCTATTGGGATGCAATCAGGTGAAGACTAGACTGGGCCTGAAGGATCTACTTCTAGCATTAATCATGTAGCTGTTCACCAGAGCTCTCCATTCTTTGATGGCTATTGGCTCTGTAGCCCTCAATTACTCACCAAATAAGCATCTCCTTACAACACGGCAGTCTGTCCTTTTTATCCTTAATATCTGTTTTATATTTTCCATCTACTTGTTTCTCTGTGCTGTAGTTTCAAAAAAATAATTATTAAATAAAATTATTTTTCCAATTTTATTGAGGGATAATTTACAAATAAAATTTTATATATTTAAGGCATACAACTTGATGATTTGATTTTGTATACATTGTGAAATAATGTATACACCATAAATAACCACCACAGTGGCTAATTAATATATCCATTACTTCACACAGTTCCTATTTTCTTTCTGTTTTTTTTTTCTTTTCTTCTTTTTCTTATTTTTCAATGGTAAGAAAAATTAAGATCTACACTCATAGTAAATCTTGAGTATATAATTATACCCCTTTACCACCATCACCTTTTTTCTTCCTGCCCCCAGCCCTTGGCCACAACCATTCTACTCTCTCCCTGTATGAGTTTGACTATATTAGATTAAACATATAAATGAGATTATGTAGTATTTGTCTTTCTATGTCTTGTTTATTTCACTTAGCATGATGTCCACAGGTTCATCTATGCTGTTGCACACGGTAAGATCTCCTTCTTTTTTAAGGCTGAATAGTATCCCATTTGCGTGTGTGTGTGTGTGTGTGTGTGTGTGTGTGTAATCACAATTTCAACAAGCGCACCACCATGAATGTACTTGATCTCATTTGATCTTGATTTTTCTCTTTAGCTATATCTCACCTACTACTAAACCTACGTGAAGTCTGTCATATCTGTAATTTTATTTCATTTCTTTTTTATTTTCAGGAATTCCATTTACATCGTATTTATATTTGCCTGACATTTTGATTGTCTCATTTTCTTCACTCAATTTTTCACTTCCAATTTATTTTTTTATCCATTCAATGTATCAGTTATTCCATATTTTGTATGTGATAATTTGAATAGGTAAACTCCTCAGGGAGGCTTAAATATGTTCTTTGTTATTTTTCCTTACTGTCCCTCATTAAGACCAATTTCTTTACCTGTTTGGCAATATTTAGTTGTGAGCTTATATTTTGTTTAAGTTAATCAGTAGACATCAAATATGTAATGCTTTAAGAAATAGGAGTTTAAAATAATATAAGAAATAGAAATGTAAAGACATTTTACACAAATCATAATTATAAAGATAACTAATATGCAAGCCTTCCAAGAATTAGATAAACAAACTAAAAAGAAAAGAAAATATCCAAGAAAGGCCTCATTCAAAGTGTATAAAATCAGAAACTTAATGCATAACAAACTCACAGAACTAAAAATTAGCATATATGTATATTTATAAATATCAATGAACTAAACTCACTTGTAAGGAAATTTATACGTTATAATGAAGCAAAACTCAACTGTAGGATGACTATAAGAGATATACATAAATTAAATATTCAGACATGTTGAAAATAAATGCATAGTACTTTGATTTCTAACAATATGTTACACTGGTATCTCTGAAAAACTCTCCTGTTAAAATATACTTAGAATATACAAAAGTTATAAAAATATGATATACAGAGTACTATTTGGTTCATTAGAAATTTTAAGAAATATATAAGGATTAAATAAAAAAATAAATAAAGCAACAAAAACAATAGTGACAACTATAACAATAAACCAAGGATTAAAAACAAGAACAGGGATAAGAAAACATATAAGGCAAGATTTTCTTGAATGCAAATACTGACATTAGCATCTGATATACCTTGGGCAAAGTAGGAAGGTGACCTGGGGTCCTTGAATTAAACTGGGGACCCTGAAGAGACATAAAGTAGCCTCTGGCTGGTGTCAGCATGTGAGGCCCAACAGAAGCAAATCAAATCTTCTGTAAGAGAAAAATAAAAGGCTAAATAAACATGCAATCCTTTGGTGAGATTCAAGAAAAACAAATAAAAAATATTAGGAATAAAAAAGAAACCATAAGAAGAGACACAACAAATTTTTAAAAAAACTATGAATGACTATGCCAATATGTTTAAAACTCAGAAGAAATTCTAGAAGTTATAAAAAGACTATAAAACACTATAACCATGAAAGTAATCAAATTAGTAATTGACTGAAATTCACGGGAAAGGAAAGACAATGGGCAATAAATATGCACAGCAAAGAAAAGCATATGAAATATGTTCCACTTCACTAGTAAGTAGGGAAACCTAAATTAAGACCACAATTAGATATCATTTTATACCACACTATTGGCAAAAATTAATATCTGATAATTTCAAATATTAGTTGTGAATATTCATTAAATTGAACACTAGTAGATGGCTAATGAAACTATAAACTAATGCAAGCATTTTGAAAAAAAAAATTGAAAGTGATAAAGTTGAACAGGAGCATAATACAAAGCGGCAATTCTATTTACAGGAATTAGATAAACTCTAGAGTGCCAAAAGAAAAGGGAAAAAATACTTACAGTAGTATTGCTCATACTAGCAAGAAACTGCTAACAATCCAACATGTGGGATATTGTACAGCAATGAAAATGAATAAATTACAATCGTATACACAATAAGGGTGAATTTAGAAAAAAATTATTGAGTTAAAATATCACAAGTGACCACATAAAAGTATGATTCCATTCATATAAATTAGGAAAACAAGAAAAACAAAATGTTACATTGTTTAGAGAGACATAGTGTGATCTTTTTTATTGTTCTTAAGTTAGGTGTAGATTACTTCCAGATAGATTACATATATTGGATAGCTAGATAAACAGAAAGATATAAAAAGATGGTTCAATATTGCATGAGAGAAACCCTCATTTGTGAAATAACAAATAGTCAACATATGTTATTTTAGATAGATAGAAAAATTGACAGATAGATGTACAAATATGGTTCACTATTCCACAGAAATTTTTTTAAAAAGTTTGTATAAAATAGCAAATAGCCTGTGCTGTTTTTTAAGTATTAAATGGACCTAAATGTTTCAACTCAGCCACGTAAAATTTTCCTAACTGCTGCATAAACACATTTAGAATCCCAAGGTATGTCTTCCAACTGAATTAAACTAACTATATCTTTAAAATAGAGATAATCCTAATGCCATTTAAATTGTTTCAGAGCTTTATATGAAATGTACATAACTTCACACTGAACTCCAACAAAAAAGGCAAACAGAAAAATCTCAATTTATTGAATGAATAAATCTCAACTTATTTTTGAACATTGCAATGTATTTGGCACAGTTTTAGGTGCCAGAGTTTTTAGCAGAAAACAAAAGTGATAGAGGTTGTACTAGTTTGCAGCCATAAAAAAAATGAATTGATTCCTTTTGTAACAATCTGGATGGAACTGGAGACCAGTCTCCTTAGTGAAGTATTGCAAGAATGGAGAAACAAACACCACGTGTACTCACTATTAGATTGGAACTAACTGAACGGCACCTGTGTGCAGATGGAAGTAAAACTCAATGGAAATCAAGCAGGTGGCGGGGGGGCGGGGGGACGGATGAAGTCATACCTAATGAGTACAATGTGCACTATCTGGGTGATGGGCACGCTTATAACTTTATCTCTAGCAGTACAAAAGCATTCTACCTAACCCAAACATTTTTTCCCCTGTAATATTCAGAAATTAAAAAAAAAAAAAGAAAACAAAAGTGGTAAACAGAATTTGTCCTTACGGACCTTTTACTGAAATGAGAGGAAAGAGACAGCAAAAATTAATTAAATGAGAAAGAATTTGATACAAAATTATAAATACAATTTCAGCAAGCAGAGTCTAACAGCATATTTAAAAAATACTAGACCATCATTGACTAATATTCAGGATGACAGGAATGATTCAAAATTTAGAAATGTTTTATTGTAATTAATCATGTACTAGGTCTCAGGAAAATATGATTATATCTATAGACATCAAAGTAGGCTTTGATAAAATTCAACCTCTATGATTGATTAAAAAATAATCTAGGAATATAAATATTCCTAACATAGTAAAAATATCTTCATCTCAGCCTTCAAGCTAACATACATAGAAGCAAAACAACAAAATATTTTTACTAACATCAAGTTAACTAACATCAAGTTAACGTCCACTGTTAACTATCATGTTTCTGAACATGAGCAAATATAAATAGATAAGAGAAATCAATTATAAGTATAAAAATGGGAAAGGTGGAATTTAAATGATCACTACTGGCAGGGAAAATTATTGTTTACCTGGAAAACTCAAGATAATCAATTGAAAAATCACTGCAACAAATGAAAGAATTCAGTGAGGTAGTTGGATACAAAATAGATGCACATAAATGTGTAGAAACAATAGTAAATATCATAATATTGGATAGAAACATTACATATTGTAAAAAATCAAATTTGTCCAAGTTAAACCATAAATGTAATATTATCCCTATAAAAATGCCAATGCTTTTGTGTGTGTGTCTTTTTTATTTAGTTAGAGAAGATGATTCTAAATTTTTTTAGAGAAAAGTTAATCAAGAATATCCAGAAAAAAGTATGAATAAAAAATAGTAATGAGACTACCCCTGCCAGATGTTAAAACTGTTACAAAACTACCATTATTAAAACAGTATTGAACTACTACATGAATTTAAAACAAATCAAATAATTAGAATAGAAAACCTAGAAATAGACCCATATACATGCAAAAATTTAGTTGTAACAAAAGTAAAGCCTAAAATAATTGAAAGAAATATTGATTCTTCAAGCAAACATCTTAATATAACTAGATAGATGTCTGAAAAGAACTCAAAATGATTATGCCTACACTTCACATCTTAACCAGGGAAAATTACAAACAGAAAAAAATAAATTTACAAAATAAATATAAAAAGTAATCAAAGAAACAATGGAAGAAATATCATTTAACTTCTGAAATGGAAAGGCCTTTCTTACTCTGAAAATAAAATGCCATAAAGTGTTCAACTTCTAAAACTACGTAAGTCTCAAAAAACCAATTATGGTAGTTTTGACATATTAAACACTTAGAATTCATATCACGGATAAAAAACTAATTTCTATAATACATGAAAGGTCCAACAAATTGATATAGAAAAGAATAACAACCTAATAGAAAAATATACAAAGACTATGACTAGGTGGTTCATTACTTAAAAATAAAGATTTTCATTTTCAACATATTATAAAGTTTCAATTTCAGTTAATAATAACATAGATACAAACTCAAACTACACTAAGATGCCAGCTTTTTTCACCTATCAAATCAACAAAGATCAAAAATTTGATAACACATTATGTCGGCCACTGTGGAGGAAAATGGGCATTCTCTCTCAGTTTTGGTGGAAATGGAAATTGATACAACCACTATAGAAAGTAAGTTGGAAATTTCAAATAAATATCAAGTTAACAAATGAACACAATTTTTAACCCAATAGTTTTATTTCCAGAAATTAATTCTGCATGTGTACTTGCATATCTGTGAACTGATGTATGATGTACAAAATTATCCATTGTAGCATTATTTTGATTAAAACAAAAAGACTGGAAACTGCCTAAATGTCCATATGTAGAGTTTAATTTAATAAAACATGGTATACACATATAATGTAATATAAATAAAAATAAGAAGTTCTTATGTACTTTATGGAAAGATGTTCAATATTTAGGTAGTGAAACTGTAAGGTATAGGGAACATCTGTAGTGAGGTATCATATATTTCTTTACATATTTTTATTTTACCTATCTACTTGTTTATAATTTAGATTTTTTAAACTTATCAGCATAGTCCCTAGAAGATAAAATGAAAAGAAAACGCCAGTGATTTTCCTAAGAAGTGTAGTAATAACAACCCTTAGAGAACATGAAGAAACTCAGGCTTAGAGGATGGCCTCAAACATCCAGTGTCACCCAGTCAATATCAAACCCAGGTCCGTCTGATCTGTTAAATCCACAGGGTGTGCTCTTACGAGGCTGGTGTTCCACAGAGTCCAGCTGGGAACCTGGGACGGTGCGAATCCTGGGCACATACCAACTCTCTTTTTCTCTCAGTTATGCTTTTGAAAGATCTTCTCAACTGAACAGGAAACTGCTTATTTAATAACTGTTATCTTTCTAGCAATATTAAGCAAACTAAAATGATTTTTTAATAAGATAGTCCCTGTTGCCAGAAGATTGAGTATTTAGGGAATTTTCAGAACATACATTAACTGGTAGAGCAGAACAGCTTTTATAATATGCATTTTCTGTATGGAAAAATATGCATTTACACAAACGAACATTTACGAACTCAGGCTTGAAAATGAGCCTCAAGCACATATTCCTCATTTTAAAGAACTTCCTTCCACCCATCATCCCCCACATCTGGCTAGGGGAGAAAAAACAGCTTTAACTGGGTTCACATTTAATTTGAGATCAGTGGCATGAAGTTTTTCCTCCCATAAACATGTTTTTATTTGCCAAATGCAGTGTGAAAAGTTAAAGCAGAAAAGTTTTTTTTTCTTTGCTTTTTACAGAAAGGCACTTCAATAATTGATGTTAAGGATTTTCCTGAATCAGGATCAAAAATAATACATAAATCACCTTTTGTTTTGTGAGAATTAAAGAACAGCGTGAAGGGTGTAGTGACTTCTTTTGGAAATAGAGGGGTTTTGGGACAAATGAGGAAAAGGAACATAATATTATAAAACTGTAGAGCTAGAAGAAGTATATAACAATTTCTCCCTTTAGCCCTTCTTCCAATTTCAAAAGATAGAAATCATCATTAAGCCAGGAAAGTCTCCAGGCCAGGATGGATCAAAGTTCATCTACTTGGGTTTGAAATTAGTCTCTGCAGAAGTTTCAGGCGCATGCCAATTTGAAATCCATCAAATCAAGTTACAAAGAAATATGCAGAGGTAATCTACATGACAGTGAGGCATACTCACACACAGGACACTATTTTCTTTCAGTTCTGGGGCTTGCTTTAAAGATCACAAAATTATGAAGCTGAAAAGGACCCTAGCAGTCACCTGATCAACCACCTCATCTTATACAAAAGAAAGTGGGACTTATCCTAAGGTTTGTCCCCGCTGACCCGGTCACCGAGCTGAACACAGGTCTAGCCTCAGACATTGTCATTTGCAGGTCCTTGCTCCCACGCTCCACACCAGGAGCTTTTCAGACCAGCTGGTCTCTGCGGCGCCGCACTGCATCGGGGGTGCGGCAAGGAGGCGGACAACAAGCAACTTCTGTTCCCAGAATTCAGAGTCTCGCTCATCTTCTCTTCAGTACAGAAAAACACCCATATTTTACCTTTTCAATACAGCGGATTCATAAGTAAGTATTTACTTGAAGGTAAAATACTACTATTTTTTAATAGACTTCCTAGTAACATTCTATTAGGTTAGGACACAAATGGCTGATAGTCAACCAGTTGACCTATACAGAATAAAACTGGGAGAGAGAGAGAGAGAGAAAAAACAAGCAGTGTAATAGGGTTCGAATTAAAAATACATCTTCGAGTTTTGAAACTGAGGTGAAAGACTCTGCAGCTTTTGAATCTCGAGTTTAATTATTTTCTTTAGTAATGTAACATTACCTTAATGTCATCACTAGTTTAGTTCTTTATTAATTCACTGACGCCTTCCTTCCTGTTCAAATCCCTTAAAATTACAATATAGCCTTACTTTCTGTATATGTATAAAGACCATTCCCCATTCTCAGCAACTCACCCCAGGCCCGTCTGTCCTTACTACACCCCTTCCATTTCATTAAATTACATAAAATATATATAATGATCCATATATATAGATGTATATATGTGTAGAGATTTAATGATCATTACCTCAAAGCTTATCTCACCTATCTTAAATGGAAAAAAATAAATTAACTTTTCCTTGGCCTGATAGCCCCCATACTCTGAAGCTACTGTTAACTAAAATAAAATAACAAGTTTACATTTTGGAAGAAGGAGAGCTCTATTTCTCCTACAGGGTAGCAGCCTGTTGGGCGGCCATTCCAACAGGCTGGAAAGCAGAGCACCGGCCAGGAGCCAGGCACACTGCTTCAAAGGGACAGTCAAAAGGAACAAAATTTTATACTAAGCAGGGTGGCCAAATATACATATTCAACAAGCTATAGGAGGAGTCATGAATATTTATGAAGGGGAATCATGTGCATATGTAATTGTGCTTTATCTCTCCCATCCTGCCCTGGCTGGGAACTCAGTTTTAAGGTGTTTCTGGGGTCCCCTTGGCCAAGAGTAGTCCATTCAGTTAGCAGAAGGCTTAGGATTTTATTTTTAGTTCACACTACTCAGAGTTTCTCTCTTACCCTCTTATGAGATCTTTTTGAAGCGTAGTTCTTGTCCATATTCCTCCACTGACACTGCTCTCCATGAGTCTCAGTGGACCTCAAGGTGGCAAATTTAGCTCCAAGTCCAAAGCCCTTACATGATTGTGCCTCTCTAAAGAAGTATTTGGTGTAAGGCGCTGGGACAGAGTGGCAGAGAACATGCAGACTGTGAATCTGTGTGGGCTCAAGTTCTAGCTGTCATTTACAAGAGGTGTCAGCTTGGGCAAATTAGTCTTTCTATGCCTCAGTCTCCTCTTATGTAGACTGTGAACAATGAGACCTACATGATAGTCTCTTGCCATATACAAGAGATTCTGAACAGCATCATCTCTGTCTTTGTCTTGTTCAGTGTCAAAGATAAACAAAGCTGGATACTAGTTACGGTGATAAGGATGGATTTTATTAAGTAAGATTGGGAGAAGGACCTAGCATGAACTGCACTCAACTTCGCAGAAACAAAGGGATGGAGACTTTTTAAAGGCAAGGGTGTGCTAGGGGAAAGGGGCCGAAGGGCCTTCAGGAAGGTTGGTGCAGGAAAGAGGCCACTGGGATTTGTTAATTGGTGCTTATCTGGAGAAGAAACAAACTTCTCCCATCTTTATGGCTACAGGCAGTGGGGTAAGTTAGGGTCTGGGAGCTAGAGTGAGAGTTATCTACCTGAATGTTTGCATTTCAAATAGATAAGATGGCTCTCAGGTCCTTGAGAAAACAGTTTAGGGTGGAAGATTTACATCTCAAAGGACCCAGAAGGGATTCCTGATTGCAAGCTTTCTTTTTTATTTTTTTTAATTTGTATAAATTTGTGGGGTACAAGTGTAATTTTGTTACATGCATAGATTGCATAGTGGTGAAGTCAGGACTTTTGGGGCATCCATCACCTGGAATAACATACAATGTATCTATTAAGTAATTTCTTATCATCACCCCCTTCCCACCCCCCACCATCCCCAGTCTCCATTGTGTGTTATTCCACACTGCATGTCCGTGTGTACTTGCAGGTGAGAACATGCAGTGTTTGCGTTTCTGCGTCTGAGTTGTTTCACTTAAGATAATGGCTCCTTTCAGTTGCTTTTGAACTGCTCTGAGAGAGACTTGCGAGAACTATCTGCCTATCACTAGGTTTTGGCTAGAACAGATGGCAAATTCTCCTGGCAGGTATGTTAGGGGGAGGGGACGAGTCATGCCAGGGACATGACCTCAAGCTGCTAGCAGCCCTGCTAGAGTCTGGTGAAATATTTTAATGCAGAGATTTGCACTGAATCGATACGTATCAAGAGTTCTGCAATTCGCATCAGACACCACACTCTCCTGGTCCTCCCTGATAATACTGGCCGTCCAGTGTTCATTCGTAGTATTCCATATCTTCTTGACTTTCTTTTCCTCCAACCTAATACCCTCCAGAACCACTTTCCTAACCTCCACTTTTTCTACCTCTTCACCCCAGGTCAGCAATAATCATTTATGATGATGTGCAACAAAAAGTTCCTTTCATAAAACCTCCTCTGCCATGTCTCTTCATTCTTTGCTTCCTGGATTCTCCTTCTTAGCAGATGAAGCCAGCACTCACCCAGGTATAGGAGCTAAAACGGACTCATTCTTCACTCCTTCATCCTTAATATTTCTAAATTCCTTACCTCTGCTGTGAGTCCACAACACCTTATGCATAAATCAAACTTTGCCCCAGACCTATTGTATTATAGCTATGAGAATGTATATCTGTCTGCCCACCCAAACTATAAACCTTCTGAGGGCGGGAATCACGTCTTAGCTGGAATCATGTCTTAGTTACATTTTTATCTCAGATGTTAGTTAAGTGTCTGACACATAGGATGCATTTGTTCATTTAATAAACTATTATTAGATGCCAGATATGTGCCAATTGTTATACTAGGGTCAGCACATACGGATCTTTTTTTAAAAAAATATTTTCTACTTAAGTTGTGGAGAGGACAAATGGAAATTTTTGCAAAAGAAAAAAATTTAGAAATTCAACAGAATTGGAATTTACAAATAATTGATTTACAGACCATTGTTAATAAGGTAATTGTTAAAATAGGACTCTGAAAAGTGACTTTTGGTATTTTGAATAGATGACTTTAAGATTCAGGATTAAGTTCAGAGTCATATAAAAGTATCAGGAAACTAGTTACTACATGGCATTATTACTATTGGATGTCAGCGAAACAGACCTGGGAATTCTATCCCAAACTTTTCACTTCCTAGATGTGGGAATTTAGGAAACTTACTGCATTTACATGACCTCATTGTTTTTTTTTTTTTCTTTCTCTTCAAAATACATAGCATTAATACATGTGTAAGGAGTCAATACAATAATGAATACATGTTGTCCCCACACAAAGTAGGAAATAAATAGTAAATATGACAAATTTATCATATTTACTTAATATGATAAAGACAGGATGATTTAGCTTTGAATAGTGTAATAACTAATGATAACATGTCCTTATATGGAGTTTCTTAAAATTTTCCAGGCTGAGTTTCTTCCTCTTTAGGAGAATTTGAGAGAGTGAGAGCCAATACCCACTAACTCCACTACGTATCACAATTATTTTTTTGGCCAAAAAAATCACACTTCAAAGAAGATTAACAGATTTTTTTATATCTTTGGCATTAACTACTTAACACCCTACTCTATTCCAAATTGATTATTCAAGGGCCTTGGTGGGTATTTTGGGAACTTAGAGGAGCCACCTCTGAAGTGCTACTGGAAGGATATTCCAACGAGCCAGGACCAGCTCGTCAGAAAACTCAATCATCATTAGTCAGATATGGCTGCACAGATTTTTAAATATACTTAAAAACTCACCAGCAAAGCATGGTTCATGCTAAATGTTGTGGCCTTCTTTTGTGGAAAAGAAAGACAGTATGATTTCTGAACATCCTTTTTCAGGATTATAACTTGTAGTTCATGTCTCTCTTCCAAACCTGCTGGCAGCACCTGAGGTGGTCTGAAAAAAACATTGACTTTGAGGTCAGACAGACTTAGATGTGAAACCCCATATTTATCAATATCCTACTACTTTCATGATTTGGATTAAGCCATTTGTACTTTCTGAATTTGTATTTTTGCATGTATTGAGTGTATCTTATCTGTAAAATACAACTAGTACCTGTTTCAATAGGTTGTTGTGAAAATTAAGAGATGCAATGCATGTATTTAATGAGGTGTTTAGCAAATAATATTTTTTCTTGTTTTGAATTTGTTATTTAATTTAGTAATTCAATATTATTTAATATTAACAATTAAATATCTTGGATGTGACCAATTATTCAATTATATTTATGCTTAATATTGATTAAATGAATTGTTAAATATTATTTAATTTATTTGTTTTTAATTTACTATTTATGTTTATAAACAATAATCAATACATGTTCACTTGTCAAAAGATATAACTCCCAGATGGGGAGATTTCCATGACACTAACCCCCCCACGTTAATGAAGTGAGTAATGCTCCCTCTCTCCCTGCCTCTCTCCCTCTCTTCCTCTCTCCCTCCCTCCCTCTCTCCCTCTCTCCCTCCTGTTCTCTCCCCCTTTCCCTTCAGCTCTCTCCCTCTCTTTCTCTTGCTTTCTTTTTCTCTGTCTCTACCTCTCTCAAACTCTCTCTGTTTCTGACAGCTTTTACAATTCATTCACTTAAAATGTACTTTTAACTTTTTTTTCCTCTCTTTTAGAGGGGATTTCCCCAACACAAACCAGCTCAGGAGGGTGAAGGATCTTTCATGAGTACCCTTTTCATCCCAACCATTCCAAGTACATTTTGCCTAAGATTCAGCAGAAGATTGTACAATGAGAATACACTTGGGAGACCACTGAGAAGTAGTAACCATTGTTTTGTTCCATACCCCTTACTTCCTATATCCATTGTCTCAATGAAATTTGTGATCAAAGAGCAAAATAGTTCACATAATGACTTTTGAGTTCCTAAAGCAGACATTCTGGCTCATACAACAGAATCGGAATATTTCCTGAGCCAGCTTTTGTCCTCTTGCCCAAGAAGCCTTTCCAGAAAAAGGAGAACGGAGACAGTGGACGGGAGAACTACAGGGTCAGATTCTCATGGGGAGCCTGCAGAATGGTCCCATGCTCTGCCCATCCTACTCATACCCCACATTCAGCTCCACAGGGCAGGGAAGCAGAGGAGAATCCCCAGAAAGGACCATGCCATGTTGCCACCTTCTTACAGAGGTCTCCTTACCATCAGAGTCTGGGAGCAGAGCAGGAGTAATGCAGAGGCCAAGAGGCACCTATGCTTTCTGCATTTCTAGAAATGTCAAGACCACAATCGGCTTTTCCATGTGTTTGGGGAAGGGGCAAAAATGAAGTGAGAGAGAAGTCTGTGGCTTCTCAGGGGTCTTCAGATCCCACTGAAATGTCAGCATGCATTCTGAGACCAGAAATTAGATGGAACACAGATATTTCAGGTGACGCCAGCATGGATAGGTGAAGGAGAGAGAGAACCAGACAGGACTGCTCACTTCAGCAGGTACCATCGGAAGAAATATGATGATTACTGGCTGGACACATGTCCCTCGTCCACGCCACCATGCTACTTAACACCTCCTCCTCATCTACTTGAGAGTTCAGACTAAGTCTTGGGTACAGAAGGAAAATTAGACCATCCAGGATTGAGTTTTTCTTGAAATTCAAGTCTCTGACCTGAAAAAGAAAAGAAGCTGAAATTTAAAATATGAAAGTTATTCAATGTGAAAACACTACTGAGTATGACATTCTTAGAAATTTTTACCCACTCATTTACTTGGGACTTGGTGATTATTGGTTGTAACTGAGTCTAGAAAAGAAGATTAGCTTTTACTGTACAGTTTTATGGAGCTAAGTCCTGCCAGAGGGTTTTTTTTTTTTTTTTTCAGGTAATGACTTAGGGGTTTGAAATCTCAGAGAACAAAGCAAGGCCTTTCACCTATGTGCACCTTTATAAAGGGACTGCTTGTCCACTTCAGTGATGTTCAGAGGGTGTTTCCAGTTCCTTTTTTACTGAGAATTTCTTTTTTTACTATAAGATTAAAATAATAGCTGGGATTGCCAAATAAATGTATTTTTTAAACGAAGATCTCCAGAAAGCACACCTAAAAAAAGCAAAAACAAAAATAACACACACACATGCACACTTGAAATGTAAGAATTTCAGAGCAGGACATAAACAGAGAGATCAACTCCAATTTCCGCATTTCACAGAAAATGAAATCTGGGCGCAATGAGACATATGAATTGCTGGAGAATGCCAGGCAGATCTATCCCAGGGCCAGACGCAAATGCCCCATCACTTGAACTATAGTTCACTTTCCCCTACAACACAAGTGGGGTTCAAAGAAGGCTCTAACTTAGGGTCTTGGCAACTAAGAGTGACTTTTCCTGCTACAGTAAGATAGACATGTGGGAGATAGCAACTTCTCTGAATATAGGAGATACATTTAGACTACATTTGCATAAGCTTCAAAATGCTGTGGGCGATGTGTGCTCTATATAAATTATAAACAGTAAATGAAGACTTTGGAAGAATGTCAATGGCTCCAAATCAGTACTCAGCCCATTAGAATCTATGCTCTGTACCTTTTCTTTTTTAAAATGCAACTGTGAGTATTGCAAGGTCAATCTGTGGCTAACAATGGGCATGTCCATACATGTGTAAATGTGAAAAAGGAAAAAGAAAAAACTTTTTGTATGTAAAGGAGCTATTAACATTCTCATTTTCAAATGTGTGGAAACTGAGGCTCGGTGAAATTGTCACAAGCTCATAAGCGTCAGACCTAGGTCTTGAATCTAAGTTTAGTAATTTTAATAGGTTCCTTGGGCATGGACCCCAAACAGCTTTCTTTTGCCTCGCATGTGTCATACAGGCTCTCGAGGAATCACATCAGTGCAGTTAATGGGTTTGCTCTCAAAAAGTGCATGAGCATAGGGTTTGGATTTAAAGTCTTGGTTCAACCACCTACTCTCTTTGTGACTATGGCAAAATACCTAATTTTCTGTAATTTAATTTGCTAATTCATTAATTCATTCAGCTTTTAGTATGTGCTTTCTCTGTGCTAGACACAGCAAGGTGCTAAAGATGTATCCAGAGAGAGAGAAAATAACAATATGGACCTGCCTACATAAAGGTCCTTGTTTTCTAATGGGTAGAATGTGACTTAATAGTTATTGTCATGATTACCTGAGAAGTCTGTTGCATGAATTGATTAAGATATTGTAAATGTTTTGTAAAACATAATATGATATACAAACCTAAGGGGTTATTATGAGTGTACTACATCTAAGGGAAGAGAGGAATATCTTGTATGCTTTTCTTTATTTTCTTACCCTGTTTCTCTATATCCCTAAGAGGCCTTAAGTCCTGCTGGCAGCAAGTTAAATAGGAACTGAATTGATCTTAAGAAAATGCAAAGTAGGTCATTTATTTCTCAATGGTACTAGGTATTAGGTCTTCTTTTGTCTAAATTGCTTCTAGAAGGCCTCAGCAAGAATATAGATTTCTTACCTGGGACGGTATATGATTTCAGTGTAGGAAACAAAAAAACACTAAAGTATTGAGCAGGAAAGGGCTCGATACAGGGAATCAATCAGGTGCTTACAAAACTGAAAAGCCTGAAGGACAAGTTAAAAGCTGGTAAGTTCCATTGCAATACTGAACCTGTTCAGGAGGGGCGCTACTGCCTCAGTGAGCCCACCAGAGCTCTCCTGGAAGGAGGTTGACACCTGACAGCAGAAAATGGTGGCTGGAACTGAAATCTTGAGATCAGGAAGTCACATCAGGAACTCCCTTGGCTTCGACTTCTCAACACTCAGAAAGCTGGAGAATGAGCACAGAAAAGTTGTTGCATGAAAACCTCATCCACGACCTTGTGAGTCAGCACTCACAGCCAAGGCCACAGGGCCAAGGCCTCCAACCCACTCCTACCTCCCAAATATGTCCTGAGCTCACCTCGACCTCTAGCAGCAAGGGAGGCTGTACAAATGAAATTTATAGCGTTCTAAACTTTCCAACTTGAAAGACAATGGAATAGATGATGAATGGACCAATCCTAAATGTTTTCCTTTGCCATTTCTAGTTTCAATTTTGGCACTTAAAATGTATGAGGCCTGAGATAAAGACATTTAACCTGGCTCACCTTCTGTTTCTCCCCTGTGAATGGGACACTATACACCTTTTTATCTTAATAGATTGTTATATATGGTCCAAGAAACTGACAAATGTGAATATGCTTTGAAAAAGGCTAAATACACACACAAAAAATTATGTGTGTCTATGTGTATGTGGCACTTTACTTATTTTGCATTGTTTGTATATGTATTATTATTATTTTTTTACTTGGGTGCCTGTGAATGTATGGATCTTTCTTTTTTCTCTCTTTCTTTCTTCTATGCAAATTGGAAAAATGCTCAAAGATAAACATGGACCCTATAAAGATATACAACTAATATGTCCCTATAATAATTAAAAAATTTTTAAAAATTTAAAAAACAAAGAAAAAGCTTCCTAAGGAGAACTGGTGGAGAATGGGGAGTTTCACGTCAATTAAGGGAGCCTGCCTGCCCGGCTTTGTGTCTGCTGCAGCACCTGTCTCAGCCTCTAGTGTCTGGTGGGCAAAGACAGCAACAGAGGCATTTTAGCATGTTGGATACTGTTTAAAATTGTGATGAAAAGATTCAAAATCCAATATCACTTCTCCTTTGTGGTTGGTTATATAAGTAACTTATGTTGTAAGCATCAGATTTCTTGTTGACACGCTGGGTAGCAATGTTTTCCTTCCCGGGATTGTTTTGAAGCTGAAATAAGATGTCATTACAAAAAATATTGTTAAGTCCAATCCTAACCACGTGCAAGGAAATATGACTATTTGTTGAAAAAAAGCTGGCATGAGAACACCGGATTGCTAGGGGAACAAAAAAAAAAAAAAAAAAAAAATGGAGCTGCTTAAAAGAGAAGGCAAGGTGTGTGAGGGGCAGATTGCCTGTTTTTGTTGTTTTTTGCCTCAAGTGCGATCCTTGAATGACGGTTATTGGCTTGCCTGGGTTCATCTGAGACCCCTTAGATAATGGTGAGGAAAGATGCTGAAAGGAAAGAGCACTTATCAGACCTTGTGAGTACCTGGGACTGTGACTTTATAACTCATCTTTTATTCTGGAAGTAGGTGTATGAGGTAGGTATAATTATCTTCAATTTTTAGTTGCAGAAACTGAAGCTTTGAAATGCTAAGTGGTGCAAGGTCACATAGTCAGTGAGTGGTGAAGTCAGATTCAATCAGGATTTGTCTGACCTTGAGATCTGGGTTCTGTATATACACAACACTGCCTCCGTGTCATGAAATAATCTCATTTGCAAGAGCCAAAATATCTTAGCCAATTGTCAATAAGCGTTTTCTAAAGGAAGATGCTAAATTCTCCTCCAAAGTAGAAGTGTAGAGGGCAGTTGGTAGAGCTGGCTTTGAGACAGATGACCTGGTTATGAATCCTAGTTCTCCCACTTATGTGGCCTTGGGCCCCTAGTTTGTCACTGTGTGCCACAGTTTCTTTATTTTTAAAAATAGCTTCAAGATTAGTAACTACTCCATAGGATCACTTTGAGGATTAAATGAGTTAGTAAATAGAAGATCTGAGAATAGCTTTTGCTATATTATAAATCCTCAATAACAGTTTGATACTATTATAAAAATAGTAACAAGAAAACTGAGTAACATGATGAGCCCTCCTTTCAACCCCCAGCATGTTTTCACCAACTTTCACAAGAAAAATCACTTTCTAGAGAATCTCTGAGGTTTAAAATCAGTCAAATTGCTTAAACAGAAATCCAGCCACACTGTGAAACACCAAATTACCCATGACTAGAGACAAGAATGGATTTTCTCACTGCACATTTAGAAAGTACACATTAGGAGAATTCATATTCACTTGTTGGGCACTAAAGAAGAAGGGTAGTAGCCACAGACAAAGCTAAAATTCACTGAATCCAGTATTAATAGGCTTTGAAAGGAGATAAATGACCATCAGATGGGGATTCATATTTATTGAAGTTCAGCACATGCCACAAACCTTAACCCTTACACCAACTTTCCCAAAAGTTTTCACTGCGGATGTAAAAATTAAGTTATTTGTCAAAGTTCATAGAGTTATCAAGTGAAAGCACTAAGACTTCATTCAGCTTCTCTCACTTAGATCCTAAAGCTCACTTTGTCCATTATTCTACCTTATTCAAATGGATATTCTTCAACACAATAGCTTTTCAAGAAGATTCTCAAACAGAACAAAGAAAATAGTTCACAGTAAAATAAGTGGTTAAATCTCAGCAGTTTCTCCCTATTAAAGATTCATGCTTCCCAGCCCAGAGGTTGGCAAATTGGCACTTATTTTTATAAATAAAGTTTTTTGGGATACAGCCATGCCCTTTCCTTTACATATCATTTATGACTGCTTTAGTACGTCAATGACAGAGTTGAGTAGCTAACAACAGAGACCATCTGGCCTAAAAAGCCTAAACAATTTCCTACCTGGCTTTTTACCAGAAAGGTGGATTAACCTCTGCTCTAGACTCTTCTAGTCTGATATGACCAAAGTATTTTTGGGAAAAAAAAATGTAACACATCATTTCTAACATCTGTGCATGAACCTGTTCTTTATTTTTGTAACATCTACTGAGGTCCCACATGCCACTTCTTGAGGAACACCACTCTGAACTATAGTGCTTACATCAGGACTGCTACATATTTTCCCAGTATGTGGATACAAATCACGTACAGTTGCTACTCAAATTCCAGAGTAAAATTCAGTGCAAAAATACGACTCTTTCTGAATACGCACTATAGATATGCTTGAGAAACTGGAGAATTCTGTTAAGACTCAAGCTCTCCAATACATTGAGAACACCTTCAGAGAGTCAGAATATTCTAATACATCTATAGTTCCTTTTTAAATTCAAGATACCCTGGCAGTTGAACTTCATGGAACTCTGGCAAGGCCTTAGCAACTGGAAAAGTTCCCAAAAGCAACTGGAAACCTTCCTAAAAGCTATTTTAGAAATTCAAGAAAAAAAAATTAGACATTCAGAAAACCACTGATCATTCCAATTTGTGGCAAAAATTCTTCCTACTCCTCAAATTTAAAATTAATTAATTAATTAATTAAAATGGGACTAAACCAATACATGTCTAAGAAGGAGTTCTGAAATAGCAATATGGAACAATATTAAAGCCCTGACTTATCACAATTTCTAAGGGACCATGCAGCTGTAAGCCACAACCATTATGAAACCTACATTGATATCCCCGGAAGTGGAAGACTCCTTTCAAAAGAAATAAAACTGGAGCTCTGTCAACATTTTTATTTATCTCACTTTCTCTTGCAAATTTGGTAACTGGAGATAAACCAAACTGATCAGTTAAGATGACTTTGTTCTGATTAATTTTACGGTAATTCTGAGGGCTTCAGTTTTAAATGAATTGTTTGAATACTAAATTATGCAGCTTTATGATCCAGGAGATAAGCAGCAGCTCTAAAGATGCCTCTGAGACTTAAAAGAAACAGCATTAGGAGCTCATTATTGCCGGCACATTTAACATGGTTAAAGTAGGGGAAAATAGCCATTAAGTTAATGTAATAGTTAAACTGCATTAATTTGAAAAACTGCCCTGTGAAACACTTACAGCAGAGGATTCATTTTTCTGCCTCACATGGAAACGTTCTTTAAAAAAATTTTTTTTAAATAAAAACCTTTAAAGATTATTTTCCCTTCTCCCCAATTCACTCGGCAATTTGAAATTCTAGACTTTTTCCATCATGGATGTACTGAAGAATACCATGGATCCAGCCATACTCTAGTGAACAGAGGAAGATCTGGTCCCATTTGTGATGGATGATCTCAAGGATCCTCTTTCAGCTGGGTGGTCCATTCAAGGAAGGGAAAATCATCATCAGTATGACCATGGGAAAATCCCAGGAAACATTCAGGGCTTCACTTGGGAATTCTTATCCTGGGGAACAGTAAAGGTTTTTACATTCTTCTGCAATCTGGACATTTTCCTGAAAAGTCAATAAAGGTTAGGTTAAAAAATACTCATTGATAATTCCCAAACGTCCACATTGAATGACATCTGCTCAGTTATCTTTCTTCTTGGAAAAAAAAAAATCAAACTTTGGCCACTGAAGGTCTTTCTCTCCATGAGCTTTCATGTCAGTGCATTATTTCTCCTCAGCCACCTTTCTGACTATTCCTACTTTTCATTATCCAGTTTGTTTTTGTTTCCTCAGAGTCCACCGTTTTCTTTGTCCGTACTTCTTTGAGATGTGGGAGACTCGCGAAAATGGCAAATAGTAAAATGATGCACCATGCTTATTGTCACTGTCATATTTGAGTAATTATGATGAAAGGAGTATTGATCATATGACTTCAACTATGTCCTCAGAGTGGAATATTCTCCTCTGTATATCTATGGACTTCTTAAGATCATTTATCCAATACTTCATGAGAATGTCAACCTGCATACATTACCAAAATTCTAATGGTCTGAAAACTAAATAAATAACATAAAATAAAAACTTACGTCGTTTCCATTGCTATCCCAAATTTACTCCTTCCCAATTTTCTCTTTCAGGAAATAGTATGAATTTGTCATATATGTTTGTATATATAGATTAATGGAATTGTCTTTCCTTCTTTTCTTCCTCTTCCCTTTTATGTTCTCTTACTCACAGAGAACCTGCTGGAAGAACACTGTTTAAGAGGGCAGCATGGTAGCATCACATGAAACTTTCAACCAACAAACATCTAACTTTATGCCCAAGACAAAATGTATTTTAAACTATGAACATCTGCATTAAAGCTCTGCTAATGGTAACTAAAGACCATAAGCCAGGGATCAGGAAGATTTCTGCCACCTACAAGTAGAATGGGATTGGTTGATGAAATATAACTCTGTACTATGTCTGCACTTCACTCTGATCAAAACATCATGGCTTCTCAGGATAGACCCAGCAAATGCGGTAGCTCAACTTTCATCCCTGCCCCTACAACTCAAAAGTTGTAGGTTCTGTGCTAACTTGATAATGACGAGACACCTTCTCAGTGTATAGAATTGAATTGTCTAAGTCTAAACTAATCGATCATTAAATGTGTTCTCTGCACCTTTCTCTCTTCATTGTGTTCCATCATTTAACATCTAATCATAAATTCAATTCTTGTTGCATAGAATACCTAGGCTATAAGAATGGACTCTATATCCCAGAAAGAGTTCTTTTTAATGCACAGAGGAAAAGCCCTAAGACTGTGCATTGCCTTTAGTATGTCACGCCTGCACAATGGACAAGAATTAGAGATTGCTTCAGATTCTCTGCAGCTCGAATCTTAGATATCCTTTGAGAGATTGTGATAAATGCTAATTCTCTGTCTTCTCCACCCCAATCCCCCCTGTGATTCTGATTCTGTAAATCTGGGCTGGTGCCTCTGAATCTAGAGTCGTAATGAATTCCCACATGATTCAGATGTTGCTGGACAGCAGATGTTTACTTGAAGTTACATTAAGAAACGCTAATTTTGGAGAAACATAAAAAAAGGGGATGACTGCATGATAGGCCAAGGGAATCACCAACTTACTCTCCAGTTTGTCGTCAGTATAGGATGACTTGTCATTGCCTAAGTGGACGACGAAAGAGTTGAGTGTGCAGTGACCATGTGATTTATTATTCAAAAGGAGTCATTTTTGAGATTGAAGATGAGTGAAAAATATATTTTCATATATTTCTTAATTAATGAACTGGTTTAATATAGTGGTGGACTTATAAAACTGTTATTTTCAAATATTTTTTTAAATACAAGGTCTTTTCTAAAAATAAAATAACATATATAATAACTATATATGCCAAAGTACAGCAAAATCAATTCTTTACATTTATATCTGGTGAAAAATAACTTAAAATGGTTCTTCTTGGTACATATCCATTACTTGAATTAGTTTTTTTAGCCATGGGTGTCTGTAACACCATGTCACTGGTATTTTTCTGGGAAAAAAGTTTCTTTTCCAATATGGTCTCATTTTTTTAAACAGTTTTTAATATAATCATATGTAATTATCTTCAAATTTGTATTTTATGATTAATAAATATGAAATTTTTCACACTTCTAATTGATTCTTCTCTGCAGATCAGACTATTTTTAATTAAGGAAAATGGTAAGATATCTACTATAGAGAATATGTATATTAAATTGAATACATTCTCAATTCTTTAAATTTAAATATTTAAATATTAATTCAAATAAGTTCAAAGGTACTGTCTTTGTTTCCTCCCCAGTGAGAGTTCTATTATTTGTCAGATATTTTAACAATAAAAAAACTAGTTAACAAAGTAATCCCTATTTTCTTTTGCTTCATCAAATTTAGCTGCAGCAAAATCATAGGTTTTCTCAATTTTATTCCACTTGATAGAGAATAATTCACCCAATTAACTACAAGACTTCCATCAAAATATTCTTCCCCTAAGTTGAAATACTCAGTGTGCAATTATTTAACATCAAAATTAAATATTATACTCATTGTTTGTTTTGTTCTGTCCTTCCCTTGCTATTGTAAAAATAAATTCAAGGTTTTCCTGTTTGCAAAGTAACAACTGGATGAAAACTTCAAAAGTCAAAGTTTTTATTTTAAGTTCCATTTATTAAATAGTGTGATAAAAATTTCTATTTGATTTTTGAAAACATGCAAGCAAAATTTAAATAATTTATTTTAAACATCTTGATTTTGACCTTTGGATACTTGGATTGATTTATCAATTGAATCTTTAAGGATTCAAATATTTCTAAAATCAGGTTGATGACGGACAGCAGAGAGAAATCGTATACTACTTTGTGTGAGCATATATTTGTTTTATTCCACACCAGTTTCATAACAAAATTTTTTAGTACAGTTACTCTAACTTGGTATATATAAAAGTATTTGTGCTTTTGACAAGTTCAGCTTCAATTTCAACTGGTAGAATGTTGCTCTATTTTTGGATAGAATTATAACAGATCAGTGTACTACAAACAATTCCAAAAATATTTCTGTTTCATAGGTGTCTAAATTAAGTAAAAACATCATTCTACCATGATGAGGTGCCCTACCAAAATTTATATTAACATTACTACTATGGCATTAAATCAGCATTTTCAGTACTGATCTTTTAACTGAATTTACAACAGCATCCACAAAAATGTCAGGTGCTTGATCTTCAACAAACAATTATTTCAGAGCTTTACTTGATTCCATATATGGATGAAATTCATTGAACTGGAGTTAGCTGAGTTTCTATTTGAAGTCTTTGGATGTGTTTTTTTAAAAACAAAACAATTGGCTCACACCTGGTAATCCTAGCTCTCTGGGAAGCCAAGGCCAGAGGATTGCTTGAGCTCCTTGAGCTCAGGAGTTCAAGACCAGTCTGAACAAGAGCGAGACCCCGTCTCTACTAAAAATAGAAAAAATTAGCTGGGCCTGGTGACGAACACCTGTAGTCCCAGCTACTTTGGAGGATCCATGGACTTGTGCCTTGGTGACTCGGTGCTTCTCACTGACCACAGCGAGAGTAGCAAGGTCAATATTTCCTGTGCACCAAGTATCTGCACAGGATACTTGTCCTATGACCTAAAACAAGAAGTGAGAACAGTCCCCAACCATGCATCCTTAAGTGCCCTGCACTGTCCTTGAAAGGGAAGTAGTAGTCTTGCTTAAACTGGAAAGGTTGAGAAAAGGGAAATGAGTTGTCACTAGTTAAACTGAGTGATAACTGTCTTCATTCCACATACATCTTACACACACTGGAAGTGACCATGTCACAGGCTAAAATATAAAGGGGTAGTCTAGAAACCCATTTAGGTTTATTTTATTTTATTTTTAAACCTTTATTTTTTTAGAGCAGTTTTAGGTTCACAGCAAAATTGAAAGGAAAGCACAGAGATTTCCTATATACCCCCTGAGCCCACACATGCATAGCCTCCCTCATTATCAACATCCCCTGGTAGAGTGGTACACTGGTTACAATTGATGAGCCTACATTGATATGCCATTATCACAGACTCTTTAGTTTATATTAGGGTTCATTCTTGACGTACATTCTATGGGTTTGGATGCATATATAATAACATGTATGTACAATTATAGTATCAGAGTATTTTCACTGCCCTAAAACTCCTCTGTGTTCTGCCTATTCATCCCTCCTTTCCCACAACCTCTGGTAACCACTGATCTTTTTAGTGTCACCACAGATTTTTCTTTTCCAGAATGTTATATAGTTGCAATCATACAGTATATAGCCTTTTCAGATTGGCTTCTTTCACTTAGTAACATGCATTTAAGCTTCCTTCATGTCTCCTCATGGCTTGATAGCTCATTTCTTTTTAGCACTTAATATTCCATTGTCTGGATGTGCCACAGTTTATTTACCCGTTCACCTACCTAACAACATCTTGGCTCCTTCCAAGTTTTGGTAATTATGAATAAAGCCACTGTAAACATATGCGTACAGGTTTTGTGTGGACATGGTTTTCAATTACTTTGGGTAAATGCCGAGGAGTTTGATTGCCAGATTGTATGGTGGGAGTATGTTTAGTTTTGTAACAAACAGCCTAATCGTCTCCCAAAGAGGCTGTGCGAGTTTGCATTCTTATCAGCAGTTAATGAGAGTTCTTGTTGCTCCACCTCTTTGCCCGAATTCCAGGTTTATTTTCATGCAAGTATTAATAATAATACCTTATAAAAATGAAAAAATCTGGGACTAATTCTAAACTAGGTGGGATGCCATGATAACAGAAATAAATGGGTCTGAGTAGGCCGAACAGGATTTGTGGTCACTGGAGTTGCAAGCAATCAAACTGTTGGTACTGACATGTTTGTAAACACAGTCCATGAAAGGGGAGAATAAGAGAAAATCAAACAAAAAAACAATGGAATGGGCACTATGAAACAGAAGCAAACAACTCAAAAGAAGGCCAAGAGGAATACAAGGCAGGTTGGAAAAGATTTATTACAGAAAACTGATAAAAGTTTTTTTAAAAAAGTGTCTGCTTGTCTGTAGTCATTAATAAAGTACATCAAGGTAGTTTGTTCTATTAAAAAACAAATAAACAAAACTACATATTTATCCTAAAACAAAAATTCAGAGTTGGACTATAAGCAAGTGTAAGATAAAATAGCAATTGAGCTAGAGACTATGAGGAAATATGATATAGGTATAAAGAAGTACAAACTGCAAAGAAATCCGACATGTTATAGGTACAACAAATGTAAAATTCACGTGGAAGCCAAGTCAGCACCAAACAATGCACACCTAGTAATGTTAATGGAAAATGCAGATATTTTTCTCCAGCATACTGACAGCAAGAGAAAAATGATATTGAGAAAACTCACAGATACAGAGGACAGAGAACAAAGGTCCAAACTACCCGTGGTAGGCGTTCCAAAACTGGAGGTGGTACAGCTAAAATAGAAGCAATAATTCACCTTGTAAGACAAGATGCTTTAGTTTCCAGAAGAGAAAATAATGTGTGGCTATGCAACACACTGGCTCACCATATTTTAGGAGAAATTATTGCAAATATGACTTGTCTACATTATGGGTTTACTTATAATTATAAATAATGCTACACTATCTATTCAAACCTTAAGAAAATGATGCTAAAATTGACCTGAATAGAGAGGTCACAGTACAGAAAACTACCAAGAAGAGAATGCTAGTAGTGGTAGCAATTAACCCATATGACAAAGAAATTACATTTAAATAAGTTTGGTTCTGATAGAGGAATAGATTTGTAGGTCAAAACAGCAGAATGGATTAAAAATAAAACCCGGCTCAAAAAAGAATGGAATATATAGAAAGAAACATACAAAACAGGGCGGAATGGAAGAGCTATTCCTAAATAAATGTGGATGATTATTTAGCTATTTGAAGAAAAATTATGATTTAGGCCTTTACCTCACAATGTAAACCAAATTGCATGCCAGATAACAAAACTGGAAAGATAATAAATTATAAAATGTTTAGAAAAAATATAAGCAAATAACTATCCAATCCACAAATAGAGGCAGATTTTTTTCTAAGCTGATAAGCAAGTGAATTAATCACAATAGAAAATATCAATATGCCTGGCCAATTTAAAATGAAATGAAAAACTTCTCTACATCGAAATGAAGAGTAATTTAGAAAGACAAAGATATATGTGAAGTAAATAAACTACTTAAAATAATAATATGCCTAATATATAGATTGCATCAAAATGATAAGGAAAATACTAACAACTAATAGAAAAGTGGACAAGGGTTCATACACAGAAAATTCACAGAGGAAAAATGCAAATTTCATGCAAAAACTTGCTACATTATTGAAACTCATTATTCATTACTGATGGAATGTAGACTGCCAAACCATCTTGGAAAGAGTTTGCATTTGCTTGTAACATTGCACATGCATATACCTTATGGCTAAGCAATTCTACCCCACCAAATAGAGCTCTGCACATCTACAGAGGGAAATATGTAAATGTTGTTAATCACAGCACTACTAACTGCTATCTGAAAATCTGGAAGGAGGAAGAAACTATATATACATAGGCCAGGCTTTGAGAAGAGAGTTTAGAGAGATAAAAGATAAAAGATTTGGTAGAGTAGCTACCATCTATGTGAAATATAGTCAAACACCAGAGATCAGAAGGTTTTTAAGATTTTTTGGGGGTGCATTAGATGGAACTTTCTTAATAGGCTGTGTGCTAGTTTCCTAGAACTGCAGTAATGAACCACTATATGTGCTCCTTAAACAACAGAAAGGTATTCTTTCACAGTTCCGGAGTCCACACATCTGAAATAAAATGTCTGAATGGTTGGTTCCTTCTGAGGTCTTTGAGGGAGAATCTGCTCCATGCTGCGCTCCTGGCTTCTGGCTTCTTGTTCTTGCTGGCAATCCTTGCTGCTCCTTGGCTTGTAGACTGATCATTCCAATTTCTGCCTCCACTTCACATGGCCTTTTCTCTATAAAGCTGTGTGTGTTTCTTCTTCCCTTATAAAGACATCAGTAATATTGGATTAAAGGCCTTCACTAATTCAGCATAACTTCATCTTAACTAATTACGTCTTCAATGACCCTATTTCTAATTAAATCCATATTCTGAGATACTGGAGGTTATAACGTCAACATATTTTTGTGGGGGAGGGGCATAATTCAACCCATAACAGTGGTTTCTGCTCCTGCTTGAAGCATCTTGACCTTTGAGTAAATCTAGCTGACTCTTTTCCTCTTCCTTCTCTCTCTCTCTTTCTCCCTCTCTTCTTCCCTCCCCTATCTCTTTCTTTCACTGTTTTTTTTTTTTTTTTGGACAGATATTTCTTTGAATATACACTGCACAGAAAGAAGGCTTCATGTGACTTTGGTTTCACCCATATTATATGAATGCTTAGTGTACTCCCCAAGAATGGTTTCTGTGTGATCTATTCAGACAGGTGCATTAATTTACCAGAGCTGCCTTAACAAAATACCAAAGACTGAATGGCTTGAACAACAGAAATGTGTTTTCTCACACTTCTGGAAGCTAGAAGTCTATCTTCAAGGTGTTGGAAGATTTGGTTTCTTCTGGTGCCTGTCTTCCTGGCTTGTAGATGGCAACCTTTTTGCTGTGTCCTCACGTGGTTTTTCCTCTCTATGTCTGTATCCTTATCTCCTCTTCTTATAAAGGTACTGTCATAATGGGTCAGGACCCACCTACATAACTTCATTTTATCTTATTTACATCATTAATAGCCCTTTAATAAAGTCACATTTTGAGGTCCTAGCAATGGGACTTCAATATATGGATTTGGGGGGGAAACACAATTTATTTAGCCCATAACATCAGGGTAAAGGGTGAAAAGAGATTGTCAGTAAAAGCAGTGAAAAGACAATTCCTAAGTAGACCAGTAAACATGCTGTACTTCCTCTAGGTAAACAGAGAAATGTCAAGTGCTCTTATATATGTGCCATTGTATCTGAAGCTACATTCTGAGTACACCAAGGTGTAACTTATATAAAATGCTAAAAGAAAGTGTCAAAAATCAATCTGAGCTAAACCAAATGGAAAGAATGAATGTCAAATTAAAGAAAGTTAAAGGTCATCTACAGCAGCTGGATGAGCCTATGGTCATTCCATGCCTAAGGTACTCCCAATTCATTTTCAGCCATGCAGTTCATGCCTCTGGTATTATGCCAAAGGAAGTGATTTTGTGAAGTGGTCTTATCCTTTGAAAGGGTGGGCAATAAATATGCAGTTGAAATTAGCCCCTAACATTGGGCTTGAAAGACTTTGAAATATTAATACTGTTCCCTTAAATATTCACTCTATTAGTAAGTCAATTCATTTGTAGGTAAATGAATATATTTATTACTCCAGTTGTAGAATTCCCTCCTTCAAATAAGGGAAGTAGCCTAGGTCAATCAAAAGGGAATGAGGCATTTGTCACATGGTCTGGTGCCAGGAAAAATTTTTTTCCAGTGAAATTTAAATTCATTCACAGGAACAAAATAGCCACTCAGTCCACAAAACAACCAAAGAAATAAAAACTAAACAATTTATTAAGAATCAACTATGGTTATAGCCCATGGCCAAGGGTCATCGTGTATCAGTTGTTTTACTGCACACAATCATGGTATCACTCGCTTCACAGATAGGAGACCACGGGGCTCTAATTTATAATCCCTGAGGCCTCAGGAGATGTTTCTGAATCCTCCCTTCCCAAAGAAATATTTCCCTTGGTTGCACACTAAAAACAAAATTCCATTTACCCCTAATTACAACGCTGGACATGGAATAGACCATCTCTCAGAGTTGAGTTCGAACTCCAGTCCTTTATTTTAGGTGTAAGGAGACTCAAGCCCAGAAGAAGAAAATGATTTCCCCATAATCACACAGCACTTGAGCGGCAGATCTGAAACTATGCTGCGTAGTAGAAGAATTAGTTTCAAAATTCCCCCATGAAGAATAACCATTTGATTTTCCCTATCAGGTGTTAAACAGATTCTAAGTTAGAAAATGATCTCTATAGGTCCTTTTGCTAAATGACTAAAAACCGAGTATAGTAAGCAAATGATCTTTTTAAAAATCTGCCTAAGTAGATTTAATGATCTAATTTTTTATTTTCTATCATGTGAAAAATGAGAGTTCTGTGCTAGCATGCAGCATGGTTTATATTTAATGTTGAAAAGCCCTGAGTTAAATTTAGGAAGAGATGAGGGGAAAAAAAAGACATAATTAAGTCTAATATCTTTTACTTTCCTCAAGAACATAGTATATCCTCCCTAACAAATCTTTCCTGTACCCTCACAACCTGGCCTCAATTGACATTTCTTTGTCAATTTTTTGCATTCTCTCTCATGTGTTTTGCCTTAAATACATCCAAACTACTTGTCATTTCCCCAAATATACCATATTACTTTCTACTTCTGAAATTTTATGTGATAATATTTTAATTTCTCCTTTGTTTCTCTTTGTACAAGAGTCATTACCATTTACTAAGGGCCTGTTTTGTAACAGGCACTTGACCTTATTTTCTAATTGCTCTATCTGAGGAAAATCACAGTCTCTCTGAGTATTGACTACGGAATTTGGCTGTGGGATCTACCTCGATGGTGGATATGGTCTTGTATAAAAGATCATAGGCACTGCAGTGTTATGCAAAAGAAGAGGAAGGTTGGGTACCATATTTCCCGCTGGTGGCCCTGCTGAAGCTCTCCCTCACCTTCAGGCCTTCTGTGCCATTTGCCTGCTGGTTCTTCCACCATGGTTTGTCTGCCACCGTGGTTGGGACAAAACCCATCTGTCTGCCCTAACTGTCCTATCACCAGTTTCTGACACATCCTTAGAGAGCTCCTAGACCTAGCAAGAGATCTCACTCACATTTGCAAATATCAGAAAGTCAATTCGAACGGGTGTAAGAAAAAGAATGAGAAATTTTAACTCATCTACATGGGAATTCCTCTCAGTGGTCAGGCTTCAGACATCACCATATCCAGTGGCCTTAAAGGATTTAGTGTTTATCCAACTGCCAGTACTGATGGACTAATTTGGTGTCAGGAGAGAAGTCACTTGCATTGTTAAGAGTGTTCTTCTATATTCAAGATCAGCATAAAGACTGATTCTGTATGGAATTGAATCTGTTTTTGAAATGCTTTGTGTCAAGCACTCCTTCCTTCTTGGCCAGGAGATGGACAGGCTTATTGCCCAGGCTGGAGTTTCATGCTCCTCCTGGAGCTTGGCTATATGGGGAATAAGTTCATTTGGATTACCTGAACTAAGAGAGGTGGAGGAAAATTCTACATAAGGAAATATAGGGCACAGAAGGCAGAAGAAAAACAAATACATTCCAGGGAGTCAAACACAACAAATATTCATAAATTCAAGTATGATTTGCCTTGTTCTTAGTCATTTTCTTACTTATGGAAATTTCATTCAAATATCCCAAATATCCCATGCCTGGTCATAAACTTTGCCTGCAGGTTCTGCCCCACTACTTACCTTGGGCTTATCTCAGACATGTGCTTAGCAGAATGCTTTTTAACAGAACTAGAGATCAAGGGGAAGAAAACCCACTCTAGGCTAATGACCCAAAAAGGAAAAAAGGTGACTCTAAGAGTATCATGGTCTTAAATTATTATAGAAATAATATTAAAATCAAGACCTTGTAAGTCAATTGATTTGTTAAGAGCTAACCTGAAGGCGTTTGTCACCTGGCCATTGAAATTACTCAAATAGATTCATATTGCCGAGCCCTGGTGACCTGTAGTTTGCATCTGTCACAGCTTCTGTTTTTTCTTTTAAGGAGACTGCATGCTGTGTGACTTAGAATAAGTCACTTTTACTTTCTGGGTCTCAGTTTAATTTATTGCAGAAAGATGGATTTCAATATGAGTATTTATTCATTAGCCACTTACGAACTTCCAAACATTGGATATGTGACAAGAACAGAATCTCTTGTTCTGTGTGTTGAAAGATGAGAATGTGTTTATCAAAGTGTCAATAGTGGGGGCAGAGATCATGTTATAGGCAAAAGGCAGATTATAAGCAAAGTTCTAGATTGTGAAATAACCTGGTGATTTTAAGTACCTAAAAGAACTTCAGAATGTCGTATCATGGGCTATGAAGAAGTCAAGGATGATAATAATGGATTTTAGATTCAATGTTAATCCCTTATTGTCTTTCATTTTGGAATTCCAAAGATGAATTTTGCAAGTTGCCTCTAAAACTTATATTCAAGGAGCTTGGGTACCACTTAGCATGAGGACGAGGGTACGTCAACTGCTAAAGGAAATACTCCCGATATGACTGCCACCAGTGTTTGCTCTGTGGTGGAAAAGACTTCATAAGGAATTATCCAATTTAGGCTGGATGAGGATTTGGGTTATTTTTCAGCAAATATTCACTTCCATTCTTCTCCCACAGTAACAAAGTAGTTTTTTTCTACCCTTTGATGTTGGAATCTTGGGCTCTGGTAATTGTCCAAGAGAAGTATGTGCCTGCTTGCCCCGTTAATGCAAGGAAATAAGGAAACACGTAGAGAGAGCCTGAACACAACACATACCCTGGAATCAAGCTTCGTTGACTAAGCTTGGTGTCTAAAGATGAGTCACTCAGCACACATCAGCCAAACCATAGTTGACATGAATATCCATGAACACAAGAACAAAAGCTTGTTATTGAAAGCCGCTGAATTTGGGGCAGTTTGTTATATTGCATTATTGTGGCAATAGTGTGTTATGTTGTGTTATTGTGGCAATAGCTAACTAATGTGGTTTCTTCTAAGATTAATTAGGATGACTACTGTACTTCTCTCTGCACTTCCTGTCCCAGTCACCTCTCCTTTCTTTCCCAATCCGCAAAGACCAGAGTGTTCTTAGGTAAAACGAGGTGTAGTTAAGTAAAACTCTGTGAAATAACAGCTCCTAAGGAAAAAATCTATAGTTAAATTTCTTCCAATTCTTACATGTCCAGACATATACATAGGTCCTGTGTGGTGGGGACAGAAACAAAGTAGCATCCTAGAACACAATTCATATTAATGGCAATGTCATGACCAATAGCGCATGCTTGCTCGTGATAGTGATCACACATGGCGCAAAAGAGGGTAAGATTATTCTCTGGCCCCTTCGCCTTCCAGCTGAGTGGAGGCTGTAACAAAAGCGCACGGGAACTGTGTTATTAGAATTCTGGAAGACATTCTGAGTTCATGGCAATGATGCTTTGTGGTCTATGTTATTGGATATAAAACAGGTGATGGTAAATAATATTTTAAACACTTCATTTTATTCTGTGACAAACCCCAATCTTAAGAGCTCTGCTTCACGATCTTGCCTTTTTACTCTCCACACTGAAGAGGAATATTAAACACACACACACACACACACAACTCTCACACACACATATACATGCAGATGTAAATGAAACACTTTGGTGGTTTCCCAAAGCCCTAACATAGTACAAAAAAGCTTTCATAATTGGGTCTCTGACTTTTTGTTTTTCCCTGTCTGATACCATTTTATCCCTTTTCTTGAATCTGTCAAGCTCCCTTCTATATAGGGCCTCTGCACCTGCTGCTCCTGTTGCTTGGAGCCCTCTTCATTCTCCTTGCTCATCTAAATTAATGCCTATTCTTATTTTTTTCTATTATTTCAAACCTTCAAAGAAAAAATTTCCCTGAATCCCAAGCCTACATTGGATTTTCCTAGTAAACTTTCTCAGAGCTCCCCATTCATTCTTTTCATAGTCTTCCTCAGGGTTTGTAATTATGTTTTCATGTAATTCATTGATTAACATATTCTTGTCCACTCTGCTGTAAGATCTATATGAACCTGCCATGATGGCGACTCACTATTTATTCTTTATGCAATGTGCTTAGTATAAGGCCTCCATAAAAATGAGATGAATACACACTCCAGTTTGCCGAGAACAGGCATGGTTTGTGAGCATATGGTTTAAAAGCAAAGGACCCAGAATCTCAGTCTCATGGAATGGTGTCATGCAACAATCATAACTGGTAAAAATTGTTTTAAAAAATAAAAACAACTATTTAGAGTGTCTAGACATTATCCTAAAATCATACAGAAAACAAAGAAACACTTATTTGAAAAAAAATCTACTAAATCACAGCAACAGTCTGTGACACATGAGCCACAACCTACTCCTTCCCTTCCCAATTCCCCAGCTCAATGTGGTGGAAGCTCCACTATAGGCAGATGTAGCCAAAAAAATTCTACCTGGGAGGAGCAGATTGCCAGCAGTTCTTATTCCTCCGTGATCCATATTACAAAGGCTAAATTCCAGGTGAAGGCACCTGTGAGTCTGGAGGTTCCCTTCTACCAACACAATCCTCACTTGTAGATCAGAGGCTCTACTCTAGGAGTAGCAGGCTGAGAATACTGGTGTTCCAATCAGCCTCAACACAGCCATTCATATGGCAGAAGTTCCACAACAGGAGAGGGAAGCAGACAAGACCAGAGGCTAGTATCACAATCCAGCATCTTGCTCATTAAACAAAGCTGTCACTCGAAGAGAAGCAGGCCACTTTCCTCATCGCCAGCACCATAGTAATGGCTTGGAGATTTTGTCCTTGGGTAGAGAGGCAAGACATAAAAAGAGAGATCTCCAAAACATTCATCAGAGGAACTCCTTGTGTTTGGAAAAGAGTGTGGAAAATTGCAAGCCTAAATGTACCCTCAAAAGCAAGGACAATTAAATGCTAAGCAACTAAGAGGAGGTGAATAGTTCCATGAGAATAAGCTAAACCTTAGGTTGGCTACTTTGCAAGAGAGAGCCAGCCAAAGAGACAGGTAAGAGCCATCCTGGGGTCGAACAAACCTCAAAAGACAAGTCTCATCTGCAAAGGGTCTGAAATTATCTAGATCTGACTGTGGAGCAATTTATGCCTCAGGTCATTGTCAGAAAGAGTAGAGCAAACAGCCAGCAATTAGAGGAGCCTAACAGTTAGTTGGGTATGATATCAATAGTGGCAAACAGCTTATCAGAGAGATTAGGAGAAAAGAGAGTCCAAGATGCCCTGTTAAAATCACTGTCATCTCAGGCTGACTGTGCACCTGCTGAAGGCTGCACCCTCTTAGCAGTCACATCAGAGCTTTCACACTGCAAAAGAAAGATACTTCAAAAAACTAGTGCATCCAAGTCACTAAACCAATAAGCAAGCAAATAGAAACAATGGTGCAGTCACAGAGGAATATGGATCAGTGTCCACAGTTGCAACAGTATATTACCTATTATGTGCAATTTGCAACAAAAATATGTATGAGACATGCAAAGAAACAGGAAATTTTGATATACACACAGGAAAAAAGCAGGAAATAGAAATTGCCTATGAGGGGGCCCAGATAGCAGACTTAACAATGATTTCTAAGGAGTCAATGTAAATATATTCAAAGAACTAAAGTAAAACATGATTAAAGAAGTAAGGCATGAAGAAAATGTTTCATTAAATAGACAACATCGATAAAGTAATAAGTAGTAAAAAAAAATGGAAATTCTGTTATTGGAAATTACAATAAATGAAATGAAAAATTCAATAGAATAGTCCAAAAAGTAGATTTGAACTGGCAGAAAAAAGCCAGGAAGCTGAAGATAGAATGATAGAGATTATGCAATTTGAAGAAAGGAAAAAAAAGATACTCGGGTGAATTTGGGACACTCTTCAGTGCAATAAGATACATGTAACAGGGGTACCAGAAGGAAAAGAGAGAGCAAAAGGAACATAAAAGTATTCGAAGAAACAATGACTAAACTTTTCCAAAATTTGATGAAAATCTTTAATGTGTACATCAAGGAAATTCAACAGACTTCAAAATGAATTAAAACAGAGACACACAACCAGGCACTGCATCGTCAAAGTGATGAAAGTCAAAACAAAAAGACAATTTTAAGATCATCAGGAGAAAAATGACTTACGTAAAAATCTCACGTAAGGTACAAGAAACCTCAATGAGAATAACAGCTGAATTCTCCTCAGAAACAACAGATGCCAGAAGTCGGGAGGATGACACATTCAAAGTGCTGAAAGAAAGAAAAAAAAATCAGTGAAGAATCTTATAGCCAAGAAAATTATTATTAAACATGAAGGCAAAATAAGCAGATAAACAAAACTGAGAATTTTCAACTAGCAGATATGCCATAGAGGAAATGCTAAGGGAAATTCTTCCGACTGAAGGCAAGTGACACCAGAAATAATTTAAATCCACACAAAGGAAAAAAGAGCATGGTAAAGGTAATTATGTAATTAAGACAGTTTAAATGGATATTTCTTCTCATTTGTTATTTTAACTAATTTTAAAAGTGTGTAAAACTGTATGTATACATTAAATTGTTGGGTCTATAAATTATAGAAATGTAATATATGTATGACATAAACACAACACAAGATATGGGGTATATTGGAGTAAGAAAATAACACTTGAAGGGTAACTTGAATCCATAGGAACAAGTCAAGGGAACCAGAAATGATCAATAAGAAGGTTAATAGAACACATTCCGTAATATAATCTTGCTCTTCTTTCTTCTCATGGCTTCTTTAAAAGACATAAAATTATATAAAGTCACAACTATAACAACATAGTGTTATGACTACAATAAACAACATATATGTTATCTGTATAGGAATAAAATGTAAATAACAACAATAACACAAATGAAAAAGGAAATATGGATGTACAGCAGTTAAGTTTCCATATCTTACTGGAATTAAATTAGTATAAATCTAAAGTAGACTCTAATAAGGAAAAAACTCAAAATATACTGAATAAATGATTAAAGGAATTGGAATGTTACACTAGAAATTCTTAACTCATGTAAAAGAAAGCAAGAAAGGAGGAATAGAGCAACAAAATGACACAAGACACAATACAAAAGTGACGGGACGACATGAAGCCAACTGCATCAATAATAGCAGTAAATGCAATTGCATTAAATTATCCAATCAAAAGACAAAGATCGTGAGACTGGATTAAATAATAACCTCCATTTAAGTTCTTTCAACAGGAGAAAGCACTTAATCTTTGTAAAAAGACAAATAGTTTGAAATTAAAGGGTGGAAAAAGATATCTCAAGCAAACAGTAATCTTAAGAAATCTGGAGAGGCCATACTAGCATCACACTAAATAGACTTTAAAACAAAGGATGTTATGAAAGATAAAAAGAGACATTTTATAATGATAAAATGAGAAATCCTCATAAAGATGTAATACTTATAAACAAAACTGAAAGAAATTAAAGAAAAAATGGACACTTCTCTAATAATAGTTGGAGATTTCAATACCTCACTTTTAATAATGGGTAGAACAACTAGACAGAAGATCAGCAAAGAAACAGAAGACTTGAACAACATTAGAACAAAGTGTTGACCAAACAAACTAGACCAAACAGACACCTATAAAACATTCTACAACAGCAAAATACACATTCTTCTCAAGTGCACATAGAACATTCTCCAGAATAGACCATATCCTGAGAAGAGACCATATCTTAAGTCATAAAACAAGTCTCTGTGAATTTAAAATAATTGAGATCATAGAAAGTATGATTTACAACCACAGTGACATGAAATTAGAGATCAGTAGTAGAGGGAAATTGGGGAAATGCACAAATACGTGAAAATTAATCCACACACTCCTAAATAATCAATGGATCAAAGAAAAATATCACAAAAAATTAAAAATACTTTGAATTGAGTGAAAAATGAAGACAGAACGTGTCAAAATTTATGAGATAGTGCTAGAGTAGTGATTAGAGGGAAATTTATGGTTGTAAATGTTTATGCTTTTAAAGAATTATCTCAAATCAATAACCTAGCCTTCTACCTTAAGACACTGGAAAAAGCAGCACAGACTAAACTTAAAGCAAGCAGAATGTTTGAACTAATAAAGATTTCAGTGGGCATTAATAAAAAGTAATAGACAAATAATGAAGGAAAACAACAAAAGGAAAAGTATTTTTTATAAAGATCAATAACCTTGACAAACATTTAGGTAGACGGACCAAGAAATAAAGAGTGAAAAATCAAAAAGGAAAGAATGGTCATGACTACTGGCCTCAAACTTAAAAAAAAAGTCATCAGAGAATACTATGAGCAACTATATGCCAAAAATTAAATAATATAGATGAAATGGAAAATTTACTAGAAAGAACCAGACTGCTAAAACTGATTCAAGAAGAAATAGAAGATCTTTATGGACCTATATAACATAGTGAGATTACATTTGTAATTAGAAAACTTTTCACAAAGAAAAGCCCAGGCCCCGGTTGATTCACCAGTGAATTCTACCAAGAGTTTAGAGACTAGTTAATATGAATTCTTCACAAGCTCTTCCAAGAATGACAAAAGGAGAGACCACTTCCCAACTCAATCTGTGAGGTCAGTAATACTCTAACACTAAAACCTAACAAAGCCATCACAAAAAAGAAAACTACAGAATAACACCACTTAGGAATACAGAAATAAAAGTATTAAACAAAATACTAGCAAACATAATTCAGCAGCTTGTTAAAAACATTATTCACTACAATTAAATAGGATTTAATTGGGGAATTTAGGGTTGGTTTAATATCCAAAAATCAATTTATGTAATACATTGTATCAATAAAATAAAGGACCAAAAACCATGTGAGTATCTTAACTAAGGAAAAACTTTTGACAAAATCCAACATGCTTCTATAATTAAAAAAACCCAAAAACTAAAATTAAAAGGGAACTTTCTCATTGTGATAAAGGGTATCTATAAAAAAATAGTTAACTTCATGCCAAATGCTGAAATTCTGAATTCTTTCATCTTAAGATCAGGTGAAGATGTTTATTCTTAATGCTTTTATTCAACTTAGTACTTGAGATCCTAGCCAGAGAAATTACACAAAAATAAAAATGATATATAAATAAGTACCCAGTTTGGAAAATCAGAAATAAAACTATATCTATTTGCATATGACAAAACCTGGCTTATAGAAAATTCTAAGGCTATTAGAACTAATAAACATGTTCAACAAAGTTTCATTGTATAATATCAATAAACAAAAATAATTGTATTTCTCTATTTACTATGAGCAATCCAAAAATGACACTAAGGACACAATTCCATTAAAAATAGTACAGAAAAGAATAGAATATTCTAAGAAATATATATATGTACACACACACACACACACGTATATACATATATATTTTAAGTTTAAGACTTGTACACCAAAAACTACAACATACAGTTTAAAGGATTATGGTATACCTAAAGAAATGGAAAGACATACTAATATTATAAATAGAAGATGTAATATTGTTAACATGGCAATATGCCTCAAATTATTCCACAGATTAAACACAATCTTTATCAATCCCAGCAGGCTTCTTTGTGGAAATAAACAAACTTCTTCTAATGTTGACAGTCTTGAATTTTGTTCAGCTAGTTATTTTCACTCCATGATGAAGGGATAAGTTCTTCCTCGAGACTTTTTGTTTCTTGAGAAGGGGAATTCTCTTACTTATTTATTCTCTTATTTAATACATGTATTCTCTTATTTAATAAATTATATAAAATATTGTCAAATAATAAATATCAACAATACTAAATCTTCTTTCAATTATATTTATAAATATGTCATTGATATAAATATTCCAAAAATACATAAATTCATAAAAATCTAGTATATTACTCATAAACTTAATATATAAATCTTTTCTAAAATTATATTTATATAAATATATTTATTAATATGAATTATTCTAAAGATTACATAAAATTTATAAAAGTATGATAGTCCTAATATAATACTGTCAGTAATAATTCTAGTAATTGTCTTAAAATACTATATATAATAAAATAACTAATTTTCCTTTTCAATTAAAAAATTTTCATCAAGTTATAACCATGGCCATTCTGTTTTTGTCATCCACAGTTATTATTCTAAATTTTTGTCTAAAATCATTTACAGTCAGCTCTATTCCAAAATTGCTTTTCATAGAAAATACTTTAATACATATAAATACAAAAAATACAATTAATGAAAAATATACAAATATATATTCCAATTTTATTAAATAATTATCATATTTTTCCACTCTATAGCTCATTCTAATACCATTAAATATATACTACTATATATAACCTATAATATTCTTATATTAGTCCTATTAAAATATCATATTAAATATAAAAAAGACAACATCAATATAACCTCAAATTATATTAAGAAATACTAATTACATAAAAAATAAATACTATGCAAAACATATTTTCCAATAAATAGGCAAATATATATACTGGGCTCAACGCTCGTTCCTTATAGCTAAACTAAAAACTATCCACCTTCCTTAAAAAAAAGCCCTTCTAGCTATGTAAGGCAATCAGTGTTGATCTTATAAATATAACTGGGCACTTGATTTATGACCAAACTAAAAAATTTGTAAGACAAAATAACAAACATGAAAAGCCGTATTTATTCATTTCTTCTTGCCCCTGACTAATTTCACAAAGCTCCTGACTCTGTGACAACATACAGCTCTCCAAAAAAACATTTTAAAGACAAAACAAAATAAAACACATGACCCCCACATCTCTTGCCTGAGTCACTATATTCCTTAAAAAATAAATGACCCTAGTTCTTGCCTTTTCCTACACATAAGATAACGCTTGGCAGGATTAATGATTATGCCTCTATGATCTATAACCAGATATACTATTACATCTAAACCTTGACATAATTCTACTTTAATATAACTTCTAAACTAGTTTAATATAATTTTACACATACTAACCCCCTACCACCTATACATAAGCAGTAGACTAATAGACTATGTCCACAGTCTGACAGAACTACTCCCAGGCTACAGGCCTCAGTCTAAAGTCCTCAGTAAGACTTCTAAATAAAATTAAATTTAATTCTTTAAAAACTATTTTTTTTTCTTTAGTGAACAATCCTAACTTTGAAATTAATCTAGCATTTGGTCAGTACTTAGGACATCTTCACTTGTTACTTGCTATGTGCTAGGGGATCCAAATATAATAATCCTCCTGTCCTGGGGACTTGGACTTTCCCCATCAATAGTCAAATGATAAAAGGCCCCTTACCATTTGCTAATATACTTGGTAGTGATTCAAGCCCAGATAAACACTCAGCTACTGAACAGGATACATGAATGGGAGATTTGGTAACAGGAATGGGTCCTAAATCGAATGGCTGGAGCTAATGCCAAGGCCCCAAACCAGAAAATGCACTGCTTTGGTGCTGAATCTCCCTAGTGATTGAACTACTGTTCCTTAAATCTCTTCTGATGCACTGGTTAGATCCCAGAGCCTGAAACAAAGCTAAAATGATGGGTTGCAGTCAAGCGGGGCCAGATTTGTGGATAAGCAAGACATAGGATGCTGCATTCTGTGAGGAAACTGCTAGGTTCCATGCATTTACAGATGATTCTATATTTCTACCTAGTTTTTTTTCTTTTTTTTTTTTTGAGAACAAAAAACCCAACACCTTTAACCCAGCATTCTAGTGCCTCTAGAATATTGCCTCTAACCACATATCTTTTTAAGTCTAAACTCTTTTTTCTCCTAAAGTCAAAATTGCACACCACATCAGTGATGCTATTACAAAATGTTACACAACTCCCTAGTCATAAATTATTAACATACAGTATTTTTTCATCCAAACCTGAAGTCTTTGCTGGCCCCTCATCCTCTCTGAGACACGTGAAGGAACATCAGGCATGAAGCAGCAGGAAACACCTCGGGCTACGTTTTCCAGCTGCCTTCCAAAACTGCTCTGCCCCTTCCACTCTTTCCCAGTCTTGGTCCTGAAATAACCACTGGTACGTTTACTCTTAGCAACAGTGAAACTTTATCGTGCAGTTTATAGGGCATACTTTTGCATATGGTGTGCTTCCCATTCATGTATTTGCCGAAAGAAATAATGCATGTGCCCTGGACTGGGTGAAAAATGATCTGGTTTTAATTCCCAATCTGTTTTCAAAAAACACACTTTAGGTTAACAGAAAAGCAAAAACAAACACAATTTCCTATAACCTCAATCTTTTCATCTGTAACATGAAAAGATTGCGGTGTGAGAAACTGTGTGAGTCCTTTCTTTATTTGAAGATTCAATAATTTGAAGACAATACCACTTCAATACATTTTAACAAAATGCATATTACACATTATTTATTCATATATACACATTTGAAGGTTGCCTGTATACCATACATTCTTATACATCTCTGCAAGGATGGGCTATTTGCAGATTATAGCCTCTTTCTCTTCTCAATAAAAAAGTGCACTCAGAGAGCTGATACAAGTTGGCAGTGATCAAGCGCTGCTTGTCAAGGCCAGGCTGAGGTCATAGGGTTTTTTTAGGGATAGTAGGATCTTGGTGTCTCTCAGGATTATCCAGAAGTTTCATACTATAATCCTGGTCTTGTGATACCTAGAGAGGACGATGACCTTCTAACTTACATCTGATGCATTTTGAGAAGGAAAATAGGGCTGACCCATTCTGGGATGTACATGGTTAATTTGCTAAACACATTAGGCCTGAGCCTATCAGTAAAAGACATAGGACTTAGATCATAGTTGGATATGGAATCTGGGATATATTATAAGAAAGTAACCAGAAGTGATTATACATGTACACTTGTGGAGAAGCCACATTACCCATGTTTTCATGATTACAAGGGAATTATTTCTTCTCAAAAAATAACTCAAAACTTTTGGGAGGGTTTGACCTATCTTCTTTCTAAAAGTGCACCATTGCAGAACATTGTTACTTTTTAGCCTATTATTATTCTTTTAATTATGAGTCAATACTCATGCTTCATTATGTATAAAAGAAAGAATGCAGTACTGGCTATTCTAAAGACATGGTCCTGTACTTATTGCTCATTTTGCTTTCAGGTTCTGGAGATGACAGTGAGGCCAGAGGTACTGGTGTAGGCAAGGCCACCAGGTGCCCATAAGGCATCTTTATGCAAATGAGAAAACAAAACAAAACAAAACAAAGCACCTCTTTCCTCAGGAGAAGGTAGTTCCATGTTGGGCACATGGCTTGGCAAGCAGGCTGCAGGCTGAATTTCATCCCCGACGCATCCCCTTCCAGGTGCCCACTGTATATAGTGCCACTGGATATAGATATTTCATTCTAGCTTCATCTGAGCTTGTCCACACAAAAACCTCCTCTGAACTCCAAAAGGAAGAAGGAGGTGAGAACCCATGCCATCTCAGATACCATGATTGTGTTTTTACTGGTCTCCTTCTGCGGTACTACCTATGCTACACACCCACCATTCAACTGCATGTGCTTATTTATTCACAGCATTGTCTCTCCTCTTGCAGGCCATTATCTCGCCTGTCCTACCCCAGGCACACATGTAAACACACACATAAATGCACACCCACAAACTTACACATAATCACACATCCACATCCACTCACAACCTCACTCTGCATGAACACACACACACACAAACACACTTATATGCAAATAAACTCACATACACGCACACATACTCACATCCCATCTTATTCTAGCTTACCAGTCCTCTATGCTGCTTTTAGTGTCAAATACTCTCTCTACCTCACATGGTTGAAGTTTGCTGCATTTCTAGTAAAGCTTGCATTTGTTTGCTTTGTTCTTTGTTTATCTAACTTTAATTCCAAGGCACCAACACATGTGCAAAAACCACTTCAAAACTTAAAATTTTTCAAATCTATTCATCCCAAATCTGTTATGGGTAGAATTGTGTGTCTTCCAAAATGTATACGTTACAATCCCAACCCCCAGTAACTCAGATTATGACTGTACTTGGAGAAAGGGCCTTTCAAGAGGTAATCAAAGTAAAATGAAGTTATCTGGGTAGGTACTAATCCAATGTGACTCCTATCCTTTTAAGAAGAGGAGATGAAGACACAGACACACACAGACGGAAGACAATATGACGACACAGGGATAAGATGGCCTTCTACCAGCCAAAGAAAGAGGTTCAGAAGAAACCAAAGATGCCTGCACCTTGATTTAGGGTTCCTAGTCTCCATAATTTTAAGCAAATAAAACTCTGTTGTTTAAGCCACTCAATCTGTAGTATTCTGATATGGCAACCTTAGCAAACTAATACAGGATCCAACACCTCAGCGATGGTCCCTTCTCTCATCTCATTATAACGAACAGGAGGTGGCTTTCATTGGATGATTATTAGGAGCCATAATTATTTACACTTATCATCTCACTTGATCTTTAAATGTGCAAACAAGACAGCATTATTATTCTGAGTTTGCAAATCAGGAAGTGAAACTCAAGAAGGTTGCACTACCTGATGAGGGTCCTGTAGTTCATAATTTTTAGATATACAAGTTCAATAAATAAATTTTAACTTCAAGACTCATGCTCTTTTCCCAGCATTAATCTGTCATAATGAAGACTATTTAAATAAAGCTACATATGGGCAAGAAAAATTTACAACCAAGTTAGCCTGGTTTATAAATATAGCTGTTTTTTATTTTCCTGTATAACAAAATAGGCATAAGAGTTAAACAATTCATAACAATGACTATAATTAATATTACAACTAAATCTACCACATTCTTGACTTAACATTAAGAAGAGAGGACAATAATGTACTGATTGTAAATTCATTTTATATAATTGCAGTGAACTCAAACCTCCAACAGTTTCCTGTTTCTTATTTCTACACCCTCTTGACCCGTCTGCCCAATTTTTGTCCTGACTATTGTAAAGCAGAATGCTCCTTTCTGGCTTCTCTCTCAAAAGTCTTTGTCTACAAAGTCATGAACACACAACAATGAGGTAAAGATAAAAGTATATTCTATTTTTGTCTATTCATATAGTTCAGATATTGATATAAATGTGAAAGTAGATCGGAATGGGGAAAAACAAAGGCTTCCAAAAATAACTTGTGCAAGAAGAAAGAGCTTGACTATTTTGGATTAAAGCTGGTCATCTACTGGAAAATTGAAAGGGAAAAAATGTGAAACAAACACGGAACATTCTTACTGAATGCTGAACCTAATGAGTATTTGAACATATTTGTGGTGACTGAGACTTTTTCAAAACACTCTCCTTTAGAGAGATCGGACATTTTTGAAAGTATTTTATCAACTGAGTGTAAACTTGACTCCCTGAAAAATATCTGTTCTCAATCCTGTCTTGGGAGTTGTAGCGAACAAGTGCTAAATCCCTCTCACATACAATCACTCACATATAATGACAATAAAACCTCCAAATGCAGGATCATCTATATTTAAGAATTAATATGTTAGAATTTTATCCACATTTATTGAATCCCTAACCAGAGGAGAAAAGAAGATCAGTAGTTTTCTTTCTCCCCTTTCCCTACATATTAGAATAATTCATTTCCTAATTTTTTCTCCTCACACCTGACGCTGACCCCATGATGAACAACAGCATCGCGATTCTCCATGCGCTGTCTGCATTCTTCCACTTCTGTGCCGTAAATATTATGGTATCCTCAGCCTGTAGTGCCCTTCTCGGCAACCCGGGATATCAAAAGTCGATTCATTTTTTAAAAGCTCTCTTAAACTATCATCTAATAGGCAATAAAACATAAAAGCATGGGCTTTGGAGGAAGACAGGGTTTAAGTTTGCCACTTACTAGACATGAAATGTTGAGCAAATTATTTATCTTCTTTAAACCCCTAATCCTGTTATTAGTCAGGATTCTCCAGAGAAATAGAACCAATAGGAGAGATGTGTGTATGTGTGTGTGTGTGTGTGTGTGTGTGTATAAAGGAGTATTTATTATGAGGAATTGGCTCATGGGATTATGAGGGCTGCCAAGTCCCAGGGTCTGCTGTCTTCAAGTTGTACACCCAGGAAAGCCAGAAGTGTAATTCAGTCTGAGTCCAAAGGCCTGAGAATTAGAGGAGCTGATGGTGTAAATCCCAGTCACGGTGCAGGAGAAGATGAGATGAGCTATTCCAGCTAAAGCAGTGAGTTGGAAAAGAAGGGACAAATTCCTTCTGTTCTATTCAGTTCTCAACCAATTGGATGATGCCCACCCGTACTGGGGAGAGCCACTGACTTTTGAACCCACTGACTCAAATACTCAAATCTCACCAGAAACACCCTCATACACACACCCAGAAACAGTGCTTAACCAGACATCTGGGCATCCCTTGATCCAGTAAAGGCGACACATAAAATTAACCATCACAAATCCCATACCTCCGGTTTAGTTTTTCTTTTTTTTTTCTCTTTATACAAATGCTTCCCTTAGGTGATCTCACACTGGCCCATGTTTTTAAACAGCATTAATAAACTGGAGACCCACATTGGTATCTACAGGACAAATGTCTCGAGTTTCAAACATATATACCCAATTGTCCATTTCATATCTTCAGTTTTATATTTCAGACAATATGCCCAAATGGAACAGTTAATCTCTCCTGTCCCACCAGAAAATAAAAAGCTGAAACAAACACAACCTGTCATGTCCAGAGTTTTTCTCATCAGTAAATGAAAGTCTCTTTAATCCAAGTGTTTAAGGAGAAAATCCATAATTTATCTCTTTTTCTCATCATCCCATATCTAATATCACATCAGTCCTGTTTCTAGAACCTACATGGTCTCGTCTCCGTCTCTGATACCAGTATCCTGGGGTAAGCTGACATCTCCTTTCTCTGGACCCCCTTAGCAGCATCTTTAGTGGTTTCTCTGTTTCCAAACTTCCTCTCTATTGTCCATTTTCTAAAGAATAATAACCAAAATATAATTTTAAAAATAATAAAATAATCGCCTTGCTTCAAATCTTTTATTACTTCTCCACTATTCTTGGAACAAAATCGAAGTTCTTTGTCGTCATCTACAGAGTTTTGCAGGGTCTGGCCCCAGCCTACACCTGTCTGAGCGTGTCTCCCACGGCACTCCCCTTGCTTGCTTCTGTCACATTTGACTCTGTTGTTTCTTCTGTCCCTTTTCTAAGTCTTTGCCTTGGCTTCTCGCTCTGGAATTCTCTTCCCCAGAATCTGCCCATAGTTGCCTTATCTTTAGCCATCAGTGTTTAATACAATTCACTGTTATCTGCCTCTTCAAGCATTTAATTTTGTATGATCTGTTTGCAACACTAGCATAATAGCAGATTGATAATAGAGCATTCTGTTGACAGATATATCCCCTGTGCCAAGTACAGTGCCCATACAGCAGGCTCCAATAAATATTCACACTTGAATGAATGCATGAATTTCAGTTTTGTCCCTGCTAATAAGGATAGTCTCTCCCTTAAGATGCTGTGTAAGTTAGTGAGATAATGTTGCATGTTAAACTATTTTAGGGTTTATATTATCTTTTATTTTGCTCTTCAATATTTAACATAGTTTCTGGGACAGTGTGTGAGATCAATATAATCTAGATAAATATTTTTTAAAACTTAGAAATAAATTGTGTTTTGTTTCTGAAATTACACCACATGTCTGAACATGAAATTCAAAGTCCAAGCCTCTGTAGAATTTTTATTGTATTTAAACATCTTCTAATTTTAGCCATATTTCTAAATGGCATCATTTTTGTTGGTTTTAATTTCAAAACAGAAGCTGCAATAGCAGAAAGACTTCAATTCATTAGCCTTTTATGCAAATATTTAATTCCATTCTCATCACTCTGCCATTAATAAGGCAATCACCCGGAAATGGGGGATTGATCATCAGCACGTGGACTAATAATTGTGAAATGATGAAGAAAAGATATTGCAAGAATATGAATTTGCATTCATTTCCACTAGTTATAGCTCCTTTAAAAATTTTGTTCTTCTCTCTGCTAGGATCAACAGTTCTTAGAAATAGACTAGATACATAGTATATTGTTCTCTAATATGTAAAAACAATTATGAATTATAAAATTAAAGGCCATGAATAAATGAATAAATTCAGTTGAAAAGCACTAGGTAATTTAGTGCATAGCATTAATTACTCATTCTTTGTAATAATTTATAGAATTAAAATAATTTAATTAATGTTAGTAATCCTTAGCATCCATATGGTATTTTTTGAGCATTTTTTTTCTCCAGTATACTAATTATATCAAGGAGTTAATCTCATTTGATACTGTAAAGTAGACATAGCAGATACTACTTAAATGTTTTGAATAGAAAGAATGTGAGGCTTACCTAGGGAGAGGAGAATAAACTCCTACCATGTGTGAGTTGCTCTGTATTTTTGTTTTCTATTTCATCCTTCCTTTGAAACTTCTAGCTAAGACAGATTTGGCGCCACTGTATACATGTGAGACTCAGAGGTTTTGAGTGAGGCATTTAGAGTTGCGTAGTTTGTTAAGAGGCAAGACTGGGATAAATTTATGTGGAATCTGTAATCTAAGTAACAGACCACATGGTGGTTTAGGTGTTTTCTATGCATTGTCTCATAAAAACTTGTCTGGTTTCCTGCATCTTGTAAAATCCTACATTGCAAGCAAAAGGTTAGTAGCATAATTATTTTACAGATAAGGAAGATGAAGGCACAGAGAGGCTAAGCGCTTTGCCTGACACCACACAACTGGCAAAGCAGAGAAGTAACCATCAGATCGAGATGATTATTCAACCATTGGCTCCAATTCCAATGTTCTTGGCAATTACCTGGAGTTGAAGGGGTCGTATAGTAAGAGCAAAGATTTTAGATATGATGGCCTGAGTTTGAATCCCTATGACTTGTCAGCTGTGTGATTTCATGCCAGTTTTCTAATATCTCTTAGCTTGTTTCATTACTTGCAAAAATGGAGAAAATAAACAACCTTTTTCTTAAAGGATCACGGGGAAGTTTAAATAAGACAATACGTATAAAGCTCTTAGCTTGGTGCCTGTATCATTACAAATGTTCTATATATATGAGTAACTATCACACTAATGACACAAAGTCACTGCTTCTTGGTTGGTCTCTCCAAGGTGTTGAAGTAAGGGCATGACCTCAATAAGACAGCACCTGGTTTCAAGCCTAGCACTTTTTCACCAACCATGAAATAGTGTTGATATCATTTGGCTCTACTTTCCTGTATTGGCAAAGAACTGTTATAATGGTTATAATAAAGAAACAAAAGAAGTTCCCAAAGTCCTTACTAAGAACTCTGGAATAGTCTTAAGCCGCTGGCTGTGCCCCAAGAGACACAGACGTGAGCAAAGCTGAGGAACTACATCAGTCCACCTGGAAGGGGTGGAACAGGCCTAGAATCAGAAAGATCCAACATGGCAGGGTTTAGGGCAGTTTGTCACTATGTGAGAAAGAGGAGTGGTTTTGGCAGTTATTTCCTAACAGCTTCGTGTTATTTTGAACTTTTGCTCCAGCTGGTCTGTGGGGAGGAGAGGATGAAGGCAAGTATTTATTCGCCTACCTGCCTTTCTCATTGTTTTCAGAGCCTCCTCTCTCTGAGGCGAGTCTTTTAGGCACTGACATAAAAATAACGCGGGTGAAGCTGGCGGCACTTCCCAGCCTCAGTGACAAAGGGAACACATCAGCAGGCTGTGGAGGGGAAGGAAGAGTGAGGAGAGGAGCCCAGGACTGAGCAGTTTTCTTGCTCTTCCCTTCCCGCCTAAACCCCAGGCACCATCCTGGTCCACACCCATATTGTCACGTGCCTGGACTGGAAAGTCAGCCTCGAGCTTGTCCTCCTGGCTGCCAGTCTTGCAGCCCCCATTGCAGTTACTTGCCTTTACAAAGCACAGATCAGTGAGGTCACCAACCTGACCCTCCCTGATTAAAAGCCTTCTGTGGAAGCCCATACATTATAGGAGAAAGACCAACATGGCCTACGAGACCCAGAATGATTGAACAATGCTTCCGCTTCACCTGCTCCTTCTCCATGCTCAGGATCTCATGCTGTCTGTTCTGTTATTTGAAAGTCCTGACTCCCTTTTGGCACAGAGCCTTCACATACACCATTTCCTTTGTCTCAAAAGCTCACCACCCTTGCTATCCCTGTTGTCTCCTCTTTGTGGCTCCCTCTCAAAAAGTAACATGTCACTGCTTTGGGAAACCTTTTTTCTGGACAACTCCATTGGTCTGGGAGGGGCTCTGTTATGTGATTTCACAGCTACTGGGCCATCCAGGAAGAGCACTTAGCATGATAGCGCACCAATCAGAGTCTAAGCAAAAGAGAAAACCCCAAACAAACATCACCAAATGCCTTCGGGTTTCAGAGGAGAAAATACAACAAAGACAATTGGTTGCATAGATGACGGAGGAGTTGAGAAACAAATGGTAGAAAGTGAGGCAATCCAGACATTATCACCTGCAAGGAACCACTAGGAAACCACCACAGGAACAGGTGGTTTCACAGAAGTTGCAACCACTTCCCGGGCAGACAAGGGAGTAGATGCCCTGTTTCTCCCTTCTCCTGGCTCTTTATATGCATGCTACTAACTCCCACCGGCCAAACTCAGCCAGGAGCCTGCAGGGGCAGGCACCCTCCAGCGTTCTGCAGACAGGGGAAGGGCCAGGACTGGATTAGAGGGGAAAGTCCCAGAATCAACAACAGTTATAATAAAGGCTTACTTTAGTAATTGTTTTGTTCAATGTTGGTGCCTTCAACTTCATGGACCTTTCCACTGACTATGTTTATTTGTGCTCATAATGGTATTCCCATTTGCACAAAGTGATTATTAAACGAACGGTTTTAAATGCATCTGACTATTCTTTCATTAGGCACTATGTATTGAGCAACTTCTACATGCTGAGCACAGTAAACAAAGCAAGCCACGTCCCTGCCCTCATGGGCCTTACAGGTTGGAGGATGGTGAGAGACATAGACAAATAAATACATGAGATAAGTAGCAGGTCACATGGTACAAAACGCCATGGAGAAAAATAAGAAAGAAAAGATGCAAAGGGCATTCTGGATACAGGAGGGGCGTGAGAGTCCCTGGGTGTCCAGGGAATTCCAGACTTAAGTAGAACTCTTGGAAGACAAGCAGGCATGATGGCTGGAACAGAGCAAATGAGGGAACATCAGATGAGTTCAGAGAAGTGATTTAGGGGAGGAGGATGCAGATTGCTTTAGGCTTTGCAGCCGCCTTAAAGATGTTCACTTTCACTTAGAACGTGAATGGAAGTCTCTGAATGCATGAATAATGCAAATGAGCGGGTAAATGCTGGCTTGATGCCCACCCCTACAGAGCTCCAGGAAGCTTTAGGAACACTCCCCCAGCTCAACTCACTTCATCCACTAACTCTTATGTTATGTGACCTGTCTGAGAAAACTCAGAATTGCTGATTAGTGATCTCCACATACCACGCATTGGGTTTCACTCGCTGCTACGTCTTACTGAATCTTGACAACATCCCTTGGGATAGGGTGAATGCAACAACCAGGAGAAACACTAAAGACAGACTTTCAAAGTAGAAAATAAATAAAGGTGAGGAAGGAGGACAAGCCACACTGGCATAACCACATTATCAGTATTTAAATATAGTGCATCCCTTCGCCAGCGTTAACAATGACTCTGTCATGCAAAGTACTTGGAGCACCTGTACGTACCAACAAATAGCAACTGCTAGTGTTTTTTTAATCATTATTAAGCACTTACTATACACCACACATTTCCATGGTAAATTGTGAACTTGAAGATTCTTCAAAGTTAACAATCATTATGTTCGTTGCATATAAGAGAAAATGCAGGTGAAGGGAGGTTAAGTAGCTTGTCTTGGTTCGCACAGCTAGTAAAGAAATACTGGAGTTCTGATACAGTCTGCCTGACTCCAGAGGTCTTCTTGAACCCTGCCCAAACCAGGTGCAGGAAGTCAGAAGAGGCGGGTGAGATTGGATGATGAGGCAGTGTCCTTGAGGAGCAGAGCTTGAACTAGGGCTCAGACGTGGAATTCTTAGTGAATACCTTGGTTCTGGGAGATTGACAAGCTCTCCTTCATTATCCATCATCCTACATTATTCTCAGTGAAGGGGAAATGTGGCTTTACCACTTTTTATGTGGGGAGACTTAATAATTTTTGCCAATTTTCCCCATTTGCAATATTGAGCAAATTTTCGAGAAAGAAGGGAAAGTTATTTGTTATTTTTTACAAAGACCTTCCTATTTTCTGGCCTTCATACCCCTGTGGTACAGCAGCCTTAGCACGGGCTTTAATCCACTGAGGTATTAAAAGGGAATGACAGCACCTACAGATTTATTATAAGAATCATCAACTATAAAATGTTTAAGAGGGCTTATTCAATACCAGGCATTGTCTAAGCACTTTACACACTTATTTGATTCATAAAACAACCTTTTGCAACTGAAGCAAAGTGAGGATTAATAAATTGTCTATAGACAAATGGCCAGAAAGTCGAGAATTGATATTCAAAACCAGGAATTTTGCCCTAATGTTCTTGATCATCACTTCTTGGCATTTCTGCCTCTTTGTAAATAGGTACAGCACACGTAAAAAGCCATCACATGGGAGCCCCTTACTGCTCCCATGAGGACTGTGAGAACAACATTTCTCTCTATGGGAGAACATCTTGGATTTTGCCTAAAGACTTCTCAAAAATCTTTAGTTTCAAATCATGTTCACCATTTAATGTCGGACATTTTAAAACAGTTGCCCTTCTGAGCATCCTTATTTTAAACTTAATTTAATTATTTGTATCCACAAAATAGAGTTCATAATGCTGACTGTGGCCATGCCAGGATTATTGAAAATCAAAGGAGATATTTTTGATTCAAAATATTTTGACGAAACATGTTATTAGTAGTGTGATAAACGTCAGTTACTTCTTGTCCCAAACACTGTAATTCCTAATTATTCTTCTTGACTTCAGACCCTTTCTCTTTTTGTTCCTTCATGAACTAGGTTTTCAAGTGGATCGTCATGAAGCCCAGATCAAGCTATGCCAAATTCTTCTCCAAAGGCCTCCAATGGCTTCTGCCTTCTGCAGAATCACTCTAACCTCTCAGCCTGTCATTTAAGCCCCTTCATGACCTGATTCCAATCTACTTCTCAACTTTATATTTACCCTTTTTGCTCACTCAGTAACATACTCCCAGTATATTATTTATATGTTCCGTCTTCCTTGCTTTTGACCACAGTTTTTCCCTCCAACTCGATTTACTGTCTAGGTTCAAATTCCTGCTCTGCTGATCACTAGCTGTGTGAACTTGTAAATGTTACCAACCAACTTTGGACTTCAGTCCCCCCTCTTGTAAAATGCGTAGTGACTCACTGGGTTTTTATGTAGATTAAAAATATTGTTTACAAAACAGACTCAGAATATTGTTTCACACATAGTAAATACTAAACATTTCTCTATAACAGTAACGGTAACAATGATACCACTTATGCAAGATCCAATTCAGAAAATTCTTTCTCAATGACCCAATCCATGATAACCTTTCTAGCATGAGTGCCCCATCTCATGGAATCCCATAGAGTTTTCTCTATAACTTTATTTGGGCACTGAGGATCCCTTACTTGTTTTTCAGATATATCCATAGTCAGTAAATTAGTCAACCAGTCAACAACAGTCATTTAGGGAGTACCTATGATGTGGTTGATACTTTGCACAATGAGGATACCACAGAGAGTCAGTGGCACAATATTTCTGTCTATAATTGAAAATGTTTACTTTGAGAAGGCCTCAATATGAAGGGAAATTTAGCTGACTTCTAAATAATGAGTGGCAGTTATCTATACAAAAATCTATGACAAAAATATACAATATAGAGAGACACTAAGCACAAACTTCCTGAGTCAAGGACCAGCTTGGATTGTTTGACAGACAAGAATCACATCTAGCGTGGTAGCATGGGGTAGAGAAGGTGGGGGTTAGTGGGAGGTTAACTAGGAGAGATAGAGGAAGGAGCACACACAGCCTTTCTAGTCATGGCAAAGATTTTGGATTTTACTCCAATAGGAAGCCATTAAAGGGTTTTATGTGAAGGAGAAATATGGTTAGGGCCATAACAGTAAAACCACTCTGGCCGCTGAATGGAGAATGGCTTACAGAGTCTGAGAGAGCATAAGCAGGCTATTGCAATGCTTCAATGAAGGGTGACTATGGCTTGCGCTAAGGTGTTACTGCTAGACTTCACAAATTCATGGTTATCCTTTTCTTCTACAAGATTGTAATATAATATCTGATGCTCCTCAGTTTGCCCCCAATGCAACTGGCACTCAACTTTGTGTGTAGTAGGTGTGAATTTTTTTGTACAAACAAAGTAATGCTTACTGTGGAAGGTAAAACTGGAAACACAGGTGAAAAAGAGCAAGACACCTGCTCTTTCTTAAGATCAAAATATTCAAGAGAAGGAAGGATAAACAAACCACTCAGTAACTCTTAAATGCTTCTATATTTATCATTGCAAAAAATTTATGCACATCAAACATAGAATATGCTTGTCAGCAAATCTATCACATTTTCAACTTTTTCACAGAGCAGCTGATGTATAAAGCAGTTGGTTGTGTGCCACAAAGACACTTAAATGACTGACTTTTGGCAAAGGCCACGAAAATAATCACATGAACCCTGCTGTCTTCCAAAGATCAAGTCGGCTTTATGCCAGCTTGGAGAGAAAATTAAATATATAGCCAGAAATTTGATATTCTCTATATTCTCTAGGAAGTCTAAATTTAGGTAGAAAATATCCTGGGGTGAAGATACAGAAATCAACATTTCAACTCATTATATTTCCTCCCAAAAGGCTCTTTTTTTCGTGATTCTTGTTGCATGGTGGTTAAAAGCACAGTTTTGGAGTCAAAGGCCTGAATGCCATTTTACTATCTATGTGACCTTGGCCGAGTTAATTGGCTTCTCTAAGCCTCAGGTTCATAATGTGTAAAATTGACAAAATATTAATTGTAATGACCATAGCTAACATTTGTTTAGTGCATACTCTCTTCCAGTTGTCATCCTAATACTTTACATGTGTTAACTCCTTTACAGTTACAATGATCTTCTGAGGCTGTACTGTAATTATAACCAGTTTCACATACAATAAAACCTAGGTACTGAAGCAAGAGGGGTTATATCACTTGTTCAAGGCATCACACCTAGTAGGGGCAAAGTCAAGATTCAAATCTTGTTTTATAGTTTGAAATCCTGAGATTTCCTCTGCTGTGCTATATCCCTAACTCCTGCCTTTGGTCACTATGGTACACTGCTATGGAAAGATAGATGCACGCCACAAAATTCTTGTAAGAATTCAATGAGATGGTGCATGTAAAATAAGAAGAACCATTCCTAATATAAAATAAACATTTATAATAATAACTATTAATTTTTAAAATATAAAGAGCAAGAGTGAATGACATCTATGCAACCACATAGCAAAAACTTGGTATTTTTAAACAAATACTTATTGAACTCCTAACATATGTCAGGCATTGTTTTGGGTGCTCTGATACATCACTGGACTAGATGTGTAAAGATAGCTAACATTCTAAGTGGGGAGGAAGGGATTATACAATGAATAATCATTGTAATAAATAAGTAAATTATATTGTATATTAGAATGTAATAAGGGCCATGGCAGAAACAAAGAAAGAAGAATAGTTAAGAAGACTATTGAATTCCAGGGTGGGTGGTGACGGTAGTTTGAAAATGTTAACAGGGTAGCTGAAGTTGGGTTCATTGAGCGGGTATGATTCGAGCAAAGACTTGAAGGAGGTAAGGGAATTAGGCATTTAAATTTCTGTGGGAAGAGTGTTCTGGGCAGATGATCAACCAGGACCAGGGACCTAAGCAGTAGTGTTGGAAAGAGAAATATAGTCAAGGTGTCAGAAGTGGAGTTAGCAAAGGAGAATCACAGATGGTGACATGGGCAGGTAATGGGGCATCAGGCATGCAGTTTAAGTATTCTGGCTATTATTCTTAGTAAAAGGAGAAGTAAAATTTTGAACAAAGAAATGGCACAATCTGACCTAACGCTTGAGCACTCTGGTTGCTGTGTTGAGAATAGACAGCAGGAGACAAGAGTGAAAGCAGGGAGGCCAATTAGAACAGTGTTTGCCACCATCCACCAAGATGATGGAAGCTCAAGCCAGGGGCCAGCGCTGGAAGAGGTGAGCAGCGGCACGAAGCTGCATGTGTTTTGAATATATTTCGACTTCCAGGAGGAATCCCCAAAGAATTGAACATGGAATGTGAAAGAAAGAGAAGTCAATGGTGGCAACAAGTTTTTGTTCTGGGTACCTGGAAGTAAGGAGTTGTCATCAGCTGAGATGGGCAAGTTAATGTGTACAGCAGATTGGGGGGAATTCTTGATCTTTTACCTTCAACATTATCTCCAATCAGTCATAGTACATAATAATAATAAAACCACCAGTGAAACCAAAATAATAAAGGCACTTCACTTAATGCATGTTATGTCCTTTTTTTTTTTTTTGCTAAACACTTTTACTTGAATGACTTATGATGGTTAATATGTTAATATTAGGTTTCAACTTGACTGGATTGAGGGATGCCTGGATGGTTAGTGAAGCATTGCTTCTAGCGGGTGTCTGTGAGGGTGTTTCCAGAGAAGACTGACATGTGAGTCATTGGGCTGAGAGAGGCAGACTTGTCTTCAGTGTGGGCTGCCACCATGCAATCGGCCAGTAGCATGGCTAGAACAAAGCAGGCAGAAGGGGACATTCAATTTGCTTAGTTTCTTTTTTGCATGCTGCTCTCTCTCTCTTTTCTGGAGCACTATGTGTTTTTCTCCTCTTGTTCTTGGACATCAGACTCCAGGATCTTTGACCTTTATACTCTGGGACTTGCACCAGAGGCTTCCCGGGGCTCTCAGGCCTTCAGCTTCAGAACGGGGGTTGCACTGTCAGCTTCTGTGGTTTTGAGGTTTTTGGAGTTGGACTGAGCTATGCTACAAGCTTCCTGGGGAGTGACACTAAAGGCTTCTCTCATTATCTACTTTGCAAAGGCTTATGATGGGACTTCCCTTTGTAATCGTGTGAGCCAATTCTCCCTAATAAATTCCATTCTCTCTCTCACACACACACACACACACACGCACATGCCCCTACACATGCCCTATTGGTTCTGTCCCTCTGGAAAACCCTGACGAATACAGACCTCATTCAATGCCAAAATAAATCACACAGTTTTATTATCTCCATTTTACAGATAAGGAAACTAAGTGCAGAAAGGTAAAGACACTTGCCCAAGGTGACACAGGCATTTTACAGCAAAGCCAGAATATAACACCAAACGTTTCAATTCCGAAGTCTGAAATCTTGATGACTATGACAAATAAATATGCATATACAATTCTCTTACATGTTTCCAAATTCCTTCTGCTGTTGTTTAGGTTCATACTCCTTCATAATTCTCTAACACATATAATATCACAGCTTCATGTCTGATATCCCTTCCTCGAACTTTGCCAGTCACCACTTAACCAGAGAAGAGATCTTTATAAAAATTTCCAAAGAAGTTACATCATTTCTTTGCTTAAATCCTTTAACTCTTTTATATTATCTACAAAATAGAATAAAACCACCTTACGAATTTACACAGACCCTGTGGCTGGCACAGTTGGGTGTTCATATAACAGCCTTACTAACAACACCTTTAATATGGCAACGTGCCCAGGCCCCGGGAACTAAGCTCAACATGGCACCTAAATTAGTATTTACCCCTGACTAGTCTAGGGATGAGCATGTAACCCTGCTCTCTCCAATGAAATAAGAGTAGTGTTGCCAGATAAAATACATAGTGCTCAGTTAATGCCTATTTCCAGATAAATAAAAAACTTCTTTTTAAGTATAACTGTGTCCTGAATATTATACTAAACAGTATTATTGTTTACCTGAAATTCAAATTTAGCTGAACATCTTGTATTTTCATTTGCTAAATTTGGCAGCCCTAAAAAAAGAAAATGAAAAGTCTCCTGGGCGCTTCTGGAAATACTTTGTCTCCCTTACAAAAACAGAGAGCTTAAAAGGGAGGGGCCTTTTCTCCCACTCTCTCCCTCCATATATGGGACATGAATCTCCCACACTCTAATGACACTTGTTGCTATGGCAGTCACCTTGCAACAATTAGGAAAAAGCCAAGAGAATGTCAGAAATTCTAACCCAGTGCCCCAATACTTTTGAGCTATTGAATCAGATCCAGGACTATTTACTCCCAGGCACTGATTAAAAGCCTGTATTTCTTAAGTGGCTTAGGTTAAGTTAACTATTATTTGCCACAAATGGCATCTTAAATGCTGCAGGCAATTTATTTATCTCTTAGTCTCACTTTCACCATCACCAGCTATGGGAATGTGTCTTCCAGTCTTTTCAAATTATTTGTAATCCCTGAACCTATAATGTTCTATCACCAAGACTTTTACAAAAGTCTTCTCCTAATATCTTGATACCTGTGAAAATTTGCCTTTAAAATTATGATCAAAGAGTAATATTTCATTAATGTGTTTATTTATTAATTAACCCAGTACCTCATTCCACACATATTTAGTGAACATGTACAATGTGTATAGCAAATAGTGAATAATATAAATAATTCTATTGCCCTTCAAAAGTTCACAATCTGATGGAGTGCCCAGACCTCCAAGAAATAATTATGCTGGGATTTATTTAAGTTCGACTGTAAAACATGTACAACCAAAAAATATAGGAGGACATAAGAGAATAAATTAGGGTTCATTTAACTTAAAGGGATTAAGAAGGTCAAATAAAGTTTCTCTGAGAAAGGATCATGCACACTAACGTGTTAAGTGAGATCAGGATTTAGCCAAAGACAAAGTAGAAGAAAGAAAATTCCAAAGAGAGGGAATATCACATACAGAGGGTTTGGAGGAGAAGGAGGACATAACTGCTTTGGATGAAAAAGTGAAACCCCATGTGTCAGGAGCCTAAAAATTGAGACATAGTGTTATTTGCAGAATAACATGCCCCCCTTAAAAAGAGTCCATGTTATCATCCCCAGAACCAGTGATTATGTTACCTTCACAGCAAAGGAACATTGCAGATTTGATTAAGTGAAGAATCTTGGGATGGGGAGGTTTTCCTGTATTATCTAGGTGGGCCTAATGTAAGCAGAGGGTCCTTACAAGAGGCGGGAGAAGTTGAACAAGAGAAAGAGATGTGACATTGGAAGCAGAGGTCAGAATGATGTGATTGCTGGCTAAGGGCCACAAGTCAAGGAACATGGGGCCTCTAGAAACTGGGCAAGGCTTTGAAATGAATTGTCTCCTTGAGCCTCCAGGAAGAACACCACCCTGCCAACTTTGATTTGAGCTTCATGAGACGCATTTCATCTCTAGAACTGTAAGATGATAAATTTAACGTGCTAATTTGGTGGTAATTTGTTATAGCAGCAATAGGAAACTAATACACACAGGTATGAGCTGAGGGTAGAGCATGGGAAGAGTAACAAGAATACTCTGTTACTCTTACTTTGGGATGTTGCCTCTATCTCTAGAGCTCAAAGAATCTTTTGCAAGGTTTAAAGCAGGGATGGATGTGATTGGAAGTCTTATTAAAAAGACTGCTCTAGCTTGTGAATATAAAATGGATTAGAGAAGCATACGAGTATATGCTGGGAGACTGTTTCAAAGGCATTAGGGTGGTTGTAATATTATGAGATATATTGTTTTTTGTCCACAGTTCCTGGATCATAACACCCATAGTCTTTGTTACAGTAAACAGAATCTCTCTGACCTTTTCCTGCCCTCTTTTCACTTGCCTAAGGTAGGACCCTAATCTGAGAGGGGGTCATAAAACCCTCATTCCAGAAGTGATCCTTTTCTGGAGGAAGGAATGCCTCACAGAGAGGCCAAGAAGATTCTGTCTGAACAGATAGGCCTTGGAGGTTTAGATCATACCCTTTTTGTCTGATCACTTTTCAACATGGTTGTTCATGCTTTGATCATGTCTATCTAATAAAATCTCCATAAAAGGCCCAAAGGGACAGGGTTTGAGGGTTTCTGGAGAGCTGAACACATGGAGGTCAACAGGAAGATGAACAAGAACTCATCCGAGTAGAGGAAGGGTGGTGCACCCCAACTCCATAGGGTCAGATGCTCCTGTACCCAGGACCCTTCCAGGCCTCACCCTATGTATCTCTTCATCCAACTGTTTATTTGTATCCTTTAAGATACCCTTTGTAATAAATCAGTATATGTATGTAAGTGTTTCCCTGAGTTCTGTGAGCCATGCTAACAAATTAATGGGACTCAAAGAAGGGGTTTCGGGAACCCCATCTTGAAGCTGGTTGCTCAGAAGTTCTGGAGGCCCAGAGTTACAACTGAGATTTACAACTGAGGATGGGGGGCAGTCTTGGGTACTGAGCCCTCAACCTTGGCATCTGATGCTATCTCTAGGTAGATACTATCCAAACTGAATTAGAGGACACCCAGCTGGTATCCATGAAGAATTGAATGCTTGCTTGCTGGTGGGCAAAATCCCCAAATATTTTGGCCACAGAAGTCTTCTGTGTTGACTATTGTTATGGTGTGAGAGCAGAGGAAAACATGGTTTGGGTTTTTCCAAACAGTGGTTCATGCCAGGAGTGATGGTAACTTGGACCAGGTTTGCAGCAGTGGTGATAGAGAGAGATGGTCACAGTTGAAAGCTATTTTAGGACTATACTTAGGTTAATATGAAGACTGAATATGGGGAGGAATAGAGAAAGGGTGCTATCTTTGGCTCCCAGTTTTCTGGCTTAAGAAAATAGGTGGATGGAAGTACCATTTATAGAAAGAGAGAAAGCTGCTCAGAGCAAGGTCTGGCCTAGAGTCTTAGCGGAGATCATGAGATGAACTCTCTTACTTTTGATAGAACTGTGAGATAGTCTAGGGAAAAATGTTCAGTGGATACCTAGATAAATGGGTCTGGACTTTAGAGGATCAATCAAGTCTGAAGACACCCATTTGGTATATCTTGGCAAATGGATGGCATTTGAGACCATGCAAGTGGATGACAACACCTTAGGAGAGAGTATAGAGTTAGAAGAGAAAAATACAAAAATTGAGAACATCAACATTTAAATTTGTGTAGAACAGGCCTGGGTATACAATAGCCCATGGGTCAAATCCATGCTGCTTCCTGGTTTATAAATAAAGTTTTATTGGAAGACAGGAAGGTTCATTCATTTACATATTGTCTATGGCTTCTTTGGCCCCGTGATGGAAGAATTGAGTAGTTCCAATAAAGACCCTATAGTCCACAGAGACTAAAATATTTACTATCTGACCCTTTACAAGAAAATTTTCTGACCACTGATGTAGATGAGGAGTAAATTAAGAGAATTTAGGAATGCTCAGATGATAAAATAAAATCCCCTTTGCTAACCCCTATTTTGTTGGTCTCTACTTTCAAATTAATTGTTCCCCATTCTTCTGTTCTCAAAGTGCTTTTCAGATATCGACATTATTTGTCACTTTATTCTAACTATCCTGTTGTTTGTGTCCTTTCAATAGATGGTGAACTTCTTGGAGCAGAGACTGCATCTTGTTTATATGTGCATCCATAGGGCTTAATGGGACCCACAGCACATGGTAGCTGCTTTACTTATTGAGTTATGTCACAGAGAAAGTTTGCTCAGTCAGTCCATCATTTATTCAAGGATTTTTGGAAGGCCAAGAAGAGCATGCTTTTCTTGACTAATGACAAAAGAGAATTTAGTAGGGCTCGTGTCCAGTGCTGGTAAAATAAGATAATGTGTTCAGCTAACTATTCAGAGGTATTTTTTAACTCATAAAAAAAGAAAAATTACACAAATATCCTCATTATTATGTGTGTTTGTTTTTCTCTCTACCTTCTGGTCAGTTGGTGAAGAATTCAGACTTTTGGGAAACTTTCAAACCCCAAAGAGAGGATTTGGGCATTTTTCCCAGGGAAACAATTTTTGGAGAAAATAATGACTTTTTAAGGTGAAAAATCATACAGAGGTAGAACAATATTTTGAATGCTGTACTTAGAAATAATATATTTAACAGGAATGTGTGAAGCTAACACTCAAAATATAGCCATGTGTGAATTGGGATTAGGTAGAAGTAACTTGTCCTTTATAAAATTTGAAATGATACACAGATTTGTTTTATACAGGTACAGCTACTTAAAGTCAACATATGACAAATATTTTTGAAAATTACTCACTTTCCATATTTTTTCTCCCCATTAAAAATAAAAACAAAAACTTTCATCTTAGAGTTTGCATAGTGAGCTCTCTACTGCCTTAAGAGTAAGATTAGATGTGTTACACTTGAAATTGCATGCAACTTTTCAAAAACATGGCTGTTGCAAATAGGACGGTCCAGTTATACTGGATATCTCTGGATATAAGAAATATCTCCCTGACAAAAAACATTTCTTTTGGTAAACTATTTCTCCAGGACTGAATTTATGTTAGTCCCTCAGAACCCCTTCACTAAGTATCAACTCTGGATTAAGTTGTCTTTCCAAAAGTTCCCTAACCACCTCCCCATGCTCCCACAGCATCCTGTGCTTTGCTTATCATTGTGTTTCCATCAAACTAAATTGTCTGAAACTCTCTTGATATTAGTTATTTCCATTTACATGCAACTGTCCCATAACAACTTCAAGTCCTCACTGGCATGCAACAGTAAATGTTTATTAACTTCACAATATTATACAGGGTTTACCTAATCTGTGCTGAGCCCACTTATGCATTTGTGGTCAGCTGCAGGTGAACTAGGAGGCTATGCTCTTCCTGGTTGGGGGATGACTGGCTGTCAGCGGATCTAGAATGGCCTGTGCCCAAATGACTGTGATAACTCAATTGTGTTCCATATATTTCCAACATAAGTAGGCAATCCTAGGCATGTCCTTGTGTCCATGGCAAAAGAATGAAAAAGCCTAAGCCCAATCAGGCAAGCTCTTTTCAAGTTCCCACTTGCATGAATTCTTAAGGACTCATTGGCCAAAGCTAATCACATGGCTGGACCCAGAGTCAAGGATAGGGCAATCCCCACCTCTGAACTTGGGGAGAAAGTACAGGGTCATATGGTAAACAGCATAAATGCAGAGAGGGGTGAATAATTATTGCTATCAGTTCAATCAACTGCCACATTCCACTAATAATGAAACCTTCAAGGGCAGAGAATGTATTTAAGCATAGGCTTTGGAGCAAAACCACCTGGGTTCCAATCTCACGTCTCTTACTTAAGTGTTGTGCAACTTTGGGTTAGTCACTCTACTCCTCTGTATCTTGGTTATCTCATTTATAAAATGAAGATAATGATATTATATAACACATAGATTTTCTGTAAGGATGAAATGAGTTATATGTAAAAATGCTCAAAATATTGCGTGGCACAGAGAAAATGCTTAATACATTCAGTTACTTAGAAGTAGCAGTATTTAGGCTTAGAGCTGAGGATCAAGAATTACATTTCAAATGAAATTATGGTTTGTTACATTGGAAGAGTTGGATTGTGTATCTGGATAAAGCTGATACCAAAAATTCTAATTTTACCAAATCCCAATTTTAATAGTGAAGCATAATAAAAGATTAAATCCTGCTCATAGAACCATCCTGGGCAGGTGCTTCTGATTCAGAGCATCTTTCCTCTGTGCACCTAACTTAGAGTATAACCTAAATAAATGCTTGGTGAAAATTGATTCCAGAGTCTACAAGAGGTAGTATTTCCATTTAACATCTACATAGTATTGCAGACATTGGTGGTATAGTGGATGCTGTAACGGAGCACCCCCCTTCCTCATTCAGGAATAAAGAACTTTACACAATGACTGCTAGCAGAACTTCCAGCAGACAACCCTAAACTGTCAGCTCTCCCTGGGGACTGTCTGACCTGAAGAGAGCTACTTGCCCAAGGTCACACTCTCTCTGGGGTGACCAGCATCCAATGACTGAGTGAAACAGGAGTGTAAAGACCTGGCCCTTTTACTCCAACCTGGGACAGGTCTGCAATGTTGTCCCTTCTGCAAAACTCCTCGCAGGGCTTGCTGAGTCATCCATCGAGACTGCATCATACCTTGACCTCTCTCTCCTTAACTCCACTTCTTTCCTTTACCTTCCACAGGTGTTGACTTCAAGAGGACTCTCTAATAACCTTCCTGCATGCAAATCTCCATCTCAGAATCAGCTTCCAGGAGAACTCCATCTATGACAGGTTATAAGAAAACTAAGTGAACCATTTAGAATGAAATTCTGTGATCTTCCAACAATAAGTTTTAAGCAAAAGCATATTTTTAAATGTGCAATATTCACTTCATTATTGAAAAAAAATTTGCTTGCAAGAGCTTTTCTATATTATACTTTTTTTCTAAGGTTTGATCCTGGTTCCTTTTTCTGTAGCAGCCATTATTATTATTATTTTGCTTTTATTTTTAAATTTTTAATTTTATGAATACATAAAAGTTATACATGTGTAAGGGGTATACTCAATAGTTTGATACAAGCATACAATGTGTAATGACCAAATCAAGGTAATTGGGATATCTATCCCTTCAAACACTTATCTTTTCTTCATATTAGAAACATTCTAATTCCATTCTTCTAGTAATTTTGAAACACACAATAAATTATTGTTAACTATAATTACCCTATTGTGCTTCCAAACACTAGATCTTATTTCTCCTCATGACAATTCGTGAAGAACACCTTGCAACTTTTCCAATACACTTTAAATTGACAATAGTTAGGAAGATGGTCTTTTTTATCTCTGAAACCACACTGCATTTTACAGAGCCTGGCACATAGTGGATACTTGCTGAATAAATTGGTGACTGACTATATTAATGAACTAATGGACAAATGAATATAGGATTCTAACTCATAAAATATTTTTTGCCCTGAATAATTTTTTGAAGTATAAAATTATGTACAGACACTGAAATCAAAATCCTAAAACAATGACAGTCTAGAGGCTACCTTGCCCCCAAGAAATCCTCAGCTATTGAATAATAGCACAATTTGAGAAAAGGAACGTCAAAAAAGGGTTGGATAGAACCATCCTGGCAGCAATTCTGGACTTATGAAAGCAAGATCACATAATAAACAAGCACTTAAGCAAGCAATTATGCCAAATCGCAAAAGGCATCTTTGACGCACTACTTGAGAGTGCTATTTCATGTTGACCTTTGCGTTGGAAGATGTGGCTGCCTGAAGCTGTGCATTTAAAGATTATGAATGTTAAGTGGAAAGGCCAGTGAGACAGTAAGCGGTTCCTGCTGGGCCTATCTGTGCATTTCCACTGCTGGCCACTGTTACCTGAGATTGTATTGAGATAGCCACTTGCACTGTGTGGCTTCCAGAAATCCTGGCGTACATCAGCCACGTTCTTCACACCCACACTTCCTCCACCATGAAATTAATGTCATAGTTTGAAACCACTAAGTCAACCAATCCTTTCCATGAATTAAAGTCTTTAGGGTCCTCATCATCTGCAGGATAAATTTGAAACTTCTTAGTGTGTTATAAGAGATGCATTGTAATTTGACCCATTTTATTAGTTTTGTCACCTTCCACCTCAACTCCTCCCATAGTAAGCTCCAATGATACCAAATCTCCTACATTTTTTATTTGTCCCCACTTGGCCAGCATTCCTTCCTCTTCCTTCTAGTAAAAACCTATTTTTCTTATAGGGAGTTGAACCACTCATTCTCCATTTTATGTGGTGTCTTAGAGATTGTCAACTGCGACATCCTGCCTGCCCCAACACCACAGTGAGTGTATGATCTAGGCAGACCACAGGGTTTGATGTGAGGTGGGCACAGGAGGGCCAGTCGAAGTCATCTGTGAAAACTGGTGCATGGTTGTTGAGAAGCAGAATCTTTATTCTTCCTAGCTTGTCAACCATTCGAATGTTGGCGTAGAAGTACAAACCATGATTTCCACCATGTGAAGTGATTCTGCTTGAGAATAAAGTCAAAATACTGAGAGAAGAGCTAAGAAAAAAGGTGAGGAAGGGAAGGGGGAGAGAAAGTGAGAGAGAAAGAGAGAGAGACACAGAGAGAGAGACGGTGAGAGACACAGAGAGAGAGATGCAGAGAGACAGAGAGAGATGGAGAGAGAGAGACACAGAGAGAGAGATGCAGAGAGACAGAGACAGAGAGAGAGACACACACAGAGAGAGACACAGAAGGAGAGACACAGAGAGAGACACACACACAGAGTGAGAGAGACACACACACAGAGAGAGACACAGAAGGAGAGACACAGAGAGAGACACACACACAGAGTGAGAGAGAGACACGAGAGAGAGGGGGGGAGGGGATCCCTGACAACATTGCATGAGCCCCTGGATTTCATCATACCTGAAGTTAGATTCTCCCTCAGATGTCCTTTAATGTAATGCAGTAGGTCACCTTGTAAGATTAACCTGTTTAAGCATTGTTTCTGCCACTGGAGACTGAATGAGGCCTAATGTATTCTGTAATATTTATATCTCAGAGAAATTATATAATCTACTTGCTCTGCTTGAAATGCTTTCCAGTCTTTGACTATTTGGTAAACTTCTATTCATTCTTTAAAACCCAAATTAAATGTCAACATGTCTGAGAAAACCTTTTCTTTCCCTTCTTGCCCTTTATCCAAGCTGGGAATTTATCATTCCTTTCTTAGGGCTACGTCTGTCTTACGGTTACTGTTTTGCTGGCTACATTAGTTGGTGATATATTTACTTATGGGTTAGTTTATCCCTCTTCTTTGGAAGAGCTCTGCAAGTAAAGGTTGTGACAGTCTCCCATCCTGTCCTTTTTATTCCTACATAGGGCTGAAAGTATTCATTAAAGGCTCACTGATTTGAAATTTGGATTCTATGAAACCATGCACTCATATATATTTTATCAGTTGCCTAATATGTGCAAGGCTACTTGCTAAGCATCGTACATACATCATGAAGACAACTTTTTTGACATGAATACTACTATTTTACCCATTTAAAAAATAACGATACTGATGTCTAGAAGGGTTAAACAATATATCTAAAGTCACACAGATAGAAGATGGTAGAATCAGGATTCAAACTCAAACTGTCTGATGCCAGATCCTGGCACTTAATAGTTGTGCTAGTATACATTTTGTATGAACAGGATCTCTCAAGATTTAGCAAGAGCAACAAGCACACAGGCAATCTACCTCAATAGCACTAAGTGGCACATGCTTTGCTGGCCCAGGAGAGGGAGCAACTCTCTGTTAGTGTTTGTGGGGGAATATTAATTTTCTATTGCATTGTAATAGGTTATCACAAATGTAGCAGCTTAAATCAACATGTTTATTATTTTACTATAGGTCAGAGGTCTAGGCAGATTGCAACTGGGTTCTCTGCTCAAGTCTCACTCTCAAGATGTTAGCTGGGCTGCATTCTCTCTGGAGCCTCTAAACAAGAACCTGCTTCCAGTTCATTCAGTCGTTGGCGGAATCCAGTTCCTTATAGCTATAGAACGGAGGTCCAAGTCTTCTTGCTAACTTTTGGCTGAGGGTCACTATTCTCTCCAAGAGGTCACTCATATGTCTCTACCACACAAATCCTTAAATTTCAAATATCTTTTTATTCTAGGAAGAAAAGGCTCACCTGTAGGTGAAGCTTACCAAGGATAATCTCCTTCTTTTGAAGCTAACTGATCTGGGACCTTAATGGCATCTGCAAAATTCTTTGACAGCAGCACCTAGATTAGTGCTTGATTAAATAACTCTGAGAAAGAGTGTGTACATGAAAAAACAAGAATCTCAAAGACTATCCTAAATTCTTCCCACATGGGGGTAATACACCCATCTTATGAGAATAAGATTTGTACTTTCCTATCGAAATCTTTCTACTGTGGCATCTGTTCTGTGCCCCATGAGTCCTCAAATACGACTGACGGGATCTACATTTTCTCTTAGTGATGGATGGGCAGTCCGCATGCTACAAATGCAAATCCTGCTGTGCCGTCAGACTCCGCCATCAGACTATACTAGAAATCAGTCTTCCTTCTGAGTGGTAGACAGAAGTACCTAAAGAAGTGACCTGATTGTGATGATCTGAAAAACAGTCCACAAATGCAATAAGCGAAGGAAATGTGGGTGTCTAGTCTTGAGAAGAAAGGCTGTCTGGAGTCATTAGGAGACATCACAGAAAAGTGGAAAGATAAGACCACTGACCCCGGAAGCTGTTATTTCCTCACAACTATGTTCTGTTAGCACATGGTCTTCCCACAAGAAGGAGAACCCTTCCTAGAGTCATCAAAATAAAATAGAAACTGCAAAATTGTGTTGTATCACCTTTATTGCCATTCATCCTAGCATAGCTCTGAGAGTGAGTTTTACTCTGCACAGAGAACACCTCTACTGTGTTTCTATTCCTCCTTTTCACAAGGAACAAGTCTTTCCCAATCCACTATGATACTCCGCAGTTTATTTCCCGTGACATTAATAGGTAGAATGGATAAAATTCGGAAGTTTGTAAATATGAATTAATTAAGTTAATCTCTTTGAACTATTATATTGATTTCAGAAGAAAACTTACTTTTCAGCTTTTCCACTATTTTTATGTATTCCTTTGGTCATCCTCTCATTTATATAGCTTTGTAGACGTATACTACTTTGCTCCCTTTACACAGCCTCCATGAATTTTCTGCCTTCTACTTAATACAAATAGTAAGCAACTTCAAAAATATACTGAAAACAACTTTATTTGGACTAGAATTGCCAATAAAAAATGCAGATCATATGCAGCAGCATGGAAGAAAATGCCCATAGAGAAATTTTCAAGAAGAAAGTGAAAAAAATGAAAAAGTTGCTTCTCTCCAACATGGTAAGAATTCTAATTTAATGTGTATCCCTAGATCAGATCCTCTTGGCATCACATGCTCATTTGATCATACATATGTTCAATCAATGTGAAGACATAGATGAATGAAAAGTAAGTTCATTTAATTTCAGAAGATCAAAAGGATAGATGTTTGGAAGCAATAGTATGATTCTACCTTGAACTACTTACAGTTTCATGAAGGAGCTACATACAGGTTTTTGTTTGTTTGTTTGTTTGTTTTTAATATACAAGGTGGAGGAAGAGAAACATCCTCTCTGGCCAGACTTGGGTCCCACCCAAGAAATTGCACCACAGGTTGGTATCTAAACTTTCTGGGGAAAGAATGAATGTTTAACATGAATGTCTAATTTTTAGTTCCCCTGTAAGCAGAGGCCAAGGCTGCAAGAAGTTTCAAGTGTAAGTTGTTGATGCAGGAGTTGAAGACACAAGAAATGGAAGAGGAAGCAGCCTTTCGGGTGCGCTATAAGATAGCTTTGCTGTGGGCAACTAACTATAATTTAATCACACTTCATAAACTCTGGAAGTGTGTGTAGAGCACAACTCAGTTATCCTACTTGAAGATCAAAAAAACTGGGGTATTTTTTTGCACCAGTTCCCATCTGTTTATGGTTGGGGGCTGCCTCATGGGGTAGGAAGTGATAATTCCCCATATGTTCCAGAAGCCAGAAGTAACTCTCAGGAAAAAAATGCAAAGGCTTGCATTTGGAAGTCAGGCAGGTTTTCTTGCTGAAGTGGTCAGGGCACTGTAATGTGGGCAGGGCACCAAAAGCAAGAAGAGCCAGAGACTGAGTTTAATCCAATATCTTTTTAAATTTATAAAAATATTTAGGTGCTGGGAAAACATGTCCAAATTGTAAGTAGTAGTTGTATATCCACCAGCTCAGAGTCAAGACAGAAAGGGAGAGAAGTATAACTCCTATCTAAGCACCAGATAGGAATATCAACAGTGTTTGTCTATGCTCTCTTTTTGAAGGGGCATATAACAGCTGAACAATTATAACTGACATAGAACAAAAAAAGAAAAAGAAAAGGTAAATGGGACCATGCTGCACTTTCATCTCTTATTAAGTATTCAAAAACTAGGATGGTGGCTCCACATTGTCAGGGATGCACATTCTGTCTATTGTGTGGTTCTACCATCAGTTGCTATCAATTTTCAGGTAGCTTTAGGGTTCAGCATGGATGCCGGAGCCCCTGCCATTAATACCATGTTTTATCCAACATGAACGTGCAAAGGACAAAGGATAGGATCTCTCTCTTTCAGTCTATGTTGCAGAAGGTGCTTTTGCCACAACCACGTACATTTCATTGACCACAACTTAGTCACGGAGTCATATCTAGCTGAAAGGAGGCTAATAAATGTAGTCTGTATTCCCAACTAAAATTTGTGTGCTCTATCCCTAAGGTAGAAGGGAACAATGGAGACTGTGCAACAGACTCAGCATGCAACACTCAACAATAAGAAAACAAACAACTTGGTAATAAATGGGTAAATGGTGTAAACAGATACTTCACCAAGCAAGGCATGTGGAAGGCAAACAAGTACATGAAAATATGTCCAACATAATTAGCCATAAGGGAAATGCAAATTAAAACCAATTTAAAAACAATGAGGTTCCACTAAAACTTATTAGAATGGCAAAACAAAACAAAAAGAAATAAAAACCTGACAATACCAAATGGTGGCAAGGATGTGGCTCAATTAGAACTCTCACACACTGCTGATACAGATGTAAAATGGAACTACTTTGAAAGCTAGTTTGGCAGTTTCTCCTAAAGTTAAACATACGCTTTCTTGCAACCCAGTAATTACACTCCTAGGTGGAATCTAAATGAAATTAAAACTTAAGTTTATATAAAAACTTGAACATGAATGTTTATTCATAATCATCCAAAGCTGGAAACAAACCAAATGTCACTCATCTGGAGAATGGATTAAAAAGAAAAAAAAATCCTTGGTGACACAACCATGCAATGGAATAAAAAGAAAGAAATTAGTAATAGATGCAACGAAGTAGGTAAAACTCAAATTAACTACACAAGATGAAAGAAGCAAGCCTCAAAATGCTACAGTGTATGATTTGTATTATAGGACATTGTGAAAATGACAAAACTATAGTGATGGAGACTGGATCCATCATTGCCAGGAGCTGCGCAATTGGGAGGGTTTAACAAAAACAGGGGAATGAGGGGTGTGTGTGTGTGTGTGTGTGTGTGTGTGATTGAACTACTCTATACCTTGATCTTACTAGTGATTGTATGACTATACATGCTTGACAAAACTCAGAGAACTGTAAACTATACCGGCTAAATTTTACCGTATGTACTTTATACAGTAAGTTAAAAAATTTAAATTAAGATAAAAACAAAGTCAGCTCTGAGGCAAATGTTAGATGAAAAATGTCACAATGACATCCAAAATCTCTTTACTGCTTACATACAACATGCCAAAATTAGATTAAGGGTACTCTGACCCAGTAAAGTTTTCTATTAAATAAAAATAATTCAAGGCAATAATCAGATTAAGAATATAGTTTCCCTACAGAAACTATAGCATCAATGATGGTGGGGAGGAGGAGGGGGGGGGAGACAAAGAGAGAGAGAGAGAAATCACACTGGTGAGAAATCAATGAAATATGACAGAATCAATAATTTTTCCTTTAAAATAACAATACAGTAATGGTAACTGGAATTTAGAATTGACTGGAATCAATCAAATACATAACTAGCCCACTACTTTTTACAAGGAACTTGTAATGTGAAGGTTCATTAAATCTAGACTAAAAATTATTGTAAAAAATATTTTTAAGCCTCAAAAATTCTTTGAGCAAGAAGTAAATAGAAAAGAAAATAGTGCATTTCAAGGGTGTGTGTGTTCCCTAACACTCTCTTCAAACATAGACAAGGAGGGTAATGAGAGGCAAAGACACACCAAAAAGATGGAGCATAGGACCATGGGGAACCACAGATGAAGGAGATCTTTCCCAGGGCACAATCAAAATCTGAGAAACAGGTATGTACCCAGAGTAGAGGGAACACACACACAGAGTAGAGGGAACACACACACAGAGTAGAGGGAACACACTGGCCTGTGGTATGTAAGAATTTCTAAGGACCAGTGATTAGAGTGTGTCTCCCATTTTTATATTTTCAAATGGGAGTATTTACCATGTTTTTTTGGGATGGTTAATTTTATGTGTCAACTTGACTGGGCTAAAGGATGCCCAGATAGCTGGCAAAACATTTCTGGGTGTGTCTGTGATGGTGTTTCCGGAAGAAATTAGCATTTGAATCAGTAAACTGATTAAGAAGATCACCCTCATCACCCTTGCCAATGGCCAATGTGGGTGGGCGTCATCTGATCTATTGAGGGTCTGAATAGGAAAAAAGGTGGCGTAAGGGCACATTTGTTTCCTGTTTGACCTCTAACATCTATATTCTCCTGCCCTCAGACATCAGCGTTCATTCTCAGGCCTTCAGACTCGGACTAAATTATACCACCGGCTTTTTTGGTTCTCCAGTTTGCAGATGGCAGATCAAGGAACTTCTCAGCATCCATAATTATGCAAACCAATTCCCATTGTTTACACACACACACACACACACACACAGAGATGACCCTCAACCTATGATGGGTCAACTTATGATTTTTCAACTTCACTGTAGTGAGAAAGCAATACCTATTTAGTAGAAATTGTACTTTGAGTTCCCATAAAAGTCTGTTCTTCACTTTCAGTACAGTATTAAATAACATTTTATTATATTATATGATAGGCTTTGTGTTCAATTATTTTGCCCAACTGTAGGCTAATGTAGGTGTTCTGAGCATGTTTAAAGTAAGCTAGGCTAAGTGTATTAAATGCATTTTCAATTATGATATTTTTAACTTACGGTGGGTTTATTGGGATGTTACCACATGGTAAGTTGAGGAACATCTATCTATCTTTCTGTCTATCTACCTATCTATAACTCCCATTGGTTCTGTTTCTATGGAGAACCATCACTTACACATTATTTTTTCTCTGTTATATGCTAGGTGTCTGGAAGTGATAACTAGGCTTTTTGTTCATAGTTTTCTAGACCAAGTGGAAAAAGTGTGGATTTAATGTAGTAACTATTGTGTATTACCTAGAGATCCCAGATATCATGCATGATGAACTTATTGGCTCAATCTTAGGCTTTGAGTTACCTCCTTTGGGAAAGGTATGACTATGCTCTATATATGCGAAGAAGAGAGTAAAGGAATGTTTGACCAGAACAGCAATCTGTGGCACAGATGTAATCCTAAATACACATTTTCCAGCCTCTTTGCAGTTAGACAGGATCATGTGACTACATCTGGTAAGTGGGCAGTGGACATTAGTGAGAATATCAATTCTTTTTTTTTTTTTTTTGAGACAGAGTCTTGCTCTGTCACTTGGGATAGAGTGCAGTGTCATCATTATAGCTCACTGCAACCTCAAACTCCTGGGCTAAAGGGATTCTCCTGCCTCAGCCTTCATAGTAGCTGCGACTGGAGGCACTTGCCACTACACCTGGCTAATTTTTCTATTTTTTGTACAGACACGGTTTCACTCTTGCTCAGGCTGGTCTAGAACTCCTGAGCTCAAGCAATCCTCCTGCCTTGGTCTCCCAGAGTGCTAAGATTACAGGCATGAGCCACTGCGCCCGGCCATGAATATCAATTCTTGTTGAAAGCAACTATAGATGTATAGTCGTTTCTTCCTCTGTCAGGAAGACCCAGATGTTCTTGCTTTCCAGTTGACATGATTAGAAGATAGAGGAGCATTTATTAGCCTGGTTCCTAAGTGAATAGAGCATAACCACCAATATGAGCATGTAATGGACATGTAATGTAATAAAAATAAACTTTAGTTTATAGGCTACAAAACAATATATATCTGTTCTAACTAAAACATCTTGCAATCATAAATACTATTATGTTTCAAAGGTGCATAATATTTGGAAATGAATTACATGTTTCCTGAAAGTGCAGCTAGACAGAAGAATTATTCTATCTGGAGAGATGTATTTTATTTAAAAGATTTCTTGTATGCATGACATCTTTACTTTAAGATAATTGAGTTGATTATCTCAGCATGTTTTTTGTGATCATACTCATGTCCCCTTCACTACAAAAAACATTCTTATTACAGCCCACTGTGTCATTTCTGTTTCCTGAACATCTTTGAATTTTCTTCCCTAGCACTCATGTTGCTGCTTAATCACATAACATGATCTAAAGTTTATCTATATTTTGAATATAGGCATGGTTTGTCTTTGTCCTAATGAAATTGTAAACTCTTTGAAGGGAGAATTTTTTATGACATAGTAATTTGTTCCAACTGAATCACATAGAATTACAGTGCCAACAATTATATGGATGTGGTGCTGTGTTGCTCTACCACAGTGAAATAAAGGATGGCTCTTCAAAAATATATTCAATAAAGATTTACTGGGCACTTACAATTTCTATTCTTTATTTGGGGTAGTGTTCAAGCTGCCTATAGCTGATGAGCTCTTTCCTAAGTACATATGGCTTTAACTGTTAAATCTGAGATATATTTGCACCAATCAATGTTCTGAAAAAGAAAAAACAATTCACCCTTGAGAAATCCCAATGCTTATCATAGCAGACCTTTGGCTTGATTTAATGTATTCAAGAATACAAAATTCTCATCTGCTGTGTAAATATGCTAAGAATCCATGAGGTTTTGCCACTCATAATTTGAGTTGATTAATCTCTTGAGCACTGAGAAAACAGACTGAATTTCCTCTAAGAATATAAAGGCATAAGGTGAGAATATAAATTAAAAAGACAGCCAGTCAAAGGGACCATATTTACTTACAAAACCCAAAAGAAGATAGATAAAATAAACTATCGTTAGTTGTGCATTTATTATGTGTGAAAAGCTGTGCTGACAGCATCACGATCATTTATTTCTCAAAAAAAATCTTGCAAGGGTGTGATTATTGTTACTTTTAAAACAACTAAGGAAAATTTGCCTACAATACAATATACCCCATCAGATTTTGGACCTTCATAGTCATGTGAAGCAATTCTTCAAATCTACTTATCTATCTACCTTTCCATCCATTCTGTTGTTTCTGTTTCTCCAAAGAACCCTGACTAGTTCAGATTTTGGTATTGAGAAGTAGGATAATAACTACTTAAATATACGGAAGTGGCTTTGGAACTGGTTAATGGGTCTAGGGTGAAAGAATTTTGAGATATATGCTAGAAAAAAGCCTACATTGTCTTCAAGAGGTTGTCAATAGGAATAATAATGTTAAAGGTAATTCCAGTGAAGTCTCAGATGGAAATGAAGAAAATGTATTGAAAACAGAATTAAAAGTGATCCTTGTTATAAAGTGACAAAGAAGTTGGCCAAATTGTTTTCTAGTATTTTGTGGAAAATAGAAATTGTGAAAAACTTGGATATTTAGCTGAGCAAATTTCTAAGCAAAGTGCTGAAGACACGACCTGGTTACTCTTTGTTGCTTATAGCAGAACGTAAGAGGAATGAGACAAAATGAAAAATAAATTATTAAGCAGAAAGGAGCCAAAATTTGAATATTTGGAAAATATCTATATGGCAAAAAAGTAGAAATGTGTTCTGGGTAGAACACCAAGGGTGTTCCTGGACAATCACACTACGAAGTGATTACAGGTGTTACTCATAGGTCTAATCAGCTATCTCAGCAGAAGCCAAGGACAGAGATGGAATTACACCAGCAGAAACACTGCCCGCTTGGACTAATGAGGGCAGAGATGGGAAAAAATAAAGCAAGGCTGTAGAGCTTGTGGGATTTTACAGAACAGGACCATAGAACCACCCAGCCACAAACATATATTATCCTTTAAGAAAAGAGAAAAACATATGGTAATTCTAGTTTTGGTTTTTTGAGGAACCGTCATACTATTTTGCAAAATGGCTACACAAATTTACATTCCTGCCTACGGTGTGTTCAAGGGTTCCCTTTTCTCTAACAACCTCCTAACCAACACTTGTCATCATTTGTCTTTTTGATGATAAAATAACTATTCTAACAGGTGTAAAGTGTTGTCTTATTGTGGTTTTAATTTGCATTTCCCTGATGATTAAAGATGTTGAACCTTTTTTTAAAATATCCGTTGTCCATTTGTATCTCTTCTTTTTTTAAAAGCTGACAGATAAAATTGTATGTATTTTTCATGTACAACATTGAATATATGTATTCAATGTCTAGCTGCCCTGAAGGGGAAAAAATTAAAGAGTGTATGTGTGTGTATGTGTGTATATATAGTAGGATGGTGGTTACCAAAGGAGTCTGCGGTGGTTGAGGGCTGTGTGGGAGATAGTGGTCATATATTTTCTTTTGAAAAATGTCTGTTCAGATCCTTTGCCAAGTTTTTAATTGATTTTTTTTTGCTATTGCATTATTTGAGTTTCTTATTTTTTTGCATTTTAATTTGTTTTATATTTTTTTTAATTTCAAAAAATTTATGGGGTACAAGTGTTTCTTGTTTCATGGATGAATTATATCATGCTGAAGTTTCTTATATATTTTGGGTATTAGCCTCTTAACAAATGCATGGTTTGCAAATATTTCCTTCCAATTTGTGGGTTGTTTCTTCACTCTGTTAATGTTTTCCTTTGTGGTGCAGAAGGTTTTTAATTTGATGAAATTGCATTTGTCCATTTTTGATTTTGTTGCCTGTGCTTTTGGAGTCCTATCCAAGAAATGGCATAGAAAGACAAATGCGGTATGATCTTACTTACACGTGGGATCTAAAAATGTCAATCTCAGAAGCAGAGAGGAGAAAGGTGCTTACCAGAGGCTGAGGTGGAGGCATAGGCATGGGGAGAGGGGAAATGTTGATCAATGGGTACAAAATTTCCTTTAGACTGTAGAAATAAGTTTTTGTGATCTATTTCACAGCATGGTGGCCACAGTTACTAATAATGTATTGTATATTCCAAAATTTCTAAAATAATGGATTTTTAACATTCTCACCACAATAAAAGGATAAGTTGGTGAGGTGATAGATGTGTAAACTAGCTGAAATGAATCTTTCCACAATGTATACATAGATCAAAGCATCACACTGTACCCCTAAACATACACAATTATTATTCATCAATTACAAATTTTTTAAAAAGTGAAAAAGGAAGTATGATCCCAAAGGTGGTGCTGTCTTCTCCTGAGTCAGAGGATGGGGCTACCTTGGTTTCTACAGGGTAGGCTGCCCACAACTAGGAACATGGTACAGAGCTTCTGCCAAGGGGACAAGGTTGTCACACAGGGAGAAGGGTCAACATTGTCACATCTGTGAACCTGGAAGGTGAGGGTGCCATCCTGGTGGACCGAAAGGACAAAACATCAAATAAAATAGGATTATTTTCAATGCTTAAATGATTTCTTTGTGATTTTTCCCTTTTAGAATGAGAATACCTATTCAATGCAAGTCCCTCCATTGTATTTTGGATGCAGATAAGTGGACTGACTTACAGGTTCCCAGGTGGAGAGGACTTTTGCCTCCCTCAGGACGAGTTAACCCAGAGTCTCATCTACACTTGATTTAGATATTCAGATGAGATTTGGAATTTAGGGTTGCTGCAATTGGTTAAGACTTTTGAACTATTGGGATCAAGGTGAATACATTTTGCATGTGAGAAGGACAGGAGCGTAGGGGGTCCACAGGGTGGAACGTTATGGTATGAATTGTGTTCTTCCCAAATTCATATGCTGAAGTCCCAATCCCCACTACCTAGGAATGTAACTGTATTTAGAGATAAGGTCTTTCAGGAGGTGATTAAATCAAAATAAGGCCATTTACATGGGGCTCTAATTCAACATGCCAGATATCCTTATAAGAAGAGGAAGAGAGACCAGGGATGTGTGCAAGCAGAGGAAAGGACACAAGAAAGTAGCCTTCTGCAAGCCAAGGAGAAACCAAACTTGCTCCTGCCCAAACCTTGATTTTCAGCTTCTAGCCTCCAGAACTGTGAGAAAATGAATTTCTGTTGTTTAAGCCCCCATTCTGTGATATTTTTTCATGGCAGCCCTAGCAAACTAATACAGTACTATCACTGTTATTTCCAAATCAACTTAACTAAGGGAATTTGCATACAATACAATGTACCCATTATAACCACATAGGTCTATGAGTGTTTCCAAATACATGCACCCATGAAACCTCTAGTACAATTAGATAAGAAAACATTTCCGTCACTCAAAAAACTGTCCCTCTGCCTGTTTACAGTCAATCCCCTCCCCAAAGCAAGCCCCAGGCAACCACTGATCTGCTTTTTGTCACTAGAGTTTATTTTATCTGTTCTAAAATTTAATATAAATGGAATAATATGATATATTAACCAGACACTCTTTAATATCTGATTTCTTTCACTCAGCAGGCAGTTGTGTAGATTACCCTTTGTTCCTTATTGTTTCCATTGTTCATTCTTTGGTTTTGTTTTCCCCCTATATGTTTGTCAAACTCAACTATTGAAAAACATTTGTGTTACCTCCAGTTTTTGGCCTTTGTGACTAAAGAGGCTACAAGCATTTGTGTACATGCTTTTGTATTAGCACGTGTTTTCTTTTTCTTTTTTTTTTGGATAATAAATTGCTGGGCTTTATGGTATAGGCATGTTTAGTTTTATAAGTAAGATACTGTTATACTCTTCTCCAAAATGGTTGTACCATTTTAAGTTTCCATCAGTAATGCATGACGAGTGCTAAAAATGTTGCACATCCTGAACAACATATGTTATTCTAAGTCTTTTAAAATTTTAGCCATTCTAGCAATTTTTTCATGGTGACTCTTTGTGGTTTGAATTTGCATTTCCTCAATGATTAATGATGTTAAATATCCTGTTATATGTTTGTTAGCTTTACATATTCTTCTTTTGTGAAGTGTCTATATTCAATTCATTTGCCCGTTTTAAAGGTTGGTTTGTTTGATTTTTCTTACTGAGTTGCATGAGTTCTTTATATTTTCTGAATATAAGTCCTTTTTCAGATAACAGTCATACAAATGTATTTTCTAATTGTGTGGCTTGACTTTCTAATTTTTTAAATTGGGATTTGTCAGAGTAAAAATGTTTAATTTTGTTAAAGACTAATTTATCAATTTTTGTTTTAATTTTTAAAAAAAATTTAATGTCTACTGAAATATAATTGACATACAATAAGGTGCACATATTTAAATTGAGCAGTTTGAAAAGTTCTGGTACATGTTTATACCTGTGAAACTGCTACCACATGTAGATAATGGACAAATACATCACAGCAAAAAATTTTTCATGCCTCACTGTAGTATCTCGTCCGCCTCCCTGCTTCTAATCCTCTTCCTGAAGGGTAGTCTGCTTCCATCAGTATAGATTAGTTTGCATTTTATGGAATTTTATATAAACAAAATCATACAGTATATTTCTGTGTGGCTTTTTTAACTTGGTATATTAAATAATTATTTTGAGACTTACCCATACTGTTGTGTATGTCAATAGTTTATTCCTTTCATTGAAGAGTTGTATTCCATTGTGTGGAAATACCACAGTCTGTTTATTCATTCACATGTTGATAGACTACATTGCTTCCAGTATCCATGTACAAGTCTTTGTTTGATCAAACACTATCATTTCTGAAGTACCTAGGTTTGCAATATTTGAGTCACATGGTAGGTATATTTTTAACTTTTTAAAAATTTTCAGAATATTACAGGGGTTAATGAAATGGTCACTGTTTGAAAAAGTACTGGGACGACTTAATATTCTTTCCAGCAATTCATGAGTGCTTTATATACTCACCAGAATTTTGTATGATCAGCCTTTTTAAATTTTAGACACACTAATATGTATATACTGTTATATCATCATGGTTTTAATTTGTGTTTCCCATATAAGTAATGATGTTTAGTATCAGTCCATGCACCTATTTTCTATAAGTGTATATTCTTTGGTGAAATGTCTATTCATTTGCCCATTTGTTAGGTTGTTTGTTTTCTTTTTATTGGCCACTAAGATTTATTTACATATTCTGAATTCAAATTCTTTCTCAAATATGTGATGTGCTAATCATTTATATTAATCTGTGACTTGTCTTTATTCTCTTACCAATATCTTTCAAAAAGTGGAAATCTTACTTTTGATGAAGTCTAATTTGTCCATTTTTAAATATAGATTATGTCTTGATGTTTTATCTAAAAACCTTTGCCCAACCCAAGGTCACATATATTACTGCTACATTTTTTCTATAAGTTTTATAGTCTTAGGTTTTTCATTTAGGTCTATAATCCAATTAGAATTCATTTTAGCACATGGTGAGAAATAAAGATCTAAGTTTCTTTTTTTATTTTGTTCCACAGAAATCTTTAAATTTTTTAGTACCATCTATTAAAAAAGACTATGTTTCTCCAATGAATTGACTTTGTCATTTTGTTAAAAATCAACCAACTGTATATCTATGAGTCTTGTTCTGGATTCTCTACTCTGTTTCAATGGTTTATCTACCAATTTTTCTTAATTCATGTAGTTTTATAGTAACTCTTGAGGTTACTATAGGTAGTATAAGTTCTCAAATTTTGTCCTTTTATTTCAAAGTTATTTTAGCTAGTATAGGTTCTTTCATTTTCATATGAGTTTTTTAATTTCTACAAAATGCCTTCTTGGAATTTTAATAAAGGTTGCATTGAAACTATAGATCAATACATGGAGAATTGATGTTTTTTATTGCATTTTCTGGGCCATGAACTCAGTAAATATTTCCATTAATCTGAATCTTTTAAATTTCTTTCACCAATGTTTCAGATTATGGGTTGTCAAATTTAACCATAAATATTTAATTTTTTGATGTTATGGTAAATGATATTGTTCATTTTATTTTGATTTTTCAACAATTGTTATTAGAGTATAGAGATAGAATTGATTTTATACATTGATCTTATATCCTACAATTTTAATATTTCACCTAATATTTTAGTAGCTTTTTAAAATAAATTCCATATGATTTCCTTTATAATGATGGTGCCATCTGGGAAACAAATAAGCAAACAAAAATCCCCCAAAAATAGTTGTATTTTTTTTTCAATTTAGATGCCTATGATAGTATTAATATTATTATTCATCTTATTACACTGACTAGCATTTTCAGGTCAAGGTGGAATAAAAGAAATGAGGGTGGAGCATTTTTCTTGTTCACGGTCTTTGGAGAAAAGCATTCAGCCATTCCCCACTAAGTATGATGCCAGCTCTGTGCTTTTCAGAGATCCTCCTAATCAATTTTAAGACATTTCTTTTTATTTTTAGACTGCTGAGTATTATATTCATAAATAGATATTGTGCTTATCATAAGATTGTTCTCTAGCTATTGAAATTATTATGCAATTTTTGTTTATTCCATCAAAGTGTCATATGAGATAGATTCACTTTTGAATGTTATAACTAACCATATATTCTCAGCATAATCCCCACTTAGTCATGGTGTATTATCTTTCCCATATATTTCTAAATAATACTTGCTAGTGTTTTGGTGAGAATTTTTACACCTATGTTTGTTAACAATATTGGTTGGTAGTATTCTTTTCTTGTAATATTTTGTTAGTTTTGCTGTGAGAATAATAGAAGTCTCATTAAATGAGTTAGTATAAGTTTATCCTACTCTAATTTTTAAAAAGAAATTCTGTAATATTGGCATTCCCAATCTAAATCTTTGATATAAATCACTAATAAAGCCACCTAGGTCTGGAAGTATTTGTTTTGGACTGGCTTTCAATTTTGGATTCAATTTCTATAATAGATACAGGACTATTATAATTATTCTAATCTTCTATTGTCAGTTTTAATAATTGGTATCTTCAAGAAACTTGTACATTTAAAAATAATTTGCTGAAATTTTTGTCATAGTTTGTATTCACAGTATTATTCCCTTATTATCTCTTAATGTCTGTAGGCCCTGTAATGGTGTACCCTCATTAATCACTGGGAAATAACCACAGAATGTGTCTCTGAATTAACTGGGCACACTGTGAGTAAGACTTGAGCTGGAACTTGATCTATTACCTGACAACCATGAGCCCCAATTTTGATTAGTAGGACACAAAAGTGTTCTAGATCCCCAGTAATTATCATCTTAAGCCAGGTGTCTAATGCTCCTCTACCGAATCTAGGTATTTTCTTTTTCCAAATGCATGCCACAAATCCCCTTTGGGGAGATTTGGAGGATGATCTAAGGTGTTTACTTGCGGCAATGATGCGGGGTTCTTGGTGAAGGAGACTTGTTTTTCCCTTCATTCAAAGGATTTTTTGTTTTTTTATGTGTGAATTGACTTATGTCTAAGTGAGATTTTATGACTTTCTACTTTAGAAACTAAGGCAGAATTTTCCTATTATATAGATCAAGAAACAGTCTAGAAGTCTATTGTGACTGCTTTGAGATAATGTGTACTTGGTGCACAGGTTTGCTAAGATATCAGGAAAATGAGATACACTGCACAACTGCCCTCTAGCATGAGGGTGAGCTTTTCACTGGGAAGCTTTGCTGCTGCTGGCCACCGGCCACTGGCGAAAAGAAATGCCCTTTCCATGGGAGTTCCACAAGACGAGCATGAAAGAACCAGAAAGGGAAGCCCTTTCTCCTCTAGTGTCCTTCTAGAAATTTCTCCTGATTGCCCAATATCAGGCTATCTAGTAAAGTAGAAATATTTTTAAAATTCTTCTCTAATAGTATGGAATATCCCAGGAAGAGAGGATTTGTAACTTAGAGGCAATTAGTTGGTAACTGACCCAATTATCATATATTTTACTTCTCCATTGTCAGGAGATGAAAGGAAATGCTGTATGTTGTACATTTATCATTATGCTTAATGCAGTGGAAGGATTCTCCAAATAGTTGCTGTTGTACACTATTTGGGCATTTATTTTCTGCAATGCAAAACCAGAGGATTGACAGTCATAAAAAAGAATATTATCTGAGCATTGATTTATTCGACTAAAAATGAAAATAATATAAACTTAAAAGACATATCCTTTTGGTCATTTGCAATAACTAGTATTGGACTTAATCTCTTTCTGTAAGTAACTGGAAAACTGAACAAAATGTATAAAATAACTCTTTTTAGACAATAGAAAATAAGCAGCAATAGATTGTTAGCCATGAGAGGAAAGAAGCAAATAAGGTAAACCACCCTGGTTTCTGCCTCGTGGCACTTTCGGGAATGTAGTATAGGGAACAGAGGTTCCAGTCAGCTGAGAAGATAAAGATTAAAGCTTGTGGGGGCTAAAGCAGTTAGAATTTACAGGGAACAGTACTGTGAAAGAGAGAGAGCGTGCTACACACACACTCAACATGTGCTCAGGCCCTCTAAAATTCTGCATAGTTATCCCTTGATCATGTGGCCAAACAATAACCTATGCAGGTGAAGAATATGATTTGAAATGGCCAGGCAAATAACTATTACAAAGCTTTCAGGTAAAGAATCCCCACAGATTACAAAGCACTGGAAGACATTAGTGTTCCCATGACCCAAAGTAGAGAGGTCTCATTGAACACCTGAGGCATTTACTAGAGACCTGAGAAGCCTATCACTTTAGTTATAGGCTAAACAAACCCTAGGGTAAAAGCTACTTAGAGCTGTTATAACAAAACTCCAACGATTAAGCAACACCAATATAACAGTAAGTACCTACCAAAGCAAAGTTCAATATCCTTTTAAGGAAGATAAATTTCATACATTCAAAAACATGTCATTGACAATGTTTCATGCCCAATAATAAATTATTAAAAAAAACAAAGAAACAGAAAAAAATGAGACATATAATCAGTCAACAAAAGCAGACTCACAAATGATAGACAAGATAAACTAGTAGGCAAGTACTTCAAAACAGACAGTATAACTATGCTATGGGTAAGAAATAAGAACAAATACATATTGAGAAAGGAAACTGAAGATATAAAAGTTAACAACTGGAAATTATAGAGATGGAAATTCAATATTTAGAATGAAAAACATTAGTGAATGAGTATAACTGCAGACTGGATTCAAAAGAAGAGAACATAAATGATCTTTAAGTCACATCAATGACAACTTTTAAAAACTGGAACAAACAAGAGAGCAAAAACTAAATGTACCTGATCTGGGCTTCTTAATCCAGTGACCTGACCTCCCACCATTGCAGTTTTCTAAACTTAGCAAGAAGTTTTTTAATACTACTAAGAGAAAGGTCAAGACATCTTTTCTGTGATAGGGTGGGTAGTAAATATTTTAGGCTTAGCACTACATAAAGTCTCTATAAAGTACAGAACTCTATATTTGTAACCAAGAAAATTGTCATATACAATATGTAAATGAATGGGCATAACTGTGTCCTAATAAAACTTTATTTACAAAAATAGGTGGTTGTTCTTTAGGGTCATAGATTTCCAACACCTGTTCAAGAGAAACAGTATGCATAGGTTGCATCTTTCCCTTAGATATAGGTAAATGCATTCAGTCCAATTCAACCTCTTACTGGGATATTTTTAGAGACTGAATTAAGGGTTGTAGTTTAAAAATTATGGAAACCTAGAAAAGATTGAGTGGCATTATGGCAAAAGTAAAGCAAAAAATCTCCCTCTACTCTCCTTTCCACAAATAACAATAATTCTTCAAAAAGGTTTTTAGCAACACCAAAACTGGTATCTTGAAATATAATTTTGCTCTTTGGTCTGGAGACAATCATATTTTTTAATTTTGTTATCAGGGCTTCAGAGCTGTAATAATTTGTATGTACTATAATCTCATTTGAGTATGAAAGTAGGGTTTTTTCATTGAATTAATTCAAATTCCTCTATTATGAAGGAACTATAGCCATGCCAGGAAGAGGGAGACCAGCCATCAGGAAATCCACCTTCTGCCTGAATCCAAGCAAAACAAGAAACTGGACAAAACTTTGATTGCTTTGCACTTTTAGCTGAAAGTCTAAGACATTGAATTTGGAGTTAATTTGTTAGTATTTTGAAATCTTTGGGATTTAACTTACAATGATATTTAATCTTTGAAGTTTAATGTGTTCATGGGAATTTCTTAATGAGCAAGAATTTATACTCAAATTTGGAACATTTCTATGTTGGCATCATTGAGATAACCAAATACTGATACTTGATTTCATTGAAGAACCTCCAAAATTGATATTGAACAAGTAGCTAGACCTATTTTAAGATGAGCAACAGAATAGCAACAAATGTTTGACTGTGGGTTAAAAAAAAGTGGTCTTGACATTGATTTGATCTCTCACTGGGATCAAATGGGATTTAAGCCTGTCACCCACTGTATTTCCAGGTTGACAATGCACAGTGGCCACCTCCTTGCCTGTCTCCTTTCTCCACTCTGCCACTGGTGTTTTGTTTACCCACCAAATAAACTGTGTGCTCTCAGGGTCTGGTTCAGGGAGAACACAAACTAAAAATATATGTTGGTTGAATGAACAGATAAATGAACAATTAAACATTTACATTTTGTTTGGGGGAGGTGGACTCTGAGTGAGGGGTCAGGAAGAAACTCAGAGAGAAAACAGGGCTGTTCCTACAGGATGCTTCTCCATTCCTTCACAACCTCACTATCTATGTCCTTGACCAGTTCCAAGATTATCTCTTGGCTTTGTTTCTATAGTGTTCCTCTAACTTATCTTACTACTTCTTGAATCTCTTTCCAGTCCATTACTAGAGGAATCCTTTAGAATAAAAGTTAGATCATCAACTGTAACGGTAAATACACAATCCCTTCTTTAACCAGCACTTACTGAGCCTCTCCTAGCTGCCAATCCCTGTTCAAATACTCAGATACATATGAGAACCCAGCCAAATCAAGAAGTCCCCATGTGCTCAAATCACCCATATCATTATTAAGAAATCAGAACTGCTGTCTAAAGAATATGCACCAAACTACTGCATCATACATTCCCTTCAGAACTCTTTCTATTATCCACCTTGAAGCAAATCTCTTATGCAAGCAAAAATAAAAGTCACGGTCAAAGCTAACTTCATTTTTTAAATAAATGTTATGATGTATATATAAGGCACACAACATGATGTTTTGGGATACATATACAAAGTAAGAAGGTTACTACAGTGAAGCAAATTAACATATCCATCATCTCACAGAGTTACTCCCATTTTCCTTGTTTTTGTGGCAAGAGTGGCTAAAATTTACTCATTTAGTATGAATCACAAATACAGTAGAATTTTATTACCTATAGTTTTCATACTGTGTATTACCTCTCTAGACTTGTTCATCCCACATATCTACTACTTTGTATCCTCTGCCCTACATCTCCCATTTCCTCACCATCCCCCTACTCTCACCCATGGTAGCCACTATTCTATTTTCTTTCTCTGTATATTTGAGTTTTTTGTTTGTCTGTTTGTTTTAGATTCCACATGTAAGGGAGATCATGCAATATTTGTATTTTTCTTTCTGTGTCTGGCCCATTTCACTTAAATGTTCTCCAGGCTCACAAATGTTGTGGCAAATGGCAAGATTTAATTCTTTTTTAAAACTGCATAACATTCCATAGTGAATATTGCACACACACATGCACGCACCCCACACCAGTTTCTTTATCCATTCATCCACCAACAGACAATTGAGTAGTTTCCATATCTTGGCTATGGTGAATAATGTTGCAATGACCTTGAAAGTGCAGATACCTTTATGAGGTGGTAACTTCATTTCTTTTGGATATGTGCCCAGAAGGATTGTTGGGTCATATGATGGTTCTATTTGTAATTTCTTTAGAACCTCCATACTATTTTCCATAATGGTTGTACATTATACATTCCCACCAAAAGTGTTCAAGACTTTCCTTTTTCCCACGCTTTTGCCAACATCTTGTTATCTTTTGAATTTTTGAAAATACATATCCTAACCAAAGTGAAGTAGTATCTCCTAGTGGTTTTGATTTGTATTTCCCTGATGATTAATGATGTTGAGAACATTTTCCTTTATCTGTTGGCCGTCATTGAGTCTTTTTTGGAGAAATGTCTTTTGCCCATTTTTTAATGAAGCTATTTGTTTTCTACTATTGAGTTGTATGAACTCTTTATGAATTTTGAATTTTAACCCCTCATAAGATGCATGATTTTCAAGTATATTTTCCTGATTTGAAGTCTGTTATTTCATTTTGTTGTTTCCTTTGCTGTACAGAAGCTTTTAGTTTGATGTAGTCCCATTTATTTATTTTTGCTTGTGTGGCCTGAATTTTAGTGTGATATCCAAAAAATCGTTGCCAGGGACAATGTCCAGGAACTTTTCCCCTATGTTCTCTTCCAGGTGTTTTATGTTTTCTAGTCTTACTTTTAGATCTTTTATCTGTTTCAGTTGATTTTTTTTTATTTCAGAATATTATGGGGGTACAACACTTTGACTATATATATTGCCCATGCACTGTCCGTGTCAGACCTACAGTTGTGGTCATCCCCCAAACTGTGCTTCCCGCATCCATTCAGTGAGAGTTTTCCCATCCCCTCCACCCCCCTCCCGCCTGCCCGACCCCTGATGAATATTATTGCCCTGTGTGATGTAAGTGTTGATCAGTTAGTACCAATTTGATGGTGAGTACCAGTGGTGCATGTTTTTCCATTCTTGTGACACTTCGCTTCGAAGAATGGGTTCTAGCTTCAACCAGGATAATACCAGATGTGTTAATTCACTATTGTTTATTATTGCTGAGTAATACTCCATGGTATACATATACCACATTTTATTAATCCACTCGTGTATTGATGGGCACCTGGGTTGTTTCCACATCTTTGCAATTGTGAATTGTGCTGCTATAAACATTTGCGTGCAGATGTCTCTATTATAAAATGTCTTTTTTTCCTTTGGGTAAATACCCAGTAGTGGGATTGCTGGGTCAAATGGTAATTCTACTTTTAATTCTTTGAGGTATCTCCATATTACTTTCCATAGAGGTTGTACTAATTTGCAGTCCCACCAGCAGTGTATGAGTGTTCCTACCTGTCCACATCCCTGCCAACATTTGTTGTCTGGGGATTTTTTGATATGACCCAATCTCACTGGAGTTAACTGATATCTCATTGTGGTTTTGATTTGCATTTCCCTGATGATTAGAGAAGTTGAGCAATTTTTTATATGTTTGCTGGCCATTATTCTGTCTTCTTTGGAAAAGTTTCTGTTCATGTCCTTTGCCCATTTTGTAATAGGGTTGTTTGATTTTTTCTTGTTGATTTTCCTAAGTTCTGTATAGATTCTGGTTATCAGCCCTTTATCAGAGGTGTAGCATGCAAATATTTTCTCCCATTCTGTAGGTTGTCTGTTCACTCTACTGATAGTTTCCTTGCCTGTGCAGAAGCTTTTTAATTTGATCAGATCCCATGTATTTATTTTTGTTGCTGCTGTGATTGCTTTTGGGGTCTTTTATAAATTCTTTGCCTAGGCCAATGTCCATAAGAGTTTTTCCAACATTTTCTTCGAGAATTCTTATGGTTTCATGTCTTAGGTTTAGATCTGTTATCCATTGTGAGTTGATTTTTGTGAGAGATGAGAGGTGTGAGTCTAGTTTCAGTCTTCTACATATGGCCATCCAGCTTTCCCAGCACCATTTGTTGAATAGGGAATCTTTTCCCTAGTGTACGTTTTTCTGGAATTTGTCAAAGATCAGATGACTGTATGAGGTTGATTTTATATTTGGGTTCTCATTTCTGTTCCATTGGTCTACGTCTCTGTTCTTGTGCCAATACCATTCAGTTTTGGTTATTATAGCCTTGTAGTATAGTTTGAAGTCTGGTAGATAGAGGCCTCCCAATTTTTTCCTTTTGCTTAAGATTGCTTTGGCTAGATGGGGTCTTCTCTGGTTCCACACGAAGCATAGAATTATTTTTTCTAGATCGGCAAAAAATGATGTTGGTATTTTGATAGGGACTGCATTGATTCTGTAAATCAATTTAGGTAGCAAAGCCATTTTTACTATGTTGACTCTGCCTATCCAAGAGCATGGTAGGGTTTTCCATCTATTTACATCCTCTGCAATTTCTTTTCTCAGTGTTTCATAATTCTCTCTATATAGGTCTTGGACCTTCTTAGTTAGATATGTTCCTAAATATTTAATTTTCTTTGGTGCTATTGCAAAAGGTATTGCATCTTTAATTTGTTTCTCGGCTTGATTGTTATTAGCATATATGAAGGCTATGGATTTGTGTGTATTAATTTTGTAATCTGAGACTTTGCTGAATTCATTTATCAATTCCAGTAATCTCTTGGTTGAATCTTTGGGGTTTTCTATGTATAATATCATACTATCTGCGAATAGTGAAAGTTTGACCTCTTCTGCCACCATCTGGACGCCACTGATTCCTCTGTCTTGTCTGATTGCTGTGGCCAGGACTTCCAGCACTATGTTGAAAAGAAGTGGAGATAGTGGGCACCCTTGTCTAGTTCCTGTTTTAAGGGGGAATGCTTTCAATTTTTCCCCATTCAGTATGATATTGGCTGTGGGTTTATCGTATATGGCTTTAATAGTTTCTAGGAATGAGCCATCTATGCCCATATTGTTAAGAGTTCTTGTCATAAAAGGATGCTGGATTTTGTCAAAAGCCTTTTCTGCATCTATTGAAAGGATCATATAGTCTTTGTTCTTGCTTTTATTTATATGGTGAACTACATTTATAGATTTGCGTATGTTGAACCATCCCTGCATCTCGGGAATGAGGCCCACCTGATCGTGATGAATTATTTTTTTGATGTACATTTGAATTCAGTTTGCAAGGATTTTATTGAGAATTTTTGCATCTATATTCATAAGGGATATTGGTATGTAGTTTTCTTTTCTTGTTGTGTCCTTTCATGGCTTTGGTATCAAGGTGATATTGGCTTCTTAGAATGAATTCGGGAGGATTCCACCCTTCTGGATATTTTCAAATAATTTCTGCAGTATAGGCACCAGTTCTTCTTTGTAGGCTTGGTAGAATTCAGGTATGAACCCATCTGGTCCAGGACATTTTTTTGTGGGAATATTTTTTATTACTGCTTCGATTTCAGTGCTTGATATTGGTCTGTTTAGAAATTCTGTTTCTTCCTGGTTGAGCCTAGGGAGGTAGTATGTTTCTAAGAATTTGTCCATTTTCTCCATGTTTTTGTGTTTTGGGGCATAGAGATTTTTGTAGTATTCGAAGATGATGTTTTGTATTTCCACGATATCAGTTGTGACCTCTCCTTTTTCATTTCTAATTGAGCTTATTAGAGTCCTTTCCTTTCTGCTTCTGGTCAACCTGGCAAGTGGCCTGTGTATTTTGTTTATCTTTTCAAAGAACCAACTGTTCGTTTTATTAATCTTCTGTATTGTTCTTTTGTTCTCGATTTCATTTAATTCTGCTCTGATCTTGGTTATTTCTTTTCTTCTACTGGCTTTAGGATTGCTTTGCTCTTCCTTTTGCATTTCCTTAAGATGATTCATTAGTTTACTGATTTGTGACCTTTCTTTCTTTTGGATGTGGGCATTTAAGGCGATAAGTTTTCCTCTGAGGACTGCTTTTGCTGTATCCCACGGATTTTGATAACTTGTGTCCCCATTATCGTTTATTTTGGAGAATCTTTTAATTTCCATTTGGGTCTCCCCTTGACCCAATAGTCATTCAGCAACAGATTGTTTAGTTTCCATGTTTTTGGATCAAGATGTGAGTTTCTGTTGGAATTGATTTCTAATTTTCTTCCACTGTTGTCTGAAAAGATACATGGTATGATTTCTATTTCGTTGAATTTGTTTAGATCTGTTTTGTGGCCTAGGATGTGGTCAATTTTAGAGAAAGTTCCGTGAGCTGATGAGAAGAATGTGTATTCAGTGTTATTTGGGTGGAGTGTTCTGTAGATATCTGTTAGGCCCAAATGTTCTAGAGTCATGTTTAGGTCCTTTGTTTCTTTGTTTATTTTTTGTAGGAGGATCTGTCCAGTTCCGTCAGTGGGGTGTTGAAGTCCCCTGTTATTATGGCATTGCTGTTTATTATGTTGTCTAGATCTAGCAGTATTTGCTTTATGTACCTGGGCGCTCCTCTGTTGGGTGCATAAATGTTTAGGACTGTTAAGTCCTCTTGTATGATTTTTCCCTTCACCACTATATAGTGTCCATTTTTGTCCTTCTTTACTTTTGTTGCTTTTAAGTTTATATCGTCTGAAATAAGGATGGCTACTCCAGATTTCTTTTGATTTCCATTAGCCTGGAAAATTGTATTCCATCCTTTCACCTTGAGTCTGAATGCATCTTTGTGTGTAAGGTGTGTTTCCTGAAGACAAGAGATACTTGGCTTGTATTTTTTAATCCATTCAGCCAACCTATGTCTCTTCAATGGGCAATTCAAGCCATTTACATTTATTGAGAGAATTGATATTAGGGGTAAATTTCTGATTATTCTATTGGGTGGTGTCTTTTGTTTTACCTCTTGCGTCATTGTGGAATCTAGTTTCTGGGGTTTTAGCTTTTGTGTAGTTTTCCATAGGTGGGTGTCTGTTGTGCTGATTAGTGTACAATGCAGGTCTAAGCACTTCTTGCAAGGCTGGTCTGGATTTCACAAATTCTATCAGTGATTGCTTGTCTGGAAAGGTCTTTTTTTCTCCTTCATATAAGAAGCTTAGTTTGGCAGGATACAGAATTCTGGGTTGGCTTTTGTTTTGTTTTAGGAGACTGATGATGTCTCCCCATTCCCTTCTGGCTTGTAAGGTTTCAGCTGAGAAATCTGCAGTTAATCTGATCGGTTTCCCTTTATAGGTTACCTGCTCTTTTCGTCTTACAGCTCTGAGGAGTGCCTCTTTTGTGTTTACTTTTGTCAGTCTAATAATTATGTGGCGTGGTGAATGCCTTTTCACTTTGAGTCTCCCAGGACTCCTGTGTGCTTCTTGTACTTGGATATCGAGATTCCTGGCTAAGCCATGGAAATTTTCCTCTATTATTCCTTCACATAGATTTTCCAGTCCACGTGAATCTTCTTCCTCTCCCTCAGGGATGCCTATGATCCTTATATTTGGCCTCTTTACATAATCCCACATTTCTTGTATGCTTTTTTCATGCCTCTTGTTTTTGTGTTCTTTCTCTTCGACTGAATTATTTAGCGCATAGGAGTTGTTTTCTAGCTCTGAAATTCTTTCCTCTGCATGGTCTAGCCTATTCTTAAGGCTTTCCACTGTGTTTTGTAGATCCTTGAATGCTTCTTTCATTTCTAGGATTTGTGTTTGATTTTTCCATAGTGTTTCTATTTCTTTGGAGAATTTTTCATTCATTTCTTGCATTTTTCTTGTGGTTTCTTTGTGTTGGGATTCAATTTTCTCTTGAATTTCATTGAGCTTTCTTATAATCCATAAACGAAATTCCTGTTCTGTCATTCTACCCATTTCATCTGAGTTGGTATCCATTGCTAAGGAACTGATAATTTCTTTTGGGGGTGACTTTTCACTCTGATTTTTCATGTTCCCTGAGTTCTTTTGCTGGTTTTTTCTCATCTGGCCTCTTGGTCGAGAGCTGGGGGTGTTAGGGCTAGTTTATGGCCCTGTCTCCAGGCCCATGATTTTCGTTCCTTGGCAGAGCCAGGGAGAGGAGTAGTGGCCTGTATTGCCTTAGGTGTATTTTAGCAAGTTTGGTGGATCTTGAATTATCTCTGGTCTGTTGTCTTCTCCTCTTTCTGGTGGAGTGTGGTGAGAATGACCTCCCAGCTTGGGCTCTAAGCTAGTGAATTGTACTTGAGGATATGAGTCCACAGCTCCCTATTAGCTAGGTCTTTTGTTATGTCCATGGCAGACTCTGATCCCCCAGTTGGGCTATGCGAAAGCCCCATGCTTTGGGAGGGGACTTGTAGCTCCTAGGGGTTACTTTGACCCTGCTCATCCTGAGGTGCAGGTAGAAACACAATTTCTTTTGGCTGCAGTGTGAGAGCTGAATTGGGAAAATTCTACACAGCTCAGAGGTTGCATATCTAGCCACGTGTGTCTGCCCTTCTGATGTGCGTCTCCGTGTGATACTGGTTGATAGGGGGATCTCCAATTGTGCACCCCTTTTCCACCACTAGACCCCAAGGCGAGACAGGTAGCTGTCTCTATCCCCAGCAGTCTCCACCGGGGAGATGTGCCCACAGGGAGGGGGGAATAGTGGCCACTGGAAGCGCTTTTGGATGGCACGAAATTCCCTAATGAAGTTGGCAGGGTTATGGGGAGCTCCTCTGGTTCAGCCTGTGGCTCTTGAGGTATTTGGTTGTCATGAGAACCAGCAGTTATACCAAATGAGTCACTATAGCCAGCAACCTTCAAAATGACCGATCTCTGGGGTACAGGAGGGCTGGGACCTGAAGGGGCAGGCACTAGGACCAGCACATAGCGGACTTGTCAGGGGCCAGAGCCGGGGTAGCAGGTCCAGATGGACGAGCTGCAAACTGTTTCCAATACCCAAAGGTCCCGCCGCTACAGTTCCGGGATCTCGTCCCACCTGGAACCCACGGATGCAGCTGTCCCTGGCCACCAAAGGCAAAGCCCGTCTCGCTCCAGCTGTGAGACACGGCTCACAGCTCCGCGCGGGCGGCTGTAAAGATGGCGGCCGCCGCCAGCCTGCCACACAGCTGGGCTCCGATTGCACCGGGAGCGCAGTTTTTCTCCGCCAGCAGTTTCTAGCAAGCTCTAAGGGCGTGTCCTGCTCTCGGTTAAACTCTGGTCCCAGTCCCGCTGACTTCTAGTGGCGCAGTGCCAGCCTGTGGATTCCCATGCACTGTCCCGGGAAGCTGTATCTCTACTCCGTGCCTGCCCAGTTCCTCCCCAGCCCTCAGCAGTCTCTGTATATTGCAGCTGCGAGTCTTGTTTGGCTCTCGCAATTGCCTCCTCTCCACAGGGTCTGCTGCCTCGCGCAACCGCTTTGCCCCAACTCTGGGCTTGTCCCTGCCTGAGTGGATGGGGAGGTGCGTAACCGCTTGGGGGGCAGGTCGCTCTGCGCGGATCTGGTGAGTGCGGCCTTCCCGCACTCTGGGCTCTATTGTGCTCCGTGCGCCCTCCGATCTTTGTGAAAATTTTGTACCTGTTTTCTTGGGCTGGCTTTCCGCGTTGTTTCTCTGTAATTCACAATGCTGTTTTCGGAGTGAGCGGTCTGTGCTCGCAGGTAGCCGCTGGGTTTTTTCACCTCCTTCCCTGGGAGTGGTGCGGTGGGAGGACTCTATCAGACTGCCATTTTTTCTGCTAATCTGATTTGGATGCTTTTTATTTCTTTTCAGGTCTGACTTTTCTTTGCCAGTACTTCCAAAACTATGTTGAATCAAAGTAACAAGAGTTGCCATCCTTGCTGTGTACTAGATCTTAGTGGAAAAGCTTTCAGTATTTGCCTATTAATTATAATTTTAGCTGTGGATTTTTCATAAATAACTGTTATTATGGTGAAGAACTTTCCTTCTATGCTTAAACTGTTAAGAGTTTTTATCAATAAGGAATGGTGAACTTTGTCAAATGGCGGGTTTTCTCTTTTATTCTGTTAATGTGATTTATCACATTGACTGATGTGCATATTAAACCAGCCTTGCATGTTAGGGATTAAACCCACTTGGTCATGATGTAAAATATTTTTAATGTGGTGTTGGATTTGGTTTGCTAATATTTTATTGAAGATTTTTGCATCAATGTTCATCAAAGAGGTAAGCCTGTAGGTTTTGGGTGGTTGGTTTTTGTTTTGTTTTGGTGCATTTGTGAGTGTGTGTGTGTGTGTGTGTCCCTGTGTGTGAGACAGAAAAGGATGTCTTTGGCTTAGGTATCAAGGTGATACAGGCCTCACAAATTGTTTTTAGAAGTATTCACTCTAGATTTATCTTTTGGAAGAGTTTAAGAAGTATTGGTATTAAACCTTTTTTGAAAGTTTGGGAGAAATCAGCAGTTAAGCTATCTGGTCCTGGGTTTTTCTTTGTAGGGAAGTTTTTGTTTACGTCTTAAACTCGTTGTTTGCCGTTGGTCTGTTCTATTTTTTCCTGACACAATCTTGGTAGGTTGTATTTTCCTAGAAATTTATCCATTTTTTCTAGGTTATCCACTAGTTGGCGTATAATTGTTCATAATAGTCCCTCATGATCATTTTATTTCTGAGGCATCTGTTGTGATTTCTTCACATTAATTTTTGTTTTCATATATTTGAGTCTTCTCTCCTTTTGTTCTTAGTTAGACTAGCTCAGGGTTTGTTGATTTTGTTTATTTTTTTAAAAACACAAGTCTTACTTTTATTGATTTTTTCTATGATTTTTCTCTATTTGATTTATTTCTGTTCTGATTTTTATTATTTTCTTCTTTCTGCTAATTTAGAATTTAGTTTGTTCTTCTTTTTGTAGTTCCTTAAGGCATAATGTTAGACTTTTTATTTGCAGGTTTTTTTTTTGACATAAGCATTTATGGGTATAAATTTCCCTCTTAGACCTGCTTTTGCTGCACCCCTAGGTTTTGGTATTTTGTGCTTCCATTGCCATTTGTATACAGATATTTTAATTTCCCTTTTAATTACTGTTTTGACCCTTTGTTTGCCCAGAAGAATGATTAATCTTTACATATTTGTACATTTTTTAAGAGTCCTCCTGTTATTGATCTCTAGTTTTACATTATTGTGTTCTGAAATGGTATTATATGCAATTTCAATCTTCTTCAATTTAAGACATATTTTTTAGCCTACCATATGGTCTGTCCTGGAGAATGTTTTGTGTACACTAGAGAAAAATGTGTATTCTGTTGCTGTTGGATGGAAAGTTCTGTAGATGTCTGTTAGGCCCATTTGGTCAAAAGTACAATTCAAGTCCTGTATTTTCTTATTAATTTTATGTCTGGTTGATCTAACCATTGTTAAAATTGGGCAAAGTCTCCTACTGTTATTGTATTGCTAACTATATTTTCCTTAATGTCCACTAATATTTGCTTTATATATTTACATGCTCCAATGTTGAGCATATGTATATTTACAATTATTATGCCCTCTTGATAAGTTCACCCCTTTATCATTAAATAATGACTTTTTTGGTCTCTTTTGACAGTTTTTTACTTGAAATTTTTTTTTGTCAGATATAAGCATAGCCCATCCCTCCTTTCTTTTGGTTGGCACTTGCATGGAATTTGTGGCAGTGATGGTGGCTACATGGGTTGTTTGGGTAAGGGCATGAGGGATCCTCCTATTCTTGTTTTTCTCCACAGTGGGGAGTCTTAGCTGTGGGGATCTTTCTTGTTGTTTGTTTCTGGCATGGCCCACAGGCAGCCACAGAGCCACTGGAATCTCAGGCACCTGTGTTTAGAGCAGCCATGGAGTTGTGTTCCTGGTTTCAGGGTCTTATGAAACTACTGTAGCATCTAGAACTTGAGGCATAGGTTCACTTTCTAAGGCACAGGTGGATGCAGTTCTCCCACAAATCAAGATCTGTTTCTCTCAGGCACATTTCAGAAGCGTGGAGCCAAGGGATGGGTATGTAATTATTGTTCTGACCCTCGGGAGAAGAGCACAACACTAGCCTGGCACTGGGAAAGAAAAGGTGTTCCAGAGGCTGGGACCTCAGGGAGCAGGACATTGCTCCAGTTTGGGTCCCAGAACCAGCAGGACATCTTGGGCTCGGGAGATGAGGTAGCAGCACATAGTGATGTCTCTGGACCCTAAGATGGTAGGACATGGCAGTATCCTAGGCTCTACGAAGCTGAGTGGAGCATCAACAAGTATCCAGGAATAGAAATATGTGACTGTGGCTTGGACCTCAGAGGAAGGGGAGAAGAACAGTGATGACTCCATTCCCCAAAGGGTCAGGATACCTCCACAGCCTGGAATGCAGAGACCTAGTCCAGTTTCAGATATGTGTAGCACTGTGTCTGTTTGGCCTGGAGGGTTGGGTGGCACAGTTGAGCCAAAGGATGCAAGGTGCCATGTCTGCTCGGACTCAGAAAGTGTGGCCACATGGGTCAGTGGAGGCTCCAGATCTCTGGAATGGTGGGGCACAGTATCAGCTATGGTGCTGAGGGTACAACTTCTCTGGTGTGCTAAAGGCTCAGAATCCCCAGGGGACAGGATGCTACCTTACCTGTGGTACCTGGTGGTAGGAGAAGATTGACTGCTCCAGTGCTGAGGGCCTGAAGTCCCCGGGGTGTGGGGTGCTGCCTCAGCTGTGGCATAGGAGGATATGACTGCTCTGGTGTGTCAGAGGCCTGTGGTTCCCAGGGTGTAGAGCATCACTTCAGCTTGCCCCTAAAGTGATGGTGCACCAGAGACTGGAATAGGAAGGATGGAGCAGCTCCACAGTACCTTGGCCTTAGGAGGAAGTGTACAGCAGCAGCTTGATTCAGAGATCATATACTACCAAGTAAGGATGTTGTACTTGGCAACAAACCTGCAGGGGTGGAGGGGTACAGGGCTTACTCACCCCTGGAGCAGGAAACCCTCCAGCAGTGGCTCCAGTCCCACCATGGTGCAGTTCAGTAGTAGCATGGGCCACTGGGATATGGGGCACAGCATTGGCTTCTTCTCTGGGGTCAGCTCTGCATTTGAACTCTGTGGAACTACCTTAGCTGGTCTCAGGGCCTGTGAAGACTAGAGGAGTCTCCAGTATTAAAGACTTCAGGTATCCACGGTGGTGATGGGGACTTCTGGGATCTTCTTTCTTACCTTTTAGGAAAAAGGAAGGAGTCTTTCCTGCTTTGAGGTTATCCAGACAGGGGGGATGGTACGGCAAAGGCAAGGTGTTTCCTTCTCTCCCCTTTGCAGTTGTCTTGGTTTCTGTGCTCTGCGTGATTTCTGTTGCTTCTTTGCTGTTCTCTCGGGATCTCTTTCTCTCTTTTCTTATTTTAGTCAAAATGTAGTTGTTTATTGTTTTATCGTTTTATTTTTGTGGGAGAAAAGTGCACTAGGAGCTTCTAGTTGGCCATCTTGCTCAAAGCTAACTTTATTTTTGTGTTAATTCACAAGGGATTTATGTGACCTGATTAATTGAATGTACCACACAAAAGAAAACTAAGGAAAAATAATGTTTTTCTTAAATCCCTCAGGTTACTGCCCATGAGGCCTCTTTATGGCTGGCTTCTCCTCAGACCCTCCTTTCTTCTTTCTCTGAACCACAGTTTGCTTTGATTAATATCAATCCTTTGGGAATATTTCTCAAGCAGATTTCTTTTTTCCTCCCCACTTTCCCCAGATTTGTATAGGTTACTTAACAGTACAATTATTATTTTATCATCAGATGAATGGTTTCTTTATTTGTTCTTTCCTTAAATTTTTTTCTTGGCTGAGGAAGATGATATGAATCACTTTTTCTGCCCCAAAGGAGAATGAAGTGGACTTTGATAAAGGTCAAAAATAGTTGGAGGGAGGGAAATTCATTTGTTATCTCCCTTGGCAATTTTCATTGCCTTTTGAAAAATAAAAATCTGTCAAAATAAAGAGTTTTAAAATAACATGTGTTCATACTAAAAATATAAGTTGCATTGTTACTTTTTTCCTATTCTTCAAGTATTTTCTGTACTGATAGCTTGAAAGTATGCATAGTGATCAGATCTCATAAAAGCCAATTGCTGAGCTTTACTATATAAGATAAATTTGACTCAAAATAAGATGTTTTGTTGATTATGCATTCCTGTATATTTCTGTTTATATTTTTCTTACCCCTGCTTATTATAAATGGGAATGCATGCAACTCTATGTCTGGGTAAAAATTTTTGGTATCTCTCTTCACCCTAGGAAGAAAGGTATCATTGTATAATTAAAGAGGAAAGTCACTTATATAGTGGAAAAATGTTCTCAGTCCACAAACAATAATGGGGTCTCATTAATAGCATTATAAGGGTTCAACTGACACCATTGAAAAATGACAGATGTATTGAATTAAATATCAATATGTTTTGTGATAAAGAGCATTGATCTACTGGTTAATTGGTCAAGTTTTGCTGTGAAATAGATAGCCACAAAATACCAGTGACATACATCATATGTATTTACTCTTACACATTTGCCAGTCCACTGGGATTTGGTTGATTCAGGCTCCACAAGGTGTGCTTGCTACCAAGATGAACCTTGGGTTCAGTACTGTGCCACATGTCTCTCACCCTCCTTAGATCATGGTTAACTGAAGCATGTTCTTTTCATGGTGAAAGCTAAGAGCTCAAGGAAGCAAGCTCAGCCACTCAACACTTATGGCTCCCTTTGGATCACCTCTGCTAAAAGCCATAGGCCAAAGCAAATCAAGTTAGCCAAAGCCAAAATCAAGGTGCCAGGAAGTGCACTCCATCCATGTGAGGGTAAGGTATAGCGGGGGGAAAGGGAATGTGTTTATGTATTTTGAAGCATGATCTGATCTATGACACTTACCCATTCCAGAAAAAAATCACTGACTATTCTAATTCTTCCTACCTAAAAAGTCAAAAAAAATTTACATATTACTTTCCATAGAGGTTGTACTAATTTGCAGTCCCACCAGCAGTGTATGAGTGTTCCTATCTCTCCGCAACATTTATTGTTTTAAGACTTTTTGATATAAACCAATCTCACTGGAGTTAAGTGATATCTCATTCTGGTTTTGATTTGCATTTCCCTGATGACTAGAAGAGTTGAGCAATTTTTTATATGTTTGTTGGCCATTATTCTGTCTTCTTTTGAAAAGTTTCTGTTCAAGTCCTTTGCCTACTTTTTAATTGGGTTGTTTGATTTTTTCTTGTTGATTTTCCTAAGTTTTGTATAGATTTTGGTTATCAGCCCTTTATCATTGATGCAGCAATTCCACCACTGGGTATTTACCCAAAGGAAAAAAAGACATTCTATAATAAAGACATCTGCACTTGAGTTTATAGCAGCACAATTCACAATTGCAAAGATGTGGAAACAACCCAAGTGCCCATCAATACATGAGTGGATTAATAAAATGTGGTATATGTATACCGTGGAGTACTACTCAGCCAGAAAAAACAATGGTGAATTAACACATCTGGTATTATCCTGGATGGAGCTAGAGCCCATTCTTCAAAGCAAAGTATCACAAGAATGGAAAAACAAGCACCACTGGTACTCACCATCAAATTGGTACTAACTAATCAATACTTATGTGCACACATGGAAATAATATTCATCAGGGGTTGTGCGGGTGGGAGGGGGTGGAGAGGATAGGAAAACTCACATCTAATGGGTGTGGGGCACACTGTCTGGGGGATATTCACTATTGTAGCTCTGACTTGGGCAGTGCATAGGCAACATATGTAACCAAAGTGTTTGTACCCCCATAATATTCTGAAATAAAAAAAAAATTTAAAAAATAAAAAACAAACCAGTGAAACCAAAAATAAATAAATAAATAAGTAATTTACAATTTTTTCCTATTTTGTCTGTGTGACTTTCATATGTCTATGCAGTTGCACATATTATACTCGATTTGTTTTCTATCAGTCTCTCATCTGAGAGGCCATCAAGAGTGTTTTATTCTACCCTATATACATAGGAGTCAGTACATTTAACAAATATTTATTAGATGAATGGGCTACAAAATTTGTGCAACAACTATTTCATGATGTTGTTTTATATTTGCATAATATTGTCATGTTTTTATAAATCCCATCATTTCATAGGTTTAATAAGAAATTTAGCTAATCAAGTATTTAGAACACAGTAAACACCCAATAAATATTTTCTGTACTTATTGCTTTTAGTATTCTTATTACATTTAAATTTAAGAGGCTAAACCTAAACCTCGTATTACTCCTTTTATTTACAGTAATTACTTATTACTACTATTATTTATTATACCTATTAAAGTATAGATTATCTCTACTAAGTGGCTCCTGAAATTAGGCAGAAACAAAAAAAAATTAAATACTAGTTTCTAAATGCTTACACCACGCCCCCCCCACTTGAATTCCTATGTAAAATCCTAGGTTTTTGAGTTTAAATATTTTTTCTGTAGAAGGAGATATTTGGTTTGATTATATGCACATTATGAATCATTCTTTTTCAGCATAATCATAAATATGCTAAAGAACTAGAAAGTAAAGGTTATGCAAACCTCAGGATGATTTGAGGTTTCTATATTGCTCCTATTGGGAGATGATCAAAGAAGCTGAAGTTTATTTATAACTACCCTCTCTGGTGTGCTAAAGAGAGAAGCTGAACCATGTGAAAGAGAATTTAATAGTGTTTGCTGATAAATTTTATCTGTAATGACGCTATCATGCACAAAGTTAAACTGATGTTAACCTATGCATCAGTGAGAGAGTTAGAAAATATTCCAGAACTAGGGTAAATAGGTTTAATAAAGGCTATTTTAGGAATTTTGTTTGTTTTTTCTTCTTTTTTATTTGAAGCTTGCTTTCCCACTGAGGGTATACCCCAGTCCAGATAGTTCAAGGGAAATAGAGCTCAAGCAGAAAATAGCAGTCTTCTTAGAACAAAGCATTAAGAGGTTAGATTTGGGGACCACTAGAACAGCTAGGAATTCAAGGAAGACATACCATAAAGGAAAATGTTTTGGAAGGAAGAGCCCTGAAATCTATATAGAAATTCATCTTAATTCTTGTCTTACTCCAGAGCTGTATGTGTACAGGTAATGAATTTAAGAAATTCAGCTGAGAGTAACAGCTAAGAGAATGTAAGAGTTGAGCAGAACTAACCTGAGCTGCTCATTGCTTTGGAGATGACCTTGATAAACTCCCCAAGCTATCCACTGAAGTTCCAGAAGTGCCATGACTCAGGAGTAAGGGCATCGTAGGTGTAAGCATTAAATCCTAAGACTAAGACAACTTTTAAGTTGTACTAAAATGCCTAAAGCCAAGTTACCACAAGACCAACATAATTTAAGTGCCCACTAGAACTACATCTAGCATTCCACAGGGGAAGATAAAACAACCCCAAATCTCTAAATGTATGATTCAGAATACCAGTACAGAAAAAAATAGTCCTAAGAATGCAGAAAAGCAGAAAAATATGACTCATAGTCAAGAAACAAATTGATAAGTATAAACAGACATACATGTATTCCAAATATTCAAATTAGGAGAATAGAACTTTGAAGTAAATGTGACAAATATGTTAAAGACTTTGAAGAAAAAGTTGGTCAAGAATTTGCAAATAAAAAAAAGGGAAATTTCAGAGTGATAAAAAATACTTAATCACAAAATGAAATTCCCGGAACTAAAACATGCAATGGCTCAAATAAAAAAGAAGATGATATTAGCAAAAGCTAATTATGCAATGCATAAGAAAGGATTAGTTACTAGGAAGTCAAAGTAATTAAAATTATTTAAACTGAAGGAAAATGATTGAAAAAATGAACAGAACTTCGATGAGTTACAAGAAAGTATGAAACTACCCTATTATAACTACTGAAAGCCAAGACAAAGAAAAAATTGTAAAAGCAGCTAAAGAAAGAGATGTATTTTATACAGTGAACAAGGATATGAATGATGACTGACTTTTCATCATAGGGAGCCTAGAAAACAATGGAATAGCGTCTTTAAAATGATAAATTTAACCAAAAAATCCTGTTCTGTTATTTTCCAGTGGCAACTGCAACAAATTAATACATAACTAATGGCTTAAAACAGCACACAATTATTCTCTTACACTTCTAGATGTCAGAAGTCTGAAATGAATTCACTGGGCTAAAGTCATAGTGTTGATAGGGCTGACTCCTTATGGAGGCTTTGAGAGGAGGACCCATTTCCTTGTCTTTCCCTCCTCCATCTTTAAAGCTATTACTCTCCGTGTCCCTCACCATATTCTCTTTCTCCTTCATCTAATAACTCCTGCATCCCTCTTGTAAGGATTGTCACAATTACATTGGGCCTACTAATATAATTCAGGATAATCTCCCATCTCAAGATCGTTAATCATGTATGCAAAGTCTCATTTGCTATATAGGGTAACATTCACAGGTTTCTACATTCTTCAAGATCCATCTACACTGTGAAGGGGATATACTCACAAATGACATGGATATGTGGCAGGGTCCAGTTTTTGCATCTTTTATTAAAGTTCTTTAGGGGTGGCACCAACTTCAGCCATCTCACCTGAGATGCAATATGCTTTTGATTCACTCTCTTGGCTGGGAAAGTGTCTTAGTCTTTTCAGGCTGCTATAACAAATTATCATCAGCTGAGTTGCTAATAAACAACAGAAATTTATTTCTCACAGTTCTGGAGGCTGAAAAGTCCAAGATCAAGGTGCCAGGAGACTCAATGGTGATGGCCTGTCCCTCACTGACAGTGACTGCTAGCTTCATCATCACATGATAGAAGGAGCAAATGAGCTACCTTGAGCTTCTTATAAGGGCACTAATTCCATTCATAAGGGCTCCATCCTCGTGATCAAATTACCTTCCAAAGGTCCTAACTTATAAAACTATCACATTGGGGGTTAGGATTTTAACTTAAGAATTTTGGAGGAATATAAATATTCAGACTATAGCAGAGGGGGAAGTTCTAGTGTGAGAAAATTTCACTTGGCCTTCTCCATGCTAGCTCTGACCCTACCTGCCAAGGGATTAATGCCGAGATTGCATCAACTCTCATGGATGTCAATTTCAAGGATGTACTTAGGGCCTAAGGAAGGGATCGCTGAGACAGTTCATAGACCCAGTGTTAACCCATTGGTTACTACTGACTTTGGCGAGGGCTCTAGTTGTTGGCTGGCCACCACATGTCTCCCTGTAACAGAAGGGCCTTGACGACACTTCAGGTTTTCTCTCTTCAATGCCTGCTCAGATCAAAAGTATATTCTGTGTCTAACAGTATGTGAAATATTTTGTTACTCCCCTTTCCTTGGTGTGAAGTTACCTGAATAAATGGCCACAGTTCCCTTTGGGGAAAGACTGGGAGAATGGTTACTATATCTATTTGTCATGGTGTGGTAGGATCCTTCCTTCATGGGACCTAGACTTCTCTTTAGTCAATATGCTATAGATCTTTTAACTGTTTCAGGTATGGAAAATTGGCAAAGAATCATGACTTTTTTCTGCTGTTGGGACAACTTTCCTTAACCTCCTGGACATCCCTTTTTATTTTTTCTAATGGTACAAGCTGAGTATTATCCTCATTGGCTACTCATCTATTTTGCCCCTAGAGACCCTGTGCTTTGTTAAACATCCCCATAAGTCTGTGTGGGTTGGGCCCCTTGTCTGCTACTCCTGCCCTGCCACTCATTCTGATAATAATAACTACTTAACTTCTGGAAGTTAAGTACCACCATACGGCCTCTATTATTTGGAGGCCCTAATAACTCCATTGTTATCAGTGAACCAAGTTTTGCAGTGTCCTTTGCTACCATCAGCTGTGGCTTACCTAGTGGCCAGGAGGGGATGGCGAGGTAGATCCTAAGGGTAGGGGACAGGTACATTGGAAGGAGAAGCCTCTTCTTGGTCTTCTTGTCATGAAGATGTGCTAAATCTTAATAGGGAAGTGTGGGCCACTTATGCAGCCTCAGAGTTTGACCTTTTAAAATTTCAGGAGACATCCACTCCGTGTCCCCATCCCAAGTGTCAGGATCCCATTTTTCCACCCAAATTCTTAACCTTGGTGCACCAGACCTGCATTGATTTAGTGGTTAACTTTCTCCAGAGCTCAGTTACTCTGACTGTTAAATCTTGGATGCCTGGTCCTCATTTGACACTATATAGTGCCAAGACCTGTCTGTACTATACTGACCATCAGTGATGAACCTACATGACCAGACAGGTGACAAATAATTCTTCTCCAAACCCTAGCATCACACTTAATTGGTAAAAATAACTGTGGGTGGTGTATTTTTAGACACAGATGCTGAGATCGCGATTTCAGCATGTAAGGATATATCAGGGATCAATGTCCTATGGATGGAAGGAAGAAAAAGAAACATTTTGCAGAAGTCAAACTGTGATGCAGGCCTAAAAAGCCCAGCCAATCCTAAGGGGGATTCTGAAGCATATTTGGTGCATCAGAATTGGCTGCATTGAGCCCAAATAGGAAAGTCTTTAAATCTCTGCCTTTTTTAGCTTTGGATATAGGTCATGCACAAAAAGATGTGTCCTTGTACCAGGCAGCTCTCTGTAGCCGAAGTAAACACTGATGAATCTGATTTCCTCTCTTAAAGAGGGATCTAGGTGGTATATCTTTCATGTCCATTACAACATACAACAGGTAGAAAGAAAAAGGGCCAAATACTTGAATAGATCCTCAGTAAGATGTAATACTGTCTGACAGTCTATGAAAAAAATGTTCAACATGTTTAGTCATCAGAAAAAATGCAAATTAAAAACATAGTAAGGAATAATCTCCCACATAGAGTGGCAAAAAGAAACAACAAAAAATCTGACAATACCAGATGTTAGGGAACATGTGGAACAACTTGAGGTAAAAAATACAACCACTTTTAAAAATTGTTTAGTAATTTTTTATTAAACATGCACTTACAGTTGACTTATGAACAACACAGCTCTGAACTGTATAGGTCTACCTATATACAAATTTTTTTCAACACAATGGTGAACTAAAATGTAGTATTCACAGGATGCAAAACCCAGATACAAAGAGGGCCAAATTTTCCTATATGTGGGTTCCACAGGGCCAACTGTAGGACTGAGAAGATGCAGATTTGGTATAATTGGGCATTCTGGAACCAATCTCCCAAGTATACCAGAACGACTGTACCTATTTCCCAAGAATTCCATTGTGATATTTCTCAATAGAAATAAAAGCATATAATAAGAAAAATACTTATATAAGAATTTTCAGAGCACAGAATCTATTGGTGATCATAATAGCCAAGAGCTGAAAATAATCCACATGCTCATCACCATATGAACAGATTTAAAAATAATGTTATGTTCATATTATATAATGGAACACTATTCAGCAAAAGTAAAAAATAAAAATTAAAAAAAACTTAAAATTCAAACTACTGACATGCAAGCTACATGAATGAACTTATGAAATATTTTGGTGAGCAAAGAGAAGCCAGACACAAAAGCATATGTTAATATGATGCTTTTAATAAGAAGTTAAAGAATATGCAAAACTCATGTATAAGAATATAAATCAAAATAGTGTTTCCCTCAAGGAGATATGATTGACTGGAAAAAGGCACAAACACTTTCTGGGTGGATGGAAATGTTGCATATATTGATGTAGGTTTTGGTTACACATGGGTGTGCATTTGACAAAACATCAATGTGTACTCTTAAAAACAGTGTGTAATATTGTTTGTAAGTCACTTCTCAATTAAAACAAAGCCAATATCACTCCTCCTTCAAAAATACAAACTACATATAAAAAAGTTATACATCTAGATACAAAAAAATTGTAATAAGAAAATTAGCACATATATGCAGGCAAACACAAACACTAAGAATACAAGGATTATGTGATATTAACTACAATGAATTCAGTTCAAAAAATTTAAGACACAGGACCTTATAAAATATAATAAAAGGGCATAATATCAAATGGTGAATTTTACAAACTTTTGAGCATAATCTCCATCATGCATTACAACATATATTGCAAAAAAAGACAGGAAATACAAGAAAAAATTACAAAATTGAAATAGCAGTAAGATAATTTAATTTATCATATATAGTCAAGGACAGAACAATGCACAAAAATTGAACAAGGACATGAATTACATAAATGATAAACTAGATTTAAATGAGCTAAATATTTTCTTTTCAAGAACCTATGGAATGTTTATATAACGTGCTAAAAATCACAACTACATCATCAACACCAACAACAACAACAAAAGACAATAGCCTAAAGCCACTTAAAAAGAGATGTATAGCATAGTAGTTGCCTCTGAAACCAGACCAAGCCACAAATTCTAGCTTACTAGCTATGTGACCTTGGGCCAGTCATATAATCTCTTTGTGTTTTAGTTTCTTTATCTGTAAATGAGGGAGAATAAAAATAGTGTCCACTTTGCAAGATTGGGAATATTAAGCAATCTGATAAATATAAAGCATAGTTCTTAGCAGAAAGTAAGCCCTTTGTAAATATTACCATCATCATTATAATTGCAGAACATCCTGTTTATGATGACAACTGATACAGTTTTAGTCACAATATGCTAACAAGGAGGATGCCACCAATAATTGCAGGTGTAATGTGTTGAATTTCCATTGTTTTTCCTATGCCCTTTACCTCTCAAACATTTCCTGTAAGTTGCACTTTCTCACGATTACAGGGGTGAGTGAGAGGGATCTAACCTGAACGCACTTTCAACTCACGGTTCAGTGTTTTTCCCATCTCTTGCCTTTATATCACAAGTACAAGGTCAATGGGGCACATGCTTCTTGACTGCTAAGAGTTAGGAACTACAGGAGGTTGAAAGAGGCAGCAAGAGCAGCTTGCAGCGCTATCCAGGAACCAAGTAGAAGTGACCATTTAATACAAACTGGCTTACTCTGTTGTACTCTCAGAGCCAAATGGAAAATTCTAGTGTCTAAAATTTCTTTAACAGCATATACCACTTTCAGTTTTTCAGAGAAAATTAAGTCTCAGTGACTTTAAGTAATTGTCACAGAGCCTAGCTGTGTGACATTGAACAAATGATTTTTTAACTGTCAGTCGCTATGTCATCATTTATAATGACAAAGCATACTTAAAAAACTTACTTCTAAGAGGTAATGAAATGAATGGCATAGATTCATTAATTGCAGATTCTCTTTTCCTTTTTCTCATCCTGGAAGAAGTTACTAGATTGCAGTTGATATTCAGGTATAAATGATGGACACCAGATCATTTCCGAAGATCAAAGACTTATATTCAGAATAGAAAGTATAGGTACTAAGTTTCTAAAGGGAAACAGAGAAATGGGTTAGGAATGGAAGCATAAAAGCCGCACTCACGTCTGTTCTAGTCTAGAGAAGTATGTAAGAGCATATACATACAGACCCTGGATTCAGAGGGTTGGGGTCCCAGTTCCTGCCTTCCAGATATATGAATCTGTGTAATTTACTTAAACTTTCTAATACAATTTCCTCATCTATAAGATGTATTTTTTATTTGTATAAGTTTAAAGGGTACAATTTGAAGCGTTGTTACATGGACATATTGCATAGTGGTCAAGTCTGTCTGGGCTTTTAGGGTAACAATCACCCAAATAGTATACATTGTGCCCATTAAGTAATTTCTCATAACTCACCACCCTCCCACCCTCCCACCTTCCCACCCTTTTGTGTCTCCAATGACTATTATTTATTTCATACTCTATGTCCATGTGTACACATTATTTAGCTCCCACTTATAAGTGAGAACATGCAGTATTTGACCTTGTGTTTTTGAGCTGTTGCACTTAAGATAATGGCCTCCTGTTCCAACTGGGTTGCTGAAGAAAATGTAATTTTATTCCTTTTATGGCTGGATAGTATTCCATTGTATGTATATACCACATTTCCTTTATCCAGTCATCCATCAGTGGATACTTCGGTTGATTCCCTATCTTTGCTATTGTGAATCGTGCTGTGATAAACGTACGAGTGCAGGTATCTTTTTGATATAATCATTTCTTTTCCTTTGGGCATATACCCAGTAGTGGGATTGCTGGATGGAATAGTAGCTCTATTTTTAGTTCTTTGAGAAATCTCCTCCATACTATTTTTCATTTACATTCCCAGCAACAGTAGATATCATTTTAATAATTGATATTACAATTGTTTCTCTACATCCTCATCAACATTTATTATTTCTTTTTGGTAACAGCCATTCTGACTGGTATAATGTGATATCTCATTGTGGTTTTAATTTGCATTTCTCTGATTACTAGTGATGTTGAGCATTTTTTCATATGCTTGTTGGCCGTTTGTGTAAAACAAAAATGATAATATTTCCTACATACTAAATTTTGCATGAAACAGATAATGTAGTGAATGTAAAATAGTTATCAGAGTATCCGGCATGTGATATATACTAAGTCACTGTTAGCTGTTATTAGCAATGTATGTTTCCTTCCAGCCCTATGTACAAAACCAGAATTCATTAAAAGGCCAGTTGGCGTGTTCACAAAGAGAATCATCATCAATATTTTTCTCTGTCGCTATCTAGAGAAAGAATTCCCAATCAGCAATCTGGATCCCTCACCCGAGTTTAACCGCATGTAAGACAAAATGAAAAACATTTTCTTAACAAATGAGATAAAACCTAAATCTGGGTTCTAGTCCGTCTCTAATTCTACCAGCACCTAATAAATGTTAGTTGAATAAAACATATGCTTGTGTTCTGGCAGTTTATAATTCTCTTGCATTTTAATAACACTGTAAATTTGTGAACTACTTTCATTTACACTATACCACAAAGCTTTTAAATTGCCCTTCAAGGCAAGCCAGAGCAGACAACTGGTTGCTGCCATATTTATAAATCGAGGAGCTGAGGAAGCAAACAGTGATAACATGGTGCCCTTATTAAATGTAAAGCATTAGTCTAAATAGTTTACATACATTAACTTACTTAATCCTCCAACAACCCTATGAAGCAGGAACTATCATTGTCTCCAATTTACAGATAAGAAAACACAACCAAAGAGAGGTTAAGAAACTCAATTTTAAAGCCAGAGTGATAAACACAGGCAGCCTAGTTCCAGAGTTTAAGTGCTTAGCACTGAACAGGAAGCAGCAGGATTACATTTCTATGTTAAGAAAAAGGAGGAACAGTAAGTTTTAATTACTGGCAAATAACCTGTTTTGAAACCAGCAAAAATATTAGTACTATAATAATATTGAGTAATGTGGCTCTCAAATAATGAATATAGTAACTCAATGGTGTCGTTTTACACAAACAATAACCAGCTAGGATATATAATAAAAAGACCGCATTTCAACAACAACAGCAACAGGAGCAAACGATTAAATACCTTTGGGGCTGCACATGAACAAAATCTAGGACTCTTTGAGAAACGCAAAAGAAGACATGAATAAATGGAAGGACACATTTTGCTATCGGATAGGAAGAGTTGGAATTTTTAAAATGATATTTCTCTCTAAGCTAATCACTGAGCATAATGTGATACAATAAAAAGAAACATTTTTTTTCTTTTCTGATCTTTCTTTTCTAGATAATTTGATTTTAAAGTTTATACGGAAAAATCTATATGTGACATTAGCATTTTAAAGTTTGCAGGGAAAAATGATAAGCATATTACTCAACAAAATGTGTGATAAAACTCCAGCAATTACAAGAATTTTACATTTTAGGCCTAGAGAGATAAAATATTAGGAAAGAATATCAAATTCTAAAACACTCCTAACTAAGTATGAGAAACTAGCAAAGAATGAACAGCATCAAAATACCTAGCTGCTTCCTGTAGGGGGCCATGGGGAAAGGGCTAACAAAATCTCCAAACCAAATAAATTAAAAACAAGAATCCTAATATCTCTTACCCTTCCTTTGTTTCTTAGATGAAAAATACTCATATAAATAAAATGTTTAAATATTAAAGAATGCAACAGTAAAAGACTCAAAAGAAAACGTGGAAGAATTAATGAATAATTAATGAAAATATTTTTCGGAAAGGTTTCTCTGATGGATGGGGCCAAAATGCAGAAAAGGATGTATTACTAATGTTGACTGCATAACAATTAATATATTCTGCATGTCCAAAAAAACAAAAAATCACATCCAACACAAACATCCAATGGTAGAAATTATTTGCCACATATATGGCAAAGGGCTAATTTACTTTAAAATCCATTTAAAAAGTTTCAGGAGACCTAGCGAAAAATGGATGGAGGACCTCCAAAGTGAATTTGTTGAAAAATAAATGAAAATGGCATATAAATATGTTAAGGGATGTTAATCAATTTAAAGAATGCAAATTAAAACTCCAATGTTCATTTTTCAATTATTAGTATGGTACATTTCTAACATTTTTATTATATACAGGAAAGGTGAGTGCTTGGAGAATCTTGCATCATTGGCTATAATATAAATTGGTGGAAGCACTTTGAAAGGGAATATGGCAATATTAGGCAATATTTAAAATATACATCTATATTTTGATCCAATAATTTAATTGTATGAAATTATCTTATCATAGAATACTCACATTTCAGTGCTAATTTTGAAAATTAGTGATATGAAGCATAAAGCATCCAGCACATTTTATGATCCATATCAGGTGATATGTTAAAAATAATCACAGGGCAGATGGCAACTCTGTGCTTTTAATATTCCATTTTGCAGATGAACAAAGTGAGAGGCAGACAGGTTGTTGCCCAACTCTAGGTCACACTTGGTGATGTTCGGTCCTTAAATTCAAACCGCAGATCTACTGGTGTCCAATTTCTTGATTTCAAGAGTATCATGAAATGTCGTGATGATAACTGGTCAAAGTTAATGCATCAATTGTCTATTACCACACAACAAGCTGCCCCAAAACTTAGTTGTTTGTTTCTCCCAATTTGGTGCGTTGGCTGAGCTCAGGAGGACAGTTTTTCTGCTGGTCCTTTCTGGGTTCACTAATACAGCTATAGCATCTGGAGGCTCAATGGAGGGTAAGGGTCTATGGTCTCATGCACTTGTCTAGGCTCAATGGGCACTTTGGCTGGGCATCTCTGTAGACGCAGTCTCTCATTATTGAGTGGTCTAGCCCAGGCTCCTTAATATGTGACAGATAAGTTCCAGGTAAGCTAGTCCTGATGCACGAGTACTTATACATTCTGCTAATGTCATATTTGCTGAATTTCCATTGCCCAAACTAAATCAGGCAGTCAAAGCCGGAATGCAGAAAGGAATTACACAAGGGAGTGGATGGGTAAGGCATTCTTCCTTAGATGCTATTAGTGTACAACCCACCACAGTGCTATGCATGGGACACATGGATCAGACGAGGTTTTAGATAGATAGCTTAGGACAAAGGTCAGCAAATTATGGCCTGCCTTTATTTTTTAAAAAAAGTTTTACTGTAACATAGCCGTGCCCATTTGTTTAAATATCTTCTATGGAGATTTTTTCACTATAACAACAGAATTGAGCAGTTGCAAGAGAGACCACTTGTCCAGCAATGTCTAAGGTGTTTTCCATCTGGCCCTTTACAGAAAAAGCTTATAGACCCAGGAGGCCTGGGAGGCACTCCATCTCTGTATTACATAGTTCTACACCAACTTTTCGTTCTTGAGTAATGCAGTTCCATTGCTAAAAAAATACTTTTCAACCTCCCTTTCTTACAAGCACCATAACTCATTCTTATTTTTCAATTCATGAGCACTATTATTTTTAAATGTTATTACATCTTTATTTCACTAGAGTTTAACCTTAAAGCTTTGCTAAATGTAAGTTATAATCACTGCAATTGGGCACCAAGGATTATACAATCACTTTACAACAAGGATGCCTATAGGTATTCCCTGTGGTGTTGTGCTACATGTTGTAACTCTGAATGGAACTTTTAACTTTGGAACAATAGACAAATACAATGAGAGAGCACTTTGTTTGGAGATTCATTTTGATGTTTTGCATTAGGCTCCCTCTAAATAGGGATAAGGCTTTGGCAAATAAATTACTTTCTTTCAATTTTGCTCTGGGCCCTACACTAGACAAGATGCATTTAGAGGAGAGTTTATAAAATGCTCCAGGAGACTGAAATCCTCCCTGTGCTCTCCTGGCATACTTTGTTGACCATATAGTGACTGGAAACTATAAAAATGCAGAAGTCATTTGTCTTTTTATGGCAACTGCTTACTCTGGTATCATATTCCTTATTAAATCAACAGCTCAATAAAGCCCACACCATCCCACTCTGCTACGCATTACAATTTAGTAAGAATTAATGTTTGCTTGTCAGCTGCATAATTTTTCCTGCATTCTTTTAACCTAAATATGCCCTTTTAAACCATCTTTTTGCTGCTGCTGTTCCATCTACCTAGAATGCTATTCTCTTTTTGGACACCTGATAAATACTATCTCAAGATCTTGCTCATGCCTCACCTCCCCACTGAGTCCCTTTTTGGTTCCCCTACAGTTGCCGGTGGAAAAGACAGCCTAGGATGATGCTCTGGCTCTGCCACTTATTTCCATGTGATCTTGGAAAGTTAATCTCTCTGGTCCTTGATTTTCTATCTAAAAATTGGGAAAAATATTACCTATCTTATAAGGCTGGGAAGATAAAAAGATTATGTTCAAAATAACAACAGGAGCAATAAGACGTGTCCTCTGCATAGGGCTGGAGTTCATAAAGATACGTGAGTTCTTAGCTCCCTCTCTTTTTTCTGTATATTCATATTTTTCCACAAGCCTACTTTAGCAAATAGCTTTTTCAATGCTCTAATTTGTTAACACAACTCTTTACATGTCCTCAGTTTGTGGACATCGTGAAGTTATAGATTGCCATTTAATTTATTCTTCTTATAATTGCCACTTCACCAGGAGAGGCATGTTGTAGATACCACCTTGTGTACGGAAGTAAGGAAGGAAAGAGGAAGAGAAAAGGAAGGAAGAAGGGATGGGCTCTGCAGGCTGGAACTTGTGGATTATTAATGGGACTGCTCATAAGATCGTGCCTCTGTTGAAACAGAACTGCAGTTGGCAAAGGAAACTCTAGATCTGATCAATATTTTAAAGAGAGAGATGAATAATTCTGAAGAAATTTTTAAATGACTTCCCAACCTTACTAAAATTCTAGGACATAATCATTTATTTTAAAAGCTCTCTTCTCTTGCCATAGTTCAGTGCTTTAAAAAATTATATTTGGTGGGGAAGATGGAATAAATATTCAACTGATTGGCAGCTGAAGTGGAAAAGCCATTCTTATTCAGGGAAGAATGCTGCAGAAGGGGTGGACTTGGTCTTTAAAATGCAGCCTGTCTTCTGTTTGAATTCCTACCCCAGCCCCCCAGTTTAACAGCTCTTCCACGTTGAACCATCCTGAGGGGCTTGCTGAACAGTGACAAGCCTGGATTACTCAAAACATTGGCACCAGGTCAGTTCCCCTTGGAGGGGCCTATGGTGTCTCTAGTTAACTTTCTCTACACTGCGAGTGAACACGAAGTTGTGATCATTTGTTATTCCCGTTTTGGTGCTTCTGCTTTTAAGTGAGGCTGCATTTGGCTTGCAAAACCAGTCAATGCTCAATTTCTCTTGTTCTGCCGAGTACTTTCTTCCATTTCACTACTATTTGGCCCAGTCTGAATTACTCCTATCCATCTTCAAGCCACCTTTCCCCACATAGGCACCAGTCGAGCCTATCAGGCATCACCATCACCACCACTACTACCTATGCTTGCTTACTATCCCTCAGATCTTTCAATCTGGTGTCCTCTGCTGGGCCAGAGCTGAGTCTAGAATTTCTTTCTCACGACAGTCACTCTGGACTTCACTTAACGTCCATATAGTGACCATATGATTTGTTGTCTAAGCTGGAACACCTTTAAGATAAAATAAATACTTAATACATTTGTAAGGACAATGTGTGTAAAACAAGCTTATCTGGGTAAAACCAAGCATATTCACTCTTGCTCAACTTTACAGATCTGCCATCTATGAGGCCCCTGTTCTCCACTCTGATCAACCGGATATCCTATAGTTCACCTTCCAGGCAGCTAAACAATGGGTATTCTCCACACCTAAGAGCTTCTAGCCAATTGCAAAGTGAATCAAACAAATCATAGTTAGAAAAGCAGAATCTATACTAGTTTCAAACAGAAGGAATTTAATACAAGGAATCGAATACCTGGGTGACAGAATTGCTGAGAGGCACACAGAAGGTGGTGAGGCAATTTAGAAATTAGGTAAGCTGCTACCACCTTCCAGGATAGCTTTGCCCCAGTGGAAACTAGAATCAAGATGAGTCTGCTGAGTAAGTCCTAAAAGTACAGAGGACAGAAGTCCTGCCAGAGATGACACCCAGGGAAAAAAGAAAGGAGACACTACTCTGACCTCTCCTTTCTTACTGCCCTCCAGTCTCCTACCTGTTCTTCCACTAGGTGGACCATAAGGATCCCAGACTTCAAGGGAGCCTGTGAAAAGCCACCTATCGAGGTCAGCTGGGCCATTAGAAGAACAGCAGTGATAGTGACAAATTTCAGAACAAACAGGGGCCTGGAACATAATCATTTCATCAAATCTACGTATATGTATACCTCTTTTGTGGATTGTATAGGTAATATGTGACTAACTCCCTTGCATTTCACTGGTGCTTACACTGGTCACTATGAATCTAATTTGAACCAATGTGTTTGAGTCAATTCACTTGCAAATATTAAATTAAAAATGTTGTTGCTCTTTGTATCCAATGCATGGCAACTAAAATACTATATAATCTCAAGGCTGCAAGGAACAAAAAAACTAACCTGGCCAAATCCCTCAACTAATCCTTCTACCAAGGGAGCATCCATCTAACATGACTGATTACCGCAGAAAAGTTCTCTAAAAGAATATTGATTAGAGAGTCTGTCAGGAGGCATTCAACCCTGATGGCATCTAGCTCTTCAGTGAAGAACCATCCAGGGAGACTAAATTCCATCATCGAAGAGTTCAGAGATTCTCAGTCGATATTAAGGAAAGCTATACATCTGTGCCATGACAAGACTTTGTTGTATTTTAAATCTCTGGAAGTTTTGTTTTAAAGCTGTGTAGCAATGGTAGCATATGTTAAATTTAGTGACTTTAGAGTCAGAAAGACTTGGATTTGTGTTCCTAAATTCTTCAATTACTAGTAGTTTGACCTTAGGCAAGTTTTATGAATCCGTATTAATATTACCTACCACATAAGATTCTTATAACACATATTGAAATAGCATTCCAAGAAGGCCCAGCGTATAGTCAGGTCTATAAGTGTTAGCTGCTATTATTATTTTCTTTATTATTTGTAGTCATGCTTCTGTTAATGGAAGTTGGCTATCCCCAAATCTGCTGAAATTGCTGTTTACACTAAATCCATGAAGGTGGGAAGACAGTCTAAACAAAGGATTACAAAAACAGACAGCCAGACATCTGAGTAAGCTAAAACTAAACACTAAAGAGAAATATTATTTTTAAAATGATTACAAAATTCAAAAACACTCCTTAGTTTGAATTACAGAAAGCAATGAAGTGGAAAATGTCAAATAATTTCTATAGGAAAAGAGAAAAAAATAGACCAAAGATATTAAAAACTCTGGTTCCTTATGCCAGCTTCTATCAGTGCTAGCATAAGTGTTCCAGTCTTTTTCTTATTTCAATATGTTCACTTTTGTTAAGTTGTAATGAACGCTTTCCTACACACTTATCAAACAATCTGCTTCTATAGGCTAATCCCTGTAACTGAGCTACTGTCCTAAAATGCCAGTGGCATTGTCCTTACAACTAGGTAAGAAAGGTGTGTGGACAGGGCAGAGGAGAAAACATATCACCTTCTGCAACCTCCCTTGTCCTCACTTCCCTCAGATCTTCTGCTCCTTCCCACACTTAACTGATAATTATCATTAGTAACCCCCATCCTTTCCAGGGAGAGTCAAATGAAGTTATTTAAAATGACTTCAGAATGTTCCATCCTTCTTGCTGTAATGTATGTTTTATGAGACTGAGCAAAACAGAATACATAGGATTTTATAAATAATTACATATTATATTTAATTTGTGTGATAAAAGAGATTAAACCTCTCACAAACTGTAGACTAGTAAAATGGGCACCTAGTTGGCAGTTTGAAAACTCTTACTGTAGTCTCTATTTTTCCATTTAATATGTGATCTTTGACAAATTTGCCCATATTTTCAGGACTCTATTCAATCATCACCATAAAACTAAAGATTTAAACTAGAAAATCTCTGAGGCCTTTTCAGTACTAAAATTCTTATGAATATATACATGCATGTATATGTGTATGTATACACACATGCATACACATGTTCCAAAACATTTTCAGGAGGTGGGATCACAGTAATATTTTTCTTATTCTATTCAATTCTTAAGCTTTCAATCACAGTAATGTATTGCTTATTAATATAAGTCATACCTTTTTATTAGCATTCCAATCCTGATAATGACAGAGAAGCTTTTATCAAAATAAATAACCTACATACAGCAATTATAAATTCTAAAAAAATTAAAAAAAATTTTTGAAGCAGTAGAGAATGAAAAAAAGGTAGACAGAAATGGTGGTAAAGCACTTCTTAATACAAGGGAAACCCACTCATTGAGATCCATGTTCATAGAGCTTTGCTCCAAGGGAACTTCTAAGCCACATGCATGATAAACATGGGAAAGAAACCAAGCACAAGGGCATGATGTTATTGACCTGGGTTATCAGGCTGGGGATCAGAGGTCATAGAGTGAAACTTGGAGTGAAAGAAAATTCCCAATTCCAGAAAGAAAGGCACCACAGTGGGGTAATCTAAAAAATCTGTATAGAAAAATCTCCTAAGGCCTTGGCTGGGCACTGAGCTATGCAAGCATGAGGGGATGGATTTTAAGCAGTATAATGAAAAATAAAAGTTGAAAGGCAGATAAACCTGAGAGGGAGTTTCAGTTACTTCTCACTTACAGTGGTGACAGTTTAAAATGTAAGTCTTTCCCAGACAGAGGCATGGAAATCACCTTGACATTTCTACAGATTTGTCTTAAGAAAGCATAAATTCAAACTTCCACAAGTTCCAGGTGATCCGCTTGTAATATTACTGCTTTCCAGAACACATATTAACACTTCAAACAAAAAATAACAGAATCAAGATTCTCTTAATTCTATTCTCACAATATCCAGTAGCTAATCAAAATTATTAGATATGTGAGAAAGAAGAAAAGTGTGACATGTTACTTAGAAGGGAGTGGACTACAGATAAACACAACAATTTCAATGCGTCCAAGATACAGAGAACAGGCTAGTAGCTGCCAGGGTTTAGGGACAGGGTTGGGGAGAGGGAACCAAGTGTAATCATCAGTCAGCAACACAAGAGATTCTTATGGTGATAGAACAAGTCTGCATCTTCACTGGGCTAGGAGTAGTGAACACTTAAACCAACACATAATAAAATTACATAGAGCCAAATGCACACACACTAATACGTACAGGTGCATGGACACATACAATTGAGAAAATATCTTAAAAAAAGAATTAAAAAAATTAAAAGTGGATTATATCAATGTTAATAACTTGTTTGAGATATTATACTAGTTTTGCAAGATGTTATTGGAAAAACTGGATAAAGAGTAAATGGTTATATCTGCACAATTCCCAATTGCAGAAATGTGAAAACAACCCAAGTGCCCATCAGTACACGAGTGGATTAATAAAATGTGGTATCTGTATGCCATGGAGTACTACTCATCCATAAAAAACAATGGTGAATTAATACCTCTGGTATTATCCTGGATGGAGCTAGAGCCCATTCTTCAAAGCAAAGTATCACAAGAATGGAAAAACAAGCACCACTTGTACTCACCATCAAATTGGTACTAACTGATCAATAGTTACGTGCACACATGGAAGTAATATTCGCTGGGTGTCGGGCAGGTGGGAGGGGATTGGAGGGGATGGATAAATTCACACCTAATTGGTGTGGAGGGCACTATCTGGGGGATGGGCACACTTGCAGGTCTGACTTGGGCAGTGCAAAGGCAATATATGTAACCAAAGTGTTTGTACCCCGTAATATTCTGAAATTTAAAAATAAAAATATTAAAAATTAAAAAAAGAGTAAATGGGAAATCTGTTGTAACCCATGTGAATCAAATATTATCTCTATATGAAATATTTAAGTATTAAAAAAACCCTCTCTCTTGCCGTATGCAAAATCAACAAAAATGGACTGAAAACTTAAATCTAAGACCTGAAACTATGAACCTATTAGAAGAAAACATTGGGGAAACACTCCAAGACTTTGGTCTGGGCAAAGATTTCTTGAGTAAGACCTCAAAATCACAGGCAACTGAAGCAAAAATGAACAAACAGGATCACATCAAGGTAAAAAGCTTCTGCACAACAAAGGAAACAATCAACAGAGTGAAGTGACACCCACACAATGGGAGAAAATATTTGCAAACTACCCATCTGACTAAAGATTAATAACTAGAATATATAAGGAGCACAAAAAACTCAATAGCATAAAAATAATCTGATTTAAAAATGGGCAAAAGATCTGAATAGGCATTTCTCAAAAGAAGACATACAAAGGACCAGCAGGTTTGTGAAAAAATGTTCAACATTACTAATAATCAGAGAAATGCAAATTAACACTACAGTAAGATATGTCATTCCAGTTAATGTGGCTTTTATCAAAAGTTCAGACAGCAACAGATGTTGGTTAGGATGTGGACAAAGGGGAACCTTGCACACTGTTGACGAGAATTTACTTCGTGTAGCCCTATGGAGAACAGTGTGACGGTTCCTCAAAAAACTAAAAGTAGAACTACCATATTATATAGCAACCCCACTGCTGGGGATATATCCAAAAGAAAGGAAATCATTATATCGAAGAGGTATCTGCACTCCCGTGTTTATTGCAGCCCTAATAGCCAAGATATGGAATCAACCTAAGTGTCCATTGACAGATGAAGAGATAACAAATGTGGTATATACGTACAATGGAATATTATTCAGCCGTTGAAATAATGAAATACCGTCATTTGTAGCAACATGGTCAGAACTTGAGGACATTATGTTAAGTGAAACAAGCCAGGCGCAGAAATACACATATCACATGTTCTCATTGATATGTGGGATCTCAAAAAAAAAAAAAAAATTGAACTCATGGAGATAGAGAGTAGAATGATGGTTACCAGAGGCTGGGAAGTGTAGAGGGGCAGAAAGATAATGAAAGGATTGTTAATGGGCACAAAATGGGTATAATAAGGTGACTATAATTAACAGTAATTTATCATATATTTCAAAATAATTAAAAGAATGGAATTGGAATGTTCCTAACACAAAGTAAAAGGTCAGTGCTTGAGGTGATGAATACCCAAATTATCCTGATTTGATTGTTACACATTGTATGCTTGTATCAAAATATCACATGTACCCCATAAATATGTGCAGCTATTATGTATTCATAATAATTAAAAATAAAAAACTTATAAAATAATAAGCAAATTTGGAAAGATTTCAAGATATAGAGTTAATATAAAATATCTGTTAAATTCTGATATACTAGCAGTGACTACTTAGAAAATTTAATTAATAAATACATTTTCATTTACAGTAGGATCCCAACCTCAAATACCTGGAAAGATGTCTAACTAAAGCTCCACAAGACCTGTCAGCTGAAAAATACCAATACATACCTAAATAAATGGAGAGATGTATCATGCATATGGAGTCAAAGGCAGTATTGTTAAGATGTTCATTATCATCAAATTGATTCCAATTGAAAGCAATCTGTTTTGAACAAATTGACATTAAAATTATCATTAAAATTTATATGGAATTTCAAATAATCTAGAATAGGCAACACAATCTTCAGAAAGATAAAAACATTGGAGAACTTGCATAACCTAATTTCAATAATTACTAAAACTAAAATATGTAAAGTAATGTGCCTTTAGTGAAAACATAGGCATATAGAAATAGTGTGGAATTGGCATAACGATGGGCCTATATATCAGTGGCACAAGAAAGAGACAAAAGAAATAAACCCACCCATATCTGATCAGTTAATTTTTAACCAAGACACTGAGTAAATTTAATTAGGAAAGGAAATCTTTTAAGAAACAGAACAAAACAAAAACAAAAAACAAACAAACAAAAATAAATTTTGCTGGAAAAGAATGGACATCTACAGGGAAGAAAGTGAACCTTGAGCCCTTCTTCACTCCAGACACAAAATCTAATTTGCAATGAATGAAAATCCTAAATATCAATAAAATCTCTAACCTTACAGTTTCTAGGAAAAATCAGAGAAGACTATAGTCACAACATTTAGGGTAGGCAAAGATTCCTTAGACAGGACCAAAAAAATGCTGTATGTATTATGTTTGTATGTATGTGTGCTTGTATATATGTATCTATTTATCTGTGTGTCAAAATTCACATATATTATGAATATATATACACAAATATATATTAGATTTCATCCAATATGGATAAATTATAATTCAGCAAGATTTAAAAATTCTGCTGAATTGAAACACTTCGTGAGCAAAAAAGAAAAAAAATTACATCTAACATCATGCTTCATGGTGAAAGACTGAGAGCCTTTCCTCTAAGATCAGGAACAAGTCAAGGATGCCCACTTTCACTACTTCTATTCAACATAGGACTGGAATTTCTAGCCAGAGCAATTAGTCAAGGAAAATATAAAAGTGGTCTAAATTGGAAAGGAGAAGTAAAATTATCTCTGTTTACAGATGACATAATATCACATGTAGATAAAACTATAAATATTTTCCACCAAATCTGTTAGAACTAATAAACAAATCTAGTCAAGTTACAGGGTATAAAATCGACACACAATAATCAATTGTGTTTCTATACACTAAGAATGAACAATCTGGAAAGGAAATTAAGAAAACAAGTTCATTTACAGTAGCACCAAAAATAATAAAATAATTTGGAATAAACTTAACCAAGGAGGCAAAAGAAAATGAAAACTACAAAACATGACCAAAAGAAATTAAAGAGGTGAGAGATAATGTCAGCAAGATGGCAAAATAGGTGTTAGTTGCTCATATTTCCCCACAATAAGAATTCTGCACCCATCCGTGGATAAAATTCTCTGTGAGAACCTTGGGATTCAGGTAGAAGGTTGTGAAAATCCAGTGGAGCTCAAGGCTTAAAAGACTTGTTTAGAGATTGCAGACTCACACCCAGGTGGTAGACCTGCTAATCTTGGCTCATGCTTCAGATGTAAAAATAACCCCATTCCCCAAAGGGCTTGTCCACGGCCACATTTGGCCTTCAGTTGGCTACCAAAACCACCCTTTAAGGTGTCCAAGAAGAATTATGCACACTAGTACCTCAGCAGACAGGCCCACTGACATTGGTCTTGACAGTGAACCCAAAAGTTATTCTGTAATTTGTCTCCAGCTTCACTCAGATGTGGCTCCACATTAATACTGCTCTCACAAGAACCCAAAGGGAGACTTGCCCATCTGTGTCACTGGGGTAGGCTTTCTGGACTCTATCTCACAGCTGACCTTCAAGGGGCTCTGTCTCAGCCCCAGCCACTCTCTGCTACAACCTGAGAGTTATCCCACTCACAAGGATAACTGCTGGGAAACATACCAATCTAAGCCACTGAGGCAGGTGTGTCTGCTTCTGTGTCCCACACAGATCTTGAAGGGGCCCAGTCTCACTTTCAGCCTCTCTCTGCCACAGCCAGGGAACTATCTCAAAGGCACAGGGATCTGCTGGGAGACTCACTTGTCTGAGCCTCCATGACAAGCCTTCTGGCCTCTGTACCACAACAGATCCTGAATGGGCCCTGTCTTGGCTCAAGCTCCTCTCTACCACAGCCTGAGGGTAATCTCACTCATGCAAAAATGCTGGGATACTAGCCCATCTCTGCCACCTTGATAGATTAGTCAGCTTCCATCCTACTGCAGATCCTGAAGGATCCCAGAAGCTCAACTCCAACCCCTCTTGGCTGCAGCCTGGGAGCAATCCTGATGGCAGAATGAACCACTGAATGACACATCCATCTGTGCCAATAGGAGAGTACTGCTGGCCTCCATCCCAGGTCAGATTACAAAGGGGCCCTGTCTCAACACCAACCATTCTCTCCTTTCTCTGGAGTTATTCCACCTGTACATGTAACTGCTGAAAGACAGGCTTCCTGGCTTCTGTCTCACAGCAGATTTTAAGGACCCTGAATCTCATCTCTAGCCCCTTATCTGTCATCTGAGAGCAATCCTGCCTGCATAAAAATGTGCTAGGAGTCTCACTCCCTGATACTTGCTAACATTGGTCCCACAGGCAATTCTGAATTAGCACTGAAGCTCAGTTTCAGGCCCTCTCAGCTGTGGTCTGGGAGAAGTTCTGCCCAGCCAGGGTTCCCCCTGGGAGATGTGCCTGTCTGAGTCCCCATGGAAAGCTTGCCAAATTTGCTCCCACAGCAGATCCTCAAATGGCCCTGTATCTTGGTTGTGTCCCTCTTAGTCTGAAGACTGAGAGCAAGAACCCAGAGGAAGGTACATCCAGCAGTGTCCCTGAAGGCTGATGTCCTGACATCAGTTACATTATGAATCATAAAATGGCCCTATAAACTTTAAGAGCTCCAGACCTTCTCAACTGCAGTATGACAGAAGGCCTGCTCACTTAGGAAACTAACAAGAGACACACATATCTGCTACACCAGAGACAGGACTGAAGATCTCAATTTCAGCTGTGGACCCTGAAACAATCTTGTATCTCAGTTCTAGTCCATCTCAGCCATGGGCTGGGACAGTTTTGCTAGTCCAGGGACACATTTGGTGATCCAATGACAACCTTCCCAGAGATCTAGAGGAAGCAACATCCCTCAAAGTACATGGTAACAAGCTCACCACTGAACACTTAAGCTGACCCTCACCCCAGTGCTAGCCCCACAGGCCAAGGGGCTAGAGATAGTCCACTCTACCCAGGGACCATATATGACCCATACCCACCACAGCCCCAGCTAACAGACTCACCAATTATGTTCTCCACTATAGACCTATCATCAGCCAAGAAACCTGGATCCAACCCCACTCAGTCATGATCTCAGAGGTAAACCCATCAATCCAGAGACCTAACAGAAGAGGACTTTCACTTGCTAAACCAGTCTGTAAATACTGAACGAGAGGTTTGTTCCTTCAAATACAGATGCCATGGCAAGGCTATATGGATAAATAGAATCACTTACACATGACACCACCAAAGGGAACTAATAAAGCTCCAATAACTGAAAGAAATGAAGATATAGGAATTACCTGAAAAAGAATTTAAAATAATCATCTTCGAGGGATAGCAAGATGGTGAACTAAAAGCAGCCTGCACAACGCAGCTCTCATGGAGAGGACAGAAAATGGTGAACAGATACTCAATTATCTGAGTGACAGCACTGGAAATCCATGGAGAGGAGGAGGGGGAGTGAAGTGAAGAAGACAGAAATCAGACAAGCTGCTCAGCAGGACTGGAGGTAATTAGGAAAGGTGCCCACACACGGAAAAGGGAAAGAGGGGAAAATCCTATACTCCATCCTTCCCCTAAGCATACTACAACTAGAGCAGCAGGAGGGCCCCTGCACTTCAGCAGGCCTCTAGACTGATACAGAGACCTGACTAGATGCTGTGCAGCTGCATTGCTCTGGAAAGAAGGGATGGCCAGCTTGTGAGCCCTGGGTGCTGCAGCTGTTGCCATTGTAACATCTCAACTCCAGAATGATACTTTTGCCCAGGGGTCAGATATGTGACTGCAGCCTCCCTCTTGCCCCTGCCAGGAGAGGAGGGAGCAGGGAATCCCAGCACTTGCATGCATCCTGTGGGCAGGTGACATGGACACACCCCTCACTCCTGCTGCCACCACTGCTGGGGGCCCTAGGCAGAGCTGAAGATTAAAGGCCCAGTACCTGTTGCTGTGTCCTGGGAAATCCTGCCCAACCATACTTCCCATGGGACCCAGGCAGAACATGTGCCCACAGCACTCAGCACCCACTACCCACTGTTGAGGAGGCTAGACCACTGCCACTGCCACTGCTGCCTGAAAGGCCCCAAGTGGGACAAAAGCCAGTGCAGCTGTAGCATTTGCATCTAAGCAATATGCACGCCATGGACCTGCACTGTCCTGTGAAGGCACCCTGGGCACTGCACCCTGCATGCACCCTGTCCCGCCAGTGTGCCCCAGCCCATGTGCATGAGCATCAAGACTTGTGGACCTGCTCCATCCCCAGTAGGCTCCCTGCCCCATGGGTCCACTCTATCCAGGGGTCCCACTCCACCCTGCATGTGGCCTGTGACCTACTAGCTCACTCCACACCAGGAGCCACTTTGTTCTGCACCTCATGGGCCTACAGGGCTACTATACCCTGAACACCTGCTACACCCTGTGCTGTACTCTGTGTGGACCTTGCCCAGCCCATGTGCCTGGAACCTCAGCTGCCAAGGCCTGCATATATGTGCACCATGCTCAGTGGAGCTCCTGCATCCCCCATGCACACCCTATCATGCTGGCAAGCTCCACCTTGTATACGTACCTGGCACCAGGGGCCAGCCCTGCCACAGTGGCCCAGTGGCAAACACAGGGGAACAGGGGTGATGCAGCAGACCACCAGCACTAAAGGCTCACAGTGCATCCACCCCTTTCCTACTTGGTCAAGCTTCCAGAGTAGGATCTAAGCACACCATGCAGAGACCCATCCCTATCTTCACTGAGACGCAGAATTTTCAGCAGAAAAGGACAGGTATACCATATCTGCTACCTGCTTTGAGCTGAGAGAAGTGGCCCCACATGAGAAGGCACCAGCAGGAAAACTCTAGCAACAGGAAAAAATAGGCTGTCTTGCAACTCCCAAAGGATCACAGTAGCTCTCCAGTAATAAGCTCCAACCAAAAGGAAATTGTTGAAATGACAGATATGTAATTCAGATTATGAATGGTAAGTAAGATGAATGGAATTGAGGAGATTGTAGAAAACCATCTCAAAGAAAGCAAAAAAAAAAAAGAAAACTCAGGACATGCATGAAAAATCCACTAAAGAGATAAATAACATTAAAAAAGAGATGACAGAACTTAAAGAAATGAAAGAGTCGTTTAGGGAATTGCAAAATGCATCAGAAAACTTTAACAAAAGACTAGACCAAGCAGAAGAAAGAATTTCAAAGCTTGAAGACAAAGACGTGGAAGGAACCAAGTCAGTAAAAAGTGCAGGAAAAAGAACAAAGAAGAATGAACAATCACTGAGACAAACATGGGATTATGCAAAGTAATCTAATATAAGAACTATAGGTATCCCTGAGGGTGAAGAAGAAAAAGCAATAAGCATGGGAAATGTATTTCAGAAAATAATAGAGGAAAACTTCCCTGATATTGCTAGAGGTTTAGATATCCAGATACAAGATACTCATCGAACACCTGGAAGATTCATAGCAAAGAGGACATCACCAATACATATACTTATCAGCCTGACCAAAGCCAAAATAAAGGATAAAATCCTACAAGCTGTGAGATGAAAGCAGCAAGTTACTTACAAAGGAAAACTCATTAGACTAACAGCAGACTTCTCAGCACAGACTTTTCAAGCCAGAAGTAATTAAGGTCCCATTTTTAGTCTTCCTAAATATAATAATTGCCAGCCAAGGATTTTGTATTCTACAAAACAAAGTTTCATAAATGAATGAGAAATAAAGTCTTTCTCAGACAAGCAAACACTAAGGTAATTTGTCACCACTAGACCTGCCCTACTGGAACTGTTTAAAGTGCTCTATACATGGAAAAGAACACTTGGTACTCCCAGTGTAAGAACATCCAGAAGTTCAGGCTCACAACTCTTACAAAACGGTAACACAAGGGAGAAAACAAAGCAACTCGGTATCATTCAACATGATGACCAAAACTGTATCTCACATATCAATACTAACATTGAATATAAACAGTCTTAATGCTCTTTTTAAAAGACATAGACTGGCTGAATGAATAAAAAACAAACCCCAAGTTTATGGTTTTCCAAGAAACCTATCTAATTCGTAAGGAACTCAGAGGTTCAAGGTAAAAGTATGGGAAAAAAATATACCACATGAATGGAAATCAAAAGCTAGCAGGAGTAGCTGTTCTCACATCGGATAAAATAGACTTTAAATTAACAATGGAAAAAAAAAGAGAAAGATGGTCATTATATAATGATAAAGGGAGCAATTCAGCAAGAAGATATAAACATGTATCTAAATATACATGCATCTCATACAGGAACTCCCAGATTCATAAATAAAATATTACCATATATAAGCAAAGAAATAAATTACCAACACCATAATTACTGGGGATGTCAACACTCCACTGACAGAATTGGACAGATCATCAAGGAAGAAATCAAGGAAGAAAATCAACAAAGAAACACCACACTTAGACAGGACACTAGAACAAATGGGCCAAACAAACATCTACAGAGCATTCTACCAAAAAACTGCAGAATATACATTCTTCTCATCAGCGCATGGTACATTTTACAAGATAGATCATATGTTAGCCCACAAAACAAGTCTCAGTAAATTCAGAAAAATCAAAATCATTGTATACATCTTCTCAGATCACAGGGAGTAAAACTAAAAATCAACTCCAAGAAGAACTCTCAAATCTACACAAAGTCATGGAAATTGAACAACCAGCTGCTGAATGATCCTTGGTTCAATGACAAAAATAAGATGGAAATCAAAAGATTTTTCAAACTGAATGACAATCATGATGCAAGCATCCAAAATCTATGTGATACCAAAAAAGCAGTGTTAAGAGGGAAATTCAAAGACAGAAAGATCACAGCATGATAACCTAATGCCACACCTCAAGGTATTAGGAAAAATGAACAAACCAAACCCAAAGCTAACAGGAGAAAAGAAATAACAAAGCTCTGAGCAGAATTAAACAAAATGGAACCCCCCCAAAAATACAAAGGATCACTGAAACAAAAAGTTGGTTCTTTGAAAATGTAAGCAAAATCGATATACTCCTAGCTCAACTAAAAGTCTCAAGTTACAAAATAAATGTACACAAATCAGTAGCATTTCTATTTACTAATAACAGTAAAGATGAGAGACAAGTCAAGGACTCAATACCATTTACAATAGGTACAAAGAAAATGAAATACCTAGGAATATACTTAACCAAGGAGGTGAAAGACCTCTACAAAGAGAACTACAAAACAATAATGAAATAAATAATACATGATGCAAACAAATGGAAAAACATCCTATGCCCACTGATTGGCATAATCAACATTGTTAAAATGTCCATATTCCCCAAAGTGATTTACAAATTCAACACAATCCCCATCAAAATACCACTGTCGTGTGTCACAGCTCTAGAAAGAATAATTTTGTCCTTCATTTGGAGCCAAATGAACAAACAAACAAAATGTCTGAATAGCCAAAGCAATCTTAAGCAAAAAGAACAAATCTGGAGGAATCATATTACCTGACTTCAAATTACACTATAAGTCTATAGTAATCAAAACAGCATGGTACTGGTATAAAAGTAGAGATATAGACCAATGGAACAGAATGGAGAATCTAGAAGTAAAACCATCTACCTGCAACTAACTGATCTTCAACAAAGCAGAAAACAACATACACTGAGCAAAGGAAGCCCTGGTCAATAAATGGTGCTGGGAAAACTAGACAGGCACATAGAAATTTTTCACCATGTACAAAAATTAATTCAAAATGGATAAAAGACTTATATGTAAGGCATGAAGCTATAAAAATTCTAGAAGAAAACATAGGAAAAACTCTTGTAGATATTGGCTGAGACAAAGAATTTATGACTAAGATCCCAAAGGCAAATACAGCAATAACAAAAATAAATAAATGGGACTTGATTAAATTAAGAAGTTTCTGCACAGCAAAGGAAATAACCAGCAGAGTAAAAAAACAACCTACAGATTAGGGAAAAATATTTGCAAACTATACATCTGACAAAGGACTAATATCCAGATTCTACAAATAATTCAAACAAACAAGCAAGAAACAAAGAAACATCCCCATCAAAAGTGGCCAATAGGCATGAACACAACTTTTTCAAAAGAAGATAGACAAAATGGCCAAGAAACTTATGAAAGAAGTGGCCAACATTACTAATCATCAGGGAAAAGGAAATGTGATACCACCTTACCTCTATCAGAAGGGCCATTATTAAAAAGTCAAAAAACAATAGGTGCTGGCATAGATTCAGAGAGAAAGGAATGCTTATGCATTGTTGCTGGGACTGCAAATTAGTACAACCTCCATGGAAAACAGTACAGAGGGTCCTCAAAGAAATAAATGTAGACTTACCATTTGATCCAGCAATCCCACTTTAAAAAAAGAAATTGAAGAAGACACAAATAAGTGGAAAGGCATCCTATGCCGATGGATTGAAAGACTTACATTATTAAGATATTAATACTACCCAAAACAATCCATAGATTCAATACAATCTCTATGAAATTCCCAATGGTATTTTCTGCAGAAATAGAAAAATCTATCCTGAAATTCATATGGAATGTCAAAAGAATAACCAAAAATATTCTTTAAAAAGAAGAAAATCTTCTATTTTTTTAATTCAAAACTTGTTACAAATCTAAAACATTCAAAAGAGTATGTAGTATGAACAGGATGCCTATATACCCTGAAAAATTCATGTGTTAAAACCCTGCCTACTAATGTGACATTAAAAAGGTGAAATCTTTGGGAAGTGAATTAGGGTCAGATGAGGTCGTGGGGGTGGAACACTCACGAATGGCATTAGTGTTCTTATAAGAGTTCTAAGAGAGCTTACGTCCAGTCTCCACCACGTGAGAATACGGTGAGAATACTGCAGTCTGTGAACCAGGAAGCACCCTCATCAAACACCAAAACCGCTGTTACATTGATCGTGGACTTCCCAGCCTCCAGCACTGTGAGAAATGTTTCTTTTTTAAGCCACCCAGTTTACAGTATTTTGTTATAGCAGCACGACTTGACTACAATAGTAGTACTAGCATAAAGACAGCCATACAAATGTAATAGAATAGAGTCCAGAATAAACCCTTGCATATATGGTGAAATGGTTGTCAACAAAGAATTCAAGACTACTCAGTGAGGGAAAGAACAGTCTTTTTGACAAATGGTGGTGGGAAGAATGGATATTTACATGCAAATAATAAAGTCGGACCCTTACCTTACACCATATACAAAAATTAACTCACAATTGATTAAAGACCTAAACATAAGATCTAAAACTATAAAACTCTTCAAAGGAAACATGAGGAAATATCCATGAGATTGGAATTGGCAGTGATTTCTTGGTATGACATTAAAAGCACAGGCAATTGTTTTTCCATTCCTGAGATACTTTCCTTAGGATAATGGTCTCTAGTTTCATCCAAGTTGCTGAAAAATATATTATTTCATTCCTTTTTATGGCTGAATAGTACTCCATTGTGTATATATGTATTTACCTATCAGGTACAATGGACACTGTTCTGGTGGCAGGCACACTGAAAGCCCTGACTTCAGCTTGATGGAATTCATCCATGTAACAAAAACACTTGTACCCCATAAATTTTTTGAAATAAAAATAACAATAATAAATAAAAGCACAGGCAACAAAAGTAAAAATAGATAAATTTAAACTTCAAAACTGAAAACCTCTTTGCATCAAAAAACACAATCTACAGAATTAAAAGACAACTTATAAAATGAGAGAAAGTATTTGCAAATCATATATTTGATAAGAAGTTAATATCCAAAATATATAATTAATTCTTACAAATCAATGACAGAAAATACTCATAACTGAATTTAAAATTAAGCTAAAGACTTGAGTAGTCATTTCTCCAAAGAAGATATACAAAAGGCCTATATGCATCATAAAAAGATGCTCAGCATCACTAATCATTAGGGAAAGGCAAATCAAGACCACAGTGAGATGTCACCTCATACCCATCAGAACAGCTACTATCAAAAAACCCCAGAAAATATGTTAGTGAAACTAAATTAAATATGTTTGGTCTCTATCAGAGTTTCTGGCACACAGATAGATGTTTCTCATGCTCTATTTCTACTTATAGCTGAGTTCAGTACAACACATCCAAATCCATGATGTGGCCAAATTTATAGAACTTGCCTTGATCCTAATTCTAGTCTGTTTTTCCATGGATGTAAGAAAACAAATGCCTCACCCCCATGCTCTACCTGTACCACAATGTGAAGAAACTGAAATACTTCTTCCCTGTTTGTGGAAATGTTAAAATGGTGCAGCTACTATGGAAAAGCAGCATGGTGTGATTCCTCAAAAATTTTCAGGTAAAATTACCATATGATCCAGCAATCCCACTTCTGAGTATATATTCAAAATAATCGAAAACAGGGTCTCAAATAAATATTTGTTCACATATGTTCATATGTGTGCAAATACATTATTCTCAATAGCCAAGAGGTGGAAGCAAACCAAGTGTCCATCCATGGATGAATGGATAAACAAAATCTTGTATACACATTCAGTGGAATAGTATTGAGCCTTAAAAAAGAAGGAAATTCTAATACATGCTATGACACAGATAAACTTTGAGTACATTATGCTTAGTGAAATAAGCCAGTCACAAAAAGACAAATACTGTACGACTCCACTTATATGAGGTACCTAGTCAAATTCATAGAAAAACGACAGTGGAATGGTGGTTGCCTGTGGCCAAGTGCAGTGAGAAGTGGGGAGCTGTTTGCAGGGTGTGAAGTTTCAGATTTGCAAGATGAAAAAGGTCTGAAGATTGGTTGTACAACAATGTGAATATGCTTAAAAATACCAAACTATACACTTAATGGTTAAGATGGTAAATTTTATGTTATGTGCATTTTACCATAACTTAAAAAAGCTAAAAGAGAAAAAATGAAAAAAAGAAAACCACAGACTATGAGAAGACATGAATGCCATAATTCTGACAAAGGGCATCTATTGAATTCCATTGGATTATATAGGAAATTGATATGAATAAAAAAATAAAAAGACAATTCAATAAAAATAGTCAAACATCTTCAAAATATACTTCACTAAAAAGTGTATAGGAATGCCCAACAAGCACATAAAAAAGTTCCCAACACAGTCAACAGAAAAATGCTAATTTAAACCAAAACGGAATACTATTTCACACCTACTAGAATGCTGGCGAGGATGTGCAGCAAATTTTGTTTTACTCATACTGTTTTAAGGCCCACTCAGAAATACGGCATGCTGTTCTTTGCTCTAAATTTGGAAGATGAAAATTTAATCTGATGAAAATTTTTCATCAGATTAAAGCATCAACTCATTTTAGCTTTCTACCTTCACTCTGGCAGCATTTTCAAGGCTAAATTGATCTCATTCTCTCCTCGTCCCTGCAGCTTTGATAATTAACTGTTTTTGACAACTGTCTGGGTTACTCACAGCCTCCCTCTCTATCAGATGCGTTGCCCTAAGGTACCCTCGGGATGAATGAGAAGGCTTTATTTGGTCATAGTCCTAGAACAGTCTGGTATAGTTAGAGGGTGGGAGTCAATCAATCGTTTTCTTACATCCATGGAAAAGCAGAATAGAATCAGGATCAAGGCAGGCTCTGTGGATTTGGCCACATCACTGATTTGGGTGTTTTGTACTGAACTCAGCTATAGGTAAAGATAGAACATGAGAGAGACCTACCCGTGTGCCAGAAACTCTGATGAGGACCAAACACATTTCATTTATTTAACCACAAGTCTATGAGATAGGTATTTCTACTGAGTATCCAAGAAGTTTAAATGCTTTTACTGAGCTCACCCAGCTAGTAAGGATTTGAGCTGAGATTTAAACATTGTTTTAGTTTGTTTTGTGCTGCTATAAAGGAATACCTGAGGCTAGGTAATTTATAAAGAAAAGAGGTTTATTTGGCTCATGGTTTTGCAGACTATACCAGAAGCATGCCTCCACTCATGGCAGAAGGCAAAGGGGGAGCAGGTGTGTCACATGGTGAATGAGGAAGCAAGAGAGAGAGAAGGCAGTGCCAGCCCCTTTTAAACAACAAGCTCTCTTGTGAACTAATAGAATGAAAACTCACTCATTATTGAGGGGAGGGCACCAAGCTGATCATGACAGATCTGCCCCCATGACCAAAACATCTCCCACCAGGCACTATCTCCAACATTGGGGACCCAATTTCAACATGAGATTTGGAAGGGACAAACATCCAAACAAGCACTGTTTTCTTTGACTTCCCTATTGTTGTGTTTTATTTTTTAATCTAAGACTTACAACAGAGTACAGTAAAGAATTCAGGTAATGAATAGAAATAAAATGGATCCAGAGCCCGGGGATAGGTAGGAATTGTCAGGAACCCAATAATCCCAACTATGGGATTGGAGGAGAAGGGAAGAGGGTAGGTATACAAGGAACCATGTGGGCCTTGGAAGGAAGCAGGGTAACTCTCCCTGTATCACTCACATGATATAATTTAGGAATTGTTTTCACTTAATTGCTATTATTATGATGAGGACTCAGTCCTTGTAGTTAAGCAAATCACCATATACTTAATTCAATGTAAATGAACATAAATATTGAGCTCTGCTATTCAATGAAAGAGTGATTTGAATCAGACTATGCCAGTCTATTTGGGTTTGTGAGAATCTCACCAGGATTGGAGTAGCTTGCAATTTTTAAAAAACCTGCTTTTCTGCTCAAATATATCAGACTATAATAATGGAGAGGATTTTGGGGGAACGAAGGAGACTTAGTCCAGTTGCCTATCTTTTCTGAAAATTTTTTATTGAGATATAATTCACATACCATAATATTTACCCTTTGGAAGTGTACAATTCTGTGACTTTTAATTTAATCACAAAGTTGACTAATGATCAGAGGTATCTAATGTCAAAACATTTTCATCACCTCAAAAAGAAACCCATTAACAGAGCCTCCCCATTACCCCCCTCCTCAGCCCAAAGAAATCATTAATCTACATTCCCTCACCGTGTATTTGCCTAACTGAACATTTCATATAGGTGGAATTAATCAATATATTGCCTTTGTGTCTGGCTTCTTTCACTTAGCATGACATTTTCAAGTGCATCCATAGCTAAATAATGTTCCTGTTGGGAATGTACCACATTTTGTTCATTTATTCATCAGGTCATGGACATTTAATTGTTGCCACTTGCTGGCTACCGTGAATAATGCTGCTATGAACATTCATGTTCAAGTCTTTATGTAGACATATGCTTTCATTTCACTTCTGTTGGTTATATATTCTGAGTGGATTCAATGTGTCATGTGGTATCTCTATGTTTACGTTACGTTTTTGAGAAACTGCCAGACTAGTTTTCACAAGGCTATACAATTTTACATTACCATCAGTGAAGCATATCCACATCTTTGTCAACACTACTAATTGCCTTTTTATTGCAACCATCCTTAGGAGTGTGAAGTAGTACCTCATTGTGGTTTTAATATGCTTTTCTCTAATGGTTAATTATGTTTCATGTGCTTAGTCACTGTTAGTATATCATCTTTGGGGAAATACATATTCAAATCATTTGCCCATTTAAAAAATTATTACGGTGAAATTCACATGACAAAAAATTAGTCCTTTTAAAGTGGGCAATTCAGTGGCATTTAGTATATTCACTGCAACCACCACCTCTATCTAGTTCCAAAAGTTTCAAAACATTTTCGTCATCCCAAAAGGATTCTCATACCCATAAAGTCATTATACCCAGTACTCTGTTCCACACAGCACCTTGGAACCATTAATCTACTTTCTGTCTCTATGGATTTACATATTCTGGATATTTCATATAAATGGACTTATACAATATGTGACCTTTTATGTCTGGCTCTGTTTTCTTCCACTTAACGTATTTTCTTTGAGGTTCTTCCATGTTAGGGCACATAGTATAGGATTCCTTTTCATTGCTAAATAATATTTAATTATATGTATATATCACAACTTGCTCATCCATTCATCCATTAATGGACATTAAGTTGTTTCACCTTTTGGCTAGTGTGAATAGTGCTGCTATGAACATGTGTGTACATGTATTTGTTTGAGTAACTATTTTTAATTCCTTAGAGCATACATCTAGGAATATAATTGTTGTGTCATATGATAGCTTCATGTTTTGAGGAATCACAATATAGTTCTCTACAGTAGCTCAACTGGTTTACATTCCCACCAGCAATGTAGGTGGGTCCTAATCTTTCCACATCCTTGTCAATACTTGATATTTTTCAATTTTTTAATAGCCATCCAAGTGGGTGTGAAGTGATATCTCATTGTGGTTTTGATTTGCATTTTCTTAATGATTAGCGATGTCAAGTATTTTTTCATATGCTTGTTTATCATTTGTACATCTTTGGAAAAATTTCTATTCAAGTTCTTTGCTCATTTTTGATTGGATTATCTTTTTTTTAAATTGTAAGTGTTCTTTGTATATTTTGGGTATTAGATTCTTATCAGATATATAATTTGCAAACATTTTCTCCAATTCAGTAGGTTTCTTTTTCAATTTCTTGATAGTGTTCTTTGATGCACAAAAGTTTTAAATTTTGATGTAGTTCAATTTATCTATTTTTTAATGTTGTTGCTCATGCTATTGGTGTCCTATCTAAGAATCCACCACCAAATTCAAGATTGTGGAAACTTACCTCTATGCTTTCTTCTAAAAGTGCTACAGTTTTAGTTCTTTTGTTTAGGTTTTTGGTTCGTTTTGAGGGTTTTTTTTCTTTCTTTCATTTTTTTTTAATATGGTATGAGGAAGGTGTCGAAGTTTCTTTTTTTTTTTTTTTTGCATAGAGATGTCTAGTTTTCCCACTACCATTTGTTGAAGAGACTACTTTTACACTTTTACTCCTCAAGATGCATGATCTTGACACCCTTGTTAAAAAAGCATTGGCCACAGATATATGGTTTAATTCTGAATCTCAATTACATTACATTTGTCTATTTATTTACCTTATGCCCATATCACACTGTTTTGATTATTGCAGTTTTATAGTAAGTTTTGAAATCAGTCAGTATGCATTCCCCCACACTCAATATTTTTTATCTCAATATCATTTTGGCTATTGTTTTATAATTCCACATGTACTTGAGGATCAGCTTTCCCCCTTCTGCAACAAAGGGATGTTGATAGAGATTGCACTGAATTCATAGAATGTTTTAAGTAATACTGGCATCTTAACAATATTATGACCTCCATTCCATAAACACGGATGTTTTTCTGTTTATTTAGGTCATCTTCAATTTATTTCAGTAATGTTTTGTAGTTTTCAGTTTCAAGCCTTTCACCTCCTTGGTACATTTGTTCCTAGGGATGTTATTCTTTTAGATGCTATTATTGATGCAAGTGAATTTTTAAAATACATTTTTGATTGTTTCTTGCTGAATTTGTTTATTAATTCCAGTACAGGTTTTTGATAGATTACTTGGTATTTTCCACGTGTAGAATCATGTCATACATAAGTAGAGATAGCTTTATGTCTTCCTTTTGAATTTGGATGCCCTTTCTTTCTCTATTCCTTCCATCCTTCCTTTCTTTTTCCTTCCTCCCTCCTTCACTCCCTGCCTCCTTTCTCTCTGTCTGTCTTTCAGTTGCTTGGGTCAGAACTTACAGTACAATGTTGAATAGTAGTGGTGAAAACAAGAATTCTTGTATTATTCCTCATCTTACAAAAGAAAAGTTTTCAGTATGTCACCATGATGTATGATGTTAGCTGTGGATATTTTGAAAATGCCCTTTATCATTTTGAGAAAGTTCCATTTATTAGTAGTTTTCTGATTTTCTTTATATATATATATATAATAAAACAGTGTGGGTTTTGGCAAATCTTTTATCTGTGTCAGTTGAGATTGTCATGCTGCCCTTGTTCTATTAATGTGGTGTATTACATTGATTGGTTTTATGTTGAACCACCCTTGCATAACTGGGATAAATCCACATGGTAATGGTATATAGTTTAATGTGCCATTTGATTTGGTTTGCTAATATTTTTCATCTATTTTCATAAGGGATATTGGTTTGTAGTTTTCTTGACTCGCAATATCTTTGTCTGGATTTGTTATTAGGGTAATAATTGCCTCATAGAATAAGTTAGGAAGTATTCTCTCTTACTTTGAGAAACAGCTTGGAAAGAATTGATAATAATTCCTTTTTTAAATGCTTGCTAAAATTCATCAGAGAAACCATCTGGTTCTAGATATTCTTTGTAGAGTGGTTTTTATTACTGATTCAATCTCTTTAGATGCAATAAGTCTGTTCAGATTTTCTATTTCTTCTTAAGTCAGTTTTGGCATCTGTGTGTTTCTAGAAAGTTGTCCATTATATCTAGGCTGTCTAATTCATTGGCATACATTGTTCATCGCATTCTCTTATAGACTGAACACATATTACAGGTGCTAGACCAGCTCCAAAAGAGATTCCAGTAACCTTATATCATGTCCCTGAATAACAGAAAGAATTTATAAAAAGGTCATCTAATTACCTAAATTAATGCCTTTCCTAGGCTCACTGGATAGTTTGGCAAAAGGGCTATTTGTTTCTTTTATAAAAAACTTCATCTATTATTTTACCTTTATGTTAAGCTAGCTTTTCAAAGTATTGATTGTTGCTTCAGAAAGGTATCTGGGTCACATTATTTCAGGCCAACACACAACTACTTCTATTCCATTACGATTTCCTAGTAATTCCTTCAGCTTCTGGAGATGTTTTCTCTAAGATTCAATCACCTGAACCACATTCTGATGTTTTGTAAAATCACTTCCAAAGATATTGTCCACTCTGTTCTTCAGAACCTTTTGTCAAGAACTTATAGAATACTTTACCACTTGTATTCAGGTCCAGAAAAAGAAAATTGTATTCAAAGAAAAACTGAACTGCTTTCTCTTTTCAGTAAATTGAAACAACTTATTATTATTCTTGAATAATATGGCAAAAACTTTAAGGTCAAATTCATTGCACAAATATTGTAATCTGCTCCACCTAGGTGAACAGGTAAAACTACCCTACAATTCATTAAATGTGCACTTTATTTGCTTTGTCTTTAAATATGTGAACTTCTAGAAATAAGTAAATATAAAAATTGCTAGTGACTGAAGGGACAGCCTAGTCTGTCTTGATCATTTTACAGATGGAGAAACACATGCAGAGAGAATTGGCTTCATCCAAGTTTAAGCTTAAGTCCTTTACTGCATTTTTTTCCATTTACATTGTCCTTTGCTTTATAAAATAGGAGCAGGGTACTGGGGATGTATACGGGAACAGGGAAGAGAAAAAAATGGAACTATGATTTATTGCATAATAGCAAAGTTTCTAGGTCCTTTATAAAAATCATCTTTTATTCCTTATTACAAAAATGTATGAAGTAGAAAAATAAAGTCTGTAGGCTATATCTCTTGAAAAAGGTCACAATGCTGTGTGGTTTGAATCATACTTTGAAACTAAGTCCATCTGTATTTAAATGTTAACTTTTAAAAAATCTGTGTAGTGGCATATAATAAAAACACAATGCAATAATAAACACAATGCAATTAACTTAGAATAAAACCTGAAATCAAAGGTAACAACTGTAGATAAGTGGTTTATTGACCTCTTTTCTTCCTTGCCAGCTCTATGATACAAGTTATAAATGCTAAAAGAATTCCCAGAGCTTCCTTGTATGGAGGCATTGACAAATTGGCTCCAATTTTACTAATTACATAGACAGTAGTCCACCTCTTTGCTTCTTCCTTTTCATGTTTTGAATCAAAATATATGCAGATATGATGGCTAGAGCTGCAGAAATCATAGTATGACTGCAGGAGGAAGGCAAAGAGTACATCGGCTCTACAATTGTTCCACTACTGACTCAACCCAATGACCACCTATCTCTGAATTTTATTTTACATGAGAAAAACAAACACCTATTTGTTGAAGTTTTGAAACCAAGTTTTCTGGTGCACATTTTAGCTAAAATATTCTTAATTGATGCATTTTATCTCATCAGGCCTTCATCCAGATATTATAGTCACATTGTAAATTTATATCACACACCAGTTAATTCTGTATCTGGATTTTTTAAATTAAATTAGAGTAAGAAAGGTTTTGAGACGTTTTCCAGTTGGCTTTTCTTCTGTCTCCTAGGATTTTTAGGCTATGTTCTCTGGATGTGCTACACTACAAAACATCAAGCATCATCTGTGCTGAAGCAATCCTGGGGGACTCGGAAACAGTTGTTGCCCTTTTATAAATGAGAGTACCATATAGATACACTGCCAACATCAAACTTTAAACCGCCATCATCTCTTGCTTGGACTACTATCGTAACCAAGTAACTGACCTCAATTCTTACCCTGCTACGAAGTGTTATCAACATAACACAGAGTAGTTAGAACAAAACTTATCCGATCCATGTCTCTCCTATGCTTGGAGACTTCAGCAGCATCAAACTCCATGCTCACTACACCCTGTGTCTTGTGCCATTAGCTCCCACCATTATTCATGAACTTTCAGCTACAGCCTTAGGTATGTCAAGCCGTGTCTCATCCCAATCTTTTGAGCTTATTATTTCCACTGGCTGGAATATTCTTCCCTTGGCTCTGTTTCTGGCTGGATCTTTTCTGTTCCCGCCTTTGATATCAGTTTTCTTTCTTTTTCCATTGGAGACCTTTCCTGAATAACTCTATGTTATTCTGTCTTCCAGAATCCTGCTTATTTCCTTGTAAATATTTATCATCATCTCTAATTATTTTCCTTATTTCCTGGTTTATGTTTGTGATATCTACCCCCATGACTTCAATGTGAGTTCCATAAGGAAGTGTCTAGACGCATTTCATGGTGTTACTAATACCAAGAATTGAGCCTGCAAATAGGTGGTGCTTAATAAAACATGGTTGAGTGGATGATTGTACTATATTTATATATATATAAATATATCTATATCTATATCTATATCTATATCTATATATATAAGAGAGAGGGGTTTTTTGTTTTGTTTTGGTTTGTATTTTTTAATTAGCTGATGTGATTGTGGAGGCTGGAATAACCAAAATCTGCAAAGTAGACCAGCAGAGTGAATAACCAGGAAAAAATTGTAGGTCAGTCTTTTTCTATTAATGCTTTCAGATGATCGGATGGAGACCACAATCTGCTTTACTTAAAGTCTACTGATTTAGATTGTAATCTCATTTAAAAAATACCTTCACAGCAACATCTAGAATAATGTTTGATCATATATGTGGGTACCATGGCCTAGCTAAGTTGACACATGAAATTAACCATCATACCAAGTGAAAGCCTTAAAGATAATTTTAAGACATTTTTCTCATGTCATTTTGTCCCTCCTTTCCATTTTTTTCAGGACATGTTGAAAATTTGGTTCTTTAGAGAATCTAATATATTGGGGGATTTTAAAAGGAATAAAGCAAACGGAGAAGCTAGGAAATCAAAATTTATTTAATTTGTAAGTAGATTCTTTCTTCACCTAAGTAATATTTGTACCATACCTTTTCTAGTTATTTTCCTTGGTCTGAGGTGGGCTGAATGAGGGTAGAACAATTGTAGCATCATTCATTTGGAGCACACATGGTGACATCTATACTGCCCTTTACTTTCCTATGACAAGTGACAAATTGTCACTTATTTTTTAATATTAAAAAGAGAGTCAAGGAATGGGTTGTTATCAACATATGGTCAAATATAGAATTTCTTTCAATTTTTTTATGATAAACTATATGGATCATCCTAAAAAATTGGATTATTAATCCACTCATGTGTTCATGGGCACTTGGGTTGTTTCCATATCTTTGCAATTGTAATATTTTCAATTCTAATTAATAGATATTAAGTATTATTCACTGAGGTGCTAAAATTCATTAGAATTTTAAAATTAAACATCATTATTTTTACAGAAGGAAACTGGGGACAAGCTTCTATAAATTCCCAGATTAAGAGAGAAAACATCACATCTGAGAATGGCCTAGAAGGTGAGTCAAAGTTCACAATGAAGTCGGAAATTAAATTGAGCCCCCAAATAATGGCAGTTTATGGGTGGCTAAAAGAAATTTCCATGAAGTGTGACTGCAGGTACCCCTTGAAGGGTGGGACTGCCTAACCCAACACCGCAGAACACTCACACTGATAAGTTTTGCAGAGGGATTAAAAGTAAGACTCTCCTTGCAGAGCTAAAATTGACAAAATACATTTGGCTTGGTCCACTGAACACATTGTAAAACATTGTCAAAAATATTACAGCTATGAAAGTGCATTGTCTTTAAGTTCAAAATAAGTATCTAATTTTAATGTTTCTCCATTTGCATCTGTAGAGGAATGATGGCCTGTGGAATATGATTTGGTAATGTAATACCAAGTAAGAATACTTGAAAATACATTTGCTTAGAACTTCTAAATACGGTTGAAAATTAAACCAACTCCTGGACATATCTCACCATCAGTATCTAGTAATAAGAAGGCCTGAAGATTCAAGAGACTAAGCCTTAACAAAAAGGTTAATGCAAAATTGACATTAGCGCTATCAATGAACTCAAGGCTTAGATTCCTAGGCTAACAAAGACACAATCTCTCATGTGATTAAAGATGACTTTGCTGATGGAGATACTCTGGTCATGCCAAGGCTGTAAGTAAACCAAGACCACCTGGACAAGGAAAGGTCTCCAGAGTAGGGGTTCTTTTTTTATTTCAGAATATTATGGGGGTACAAACACTTTGGTTACATATGTTGCCTATGCACCACCCAAATCAGAGCTACAATCATGAACAACCCCCAGTGTGCCCAGCAACCATTAGGTGTGAGTTTTTCCATCCCCTCTGCCCCCCTCCCACTTGCTGGACCCCTGATGAATATTGTTTCCATGTGTGCACCTAAGTATTGATCAGTTAGTACCAATTTGATGGTGAGTACCAGTGGTGCTTGTTTTTCCATTCTTGTGATACTTTGCTTTCAAGAATGGGTTATAGCTCCATCTAGGATAATACCAAAGGTATTAATTCACCATTGTTTTTTATGGCTGAGTAGTACTCCGTGGTATACATATACCACATTTTATTAATCTGCTCATGTATTGATGGGCACTTGGGTTGTTTCCACATCTTTGCAATTGTGAATTATGCTGCTATAAACATTCAAGTGCAGAGCAGGAGTTCTTAATGTTTTCTCTATCTGTACCCTTGGGTGGTCTAGTTAAGACTATGGAATTTTTCCTTCTCAAAATAATGTTAGAATTACATAAAGTAAATAATTAAGGTAGCAAGGTAATCATAGGTACATTTATATATAATTATCAAAATAGTAACATAAAACTAATTTGCAATATAATATGTATGCTTCTTTATTAATATATAAAATAATAATATCTAGTGACAAGTATAAATAACATAATAGCAGACTAGTCATAAATATAAATAATCTTGAGATACCTTCAACATTTTTAATGTAATCTAAATTTATCTATGAATTCCATAGCACTGTCATAAACACACATATACTCCTAAGATTAGTTGCCTAAATTCTAAATGGTCAAGCTAAATTTCAATTAGAGGTTAGTGAAAAAGATTTTATTTTTCATGTTGAAAATCACAAATCCTTTGTGGGTCTGTGAAGCCCAGGATAAGAACTCTAACATAATAGTTTTCAACCTTAGTTTAGCATCAAAATCACTGAGAAGTTAAAAAAAAAAAAGAGGGTGATGTCAGCAAGATGGTAAAATAGGAGGTCTCAGATATATTCTCCCCATGGAAACACCAATTTAACAACCATATATGGAGAATATGTGAGGACCTGAGTTCAGAAATTGTAGCACCCCAAGGAGAACAGGAACAAGAAGTCACATTGAAATAGGCAGGAAGAGCAATTTCACTTTGCCCACATCTCTTTTTTCCCCAAGTTAGCACACTTTGGTGATGAGAGAGATACTCTTGGCAAGACATTTCTCTGACAAGGGGAGACAAAAGCAAGGAATGCAACCAATGTTCCAAGGCCTTTTGGGGTACTGAGAGACTCACTCCTGACTCAGCTTATCCAGAGTGGTGATGGATCTTGCATAGTTAGAATGCCTCAAGGCAGCTAAAAATGGAAAGGAAAGGAAGGTGGATTTCAGCAGTCAGAGTGTTTGTGCACTCAACAGCCAGCACTGTCTCACCAGCCATGGAGCCCCCAGCACCTGACACTGATCACAACTGCTGTGTGAATTGCAACAGCTGCATGACTCTCAGGAGTTGGTGTAGCTTCCAGCAGTGGTACTCCCAGCAGGCAGCACAGAGATCACCAGCCAGCATTGATCATAACTGTCAATGTGGATCACACTAGCCAGTACAGAATGCACCAGCCTGCATGGATCTCAGCAAACAGTAGTCCTCTCAGAAACAGTCTCTGTTTTGCAGGATTGAGAGAAAACACAATACTAAGACATCTCTTTCTGCTGGAAAGGAGAAAAGTGGATCTTGCAACTAATATTCCAGGATCTTAGTGCACTGCCCACGGGCAAAAGGGTGGATGGTTCTCAGCACCCAGCCCAACTCTGCAGGATTGGTTTAAGGCAAAAATTCTAAAACGTCTTCACAAAGGAGAAGGGAGGTGAGTGTAACATGCACATTCATCAAATAATATTTGAGAGACTCCCCAAATCTCCATCCAAGCTGATTGATGATGATATTTTCCTGGACAGTCCATACAGACTGGAAGAGGTGAGTGCTTCTTCAAATGGGCAGACATCACTGCAAGGCTACAAGGAACATGAAGGATCAGAAAAATATGACAATAACAAATAAATAAAATAAGTCTCCAGTAACTGACCCTACAGGAACATAGATTTATGAATTACTTGAGAAATAATTCCAAATAATCCTCTTAAGAAGGTTAGCAAGCTACCAGAGAGCACAGATGGAAAACTAAATGAAATAAGGAAAACAATACATGAACAAAATCAAAATATCAACTAAGAGAGAGAAATCATAAAAAAGAGATGGGAACCAAACAGAAATTCTAGAGATAAACAATATAATAACTGACCTGAAAAATTCAATAGAGAGCTTCAACAATAGATTTGATCCAGCAGAAGAATCAGTGGACTCAAAGAAAGGCCATTTGGTATTATATATTCAGAAGGAAAAAAAAGAAAAAAGAAAGAAAAATAAATAAATAAGAGTAAAGAAAGCCTAAAGTACTTAAGGGACAACATCAAGTCAACCAATAGACACATTAGAAGTGTTCTAGGAGGAGAAGAGAAAGTTAAAGTGGAAGAAAACATATATAAAGAAATAATAGCTGAAAACTTCCCAAATCTGGGCAAGGAAATGGACATCAAGATTCATGAAGCCCGAAGAAATTCAAATAGGAGGTACCCAAAAAAGTCTACAATGAGACATGTTATAATCAAAGTGTCAAAAGTCAAAGACAAAGAAGGAATTATTGAAAGTAGCAAGAGAAAAGTGATTTACCACATACAAGGGAGCCCCAAGAGACTATCAGCAGATTTCTCAGCAGAAATTTTGCAAGCTGGAAGTAGAGTGATATGTTCAAAGTGCTGAAAGAAAACACAAATTCCAGCCAGTAATTCTATGTCTGGAAAAATGTTATTTTAAAAATGAAGGAGAGATGAATACATTCTTAGACAAATAAAAGCTAAGGATGTTCACCATCAGTAGTCCTGTCTTAGCAGATATGTTTAAGGAAGGTTTTCCATGAAAACAAAAGGACAATAAACAGTAACACCAAAACATATGAAAGTATAAAACTCACTTGATAAAGGTAAATATAAAGACAAATACAGAATACTGTATTTCTGTGATGGTAGTGTATAAACCACTTGTAATTTTAGTATAAAAGTTAAAAGATAAGTTTTAAGGATATCTACAGCTACAAAAATTTGTTAGTGGATACATAATATAAAAATATGCGAATTGCACCATCAATAACATAAAGCATATGAAAAGAGTGAAATAAAAGTGTAGATAAGATTGAAGTTAAGATGTTGTCAGCTTAACACAGTTATAACTATAAGATGTTTTGTGTAAGCTTATGCTAACCACAAATTATCTATAGAAGATACACAAGAGCAAAAGAGAAAGGAATGAAAGATTATCGCTGCAAAAAAAATCAAAAAATCACAAAAGAAGACAGCAAAAGAGGCAAAGAAAAACAAAAGAACCACAAGAAAGACAGAAAAGAATTAACAAAATGGCAATAGTAAATCTTCTGTATCAATGATTACTTTAAAGCTAAATAGATTTAAATTCCCCAATTTATGTCTAAAGACATAGAGTGGCTGCATGGATGTAAAAAAAAGACTTAATTATATACCTTCTACAAAAATGTCACTTTTGATTTAAGAACACACATAGGCTGAAACTCAAGGGATGGGAAAGATATCCCATGCAAATGGTTGACAGAATAGAGCAGGAGTGGCTATTTTTACATCAGAAAAAAGTAGACTTTATCAGTTCTTAGACTTTTAGCTACAATTGACTACAGTATCTGTTCATATCAGTTTAATATCTTATATATTCTCTAACCAAGGACAATATGGGTTTTTTAGCAGGACGTGGAATAGGAGCTTTTTCCATCCATTCCATGCATTGACCTGGTATTGCAGTACCTCCAGGAATGGTGCACCCCTCCCACAAAAAAAGAACAAAATAAACAAAGAAAAAATAGATTTTAAGTCAAAAATGATAAAAACACAAAGCAGTACATTATATAATAACAAAAGAAATAGTTTACTAGGAATATATAACAAGTGTAAATATATATGCATCCAACATCAGAGTACCTAAGTATATAAAGAAAATTTTGACATATCTGAAAAGAGAAACAAAAGACAGGTATGCAATAATAGTAGGAGACTTTAATACCTCACTCTCAACAATGGATAGAACATCTAGACAGAAACTCAGTAGGGAAACAGTGGACTTGAACAATACTATAGACAAAATGAATGTAACAGACATATATGAAACATTCCATCCAACAGCAGAAGAGAACATATTCTTCTCAAGTGACACAGAACATTTTTTAAGATAAATCACATGTTAAGCCACAAAACAAGCCTTAAAAAATTCAATAAGACTAAAATCATATCAACTTCTTTCTTAACCACAATGATATGAAAATAGAAATTAATAACAGAAGGAAAATTAGAGATTCATAAATATGTGAAAATTAAACAACACATGCCTGAACATTTAATTTGTCAAAGCAGTAATCAAAAGGAAAATCAGAAAGTATCTTGAGACAAAAAAAATGAAAATACAATATATCAAAACTTACAGAATGCAGCAAAAGCCATTTAAAAGGGAAGTTTAGAGCAATAAATTCTTATATTTAAAAAAAAAAAAGAAATCTCAAATATACAACCAAAATTTACACCTAAAGGAACTTGGAAAAAAAGAACAAACTAAGCTCAAAGTTAGTATAAGGAAGGAAAAATGAAAAGTATACCAGAAAAAATAAAAATGCAGACTAGAAAAACAACAGAAAAAAATCAATAAAAATAAAGATTGGGTTTTTGAAAAGGTAAGCAAAATTGACTACCTTTAGCTAAACTAAGGAAAAAGAAAGAGAGGGGACTCAAATAAATAAAATTAGAAATGAAAAAGGAGGCATTACAACAGATGCCATAGAAATAGAAAGTGCATAAGAGGCTACTATGAGCAAATATGTGTAACAAATTGGACAAGCTAAACATAAAATGAAGAAATTTTTAGAAACATACAACCTACCACAACTGAATTATGAAAAAGTAGAAAATCTGAACAAACCAATAATGAGTAAGGAGATAGAATCAATAACTCAAAATCACCCAAAGAAGATAAGCCCAGGATCAGATGGCTTCACTGGTGACTTCTACCAAACATTTTCAGAGTTATTAATGCTAACACTTTTATTCCAAAAAATCAAAGAGGTTGAATTACTTCTAAACTCATTTTATGAAGCCAGCATTACCCTGATATTAAAATTAAAAACACAAGAAAATCAAATTATAAGCCAATTTTCCTGATGAACATAGGTGCAAAAATCCTCAAAAAAAATACTAGCAATCCAAATTCAATAGCACATTAAAAGAATAATTCACCATGGTCAAGTGTGAGTTATCTCTGGGATTCAAGGATGGTTTAACATATGGAAACCAATAAATGTGATAGACCACATTAATCCAATGAAAGAGAAAATGCACTCATATCAATAGATGCAGAAAAGGCATTTGAAAAAAAATTTTTTGATAAAAACACTCAATAAACTAGGTATAGAAGGAATGGACCTGAATATAATGAAGGTTTCATCAGCCATGCCAACAGTGAACGCCATACTCAATGGTGAAAAATGGAAAGCTTTTTCTGTAATATCAGAATCAAGACAAGAATGCCCACTTTTACCACTTCTATTCAACATAGGACCAGAAGTCTTAGCTAGAGCAATTAGGCAAGAAAACAAACAAACAAAAAGACATCTGAATACAAAAAAAGAAGTAAAATTATTTCTGTTTGCAGATGCCATAATCTGACACATAGCAAACTCTAAAAACCTCACAAACTTTTAGAACTAATAAACATATTCAGTAATGTTTCAGGAAACAAAATCAATATCAGTTGCATTTTTATACATTAACAACAAACTGTCTAAAAAAGGAAATTAAGAAAACAATCCTATTTATGATAGCATTAACAAGAATGAAATACTTAGGAATAAGCCTAACCATGGAGGTAAAACACTTTTAAACTGAACACTACAATACAATTATGAAAGAAATTAAAGAAGACACAAATAAATAGAAATATACATCCCATGCACATGAATTGGAAGACAATATTGTTAAAAGGACCATACTACCCAAAGTATCCTGAAGATTCAATGCTATCATCATCAAAATCCCAATGGCATTTTTTATGGAAATACGGAAAATAATCTGAAAGTTCATATGAAAAAATAAAAGACTCAGAAGAACCAAAATGTTCTAGGGTAAGAAGAACAAAGCTGGAGACATCACTTTTTTTTTTTAAACTACATTACTGAGCTACAGTAATTAAAACACTATGATACTGGAATAAAGATAGACATATAGAAAAATGGAACAAAATAGAGAGCCTGGAAATAAACCCACGTGTATGTGTTCATCTGATCTTTGACAAGGGCACTAAGAACATACAATAGGGAAAAGACAGTCTCTTCAATATACAGTTTGAAATAGCTGGATATCCACATGCCAAAAAATGAAGTTGGCCTTATCTTCCACTATAAAAAATATCAACTCAAAATGGATTAAAGACTTAAGTATAAGAACTTAAACTGTATAACTTGTAGAAGAAAACATAGGGGAAAAGCTTCATGACATTGCTCTTGGCAATAGTTTCACAGATATGACACCAAAAGCACAGGCAACAAAAGCAAAAGCAGATAAGCGGGACTATGGCAAACCAAAAAGTTTCTGCACGGAAAAATAAATAAATAAATAAATTAATTAATTAAATCATCAAAGTGAAAGGCAACCTCTGGAATTACAGAAAATATCTTGAAACCATTTATCTGACAGATGGTTGATTTCCAAAATATAAAAGTAACTCCTATAACTCAATAGCAAAAAATAAAATAAAATAAAATAAAAAATGAACAATACTTGCACAGACATTTCAAAAAAGACATATAAATGGCCAATAGATATACAAAAAGTTCTGAACATCACTAATTATCAGGGAAATGTAGACCAAAACCACCTTATACCTGTGAGGATGGCTATTATCAAAAAATCAAAAGGTAACCAGTGTTGGTGAAGTTGTGAATAAATTGGAATGCTTGTATATTGTTCATGGAAATGTAAAATGGTACAGCCACTGTGAGAAACAGTATGGAGGTTCCCCCCCAAAATTAAAACTAGAACTACAGTATGATCCACCAATCCTAATTCTGTGTTTATATATAAAATAATTGAAATCAGGATCTTGAAGAGATATCTGTACTTCCACATTCATTGCATTGTTATTCACAGCAGCCAAGATATGGAAATAACCCTAACATCCATTAAGAGAAGAATAGATAAAGAAAATGTGGTATTTATAAAATGAAATAATATTTGCATTAAAAAAGAAGGAAATCCTCCCATATGTGACAACATAGACAGACCTGGAAGATGTGCTAAGCGAAATAAACCAGCCATAGAAGGACAAATGATGCATAATTTCACTTATATTAGTTATGTAAAATAGTCAAATTTATAGAAGCAGAAAATAGAATAGTGGTTACCAATTGATGGAGGGAAGGGGAAGTAGAAGTTATTGTTTATTATATACAGTTATACAAGATGAATAAATCCTAGAGAACTCCTGTACAACATACTGCCTAAAGTTAACAATATTGTATTGTAGTTTGTAAGAGGGTAAATCTTGTTATGTGTTCTTACAAGAAAAAAAAAGTAAAAGGATACAAATCAACTTTTGAAGGTGATGGATATGTTTATGACCTTGATTGTGGTGGTGCAATCATGAGTGTATACACATATTCAAACTCATCAAATTGTATGCATTAAAAATATGCAGTTATTGGCATACCAATTTTACTTCAATAAAGCTCTAAAAATAATACTGATGATTAAGGCACCCTTCCACATATTCAAATTGTATTAGTCTGGGTTGTACCCTGAACAAGTAAATAACGGGATTTCATAGGTACACATGCGTGTGTGTGTGTGTATGTGTTTTTCTATCACAAACTCTTTATGCTTTGGAAAGAATACACCATTTTGAGTATTGATAGTATTATCTGTAGCATAAACACCTATTTCTGTCATTTTCTGCATCCTTAACACTTAACACTTTTCTTAACACAACTATTTTAACAAAAAATATTTGTATCACTTATCATTTTAGCCATTTTAAGGTGATGGCTTTGGCCATTTTTCAAGATGAAATGCTGTAGCAATTCACATGTACTTCAAATATCAGTTGAATTAAGATTAATTAATTTCTAAAAAGGATTCTCTAAAGGGATTTACTGGTGGGATTTTAGGGTTTTAATTTCTTAAAAATTCAGCTGGGGAATAGTTTTCTGTTTCTATGAGATACTTTTCTCCATCATTGTAACCATCCTGCTCTCAAAAACGGTCTCTGAACTTTATTGTTAAGTGCAATGATGAGGCGTATATGCATTGCTGGGGGGCCACAGACAAGGCGACCACACAGATTTAAGGATGAAGAGTCTGGGGTTGCTGATCGAAGGGGGAAAGTTGGAAGTCAAGACCTGAAGGAAACACAAGAGTTAGCAGGCAGATGATAGATTGGTGAAGTTGGGTTCAGGGAAACAGCACTTTAGGCAGAGGGGGGAAATAATGCATAAAACTAAAGGTGAGAAAGGATCCTTAGAATTAATATGGCTTTGAGTATCTAAAGTGAAGATTTTGAAATGAGAGCAATGATGGAGGTGTCTGGAGAGACCATGGACAGCTGCCCCTTGGCCAACATGCTGAGTATGGTTAGAGTTGCTTTTAAGAGCCAGAGATGGGCATGAAAGATTTAGACAGTGAAGACACAATGGCAGATTTGTGTTTTAGGAAAATATGTTTTAAGTGAAGTACGAAGAATGCATTGCAGTGAAAACTGGAAAGACTGGAGTCAGGCAGGACTTTAAATACATGGGGATGCCAAAGCCACCAAAATGTGTTTCTCCAGTCCTGTCTTTCTTCCGCCAACACCAGACTTACGTATCAGGTTGCTTACTTACCCTTTCCACTTGGAGGTCTCATAGACAGACACCTCAAAACTGATGTACCCACAACCAAGTTCTTAAAGTTTCTCATGAACCCATTCTACCTAGGGCATTTTTCATTTTAATTATAGCAGCTACAACCTTTTGTTTGCTATGGTCAAAACCTTGGAGTCATCCCTCATTCCTCTCTTTCACTCACATGACACATCTAATTATCTGAAAATCCTATATTCTTTACTTTCCAAATATACTCAGAATCTGAGGATTCGCCGCTGCTTCCATTCTACCGCTCAACTTCCCATACCTGGATAGTTGCATGGGCTTCCTATTTGGTCTCCTTCTCCCATCCTTGTCCACTCTGCATCTATCCTCAGCATGGGAAAGAGCAATATCACTTTATTTTTTATCTTTATTTTACACATGGTACAATTTAACTTTATTAGTGTTCTGTGAATTTTCATAAAGATATACCATCATGTAACCACAACCAAAATCAAGATATAGAACAATTCCATCTGCCTCAATATCTGCCCCCCATTTGACTTTGTAGTTCATTTCCTCTCCAACCCCTAGATCCTGGCAAGACCTATTTTACTTCTAGTTTTACCTTTTCTGAAATGTCATATAAGTGGATTCATACAGTGTGTAACCTTTTAAGTCTGACTTGTTTAACTTAGCACAGTGCATTTGAGATTTACCCATGTTGTCATGTGGCTCGGTAGTTTATTTATTTTTATTACTGAGTACCATTTCTTTTTTTTTAGGTGATATCCATGTTTTTATTTATTTACTTAATAATAAATAAGAGTGGAAAGAAAATGATTCCAGAAGTGCTAGGAATGTTGAGACAAACATGCCAAGGAGACACCCAAGGGCAGATGTAGAGAAGTAGGGTTTAGTGTAAATATTAATGCTGAGAGAGATGTAGACAGCTATCAGAAAGAATATAGTGGGATTTACTAATGGACATAAAGAAATTGAGGCCAAGGGAGAAGAAAGATTACACAGTGGACAGCAGGGTGCTTGGTAAAGAGCTGCTGAAAGAAGGACAGAGAAGCAACTCTAGGATAGACTCACGAGTAATGCCACATTTAAGGGGCAAGGTAAGGAAAGAAGAAATAACTATGAAGATAAATTAAGAGATAGGTTGAGTTCAGTGGCTCACACCTGTGATCCCAGCACTTTGGGAGGCTGAGGAGAGAGGATCGTTTGAGGCCAGGAGTTCAAGACCAGCCTGGGCAATACGGCGAGACCCCGTCTCTACAAAAATAAAAGAGTATTATTAGCTGGGCATGTTGGTGTGCATCTGTAGTTCCAGCTGCTCAGGAGGCTGAGGCAGGAGGATCGCTTGAGCCTAGGAGTTCAAGGTTGCAATGAGCTATGATCGTGCCACTGCACTCCAGTCTGGGTGACAGAGTGTGACCCTGTCTCTTAAAAAAAAAAAAGAGAGAGATGCCAGATGGTGCAGAATAAATCCTTAGCATTCTAGATGCTGAGTGAAGAGTGTGTTTGAAGAGAGAGTTGTTGATTAAATACTGTGGACATGTCAAGTAAGTTAAAGTCTGAAAAGTCTCCAATAAATTTAGCAGCAAAGGAGATATTGGTGACATGTAAAAGACAGTTTTAACGAAGTTTATTTAAACAAAGCTTAGCTCTGAGAGGGAGGGAGAGGTGAGGTGGTAGTTGAAGAGAAGTGAAAAGTTGAAAGAAAGTTCTGTTTATATGAGAGGAAATTTAGTATATTTAACTAAAAAGGGAAAGAGCAAATGAAAGATAGAGATATTGAAAGATAGAGAAGAAAGGTCCTAAAAGTGATGAAATGGATTCCTAGGAAGGTGGGCCGTGCAGACCTGTAGTCAGCACTGCACAGGAGACACTATTTCCTCCCGTGCAAAAGAAACAGGTTGACGTGGGATTTTTGCAGCTACGCTAGCTGAAAGCTGACAGAATTCCATTCAGATATCTCTATTTTTCTCTGTAAATAAAAGAGGCAGTGTCTTTCTTTTGAGAATATTGACAGATAGATATGTTGGAGTTGGAAGCGAAGGGAAGAGGGGAAGATTTGAAAACCAAAATGCCCCGGTGAGTATAAGTCACTGATGAGGCACATTGGGGGTTGAAGTGCAGAAGAATTAGCATACATTATCAATTTCATCTCAGGGAAGCCCACCCTTGCCCTTCATCTTGGGCTACATGGCCCTTAAGCCTCTCCTATGCCACGTCTCTTTCCACATCAAGCCTTTGGCCAGGCCTTCTCTTCTCCTGAAGTAAAGACCACCCTATGTAAATAGATACCAGTCTTCTGTTCTTCACCATAGCATTCTTTATTTCCTCCACTTTTCTAGCATTGGCAACTATTCATTCATTTATCATTTTTATTATTTCTGTCTTTCACATAAGCTGAAACATCATTATAAAAACAGATCTTTTAATTCATTTTCCCCCATTTTAACACCAATATCTAGCACAGTGGTTGGCATGATGTAGGTGATCAAGCCTTTGCCGATCAGTTGAATAAATGGGCTTCATGGTGGCACCAGCCAAAAAATGCCAACTCCGAAAGATGTAATTATACAAAGTAAAAATAGAGGAATTCAGGACTTAAGTTCAAATTTAGAAAATTGAAAGTAAACAAAGTAAAGTTAATCTAGGTAAATCAATATGAAAAATGAAATTTGCAAACTGATATTATGTAAATTAAGAATATATTTATGATCTGAATTTTAGGAAACTTTAATGAATTATATGCAGTGTTGACTACTTGAATCCACAAAATTAAAATGAGAAACTGTCAGAAAACAAGAAATAACAGGGGATCTAATAGTAGATAGTGTGGAGATTTGAATATCATAAGCAAATAAAATGTACAACTCTGTGCAGTTAAGTTTGAAAAGCCCAATGAACATGATCTTTTTCTTTTCCTCTCAGAAGATATAAATTGCCCAAAGTGTCTCAATGCCAAGCAGAAAAGCTGAATAGACAAATAATTATGAAAGAAGCCATAAATGTTTTCAAAGATTTTCTTCTTAAAAATGCTCTATGGGACTCCCAGGCAAAGCAAAGAACTGTATACAATCGATTTATTCTCCGTCATATTTCCCAATGGCTCATTGAAATGAATAATGGAATATAAAAACAGTCAGAAAGCTGAACCAATACTGTACACTAGTAAATAATTCTCTACAAATTATTAAAACAGATTTTTAAAAGTATATTGAAGAGTAAAGATGAATGAATAAAGGCCCTGGCAGAAAAGACACACCTGGAAAAGGGCCGTGTGCTGGCAACAAGAAGAATAGATACCGGAAGACCCTTATTATTCCCTGGAAATAACCCCGGGGGAGGGCGGAGGGCACGGCAGAGAGTGGGGTGCACATTCTGACACCCTGAACTGTACTGAGATGCAGTCTTGGTGCTGCAGTGCTGAAGCCACACTGATAACGGATTTGCTTAGGAACTACTTCGCCAGTGCCAGGTGGAGTGGGAAGCCTTGCCTTACTTGCCCCCAGTGAAGGTACTGTCTTTGCTGGCAGCTGATACCATTAGTCACACCGGGCAGATGGTAAAGTCATACCAATTCCTGGCAGCTCCATCACGCAGGCAAAGGAAATACTTGAACGAAGCGCTGGAGGTCTGTGTTCCAACTTGCCCAGCGTCTTCCTCTCTCATCTAAATACAACTTCATTTCCAGACTTCACAACCAGTTAAGGGGAATATTTGAAAAAGGTTGTCGATTTTTTTCTTTTTTCTTTTTTTTTTTTTTTCAGAGACAGGGTCTCATCTGTCCCCCAGGCTGGAGTGTGGGGGCACGATCACAGCTCACTGCACCCTTGAACTCCTAAGCTCGAGGGATCCTGATGCCTCAGCCTCCTGAGTAGCTGCCACTACAGGCGCACCCCACGACATCCAGCTAATTAAAAAAAATTTTTTTTGTAGAGATGGAGTCTCGCCCAAGCTGGTTTCAAACTCCTGGCCTCAAGTGATCCTCTTGCCTCAGCCTCCCAAAGTGCTGGGATTACAGGTGTGAGTAACTGTACCCAGCCCTAGGGTAGTCTACTGATCATGATTTTTCTTCCTATATTATTCTATAATGTTTAGATACAAGAACCTTATTTGTGAGAACTCTTTCAGTTTTTATTATCTGAAACCCAATGAAAACTCTCTAAATGCAAAAATGAATGATGTCTTTGGAATATAATTGAAAAGATTTTGGTTAGACTTGGTTTGAGTATCAGATCTGGGGTAAGGTGGGAAGAGAATGGGAGCTAAAATAATAGAATCAAGACTCCCTATTTTTTCTTCATCCCTGTGCATCATTGTTTTCTTTGTAGGTTGCCTTTTATCTTCTGTAGGCAGATTTCTCCATACAGCTAGGGAAAATGACTGCAAGAAACCCCAGTTTATGTCTAACTTAACTGTTGTAATTGTTCCTAGCATCTACTGACATTGGGTTAAATATCCATCCTTGAATATATTACTCTGGGTGAGAGGATGGAACTCCTTTATTATTAGTTTTAGTCATGTACCCATCCTTATAACAGAGGTGAGAGAACAGGGGTGAGTTAATGTTTCCCTCGACAACATAGAATGAGGCCTCTCCCAGAAAGGAGAAGTTGTGCTTTTAGAATTAAGAAGGTAGGATAGTGTGTGGATAGAGAAAATAGATATCCCTACCATCAATATATTATCATTTTTGACATAACCCAATTATTTCGAAAAGAAAGCATAAATGTAACTGTGCAAGGATAGCATAATAGAGAAAAAATGTACACATATATTTAAGATAGAGCCATAAAAACAATGATATTATTCCAAAAGAGATGTTCTGAAAAACAAAATGAAAAGAAAAAAAATAACTATAACAATTTATAATTCAGCAAGATGTAAATAGCATATTATTTTTGGAAGTAACTTCAAATTTAGATTATCTTATTCTAATCCTGCACTAGCACTGACCATCACTAAATTCTATATGGTCAGTAGAACACTAAGTTGATCTAAAACAGTTGCCATTCTCCGGAGCAGAACCCCAGGGATTGGGAAAGTTGTATGTACCTCAGTGGTCACATGAAAAAGTAGCAGACTCAGCTCCCCTCTGCAGGGACTGTGGGAAAATGCAGGAGACTCTATGGGTGAGGATGCTCAGTCTTGTAAAACATACAAACACGCTCATAATCCAAATGCCATCTTGGAGAAGGGAAGAGGAAATGGTTAGAAACTTGAGTGATTAATCATTTTACCTAAAGATCCAGTAATTATATGTCACACTATATTTATTGGATTGAAAAACATTCTATGCTTTTATTTCCTTGGTTACCAACAGTTGGAGGCTCATGAAGACATTCAGATCCCTTGAAGAATATGAAGAAACTATGTTTTCTATGCTTGTCTGTATTATAATGTTCAAAAGCCTGTGTCTTTTTACTCATATATAAAATTAAAAGAAATGTTTATAAAGAAGGAATAGTATGAAATTAGGAAAGATTGCATGGAAAACAAACCATTTCTTGTCAAAATGATTTTAAACTCCTGAAAAATTACAGTAGTTTCAGTGGATAGACTGAATAGTTAAGAATAGAGAAATAGTAAAGGAAAAGATGATAAATTATCTCAGAATTCTAAGAAAGAAATAGATAAATAAATATTAATAAAAGATAAAAACATGGATCTGAGCTGGAATATAGGTTATAGAAAATTTCATCAAGAATCATGAAAGTACTCAAACATTAGAAGGAAGACATGAGGATAACAAGAGACAATAGACACAGAAGGTATTTAAACATAAGTGAATTCAAATCTATGCTAATAAATTTGGAAATTTCAAGAAAATGAATAATTTTCAGCAAGATATTAATTATGTAAATTAACCCAAGAAACTAGAAAATTTGAATAGATCAATGAAAAGGAGATGATTTAAGACTATCAAATATTACCTCAAAATATGTCTGCCGTAGGCGGTATTTTACAGGCAAGTGCTTTCAAACTTTCAAATTAAAAATTATTTACATGCGACACAAATTATTTCTGATAACACAAAAAGGGGGAGGGGCTTGCAAGTACATTTTTGAGCCTAGATCAATCACTGTAGCTTAACTGAGAAAGACAACATCAAAAAGAAAACTTCACTCTATTCTTACCTACGGCTTTAAATAGAGACACTTCAGATAAAAGTAGCAAAATACAATGGGTAGTGCATTTTAAAAATAAAGCCCCATGCCCTAGCTTAATAGGACATCCAGGAATAAGGACATATTTAACATTAAGTATTCATTAATATATCATATCACTTGGATAAATTAGAAAAAAAATCAAATAATATTCATTTAGAAAGTTTCCAAAATGGTGTTTTGTTATATTCACATCCATTCCATAATTCATAATAATGATTCATAGCAATCCACAATAAAAATAATTAGTTAATCACTAAGAAATGTGATACACGCAAGACTTCTATGTGTAATGCGATTAGAAGAAAAATAATTCTAGGAGTGTAGAATATTAAAGCTGGAATTTACATGCATGGGATTTGAAATCTCAAATCACTGATATATGGTATAAAACCAGCCTCTGGCACTTACCACTTTCATGTCTTTGGGCTACTACTAACCCTCGGTGAGACCAAATTCAGCCTTATCTCTTTTCTGGCATTAGTGTGATATTGGTTAATCTTGGCTGTGTGTAAATAACTAGATGTTTGTGTATTAAAGTGTGTAACCTTGGTTAAAAGATGTTTATAGCATTACATCAATGAACTCAAGGCACAGGCTTGAGCTTCACATGGATTTATTATTATTATTATTATTATGCCACACATTTTCTGACCATTATTTTGGATCAAGATCTAGGAACAGCGTTTGAGTTTATTGACTTAATGATGATTTGACTGAAATGGGAACAACACTTCAAAACAAGTTGTTGCTAGGAAAGTTGTATTGCTGGAAAGAACGTACTTACGGTGGCCTCAAGTCATGTTTGGGATAAGGAAAGATTTGAGAAGTAAGAGACAAACTGAAATGTGGCTGGTTTCTAAGCATTCTTGTTGTCCTTTGTTCTATACTGAGCTTGCACGGGTTATCTCTGCTGACCACCACGACAGCCCAGTTGGTTAGGCGGGACAGGCACTTTTAGACCTGGATTTTAGCCGAGGAAATTGAGATACAGAGAAATTAAGTCACTGCTCTGAGATAGCCCAGCCAGTAAGTGGCAGAACAGTAACTGCAACCTGGGTCCTCTGAGCCCTCATCTAATTCTGAGAATCAACTCAAGATTGGGTGCCTGTTGATGGCCACGCCATCACACCACTGTCCAGAAGGCACTGGGAGTCAACACCTCACGTTAATTGGACATAGACTGTCACTTACAGTGGAGGAGAGTGATCCCCTCACTTTTTCTCATTGCAATCGCTACGACTTCTGCGTAAATCGCAGTGTAAAAATGCGATCTCTTTTTTTCTCTCAATTGCATTAAATCTGGCTCAGGATCCTACCTGCCACTTGGCTGTGCATACAAGTCTCCCTCCCTACCAGGGATTAAACAATGAACCCCATGAAGTGTATATACACAGGTCAAAAAAGATCATATTGACTTTCCCCCAAAATGAGTGATTTCTGATGTTGTGTGCTGAATTGTATCCCCCTAAAAGATATTCAAGTCCTAAGCCCTGGTACCTGTAAACATCACCTTATTTTTTTTTTTAAAAGGGGTTTCTAATGATATAATCAAGTTAACATGAGGTCATACCGGAGTAGGGTAGGTCCTTACTCCAATGTGACTGGTTTCCTTGTAAGAAGAGTAGAAGAGACACGAAGACAGTGACACACAGGGAGAATGCCCTGTGCTAACAGAGGCAGAGGTTGGAATGAGGAGTATATACACTGAGGGACTGCAAAGATGATTGTCAGGAACCACCAGAAGCTAAGAGAAGGGCATGGGACAGATTTTGCCCTCTAGACTTCAGAAAGCATGGCCTTGACTGCCAAACTTCTGGCCTCCAGACTGAGAGAGAATAAATTTCTGTTGTTTTAAGCCACCCAGGTTGTGGAAATTTGTTACAAAACTTCTAGGAGACACCGACACCAGTGCCCGATCAGATCACAGCTCCCATTTTGTGGTTGGGTTGCATCTCACTGTTGCAGAATGTCACTACTAAATTCTCACAAGCTTCGCTATCTCAGGGACCCAGGTCTTGCTCAGCATTGTCTTCCATGCCCTCCCTGCTTAGCTTCTTAGCAATGGCAGGAGTTACACATTTCCTAGTGCCCATCAAGTTCAGGTCCATGTGCACATATAGTCCCATAGATTGAGGGTCACAAGAGGCATTCACGCCATTCTTCATCCTAAAAATGAATGCTCCACCACAGAATACCAGGAAAGTCTTAGGAGTCCTCCACACTCTTTAGGGATAAAGCAAACCTTTATCCTTAAATACAATGAATTGATTACTAAATCCATCCTGGAGATGAATATCTATAGGCTAGAACGTGAAGGAGGGAGAGGGGCTGTTTGGTGCAATGGGGGCTTTGTAGGTGGGGAGATACACGTCATTCCGTAGTGTTGATTCAGCTTCTAAGAGTAAAACAAAACGTAAATTATATTAGTAACCTAATATCTTCCATTTACCGCAAATTCAACTTTATCTGATCCTCTTTCCATTTGAGTTTGAGTAGGGTTGTGGGGGCTCTTCTAATTATAATGATCTTTACTGAGGGAAGTGGGAAAAGCAAAACAAAAAAAGGAAGGACTTTGAACAGAGGAATGACATCACTTGACTGATAGATTATGAAAAAGAGGCAGATGATTATTGCTTAATGAACTTTTATTGCACAGATGGATGCAGGAATAAAGAAATAACAAAAGAAGTATTCATGAATGACTGGGGCTTTTCAGTAGCTTTCTTTTTCTTTTTGTTTTAATGTCTCACTGCCTCCCTTATAAGACCAAATCCTTATTATGCCACTCAAGACTCTCAGCTTCACCTTCAGGTACTTCGTCCTTGCATGTCACGCTCCAGCACCCCTAAGCGGAGTGCATTTACATGCACCTTGTACAGACTTTCTTCCAGCAGTGCATTTGCTGTTGACCGCAAAGCTCGTCTTCATCTCGCTGACTTCCAGGGACCCTTCAGGACTCACCCCAGGTGACACCAACTCCTGAGAACTTGCTTGCTTCTCAGTTTCTAAATTGTGCTAAGCGTAGCAAAGAAGAGGAAAAGCTAGAGGATTCCAGTATGGATGTTAGTATGTTCTGTAGCACATCGCAGATCAAGTGCTATTAAGGATATTGGACATTTTCCTTGTGTTTGTTAACATTTGCATTTCTCCTGAAAATTTCAATTCTTATCTTTGACCTCCCTATTTTTTCTTTTGTGGTACCTACTAATTTCCATTGACTCATAAGAATTATTTATATATTAAAGATATCTGCACTTAATCTTTCAAATATTTGCAAATGTTTTCCCAGTTTATACTTTATCATTTAACATATATGCAGTGGATTTTTATTGCATGGAAAATTTAATATAGTCAAGTCTATGGATATTTTTCTCCACTATATGTATATAATATATAAATATATAATATACACTATCCTTTAAGCTTTGAAATGCTTTTGTTTTCATTTTTGCTTTTTACATTAGCTCTTTACTCTATTTTAAATTTATTTTGCCATATATGGAGGGCACGATAATAATGTATAAAAATTTTGAAATGCATTGTAGGACTTATTGCACCAGCTGGGATAAAATGCCGGGCTTTGGTTGTGCTTTAAAAGCTGTTTTATCATCAAACTTTGTTTCTATTCTTTCAGCACTTGAAAATAGCACAAGATGATGAAATGAGCAATCCCAGATGCCTCAGCAGATTATACCATTTTCAAAAATTTTCTCTTGTGTAGACAACATAATGCTGCTTGAACAGACTTAATTCACCAGCCTTGATGTTGTGGGGCTATAGCTATCTTTTCTGTGAACAAATGTTATAAAGCACCTATTCTTCAAATGTGGTTCATGGACCCTGGACCACCAGCATCAAACTCATTCAGGATGCTTGCTAATCATGCAGATCCATCAGCCCCACACAGAATTACTGAAACACAGTCTTTGCAATTCAGAATCAGGTCCTTGGAGCAGATGTAGTTTTTGCTTTGATTCTACTTCCAAAAGTTTAGCAATTGACCTGCCTCAAATCTTAAATGCCATACGTCAGGGTTTGTCACCTATTTGCATCCTAGTGTTTGTTCTTAACCACAGGAGTAATTAGAATGAAGATATTATTCACTAATGAGCTAGTACTGGAATTATCAGAAATAATTCTGAAGCAACTATTACAGAGCTCCACATAGCACTATGAATTTAGTTTTGTTTTATTGTTCTTTTTGTCCTCTGAAGGCAACACCAAATGAGGAGTCCTACAAAGTTTTGAGGGACGGCAGCATCTTTTGAAGAGATTCACTCTTGTTTGAATGTGTGTTATCAGGCAATTATTTTGCACCTTCACTTGAGTTATCACACTTGACCATTATTTCAATCCTTTGTGTTGTTTTATTCTTATTTTTGAAAATGAGGAAACCCAGATTGGGGAAGATGGAGTTCCTTGGCCAAATTCACACATGAGCCAATGTCAGAGCCAGAGCTCAAACCCAAGACTTCTGGGCCAATGTCTAAGGCACACTCTCTTCAGCATAGCTGCCTGGCACGTACCATATGGGTCATTTCCCAGATGGAGAAATAATCTGCTATGAGTCAGGTGTTAGCATATCATGCAGATACTGAAGATTAAGAGAAAGCAGGGGAATAACTCTGTAAAGCAATCAGAACTAAATATTCAACCATGTTGCTCTGAAACCAGGGGGATGGAGGTATGTTAGGTCCCTCCTGGAAGGCAGGCAGCTATGAATTGTCACTTGCATCCTTTATGGCCCTGGTGCTACTTCTCTGCTCTCTCCAGTTGATGTTAACAAGTTACTTCTTCTGTATTTGTTGCCAGCGCCTGTGGGAATTTCAAAGTATTTTCCATATAATGATGCAAAAAATGTTGCCTCCAAAATTAGCCTTATTAAAAAAAAGAACCCAAAGCATTTTTACAACATAATAAATAATATTTGTGTGCCATTTTATAGTTTATAAACAGCTTTCATATGTCACTTCGTTCAGTTCTCAGAGCAACCTGTTGAGGTCATTATTGCTCTCATTTATTTCCCTATTGCAGATAAAGAAATTGAACACTATTGGGGTAACTTTTTCAAGGTCGATGAGGTGACACTAAGACTTCAGGTTGTGTCTTCTTGTCTCAAAGCCTGTGTTCTGTGTAATTTCCATGACATACCCTGTCATTTCTGCTACACACAGAGGGCTACAATTTACTACCCAGTTGTTCGATGACTGAAGGGCTATTCTTACCTTTTTTAAAAGGTTAAAGGCGATGGTTTTGAGGATTTGAATGAGAGAAACGCAGCATAAAAGGTGGTTGCTGCAGAGATGGGTCATGAAATGCATTATGGACAATCCTTACAGACAGCTGCGCCCTTCAGCTAGGGCAAATCCGTCACTATGATGTCAGAGCTATTCAGTGGAAATAACAGTAATCAAATCTAACATCTAAAATCCAAAATCTAACATCATCGGCAAACACAAACTGATGCTTGAGTTAAGACAGGAGAGCAGTCTGCCTACCCGCCAATCAGAGGCTGCAGCTGAATCAAAGAGTTTGATTTAGGGATGATTTCAGGATATTTTGACATTCCCATTCTTGTTTTAAAAAAATACATAATTTTAGTTTCCCAGATTCATTTTGGATTCTGTTAAAAATGATTTCCAACCCATAAGTTATTTGAAAATGGCTCTTGCTTCATTAATAGTACTTCATGTTTGTTTTGGGGTGCTTTAACTTAACTAAGGACATTCATTGATATTTTTAGTAAGTGTCTCCATTAGTGCTTGAAATCATTGCTATAATACAGGTGAGGAAGTTGACATAGGCAGGTCAGGTGAATTGTGCAAATTCTCCTGACAGTCTGTTAGGAAGCTGGACTTGAACATTTGTCTCTCTATTGAACGCTAATGCTTTTCTTACTCTATTAAACTGCCTCAACATCTTAGTTCTGAAAATACTTGAAATACGCAGTTTCTGCCTTTCCATTTGAAGATAATTCCCCTGGACAGAGAAAATGAACATGAGAAGGAGTTGAGTTGTTCTTTTTTCTCTCCTACAGGTTATAATATAGAACCTCTGTCCTTATCTGGCATATCTATGTTATTTCTGTGCTTCTTACATATATATACGCATATACACACACACACATATACACATATATAGACAGCTCCATTTTGCTATCTTACGGGTTTATACCATATATTTTATTATCTTTTTTCTGTTTTAATTCATATTTAACTCTGCTTCATAGCTTATATGATTTTATATTTGAAAGCACATTAATATCACTGCAGTAGGCCAATGCTTTTAAAGATGTGCTGTAAGGAAATGAAATTAATTCATTTACTCCTTTAACAAATCTGAGAGCCAATGGTATGTGTGATGGTGAGGAGGAGGCAGCAGTAACTCAGTCTCTCCTGTGAAGACTCCCATTGTTGACCAGTGGAGGAGAGGCTTATGTTCGCAAAGAGCTATGGTGCAAGCTGCAGCATCACCATTGAACTGCCCTGGGTTTCAGGGGAGCCGATCACTCCCCACTGAGAGGACTGGGCAGTGGGTTTGGCCAATTGAAGAGTGGAAGCCACATGGTTGTGTTCATTGTATTCTAGGCAGAGGGAGCAGGATGGGAAAAGAGAAGCTGGAAAAAATCGGGCATAGACAGAACGTAGCAAAATCTGCTTTACTGGACCACCAGAACTCAGGGGTGGCAGGAGTACAAAATATGTTTGAAAAGGTAAGAATCTACCTGAATTTTGAAGGAAATTGAATGCCTGCTTAGGATATGCCCATTTGTTAGCAATAGAGAGCCAGTGGAGGTTTTTGAGCAGGAAACTGCAATAATTATCAATGATCCCAAAGTTAAATATCCCATATTACTGAATTATTTATCACCAAATAGAGTTTGGGTTGTATGATTGAGGCTTCAAATCCAGGGTTCATTCTAGGGAACCATAGATTTAGTCTAATAAACACTTTTGCTTAAATTATATAATAAGAACTGAGATGATGTTCTGCTCTAAATAAAAAAGGAGGTTTAAACAAAAGCTCTGTCTTTTGAATTCAAAGCATGGTTTGTTGGTATAATATCATAGGACCTTTTTCTTTGCACCATACATATTGTCTTATTGCCACTCCTCAGTTAGACATGAGCTATTTTAGATCAGAAAGCACATCAGATGTTTTTGTAGCCCCAGCAATAACACAATGTAGGGCAACTGGTATGTGCTCACTAAATATTGGATAGGTATCTCCACAATTCTGCACTTTCAAAGATGATTGACACTCCCTCCCAACCCAAATCAGAGATATCTCTGAGAAACTCATGTCAGTTTAGAGTAAATTAAGGAAAAAGCACTGGAAATATATATCAGCTCTCAGATTTTTAAAAAAACATGATGAAATAGGTGAATTGGTAGCATACCATTTGTGCATAAAAACACAGATGGCATCAAATTTGTTGTGTGCGTGGAGTGTGTGTTTGTGATTTTGTATTCAATAACTCATCGCATGATCATAGAGTTTAGTACAGATTACTTTTATTTTTTTTGTGTTTTCTAGTTTTTTTCTACAATTGGCAAGTAACATATTCATATTAAGAAAAATGAGTGATACAGAAGAAAAAGTGCTCTGGATTTTCTTGAAAGCTTCTGGCGATTTTAATGAATAACAAATCTTTGAATAGAAAGAGACAAGCCTTAAAATGAGAGGAAGAAAGTTATTTATTTATTTATTTATTTAACCTTGAACAAAGGTGAATCCAAGGGGCAGATGGGGCCACAGAGGGCTCTCAGTGTTCTGTGTGGGAAGCAATGACATAGGGTGAACATACTCCTTATATGGTTTTCAATACTAAGAGTTAGGAAAGACAGAAAACAGATTGTCACAAATATAAATTATTCATTGAAGACATAGAGTGAAGGAAAGGGAATTTTAGAGTCGTTTCTAGTCCCCCTCTGTGGAGGAAAGGTAATTCTTGGTATTGAACAGATTCTCCCCTGAGGAGATAATTGAGTCATCAGGGGAAGATGGGGAACTAATGAAGATTCAGACTCAAGGAAGTTTATTAGAAGTGCTTTAAAACTATGAAATGTTCCATTTAGGGATGGAGGTAGCAAACTTGCCACTCACTAAATTACAAAAATCATGCAAGATGAACTTGGAAGTGGTGGGTAAGGTAGCTCTAGGCAAGCAAAGGCACTGCCAAGTGAGAATAAAGATATGGAATATGTAATTAAATTGTAGGAGGGTGACAGATGCTGTCAGGCTTCTACTTCTTACAAGGTAAACAAAAGAATAATGCAATAATAATTATAAAAAATAAAAATGTTAAGTTGCTTTTTTTCCCCTCAGCAAATGGAGAGTCATTTGAAGCAATATCTGCTTTTTATTCACTTTTTGATGTTTCTTGGTTATATAACTATTTCTTTATTTGGGTTTATAAAGAATTGAGCAGCAGGGTGATTAGAACTGAACACATTGTAATGTAATTGTTGAAAAATAGAAACAGTTTAAAAAGTAAAAGACAATTTAACTGGTAAGAGGGGAAAACATCTTTCTAAACTAATGTTATAAGAAATGAAATTTGATGACTTTCACTCTTCAGTGACAGAGTTTACAGATCGGATGAGTAGGCTGTGCTGAAATGCTCTAACTAAAGTTCCATTAACGTTAGGCTCTCTTTAATTGGTTCTATGAGGGAGTAGAAGGAAATAAATTCAAACTAAAATATAAACAAAATGTGAGGCATGCCATTGGGTTTTAAGGACAGCATAGAAAATAAGGTTTTAAAATTTTTTTTTTCCAGAAGAGGTAAGAAATACATAAATACATTCAAAACACAATTTTTTCATGAGTACTGTCAGCAGGGTATAATAGATGGACAGAGATTGGGATTTAGGATCAGACAGACTTTGGTTCAAATCCTGGCTCTGCTACCTATCAGTTGTGGAACTAAAATAAGTTATTTGATCTCTCGTAACCTGTTTCTATAATTTGCAAAAGGTGAATATTAAGAACCCACTTGCAAATTTGTGAGGATTAAAAAAAAAAATAGCCCACGTCCAGAACCATTAACTTTCATTCAATAGCTCAAAAGTCACTCAGTAAATATTTATATCTAGTCTTATTATTTCTAGACACTTATTTCGCCTTCTTTTCTCCCCCTTGTGGATCATAGTTGGAAAAAGAAATTAGTCTGTACACACGCACACAAGACAAACTTAACCCCTTTCTGATCAATTTGATGATTACTTTAGATTCAGTTTTCTGTCTGGCAACTATGCACAACTAAGATGGCAGAGAACCCAGTCAAGAGAAAACAACCAGGGATCAAAGGTTGCTGAACTATTGCACCCTTATCTTAAAAATTCCCTGGGCATCAGACAAGCACACCTCATTCTTGTTCATCCTGTGACATTTCTTTTTTTCCCTAAACACTGCTTTAGGCTACAACTCAATCCTTGCTAATGTTTTTAACCCCTAAATTATTATTTAATTAAAAAAAATGATTAGATACACAAATATTGAAAAAACACAGAGAACTGTAAGAAATAAAATTTAACAGGGTCTCACACACAGAAACCGCCACTCTTTACGTTATTGTATGTTTATCTACAGATATTATTTTCTACATACTTTTTTTAATAAAAAATGATCTCCTGGGGAATAATTTTTGATAAGCAACATTTTTTCACTTGTCAATGTCAATTACATTTTCATGAATGAATACATATTCTTTCATAAGGCAGTTTTAATGGATACACAGCTTCCCAAATGAAAATACTGCCTGATTACCTACACCCAGTCTTTGTAATTTATTCTGCCTTCCCCAGACCCCCACACTGCAAATGAACTATTTTTGTTTAAAACACTTTTTGTTGTGACTCTCTCTGTGTTCTTCCTGTGAACTGTCCTATTACTGATCTCTTAGTGACTGCACTTCTGCCCAGGCTATTGTCTATATAGCTCTACTCTAGGTTATTGATACCAGAAAAGGATGTCCTGGTTTTCCACAAACCTCTCTTTCTCCCTAACATCAGTCACCTTGAGAAAGGGCTAGGCAGGTACCAAAAATTCACAATATTTTAATTATGCTGTAGATAGTCTGCCACAGTGGCACAGAGAGCATGTTTAGAGGTAGAGACATGTCTTATCTTGTGATTCTGCAAATAATGCCAGTTTCATCTTGGAAATTCCATATAAACCCTACAATTATGACTAACACCTACAACATGATTATGTATGCCAGTGGTTCTCAACTGGGGCCAATTTTGCCCCTCAAAGGACATTAGGCATGGTGTGTAAACATTTTTGTTTGCACAACTGTGGGCAAAGTGTGCTACTGGTATCCAGTAGGAAGAGGCCAAAGATGCTCCTAAACATCCTACAATGCTCAGGACACCCCCTGCCCCACAACAAAAAATTTATCTATCCCAAGGTCTCAACAATTTCCAAGGTTGAAAAATACTGATCTATATACTAAATTCAGTCTATCTTATTCTGTTGTTTCATATACACATTTCTCCCTCTGTTGTTTTTTCAATGAATAAGAGAAAAATGGAAGCAGGGAAATAAATACTCTCATTTTAGCATAAAGAACATTTTTCAGAAAACCACTTAGATTAATTCTAATCTGTTAGCCTATCTTGATGGTAAAACAACGCTTTCTCCTGAGGATTGGCCTAGTGGTTGGTAAACAGGGGAACATCTTAATGTGGATGTATCGATAATATACCTTGTATTTAGCAATGACCACTCTAGTCTAGTAATCCTTCCATGTCTGTTATTTCATTTAATTCTTAAAACAACCCTGAGAGGTAGATGTTTCAGTTACTATTGTTGTACAGTAAATTACACCCAAACTGAGAGACTTAAAAACAACCATTTCATGTGATTCACAAATTTGTAAAGTTAAAATTAGGGAAGGATTTCACATAGGGAAGCCTCTTCTTTGACATTGATCATGTGATTGAAGTCAATTGTTGGCTGCTCTGCAGCCATCTGATGGCCTGGAGGGCTGGGGCTTTAGGATGGTTGACTTGCATGGCTGGCCATTGGTGCTGGCTGTCAAGCTGGAGGTACAAGTGGAGTGTTGACCAGAGCACCCATATGTTGCTTCTCCAGGATGTTGCCTCAGTGCAGTCAGATCTTTCATAGTGACTGGTTTTCCTGAGTAAGTTCCTAAGAGGACCAGGACAAATCTTCCTGCCCTTTTCTGACCTGGCCTCAGAAGTTATGCAGCACTACTTCTGCTTCATTCTACTAGTTATAAGTGAGACACTAAACTTGGTCCAGATTCAAGAAGAGTGGAAACAGAACCCGCTTGCTAATGGGATGAATGCCAAAGAATTTGCAAATGTATTTTAAAACCACCATAATAGTATCTTTAACCCATTTGACATATGGGAAACTTATGGAGTTAAAGAAAAGACTAGAATAAGACAGGAAGGGTGCAACCTAATTCCCTTCAGTAATAACAGACTCTGTAGCAATTTGCTTTGAGGACCTGCAACCCACGCCCTCTGAGAACCACTTACCCAGTTGTGTTGGTCTGGTCACTACTCCCAGACTTCCCAGACTTTGGCTAGAGGTCCTGATGACATTTCATCCTCTCATGGGACAGTAGCTTGACTCTAAACTCCAGGTTGTTTATTAGAGATTCTCAAAAGGTGAATATCTTTTTGCTATCTCAGCATATATGTCTGATCCTGTTCTCTTTATGGTAAGCTGCAAGTGTGCTACAATCTGTATGAAAACTGTAAAATTGTACAAGGTAGCTCAAATTTCCCAACAGCGTTTCTTTAGGACATTTGTAGGCCATGTCTTGTTAAGGGCATTTCAGGAAAAAAGTAGTCTAAGGTGGAGTCTGAAAAATTCTGGGTATTTAACGGTGGTGTTTTCTGTGGGATGTCTCAGGGCTCTAAACAGGCTGATGAACTTTGTGCATTACACAGGAGGTGTGTGATTGCACAACTTTGCAAGATTATTTGATTACAGAAGCATTTATTTTAACACAAAACCTCTTAATATCTCACAATGTATTCATGTCCCCTGAAAAATCTGGGGTAAGTATTTCCATGGTTGACATTGCACAAATAATGTAATCAGCCCTAGATTGGAAGCACAAATTTAGTTGAGTGACTCTGGACAGATCATGTGTTTCTTTGGAAACTTATTTCCCTTTTATCCAAAATGAAGATAGTATATAGGATTATCCTATGAGTCACATAAAAGATTGAAAAGCCCTCGTTATAGTTTTGCACATAGGAAACAAGAAAAGTATGTTAAGTTTTTTAAACTTTGTGGTTGAAGTTTTGGGAAAATTTTGATAGTGTTGTAGCTAAGAACCCAATAATGATCATGTCCTATCTGAAAATGATGGTTACTCAGTTTCATTTTTTTTTTCCTGAGAGAATTACTATCAAGAAACAGTCACAGAGTGTGCCTCCAAAGATGGCTTTTTCCAATCACTGCAAGCACTGGATACTTCTAAACAGAGTTCTGGAAATAGACTAATTTAGACTGAATGGCTTAGGTATAAAGATCTAATTTATTTTAGTGCTTATTGATGAACCTCTTTCACGTACCTCAGAGAAGGCTTGAAGCCAGCCAACCCAACTACAGTGGAAGAGAGAGAATAAGAGAAGAAGAAAAATCTCAAGCCCCAACCTGGTTCTACATTCCCATTGCTATAACAAAAAGAAAATGTGGTGAAACAAATAAGGTTGAAAAGAAGAGGTTTCCATTTTCTTAATAAATCTCTTTTATCAGACCAACCATCATCCTGAGTACTGGATAAAAGTTGGGTAAATCCATTCAAAAGAGGCAGAAAAACAAATGAGATCAACAAAGGACAGAGAGAATGTGCATGTCCAAGACCCTGGAGAGAAATAAAACACACTGAGGTGGGCCCCTCATTCTTTTTTGTCTAATTTATTTCAGAGTATTATGGGGGTACAAACGCTATGATTACATATATTGCCTTTGCACAGCCCGAGTCAGAGCTACGAGCGTGCCCATCCCCAGACAGCGCACACCGCATTCGTTAGGTGTGAGCTTGCCCATCCCCTCCTCCCCCACACCACCTGCCCGACACCATATGAATGTTACTTCCCATATGTGCACATTAGTGTTGGTCCCCAATTTAATGGTGAGTACGTGTGGTGTTTGTTTTTCCATTCATGGGATATTTCACTTAGAAGAATGGGCTCCAGCTCTATCCAGGATAATACAGTAAGTGTTAGTTCACCATTTTTTTATGCCTGAATAGTACTCACTGGTATACATATACCACATTTTATTGATCCACTCATATATTGATGGGCACTGGGTTGCTTTCACATCTTTGCAGTTGTGAATCGTGCTGCTATAAACATTCGAATGCAGATGTCTTTTTTATAGAATGTCTTTTTTCCCTTTGGGTAGATACCCAGTACTGGGATTGCTGGATCAAATGGTAGTTCTACTTTTAGCCCTTTGAGGTATCTCCATATTACTCTCCATAGAGGTTGTACTAATTTGCAGTCCCACCAGCAGTGTATGAGTGTTCCTATCTGTCTGCATCCACACCAACATTTGTTGTTTTGGGACTTTTTGATATAAGCCATTCTCACTGGAGTTAAGTGATATCTCATTGTGGTTTTGGTTTGCACTTCCCTGATGATCAGAGATGTTGAGCATTTTTTCATATGTTTGCTGGCCATTATTCTGTCTTCTTTTGAAACGTTTCTGTTCACATCCTTTGCCTGCTTTTTAATGGGGTTGTTTGATTTTTTCTTGCTGATTTTCCTGAGTTCTATATAGATTCTAGTTATCAGCCTTTTATCAGATGTGTGGCATGCAAATATTTTCTCACATTGTGTAGGTTGTCTATTCAGTCTAGTGATAGTTTCTTTGGCTGTGCAGAAGCTTTTTACTTTGATCAGGTCCCATTTATTTATTTGTGTGGTTGCTGCAATTGCTTTTGGGGTCTTCTTCAAAAATTCTTTGCCTAGGCCAATGTCTATAACAGCTTTTCCAACATTTTATTCTAGAATTCTTATGGTTTCATGTCTTAGGTTTAAGTCTGTTATCCATCCTGAATTGATTTTTGTGAGAGGTGAGAGGTACAGATCCTGTTTCAGTCTTCTACATGTGGCTATGCAATTTTCCCGGCACCATTTATTGAATAGGGATTATATACATCTTTTTTCTAGAGGAAGTTTCTGCTTCTTAAGCTGTAGAACAAGAGACCTACCATAAAGTAGACGCTTTGAGCCGTACGTGTGGCAGCCATGGGGCTGGGGAAGCAAGATATGGACATTTTGGCTACCAAGATGAACAGGATTTTATTGGCCAAGATCCAAGAGAAAACAAGAGAGGTGAGCCCACATTCTGACATTCCTTATACCCTGAGGGCATTTTCCAGTTCTCAAGTGGTGTTAGGTAAGAGACCAAGAAGTCAAATTGGCAGAAATTGGCAGTCAGAGGTTATAAACTAATCAGAGGTCTAAGTAGTCTCACTATGCTGGATAGGGCCCTTTTATGAACCCCAAGATTTCAGTTAAGACACCTGAAATAGACTCGCCCTCCCCAAGACTAAAATCCGTCCAAAACCTCATCTTAATCTCTGATTGAGTGAAGGTGATCTGCCCTGTAGTCTATCAGAGAAAGTTAAGTCTCCTGTAGATACAGACAACTCTTTAGTCCCTAACAATTTCCATTTCCAATATCAAGATGGAATTGGATTTTAGCAATTCAATAAAATTAATGGGTGTGACAAGAGACAGGACCAAATAGCCAAATCCATTGGGGGGGGGGGGAACAACTTCCAAAAGAAACAAAATAACAAGCAAAAAAAAGACAGTATGAAAATCCATTAAAGATCTAGGTATTAAAGACATTAGACGCAGGCATTAAAATAACTATAAATAATATGTTCAGGAAAATGTTTAAGATGGATAATTTTCTAATGTAACTAAACTCTATTACTGGCCTCCAAGTGGAGGTTGTCCCAAGTTCTTTGGGTTTGTCATGGAAAAGAACTTCAGAACACACCACATAAGCCAAACAAGTGAAAGCTTTATTAAAAGTGAAAGTACACTCTCAGGAGAGTGGGCAGGCTCAAAAAGAGCAGCTGCACTGGGAGGAAGTAGTCTTAGATCCTTTGTACTCTTACTAATTGAGGGGAGGAATAATCAAGGCCAAGGAGTTGGCTTTTACTAAGAATTTGGATAGTAATTCCTAGAATTGGGTTCCCTCCCATTTTCATCCTTTATGTGGTTGTCTTGGAACTGTCGTGGTGATTTCAAGGGCAGAAAAGTTTTAAAACCGCAATGTAAATGAGATTGTATTTAGCCACAGTTCACATAAGGTGGCGATGACAGCTGACAAGCTGGTGGAAGCCAGGTCTTGCCTGCAGTTGTCAGCCCCTCTAGTTAGCTGCTGCCTAAGAGTTGTTTATTTTACCACCTGCACCTGATCGTCAAGCCCCCGCATCTGGTCTCAGTTCTGTCTCCTAGTCTCCTACTCTAATAACTCTAATAAGAAAAAGAATAGGAAGGAAAATAAGGAAACAGGTAATTGATAAGAAAGGCATGGTGAATTTGCCTGTCCATATATTCTTCCAGCATTTCTGCTTTACACACGGTGGGAGGAAACACACAATAAGACAAATAACAGACAAGTTCCTGCTTTAAAATCTAAAAATTAAATTTTAAAATTACACTTAAAATTTGAAAGTATATCTGCCCTACCCTAAACATGACCCCCATAGTAATATTCCTCTTCTCCACCAGGGGGTAGTGAAGGAAGGAAGAGGTGAGCCCGGGGTGGGAAGTAGGGCAGTGTCCTTCACAAAATTTTATGCTGCTTACACACAAAACTTCAGTTTTTAAACTTTTGTTGTTGTGTGTTTTTGAAGTCACACATTTTATTTTTATTTTTATCATAGGATAGAAAATATTACTGCCAAGTTCTCTTCTCCCAATCAGACCACTTCTAAATTTGAGAGTGCTGGGTAGTATGGGTTTCCTCGGATCCTCTTGATGGCTGGGCCCCAACTCCACAGGGCTTTCACTTCCCCCCTCATGCCACACATGTGTCCCATTGGTGGGAATATACATTAGGGCAGCCACTATGGAAAACAAAGGAGGACGCAGCCTCAGGGAATTTGAGCAACTTTTCTGGGTCCCCACCACTCGGAAACATGGGAACTGTACGGGAAGTGGCTAGAAGAGGCAGGGGTTTGAAGGCAGTGCCAGCTAGCCCTGCATCCAATCACCATATCTTTTTGGCCATGAGAATAAAACAAACAAGCAGACAAAAATGCTGTTCTGGGAATCCTGCACTGAGACAGAGAGTGGCACACATTTGAATGCAGTGCATGGGCTTCAGGTGGAAAATGTAAGGCTAGAAGGAAAAGTGAAACTTATTTCATGTGCAAAGGGAGCACTTCTGTACTTGGAAATGCAAGCCCCCCAGGAGATTAGTCAGGAGGCTGAAAGGCACCTGCAGAAAGAAATGTGCCCCCTAGGAGTCAGGAGAGAAGTAAGGGCTTGGTGAATTAATGTGACAGGTACAAATTCGGCAAACACACACAGAGGGGGTAAGACTAATTCTCTAAACTAGGTAACATGTATAATGCTAAAGAAGATTAAGGGAGTACTGCAGTTTCTAATGCTTAAAAAGATTTTTTAAACAATCAGAGCAGCATGGAACTAAAAAGAGTAAAAATCATAGCAGACATCATTCTAAAACATTATCTCTGTGGGACAGAGAAATTAACATCGTGAAGAGCACATGGTAAAATTAATTGGATGTACATGTTCTCTGACTACCCCAATGTTATCCCTGTTGTCCATGGGATAGATTTCGTATATAGAAATAATTCAGGAATACAGATGTCCACAAAGCTATTATGCAAGATCTTTTTTCAGAAAACTGAACTGTGTTGCATTAATTGCCAAAGCTATTTTTAACAGAGTTTTATTTTTCACTTGAGAAAAATAATTGTAGTGATTGATTTTTTTCTTCTGTCAGAATTTAATGCCAATTTTATATTAGTGAGATCTCCAATTGAGGGTAAAGTTAGGGGCATGCAGTAGGCAACCTCTAGGTATGGACACAGAGGGATACTATCCTTTTCCTCCAAGCCCCTTAGCAGTCAGCCAGGGACAGATGACCTAACTTTATTTAATCACTGTCCCTACCTGGAACTTTGGTCTTGGAATCAGTGGCACAAAGATAAGAGATTCATAGAAAATGGTTAGAAAATACTACATTTTCTTTATCTAATTTGGTGCTCACTCATCGCAGAAATGCATGTGGCAAAAGTGTCATTCTTGTTAGAGCTTTCTGGCTAAAGACAGTTGTTGAGGTTTCTACCTCTAGGCTCTTTGTAGCTACTTTTTGTTCCTATTAGCCTCCAAGACCATTCTTCCAGCTTTGAGTCAATTAATTCATAGTTTGGATTAAGGATGCCAGATTTTAATCTCTGTGGCTTTCTTTCCCAAGTCATGAGTGATATAGAAATAAATATACATGGTACAAAATTTAAGTTGTGTGAAAGGGTAAACAGTAACACTTGAGTACCTTTTCTTCCTATTGCTAATTGTCAGTTTCTTTAGCCAGGGACAACTACTGTTAGTTTTTATATCTAATGAACATTTGCTACCTTTGGGTTTGATTTTTCATCATCTTTTTCAATTGTGGATTTCCCCATCCTGTGACTTGGTGCCACTATCAGTTGTTTGGCTTGACAGTACATACCACAGGAACGGACAGCTGATACAGATCGTCCAACAGACATTTACATACATGTTCACTTTACTTAATCAGAAATTTACACAATATTCTACTCATTTTTTTAATAATAAAATATTTTGGATATTACTCTACACGTAGACTGCACGCAATCTTTTCAGAGCTGAATAGTATTCTGTTGCACAGATGCTTATTGGGTTGTTTGACTGCCCTCTCATAGATAAATATTTAGGATCTCTATGGTCCTTTGTTACTGCAACAATGCTATACTTTGTGATGCACATGGGGTTACAATTACAGAAAAAAAAAATCCAAGAAGTGAACTTTTTGGAAGAAAGATTATATGCACTTTAAATTTTGATAAAACTTTTTAAAAATTTTTGGTAAATTTTGATAAACATTACCAAAACATGGGGCAGCACCAATTTACACATCCTCCAAAAATGTGTGAGAATGCCTACTTTCTTTCATCCTCACCAATATTATGTGTTATTGAAACTATTACCAATAAGTGTGTGTACACCATTATTTTAATTTATTTTACTTTTGTTTTATGCTTATTTAATGAGTAAATTGTGGTATTTTTTGATGCATTTAAACGTTTTTCCCTCTTATTACCTGGCCCTTTATTTTGTACATCTTTCTATTGTGTTACTCTTATTAATTGACATGTAAGTTCTTTGTTTGGTAAGGAATTTATATCAATGCATGTTCTAGGTGAAGTAAAAACAAATTTTCAAATTGTTATTTGTCATTTGACTTCATTTTTATAATTTTTGTAAGAAAATTTATTTAAAAATTTTTATGTTTACTATGTCAAAATATTTCCTTTCTAAATTCTGAATTTCATGACTTATATGCAAGACTTCTTGTATGTTGTCTTTTATTACTAGTATTGATTGAGATTGAAATTAATTTATTTTATTCTACTGGTTTTTACTTTGGTATAGATAGTGAGGTAGAAATCCAAGTTTCTTATTTCAGATGAGAAGTCAGCTAACTGATTTACTGAATCTTTCATATTTATTATAATTCTACTTTTGTCTTATAATAAATAAGCAGATTTTATGAGTATATATTAGAACTTGCTTTTACATTGAGTTGTTCATAAATTCATACTCTAGTACCAAGCTATTTTACTTATAATATTTTATGATGTTTCACTATAAGGCCAGACTCAAATTTTTTGTTTGTTTGCTTTAGAATTTTCTAATCAATTCTAAATTATATCTTGTCCTTATTAAGTTAGAATTAGTTTCTTGTAAAAAAAAAACCCAGCTTATAATTTATTCTAGAATCATATTAACTTTATATTTTAATTTATATTTAAATGACAAATTAAATTGATATTTTCTTTTGAGATTTTGTTTCTTTTGTTGTCTTTGTCAGGTCTCAGCATCATCTGAATTCATAAAATGAGTCTGGTAGCTTTTCCTTCTCTGGATATATATTTTGGGACTCTAATTACATTGGCTATACTTCTTCAAAAGTTTGATAGAATTAATGTATTACTGCTTGGGTCTAGTCCTTTTTTGTAGGTTGTTTGTTTGTTTTTGAGGATTTTCCAATTTATTCTATGGTAATAGGTTTCTTAGATTTTCTTTCTCTTTATATGACTCTTGTAATTTAAATTTTCCAGGGAAATTGCCCATTTACTTATGTTTTCACCTTTATTTGCATAGATTTGATTAAACTAGTCATACACCTTCTTCTATAGCTGTGTTTATTTCTCTATTTTCATCCTAGTAATGTATATTTGTCACTTTTTATCTTGATTAGCTTAGTCTGCAGGTTTCATTCAAAGAAGCACTGTCCCAACTGCAGCCAACATTCCTCGGCGTTCATTTCCTTAGCTAATGGTTCCATCTGCTTCCGTAGCCTGCTTTGCCCTTTGCCACCTGCTTGGTTGTCAGTCAGAAGCATAATACTAAAGAATTATTATCTTTTGAGAACAGCCTTAAACCAATGATCGAGAGTACTTGGTATATAAATATGGAAGATTTCTTGCCCCTTTGTGGGGAGAGGGGGTAAACTCACACTTGTGTGCTCTATACTGTTTTTCAAAATGTACACAGTTGGTGAAGCTCTAATTGCACAATTCATTGTTTTCCTTTCCTTCTTTCAGTTCACTTTTCCACCCTTCTACTAAGGTTTTCTTTATATCATAACTAAACTAATTTTATCTGACTCTCTGTCTCAGGATTTGTCAGATTCTTTATTATTGGCAGCTAACATTCCTGGAAGGGAGATTTTGGTGGCATGCGACAGTATCTACTACAATCATTCCCCTGACTATTATGGATTTTGGTCCACTGCTTTTCTTTATAATTCTATAATATGATTTCATATTCTTAAACACTTTATTGTTTATTTTATGTTTTTGAACTCTATATAAATAATACATTTTATATTCTGTATACTTTGCTTTATTATTTAGTGTTGTATTCTTGAGATTGCATCAATGTTATTATGTGTAATGTAGATTATCTTTATTTTCATAGAAGATTCTGTTGAATGAATATACCACAGGGAAAAATTTGTCCATAATTCTGTTAATGGGCCAGTAAGTTGCTTCCACTTTATTAATTAATTAATTAATTTTTGTGCCATTATAAGCTGTCTTGCTAGGAATGTCTCATAAATGTTTCACAAAGTATTTAATAAAGGTTTTATTTTATGTATGTCTAAATGTCTATGCGGTGTATCATATCAGCAAGTGAAGACTAGGTTATGCTGAAGTAATAGAAAACACCCAAATCTGAGCAGATTACATCAAAAAGTGTTTTGTTCTCCTTTAGTTCTAATGTTATAGCCCTATCCCAGTTTGGTTGTGAGACTCCTCCGAATCTCCTTTACTAGTAACCCCATATTTAATACATTGTCAATCTCATAGCAGAGGAAAAATACAATATTTAATATGATGGCACTTAAAGCTTCTACTTGGAAGTGACAAATCACCATTCTGCCCATATTCCATTGGCTAAACTTAATTACATAGCCGAGACTAATATTGGAATACCAGAAAGTAATATCCTTCCTTTGGGAGTATTCTGATTTGCATTTTCCGGATTAATAGAGGACTATAGAATGTCCTAATTTTCATAATGTGTATGTTTAGTTTTTTCTCATTTTTCTCTTTTATTTTGTTGTTATTTCAATATTATTAGTTTGTACAAACTATCAATTTTTGCTCACAACTGAAAATTTTATGTAGTGAACATTTTTCTCAAACAGTATGGTTTATGTTTTTTAAATTTTTTTATAGTTTCCTTAGATACTACAAATAGCATTTTTTAAATTTAATGTGATTTAACTCATCAAGAATTCCCATTGCTTGTGCTTTCTGTGTGTGTGTGTGTGCGTGTGCATAAAAGCATTACCTTCCTCAAAAATTGCTAGTCAGTATGACAGACTGATTGTATATTCTGAAGGATCATTGCACCACAAAACAACTCATTCAAAAGAAAGGAAAAAATTGTAAAGTGAACCCCACCACACAAAAGAAAATATGACAAGAACAAAAACAAAGATGAGTTGAAACCAGAGTAAGAAAGGAGGATGAAGTGTTTTCCTTGATGGCAAATGACAATTGTAGCACTTCATCTAAAAGTGCAATCCCTGGGCCAGCTGCAAGATTGGTGTGCTGAAGCTGAGACTCCTATATTAAACTAGGGAAACTCAAGGGCAAATTAAATGGTCCCAAGTTGGGGGAGCCTCCCGACACTGATAGAAGCAAATCATAGTTTCTCTGGAGAAAAGCATATCAGTACACAAGATCTCCTTAGATTAAAATTAAATATATTTGAGTTGGCAAATATCATCCAAGTGCATAATGTGAATCAACTTTCAATCCATGAATAAGAAACAGCAAAAATAACAAGCATCCAATTTAATTTTCTTGAGATTTCAAATATTGAAATTGTCCTGTTTAAAATAGAGAATGACCATGCAAGAAATATTAAGTAAATAAAACACATAATCACAAGAGAATATTTTAAAAATAACCAGTCAGGAATTCCATTTTTGAGAGAGAGGGAGTTGACAGCAGAATATGATCACTCCTGCCTGGAATCAGTAAAATACAGAAAGAATACCAGAAAAGTACAAAAAATATGTTCCTTTCTAGATGATATACTAAAATATCTGTTTGAAGGCAGCAGAAATCTTCTGAGATAATGATAACTGGGGAGACTAACACAAGAGCGGGGTAGTCTTGAATAAGTGATTTCACTTGTGCGGACATTCTGATAAGAATCTCTTGATTACGAACTTGGAAAATAGGAAGAAAATATGAGCTTTGCACTCACCATGGTTTGTGGCTGGGTGACAAAAACACCAGCAGAGCTTTTGATAGGGACTTAAGAAGACTAAAAGACATGACAGATTTCCTTAAATAAAACTTGGGAATTCTAGAGCTATGTAATCTTAAAATGAGCATCTTCTAGATTAGAGGCAAACCAGAAATATAGCAAGTCTTGATTCAGCAAAGTCCCCAACTGAATTGATGTGACCAGTCCCCAATATGTCTCTCTAGCAGAGAATGTTTGAACATTTTTTAAACAGAAATATCACCATCATCTAATGCTTACTTACGCAGGGAGAAACTAGGTGATGTAAACCTTTTAGAGAATGTAATTCAGTAATCCAGTCAAATGGTCATAAGCATTCAATAAGAGAATGGGAAAACTTGAGGATAGTTTGTGTTTTTGTTATGCATTGTTGTTGTTTCACTTCCTTTTGTGTTTGTGATTTTTGTCCAGATATAGGAGATTACACTGAGCACAAGTCATTCATAAAATATAACATTCCTAGTTTACTGAGTGTTAACTAGGCAGGGTGGTCTATGGTCATTAGATCGTTTAATCTTCACTACATTCCCAGAAAAAGAGATTTGCCCCCGAACCCTTCCCCTCATTTTAAAGTTGGTAAGAATGAAAGTTGGGGCGAAAGTGTAACTTTCCATGGAGTTGGCAAAAGATTAGAAATTGCTATTTTTTAAATCCAAAGCTGACACTAAAATTTTTCTCAGTCCAGGCACAGTGGCTCAGTCCTACGATCGCAACACTTTGGGAGGCCGAGGCAGGAGGATTGTTTGAGACCAGGAGTTTGAGACCAGCCTGGGCAATTATCTCTACAAAAAAAACTTTTTGAAAACACAAGCAGGCATGGCGGTGCTCACCTGTAGTCCCAGCTACTCAGGAGGCTGAGGCAGCAGGGTCACTTGAGCCCCAGGAGTTCGAGCCTGCAGCGAACTATGATCAGGCCACTACGCTCCAGCCTGGGAGACAAAGTGAGAGTCTGTCTCAAAAAAGAAAATAAATAAAATAAAATGCTTCTCATATAAGTAATATGTGACACTGTAGCGCTAACATTTCTTTTCCACATATTACTCAGTAAATATTTAAGAAATACTCACAATTTTAATTTTTTCCATATGGGTCAACCACATTGACTGCATTTTTGTGGGGTTTTTTTTGTTGTTTTCATTCAATATAATGTAACTTACTGGGTGGTCAAATTTTTAGAGGACAGAGCTTGGGATTTATGTTGCACTGCTATGCACTATTCAAAAATTATTGAATGCATTCCTTCTCACTATTTAGCACATACTGAGGGAAATAATAAACCTGTGGAAGTAAGACTTTGCCAACTCACAAGGTCAATCCTAGGCATCCATTAATTTAGTACAGTAGCAAGAATGGATGCATGTCTCTGAGACTCTATGCTCTAAACAGAGTGAAAATTTCCTCATGTGGAACCACATGATGTTGTGATTCCAGACTGTAGCTACAGTGTGGAGCAATGGTCTAATATAAATGGTTCCAAAGAACAGTCTAGTGAACTATTTGAATATGACTGGGTTTTTTGCTTTACATATAAGTGGAAAAAAATGAAAATGTCAAGGCAGGATAATTGATATCAGTTCATTGACACACACACACACACACACACATGTATATACACATAAACACACACATTTAACAGAAAAGCATATTGAAATCAATCATTGTCCTTAATGTGGCAATGTAGCCCAACAATCTGTGGACGAATTTCTCACCTGAGCATTTTTTTAACCAATATTAAGATTTTATGCTGAAGTGTCATGAAAATAAAGTAGAAATTTAATAACATTTATAAAATTATCTCTGCTAGAAATGATGCTGATACAATGGCAGCCTTGTGGACTGGGCAGGAAGAGGGGTTTTGAGATGGAAGAGATGAATCTACTACCCTCTTAAGAGATCTGAGATATGAAAGGAAGCTTCAACAAATGCTGTCATCATTAGGAATTTTAAAGTTACTTAGGAGACATGGCAAAACACAATTTGAGGATGATAGTATGAAAGAAGACAGATCAAAGCTATCCCTTGTCTGGATGGAATGGGTCTACGGTGGGCAGAGGCTCATCCTACATTCCTCTTAGAGAGTGTCAAATTCCTTGGCCTCTGTTATGTTATTTAATACAATGAATATGGTCAGAGGGGCAGATTGCAGGTTTTGTTTTGTTTTGTTGTTTGTTGTTATTTTTAAAAATAAGACCCGGAGCAGCATCCCACAAACTCCTCTTACTTATATTTCTAGAAATATTCTACACTTTCTTTCATTCATAAATTAAAAGGCACCATGTTACCCATTGAAAATTTTGTAAAGGTAGCAAGATTAGCTGGAGGAAGATGTGGTTGAGGCCAAGGATGGTGATAAGACAGACTGTCAGGTTTGAGCCACAGCTCCTGCTGCTGGAGACTTTGGGAAAGAGAGATTTGAGAGAGGAGGGAGGCTGATGGGGAGATAGAGAGATAGGGAGATAGGGAGAGAGGAAGAGAGAGAGAGAGAGACTGACCACAGGAGGGATAAAGGGCAAAGTGATAAAGACAAGTTTAAAATGCAACCAGATTCGATGTTCCAGATCGAAACCATGACATAGAAGTGCACTTGTTATGGTTTAGTCATCAAGAAAACGTGACATAATTTAAAGAGCTGGGAGTAAAAAACAGAATGAATCAGTATATGAGCTCAGCTATATACAGGCTGTGAAATTTTGGAAAATCAGGCAACTTCTGCCAAAAAGTAATGGGGTTTAGTGGCTTAGTGGTAAAGAAATGGCCTTGGAACCAGAATACCTGTGTTGACATCCCGGCTTCACGTGTTCTCCAATTTCTCATGTGTAAAATATGAGTGGTAATAGGCCATTACCTATTTTGATGTTGGATGATAGTATGATTAATCCATATAAAACTTTTAAATATTGTATCCTTTTCTAGTGGATAGTAAACATTAAATAAATACTAACAATATTATTTGCTTCAGATTCTCAAAGCTTAAATTTTTCATGAATGGCAATGATTGTGGTGCCCAACATGAAGGGTAGTTCAAACAATCAAATGATATGAAGGCTTTACAAGAAATTTGCAGTCTCAGGGAATCATTATTTATGGGGATGCAAGCATACTTCCTCATTCAGCCAATTCTCTTCTGCATTAGTAAATGGTAAAATAGGAACTGGAACCCAGGTTTCTATCTTCTATATGTTATTTTCACTTTAGTAAAGATAGGCACCCCCACTGTACAATTCTATGCTTGAATTGAGTGAAGTTGGTCCAGCAGCGTTTCCATAGAATTAGAGCTATTTGGAAAACTCCACGTGTTGTCTGGGAACCTCTGTTTCTGAATAGTGTAGGAGAAAACTTTTGATAATAATTTTCTTTATGAAAACATCTAAGTTGCTCCTTAAAGTATCCTGGTTGCATGTTGCAGCAGTGGAGAGCCATTTGTGGAGCTCATGATAATTGCTAAAATGAGGCAGGTGCATGGCCTGTGCCAGATGCCGTGCCCATCATTTCACATTTATTAGCTCATCTATTTATCACAAACCCATATAGAACATTATTCTCATTATGCAAGTGAGGAAATCATGCATGGTTATATAAGTAGTTGGTGCCAAATCATGTACTTCCAGGGCATTGACTGAGGTCCAAGTTTGTCTGGATCCAAACCTGCCTCGTGGAATAATATATGTTTCCAGCACTGCTAACTTTTCGGGGGCCTCCCTGTCTTCATTTTTTCAACACTGTTCTCTTTCTCTTTAGATATGTAGAACTAAGCATTTAATTCCTTCTCCCTATTTATCTTTTCTGCAAACTGGAAATAACAGTACCTACCTCAATGGCTTAAGAATGAGACGAAGTAATATGCACACAGTAATCTGAATGAAGCAGAGTATTCAGTAAAGACTTGCTATGCCTTTTTCTATCCTTTTTACTCTGAAACAAACTTACCATTCTAAGAAATATGCAAGAACAGAATAGAAACTTATTTTGTGATCTATTTGTGAACAAGATGCTGACATGCTCCATCACTTTATTGTGTATTTATTACAAGGAAAGAATTCTCCTACTTAATCTGATATGATCATAAACATCAGGAAATTAACATTGACACGTTACTACTATCTAACCCTCAGACCCTATTCAAGTTTTACCAGTTATCCTAATAATATCCTTTACAACAAAAGGATGCAGTCCAGTATCATCCATTGCATTTACTTGTCATTTCTCTTTAGTTTCCTTCACTGTGAAAAAAAATGTTCAACTTTCCTCGGCTTTCATAGCCTCCACCCTTCTGAAGACTACAGGGCAGTATTATGGGGTTTTGTTTTTGTTGTTTGTTTCCTTGTTTTTTAGAGTGTCCATCAGCTGGGTTTGTCTAATGTTCCCTCAGGATTAGATTCAGCATATGTATCTTTAACAGGAATATCACAGGTGTAATGCTGTGTCCTTCTAATTGCAGCCTATTAGATGACACACAGTTTCAATGTGTACTGTTAATAGTGGTGTTAACTTTGATCATGTAATTAATGTGATCTCTGCCCAGCTTCTCTGCTGGAAAGTTATATTTTAAATTTCTTTTTAATTGATATATATTTTGTAGGAAGGTACTTTGAGGTGATATAAATATTGCATCCTCAATTTATTCATTTATTTATTACAGTATGGACCAATGGATTGTTCCTACTCTATTCAACAGATAATCATCTATTAATAATGGATGATATTGAAAAGCTCCCACGTTGAGCTGTTGGGAGTCTCTTCGAGTTGTACTCTGTGTCCTTTTCACATGGGTCTTTATCATTCTTGGAGTGAATTCTTTTTTTGGGGGGGTACAACAAGATATTGTGACTCATCTTGCACTTTCCCTGTATCAGCCCTGAAATCAGTCATTTTCCCCAAAATCCGTGGTTTCTTTCAGAGGATACTTGTATCTGGAAATTAAGCTCTGGGTACACAATGTGCTCACTCACTGCTATTGAGGTCCTGCTGTTCTCAGGCACTGTCGGTGGGCAGGTCAAGGAGATAAGCACACGAATCCAAACACTCACGTTGGCATCTGCATTTCTTTATACATTCGTCCATTTACCTATCTATTTATCTTCACACCAGTACCTGCAATTCCATTCCAACAACTTAGAATTCATCCTAGTGTTAATTCTCTGTGTGCGACACCCTTCTCTAATGATGAGAAGCCTGAATCCTATTTCCCTTAATATACTCACTTATTTAATCAAATGCCTTGTATGTAAACAATCTCCTAACACTTTTGCCACCTACCCCCACCCCATGAAAACCCTTGTCACCTTAGATAGTCTCCAACACTACGTCTCTCCCTAGGATGGCCTCCCCACTCTCGCTCTGCTGAGTCACAACACCCCAAGGCAACTACACTCTCGATGCGCAAACACCCTCTTCACACCACTGGGGTTTTGACATCTCATTCTGGTCACCAGGCCATGATCATGACAGCATCCCCACCTCGCAAGGACACACTCACTGCTTACCCCACTTAGACTAGAACCCCAGATACCACCTGCTAGTTTTTCACCACCTCCCATCCAAGTGAGTCCATTATGCTTGGTCTGTGACATCCTTTGTGGGGCCCTCACCTCCTGGATGTCCAGCTCTGATAGAGAGCCCTGGCCATACCACCCTTTCCCTACACCACCACCCCCACAGGCACCTACTGAAGTCATCAAAAAGGAAGGGCAAAGGGAAGGAGAAAGAGCAACAGGGTGGGAAAGAAGGAAATATTAGGAGGAAAAATATATTTTTGATTTTTGTTATCATAAATTATTTAATGTTCTCTTTTCTGATGTAAAACTCTGGTCTTAGGAAACAATCTTTTATTGATTAATTATGTTTCAACGTGACCTTAATAAACTCCCAGGATTTATCTTATATTCTGCATAAACTGATGTTATGGTGTTGGTTTTATTGTTAAACATGAATAAACTGATGTTTAAAGAGAATATGTGTCTTTCCCAATGTCATATGGTTACCAAGTGGTATGTAATATGATAAGCATTAAGTCTCATTGAAATAATAAAAGACAGGAATCTCCCAACTATTCCTGGCATTAGTTTGCAAGGCGCCAAGGCAGTGCAGGAAAAGGTGATGTTGCTAGAGTGGTAATTTCTTCTTAGTCCTTGAAAGCACTTGCTTTTAAGAGAAAGCCAGAAACTGGCCCCAGTCCTTTTAATGTCCTGTCTCTTTGAAGCCAAGTAGGATGTGCCTCTTCATACCTCCCTCTAAATTTGAAACCATGATTAAAAAGAAGAGTTGGATTTCTGGGTCATATGGTAGTCACATTTTTTATTTTTGGAGGAATCTCCATTTTGTTTTTCCATGGTGGTTGTATAATTTAACATTCCTAGTAACAGTATACAAGGGTTCCAATTTTTCCACATTCTCACCAACACTTGTTGCTTTTTTTTTTTTTTTTTTTTGATGATGTTTTTGATGACATCCTAAAAAGTGTGAGGTGATATTTCATTGTGGTTTTAATTTGCATTTCCCTGATGATTAGTGACTTTGATCATCTTATGATATACCTGTTGGCCATTTGCCTGTCTTCTTTGGAGAAATGTCTGTTCAAGTACTTGGGCCACTTTTTAATCATATTATTAGGGTTTTTTTGTTTCTTTTTGTTTTGCTATGAGTTGTAGATGTTACATATTTTGGAAATTTACCTCTTATCAAATGATGGTTTGCAAATATTTTGTCCCATTCTGTAGGTTGCTTTTTCATTCTGTTGATTGTTTTCCTTATTGTACAGAAGCCTTTTAGTTTGATGTAGTCCTACTTGTCTATTTTTGTTTTTGTTGCCTGTGATTTTGGTGTCATATCCATTAAATCATTGCCAAGACAGTTTCTGGTCTTACATTTAAATCTTTAATCCATTTTTTTATTAATTTTTTGTAGATCTTGTTATATAAAGGTCCAATTTCATTCTTTGGCATGTGAATACCAGTTTTTCCAAAAGCATTTGTTGAAGAGACTATTACAAATATTTTCCCAGTAAAATCAGGATCTCAAAGAGGTATTAGCATTACCATGTTCATTGTAGCTCTTTTGCCAATTCCAAGATGTGGAAACAACCTAAATGTCCATGGATAAATGAACAGATTAAAAAAAGTAGTATTATATAAAATGGGATATTATTCAGCCTTAGCAAAAGAAAGAAATTTTGCAATATACAGCAACATGGCTGAACTTGGAGGACATTTTACTAAGTGAAATAAGCTGTCACAGAAGACAAATACTGCATTTTCCACTTATACGAGGACCTAAAATATTCAAAGTCATAGAAGCAAAGAATAGAATGATTTTTCCCAATGGCTGGGGGAAGGGTTAAATAGGAAGTTGCTAATCAATCTGTATAAAATTTCAGTTATCCAAGATGAATAAATTCTAGAGATCTGCTGTACAATATTGTACCTGTAGATAGCAATACTGTATCATACATTTAAAGATCTGTTAGGAGGCTAGATCTCATCTTAAGTGTGCTTACTACAATAAAATTAAAAATTAAAAATTAAACAAAGAAGACTTGGGAAGTGCATGACATATGACTTAGGAGAACTGTTTCAGAGAAGGCCCTACCACTATCTAACTATGTGATCTCAGGAAAATGGGCAACTCTGATAGAAATTTTGTGAGTAATAAGATAAAAGTGTATACAAAACCAAGAAAACATTCAGTAAACTATATCTTTAATTATTATTATAATTTATTTCATTGAGTTCTGTCTCATTAAAACTGGGACATGCTGTGATAATAGATCGATGTCCTACAGTGTAACAAATTGATTAAAACATAAACTTGGAAGTCAGAATTGAGTTCAAATCCAGTTTTTACCACATTTTTACCATCTATGTAATCTTGGGCTCATTACGAAACACATCCAAGCCCCATTTTTTTCATCTGGAAAATACAGTTAGTAGACATTCCTAAATCATAGGGTAGGCAAAAAGGTAAAATGTACCTGACACGTTATAAGCACCTGCCATATAATAAATATTACCACTTATTTTATTACATTGTTAAGTAAAACTTTGTCACCTTTAATATTTTTCTAAGAATTAGAAAATCTACTGATTCACTATTTCCAATTTATGGTGCCCAGATTCAAAAATCCTGCAAAGTCATCACTTTGCATCTATCAGTTATTCCGAACATTCACAAATCCACATAAATCCACCCCATGTTTGAAGTTCTCCTAATATAAAGAAAAATAATCATAAAGGCTAAGAGAAGACACAGGGATCAATTTGGACTGTATAAAAAGCCTGCTCATGCATCCCATAAAGCAATCGGCTTCTCTCTAAATTATTCTTCCCTCCACAACCCTCCAACCTTGAAACAAAACAATCCATAAACACATAAACCAAAAGGTTAGGTGCATGCCTAAGAGATTCAAGGCTTCATTTTTCTTAAACCTTACAGAAAGGGTATAGATTTTGCTAAAAAGACTGTGTGTTGACTTTTAAAGGATTCTGTAAGCTTTGGATTAGTAAATCAACGTGCCCTGAGAGAAGGAAAAGAGAGAGAGAAAGAGAGACTCAGAGAGACAGAGAGAGAGAGAGAAAGAGAAAGAACCTGAGTCCAAAGAGCTGATTTCTTGAATCCTAACCAAAAGTACAGGACAACATTTTAAAATGAAAACACTCAAATGGAATTTAAAACTCTAGCAGTTCATTTTCAAGAGATCTGTCCTCTGCGTTCAGAAGGAAAAAAAATGTTATGCATTTATTGCTTCACCAGGTACTTTCAACAAAAAACAACTAACATTTATTGGAAATCTGCTACGTGTTTAGGGGGCTGAGTAGATGGTGACAGTATTGATCAGAATAGATAATTCAGAGGAGAACCAAGAAGGAAGTGATAAACACATACAAAATGATGGCAATGATAAAAATCACCATTAATAAATAATACTATGATTTGGACCAGGTACTGTACTAGAAATTAAGGTGCTTTATCTCATCAAGTTTTCACTTGTCTTTACTCTGGCTCAGTGTTCAGCACTACGATGTCCCTAGTTGCCCAAGCAAAAACCCTGCTTCCTCTTTCACCAACCCCAAACCTTCCGTCCTCAAGTACTACTCACAATCACTCTTATATTTCTCTCTAGGTAATGAAATTCTCTCTATCTCCATCTTTACTATCTTTATTGTGGCCACCACTAACCTTCACAATAACATAACAACTGATTCCTGGGTTATATGATCCCAGTACATCTCTTTTCTGTGTACCCACACCTTTCCCATAGCCTCATGGCAAGATGAATGTGTTTGCTCAGCCCTTGACATTGTGCTTGTCTATGGAACTCATTTTCACTAGTAGAATGTGGGAAGGAACTGTCCAATATAACTTTCTGTGATGATGGGAATATTCATATCTGTGTGATCAGGTACAGCATTAATTATATGGCAATTGAACACTTGAAATGTGTCTATGGCAGCTAAGAGATTGTATTTTTAACTTTTTAAAATTTTAATTAATTAAAATTTAAATAGCCACATTTAGTGAGTGACTACCATATTGGACAGTACAATAACCTATGATATCTCATTAATTTCCATTTTTCCCTAGCATGTCTGCTTTCTCTGAGATAAACATGCCCAGTTTGTCCACTAGTCTAAGAAGAATGAGTGGCTCACGGACTGGAGTGACACCTACTGAGCCCAGTCTCGATCAACTGCCCTCCAATGCAACTGAAGCCACATAAAAGACAATGTGTTTTTGCTGTTTTAAGCAGTAAATCTTGGGGTATTTTGTTATGCAGCAAATCTAACTGATACACTAGGCTTGATTGTTGCTTACTTCTTACCTCTGCTCCACATGGGAATCAAACTGCAAATCTAGTCTCACAACTGTACTCCTTAACATTTTTCAAGGGCTCTTCACAATTTTCAGGATAAAATATAAACTCCTTAATGTGAGTTCCAAGGTTCATGATAATGCCTCAACTTCCTTCAGCTGCTTCATACTTTTGTCTTTGTGCTAAATGTTGTCTCAACTCCTATCACTTTTCATACAGTGTTTTTAGCCCATGTAACTTTGGCTTACTTCTCTTTTTTTTTCCTTTATTTATTTACCTTGAAAATATGGACCACTTCATAAATTTGCATGTTATCCTTGTGCAGGGGCCATGATAATATTCTCTGTATTGTTCCAATTTTAGTATATGTGCTGCCAAAGTGAGCACATGGCTTACCTTTCGAGTCTCAGTTTGAATCTGTCTTTGGAAAGCTTTGACCACTTCCCTTTAGGATTAGAAACTCTCACCTTCTGCATTGCAATAGATGTTTTTACTTGTCTCTCCTCTCCAGTATGCCTTTAATTCCTTCAGGAACAGAACCGTGATGATAGTAATTCCTATTCTAGAAGAGTGCCTAGAACATAGCATATGCATAGAACATTAATTTTGAATAAATGAACTTTCATGTAAGTGTTTGAATTATGGATAAAACCCGAGTAATTGGAATTTTCAGTTTAACATCCCTCCTAATCTATAGCTATTTCCAACCATGCCAGACTTAAATATAAGATTACAAGAAGACATACAGAGTCTTAATATACAGCATTATGCAAATGCAAGCCTGTACTTTTATTATTAGACTTTAATGATAGGCACTTGTGCCTGGCATAGACTGAGTCACTGGGAATGTGGAAGAAACTTGAGATTTTGGAATCCAAGTACATGAATTTTTCTTTGTCACTCACTAATTAGGTGGCCTTGGGTACTTTTAAAAACTAATTTGAGCCTCAGTTTCTTCATCTGAAATATGGACTTATAATTTCCCTGCCCCCAGAGCATTTATATGATGACTCAAGTGGAAAATGTAGAATAAATTCCTGGCTCAGTGCATGACAAAAAGCAGGTATTCAAGATATTTGTGTTTGCTGACTTTCTCCTTTTTGGCAGTGGTAAAATAAGATTTAGTTTCTTTATCTTTCTTATTTGTGTTTTCTTTTCTCTGAAATCACCAGTCTCTTACCTGCTTCTATTAAATTTTATATTTTTACTCAGAGTCAGAGCCAACTTTAAATATTTGTCCACAAATATTTGGACCTTCTAATAAAGCAGTGCACATACTTTTTGGAAAGATGGAAAGATACCTGCAAAATGCTCTGCCTGTTTTAACCTTGATGGCTACAATCCTTTCTCTCCTCCTATTCACCCCATGGCAGTGACCCTCTGCTCCCTCCTCTCCTCTACCCACCGAGGAATTCTCAAGTAGAATGTGTGGGTTTGGCCTTCAATGCACCCATAATTCAAGCCTTATGAAGTCTGTCTTAAATATTACAACCTCTGGGAGGATGAATAGACTCTAAGAAATCACCAGAGGTGAGAGTTTTATTCCTTCTTGTTAACCGCTAGTATAATATGGGTTACACATATTTATGTATATCTGTATACATACATGTACAGTTATGCACTGCATAAGAATGTTTTGGTCTATGGAGTACTGCATATATGACAGAGTTCCCCTAAGATTATTATGCTGTATTTTACTGTACCTTTTCTATGTTTAAATATATTTAGATACACAAATACTTACCATTTATAATTGTGTTTATAATTGTGTTGTAAATTACAATTGTGTTACAGTTGCCTACAGTATTCAGTACAAGAACATGCTATACAGGTTTGTAGCCTAGGGGCAATAGGTTATACAACATAGCCTAGGTGTGTAGTAGCTATAACATCTATGTTTGTGTAAGTACATCCTATGATGTTCACACAATGACCCATTTCTCAGAATGTATCCCGGTCGTTAAGTGATGCGTGCTGTATGTATGTTTGTGTTGTCTAGATTCAAACACATGCATTAAATATCCACACCTTCCTTTCTATGGTAATCTAATATATTATCAGACTTAACATCACTACTTTTTATACCAATGTGTTTGAAAGTATGTATGTGCAGCCCTGGCAGTTGTTCTAAATTTTAACTCATTCCACTATCACATAGCAGATGCCTCCCTGAAGGTGAACTCCTCCCACACTTGCCTTGTGTCAGCCTCAATTCTGGACCCCTTGAAACTATACCTGTTTTACACTGTACCTGTGCTGCTCTAGGTTCTTACATATTCTGACATCCTTATTCCTTTTGCGGTTTCTAATCTGGCCTCTCTTCAGGCTTGACACTTGGCTCAATAGTGACAATATTGAAGGAAAGAATATTGGGAAACATGTTCAACATGTAAGTTTATACCCTCTTTGCAGTGTGAAGATTCTCTTTCCAATAGTAAGAAACATGGAAATAGAAAGACAAATACCTGGGCTTAGCCTTTATTCTTCTTTTACCTAGCTATTGGATCTTGCACAAGACATATCGGCCTCCTACCTGTTCATAAGGAAGTCTACCAGGTCAGTCTCACGCACTTCTAGCTGCAACTATGATTAACTGGGTACCTTAAGCACGTGTTTGTTGGTAGGGAGTTTTAAAAATATATGATTGGGGGTAAAATGTCTTTCATAAGAAGCTCTATATTTATTACTAATTTAGATATTAATTATCACCAATTAATTCATTAATTTAATAATGCAATTTGGTTATATGATTACTATGAAAGCACACAGAAAAAGGCTTCTTACCATGAAATCTTACTTTTCCATCAACACTTCTCTTCCCCACACTTCATCCTTCCCTACCTTCTATTTTTCCTTTCTTCTACAAATATTTTAATAAAGAAATTTGTGTTATACAACAGGTTGATTTATTGGTTCTCTGATTAAAAGTAACTCATGAAACATAAATGAACTATTTGGGTTTACTAGGCATTTGATTCAAACAGATAGTCAAATAACTAGACAGAGAATGAGTGATACTCACTTTAAAGAGAAAAGTATGCCCCAATTCTTCTGTAACTCACAATATCTCTTGTAGCTGACACATCAGCTGTTCACACTGAAGACCACATCATCTGCCCCTTCACTTGAAACCGATAAACTTTCAGCCACAATATTCTTATGTTTGCAATCTATGATGGAGTAAAGGTTTGGAAAAATATATTCTAATTGTGAAAATGTAGAGTCCAGGTACTTTCATGACACCGTCTTGTAGCAGTACCTCCAAGATACCCCAGATGTTCAAGTGTGGAGGCCAGGTCTCTCATTAGGATTACTCCTATCTGTCTTTCAGGTTCTCTCTTTTTCCTCTTTTTCCCAGTGCACCCATGCATGGTAGCCAATTCTGCTAACTGGCATCTGACTACCTTCCTTGTTTCTACTCTTTCTCCAGTTTCTCGTGTGTCAAACTTGGACAGAACCCACAGGAGCCTGATGACCCTATCAAGTTGTCTTCACTCCAAAATCCAGAGTCAAACCCCTTAAAAGAAGCTTGCCTTTGGAACCATCCAATCTCATGCTGCAGGAAGCAGTTTATTTTTAACCTATGGGATAATTCTCAGCTGAGGAATAGTCCATGCAGTAAATAAGATCCTTGATAGAGTTTCCTGCCTACAACCATGAGAATCAAATTATTTTATCTCCCAATAGTAACAGTAAATTTATGCTGTGCCATGTGTTGTGTTGGTTCTGTTCTTCATGCTCAAATTGACCTTCTTCTTTTCTTCCAGAACTATTATTCTAAATAACCTGTATTTATCTCTATGCTACCAATAGGCTACATTCCACAAGGAACAGAAAAATATATTAATTTTTTATTGTACTCCTAGTTGCTAGCACCTTGCTTGGCACATTCAAAATGCTCAATGTACCGAAGGTTTGCTGAAATTAATGGAACTGGAGCATGTGCTTGCTTCACTCACACACCACCCTCCCTTCTTAGACTCTGAAAACCCCTCTGAGGGCAGGAGCCCTATCACACTCATAGTGTACCCTCAAGGCCTAGCTAAATGCCTATCACATGTAGGGTTTCAATAAATATTTTATAAATTAATGAATAAATGCACCCATGAAGAAAATCTGATAAATCAACATATGTATTCTGAAAATTTAGAAAGCATGAAAAGTGGTATAATTTAAGTAACATTCATGGGCCATTTCTTCCAGCATCATTTGAGTTCTAATAGAGATATGGTTTTTCAAAATCAGTTGAGTGTCAGAAGACCTAGTAAAGTGCAACTGTTTCCAGTCAGGTTGAATGAATCATCTTCCCCTTTACAACCACTCTCTGGCAATTGAATATTCTATATTCCTTAAAGATGTTAATATTTCCTTGAAACATTCAATCCCTGACTCTCCCATAAAGGGAAAAAATTGTCTTTTCTAGGACAAATATTTGATAGCCTGTTTGGATTACAAATGAAGCTTCAAAAAGACCTGAAGAAAAATTTTACTGAAGACAGGGGTCATTTTTCCAGTCAAGGCGTGAAATGGGTCTATCTATTATTTTTGCCAAATATATCCCTCAATGAGAAGAAAAAATAAGCTTTGTTGAATAAATTCCAGCCTCAAAGATAGGGAAGGATTTTTTGAGTTATTTAAAGACCCTTAGCTCCTAGAAGATCTAGGTCATTTATGTCTATCCACTTTATCATCCACTGTTATTTTAATATCTAATATGCTATATTCTTCCTCAGAACTAACATATCACCTTTCATGAATTTAGAAAATGTATTTAACGGCCTTAAAATGTATACATACACTATATGTATATATACATATATAAATGAATATCCATATATAAGAATACCTATGTGTATGTAGACATACATACAAACACAAGCATACACATAGACTTAAAATGATAATTTGGTGCCCAAATAGTGTAGAATCTGTTCAAACTTGAAAGGAACATGTTGTTATCCCCTCCATTTTACTGAGTTACTGAGTTAGCACAAATTGAAATTCAGGCAAATTTAAGTGTAGCCAGTTACTTTTAAAGTAGCCAAGTGAAATTCTAATTGTGAATCATCATGCTTTCAAAGTAATTGCTTGGTTTAATAATACTTTCCCATATACTTCTACTACAATATACACATAAATAAATAACTAAAATAAATAACTAACAATAAATATTTTAAAAGCCTTTACTTCTAAAGGCAAAGACTGTGTCCTCCTGTGCATGTCGTACCAACATGTTTTCCAAATAATTTCTTTGATGATTGATATGCAAAATAAATCAAATATAAAACAGATTAAAGCAGACAGCAACAATATCAACAACAAGATCACGCATAAGGTAGAGTAGATGGTAAATAAGGTGGTTAATAATTTTAAAATATTAATATTTTTTGTCCTGCCCATTTATTCATTTCACATCTATAATCCAAGGCCCCCTTCTGTGTAACCTTCTCCCGAAATTGTCCCTGACTGCCTAGTCACATTATTTTGAATCTTTTTTACTTCTTCCATTTCGTAAGCATCGGCTTTCATTCTTCAAATGAAATAGTCTTGACACACAGGATGTTAGCCTGGGACAAGTGGAGGAGCTGGACTTGTTGCAGCAGGGAAGGTAAGCTCAGACTCCTGTCTTGTAACGCCCTTGCCCCTCGGCACCCTTCCCACCTGGAGACGCCTCTCCAGAAACTTACTTATGCAACCGACTTACAATTGGGCTTACTTTTCTCTAATTCTTGTTCACTCATCACACAATGCCATCCCATCTCTATTATGCATTATACTTCTTTATTTTCAAGGCTTATCCTTCCCAATGGAGAAGGAAAAATTCTTGTGTGATTAATTTTCCCATTCTAGCCATACAACACAAAACACACAAAAATAATGCATTATATAAATGTGCAAACAATATTTGCTTACTAATTAAAGTTAGTGTGAATAAGAAACAGCCATATTAAAGAGATAATTTTTTGTTGGCATACATTCATGGAGGGCCTTGCATATGATATTAATACATACAGGTGAATTCCTAAGCAATGAAATGCATTGGAATGACATAAAATATCTATGCTATAGGAGGGTATGTGAAAAATAAGGTCTTTAAAAAGGCAAAGGTAATGAAAAAGGAAAGAAAGAATAAGATCAGTATAGTCATTATTTCTAATCTACGTACCTATTAGTAGAAGTCATTAAGCTAAATACCCCCAAATCAAAATTGTATATGGTGTTCAACAACATGAATTTTCTTCTTCCTCAGTTTATGTAACTATACTATAGCAAATAATAATCTCTTTGTTATTTACCACAGAGTAGCTCTGATGTCAAGGTAATAATACGTGTGAAACCTCTTTATAAATGGGAAAGCACTGTATGACATAAGTCATTACTATTTAATAATTTAGGTTTAAATATCTCTGTTCTTATAAATTCATAAAATACAAACACACTTGAAAGGTTAAAACGTTTTACAGACATGATACATATTATAGGATTACTTTTTTATAAATTTCTTCTATAAAAATGACATAGGCTCTTGTGACTATTGAGGCAATAAAGTTAGCTACTCCCAGAAATCGATATAAAATCATGGAAGAAAAAGTTACTATGAGAAATCAAAATCAACCTGTGATAAATAAGACTAGTCAGGAGTAGTAACTATAATAATTTACAAAATATGTATTATTTTGAAATAAAGGGATTAATAAATCAAAGTAAAGAGGCTATTTTCAATCAAGACAGGCAAGTATGGAAAGTTACAGCTTGACTTTAGCTTAATGAAAATAAAATGAAGGTCTTGTTTTTATTGATGATAAAATGCAATTAGACTGTTAGAACTGGGGTCCATTTTCCCTGCCTTATACAGGAAGTGGTTTCATTTTAGATGGCCTGCCTAGTTTCTTGGACAAAATTAACTCTAGGTCATAAGAGAACAGAAACTCAGCTCATCAGACCTTAAAGACAATGCCTTAAAGATAGCCTCAATTTATACATCTGTAAAATTTAAGAATTTCTTAATCCATTTCATAGAATTGCTACTATAAAATATGCAAAGATACAATTATAAAGAATTAATATTCTGAAATTTCTAATTCAGTGTACAGCATGTCAAGTGGACTCAGTAAATGTTGATTATTTTTTGTTGTTGTTGTTAATATCATTATTCAATATATAGCCTATCAAGATATGCCTTCAATCCCCTTTTCCAGTTGTTTCAACCTACATGCCTGGATGCCAACAAAATTATATTGGGCCTACCTAATGCTGTTAAGAATCTCAGGAGCTTTCTCATATTTTTCTGAACAGAATATTCTCCCACATGCCAAATACCTAAATGCTGCCCTTAATTTAAAGCCTGGGTCAAATTCCAAGTCTGTCATTAACTATTACAGCTGGAAGTAATTTCTTCCTCCACTGGGATTTTGTAACACCTTTTCTTTGTATCTCTTGCCCATATTCCTTTGCATGAAAAATAAGTTTGGTGAAGTAAAAAGTAACACAGACCTAAATTCCTAACTTGGCTCCATCATGCACCATCTGTGTGTTCTTTGTCAAACAACATAACATACACTCAGTTTACCATGTGTACAAAGGTAGTCTAAATGTCTGTTTCTGTGTTATATGAGATTACATATATGAGGTGTCTGGAACATATTTTGAGATACAATTGGGAGAACTCCCCAATTGTAATAAAAGCCAGATATAATACCACTCATCCACGTGTGTTTTCCTGTCATATATTGCAAATTTCTCACACCACTCTTTTGTCCCACATTAATAATTATATAAAAATTATAGTCTACAGCGTGATTTTAGTAGCCTCTACCAGGGATCAAAGTTAGAAAATGAGTTCAACCTGAGATACCCTTAATGTATTACTCTATAATTTATGTAAAATATAATAATAATTTTAGTTATTGGTAATTTTAGTTAATGTTTATGGTATATCAGATATTGCATTAAGTGCTTCAAATATATGAGAATATTTATGCTTATCAACAGTCTCATGAATATTATTTTTCCATAACTAACAGATAAGGGAACTGAAGCTTGGAAGGGTTCAGGCTCTTGACAAACACTTGCTGGTACAGATATTTATATGCAGGGGGTCTGACTACAGAGTGTGTGCTTTTGAATATTATAATATTAAACATTCATATGGCATTATTTTTAAAGTCTCTTTGGTTTTTCATTTTTGATAACCAAAGGAATTTTCTTTTCTTCATTGTGTACAGTCCAGTAAATTTCTGTTTGGCCATTTGGCATCCTTTATTTAAGTTCTATTCTAAAGAGTGGAACCATATATATAAAATGCAGGCTCCTGTTATCAATTAGAACTATCAGCAGTGGGGAAAAATGGAGATTGGAATTAGCCAGTATCTTGTGAGTTTATGTAACATAAAACTCATTAAGAGTCTAACTGATGAAATGGCTAGATCTTGAAGACCATATATGTCTCACTAAAAAGTTAGTTTTATCTCCAAAGGCAATCGGAAGCAACTTCAGGATTTTAGCTTTGGGTGTTACTAAAAGTTGGTCAAAACTAGAAAAGTTTGAATATGGTAGAAGTTCCATAATCTTTGTTGTGTAGATGAATTAAAAAATATGAGAATTAGACTTTTTAATTTTTAACTTGACAGATAAAATTGTATTTATTGTATTCATCATGAAGCTTTGAAATATGTATATACATTGTTAAATGATTAAATCTAGCTAATTTACATAAACTTATTCTTCCTATCTAGCTGAAATTTTTTATCCTTTGACTATCTGTGGTTACTCTGATACATCAGTATACTTTTACAGGACAGAAGCTATGACACAGGTGTTTTTTATATATTCAAACACACACAAACACACACACACACATACACACCTACATATAGTCCTATTGTATTTTCCCCCAATATCCATGAAATAGTTATCATCATTCTGTTTTATAAATGAAGAAACAATCCCATTTATGGTTGAAGCAACCAACCTTTCTTGTCTTGACGTCTTTGATCTATAACTTAGTGAAGAGTGATTTGCTTCTGAAAGTCTCTGGGCAAGGGTATAAACGATTTCTGCTACAAAGCTTGGAAGACAAAATAAGGCAGGCATATTAATTAAAATTGGTTTGAAGATCAGAGATTTCACCTTCCTCTGCTAAGTACTCTATCACTTAAGCCACTAATGAAAATATTTTCCAATGACTGTCACGTCACAGATTATACTCCAAGTTCATTAGGTAGAAATAATCTTCTTATTTACTTTAATGCTAACATATTTCCCTAAAGCAGGGGCACCCTGAAAGGAACATTGAATGTTGGTTTCATGAATGAAAAGGAATTGTGTGTGGGAAAGTTTCCATTCTGATTCAGTATACTTGATTCTTTAGAGATCTGCTCTGTTAAAAAAGAGTAATCACATTGGCTGTTGATGCAAAAACATTAGTGTCCGGGTCACATTTTTATGCATTAAGCATCTGGACTATGACAGGGCAAATTTTCAAACAATAATTGTTCCAGCAAATTAGGCAATGTGGTTACATGAAAAGGACACTGGACATTGACCCTCATCCTGGAATTGCCGTGAACTATTTGCGGGACCTGGAGAGAGTTACTTCATCTATCAGTTCTCTGATCTGCAAAATGATGGGACTGGATTTGATATTCTCTGAAGGCCTTTGTGGGCACGTGTCTAATGACCCATTTTAGTGACAATTCTAAAGTAGTAAGCACACTACCACCTAGTCATCATTCACTGAGATATTTGCTATTGTTGCATCATTTACTAAAATTATAGTTTTAAACCTAGTAGAATTCTGACTACCTTTTTTTTTAACAATAGCTGATTTATGCAACATTGTCTAGTCTATATCCATTATTTGTTATAGGTATGCTTCCTTCAGAGAATTTCTAAGTTTAACTAGAAAAATGAGTAGATGGCAAGCTCCTGTAGGGTAGGTTACTTTTTTGTCAATATTTGTGCCCAAAATGATTTGGAAAATGCCTGGCTCATCATAGTCACTCTGTTTTAGATTTTAAAATAGTCTTAGTATGACCATAACAATCAACTTGAGAACTATGAGAGGAGGAAGAAGGAGAGGAGGAGGAGGAGGAAAACGAAAAGCCCTTCAGCCTTCTGCGCTTTGGCTTGGGAAACGCTCCTTGTTCTTCTCCACTGTCTATTTTTGGGCACCTCCATAGTGTTTTCTTTTAGTCTCCATTTCCTTTTGGAATTGGCTTTTCTTTTCAGTATCCAACCCAATTTGTATGTGGAAATAAATTTTAGGCTGTGCATCCTTGCTTTTACCTGGCACACCCTCTTAATACGTTTCTTCTGACAATGGCTTTTTTGTTTTGTTTTGTTTCTGGTGCAGAAACGCGGGAACCAATGATAATGGCGTCTTGACTGCAGGTGTCACATTTGTGGGTGATGGCGGCCACCCACAACTCCTTGCCCAGGTCTCTCTGTTTTCACTGAAAAGGGTTATCCGTCCTATTTCTCAAAGGAAATAAAACGACATCGTAAGCTAGAGACTTACCAGGGTTGCGGAATGCAGGGATGGAGTATGGAACATAGTGGGCAAAGAGAGACTCTCTAGGGAGGTAAAATTTCAGCAAAGTCCTTAATGCTGAGAAGGATTCATTCCTAGAAAATCTGGGGACAAAGGACTATGGGCAGAAGGAAGAGTGAAGACCTAGGTACTTAGAGAGATGCGTACTTGGAACAGAAGGGAAATAGAAAGAAAACCAGTGTGGCAAACTGTAGCAAGTCAGGGGAACATGGTTTAAAAGCAAGTGAAAGGTACAGGCAGAGGCCATTCCTGGGAGGGCTTTAAAGGACCTGGAAGGTCTCTGAATTTTATTAAAAGTATAATGGGAAGTTAGGCAATACTGGATCTTAAAGGAAAGGCTAAGAATCAAGGGCCTCAAGTTACTTTGTATTAGTTATTTATTAGGGTCACAAGATACAGCTGGTTAATTTCCCACTTCTGTTATAGAATAAATTGATATTCAGGAATAAAGTCAATTTACTGCTTTTCATCTAAATTGTGGGAAGCCTGACCCTTATATAAACTTGTACAAGTATGACAATTGGCTCTGTGGACTGTTTCCTCCTCTTCACCTGGGAGCTGTAGAATTGAAAGATGGGACACGTTCTGGTGAGACCCTGGAAAGCTCTCAGTTACCATTCGTTTATCCCTGGGTGAAGGAATACTCTGCTGTGAGTTTAAAGCCCATGAGCCTGGGAGACGTGGGCCCAGAGTTGGCCAACCTAAACTCTGTGAGAGAATATGGCTGTGACCAAAGGTTACCAAGCAGGTGTGCATGGATAAGAATGCATGGGTATTGGGGAATTTTCTACCAAGGGCTGTCTTTAAGCGGGAGTCTCAGAGAGTACCGCAGAGACTTTGCGTCTTCTCCTCACGTCAAACTCTCCTATTTTCTTTTCACAACTTCAAGAGAATATTGACTAAGTTTTGATAATTATAGTTTTGATTAACCATTTGTCCAGACAAATATACTTGAATTAAATTCCCTAATTGGATGTTTCTTACACTAGTTCTTGGTGGGTTTTTTTAATTTGTTTGAACTTAGTTCATGAGTTTCTGTTTCTGGTAGGCTGAATTAGACCCTAAAGATGTCCACATCCTAATTTCTGGAATCTGCGAATGTATTACCTTACATGGAAAATGAGATTTTGCAGATGAAATTCAGTTGAAGATCTTGAGATGCAGACATAACCCTGAATTATCTGGGTGGGCCCAATGTAATCACAAGACTCCTAATAAGGAGGGGACAGGAGGGTTAGAGTCAGAGCAGGAGATGTGACAATGAAAGCTGAGGTCAGTGGGTTAGAGAGAGATTTGAAGACGTTGTGCTGCTGGCTTTGAAGGTGGAGGAAGGGGCCATAGGGCAGGGAGTGAAGGAAGCCTCTACAAACTAGAAAAGACAAGGGAGTGGATTCTCCCCTAAAGTCTCCCAAAAGAACAGGTTTTGCTGACACCTTGACTTATAGCCCAGTGACACTGACTTTGATTTTCTGGCCCTTGGAACTGTAAAATAATAAATTTGTGTTGTTGAAATAATCAAGTTTGTGTTAATTTGCTATAGCAGTGATAGGAAATGAATACACTGCCACTCCTTTCCCATGCAGCCTTCTTACAACATTCCCACCTACATGTTTTTGGAACATTTATTTGACAACTAATTTTGCACTATAGTGACATCACATCACTTTTATTTTGCATTTAATTTATTATACTCTATTAGTTTATCATACTAATGTTTTAATATTTGTTTTTTTCCAGCACAGCTTGTCACAATGCAAGGGATGAGGAGTCAGGCAAGGGGATATGGGATAAAGTCTTTTGTTCTAGAATAGATTGTTCCAGAAGCAACGTCAGGAGAAACTGAGACTAAAGCTCAATATCACTGAAGCATACACCTGACTCTCATTAATAGCTGCAAAAAATGAACCAATGGCTAAGGAGTCAATTATTCTTTCTGAGGCAAGTCCAATAACAGGAAATAGGATGCCAGAAATGAGTTGTGTTTCAAGGAAATCAATAGAAAGACATGCGAAGATTTCCAAAATATGGCCTAGGAAGCTGGAGAGTGGTAGTATCCCAGAGGGAAGGGTCTTAAAAGGCAAAAGACTGAGGATCAGGTAGCAAAAGAGAATTCAATCTAAGGGAATAACAAAAAAGAAATAGACTCTCTGTTCTGAGACAACAAATGGAATTCATTGGTAAAGAGATGATCAGCATATCTGTGCTATTTGTATATATTAAAATAATTCAGCTAGAATTATTTTAGAAACTTAGCAGCAGATATGACATTATTTGGCCCCTCTAAACCTGTGTTGATTTCACTACACTGCCATCTTAGTGTTGCAACTTAACATGCACAGATACCCATTGGATCAAATGAAATACACCTTCTTTTGGATTTTCACCTACAAAAGTTTTAAGTTAATTACTATCGAGTCATATTGAATAATCCTAATATTAGCCAAATTCCTGGTACAGCATGAGCAAATCATGCACGAAACTTCTGACTTCCCAAACAAAAATGAGATATTAACCTAAAAGTGAAGCCGACCTAGGTTTCACTAGGTAGAATAATTTAGTGGCTAAACCATAATATTTAGATCAAAGAGTGGAATCTTCCAATTCAATCCAATTTTAGTGGAAATGTATGTATTCATGGTCAATATCAATTAAAAATAAAGACTCCACATAACTTAATCTCTTTCTCCATGGGTCAGGCATTCATTTCACTGAGTTGTTAGTGCCAGCAATTCAATTAAAGGAAGAAAAAGAAAGAAGTATGCATTGCAATAAACTTTAGTATTTTAAATAGCTTAATAAAATGAACATAATCTCAAAAGTGTTTTTCTCCTCCAATGTGCAAGTTTTAATTACTCCATTTTGTATTGAAAAACTTGTTAAAAATGTCTAATTGCCACTTCCAACTGAATGACGTTCTAGGATTACTGGGCTGTGCCTGTCTGTAAAGCACTTTGGGCTTGTATTTATAGGTCTTACAGGAAAGAACTGCAGACGATTAAGAGTGGCAATTAGTCCTGAATGTCTTCATGTCAAAGGAGAAATAGAACTCTGTGGGAGGGATACAGCTGCAGAGATTGGGCTGATACCTTAGGTTGCTGTTGTAAAGCACAAGACATTAGGTCAGTGTCCTATAAATAATACATCTTTCTTTTATCTTTCAAAAGATCAAGTTTAATCAGCTAACAGAGATGGAAATCATTCTGATATACATATAAACAAGCACAGGAAGGATGGAATTTTTTAAATAATTATTTTTTTTCATGTTTTCATTTCCATTTATTTCAAAGTGGGACAAAGTTAAACAAAAATAAAAATGTCACCCACAATCCCATAATCCTAATATGACACTATGTATTATTATAACAAAAATACATTGTTGATAACTTGGAAGATTTGAAACCAAAAAGAAGTAAATAGTAATTTAATTAATTACACAATAATTCAAAGTAGAAAACCAAGGATACAGCCTAACTGTTGAGCTGAACAAACTGTGATAGGAAAAGGATAAACATAAAAGGAGCACAGGGTACAGGACCAGCTGTGTTGCAAGGTTAATTCTAAACACTATCGCTGGGTGATCTGTGGGTCAGATATTAAGTGAATGATGACAATGGGCATGGACGATTCAAAGCTGGAACACTGAATGTTCTGAACGGTCCCATCTGTCTCTTCCCCCACTAGAAAAACTCCATGAGGGAAGGGAATCTAATTTTGTTTGTCTTATTTGCTGTAGTATCTGTAATGACTAGCACAATGTCTGGAATAGTATGAATAGTAACTACTGAATAATTATCTGCTTAAATAATTCATTACTTAATTAATTAGTTTGGTATATGTCAGATGTCCTATTGCTAGATTCTTAGTACAGTTTTAAAAAGGCTTATGAGAATTCAGCGTCAGGATGGGCTAATGGAGAGAGCATAGGAGTTGAAATGAGACGACCTGGTTTCTCATCCACACTTCTGTATGTGTGGTCATGGACACGTTAACTAATTTTTCTAAGCCTAAGCTTTCTCATCCATAAAAAAGAACAATGAGTCTAGTCAGGCTGCTCTGCCTGTGCCTGGTCCCACCTCTGATGCTCTGTGGGTCATTAGATACTTTACTCAACCTCTGTTTTCTTGTGCTTCAGTTTTCCCGTGCTTCAGTTTTCCCGTGCTTCAGTTTTCCCCTCTATAAAATGTAGATAGCAATCATATGCCCCCTAAAAGCTTCCTAAAGAAATTAAGTGAGTTAATTCATTTTAGAAACTTTGTACAACTTGCATTATCTGTTGCATATAGGCACTAAGCAAATCATAGTTCTTAATTTTATTATCAAGGCTATTTATAATTAATTGATTAGAGTCCCCTTTTTTCATGTGATTATCTTTTTGTTGGTTCCAGACTGGGCTGAAAGCTCTATGTGCGAGGAATTATATCTTCATCATTATTTTATCTTCCATTACCAAACACAATGCCTAGCACATAGGAGACACTTACTAGATATTTACTGATGAATTAATAAAATGTAATGAGACCATAAAAGGTGATAGTGAGTATAAAAAGATTTTTTAAATGAAGCTCTATAATAATATGTTATTTTATTGTCATTTCTAGGACCACATTCTTAGTGTCTGGAGTGGTCCAGACTAACAGGATATTTTTTTTTCTTTGTGATTCTCTCAGCTGTGCAATAGTAATAAGTGCATTCATTGATGTTTTGAAGAAGTTTTATGGAAAAGAAGAAAAGAAGTCTTTAGATGACTCAAAGTAAAAAAAGCCTTGTTTTATTTCCCAGCCATTGAGTCCATCTAAGACAAACAGGGGGACAGTGGCACAGACAGTGAGGAGTGCATGGCACAGTGCATTATTTATTCATTTATTCCTGTGTTCAGCAGACATTTGGGGGCTCACAATGTATTCACTAGGTCCTAGGCTATACACTCTTGCTACAAAGAAGAAGTGATATTCTTCAAAAGCTTAAAGGAACTATAATGTAATATAATGGCAGACAAAAACAATTACATTATATGATAAATGATGTTCCGGAGATTGGGAATAAAAGAAAAAGTGTTTCCGTCTGCCCAGGGGAAAGTTAGGAGAAGCTTCATTCAGGAAGCCATGATTAAGCTAAGATTAAAGGATGAGTATGAATTTTTGGGGTGTCCAAATTGGGTCAGAGATCTAAGCCAGAGTGAGCCAGAGTGAGCTGGCATCTACAAAACTCACAAATGTGTGAAATTACGGCATGCGTAAGGAACGAACATAGTCCAGCATCATTGGAGCATAAATAAGGAGGTGAGGATGAGTGATATGTAGTAAGTGACAGAGAGCTTCTGGAGTGTGTTTCACTGGAGAGAAGTGCATCCGACTATCAGAAGAGTAAATATAGTGTTAGCGTGAAGGGTAAACTCTTTTTTATTTTAAAAGTTGTAGGTAGTTGATGGTAGAGGTGTAAGAACTGATAAAGAAGGTATTTCTGGAAATTAGGTATTTCAGGAAATATAAATCTAAACAAAGAGATGTCAGTGGAAATGGAAAAAGAGGATGTATTTAAAACTATGCAGGAAGCAGAACTGATAAGACTTGGTAACTGGTTGAATGCAGGAGCTTGGAAGATCATCTCTGGGCACAGATAATTTTGATCTTCCCCAGGGACTGTTCTTCAACCTGACTCATTGTTGTCATACGTGTAATTTTTTGTTTGCTTGTTTGGTTGTTTTGTCCTTTAAGTTTCTGTACCCTTTGGGAAAACTCTTTCTGTATGGAGACTTTTTGGGAGGCAATTACTGGCACCATCTCTCTATTTAAGTTCTCATTGTGCAACACCGGGGGCTTTGTCCTTCTTCTATTCAAACATGATCCCAGGTTGTTCTTTAGACTGTGAATCTTTAAAAAGTCTTAAGAAGACAGGGACGATTATCAGGTCAGACTCATTGATTGCAGTGTCTGTAGCAATACTGGTGTTGCCTAAAAAGTGGTTATGCTATGTCACGTGCACAAATGATCAGTTGGTCCTGAAGGGAGAAGCTCCTCCCTGGGCATGAACATCATTGACTCCTTGGCCCTGAGGTTCCTAGGTGGATATGATATATCTTCCCATAATTGTGTAATTTGGTGGACCAATATTTATTGAAGGCTGATTATGTGCCAGACTTTACCCTATGTGCTGGGATTTAGCCATGACAAACACAGACAGGGTCCTACACTCATCCCAAAACAGAAGAACTGGGTTCTATGCACATGTAGAAATTCTAAAATGGATAACAGCTTTTTTTTTTCAATGACAGAGCCTTTGTGGCCAGAGAATTAAAACTGATGGCTTTTAGAAAAGTCAGAGATAACAAAGCTTTTGTCATTCATCTCTCTAGGAAGATAGAAGTGTACTGTCCCGTGCCGGCTTTGCAAAGCCCTAGGAAGCTCTGTGAAGGAAGTGGGACACTCCACCATGTTTGGGGACAATTTTCAGAGTGACGACAGAGAAACCCTCCACCTCTTTAAAAGGAAATGTGAGGGGGCAAATCAGTGATTATGTTTCAGAATTATAGTTTCTAACATAGGACTTACCTTCGATATGATCGCAGCTGCTGCTCAAAATCCCAGAAAAGGCTTGTTGAACCCATCTGCAATAAACTGATGCCAAGAGCAGAGGCCAAAGATCTGACTGTTTCAAAATTTCACGTGTGGTGATGAGGCACTTTTTGGCCACATCTCACCAACTCAACTCTGCTCTCTCAGCAAAGTATCGGTCTGGAGGAGAGCATTTCAGAATGAACACATAGAGATTTAGCTTCCTAGAAATAACCCAAGGCTTTTGACCACAACTTTCATATATCACATCACCTTCTCCCTTGACATTCCTTTTCTTGTGCCAGGCACTATATTAGATACTCTGTTGACATTTTCTCATTTAATTATCACCATTATAGTGTAGTTATTAACTTTCACTTTTAGATGAGTAAACTGAGGTATGAAGTGTTTGTTTGTTTCTCTAAATCACACAACTAGTAAGACAGTGGTCCCCAACCTTTTTGGCTCCAGGGACTGGTTTCATAGAAGACAATTCTTCCACAGACCGCAGGGCGAAGAGGGGGATGGTTTGGGGATGATCCAAGCTCATTACATTTATTGTGCACTTGATTTCTATTATTATTACATTGTAATATATAAAGAAATAATTATACAAATCAGCAGAATGCTGAATCAGTGGGAGCCCTGAGCTTGTTTTTCTGCAACTAATGCCGCCCCTGATCTGACAGGAGGCGGAGCTCAGACAGTAATGCGAGCTATGGGAAGAGGCTGTAAATACAGAGGAATCTCCCCCTCTGCTCACTTCCTGCTATGCAGCCGCAGCCGGGTTCCTAACAGGCCAAAGACCAGTACTGGTCGGCTGCCCAGGGGTTGGGGACCACAGTAGCAAGAGACAAAATAAGATTTCAGTTCAGTCTTACTCCAAAGTATATGTTCTTATCAATATATCCTTAAGCCTTATTTCAAAAGGAACATTGTTTTTTTAGCTAAAAGAAAAAGATTGCATAGGTATTCATGAAGGGCGTAAAGATATAAGCTCTGGTTCCTTATTCATACACCCTTATTTGCATTTTCCAAACATGGCTCACTATTTATATTTAAGTTCTCCCACTGGGAAAAAAAAAAATCACATTTTGCCTTTTGTGCCAAGCTGCAGAGTCGGCTTATATTCATTACATTTTTGTCTTCTCAGAAAGACACTACACAACTGGAATTTCATCTCTATCAATAGGCTGTTGCCAACTGTAGGAGATTGCTGACAGTAGATCAATTTTAATTTACAGCTGATCTCGAAGGGCCATTTAAATAGTGGTAATTAAGAAGCAAAATATGGGATTAAAAATGTAGCAAAATGTGAATAGTTTTAAACTAATGAAGTACTTGAAGCCCTTTCTCTACAAAGCCAAGATGTTTCTATAGGAAGTTTTTCTGCAGAATATATCATCATTTTGGCAGAGTTAAGGAAAATCATTAGGTCCCAGTGCCCGTTTCGGTTATGCCCACCTAACATGCTATCTTTTATATCCTGCATTTTCTTTTCATAATGCTCATCTTACTTCTACCCTTTTCACTATTTGCATTCCCCATAGATGTAATTACACAGACTAGAGTCTCTGCTCGCCATATTTGCCAGTGTACTCCCACACATAAAACTCATCGGGGTTTATGGTTGATGCTTAATAAATACTTGTTTGAGTCATTGAGTGAGAGAACAACAATATGAATAAAGGAAGAAATCTCTATTTACATTTGCAAAGGTATCCATCCGTTCATGGATGCATCCCTGAGCTTTTAAATGAAACAGAAATACAGGAATTATATGTAAGAGAATATTATGCCAGACTATACAAGTCTTGGCATGTTAACACCAGGTTTTGTAACTAGCACATTTGTTGGTTCTTACTAATGCTGAAACTTCAGATGAACTGTAGATTCTTTCAACTGTGTCTGAACCTTTGACTCCACCCTCTTTTCTTCATTTTCCTGGTGCTTAACCCCGATCGGTCTTTACCATGGACTTCAAAAGGACAAAGATCTCTATTTTCATCATCTTATAATTATTCCTATATATGTCAACTGTTAGGAACTCAGTAAATATTTGTTTTAACTGAATTTCTGCTTTTCTCATGACACAGTGAGGTGTTCTAGGACCAGAACCCTAGTGTTCAAATTCCAACTTCTTTTATCTTTCTTTTTCTTCTTGTTTTTTTTTTCCCCATGTTACACTTTGCAACAATATATAAGGGAAGCTGTTTTGAAGTCACTCTTGTAAAAGAAGGGCACTGAAGGGCAAGGATTTGTAAATAGTTTCAAAAGTCTCACTTTTGGAGAATGAACATGGCTACGGGGAAGAAAACTGTAACTTTCCTTCACGTGATGAAATTAATTGTGGATACACGCCTATCACAGCGCCAGGCACACTACAGAAGTCAGTGAGAGTGTCTTGCGTTTCTATGGCATTACCTGCTCTAAGTAAATATGTTCTTAAATAAGGTCATCCTGCCCAGTCATTTCACAGCCAGCAAATAAGGAACCTTGGGGATTTCAGCTATGTTTATGACAAAACATCTTTACTCTTAGCCTTTTCATCTAAATCTATCAACATTCATTCTTCTGTCCTCCTCTAATGTCTGGTCCTGGGTATGTGTCGGAAATCTGATAATAAGCATGGCTTCTCAGATAACTTAGCATGGTTAGCATGCATTCCAATTACTTTCCCCAACCAACACTTGACATCTTGGTAAACACACTCACTCCTCCAGCACAGCTCATATTCCTGGCATTTGCACACCGGATCTTGATGCTCTAAGGGGAGCACCTTTTCATCCTTCTACACCCAACTGCAATGCCTTCTTTTTCAGAAAAACTTTACTGAGTTCCATAATTCCATAATAAGATATGCTTTCTATCGTTTCTTATATCATAGCATCATGTATTTATATCTCTCTTACAACACCTAACCAACCCTATTATTTGCATGCAAAGTTATTCTAATCATTAACAGTAAAATCCTTAAGGACAGGAGTATGGTCTGTCATTCTGAATTTCTAATACTAACACATTACTTGGCATAGACTCACATTCTATAAATATTTTAAATGAATGAATGAATGATCTATAGGAAAACAGTGTTGCATGTACAATGTGTTCTATGGAACATTTCTGTCTTTGACTGTTGACTTTGAAAAATGTTGGTTTCATGAAAATAGATTTATTTGCAATCATTTTTAATTCTAGTATATAGTTATTCAATTAGTTCAATACTATGTCTGATAGCTCTCTCATGGGACCTATTTCATTTTCTTTTTTGTCAGTATGACTTTACATTTCCCATGTAAATGAAAAAATGGTATTATGAATTGGACCAAATATTAGTACTTACAAAGCTAATTATTCCCCTCCCAGACCACCCACCTTGTATGACCTGATGAGCAAACAAAATGGAATAGGACACTAAGTTAATTTTCCCCAGTATCCCTCACTGGCATAGACATGTTTTGAATTATTTATGATGTTTACACAGAAGGAAAAAGACAGAGGATTTCAGTTCTTATAATGAGTAGAACTAAGTGCAAAGATCAAATAAAGTCAAAGAAAAAATCCAATAAATAATAAAAGAGTCGTGTAAATTAGCATTTGTTTTTGGAATGCCTTGCCTTGTAAAGCAATAGATCATGTTTATAGAAGCTTTACGAATGAATAAAAAATTCTCTCATTGCCTGGGCATTACCTTATAGTTTTCTTTTACTATAGTCACTTGGACCAGTCAATGCCTCAAAGTATTCAGACCTTCACTTTCTCCAAAGTGGATTTTGGAATATTTTTCTGAAAATTGGAGTCTACTCACCTACACAAGATGAATAAATATGTTTAGGCAAAATATCAGAGGTCACTTGTACCTGAACGTGAGGTGTGCATAGAACACACCTCACATTCAGGTACATATAGCAGAAAACACATATAGCAGAAAATTAATGCTTTCAGTATTTAATGCTTTTTATATATAATTTAAAATGTCAAATCTCTGAACTTATAAAATGCTGTAAGTTCTTCATACCTTAGCAGAAATCAAATGTGGCAATCCACACAAAAGTTTAAATTGTTTTATGTATGTTATTGCTTATCTATTATCACCATCATTATTTTTTAATCAATAAGACTCTAACATGAGGGTCTATAGAGGAAAAATTCTATTTATCTAAAATTTTAGTAACAACTGGATTTGCATTATATTATCAGAATTTTCAAGAAAATGAACAAAGTAGATGAGGAGAAAAATTAAAATAATAAAAAAAGCACTAGAAGAAAACCAGCCACACAAAGTAAACATGAAGCAAGAACACTATACCTGATTGTTAGCTGCAATGTAAAGAAAAGAGAAGGAAAGTCTAGAGTAATCAGAGACAGAAGGGAATCACAGCAATACAGAACAAGGTGGATGAAAATAAAGCATTTCATTTCTAGTTAGGTTTATCTGGAGTGAAAATAGTTTGATGTAATTAGTACTTCCTCGATGAGTCGAAGCAATCTTCACAAAAGATACATGTTTAATCACCACCAGGAAGAAAGGGCAGATAAAATTTAGCTGAATCAAAACCCTACATACTCCTTTTTTAATTTGCTGATGAAAAAAATTTGAGAGAAATATTTAATGATGTAGTGCACATTGCCATGAATGCCTACAAGTTGACCACCCCTTTGAACAAAACATCATTCCCCAACTTCTATCCACTGGGATTGTGTAAGGTATTTCTGGAAGAATTTCTCACCTTGAAACATAATATTTTTCTGGATTGAAATAAATTAGCCTGCCTGTACATTAAGAAAGCTGAGGAATTTACTGATAAGAGTTGGGTCTTCTCCACCCACCTGGGGAATGCACAGTGATTTTAATGTCTGATGTGATGGTTCCAAGGGTCAAACGCAAGATAAAATTTTGAATATATGAGGTGTCTGCATACACTTAGTGTTTTGTATGTATCACAGCATTTCATCTCTACACCTAAATAGAAAAAAGTTATTCTCACAGAAACCCTCATTTCTTATCCATAAAAATTTTAGTAACAGTGATGATTATAGGCATGTGGATGAAAATCAGCTACCTGGTTCACAAATCAGGATAAATGAAAGAATAGTCAGAAAGTCTCCTATTCTCAGACTACCCCTATCATTTATCATCAAAATCTAATTCTTTTCCCTTGACTTAAGGCATTGTCTATTCTGTTAAAATCTATATATTATGGGGAGAATTAAACTTTTTCCATATTGCACATACATAATATCCTTTCTAATTAAACATCTTTGTTAGAGAACACAGATTCAAATGCAAAACAGAGAGAATAGGAACGGACAGCTGACTAGTTCAGTAGATATAAAAAGTGAATCTGAAAATTTAGAATTTATCCCAGTTCAATCATTTTTTAGCCTATGACTCTGAGAATGTTCATTAAATTCTGTGAATCTCATAAATGGTAATGCTAATTCCTATGCTGCTCAGTGGACTATTAGTAGAAGAAAAAGTACTGCCTGTAAAAGAAATGTATACATGGAGAAGCCTACCGAAACGCTGGTCATGGCTGTTGTGATTACTATGGAGGTGTTGACCAGGGAGACAGAGGTGTAGATGTGACTGCCTTCAGGGAATGCTGATCCATACCATTTGTCTTGCTTTCCTGCTCTGCTCATATGTGGGAGCCTTGAGGGTGGGCACCACATCTCATTCCTCACTTTATTCCACTGAGGCTTAGAACACTAGACACCGAGTATATATTGTGTAAGAAGCAATTTGTAACACTTCCAGGTAAAATAACAGGAAAAATCTACTAATGAAAATTTCTTTCTTTTCTGAAAAAATAGGCATGGATTAAGCTAGAAAGTCATTTCTAGCTTTAAAAAGTCTATAACAATGAGACCTCAGTGGAAAGGGAAAATTATTCTGCACTTAGAGCCAGGTTTTTTCCTGGTGGCAGGACATTCAGGGCAATAAGAAGAGTTTAATTCATGCTGTTAAACCCTGAGTCTGATTCGGATACCTATGGGTTTAAAATGAATATTTTTAACTCTATTTAGGTTTAATCCTCATAGATCAATAATGAAATCAATGCAACACTAAATAAGAGATTAAAATCAAAATCCAATCAAACTTGATAGTATAACTCAATAAAATGTTAAAACTGAGCAGGTAACCAAGGAAAATCGTTGGACCTGTGTTGAGCTGGAATAAGGCAATGGACACAATGGCCACTAATTGAGCACCAACTCTATGGCAGGCACTCCACCTGCACTGTCTTTGTAAAAACAATCACACAAGAAAGCCATAAATTCAATGTTTCTCTTCCCAAACTGCAGTTTTTGAAGGTGAAACTCAGAAAGGCTGAGTGAATTGTCCAAGGTCAGATAGATAATAGTCCAGGTTTTAAACTCATGTCTGACTTCTGTCAAAATTTCTTGCTCTCTCACATTGTGGTAAGGTGAATGGGTCAAATTCATCTTGGATTCCCATCTATTCCCCAATATCCACACTTACATCCTCGTACACTTTCTACAATGAGATATCACAGTTTGATGCCTTATTTCATGGACTCTAGAACCAGATTGCCTGGGTTGCATCACAACACTACAATTAACATCTTCCATGACCTAATGCAAACTTCTTACTGTCTCTTTTGACATTCTCCTCCTTTGTTAAATAACAATAATAGTTATCAGCCTTATATGGCAATTTGAGTACTTAAAAGGGTTACTATATTATACACACACATACACATACACATACACACACTCAAAGGAAAGCATGCATTGTGTGACTTAAAATGCATAAAGTTTTAACTAGATTAGAATGAAGAGATCATCTCAAATTTGACTCACATATCTTACAGAAGAGAAAATTGACATTTTTAAAATTCAAGTGGTAACTTGCTTGGTCATGACTGTACATAACTACTATTAGACATCAAGTCTACAAGTTTCTGTTCCATGAGGCCCTCTTTCCCATCTTATTCCTATAAATCTGTCTCTTAGGGATTAAGTCTCATCCTGACAAATATGTTAACTAAAAATTAATTTTGAAGTTTAGAGAATATAATGGCAGCATTTCTCAATTCATACCAGATAAAGGAGATCTCTAATTTAAATTTTAACTGTTTGGCACAAAAAAGTGGAAAGAGCGAAGACCTTGAGCGTGAAAGAACCTGGGATTGAGTTCAGATGCTGCCGGGAATTTAGTATCTGAACTTGGGGAAAGTTCTCAACTAGCTAAGAATGATATCTCTACATACCATTATTACTTTTACCATTATTTTGTAAATGAAACACAAAGGTAAGGAGTTAACAAATGTCGAACAGGAAAATGACAGAGTCAGTGAACAAACCTGGATAGTCCTACATACTCCAGGGCCAACTCTTTTTATTTTGTTTTGTGGAAAACTATATAAAGCATAACATTTATGGTACTAACCATTTTTAACTGTATAATTCAGTCATTAATGACATTCAAAATGTTGTGTAACCATTACTGTCTATTTCCAAAACAATTTCTTCACCCAAGCAGAAACTCTGTACTCATTAAACAATAAATCACCATTTCCTTTTCCCCAGCCCATGGTAACCTCTAATCTATTTTCCATCTATAAATTTTCCCATGTATTTGTTTCATATAAGTAGAATCATACATTTGTCCTTTTGTATCTGGTTTGTTCAATTTAGCATAAGGTTTTCAAGGCTCATTCATATTGTAGTATATACCAGAACTTTGTTTCTTTTTTATGGCTGAACAATCTTCCATTGTATGGATATACAGAGTTACACTCTGAACCACCATAGTAAACTGTACTATATCATGTAAAGAGATAATAATAGCTCTTTTGAAGAAAGGTTGTAAAAATTAAATATGATAATATAAGTAAAAATACTCTGTAAAGCATTATATATATTTTAAATATTATTTTTTTTCAACCTTCATTCCTTAGCTAAGCCTTGCTTCTCCCATCATGGTATACAAAGGACACATCTGCCACTAATGAGAGGTATGGCCTTGAATCGTGCCATGTCAGGTAACCATTTCTTCATCTTTAACAGAAGGGTAAGGACAGTGTAACCAGCCCCCCACTGAACAAATTTCAATGACCCCTGTATAATCCTCTTCCTTAACTAACTACTTGACCTTTTGAGTTGTTTTCCAGAAATGGTGGATTTTCTGCCGAGATTCTAAAGGCCCCTGGGCAGACTTCCTGAAGCAAGAGTCACCACCCCCGACAACCTGTCCCCAACGGAGGCAGCCCCTTGTTAGTTACACCGTGACTGGCCGAAGGCACATGGGACCTCCTTTAAAAGCCCATGATCTCCATTAGTTGGAGAGAGACGGATTTGAGGCAGCTTCTCCCATTCTCTCGGCAGGACGTCTGTTGCATTGAAAATCCCTCTCTTTTTGGCAATCCTCGTTTTCTCAATAATTGGATCTTTCTGCAACAAGCAACTGGACCTAGACTGAAACCCTACTGCAGTTTTGACAATAACAGTTTAGCAAGGAAAAAAACCTGTTCCTGTTTTCAAGAAATATCCTAATTTAAGTCCTGACTCTGCTGTTAAAGAATTTTTGCTTTTACTTGAGCCATTTACTTAATCTCCCTAAGCTTCAGTTCCTTACGATATAAAAAAGGTGGGGAAGGGATGGATGCTCTCCAAAACACCATCAGCTTTAATGTTAAGTTTCTTCATCTAAGGAATGAATGAAATGAACTATGTTTACATTAATGTGTAGAGTCAACCCTTTAGAAAGGAAAATTAATTATTTTTGAAATAGATCCTATATGGTAGTAGTTTTTGGAGAACATTGGGGTAATTCATGAGAAATCTCTTGAGAAAGAAGTGATTTTGGATTTTTCCCAAACATGGACTGATGAGAATATCCACAGCTAACGGCAGTTACCTTAATTGAAGCACTTTAAGTATATTAATTAATTAATCTTCAAACTTCCCCTATAGAATGGAACATTAATGAGGAAATCAATTTATCAACAGAAACTAACTAAAAGAGATGATGTGACTTGCTCAAGGCCATGGAGCAATAATGGTCCAGGTTTGACTCCAAAGGCAGAGCTCCTAAAGTCCAGGCCTGGGCCATTAAGGCTCTGTACTAAATAAGACTTTAGTGGTATCCCTGATAGATGTTTCAACCTCCTCTTGAGGCCTGTGGCATTCAGTTCTGAGTGTTGTCCTTGAATTTATATTTTCTGCAGAAGTCAGTTTTTTTTCTTCCTTTCTTCTCTCTTACTGAGTCACAAGTTCCTGTGGGTTATGCTATTAGATGGTGAGAATATGCAGGTGAATAAATTACTGCTAGGCTCCTGCCCTTGGGAAGCTTACATTATAAATGGAGAGATAGACACGTAAAAAGACAATTGCAAATAGAGCATCTTCACTGCTAAATGGAGGTAGGTATGAAGAGGTTGACACACCAGGAGATAAAATTACCTTTCAAAATAAGCCCGACCAAAGATCTCTATTGGGTAGCCAATCACATGTGGCACAATCAGATGTAAGGAACTACACACCTGTACCAAATTAGTCTTATTCCTGAACTAAGTGTGCTCAATTATGTTGCTGTAGTTGCTTCATATAACTCTCCAACTTTTAGCTTATCACAGATCTTCCTGAAAATTTTAGTAAAAGCAAGGGAATATATTATAACATGACTCAGTAAAGGCATTTCAAACTAGATCTGTTTGGGGTGCCAGAATGTGAAGATCTATACACTGTGATTATCATCATCATCATCATCCTACAGTATTTACAAATAACTCATAATTTCTTGGTACTATGTGCATATGCATGATCATTTATGATGGTTATTTTAGATTCTTCAAAGAAAGTTATCTAGGAAACGTCATGATAAAAAGACTTGCCACTGAGCTTGGGTTTGGACATTTTGTTTTTTGCAGTGTTTTTCATACACTGGCTGATGGGCACACATTTTTCCCCTGGTTCCTGAGGATCAGTACATGAATTCTGTTTAGCATCCAAGCCAATCAGTTCAGGAATTTCACTTATGGGGAATATCCCAGGTTAAGGACTCAATTTACTATGGTGTTTATTTTTTATGACATTAACATTCCATTTTGATTTGCTATAATGAGGGATTCTTTGACAGCTGAAAGCACCCATATGTTGACAGATGAACCCTTGTGAGTTATTGGACTGAACAGTGGAAACACTAGAAAGAGGCCAGGGAGACTTCGGATCTTTGGAAAAACTGACTTGAGTATTGAGAAGTATAATATACCAGAGAATATGCAAATTAAGCATAAATGTGGGACTGGACAAGAACAGGAGAAATCCGGACGATGTTTAGTCCTAAGGGACCAGTACCAAGCCAAACATTAGGAGCAGGAAAGAGCAGGATACCAGTGAACCTGGAGGTGAGGACTTTGACCATGAGACCGTGAGACAACCATCCTCGGTCAAAGCGTGGTAGGCTTTAAAGTTTACACCGTCCAAGTGAGTCCAGTGGGAGAGAATTAAAGCTCTTAAGAGGGTCACTGAGCACTCTGGGAAAATGAGGATCTCTGCAACTTGAAGGCGGGCACAGAGCTGTGTGCCTGTGGAGAACCTGGAAAATCACAGGTTCTCCTTGAAACTTGAACCTGGAAAATCACAGGTTCTCACAGCTCCTTGACAGGAGCTGGCCTGTGGGGCTCTGCCTCCAGAAGGAAGTGAGTAGGGAGCTCAGCAATTCCACAAATACTGTCACAAGTCCATCTCCCAGTAACGCAAAGAAAGGAGTATGGTGAGAGCCGTAATCTCCTCTTTACCGAGTAAAAGAAAGCCTCAGAAAATTGAAAGGACTAGAGCCAAGGTAACCAGCCGGGCAGTTCCAGACTCAAAACTCAAATCTGATCTTTTGATTTTTAAACCAAGACACTTTTTATCCTAACAACAAATTTTCTTTCAAGCTTCTTTCTTAATCCCTCAGTGAGAATTATACATCTCCTGTAGTATCTGTTATGATTTTAAATCCATCCTGGGAAATAGTCAGTCATTTCCAAGTCTCACACCATAACTATATTAGAACCTCTAATAATAATAATAATAAATGATAATAAAGATAATAACAAATAAAATCTATTGTGTACCATGCACTAGACACTTAAGTATTTCACATGTACAGAGATTATTTAATTTAATCACAATAAGCTAGAATATATGAGGGATTCTTTAACAGCTGAAAGCACCCATATGTTGACAGATGAACCCTTGTGAGTTATTGGACTGAATGGTGGAAACACTAGAAGGAGGCCTGGGAGATATTATTCTATTATTTTCTCCATTGTATAGATTGGAAAGCTGGAAGTAAAGTATTTTCTCATGTTCATGTACCCAGTAAGTGACACACCTGAAATTTTGAACCCAGGTCTTCTGACTACAGAGTCAGTTTTCTTCAGCCCTCACAATACTGCATCTTTCTATGAAAAGCAGGGACTAAGCTGTACTTACTTTTGCTTCTTCAACACCATGCACCATAGTTTGTAACTACCTACTACATTCTATGGGTTTAATGTGATAAATGCTCCAAAAAGCTTGTTGAAGTGATTCATAGTTTGGTACTTCAGCAGCACTGAGTTAATTGTGGAGACCAAACTGCGTAAGTGAGAAACAGAGGTTTAATATAAAATCCAAGTATATTATATGCCTGTTTCTGGGTGTAGAAAGGGCAAGGCAATGGTGAGGAGGAGAAAGAGCACACACTGAGCACCTTCTACGTGTCAGGCAGGTTGGTCTGGAGGCTCTGTAGGGCAGGGCGAAGTGGACAAAGACAGAAGTTTCAGCTTTGAAGTTCAGACCTGGACTGAATCTGGGCTAGGTATTTGGCCTAGTTCTGCATTATTAGACAAGATATGTAACTTCTCGATGTGTCTATTTTTTCATTTATATGATGAACGTAACAATCGGCATCTTGGAATCATGTAAAAATTAAATCAGATAACGTATGCGCCAGCCTTTTGAATGCTCCTGTATTTGTCTACCCTGAGTCATGTCACCACCAGATTTATATAGGGCTTATTTTGTTTGTCTGATTTTTGTTGATTAATTTTCATAGGTTTCTGAGAAGCAGTTATGATTATCTCTGTTTTAGTGATGAACAAAGTCATCATGGTAATTACACACATCCAGAGTCAGAAGTAGAAAAGAGGCCAGTTTTGACTGATTTCAAAGCCCAGAGTCTTTCCATAAGACATTAAAATATGGCCATATCAGAGCTCTCTAGGACACTTCAGGAGCCGTTTAAGTAGTACAGAATCTATCATTGCCTCATCTTTAGCTTATATTTTACTTCATTACATGTCATTTCTCTGTTTAAGGCCATTAACCAGGTAGTGTCAAAATTCCATAGCAAGGCTTAGAAAGACCTTGGTGCCAGTCCTTTACTTATATTTTCAGCTTCAACCATAGCCTCTTTTGATCCCTATATTAATTCCATAAATGCCCAATGATTTAGCTTTCCCCAAATTCACTAGCTACATTTGTGCCTTTGTAATTTGGAACAGTTTTTGGTAGGCTTAGAATAGACTCACCCTCACCTACTCTGCTTGGTGAACGCCCACATGCCATGAAAATTTAGTTCAATATTTCCGAAATTTCCCAAAACACAATCAAATAAAACAATAGCAATAAAACCAAAATGTACAACAAAACAACAACAAAAAAAAACAAGGATATTTGTGAAAAAGAGATTTGATTCCTGACCACACCTAAGTCAAGTGAATCAGAACTTCTAGTAGAAGTACTTGTAGACCTTACTTTTTATAAGAACTGCAATCAATTTTATGATCAGACAAGTTTTAGCATGATTTCAATGGAAACAAAGAGTAAGTTGCATTAAAATTTTCTGTCTGTCTCTAACTTATGGCATCCTTTAGTGGTGTAACAGAACCTTATTTAGCATTATATCCTCAGTTCATTGCTTAGAAAAGTGCAGGTCTTCAGAAATAATTTGCTGAATGAATTAATGAAAGAATATTCTCATACTGAAATAATAAGCAGACATCCCAGATTACTTATGGAAATCTTTTTAAGTCACAGTGAATAAGCAATCCAGATGTCCTGTTGCTATTTTCTGATATTATTTTTTTTAATTTAAAAAATGTGTTAAATCAACCGAAATTCTTCTCTTTAGAGAACCCTTAACAATTCTGCAGCAGCTGTTCAGATTCAAATTTGTTTGAAGAAATCCTGGCTGTATATAGGTATATAACAACCAACATTCAGCATGGGTATAGAAGACTTAGATTTGGTGTACTTAAAGTTCACAGTAGATTATATATTTTAAATAGAATTCGAGGGACTTTCCTGGCATAAGTTCTAAATGATTATGGAGAAGAAGAGTTATAATAAATCAGCATAACAGAAAAGTGGTAAAGACAGCAGAGAAGAGACTCAGACATATCTCTTTCTTCTGGGACTTCTCCTGTTATCACAAAAGAACTATTCCATTGAGAACTGTCTATGACGTATCTCCATCCCTTTCAGAATGAAGTCCAAACTCCTCATCATGGTCTATTAGGTTTGCCAAGTCTTGTCCAATCAACTCTGAAAATTTCACTTTATATCATCCATACAAAGAACCACCCATAAGAAACTTCTCTCTTTTCTCCCTCTCTGAACTTTTCCATGTCTATGTCAAAGAAAAACAAAGTTGGACACTAACTAAAGGTGGTAAAGAGAGATGTTATTTAGTGACAAGTACTATAGAATGGAAGACTTTTCAGTCAACTTTGCCAAAACAAAAAGGAGGAGAAACTTTAAATGCTGGGGTTTGCTAAAGGCGAGGCACTGGAGGGCCTGAAGGGAAATTTGGTTTCTGTGACCAGCCCATCTGGACTTGCTAATTGGCACATATTCCAAGGAGAAATAACTTTCTCATACTACAATAGTAGGAGGTAGTTGTACAAGTTGTACAAGTTGAAGCAAGGTTTCCAACCAAGTTAGGCCCTTACCCTCCCACAGGGACTAGGAGGCTGGAGTTATCCCCTTGAATGTTGGCATTTCAAAGATACAGCTCTCCGGTCCTTGAGGACACAGTTCTGGATAGTAAGATATTTACATCTCAAAGGGGCAGAGAAAGGATTTATAACTGCAAGCTTTCTAAAGTAAGTGCTCTAAGCAGGAGTTCAGGGACCTATAGGTCTGTCATCAGGTTTTGCCTGGAATAAACAGTAAATTCTCTTAGCAATGTTGAGCTTTCTTAGGAAAGAATTTTAAGGAGGGTTGTAGCATTCTCAGGACATAGCCCCAAGCTGCTAGAAGGCATGCTCAAGTTTTGCCAAGTCTCTTAGTACGGGGGTTTGGATAGAGTTATTAAACAATAAGAGTCTTTACAGTTTTTACTTGATCCTGGGATACTCTTAATTTCCTTTTTCCTCAAAGAGCTAATATTTAGGATGGGAAATGAAAAGGCAAAAACCAGATTTGCCTTTCAGAGGCCATCTCAGGCAGTGAGAATATCCTATGCAAAGAAATAACAGAAAAAGAGAGAATATCAGGCCTTTCTGTGGCTGTGTCTGTATTACCAAGTGAAGTGTCTGAAAGATAGCAGCGGGAAAAGAGTAATAACTAATTAAAATGCCCCCTAATGTCTACAGAGTGTGGAAAATATATCCATGTTCACTAGTAAAGGTGTTAATTGCTATTATTAAATACCTTCTGCATGCTGCATGATTTACTTGCACTATCTCATAAAATTCTCACAACCACCCTTTTCCATTCTATGTGCTAAATACAACTCATGTTCTGCTAGGACAGGGATTATTATTTCCATTTTACAAATAAGATAACCCAGACTTAAGGTAAGCAGTTGTCCCAAGATAACACAGCTAAACCATAAAGGCACAGGGGCTCAAACTCATTTTTAAGCTCCAGAAATTTTGAGTGTTACACATACCATTTCTTTGCAATAATTTCAGCTGAGTTAAAGAACATCGAAACTGCATGTAACCCTTTATCATTTTTAGGTTTATAACTGTGTGTTAATGGAAAATGTAAATTTCTTGCAATTTATAGCAGATTTTACATTAGTGGCAGTGTTCCCATAGTCCTGTTATCTCAGTTTGTCTTAAATATTTATTACTAATTTGACACCAGTGATATTCCAATTAAAGTTCATTCTCTAACATGAAATACATAAAGCAGCAAGAACGTTTTCTTTCCGTCTATATTGCCAGATATTTCATGGGTGGTTACAATAATTGTTGGACATAATTTTGTTTATTTGTTTAGGAAATCCTCATTTCCATCATCTCACTCCATAGTACCACCTTATGTTTTCCCAGCTAGTTCTTATATTTCCTTAGACGCTCCTTTATGCAATGGGTTTGTGTTTAAGCATAATTGTTAATTAAAGTAAGTATCCAGATTGTTTAATTGCCTGATAGAAGATGTCAGATTTTTCCAAGTGTGACCTATGCTCTCAGCAGAAAGATTATAAAACCTTTCACATTTAAGGAAAAAAGCAGGGCTTGAAGATAAAATTAGGTCATCCTGAACCCTTTTAACATAAGCAGAATCTAAATAGGCTCTAGCCAGTCAGTGACCCTGTGGATTCTGCTTCCTAAATACCTGTTACAGGTGTCATTTTTTTTTCCGTTTATCACCACGTCCTCCACTCTAGGTCACTGATTTTTTCTCAAACTGAATATTAGAATCACCTCAGAAGTTTCAACACAATATTGATGCCTGAATCCAACCCCAGAAATTCTGATTTAATTAGTATGAAGTGGGGCCAGAAAATGTGTGGTCTTAACCAAATTTTGGGTGATGTCGATGCTGTTAGCCTAGGGATCAAACTTGGAGAACCACTGTTCTTATTTCCTGCTACACAGCATGTGTTCCATGGAACAGCAACATGAGCATCACCTGGAAGCTTGTTAGAAATACAAAATTTGGTTCCACATCTCAGACCTACTGAATAATAATCTGTACCTTAATAACATACCCAGGGGATTCAAATGCATAGTAAGGTGTAAGCAGAGCTTGAGTTAATGCCTTAGTCATCTGTCATCTGGACTACTTATTTGTTTATTTGCCATTTCTTCCTCCTCACCTCCAACCGAATCTTCACATTCCTTTCTGACATGCGTATACAGCCGTAGCTATGATCATAGGACTAACCTGATGGACACGTGTCAATTTCTACCTAGACTAACATTTAAACTTCTGTCTTTATCATGCAAGGTCTGCCTTTTACCCCAGGCTCTAGCATTCCATAAACATATATATATATGTGTATATATATATATTTTTTTCTTTTTTTTGAGATAGGGTCTCACTCTATTACTGTGACTGAAGTGCAGTGGTGTGATCATGGCTCACTGAAGCCTCAAACTCCTGGGCTCAAGGGATCCTCCTTCCTCAACCTCCTGAGTAGCTGGGACTACAGGCAAGCGACACCTGGCCTATTTATTTATCTATTTGTTTATTTATTTATTTATTTCAGCATATTACGGGTGTACGGATGTTTAGGTTACATGTATTGCCTTTACTCTGCCCGAGTCAGAGCTTCAAGTGTGCCAATCTCCCAGAGAGTCCACTCTGCACCCATTAGGTATGGATTTACCCATCCCTTAATTTTTTTATTTTTTTTAATTTTTTTGTAGAGACGAGGTTTTGCTCTTGCTTAGGCTGTTCTCAAACTTCTGGTCTCAAGTGATCCTCCCACCTGGGCCTCCCAAAGTGCTGGGATTACAGGCTTGAGCCACCATGCCTGGCCCCTTCCTAGATGTATGTCCTTGCAGAGTCAATTTACTTTCTTTGACTTTTGTTTTAACTAATCTATGCAATGGGTTTCATGACAGAACTATTTTAAATGAGATAGTGTACATAAAACATTGACAGCTACCTGACCTGCACATAGTAGTTACTTAATTAGCATTAGTGTATCCTATCACTTAAAAAAGAACTAGGTACACAATAAACACTTAAACATGAAAATGTGCTTGATATATTGCCAACCAAGGAGAGTGAGTAAAAACAAGAGTAAGACACTAGACTTACAAAGTATTTTGTTAAGCTGTCTTTTTTAATCGCTTAAGCGATGAGCTCAGAACACCACTTACTGAACCTCTCCACTCACCCAATTTCTTTGTTATTAATGAAAAAAGGAAAAATGACTGAATTAAGGTAGAAATTATTTTCTAAGAGCCAAAAAAGAAAAAAAAAGGGAGAAAAAGAAAAAAGAATGCCCCTTCAATTCTTTTGTGAGAAATCTGCAGAGCACTTAAAATATTTTATATTTCATATTAAATATTTCAGTTACATCAGAAGGGGTCATAAGTCTGAGTGAATAGTCCTGTGATTAAAATATTTAACTGAAGGAAAAGGGTATTTTTTTTTTGCCTGCTGAAATTTAAAGTTACTTAATTTTTGATTATATAATGTTACCTTGGACTCCCACAAAGACTTGCCCTACTTTAGAAATATTGTATTATATTGAAAGTCTTTTATTCCTAGCTCTCAAATGTAAATAATATATAAGCATTGCTTAAAATGGTAAAATAAAAAATGAATCAACCCTTTTTAATAGTATACATGAATAATTATTGGATCAATAGTTCACAGTATACAACTGCAATTAAATGTATTCAATAATTCAGTAAAATGACCATGTTTTATATTTTAAAGTCATTAAAGTAATAAAATATAACCCCTAATCTAAGATCATTCTTCAGTTATAATGAAGCATATATATATATATTTTTAAAAATTCTTCAAACATACTTGATTTTTTATTCTAAAAATTTTCTTATTTGGAAAAATAAAAATATTTAACCTCTTTGTGGACTATAGTAAATTAGCAAAATCAGCATAGCAAAATGTTTAAGTTCAAGCAAATACATTTAGGATGTTAATTTAGAAATGTTTCTTTAAAAATGTTGAATATATTCTAAACCTAGATATTTTGGTAGCAAAAGCAAATGATTTCAAAATTAGTTGATAACAAGTTCATGTTAATAGATATCAATCACTTTTCTTTTCAAACTTTTGAGTGCATACTGCTGGCCTTAGAAAAGATGAAGTCACTATATGCTTGATTTCACAGACCCAAGCATGAAATGTAGGCTCAAAGCTATGTTTTGAGTGAACAATTACTCGATGCTGTGCTGTAGCACCTGGGCTCTGGGTCAGCAACACTGGAAACTCCTGAGTGCTAGTTAGAAAGCCTCAGGCCTGCACCAGCCCTTTTGAATTGGAATCTGCGTTTTGACTGTAACCCTACTGTTTTGAATGCACAACATTTGGCAAGTCACTGCTGAATGGCATGGACCTTAACCACTCAGACTATGGATTCATTTCACCTTAACCAAATCCTGGGTCCATCACTTTGCAATGCCTTGCAAAGTATAAAGGATACGTAGACCATTCACTGCTGTTATTGGACACAGTGCTGAGAGGCCAGTTTGTGGTCTTGCAGAATGCACCCTTGACTTTGAATCAGGAGACCTAGATTTGGTACTCAGCTTTGTCACTCCCCACCTGTTTCACCTTAGGTACACCATTCCAATTCCCATAATTTTATATTCCTAACCTACAAAACCAGAATGTTAACATATCAGGGTTAATATAAAGATCTAATGAAGTAATAATATGAAATCATGGTATATAATTTACAGTTCTGCACATATATTATTTAGTAATATGGCAACACAGTTAATAAACCAGTGTGGGCTCTGTTGACATTGGATGGTGCCCAACAATGTTCTATCATGTTGCCCTTCTTTAAACCCTTTGAGGATAAAATCCAAACTCCTTACCATGGCCCTCAAGTTACTCCATGAACTTAGCTCTGGATCTCTGATTTCCCACCCGGTCTCCCTTTTCTCACCCTCTTATATGCATATTGGCCTTGAAGCTTTTCTACAAAAACGACAACCTTCTATTTGCCTTCTTTTCCTGTCTTCACCACTCCCTAGGACTGAAATGCACTTCCCTCAGGTATCAGCATGGCCTTTTCATTCAGGTCTCTCTGCAAATGTCACCTCTCAGAGAAGCTTTCTATGATCTCTGAAAGAGTACCTCATTCACTATTGCTTTGTCCACTTAGCTTCTTCACGTTTCATTGAATTTATTGATATCTGATGTTATAATTCAAGGTTCAATCAGGAAAGCAGAAAACACTGTAGTTATTTTAAGAAAGAAAATTTTAATAGAGGAAATGCATGTAAAACCATTGGAAGATCTAGGAGAACGAAGGTCAGACAAAGTCTTAGATGATGTTCAGAAAATTTGGAAAGGCTGAAATTGCAAGGACGCTACCAGCAAAACCACCAGATTGTGGATGCACAGACATTAGCCTGGTCACTGCTGCAAAATCCACCTCGGCTGTCTTCCCAGGTGCCTGAGCTTCTGTAGGTGAATATTGGCTTTTCTTTTCCTTCTACTCTCCAGATCTTGCATAAATGACTCATATTGGTGGATAGAAAAATAGGAATAATATCTGGCATACACATGTATTTATGTTCTGTCTTCTTTACTAAAACATAAGCTCCATGAGAACAAAGATTTTATCTCTTTTCCTCGCTGCTGTAATCTAAATACATGCCAAAATTTAGTTGGCACTCAAAAAAATGAAACATTAAAAAAAAACTTTGCTGAGGGAGTGAGTGAGTGATTGAGTAGCGGATGGAAGAACCCCAAAGCTGGCATTTCCACCATTAACTATGCCTCATCCTTTGGTGCGTGTGCTCGCAGCGCAAGGCACAGGAACACTCCTCAGCTTGGGGAATTTATAGTCCCTATTCCCCCCTGTAGGCACCTCCGGGGTCTCACATCTTTACACATTTCTCCGTGAGATAGGGAAAGCTGCAAAAATGCTAGCAGGGTACTGGACTGAGTCAAAAGACTTAGATTTCTACTGTGGCCTGTATTTTCAATTACTGGAGGGAAGTTAGAGAAAACACTTTATTTCTCTGAGCCTCATTTTTATTTTCTAGGAAATGGCAATTATGAATGGTACCTCATTAGCTCACAAGGTTGGAAGGTTCACTCAAGATGGTGTATTGTGCTATGCATTCATCCATTTAGTCATTCATTCATGAAACATTTACCAAACACTCTATTCCAGGAACGTGGAAAAGACTGCGTATGTGAAAGTCTATAGAACACCAGCCTGAGTCTGAGACACTCACTATTGCACAGGCAGACTTTATGAGTTTGCATAAACAGCCAATGAAATAAATCCGACAAGAGTAAGAATGGCAAGTGTGGTGTGGGAACCCTGAAGATGAGGAGTTATTTTTACTAAAGTGGTCAGTACACTAAAGGAGTCAATAATGTTTTCTAGGTTTGGTAGCATTTCAGCAGAGTCTAGAAGGATATGCTGAGTTTCACCAAGTGGAGAACCAGAAGGAGGTACATATTGCTGTGAAATTTTACAGAAGTAAGAGAAAAAAAAGTTTTAAATTTGGGTAAACAAAATAGTCCTCCAAAGGTAATGGTGGGTATATGTTTGATAATATATATCACTGTGGAAAGGGGTGTGCATGAGTGTGTGTGTATGGATGTGTGTGTGTTATAGCACAGTGAATGTAATCCCTAACTATGGAGATAGATTGCTTGAATTCAAAATCTAGCTCTACCACTTACAAGTGTGTGAATTGTGGCCATGAACTTAATTTTCCATGTCTTAGTTTCCTCTTCTGTAAATCTGAGGTGGTAATAGTGTAAGTATGTGCCATATAGAGTTGCAAAGATTACATGAGTAATGTCTGACTACTGGACAGGGTAGACACAATCAACCCAGTTATTATTATAATAACTACTATAGTATTATTATTATTATTATTACTGTTGATAGAATTTACTTGTCTACAGGAGCTGTTCTGCCCACTATGAGGCCTTGGGTGGGAATCATAACCAGCAAAAGTAACAGCTTGAGTCCAAAACATCTTAAGTTACATTTTCTTCCTCAGTAACTTGACACCACCCAGGGCCAGATGTTAGCATAGGCTTGCCCCAGCATTGTGCAGCCTCCCGGCCTGGGCCAGCTGTTCTGGGTGCCCTTCCCAAATCCACATGGCTCAATTCCAGGAGAACTCCTGCTGCTAACTTTCTCTTCTGGCTCTGCCATGGGCTTATGAAATGTCATTAGCAAGTTCTCTCTGATGTGTTTTTGTCATTTGCGCTCATACAATCCCATACAATGTTATATGGGAAAGGGTTCTGGGAGAGTGTGCTATCGAGCCCCTTTACTTTACAGATGGTGAATCTGAGTACCAGAGAGAGAAACAGCCTTGACCGAGGTCGCAGAGTTAATTAATGGAAGGGATAAATTCAGGACACAAATCTGCTGAGCACCAGACCAGTGCTCTTTTCCATCCCCTTGTCCTGCTTCTGAATCACTATGCTGACAATAGCAATTAAACATACCGTAGCATTAAAAATGTCAGATTTACATCTTTGTGGTTCTTAATTTCAGTCTCAGGAAACACTATTGTGTTACACACGTTGGTTTTAAAACCCAGGTTTAATGGCCACAGCGCATGGGTTGAGGGGCTAATAATGCGCACATTAACAACAATCATGGTGGAACTGAAAATTATATGGCACATTACAGTTCACAAAGTATTGTGCACACATTGTTTTAATTGTTTTCTCTTCACCATAAATAAATACAACTTTTAGCATGGAAAGAGGATTCTGGCATACTCCTGCCTTCAGGATAGACAGATCTTCCCTGTTCTTCTAGGCTCAGATTGAAGTCGATCCCCCATATGAAGCTGGTGCTTCTGTCACCAGCTCAGAGAACACTTTTTACCTTAGCTCTCATGACCTCCTGATTAACAAGACCATCCTCCAATCTTGAATAGTGGAGGATAGTGTGTGTGTGTAGGTGTGTGTTGTGTTCCCAACCACGAGGAGCACCTTCAGAATAAGTGTTTTATTTCAGCCTGTAGCAGAGTAGCACGGTGCTAGGCAAATAGAATACCCTCAGAAATGACTGTATGTTCATGAGCTGTATAAAGTTTGCCTGTGATGTCTAAGGAAGAGTTATGGTAATATTGAGAACTACCCTTATGCTTACAATTTTGGTTGGTTGTCAGAAAGGGATTGGAGATGGACAGAAAGTCATGAATAGAGTATATAGAATATAATCTATAAAATTTTATTAGAAATATTATAAAAGAATATTTGGATTAAGAATATTATAAAAGGACTGATTAAAGCAACATATATATTAATATATACACACACATATCTATACCTTATTGAGTAACTGAGAATATTTCTGTTTAATAGATTCATTTGTGGGGGTGAAATCTACATACTGATGTTGAGTAGGCATCTACTAAAATTTCCAAAATAGAACACCTGAACCCCTTTGTCAATCTATCCTCCCTTTTCTGGTCTTATTCAATATCTTTAAGTCTCACCCCATTGATTAAGGCAAAAACTAGGAGTTACTGTAGCATCATTCTTCTGCATCAACCACAGCATGCAAACATCGTAAAGCCTGTCAGTCAAACTCTGAAAACACACACAGAATCTGTTCACGGTTCTCTATCTCCACAGCTATTGCCCCAGTGAAAACCTCCATCTCTTGTCTTTTTTTATTAACCCCATGATTTCATTGTGACTCCACACAATCTAATATTTTATTCACTTTTTAAATTTATTTACATCAGTAAAATCACACTTTTATGGTTCTGAGTTTTAGCAAATGCGTGCATGGATAACTGCCAACATAATCAAGAAACAAAACAGTTTGATCACTCCCAAAAGTCCCCTCTTGCTGCCCCTTTGTGATAAATTCCTCCTCCATTCCACAATCCCTGATGACCACCAATCTGTTTTCCATAATTTTGTCTTCTCTAGAATATTATATAAATGGTAATATATATTATTTTATCTTTTAAGTCTGGCTTCTGTCACGTAGGAAAAAGCATTTGAGAGTCATCCACGTTGTTGTGTGTGTCAGTAGTTCCTTCTTTCTTACTGCTGAATACCATTTCATGGTAAAGACGTAACACAATCTGCTTATCCGTTCGCCAGTTGCGAAGCAGTTGGCCTACTTCCAGTTCAGAACGATCATGAATAAAGTCACGACATACATCCATTTACAGGTTTTTGTGTGAAAAACACCTTTTCATTTCTCTTTGGTGATTTCTTAGGACCGAGATTGTTGGGTCATGATTGTAACATTCAACTTTTTAAGAAACTGCCACATTATTTTTTGGAGTGTCTACCATTTTTCGTGCTCACTAGAGATGTGTTCGAGTCCCAGTTGTTCTATATCCTTGCTGAGACTGTGTAATTTATAAACAACAGAAATTTATTTCTCACAGTTCTGGAGACTGGAAAGGCCACGATCAAGCTGCCCGAAGGTCTGTGTCTAGTGAGGGCCCGGTCTGTGCTTTCAAGACGGCATTTGAATTCTGTGTTCTCTCATGGCAGAAGGTGGAAGAATAAAAAGGGCCTGGCTGTTTCCATCAGCCCTTTTATAAAGTCCCTAATCCCATCCATCAAGGGTCTGTCTTCATGGCCAGTTATTCCCTGAAGGCCACACTTCTCCATCCGCACAGCTTGCAAGCGTCGCAAAGCCTGTCGGTTACACTTTGAAAACACACACAGAATCTGTTCACTGTTCTCTATCTCCACAGCTATTGCCCCAGTGAAAACCTCCAACTCTTGTCTATTTTATTAACCCCATGATTTCACGTTGCATTAGGGATTAAGTTTCAACATGAATTTTGGAGGGGACACAAACAATTAAGCCATAACAATATAATATGTAAAATAACTACATATATATAATTTATATATATAATGTTGGCATTATTATATATCATATTATGATATATAACATACAATGTCAAACATGTTTATGTGCTTATTTGCCACTTGTATTATATATATTCTTTGGTGAAATATTTTTCAAATCTTTTATCCATGTTTTAATTGTGGAGTTTATTAATTATTGAATTTCAAAGTTTGCTCTATGTGTTCTTTGTCAACGGTGTGTTTTGTAAATATGTTTTCTCAGTCTGTGTCCGGACTGTTTATTATCTTAACATGGTCTTTCACAGAGCAGTAGTCTTAAATTTTGATTAAGTTTGTTTTTTTTCTTTTCTAGATCATGCTTTTTATGACATATCTAAGATATCTTCACTTTGCTCAAGACCACAACCTTTTAGAGTTTTGGATTATACGGTCAAATTCATGGTCAATTTTTAATTACTTTTTGTAAACAACACATGGTATAGGCCAAGGTATTTTTCGGCAGGGTTTTTTGGCATATGGTTTTTCAGTATTACTAGTACTTATTTCCAGCACTATTTCTTAAAAAGGCAACGTTTCCCCTCTTCATCACTGACAAAAATCAGTTGAATATATATGTGGGGTCTATTCCTATATCTATTAATTTACTTCATTGGTCTATGTATCTGTCTTTTTATTAATATCAGACTGTCTTGATTACTGTAGATATATGGTAAGTCTTAAAATCAGGGAGTCCTCTAACTTTATTCCTATTTTTCAAAATCATTTTTCTTACTATAAGCCCTTGACTTTCCATATAAACATTACAATAAGCTTGTTGATAATTATAAAAAATCCTTCTAGGATTTTGTTTGGGCTTTCGTTTAATCTATGAATCAAACTGGGGAGAAGTGATATCTAACTAACTGTGTTTTCCAATCCATGAACTCAGTGTATTTCTCTATTTTAGTTTATGCTGATTCCTTATATCAGTGTATTGTTGTTTTCAATTCATAGATTCTGTACATATTTTGTTACTTTTATACCTATGCATTTCATGGTTTTGGATGCTGTTTTTTAAAAAATTAAATTTCTAGCTTTTCATTGATAGTATATAAAACTTATTAAATATATTTATTAGTCTAACAATCTTTTTTATTGGTTGCTTAAGGTTTTTTTTATACAGGAAAAAATATCATATGTGAATAGAGATCATTTTATTATTCTCTTTTCCAACTCATACTGGATTGATTGATTGATTGTCTTTCTGCACTGTCTAAAACCTCCAATATGATATTGAATTACAGAGGTAAGAACAAACATACTTTCTTGATCTCAGTCTTAGGAAGGTATTATGCATTCTTTCACCATTAAATATCAAGTTATTGATGTTCCCTTCTACTTTTTGTTCCTAATGGCTTTTATAATGAATGAATCATGAAATTTTTTAAATGCTTTCTCTGCATCTATTGAGATACCTTTTTTTTTTAGTCTACTGATATGGTGAATTACATTAATTGATTTTTTAATGGTGAATCTGATCTGCATTTTCTGGATAAATATTATTTGATCATGATGCATTATTTTTTATATTTCTGTAATTGACTTGCTAACATTCAGTTCTACATTCATAAAGTAGATCTACATTCATACATTTATATCTATATTCATATGGTATATCGGTATATAGTGTTCTTTAGTGTTTGAGTCTGGTTTGGATCATTCTGGATTTATGAGTTCAGAATATGCACATACATTCTGTTCTCTGGAAAAATTTGTATAGTATTGGTATAATTTTTTTCTTCTTTTAAATTAACTTTTTGATTTATTTCAAAATATTAGGGGGGTACAAATGTTTTGGGTTACATGGATCACTCCTATAATGCTTGAGTCCTGGCTATAGGTGTGCCCATCACCAAAATAGTTTTCATATTACCATTAGGTACATTTTTTTCCCTCTCCTCCTGTCCCCTCCCCCCTGGTTGCTTTCCACTGAGTTTTACTTCCCTTTACATATGTGTTCATCAGTCATTTTCAATTTAATAGTGAGTACATGTCGTGTTTGTTTTTCCATTCTTGAGATACTTCACTTAGGAGAATGGTCTCCAGTTTGAACCAGATTGTTGCAAAAGCTTTTAATTCATCTTTTTTTTTATAGCTGAGTAGTACTTTATGGTTCAGATATACCACATTTTATTAATCCACTCATATATTGATGGGCACATGGGTTGATTCCACATCTTTGCAATTTTGAATTGTGCTGCAATAAACATTTAAGTGCAGGTGTCTTTTTGATGAAAAGTCTTCTTTTCCTTTGGGTAAATAAATATCAAATAGTGAGATTGCTGGATCAAATGGTAGATCTACTTTTAGTTCTTTGAGGAATCTCCATACTGTTTTCCATAGAGCTTGTACTAATTTTCAGTCCCACCAACAGTGTAGAAGAATTCTTTTCTTTCTTCATCCACACCAGCATCTGTTGTTTTTGGACTTTTTAATGTAAGCCATTCTGACTGGGATATCTCTTTGTGGTTTTAATTTGCATTTCTCTGATAATTAGTGACATTGAGCATTTTTCATGTTTATTGCCCATTTGTCTTTCTTCTGTTGAGAAGCTTCTGTTCATGTCTTTTGCCCTCTTTTTAATAGGATTGTTTGTTTTTTTCTTGCTGATTTGCTTGTATTCTTTGTAAATTCTGGCTATTAGCCCTTTACTATATGTGTAGCTTGCAAATATTTTCTCCCATTTTGTTGGTTTTCTATTTGCTCTGTTGATTGTTTCCTTACCTGTGCAGAAGATTTTTGGTTTAATCAAATCCCATTTATTTATTTTTGTTGTTGCCATGATTGCCATTGGGGTCTTAGTCATAAATTCATTGCATAGGCTGATATCTAGAAGAGTTTCTACTACATTTTCCTCTAGAATTATTATGGTATCATGTCTCAGATCTAAGTCTTTTATCCATCTTGAATTAATAGCTGAGAATGGTGAGTGGTAGGGGTCCTGCTTCATTCTTCTGCATGTGGCTATCCAATTTTCCCAGCACCGTTTATTGAATGGGGCTTCTTCTCCCCAATGTATGTTGTTGTCTGCTTTGTCAAATATAAGTTGATTGCAGGCAGATGCTTTTATACCTGGGTCCTCTGTTCTATTCCATTGGTCTATGTCAATATTTTTGTACCAATAGCATGCTGTTTTGGTTACTATAGCCTTGTAGTATAGTTTGAAGTCTGGTGATGTGATAGTTCCAGATTCGATCTTTTTGTTTAATATTACTTTGGCTATTTGGGCTCTTTTCTGGTTCCAAGCAAAGCCTAGAATTATTTTTTCTAGATCTATGAAGTATGACTTTGGTAATTTGGTGGGGATTGTATTGAATTTGTAAATCACTTTGGGTGGTATGGAAATTTTAACAATGTTGATTCTGCACGTCCACATCCATGAGCATATGTTTCTCCATTTGTGTGTCTCCTGTGTGATTTTGTTCCTCAGAGTTTTGTAGTTCTCCTTGAAGAGATCTTTTACTTCCTTGGTTAAGTATATTCCTAGATATTTTATTTTCTTTGTAGCTATTGTGAGTGGTATTGAGTATTTGATTTGACTTTCAGCTTAACTGTTATTAGTATATAGGAATGCTACTGATTTGTATATATTGATTTTGTATGCTGAGAATTTTGCTGAATTTATTTATCAATTCCAGGAGACCCTTGGTGGAATATTTGGGGTTTTCTAGATACAAGATCATATCATCAGTGAAGAGGGATAGTTTGACCTACTCTTTCCCAATTTGGATACCCTTAATATTCTTTTTTTGCCTGATTGCTGTGGCTAGGACTTCCAGTACTATGTTGAATAGAGGTGATCATAATGGGAATCCTTATCTTGTTTCAGTTTTTAAGGGGAATGCTTTCAATTTTTCCCCATTCAATATGATGTTGGCTGTGGGTTTGTCATATATGACTTTTATAATTCCGAGATGTGTTCCTTCTGTGCTTAGTTTGTTGAGGGTTCTTATCATAAAAGCGTGTTGGATTTTGTTGAATGCTTTTTCTGCATCTATTGAGATCATCATACGGTTTCTGTTTTTGCTTTTGTTTATGTGAGTCACATTTATTGGTTTACGTATGTTGAACCATTCTTGCATCCCTGGGATGAAGCCCACTTGGTTCTGGTGCTTTATTTTTTTGAAGCACTGTTGAATTCAGTTTCCTGGTATTTTATTGAGTATTTTTGCATCTGTATTTATAAAGGATATTGGTCTGTAGTTTTCTTTTTTTGTTGTTTCCTTTCCTGGCTTTGGTGTTAAAGTGACACTGGCTTTGTGGAATGAATTGGGGAAGATTCCCTCCTTCTCAATATATAGAATAACATCTGTATTATAGGCACCAAGTCTTTTTTGTATGTCTGATAGAATTTGGCTGTGAATCCATCTGGTCCAGGGCTTTTTTGTTATTGTTCGGAGATTTTTTATTACTGTTTCGATCTCACTGTTTGTTATTCATCTGTTCAGGAGTTCTATTTCTCCCTGGTTGAGTCTTGGGAGGTTGTGTGTTTCCAGGAAGTTGTCCATTTCCTCCACATTCTTTAGTTTATGCATGTAGAGATTTGTGTAATATTCATGGATGATGTTTTGTATTTCTGTGGTATCAGTTGTAATGTCACATTTTTCATTTCTGATTGAGATTATTTGGGTTTTTTCTCTTCTGTTCTTGGTTAATCTAGCAAGAGATATGTTGATTTTGTTTATCTTTCCAAAGAACCAACTTTTTGTTTCTTTAGTCCTTTGTATTTTTTTTTTTTTTTTTGCTTTCCAATTCATTTAGTTCTTCTCTGACTTTCATTATTTCTTTTCTTCTGCTGGCTTTTGCTTTGGTTTTTTCTTCCTTTTCTAATTCATTCTAATTGGTTTTTAATTTGTGATGTTTCTTTCTTTTTGATGTAGGCATTTAGGCTATGAATTTTCCCCTGAGGAATGCTTTTGTTGTGCCTCATAGATTTTGATAGCTTGTGTCCCCTTAGTCATTCAGTTCAAATAATTTTTTTTATTTCCATCTAAATTTCAATCTTAACCCAATAATTGTTCAGCAGCAGGTTGTTTAATTTCTATGACTTTGTGCAGGTTTGAGTGTTTTTCTTGTGATTAATTTCTAGTTTTATTCCATTGTGGTCTGAGAAGGTACATGATATAATTTTGATTTGTTTGAATTTTTTAAGACCTGTTTTGTCGCCTAAGACATGATCAATCATGGGGAATGTCCCATGTGCTGCTGAGAAGGATGTGTATTCTGTAGTTTTGGGGTAGAATGTTCTGTAAATGTCTGCTAGGTTCATTTGATTTAGGGATTAGTTTAAGTCCATTGTTTCCTTATTTATTTTCTGCTTTGATGGTTTCTCAAGCTCCGACAGTGGGGTGTTGATGTCCCCAGCAATTCTTATGATGCTACTTATTTCTTTGCTTAGCTCTAGTAAAATTTGCTTTATGTATCTGGAAGTTCATGTGTTGGGTGCATCTATATATAGGATTGTTATGTCTTCTTGTTGAATTTCACCTTTTACCATTATATAATGACCCTCATTGCCTTTCTTTACCTTTGTTGGCTTAAAGTCAATTTCGTCTGTTATGAGAATGGCTACACCTGCTCTCTTTTGATTTCCATTTGTGTGGAATATATTTTTCCATCCTTTCCTGTTGAGTCTATATGTGTCCTTGTGGTTTAGATGCATTTTCTGGAGACAGCAGATATGTGGCTTGTGTTTTTTCATCCATTCAGCCAGTCTGTCTTTTGAGAGGAGCATTCAGTCCATTAATGTTAATTGATAGCACTGATTTGTGGGAGGTTGGTCTGTTTCTTGTTGCTTTGTTTTACCTCTTGTGTTATTGTTTTATAAGAATTTTGAGTTTAGGGATATTTAGGTGACTTTACACTGGTGGATATCTGTTGTGCTGATTTGTTTATAGTGCTGTTCTGAGTATTTCATGCAGGGCAGGTCTGGTCATGGAAAATTCCCTCAGTGTTTGCTTGTCTGGAAAAAATTAATTTCTCTGTCAATTGTGAAACTTAGTTTTGCAGGATACAAAATTCTAGGCTCACAGTTGTTCTGTTTAAGTTATTTGAAGATGGGACCCCAATCCCTTCTGCCTTGTAAGGTTTCTGCTGAGAAGTCTGCAGTTAGTCTGATGGGTTTTCCTTTGTATGTTATTTGATGCTTTTGCCTTGCTGCTTAAAGAATTTTCTCCATTTTGACTTTGGCCAGGCTGATTACCATGTATATTGGAGAGGACCTATTTGTTATGAATTTTCCTGCTGTTTGATGTCCACTTTGTATCTGTATGTCTGAATTTCTGGTGATACCAGGGAAGTTTTCCTCAATAATTTCCTCAAATAGGTTTTCCATGCTTTTAACTCTTTCTTCTTCTCCCTCAGGGATGCCTGGAATTCAAATATTAGTTTGCTTCACATAGTCACACATCTCTCTCAGTGATTGCTCAGACTTTCTTATTCTGTTCTCTGCCTCTTTGAAAGACTGGGTTATCTCAAGAGCCTGGTTTTCAAGCTCTGAGATTCTTTCTTCTTCTTGGTTTAGCCTGTTGTTAAAGCTTTCTGCTATGTTTTGAAATTCCCTAAATAACTCCTTTATTTTTTAAATTCTGTTATAACCTTTCTTATGTGTCTAGCTCTCTAGTGACTTTTTCACTTTTTTCATTGATATATCCTGCTGTTTTGGGTTGGAGACATCTATAAATATCAAATAGATCAAGTTTGTTGTTGATGTTATTCTGGACTTCTACATCCCTAGTGTTTTTCTGGTTACTTGTTCTGTAGATTACTGAATAAGAAATGTTGAAGTTGCTAAAATTGTTGGATCTGCTTATTTCTTCTTTTAGTTCTATGAGGTTTTACTTCATGTAATACACTCTCTTAATAGGTTTATACATACTTACAACTTTCATGTATTCTTACTAAACTGACTGTTATGTCATTATATAATTTTCCCCTTTATTCCTGGTCATTTTTCTTGTTCTAAGGTGTACTTTTTCTAATATTAATATTGCAATTCAAGCTTTATTTTTAGTAGTGCTATTTTTTATGGTATCACATTTTCCTTCTGGTAGAGACTGAATGCTTATGTTTCCCCTAAATTCATATGTTGAAACCTAATCCCCAATGTGATTGTATTTGGAGTTGATGCATTTTGTAAGTGATTAGGTTATGACAGTGAAGACAAATAAAGAAGGCCTCAGAGAACTTCTTTGTACTTCTGCCACATGAAGTTAGCACAAGAAGACTGTCTTCTCAGAACCAGAAAAACCTTCATCAGACACCAAATCTGCTGGCAACTTGATCTTCAACTTCTCCGTCTCCAGAACCAAAAGAAATAAATTTTTGTTGTTAATTAATAAACCATCCAGTCTATGGTAGTTTGTTACAGCAGCCTGAATGGACTAAGACACTGTCTTTTTCAAAGTTTCTCCTATCTGTATCTTTATATTTAAAGTGGATTATTTGTAGACAGTCCATAGTTGTGCCTTGCTTTTTTATCCAGATTGACAATCTATGGTTTTTGATCACTGTACTTAGACCAATTACATTTATTTTTATATCAATATGGCTGGATTTAGGTCTGCAACATTATATTAGTTTGTCCTTTCTGAGTTTTGTTTCTCTCTTCTCCCTTCCTTGCTTTCATTTTGATGATATAAATTTTTATCCATTGAATTTTTGCTATATCTTGTTCTATATATTTTATATATTTTTTTGGTAGTTGCCCTAAAGATAAAATTTTCACCTGTTTACATAAAGTTATTATTTTACTATTTCAAGAAAGTATATAAGTCTTACAAATATATCAGTATTTTCATTCTTTCTCCCTGACATTTATGTTATAGTGTCATATGTTTTGCATCTACTTTCAATATCTCACCAAACATGTTACCATTTTTGCTTTCAATAATTATGCATAGTTTAAAGGATTTAAGAGTGGGAAAATAGATTTATGTGTTTCTAATTTCTGTTGTTTGCCTTTACTTCAGAAGCTCCAAGTCCCTCTGGTATTATTTCCCTTCAATCTAAAGACATTATTTTAGTCTCTCCTTTAAATTATGTATTCTGGAAAACAATTTTCTGGGTTGTCTTTCACCTATCAATGTCTTTATTTTGTGATTATTTCTGTAGGAAATATATATGGGATATGAAATTCTGGCTGGACAATTCTTTTCTTTCAGCATTTAAAAATGCTCCACTGTCTTTTGTCTTCCATAGATTCTGTCAAGAAATCTGTGAAATTTGAACCATTGTTCCACTATATATAATTTGCCATATTTATGTAGTTGCTTTAAAGAGTTTTTTTTTCCTTTAATTTGGTAAAGGCTAATTATGATGTGTTTAGGCATAGTTTCCTCTAAGTTTCTCATGCTTAGGATTTACCGAGCTCCTTGAATTTTCAAGTTTATATTTTTCATGAGATTTGGGCAGGGTTTTTTTTTGAGTCATTCTTTCCTAAAAAACTTATTTCTGTACCTGTTTCTCTCTTTCTGTGATTCCAATGATTTGGATGTCTAATACTCTCACTTGGGCCTGTCCTTGGGGAAAAGCCACAAGAGTAAAACAGAAAATAAAAAGTAAGTTCACCCTCTATTGCTTGCTTCTCCAAGTTTTGCCTCCCCTCCATACTCTTTCTGCTTTGTTTACTTTTCATATTTTTTGGGTAGTTGTTTTTTTTTGTATTTTGTATAGAGTTTTGGTTGTAATAATTAGGAGAGATTACTTGTGATGGGTTTTCTCCTTCTCCCTGAGATAGAAGTCATAATTTTTCATATACATCAGAGAGTCCTTTGAAAAATATATTTTAGATTTTTTTCATTCTCTGACTTAAAATTCTTGAACTGTTTTTTTTTTCATTTGTCATATATGACCACATATTAAAAACAGGTCATTCTAGACTTTGACCATTTTGCCCATTCCACTGTTTTCCTCAATCACTGCACTACAATCACACTAACTACTATTTTTTAAATGAACTACAGCATGGCACTACTTTCTTTGTATCAAGGACTTTGCACTTATTTTACTTTTTGTATTAAATACTTTTTTCTTTTTTCTTTGAGGTTATTACATTTCATCGTTTGGCTCTCAATTCATATGTCTTTCTCAGACAGGATTTCTGATCACTCAGTCTGAAGTAACTTCTTTTCTTATCTCCACCTCCTCTCCAAAATATTCCTTATGCCATCATTCTTAGCATTCAAAACACACTGAATTTGTCTTTTTAATGTATTTATTATTTATATTGCTCTCCTTCTATAATATAAGCTATCTTGGTAATTTGCTGTCTTGTTCAACTAGCTGGGAATTAAATGTATCTTCCACACCAAATATAGGGCCTGACTCATTACAGGTGTTCATTAAATATATATGAGAGAGAAAGAGAGAAACATTTGCCTTGTTCAAGGTCATTGCACCTCCTGTCTGTAGAAGAGAAGGCCCTATTTTTCACATCAAATATGCAAGATTTGTTCTATGAATCCATAATGCTAATGGTAGTTATCCCTGGAGACATACGTAGGCCAAAGTTCAAGGCATTGTGATTTTAAAAGATTGTAATAGAGCCCAGGCATTTGAACTTCTCACACAAAATGATTAGGCTGCTGGTCATCATTTGACAGAATCATTCTAAGCACCACCCAATAACCTAGTTCAGTTCAGGATAGGGGGAGTTCTTCTGTATCACATACAATATTTTTTTCTTTTAATTTACTTCTAGACATGTACATACATTGTGTAAATGTTATAGGCTGAATTGTGTCTCTTCTAAATTCATGTGTTGAGGCCCTAACTCCAACTACCTTAGAATGTGACTACATTTGGAGATGGGGTCTAGCCTTTAAAGAGGTAATTAAGTTTAAATTAGGTTATTTAGGTAAGTTGTAATCCAATACGACTGATATAATTATATGAAGTAGGAATTTGGACACATAAAGAGGGATACCAGGGGTATGTGTGTACAGAGACACCTCCATTTAAAGAGACAGCAAGAGGGTAGCCATCCACAAGCCAAGGAGAGAGACCTCAAAGGAAACCAACTCTGCCAACGCCATGATCTTGTACTTCCAGAGTACAGAACTGTGAGAAATAGATTTTTGTTCTTATGCTATAGCAGCCATAGCAAATTAAAACAGATCTTAGTACTGAGAAGTGGGGTGCTGCCATAACAAATAAAAAATGTAGAAATGTCTTTGGAACTGGGTAAAACATAGAGGCTGGAAGAATTTTGAGGTGTATGTTAGAAAAAGCCTAGGTTGCTTTGGAGCAATTGTTGGTAGGAAAATAGACATTAAAAGTGATTCCGGTATGGTCTCAGAAGGAAATGAGGAACATGCTATGGAAAACTGAAGGAAAGGCAACCCTTGTTATAAAGTGGCAAAAAAAAAAAAAACTGGCTTAACTGTGTTCTAGCGTTTTGTGGAAGGCAGAAATTGTAAGTGACAAACTTTGCTATCGAGCTGAGGAGATTTCCATGCACAGCATCGAAGGCCCAGCCTGGTCTGTCCTTGCTGCGTGCAGTAAAAGGTGAAAGAAAGATAAACGGAAACAAGCGTTAAGCAGGAAGGAACGAGAACTTCGGGATCTTGAAAATTCTTAGCCCATCCCTACTGCGTAAAAAGTGAGAATTCATGTTCTGGAAAGAACATAAGAAGTGCAGCTGGAAAATCGCTTGATAAAAAGATCATGGGTGTGACTCACAGATCTAATCAGGAATCTCATCAAAAGGCAGGAATAGCGATGAGGTTACAGCAGCAAACATGCCGCCAGCTCGGTCTGAAGCGGGCAGATATGGGACAAAATAAAGGAAGACGGTCAGATTTGTGTGATTCCACAGGACAGGCTAATAGAGCTATCTGGCCTTAAACATGTGTTATCTTTCAAGAAAAGGGAAGGTTGACCTCAAAGGCGGGGCTGTTTTCTCTTGGGTTCAAGAGGTTGGGGTCACCTTCTCTAAGAGATATCTAGCTTCCAGAATTGTTAAAAAAATAAATTTATGTTTTTAAGCTACCCTGTCTGTGGCATTCTGTTATTCCATAATACTGGGTGCAAATTAATTAATATAAACAAATACAATAATGGATTTAATTGTGTCCTCAAAAAAGATAGGCCCAAATACTAATCCCTGGTTCCTGTGAATGTGACCTTATATGGAAATAGTATTTTTGTAATGCAATTAAAGTAAGGATGGGGATGAGGTAGTACTGTTTGGTCCTTCAGTCCAATGAGAGTACATTTGAAAGAGACAGAAAAGGAGAAGACACAGGGACACAGGGATGAAGGCCATGTGGAGACAGAGGCAGAGTTTGGAGAGTATGCTACCACAGCCAAGGAATGCCAGACACAACCCAAACCTGGAAGATTCAAGGAGGATTTATCCCTTACAGGCCCTACAGGGAGTATGGCCTTGCTGCACCTTCATTTTGGACCTCTGACCACCAGAACAAGAAGGAATAAATACCTGTTGTTTTAGGCCACCCTGTTTGAGATAATTTGTTATGAAAACCCTAGGAAACTAAAACTTATTATCTGAAGTTACACAACCATCTGGGCGAGTTCGAGTTTTGAATCCTAGTCTATTTGACCCTAAAGACCTTGTTCTCACCACTACATCATGGCTCATCTTCAGGATTAGCTTTTGTAATGCAGATTCAAATAGTGGACCTCTAGCTTTTCTGGAGTGACAAAATTTGAACATGAGATGTCATCTTTTCACCATGTTTACATATTCATTGATTTTTGTGTGTCATGCACAGTGCTGAAGAATGTGAGCACAACAAATGAAAAAAGACCTGGTTTATTCTCAAGGGGCTACCAGTCTGGTGGTGAGAACAGATCATAAATGAATATTCTGATAAACATGTAATTATCAATAATGATATCTATTATAAAGTAAAGGAATGCAACAGTAATACTGATAGAATACACGGGGCTATGGATAGCAAATTTAGACCTGAGCAGGATTTTTTTTTCTGTTGTCAAAAATTTTACATTCAAGTTTGAGTCCAAAATTAGACTTTGAACAGAAACTAGCTTGACCAAACGGTCTAAAAAATAGTCTGAAAACTTGAGATTGGTTTGTATAGAGAGAGTACTGGAGGCATAAGTTAGGAACCCCCTTTCCCAAAAATTTTATTAGGAACTAGAAAATGGCAAATCAAATAGTCCACCTTTAAAACATGTAGACATTTCCAACTGGGAGTTTAAATTGCACATGAGTGCAGCTTAATGATATTCAGGTGGACAGTGTTTCAGGGTGAAAATGTGATTTAAAGGAAATCAGAAACACACATCATCAGAGGCTCTGAGGTGCCCTTGGGATGCCTGCAGGGTAGGCTACTTCTTGCTGCTTTCAGATCTATCTTCCTCACAGTTGCCAGAGTGATCTTCCTAAAGTGGAAATGTCACCATGGTTTACCACTGATTAAAACTTTTAGTTGTTCACCCACATAGTACAATTCTTTTGCCTGACACAGAAGGACACTTGTAAGTTCGCTTCTGTTTTTCTCTCCAGCTACATCTCCTGCTTTGGTGATATAGCCGTATCATCATGTGCCTTCCAGCAAGCCAGGGTGTTCATAATTATATACACTATTCTGATTCAGACCTCCTTGCCTTTCTGTATCTTCTTCTGTATTTCTTGTGCTGTCTCCATCCCCAATGTTTCCCTCTATCATATTGTCTCACTGTTTTATAATTACTTTTAAGAATGTGTTTTCCCTACTCAGATTATAAGCTCCACAAGATTTGACTTTATATCCTACCACTTGCTTCCAATAAAAGTGGGGAAAGCAGTGGTAAGTGACTCTGAGATCTGGTCTTAAGAGTCCTGGAGGCTTATGTGCTCCAGTTAAGAGCCCCAGCTAACTGCCAGGCATGTATATGAGGCTCTCCTGGGTCATCCATTTGGAGTCAAGCTCCCAGATAACAGCAGCCACAAGAATGACCCCAGGAAAGTCTGGCTGAAAGATTTTCCTTCTGGACCCAGACTGAATTGCTGAGACATAGAACTGTGATAAATAGAAAAATGGGGGTTGTTTTAAGCCACTAAATTTTGTGGTAGTTTATTACACAGCAGTAGATAAACGGCACATGGCTCCAGCTAGTTTAAGAAAAGAGGGTTTATCAAAGGCACTAGGTAGTTCACAGAACCTCCAGGAAGGGCAAAGAAACAGTGTTAGATGCTACCCAGTCAAGAGAATGAAGCCAGTAATAACACAGTTGGTAACAAGGTCATTATGCTGGAAGACTAGGGTGGCGCAAACACCACCGTCATCACCACCTGCCACTTGCCACTGAGCACATTCAGGGCAGGATATGACGAGCTCTGCTCACAGCTGCCCCCTGACACTCTGTTGAGAAGAACACTCTTCTTTTTCATAGACAATGCTTCACTTTACTCTCTTCCTCATCAGCCTCTCTACAGAAGTTCTGTTTGGCTAAAGCTAGGTTACATTCAGACACCCTCACAGCAAAGGAGTCTGAGGAACATAGTGGTCTTGTTCTTGTAGTTTGTTTGGCAATATTCTCTCCCTAATAATGTGAAAAGCCATCAAAATGTGAAGAGGAGTTTGAAAAGACTTGGTCAGCCAAGAATGAAGGATGAAAAGGTAAAAAGGCAGTATTGCACAGTGGTGATGCTCAGAGTCTTTAGAACAGGCCTCCTGAGGCTTAATCCCAGCTCTTAACCCTTCAAGCCTACGTGACCTTGGATAAGTTATTCAATCTTTTTTATTCTAGTTTTTTTATCCATAAATTTAGGTTAATATTAATAATTACCTCTAGAGTTGTTGTAAAAATTAGACACACATATGCCCGTGCATGCACATACACACACATATATATATATATATAAAAACACACATACACACACACAAATACACACACAGGCACACACACATATATATACACACAAACATTCACACACATATGTGTGTGTATATATGTACATATATAATAAATTCTGTAGAGTGTTAACTATTAGTACTACTAATTATTATTATCAATAAATTCTTAAATTCCTTAGTTTTAAAAAATGAGAGAGGCACTAAAGGATAGTGATTCAATCATGACTGCAAACAGATCATCTAAGTTGAAACAGATCTGCCATGTAAGAGCTTTGTGAACAATTTTCTCCTCTGTAAAAGGTACCTTCCTTATAAGAAATCAAAAGAAGCATATATGGTATATACTCTTGTTATATGCCTAGACCATAAAAAGTAATCAATGCATGCAAGTACAGGATGGTTTTCTGGGTGGCTTTAGACTGACCCAATTCTCTCCCCCTTCCTAGCCTATAGTTCTTAAGAATAACTGTAGAAAGTGCTGGGAATACAATAGCCTGAGGTCAGGAGGAACTGCCTGAAATAGGCTGGGCCCTTTTCCTGCCCTGCCAGGGAATGTAACATCTTGAAATAGAGAAGAACATCCCAGGACAGCCTGGGCTGTTCCTCTCTTGTAGAAGCACGATGTCCTTCCAAGCTTTACCCAATGAGTCACATTGCCCCTGAGGTATATAACCCAAGGTGTGCTGCTTTTTGGAGTCTCTCAGCTGTGGTACAAGTTGGCCACATGCAGCCAAGACTCCATCTGCCCTGGGAAACTTTCTTGAGCCTTAAGAGTCCGGCTCATAATGGATCCTCAGCTTTTTTTGTTCCTAGCTGTCTATCTGTAACTGATAAACCAGCTTCATATAACTTGTGTATGAGTGTGTTCTGTTTCATCAAACTGAGATAAGTAGGTAACCAGAGCATGGTGAAACTCCCTCACACTAAATAGTAGTGTTTATTGTCATATACGCATGTAATTTTTTTTTAATTTATGTGGAGTACAAGTTCCCATTCCCCTAAGAAAGACATGTAATCACATGCTCCTTTTATTTTCTAAATTACATCATTTGGTCTTTACTCCAACTCTGTAAAGTAGGCAGTTCATGAAAATATAAACTCATTATACACATGAGAACAATGCAGCTCAGAAAGTTGAAGTAACTTCTGAAAGATTACACATAATGATAATGGTAAAGTTGAGATCAGAGAGTAGCTCTCCTGACTCTAAAGTTAATACACCATTGTACTCACCAGTCTGCCTAGAATAAACCTCTTCTTCCCAGAAAATTTAGAATATAATGTCCAATGCCTACATTTAACAATTACTGAATTATAATCTGATTTCACATTGTTTGGAACTCAAATTACATGTGATCCAATTCAATGAAGACATAGAACAAACCAGCTGAAGGACATTTATGTAACAGCAATCGAAAGCCAAGATGTTTAAGACCTCAAATAAATCTTACACCAGTGGTCTCAAACTTTATGGTGCATCAAAATCATCTGGATATATTTTTAAACACATTCTGGGGCATGTTCAAAATTCTCATTCAGGAGGCCTGGAGTGAAGTAAGGAAATGTTTATTTTTGTCAAGTTCCCAGATGACACTAATGTTGCTTTTTCTGGGACCACACTGTGAGAATCAGTCTTAGAAACATCTAGGCCATTCCAGTCATTTCAAAAGTAAGGTAATTGGTTGAGAAGTAAGACAAATAGTGAAAGATACCTGGGAAATAGACTCTGAAATAAAAATTTCTGTGTAGGGAACTTGTTGAGGAGTATTGTGGAAAACATCAACGTTGAAGAGGGGAAGGCAATGGATTTGGCAGAACAAGAGCTGCTATGACATCGCAACCAAGGTCTTACTTAACTTCACCTGAGGAGGATGCTGAAACTGCCTCGGGCCTTGAGGAGAGGGGCTGTGCTATTCATACCCGCTTCTTTCCCTCACATCAACCAGTCTTTGGCCACAGTCTCCTGGCATCTGGGAAAATGAGTGCCTGGATCCTAGAGGGAGACTGAAGATGAGGATGGAGGTAATAATACATCAGAGTTTCCATTACAGTCAGGAAACAGCTCTGATGTCCCCTTCCTTCAGGATACTAGGAAGAATACAGGAATCGGACCTGAGATGCTGAGCAGGTTGCCATGTTCCTCTTGAATTGAACTCTAAACACTGAAACTCTGAACATGGTCTGATGGAAAATATAATTAATTTTGGAGTTTTCTAGACTTGGGTTTGAATTCTTGCTCTACCATTTATAAGCCATGTGGTATCAGGTTACTCAGTGAACCTCCATGGCCTGTCTCCTAACTTACCAAGAATGGACAATAGTGGTGATATGCCTTTTTAAAAGGGAACAGGCCTGAATGAATGTTTAGTAAGGACATGTGCTATGCAAATGGTTTTATTAGTGCTTTAATCCATCATCTAGTGCTGTATCACAAACGATCATAGTTTTGGGGGTTCAGGAATCCAAGGGGAGGTTAGCTAAGTACTTCTGGCTCAGGAACTCTCAGGCAATTACAGTCAAGATGTTGGTCAGGTCTCCAGCTATTGGAAGGATTGACTGGATCTGGAAGATCCAAGCCCAAGATATGATAATAATTAATAGCTCTTTCATACGGCTGTTGGCAGGAGACCTTGGTTCTTGACATATTAGCCACTGTGCTATTTATGTGTTCCTATGAAGCGGTGACTGGATTTCCCCAGAGAGAAGAAAGCAAGAAATAAGCTGCAGTGTTTTGTATGCCCCAGCCTCAGAAGCCGTACCCCATCATTTCTGAAATATCTTATTGGTTACCTAGGTCTTCCCTCTTCAGTTGGGGAGGGAATTGCTGGGAGGGAAGAGTCACTGCAGCCATCTGGAGTGTTGGCTGTGAACAGTGCTCAATAAAGGTGTCCTTGAGTGGCCTGAGAACAGAGACATCTCATTCTGCCTGGGACTATTTTCCCTTCCCCAGATCATCTGTCTATTGACAGGAAGCAAGGAGTCTTAGAGCAAAGTATTCAAGCATCATTGACTAAGGAGAAACTAAATTGAAGGGAATCACTGGCAATAAAGAATTTAACAACACCTGTACTCACTAGTAATTGGGAGCTAAAGGATGGGCACACACGGGCACAGAGAGATGTAAAGGACATTGGTAACCGAGCAGGGGGGACGGCAGGAAGGGGTGAGAGGTAAGAACTTACCTATAGGATGTGATGAACACTTTTCGGGTGATGGGCACACTAAAAGCCCTGACTTAAGCATTATACAAGGTTATCCGTGTAACAAAAGCATTTGTACCCCCTTAATATCTCAAAATTAAAAAAAAAAGAATCCTGCCTCACAATGAACAGATAATTTGGATTGTTGAAGAGAGTATCAATTCATATTGAGACTGCTGTTTTGTTTGACTTTTAAATTAAAAAGGGAGACTTGTTTCCTTCCTCTATTTTTACGGCTTTGTGTCTTTGAATGAACCCAGGTCATATATATTTCTGGACACATTTACCAGCCGAAAAACTGTTTAAAAGAAGAGAGACCTCATAGAGGTTTAATTTTACTTGCTAGTAAGTTTACAAAAGACTTTTCTCCAACAAAAAGCTTAGATAACATCAATATTTAAAATCATCTCTTTTTGAATGTACTAGTTTATCTTTTGTTTTGGACCAAAGAGCAGCCTTTAATTTATGGCAAAGAGAAAGGCTGAGTTTTCACAAGAGACATAATTTCAGAAAAAGGATAAAACAGTGTATATATATAAAAAAATCTATTTACTTCATTAATCATTTTTATTAACAGTCTTCCTGTAGCAAAAGGAACAGCCTGTTATGTGGGAAAAGGCTAAACATCTAAATTTTGCTTTAATGGTGATAAAATATATTATTCATATTAACAACCCTCAGGTTATTTTTATGTGCATATAATGGTTGTGCTGATCTGCTTTCAGGACATAATAATCCAGATTTTCCACTCAGCAAGGCATCTTGTTAATTTAAATATACTGCATACGTTTGGAAATATAGATCAGCAGTGAATGCAATGTAAATTGCCAGGTACGGTACAGAAAACATAAGCCTAAATTAGAAGGGAGACTGAATACAAAGGTGACTGTAATGAACATGCCTACCTTCTGTGGCTGCAGCAGCAGGCAGAGCCTTGGATTCAAGGCAGAAGACCTGGGTCCTGATTATAGCCTGTCTTTTCAGGAATTGTGTGATGGTGATCTTGGGGAAAAACATTTAACCCTGCTGAGTCCCAGATTTCTCACGTCAAAGCAGTGGCATTATTTCTACTAAACCTGTCTATACTGGGTACTATCTATGAAGGTTAAACTCTTCTAGGGGAGATAAATATATGAACACTTTTTATTCACAAAATAAGTAATTTATTCACAATTTCTTCATTGAAATCTGGTAAGTGTTAATTTTCTAGGATCTGAGGATCTAAGGGCACAGTAGTGAACAAGGAAATATATATGTAGTAGATAGTGTGGTATATATAGTGCGATGGAGAAGTTACAGAAGTAATCCAGATTATTGGAACAAAATGTGATGAATGCTATGACTGGGGGATTATGGGATCAATGAAAACACAAATAGGGTTCAGGGGGATCAGAACATGTTTAAGAGAACTAGGGAAAGGCCCAAGATGTTCCCCCAAAGAGCAGGGTAAGTCAGCTGTGGCACATAGCTGCCATGGCAATTCTGCCTGCTCTACCAAACAAAATCTTGTCCGACTAGGGAAAATTATTTTATCCAAACACCTGGATGTGAATAACTTCCCAGAAATAAATGATGATAAACTGACCCAAAAGAATATATTAAAGTAGTATCTTTGGGCACACAAGAATGAAGATCATTGAGACAGACCATGAAACCATAATTCATCAAGAAAGGCACAGACACGTAAATTATGAGAAGTCTAAGAAAAAGTAGAGCTCCTTTATGAATGGCTAAAGAAAGGATTAGAGCAAATGTGCCAGGTACCTTCCATTTGTATAATAATCTATAGAATACATTGCTATCCATCCCCTCCTTGAATCTTTAACAATAGAATTGAGAGCTTGTACTTCCATTATCATTTGTTAAATGAGGATTCCAAGCCTTCCTGAAATGAAACATTTGCAGAAGACACACAATTCACAAGTTCTCAAGCAGACAATTGAACTCACTCTTAAAACTTCATATTTTGCAAATATTTTACCTTTTCAACAGGTTCAGCTTAGAGTTTCATTTTGTAACAAGATAAAACTGGGGATAATATCAATCTTAAACACACTGACCCTCTGTCCTATCCAACGTTGTTAACTTCCAGAAAGTACTTCTTTCCTATAATAACTACTCTTCCAATGGAGAAAGCTTTGCTAATAAGCGTGCAAGTTGATGTGATACCCTAACAATGAAAATTATGACAAATATGCCTTTCATGTGCATGATTTACAAAGCTTCTTCAGTGTGATATGACATTTGATTATTAAAATTATGGAGATATTATAATTTCCATTTTATAGTTGAGAAAATTTGAGGCCTAAAGAAATTAAATGGTCTGTTTTAAGATATTGGGACCATATTTTGAATATATATCTATGGGCTTCGGTATTCTATATTCAAAATATGGTCCTAATATAAAAGTTTTAGTTAAACTTTATTGTTTATCTTGACTATAATTGTCATAATTACATTTAAGTAGTTAATGTGAGACAATGGAATATAAAAGATGTATACAATCAAAAAGTTTTTCATTGAAATTTTAACACTGTAACACACTAGTTGGGTGATTGTGGGCTGTCATTTCTTTCTGAACCTCAGTTTACTCATTAAATGGTGAAAATAATACCAAATTCAAGATCTATTTAAGGATTAAGCCATATAAAATATATAAAGTGTGTAATATAGAGCCTGAATGTACGTATGCAACCAATGGTAACTATTGTTATTTTTCACAATGAACATTTATCCTCTTATTTGATTTTTATCTCTACCTTGCCAGGTATACCTGGGGGAGAACATTATCATGAAGTAGTTAAGCATCTGACTTTGAAGCTAAATAGACCTCACTCTATTCCAGTTCTACTGTTTATTATCTAGATGGGCTTGAACTCCATTTTACATCTGTAAAATGGGATTGGCTATAATTTCTTACTCATATAATTAGTTTGATTATTTAATAAGGCAAAGCAGGCAAACTACAAGGTGTCCTACATAGATTTAAATGCTCAGTAAATGTTTGATGATATGCTAATCTTGTTTACCATTTGAAAGAATTGTGGTGGGTTGAATGAGATTAGATGAAATATCTTAGGTCTTGGAATTGTCCAGCTTTGAGTAGAGCCTAGATTTGAAAGTTCTTCTGTTCCCATACATCAGGAAGATGGCAGAATAGGCTATTTCAGCACCAATTTCTTACTCATCAAATTTTTTTAAATATTGGATAAGGCAACATCAATTTAAACAACTATTTATGCACAAAAATACCTTCACAAGAACAACAGCAACAAAAATCCAGGTGGGAGATGATCACCCCTTAGTAGAGAACAGAATTATGGGAAAAAAATATTGAAGAGAGTAGGAAGGATATTTTTACATTATTCATGTTATCCCTTCCCAAATCCTGAGCAGTACAGTACGGAAAAAGATAACCTCTCTGTGGGGAAGGAGAGCAAAGTGAGCACCAGACCTCCCTGCAAACCTTAGTATCAGGCTAACCCCAATGAACCCCAGCACCAGGTCAGCCCCACAGCCCCAGGCTCCAGGACAGCCTCTGTGGACCCAAGACCCAGGTCATCCCCATGAAATCAGGCTCCACACCAGTCCCAATGCCAGGCTGGCCCCCATAGAATCAGGCTTCAGGACTGCCCCTAAAGATCCAGGATCCATACCTTCTCCTAAAGATCCAAGCATCAAGCCCACACCCAGCATCAGGTCAGCCCCCATGACTCAGGCTCAAGGAATGTCTCAGCACTAGGTTAATTCCTGTGGAGCCAGGTTGCAGGCCAAACCCTGTGGATACAGACTCCCAACCAACCCTCGCATACCTAGGTTTCAGGTCTACCCACAAGTACCCAGTTATCAAGGTGACCCAAGTGTACTTGAGCTCTAGGCCAGCCTCTGAAAACCCAGGATCCAGGCCTGCACCCACAGAACCAATGACAAGTCCTGTCCACACAGACCCAAGCTTCAGGATGACCCCAGTTAACAGACTCTGGACCCACCTCACAGACACAGGCACCAGGAGCCAGGCCTTCTGCCTACTGACCCAGGCAACAGGACAAGCCTTCTGAGGACTCCAGCAGCAGGCATGCCTGCATACCCCAACAGATAGCCCATTTGGACTCTCTGCATAGACTAACTGGTGACAGTCTTTCCCTGCCAATGCCAATCTGTAAAGACTGGAAGAGGTGCCTACTTCTTCAAATGCACAGGCACAAATGCAAGGCCACAAGGATTAGGAATTTAAAAAATGACATTACCAAAGTAAGAAAATAAAGCATGGGTAGCCAACCCTAAAGAAATGGATATATACTAACTGCCAGACAAAGAATTCAAAATGATCATCTTGAAGGAGCTCAGTGAGCCACAAGTAAAAACAGATAGACAACTAAGTAATATCACAAAAACAATGCATGAACAAAATTAGAAGTTCAACAAGAAGATAGAAACCATAAAAAAGAACAAAACAGAAATTCTAGAGCTGAAGAACACAGTGACTGGACCAAACAATTTCATAGAGAGCTTCAACAGCAGACTCAATGAAGCAGAAGAAAGAATCAGCATGTTTTCAATCAAGTCTTTTGAAATTACCCAGTTAGAAGAAGAAAAACAACAACAACAAATAATAATAATAAAAAGGAGTTAAGAAAGCCTATGTGACTTATAGGACATCATTAAGAAAACTAATTTGTGCATATGGGAGTCCTAGAATGAACAGTGAAAGAGAAAGGGGAGGAAAGCTTATTTAAGAAATAATGCTAATATTCACCAGGGGTCAAGCAGGTGGGAGGGGGGTGGAGGGGATGGGAAAACTGACACCTAATGGGTGTGGAGCTCACTGTTTGGGGGATGTCCATGATTGTAGCTCTGACTTGGGCAGTGCATAGCAATATATGTAACCAAAGTGTTTGTACCCCCATAATATTCTGAAAAAAAAAAAAACAGAAATAATGATAGAAAACTTCCCAAGTCTGAAGAGAAAAATGAACAACCACATCCATGAAGCCAAAAACACCCATAAACATAAGAGTATAAAGAGATCTTCACTGAAACACATTATAATAAAACTCTTAAAAGTAAAAGACAGAGAATTTTGAAATTGGCAAGAGAAAAGTAACTCCTCATTACACAAGGAAACATCCCTAAGAGTATTAGCAAATTTCTTAGTAGAAACCTTGCAGACCAGGAGAAAGTGGAATGATATATTTGAAGTTTGAAAGAACAACAACAAAAAAAACCATGCCAACCAAGAATACTACCTCTAGCAAAGCTGGTCTTCATAAATAGAGAGGTAAAGAAATTCCAAGACAAACAAAAGCTATGGGAGTTCATTACCATGACATCTATCTTACAGGAAATTCTAAAGAAAGTTCTTCAAGTTGAAACAAAGGGATGCTAACCAACAAAAAACATAAAATTATAAAACTGACTATAAATGTGAAAGTATACTCAAATTTAAAATTCTCTAATAGTGTAATGTTGGTTCACAAATCACTCTTAATTATAGCATAAAGTTTGAAAGACAAAACTACTGAAAATAACTATAGCTACAATAAATTGTTAATGAATATACAATATATAAAAGATGTAAGTTATGACATTAATAATATAAAATGTAGGGGGGAAGAAGTGAAAGAATAGAGTTATTGTATAAAGTTGAAGTTATTATCAACTGAATATAGACAGGTATAAATATAAGATGTTTTATTTAAGTCTCATGATGACCACAAAGAAAAATCCTGTAGTAGATACACAAAGGATAAAAAGAAAGGAATCAAAGCATATCATTACAAAAACTTTTCAAATCACAAAAGCAAACAGTAAGAGAGGAAGAAAGAAACAATAAATCAGTGCAAAAACAGTAAAAATGACAATAATCAGTCATTATTTATCTATAATTAATTTAAATTTAAATGGATTAAATTTTCCAAGAAAAGATATATTGTGTATTAATGAATTATAAAAAAATAAAACCCAAGTATATACTACTTACAACAGACATATTTAGATTTAAGGACACACATAGGCTGGAGGTGAAGGGATGAAAAAAGACATTCCATGCCAATGGTGACTATAAAAAAGTAGAGTCAGCCAGACTTATATCAGACAAAATACACTTTCAGTCAATCACCATCACAAGCAACCCACAGCATAATTATATAATGATAATATAGTTAATTCATCAAGAGGCTATAACAATTGTAAATATATAAGCACTCAATGTTGAAGCATCTAATAATATAAAGCAAATATTAATAGAACTAAAGAGATAGCAATGAAATAGATAAGAGAAATAGATAGCAATAAAATAATATTAGGAGATTTCTATAACTCACTGTAAAGAATGGATAGATTATTCAAACAGAAAATCAATAAGACGTCAACAGCCTAGAAGAACACTATAGAGCAAATGGATCTAACAGACATACAGAACATTCTGTTCAACAACAGCAGAATATACATTTTTCCTAAGGACACACAAAACATTCTCCAGGATAGATCATATATTAAAATACAAAACAATTCTTTAAAAAACCAAGATTGAACTCATATAAAATAACTTGTGTGACCACAATGGTATGAAATTAAAAATTAATAATAGAAGGAAAAGTGGAAAATTCACAAACATGTGCTAATTAAACAACCCATTCCTGGACAAGCAATGGGTTAAAGAAGAAAATATCTTGAGATAAATGAAAATAAGAATACAACATTCCGAATCAACGGGATGCAGCAATAAATTCCTAAAAGGAAAGTTACTAACAATACATGCATACATTAAAAAAAAAATCTCAAACAATCTCCCTTCACCACTTAAGGAAATAGAAAAAGCAGAACAAACTAAGCCCCAAGATAACAAAAGGAAGAAAATAATAAAGACCATACCAAAATAAATGACATAGAGAGTAGAATAACAATAGAAAAGTTCAATGAAACCAACAGTTGGTTTATTGTGAAGATAAACAAAATTGACAAATATTTAGCTAGACTAAGGAAAAAAAGAGAGAAACCTCCAATAAATAACACAATAAATGAAAGAGGAACATAAAATCTGGCACCACAGAAACACCAAGGATCATAAGACACTACTTGGAACAATTACCCACCAACAAATTGGACAACCTAGAAGCTATGGAGAACTTCCTAGAAGCACGTGACCTATCCAGATGAAGTCAGGAAGAAATATAAAATATGAGCAGACCAATAATGACTAATGAGACTGGATCAGAAATTTTAAAAAACCTCCCAGGAAAGAAAAGCCCCCAACCTGATGGCTCGCTTGGAGAATTTTACCAAACACTTAGGAACTTACACCAAATCTTCACAAAATCTACCAAAGAACTGAAGAAGTGGGAACACTTCCAATCTCATTTCATAAGGCCAACAATACTCTGATACCAAAGCCAGCTGAGGACAAAACAAGGAAAGAGAATTAATTGCAGGCCAATATCCCAAAGAACATAGAAGTGAAAGTTCTCAACAAAATACTAACAAATTGAATTTTCCAGCACATTGAAAGCACCATACACCACTATCAAGTGAGGGGAAAAAAAAAAAAAAAAAGAAGTAAAGGGCATCCAAACTGGAAAGAAAGAAATAAAATTGGTTTTGCTTGTGGAACGTTATCTTTATATAAGAATCCTTAAAGAAATGAAAGGAAACAAAAACCTTTAGAAATAATAAACTAGTTCTGTAAGTTAGAGTATACAAAATCATCACAAAAAACATGTTGTGTTTCTATACGCTAACAACAAACTATCCAAAAAAAAATTAAGAAAACAATCCCATTTATAATTGCATCAAAACATCATAAAATATTTAGGAATACAGTTAACCAATGAGGTGAAAGATCTGTACACTAAAATCTATGAAGAAAGCACAAAAAGTGGAAATATGTCTCCTAATCATGGATTTAAAAAATTAATATTTTTAAATGTCCATACTACACAAAGTGATCTACAGAGTCAATGTGATCCCTGTCAAAGTCTCAAAAACTTCTTTTTACAGAAATAGAGAAATAATCCTATAGTTTTCATAGAACCACAAAACACTCTTAATATCCAAAGCAATTTTGAGCAAGAAGAACAAAGTCGGAGGCATGACACTCCTAATTTCCAAATTTATTACAAATCTATAGTGGTACTGCAATAAAATCAGGCATATAGACCAATGAAATATAATAGAGACACCAGAAATAAATTCATATAACTGTAGTCAATTGATCTTCAGTGAAAGTGCCAATAACACACAATAAAGAAAGAACAGTCTCTTCTATAAATGGCATTGGGACACACACATGTAGCGAAATTAAATTGGACTTTTATCTCACAACATATACAAAAATCAACACAAAATGGATTAAAGACTTAAATGTAAGTCCTGAATCTGTAAAGCTACTAGAAGAAAACTTAGCAAAAACACTTCTTGACATTGTTTTGGGCAATGATTTCTTGGACATTACCCCCAAAACACAGGCGAATAAAGAAAAAATAGACAACTATGATAGCACCAAACTAAAAACTTCTGTGCAGCAAAGGAAACAATCAACAAAGTGAAGAGACAGCATACAGAATGGAAGAAATATTTGCAACCCTTGTATTAGGTTATTAAGTATGAAATGTCCAATTTACTTAAGTACTAAGTTTGACAGTTGATATCTCTGACATTTCACTTTGACACCTCCTGTTGTTTTTTTTTTTTTATTACTGTGCAGGTGCATCCTCAGTCTTTCAAATGCATGTTTTGGCTTGTGATTGTCTTTCAATATTTTTTTTTTAGAGCAATGTTTGTGAAACCATGGATAAGTAAAAAATTCATGTTATTTTTGACTATGAGTTCTGTCGTGGAACCAATGCAGCGCAGACAGCTCAAAATATCAATGAAGTGTTTGGGAAGGATGTGGTTAATAAATGCACAATACCCTGATTGTTTGAGAAGTTCCATTCTCTGATTTTAATCTTGAAAATGAGCCACGTGGGCGACCTGAGACCAAGGTGGAGAATGATGAGCTGAAAGCTACAGTGGAAGTGAATCCATCTCAATCTATGTGTGAATTAGCAGCAAGGTTTGACATTACTATCCAACAATATTGGACCATTTGAAACAAATGGGAAGGTAAAGAAGCTGAATAGATGGGTACCACGTGAATTAAATGAGCATCAGAAGAGAAATCGTCTTGAAGCTTGCCTTTCTTTGCTGTTACAACATAAAAGCTAACCATTTCTACACCATATTGTTACATGTGATGAAAAATGGATTCTTTTTGACAATTGCAAGCATTTGGCACAATGGTTGGATAAAGATGAAGTGCTGAAACACAGTCCAAAACCAAATATTCATCAAAAAAAGCTAATAGTGTCTGTTTGGTGGTCCGGGGCTGGTATGATCCACTACAGCTTCATGAAACCTGGTCAATCGATTACAGTGAATGTCTGTTGCAACCAATTGGATGAAATGATGAGGATGCTCTGTGATTAAACAGCCGAGATTGGTCAATAGAGACAGGCCAATCCTCTTGCAAGACCACATGTCACAAAAAATGACACTGCTGAAACTACAGAAGCTGGACTTAGAAACTCTCTGTCATCCATCATATCCACCAGATCTTGCACCAACTGACTACCACTTTTTCCAGGCTTTGGACCATTTCTAGCAAGGAGAAATATCCAATTCTCAACAAGCTGTGGAAAATGCCTTTCGTGATTTCATCGCCACTCGCTCTCCAGGTTTCTTTGCTGCTGGCATAAACAAGCTACCATTAAGATGGTAAAACTGTGTTGATAGTTTAGGCACATACTTTGATTAATTGTACTGCTTCTTGTTTGAGATATAATAAACTACACTTTTGATTCAAAATTGGACATTTCATATTTAATGACCTAATATTATATCTGATAAGGATATAATTTCCAAAATATATAAGGGACTCAACTCAATAGCAAGAAAAATAACCCAATTAAAAAAAGAGCAAAGGACATTTCTCAAAAGAAGACATACAAATGGTCAATGGGTTTATGAAAAAATGTTCAAAGTCACTGTCACTAATCATCAGAAAAATGCAAATTAAAACCACATTAAGATATCACCTCACACCTGTTAGGATAGCTATCATCAAAACAAAACCCAAAAAAACAAGTGTTGGCAAGAATGTAGAAAAACTGGAATTTTTGTCCACAGTTGGTGAGAATGCAAATTGTCACAGCCATAAGGGAAGTCAGTAAAAAGGTACCTCAAAAAATTAAAAATGTAACCACTTCATGATCTAGTGATCCCTCTACTGGGCATACATCCAAAGGAAATGAAATCAGTACCTTGCAGAAATATTTATACTTCCATGTTCATTGCTGCATTATTTACAATAGTTAAATATGGAATCAACCTAGGTGTCTATGGACAGATGAATAGATAAATATAATGTGGTCTATATACACAATGACATTATTTAGGCCTTAAAAAGAAGGAAATCCTGATCATTTGTGACAACATGAATGAGTCTAGGGAACATTGTATGAAGTAAAATAAACTAGGCATAGAAAGATGAATACTGTATGATATCACCTATATTTGGAATCTTAAAAAAAAACACTCATAGAAGCAGACAGTAGAAGGTTGACTACCAGGGGCTGGGGGATGGGGCAAATTGGGAGCTATTGGTCAGAAGGTACAATATTTTAGTTCAGCAGGATGAATAAGTTCCAGAGATCTAATGTACAGCATGGTGACTATAGTTAATAATACTGTATTGTATATATGACAGTAGCTAAGAGAGTAGATTTTAAAATGTTCTCACCACCAAAATATAGGTAATTACATGAGGTATGTTAATTAGCTTGATTATGGTCATCATTTTGCAATATATCATAATATCGAAACATCATGTTGTACCACATAAATATCTACATGTTTTATTTGTCAATTATGCCTCAATAAAGCTGGAGAAAAAAGTAAGTGGCTCTATTGACCCAAGACTTTTCTCATTAAGCAATTCAGTCATCCTTTCCAAATGTCCTAGCCTCATCCTAAGAGTGTTCTATAGATGGATTACCATACTGCACAGAAACACTCTAAAAGAAAGTTTATTTTCTACCTACAAGCTTTTGTGAGTACCTGTTGGGTGTCAAGCACTGTGATTGGAGCTTTGCATCCAGAAGAGAGTAAGACGAAGTGTTTATGTTTAAGGAGCTCTTGGTCCACCAGTGGGAGAAACAGGAGAACAAACAAGCCATGCCATGTGTTCTTTTAAGTCATATAAATTGCTGTTTTTCTGTCAAAAACCCCTGACTATCAGTAATTTCAATGTTTCAATCTAATACATGAGGTATATACTAGGGTCTATGGAGCAGATCATTATAAATTATGACTAGCATTATTGTTCTTCTGACACATATTTATAGAAAATAATATAGGGAACCACAGAAGTGGGTTTGAGTTAATCAAATGTGAAGAAAGCAAGAGTTGTTGAGCTGAATTCTATCCTAACTTCCTAATGTAGTTGCAAAGTTATTCATCACCAATAGGCTTACTCAGCCAGCTTCCTTGGACACATAAAGAAACAAGAGAAGAAAAACATAAGTGTGTGTGTCAGGAGGAGGGAGGTGAGGGCTGAGGTTACTGCAGTAGTGAGCTCATGAATGTGGAAATTCCTTCTGATGTTGCTCCCAGGGAGAGCTGCATGTCTATTGATTAATTTGCTTTCTATAAAAAAGCTATGTTTGAAAACCACTTGAGGATTCAAAGGAAATGCAAATGAATGGTTAGAATAATCTCAGTGCCAAGGAAAGAAAATAGGTGAAAAGGGGTATTATTCTATTTTGTGGGTGTTGATATGAATGCCAGGTGCCTCTGCATCCTGATAGCCTACCGCCTTAAGGATTTGTTAATAGCTTTAATACAATTTATTTTCACATCAATATAATATAAGGAAGTTTTATTCATTAAATGTTACTCAAATACCATAATCCACAGGGACACAATGCATATGCCTATGTCTGAGCATGTATCATAGAGATTTAGCTATTTAGACAGAAAAAAAATGTTTGTTTTCTATCTAGGGAAAGTTTGGCAGGAAGCCGTTATGTGTGGACTTTAGCCGTTAACAGTAATAAAGGAACAGTAACCAACAGTCAGCAGACACCCGCTACGTGGTATCAGGTGCTGTGCTGGGAGATGCATCTCACATGGTAACTCATGTCAATTCTCCACAGCAAGTGTGATAAGTATTTTTCAGATAATACAGTTTAGGTTTTATCCGTATTTCAATCTCATGGCATAGTGTTGATCCCTTTGTAGTCGCTATTAAATGTGAGTTGAGTGAATAAGTGAATTAGTGGGGGAATAAAGAATGAATGAAAGCTTAATTTTTGGTGGATCAGATGTCAACAGAGCCCAGAAGGAAAACTTGTTAAAATTTTCGTTACTTGTCTTTGTGCGTTTGGGCTTGTATAACAACACCATAGACTGGGTGGCTTATAAACAGCAGACAGCTATTTCTCATCATCCTGGAGACTGGGAGGTCCAAGAGGTGCCAGCAGATTTGACGTCTAGCGAAGATCAGCTTCCTGGTTCCTGAGCGGCTGTCTTCTCATTGTGTCCTGACATTGTGGAAGCGGCAAGGGCCTCTCTGATAAAGGCACTAACTCCATTTATAAGGACTTTGCCCACAAGACCTAATCACTTCCCAAAAGCCCCACCTCCCAAAACCATCACATTGGTGATTAGGTTTCAACATATAAATTTTTTTTTTGGGGGGTGCACACGGTCAATAGAAATACTATTTTAGAAGAAAAGGAGTCATAAAGGATTGAACTAAAGCAGTATCAGTGATGTTATACAATATCATTTGCATTTTTCGTTGATTTATGATTTTCAAAGAAAGTTTATTCACATCATCTCTTTGGATCCCCTTAATAAAGTTGTGAGCCTAACATTTACTTTTCCTCATGAAAATGAGACACAAAAATGTTGCATGACTTTTCTAACATCATGAAGCTAGTTTTTAATTACCTAGTTCATAGTAGTAGTCTAATAATGCCCATTAAATGGAATCTCTGTGTCAAAATAAAGTTTCAAAGCCTTCTCTGTATGTCAAATTTGTTTCTGTTTATTTATGAGATTTTTTATTAGATCACAAAGATAGCATGTAACCATCCAGGAAATGTGAAAAGCTAAGAAAAAGATTTTAAGCTTGAATGGCTGGGGGTAGGAGAAGTGATTGGACAAAATTATCTTTTTTTGTAAGTGATAAACATGAAAATAGTAGTATTTTAGGAAGAGAAGATTTATGGGTCCAATCTGAAGCAGACTGAGTTTGAGTCACTGATGGGCTATCCAAGTGAAGATGCTTAAGAGGAAGACAGAAATGCAGCCCATGAGACCAGGAAAAAAAAAATTGATGGTAATCACCACAGTGGCAAAGTGAGGAGTTCTGAAAAAATTACATGAGATTTCTAAGTGAGAATGTATAGAAATAGAAATTTGATAATTTTATTGGATTTGTTGCTGGTTACTATTATCTCTTATTTATACTCATAACATTAATGTTGGTAAAAAATTGAAACTCAGGGTGCCACACAGTTACATCCTTGTGTGTGTGCATGTGGGTTTGTGTGTGTGTATGTAACATCAGAAAGAACACTGTATTCAGTTTGATAAATGACATTTTATGGTATCAGTGGTTTGTATTATATCTGAATTGGTTTCCCCCAAGAAGTTAAAATGCTGGTTCACAAAAACCTAGAGATATAAGGCTGCCCACTCAATTTCCTTCCAAGCTTTAAAAGTTGTCTCCTTTAGCAGTAAAGTATGCCTCAGACATCCACAGATAACAATGATAATCTGCAGTAAGTTTTTCAGGAAAATTCTCAACAAAAGCTCATAAAGTAATAGACAACACAGAGGATTTACAATTGCCAGGCCCTTGTTCTGTTAAGTCTATGACCCTAATTTGCTCCTGGGTCGATTTAGATGGAATTGCTCTTTTTCATTACCCACATTGTCCTTTTAAACAACTCTAAATTCTGGGTGAAAAAGTACTGCTACAAGAAATACATTAAATGAGTGAATGGTCTCCTCACAATGAAGTGGTGGATGATTACTTAAAGGAGTGTATTTTAACATTTTTTGTAAGGCACATCTAGTGGTGATAAAATGACCTATGTGTCCATCAATGGATGAATGGATTTAAAAAATGTGGTATATATCTATATACACAATGGAACACTATTCAGCCTTAAAAAGGAAATTCTGTCATTAGTGACAACATAGATGATGAACCCAGAAGACATTATGTTAAGTGAAATAAGCCAAGCACAGAGACACTAATACTCTATGATCTCATACATATGTGGAATCTGTAAAAGTCAAACTCATAAAAGCATAGAGTAGAATGGTGATTGTCAGAGGCCGGGGAGGGACAGCCTCTGGTGGACAGAGAAAGGGGACGCATTGGTACAGGTGTACAAAGTTTCAGATCAATAGGAGAAATAAGTTCTGATGATCTATTGCACAGCATGGTAACTATAGATAACAATATACAATAGTGTATTGTATATTTCAAAATAGCTGAAAGAGAGGATTTTTAATGTTCGCACCACAAAGAAATGATAAATATTTGAGGTGAGGGATATGCTAATTATCCTAATTTGATCATTCCACAATGTTTACATGTATCAAAACATCACATTGTACCCCATAAATATACACAACTATTATTTGTCAATTAAAAATAAAACAAAACAAAACTTTTAAAAAAGAATGTATTTAAAGTTTGTCTACTTCTAGAAGTCATTTGCTCTGCTGGTGGGTTGGCTGCTCACGCATGCCAGTGTTCTGGAAACCATCTGATTTTCTTCTCTTAGCTGGAAGCTGACTTTACCAAGAGGAAAGGTAGGAAGGGTGGGCAGGAGTGACCCAGTCTCCCATTGGCAACTATAGAGAATGAAATTAGAGAGTAAATGACAAAACATGGCTCCTTAAAAAAAGTGAGAATTATTCCACAGGTGCATTATTTCCCAAACTGGTATACTATAGAACCTTGGTTCTACAAGACATATCCTTCCAACAATAGTTCTTCCTTTTGGCTAAGCCTGAAAATACTGATTATTTCACTTTCTTTTGAGCTCTTCAAGGCATATTAGGCTTTTACATTTGCAGAAACATCCTACTATAGCAAAACCTATTTTATTTTGTATAATCCAGCATTTAAAAATTTTTTTGACTATGGAATTTATTTCTGCTTTACCATTTGTTAGCATATGGCAAGTCTGGTGTGTACTAGACCATACTTTCAGAAACATGACTAAGGTCTAGGATGTGAGCCTTGTCAGGGTAGATAACATGTATTATTCCTCTTTGCATCTCCAGATTTTAGTACAATACCTTGTAGAATATATACGTTTTAAACAAATTAAAACAATCAGTAAGTAATGACTTTTGCAAATTTACTAATTGTGTTTTAAATATAGTTTATTTAATTGAAAGGGTGAGTAACTTAGCTTTTAATGGAAGCTTTGCTTAATAAGAGGCTCCAAAATTTTTGCGAATTTGACAATCAACCCCAGCAATGAAAGAAGTCAGAATAGTCAGCCTGGAACATTTTCTCATGAAGATAGTTGGAGGAGTAAGATAAAGATGAATTGAGGGTGGGGGACAGAGGGTTAAAAAAAACCACGGTTAATGAGTACAAAGTGCAGTAGCTCATGGCAGCCGAATAAATCATGATTTGGAATTAATTCAGAAGTGCTTTGCCCTCAATGTGTGGTTTTCTAGGTGAGCCCACATATTTAAAAAAATATTTTTAGCAATTGTCAACACTCACCAATGGACATCTTTCAAAAACATTAAACTCCTTGACACAGCAGTGGTACCTGTTTATCTAATGTGAGCACAACAAGTTCTTTGTTGAAAAACTTAACCTGAGTGAATTCTTCTTCAGTTTAAAGAGTCATTTATGGTATAATGGATGTAAGGGTTGTAAGGCAACAAGGAGAAGATAATGTACTATTTGAATGCTAATATGCCCAATGCCATTTATGTTTATGTTTTCTCTTGAAGGATCCTGGGTACCTGAGCTTTGAAAAATAAAGGAAAGGTACTGGATGCAATGAATTTCACAGTAGCCAAGAACACAATTAAGGTAGCATTGTTACTTTTCATTATCAACTGCATCCGCACAACAATATATTTTAGCCCAAAGTGATTCCAGTGCAATTTTTCATATACGTGGCCCCTGACATTCACACTGCTGCTGGTTGATACTGTGTTTCAGTAGGCTTTTCTGCATCCATCCATCACCATCCCCCTTTCTTCCATGTTCTATTAACTTTTTTCCAGGATGAGTTTATTTTAAATATGTATGACATTAAGAAATATGTGCAGGAAGTATCTTAAGGGAATTAACATTTATTGAGTATGTTATGTATCTTAGGTGCTTTATTTAAAGTGTCTCATTTAATCCTCAGAAAACTCTCATGACGAGTTTAAAAAGAGGATTAATACCTAGCATGAGATCAAATAGCAAGTCCATGGTTGCACTAGGATTGACCATAGCTCTGCCTAATTCTTGAATGGACATATACTACTTTGTGTGCAGAGCATATTTTCCTTTGAGCAAACAGTCCCTCCTCTGTACTTGGCAATAACATCGATTCAGAGAGGTGCAGGTGAAGCTGATCCCAATTCCTCAGATCCAGAGGAAATGTTTCAGTCTCCTGGTAAATTTGTATGTTCAAGGTGAGGCACCTCTCTGGACCTGGTAAATCAGAGTCTTCTCCTGAACAATTAGAGAAAAAAATGCCCTTTGTTCCCTCTGGAACTAAAAGTACTAAATTTAAGATGGGCTTGGAGCTGAGTAAGGCTTTCTTGCCGTTATTCATAAATAACTGCCTGAAAATGAGGCAAAATCAATGAAGACAAGAAAAGAAGAGAAAGATGGCGCCTTCATGTCAATGTCTCTATACATGAATATCATTGTGCCTGAAACCGACTTTAACCTTTAAACTTCCTAGTTATATAAGCCAACATTTTCCTTTTTTTAAAAAAAACAATTTGAGCTGCATTTCCTTCGATTGGATGTAAAGTATTCTGACTAGTACAGATTGCTAATGTCTCTTCTATAAATTTCAACATGTTGGGCAACTAATCTATTTTCAAAAGCATTAGTAGAGTCCTACAATGCATAATGAGTCACAGAGGCACCATGGACACTCAGAGGTGATGAATAGCATGATCCCTGATGTTTAAAAACTTACCAACTAATTTTTGAAAGAGAAACAAATATGAAGGTAGATATCAATGATACAAGGCAGACTGTAGTTAAATTCTGTACTAGCAATTCAAAATGCCATGGGAATCATAGGAAAAATCATTCTACTTGGCCATTGCATATTTTAAAGAATGTTTTATAAAAGAATTAAGATTTTTTCTGGACTTTGTAGAGTGAATGACTCAAATAGACAGAAATCAGAAGTGATATTTCTGTCTGACGAGGCAGTGTGAATAAAGGCACGTAGGCTTGACAGTGCAGAGCATGTTAAGAAAATTTTTGATGGGTCGGTGTGAATGAAATCTAGGATGTTATGTGGGTTGTCTTAGGAGCTTGGGAAAAATAGTTGTTTTTTCCATATACTGTGAATAGCTGAGAATACGAAGTCAAGAAATTTGACCTTTATTCAAATACATTGATTTAGATAAATGCATACAAATAAGAATGTAGGGCTGAAAGATAAAGTTTGGATGAACGTATGATTACTTTATAATTTTGTACAAGTTATGGTTGGGGATGATGTTGTTTCCTCACCCTGAGATTTTCTTCGTGTTGAATAGAGCCCCATTAGTATAGCTCTCCCAGCTTCTCTCTGCCCCTAAACTCCTTCAAAGTGGAGATGGGGTTACATGTGATTAGTAATTTGAGAAGAATAACTGGCTATACTCAACTAAATCCCTCTTTTCTTCTTTTTGGAAGTGAGATAGCCTCAGAGGAAGGACTTCTCTGACTCTTTATGTCTCAGCCCTTACCTGGGTAGGTGTCTTACCTACAGATGCATGTGTCATCCATTGTTAGCTATGGCTGGGAAGGTTGAATCCAGATAATTCTGGGCTTTACTGAGTGTAGGCTGACTTGTTTACAGATATGTCCACCATAAGTCTTTAATCCATCTAGGTTTTATTAGTATCAAAGATGCTATTTTTTCATCTATTGTCCATTTCTTTGTTATATTTCTTAGCATTTTCATAATCTAGGCAGGGAAGAGAGGTTCTGTTCATTGAGCTATCTACAGATCCCTACATTGGGTGAGTGGGAGTGACTGATTGTGTTAGTGTATGTTAGTGATATTCAGACTTTGGTCTTCAGTGGATGAGCCATGCATTTTTATCTGAGTGATTTGTAGAGGCGTGTGTTAGACTAGGCAGGTTGTATGTTGTCTTTTTTGTTTGTTTGTTTGTTTTTTCAGAGATGGGGACTCAATATGTTGCCCAGGCCAGCCTCAAACTCCTGGGCTCAAATGATCCCCCCATCTCAGCCTCCCTAGTGGCTGAGACCACTGTGACTACAGGCATATGCCACGGTACCTGGCTTGGTTGTCTTTGTACTACTGAACCTTAGCCAAGAGGCTTTAGCAGGCCATAGGCTATTTTAACCTTGGTGGATTACAAGGTTAAATGACTGCAGCTGTAGGTGACTTTGTCCAGAGAAGACAGTTTCCTTAGAGGCAGACCAGAACATGGGCATGCTGAGGACTCAATAAGATGCACGTGCTTCTTGATTACTCTCAGAAGACACAGCCACCCTAGCAAATAAATGTTGGCCACTCTGGCCTCAGTAAAATGTAGCTGACTTGGATGAGATGACATCATTTTACTGCAGCTTGGCTTTGAACTACATTTGGCTTACATGGGCAGCCAGTGGAGTTCTCAACAAGGGTAGAAGTTTATCAACAGCAAAATCATCTGCAAGCTTGACAGGGGCCTTATAGTCAAAGCATACTATACAGGAAAAGCTTTCCTTAGGCAACATAGAAAAGAAACACAGAAACTTGATTCAACCATAGGGATAGGAATCTTTCTAAATACAGGCCTTGCAGTTTTAAACTCAGCCAGCAAATTCTGAGTATATAACAATGCACTAATGAAGTGAAAGCTTAATGTGTCCAGGCCAGGACTAGGTAAGCAGTGAATGACAATTCCATTAAAACTGAAAATGCCTGGGCTCATTAAAGTGGCACATAATATAATTACAAAGAGCTTGCACTCATTTTAGTGCTGAGGGGCCAGAAACCTATCACTTGAAAGAGAAAATGGAATTAAAAGTTGTATGCATATGTGGACCCTACCCAAGTGAAGCCTTGTCTTGAGAAATGATTGATAAATAGAGCCAAAATTAGCCACCAATTGAGGATTTATGTCAACTGAATTGAAGTGTATTTGCTGTGGATTTTGGATAACTGGTAGAAATTGGCAATACTCCAGTAAGGACAAAAGCAAGAAAACTTTCTTTTTTTCTTCTCCCCAGACCGTCCCATCTACTATCCCTTATTCAGATACCACTGAGGCTCTCTTGTAGTCTTTGTCAATGCTAAACATAAGTTCTGGGATCATGATTTTCTCTGGATAGCTGTTTTAATAGTTGGGAATTGACTTCTAAATTCAGTGGGTATAGATCCAATACTTTGATACTCACTGGTGTCCATTTCACTCTTAGGGCTTATTAAAAAATGATGCTCCCGAGAGCTAGGTGTTATATTAATATAGTCACTGGAAAACCATGCCAGGGAGAAAGAGCTCAAGTGGTAGTTGCTAAAAGGGCATTGACAACCCCTCTAGAAGCTGAGAAGAATAAGAAGTTAAAGATAATTAATTTTTAGACTTTACCTTTAAGTTGTAACTCAAGACAATTTGATTTTGGATTTTAATACCTTCAGATTTTAACAGTTTTGGACTTAAAGTACAATGGAAAATAATCTTTGAACTTTAATTTCTCCTTGAGAATTTTGTAATTAGCAGCAGTTTATATTTAAATTTTGGATATGTCTATTTTTGGTATTTTATCATCTGAGTATCATTATGCATTTTATTGTAGACTGTTATTTTTTATGTTATTTTATGCAGAACTGTTAATATATTGGACAATGCTACTAGATTTAAGTTGAGATTGGAAATAGAATAAGGAATGACTTTTTAGTAACATATAAAGTGGCAGTGGGATTCATGTAGTTAATGTCCTGTCTGGCATATTTCAGAGCCTTCTGGGGACGAAATGTAAACCACAGAGCAGGAATTCTAAAGAGGGATTGCCAAGGAGCAGTAGATGTCATTCTTATAGTAATTGTCCACTGATAAAAATCCATACCCAGCCGGAAGTCCAGCAACTCAGACCTTCTAAGTGTTGAAGGGAATGTTTTGCCCATTAGCTCCATCTTTGTCATTCCTTTGTTTTATTTCTCAATTCTGTGGAACTTGGGAAGAAAGGATAAGTGACATTTATAGTGCAGCCTCAGAAGCCAACATTATTGATCAGATCATAGTAACTTTCAGAATGAATTTTAAGAATGCTAGAATCAAAGAATATTCTTTAAAATTGACAGAAAAATATTTTTAAGTATAAGATGTCACTTAACCAAGTGATTAGAAAATGGAGAAATCTGTTACATTTAGTATTTTTAAACTGAATTTGAACAATGATGTTTAGGAAGTACACTATAGAAGGTGACCCGAGCTTCAGGCACTGTGACTCCTTTTGCCAGCCTTCTGACTTGGGACCATTCAGTTGATCTGCTGGAGTGTTATCCATAAAATAGGAATAACAGTATGTGACTGGACTGAGATCAGAGAACTGGGTCCGATGGTCTTTTTAGGTATGTTCAATCTAACAACTTGCAGTTTAATTATGCATATATTATATCCACTAGTATCTGTGGTAGCACTGTCCAAAAGAATATCAAATTTAAAGCTTTCTAAAAGCCACGTTAAATAAGTAAAAGGAACCAGATAAAATTAATTTAATATTATATATTATTTGACTGAATATATTCAAAACATATCCTTTTCAATATGCACTGAATATAAAAAGTATAATAATATTTTACATTAATATTTTTAAAATTTTCTTTAATATATAGCATGCATTTTATGTCTCCAGCACATCTCAGTTCATACTAGACACACTTTGGGTCTTCAATGGCCATATGTGGTTACTGGCTTCTATATTAGCACAGATACAGAGGAATAAAAGCATCTGTCTAGAGAAATCAGCACTATTTGGAGCAACAAAGTTAACACTCTAGAATTGTTGCCATGCTTTACAATCCCCATAGTCAATAATAATATGGCCAAATCTTAGAACACTCATGAAAGTTTAGATCTGGGAGAAACTTGAGAAGTTGTCTTATCTAAACCTTTTTATTTTAGTTGCAGGAACTGTGCTCAAGAGAAGATATGTGACCCACCAAGGCTACACAGGGAATTGACAGCAGGGCTGAAACCAAAAGCAGGGCCTCTGCTTTCCAGTTGTGGGTGCACAATGCAAAATGGCACTTGGATGCTTCCCTTTGACTTGCTTCTGAGTGACAAGGAAGGGGAGGAGCACCTATGGTGTTTCCACTGTGCCCTGCTGCCTTATGTGCATTCACGTTTCTTAGCATTTTATGCTTGCTTTAATGAAAAATCACTTTAAAAATTAAAAATCCTTGATTTTTCCCTAAAATGTGTTATTCTACAATGTATATTTTATAGCAGAGGGAGCCTCGCTTCATCTTTCTGTAAGGCAAACATGATAAATACCGCACTTGTGTAATTGAATAGAAACGCCTTTTCTGTTTCCAGGTTTGAAAATCTTCTGCTTGCCAACGTCAGTGCTCCATTACCATCAACCTTTGCATTTCATTTATCCTGCAGACTAGGTTTGCAAAGAATTGTGGGATCTCTCTTTATTTTAAACTAGGCTTTTCACTTACTGCATTATGTTCCACTGAGCCAGGTTTTAAGATGTGGAAATTAAAACTCAATGAGGGAAAGTCATAAACACTGTCTTTTATCTTCCAAAATTATAGTGACATGTGGCATGACAGAAATCACCAACACTGACAGAAAGTGATAAGATGGATTATGGGGTAATGTCTGGTGGAATAGAAAGAGCGTTAATGGTGGGTTACATGAAGATAATGAACGGCGCTCCAGTAGGAACGCGCAGGAGCTCTGAGGGATAATGCAAATAGGTTTCCTTAGCAGGGCAAAGTGGGAGATGAAATCCTCAAATGACCAGGAGCCTCCTCCCAGCAACACTGTAGTCTTAATGTGTGACCTGAGGCAAGTCACTTACCCACAGGGCACCCATTTTCTAGGCTTCAAAATTATGCTTATAATCCATATTCAGCCAGATAATGTTTACAGACAGCTTTGAGGCACTTGGACGGAAGGCCCCACTTACATGTAAAGTAGTGTTATTATTCAATCCCTCCTCTTCTAACTATTCTGTAGCAGGTGTATTAAAGGACAGCAAATGAGGAAGGAGAAAAGGAAAATTGGCTCCCTAAGTGGTGGAAATCTGACTATCCCAAATTGGCTCATTCTGAAAGAGGAGCATAGCTCTGCTGCCTTTCACCATTTCCAAACAGACTTCACTTTGGATGAGCAAACAAGTAGAGTAAGACCAGTCCATACTTTTTACCAATCATGAGGAGAAAAAATATCTGAGATAAAAATAAACCCACTAAAATTCTGAGCATAATCCCCCTAAAAACTGTTTCAACTACATGCATTTGGCTTCCATGGGTCTGTAGCACCATAAAAATTTAGAAGATAGCTGTTTCATGACTTTAATCTTGACTTATAAGGTATTCATTAATGTACGTTTATGCATGCATGCAACTAAATTATCATTAATGTTATTGTCATCTGTTAATTGAACAGTGGTAGGTTCAGTGACTCCTTCCCCAATTTTAAATCCTATTGATTCATAATGACATCAAGCTTTTAGCAGAAGTGTCTGAAATAAATCACAAGTCTTGTTGGCTACACTTTAAAAATATCTGAGAATGAAGAGGAAGAGATGAATGGGGTGAATAAACACCACCACTGGTATTTTAGGACATGGATTATGCTCACAGTTTTTCCAGAAAACTTTGCCAGATAGGGCCCAAAGAGTTTGAGGCAGTGCCATATTAAATTCCTTCATTTCTCAAGTAAGAGATTTCCACCTAGCATCTCTAAGATCCATTCCAGGTCTTACATTCTGCAACTACTTACTTTCTTAGCATCTTCATTGTTGTTGCTGTTAATCTATATCCTTCACTTATCCGTTTCTGCATCTTTGCCTATTAGCTCCTGCAATCCTTGCAATAATCGTATGAGGTAGGTGTTACTCCCTCTGTTATGGCAGATGTGGATATAAAGCAAGGTGATGTTCTGTTACCTGGTAAAGGTCACACTAGATTAGTGGCAGAGGGAAATGTTTTAACTAGTTCTAAGTGATTCCTAAGCATAAAATTTTCCCACTACACTGTACTACTGCTTAAAAGCAGTATTGCCCCTCAGATTTCTCTCACTGTGCATACCTCACCTTGCCACTTTCATGAACTGTTTTGAAACAATGAAACATATGCACATAACATTTGGTAGAATGAAAATTACTTCTTAGGGTGGCTTTCTAAAAAGATCTTGGCCTGCCTGAATAATTACTGCTGAAATTAATGTCATCCTGCTAACCCCTAAAAGTGCCTGACATTCCTTCTTTGTGACTAATTATTTTACAGACGGTGCTTTAATTGCAGGATGTAGGAGGTACTTTCTATAAATGCTTAACATTACAAGGGGACATGATCTGCAGTCTTCAGATCATTAAACTTGCTACCAGAAATAAGCACGCTTTGGGGACCAATGGCATTTGTCAAAGGAAGCCCATGTGTTCTGTGGAGGGCATGAGGCCAGGCCCAGGAAAGGCAGCCCAATAATCATCCTATGCTGAGTGCCTTTAATTATTTACTAGAAGGAAGATATGGGCAATCGAGGCCTTCTCTAGAGACGTGGCTGTTCAAAGAACAGGATACACAAAATCACTGAGTGAACTGAAATCGATGTCTAAAATAAATTCCCCAGGACAATTTTCAGGTAGTTTGCAGCTATCACAAAATAGAAGCTGAGGAAGGTATCTGAAGCCGGCCTGAGTAGGAATTACAGTGTGGTTGTTTATCACTTGCCTACTGCCTGTCTCTCCCACACTAACATAAGCTCTGTGAGGGCAAGGTCTTCCTCTCCACCTTGTCCCCAGCTGTACTCTGTTGCTAAGGTGAAGTCTGGCTCATGTTATGTTATTAAATTAATGAATGAAGGTCATTAGGTGGGAAGACACAAGCTCTTGGGTTTAGACCAAGACCCAAAACTTCCTTGGTAGGTGATCACAGCCAGTTTTTATGACCTCAGTGACAACATTGACATTCAATGACAACACTGACATTTTCAGAATGACATCTGTGGACCCCAGCAACCAAACAACAGGAGTAATGATTAAAATGCACATTGTGATGTTCTACACTAGATTGACAGATTCAGCATATCTGGAGATGGGCTCTTGATATCTCACCTATGGATTCTTGGGCAGACTACAGCTTCAGAACCAACCACCGAACTCAATGGCCTCATTCATTTGTTCATGAATCCATTTTCTCAGTGAACACATTTTCATTCACTTATTTAATCCATATTTACTGAAACCGACCATGTGCCTGGCACACCTCTGAGTGCCAGAATGTCCAGTCTGTAAAAAAAAAAAAAAAAAAAAAGGCCCTGCTCACATGGAACTTACAATTTTACTGAGAAGACAGACAGACATACACACACACACACATACACACATACACACACAAATAGAATAAGTAAATATCCTGTACTGTGGGTGCTGACATGCTTTGAAGAAAAGAAAAGTTGGGAAATCTGGATAAAGAGAGATAATGGTCTCTGGATGCTCTTGGGTATAAGGCGGTCTCTTTGATGAGATGACATTTGAGCAGAAGGAATTACCTATGAGGATATATAACCAAATGTTACAGGTAGAGACAATGGAAAGTACAGAGGCCCAGAGAGGAGCAGACTGGGCATGTTTGAGGAGCACAGCAATCGAATGAGGGGAGAGAGAAGGGAGGTGGCGGGGCTGGTGAGGTTGGCAAGGGCGGGTCATGAAGGGCCAGAGTGAGGGCTTGGATTTGTCTTTGAACGAGAAAGTGTGGGAGGCAGAAATCTGAGAACACCAAGGTAACAAAATACCCACTCGTGCTGTACACAGCCCTCACAATCCCTCCGCTTGAATGTGAGTGTGAACTCTGACTATGATGGATAGTCACAGCTGTGAATAGGTAACGTTATACCGCACAGAAGATTTTAAAAAGGAAGGTTATCCTCAGTGGGCCTGACCAGATCAGTGAACTCATAAAAGGGACAAGCTCTAAGCTCTTCAAGAGATTTGAAGCAAGAAAACTTTTCCTGATGGCCTGCAAGGGGGTGGAAGCTGCCATGAGATGTAAGGAAGTGAATTCTGCCAGCAACTTGTATGAGTTTGGAAGAGGACCCCAGCCCTCTGTTAGAACCCCAGACCTGGCCCAGCTTGATTGCAGCCTGAGAGTCTTCTCACCTAGAGACCCCAGCTGGGCTGTTCCTGTACAGAATGATGAGTAAATAAATGGATGTCGTTTTAAGCTACTGAGTTTGAAGTAACTTGTTATGCAGTAAAAGAAAATTAATACAGAAGGTAACCACAGAAGGGATGTGCTTAGCATAGAGGTGTGGCATGGTATGCCTTTGTTTTAGAAGATAGTTCAGGTTACCTTGAGGTGCAAGATGGGAGCAGGGCAACCAGTGGGAGGCCATTGCAATAGTCCAGGAAGAGATGAGGATGGCTTTGAGTAATGGTAGAAAGTGTGAGAAGTAGTTAGATTATTTTAGATATTAGAGACAATTTGATTTGCTGATTATTGATGTGGGTATAAGAAAAAAAAGCATGACAGAGGATACTGGCTGGGGCCATTAGAGGAAAGGAGGTTTGTGCTGATGTCCAAGAATAGGAGACTGCAGGACAGGGAGTGTGTGGATGAGGAGGAGAAATCAACTGTTTATTTTGAGACATATTAAGATTAAGATGCTCATCCAAATAAAGATGGCAAATAGGCCATTGGATATAAGAATTTAGACTTCAGGAGAGACACTGGAGCTGGATATATTAATTTATGAGTCTTCAGCATATAGCTTGCATCTAATGACATGGAACGGAAATCACTGAGTGTTTGAATTGACATAGAGGAGGGGTAAGATATTGTATTTGATCCCTCAGGCACTAGGCACTCCCTCCAACCTAGACATAACTGATGTATCTCCCTGTTCCTTTGACATTCTGGTAAATCTGTCTCAAATCTCCTAAGCAGATTAGAAAGCATTCCAAAGAGGTTGGGGGGATGCTGGGAAAACAATGCATCACACATTCAAGGAAAGGGGCAGTTTAATGAGACAAAGGTGTTAAACACTGCACATGGTTTAATTAGATCGATTGAGAGATTGCCTTAATATTTAAAAAATGGGAGGCTATGGAGATCAGTTTCATGGCTATGATGTAGGCAGAAGTTGAAGAGCAGTAGAGGAAAAAGAGAAAGGAAGATGAGGACTTACATGCAACATTGCTGCTAGCTTTCCAAACTTTTGATATGAGGGAAAAAGTAGGGAGGGTTGGTACCTATGGAAGGATGTGGAGATTAGGTAATGCATCCACCTGGCTAAGAAAAAGTACACAAGCCAATAAGTGAGAAATCTCTGCCCATAGCCCCTCTTTTCCTGCCCAGTTCCCATTCTAAACTTACCTCAATGTTCACTATTTTGTTCCTTTTGTATCCTCACAAAGTTTCTTTATACGTATATAAGTAAATCAAAATAGAGTTATCTTTTCACTTTTATAAGATGATAGCACAAGTTATCATCTTATTTATATAATTGGTCTCCTTGCTTTTCCTTGCTTTTTTTCACTTCCCAATATATCTTGCAAATACAGTTGACCATTGAAAACTGCAGGGGTTAGGGACCCCGAAGCACACCCATGAAGTCAAAAATCTACATGTAAATTTTTACTCCTCAAAAGCTTAACCAGTAATAGACTACTGTTGATCAGAAGCCTCACCAATAACAAATAGTTGCTTAACACATATTTTGTATGCTAGTATTACATACTGTATTTTTACAATAAAATAAGCTAGTGAAAAGAAAACATTATTAAGAAAGCCATAAGGAAGAGAAAATATATTTACTATTAATTAAGTAAATAAAGGTCTTCATCCTTGTCGTGTTCATGTTAAGTATGCTGAGGAGAAGAAGGAAGAAGAAGAGTAGGTCTTGCTGTCTCAGGGGTGGTAGAGGCAGAAAAAAACTTGCATGTATGTGGTGTCACACAGTTCAAACCTGTTTTGTTCAAGGGTCAACTGTATTTGTAATTTCAAACCTTAAAGATCTTCCTTGTTTTTTTTCACAGCCTCATGCTATATCATTGTACCATCAATTATTTAACCAGTCCTCAATGAGCAGACTCTCAACTTGCTCCTGGTCTTCTATTGCCAACAGGGCCTCAATGGACAGCCTTGTTCATGCATCATTTCACAAAATTTCATGTGCACAATTAATCCCTAAAGTGAATTCCTAGACCAAGATTGTGTTGTTTTCATAGTTAATGTTGTTGATGGATTGTTTGTTTGTCTCTTTGGCCATTTCAAAAATGGAATTGAGTTGAGCAAGTTAATTACAAAAGGAAAGTAACTAGCAGACAGTGAGCATATGGAGATATTCTCAGATACAGAACTTAAAGGGATAATAAGGAATCAGCTTCTCCCCAAGGAGGATATGGTAGGAAGGCTGAAGGGATGGCCCCAGTAGGATGAAGTAATCCCTCCACTTCCATGCAAGAGGTCAGCAGAGTTCTCATCCAACACTTTCTCCTCCCTCTGTGGATGTTGAGGTTAGGTCACTTGTTAAAAATGAGGGGGTTGTTGCTCAGATGAGAAGGTTGAACAAAGTGAAAAAATGTTAAACTAGACACTGTGGAGAAATTGAAGAAGATGAGGGAAATACTAGAGAATTTCTGAGCAATGATGTGGGACCAGTTGATATAGGAAAGTGTTGGTGGTGCTGCCTACATAAAGAACACCATCACAAATTCAAGGCTTAAAAATGTAAGAAGACAATGGTCGATTGGTATAAAATAAGCTGCAGAAAACAGAACTTCAGCTCAACACTTGCTTTTCTGTTAACTGGAGGAAGCTTGGCACTGTGTAAAGAACAGACACCTGCAGTTCCATTCTGGCCCTACTACTTATAATGCAAGAGATTTCGGTGAAATCCATCAATCTCCATGGTTTCAGTTTCTTTACCTGCAAATTGGAGTGTTCTTTGTGTACATTTCTAGTATATATAGAAGTATATATAGTATTATAGGTCAAGGGTCCGCCTTCTTTTAGGGAATGAATACAATATATATATGCTTTTAGAAATGTAACATTCTCTACGTGCATTGTCATCATCAGCTCAGAGTGGTTAATTCTTCTCTGAAGTTATACAACGTGTTTGAAGAACTTGTAAATAGTTTCTTCTCCTGAAAGTACAATTATTTCTGATGATACCACAAGTTATGATTATCATAACAGGGTTTGGAAATAAACATGTATTTATATTTTATGTATGACTAGGTAGGTAGATAAATAGATAGATGTGTTTTGTCATATTTTAAACAGAATCCAATTTATAGAAATAAGAGTACTCAGCTAAGTTATTGCTATGATAGAATTATTTTTTTTTTTTACTTTTAAAGCAAATACTTGACATCCACTAATCTATCATGCTTTATTACTTTTCTCATACTCATTTTGGAATAGGACATTGATAGGACTATAATGGATAAACTATGTTCTACCTACATCAGTGCTAGGTAGGGTAACCAACCTGTCTCTGGGACTTTCCTGGTTTTGCACTAAAAGTCCCACATGCCAGGAAACTCCACAGTTTCCAGCAAACTGGTACAGTTTGTCACCTTCTTGCAAGTTATCTTCAATATAATCTCATTAAATAAATGAATATCTGATGAGAGCACACCATGTGCTGGTCACTGTGGAGGCTGTAGACATGAATGAGTCATAAGTGGGACAGAGAAAGCTGTTTAGTCAAAGAGCACAGGCTCCTGAGTCACACAGCTCAGAGTTTATCATTCCAGTTCTAACATTTACTGTCAGTCCTTGGGCTCTGGTAAATTTGTGAATTTCTCTGAGCGTCATTTTCCTGTATGCAATATGGTGATGATAACAATACTTTAAAAGTCTCATTATGACAATTAAATGATACTATTATGCTCATTTGCATATATACCTTCAGCACCTGATCTCAAAATTAGCTGATGTTCCATACATCCGACCTCAACATTAGTTGATCCAATGGAATTAGTGAAACAGCAGAAGAATGAGCACAGAACAATTGAATTATTTCTGGGTGAGTTAGGGGAGTTTGAGGGCACTGAGAAAAAAAGACATTGCAGAGGTGACTTTCCCCCTTTGGCCAGCTCTACTTACTAGCATAGTATAATCGATGAATAGTTACAGTCTGCTTTCTAGTTTCCATTAGGATGGGGTTAGATAAAATAAATGAAGGTACCGTAAGGGAGAAATGTCTTCCCAAAGGGCCACATGGAAGGAACAGGAAGAAGAGGAAGCTACGAGAAGGAAGCCTGTGTTCCAACAGGTTTTCCGTTTAAGAACAGCAAAATATGTCGGGGGGTGTGTGTGTGTGTTTGCACGTATGTGCACGCACATGTGTGTTTCCAGGCAATTCAATGACTTCTTATAACCTTACATTAAGTGCTCCAAGTATTTAGGGGAGTGGGGTTGGGGAACGCTGATTTTCCCAGAAGTTCTGAGTTGGGACTGCGGCAATTGAAATGAGGTACTACCAAGGCAGGCTCAGCTCTTGAGGTAAGATGTAGTTGACACTAGAGATAGGGAAGTTACTTGTGCACATTGAGAAGACAATTTCAGAAGGTTAGGTTTTATAAGCAACACAGAAGAGGTAATTACACAAATCCCAAGGAAGATTGAGAGTTGCTTTGATGTTTGTGAAGACTATGCATTTTCCCACGGTGCTAAATACATCCAGCCAAGCTCTGTAGAAGCAAAAAGTTATGTACTGTCCATAAAGCAGAAGGCTAAAGACTTCTGATGGCCACTCCAGTACAGAACATTTAAAGTATCAGAACTGTCTACTTTTTTATAAAAAATAAGAGAATATCAGTAATAGATTTTAATTGGTCCCCCAAATGAATTATAATGGAAAACAATATAAATGCTAAGTAAAAATCAATGTTTTGAAAGCCTGACAAAGAAAATCTCCAGACATTTCCAAGACAGAGGTCATTTTGGCTTTGTTTTATTTATTGTGGGGAATGTACTTACTCACTGAGTATAACAATATAGCTAAACACCAACCACATGCCAGGTGCTGGTAGAAACTGGGGATACAGGGATGAAAAAGATACAACCCAGTCCCCAGGAAGAGAAAAACATATTATGAAAGATAAGCACAGATATATGAAATGAATGACAAAATATTCTAGATAATGCAGTCGAAATCTATGAAAGGTAGAGACAGGGCACAGAGATGAGAGCAGGGAAATTAGCCGGGAAAAGTATTTATTAAAAAAATGTAACTTTGGAAAAAAGTATAAATATTTTCCAGGCAGAACTGCTGGGTATAATAACAATAAAAAATAATGTCTTCAAAAATGAATATTTATACAAATTTTATACAATATTTATATAATTTTTAATATTTTTATATAATACAATGTGTACAGATAATATAATGTGTGTAATTTTTTCCAGCACTTGCTGTGGTTTAGCCACTATGCTAAATGCTTTGTGTTTTCTAGGCTCTGTCAGTAACAGGGAAGAAAACAGGGATGTTAGAGAGATTGGGTATTTCAGGAACTGTCAGTAATTCACACTGAAGGGCATAGGGTATATGTATGCATTGTGTGAGGTGCTGGTGTAGTGATAGACGAGCCTGCAGAAGGAGACAACAGACAGTTCCTGAAATGCATTACATTTCTTGAATAGTGAATAGGAGTTTGGAGTTTTCAAATAGGAGTCCTATCACTGTCCGGAAATATCAACTGCCTAAACATCTCATGATCAGCTACCAGAAGGATCTAGGACTTGCTCACTGTGCCAAGGCCATGTGTTAGGCACATTGTTTTTTGTTTGTCACGTGGTGGAGGAAGATCAGAGTTGGAAGATGATTTGCATTATATAGTGTATATTTGTATGACCCCTAACACTTTTTCCCTCAAAGCATGTTAAGTTATAAATATGATGGAAAATGATAAATAAAGTAATTTTAATGCAGAAATCAAAGCCCAGCCTAACTATGACATTTACATCATCCTCAGCATTCAACAACTCCCATTGCCTTGTTCATGCATTTCAAGCTTCCAGCCTGAAATTCAAGAGTTCCCACAACCCGTCCTCATTCCAATCTTTACAGTGGATTTTCTCTGACTAAATTGCCTCTGATGAACCATGATGTTTTCCTCCTTCAGAGTATACACACATGTGTCACCAGGATTCTGCCAGTGGTTTGGGGAATTTCTAGCTGTGTGGTTTTGAGTAAATCACAGAGCCACTTTGAGATTTACCTTCCCCTGCTGAAAAATGAAGAGAACATCCCCTGCTCCACTTGCCTCACAAAAGCATCCTTCTGTCACTCACCTTACTAATATTTATTGACCATTTCTTATGAGTCAAGCACTGTTCTAGGCACTGAAGATACAGCAGTGAACAAAGAACACCAAGGGTTCCACCTTGATGGAATCTATAAGTTAGTGGGTAGGGACAGAAAATTAAAAATTGAAAATGAATTAGAAACACCTTAGAAGGTGATAAGTACTATAAGGAAAAATTTGGTGAATTATGGAAAGAGATCAGAGAGTGACAAGGAGTGGTCATAGTGTCAAATTGATGTCACAAAAGTAAATTACAATTGGTACATGAATGCTATAACAGAAACTGCTACACGTGTTGAGGGAGTGATCAAATGTGCCAACACTACGCTAAGCACTTAGGTGTATTATTTCACTTAACTGTCCTAACAAACCCAGGCAGGCTTTACTGCTATTATCACCATTTTATAAATGAGAAAATAAAGATGCAGGAAAGGATGACATCATAATAGATGTTAAAGGTACACTGCTTATGCTAGTTGAAGATGAACAGTTAATCATACCCTCCAAAACCCACACGTACAGCTCCTGACATGCACACATACACAAACACAAACTACACAAACAAGTGAATATGCACCCCCAGTGTCCCAATAACCAGTTTAGAATATGCTTGATAACACCCGATCTCATCTGGAAATTGCTCTTTGTTCCAATGCTTTTCAGCTGGGAAATTCTGATTAGAGTATAACATGGTTTAAAATAGCACAGGGAAGAAGATGGGAGGAAGCCAGAACTGTAGGCTTGCTCTTTTCTGACCTTGGTTATGCCTGTGACATGCCCAATAGAGCAGGGGTCAAAGTAGAAAGGTTGGGATCTGGCCTGATCATTCTGGTCCATTCTAGCTCAAGCCATCTGTGGCTCTGTGGTTCCTTTTCCCCTGTGGGAACTAAACTCTGTGGACAGGGCAGGAGAAAAAAATCAGAATAGTTGAGAAGAAAAGAGTGTGTGAAAGAATGCATTGTATTAAGTTATAACATTAATTTTCAAAAATGGTGGTATTCAGAATCCTGAAGGTGAGATTTGTTGGAACCACTGAAGGCCTATAGTAGCTTTATCTAATTCACATTATGCCTGGAGACCTTTCTTGCAATGTGAAATGACACTTAGAAAAGGACATTGCCTGGAGAAGTTTGGCTAGTCACCAGAGAGATCTGCAAATGATGAGGATAATTTGGAAATGTCATCAATTTCCAGGGAATAGTTATCAGCTCTGTAGACCACAAAAGTCAGTAGCACACCTGAAAGTGAATGGGCTTCAGAGGAATAACTCATGCTGATCCCCTACACAAGAAGATTATATGTAAACCAGAGTACGAATTTGCTAAATTAGTAATTATATTGAAAAATATAATGTATCAAGTGGATTATGCAATCAGGTTTTCTGGTCAATGCATTTGTTTTCTGTTAACAAATCTATTCCAGAAATAAAATTATAATCAGAGCAGAGCAGAGCAGAGCCAATTAGCTGGATCAAAACAGCGGATGTTATTGAGATGTGATGGTTTACTATGCTCATTCCTACCACATGGACTGACTTGCTGCCATAGAGGAACTATTTATTTTCATAACATATGATAGTCTCTCTCCTGGACAGTGTTGAAAACAAATGGGAACATTTGTCTCAGTGGCTTCTCCTTCTATAAGATTTCATTGATATAATCAATATTACCTCTCAGTCTGAGAATGCTGTGTGTGTTATATGAGGGTTAACGTAACTTCATTATTTACAAATCATACTGCCTTTTAGAAATGTACATTTTAGAACTAAATGCAGACTTTGGCAGATATGCTAAATACACAGACAATAATAACAGCAAATATAGTGCTTCCTATATGTTAGATATAGTATAATTTCTTTACATTTACTTTCTTTTAATTCTTATAATAACTTGAGCATTAGTCGCTATCTTGGTCCCTTTTGCATATGAGGAAACTAATGCTGCCAGAGCAGTGAATCGCTCAGGTCTCCCACCCCTTTAAATACAGAAGCTACCTTTGAACCCATGCCGGCTTGCTCTGAATCTCAATAGACCAATCCTATTTTCTCTATGGCTGGTGTCATGCTGTGTTTTTTGGTGTTGCTGTAATAATAGGACAAGAAAAATAAAGCAGTGGCTCATTTTTTAAGTTAAAACTCAGGAATCAATACTGGAATCATTTGTTTCACTAATACATACTATTTTTTCTTTTTATTTCAGAATATTATGGGTCTACAAACACTTTGGTTACATAAATTACTTCTGCACCTCCCAAGTCAGAGCCAAGTGTGTCCATCCTCCAGACTGCGTGTGCTGTACCCATTAGGTGTGAGTTTACCCATCTCCTCCTCCCCGTAACCTGCCAGACACCTGATGAATGTTACTTCCATATGTGCACATAATTTTTCATTGATTAGTACCAATTTAATGGTAAGTACATGTGGTGCTTGTTTTTCTATTCTTGTGATACTTCACTTAGAAGAATGGGCTCCAGCTCCATCTAGGATAATACAAGAGGTAGTTCACCATTTTTTTTTATGGCTGAGTAGTACTCCATGGTATACATATACCACATTTTATTAATCCACTCAAGGACTGATGGACACTTGGGTTGTTTCCACACCTTTGCGGTTGTGAATTTTGCTGCTATAAATATTTGAGTGCAGATGTCTTTTTTATAGATCAAACAAACCCATTAGAAAGTGAGCAAAAGACATGTACAGAAACTTTTCAAGAGAAGATCGACTAATGGCCAATAAACATGAAAAAATGCTCAACGTCTCTAAACATCAGAGAAATGCAAATCAAAACCACAATGAGATATCACTTAACTCCAGTGAAAATGGCTTTTATTAAAAAGCCCTAAAACAACAAATGTTGGCGTGGATGCAGGGAGATAGGAACACTCATACACTGCTGGTTGGACTGCAAACTAGTACAACCTCTATGGAAAGTAATATGGAGATATCTCAAAGAAGTAAAAGTAGAACTACCATTTGATCCAGCAATCTCACTACTGGGTATTTACCCAAAGGAAAAAATACATACTAGTTTTAATCAGTATCACCCAGCTCCTCCAGCAAGTTAGAAGAGCCACCTCTTCCCTAGTCTAGTCAATGCAACTATTCCCTTATGTAACCTTCACTCCCGGGAAGTGATCATTTCAGCCTCCTGCAAAGACAGGACAGATCACTCATTAGTACTTTCTCCTCCTGTCAGCTCCTAACTTCCTCAGGGACTTCACTCAGGTGGGTGGTAGCTGACCTACCTTCTCTGAATTCTTCTCATGACAGGTGAGTCAGGACGATGGCGGGGGTGCGATTCACCAGGTTCCCAGAATAGCTGCCTTCACGGGTGGTTTTTTTCCCTTTTCACTTCTGGATACTCATGGCTTCCTTCTGTTTCATAATCAGAGCAAATCGCTTCCACTGCGTTAGTGCCACAGGTTGCTATCTGTTTAACCCCTTCACAGTTTCCTTGAGGAATGTATTAACACATCTCTGTGGGCCTCTTCAGTCTGACAACTCTATCTTATTGAGGAACACAATTAGATACATATAATGAAGACTTTGAATTTTTTCACTCTAACTACAAAATATAAAAATATAAAATTATAAAATTTTACAGTTGGAAAAATAATTTAGGCAAATTTTCCTTTCTTTACAGATGAAGAAATTGAGGTCCCAGGGAAGAGTGGTTTGTCCAAAAGCTCTCAGTGAGAAAGTAGCAGCCTCAAAACTTAAATTAGGATTATTAAGTGTCTAACTACTGAATGGACCCTTGCTGACATTTTGTGAAAAGTTTCCCCCTGCAACTAGTTCTTACTCAGAAGCTTTCTTTAGGGGATCAAAATCTTTGAAATCTGGTCATGGGCTGCTTGACACATTATTTTTTAAGGAACTGAATAAAACATTATTACTTATCAATTTAATGAACTCTGAGATTTATACTTTTAAGAGGCCTGACATGTGTTGGCCACAAACGTGATTTTCCCAGGAAATTCAAGGTTCTTTCACTCCATAATGGTCTTTGTGGGAAGGATTGTTCCAAAATGGATTAAGAACAAAATGAACCCCTCAAGAACACAATGGAGCTTCGACCCTCGGGTGGGGTTTGACATTGGAAGGACGGAACAAGATCAAAGAGGTCTTCTGACCTCTGTGGTTCACTTATATTCACTTCCGGAAAGCTGATCAGGTCAGTGGTTACAGGAACTCTGGAGATACCTTCCAATTGGAATGCACTTCTTTCCATGCAAAGTCAAATGAGTGTGAAACAAGGTGCACAGAAAAAATGAAGTCACAGAATGGACATCTTGGCCATTTCTGCCATTGGTCCATTTTGTCTCAATTATTCCTGCCTCTGAATTTCTTAAAGAGTCATCTACACTTCCCAGTATCTGTCTCCAAATTCTCCCTTTTCACTTCTCCCTTCAATCAAACTTGGCTTCTACCCTCTCTACTCCCCCTGAACCCCCATGTGTCAAAGCCTGCAGTAATTCCCATGATGCTGACCACAGAACCCTGCTTGCTACCCACTTAACTTGGGCTCCAAGCAGTTTTTAGCACGTGATGGACACACTTGCATAAACTGTCTTTCTCTCGCTTTGAAGTCACGTGGTTTCCCTTCTATATTTACCAACCAAACCTCAGTGGCTTTTACTGGTTCTTTCCTCTTCATTTCTTACTAGATGAGAGATTTCCTTAGAGCTAATCTTAAACCCATTTCTCATGCTATAGTCTTTTCTGGGAAATTTTCTTACTGTGAGTGTTTTAATTTGCATACTTTTGTTGTGGTGATTTCCAAATGTACATCCTCTGTCCACAATTTTCATCTGAACTCTGTGTATCCAAATTCTTACTTGAATTATCCATTCGGGTAACTGAGAGACACCTCAAAGCCAACATGTCTGTAAATGAACTTAGTATATTCCCCCCAAAACATATTCATTCCCTCGTGTTCCTATGTCAGAACATAGCTCCACCATAGCAGAAAACCAGGACTTATACTTCACAGCTCCCTCTCTCTGACTTCCTTATTTACATTCATGTTAATTAGCTTCCTAAATGTTTCTCAGAGCGATTCACTTTTTGCTATTGCAACCTAAATCCATTTCTTAAAGCAAACTGCTCTCTTTAAAGTTTGTTTTGTCCTCTTGAAATGTCCTCTTTTTTTCTCCTATCTAAGAAACTTTTCTTCATTAATTTGATGACTGCTTTCAAATATCACCTCATTCAGGAATTCTTCTTTAGACATTCCAGATGAAATCAGATCACTCCCCTTCTGGTACCTCTATGGAACTTACACATACCAGATAGAAAGGCATACAGCCAATGCCACAGTATAAAATCATTTCTTTCCACTGATTTTTTTTGTTGTTGTTATCTAAATACCTTGTCCCTATACTATGAAAACTACAATTGTGTTTGTATCCCCAGTACCCATCTCAGTGACCGGCAAACAGCAGATGCTTAATATTTGTTTAGTGAAAGAATGAAGTCATGAGTGAAAGCAAGTTGAATAAGTGGAGACATAGGGTAGACATCTTCAAGAAAGCGAAAAAAAATTAATTGATATCAGGCAGTATCTATGGGAGGATGCTTCTTTTCTAATTTGTTTTGATTAGATTTGATTTATTTGACTTTACATTTTCTTTTCTTTTTATTTATTTATTTGTTATTTCAAAATATTAAGGAGGTACAGATGTTTTAGGTTACAAGGATCACTTTTGTAATGCTTGAGTCCTGGCTAAAGGTGTGCCCATCACCCAGATAGTGTTCATAGTAACTGTTAGGTAGGTTTTTGCCCCTCCCCTGCTTCCCCCTCCCCCCTGGTTGATTTCCACTGGGTTTTACTTTCCTCTATGTAAATGCAAAACCCCACCAAGAGTCTCCTGGAATTGATAAATACATTCAGCAAAGTCTCAGGATCAAATAAAATCAATGTATATAAATCAGTAGCATTTCTATATACCAATAACAGTCAAGCTGAGAGTCAAATCAAAGACTCAATACCATTCACAATAGCTCCAAAGAAAATAAAATACTTAGGAATATACTTAACCAAGGAGGTGAAAGATCTCTACAAGGAAAACTAGGAAACTCTGAGGAAAGAAATTGCAGTGGATACAAACAAATGGAAAAACATAGCATGCTCATGCATAGGTAGAATAAACATCGTTAAAACGTCCATACTACTCAAAATGATTTACAAATTCAATGCAATCCCCATCAAATTACCAAGTCATACTTCACAGATCTAGAAAACCTAACTCTATGCTTCATTTGGAACCAGAGAAGAGCCCAAATAGCCAAAACAATCTTAAGCAAAAAGAACAAATCTGGAGGCATCATTTACCAGACTTTGCATTTTCAATAGGATATGATATAGTTATCCCATTGAATTATATTCATTTTTAGGATATATTTATAGTTATCCTATCCTATTATATAGGAATGAGTTAGGGGAAAAAAAGTAATACCCAAAAAGAAAAGAGGGTAATTGCTGAATCAAGGGCCCAGAGGAATCCACAAAAGGATTTGAATCAAGGGTAAAATGAGTGAGGGTATCCATAAGAAATAGGATGCAAATAAAACCTTCACAAGATGAAAACCTACTTTATGATGAATGTTTTCTCACTATCTATAAATTCCAAAATTTTGCTTTCGTGGGTATTATTTTTCTTCTTTTGTAGGTGTATAAACTGAAACACGAAGCTACAAATCTTGACATTACTCAGGTGAAACTCAGATCCAGGTCTGCCTGATTCCACTGCTCCATCTCCTCTAACAACTTACCTCCCCTCTTTGAGACGGGAGTTGCTGAGTGTGCATGGAAGTGGTAAGAAGAAATCGTCTCAGTCAGGCCGTTGAAACCAGGGTAAAGAGCTCTGAGTGCATGATTGGGAGAGGGAATTTGAGAGAATTCACCCTAAGTTGGTTGTTGTCTTTGTGAAAGGAGTGTCTGGCTATTGTGGGAGAGTAAAGGGATTGTTTTTGTGCTTGTGTTTTAATCTAGGGAAAAAACCTTGTCACAGCACCTGTGAATGAGAATTAGGAAAAGTTAGTGCACAGATTCCCAAGGCAACCTCCTCAGCCTGACGCAGTGTGAAATCCAGGGCTCTGGAATGCTACCTGTGAGGCCCTGGGCTGTGTTCTCCAGCAGAGTTTTGCAAAAAGGCAAGAGCGTAGGGAGCTCCAATGGAGCTGAGTCTGGAGACCAGAAGAGCTGGGCAGCCAAAACTCTCACATTGCTCCTTATACCTCACGATCGAGCTTGAATTTCACCTCTTGCATTTGGATGGTGTCTTTGTCATAGCATTGATTATTTTTGTCATAACTCATTAAATGTATCTGTTCATATGTCCATCCTACTTATAGAAATAAGAGCTGCTTTGGAGGGAAAAGGTGTTTCATTGACATTTGTGTTTCCAGAACAATTCCTAGTGCTCAGAAGTATGACCGATATTAACATTGAGTAAGTGTTATGAAGGGCTGGCGTTCATCCTCATGCCACGGCTGGGATGCAAGGAGACGATTCAACATTGCATTGTGTACTTAGAGAACAGACAAACGTCTGGTTTAGAAATCTTAATCCTAAACTAAAATTTAATGAACAGTACTTGTCCCAAGTACTGATGTGAATTACCACCTAATAGTGTTCATGCAAGTTAAGCATTCTATCTCTATTATGTAGAGGTTCAGATAGATCAAGTAACTTAAGCTGGTTTTGATTCTAGGTGTCTCTTGACCTAGAGACACCTTTCCTTCTGCACAGATTCATTGTTCCTTCTCCTTTCCTTCTGCACAGATTCATTGTTCAGGATAGGTTAGGCTCATGCTGGGATAACCAACTTCACACAGACAAGTTTGTTTTTCATCCACACTAAGTCCAGTGTAGATTGACCAGCTCCCGTGGCAGCTGTGTCCAGTGCGATGACTCACATATGCGCCCTACTTCCATCTCGTGGTCCCATTCAGCACACAGCCTCCCATGAGGGAGTTTTCCCTGCCTCAACCCAAATTGACGCAGATCACTCCCACTCACATTGTATTAGCCAAACAAGTCATATAATTGCCTAACTACAAAGGACTGATTAGTATAGTTTGTTTTGTGTGGCCAGATGGAATGAATATCAAATGAAATTGGGTGAATACATAGCATTATGTCTCCCCTACCCAATCAAATATTAAAGCAAAAGACTTGGCTTTACGGGAATAGAGACATTGGAGAGTTGGGAGAATAAGCTGTTAATTAAAAAATAATTAAACAAATATTTACTGAATCCCCACTTCATGTCAGGCTCCATTTTACATACTGAAGATATAGTGGTGAACAACACATAGAAGTCCCCACAGTCACGGAATTTGCATTCTAAAAAGAAGAGACAAACAAACAAAAACCTTCCCAAATGTAATAATTTTAAAAATTAAAGAAGTACAAGTCAGTGCTTACATAGAATAATCATAGCGTTATGTGACAGGAAGTTTCTCCGTAGCTGATTTAGATTAGGTAGTCAGCAAACATCTCTTTGAGGAGGTGATGTTTAAACCAAAATCTGAATAACATGAAGGAACAGCCACATGAAGTCAGGAGGAGAAACATTCTAGACGGGGAACAGTTAGCTCAAAGTCTTTGCTGCAGAAATAAACTCTGGGTGGGAGCAAAACAGAAAGTAGGTCATTGTGGATGGAGCAGAGGGAGAGGCAAATCATGATATTAGATGCTGTTGAGGGAGCAGGGAGGGATCAGCTCATGCAGGTTTTCTACGGCAAAATAAAGAGTTTTGAGTATGACGAGAAACCATCGGAGAGTAGTAAGCAGGAGAGTGACATGATCTGATTTATGTTGATGTCTGGCACAGTTTAGTCTTCCAAACCTTGTGCATTTCTGAACCCTGAAAATAGAAGCTGCAATGATAGATATCTGTGTGAGCGCCAAAGGCAGTATCAGAGTTGAAAGGTGCTAAGCTCCACTTGCTTTCAATGGGACTGTCAGAGAAATACATTGTTACTGAAAAATGCCAGGATTGGCAAAATCTAGGCTTGTCTGAAAAACTAAAGAAAACTGCAGGTGTGTAAAATGCTACTCAAGCATTAGCAAACTCAAGTAACTCCAGCTGGCCTTGAAACTGGTGGCACGCAGCCGGCCACCAGTCTGACATGTAACCAGTCTCAGAATGCTTTTATGTGAACGTGAGATTGAGTCAAGGTGAGCCAGGGTTATATTGACACCTGATATTATACTGGCCCAGCCTTGGAACAAGATGGGGAGAGGAGAAGCAAGTGGGAGGCAGTGTGGGGAGTCATGTTCATGACACTCAGAAATGGCAGTGTTAACCGGCGGAGGCAGATGGAAAATTCTTCTCCAGTTGGGCTGTCAGAGTTGCTTTAGGAAAAAAGCTACCTATGCAGATTATTTCTTATGTAGATGTATGCAACTGATGTAACAAGGAAAATGGTTTTAGGGCATTTATTTCAAACCTTGTTTCTTGGGACCCTCCAGTTCAAAGAAAATGCCTTTAGGAGCCAGCATGGACCTGGACAGTAAGGGGAAGTGACATGCCAATACGCAGGGGCCCTTTGTTCTATCCACCCAAAGTGGCTCTTCAGGTGTGATATGTTAATGACATTGAGGTTTCACATGAAATTTGACTTGAAATAAATATTCCAACTGACAAAAATTATATTTTGAATGCAATAAGAGTACAGAATTGAGAAGCATAAGGTTTAAAACATATAAATCACAAACATCTAGGTGATATTTTATGCTACTTTATTTTGCCCTAACACTTTAGAGATAGCTACTCTCAACCCCAATTGACACTTGAGAAAATTGGTAATAAAGGAGCTTAAATTTCTTATTCCAGGTCACATAAGCAGTAAATGGTCAAGATGGGATTCAAACATGGATTTCTGATCCCAAGGACAACCAATCCTTTTTATCCTCATCCTGTTAAGTCATGCATGACAGACCCATATCCACCATTCACTGGCTTTGTGATATCTAGTAGGTACCATCTTCCAGAATCTCAATTTCATTATCTATTAAATAGGAACAAAGGTAGCACTTAATAAAATCAATCTCATCTTGAGGTTCAAGTGATACAATAAGAAACTATCATGAGCCAAGTACTGTGCTAGACACTTTCACAGACATTGGCTCATACAATCATCACAGAAATACTATGAGGCGGCTGATGCTACCCCACCGTACAGGTAAGGAATCAGATCCAGAGAGATTAGTTCAATCAGCTGAGCCTCAAGAGCCAGGAACAGAAGGGGTGCTGCTGTTTTGATGTGGGATTTCAGTCCATTCATGTGAACAGGTCTTCACCTAATTTTTGTAGTAACTGGAGCAAAAATACAAAAGGAAGCCCATTTACCATATATTAATATTTAAAGAGTTTAACATCATAAACCAACCTAATAAACATATAATATAATGTGCTCCTATATTGAAAAATATACCTTCAAAACAAAAACATACGTATAGCTTTCATATGATTGAAAAGTCAAAGGAAGTCCAAAAATATCAAAGAAGACCAAATGTAATTATTATTGTATATATCTGGGTGTTGTATTAAAGGAAGGATGATCAGATGATTGATTAAATAGAGACATATATAATTAATAAATTATTATATATTTACTTTATAATTTACCTTTATTTCAGAAGCACTTCTATTTTCTATGGTCAAGAGTTTTTATATATATTTTGTTATATTGACAGTAATTATCTAGTTGACCAAAAATAAAATGTAAATTTACTGAAAGGTCAGTAAATGATAATATATTTTCATCCAACATGTAAATTTCAGTATAAATAAAATATAAAGACTAGAATTATTTTATATCTACTATCAAATATATTTTTCTTTATAAATATTCAAAACTGACCAACAAAATAAAAGTTAAAATGCAAATTTAGTAATAAATATTAATTTACATCAAAATTATTTTAATGGTTATTTTTTAAGTTTTAAAGCATTTTTAGTAAATATTCTTATAAAAATAAAACTTCTCAGTTTTAGTACTCAATGTGCATCTAGTTGCCAAATCGAAGAATCAATATCACACTTCATGCATGTTTTGTCTAGACCAACAAGCATATATAAATGTAAGAGTGATATGAATTATTTAAAATTGTGGAATGTTCCTTAGTTGTTATTTATGACTACCATTTGCAAATACAAGCTAATTAGTCAGTATGTCCAAGGCATGAATTGGAACATTAAAAGAAGGAAGAAGATGGACACTTGGCACAACTTGAAAAATGATAATTATGTAAGAATCTATTATGTTTACCTAGGAGGAAAATTTTTACCCCATGTGATGGTAAATTCTTCGTGTCAATCCCTGGCTCCTTGACTGGGTCAGGAAATGTCCAGATATCTGGGTATATCTGTAAAGGTGTTTCCAGAAGAGATTAACATTTGAATCAGTAGACTGAACAGAGAAAATCCACCCTCTTCTCTGGATTGGGTAAGGTGAGTGGGCCTTATCCAATCCATCCAGGGCTTGAATAGAACAAAACGGTGGAGAAACGCTGAATTTGCACTTTGTTGGACTGCTCGAGCCTAGACACCTATCTTCTCCTGCCCTTGGACTGGAACTAATACTACCTGCCTGTGTGGTTTTCAAACACTAGGGCTTGGCTTGGACTAGAATTCACACCACCAGCTTTCTTGGGTCTCCAGCTTGTAGATGGCAGGTCATGGGACTTCTCAGGCTTTATAATCATGTTAGCCAATTCCTTACAATAAAACAATCTCTCTCTCTCTCTCTCTCTCTCTTTATATATATATATATATGTGTGTGTGTGTGTGTGTGTGTGTGTGTGTATGTGTGTGTGTATATATATAAATTAATTAATATATAAATTAATTAATTTGTTTTCTTTTACCTCTACACTTTTGAAGCTATATATCAGAAGAGGTACAACCCACACAACTTTGCCTTTCTGATGTGATAGTATTGTTTGTGTTTTGCTTTTTTTTTTTGAGCCTAGACACCTATCTTGGTTTTTTGGGCCAGATAGTCTCTGTTGGTACTACTCAACTCTACCATTGTAGTGCAAAAGTAGCCACAGACAGTATATAGACAAATGAAGTAAGCATGGCCTTATCTGGATCACAAAAGGCCAGATATGGCTCATGGGCTGTAATTTGTTGACCTCTGCAATAATGCATAAATTCCTAAATGGAATTCTCTTTCCTAAGTCTAAGCACGTTACTGACTGTAGCTGTGCCTTGTAAACGGAAAGGAGATTCATAGATAAAAACTCTTTAATTAAATAACTGGTTGGAGTGATCCTTATTTTGCTGATTCGCTATTTGAGAACAGAGCTCAGGAACAAATTCAATACACATAATCCCCTTTTATCAGATAGCAGCTTGGTCAAGATTTGAACACATTGGGCTCATTGTTAACTGAAAAAATTTGTACCGATCTTAGGTGACCAGATGTTCTCAAATTTTATATGGTGGCTTCCCCTACTTAAATGCTTATGTATTTATTTTTGTTTGGTTTCTTTATCTATATTCCTGGTCAGAAGGACTACTGACCTTGGTGCTGGACCACTTATCTCAGAACAGTGATAACAACAATATCAATACCACCACCAATAATTACAGTTCAACAATGACAAATGATCTTGAGGTGCTAATGATTAGCTAGCTCTTATTCTAAGAGTCTTGAGTATAATAACTCTTGTAGTTAGAGGAAGTGAAGTCTGGAATTTTCTAATAAAAATTTACAATCCAAAACATTCTTAAGAGCCCACTTTGTAAAATATGGGGCCTAGTGAAGACAAAAGACCAGGGTTCAATTCACTCATTTGATACTTGTTAGCTGTATAGACTCTCTGCTTACTTGCCTGTAACAAAGGTAAAAATTTTAATGTTATAATGAGTACAAAATGAGTTAAGATTTGTAAAACACAATTTTAGATATGTGTCAGTACTACATGAATATTTTAACTAAGATATGATATTTTCACTCTTTTTATCAATATTTCAGCAGACCAGGAAATGTATCTTTAATAATTTTCTAAATGTGTCTTTTTTTCTTTCTGTTCTCTCTTGCACTGAGAATCAAAAAGGAAGAAAAAGAGTAATCCAGGATGCTCATGGTCATAGAACACAAACCATCTTACTTAAATCTTCAGCTATAAACTTTGAGCTTTATTTTTAAAGAGCACTTTGTTTCCTGTATTGTTCTTAAAATGTGACCTTTCAAGATGTTTGGGCATCAGCTTGCAACACATACTTACACTGGGAGTTAATATATGTTAAATCAGTTCCAAGTTTGGAAACAATCCTTGCTGATTTGAAGGTAATACATGGTGCTTGTCATCGGAAATGTGTGCGCAGGTGCACTGTATGCCGACGATGTGCAATTGGCATTAGCATTAATCACAGATTTGAATTTGGCAGATGCTAGATTTTATAGCAAGTATAATCTAGTATTACTGCAAAAGGAATTTATAAAACTTCTCTTTTTTCTGAGCAACAAATTAGAATGTAATTAGAATCGCAGGCGTTAGAGGGTGTGTGTGTGCACATGAGCGTGTGTGTAGATGTGCTTCTATATGCATGTTAAATTTAACTTTTCCCTTTGTCTCTTTATAGTACTCCAATCAATCGGTACTAGTGCCTTAAATTTACAGTTTTCTTTGCCTTAATATCCATGATACTGGAGGCTGCCTGAAGTCAGAAACAATGTTCATTTCTGCATTTCTGTAGCTAACTCATGTTCTCCTGAAGAAAAAAAATATATTCTTGTAATTGAAACTTATCAGGAATTTTCATAGGAACTCATGAAGTGAGTGCTGTGTAATTTTATAAACATTTCTCTTGACATTATGCCCCAATAAACACAATGTTACACTTTTTATAGCTCATTCTTATTAGATCCCTCAAAGAAGGCTGATAGATAACATATCAAATGGCAAAACCAGAGGTCCATGAAAAATTCATCTATTCAAAAAATATTGAACATCTGTTGTATGAAAAGCTATATGAAATATAGCAATGAACAAAACAGGATGTCTGCACCCGTGTAAGTTACTATCAATGTAAGTGCTCTAAATACCTGAGATAAAATATTAAGTATAAAAATCAAAATTGGGGAAGCCAAATTTATGGAACTTTTTACGTGCTAGAAATTATTTGGAGTATTATACATGTACATGAATTTACTCTTTAAACTAACGCTACTGTAATTTTACAAAAAATGAAACATGTGCAGATAAGTTAGGTCACTTCTTCACATAGTGTGCAAGTGACTTAATCATATTTCTAGCCCAAATGGTTTAGCTAGAGTTCATACTCTTTTTAGCTATATTATATTGTTTCACTCATGGCCTTATTTGCTCCAAAAATGTAAGGCAGAACTTTGGTCAAATAAGTGACTTGCATAACCGTTTTTATGATTACTATTTCCCATGACTGAGTGTTGGATATGGAATAGCAGCAGAGAGTTCAAGGCGGTATTGCCTGTCAAGAACATGATCTGGATATTCTTCTATTTTATTAATGTGATATAGAACCATATTCTTTGGCAATCAACGGGGTGAAGGGCAAGGACAACAGACTCATAAAAACTGATGAACAAGAATTTGTGCCAAAAAAACAGTTATCACACATTTTTCTGAGGGTCAGCATGTGAGTGAGAAGGTCCAGAATTTCTCTCGAAATCAGTTCTGGGTCAACTCCAAGACAGGAACAAATATTAGAATGAAGAATTGTCAAAGCAAGTATTAAATAAGGCCAGCAGGTAGTAAACAAACAAACAAGGAACTGTACAGCACATATCAAATACCTAACTTGATGTTAGAGAGTATTCTAGTCATCTTAAAAAAAAAGAATCTGGTTGCCTGTTTCCAGTAGACATGATTTGATCTGCTCCTGGTATTCATTTTGGGAGAAAAAGAAAATTATGATTCATGGATTTGTGTTAAGTACTTGGACACACCTGGTTCAGCTCCACTTTGAGGGAGTTGGGAGGGAGAAAGCAGAAGCCAAAAACAAAGAAAAATAACAACAAAAACAAACCAAAAAACTTGTGATTTTATTTTTGTTCCAGACATAAAAGAAGCTTAAGTGTACAGGTTCTTCCCCTGCAAAGGGGAAACTGTTGAGAGTTGGAGAGACTCCCTGAGATCAATCTGTTTCTTTACCTCCCTATCACTGAATGTCAAGTGGACAGAATTCTTATTTGGAAGTACATTGTTGCTTCACATGTAAGCCAAAATCTCCAAACCAGCTTTAATTTGGTAATGAAGCTGATATGTTGCCTCCATCTTTGGGTCAAAGCAGGGATATTATTTACCGGACTCCTTCAAATCCAACAAGAACTTCAAGCCTTTAAGAGATTACATTTTAACAATTGCTAACCATGGGTTCAGACCAGCTCTTTTACTAAAAAAGGCAAGAAAAGCTTCACATTATTTATATTGAAATCAGTTTGAAGGAATTGGGGAGCTATTAATACAAGAATGATTTGTGGGGTCAGGGTCTAATAAAGAAGCAAGCTCACTTTATTCTGCTTTTCCAATTGAGTTATTGCTGTTTACTAAAGGGAACTGAGCAAAACTTTTGAGAGTCTCACAAAACTGGAAGAAGAAAAAAATAAAATTTAGAGTTTACCATGGAGGAGAACTCAGAAAAAACCTCAGGTTTGAGTTGAAACTGAGAAGAGAGAGCTTCAAAGAATAAAGATAAACCAGAAACATCTCAACACTCGTAGATATTGAAGCCTAGCTTTGAATTTTCTGAATCTCTTATACGATTAATGTGATCTAAGACTACTCATGCCTTTGTTTTTTTGCTTTCCTTTCAGAAGCTCAATATTTTTGGGAGAGATGATTATGTAGAGATTATCAAAATAACCGAGTACACAAAGAGAAAAGACGTAACTGAAAACCAAGAGGGACAATAGATGGGGAATCTGTTCATAGGCATGGATTTTTAAATATCAAGGGTTAATATACTAAAGTAATTAATAGAAGAAGTTGAGATAATTGGCAGAGAGCCATAAACAAGAAATAAATCTTGCTAAATGTACTAATCCATAGTCAAAATACAATACTCAACTGTATTTCTATATACCACCAATTAATACTTAGAAAATGAAATGGAAAGAACATTGAACAAAAAGAGTAAGGTTGAAAAAATGAACTATAATAAAACTGAGAACTTCTAATTTTTAAAATATGCCATAAGGAGGGCAAAAAGCATGCTGCAGAGGAAAAAAATGAATTTCCAGCAATAATAACTGGCACAGATCTTCTTTTCAGAATACATAAAGATTTCTACAAATAATTTATAAAGGGCAAACAACAATATAAAAATGAACAAAATATTTGATCATGTACTTTACAAAAGAGAATATCCAAATAAAACATTTTTTAAAATTCTTAGCCTTATTAAACATAAGTGTAATACAAATTAAAACTGTAATAAAATATACCTACTACTACACAGTTCCTGAATTGCTAAAATGACTGTAAATGGTAAGTACTGACAAGAATATGGACCAAGTGGAATTTTCATATATTGCAAGAGAATATTGGTATAACTATTTTTGAAAACTGTTTGGCAGAATTTACTAAAACTAAGCCTACATACCAGCATATAATACAATATATACCATACAATTGAGGAATTACATTCTTAAGCATGTACACAATAAGGATGTTTACACACATGTGCCAAAAAATACAAGATGGTACATAATGTTATTAATAATAACAAAGACCTGAAAACAACCCAAAAATCCATGAAAAATTGAATGGGTAATTGAGTTCATGACTATTATATAATAAGATGCAATACACCCATGAAAATAAATGAATTATAAATAAACATAACAATATGAATCAATACTACAAACATAATGCTGAGCAAAAGACCCATAGTACATATCATATTTTATGATTGTATTTATATACACTTCCAAAATAAGTAAAAGCAATTTATGGTAAGAGAAATCAGAATAGTCTGGGAAAGAGGATGAGGTTAGTGATTGGGAGGGTCTAGGAGGGAGTTAATTAATAACAGATATGTTATTAACATTCTACTTACTAATATTAACTTACATGGTGTTACATGGATGTATTCATTTTTTGGTAATTTTTGAAACTGAACACTTGTGATCTTCAGATGTCTCCCAATGCTTGTTATTTATTCTTCAGTAAAAATATTTCAAAAGGTTGAAAAAGCCATAATACTCAAATTAATAAAAGAGGAAAGTCACTCATTGCACATCCCTAATTTACCATTTTACCATTATTTTTTAAGGTACCTGAAAACTTATTTTGCAGACCCTGGTTCTCAAGAAGGTATTAAGGTTCTGGTTCATACAAACATCAATAAACTGGAGGTTTGTATTAAACCCATACAGTTTATTCCTAAGTAAATCATTGTCCATGGAATCTGCAGTCAAGGAAGGATCAATAAAATAGACGTCTCATGTTGGCTCTGAGAGCTGTTTTGCCCCAAGATGCTAAAGAGTATGATCATGTCAAATATTGGAATATTTAACCATCAAATACATAAGGGTTTAAATAAATTGCAAATATGATTATCCAACATTTTAGAGAAAGTTTAGAAATACTATATAAGGTGACATATTTCTTAACGAAATTTAAAAATATAAAATCACTTATGTGAAGGCATTGTCAGAGACCTTCTTTCAATGTCCAGGGTTCTGTAAAATTCAGGGCACTTGAATCTGGTTTAAAAAATCTACTTGGGTGCCCATATAGTGGATGCCATGCTGCAGTCCCCAGATCTCCTACTTCAGACCGGAGGCACTTCATTCCCCCACCTGCTGGGACTATGTACTGCTGACAGATCGCAGCTGTGTCCCCCCCCTGGAAATTACCCATTGCAGAAAGAAGCTGCTTTGCTCATGGATATAGCCCTTCACACTGAGTAGCCTGTCTACAATAATGAGAGTCAAAGAAAAAAAATTGCACCAGACAAGTTAAACAGGCAAGAAAAACTTTATTAAAGACTATTTTTTTTGAGACAGAGTCTCACTCTATCACCCAAGCTAGAGTACAGTGGCATCATCACAACACACTGCACCCTCAAACTCCCGGGCTCAAGTGCTCCTCCGAGCTCAGCCTCCCCAGTAGCTGGAACTACAGGCATGCACCACTATGCTTGGCTAATTTTTAATTTTTTGTAAAGATGGGGTTTCATTCTGTTGCCTAGGCTGTTCTTGAACTCCTGGCCTCAAGCAATCCTCCCACTTTGGCCTCCCAAAGTGCTGGGATTGCATTTTAATAGGAGGTAAGACTATTGCAATGGGGGAGAAAGATTGGGCTCAACTTCACTGAAACAACAGAAGGAGTTTTTTAAGCACTAGGTAAACTAGTGAAAAATACAGAGGATGTTAGAGAGCAGGCTAACACATGAGATTAAGTCATCTGTGCTTACTAATTGGTGCTTATCAAAGTTAGGCTCCTGCCCTTTTACAGAGACCGGGAGATAGGGATGCTATGTTTCTTGATGATTACATTTCAAAAAGATGGCTCCCAGGTCCCTGAAAAAGACATCCTTGAGTTGTAAAACTGGCAAGAGGCTGGGGCCCCAATGTGGGATATCTCTGAAGGGTCTGTCTGGCTTCAGAGGCCCCATGCAGTCGGCTGTGTCCTCTGTTAAACTGCACATCAACACAACATCTCCCACTGCCCCCTCCTCACTCCCTGACAGAGGTAGCCCTGAGAACACTCCCAGTCTCCCTCCAGGGAAATTCCCTCAAAGTCTGCTTCCCAGACGACCTGCATGAACACAAACCATCTCCATGACTTTCACCAGAACAGTGCCAGTCACTTTTATAAAGTTATATACATAACACTTTATCTGAAGAGACCCCTCTCCTTCTTCTGGACTCCCACCTCCTACCCAAGTTGCAGCTGGTTTAATTTCTCTTCTTCATTTTCACAGAACCCTTGAACTTGGAACATTATTTCCTAATATTTTTTTTTCTTTCATCCCCGCTAACATGAACCTCTTGAATGAGGTAAAGGAACCAAATTGGATTTGTCATTATATTTTGGTAATTACGGTAACTGGATTAGGAATATTACAAACACTAATTAAATATTTTAAAAAAATACTAAGCCATAATTATGCCTACCATTTTCACCATGCAGCTAAATGTATTATTTTGTTTTATTTATGATTGAAAAAGTAAAACATTTGTGTATTCAAAAAGGATTTTTATTGGGTATCCAATAAGGATCACATCATGAGTACATATATAGTATGTTAGTGATTTAACTTAGGTAATGGGATAGCTACATTTTAAAATAGCTGGATTTTTGGAAGACTCTACTCTAATTTTCCATTTTTCATCTTATAAAATTAAACCAGATCTTTTTAGCTCTAGAAATACTCTTCAAACTAAATATTAATGTTATTTTAAAATTAGAGCCCAATATTAACTCATTCATAAATGTTAAAGCGTGACAGTAGTAGGAGTTTCCAGAGACCTTTAAATTGCAAATATAGAATTTGAATGTTTTAATATCATTCTTTCTACACCCTATGAGTTTAGCTAACAATAAAAACAGTTTTAAAATACTATGACAAAGGCAAGAAGTGAGGAAAATGGTTGATTTTTCCATGGCTTACAAAAAGTACTCAGCAAGGAAGGTGTTAAGGACTGAATGTAGCCCCCCAAAACACATACGTTGAAATCCTAATCCTCAATATGATGGTATTAGAACGTGGGGTCTTTGGAAGGTAATTAGGTCATAGGCGATGACCTCAAGAACAGAATTAGTGCCCTGATAAAAGAAACCTCAGAGAGCTCTCTTGCCCTCTTTCCACCATGTGAGGATAAGAAGACAGCAGGGTTCAACTGGGAAGAGAGCCCTCACCAACACCTCACCATACTGGCACCCTGATCTCAAATTTTTAGCCTCCAGAACCACGGAAAATAAACTTCTTTTTCTTATAAGCCACTCAGTCTGTGGTACTTTGCTATAGTAGCCCAAACTGACTAAGAGAAGGCTTAACTAAAATAAAATATAAAAAACTGTCCTAATTGGAAGCATAATGGGAGTAAATTATATCAATCAATCAGTCAATAACCGAAAAAGACTTTGTGGCATGTAAAACAAAGGATGTAATGAAGTGTCAATGATGTTTTTCTACACTGTGCTATCCTGAACACCTTGAAAAATATATTTACTTACTTGGGAGTAATCCTCCGAAACAGAATATTGAGTTAACTCAAAATAAATTTATTCATTGGTAAGCTTGGGAATTTAAAATGAACATCACCAAAACTTAACATTAGATGAATTGTAAGTGAAAGAATATATTGTCATAAAAATTAGAGTATTTACAATTAAATAATAATGAAATAACTGTATATCTAACTTGTGGGATGCAGTTTAAGTATTACTTAGAGTGAAATTTATAGTCCTAATGCAAATTTTGAAAAAAAGAAAATGTTGAAAACTGATGATCTAAGAAAGCCACTTAAAACATTAGTAGCCGAACAATTAAATACAGATAATATAAGGAAAGAAATAATAGGACATGCACAAGAATGAGTAGAAAAATAATAATAAAGAAGATCAACAAATCAAAAGCCAGTACTTTTAAAATACACGTCTCTGGCAACTTTGATCAGGAAAAGAAAAAAAAAAGAAAAGAAAAAAGACACCACCAAGAAATACAAGGAAATTTGAGATATATGTTATAAAATAACTTAAAAATATGAATAATTACATAATGTTTTGCAAAATTTAGATCGAAAGGACAATTGCCTAGAAAAAAATCTCACCAAACCTGATTCAAGTAGAAGTAGAAAACTGAAACAGACTAGACTGGCATGCATTTACAAACTAACGTAAATAAACAAATAGCTGCCCATCAAAACAAAAACAAATCAAAAGCAAGTTTGAAAATAAGAATAATGGGGAAAGGCCTGCATTAGCACAAAACATACATGCAGAAATCAATAAAGATACCTATGGAATAGAGTAATAAGCCCAGAATCAGATCAAAGCAAAAAATTAAAAATAAAATAAAAAATAAAAGGAGCTAGGCTGTGACAGAAATGACAAAAGGAATCATCCAGGAAACATACACCATGACATGAACAGCACTAGAACAACAGATTATCCATTAGATCCCTCTTGATTTAACACAAAGGTCAATCTAAACTTGATGAAAAATGTAAATGTAAAACAAAAACTGAAAGTTTTATGAAAACATATTTTTATAACCTTGCATAAAGGGTATTTTCTTATATTGAACATGAAAAGCAAAATTCACAAAAAGGATTAATACATTACATTACATTAAACTTTAAGAAAAGTTACAGAACAAAAGACAGCATAAACACAATAAAAAGTCATATTACAGATATGGCATGTAATCAATAAAGGGCTGAATCTAATATATTTAAAGAACATACGCATATCAATATAAGAAGGACAAATATCAAATAGAAAAATGGCAAGAATAGGCAATTTACCAAGGAGGAAGAAATACAAAAGGCAAATGAAAAGAAAAAACTTGAAAAGATGTTTATTGTCACTAACAATCATTTCTATCCAAATTTTAAATGAATAAGATTCCATCTCTTATTCTAAGAAATTAATCAATTTCTAAGATTGTTAAAAATTAATTTGTTAATACTTTTAACAAAAATTTTGGTAAGGTTGTAGAGAAATGGTGAGAATATTATTGGTAGGAGTGAAAATTGTTACAACTTTTGTGACTTTGGAGCTATTGGAAAATGACTGGTAACTTGTAGAATTATACAATCTGTCAATAAGTAGTATCCATCTTGATATCTACTCTTGATATCTACACCTACATACATGCAAAAGTAAGGAATGTTTTATTGAAGCACTGATTGTAATAGCCAAAGTGGGATAAAGTGTTTCTTGGTAGGGAAATAAATAAATAAATCATGGCTTATTCATATAATCATATCCTATATAGCAGTTAAGATAAATTATAGTTATATTTATTAATATAAGTATATCTTAAAATTGTAAAAGAGTGAATAAAGCAGTATGATTCCATTTATGGAATTCAGACGGCCCTTCATCATTTCTCCACGTTGAGGAAAAGGACTGGGTGTTTGTGTACATATATATATCTCAATCAGCAAACCTTTGGCCAAATTAGGGATAGGCAATGCACAAGAACGGGAGGCAATGCCCAGCTAAGGGCACAGCTATAAGCCATCAGAAGCTGATGTCAGCAATTGAGAGGTGCAGAGGGGCCCTGAATGGAGCACCAGCATATCTGCTTTGCCACCATTCATACCTATGCAATAAAAGTCCCGCACACACATATGCATGGGGATGATGCACTTTAACTTCAGCATAGTGGTTTCCTATGAGGAAGGAGGCACAGCGAGGAGAAGACTGAGAGGTCAGGCTTTAGATGAATCTGCAATATTTTCCTTATTTTAAAAATAATATTGCAGCAAATAGAAAAAAAATATTTACCTTACTGGTGTGCCTCTGTCAATTATATTATATTACTTCAATATTATTGTATATTTAAAATGTTTGGCTTTTTTTTGAATCTAGTCTAATTTCAGAGTGATAAAATGGCACTTTAACAGTGGTCAAAAATGTCAAAATTTGACAAAATTGTCTGTTTTTAATTAAGGAATCAGAAGCTTTGGTCATAATGTGATGACCATTTTCAAACCACAATTGAGTTCACAGTTGGTAAAGTACCTTAAAAAGTTACTTAGATTACACATATTTCCTAGCATATATTTTAACTTAAAAGGCATACACACACACATAAACACACACACATATATATATATATATCCATTTATTTATCAATCTTTTTATTTGGGGTTGAGATCATAGCCTTTTTTAGTACATGTCTACACATTATATTTCCAAATTCCCTTTCTCTTAGTTTGATTCCCCACCCAGTATAGATTGAATAGTGTCCACCCAAAATTCCTATCTCGAATTCTTCACCTTTAATGTGATAGCACTTGGAAATGGGGCTTTTTGAAGATAATTAGGTTAGGTGAGGTCATGAGGAAGGGAGCCCTCCACCAGAAACCAACTATGCTGGCACCCTTATGTCAGACTTCCAACCTCCAGAACCATGAGGATTGTTCAGGCCACCCATACGATGATATTTCCTTATGGCAGCCCGATCTGATCAATAAAGATTTTCAGGTGGAGAGGTTGGGTGCTGAGGTCACAAATACCTGAAAATGTGGAAATAGTTTTGAAACTAAGTAGTGGGTAGAGGTTGGAAAGTTTTGAGGTGCATGCTAGAAATCCAAGCATTAAAGATTCTAGGGAGGTCTCAGTAATGAGAAACATGAAACTGGAAACTGGAGGAAAGGCGATCCTTGTTATGAAGTGGCCAAGAACATGACTGAATTGCGTTCTCATGTTTTGTGGAAGGTAGAACTTGTGAATGATGAAGTTAAATATTTAGCTGAAGAGATTTTTAGGCAAGGTGTTGAAGGAGTAGCTTGGGTCCTGCTGAATACTTATAGTGAGCTGCAAAAGGATAGAGACAAATTGAAGGAGGAATTGTTAGGTAAAAAGGAACCAGAACTTGAAGATCTGGAAAAATTTCTTAGCCTACCCATATTGCAAAAAATGAGAAAGCTTTTTTCTGAAAAGAACACTAATGGTGTGGCTGCACAACTATTTGATAAAGAGAATATGGATGTGACTCCTGAACTTAATCAGCCATTTCCACAGAAGCCAGGAATAGTGATGGTGTTATATCAGCAAACACACTGCCAATTCGAATTTAAGGAGATAGAAAACAAGAGATCAAATGAAGAATGGCTGTCAGACCTTTCAGATCCTACAGGACTAGATTATAGAGCTATTCATCTGTGAATATGTACTGTTCTTCATGAAAAGGGCAAAAGGACTAAGGTAACTCAGAGGTCATCAGGTGACCCCCGCAGTCTCAACAGGCTAGATGACCTCCCACTGAAATCTTCGGGGTAGGACCAACTGGAGCCTTGAGGATGCAACCCAAGTCCAGCAGAGACACAGAGGTGGGACTACTACCCCAGTGGATCTGGAAGGCAGAGCATCAAATCATAGAGTGACAACCTCAAGCCTTAAGATCTAGGGGAATTTGCCTTGCTAAGTTTTGGGTTAACTTCAGACTTGTCACACTTTCCTCCTTTCCTATTTCTGCCTTCTGGATGGCAATGTCTATCCTATGCCTGTCCCATCGTTGTGTTTTGTAAGCATAGAACTTGTCTGCTTTCAGAGGTTCACAGCTGAAGAAGAATTTTTTTTTTTTAATTTCAGAATATTATGGGGGTACAAACACTTTGGTTACATATGTTGCCTGCCCAAGTCAGAGCTACAATCGTGAATATTCCCCAGACAGAGCGCCCTGTACCCTATAGGTATGAGTTTTCCCATCCCCTCCACCCTTCTCCCACCTGCCCGACCCCTGATGAATATTATTTCCTTGTTTGCACATAAGTATTGATCAGTTAATACCAATTTGATGGTGAGTACCAGCTTGTTTTTCCATTCTTGTGATACTTCACTTCAAAGAATGGGCTCTAGCTCCATCCAGGATAATACCAGATGTGTTAATTCACCATTTTTTTTATGGCTGAGTAATACTCCATGGTATACATATACCACATTTTATTAATCTACTTATGTACTGATGGGCACTTGGGTTGTTTCCACATCTTTGCAACTGTAGAAGAATTTTATCTCAGGATAAATTGTATCTCCAGTCTCACTCATACCTGATTGAGATAATATTTGATAAAATTTTGGACTTCAGACTTTGGAGTTGGTGCTAGAATAAGTTAAGACATTTGGGACTACTGGGCTGGAATTGTGCATGTGACAAATGCATGAATTTTGGAGGTTCAGGGGCAGAATGCTATGGATTCAATTGTGTCCCCACAGATTCACATGTTGAAGCCTTCATCCCCCATGTGATGGTATTAGAGATGGGACCTGTGGAATTTAATTCAGGTTAGAAGAGATTATGAGGATAGGACTCTCGTGATGGCATTGGTGGCTTTATAAGAAGAAGAAGAAGAAGACAAATCTCTCTTCCTTTTGTGAGGACACAGTGATACGAGGGCCATCTACAAACCAGGAAGAGACCAAAAACTGACCATGCTAACACCCTGATCTTGGACTTCCAGTCCCCAGAACACTGAGAAAACAAATTTATGTGTTTAAGTTACCATCTAAAGTATTTAGTTATGGCAGCCTAAGCTGAACAAGACCACAGCAGAAGAAAACATGCGAACAGGATTTGAGTACATGTAGATTATGGGGAAGTGATCCAGGAAGCAGTGGTAGAGAAATGGAGATAAGAGACAGGGAGTAGAAGGCAGTCGGTAAATGGACTAGTTACGAGGCTGGTTATCACTGTGGGGAAGCGGAATTTAGCCCATTGGGGAAATCTAGGGACCAGTATAGAATATGCCCTTCAGAGATATTACACCCACGGGGCCATGGAGTGGGGTATTTATACATCCATTTCAGCCAATCATTTGTTGAGAGTGTCTCTAAGGAATATTAATTCTGAGGAATTTTGGCTTCCCAAGCTGGTGGTCAAAGAGGACTCTGGAAACAAGAGGCCTTACACCAAGAAGTGAAGATGCTGCACCAGAAAGTTTTTCTGGAGTGCAGAAGATGGGGATACCAAGGGAATGTGAGTGGGGAACCAACGAGCTTTGTTCCATTTCTTTTATACAACCACATATCAACTATGATTGCCAAACTGCTTTTTTAAAGAGAAGCACGAAGCAAGAACATAGAGAACTTCCCCTACTTTAAATCTATTTTACCCACACACAGTTACCACTTTTTTGGTGATCGCTCATCTTTTCTTAGTCTTTCCAAATGATTCAGCTCTACTTTTGCATGATTTTTGCATAGTAGTTAATCATGACGTTGGATAATTACAACAGCAATCACACTTTATGTACAAAGTTTTGGAAATAAAAATCTTGGCTCTTGGTAGAGTTATAACTCAAGTCTGGCATCAGAAATGCATGGACATATTGCCTAGAAGCATTCAGCATGCAGTGGGCATTAGCTAATACAGATTCTAGAGGGGGTGCAGAACACTGGTTAATCCAGTGAGTCTGTTGAGTGGAGGTAAGTAAAAAGAATTCCTCGTCTGTAGGAACAGCTATTACGTGGGAAAGAAATTTTACTTGCACCACAGATAGAAACTTTGGATGGAATTGAGGGAAGTACTTTGCTCAGTGTCACGTATGTTCTTCTCACACTCACGTTTTCAAAAAAACCGAAAAAGATGTGCTAGCAAAACTATAATTTACTTTAACTAAGTATTCGAGCAAAATGTACTTCACAACTCAGTAAGCGTCTGTTGAGAGGTAATGAAACTTCAGTATCATTTGTTAGGTCAGGCTAAATGACCTCTATGGGTTTCTCTTCCTACAGATGCTCTAGTTCAAAATATAACACTGTCGTTATTTGCCCTTAAAGCATCATTCAGCTCCACTGAGCTTTATTAGGGAACTTTGTTTACGCTTTATGCTTCTTAGGAGTAAACGTTCAGGCAAAATCAAGTGTTTGTGTTAGCTGAGCCATTTTAGCATCACGAATCGTTCTACTTTCCTGCCAAAGTCAAAAGACTTAAAAAAAAATCCTAACATATTCCTGGGGAGAAGTTTTGTATAGTTTCCAAAAGAAGCTGGCTTATGATATTCAAAGACAGAATGTTGAATTTTGCCCTCCATGTGCCTGTGATGAATTCTGCCTTCAATGAGGGAACAACTGTTTATTCATGTCAAGTTATCTGAAGAAAGGGCCCTCATCTTTCCCTCTTCTTATTAAATAATAACAATTTTGTAAATTATCACCTGAAATGTATTCAGCATTAAATAACTTCTAGTCTGTTCCTGGTGCTGCCAGATCAGTGTTCATGCAGTGGTTGTTATCCTAAGGGCCCCACAATCTAGTCCTTACATCTTTCCAGCAATATCTCCTCTCCCTCTTCTGAATGAATGGCTGCCCTTTCCCACCTCGGGACTTTGCCGGTGCTGCTCCCACAGCTCCCAATTCCTTCTCGCCCTGTTATCCTGACTCGCTTTGAAACACCACGATTGTGTTCTAGTACCACCTCCTGGTTGTTCTCCAGCCTAGGTGAGTTCCTCTTTCTCTTAGTCCTACAGCACCTTGCATAGGCCTCTATCACAGTCTATTTAGAGATTTTTTGTAGGCCTCCACCCCTCTGCTATCACAAAGAAATGGGTGCAATGACATTAATCACGTGAAACAGATTTAATGCCATAGGAAGTGGAAATTCACATAGCCTGCCTTCCAATCTCATCATAGCTCCAGGATCCCAGGGAAGCTTGAATGGTTCCTGGACAAAAAAGGGTTGGTAGCATGCATGAATCTTTGAGAATATCATCATGTGAACCAAGACTTGTCTTGCTAACTCATTCTCCAGTACACAGCATTAAACTGCTCTAGCTTTGCCCCTTTCACCCACATTCCATAATGTAGCAAAAGACGCTCTTTTAGTTTTATTAGCTCTTTCACCCAATCTCATCGTGTTTTCTCTCTTAAAGTAAAATAAAATATTTCTAAAAGCAATTTTGTTATTACACCAAAAATAGCACTGGATCAGCAACTTCTCTACCATCGACTTCATCTCTCCTCCCCCTTTTATTTTCTAGTAGTCTCTTCTTTAAAGGAAACACTAAAAAAAAAAAATCTAGAATAGATACTCTCGGGGAAGCAAATTCAGATACCCAGTTTTTCAGGGACTGTTAAACGTGAGGGACAGCCAGAACAAGTCAGTGCATCGGGTTAAAAATTGGTGCTTGGGAGTCAAAAAAATAGACTTAGTTTATGAATACATCTGTCAGGTTTCTTTACTGTGACTTCAGTGGCCTGCACACTCAGATACCTCCTGAACATGAGAAACCCAAAAAATCAAGGTAGATAGACTCATTGAATTGTAGGAAAAATTCAAATGTGTAGGGCCTATTGACAAATGTAAAGAAACCTCATCATATAAAACGTATAGAATGACACAAAATGGTCAAAGGGCATCTGGTATTTTTAATAACTGCCATAATTTATCAAACATGAGGTATTTAATTTTTACACAATCTTTTACAAAGGTGTTACCTGGTATGAAACACAAGATGATAATACTCTATGGGTATCTTTTAACTCTCCTGAATCAATGTCTTTCAAGAAAGTAATATACATGAAATCATTAAATATTACTGCATCTTATGTTGAGAGAGTTTATTACGAGTATAATAAACTTATAACCAAAGCCCCCAAAATAATTTTAGATGCCCCATTTTATATTTGTCAAATATCAAAATATAAGGAAATGAGTTTGTGTCAAGCCTTTCAACCTTTTGTATGAAAGTACCTTCCTATAACTACTGATTCACCCAAAATATCCTACCTTCTTGGTTTGTACAATGTTCTACAATGAGAATTACTATTAAGGATGATCTCCTTTGGGAATTATAGCAGAGCACACAAATACTAAAATATTTGTTAGTATATGCTGTCTTCTGATAATGAAGGAAAATAATAGCATTTTAAATATGTAACAAACCCTAGTGCATTGACTTAACTCATTCCTCTTACTTGTTTTTTGGCCTTAGAGAAAATACTTACGTAAATCAATTTAAGTTTAACCATCTACAACATGCAGAACATAATAGTATCTACCATGAAGAGCTATTATAAGAATCAAATAACTTAATACACACAAAAATCTTAGCACAGCACTTAACAATTAATAATCAGTAAGTTATTTATTATTATTACCACATCCACTCATACATTCAACTATTATTCCTTCATGCACATTTACTGAGCTTTCAGTGAGCCTGTGTAGTTCAGTGAGGATATAAAAGTAATAAAATAAGCAATTTTTCATGGTGCTTCCTGGTTCTGCATGGGAGATAACTATGTTTAAAACCAACTCTACTGGTGTTACGGTAGTTGTGTGAGGAAAGTGCCATGGGAGCACATTTGAAGGAGCATTGATTTCATCCAACATGTGAAGGGGAAGGCTTTCCTAAAGAAACTCATCCTGGCTACGGGCCTGAGAGACGAATAGATTTCAATATGGAAAGGAGGAGGAAGACATCGAGAAAACAGGCAGGGACAGGGGAAACTATTTTGAAATTAGAAGTAGCCCTCTGGAGCCGAAACATGGGGAGCATTGGATTTTAGCTCTGGCCAAGAGATGACATCATCACCTTGTGTGGGACGCCAAGGGGTTGTCTTAGTTTATGCCGTGGAAATTGAGGAGTCTGGAGAACGCCGGAGAACGTTTTAAGGAAGGAGAATAATCACCTATAAAAATAGATGTGAGAGAGATAATTCTGGCTTCAGCGTGAAAGACGAATTGGAAGATTAAAAACGGAGAAAGTGCTCCTGTTTAAAGAGTCCACACAAAATTATTTTCGCTGGAAAAGTGAAAAATAAATGGAGATAAAGGGAACAGGATGGATGAGAGAGAGATTGTGCAGATTAACAGAGACACACATTTATTCAAGCGAATTCTGACGTAAAGAGAAAGAGCAAAGGGGTTTGTCAAGTGCACGTGAGAAACCTGAAGCTCAGGTGGGTTAAATGCCCCTCCCCCCACCCAAGGTCAAATGCCTTATAAGAATCACAGCTTATTCCCCTCAGGCTTCCGTGCTTCCAACACTATGGGACCCTTTCCCCACTCTGTCTGCTACTTCTTCTTTGTCACTGAAGATCGCATGTGCAATGAAATTTGTGACTGTTACCGTCCTTGTTTCCCAGGATATATTGTCAATATTTGTTAATATTTAAAATGAATAGTCAGGATGTAACGAAGCTGTTCTCACTTCACTTTTGGTTACAGCATGTACCACAAGGGAACAAGAGCACTGGTAAGCTCTGTTCTTCTCAACTCCACTGTGTCATGCACATTTAATTAGTAGCAAAAATAGCAATGCATATTTAGCTCCTTATTCAGCAAGAACTGGAAAACCACCAGATTATAGGCACAGCAGAACACAAAGATTGACGTTTTGACAAAGCCTTCTTTCCGAAATGAACACCCAAGAATGATGAGTCAGGCAAATTATCTGTTAATTGCTGACCGGTTTTTAACTGGGTCAGCCCCAAATAAGGACATAAATTGAACTGGATGGAACAATTGCTTGTTACCTGATTTGGTTTAGATGGACTCGGCAGAATTAGGGTTAGATGACAAGAAACATTTGGGGCTGGATAGAGCAACACAAGTTTAACGACTTAAGTTATTAAAGAAAGAAACATTTATAACATAAGACATTATTCTAGGAAAATTAAGTATTTTTTTCTTTTTTATTTGTGTATATTAATTTTTTATTGCTCCATAATAATTTATCACAAGTGTTGCAGCAAAATACAACAAAAATATATTTTCTCATAGTTTTCTTGGTCAAGATTCCAGACATGTAATTAGCTGGGACCCCTGCTCAGAATCTCACCAGACTGACACCAGAGTATTAGCTGGAGCTCTTCCAGGCTCATTGGTTGTTGGCAGAATTCAGCTCCTTGTAGGACCAAGGTCCTTAACTCCCCTAAGTCTGGTCACCATTCCCTGCCATGTGGCCCTCTTTGCAATATGACAGTTTTCTTCTTTAAAGCCAGCGAAAGCACATCTCTGTTGCTTCAAATCTACCTGTTTTCTTCCATCTCTGCCCTCTAGATTGTCTCTCACCTGATGAGGTCAGGCCCACTCAGGATAACATCCCTTTTGATTAAGGACCTAATCAACTGATTAGGTCCTTAATTATATTTGTAAAACACCTTCACTTTTGCAATATACAGGAACCTAATTACAAGAGGGACATTCATCATATTCATAGTTATTTCCTCTGTTGAAGGGAGTACACGAAAGTATACACTAGGGGGAAGAAGCACTGGGGTCCATTTAGAATCCTGCCTACCACAATGCATTTGTAGAGGTATACCAGTAAAAGTCCAAAATTAATGATAAACAGATGCAGATGTGGCGTTTTCCAAAGAATGTTCTACTTTGAGGAAGGATCTGGATTGTAATCTACATTTTAATCCAGCAACTAATCCTAATTATATGCCTCTAATTTCTACTTTAAGAAGTAAAATTATTAATAATAATGTCTCACTGTCATGGACCTTCAATGATATTCAGACAACAACAACAAAATCTTCTGGTATACAACAAATGCTCATAAGCGTTGGTGAATAAACGACCCAGTTGTAATCTCTTGCTGAGATTCCATCCAGAAAGAGAGAAATAAGCTATTTAAAGAGTATAAAAACAGACAGGAGTGGTCAACAAATTGAAATGTAATCTTAAAGTATGTGCAACAACAAAGACAAAACTCGTAATAGCTAATATTATTTGAAGACCCACTATATGGCAATAAGAATGTATATTATTATATATTGATATATATATCATTTTAAATTGATATAGTAACCTATATAGCTATACTCATGTGGCGCATTTCACTATGTTGAGCTGTGATTAAATTAGGATTAATCAGGATGTCTTAAATGGAAGAAAGTTTGGTTAATCTGAAGTGAATATTCAGAGGTGCAGAAAAATAGACAACACATTGTCATATGGGCAGCTTGCCAAGGGGAATGCAAAATCAGCCTACTAGCTTGGAATTTCGTTCTTATCCTGAGAAAGAGCAGGCAAGAGAAAGGAAGGTTCTATTTGTGGCTCTATGCCCCAAATATGGTTATCTGGAGAAGAATCTACCCATGGAAGTAAAATAGTTTTAGATACTGTATAGTCAGTGTACCAGTTGCCCATTGCTGTGTAATAAATTGATACAAATTTAGGGACCTTAAACCACACAAATTTATGATCTCACAGTTTCTGTGGGTCAGGAAAATGGACATGGCTTAGCTGAGTCTTCTACTTAAGGTCTCTCAAAAGGCTGCAATTAGGATGCTGCTCAGGGCTGGGGTTTCATCTGAAGGCTTGACTAGGAAAGAATTTGTTTTCAAACTGTTGGTAACATTCATTTCCTCATGGGCTGCAAGATTGAGGGTCTGAGCTCCTTGCGAGCTGTTGGGACTGAAAGATGAAGTTCTTCACTGGCTGTTGGCTGGAGTCCTCCCACAGTCTTTTCCACACAGGCCTCCCCACATGGCAGCCTGCATCATCCAAGCATGCACACCAAGGAGGCAATAGAGAGAGTCTTATAGCAAGACTGAATCCTAAATAATTTAATCACAGAAGAAATATCCCATTGTCTTTGCTGTACCCTGTGGGTCAGAAGCAGTCACTAAACTGAGCCCATACTCCAAAGGAGGAAGTAGACAGGGACATACATACTAGAAGGTGGGGATCATTGGGGCCATCTTGGATTTTGTCTGCCACAAAAGTATATAACATAATGGTTGAGGAGGCATACTTTCAGGGCCAACTCCTGGGGCTGGAGGCTTAACTGCTTAATTCATTAAGTATGTGACATTTGGTGAGGATTTTTTTTCTTTTGTATTGATAAAGATTTAATCTTTAAAAAAATTTATCTATTTGTATATTTTGTAATTGACAATAATTTGGTATATTTATAGGACAAAATATGATTTTTTGATTTAAGTATACATTTTAGAATTATGCAATCAAGCTAATTAACATATCCATCATTTCACCACCTTAATTGGTTTTTTTGTGATGAGACCATTAAAAATCTATTATTTTAGCAATATTGAAATATATACTACATTATTATTAACTGATGTCCCCATGCAGTGCAATAGATCACTAAAACTTATTTTGCCAGTCTGACTACAACTATGTACCATTTGGTCAGCATCTCCCCTTTCCCTACCCCTTCCTTGTCCACCAGCCTCTGGAAATGACCATGCTACTACTCTCAGCTTCTATGACAGCAACTTTTTTAGATCCCACATATAAGTGACTGCATCCTATATTTGTCTTTTTGTGCCTGGCTTATTTCACTTAGCATAATGTCTTCCAGTTCCATCTGTGTTGTCGTGAATAACAGAATTTTCTTCTTTATTAAGGCTGTATAGAATTCCATTGTATATATACACCACATTTTCTTTATGCATTTATCCATTGATGGACACTTAGGTTTCTTCTATATCTTGGCTATTGTGAATAGGGCTAAAATGATCATGGAAGTGCAGATATCTCTTTGACATATCAATTTTAACTATTTTAGATACATACCCAGAAGTAGTATTGCTGGATCATATGGTAATTCTATTTTTAGTTTATTGAGGAACCTCCATGCTATTTTCCAAAATGGCTATACTAATTTACATTCCCAACAGTAGTGTACAACGGTTCCCTCTTCTCCACCAACACTTACCATTTGTCTTTTTGATAATAGTCATTGTAACAGGTGTGAGGTGATATCTCATTGTGGTTTTAATTTTTTTCCCTGATGATTAGATATGTTGAGTTTTTTTTTCATATATCTGTTGGCCATTTGTATCTTCTTTTGAGAAATGTTTTTTTCAGATCTTTTGCCCATTCTTTTAATTGGGTTATTTGTTTCTTGCTTTTGTGTTTTGTGAGTTTCTTATGTATTTTACATATTAGTTCCTTATCAGACAGATGCATGGTTTGCAAGTATTTCCTCCCAATCTGTAGGTTGTCTCTTCACTCTGTTAATTGTTTCCTTTGCTGTGCAAGAGTTTTTAATTTGATGCAATCCCACTTGCCAATTTTTGCTTTTGTTGCCTGTGCTTTTAGAGACCTATCCAAGAAATCATTGCTCAGATCAATATCAGGGAGATTTCCCCCCATGTTTTCCTCTAGTGGCTTCACAGTTTCAGGTCTTGTGTTTAAGTCTTTAATCCATTTTGAGTTGATTTTTGTACACGGTGTGAGGTAAGAGGCCAATTTCATTTTTCTGCATGTGAACATGCAATTTTTCCAATACCGTTTATTAAAGAGATGGTCATTTCCTCATTTTGTGTTCTTGGCATCTTTGTCAAGAATCAATTGACTTTAAATACTTGGGTTTATTTTAAGGGAAAAGATACCCCATGTTCATACATTAGGAGAATTAATATTGTTAAAATGTTCATATGACCCAAAGTGATCTACAGATTCAATTCATTTCCTATCTAATTTCCAATGTAATTTTTCACATAAATAGAAAAAAATTCCTAAAATTTGTGTGAAACCAGAAAAGACCCAGAATAACCAAATAAATCTTGGACAAAAAGAATGAAACTAGAAGCATTACACTTCTTGATTTTAATATATATTATAAAACTGTTGTAATCAAAACAACATGCTACTGGCATAAAAATATATCTCCACCAATGGAACAGGTGTTTGTTTTTTGACACCACATTTTCTTATCTGAAATAGTGGTAGTTGTACAGATAAAATGAGACAATTACTGTAAATCACTTACCAAAGTATCTGTAATAGAATACTTGTCTATTATCTGTTAGCTATAGTTGTAAGCAAAGCATTAAAGTTTGAAGAAAGAAATGTTCAAATGCCTTATTATGCATTTGTTTGGTGTTTATGTCAAAGCCATTGTGTCAAAATATAAAATTATTGTTTTATTTTTGTTTCATTTCCATCCTGAATTTCCCCATTACTAATTTTTTCTTTCTCATATACATGACCATACATTAGAAGTTGGGTCAATGATGGGGTTCTTTGTGATACTCCTCAATGTTTAATTTTATATTTTTAGTGTGGCTATGTCTTTCTTACTCTTAGACTATAAGAAGCTTCATGTGGAGCAACAACCTCACACGTCCTCTTGCTCTTTCCTTAGTCTGCTAATGTTAGAACAATGTCTAAGACATAGAAGGCACTCAATAAAATGTTTAAGTAAATGACCCTATGAGACCAATGGATAGATGGATAGATGGATAGGCGAAAAAATGTTTTATGCATTTACTCATAATAAAGAAAACTGAAAAATTAATTATGTGTATTTTACATCAAAATTTCCCTGATTTAAAACTTGCTTTGAAATGAATGAGTCAATGCGGTATGTATACATATAAATTCTAGAAATGTGGCTCAAATTGGGAACATTATCAAGGAGTAGCCTGGGAGCACAGAGTCAGAGATAAGTCAGACAACCCTGTGTTTGCTCCCTCTAACATAATCTACAGAGGCAACATTTTGCTTGTAATTAGTTAATCAATAACATGATCTTGGAGACAAAAATATCTCTGGCATTCACTAAACATGTCACCTGGGGTGACTTATCATTTCTGTGGCCCCATATCCTCATCTGTAGGTGGTTATAACAAAGGTGATGTTGGAGGACATTAAGTGAGGGAAATGTTTCAACCCTAATACAAATGCTTAATAAGTGATGGGTATTGGTTATTCTTGTTGTTGTTCAAGACATAGATCAATAAAACTGTTTTCAAAGGTCTTTTTTGACCACCTCAGACATGGTTTGTCACTTTAAAAAATTTCTATTATCACACCAATTAAACTATATTTACCTACCCCTTTTATTGTACTATCAGCTGTGTGAAGGATGATAGTTTTCAACTTTTCCCTCCATACCTCAACATGGAACTTACTACAAACTGTTGGCACTCAGTACATGCTTATTTAATGTTAATTGCAGTGAAAAAGAAGGATCAGGAAATCACTGTGTCTTTTATGCCAACTTATTTTCAATATTAAATTATAAAATCAAATCTTTCTTGCAATAGCCATATGAGATAGAAACATGGATGGGCTGATAATTCAAGATGTTTCTGAGCAAGACTTTATCTTGAAGCCTCTTGCTGATGTTTCCTTGAAGTGGAGCTATATTTTCTTCACCTTGAAAAACTGGTTTTAGAGAAAGACCTTCCATGGTAACAATAAATGCTGATGTTTATGTTGCTGTAAGGATAATATTTCCAATTGTCTTACTGCATTTACTAAACTATGAGCATTTTAGGAAATATTCTGATTTGATCTTTGTTCTAATCCATGTCCATAAGCTATTTACTGAATTTATTTACATCTGAAAATATGTCACATATGCTACACAGAGAATATATTGTTTTCTCCCTATTCCTGTGTGAACACATTATAGATTCAATTTACAGTTTAAGTTAAAATTAACATTAAGTGTTCCTTACAATTTTATTTTAGACAGTAGTAATTAAATTGTAAGGACTCATGCAGACCCTTATAGAGCAAAAACAAATTTTATGATAATAGAAAGAATTTCTGGAAAAGAAAAAAGTATCTAAATTACATATGGAATGGTAATACATTGAATAAAAATTCCAGTCACTTGTCCATTTCAAGGTGTTTCAGACAAAATCTCTAATATTTGAATGTAGGTGGCAAACAAACATGCTAATTCTTTGCCAAATAAATCTACCATGGTTCATGAATGGAGATTCAAGCAGTTTGAAATATATTCTTTTATCACACATCAATAGGTGTATGTAGTTTTCTTAGTCTGTTTGGGCTACTATAACAGAATACCATGGACTGGATAGTTTACAAACAACAAAAATTTATTTCTCACAATTCTGGAGGCTAGGAAGTATAAGAGCAAGGTGCTGGAAGACCCAGGGTCTGGTGAGAGCTTGCTTCCTGGCTTCATAGACTGCCAAATTCTTGCTGTGTCCTCACATGGCAGAAAGGGTGAGGGAGCTCCTTGCGTCTCTTTTGTAAGAGCACTAATCCCATTTGGGAGGACTTATTCACCACCCAAAGACCCCAACTCCAAATATCAGTACACTGGGGATTAGGTTTCCACAGGTGAATTTTTGGGGAACATAAACATTCAGTGTATAGCAATAGCAAACTGGTAAAATCCAATGGGAGATATTTGTTCATGCAAAATATTGATCAAATTACCTCCTATTTTTGCTGATGTGCAGTTTGTTTCCAAACCTAAAATATCTTTCTTTCTTTTTGGTGTGTACTCTGCACTATGACATGAGTCTTTTTTCTCAAAAAAAATATTGTTTTCCCTATTGAAAAACAAAAATATCAATAATGAAAAAAAATCAGGTAATCACATATGAACTTTTGAATTTTAGTATTTCATTTATATAAAAAAAAGTTAGTATTTCTTCAAGTGTTTGGCTGCTTTTCTTTAAAAAACTGAATCTAATACTTGGAAGACTTAAAACTTTTGATAACCCTTTTCCTTTTAAAATAAAAATAGAAATATCAATGATATTATAACTATCATTTCTTTGATTCCAAGCTAAATTAAAATTTCCATGAAAGTATAATTGGTTATCAAACTATATTCTAAAATTTTGTATCCAAAGCACAAAGAGCTTGGCATGGTGGTTCATACCTATATTCCCAGCACTTTGGGAGGCCTAGGCGGGAGGATCACATGAGGCCAGGAGTTTGAGACCACCCTGTACAACGTAAAGAGACCCCGTCCCTACAAAATATTAAAAAAAAATAGCCAGACATGGTAGCACACACCTGTAGTCCTAGCTAATTGGAAAGCTGAGGCAGGAGAATCTCTTGAGACCAGGAGTTCAAGGCTGCAGTGAGCTATGATCACACCACTGTACTCCAGTCTGAGCAACAGAGCAAGACCATTTCTCTTAAAACAAAAATAAACAACAACAACAACAACAAAAAAACCCCACAAAGAACTACAAAGGATAATTTGATAAATTATAAATATCTACACACTAAATGCAGTTATTATGTCACTTTTAAAAATGTACCACACAAAGTAAAAATCTGAAGCTTTTAATACATACCACAATCAATTTTACATATACATTGAAAACACCAACTTGTACCAAGGTAATTTGGACCAACAATGACAGCATGAACAAACAAGAAACACTGGGTAATACTATTTTTAAACATACGCTTGAAGGAATCAGAAAGGAAACCAAATGAAGATTTATGAGGCCACAATCCAGAAAAAAGAGTTAACTTGAAAATGAAACTGACTTTTAAAGCCTGTTTTCCCCTAACAGCAATGTTGGAATTTAAGAAAAAGCTGCTAAAATACTAAGAATCCAAGTATCTGTTTTGGACTGAATGTTTGTATCTCGTAAAAATTCCTATGTTGAAATCATAACCCCCAATATGATGGTATTTGGAGGTGAAGCCTTTGGGAGGTGATTGGGTCAGCCCTCATGGTGGGATTAATGCCCTTACAAGAGACCCCAGGGAGCTCCCTTGTACTTTCTGCCATGTGGAGATACAAGGAGAAGACAGTTGTGTACAACTCAGAAGTGGCCCTTCACCGGAGCTCAACCCTGTTGCCACCTTGATCTCGGATTTCCAGCCTACAGAATGGTAGGAAAGTAATTTCTTTTGTTTAAGCCACCTAGCCTATGGTACTTTGTTATAGCATCCAAAACTGACTAAGACAGCCTCATGGAGATGTGGGGGAGGCAGGGAGAGGCTAGGATATCAGGTGGAGGGGGTTGGTAAATCCTCTAAGCTCTTATTTTGGACCCAGAAAGGCTGCACCCCGAAACTAAAGATAAAATATAGACCAGCACACACAAAGACTGAAGCTCAACTGCAAATTGATCTATCTCTAAAATTAGATTGATACTGGTTTTCTCACCTTCCATAAGAAAAAGCAAATTCTTTCTGGAAGAAGATAGTCACATGCTATGCCTCAAATTATCTCTAAAATTTTTGCATACCATGTATAGCTTTCAAAAACAGTGAATAAATAATTATGGAAGAGCAAGAAAATCAAAAGACCAAAGATATATACCCACAGGATATTGTAATAACTTAGATCAAAAACCAAAGACTGAGTTCATAACAGATTAAACAATGATGAGACACAAATTAGATATGGTTGAAGGCCAACTATGTAGCTGAGGGTAGAATATAGGTCAGAAGAAAATGTATAGACTAAATTTTAAAAAAGCAAACTAATAAGATTAGTGGTGAAAGGGAATAATAAAAATATTTACTCTAAAAATAGACACACACATTTAAATAAAAAATAAAAATGCTTGTGGAACAAATAGAAAACAAACAGCAAGGTGGTAGTTTTAAACCTAACTATTTCTTACTTACATTAACTATAAACATAGTTATAAATGTTCTGATTAAAAACAAATAGTTTAATTTGATATGTCCTACACACATACATACCTACTGGATACAAAAAAAACACATTCATCTATCCAGGAAGGAGGTGCAAAAAAAAAGAAAAGAAAAGTAAGGAAAAGAAATGTTCAATATTAGAATAGAGAAAACTGGAATCAAACGCAATGTATGGACCTGGTTTAGATCACAAAAGGACTTTATAAAGGTGTGTTTTTCAGACAATTAGGAAAATTTACTGTTAAATAGATACTAGGGAATTTTAAAAAATGATTATTAATTTTGTTAATTGAGGTTTATTACCCTGTGGCTATATAAGAAATATTCATTTTTTTTTAAAGTACATGCTAAATATGTAAGGGTAAAATGCCGTGAGATCCGGGCTTTAAAGTTTTTCAAACACAAGAGTAACAAGGACAGATGAAGAAAACATGTCAAAACCTCAAAACCTTGATAATTATTTAAAAAAAAATAAGTAAGCCAAAATCAAAACATGAAAAATGAAAGAAAAGAAAAGAAAAAACAGGATCTTAGGGTAGATGTCCAAATTTTCCTCCAGAAAAAATAAAATGTTAAAGAAGTACTCTAAACAGGATTTGTAAGCGTAAGAAAATTTTAAAATAATGGAAACTGTAACTCCTTCTCAACCTCTCGTTGAGGTAACTTTCAAAGAAAAAGCCTAAGGAAAAAGACAAATGAATCCAAAAGGGAAAAAAAAGGATCAAAAAGAAAGGATAGTCAAATAAATTAGTAAATTCCAGAACATAAAAACAGAAAATAGTAAAGTGAAAGTACAAGGAAATGCAAAATGAAAAACCGAACATTAATTAATTAATTAGAAAACAAAAATACAATAGAGATCAAAAAGGTCAAAATTGTTACTTTTTAAATATTTCAACTGTTAACTATAATATATGTACACGACTTACATTCATGATATATAAAACTGATATGTTGAAAAGTACTATTTTCCAATAACCTACAAGCAAATGCATGCTTGTGTACGTTTTACACATTGTTACTCTCTATCTGTTCTTTGCTTTTTTTTTACTTGAGAGACTCTTAAGAGATTTTTTTCTTACCTAAACAATAAAACTTTCACCGTTTTTTAAACCTTCATCATACTGCATCACACGTGTGCCATACTTTATCTAACTAGCTCTCAATTGAAGAGCATGTATTTGGTTTTGTTTCTCCATAGAAGGTATTGCAGTTAACAAACAATGCTGCAATGAATTGTCTTGTACTTAAGCAACTTCTTACATGTGTGGCTATCTATAGGCTACATTTTTGAAATGTAATTGTTCAACCTGAAGTTACAGATATTTAGAATTTTGATTTGTCTTCTAGAGTGATTTTCACAATTTACAACTTCATCAACCAGAATGTTTCTGCACACTCTCACTAACATTGGTATCCAGCATTTTAATATTGCCAACATGAACATAAAAATTGCATCTTGTGATTTCCTCATGACTGAGGTTAAATATTGTCTTTTACATATTTAAAAGCCATTTATTTTGTTGTTGTTGTTGTTGAGACAGAGTCCTCACTCTGTTGCCCTGGGTAGAGTGCAGTGGCGTCATCATAGCTCACTGCAACCTCCAGCTCCTGGGCTCAAGCAATCCTCTTGCTTCAGCCTCCCAAGTAGCTGGGACTACAGGTGCGCACCACAATGCCCGGCTGATTTGATTTTTCGTTCCTATTTTTGGTAGAGACCAGGTCTCACTCTTGCTCAGGCTGGTTTCCAACTCCTGAGCTCAAACAATCCACCCACCTCGGCCTCCCAAAGTGCTAGGATTATAGGCATGAGCCACCATGCCTGGCCACAAATTGTCTTTTTCTGTGTACTCTCTTGTATGTTCTTTGCTCATATTTTTTTTAAGTGGATATTGATCTTCATCTTATATCATTTGAAATTAAAGTAATTGGGTCTATAATTAAACATCACTATGTGGAAGTGTTCATATGGTTTTTCTTTTCTCAGATTTCCATTTGACTTTAACATTTTTTATGCAGAATTTTGTTTTGGTTTATGTGTAGTCTTATTTACACTTTTTTGTTTTACTACTTTTAGAATTTATTTTAGACTTTTTTTCCACTTCAAACACTTTTTAATCTAATTTTTCAAACATTTATGACTTCTTTTTTATTACTAATTTAAATCTTTTGCATGAGGTATAAGATAAATAATCTAATTCTGAAACTTTCAGATGGCTACCAAGTTCTCAACAATAAATTTTAAACAATTTATGTTTTCTCCACTGATTTGAAATAACATTGTTTTCATACACTAAATTTCCATAGCAGATCTGTGCCTGGACTTTCTCTACCATTTCATTGATCTCTGTTTATTCATGTGACAGTAGTACACTATGCATCTACAGCTTTGTGAAAAGTTGTAATTGCTAACTACTCTGTCATTTCTTAAACATTATTTCTGACTATTCATAACTTATATTCCTATTTGAATTAAGGATAAGTTTATTTAGTTCCAATAAAATCTTGATAGTGTTTTTATCAGGTTACAGAATGCATGCATTTTAAGGAAAATCGACATCTTTAAGATGTTGTGTCTTTATACTCAAAAATATAATTTACCTTTTTATTCTGCTAAGGTACTTTTTGTGTCCCTCAGAGGCATTTAAAAATGTATTTGCATAGACCTTGCACAATTTTTGCTACTATTATAAATGGAACCTTTTATAATAGATACATATTATATTTATTATGATACTTAATATTATAATGTTTTGATTTTTCTTACTGTCTACAGCTGAGATCTAAAAGATTGTGCATAAAACTGATTTTTGAAAAGTGGAAGTGTTAATGCTTTATACAGTTCTGTATTTCATTTTCAAAGAGCGTTTTAAGGGCTTTTGCAGTTAAGTTACAGTTACAACTTTGGTATAGCAAAACACCATTGCTATAACAAAGCAATATTGCCTATTGCAGTACCAGATAATGGTGCCTAGGTGAAAAGGTCAAGGGAAGGAAACAAGATGCAGATGGAGAAGTAGGATACTGATCTGAATAAGAGAAAATTCCATGGGCATCTTCTGAAACTGTTAAGTGCACCTTCAAAAGCATCAGTCCTTAGTCAAAATTCACAACAAAGCCATAGAATCCAGAAAAGAAGGGCATAATTAATTCATTATATTATTGATAGAACGCTATTATAAGAATATGTGAGACCCTGTGGATTTGCCAATAAGGTAGATGATATTGTGGGGCTGGAGACAATGTAGGTAGGTGGAGCTGAGAGCTAGCCGAATAAAAGCTCTTAATGGTAGTTGACCTCATGTTTACCCTTAACCGGGTGCAATGTGGGACTATGTCACATATATATCATCTACAAATACACACACATACACATGCACACACATCACATATGCATATACACACATACAAACAATATAGATTCTGGTATCATTTTCCTTATAGGGAAAACTATAGCAAGAGCTCTCCTAGAATTGAGTTGAGTCTATTTACCTGCTGTAGAAGACACTTTTAGAGCTCTGCTTCAAGTACCTGCATGCATTCCTTTCTTCCCAAAAGTTCAGATAGTCACTCTGAATCTGAGTGATAGTTTAGGGAAATTAATAACCCATGGGAGCACTCATTAGCCAATTCCTATAAGGAGTTGGTGTGCAGGTATCTGAGCTCCCCATCCCTTGGGAAGAGATAATTTTTCGGTAAAACAATTCCTGAAGTTCTCCAATGGGAATTACACTTCAGTTGCCCACTGTGATAGCTAGATTAATGATGCGCCCTGAATTAGTCAGCTTGGGCTGCCATAACAAAATACCACAGACTGGGTGGCTTAAACAACAGACATTTATTTTTTCACAGTTCTGGAGCCAAGAAATCTGGAATCAAGGCACCAGAGGTGTTGGTTTCTGGGGAAGCTTCTCTTCCTGGCTTGCAGACAGCCACTTTCTTGCTGCATCCTCACTTGGCCTTTCTTCTGTGTACACACATACACACACACACAAACAGAAAGAGAGAGAGAGAGATGTGTCTCTGGTGTCTCTTTCTCTCCTTATAAGGACACTAGTCCTATAGGATTGGGGTCTTGCCCTTATGACCTCATTTAACTTTAATTACTTTCTTAAAGCCCCTATCTCCACATATAGTCACATTGGGGATTAGGGTTTTAACATATGAATTTTGAGGATACACAATCACACCCTTTACTAGCTGTCCTCTCTTCCTTGTATCACACCCTGAACCTCATAGCCTTTGCTCCCCCAAAACCAAAATCTGCTTTCACTAAAACATTGTCTAAGTGTGTTTTTATAAGAATTTAAGCTAAGACATCAGTCACAGATGAATAAACAGTTACTAGGGTCAAGGCAGGGGTTTGGTCATCTGAAAAATTTAAGAATGAAAAGCTCATACATGAGTTATGGACACAAGATTTTTTATTTTAATCTGTCTTATTGTCTACCTGTAGGTATATCAATCTATTTTTCTGTCATCTTTCTATCTATCTTTACAGGGTTACTTTTGCAAACATCAAAGCCACACAGAATTCTCCAAGACAGTTCCCTTCAAAAAGATTCTTTGTAAATAAATTATAGGCAGGAGGCTGAAGTTTCCAACTGTTATTAAGACTCCATTCAGAGTAAAATTTGATTTTTTTCTGTTTTGATGGCAGCACCTCAGCAGGGTTCCAAGGCACCAATTTTTGCAGGATCAAATCATTATTCAGGACTCAGGTTTATTTCGAAGGCACACACCAAGAATCCTCAACTCTGAGTGGTGGCATGCCTTACTCCAATTAGGGGAAGTAAGAAGCTCTCCTTTCCCTCATGGCCATACAGAGACAGAATTCCCCAGGAGAAGAGGAAGAAAGAAGATGGAAGTCCAACGTACTGATGGCGAATTTCTGAGGAAACATTCTTCATGAATCTTACATATGAAACTGTAAAGTGACATGTCTAATTAGGGCCTTATGGCTGGGAATGAAAGAAAATCTTGAGTTCACGTAAATCTTATTAGGACACCCTGAGGTCATGAGGCTCCTAATTTTTTACAGTGAACTTTGCTGGGAAATCGGTGAGCTAAGGCTCTGAAAATAGAAATTCAAGGCATAAATTTTCTGCTAATGAGTTATGTCTCCCTCAGTCATACCATCTTCTTGGGCCTCAGTTTTCTTATGTGTAATTGAAATTAATCTCTTCATAAAACTAGAAGATACAGGATGGTACTTGGAGAAGATTAAAGACTGAGGCACCTGAAGTCTTTAGATGGCAGATTCAAAAACTGACTTGATAATAACATTGGTTAATGATGTTGTCTGTATATATTACTATTTACTCTTTGAAGATTAGTCTTACTGAGAAAGACACATGGCCTCTGTGGTACCATTACCAATAATACATAACCTCAATCTAATTATGAGAAAACTTCAGGCAAACCCAAATTGAGGGACATTCTACAAAATCACTGACCAATACTCTTCAAAATATCTCAAGGTCATGAAAGACAAGGAAAGACTGAAGGAACTGTTCTCCACAAAAGGAACTGAGGAAGCTGAACAATATGACATCTAAATGCAATGTAGGATTCTGAATTAAATCCCAGAACAATCAGAGACATTAATGAAAAAGTTGGTCAAGTAGAATAGTCTGCATTTTAGTTTTATTTTTAAAACAGCAATATAGCCACAAAAAAACCCCATAAACAATTAGTTTTCACCCTTAAATGGGAGCAAGTAATCAAGTGCTGTTCCTATAGTGTCAGGAACTGTGGGGATTTCTTATTCTGCTATGTAATTACTGTGCAGCTTTGGGCAGTTTATGCTCATTATTTGAACTCTTATGAGTTTATATATATATATATATATATATATATATAATATATATATATTTCAGTTCAAGAATTAATTCTGCAAAACCACTTAGCAATAACTTGGTTTCTAATAATAATCCTTAAATAACTACCAACAAAGGTAAGGAAATAATGTATCCCCTCATCCTTTTCTTGAAATGCATTGCCCATGAAGCAGATTTTAGACAGATGAGTGTACTAATCAGTGGAATTCACTTGGATGTTGTTCAAGATTGCTTATACTGGATTGCACTCATACTATCATCTTCATCCTCCATATTATCAGAACTCTAAAATTTCAAAAATGGAAATTGCCATGCGAAAAAACATTTTTCCTTTCTGGGCCTCAGTTTCTCCTTCTGTAAAGTGAATAAGTTTTAGTCAAAGTTGTCTAAGTGTCATTTCCAAAGCTCCCAAATTATTTACAGTTAAGGAATGATTAGCACCACCAAGCATTGGTGCAGAGATATGTTAATTTGAGCTACTGCTTTAAAGCGTCCATAAAATATGCACTGTGGAAGAGAAATAAGGGTAGCAAGGAAAGGATCACCTGGGAAATATCGATGATTCCTTTGAAAAGTCTTCATTTTAATTAGAATGTCCTATTTCCAGTTGTAACGAATTTTAACTTCTGAAATTCAATTTTCAAGGTGACCTTGGTCAAGCTGGTCCTTTTCGAGAGTGTGAAACACGATGAAAATCGAAGATTCAGTTACAGAAAAACAAATGAAAAAAAAGATAAGGGAAGAACAGTACTGAGTAAAGATAACTGTTTCACTATTTTTTTTAATTTTTAAGAAAAGAATGAGCTTAGGTGAAAAATATATTTTTAGCAGTGTGTGTATTTTCCATAGTCCATCACTGCCTTTTCACTGAATGTCTAACAACTGAAGATGGGAAAAGTTTGAATTAACGTGTCAGGCCCACTTTTGAAGCAGTTAAGCTTCAGTTCTATATTAGGAACACAGCTGGCTTTTTTCATGGAAATGAGATTTTCACGTTGTAAAATTTAAAAAAAAAGCCTTGCAACTTTAAAGGAGAGAATATAGAATATTTATAAGTGAATGGTGTCTTTAGAATAGAAATACTTCATTATACATATTTTCAGATATGTTCTAAAAATAAACACTGTGATTCTCAAATCACAAAACTGTGTCTCAACATATTGGCCACAAGCATAGTGAGAAATTGCAGCTTCTTTCTGCTGTTTCCTGTTTGTGTATGAACCTTGTAAATATGATCATAAGTAACTTAACTCATGTTTGCACATGGGATAGACATGATTTTGAGTTTTTAGTGCATGTATGCTGTAATGAACTATTAATTCTTTTTTTTTTCTGAGTGGGTGTTTATGAAGATTATTTTGTTCAGCTGAAGAAAAGATCTTTTTCCATAAAAGTGAAAACTTATCATTTAAGATATCATTGAAAAAACCAAAATACATGCAAAGCGATTTAAAAAAAGTACCTATCTAAGCAGAGGAAGGAAAACAAGGGAAGAGAGAAAGAGGGAGTTACCCTGGGAGTTATATTCAAGCATATTCCCAGAGTACATGAAATGCTAGTGATTGACACAAATACTATTTTTAAAAATACTCTGCTACTGATTCAAAACTGGTTAGAAGAGTAGGAGGAGCCCAAATTTAAATCAAGGGACCTGGTTTTGAATCAAGTTTTGTTGTTAATTAGCTGGATACCTTCAGGGAAGTCACACACAACCACTCCCAATCTCAGCGTCTTTATTTTTAAATGTGTTTCAGAGGATGAGTAGTCATACTTCAAAGAGAAAATGGCCAAGGCAGAGGTGCCGGAAGTAGAACACTCCCTGAAGAATGACTCTATCCTGTGCACATTGAGATTAATCAGAAGACGAGTCATTATGACGCCAATTTATCCCCACGACACCTGAAATCCTATGAATTATCATGGCATAAGGTCCAACCCTGGCTGGATAAAACACGATGATATTTTCCAATTGTATCCACTTGTGTTGGCTTAGAGTGAGCGTGCTGAATAAACCATCAATTTACAAAACAGGGACATTCATCCATGCAGCATATAGTAGTTAACCACCTACACTGTCCCAGCCACTGTTCTAAGTAACAATTCAGCAATGTATACAACAGTCTCTACTTTCACAGAGCTTCCATTCTGCCTGGGAGGTGGACAGACAATATAATTACATAAACAGACCTGTCCGTTGATAAATACTATGAAGAAAAATCAAACATTAAGATAAGAGATTAACCGCCCCATTTACAGACTACTTAGAATATGAAATGATTTAAAATACTTTTTTTTCTAATCCTAACAGTCACAAAAATGAGTATCATTTTTATTTTAAAGAGATTAAACTGAGACTCCTAAGTTTTGTAAGATTATCAACATTTCACACCATAGAAATGCAAAGTGGGAATTCATACTAGTGTCTTGGTCACAGAATCTTTTTTCTACAGCATTACACAGTCCCATTGACCTCACAAGTGCTGGGCATAATTTTTTCTCCATAGAAAAAAATCCTCATTTAGTTTACAATGGAAGTAGGCATAACATTAGATACTTGCCAGGAAGCTAAGAATTTTTTTAAAAAGCACATTCATAAGTCAGCACTTCTATAGGAGAACAGCACATGTGCAGAGTGATTAATCCATGCTACCTTTAACTAATATTTAAGGACACCCTACTCTAGTACCAGGCACTGCCCCAAACAACTGGTATGTCACCATGCACAAAGGAACCACAGTCCCTACCCTTACTGCACATGGCGTGAGGAAGTCGAAAACCACAAGGTTACAGGGCAGAAAAAATGGCATGATAGGAGCATTAAGGAAGAATATGAGAGGTATATACAGCCTGGATTTGGGGGCCAAGATCATAGGGTTAAAGTTTGTTGACTCTATTTGTGTTTAAACATTGTAGACACCTTTGTATTCATTGCTTAACCAGTATCTATTAGCTATCCCGAATATTTAAGTCAGTTTTCTAAAAGGTGTAAGAGAATTTAAGGAATGTTGCATCAAGTCCAATGACTCTAAACAGATACTTTCTGTGTATTTGAATAAATAATTTATTTTCTCTAAATCATAGGTTCTTCATATATTTTATAAGGGTAATATTATATACTCATCCTTCTTCATTGCATTGTTGGGAGGATGTAATGGAGAATGGATGTAAAGGAAGTTAGCAAATCATAACATTTACATATAATTGTAATTCCCTATGAAGACTACCAAGTACCATTTATTCAATTTAATATACTTATGGATGATGACAAAACTAGTCATGGAAGTCACTACACGATGTATGTCAAGTACACGGTGTTGAAGGAGAAAGCAATGTGGGAGATGTCCTTCCAGAGCAGACATTCAATGAGTAGATTCAGCTGGGTTGGCTTCAATTGTAGAGCACACATATGGCAATAAACTGAGAACTGCTGGAAACATTTATGAGAACTACATGGTTTGGTTTGTACCATGTGCCCTGCGCATTTCTTTTCTTTATGTAACAAAAGGGACATTTCGCTTTACGAAAGGGTTGTTTTGGCAGCTTCATTGACAGCAATGTCATCATTAAATAATTAGAAATGTAAGCCTTTACTTTTCCCTGTTTTCTGTGTAGGATTTATTATACTCCCAGGCTTATCATCTTTGATTTATGAAAGGTGAATCATGGTGAAAAACATACTATGAATTATTAATACCAACAGTATAGATATAGTAATCATAGAATAGAACTTAATATTTGCTACATGCTCATTCTATGCCATACCCTTGGTTGTCTTAGTTTGAGTTCCCCTAGAAGTAGACCTGGAGACAAGGATTTGAGTACAAGTGGTTTAATAGGAAGGTGATTCCAGGAAATATAAGTATGGAGATGGGAAAATGATACGGGACAGGTAAAAAGCCTAAGAAATGTAGGTTATCAGCAAATTACTACCATGGGCCTGCTTTCCCTGGGGAACCCTGGAAAACAGTACAAAACATGACCATTAGAGGTATCCTGTCCAAGGAAGAGGGTATTGGAGCATTTAACCACCAGTGCACAACAGTCATAGCTGAGTCCTGCTGATGAGGTGGGAAACCTCCAAACTTCCCTGTATGCAGGCAGAACAGGCAGTTAAATACATCAGCCAAGAAACAGCAGGTGCTGTTTGGACAGCAGTTGGAGTTTGGACAGTCATGCCCATCAATGGTAGGGGTTATGGAGTTGTCACAAACACCAACTTTGAATCTATTATATGATGAAGTTTCATAACTCTGTGTCATTGGTATTATTATCAATCTTCATTTATAAATAAGGAAACTGAGGTTCAGAGAAGTTAGTTAATTTATTCAAGGTTACACAACTAATAAGCAGGGGAGGTGAGTTCCAAACCCAGGATGTCATCTGACTTCCATGCTCCAACTCTTTACCTCTCACCTATACTGCTTACTTGGCAACCAGTAGGTTGGAAAAGTTGGCTCTATGTGGGGAATATCATGGGGCTAATTGAGAGATGCGGTAAATTACAATATATTAATAACCTATAATGATTTTTAAAATTGTAATAGGAATGTGGAATCCCTGAAGCAAAATAGTATAAACCTTCACTTCTCTCTCTCTCTATATATATATATATATATCATCCCTATATATGTAGTGTTCTTAAGTATTTATTTCAGGATGGAGATGTTACAGGGCACAGATGTTTGTGTGTATGTATATGTATGTGGGAGACATCGTAGTGGGGCATAATTAATATATATATAAACTTTGGGAAATTTTTACTGTTAGAGCTAGGCTTAAGACATCTCATCACCTATTCCTAGGATGTCAAGGAACATTGCACATTGAATAAATTCTTTTTAGCTTGCACAAGCTGGATTAAAGCCATGGCTTTTAAGGAAAAGGAAGAATTCAAATAAGGATAGAATATAGGACTACAAAAGATATAGAGAAGAAGAAAAGTAATTCCAGGTAATAAAATTTGATATGAGGATATTTGTGGGAACAGGACACTTCAAAGTGCATTCTAAAGATATGAGCAAAACAATTTTATAGAACGGAATTTATGAGAGATATGGGACTCATGGTCAAAATGCTATGTTATGGCCAGATTGTGGGGGCTCCTGAATGCCAGGCTTAGAAGTTTGAATTTCACCTCATCTTTTTAGACCTACAGAAAACCTTTGCTTCTATAAATAAAAGGGTAGCGCTTACTTCCTAGCAGTCATCACAGCGGAATTATTGGTTCTGTTATGCCAACCCTGATAGTACCTTTTTGGTTTGTTTTTCTCTATTTCATGAAAAAGTAATCCAGTTCACTGCAAACAAATTTTTACAATATAGAATAGAAAAATTAGAAAATAAAAGTCCTACATGAATCCACCCCCCAAAAGTCAGTTTTAGTGTACCTTCCACACATATATGAACATGTGCATCACACACACCCAGTCTTAACAAACAAGCTGCTCCTTTGTAATTCTTAATTTCTTTATTTGATATAACATGAATATATTTCTGTGCCTAGAATTATCAATTTGACTCACTCATCACATTTATTTACATGCATATTGGTAAAAATAGTTACAAACCACTAAAAAAAAAAAACCCGTAAACTCACCATGGTTAGAAATAAATATTTATATTTATGAATAGCTAAAATTTCCCCTGAACCTATTCCATTCCACCCCCATAGGGTGTATCTCTGTACCTCTGTTGAAAGGTTGATATGCATCTTTTCTTCTTTTGACCTACTGTTTAACCTTCCTGTGCCTTAGTTTCTTCATCTCTAAATTTATGATTTTTAAGTTACATGCCTCATGGAATTGTTGTAAGCAGTAAATGCGAAAATGCCTGCCAAGCACTAGATCATAGTGCCCAATCGAAATGAAGAATAATTATGTAAGGATATTAACAGCCCAGGGAATTAAATAAATAAATAAGCTCAATAAATTTTAGCCGTCACTTTACTAGTGATTTCACTTACGTTATCTTATGGAACCATACTTGAAACCTCAAATGGGCATTTTTTTTAAAGCAAGTAGAAGTTAAAAGAGTTGAATTATGGTAATTCCCAGGGACCCTGAGAATGTAAAGGGTGACAAAGAGTCTGCAGTGGTCAGTGTGATCCCTTCCTTGGCGATTGTGTGAGGAGCCCCCACAGACACCCCTGGGTTCAGTGACTCACTAGAACTCATAGGAATCAGTATATAATTTTACTCATGACTTGATTTATTACAGCAAAAGGATACAAAGCAAAATCAGCAAAGGAAAAAGGCACACGGGTGAAGCCCAGAGGAAACTAAGCTCAGACTTCCAAGAGTCTTCTCATGGTGTATTCACACGGGGCATGCGTAATTCCTCAAGCAATGAGTTGTGACAACACGTGTGAAATGTTGCCTACCAGGGATATTCATTACAGAGTCATTGCCCAGAGGTTTTATTGGTGGCTGGTCATGTAGGAACCCTCTGCCTCACATGTACCAATATTGCAGAAAGAAAGCAGGTATTCAGAATAAGCCATAGTGTTTGCACAGTTTAGTTACATTGATCAGTTCTGGGAATGGTGGGAAATAAAAGTTACTGGATGCCAGCTAAGAGCTAATCTTGCAAGAAGGCCTTTCTAAGGATAGTAGTCTCAGTTATGCTAGGTTAACTATGTTTTATGTAGCAATGAGAGAGGAAATACAAGTGAAAGTAGCAATGTTTGCAACAGTGGTGGTGATATATGATATGTAATGTTTGCATAAATAATGAAGTTATCCCAACACTAATTTCATCCCACTGCTAAGAGATAACCTCCACGCTGGGGAATTAGCATCCTGGTCAAACATTAGTGCTCCCAGCCTTGAGCATTTTAAGTTCCTTTTGCAACAGTTTCTTCATGGACAATGGCAGTTGTGGAGGCATCTGCTTTACCCTCTTATTTTCCTTTGTGGCTTCAAAGGCTGATAGCTTCAGCCCAGGAATCATTAGTACAGGTAGCATGTGGGTACCTAGGCAGTGGCAGTACTGACTTTATAGGCATTTACACTGATCAGAGACAAAGTCACACTTGGACAGTGTTCTTGACTAAATGTTTGTGTCACCCCCAAAACTCCTATGTTGAAATACTAACTCTCAGTGTGATGGTATTTGGACATGGGGCCTTTAGGTGGTAATTAGGGTTTGGTTAAGTCATGAGAGTGGAGCCCTAATGAATGGCATTAGTGCCCTTATAAAAGAGATGTCAAAGAGCTCCCTTTCCCTCCTCCTACCATGTAAGGACACAGCAAGAAACCTGCTGCCTATGAACAAGGAGCAGGCCCTCACCAGGCACCAGATCATCCAGCATCTTGACCTTGGACTTCCCAGCCTCAAGATCTGTGACAAATAAATTGTTTTTTAAGCTACCCAGTTCTGTGGTAATTTGTTATAGCAGCTGAACTGACTAAGACATACAGAGTGGGAAAGGAAGAAAATATAACAGCCAAGAATAAATTGGAGATCAATGTGAACCAACTCACTGTAAACTCTGAGTCTAGTTAAGAGACACCTGAGGACTGGAGTTCCTACAGAACTAGTGGCACTCCTTTTTCACGGTGTCCTCCTGGTCCCTGGTGCCAAAAAGGTTGGGGACCACTGCTCTAGAGAACTATTGTCTATTTTTTTGAGACATTGTCTTGCTCTGTCACCCTGGCTACAATGCAGTGGCATCATCATAGCTCACTGCAACCTCAAACTCCTGGGCTCAAGCAATCCTCCTGCCTCAGCCTCCTGAATAGCTGGGACTACAGATGTGGGCCACAACGCCTAGCTAATTTTTTCTAATTTTAGTAGAGATAGGGTCTTGCTGTTGCTCAGGTTAGTTTAGAACTCTTGACCTCAACTGATTCTCCCACCTCGGCCTCCCAGAGTACTAGAATTATAGATGTGAGCCACCGCACCCAGTCTATTGGCTATTTTTTATGAAAATGTTGTCACACCAGCTTCATATCAAATGAAAATCATATTAGCCTGCTCTCATTTCACTATGTCATTTCCATGATGAACTATTTATTTATTCTATCAACAACAACAACAAAAAAGACACCTGAGAAGTTTGACAAGACTTGGCTCTTAAACAGTGCATGTTGGTCTGCAGTGATCACTAATTTCATTCATCCTGAGACAACTCAGTTAATGGATATTCCTCAAGTACCTGTGTTAGAGATATTATATATCCTAAGTATTCAAATTCAACATTAATTTAATTGCCTACTCTAGATAATGACAAAAGTCTGTAATTTCTGATAAGAATGATGTTCCTGTCTTGAAAAAATGGGACACTTTCTCACCTTTATAGCTCCTGGCAGTTTTCCCTCCCTCTAGGGTTTCTCAATGTGCAGTGATGGCTGCTCAGATATCACATTGGCAGTTCCCTTCAGCACCCTGAGATGTCACTCCTGCCTATGCTGTATAAATTAATGTGTGAGTGCAGACTTCCTGTAGCTATGACATTCAGAGCTATCACCCGCAATGACACTCTGTATCATTGGCTACCGATACATTTAATCAGTAATATCTCCTTAATAGCTCCCATTTAATCCAAGAGTGATTTTTTTTCTGAATCACTCATTGGGTGGTCCTCTTAAGTCTCTAATTCACCATCATATTATGTAGTTTGTTTTGACTTAATATCTGTTGCTGGTGAGAGAGGACCAAACTAGGAAAGTGTAATTCATATGTGACAAGCTGAACTAGTTTGTTGACAGATTTTTACAAGGACACTGTCAAACATAATTGGAAACAATGTGGCAGAGATGTTGATTCTTGGGAAATGACACCTGCAAAGAGGCTACTTGTCAATCTCAAGCTATGTGGCTCTGCTACAGTAAGAAAAGACAAAACTTCCTATGAGGAAAAAAGACAGAGCTTTTAAAGGAAGGAGGACCTAAGAAGCCATGGTCGTTTTGAGGACAATCACTGTAGGTACACAGAAAAGAAAGGGCTCAAAGTCATGTATCCATCACATCAATAGACACATAGAAACTATCATCACTGCCATTTTCAGATTGGCAGAATGAGTATTTAGCAACTGACATTCAAATGACATACCTCCCCCACACACACAAACACAAGTCTTCAGTATATGATTTTAGATTATAATTGGGAAAATTCCACTGTATGATGAAAGATTTTAGACAAGAGAGAAGACCTGAGTTTTTTCCTGGCTTTTCTACTTAAAGGCAGTGGAATTTGAGATTAGTCTTTTCAATTTTTTGCATCTCATTTTCCTCACTGTAAATGAGGGAATTGGATGCAATATTTATATCTCTCCCCTTTTTTCCTAGTCCTAATAATTATTGAGTCAATATTTCTAGGCATAATACAAACATATAAAAATTGAAATTGTGGGACATCACATAAGTCTTACTCATGTTTATGGTCCCTTTTCATAAAAGTCATGGTCATGAAAGTTTCTGTGGTTCAGGAAAAAAAGGCAAGGGAGGAGGAGGAGGAGGAAGAGGAGCAGGAAGAGGAGAAGGAGGAAGAGGAAGAGGAGGAGGAGAAGGAGAGGACAAGGAGGAGAAGGCATCAAAACTTGAACATTATTACTGTGCAATTACCTGGCTCCCAGTAAGAATTTTCCAAATACTTAGTACACATTTATTCACATTAGATGATCTTGAGACCCATAATAGATGTTGAATATTAGAAAAAAACAGCATATTTAAAAGTTTATGAATGTGGATTGTGTTGAACACAGACTAGAATCTGCCTTAGTTGTGGATTCATTATCACTGTTGAAAGAATGTGAGGCCTTGTAAGTACAATAGGCAAATAATGCCGTCAACACATGGAACTCTCAGTGGATGAACTACCATTAATGGGATGATAAACCAAAGGTGTTTTTGTCCCACTTCCCATTTCCGTACCTCACTGCTCAGTATGAAGCAGTCAAAATACAGGCATCCAATGTCATTTTTTGATTTTTTTAAAAGAATAATATTACAATACTTGGACCATCCACACCAAGTCTGTATAGCTCTTATTCCTAGCAGATAAGACACTTTTTTGTGTTAATAGGGCCTTTTCTCAGTTTCAGATCCCTGATATGTGTTTTCCAGCCATAGATGTTTATATAAATAGTAATATGTTGAAGATCCTTTTAAAAAGGTATAAATTTGATTCCCTAATTTGTTTTTTTGTGCCTGGTATGAGCATGTAAGATGGCAAAGTTCACTATTTGCTTCCATATAGCTACACTCAAGGTCACAAGCCCTAGTTCTATGCCACCCTCTGTTATGTGACTGCTTATGCTCACTAATCATGTAATCAAGTGACATTCTGCTCTCTGCTCATTGGGAGGTGGGGAGTAAAAGGAAAAAGTGGGGGCAGAAGAGGTCAAACTTTCACTATTCGCAGATGATATGATATTATACATAGAAAACCCCAAAGATTCAACCAAGAGATTACTGGAATTGATAAACGAATTCAGCAAAGTCTCAGGATACAAAACTAATACACACAAATCCATAGCCTTCATATATGCTAATAACAATCAAGCCGAGAGACAAATTAAAGATGCAATACCCTTCACAATAGCACCAAAGAAAATTAAATATTATTAAATATTTAGGAACATATCTAACTAAGGAGGTCAAAGACCTATATAGAGAGAATTACAAAATGCTGAGAAAAGAAATAGCAGAGGAGGTAAATAGATGGAAAACCCTACTGTGCTCTTGGATAGGCAGAGTCAACATAGTAAAAATGGCTTTGCTACCTAAAGTGATTTACAGAATCAATGCAGTCCCTATCAAAATAGCAACATCATTTTTTGCTGATCTAGAAAAAATAATTCTACGCTTCGTGTGGAACCAGAGAAGACCCCGTCTAGCCAAAGCAATCTTAAGCAAAGAGAACAAATTGGGAGGCATCTGTCTACCAGACTTCAAACTATACTACAAGGCTATAATCACCAAAACTGCATGGTATCGGCACAAGAACAGAGACGTAGACCAATGGAACAGGACTGAGAACCCAAATATAAAACCAACCTCTTACAGTCACCTGATCTTTGACAAATTCCAGAAAAACGTACACTGGGGAAAAGATTCCCTATTCAACAAATGGTGCTGGGAAAACTGGATGGCCATATGTAGAAGACTGAAAGTGGACCCACACCTCTCACCTCTCACAAAAATCAACTCACAATGGATAAAAGATCTAAACCTAAGACATGAAACCATAAGAATTCTTGAAGAAAACATTGGAAAAACTCTTACGGACATTGGCCTACACAAAGAATTTATGAAGAAGACCCCCAAAGAAATCACAGCAGCAACAAAAATAAATACATGGGACCTGATCAAATTGAAAAGCTTCTGCACAGCCAAGGAAACTATCACTAGAGTGAACAGACAACCTACAGAATGGGAGAAAATATTTGCATGCTACACCTCTGATAAAGGGCTGATAACCAGAATCTATACAGAACTTAGGAAAATCAACAAGAAAAAATCAAACAACCCTATTAAAAAATGGGCAAAGGACATAAACAGAAACTTTTCAAAAGAAGACAGAATAATGGCGAGCAAACATATAAAAAAGTGCTCAACTTCTCTAATCATTAGGGAAATGCAAATCAAAACCACAATGAGATATCACTTAACTCCAGTGAGATTGGCTCATATCAAAAAATCCCCAAACAACAAATGTTGGCGGGGATGTGGACAGATAGGAACACTCATACACTGCTGGTGGGACTGCAAATTAGTACAACCTCTATGGAAAAGAATATGGAGATACCTCAAAGAATTAAAAGTAGAATTACCATTTGACCCAGCAATCCCACTACTGGGTATTTATCCAAAGGAAAAAAATACATTTTATAATAAAGACATCTGCTCACGAATGTTCATAGCAGCACAATTCACAATTGCAAAGATATGGAAACAACCCAGGTGCCCATCAATACACGAGTGGAGTAATAAAATGTGGTATATGTATACCATGGAGTATTACTCAGCAATAAGGAACAATAGTGAATTAACACATCTGGTATTATGCTGGTTGGAGCTAGAACCCATTCTTCGAAGCGAAGTGTCACAGGATTGGAAAAACAAGCACCACTGGTACTCACCATCAAACTGGTACTAACTGATGAACACTTACATCACACAGGGCAATAACATTCATCTGAGGGCGGGTGGGCGGGAGTGGGACAGAAGGGATGGGAAAAACTCTCACTGAATGGATGTGGGGAGCACAGTTTGGGGGATGACCACGATTGTGGCTCTGACACGGGCAGAACAGGGACAATGTGTATGGCCAAAGTGTTGTACCCCCATGATATTCTGAAATTTAAAAAATAAAAAAATTAAAAAAAAAAAAAAAGAAATGTGGGGAAAGGAGATGAAAAAGGTAGGCTTAAAAGTGGAATTTTGGCCTGTCTCCACGAAGGGGTTTATGACCAGATCAATGATCAGATTAGAAGTAATTGAAATTTCACACAGTGGAATGTTCATATCAAGACTCCATCTCATGGCACTTATTATAAATTGATTTTACTTGTTTTATATAATAAAAACAAAAACAGACAAACAAAAAAAATCACTACTGTTTCTTGATTATTTCCCTTTTGTGGACATCTATCAGTTCACACAATGCCCATTTAACAAAATGAGTATTAGTTATTAGTTTCCATATTGCCCATATGTAAAAGGGCACCTAAAAACATTCATTCTGATGTTAGAAGCGGTTGAAAGTCCAGGCTTACATATACCACATAGCTTCTTTTTTAATTTTTTTATTACTATTTTTTAATTTCAAAATATTAAGGGGGTATAGATGTTTTTGATACATGGCTTGGGTCAGGGCTATAAATGTGCCTGTCACCCGAAAAGTGTTCATTGCACCCATTAGGTAGGTTTTTGCCCTTACCCCTCTCACCCCTCCCCCCTGCTTGATTTCCAATGACTTCTCCTTTCCTCTGTGTACTTGTGTGCCCATCGGTTAGTTCCAATTTATCAGAGAGTACATGTGGTACTTGTTTTTCCATTCTTGAGATACTTTGCTAAGGATGATTGTCTCTGGTTACTTCCAAATTGCTACAAAAGGCATTAATTCATCCTTTTTTATGGCTGAGTAGTACTCCATGGTGTGTGTATATATGTGTGTGTGTGTGTATATACATATATATATATATATACACACACACACACATTTTGTTAATCCACTCATGAATTGATGGGCACATGGGTTGATTCCACATCTTTGCAATTGTGAATTGCCACACAGCTTCTTAATCACTTTTCAGGACTACTTGCTCTTCTAAGACAAAAGAAAACAGATAATTCAAAGGTCAAAACAGAACATGGTTTGTAACTTTTTGTTTGTTTGCTTGCTTTTTAAAAATTGACACGTAATGACTGTGCATATATATGGAGGACACGTATACAGTGTGTAATAATCAAATCCGGGAAATTAGGATATCCATCACCTCTAACATTTACCATTTCTTTGTGTTGGAAATATTTGAAATCTTCTCTTCTAGCTATTTTGAAATATATAAAAAATTATTGTTAACTGTAGTCACCTCACCATGCTATTGAATAAAAACTTATTTTTTCTATCTAACTTATGTTTGCACCCATTAACCAACCTCTCTTCATCCCCACCCCAACTCTGTCCAGCACCTTGTAATCATCATTCCACTCTCTACCTATATGAGTGCAACTCTTACCTCCCACATGTGAATGAGAACATGTGATATTTGTCTTTCTGAGCCTGCCTTGTTTAACTTAACATGATGACCTCCAGTTCCATCTATGTTGCTGCAATTGACAGGATTTCATTCTTTATTTTGGCTGAATAGCATTCCATTGTGCATATATAATAAATTTTCTTTATCCCATCATCTGTTGATAACCAATTAGGTTTATTTCATATCTTTGCTATTGTGAATAATGACACAATAAACATGGGCATGCAGATATATCTTCTATATATAATATCCTTTCTTTTAGATACATACTTAGCAGTGGGATTGCTGGATCATATGGTAGATATATTTTTAGTTTTTGAGAGGCTCCATACTTTTCTCCATAGTGGATGTACTGATTTACATTCCCACCAGAAATGTACTAGTGTTCCCATTTCTCCACCATCTTTTCCAGCATGTTATTTTTTGTCTTTTTGATTGATGAAATGATATCTCATAGTGGTTTTGATTTGCATTTCCCAGATGATTTGTGATGGTGAGAACTTTCTTCATATATCTGTTGGACATTTACATGTTTTCTTTTGAGAAATGTCTATTCAGAGCATTTACCCATTTTTAAATTGGATTCTTTGTTTTTTTGCTATTGAGTTATTTGAGTTCCTTATTGTATTTTGGTTATTAATACCTTGTCAAATGGATAGCTTGCAAACATTTTCTTCCATCTGTAGTTTGTCTCTTCCCACTACTGATTGTTTCTGTTCTGTGCAGAATCTTTTCAGCTTGATATAATCCCATTTGTCTGTCTTTGCTTTTGTTGACTGTGCTTTTGAGGTCTTACTCAAAAATTCTTTTCCCAAAGTAATGTCCTGAATTGTTTCTTCAATGTTTTATTCTAGTAGTTTCATAGTTTCAGGTTTTTAATCCATTTTGATTTGATTTTTATATATGGTGAGAGATAGGGGTCCGGTTTCATTTTTCTGCATATGAACACACTGTTTTCCAAGCACCATTTATTGAAGAAACTGTCTTACCCTATGGAGTGTTCTTGGCACTTTGCTAAAAATCAGGGCTGTAAATACATGGATTTATTTTTGAGCTCTCTATTCTGTTTCATAAGTCTATGTGTCTGTTATTATGCCAGTACTATGCTGTTTTGATAGTATAGCTTTGTGGTCTATTTTAAAGTCAGGGAGTGGGATGCTTCCAGCTTTGTTCTTTTTGCTCAGGATTGTTTTTACTATTTGAGATTTTTTGTGGTTCCATATGAATTTTAGAATTAATTTTTCTATTTTTATAAAGAATGTCATTTGTACTTTGGGGGGGATTTCATTGAATCTGTAGATCATTTTTGGTAGTATCATCATTTTCACAATATTAATTCTTCCAGTCCATGAATATGGGATGTCTTTTCATTATTTATGACCTCTTTAATTTCTGTTATTAGTGTCTTATAATTTTTCTTGTAAAGATCTTTCACTTCCTTGGTTACATTTATTCCTAAGTATTTTTTTTTTCACTACAGCAAATGGAATTACTTTCTTGATTTCTTTTTCAAGTAGTTCACCATTGGTGTATAGAAACACTACTGATTTTTGTATGTTAATTTTGTATCTGGAAACTTTATTGAATTTGTTTATGAAATCTAATAATTTTTTGTGGAGATTCTAGGGTTTTCTATATATAAGATCATATCTTTTTCAATCAGGGAAAATTTGACTTCTTTTTTTCCAATTTAGCTGTCCTTTATTTTTTACTCTTGCCTAATTGCTCTAAGACTTCCGGTACTATGCTGAATAAGAGTGATGATAGTGGGCGTCCTTGTCTTGTTCTAGTTCCCAGAGGAAAAACTTTCCTCATTCATTATAATGTTAGCTGTGGGTATGTCATATATGGCCTTCATCATACTGAGGTATGCTTTTTTTATACCTAGTTTGTTGAGGGTTTTTAACACAAAAGGATATGGAATTTTATGAAATGATTTTTTTCTGTATTTATTGAGGTGATTATATGTTTTGGGTCCTTCATTCTGTTGAAGTTATGTATGAAACGCATTGATTTGTGTATGTTGAACCATTCTTGAATCTCTGGGATAAATCTCACTTGATCATGGTGAATAATCTTTTTAATGTGCAGCTGGGTTTGGTTTGCTAGTTTTTGGTTGATGATTTTTGCATACATGCTTATCAGGGATATAGGCCTATAGTTTCCTTTTTTTTTGTTCTGTTCTTTTCTGATTTTGGTATCAGGGTAATGCTGGCCTCATACAATGAGTTTGGAAAAATTTCACCCTCTTCAAATTTTGGAAGAGTTTGTGAAGAATTGTAATTAGTTTCTCTTTAAATATTAGGTAGAATTCAGCAGTGAAGCCATCAGGTCCTGGGATTCGTTGATGGAAGACATTTTATTACTGATTCAATCTCATTACTTGTAATTGGTCTGTCCAGGAATTGTATTGCTTGTGGTTCAATCTTGGTAGGTTGTACATGTCCAGGAATTTATCCATTACTTTTAAGTTTTCCAATTTGTTGGTATATAGTTGTTCATAATAATTTTTTTATTCTTGTAGTACCAGTTGTAATGTCTTCTTTTATCACTTGTGATTTTATTGACTTGTGTCTTTTTGTCTTGATTAGTCTTGCTATTTGCTATTTATTTTACCTTTTCAATAAACAACTTTTCCTTTTGTTGATTTTTTGTATGTTTTTAGTCTCAATTTTGTTTATTTCTGCTTTGATCTTTATTATTTCTTTCCTTCTACTAATTTTGTGTTTGTTTTTTTTCTTGCCTCTAATGCAAGATGCATTGTTAGGTTGTTTATTTGAAATCTTTCTACTTTTTTGATGGAGGTGTTTATTGCTATAAACTTCCCTCCTAATACTACTGTTGCTATATTCCATAGTTTTTGGTATGCTGTGTTTCTATTTTCATTTGTTTCAAGAATTTTAAAAAAGTTTCTTATTTTCTTCATTGACTCATTGCTCATTTAAGAGCATGTTGCTTGATTTCCATGTATTTTTACAATTCTGAAATTTCCTCTTGTTATTGTTTCTAGTTTTCCATTGTCGTTAGAAAAGGTTCTTGATATAATTTCTATTTTTCAAAATTTGTGGACTTCTTTTGTGGACTGATATGTGGTCTATCCTAAAGAATATTCCATGTGCTGATGAAAAGAAAGTTTATTCTACAGCTGTTGAATTAATGTTCTGTAAATAACTGTTAGGTCCATTTGTTCTAAAGTGCCATTTAAATCCAATGTTTCTTCATTGATTTTCTGTCTAGATAATTTGTCCTATGCTGAGAGTGGGATGTTGAAGTCCTTAAATATTATTGTATTGGAGTCTATCTCTTCCTTTAGATCTAATAATATTTGCTTTATATATATGTGGGTGCTCCAGTGTTGAGTGCATATATATTTACAAATGTTATATCTTCTTGCTGAATTGATTTCTTCATCATTATATAATGAACTTCTTTGCTTCTCTTTACAGTCTTTAATTTAAAGTCTGTTTTACCTGATTTAAGTACAGCTATTCCTGCTTGCTTTTGGCTTCAGTTTGTGTAAAATCTCTTTTTCCATCTTATCACTTTCAGTGTATATGTGTCTCTACAGATGAAGTGAATTTCTTGTAGGCAGTATTTAGTTGGGGCATCATTTTCATCTATTAAGCCACTAAGCCAGTCTATTTTATTTTAGGAGACAGGGTCTCACTCTGTTGCCCAGGCTGGATGGAGTGCAGTTGTATGATCATAGGTTCCTCCAACCTCAAACTCCTGGGCTCAAGTAATCTTTTTGCCTCAGCCTCCTGAATAGCTAGGAATATAGGTGTGTACCACCTTGCCTGGCTAATTAAAAAAAAGTTTTTTTTTTTTTTTTTGTAGAGATGGGGTCTTGCTATGTTGCTCAGGCTTGTTTTGAATTCCTGGCCTCAACTAATCCTCCCACCGGGGCCTCCCAAAGTGCTAGGATTACAGATATGAACCACCATGGCTAAACAAGTCTATATTTTTTAAGTGGGGAATTTAATCTGTTTACATTCAAGATTATTATTGATAGATGAGGACTTGCCCCTTTCATTTTGTTAATTGTTTTCTGCTTGTTTTGTTTTATTCTTTGTTTCTTTCTTCCTCTATAATTGTTTGTTTGGTTTTACTTAGCACTTGTGAATAAAGATCTAGGTCATGATGCTGGCTACAAGGCAGTTCGGGGGTTGACTACTAGTGTTTTTCTTCTGTGGCAGGAGGTTATCCTGTTCTCAGCCATTAATTTAAATCTCATGGGTTTCTGGACAGCCTAGGGTTTGAATACCTTGAGGTCAGGTATCCATCTCTGACCTACCCAGTGGTCATTTCATGTTTAAAGATCAGAATAAGGCTGATTCTATCACTAGAAATCTGTATATATTAAATATATAATAAATAGAAAACTTATTTATTATTTTTTATAAGATAACATATTATGCCTTCTTTTTAAAAACATTTATTTCTTAAATCTTTGATTTTTTGTTTGTTTTTTTATCTATGTCCTCTCTTCATTATCATGCCCAGGTAAACAATACTAATAGCCTGGTATGTATCATTCTATCTCATTTCTTACACTGGTATGACTATAAATAAACACACACATGTACACATCCACAGAGGTTTTGTGTTAACAGTTTTGCAAAAATACTATCATAGTATATAAAAATGAGTAATGTTTTTATGTATTATCTATAATGTAAGGGAATAAACATATGCTGTTAAAAAGATTCCAAATTGCTACAGTTGTATGAGAAGGTAATTTGAGAATATTTATCAAAATTTTTAAAATGCACATACCCATCAATGTAAAATTTTAACTCTAGTTATGTGTTCTAGAAAAATGCTTAACGCATGTGCCTAAATAAGAAAGAGTAGAATAGAAGAAAGTCAAATACAGCATCATTTCAATTGTAAAAATTGTTCTCATAGTAGAAATACCTTAAAAGTTCTTCAAATGAAAAATTGTTAAATCCATTGTAAATATACGTAAAACATGGAACTCCATTTAGCCAGAGCCAATTTCTACACTAGGCTCAGTAGGCACAGTGCCTAGAGCTCAAACCCATGTTTTAAATCTAATTTCTTTTAAAATCAGATAAAAACGGTGAATATAATGATAATTATTATCATTATATAATTATTCCATCCTTAATTTTATTCATTTTATGCCAAAAAAGTGATAAGGATAATTATATTACTATATAAGAAGAAACCCATGAAAGAAAAATTTGCTAGAGTCCACAAAATTCATAATGTATCTCTGCATTTAGTTGTTAAAAGCGAAGATATTTATGCATATATGCTGCAATGCTAAGATTTCCAAGATAACTTATTAAATTCAACTAGTAATCGTTTTGAACAATATGAACAGCACTCCACAAATTATTTTAAAAGAGAGTATTTATAAAGTATGGAAATGCATAAAACTTCTGGAAGAATGCATATCTAGCTTAAAATAGGGGTTACTTTTACCAAGAAGAAGTGGTTTGAGATTATGTGTGAAGGGACCTTTTACTTTTGTCTCTATATTCTTAGATATTTATTAAATTATTTTACAAAAGGGATGTGGGTTTGTAGTATCTTATAATAAAGTTTTTTCTAAAATGTGCTCTTCTGGTTACTAGTATGCATAACAAACTGAGTCAGATCTAAGTGGCTTAAAGCAAAATTTATTGTTATATTTTCACATTCTGAAAAGACAGTGTATGGTGCTTGTCTCTGCAATGTGATGTCTGGTGCCTCAGCTTGAATGAATTAAAGACTCGAAGTAACTTGATGGTGGGGGTCTGAAATCGTTTATGGCTCTTTCACTGACAGGTCCGGTGCTTGAGCTGCAACGAATTAAGAGTTAGGACAGCTAACTATGGTGCATACATGCAAGCTCACCATGTGACTTGGCTTTCTCACAGCAGGGGAACTCCAGGGCAGTTGGACTGCCTACGTAATAACCAGGGATTCAAGCATGAGTGTTCCAATGGATAAAGCAAAATCTGAATCACCTTTTAGGATTGTGCCTTGCAAATGGCAGAATGTCACTTCCACCACATTCAAAGTAGTCACATGCCCTTTTGCCCTTCTCATATCTTGAAGAGAGGAGTAGCAAATTCACACTCAAAATGAACATGTGCTATTTTTCATAGTTATCTTTTGAAGATCTGGTTTGTGACAGCCCAGCTTCTGGTCACAACAATTTACATCCCTTCAACTTAGAAAATACACTAATGCTCTCCCCTAAGACTCCCAAATTTTCTCCTTTTATGGCATCAGCTGGCAGTTTGGGATCTCATCAGCAAAATCAGGTCCATGTTCAGATGAAGGCCCTTGTGTCTGACAGCTCTAGTACCGTTTCTATCAATTGAAAAATCTGTAAACCAAAGAGACAGAAGGTTATCTGCCTCCCAACACACACACACACACACACACACATATACACACACAAAATTCAATAGTGGGACAGGCACCAGGCAACCACTATAGTCATTTTCATTCAAAAGGGTATAAAATGCAAAAAACTAGACAATAAAAATTTCTAAAATCCAGACAAGCATATGCTGCAGGTTTTTGATTAGGATTCTGTGCTACTCTTTGTTAACTGTTATCCTTGGCTTTGTTCTCTGCCCTGTGTGGTTTGGGTCCAGCCTTCTATATCAATTTTCTTCTTTTTTAAATATAATCTATGATTGTTAACTGAGGGACCCTCTCAGACAGCTTCCTGCCTATACAAGTTTGGGTTTTAAAGGGACTCTTTTTCTCTTTGTACTGTCTGTCCCTTTCAATCACTTTCTCTTAAAAAACTTTTGGGGTTTCCTATGTACCAATTTAAAATTTATTCCATTAGTCAAAAATACATCTACAAATCTCCTCGGGAGAAGGCTTACTTTCCTTTGGTTCTTTGTGAGGTTTCTGCAAAGCATTTTAAGATTCTTAGAATCCTTATAGTTTAACAGAGAAGGTCTACAAGGCACATTATTAAGATCCTTAGAAGGCCTTGGTCTATTTGAAAGGGTCTATGTGGTACCACCTTATGTATTTCTGAAGGCTTAAAAAGGATTTCTACAATATTAACATCAGCTTTATGTTTATTCTGAGGGTACCTCATATTTTGTGTTTGCCCAGTGGCCCTTTATCACTTGATTTTGTGTTTGTTTGCTTTTTTCTTTTTGTTTTTTATGACCCAGCAAATCCTGGCTCCTTTGTAATTTCTATAAACGTCACTAAAGAACTGTGTCTTGTGAACTCATTTTTTCTCTATCCATAGTTTAGCTACCACAGATGAAATAAATCATCTCGTTCTTTCCATTTCTATGTGGAAGTTATCTTAGTCAAGTCCACCAGTTAATTAGGAATATTTTCTATTTTACACATCATCACAGGGAATAAGGTTGTCAAAACTTTTTGCTACTACACAAGAATTACCTTGTTACCAGCCTTCCATAACAATTTCCTCCTGGAATTTCCAGTGTTCTCTAACATCCACCTCTAGGCCCTTTAAGATTTGGCCCACTGTGGTCCATAGTGCCACATGATTTAGATTTTTGTTATGGCAGCATCTTATTTTTGGTACCATATTGTATTCTGATCTTTTGCTCCATAACAAACTGACCCAAAGCTTAGCAACTTATTATGGCTATTCAGTTATATTCATGGGTTTTGGGGGCCAGGAAGTCAGATTATACACAGGGGGGGATGGTTTGTCTATACTACACTACTTGATGTTGAGGACCGCTGCTGAAAGACCCAAAGGCTAGAGGGTGACTTGATGCTGGAGAGAATATCTTCCAAACCTTGTGCCTGGCAGGAGAAGATCAAAGACTAAAACTGCTGTCCAGAGCACCTAGGTTTGGCCTCACTGTGGCTTGGCTTCATCACAGCATAATGGCTCCAGGGTAGTTATAGCATGTACACTCCAAACACAAGCATTGTGGTGAACAAAGCAAGGCTGTAGCACCTTTCCTGAGCCACCCTCAGAAGTTATCCAGCATCCTATCTGACATTCCCTATTTGTTGAAGCACTTGCAAGCTCAGTCTGAGTTAAGGAAAGGGACAGAGACCCCACACTTTGATGAAAGGAGGGGCTCGGTCACACTGTAGATGAGCACGAAAGACAGAAATATTGTTGTGACCATCTCTGAAAAGTACAGCCTGCCATGCCTCTATCACCATGGCAGAAGTGTTAATATTGATATCTGTAAAAGATCAAAAGTTTTTGAAAATGCATAAAAAGCCTTATAGAAGCGAACCTTTTATTTATTTTTTAAAATCACAAGTTATATCAAAACCTAATTAAATCTCCTATTATATTTTGTGTGAAAAGTTTAATTGGTTACAAAGTAGTGGTTGGTTCATGGAATGCATTATGTACTAAAAAGTATTTTATTGAGTTGGCTACCTCCTGCTCATACTAATCAACTCAGTTCTAGCGTCATCTCTGGGAAACATTTTCTGACTCCCTCCTCATTCCCTGCTCACCCCCAGCAGGAATGTCTATTTATTATGCTTCAGGGCACATCACACTGGTATAAATTGTAGCTTGTAGCATTTGGAGTTTTTGATCACAAATTAACCTGTCTCTCTCCTTCACTCTGTTGTCAGCTTACTGAGGACCAGATGGTGCTTCCTGCTCATTGAACCCCCAGTGTTTATGAAGTGCTTAGAATATAAGCAGGTGATTTTCCTCTTTAAGAAATAATAATAATAATCTTTTATATTCATACACTCTTGGAGTTTACACACACATTATATAATTTGCTAATATTATGTGAGGAATTTATCTTTCCGCCAATGAGTAAACTGAAGCCTGGATGGCTCTTATAGCTTGCTCAATATCACCAGACACACTGGTAGCTGTGCTGGGAATAAAATGAAGGATTCCTGAATTCCACCCTAGTCATCTTTCCATCCCCTCTTTCTGCCACTCTGAATGATTCAGAAACCATATCTTTTAATGAAGCTACCTAACAGACTTTGATACAATTTTCATTGGGCTGTCTTATTTTTTGGACAAAGTAATATTAATATATTTACCTCAAAAAAACTGTACATAGAATGCCAAGGTAAATAGACATCAGCCTTAATTCCTTAATCTCTTCACAGTAGCCAAATTCCATATAGAAATAAGGACACTGTATTAGGATTCTATAAAGACTGGAGTTTCGTAGGAAAGACTCCAATCTTACAAAACTGAAAATATGACTATTTAAGGACATATTTCCAAATAAGGTATATTTGCTCTTATAGCATTCCTCAAATATCTTAATGTTTCATGTTAAATTATGTATAGGGAAAATATTCACTGATACATAAATTATCCAAATATTTTATTATTTGTTCATTTATTTTGAGTTCAATTATTTTGACAGTTTTGGAATAAATTAAATAAATGCTTTCATTGTTATGGGTGCTTCATTATTAATAATGCTATCATTATTATGGAATATTATAATATTCCAGTAATTATATGAAAACCCAGAAATCAGAGGAGCAGCATTTTGATTTAATATTCTTCCCTGTTTGGGTCCATTCTCCCTAAATGTTAATGAAGCAAAGCGCATCTTGGAGGGAAGGAGGAACAATGCACTTTTTTTTTTCTGATTTAACCACTCTGTCTTTTTTTAGGTGTTTGAACATGACAGCTTTTTGACCATTCAAAATGTACATTTATTTTTTTCCAGAAATGGGCTAAGGAGACTTACTGTTTTGATTTTGCATAGATAAGGGTTTTGAGTCTTCACCCCTAGCATGTGACTCATGCCATGTCCCTCAGCAGTTGGATGCTGGCCCTGATCCCACATGACTTGTGTCCTTATAAGAGGAGGAAATCAGGACAAAGACATGAAGACACAGAGGGAAGAAGACGTGAAGACCCAGGAAGAAGATGGCCATCCACCAGCCAAGGAGAGTGGCCTCAGAAGAAACCAAGCCTGTCACAACCTTGATCCCAGACTTCTGGCTTCCAGAACTGCCAGGCAACAAGTTTCTGCTGTTTAAGCCACCCAGTCTGTGGCACATTGTTATGACAGCCCTAGCAAACTAATGTCATGAGGTTATGATTTATACTAAATTTAGGTTTAAGTGAATAAGGGCACAATCTGCAGCATAGAAGGCACGTTTGCTCTCGTTCATTCTCTTACTGAGCTTTCAGTCTTGGACTCCCACGAGCAGACAACCTACAGACATTTTGATCAGATTTCCATGCCAATTTTTCTTCATCTTTTTAAGGTCACACCAAATTTTTTTTTTCTTATAATGTTTCTTAAATTAAAAACTATAAATTTCAGTTCCCACTAGGAACACTGGTGTTTGTCTGTGTGATTGCCAATGAAATGGATGCGTGTTTCCTACTCTAATAGGCGTATTTACCTCTTGGTGAGTGTGCATTTGTTCTCCAAATGTTAGTGGTCATATGCAGCTCCCTTTCCAGGGAGACCATAACTTCATACACTGGATACAGAATCACAGAGAAGGAAAACCACCCTTCGAGCTGGTCATTTCACTTAGTTTTCTCATTTCTAGCACATTCAAACAGATATTTCCAAAAGCCAGGTGGCTCATGTTTGCTTTCCAACTGTCTCACTTGAGTAATGGGCTAATAGAAAATCAAGTTATAGATCTCCAGGGCCAGGACAATAATAAAATCATAATGATATTGTTATCAACCTGGCCCCAGTCCTGCTTTCCTCTCCCAGAGAAACACTGTCATGGAAATACAAAAACTCATCAGTCACAAAAATCACACAAGACCCAGACCAACTGGCTTAAATATACATACCACGGTACAGGTGAGACTGAAATTCGCTGCTGGGAAGCGATTTCTCTCTGAAAAATCCAATTAACCCACCAACTGATGTTGCTGCCCCTTTCTGAGTAGGTCCTGGGAAATCTGAAGTTAAGTGAGTTCACAAGGCCACACAGATATAAGAGGTAAAACCACGAATTAGAGCTCATTTCTGATATCAAGCCCATGTTGCCTCTCTGGGTCTCATATCTTAAGATTTTGGTGTTTAGTACATGGTAACTCATATTTTTTAAAAAAACAAATAAAAGAAATGCATGCGTAACTAGAACAGTGGAATAATCCAGGTTGCCAGCTCTAGTTAACGGGGATGTCCTTGAGTCTCAAACGTAACCTCACCTCTTATTGCTATGTAATTGATACAAGAATGATAATGCAGCACAAAGAGCAAGACTAGGCCAGGACACAAAGTTTCCAAGTTATACATCCACCTACCATACTCATCCCCTATGGGATGTGCATTCTTAGGAAATGTACACTCTATTATTAACAGAGTTTTGTTGTTGTTTTGTTTTGTTTTGTTTTTTCAGCAATGGTAAAGCCCCTTCTCATTCAGAGTGCAGTAAGAATGAGAATTGAACAGGTAGCCTGCTCTGTTTGTGTATATAATTCTCTGCCATCCATGTTTTATTCTACAGAAATGGTATCATGGATTCACGGCAATCTGGAAGATTCCTGACCAGAAAAAGAAAACATCAGCTTGATTAGAACCTCCTTAGATAGCAGACTCATAATTGAATCACTTCCAAAATGAACAGATCAAATGGAACCTTTCCTAACATGACTACCAATAAAAACAAACCATGCTGATAGTGTTTGACTTACTAAAAACATGGCCAATTTTTGGGGAAAAAAATGATACCTCTATAATAAGTAATTTTTGAAAAAAATTTATAGCCCATGCAATTATCTCAGGCCTGAAAATTTTATTTCAGATATATTTATTGAATGCCTCCTCCCATGTCAGGCAATGTCTTGCTTGCTGAAGTTATAGCTGTGAGCAAAAATCCTGTTTCCTCATAATCTAGCTGGAGAAGGTAGATATTAATAAAATAAAGAAGAAAAGTATAGACTGTTGTGGATAAAAATAAATCAGACAAGGGGAATAGAAACAACCAGGCTGAGGGTGAATGCTGAATACTCTTGCTAGTTTAATTGGGTGGTCAAGGAGAACTTTACCACTAAAGTGATATTTGGACAAAGACCTGCAGGAGTAAGAGATCCAGTCATATTGATGTCTGAACGAAGAGTATTTTAGATGAAGGGCACAGCAGTGCTAAAGCCCTGAAACAGTGAGTACTTGGTATGCTCAAGAAATAGCAAGAGGAGCAGTATGGTTTGAAGGCAGAGCAAAGGAGAAAGCAGCAGGAGAGGAGTTGGAGCTGGGGAGGGGGTGGGTTGAGGTCGCTGAAGTCTTTGTCGGTTGACTGTTAGGACGCTGCATGCCATTTTGGGCAGGGGAGTGACATGACACCATTTACGTGTTAAAAGCATTACTCTGCCTCTCTGTTAAAAATAGATTACATGGGGCAAAATTGGCAAGAAGGAGACCAGTTAAAATACTACTATTACCCAAGCAAGAAATAATGATGGTTTGAAAAAGGATGGCAGTGACGTTGCCAAAAAGAGTTTGGATTTTAAATGTATTTTGAAGGCAGAACCAACAAGCTTTTCTGACAGACTAAGAGTGAGACACACAGGAAAGGAAGAGCTAATGACAATGCCCAGCTTGTGATCAACCAGAAGAAGGAAGTTGCCATTTATTGAGATGGGACAACTGGGTGGAGGCGGTTTGTTGAGGGAGGGGATGGAAGAGGAAACAACTGATCTCACAAGGAATGTTGAGCCAACAGGTCTGTGTATAAAACAGTTTAGGTGAAAATGTGATGGATAGTTTAAGAAAGGTATACGTGGCATATGTTGAAGTCTTTCTCGAGGAAGCCTTCTTGGAAGAAATTACATTGAACCTGAGGGCTAAGAGATAAGCAGAAGCTGGGAAAGTGGAGGGTGAGGGCTCTATGTAAAGGCCTAGCTGGGTAAAGGCCCAGGAAGCAGGATAAACCACAGCACATCACAATGCAGTGTGCTGTACTGCTTGTTTTGAAAAGCGAATTGATTCCAAAGCAATTGCTCATATTAGGGAACAATCTGAGCATGAGTACACTGCATTTGGCATTTGCATCTGCATGACTTCTTCTGTGAGAAATTCTACTGAATGCAGAGAGCTGTACCTCACTGAGCTAAGCAGTGTAGGAATACACAAAGTGCACCCACGCAGACATCTACAAGCTGCCCCAGTTTATGGGGTGTGTCACAGGCCGCACTCTCCCCTCACATCCATCGTGAAAACCTTCCCTCTGATTGCAGATAATCTGCCTTTCACCACCTTGCAACCACCCACGAGAGCTGCTTCTAACTCCCACTTCCACAAACAGACTTAGGGTCTCTCTCAAGGTCAAGGTCCATTTGTTTGTAGCGTTTGTGCATCCCTTAACCATTTGCCAGGGGTGACACGGCGGCTCTATTTTTGTTAGGTTTCTCCCTGGTTACCGTGTGAGTCACAGATGAAATTTTTGAGGGCTGTACTCTCAGTCCTTTGTGGATTACGCTGCATACTTTTCCATTGTGCCAGGATTTTCAGGAAGGAATATATTTTGTTATAACAGAACCGACTATAATTGAAAGAAATCCAGGTGCTCCGAGAACATAAGAGTGGTGCAGGAGGCAAGGATGCAAAGTGGGGTAAGGAGAAGAAGAGTAGAAAGATGAGGTGGGAAAATCCAGGCCACTGAGGGTCGTGTAAGCCAGAATAAATTGTTTGAACTTTGACAGAAGGTCCATTAGAAACCATGAAAGACAGCACAGTTGTAATATAGAAAGACCATGCGAGGCTTGGAGATTAGAGAGTAAAGGACTAATACTCTAATCAAGAAGCTTAGTTGAGAGTTTTTTTCTTTATTCCAGATTAGACAAGAGAGTGGCTTTGGTGGACAGAAGTGGGTTAAAGTGAATCAAGGGGTGTTCGTTGCTATACTTCCAAATTGTTTGTGAGGAATATATGCACGACGGTGTATCCACAAACAAGCAAAACAGTCAACTAAAAGAGTGAGAACAGAATATTATGCACTAACTTCTAAATACTTAAATACTTTCCCTTTTGTTCCACCCTATTTTTGCACTTAATACTGCTAAGAAGTAATGAGATAATAAATTTTTAAAAAGAAGGTGATGATAATGGTAAAAATAGTTTTTCCACTGTATAAGTTTGTTGTTTCAAAAGTAACATTTCAGTATGTATTAATTTATCTACATAATAAGAATAATGATAATACACAGGTATAAGTTTATTTGTTAAAACACCTTTAAAGTGCTTATACAAAATAAGTATTATTATGAATATACTTATTATATCAAAATATTTCCCTATTCACTGTATCATTCCATTTTCATAATAACCTCTGAAGGAGGTATTATAATGTCAACTTTTTGAATAAGTAAGTGAAGGGTGAAGGAGGTTAAGCAATTTGCTCAAAGCCACTGCCAGGTGACAGTCAAGGTCCTTAAGCCGTGTGTTTATCTTTCAACTCCACCTACTACTATTTCCACTGTACCCCAGGGTACAAGGATTAAACCATGGGGCATGCAGTACAGGCAAAGAACCTCATTCTCACGGTTCTGACGACCACACTGTATCCCACATAAATTCCCTGTCAGGCCTCGGTTTCCCTGAGCAACCCTATTGTAAACACACAGGGAGAGCTGCAGCATTTAAACATCATTATACTGTTTTTATAAAAGTTTCATAAAATTCAACTTTCTGAAGTTTTTTCAGAAAAGTCCCTTAATCCTTCAGTTAGCACTCTGCCATGTTAATTAGCACAGAGTGGAATTAGGTGCGAAATTAAGATGCTGGCATGGTTTGATTTCAGCCCACATTTTATAAAACCGAAATCACATTCCCTGCAATATAGCTCCCATGTATTTCCCAGAATCAAAGATAATCCAGTTTCCCATTTTTTTTGTCTGTCATATTTAAGTTAGGAAAAAATGGGAAACACTGACAATCTCTTTACCTTTTAGGATCTAAATAAAAAATTTTCCTAAATTTTAAAGAAAGGCCTCAAAGCAAAGACTCAGTATTCAGTGATTCAATCCCAACTGTGTCTCATTCAAGAAGAAATAACTTTTTGGGAAACTCTCAAGCTTCCTTACCCATTTTATAGTCTAAGCAATTTCCTCTCTTTTCCTTCTAGAGTGCAACAGAATATTTTGATTCTGTGGGCCTGTTATATAAGCAAGTCTGTGTGCTGTAGTTTTGTATCAGTCCAGAGATTGAACTCTGGAAAAAATCACCCCCATCAAAAATGCAATCTCATGGCGGAAACAAAGGTATTATGATGGTTAATTTTAATGTGTCAACTTGACTGGGCTAAGGGATGCCCAGGTAGCTGGTAAAGCATTATTTCTGGGTGTGTTTGTAAGGGTATTTCTGGAAGAGATTAGCACCAGATTGGTAGACCGACTAAGGAAGATCACCCTCCCCAATGTGGGAAGGCACCGTCAAATCCACTGAGGGCTCCAACAGAACAAAAGGGTAGAGGAAGGGTAAATTACCTCTTTCTCCTTGAGCTGAGATGTCCATCTTCTCCTGCCCTCAGACATTGGTGTTCCTCGTTCTTGGACCTTCGGACTCAGACAGGCTTACACCACTGACTCCCCTGGTCCTCCCCGGGTAAAGGCCTTTCCGAAAGTGGGACTAGAAACTACACCATAGTCTTTCCTGTCCCCCACTTTACATCCGAGTTGTGTTACTCTGCAGACCATGAATCTAGTGTAGTTCCACTGAAAGATTGTCATCTAACTGTTCTTTTTCGCTATCTCACATCATTCTAAATGCTTTGTACTAATTTCTTGCCAAACACTATATATTGTGGTACACTCTGGTAAAAATACAGAGACATGAAACCAGTAACAGTTAGTGTTGTCGTTATTTCACATAATTCTAATTGTAAATTTAGTCCTGCATTTTATGCATCACAAACTTCTATATTGCTTGATCTAATGCGTAAATAGAAATTAAGCAAGAGAAAGAAAAACCAAAGCTTAGCCAGGTTATAAAGGATCAGTTTTAGCTAATGAGGATTGGTAAATAGTTTTTTCCTTCATTTGGATCTCAAATTGTATCATTGCCTAATATCCAAGCGATTAAATATATAAATTAAATTCTTATGCAAAAAAATCCTAAAATCATGGAAAAATATGTGTGTGCTTCATCTTGCATGGCAATTGGACAACAGATAATCAGAGAAACAGCGGGGGAGGGGACCAACCACCCTGCGTCATTCATGTCCAGCTCAGAGGCTGAGCTTTCAGATGCACGTCTGCAGCTGGATGAGGAAAGGGCAGGAGAGGAACACAAGGGCCTCCTGTGTGGCCATAGCACAGAGGTGAGGGGGTGGGGCAGGCAAGATGGGACCAGGGAGGGAGGTGGGGCCTGGGACAGACAGAGTCCTATTGCAACTCGTCCCTCTGGTGGGTAGCAAGAAGATACTGGAGCATTTTAAGTAATGGGGCAGGGATGATATGATTCTATTTAATGCTTTAAAGGATCACTTCTGTTCTTGTGAAAATAAAAGCTCAAAGAGGGAAATGAACCAATAAAGGGGGCCATTTAGGAAGAGTAGTCTAGAAAGGTGGGCTTACAATGAGTATTATTCTGCAGCAACAAAATACCACAAGCTATAGCTTCAACACCAGAAATTTATTGTCTCCTGGTTCTGGAGGCTAGAAATCCAAAATCAAGGCGCCATCAGAGTCATAATTCCTCTGAAAGAGCTAGGGAAGGATCTTCCATGCTTCATTCCTAGCTTCTGTTTTGTTTTTCTTTTTTGGGGTGGGTGTGGAAGGGAGGGTTTCAGCAACGTTTGGCATTCATTGACTTATAAAGGCATTACCCTGATCTCTGCCTTTATGTTCTTTCTCTGTGTGTTTCTGTGTCAAATTCCACTTTTTATAAGGACACCAGTCATATTGGATTAGGGGCCCACCATATTCCAGTAGGACCTCATCTTAATTAATTACATTTTCAACAACCCTATTTCCAAATAAGGCCATGTTCTGAAGTACTGGAAGTTTGGAATTTTAACATATGAATTTTTTGGGGGGCACAGTTCCATCCATAACATAATGTATTCCATAAACAAAACCACAAGGCTATTAGCCTAGTAAGGAAAGAAATCCCAGAGAAATCTTGTTTTCTTAGAGAATAGGAAAAAAGGAAGGGAAGGAAGGAAAGGAGGGAGAGAGGGAGGGAGGGAGGGAGGAAAAAAGAAAGAAGGAAGAACGTGCAAGAGGATAGGCAGGAAAGAAAGAAGAGAGAAAGGGACAGAGGTGGGAAGGGAGAAAAGTGAGATATCTCTGTTTTTTATTTCAAACACTTCATTTTTAAAATTTTTCAAATTGTGAAATAATAATTTTACATATTTATAGTGATGTTGCAATACATATATTGTATAGTGATCAGATCAGGGTAATTAGCATATTCATCATCTCAAACATGTATCATTTCTTTGTCATGGGAACATTCAATATTCTCCTTCCAGCTATTTGAAACTATATTGTATATTATTGTTAACTACAGTCATCCTACAGTGTAGTCATCGCACAGTGTTATACTCAGCATGAGGTGGATACTGACGGTTCACGACCACTATGAGGTGGGTCACAAGCACCTGTGAGATATAAATTGGGAAGAGGAACTAAAATACACGCATATATATATACACACACACACACATATGTGCCTGTGTGTGTATATATACATATATGCATATACACACATATTTATACACATACACAGAAGTGTATGAGTGTATATATGCACATATACATGTATACATATATAGAAACACATGTTTATTCACACACATATACCTGCATACATATGTACATACATATATATATGCACACATACACATATACATGTGTTTATGCATACATGTGCATGTATACATATAGGCACTCATACATATATACATGCATATATTTATGCATGAACACATTCACACATATACATGTATGTGATGTCAACTGCTACCTTTGCCATATTCTGCATGGAACCTGTTCCCTCCCATTGCTCTATTCTGAATGTATCTCATGGATACATTGAGCATAGTACTCTACTCATGTCTATTCCCTGAATGCAAGGGAGGAGGAAAAAGGGCATTTCAGGCTAATATCTTGTAAACACGGGTTTTGTTATATGGCAAGTTCCCTAAACATAAAAAGGAAGGGTCCTCAAAGAAGTAGGATGTCCATGATACATGGTAATCATTCATTACTCCAATGAGAGGGTCCCACCTCTCTGGACCTAGCATTTGATCCAGGCAAAAGCATGGATTAGACGGGGTCAATGAGACTCCTCTTTTGGGGGAAATGGTATAGATGCTCAAAGATAGAGGATTGGGAATCATAAGTACCACATAGCCTTGGACCTACTGAATGCATTGCTCCGTTATGTGGCAGGAGTGCCAAAGGATGAAGCACATACAGAGGAAATAGAGCTAAGAGATATTGTAGAAGACAGGAATGTGGTTTCATCACAAACACCTAGATTCAGTTGTGGCCGAAGCCACACAATGCCTGGACTTTACAATTCCCCAAACTGGCCTTCTTATTTTATTACTTAAACTAATTCATGTGTTTTTCTTAAAAGCCTAAAACAATGTCCATTCTCTAGATCTGTGAGCTTGTTGAGTAAAATTCTAAAATAAGAGATACCAACAAAGCTTTCAGAAATGGAAATAAGAATGTTTTCCTGTACCTCTTACAGGTGGACCTCAAGCAGAGGATAAACAAGATGCACAAGATACTCTTTTTCTTCCTAACATAGACATTGTATCACCTCTTCCCTGACAATTCTTCAAGAGTTTTAAAGTGGATATGTCATAAACCATTGACTTGAACATGTTTTCCAGTAAGTATAGATATTAAACACACACACACACGCACCCGCATATGGATGATTTTCTCTGTGTGCCTAAGACACATGAGACCCAAGACAGGGTCCCCTCCAGGCTGACTCTCCCTTTCTACACCCTGGCGCTTGCATATCCTCCATTCCACTCTTTTCTAGCTAATTTGGCTGATACTACCATTTGTGTTTATGTGGAGGGAAAGAAGGACAGAGAGCTGGACAGACAGACAGACAGAGAAAGGAAAAGACACTTGGGGCCTTCAGCCAAGGTGCTTCTTCCAGTCCAATTCACCAGACAACTTTGCACTGGAATTTTAGGCAAAAGCTCTGCTAAATTCTTAAATTCTAAGAACGCATAAAGTCTTTTAGTTTCTTCTCTCCCCTTTGTGGATGTTTTCATCAGACACCAACAGAAAAGAGCAGCAGCCACACTGACAAGGCAGAGTTTGGGGAATCCTGGATTACCTTGTCGGAAGAGCATCTTTGTAACCTGAAAAATGTAGAGGTGACTTGTAATGGTGCTCTAGACACTGTGCAAGACAATTTCACCTTGATTACCTAATTTAATTCTCATGAAAACCCTGTTAGATAGAGTGTTATCATTTTAAATCTAAAACAGAAGAAAATGTAAGAGAAGTTATGCAACTTAGTGACACAGAGCTAATACACAGAAGCACCTGTGGTTTGAAACCGGGTTTGCCTGAATCGAAGCCTGCATTTGCTGCTTTTTTACACCTTGCATCTGGGGTATAACTTAGTTGCAATGTGAATCAGTTTTAGCAAAAGAAGCAAAAGGTTGGAAGTCCTCTGCTTAGTCTGGGTGTGGCTAAAGCTATGTGAAGATCAAAACTGGCAAAAATAAGTATGAGACTTTTATGTGTACCAAAGATTAAACGGAGTCTGTGTCACTCCAGGAGAAAGATACAGGACCCAAGTGATAGAAGTTGGGGAGAAGCTTATTTCCCACTTTTAATGCTTTCATGACCCTCCCAATCCATCAGAGAAATAGAGGAAAAACACTGCTGGCCTTTCTTCCCACCTCATTTCCTTGTTGGTGGGGAAAGAAGAAAGATTTATCAGCTGGTGAGATGATGGGTCTGGAAAAGGAATGAGGAAATGCAGCAACATTCCTTTCTAGCCCCCCTGCATTCATCAGGGTTCTCCAGAGAAACAGAACCAACAGGGTATATACAGACAGACAGTTATTTTAAGGAATTGACTCATGAAGTTGTGGAGGCTTGGGGAGTTCAAAATCTGATAGGGTATGGCGGCAGACTGGAAACTTCAAAATGAGTTGCAGTTTGAGTCCAAAGGCAGTCTGCTGGTGAACCAGGAAAAGCTGATGTTGCAGATGAAGTCTGAAGGCTGCCTTCTGGCAGAATCCCTTCTTGCTTAGGGGAGGTCAGTCTTTTTGTTCTATTAAGGCCTTCAACAGATTGGATGAGACCCATCCATATTATAGATGGTAATCTTCTTTACCCAAAGTCCACCAATTTCAATGTATAGCTCATCCAAAAAGCCCCTCACAGAAATGTCCAGAATAATGTTTGATTAAATATCTGGGTGCTGTAGCCCAGTGAAGTTGGCATATACAATTAATTATCACACTCATTTCTCCCGTTTTTAAGACTTGCTCTCAAACACATAGGGTTTTGATTTTTCTAGCACTTCCAGGGACTGGGTTGGGGGTAAGTTTAATTCACAGGTAGAGGACACATTGGAAACCTGTTGGCAGCAGAGCTAAGACTGCATTCCCATCAGCTTTATTAGTACTAAAGCTAATATTTTAACTCCTTTTCTAATTCCTCACAAAAGGGCCCTAATTTTAGTAGAGGATGATGAGATCCTGTGATATATGGGAGCATGGGCTTAGAACCTTAAAAATTGGGGACCGAAATTGTGCACAAAATATTTGGATAGGTTGAGGTTTTGACTCAGCCAGGAAGAGATACTCTAGGATTTAAGCTTCAGTAAGTTCTTTTTTTTTTTTTTTTTCTTTTTTGAAATAGCGTCTAGCTCTGTCACCCAGGCTGGAGTACAAGAGCGTGATCATAGCTCACTGCAGCCTCAAACTCCTGGGCTCAAGTGATCCTCCTGCCTCAGCCTCCCAAATAGCTAGGACTACAGATGTGTGCTACCACTCCTGGCTAATTTTTTTTTTTTTAAGAGACAGGGTCTTGCTATGTTGCCCAGGCTGGTTTCAAATTCCTGGCCTCAAGAGATCCTCCCAACTCAGCCTCTCAAAGTGATGGGATAACAGGTATGAGCCATCATGCCTGGCCTCAGTAAGTTCTGATATCTAAAAGCTTTTTGAATGTAATGGTTGAGTGTGATAGTACCCCTAGTTGCTGTTGATTATAGACATGGACTATTCTTAAGATGAAAGGTCCTGAGTGACTCCCCGTTGGATCTTTTTAAGCATGTCCCAGGTGCCTTAGCAGGCTGGCCACTGTAGGTAACCTTAGCCTGAATTACATAGTGGGGCTGACTCAAGGACTAGGTAATAGGGAAAAGATTTAGGACCAATTAAGGTTCCTCGATGAAGAGATGTTTTAGGCATTAGCAAATGAGATAATTTTTGCTTTCATCTTTAAGTTTTTGTTTATTTTCTCCACCCACTGCAAGATCCCACAAAACAACTTAACACTACAAATTCATAAATGCAGCTAAGTTCAGCATAAGTTATATAGCCTGAGGTCTAGCTTTTGTATTCATAGAGAGCTGGGCCACATATGTGGAAAATGGCAACAGATTACAAAAATGCAGCTTCATGACAAAAAGGTGGTAAAGTTTACTAATGAATAAATAAAAGGAAATGAGGTCCTTACTATACAGGGTTTATGCCATATTCTTGGATTGAGTTAGAAAGTTACTAAAAAATAATGGCCAACTCAAAAATTAAGAAAAAACACTAGAACAGCCTGTGCCTATAACAACCACTCCATTTTTAGATACTGAGTTTGCTCCAGAAATGAATTGTTTTAAAATGATGCTTCGGCCTTCCTATTACAATAGGAGCCGTGTAGAATGACAGACACGTTAAGAAGGTAACACACTTGTGCAGGAGGAAGGGGACGCTTTCACAATAGTTTGCATCACTGATGCCAGGCCGGATAATTATGAAAACAGAAAGGAGATAGGTACAAGTGGGTCAAACGCTGTTGAAGGCAGTTTAGGAAAGAGGCAGGTGTCTGAGTTAATACTGGGTCAGAGAGGATGATTCCTCTGCCCCCAGTTGTACATAAAAAGAAGACTTCATTTCAGAGAGCAGAGTGCAAAGACATCCCACGAACAAAACAAGATACAGGACCCAACTAAGGCTTTTAAAACTGTGTCATAATAAAGGGGAAAACTTCCACAAAAGATCAAAAAAGCTGTATAAAGTGGTGACAGGCAATTTGTACTGATTTGAGTAGGAAAGATCAGGAAGAGAAAACATTAGCTACTGAAAGCCATCTAGAGTGTGCCTGCAGACAGCACAGCTGTTGTTAGGGATGCAGTTATTCTGCTACCGCAAGTGAGCGTGGCAGGGATTGGGAGTCTAAGCACCACTCCAAAGAGAACCAAGCAGGATGGTGATGAATGGAGAATGGGCCTGGTTTAGTTGTCATTCTGAGAGGAGAATGCCACCAATACCACCAGGTTGGGCTATTCTACATAGGACGGTGAAAGAGGACAGGATGGTTGTGGACAGGATAGTTTGGGACACTTTCCTACGGCCCACATATCATCTACTCAGCATCTCCCGTTATGAGAAAAACCTGCAGAGCCTGCCATAGGAACAACTACCTGTGCCTCCAAAGAAAGAGAAAGAAAAGGAAAGATGATGCTGAGATCCAGTAAATTGTGTTAGCATAGACAGTAGGAAAGGGACTAGCAGAAGAAATAGTTAAATTAGATTAAACTATTGAAACTTCCTTAGAGGCGCAGGAGAAGGCAAGACAATTAGATGGAAGTAGGACATGCAGGTCCTATCTTATTCTGCTGAGAAAGATGTGGCAGAAATACTACTCAAAGCTGAAATGCACAAAAACTGAAGAAAGAGAGGGTCTTAAGGAGTTTGCAGCAAAACGATTGATACTCACTGCGGTAGGATGAAATATGACGGAAATTGTCACACTCAGGCATCTAAGGGCACAGGCATCCTGACCATCCGCAGAAGCTTTAGTGTTGGACTCTGCTGGGAGTGATTCTCCGACAGAAACAAATATGGTCACAAACAGGGAATTGTCTCTAGCAGGTGGTTTTCTGTATTTCTGGGTGGGTCTAGGACAAAAGGCCATGACGGGAGGCACTGTGAGATGAGACTAAAAACAGCTGCTCAGGAGATGGAGTCTGGACCATGAAGGGGCCCACACTCCATGTGAAGCCAGGGCAGCAGAAATCCAGAGCTCAGAGGTAAATGAGCTTCAGGAGTTTTAAATGTGAGGGGAAGGTAAGATAATGTCATGAAGAGACTGCCAACATCCTTTTCCCAGGAACAGGGGAATATCTCCACGCCACTCTGTGAGAGTAGGCATGGGTTAGTTTTTTACCCCAGATATAATGAACACTCCTCTTGATGGGCGGTAGATTTCCCCTAATAGAGTTTAAGTTCACAGGTTTTACTTTCTGAATGCTTAGCACAGACTAACTTGTATCCTGGGGAAAGAGAAAACAAGAAATTTTCTGTCTTCACAATCCTTCGAATATTGAGTCTCCAACGGGTTCTCTGGTGAATACCGGTGATGCAGCTCTGCGCTGCTCCACGTACTGGATTTTGAGATGTAATTTTACTTGAAATGACTACTCTTAGGGTCTAAGGGTTTTTTAAAATATATATATATTTTTTAGCTTAAATGAGGTAGTTGAGTTAATTATACTCTTTAGTTCATGCAACACTATCTTTTTAGGTACCAGAACAGGGTTTGTTTTTTTTTTTCTTTTCTTTTCTTTTCTTTTCTTTTTTTTGTTTCCTATAACTTCCCTCTTTATCTCCTGTCCCCACTCCCATTTTCTTTCCTCCTCCTGGCCATCTGTGCAAACATATTTGGTATTTATCTCCAGTTGTGAATTTGTCTTTCTTTTACGTATGGAGGAGTGAGGCATTCCCTGGCTACTTCGTCTAAAATCGCAGTCCACCTCCCACCCTCAACATATTTTCTGACTCTTTCCTAATGTTTTCTTTTTGGCATGAGTCCACATCAAACCTGTGCATATTTTGCTTGCTTATGTATATTTTACATTTTTTGGCCTTCTCTAATCAATATGTGTTTCATGAGTAAAATAATATCAGTCTATTTTACTCATTGCTGCAGCCCTAGCTTCTGACATAGTACTGGCACATAGGAGGCACTCATTAAATATTTGTGAAATGAGTGAACACATGAATACATGAAATAGTGTTGGGAGTAGATATTATTCTGCTTTTGCTTGTGTTTGGTCAATGTAGGATGTATGGAATTGGCTACGTGTAAGTCTATAGTATTCTAGTAACATCTGAACTCTTAAAAGTGAGGTGCAGAAGAGAGGTACTATTTAATTAACTCACTTTTAGACACTGGGAGGCAGCTCTGCCCATTCTAGGAATCTGAGTAAGACTTGAACTTTAGGAAGACTAGATAAAGAATGATATTGTTAATTTAACCTAAAAGAGAAAAGATAGGAGATCTTCAAGCTTTATTTCTTCTTTGAGGATCTGATAGTAGAAAGGTGCTTACATGCAAATTTGTAGGTATTTTGTGTTGAAAATATTGTATTAAATGAGTATCTTTAAGCTGTCATATGAAGTCACCGCTTAAACACCATAGCATTATATGTTGGGCAGAGTGAACGTGCATAATAGTACAAGCAACATATTTTGGACTCTGGGTACAAAAGAACTTCAAAATTAATTTATTAATCATTCTGTCCTATTTAGCCTTGGCAGAGAGCATAAAAGATAAACTGTCCACCAGTGGTTCCAGAAAGACAGACAAAGGAACAATGCATGGAATTAGAAGAAAAGACTCATGAATGAAGATAGACTACCTATATAAATGCAGTTCTAGCCTCCTGAGGAGGATGGCCACATGTCTGTCAGGCACAGAGTTGATTGATAAGACCAACAATTTAAGGAACAAAACCTGGGAAGTTAAGAAATTACAAAGAAGCATGTACCTTTCTTTCCTGCTATTTCCATAGAGCAAAGAAATTGTCCATTCTGCAGAAGGTACAATACCCTGAGGCTCTTCCACACTCTCATCTTTTTAAGTTTTTCTTTATGACAGGGTGCCTTACCTTGTTGGTGTCGTTGGAAAGAGTGGTAGACTGTTTAAGTTCCTTCCCCTTGCTTGCTCTCTTTGCCTGTCCTCAAGTAACATGGATGTCTCTGATTACTTGTAAAGAAAACAACCCTGAAAATCTGCAGCTTTATGGGCAGAGTTCAGTTTAGGAGGAGGGACCATATTAGGAAATAAGTTGTGGTCATGGGTCAAGCAGCATTTCCCCAAAATATCCAATAATACTTATCAATAATAAAACTATAACTTACTCTCCATTCTTTCTTCTAGTTCTCAATAGGTTCTAAACTCCAGACAGAATAATATTGATTGGGCTTCCCGAAACCCTAGCATATACCAAAATAGGTTTTGACCTCATATAAAACCATTCTTTCTCTTACAAATTGGGAGATGTTTGCAAAGGACAGGGATGTTTCACAAGACATTTAAATACCCCATCACTAGACGTTAAGTTACCACCTATTCAAATATTGTTGAGTGAATACTTTCCATAGAAAAAGATTTGACTTAAAACTAATAATGGTTTGTACATTGGTTAAGAACTTTAGAGTTTACAGAGGGCTTTAAGATGCACCAGTCCCCTTAATATAAGATCATATATATATATATTTAGTTTTATACTTGTATACACAATTCATTTGAGATGATGTATTATTCTAATTTAGATGTTCAACTGAGTCATATTCAAAGTAGACTCTGGAGAGTTTACTTGATTGTATGAAGCAATAAAATTTTTTAAAAAGTTTTTATACTTTCAATTAATAATAGACAGTTATTATTATCAATAGAAGTAATAATACAAGGTTAAATATGCCATCATTACTCAAAACTTTGGGTTATCTTCATGGGGCCTACAGGGTTCTTTGAAATGTTTCTTACAATGAAAAAATCATTAAATTTGGCAGACTGATACTATTTTTATTTTAATTCACATCTTTATCAAAAGTAATCTCTGGCCCAATGTTATGAATAAGATGGATGATTAAAGAAGCTAATAGGATTTGTAGTACACCAAGAAGTATAATTTTGTTGTTGTTGTTTGTTTGCTTGATTTCGTTATTTTTAGGGGCCAGTACTTTGCCTCATATGGCTTTGTGCAGAAGCATTGTGAAATAAATTTGAACCAGAAAAACAGTTTTATAATGCATGATATTGATAAATAGCAAGACCTACTTTGAATTCCGGCCTCACAACTTACCATTTCTGGACCATTGCAAGTTGCTAAAGCTACTTCTAAGCCTTGGAATCATTATTGACAAAAATGAGTCAAATAATATCTAGAATCTAGATTCTGTATTAAGAATTACATGAAAAGTACCTGGAACAGAGTAAGTGCTCAATAAATGGGACAAATTATCCATGCATAACCAGGCACTCTTTTCTGCCTGCTGGGGGATTTCTTAGCAAAGCAAATCTTATTTTGATGAATATATTCTAGTCTCTTGATTACAGAGACTAGAATTAAACAGAATTATGTCATTAAAACAGAATTATACTCGAAGCACAGACAAGAATAATGTGCATCAAGTATCTGGCTTACAATACTGTGTCCTTAAAACCAAGAAGAGTAATCCCTTGAGGATAGATATCTAAATTTTTCAAAAGAGGCTCATCCCTGGCATAACAATATAGGATTAACTTTCCCTGGAGCTATACTTGTGCTTACTAGTGCTCTATCCCAGCCCTTCCCTTTGTGGTACTACTCTGTATGCCTCCCAACTTCAATTTAATTGTGGGCAGACTTCAGGCTTAAAGTTCATAGCCGCTGGTAGTTCACCTTGGCCCATCTCACTGGAGGTTGTCCCTCACCCTTGCTTCACTGCTGTTCCATCAGGAATGATGGTTCTGAGACCATGTTCCCTATGTAATACAAGTATCTACACATGGTAAAGAGAGATGCCAAGGGGAATATAGCATTTTGGCTGTGACCTTATTGCCTCAGAGTCTTTAGCAGCCTTCCATGTCTACCTCTGTAACTCACTAGAACTGTGCCAAAATGTGGGAACACTTCTAAAAAGAAATCACCTAAAAGGGATGAAGAATAGTTTTTTTGAATAGTTAGAAAAACATGAATTATAGTAATACTGAAGTAGGAGGCCCCCAGTGACAGACATTCTGCATCAGAAACCCCATAGCTAATGATAGACTATCCCAGTGAGTAGCAAAGTCACAGTAACTGCAGCAAGAAGATGTAAGTTTATTAAATTCTATACAACAGTAACTCAAAATAATAATTTAAAAAACTACTTGAGCATTAAATACTTCTTGAAAATTTGCTTTCCAAGAGCGGCTTCTTATGTTATCAAGTCCTGATACAAACTTGAAAATGGAGGAGAATCATTAATAGTGTAACTAATAAGTTCCTTATTGATCTTTTTGTTTAACTAAAATATCAATGTAATAATTCATTACAAAAAGAACTTTTCACTATTAATAAAAAGTAACAGTAATAGTGCTTTTCCCAGACAAAGCAATTTGTCCTGGAGGTTTAAATAGTTTCTTGGAAATAGCTTATTAAGAGACTTCAAAAGTATTTTTAATTTTTCAGTTTTCTATAATGGGTTGTGAGTTCTTTGGGAGCAGTGACCATATTTATAAAATTCTGACATAATTTCCATTTAATGACAGAATCAACTTAACAGTTGTTTGGTTGGTTAGCTGACAGGATGGATAGATGCATGGATGAAGAGGTGCAAGGGAAGACAGTATGGTGTAAGGGCTAGAAGAATACATTTACCGTTAGGCAAATCAGGTTTAGTGTTATGGCTGCTGCATTTCTTAGCTGTTCTGGATTTTAGTGTTCTCATATGTCAAATGTATGTAATAAAAGAACTTACACCTAACATTATGAATATAAAATAAGAAAATGCAAGTAAAACACTGTAGTACTGGCACATAGTAATTTTGCAATGAGTGTGATCCGTTATCTATCTACCAATCGTCTGTCTTTCCGTCTACCAGTGATGATAATCATTATCATCATCCTTTTTCAGATGCTCTTTCAGAATTAAGAGTAACATAGTAAAAAATAATAATGCTGGATTATTTTAAGCTCTAGTACTAATTTGCTACATTATTATAGACAAGTCACTTAATCATCCTGAAATTAAGGGTCCTCAGTTGTAAAAATAGGACCAATGATAACAGTTCACACTCTACATACTCTTTGTAAACCTCTGTATCCACTCTTCAACATAACTGGTAATTGAATGCGGATGAGGTCTATTTATTCACTTCCAGCTCTGATTTCTTCTTTGAGACCTAGCCTTTTCTACATTTAACTCTTTCTTTAATATAGCCATTTAAGTGACCTTCTAAAAACTCAAATTTAACGTGTTTAAAATGACATATAGTCTCCCAAAATCACATCCTATCTCCATAATTTTCTTCTTCATTCCCTACTTTATGTATATCTCTCCCATTTATCCAGGAAATTAAAACAAAAACCTTCAAGGTAGCATATATTTCTCCCTTTCCTTCATTCCACACACCCTATCAGTCATGAAATTATTACTTTTGGAATTTTTCCATTTCTACTATTGGTACCCAAGGCTCTAGTTTACAACTGAACATTTTGTGGATTATTTAAACAGCTTAGTATCTCTTTTTCCTAAGTTTGGCTTTGGCATTTAAGTACCAAACTGGTTAACTGCCACTACCACCTTCACACTGGATCAAGAAATCATATACCCTAGCGCTGTTTTTCTATGATGAGACTGTGTTTCCAGGAAGACAGAGCTTGTGTCTGTCTGCTCGATATTGCATCTCCCGTGCCAAGCTCAGTGCCCAGAAAAACATGACGTACTTCAGTTAGACAAAGAAGGACAACTGATGCACGAGGCAGACAGATCAAAACATAGGGAATCCCATAAATATGAAAAAAAATCATGTCATAAGAAGGAAGCCTAGGCCTGAAGAGTCCTCATGATCTGAATATGTTTGCTGTAGAATCTTTCCATGTAACACTTAGGACATACACCTTACCAAAGAAGAAGTTATTATTACAGTCTGGACACACTAAACCATGGGTCTGTTATGGGAAAGAATTGTCTCTTCTTCTCCTTTGTCCTTGGCAGAAAGAAAAATTTTGGGTACAGAATAAATGTTCAGCAAAATTTGTTGTACTGAACAGAAATTATGAGTTACATTTTTAAACAGAAAATACCTTGTAACTATAACTTATCTGAAACACCATGATAAAATTTCTTTGGGCATTCAACATTTCAAACTCGTAATTTATTTGTCATGCAAATCAGCAAATACATATTGTTTCAACAGTACACTTTAAAAAGTCAAATCACCAAGGTAACTTGAAGGAATATGATAATCAGCAAAGCCCTGGAACATGATTTCTTTTAGCACCTTAAAAAAAGTCAGAACTAGGAATGTGTCATATCAGGTGAGGACATTATACACAAACACACACAAAAAGCATTAGTCATTTTGTGTTTTTAGGCAAGGTAAAAGAAAATAAAATATAAAAACATATTTTTAGAGTTGACATTTTCTTTTGGAATGAAAGTATTCCTCATATAACAAGCCAATTCACTGTATATTTCCAATCTATGTGTATGGTTGTGCACAAAGTTAAACAAAAAATGAATTTTAAAATTTTTTCCTTTAAATGTATTATTTTTGTGAGTAGCTAAAAGTGATTAAGCAATTCACACAAAATGACATCACTGCAGAGGCTGAGATATTGCATTCTGCAGTGTTCCTGATGATGCTGGTGTTTTGTTTATGCCGTTTCCTTTTGCTACCAAAGAACTGGAGCAGTGAGAACCAGATACTTGGACTCAAGCCTGGGAATAAAAGGAGAGAAGGTATATAATTTGAAAACTCTAGCCTGAAACTAAATAAACTGACCAAATAAGCAAAAACCTCCCTCATTGCTGAAACTATGAAACTGTGTACTCTTTGTTTTTCAGTCTGGAGATTGATGAAGGCACCAAACAGAAAGTCTAAAGGACGTGGAGCTTTTCACACATAGCTTCTAATTGATATGGAAGACACTGAATTCTATAAGAAACCCCAACAGGGTTAGGCACTCCTATGAGTTCCAGTATCTCTAGGAACAACGTAGAACACAGAATACATGTTCCTATAAAGAGACTAAGATAAACACAAATTCAGGAGTAGACTCATGTTCTCTTATGTTGCCATTTCATTGAGATCAATAATGATGATAAATAAAAACAAACTCTCCTGAACAGAGTCCAGATCCACGCTACATCTGACCCCATGTGGTCTCTCATCCTGCCAGATCATGGATGGTATAAGAAATAAAAGATTTACCCTGCAGGCCCTGTATGATATAAAACAAAATTCATGGCCTCCAGGTAAACATCAAGGGACCTCAAAGGAAAATACTCAAGAGTATATCTCCATGAGTTCAAAATACACCTGACTTGATTGAAGTATGAATGGGAAATACAATATAAACTAGACCACATTAAAAAAAAATCTAAAAGGGGATAAATGAGAAATGGGTTCATTAACAGAGTTACTAAAAAATCAGCAAATATTTGTCGAATACCTGGTGTGAACCTGGTACTGCCCTAGACACTAGCTATACAACAATGAGCCACACGGACAAATGTCTTCCTCATAATGGAGCTCATGGTCTAATGGAGCGAGACCAACCAGTGAGTCAGATAGATGGTTTGCAGGTGCGTGGAGTGTGATGAGAAGGGAAGTATAACTAGAGGAGAGGAAAGTATAGCATTGGCAAGGTGGTTTGCCCTTGAGCCACATGGGGAACGGGTTCCAGGGATGGGAGAATACCCTGGCATCTTGGGCTTCTTCTGGAGACTGACTTGATCCAGAAAAGGACATAAAGACATGAGCCATGATGGCCCCAGGTAGAGAGTAGAGGGGAGGCTGTGAATGGGAGGTGGGGGGGGCTTCCGAGTTCACTTCTATCCTTACAGTTGTGCTACGGAAGTGAGGGAAGTGGTGTTTTGTTTTGTTTTTTTTCCCTTGAGCATATGGAGGGCTGAGGTACCCTGTACCCTCTTGATCCCTGCACAAGCCAAGGCCTGGTATTCATCTTGACTCTTTTTAGTGCACATAGGGAAAGTGCAGGAGGGGTGCTCATAACTGGACACCTCACTTACTTTTTGGTCTGCATCAGGTGAAGGCAGAGAAACCAGCAGAGGGGAGGGACCCGTTTTTCTCCTAATAGGGGATAGGATGGCTGTTTCTATCTTCAAGAACAGAGGAAAATTATTTTGTTTATTTTTTCTTTTTAGAAAACAGAAAAATCTTTGGAAAAATCCACTTTGATATGCCTTAAGGAAATTAAAAAAATGCACTGATTTATAAAGTAAAACAATGCTGTTTTAATATAACAACACACTTAGATGTGAAAGACAGGTGTCAGAGGAAAATAAATAAAAGGAATGAAGAAAAAAAATAGGGTCACAGAACATTGAAAATATAACATTGGAAATTATAAAGAACCACATTTGGCCCACAAAATTTGAGTGGTAGAATTTAGGGAGGGAAAATTTAAAAAATTAATATTAAAATTTTCAATAAAGAATAAGTTACATTGTTATAAACTGTGAAAGAGTCTTTCTCAAAAAATAGTACAGCCAATAAAGATAGGGAAAGAATATTTAAGTGTATGTGTGTGTATATGTAATGCTTTAAGAGCAGAACAACCTTTGAGGTAGGCTTGTTAAGTCCATTTTATGTATGAGGAACAGTTCACTTAGAAAATTTACCAAATATTTCACAACTGTGATAATATGATAGTTGATAATACGTCCAAGTCAAGATTCAAACCTCTGTAGTGTGACTCCAGGGTGAACACTCTCAGCAACCACACAATGGAGAGAAGAGGATAAAATCTCATAGAAAAAGTAGCCAAACAACATGAAAGACCATATCCCTGTGAGTAAAATACAAATAACTTTCAAAGATATTAGATAATGTCTCACCTTAAAAATCATAAAAAAAATTTTTAAAAATCACTATCCAAAATGACAGGAGATGTCAAGCTTTGCCTATTGGTATGGATATCATAGAATCATTGGACAAGAGTAAAGAGAGAGACATTCACTAAGATTGCTGTTAGGAGTGTGGATGGATACCACCTTGCGTGAAGTTGATCTGCTGGTGTATCAAGTCTTGCTTAGTACTTGGGGCTTTTGGTAAACACATCGGTCCCTCTTCTCATCACAGACATGTGGAAAGCTTGCTGTTTCCTTCATCTTTTGAAGTTAGAAGCCGTGTGATTTACTTTCACAATCAAATGTGAGTGGAAGTGATATGTATGGCTGAAAGGTGGGATAATTTATTATTTTATTATATTTTAATTAAAATTAACTTAAAAGTTAATCACAAAATATTGCTATTTGATATGGAGCACATTATTGGCTTCTCTGATCCTTTGTTTCCTACTCTATAAAATAACAGAATTAAAATATACTTTACTGTATTAGTATAAGAGTTATTACAAAGATTGAAATAGTTATGACAGAAATACATATAGCTTATCATAGTGAATAAAACAAACCACAGCTCAATAAATATTTGTTTTTGTTAGGATTAACTTCATCTACATAAAATAGAAGGGAACACTGAAAATAACAGTGGCTTAAAGAATACAGATTTCCTCTTCCTTAAAAGAAATGTGGGGAATAGGCAGCTTCAGGCTGGCGTGGCAACTTCCATCTTCTCCTGTGTTCTGCTCCAGTATCCGCATACAGGTTTCCATCCTGAGATTAGTGTAGTCCAGAATGAATGCCATAGTTCCTGCTGCTATTAATACGCTCACATTCCATGTAGCAAGAAAGTGGAAAGGAGAAATACAAAAGGGCCCTCTTCTCAGGTAAATCAGTTTTCTGTTTACATAGCCTTACTATGAATTCTATACAATATATTTATATACATGTGTTTGGCCCAAACTGAATACTCTCCAAGTCTGCTGTCTCCCATTCCACACACAGACTTTCTCAGCCTCCCTAGTGGAAAAAGTTTTTTCAAGTAGCTAACTACACCAGTACCTTAAAGTGCACAAATTACCAAAGGAAGGCGTTCTTCACTCTCCTCCCTCCTCCAGATGAATGTCCCACTTGCTCTGAAGGTGAGTTCTTTGTGTTCTCAACACATATCAACATTGTGCCACTTTTCCTACCTGTATATGGAATGTCGTGTGTGTGTGTGTGTGCATGTTTCTGTGTATGCACACACACACACACACACACACAAAATCTCCAGCTCTCACTGAGACTAATATTCCCTGAGAACGCTTCCTGTCACATCAGTCTATCTTGTTTTCCCTGAATGTAGCCCTCACATCTAGTTTGAAGATTTGCTGTGAAAGACCTTCCTGCAGAACCGACTTTCCCAAATCGTGTTGGTGGAAGTCCTACCCAATCTACAAATACTGTCTTGAATTTCACAGCCATTTCCATTCCTGAGTCTGCTTCTTAAAACTAACATTTTCTTTCTTTGTGCCCTCACATAACTTAATTTAAATTTATCATGTGGACTCCTTCAGAATTGGCATCACTTTACATTGAATTGGGTTCACACCCACATCCACCACTTGGCATCCGGTGGTTGAGGACAGGGAGGGTTTGTTCCACATCTCTGTTTTCCCTATGTGATTAGCGGAGTGCCTGCTCATGAGCCGTTTGTTCACAGCATGGCATGTAATTTGGCTTAACTAAAAAGCACTGGCCTCCAAAATTCTCAAAACAACTTTATCCAAATATATGTTTATTTTATTATAGCAGTCAATTCAAGGTCATTAAATAAAATTGTTAAAACAGAATTAGGGAGGGAAAGAACTTTCTCACAGTCTAAATTCTACAGTGCTAACGTATTTATTTAAATTTATTTTTATGAACAGTTTTAACATGATTATAATCACACTTTATACATAGTAGTTATCCTACTATTTCATTTAATAAGAAAAATGCTTATAATTTGTGACATCCTTTTCATGGGCATTTGGTTTAAATGCTGTATAATATTCCATTGAGCACATACACTATAATTTGTTTAACCATTCCAATTTTGTTGTCCATTTAAGTTGTTTTAAATTTGTTTGTATTATAAATAACTATGTTAAGTGTTTTTGAGTGTAATGGTATTTCCATATTTAGGATTATTGCTTTAGCATAGAGATCCAGAAATATATTTGCTAGGTCTAAGTTTATTAAGCTTTTATTATTCTATTAATATATATCTCCAAAAGGCTTCTCATAGGGTCATATCAATTTTCTCACCCACAACCTATTTTACATCATCCTTGCCAGCATCAGGGATGACAAAGATTATGATGGTGATGATGCATTGCTTTTTTACCGATTTTTTTTTTTTTTTTGGAACAGGGATCCAGTCTGTGGCTGGAGGACATAAAGGTACAGTCTTGCATGAGGGAATTGGCAAGACCCATGCAGAAGGAAGTTCTTTCCTTAAGTTGTCAGGAATTCAGGGTACAATTCTAGTTTTAGATGGGAACTTTGTCAACGTAAACGTGAGACATATGTTAGGTCACTGGAATTGAGCAAAGAACATTATATATGCAGGATGGGTAGATTTTAGAGGCTACCTAGGGTACATATATGGATAGTCTCCCTGCAGCCTTATGGCATAGGCAGGATGATTAATTCTAGACACCAGATGCTCCAGAATCTCCATGTGTGTGTGTGTGTGTCCTAATAATGGGGGAGGAGAAGAGTTGAAGGAGCTGAATTTTATAATTATATTTATAACACTGTATTGAATTATAATATATATCTGACAAAGTGTACTAATTACAAGTTTAGAGCTTAATACTGTTTCACAAAGTAAACAACTATGTATTTAGCCTCCAGATTTTTTTTAAATTTGATCATTATAAACATCACAGGAGCCCCTCTTGTGCCCTCACTCAGTTCCCCCATTTCAGCTAATGTCTTGACTTCTCCCTCCATTGATTATCTGTGACTATTTTTAACGTTCATATAAGTAAAATATAAATATCTGGTTGAGCTCGTCCAACATTAAGTCTCCTAGATTCATTGAAGTTATTTTGTTTAGTTGTAGTTTTTGTTCATTCATTCATTTGTTTGCTTAACTTTTGTTGCTGGTCAGTCCTCCAATACATAAATGTGCCACAATTCTTTACACATTCTACTTTTGATGTACGTTTGGGTTGTTTCCAGAGTTGCTATTAATAGTAGCACTGAACTACTACCAATAGTGGTCAGCATAGTAACAGTATTGGGTTGGATAAATACCTAGGAGTGGAACTGATGGTAAAAAAAGCACAAGTATGCTCAGCTTTGGTAGGAACTTTCATACAGTTTTCCACAACTGATTTCACCATTAAGTATGAAGTTGGCTATAGTTTATTTTTTGTGTATTTACTGTTGTTTGGAGATTTTTTTCATCAGATTAAAGATGTTCCTTTGGTCTGGTTAGAACAAATAAGTTTTCAAGATCTATTGCAAAACAAGGTGTCCATAGGTAATAATAATGTAATGTATAAATCAAAACTGCTAAAATAATAGATTTTAAATATCCTCAAAAAGTTAGTATGCTAGGTGACGGATATGTTAATTAGCTTGATATAATCATTCCATAATATATATGTATATTGTACCTGTACCCTGGTACAATACATTTACCTTGTACCCTGTAAATATATACAATTATTATTTGCCAATTAAAATTAAAAATTTAAGTTAAAAAAGAAGTCCCCACCTAAATTCCTATCTTTCCTGGTTTAAGTAATTTTATGAATATATTTTAAATTTTATCAAAAACTTTTTGTATATTTCAAGTATCAAATAATTTTCTCTTTTTTTTTCTATTGAAGTGGATAATTATTGTGACTTTTAAATGTTAGACTGATCTTACATTCCTGGATTAAATCCCACTATATATAAATCTCTGGCTTTGATTTACCAATATTTTGTCTGGGACATTTATATCTATATTAATGATAGATATTGCTTTATAAATTTTTATAATAATGCCCTTGCCACATTTTAATGACAAGGTTATATTCACCTCCTAATAGGTTGAGAAGTATCCTCTGTTTTTCCATTTACTGGAATAATTTCAGTAATACTGGTATTGTTTGTCAAATGTTTGGAAGAATTTACTGATGAAACCATCTGGCCATGTAGTTTATTTTGTGTGTGTGTGTGTGTGTGTGGAGGTTTAAATAACACATTCAATAACATTAACAGATAGATAATTATTCAGGCATAATGTTCCCTTTATGTCAGCATCTATAGTTGTGTTTTTAAAATATTTTTCCAATTCATCTAAATTGTGAAAATTTTAGGGTAAAGTTATTCTTAATATCATCTTATGGACATCTTTTTATCCTTTTAGCTTGAGAGTAAAGTTTAGATTATTAATATTCAATCTTCATTCTTTTCTAATATATAATTTAAGACTATGATTTTTCCTCTAAGAACTGCTTTAGGTTGCATCCAAACCATTTTCCAACTTTGATATATCATGTCTTCATGATTTTTCCATTCAAAATATTTTCTAAATTCTGTTATGATTTTTTTTTTTTTTTAGAGACAGGGTCTTGCTCTGTCACCCAGGCTGGAGTGCTGTGGCATCATAATAACTCACTGCAACCTCAAACTCCCAGGCTCTAGCAATCCTCCTGCCTCAGCCTCCTGAGTAGCTGGAATTACAGGCCCATCCCACCACACTTGGCTAATTTTTTTTTTTTTTTTGAGAGATAGAGTCTCGCTATGTTGCCCAGACTGGTTGTGAACTCCTAGTCTCAAGCGATCCTCCCTTCTCAGTCTGTTGCAATTTTCTGCTGTTAATTCTGGTTTAGTTAGAAATATGATTCTTAATTTCCAAGGAGTTGGGCACTTTCTAGTGTGGGGGTGTGGGGAAACTTGTCCTTTCCCCCAAAAGTTCACTGAAAGATCAATTCACAATTAAGGAGAGCAATAACAGAAAGGTTTATTTACCAATATAATTTGCATAGGGAGAATCACATAGTGATTACCCAAAATCCCAATGAAGTTTAGATACTTTTATACATGCCTTTAGAGGGGAGTGGGGTGAAAGTGAGGAGTATAGGTAATTCTGTTTAGGGGCTAGAAGGTTCCTAGGGAGGATAAATGGATGGGGGAAACAGATTGACTTGTAAATTAACCTGAGAGGCAGGTATTATGTTTTAAATGATTTGGGCCAGGTCTGGTTTCATTCTGCAATATACTGAGATAACAGTGAGAGGAAGGGAAGTTATTTGCCCCCTTTGATCTTTTGATCAGGTCTGGTTTATGCAGATAGAAGGAAAGCCCCTTCCAATGCTTTTTTGATCTTGAATGGCCTTTAACTCAAAATATTCTTTATACCAAGGAGTCATATTTTTGGGTGAAATTTCCTTCACATACTTTGTATGTGAGAATTATTGACTTCTAGCTTCATTCTGCCCTTTATATAAATTCTGAAATAATTCATCCTTTGAAGTTAGTTAACAATTTCATTATGACCCATCATATGGCCAATTTTGATAAATCAATCATGCACACATAAAAATTTGTATTTTGTCATTGTTGGATGCAGTAGCACACACTCTAACATAATTTGCTAATTGTGTTTTCCAGATCTTTTATATCTTTACTGATTTTTTTCTTTCTTTTTATTGTTTTTCTAATAGTTTTCAAGAGAGGTGTGTTAAAATTTCCCAGTATGATAGTGAATTTATCTAGTAATATTTCTACTTTTATTTGTCTACTTTTTTTGTTTATATTCATTGATGTATATTTTTGGCACATATAAATTAGAATTGTTATATTTTCCCTGTGAATCAACCCATTTATTTATATGAAATATGCATTTTTATCTGTAGTAATATTTCTTGCCTTAAACACTACTGCAGCTGACAGTTAGCTGTGCCAGCTTTCTTTTAACTAGCATTTGCATAGTGCATATCTTTGCTTCCAATATTTTAGTATCCTTATTTTTAAGATGTATTTCTTTATAGTAACATACAATTGATTTTTTTCTATTAACCCAGTGTTGCTATACAGTGTGAAACAAAAAGTTTCTGTGGTCAATAAAGTTTGGAAAATACTTTATTTCAACACTTGTTAGGAAATTTCCAATGCCTATTAACATATTAAAGGTGCTAAGAAGTTTTGCAATAACAAAATCTATTTAGCTTTGTATAGCTCAGCATTTCCCAAATTTTCCTAATGATGAAAACTTTTTATTTTGTAACGTTTATTATGGTGGATAAACTGCTATTCCAAATAGGATACTCTGATAAAATTTGCAGTGTGGCCTTCCTGACTCATTTAACTATGCCTGCTGTGTGCTTTGATCCGATTAACTATCCAGTGGCACACAGAGGAGTCAGAAGACAAGTTCTAAAACTGTTTCCTTCTACTCCCTACATTCACTCCATTGCCACTAGCCTGTATTGCTTAGATCCCAGAATACCTCACACAATTACCAACTCACACTGTGAATGCTTTTATTTTTTAGGGCAATATTCACTGCTATAACAAACCACCACTATCACAACCAAGGAAAATAGTTAATATGGCAGAAGTTAATGTTTGCATGCGTATATTACAAAATGAGTGTTCCTGTTTGGCTCTTGATTGAGTGTTCTTGATGGTTTTCTTCCAAGTGAATTCAAGGATATGGTTTCTTCTGTCTTGAGGTTCTGCCACCTTTAACATTTTGTGTCCTGGGTTGCCACGGTTATGTGTTTCAAGCAGGCTGGAGAAAAAGAGAGAATGAATATATACACACATACTAATCTCCTTGACCCAAAAATAACACATCACTATTGTTTCATTTACCATTGGTAGGTAGGATTTGGATAGATGTAGTACAGGAAGGAAAAATGCAAATGAAAGAAAATAATCAACAAATTGAATAGCATGTAAGAGATTCCCAAGAATTATAGCATAAGTAGAACTGTGGGTTGTTGAGGTGAGGGGGTGGTCAAGACTGATGAGATATGAGAAATTCATTGAGTCAAACAATCATTTCCTATTGGTAATGAGGAAACAGTGAAGATTGTGAATAAAGGAGTAACATGATTAGAGCTATATTTTTAAGAAATTAATTTGACAGAGGTATTTTATATAAATTGGGGCTAAAAAAGACTGAGGCAAAGAAACATCATGGTATTTCCTTAATGTTTCTTAAGTGTCAACTCTGTTCCAGACACTGTGACAGGAACTTTACATCTATCACTTAAAATCCGTAACAACGACAATGGGAAGATATTGCCTTTTTTTTTTTTTAAATAATCACAGTGTTAACAAAGTAAATTGCCCCAAAGCACACAGCTTGATTATGCTGCTGATAGTTACATAGTTAAGATCTCATGACCAATGCCCAAAGGAGAGATAATTAAGCCTCTATTGACTGTGGTCATACTGGGAATGAAAATATGCGATATACGTGATGAGACAAAGCAGAAATGGAAGAGATGAGGCTTGTCAGAATGGATTAGAATATGATTTTTCCACTTCCCATACCAATGCTCTTTCTGTGTAACCACACATCCCCTCAGCAACTACTGGGGTCAGTTCCAATCCTACTGCTTTATGATTCTGGAGTTTCAAACAGATTTATGGCAGTTGGGTAGCAATTATTCAGAATGCATTTGGCCACCGAAATGTTCCTGTGGTCTGCAGGATTATGTTATGCTCATGTAAGGAGCAATATACATCAACATGGATGAACCACAAAGATGGGAAAATAAAATTAGATTGAAAAGTGTTCAATGTAATAGCCCAGCTGTCCTATTAAAAAATCAGTTTTATTTTATAGTCAGGCCTTTTTCCTCCTATATTTGTAAGGCAAAAAATTATTTTTGCTAGAATGTTCAGAAGGCCAAAATCTATTTCTTGCTATTTACTAATAAGGTTTGGTAGTAACACCTGCAGCGTCAGATGAAAGTTAAAATTTAAGTCATAAACTATTCATAAAATCCCCAAAAGAGGAAGTATCTATCTGTCTTAAAAAAATGAATTTCACTTCCCTTAGTACTCTCTGGATAGATATTCCTAAACCCCAAAGATTGCACCTAATGGCAGTGCTGACAGTGCTCCACTACTCAAATAACTTTTCTTCTTTCTTCCTTATCTAATCTTCCCAATAAACTTGTGAGAAATCAGGCACATATAATTTTCCCACTTTGAAGATGAGGAAAAGTGAGTCTCAGAGGAGTTAAAATACTTACTCACTACATACATAATTGATGATGGGGGAAGTGTACTGGTCCCTGCCTATTTCCTCTTAATGGAGGGCTTTGTCATTAGAGTTGCTGCCATCCGTACCTGGTGTCTTGTGTCCTTGAGTGAGTTCTGTGCACTCTACAATCCTGGTGGTAGTAGAATTCCCTACTTCTAGGGAATGTTGGGAATTTTCTTAAGACTAAAGCAATAGACTAGCTGTGGGTAAGCAGGGAAGGATTGCAAGGTGAAGGAAGATCTGAGTTTTACTCCCGGCTCTACTCTAATGCAGGAAAATATGGCTTTGGTAGGAAAATATGGCTTTGGTAGGCTGAATAATGACTTCCAGAGGTGCTCAGGTCCTAATTCCAGGCACCTGTGAATGTTACCTTATATGGCAAAAAAAAAAAAAAAAAAATTCGAGACATGTTTAAATTAAAAATCTTGAGACAGGGAGGTTCTTCTGGATTATCCAGGTTGTCTTTGCTTCTAATTGTAAGTGTCCTTGTAAAACAGAAATAGGAGATTGTTGGGAGAAGAAGAAAGCAATGTGATCCCTGAAACAAGATGTTATGCTGCTGGCTTTGAACATGGAGAAAAAGTTCAAGAGCTAAAGAAAGCAAAGAATGCAGTTCTTGAGTCTGGAAAAGACAGGGAAACACATTATCTCCCATATATTAGGAGACAGCACGGTCCTATGGACACCTTGATTTTAACCCAGTGACACTGATTTTGGACATCTGACCTCTAGAACTGTAGGAAAATAAATGTGTATTAGTTTAAGTCACTAAGTTTATGTTAATTTGTTGCAACAATAGCAAATTAATACAATGGCTTTGTAGGATTGTTGTTGGGATTAAATGATTTCCTGTAAGTAAATACCCAAAAAAGGGCGGGTGCCAGACCTCAAATTTTAACCTACTCATAGATCTCTGAAAGACATAGAACATAACAAAACTTCAGGTAATTAAATGCCCTTTATCAACTATTTTCTTCCACAAAGTTCTCTCTAATTGTGCACCCCTGAGAACTCACGTGTCATAACAAACCTTAAAATCTTCTTATAATCTTTTCAAATAGATCTCATGCTGCCCATTCTACATTTCTTTTCCTTTGATCTATGCTGATCCAATTAAACTTTCCAAAGATGTGAGTGTCTTCCAGGCCCTGTAGAACTCCCAAAGAATTCTGAGTTGAAGAGGGCAAATCTCAGCAAGAGGAATAGAACATTGGACTTCTCTGTTCCTCCTCTACCCTGATCCAGAACATTAGCTTAACTTAATACCTTTTCTCTATCCTCAACCTGTATCAGATACAACTATCCTAAGAATGGAATGGCACAAGATGGGATGAAGGATTGGGCAACACTTAGGACAATGTAGATGTTCCATACATGGCAACACTCATAACTTTCCTCTTTCATATCAGCTTCCTATAAAACATTCTTTGAGAACCAGATAAATATTTTGCAGCTCAATTAGCTTGCATTAGACTCTCTATCCTGCCCATATTATGCCCTTTCCTGTGCCAATGGGACTAACTGTTGATACGTGTATCTCCTAAGATACCTTAATATCTTAGGAGATACACGTAAAAGGTGTCTTTTAGCAATAGACACATTTCTCGGCGTTCCTATGATGATGCATGTCAATCTTGGAACATAACTTGTCAACTGCACTACCCCTACTTCTGGACCCCTTCAAACAGAATGAACCATGCTGTGAGTTTTATGTCACACACTCCCCCAACCCCTTGAATTTGAGATCTCTGATTACTTGATTGATAGGATATAGTGGAAATGGACACTTTTTGGGCCCAGGCCTTAAGAGTGGGCAGCTTCCATTTCCTGCCTTTTGGGATGTCCATCCTCAGAACACAGCTGCCATGCTGTGAGGAAGCCACAAGCACAGGTGTTCTGGACAACAGTTCTAGCTTGACAGCTGCATCAACCACCCGACATGTGAGTGTGTTTACCTTAATATGATTCCGGCCTCCAGCCATTGAGTAATCCCTAGCCTCAGACGGCCCAAGCCAGTGATGCAAGGAACAGACATTAGCTGTTCTCTCCAAGGCCTGCCCAAACTGCAAATACATGAGAAAAACAAATGATTATAATTATTTTAAGTCACTATATTTTGGAGTGTTTCTTTACATAGAAATACAAAATTGGAGCAAAAAATTGTAAGAAAAAGATCAACAATCTGCTCACTTGCTTAGGAGGAGAAGGGCTTCCCTGTGACAATATTTGCTTGCACAGCTCTCAGAGGCAGCTAGGGCACAATTTAACAATCGTGTGTGTAGACAGGGGAAATAATAAAGTTGTGTTAAAAGGAATAGTGTTGGAAGCAAAGATGAAAAAGTATATTTCAAAGTAAAAAGAACCTTAAGAAGAGAAACAGAGCCAAGGTTCAGAGCCCAGGGGTCATCAAGTCAAAGTAAGCCAGAAGACACAAAAGAAGGTTAAAATAGGATGGTTGAAGTGTCACTCAAGTGCATAACAGAAACAGTTATCTTTTGCCCATATTTCCTCTTTTACATGTTCCTAGTGCCTTTCATGTTGACAGGCAGATCAGACTGATAAAAAAATCTTACTGGGATAACTTTAATGTTCAAGGCACACTATAACGTGCATAACCTAAGAATGTCCCTCACACTAGATCCAACTTTGTGACTTTGCAGGAAACAATTGCTCTTTATAGTCCAACCTACATTTTTCAATAACACAGCAGGGATATTGTCCTATAAAAGTGTGCCCCAGAGCAAAATAGATTTACAGTGAAAGGACAAGATGTTGCACTCAGCAAAACAATGGTTACAGTTCTCAGAGTTATGGGCTGGACGGAAGTGCAAGATCAGTCAACTCACGATGGTTATAAAAATGAACTTACAAGAAATATGTTGAGTGGATTAGGACTCCAAAGGCAGAGACAAAATGACTTGTGTTGTTTGTTAAAAGTGCAGGTCCCTGAGACCATCCTCAAGGGTTCCAATTCTAGACTTCTGGTGTGAACACTGAGATCTACATTTTTAACAATCATCCAGGGTGATCTTGATAGACAGTGATGTATGAGAAACACTAACCTGGATATTGAATTGTTGTGGGTTGTAGGAATTACTTACTCAGGAGGTGACTGTATTTTTGCGTTGATATTTTCTTAGCTCATAATGAAAGTAATAGAAACTCTTTCCCCTTTTCCCTTACCCTGTCTATGGCAGACACAGACATGCATTTCTCAGATCCCTTTTCAAAAAAGAACGTGTTGACAGGTGGTGGGGCTTGTCCTTATGTGACACTCCCCAGCTGTTTCCTCATTCTGTTCTGCATCAGATTTTACGTTGAAGCCACACTTTTCTTAACTGAACAATCTTGTCGTGCAAGGGCCAAGCCCAGCACAACATGCACTTGAACAGCAATTTTGCTCCAGAGCTCTCCACTGGTCCATAGAGACTTTGGTGTTTCTGCTTCCCAATCTACACAATCCTGCTCTGTACAACTGCTTACCAGGTGCTACTTCATAATAAATCCTTTGCACTCCTAACTCTATTTCAGTAATTGCTTTCCAGAGGGCCCAACTGATACATCTTCCCTTCAACTCCCTGAATAATTTAGTCCAAAAGATGTTAGGTAAGGACAAGCTAGGTAATCATCCACCTGGAAGGGCAGCTTGGTGCAGAATGCCCAAACTCAAACAAGTTGAGATGGGTGTCTGCATGGAATCAGTTGTCATGTGGAATCAGTCCAGCTGGATGAGGAGGATATACATGCTCGTGGGGAGCTCAGCTTAGAGTTTCAGATCTTTTTTTTTCCTAAGGGGGGGGTGGTTGTGAGGAGCATTGTCCAGTTGCCTTGTTTTTGTTGTTGTTGTTGTTGAGACAGAGTCCGTGCTCTGTCGCCCTGGGTAGAGTGCAGTGGCATCATTGCAGCTCACTACAACCTACAACTCCTGGATTCAAGTGATTCTCTCGCCTCAGCCTCCCAAGTAGCTGGGACTACAGGCATACACCACTGTGCCCAGCTAATTTTTCTATTTTTTGTAGAGACAGGGTCTCACTCTTGCTCAGGCTGGTTTCAAACTCCTGACCTCAAGCAATCCACCTGCCTCAGCCTCCCAGAATGCTAGGATTACAGGCATGAGCCACTGTGCCGGGCCAGGGTTTCAGATCTTAAGCAAAGTAATTACCTCATCTACATGGAGGAGTGCCCTTGCTGGACGTCAAGTGCAAGTAGGATTAGGAGGATGTTCATGGTAGATGAGAAAGCCCAATGGAATACGAAGGGCCTCTGCATCCATGTGGATGGACACATCAACTCAGGGATATGTCCATCCATTCTTTCATGTGGATGTGGACACTCCTCCAGGTGGATGCTACAATTACCCTGTTTGGGTTCTGAAACTCTAAACTGAACCATCCACAAGCATGTATGCCCTCCCCACTCAGTTGAGCTGATTCTCCATGACAATTCATTCTGTGTAGACATCCTCCTCAACTTGCTAAGTTTGGATATCAAGAGCCCAAGCAAAGTGAGAACAGAGCCCTAACCAAGGTCAGCTGGTGTGGAATCCAGAGCCGAAGAGGGTAAAGGGGGTGTCCACACAGCATGAAGTCTAGTCGAGAGGGAGGCTCCTGCAAATAGGCAGCTTTGAGCAGAGTGGAAGAAGCTGAGCATGTGAAAAAAAGTGTCCATGCAGGCAAGGCAGTAGCAGCGGCAAAGAAAGATTTATTGTCAAGAGAGAAATTAATCAAATAAATAAACACATTAGGAAAAGAGGAGGCTTCCCTGTCAGAGAAGAGAGTTATAAATGTGGAAAGAAAAGTAGAATAAATCCTGCGCCATTGGATAGGAATCAAGACTGAAAATGCTGTATGAACTCATGTATTTATGGACTTCAATAATAGAGGGAGATAAATACCAGCGTATTTGCAAATCTGCCTTTCTCTGTGTATGTGTAGACATTTAAAAATCTATATAGGCATCTCCCTGTGTCACAGACACACCACACGTGCACACACACACACACACACACACACAGACGTGCATGTGCTTATCTATGTAACGAGACAGAGGTAAGGGTAGAGATACATACGTGCACATGTATTTTAGCTCTGTCTTCTGAGAGGGCACACTGATAACTGTAATCCTACACGTTCTCCTAGAATGTTGCTACTCTCTCTTTTCAAAAAGTGGCATCTGTTTCTACCCCCTTTGAAATTGTGCAGGCCTTTATGGTTGCCTCAACAAATAGAACGTCTCACCTTCCACTCGGTTTTCTGTTGCCTGGGACTCCTTGCCCTTAGAACCCAGCTACCTTGTTGTGAGGAAGCCCAGGCCTCATAGAGAGGTCACTTGTAGGTTTCCTGGATTGACAGCTCCAGCTAATGTCCCATTCCACAGCCATCATGAACCACTCTACATGCAAGTAAATAAAACTTCAGATGATTTCAAGCCTGCTAAATTCATACCCAGTAGGACAAAGGCAAGCTGTGCCTGCCAAGCTCTGCCCAAATTGCCAATCTGTGAGCAAAATAAATGTGATTTTTTTTAAGCCACTAACTTTTGGGATGGTTTATTATGGAGCACTAAATAACTGAAACAATTGTCAAGAGTTCTGTTTTGGATGTTCTTTTCTTTGAGATGCTTTTTAGATATCCAGCAAAAGGGTATAGGGGGTGGGTATGGCCTTAGGTGAGGTTAGAAAGCAGAGAGATCTTGGGGACATACTAAATATTTACTGATTCATTTTAAAAGCAATGAAATTATTGGAATAGCAGTTTCAAAACATTCCTTTTAGCTGCAAAAGAGAGAATGAATTGGAATGGACAGAATAGCAGAAATGGGGAGCACGTTCAGAAGACTATTGAAGAAAGCTGGTCAAGAGATGACTGGGGCTTAATCCTGAGTGTGGAAATACATGAAAATAGGTCTGAAAGGATTTGAGGGCTATTTGTGAGATATGATGACCAGGATCATAATTGGACATCTTATTCAGTCTCCATTTCATATACAGGTGCATGCTGCCACCCATGATTCTATATTTTGAAATCTATTGACCTACGGGCAAAAATTCACTTTTAGCATATTATTATATATAGGCTATAAGCTTTATATAGCATATATATAAACTTTATAGACTTTAAAATGGCATGATTATCAGTACCAGCATCACAGATATTAACTGCTGGTACTAATCATCTTTGGCCTATTAGAGAAACTAGTAGAATAAATATCCAGAAAATTCCATTGTATTCTCTTTTTACCCCTTAATTTCTCTGGAGTCCCAATTTCTACAAATGTGAAATAGAAACAACATCACTTGCCTTACAGGCAAAGATTAAATAAACTTTAATACAGCCTAAGATGGTGCCTGGAACAGAGTCGGTGCTGAATTACTTGTTAACCGTATCTGAATTTTAGGAGCTCTGAGTATATGTCAGAACATAGGATTGAAAGGCACAGATATTGGCTTTGTATTTTTAGGTGATGTTATTACCACTGCTGCTCTGCTAACCTTCCAATCAATAGTCCATTAGGCCCTTGGTGGGACTGAAGTAGGTTGATTGACCCGATGTCACTGGGAAGCTTGAGGCCATCAGAGGATGAGGATACAGCTAGAGCTTCTGTTAAGAGAAGAGAGACAGACTCTATTTTCTTAATCTTTTCCTCAGGCACTAAATGATTTAATTTCAAGACTGAGATTTGGGCTGTTCATTTAGGGTGTCCCTCCCACACATTCTGTCCCATCAGCCAAACAAAAAAAAGCGAATCCAACAACACATTGACTGTCTTAGGCCGAGACCCTCCTGAAAATCCTCACCTGGTCAATCTTCACTTTGCATACATGTGGACCCTTACAGAAAAACTGCAGTATATGCAAGAAAAAAACATATATATATGTATATATATTTCTACTCGATGGAGGACAAACAGGAATGGATACCATCCACTTATCATTTTAAACCCTAAAGTCAGATTTTGAAGATGTGGGCAAGAGGCTGTGATTTCTCTCTTCCTTATTATGCTAAAAACTTCACCATAAATCACAACACTTGAAATACACTTGTGAACTTAACTAGGAGATGAATAGTGGTAAATTGGCCTTTTCTTCCACAGCAAGTGAAAGGTTGAACAATTTTATCACAAGGAATTAAAAAAAAGTGTCCAATCCATAACTCTATTGCAAAGGTTGGCAAAAACTTCCAAAGTATCATTTGCTAGATTATTTCTGAGTTATTAATTTATTTAATCATTTACTGATTTACTACTTTCCAGGCTCTTTACTAGAGATGAAAGATATAAAATAGAAATCACTGTATTTCTATTATATATGAGGTAGTATTCTAGTTGGGGGTGAGGGTGGGATATAAATATACATATTCATATCTTATACCATTAGATAAATGTTAAAAAAATAAAGTATTTCAAAACACTCTGAATAGAGAATTTAAAGAAAAGAAAGGAGTTAGTAATTATGTGTGAGAGTCTTGAGAAGGCTTTTCATTGGCTATGATATTCAACCTGGTCAACTAGGATGACTAGGATAATATTTTCTCCCCAGAAAGAGATGCATGTGGTGCCTTCCTCATGAAAGTGTTTCTACAGGTTACAGAAGCAGGTTGCCTTGGTTAAAATCCTGGTTATGTTGTTAGCTATGATGACTTGGGCAAGGGTCTCAGTTTCTCAGTAGTAATTAGTAGGGCCAAAACTTTGTATTGGGATAAGGATGATAAGAATAGCTCTGGTTCTCACTCCTTCACAACAGCTTTCAGGAGAGACACGATTTTTTTTTTTTGAAAGAGTAGGATCTTTTTTCACAGCAGTTCTGCAGCAGAGCCTTTGCCATTTAGACCCATATTTGAACCTCTTACAAAACACCCACAAAACAGGTAGCATTTGTCTTTCTTAAAATCCTCCCAGGGGACAGAACACAAAAAACATTTCACTTGTCAATGCTATTTACTATTTGGTGGAGTAAATGTAAATTTAATGTTTTTCCAGGCAGTTGCTGATGGCTTTTCGTGGACAATGACATATCCCTGGACTCTTTGACATTTCATTTTGTGCTCCTGGGGCTGTTAGCTCTTTTCTGTCACTGCATGTCAAAATAACAAGATCTTGCCTGTTTATTTAGAACAACCTGCTTAATAACTGACAGTCTAATCCTGACACAGCCTTTGAATCGTGCAAGCTGGCTTTCGCAGGGAGATTGGGATATTTTGTCCCTAGAACATAAGGTACACACTTAAAATATCCTCAAGAGTGCTGACCTAGAATGACAACGCGAGAGGTGGGGGTTCTTTGTGAAATCACGACGTTGGTATTCTTAGAATTCCACAGATAGAAACAATGAACATCAGATCTTTCAGTGTGAATAGAGCCACAGTGAGAGTAGAACACACCCAAGAAATATTTGGTGGGCAAAAATAAACTTTTCCCTAATTCATTCACCTAAAAATATTGTTGAATGATAAATGTATATACTGTTCTACCACAAACTTTCCTCTCTGGAAGGCAGCTGGGGCTAGCAATTATGATGAAGAACTAGGGCTTTGAAATCACATAGATTTGAACTCCTTCTCTGCCTCCCATGTAGCAATGTGACTTTGGGCTACTTAGCTAACATCTCTGAGCCGCAGTTGCTCTTACGTAAAATGGGGACGGCACTCTCCTTACCATACTCTTTGAGAATGATAACTGGGAACGATGTATACAAAATTGTTAGCAGAATGCTGGCTTGTACCAGATAGGCACGTTGATTTGCTTGTTTGTTTTTTCTGGTAGAGAGCATCATCGCCATCACCAGCATCATGCTGACTGGCATCCTCCTCCTCTTCCCAACCTATTACTCAGGTGTGAACAGCCCCCTAGGATTTGGCTTCCAGACCTCACATCCTTCCGCTCTAGCTCCATCGTTTGCTTTCTTTCTGTCCCAGCACATTCTTGCCCCCAGCTTTTTCACTAGCTGCTGCCAAGGCCTGAGATTGTCTCCCTCAGGTTTGTGCAGAGCTGTTTGTTTCATCACTCAGGTCTTGGTTTACAGACCAGCGTCTCTGCAGGGCCTCCTTTGACCGTCCAATTGCTCTTAATCATACCCCCGTCTTTTATGGTGTCCAAGTCTTCACCCTAATTAATGTGTTTCTTGGTTGTTTACCCATCCTCATGCTATCTCCACAACATTGATTTTTCCTGATATTTCACTTTGTACTACCCACTTTTAAAAGTGACCCAACGTAGAAAATCTTTTAAAAAGAAGTTTATTAAATAGATGATATAATCAATCAATCAATGAATTAATGAAAAGTTTACTTCAGTATAAACTTCAGAAAAATGACACTTCAGTACTACAGGCTTTGGAGTCAGATGCATTCTGATTCAAATTTGGCTGTGCACTAATGGAGAGTCTTTTGACTGATTTCTTAATCATTAAAGCTTTAGTAATTCCATTTGTAGAATTGAAGATTTTATAAATCACCACATAATTTTATGAGGATTAGATGAAAACATGCGGGTAAAGCACTTAAAAGATATCCTGGACTATAGAAAGTGTCCTTTATTTATGACTGTGAAAATTGAATGCCAGCTAACACCACATTCAGCCCAATATCAGCAACTTGCCCTTGATCCATGACATTTATTTGCATCTTTGTATATTTTATGTATGTGCTTTTAGGAAACTTTGGTTTTGGAGCTCAGTTATTCAGCATTTGAAGTTCCAAGTATTTTTTTAAATGGAGATATACTTCACTCTTTTAAAGTTGTAATATTCATGTTTAAATTGGACAATTCAATGTTTTTATTATATTCACAACATTGCACAACTATCACAACAACGTAAGTCCCCCATGCTGACCACTAACCTACATTCTGCATCCGTGGATTTATCTACTGTAGGCATTTCACGTAAATTGAATCATAATATGTAGCCTTATGTGTTTGTCTTCTTTCTTCTTTCACCTATATTAATATTTTCAAGGCTCACCATATTGTACCATGAATTTTTATTGCCAAATAATATTCGATTTTGTACATACTTTGTTTTTCCATTCATCAGTTGTTAGACATTTGGACTGTTTTCACATATTAACTATTAATGTTATAAATAACGCTGCTATGAACACTAATGTCCATATTTGTGTGTAGACATACATTTTCATTTATTTTGGGTACATGAAATGAGTGGTCATATGGTAACTTTACACTTAATATATCAAAGAACTGCAAAAATGTTTTTCAAAGTATTTGCACTATTTAACATTCTAACCAGCAGTGTGTGAGAGTTCCAATTTCTCCACATCTTCACCAAGAAGTGTTATTTTCTGCCTTTTTTACTATAACCATCCTTCTGGGTGTGAAATAGTATCTCATACCCAGTATCTCATAGTGGTTTTGATTTGCTTTTCTATTAACTAATGATGCTAACCACATTTTCATGTACTTGTTGGCAATTTTCATATCTTCTTGGGAGAAATGTCTATCCAAATCTTTAACCATCATTTAATTGAATAATTTGTCTTTTTATTATTGAATTGTAAAAATGTATTTTGTCTATTCTGGTTAAAAATTCCTCATCAGGTATATAATTTGCAATTATTTCCTTGTTCTCTGTGGTATTTTTAGAATACAAATTTTTAATTTTGATGAAGTTCAACTTATTTTTTTTTCTTTTGTCACTTGTGTTTTTGGTGTTTATGTAAGAAACCATTGCCTAAATCAAAGTCACACGATTTTCTCGTATGTTTTCTTCTAAGAGTTTTGTTGTTTTAGCTTTAACATTTAGGTCTTTGATCCATTTGAATTATCTTTATATTGTGTGAGATGGGGTAGAAAAAAAAAATATATATATATAGTATGTCGGCATTTGGTTGTCCTTGTACTACTTGCTGAAAAAATTATTCTTTCCACATTGCATTGTCTTGGTACCCTGGGTGAAGATCACTTGACCATAGATTTGTGGGTTTATTAATTGTATTAATTGTATTCCCCTGATCGATATGTTTAACCTTATGCCAGTACCACACCATCTTGATGACTATAGCATTATAGTAAGGTTTAAAATTAAAAAGGTGAGTCCCTCAACTTTGTTCTTCTTTTTCAAGATTGTATTGGCTATTCTGGTCACTAGGGTTTGCATATAAATTTTAAGGTCAGCTTGTCAACTTCAGCAAAAAAAAGGAAGCTTGGATTTTGATAGGGATTGTGTTGAAAATGTACGTCTGTTTAGTGGATGATGCCATCTTTATAATATTGAGTCTTCCAGTCCAAGAACATGGGATGTCTTTGCACTGATTTAGGTTATTAATTTCTCTCAACAATGTTTGTGGTTTTTAGTGTAAGTCTTGCATTTCTTTTGTTATGTTTATTACTAAATATTTTATTATTTTGATGCTATTTTAAATAGAAATGAATTAATTTTTACAGATTGCTCATTGTTAGTGCAGAAAAACACAACTGATTTTTATGTATTGATCTTGAATCTTGCAAACTTGTCTGTTTATGAGCTCTATTGGATATTCTCATGTATTCCTTAGGATTTTCTATTTGCAAGCTCATATCATAGTCAAATAGAGATAGTTTTACTTTTTTAGTTCTTATCTTGTGATCTAGATACCTTTTATTCCTTTTTTTTTTTCGGCATAAATGCCAATGTGGAAGCTCCAGTAGTGTTGAATACAAGTGGTGAGAATGAAAATCCTTGTATTGTTAATGGTTTTAGGAAGAAGGATCTTAGTCTTTCACCATGAAGTATGATGCTAGCTGTGGGGTTTTGGTAAGCAAGCTTTATCAAGTTCAGGTAATCCCCAGCTATCATAAAATGGTGTAGGATTTTGTTAAATGCTTTTTCTGTGTCTATGGGCTTATCATGGGTTTTTTTTTCTCATTATTTTACCAATATGGCACATTATATTGATTGTTTTTTACTTGTTGAACCAATCTGTATTCCTGGGATAAATGCCATTTGGTTCACTTTGTCACACCTGCTATGATCTTTTTAATATGTTGCAGTTCTTGGTTTGCCAATATTTGGGTGAAGATTTTCTGTGCTTGTATTCACAAGGGATATTTTTGTGTAGTGATTTTTTTTTTTAATTGCAATGTCTTTGTCTGTTTTTGGTGTGAAGACAATTCTGGCCTCATAAAATAAGTTTGGAGGTATTCACTTCCATTTTACTTTTGGAAGAGCTTGAGGAAGATTGGTATTAATTTTAAAAACAATAATTTGTAGAATTCACCAGTGAAGACATCTAGTTCTAAGATTTTCTTTCTAGGATGGTTTTTGATTATTAATTCAACCTTTATACTTGTTATAAGTTCATTCATATTTTCTGTTTCTTTTGTGTCAGTTTTGGTAGTTTGGGTCTTTGTGTGAATTTGTCATTTTCATCTAATTTAGTGAATTATTTGGCATACACTCATTTATAGTATTCCTTATAATTCTTTTTTTGTTAACATAAGGTTGACATTATTGTTCCCTCTTTCATCTTGATTTTAGTAATTTTCATATCTTGTATTCTTTTCTTGTTCATCTTAGCAAAGGTGTATCAATTTTGTTAATATTTTTTCAAAGTTCCAACCTTTGGTTTTTATTGATTTTGTTGTCTTTCTACCCCTGTTTCATTTATTTTCTCTCAAATCTTTATTACTTATTTACGATTGATTGACTTAGGTTTACCTTGATTTTCTTTTTCTAGTCCCTTAAGAAGGGTGGAAGTTTAGATTATTGATTGGAGATTTTTCTTCTTTTTTAATAAAGGCATTTGCAGCCATGCAGTTTCCTTTAAGCACTGCTTTAGCTGCATGCTGTAAGTTTTGTATGCTCTGATTTTACTTTTTCCTTCATTTTGAAATATTTTCTAATTTTTCTTGTAACTTCTTTGACCCATTGTTTATAAGGATGAGATTTAATTTCCACATATTTATAAATTTCCCACCTTTCTTTCTGTTAATTTATTTCTAATTTCTTCCCATTGTTGTAGAAGAACTTACTTTGCATGATTTTAGTCCTTTCAATTTATTGAGATATGCATTATGGTTTAATTTATGGTCAATCCAGAGGAATGTTCCATGTGCACTTGAGAAGAATCCCGTCTTCTGCTCTTGTTGGATGAATTATTTGATAGCTGTCTGCTAGGTCTAGTTGGCTTATTTAGTTGTTCAAGTATTCCATTTTATTGCTGATCTTATGCCTAGTTGTCCTATCCATAATTAAAAATTGGGTCTTAAAATCTAGCTGCTACTGTTGTGTTGTCTATTCCTCCCTTCAATTATATTAGTTTTGCTTCATCTATTTTGGGGCTCTGTTTTTAGGTATATTTATACCTCCTTGATTGACCATTTTATTATTATAGAATATCATTTTCTATCTTTAGTGTTACTTTTGTTGTGACAAAGTATGTTTCATTTAATATTTGTACACCTACCTCAAGTCTCTTTTTGTTATTGTTTGTTTGCTTGGTATATAATTTTCCATACTTTTTCTATTTGTATCATTGAATTTAAAGTATGTATTTAAAGTGTGTATTTTATATGTAATATACAGTTATGTATTTTTTCATTCTGGCAATTTCTGCCTTTGAAGTGGATAATTGGAATATTTGGTTCTTTTCCGTTTAATGTAATTACTGACACGTTGGGATTAATGTCTGCCCTTGGGCTATTTGTTTTTATATAGCTTATGTCATTTTTGTACTTCTTCCTCCAGTTTTTTCCTCCATTACTTCCTTCTTTTGTATTGTATAGATATTTTATAGTATCACATTTCAGCTCTCTTATCATGTCATTTACTATATGTTTTAGTGATTATCTCAGTGGTTGCCCTGGGGGTTACCATTATTGTCTTAACTTATAACAATCCATTTTGGATTAATACCAACTTAGTTACAATAGTACACAAAATCCGTTCCTATCTATCCATATCCCCACTCCTTTGTATGTTAATGCCATATAAGTTATACCCTTTTGCATTATATGCTCATCAACACAAATTTATAACCATTGCCTTATGCAGTTGTCTTTAATTCAGATAGAAGAGATATGAACAACAATGCATTTGTGCTATCTTTTATATTTATCTGTGTTGTTACCTTTAATGGTGCTTTGTATTTCTTCTGGTAGATTTGAGTTACTGTCTATTTTCATTTTATTTCAGTCTGAAGGATTTACCTTAGTATATTTTATAGGAAAGAAGTCTACCAGGTTTGTTTATTTGGGATGTCTTAATTTCTTCTTCATTTTTAAAAGACAGTTTTGTTGCATTTGGAACTGTTAGTTGACAGTCTTTTCTTTCTTTTTCTTTTCTTTTCTCATCTTTTCAGCAGTGTGAGTATATTGACTCTGTGCTTCCTTCTGGCCCCCATGGCTTATGATACAAAGTCAGCCTGAATCCTATAGAGAACCCTTTGTACATGATAAGCCACTTCACACTTGCTGCTTTCAATATTTTGTATTTATCTTTGGCTTTTGACTGATTATGACGTATTCAGGTGTGGATTTCTTTGAATCTATTCAACTTCGAGCATGTTATGCTTCTTCAATGTGTAAATTAATGTTTTTTTCCTCATGTTAGATGCTTTTTTGACCATTTTCCCCCAAATACATTTTATGCCCCCTTTATTTCTTTCCTTTTCTTGTGGAACCCTTATTATGCCAGAGGTACATACGCCAGTGTATGTTGGTACTCTTAAATGTGTCCCAACGGTCTCTGAGACTTTGTTAATTTTTTCTTCATTATTTTTTTCTTTTTGTTTCTCAGACTGGATAATCTCATTTAATATATATTTTTTTCATTTCAAACTACTAAGGGGGTACAAATGTTTTTGTTACATGGATACCTTGTATAATGCTTAAGTCAAAAAAAATCTTAAAGAAAGGTTAATTGATCTTTGTGTGCTTATTGACTTTTCTGAGCTATTTCTCTAAAGCATTTATTCTTTATATTTGTGGCCACTGAAATCTTTGCTCAGTTAGCTTAATGTTCAGCTTATGACTGCACAGAGATTTCTTTAAATACCAGGGACCAATATATTCCCCAATCTCTCATTGTGCATTCAGTGTGCCTGTTAGGACATGCATTTAACAATCAGCCATACAGTCTATAATTCCGCTTTAGCCTTAACGTTCTGCTTACATGGCCTCAAGATCAGGCAGAGCTCCTAACTTAAGGCTTTCTCCAGTCATTCCTGAACATGCCGAAAACCCTATACTTACAATCCTACCCATGCAAGTGGTCTTGTTGATTCTCAGGGATGTGCCAGAGCTTTTCAAAATAATTTATGGGCTACTCATTACCTACTTTTCCTGTTTCTGATTAGCCTATTTGTCCCAGCTACTTTTCACTGCTTCAGGTAGTCGCGATGTTCAACAATTGCCACTGATTGTTTTAGGCAAGTGCCCCCATGGAAAAAGCTATTTGCACTGGGTGAACTCTTTTTCAGGTCAAATAAAGACAGTCTTGCAAGTGGGGTCTTCCAGAAAACTACCAGAGGAGTCCAATAATATCAATAAGCTAGGAATGGGGGATTAGAGGAGCTGAACTCCAGTTTTGTCTCCACCTTTGGCTATCAGACTGCTGGTTTTCACAGTAATTGTGATCTTTTTGTCTTCAAGGATACTCTGCAGCTGGGAAGAGGTGAATGAAGATAGGGAAAGTTAAAGTGCCACAAAGCTCACTGTTTTTACTGGGATCCAGCTGTTTTTCTTGGATGCACACTCTCTGAATTTCTGCAGGCCTCTGGTTAACTTCTAGTGTTCTGAGAAGCTGATTCTGACACCTTCACGCCAGTGTTCTCATTCATTTTATGGAGGAGACAATTTTTGGAGGTCCTTATAGTATCATTTTCACGCAAGTGCAGCTCCACATAATTTACACAGTACTTTTATGTAACACAGAGCTTCAATTAATATCTTTAAAAGATCAAATGTAAAGTAAATACATATAGCAAAATATATCTAACATAAAAGGACAATAATTTCCATAATCTGCTAGATTGCTATATCTGATTGCCAAAATGTGGTATGCAAATGTGGAAGTATCTTCCATAGCTATTTTCTTTTTAAAATACTTTATTAATCTATCACCAATGAATTCATCTCAACATAAAGGAAAGTTAAAAAAATAGCAACCATAGAATAATCTTTCAACCTGGTGGTTTTTGCCAATTTATTTGTTCATTTGTTTATCCTGCAGACATTAACTATGCTAGACATTGAGGGTACAGTTCTCAAAAAGACATTGACCAACATATACCCTATATTCTGATTTAATTGCACTACTTTACTATTAATAAATAGACATATCTGCAAATTGCTATGGAAGTAGAGAAAAGAGCATGATTAAATCTATCTATGTTTGGAGGGATGTTCCCATGATGGTAATGCCATTTTAGATGAATGTTTTAAAATTAGATAGGAGTCTGCCAGAAGAAGCAAAGATCTTTGGGGGTAATAGGGGACATTAAATATTTCACCATGAGTTGAGTAGAATTATTGAAATCACATTTCTGGCAAATATTTATTGACCCTTCCAATCAAAGATCTGGTTTCCAGATAAAGAAAGATACAGAAATAGAGCATTTACAAAGACTATCTGCATTATCGATTGCCCCTTTTTATGGTAATGTCCCTTCCAATCACTACCAGTGTTTCACATACACTGTAGGACTAACATCTTGCTTGTCATGTATTATGTACATGCACGTCTTTGTCCTCTATTAGATTATAGCTCCAAACTTTCTATCCTCACAGGATAAGCACAGTGCCATGTATGTAGTTGGTGCACACCAAGTGTTAGATGATAGAAAAGAAAACCATGGGACACTCCATAATCTTCCACAGCTGGTTCTGAAGTATGTTATAGAATTACTGAGCTTGGAATGGGTTTGGTCGCCATACTTGTGCAACTCTGTCAGCAGCCTCAATTCTAATTAAAGTCAAGACTATTTCAGAAATGATGATCGGCAAGATCATCTTCAGAGTGAAAGCCAAAGTTCATAGTATCCATCCCTGAAATAATTAATTTGAGCACTTTTTTTTTGTCTAACACTTCTCCTTAATTTATAATTTGTGTAGTCCAGATTTTTTAGGGTGATATTCTAAATAAAAATTAGCATGCACTGAAAATATTAACATTGTTTATTTTTATCCAAAAACTTCAAGCTTCCTTGAAATAATGTTGTTTCATTAAATAGTTATTGGCCATTCATACTCCACAGTAAAATTTGAGAAAAAAAATTAAGTGAAAAATTGTATGTGTCCTGTAATTATTCAGTATAGAAGTCACAAACTAGTTATCAAAGAAGTGTTTAGTTTCATCTGCACAAAGTCAAAATAATTCTTGTCAAATACTTAAAAATTAGGAGATTGTATTAAAAAATCTAGATATACTTCCTCTCTTTTAAAAAAAAAATCAGGATGCCTGTGAAGTGGCAGCAATCTCCTAGACCTGAGGAACATTTTCTCCCTCGCATGTCAGAGTCCTCACTGTTTTCTTTAGAGTTTCAGATACTAGGGTTATGTCAGCTGCAATTCATCATTATGCTAACTCTGCTTTTTAGAAGATTTAAAAGGAAAGTGAAATGTTTTTGTGCATGTATTTTTATCTAAAGAGGGGAAATTAAATAAGGATAATGAGGACTTATGTTTCAAGAAAAATGTGAGGAAAGGGATTTCTCTTATTGGGAATGAAAAGTATTTCTACATGCTTAATATGCAAATACAATTTGTCTCTATCCACACATACAAACCAATGTGTCACTCAGAAACAATATATATTAAGTACTATGACTGGCAATGCAGTAGGTGCATCAGAAACAACTTAATAACCTCAGAAAAAAGTCTAAAATTTATCTGGATTTGTTTTTGAATGTGAATAGATTAAGCAATGTTGCTGTAAATGTATTAAGTGAGAAAATGGCTGAAAGCAAAATCATTTATTGAAGGCAAATTTACAAAAGTTTATTCAGAGTATAGCACAAATTATGGGTCCTAAACTGAAACAAGCACTTGTAAATATAAATTCATCCAGAAATGCACTTGTTCTGCATGTCGAAAAAATGGGAGAATACCCACAGAACACTATTTACTTATTGAAAGGCAACATATATATGACAGAGAATCTCATATATATGGTGCCCATAATAAGCACATATCAAAATGGCTTTCTCCTGGGTGTTGAAAAACTGAAGGCAAAAAAATTGGCTTATAATCTGATGGGTGATGATATCTTTGTGCAAAACAAACAAACCAAGTTTGCAAATTTTGAAAAGACCCCAAATTTTAATCCATCCATTGCATTACTTACTAATAATTGCTATGCTAAAGAGTTACATATGGACCTTGTCAGGCACACAACAACAGCTGTGAACTAGAAATGCTCCCATAGTTTTAGCCCTAGACAGTTGAAGCTTTGTGTGATGAATTGGACATACATTTCGTCTGCCATACACTTAACTGCTGGGCAACTGAGTCATGAAATGCGTTGGGGCAATTTTTGATCTGTTGAAAGAAACTTATTTGCTTATGTTAAGCAAGGAAAAACCCCACCTTTAACTAACCAATGAAAATCAAATTAACAATTTGGCATTTTTGTTTGATATTATAACCATACAAACTCTTTGGATATTTATCTTCAAGGTCATTTAGAAGTAATTATTAACATATAGGATCATTTTTCACTCTTTTCTAGTGCAATTGAGTTCTTTAAAAATTCACTGGATAAAGAATTATCTGTCACATTTCTTGTGCTTAAGTCATTTCCAAAAGTCAAATGATAGCCTGAGTTGTATACCCCAAATTATGAAGTTGAATATTGATTTTCAAAAATATTTCTTGAGTTTAAGTTTTGTAAAAATGAATTAATATTACAATTTGCTTTTGCCAGTTAATAATTATCACAGAATAAGGAGTTCCAAAACAAATTACTTGAACTGCAGTGTAACATGGTCAGAAACAATAAATATAACCACTTGGTATACCACAAGCCTAAAATATATCTGTAATTGTTACCCATCTATTAAATCACATATCACTTTTCACAGTCTCTGTGTACTTGGAAGCACCTATGTTATGTGTGAATAGTATTTTTTTCATTACACAAATAAATGGATGTGTGTCATTCCCAGATAAATAATGTCATGCTGAATTTTGTACTGCATATATCAACAAAAAATGCAAGAGCTGACATTGACATCTTGATGCAAAAGAAAATCTGTCAAGCTTTTTGCTTCAAATCAAAAGAGGAATAAACTACAAAAAAATGACAACTAAATACTTCTATTTTTTAAACTTGTATTTTTTCAAGGTCTAATTTTAAAAATAATCTAAAATGTCATATTTTGTATATTTTATTACATATCTGTGCCATAATTAGGTAAAATAAGGAAAGCATAGTTATATCTTTGGCACAGTTTTACTGATCCCTGACCATCTATTATGTGTAAAACCCTTTAGCACTGAATTTGAGCACCGTAATTTTTACATGTGATGTATGTTTCAAACAATTGCTGTATATTTACAATGAAGACTTATTAATGAAGTTAATAGAGAAAAAACTCTAGAATATTTTGAAGATATTCAAAGAAAGGGCCTAGGGTAAAATTGGGGTGTGTGTTAGTTGGTTTAGGCTGCTATGACAAAGTGCCATAGAACTAGTAGCTTACAAACAACAGAAATTTATTTCTCATGGTTCTGGAAGCTGGAAATCTGAGATCAGGATGCCAGTTTGGTCAGGTTCTGGTGAGGGCCTTCTTTCTAGTTGTAGACTGCTGACCTAGTGTATTTTCCTATAGTGGAAGGAGAGCTAGGTAGCTCTCTGGCCTCTTATAAACACACTAATCCCATTCATGAAGCCTCCACCTTCATGGCCTGATCGCTTCCCAAATGCCCCTAACACCATCACATTAAGGATTAGATTTCAATACTTAAATTTTGGGGTGACACAAACATTTGGGCTATAATAGGGTATCATTAGAAAAGTCTGAAGAACTGAAATCCTATGAAGATAACATTGAAATTGATTATTTACCAAAGTAAAGGATCAGGTGAGCATATTTTACATTTTCAGCAATTTATTAACATGGTAATGACTCTTTGGATCACAGTCACAAGGATCAATCTCACAACAAAACCACTATAGAAAAGTGTGAAATAACTAGTAAGTCAATAGTGCATGGACGGTGAACAGCTGAGCATCCAAGCATTAGAAGGGAGCTACTGGGAGTCTCACAGGGTGCCGAGAAGAAGGAGACACCACAGAGTTGCCCTGTGACTGAGAAGAGATGCACAAACAGAATAAATATTGAAGACTTCATCGCTGCTACTTTCCACTTGGTAAAGGGAATAAGACGTGCTCACCCACCTGCTGCACGCAGGAGGTATTCCAGGGAAAAGGTTAACAGTTTTAGAAGATATTATTGAGGGTAAGAGAGATGCTCATAACCCTGGTAAGTGGTAGACACCTGGGATAACATTCCTGCTTCCCTATAATGCGTCCTGTGCCCAGAATCAGCATTTTCATTGTCTTCAGCCAAGAGGAAATCTCCCAAGTTGCTATAAAACAGACGCATTAACATCAACTGTATCTTGGTAATCAAATAATATTTGATATTAAATTATACTGCTGACTTTTATCCTCCTCTAATGATAGTAAAATGACTTGGAGTAATTACATGGGCAATTATCTGTTAACATTTCAATTATGGCATTATGAGGTTTGCTTAATTGTCTTCATTGGGGGTACCAAAAGTCAAACTTGCAAGTGGCAGCCCACCACATTAAAAGTAAATCTACTATTAAGAATTTATCCTCAGGTCAGTGCATACAAGTGAAAAGACTAAAAATATGGCCCTTCCAGATGACATTCAATTTTGAAGTGAACCAGGGCTTTAGAAGCATCTTTATGATATGGTATGACTACAGGTCATTCTTAAAATACTTCTAGAATTGCAATGTGTGACTATCATACACAGAGCTTAGCATATGGTGCAAACCTTTCAATTCATACAGAACCCCTGTTGGGTGGGTATTTCAGATCCCTTCTCTCTCCCTTCTCCTGTGCTGTTCCCCTCCCCGAACATTCCTCACTCCTTGTTCCTGCCCCATGCTGGTGAGGCAGCCTCTAGCCTAGAGTTTCTATGCTTTAATGGGAAAGACTTTAGATCCTTAAACTTTTCCAGCAGAACATCAACAGAGTAGGATCTTTTCTCATTTATGTTAATATTGACTATTTTAACAAATTTTTAAATCTTTCTCGGTGTTTCCCTTTATTCTCTCTTACCAAGACCTCTAGAGACATGAAGACCAGTGGGAATGAGGAGGAAGATAAAGTGATGCTGCACTTGCCAAAATCAGGCTCCCAAATTTTCTGTATTCCTCCCTAAACTTTAGCCTCCAAAATATTCAGATAATAAAGTTTGCTTCATAGTATTTATCAGGACCCTTAAGCATTTAAATAACCTGATGTAGTATGTAAGAGAGTAGGTTTTTCCTGGGTATATGGAGGAATAAACTTAAAATTATAAAACAGAGAAATAGTAGACTAAAGAATACTCTGTTTGTTGACTACTACTATGTATTAGGTTCTAGATAAGAAGTTGTAAAATTTATGTAATTCAAATTAGATTAAATGTTTCTATTTAATAGTAAGAGAAGAAGTAGAAGAATTATCTTCTATATTTTAGGAATACTTTATGAGGACCCACACAACACAAAGATGTGAAGATGGAGAATATGCTCTAGAGCCTCACTCCAGAGTCAAGGCCAGCTCCACCATGTTCCAGCTGTGTGACGTTGAGTCAGTGGCTTAACTTCTCTGTACGTGAATTGCCTTTGTAAAATGGAAAAAATATTACCTGGCTCCAGAGGTTATTCTAAGGAGTACACGAGTCAATGTATGTAAAGGGCTTGGCCCAATGACTGGCCCAGTTTAGATACTTTATATATGTATTAATTAATTAAGTGAAATTAATAATTTTAGCACCCACTAGCTTCCTGGATTGTAACTAAACTATACAACAATATGTGGAGGCAACAGGAGGTCTTTCTTTTTTTCTATTTTACTTTGGTCTGGTTTCATTTAGATTTTAGTTTTCTAAGTATTTTTGTATTTTTGTTCATTTTTTGTTACTGTGTTTTGTTTTGGACTCTCAGCAGATGGAGGAATTGACACTAAGAAAAAAATAAACAAAACCTATCAAAGCCATTGTTTTTTCTAATGCCTTGCTGGCTTCAAATTAAGACTGTGGTAAAGAGGCAGAAGTTATCATTAACTATTATATTTGTGGAAACATATATTGTTATTATTTATATTTCCAATGGAGAAAACCCCTTGGAAATGTTTGATCTGATGTTTCAAAATGCACTGGTGGGTGACAGGCTTCTCTTCATTCTTTAGAGACTTCATTTGAAAAGTTAGGAGCCTATAAAATATTTATAAATTGAGACAATAATTTTCTTTTTGAATTCCCTCTCATTAGAATTTTTAAAAATTGTTCAATATTTGTTTCTCAGTTGAAAAAGAGCAGACTAGATTGTTCCATAGCTTATGCTGTTTACATCCTAAACTTTCAAATCTGCAGGGCAGTTATTCCAACTACAGCTATGATCCGAATAAATTCTTGAGATCCCTGAGGCATCACATGCATTTACAAAAGAGCCAATGAGGCTACCAGATTCAGTCAAGGTGAGCTTCCTATCAATTCTAGTGTTTATAGTGATAAAAGAGGTACAATTGCACATCCTACACCTCTCAACCTCTACCCCATGCAGATAATGGAGAAGTCAAAATGATGGCATCAGATTGGATAAGATACTAACCAACTCTTCCAGGAGAAAGATAATCAGTAAAGCAGTCCTTCCTTTTCTCTTTTATTTATTTCACATTTCTATTGTAAACACAATAACATGGAGTCAAAAAAAGCTGTCCAGTGTGCAGTAAAAATTAGAGTGGTTATGGGCTAGATTAAGCATAGGATGGCAAGTTCAATTTAAACATCACAATCTAAATTTAAATTTCTCTTTGGAAAAAGAAAATAAACACTGACTTAAAAGGAAAATCAATAATATAATCAAACAAGCTCTCATTATCTTGCTTTCTTAATTACTCTAATACTTTTAAATTATTCTCTGATTTGGTCTGCTATTGCCCTATTTTGGTGTTCTTAGAAAATATGATTTGCCAAAGGTCATTTATATTTACTGATGGATCCTATTCAATGTTTTCCATTATCAAACTACACTTGTTCCAAATAAAGGCCCTAAACCATGTTCAGTTATTGAAAAAGTTGTGATTTTCAGCAGTGTGATTTCCAGCAGTGTGATTTCCTCTCAATGACATTTTGTTCAAATAAGAAAATTTGTGTGAAGTGGCTTTGTGCCTATGAGTAATTTGTGTGATGTTTAAAATGTCAAATATTGGCAATAACCATGTTAATTCTGTAAGTTGGGAAAGCAAAGCAAAATAGGTGTTGACTTTTTACTTCCCAGAGAAAACCTAATACTATTCCAGTAATCCCCAACCTTCTGGGTCTCATTTCTTAAATGATACCTATGCCAGCTGGAGTGTATGTCACAAAGGTATGTAACTCTCACAACACAGGAGGTCTCTTAATAGTCATCAAGATTAAAAATAGGATTTCTATCTATTTTCTTATCCAGTCATTTATTTAAAGGCAAACCCTGGGAGGAAAATGCAAAATTCACTCCTTTGATTATAACAATGAAGTGACATTCTATCCCATTTCAGATGCATCTTCAAGTGACTGCTCATAGAACTGAATGTTGTTATAGAAATATGGTATCTAGGAGTAGCCAGGAGTTGGAGATACGGGTTCCAGTGGTAAATTAGTATACGTCCATGTGAAGAAGACCTTCCGTATGAAGTCTACAAAACATGCCATTTGTGGAACATTAAAGGATTAATTTGGATTAAACTGGAAACCAGAAGTCTTGAGTAGGTTAAGTTGGTTGCTGTCAAATATCTGAAAAGATGATACATTATTAAAAAAAACCAAAAACTTGTTTTCTTTGTTGTTCCAGAAGTCCAATATGGGATAGGTATATAGAAGTGATGATAAAGATTATTTATAATAATGAGAACAGTCCAGCAATGAAACTGTGTGTCTTGTGAAATGCTGTGTTTTTATTCCCTGATGATGTTCATGTCAAGGTTGGAGGGACAGTCTTGGCCCTTATTCATTAAATTTCTCTTCAGCTAAGGCTGTTATGTCCTGCAGCACCTGGAAGATATGATGTATTATGACTGCCATTGTATTCATTTTCATGCCCTCTGTCTGTATGAGAAATTTAACAGAAATACTTGAAATGAAAAGCAAAAGTCAAGTGAAATACAAATGTAGTAAATCCCTTGTGCTAGAATGTCCCTGTCAGCTATAGAAAGGGATCCCAAATTAGGTCAGAGTTGAAACCAGATTCACAGTCCCCAAAATAATTCCAAGGAAAACAACAGCTCTGTGAAAGGTTGCCAAAAATTTCACAAGACAAAGAAACAAAAAGCATCCCATGGTCAATTCAGATTTGGAAAATAGTTAAGAGATGTAAAGAAAGGCATAGTTTCTTTATTGCTGAAATTATGACAGCCTTTAACATGAAAAGCAAAATATGAATCCTTAAAGGGGGATTTAGAAAAGCAATTTTACCAAATTACCTTTTTCAAAGTTTTTTCTTTTCTTTTCTTGAGGAATACCTTTAACAATTTTTGAGACTAGTTCCAGGCAATGAAATGTGGAAAGTTATGGATGAATTCTACAGGTGATATTTTTCATGATATAAGATACATAAGAATATATGCAGTCAGATGTGACAATTAACTTCTGAGGTAGGAAACGGATGAGGTTTTTCATTTCAGGAAGAAACCAGAGTGAAGAGAGTTCACAGGACGTATTTGTCCCTGGAAGTATGTATCAAAACAGAAATCCACTACAGAATGCAAGATTCAAATATCAAGAAGCAAATTAGAAATTTTGTAAGTTATGGGAGAGAACAAAGATGGAAAATTAAACAAAGGGAATGAAGCCAAGACACTGAGCCAAAGACAAGGAACTGGGACACATGGCCAAGAATAGTTGCACATATTTGTGTTTTGCTATTATGGGTCAGTTATGATGTATTCCAAGGCTGAAAGTATTGGAAGATCATAGGTGGAACATAGGCAAATGGTTGGAATCTGAGAGCCCTAATCATAGGCACCGTGGTCCCAACCATTGAGGTGCTAGTCCCAGATCACGTTGAGGTGAGATGCAAAGCAAGTCTCCGTTCTTGAAAACCTAGGTGGGTGTTTTAGGTCCAGCTCTCCAGAAACACACCCTGAGATAGAGGTCTGTGTGCAGGGATTTTACCGGAGAGAATTCTCTGAGTCAAGCCCTGTAGGGGATTGAAGAGCATAGTACTGAGCAGAGAAAAGGGGCTGTGCCGCTTTCTGTTTCCTCTCAGAGATGAACAAAGGACTCGGCAAATACCAGAACCCACAAGGAATTCTGGGGTTGGTTTATCTTTCAGAGTTTCCCCACCTTGAGACAAAGGGATCAATTTTTATACCACTCCATGACTCGTCGTTGAATGTGGGCTGCCTGTAGAGGGAGGGGTGACATTGGGTCAAGTGGCTCTCTTTGGTTTCTTTAACTTTTTAAAAATGTTAATTGTGATGAGTACGTAATAGTTGTACATATTTTGGGGGTACATATGATATTTTGATACAGACATAGTGTGTAATAATCAAATCGGCGTAATTGGGGTATCCACCACCTGGAGAATTTATCATTTCTTTGTGTTTGGAATATTCCAGTTCCACTTTTTTACTTATTTTAAAATATGCAATAAATTGTTATTGGCTACAGTCACCCTATTGTGCTACCAAATACTAGATCTTATTCTATCTAACTGTATTGTGGCACCCATTAACCATCTCCTTTTTACCCTCCCCTTTGCTACCCTTCCCAGTACCTCTCATTCTAGTCTCTATCTTCATGAGTCCAATTTTTTCAGCTCCAAAATATGAGTGGTAACATACAATATTTGTCTTTCAGTGTCTAGTTTATTTCACTTAACATAGTATCCTCTAGTTCCATCCATGTTGTTGAAAATTAAAGTATTTTATTCTTTTTATGGGTAAATAATATTCCATTATGTATATGTTACACTTTTCTTTATCCAATAATCCATTTATGGACACAGGGTAATTCCATATCCTGACTACTCTGAATAGTGTTTCAATAACCATGGGCATGCAGGTATCCCTTTGACATAAGGATTTCCTTTTTTTTTTTAATTTGGGTATATAATCAGATGTGGGATGGCTGGATCATATGGCAGTTCTATTATATTTTTGGTTTTTTTAGAAAGCTCCATACTGTTCTCCATAGTAGCTGTACTAATTTACCTTCCCACCATATTATATAAGGTTTCTCCTTTATCCACCTGAAACTATAAAACTACTAGAAGAAAACATTGGGGAAACACTCCAGGACATTGGTCTTAGAAAATATTTCTTAATGACCTCAAAAGCACAAGAAACCAAAACAAAAGTGGATAAATGGGTTACATTAAGCTAAGAAGCTGCACAGTGAAGAAAACAATCAACAAAGTGAATAAACAACCCACAGAATGGGAGAAAACATTTGCAAACTACCTATCTGACTAGGGATTAATAACCAGAATAAATAAGGAGCTCAAACAACTCTAAAGGAAAAAAAAACACAAATAGTCAAATATTCTGATTAAAAATGGGTAAAAGATCTGAATAGATATTTCTCAAAGGAAGACACACAAATGGCCAATAGGTATAGGAAAAAATTATGAATATCAATAATCATTAGGGAATGCAAATCAAAACTACAATGAGATATCATCTCACTCCAGTTAAAATGACTTTTATTCAAAAAACAGGCAATAAGAAAAGTGGCTGTCTTTGGCTGAGGGTAGTTGTTGGAAATCAACTCAGCTGTGAGCCATCAACACACCCAGCAGCTGGGGAAATGAGGGCCCCATGCTTGAAGGAAGGTTCTTGATGGTGCAGAAGAGCATCCACTAAACTTGGCCAATGTGCACATTATGGCAAAAAAGTCTCAGAGAGGAAGACTCTCTTTTTAGTTTTTTATTGCATGTAGGTGTCTAGTGAATACACAGATATCATCACATCTAAAAGCTATTCCAAAAATAGAACTATGTGATAGTTTATACAATGTGCATACATTTTTTTCATAATATAAAAGAGCTTAAGAGTGCTTGTTGATATCAGAAAACTATTAAGTTTTCATGATGTACTACATTAGGTACTGTAGAGAACATATTGCCCATGTATAGCAATAGGGCTTGATGCATAGGAAATTACAAATCATACAGTGGAAAAATAATGAAAGATTGAATTTGAGAAAAACAGAAGATTAAGATTCAAAGCTGTAGGTTCCATGCTCTTTTGATGTGTATTTTTGGACAAATCAATCAAATTTGATAAGCCTCAATTTTCCATCTGAAATTAGAACCAAAACCTTGTCCAACAAGTATCACTGTTACAGGATTTTTGCTATGGTTTGAATTTGTCCCCTCCAAAATTCAGGTGTTGTCAACGTGATAGTATTGACAGGTGAGGCCTTTAAAAGGTGATTAGACCATGAGGGATCCTTCCTTGTGACTGGGATTAGATGCCCTTATAAAAAGACTTGGCTGAGGGAGTTGGGGCTCTCCTGCCCTTTTACCTTCTACTATGTGATGATGCAGCAAAAAAGCCCTCATCAAACGCTGGTGCCTTGATTTCAGACTTTCCATCCTCCAGAATGGTGAGAAACAAATTTATGTTATTTATAAATTACTCAATTTCAAGTTTTCTGTTATAGCAGCACAAAATAGACTAAGACAGTTTTAAGAAAATTGATTTAAAAATAATAAAAATAATAATAGGAAACTTTTATTGAACATAGCATGTGCCAGTCATTTCATGTATATTCTTATTAAATATTATCTTAACATTGAGGAAATGGAAATTAGAGGTTAAACATAGCATAATGGTTAAGAGTGTGAAACCTAGAATTAGTCTCCTGGGTTCAAATCCTGGCTCTGCTCTTGAGTTGTATGACCTTGGATAAATTATGTATTCTCTCTGTGCCCAATTTTCTACCTCTGCAGAATGGAAATCATAATGCCATCTACTTGAATTTTTATGAGTATTAAGGAAGATAACATGAGCAAAGTGCCTAAAACAGTGGCTGTTACCTATGGATCAAATACATATTAGCTAAAAATAAGTAAAGTAAATAAATAAAATGTAACTTATTCGGTGTTATAAGGTCATATAGCTAATGGGTTAAGGAGCTAGGACTTGAACCCTGAAAGTCTAATTACAGAATATATATGTCTAAAACATTATTCTAAATATTACATGACTATAAGTTATTATTAAATATCAAGAGCTTCTAAAGGGGGCTTAAAACAGGAAGTTCCATTAATAATGTTGAAGATGGCTCCCTGACCTCTTGGGAGATGTTATACAGTGCTGGTTAAGATCTTGCATTCTCCAGGTATTCTTCTTGAGTCTAGTTCCTAACAGCTGATCTCAGCTTGTTCTTCCACATCATGGAAGTAATTACAGGACCTACCTCATATTGTAAGGATTAATTAAATCAGATACCACATGACAAATTCTATGCATACTTATTGATTAATAATGGCAGATTCCTGGCAAGACCTCTGGTGCCAATGCAGCATCTGGAAAACTTTGAGGGTTCATTACCAAAGAATAAAGGGAATTGTTTGTATCATGCCATGAACAATTAGTTTTCTCTTTTTCCTCACTGATTCTCATAGCAACACTGTGAACAAACTATTTGTCATTTCAGTGGGTCAATATGGTCAAACAGGAGTTTTATATGGTTCAAACCAATCTGTAATTCCATTTGCAGGTAAGGAAGTAAGCTGAGTGGATTTAAGTGGCCTCTGTATATTCATGTTAGTAGAGGGCAGCAGAGGCTGGATTAGCTTTCAGTTTTGGTATTTTCCTTCCATGGTCTTTCTCAAAAGTAGGGTTAACATTTTGGCTTCCAGAGGAGGCATAACAGACAATGAACATTTTTTGTTCCAGACACATCTGAAACAAAGACTCTAGTCCTCAACAAAGAATAATTTCTAAAAAAAGAAAAATTCTACCATTTAAAATATAATACTCTACAATTATTTCATGCTTGTTTTTCTAGTCTCAATATATTTGAGATTATTACTTTACATTCTTGAGTTAAATTATTATAATGTTTGAGAGCTAATTGAGCATTTGAAAAAGGCTGAGGCACATTTCCACAGACCTCCCAGTGTGGAAAGAAATGGAAGATTTGTTTCTTTTCTATAGGTCCTGCTACATCAGAAAACCACCATTGATGAGTTCAGTTGGAATTCCTTGGCCTAAAGTGTGCGAGTTACTGTACGAGCATCATATTGTTTGTGTAGAAATCTCTTACCTTTGTGATCTCCTTCATTTCTGCCTAATCGTCTAAGACAAGAACAGCATGCTGTGCCTAAGGGGAAAATTTTCCATTACTACTGAAAAGATAAATGGTAGGAAGCAAAATGAACCAAGCTCATTACAACCTTCCAAAAAAAAAAGGGGCAAATTGGTCTTCAGAAATGATATTATAGGGCTGACATTTTTAACACTTTTCATTTCAATTGTGACATCAAGGTTTTCATAATGTTAAATGCAAACACAGACATTTCAAATAATGTATGATGCTTAATATTTTTAACTACGTTTTCTTGGAATCTGTACCACCCTTCAGAAAAAGTCGGCTATTTTTTAACCAATGCTGACAAAATGTGAACAGAAAGATTATATTTAAAGAAGCATAATAATCATTCATTTATTTTGTGATAGCTGTGTTTTTAATCGGTATAATAATGGCTGTAATGTCACTTGATAAACTGTGAAAATGCCCCAATTTCTAAGAACATTTAAAGGCAGACAGCTCATTTGATGCTTTAAATATCTGATGAGCTATTAGATGACAGAGCTGAAGGGAAGATTGATTTTTCAAAACCAAATACAGTCTGCAATAATAAGCCAATTTCTTGCTAGTGATTCATTTTGAGAAGCAATTTCTAAACACATTTTCATTAGCTGCAATGAATGAACATTCTCAAGGTTTCACATCTTTGGAATAAACTTGATGGGATGCTAATTCACTAATTGAGATGGGTATTTTATGAGTGGCAAAGCTTGGTAGTTATGGATCATCAAGTGTGATTCCTACATAGATAAAAGCTATTATTCACATGAAGACTATGCATTTGAAGTATGCATTTGCAAGAGAGGCTGGGCTTGGTTCCACAATAAACTGGGCAGAAAAAAATGAAACCACATTTAAGTCTCTAATTTAATGAAGGATACATACAAGCTGTTGTCTCAGAGCATGATCTAACTAGTAGAGATGCTCTTATAAAGAGTGACCCAAATGTTGAAGGACATTGGCCTTCTCTTTTAGGGGTAAACAAAAGCAATAAAACACACCCTTATGACACTAGGAACTAATGCCAGGCCTTGTATTATTCAAACATAGCTTGATAGTTATATTAGTAGTATAAAGATAGCTATACTATATTTATCAACACATGTAGTATGATAAAGTCTCAATTTAAAATATTGGGTAGAATTTTAGATGCTAGCAGATGAACAAGTTCATAAGTATAAGCTGAGTCTTAATGGTTGTTGGTTTAATGGATCCATAGTAACGCACTCAAAACTCTATCTGTCCATCTCCTCCTGCCATCTTTCTTGGTTTGCAAAGGGCAATAGAGAAAGGATACTTAAAAAGAAAAAAAGCATATTCTTAATAGCAGAGATCCTCAGGCTTAAATTAAATAGTTGAGATCCTCAGGCTTAAATTAAATAGGTGAGATCCTCAGGCTTAAATTCTAATCTAGTCGACCATCCTTTTGAGTGGGGCTGAAAAGTGGAGAAGTTTTAGCACCCAAGTTTTTGTGGAATCTCTGGTCTCTTATGTTTTATTTGACCAAGAGAAACAAATAAGTCTCTGAAGCAAGTGGTGGTATGTACACAGCGGAAAAAAAGAGAGGAAATCAAAAGAAAAATTATAAACCCCTTCCTGGGTTCTTGATCTTAGCATTTTTGACCCTTCACTGAATTCCAGTGAAAGAGAGCTCATTACCTCCCAAGACAGCCCATTCCAACTTTCAATAGCTCTTTAAGTGCAAACTATTTCTCTGTGGCCATCACTGATTGGTCATAGATCTTCCCTGTATGGACTCTACTGAAAAATTGAAATCCCTCTGCGTTAGGATGACTCTTCCAGTATCTGCAGAGCTTTTTAAGTCACTTTTCCTCTCCAGGTTAAACATCCTTGGTTATCTCAACTATTCCTCACACAACCTCATGATGACTTATGTCTTTGTCGTCTGCTTTTGCTCCATATTTAAAAAGTTCAATTCTGATGTGACAGGATATTGTTTGTCAAATATTCCATTGTCTATCAGAAAGGCTATCTTTAGTATACAAAATTTATAGGCTGAGATCTACTGACCCTATACAGTAAAGTTACAGGGGTAATGCAGAGAGGATATATATTACTGAGGGACTTTAAACAGTTCTGGTCTAGAGTTTGAAAAGGCAGTGTATGGTAATAACAAAACTAGCAATAGCAATAATAAAAACAATAGCATCTACTGAGCATTTATTCTGAGACAATACTAAGCAGATAAATATTAATTGGAGTTAGCTAATTTAACTTGCACTGTAATTTTATTCCCAATTTTATGGATGAGATGACTAGACTTTAGAAAGGTCAGGTAACTTGCAAAGAATCACACAGTTATAAGTCACACAGCTGAGATCAGAACATGAATTTATCTGAATATCACACATACACATACACACACAGGCTTATTTGCAAACATAATATACTCTTCTTGACTACTTTAACCCTTGTAATGGTTGCCTGGATTCATGAGCACTGCTTCTATCCTATGTCTACAGGTTAGCTGTGCTATAAGCACAAATCCCATATGGTACCTGATGTGAGTGAAATAGGACACTGTTTATTTCTTTTTAACTCTGTGACTCTAGATACATAATGAAATGGATTTATTGCATTAGTAGTTTTGGATTCCAATGCTGCAGTCATTATTTGTGTATCCTTAGGCAAGTTACTCAAAAATTGTTGAGCCTCAGTGGCTTCATCTACAAACTATTAATATAAGGTCTTGAGAGTATTGATAAAGATTTATTGTCATAATTCAATGAAGAAAAAATAAGAAAGTACTCAACACAAGCTTCAAAACAGAAATGACCATGTAATGACCCTGATTTTTTATCCACATTCCTGGTAGCCTCTCTTACCTTGGTGTTTAAAAATAAAAGTTGGCTTCTTATCCTATTTGACTACCTAACTTTGTATTGAGGGATCCAGTGCTTTCCTTCTCCAAGTTATACACATTTCCCTGCAGAGCCTGCCAACGTCCTGCCAGCCTCAAATCCTGATATGGTTTGAAATGTAATTGCCAATGAAAAGTGTTGAGAGGCAGAACCTTTAAGAAGTGATTAGGACATGAGGGCAAAGCCCTCATTATTGAATTAATGCTGTTATCTTGGGAGTGGATTAGTTATTGCAGGAGTGGGATTCTAATAAAAGGATAAGTTTCACCCCCAACCTTTCTTTCTGTGGCTTGTGCTTGCTTCCACCCTTCTGCTGGGAAATAATGCAGCAAGAAGGCACTCAGCAGGTGCCAGTGCCATGCTCTTAGACTTCCCAGCCTTAAGAACAGTTAGCCAAATAAACTTCTTTTCTTTACAAATTACTCAGTCTGTAGTATTCTGGTATTATAGTAGCAGAAAGTAAACTAAGACAGAACCCTACCCCATCTCTTTCCTGGCCCCACTCACAGTTCCAGCTTGACTCAACATGTCATCAGTTGCTCCCCAGCAATCCCTGTAGTATGTGAGTCCCTACCAAACAGTGAATCTATTGAGCTAATGCCAATATCAGTCACCCAAGTAAGGTTAGGGTTGATATCTATATGAGAAAAAAAAATGGTAAGTTGAGTTTGACTGAAAGACATAAATGAGGAAACAATATATATGAGTATTTTGGGGCTGGGAAGAATGTGAGGACTACAGGAGACATTTTGAAATGTATGGGAAGCACAGAGACACTTACACTGTGATTGGGTTAAGTCAATGGGGAATGCTAATCAAATAGATTAAAATGACTAAAATGCTTTTTTGTTTGTTCTAAATCTCAAGGTCACTAAAAACTTTGAATGAGGGAAGCTTTACAAAGTGTCAGAGATATAAAAAGAGGCTGAATACATGAATAAACACTTCTGATTTTTCCCCCTCAATGTTTCACTGTACTTAAAGAACACAGATCACACTCTAGTACCAACTCAGTTTTTATCCAGCTTCCAACTTGTAGCTGACCCTTTCTTAATGGGCTGCTTGAAAATTATTGAGGACATCGAGGTCATTCAGGTGTGCGGCCTGCTTGATATGAAAAAAAGTACAGTGAGAGAAGAATCTTATAATTTTAAAGATTACAAAATGTCTATTGATAGTCTCTACATCCTCTAGAAATATACCTAATTTGAAGTAAGACACAAACAGAATATTTAGAATGATACCTCATTTGTCCCAGCCATCTGGCTGTTTTGTTGAATATTTATTATTTGGCAGGAATTGGGGTAAGTATCCTGATAAGACCGAGGTGACCTCAAATTATTCAGAAAGAGAGAGACAATTGTGGGGTTTTTTATTATTATTTCAAAATATTATGGGAGTACACATGTTTTTGGTTACATGGATCACTTTTGTGATGCTTGAGTCAGGTTTGTAAGTGTGCCTATCACCCAGATGGTGTTCATTGTACCCGTTAGGTAGGTTTTTACCCATCCCCTCCTCCCCTCTTCCCCCTGCTTGATTTCCACTGAATTTTACTTCCCTTTGTGCACATGTGTGCTTATCAGTTAGTTCCAATTTAATAGCGAGTACATGTGATGTTTGCTTTTCCATTCTTTAGACGCTTCACTTAGAATAATGGTCTCCAGTTACAAAAGGCATTAATTCATCCTTCTTCATGGTTGAGTTGTATTCCTTAGTATACATATACCACATTTTGTTAATCCACTCATGAATTGATAAGCACTTGGATTGATTGCACATCTTTGCAACCGTTAATTATGCTGCAGTAAACATTTGAGTGCAGGTGTCTTTTTGATAAAATGACTTATTTTCCTTTGGGTAAATACCCAGTAGTAGGATTGCTGGGTCAAATGGTAGGTCTACTTTTAGTTCATTGAAGAATCTCCATACTGTTTTCCACCAACAGTGTATAAGAATTTCTTTCTCTCTGCATCCACACCAGCATCTCTTGTTTTTGGACTTTTTAGTAAAAGCCATTCTAACTGGGGTAAAGTGATATCTCATTGTGTTATTAATTTGCATTTCACTGATGATTAGTGACATTGAGCATTTTTTCATATGTTTATTGGTCACTTGTCTATCTTCTTTTGAAAAGCTTCTGTTCATGCCTTTTGCCCACTTTTCAATAGGGTTGTTTGTTTTTTCTTGTTGATTTTCTCGAGTTCTTTGTAGATTCTGATTATTAGCCCTTTATCAGATGTATAGTTTGTGACTATTTTCTCCCATTCTGTAGGTTGTCTATTTCCTTAGCTGTGCAGAAGTTTTTTAATTTAATCAAGTCCCATTTATTTATTTTTGTTGTTGCTGTGATTACCATTGAGGTCTTCTACATAAATTCTTTGCCTATATTGATATCTAGAAAAGTTTTTCCAACACTTTTTCTGGCATTCTTATGGTTTCATACCTTACATTTAAGTCTATTATCCATCTTGAATTAATTTTTGTGAGTGGTGAGAGATATGGATCCTGTTTCATTCTTCTGCATGTGGCTATTCAATTTTCCCAGCACCATTTATTGAATAGGGCTTCTTTTCCCCAGTGTATATTTTCTGCTTTGTCAAAGATCAGTTCACTGTATATGGATGGTTTTGTATGTGGGCTCTCTGTTCTGTTCCGTTGGTCTATGTCTCTATTTTTGTGCCAATACCATGCTATTTTGGTTACTATAGCCCTGTAGTATAGTTTGAAGTCTGGTAATGTGATGCCTCCAGATTTGTTCTTTTTCCTTAAGATTGCTTTGGCTACTTGGGATCATTTCTGGTTTCAAACAAAGCATAGAATTATTTTTTCTAGACCTGTGAAATATGACATTAGTATTTTGATGGGGATTGCATTGAATCTGTAAATCACTTTCAGTAGTATGGACATTTTAACAATGTTGATTCTCCTGATTCTTGAGCAAGAGAACTATGAAACATTGAGGAAAGAAATCACAGATGACACAAGCAAATGGAAAGAAAATTGTGTTTTCACTTGGACTATTATTGCATTGTTCTCAAGCTACTTTGGAGAAATAAAATCCTTAAGCATTCTAGAAATAGGCAAAAGAAGAAAGCTCAGGGAAAATGGGATATATAAGTTAGAACATAAAATTATTGATTAATTTGGTTTAAAAGGTATGGTAAACTGAATAAATCTACCCTCCCCCCTCTATCCATGGCCTAATCTCTCGAACCCAGGAATGTTACATTATATGACAAAAGAAACTTTGCAGATGTGATTAGGTTAAGTAACTTGATTCGTATTGGGCTGATATAATCACAACTGTCTTAATAAGAGGGAACCACAAGTAGTCAGCCTCAGAAGAGAAGGCAATGTGATGGTAGAAGCAGAGATTGGAGTGAAGGCCTTTGAGAAGGAGGAAGAGGCTACAAGCCAAGGAATACAGGCTGCTTCACTAGAACATGAAAAAGTTAAGAAAATTGATTTTCCTTTCAGGGCCTTCAGAAAAAAAAAAAAAACTAGCAATGATGACACCATGACTTTATACTGATAAAACATATTTCAGTCTTCTGACTTCCAGCACTGTAAAGTAATAAATTTGTATTGTTTTACACTGCTGTTTGTGGTAATTTGTTACAGCAACTGTAAGAAACTAATACATAGTGTGAGATGACAACTCACTGTAATGAGAGATGTTCAAGTATGCAAATGCAGATCATATGGGATGTTGTTAGAAAATTATTTCTTGAAATCTAAATATGCATATTTTTCTAATTATTATACTATAAAGTCCCACCTGGTTGTTTAAAGGCATTTCAGCTCAGCATTTCCCTTCTTATAAGATTTTCCTTTTTAAATGCTATTGAAAACTTAACAGTTTACACTTTACCCTGCCTCTTCATTTTCTTTTGAGGGAATGAGAATCTTGCAAGATGGCAATAGCTAGTAAATGAAGAATTTGTTCATTATTGTTGTTTTTTCCCTGGTGCTCCCAACTCTTTTTTAAGTGTGAATGAACCCCACATCCTGAAGGAAGAAGTTAATGAATTAAAAGATGACTTAAATTTCAGCATTTTCAGTCATGTAAGAATCTCATAACCAGATTGTTTTTCTGAATGCTCCTGACTGAAAAAGAATAAATTGTCATCTCACCTTCTAAACCAAATCTATCCATAAGTCCTTTGTACAAAGTCCAAGATCCTATTCTGCCATTAGGTTAAATTCAACTCAGTGGTAAGCATGTATTGAGCAGCTAAGGGTAAGGTTGGTTATTTTTAAAATGGAGAGTGTATGGTATTCTACTTTTTTTAAAAACCATTTTATAGAGGAATGATTGACATAAAGAAAGTTGTACATATTTAATATATACAAGTTAATGAGTTTTGAGATAAGTATACACCTGTGAAACTATCAGTACAATCAAGGTCATAAACATATACACCCTCTCCAAAAGTTTCCTCCCAAACTCTTTGTTATTATTATTATTTTGATAATAACATTTAACTTAGATCCACCCTTACAACAAATGTGTGTGTGTGTATATATATATATATATATATGCATATATATATATATATATATATTAAAAATATGATACACTATCACTTACTATTTATGTCACAGGGTCAATCTCAAAAGTATAACTTGGGTTGGAACATTACTAAATTTTACACAATTTTTCCAAAGTATGTTTGGCATTTTCATCTTATATACCATAAGGAAAAATTTTGTAAAATTTTGTAATGAATATTTTGTAAATAAAGGTACATTTATCTACAATTTCCCATTTTCCCTATGTATGGTGACTTTTGGGACATCCTGTATTTATCTCTGAGTAGTAGTTATGAAAAATATACCTGCGATAAAATTGGTACTCAAATTTGAAAAATTAATCCACATTGACCTATGGCCTATGCTTAATACTGTGTGTGTACCAGTTTCATTCTAGAAGATAATGATTCAGTGTTTCCTTCAGATAAAGCAACTGATCTTTTGCATCAAGACCATGAGCTGTCTAGATGGGTTGAGAGTGAGGGTTCCTTGATACAAATTTATTATTCTGTTGTTCCGTCATTTATAAATGTAAAGAAGGGAAGTTATCTTCAGTGTATAAAAGTGTGTCTGTCTGTCAAGGAGGGAATGACATTATATTTGCATTGGGGCTTGTCTTTTTTCTAATCATGCACCTAAATGTTCTTTGCCAAGAAAGGTCCTATTACAGGTAAGAACAATTCATAGCATTGCATTAAAAATTATATTCTTCCTAACCTGACTTTGCAGCTCATTTCTAAATCAAGCCCAAGCTCATTTTGAAAGGAAAAACAGTCCAGGTGAGAGGTTCTCGAAATAAATGTGAATGTTGCCTCTTTTTATCCTATGGCCTTTCCTAAAGTTGAGATGCTAGTTTCAGGGGCTTTGTTATACAACTCATCATCAGGAAGTTCTGTATGCTAGTCATTTTATGAAAGTCCCTGGGTCATACTCCTATATAATATGTCATTTTGATAGCATTTCATAGGTTTCACCCACGTTTTTGCATTTGTCTTTTCATTTATTTTATTTTGTAAAAAAGAGAGTCAGTGAGACTTGCAAAATAGTTAATTCATGAAAATTATTGAGCACACTTCAAAGGCATTGTAAGTGTCTTTTACAAAGAGAAACGTACATGTGCATATTTATAAAAAATACTGACGGAAAAGAAATTAATGCCAGGAATTTGCCTCGGCATTCCTCGCCACCTTCTTCAGTTCACAGCTGGGGGAACAGAGAGGCAAATGGCGGTGTTATGGTGCACCAGCCATGGCAGAAGCTGGCCAACTGTCAAGCACTTTAAAGATGGGATTGTATTTAATCCTTTCAAAAACTCTGAAATCTCTGGTAGGATTATCTATAATTACAGATACTTATATGAGTCTAAGAAAGAATAAAGACTGTACCCAGTTATGTTTCCGACCCTGTGCAATTCTGTCATATAGTGTGTCCCCTTGCCTGTAGATTCATCTTACCCAGAATTCCCAGGGCACTCCTGACAGTATAAGGAATCCACAAAAACTTGCCTTTTTAATTATCAAAGTCCAAAAACCATGCCCCTTGTTGGTACCCAGAAAGCAAGCTTCATCTCTGGGATCCCATGGGACCTACATAGAATGGAGACTTTCCTATGGACCCCACAAGAGACACAAAACTAGAGTGATAAAGCATTGACAAGAACTGAATTGGAATTCAAAGTCAAAAAGAAAGCCAAATGTGAATCAAAGGGGATTCCCGAAACCAGAGATCCTAAAAGCGCATTTTAAAGCTAGGAGTTCAGAAGTAGGAAACCAATACGCAAAGACGTGTTAGTAAAAGTGAGTAAGTAAGATGATGGCATAAACACCTTGAGCTGTTATTTAAATCTTAACCCTCCATTTGAAGGATGTGGGCCTTTCAATTTGGAAGGCCCAAAAACTGAAGAAACACTTATAGCCTTTCAGCTAAATATGGTGAATATTGATGTTCTAGCTTGCCCACAGAACTCTAGATTTTTTCCTCACCCCTGCAGTGATGCACTAACCCTAATTATAAGAATCCTACCTCCGTATGCTGATTGATGCTTAGTTCCCTAAACAACTCAGGAACCCTTCTCTGAAGCTCTGGCCTGTATTTTAGGACTCTAACGAATTTTTATTTCAGAGTTGCAAAGCAGAGGTCTGTAGGTAACCTCTGATTTTCAGATTTATGTTTTTTTGGCCCAGCTGGTCTTTAAAATTTTGATTTAGGTCCAACATTTAAGTGCCTGCAATTTATAAATTGGCATAAATGTTACATAAATATCTTGAAAAATATCTGAGATCTTGCCATACTGGTCCACTTCCCACATAAGCACCATCAGCTGTGTCTGAGTTCTTGCCGATCTCTTCTCTAAGGTACACATGAGTTTTCACCACATCATTGTCCTCACCATTCCCTTTGCAGCAACTGACTTGAGTCACTCACTCTGTTTGCCTGGCCTCTGACTTACTGACCCCTCTTTTCAGGAACAGACCTGGTCTCTGACTTTCAAACACAGAGACCACCTGGAGCCACTCTGCCGCCACGCCTCTGAATTTGAGTATGATTTGTACGGTGCAAATGTCTGCTGTTCTATCCCACCTAATGGATTGGGGTTACTTTAACAAGACATCATCTGAAATATGTTATATTCACAGCACCAACCAAGCTTCCTGACAGCCTTCAAGATGGTCATGGGATCTCTCATCCAAACCATCAACTCCTTTTAATTCTCTCCTTGTCCTTGGTCACCTCCCTTTATTATCACCCTCAAAAGCTAGTGTAAAATCCCATTACAGTCCTCAGGATCCTTCTCCACTGTCTTTCTACCCACACTCTCAGGAGTTTATTATACCACCTATGTTGCAGAAAAAATATTATACTCCTGCACAGACAAAATTATTCATGAGGGTGAGGCAGGTGCTGCAATTACCACTTCACTGATCCCAGGTTTAATTAAATTCCTTTGACTGGCATGCAGATGAACCCTCCCTCTGTTAACCACCCCAACTGCACCCCCCTTTCAAAAATCTGGACACTCAATGCGGCTGATTCCCAAAGGCAGAGAAATCATTTCCCTGTTAATAGTATTGAAAAAGCTGTTCTTCCCTATTATTAATAAAATTCTAAATATAGAATTGAGATTCAACAAATATTAACTGCTGAGTGTAAAGAAAGTATTATTTGAGGCACATTTATAAGTGATGTCTTAGCCCTCACAACAGCTCATGCCAGTCCTTTCTTCCACCTCAATTATGAAGATGTTGACTTTCTCCCACACGCTGAAGAAGGGTGGAATATGTTTGACGCTAAAGTGATAAACTGGAGTATTTCCTGGTGCTCCATGACCAGGTTTTATTGATAAATGGACAAATATAGTAACTAAGGTATGAGACAGGCATGGTAACCAAGGACTCAGACCTCTCAAGGATGAGGGTCTGGGTCGCCCCACCAGGCAAGTCACCTAGAGCGGCAGAGTTGCTTGTTGAGCTACTAGAATATGTGGCAGAGGAAGTAGAAATGAGTATAAGTTACAGCCTTGAGATCAACTGCAACATCAAGAGCTATAGTTTGTCTTCCTATCCCATGTCTTTCAAGTGTCCCAGGAAAGAAGACTAATCAGAATTCTGGAAGACCTCTTCCCAGATGGGGTAAGTTTACGATAAGAAGCAAGTGATATGAATGGCACAGGGGTGGACTGTTAGTGGATACTCTGGTGCTCTACCCGGATCCCGACTTCAGAACTAACACATCCATCTTACGGCTGCTGGGAAGATCAGCCGCTGATAGATTGCAGCAATTTCCTCACTGACAATTACGTCTGACTCCAAAGTCACACACTTCCCGGACAGCACCTTGCCAATGATTCGCTGCTGAAAGAATACGAATGCCCAGCCTTCTCACTGCAATTTAGGACAACTATGATGGGCCTTCTTTGTGCAATCTGCCGAGACCTAAGCTGAAACTGCACAGAAGGTCAGCTTTTTCCCCTACTAAGGTCTACCTTCCTTCCTTACTTAGAAAATTTTGTCCAAAGAGCATTCTTCTTTTGCCTGCAGTATTACCTCCTGCACTGTGTACAACTCTGCCTCAGGGTCTGTTTCCAGGCAACCCAATCTCAGTCAACTGATTATGAGAATACATGGAATCAGAAGACATAACTTCATTTTCCCTGTATTGATCTCAAATTAGGATTTTAATTTATTTAATATTTTATAAAACCTTATTTTTTTATATATTAAAAAAAAAGCCACTCTTTATTTATTTATTTTTTCAATTCTTTTTCCAGTGAGTTTTGGGAAAATCCCGATACTGTGTAGAAAAACTGCCCTCCGAACTGAGACGGTGCTGAGAGACCAAAAAAGTGACCCAGACCAATCCAGCTTGGTGAGTTAGATGTTTATTAGAGGTTACCTACACAGGGCTATCTTTAATAGTCAAGATAGGAATCCTCTGGGCACTGAATTCCTGGGCAGCAGCAGTTCTTCAGGGAGTAAGATTCGCCCCACCTGCCTGTCTGTGGGGCCATAAGTTTCTTTCTGGCAAGTGACACAGAGCTCTCTCTCTGCATTATTGTATATTTACATACGATATAGGTTAAGCATAAACAGTACTTCCCATTAGGCAGGGATTTTAGTATTATAATTAACTAAAGGGTACTAAGGCAATTAAGGAAGCTTGAAACAGTTCAAACTGGTCTTAAGACTTATGATCATCTATGCAAAAGGAGCTACTTAAGAATACCCTTTGTGCTTTATATTTCTTTCAGCTTTTTAGTTTTGATCTATATCTCTAAACTCAAAAGAAACCTTCCCGAGTTCTGTTAAACATTAAAAGCCAGTAGTGGGGAACTTGTGTTTTTCCCTTAAGCTCATTAATCAAGTTTTCTTTAGAGCTGTCTGGAATTTTTTTATTATTCTGAGGTGTCAACGAATAATCACCATTTTCAAGATTATCACATCATCAATTAGTATGGAAAGCATAAAAAATGTTAAATTTCTTGGGACTTGGATATTGGGGAGCATTAGGTTCATTTAAAATTAACAACTTTTGTAGCTTATACTCATTTGTAATAAATAGGCTGGGGATGTTTCTAGTAGCTTTAAACTTTGTCCTACGTGTGCTTCTACATTAATTCAATTCCCTCAAACAAGAATTACTTTATTTTCTTTTGCAGCCCAATTTCACTTAAACTAGTGATGTAACTTGTTTTGAACCTCAGCTTCATTGGATTATATCTCAGGCAAATAAGTACCTCTCTGAACCTCCAAGTTGGTAAGATTGGCATCATGATCCCTGTTTTTCAAGTTTACTATGTAGATTAAAGGAGTTTTAAATATAAAACTGAAGTATAGTAGGTCCTCAATAAATGTTAGTTTACATAAACCTTGCTTTTCCAAATACTTTTCAAAAGTGTTGTATAAAAGCCTTCCAAGAGGAAAACTATCCACCCCAGTGTATATGGTCATCTATATCCCACACAAATGTGTAATGATAGTATAACTAGAGTCCCTTTGCTTTCTGAATGAGTAACAAGTGAAATATTTAGTTTATATGGTCCAGGGTATTTCACCATTAGATGAGTAACTGCTTTATTAATTTCTTTCATGAGGTTTATAAAAAAACTCTTGGTTCCATTTATATAATCAAGAACATTAAAACTAAAATTAAAAGTATTTTCAGGGAGCCACTGGCTAGAGTGTGTCAGAGGTCCACTGTAGCCTGCTTCTCAGAGTTGCTCATCTTTGACAGGCTTCCCAAAATATTTGGATTAAGAAGGTATTTGTTTGACCTTTGGGAATAATGATGCAAACTATAAATTCAGTAACTTTGGGGGCTAATAAGTAAAAGCATAAAAAGGGGGCTGTCTTCTTTCTTCTCAATCACAATAGGAAGAATAATAAGAATAAGAATATAAGAAGTGTTTTTGATCTAGTTTTACATATCTGCACACATTATCATTGTGCTTTACTATGAAGTCAGGTTAAGATAAATTCAATAATTTCCACTTCCACCCTCCTATTCAGGCTCCTCTACTTCTCCCCTGGATCATTGCATTAGCTTTTAGAACTAACCCCCACTGCATCTAGCCTCTGCCTAATTCAATCCATGTTGATACCATCTACACCATTACCAAATAACCTTTCTTATTGACATGCTATATAATAAAATATGCTCAAAAATTTTTATTACTCTACTGTAATAAATGATAATCTACATTTCCATCCAAGCATACATGCCATGTATTAAACAATACCAAGACTCCATCATCTCTATAATGTATATCATTATTCATGCTTCTGCTTCTTATAAATGACCCTTTGCCTTGTACATCTCTGATTCATGAAATACAGTCATCAGAAAGATACTTCATATGCCTCCTTCTCCATCAAGCCTTGTCTGATTCCAATGGAAATGCACAGGACTTGGTACTGTTAGAGTAGGAGACTAGCAGACAGGGCTGAGACCAGATGCGGGGCTTGCAGAGTGGGTACAGGTGTTAAAGTCTAACGAAAGGGGGGTTGATAACCACAGACAAGGACTGGCTTCAACCAGCTATTCAGCTATCTAGGTCACCTTACGTGAAGTTTGGCTAATTATAATGTCATTTACATTGTGGTTTTAAAATTTCTCTGCCCTTGAAATCACCATGGCAGTTCCAAAACAACTATATAAAGTATAAAAATGAGAGAGAAACCAGTTGTAGGAATTACTACTCAATTTGGTAAAAACTGACCTCTTATCCTTGAATATTCCTCCCCTCAACTAGTGAGACTTCAAAGGCCAAAAACCCCTTCCTTTCTGTGTAGCTGCTCTTTTTGAGCCTGCCTGCTCCCTCTCTCTTGAGAGAGTATACTTTCCCTTTTAATAAAAGCTGCTTGCTTTTGGCTTTATGTGGTGTGTCCTAAAATTCTTTTTTTCCAACAATCGCTAAGAATCTGAAAGAACCTCCACTAAGAGGATGGTAACAGTACTTCTCTGAACTTTATCAAGTTATGATGTAGATGTTATTCCTTATAGTTTTAGCTGTTATTCCTCTAGACCGTTCATTCCCAATAGGGACAATATCTCCCCCATGGGAATGAAATTTGTTCTTAGAGGGAAAAAAATATTTGATACTACAATGATCTCTGCCTCTAAAAATCTCTGCAAAATCTTATTCCTTAGGATTTAATTTCTCTCATTAGGGAGAATTTAAATTTAATTAATTTTTCCTTCCTTAGCAAGGCAATATAAAAAAAGAAAAAAAAAGATTGTGAAATGCTGCTCTATGCCATAGACATCTTCTGTGCAGATAGTTGCACAGATTAATCATTAATCAATATGTCCCCCACAGAGCCCCAAAATTATATTTAGCATATAATAAGTCACTAACAATTGTTAGTGGAATTGAATAGAAACCATGTTTGAATTAAAGTGCCAAATTGTGCTGCATATTTTTCCATTTATAAAAGGAAATAGTATTTATATTCTTTTTTCAATATTAGTATGTTTATCTTTCCTCCCCAATGGAGTAAATCAAATACTAAAGTATTGACATGTAAGAGAATCTGGATAGTGTTCTATAATGAAGGCAGGCAGCATTGTTGTTATAATAGGGGCCATCATAATAATCATATGAATAATCATATGTAACTACAATATAGTGAACTATAGTAACCATATGTGAACTATAGTTTCACACATTTCACAATATTCTGTTGGTGTTGAACCAAAGTTGAGATGTCAAAACATGGACTAAAGAGCTTTAAGCCTGTTTTCCCTCAGTTATTCTAAAATAAGTATAATAAAAGAATTGTTCATGAAAGAAAACCTATAAAGTTTTTCTTCACCTATTTTTCATTTAATACTTAGAAGAACCTTTCAAGGTAAGCATTACTTTGACTTCTTTTTTAATCAGTTGTTGAGAAAGTCAGTCTCAGAGATGTTAGGTAATCCATCTAAAGTAGGACCTAAAAGTTGATGTTGGAGTCTTGATCTGATCGACTCCAAATCTTCTGATGTTTCCACACCACATTTTCTCCCAAGGTGAGGTTTATCAGCCTCAGCCTGTAAACACTTGATAAGATCATGATGCCCCTAAGAAAAAGTCCAGGGTTTCATTCCTGTGTGAGTCCGTACATTCAATTCAACAATTTTGATTAACCTCAGCAAACATCCACTTTTGAGTCATTTCACCAAATATCTGAGTACCTGTGGGTCTGTAATTCTGGCCTCAGTCAGCAATTTCACAAGGAGGACCAGATGGGGAAACCAGTTAGATAAAATTCAGCTTTAAAATAATTGAGGCCCATAGAAGTTAAATGAGTCCCCTGTGGTCATATGCATGAGCCCAAGACGTGGTTTCAGTGGCAACTGCATCTTCTCCTCTCCTGCTCCTCCATGGGTAACTCTTCCAGCCTCATCCTTCCCGGTCACAGAGTTGCTGCCCCTCTATCTACTACTACCCTTTTCTTCTGCTTTACTTATGGTCCCTCTGTCCTGTGATTTATGCTCTTAATTTTCTTTAGTAATGGTTTGAACATTACCACCATGTTAAAATAAATACATTGTATAATTTTTTAAAACTATGAGCGGGGGAGGAAAGGAGGAGTAAAAACCTACCTATCGGGTACAAGGAACACTATCTGAGTGATAGGCACACTAAAAGCGCTGACTTTAAGCATTATAAAAGATATTCATGTAACAAAAACATTGGTACCTCCTTCATATTTTGAAATAAAAAAGAAAAAAACATGAAGTAGCAATTCAAAGTGCATAAATGATCATGTATGTGTATATATTTTGCATATATATAATGCTACTTCTTTCCAATCCTTTTGTGTATATTTAAACATTAAATGATCTTTAAAGGTGCATTGTAGCGTGGATTGTGTTCCTAAAAGTAAAGAAACCTTTAGCACTATCAATACTCAAGTGATTTTGGTTGAACATAAGGCCATCTTCACTGAAATAATTACAACACTATTCCATTTACACTAAAAGGGGATAAAAGAACATTGTAAAATATGCATAACAATAAAGAACTAGGGGGAAAACACTATTTAAACATAAAATAGGCTATAGATTAATACCCCAGTAAAAAGCAAAGGTGTTTATGTATTTCTTTGAAAAATATTTATTGAAAACTTAATACATATCTAAGGTGGTAGAGAAATAAAGATAAATAAGAAAAAGGATTCCTTATCTCAAAGAGCTCGGGATCAAGTGGAAGAGAAAAACAGGTATATGGAAAATTTTGCTTTAATAGAATAGGTATTATGACAAAGAAATGTGCAAGGTTTCAGGGACTTAGAGAGATGGCCAGATGACTTAGTGTTACTTGACTTGAAGTCAAGTAACTTGATATCTCTAACCAGCACTAGAACATTGAAAGTTCACTCTATTTCTGCCAGGAAATCCTTTTTATAAGACTGAAATAAACTTGTCATACATGTAATAATGTTTTCCTCTATTTTAGAGATGAATAAAAGATGTAAATACAAATTGACTACTAATATTTCTCAGTAATGTGAATTTGAACACTGCATCTAATGCTTGCATAATTCCAAGGCAAAATCTACATTAAAACATCTTGCCAGCTTGCTATGCAGTATTTCTTTTATTTATTTATTTCTTTTTTCTTTTAATTTATTTTTTTAATTTCAGAATATCATGGGGGTACAACACTTTGGCCATACACATTGCCCCTGTTCTGCCCGTGTCAGAGCCACAATCGTGGTCGTCTCCCAAACTGTGCTCCCCACATCCATTCAGTGAGAGTTTTTCCCATCCCTTCCACCCCCGTCCCGCCCGCCCGCCTTCAGATGAATGTTATTGCCCTGTGTGATGTAGGTGTTCATCAGTTAGTACCAGTTTGATGGTGAGTACCAGTGGTGCTTGTTTTTCCAATCCTGTGACACTTCGCTTCGAAGAATGGGTTCTAGCTCCAACCAGGATAGTACCAGATGTGTTAATTCACTGTTGTTCCTTATTGCTGAGTAATACTCCATGGTATACATATACCACATTTTATTGATCCACTCGTGTATTGATGGGCACCTGGGTTGTTTCCACAACTTTGCAATTGTGAATTGTGCTGCTATGAACATTCGAGAGCAGATGTCTTTATTATAAAATGTCTTTTTTTCTTTGGATAAATACCCAGTAGTGGGATTGCTGGGTCAAATGGTAATTTACTTTTAATTCTTTGAGGTATCTCCATATTCTTTTCCATAGAGGTTGTACTAATTTGCAGTCCCACCAGCAGTGTATGAGTGTTCCTATCTGTCCACATCCCGCCAACATTTGTTATTTGGGGATTTTTTGATATGAGCCAATCTCACTGGAGTTAAGTGATATCTCATTGTGGTTTTGATTTGCATTTCCCTGATGATTAGAGAAGTTGAGCACTTTTTATATGTTTGCTGGCCATTATTCTGTCTTCTTTGGAAAGTTTCTGTTCATGTCCTTTGCCCATTTTTTAATAGGGTTGTTTGATTTTTTCTTGTTGATTTTCCTAAGTTCGTATAGATTCTGGTTATAAGCCCTTTATCAGAGGTGTAGCATGCAAATATTTTCTCCCATTCTGTAGGTTGTCTGTTCACTCTAGTGATAGTTTCCTTGGCTGTGCAGAAGCTTTTCAATTTGATCAGGTCCCATGTATTTATTTTTGTTGCTGCTGTGATTGCTTTGGGGGTCTTCTTCATAAATTCTTTGCCTAGGCCAATGTCCATAAGAGTTTTTCCAACGTTTTCTTTGAGAATTCTTATGGTTTCATGTCTTAGGTTTAGATCTGTTATCCATTGTGAATTGATTTTTGTGAGACGTGAGAGGTGTGGGTCCACTTTCAGTCTTCTACATATGGCCATCCAGTTTTCCCAGCACCATTGGTTGAATAGGGAATCTTTTCCCCAGTGTACGTTTTTCTGGAATTTGTCAAAGATCAGGTGACTGTATGAGGTTGGTTTTATATTTGGGTTCTCAGTCCTGTTCCATTGGTCTACGTCTCTGTTCTTGTGCCAATACCATGCAGTTTTGGTTACTATAGCCTTGTAGTATAGTTTGAAGTCTGGTAGACAGATGCCTTCCAATTTGTTCTCTTTGCTTAAGATTGCTTTGGCTAGACGGGGTCTTCTCTGGTTCCACATGAAGCGTAGAATTATTTTTTCTAGATCGGCAAAAAATGATGTTGGTATTTTGATAGGGATTGCATTGATTCTGTAAATTAATTTAGGTAGCAAAGCCATTTTTACTATGTTGACTCTGCCTATCCAAAAGCATGGTAGGGCTTTCCATCTATTTACATCCTCTGCAATTTCTTTTCTCAGTGTTTCATAATTCTCTCTATATAGGTCTTTGACTCCTTAGTTAGATATGTTCCTAAATATTTAATTTTCTTTGTTGCTATTGTGAAAGGTATTGCATCTTTAATTTGTTTCTCTGCTTGATTGTTATTAACATATATGAAAGCTATGGATTTGTGTGTATTAATTTTGTATCCTGAGACTTTGCTGAATTCATTTATCAATTCCAGTAATCTCTTGGTTGAATCTTTGGGGTTTTCTATGTATAATATCATATCGTCTGCGAATAGTGAAAGTTTGACCTCTTCTGCCCCCATCTGGATGACCCTAATTCCTATGTCTTGTCTAATTGCTGTGGCCAGGACTTCCAGCACTATGTTGAAAAGAAGTGGAGATAGTGGGCACCCTTGTCTGGTGCCAGTTTTAAGGGGGAATGCCTTCAATTTTTCCCCATTCAGTATGATATTGGCTGTGGGTTTATTGTATATGGCTTTAATAGTTTCTAGGAATGAGCCATCTATGCCTATATTGTTAAGAGTTCTTATCATAAAAGGATGCTGGATTTTGTCAAAAGCCTTTTCTGCATCTATTGAAAGGATCATATAATCTTTGTTCTTGCTTTTATTTATATGGTGAATTACATTTATAGATTTGCTATGTTGAACCATCCCTGCATCTCAGGAATAAAGCCCACCTGATCATGATGGATTATTTTTTTGATGTACATTTGAATTCGGTTTGCAAGGATTTTATTGAGAATTTTTGCATCTATGTTCATAAGGGATATTGGTCTGTAGTTTTCTTTTTTTGTTGTGTCCTTTCCTGGCTTTGGTATCAAAGTGATATTGGCTTCGTAGAATGAGTTTGGGAGGATTCCATCCTTCTGGATATTTTCAAATAATTTCTGCAGTATAGGCACCAGTTCTTCTTTGTAGGCTTGGTAGAATTCAGGTGTGAACCCATGTGGTCCAGAACTTTTTTTTGTGGGTAGATTTTTAATTACTGCTTCAATTTCGGTGCTTGATATTGGTCTGTTTAGAAATTCTGTTTCTTCCTGGTTGAGCCTAGGAAGGTAGTGTGTTTCTAAGAATTTGTCCATTTCCTCCACGTTTGTGTGTTTGTGGGCATAGAGATTTTTGTAGTATTCATAGATGATGTTTTGTATTTCCACGGTATCAGTTGTGACTTCTCCTTTTTCATTTCTAATTGAGCTTATTAGAGTCCTTTCCTTTCTGCTTCTGGTCAACCTGGCAAGTGTCCTGTCTATTTTGTTTATCTTTTCAAAGAACCAACTTTTTGTTTCATTGATCTTCTGTATTGTTCTTTTGTTCTCGATTTCATTTTTCCTTAATTTTTTTACTGATTTGTGACTTTTCTGTCTTTTGGATGTGGGAATTTATGGCGATAAGTTTTCCTCTCAGGACTGCTTTTGCTGTATCCCACAGATTTTGATAACTTGTGTCCCCATTATCGTTTAGTTCAAAGAATCTTTTGATTTCAATTTGAATCTCCTCCTTGACCCAATAATCTTTCAGCAATAGATTGTTTAGTTTCCACATTTTTGGAGGACGATGTGAGTTTCTGTTGGAATTGATTTCTAATTTTATTCCGCTGTGGTCTGAAAAGATACATGGTATGCTTTCTATTTTTTTGAATTTGTTTAGATCTGTTTTGTTGCCTAGGATGTGGTCAATTTTAGAGAAAGTTCCATGAGCTGATGAGAAGAATGTATATTCAGTGTTATTTGGGTGGAGTGTTCTGTAGATATCTGTTAGGCCCAAATGTTCTAGAGTCCTGTTTAGGTCTTTTATTTCTCTATTTGTTTTTTGTTTGGAGGATTTGTCCAGTTCTGTCAGTGGGGTGTTGAAGTCCCCTGCTATTATGGCATTGCTGCATATTATGTTGTCTAGATCTAGCAGTATTTGCTTTATGTACCTGGGCGCTAATGTGTTGGGTGCATAAATGTTTAGGATTGTTAAATCCTCTTGTGAGATTTTTCCCTTCACCGCTATATAGTGTCCATTTTTGTCCTTCTTTACTTTTATTGCTTTAAAGTTTATGTCATCTGAAATGAGGATGGCTACTCCAGATTTCTTTTGGTTTCCATTAGCCTGGAAAATTGTATTCCATCCTTTCACCTTGAGTCTGAATGCGTCTTTGTGTGTAAGGTGTGTTTCCTGAAGACAACAGATACTTGGTTTGTATTTTTTAATCCATTCAGCCAGCCTATGTCTCTTCAATGGGCAGTTCAAGCCATTTACATTTATTGAGAGAATTGATATTTGGGGTAAATTTCTGATTATTCTGTTGGGTGGTATCTTTTGTTTTACCTCTTGCGTCATTGTGGAATCTGGTTTTGGGGTTTTAGCTTTTGTGTAGTTTTACATAGGTGGGTGTCTGTTGCTTTGTTTAGTGTATAATGCAGGTCTAAGCATTTCTTGCAAGGCCGGTCTGGATTTCGCAAATTCTATCAGTGATTGCTTATCTGGAAACGTCTTTATTTCTCCCTTATATAAGAAGCTTAGTTTGGCAGGATACAGAATTTTGGGTTGACCTTTGTTTTGTTTTAGGAGATTGATGATGTCTCCCCATTCCCTTCTGGCTTGTAAGGTTTCAGCTGAGAAATCTGCAGTTAATCTGATCGGTTTCCCTTTGTAGGTTATGTGTTCTTTTCATCTTACAGCTCTGAGGAGTGCCTCTTTTGTGTTTACTTTGGTCAGTCTAGTAATTATGTGTATGCCGTATTTCTTTTAAACAATGGACAACACACCCAGTATAACTGTTTTCAATAAAGAGGGCTGGTATTTGTATAGCATCACTGTCTACTCTACATTCTTTGGAAATAATGAGAAGAACCAGCCATCTTCTTCTCCTTTTGAAGAAGTTACGTACATAATATCTGGTAAAATGTTCTATGTCTATGCCCCCTCTCCAAAAAACTAATGCTCTATTCTTAGTTTTTGGAAAAAATAAATTAGGTCAAAAGCAGAATACTGGATGCACTATGGTAATTTCTGAGGTTTGTTTAATATTGCTCTGTGTAGGAAACACAAGAGCAGAATAATATTAAATAATTCTCTTACAGGTCTCCTGGTTTCTTGGTGTCCTGAATTTTCTAATTTGACTCTTATTTCAAAAGAACTAAGTAATAGGTCTATCCTAGCCTACCTAAAGTCGTGACTCCTGACTTTTGTCAATTGCCAAATGAGCCTTTCTGCAATTTCCTCATCAATAAAATGATAAGCTGGATTTAAATGTTTGCTAAGAATCTTACCAGTTCTATAATTCTATAACTCTAATAAAATCACTTAGAACTGGAAGATGCTCTAAGATGTGTAAAAAAGCATATTATGCATGTCCCTATATGCCTTATCAAATCTTCTTTTATATTGGTTGCTGTGTATCAAATGACAATGTATAATCCAGAAAAATCATTGACTCTCTTTACGCTTGCTTCTATGCCATACAACAAAGATTGTTTTCCTATAAAAATGCTTTTGTCCTATAATTCTCATAGTCAGTTTTTGAGAACATTCCCCTCAGCTACTGTCATTTGTGATTCTATCACTAAACATCTTTCTCACATATATTTTTGGATAAATTAAAGATGGAAATGATCCTGTATTATTATGAGTGAAAAATGTCAACACATTTTTTCATGTGGGTCTCATATCTCTGATACAAGCATGTCATTTTTTTTTTTTTGCTGTCAAAATGACAGATGCTTGGCAGTGAATCATATTATTGTCAAGTCATTTAAAGAAGAAATGGGCAATTTTGTGAAATTTTGAGAAGATAGTGATGACCTATTGATGCTCATTACATGCGTATCATTTTCTGTTCAAATTGCCATTTATTTCACATCTTTGTTCTCAAAGTCAGGAGGTGGAGAAAGTTATAACTGAGCATAATCCAACCACCTAGGTATAAAATAAAATTCGGTAGGTTAAATCTAGCTTCCAATGGCTTCCCTGTTCCTGTAGAATCTACCCAGCTACCATGAAAATATTAATATCATCCAATGGAAAAGGAACGCTGGCTATCTCAGTTCTGTTGCTATGGTTTGAATGTGTCCCATCCAAAATTCAGGTGTTGACAATGTGATAGTATTAAAGAGGTGGGGCCTTTAAGAGGTAATGAGGCCATGAAGGCTCCTCCTTTGTGACTGGGATTAAGGCCCTTATGAAAGAGGCTTTATGCAGCATTCAGCTACCTTGTCCTGGCTCTCTTCTGCCCTATGAAGGCAGAAGAATACAGCATTTGTACTTTTTGCCTTTTACCTTCTACCATGTGAGGATGCAACAAGAAGTTTCTCACTAGATGTTGGTGCCTTGATCTTGGACTTCCTAGCCTATAGAACTGTGAGGAATAAATCTCCATACTTTTTGAATTACCCAGTCTCAGGTATTTTGTTGTAGCAGCACAAACGGACTAAGACACCTTCCAAGGCAAAGGCTACAAACTCTTGGGTTTTCCTCCTTTATAACAGCAACTTGTACTGCAATTGCTTTGGCTCTGAATACTTTTGGCCTCAGATTTCTTTAGCTTCACTTTACACTTGCACAGTGGACTTGGGGGCAGATTAACTGTTCCTAGTTGCACCATAGGCTTTTATTCAGACTTGCTTTTATCCTCCAATGCCTCTGGGCCATTGTCTCTCCCTAAATATTCCTCTTACTCCCTTCCCTACTCTCCACCCCCAGCTCTTTTGAAGGTTGTACCATAGAACTATATCCCTGTCTGTACTATGTTGATGTGGTCATGTGTGAAGCTCACAGTCATTTCCTTCCCTTTGATGAAGACTTTGGCTGCTGGCTCCATAATCTTCTTCCCCACCACACTATGAATTCTTATCACAATTCACACAGATGTCAATATCCAAGTAGGTAACTCTTATACCACCTAGTTTCTCAATTCTTTTACCTACTCTTTCCTCAAATCCTTTTGTTTCATGCCTCCTCAGCCTCTTACTTCCATCATCACATCTGCACCGTACACCATTAGGAGGACCACTGCCCTCACCCCATAATTTCAGGGCTCCTGCTCTATTATCACAGCTCCCCTGTTGCAGGATGCCTATCACATCAGTTCCTCCCCTATTCACATCATCCAGCTGCATGGAATCCAACCTTTTATTAAACTTGTTTGCTATCAATCAATCCCTTTCTACTTTCCCTTCCCTCCATTACCAGCAAAAATTCCACTGTAATCAATCCTTTGCAAATATCCTCTGTTTCTTTTTCCTGCTCCTCTTTCAGAAATTAAAGGAGCTAACTTTCCTCAGCCAAGTTTTCTTGCCAGATCAAACCTGGACTAGTCTTTTTATAATTGCAGATAGTACATGTTTCAGAATAGTTGTTGACTATGTCACTTTGGAATAAATTTTTAACCTGTATGAGCTTCAGGGCCTTGTACTGAAAAAGTGGGAATCATGCTATTTTTTGATGTTTCTATAAAAATTAAAGTGGTTAAATAGGAAATAAATGAAATGCTAATGTACACATTAATTTCTTATATACAACAAAAAAATGCCAATTAAGGGCATCAGATTGTTAGATATTTGGGTTTGTGTGACTGTGTTTCTGGATATTGTTTTGCTTTTGGCTTTGTTTGGTTTCTCGTTCCTTTTCTTTTGCCCTGGAATACAAAGGCTTGAAAATTATTGCTTGATATGATACTTAATTTTATATGTTACTTTGGCTAGTCTATGCCCAGTAGTTTGCTCAAACAATAGTCCATAGCTGTGAAGGTTTTGTCAGATATGTTTAACATTTACATCAGTACATCCAGCACAGTGGCTCACAACTGTAATCCCAGCACTTTGGGAGGCTGAGACAGGAGGATCACTTGAGCTCAAAAGTTTGAGACCAGTCTGGGCAATATAGTGAGACTCCATCTCTGCAAAAAAAATAAAATAAAATTACCTTTGAATGGTGGTGCATGCCTCTGATCCTAGCTACTTGGGAGGCTGAGGCAGGAAGATCACTTGATCCCAGGAACTTGAGGTTGCAGTGAGCTATGATCGAGCCACTGCACTCCAGCCTGGGTGACAGAGCAAAACCCTGTCTTCCCCCCAAAAAAATAAGTAGACTTTGATTGAAACAAATTATTCTTCATAACGTCAGTGTACCTCATCCAATTAGTTGAAGCAGTTGAAAGCCTTAAAAGAAAAGACTGAGGTTTCCTGAAGAAGAAATTCAGCTTCAAGAAGACCACAACATAGAAAACCTGTCTGAGTTTTCATCCTTCTAGTTTGCTCTGTGAGTTGTGGACTTGCCCGTCCCTGAAATCGCATAAGCCAGTTCCTCAAAATAAATTTCTCTTTCTCTCCCTCTCTGTCTCCACATATCTGTGCATCTCCCTGTTTCTGTCTCTCTCTGTTGCTCTAGAGAACCCTGACTAACACACAGGGGCAAAAAGTATGAGGAGACTGAAAGGCAATGAGAGGCTGTCTTGCCTGGAAAATGGTCCTGGTAGGAGAAATAGAGTACACAGATAGTCTCTGACTTATGATGGTTTGACTCATAATTTTTCAACTTATCCATGGCTAAAAACAATATGCATTCAGTACACTCCTCCAGATATGTTCAGATAAATCCATTGTGAGTTAAAATATCATATGTTGAAATGCTCTTTTGACTTATGGTGTTTTAAACTTGTAGAGGGTTTACCATGACATAACCCCATCATAAATTGAGGAGCACCTCTTCTCCAAAGAAGTTCTGGTGGAGTGGCAGCCTTCTGATATTCCCAGGCTGGTAGAGGGATAGCATACTGTAAGTGAACTCAGCCTTGAAAATATTAGAAAGAAGGAGGAAGGAACTGACAAAGAAGTGAGTGCTAAGATGCATAATTCGGTTAAATAAATAAATAAATAATGTGATAATTTTAAAAAATTATAGTAGTAGGGGTGTCTAGCATTATTTTCAAAAAAATAATTGAAATACTGGGGACTTTATTTGACCATATTTATACATTCTATCATTGTTTAGTCATTCTTTACTTAAGAAAGCACAAAACTTTCCGGAAGTCTAATTAGTTTGAAAATTAAGGATAATGCCATCAGTTTTATTTTGCAATCCATTGTCACAGCTCTTCTGTTTGGTTTCCTATAATAGCTCATTAAAAATTTCATTACATTCCTTGTTCTACTAATTTAGAGTCAAATTTATATATTTATTTTATCTAAGAAAAATTCCATTTCTACTGCAGCAAGAAAAGAATGAAAATTTAATTAAAGTCTCAGAAGTTGTTGGATAACTTTTAGACAGATCATATTATACTGTTTCAAGCAATAACAAGGCAAATGGTCTGGGTTCAGAGTTTAGGGAACTGTGAACACAATGAATAGCATATGCAAAAAACAAAGTCATTTTTCTCAGAGGGAAAGTTGCTCAATATTTAAAATGAAGAAACCCTCTCAATTGTTATGGAATTAAGATTTTTTTTTTTTTACTGAGCAGCAGATACAATAAGATTAAGAAATAAAATTCTTTTTTCAAGAAATGGCAAAACAAAATGTTAAAATATTAACTACATATAAATTCTGCATAACTTCTAGATATTTTTACATGGCATTATATTATAGCTGAACATTTATATTGAAATCTATTCTCTCAAACCTCATTAACAACAATTGCTTCTCTGCTTACTTTATAGAAGTGTTGTGAGGATATAACAAGATTATAGATGTGAAATCATTATGTAAGTTGTGAAAGTTGGATGATGGCAGTAAAATAAAAAGAGGGAAAAGAAAATATTGACAGATAAATGCATCCCAATAAACATTTTGAAGAAAACAGAAGTAAATTTACAGGATAAAATTGGCATAATGCTCTTGAACACATCAAATGTGGAACAGAGTATATACGAAACGTATTACTCATATCCCTTGCTGAAGAGTCTATATTAGTACAAACATGCTAGGGGGCATGTGATAGCAATTAGGCTTGTATTAAGACCCAGTGATTACATTGCTTACTACATACCTAGGAATACAGTAACACCTCTGCAGAAGGGGTCATACACAAACATGTTCATTTTGGTACTGTTGGTAAATATGTTAAAAATAGAAACAATTTACCCAGAAGCTGTATATTACTCCACCTATAGGCTAAGCATATCGCACATGGATTTTTACTAACACAGCATAAAATAAAGACACACCTAGAGCCAATCCCTTTCCTTTCTCTTTACCAAATTACAACCACCCAATTGAAGAAGATAAATTAAGCATACCCACTTACTAAGACAAACAAAATTTGAATTAGGATCCTTCAGATAAAGCAAAAATCTCTTAGAGCCTTTAACTAAAAACATGAAAAACATGCAAATGCATGTTTTAAGACTAAGCTTTCAATGTTAAATGCAATACCAACTAATTGCTTATTCAAAATATCAAAATACAAAACTGCTTGAAAACAAAACATAAAAACAAGTCTATCAATAAAGAAATAGCTAAATTAACTGTGGCATATCAAAAGTAAGGGATAAAGCATTTAAAATGATGAAGTTCAAATGCCATTATGTGCTCTCAGCCCCAGCGCACCCAGTCTGCAGGAGGGTCAGCTACACTGCAGCCACCTTCCCATTACCCTTACCAGGCCAGGAAGGGAGCAGGAAGTGTGGGCAATCTCAAACACACTGTGACTGGGTGCTGTTCACCCTCCAATCCCCCCACACTGGCTGCATCCCAGGCATCTGAGCAGATCAGGTGCCCCCTGGCCCTCAGCATCTGTGGCTGCCATCTCACTCTCAACAGCACTGCTGCTTCCACCTGAGTAGCACTGCAGCAGCTGCCACAGCTGGACCTGGCAGAGGGAGAGCCCCAGCCACTGCAACTCCCTGGCCGGGCATTGAGTGTCTACCCAGTCCCACCAGCCACTGGTGGCCCAGTCACTGCAGCACAGTGAGGCACCCAGCCACCAACCACAATCCCACAACCTACCCAGGTGCTGGCCAAGGCCCCCTGATCTGTCCATGCCACTGTAAGGTCCCTCATCCCACACAGACACTAGCCAAGTTTCCATGACCTGACCTCTGGTTGAGGTCCCACAAAGTGCCCAGGTACCTGCCAAGTTCCCACAATCTGACTCATGTCTGGCTGCGGTCCTGCAAGCCACCCAGGCACCCAACAATGTCCTGTGACCCAAGCTGGCCCTTGATAAGGTCCCAGGACCCACCCAATCATTGGCCAAATTCCCATGACATACCCAGGTGCTCACCACAATCACCCAACATGCCCAGGAACCAGCTAATATCATGCCACCTGCTTCTGTTGAGAGGGATTTGCCCAGCCCCCTGCCTGAGTGTCCAGCAGTGGCCTGGGGACAAACTCACCACTCTGAATGAATATACCCCAGTACTGGCTCAGAGTGTGACAGCAACAGGGGAATGGGACAATGCAGAACAGCTACATTACAGACTCTCATTGCAACTGCCTTTTTCCTACTGGGTCAGTCCTCTGGACTAGGACACAAAAGCACTATCAAGGGACCCTCCTCCTTCTCACTAAATAGGAGAGTTCCCAGCAAAAGAGAGTAGGTGCACAACAGATCTATCAGCACTGAAAGAAGAGAAGATGTTTCAGATGAAAAGAAACCAGCGAAAGAACTCTGGCAACGTGAAGAAACAAGCTAGGTCAGCACACCCAAAGGATCACAATAGACCCATAGCAACAAAGCTCAACCAAAAGTAATTGTCAAAATGTCAGAAATGGAATTCAGAATATGGACATCAAATAAGATGAATGGGATTGAAGAGAAAGTTGAAAACCAACACAAAGAAGCTAAAAAAAAATTCAGGACACGAATGAAAAATATGAATAATCCGCTAAAGAGATAAGAACATGAGAAAGGCTATAACAGAACTTAAAGAAATCAAATGGCCATTTAGGAAAGTACAAAATACAGCAGAAAGTTTCACAACAGGCTAAATCAAACAGAAGAAAGAATCTCAGAGCTTGAAGATGAGGCTTTCAAACTAAACCAGTCAGTAAAAGACACAGAAAAAAGAATAAAGAAGAATGAGCAATCACTCAGAGAAACATGGCACTATGTGAAATGAGCCAATATATGAATTATAGGTGTCCCTGAGGGAGAAGAAGAAAAACAAAAAGCATGGAAAATCCATTTGAGGGAATTACTGAGGAGAACTTCCGTGTTATCACTAGAGTTTCAGACAACCAGATAGCAGATGGTTGTTGAACACCAGGAAGATTCATAGCAAATAGGACACCTCCAAGACACATAGTCATTAACCTGGCCAAAGTTAAAATTAAGGAAAAAATTCTACAAGCTCCAAGATGAAAGCAACAACTAACCTACAAAGGAAAACCCATCAGACTAACAGCAGACTTCTCAGTGAACACCTTACAAGCCAGAAGGAATTGGGGCCCATTTCTAGTCTTCTTAAACAGAATAATTGCCAGCCTAGAATTTTGTATCCTGAAAAACTAAGTTTCATAAATTATGGAGAAATAAATACTTTTCTAGGCAAGCAAACACTAAGGAAATTTGCCACTACTAGACCTGCTATACAGGAAATGTTCAAAACTGCATTATACATGGAACAGCACAATAAATACCCACCAGTGTGAAAACACCAAAAGGTAAAGCTCACAGCTCTTATAAAACAATAGCACAAGAGGGCAAAAAATAAGGTATCATCCAACATGATGAACAGAAAGGCATCCCACATATCAATACTAACACTCAACATGAATGGTCTGAATGCCCCACTTAAAAGACATAGACTGGCTGAATGGATAAAAAATCACAACCCAAGTATTTCTTGTCTCCTAGAAACACATCAAAGCCATAAGTGGCACAGACTCAAGGTAAAGGGATGGAAAAAAATTATTCTAAGCAAATGTAAACCAAAAATGAGCAGGTATAGCCATTCTCATATCAGATAAAACAGACTTTAAATCAACAATGATAAAAAAAGATAAAGATGGTCACTATAGAATGGTAAAGGGAGCCATTCAACAAGAAGACTTAATCCTAAATATATGTGTGTGTGTGTGTGTGTGTGTGTATACACATTTCCCCTCTTGTGCTATTGTTTTATAAGAGCTGTGAGCTTTACCTTTTGGTGTTTTTACACTGGTGGGAATATATATACACACACACACACCCTAACAAAGGAGCTCCAAGATTCATAAAGCAAATTCTACTAGATGAAAGCAAAGAAATAAACAGTAACATCTTAACTGCTCAGGACTTCAATGCTTCACTGACAGAACTGGGCACATCATTGATCAGAAATTGAATAAAGAAATAATGTATTAAATGGGATTGTAGAACAAATGGCCCAATAGACTTTTACAGAACATTCTACCCAAAAACTACTGAATATACATTCTTCTAATCAACACATGGGACATTTTCCAAGATTGATCATATCTTTGGCCACAAAACACATCTCAGTAAATTCAAAAAAGTCAAAATCATACCATTTATCTTCTCCCCCCATAGTGGCATAAAATTAGAAATCAGTTTCAAGCAAAACATTCAAATCTATGCAAAATCATGGAAATTAAACAATCTTCTGCTGAATGATCCTTGGATCTATGATGAAATTAAGATGAAAATCAAAAGATTCCTTGAATTGAATGACAAAGGGGACACAAGCTTTCAAAATCTATGGGATACAGAAAAAGCTGTCCTAAGGGGAAAGTTCATAGCCTTAACTGCCTTCATCAAAATGAGAGAAAGACTACAAATTAACATCCTAACATCATATCTCAAGGAACTAGAAAAAAAAGAACAAACTAAACCCAAAGCCAGCAGAAGAAAAGAAATAACAAAGCTCAGAGCAGAGGTAAATGAAATGGAAACCCAAAAATAATGCAAAGGATCAAGGAAACAAAAAAATGATTCTTTAAAGACATGAACAAAATAGATGGACCACTAGGCAGATTAACCAGAAGTAGAAGAGGAAGGACTCAAATAAGCTCAATAAGAAATGAAAAAGGAGACATTACAATGATACTGCAGAAATACAAATACTATCTGTGAATACTATGAAAAGCTCTATGCAAACAAACTAGAAAACCTAGAGGAAATGGATAAGTTCCTGGAAACAACCAACCTCCCAAGCCTGACTAAGAAAGAACTAGAAATCCTGAACAGACCAATAACAAATAAAAGCCCCAGATGAAACAGATTCACAGCCAAATTCTGTCAGACCTACAAAGAAGAACTGGTACCTATCCTACAGAAATTATTCCATAACATATAGAAAGAGAGAATCCTTCCTAACTCATTCTACAATGCCCGTATCACCTTGATACTATAGCTGGAAAGGACACAACAAGAAGAGAAAACTACAGACTAATTTCCTTTATGAACATAGATGCAAAAAACTTCAACAAAATTCTAGCAAACCAAATTCAACAATACATTGAAAAGATAATTCACCATGATCAAATGGGATTCAACCCAGGGATGTAAGGATGACTCAACATACACAAATCAATAAATGTGACTCACCGCATAAACAGGAGCAAAAACAAAGACCATCAGATCTTCTCAATAGATGCAGAAAAAGCATTCGATAAAATCCAACATGCTATTAAGACAAAAACCCTCAACAAACTAGTCATAGAAGGAAGATACCTCAAAATTATAAAAACCCAAATGACAAACCCACAGCCAATATCACTGAATGGCAAAGTGTTGAAAGCATTCCCCCTAAGAACTGAAACAAGACAAGCGTGCCAACTGTCACTGCTTCTATTCAACGTAGTATTGGAAGTCCTAGCCAGGGTAATCAGGCAAGAGAAGGAAATAAAGGACATTGAAATTGGGAAGGAGGTAGTCAAATTATCTCTGGCTGCTGATGATATGATCTTGTATCTAGAAAACCCTAAAGACTCCACCAAAAGACTCCTAGGATAGATAAACAAATCCAACAAAATGTCAGGTTACAAAACCAATATACACAAGTCAATAGCATGTCTATATGCTAATATCAGTCAAGCTGAGAATCAAATCAAGGACACAATACCATTTGCAATGGCTACAAAGAAAATAAAATACCTAGGAATATACTTAACAAAGGTGGTAAGAGATCTCTACAAGGAGAACTACAAAACACTGATGAAAGAAATCAGAGATGACACAAACAAATAGAAAAACATCCCCTCATGGATTGGCAGAATCAACATCATAAAAATATACATGCTGCCCAAAATGACTTACACATTCAATGCAATCCCCATCAAAATACCAACATTTCACAGATCTAGAAAAATAAATACTAAGCTTTATATGGGGCAAAAAAAGTGCCTGGATAGCCAAAGCAATGTTAAACAAAAATAACAAATCTGGAGGCATCACATTACCTGACTTCAAATTATACCACAAAGCGATAGTAACCAAAACAGCATGATACTGGTATAAAAGTAGAGACATAGAACAATGGAACAGAATAAAGAACCCAGAAATAAAACCATACAGCTATAACCAACTGATCTTTGACAAAGTAAACAACAATATACATTGGGGAAAGGAAACCCTATTCCATAAATGGTGCTGGGAAAATTTGATAGCCACATGTAGAAGAATGAAACAGGACCCTTATCTCTCACCATGTACACAAATTAGTTCAAGATGGATAAAATACTTAAATTTAAGGCACGAAACCATAAAAATTATAGAAGAAAACATAGGAAAAACTCTTCTGGACATTGGCCTAGGCAAAGAATTTATGACTAAAACCCCAAAGGCAAATACAGAAACTACAAAAGTAAATAAATGAAACTTAAATAAATTTAAAAACTCTGCACAGCAAATGAAATAATCAACAAAGTGAATAGGTAACTTACAGAATGGGAGAAAATATTCGCAAACTATACATCCAACAAAGGACTAATCTAGAATCTACAAAGAACTCAAACAAATCATCAAGAAAAAAACAAACAACCCTATCAAAATGTGGAAAAAAGACACGAACAGAAGTTTTTCAAAAGAAAATAGAACAATGGCCAACAAACATATGAAAAAAATGCTGAACATCACTAATCATCAGGGAAATGCAAATTAAAACAACAGTGAGATATGGTACATATAATTCATGTAAAAATTATAAGAATAAAACCATGTACATTCTACGTGTATGTATATATGTATGAAACAAAACCATGTACTTTCCATGTTTGTGTATGTGTGTGTATTCACATGTCTGCAATAATTATGTACAATGATAATACTAATGATTATCTCTAGGATTAGGGACTGCATTTTTTACATGCATCTCTGTGTCTTTGAAGGAGATCAATGTTAAGGCTACTATAGCAGGTGGGGTTCTTTGGAAGTAGACACCAAGGCAGCATTTCAGGCCCAAAAGTGTGTAGGGAGCCTCACCGACCCAGCGAGGAACCCTGCAGTGAAGTCTGTGATTCCAAATATTCTTCCATCAGGCCAAATGGCCAGAGCCTTTATACAGTCACTGAATGCAGGATGCCCTGGGGAGTGTGTGCCCTCAGCCAAAGCAGCTCTTAGAGAATTAGTTTCCTCCTTAATATTGGTATTTTTAAATGGAGAATATTTTCATTTGGTTTAAGCAGTAATTAAATATACAATTTTCAAAATCAATATATGCAGAATGATAAATATATATGTATGAAGAAGTCATATGCATGTGACCATCATATGTATACATAGTATAAACCACTGTGATAATGACAGCTTCTCTCTAGGTTGGGAGACTACGACTGACCCAAATTATTTTTTCTTTGTGCATTTTAGTACTTTATTTTTTATATTTTTCCTTTTATTTCAGAATATTATGGGGGCACAACACTTTGGTTATATATATTGCCCATGTACAGCCCATGTCAGAGCTACAATCGTGGGCATCTCCCAAACTGTGTGCCCCGCACCCATTCAGTGAGAGTTTTCCCATCCCCTCCACCCCCCTCCCACCTGCCCGCCCCCTGATGAATATTATTGCCCTGTGTGATGTTAAGTGTTGATCAGTTAGTACCAATTTGATGGTGAGTACCAGTGGTGCTTGTTTTTCCATTCTTGTGATACTTCGCTTCAATGAATGGGTTCTAGCTCCAACCAGGATAATACCAGATGTGTTAATTCACTATTGTTCCTTATTGCTGAATAATACTCCATGGTATACATATACCACATTTTATTAATCCACTCGTGTATTGACGGGCAGCTGGGTCATTTCCACATCTTTGCAATTGTGAATTGTGCTGCTAAAAACATTCGCGTGCAGATGTCTTTATTACAGAATGTCTTTTTTTCCTTTGGGTAAATACTCAGTAGTGGGATTGCTGGATCAAATAGTAGTTCTACTTTTAATTCTTTGAGGTATCTCCATATGACTTTCCATAGAGGTTGTACTAATTTGCAGTCCCACCAGCAGTGTATAAGTGTTCCTATCAGTCCACATCCCCGCAAATATTTGTTGTTTTGGGACTTTTTGATATGAGCCAATCTCACTGGAGTTAAGTGATATGTCATTGTGGTTTTGATTTGCATTTCCCTGATGTACTTTAAAAATTATTTTCAACATATATGCATTGATATTGTTATCAGAAAAAAAGTATCTTTGCTTTCCTGTCTGCTTATTTCTAAATATCTGGACCTAGTGAGCAGCAATCCGAGAGGAAATAAAGTGATGGAGTGTGGAGGTTCCAGCACAGAGGGAGGCCTGACCATGTTCAGTCTGTCGAGGCTTGGGCAGGCAAGTGGTCACAAAAAGGCAGGTGTGACAGCCACCAAACCACAGAATGGTGCTTAAGGATAGGACTCCAATATTGGAAGGGAAAACTTGCCTAGTTGGAGCCAGAGTAGTCTCAGTCCTATGGTCACTGTGATAAAGTGGACAAATAATTTGATCCTGGAAGCAAGGCAGAAGGAAAAACTGGCTGCTCCCCTTCCTTAGGAGAATCCAATGCTTTATTACCATTGCCCTTTCATCCTTCCCTTTGTGCTGCCCCAGAGGATAAACATGGTTAAGTTAAAGATAAGATGGACTCCAGCAACACAAATTAAAGGATAGCATTTCTATAGGGAGGAGAAACAGTATTTTTTTATATCTTGGGGAGCCAAGTTTGTATTGACCTTGTCTTTGAATAGCTTAGTTCACTTTTTCCCTTTGATCTAGAACTTCAAAACCATAGTAACTAAAATTTGTGCATATCAGTGCTGTGCAAAGTGAGGACTGTCTGTACCATGTTCATGAACTGCAAACTCAATATTTTTAAGATATGTTTTCACAGAATTGATTCATAGACTCAATGAAATTCCTATCAAAAGTAAATCATTCTCTTTTGAATAAATAGGCAAGTTAATTCTCACATTTATATGGAAATTTAAAAGGCTGATAATATCCAAAACAAACTTGAAAAAGAAGAAAAATTTTGGAGGACATTCACTTCCTGATTTGAACACTTGCTATAAGCCACAGGATTCAAGACAGTGTGGTATCTATCTATCATCTTAAGGATAACTAGTCAATCAGTGGAGCAGCATAGAGAGTTGTGATCAACTCATTCTTATGCAATTAACTGACTTTGACCAAGATAGCAAGTTATTTTGACGGGAAAAAGAAAAGCTATTTTAAAAAGGCTTGTTCCTAGAACAAGAGGGTGTCTGCATGGAAAAAATCACAACCACCATCAAACTCTCAAAACTAGCTCACTTGATGCAAAAAAAATAATAATGCAAAATGGATCATTGGCCTGATCTAAACCCTAAGTCAAAACATTTCTAGGAGAAAATATAGAAGAATATCTTCATGGCATTGGGGATGGCAAAGATTTTGGGGAGCAGATCACAAAAAGCAGTAAACATAAAAGACAATGATATATTGCACTTCATCAAAATAACAAAAAAATTCTCTTTGAAAGAAAATTTTTAAAAGGAATAGACAAGCCACAGACTTGAAAAATATGCAGAACAGATATATCTGACAAAACACAGGCATCCAGGAAATATAAAATCTCCTTCAAATAATCAATTAAAACACAAACAAGTATGAGAAAGAATCTGTTTCCCATTTTTGATACTTGACTGATGACAGTATCAAAACCCACCACCTCTTATTTCTCTGTTGCTGCCTTGCCCCAATCTTACAAAGCTGATGAGAAAGCCCAGGTAATTCCTTTCTTGGCACTCACAAGTAGTTCAAGCTATGCAAGGAATCCTCCACTCCAGCTCCACCCGCTGACCACCACGAAATCCCTAACCCAGCCTTCTTACCTTGCACTCTTCAGCAATTTTGGATCCCCCTCTGCCCTTCCTAGAAAGCCTCATTATGTCATTAATATGTTCACACACTCATGTATGTTATCATCGGTCTCAAAATCCAAACCATATTTGATGCATGGGGGCCCATCTTTTCCCTATAGTGTGACTACAACAATCTAATGAAACAATTGACAGAATGTTTGAAACAGGCATTTCACAAAAGAATGGCCAATAAACACGTCTAACTTGACTCTGCAGGGAAATGTGAATTGAAAACCACAATAAGATAGCCCTCTATTTCCACATGAATGGCTAAAATTAGTTAAAAAAAAAAAAAAGAAAAAGAAAAGACCAACAACAGCAAATGTTCAGAGGCGAGTAGTACAACCAGAACACTTATACATTGCTGGTAGGAATTAAAATGTTATACTTTGGAAATCTGTTGGGCAATTTCTTATAAAGTTCTTTATACATCTGTCCTATGACCCACAAATTTCACAATTAGGTATTTACACAAGAGAATGTAAAACATAACATCACAAATATATTCGCACTAGAATATTTTATGGCTGCCTTGTTCATAACAGCCCCAAATTAGAAACAACCCAATTGTTCATCTATAGGAGAATACATAAACAAATTGTTGTATATTCATGCAATTAAAAGCTATTCATCAATAAATATGAACTGTCGAAACATGCAACAGCAGAAATGAATCTCAAAAACAGTATGTTAAGTAAACAAATTAAGACAAAAATGAGTGTGAAAGTCTGCTGCTCAGCTTAGCTGCCACAGAAAACAGGGCAACCCCAGCTACTGCCCTTCTGAGTCCATACCACAACTGCACCTAGGCAACAAAGGCTTCTGTGGACTGTTCCTAGCCATGACTAATGCTGGCCCAATCCTGCAAGACACAGGTCTCCTCTAATGAATCACTTTGCCTTGCGGACACTTCATGTGCTCAGTTGAATTTTCCTTGGAATTCTTGCAACTGTGCTGTAGTAGGAGGTTCTTTCTACCCAATCTTTCTTTGTTTCTCTTCCCCTTCACAAGTGTCAGACCTGCATTACAGTCTGAAGGCTTTCCATATCTTCTCTGCATCATTCTCAACAAATCCTCTGCCACTTGTTGGAGTGTTTATTACCAAAAAAAAAAAAAAAAAATGAAAGTGTTGGAAAGGATGTGGAGAAAAGGGAATGTTTGCACACTGTTGGTGGGAACGTAAATTGGTAGAGCCATTATGGAAAACAATATGGAGTTTCCAGAAAAAATTAAAAATAGAACTACCATATGATCCAGCAATCCTACTACTGGCTATATATCCAAAGGAAATAAAATCAGTATATCAAAGGGGTATTTTCACTCTCATGTTCGTAGTAGCATTATTCACAATAGTCAAGATATATAATCAACCTACATGCCCATCAACAGACGAATGAATAAAGGAAATACAGTGCATATACCAATGGAACACTGGTTAGCTTTAAAAAGGAAGGAAGTTCCGTCATTTATGACAGCACGGATGAACCTGGAGGACATTTTGTTAAGTGAAGTAAGTCAGGCACATAAAGACAAACACCAACAATTTCACTTACATGTTGATTCTAAAAAGGTTGACCTCATAGAAGCAGAGAGTAGAACAGGGGTTACCAGGGGCTGGGGAGGAGGGAAGTTGGGGAAAATAAATAATTGTACGTGTCTAATCCTTTCTTGGAGTCTGCTTCTCAGAGAACCTGAACTAACACAAGTGCATACTGTAAAACTCTGTGTATATAAAGTTCTAAAGCTTTCATAATTAATTTATGATGATATAAAATAAAACACAGTTTATGGTGGTGGATCATAATTGACTGGAAAGAGTAATGAGTGGATTTTGGGGGGTGATGGAAGCATTCTGTATCTTCTATTGAGTAGTGATTGCATGGGTTTATACAATTGTTAAAATTCCTTGAACTGAACACAGAAAGAGAGAGAGGGAGAGAGGTAGAAAAGGAAGAAAAGAAGAAAAATCAAACAAATGAGTAAAAGCACATCTGTCATAAAAATTTAAAAGAAATAATAAAACTGCCTTTATTGGTATATGACAAAATCACAGCCATAGAAAATCCTCAAGACTCCCTCCACTTCAAAAAGAAAAATAAGAAGAGATTAGTAAATTCAAAATTATAGGAAATAAGATCTATGTGCAAAAATAAATTTTATTTCAACGTATACTAACTGTGAGGAGTGTGGTTAAATGATAACCTATAGCTGTTGGCTCCTTAAGGCCATCACAGATGTTGTGACATTATAATTGGGATGACCCAGGTCAGTGACTGAACAAGACTGTGATACAAGGGCCTAACACATTTCTATCCAATGTCAGTCTACTCTAACAAGCAATCTTTTCTCCAAACATCCCAGTTGTACTGGCAAAAACTTTGTAGTAGTAGCCAAGGTAACTTGACCTACAGAGAATTGTGAAAATGGTTAATATAACAAGACATCTCTAGCATAAAAAAAATGGGCAGCCATTAGGGTACTGCCGGAGAATAGATAGATGATACATAAAAAGAGAGGGAGAAAGAGAGACAGACATTTTTAAAAGAAAGCAAGAATAGATGATAAGGTGGCTGAGGACATTTGCCACAATAAAAACTCATTAATCATTATCAAATTCCTTGACCTGTAAATTTTTGATTAAAGAAGTGGCCACTTCTCTAAAAGGTAGAACTCTAAAATACCACAGCAAGTATATACTATAATAATTCTGTCAGTTACTGCCCAGAGGAACTATGGCCATTTACTCAGATGATTATATTAATACTTTGGATAAAAGGGAATAGCCAGATATTTCAAATACTATTAAATAGAATGTCTGAATGGACATTGATACCCAGACCAAGAGCATCATCATGACCACTGTAGAGTTTACAGATTAGGGGGCCCTAGTAGTAAGTGGAGTCTTCACTAAATTTGGCTTATATCGGTCCACTGGATCCATAGACCCATTGTACATATCCCAAGTACTTGAATGTATAATTGCTATTGGCATATCTGGCATTGGGTAGTTAGCCTATTGGGTAAGAGCTGTTATAGTGAGCCTTTGGAACTCCTCCCCTCCCTGGTCAAAATATTATCATATCTCACATTCTGAGTGGTCAGGGAGAGTCAGAGTGGCAAAGATAAAGGCCACCACAACACATCTAAAGAACACAAGATGAGGTGATCACAAATCTCCAAATAATTTTCCATCCTGGCTCCTGTAGCAACCAGATGTGTCCCAGAGAATAACTATAGATTACAATAAACTCAACCTATAGTAGGCTCACTTGTAGCTGTCATGTTGTCAGAATTATTGGTCCATGGATATGTGGTACTTGGCTATTGATTTAGTGAATGCATTCTTTTCAATTCAAGTGAAAAAATAGGATTAGAAACAAGTCATACTCACATGAAACAAACAACAGTATGCTTTCACAGTTTTGCCTTAGGGCTATGTTAACATTCTTGTTCTATTTCATTATAGAATATAAAGAGATCTAGACCATTTGACATGCTACAGAATGTCACATTGATTCATTATATCAATAACCTCATCCTGAATGAGCAAGAGAGGTGACAACCATGATCACCTTGTAAACAAGAGGCCTTGGAAACATCTTCTCTGGAGGATGGGAGATATACCCTATGAAGTTTTAAAGACTTGCCACTTCAGTGAAATTTTGAAGGGTCTGGTGATTAAGGATGTTTCAGAACATCCTCTTTAATGTAAAGGTCAAATTACTATTACCTGAATCATATACCACAAGAAAGGAAGTGCAACCTGGTCAGGATCTGGAGAAATATTGCTTCATTCCATACACCAGGTGACATGAATGGCTGCCAGATCTAAGTGGGGCCTACAGCAGGAAATGGCTCTGCAGCAGGTTCACACTATGATACAAGCAGCCCTGCAGCATGGACCACAAAATGCAGAAGACCTAGAATTTTGGAAGTTTCAGTGGTGATAAGAGATAGTGTGGAATTTATGGGAAGCCTCTGTGGAAGAATTACAGTGGAGACCTCTGTGTTTCCAAAGCAAAGCCATGCTATATGCTATGAAAAATGGCACACTTTTTGATAAACAGAACTTGGAATGCTACTGGGTCCTGATAGAGATGAAAGGTTGATAGTATAATACTAAGTGATAATGCATTCAGAACTGAATATTGTCCTAACAGACCCACTAAGTCAAAAAACTGTGTGTGCCCAGCAGCCATCAATAATAGGATGGGTATTGTGCATACAGAACTGAGTCCAAGCATGGCTGGAGGACACAAGCAAGCTGCATACTCCAGTTCCCTATTACTCAACTTGGTTGTACTAGCAGCCCTCCCCCCACTCACAACTGTAACTGCATGGGGTTACTGTATGAGAGCTGATAAAGAAAAAAAATCCAAGATTCACTTATGCAAGGGTCAGTTCATTAAGTAAATATCTGAAATAGACAGTGATGCATTATAGCCATGTTTGGGCTTGGACTTTAAAACCAGTAGAAAGGAGACACAGCAAGAGTACCATTTAACTAGAAGCTACAGCTTCCAATGGGCACTTTTGATTCCTTGCATCCAGGATCCAATAGTCAAGAAGAGGGGTCACCATCTGTAAACGGACACATGCAGAAAGCCTGGCCTGAGATGAGCATGATGACCAAGGGCTTAGTCACTTCTAGGAATGAGGGTTTGGCTCACATCACCAAGTAACCACTGAGATCAGTAAAGATGAGAGATTAGGCAAGGGGCAGTTATAATGGCAGTGGAAGAGGAAGTTAATGAATATCAACTGTAGCCCAAAATCAACTGCAGAAACTACACAGGGCTGTACTGCATCTCACTAACCTTCAAATTCTGAGAGGCTCTTGGGACACAGGATGAGCTTCTCCCCAAATGTGGTGGAGTGGATCCACGTGGCACCAGGACTAGGCTGTGACAGACTTAGCATGCACTGCTCAGATCACCCTTCAAGATTACACTCTGCTCAGGGTGGTCCCAGGCAACAAGAGCAAGACTGAGTACCCATGTCTACTCCACATGGGGGATCCTCTAAGTGGCAATCTCTGCATCAGATCAGCATTTCAGTTTGATGGCTCTTTTGCCTAATCTTGCTTCTATCCTTTTTCTTTAATACATATTACTCCCTAGTAATCAATTTTGCAACCCTAATTCCATTTTGTTCTGTCCTCCACAGAAGTCTCAATGGACACAGATAATATCTGTGCAGGTATGGATTTCTTAGAATGCAAGGCACAAACATCTATCTATTTATCTATCTATCTAATCTACCTATCTATCCAATACTTTAGACAATTAAAAATAAAAATTATTGCTCATAAAACAACTTTGTGGAAAAATGAAAAGATAACAGAAAGGCTGGGAGAATTTATTCAAAATACCTATATTTCATAAAGAACTTGTGTCCAAAATATATAAAGAATTCCTACAGATCAATAGTAACAATTCAAATATCCCATTTAAAAAATGGTAAACATGAAACTTTACAAACTTCACATAAGAAGATATATAAAAGTTAATAAGCACATGAAAATTGACTTAACATTTGTAGTCTTCAGGAAATTGCAATTCAAAACTGCAATGAGGTATCACTATACACTCATTGGAATAGTTAAAATTAAAAAGCCAGAAACACCAAATATAAGTATGTGTACTAACTAGAACTCTTATACATTGCTGATAGGTGTAAAAATCTATAGCTGGTTTGGCAGATTTTTATAACATGATTTATATCTAGCTTATGATCCAGTAATTTTACTTCAAAATATTTACTTCCATCTTCCCCCCAAATGCAAAAATATATCCTAGATAAGTCTTGAAGAAGAATGTTCATGGAGGCATTATTGAAAAATAGCCCAAATTTTAAACCACCCAAATATCCATCAACAGAATATATAAACAAATAATGGTATGTTCATATAATGATATATTACTTAACAATTATAAAGACTAAACTATTGATAAAAGCAACAAAATAAATGATCTCAAAATATTATGTTAAATAAGAAAGCCAGACACAAAAGAATGTATATTTTATGATTACATTTGTGTAGAATGCAAGAATAGGGTAAATTAATCTCTGGTGATAGAAATCAGTACAATAATTGCCTTGGGACACAGGATTACCTGAAAAGGAACAGGAGGAAACTTTCTAGGATGATAGATATGTTCTTTCTTTTAACTAGCATTGTGGTTACATGGATGTTGACCTTTGTCAATATTCTTCCCAGTGTATGCTTAATATCTGTACATTTTCCTATACGCAAGTTGTACCTCAGTTATTGCCTCCAAACTGACTATCAAAGCAGAAGCTAGAAAATCGCACGTGCTAAATAAAATTAAATTAATAGAAGGAAAAAATGAGGGGAAAGAAAGGAACAGTAAAGATTTAAGATAGAGGAGAAAGAAATGAAAGCCAAGAGGTTTGATAGAAGGTGGAGGGAAATACGCAGAAAGGATGACATTATGATAAACTGGAAGAGGATATTGGAAAAGAGAAAAGAAGAAAAAGTCAAGCTAAGATGACAAAGGATAAATGAAAGTTTCCATACAAAGGTTTGAAAAAGTGATGGTTTTATTTACTCTCAAGAGAGAACCATGAATGCTCGGAGAAAATTAATGCCCTGCCAAGTGACCATTTTATCGCATCTATTGATTGCAGCGTGTATATTATTCTTTCCCCCTGGGACTTCTAAAAACTTGTTTCCCTTCTATTTCTTACATAATCTGAGTCCTAAAGCACAAACACAAATGCATTACAGTGTAATATAAACCACGTTTCTGTGCAGACTCCCAATACAGATAGAACTTTTTTTCCCCCAGCCTTTAACACTTGTACGGATCTTAAATCTATTAAATAGAGGCAAGCAGCACCTTAAGTAGAAATGTGAAATAAAAAGGCACTGTTGTTTATAGGGAATTTATTCTGCAAACCTAAAATTACATTAGGCAATTTACATGAGCTAACTCAGTTAATCCCCTTGATGTTCGTAGAAGCTTCTTGATAGGAAAACCCTCTCTATTGAACATGCAGTGGTGCTTGGAACCAATTTCTACTGGCTCACAAGAGCAGATTATAAAATATGCAGGCATTTTGTGACCTGGTTGATAGTTTGAAATTGGCCATAATGGGAGGGTTCACTCCATAGGAGTCAGCAAACATTACAAATTAAGATTTTTTTTTCTCCAGAGAGCTAGTGTATCAGCACAGCACTGTTTGTGTTTTTATTCTTTGTAACAAATTAATTTTATTAAATTAACACGTGCCATCTCCAATAAATTGTTCTCTTCATGAGAGATACACATTATATTTTACTTCATTTTATATTACACCATATAGCAGTGAAAGCATATGAATGAATAGTACACTTTCCATTCTACTGATGAAGATATTAAATCACATGGTTGTATAACTTATCAAAGATCATACAGCCAGGAAGTAAAAGGGCAATGAGGCAATTTTACTGCAAAACTCTACTCTGCCCATTGACTATACTATCCCTCAAAGAACGTGGTAGTCAACAAATAATTCAAACAAAGAAACAAAAGAATCAAACATATCCTTTGATACAAGAATTTGGAATAAATAACATACTCTCTGAGTAATTTCAGGTCAATCCAGTTGTCATATTAATATTATTTTTTAACATGAAGATATAAAATAATTTTATATACCAATCCACAGTTACAAAAAACTCTCAGTTATATGAAATGATATTGAGATTTTTTTTTTTTTAATAGCATAATGACTAAAACGTTGGGCTGTGGGCTCTGCCTGGATTCAAACCCAGCTATGACCACTTCCTGGATTATTAGCTATCTCACTTTGAAAAAGTTATTCAATTTCTCAAAGCTTCAGTTTCCTCTCCTTGAAATATCTAAACACTAAATTTTAAAATTTCATAAAATACCTAACCCAGAATGGAGTAAGTAAAGTAGTAGAAATATAAAAATAGTAAATACATTTTACTGATGAATGTTTGTTTTAAAGTGATACATAGCCACATAGTTTGAAAGAAAATTAATTTTTATATCCTGAATCAGTGATAAAGTGAATCATCTATGTGGAATTAACTCAAAAGATTGTCATGTGCTAAGGGGGAGATGGATTTAGAATATACTTTGCTTTAATTAGCATGACAACAGTGCTATCAGAAAGGCATTTTTTATAGAAAATGATTTTAAAAGGGGAGAGAAGTTCTGCTTAGAGCTTATGAAAAGGGGGGAGCAGAAGACGGGAATATGCATATGCACTTTTAGTACTTTGGTTTAGGTGAAATTCACTGGAATCAAGCATCCCAGCAAACTGAGAGGTGGGTGGCTGAAATTGTTCATCAGGACAAAATATCCCTTGAGACTATCACTTTGCACTAATTCTGTAGTCAGTAAGTAGCGCTCTGATGATTCACTTGGCTTCCAAGTTATCTCACAGTGGGGAAGCCTAGCTAATGGCTCTCTCTAAAAGGTTAGCATATATTAAAGTTAAAGTTTGTTATATCAGTTTATTTATCAGTCTTTTCTGACTATGAGTCGTTCTTGACTAAATATATACAGCAAATTTGCAATTAGCCAGTTTACAGAACTTCACAGCAGGACAGCAGGTTTGTTGAATGGTTATCCACTCTGAGAGGTGCTGGTTTGGTGAGCCCTTACCCCAGGGACAAGCCAGACTTCCTCCTAGCAATTTGTGTCACCTTTAAACACACAAAGACTTAGAAATGTGAAAGTTTTAGATACATATAGACTATGGTCATCCTTATCTGTTTGGTTTTCCACATCAAAAGTATGAGGAAAATAGGGAAAAGCATATATTACAAATTTACAGTTGAAAAAACAGAAGGCCACAAAAAGGTAAAGAGTTGGTCAAGGAACATAGCTAGTAGGAGTCAAAGCCTTGACCACAAACAAGATCTTTTCTCTCCTGAATAAAAGCTAAGCCCACAGCACATTCTATCTCTACTGATACCAATTAACGAGTAAACAAAATAGTCAATCTTTGATTCCTAATGTGGTTTTCTGAGAAGAGTCCTAGAGGAATAAATGAGTTAATATTCACTTTTCTAACAGAGTGAAAATACTCAGTAAGGGGGGGAAAAACAGCAAGCTCTTCTTAACATATTTTTATTTCACTTTTAAATTGTATCAGATATCTATAAAATACTTAACCATCATTAAATAGTTAACAAATATCCACTTGGTTATTTATAATTTCAAGTGGATGTCTTAGTTAAATTGTATCACTTAATAGAATTGATTGTTGCTAAAGCGAGCCTTCCTAGGACCAGAAAAATGAATAAAAAGGTATTTGTTAAAGCTTATGCTGAAACAACAGTGCATTAAATAACTGTTTTCAGACTAAATTAAATGATGCTGGTGTTTATTTATTGATTTTTTAAATCATACTGGTTATATTCTCTAGTACCTATAAATGCATTTAAACAGAATCATGTAAAAACAGCGCACTAGAATTCCCCAAGTGTGAATTCATTTATTTAACACCAAATGCAATTTTTCATTGACTCCATTTCTTTCACAGTAACTTAAATAATTATAGTGACCAATAGTATTTTTTTAAAACAACTAATTTAAAATCAATTATTTCTATACATTCCCTAAATCTTCCTTTTTTAGCAAAAAAAAATATTTTGGCTAAAACTTTGAATAGTTCCTGAGGAAGTGAATTTTACACCATTCTAAGAGAACTAAATAAGAGGGAGACAATCCTGACAGTACAATTGCAGTGACTAGATTAATGCTGATCATTGCTTGACTAATTTTGACTTGACATTTAGACAGGTGAAGTGCATCCAAATGGGGACTTTGGATGCAGTTGATTGTCATATAAACAAAATGACCTTAAGATAATTACATAATTTTAAAATGTAGAGATATATTTAAGAAATTTTATAATGATCTTTTTGATTAGGTTTTTTATTAAACACGCACACACAGAACTAGATGTAGAATCATAAAACATTAGGATGTTAGCAATTTCAAACTACATGTGATCTTATCACTTTCCTTACTTGTAAAATGGAGATAGAAATGGAAACCCACCTCAGAGCTTCTTAGGAGACTTAAAGGGGACCACAAACATTAAGGAGCCTAGAACTGTGCCTAACACGGTCATTCATTTGTTAATGAACCACACTGCACTATTGTCAGAAGTGTACTAATGAGTAAATCTGATCTCTATTTTCAAAGAGCATGCAATATTGCCATGTTATTCTTCCTTACTTTCACTAAAAACGTTTGTCAACTCTCATGACTCATAGCATGTAAATAAATGCTAATGATTCCCAAATCTATACTTTAGTCTAGACATTGCTTTGGGCTCCAAAACCAATCTCTCTGCCTTTGTATTCCTATACTTCTACATACATATCACATCCATGGACACCAAGCATTACTTATTTGTAAACCTTTAAATAAATTCTTTCATCATCTGTCTTTTCTATCTCTGTCACATGAAAGGGGTGGCACAGTCACATATGAATGGTCATACCAATAACCATTCAGTTTTCAAATAAGATGCTTCAGTTATTCTGAACTCCCCCATATTCTTTAATGTTACTTAAATTGAACACATATACCCTCCAAAATGCCTCAAATCTGTCCTTTTGGCATTACTATTTTTACTGCCATAGTTATAGTCACATCATTTCTTCCCAGGATTATTGACATAACCAGCTAATTTACATTCCCAGTTTTTTCCCACTACAGTCTATTAGACAGGACTCGAATGTACTCCAAGGTAAAATGAATTTACCCATTCATTTAACTGTGAAGTGTGGGAGGAAAGTGTCCCAGGAACGTCTAGGTCCAGAATAATACAACAGGGCTCTGTCTCTGCAGACTTCTTTCAGACAGACAACTGGGATCTCACCACTGGTGTTTCCAATTTCTTATGGTCCCAACCTTGCAGCTGCAGTGACTAGAGAGCTTCATTCTCTTGGTATATAGGAAATAGACACTAATTGCCTCTTTTTTGATGACTGGGTCCAGTGGGCTAGTGCATTATAAATGTCTCAAGCAAAGCCAATTTATCCCTCTGGATAAGGTGAGGGAATGTGTAGTGATCAATAGTTCCATCATAACCAGTTAAGAGAGGAGAAATACTTTCCCTCAAATTAAGGATGCTGAACAAACAAAAATAACTTTTCTATTTTAGAAGTTAACATTATTTTCCTCATGGATAGCTCTAACATGCTACTCTGGTTTATAATACTTCCGTTTCCCTATTTGCCTACGTATTAAAGGGAAAACTCATTTTCATGACACAAAACCTACAAGATCTGATCTCATTTTTCTTTCAAGTTTTTTCTATAGCCATTGCCTTTCTGCTCCTATACTTTACATGCCCCAGATAATGAGTCATTCCTCCAGAAAAATAAAACACATACACATGCACAAACACACACGCACACCATGATAATATGATGCATGTCTCTTCATGATAGCCTTGGTTATTATGTCTCTGCTGATTTCTCTGTCTAGAGTACTTGCCACTTCTTCCTGCCATTTCTGTCACTGTGAAGAACTCCTAATGATTTTTCAGGGTCTAAAGAAAATCTTGTCATTTTTTGTATTAGTTTAAGGAAAGTAATGAATTCCTTCATTAGCCTTTGCATAATCTGTGTGTATACCTTGACTAGAGCACTATTACTAGCACTGTTTGTATAGTTAATATGAAGGCTGATGTAAAAAGGCATAGTCTAAAAACCACTAACATTAATATGAATCATATATCTATTATGTGTGACTTTGGGCAAGTTATTTACCACTTGGAACCTAAATTTCCTTATCTATAAAATTTGATTGATAATAATATTAATAATAATACCTACCTGTCAAGGTGACTTAGTACAATTAAATGGCATATGCTCTTCTTTTGGTTTCTGGCCTTTCTGCTTCCTTGGATTTTATCTGACTTGGGTAGCCATTGTCTTACCGTTTTCTTATCTGGCTCAATCTCTTAGTGCTTCAAAACCCTCAGAGTTTGATTTTAAATATTCTTCTCTCTCTTACATATACTTGCTAACTATAAAAGCTCACTTGATCTCATATTTTTAAAGACCACTATATAATGATGACTTGCAAATTTTTACCACCAACCATTAACTTTTCACTGAGCCCTAGATTTGTGTATCCAAGGGGATTTTTTATATTCATATCAAACTTATCAATTCCCAAACAAAACTCCCATCACTCTTCACATCCAACCCATCTGTAAGTTTTATAGTCTAAATACCCAAATGGATCTCACATTGACAAATTCTCCCTGTCTCTAACACTACCAATTTGTCCAAGCTATCATCATTTTTCACTAAGACTCCCCCAAATCAAATCCTAACTGCTTTTAGTAGTTTCTCACCAGCCTTCCCAGAATCTTTCCCCCTACAAAAGAGTTAGATTGAATTTTATAAAACATAAGGGCCAGGCACTGTGGCTGATGCCTGCAATCCTAGCACTTTGACAGGATCACTTGAGCCCTAAAGTTCGAGACTAGCCTGCCTCTACAAAAACTAGAAAAATTAGCCAGGCATGGTGGCATGCACCTGTGGTCCCAGATACTCATGAGGCTTAGGCAGGAAGATAGTTTGAGCCCAGGAGTTTGAGGTTGCAGTGAACTATGATGACACTACTGTACTCCAGCCCGGGCAACAAAGGGAGACCCCGTCTCAAAAAAAAAACCAATCATAATGATATTTTATCACTCTCTTGTCTAAAACCTTCCAGTAGCCTACCATTATACTTTGAATAGCACCCAATTGTTTGCCATGCATGATCAGCAGCTGTCTAGTTTTCTACCTGTCTGTGCAGCTAAACGCCCAAGCTGAATTCCTTAAGTTTAAAGGAATAGCAGTAAAAGACAGTGTTTGAAAAACAATCTGCCTAATTTTGAATCCCATCTCTGCCACATGCTAATGTGGGTAATTTACTTGATACTTCTCTGCCTCAGTTTTCTCAAGTGTAAAATGGGACTCAAAATAATAGCACATACTGCATAGGGTTATTGGGAGGATTAAATGAGTTAGTATACATTAAATAGCTAGATCATCTCCTGGTATATGATAAAGGCCATACAAATATTTGCTATTATTATTTATCAGCTTGCTAGCTCATTGTCTTCCACACCAGAATGTAAACTCTGGGAAATATGGGATGTTTTCTTGTTTGGTATTATTTTCCCAATATCTAGACATTGGTCTTTCACATAGAAAACATTCAAGAAATATTTGTTGGATATATCAGTAAATGAACCATATGTGCAATTTGCATGAAATGTATTTAGTATATATTCAGTACACTTACTATTTTTTCTTTTAACTTCAATTGTTCTCACCAATATGAAATTATTAGACCAAGAGAGAGAAAGTGGGCTACCTTGAACAGTACATATATTATGATCTACAATCTGTGTTAAGCACATAATATGAATTATGCTGCTTAATTCTTCTAACAGCCATGTGATATAAATTGTATGTCCATTTTTACAGATTAGGAAACTGAAATTCAGTAAGATTACAACATTTTATGAGGTCATAAAATTAGTAAGTGGTACAACAAAGTCTTTAGGACTTTAAAGCTATTTTCCCCTTTTCTCGCCATGCTAAAATTTCAGCTTATTCATGTTTGTATTTCTACGCGGAAGCACGGTGATTACCATAGAGTAGGCTCATAATAAATGTTGATGGAACGAATTGCACATAAGCAACCCTGAACAGATAGATGTCGTTGAAAACAACATGCTAGAATTAAAGTTGCAGAGGTAGTTTTGTATACAAAATAAAATCATTTCATAAGATTGATCATTATTCTTATCCATGCAAGTGCTAAAACTTCTTCTAGGCATTCAGAGATAGACATCAAACATATTTTTGCACCATGGAGATATCATAAGCTCATATCAAAGTTATTCTAATACTGCACTGCCCTGCTTTTATCTTCACAGTCCAATTATTGGAATTATTATTGCAAATTTAGACAATTCCACTTAACTGATCTGGGATTTTATGGGCTTTTTAAAATAATACCAAGACGCCTAAATCTTAGTAGTTGGAATTCATTTTCTTTGGTCAAATGCATTCAATTGCCCAATGTGATTACAGCATTGTCAAAGGTACTTCAATTCTGATATACTTTTCCTCTGATTATACTTATCTTTCCAGATCTTCTACTATGAAGCTTTAAGTAGCAAAGATTTCTTTTTACTTAGTGTAAGAATTTGCCAAAAGAATAATGACGTTGACATGAATTACACAAAACAGACCTTTCATTTTTTTGCTTACAAATTTTTTGAAAATCTTCTTAAAATTCATTCTCTGTAGTGTTTTTTTAATTTCAAAAATCAAAATGTATCCATTTAATAGGCAATGTGACGAATAGTGGAATAACTACTATTTAAATGAGAAAATATCTTAATTGCCTTTTCTGCCAGAAATTTCAGGCAACGTGATGACTATTTTAATGCATGTGCTGTAATTGATGCTATATATGGCATAATTGCACTGTTATAATAAAGGAACTGTTAATATTTCTGTTGATGGAAATTTTCACGCATAGTTGAAAAAAGACAACTAATATCTGAGACCTCAAAATGAAGAGCAAGGTTTATTTAAACATCACAATTGAGCAATGAGGGGCTGAGGGGCAGGAATTTGGGAATAAATGCATTCTTAATTTAGTGGTAAGAGGAAAAGCTTCTCTCAAAGTTTTGCTTTAGAACGTTTTTCAACATTTGGGGTCTCAGAATGTCTCTGGGTCTCAGCTTCCATGTGTGGAAACAATGCCTAATACATTGTAGTGTTTGTGAGGACTTAATGGGGAGTCTTCTCCCTTTTAACTGCATTCTCTGTTTCTGCTCCTTTCCTCTCAACTTTTTTCCCTACACTTCTGCCACAGATATATTTTTTCATGTTTTTAGAATTGTGGTAAAACACATAAATGTTGCCATTTGAACTATTTTTAAGTATACAATCCAGTGTCATTGCCTGCATTCTTGATGTTGTGCAACTTCTGCCACTATCTGTTTCCAAAACTTCTTAAAAACCTAAACAGGACATTCCATACTCTGCTTGATACTATTCAATAAATTGCTAGAACACCTAAAATGCAATCGAGTCTTTTCAGCTTGGCCCTGAATAGCCTCCCGACAGGCTTCTATCAGCCTTATGGAATGGAGGTTTTATTACTCCATTCTGCTGCCTATTACTCACTGGGCTCTGGCAGCACTGGCCCTGGCATCCTACTCCCTGCAGTCTTGGCATTTGCGGTCTGTTTCACCAGCTCTGCATACAACAGCTTCTTCTCAGCCTTCAGATCTGAACCGAACTCTCTGAACTCTCATTTCCTCAGGGGCCCCACCAGTAGATATAATAGAAAACTAAGGTTTAAAAAGGCTAAATAATTTCACCAAATCATCCCCACTTTCAACACAGAACCTTTAGATGAAGGTAAAGAATAAATGTAATCTTCAAAACATCTACATTTTAATTATTTCTGGTCTCAACAAATGATGTGTACCCTTTACCCTTTCCCATCTAAGCTAATCACTGCCCTTCACATGTGCTCTACCTTCCTTATTCTGTAATACTATCTCCTAGAGGAGTCTTCAACATTGATTAGCCCCACTCTGACATTTATTTTTAACTGCCCCCCTTATGTTGGTTCTTTCAATCATATCTCTCTGAGAATGTCTTCTCTCTCAAAGGAGGATCTTCTTCTCCACCATACCTATATCTATGTGTGTTTAACTTCCTTCTGGTGTGGGTCACATTCAGCTATTTGCATTGGTTTATGTACTGTAACAACTCAAACATATTCCCTACCTCAGTTACATCACATCAACACATTTCCACCATACAGCAAGCCAAGGGTTGTAAACTGCTGACCTGCCTCTTCATTCTGGCCCTCTATTGGAGAGAACAATGTTGCTTGTGTATGTTGTTTAATTTGTGCTGTTGTCTTTGCTTTTGGTTTGTCTTGCACTTTTAAATTCAATCACAGTGCCTTTATGGAAGGTTTTCCCTCTGAGTTCACCTCTGGTTGCACCACACTCTTTATCCTTAAGTCTAATTTTTTTGTTTTGTATGTTAGCAGCTTGTCCTCTGAAGCTATTTGAGAAAGTTTCTTGGGGATATTGATCATGTCTAATTCAGTGTTGCCTGCATAGCTCCTCAGGTCTGTTTAGTTATATCTAGGGTTGATATTCAGCTGCTAACTGGCCATAAAAAATGTTAACACATTAAAATACTTCCAAACCAAATGCTAAATAAGCACAGCTCTGACCCTCACCCTCTCAGTGTCCACTTCCAAGGACATCCCAGCCTCGCCCTGAAAACCACTGGACTATCTGGCAATCCAGCAATCAAAGATAATAATATCTGAGCTTGTAGTGGCCTCCAAGACCCTATTTCAACCTATACCTAGCATACCTTCTCATGGGATGGTTGAATCTCCCCACTGCCTTACAGGCTATCAAACACTGTAAATTTCACTGTTATTAGTATTTGTGTAAGATTTTATATCTGTAATGGAGGGTATCTATCTAATGCAAACACAGCACATGCACACAAACACACGTAATTAGTATCAAAATGTTGCCTCAACGTTAGTGCTAGTTGAAAGTCTATGTCTACTCTAGATCTTTTCTTTGCCCTGTCTTGTTTACCTTCACTTCACCTTTTCCTACCCATGTAAATCTCTCTCTCACTAGCACACTTCCACATGCTTTAAAGGTGCTCTTGAAAGCTTCTGAAGTTACAAACATTAGGCAGGGTATAGGCATGTCACATTGCAATGTAAAATATACAGTCCTTCAGCCCCCAGGGTATATGCCATACTACAGTTAGTTTGTGGTGGGCATTGTGCTAGATGTCTCACATAACTTATTTTAAAATCTTGCAGCAGTGCTTCAAGATAAGAAATAAGGTTGGGAAGAATTCAAATCTAGCTCTTCATGATTTTAAAGCCAGTACTTTAATCACTCTGCTGTCTAGTTCTCAAGACAGAAAATTTCCAAGCAGTAAATATGGAATCATTGTCATCATCATCATTCCATATTTATGTACCCTTGGCCTAGAGGCATGAATGTGATCATCCTTTTAAGTATACTCTGGCCCTATTAGTGTGACTTAAAAGATGTGTGTATCATATATAGACATTTCTCTTATATTCCCTACTGACTTTGAGTGAATCAAACCATCTCTTCTACACATGTTCAGGTGTTTGAATCAAGGAGAGTAAAAATTCCATAGATCTGGCAGCCATCAGTAAGTACCCATGGTATTTGTTTTCCACTGAGTTCAAATGTATTTCAGAATACTTCTCAACATTTTTCTCCAGACTGCTGTACCAGAATATCTAAGCTAAAAGGTTGGATGAATACTTTTCCCATATATGCAATAAGATTTTTATTATCTCTTATTTAATTGGTACATAAGACTCTGACTTTCCTTGCATCTTTTTGTCACTGGAAATTGTGTAATTGCTCTTTCACAATTGGTTTCATAGTGCTATAGGATAGCAAGAAAACCATGCAGTTTAAAATTTTGAGATACATGAAGCTAAAAATTGAGTTTAGATCCAGATTCGACTTAGATGTGAAAGTTACCCTGAAGAATATGGTTTTAATCTTTAATCTTTAATCATGAGTACTTTATTTCCATGTAGATAATAGAAAAACACCTGGAAGGCAGATTTCCAAAACAGTGGGGAAATGAGGTTTGAAAATCCACTTTTCCATAAAAGAAATAATATGGAAAGAAATTGTCAAACTTTCTTTTCTGGAAAGAAATTGTCAAACTCAACTTTCTTTAGAAATATGGAAACTAACTAAAAGTGTTAAACAAGCTAGGTGTGTTTTTATTAAGAGATGCATTGAATATGGCTAAGAACAGTAAGTTTTTTTGTGCTATACCTGACCTTAGTCCCATCCTTTTTTTCCTTAACTCTGTGTTAGCCTTGAAAACTAGCAGTCTCACAGCCATGAAACCTATAAAAACCAGCAGACTAGCAACCACTGGAGGGGCAGAATGGTTTTAGAATTCCACAAAAAGCCTCATACCTCAAGAATTATTATGACTTGACCTGTCTGGCAGCTTCAGAGAAAAGGCCTATTTGCAGGGCTTGCTGTTATTTGGCCTGGTACAGATCTTATTTGGTGGGAAGAGCCCTATATTCAGGGTGTTTGTTAAAAACAAATAGTGATAAATTTTTAATATTGCAGCTGCCTTAGGTGGCAATAATAGCTTGGGGAAAAAGAGACCAGTCATAAAACTTAAAAGGAAGGTCTGTTGAATAGCATATGTACAGGAGGCTTTGAATGGTCCCATCATATTTTTGAAGATCTAGAAGACCATGCACATATGTCGGGCTGTGCGCATGCTCATAAAATATTCTAATTTATGACATTTCCTAACCTTGAAGCCCTGAATGCTAAGGTATAGTTGTTAACTTTCAGAGTATAAAAGGCATGCTACCATACACACATAAACACACACACACACATAGAGCCACTGACAAAGAATAGAAGACTTATTTGATGAAGCCATTTAAAGAAATCTCTACATAATTACTAGATGACTAAGGTAATCAAGCAGAGACTACTATGGCTGTACATGACAGAGTGCAGACTTTACAGAAATAGTCCAGATAGTCACTAAAGTGAAAACAGCAGCAGCATCAAAAATAACAACAAAACAGTAAAAACAACAAATATCCATAGGTGTGAATCAGTTCTCCATATTTGTAACATTTATTATTTTAAAAGTCCAGTTTAAAAAAAAAAGAAAAAGACATGCAAAAATGGGAAATAATGTTATCCAGTTTGACATTACCTGATATAATCCAGGAAGAAAAATGAACAAAGCCTCAAAGACTCATAAAACAACATGAAGCATATCACCACACAAATAAGTCCCAGACATACTGAAGAGAGAGAGAAGAGGCAAAAATAGTATTTTAAGAATCAATGACTAACAATTTCCCAACTTTAATGAAAAACAAATATTCATTTATAAATCCAAGAAGCTCATGAATCAAAGCAAATAAATCAAAAGAGATCCAAACTTAGACATGTAAAAATCAAGCTGTTGAAAAACAAAACAAAATGAAAAAAGAGAGAAACTTGAAGACAGCAAGAGAAAGATGACCTATCACATTTAAGCCCTCTTCAATAAAATTAACAACTGACTTTCCTTAAGAAACCAAGGCAGCCAAAAGGCAGTGGGATTACATATTCAATGTGCTGAAAGAAAAAATAAATGTCAACCTAGAATACTATATCCAGTAAAACAATCATTCAAATATGAAAGAGAAATTAAAGCATTATCAGATAAACAGAAACAAAGTTTATTACTTTCCTATAAAAAATAGTGAAAGGAGTCCTTCATGACAAATGAAAGACTATAAGTAATTCACATCAATACAAAGAAATGAAGAGCATTGGGAAAGCTAACTACATAGGTAAATGTAAAAGACAGTATAAATGTACTTTTGTTTATAACAGGATTTTTCTCTGTTATGATGTAAAATATATCTCCATAAAATAATAATTAGAAAAATTGTTAATGAAGTTACAAAGTATATAAATTTTTAATTTGTGTTCCAATAATGGCACAAAAGAGGGGGGAGAAAATGGAGCTTAATTGGAATGTATTTGTACAATATTAAAATTAAAATTAAATTGATATTAATACTAATGAGTTTGTTTTAGTTAAGAAGTTAATTTAATTCCCAGGAAAGCCACTAACAAAATAACAAAAGATTACAGTAAGAGAAACAAAAAGACAAGTGCAATGTTTTTGTTATAAAAGAAGAGACTGATAGAGAAATAGAAGAACAAAAAATATATATAAGGCATACATAAAACAGAGAAAAAGGACATATATAAATCTTTCCCTGTCATTATTTTTAATTAACAATAATTATACAAACATAAATGGATTAAGAAATATAATACAAAGGCAGAGATTGGCAGAATGTTAAAGAAAAATAGATCCAAATTTATAATTTTTACAAGAGAAAAACTTTTGATTCAAAGATAAAAATTGGTTGAAGATAAGATGATTACAAAACATTTATCATATTTACAGTAACCAAAATAGTGCTAAGGCAACTATACAAATATCAAACAAAATAGAATAAATTTAAGACAAAATAATTGCTAGAGAAGACAAATCATATCTTATGATGGAAGGGTCAAACCATCATAAAACAAACAAACAAAAAAAACACAAATGCATGCAGCAATAGAACTATAAAATGTACAATCAAACAAAAACCTGACAGAATTAAATGGAGAAATAAATAATTCAACAATAAATTTTGAAGAATTAAAGACCTAACTTTCAATGATATATAGAATTGTGCAGAAAATCAACAAAAGAATAGAAGGTTGAATATCAGTATAAACCATGTATACCTAACTGACATCTATACAACACAATACCCAAAAATAGCAGAATACACATTCTTCTGAAGTGCACATGAAACACTTTATAGGATACACCATAGCTTAAGCCATAAAGCAAGCTGCAATAAATTTAAAAGTATTGGAATTACACACAGCATGTTTTAGTATCACATTGGAATTAAGTTAGGAAATAATAACCAAAGGAAATTTTGGAAGTTCACAAATATGTGAAAATGTAAAACACCTATTCCTAATTAGCCAATGGATCAGAGAAGAAATCACAAGGGAAATAAGAGAATCCCTTGAGATAAATGACAAGAAAGCACAGCATACTGAATCTGTGGAATTCAGCTAAAGAAGAGCTTTTACAGAAATTTTTAGCTCTAAACACACACAAGTTAAAAAAAAAAGAAGGATCACAGCGCATAATGTGAACTTTCACAATTGTAAACAAGAAATAGACCAGCAAACTGACCCTAAATCATGCAGAATGATGAAAGTTACAAAGATTAGAACAAAAATAAATGACATAGAGAACAGAAAAAAAAAAAAGAAATAACAAAACCAAAAGTTAAACCTATGAAAAGATAAAAAAAAGTGGCAAACATTTGTGTGGTACTGAAATAAATGCTAAGGGAATCTATCACCACTAGACCTGCCCCACAAGAAATCCTTAAAAGTGCTCTATACATCAAACACAGCAATCAATACCCTCCAGTGTAAAAACAACCAAAATTAAAAAGTCACAGCTTTTAGAAAACAGTAACACAAGGGTGCAAACAAAGCAACCAGGTAGAAATCAACATTATGATTCTGATAGCATCTCACATATCAATATTTGCATTGAATATAAATGGTCTAAATGCCCCACTAAAAGATATAGATTGGTGGAATGGATTAAAAAAAAAACAAGGACGGGGGCCAAGATGGTGGACTAGAAGCAGCAGGCACAACACAGCTATCATGGGGAGGATGGAAAGTAAGGAATACACATCCACCTTTGGTTTGATTTTCTGAGTGAGAGCTCTGGGAATCCGGTGAGGAGGTGGGAGTGAAGTGAAGAAGATAGAAGTGGGAGGAGCTGCTAAGCAGGACAAGAGGTAATTAGGGAAGGTGACCACATGTGGGAAAGAGACAGAGGAGAGAGTCCCAGGCTCCATGCTTCCCCTGAGTATACTGCAACTGGAGTGGTGGGAGGCCCCTCCATTGCAGCAGGCCTCTGGACTGATACATAGACCTGACAAGGCTGTGCAGCTGCATTGCTCCAGAGGGAGGAACAGCTGGCTTACAAGCCCTGGGCATTGGGTCTGGCACCATTCTAACATCCCAAACCCAGAATGCTGCTTTTTACCAGGGGTCAGATCTCTGAATGCTGCCTCCTTTTGCCCCTGCTAGGTGAAGAAGGAGCAAGGAGTCCCTCCCTTGCCCCTGCTAGGAGGGGACAGAGCACTCATGTGCATTCCAGGGGCAGGTGATGTTAGTTCCCACTGCCGCTGGTGCTGAGGGCCCTGGGCAGATCAAGAGACCATGGGCTTGATGCCTACTGCTGTGGCTTGGGTATCCCACTCAACCACACTTCCCATGGAACCAGTGTGGAGCAAGAGTCCATAACCCTCAGTGCCCACTGCCCACTGCTGGGGCAGCTGGCCCACTGCCACTACTGCTACCTGAAAGGCCCTGAGGGGGATGAAAGCCAGAGCAGCCACAGCCTGTGGATATGAGTGGATGGCATGCCACAGACCCACGCCATCCTGTACAAGTGCCCTGAGCACCATGCCCTGCCCTGACTGAATGCCCTACCCAATGGCCACCCCAGCCTGTGTGTATGAGTGCCACACACCATGGACTTGATCCATCCCACATAAGTGCCCTGCCCTGTGGTCTGCTCTGTCCAAGGGTCCCACTGAGCATCTCCTGTGAGTTGTGACTTGCTAGCCCACTTCACACCCAGTGGCCCACTATTCCCTGCACTCCGTGGGCCTGTGGAGCTGCTATACTTGTGCACCTGCTATGCTTTGTGCTGTACCCTGCATGGGCCTTGCATCACCCACATGCCTGGCACCTAGGCTGCTCAGGATTGCATGCCTGTGTGCTGTGCTCAGCAGATCTCTTCCATCCCATGCAGACACTCCATCCTTCTGGCCAGCTACACCTCTTATCCTCACCCACCACAAGGGGCCAGCCTTACCACAGTGGCCTGGCAACAACCACAGGAAAACAGGCGGATGCAGAAGAGCAGCAGTGTTAAAGGCTCACAGTGCATCCACTCCTCCCCTAGCTGGTCAAGCTTCTGGAGTAGGACCCAAGCACACCATCCAAGGACCCATCCCTATCTTCACCAAGCAACACAGGTCCCACCAGAGGAGAACAGGCATACCATATGTGCTATCTGTTTTGAGTTGAGAGAAGTGACCCCAGATGAGAAGGAACAAGTATTAAAAACTCTGGTGACATGAAAAAACAGGCAGTCTTGACACTGCCCAAGGATCACTATAGCTCTCCAGTAATGAACTCCATCCAAAAGGAAATTGTTGAAATAGCAGATATGGAATTCAGATTATGGATGGGAGGTAAGATGAATGGAATTGAAGAGATGGTAGAAAAACATCTCAAAGAAACAAACAAAAAATTCAGGACATGGCAAAAAATTTACTAAAGAGATAGATAACATTAGAAAAGAGATAACAGGACTTAAAGAAATGAAAGAGTCATTTAGGGAATTTCAAAATACATCACAAAGCTTTAACAATAGACTAGACCAAGCAGAAGAAAGAATTTCAGAACTTGAAGATAAGGATTGCAAAGTAACCCAGTCAGTAAAAAATGTAGAACAAAGAACAAAGAAGAATGAACAATATGAAATTATGCAAAGTGAGCTAATATAAGAATTATGGGTATCCCTGAGGTAGAAGAAAAAGCAATAAGTATGGAAAATCTATTTGAGGGAATAATAGGGGAAAACTTCCCTGGTATCGCTGGAGGGTTGGATATCCAGATACTAAATGGTCACTGAACATCTGGAAGATTCTTAGCAAATAGGACATAATGAAGACATGTAGTCATCAGCCTGAATAAAGTCAAAGTGAAGGAGAAAATTCTACAACCTGCAAGATGAAAGCAAAAAGTTACTTACAAAGAAAAACCCTGACTAACTAACAACAGACCTCTCAGTAGAGACCTTTTAAGCCAGAAGGGATTAGGGTCCCATTCTTAAACAGAATAACTGCCAGCCAAGAATTTTGTATCCTACAAAACTAAGTTTCATAAATGAAGGAGAAATAAAGTCTATCCCAGACAAGCAAACACTAAGGAAATTTGTCACCACTAGACCTGCCCTACGGGAAATGCTTAAAAGTGTTCTATACATGGAAAAGAGCAATCAATACCTATTGAAGTAAAAACACCTGAAAGTTAAAGCTCACAACTCTTATAAAACATTAACACAAGGGAGAAAACAAAGCAACTAGGTATCACTTAACATGATGAACAGAATAGTATCTCACATATCAATACTTACAATGAATGGAAACAGTCTTAATGACACATTTAAAAGTTATAGATTGGTTGAATTGAAGAAAAAACACACCCCAAGTATCTGCTGTCACCAAGAAACCCATCTAACTCTCAAGGATACTCACAGACTCAAAGTAAAGAGATGGAAAAAATTATTCCTTGTGAATGGAAACTAAAAGCAAGCAAGAATAGCTATTCTCATATCAAATAAAATGGACTTTAAATCAACAATGGTAAAAAAAAAACAGAAAAAGATGGTCATTATATGATCACATAAGGAGAAATTCATCAAGAAGATATAAAAATCCTAAATATATATGCACCTAACACAGAAGCTCCCAGATTCATAGGTGAAATACTACTAGATCTAAGCAAAGATATAAACAGCAGCATCATAAATGTCAGGGATTTCAACACTTCACTGACAGAACTGGACAGATCATTAAGGCAGAAGATCAACAAAGAAACACTGAACTTAAGTTGGACTCCAGAACAAATGGACCTAAGAGACATCTACAGAAGATTCTATACCAAAACTGCATAACATATTCTTCTCATCAGCACATGGGACATATTCCAAGGTAGATCATATGTTAGTCCATAAAACAAGTCTTAGCAAATTCAGAAAAATTAAAATCATTCTATTTATCTCTCAGATCACATTGGAATAAAACTAGAAATCAACTCCAATAGGAACTCTAAAATCTTCACAAAGTCATGGAAATTAAACAACATCCTGATGAATGACCCTCAAGTAAATCATGAAATTAAGATGGAAATCAAAAGATTTTTCAAACTGAACTACAATTATGACACAAGCATCCAAAATCTATGAGACACAGCAAAAGCAGTGTTAAGAGGGAAGTTCATAGCCTTAAATGCCTATATCAAAAAGAAAGAACACAAATGAACAACCTAATGTCATACCTCAAGGAACTAGATAAAGAGGAAGAAATCAAACCCAAAGTTAGCAGAAGAAAAGAAATAAAAAGCTCAGAGCAGAACTAAATGAAATTGAGACAAAACAAAACAAAAAACAACAGCTCAGTTAAACAAAAAGATGGTTCTTTGAAAAGATAAACTATATTGATGGACCTCTAGCTAGATAAAGCAGAAATAGAAGAGAAAGGATTCAAATAAGCTCAATCAGAAATGAAAAAGGAGATATTATGACTGATAACACAGAAATACAAAATATCATCTGTGATTACTATGAAAACCTCTACACACACAAATTTAAAAATCTAGAGAAAATGGATACATTTTTGGAAACACACAACTTCCAAAGCTTGAATCGGGAAGAAATAGAAATCCTGAACATACCAGTAACGAGTAACAAGATTAAAACAGTAATAAAAACTCTCCCAAAAAAAACAACAAAGCCCTGAACCAGACGGATTCCCAGCTGAATTCTATCAGATGTACAAAGAATTGGCACTCATTCTACTGAAAATTTTCCATAACATTGAGAAGGAGAGAATCCTCCATAACTCATTCTACAAAGCCAGTGTTACCCTATTACTGAAGCCAGGAAAGGGCACAACAACAACAACAGCAAGTGCTACAGAACAATATCCCTTATAAACATAGCTGCAAAAATCCTCAACAAAATACTAGCAAACCAAATTAAACACCACATCAAAAAAATAATCCACCATGATGAAGTGAGATTCATCCCAGGGATGCAATGATGGTTCAATATATGGAAATCAATATATGTGATTAAACACAGAAACAAAATTAAAAACAAGAACCATAGGATCATCTCAATAGATGCAGTAGAAGCATTTGATAAAATATAACATGACTTTATGACAAAAAAGCCTTCAACAAACCAGGCACAGTAGGAACATATCTCAAAATAATAAAAGCCCTATATGACAAACCCATAGTCAACATCATACTGAATGGGGACAAGTTGAAAGCATTCCCACTAAGAACTGAAGCAAAACAAGAATTCCCACTGTCGTAACTTTTAGTCAACATAGTACTAGACATGCTAGCCAGAGAAATCAGGCAAGAGAAAGAAATAAAAACATCCCTATCAGAAAAGAGGAGATACATATTTCAACAGAATAGAATTGACATTCTGAAGATAGGTCTTTACATTTATGGCAATTGACTTCAACAATGGTGCCAAGATTTTTCAGTGGAAAAAGATATTCTTTTTAACAAATGATGCAGGGACTATTAGATATCCACATGAAAAGAATAAAGTTGGGCCCCTACCTTATACCATATATAACAATTATCTCAAAATGCATCAGAGACCTACATGTAAGAGCTAAAATTATAAAACTTTTACAGGAAAACATGTGTAATCATTTGTGACTTTGGTTGGACAATGGTATATTAGATAAGACACCAAAAGCTCAAGTGACAAAATAAAATATAGGTAAAATTGTACCAAAAAAACTCTTTTATACATCAAAGGACAGCATTAAGAAATTGAAGAAAATAACCCATAGAATGTGATAAAATATTTGCGAATACTATATTGAATAAGGGACTTATATCAATAATAATAATAATAATAATAACATCTTTACTATTAAAATAAAAAAAGACATCCAATTCAAAAACTAAGCAGAGTTTCAATAGACATTTCTCCAAAGAAGATGTACAAATATTCAATAAGCACAAGACACTTAAAATTATAAGTCATTAGGGGAATTCAAATCAAAACACAGTGAGATACATTTTCACATCTACTAGGATGGCAAATAAAAAAAGGAAATAATAAGTATTGATGAGGATGTGGCAAAAATGAAATGTAAAATCATGCAATCACTTTGCTAGTTTTCAAAATCTTAAACATAAGAGTTACCATATGGGCTGGGCACAATGGCTCATGCCTGTAATCCTAGCACTCTGAGAGGCTGAGGCGGGAGGATCACTTGAGCTCAAGAGTTCGAGACCAACCTGAGCAAGAGTGAGTCCCCATCTCTACTAAAAATAGAAAAATTAGCCAGGTGCAGTGGGTGTGCAACTATAGTCCCAGCTACTTGGGAGGCAGGAGGATGACTTGAGCCCAGGAGTTTAAGGTTGCAGTGAGCTATCATGATGCCACTGCACTCCAGCCTGGGCAACAGAGTGAGACTCCACTTTTAGTTACTTACCCCAGATAATAGAAAAAATATGCCAACCAAAAACTTTTAACTTTCACAGAAGCATTATTCTTAAGAGCCAAAAAGTGGACACAACCCAAATGTTCATCACCTGATAAATGGTAAAGTATTTTACCCATACAGTGGAATATTATTCAGTCAGAAATGAGAATGTAATATTGATTCATGGTACAACATGAATGAATCTTCCAAACAATATGCTAAGTAAAAGAAGCCAGAAACAAAATAATACATATTATATGATTCCATTTATATGAAATATCCAGAACATACAAATCAATTGAGACAGAAATATACTAGTGGTCATCAGGGTCTTGGGGGAGTGGGGAATAAACAATGAAAACCAATGGGTATGGAGGTTGTTTTTGGTGCTATAAAAATATTCTGCAATATTATAGTAAGAGTGGTTGCATTACTATATGAATATAATAAAAACACTGAAGAGTAAACTTTAAAACGCTGAGTTGTATGGTATGTAAATTATATCTCAATGAAAACTAATATGTGGAGCTATAATGCTGAATAGCTGAGCTCTAACCAAAGTCTTTTGTAATTGTATACCCAAAATATACAAAAGTACAATCTGATGATCTGCATGAAGTGTAATGTATTGATATTAGAATAAATGTAGAGTTAGCTGATATTTTATTTTTACAGTAATGATATTGGCCACTTAATATGTGCCAGGCAGGCAATTTGTTAAGTGCTTTATCTGCTTTACCTACAAAAATTAGATCAGTAGTTGCTAGGGCTGATGGTAGTGTTGAGGAGGTGGGAGCAAGGAGTCACCACTACTGGATATTTTTGAGGGGAGGGGAATAATTTAAATATACTAAGATTAGATAATACTGATGGTTTCACAACTCTGTAAATATATTAAAAATCACTGAGTTGTATACTTTAAAAGGTCAAATTTTATAATATATGAATTCTTGCTCAATAAAACTCATTTTATAAAGAAAAGAAAACAATTGGAAGATTTTGATGAGGGAAATAATTTTGTCAGTCATTAATCTTAATTATGATAATATTAAGAATAACTCATATTTCATGAAGTTTTAAATACGTCCCAGACATTCTAAGGGCATATTCATACTTGTCATTGGATGAATTCATGGAGGTCGGTACCATCATTAATGCCTTTAGCATCTTTAGTATACAGTGATAAAACTTAACTTTTGCATATGGTTCATATTTTTTCTCAAGAAAAACAACTAGTAAGTGTTAGCGCAAAGGTCAATATGCCAGTGAAAAATCCAGAACTAGGGATTTCAATCTCTAAATCACACGTCTCTCTATATTTGCCATTCTTTTGCTATGTTACTGCTATCCCATACCAATGCACTTGTCACCCAGTCAGTTTACACACTGGGTAGCATTTCTCTGCAATGCCACCTTCCATCTCTTCCCCTCAAGGCATAGCAGCATCCAGTGTTCTCCCTAGGAACCCTGGCATTGGGTCAGTTTTCTTTGGTTTGTCATGCACTTCAGATCGTTCAACATGGAGCGTCCTCATGATTTGGTGGAACACCTTGATGAGGAAGGCCAAGCAGACACACGAGTGAATCCAGGAGAAAGGAAGTCACGTGGCGGAGGTTGCATGAGGGATGGACTGTTTATGTGGATCTCCATTTGGCACTAAATTGTTAACCTATAAAATGTGGGAGTCCTTTGCATGATGGAAGAGGAGACTCCTCTTGTTTCACATTTCCATGTAAAGGCACGTCTATTAACATAACATTTTTGCCTGGCTTTACCCATTCACTAATTCATTTCTAGAAGAGGAGTACATTAGATAGATGGGAGCTTGAATTGGAACTTCATAGTTCTGGATTTTTCCCTCTTCTCTCCTGAGTATCTGAAAGAGCATGCACTCTGTTCTACTCTAAGCCATGGGCAAGCTTATTGGTAAAAGTTATGCCCCTTCTGTAGCATGGAGGACTAGTGTTGGTGAGATTTGGAGTGGGGTGTGATGTGCTGAGATTGTCTAGCTTTGCCTGTGACTGCACAAGAAAGTCTTTCTAAATGTGGATGTTCCATGGACTGGTTAACATACCTACACCGCTTCTCCATCCTCATCTCTATCAACAACAAGCTGCCATTTTCATCCTCATCTGCTTGACTCCATCTTTCTCACAACTGGTTTTTAACTCAGGCAAAGGAGAAGGTGTGTTCTTCACTGGTCTTCCAAAAAGGATCTAAGGGAAAGGGAGCACAGGGCAGATATCTTCTCAGCAGATTCAATACTAGTGTTTAAACTAAAGAGGCGGGGCATTCTCCAAGATAGTATATATCCCTGCTGTGCTCACTAGACAAGGATTCAGGCCTCATGTCATAACTAAAATATACAACGCACTGAGTTCTATTGGAGCAGGAATTGAATTTGTCTTATTAGGCACAATATTCCAGCTACACCAACATATTTTCTGGCCCATAGTAGTGTTCAGATATGGTATGAAATTAGTAAATGAGTGTTTCTTAGGTGCTTTTTGTATATACATATATATATATAATCTTATAGATAGACATTCTATAAATATATATTATTTATTTAAATATATATTATAGACAAATATATAAAATATATATGTAATCACATAATTATATATAATGTAAAATTATTATATATAATTTACATATAATATAATTTGTTTTATATTTAATTTATAACATATATAATTTATGTATAAATAAAGTGTATAATATATTTAAAACTATATGTATATATAGTTAGTCCTGAATGATGCAGCAGTAATGAATGTTACACAAGTAGAGAGCTGTATGCCAACATTTGATGATTTTTGGTTTTGCTCATGCCTTTTTTGAAAGTACCTTCCACCAAAATATGTATGTGTGTGTGTCTAACTTCATTTCATTATTTTATTATGCAAACAAGATTTGTAAAATTGTCCTAGTTTTATATTTTAAGCTAGATTTTAGTGGTTTTAATGTTAAGGGAGAACCCCAATGCCACTGAGGAAGAAGTACATTGGGAGGATTAATTATCAGAACTTAAATTTTAAAAAAGCAGGTATTTGATTTGTATAATGGTTGTGAAATCAGACAGTGAAAATTTTTGGCAATTTGAAGCATTGAAATGGTCCAGAATTCAACTGAGAAAATTATTATTTTTTCATTAGAAGTTGTATGACTATTTCTCTTGCAATTTTAGAAGGGAAAGGCTGTATCTGTGAAAGTTGGAGTGCAGAGGTTGAGACCTTTTTTTCTCATAGACCTACAGTCTAATACTATATGTCCCCTTATGCTAAACATTGAAGCTAGTACATTTCTGTCAACTAACTTTATTGGTACTCAGTCCAGCATATTTCCAAGGATCACTGTATTAGTAGAATTTTGCTGAATATACTTAAAAATACTTTACTTACATGGAACTGATTTTATTCCTAATGTGTGAAAATGAAACTGGTCTCACTCATTCTCAGGCACAGTCAGAGAAAACAAACATGCTCAAATCTAAATCTGACCATGAAATTTTCCAGAACACAATCTTTCAAGGACTTCTCATGGCCTATAAAATGAAACCCAGACTTTGAAATATGGCAAAAAAAAAAAAAAAAAAACCCACGACCCCCACTGTCTTTCTTTGCCTGTTCTCCAACATGATCCTTTGCTGCTGCAACCTTGCACCCTGGTTCCCAGGCATATCAAACATTTGACATTTCAAAGTATGTTCCCGGGTGTCTTGGCAAAGGCTTCCTTCTTGTCCAGAAATGGCCTTCTCTTTTATCCAGGACATACCAGCTGACTCCTGGCACTCTTCTACATGTTCATAAAGACCCGGAACAGCATCTTTCTTTTAGGACTGTTCAAACTACTAAAAATTGTTGATCTTCCCCTCCTCTCTGCCAGTACTAAAGCTAAACTGAAACTTTATTAAAGATACTTTCCCTTCACTTACTAGCTATATGGCCTTAGGTAAATTACTTAACCTTCTTAAGATTCAGTTCCATTAACTATGAACTAAGGAGAATAATAGTAATACTTATCCTTATAGTGTGTTAGAACCATTTATTGATATGATGCAGGTAAATTTCTTAGTACTCACTGTGCCTGGAACATGAAGAACTCAATGAATGTTGATGTTATCATCATTACTTTTATTATCATTGCTGTTCTGCTCCTATTTTCTCCCCACCTCCCCCAGAAGAGCTTAACATCTTGTGTCAGGAGAAACATTTAACCAAGTGGCTGCTAGTTTGCTCTGATCTTACAGAATTCAGATAACTGAGAGGAACCTTTTTAGTATTTCAGCCCCAGGCTATTTTCAGACAGCTTTGCCATTAAACCATACAGACAACACTGTGTGTTTGGCAGTTGCATGAGTTAGTATTAGCATGGACTTTAACCCAAAGTCAAGGGGAGACACAACCTGTTTATGCCATACCCAGATGCTCTTGGATATTTAGACTCACTTTTACCATTTTATACTAAACTCAAAGTCTTTTCCTCAAAGCCACATTCTTTTCTGCGTCAAAAGCTTTTTTCCACGCCTTCTTTCCATTTGGGGCTCTTGAATCTACTTGCTGTTCTTCATGTACTGACCCATTATTTCATTTCCATGTGGCTCTCTGCTTCATAAAATCTTTAGCATCAGGTGGTGTTCTCATGCTAACACATCCAGGTACAGTGCATATACAGTTCAGCCTTTACCTAAAACGTCACTCTACCTAGTGAAATTCCCACCATATGCTTGGCTCACCTCACTTTTGTGGCCACAAAAAAGGGTAATGTTTCATAACCGTGAAGTGTTTGTTTTTGGCCCAATTCTGCATGCCATTCCACAAGGCTTTATATCAATTAATTTTCACAACATTACTTCTGCATAACAAACAGCTGCAAGGAATTAGTCACATAGCAAAAATAAGCCCTTATTGCACAAGCACCTGAATAGCCAACCAGGTAATGCCTCCACTGGGGCTGGGCCTATTCACATGTCCTACAGTCAACTGTTGGCAGAGGTATATGGCAAAAAGCATGATTACAGAAAAAGGTAAAGAATTTAGACCTCTAATGAGATCAAGATAACATGGGAAATGTTTACACGTAAAATCTTCCCTTAATTTAACCCTTTAACTTGTTTTATTTTTACTAACTTACATGGATATCTTTTCCCCTGTAAATACACACTATGATAAATACTACAATACTATTTACTATCTTTTGACTGGGAAATAGTGATCAGAGTGGAACACTCACACACACATTTGCACATATACATATATACATACACATGGATAGAAAACTCATTGAGGAACTAATTAAATTCAAGAGAAATCATGTAAGGTAAGTTAAGCCCTGGAGGAGATGCAGCCACACCTTACAGAGAGAGATTTAGGGAAAGAGAGAGACCCATAAGTAGAAAAGAGTTATAATGAGATATGGAATGGTTTGTATTCATTTAAGTACAGAGTGAAGGTAGCCATGAACAAGAAAAGCATCAGACTAAGAATAATTAAAACTCCAGTCAAGGCTGTACTTTGCACATTCCTTAGAGTTGTCTTAGTGGGGGGAGACATTTACCCGAAGATAATGTCACCAAAGTGAGTTAATCACCTGAAAATAAAATAAACAGAAATCAGAGATGGAACCATAAGTGTTGTTTACCTTCCCTTTAGGTCGAGTGAAGTTTAATTCTACAGAATGAGAAGTTCCAGGAAGAGTTTGAGAGGATCTGAACTTTTATTAGTTTGCTAGTGATGCATAACAAAATACCATAGCCTGGGTGGCTTAAACAGCAGACATTCATCTTCTCGCAGTTGTGGAAGCTGGAAGTTCACGATCAAGGAGCAGCTGACGGATTGGTTTCTTCTGAGGGCTCTCTCCTTGCCTTGACGGTATTGCCCTCTTCTGCCTCTTCAAATGTCGTCCCTCTCTGCACATGCACTCTTGTTGTTCTCTGCTGTGTCCTAATCTCCTCATTTATAAGGGCACCAATCAGAATGTATTGGGACCCCACCCTAGAGGCCTCATTTTAACATAATCATCTCTTTAGAGGCCGTATCTCCAAATACAGTCACCCTGTGAGGTGCTGGGGGTTAGGCTTCAACATAAAGATTTTGGAGAGACACAATTCAGTCTATATCATGTACTGTAAACAAGATAATATCAAGACAGGAAAGATATGACATGAATAAAATTATTCACTTGATCCTATATACTCTAAAAATCTTCTGATGATACAGAACTTGTGGTAATTCTGCTGATACTAGACAAATAAGTTTATGTTAAAAAAATTAAAGTATTGGTTATATATTCATACTCTCTCACCAGTTATATTTGTCCAATACCCCTGTATGAAAGAAAATCTTAGAAATCAGAAACCTGGTCTAGAAAAAGGTAGATGCTCTCTCTCCTGATGTTCTATGTAACCTTTCATACTACCACCTTAAAACAGGGCTTGGAAAACTATGGCCCACAGGCCATTCCTGCTGCCTGTGTTTACATGATCTATGAGCTAAAAATGATTTTCTACATTTAAGTGGCATAGACGAAAAAACAGATGAACTAAATATAAATTTAAGTGTCAATGCATAAAAAAATCAATGAATTACACCTAAAAGTATTTAAAATGTGATTGTGTTAGTACGGATGCATTTATAAAATAACTTTATGAAATACAGGAAAAATGATTCTCAGATCTAAATTGGAATCATATTCATGATTTTCGTGAGTATAGATTTTTTTAGTTAATTCAATTTAATTCACTGACCTAAAATATGACTAATATTATTTCCTCCCTTAGATGGTCATGAAAAGACTATGACTTAGACTCTGCTTTCAAAGAAGTTACTTTCAAGGGAGAAAAAAACTAATTAAAATAAAGAATGGCAAATAAATATATGTAGGAGTTACAATTGTTAGAACCAAGGAGAATAAACCTCTTCTTTTCTGAAGGAGGGAGTATATTTATTATATAAGAGGTGATACAATTGTTTTAAAAAGCTAGAGGACTTTTTAAATCAGAAACCTCCCTAGTCAGTAAAAGATCAGCCTGTGAAAATTTAGTAGGCATGAAAGAAAGCAGTATGTTTGGGAAACTGCTCTATATCGTTGCTCAATTTGAATTTAGCTTAAAGTGTGTGCAAGGGGTGTCTAAGGACTGAGATTAGGAAAGAGAGTGGCAAGTGAGCAGATAATTAGCCAGGCCATAAAAGGCCTTTTAAGTCAGTTTAAGGGGTCTGCATTTTACTTTGTGTTCCAGAGAGACAATGATGATTTTAGGGAAAGTAGATAAATAATTTCAATTGACAACCTGGAAAAATGCAATCTTTGACATTAAATTCAATTCAATGGAACCAGAGTAGAAGGATTGTGTACAGAGAGTAAGATTTCTTGAGTATAGATTTTGTATAATTCTAAATTTTAATATCTCTTATAATTTAGAAACATGTTTAAAATTCACAATGAGAGGGAACCAAAAATGGAATGTAAACAGAAGCAAATGAACATAATTGTACTACAAAAAAGTTACAAATGATAAATAAAGAAAGGGTAGAATAAAATTTTTGGCATTGTATTAAAATCATAGGCCTTTGTATAAATTCATGTTTTTAAATGTGTACAGAGAGAGAGAGAGAGAGACAGAGGTGTGTATTCATATCTATGTTTTCTCTGTGCCCTAAGAAAAACTAGAAACAATGATACTCCAGTACCAGTGAGCACATCCAGGGCCAAAGCTTAGTTTCTAACTAAATACCATACTCAAATACAAGTAACCAGGGCTTTTTGGAAAAATGTCTAATTCCTAGGTTTAGACAGAAAAAGTCAAAGATGAACCTGGAACATTTTATAGTATCAGAAAGGAATGAAGGAATATAAAACTGGATGAGGACAATTCAAAAGTATACAAAAGGCAATTTGAGGGAGTTTCTAATAGCCAAATATTGTTTAAGTTGAGCAAAAAATAATTAACAGTATGATAATAATAAAATATATTCCTAAGAAAAATATGATCCTTGAGTCTATGCTGAAATAAATGAATAATAAACAAATACATGAAGGATAAGGAAAATCGCTTCTTTACAGGAGAATTCCAACCAATAAACATAAAGGAAATGATGGAAATAGAAAAACACCACTGGTTAAACTCTAAAGTAATATTTTTAGGCAAAAATAATTAATGGATACTTAACTTCATGAGTGAATACATGATGATACATGAGATATTTACATAGCCTAAAAGTAACTTCCATAAGATACTTACTAATTACAAAGGGGAAAATAGTAACATTACAGTGGAGAAACCTGAAGACACACTCTAATCAAACGATCAAAGTTAATAACACCAACAAACTAATATGATCTGTTCATTAAGATTAACACATCATTTATGTGGTGTTCCTATCAAAAATATATAACCTCAATTTTAAAATAAAGAAATATTCTACAAAATTGAAGGAAATTCTACCAGATGTCATTGGTCTTCAAAAGTCATAAAAGATAAAGAAAGAGTGAGAACTATTAGAATTTAAGGGGATTAAGGAGGTACCTCAACTAAATGCAGGATCCTAGGTTGGATTCTGGACCAGAAAAAGGAGATTAGTGGGTTTATTGGAAAAATTTGACTAAGATCTGTAGATAAAATAATAGCAATGTATCAATGTTAATTCTCTATTTTTTTATCATTGTATTAATACTATGGTTATGTGAGAAGTTAACATTTGAGGAATCTGGATGAAGGGCATATGTCAGGGTTTCTCAATCTCAGCACTATTGATATTTGGAGCCAAATAACTCTTTTTGTTTTGAGGGTTTACCATGTTTGTTGTAGGATGTTTAGCAGCATCTGTACCCTCTAGCCATTAGATGCCAGTAAGACCCCCTTCCTCAGTTGTGACAACCAAAAATGAATCCAAACATTGTCAAATGTCTTCAGGGGAGAAGGCACAATATCACGCTCAGTTGAGAACCACTAGTATTTTAGGAATTGTGTGTATTATTTTTGCAACACTTTTATAAAACTGAAAGTGTCATAAAATAAAAAGTTTTTAAAATTTGTGAGAAGGCCTAGCACAGTGCCAGTAGCTTACTGAGCACTAACTATGCAATATGTCTTTTAAAATCTATTGAATAGACCACTATGGGGATTCATATATAGTCCCAAATCCCACGTTTCTACGAGAAGTTCAACAGGTCTACTCAGTTAATCACAAATTTAAGAAAAGTCTCTTTAAGTTTAAAAATCTGCTGCGTTTTGACAACTTCAACTCTAAATGTATCCTCTCAGCCTCCAAACGATGTCTAACTATATGGCAGGTCAGTTCTGCCTTTGCAATTTAGTGCTCAGTATTCCTCTAGGCTTCTTCAGAATACAAACCTTTTCTATTTGGGTTAATTTCACACTTAGAATCTCACTGAAACCTCATTATTCATTTTTTTTTTTTTTCAGAGATCAGCGCCGCTGAATGCTAGGTGTGATGGTAACAGGAAAATCTGTAATATTGTTTCACAGAACTTTAAAACCCAATGTGATCTGCAGGAAAATGGAAATAGGATACAGATAAAAACAAGGCCTATTACTCTCACATTTGACATCTCAGACTTTAGCTTTGACAGTCTGCTCTTGCTATTCTGCCCGTTATTCAAAGACAGTGGAGGAAGGTGGTGCTGTGTTAATATCAGGACCAGGGTTAGCGATACACTGCCGGCGTGGAGAGAAAGAGAAAGAGAAGAAAGAGAAATGAGAGGACAGGAACAAGTCAGTGGAAATGAAAAGAGTGGGAGAGACAGGTCCGTGTCACAAGAGAAAGACGGAGAAGTGCAGCAACAGCAAGGACCGAGGCGAAGTTCAAGAACGTGACCGATCAAGGAGAAGACACAGAGAGGGAACAGGAGAGGGACAAAGAAAGAGAGAAATAGAGAAAAGCAAGAGCTGAAACGTAAAATGAAAGAGAGAACAAAGATACCCCGAAATTCGGAGCTTTAATGGATGACTTAGGGTTCACGTAGGAGAACGTGTCCAGCATAATAAGAAACTGGGAAACAACCAACTATGAAAAAAATTAAAGGCGCTAGGATTACCTTGTGTGAAAATGAGAAAACCTAATGCGGATAGATATATAATGTCCTTTAAATATTCACAGGATTCTACTTAGAGACGTGGAACACGAAGTCAGTCCTCTCTTGATCTTATGACGCTGGGCAACAATGGGTGGCTAAAGGACAATTGTGAGGATGCACATAAAGATTTTCTGGTATTTAGGTTGTTCAAGGACAGGGTGAGCCATGTCATGATTTCCTGAGCTTCCCATTACTTGGCAATGTCCATGCTGCTAAATAATAGACAAGGTTTTTTTTTTTTTTTCCTGTGATAGTACTAGGATCTCATATCGTTTATAATCCAAAGTGTAATACATTTGAAAGTAAAAAGGGTTCATTTATTTATAATTACTTCTGAACAATACATTCAAGTTTGTACTCTTCTGGGCAAAGTAGATATGTGGGACCCTGAAGAGGACTAGCTGATGATTTATGAGAATATTTCCATGTCTCTGATCCCATACCCATAATCCATTTTTCCTTCCTGACTGGTTACTTCACTGGCATATTTTTCAGTCCTTTGATACTGAAGTGGTGATCAAGTTTCCCTATGTATTACAGTGCATAAAAATAATACAATAAGTAGAAGACTGTATAAATTAATTTTTTAAAAATTCCAAGTTCTTCATTCATTCATTCCAGGAATAATGGTTGAATATGTCTTATGTTCCAGCCCTTGTGCTAAATACTGGGGAGTCAGTGGTGAAAATGAGAGAAGAGAGTCTTATACTGATGCTGACATTCAGAAAAATAATAATCATGACTAATAGCCATGATCTTGACAGAATTAATTACCTCCTTTCTAAAGACTTTCAGTTTTATTCTATCTTAGGTAAGAACTCAATTGAAATCAATTTATCGATCTTTCAGTATGATGTAGCTATGGCATTAGGCTCTACAATATCCTGTTCTAACTAAATCCAAAGACACAATATTAAAAACTGGAGTATAATTATTATTAGCTCCATTTTAGAGATGAGTAAACTTAATTTTCAAGATAGTAAATGACTGCTTAGGAACTCAAAAGTGGTATGGAACAGAAGAGATTTCATAAATGGGTTTTCCTCTTTCTTCTCCAGTGTGACCTCAATTAAACTATAATTGTATCTTATAAAACAAGTGTGCATATTTAAGAACCTTTACTCATCAAACTATAAGAGTGGGATACAATTTTGTTTTTAGCAAATTCTCATTTTGTAAAAAAACAACAATTATTTTCTTTATCTCTAGAGCAATATACTAAACTACTTACATAAACACATTTCTGGAAGAGTATACAAGAAGATCACACTGCTAAGTGAATGATAGATTTGAGATTTGAGCCAGTGTTCTGTCTACACTGTCATCTGCAAATATTTAAAACCATTAAACATACCAATTATTATATAATTGGTAAAACATACCAATTATGTCACAGAGTTGCAATGATTTGCATTTAGTGTTGATAGATCCTGGAGTTCAAGAAACAAAAGGAATGACACAAGGAATGACAACTTAGCTGAAGATTGCACATATAGAAGATATACCCTTGTGTCAATTAGTTATATACGATGAAAAGCATCCCCAAACCAGCATCACTTCAAAGAAGTACTTTCAGCTATCTACAAAATTCAAAGATGTTCCTGGAATCAGTCTTTGCTATATTCAAGACCTTGAAGAAAGTTGAATCATTGACATTCTCTTTTCCCCCTTCAAGCTGTTTTCTTTTATGGTAATTTAGTTTAGGATAGTTTCATATTTCCATTTTTTAGTTCCACTAGCTGACATTTTTGGCAGCTCCAAGCTCGTATCCTCATAATATTGATTCCAGCATAGAGGAAGAAGGGTGGGGGGAGGAGGGAAAGGGGAGGGGCAGTCTGTGACACTTTGAGGCAATCACCCTTTTTTGCACTTCTGTAGTGCAGACGTGAGTAGAAGGCATAACGCATACTGAGTGCAGTGTAATATCCAACAAATTCTCAACTCAGGACCTCTGAGTAGATTACTAGAAGCATGGAGATTACAAGTTCAAATTCCTTGGTGCACAAGAGATGCTTACTAGATATTGTCTGCTTTTCCCATCCCCCCCTTTCTTCTTTCTGCCTTATCTTTTTTCCATTAATCTGTGTCCTTACCTCTGCCCTTTGGGGCCACAAAGAATTAGTCTCCACCCTTCGAGGTGACATTCAGCCTCACCTTTATCCTCTTCTCCAATTTAAATATCTAAAACTCCTTCAATTATTTTCATAGCTAGTTTCTAGACTCTTTAAAATCCCTGTTACTCACAACTAAATGCCTACTGATTCATCAATAACATAATAGGATACAAGCTAAATCGATAATATTTAATCATATATAATATTCAATTATTGTCTGTTTCCAGCTATTTCTGACTTCTAAGTCCTCACATGATCTATTCTAACTCCCTGAAAGATAGAAAGTTGGCGTTTCTTTTTTTAAATGTGTTCTAGATTTCTCCTAATGTTCTTTACATCATTCCCTTGGAAATGGCTCCATTTATTTTTGAGGAAAGCCCATGAAATCAAAGAAGGATAGCATAGTATAATGGAAAGAGAATAAGCTTTGAGACCAGAATACCTGTGTGCTTAATGTTGGTTTGTTTGTAGTGGGGACTGGTAAATCACTTAGCCATTTTGAGCTTCAGTTTTTCTTTCTCAGTTGATTGTGATAACAGTATTGTATGTCTCACAATGTAATTGGCCATAGCTATCAGTATTATTAAATTATTAAAATATCTTTCATCTTTCAATCCACAGAGCTTGGGGTTACTCACATCATTATATGAGGGCATAGAAGAAGAGACTTTAATCTTTTGCTGACCGGCTAATTAGAATAGGGATTTAAAGTTACACGGGAATTGAACGGGATGGTTTTCTCAAATATAAAGTTCCCTTGAGAATAAAAACAGGGAGAAATAATTTGGCTGTTTTGTAGGTCACTGTAACATTCAGAAATGTAATGCATCAAATATGTTTAGGTGAATCAATATCCCCTCAGTGTGACTTGAGTATAAATCAAAATTTGTGATCCAAGTATGGCATACTGTGACCAAAGTGAATGAATAAGACAAAGTGGTATTAGAGACATAAGCATTTCTGTGTCCGAATGACTGGCCATTAATTTTTATAAAAGTATTGAAAAAAGCACAGTGAGAGACACTTTTGCAGGTAAACGATAACTTGCTCTTCCCTAAAATTTCAACATGGCAAAGAACACTATAAATTGTGTTCATAGTACCTAACAGTATAATAATAACAAGGAAATAGATTTAAGAAAGTGTATTCACAGTTACATATTATCTTAAAATATGGCTAAAGAAAATCAATTAATATAGCCTCTAAATTATACAAATGTGAGATTAGGTTAACTTGGCTAGGGTCAGAAAGCTGGTTAGGAGCAGAGCGTTCATCATCAGTTGTATGTAGATTATTACCAAATTTATATTTCACATCCATGTCTCCCTCTCTTAATTACAAATCTATAGCAACTGTACACTCACAGAGTTGCCATATTTAGCACATAAAAATCCGGAATGCTCAGCTAGCTAAATAGAATTTCAGTTTAAAAAAAAAGAATAAATAATTGTTTAATATAAACATGTCCCATTTAATATTTTGGGCATATTTATAATTTATTAATAATTATCCATTTTTATGAAATTAAAATTTAGCTGGGTACCCTGTATTTAATCTGTAAACCTTATAAACTAGGGAGTTCCAATTGGAAAAACCATGATCCCCTCTAGGTTAACATATTCAAAATCAAATGTGTTACCTTTATCCAAAAAGTTGGCCTCCCTCCATTTTCCTGTTCTTGATTAGTGATGTCCTCATCCACTCAGTTAACCAAGACTTAATCCTGGCATCATTTGTCCTTACCATCTTCCTCCCTACTCATCAATCACTTATTAAACATCTCCTCAATGCATCCTCATCTCTCAGCAGTCACTGTTGCTGCTAAGTTGAGCTCATTCTTATTTGCACTGGTTACTATAAAAGATGCCTAATTATTTTATCTGCTCTTAGTCTTACCTCTTTCAACTACTCATGACTTTATAACTAGAAAGACAAAGATGAAATTACAGATCTGATGATCTCCTTGACTTACTGGTAGGTTTCAGTGACTTCTCATTAATGAGAAAGGAGGACTAAAGCATTCCCATTCAAGACCATTTATAGTCTATGTCCTGCCTGCTACTGCAACCCCAAATTGCTTGAAATTCCTTTGCCCTCTACATTTTAAACCAGGAGTTTGCAAACTACTGCCTACTGCCTGTTTTTGTAAATAAAGTTATATTAGTGCATAGCCATGCCCATTTGTTTACATGTTGTCTATGCCTGCCTCCCTCCTACAACTCAAGTAGTTGCAACAGATTGATGGGTTGCAAATCCAAAAATATTGACTATTTTCTCTTTTATATAAAAAAGTTTGATTACTCCTGCTTTAGCTATACCAAATTATATATATATATCTTGTGTATTTATCATGCTTTGTCTTACTATTAGGCCAAAATGAATAATCTCTCCCAAAAATGTTCTTTCTTTTCACATAAGCCACTACAGTTCTCCTCAAAACTCCACTTTATTTTTAGGCTTTAATAAAAACATTCCTGCCCCCAGAAAACCTCCTGATCTACCAGGACTGGTATAAGGGACCCATCTCTGAGTTCTCTTGGACATTTGCCTCTACCTCTTTCTTGTACTTATCACATATTTGTATTGGTATTACTTCCTTTTTCAAGAATATAATATTTCTGCCTTTTTCCCTCCTCTAGTGTTAGCACAAAGATGTGTTAGCACATCTGGTTAGCATGGACCAGATGTTCATTTAACATGTTAAGATTAATTTTAATAAATGAAGTAGTAGGAGCCTGAATCCAGGTGTCTATAATCACAGTCTAGAGATATTCTCATTCTTCTAAGATTCCTATTTCCTCTTATATCAATAGTTTTATTAGAGGTTTTTAAATATATATCTACAATATGTTCATTATTGTGATTGCAACTTGAAAGACAGTGTATGAAGTTAAGAATTCTGTCTAATAGGTTAGAAAATAGGTTAAATAGTTAATATCAAGCATTAACAGCCAAAGAAAAGGGTATTGAAGGATATACATAAAAAACATCAAAAAATTCAACAGAATGTACAAAGTCAAGAAAAGGATTAAAAGAAACACCACACAGCTGCCTGAGAATATTTGCTAGTGATGGGACTAATTTTCTATTTTTGCCCTTGTTGTTGTTTGTTTTGTTTATTTTTATTGTTCTTGTTGCTCTTTAGGCTTGCTCTTGTTTTTCCATTAATGCATTTGGTATTACGTGAAATAGGAGGCTGATTTGTCATACACACATCTATTAATTCTGTAAGTCAAATAAAGTCATTGAAAGACTTGAATCAAACATCCTTTCTCTGAGAGAAGGATAGGGCCACTGTTATTTTCATCCCAAGAGATTCTATCTAAAATTTATACAATATGAATAGATATTTAAATATATTTAAAATTTCAAAGGCAACTAAGTACAAGAAGTAAGCAAAAATTATACTATTAAAAATTGGGAGGAAGGGGAATAGGATATGGCAGGTGATAGAACACAAATAGCTGTTACTAAAGCAATATTTTGCAAGGTAATATACACTTATTTAAGTAACCATCATAAGAATTAAATACATAAATTGCTGATAGTAGGCATCTTGGACAGCAGGATTGGTAATGGGGAGGGGTAGAACAGGAAACTGGTGCTTTTCATCATAAGACCCTCTATATTATTTGTTTTTCATGTCATTCACTATTTGATATTTAAAAGTAATAATTGTTTTAAAATGTATTTTCTCTTTAGACGTTATCTCTGGAATAGCAATTACGAGTATTTTAATCCTTTATTCATGGGCTCACATTTCAGTTATCCACATTAAACTCAATGTCTCAGATCTATCCCTGAATATTTGGGCATTATATTTCCTGTTTTGTTTACATCCAGCTCAATATTAGCCACATAGCATGTGTCCAACCCTGAAGCATTTTTGTGTAGTTTCCCAGAGGTCTCCAGTGATGTCAAGCCCCAATTGGCCACAGTAACAACTGTTCATTAGCACATACTGTATTGAGATTCTTCTCTTCTTTACTTTACTTCCCCATTCCCCACTAGAGCAACTTATAACCCCCTCAAATTAGACTATTTGCACTCAAAGTCTTATATCAGCATCTGCTTTGAAGGAAACACAAACTGTGGTAATTGAAAGTAGGATTACAAACCAAGAAACAGGTTTCTGGAGTTAAATTGCTAAATGGCCAGATGATACCATGGCACCATAGGAGGTGGCAAGTCAGGTTAATAAGACTGTCAGCCATGGTGGATATTGATGGGGTCTCAGTGTGAGAAAATGTATTGGCTTATGTGACACGGGAAATGTAAGGATTCTGGCTTTTAACAACTACCACAGAGCTCTGAAGAAAGAAAATTCTAGTCTCATTTTAGCCAACTATTAACTCAGGGCACATGGTAAAAGCATGTAAGCCTCAATTACAATGTTTAAAAAGACCTCATCTTTAGCTGGAAGACAGATGTTCCTAAATATCAGATCCAAGGTTTGATTATAAGGGTTTCAGAGTTGAGATGAAGGCTTCATTCAAAGCTCCACCAAATATTCCATAGTAAGTGAGATTCATGATAAGAAGAGAATAGAACTCTAAGACCCAGGATGACAACACTGGTCAGATAGGCTTGAGAAACTTAAATCTTAAGATTTCCCCAAACCCTCCAGGTGGGCAGAGTTGTTTTCTACTTTTTACTAAAGAACAGACTCTCATTACGTGAAGACCATACAAGGGCTTTGCCCAAGGTGAGCACCAATGATCGTGATACTTTCCCTTCTCAAGATCTGTCCTCGCCTTCCTTTATTGTTCTAAACCAATGTTTATTATCAGCATGGTCCAAGAGTGACAGGGTATATTGTAAAACATGTAGATAATATACATCATCAGGAATCAGTAGAAGATAATATATTTGGGGATAGATCTGGTGAGTCCAGAATAATATACGGCTGGATGTGGGAGAATTTATTTACACGAGGATACTCTACAGTGATTTACAATTTAACACCCTTACAAGGATGCCTTACATAAACCCTAGCATGCTTCTGGAATAGTCCCTTGAGGCTTGGAAATAATGATGATCTGCAGGTAAATGATGAGGTGATGTCAAAATGGCCTTAACAGATAGGGATAAAAGAATAGCTGAGGTCAAGTGATACACACAGTTATTAGAGATAAATTGGACACAAATACTGTTACAGGCTGCAAATCAGGGAAGTCAACAAGGGATCTTGGTGTGACATTTCAAGAGGCAAAATAGATGAGTGGTCAATGAGAATAATGTTTTATTTAAATAATTTTTAAAATTAAGAGCAGGTATGCAGATGCAAAAGGATGAGGTCAGTCACTCTCTCTTACCTAGTTTCCAGACCTAAGTTAGTTGTTGGACCCCAGAGTTTATTGATTGGAAGACCATATCTGCAAAAGGAATGACCCTGTAATGTCATAGCAATGATGAACAAAAGCTGTGTATCCCCAAAGAAACATACAGCTGTTTAAAAATGTAACTGTTCACTGGGAAAAGAGGACTATCTAGATGTTCCAAGGATTATTGAACACAGGATCTGAACTACCACTGGTAATAGAAGAATATATATAGCCCTTCTTTTAAACTGTGGATGTACAGAGGGCACATAATAATTAGACTCCGGACCCAAATACGTTTCACCTCAGTGTCTGAGTGCATAATGACCGGGTCATTCTTGCAGCGTCTGAGAACATACCAGTCATGTATATATTCTGCAGCTGGCAGAACCATCTCACCATTCCCTTATCTGTGGATGAAGACTTATTACACCATAAAGGGCAAAGTGGAAGCTTGTGAAATTGTCCCCATTCCCCATTAACTGTAAATCACAAGACTACTGCAAAGTGGCAGAGATTAATGCCATCCTTAGAAACTTAAAGGACGTGACAGTGGTGTTACTCATTATATTCCTACTTAATTCACTGATACAGTACCAAAAAAAACCAAAGATTGATCTTGACAGTTGATGGTAATCTGTTATAAATGTAGCAAAGAATGTAACAAAGCAGTAGCCCCAATAATAGTTTCTGTGTCAGAGTTGTATAGAAATTACCATATCTTGCAGGCTATTGGTATGTAGTTGTTGATCTGAAAAAATTACATGTTTCAATTCCCATCTGGAAGGATGATCGCATATTGTTAGCATTCACTTGGAAAGACAGCAGTACACTGTCACACTCCTTTTGAAAGGCTATGTTAATCCTGCTCTCTGTCACAATGTATTAACAGATAGGTAAAAGGGACCTTGATCATCTGAATATGTTGTCATGTATTACACTGTTCCACTGTACAAGAGCTCAGCAAACTTTTACTGTAAAGAGACAGGAACTGTTTTATGCTTTTCAGGCCATAGAGACTTTGCTAAAACTACTAAACTTTTCCATTGAACATCCATAGATATTGTATAGATTAATAGATATGACTGTGTCCCAATAAAACTTTATATACTTAGACTGGTGGCAGGCTACATTTGGCCCAAGTATCATAATTCTTATGCCTCTGCAATATGCCAATGACATCATGTTAATTTGACGTGGTGACCACAGAGTGGCTGTACTCTGTATGTGCTGGGAGAGGTATTAAAGCCTATGAAGTTTTGGGGGACTGACCTGTCTGTGAAGTTTTCAGGGGTCTAAGAGTTTGAGAAGAACTAGGACATTTCTTTCAAAGTAAAGTTCAGAATATTTTACTTAGTGCTTCCTACAACTAAAAAATCGGGGCAGTACTTAGATGGTTGTTTTGGATTTTGAAAACAGTATGTGCCACTTTTAGCAATATAGCTCTGACTCATTTATCAGATGACTCATTAGACTGCCAGTTTTGAGTAAGTTTAGAGTGATAGAATTCTCCACAGTAAGTTCAGGAAGTGGTTCAAATGGGTACCTTCAGTGAGGTAAATATAATCATGTTTTATCTGTGGTGGCCTATAACATGTTGACTCCCTGACAAGCTTCAAAAGGAAAGTCGCATTACAAACCCCTGGAGTTCTGAAGCAAGGCTGTGTTCTTTGCATCAGATCACTATTCACTTTTGAAAAGCAGCTCTTGGAAAACTACTGGGCCTTAATAGAAACTGTGTACTCAACTAAGAGACATCTAGTGCCATACAGTGGGATATACCCATTATGAGCCGAACACTGTCAGGGGAGCATTGAAGCAATACATCATATTATGGAAATGGCATTTTGGGAACGGGGAAGGGAAGGACAGTGTAAATAACTTAAAATGGGTGGTCCAGATCCCCATGTCACTGCAGTCTTTTACCAGTGTCTCTCCTCATCTCATACCTATGGCCTTATTGGGCATTCCTTAGGACTATCTGACTTTGGAAGAATAAGCTGAGCCTAGTTTATGAATGCACCAACTCCATATGCTGATGTGAGCAGAAAATAGACATCTGCTGCAGTATAACCCCAATTATAGATATCCATGAAATACAGTGGTGATGGATGTTTCTCCCTAGTGGACAGATATTGAGTAGTATATCTGTTTTGCAACTTACTGGGTAAAGTGGTCACAGATAAGAGTACACATAGAGATACCTGTTGAGGCAGCTTGGAAAAGACTAGAATTTGAGGATAATAAAATTAAAAAAAAAATTTGGTAAGATGCTTGGGGATGAACCTATATAATTGGGATCAAAGGGTGAAGATCTTTTTGCATTAGACCAGTGCCAACCAGAAAGAACAAACAGATGAACAGGCTGAACTTGTTCAGTGTATGTCAGCAAGCCTCCCTCCTGGTCCACCCAAGTGCCTGTACAACATGCCCATAAATTGAGTAGCCATGGTGGTAGGAATGGAGGCTATTCATGGGTCCAACATCATGGGCTTCTTTAGCCATGCTGCTGATGCCATAGCTACCACCAACCAGCTAAGTCAGGAACCGAGCCCTTGCCATGGTACTATTGAATAAGAAGATCAATCAGCCACTTAAGGACAAGTTGATTACATAAGAACTCCACTGCCTGCACAGGATCAGCATCTGGTCCTTACAAGAATTGATATGTTTTCTGGACTTGGGGTTGGATGTCCCTGAAAATGCAGTTGAGACTCCACACACATCCCCTTTGCATTCAATGTTCCTGTACATTCCTGATTCATGGCCTCCTATTACAATTACCCCGCAATCCTCGCCTGAGGGTTGTACCTGGCCGCTGAACCAGGCGTGGCTCCCCACACAGGAGTGACTACAAGTACCGGAGATTTAGAAGCACTCAGCACATGATTAACAGGAGTTGGTACTTAGAAACTTCAGCTTCCTTGCTACTTCAGTGAGAAAATTCTGAGGTTTACCCTTGCAGTTTTCCAGAGTTCTCTAGCAAGATTGAGGCCCCAGGACCCACAATAGTAAGCATTTAATTAACACACCTTTTATTGACATTAATCCATTCCCTATAATACTCCTTTACTCTCTTCCCATAGTTCCTGGGACAACTCCCACAAATAAACTACTTGCATTCAAATCCTTGTCTCAGTTTCCTCTTCTCAAGAATTTCAACCTTAATACATTTGGATTTAGAAAATTGTTTATAAAGCCAAACTACTTAATTGAATCTACAAAATTTCTTTTTAAACATCTATTATTCATTCATTGGACAAAGAAGCATTGGGTATCTCATATGTATATAATACATCTCTCTTATCTTGAGCGATGCAGGAACTAGTGATCTGGGAGACAAAGTAAAATTAGAATACAGTGTGATGAATCTTTATCAGAAGAATCTAGAAGATGCAACAAGGGGAGTGAAGAGGGAGAAGGAGAGAGGGAGAGAGAGGGAGAGAGAGGGGGACAAGGAGAGAGTGACACTGCTGTTTACTTAGTTCAGGGATCAGGAAAAATACATAGCTGAGGCTGTGAGAGATTTGTATCAGTGAGTGAGAAGGTTCTTTAGCTTTGAGGACTTACAGGCAGGCAAGATAAAGAAGAACATCATATACGAAAGAAGGAGCATGTGACAAAATGCATGGAAGTATTGTCCAGAGAAGTAGAGAAAGAGATCACACCATTGTTCTCTGCATTTATTTATTTGTTCAGGGACAGAAAGAAGACATTGAAGGATTTATTATTTTAACACCTAATTTTCTGCCTTTGAGTCATGTTCAGTCAACATTTCTACTACAAGATATATGAGTTTGCAAACTGAACCAATAAATATACTTTTGAACTTGTTAGTTTTTTTTAATAATAAAAATTTCATGAGGTAGAAATGAGAGCAGTAGATTAATGCTTCAAGTGGCAAATGCATATCTACAACTCCTAAACCTAAGTGACATCTTTTGATTCTACATTGTAAAAAACAACATACTTTTGATAATTTCTGTTAATATCAACCTTATTGCGTGCATTCTGTAGAACATATTTTGGGTGTATATGTGTGCTTGTTGATAATGATGTTGGGGAAGGATGATCTTTACCTTATGTTGTTCTTTGCTTATAAATAGGAATTCCTCTCAGTCATTCCACCTCTCCAGAAAAAGTTGGGGTGTATTCTTTCTCTCTTCTTGCTACCCCTCACTCACTACTTGCAGCAGCATAGACAGAGGTACTGCTGTGTGTGAAAGCTGGATATTTTTTGGCTACACTATTGATCAGAGTTAGAGGTAGTGTGTGTTTTCACCTTTGACTCTCCCTAAAGGAATCTACCCACAAGCTTAGAACATTTCCCAATCTCCTCCTGCTGTGGTGTAATAAATTTCCTACAGTCCTTTCGAATTTCCATCCGTAACGGGACTCAATTCACTGGAGAGGTGGTAGGTAGCCCCATTCTTATTGCAAGTCCTGGCTGCATTTTCCAATTGAGATATATAAGAAATAAAGCGGATTATGTGTTTTAATCTCTACTTAGCTCCTGTGTCCTAGATGCTCTATAATCTGGTGGGCAGGATGGGGGGATTATTAGATTTCTCCAAACTTCAATAGTTTTTTGTCTTTATTCTGAAAATCATAAGAACACTTTGTTGTGCATAGCACAATGCATATTATTGCATGCTAGAACTGAAAGGAATCATTGGGAGCATGCAATCAAAGTCTCAATTCACAGCTAGAAAACTGAGGCCTAGAAATTTTAAATGACTTGTCTAAGGCCATAGATCTACTTAGGGGAAGAACTAGTACCAGAGCATAGTTCTACTGATAATCACATAATCTGGCTTTCTTTCATTAAATATTTTCTTAAGAAATGAATTAATATAGCAAGACAATTATGGCCGTATAGCATTGGCTGATTTAAAGAATACCATAGTATAAATACATGGACCTTAAGAGGATAGAGCATTTTAGCAATTAATTCAAATTAGATTTCCTGGTGGTCAATGTTAACAATATTATACCTCATAACTGTAAGATTGTACCTGTTGGTGATAAAGTGAAGTAAAGTAGACTTACAAGAAAGAAGCAAAAATGAACCTTTTCATGAAGAACCTCACAGTACTCTTGGGGAAACAGGCATGTACACAAATCAATAAACTGACCACCTTATGGCACCTGCAACTGTAAAATTTCAGGAACAGCTTCAGGCAAATTCAAGATGGTAGGCAGTGGAGTCTCTCTAGAGGACCTTAGAAGGCATTGTGGAGCATTGTGTTGAGCTGTAAATGTTGTGAGGTGCCTAAGAACATTCTTGGTGGATGATATAGAAAGAAGCAGAAGAACATGGGTGGGAAGGTATGTGGGATGTGGGAAAGGCGCAGAGTCCTGTATGCAGATGAAGGAAAGGCCTGGGAGAGTCCTGGGCTGCCCCATGGGGCTGAGAGGAGGAGATGATCAGCAGCAAGTACACCCTTGAGCATCACCCAGGGCAGGCTGACTCTTTGAGAGTCACCAACAGCTCCAAAGGTTATACTAGAACGTGGATAAAAATAGGACATCTTGTTAAAAGCACAGCTCTGATAACATCACACCCTGGCTTTAAAATTTGTAGTAGCTCTCCCATGTCTTCCGGATAAAACCCATCTTCAGATATAATTTTCCAATTATATACAAGATTCTAGTCAAAGGAAAGTTTCTGTTTATCTTATATGTTCTCTTTTCCCTTGCAATTGTTTCTCTCCAACATTTTATCATAGTTTTCTTGTGAGTGCTGCTTGTCTGTTCCATTTCCATAAGATTTAATCCAATTGACCTTTACTACACAGTTCAAATGTCATTTCACTCATGAAATCTTTCTACCAACCATATTTTGGCATTTTTTCCCTTCTCTGAGCTCCTCTGACACCTAACTGTAACTTCCTTTTAGCTAGGTTTATACCTTATTCAGCCTCCCTGTGTTGTGTGTGTGTGTGTGTGTGTGTGTGTAGACTTACTTCTTCCACTAGACTCTTCATTCTTGAAGGAAGGATCCACGTAGGTCTCTACTCTGTGTTCTCCACGACAACTAACAGACAGATTGGCAAAGACTCTGGACTACTGAATTATGATTTGTCTTCCTCTAAGTAATAGAGTTGAGGCTTTAAGTCCAATTAAGCAAGGAGCAACACCATTTTGAATTAAGTGCCTGGGAAGGTAAGCATGATGTCTCCACTTTTTTCCTAGAAACAGATAAAAAGGAGACAAATAAAAATCTATTTGGTTCTTAGTAACTATGATGTTGACAGGTAACATTAACATACCCCTTTTCCATTCTTCAAAGCTGTGCAGTTTTACACACTACCTCACTTGGAGTTCCACAGTGATTCTGATAAATGAGAGCTGTTATTGTGATTTTCAAAGGTAGAAACAGCATCTCAAATGGGGCTAATCATTTGTTCACAGACAGATTCATTTTCCATCAGGACTCAAACTCAAATCCTCTGAATCCAATACACTAAACAAAACTGCTTCCCTTAAAAAGGTAAAGAAAACTATTTTACCAAAACATGTCAGGATTCTTTCCCTGTTTTGATCAAATGCAACAGCAACTAGGTAAGCTCAGAATTACAGACAATCCCCGACTTACGATGCCTTGAGTTACAATTTTGCAACTTTACAATAGTGTGAAAATGATATGCATTCAGTGGAAACTGTATATCAAGTACTCATATAACCATTATGTTTTTCACCTTCAGTACAGTATCATACAGTATTAAATAAATTATATGAGATTTTCAACACTTTATTATAAAATAGGTTTTGTGTTAGGTGATTTTGCCCAGCTGTGGGCTAATGTGTAAGTATTCTGAGCATATTTAAGGTAAGCTAGGCTAAGCTAAGCTATGATGTTCAGTAGGTTAGGTGCATTAAATGTATTTTTGAATTACAATATTTTCAACTTAAAAATGGGTTAATTGGGACGTAACCTCATGGTAAGTCAAGGAGCATCTGTATATATTTTCCCATTTTTAAAAAGAGGAATCTTTGATTCAGAAGGGTTAAGAGGCTTAATAATAATAGCTGGATTCAAATTAGGGCTTAGAATTACTACTGGGTACTATTATTATCCTCATTTTATAGATAAAAAAACTGAGACATAGAGAGGCCCGATAACTTTCCCATAGCTTCAAAGCTAATGAATACAAGATCTAGGACTCCAATGAAGTTTTCTGATTTTAAACCTATACTAATATCACAATATCATACTGTCTGAAGAGAATATAAAGAAAGCACTGAAAGTAAGAAAAAAATAAAGAAAGAAATAAAAAGAAAGAAAGAAAGACGAGAATCGGTTTAGAAAGCAGGCAGGACACTTATGACGAATACCAACTTCTTCTCAAGTTTCTAAGAGCTAAAGCTTCTCAATGACTAAATTATTTCCTGGAGGGAACATATGTACTGAGAGAGCCTCAAATGTTTTTTTAGGACATAGGAGAACTATTTAGAACAACACTCAGTGGACAGAACATTTATTACTTCCCTATCCAGAGAAAAAAATGATTCTTCAGGAAACATCCACTGAAATGTCGATGCCAACACCAAACTTACAAATTCTCCCCTGTGTAGATCCTTGTATTATTTCTATTCCATTCTTCTTCTTGGGACACATAGAGTTATTCACAAATTCATTACCTTTCAATAACAAACTGTACGGTAATACAAATACTTTAGTAAATGTCTTTCAGGACATTTACTAAATGTAATTCCTTTAGGGAGTATATGGGGAAACCCTCTGTCTACTTGATTTACAAAATGCAGATGGTTAGTAATTCTTAAATTGTTATTGATGCCTCCTAACATCTTTCTCAGCACCCTTAAAGAGAGTGGCATAATTCTTTAAGACATAATATTACACTTAGGAATTGCTCTAAAAGATCATCAATCTTTTGTGCATGACTCTGAGTGCTCAGCTAGTGTTAAATAAACCACGACAAGAAATGAAATTCAAAATACTTTGAGTGATTTCTGCAAAATGCTCTCCATTTGCCAGTGATGTCCCACCATATTTCATGTTATCAGTTATTCTTTATTCTTGGCTAAAAATACAGTTATGACAAATACTGTATCTCAGAGGAAATTTCATGATTTTCCAAAGAAATACAATCAATATGTTTCTGCCAAACCATTGCTTATATTTTGTACTGGGTGAAAATATATTTGTGAGTGATGATGATGGTGACTTTATTTGTAGTTGCTGATGAATTTGGCTTTTAGGAATATAAATATAACTAAAAGGAATATCAAAACCAAATGGCACAGTTATCAAAAAGATGTCTCCTAAATATAGAATGGACTTTCACCAAGAAGAAAGGCAATCAGTGAAGAAAAACTCATTTCTTTTTATATAATTTATGATAAACAAAATAAATCCTAACTTCAATAGGCAAGAAGGAAAGTTATATCCCTCACCTCCCACCTTCCAGGAATAGACTGAAAAAGACCTAAATCTTTAAAATTTAAATTATCCACGTTTTTCCTAAAAGCAAATATTATGACCTATGGAGAAAAGAATGTGACTGATTATCAGATATTCTGATCTTGGGTCTTCTTAGATACTGTGTAGCTTGAGAAAAATCACTAAACCTCTCTAAGCCTCAATTTTCTTACTACCCTAGGTGTTTCTAAGCAGTACTTCAAGTGTCAAATAAGATAATGAACTAAAAAAGAAATGAAAAACATAAAGAGCTCTTCAAATGTTACAAATCTTTGTTATTATGACATACTCCCTAAATAAAAAGTATTTTTGTATTAAAACAAGGTTATAATTAAAATTATGTATTATTTCATGACCATAACATATAAAACTATACATACACAAATGCACTAATAGAGTTTATATAGTAAAAACATAATATGAATTAATAGATTCATGAAATTAATTAACAATTTATATATCATCACATATCACCATTATAAGCAATATGCTGTAATTAACAACTGCAGTTAGAGGTATTCAACAACATAATAAAACTTGTGTATACAGCTCCCATCCTACTAAGTTTCTGTGATGCTTCCAGTAGTTTTTCTGGCATTCAAACCTACAAGCCACTTGAAGTCAAAGATTTTCTCTCTTTCCCAGCTATGGCCACATCAGCATTCATGGGATCCCAGTTCCTTTTTTTACATAGGAGAATAAGCAGGGGCTTTTGATTATAATCTAAGTCCATTGAGGGAAAGTGGCTTGCTAAAGATGCCTTAGCAAGTTAAGGAAGTGGTACCCGTGGTTCCTGAGCATTACAGTGTGGCCACCATCTTTACTGTTCTACACCTCTGCCCTTTCTTCTCAATGTGCTGATATGCAAATGCCCAGGTAAGCCACTTTCTTGTCAAGGTCACTAAGTTAGTAAACGGAAGAGCCAGAATGGGGTTTAGGTCTGCGAGAATTCAGGGTCTATGAATACACTGTATCACATAAGTGCAGGCTGCATATGTTTCAAAAGTCATGAAAATATAAATACTTTAGAAAATTATGACAGAGATACAATGAAGAATTTACCTGAAACTTACTCTTATTGTCATGGTGGTTTCAATGGGATCCCCTCCCAGGACTCCCACTAAGTGGGAGGCACCTTCTGGATTTGATTTTTAACTGGAAGAATCAAATGATGAGGATGCAAGACTCTGATGACCGCTAGGGTGAAATTCTTGGAGATGTGAGAATGTTGCCACCTCCCTAGTAATTGTTAAATGTTTAAGGAAACAACCGTATGGATGTAACTAGCAAGGTGGAGAGTTCTACTAAGATCCTGTAAGTTCTCTGGGAACAAAAACAGATTCCAATAAAAAAATCACAAGTTAAGGATGACAGGAGCTAAACAATGCAGCTGAAACTATTTATCCCAGTGCAGCTGACAACATCCACTTGAAAATTCACTTTATAAAAATGAAAGCCAAATACAGCCATTTATATCTGGTCAGCAAAGACAATATCCAGGGCTTCAAAACACAAAAACACTTGCCATCTAGAGACAGAGACAGGAGTCACACTTGGACAGCAACAGTAAATGATTGAATTGAATAAAACACAGAATGTGACAATAACCCATGTGCTGTTGTTTGAGCTGAGGACTGAATCATCAATGAAACCCCCTATAGGAAGGAAGTCTTATAGAAGAAGCAGAATTTACTCATGCTAGTCTATAGAATTTATGAGCAGGAAAGGCAATTTGGGTTCATCTGACTTAGACCCCTCTTTGGGCTACATCTAACCGCTCTAACTCTGTGACCAGAAGACAACCCAACCCACATGTTCACCAAGGCACAACTTTCCAAATCACTCCTCACAACAAGTATGTACGACTGGAGTCCAAACCATTCCTCAGAACAAGTGTGTAAAATAAAACAATGAAAAGTGAAATAAGTTTGCAGTAGAGCTGCCTACAACAGCTCTTTTACAGCGGTCACAAGTACTTTTGCATGTTAATGATCTGATCAGCAATGAACTTCACTCTTAAAACTATTTAATTTTGTTTAATCCAGTTTAATCTAAGTTTACCCTATCAGTGAAGGCCTTTTTCACAGAACAGTTACCCAGATCTAGCAAGACACTCAGTTCCACTGTGTTAGTCTCAGGATTGTTTCTTCACACTCTTAGAAATTCATCTGAACCCAGATGTATCCAGACTAAGCCAACTTCATAAAACCTACTCTTGGTTGCCCCTGGGGTTATATCTGCCAGGCTACAGTTTAGAGCCACATCAGCATTCTTTCTGTTCCTGTTTCCTGATTACAGATTCACTCCTATAATCTATCTGCCCTCTCCAAATCTTATCACATATCAATGCATGGCATAAACTTTTTTAACTTCACAGAACTCACCATCTGTTTATTTAATTCGAGGTCTGTGCCTATGCTACTTCCCCTTTCCACTCTGTTACCCACCTTCCCCTACCTCACATTGCCTAAATAATACCAATTTATTATTTAGGATCCAGTTTCCAAGAGTAAGAAAGTTTGGCAACAGACTAGAGCATTGTTCAAACTACATAAACAAACAAAAACAACTAAGAGCTGGTGAGGGGAAGCATGATATCAACCACAGTGGGAAATTGTAATTTCTACTCTTTGCCAAAGCTGAGACTGTTCAAACCCAGTGCCCAGTGAATAAAGGAGAGGCACATTACAGGAGGAAGTATCCTGTAATTCTACCCCAAGTACGTAAAATAAGCCATCCCTCTACCTAACCACCTCTCCTCCCCAAAGCTACCTGTAGCCATTTAACAGATTATTCTAGGAATAAAGATTTTGAAGGACTGGTGGACAAAAGATCTGGATTGACACTGATACCAAGTTTTCTTAAACACTACTGGGACCTATTGTTAGAGTGGAGGCATATGGAGCCAGGTAACATATCCAGGGCTATTGTAAATCTACTTCACAAAGGGTCCAATGGGTCTTTATTCCCACCCTGTGGTTATTTCCTTGGTCCCCAGTATATAGCTGGGGTGGATACAATTAGCAGCTGGAAGAACCCTTACATTCTTCCCATGAACCTTGGAGGAAAGCCATATAGCAGGATGGCCAAGTATAAGACCTTGAAAGTGCCCCCCCCCATTCATGGACAAAAGAGTAAAACAGAAAAACAGAACAATGCTACATCTTGGCAAAACTTGCAGAAATTAGTGCCACCTTCAAGGACTTAAAAGATATAGGAGTTGTGGTTTCCCCGTTATCAGTGTGTAATTTACCTGTTTGGTCATTGCTAGATGAGTCACAGCAGATAGTGGTATCCCCAACCTCAGCTGCTACACGGGTTGTTGTTTTCCTCCTGGAACACATGAAACATAGCTTCAGGCATTTGGTATGTAGCTAACGATCTAACAAATGCATTTTTTCTATCCCCACCAATGTAGAAACCAAAGATACTTCACTTTTAGATGGAAACAACCCTTGCTTCATTACACCTTGCTTCATTACACCTTGTTATGGGGTTAAATCTGCTCTTTGTCACAACATAGTCTGTACAGCATTGATTATCTTGACATTCCACAGACTATCAAATTGGTTGGGTACACAGTAACTGACAAGTTATCTGCCTTCAATAGTAAAATACATGTGTTCCAGAGAGTGGAAGAAAAGGACTACAAAGATCCAGACAAAGGTTTTATGGAGCCAGTGGTATGGGGCATGCTAGGATATCTGTCTAAAATAAAGGACAAATTATTTCATTTACACTCCTGACACTAAGAGGTGCAGTACTTACTTGTTGGGTCACTTTGGATTTTGAAACCAACATAGACCACACTGTGGAATACTTCTCTGACCATGTGAAAGTTTACAGACAAGGCTACAAGATTTAAGTGAATCTCCCAGAAAACATGGCTCTTCGGTAGATCCAAATTTCAGTGAAAGATGCCCTGGAGCACAGGAGAAATGACTAGCACATCCCCTTGTGCTACAGATATGTCTAATGGAAAAACAAATGCTGCATTGAGGCTCTCACAAGCTTCAAGAGGAAATTCACCATACAGACCTAAGGATTTGGCCTTTAGTACCTGAAAAACAGCCCCTGCCATGCTAACAGGCTCTAGTAGAGACTGTGTGCCTGATCCTGTGTGCATAGTAACATTAAGTTACAATGCAAATGCAGCTGTCCATCATAAACCTGGTGTTTTCAGCCTGACCAAGTTGTAAGTTTGGGCCAGCACAACATCACGTTTATAGATGGAAATGGTGTATTTGAAATTGGGACTGAGCAGATGGTCCTGATGTTTATGATACCCACCTCTGTCTCACAGATGCCTGTTCCTCGTCTAATACCTGTGGTCTCATAAAGTGTCCCCTGCAATGAGCTGACAGAGGAAGAAAAACTCAGGCCTGATTCATGGATTTGACACAAACCAAAAATGGATCTATGTTTCAGCATATCCCTGCCCACCATATTCCAAGGACAAAGGTAAGGCTAAATCCTTCCAGTGGCAGGTACACAGGCAGTGCATTGGCTGCTCAGTTAGTCAGGGTGGAGGAGTGGCCTGAAGTAAGGATATACATGGACTCCTGGGCTGTGGTGAATATCTTCTCTGGTTGGTCAGGGATCTGGAAGAAGTACATTTGGAACACCAGAAGCAAAGTGGTCTGGGTAAAAGGCATGAAAATGAACCTAAGGGAGTGAGGATGAACTATGAAGATCTTGGTACTGACATCATTGCAAACTAGAGAGTATCCACTGCAAAGAAGGAATGTATTAATCATATGGAGGAGATGACTTGCCCAGTGGATTGTAGGTGACCACCGTCCTTAGCTTGAGCAATAACATGAAAGAAGCAATCGTGGTGTCAGGGATGGAGTGTGGGCACCCTTTCACCAAGGCTGATTCAGCCGTTGCTGCTTAATATCCAATCTGTCAGCAAAGAGACTAGAACTATCACTTGAGGAGAGTACCCAGGCATGGGATACAAGTTAATTTTATTAGTGTCTTTCCACTATGGAGGGGACTGCATTTAGTCTCTACTAGACTTAATAAATATTCCAGATAGTGTATTTTTCCCTTCCTTCCTGGTCTTTATTGATATCACTATGTGAGGACTTCATTTATGACTAACTTAATAACATGGACTAACATATATCATTTCCCCACACCCATTTTCTCAGCAAAAGTTTGAAGCAATTTGTCTATTTCTATATTATGTACTCGTTCTAACCTATTTTACTACATCATCCCAAAGCAGTTGAATTAAAAGAATAATGCAGTGGCCTATTAAAGCCTCAGTTAAGGTGCAAGCTTTGGAATGGCATGTTGTGGACTGATGTGTGCTCTGCCAGGAAGCAGTATAAGCACTGATACTGTGGCTAACTTATGGTTCTGTGTCCCCGTTAGGTAGAATACGCAGATCTGGAAACCAATAAATTAAGCAAATGTGTGATTACTTTTCCACGTCTTTAGGCTCTAATAGATTAGAATACCTAGTTCCAAGAGGGTGGGGTGGGGGTAGGGGATAAAACCATAAAAGTTCTACTGATCCAGAAGGTACCTTACCACCTAGTAATTTGGGGGTCATAAAGGCAATCAAACACCCAGCAAGAAAGGAGTTTTATTATAATATTAGAAGTGTTGGACCTTGAATCTGATGAGGAGTTTGGACATCTGCTATGCAATGGGAGATGGGAGAGAGTATATCTGAATCTCAGGGAATTCACTGGGGTATTGTCAGGTGCTTAGAGATAATATCAAATAAGCAATTGCAACAAAAACCCTGACAAGACAAAGCAACCAAAGGCTCAGGGATTCAGAATGAGGGTCAGGCTCATCCCACCAGGCAAGTGATCCAGGCTAGCTAAAGTGCCGAGCAAGGGGAGGGAACTATATTAGTGGGTACTGGAGGACGATGATGATTTATTTTTTAGAAAAAATTTTATATAAAATAATACAGAATGTAAGGAAGATAATGGATAATTTTACTTGTGAACAAGTTGAGTAGGGGAGAATAGAAAGGCTAGCAATAGAAAGAAGACAAAGTGCATACGTGTTAACAGGATAGAAGGATGAGAACATGAGTACATATGCAGGCAGGTCAGAATCTTGGTGATGGGAAGATAAAGATATATTTATTTAGTGTCATGCAATTTTAGCTATTGTCATTGATTACCATTGTGTGTGGATATGGAGAATGCTGAACTTTTTAGAAGGGAGACAAATATATAAAATTGTTTTCTGGAATAGGACAAAATAAACTTATTTACAAAATATGGTTTCTTACTTACAAGATGGTTGTCAGAAAATGGGTCTTTTAAAACAGATATCTTAAATGCTGAGCTATTATAGATGTAACAGATTCAGTGCAAGACTGTGGGAGTGTGCATCAGAAAAAATGGAAGGAGAGTGCCAAGGTCATTGGACCTGGAATGTCAAGAAGATGCATTCCAGGGTATTGCATTATATCTTCACAATTGTGGTTAAGACCACCAATAATGTTAACAGAAGTTATTGGCAGAAGAAGACAGTATGCCAGATGCTAAAGACATCAATGAATAAGGGTTAGTGACTGATGAGGAGTTGACGACAGCAATAAAAAAAGAAGAGGGTAATGGGTGATAAAACTTAATGACACAAAATTAAAAGGTGTTTTTTTATAGGTAGTGAAGAAATAGTTTGGAAGCTGCAATGAGAAGCATGCAGAAAAAGTATCCCACTACAAGAACTGACTAGAGCTGACAGAAAACCAAAAAGAATTTTTTTGTCTGTCTCTCACCCCACACACATGTATTCACATATGTTACCTATGTGTCATAGACAACTGAATACATATACCTTCGATACATATACCCTTAATTAAATAGATTTATATAATCTCAATAATTCTCTTTAAAGTATTTCTGCTATAATATGGGATATTCACTTTCCACACCTAGTATATATAGGTATACTATTTCAACATGTATAACCATTATATAGATTGTTTATACATATCTAATTTACATATGCATCCATATACATTTATATAAATTATACATGCATATCCCATGCATATGTTCATTTTCTCTGCTAATTTATATGTTTTCAAAACCCTGTGTAGGCAATTCAAGTAGATGTGACTCCATTTAAACTTTGCTTTTAGAAACAGACACGAGACGACCTGAAGGAGGGTGGAGGACTGACCCAAGAGCCTGCGGGGAGGGGTGGAAAGCAGGAGACAGTGCCACTGCCGCCACTGGTGGCCTCCCAGCACACCCCCCTCTCTCCTGCTCCAGTCCCGGTGAGCCAGGGGCAGCCAGGCTTGGCTTCAGGGGAGTTTGGCCTTCTCTCCAAACTGAAATGCGAATCTTGATTGAGTTAGAACAATGCTGGTATTTCTCCTGACTCTTCACATGGTTCTGGCGTGCAACACAAGAGAAAACCTACTGAGCGCACTTCCGGGAGCGAGTTTTCTCTCTCGAAAAAATAAGCCTTTTGAGAGGATGAGGGTGGGGTGATGATCCCCACCTTTTGCTTCCAGATGTGGTGACGGGAACCACGGCTGCCCTTGGAATCATGGCGAGATTCCACCTTGCAGGATAAACCACTCTAGGAAAACAAAAGACGGTCAAAGGAGTGACTTCTGACACCAAGGACGAGCTTCAAAATTGTAACAACAGTAACACGAATACACCTCCATCTTATTTAGCACAATTATTTCCCCTTAGTGTACACATCTCTTAGAATTCCATTGGTTGTACTTTCTCTTCTCTCTAATGCCAATAGATATTCCCTATTGCCTATTAGTGCTGTCCAAAATTAAAAGGCAGCTATGTTTTTAAGTAACAGACATCTAGATTCATAATGACATTTATTTAAAACCTATGGTTCTACAGGAAAGTGAACTGAGGGGTTAAATGACGTTCTCGAGCATATATACTAGTTGTGGCAAAAAAACCCACATCTAAAAAATAATAAAATATAATACTAGTTTAATATTATATTGATTATGTTTATATACATATATACATTGATGATATTATACTTAATATATGTAATATATATTTAATCACATATTTTATAAAATAATATAATAATTATATTATACTCTATATAATATTGATGATTATATTATAATCAGTAATAATAAAATAAAGATGCTTGACATGTACATAGAACTTTCCACTCACAGAGCACTTGTTCTTAAATCATTCCCCTAACCTAGAAACCAGTCATCCAGCTCCCTTTCTACTGGCCCTTCTACCACTGCTTTCTGCTCTTTTAAATCTCACCGTCTAAGGAGACAGGAAGATTGATAGAGCATGCAAATTTTTGTTTTCCTTCTGTTTGACTACAAACCATTTTTTTTCCCCCCAGAGCAGGTGGGAAGAGACTGAGGGTAAATAATAACAATGCTTTCAAGTCTGTGGAACTACTGAGGTTTGTGAATCTGTCTCTAAAAGATGACAAAGGATGATGCAGTGACATAGAGAGTGGGGGCTTGACAAAGAGTCTCATCTGTTGCCTTGTGGACAGGTAACACATCATGTCGGGATTTAGGGCAAAGGCTGATGTGCCAGAGCATATTTACATTGACAGTTCCCACAGAGTAGTACAAAAGAAAGTGGGAGGGAGGGAGCAAAAATGAAAGGACATTTTTTCATTAACTCCTACCACATGTGAAACAATATATAATACTAGGTGGTTTTATATGTGTGTGTGTGTGTGTTTGTATAAATTGAAACTAATTATAATTCCTGTTAAGATCTTCCTTATTATGTCTTAAATTCAGGATTTTTGGCCATTATATCCACAAACCAAGCTGACCTCCTGACACATGATAGGCCCAGAAGAGCTATTTTTGAAATAATTAGTGAATATTATATTTGTAAAGTAATGTATAAGGCCATCTAAGACACCTATTTCAAGAGGAGAATTTAAGAACTCTGTATATTATCACTTGTCCAAAGTTACACAGATGGTAGCAGAGCTGGGGTTAGAATCATTCTGAGTTAGAGAATAAGCTGAAAACCTGTAACTTGTTCAGTTTGTTCATAAGTACTAAGGCTCACCCATACAGAAATAGTTTAGTTATCTAACAATGGCCACATTGAAAAAAAAATAGTGCAGAATGTAGGAGACTCATGAATCTAATGAAAAAATATATATTAATGGGTGGGAGGTGGTCATAAAGTTTTCTTGAAAAATTGACTGTTTGTGTTGGCTTCTTGGAAGGTTTCAGGTTGGCAGAGAGAAGGAGGAACCTTCCTATGTGTGGGAAACAATATGGGCACAAACAGCAGTTTGGGTGGAAGGGACTCTATTTCTCCGAGAATTTGTTACACTCTTGTCCACCCTTCCCCCACTCATTTGCCCTCTGAATCTCCACCACATACAGTTAAAGATGCTCTTGGGAGTCAGCAAGACTTGAATTCAATTCTTGGTTCCTTGTCCTCTTGTGTAACATGGAAAAATGCCATAAATTATCTGGCCTTCAGTTTCCTCCATTCAAAATTGTCAATTGCACAGATCATGAGATGATTGTGTCATAAATGTGATCAACTATTTAAATATCCTAGTTAGTGGGTAGAACATAAATATTTTAAAATATTATTTTCCTTTCCCCTCATCCTCACTTTTATGGCACTTATTTTATTCTTTATATTGTAGTTGTTTTGGCAGAAATCTTATTTCACACCATTGGGAATTTTTAATGTAAAAATCAAGACATATTGAGCATTGTGTCATTAGTCATATTGCTGAACATTTTAGGGAAAAAATTAAATTCTCTGTATGTTTTGAGACAGCTCTGAATTTTATGATCCTAAAACAATTACATTGAAATGCTATAGGAAGCTCCATAATGTGTTAAAACAATTGTATCAGTTAGTCAGGGTTCAACTAGATAAACAGAACAAAGAGGATATCTAGCTATCTATAGATAGATATAGATATTATATAAAATATTTGTTAATGTATAATATATATTATATGTATGTATGATTTTTTTGCAAAATATTGCTTTGCATGATTACGATAAGGTGGCTAGACAAGTCTGAAATACACAGGCAAGCCCTCATGAAGGCCATGCCGTAACACACCAGCATAAACTGACACTGCTGTCCACAGATAGAGTTTCTTCTTCAAGGAAGCCTCAGTTATATTCTTAAGCCTTTCAACTGATTGAATCGGGCCCACCCAGAGTATCAAGGATAAGATTTACTTAAAGTGTACTTATTGATTGTAGTAGTATCTATAAAAATTCCTTCACAGCATGCTCACATTGCTGTCTGAGTGAATAACTGGGTAGTATAGCCTAGCCTTGTTGACATGTAAAATTGACCATCATAGCAAACTTAACTTAACAGAGGATATCTTTATCACTTAATAAGAATAATTTATTTTTGTTTAGCATTATATAATTTTCAAAGAGCTTTCAATACATTATTTCTTTAAATGCTAGGCTAATATTGCTATTCCCACTCACTAAAGGAGATATTGGGGTTAATATGATACTCAAATAGTGATCAAAGCCCACTTCTGCTAAGGGAAAGCTGGGCCCCTAACACTCCTTAGACTCTGACCCATAAGACCGCACTATCTTTTTCATACAGAGCAGCTTGCATCTGTGGTAGCATTTCTATTTCTAATGGAGAGTGATGTTCTTTTCTTCCTTCTGACCAGTTTAGAGACCATGTGTTGAGATGGTAGAATTACAATACAAAAAGTGTCTGGATCAATAAATTACCTGGAATTTCAGTGAACAAGAAATTATGTGCACAAGAAATTAGCTTATTTTGCTGAGCCATTGGCTTTTGGAAGTTGTTGGTTAGCAGAGCATAACCTAACCTATGTTAACTAATTAACTTCATTAACAGTCTTACAGAGTTGATTCAAGAATTGGGTGAGAAAAAAGATGTAAAAATGCTGGAAAAGACTAAATATTATTGGGTTTTTAATCCTGCAGCTGTGTTTCAATTAAATCATTGGCAGTTATAAACAAACCTGGGCATCAGCTGACTTTACTCACTGGATATTGTCCATTCCTGAAGGAAAACTTACCAGCTGAATATGTCAAATTGCTATTTCAATTTTAATTTGGCAGAAAAGTCAAGCTCTCGCACCAGAGATACACAGCTGGAAAGGGATTTGCAGGAAACAAAGTAAGCTTTTTAAGACTTTATTTGGCTTCTGTACCTTATTGCCCAGCCCAGGGTCATACACATAATGGCCCTCAATACATGTTTTTAATTCTAAGATGCCAAACTGTTTTTTGGTTCGTGTTCTAAACATCGTATTAGGATTAGTCAAACATATCAGTGTGACCTATTTTACATCTAGCAGGCTTGAAACAGTTAAAAAACTTAATCAGCTGAGTTATTAAGTTATTATAAAAAAAGACAAGTTTTTATCCAAAACTATGTATCCAAGGGGAGATATGAACCAGTTGTTTATGTTGAGGTGATGTGGAGTGTCTCCAAACTTCTCTGAAGATAGAAATGTCTATATGTAGAAATGTTGCACACCCACCACTACAAAAATATTTTGATCAGAGAACATGACTTCCGGAATAATCCACATCTATTCTGTACAACTTTAAGGAGAACAAAATTAATTGATAGTTAATGACAAAAAACAATAATTAAAAACTAATAAATAACTAAAACTAGATCAAAATAAAGATATCACTTTAAGAACACTTATGTATAAACCTTATCAATAAATAATGAGATAATCTTGGTATTTAACATTATAATTTTTGTGTTGTATGCCTTTTATGCCTGTACATTACTTTAATATACTGAATAATAACAATGATTCTAAATTTCATTATTGAGATCCCACTGAAAGTCAGAAAATGTGCAGGAGAGTTACATATATTACCCCATTTAATTTTCTCAATAACCACCTGATGTGAGTAGGTATCGCCATCCCTATTTTACAGACAAGGAAATTGAGGTCTCCAGGAGCTATGTGAATTGGTTAAGGTTTTTTAACTACTAAGCGATGGAGAAAGACTGAACTAGGAACATATATTGCCAGTTTTTTGTCCATTATCTATGAGAAGTCAAAAGTCTAAAACTTACTAAGATCTCTCAGTTTTTAACTTTCAGCAGCTAATTCAAAATAAATGTTTAAAACTTATATGAAGACCAGATTTTTCCCATATGCTTCTAGATTATGGTTTTTGCTTTATGCAGGAAGAATAGATGACTTGTATAATGCAACTTTAGAGGTGGTTTAGAAAACTTTCAGAACCTGCATACTGTCTTCTTCTTCTTCAATGATTGTAACGTCATCAAAATTGTACCTCTCCTTACTCAACCCAAAAAGAATTAAGGGTTCAAAATGCCTACCCATTGGGTAGGTATCCCTCCACCCAGCCCCCACACAGAGAAATAAGAGAGATAAAATAAGGTATAAGTGACTTTTCTCAGATACCATAAAAGGAAGGAGCCAGTGACTGTCTACGCAGGCGGAGGAGCCTCCTACAAGTGTTGGAGGAGAATCACACCAGAAGCAGCAGCAACATTTCACCCTGTAATTAACCCTGAGATTCATGTAGGAGAACTAGGGAATATTTTCACCCAGTGGGTATCCACCCATTTTCTGAGTCCAGGATTACAATTTTTCTTCACTAAAACGTTGGCATTTAAAAGAAACAATGTAAAACCCCTGGATTTTATCCCTATATGTTAAGAGATTTAAAAAATTAGGATGTAGAGGGTGAAGTCATTTGAGTGAAAATAAAAATACTGAATATATTGCTGGAATATCTGAATTTGAGTAACTTACATCTGTGTTCAAAGTAGACTTCTGAATAATTCGTTCCTGAAGTTTAAGTGCCACTCAATCCTGGTTCCACATTCATGTGTACAACTTCCAAAATGCTGATGCCCAGGTCCCACCCTAAAGATTCTGACTTAATTGGTCTCGGATATAGCCTGGGTCTCAGTTTACTTTTTAAAATCTCCAAGTCGCCGTATTATAAAACCAGGATGGAGAAAGGAATACTAGCCTAAACAAATGCTTCTCAAGAACTTAACGTACATACGCATCACCAGTGAAAACGTTGATTCTGACTCAGTGGCCCTGGGGTAGGGCCAGAGTGCCTGCATTTCTAACAAGCTCCTGGCTGATGCCGAGACTTCTGGTCCATGACTCAAACTCTGAGTAACAGAGTCTACACCACACCTTAGGGAGAGGACAATGAACGGATAATATCCTGGCCAGCTGCAGCATGGGAATCTGCTACCTCACAGCTAAGGCCAGTGAGCTATGGGCCTCTATCCCTGTTTTTAAAGACAACTGGACCCTGGCCACAGTATGCTTTCAGCATGGAAACAGGAAAAGCATAACTACCACGTTCTCTGAGCAGAAAGATTCATAAGAGCCTGGGAAGGCTTGAGCTACAGAGGAGCAGCGGTTCTTTCTCTCAATTGCACCAATCCTGTAAGTCACTACTTTTTGACAAACGAGTGAGAGAGCAGGGGGAGGAACAGAAGCCACCTCGCCAATACTTACAAGACGTTTGGCCAAGGAGAGGTGATAAGAATATCTCCTCTTAACCTAGCTCATCATAAATTTCTCCATGTGAACCTTGTCTTTGATGAAAAGATAATGTCCAGGTTCTTGAGTCTCTGAATCCCAAAGTTAACTTTCAATGACCCCCACAAGTCCCAGAGGATGATATGGGGAGGTGTCACTCCAGGCAAATGTACAAATTTTATTATAATAGGGCTTTAGCCACAAGCCTTTATTTTGTCTCTTAACATTGTAGTCTAGGACTAATCCACATATGAGCCTCTAGCCTGAGACGTCAACTGACTTCTGACCAACTGTATCAGATAAGCCTAGGCACTGGGATTTTTTTTTTAATTTGCATTTCTGGTTTAATATTGTATTTTTTAAATTTCAGAATATTACAGGGATACACATGTTTTGGCTACATAATTTGCTTTTATACAGTTTGAATCAAAGTTATAAGTGTTCCCTTTACCCAAATAGTGTGAATTGACCGCATTAGTTGTGAATTTACCCATCCCCTCCTCCCCCCTCCCACCTACTTGATTTCTGTTGAGTTTTACTTCCACATGTGCAAAATGTACTCAATACTAAATCAGGCATTGGGATTTTAAGAAAACTCTCCTAGGTGGTTCTGATGTGAAGCCACAGTGGAGAGCCATAGATCCCTAGATGCTGGAAGTAAAGTGCTAAAACACCTACTTGGCCACAGGTCTAAGTTGACATCCTGATTCAGGTGGAGGAGCCTTCTGGGTTCTGTTTCTTTAGTCCCTTGTTCTGACCATGGTTGTAGAGTTCTCGTTGTTCTGGAGGCTGAGGGGAGGAGGATGCTGCATACTCAGTGTATAAATGGTCTAAACAGCCTCCTTTGGCCTGGGCTGCCTCATCAGGGAAGTCTCCCCTGCAGGAGGCAATGTGGGTCTGACTTGGTGTACCAGTCCCGTGGGGCACTGGGGGAGTGCTGAGACATCCCCAAAAGGCCACAGGTCAAGACAGACAATTCAAGGAGGAAAAGCCCACAACTGCCAAAAAGGTCCTAAAATTATTCAATGTGTTTGCTCATTAATCTTGAACTCTATTCTCTAGAGACTTGGAACAATAATGTATTAGGAGTGGAGAGGGTATTTTGATCTCCTCCCGGAAGTGTAAGTATCCTAGTAATATTGGGATTATGGGTAGTGAGAACATCTCCCAGGTATGTTCCCATTTAAAGCCATACTTTCCTTCTTAGGATAAACATTCTTACCCTTTCTAAAGACACTTACGTTTTTAGTTTGCCACATGTAGATTTGGCCATTTTGCGAAATATTTTACATACATGCTTAAAATCATTTTTAATTATTCACCTAATTTAACCTCTGGCTCTAAGTCTGTTTCTTTATCTGTACAGTGAGTTAGTCATTGGTGTATATCATGCAAGTATTTTTATAAACTGTAAAACATGGTTGACCTTAATTGTCATGTGTATTATAAATTTACAATTATACCCTTATAGTGAATTTCACATGTACTCATATACGCAACTTGTTAAATTTATTTACTTATATCATCAACTAAAAAGGGGATGTTCAGCTAAAGTGTGCATAATGGGTAAGAAAGCAATTAAAAGTAAGAGGTACTTTATGTGCCACATTAATATTTCAAATTACCTATTAAGAGAGAAAAAAAGAATTTGTGCATGTTTCAATTTTGGATGAAAGAATTTGAGCAGGAATTGGGGGAAGAAAATGATCAGCTTTGAACCCTGTTGCCTTATAGCCCTTCTTTCTTGCCACTCTGATGAAACCAACAGTTGCCCAGCACTAAGTCTGTCAGAACATATATTTTTAAGTAAACATTGAAAAATAGAAAATATTGGAAGGAAATAAAAATACAAATTCTATGATAGCTATCAGAGGCTGGGAAGGTGTAAGGTGGTGGGCGGAATGAAGAGAGGCAGGTCAACAGGTACAAACATACAGTTACGTAGAAGAAATAAGTTCTAGTGTTCAATGGCATAGTAGCTGACTATTGTTAACAATATATTGTATATTTCAACATAGCTAGAAGAGAGGATTTGAAATGTTCCCAACACAAACAAATGGTAAATGTTTTAGGGGATGGATATCCTAAATACCTGACTTGATCATTTCCCACTATATGCATATCTCAAAACATCACATGTACCCCACAAATAGGTACGAATATGATGAATCAATAAAAATGAAGAAAAAAAGAAAAGAAAATTAATTTGATAGTGGCACTATATTAAAATAAAATATTTCCATCATGTTAAAAAATCTGAATTCCAAAGTTTTCACATTTTGTTAATGCGAGTTATAATTTGAAGTCTAACTCTTAACTATGTCAGAAAAGTAGCCTTCCCTCTTTGGGCCTCAGTTTCCTAAAATTTAAATAAGAAGAGGTCTGCAGGATGGTCTTTCACCCAGTTCTAGGACCCTCGTCTTTGGGAGGGAAAGCCCTGAAGTGGTTAGCAGCTACTCAGAGTCTGGGAAGATGCCCTGAGAAGCTGTCTCAGCTGGAGCTTGGCTGGCTGCCACCCATTTCCTGGCCCCACTCCCGTGGTGTCTTCACCCCCACTAAGCTACCCCACATGTGTTACATCCAGCCCTGTCAAACTGGCTCTCTAGGTGAAGCACCAACAGAAATGCAATCCTTTTTTGTTTTTATTTAGTAAGAATGCCTGTTTTCAATCACCTTGTAGACTCAGGACCAGCTGCCAGGAGTCTGGACTTGTTTGGAAATTTCACTTTACCGCATGAGTGCCAGACCCAGCAGACACAGCTCTGACATCAATTAACAGCACGACAAATCGGCAGCTGAATCTGGAAACAGCTTCCCTGCTGACAGTGAAGTATGGCAGTTGAGAAACAGCCCCTCCAGTAACACTTTGCCATTCTTCGACATTGCTGATAGGCTCCGTCCATTCCCCATACTTATACGACACACACATGCACACATTCCTACAAATATGAATATATATCTGGGCTTGCACATGCAGCCATCCACACATACATCACAGAGATTATACATGGAGGTGCCCATGCTCCTCCCACATGTACACCACACACACACACACACACCACCTTAAGAATTTAAATACATTCATTTACTCACACATGCAACCCTTTACAACTCCACAGACAAAGACATGCACATATCTGTAAAAACACAGACATACGCATACAGAATCATACTTCCCCCAAGCATGCAAATAGGCCCATGTGTGCCCTTCTGTTGTCTGTAGGCTCATTCACACACTGCAAACCCGCACTCATAAGGTCATGCACACAGAAGTTGTGGAGACACAATTTCTCAGACAGATACACTTAAATGCATGAGCTCATATGGCTAAACATGACATGTGCTTACACAAATACAGGTACAAAGAAATACACAAATATTGTCCAACGCAAGAGACTGAAGACAAGTTTCTGAAGTAAAGTTGGAAAGTGCAGCTCTTTTTGCTGTGAACAAAGACTATAAAATGTAGAGTAAACAAAGGAATGTTCTCCACACTTTCTAGTTTTAATATATTTAGCTGTGAATAGCTTTGTCTGCCACATTTCTCTTTTCTCATGTGCCATTCAGGGTGCTTGAGTTATGTTTACATAACAAGATCTTGGAAAGTTTAGTCAAATTAATATTTCTTTTATGTGGAAAGATACTGCTTTCACTGGCTGATTTTAGCTGTTGTTTAGCACCATTTACTCTGTGAAGACTCTTCGTAGTTGTTCAGTTTTGACATGTTGTGCCACAAGTTGCATCTGTTTACTTCATCCAGCCCTTGCAAACACCTCTAAAAGTTCACAGATCCATGGCTAGAAAAGAAGAAAGGCTGTTGTGTCAGGTGTCCACATGTTTATACCTTTCAGATGTTTGAAAAACTAAACAGATTTTTAAATTAACGCTTACTTTGGGGCATGTGAGTGGAAGAAAAGAAAGAACACGCTATTGTCCTCACCATAGACAAAAGCAGCTGGAGTTGGAGAACGGAGACAGAGTAACAGAGTGGCTTTACTTATTCAGGCTAAAGCCACACTCCTGGAGCCCAGCTGGACGATGATTTCACGGGCAATGGAGTGACAGGTGGAAAAGGTCAGGAAGCCTAGGTGAGCACACAATCCCTTCCACTGAGCACCTGTGTGGCTGGGGCAAGGTTTTTTAACCTCTTAGATGCATGTGCCTTAAATGGAAAGTGGGGACAATGATACCTCACCAAATTTGGTGTGACAGACAGTGATCAATGTAATCTTTTTGGTACTCAAAAATCACTGAATGCTTTTATCTGTAAGTATTGTCTGCAAAATGATCTACATCGTCTGGTACTAAACCAGCTATGCTTTACCTGTAACTGGATACATGTGGTTTGCAATCTCTTGAATTTTATACAAAGTGAAATTATCCAATATTCGTAAATGCTTGTCCCCAGCCCCTGGGGAGAGAACCACCAATTTTCTAGGGAAATTCCATGAGGGTATAAATTTTTTTTTTTTTGGTAACACTCACTGGTTTATTCCTAGTACCTGGATAAGTATCAGATACATAATAGATTCTCAATAAGTATTTGCAGAATTGATGAATTAGGTCCTTAAACATTTCCATTTGGATCCCTATCCCAAGCCAAAAAAAAAAAAATGAAGAAACAACTCTTTATTCTTTCTATAAAGCATCATAACTGAAGCTGAGGCTGTAATTTACTCATTGCTCCTTCCCCAGGGAATGGCACATAAAAGAGGCTTAGTAAATATGTGTTATGTAAATCGATAAATAGCAATAGGAATTTTGTATAGAGACAATAACAAAAAAAAAAAAAAACCATTACATGGCATTGTTAAAATAATCCAACGCAACATTTCTTGCAGAAAAGCAAAGTTCTTCTTGTCCTTCTCTTGACCTTACTTCTCTGCCTGCACACAGGGCTCCTTCCCATAGCTCAGCCCCTGCAAGATCCTGCACACCATCCTCTGCTTTTCTAATAATACACACTTCATCTCAATGATTTTATACAGACTTTTTTTTTCTAATTACCATTGGCAGTAGTAACTTCCATATTTCTTCCTCAAACTCATCCTCCTTACAAGATTCATTTTTTAATATTCCATGAGTGCCGGAGTTTTCTACCAGGATAGCTCCCAAATGCCTTTAAAAATGTGCAAATCAGAGCTCATTGTCTCCTTTCCTAAATTTTCTCCCTCTGCTCAATTTTGTATCTCAGCAGACGTCACCAGCATTCACCCAGCAGATACACCCGCACCTTCTACAGTCTCCTGTTCACTCTCTCAAAGCCCTTTCTCCTCCTCCCTTAAATAGTGTTGTTTTTCCTGTACCCATGTCTAGTTCTTTTTTCCTCTAACTGTACAAATTTATGCATAAGAAAAATTCTGAGAGGTCATGTGATATAATGAAACTCCATAAGACTTAAATCTATCTTTAAAAGCTTTAATAACATCTGTAACCTTGAATAACAATAGATGCAAAAGAGCTGCCAAATACAGAAAAGGTCAAAGACCCTTGTTGAAAAAGATGTTTGTAATGGCAAATCTATAAAACAAAGTTAGTCAAAAACAAACAAACAAACTCCCAAATGTCCCAAATGGAAGTGTAATACATAAAGGGCAAATCTAATACTCATTTATGTGAACAACTAGAACAGGGGACACAGGCTGGCCAGAGGAGCAACTCAACTCCACCACCCTGTCTACAACACTGAGATGTGGGCAATGCAGGGTGGTTTCGGGAAACCTTGAAGCGGCGCCCCAGTGAAAAGAAAGACCTTGAGTTGGGACCAACTTGGCTGCTGTTTTTTTTTTTTAATTTCAGAATATTATGGGGGTACAAACACTTTAGTTACATATATTGCCTATGCACTGCCCCAGTCAGAGCTACAAGTGTGCTCCTCCCCCAGACAGTGTGCCCTGCGCCCATTAGGTGTGAGCTTTCCCATCGCCTCCACCACCCTCCCACCTGCCCGACATCCAGTGAATATTATTTCTATGTGTGCACATAAGTATTGATCAGTTAGTACCAATTTGGTGGTGAGTACCAGTGGTGCTTGTTTTTCCATTCTTGTGATACATCACTTCAAAGAATGGGCTCTAGCTCCATCCAGGATAATACAAGAGAAATTAATTCACCATTGTTTTTTATGGCTGAGTAGTACTCCATAGTATACATACACCACATTTTATTAATCCACTCAAGGATTGATGGGCACTTGGGTTGTTTCCACATCTTTGCAATTGTGAATTGTGCTGCTATAAATGTTCGAGTGCAGATATCTTTATTATAGAATGTCTTTATTCCTTTGGGTAGATACCCAATGGTGGGATTGCTGGATCAAATGGTAGTTCTACTTTTAATTCTTTGAGGTATCGCCATATTACTTTACATAAGGGTTATTCTAATTTGCAGTCCCAGCAGCAGTGTATGAGTGTTCCTATGTCTCTGTGTCCACACCAATATTTGCTGTTTTGGGACTTGTTGATAAAAGCCAATCTCACTGGAGTTAAGTGACATCTCATTGTGGTTTTAATTTGCATTTCCTTGATGATTAGAGAAGTTGAGCAATTTTTTATGTGTTTTTTGGCCATTATTCTGTCTTCTTTCAAAAAGCTTAGCTGCTGTTGATTTCTGCTTTCTGAAAAGAAGCAAAGGCTCAAACAACTTGCAGAGCCACACAACACTGCCACATAAGCTACCATGCTCTGTTATAGAAGAAAACTTCTGTTGATGCAGAAATCAGTTCCGTCCCTGGCATAACCCAAACCTTCTGAAAATAGCTTGTCCTGTAAAAACACATCCCATTCAAAGACAGGAAATTGTTAAGAAAAGAAGCTGCCCAGGAGTCATACAAAGATACTATAAGAAATAAGAAAAAAAAAAGAAGGGAAAAATGTGAAAGATGACTAAGCTTCACCAGAAAAATATTACCGCAGAACAGATGTAAAATATGAGCAAACATAAGCCATAAATAACATTTTAAAAATACCTTTAAAAAAAGTGCACTGGTGAGATATGTCAAGTTGACTAAAAGAGATGAAACATGAGCTGGCAGAACTCGGGAAATAAGTGGAGAGAAAAAAAGGAACCACATCACCTACAAAGCCCCGTCTGCATTGGTAGCAGCGCAAGGGAAAACAGACGCTGTTCAAAATACAGCAAGGCTGTGAAAGACTGGAGTGGGAAAAAAATAAAAGGAAAATGAACAAAGCATTTTAAAATTTGTTGATGGCAGCTATGTAACATAAGGAAGAAAAGGGACTTCACACACAAACACACATATACACACAATGGATAGCTCCAAAAATTAAATATGTATGTATTTGAAGATATGCTTTCATAGGTAATTTTAAATATAAAATATAAAAGAAGACCTAATTTATATATAATTTTACGTGTATATATATATATGTAGAGAGAAAAAGAGAGAGAGAGTACACTATGATCCAAGAATTTTTGAAGGAGAATGCTGTACTGTTAAAGTTACTAATCTTTGAGGGCAAAGAATACATTGGACATCTAGACAAAATGATTAAGTATCCATATGTGAAAAAAAAGTAGGGTAGGCTCAAAATTATTCACAGAAACATTCAATGTTCAGGACAATGGAGCATGTGGGTCCAACACCCTCAGGGAAAGAGTTTTAGCCCAGCTAAATTTTGATCTAATTATAAAGTCAATGTTCATTTACTTGTCCAGAAAATATTTATCGAGTTCTTATCAATGTCGTGCATTCTAGGTGCAGAGGATCCGACAGCAGCAACAATCATAACAAGTAGACAAAAATTTCTGCCCTCATGGAACTTACATTCTAATTGGAGGAAAAAGAAAACACTGAATGAATTGAAGAGTAAAATATCTACTATGTAAGGAGGTGATAATTGATAAACGCTCAAAAGAAAAATAAAGACTACAAAGTTGATAGAGATTGTCAAAAGCATGGCCACTTCAGAGAGGATGACCAGGGAAGGCTTTAATGAGAGGGGACACTTGAGCAGAGCTGTGCGTGAGTAGAGGGGTGAGCCTTGAGGTTATGCAGGGAAAGAGCACACCAAGCATTGAGAACAGCTGGTCCTACGAGCATGAACACAAAATGTGCAGATCTTTGGGTCCCCAGAATTGTCCACCTGAGAGTATCCATGGCAGTGGGGGTGATGAATACTCAGGAAAACAGCTGGCCTGGTCCAGTGCAAGTCAGCCAACCTCTATGGCTGTCACCACAGCCAAATTAGTTACTGCTACAACTGAATGTCCAACCTGTCAGGGGCAATAAAGAACACTTAGCCAATGATATAGTATCATTTTTTCAAGAAAAATAACCAGCCACTGGGAAGCAAGTTGATTTTACTAGGCCTCTTTTGCCTAGAGGAAGGAAGGCTCTTTCATTATTACTGGATTGAGAATATACTGGGTATGAATTTTTATTTCCTGCTCCAAGTGCTTTGGCCAGTACCACTATCCAAAGGTTCACTAAGCCGGTATTAATACTATCTTGCCGTGAGATTCTGCATAATATTATGTCAGACTAAAGGACTCAATTAAAGTAGCAAAAAGGTGTGACAATCGGCACGTGAGCACAGCACCCACTGGTTCTTCTGTGTACTCTGTCACCTGCATGCTGCCATCCACTAGAACATTGGGATGTGCTCTTCAAGGTATAGCGAAGATGCCAAGTTAGATGTGGCAACCTATGGATCTGAAGTGATGTCCTTCAATATCTCATGTCTACTTTAACTAACAGCCAGGAGACAGTGATGAGTGTGCAGTAGATAAGCAAGATTTAGAATCCAAGAGGTAGCAATAGTGATCTCAGTCATCATCACTTAGTGAAATTTAGGGGGGATTTATGCTTCCTATGAATTTTAGTTTTGCTGAACTAGAGATCAGGTTTTAGGGCCAGGAGATGCTCTTGCCAGGGATGCAGTAGGAATTCTGCTACGTCTCTCACCATATGTCTCTTCATGCCAGGAGACTAGCAGGCAAAGGAAAGAGTGCTTACAATTGGTAGGGGTGAAAGATACCAATAATCGTGAGAAGATAGTGTTGTTGTTACTTAGTAGTGGTAGAGAGCAATAAGTCTAAAATGCAAAGACTGTCTGGGGGCACCTTTTCATGCCTCCATGTCCTTTAATAATGGTAAGTGGAAAGTTGTAGCAACCACATCATAATAAGGGCCAGCAGAAATGTTGATGGGGTAATCTAGAATGGGTGGTAGAGGCAGGAGGTGATGTGTATCAGTTAGGCTCCTAGGACGAGCTCTAACAGTGGGAACTACAGCTTGTCTTTCTTATCAAACCCTCGTTTGCAAATCGTTTTTGTTTTTTAGAAATTGCGACAGGCCATCATCTCCAATAACTGCTTACAAGATTTTAACACAGAGCAGGAGTGGATCTGAGTGGCACAAGAGAAAGAGTTACTATGAATACCCTGCCTGTATCGCTGTGCCATGTCCATTTCCGGGCAGGGCAGCTTGAATTCAATCTTCTAGCACCTGCATTTCCTTGTTGCAGGCTGTCTCTGCCATTGCCATCACTTTCCATGACTATAAGAAAGGTCAGATGTGCAGGAGAATTAGCATCCCTGAGAGCAGCCCTGGACAGATCACTGGTGAAGGTTGGTGTATAGTCACCCCAGCTCCCTCACCTTCAGATAAGATGATTCTGAAGGGAGTGTTTTATCCCGGACCCCAGAGTTCCCCAGTAGGTTTTCACTCCAGTTACCCATACTGATGATCCCACCTTAATGCCTTTCTTCCCTTCCCTTCCCTACCATTACCTCCCCAACAGACATCTTACAGACTGACACTGGAATCTTTGTCTCAAGGTTTGCTTCCAGAAGAACCTAAAAGAAGACACTTTTGTCATAATTTTATACTTGCCCATAATGGAGATATAATAGTTGCTAAGTCAATGGAAGAGCCAGTATTTTATACAAAGTTTTAGTTATAAAGTAACACTAAAAAGAGCAATTAATGGAACATAATCCTAAATTATCAAGGGACATACACACACAAATAGCAAAGAAATACACTTCACGTAGTAAAATTTTTTAAAAGGATTAGTAAATGAAGAAAACATCCCATAAAATATGAGATGGAATTAAGACTATATATCTTTTATATCAATAAATGAAAATTACCCATTTAGAAACAAGGAATATCAGACTGGATTACAAAGAAAAAGGATATGACTATAACTTAAAGAGGTTGAGAAATAGAAGGGTGGGCAATTTTCTACAGAGAAAATGTAGATGAAGGATAAACTAAAATCTTAATGTTATTCAAGGGTGAATTAAGGGAAAAAACAAGAACAAAAAGTAGGATCATTTACAGATAAAACTTATTGGTTGCAATAGTTTTCAAGCAGTTTTAAATATGAGTGTGTGTGTGTGTGTGTGTCTTATAGATGGATTAAAATATACAATCAATATTCCTGTAGGAAAACTATTGAAAAGAACAGTGAAAACATCAAAATAAATTATTATGAAAATTTAATTCACTATTCTCAATGCTTGACATAGAAGCATGTAAGGAACAACATATAAAATGTATCCCGTATTCAGTTGTTTCTATGTCCTTGAATTCTAATCCCTGAAAGGATAGACTTTCTTCCTTTCTGTAGTTCATGGTGTAAAGGTGAGTGCATATGATGTCTCGTAAGTAAAAGTGAAAAATATCCAGAATGAATAAAAAGTATGAATGCTTGAAAAAAGGTGAGAATTTGGGAGGATTTTTTCGTAAATCCTTATAAATAAGATATTTGTAATAATTAGGAAAACCAGAAGTCATAAAATGTTTATCAATGACAAAATGGATAATATTAAACTAAACATTTACTGCTAAGCAAAAATTTAAAATAAAATAAAAATTCAAACAAAGCTTGCTGAGAATGTTTGTAGCACACGTCACAAGTAAAAGTCTTGTTTTCTTAATATATAGTTGATGAAAATTAAGACGACAAATACTAACAGCCTATGAAAATAATCAGCAACACACACATTTCACAGAAAACAACACAGCTGGTCATAAAACATAGGAAGATGATTGCTCTCACTCATGAGTGGAATTAAATTTTCATAATAATTTATTTTGATGTTTTCACTGTTCTTTTCAATAGTTTTCCTACAGGAATATTGATTGTATATTTTAATCCATCTATAAGACACACACACACACTCATATTTAAAACTGCTTGAAAACTATTGCAACCAATAAGTTTTATCTATAAATGATCCATTTTCATTCAGTGGAATGAAAATGTGGCTACAACGATACGTCATTTTTCACCTATCAGACTGAGAAAGAGCACAGAGTTTCATAACAGTGTAATCACAAGTAGAAAAGTGACGAGGACCCTCTTCCATCGCTGATTAGAGAATAAACTCTTACAGTCTCAACTGGAAGGCAGAATGACAACACAGGTCAAATGGGCGTCCTTTCTGACCCAGAATTTCAATTCTTTCTTAGCAATACAATTTACAGTTCGACTCACATATGATTTTTAAAAATGTTCAAAAATGAGATTTCTTGCAACTTTATCTCCTAACAACAAAAGATGGATTGAAAATCCATCCAAAAGGAAGGTATTAAATATATTGTGTTATGTTCATATAACGGAATACTCCGTTATCATGAATGAGGAATCCCAAATTAATATGAAGTTAAAACAAAAGTAGCAGATCAGGGTAAAATACTACTAAAAGAATGAATATGTTTGTTTATTCAGGTATTTAAAAATATTTATTGACTTATTCTAGGTTCTGGACATATAGTGGTAAATAAGACAATCTGATTCTTGAGTTCATATTCTAGGAGGAGGAAGGACAGATGATTAAAACAAAAAAGAAAAGACTGAAGGTCAGAGGTGGGAACAGGCGATGCTAGTTTAAATAGGACAGTCAGAGAATTGACTCAGAAGAGGTGAAATTTCAGCAGATTTCTCAATAAATTGGAGGAGTTGACCATGTGAGGAGCTAGGGTGATGCCTATAAATATACAAAAAGAAGAAGAAGTAGAAGCAGCAGCAGAAGTAACTACTTCTCGTGTGCCAATCACAAGCAGTGTGACTTTGGGCAGGTTAACTAGCTTCTCTGAGCCTTGTTTTCTACACCCACAACAAAGAAAAAGCCACATCTGCTCTCTAGTGTTTGCATCAGTCAGGAAACTCTTGGTTGTAAATGACAGAAATGGAAATAATTCCCTTAGGGCAACAAGGTTATGTATTCAAGCTGTAGAATATAGGAAGAAGCTAGATTTGCAGACAACCTGAGTCAGTGACCAAAAGGTCTCCAGGACTGTTGTGCTCCATCTCATATCGTTGCTTCTCTCTGAATGTTGGCTACATATCTCTGACTGTAGAAAAACTTCTTCTACACTTGGGGAGTGGAAGTCCAGAGCACCTGGATGCCTCAAAGTTCACATCTCTCACTTTACTTACCAAGAAAGGGCAGTCTCTCTTCTATTAGTTGCAACTCAAAAATCCTAGGGTAGTCTCTGGCCCAATTTGCCTTAATTCCCCACTCCCATGGTAAGCAGAGTACAATGCTGTGATTGGAAGCTTCCTCTGCAGCTATTTGATTGAAGCAAGGGCTGGAGGAATTTACCAAAAGTAGGGATACTCCTCTGAAATTAAGGGAGGCCTGCTTAGCATAAACAAAAATAGCTGGCCTTTGCAGGAGGGTTATGAGGACCAGAAGGTACAATTTGTATGAACTGTCAGTCAAAGGTATTAGACCCTGGAGGCAGCATGTAGCACAGGTATATCCGTATCACCCTGTGATCACCAGGATAGCCATTGGTAACTGATCAATAACTCCTTTTCTTTCAGTTCAAACCTGTCCACAATATACTTTCAATGCTGTATTATTTAGTCACTGCTATGTGATGTGAGTTGTAATCAATAAGACTTGTTTCATATCTTTATATATAAGATATATAACTTAGATAACTGTATGTTCTTCTTCTTTGTTGCTTTATTTATTTATTTACTTACTTATTTTTGAGGCATGGGCTGAATAATCTAAATCTTCATAAAGTTATAAACATCTCACAAAATACTAGCAGATAGTAGATACTCAAAAATATGCTTTCATTAACTAACCTTTCCTATTTCCCTCTATATAGCCTACCTGTCTATTATTCCTGCCATTAGCCAAGGCTGAGTGATGAGTCACTCAGAAGAGAAGGCTGAGTCTTCTCTCCCTAGTTAGTTCCCTTTGCATCAATTCTTCTTTAGGAAGCAGTATTAAATTGAATTTATCCCTCATTGGCTTTCCTAATAATACACCTAATTCCCATGACACACACTATCCTCAGCTATTTAAATAAATATTTGTAATTTCCTCTACCTTCTTAACATTAATGTAGAGGAGATATCAATGCCACCTTAATTGTCCTTTTGCCCTAATTAAATTGTCTAGATTTTTCTTCCTAAGTGCCATGCAAGTGCGACTTTTTCTTCATCCTCTAACATCTAACTCTTTGATTTTTATATATTTATTTATGTTTGTGTTTGCTTTGTTTGTTTTCTTAGCAGCATCATGTGGATTTAAAACAAACTTGAAGCTTGGTATAAAATCCTAACCCAAGCTCAATTTCTCCTTTGCTCGGTTAAACCTGCTCTCTCTGATAGTGAACGTGCTGTTCTCCTCTCTAAGGGGCAGTTTCCTCCTAAGGAGGTTGGAAAAAGAATGGTGAACATCCCTTCTAATTGTAAACTCTTAGAAAGTTAGTTTTTCATTGCTTTTCTTAAGCTAGTTTTTTTTTCCCCGTAGCTTATTGATCTACCCCCACCCCCCACAGTGGAACAGGGACAGTACATGGTCCTGAGACATATTTCATGTTAGTCATTTATTGTATGAGCTGGGACAATTAGTCATTGACTGAGAAATAACCTTCAGTTTCTTCATCTGTACCAGGGTGATGATAATAATACCTATCTGCATCAGCTAGAAACCTCAACAGAAAATCTGACTTGAACTGGCATAAGCCAAAATATAGTTTATTAGCTTATAGGTGAACTAAATGGTTGGAGCTTGGGAAGGCTGCAGGCAAGGCCGGATTTAGAATGTAATGATGTCCAGACGGCAGAGGCACGTTCCACCTCTGGGCTCTGTGGTGTATCCACTGATGGCCACTATTAGCTCCAGGCTCTACCTGGGCAAGCACAAATTAATTGTCCCAACTACAGATCTCATACACACCCCAGGATTCAAATCCAGCAGCTAGAGAGTTTTCTCCTCCAGTAGATAAGCCAAAAATGGGAACCTAACTCTCATATTTTTTGTATTAGGTCACCCCTTATCCCGTCATTGGACTGGAGAAATGGAATATATTGATTAGATCCTACCTTCAGCCTACACATCTCTACCAGAAGGAGTAAAGAGAGAGCCAGTCAGTCTCATGTGTAAGTTCTAGATAAGGCCTCCCCTCTCCAGTCTTACAGCCTCAGGGCAGGAATCACAAAAGAACTCAGAAACCCCCAACTCTTTAGATAATGCTCCCCATCCCCAGCCTCCATGTCATGCTTGAGGATAACTTTGCAGAGAGAGTACCAAACTCTGAGAGTGCCTAGAAAGGTCCCATAACTTCCTCCACAAATCACAGGATCACTCTAAATTCTGCCCTGATATCACTTATTTCGCTATTATCTCTTTTGAACCCACTAAGAATCTTTCTCACCCTTCATCCATTAAAATGACTCTTGAAAATATCAGCATGAACTGCCATGTCACTAGATCCAAAGGTCAGTTCTCAGGCCTTATGCTACCTGACATCTGAGCACCATTTGAAATAGTGGCACCTCCCCTCTCCTTGGAAGGCTTTCTTCACTTGATGTCCAGGACATCACACTCTTCTGGTTTATATCCTACCTTCCTGATAATTGTTTTCCAGTTTCCTGTGCAGTCTTCCGCTTTGTCCTGACCTCCCAGGGTTGTAGTGCCCTACAAGACATTTCCTGATTCTCTTTTCTACTTTTATATATTCATTTAGCAATCCTCTCCAGATACATGGTTTTCAAACCATCTATAAGAAGAAGAGCCAATATACATATCTTTAGCGCAGACCTCTTTTCCAAACTCCTATTGCCAACATTTTCAATATCTGCTCTCTTTCAATATCTCTCTCTAAAAGCATCCCAAACTTAACATCTCTAGAACTAATGTCCTGATATCACCCCTCCACCACCACCACCACACGCAGCCCTCACAGTGTCATTGGATGACAACCAAGTTCTTCTGGCTCAGGCCAAAAATCTTGGAATTATCCTTACCCCTCTTTTCCTTCACATGACACCAGCTTCCTATCATGAAATCCTGTTGGCTCTTCCTTCTACGCACATCCTGAATGCAACTACTTATCACTACTGCACTGCTGCCACCCTGGGCAGAACAACCTGAATCAATCCTCACTGCTTTCCTTGCCTGTAGTTTATTTTCATCCTCACAACTGGAATGATTCTTTATAATAAAAGTCAGATCATGTCACTCCTGTGCACAAAACTTTAAAATGGCTCCCAACTTAACTGAGAGTAATATCTAAACTCCTTCTCAGTGATCTACAAAGACTGCACATTGTTTGAGCTCCTGCCAAATCTTCCAATATTCACCCCTTCACTTGCTCTGCTCCAGGTGTAGTGGCCACCATGCTATCTCTCAACACAAGCCAAATGTGCTCCCTCTTAATGGCCTTTATTCTAAATGTACTCATGCCTGGGAAACTCTTGCCATACGCATCTCACTGTCTGTGATGCTTCTTAAAATCTTTGTTGAAATATCACTTTCTAGGTGAGGTCAATTTCAGTTTCCCTGTTTTACCACATTCTACTCCCCTTCCCTTCAGTGTCCTGATTACCTCTTAACACTGCTCTACTTTCTTATATTTACTGGTATCTATCATCTTCTAATACGTGTATTAATTTAATCACATTTATAATTAGGCATTTATATTACAAGACAGATTATAAGATGCATGTGGTAGTGTGCTTGAGCCTGCTCTTACTTTCGTATAAGAGTATACGTACCTTCCCAACTTTGTATTCAAGTGGTGGCTTACAATTGGTCCTTGTAGGTTATTTGGGGTTTTTTTTTGGTTTTTTTGTTTTGTTTTTTTTAATTTCAGAATATTATGGAGGTACAAAAATTTGGCTATATATATTGCCCATGCACTGCCCATATCAGAGCTACAATCATGGACATCCCCCAAACTGTGCTCCCTGCATCCATTCAGTGAGAGTTTTCCCATCCCCTCCACCCCCCCTCCTGCCTGCCCACCCCCTGATGAATATTATTGCCATGCATGACGTAAGTGTTGATGAGTTAGTACCAATTTGATGGTGAATACCAGTGGTTCTTGTTTTTCCATTCTTGTGATGCTTTGCTTCAAAGAATGGGCTCTAGCTCCATCCAGGATAATACCACATGTGTTAATTCACGGTTGTATTTTATTTCTGAGTAATACTCCATGGTATACATATACCAAATTTTACTAATCCACTCATGTATTGATGGGCACCTGGGTTGTTTCCACATCTTTGCAATTGTGAATTGTGCTGCTATAAACATTCACGTGCAGATGTCTTTATTATAGAATGTCTTTTTTTCCTTTGGGTAAATACCCAGTAGTGGGATTGCTGGATCAAATGGTAGTTCTACTTTTAGTTCTTTGAGGTATCTCCATATTACTTTCCATAGAGGTTGTACTAATTACTAATTTGCAGTCCCACCAGCAGTGTATGACTGTTCCTATCTGTCCGCATCCACACCAACATTTGTTGTTCTGGGACTTTTTGATATGAGCCAATCTCACTGGAGTTAAGTGATATCTCATTGTGGTTTTGATTTGCATTTCTCTGATGATTAGAGAAGTTGAGCAATTTTTTATGTTTGCTGGCCATTATTCTGTCTTCTTTGGAAAAGTTTCTGTTCATGTCCTTTGCCCACTTTTTAATGGGGTTGTTTGATTTTTTCTTGTTGATTTTCCTAATTTCTGTACAGATTCTGGTTATCAGCCCTTTATCAGAGGTGTAGCATACAAATATTTTCTCCCATTCTGTAAGTTGTCTGTTCACTCTAGTGATAGTTTCCTTGGCTGTGCAGAAGCTTTTTAATTTGATCAGATCCCATGTATTTATTTTTGTTGCTGCTGTGATTGCTTTGGGGGTCTTCGTCATAAATTCTTTGCCTAGGCCAATGTCCATAAGAGTTTTCCAACATTTTCTTTGAGAATTCTTATGGTTTCACATCTTAAGTTTAAATCTGTTATCCATCGTGAATTGATTTTTGTGAGAGGTGAGAGGTGTGTGTCTAGTTTCAGTCTTCTACATATGGCCATCCAGTTTTCCCAGCACCATTTATTGAATAGGGAGTCTTTTCCCCAATGTATGTTTTTGTGGAACTTGTCAAAGATCAGATGACCACATGAGGTTGGTTTTATATTTAGGTTCTCAGTCCTGTTGATTGGTCTATGTCTCTGTTCTTGTGCCAGTGCCATGCTGTTTTGGTTACTATAGCCTTGTAGTATAGTTTGAAGTCTGGTAGATAGATGCCTCCCGATTTGTTCTTTTTGCTTAGGATTGCTTTGGCTAGATGGGGTCTTCTCTGGTCCCACATGAAGTGTAGAATTATTTTTTCTAGATTAGAAAAAAATGATGTTGGTATTTTGATAGGGACTGCATTGATTCTGTAAATCACTTTAGGCAGCAAAGACATTTTTACAATGTTGATTCTACCTATCCAAGAGCATGGTAGGGTTTTCCATCTGTTTACATCCTCTGCAATTTCTTTTCTCAGTGTTTTGTAATTCTCTATATATAGGTCTTTCACCTCCTTGGTTAGATATGTTCCTAAATATTTAATTTTCTTTGGTGTTATTGTGAAAGGTATTGTGTCTTTAATTTGTTTAATTTGTTATTAGCATATATGAAGGCTATTTGGATCATGAAAACTCACAAATGATCCAAATCAGGGCCCCCTTTGATTTTTTGAAGAGTCTGCTTTCAAACATTTTCTAGCACACCACTGTATTCATGAGATCAGAGATCTTTGTTTTATTAATTATCATATCTGTAATATCTAAGCTGTGCCTGGCATATGCTAACCATTCAACAAATATTTACTGAGTGAATGCCTCAGAACTAATCTCATTGTTTTAACTCTACTTATTTCAGCCATCACAAAAGCCCAGGACTTTGAGATTATCCCTTTTTCTCTCTATAAGTTACTGTGGGCAGTGAAGCCATCATGTCCTACCCCAGCATTAAATTACCCCTTCGCTGCTTTAGCTTTTTCTCCATAGCATTTGTCACCACCTAATTTTCTCTATATTGCATTTATGTATTTGTTTGTACATTCTATCACTGCAAATTTTTTGTCTGTTTTATCTGAAGCTATATCTCAAATACCTACAAAAGTACCTGTTATATCAGATAAAGCTATATATATTTCTTGAATGAATAAATTAACAAATGAATAAATAAATAAATGAGTTGCTCACTCAGTCATGCAGGGCCTGCCTTTAAAGTTACTTCTGAGGGTAGAGGGGAGTGATATTTTTTCTCCCAAAGTAAATTTTAGGCATTGGTTTTCCAGAAAAAAGGCTTTGGATAGCAAACATAAAATAACACATTTTCCCTATGATAACACATGGAGATATAAGAGTGAATGAAAAAATAATTATATGAAGTGTCTAATGCAATATTTTAAAAAACAAGAACAGTAGAGTACCCCTCTGCAAGAACTTAATGTGGTTATGCATATCCATGGAAAAATAGCTCTAAGTCAAATAATTTTGAGAAATTCCCACTCCAGATTAACAACACTAAAGGGATTTCTCTAATGCAGTATACCTCAGGGCATTTGATATTCTAATGTAATTGTAAATCTCCCTAGGGGGTGTTAAAATAAGAAAAAATACTCAAATATATTTTAATATGTAAATCTTTATTCTACTAAGCATTTTTTAAGATTGGTTAGCCATACAGATATTAATTTCTTTATATCTTTTCACCTCTAAATTCTACATAAAATTGTGATTGTATACGATTTGTTGTAGATTGTATGGCCAGTGAACTAACAAGCCAAACTTCCAAGTTAGGAGTTTTAGGAAATTCTATTCTTCTTAAGTACTTTATACATACACATATACATAAAAGCATCTATATCTACACACATGTATATGAGGAAAAGATTATTATATTCTGAACATATACAAGGGATAAAAGGTTAAGACATTCAATAATAATTAAAATAGTTGAATTTCCATGGTGATGTTATATTATTTTTTAAAACACACTTGAATTTGTTTTATTTAGCCATTCTTTTAAAAAAGGCAAGTGCACTTTTATTGGGGATCCAACTATTTATTTATAGTCATTAAATAAGATTTATATCAATGCTCTTTACATTTTTGTAATTAACTCTTTGTCTCAAAGGGGTACCAGAATCTCAATAATATGAGATTATTTCTAGTTAATTTTGACATGAACACTGTCATCAGCCAACTCTGCGGTTCCTTAGGTAGAGCCTAAAACTAGCTTTTTAGTGGAAGACTGATGTTCTCTGCAGTCCCTGGGGGATCATAGCACAGTGAGAGGTAGGATGTGAGCGGCGGTATAATATGTGATGATTCTTAGTGGGTAGCCTGTCTTGTTAGAAGAAACCACATAAGAGAGAGCCCCCATGTGATAAAGTTATTTGAGATGGATCATTTAGAATGAAGGAGGTACTGTGACTACTGGACCATTGACTGAAGTCTCCAACATAGTTCAAATAATTTCCTCAACTAGCCAAGCGTGTTTTAGAGTGATAGGAATCCACCAGAGAATGGCAGCTCAGAAACTGAGAAGTGTGGGTTGCTCACTGGCAAAGACATTATATTCAAACCAACTGCAATACCAGCACATGTTCCCTAACCACCAGGAGCCCTTCACCTTGCCAAAGTTGTGAAGAGTCAATAAAAAATGCAAATGTCAAAAAATAAAATGCACACACACGCACACACACATGCATATAATGAGGAGGGCACTGAGGCATCTGCACAAAATCCTGCCAAATTGCAGATTATTTATAGAGAGAGTAATTTTAGTTCAGAATAGTGGATCATCCATGCAATTGCTAAATATATTAAAGTGTGATATTTCTGAAAATTTGTACTTTGACGTAAAACCCCACTATGGAAACTTTATCTCCTCAGTAAAGTTTCTATACTACTTCTAATATATAGGGCTCCCTGCCAGAGGATAATATGAAGTTGATATAAAATGAGTTTGAGGAGACACTCAAGTAAACTCTCAAGAGCTACGTAAAAGTAACGTACTAATGTCATTTTGTAGAACCTGCCTCTCTACCTTATCCCTCCTGCCCCTTTTTCCAAAATTTTAAAATATTCCTATATTTCACAACAAAATTTAAAAAGGTAACACTAATCAGGAACAAATAGCTGAAAAAGACTTTAGAGTTTTTCTAATCCCCCTATACACACATTTACCCCACCAGCCCTTAAATTCCATTTGTGGTACCCATTCAATTCATTAGACAAACAGCTCTAGAGTTTTAACTTTACACCTGGCACTGTGCTTTTACAAAATAGGCATCGTAATTCCCATTGTATAGGTGAGTGTGGTATGGGTTAAAGGGACTAAGTAACTTGCAGATCAAACACTGTGTGATCAGAAGTAGGTTTTACACAGGACCCAGGACTAAGTCTTCTTCCCACTCTACCTTGTTGCCATAAGATGGGAGATAATTCCAGGAGCTTACTAATATAAAGGCAAGAAAGATTGCACTTGGGCAAGACAACCTTATGCCCATTGCCAAATGTCTCCTTGATTACAAGTGGATTCAATCAATATGATTTTGCCCTCCCTTCCCCACACCTTTGAACCTGCAGTGTTCTGTCTTGTAACATAACCTTTTCACAAAGCTGTCCACAAATCATCCCCTCCTTTACGAAATCTATAACTCTTGTGAATTTTTATTCGTATTTATCCAAAACTCTCTCAAGACCCATCTGTCCTTGTATCTTGGATTATATATTTTTTCTGTGCTAGAATTTAAATATTTTAAAGCAGAGACAATGTCATACATGTCATTCCATCTATGATGATGGCTTTCTTGGGCTGAACCATCAACACTTTCTAATGAATGAAGGAATGAATGAATAAGCCATGCCTAAGCCATCTTTCGTATCATCCATCCAACCACCTTTCCGTGTCATTCAGCCAGACAGCCAACTGTTCTCCCATCTTTCTAGTCACTTATATATACCTACATTCATTCGTTACAGATTTTATAAGGAATTGTGTGCTAGAAGAGGTTTTAGCAACTCGAGTACAAAACATGACTGACCAACCAGACTCCAGAGTTTTACTAATAAGATTTATGTTTAAAAGCTTACCTTGTGGCAACGGAAGTGGGAGGTAACTATATGGACAAATGGACACTGGACTGATAGCTCAGAAGGAGCAAGATCTCCCTTGGGTTTTAAAATTGCCATGTCATAATATAGAACCTGCCTTCCTCTTTCTGGAATAAATAACATAGTGCAAACAACACCCATATCACCTACAAATCTTTGGCATTTGATCAACTTGTAAAAACTCAACTCCTGATGCCAATTTAAATGTTGTCCAATTTCCACATCTGTTATCTCATCATTATGTGAAATAGGTAGGGAAAGCTGTATTACCTACCCTAGTTATGTAGAATTAGTATATTACAAACAAGGAAACACAGGCACAGAAAGCATAAATAACTTGCACAGTTGAAAAACAGAAAGCTGAAGGAGAAAAGAAAAAAAACCTGAGTTGTCCTGAAGCTAGCATAGCCCTAGTATACATGCCTGCTTCACTTCTGCGATGGGACCACTTACAAAAAGATAAATAAAATCATCATAAGTAAAATATGTTCAGCAAATTTCAGAGCATGGTGATTTCTCTCCTCTCTTTGAACAAACAATACCATTTATTGTTTTTACTGTATCTTTATCAATCACAAACTAGATTGTGATGCCTCTAGAATTGTTGAGTTAAAGTATCTTGAACACTTCAATATTTACCCCTAATGTATGAATGTACATTCATACTCAGGAATGTTAGTCTCCCAAGCTTTGGTTTTTCTTAGAGTGTGGAGGCTGACCTAACTGATTTTTCCGGGCTCCATCATGTAATAATGTGTAATTCAGGGCAACTTTATTAAGCAATCCAAACATGGGTGTTACCTCAGTTCATTCATGCTGCTGTATCAAAATACTGTAAAATGGGTGGCTTATAAGCAACAGAAATTTATTTCTCACTGTTTCAGAACTGTGGGTCCAAGCCTGAGAAGTCCAATATAAAGGTACCAGCAGACTTGGTGACTAGTGAGGGCCCATTTCCTGACTCACAGATGGCATCTTCTCAATGTGTTCTCGTGTGGTGGAAGGTGTGAGGGACCTCTTTTACAAGGACACTAATCCCATTATAAGGGCTCCACCCTCATGACCTAATCACTTCCCAAAGGCTCCATCTCCTAAAGCTATCACATTGGTGATCAGGTTTCCACATATGAATTTTTTATTCAGACCATAGCATTACTCCTCTGGCTCCCCCAAATCCATGTCCTTCTCACAAACAAAATACTTCCATTACATCTCAATAGCCCTAACAATCTTAACCCATTCCAGCATCAACTTTAACGTCTAAGTCCAAAGTCTCATCTAAATATCATCTAAATCAGATGTGGGTGAAACTCAAAGTACAATTTTCCTCCAGCTCTGAACCTGTGAAATCAAACAAGAATGTGCTTCCAAAAAGCATAGGATTTAAAAAGAATAATCAATAATCAATCCCAAGTAAGTCCAAAACCCAATAAGGCAAACAACATTAAATCTTAAGGCTTAAGAATGTTCTTCTTTGACTGTGTGCTCTGCCCAACAGGTCCACTTGGGCAGAGATCCCCCTTCCAGACCCACTGGGTGGGGTCCTGCTTTCTGGACACACTGAAATGACAGTCTTGTCCCTATGGCTTTGGGCAAGCTCACTGTCACAGCTTCTGTGTGCCTGGGCCCCACCCCTTGATGGCTGTCATTTGTGGTCCCATCTCTGCAGCCACTCTGTGCCCAGGTTGTGCACTTGTGGCTTCCCTGGGCTGAATAATGTGCCAGTAGCACACCTATGGCTCCACTGGACATTGCCATAATGTGAGCTCTCTGCAATAGCACACACTCACTGGGAATTTTGCACTCTGGCTTGTAATGAAGGTGGCAGCCTGATGATTTCTAAATTGTCTTCAAGGTTATTTTTTCATTGTCTTGGACAACAGGTTCTGGCTGACTACTCTTATCAGATGGTCATTTGGCCACACCCTTGGTGTTCCCTCCTGAACATACTTTCTCATTCTTCACGGTATAGGTAGGCTGAAATTTTTCTAAATTTCAATATTTTGCTTCTCTTTTGATTAAGAATTCTGTCTTTCAATCATATCTCTTTTCTTGAATGTTACTATAAGTAGTCAAGAGAAGCCAAGCCACATCTTTAACACTTTGCTTAGAAATTTCCTCAGCCAAATATCTAGTTTTATTACCCAGAAGTTCTACCTTCTACAAAACACTAGGGCATAAACACAAGTCAGCCAACTTCTTTGCTACTTTATAATAAGAATGACCTTCCCTCCATTGCCCAAAAACATGCTCCTTATTTCCATCTGAGACCCCATCAGGATGGCCTTTATGGTCCTGTTCCTGCCACCACCCTCTTCTTGACAACTTAGGTATTCGGTAAGATGACTGAGGCTTTCTCTACAGCTCTCCTCTCCTTCTGAGCCCTCAGCAGAATCACCCTTTAAGGCCCATTTGCAGCCATGTAGGCTTTTTCTAGCATTCACCTCAAAACTCTTCCAGCTTCTACCCCCTGCCTAGTTCCAAGGTTGTTTTCATGTTTTTAGATATTATAACAGTACCTCACTTCTTGGTACCAATTCTCTGACTTGGTCCATTTGGGTTGTTATAACAAAAAAGAAAAATAACATATAAGCAACAGAAATTTATTTCTCACAGTTCTAGAACTATAATCAAAGTTCAGGAGATCTGGTGTCTGGTGCGGCCTCATTTCCTGGTTCATGATCAGTGCCTTCTCACTGAATCCTCACATGATGGAAGGGCTATGGGGTATCTCTTGGGCCTCTTTTTTAAGGGCACTAATATTATTTATGACAGAGCCACAGTCATGACCTGATCACCTCCTAAAGGTCCCACCTCCTAATACCTTCACATTGGTGATTAGGTTTCAATGATGAATTTTGCAGGGGCATAAAAATACAAACCATGGCAGATATCCTCATTCATAAAAACTAGGGAAAACAGTAGTATTCTTCTCATCAGTAGTTATGAAAGCTAACTGAAATACAGAGAGCAAAATTACTTAACATCATTTAGAATATATAGTAGATGCTTGAAAATTGTAGCTGTTTTATTATTATAACCAATAGCATTATTATACACTTGAACTATCCAAAAGAGTATGGGATTATTTTTTGCACTTTTATTATTCTCAGGGACTAGCCAGTATATGTATAAAGTAGGTATATAATACATACTTGTTTATTAATTTAAGATAATTTCCAGTAAGTATAAGAATTGAATTATCTTTATAAGACAGGTTGAAAATCAGCAGGACATCTTAAAAAACTATTAATATGACAGAAAATCCCTAATTTTTTTGTCATTTACAGAAAGAAAAGTAAAGAAAAGAAAACTACTCAGACTAGCTTTAAAAAGTAGAAAAGTGATTATCATAAGCAGCAAACATCAGAGAAAATAAATATGGGCAGGCTGTATGAGAACTATAGATTATAACTGGAGAGTATCAAAGAATATGCCCATTCTTCCACCATGCTCTCCGTCTTTTTCTCTTTCTCTTCAATTTGCATAAGAACAGCATGTTACAAAAAATTATAACAGATTCCTAAATTGCATTCTAATCCTTAGACTTCTAGACAATCTAATTAATAGTTTGGAGTTTTCAGTGTGGTGATACTATATCTGCATAACAACAACATACTTTCCTGACATTCACCTGGAGAAGTAAAATTCAAGTGACTTTTGAACTTGCTCAGCATCTCATGTCTTTAGTAACCTTGGGAAAGTGAACTATTGTAGATTTAACTTTGGTTCTTTATTTGTTCCTCATTTTCTATGTGAGCTTCATATCAACATACGTGAGAAAATGTATACAATTAGAAAGTAAAAATCGCAAAGTGAGACAAATGATAAAATGCCAGCTGTTATAATCACCATTATGCAGTTCTCATGATGGAACAAACCACTGATAGAAAACTGTTGTTGCAGTTGTAGGTCCTAATTAATTTGAGGGATGAGAATATGAACATGAGTTACTATTAACTATGAAAGGTGGCACAGAAAGTTTATCTGTCTCAAGATAAAAGTCCAGGACCACAAGTCTATAAGGTACTCTGTTATGAATTAACATTTGTTCAGCCCATAAAATATTTCAAGTCCTCAGTAAATGACTTCTAATCTGGAGTCCCATATTCTGCTTTCCAATTTTTCAATAAATACATTTATAGTAGTAACATTACTGCCTTATATGTTTATAGTTACTTTTACAATTTGCAGAATCTTTTCACATAATTATTTTATTTGTTTCTTACAAAATCAGAAGGTTGGGCAGAAGTGGTAGTCATGAGAGCTGCTCATGAATTTTTTGTCTCTTTTTCTTGCTCTTTCCTTCCAGGCACATAGTAGTACATTTCCCTGCCTACTTAAAGTTTGATAAGGACCTATGATTATCTTTGGCTAGTGAACCAAGATGGGAAGTGGTGTGTGTCACTTTGGGGCCATGCTATGCTTCTCTGCATTATCCTGTTCTTCCGGGCAAATGGTATTATACTTGTCTTCTGGTAATATTCAGGACTGTGGCAATTTCACCAGCCTGGAACTCTAAGAATTAAAATTATCAGCTCCGTCCCTATCTCTCCAGCCTGTGATGGACATGTAAAATGGGCAAGAAATACATATTTATTGCTATGAGTCACTGAGATGTTGGCCTCATTTGTTACTACAGCATGACCAGTCATTTCTGACTGATACAACAGATATTATTTTTCCCTCTACTAACAATTATTTTCTTATGCTTAGAGAAGCTTACTCATGAACACAAACCTAGAATCATTTTAATTAAAATTATTTCTTCTTCTACTACATCAGCAAAATATTTAAATTAATATTGTTTATTAAAAAAATGAATTATTATTCAATACCATCATAATGTGTGTTTTTCCTAAATGTTTTGTGTTAAATGTGCCTTTATGCAGTGGAGGAATTTTTGCAGCGCTGAAATTCTCAAATTATTATTTAATTTTCATCTCTATGGTCAGAGTGTAAATACTTCTGCGACCTTGTTAGCTCTGTTATCTTTGTTCAAACACTAAAAGAGTGTTCCATACTTTGTTGATTGCAAGGTGATCATGAATCCATTAGGTGAGAACATAGGCTGGAGGACCTAAAACTTCTAGGATGTCTCCAATTTTGCCTTTTTAAGGTTCTAATTCAAGATGATCAAAATTATTCCCTTATGTCAGCATATTACATTAATCAACACAAAAAATCTATTCTAAATAATAATATGCAGAACATTATTACAATTAAACAGAGAACACCCCATGTATCTCTATTTAACCTCATTGGGAACAAAACCTTCCATATGAGTGGACATTTTCAGATAACTAAAAAATACTTCTTTAATTGCAAGTTTTTATTTAATTTGCAATTAAATGATAATCTTTCTTAAATGTATAATTAACCTTCTTGGCCTCCTAAAATAGAGTAAAAAGAATATAAAGCATTAACAGTTATTGAAAGTTTACCAAATATCAGTCACAGAATTTAACATTCACCATTGCTATAAGTAATAAATACTTACAAGACTTTTACAGATGAATACACCGGGTGTCTTAGGGTGTTTGTGTTGCCATTACAAAATATCTGAGACTGGGTAATTTATAAACAACAAAAATTATTTCTCACAGTTCTGTACGCCAGGAAATCCAAGATCAAGTTGCCAGCAGGTTCAGTGTCTAGGGAGGTCCTGTTCTCTCCTTCTAAGATGGTACCTTGAATGCTGCATCCTCCCATGGCAGAAGGAACAGAGGGGCAAAAGGGGATAAACTCTGTGAGAAGCCTTTTTTATAAGGCACTAATCCCATTCACGAGGGTGTGTTCTTCATGATCTAATCATCCCTGGAAAGCCCCACCCCTTAATACTGTTTCATTGGATATTCAGATTCAACATGTATTTTAGAGGCATCACAAACATTCACACCATAGAACTGGACCTCCATGAGGAGGAGAAACTTATTTCAAGGCCTCATAACTATTCAGGGATGGAGCAAGGGCATAAACACAGGCGGCCCAAAACTAAGGCCCCACTGCTTTTTGCTATTATGCTATCTGGCTTTCCACTCTGAGCACAGTTTAGTTCTTCATCACGAATGAGTAATATTAGACTTAGGATTAATCATAGATGCTGTGATATTCAACTGTCTCAATTTAGACATAAGGAAAATTACATGAAAATAGGTGAAATCTATGATCATAAGCTTAAAATTCAGATAATATAGTAAGGATATCAGATTTCAGTCAGGGACTCAGTTGCCAGTCTATATGTCATCCAAATATGAGGGGCAAGTACTGCAGGGACTGAGAAGCTCATACACAGCTCTTAGAGCCAGAAGAGCAAAAGTCGGTGGGTTCATTACTAACAATCTCAACCTGCTACATAGGTGTGAGCTGGGGTTTCTCAGACTCACCTGGAAGCCACTGAGATGCTCAAGAACTTGTAGGAGTGCTAATGGATCCATTGAGCCGGCAGCTTCTCCCGTGTGCTGCAAATGGTATCAAGATGGCAACAGACTCTCCAGCACAGTGAGGTTGATGACCTTTAGTTCAATGTCCCTCTTACTATGCTACATTATATCCCAGAATTTCTGGGTAGGCAGGCACACTCAAAAAAGGATAATGCAATTATTACTATAAAATGATTCTATTTATGAAGTCTATGAAATAAAAAACAGAATCCTAAGCCCCCAGGCAGACTGAAATGGATTCCTTGTGTCAAAAAAGACCCCAGAAAACTTTAAAAATTAGATTCTACAGCTTTGGCAAGGCAAGAGGTCAGTCACACCTCAAAACTTTCCTACCTTCCTAACCGCCTCAAGATTTTCTTTCCTACAATTAAACAAAAACCACTTCCTGAAAAATGATGTCTGGAAGATTTCTCCATAGACCAGCTAATGTGGCTGAACTCCCCTCTCTTATGGTTTCAACATAACAGCTGACCAGCCTTACAAAGAGCATTCCTTCCTGATAAGAGACCAGCAACCACTAACTGGTTCTGACCAAAGAAACTGCACATAAGATGCCTGTCTGTCTTGTGTTTCACCTTTTGATATAAAGAGCTAAGTTTCACTTCATTTTAATGTTAAGTCTCCACCCAAAAGTGAACATGGAACATGCATGATGTGTGTTTGTTCGCTATGCATGCATTTTTGTCACCCTCATAAATATTCATACATTCTCCTATAGCCTGCTAAATATGTATGAATAGTTAACTTCATGGAGCACAAATTCCAACCACTCCCTTTCGTCTTCCAAGTATATGCTTTCAGTATTGCCTGGAGGCTCTGTTTCCCAACCTGCAGGTTGTAACCCTTTGTAGAAAATAAGGCTCTCATTTCTTCCTCTGCAGATCTCTTTGCCTTTCAGTTAACAAATCAAAAAACAGACAAAATGCATCTGTACTGTTAGAAGTTGGAATGTGGATGTCCCATAGTGAGAGTGAGGGAAGGCAACTTCCCTGGAAAACAAGGGAAACTCCCTCCAGGGTCCTATCTATGTTCCATTTCCCAAGTATGTTCAATATAAGAAAATGTATCATCAGGTTATACAGTTATTGAATATATACCTATTTTAAGTATGAATACAATACAGATGGTCCACAAGTTATGATGATTTGAATTATAATTTTTCTATTTAGGATGATGTCTTAGTCAATTTTTTTGCTATAAAGGAACACCTAAGGCTGGGTAATTTATAAAGAAAAGAGGTTTGTTTGGCTCATGGTTCTACAGGCTGTACAAGAAGCACAATGCCGGCATCCGCTTCTGGTGAGGGCCTCAGGAATCTTCACTCATGGCAGAAGGTGAAGGGATTAAGCATCACATGGCAAGAGAGAGAGGAAGGGAGAAGGAAGGCGATGCCAGGCACTTTTTCACAGTCAGTTGTCTCAGGAACTAATAGAGCAAGAACTTACTCATTACCTCGAGGACAGCTCCACGCCATTTAAGAGGGATCTTCCCCCAGGACACAAACACTTCCCACCAGCCGGACTTCCAACCTTGGGGATCAGATTTCAACAGGAGACTTGGCAGGGCCAAACTACATCCAAACAATAGCAGGTGGATTTATTGGAATATAACCTCATCACATATGGAGGGGCAGAACATCTGTACTTCAAAGATAGAATTTTAAAAATAAGACAAGTATCAATCAGTATTAGGTAAATCGTACATATTGTCATTTTACAAATATTTGCCCAAGAAGTGGCCTTTCTGTGTATAGGTCAAGGTGCCCACAGAGCCACCATGGAATACTTTGCAGTGTGTGACACAGTTTGGCCTCTGGATCAAAGGACTTGATGCCAGTTCTGGCTTCACACATATTACCTGTGTATGAAGCAGAGCAGCACTAGGGATACAGAATTGGACTCCAGTGACAGGACTTCCCTGTCTCTGCCTGACTGGAAGTTCTGACTGTGTGTTCTTGGGCCATAAACATTATGCTCTTTTATCTTCAATTGCTCAAGTGTTTAATTAGGCCGTGGAAGCGAAATAATGTATGGGAAGAATCTAGCACAGTGACCAACACTTAGCAAGTGTTTAATAAATGGTAGCTCTTTACACTGTTAAGAGGGAAAAACTATCAATCTCAGTTTACTCATTGGAAAATTTAAAATATTAGCATCTCACTGGATCCTTGTGAGAAACTAAAAGAGGTCACATAGGAAAACATATGGCATGTTTACTTTTATAGATGCAGCATTCTAAATATACATCCATATATATGCATACATAATTACATATATATACACACACATGTGTTTGAATTTTATCACTTGGATTTTTAAATGTAAGCTTTGGGAGATTGATTTGTCAACATCAAGTAGGTATTTAAATTAATATAACCAAGGTATATTATTACCTGACCAGGACAAAACTCAGAATACCAAGAAACAGGAAGTTCCTATATCCCTTAGATAATGTCTTTCAACTCATTCTAATTTGAATTCATTTCAACAGGTATTTATTGAGCTTCCCTGATATCAAGGCCCCAAACTGGCTGCTGGGATTTCAGAAGAGAAACAAATAAGGTCTTTGCCTTCTAACCCTTGCAGATTCTTGCAGACAGCTCATCAACAAGCAAACAAACAAGTCAAAGTAAAAATTCCTAACCCTCAGTTATGTTGAGAATGTCTTGGTAGTTGCAAACTAACACCTTCCCATGTAGTCAGGGATGGTTTCTCAGAGATAAAATTTGGCCTGGATAAGCTGGCATTTCCTAGGCAGAAAAGAGAGAAAGCCTTCTGGAGAGAAATAATAGATTCACGAAAGTACTCAGGCTCCGTGAGTATTTCACAGTGTGTGGGGACGGAGGTGAAAGATGAGACTAGAAAGATATTATTTAAATCAGGTGCTGAAGGAATTCGGATCACCTATACTTTCAGTCATCTAATAAACATTTATAAAATTCCGACAACTCTATGCCACTGCATTTTTTCCTCCTTATTAGTTACTCCAACTAACCAGATACATATTTTACTTTAAAAAAAAATCTTGCTTATTGTCTTGTCTTCTCCAACAGAATAAAGTTCCATGAGGACAGGGATTTCCGTCGGTTTTGTTCATTGCTGTGTTTCTAGTGCCTGGAATGGGGTCTGCCTCATAGAAGGCTCTTAATGAATATGTAGTAAGTGTCCAAAAGAGGTTATTGAGATCTTATTATTATTAAGCCTGGTGCTAGTTGCTGGGGATACACAGATGTGTATGACCTTGTATGTGCCCTCCAGGAGCATAAAGTTTAGCAAATTAGCAGGCATGTATACAGAAAAATACTAATAAAACATTATAGGGAATATAATAGTGAATTAAAGAAAATGCTACGGGACACAACCTCACTGAGCAACTTAAACCTTATCCTATAAGGAAAAAGGAGCCAATGGACATCTCTAAGCAGGAGAGTAGTGGTTTGAGTTTTAGAACAATGCTACTGAAGGTACAGTTAACAGACTGGTACAAGTCCACAACAAGTTAAGTACAGAAATAAAGAAGTATAGAATTGTTGTAGCCATTTAACATGGTTAAGACCACCAAGCACATGACCAACAGACTTGCTTATATTGAACAGAGCATGGAACTCACTTGTGGCATTAGCTACTTACCGGTTATACACTGTAGGGCTGGACATGAAAAAGGAAGTAAGAAATCCCTTCAAATAGTCTTTCACCACAGTTAGTTTGAAATGCACCGTCTTAACAATGATGATCCTGGCAGCCTTTTGGCAGTGCTTGATCAGAGTCAGCTCGTGGCTGAGTTCTCTGACAAGTGCCTGAAGTGCTGCTGTGCCATGTCGTTGATTAAAGACAGATCCATATGCTTCCGACGCCAGATGTGCTGGCATCAGAGCTGATATTCTGCTGTGAAGACAATTCTAATTTAGGCCTTTACAGCACCTACCCTAGGATGTACCGTGAGGCCTTGACAGTGCTGCAGCCAGCACCAGTGGAAGCACTAGTAGACGAGGCCAAGCTGTAAGAGTCTAGGCAGGGCAGATATTTGCCCTGCTCACTGCCCACAGATTCTGCCCCAACATACAAAAGCTGAGATCTCTGAAAGGTGCTCAAAAGTCCTCTATATTCAGGTGGAGGCAACTCTGTAAAGGCAGAAACTGAAACTTTAGCCAGTGGTGCTCTGTGGGTGCTAAAACGAACATATACCAAAGATCCACAAGAATAAAAATTTATGTGTTAAACTTACAAAAGTAGCTTCCAAATATCAGAGTCTTTGCAGAAATAACCTCAATATATTCACACAAACACACACACGTACAAACAGACACACACACATTATTATCAGTTTACAGAAAAAGACACTGGGCTTCAGAGAGATAAGTACCTTTCCCAAAGTCAAACACCTAGAACCTTATGTACCTGTAAACTGAATCCTCCAGGCCTCTGTGCCTACTCTGTTTCTGCTACTGCTTGTCCTGGAAAAAGTGAAGACTGAGACTTTTCCTTTTAGGATTATTAAAAATATTCCAGGTTTCATTTCCATCAAACAAATCTGGGTTTTTTTTTATGTCCAGTCCAGAGTAGCCAAAAGGGCAATGAGAGAGAATGATGGTATAAACACCTTCCACAATAAATGCCGGCACTTACTTTAATGAACTAAACAAGCAATCAAGTTGGTCCTAGTCTCAGGCCCTTTACATCAATGATGCCATTTTTGGAATTAAGTATTTTTGGTTTCGTTTTTGTTTTTATCTTGCCTTTCAAAACATCACAACTTGCTGGTTTTTACCTACTTCAGTGATGGATGTTTCTCAGTCTCCTTTGCTTCCGACTCTCGTCCTGCTCCATCTTTATAGGTCAGGGCACCCCAGGATTGGATGTTGGGTGATGATTGCTGGATTTAGCAAATAAAAATACAAACGTCTGTTTAAATTTGAGTTACAGATTTAAAAACAAACAAAATAACCTTTTTTGTTGTTTAAAGAATAAGGGATATATTTATGCTAAAAAAATAAGCAAAAGAACAAAAAGTCAACCAAAAAACCCATATTCTGGTCTCTCTCTTCCCTTCTTCCTCCACTTGCTCTCCTTGGTTGAGGGCATTGAGTCCTCTGGCGAATCTGCAAGCAGATGGTTCCAAACCCAGCCCCACAGTCCCTCTCCTCGACACTCAACTGCCTTCGTGACATCTCCACTTGGCTTTCTCACACTTCACATATCCAAATTAAACTCTTATGATCGTGACCCTCCTGTGTACTATGAACCCATTCAATCTTCCCCAACCCATAAATAGCTCCATCATTCACCTGTATTTTTGAGGCAAAAATCTATTGATCACACTTGATTCTTCTCTATCAGCATCCTCCAATGTTTAAGTCATAATTAAGTTTTGGCTTTAGCACCAGATTATGTCCTGAATGTTTCCATGTGTCTCAGTCTTCACTTCTCTGTCCCTAGCTCAGGTTGTCATTCTCTGTCCCACACAATCGCAACGGCGGACTAACTGGTCCCCTTCATTTCACACTTTCAGTGACACATTCTCCACGAGTTAGTGAAATTGATTTTCTAAAATTTTGTATTTCATTATAAACCAGTAAAACCAGGAAAGTTGTCATATCAAAAGTGTACAGCTCAATAAATCTTGAAAAACTAAACAGTCCTGTAACCAGAATCTAGTTCATCTAACCCCCCATCAACAAAATTAATTACTATCCTATTTTTCTGTCACCACAGATTAGTTCTGCTGGGTTTTGTTATTTATATAAATGGAATCCTACAGCAGATATCTTTATCTGATTTCTTTCATTCCACATTATATTTATAAGAGTCATTTATATTGTGAATGTAGTTTCATTTAATTCATTGTCACAGCTATATAAAAGTCTATTGGATGAATATACCATGATATTCTATAGATTCTTTATGGTATTGTATAGGCTGAAAAAATTAATGGCCTTAGAGTACTTAGTGGGCACTTGATAAGCAGTGTGTTATTGCTGTTGTGTTTATAGAAAAAAAAGTGATCAGCAGAAGTAATCCTGAGAATTCATGATTCAAACACAATGTTTCAAGTAAATTTCATTTCACTTTGATTGGCGTTAGAAGAGAGCAGGTCAAGAGACTGTCATAGACATCACAAACCTAAATTTCAAGATTTTTTTTTGACAGAACTCCTCCTGGACTTATGGGAAAGCTGTGGAAATAGGTACTGTGGAATTACACCAGGAAGGGTTTTGTAGCCTCTTAAGTTTCACTCTTTGGTAACTGGATATTTGTTCTATGTTTCTTACCTTCTTTCCCTCCAAACCTGATTAATTATGACTTATTTGCCAAGATTAAATTATGTGACACTCTCCTCCTTAAAACAGCTTGACACTTTCTTGTGTGTGCAGGTTAAAGTCCAGGCACTTGATGTGGCCTGACAGACTCTCTTCAGCTTGACTCCTTCTTGCCATTTCCAGCTCCACCTTCCGTGACACCACACTCCTTGGAATACCACACCAAAGCCACACCAGGCTAACCCATTGCCTGAAAATTTCATTGTAGTTCACAGCTTGTCTTTGCATATTTGGGTCCTTTTGCCCATAAAAATCTTCCTCACCATCTACCCCAGTCCATCTCATACCACATTAACTTCCCATGTTTGCATTTCAAAACTCAGCTCAAGAATCACCTGTTTGCCTCTCACCACTGATGTCTATGACCCTCAGCCCAAACTGGCCACTCGTACCTGAATTTCCTTATTTATTCTGTGCATACTATAATCACAGCATCTATTGTAATCTTCTATTGCTCTTGCTGAGTTAAATATATTTCTTCCCAACTAGCTTGTGAGCCCTTTGAGATAGCAATTATGTCTTAATAATCTCTCTTTAACAACAGCTAGCAAAATGCCAATATGTCTCAGATACAGTTGTTCACTAGTAAACAACAAATAACTGAATTGATGAATACGTGAATAAAGGTCAATAAGGAAGGAAACCTTAGAAATTTATTGCATGGATTGTTCTAAAATATCTTTTATTTCGTTCAACTTGTATGCTTTTGAATGAGCCAGAGAAGGCATAAAGTCAAATTTGGGGTTGGCAAAATATTTTAAATGACAAGAAAGCAACAGAAATGGGACTCAAGAATCACTTGGTAGTCCGTATCCATGAAGAGAAACAAATAAGATTCAGGATAAAATCCTACATTAGGTTCAAAAAATTATGTATTAATAGATACCTGTGAAATTCAGAATACTCAATTTAAAAACAATACTTATGTAGAATCCTGAGGACTTCAGTTGACCACAAAGTTGATATCAGCAAACAGTAGAATGTGAACTTCTTATGAACCATGAATGGGATATAATAAATAATAGTTTAATGGTCCCAAGAAGGGCTTTATTTTATCCAGTATTTATGGGAACTACTGAAATTATTTGTTTGTTAAAACTCACAATTGTGTTATTTGATTAATAATTATTTACTCTTATTATATGTCATGGAAGGGATATAGTTTATTCAGCTCTTTATTTCCACAGTACATCTTAAAGTCCTTTTGGAACATCATAGAAGTGAAGGTTTTTATTGAGCTGTAGCCATAAAATGTTTATGCACTTTTATATTAGTGCAGAATTTTACTTGTATCTTTTAGTGTGTTGCCAATATTCATACCATGATAAATTATAAGATGTTCTCACTCTTCCTTTCTCTCTTTTCACAACATTCTCAACCCATCAACCATGAATATCTTTGTGAGTATAATAGAGAAGACTAGATATCTGTAAATGAACAACTTTGTGAAAGCTAAGAAAATAAAAGCAAGGAACTTCCATTTCTTAATGTTTGCCAGTGAGAAAAGCCACATTGGAGCTATTTATGCAAAACTCATCTAGATGGCCCTCCTGGCATGAAAGCCTGTTCTCATGCACTGAGCTCAGGAGAAAAAACTTCCATTCATTTGAACCTACTTAATGCCAATGTTCTTCTGGGGAAGAAAGTTACCAGTATTGAAATCTGGCAATTATCACATCTTAAATACACAAACAACTCACTCATTGGTCATATTACATCAAGTTTGATATATTTAAGCTTATATTGCTAATTTAATATAAATAATGTGATAAAGAATAAGGGACAGGAGCCAGGAAGGTCCAAGTCTAACCTTTACTAAGTAGAGCTACTATTGAAGATTATAATGATTCCAAAAAACAAGGGTTGCCAAATAATCAGTAGTCTTCTTCTCAAATGGAAAAGGCTAACTATATGCGCACACAGGTCTGTCTCATGATATGAAACTTCACATTCCTTTTGGAAGTCATCAAAAAATAAGTCACAATGAACTTTAAATTATTTTATATAAATAAGGATACACCCTTCTTCTAAATTTTACCTAATTTCAAAAGGCTCTTTTGATATATAAACTGCTTGTCAGAATTCATGTCAAACAAAGCTATTGTTTGTTTTTTCTTTGTTCTTTTATTTTTGGCTTTTAAAAATTGAGGTGACTATGTTGACTCTTTACCAAACATTGTGCTCATTTGGTCTTGTATTAAAGTGACCTAGAAGCTCTTGTTGCTTGCAAAGCTTTAAGATGCCTGTGTATCAACATCATGACCCACAACTGGGGCCAGTTTGAGAAAACACAGCTCTGTGAGAAGTCATTCTTAAAGCTCAGCAGGTAGTTTACTAATGGGAACAAGGAAAGCTTAAGAGCTGACCTCTTTGCTCTGCTACTGCCCTCTGCTTTTGGCTCCCTGGGGCTAGAAAGTTAAGTGAGCTAAGAAAGGAGTAAGGAGGCACTAAATTGTTGCTAAATTCTTCTTAATAATGTCAGAAATAGTCCTCCCACATGGGCCTTAATATATAACTTATGTTGATACTTGCCTGGCATAAGTTTGGAACACCTGCCTTTATTGTAGGAAAGGAAAACAACTCAAAGTATAGTGCCCAAAGGACCGTATGGAGCTCACACTTTCTCTGGGTTAGCATATATATCGGAGAATCTACTCTAGAATCATAGTCTTCTTTCATAGGGCAATTAAGAACAAGAAGCTAGCAGGAGCTTCTAGGGTTGCTGGACAGTGTGTCTAATTGTAGGTTCCCAATAGAGAAGACCTGACTGTCCAACATCCAAACCTGACATAGGGAGTAGTTTAAAAAGAAAAAAAAAATGCTGAGCATTGTAGGGAGTGAGAGAACTGATCTGAAGGGGGAAGACAGGAGCTATTTAACTGATAATATAAAACACAGAATGGAAATATGGTAACCAGGTGATGTCCCGGAAAGAGAGGAGAGAAATGTTAGTATGTGTGGACATCACATCAGACCAGAGTGCAGCTGTTTGACAATGTGTCCAGGCATTGGAGCTATACAGGCATAAAACCCCCAGACACAAATCCTGTAATCTCCTAACTGTGCTCTGGAGACCAGCTGGGATAGGGCTAGTGTCAAAAATTAACTAAATAGATAAAAGCAAAACAGATACCTGTGTTCTACATGGGATGGATTTGACAGTAACTCATTATAACAAATCAGCTTGGAGTATGTGCCCTTAAGTTCACTTATTGCTTTTTGGGGTTCCATAAGTCTGAAAATACTGGGGGTGCTTCTGACTCAATAAGTAGCTACAACAAATCAATGCATATAGATGGGTGAAAATAAAGTGTCTCTAATAGTGTCTGTGTTGAGAAAATCCTAATTAAACAGCACCTTCCATATCTTTGTTTACTGGCAAAGTTCAAATATGTCTCATGACTCTGAGAGGTGAAAAATTGATTATATTTGTTCTAAACTTGTTTAATCACTGAGGTGAAAATCAAATTCTTCTTCTTTGCTGAGCTTTAATGAGCTGGGCAAGAGTTACTTCACAGCTAGGATTTTGGAACCTCCTTGTGTAGAAGGAGCTGCACTCTGGTCTGATGTGATGTCCACACATACTAATATTTCTCTCCTCTCTTTCCAGGACACCACCTGGTTACCATATTTCCATTCTGTGTATTATCAGTTAAATAGTTCCTGTCTTCCCCCTTCAGATCAGTTCTCTCACTCCCTACAATGTTCAGCATCTTTTTTTTTTTCTTTTTAAACTACTCCTTATGCGTAGGAACCATCTTTATTACCTCTTCTTTTACTGCGTGGCAAGGTGCTGTCATCCTTTGCTTTCTCTATCTGTCTGGAGTCCCTTGGGATGTCCACCCTTGAGTAATTTTAATCTTTCCATTTTATGACCCAGTCCCACGCAGAGTGGGGAGCACAGTGTTAGCTTCCACCCCCAAAGGATGGATCTGGAATAAACTGTGTTGCTTAAAACATAAGAACTCATGTATCCAAATGACTCCCCATTCCATATACCACATGAAGGGAAAACTCCAGGCTTTTTTTTTTTTCTCTAACCATTGACATGATGGTTCTGAATAACGTACCCTTATTTTTTTCTAGCTCTGTGTTTCATAATTTTCTTAATGCTCCTTATCTATGACTCATTGACCTTTCATCTATTTTGAATACTGCTTTCTCTTCACGATTTGAAGTGTAACATTATCTTTCTAGCTAATATACTGGCTTGCTGTAGAAAAACATTCATACTTCTTATTTGGTCACTTAACCTTAGGATGTCTTAGGACTTTCTATTTTGATACAATCACCAGATCTCCTACTTTAGGAATTTTTTTGTGGAGGCATGTTTACCTACCTACTTCTGTTTGAGGCTAAATATAACCCACAGGTGAAAGAGGTCTAGACTGAATCTTGCAGCCCAAGAACTCAGGACACCTATGTGTCTACTGAACTGAATATAGTCCCTGTCTGAACTAGGTAAGATGAAACTCTTCTCTGTCATCAAGCTCTTCTTCAGTTTCCAAGCCTAGAAATCCTATTATATCTAGAATTCTGCTACAAACTCCCACTCTTCTTGTCCAGGTCCCAGATTTCTTGTCTACATTGTATGCACTTCTACTGGGAGATTAGATTCTGCCACCTATTATTCCAGCCATTGATTGCTGGAGTATTATAAAACCCAAGTCTGCTTCAAAGTGGTTCCATGGCTGGAACCTATATGAATGCAGTCATGACTGGCTTTATGATGGGGATATGTTCTAAGAAATGCATCCTTAGGCGATTTTCTAATTGTGCAAACATCACAGAGTGTACTTAAGTGAGTCTAGATTGCACAACTTATTACAGACTTCTGTTATATGGTATAGCCTGTCACTCCTAGATACAAACCTGTGCAGCATGTTACTGTACTGAATACTCTAGCTGTAGGCAATTGTAACACAGTGGTAAGTATTTGTATATCTAAACACATTTAAACATAGAAAAGATTATGTAGTATGCTATGATATGACAATGGCTACAATGTCACTAGGATATAGGAATTTTTCAGCTCCATTATAATTTTATGGGACCACCATCATATACGTGGTCTCTTGTTGACCAAAACGTCCCCATGCAGTTCATGACTGTAAATGTCGCAAGCCCAAAGTAGCATTACTTTTGTTTTCTTTGTCATTTTTCTTTGAGTGAAGGTTTGGAACAAGACTAAAGCATCCTGGGGGTCTTGATAGTAAAATTTGCTTTCATTTTCCACACCTGTCTCTGGATTCTTCCTCCTGATATTACATAAAAAGTTCAACATGCCTATGTGAACACCGATGTAGAGCAGCTAAGGAATTCATGAGTTCACGTTGATGAAGGTTAGTTTTCCAGGAACTGTCATTCAATAACCTTGTACTTTTCCTCTTTTACACCACATCGTGTTGCCAGGGTCCGCAGGTCAGGTGGAAGAGTTTGCCCAAATTAAGACACTTTTGGTATTCTGTAGAAAGAAAAGTTCTTTCAACTAAGAACTGGATAATCTATGGCAAGATTACTAGTAGAATCTTTGAGAGTTGTATCACCATTCTCTTATAGCAGGGGGTATTTCATTTAGGCAGAACAGCGTTTCCAAAGTGCCAAGCAATGACATTTCAACCCCATGAGTAGATAGAAAGGAACAATACTGTACAACAGGAGAGGATGTTCCACCTGGAAAGGTTTAATTTAGGATATATGAGTTGAAGCCCACCTCTTATTTTCAAGCTCTGTGACATTGTACTAGGCACTTAACCATCTCTGGAACTAGATTCTTTAACAGTAATCAGGGAAATGTATAAAAGACATAATGAAATTAAGTTCTTTGTAATTATAGAACACTAGACACATGAGTCTATTACTACCACATAGGCATTATACACAGTGCTGTGATGCTTTCAAATGTTAAGATATATCTCTTAACATAGTGCTTTATATTTAATGGGGAAAAAGGTGTATAAATTAAAGGCATGCACAGAACTGAGTTAAAAGCCTGTTTTTACCCCTTGGGGCTAATGCCATCTAATTCAAAGTTTTCTATGTAGATGAAATGCAATGATGTATGTATAGGAATTAGTATAGGAACATGGAAAGATTGAAAGGTTATAAATCTATCAAAGAGACATAAAATATGTATTCTTTACTTTCAAATGTTAAAAAATCTAATAATAAATATGTGTGAATATTTTTAGCTACAAATATGAATATCTGGCATCACCTTTTTATACATTTTTGCAAAAGTTAAGCAATGTTTTAAAATAAGAAAAGGCAATCAATAGTTTATTTATAATATAATTTATCTATAATAAATATTTCTTTAATGTTTACAGTGTATACACAATTCTAAAGGCTCTCATGCATTAACTCATTTAATCTTCATAATAAGTCTTTATGATAGGGATTGTTTTTATTCCCGTTTACGTATGAGGAAACATAGACAACTTTGATAAGTAAATTGCCTAAGACTACAAAGTAACTAACTGGTATAGAAAATATCCAAGCAAGATTAGCTCCAGATTTCAAGGGGTATTGTCTCTCTCTCAGGAGGCGATAATTCTCAAAGTATCTCTGATATTTCTGCATATTTTGCAGGTGAGGCAGTAACTGTTTATTTTTCCAGACTATCTTTTCAAGGACGCTAGTATAGTGCACAACTTTGAAAGAGAAATAGTGTTTCCCTCCAGAGCAAAGGGCATATTTGCTTGCAGTTTGGAAAAAGTAGGTTTATCATCTATCTCTGGAGCCAAGAACAGGGATGTTTTCTTCCCGTTAGAGAAGATTTGCTTTCCCTAAGTTCGAGAATCATCTCCTGTAATGCAACCCATTGTATGTGCAGTTGTCACCTGGCTTATTCACGTCACCTTATAGGAATTGAGTCTCAGGGAATCAGTACAAAAATGCTGATACTCTGGCTACTGCTATTGACATAAGCAATAAATCATCCCTCATTTTTGAAACAGGAGTCTCATGTCGTCTACCAGCTAGATAATTCAGATACTGCACAATTCTTAACACTCTTGGCATAATAGTAATAATAATTACAATAAATACATAATTAAACATCTTTTGATGTTAGGACATAGATTTTAAAAGTGTTTTTACATGTTAGGAGTTTGTCTGGAACATTATTAAATAATTTCTGATATGTTTTCTTAAAAAATCTGTATATATTTGTCTAGCAAAGGACACTTTACAAGTTACTTTGCAAATATTTTGTTGAAGGATACTGTAGATGCCTTGTCTTAATAGTCACCTGGTGGCATTGAACATTAGGTCACCACATGTCATTTTAAACTGAGAAGCATGACAAAAAGTTTCATACATAGGATGTAAAGAAATATATTTTTAGAAATGTGTCAAAAAATAACATCAAAAACATTTTATCGTAAGTCCTCCCTGCCTTTGGCTCCCAATACATTATGTAAAGAACACCACATGCCCTCTACCCAGTGGAGCAAGGGTTGAGAGCAGGCTAAGGTTTAACTCAATTTGGCAAGGCTATTGACTTTGTCAGTCTGCTAGAAGATAAATAGTTAAAAGTAACACAAACATATGACCCTGATTATTTTATTTTTTAACTGAAATTTTGAAAGATGATACACAAACATATTTTCTTCAAATAAAAATACATTCCCTGTATATCTTCAATTAAGAAAGCACTTTGCAGCAAATCAAGTTACTATGTTTTAAAAAATATTGTTGAAGTTTGAATAATATGCTAGAAACTTTAACCAGATTATTTTATACAAAGGCAATCCACATAAAAGTACTACATTCCCTAGAAGAAAGAAAAAATTCAACTCATTATGTAGAAGCATGTTACAAACAACACTCTGGTAATAGGAAAAATGACACCTTTTATCTGTGGAGATCTTTATGATTTTTAAAACAGATTCACACATTTATCACTTGCATCTTACCGTAGTAATTACAACCTCATCTAGTGGTCAGGAGATCAAAAAGTCACACAACTAACAAACTTTGACATTAGGACAAGCACCCGGGGATTCTGCCTCACTGTCATTTCAGTATGCTGTTCTACATTTCTCAGGCTAATCTACACTTTCAAACGCATCATTGTAATTATGCCACTTGAATAGGCTCCACATCTTTTGCTTATATAAAGATCAACATGCATGGACCTATAAATCAAGGGGAAAAAAGAGGAAGAATAAAAAGAAGGGTAAGAATAAGAAGAAAGAACAGAGGAGAGGAGGAGGAGGAGGAAGAGGAAGGGGGTTGACAACACAGAACAACACAAAAACAAGTTCTTCTTCTTTGCAAAAGCATGATATCTGATGTGGCTTTTCTGTATTGCCCCATATTAGTTATTTTTTGTTTGTATTTTTTTTGTCTTTTTTCTTGAGACAGGGTCTCGCTCTGTCACCCTGGCTGGAGTGCAGTGGCGTCATCATAGCTCACTGCAGCCTCAAACTCCTGGGCTCAAGCCATCCTCCTGCCTCAGCCTCCCGCGTAGCTGGGACTACAGGTGTGTGCCACCACATCAGGCTAATTTTTTTCTACTTTCGGTAGAGACGGGGTCTCACTCTTGCTCAGGCTGGTCTCATACGCCTGCCCTCAAGCGATCCTCCCGCCTCAGCCCCCCAGTGTGCTGGGATTACTGGCACGAGTCACCTTGCCCGGCCAGTTATTATGTATTTTCAGTTCAACCTCTGAAGTCTCTTAGAATTGACTGTTTCACCGCCATTCCCTTTATTACCTGTTGTTTGCACCTTGCCTAACCTCCAGGCCAGTTACAGATTCTACCTTCCATTCATCTCTCCTCCAGCTGGAGTTAACTTTTCTCATTCCTGGTTTTTGCCACTTTTCTCTCAGCCCTGTGTTTGCTTTTGTGAAACAGAGCCAAATAAAACCCAAGTAAAGGCAGGAGGGAGCTTGGAGTGGTTGGTTGACAGAGGTTTACAACACAGTGTTATAAATGCTATAATCTCAGTCTAAACAAACTTCTGTGGGCACACTGAGAAGGAAATGATTAATTTTAGGCTATGAATTAACTATTATTCGCTACTAATGTTAGGTAGACAGTGAGGGATTCGGGTCTCCTAGGGATGAAAGTGGGTGCCTTGCCTTGGTGCAATTGCCCCACCTGGGAAGAAGGACAAGGGTGGGTCCCAGGCCCCTGCCCCTGTCTTGGTCCTGCCGCATCTTAATCCTGTCCTAAGCAACTGCCAAACCTGGGGTAGGAGGGAACACCCTACGAACCTGCCAATCAGAACTTAATGTGCCCAACTGCAAAAGAATCCAGAGGACTCTCTAGGCCACGGGCCAAGCAGCATAGGTACAATGGAATACAGAAAGTGACCTAGAACAACCCATATGCATAGTAAGACTCAGGTCATGCAACTCCCAACTGTTCAATCAAAGTGGTTCCATGGTGACGTTTGAACCATGGAGAGGTCCCTATACGGACACCATAAAATAAGACCCAGACCATAACGAGGCCCTTCCTTTTGCTCTCCTTTTGCTGCGATAGTGGGTCTGGTGGCATATGTATCACACTCTGTAAACCTATATCTTGCTCTTGCTCTATAATCCTATCTTTCTCTCCTCAATAAACCTCATTTTCGTGCTTGCGTTATTTTGGTGCATTTGGTCATTCTTCAGCCATGAGCTCGCCAAGAACCCACATTTCAGACTGAAACCTGACAGTAATTATAAGGGAAACAAAGAAGCCATCACAGCAACAGGGATATTGTTATTGGGTTACTAAAGAATAAGAGGCGTTCAACAGATAGGAAAGGGCGTTGCAGGGAGAGTGAGTATTATGTGCAAAGGCCGAGCAGCCTGAAGGAGTGTGGTGTATCCAAAGTACAAGGATACATACGTGGGACAGAGCAATAATCATAGCAAACAACCGGCAGTAATTGCTGGCACTGATTTAAGCATTTTACATGTATTAACTCATTTAATCCATGCAACAATTCTATTAAGTACATACCATTATCATCATTTCCCGAGATGCGAAAACAGACACTTAGAGGTTAAGTAAATTGTCCAAGGTCACACAGCTAACAAGTATCAGAGCCAGGATTGGGACACTTGCAACAGGATTCTAAAATCTTGACCCTTAATCACCATGCCGTAAGGTAACCTAAAAGAAGGTAGTGAAAGATTTCACATGATGTATTAAGGATTCAAGGATTTAACCACAAAAGTGAGAATTGGCTTATTTTAAGCAAGACAATTCTGGCAAGGGTATAGATAACAGATTGGAGGAAGAAGTGCTGAGAAGCAGAAGTCTTATTGGGAGGCCATAGATATATAATGGATTTAGTGTGCTGGAACTGAAACAGAGGGGACACATTTAATAAATACTTAGCAAATAAGATCAATACCATTTGGGCAGTAAATGGATATGGAAAATGAGCAAAAGGAAGAATCAAGAATGGTGAAGGAGGTCAGGAAATTTCACCCCAAAATATGACTCCTTGGTATAAAGAGTATTTTGCATTAAAGGCCCTTAAAGATCAACAGGCCATAAGAAGAGGTTTTTCCTCTATCTGCATAAAATGGACTTATCTGATCAAAAGATCAAAGGGGGAATTAACTTCCCTTCCTCTCTCTGTTATCTCAATATATTGCAGAATGCAACCAGATCTGGCCCAAGTCATTTAAAACATAATGCCTGTATCTCAGGTTAATTTACGAGTCAATCTGTTTCCACCATCTGTTTGTTCATCCTCCCTAGCAACCGTCTAGCCCCTAAACAGAATTACCTATACTGCTCATTTTCCCCCCTGCCCTCTAAAAGGCATGTATAAAAATATATGAACTTCACTGGGATATTGGGTAATCACTATGTGATTCTCCCCATGCGCATGGTAAGTAAACCTTTCTCTTATTAATCTGCCTTAATTGTGACTTGATCTTTCAGCAAATTTTGGGGGGAAAGGGCAAGATTTCCTCACCCCTACAATGGGTTCCAGGTTCTGAGATGTGTGGCAATGTGGATGATAGCAGCCTTTTAAGCATCATGAAAAAGGATTAAGTGAGTTAGTTTGAGGAATATAAATGCTGAGGCGTCAGTGGGACATTCGCACGGAAATGCCTAGTGCCCAGAGATCAGGCACTCTTTTTATTTATTTATTATGTAGGGCAGGAATTTTGAAAATTATTTTCACAGGGATCCTTTCTGCTTTAGGGACTTGCACTCATCCAGTCAAAAAGTGTGTCTACCCATGTCTTACCAATATGGTGAGGTCATGCTACAGAGAGGAAAGAGCAAAGCCTTTGGAATCAGACTGTCCTTGAGTTAGAATCTCAACTCTGTTACTTACTAATAATAATTTCCTCAAACCACAGAGTTAGTCTGAAAAAAACACAATCTTCAAATCAGTAGACTTGGGTGAGAAACCCAGAGGTGTCACTTTTAGCTGCTATTTAATATTTTTAAGCCTCAGTTTCCTCTTCTGTAAAATGGAGATAGACACATACACCTTAATTTGAAGATTGGATGAACTAGAACACAGAAAATTCTTAGTCCAGTTATGGTATATGTTAATCACTCAATAAATATTAGCCCGTAATTACAGTCATGGTAATAAATAATGTACACAAAATGTGTGGTGAATGTAGTTACTAAATTGCCCTATTGCTAATCATAATGTGGATTAAAATGCAATAAAAATATATGGATAGATATTCCCTCTTGTAACGGGAATATCTTTTTCTGTAATGGCCTAAAAAAAAAAGAAACAAAACCAAAAAAAAGGGCAGAAGATGTTTTCTGTCTCTTTAAAACTTCCCCCACTCTTTTTGGGAACTGAGGCCTGCACCCCTGCCTCCAGCAGGTGGTTGGGAGCAGCAGGGGAGTGTCTTTTGTCCTTTGTGTTACAGGAGATATCTCAGCCAAACTGTGGCTCCAACCCAGGCCACAGCCTAGCCAGCAGAGGTGGCCCCCCAAGGTGGCTGGAGGTCACAGGCTTTGTCTTCAGCAGGGATGGGATGATTAGGATCATTAACTGTAGTTAAACAACAATAGCCTAGAACTGAGGGCCCGCCCTTTAAAAGCTCTGTATTTCTGCTTATGTGGAGGAATTTGGATTTTGAGACAATAGTCTACCATTTTCCTCCTTTGCTGGCAAAGAAATAAACTTCTCTTTACTTCTCTTAAAACCACTTGTTCTCATTCTTCTGATGTGGCCTCAAGGACAAGTGCTAAGCTTTTAGTAACACTCTGTCTAGAGAATTCTATCCTCTCTATCACTTGGATCTTTTGCAACCTTCCAAGAGCAGTTGCAATGAAACATCTTCAAATCCTACTTAGAAGGATAGAAGAGAAAACCAGGCATTCTGTAGCCCCAGACCAATTTTAGAGCACTTCTGTTGCAATGGGCTAATTTATAATTATGTATATGCTTAAAAGAATCATCTAATCAATTTTGAGCTCCAAAAATGTAAGAGCCATGCCTTATTCACATTTGATTCTCTCTAATAACACCAATGACAGTGCTCAGTAAATGTTAAATTGGTTAGGTTGAATTCCTCCAACATAACCAGCTGCTGTAACTTGATCATACCAAGAAAACTGCTCACAACATATGACAAACAACAGGAATATTACAGTTGCTTGATTTAGATCACCCTAACAGATGTATAAGCGAGTCTTGCGATCTGCTAGCAATGTGCATGTGAGGAATGTTTTATTTTTCTTAATTCATGCATTTGCATAGAGAAAAATTAAGAGTTCCTTTTGTTTATATCCATCTGAGAAAAACAAATGCCTTTTGTTTTGCTCAACTGGCACTAGGCTGGTGTTTTCCAAATATGCATTTATCATAAGACCAGCCCAAGGAAATAAAAGGTCAATGCAGCTCTCAGATATAAACATTTATAAAATCTAGAATTTTAAGTAGCTACCCTCTTGAGGATTCATGTCATATACCTATAGGAAAGAAAAACCTATTTTTTTATATTTTATGTATATATTTTATGCTCTTATTCATATCTTGCATGTGTGTAAGAGTACTAATTGTACTAATTATTTAAGAAAATAAATTGAATACATCACTTTATTAGTTTAGTCATCCAGTGTTTATGTGTGATAATATTTTCTTTCTTTTTGTTTCCTTTTTTAAAAAATCAATGATAACATTAAAGTTAGCATTACAGTCCCTTTAGACAACCAGCCCTGGTTCTATGTCTTTTTCCTTACTAGAAGGGTTCATAAAAATTTTGCAATTTACACACACACACACACACACACAAACACAATAAATATGAGTTCTCCCTATTATAGCCTTATTTATGTTTAAATTCATAAATATATCATTCATCAATTTTGATTTTTTAAATTCGACATTAGTTTCCGATTCCATTCAATGTTAACATCAAGGGATTAAAATAACTAACGTGTTTCTTTAACTGACATATAATATTCTCTTTCATGAATATATTGCATTTTATTTACCCATACTCAACAGATGTTTGGGATTTTTTTTATTTTTTAAATTAGTTTAGAGACAATGCTGCAATGAGCATCCCTTTATAGGTTTCCTTGAGCAAATATGTAAGAGTTTTTCTTGGTTATATATGAAGAAGAGAAATCACCAGGGCATAGAGAATGCACGTTTTCAAATGGGGAGAGCCAAACTTCTCTTCAAAGCAGCTCTAATTAAATGAACTCGAGCCATGAAGAAGAGTTTCTATTTTCCCATATATTGCCATTATATGCTAGTATCAGACTTTTTAACTTTGTCACTCTGAAGGTTAACAGCAATATTATCAATGGCATTTTTTGTTTTAATTTGAACTTCCCTGTTTATTCTTAATGGTGGGTAGGTTTTCATATGTTTATTGGCCTCTTGGATTTTCCTTCTGTGAATTGACTGTACACATTATACTTTTTTTTCTATTGTGTAGTAATGATAATGGGTCTGGTGGTAAAATACTAATTTTCTTCTGTGCAACAGCTACCCAAAATTGTCCTAGGAGATTTGACTTTGCAGTCAAAAAACTAAATAAATAAATAAAAGGAAAGAATAAAGGACAGAAAGAAAGAAGAAAGAAATACGTAGTAACAGCAATTTCTATGCTGTGCTTTGTATTACTTTTCAACTGTTAGAATCAATATGTGGATAAACTACGGAAGACTTATCTACAATTACAAAATAGAATAAAAGTATGTGTGCTAATGATGTAAAATAAAAGTCCCAAGGTTGAGAGGTTCATAGAGATGTGGGTGAGCTGTTGTCATCATTGTACATAGTGGTGATTCCTGGGATGTTATGTATGATTGATGGGATAGAACTATAGGTGTAAGCATGCTACTTGAATTTTCAGAATTAACCAGTAGAGGAAGTGAATATAAATAGGTTTGAGGAGTAGGATGTAAGGATATAGGAGAATGAGATGGTGTATATGGGGAATTTTCCTCCATTATAATAGAAATTCAGTAGAAAACATCAAAGGGTAATAATTAAAATACACACATTATTGTGAGATATAGACTGGAAGTGTAGTATATTGGAGAAAAGGACCTGCTTTTTTCATTCTATATATTGTTGAATATCTTACACGTGTTCTTAAATTACTTTAATTTTTTAAATGCAGCCTAAAATAAAATATGAAGAGAGCAGAGTTGTCACATATCACCAAAATGAATGGGTAAAGTTATTGTTTTCTCCATGACCAAGTAGGGTATATTGCAATAATGCAAGTGGATTTATATCAGAAAATTAAAGTAACTCAACATATTGAAGAAACAATGAAGAAAAGCATATGATACTTTTAATACATTCAGAAAAAGCACTTGGCAAAATTCAATACCGATTTTTGACAAAAACTCTCAGCAAACTAGGAACAGAAAGGAAATTTCCTAGCCTACCAAAGGACAACAGCAAAAACACACAACCAACATTTCTTTAATAGAATTCATTTTTTAGAGTAGTTTTAGTTTCACACCAAAATTGAGCAGATATACAAAGATTTCCCATATATCCCTGGCCCCCACCCATCCATAGCCTTCTCCACTATCAAAAACTCATATCAGAGTGGTTTGTTGCAACTGAGGAACCTACACTGACACATCATTATTACTTAAAGCCATGCTTTGTGTTGCACATTCTATGGGTTTCGACAAATGTAAAATAACATGTATCCACCATTATAGCATCATACAGAGCAGTTTGACTGCCCTAAAACTCCTCTGTGCCCCCTATTTATCTCCCACTCCCGCCTAATCTCTGAAACCACAGCTCCTATTACTGTTTCTAGAGTTTTGTTTTGTTTTGTTTTTCCCAAGTGTCATGTGGTTGAATTAATATATTAATAGTATGTAGCCTTCTCAGATTGACTTCTTTCACTTAGTAAAAGACATTTAAGCCTCCTCCGCATTTTTCATGGCTTGGTAAATCATTTCTTTTCAGAATTGAATAATATTTCATTGTCTAGATGTCTATGAAGCATAGACATCATAGTCTATTTATCTGCTCCCTTACTTAGGGACATCTTGCATGCTTTCAAGTTTTGACAATTATGAGTAAAGCTGCTGTGAATAATTGTGTGTAGATTTTTGTGTGGACATAAGTTTTCAACTCATGGATAAATACCAATGAGCACAATTGCTGTATAGCACAGTAAGAGTATGTTCAGTTTTGTAAGAAACTGCCAAACTGTCTTCAACAGTGGCTGTATCATTTTTCACTCCTATCAGCAATGAATGAGAGTTCCTGTTGCTCCACCTCCTTGCCAGCATCTGAAGTGGTCAGTGTTTGGGATTTTGGCCATTCTAATAGATGTGTGGTGGTGTCTCCTTGCTGTATTAATTTGCAATTTTCTAATGACATATGATATTTCAGAATCTTTTCAGATTTTTATTTGCCATCTGAATGCCTTCTTTTGTGAACTGTCTGTTCAGGTCTTTTGCCCATATTATAACCAGGCTGTTTGTTTTCTTATTACTGAGTTTTAGAGTTCTTTGTAAATGGTGAATAACACCCTTTTATTAGATATGCCTTTTGCAAATATTTCCTGCTAGTCTATGGTTTATCTTCTCATTCTCTTCATAGTGTCTTTCACAGAGCAGAAGTTTTTAATTTTAATGAAGTCCAACTTGTCATTTTTTTGTCTTACATATTGTGCCTTTGGGATCATCTAGATTTTCTCCTATGTTACCTTTTAGTTTTATAGTTTGACGTTTTACATTTAGGTCTATGATCCATTTTGAGTTAATTTTTGTGAAGAGCGTAAGATCTGAGTTTAAATTCTATTTATTTATTTATTTATTTTTGCATGTGGCTGTCTAGTTTTTCCACTGGCATTTTTTGAGAAGACTGTCTTTGCTCCACTGTATTGCCTTTGCTCCTATGTTAAAATCAGTTCACTGTATTTATGTGGGCATACTTGGGCACTCTCTATTCTGTTCCATTGATCTGTTTGTCTATTCTTTCACCAATACCACACTGTCTTGACTATTGTAGCTTTGTAGTATGTCTTGAAGGTGAGTAGGTAAAGTTAATTTTAAAACAAGTGAATGTCAAAACTGGCATCAGAGACTAGAGTCAGTTTGGGAAACGATTTTATCATGAGGATATCCTCTGTTGCATTTTGGCTAAGCAAGGGGTTGTCTTCTCATAATGGTCAAATATTGTTATATTGCTCCTACAGGATTTTCAAGATGGCCCTACATAGGACTCAGTGAAGTCCTATGTAGACACTTTTGGGACAGTGTCTGGTTTCGATGTGGGAAGGACTCCACCGTATGAGTCTTTGGGAACCACCAGCCCAAGATATGATTTACTCTCATATGGGTGGTATATGACTTTGATGGATCCGGTAACACTGCCTGCTTTGCAGAAAGCTGGAATGCTACGGTGGGAATCTTAATGAACTAAATAAAAGCAGTAAACATTATGACCATGCTGACATTACCTTCCTGAATACCATTATCCTTGTTCCCGTTTGTTCTTTAAAAAAAAAATTAAAGAAATAGTCTTGTGCAGATTAAATTGAGCTACTATAAGGTAAAAGTGTTTGGAAAACAGTAAAATTCTATAAACATATAGTGTGGCAAATTAAATTCTCCTAAATTCCTCTGAATGATCAAGTCATCAAAGTTGATTTTCATACCCCAGGCCTCTTGAATGAATGTATTCTTTGAAATAAATAAATATGATTTTGTAGCCCACGTGATATCCCAACCAAGGATTATGGAGTTAGTTGTTTTTAGCATTGCCTGTATTACCAGTCAACCCTTTATCACAATTAGTTTCTAGAGAGTAAGTTCATATTTCCTATGAAAACATATGATGGAATTGAAGTGGAAATAGCATAAGAAAATGAGAAAGTGAATAAGCAACATTTTCTTTGGTTTTATTAAAGTCCTCTCTATATAAGCCAAGTTCATTATTTTAAGTGAAAACGAACTCTTTTCAACACCATTTGAAGCTGTAATTTCCTGAATGTCTCTGGTTTGTTTGGGAATGTCTTGTGTGGAGGCCTCACTGACTTGAGATTGTTCACATCCAGCCAGTAGACCACCCAAGGAGTCTCTGACAGTCCCTGCCATGGTAGTAAAATGGTTCTAATTGCTCTCAGCTGGGAATTTAGTTTGTTCAAACAGATGGGGATGGTCATCAGGTAACCTGGCCATCTGCTCTGTGGCCTAAAAGAGCCTTCTGAAGAAGCTGGACCAGATCACAGACCAGGTCAAGGGTTCTTGAATACATAACCTAGCAGCCCTTGGAGATTACATCTAAATTCCCACACACAAAGGGAAAAATGTAGTTAAAATGACTCTTACTATGCAGCCTAGAATAGTGAGTCATTCTCAAGTGGACTTCAAGATTTCAGAACATATTTACATGTTTAAAAAACAAAAATTAAAAATAATATAGAAGAGAATACTTCTTAATTAGTGAGATAAATCTTTAAGAAGTTTGCAAGTTAAGCCTCTTTTGTTGTACAAAGAATCTTTATTGAGATACTTTTTAATGTCTTCCATATATGTTCTCAGATTTACTCTGACACCAGTTCCCTATGATTTGATCCAGTAAGTAGCAAGGCTACTTTGTTAGGAAATTAGGGGACTGGGTTCTACCTCCATTCCTGCCTAAATTAGCTGTGAACCCATTCAAGTCACACCCAAACTACATTTCTCATTATTTAAATGAAGGATAATTGGTGAGTTGGTACATTAACTCTATGAAATGTTTTTTTGTTGATTAATTTGATAATTATAAAATTGATATAGCACCTTCAAAATATGGTTATGGTATAATAACCCAAATGGTTTTACTTAATAAGTGGTGAAAAGCAAAATATAAAATTGTTCATGCTTTAATTTCAAATGTGCGAAACTTTCTATGCCCCCAGTAATGAAACTACTTACATGACATGTTAACAGTTATATATCAATCAATTTCAGCCAGATTCTGTAAATAGAATTGATAGATCAGATAAGCAAACACATTCCTTTGAAAACTGGTGGTGTTTGCAGCAGCAAAGCAGGAATCAGACATCATTATCTGAGGGTATTGCAAGAACATATTTACGAATGTATAAAGTAAGTAATAAAGATGAGCAATTATCATTAATATTTAGGGTAAAAATGAGAACATATTATTTCAATGAATAATTTTCAGGGACAAAAAAGAAAAAAACCAAACCAATTAGACTGATTTACTTGTAAATTTACATATTTGGCAATCAATTTAGACTGATCACATTACAACTCTGATGATTTAACATGATGGAACAAAATGCCTTATTTCATCCATCATTTCTCTCCTTGTAAATAACACTCTAAAACATATAGAGACAACGTTAATCACATTTGATATGGAAGGGAAGGGAATTTGTATTTAGATATGCCTGAGTACACCACAAATAATTTGTCTTTCACCTGGCGGCATGGATGAGGCTTCAGCCCGGGTCCACAACCTTGAAGATACAGAAATCATCACTCAGATACTCACTAGGATATGCAGAAGTCTCAGAAGCATTTTACTGAACTTGTCTCAGTAGGAAATCAGTTATCACTGTCTGTACTCCTGCTACCTTTGTCCAGGCTATTTCTTGAATTATTGCAAAAGGATCTACTTGTCTCCCTGTTTCCACCCTTCATCCTCTTGCATCCTCACAGAGCTGTCAAGAGTGATATTTAAAAATGTCACAAAAGAGCTCTAGTTATATAAGGTTATAGGAATTGAGTCTCCCACTAAATATAATTAAATATACCAGATAAAATATTTGTTAATTACCACAAAGGCTTTGAAGAGCTAAAAAGATACTGTCAAAATTGCAAAGCCAAATTTTGAAAAGATGTTTGAACCCAAGTAGGTAATCAGACTACTAGAGCATCAAAGATACAATAAGGGGGTTTACAAATATTACCTACTTGAACTTAGGGTTGTATGATTTACTGGGGTGATAAAGACAGAATTTCAGGCACAGTGATTGTCCAATGAAGACAATCACATGGACACTCTTCAAACATTAAGCTGAGACCAAGACCGTTAATTACAATTGCACAGGTAGTGTACTGCACATCCACCAGTTGCAGGGGCTATGTGGGCATTTTGATACATTACAGTATAAATCATGGCCCCTGAAATTGTGTAGTACACAACGTGCAAAAACCACAGGAAACAGCTTACTGGGTCCCAAAAGACTCCCTCCTCAGGATAAAGGCAAACCTTAGTTAAACAATCCTACTTTAAGTCCAGGCTAATACAGATAAACTTACCATAGTGCTGAAAAAAGCAAAGGATACAAAAAGGAAATGAAGAGAAAAATTATCACCCCTGAGAAGTTGCATCCACAGACCAGCCTTCACATGTATCTCATGTGACCAGCCTTCACACGAGTCTCTCATGTGCATGATGCGAGTAGGTCAGGAAATGCCAAGTTATAGTTTCAGTTTGAAGTGGCCTGCAAATGGTGATGTTCTCAAGTACCTAACAGAGGCCAACGGAGACTCCAAAGGAGAGCAAATTTATCCCAGTCTTCATGAAAACGCAAAATATATTTTTTAAAGAGCAAGGACCAGCACTTCCTCATGGTAGCCAGGAACATGATCAAGAAAGCAACAAAAACAAGGAATAGGAACAATAGAACACACAGACTTAAGCTACAGGAATTTGCAGATGTACATAATAAAATACAATAATGGTATGGTAGATTAACTGCATAAATGGCCCAAATTATTCATCCTGTTCCTGGATCCATGCTTTTTGCTACTTTACTTTATAGTTCCTGTCATAAAAGGCAGAGTCCATTTCCCTATCCCTTGAATCTGGCTTGTCTTGTGCTTTGCTTTGGCTAATAAAATGCATTAGAAGTGATGGTGTGCTAGCTTCAAACCCAAGTTCACACACTCTGCTTTCTTTTGCTTTCTGTGATCACTATGAGAATACATATAATACTAGCAAGTCAGCTGAAAATTGAGAGTCACATGGAGACAACCTGACACACGCCAGTCAAAGCCATCGTAGATCATCCAAAAACCAGCCAAACCACTTATATGGAAGCAAGCCCATATTAGACCAGAAGTGCCACTTAACTGAGCCCATCCTAAAACACTAACACACAGACATGGAGTCAAATAAATATTATCCCAATTATAAGTTTCTTGACTCAGCTCCAAATTTACCCCTTGAAAACAATGCACAATTCCTTTAATCATTTCTCCTTTATCATGAGCACGCTCTTAAACTTTCTCAGTAGAGGACACGAGAGGGGCGTTTCGGAAGGAAGAAGTCTCTCCTGATTCTGGTCACCAGAGCAGATGTGAGGATGTGTCCGGAACACACAGCCCCTCAACAACCTGGCAGCCCTGGCCTGGCCAGTGATCCTCAGGTGGCCCTTCCAACATGCATAGTGGGTGTTCCAGGCCTGCCAAACCCAGCTCTGTGCCTTCTCTCTACCTTAAGAAGTCCTTCTCTTTTCTGATATCTTAAAGATATTCTGTACTTTTTCATACATATATATATGTGAGAGTGTGTGTGTGTTTACTCCATATAGAATTTATATGGGGATGTAATATGAGTTAATTACATTATTATCCAATGTGGGAAAGAGCATTTATCCCCACATTGTATACAGTAGTTACTCCTTATCTGTGAGATATATGTTCCAAGACCCATAATGGATGCCTGAAACCACAAATAATACCAAACCCTATATACACTATGTTTTTTCCCATACATACATACATACCTAGGATGAAGTTTAATTTATAAATTAGGCAAAATAAGAGATTAACAACAATAACTAATAATAAAATAGAACAATTATAGCAATATACTGCAATGAAAGTTATGTAAATGTGTGCTCCCTCGCTCTCACCCTCTCATGCTCTCTCTCTCTCTCTCAAAATATCTTCATATTTTTGAACTATGGGTAACTAAAACCACAGAAAGCAAAACCAGAGGGAGAAGGGAGAACTGTTGTATTAAACAAATGACATTTCTAGCAGATTTCAAGTCACCATAAATGCTTGAGTTCAGCTTCTAGGCTCTCTATCTCTCCATACATATCTTTGAGAATACCATACCACCTTGAACAAGATAGCTTTAAACATCTTTGTGTTTGGTAGCACAAATTAATATTTCTTGTACTCTCCCTTCTCCTCTAGAATTGTCATAGGTAATTTTGAAACTTGATTTTTGGTATAACTGTTAGACTCATTTGATAAATTAGATGTCAAAGCACACTTTGGAACTCTTTCAATGTATTGATTAATAAAGGGAGAATGATGTATTTGTGATATTGAGTTTTTCAACAATATTCTGTGTCACTTCATGCCATGGTTAAGTTCCTACAATTGTGTCTTTTGGCCTGTTCAGAGCCTGTACCCTTCTCTGTGGCATAGAAGTCAAGGCCACATGGTTGGTAGCACCACTTCAATTCCATTACTTGTGAATGGACTACAGTTTCTCAAGAATTTCTTCCAGGAAAAGCAAAAAGAGCTGCTTCTAAAACTCCTCCTCTACCATTTCCTCATATATTAACTTATTTTTTTCTTGTACTTTGAAGCTTTTATTTCATCACAATCTCTGTCATACACACTGGAATAGACCTACTGGTTGTTAAAATATTGAATTATTTCCATGACAAGTAGTAAACAGCCACTTCCCAAGTGCCTTGGTTCCTCCTCGTCCAGCCACCTGAGCTGTGCTTTTCCCCTCAGCTCTTCATGGTCTAGCAAATGAGAAGGACCACTTGGCTCAGTTGGGGGCTCTGGTTGCCTGTATCAATGCTGTAACGAGCATTCTTTATGAGGAGTCAGTGACTCTGCCATTCCAGTCATTAATATTTCAAATATAATTCCTAGAAGTATTTCTCCCATTTTACAAATGAGAAAATTTAAGCTTAGAAATACAGATAGCATGATCAGAATTACACAGATTTTACATGCCATAGAATTCAACACAGCTCTGCAGAATGTGTGCTTAATGAGATACTACAGATCATTAGATAAAAATGTCTTTTCAACCACCCCTCATCATTGGGAAAGATTGTAGTTTTCTGATTCTGGAGTTTCAAGAATTTATTTACTGGAGCCTTCATTTATTATTGGGTTTAGATACAACCATAAAAAGGTAATACATAAATTATTTATGAATTTTAGTAGCTTTCAGATCCATCTGTTTACTGATGTCCCTTGACTCTATGAATCATTTTGTCCAACCCAGGAAAAACAGGATTTATCAGCTATGTGCCAAAATTTCTTTATGTTGCCATAATTTACCATAATGAAATATATTACCTTTAAATTCAAAGTTGGCAACATGGAAGTGGGGAAACAAACATTGACACAGCATCTAAGAATACCATTGTCCTACAGTAAAAAATGTTTGTTAACAAAAAGAAATGGAAGAGTACAACATCTAAATGTATTTAAAATCATTATTTCTGATCATATTTTACTTTGTTCAATGAAACTTTAATAAACTTTTCTAGTAATCCAATAAACACAAAATTGGTTATAACAGGATAATTTATATTGGCTACATTAATAAAAACTAAATGTGCAATAAGAGAAATGTTATTTTGCAAATAGTAATATGTACACTACATTGACTATTTTGCAGTTATTTAAAATTATTACTGTGGAAACCAAGCAGTAGCCTGTAAAATTATTATAATGATAAGTATGAAATCTTGAAAACAAAAATGTATATACACATTCTTATTCTTAAACTTGATGTTTTTCTCCTGTCTTCACTTATTCAATGTATTTACAACACAACTATAGCCAAATTATTGCTAAATCCTGCTGACATTTAATTACACTCATGCTCTGATGTCCTTTCCTTCTATAAGTTATTCTGTTTTGATTTAGGTAAAACATTATTGATACTTGGAAGCTGCAATTGGCCATGATTCCTACCATAATTTAAGGATAGTTGGCCTACAGAAAAAGTAAATAAAACCATATGTAGGAAAAAATTGAGATTAGAAACATCATATCTTATAGCTGTTTTGGTCTATGCTTAAGTTTTTCCTTAAGTCCTAGGTAAGTCTTTTTACCCTTAATAAAGTTTTCCTATGAAAACCATATCTGGATTCCATGAGCTAAAACTATAAAGTTCACTACAGAGTCTCAGTGGAAGGCACTGTTGCCAGAGAAGACTGGATGAGACCAGAAGTAATGAAAGATGGGGCCAGATTGTGTAAGGGTGAATGTAATTTGGGAAACCTTGAGGTGATGGCCATTAAATGAACACACATTTAAAACATCCTTTTTCTTTATCACAAAAAAGCATATTATAATGCTGGCAATTGGAAGATAATGTTGTGTCCTTACTAACCAGTACTGCTATTTTAGGAAGCAACTAACTAAATATATATGATATTTAGAGAAGTGTATTTATATATTTGGAAGCAGTATAGCTATTTCTGAGTAATGTCTTTCCATATATTGGACTATGTCCCTAAGTAATATATCCTAAGTAGGAAATTGCAGGGATCTAGGTAAGAGAGAAAAATAGCTCAGATCAAAAGGGGTAGTGGAAGGGTGGGAAGTTGTCTAATTCTGGATATATTTAAAAGATAGAACTGACAGAGGGTGCTGAGGGACTGAATATGGGTTTAAGATGAAGGCGAGTCAAAAATGACACCAAGGTGTTTGATTTTACAAACTGGAAGTTTGAAGTTGCCCTTAACTGACATGGAGATACTGTAGAAGGAGACTGGTTTGGAAGCAAGTATCAGTAGTACAGTTTTATACATCTTGATTTTAAGCTGCCACAAAACATATGAACTTGTCCTTATCTACACTCATCCATATATTTTTCCTTCTTGTCATCAAAAAAAAGATGATCTAATGCTAATATCTCCACTTTATTCTGGATACCATTCCTATTTCCAAGAGTCACTAATCCACTGATTTGTACTGTATCTTCTGGTTCTCCCAAGCTCTACTTGTTCTTTGTTTTTTTCTCTGTTCTTTTTCAGACTCTTTTGAAAAACTTTCTTCGTCTCCTATTTTTTAAGTCAGTGTCCCTTAGGGTCTGCCCTACGCCTTCTGCTCTCAGACCCTGTGCATTCTCCCTAAGAGGTCTCACCTGCCCTCAGTCCCTAATCTGTATCACCACCTCAAACCTGTGCCTTCAGTCTCGGCCATATGTACTTGGGCTTCTCATTGTCACATGGGCACCTCGAACTGAGTACATTCTCCAAAAGTTAAAATCTCAAGACCCCCAATGCTCTGCCTTAAGCAAATAGACTTCTCTTGGTTAAGATGCCATTCTCTAATCAGATGGCTCAAGCCAAAAATCCTAGAATTACTTCATGACCTACACCTTCTTCTTACCTTCCACGTATATGTCCTCAACCAATTCAACTTCATAATTTGAGGAGGAAATTGAAATAAATGGAAACAGATAATAACATGGGTTCTTTTCAGGTGGAAGCCCCATCCCCACCCCCAAAGAAACAACTGAATTCCTTTTTTTCTATCATTAAAATAATGTAAAGATCAATTGTATCTTCCAAGTTTGTCTCATTCTTCTTGATGATGCATTGTTTCATCTTAGCATACATTATATAGACTTCATGTTGGGCATCATGAACCTCTCTAGCAAATTACATTCATGAACTTCAAATCACAACTGGAATCACATACTATAAATGAATAGTTGTCTAGTTAGTTTCAGGGAGAATAGGAAAGTAAAATCATTTGAGCGCTTCCTACATAGGCATTCTTTTGTATCTTGCATCAGTCATTTGAAATGAGAATTCACATCCCTTCTTCATGCATGAGGGAACTGAAACACAGAATTAACAAAATTGCCCCAAATCACACATTTAGAAAGTTAGGGACTTAGCTCAAAACACCATTTCTCTAAAATATCTTAATTTCTATATCAAAATGCCGTGTATAGTTTCTTATTCATGACTCTTGACACTTTTTTGTTTAATAATCACATTGATTTGAGGTTATATTTTATTGTATTAAGGTATAGAGTAGTAAAGGGAGTTGGCGGCTAGTGAGCACTAGGTACTATACTCTGCGCTTCACATAGGGTACTTTATCAGTTCTCCTATTCATCGTGATAACTGTGTTATTGCCATCACATTTTATAGAATAGATAATAGTCTCAGAGAATGCATGTCAGAAATTCATCTTTACCAAATGTTAGAAAGAAAACTCAAATAATTTAAGTGGAAAGATAGTTCTCTGGCTTTTGTAATTTAACAAGAAATAGGTGACTTTGGAAGGGAAAGTAGCAAACAACGTAAAAGGCACACATATAGGTAGGCTCAAGAAACAATTGGATCCACCAGAACTAATTCCCTCTCTTTCTCTCTCATCCCCATCTATGGTTATACATAGGATTTTTTCTTTTACACAGCACAGCCTGTATTAGTCAGGATTCTCCAGAGAGAAAGAACCAATAGGCTATGCAGACAGAGATAGAGATATAGATACATAAGATGAGATTTATAAAGGGAATTGGCTCAGCAATTATGGAAGCTGAGAAGTCCCATAACAGGCCATCTGCAAGCTGGAGAACCTGGGATGGTGGTAGTGTGGCTCAGTTCAAGTTCAAAATCCTCAGAACCAGGGAATCTGATGAGGTTATTCTCAGTACAAGTCCAAGGGCCTGAGAACCTAGGGATCCACGGTGTAAGTCCTGTAGTCCAAAAGCAGAAGAGCCTGGAGTTCTGATGTCTAAGGGCAGAAGAAGATTGTTCCAGCTCCAGGACACAGAGAGAGGAAATCACATTTTTTTCTACTTTTTTCATTTATCTGGGCCATCAGCTGATTGGATGGTGCCTGCACACATTGAGGGCGGATCTTCCCCTCTTAGTCCACTAACCCATATGCCAATCACCTCTGGGAACACTTTCACAGACACAACCAGAAGTAATGCTTTACCAGTTCTCTAGGTATTTCTTAATCCAGTCAAGTTGACACCTAAAATTAACCATTACAAGAGTAAACCAAGGAAGAGAAAGTTACAGGATCCAGAAAAAAAGGCATTTGACGTAAGAAAATGCTAAAAGAAATTTCCATTTAAACAGATGTTCAGCAGAGCTAAAGAGTAACCACTATAAATCAGAATAGGAAGATGTGTTTTTTCCCCCATGCCCCCAAAAAATGACAAAGGAAAAAATATGAAAGATCACTTTATGTATTTATCTCTATTGAAAAGAGTTTCACACTTTTATTAAATATTTGTGGAATGGATAATTAAGGATGAATACATAGAAAACTAAACCAAAATAATTAATGTGATTTGTAAAATGAGCAAATAAACAACATCACAAAAGGAAGGAAGTGATTCATCATATTACACAGCAGTATACAAGGCTTAGTTTTGAATAATATTTATGTAGTCATAATTTATATATCCCAAATAATTGCTTAAGAGATAATTGTTACATATGAGATACAAAAAATTATTTTGGGTGGATAGGGGTAGCAAAATGTAAACGGAGAGCGATGAAGAAAGTGAACAAAGGTTATATAAATATATTTCTATTGAGAAGTCAATAGATATAATGTATCAAAATGAAAAACAAATACACACAGTATAGATATATTATTTAGAAATACCAGAAAGAATAGCCATAATATTAATATTATAATTGGAAGACTTTGCATTTGGGGAACAAGAGTTGGGAGTAGAGTGTTTTAAGGCTTTTAGTGTTACTTGACTTTTTTGAATTATGTGTATATGTTAACTTTGATAAGAGCACAATTTAGAGATACAACACAAGAAGAGAAGCCATGAAGACCAGGCCAGAAACCATGTAATACACTATTGGAGGGTACAAAGATGAGTCCTGCTCTCATATACTTTCGATGTGGTTTTGATCATAATGCTACTTTATGCATGTAAACCACTTTGCAGAAGACAGAGCACTTGGATACAGGTCATAAAAAGCACATTTTCCCCATATACCTCTCTTCTGTGCAGTTTCACATCACTTTATCTTTACTGATAGTCTTCACTCTGTGCAATGTCCTTCAACTCTTCTCAATGGCAAACTCCTACTCATTTCTCAAAATGATGCTAAAAAATCATCCTTTCTGTAAAGTCTTCATACATACACCTCCCTCTCACAGCTGAATTAATTATTTCTTCATTTAAGCCTCCCATAATGTATAGCCCGTAGCTTAATCACAGCAACTCCACCCTCTGGCATCATCAGTTACTCACCTGTTTGTCTCTCCTGATGGACTGTGAGCCACTCTTGAGTGGGGACATGTTTTATTCATGTTTGTGACCTTGCTGCCTTTATCTGAATCAGGCACATACTAAGCCTCAATTCATATCTGCTTAATTAATTAGTTAGAGCACTGTTGCAGAGAAGAAGGTAGGGCAGGTATCATTAGCTTCCTTTGGCAGATAAAACATTAAGTCAGAGGACTGAGCACCCTGCCCAAAGTCACAGAGTTAGCAACTGTGAGGTACTTTTGGTCTTTGACAAAGTTTCTTTCTCGTGCACATGTAATTTAGGAGGGGATTATTTATCACAAATATAATCATGATCTTCCACCCAAGTCTCTTAGTACATCCATTAGGCACAGAATCCAGGTTTAGTTAAGCAAGGGGACTGGCCCTATATGGCCTTTGGCCAATTCCTGGTAGTTAAGTAGCATAGTGTCCCACTGCAGAGTCAGCCCAGAGCAGCCTTGGGGCACCTGAAAGTTAGTGACTCTCACTTTCCTACTACCAAGTCCCATCAGGCTCCCAGCCTAGGATAAGATCTCCCTAACTTTCAGAGGCCCCAGGCTCAAGACTGACAAGTAAATGGTAATGCCATTCTCTGAATTTTCTTGGGAGGGTAGAACCACAAGGGCATAGAGTGGAGAAATGCTAAGAAAAAAATCACAGGTGTTAAAATGAAATATGTTATCCATTATTATGTGGCAATAATAACTATTCACTCACAGACTATCTGGGTTTTTCATGTTCTCTTGTTAAGTACATGGAAATTATTTATACAATGCAGAACTTTAAATGGAGCAAATTGTTTGAAAAGTAACCTTTTCTAAGACACAGTTGTGATTACAGCTTCTCAAGTACCCACACTCAATAACTGTTAATGGAATGATTAGAGGCTTACTAAGAGTAGCAATAAAAAGATCTTTCAGATTAGGAAAAAATGGCGGTGTGATAGGGTCCGCCCACCGTACCGCTCCCAGGAAAGAAGGTGAAGAACGCCAGCAGCTGCCTGCGAGCACGGACCGCTCACCCCGAAAACAGCATTGCGAATGACAGAGAAACAACGCCGAACGCCCAGCCCAAGAAAACAGGTACAAAATTTTCACAAAGATCGGAGGGCGCACGGAGCACAATAGAGCCCAGAGCGCGGGAAGGACGCACTCGCCAGGTCGGCGCAGCGCGACCTGCCCCCCAAGCGGTTACGCGCCTCCCCATACACGCAGTCAGGGACAAGCCCAGAGTTGGGACAGAGCGGTGGCTAGGGACGGCGAACCCTGTGGAGAGGAGGAAGTAGCCAGAGCCAGACACATCTCGCAGCTACAATATACAGAGACTGCCGAGGGCTGGGGAGGAACTGGGCGGGGACCGAGATTCAGCTTCCCGGGACAGGGCGTGGGAACCCGCAGGCCGGCACTGCGCCACTAGAAGTCAGCGGGACTGGGCCCAGGAGTTTATCGGAGAGCGGGACGCGCCCTTAGAGGTTGCTAACAACTACCGGCGGAGAAAAACTGCGCTCCCGGCGCGATCGGAGCCCGGCTGTGCGCCAGGCTGGCGGCGGCCGCCATCTTTACAGCCGCCCGCGCGGAGCCTGAGCCGCGTCTCTAGCTCCGCCCGCCCCGGCCCGGGGCTCTTCCGCTGGGGCGAGACAGGCTTTGCCTGTGGTGGCCAGGGACAGCTGCATCCGTGGGTTCCAGGTGGGACGAGATCCCGGAACTGTAGCGGTGGGACCTTTGAGTATTGGAAACAGTTTGCAGCTCGTCCATCTGGTTCTGCTACCCCGGCTCTGGCCTCCGACAACTCCGCTCCGTGTCGGTCCTAGTGCCCGCCCCTCAGGTCCCAGCCCTCCTGTACCCCAGAGATCGCTCATTTTGAAGGTTGCTGGCCATAGTGACTCATTTGGTATAACTGCTGGTTCCCATGACAACCAAATACCTCAAGAGCTACAGGCTGAACCAGAGCAGCTCCCCATAATCCTGCCCACTTCAATAGGGAATTTCGCGCCACCCAAGAGTGCTTCCAGCTGCCACTACTCCCCCCTCCCCGTGGGAACATCCCCCCGGTGGAGACTGCTGGGGATAGAGACGGCCACCTGCCTCGCCTTGAGGTCTAGTGGTGGAAAAGGGGTGCACAATTGGAGATCCCCCTATCAACCAGTTTCACGCGGAGACACACATCAGAAGGACAGCCACACGTGGCTAGATGAGCAACCTCTGAGCTGTGTAGAATTTTCCCAACTCAGCTCTCACACTGCAGCCAAAGGAAATTGTGTTTCTACCAGAACCTCAGGAAGAGCAGGGTCAAAGTAACCCCTAGGAGCTACAAGACCCCTCCCAAAGCACGGGGCTTTCGCATACCCCAACTGGGCAATCAGAGTCTGCCACGGACATAACAGAATACCTAGCTAATAGGGAGCGGAGGACTCATATTCTCAAGTACAATCCATTAGCTCAGAGCCCAAGCTGGGAGGTCATTCTCACCACACTCCACTGGGAAGAGGAGAAGACCACAGGTCAGAGTTAACTCAAGATCCAACAAACTTGCTAAAATACACCTAAGACAATACAGGCCACTACTTCTCTCCCTGGCTTTGCCAAGGAAAAATAATGTGGGCCTGGTGACAGGACCATAAACTAGCTCTAACACCCCCAGCTCTCGACCAAGAGGCCAGATGAGAAAAAACCAGCGAAAGAACTCAGGGAACATGAAAAATCAGAGTGAAAAGTCACCCCCAAAAGAAATGATCAGTTCCTCAGCAATGGATACCAACCCAAATGAAATGGGTAGAATGACAGAAGAGGAATTTCGTTTATGGATTATAAGAAAGCTCAATGAAATTCAAGAGAAAATTGAATCCCAGCACAAAGAAACCACAAGAAAAATGCAAGAAATGAATGAAAAATTCTCCAAAGAAATAGAAATATTACGGAAAAATCAAATAGAAATCCTAGAAATGAAAGAAGCATTCAAGGATCTACAAAACACAGTGGAAAGCCTTAAGAATAGGCTGGACCATTCAGAGGAAAGAATTTCAGAGCTAGAAGACAGCTCCTATGCGCTAAATAAATCAGCTGAAGAGAAAGAACACAAAAACAAGAGACAGGAAAAAAGCATACAAGAAATGTGGGATTATGTAAAGAGGCCAAACATAAGGATCATAGGTATCCCTGAGGGAGAGGAAGAAAATTTGCATGGGCTGGAAAATTTATTTGAAGGAATAATAGAGGAAAATTTCCATGGCTTAGCCAGAAATCTCGACATCCAAGTACAAGAAGCACACAGGACTCCTGGGAGAGTCAACGTGAAAAGGCATTCACCACGCCACATAATTATTAGACTGACCAAAGTAAACACAAAAGAGGCACTCCTCAGAGCTGTAAGACAAAAAAAGGAGGTAACCTACAAAGGGAAACCCATCAGATTAACTGCAGATTTCTCAGCTGAAACCTTACAAGCCAGAAGGGAATGGGGAGACATCATCAATCTCCTAAAACAAAATAAAGGTCAACCCAGAATTCTGTATCCTGCCAAACTAAGCTTCTTATATGAGGGAGAAATAAAGACCTTTCCAGATAAGCAATCACTGATAGAATTTGCGAAATCCAGACCGGCCTTGCAAGAAATGCTTAGACCTGCATTATACACTAACCAGCGCAACAGACACCCACTATGTAAAATTATGCAAAGGCTAAAACCCCAGAAACCAGATTCCACAATGACGCAAGAGGTAAAACAAAAGATACCACCCAACAGAATAATCAGAAATTTACCCCAAATATCAATTCTCTCAATAAATGTAAATGGCTTGAACTGCCCATTGAAGAGACATAGGCTGGCTGAATGGATTAAAAAATACAAACCAAGTATCTGTTGTCTTCAGGAAACACACCTCACACACAAAGACACATTCAGACTCAAGGTGAAAGGATGGAATACAATTTTTCAGGCTAATGGAAACCAAAAGAAATCTGGAGTAGCCATCCTCATTTCAGATGACATCAACTTTAAAGCAATAAAAGTAAAGAAGGACAAAAATGGACACTATATAGTGGTGAAGGGAAAATTTCACAAGAGCATTTAACAATCCTAAACATTTATGCACCCAACACAGGAGCACCCAGGTACATAAAGCAAATGCTGCTAGATCTAGACAACATAATAAGCAGGAATGCCATAATTGCAGGGGACTTCAACCCCCACTGACGGAACTGGACAGATCCTCCAAACAAAAATTAAATAGAGAAATAAAAGACCTAAACAGGACTCTAGAACATTTGGGCCTAACAGATATCTACAGAACACTCCACCCAAATAACACTGAATATACATTCTTCTCATCAGCTCATGGAACTTTCTCTAAAATTGACCACATCCTAGGCCACAAAACAGATCTAAACAAATTCAAAAAAATAGAAATCATACCATGTATCTTTTCAGACCACAGCGGAATAAAATTAGATATCAATTCCAACAGAAACTCACATCTTCCTCCAAAAACTTGGAAACTAAACAATCTATTGATGAATGATTATTGGGTCAAAGAGGAGATTCAAAATGAAATCAAAAGATTCTTCGAACTAAACGATAATGGGGACACAAGTTATCAAAATCTGTGGGATACAGCAAAAGCAGTCCTGAGAGGAAAACTTATCGCCCTAAATTCCCACATCCAAAAGACAGAAAAGTCACAAATCAATAAACTAATGAATCATCTTAAGGAAATGGAAAAGGAAGAGCAAAGCAATCCTAAAACCAGCAGAAGAAAAGAAATAACCAAAATTAGAGCAGAATTAAATGAAATCGAGAACAAAAGAACAATACAGAAGATCAATGAAACGAAAAGCTGGTTCTTTGAAAAGATAAACCAAATAGACAGGCCACTTGCCAGGTTGACCAGAAGCAAAAAGGAAAGGACTCTAATAAGCTCAATTAGAAATGAAAAAGGAGAAGTCACAACTGATACCATGGAAATACAAAACATCATCTTTGAATACTACAAAAATCTCTATGCCCACAAACACAAAAACGTGGAGGAAATGGACAAATTCTTAGAAACACACTACCTCCCTAGGCTCAACCAGGAAAGAAACTGAATTTCTAAACAGACCAATATCAAGCACCGAAATTGAAGCAGTAATTAAAAATCTACCCACAAAAAAAAGTCCCGGACCAGATGGGTTCACACCTGAATTCTACCAAGTTTACAAAGAAGAACTGGTGCCTATACTGCAGAAATTATTTGAAAATATCCAGAAGGATGGAATCCTCCCAAACTCATTCTACGAAGCCAATATCACCTTGATACCAAAGCCAGGAAAGGACACAACAAAAAAAAAAACTACAGACCAATATCCCTTATGAATATAGATGCAAAAATTCTCAATAAAATCCTTGCAAACCGAATTCAAATGTACATCAAAAAAATAATCCATCATGATCAGGTGGGCTTCATTCCCGAGATGCAGGGATGGTTCAACGTACGCAAATCTATAAATGTAATTCACCATATAAATAAAAGCAAGAACAAAGATTATATGATCCTTTCAATAGATGCAGAAAAGGCTTTTGACAAAATCCAACACCCTTTTATGATAAGAACTCTTAACAATATAGGCATAGATGGCTCATTCCTAGAAACTATTAAAGCCATATACGATAAACCCACAGCCAATATCATACTGAATGGGGAAAAATTGAAGGCATTGCCCCTTAAAACTGGCACCAGACAAGGGTGTCCACTATCTCCACTTCTTTTCAACATAGTGCTGGAAGTCCTGGCCACAGCAATTAGACAAGACAGAGGAATCAGGGGCGTCCAGATAGGGGCAGAAGAGGTCAAACTTTCACTATTGCAGACGATATGATATTATACATAGAAAACCCCAAGGATTCAACCAAGAGATTACTGGAATTGATAAATGAATTCAGCAAAGTCTCAGGATACAAAATTAATACACACAAATCCATAGCCTTCATATATGCTAATAACAATCAAGCCGAGAATCAAATTAAAGATGCTATACCTTTTGCAATAGCAACAAAGAAAATTAAATATTTAGGAATATATCTAACTAAGGAGATCAAAGACCTATATAGAGAGAATTATGAAACACTGAGAAAGGAAATTTCAGAGGATGTAAATAGATGGAAAACCTTACCATGCTCTTGGATAGGCAGAGTCAACATAGTAAAAATGGCTTTGCTACCTAAATTAATTTACAGAATCAATGCAATCCCTATCAAAATACCAACATCATTTTTTGCCGATCTAGAAAAAATAATTCTACGCTTCGTGTGGATCCAGAGAAGACCCCGTCTAGCCAAAGCAATCTTAAGCAAAAAGAACAAATTGGGAGGCATCTGTCTACCAGACTTCAAACTATACTACAAGGCTATAGTAACCAAAACTGCATGGTATTGGCACAAGAACAGACACGTAGACCAATGGAACAGGACTGAGAACCCAAATAAAAACCAACCTCATACAGTCACCTGATCTTTGACAAATTCCAGAAAAATGTACACTGGGGAAAAGATTCCCTATTCAACAAATGGTGCTGGGAAAATTGGATGGCCATATGTAGAAGACTGAAAGTGGACCCACACCTCTCACCTCTCACAAAAATCAATTCACAATGGATAACAGATCTAAACCTAAGACATGAAACCATAAGAATTCTCGAAGAAAACATTGGAAAAACTCTTATGGACATTGGCCTAGGCAAAGAATTTATGAAGAAGACCCCAAAGCAATCACAGCAGCAACAAAAATAAATACATGGGACCTGATCAAATTGAAAAGCTTCTGCACAGCCAAGGAAACTATCACTAGAGTGAACAGACAACCTACAGAATGGGAGAAAATATTTGCATGCTACACCTCTGATAAAGGGCTTATAACCAGAATCTATACAGAACTTAGGAAAATCAACAAGAAAAAATCAAACAACCCTATTAAAAAATGGGCAAAGGACATGAACAAAAACTTTTCCAAAGAAGACAGAATGATGGCCAGCAAACATATAAAAAAGTGCTCAACTTCTCTAATCATCAGGGAAATGCAAATCAAAACCACAATGAGATATCACTTAACTCCAGTGAGATTGGCTCATATCAAAAAATCCCCAAATAACAAATGTTGGCGGGGATGTGGACAGGTAGGAACACTCATACACTGCTGGTGGGACTGCAAATTAGTACAACCTCTATGGAAAAGAATATGGAGATACCTCAAAGAATTAAAAGTAGAATTACCATTTGACCCAGCAATCCCACTACTGGGTATTTATCCAAAAGAAAAAAAGACATTTTATAATAAAGACATCTGCTCTCGAATGTTCATAGCAGCACAATTCACAATTGCAAAGTTGTGGAAACAACCCAGGTGCCCATCAATACACGAGTGGATCAATAAAATGTGGTATATGTATACCATGGAGTATTACTCAGCAATAAGGAACAACAGTGAATTAACACATCTGGTATTATCCTGGTCGGAGCTAGAACCCATTCTTCGAAGCGAAGTGTCACAGGATTGGAAAAACAAGCATCACTGGTACTCACCATCAAACTGGTACTAACTGAGGAACACTTACATCACACAGGGCAATAACATTCATCTGAGGGCAGGCGGGCGGGAGGGGGGTGGAAGGGATGGGAAAAACTCTCACTGAATGGATGTGGGGAGCACAGTTTGGGAGACGACCACGATTGTGGCTCTGACACGGGCAGAACAGGGGCAATGTGTATGGCCAAAGTGTTGTACCCCCATGATATTCTGAAATTAAAAAAATAAATTATAAAAAAAAAAAAAGAATAAAAAGATCTTTCAAAATATCCTTTTAAATCTTAAATAAGGTAAAATTCCCATGCCAAATATTCATACCAATTGACCCTGAACGTCTTTGCTTTGATTTTTATCAGTAACACTATGTCTCCTCAACAACAAAAACTCAAGCAAGATATTCTCAGAACAGTGTTACCAGAAGAGAACTTACTTTTAAGCATTTCTCCATAACCAAGCATATGCTAGCCAAGTCACTTTCAGCAAGTACATTTCTGTACTTCAATTTTCTCCTTGGCAAATAAAAATGACATTTAATTCACAAAATTGTTGCAAGAACAATAACATTACATGTATGAAACTTTCAAGCATTATATTTCACATATAATATGTTACAAAAACACTGTTAAAAAGTCATTTTCCCATGACTTCCCATTATCAGTACCTAAAAAACCTTGTTAATCTAACTTTTGTGATTTAAGATATTATGCAATTTTTACTAACTACATTTCCTTTCCTACAAAATAGTAATTATCATTATGATCAATTTCAACATCCATTATATTTGTATAGTATATCTAAGTTAGCAAGAACATTTAACAGAAGGCAAAAATAAAATTAATAAGAATACATGGGTTCTAGCAAGAAATGAGCATCTCTCCATAAATTATAGGGGAAACAAAAACATTTTATTGTAGTTTACTGCATAGAAATTAGCTGCTCACCTTCTTTACAAGAATTAGTTAATAAAATAAAAATAAAGCTTTATTGAGTGTTTTCTATATACCAGACACTATTTTAAGATATTTGCTTGCCTTATGCTATTTAAACTTTACAATATATTTATGAGGCTAAATACTATTATTATTACTATTAAACCTTAGTGTGCTGAATACATGAGTTAGGACATGAATACAAATTTGTTGGACTCTAACAAGCATGTGCTTACTCAATATTGTATAGAAATTCCAATAATAAAAACAATAGTAATGAGAACAACAAAGAATATTGAGCATCATTATAATGTTGAATGCATACTAGACATTCATTTTCAGTAAATAGTTGATATCTGCATACATGTGTAGCCTAGTAACATCAGACTTTTGGACCATGTTACTGTGATATGCTTTGTATATTAGTCAGGGTTATCCAGAAAGACAAACCAATAACATATATATATGTGTGTGTGTGTGTATATATATACACACACACACACACACCACACACATATACATATATATACACATATACATACACACACACATATATACACACATACAAGCATAGGAGAGGGTTTTATTAGGAGAATTGGCTCACATAATTATGTAGGCTGAGAAGTCTCACAACAGACAGTCTGTAAGCTGGAGACCCTGGGATGCCAGTAGTGTGGCTAAGTCCAAGTCTGAAGGCCTGAGAACCCTGAGGGTTGCTGGTTTAAGTCCTGAAGTCCAACCATCAGACAGCTGGGATTTCTGATATCCAAAGGTGGAAGAAGAGTGTATCCCAGCTCCAGAAGAGACAGAGAGAGATCAATTTGCCTTTCCTCTGTTTATGTCCTATCTGGGCCCCCCGCCAATAGGATGGTGCCTGCCTACATTGAGGGCAGAACTTCCCCTCTTAGTCCACTCAGACTCAAATGCCAATCTCCTCTGGAAACACCGTCACAGACACACACAGAAGTAATACTTTGCCAGTTCTCTCATTTTCTCTCAGTATTCCTTAATTCAGTCAAGTTGACACTGAAAATTAATCATCACACTTTGAGATCATCTTTCAAATAAAAAAATGATTATTAAAAATAATTTAGACATTCTTCTAGCAGGAAAGCTTGCATTTAGTGACATGGTGAATTGTGTTCATATCATGAATTGAGAAGCCTCCTTGGTATATTTCTGTTAATTCTTTTCCTGATGATCTTCCTTTCCTCTGTAAGTATAAACTTGAAAAATCATAGGAGCAAAAAGAAGATGAGTGATTTATACTTTTGAGAGGAATTATGGAAAGTAGCACAGAAGAGCTACTTTCTGTGCTACAGTAGAGATAGGTCTTAAAAAAGAGATAATATTTTCCAAATAGAGGGCTGGAAACTCTCTCGTTCATTGCTATAATTGCTATATTCTCAGGTCCTGGACCAGGCAGGGTAAGATGACCAACTCTAATATTTGTGCAAAAGATAAAACGAAAGGGGACCTAAAACATATTACATAATGTTTGCAAAAAAGCCTCCCATAAACTATAACAGATTTTCAAACAGTTTTAGTAAAAACATGAATCTGAATAATGTAAATTACATTAAGATATAGTACTATTTTTTTCATATTGTTTGCAATAAAGGGTAACAATGAATTGTGATGAAATGTAATTTTAATTTTAACATCAAACCAGTGATTTTATTTGGGAAGCCAAAAGCTGCTATGACCCATGTAGAGCCAGTCTTCGTAGGAATCATTTCCATCAAGAAGGGTTGGTTGTTGCATTCATCAATTTCAAGGCATGTAAGTACATTTTACCTTCAAGATATGAGTCACGAGAAAGTAAAGATCAAGCTTCAGTCAACCCATTTTATGGAGTGCCTAGTAGGATGCTTGGCATAGAGTAGGAACTCAGTACATGTTGTATGAACAAATGAATGTCTCAGAGCTTGTATTCGACAATGTACATTGAATGACTGGACTTCAAGTCACTAATCCAGCCCAAAGAACAAAAATCAATAGAAATTCTTCCACGTTAAAGGTGTTATGTTAGATTCTGAAATTAATTAAGAAATATAAATGACACATGAGCCACCTAGATGCAGAAAAAAGCAATCATAAGTAAAATGAAAAAAATTCAAGGCACAATAAATGTGATGTTACAAGGATACTGGCTAAATTTCTCTTCCCACATGTTTTATGGTATTTTAGCATTTACAGTAACCTCTTTATGTTTAAAGATAAAAATAATACATGATTGGATTCCATAATTGCAATTGTCTATTAAAAGTTTAACATCACTGTCTTGAATTTCCTCAGAAATCCAACAGCTAGTTATTTATGTCATGGACATTCCACAAATAAAACTGTATAACACCACAGACCATGACAAGAAACTTAGCAAAAGAGAACACAAAATTCCAAATTACTCTGTTGATTCTTCTAAGAGTGGTATGTGCCAATCTCTTATAAATCAAAGTAGGTATACTATTAGCTCAGCAATTCAGAACTTAATGTAAAAACTAAGATCTATTTATATCATCATACAAAATTATGTCATAACTATTCTGAGTGTGAAAGTCAGTGCTTATATGTAAGTTTCTTAAAATGTAAAAGTTAATTAATCATTTTCTTCACTTACTTACTTTACTTAGTAGGCCTGTCACTTCCCAGGCCAGGTTACTTATGCATTTTTAGTCTGATGGCCAGGTGAGAAAGGAGGTGCTTGGTGCTTTTTAAAGCAGAGGCCTCTCCATTGTCTTTAAACAAGTGGAGAATTCTAGCCATTAATAGAAGGGAGTGGGCCACACAAGCCCAGAGTGTTCAGGAGAATATTGTGTTTCAAAGTTCTTGAGTGCTTCATCTCAGAGATCCCCACTCTGGGCCTCACTCTGTTCCTGATCTTAGCCTATCAGACTTTTGAAGGTTGAGAAATTAATCTTCTCAAGAGCTCTGTTACCCTTATAATTAAGTCCTGGTCCAGATGCTCAGCTATATCTACCATTTGGCTGTAGGAAATGGGTATATATTAATATGCCACCAAGGAGGTTCCCTACTTTTACATTTTGTTTTAATTTGAAAGTTAATACTCCTCAGCTTTTCATTGTGTTTCTGCAATGCATTAATATATGCAAGAATATGCATTAGGTTTTGCCATCTCTACAGGTATAATTTCTCCAGAACCTCTAGAGCTGATTAGCTTTAGGTGACCAGGCGGGGGTGTGTGTATGTGTGTGTGTGTGTGTGTGTGTGTGTGTGTGTTTTCCCCCATTTCTTGCAAGACAGAGAATCAGAAGTATATCACATGTGCATGGGATAGAAAAGAATATATATGTGCACTTTTGCCCTACTATGTTAATTCCTCCACCCTCATTATAATACAATCGGAAGGGAACTGGAGAAACTAACATTCTGAAAAATAAGACATTGTTCCATTATACCAATGACATCATATTATTGAAACTGGATGAACAACAAGTGACAAGTGTGTTGGAGGTCTTGATAATATTTATACACTCCAGATGGCAGGTGATAAACCAAACAAAGATTCAGGGTTCGGCAATACCAGTAAAGATTTTAGGGATATGTGGATACGGCATGCTGGAACTTCCACTATAAAATAAAGAGCAAATTTTTGCATCTTATAACTCCCACTAACAGAAAAGAAGCATAGTTCCTGATAAGACTCTTTGGGTTCTTGAGGCAGCATGTCCACACTTGGGAATACTGCTACAGCACATTTCCCTGTGGCATGGATGGCTGCCAGTTCTGAGTGGGTCTGAGAGTAGGAAAAGAATCTGCAGCGAGTCCAGGCTGCATAAGGCCAGATGACCCAGCAGACACTATAATATTAGAGGTATCTAGAGTGAGAAAATACGCTGTATGAAGTTTACAACAAAGCACAATAGGAAAATCACAATGGAGACCTTTAGGGTTCTGAGGCAAGGCCATGCTGTCTGCATCAGGGAGTTATCCACCGTTTGAAAAACAGCTACTGGCGTCCTACTAGGCCCTAATAAATACAGCACATGATCACAGAAGAGCAGGAGACAGAATGATGTCCAGGTGGCGTTCACCAGGCCTTAGCATACACTATTCTTTCAATCTTGAGTATTCTAATTAAAAACATAGCTACTAATTTTTTAGGCAAATCATAGTACCCATTTTTTTAGTAAATATTTCTTTAATTTTTAATGATCTTGAAAATTTATTTAAAATTTGAAAATCTTGAATGTATTTACATATATTATTGTCCATTTCCTCTTTTGGAAAGCTTATGTTTAAATCCTTTGATGATATGTCTATTTTTTTACTCCTTTTTGTATATTAACAATATTTACTTTAAAAATATTAGTAAAATTACAATTTTTATTCCATTTCTTACCTCCAGTTTGCCCTTTAACTTACAGTTTTATTTATGGTGTTTGTGAGCATTAGAAATTGTCCTTAATCAATGCTTATAAAGTAAATTTAATATCCATTTCTTCTGCTATTTCTTCCTTTGCTTTCAGTACACTTATTTAGGAAGTCAAGTTATTTAGTAAAAAATTTCATTTTAAGAAAAATGCTATTCATAATAGATTTGGAAAATATACAATGATGAGGAAAAAATCCTTCATATTCCTAGAACCTTAAAACAGGGGTCCCCAACCTATGGTGAGTTGTATAATCATTTCATTATATATTACAATGTAATAAGAATAGAAATAAAGTGCACAATAAATGCAATGCGCTTGAATCATCCCAAAACCATCCCTCCCCCTCCTCGGTCCGTGGAAAAATTGGCTTCCATGAAAATGGTCCATGGTGCCAAAAAGGTTGGGGACTGCTGCCTTAAAACCATCACTGAACATATTTTAGCATATTTCTGTCCCACATTTTTACTATGTATCTTTGCACATATTTCAAATAATACCAAGTGTACAATTTCCCCTTTCACTTTTTTCCCTTAGCATTTTCCCGTTGCGTTATTACTGGCTATGTACTACCCAACTAGGGATGTTAGCCATTAATATGTTTGGAAAGTTAGTCTGCTTCGATCTTTCCCTATTATAAATAAAGCTACAATAAACATGTTTGTATATAATCTCCTCTTGTCCCAATTGATTATTTCCATTAGACACATTCAGACCAAATGGAATTCTGAGTCAGAGGACATGAGGTACTGAAGAATGCTAACGTACATTGCTAAATTCCTGTAGAAGTGTTTCTTCCCAACACAACCATGTGAGCCTTCACATAGCACCCTATTGCTTTTGGTGGTTGTGTTCTGCCCTTTGAGCCACACAAACACACACACACACACACACACACACATGCATGTAAACACAATCAACTCTTACCTATGTTTTAAGTGGAAATTATAGTGATGTTTGCCTCCTTCAGTTATAGTTTAAGGTAAAGAAAACGTAAATTGTGGCTTATGAGTTATTGACTGAAAGCAGGGCATCATTTGTCAAAGCAGTCATTGGCCTGAAATATCAGCAACTGTACACACACGTATGCCCCAATCACAGATTTTCTGCTCATGTTCTGTTATGGAAACATAAAGGCTTATTGATTGCATGCTGGAATTAAAGTTCAGCTCAATGGTTGCAAACATACCATTGCCTATAATACATTTATTTTTGAGACTTGTTTAACTGTAGCAGCTAAGAAAATCAATGGGTAGGGCCCAGCTAGACTGACCTTTAACAAACAAAATAACCTTTTAAGTCTTCTTTTTGTTCCCTCCATCCTCTCCTCATGCAATTTTAGCCCTGCTCTTCTATGGTCTCATGATCTCACGGTACTTAGAGAATTCCACAAAAAACTGTATTAGGTAGTTGGAGGTGAGATGACTTGATCACAACAGTGGGAGAAAGGGACATATACACAGTCCCTTAATGGCCCAGTGCAGAAGACCCCTACAGGCTTTAAAATTGATGCATCTTCACTTTTTTCATTTTTCTCTGCTCCCTCTTTCTGAGAAGTCGCTGTCTGCCTTTGATGGAGTTAATTATGACACCTCAGGAATGTGAAATAAAAAAATTAGAAGACTAACTCTCAAGTAACATGAAAATATAGAGCACTCATCAAAAGTGTTCAGGTTTCTTCCAGAAGAAGCACGTTATGTATTGGTACTGTAACAGCTCTCACACGGGATCTGTGTCTTTCACGCCTTTGCAAAACTTTGTAATGCCTGTAAAAATCCTCCTTCCTTGGCTCGGTCTCCCCAGCCAAGGCTATTAACAGGGCATGTGGGTGACACAAAGGAGAAAGAGCACGCAGTGCCATGTCATGGGGATACGGAATGTGAAGTTTGAAAAGAGTGTACTGGCCTCATTTGTTATTGTTTTCAATGAATTTTTCATTCATTTATATACACTGAGCACCGACCCCAAGCCAGGGACTAGTTGTCTATATGCTCAGAGTCCAGCTGTAGAAGCAGACACTGTAATGAATGAGAACAATTCGCTGAGTGAAGTCTTGGGGCTGAGGCATGCCCAAAGTGCTGCAGGAGACCCTAGAGAAAAGTAGCCATGGCTAAGAGGTGAAAATACTTCTGGTGGAAGAGTCAAGATTCACTGAGCTAAATTTTGAAAGCTATGTAGATGCTGATTTTGCCAAGAAGATGTAGAAGCAAATCCAGGGGGAGGGAGCAGCAGTTTGCAGGAGGTTCCTTAGGGAAATCTGAAGGTGATGCAGCTGTAGTAAAGGTCACGTGGAGGGACTGGGGAGTGATGAAGCTGGAAAGGAATGTTGCAGCCAGAGTGTGAAAAGTCTTTTAAGCCAGGTCAGAGATTTGAAATTTTTTCTTTTATTTTCCCTTAGGGGAATGACCTGTTCTACATGTGCTCCTTTAAATCTATTTGCAAACAGCAGCCAATTTGGGTCAGACCACTTAAAACTTCTGCAAATCCTTCCGTTTTACTCAAAATAAAATCCAACTAACAAAGGCTTATAGAATACTGTGTGCTTGCCCCTTCATCTCTGCTATCTCCTACCGTCCACTCCAATCCAATCACACTGACCTCATAGCCCTTCCTCAAACACTGGATAAACTGCCTCAGGGCTCTTTCTCTGGTGCTTCCTTGGCCTGGAAATATCTCTCCCCCAAATCTACACCGCCTGCTTGCACTCTCTCTGCAGGTCTTTGCTGAAGCACTCTTGGCTTCCTCTGAACCACTTGTGTTAGTCCACTCAGCCTGCTATAACAAAATACCATAAACAAGGTAGCTTAGAAACAATAGAAATTTATTTTATTTCTCACAGTTTTTGAGCCTGGGAAGTCCAAGATCAAGGTGCCAGCAAATTCAGTGTCTGGTGAGGCCTGTATCCTGGTTCACAGATGGTTGACTTCTCACTGTGTCCTCACGTGGTAGAAGGTACAAGGCAGATCTCTGGGGCCATTTTTGTAAGGACACTAATCCAATTCATTAGGGCTCCACCCTCATGACCTAATCATTGCAACAGCCCCCACTGCTAGTATTATCACATTGTAGGTTAGGTTTCAACATATGAACTTTGCAGGGACATAAACATTCAGACAATAGCACTACACTACTTAATTTTCAATTAGACTGTCAACCCAACAACTACTTTCCCCTTCCCAAATTTAATTTTTATCAGAGCACTTGTCACCATCAGATGTACTGCACATTTTATTTATTCATCTATTCATTTTCTGGCTCCTCTGTTTAAACTGTAAGCTCCACGAGGGCTGATACTTTTGCTCATTGATTTTGCTCATTCTTGTACCTTTGGCTCCTGGTTATCTCTCAATAAATATCTGTGGAATGAATGAACATCATTGCTGTCTAATATGTTGGTGCATAAAAATGAACTTAAGGCCCTATAGAATGTTCTTTTGTTCATAAAAACTCACCCCCAATGCATATTATTAATTAAATTTTATGTAAAACATAGTATGATAATACATCTTATAACCATTTTTAAAGAATGCAGTTTAAGAATTCTAAGACTCTTAAACCTCTGCATCCTCTAGTGCATGACTTAACACAGATTGGTCATTCACCGAACCTCAGTTTCTTCATCTCTGACACGAGAGAGTTGGACTTCCAACTCTGAAAACTTTCCATGGATTTTATCTTCTCTGCAATTCCTCAGTGTGAGCTCTGGGGTGGATCAAGTTCTCCCCATCTCAGAGCTTCATCACTGGGTATGAGCTAAAGACATAATGGAGCTCCGGAGGTTACTCAATGGTGTCTTCAGGGAAATGATTAGAAATGCTGGTGCATAAATAAAGGGGGAAAAGGGACACAGTGGGATAAAGAGGGGATACTAAGAATTATAAGAATAGTTAGACATTTCTTCACTTTTGTGGTTCTCATTTACCCTTTTATCCCCATGTCAAACTACTAATATTTGAAGGAAAAGCTAAACTAATATGCATTAAGGAAACAGGGCATGAAACTTCCTCTTAGGCCTCACCATTCTAAGATTTTGGCAAAGAAGCACAATCACTTTTGACTTCATCATATAATTGACCTGATTGTGACTATCAACTTGACTGAATTAAGGGATACCCAGATAGCTGATAAAACATTATTTATTCTCAATTATTGCAGAAATTATTCTCAATGCTTTTGTAGGCACTGAGTCCACTCTTACTCTGCTGAAAGGGAACCCCAGGTGGTTTGGCACTTGATTAGAATGATTGGGCTGCTCCAGGTACATCTGTGAGGGTGTCTCCAGAGGAGTCAGGCATGTGTGTTGGTGGACTGATTGGGGGATATCAGCCTTTAATGTGGGCAGGCACTGTCTAATTGGCTGGGGGCCTGGATGGAACAGAAAGGCAGAGGATGGGCTTTCCAGAGCCAGGATGCCCTTTTTCTATTGCCTTTGGACATTAGAAGTCCAGCTTCTCCAGATCTTGGGCTCTAGGACTCTCAACCCTAGGTTCTCAGGCTTTGGCCTTGGACTGAGAATTACACTATTAGCTTCCCTGATTCTGAGGTCTTCAAAGACCAGCTTCCCTGGTTATCCAACTTGTGGATGATGTATTGTGGGACTTCTCAGCCTCCATAATTGAGTGAGTCAATTCCTATAATAAATTCTTCTCTCTTCTTTGTCTCTTTGTCTCTTTGTCTCTTTGTCTCTCTTTTTCTGTCTCTCTGTCTCTGTCTCTCTCTCTCTCTCTCTCTTGCTCTCTTTCCCTGTCAATCTATCTATCTATTTGTCCCTTATTGGTTCTGTCTCTCTAGAAAACCCCGACTAGAACTAAAATCCAGACTAACCCTGAATACCAAACAGCCTGGGGGCACTTCCTACTTAAGAGATGCTTGGATTTTGAGAAGACTGAGCATGACCAGAGTGAGTCCCTAGTGAAATAGGGTATATGTGGTGTGATTCTTGCTCTAGTTGATTGAAGGAAAAAATTGCTCACAGTTGGAGAGAAAAATTCCAAAGAACCAGGTAGAAAATAAAGAAAAAAGGCTTTTCTGCCTGACCTCAAATCAGGACCTTGTGCTGAAGGAAGAACTTATGTTCTGAATGCCAACATGTGGTCTAAAATTGTTCCCCAGGATGGGAAGCCGATAGAACTAGAAGCTGCATGTTAGATAATAATAAAGATTATGATTAGCCCATATGTTTAAATGCCTTATGGATAAAGCGCAAGGCTAGAAAGTGAGTCTAGTTCTCTGTGATTTAAGACTTAGAATTAAGTCAAAATTAACATGATGGCATTTTCCTTCATCAGCTGGGCGATACAGAGCAGCGTCTCCAGCCAGAGGTAATAGTAGTAATAACCAAATCAGCAACTGTTGCTCAAAAGTGAGCAGCATTTATATGCCAGGTACTTTTAATGGATGTTTTACATAGTTTAATTCAAGGGTTGGTAAAAAATTGTTTGTAGAGAGCCAGATAGTAAATATTTGGGATTTTCATGACACGTGGTCTCTGTCACAACCATCCAGCGCTGCCACTGTAGCACAAATACAACCACAGATGACACATAAACAAGTTAGCATGACTGTGTTTCAATAATAATTTATTTGCAAAAAAAAAGAGAGATAGTGGCTAGATGGGCTGTAATTTGATGACCTCTGGTTTAGTTCATTTGACAGCCATCACAGCTCTAAGGTATTAATTATCATTAATCCCGATATATTGATTAGGAAACTGGGGCTAAGCTAGCACTAAACAGGTATGGAGGGGACAGTGTTCTAATACATGTTAATTTGATTCTAATGTTGATGTCCTTTTCCCCACATTGGATTTTTCACTCAGCTGTTACAAATGAAGGTGTATTTCTGCCCTCTATGTCCCCTTTCCACCAAAAGAACCACTGAACTTAGAAGATATGTTGGCTCCATTAGTTCCTATTCAGCCACACACTTCAGTGTGGCCCCTCAGAGAGAATGTGTGTCCTCTGTATCTCAAGTACATTTAGCTGGTCCAGTGCCCAAGGATGTTTGATAACTGCCTCTTTGCCCTGTCTCTGTTGTTCTGCCCACATTGAAAGCCTAGTATGTCAATCTTATTAATATTTTAGTGTCAAACTTAATTTGTCAATGCTAGCTGCTTTCCTTGTGCACTTCTAAAAAACAAGGGATTGGTTTGGAACCAAAGGCTTACTCAATGAATACCAATCAACTGTAATGAAATTCTTTCTTGCTGAGGGGAAAAAAAAAAGCTGGAAAATTGAACTTTGACCAAGTGGGGCAAAGGAAATAACAGGAAAAGCAACATTGTCTATAAGGAAGACAAGGTGTCAAGATTCACTTTTTCACTGGTTCTTTCCCCTAAGCTCTGTGGCTTTGGATATGTCACTTCGGTATCACTGTTATGGAATATAAACAACCTAATTTAAAAGTATTACTTCTTGAAGTTCTCACAGTATACTTGTCCTAATCTACGTTGACAGAAATATCACCAGAAATATGAACGCTGACAGGAACACGTTTGAGCACAGTTTCCCAATCTCCAACATAATTAGTGCCATTGTCCTCCTGGTCATCTTGCCTCCCCTTCATAAAGATCAAGAATGCTACAACTACCCAGAACTTTTTTTTTGGTTCTGGCTTCCAGTATGCAAAGCAATAATTTCTTCAGAAAACTGGTATCAGGAATGACTTACCCTTCTTAGGAGGTCTGTCCCCAACCTAAAGGAAAATGGAATTCTGCCTTCTGAATGCACAGTGTCATAGAATATAGTGTTAATAGAACCAAATAAGAGGAATCAGAAGGAGTGACTGTTCCCTCAAAGACTGTTAAAGTCTCTTGTCAACCTAAACTTACAAAACGACCCTCTGGAAAACTATAAGAAACTCTCACATCAGGCACTGCCTTAAACAGAGGAGCAATTTTCTGACATTAACACCAAAGGGTTACATTTAACATGCAAGCCTTGCCTAACCCAATTTCAACATCCTGTTTTCCTTAAAATCAAGCAATGAAGGCACGTTCTGAGGTTGGCAGTAGTACAAAAGAAGCAAATTCACAGCTCCATCGAAATTAATGTGTTTATTTGTACAAATAAAGGTGTGTGGCCAAATGTCATAACTTTCAGCTTAGAAAGCCACAGTTTTTTTTAAAGTAAAATATAAATTTCATTTTCAATGGCATCAGCTGAAAGAATGAGAGCATTTTGCCTCCCTCCCTCCTGAGGATTCTTTTGTAAACCTGGGGAATGAATTGTTCCACTGTTGCTTTCCATTTTGCTCATTTATGTTTCCTAGAACTACTTAGTCTTGTTTTCCTACTGGTAGACAGAACTACTTGGGGTTGGTGCTTCCTGAAGTATGTAAAACCTTCAGCTTCATAGGGACTTACTAGCTCACATAATAAGATTGTATCCACAAGAGTTTGTTTTGTAGAGCCAGTTAATGGGAAATACTTTATAAAGAATGCTATTATGTGCCTCTAATGCAGGACCTTTCCTTCACCAGCTAGAGAATCTCTCTTGCAGAGCACTCAGAGATTTTTAAAAATGGTTCCATTTGTGATTCCTGCTACGTTTGTCATGAGTTCCCTCAGATATGGGAGGAGGAAGAACGAGGCGTGAAGCCATCCTCACTGAAGTTTTAAATTATAGAAATTGGAAGCACTACTGGGGAATGGCATGCTCTTTCCAATTATTAATACAAAGGGTTAATTTAAGCTTTTTAAAAAAACGTTGTTTAAAAAATGTATGTTTTATTTTTTTAATCGGCATAATAATTGTACATAATTTTGGGGTAGAGTGTGATGTTTTGATACATATATACATTGTATAATTAGCATATTCAACACCTCAAACACTTGTCACTTCTTTGCAGTGAGAACATGCAAAATCCTCTCTTCTACCTATTTTGAAATGTATAATACATTATTGTTGACTATAGAAAACTTATATTTGTTCAATACTTACCATGTGTTCAGTGCTTTATATTTTACATTTATTATCTCTCACAATCCCTAGAAGATGCGTGTTTCTAACCCCACCTCACATGAAGAAAATCAGAGAAACTAAGTGATTTGTCTAGAGCCACATGATATTATAATATGGAAATTAAGAGCAAAAATTCCAGAATTGAAACACTTAGGTTCAAATTCTATCTCCACCACTTGCTGAGAAGATTTAAATCCTAGTCTCAAGTGATGGGTACATTAAAAGTGAATCTGGCCTTTACAAATTAATAAAGAGGTACAAGATGACAACTGTGGTAAGGGCCTAAACTTTGCAAAGGCACAGGCATAACTAAAAAATAATAATAATAACCAGCCACTATTCCCTACTTTGCTTTCCTATAATTGCTACCCAGGAGTCACGTAGCTGATGGTCATAAAAATTCTTAACTGTCTCCATAGACAACATCACCTTTTTGAAACCTAAGGGTAGTTTCTGAGATGTCTTCCAGGCCCTGCTTTCCAGTGGATTGGCTGACCCACCCAGACCAGCCGCCCATACTAAGAAACTGACTCAACTGGTATTGCGATCCCCACCAGGAACTGACTCAGTACAAAAAGATGATTTCTACACCCCTGTGAATTTTGCCCCAAACCTAGCCAATGAGCAGACCCAATTGCCTAATCTTTTGCCTGCCAACCTATCTTTAAAAACTCTTTCTCCCAAATTCTTGGGGAGGCAGATTTGAGAAATTCCTCCTGTCTTCTCACTTAGCATTCTACAGAATTAAACTCTCTCTCCACTGCAACCCAGACTGTCTCAGTGTATTGGCTCTTCTCTGTGTAGCACGCAATACAACCTGGTTGGGTGGTAACAAAAGCCTAGACTTCACCACTGTACAATCCATTCATGTGACCAAAAAAAAAAAAATTGTACCCCCTAAATCGATTAAAATAAAAGATATTAAAAAAATAAAAAATTTTTAAAAACATTTTAAAAAAAAGATTTAAATGCCAGTCTGAGAGAGTGCCCACTGGGATGGATTGATCTTCCCACATAAAAAATGGTAATAATTTATAAGTTCTTGTAAAATAAAAATAAAATACACAGAATTTTTTAAAAAAACTTTTAACATATGACAGATAAGATTTGATAACTAAGATATAGGAGAGCTTAAAATCTAAAACAAACAAAACAAAAAACAAAAACATTAACATATAGGAAAAGTATATAATTACATAAGTAAATGAAGTAACATAAATAGACAATAAACATATTTTTATCTAATTAGTTATCAATGAAAATTTTAGAAATGAAAAAAAGGATATCATTTAGTAATATATTACTAAAGAACAGTAAGTTATATTCAATGCTAGAGAAAACTAGCACTTTCATAAGCAATTGTAACAGTCAGTATTCTTTTGTCACAGGTTAGGTTTCTAATATTTTCTGATATGTCCATACTATGAAAACATGAAATATTTGTTTATCCTAAAAATACAGACAGAAACATCAGGATGTAGGATAAAACACAAATGATGTTATAAACATCATTTATAGCATCATGAGTTACAAAACATCATTTATATTTTTTAAAATCTTGAAAAAAATCTAAAGGTCATTCAATGGGGAATTAATTAATTTACAGTAAATCCAAACAACGAAATTATCTTCATCTATATAAAAATGTAGTTGGTTAATGTATTTATAGACTTGAAAAGATGTCTTATATATTAAGTAAAAAAGAACAAAATGAGAAAATGCATTCTGTTTTCAACAGAAAAATATATTATTACTATTACTAATAAAAGATGATACTCCTTGAGCACTGTGTGCCAGATATTGTACTAATACACATACACACACGTATATGTATGTATAATACGATATATAACATATAATAACATGTTAATTGAGTGATATTTTATTATTCCTAATCTACAAATGAGAAGATAGCAATGAAAGTTTAAGGAACTTGTACATCTCTCAGCTAGTATGTGGGACTACAAGGATTTGAACCCAATAATATCTGATTTCAAACAAGAAATCAAAACCACTGGCCTGCAAATTTCTTTATTTCTTTTTCCCACCCCATATGAGTGTGTGCATAACACAAATTGCACAAAAAGTCATAATCATCAGTAAATTCTAAGTATGATTTAAACAATGGGCAAAATTCCTGGTGTTATGGATTGAATGTTTGTGTTCCCTCCAAATTCATACGTTGAACCTGTAAACCTCAATGTGATGGTATTTGGAAATGGAACCTTTGGGAGGTGATATGGGTTAGAGAAGTCATGAGGCCTGCACCATCATGGTGGGATTAGCACTCTTGTAAGAAGAGATGCAACAGTGCTTGCTCTCTCTCTCTCTCTCCACCACAGGAAGGTAGAACATAATTATTTATAAGCCAGAAAGAGAGTTCTCACAAGAACCAGATGTACTGGCACCATGATCTTGGACTCCCAGCCTCCAGAACTGTGATAACTAAATTTCTGTTGCCTAAGCCACCCAGTCTATGGTATTTTGTCATAACAGCCAGGTTGACTACAACAGCTTATCAGGGAAGATGTATGTAAATGCATATTTCAAATAGTTTTTGTTGACATTTTCAAAATTCCCTGATTAACTTCTTACATCAGATTGTATCATCATTACTTTACAAATGTTTTGTTGCTAAGATGAATTTGTATTTGAAGGAGAACAAATATTGGCTCTGCTAGAATCTTTGCTGGGATTTCTGAGCCATTTGTTCATAGTGTGTGACAATTAGTTCACGTAAACCAAATAATATAAACTGAAAATACACTTAAATAAGCAAGTACAAAATACCTAATGCCACAATAAGCAAAACGAAAATGAACAAGGGATGAGGTAATTCAACTTCTTTACTTTTGAAGCTTTCACTATTTTACTGGTGTGCCTCTTGTATTGTAGTGACATTTAACTTGGTCAGATTTAAGGAAATTTAATAAATATTCTTCTTTTCCATGAATGCATTCTATATTAGAATGAGATATAATACAAAGAAGTAAGAAGTCTGCTTTACTTCTTTCTTTGTTTCTCTGCATGAAATGTACCTTCTTTCTCTGGATGCATAAAGATTACTCTCTATCACTTGTTTTGCCACTAATTTACTTCAAATTTTTTTACCTTCTCTCTTCTCTCCTTCTAGTACTCCAATTTCCTTTATGCTATATCACTTAATGTTGTCACATATGTCACTGATGGTAGATAGATAGATAGTATATATTATAAATATTAAATGTATGAAGATAATTTATTATATGTAAAGTATCATATACAAACATATGATAGTATATTTGGCATAATATATATATGCTTAGATACATAATATATAGTTAATATATTTAATTAAATTATAGGTTTTAATATATAATTATATTTTATATATTTCAATTATAATGTTCTATTTTGGTATAATTTTGTATAAATGAATTATAATTTATTCATAATAAAAGTATATATAACTTTTGAAAGTCAACAAATAAATGAAAAAACAAATTATTAAATGAAGATAATTTTATTATTGGATTATCTTTTTCTATCTGTATCTATATCTCACTATCTCTTTCTCTGTCTCTATAGTATTTATTTTGGATGGTTTCTATTGCTGTGTCTTCGTACTTGTTAATCTTTTCTTCATGGATGTCTAAACCACTGTTGATGCGCTACTACTGATCATCTCTGCCATTTCAAGATCTGTTTCTACTGGCAAAGTTTTCTCTAATATATCACACTTCCATGCTTTTTCAATCAATGCTGTACTTTGTGAATTTTAAGTTCCTTGTTCCTTATTGCTAGATTTTATTTTATTCCTTTAAAAAACTTAGGGCTTTATCTAGCAAGTAGTTAGTTATTTTTGTGTTACTTTAATAATTTTGATGATTTTTTTTCCAGACAGAATCTCACTGTGTTGTGGGGCTAGAGTGCAGTGGCATCATCACAGCTCACTGCAACCTTGAACTCCTGGGCTCAAGTGATCCTCCCTCCTCAGACTTCCTAGTAGCTGGGACTACAGATAGGCAGCACCGTGACCTGATAAAATTTTTAAAATTTTTTGTGGAGACAGGGTCTCACTATTGCTCAGGCTGCTATCAAACTTCTGGTCTCAAGCGATCTTCCTGCCTCGGCCTCCCAAAGTGCTGGGATTACAGGTGTGAGCCAAAGTTTGCTTTTTACTAGTTTTGTTGTTGTTGTTGTTTTTGTTGTTGCTGTTGGGGGTGAGGGGTGAATTTAGAATAGAACTTATCCTAGAAAAAAAATTTAGGCCCCTTAAAGACATGGTTCCTGTGGTGTTTCTACTGATTGTGCTGTGTATTCAACAAGGTCTCTCCTGATGAGACATCTAATAACATACGAGTTTATGTCATCTCTAATAATTTTTTGGCTTATAGCTTCCCAGTAATGTTTCTTTCCTTGGGAGCTTCTCTTATCTGGCCTTGTGGGTTTTCATGCTACACAAAAGCAGAATACTAGATAACATAAACTGATAACTCACTAAACTAGGCCAGACAAAATATTGAGAAATACCTGAGCAGATTGTTTTCAGCTAAAGATTCTAATGTCTGCCCCTTCTCTGAGCCTGGGCCCATACCTTTTCTAAGATTTACTTTTTCATAAAACAAACAAGGTCCAACCCCCTATTGCATAAGGACTTATATATAGGCTGTTGCTTCTATTTAAAAAAATTGCTTGTCTTTGCACAAAGTTGTCCTAAATTGCAGAGATCAATTAAATTCTAAATCTCATGTGCTCTGAGGCCTAAGCCAGGTGCTCAGGTGGAAGTGATTAAAATCCAATGGAAAAAAAAAAATAGCCTGTGTCCCAGCATAAGCTTGTATAAATTATGAGGCTTAAAAGGCCATATGCGCACAAGAAGGCCAACATAACACATGCTGACCCTAAGAAAGAAATCACTGTTAAGAATATTAATCTTATAGACATAATGCCAGGGTTAGAATCCTTGCTCTGCCATTTACTAGGTATGTGACCTTGAGCAACTTACTTCCTTTATCTGTGCTTAAAATTTCTCATCATTATAATGAGAATAATACCATGCTGCAGTAACTTTATATCATATGATAACGTTGCTATAGTCTGAATGTTTGTATCTCCCCCAAACTTTTATGTTGAAGCCTAATCAGTGTGAAGGTATTAGGAAATGGGACCTTTGGGATATGACAAGGTCATGAGGGTAGATTCTTCACGTTATCACTGCCCTCATAAGAAACTGAAGGGATCAGGGTTCCCCCTTCTGCCGTGTGAGGACACAGCAAGAAGACAGCTCTGTATGAGACAAGAAGCAAACTCTTACCAGACACCAAATCTGCCAGTGCCTTGATCTTGGAATTACCAGCCTCCAGAACTATAACAAATAAATTTCTGTTGTTTATAAGCCACCTAGTCTATGGTAATTGATTATATTAGCCTGAATGGACTAAGATAAACATTATGATATAGTGTTGTTATAAAGATTAAATTGGTTCATTTGTGTCATGCACACAACATGTTCTTTATAAGTATTTGTTAAGTATACATACATACACATATATATACATACATTAATTAATCAATAATAGCCTATTTCACAAAGTCCCCATCTTAATGCACCCAATGAAATGAGGTCCATGACCAAATTCCAGCTCCTTCAGTGCCATCACCAGTATCAGGGAGGAAGAGTCATTACCAGTCAGCTTACTGCATGGAACATCTTCCCCAATGTTTCTGGCCCATGCTCCATATGTTAGGGTTTGAAGAGGCTCAATGATTAGCATCCCTCTTACTTTCCTTAGTTCTGAACAAATTGAGAAATAAGATAAAGTAAGGGAGATGAGACTAAACTACCACATTTATTTCTAATAAAGCAGACCTCAATGAAGATGGCTCATATTTGTGTTCCTCTGGGCTTTGTGACACTGAAGCTCAAATTTAAGGAACTGACCCACTCAGTATGACCATCCCAACCTGGGACAGGTCTCTCCACATGTGTTCTGTGCATGTGTATGTGTGTGTTCCACCCTGTAAAACTTATGACAGTAAGAAGTAGAGCAAACCACATGTTCCTGCAGGCACTTTGCACTCAAGAATAATAGACAAATAGTAAGAAGAAATGGCTTGGCAATGTATCTCCAATTCCTTCTTCCAAACTCACCTATCAGAGAATTCCTCACTAACAGGGAGGAAGAAGTAAGAAAATGGGAGGAGATCAGAAGTATTAGGCTAAGAGATGGCCAGTCAGCCATTGTTTCATCTCTTGAAACATGGATCACCAAACACGTCCAAACTCAGTGGCCAAATACAACAATCCTTTATTCTTCCCAATCTGAATCTCAGATGAAGATTGGATGATCTAGGCTGGCCTCAGCTGAGTGACTTTGCCTCAACCTAACAGGTTTGGCTGTGCCTGACTGAGGTGCCTTTACCCCATGTACACTTATTCTTGGGCCAAGGCTGAAGGGACAGAAATGACAGAGAAAAACTCTTCTCAAGGCAATGGCAGAAGCAAAGGGAAAGAGAGAGTGGAAAAACACGAGGCTTCTTAAGACCCAGACTCAGACCTGGCACACTATCACATCCACCCTTGTGCTATTTCACAAAGTCAGTCACATGGCCAAGTCCAGAGTCAAGAGGTGGGAGTATGCAATACCCATCATGAGGGCACAACAATGGAGCGAAGCAGAGAAAAATGGAGAATTTGGGCCAGTGATTCATCCACCTCAAGTCCTTGATCAAACTGACATGCAAGCAGGAGTCCCAGTTGCAGTCTCTGTATTGAATACTGTTTATGGCAAGTGCACCCGCTTTGGAGACCCTTGCTCTAAACAACAGCAGCAACAACGAAACAAACTTAGCATGGATTAATATGTCTCGTATATGGGGGGTGTTCAATATAGTGTTGAATGAAGAATGAATGAATGAATGAATGATGAGCCATTGTATGAATGTCACCGAAACTCACTGAGTCCCATCTGTAAAACGTAATTACAAACATTTAGCTATTAAAAATTGTTACAAGTAGAGAATCTTTTGTTATTATTAATTCATGGGTTAGTGCATTGATTTTCAAAGGTGTTTTTGAAGTGTTTTTTTTTTTTTAGTTTTTCTACAACCTTTTAATAAGTGGTATCTCAATCTTTGGCTTTGTTTTTCTCTGTTAAATTATCCAATTTGCTGCATACAAAAGTGTCTTTCTGGCTTGCTGTAACTTTAAAGCTTTCTTTTTACTCCTTAATCTTTTGCTTAGCACTCTAACATTTAATGATATAGCTTCAAAAATGAGAATAAGTGGTCAGAATGAAAGGCCTTGGAACTACTTTGCTTTCAGATAGACAGATTATATGTCTTGATTTTATGTTATTGGGTTTGTTTTTAAAATAAAAATAGATGAAATATCTATTATAGGCTAAAGGGATAAGAGAAATATTGTGACAACATAAATGTCAACTGTGGCTGAGAGTGACCATGAGTCCCTATTTTTAATGAATTTGCATGTATGTGGTAAGACTACAAAGCAATTTTGAGCAAACATCAGAATATATGAATGGCTATGAATGTAAATGACATCAAAATGCCTGGATTGGGACGACCAGCACAGTTTTAAATCACTTGTATTTCCTAAGCATTTATTGAGCGTGTATTAAATCCACAACGTTGGGCTAAGCCCTGCGAGTATATGAAGATTGAAACACTGGAGAGGAGTTGCACAGCTCTCAGACCTGTGTCATTCAGTCCAGTTTTCTGAACTTTGGATATCCCCATCATTAAGCAGCGCCTGACTGTAATACGCACAGGCACCAGGAGTTTGGTGTGGACATGTCTTTAGGGGGGAATACCCTTCAACCCAGTCCGGAGCTCTATTGTAAAAAAATCTCTTCACTTTGCTGTACTCCATTTAAAACACTTCAAGGGCTTTAGCCTTGTTTACTCTGGCCAACACAAGTGGGACCTCCTCCCACATTTTCTTTGTCACTCACTGTACCAGCCACTTGACCTTCTTTTGTTATTCCACTTGTAAACCTACATACACATGTTCACTAATACACCTATACACATACTGATGAAAATAATGAAATATCTTACTCTCAAGGAGCCTGAAGTCTAGTTTGCAAGTGTGAAAGGAGTCATTCCATGAAATGTAGAGTGTAATTCGTGAGCCATAAACTCAACCTGACTGACCAGTGTCAAGGAGGTCAGGGGAAATTTCAAAACGAGCACAACATTTTAACCAAACCCTAGAGAATCAAGGGAGTTAACTGGGAGATGGGGAAGGAGGATGCATCTTTCCTACTAATGAAAGAAAGAGCTGTGTAAATTCCTAACATAATGTGAGTCCTAATTTCCTGATGACTTGTTTTCAAAGTTTTGGTTTTGCTTAATCCTTGATTTTCAGCAAATGTTTCACCTAAAAGCCTTGGATCTGACAACCTTTCAGGAGAAACAGGAGAAAGCCTAAAACCACATGTTAACTGTGCTTCACCCAGGGGAAGCATACTCTAGCATTGCGGAATTTTATGCTTAAGAAAGAAGAATGTGATCCAATTTTATAAAATGACCAAAGGAATCATAGCATATATTCACAGAAGTTATTAACCCATACCTAAAATGAAAGGCAAAGATACTCACACTCATTAAGATCCAATTGTTTAAAAGCCTCCACACAATGGTCTGATTGTACATTATCAGTATTAATAAGAATATTGATTAAGTACATACTATGTGCTTGCTACATACATTATCTCGTAAAACGCTTCATCCTGCGAAGAAGGTATTAGAAGTATCACTGCTTTCCAAATGTGGAAAATAAGGCTTAGCATGATTAACTAACCTGTGCAAAATGAACTGGTGGTTTACCTCTTCTGACTAAAAATCTGTGTTCCATCCACCAATTATGAAATGAATTACCTTAAGCAAAGATCCTAAAATAAAAACAAAAAATTTCCAAAGAAAAGATAGAAGAAAGTTACAGGAAGTTACCTTTCCCTCTGTTATATCCCTGGTTGAACGAATCAAAGATCTGACCCAAATTGTAATTCTCAGCTTTCTCTATAAAATTAACTTTTACTTGGAAATTCCTCAGTATAATAATGTTTTTCAAGGACTCACGGAATATTTTCTTTTACCTCTTGATCATGCCACTGAAAAGCAGACTTTGCAATTCTCAGTTGGGAAATTTGGCACTGCCTGGTAACCTCTGGGTATTAGTGAACAGTGATTTAGATTTAGAAGCCAAACAATACAAATGCTAATTGTTAAGCAACCATAAAGCAGTAGGTTTACTTCAAAGGAATAAACTAGTCACAACTTCAGTGTTCTCACAATAAAAATAAATTTGCATCACTGCACGTCTAGAGACATAAGTTCAATATTGCCAGAGGCAGGGAGAAAACTGAAGACAAAGGAGCAGCAATCAATGAATATTCTCCTTTGACTAAAAAAAAAGTAAAAAAAAAAAATGTAAATTGCTGGCTACTAGTGTCTAGTGTTTAGGATCACAAAAACTTTATTATTATTTATTTATTTATAAATAGCTCATTTTTTTCCCAAATGATATTTGAGGCAAGTGATGGTGCAATGCTAAGTGGGAGAAAAGGCAAAAATCTCAAGAGCAAGGAACAGAAAGAGAGAAAGTTCAAAGCAGTGCATAAAAAAGAACCTAGTTTAGGTTCAGCATATTAAGAAATTTTAACAAAGAAATTTTAATTAAGAATTTCCTCCTGTTTGTACTTGCATTAATCTGATCCAGCTGACATATCAAAATATCACAGACTGAGTGGCTTAAACAATAAATTTATTTTCTCACAGTTCAAAGTCCAGCAGGATTTGGTTCCTGGTGAGGACCCTCTTCCTGACTTGCAGATGGTGGCCTTCTTTCTGTGTCCTCACAAGGGGGAGAGAAAGGTCCCTGGTGTCTTTTTCTTTTCTTATAAGGCCACCAGTCCTACCAGATTAGGGCCCCACTGTTAGAATTTCACTTGACTTTATGTCCATATAGACCCTATCTCTAGATGTAGTCACTTGGGGATAGGGCTTCAACATAGGAATTTTGGGGAAAACACAATCCAGTCCATAGCAATACTTTTAACATGTAACTGAAATTTATCATTATCCATTAGTCCTGTGCTCCGTAAAAATCAGGCATGGCTCAGCGTCTTGAGGTCGGCTTTGAGCCCTAACCTCTAGCTTCCTAGCTCTGGGTTCTGGTCCCTTTCATGGGGCACTGATGAATCCCAGGCTTATATATCTCAGGGTAATAGCTCATTGTGTATCCTTTTCTAGAAATTTAGTCTACGATAGATTATTAGGTTCTGGTGGCAGGGACTGCACCTTAAGCATCTTGAATTCATTTATTCAGTCAGCCATTTAATAAGGAAATAAGCATTCTCTTCCACTCTGTGCCATGTTCTGGCCCTGTCACCGAGTCTTTTGTATCTTCTACACTTCTGATACTTGTATTTTGAGGACTGAAGGTGGCGTTTTTGACTAGTATTCAAAAACAATTAAACTGACAGATAAACACTTTTGCTCAGTAATTTTGAGGATGTTACTTTAGTGACTGTGATAAAAAAATAAGGAGAAATTATTTACAATAGTAATGGAAGACCTCTGTGATGTGAAATTACATCTTAGCTGAAACCTAAAGATGAGAAAGCAGTGCAAAGAGATGAGTGTTTACAGTCCAAGAAGAAGAAACAGCATGCACAACATCCTAGCATGGGCAGCACTCTGGTGTATCTTTGAAAGTAACTGAAGGCCTGGTGGCCAATCACACTGAGATAGGTAAAACATGATAAAGAGTAAAAGCAGAGAGATGATCAAGGGCCAGCTCATGCAAGGCATGTGACACAGACTATGGTGCCCAGAAGGAGTTTATATAAACATGTGTTAAATGAATGAAAATGTGCAAAGTGAGGGGTTCGTGTGGCCAGGCAAAAGACCTACCAGCCAAGGACTAGAGACACAGTTACTAATCGCAGCACCATCTGGGGTCCATGACACTGGAGGCACTCAACAAAGGTCATTTTTCTTTCCTTCTTCTCAACCTCTAGCCCCACACACTCTACCCGTTCTTCCCCTTTAAAGTTAAGGTGGTATAATTCCCTACAGACTTACTTGTTGGTGGAAGACAAATAGCAGTTGTCATTTTCCTAAGAAAATACAATATTGCTTACAAAAATAAAACCTAACACTTAAGTCCTATGAGATCCTCCCTGTTAATTTAAAAAAACTAATAAGCATTGAATACTTATTATGTACAAACGATTTTGCTATTTGCTGCAGGAGTTGCAAGTATGAACAAATTATGGCTCTGTTTTCAAGGAATTGACAACAAAAATCCCTCCCCTGGCCAAAACGTCAACTTCTAATAAGTATACAGATGTATAGTATTCAGTAAAGACTTACTAAAAGGCAACTGAATGGATGGTGTATATGGCGTTTCTGAGATTGTAATAAAACAAGCCCCTACCAAATATTTCAGAACAGATCTCAATGTCTGACACAATGAGGGTTCCTAGTAGGTGTTGAATGAAGAAATAATACATCAACTCCCCCCAACACACACGCCTTTTGTAAAGCCATGGTAGTATATTACAAGTGCCAATAACTTCTGACCATCCAATTTTCAAATTATATGCCTGGGTCAATTTTCTTTTTCAGAAATTCCATCCAAGAAGAATTTAGGTGGAAGAATAGCTCTGATTATTGTATGATAGCTTTATGAAGCTAATAACAATTGATGCCATTTAATTTATCAAATAAGCAGTTAATCAAAACACATTGACCAGTAGCTCAGTATATTTGATTTCCTTATTGAACCTCAATTCTGTTTACATGTGAAAAATGATAAGATTTCTAGGTGTTTTTCTTTTAATATATACAAAGAAAACTGAGATTTTAAAATTTCCCTCTACGAGATCTCTATAACAGACAATTTTGATCACATAGCTGTAATTTTTCCAACAACAGCAGCATTTTTTTAAAGGCTGATTTTGGCACAGCTTGGCTTAGACTAAGTAAGTGTTCTACAGTGTTTATACATTATAAAATAGACGCGTTTCTCAGGAACATAAACCTGGGCTTCAAGATGTCATTTTGTGTTTGTTGATAGAGAAATCAACACTATAATTAATTAGATCTGGTAGCAGCAATGTCTGGCTCACTTGCCCCCACAAAACTGGCTCCAAGAATCTCTCTTCTAGTCAAACCCGAGATGCAAAAATTCCTGCTCTTGTTCATTATATCCTTTCAGCTGAGCAGACAGAGAAGTTAAGAGTCCTTAACCTTTGACCAATGTGCATATCAATATACTGGCTATGCTCTTTGTGGGTAGTTTAGAATGAAAAAGATCTATCTGCTTCAATTTGAAGTTCTTAAGAGATCTCAGCTCTATTTTAAATGTTTTATCTTCTTTGATTCTCACAACAGCCATGTGGGTTAGACTGAACAGGGAATCATCTGCCATTTTACAGATGAAGATGAAGGTCTGAATGACCCAGTAACTTGCAACTAGCAGATTGCTCCAGAGGGTTTACAAAATGGGTTTTGAGAGTCCCTAATTTCACACCCTTTACTCTTGGCAATATCAATCTTTTCTTCCCCCCAGCTGCACAGCTTCACGTTGAGACTTGCTTTTATTCCTTCTGAGGGAGGACCTCTCGGCCATCACTTAATTATAAATCTTGCACGTGACTCCCTTTCAAAAGTCTGACAAACTGTAGTCATTTTAAAATCCAGTAGCAGACATTAACTTAGGAACCTTCATGAGTCATGGGGACGGAAACTATTAAAATGAGGAAATAGAGAGAAAGATTAAAGTGAAAATGAACCTTTTATCAGCTTCTTGCAGAAAAAAAAGATGCTTCTGTTATTATAAAAAAGAAGAGGAGGTCTGCTATTGGTGCAAAAGATTATGGAAAAGGTTCTAAGAAAACTGGCAAAAAGAAACAGTAGAACTGCCAGGACAGTCGGCTTTGCATACCTTTAAATTACTGGTAAGAAAATCCTCCTTCACTTTTGCAAAAGGTGATGTCCCTGAAATGTGTTTATAAGATATACATGTTTTAATTTTGGTTTTTTTAATTTTTCAACTTCAAAAAGTGTTATAAAATAATATCAAATTATTTAAAAAACAAAGAAGAGAGTAATCTCCCATAGTCTCATCATTCACACAGTTTCATGTCTGTTCCTTTCTTAGCTGTATATGCAAATACACATCTTTTAATATAATGCTCTTTAAAATAGTCATGAGTATTGATATATGCTATGCTTCAGAAAGTTCAGTTAAATAATGACAGAAGTTATTTTTCCTGGCCCAGTTAGATTAACTTACTTTACAACAGACCCAATATTTTATCCACTTTGAGAAAAATAATAAAGTTCATTATCCTGGGAGGGGGAATGAGCAGCAATTGGAGTTCTGTTGGGATAGATGTTGGGTGATTTTCCCAATGAGGCTGGAAAGAAGCTGAGTTATTCAAACTGCTTATCATAATCCAAGAATTGAGCTGAGACAAATATTTGGGCAGGTATGCATTTATGCATAATTTCACATACGACTGGACAGATACGTGTTATTAACCCCCTTTAGTCACTTTAAATCACAGTGTGAATGATAGATATGTAATGCTGATAAATATTTTCCTTATGAAAATATCCCCTATGAGAAAAGTGAGGCTCAAAAGTCACTTGTTCAAAACCAGTGAGTTCATTTTAAGGAAGCCTGAGACTCTGTCTTTATAGGATATGATTTTCTACTAAAACAAACCCAATAAAAAGCACACTAGTAGCGCACCTCGCCTGTCTTGTGCATGGTTCTCTACCTCTCTGCAGTTCTGTCTTTAAACAGAGCAAGCCCTGAACTTCAGATCACTGTGCCTCATTCCTGCCCTCCATCCCCAGAAACTTTTTTGAAATTTTTTGAGTCTTTCCAGTGTCTGGGATCTTCTGAGGGAGGCAGTAGTGTGCCTCCCCTGAGTCTGAACCCCCATGTGGGGTTTCTTCTTTCCAGGAGCTCTCTGACCCTCTACCCTTACCATGTGTTTGGCCAATACACCTAGGAGCTCCAGCACTTGTGCCTTTGGGGTTACTCTGACCCAGAGATTGGGACACTGATTCTAAGAGGTGTCTTGACAAGGGTTGTTACCACTAACCAAAATGTATATGAAAATAAGTCCCAAAGAATAAAACAAAAAGTTAAAAATTACACACAAAATACCTAAAAGATAAAATAAGTTAATATCTATCAAATTCTTGGATCTAAATAGAGGTTAAAAGCAAATATAATAAACATTATGTTGTAAACCTCTAATATTAATATATACAATAAAATTTATTCAAAATAAAGAAACAGAACAGCATTCTAAAAAGTTAAGTACAAAACAACTGAAGAAATATGCTTTGCAAAAGCTAAGATGGATAAAATTTAAAGGCAAAAAATAATTTAATACAGCAACAGCTGTATTAAAGAGTTGTTATTCTTAACAAATAACTAGCTCACAAGATCAGTATTTTAGGGGAAAAAACAGCAAACACAAATGGTAAGGATCATGAATACTTCACAAAACAGGAAATAACAATGATAATAATATTCAGCATTATGCAATCAATTAAGGATGTAAAGTTAAAATAATATAAGTTTGGCTCTCAAATTGCAAGTATTAGACAAACTGTGATATTCAGTGTTGGGAAGTATGTACAATAGTAACATAGATAGATGTGGGGAGAAATTGTATGTTTAAAGAGTTTCACACCAGTGTTATTTATAAAGCAACAATCTAAAAGTAATCTAAATGTCCGAAAATATGGCAATTAAGTAAATTAGAGTGCTTCCACACATTATATTACACAGCCTTTAAAAATGGTGTTTACAAAGACTTGGCAAAATCATGTGATAATGATTTTTATGCAATGTTAGGTGATAGACACAGGATGTAGTTGAAAAAGCATCCATAAAAGAGTTTAGATGGAAATGTTTCCAAATATATTTTTAAGCAGATACACTTACATCATGCTTTCTTAAACTTGAGTGCAGTTATGGAGTTGTCTAAATGTAGATTTCTGGTCTATAGGCCTGAAATCTCTGATTCAGTGAATCTGAAGAGGAACCCAAGAAGAATCTGCATTTTCAAATAAGCCTCTCAAGTGCTTCAGTTGCAGGTGATCTGCAGACTACACTTGGGAAACACCGTTCTAGTTAGCAGGATTATGGATGCAAATATATACAAAAACATACATAAATATATATAAAGTATAAACATACGTGAAAACATGCATAATCAGGAATAAATACAATATATAGAATATATAATGCATACCTATCTGTAAAATATGTACATTATACATGTTTCTGATTATACTTGTTTTTATTTTTAACTATGTTTCTAATATGTATGAATAATTTTTATGATCTGCTTTTCTTTTTAGTTTTGAAAGGATTTGTAGGACACAATAATCACTAAGAATAATTCTTCCTATCTTAATTTCATTTCTTCCTCAAGTTTTCTTTATAAGTGGGAAAGAAAGTTCTCTTTTGCTTATTTTGAATATGTGCCCTAAGTAGAAACAAAGTGCAATCCGAGTGGCAGATTCTGGCTCTTCCGTCTTCATACTAAACTGATAAGAAAACAAAATGGGACTGACATTTGTAAAGTAGCCTGAAAATTCCATTCCACAAAAATTGAGGCTCTGACTTGGAAGAATATGAATGAAGGGTATAAAGTTAAGAGCCCTCGAGGACCTGGAGTGATTGCATTTCACCTCCACAGGTAGCCTACAGCACGACTCCAGGGGCATTAGCTATGTGTAGAGAAAAGAGCACCCTTGCCATGAGAAAAGCAGCAGGAAGATTTGTAGAGAAGCATAACCTTGCATGGAAATGAAAAGTGCCTGCTGACCCAGATTCCACGGAGAAAGAAAAGGATGAAGATGATTTAAGGGAGGAGCAGGGCAACTGCAAGATGGACTCAAATACCACATTTAAATTAATTTCTTCTGTCCCACAGACCAACCATGAAGTCATTGCAGGGTGATAAAACAGAAAGGACCTTAGCTTCACAAAGCCTAAATGAAATGCTTTGCCTTGCTATTTACCAGTTGTCTAAACTTGGGCAGTTAACTTACACTCTTGTGTCTTGATTTTCTCATCTGTAAAATGGTTCAGTGAAGACTACAATATCTTAAGTATGGAATTAATTAACAGTATTTAGTATAAGACTATGCTCAACACATGCTATTTTTTTATCCTATTATTTAATCTTGTCAAGCACAGAAGACCTGTATTTATTCTTACATTTCTTTCCTCTGTTCAAGGCAAGAAAACAGCGTTGAACTCTTATCATCAGCCACGGCTCTGCTATTCATTGTAGGGTAGAAACACACACACACACACACAAACACACACACAGAGTCTCCTATGAATGATACTATTGTTTTTCTCAGGGAGGTCACAGCCACTACCACGGTGGCGCATAGGGAAATACAATAGACGACAGCTAAGACATAGGTACGCACAAGCAGTGACTGTAGTAGTTGCAAAATGGAAGACCTGTTATTCTGACCAAGAAAGGAGATAGGAGACATGTTTCAAGAGGAAAGCTACATTTGGGGTGTGTTGTAATGTGAACAGGAATTGGAGAAAAGAAAATATAATTCTTTCTGGGCTCCTTTTCTCTTGGACCAATTCTTCCCAAACTTCATGAGCCCTGCCCTACCTCCTACAGGGAAGTTCCCACAATACTTTTAGTCAATATACTGGCTGCCTTCCTAGCTGACCTTACTGTTACAATGCACTTCTCTTATTGCCACCCCTGATTATACAAATTAAGACTTGAATTCATAGATTTCTTGAAATAACTATACAAAGTTAACTATGTGTTAGGTTGAACACTGTGTCACATGCTCCCTGGTTAGAGTGTGTTTGGCTTATGTGTGTTTTGATACACCCACAGTCCCTTCGTCTGTGACTGGCACAATGTGGGTTATTGAGATCCAGAATCTACACATTGGTAAGGATCTCTGTGAGGATCCCGTTCAATTTCCCAGCCATATCTCCAGTACAACACATCAAAGAAAATGAAGCAATTGCAAGAAGCAGGCAGATCCAGGTTTTCATTCCATGTCTTCTAGTTACACGCTGTGTGACCTTGGGAAAATTCAACAGCCTCTCTTAGAGTTAATGGAAATTATCAAATATGCAGGACCTAGTCCTGTATTTGTCACCTGATAGGCATCTAACAAATGTGGCTTTTCTCTCACACTCCTCTGAGTATTTCAGAGTCATTATTCAGCCTATGGTGAAATCTTCTAGTGATAGAAGATAATTTTCTTTCACCAGGTCCCATGATTGTCTTCTGCACATATAAATGTGTCCCCAACTGTCATTAAGGTTTTGATGCAGATCTGTGATAAAGCTGTCATTAGTCATTAAAAGAATGGGAAATTAAAGTAATTTAAATATTTTTATAAATCAAAATGTGTTTAATTAAAAAGACTGTCTTTTATTCCAAGGTTATGTAGTTATTTTTATGTTAAATGACTTTCAATTTATAACATAATGCCATATATTTACATATGCATGTACATGTGTAATAGCTTGGCAAAAAATGAATGCTTGCAATACTTTGACAGTTTCCCATTTTTTTCTCACATTTAGATTTACAAATTCTAAAGCCCAGGAACCACTGAGCTAAACATTTTAAGGATATCACACTTCCCCATGTCTGACTTTCAAATTTAATTTGAAAAAGAAGTCATTAGGTCATTTCCCCTTAGTCCTTTGTCCAAGATAAATATGCCCAATTTTTTCATCAGCAACTTCAGTAAGATGGTTTTAAGTCCTGGAGCATGGCCACTATACTTCCCCACTTATGCCTTTAACTTTCCACCTCTGCCTCCTGTGTGCATCCCTTTGACAGACTGAGATATCCAAGATTCCTTCCAGAAGGCTTCTCTGTCTCTCCTCCTGTCACTTGCTCAAGCTATAGGTATACAATCTGCCCATAATATACTCCTAAACCCTCCTACTCATCTTGGCCAAAGTTTTACTCAGTTTATAAAAATAAGAGAAATACCATTTCTCATATTTGAACAAATGACAAAAATAAAAATATTTCTCCTTTCTTTTTTCCTTCTAATATTTTGGTTTTATTGTTGCTTAAATTAAATTATCTGTCCTTACATGCCCTTGGAGATGGATATCTAGAGCAGGAGTCAGTAAACTTTTCTTGCAAAGGGTCAGAGGTTAAATACTGTTGGCTCTGCAGGCCTAGCGTCTCTGTCATGACTATTCAACTCTGCCATTGTTGCAGGAAAACAGTCATGACTTATAAATGATTAGGTGTGAATATTTTTGAATAAACTTCATTAACAAAAGCATATTACAGCTGGATTTGAACTGACAGTTTAATGACACTTCTGCTAGTGACACTCATGATCTCTTACCACCCGTTTTTCCTAATCCTCCTTACAGGAGGTAGGTCAGCATATTTCTATGACAGATACTTGTGATTGTCCAACTCTACCTGTAATTAGGTGGGATTGTTTAATTGCCGGATATATATTTTAGGGATTTTTTTTTTTACTCCAGTATAACCAAGACTATCTTGACCAATGCATGGTATATAGGATAAGGAACCCCTTCATATGTTCACAGCTAAGTATGTCCTCCAACTCAGCATTTTATCAGTAGTAAAGCTGATATTTGGATTTCCTGTGACATCTCAAGTGTTTCCAAACCTAGGTGGATGTTTGCTCTTCTTGCCAGGGCAGGATGGACCCTTTCTCAAAGTCTGGTTTGAATGTTGACACTGATGATGTTACTCATGTGAAGAAGTATGAAAAGGTTTATTATTTACTTATTTGAGGTCTCTAGGAAGATTTGGGCAGGCCTATCATAATGGCCTATAATAATCTCATAATGGCTCGAGAGAACCAGGGAAGGGGACTGACTCAGGGTTTTGTGATTATGGGATGGGGCCAGGGTGAGGGTCCTCACATGTGGACAAGAACTTGCATGGATTTTGATCTCCCATGGGTACCAAAAGGAGGGAGAACCCCAGCTTTCTTCTTATCTAGTCCAGATGTGGGGCACAAGGGGAAAAGGAGGAAGGGGAGAAGTAAAAGCTGTCATCAAGGAATAGAGTCTGGCTATTATAGTTGAGAAGAGAGGTTTTGTTTAATTAAGAACCTTATCCCTGACCACCTAGAATTAACAATACATGTATTAAGTATATTTTTCTTAATTTATCAATGAACTCAAGGATAGCAAATTTTGTATGTTATCGATGTATCTATACTCATAGTTCAATGCAATACATTAAACATAGTAGATGTCCTTATGTACAAATGTAATTAAATTATTCTGCTATCTAACTAATGCAGCCTAATTGTCTAATGCGTTTACAGAAAAAAATGCCCATGTAACCTTGTAAGGATTTTTTTGCTGTTGTTGGATTAATGTAACGCTAAGAATTAATGTAAACTCTCTAGTGCTAATAGTCCTAATTGCATCTAAATTTTATTAGCTTTCTCCATGATAAAGTCAAAGTTTCCTCCAAAACCAGAATTAAAGAGGCTATCAAAAGGCACAATTAAGTTGCCTGAGTTATCACATTCCTCAAAACATCTAAAGGAGAAAAGATCCCAAGTTGTGCATGAATAAGAAACAATGTTTATGAGGAAACTCTCCCTCCATACTATGCTTTGGAATAGTCTTTGGGAAAGCACCCAAATGAAGCCTATACTTCTTACCATAGAATGATTGTGCCTTTACCCAAGGTCAAATAAGACACATGGATTATGAGGTCTAGTTTTTAGGAATAAATGCCAGAGCTGCTGAGACCTTTCCAAATATATATTGAAGTAGAAAAACTGTGATTTGTTTAAAGTCCATTTTTTTTTGAAATTTTATTTATTCTTTATGTGTCTGTGTGTGCACGGATTATGGAATAATGCACTCTTTGATACCCCAAGTAAGGCAAAAGAAAGTTATACATTCATTGAAGGCAAAAAGCTTGTTTCCATTCTAGTAAAATTTGTAAAAGTGTTGGAGCATCTCCTCCTGCTGAAACTAGAATACCCTATGTAGACCTGGTATGGGTTGTAAGAAAGACCTTTGTGTGTTCTGTCTTTCATTTACTGCTAATCAATGGCACTTCTGGGTTCTAGAACCTATTAAGGATTCCACCTTCAGACACCTGCTGCACTGGAGAATCTGGGAGAAGAAGATGGAAGCATTATTTCTTGGCAGCCTCTTAGATCCCAACGGTATCATGTAACAAATGGTACTAAATTCCTAGGACACTTGAGGTTCTAATCAGTACTTAGATTAGGGGTGAAGCAGTGGTCAAGTCTAAGTGGTCAGAGAACGTTTGATATTTTGAACAGTCGTTTGAAGTCAAAGGAATAAATAACCCAAAATACTAATTTTTTCAAAGAAACACCAAATACAAGTCAGTAGTCTTTAATGAGCTTTAACCACATAGTTGGTACTGTTCACTGTCTGTCCTCTTTTCTGCTTCCTAACAGGTGTGTTTTTAGTGCCTTGGTTCTCCTAAGTGCGTGGGCATGGGAAAGGGTGGTATGGTTATGATTAGAGGTAGAAGCATGAATAGAGGCACAAGTTAATTATATGATATAATGAAAATAATTGTGTGAAGAATAATAACAGGTTCTTTGGTTTAAATATTGACAAGTTTTATGGACTATTTTTAAGTATCTCTTCCCAAGAAGAAATACATTGCAGAAATACAGATTTGTTGTCTATATAGAAACTGACACTGATTTGAATATGAGTCACTATAAATTAGATATATAGAGAGGTCAAATTTAATAAAAAGATATTAATGTGAATAGAAATGTGCTAGTGTTTACTATTATGGCATTAGTTCACATTAGAGATGTGTTACAAATATCTAGGATTATAGGATATGATACATCATTAAAGGGCATTTGGGTCAACTCCTCAATTTAGTAAAAAAAAGGGGACCAAAGTTTGGAATGAGTGGCTAAGGCTATTGCCCATGACCACACAGCTACTTGGCAGATAAACCATATTTTGAACACAGGACTCTTGGTTTCAAACCTAGTTCTCGTTCCACAAACTTAACATGATGTGGTCCCAAAATTTAACACATATTTCAAAATGGTTGCTCTTACAAGTTTAGGTTGTTTTATTTATTTATACCTCTCTATTTTTTTTTCCTATGCTGCTCACCTGCATGTTGGAGGGATTATAAAATGATTATTTAATCTATTGTAAAGCAAGCAATCTGATCATGTGAACATGTTCTGTATATTTTACATTCAAAACTCTTGAATAAAAATGTATAGCCTCTCAGAAAGCTTTTCTGTCCCCCTGATTCTGCCTTCAGCAACCTCTGCCTGCTGGCCTTGCTTAAATTTACAAAGGATTCTATTTTGCAAGAATGTAAACATGATTATCTGATATCTCATCTATCCAGCCTTGTTCCTTCCCAGCTTAAGCTGCAGGACCATCTATCACTGCTCAATTTATGGCAGATCTGCTGGTGTGAACTCAGTGTGCATGCCTTGCACTGCTTAACACTCTCCATAGCTGAGTTAACCTCGATATGATGGTGCCTTGGGTTGGTATAAATTCTTGTCTTCTCAAATCTTACAGGAAAAATCTTTGGCTATGCCTATGATTGGTTTGATAAGATTGTCTAATTCTGGACTTCAATATTAGCAGGCATAAAAAAAGCCTAATTGCCCAGAAATATAAGATATATCTTCAATCTAGATTTTGATAGCAATAACAGTAATATATTTTCCCCTATCTGTTGAATCCTTTGCATTCTCAGTTGGTTCAGAACCCAGGTAGAGAAAATGGATGTTCTTTATTTGTGAATCCTCAATCTAATCAAAATATCAGGGACATTCTTAGGCATTCAATCCGTATTTCCAGACTATTTTAATGTATCTCCCACCTCTTACAGCATAGCACTATCTCTCTTCAGTTATTCACTTAAAAAAAAACTTTGCTAATTTAATAGGAAAAATAATACCCAATGTGCTTACAAATCCTATATTACTTGTCAATATTCTATCATGATTTGAATTTTAAGGAGACATTTTATAATATAATGAAAGCTCCAGATATATGTATATTGTAAAATACATACTTCAAACAGGGGCTCCCCAAATGGTAAACTGCACTATCTGGAAATCACACATATTTTTGCATTACCTGTGTTTAGATTTCTTCCTCCCAGTAGACATACTTTGTAAATAATTCGTAAATCATGTTTAAAATCTTCTGCCAATTAAAAATTCAATAACTAAAGTATAGAATATTGCCAGTAAGTGGCTTACTGGTAATGGATTATTGTAGAAGAATTTGTGGGATATAAAATGCATATAGAAATCTTTAAGGGAAGTCAGAGGAAAGTGAATATGAGATCATGTCTTTGAGATTTTCCAATTTGAGGTGTAAAGAATAACAAACAAAACCTAACTTTCAGGAAAATCACATTTCAGTTGCTAAACCCAACTGATAAACTATTGGTTACACTATGTCGAACATTTAATCAGGACATGTAAAACCAATTCTCATAATTTGAGAATTATAAGAAAATTTTCCAATAATAGAGAGATAAATGAAAAGAGCCACATAACAACCATGAAACAAAATTGAAAATTCATTGTTTCAATAGGGGACTCACAAAAAGCACAGCCACAGAATATCAGAGACTGTTAGCTTTTACCTCTCTATTCTGTTAACTAAGCTACCAGACAACCTGAGTGAATTTTATACCTCATATGTGAAAACATTACTCACCCAGTCATCATTTCTGGCGAGTAGATTTCATGTTCAGTGATAAAGTGAAGTGTGGAAATCAAGACAGGATAAGGAAATATATCTTGGACAGTATGTGACAGTCTAATTGATTGCTTACAGAATGGCTGAAATCATTCCCCTTCCTGTATCCACACCCTATCACAAAGGGGAATCTATTTTCATACCCCTAAAACCCAGGTTAACTTTGTGACTTGCTTTGGCAAGAAAATGTAGTGGAAGGGGCAATGTGGCAGCTTTGAAACTTGGTTAGAGGAAACTTGCATGCATCTACTTTCTTTCTGCTTTCTTTTGAACTCTTGTCACCATCATGTGAAAAATTTGAGTCTAGTGTGCTAAAGGATACAAAGTCATGTGGTGCAGAGATGACCCACTCCGCCAGAGATGTACTAGCAAAACCGGTAGCTGATCACAGCTACATGAGTGAACCTAACAGAGACAAGAAGGACCACCCAGCCAACCCCAGTTCAAATTACCAGTCTGAAGAATTGTAAACAAGTACATGGTTACTTTGTTAAACCGTAACTTTTATGGTGGTTTGTTATATAGCAAAAGTTAACAGATACTCAATCTTTTTTATCACTAATAAAACAAAGTTAGTTTTCTATAGATCATTGTGCATCCTTCTAATTCATAAAGTTCTGTCCAGCTAAAACCCCTGAAAAGGACACTGCCCTTTCAAGGTGTCAGCAATGGCTCAGGTTGAAACACTGTATTAGTGCTACTCAAAATACAAAATATGCCACTCTGGTCACAAGCAAAGAAGGATCTGTTTCAACCAAGTCATCTCAGTGTAGGATTAAGAAGCAGATTCCATAATAAGGAAACATCCCTTTGCACCCAAGGGAAAAGATCAATGACTTACAATAACACTATCTCTTTGAAGTTAATTGCCAGAGTGCTGTGGGTTATCCTCTAATACGAAAGTGAAACATCAGATGAGAAGTGTTCCCCTCACTCAAGCCAAGTGACCATTTGGAGAGGTTGATGTGCATTTCCAAGAGGATAAGGGATACAGAAAATGGCGTTTGATACCTGCTTTGAGAATTTCTCTCTGCCAACAGCACAGAGGAGACATGGGCTGCTTTGAGAACAGCATGTCATAAAAGTCTGGCAAAGCATTTCCAGTCTGGCCAGATGTGGACCCTGCAGAAAGGAGGTATACAGAGTGGTCTTCAGCCCCCCCAAGAGGGCAATGTGAAGGGATAAGGTGACCCCAACCAATGGGAGGGATGATGGCAACTGGGGACCTGAGAGTTAAGTTGTAAGTGGCTGAAAAGATGAGTCATTACCTAGACCAAGAAAACTGGGATTTAGTGAAATTACATAGACACTTCAGATAACTCCTCAAATAAAACACAGCGTAAGAGAAAGTGTGAGCCACATTCAAAGAGCACCTGGGCCAAATTAAAACTTTAAGTCGTAGAGACTTTTTATGTCCCTTAAGTTTTCTTTTTTCACATATTCCTACACAGAAAGAACTGAAAATAGCAGCTGGGGATTGGAGGAGAAAAGGAATGGAAAGGAGAGAGTTGGACCGTAGTCCTTCCCTCGCTCCAAGTTTTCTGGTTTCAGTTAGACCTAAGCTTTGAGAAGGAGAAACTTTAGAATTGGGTGAGAAATATACGGTTAGATATGTTCCATGAGACTTCTTTTAAATATCTTGGAAAATGGACTATTTTTAATTAGAGAATAATTAGAATTTATTTTTTTTTCTTTTAATATTATCCAAGGTTGGGGAAAACCAAGTCAAGTAAAGTGCTTTGGAAATTAGAGAAAAAGAATAAAGTGGCATAGGACCAGGTCCAGCTCCAACCATAAACAAGCTTATTTGTACACAAGTAGAGTCTACATGCTAATTCCCGTTGGAAAACCCATATTTAATGATAACAATAATGAAATTACTTTCAAGAAGATAATTATATTATTCAACCAAAATCGATCTATTCTATGTCTAAATCGCAGAAACGAAAAATAAAATAAAGTGACACAGGTCTCTTTCCATGATTCCTAGCTAGTTGGTATATTATTTTCCACACACTTAAAAACTTTTTGTGGCAAGTTGATTTTTTTTTGCCACATTATTTGTACACCAAAAATAGATTCTGTTTGGACCTCCTTCGTGGCAATTTTTTGCTTATTTTATTTTCACCCGTTTATTCAATCAGTTGCTTTTCATAGTTCATTTACTGAGCAAAATCATGTGATTGGTTCCAGAGATAAAATGCCTCAACCCCCACTGATATGCCATAACCTGATAAGGAAGTTAAAACAATAGACAAATGCATTCTGATAATTAAGTGAGGTAAATATGGGACACCTGGAAACACAGTGGAGCTGCCTGCCTAAGCCAAGATGAGCTGGGAGGAGGGGACCTCTCTGAGCTAAATATTGAAAGATGAGTGGAAACGTTCTAGGCAAAGAACCAGGGAAAGGGAATCCTAGCAGAGAAAACCATCAGGTGTAAAGACATAAAGGCATGACACCCACATAGTATAATCAGGGAACTCCATGCATCTCAGGCCAGCTGTACAGAAGAGTATTTGGGTCCAAGATATGGATGATGTAAATAAAGAGATAAGAGCCAAACTTTGAAAAGCCTTATTCTGGAGGCAGCAAATGGCCCAGCAGTGGCAAAACCTGCTTCCATGTTTACATGTTCCTAAATAAATGTTCAATTGATCTCGGAGGCATTTTCTATCTAACAGCTTGACAGGTATATGCTCCGTGTTGTGAGAGGCATATGGCTCGCGTAAGTCTGTCTCATTCTCTAAGGTACAGCTATTGGGTCGCCACAGTTGTCTTGTTCCTGGAAATACGATCAGCAATCTTGAGGATGAGAAATAAAGAAAGTAGCCATAAGATTGGCAATCATCTGCCTTTTAATATTTCTTTCTTTTCTTTTATAACTTTTCTGGCAAAAATAAATTTAAGAGACCAGAAAATATTTAGTGGGAAAAAAAAGGAAGAGGAGACAAAAGAAACAGCAAAAAAAAAAAAAAAAAAAATCAATCTTAGACTGAGGAAAAAAAGGAAAGTTAGGGGGGAAGGGAAGAAAAATAATCTGGAAAGAAGTGATAGATGTTAACTGAGATTTGGCAAGTAACTAGTATGGTGGCTGGCAGAAGGAAAATAATAAGGAGAGCAAGCAAGTGAAGCTTAAAATACAGTGTTGATAAAGAACATTTTATTACCATGCATTATTAATTCACACTGCATTATTTAATACTTGGCCAATAGCACACACAGCACTTAGATACCATCTCTGTGGCTCTTATACTTATAACATAGGTGGGAAATTGGGGAATTTATGTGCTTCCTAATATCTGCAAAGGATAAATGCACAGTGAGGTGGGTAATGCTTTACTAGTTCACAAGTGGCCCATGCTGGTAAGGAAATCCCCTGTTTCCCGGTGCCCCCTGGACAGTTACAGACATGGGCTTCTCAGCAAGTGTTTGTTGTTGGGAGTGAGGTGATGAACATGAAGCCACAAAGTAGATCAACGAGAAATATGGAAATAGAACTCCAGACTCCTGACTTGCATTTTTGATCATGGCTTTATAAAGTTGTTCTCACATGCATAAAAAACAGTAAAATCACTTGAAGGAAATTTCTTCCTGCTTCCTCATGATTCAGCACTTTTATCTAGCATAGCATTCCTCAACCGTGGCACAGTTGACTTATGGGACTGGGGAATTCTTTGTTGGAAGGGGAAGGGTCCTGTGCGTTGCAGAATGTTTCACAGTATTCTTATCTCTATCTACTAGATGCTAATAGCATTACAACTAAAAATGTCCCCAGATATTGTGAAATGTCCTCTGGGGAGTCAAAAGTACCCTCAGTTGAGAACCACTGGTCTAGTGAAAATGGCAGTAGGTGGACCAGGTTGCAGCTGGTAACAGAGGCAGCTCCGTCACCGTGAACTGAGTGACTTGACACAAGCCAGTTTCGTTCCACTTGGTTTCCCCATCTGTCTCTCTCCCTTTCGCAGGACTAAGGTGTGTTAGGCAGGAGTTTTATCAAAAGGGGAAGTAATGACAAAGATGATTGTCAAAGTAAGCTGCCTCTGGAAAGATACTTGTCTACAGTCGTCATTAACGCAGGGAGTTTGGTGGGATCGGGGATAGGGATCAAAATTATTGCTGGGGGATGGTGGCCTTCATCAAGAGCAAACTGCCAAGTGAGGGTGGACAGCGAGGAGTGAGGAGCTGGGCTCACGGTGTTGGGAGCAGTAGCACAGTGGAGTGGGATTCAAGGAAGGCGGGGGGGGCGGATATGACTCAGGCAGGACTAAGGCTGTAGCGCTACCTCTGTGCCACAGCAGCCTGCTTACTCAGGGCCCGGTGCCTATTCGAAGGGTCAGCGAGGCGCCTGATGGGGACACAGATTGGAGAATCTCATCCACAGTGTCTCAGATGTCCCACTTGCATTTCATGTTTCATTTCAAAATTAAGGCACTGGCCTAGGCACCTTTTTATCTCAGACCATTTTATTTCATGTCACTGATATCTGGTACCCTTATTTGAAATAACTGAGATGACACTTTTTTTGAATAATCTAGTGCCTGTGAAATGAGGTACAACAGAGGTTGAATCATGGTAGGTTCTTAATAAAGGTTACATTCATTCCTTCCTTTTTTCTTTCTTGGGAAACACAGTGATAAATAACACACACTGCTTTCTTCCAGTAGCTTATATGGAAGGGGTGTAAGTAGTGGAAAAGAGTAGGTATTGAGTGCTTTCAGAGCATACCATGTATACAATGTCTCTTTCAGTCTTTACACACTATCGTGAAGTAAATATTATTGTTCTATTTTAATGGGTAAAAGAATAAGATTAAGCGAGAGAAAAAAATTACCTAATGCTCATATGAAAAATTAAGTGAGCTGGAAATCTTACCTAGATAGGTGACCCCACAATCCATGCAGATTTACTTATGGCACATCTCCACTCTGTAACAGCTATCCTGGTGGTATCAAATGGGTAATGTCATTTGTAAAGAATAAAAACACTATGAAATATAAGACTTTGTTATTATTTTAAAGTCTGGAAGAGAAAAAGAAAACCTGACCATTGGCAACCAAGCTGGTATTCTAAGTATATCATATTTCACAATTTTAGATGAAGTTTTTGCTATTCTGCTAGTCTCTGTGAGTAGATAAACAATTCCAAAAACATGAAATGAAGCAGGTATTAAATATTTGAAAAGCCTCCAAATTTAGCAAAGGAGTTGGCAAGCATTTCAAAACGTAGGCTCTCTTTCCAACTTTGCTAACTGAAGAATGTAGACAAAATTAACATTGATGAAAATATCCACAATACTGATTTTCTTTATTTAAAATGTGCAGAATAATTTCTGTACCCACAATACCCTTGAAAGTATCCAAATAAAACATTCCTTCCAATAGGCAAAGCAATTACTTGTTTCCTAAGAATGAGAGAAACACACTTGCACAGACAGGACAGGCTGTCCTACCAGGTGGTGACAAGTGACAAGCAAAGAGAAATCTTCCTTCATCACCATTACTGTAATAAACAATTTCTGAAAGCTTCTCTTTCCTTTATCCCATAAAAACCAAAAAAAAAAAAAAAAAACAAAAGAGATAATCAGTGAGCCCTTCTTACATATGAAATATTTGAAGAAGCTCATTTGTCATAAGTCAAATGTTTGGTCCTTTCTTCCATTGTCTTCCTTGGGAAAAAGGGAAAGTTGAATGAATCTGAACAGTTGCTTATAATTGTGCTACTTCAAATTTCCATATCTTAGTCTTTGACATTTCATCAGTGCCATGCATTGAAGAAAACTGCCTCCTAATAGGGTAGTATTTAAAATAAGAAGGTGCAACCTTGTCATTATCACTAGCACAATGGACAGGCTCGCCGGGATCAGCCATCCAAGCTATGGAGAGCTTGAAGTTAATTACATCACCTCAGACAATAAGTTGGTCTTTATAGCTCCAGTTATCTCCACACACAGTTGGCTCTATTTTCTTGTTGTTATGTAATGTCCCATTAATCACAGTTACATTTGTTTCCTGCCATGTGATTCATCATCCTTTCCCCCTGAAACAATCTCCGGGACTCAAGATAAACCTCTAATTCAAAGTGGCAGTGGCCAGCCTTGGCTATCACAGTGGCGTCACTTGCGTGAGAAGAGTCAATGGCAACACACGCAGACTCTGGGCATTTCAGTCAATTCAAATTATCCCCCGCAATTGGGTTCAGGCATGGGGACAGAGATCAAGTGTGACAATTACAGGATGAACTCTTAAAATGAAGCTGAAGGTGCATTTGCCTTTGGAGCTTATCCAAGTGCTATTCATTTGAAGAAGATGACAAAGTGAAGTACTCGGAAAGCTAGCAAAATGTGGTGGAAAAAGCAGTGGGCTAAATACAGAGAGAGGTATGTTCTAACTCTCACTTTGAGAGACAAATATCTGTGTGCCCTTGAGCAAGTCATTTCATCTTCATAACTGCGGGCCTCATTTTCTTAATCCATAAAAATGAGGGACTTGGAACAGGTGATATGTCCAAGTATTTGTGGTTGTTTTTCCTTTTCCCAAACTCTGATTTTTGGGGGATTTGAGAATTGGTAAAGTGAGGCTTCCTTTTAATAAAATATCAACAAAAGTATTATATGAAGCCTTTTGAAATGTTTCTGAAGATTAAAAAAACGATTACTTGGAGGATAAATTTATTCCTGTTCCCAGCTCTGAGTTATAACTCTTTCCCCTTAGCAAGACCAGACTTCAACATTCAGCTGACTGGGACCTGCAGGAGGAGGTGGTAGCTCTCTGCCAGCCAATATTTATTTTCTTTTTTAATCTTAGGCTAATCCTAACTTTGCCAAATGGCCAAAAAACCTTCTTAACTCTCTAGTTAATTACTTTATTCAATTTAGTAGCCTAAGAAAGAAACAGCTTGTATGATTCCCTCCATGTATTTCTTGAGTTTGGTAAAAGGGCCTATTATATAACAAAAGTAACCAACCCCAAAAGGAGATTTCCAGAGACTTCATTTATTGATGGAAGTTTTGGGATTATAGACCAATCATTATTTTACTGAATCAATATTGCTATACAAATATGGTCCTTGGATTAATTCTATTTATCACATCAATTCTAAAACTTAAAATGAAGCATTGCAGAAATATCGCCTCTCTGATTCTATGGCCTGTACTGGTCTAATTCATTCATTTATTATAACATATGAAATCTTACATTGTCATTATGTTTTGTTTTGTTTTGTTTCACTTTTTTTTCTGTTGGTGAATTTCTTAAGACAGCATCTGGATCTCACATATTTGGAAATAGTTTCTAACATAATCCCTAGACAGAGCACTCAATAAATGTTCCTGGCAAAAACATTGTATGGTCCAGTGAAGTCTTGATCAAGGACTATGTATTTTCCACCTCTGAGATCCACCTCCAGGACTTATGAAGAGCTCCCAATTGCCAGTTGTTTGATTTTAAGGAAATAATAAGAGCAACAATCACATATTGTCTAAAGTGTACTGGGGACCATGCATATTTCAGTGTTAAACTTCATAACTTTTGTGTAAAGCAGCTCCTCCACTTGCCTTTTATAGAGAAGAAAACTGAGACCTAGGGATGTTAACTTATGTGTGAAACTATACACCCGTAGACAGGGACTTGAGAACCACATCCAGGTTATTTGTCCCCAATATCTATGTACTTTCTATTACTTACACACTTGCTATGACACATAAACTGGTGGACTTATGATTACTCAGAATCATGAATTTAATCTTTCTATGTGAGACCCTGAGGAAATCACTTGGCATGTCTCTCTCTTACAGCCTATATGTTGGCTACTATAAGATCTTAAATTAAGAACCAATTAAGATGAAAGTGAACATGGGGAACATAATGGGCTTCATGTGGCTTTTGAAAAGCTATCTGTACCTTCATAAAAGTATCTTCTCAACCAGGAACGATTTTGTGTTTCACAAGACATTTGTCGATTTCTGTGGACTTTTTATTTTAGTTATCACAACTGGGGTATTGCTATGGGCATCTAGTGTGTAAAGGCCAGAGATGCTTTTAAACATCCTACAAAGCACAAGAGAGCCCCTCACAACAAATAATTAACTGGCCCAAAATGCCACTTTTGACAAGGTTGGAAAATCCTGACATAGATAGATAATAACTAATTAGAAAATGTAATTAGGAAAAGATGTAGTACCCGTTAAGAATAACAACAAAAGCTATAAAGTAAATAAAGCAAATATAATAAAAATGTTCACTTTTTACTGGAAAAAAGTAATAAACTTTTCTTATAGGATGCATTTAGAAAGAGAAAAACAGAAATAAATATAGCTCATTCTAGAATGCCAAAATTCAATAGTGTGAAAATGCCAAAACTCCACAAATTAATCTCTACAGCCAATGAGATCCATAAAATTATTTTCTGAAACACTGAAATAGGCTAGGACAGAAGTATATGTGGTAACTATAAGATTATTATGGTAGGGGCAGAGAGAAGTTTTGAGTAGTTTCCAGAACTTGTAGACCCTTGTAGAACCTTGTAAGAACTTTAATTCTCCTCCTAGTGAGAAAGAGTAACATTGAAAGACTGTGGCAGATGTGATTACTTTTAACAAGCAAGCCATGCAACTGTGTGAAAAATGGTCTGTGCGTTATGTTGTGAGAGGGACAGTTAGGGCTGAAGCAAAGAGACTACAGTGGAATACGTAAGTGATGGTGGTGTTTGTTCTTGGTTGGTGGCAATGAAGGCTGTGGATATTGTTCAGTGAAGAGATGTCTGAAGGTAAAGCTAAGAGCATTCGTTTTGTGATGAATTATCTATAATGTTGGGAGAGAAATTTAGATAGGACTGATTTTAAGTTTTTGGCCTATATACATAGAGTTAGAGTTTATCACTTACTGAGATGGCGAAAACTGGGACAGAAGTAGCTTTGAGTGTACGTAGAAAAGCAGAGTTTTAGAAATGCTAAGTTTGAGATGTGCATTAGACATTGGATAGGTATCAGAGACCGTTAGATACATGGGAGTCATGTTCATCAAAGAAATCAGGACTTGAGATATAGATATATTTTGGAGTCATTAGGGTTAAGATGGCACATAAGATCATTCAGATGATAAGATAACCTAGAGTAAAAGGTGACAAAGAACAGCAGGTTTATGAACTAATTCCTAGAACAGTCTAATGTTTAAAGATCTGAAAAAGAGAGCAAAGAACACTGAAAATGAGTGGACAGTAACATTAAAGGAAAAATTATGAAGACATAAAAATTAAAGTGTAAATAGGATATTTTTATAATTTCCAGTGTGATTGATGAAACTGTTTTGCCCGCAATTAGACTATTTCCCAAGAGTAAGAAGGTGCTTTAAATAACATTCAAAATATAAATACCACTTTAAAGAATATACCATGAAAAATTTCAAGACAAAAACAATTCAAGATACAAGCAAAACTTACCTTAAAGTGATAAATATTTCTGCTTTTGTATTTTAGCAACATAAAAACAAAATAACCTGTAATTTCCAAAAGACAGAATGATTGAATAAATTATATTAAGCTAATGATGATGTAAAATAATATTTTTCATAATATTAAGTGATCTAGACAAATTCAAATAATGTGGAAAAGAGAGTAAAATAATGCATATATAATATGTTAGCTTTATCAAACTATAAATGCATATATAAGTGTGAATATAAATTAAAATAGGCATACAATATCTGGTTATAAGGTGAGGGGAAAATGGGATGAAAATGAAAAATATCAGTATATTGGCAGTTAAATGATGCATATATTTATATTTTCATATTTATATTTCTAGTATTTTATGAATTTTGGCAATCTAAATAAAATCTTATAAGTATTTTAACATAACATTATAAGAATATAATATATCATGGTCACAAAGTGCATTCTTTTTGTATTATTTTTTGTCTGCAAAGCTATTCATGTCATAGATATAATTCTGACTGTATTCTGCTTATTGTTATATATTTGAATAATCTTCCTATGTTTGTAGTGTGGTACTCTGCCCACTGTCACCTCAATTATAAAAGTTTTGTGTGGCTTCTACATTTTATGAAGAAATATTTTCTTAAGAAAATATTTGTTTACACTTTCAGAAATGCCTTTCAGTGATGAACTCACTGAGGGAATAAATACATAAAGAAAAAGTAGAAATTGGTTTTGTGTGCTGGCCACCAACACTTGACTACATCCAATTTCTACTCCTATAAAACCACTTCAGTGAGAACTAGTAGTCCTTTTCCCATCCTTCCTTCCAAAAATAATTATTGCATTACTGATGGAATAGAATTGGGAGTCCATATTAAACCAATCCCTTTTGGGACAATTGATTTTTGATAAGGGTTTCAAGACAACTTCAATGGGCAAAAGAATAGTCTTTTCAACAAATAGTACAGGCACAACTGAATGTCCACATTCAGAGAAATTAAGTTGGATCTCTGCCTCATACTATACACAAAAATTTACTCAAAATGAATCACAGATCTAAATGTAAGAATCAAAACTACACAATTCTTTTTTAAAAAGGTGAATAAATCTTTGTAACCTTGGGCTATGAATCGAATTTTACATACGACACCAAAATCATCAGCAATGAAATAAAAAAAATAGACAAATTTGGCTACATCAAAGTAAAAACTTATGTGCTTCAGAAGATAATATGAATTCCTATCAAAATACTGTCATTTTTCAAAGAATTAGAAAAAAAATTCCAAAATTTACATGGAACTAAAAAAGAGCCCAAATAGCCAAAGCAATCCTAAGTAAAAAAAAAAAAAAAAATGGAGGCATCACATTATCTAACTTCAAATTATACTACAAGGTTATAGTAACCAAAACAGTATGGTACTGGCATAAAAGTAGACATATAGATCAATGGAACAGAATAAAGAACCCAGAAATAAAACAGTATACAAATAACCAACTAATTTTCAATAAAACAGACAAAAACATACACTGGGGAAAGAACACACTATTCAATAAATGGTGTTGGGAAAATTGGATAGCCATATTCAGAAAAATGAAACAGGATCCCTATATCTCAATATATACAATAATTAACTCAAGAGGGATTCAAAATTTAAATGAAAGACCTGAAACAATAAAAAATCCTAGGTGGAGGTGGAGAAGAAACTAGGAAAAACTCTTCTGGATATTGGCCCAGGGAAAGAATTTATGAATAAGACTTCAAAAGCAAATGCAATAAAAACAAAAATAGGGAAATGGAACTTAATTAAACTAAAAAGCTTCTGCACTGCAAAAGAAATAATCAAAAGAGTAACTAGACAACCTACGGAATGGGAGAAAATATTCATAAACTATGTGTCTGACAAAGTACTAGTAATGAGAATCTACAAGGAACTCAAAAACTCAGCAAGAAAAAAAAAACCCCATTACAAAGTGGGCAAATGACATGAATAGGCATTTTTGTCAAGAGAAGATATACAGAAGGCCAACAATATGAAAAAATGTTCAACATCACTAATCATCAGGGAAATGCAAATTAAAACCACAATGAGATATCCATCTTACTACAATTAGAATGACCACTAATAAACAGCCAAAGAACAATAGATGTTGGCTCAGATGGGGATATGGTGAAAAGGGAACACTTACACACTGTTGGTGGGAATATAAATTAGTACAACTTCTGTGGAGATTTCTCAAAAAACTAAAAGAACTATCATTCCATCCAGAAATCCCACTACTGGGTACCTATGGAATATCTTTGGATAAAGAATATGTGATATATATATATATATCACATATTATATATATATATACACCATGAAGTACTACTTAGCAAAAAGAAAGAATGAAATAATGTATTTTGTAGCAACTTGGATAGAACTGGAGGTCATTATCCTAAATGAAGTAACTCAGAAACGGAAAAATAAATGCTGCATGTTCCCACTTACAAATGGGAGCTAAATTATAGCTACACAAAGGCACACAGAGTGGTATAATGGACATTGGAGACACATAAAGGGGGAGGTTGGTAGGAAGTAAGGGATGAAAACTTACCTATGGGGTACAAAGTACACTACTTGGGTGAGGGCTATACCAAAAGCCCAGACTCCACCACTATATAATATATACATGGAATGTAATTCAACTTGTACCCCTTAAATCTATTAAAATAAAAAAAAAGATTCTCTTTATAGATGAGTAATGTCTACTAGTTGCCTCTCTTAGAGAAATACATATAAAAAAGAATTATAAAGATTATTTTATTTTAAAAAAGAATGACATCAAGATAGTGAAGAGACAAATCACAAAATTAAAGAATATATTTGCAAGTCAAATATTTGGTAAGGGCCTAAAGTCCAGAATATATAAAGAACCTTTGTAATCTGAAAATAAAAAGACATGCTAACTATATCACATTCTGAAAAAAGAAAAACTCTAAAGATAATAAAAAAATCAGTGCTTGCCAAGGGCTAGCAGGGAGTAAGGAATGAATAAGTAGAGTTCACAGGATTTTTAGAGCAGCGAAAAATACTCTGTATGATACTATAAGTGTGAGTATATGTTATTATATATTTGTCCAAACCCCTAGAACGTACAGCACCAAGAGTGAACTCTAACGTAAACTATGGACTTTGGGTGATAACCATTTGCCAATGCAGGATTGTCAATTGTAACAAACGTTCCACTCTTTTTGGGATTTTATTAATGGATGAGAGTATTTCCTGTGTAGGAACAGGGGATGTATGGAAAATCTCTGCACCTTCCTCTCGATTTTTCTGTGAACCTAAAACTTATCTAAAATATTTATTGTATTTAAATAAATACAATAAAAATAATAAAAAGACAAATTACACAATTAAAAAATGTGTGAAGATTTGGATAGACATTTCTCCAAATAAGATATACTAATAGCCAAGCAGCACATGAAAAGAAGCTTAATATCGTTAGTCATTACGGAAATGCAAATCAAAACTGAAATGATATAGCATTTCACATATACTAGAATGACTATAATCAAAAAGATGGACAATAACAAGTGTTGGAGAGGATGTGGAGAATTTGGAGCCCTCATTCATTTCTGGTGGGAATGAAAAGTTGTGCAGCCACTTTGGAAAACAGTTCGGCAATTCCTCAAAGTTTTGTACATAGAGTTATTCAGCAATTGTACTTGTAGGTATAAGCTTAAAAGAAATTAAAGCATATATCCATATAAAAACCTGTACACGCATGTTCATATCAGTGTTATTCATAATAGCCAACAATGGAAACAAGTTTAAGTCCACAAACTTATAATTGATAAAAAAAATATAAAACAATCCATAAAATAGAATATTGTTCAGCCATAAAAAGGAACGGAGTACTGATGAATGCTACAACAAGTTTGAACCATGAAAGCATTATGCTAAGTGAGAGAAGCCAGGCATAAAAGATTACATCTTAAATAATTCCATTCATATAAACTGCTCAGAATAGGCAAATCCTTAGTGACAAAATGTAGATTAGTGTTTTCCAGTGGCTGGGAGAGGGAGAAACGGGGTGTGACTACTAATGAGTACAGGATTTCTTTAGGGAATGATACAAATTTTCTATAATTAAATTATTGTAATAGTTGCAAAACTGAACATACTAAGAGGCACTGAGTTGTACACGTTAAAAAGTTGAATTTATTATAAGTGAATGAAAAGAAAAAGAAAAACAGGATCTGTTCCAATTGTCAAATATTCTGGGAATATACTAGATATCCGCATGAAGTCTGCACAAGTGCCCCGACTGGCTGCCTCTCTCCCTTTCTTGCTTCCATCAGCATTGGGATCTCAACAGACTCTCATGAAGGTACATAATATTTTCTTACAGGATACACAATTGTAGATACACATTACTGGGTACATAGTGCATTGTTTAGGAAAAATTAGTTATTTCCCTTGGAAACATTGAAAAACTTCCAATTGTCCAAACCATGAACATGAGCAGGTTAGATCTCTCTTGATGGAGTCAGCTTGACCGTATGCTTCTCCCCTAATGTGTTCCATGAACCTGGATGGCTGTGACAGCCAGTACGGATAATCCCTCTGACATTGCCAGCTCATCCTTCACTAGATGATACAATACACCTGGGATGTTGTTCCTAATTTTATGGGTTCATAGAATCTACTTACTTATTAACCTATAATATTACATAGTAATAGATAGAACACATATTGAAATTCAGGATAGTAGATTAAAATTAAATTTAAAATCGATATATTTATAATTAGTTGTGACTTTTGTTAATAAATAACTGAGACAAGTATGTGGGGTTAGTAGATAGAGCACAGTCCGTGACTGGTGAAAGCATGCAAATGTGATATTCCAGTGAGATATCTGTGTGACGTATTCAAGACATTTGGGTTGTACTTTAACTGAACATCAGTTTGAAAGGTGAGTGTGTGTGTATGCTTATACACTTACAACGATGACTATTGTGTACTTAATTATACACTTAGAATGGTAATAGCCATCAGCAATGTGCAAGGTTTATAATTTTGATTACTGCTTCAGTAAACTTTCATTAGGTTATGCTGTAATAATAAACAATAATTCCTCTATATAGTGGCTTCCCATGACAAAGGTTTCTTTCTTTCCTATATTACATCTTAGGAGCCATAGCTTGTTTTGGCTCTGCTCAGTCTTTCCAATCTGTAACTAAGCTTTAAGAATCAGTTCTTAACTCAGTTTCATGGTAGAAGGAAAAGAAAGCAATATCCACACCATGCAAGGGCTCATAAAACTTCTGTTTGGATATGACAAAGTCACTTCCATTGCCACTCTACTGACTACAAGTCACCGGACCAACCTTTCTCTTTTTAATTTTAGAGTATTAAAGGGGTACAAATGTTTTGGTTACATGGATTGCTTTTGTACTGCTTAAGACAAAGTTATCAGTGTGCCCATCACCCAGATAGTGTGCATTGCACCCATTAGGTATGATTTCACCCATCCCCTCCTCCCCCCTCCCACCTGCTTGATTTCCATTGAGTTTTAGTTCCATCTATCCACATGAGTGCTGTTTGGTTAGTTCCAATTTAATAGTGAGTAGATGTTGTGTTTGTTTTTCCATTCTTGGGATACTTCACTAAGGAGAATGGTCTCCAGTTCTATCCAGATTGTTACAAAAGGAATTAATTCATTTTTTTATGGCTGAGTAGAACTCCATGGTATACATGTACTACATTTTATTAATCCACTCATGAATTGATGGGCACTTGGGTTGATTCCACACCTTTGCAATTATGAATTGTGCTGCAATAAATATTTCAGTACAAGCGTCTTTTTGATAAAATGACTTTTTTTCCCCTTTGGGTAAATGTCCAGTGATGGGATTGCTGGATCAAATGGTAGGTCTACTTTTAGTTCTTTGAAGAATCTCCATACTATTTTCCAAAAAGGTTGCACTAATTTGCAGTCCCACCCACAGTGTATAAGTGTTCCTTTCTCTCTCATCCATGCCAGTATCTATTGTTTTGGGACTTACTGATAAAAGCCATTCACACTGGGATTAGGTGGTAACTCAATGTGGTTTTGATTTGCATTTCCATGATGATTACTGTATCAACATTATTAAAAAGTTCATACTACCCAAAGTGATTCATTGCAGATTCATTGCAATCCCCATCAAAATACCAACATCATTTTTTGCAAATCTAGAAAAAATAATTCTATGCTTCATTTGGAACCTGAAAAGAGCCCAAATAGCCAAAGCAACCTTAAGCGAAAGGAACAAATCTGGAGGCATCACCTTACCAGGCCTTAAGCTATACTACAAGGCTATAGTAATCAGAACAGCATGGTACTGGACAAAAATAGAGACATAGACCAATGGAACAGAACAGAGAACCCAGATATAAAATCATCCACATGTTGTCATCTGATCTTTGACAAAGCAGAAAACAATATACACTGGGGAAAAGAATCCCTATTCAATAAATGGTGCTGGGAGAATTGGATAGACACACACAAAAGATTGAAACAGGATCCATATCTCTCACCACTCACTAAAATTAATTCAAGGTGGATAACAGAATGAAATCTAAGACATGAAACCACTAAAATTCTAGAAGAAAATGTTGGAAAACCTCTTCTAGATAAAGCCTTAGGCAAAGAATTTATGAAGAAGACCCCAATGGCAATCACAGCAATAACAAAAATAAATAAATGGGACTTGATTAAGTTAAAAAAACTTCTGCACAGACAAGGAAACAATCAACAGAGCTAATAGACAACCTACAGAATGGGAGAAAATATTTGCATGCTATACATCCTAGAAAGGGCTAATAACCAGAATCTACAAAGCACTCAAGCAAACCATCAAGAAAAAAATCAAACAACCCCATTAAACAGGAGGCAAAAGACATGAATAGGAGCTTTTCAAAAGGAGATAGACTAATGGCCAATAAATATATTTTAAAAATGCACAGGGCCAATCTGGACATCAATGGTATGTAGCTGTCTACGTCTACTAGAGAGAGGCACACATAGCAACATTTGGAGTTGCAAATTATCTTACAGAAGGAGAGAAAAAATAAGAAAAACAACAAAAAATATCACATAATGCCAATAATACCTCTCTGCCCTTGCAGATACGGCTCTCTCTAGTATCCTTCTGCCCTTTGTTACCTGACGACTTCTATGAAGAATCTTGTTTCCCTGATGAAAGTATTCAGTACCTTCTTTGTCTTTCCATAACATTTTTTTCTAAGCTCCTATTGAAAAATTAATGAGATGCCATTATGATTTCGTATTTATTTTCGGTTACCTCTGCCTGCCTATAAACTGCTCAAGGCTGGGACTAGTGAATGTTTTCTTCCATACCTGCATTCTGGAACTGTAAGTGTTCAGTGATTATATAAAAAATTAATGACAGAACAAACTCAAGATCCACTGTTAAGTTGATCATTTTGTCTTATTTGACAGCATTCCCTTCTTTCTTCCCTCCTTTCTTTCCTTCTTCCTCACTTTAACTAACATTGGTTGAGTGCTTTCTATTTGATCAACAATGTAGTATAAAAGGAGTTGAATTAGCTGTAATAAGTAATGATTCTGATGATTCTAACATGAAACTGGAATCTGACAGTCTCAATAGTTTACCAGCAATTCAATTTCAGGCTTTCTGTATTCCAACTCAGGGAATTTTGAATGGCATTATCTTCATTATAAAATGTCTAAGGGAATTCTGAACAAATTACCTTTCTGCCAAAATTCTTTGCGTATGTTTTATGGTTGACACACTTGCTTACCTCGTTAGACAGCTGTCCTTTGTAGCTCATACAAGACAATCGTTCCCTCATAAGTCTACATTTTTTTGTTTATCAAACTGACCCATTGGCTTTAAAAAACTCTCAGCTTATTGTTATCACAATGTTCATCAAATCACCATTATCGTCTTGACCCCAAAACATTACAGTTATCACCAAATTATTGGTTGTTAATTAAATAATAACATATACTATAAATGTTAACAATATGCCATATCCCAGAAGAGCTCATTTGAATGTGATTAAAATAAGAATGAGTCATCTAAATCAGCATACTGCCTGTTTGAGATTACAAAGAGAAATAGAAACACCTTTTCCAGACAGATGAAGTTCTGTGGGAACAAAATGTGCCTTTGCAGTAGTAACACAATTTTGAGGATAATGAAATATCTACAAGTTTTGGCATTCTGTTCAAAACACACAAATCCACTAGGGAAAAGGTAAGGAGCTAATCTTCACTGGTATAACAAAATTTGATCTTTTCTTTAAAACAGGACTTTTCCATGATATAGGTTGTTGGCCTGTGGACTACAGAGAGTTAGCTGATAATTTAATAGTCCAACATTTTAGATGCTTTTGAGAACAACAGAGACTTGGTTCTCTGAAATGATTAAATTACCATCCTGGGGGTAAATTGCACTCTTTCCATCACCCTTTTAACTCCTTCTGGTTGTAGAAACGATGTTGCAAAGATTACACTTCAGAAAAAATCTTAATTGCTGCCTCTCAGAGATGGTGAATTAAATTGGAAGGAAGTTGGAAACATGGCATGTGAACAATATAAGCTAATAATTGCTGCATATGAAATTACTCCATAACATAGAGGCTTGAAACAGAAATAAATGTAATTATTGCACCCAGGTCAGGCATTTGAGAGCGACAGTACGTAGGTGCTTCTGTCTCAGGGTCTCTCGTGAGTTTGCAGTCAAGATATTGGCTTGACTTGAGTGATCTGAAGACTTGACTAGAGTGGGGAGGATCCACTTCCATGATATCTCCATCACAAGGATGGTAGTACATGCTGACTGTTGACAAAAGATCTCACTTCCTCCCAACATGGTCTCTCCACAGGACTGTTTTAATCTTCTTTATGGTATGGCTTTTTTCAGAGTAATCTAAGAGAGTAGGACAGACTATTGCAAAGATTATTCACACCAAATTATTCATATAATCAGTATTTAGGCTACAGTTTCTCTACTTTGTCACTATTGACGTTTTGCACCAGATAATTATTGTGGGGAGCTGTTTTATGCATTATAGAAGGTTTAGCATCACTCCTGGCTTCTACCAATGAGATGCCAGTAGGACTTTCCCCCTCCAATTGTGACAACCCAAAGTCTCCAGGCATTGCTGAATGTCTCCTAGGGAGCAAAGTGGAACCTAGTTAAGAACCACTTGAAGCTGTTAGCACAGCCAGTACTCAACTAATCCTGGTAGAAAATACAACCAGCAAAGATGACAACCAAGTTTAGAAGTAGAAAATGCTAAAAAGATCATTAAAAAGAAGGAGAAAATGAAGAGGAGAGAAATAAAAACCTTCCCTAGAATCTACACAGTCTCAGTCCAGACTCCAAACTGAAACCTGATATCATTTCTCCTGTAAATGTTGACTGATCACTTTCCATGGTCTGGGATAATGATAGCTACTGAAGGTAAAAAAGTGAACGGGATGTGGTCCCAGTTCTAAAGAGATTGTCCTTTTCTGTCTATTTTCTAAAGTTTTCCATTTCTCATCAGTCACATTTACTAAAAACTCAAGAAGATAAAACTGGAGGTAAGGAAAAAACATATATTTAAAATAAATAATGTTCTACAACACAGGAAGCCATAGTATATTATTTTTCTTTTATAACAAAAATTCACCACTCAATAAATGTTTTTACTGGCAAGTTTGTATACCTTACTGCAGGATTCAAAGTAGCACAGGTAGCTTATAAAAACCTATATGATGTAATTATAGTAAAACATAGGGAAAAAACCCAGAAAGTTAACCTAGATGGCTTAGCAAGAACAATAATAATGGTAATGATACTGATAACAATAAAAAGTGGCCAAAGTCAGACAAAGATAAATAATTTAAACATACTGTGTACAATGCCTTAATTGATTGCTAAATATAGATTTAAACTTAATTTAAAACTTTCTCAAACTTACAGCAAAATGGGAGCTAGGTACAGCTCTATCATTTTTGTAGAAATATTTTACTCCATGTAATTACTGTTAGTGATTTCTTCCCTCTATCCTCCCCAAACTATTGATAAAAGTTGAATTGAAGTTGAAAGGGTGAAATTAGTTTTCTGAGCTAAAGATTGATGACTGTAACCACCATTAATTTGGATTTGGGTGCTGGTTTGCTATATACTTGGTTTTGAATTCAAGGTAAATAACACAAAAAATAAAGCTTAGAGTTGGAAACATGCTTACTTTTCTATGGCAAAGATCCATGAGATGGAAGTTTTACAATTAAAATTTTATTAGGATAAAGCTTTAAAACAAAGTGGATTAGTGGTCACCAGGGGCTGGGGGATGGGAAGAAGGGGAATATGATGCTCGTGGGTACGAGTTTTCCTTTTGAAGAGATGAGAATGTGCTGGTATTAGCTAACGGTGAGAGTTGTAAAACTTTATACTAAAACCCACTGATTTGCATACTTTAAAAGAGAGAATTTTATGGCATATGAGGTTTATTTCAATTTTAAAAAATAAAACCATATCAGGAATATAAACATATGACTAAAAAGAATCGAGTGAAATAGATTAGAAAATTCTTCCACTGGACTTTAAAAAAATGGAAAAAGTGTTTTAAGTCTTGTGCCTATGTAACATATAAAACATAACTTAAAACATAACATAAGACATATAAAAGCAGAACTTATACATTGTTTAAATTGATTTATTTCTGAGTGAATTGACTTATGTTTTGTCATTTTGTAGATCCAACATGACAAACTTTATGCAGGCAGAAGCCATGAAATATAAATCTCTTGTATTCTCTGACAGTCACTAGCACAGTTTAGTGGCAGTAGAATTGCATAAAAATCTCTTGTATTCTCTGAAAGTGACTAGCACGGTTTGGTGGCAATAGAATTTCATATTGTATCCTTAGTGAAAGACAATTGACATAACCTTAGTGACTTTTAAAATACTGACCCTGTTTAAGTATGCTGGCCAATCTATTTGGGGATGCTATAAAGCCAGAAAGAAGCCCAAATATGTTCAATAATAGATTAATATCCAAAAATTATACCAACACTCTGAAAAGATGGGTTTACTGCAAAATGGATTTTATAAGAAAACATAAAAAAAAAAAAGTAACAGAAACAAGTTCCAAGATGTAAGTTTAAAACTGAACTTACTAAATATTCAAGAGCAAAAACAAGATTTAGTTATGGCATGTGTAAAAACAACTTGAAGTGCAGTTGACAGCAAGCATGCTGGAAAAGGGCCTAGTTATGCACTCAAACTCAGGGATAAATCTTAGTTATCTCACTTGGTTAAGTTCCTAAACATCCTCAGTCATAATTTCTAAGAACTCATGTAAAAATAGTCATTCTTTCCCCAACTTCTCTGTTACCTTCATGCTTTCTATCCTTTCCTTTTGCAACTTCTGTAAGCTATATGCCAAATATCTCAATTATATCTTTATTACTTTATGCTGGGTAATTTTCCTCTGATACATATTCTAATTTATAAGTATTGTCTTCAGCTCTATCTGGTCCACATTTTAGCCTGTCTAGGAGGTTTTGTTCTGCTTATTTTTGAGTACTGTTTCCCTCTAGGTACGCTAAGAAAGTGCAGGGTAGGTATTCATTTAAACTGTAGGGTTTAGAGTCATCCTTTCCTGAGTTTTCTCTAGTAACAGATATGTGGGACCTCAGTGAATTCTCAGGGCTTATTTTTTCCTTATCTGAAGATGAAGAAAACAGTACTTGCTTCACAGAGTTATTGTAAGGTTTTTATTAGTCCAAATCCTCCAAAATGCAGATGCCAAGACTGGAATAAATATTCAAAGATTTAATAAAGGAAAAGGCTGTGAAAGAAAATAAGGAGCTGGAAAGGCTGGGAAACAAGCCTGGTCCTAGTGAAGGTGAGAGAGAAGGAAGCTTCCTGCAAGCATCCTAGAGCAATGTGCAGTCCAAGGAGGGTGTAGTGAGGCCACTCTCAGGGAGTCCTGGAGTAGAAGTCAGCCATCCGTGGATACAAACGTCTCCAGAAACAGACTTGCCTTTAGTATCCTTGCCACACTCAGTCATTCACTGAGAAATGTGACAATAGATTTCAGAGCACAGCTGGGGTGTGACCCTTGGTCAAGGAATCTTTCTATTAATGGAGGTTTGAAAGTCACATTTTCATGGCTGCTACAGCGTTAAATAATCATATGCAGTAAGTGCCCACCGCAAAGCCTAACACAGTACCTGCTACTTAGTAAATGATCAGTGGTAGTCACTGTTCTTATTTCTGGACCTGCAAGACTAAGACATGGCATTGGAGGGTGGTGACTCATTCCACTGCTGGGCCCGAGGTTCCCTAAGTTATCAATTAACATTCTCAGATTTCATCTTAACAGGCCCATAACCACAGCCACTGGAGTTACAGTGTCTTGGGGGTGGGTATATTTAGGAAGTCTTAATGGAAGAGGCAGCATCTGATTTAGCCCCAAAGAATGGGAGCAGCAAAGGAATTTCAGGTAGGCGTAGAGAAAGTATCTTGAGCAAAGGCCAATGGCTGTATTGAGAGAATGATTCAGAACATTTCGACAGTAAACATGTGGATGATGACCCCCTTCTACTGCATACAGGAGAATACCTGTTGGAAAGGAGTTTGCTGCATCATTTGAGTGTTGCAATGAAAGCGACAACAGTGAGCACTGGAAAAGACTCATCGGGGGCTCAGAGTAAATATTCACAACTTTGAAATCCAATACCAAATACGTTTCCTCCATGCCAAAGAACAAGTTCTTCATGCTCCCCACCAAGGAGGCACGGGGTCTGGAGAAAATTCAGTGTATTAGGAGACATGCAGAACACAGAATCCCAAGATTTCTATTTCAGCCACGGTTCTGCACCCCCTGCATCTGTGACCTAGAACAAGTTGCCTAACTCCCTGAAACGGCTCTCTCATCTTTACAACAGAAGCTGGGACTCCTTGTTCTCTGTGGCCTTTATCACCCAGAAAAATGCTACAATTTTGCCTGAGGTAATCACTAAAATTAGTAGACACTGAAGATTTCTGATTCAAAAACTGCTTTATCCCATCTCAGCTCTCTGATTCTTATTTTCATTCCTGGGGGGAGGAAAGCAACGCCTGCCATCCATCAAAGGTGAAAGTCATGAAACAGCTAATTGGTTTTGAATTTAGTCTCATCAGGGGGTCCAGAAAAAATTTGTATCAGACTTGACAGTTTTGAGCCTGCCCTTAATTTATTGTCTTTGAAAAAATGAAAAGATAAGATGAGATACATTTTTCAAAAGTCAAGGAGAAAATGATCTCCCAGGTATCTAATTTGCATGTTAGCAAATATACCTTGGCTATCAAGGAACGTTTGAGTTTGTACCAAAAGTGATAGTCAACTCTCAGATAACAAAGGAGTGAAAGTAATCGTGGACTTAGGTAACACGAAATCATGGGGACAGGGGGTTCTGCTGAGACGACCAAGCCAGTGCCAGGCCTGATCTTATTTCGGATTGCTCTTCTCTACCTGCTCACTCTGGGTGTGGTTTGAGTGGCCTCTTCACTGTTCCATCTAAGGACCTTGCAATGTCAGGCTTGTCATCTGTCCTCACAAAGCTTATAGGAAAGGAAGCATATGGAGAGACCCCAGTCAGTCAGGCCTCTATACCTCCCTTGCCCACATTCTGACTCCAGCTAAAACACCAGCTTCCTCCCTCCAAAACCCCATTTTTCTTGAAACTTCAGGAAGCAAGTCTATTAGTTTCTGTATATCACACCAAGCCTTAGTTTCTTGATTTAACACATTGACAGACACACTAGAAAAAAAATTTTTTTTTCCTTGAGGCCACAGTGTTTTATTATGAAAATAGAATGAAAACGTCAAAAGCAAAATGATCCTTTCTAATTTAATGAAAAAAATTGTTATTTTTATTGTTTTCTGTTTGTGAGTTATATGAAATTAAATTGTCAATATTAATTGTAACAATAACAACATCAATAAGTAAGATTTTCATGAACCAACTGCAGGGTTTTCCCCAGGGGGCCACTCATCATGTAACGTCTATGCTACAGCATGGCAGAGTGAGTTGCCTGAGAACTACGCGGCTCCCAAGGTAAAGAGATGTGTGAGTTACATATGCTTCACAAGGCTCCAGGCTCAAAACTAGCATGAGTTAAATACAACTCTCATGGCAGTTAATGTGTTAAAGAAACATATGAATGAGTGAAGCAGGGTAGGATGGACTGTGTGTTGGTAGTTGGAGGTAGTATTAATTAGAGGTTTCCTAATAATGACCCTTCTTGAATGGGAAGAACATCTCTATGTTAACCACAGGGAATTTGCATACCCATTAGCTTAGCCCTGGAAAACTAAAATTTGAAGCTTATATCAGATGACATTGAAGTCATTAGCTATAGTTCCTAAGAGATGTTCCTGGTTAGTAACCCACACTAATGTTATTAAGGCTCAGTTAAAGCTGGTATATTAAGGATTTTCAGAGAAACAGAACCAATAGGAGAGATGTGTGTGTGTGTGTGTGTATAAATATATATGTGTATATATATGTATATATAAAGAGATTCATTATAAGGAATTGGCTTATGAAATTATGGAGGCTAAAAAGTCTCAAAATCTGCCACCTGCTCACTGGAGACTCAAGAGAGCCAGTGGTATAGTTCAAGGGTCTGATAGCTGGAGGCCAATAGTGTGGGTCCCAGTCCAAGGGCAGGAGAAGATCCATGTCCCAGCTCAAACAATCAGGCAGAGCCAGCGAATCCTCCCTTCCTCCACTTTGTGGTTCTATTGAAGCCCTAAAGAACTGGACGATGCCAACTAACTCTGAGGAGAGCCATCCACTTTATTCAGTCTACCAGTGCAAAAGTTCCAGAAACACCCTCCCAGACATACCTGGAAATATTATTCAGCAATATATCTGAGCATCTTAGGATCCAGTCAAGCTGACACATAAAACTAATTATCACAGCTGGATTCCCACAAGCATTTAAAATGTTCCTTAATCTGAGGGCAACCCCTCCTACCAATGTCCTCCGTCCCACTTCAATTGAGGTCAATTTGACAAACATTCTTTAGACACATTTTATGCCCCAAACACTAAGATACATGCAGAGGATACAATGATGAATAAATAAGAGAGTTTCCTACTAGCTCATAGGCTGGTGAGAGAAGCAGCTGTAACTAGATTATTTCCAGTGTATTATAATAAGCTCAGTAATAAAGGTAAGCAATGGAAGCTATGAAAACAGGGGGAGGTAGATACCCTAAGTAAGGGAGATATTTCTTCTCCAGCCATAAAAAAATGCACCTGAAAGGTGGGAATGTTGTTGTCTGTTCAACAGTATCACTGAGGAGCCATGAGCCATAAAACTTATGAATTTTAAACTGACTTTAATTTTGGAGTTCAAGCAACCTCACCAGCATGACAGCCTCTAGAAATAGCACATTTTCTCTCTATTTCAATATAGGGTTGTAATTATGTCTTGAAGCCTTTTAGCTTAAGGCAATGAACTATATTGACTTGGTCCCCTTAGAATAATATGTCTTAGTTACTGAATTCTTATGTTTGCCACTGTTCTACACGAGACCGTTACTCATTCTCACCAAGATACAGGTGACAAAGAGTAGAAGACTCCTGAAGCTAGCCATGGAGGTGAGGGGAGAGACGGAAAGGCAGGAAGACATAACCAGACAGAGAATGAAATACTAAGCCAGCTAGAGAGTCAGAGGTTGAGTGATTAATATCACGAGGGTTTGGTTGCCAACTTCCCTCTCTCATAAGGCAGGGCAGTGGCAGTCCATGTGAGCAGGCTATGCTAGTGTTCCCTTTGAAGTCAGGACTGAGGATGGAAACTTGGTAGGCAACTCCTACTCAGGAATGAAGAGAAAATATCAGGGGACCTGGTGAGGGGTTGTGAACACAGTACCTGGATTGCTATGTATAAAGAATCGGAGTATTTGAGATGATGGGGCAATGAAGCAAGAGACACTTTGGAACAAACATAGAGTGGTCAAGATACATACAGATTAAGGACTATCTTTGGACTTATTTAATGGCAAATACTGAATTTTATGCCAGTGGGGTTTTTCTTACATGATCTGTAGTTTATTTATATCTCAATTTCCCCCAGAGCAAGTTGGGACAGTAACAATACCTATTTTATTACTGAGTTCTGTGGAAAGTTATACAAATACCTACATACATATATACGTATACACACAGATGGATGCAGGTATACACTTTAAAATTGTGGTGGCATGGCACATTGCAATTCAGAAAGAATTCAATAAAGATGCATTGCTGCTATTGTTTTTATTATTATGATTATTATTGTTTTATTTAGGATGACATAATCTGCAGTCTGGTTATAGGTCCTTGATTATGATGGATATTCCTAAACTCTTCAAGGAACTTGGGACAAATGACTAGTGACAATTTGTTGCTTCAGTTCAACCATAACTCTTCTCCATCTCTAGTAATAGTGAAGGAGGGTGGCTCCACTGCAGTTTCTAATTCTCTCTTGTGCCTCAAATTCTTTACATTAATCCAATCATCATAAGTTCTGCTTGGACACAAACACATATCAAATGTGATCCATGGCTCCAGAATCCTGATCACCATTAGCTGATTCTCTCATGACTAATGGGGGAATTTTAATATTTTATTTAATAGCTAGTATGTGCTAAGTGTCTGACAGAGTTCATTTACTCTCCATGGGGTCACCACAATTGCCTCTACTTCACAGGTAGGGCACTTGAGAGTCAGAGAGGTTAACTCATCTATAAAAACATCAAACAACTTGGGGAAATTGGAAGACCCTGGATTTGAAACAAGGGCTGTTTGGTGTCGACGTGTGATCTCTTTATCCTTCCTCTTTCTGCCTCCCCGTAAGGTCATCATCAGGAAGTCATGACAGATCCTGAGTCACCCCTTTTCTGCCTTCTGTCCCACACTGTTTCCCAGCTTTTTCCCAAGCCATCTGCTTTTAATCTTGTGCTTTGGAAGAGTCTAAGGTACATTTCTTAATTCCTCACTTGTTTACCACCCTTCTTATCTCTTTTATCTGCTGAGTATTCAGACCTATCCTCCCACCCTCCCTCCCTTCAGTGAATGTGAGCAGCCAGCTGGAGGAGCCACCCTCACTCCCCCCAGCTGACTAGTCCCCAAGATGCTAAAGCTTGGTGGTCCCCAAAGTGTGCTTCCTAGGACAGCAGCAGCAGTAGCAGCTCCTGGGAACTTGTTAGAAATGCACATTTTCAGGCCCTACTCCAGACCTCCTACATCAGAAACTCTGGAAATAAGAACCTCTAGGAGATTCTGATGATGTTCAAGTTTGAGAACCACTGTAATAGTCTAGTAATGTGAGTAACACACAAATACACCCATGTCTTTTTCATTTGTGTAACACTGAATGGCTCCTCTCTTGTTCCAATTCATGAAGCCATGCAAACTAAAATTTTCTAAAATGTGCTAAGCACTCACTAATATAAATTGAGCATGCTTATCAATTAGATGGTTACGATAAAACCAGGCCCTTGCGAAGTACTTGGAATGTGGGGATGGGGAGTGCATAGAAGGGACAAAAAAAAATCTTATCTTAACATATGAACACTGAGCTCTGAAGGAAATTGCTAGGTGAAAACTAAATTCACAGACCCTGAGTCACGAATGGTGTAGCAGCTACAATCTGGAGACCCAAAAGAACTTGTTCTTATGTTGATTTCTGGTTCATGGGCTTGACCACCACTTGCTTCTACAGCAAAGTCTAATATTTACTTTTCAAGTTCTTTAAGAAAACTATAGACCAATGCAGGGAATTGGGGAGAAGCCAATTTCCACAAGTATGAGAAAAATGTAATGACAAAGGATATAAGCTGAGGAAGCACTGATTCAGGCCAGAAACTGTCCAAATGAGAAGAGAACAGTTAAAGTTGGACCAACTCAACGAAGTTGAACTCAACTTTGAAGCTAATTGTGGTCTTTATTTATCCCGCTTTCTGGGAATAATCATGTTTTGTTGCAGAAATATTGATTTGAATGTGTGGCACTGCCCAGATGAACCAGGAGCAGCACGTAACGTAAGACATGTCTTCCTTATTATCTTCAAAAAATCTGAAAATTCCAGATTTTCAAGTACATAAGGTCTGGGCCTCTGCATTTCCAAGAGGGGACAAGGAACCATGAACTTGTGTTCTTCCCCAGCCTCCTCCTCGAAATGTGCTTTTCACTGTTCCCTTTTACATGCAGTTCGCTTTTTCTCCTCTGCCTAACAAACTCCTACACGTCTGGCAACAACCTTGGGGAAATGATTCTTTATCTCACAGCCCCAGACAGAGAGAGTTGCTTTTTCTCTGTGCTCTCACTGTGCCCAAAATTGCCACACAGAAGTGAAGTGATTGTCTTAACACCACACAATTACACCGATGTGAAAGTCAAGCTCAGACTCTCAACATATTAGAAGGAACAAGACAGGGAAAGGCAAGAAAGAGCTGTCGAGTAAACAGGACCTCCGTCTAGGTGCACACGCGTCTTAAAACTTTTGGTCCTGAAAAATTTGGAGAAACACAAGGACTACTCTATTCTCAATGTCAGTGCTAAGTAGGATGCCCTGAAGCATCTGCCTTCTGAGAGTGGATGCTGGCCAGTCCCCCCACAAATGGCTCCTCCATCTTCAGCTCAGAACCACAGAAAGAAGCAGCTTTTTCCTGTTATATTTCTTTATCCCTCTCTAATTGTCTCTCCCATAAAACTCTTCTTAGAGCCATCCATCATTGCACCTAGTCTATCCTGCTTTCCGGCCCTAATAAGTTCCTTTTTACCACAGGGAGCTTATTGCTAAGAATATAATGAGCTGCAGATTGTATTTACTTCGCTAGTAAATTGTTCATTATCCTTGTAAGAAAGGACACTGTCTTTCCATTGCCGTTATTGGAGATAGTCATGCTAGATCACTTTATGTGTACTTTTATTTTATTTTATTTGCAAATCATATATATCTATCATTCAATTTCAATTATAGAAAGAATCAAATATTTACAATGTTCTGACACCTTTAAATTTCTGAAACAAATTTTTCTGATCTTTTTTAAGCTGGAATAATTTCCTTCCAAAGACTGTAGCATTTTGCCTTCAATTTAATTCATAAAAGTAACATAGCATGTGATGTGTGTGAACCCTAATGGTGGAGAACGTTGGTCCAGGAGACAAGCAAACATGCCTTTTACAGGAGCTGCTGATATTTACTAGAAACAAGATACTTAACCTCTCTAATAATAATGATGATGGCTAATATTTATTTTAAACTCCCTTTGTGCAAGGTACTGTGCTGAGCACTTAGAGTGCATCATCTCCTTTCAGCTTTACAATAACCACATGCAAAAAGTACAAATATTATTCTCATCTTGAGGAATCTAGGCACAGAGAGGTCAAGCAACTTGCTCAAAATCACACAGCTAGTAAATAGGGGACCACAATTCAAAGCCAGACCAGGTGCCTCTAAACATCACTCCCACTGTGATGCTCTGTTATAATAAACATAGGTTTCTCTTTTGTAAATTGGGGATAATAACATCATCATCTCCAGGGGTTCTTAAGTGGAGAAACAGAGGGTAGGATGGTATACAGCACAATGCCTGCCTGCCTGGCACTGAGTGAGGTCTCCTTCCAGAGGCCACAATCAGGAACTTCCCAAGGACACAGGTGAGTAAAGCATTAAAAATTATGCAGGAAGTTTAGGGAAAAGTCAAACAAACAATCAAGAATTTTGGAGGCATTTAGAAGATGAGAGCAACTACACATGAAACGTGATTAAAACCATAGTCCATGGTAAGCCTTTCACAAATTTTCTAAAAATATTACATAATAAAACTTTAATGTGTCAGTTGTATCTTTCTTTTGGGAAACACAAACATATCCAGTTGTTAGCCATTTTTATTAGCCATTTTGGGAAACAACATCTAGTCCCTATTTGTAAAGCCCTGATACAAGGAAAACTCTTATCAGAAGTATAAAAACATAACACTTATTGTATCCAATTTTCTAATCTCTTCATGGGTTTGGGTTTTCTTAAAGTCTAATACTTCCTTTGTATCCACCTTTCTCTTCCTCGAAATTTTCCAGCAAGATGACAAAACTGTGAACATTTTGCCATCATTAATGGAAGGAAGGGAGGTACCTTTTTAACTGTCGTCTCTGTCCCAGGCACTGCACCTGCACCTTAGTTCAGCTTGCTGGATCCTCACAAACTCTGTGAGAAAGGTGCTCTTATCCCATTTAACAGATGAGGAAATTTGCCTTCAGCCTGTGGAACTGACCTTGCCCTCCTCCGCCTTGCCTGAGATCTGGAGATAAACACAAAGGAGTTTATTCTCACACAGGCCCACCCATGATACGGACTACACCAACAAAGAAAATCCCCCACGTCAGGTTTAAAGAAAAATTCTTCAAATTGTTTCCTTTTTATTAATATTTATTAATGCAGCAATTGCCTTTCTATTGTAACTCTGTGTTTGCCTCTCCCAGGAAGAGAAACCCGTCTTTGCTCATTTTCTGTTTTGACTGCAGATTGATAAATGGTTTAGTGATCTGGCTTCTCACTTAGGTGGGGCTTATTGCCAGTATCTGATTCCCCCAAGGACAGAGCTAGGGTTCCTTATTGAAAGAGCCCCAGGTTTAGAAATGTGTTTAGAACTTGAGTTCCCAACATTCATTTGCTGACGTTTGATTAGCACGGTTTGGCCAGGCACAAGATACAGATGCAGTGAACTGAGTGCAAAGTCAGGTCCCTTCCCGAGTCTGGCCACGTGCTTGCATGCAGCCCAAATCGTCCCTTCTCTATTTCAGCCTCTGCCGTAAGAGAATTTTGCTGACATGCCTTAATTCTGAACCATAACAGTCCTTTTCTTCCCGCAGATTGGTTTTTTTTCTCCTCTGACTCTTCATACTTCTCCCTGTCTTCCAAGGCTGAAATTAGGTCTAGGTCACATTTCTAGAATGGTATGGTTTTATCTTTCTTTTTCCCTTTTCTGGGTTGCTAGCAATAAAATAATAAAAGCTGACGTCCTAAACACGGGAGATAGAGGCAAACTGAAGTTCCCTTTTTATATCAGAAATCTAAGCTCCCTGGAGGCTCTAATAGAGCTGGTTTTCTTTCCCTCTGAAATTGTCTCCTGGCACAGGCAGAGAATATAGCACTCCTGTTGCATTTTTCATGTAGGTAGGTTGATTTCAAAGACTTCAGATGAATCCCTAAGGAAATATTACCACAAAGGAAAAGAGCCAAAAAGAGAGTATTCACTAAGCACTTAAGTATGTTAGCAGCTTGTACTCAGTCATATAAATCAAGATAAAAGAAATATGAAAGGGAAGAACACTAGCTTCCCACTGGGGAACAGAATATGTGGATCTGGCTCTTTGAAGAGTGTGACTCTGGGCTAGTCATGTTGTCCACCTGGCCTGTTTCCTTCAGCTGTATAAAATGTCAATGAGATTCTGATTTAGGTTAATAAAAAAGTGCAAAGAGACAAAAGGGAAGTGATGGTGCTGTCAAAATCAGCCCCCAAGCCTGCACTTTCCCTTAGGTCTCACCTCGAGAGGCCCTTCCTCCCGTGGAGAAAGGAACCTGCTACCTGGGCGCTGGTTTCCAACCACTCCCTGTCCTTGAGGATATAGCTGATCAATTACATCCAATATCGTCACCATTTCTCTCTTAATTGGTTTGTTCCAGAAAGGATTTTTGTTAATCCTTGAATTTAATCTTGAATCTCCCTTACTGTAAAGTAAAAACAAACAAAACATGATTTCCTTTTGATCCCATGGTCTTCCCAGGTATCACTCACTCACTGCCCCGCTAAGAGCCGACCATCCCGTTTTCCCCAGACGCTTTCTCCACCCTCTCCAGGTTCCTGCCACATCTTCTCCACCCTCTCTTCCCCTTTTCAGTTTTCACTTTTCAGTAGCTTTGCTTTGTCTTCTGTTGGTCACTTCTATAATGTCACTACTGCTTTTTTTAAAAGACATTATTTGTTGGCTTTACCTATGACAGGTAAGAATTTAACTAATTTTTTTTTTTTTGGTCTCTGTTCCTAGACAGAGAAGAATTGTATTTTATGCTGCCTTTGTGACTTCCCATTACAGCATTTAGATGAAGATCTGAACATACTTTCCCTTCTCTATACTTTACCTGCCTTCTGCTACCTCCAAACCCCTGGCAGCTTTAACTTGACTTTTGCATTGTAAAAATTTATAACATTTATTTTCTCTTCTCTAAACATTATTCCATCTTCTGTGTTTTGTCAAGGTTTCCTTAAAGGTTCACGTCAACTAAATGTTGTTTATTTGATTTACTCTTTTTTACATTGTTGAAATAAAAAACAAAAACAAAAAACAATAAAACATTATTCTTAAATCCTCTTGCTAATATTCTTTACCTCTTTAGTAATTCTAATAGGTAGAATCCTTTCCATACTCTTGTGTAGTGTATAGCTTTAGTGTTCTAATTTAGACCAGTAGCTTTCTAAGCCTGATTCTCAAAAGTGAGTATATATTGGATTTGTATTCTAACTCATATCTATCTCTAGCCATATTTGGCTAGCCTCCATCCTGCAAATTCCATTATAATTTGTCTTAAAAGTGTTCATAAGATTTTGAAAATTTCTATAATTACTCAGGATAAATATTGGGGGAGAGTCGTTTCCACTAAATTCAGGTCACAAAAACAGATGCTGTTTTACAAGCACATAATCACAGAGATTTAGTATTTCCTATATGTGTTAAATTATATATATGAAATTTTATCTATATATAAAATTTAGAAAGGAAGCTGTCAAACTTACCTAAGCATATTTTTAAGGTAATAATAAATAACAGAATTTTCTAATCTTTTTCATTCTACTCTTTCTAGAGTTATCCAGAGAATTGAAATGAATAAACAAAAGTTTTCATAAAGATTAGAAAGATATATTTGAAGATAAAAATGTGATTATAATAGAAACACTCCATGCTCCCATTTTCCTGTCATTGCTTTATTATGTATATAACACCCTATAAAATGATAGTTATTCTAACCACCATCATCATCATCTTCATAACCACTATTGTGGCAGGCACTTTATCATTTCAAAATGAAGAAGCAAATTAATCTACAACCTTTTCTTTCTCAGTCTCCCTCCCCGATCCCCAAACCCGTTAGCTTTAAATTCCAGCATGTATTGCTCTCTTAAAAGCACTCATTCATTACTTTAGGCATATTTCAACAAGTTGCTTTAATTCAAGGTTTTTTTCCTTTAGTTAATTTATATACATGCTTATAAGCTCTAGCATGGAAAACACAGAAAGAGAAAGGAAAGTAAAGGAAAAGGAGGGAAAACAAGCAAATAAACTAAAACTTCCCTTTGGAAATAGAAACTACCACTAATAACTTCAATGATTTCACGTTTAGAATCTTTCAGAGACCAGATACAAACATGAGGATCATAAAACACAAGCTTTGGCTTATAAAAGGAGAAAAGAGCTCACTGTTCTATATTTCAATCCATTTGATCTTACTAGAGCTACCAGCTCAGAACGTGTTTTAAAATGTTATTTACTCACGGCCAAGAGAAACAGTCTCCCCTCCTGAAGAGGTTATCTTGTTAAGAAACACAACCCCTTCCTAATAAAATCCAGATGATTTATAGCATGTACACAATAAGAAACAAATTTGGGGTAAAAATTGACAGTTATGCAAGTAGATCAGAAATGCCAGCTGCTGCATTGAGGTTCCCTCTGGAAAGGAATTTTCCCTCTTGCTGGGAACCATCTGCATAGGAGTAGGAAGACTCATTCCCAGTAACTCCCGCCATACCTGTGTGCTGAAAGAATCTAAACAAGCTCTTTTGTGATCCTTTTTCATGTGGTTAATAATAAGTTCATTAGTATATGTTTTAATATTAATTCATAATAATAAAAATAATAATTGAAAATATCAATGGAGAACAAACGTGTTGTTTTCAAAATTGAACTTGAGTATTTCTTCCTTTAGGCATCCTTCTTTGACCATGGCCCACACCCACATGGACTAAGGGCTTCTCTTGATGGTATGTCTTGTAACGTGCTTTGCTTATCCTTTATAAGAACTGACATGCTGTATTTTAATTATTGTTTTCATTTTCTATTTTGCTCTCCAAGGTAAGAGATTACGTCTTCTTTGAATGTATATCCCCAATATGTGGTTCAGTTCCTGGTGTATAATAGGCACTTCATAAATTGTTAAATGAATGAATGAATTCACCAAGCACTTGCACACACATTTTCTTATTTGATGAGTACAACTATCCTCTAACTACGAGTGAAAGCACAGACAATTTTATCATCACCCCCCTTTTACAGATGGGATGAAATGAAAATACTTGGGGACATGAATTACAAAGGTTACAAGGCAAGGCAACCTCGGAGGGAGTGTTTCAAGTTCTGTTCTCCAAAGAGGCTGCCACCTGTGCACTTAGGAGGGATTGTGAGTAATTCATTTCTAGCGTCCAGGTCTCCACAGACCTTAAATGATGTCAGGGACCTGGAAATTACTAGTCTTATGGCTTTAAGAATGTTGCTAAGACTCCATCTCAACATTATCTATCTAAAGTACGTGAACAAATAAATGTGAAGGTGTGGTAGAAAGTGAAAACCCTAAATAAGCTAAGATTTTAGTCATTTATAATCCACAGAGAATGGTAGGGCCAAAAGTGGCCATGTACTCCTTCATGCACGGGAGTCCCTTGAGAGACTAAAGATCCCATTGTTTCCAACTCCTCATCCCCACCTCTCTTCCGCAATTCACTCTCCACGCTGTATTCGGGTGACCTTTCCAAAAGGCAAACCTGTTGCTGCCTAACTTAAATCCTTTCAAGGGTTCCTGGGATCTCAAAACATTAGTTTTGTAACATGACCTTTTATGATAGGACCCCTCTTCCCTGCTGCAGCCTCATCAGGACCCAGTCTGCCTGCTTTGTGCACTCCTGTCTCATTGGTCTTTATACTTACTCAAAACAAATATGTAAGGAACACTAGAGAATACGTATATATACTCACAAACCCCATGCATCATGCATAGTGTATGAGCAAATAAATGTGAGATCCTTTGCAAAATGAAATAGCCTACATGAGACATTGTTATAGCCATTTAAAATAGTGCCCAAAGTGGCCATTTATTTTCTCATTTAAGGAACATTTCTTGAAATCTGTAGCTATAATTATATCTATATCTATTCCTTACTTGGGAGAGCCTTCCCGACCTATTGAGTAGTATAAAGCTCTTTGCTCTAGGCTTCTAGAGGACCCTACAACTTTATATTTCTCCTTTCATGAGACTCATCACACTTTTTCATTGTCTATCTCTAGACTATAAGTCTTGTGAGGCCACAGAAGCTGTTTACCTTATTTACCACCATGTCCTCAGAATTTAGCAGAGTTCCTGTCAGAGAGTAAATGCCCAATAAATATGTGTTGGGTGGATAAATAGTAAAGAGATACATGAATGTAACCTGCTGGCTTTGGATCAAATCAGGGGGACACACAATTGATAAATAGTGTGAAAGGGGCGATGGACATCTATGGCTTTGTCTTTTAAGCATCCAATCGTTTTTCTCTTACTTACTTTGAAGAATCAGACCATCCCGTCCACTCTTGGAACCAATGGTTCAGGTAGACTGACCCCAAAATCTTGTCCTTAGGATGTGCATATGGCCAAAACAAGGACCTTTGAGGTTACTATGGGGACTTTGGGACTAATTGGAAAGTGATATTTTCTTCCCTCTAGAGTTGTTTTTTGGTAGAATGTAAGCCTAGATTTGCAGGGAGACATCTTTGGACCACATGGGGAGAATGCACCTAATAATGAAATCGATGTCTGTGAAGGAACAGTTGAGCTAGCAAAACAGACATCAAATTGCAAAGATATTGCATGAACACTTCTATCAGGTCATGCCTAAATTTAGTCATCCTCTTGACTTTTTCTTTTAATTAAATAGTCCACTTTAGCCTAAATTAGATTTAAACTTAGCTAAGTTAGTATGAATTGAGTTTTTGTAAACTTCAATGAAAAGTGTTTGAATTCATTTATAGAGGCAAAGACAAGAGGCAATGCAGAACCCCCTTGCCTAAAGGAGGGAGGGGGCTTCAGAGAAGCCTACATTGGAGAGGCTTGGTTTTCTTTAAGCATTAACAATTCCAGTTTGGGTTAAGCTACACCTAAAGCTTAACACAAACCAAGGTTTTTAATAGTGACAGAAAATCAAGCTTGAAGCTGGCACTATTACATTTTGGACACCCATGCTCTTGATAGAGGGTAATGAACCACACAGAAATGTATGGCTGTATCACCTGGAGCCAACATATACCTGAGACACGTAAGTATGTTTCTCCCATAATTTTCCTTCCCTCACTTCCCAATTATTCAGGTCTTAGAGGTCAGTGTAACCTCAGAAGTTATACACCTACCAGAATAGCGGGAAAAACACCAAATCATGAACCTACTTTGGTTACACTGTATACAAGTAGTGTATTAAAACACCATGGGGAAATTTCTCCTTTTCTCTCTATTTTGCAAGCTCCCCACTTCCTTATCTGTAAGGGTAGGATAGTCATATCTACTTCCAAGGAATGAGACAACATATAATAAATTCCTAGCACAGATATTGGTACATAATAAACACTTAATAAGTTTTAGTTAAGTTTGCTAAAATGTTCCCCTGAGAGAATGAGGAATCTTGAATTTCTGTGAGAAAAACAAAAGATGACAGTTTTTCTCTAATGTAAGCACATGAACACAATTTGGAAACGCCAATGTTTATGGAGGAGATAAAAGTTTCTCAGAAGACAAGTGTGGGCTCTTAGACCCAATTTTTATTCACCATTTTTTTCCTGTCCACCCATACAAGTTCTGTGTTCACTACTTCGAATTATGGGAACATCTCACCTCCAAACCCAGTAGATACCTTTTATTTCTTACCTTTCTCCAACATTAAATTCCATGGGCCATTTTTTTTCTTCCTTAGACCTACCTCCTCAGAGTTTCAAGAACTCCCTTCCCTTTTCTCCACCTTTGTGAACACCTTTGTCTGTCACACTGGTTGGTATTTTTGCACCTGACCATTAATATTTGGTATTTCAGTGGTTGCCAGGTACTGGGGGGAAGGAGTAATGGGGAGTTAGTGTTTAATGGGTACAAAATTTCAGTTCAGGAACAAAAAAAATTTGGAGATGGATGGTTGCACAACATTGTGAATGGACTTAAAGCCACAGAATTGTGCACATAAAAATGGTTAAAATGGTAGATTTTATGTTATGAATATATTACCACAATAAAAAAACTGGTGTTCATCCAAGTTTTGTCCCAGCCTTCTTTGTTCTTACTATTCAATATATTTTCTTTTGTAGTGATCCCATCCAATCCCAAACTGTCAACTGTCACATACACTCTAAGCTATAACTTATACTTAATTTTAAAATACGTAATGTGTAATTACAAATGATCTCCAGGCTCCATCAACTTATTCAATCAGAAACTGTTTATTGCATGCCATTTATGTATCTAGCACTGAGCTAACAATTATGTGTAGTCTGTAAACCCAACTAATATTTTCATTTGAATATGTGTCCTCATTTGGGTTCCCTTAAAAGTAGACCCTGAGACCAGGACTTGAGTACAGATAATTTTTTTATAGGAAGCACAAGAAAGTGATGACATGAGACAGCGTGTGGTGTGTTAACGAGGAGTGGGGTATTATCGTGAGAAGCAAGTGTTCAGTCCTATGAGGACCATCTGTAAGTGGAGTGGGAACTATCTCAGATGATCCTACCAGAGCTTGGGGAGGCTGGCACATACATGAGCAAGTCCTGTCTTCTACTGTTTGAGGTTTCCCCACAAAGGCATTGCTAACCCACACTTCTAGATGGTGGCTACATGGAGCCCTGATGATACTGGTGACATTTCTCAAAGAAAAGGGACTCAGACTCAGGATCTTGAGGTAAGGAACTATCAGTGTGTTGAAAACTACACAGTACTGGCTACCTGTGAGAACTCACATGGATCAGGACAATGTGGACAGGACAACACCAGCATTTATATTATGTTTTCTGGGTCTTTCAAATTAGTATCCCCCAAATAAGCAGTCCCCTCTCTCACATCAGTTCTTCCAGCAGTCTTTAAATCATCATAAATAGCACTACCACACCCCCTGATTAAATGTCAAATACAATTTCACTACTTATAGAGTGACAGTTGAATCCTAGGCACTGAAACAAGCAGTTTTTTTATTTTCTCTCATATATGCAACAATGCTGCAGGAATAAAGCATATTCCTCATTTTATAAATAAGTGAATTTTAACAACATGACCATCAAGTAAATTGTCCAAAAATCACACAATCGTGATGTAACAGAAGCAGGTTTCAGATCCAGATACGACGGACTTCCAAATCTAGACAGAATTATGTTGGCATAGACGTTCATTTTAGCCTCCTTTTCCTCTTTTGTATTGTAATATGGGCATAACAGTACTTCTTCAAAAAAGTGATGTGCGAATTGAACATGTTGCCTTATTTTAGTATCTGACACAGAGCCTCTCCACGCCGGAGAGTTCATACACGTTGGTATTCTCCCATGACTGGGATTGGTTCATTTCTTTCTTGGTGAAAAAATTAAAACTACAGCTTCCCAAATAAAATGAAGAAAGGGAAGCTGTCTTTGTTTTGTTTCCTGTGCTGGTTACAATGACTGAAACCATAAAATCTGTTCAATAAATGAGTGCTCAATTTTCCTCATTTCCCCTTGAGAGTCTCCTGACTTCCACAGTCTTACATCCCAATTCATCTTCTGTATTTTCATTAAAATAATGTGACATTTTATTATATTCCATTGCATCCTTGCTTGAAGCCATTAGGGATTGTTGTCACTTATGCTGTTATCCACAATTCTTCAGTTTGTCACTGAAGGTGCCCATGATCTGTGCTATTTTTATATACAAACTATCAAACTATTTGGGATTTCCTAGTGATGCTGTGCTACTTCCCTCATGGCCTCTGTGCTAGAATCTTCTCTCCTCAAACTTGTCTTCATTCCCAGACCACATCACTCATGCCCTTGGAATCCTTCCTTCCTTGTGCACTAAACTCCACACCTCCTGCTGTCTCTGTTTATAACTCTCCCCTTGGGGCTTTCTCTGTACCTTATGCACACTCTGTAACGGCACCCATTGTAGCTTCTTCCAGGTGCTGCCCTCCACAAGAGAAGAGACGATATTTTATTTATTGTTTTTCTAATCAATGAGTTAACAAATTACTAATTACACATCATTATTAGTTAATTGATGAGAGTTGTAGCTCATACTAGCCTTTCTAAAAGTTTATAAGGAAACAGTCTCAAATAGTTTAATATGCAGAAATTACATTTTAATAAGCCACGGGATGTAAGTAAAGATAGTTGATTGTACAACATTTTTGCATAGAGGTGTACACATTGATCGGGGGCTAAAAGGAGACGAGAGAATGTAGCTTTCAGGAACTAGTGGAAAATGCCACCAAGTCATAGTTTATATTGTGCCCTGTCTTATACTCTTATTAGTGAGGGCACTCCTGAGCTGTACTTTATGTAGTAAATGGAGAATCAATGACTAGACATGGGGTATGGGCATGAATTACAGGTGAAGGCACAAGTACTAATAAATGCATGAATATCTTTACTCATTGCACAGATATTTGTTGAATATGTGCCAGGAGCTGGGTAAAAGCTACAACTTCGGGTTTGTTCCACTCCCTCAGCCAGGCAGAAAGGAATCCATGTGTAATCCCGGTGACTCCCTTGGCACCTCTTGGTACTCCTTTCTCCAACTCTTATGATAAAAGGATAGGCAGAGCAAGCCCTGACTGAGAAGGGAACAATAATCAGAGGATGGGGCTTCTCAGGGATGAGGGCCTGGGTCTGGCAGCTGTCAGGACCGCAGTGATGGTGGCTGAGGGGAAGAGGAGCCTGGAATGGAAAATGCAGAAGGGAGGTGGTATCACCCCAGCCCAGAGACCAACTGCAGCTGGATGGGTGCCATCCAGCCCTCTAACTTGCATCTCACAGTATCCCCTCAAGAAGAGAGGCCCACCAGACTCCTGAAGGAACTCTGTCCTGATTGTATAAGGATACGTGAATCTAAAGTGCACATCAGAGGACTGTACTGGATGTAGAGATACCTTGCTCAGATCCCTTTTGTTAAAGATCCATTGCCCAGCCCTGGGGACAGAGTCCCCACCTGTTATTTCCTTCAGAATCTGTCTGCTGTAGAGAACTATCTCATGAAGGCCACGCCCTTCCCCAGGCAGTTTGCACCTGATGATGAGTGAAGCCAGGTGGGGATAAATCTGGCTGATCGGAAGCCTGAAGTTTCAGTATATGAGAGGAAGTCTGTAGTGGATGTCACCTGATAGTAGTTGCAAGGGAAATTTCTCCCTGTGGGCAGAGATTCGGGCAGTGCATCTGGTTATCTACTTTGTATCAACAGAGAAATTCCCTGAGGACAGATTATATATGGAATTTGGACAGTGGGAAATGGCCTGGTTTGCTGGTAGGAGTGTGGAAGGAGAAAGACTGGAAGACCAGTAACAGGAAGCCTCAGGTAAAGGGATGTGCATAGACAAGGAGATCAGCGGAGAGCACCAAGTGGGAGGATCTTTATAGGTTAATTTCCACCAGTAGCATTTACCATGCAAGAGTTACTAACCAATCAAGAAGAAAAATGCCTTGGCCATTTGGGGTAAGCCAGCCTCTATCCTGGCCACCCCAGTTCTGACAGAGTTGGATGTAAGTGAAGAAGCCATGGTGATGGTGATGAAAGATGTACATGAGCCCAACGGTATGGAACATTACCCCCACCATTAACCAAGCTGACCTAGCTATTGCCATGACAAGAGTGTAGCCTGTCAGCAAGATTCCAGCTCTAAGTCCTGATATGTCACCATGTCTTGAGGAGATTCAGTGGACACTTGGGAGCAAGTAAACTACATTGGATTTCTTCCATCCCAGAAAAGTCAGTGACACTTCTTGACAAGAGTAGACATATGAATACACATGCGTTCTTGGTATGGCCACGGGTTTGCCTTTCCTACTTGCAGTATCTCAAGGGCAATTTTGTGAGAGTCTGTGATTACAGGATCCACTTTCCATAGCACATATTTCACCATTTTGAAACAAAGACTAATCTGTGTTGCAATGTCCCCAATAAGAATACATGAAACACAGAGCCTGAAGGTAGAAGTGGGAATGGCCCTGTTTGCCGTCTCTCCCAGTGACCCACTTGAGAACTTGAACTTCCTCTCTCCATGCCATGGGTGGACGTGTAGTTAGCTTCTTCCACAACCAGGTCTCTCCCACACTCTGCTGCGTCTCTGCAGAGCATAGCCATTACCTGACACCTGCAGATTTCTCAGTGGTATATAATACACCAGGCCACTTTGGCCCTCAGATTGTATTTGTGCAAAGCATTCCCTTAAATCTCTGCTCATTTGACTTGCAGTGAGAAAAAAAATCACTCTTTTCATCACCATGGAAGGAAGGAGGGAAAACACTCTAGAACTCAATATCTTCAAAGAAATGCTTCCACCTGGCCTGTCAAAGACAAGCCTTGAGGGCTAAGAAACAGAAAGCCAGTAAGGAAATACAGGAGCACTTGCCACCAGTCTTTGTTTTGTTCTTGGCTTTTGGGAGCCTCAGAAAAGACAAAAACTAAAAAAGAAAAAAAAGTCCCATTTGAAGTCTTTTTACACAAGTTACAAACATGGGCCAAAGACAAGACCTATGGTCTTTGAATGCCAGGTCAAAGAAACTGGAAGACATTAAAAATTCTCCAAACTGATTTTCAGTGATGTTTGTTCCTACTTTTATATGCATTTCATTGTCCCTGCTTACAGGATCTGCTAAAGCTCAAAAGTTCTAATTGCAGAGGCACTTTGCATGGAGCCCAGCAAAAATTTGGTTTTTATTATATGCCTCAAATAATAAATCAGCTCCTATTGATTTGCAACTTGACTGAGTTCTTCTAAAAAGGCTTAAATTTCTTTTCTGGGTTTTTAGATTGAACCAATTTCACTCGATTTTGAATTTCATTATAAATTTTCTTCTGCATTCAATGGAAAGCTGGTTTTCCTCTCAGCCCCACCAAATGCATCTTTCCAAATTGTAGTTGAACCTTTCTTAATGGGATGTCAGCGACTTCCATGATAAATATTGATCTTCTGTTCAGCCATTTTACACTAAAACAGTTCCCATTTTCATGTGTTTCACCCTTGTGGAGGCAAATTCTCTAAAGAAGAGGTGAATCTTCACCTTTCATCAAATAACTGGTATTACTGGTTTCTACTGATTCAGAAGAACCTGAGTGAGTTTTCAAATGTCTTCTCCTTAAGTCAACTGTTGGAACTTGAAGTCCAAAGTCAAAGGCATACTAAGAATTTGTGGTGTCAGTAAGAGGATTGCAAGGCTATATATAATATATAGGCATTTCTTTTCACGGATGGACAATTGACTAAGACTACAGATGTAACTACCTTAAAATCCTAGAAAATTTAAACTGAGGGGGAAAAATGGAAAAATATTATTCATTTTTGATTACCATGGCAAAGGTCTTTTGTCTCTAGCCTCTCTGAGTCTTTCTAAATTCATCTTTCAGCTCTAGACATACTAATATCCCCCCAAAATTCTATTTTATCCTGTTACATCTGAGCACCCTCCCAAAATTTTAGTGGTTCACCGTAGTTTAAATTTCCAAAGTCTTAGTCTAAGGATCTAGATCCTTTGCATTCTGGTTCCAACTTATTTATACAGACTCATTTCCCCTAACTCCTTGAGAATCAACCTTTTCCTTAAGTACCATTAGCAGATTAGGATACAGAATACTTTAGCTTTACCCTGCCTCCTTCTCAAGGGCACTCGGTCCTCCCAAATCTTGTCATAATTAATACACATCATAATACAGAATCTCAAGGATGTAAGGGCAGGTTTATTTGGGAGGTGGCTCATGAAACCAGGAGTAAGGGAACAGAGAAAGTGGCACAGAGGAAGGGAAAGGTGCATTATAAACCAGGTTACTATGGTGAACACCTACGGCTCAATGCTCCTGGAACTTTCTATGGAACCTGCTAGAAAGAGCCCCAGAATTATCTTTCTGAAGGATGGAAGCAGGACGTCTACTCCCTGACTCCCATTTCCCAAATGTGAGGAATTCCCTTGGGAGCATTCATTTACCCACCCTTCTGAGCTGTACTATGTATAGAAGCTAAGTAGCCTTCAGTGGTTTCAGAGACATACATGCAGCAGAAAAGCAGAGTCTTCACTATGTGGGTTTGGGATGGGATGATGCAGTCAGGTGTGTGGGAATATCCACCATAGTGGCACTGAAATCAGAGGCAGGCTGAGGGACAAAACCTGGGGAACCAAGAGCACTGGCCCTTCTTACATTGGCACTTTAGAGGGAGCCCCAGAGAGGTTCATATTTGCTTTCTCCTTGTCCCTGATTTTACACACACTTCCTGACTTCTGCTTTTATAGCTCTTCAGTAGCTCATGGTTTCTATTAATGGACTTATGATGACTTCTCAAAGATAATATGGTCCCATGGCCTCTTGTTCTTATATGGCTCCATAGTTAGCATCTCTTCTTTCAGTGCACAGAGGGATAGTGACATTGCGTCTGTCCATAAGCACTGTACTCCAACTAAATGATCTGCTCAGTGACCACCAAGAAGCCCTTTTGCTTTCACAAATGCTCAGAACCTTCTTTCTACACAGTTCATTTTCTGACCTTCTCTATTTAACTACCCATATATATTTTATTTAACAGAATACAGCTTATATCAAATCCCCACTTGGCTGCTGCATCATCTATGAAATATTCTCTGATTGCTCCAATATAAAATGATCTCTCCTTTCTATTAAATTCATGTGATTATAACTAAGAGAGTAATTATTTCCCCATGAAATCCAAAAGTCAACTGGAATATCCTGTGCTCTCAGATTTCAAAGCAGGGGAGAAACCACCCTCCCCAAGGATTCCAGGGATTCTAAAGGGGGATGATGTACATCTTTTCCAGGTACTTTTGATTATCAGTTTCTATTTCCTCTGAATTAATTTTGTTTGTGTATCACCTTCCAGATAGTGTCTCTATTCAGGCTCATCTCAGAAAAAAACCTGATAAGTAGCTCCCTTCTTTTGAGTCCAGCAACAATAACAACAACGTATCTCTCTTCTGTATGAACCTTCTATTTGCATACAAGACTGGGAAGCCTTCTAATGTGTCACCGGAATATTAAAACGTCATTGGCCATTTATGCCAATAGATATTCAGATTTCTTCCATGTTAATGAGTACCATTAAATCTTATCCCTCCATTCTGTTATGCCTCTCTCCATCTTAATCTTAAATCCCTGTTGATTTCATATGCCAATTTTTTTCTTCTATACTATACTCTCAACCCTGCAACTTTAACCCCTATGTGACCATCAAAGTATTTACCTAATAAGGACAATTGTTTCTCTCAGAGAAACCCTGGAAAAACATGCAAAATAATGTTCCACCTTCAAAAGTATAGATGTCAATAGAAGACAGACATGAATCTGATATTGGGTGAAGGGTCTTTTAAGAGAGAGCTTCACTGAATCGAACCCTGCTTTAAGGGCTCAGACACTGCTTTACTACTATGCAGGCGCAATGAAGCACTGGGAGAATGGCTCCCTGAATAAACTATGCAAAGCTGGTGTGTTTTCAGAGTATCATTTTATCAATTTACAAGAGAAATATAATTAACTTGTTGAATCTTTTCTTCCTCTGAACTAATGATCATGGGAACCCAAATCACAACTAGAAACAATTATCAATTAACTACAAGAAATCATTATTGCAAAGAATGGAAACATTTAGAGTCTTTCTCACTGGTGCAGTATCTTCTTGATACCCATTGGTAAACATAGAAAAAATAAGAACTGTGAGAAGAATCCTATAAACAAGGGCAATTGAGCTAGTATATCTATGGTAAGTCCTTGCCAATGGCAAGTGATTGGACGCTGCTAACATTAATTTCTCTAATCCTTCCCTTTCTACATTACCAGGCATGCCAATCCCATTCGATTGACACGTTATTTTGTAAGTATATTGATATGTTCAGAACTGTTTCTCTGAAGTCTAGTTGTCCCAGGAACCATGATCCATATCAGGTAATTCTGCATTTCTATGCACCATCGTCTATATGTTGTCTTACAGCTTAATTTTCCTCTGTTCCAAGTTCTTAGGGCAACTACATACTTTGGTTCAGGCACAGGACTAATACTCTACAACTTTTAGCTCTAATCTTTAAAACACTCCTTAAATAAATAAAATGTATAAGTGAACATTTTATTTTGCCCATTTTATATTCCATTTATCAGTCTATAACTTGTCGTACTCAATGACTTTTGCCTCATTATAGACATTTGCATATGCCCTAATATTTCTCTCTTAAATTATAAACTCTTTAAAGACATGAATAAAATCCAGGGGCAGATAAATAGAGACCTGTTAACTACACTATGTAAAACACTATATGAAAGGAGCAACTAGTGGCAGCCACTTTGTAGAGCACATGTAAAAAGGAAAAAAAAATTGTTTTAAAATATTGTTAATGAGGACTCATGTCATTATATTGAAATTTGAGGAATTGCACATGCTATTTTTCTGAAAATGAATACTACTGGTCTTGATCCACAGTCATATGCATTTCATGAAGAAGAGTGTGGGATGAGAAAAGTCACTTCAAGCATTGTAAGACCCAGGGTGACAGAGGAATTATATTCGAGAAGAGGGACATGATTTGCCAAATAGAATGAGAAATGCATTTGAAGTCAAGTGGCTGATATATATCACTATTGCATGAGTATCTGCCATTTAAAAAAACTAATAAAAGAAAATATGGTAAAACTTGGCTGGTTAAAGATTTAGGGCAGACACTCCTGAGTTTGAGGTACAGCTCTTCCACTTGCTACTGAGATAGTTTGATAAATTTCTGTTTCCTCATCTGTACAGTGAAGATGATAAAACCTGCCTTAGAGAGCTATTGGGAAGATGGTATCATAATAGTTCACATTTATTGAGTACTTGCTGTGGTCCAGACACTGTCTGGGGACTCTGCTTGTACCATTAATACCTCATTCAATCCTTTTAACAATACTGTCGTCGGTGTTATTACTTACCGTGGAGGAAAAGGAGGCACAGAAAGATCACTTGGGGCCATGCAGGTAATAATATATGGTGAAACTGGAATTTGACCCCAAGCATTTTGATTCCAGAGGCCCCCTGCTTTTAACCGGATTGCTGCACTGCCTCTTAAATGACCCATCAGCTCATTAAAGCTTGCCTTAAATGAGATAATGCACAAAAAGTCTTTACAGCAAAGTTTAAAACACAAAAAACACCATGTATTATCACTTTATTATTAAATTTAAATTATTAAATAGTATTGAAAATTATTAGAATGAGTATCAGACAACCTTAATTCTGGTCTTAGCTCTGCCACTAAATAGATATACAGTTTTGGGCAAATCAGTTCCCCTCTCTGAGACTCATTTTTCTCACCTATAAAAAGAAGCATTTTCTGTGATATTGCCTGAGCTTACTTTTTGCTCCAATAGCTTATGATTCCTATGCAAATATAAGAGTTTATTAAATAGCATAGAAGCTACACTGAGAAGACTTGGAAGACTTTAAATTTTGTTTCCTGAGTGCCTGGTTTTACCAAGTATTTTAGAGACAATTCTAGACTTGAGGGGGATTAATAAGGCTAGAAATTTTATTTGCATTATGTGTTTCATCCAAGAACTGAGGGAATTAAAAAAAAAAAAAAAGAAAATACCATTTTTGTTTTCCAGAAGGAGGCTTAGAGCCACGGAGGTGGAGAGATTTCATTGCCTGTCCAGAGTGATCTTGGATGTCCCTTGAAATAAATTGATCTGGGGTCCTAACACGTGTAATTTTAATTTCAGTAATGGTAGGTCTGCAGCATTAGCTGCGGTTGCCAAAAAAAGGGTTGACATTTATTACAGGCTCAGACATGGAGAAAAATGATTCTTCACATGAATACATTTGCCTAAAGCAATGATAGTCTCAGAGGGAAATCATAAACAGAAAGAAAATGCTTCTTGACTACTCCCAAATCTTGGGAAACCTACAGAGGCTGAAGAAGAAATAATTAGCATTCAGAAGAATTTGCTTCTCTTTTTCCTTGCCTCACTGTGATGGATTCTGCTGGTGCTCTGCCCACATCCCCTTGGTACATACCATCCTGCATTTACCAGTGGCCTCCTGCTGCAAGTACCTTCCCCTTTATGCCTGGGCTTTCTCTGGCTGAGCATGGAGCAGGCCAGAGGTACCAGGTATTTGATGATCCTGGAAGCAATCCTCAGGTAATGTCACCTGGCAGCTGGTGGATAAATGTCTCAGCTTCCTCATCCCTAAAGTAGGACAACTTTGAGGTCTGCTCTTCACAACCTCCAGAGGTCCTAAGCAAGATTGAGCCCCAATGCCTATGTTAGTAAAGTACTCCTTAATGCAGTTTGTACTGGCTTCTGTGATGGCTTTGAGTATACACTTGCCAGATCTCTGACTGAAGATAAGTAATTGACCAAGACTCCCAGCTGCTTTCTTCTTAAATCCAGCACTACATTTGCATCAAGACCACACTTGCATTGGACCGCTTCCAGCCAATGACAGAAAGGCAGGTATAACTAGGGATGACAACTTTACTCTGATGGCTTACTATGGCCCAAGGACTGGGCAGAGAATGTTAAATGCTGAAATATACTGAGAAGCTTCAGAGATTTGGGGGGAAGAGCTGAAGTCATGCATGCTCCATATTGATTAATGTTCAGTTCATGTTATGAACTCACTTATCTATCAAGCAGAGCCACCCAAGGATGCCCCAGCATCATGATTTGAATCTGCTTATGACAAACCATTCCATAATTAATATAGGCCATAAGTGGGATCTGTATAATGTTGATATTCATCTGGTCATATAAGTAGGACCCACCAAAAAATCCAGATCCTGTAGTGATTACAAATGATATGAAAGTTTCCACGACAGAAGGTGAAGACAATGACAGTAAACTGGTTTTGTCTTTCTCTTTTGAGACTGTAACCACACATCATGTGGGTGGTTCTCATGTCGAAATGGAAGAGGGTTCTTTCCTCTTCCAGATCAACATGAACTGAGAATATTCAACAAGAGAAAATTGGAAAACCAAAGTAGGACAATGAGCTTATTGTAGTCTGTTTGAATCTTGGATGAAAATATGCACATTTGAGGTTATCTTGAACTTTCATCTTTCTTCTGTAATGCTGGCTTCATTCAGGTAATACCTTTTAATGAGTTACTGCTTATCATATGGAGCCACATCTTCTCCCTAGTCACCCAGTGACCTAGCAGCCAGTATTACTAATATAGCAGTCTTGGTGCAGCGGTCCATGACCTCATCACCTGGAGGAATTTGGATGCACCAAGTACATGCTGTAGTTGTATTCTGCCTCACATCCCCTCCACTCACGTTTTCACTCAAGCCATTATTCTAGCAATAAGTGGCAAGTAGATGTAATTTTAAGGCACCTCCCCTCTGTTGCAGCAAATATCCCATACTACCACATGAGTCACTTGTGACAATTAGCTAAACCATTTTGACATATGGCCAAACTTGGAATTATGGTGGAATTAATACTCTATGAGGCAACTCTTGGCCAATGGGAAAATGGAGCAAGTGGATAAACTCAACCCTCTTCTGTCCCTTAGGTGGACAACTTTGAGTAGGATTTTACATGGCTAAGAAGTTTCCCAACAAGATTTAGCTCAAGAGATCCACACCAGTGACAATCCCAATAACACACCTTAAGACATTCTTTCCATTCTTCCCTGTTTCATTTTGCCTATATTCTCATCCTGTTTTGGAATTACTTCCTCAAATAAGCCATATGATTCAAGCCCTTGCCTGAAATTCTGCTTTTTGAGAAATCTTAACTAGCACTCGGACCTAGAACTCATGAGAGAAAAAAAAAAAGATAGACCTAGAAAAACATGGAGAAATGGATTTGATATGGCTAATAAAATATCACCTGGGTGGAGGCCATCCTGGAAGTTCAATATACAGTATGGTAACATTTTTTGCTTTATTTGAACTGAATTTAATGCCCAAGGACACCCATAGAATTGACAGGTTCTAAAATCTAAAATAGGGAGTTCATGGTGAAGGGGATATCTGTAATTTCAGGGAGGTGGCAATGAGGTAAGTCTTGAAGGTCAGACAATTTTCAGCTGAAAGTCCAACCAGGAATGATAATCATAGCACTGTCAGGAAGAGACGAGGAATGACAACTAAAGGTTCTGCAGAACCTCATGCCCTTGTATGTAAGGGAAGCTCTTACAGTCAAAAACGTGCTAGAACTGTCAAATATGCATGAAATCAGCTATACAAATGAAAAAAAATAAGTCACAATTGTGTACATACTGTAAAAGCATAAAATGGCAGACAAAAATAATCAAGATAGAAAACAAAAGTAAAGGATAAATATAACAGTATGGTTTAACTCAAATCCCAGTTCTATGTCATTGTGATTGTCTTATAGAGATATCCACCATGATCAGGTGCAAACAATAAGGCCCTTCTTCCCAGAGATTTTATATATGTGACTTCTGGGTCAGTCATGGAGGATATATAGACCTGTGGTCCAGGTTCCTGAGTGATAAGATGGTTATAAACAGGAAAGATGCCAGGGCCTCAGCCAAGTGGCCTGAGGTTGAGGACAGTGCCATTGGGAAGCCAGACTGATAGACAAGACCAAAGCAGATCCTATTTGGACAGATTGGGCAGCCATGCAGTTGGGGAGATTGTGACGCAGTTGATACAGGAAAGTGGACCCCAAAACTGGGGTCTGGCCTGAAAGCCAAGTTAGTTCTTGGCTTCACGCAGAAAGAATTCAAGAAAAGGCTGGCAGACTAAAACAAAAGCAAGTTTATTAAAGTTAGAAAAGAAAAAGGAGGCTGCCCCATAGACAGGGCAGCAGCTCTCTCTCACAGCAATGGCACCTTGTGAGTTTCTGGGGTCTTATTTTATACCTTCTATTTAATTTTATGTTAAATAAAGGGAGGATTATTCATAAGATTTCTGGGAAAAGGGTGGTGAATTCTCAGAACTGAGGGACTCTCCCCTTTCTAAACCGTATACGTTAACTCCTGGGAGTTGCCATGGCATTTGTAACAGCCATGGTGCTGGTGGGAGTTACTTTTCGTATGCTAATGCATTATAAGCAGGGTATAATGATCAGTGAGGGTAACCTGAGGTCATTTTTCATGGCCATCTTAGTTCTAGCTGGTTTTGGCCACCTTCTCCGCCATCTCCTGTTTTATCAGAGACCTTGGTTCGGGTCTTATGACTCCTTATTGAGCAGGGCCTCCCAGTTCCTTATCTCAGGGTGAGTGAAGTATTCACCCAAGGCAAACCTGATAATGGGTCTATGGCAACACAGGTGGTTACAGACACCAAGAACTGTCTGGGGAAAAGATGCTAAGACACAAACTGTCCAAGACTTCTCAGGAGTTAAGTGATACAGGCAAAGGCATCAAAGAGCTGCAGTGCCTGCAGCAGCGTGAAGCTGATGAAGGCAGGGCTTAGGGCTGTCAACCAGGTCATAGCTATGCAGCCCATGGTACACAGCAGGTGTGCATCAGAGAGAGGCATTTCCCATCCATCTATATCAATTGAGCAGGCATTCTTTAAGGACCTGGGGCAGTGGTTCTCATTCAGGAGTGATTTTGACTCCCAGGAGACATTTGGCAATGTCTGAAGACATTTTTGGTTGCCACAGCTGGGGGAGTTACCACTGGCATCTACTGAGCAGAGAATAGGGATACTTATAAACATCCTACAGTTTCTATAACAAAGATTTATCTGACCCCAAATGTCAATAGTGCTGAGGTTGAGGAATCCTGGACTAGGGTGATATTTACAACTTCCTCAGAGATTCTCATGGGCAAGAGAAAAGGGGTCCTCTTTCCATAAAGAGTTGAGGGAAAATTACCTTTACTAAGCACCTGCCATATGCCAGCTCCAGTACATGATTTCACTCAAACTTCACAAATAAAACTAGATATTACAACTCCACTTTACAGAAAAGGAAATAGAGCCTCAAAAAGAGAAGCAACTACCCAAAAAACAACCTATCTTAGCCAGGACTGAAAGCCAAATCTGTTAAATATTTAGTACAAAGTCCAAGGCTGAGACTAGTTATTTTGTCTAGTTTCAAAATGGAAATCATTTTCATTGATTGCTTATAATTTTTAACAAGGTAGGTAAAAGTCATTGTGTTTTTGAGTTTTTTGCATCAATAATTTTAGTTTGATTTCAGAAGCTCTTAATAAATATAGACATCATGCTATTGGAATATTTATGTAATCATTAAGATTTTGTTAAATAAAACTATGAGGAATAGTTTTATCAGGAAGGTAGGAATACAGGTTATTTTCATTACTATTTTTTCCTGAACTTTGCAATTTTTTTTCTAATAGGCATATATTAAAAACTGTAAAGTTATCAAATAGGCATATTTTAATATGGTATAAGTAAACAATTATTTCAAGACATAGAATAAATTGGACAGGACATAGACTCATTTATTTGGGGATTATATGGATTTGTTGCCTATAAAATCTAAAATTCAAGTCCACTGAATATCACATGAATTTCCTATACATTATAAGAAATGGAAAAAAAATTAAAAGGAAAAAGGCATACAATTTCTGTCTCCAAGGAGCTTATAAAATACAGTTTCGCCCAAACAGGTCCAAATATTTTGCCTTCTCCTCATAACTGTCTATGAAGTTTCTCCATATAATCCCACAGGCAATTCTAATTCCATCTTCTCCACAAATATTCCATTCATTATCGGGTGTAACATTCTTCATCCCTCTATTCCTAGAGGACCTTGCTGGAGTTTCTGATGTAACATTCTGCCTGCATTTTTATTAGTTTCCTCCCCCAAATTATGAGTTTCAAAGGCTAGGTTTTATGTCCATTCAGCTGTATATCCCCTTGTCACCCAATGCAGTATCTTGAAAATAGTAGCAAGTCAATAAATGCTTGCTTAGTTGAAATAATTTTAGCCCTGGGGCCAAGGTACTAGCAGATTGTCATGATCTCAGAGAAGGAAGATGTGGTGCAGTGTTGCAAAGAGGGTTTGTGCTTAGCAGGCACATTTATATTTAGGGTTAGTGCCCTCTATTTTTAATTTACCTGATTTTTCTACAGTATTGACTCTTTTTCCTTAAACAATTCCTTATTTACATCTGAAGATCAAAAGTCATTCAAGTTGAAGCCTTTCCCACACACACATTTATGAACTCTGCTCACAAAATATGCAGGAACATTAAAAATCCCTGACGTGAAAAATGTTGCATCACAAGCTTTTAAGACAGACCAGATACATAAATATGTAGCTCTGCACGCGTGGAGCAGTGGTAGGCAGATGATTAAGAGTGCTGTGGCCCAGAGCTTAAGGCTGAGTCCAACAGGTGTGGAGGGGCACCGTGGAAACAGTGAGTGAGGCCTGCCACCTACAGGCCAAAGGAATGGGCACGTAGGTGCCGGTAGACCCTGAATCCAAAAGGTGAGTTTTGGGTAATACTCAGTGATGGGATCTCAAAGAAACAATCTATGTTGAATTATTATTCAAGGTTAGCATATAAAAAATAATTAGAACTAGATGAAAGGTAACTGCCTTTCACCGTGTCCTCTGTAAAATCCTTATTTTACAAAATTGAAAATACTGAGCTTTGTGTATCTTCCACTTTGTTTCTATCATGGTGTTTTGACCTTATTCACTTTGTAATTATCTCTGTATACATCTGTCTTCCCCTGGAGTCAGTTAACTCATACAGTTCGGTGGACTCATACAATTCATTTGTGTGTACCCTCCTGCCTAGCACAGGGTCTGACACATGGCAGACACTCTGCAAAGATCTGATGCATGAATGGTTAAAGGAATGAAGAGTAAGTAAATGAATCAATAAACTAATTATTTCTGGGTCATCTTATTCCAAAGTACTTATATATTTATGAATAAAAATTGTAATCTATGTATATGTATAATATATATTTATGTATAAATGTGTGCACATGTATGTGCACATATGTGTTTATGTGTATATATACACATATATTTAGTCAGTTGTTTGGCAACTTCTGCAATAAACCAAACGGTTAACCCTTTTTATTAAAAGCCTTTAATCCATATGTTACAGAACTTATAAATTCAGCTTCAGTTCTCCGGCTATGTCATCCTATCAGACAAAATATTTTGCAAGATTCATTTTATTTATAAAGTAAATATGACCAAGGTCCATAGTTATTACTTTTCGTTTATTTTGAGATTGACCATCTAGCTATCTAGCTTTAGTCAGACAAAATGAGAACCAAGAAAAAACATTAAGATAAAATCATTATAGAGTTAGAATCAAAAAGAAGCTGGTAAAATAAGACTGATACTATTTTTCTTAAGAGACCTGGATTTTTTTTCCATTTGTCCCCCTACCAACACAACCTTGAGGAAACTTTTTAGATTTTTACACTTAATTATCTTTAAAAGGAAAGGGTCAATATTTATTGTGCGCCACTGTGTGGCAGGCATCACGCATAACATTTCCATGAATTTTCACATGTAATCTGCCTCACAGCTCCAGCCCCAGAAGGTACTTACTGATAAACCCATTTTATTGACCATGAAACTGAGTCTCAGAGAGATTATTTCTTCGAGGTCACCTTGCTGGAGGTACAATGATGCACTAGAACGAGCTCACGCTGGTTTGTGAAGCAACTCTGCCTTCAATGATGTCATGCTGGTGGCTTGAAATCAGCTGCAGTGGAATTATCTACAGCATGTAAATGAGCAATTGCTACAAAAAAGCCCCTGCCCGACTGCTCCAAAGCCCGTAGTTAAACACCCACCAGCACAGCCCTGGTTATGAAACAATAATACAAATTTAGGAGTACAGGATTTTAAAATGAATGTCCTTTCAATAGACCACGGTACCAAGGAGTTGAGAGAGTGCGTTTACGATTTATATAGCAATTTATAGTTTAAAAACAATTCTTCTCATGTACTTGCTATTAAATTGGAACTAAGTGATGAGCACACATGTGCAGAGGGAAGTAAAACTCCGTGGACGTACAGCAGGGGGAGGGGGAGGAGGGGTGGCTGAAAACCTACCTAAGGGGTACAATGAACACTCCCAGGAGAGGGGCACACTCATAACCCTGACTCGAATATAATAAAATTGATACACGGAACCAAAACATTTGTACCCCTGTGATATCTTCAAATAAAAAATAAAATTATTTAAAAATAAAAATATAAAAGTACACTTAAAGCTGAACAAGTATTACACTCCATAGAGATGTGGAGATAAATGTTAAATAATCAGCTAATTCGAGTAGTATTGGTTTTTTCTGCTATATCATTTTGTTTGTAAACAGATCTTGTATAACTATTAAACTTTTTAAAAAATAAAAAAGTACTTTTATGCACATACAGTTTAAAGAAACGAGCCTGGTTTTCTTTTCTCCTTTCTTCCTTCTTCCTTCCTTCCTTCCTTTTCTTCTCAGTTACCCCCATAAACTGAGGGCTTATTATGTGCTAGAAACTTGATATACACTACAATATTTATGACACTGAGGGGGAAAAAAAGGCATGGGTCAGGTATATATGGAGCCCAGAATTACAACCCTGAATCCAGAATAAAGCTTTCATCCTTCTATCTGTTACGTGACCCTCTGTGGTTTCTTCCCAGACCTAACCCTTCATGCTCCTTCTTCTGAAATAGTCTAGAGACCCTCCCTTCTTCCCTTATTTATTTTTTCAACAAACATCCAATCACAGAGCACATGCCACACACTGCTCCAGGTGCTGGGGATGCTATAGTAAGGTCAGGAGTGGTCTCTGCCCTCAGCAGCTCCCCTTCTGGTGTGTGGAGACAGAACACCAGCAGCAGAGACAAGCAGCACGGTGGTCTAGCAAAGGGACTTGGGTTGGAATTCTGGGTCCACCTCTTCCTAACTATGTGACTATAGGTAAGTCACTTAACCTCTTTGTGCCTCAGTTTAAGTATTATATGCTAAAAGGGCCTAACAACAGTCCCTGTGTCTTAAATTTACTAGCAGAGTTAAGTTTTATGATGTTAAATAGTGTCTGGTTTATAGTAAATGCTCAATACATGTTAGTTACTATTTTTAAAGAAAAACATAATTATAGCCTATAATTAGAGCTTGGAAAGAAATGCATCAAATTCTGAGGTTGGGATTAGGGTTGAATAATTTAGTTAAAGTTATCAATAAAATCTTCACCAAGGAATCTATAAGGAGGAGGAGGAGGTATCCTTGGCATAGCTGGAGGAAGAGCATTTCTAGCATAAGGAAGTGGAACTGCAGGGCTCTGGAATGTGGAGATGTTCAGCCCTCAAGGGAACCTCAGAGGTCGATGTCCTGGGAGCATAGCAGAGGCAGGCAAAGTGGGACGAGATTAGGTTAAGTGGCAGGCAGAGACCATGTCATGCAAGGTCTTATAGCCCCCTTATGGAGTTTGCATTGATCTCTAAAAGCAGAAGAGAATTGGACATTCTTCCTGGTAGCTTTTTTATCCCCGGTCTGGTTTGCCTCTAGGAATCAGTGTTCTCAACGTCCCTCTCCCTTATGGCCCAGAGTGAAAGACCGTAGGCTACACATAATTGTATAGTCTTACTGTTATTCCTTTTGAGGAAACATCAAGAAACAATGAACAGTCATTTAGAAATTGACACTTCCAAAAAATTCCAAAGTTCTTTAAGCCCTGCATTTTTGTCTTCAGTTCCTGAACCCTTGGCTTAGATAACACAATCGGGATCTGAAATCTGACGGTGGTTTCCGCAAAATTATGCATTAATCCACTTTCTAGAGAGAGTTTCCACAGCTTCGATTAACCTTAGTAAGTTTTCAACCCAATATGATTAAGGACTATTGACTTAAATTGCCCAAAAAGTCCGCTCAACCCCTGTTCTTATACCCTCCCCTTTCTCAGTAAAACCCCATAGGGCCAGAATCAGGGATGAATAATCAGGTGCCCCTGATTCCCAGTAAGGAACTTCACCTTTGAGAGATTTCTAGCCTCAGAGACCAATCTCCTCTTTCTCATGGTCACCTTACAACCTCCTGAGGGTGCCTCTCAGGGACAGTATTATTATTAGTATCCTTGCTTTATAAATGTGGAGACAGCCTTAAATTTAGAATGACCAGGAAAAGCCTTATGATTATCAATCCTGTGTTTATTACACTTACCTGCTGCCCTGAAAGCAGCTCAGGGGATTAAAGCTGGCGCCCTTGACCATTTCTATGTTCTCTTCTAGTCGAAACACTCATCACCCTTCCTTCCTTCCATCCTTCCTTCCTTCCATCTTTCCCTTTTTCCTTCTTTCCTTTTGTAATCTACCATATGTCTAACAAAAATGGAACTCACTTTTTTCCCCACCTTTGGTTTATTTTGAAACCTAGTGCTAATATTTACTCTCATTAAGACCCTATTTTCCAGGACTGTTTTCATTAAGTGACTTTTAGAGACAATTTTCTGGGCAACAGGATCTTTCAGTAACTTCTACGGAATCCAGAATACTGGGTCTCAAAAGTAGAATTGCTGGGGAAAATGTATACACCAAGCTGCTGTTACCCTGACCTCGTAAACACAGCGCAGGTGCCCATCGCATCGGCCGTCTCATACTGTCATGGAAAGAGGCGGTGACAGTTTGGTTTCACCTAGTCCCCTGAGTTATGAGTAATTTTGCTAGACTCTTGTCATTTTCTGGCAGATTTCATGAAGTTTTGCTAAATTTGCAGACAAAGGCAAAAGACAAACAATGGTCTAAGCTGCTTTGAGATTGCCTCATTAAATCGCAGCCTGCCAGAAGCTTTCTGCTCATAGCAATGAGCACATCTGAGCTCCACAATGGTATCACCGTCTGAAACTCTGTTTTTATCGCCTTGAGGTGATAGAGCTGTCCCATGTGCAACTAACTAAAAATAAATAAAATAAAATAAATAAGGAAGAATAAAGGAAGGAACACAAAACTGCTCTAACAAAGAGTATTGCCACAGTTATCAAGAAAGCTGGGGCATTACAGTGCAATGCAATAGCAGTATCAGTGCTATTGCTGCCATATCATCCTTGTCACCAATGAGCAGTTTTCCTGAGTTTTTCAAAATTCAGTTTACCTCTATGGGACTTGAATACACTGACATGCTCTGTTTTCGAAGATTCTGCTGAGCTCTGCAAGTGTCTTCTGCCCAGAGATAGGGTTGGGCGGCACACGCTAAAAAATCTTGTTTAATTTCAGAAATATGCATTTGTGACATTATGTGAAAGACCTTTAAAAACTGTAAAGTCTTCAACAAATGTGAAGTAAGGCTCCTGGTGTATTTTCTACTTGTGATTTATTCAGTTAAATGTTAATTTATTGACCTTAACATGCATTAAGCAGAAGATACTTCACTAGACATACAGGGGTAGATTATTCATGATGAGCCTACTGTGTACATTGCATGTCTCAGGACTTGCCTGTTTCAATTCTCAGAGTCACCATATAAGGGAGACATCATAAAACCTTTTCCTGGGAGTGGAAACCAGGTGAAGCACCAATGGGCCAGTATTCTACAAAGTCACCCAGCTTAGAAGTAGTGAAGCTAGAATCCAAAACACAGGTCTGGCTGGTCCACAAGCCCAGTTTGGGTTTATTTATTTGCTTGTTTGTTTTTCTTTTTTTTTTTTTTTTGCTATGATTTGAGAATTTTTGGGTGAGTTAACTTCAGTAGGCCCCATCATAACCAAGAAAAAAGAGCAGGGCAAAGTAAAAAGAGAGCCCCACTAAGATGTAGGAGAGAATCCCAAAAGAACAGCATTTCATTTAATATAAGTTGAGGTCCTTAGGTGCATCATTTCCTCTCTCAGGGTCTGTCTCCTCATGCATACGTTGTGATGAGATAGACCAACTTACCATCACAAGGTTTTTAGGAAGTTATAAGAGATCATTTGCATTTTAGATAATAGATGCTCTCATTTGAGATGACCTGGAGTCCATGGAATTAGTCACCCCAAGAGAAACGGAGCTATGAGTATCTAGTCTGTTTGAAAAGTGTGCCCCTAACAAGCAGTATCTGGATTCAAACCCCTCAAAACTGAGGAGGGAGGGCTGTGCTTGATTTACTCACGTTTAAAATGGAGTAGAAAGACCTAACTTGCTGGGCTAAGGTAAGGCTTAATGAAATAATATGTCATGGAGCTGTATATCTGGCACATCATGTTGATTAACAAATACTTACTGTCTTCATGTTTTTACTCTTCTATGGTTTGGAATTCCATGTGAGTATAGACATAAAAATAACGCTAAAATAATACATTTTTGACAAAGAGCAGTATCAGCATCCAGAGAAGCAGGTTCCCAACCTCCCAGTCCTTGAATTCCAGAAGGAATCTAACCTCCTGGGCAGGATCAGACCAAGTCTCTCCAAGGGAAGGGACCTTATCCAGAGCATTCTTGGTCATGGCCTGTTTGACCATAACCACTTGAGATTCTGGAGGAAGCCTGGGCTTCCAAGGCAGAGGGAATTGTGGCAAAAGACTCTTCCAGCAACACCAAGAAGTTGCGTGAGCAGCAGCTGCTTTCCCTTTTCTCCCCTTCCTTGACCAGCTCACTCTCTGGCCCAATTTCACCTGAAACCCAAGTCCAGGGATGCAGTTCAGGCATGGCACAACCAACAGAGCTGAGCCCTCAGGGGAGGCCCATTAACTGGACAGTGTCCCCAGTAACCTTGCCCAGACAATCTGAGCTAGATATGACTTCCTGTCCAGCAACAAGCAGCATGTGAGCCTTGCAGCATGTCCCAGCCTGGCTCCTTCCACCTTCATCTCCCATGTCCTAAAGACCAGATGTCCTTATTGTTGATGCTGCTGCTGCTGCTGCACCAACTAGCCGGACCATGAAGAAACTGTGAGAGGAGATGCCCTGATTCAGTTCTGTGAGGCCAAGTTTATGAAAAGACTCAAGCCATTGGTACTGCTGGCAGTGACCTCCCTCCTGCGATGATGATATAGCTTCCGACCTCTAGTCACATTACTATCTCAAATCTTGCCACAGCCTCCCATATGACATTTCCTTGGGCTCAAGTTACTCTTCTTTATTGGATGCCCATCCTGGTCACTCCTGAGTTGAATTCTCTATGTTCTACACCCACCCAGTTGCTAACTGCAATGATAGGCAGATGCTTGTTCTTACACAGCTGGAGAAAGGGTTCCAGCATTGCTCCTGCCACAGCCACCACCACACCTATTGTGGAAGATGAGAGGATGCCCTTGATCCTCAGCAGCAAGCTGTAAAGCCCCTCCAGCACTTATGATCCTTCACCTCCCCCAGCTCCCAGCTCTACCCGCGATGATGCTTTGCTCACTACTTCAAGGACGGCCACAACATCTTGACCCATGACTCCAGCTGAGTCATCTCCAGCCATGGAAACCCACTTTGTGGCAATCCAAGTGTTCTCACCAAACATAAACTAATTCCTGGGTTGATCTGAAGCCCAACTACTCACGGCAATGCCCTCCTCCCTCCAAAGAAGTCTGCTCGGCCAAGGAAGAGAAGGCAGCCCTCACTGATAAACTGCATTTTCCCCAGAGTGTCTCCAAAGATACCATGCACTCTGTGAGGAGCAGATCTCTGGAGATGAACAACAAACTGCTTCAACAAATAATCTTTGAGAAATGTGGCTCCAGTGGCCAAAGATCTGGACATAACAGTGATCAAGGGAAGCAAGATCCTACTCAGGATCAGCCCAGGAAGAATGAGTCACACCCAGCGACTCAGGAGTCAGATGGCAGGGACTCACCCCATTCTGACCTCCTCAAATACTCACTACAATAAGTATCTGTTGGGACAATCCATTAGGTTTCCAAAAATATGTTGTACTATATATTTTTAGAAGGCATCTGGAGAGAAATAGCTAGAAAAAAATTTTTACTGATACAGTGGACCAAGGTTGTATTTGCTATGAAAGACGTGACCAAATATTTGAGGTCTACAAATATCATGCTATGATTCTAACATCTCACTTGTGAACACAATACTTTCCATTGTGTCTTTGCCTCTGTGGTCCCATTTAACCAGTGAGAAATCCAAGGTGAGAATTTCTTTCCAGCCAAGGTTGGTAACAGAACTGAATGAAAAAGTCACAGCCTACAGCCTTAGTTCATTTTCAGTGAAAATGAACTTGAAAACAAAGCCTCAGACAGCATGATGACATTCCTATCAGCAAATATTTTTCCAGATCACGTTTTTCTATATTCCACTCTTTACAGTCATTCCATGGAACACTGAGTCTGTATCTATTTCATTACTGATTATTCAGGGACTATCATGGTTGTTTATGGATGGGTTGGACAAGAGGTGTTTGTTTTCTAAAAAGAACAAAATAACCATTTAGTGTGAGTTCTTTGCTTCCAGCTGTATTCACCCTTTTTTAAAAATTTAAAAATTTACCTTTGAGGACAATATAGAAAAATAGGTTAGACAGTAAGACCTAAGCTAAGAACCCTGTGTCTTGAGTCAAGAGAGTGAGGATTCAGTCCTTGGAGAAAAATTGGAATCTTTTTCCTCAAAGGTATTAATTTGATATGTAGACTGTCAGAATAAGATTACAGTTGTACTCCTGAGTACAGTGACATTACCCTACTACACATCAAGTTTCCCCTACTACTAGGAGGAAATGGGTCAGGTTTATTGCCTTTTATAACTTAAATTCATAACACAATGTAGACATGTATTAAAAATGGTGGCATAATTGAATAAGTTAATAAGTAATGAAAATCAGTGATTGAGTACAGGGTGTAATCACTGCCAAGTGGGCAGCCAAATTGGAAACTAGGAAACTGTAAAAGTACTCAAGCCAGGGAAATGCCTAAACCATTAGTCAAGCGTCAAAATCAGGAACAGAACAAGGGGAACCAACCAAAGTCATGGGAGTGAGGAATGCAGAGGACTCCCCTGGAAACACATTTTTTCTGACTCCCCTGGGTCAGAAAAAAATTTGGTTAATATTTCAGTGCCACTACTTATAAACCGCATGACCTTGGTTAGTTTACTTACTCTAAATTTAATTTCTATGCGATTAAGTCAATTTTCTCATCTGTGAAATGGTAATAAGAGGGGTGATGGAAGGATAACATGAAATGTCATCTTTTCCTCTTAATACAATGTATGATATATATGATGTTTGAAAGATATATTAATTTTATTCTTATTATTAATCTCATCTTTCAAATAGCAACTATGTGACAGGCACAATCATGAGTCCCTGAAACACACTTTTTTTTACTCCTCTGCTAGGAGTAACCATTTTCCTCTCTCAAGTTGTATGCAAAAGGATAACCACACACATACAGGGGGAATCCATAGGTGACCAATTAGTTTCAATTTGCCTGGGACTTTCCAATTTTACCCAGAACATCCCATGTTCCCAGAAAGCCCTCAGTCCTAGGCAAACCGGGATGTTTGGTCACCCTCGTAAAAGTCTCTATTATTCAACAAACATTCTTTAAGCAGTCACTTTGAGCCAAGCAGTCTGCTTAAATATTTCACCCAGCATCTGAGGGCAGTCATCTATGTACTTCCTATTCTCATTACCCCATGAGAAATGAGCATATTTTTCCTAAAAGACAAAGTAGAAAGTAAGATGGCCACTACTCCCATGGAGTTCCAAGGGTTACATGTGCAATTGTTGAATCACTTTAGGTGGTAACATCTTTGAACATATAAGAGAAGTAGGGAGTGTATATGTGCTGACAGCCAACAAGTCCAGTGTATTTTTAGTTTGTATGGCATAAAATGTATAATACTCTACCATTTTGACCTGTAAAAAGAGCCATTTAATTTATTTTATTTTTTTATTTCAGAATATTATGGGAGTACATGAATTGCTTTTGTACAGTTTGAGTCAAAGTTATAAGTGTGCCCATCACCAGATAGTGTGCATTGTACCCATTAGGTGTGATTTTACCCATCTCCTCCTCCCCCTCCCACCTGTTTGATTTCCATTGAGTTTTACTTCTGTATGTGCACATAAGTGTTGATCAATTAGTTCCAATTTAATAGTGAGTATGTGTGGTGTTTGCTTTTCCATTCTTGTGATACTTCACTTAGGAGATTTGTAAGCAAGAAGAACAAACCAGGAGGCATCAATTTACCAGACTTCAAGCTATACTGCAGGCCTATAGTAACCAAAACAGCATGGTACTGGCACAAAAACAGAGACATAGACCAATGTATCAGAACAGAGAACCCAAATATAAAATCATCCTCATATTGCCATCTGATCTTTGACAAAGCAGACAACAACATGCACTGGAGAAAAGAATCCCTATTCAATAAATGGTGCTGGGAAAATTGGATAGCCACATGCAGAAGATTGAAACAGGATCTGCACCTCTCACCATTTAATTTATTTCATATAGTAGAGTCTTCTTGCAGCAGCTTCCCAGTTCACAATAATCCCATCCTCTATGGCAGTAGCTTTCACATGGCAGCAGCCATGGTACAGTTTACATAGCCATCCCCTCACAGCCTTAGCTGAGGGACCAAGGGTAAGCACTTCATACAGTCTGATTCACCCAAATATACGACCAAGGGCAGGGAAAGACAGAGAGACTGAAAGTTATCCAAGTTAAGTCACATTAATGGCAGCTTTCCAAGTAGAAGATTCAAGCACTTCAGCTGTTCCACATTCTGGAGTCTCCTTGGTGTCTTTTCTTTTCAGATTGTTGATGCCCTTCTTTTATTCCAGGCAGACAATTGGTCATCCTTCCAAAATTTTCCTCCTTTTCTTCATCAACCCAGGGTCAGATTTTATCACTCAAAATAAAGTAACATAAACAGATGCAGATATTTGGTACTAAAACAGACTCCCTACTCTAATTCTCTGAACATAAGAATCCTTTATACTTACTCACTATTATATTGCCAGTGCTTCAAAGTCCTAGGAGTTTCATAAATAGTAAAAAGACAGGTAAATACATAAATGCAAGAGGACACAAAAGATACATGAACTAAATGCAAAGTTGTGCCTTTTTACTTTTTTTTATATTCACTTGGGAGAGGAAAGATGCATAGTTTTTAGTGGATTCTAAAATGGATCTCTGTCTCCCAAAATTTGGCAAGTACTCACATAGAGAGTAATTGGAAGGCCATGGGATCAAGTATCCCAAAATCATTTTCTAATAACCTCAGATACAGGAGATATCTATGAATCTAGTCCTAACTTGCTGTAGCACTGAAAGCTAGTAAAGAGCTTTGAGTAAATCCGAACATGGCACTAAGAACTCTGGCTTTTTGTAAAACCTTTTTTTTCACAATTATTTGTCCTTTGAAATGGCCATTGAAATGATCTGTCTTTTGGGATTATTTTAAAGGGCTAGTCTTGACAATCACCTATGAGAGAACCCAATAAAATGACTGTTTCACTGTCTCAATTTAAAACCAGCTGAGATAGAGTTAGAAATAAGGCCAAGGGAAATGAAAGCACTTTCTCTGCTACTGTTAAAAGCTGTGCAGATAGACGTGTTTAATTGTATAGAACAGTAAGTTTCCTAAAAGCCTGCCCAGAATTAGGCAGACCTGCCCAAACAATCACCAGCAGCTCTTCCCCCAGGGGAGGCCTTTACAACTAGACTTACCGCAGGGCCCCTGGCACACCAGACCACACGTTCTCTGGGATGAGAAGATGCCTAAAGGGAGGGAAAAAAGACAGACCGAACCAAAACTGCTCCCAGTTCCTTCCATAAGTCACCAACAATGAAGACAGGATGTGGAAACTGGGGACAGGACAGGAAGGTCACACTAATGAGTTTCCCTCCACCTGGAAACAAGAAGCATGAGAAAGGAAGGTCCTCATTAAAAGGCTGTTATTGCTGTGTTCCTATTCTTTGAGAAGCACAGAGGGATGGTGGAAAGAAGTTGTCTTAGTTCAGTTTCTCTTACTATAACTGAATATCGTAGACTAACTTATAAAGAAAATCAATTTATTTTTTAGAGTTCTAGAAGCTGAAAAGTCCAAGATTGAGGGACCAGCATCTGGTGAGGGCCTTGCTGCATCGTAACATGACAGCAGGCATCACATGATGACAGAGCAAGCGTGTGCATGTCAGCTCAGGTCTCTCCTCTTCTTATAAAGCCACCAGTTCCACCACAGTGGCCCCACCCTGATGACCTTATCCCTCTTAATTACCTCCCAAAGGCCCTACCCCTGATCAACAAATGAATTTTGGGATTAAATTTCCAACACATAAAATTTGTGGGACATATTCAAACTATAGCAAAGGGTGTAAATGCTTTAAAATAAAACAGATCTATAATCAAATTATAACTATGCCACTTAAATCTTTAATAAGTTACCTGACCTAAGTACAGCTTCCATATCTGTTGCAGCAATTCTGTCTACCTCCTTACAGAGATTTTGAGAACATAACATGGGATGATGTGTATAAGGTACCAAACATGATTCTTGGCATTGTATTCAAACAAAATCTTTGCAAAATAAAAATAAAACTATAGTATCAAAAAGGCTATAACAGAAGAGGGAGAAAAAGGGATGCTCAGTGCCCTAATCCAAGTTACTATTAATGATACCTAACATTTAACAAGAATTTATTATGTGCCTGGAAATATGTTGCAAAATGTGTATTTCTTATCTTATTTAACAGAAATAGTAACCACAGAGTGTAAGTATTGATATGTACCCTTTTTACAGAAATGTAAAGTGAGGACTTGAATAGCTACACAACTTAGTCAAGGTCAGTCAACTGACTGAGCAAGAAATTCAAACCCAGTTGGTCAGGGTTCACAGAGTGCACCCTTAACAACTAGGCATATTGTCTCTCCAGCAAATTAACAAAGAGAAGATGTATGAATGGGGAGGAAAACCCTCAGGAAGCAATTGGTCATCAGTTTTAGCTCAGGCACTGTGATAGTTAATTTGCCATGTCAACTTGGCTGGATTAAGGGATACCCAGATAGCTGGTAAACATTACTTCTTGGTGTGTCTGTGAGGGTATTTCTGGAAGAGATTAACATTTGAATCAGTTGACTGAGTGAAGAAGATCTGCCCTCTCCTCACCAATGTGGGTGAGCATGATCCAATCTATTGAGGGCCCATATAGAACAAAAAGGTAGAAGAAAGGTAAATTCACTCTCTTGTTTGGAACTGGAGCATTTGTCTTCTCCCGCCCTTGGACATCAGAACTACAGATTTTCAGGCCTTTGGACTCAAACTAAATTACGCCACCACCTGTCCTGGTTCTCCAACTCCCAAGTGGCATACTGTGGGACTTCTCAGCCTTCATAACCCTATGAGCCAATTCCCATGATATTAATAAATCCTCTCATGTACCTATGTATAACCTATTGGTCCTGTTTCTCTGGAGAACCCTGATTGGGAGACACTCAGGAACCCTCATCATCTCCACATTCTATCCGAAGACTGACCGTGTTTCTACGTGAAAGTTTCCTTTTCTCTTTGACCCTGACAAGGCTGCGCACGTGCAACAAGGTATTAAGCTTTGTACATTAAAAAAACTCCTCCAACAGCTCTATGAATAACAGTTCTGGTGAGTAGAAAGACTGCTTCAAAATGGAAAAGTTTAAAGGTGATGAGTTGCAAAGGTTTTTAAGTCTTGGCCAAGTGACAAGCGAGAGAAGGCTGATTATATCTGTGCATATTTAAAAGTCTAAAAAAGAAGAATGAGCGGAATACGTAAGACTAGTTCCTTTTTTTCTCTTTATTTTTCTATTTTTAAGTTGCATTTTGGAAGCTGAAATAAATCCAGGAAAGAGATCACAAAGGGACTAGAATTTGAAAATGCCTTCGAATAGGTAGGGCCAGACCCAGAGCTAAGATTTGGCAAGACTCCCATGGAGAAAAAGTATGATGATTAAAAGGCTGGGAAAATATCCCTAGGTTTCCTCTTAAGGATTTTGTCATGTTCAAACTGGATAAAGAAGGCTAAGTCTTAAGTCAATAGCAGGCTTATGTAAATAGTACATTGTTGGCAGATGAGAAAGGAGAATGGCTAAGACATCCTTAAAGTTATTCTGTTTCCACTGAGGGAGCAGCCCTAAGTGACGGGAAGTAAGATTGAGTATAATACCCAGTTTGAGTAAACTGCTATGAATTCATTACTAGGGGAATGGGGGAAATTTTAAGGCAAATGCTTCTCCTGGGTGTATGTGGAAAAAGGTGCATGAAAATCCCCTAGCAAACAGATCAACATAGACTTAAGGGTCTACCTAATATTTGACATCATATTATTTACTCAAGGATAATAATAATCTTCTGTTGGAATTCAATTTCTGCATAGTGAAGTGGGAAATATATAAAAGATCTCAATGCAGAAAGGGCGAAGCAATATTCTCAGCTCTACAATAGCAGTTGTTTTCTAAGGCTGCCATTATCAAACTGGTTGCTTGTCAGCTAATATGCAGTAAAATAAAAACTACACTTGGAATGAAGGGTTCTGAGGTTGAGAGGCAGTTTTGCTGCTGAATTCCTATGTGTAGCAGATTGTATTATTTGTTCAAAATATTCCTTGATCTCTACCTCATTTACCCATACAAGACCTCCGCGGGGCCCCTCCTGCAGGAGAAGAAAATTTTCCACCACCTAATGCCAAGTTGGCCCTGTGACTCACTTGGTCACTCAAATAAACACAATCTTTAGGAATCATCATTTATTTCCATCATTTCTCTTTCCTCTCTGCCACAAGAAAGACTCACAATCAAGGGCTCTTTCTTTAGACAGGGCCAAAGAATAAAGAAGACACATTGAGCACAGCCACAATCAACCTTCAGCCAATAAGTATTTTGAACAAGAAATAAACTTTGCTATTTCTGAATACTGAGGTTTTGTAACTTTAAACCTCTCAGTGTATCTGAACTTTGCCTATCCATGGCCCCTGAGGGGGAAAAAAGAAAAATCTATTTGTGGAGAGATGAGTTGTATGGAAAGCTAAACACTTACATTTTAACAATAAACAAACAACAAGTATGAGATAGGAATATAGGTAGAATGTTGCATCCTTTTATAACTTCCAAAATATTATCTTGAACACAATTTAAAGTTCTCTTGATCTCTCAATATCATCAATTATGAATATTGATTAATGAATTTTACTCTAATAAGAGTATGGAGTTTATGTCTACAATTGAATCCAAGCTCTACCACTTATTAGCCATATGACATTGAACAACTTACCTTATCTCTCTTTGTCTCAATTTCTGAATCTGTAAAATGGGCTAATATTTTGAGCTATGTAGTATTAAATTAATATACTAAAGTTCTTAGAGTAGTTACTGACACATAGGAAATGCTATCCAAGTGTTAGCTATTATTACTGTAATAATTACCCTTAGGTGTTGCTCTTGCATAGAAGGTAATTGTCTCTGTACTATGTGGTCCTAGTATTTATGCTTTTATAGCCAGAGTCATTCCTCTCTTATATTTTGTCACAGTTAATGTAGCAACTTCTAGCAGTTCCCTTTAAATGCAAACTTGAAGCCTCTAATATGGTGCCTCCTTATTCTAGAGGAATTTTTAAGCAACAATTAGGGAAGAAATCATTGGGGTTTTTTTTTGCAGGGTGGAGAATGAGGTCAAAATACTTTTTTAAAAATGGGTCAGTGGGTGAAAACTCAGATTTCTAAAAGACAATTCAGAAGCATTTTGAACAAAATACCTGTATTTTTACTCAAGATAACATTAAATAATAACTAGATATTAGATTTGACTGGTCCCTTAGCCCCCAGTTGGTGAGGTTTTTATTCTTAAACAATGTCAATGATTTAAGCAGAATTTTTATTTATTTTATTTATTTAAGCAGAGTTTGTTTTCCACAGTCAAGCACAATGTCCAACTTCTGGTCACTTCTAACTCTTGAGGTAACCATTTTCTCCTCATTGCTTTATTCACAAGATGCCCAACAGTGATGAATTCACTTACACTTACTACTTTCTCATATAGAATGCTGATATTTTGCCTTTTGATAGACTCTAACAGAGATATTACAAACTAAAAGCAAGCAAAACTTTTCAAGGTACAGTACAAGATATAGAGATATCCTATTATTTTAAAAAATCTCAAGTGAATGGAATGGACCTTCCTTTTGTTATAGTATGCATGTTTCAAGACGAGCTCCCAGGTGCATTTTTTCACAAAAGAGGGAAGAAAATGTACCTAGATAAATGTCCAAGAAGCAGAATTATCAAAATATCTTCTAGCATCCATTATGAATAAGAATAATAGAATATCATCAATGTAAATCAAGATGATTACATGATAATGCTAATTTTCTAAGCAAGACTAATTATATTAGTCAGAAAGGGGTAGGTTTTGATATCATAACCCCCAAATCTTGGTGGCTTAAAGCAACAAAAAATTTGTTTCTTGCTCACAAGCCATTGCAGGTTGGCAAAAATGGGATTTTACTCTGTGTCTCACTTAATCAAGACTTAGGCTTGGAGACAGTCTCACCAATTTGGAAGATCACCCGGTTTCATAGCACAGAAGGCGGCAATATAGAGAATCACATCCTAGCTGTTAAATTTGTCCAGAAGAGACACATGTATTTCGTTGACCTAAATAAGTGTCCTGGTCGTACCTAAACTGAAATGTGTGGAAGAACTAAAATCTGACCATATGCCCAGAGAAAAGGAACTAGAAATACTGGTGAACAGAACTAGAGTCCAACGTTCTGAAAGGGTATTACTCAATGGTTTGAGGTCAGCAATGCAACTCTTTTCTGAATAAAACTGAAGTGGTTTATGACAATGTTCCATTCAGGTTGTAGGTTGTTCTGTTGGCTTTCCATTTATTTACTCTTTATTTTTTTTAAATAATCATCTACTTGATTCATATTCTATATGAGGCATTAGAAATTTAAATACTAACTTTCCAGTCTCGATTTGCTCAATATTTTAGGTAAGCTAGGGGTTCCCTGTAAAAACAAAATATAGCCAACTCAGGCTGGGAAAACAGGTAATCTGGGCAGGCTTTCTGAGCAAGATAACAGAGTGAGCTTTTACAGCCTGAGTAGGTGTCACAAAAGGCACCTGGGTGGAGAAGTAACAGAAGCATCTATATTCCAGACCAGAAAAAAAAATGTATTCCAGATGATTGTGGTAGGCAGATTCTTGGGATGTATTAGTTTAAAATTCATACTTTTTGTCTCCATGAAACTTGAAAAAAATTTGAAAGTTTAAAAAGCTGTAATTGTTATTTTAGAGGTCAGAGATTTGGATTTGTTACAAACATGCAGAAGGAAGTGTAGAGATGGTAAGTTCATCAACTAAACTGCTTATCTGAAAGGACCTTGGATGGTATCTTACAGGAGGTTTTGATATGCACAGAGTTCTCACTAAAGAATGTGAAGCAAATCCATCTAGAGAACTCAGAGCTTGCCCTGAGGCCTTAAAAGAACTTTCTTCTCTTTTCAACACTTCCTGCTTCCCCTGGAACTGCTGTCAGAATGTTGAAAAAGGCAGACTGCACTTGCAGAAAAAAAGAAAATACAGATGGTGGAGAGCATAAGGAAGTCAATTTGATAGGGCTTTATTTAAATAATTATTATTTTATGTTGTAGTCTTCTGAACACTGGTCTGTTTCCTTTTTACCTGTAGGGCCATAGCTCTCTTTAAATAATAGGTGAGTACTCCAGAGTGCTAGGGAATACTGATGCACCTTTTCCCTACCTAGGACATACACATCTTGAGAGTGAGTGGAGAGTAGTCAAAATGATATGGCTTGTAGAGATACTTGAACCCAGGCACCAACAAAGAACATTATTTATCCTTGTAGAACTATTGTTTCCTCAACTGTACAATGCAATCAATAATCACAAAAGACATTTGTGATGATGAAATATAAGTAGATGATTTTGCATTGGTAACAATCTCCTCCATAACACTTGGACATTATCCTTTTCTGAACTCCTATAGAGGCAATAGCTTGTTCCACCCAATTTAACATGCTATTATATGCATTCGGTGGCATGCTCTCTAACAAAGAATTGTGTGGTGTTTTACAATGGATCACACCATGTATTATCTCTTTTCATGACCTTCACCTTTACCATTCTGTGAATGAGCTGTTGTCACCATCACCTCTGTTCACAGTTGCACGAATGTGCCAAGTTTAGACCGATGCTAAGTGATAGAGTTAGATTAATGAGAAAAACTGGAATTCAGCTCACATTCTGACACATGCTGGCTGTCTGATCTTAGAAAAGTCACTGGCTTCTGAGTTTCAGTTTTCTCATATGTAAAATGTGCATAGTTACGATTTAACCATTTCACACAGTTAATGAGAGGCTTAAACAATGCAGTATCAGATGTAAAGCAATTGTTCAATGTATCATGGTTATCGTCCCTGAAATTTTACATTTTTCTGTACAATCTGCTATAATGTCTGTTATCTTTTTAATGCTATTGTTTGTTTGATCCAACTTGATAGTCCAAGGAAAAAATGCCTGAGAAGTAAAAAGTGATAATAGGAAAAGTATTAATATATCTATATGTTTTTATATATATATATTTTTTAATATAGTTATATAAAATATTATATAAGTATACAAATAATAGCATTTATATTAGTATCATCATAATAATATTCATATTATATATTATAATCATTATAAAATATAGTCATGATACAGATTATATATAACAATATCAATTATGAATATATTATTCATATTGGATATAAACATTTTGATATATTAAGTATGTGATATGCACAATATGTTCCTATATTTTGTACATGTATGAGGGTATTATGGCAGAATTGAATGTGGACTGGGCATGGGATGTATATGCAGAAAAATAGTCATGACCACTGCACTAATATTGGAGTTGAATATTGCTGAAGGGAGAGGATAAAAACCACCTACTTCCACTCCTAGGTGCTTATCTACAAAAAATATACAACACCAACAGCAAATATTTATTTATAAACAAACTTCACCTGAGTGCAGACAGACTTCCTGGGACAAACAGGACCAATGTCCAGAGCCTTTCCTGACCAAAAGGCAGCTAATTTTGGTGATTGGTCCTGCTGGGGCCCCTAAGCCCAGGTTTCTGATAATGGTAACTGAGGGTGCTTGTGGTAGGCAGAGTAACAGCCCCCAAAGATGTCCATGTCCCAATACCTGAACCTATGAGTATGTTAATTTACATGGTAAAAGGGACTTTGAAGATGTGATTAAGAATCTTGAGATGAAAAGATTAACCTGAGTTATTTATAGGGGTCCAGTGCAATTACAGGGTCCTTATAAGTGAAAGAGGGAGGGGGAGAGTCAGACTCAGAGAAGGAGATATAACAACAGCAGCAGAAGTCAGGGTGATGGGGCCTCAAGTCAAGGAATGTGAGCAGCCCCTGGAAGTTGGAAAAGCCAAGGAATGGATTCTTCTCTAGAGTATCCAGAAGAAACACAGCTTTTCTAACACCTTCACTTTAACTCTGTGTGGCCTATTTCAGACTCATGATCTCCAGAATGGTAAGATATTGCATTTATGTATGTTGTTTCAAGCCATTGTTTGTGACAATTTGTTATTGCCACAATAGGAAAAATTTGTTATTGCCAGCAATAGGAAATTAGTGTAGTACTGTTTGAGGCCAGCACGAATGCCTCTTGGCCAGTCTTCTTGTCACAGGGGTTGTACTCATAATGTGCTTCCCTTATGCGTTGATCTAAACCAAAGTGTGTCAAACCTTTCATGGCCTTTTGTAACCTAGAAAACTATTATCCTTTGCTCCTGATATTTCACACATTTTGCATGTGTGCATTCCACTGCCTCTGATTTCACTGCTAGCTCACTGTCTTTGGGTCTTAAGCATAAATTTAAGGGTAAAATTGGCAAGAGACAATGTGCACACTACACTAAACTCCATGCTATACATATATTAGCCTTTCTTTTCCTATCCCACTTGTGACTATGTATATCTTGTCTACTACCATATTACCAATACTTACCACAGTGTCTGACTCATGGTGAAATTTAGTACATCTTTATTGACTGAGAGTCCAATCTTGGGCCAGCCTTATGCAGATATGCACCATCTTCCTTGAGCTCCCCCTAGCATGTGCTTCCTCCATGGCACACTCGCTACTTCCCCACGCTGCTCTTTCACAAGGCATTAGAATGTGGGCCCTCCATTCTCCAGCCCCAAGACATGCTCGGGGTGGTCAGGTTCTAGAATAAATGTTGTTGTGGGTTGAATTGTGTCCCTCAAAAAGATATGTCGAAGTTCCTAACCCCACGTACCTACAAATGTGACCTTACTTGGAAATAGGATTTTTGTAGATGTAATCAATTCAAGATGAGGTCATACTGGATTCAGGTGGGACCTAATCCAATGGCTGATGTCCTTATTAGAAGAGAAAAATTTGGACACAGACACAAACAAAAGGAATACAGCCATATGTAAGCAGAGGCAGAGTTTGGAATTATACTGCCACAAGGCAAGGAGTGCCAATGATTGTCAAGGGCCACTAGAAGCAAAGAAAAAGGTGTAGAACAATTTTTCCCTCAGAGCCTTCTGAAAAGACCAATCCTACTTGCTTTCAAACTTCTGACATGCTTTAATGTGAGAAAATAAATTTCTGTTGTTTTAGGCCACCCAATTTGCGGTAATTTGTTACCGCAGCCTTAGGAAACAAAAACACAGGGCTAGGCTAAAGCCAGCGTCTTTGCTACGTATGCGTAACTTCACATCCAATCACCCACATACATGCCATGTATTATTTCTATCCATGTGCACAAAGCCTTTCCACTTCTTTGTTGATTTGGGCAGACAAAGATGGATCTATTTTTGCCATGCCAACAGGAGGGGGACACTCTACACACTTTTCTGTCTGGCAGAGTCCCCACAGGGGTAACCTGCACTCATTGACATAATCTGGTGATAAAGTAAAAGTTAATGTGTCAGCACCACAGGGTTCCTGTTAACTACTGATTTGTTTTCTCATTTGTGTAAATAGAAACTGAACTCTCTGTGAAGCTAGGGGAAGAAACCCTCATCAGGGAGCTTTATAGGTTGCATAAATGTTTCCAACACCTGGGAATGCTACCTCTAAGTGGCTCATTTTCTTTTGTAAACAAAAAAGTCAAAAATTTTAGCACATGGTGTTCATCTGAATCCCTCAGGGAACTAAACATTGTGCATTAAAAAGAAAATCAGCTATCCCCAACTCAGGGGCCCAACTCATATTTTTGCCTTGAATGAGAACAGCAGGGTGTGCTGTAGTTATACAACCTGGGCAGTGAAAGTGTATTCTGGAGAAATTCTAAACTACCCCAAAGTCTCAAAACCAAGAAGTATCCATGGCAGTGCCCAGCCCTGTGAGGGAGAAGACTTTCCTCTTTGTAACAACCATCTGTCAGCCCAGGCACCATTTTCTTCCCATACTCTTCACTGTATTCAGAGAATACTGAGATTGTCAAAAAACCAAATTTCAATCTGGCAAGCAAAAACTGAAACCACATAAGGTACAGGTCTTTGGAAAATAGGGAAGATGATATTTCACCAAGTTGACATCACATTTCTTAGACTGTGGAGACTGTAGGAAAAACCTGGTATCCTATCTTTGTAGATCATTGATTCCAACTTCCAATCTCCTACAATCATGCACTCAAGATAATATTTGAGTGCTTTCCTTCACTGTGGGTAAAAGAGGCCAGGCATAGCTAAGATGCATGGAGTGCTATCTCTCTACTCAAGGCGATGATAGTCTAATGCCCAGTCTGTAATTTTACAAGGACTGCTTTGGCATTTAAGAAATACTGTCTTAGTCTGTTTGGGATGCTATAACAAGATACTACAAACTGGGTAGTTTATGCACAATAAAAATTTATTTCTTATAATTCTAGAAGCTGAGAAGTCCAACATTAAGGCACAAGCAGATTCAGTGTCTGATAATGGCCTGTTTCCTGGCAATTTTTTGCTATATCCTCACATGGTAGATGGGGTGAGGGAGCTCTCTATGGGCTCTTGTATAAGGGCATTAATGCCGATCAGGAGGATTCCACCCTTATGACCTAATCACCTTCCAAAGTCCCACCTCCTAATACCATCACCTTGTGGGGTAGGATTTAAATATACGAATTTTTTGAGGATACAACATTAAGACTATAGCAAAAAGTGAGGCACCAACAGCCAAAATATCTACATCTACATTCTACACCTGTGACACTACTTGCTAGCAGCACGATGAGGGCTAGTCCCTGAATCAAGGTACCTTTGAAGCATAGGTACCTTGATATCAAAATGGGGCAATGTAACCTTTTTTAAAATTATTGTTAAGAATATAAAACAATTGAAGCCATCTTGCAATTAAACTCACCTAATGAATCTAATCTACCTTTATTATAGCCTTTTAAGAGATAGTTCTTTAGTATTTTCTTGAGTGCTCTGATGTACTTGGATTTATTGCCAGACAGCTCTGAATGTTAGGCACGGTATCCCTTCTTTTATGTGATATAAGCCAGAGCTTGTCTCTCCATTGTGGACAGATAATATCTTTGTGCTACAAAATTTTAAAATTAGGCTGGCTACTTTACAGGCAACTCATAAAGGGGGGAAAAAGCTCTACTAATGAACAATGAATAATTTTCCGTATATTTCATAAGGGAGATGAGGAAAAAATTCTCATCACTAATTACAGAAAAAATACATTAAAAATTGCCTCTTAAATCCTTAAATATTTCTTGTTATCTCCTAAAGTCTCTCTTTAGACATATGGGTAAACTTTACCCTTCATATATTCAGCACCAACACTCTCTTTGTCTGTCTTGTTCTCATTCAAATGCATTCCTTTTCTTGTCTCCTGGTATTACCTAGAAGGAAAGAAGGAAAGGAGAGATTAAAAAAAGGAGAGAGAGAGAGAGAGAGAGAAAAAGACAATAAAGAAGAAAAAATGGGAAGGAAGGAAGAAAAGAAATAGGAAAACTCTCACTGAATGGATGTGGGGAGCACAGTTTGGGGGATGACCACGATTGTAGCTCTGACACGGGCAGTGCTTGGGCAATATATACAGCCAAAGTGTTGTACCCCCATAATATTCTGAAAGAATAATAATAATAATAAAAAAGAAACCCTCATACTCTATCACCCTTTACCCTCAACTCCTAACCTCAGTCCATGGAAACCACTAACTTATTTTCAATCTCTCTAGATTCACCAATTTTGGAACTTTTATATAAATAGACTCCTATAATATATAGTCTTACGAGATTGGCTTCCTTATTGTCAAATAATATTCCATTGTATGATTATGCCACATTGTATTTAACCATCATTATTGATAAACATTTGAGTTGTTTCCACTTTTTGATTATTATAAATAATGCTTCTATGAACATTCATATATAATTTTTTGTGTGAATATAGGTTTTTATTTCTATTGGGTATATATACCTAGAAATGGAATTGCTAGATCTGATGGCTACACTATATTTTGAGAAATTGCCAAACTGTTTTCTAAAACATCTGCACAATTTTACATTCCCACTAGCAGTGCATAAGAATTCCAATTTCACCACATCTTCATCAGCACTTGCCTGTCTTTTGACATCTGAGTCATTGGATATGTGTGTAGCTTCAAGACCATTATCACAGTTTGGGGATTAACATTTTTTGCCCCATGTTAAGCCAGGGACTAGTAAATAGCTTGCAGTTTCTTTCACCAATCACTCCTGACAGGGTAAAGCTTACATGCACACAGTCTTCCAGACTCCCGGGGGTAAGTATGATTTTGGTTTTATACTTGGGTCCCTGTGAGTATAGTCGCTGGGCCAGAGTTGCTTATTGTCCACCTGGTATTTGGTCAGGTGTTTAAGCCTCTTGTGCCATTGAGGCTTTTGCCCTTTGTGGTTGGGCATCTGTGTGTGTGGTTTGGGGATGCTCTCAAGATTGCCCCACATCTTGCAATGATTCCTCCTGAGTCAGTGCAGCCTAACACATGTGCACAGACTTTCTGACCCCCTGTGTTGACTCTAAACCAAGGAGGGCCCTTCTTAGCTGTCTCTTTCCTTACTTCTCTCTATTAAACTTCTGGCTGATCCGCTGTTTTGCTCAGATCGTGAAGCTAATAGCCTCCACTTAATTGTTCTCCACCAAGCCCTTCATTGTTTTATATAATGTCCTTAGGCATAGAGTTCTCCAAGCTGTGTTCTAAGTAAACTTAGTCCCCTAAGGCAGAGCTGTGAAGCTCTGCAAGAGTTTTAGCCAACTGCTAAGTTAGGCAGCAGAGTCCACACAAGACTGTTCTCACTCTGACACCAATTGCAAGTTCTGATGGCTCCTCAAACCACCTTAAGGTTGTGGAGTTCACTAGAAAGACTCACAGAATTTTCTGAAAGCCATTATATTCACAGTTACAGTTTATTACAGGAAAAGAATACAGATTACAATCAGCTAAGGGATGAGTCACATAGGACAGAGTCCAGGAAAAGTACCAAGTGCAAACCATCCATTTTTCTCTCCCCATGAAGTCACAGACACATTACTTTCCTGGCATCAGGAAATTACCTACTATTATATGACAATACACATTGAAGTCTGAATAAAAACTGCAGAAATACAGACTTTATCAGTTCTATTTTCATTTTCTGGCTAGTTCTTTAAGAGTAATTTGAAGGTCAGCATGTCTGAGACCTTCATTTTACAGGTAGGAAAATTGAAGCCACAATAATTGTTATAACTTGTTTGTGGTTACCCAAGCATAATGGCAAGTTGAGACTAAGGTCCAATTCCCTTGGGTCAGGTTGCTATGAACACTAAAGCATAAGTGGCCAGTCTGGAGTATTTTATATATTTTAGAGGAAATGCATTTGTGGGGTAAAATAATATATTTTTGGCACTCTTGGGACTTTCTTTAAGATTACTTCATCTATTCCTACACTGCTATTGTACTCATGCAATATCCATGTTCATGTTTTCAGTTTTTATGTCCACATCTCTTATCTTTTCAAACTTTACCCAGTGAAAACCCCATTTCATATGTGAAAATTCTGACACAAATAAAAGATACTGATTTTCCCATTATCATCCATCTTGTTACACAGTTTAGATCAGAAGCCACAATTCCTTACTTTCAGTTGAAGCCTTTTTCCAGTATGCTTCCCTTTTGTGATCATCATTCCCACCAAAATCAAGGGGGCTTGACAGCCCTCGTTTGTTAGGCATCAGGATGTGAAATCACAGCCCCTGTAGCTAATTATCCCTCTCTTAGGTCTTCAGTTTGGTGCAGTGTCAGAGGCCCCTCTCACCTTTCATTTTCTTATGTATTAAATATGGCCATGTGGTGATAACTCAACCTTCATTTGTCTTAGAAAGTCACGCCTTCATTTTTTCCCTGATTGATATTCAAGAGTCATGTAAGTTTGGAATTTTTTTGATCTGTGGATTCTGGAAGTGAGAGAAAAATTAAATATGATTTCTGATGCTAAACTGCCCAAAAAAGCCCAGAAACTCTTATGTTCATAAGCAGGTACACAAAATCAGAAGATGCCAAGACCTCACAAGAAAGATACCTCTGAGAGCAAACCTGTCTGGACTAGCTAGGGACAAAGGCTGAAATAATAGGCTGACCCCTTGCCCAACACTCCACCAGTGATCATGGGATAAAAAGTGGCTCAAATTAAGAAAACATTAGACAATTTTGCAGAGGAAGATGGGATATTTTGTTTTGTTTTGCTCGTGACTTATTTGCATGTTGTTTAAATGAACATGTTGTAGGTAGATTGACTACGCATACTGTCTTGCTTATATGAGATGGCAGATATAACATTAATATAATTTCTTACGTATGGGAACTAGACCATAAAGTTCCCCTCTTTATGTTACTATGTTTCCTCAAAGACCACAGCTACTAAATGGATTTAATACTTACATTGTCCCTGTGCCAATCTGACACCATCAAGTGAGAGAAGTTTCATGTGGACAGGAGCAGATGTACTGCAAAGCTGACAAAAATTAGCTTCAGGGCTTTTTACTTGCATGGGTTTCTTAGAACACTCTGGAAGGAACCCTGTATATGGGTTCACATTGATTATATGATTCTGGGATTTTTTAAAAAATAAATACTTTTAATTGCATTGGGTAAAAACAAGTGTATCTTTGTTGGCTTTGCTTCTGTCATACTTTTCATCATATTGGATGAGTTCAGGTAAACTTGGGCATTTTGGGACTCCATATAAAGAAAAAATCTTGTTGGGAATTCATATATTTTTTAATTAGTTATATCTATTTATGTCACTGTCAACCAATTCTATGCTATGGTACCTGTTAAGAAATGACTTTTAGGAATGCCCCTATTACTCTAGTGCCAATCACTCAAACATGTAACATGATAATTCAGGGCCAGAGGTTCATATGATAAATGTGTCCTACAGTACCCAGAACCAGTACAGTGTAAGAGTAATGAATTACATTTACAGAATCAGAATCTAGTCTGTGAAAAATTCTTCCAATCATCAGATAAACACATGGGTACGCAGATGATTTTGTTTTCATTGTTGCTTAGTCAAAACAGATTTGCTACTGCCATAAATATATTAAATAATTCAGCATATGTAATTAAAAATACACTATGAATTTTTAACATCGTTTTGTGGGAATAATATACCATAGAATTTATCAGAATTCTTGTGTTGAATCTATAGTGGTACTGCAAATTATGAGCATGTCTGCAACAGCTCATGGATGAGAGAAACTCGATGAGGGTGTTGCCAAATTTTACAATAATCCTAAATATATATACAGTAATATCTCTAATATGCTGTTAGGCTGAAATCTTTCTAAATTATCATTCATAGAGATGCTGAATGTTGAACAACCATGGTAGAAAAAAAAGACAATTTTTTTTTATTCCCTCCATGGAAGTTATATTACCAAATTTTTGTCATGTAAAATGGTGATGACTATGGAGCCAAAAATATAGAAAAGAAAGCATTATAAGAGATATGTCAGGAAATTAATACATAAAAACAATATGTTATTGTTTTAGTCCATTCAAGCTGCTATAACAAAATACCACAAACTGTGCAGCTTGTAAACAACCTTTATTTCTCACAGTTTGGCGGCAAGGAAGTACAAAATCAAGGTGCTGGAAGATTTGTTGTCTGCTGATGCTGCCTCATTCTTAGACTGTGCCTTCTCCCTGTGATCTCGCATGGTGAAAAGACAAGGCAGCTTTTGGGGTTTTTTTTTTGTAAGGGCACCAATATCATCCATGATGGCCCCTTCTTCATGACTTAATCACCTCCCAAAAGGCCCCACTTTTTTTACTATCATATTGAGGATTAGGTTTCAACATATGGATTTGGCGGGGACACAAACATTCAGACCATAGCAGTTATTTTCCTAAACTTTGTGATATTAGCAGTATTTGTCAGCTTGTTTAAATGTAACATTTATCTTTTTTCTTTTTAAAATTAAATACTTATCTTTGTCTCTAATTTTGAATTCATAATTTTTATATTTATTTTTAAAGTATCTTTGCAATCTTTGTAAACCCCACACTCTTCAAACCCCAGATCTGCCCCTGCATATGAAATAAGAACATCATATGTGATCCTTACCCTTCTATAGCGCTGACAGCTAAGCAAAACCAGGATCACAAAAGGATTGTGGGTAGCTTAAAGTAGAACTTGGGAAGTTTTCCCATATATTATAATTACCCAGAGGGCTTATTGAAACATAGAATACTGGGTTCCATCTCCAAATATTCTCCTTCAGTAGGTTTTGGATGAGGCTGAGAATTTGCATTTCTGTTAAGTTTCAAGGAGAGGCTGATGATCCTGAGACACACCTGGAGTAACAGTGGTCTACACTCCTGAGGAAAAGAAGTCATTAATGAGTAGTTAGGAATGTAGGTGGGAACTGAGGGGTAAAACTTCTACTATGTTGATGGCAGGGGTACTTGCTGGCTCATTAATAATAAAATAGTGTGATAAAATCAAACAATAAAAAAACAAAAGCAAGAGTTATGTTAACTGACACCAAAGCTCCTCTTAGCAAAAGAATTAGGAAGCTAAGATGTAGAAAGGGAAACACACAAAAAGGGAGTCAAATTGAGCTGCATAAAACTATTACGGTAATTTTTTAATAAAGGGCAAGAGGGAAAATAGAAAAAGGGAAGAGGTCAGATTGGAGACAGAGGTCTAGGAAGCTGAGCCTATGGAGAAGGGTGGCCCATGACATATTTCTGATGGGGGAAGAATAGGGAATTTTCATGGGTAAGCATGTCTAATATTCCATTTTAATTTATTTGTGTTGCTGCATTATGAATGTCCTCTGTTGCCTTAAGAATTCAGTAGAAGTCTATTGCATATGTACAGCCAACTTTGCAACATAGGGAGCAAAAGGACAGGGAAGCAAACAAATAAAAACAAAATAAAGTAATGAGTCCTAAAACTTTCAGGTGGATCAAAGAGCCATGACCCATAGTTAATACAACTAAATAATTTATTGTGCAAACAAGTGCACTTTAGAAAAGGGCAAAACATTCTAAACTAAAGCTGTTCTAGATGCCCTGGGGTGTATGGTTGCCATAACCACAGTGCAGTTGGACGCCACAGAACAGAGCATTGGTTACCATACAGCATGCAGTTTATGTAAGCAGATTTGAAGCACATATCTCAGGATCAGATGGGGCACAAATCCCATGTTTCCAAACTACACCAGAGAAAAGTGACTGTGTTAGTTTGCTGGCTTAAACAACAGAAATTTACCTTGTCACAGTTCTGGATGCTGGAAGTCCAAGATCAAGGTGTTGGCAGGGCTGGTTCTTTCCGAGGCCTCTCTCCTTGACCTGTGCATGGCTGTCTTCTCACAGTGTTCTCACATGGTCTTACCTCTGTGTGTATCTATGTCCAAATCTGTTCATGTAAGGACACAAGTCATGTTAGATAAAGGCTCACAATAATGAACTCATGTTTTGGACTGAATATTTGTGTCTCCTCAAAATTCTTATGTTTAAATCCTAACCCTTGATGTGATGATATTAGGAGGTCAGGCCCTTGGAAGGTCACTGTGTAATGAAGGTGGAGCTCTCACGAGAGGGATCAAAGCCCTCATAACAAGAGCTGTGAGAGCTTGCTTTCTGTCTCTTTGCTTTCTGCCGTATGGTAATACACGGAGAAGAAGGCCTAGCAAACTAGAAAGGCATCCTCACCAGATACCAGAGGGCGGGCACTTTGATCTCAGACTTCCCAACCTCCAGAACAGTGAAAAAAAATTTCTGCTGTTTAAACAACCCAGCACATAATATTTCTGTTACAGCAGCCTGGGCTGACTGTGTCACATCATTTTAAATTCATTACTTCTTCTAAGACCCTGTCTCCAAATAAAGTCACATTCTGAGGTACTGGGGATTAGGACTTCAGCACATGAATTTTGGGAGGACACAATTCAGACCTTAATAGTCACTTTTGAAGAAAGGAGACTGACTCTTTGATTAAAAAAAAAATCGTAAATGTAGTAATAGTATTCGTTCATTCAGGAAATATTTATTGAGCAAAATATAATTATAGAAACTAAGCAGTGAACAAAACAGATAAGAGTCAGTTCTGATAAGCTTTTGCAAGAAGACAAATAATAAATAAGTAAATAAGAGGCATAGGGGATGTTTATACGTTCCATGGAGTGAAGTCCAGTAGGGAAGGGAGTGGCAAGTGCTGAAGGGGAGCTTGGTCTGCTCTGCCATATTAAACGTGATGTCCAGGGAAGGTCTCTCTGAACAGCAACATTTAGGCAAAGACTTGCTTAGGGGTTGAGTATCAAATGATTATAAAAATAATACTGTTTTTATTATAACTGTAACACCATGTTGTTAGACAGTTGACCCTTGAACAATATGAGAGTCAAGGGTGCTAACCCCTTGAGCAGTCAAAACTCCACGTATAACTTTTGACTCCTCTAAAACTTAACTACTAATAACCTACTGTTGACTGGAAGCCTTACTGATGACATAAACAGTAGACTGACTCGTATTTTGTGTGTTATATGTGTTATACACTGTATTCTTACAATACAGTAAGCTAGAGAAAAGGAAAAGTTATTAAGAAAACCATAAGGAAGAGAAAAATATATTTACTGTTCACTAAGTAGAAGTGGGTCATCATAAAGGTCTTCATCTTTGTCATCTTCATATTGAGGAGGCTGAGGAGGCTGAGGAGGAGGGGGAGGAGGAGGGGTTGGTCTTGCTGTCTCAGGGGTGACAGAGGTGCAAAAGGTGGAGGAGGTGTAAGGGGAGGTAGGAAACACAGGCACACTCAGTGTAATTTTTAGTGAAAAAAATTCCATATATAATTGGGTCTGTGCAGTTCAAACCCATGTTGTTCAAGGGTCAACTGTGTATATGTATGTATGTGTGTTTGTAAATATATATGAGATGGTGATAACACTAACAGTATATATATGCACATATATGTGTCATTTTACAAGGTTTCAGTGCTTATTTGTGTAGTAGGTACACTTTTAAGAACTTTGCATTCATTACATCATCTTTAGTTATCTCAAGAGCCTGATAAGGTAGACATTTTCACTATCACCCTTTGATAGATGATGAAATTGAAGCTCAGAGAGGTTGAGTAATTTTTTCAAGATTACACAGCATAAACAAGGCAGTTTTTGATCCCGGCTCTTTCTGGCTCCAAAGCTAACAGTCTTTTCATTGTTCTATAATGGGCCCTTAATATGTCTCAGTCTCCACACTTTTTTTGATACCAGCTGACAGAACCACCCTGACACCACATGTGAGGTCTCACTGAACCTCAATGCTGCTTTACAACTATAACCTTGAGTAAATTATTTTATTCAAGGCTCAATTTCTTCATCTGTGAAATGGGGTTAGAAGTACTCACCTCAGAGTTTTATGGTAAGTATTAAGAGCTAATCTTTGCTAGCCATTGAGAGCGTACTGTCTGGCACATAGCAGGTGCTCAGTAATGAGAGTTGCTATCAACATCACCATCATCATCACTTACCATTGCCATAAAGGCTCTAGATAACCTCTCATTTAAACAAAATAACCCCATCTGTGAGATGGAAGTGTTAGAGTAAGTGATCTCCAAAATCCTTCCTACTTCTAATATTTTATGAGTCTATTTAAAATGCTCATTTGGGGAAAAGAATGTTATTGAAATGCAAGAAGTGTAGACTTGGTTCTAAATAGGACATAGACATGTCAAGGGGCATTTGACATATTTCTCAGACAAGGGTGAAGGTGCAAAGAAATTATCTGCAGTGAGCCTTTATGTCAATGGACATTAAAGAACCTGATGATTTGTGCTCTCTTGCCTGCCCTACTTATCGTCAAAATTGAGAGTTTTACATTGCCAGCAGGAACATTCATTCACAAATCAAGCTAGACATGACACAGAGTACATTCAAAATGGGACCTCCTTAGCCCATGGCAACCACAGACCACTGCGGATATCTCTATAGAATGTTTTCAGCCATGAAGGGTAAAATGGGAAAGTTTCAAACTTTCTCTCTCTAGGTCCTGTTTTGAATCTAATTTTATTCAATTCAATGTTATTTTTTCTGAAGAAGAATAAAATCTGAGTGTTAGGCAAAAAAATAAAAGATGAAAAAGAGAAAACAAAGATATTATCTAGCCCTAGATTTTATCTTATAGAGGAAGACCCAAAGCATTGTTGCATAGTTCTGCCTGAATGCTACCAAGGGTTGATGAATGTCTTAAATAAACCCATTTATTTTTTCCTAATTACTAGACCCTTCTTGAACTTCTAGTTAATATAAGAGAATGTGATGAACCCTCACCACAACACCCAAAGGAAAACAAAGATTCAAAGCAGTTCCACAAGATAAAAGACCAGAGACCACAAGAAACAGGGGCTGGAGACAACCAGGAAAACATAACGGATTGCTGATACCACTGTCCAGGAGTGTGGGCAATAACAGGTTGCTTGCCTTGGTGGTGGGGAAGTGAAGCAACAGTCCCATAATCAGAAAACTGTTGAAGGTGTATTGACTCAGTAGTTAAATATATTGCATTTCTGTGTGTGGTAAATCATCTTTAAAGATAATTGCCAACAATTCCTGGTCACCATGCTTTCATGATGTAAACAAACTTGGGTAGACTGCAGAAGGCTCCACTAGACCACCTAGAGGAGAACCAAAGCATTCCCACTGATAGGCAGACCCAGTGTCAAAGATGTAGTGGGGTCTCCTGGGTTGTTCCAGCCAAGAAGGCTCTGGTGCAACCTGGCTGAATGCAAATGAATATCATTAGCCTACACCACACGGGCAGAAACAAGCCTAGGCAGGGCCAAATTACAGAATAAGAAGTAAATAAATGGTTGTGGTTTAAGCTACTAAGTACTGAGGTAGTTTAAGGACCAATAGTTATTTGCAATGCTGTGAAATAAAGCTAAACACACCAATAAGAGATCTAGTTCTCAGCTTAGGAAATCAACGGAAAGGTTAGAAACAATCACAAAATCTCTGCATGGAGAGATGAGCATGAAGTTAAACAAATTACTAAGGAATCCCTTCCCTCAAGCTGAGGTAAAATTTCTAAATTTATGAGGGACACAAATACCAACAACCAAAGGCAATGAAACAATTACTTCTGAGGCAATGGAAATAATAGCATAATCTTCAAAGGAGTTAAAAGCAGTTATATTCCAGAGCCTCAATGAGATAAACAAATTATCCAAAATGTAATGGAAAAAGTTAGAATCAAAGGAAGGTGAATATAAACCAAATCTTAGTAGGCCAAGAATGTATTAGAAATTTTTAAAACCATTGCCTTAAAAAGTCATCAGACAGTTCTGGGACACTTCTCTACTCTAAGAGGCATAGTAAGTTATAAGGCATTACAGAGAAATTCACCAATAAAGTAACATACAGAAATAAATAGGTAAAAAATGATAAAGGGAAGGTAATTAGTATAAATAAGTAGATTGAGAAGTTCTAATAAAAGATTATGGCAGGCACTGTAATATGCTGTCTACATTTTCCTTCAATAAAAAATTTGCTGCTCCAGCTCCTGTGAATACTGTTGGCAAACAATCTATAGATGTTAGCTTCTTAAGTGATCCCCTCACCTAGAGATAACTGCTTTCTCCGAAGTTAATACTCTACTAGAATGGTTCTCATCCAACAAATAATTATGTGAGAGTATAAAGGCATGACCAGTTTGGCCTACCTCAGGATAACACAAGATAATTTCTTCATTTTCCCACTCCTATTTCTTTTATTTCCCTTCTATAGGTATTAATTCCAAAGACATTGCTTATAGAATATCCTGAAGCTAAATTTCAACTCAGAGTCTGCTCCCTGAGAAGCCTAACTGGAGCCATTTTGTTCCATTAGCAATTCATGAAAGCAGATGCTAAGATGTGGTTTTAGAGCTGGATCCCTCACCATCAGGCTGCCAATGAGAAACATATACCTAGGTTGGTAGTTTAATTGTTATAGCTAATATGCCAATGAATAAGATAAAATAAAATCACAAAAATAAACTAAAACAAGACAAAAAAGGAAAAATGGAACAAATAAAAAATGAGACAAATAGAAAACAAATAGCAAAATGATAGACAACCTAACTATATCAATTATCACATTAAATATAAATGTACTAAATTCCTCAACTAAAAGGCAGAGATTGTAAGATTGAACTTTTAAAAAGCAAGACCCAACTGTATTGGTTCCTTATTGTAACCCTATACATAATTTTGAGCTTTGAGCTGTAGCGCGGACAAATTACTTGGAAATTTTTGATACTTTTGGGTTTGCTTTCATCATGCTAGATGAGTCTCAGACAGTGCTCAAACTAAGGCTAATGTTTCCCACTACCAAGATAAGACTTTCCTGAGTACTCTACCAATTCCACATGAATTATAAATTTTTCCAGTCTAATTAATGAGAATAGGCAATGTTCCTGGTCTAGTATGAGTGTCAGGCACTGTCCTTTGTTCAGCCTTGGGTAGTTTCATCATACACTGCAGATTCTCTTGCCTGATTTCTAGTGTTTTGAAAACCACTGCTTCTTCATATTTGTTTCTTCAGGCTGGAATTGCCATCTGGTCCCTGTTAGTCCTTTGGTTAGAAGTAGAAGTGTGATATAATATTAAGTGAACAAAAGCAGGGTTCAAACATTCATAAACCATGTGATTAAGATCACATGAAAAAATACATGCAAATTTTGGCAGGTTATATGGCAAAGAGTGACAGGGCAACTGTTAAAATTCAATGTTCTCTTAAAATTTATATCACTGAACAAGCTCCATTTTTAAAATAAGAAAATAAAATGCATTTCAAAAATTTTCGGTATTATGTGCAATGTCAGTGAAAATAGCAAATTTCAAAACGTCATATAAACATGATTCCCAAACTTTTTGTAGGAGTTACTTGTGCCACCACAGCAAACCTGCAGTGCTACAGGATATTTTACCTCTTTGAGAGAAATACAGTAATATTCAACATCTCTTGGATACTACATAAACCACTAGCTCAAGTTGGTTCACATTTTCAACAATAGGCCACGATACATTCTTTTTGATGATGTTGTATCTTTGTAAATCTGGGTTTTTAACAGTGGCTATGATTAAAAACAAGTGCTGTGTAACAGACGTAAAACAGGGATTTAGGATGGTGGCGTCCAATCTGATTTCACGTATTAAATAGCTATGCAGTGTTCAAAAGGCACACACATCTGTATTAGTGAATCATAATTATTTAAAAATCAAATTAATATGTATTTCTATTTCTATTTATTATTTTGTCAAATGGCTATATGCTTTGCAGATGCTTGTTAACTTGGTTAGATATAACTACTTAATAAATGGAAATTTTAGATATTTCTTCTATCCTAGAGGTGCCTTGAGGAGCATTACTGTGACATCAAGTGTTCTATGAACCGAGAACACTGAGAATCCTCTACCACAGCACAAGATCACATACACACATGCTCAGACACACGCACACACACACACAACCAAAGGAAACACCACACATATTAAATATTAGCAGTGATATACTTACACAACCAGAAACATCATCTGTTGTCACGGTTTGATTAATCCTATATTGCATGGCACCAGTGAGGATTAGATATTGTAACATGGTCAAGACAAATAGAAATGGGACAATAGACATGCTCTTAGTGGCAGAACGGGCGACAGAAAAAGAAAAGGCAATGCTTCCACAAGAAGACTGTATAAAAGAACTGTTTGGGGCAGGTGTAGAGAGTCAGAGTTACATGAAGACTGGCAATAGACTTGAGACAGAGATCCATATATAAAAAAGAATACTCATGACCGTAAGATGAGCTCAAATCATAAGTGGTGGACTCACAGGCAGCACTATAGATCCAGGAATGCACAGGGAAGGTTGCCATACCAGCTGCTGAGGACCTGGGGTTCTGGGAAGTCGTTCAGGGCAGTACTAGGGGATAGATGCTGGGAGCAGCAATGTGGGAACAGGACAAGCAAGCTGTGGCTGGAGCCAAAACACAGATAGTCTAACTTAGTCCATGGCTAAGCCCTAGTTTCTAGTTCTAAGTCCAGAGCAAGATTGATGTTGAACGTCTAGGCCTGAGTCATATCCATTTAGTAATCCTCCTAATCAGAGGGAGGGTGCTGAGCCAGATGTGGTTATGAGATCCCACCTCCAAAGGTAAATTATTTAGCAGGGAATAAGGACTGAATTTGGTCGACTGCATCTGATTTCAAGTCTCTATCCTGCCATGTGTGAGCTATGGAACCTTGAGCAATTCAAACTCTTGAGCCTCAGTCTCCTCTTTTGTAAAAGGAGAACAACAATTTCCACCCCACAGGGCAATAATGAGACTCAAAGGACATTTTATTTTTACTTAGGATTTGACCCTACTGAATCAATCCAGAGAGTATTTTGGTTTGCTTGATTTATAAAATGGTCATTATTTATTTCAATAACACCTGTGAAATATTGTTGAAACTTTTCTGAGTTTCAAACCTCCATTACCAAGACTTCCTCACTCATTGAGATCACCCGCATCCTTAAAGACCTACTGGAATCCTTCCTTCATGCGCGTGATCAGAATTAATTGCTACTGCCACAGTGTTTATGTGTATTTTTCTTGGACATCCTTCCATCCTTCCTATTTCTCCTTTTTTTCCCCTTTATCCAACACATATTGAACATACAAATTAATGATAAATGGTCTCTGTTCTCTAGGACAAGGGTTGAAAAAATTTTCTATTAGGGGTCAAATGTTAGATATTTTAGGCTTTGTGGACCACATGGTCTCTGTTGCATCTTCTTCTTTACATTTCACAACCCTTTAAAAAGGTTAAATAAATTTAAAAAAACATGCTCAGTTCATGGATTGAAAAAAAATTAGACTGTAGGGCAGATTTCAAGCATGGGCCATAGTTTTCCAACCCCTGTAGTAGAAGGTCACAGTTTTGTGAAAGAAACAGAAGAACAAGCAGCAACAATGATGAGAAATCAAAATACAGGGTGATACATACCACATATGAAATTTTAGCAGAATCAAGAAGAAAATAGCTAACACGTGGCACCTATTAAGTGTCATGCTCTTCTGAGCACCTTAGACATATGACCACACGTAAACTTACAGCAAACCCTATGAAATAGGTAATATTATTAACTCTATTTTACAGATGAAGACACTGAGGCACAGAGAGACTATGTAACTTGACAAAGGTCACACAGCTAACGAAAGGAAGACATTGAATTTTAATTTAGGGAACTTGTATTTAGTGTTGCCCTAGTTGTCTTTACCTATTGAACTCTAAACTACTTTGTTCCTCATCTCCTTGTCACAAAAATAGTCTATTGTGCTGCCAGTAGTGACTGGTCCCAGTGAATTCTTACTGTAATTCATTTTTTGGTGTCAGCCCAGGGAATGTTTGCAGAGGTACTTCCTGAGATTCCTTAAATCTAGGGCACATCTTTGTTTAGTCAGTAATGGTTCTCTGAAGTGATGTGGTCTGGAAAAGAGAAGAAAGAAAGGTATTGGCAAAGAGTTTAAACCTTCTGTAGATCTTAAAAAATAAAAGCCAAAGCCCCCTCTTATACCTAATATATTGAAAAAGAATTCTAGCTTGTCATTAATGGCCAGAAACAGGGGTGCTAGTTTTTTTGGGGGGGTGGGGGGCCGGGATATCCAATAACTGCATGGCTAAGTCCTCATTGAAATGTTGGGATGCTCTGACTCTGGCAGAAGTAGTTTTAGGGGCTGGGGATCCTCAACCAAAGACTCAAATTCTCTACCTACTTTCTACTCTTCTTCCCATGTAATCCCGCATTTTCTCTTTCTGTATTGCATTTGTATTTGTGCTTATGTAGCATAAACGTAACCTAAAATAGAAAGGAACCTAAAGTAAAAATGATTACAATTATAATGATAAACCTAAACCTTTCGAATTTATAAAGGACTTAAATGCATAATCTTGTTTAATATTTACTTTTAATTCAGGAGTAACCATAAAGATTACAGAACTTGAATGAATTGTGCAAGATCACACAGCTGGTAAGCATAAGAGCCAAAAATCAAATCCCAGCTCTGGACAGTGAAGCCACTTCATTCTCTACATCTTGTATTCACACTTGTGTGGTACTATTGAGTAAAGGGTGTGCCCTCATTATTTGAATGTCCACCAGGCTTGGCAGCAAGTTCAAATGTACCACTTAGAAGAATATAATGTTGGGCAAGTTACTTTATCTCCCTAAACCTCAGTTTTCTCATCTGTAATGTGAGGATTATTTAAAGATATATAATTACATGATTTTGTATATATGTATATGCATACAGCACATGAAATTCACTTAAAGCCCATCTTCTTTTAAGAAATGTGACTAATTATGCATTGTAGATGAACAAAATGAGCTAAGAGAATCTTATCTTCTTATATCAAAGTTCTTGCTCTGTCCACTAGATGGTGCTGCCTGTACAATCCACAGAGGATCTATTAATAAAACAAGGGACAGGATCTACTATGCTTAGTGGTGTCTGGGGCGTTTCCTCAGGGGCATTGTTCAAATTGATATTGCCTCACAATTTGTGGCCTTGAGACATGTGTACCTTAATCTCTCTTTTTCTGCCTTCATAGCATCCTTAAATGGATGATGAAACATTTGCGAATGCGTTGAGAAAATTACTTTGTACATTTTTCGAGGTTTTACTGTCCATTCCTGGCACTTTTTGGAAAGGTCTCAGGAATTAGCCAACGCTAGAAATTTCCCTTTATATTTGAGATTGCACCTGCCCCTCAAAGCTGGTGTGTTACTTCCTACTGTGCTGAAACGCTCGGGAGGCAAGTGGTGAGTTCTGTAATCAGCGATGACGTTTTTCCTGATATTAAGGATGATTAGGTCTATACCCCCACTCTTCACAATTGCTTTTTGCCATAATGAATGCTAAATCTGTCTTTTCCCAGAGGCTCAGGGCTTTTTCAAACTGCTTTACAGTCAATCATGTCTACCAAGAAGCAGTCAACTCAAGCTCAAGCAATCTTTATTTACTACCTCTATTATTCCAGTCCTAGGTATTTCCACATTTAATTTTTTTTTATTTATTTTTTTAATTTCAGAATATCATGGGGGTACAACACTTTGGCCATACACATTGCCCCTGTTCTGCCCATGTCAGAGCCACAATCGTGGTCATCCCCCAAACTTTGCTCTCTGCATCCATTCAGTGAAAGTTTTTCCCATCCCTTCCACATTTAATTTTTATTAATAGTTTAACTTTAAAGCCAAAACTTTGAAAAAACAAAAATAAGAGTAGATAATTTACTTGTACATAGTCATGGAATCAGTGAGGAAAATAGCTGGCAATCCTTCCCCCATGGAAATTTCAGCAAAATACATCCTATATAACATAAAGAGATAAACTTGATATATGATAGGGGCACGTTGCCAAGGCAAATATGGGCAAAATTCTGGGATAAGCTATACATCATTTGTGACAAGAACAAATTTTTTGACCAGATCTTTCACTCAAGGTGTCTTGATGTCTACAATATGTCAAGCACAGTACTAGACTCTGATGGTGTAAAGATGAATCAGATTTCCACATGAACCTCCAACCAGAAGCCCAGAATGGGGCTATAGGATGGAATTTCTCTTTTTTTACAAAGATTTGGAGACAAAATTAAGCAAACACAAGATGAAGGACTAAGAATTCAGTTTTCTAGAATGAGCCTGTGCAGGTAATTTTTGTTCCCTTCAAAGTTCTCATTCAAAGATTGCCAATTACAAAGACACTGACATTAGTGGAAACCATTGCCTGGGATTAACTTTAGAGTAATTTCAATTTTAGTCTGATTATCTAACAAATACATGATCAATTTCTAAAACTTGAAAAATAAATTTATAAGGAAATTTATTATAAAAAATTCCCAGAATCTGTACCTCATGATAATTATTGTTATTTTGTTGCACTTCCTTCCAATTTCACAACTATCATCAAAACCTTATAAATGGATGTTTGTATCCCATTGTATAGATACATCATAATTTACTTAATTATTCCCCTAATAAGTCATTTCTAATTTTTTGCTATTATAGATAATACTGCTGTGATGACCATCTTTGTCTGCATGTTGACTTTTTTGTGTCAGCTCAGTTCTCCAGAAGTGTTTGTTAAATAGCTAAGTAAAGACAAATTTTAATCTTTTACAAATGACTGTAGTTTTCTCTTTAAAATAAACCTGTGGTCCAATTGCTGTGGGACAAAATTTTGATGTGAAAATTTGAAAGGTGAAGACGCTAGGTGAGACAATGTCATTCCAGAATCATGTGTGATTTTCCAGAAAAGCAATATTTTTGTCTTGTGAAAGGCAGAAAATCCCCCCCTTCAGCCTTAGTAGATCCTTAGGGTGGGGCCTTCATGAGATTAGTGCCCTCATGAGAAGAGACGTGTAAGAGTTTACTTCCTCTTTCTCTTTCCTCCTTGTGAGTATACAGAAAAAAGGTATTTATCTACAACTCAGGAAAAGAGCCTTCATCAAGAACAAAATCCGCCAGCAACTTGATCTTGGACTTTCCAGCCTGCAGAACTGTGAGAAATAAATTTCTGTTGTTTAAGCCACTCGGTTTACGGTATTTTTGTTAAAATAACCTCGACTATAAGCCAATCCACAATTCAGCATCATTTAAACAGGAAACTTGGATCTCACACAAAACTCCTTAAGACTCTGTAAAATTAAACAAAACACATTCCTAATCTCTACTTGCATCACATCCTATCAAACTAGTAAAGACAGCTGTTGCATAATGCCTGAAGGGAACTGTCCATTGATCTGGCAAAATTTAACTTCACTTGGGCAAGATGTCATCAGGCTATAGCAACAACTGCAATTACCTAAACCAGGGGCAGGGAAAGAGAGAGATAAATATTAATATATTTAAGAGGGAATACCTGGAAAGAAGATACAGCAGAGGATGGAAAAGGCACTGGAATAGTTAGTGTGAGCTTTGAGGTTTCCCAGATAGGGCTTTAAATCCTAATGCCATCATTTGCCAACTCATTGACCTTGGGAAGGATACGCAATATCCCTGATGCTGAGTTCTCATCCTAAAATGTATGTAATTTTACAGAATTCACAATTAATTGTATAAAATAATCTATGTACATTTTTGTTATGGGATGGATTGTGTTTCTCCAAAACTCACATGTTGAACTTTTAACCCCAGCACCTCAGAATATGACTGTATCTGGAGGTAAGGTCTTTAAGTAGCTAAGCTAAAATGAGGTCATATGGGTGGGTCCTAATCCAATACGCCCAGTGTCTTCACAGGAAGCGATTAGGATGCAGACACATGTCTTAAGCACAGTATCTGACCCATAGTAGTAGGTTTCTAGCACATGTTAGTTACTTTATTTACATAATAATATTTATAATATAGCATAAATAAAAATAAATTTCATAATATTATTAAATAATAAATAGCTAGATACAACTTCTTTTCAAATTCACCACTTAAAAAAGTAACCCATTCATTTACATTGACTATTTGGTTTAAAATATTACCAGGGTGATGAAACATATTTTACTAAACTTCCTTATTTTTTTCCTTTTTAACCTTGGAAACTTCTCTAAAGCCAAAAGCTCCAGCCAGGTATGAAGGAGAAAGCAATGCCAAGCTCTTCTTTTCAGAAGAAGCTGGTGCTGCTCTGTCAACAAAAGTGATGATAGAGTGGCCAGGCTAGGGTACAGAGTGAAGAAGCTATAATGGGTAGGTCCAAAGGTGTGTCAAAAGAAAAATATAGCCTTAGAAAAAAACAATTCAGAAGAGACAGACCTTGCTGGGACACAGCTTCTACCACACCCTTGGCTAAACCGATGTTCTTCGTGCCTCGTTTCCCACTCAGTCTTAGGCTCCAGCCAACACCACAGTTCTGTTTCTCATCACTCTGGACCACAGCCAGTTTGAACCTGTCCAAAGTCCCCATCATGTAGTTTAAAGTGTGTACTTTGCAGGCACCTGCAGTGGGCCAGAAACTATGAAATGCACCCCTGAATCTCAGAGAGAAACCACTGTATTAAATAAACAGTAAGAGACAGAACTGAAATTCACATCCAGATCTTCTCATTCCAAATTCTGCTCTCTTCTGAGGCAGGCTGCTGCAATCTAGTGTGGATGCTGAGACATATATAATGTATATCTGGACTGGATGAGCTTGAGGGTAATAAAAATATATTTAGTGTGATAATATTCTTCCAGGGAGGTGACACAGGATAGGGAAAGATGCTTATTTGTTCTCTCTTCTTTCGATAATTATCCTTTTCATTTTCACAAGATCACTATAAGGATTCCATGAGGATGTGTATGCAGAAGTCCCCTGCATCATCCTAGCAGCTATTTCAGTTGAGTGGATACGTAGTGAATTTTGGAGTCTTATGGTCCAGGCTGTTGAATCTGAGCCCTATAACTTCCCAAATCTGTAATTATGGGTAAGTTTCTTAAGGTCTCTCTGAACCTCAGTTTCCTCATCTGTAAGTTGAAAGTTGTAACAGCTTCTTTGCAGGGTTTTGTGAGGATTAAATGAAAGAATTGATGTAAAAGGCCTGATATAGTCAGCTCTCGTCATTCTAATGTCCTCTTCCCTCTGTATAATTGTTGGAGACTGTATTTCTGGACTTTATCTTTCTACAAGAAATTATATGTTGCCCCACAGTTGTTTGCTTTTGTCCTTCTCTGCCCGCTTTAGGGGGGACTCAGGAATGCCATAGTGACCACGGACATTCTTTGGAGTGAACATTGGAAAATATTAACAGCCGCTTTATAGAGACAAAATTGACCCCAAGAGATGTTCCAGCATTTTGTTGTGTTTTTCCCCACTGAATTTCACTACCTACCATGTTGGCAAATGATATGGAACAAGGAAAAAATAAATTTGGTACCAAATCATCTATTGGAATCAGTCAGTCATTTTAGGCAGCCTGAGGCTACATCTACAATGTGCCAAAACAACCAATCTATTCAGAAAGAAAATTTCTCAAGCTGCTCACTTGCTGTCAAATATCTAACGATTAACCTGATTCAGTGAGGACATGGCCTTCATTTCTTTGTTATCTTTCCTTTCTCTGTTCCTGGATTTTCAATGGTGATGACAAGCTCTGTTGAGTCGTAAAAAGGAGAAATTTGGCTGAAAATTTGATTTCCACTATCTGTGTTTTTCACTGGGTGGACTAGGAGAACCAATAATTTCACTTGCATGTGTACATTAAGGATTTAATATGGAGCCACAGTCTAATCATTTCAAAAATGAATTTAGCTGTGTTATAGTAAATCAGGGAAATGAAGCATGCTTCATAAATTTCATCACTATTAAAATAAAGGTCACATTCAAAGGAGGGGGGCATGAGATGGAAATTAATGCCTGGTTTTAAATGTTTAAGGATTAAAAATTTAAATTGCACAGCTCAATTCTGTTAATATTGAAGTGCATAATTTGAAACACTGGCAGTTTTAATAAAGAGGATTCAAATGAAGGAGTAAAAGTTTTAAAGTTTCCTCCAACTGATGGTAAATATAAATCACTTGGGAAGCTCTTTTAAAATATGAATTCCTGGTTCCCATCCTCAGGATTCTGATTCAGTAAGTCGGAGGTAGGAGCATTGGGAAAATATCAATGTGTTTCTGAGGCTCACAGCTGTAAATTAAATGGCTGTTTACTCACCTGCCCTATGCCATGCCCTCCCCTCTGGTTACCACCTTCACTGGGCCTTAGATGCTCCCTGCTCATAATCTTGTCACAAACCCTGTTATTCATCCTAAGAATTAAAACAGCCTCATATTTGTAGCTCCTCTTATTGAATATAAAATCACCCTTGTGCTTAGTGTCAAATAAAAACAAATCCAAACTTAAGTAAGGACGGACTTTATTTAAAAAGATTTCTGCAAGAGGGGCAGGAAGAAACACAAATGATGGAGAGATTTCTTTACCCATGTCAGCTTTCCAGGATCACAGGACTCAGGTAAAGTTGAACACTTTCATTAGCCAAAATTTGTTTGACCTTGTAACCTACTCGACAATAGTTGAATATGTACTGTGTTCCTAAAATCCTCTTTGATTTTGGAGATGCAAATGTATCTGTCATCAAAATGATTGTAGTCTAGCAGGAGATACAGATAGGTAAGCAAGGTTGCAAAAAGCACAATGCATTTTATAATTTACGAATGTGTAGGCTGGTCTGGAAGAAAGAAGAAAGGGAAACTTCCTTTCCTTCCCTTCCCCATCTGGGTACCTCCTTGAAGAGGAAATGGCCGTTTTTTAAGGCTCATGGTGTCTTAACTCCCCGTCCTCAGTCCTCCCCAAGAGGTCTGAGTGGCTGCAGAGCTTGAGAAGAGACACTGGGGAAGTTTTTGTTTGTGTTTGTTTGTTTTCCTCACAGAGAGATAATCATGTTTTCTGTTCTGTTTGTGAGATTATCTTCTGAGTAATGTCCCGGGACACTTGAGAAAGGTCTATGTTTCCTCAACCCCATTCATGGATGGGTAAGTCTACCTAATCCTGAGGATGGCATTAGGAGACAAGACCCATTATTGGAAAGGTCTCTATCAGTTTTATCATTAAAATAGTTCATATTGTCATCACTGTTTTTCCTGTATCACTGGTATACCAGTAAATGTTTAGCACTTGCCCTCTGGAAGGAAAAAAAAGTGATTTGTAGAATTTGAAGATTTCTTTGGTATAAATTTCTCCACCGTGGTTGATTTCAAGCTGCCAACAAAAAGTTACCGACCATAGCATTGAGGTAAGATGCACACCATCAGCTCTCGCTACTTGGTAGGAGCCAGCTCCAGCACGTCATTGTCTGATATTTTGAATTCCAGAAAGAGGACTCTAGAATGTATATTTTGAACTCTAAAGGGAAAAATGGATATTATTTATTGGGTCTCCTAAATCCCCAACAGGAGTGGTTCACTGAGTTTCGAAGGTCAGAAGGAATATCACATTGGATATGTAGCATGAGATATGTGGGAGACTACCTGAGATACCAAAAGGGGAGGAGGTATTCCAGGAATGGAGAACAGTATATGCAAAGACCCATGAAATACTCAGGTGGAAGCAATTCCGTGGGCCTGGAACCCAGCATTCATATAGGACAGTGATGAGACATGAGATTGTAAAGGGAATCTTTAATTTTGCACATACAAACTTTGCATACCACATGAGCCAAGCAGAAGACATTGTTCTTTAAATTTTACTAAAATCTAAGGTGAGAGTTACTTTTAGGGTGGGTCCTCTGTTTGTGCAAAACATAACAACAAGGGAGAGCACACCAAGCCCAGGACGTGGCTGATCTAAACACTTACTAGGATACAGCAAAGCTGATCCCCTCTCCCAGCAATGTTCACTCCACATTAGTGGCTCTCTTGGAGGTGGGGGCAATGAGGATAGTAGGGGAACAATGAGGGATGGATGTTGATAAGGAAAAGGCAGATAAAGGAACCCAACTGTGGGACGGTAAAAGAGCACAGAAAGACCCTCTAACGGTGGTGCTAATACCAACAACAATGATCACAATCTTATCAGGGACAAACTTTTCTTGAACAGTCACCATATGCCAGGCACCATTACGAACTGACACTTTATGTGCACTGTGGAAGCTAAAGCAACTCCATCTTAGATGCTAATTGGCCATGTGGACTTCTGATTAACCCCTATATTGGGACTGCCTCCAGATTTCTACTTTATCTACTGTTACTGTAAATCCTGCCCTTGGGTCAAAACAACTTTGACCATAAGTCCTGCTCTTAGGCAGACTCACATAGCATTCTTGCCTTTCTCTGAGGGGTCAGCTTCAATTATCCTACACATTCCTTCCCTATGGTAAGCCCTGGGTCTGGGGGTAATGGTGCAGGGATCCACCATCCTGTCTCACAGACGCCCAGATATGGCTTCTTTTCATAAGTCCCTATTAAATGTTTCATTCGGAGAAACTGGCAATGTCAGCCTCTTTCTTTGGCCTCTCAGCTTCCTCAGACTTTGGGGGTAGGTGTGCATAGACTTGCTCACCACAGACCAGCATTAATGCTTGTATGCCTCCCAGTAACCCTAAAAGACAGGTGTTTCTACTGATGCTTATTTTTCAGCTGAGGAATGCCCTGAAAGGTTAGGGAACTTCCTCAAGGTTATCCAACTTGTATCTGTGACAGCCTGGATTCAAAACCAGACAGAGCACACACTTAGCTACCCCATCATTCTGCCTCGTGAAAGGGACATTAGAGAACCAATATACCTACTACAGATTTTTATATCACTTGATGTGGGGTGTATGTGAATCCCAGCTTCTCCACACAGTCCACTCCACTCATGATTTCTCTATGATATTGGATATGTTATTTGTTTGTATCTGTAGAAACTAAGGTAGGGCTGAGTTGACACTGTTCTTATATGCAGTACCCGAGACTGCATATAAGAAAGAGACTAGAGAAGGAAAAGGATGCCATGAAAATAAGAGTTTCCTTCACCTTCAGAATCACCAGAAAAATCAAGACATTTGGATCTGTATAGACCACGAAATACAGGTGTTCTTACTTCAATGTGATAGGGCTGACAGAACCCAGCAGACACCTGGGTACACACATGCTATGGTTTCCGTCTGTCCTCCCCCAAAAACTACAATAGACAGCAACACAATTCAAACAAACTTACAAGAGGATTATCAGAAGGATACAGGAGTATCTCACAGATGAACTGAACAACAAAACCTCCAAAAAGCAGGAGCCGGAGCAGGCTGGAGACCACAGCACTAAGAACAGTACCTTCTCTCTCACTATTTCTGTACTACTTCTTTGAATATGCTGACTCCATATTCTCCTACCACAGGCTGTATTTTCTGTGTAGCAAGGCATATAAGGTCATAGGTAGCTTCCAGGCTCACATCAACATGAGGTCATTACACCAATGGAAATGTCTCTTCTCTTGTAGGTCCAGTGTGAAAAATTGTAGGGAAAACTTCTTGTTGATCTGCCTTGCATCAGATGTAGTCATGCTGGACAGGGAGGTGGAAAAGGGCAGATTTTTTGAAAAATGTTTTAAAGAAGCAATTCACAGAAGAAGTAGATGCCATTCAAGACAGGCAAATCAATAAGCTCTCACCATATCTGGAATATATAGTTGGTGCTTAACGATTGATATCATATGATATGCAATGTTTTGAGAACTCCATGCTCTTATTAAATCATTAAGTATTACATCTTTTTTAGTGGTCCATGCTCTAATGTTAGTACATTTACTACCATTAGGTTGGTTAAATATAAAAATATATCTTTATTAAGAATTGGGAATCAATGCTCTATCTTAAAGACATTGTTGGGGATTTGGAATGGAAACACGTTCACCCTTGTTATCCACTGAAATTCTGACCAATAAGAAGAAAGAGGAATTACTATCAAGTGGAGTCCAAGGTCTCAGGTTTACTAACGGTTCAACAAAAACCTAATCACTGCCAAATGTATCGTTTCTGACACATGTTATCAGAGGACAGTCCTTGAGCATGAAGACAAAAAGGTGTTTTCACTCCCAGCTTTGAAGCCCCTAGGTGCACCATGCAGGTCTTTCATAATGGCTACACCAGTCAAATATTGCAAAGCTGCAGGGACACTGGAAATTCTGACAGTCCAGATGAGTATAACATACAGAAAAAGAAAATGGAAAGGAAAGCAAGAAGACAGGAAAGTGCAGACAATCACTGAGTTTGGGTTCAGGCAGGTACAAGAGGCCGGGTGGCCGGGAGCATGGCCTCTCCACGGTATCTCTGTTCTCTATTGAAATGCTTCCCAGTGCAGGTCGGATTATTTTCTCCTTCTGCCTTGGGGAGCAGAGAGAAGCAATATGTCTTCCACAGCTCTTCCCTGTGGAGCAGATGGATTGCAAGAACTTCCATTCTCTATAGTATGATGTAGAGAAACAAGGAGAAGGGAAGTCTTCTCCTAAAAAGGTCTACATTTTGCCACTCAGTTTTAGCATAAATGATTGAAGAACTCCCAATCCACTCCCCCATCAATTATTTCCAACAAGTTGAATATGTTCCCAAGGGTGTCTCTCCTGCTCTCTTCATGCAGTCCGCCTATACTACTTCAAGGAATCCTTGTATAATCAACCAAATGTAGAGGTGCCTCCTGCCACCTGGTCTCTGCCCTCAACATAATCTCGTTCACCTCACAGTGCAGACTAACATCAAGTTTTCTTATGGCATAGTCCAATGTGTCCCAAATGTTATCACATAGGGAACATGTCTTTGCTCCTTTTCACTTGTTGCTCTTACTTCATTTATTGCATTGTTATAGAACAGCATGCCTTTTGCTTCTAAAGGCTTAGAAAGTTTGGTGGCCAAATATGTATTTTTAGCACATCCTTTCCTAGCCATGATTTAGACTCTTTTGTGGGGACACCAGAACAATGACCAGCATAGCCTTCACTCTATGAAAAATAATGTCCTCTCTAACATTGAGGCATTGTTTCCAGATACTGCTTTTGTACCTGGAATACCTCATCCCCTAAATGGCTTCCCTCGTAGAAGTCTTCCCAGGAAAACCCACTGGCACTCCATATCTACCTGTTCTACCTGAATTTGCAGCAGTCCTCCACCACAGCACTAGGACATTCTTTAGAACATTTCTTTGACAAACTTCTAAATGCATCTTGAGAACAGCAGTCAGGGCTCATGCAACTATTGCTGACTTTGGGTTTTTAACAATGGTACGTTTTGCCTTCCTGGTGTGATGGGTTCTGCTTTCAGAAGTTATCATCCCAACTCAGTCTGAAGATGAATCCAAGATTCTAAAGAGATGATTCTCACTACATCCCTTTAAATTCAGAATATATATGTGTGTGTATATATACGTACACACACACAAATATATATCTTCCCTGAGTTGTAGTAATTGTACATATTGAAGAATATTCTTTAAAATGCTTAGATTTACATTTTTCTAATAAATTCAGAATGTTTTGCTTTTTTGGTATTCATTAGATATGATGCTTAGTCTGTAAAACACCAACATAAGTAAAGATAAGAAATGCCTCAGGGCTTACAATGAATTCTCCATGGGCAATGGTGAAGTACAGTGTACATTTTTTCCCACAGTATTAAGTGAAATACTCTCTATAAGGAGAATGTTTTAACTTGTAAGTGAATTAAATTGTGGTGTAGAGTTTGTCAAAAACATGATTTTTTTTGGATTTTTTCAAGTGTTTTTAAACTGAATTTTTCATTTTTATTGCAATTATTAATGCACTATATACTCAGTTATAAGAGTTTGAAAAATATTAAAAAGATACAAGGAACATAAAAATTCAACATGACTTCTCCCCCTCACACAAACCACAAGGAAATAGCACAGCAACATTTTATAATTATTATAATATATTTCTCTGGGTTTTATAGAATCTGTATTTTATCTTGCCTTTTGTTTGTTTATGCTTCTTATTGTAGTGATTTTGAAAGCACACAACCAGTTTTTACTTCTGCTAGTAAATGCTCTTAACTTTAAAAATGTTCTTCAAACTTTATTTGTCTCATATCAAAGTCCAGAATAAAATTGTCTCTGTGAATCCTACCTAATCATTGTTACTAAAATGTGGAGTCAGGAAGTTAAAAACAAATCATTACAATTTAATTAATTTTATTTTGAATTGACAAGATTATAGTCATTATTTAATAAATTTAATATTTAAATATATGTACATTGATTTAATATTAATAATACAGTGCTGTTATTTGCATTTAAATTCACAACCTATGAATAAGCATTACAATAGATACCATCAATCCTTTTAAATTATTTCTTGATTTTCTACTTTTAAAGAATTGCTTTACTCAAAATTACATACACTGTTTCAACATATTTTAATTTTATATTGCAGACAAGAAATGTGAAATGAGATTAATTATCCCTTTGAATGCAAGTTTTCCTAACTGTGTATTTTTCTACCAGAATTCAGGTAGGTTTGTATTTAATTCTTAAACATAGCAACAGATCAACAGTGTTTTGCTCCCTTCGGACATGGACAAATATACCTCTCCTAAATTGGCCCTCCCATAGATAAAACTGCAAACTGTAAGCAGAACACAAATTACTACACCTGAAGATACTGGAGAGTGAAAAAAAGGTAAGAAATTCTGGGCAGAAATCAACAGTTGGAAAAATAAAATGGCATAAGATGAGTTTCCCTACTTTATGGCTTTTAGCGTGAGCATAGACTGCAGTGGGCAGTGGCAGGCAGCTAAATCTCTGAGAGAAGACCGCAGGATTTTTGTCTTGAAGAACGAGTAGAAAGAACTTGGGATTCCCATAGCTGGTAAAAAGTAAGAAAGGAACGTAAGAAATGAGAAAGCAAGGGAGGAATGTTTCAAATTCTGTGCATAACCTCTACTGAAATTTCTGACTAAACCCTGAGATACGCAGGCGTAGGGAAAACTCAAAGCAGACCAGTCAAAAACAAAAAAACCAAACTGAGATATGAGATGCTACCAAAAAGACAAAGTTTGGAATTTGAGTACAACTAAGATAATTGACTGTTGAAGCACCAAAACCAAAATCAAAACTCTGTGGAGGGATATAATATAACCTAGTCTCCACATCATAATATTTAACATGTTATGGATACAGTTTAAAATTATTAAACACGTGAAGAAATAAAAACATATGACTCATGATCAAGACAAAGAAAAGACAATCAAAAAATTGCCTCATATGTTAGAATTATTACACAATAACTTTAAAGGAGGTATTATGATTATGCACAGTGAAATAAAGAAAGACCTGCTAGCAATGAATGAAATAATGGGACTTCACAGAGTTAAATAGAAAATATAAGGTGAGAAACAAGTGGAAATTCTATAACTAAAAAATATGTCTAAAATTAATTTTAAAAATTACTTAGAGTAATTTTTACTTCCATGAGTGCTCATTGGTTACTTACAATTTCATAGTGAGTACATGTGGTGTTTGTTTTTCCATTCTTGTGATACTTCACTTAGGTGGATTGTCTCCAGTTCCATCCAGATTGTTGCAAAAGGTATTAATTTATTTTTTTGGCTGAGTAGTACTCCATGGTATACATTTACCACATTTTATTAATCCACTTATGTACTGATGGGCACTTAGGTTGATTCTACATCTTTGCCATTGTGAATTGTGCTGCAATAAACATTCTAGTGCAAATGTCTTTTTGATAAAATTATTTTTTTCCTTTGGGTAAATACCCAGTAGTGGGATTGCTGGACCAAATGATAGTTCTACTTTTACTTCTTTGAGGAACCTCCATACTATTTCCCAGAGAGGTTGCACTAGTTTGCAGTCCCACAAACAGTGTATAAGTATTCCTTTCTCTCCACATCCATGCCAGCATCTAAGGTTTTAGGACTTTTTGACAAAAGCCATTCTCACTGGGGTTAGGTGATATCTCATTGTAGCTTTGATTTGCATTTTGTTATGATTAGAGATGTTGAGCATTTTTTTCATATGTTTATTGGCCATTAGTTTATCTTCTTTTGAAAAGTTTCTGTTCAGGTCTTTTGTGCACTTTTTAATGGGGTTGTTTGATTTTTTCTTCCTGATTTGATGGAGTTCTTCATGGATTCTGGTTATTAGCCCTCCATTGGATGTATAGCATGTGAATATTTTCTCCCATTCTGTAGGTTGTCTGTTCACTCTGTTGATTGTTTCCTTGGCTGTGCAGAAGCTTTTAAATTTAATTAAGTACCATTTATTTATTTTTGTTGTTGCTATTATTGCCCTTGGGGTCTTCTTCATAAATTTTCTGCCTAGGCTGATATCTATAAGAGATTTTCTAACATTTTCTTCTAGAATTCTTATGGTTTCATGTCTTAGATTTAAGGCTGTTATGCATCTTGAATCAATTTTTGTGAGTGGTGAGAGATATGGATCCTGTTTCAATCTTCTATATATGGCTATCTAATTTTCCCAGCACCATTTATTGAATAGGGATTATTTTCCCCAGTGTATATTGCTGTCTACTTTGTCAAAGATCAGATGGCAATATGTGGATGGTTTTATATCTGGGTTCTCTGTTCTGTTGCATTGGTCTATGTCTCTATTTTTGTGCCGGTACTATGCTGTTTTGGTTACAATAGCCTTGTAGTAAAACTCAATGCAGGTGGGAAGGGGAAGGTGGGGATGGGTGAAGTCACACCTAACGGGTATAATGTACACTATCTGGGTAATGGGCACACTTATAACTTTGACTTAAACATTACAAAAGCAATCCAGGTAACCAAAATGTTTGTACCCCCATAATGTTCTGAAATTAAAAGCAACAACAACAAAAATAAAACAAAACAAAAAGAAATGGGAGGGAAAAAACAATAAAAATAACAATACAACGATGAAAAATCATATAGATTAAAATATTACTTAGAGGTAAAATAGAGATAAGAGAAAGGATTAATGATTGTGAAATTGAATCAATAGAAATTATCAATTATATAAAACAGAGAAAAATATTTTAGAAAGAAAGAGAGCATCAGAGATATGTGGAACAATATCAGTCTAAAAGACACATAATTTTAGTACTATAAGTAAAGAAAAGAGAAAAATATTTGAATAACAATGGACAAAATTTTCCTAAATTTGGTGAAAGACATAAATTTACAGATTTATGATGCTCTGTGAATGCAAATCAAGATAAATGTGAAGAAAACAATGTACAGGCAGATTATAATCAAACTAATGAAAACCAAAGGTAAAGATAAAACCTTAAAAAACATCCAGGAAAAAAATGATACATTAAAAACAGGTAAGCAACAATTTTAATTATCTCTGACTTCTCATCTAAAACTGTGAGGTCCAAAATATAGTTGTATAACATCTTTAAAGGGCTCTAGGAAAACCAAAAACCAAAACAACCACCACCAAAAACCCTCTGTAAACTTATTATACTATATCAATTAGAAATAACCTTCAAAAATGGAGCCTAAATAAAGACATTATCAGAGAAAAGAGACAAGGGAATTTATCACTAGCAGACTTACATGGAAAGAAATGCTAAAGAATATTATTTAGGCTAAAAGAAAATTAAACCAAATGAAAACTCAAAACTTCAGAAAGAACAAAGACCATTGATACGGTAAATATCTGAGGAAGGTGCAAGATGATGGACTAGAAACCGCCTGTACATGCCACTCTCAAAGAAAGTATTGAAATTTGCAAGAAGATGTCCACCTATGGATGGACCCTCTTGGAGAGAACATTGGAAAAATAATGGGAGACACTCAGAATTAAGGAGAGGTGATGAGGAGATCCACTTGCCAAGAGCAGAAGGTGCCTGGGAGAGATGCCTACACATAGGGAAGGAACAAAGAGAGAAACTCAGGGCTCCACACTCCCCCTTTGGACACTGTGACCCCAGCTGTGACGGGTCCCCTACCACCACCTCATGGAATTGCTTGAAGACTGTGCAGTAATATTGCACCAGAGAGTGGTCTCAGCATAGACCCTCTGGCTTATGTTTCCAGGTTGGTGCAACTGATGCAATTCTGAGCTGTCAGGTCCTGAGCACCTGGTCTACACAGGGATTGACTTCTCTGAAACCACCTCTGCATTTCCCCTGCCAGGGCAGGGAGGGATCAGGGAGGGCAGATGCTCTCATATGTCCCATAACAGGGAGCCAAGTGCCCTCCTCTGGGATAATTCAAACACAGAGGGCACTGACAACACTTGAGAGGTTCCATGGTAACAACCTCAGTGGGACTTGAATGGGGAGAAATCCCCAGATTTCTGGAAGCCCAGCCTTTCTGGACCTGAACACCAACTGGTGGGCCATGGGCCCTGGCCCCATGCACCACCTGACAGGCAACACTCCCATGACACCACGCTCCACTGTGCCTGTGGTCCAGCATTCCACCATGGACCTGGTATCCACAAGCCACCCCCCACTGTGTGCCACCATTATACCTGGATCTAAGTGGAGTAAATGCCCATAGCCCTAACAGCCTGAGCCACTGCCTAGAGAGTCTCACACAACAGCCACTGCCGCTACTGTGGAGAGACCCAGGTAGAGTAATCTCCTGCAATGCTTGCCTCTGTGGAGAGGGATTCACCCAGCCCTTTTGAGCTTCCAACAACAGCCTGGGGACCAACTCATCTCTCCACACAAAGATCTCCCAGCACCAGCTTGAACTGTGACAACCACAGGGGAACAGGACAACACAGAAAAGCTACATTACAGGATCTCAGTGTATCCACCCCTCTTCTGACAGACCAATCTACTGGAATAAGACATAAATGGACCATTTAAGGACCTGTCTTACTTCTCACTAAGTAGAAGAGTTCCCAGCAAAGGGGAACAGGTACATTGTAAACCTATAGGCCCTGAATGTAGAGCAGAGGTTTCAGATGAGAAGAAAGTAGCAAAAGAATTCTGGCAACACGAGAAAAACAAGTGAGTTTGACACCTCCAAAGGATCACAATAGACCCACAGAAATAGACTCCAACCAAAAGGAAATTGTCAAAATGTCAGAAATGGAATTCAGAATATGGATGGCAAATAAGACGAATAGGACTGAAGAGAAAGTTGAAAACCAACACAAAGAAGCTAAAAAAAAATACTTCGGGACATGAATAAAAAAAAAAGTCACTAAATACATTGATAACATAAGAAAGGATATCATAGAATTTAAAGAAATGAGAGTCATTTAGGGAATTTCAGATACAGAAGAAAGCTTCAAAAACAGACTAGACCAAGCAGAAGAAAGAATCTCAGAGCTTGACGATAAGGCTTTTGCATTAAACCAGTCAGTCAAAGATGCAGGAAGAAAGAATAAAGTAGAAGGAATAATCACTCAGAGAAATATGGGACTTTGTAAAGCAAGCCTTTATATAAATTATAGGTATCTCTGAGGGAGAAGAAGAAAAAGCAAAAAACATGGAAAACCTATTTGAAAGAATTATAGAGGAAAACTTCCCTGTTATTGCCCAAGATTCAGTTACCCAGATACCAGATGGTCATTGAATACAAATAGAACATCTCCAAGACACATAGTCATCAATGTGGCCAAAGTCAAAATGAAGGAGAAAATTCTACAAGCTACAAGAGGAAAACAACAACTAACCTACAAAGGAAAACCTTTGTAGCCTTTGTTAGAAGTCAGGCTGATGGTGGACTTCTCAGTAGAGACCTTACAAGACAGAAGGAATTGGGGCCCCATTTTAGTCTTCTTAAATAGAACTACTGCCAGCCAAGAACTTTGTGTCCTGCACAACTAAGTTTCATAAATGTTGGAGAAAAAAAGACTTTTCCAGACAAGCAAACACTAGGGGAATTTGTCACTACTAGACCTGCCCTACAAGAAATGCTCAAAAGTACACTATACATGGAATAGCACAATAGATACCCAGCAGTGTAAAAACACCCAGTAGGTAAAGCTCACAGCTCTTATAAAACAATAGCAAAAGAGGGAAACAAAACACCAAGCTGTTATTCAACATGAAGAACAGGACAGTATCCCACATATGAATACTAACACTGAAGTTGAACAGTTGTATTACTCCACTTAAAAGACATAGACTGGCTAAATGAATGAAAAATCATAGCCCAAGTACATGCTGTCTCCAAAAACCATCTAACCTCCAAGGACTTGCACAGACTCAAGGTAAAGAGATGGAAAAAAATATTCCACCCAAATGGAAACCAAAGATGAGCAGGTGTAGTCCTTCTCATATCAGATAAAACTGACCTCAAATCAATGATAAAAAGGACTAAGATGGTCATTATATAATGACAAAGGGGCAATTAAGCAGGAAGATATAGCAATCCTTAATATATATGCACCAACACAGGAGCTACCAGATTCATAAAACAAATTTTACTAGATCAAAGCAAAGAAATAAACAGTAACACATCATAATCACTGGGGACTTCAACACCAAGTGACAAAACTGGACAGATCATCAAATCAACAAAGAAATACTGGACTTAAATGGGACTCTAGAACAAATGGAACTAGCAGACATTTATAGAACACTATACCCCAAAACTATAGAATATATATTCTTCTCATCAGCACACAGGGCATTTTCCAAGATTGGACATATCTTAGGCCACAAAATAAGTCTTGGCAAATTGAGAAAAATTGAAATCATACTTTGTATATTCCCAGACCACGGAGAAATAAAACTAGAAATCAATTCTAAGAGAAACTCTCAAATGCACACAAACTCATACAAATTAAATATCCTGCTACTGAACAATCCTTGGGTCAATGATGAAATTAAGATGGAAATCAAAAGATTCCTCAAACTGAACTGAAAATGGGGAAACAAGCTTTGAAACTCTATGGGATACAGTAAAGGCAGTGCTAAGGGGAAAGTTCATAGCCTTAAAGGCTTACATTAAAAGACAGAAAAATTACTGATTATCAACCTGATGTCACATCTCAAGGACCTAGAAAAAGAACAAAACAAACTCAAAACCAGCATAAGGAAAAAAAAGAATAACAAAGCTCTGAGCAGAACTAAATGAAATGAAAAGAACAACAACAAAAAATAGAAAGTACCAACAAAATAAGAAGTTGGTTCTTTGAAAAGATAAACAAAATTGATAGACCACTAGCCAGATTAAACAGAAACAAAAGAGAAGGGACTCAAACAACCTCAATCAGAAATGAAAAGGGAGATATTACAACTGATATCACAGAAATACAAAATATCATCCATATACTATAAAAACCTCTACACACACAAACTAGAAAATCTAGAGGAAATGGATAAATTCCCAGAAACACACAACCTCCCAAGCCTGAATCAGAAAGAAATAGAAATCCTGAACAGACCAATAATGAAATGCAAGATTGAGGCAGTAATAAAAATTCTACTCCCCCACCCTCCAAAAAAGCCCTGAATGAGACAGATTCACAGCAGTATTCTACCAGACCTACAAAGAAGAACTGGTACCTACACTACAGAAATTATTTCATAATATCAAGAAGGAGAGAATCCTCCTTAACTCATTCTATGAAGCCAGTATCACCTTGATACAAAAGCCAGGAAAGGACACAACAAAAAATGAAAACTGCAGACTAATATCCCTTTGGAACACTGAAGCAAAAATCCTCAACAAGATACTAGCAATCCAAATTAAATGGCACACTAAAAAGATAATTCACCATGATCAAGTGGGTTTTAACCCAGGGATATAAGGAGGGTTCAACATTTGGAAATCAATAAATGTGATTCACCACATAAACAGAAGTGAAAACAAAGACCATATGACCATCTCAGTAGATGCAAAAAAAATTCAATAAAATCCAGCACCTTTTCATGATAAAAATGCTTAACAGACTAAGTATACAAGGAACTATTATAAAAGCCATATATGACAAACCCACAGCAAACATCATACTGAATGGGGAAATGTTGAAAACATTCACCCTAAGAACTGGAATAAGAATAGGGTGCCCACTGTCACCTCTTCTATTAAACATAGTAATGAAAGTCATAGCCAGAGAAATCAGGCAAAAGAAAGAAATAAAGGGCATCCAAATTGGGAAAGAGGAGGTCAAACTATCCCTGTCTGCCAAAAATATGATCCTGTATCTAGAAAACCCTAAAGACTCCACTAAAAGACTCCTAGAATTAATAAATAGATTCAGCAAATTCTCAGTTTATAAAATCTTTGTACACAAATAAGTAGCAATTTACTAATAACAGTAAAACTGAGAGTCAAATCAAAGACTCATTACTATTATAATAGCTGCAAAATAAATAAATAATAAAATATCTAGGAATATATTTATCTAAGGAGGTGAAAAATCTCTACAAGAAGAACTAGAAAACACTGATGAAAAAAATTGTAGATGACACTAACAAATGAAAAAAAATCCCATGCTCATGCATTGGTAGAATCAACATTTTTTAAATGTTCATTCTGCCCAAAGCAATTTACAGATTCAACACAATTCCCATCAAAACAGTAATGTCATTTTTCACAAATCTAGAAAAAATAATCCTAAACTTTGTATTGAACCAAAAATAAGCCTGAATAAACAAAGCAATCTTAAGCAAAAAGAAGAAATCTGGAGATATCACATTACCTGACTTCAAATTATACTACAAGGCTATAGTAACTAAAACAGCATAGTCCATGCATAAAGGTAGAGACATAGACTCAATGGAACAGAATTGAGTGCACAGAAATAAAACCATATGGCCATGACCAACTGATCTTTGACAAAGCAAACAACATACACTGGGGAAAGGAAGCCCTATTAAATCAATGGTTTTGGGAAAATTGGATAGCCACATGCAGAAGAATGAAACAGGACCCCTCTATCTTACCATATACAAAAATTAATTCAAAATGAATTAAAGACTTATAAATGTAAAGCACGAAACCATAAAAATTCTTGAAGAAAACATAGGAAAAATTCTTTCAGACGTAGGTCTAGGCAAAGAATTTACGACCAAGAGCCCAAAGGCAAATACAGCAGCAACAAAATAAATAAATGGGGCTTGATTAAATTAAAAAGCTCTGCACAACAAAGGAAATAATCAACAGAGTAAACAGGCATCCTAAATGAGAGATGATATTCCAAATTATACATCTAACAAAGGACTAATATCAAGAATCTACGAAGAACACAAGAACTACAAAGAACAAATCAGCATGATAAAAACAAACAACCCCATCAAAAAATGAGCAAAAGAAATGAACATAATTTTTTCAAAAGAAGACAGACAAAGAGTCAGGAAACATATAATAAAATGTTTAATATCACTAATCATCAGGGAAACGTAAATTAAAACCACAAAGAGCTACCACCTTTCTCCTATCAGAATAGTCATTATTAAAATGTCAAAAAAAAAAAAAAAGAGACTCTGGTGTGGATGCAAAGAAAAAGATATGGTTATACACTGTTGGTGGGATGGAATAAATCATACAACGTCTGTGGAAAACAGTATGAAGTTTCCACAAAGAGCTAAAAGTAGACCTACCTTTCACTCCAGCAATCCCACTACTAGGTATCTACCTGAAGGGAAAGAAATCATTTCATCAAAAAGACACCTGCGCTCGAATGTTTATCACAACACAGTTCAAAATTGCAAAGATATAGAATCATCCTTAGTGCTATCAATTCATGAGGAGATAAAGAAAATGTGGTATATATATATACCGTGGGGCACTACCCAGCCGTAAAAAGGAAAAAAATAATGTCATTCATAGCAAGTTGAATGGCACTGGAGACCATTATCCTAAGTGAAGTATCTGAGGAATGGAAAGACAAACACCACATGTTCTCACTAACAGGTGGGAGCTAAAGGATGGGTACACATGTGCACAAAAGGACATAAAGGACGTTGGAGCGTCAGAAGGAGGGAAGATGGGAGTAGGGTGAGTGATTAAAAACTTACCTGTCTGGTATAACGAACACTGTCCTGCTGGCTGTTGTACTAAAAGCCTTGACTTCAGCATTATACAATATAGCTATGTAATAATACAATTTGTACCCCATTAATATTTTGAAGTAGAAAAAGTGAATCACAAAGTAAATAAAAAAGGTAAATATCTGAATAAACACAAAATATATTTTTTCTTCTTAATTCCCCTAAAATATAAATATATATGAGTTCTTAAAGAAAATATCATATTATTTGTGTTATTTATAATGTATATATGAGACAATTTATTTTGTATATATGGCATAAAGGATGAGGGAGCTAATCAGCTTGTATGATTACAATGTTTCTAAATTTTACATTACGTGCTGCAGTATTTATTCCAAGTAAATTTTTAAAGTTAAGGAATGTACAGTGTAATTCCTAAAGCAGTCATTAAAAACTAATACAAAATTTTATAACCAAAAACAGTTGCTATTTTAAAATGAAATTGTAAAAAAAAAAGACTCAGATAATCCGAAAGAAAGTTGGAAAGGAGGAATAGAAGAACAAAATAAAATTAGATAAATAGAAAACAAAAAATGGTAGACCTCAATCTAACCATATCAACAGTTGTATTACATTTCAACAGGCTAAATATGCCAATTAAAAGGCATATTGACAGCATAGATTAAAAATAAAACACAGCTATGTCTACAAAACATAAATTTTAAAACAAAGACACAGAATATTGAAAGTTAATAGTCGGGAAAAAGATATGCATGCTGACAATAAGCCTAAGAAAGCTGAATGGGTTATACTAATACGTAAAATAAATTCAAGGCAAAAGTATTTCTAGAGAAAAACAGATATTTAAGAATTTTATGTGAATTATTTTGTTAAGAAGATATCATAATCATGTATGTGTGGACACCTAATAACAGAGCTTGAAAATACATGAAAAGGAAAGTAAAAAATTTTTCAATCATGGTTTGAAATTTTAACACTCTTCTCTTAGCAATTAATGTAACATCTAGAAAAAAATATAAGCAAAGACTTAGGTGATCTGAACAATACTAACAGCCACTTCAGTCTATTTGATATTTATAAAATTTTACATTCAACAACTGAAAAATACACACTTTAATGTACATAGCACACTCACCAAGATAGTAAATATGTTTGTTTATATGTGTCAATAAATTTATAAGAATAGAGATCATGCAGAGAATATTTCTCTGATGACAAAATAATTAAAATAAAAATCACAAAACATTTTATAATAATTGTATATACTTTGATGTTAAACAACACATTTCTAAATAATACACAGGTCAGAAAGACATCAGAAAGTAAAATATATATTCTGAACAAAAGGATAAAGAAAAAGGAAATTTAAAAATTTTGAAATGTAGTTAAAACATTTATTTGAGGGACATGAATAGCTTTAAATGCTTATGTAGAACAAAAGAAATCAATGAACTAAAGTTTCTATTTAAGAACTAGAAAGAAAAGAAGGGTAAAATAAACTCAAAGTAAGCAGAAATAAAGAAATAATAAAGACAGAAAGCTATGAAAAAATTAACAGATCCCTAGCTACAGTCATCAAAGAAAAAAAAGAGACATAACATAAATCAGCAGTATCAATGGAAAGAAAATATATCATTGCATATCCTATAGACATTAAAGGATACTAAGATCAATCTTGTAACAACAAATTCAGCAATGTCTCATTTCCCTCTGACTTGATCTTGAGGTCTCTCTCTGGTGAATGTTTGACTATAAACTCTAGCCTTGCCCTGATGTGGCTCCAGAGTAGGTGGTCATGGGTTTTACAATGTACCTTTCACAGGCTATTTCTTAATCCTGGCAGGTGGCTTAATGCCTAAGTGTCTGATCTGGGACCAGGTGTTCCTCTAACAGAATACGTGTTTATACTGGAAGATTTCTTGTCTGACCTATGTCCAGTTTAATCCTACCACGATAACCACTCTCTAGGAAAGCTCTGACAAAGAGGAGGGTTAAGTTCAGATGTGTCAGTCAGGTGAGACACAGAGGAGGTAGTACAACAAAACACATGAAATAACAGAAACAATGTATTACTTACAGATCCCAGAAAGAAAGAGGGAAGCATGCCTCCCAGGACCAATGAAATACGGTGGGTATTCAGGACATGCTGCTCAACTACAGAGTGGGAAGAAAGGAGGGAGATGGTGAGACCTATGGGCCCAAGCCTTTATTAGATTCCAGGGAATCACCCAAACAAATTGCACACCAATTAGAACTCCCCCCAGGTTTCCTGTGCATATTAATATTCCTCATGAATATATAGATATGAAAACACTTAACACAACTTATCAAATCAAATTCATTTCCATTATAATACATTATGATCAAATTGGGTTTATCCCAATAATGCAAGGTTGGTTTGACATTTGAAAATCAGCCAATGTAATGCATCATATTAATAGAATTAAAAAGAAATATCATATTATCACCCACATAGTTGCATAAAAAACATCTGACAAAATTTAATGAACTTTCATAATTAAAAAAATAACTTTCAGAAACCTATGTATAGAAAGGAATTTCATAAATCTCCTGAAAAGGATACTCACCACACCACTTTGATTTATCATTGTACTGGAGGTCCAAGCCACTGCAATAAATTAAAGAAGAAAATTTTAAAACATAAAAAAAATGAATCTCATAATTTGCAGATGATGAATGGTTTATATAGAAAATAACTAGGGAATCTTCCAAAGAATTATTATAGCTAATAAATAAATGCAGCAAAGAATTTCAGGATAGAAAATATACAAAAAACCATTGTATTTTAAGGTGCTAGCTGCAGGAAGTTTGAAAATGAAACTTAAAATTATTCATTTACATAAAATACTTAGAAATAAATTTAATGAAAGTCATGCAAGTTCTCTTTGCTCAAAACTATGTAACATTTCTGAGAGAAATTAAATAAGTCTTCTATAAATAGAGAGAAATACTATGATCATAATCATAGATTGGAAGACTGAGTTTAAGTTTTCAGTTCTTCCCAGATTTATCTGTAGATTCAATACAATTCCTGTTATACTCCCAGTAAGCTTCTTTTATTTAAATAATTTGACAAGGTAATTCTAAACGTGCTATGAAATACAAAGGATCTAACGTATCCAAAACAATCTTGTAAATGAAGAAGGTTTTAAAGCTTAAACTACCTGATTTCAAGATTTACAATAAAGCTATAGTAATCAAGACCATGTAATACTGGCATATAAATTGACAAATCCATCAGTGGAATATTGTAGAGAACCCAGAAATAGACCAACACATACAAAATAATTTTGATATTTGACATAGGTGCTAAAGCAATCAAAAGCGGAAAAGAAAAACTTTTCATCAAATACTACTGGCAAAACAGGATACCCATATGGAAAAAATAAACTGTGATGCTTGCCTTCCACCATACTCAAAATTTAATCTGAAATGGATCAAAGATCAGAACATAAAAGCTAAAATCAGAAGCTATCAGAGAAAAAATATAAGGGATATTCCTCTTCCTCCCTTAGCCAATGGGGCCGAGGGCTTGAATATGTCCCAACTGATGGTTCAACTTTGTTCATGGATAGATCCACAAAACTCAAAGTGGAGTCCCCCAGAACACTGCGACCATCCAACCCAAGGAGGGACACCTTTTGATTGCAACTGGTGGGTGGTTAGGATGGATTTGTAGTCCACTCCAACAGCAACTCTTTGCTATGTATTGCAGACTCATAAGCCATTTCAAAAGGCTAGCCATATGGCCCAGTGACTGAAAGAGTAATGATTGGACAATTAAGAGCTTCCTTGTGTGGGGACAGGAACTATGGTAGGAGTTTGAAAACTGGGGAAGAGACCTATTTGTCATTTACATTAGCATCTATGGCAAGAGACCATTCGAAAGGGAACATAAAATGAACTCACATGTGTTCAGCAAATCGCCATGATTGCCCATTGAGTCCACCACAGAATGGGACATGGAAGATGCAAAAACTGGCCAAATCACAAGGACTCACTCTATATGAAACAGAAGCCAAAGATGCGGCACTCTTCTGACTCCTCCCATCAGGCATGGTGAGCTAGGCCACATCAGCCCGGGCATTGGCCACACATGAATGTGGCAAACTGACCACACTGGACCACTGATTCTCAGTCAGAGACTCCACTGGTACCTCACTGCCTTGGATATATACTTAAGAATCCCATATGGTCAAAGCATCCCCTTTACAGCCCAGAAATGGGTATGGTCCCACGTCATAACAGGGACCTTTCCTGTGGCAAGGACCTTTCCTAAGCAAATGGGGTGACAAAACACAGAAATGGACAGCTCTAGCAACAACTACTCAAAGGCCTTCAGAAGGACAACTTATGGGGTGACCTACCTAACAAAGGTCACTTGGACATCAATCATTGCACCTTAGTGGAAGAGAAACAGCACCACAACACAAGTTGGGCAATACTGACCTTGGAGGAGGTGAAGGACCAGGCAGTCGCCTGATTAGGCCGCCCCTGTGGAATCCCCAGTCTCAGTAGCGCCAACCATTCTCTTATTTTTTCCTGCTGGAACACACTCCCCAGGGTTGGTTTGTGGTCCAGGCAGTGGTGGTGCCACCAGTTGGGCCTCTGGATTCAAACCTGGATGCAATGCTACCTTGGAGAGTCTCCCTCCAGTGGGACCCCCCTGGATGGGGAAGGGCTGACAGACATTGGGGTACTAGGGTTCCCCTGGGCCAGCTAAGGGTTCCAAACTCCTAGTGCTAGTGTGTGATATTATAGGATGTGTCGAGTTTGTTCAGAATGTGCCTTCTCTCCCCTGGTTGGGTGATCCAGATTGAAACAGTAGCAGGAGCAATGGCAGAAACAATAGGTAGGAGCAGCGCTGGCCTTGGGAGGTTCACAGAGTGGCAGGAGGATAAATACTTAATCTTTCCTCTTATCATTTCTACAGAAGCCTCTGCCTTGCCCAGCAGGATAACACCCTGGTAAGGATCAGCACAGCCAGGGCAAGAGGAGGACTCAAACAGCGGATTTGTCATCCCATAGGGAAGCCACTCTCATCCCACACTGCCATGATCATGGCCTGGCCTATACACAATGACATGGAATTTCCTTAAGCTCCAAGGCCAACAGAACTCACTAAATTCACTAGCCAAGGTAGTGTTGGGCAACAGAATATTAATATTATTTATTTTATTAATATTATTTGTCTGCTGGTGGGAAAGGGTGGCATGTGCATTATTGCCAACACCTCTGGCTGAGTGGACATTAACAATGAAGGGAAGGTAGAAACCCAGCTGCAGAAGATCCATGCTCAGTGTGTGGTTGTTAGCTGTGCACCTGCAATCTCCCCACTAGATTCATTGTTAACCCCTTCAGTTGGCTCAGTCCAAGCAGCTGAGGCTCTTGGTTGAGGACCATCCTCCAGAGATGCCTGAACTTACTCCTGGGTCTGGTTCTCCTGGTGACCCTGTAAAGTGCAATCTAACAATGACAGAGAGACTCTGCAAACAAACGCCATCCACAGCACCCATCGAACCCAGCTCTGCTTCTAGATCCAGGGCAAATGGAGGTCCTACCAGATTGGATATGCTGTCTACTATTTCAGGAGCTGGGCAGGGGTTGGAGGATGGACCACTGGAAAAGGCGGTAGTGTGCATCTCTTGCCCCCTGCACTGCCCCATAAAAGTGGTCTTGGACAGGTAACATTTCTTTACTGACAGGTACAGAGCCCTCATAATCTGTGCTGGGCTGGTCCTTTGTGAAGGAGCATCTTTCCCTTGTCTGAGTTTGATGTAGAATCCTTTGTTCTGCTTAAGCACATGTGTCAGTAGCCCTCAGGCACACCCCCAGCTTTCCATATTTCAGATCCCCATGGGGAAGGGAGAGAGGAGTCCTGCTGCTGCAGTAGGTGCTGAAGTGGGGTGCATGCAGCCATATCACCCCATGTGCTGTGGAGTGGTTCCCCTGGCCCTAGGGGACTGATGCATTGCCAGGCCAGAGTTTGGATCTTGTGCACACATTCTCTATTCTCTTGCTGTAAATAAACACTGTATCACTTGAGTCTGGTGTGCACTTTGTTCTCAGTAACCAGGAATCGTGCAGTGATCTCTTCCTTGGGAAGCACTTATCTGTCTTTTAACCTTGGTTACAGAGCCTGGCCACCCAGGGAATAGTAAAACAATCTTTGTAACTTAGTATAAGCAAAGGTTATGTAGATAGGTCATAGAAAATAATATTAATATTTATAAAAGAAAAAAATATAAATTAGATTTCATCAAAATTAAAAATATCTGCTCCTCAAAATATAGTAATGAAAATAAATATGGAGACTTAGATTTGGGAAAAAAAATTTACAAAGAATATATCTTACCAAAAAACTGGTTTATAAGATCTATAAGGAACTCCAAAACTCAATATTAAGAAGTCAAAAAACCCAATCTAAAAAATGGCAAAATACCTGGACAAACCCTCCACAAAAGAAGGTATACAAATGGCCAATAAGCACATGAAAAACTGTTTACCACCATTAGTCATTAGTGAACTTCAAATGAAAGCCACTAATACAATACCCTTAAATGTGCACTGAAATGTCTAAATTTAAAAAAATAGATAACAACAATTTTAGCAAAGATGAGGAGCAAGAAGAACTATCATACATTATTAGTGGGAGTGGGAAATTTTCTAACCACTTTGGGAAAAGTTCTGTAGTTTTTCATAAAATCAAGCACACTATTACTCTACGATCTATATATTCCCTTCCTAGGCATTTATCCAAAAACAAATATGAATGAGTTTTCACAAACATGCAAGCACAAGTTGTACACAAATGTTCACAGCCGTTTTATTCATCATAGACAAAAACTGAAATTAAGAGATTAGATTAAAAAAAAAACCTGCTACATTCGTACAACAGAATGGCACTCAGCAGTAAAAACAAAAAACAAAAACAAACAAACAAAAAACACTCTACTGACACCAAGCAATGCTAAGGGGGAGCTCAAAATATTTGGTAAATGAAAGAAGCTTCTGACAACAGAGAGTAGCTATGTTGTGATTCCATTTATATGAAATTATAGAATAGATGAAACTAATGTAGGGGGAAAATCAGAATAGTATTTGCCTCAGGGAGGGTGAAGGTAGGGACTGAAGAAAAATGGGCGTGAGCTGGTGGTAATGTCCTCTATCTTGACAGGGACTTGGGTTAAACAGGTGTATGCTCTTGTCAGAACTCAGTGAATGTATACCAGGACGTGTCCATTTTGTTGAACATAAATTGTATATCTAAAGACAAAAACATACTTATCAAATTTTGAACACTCGTTAATAATACACACTCTGAAATATTGAGGGGACATACACAAGTGTCCTCAATTTACTTTGAAATGCATAGTAAATAAGATAGGTCTATGGATGGATAGTCAAATGAGTAGAATAGATATGCAATAAATGAATATAATAAAATACTAATTCATAGTGCTAAAAGATAAAGTTAAGCACATTAAAATTTTTAAAAGTTTATTTGAGCATTCAGTGAATCATGAATTGAGTAGCACCAGACAGAAAGCAGTTTTTAGCACACCACTGGTAGAAGAGAATTTTACAGATATTTGAGGAAGCAAGACAAAGAAAACATGTGATTGGTTAGAGCGGAAAGTCCCTAGCTAGAGGTTAGTTGGTGATTTCTAATTAGTAAAGTCTCTAATTTTGTTTTACTGTTTACATTGGACTTCAGTTTGCTTACTAAGAACTTAAAGCTCTTAAAGACCTTTTTAGCTTAATGGCTTTCTAACTAATTTTCTGTTAATAATAGAACCAAGATGATGTGTATTTGGTGTTCACTGTAAAGTTCCTTAAATTGTTTTATATGTGGAAATATTTTATAATAAAATGTTGGAAATATTCAACAATTTTTAGATATTTGCTTATTTAAATTTTTCCTGATATTCATCAGATATTCTTGACCAATGATTATAGGCATTCTGAGTTCAAGAAAGTTTCCTTCACCGATATCTTACTTGCTGTTCTCATCTATGTTCTTTGATCATATCTTCAATTGTCTGCAGATTACATCTTGATTGCTGGTCTTCCACAGCTGTCATCTTCTCAGTTATGATTTTTAAGCCCTTAACCATTTTCCTTCAGCCAACTCTGTTGCCCAAAAATGATATTTTCTGCATTATCAGTTCTTATCCTTGCTGTTTGTGATACCAATTCAAATTTAACTGTTCAGTTTTTAATTTCAAGCTCCCTTTTGCTGTTCAGCTCCCTTTTCAACTCAGCCCGCTTCTCAGGTAAATTTTTCTTTAATGCAGCATGTTTTCTTCCCCTAAAAAATTTTTTAAAATTCTGTTTTAGAGTTAACATTTTCTTGTTTTTCATTGAGAACACAAAGCAAATGCTTTTAAACTTTTTTGTTTGTTTCTGGTGTAAAATCTTCTTAAAACTGCATTTCTCCTGCCTCGTGAGTACAGGAACACTTCCATTTTCTCGTTCAACATTATTGATCAAATGTTTTTGTGCCCCACAAAATTCCTATGTTGAAGCCCTAATCCCCAAGGTGATGGCATTTAGAGGTGAGGCCTCTGGGAAGTAATTAGGTTTAGATTAGATCTCCAGAGTGGGACTCTCCTGATGAGATTAGAGCCCTTATAAAATGAAAAAAAAAAGAAAGATCTCTGTCTCTCCCCCACACACCACATCAAGGAAAGGCCACATAAGGTCACAATGGGAAAGCAGCCACCTGCTAGCCAGGAAGAGGGCCCTTAACAGACACAAAATCTGTTCACATGCTGACCTTCCCAGCCTGCTGAACTGTAGGAGCCTGTCGTTTAAGCCACCCAGTCTCTGATATTTTGTTATGGCAGTCACAGCAGACTAAGAGCGCCACTGTTGGAAAATTTTAAAGGATTTACACAAATTTTAATTAGAGTTATAACCAGAACAAGGGAGTGCCAATTACCAGTATATACCAGAGCCAACACGATGACCAGCATAGCCTATGATCTATGCAAGATATTGTCCTCTCTGACGTCGAGGCACTGTCTCCATACTCGGCTTTTGCACCTGGAATATCTTATCTCCTAAGCGGCTGCCTTCCTAAGACACTTCTCGGGAAAACCCACTGGCCCTCCAAACCTGGTCCATTTGAATTTGCAGCGGTCTTCCAACACAGAATGAAGAGACTGAACTAGGACATTCTTTGGAATGTTCCTTTAGAACATTCAAAGATTCCAACTGCATCTTGAGAATAGAAGTTCAGAGCTAATGTAGCTATTGCTGACTTTGGGTTTTTAACAAAAAATGTTTAACTTTTCTGATAGCTGTAGCCTGAGTTTGCCTGTGGAATGAGAGGTGCCAACAGGGAATAGTGTGGAGATAAAATAATATTGTCTAAGCTAGCACAGCCTGGAGTACATAGAAATGTGCAAAGATGGACGTGGGGGAGGTTAAGTCAAATACCACTGACCATCAGCAGTCTCCATATTCTTATGTATTAAAAATATTTAAATTTGTATGTTTAATACCTTTTTTTTAGTACATCATTCTGTACAACAGAGATGATAACTTCTGGGAAACAACTGAAGCACAAATAAGAGGGACACAAGCGGGGGTACATCCTCAAGATTTTTCTTTTTTTTTGTTAGAGACAGAGTCTCACTCTGTTCCCCAGGTAGTCTGGAATGCAGTGGAACAATCACATCTCACTATAACCTTGAACTCTTGGGTTTAAGTGTTCCTCCCTCCTGCCTCAGGCACCTGAGTAGCTGGGACTACAGCCACACGCCGCCATGACTAATTATTTTTTTTAATAGGGATGGGGTCTCCCCATGTTGCCCAGGCTGTGATTATTATTCTTAGTGAGAAAATAATTGAGTAGTTCACACAGAATAATGAAGAAATACATTTTAATTAATCTGAATGCTTGGTACAGTTGAATGGCAATTCATTTGTGTAGTTAAATGTACAGGATAAGTTAAATAATATTGCCAAATTCCAAATAGAAATATTGTCCTAAAGAAGGACATATGAAAATATTATATTCCACTTTTATGAAATGCTAGACTGACGTTATACTAATTCAACCAGTGGGTGGACCTCTCTGTCTAGAGGCCCAAGGCAAGATTTCATGTCAGGCCTGATCCCAGCGTCCTGGTTTCAGAGCTGGATCTGATCTCCTCATGTGGTTTCTGCTCTGGTAAGGTTTGATGCCTGTACCTGACATCCTCCTCACATTGGCACTTGGAAAGGATCATGTGTCTCAAAATATTTCTAAGATGTTCATTAATGTATAGAATCTGTGCTTTTCTCTAAATAAGATTAAAGCCCAAGACATTAAGGATCTCTTATTACAAAGGAGATAGTTTTATAATTGTATTGTTAGTATTAGCTTTAGACATGGAGAGAGAAGAAAGCTGCCTTCGGAATGATGATTTAATCTGTTCAGGTGCCACGAGGTCTGAATTTCCACCGTTAATGATTGGGTCAAGGATCTCTTTGCACGTTGCTCTTAGGTCAAAAGCAATTACAACTGAACAGACCAACTTCCTTTGTGACTAGTACCTTGGTGTGATTTATTTATCACATATTAGCTGAAGATAAGGCCAATATGAAAAGATGGACTCTGCAGGGTGAATGCAGAAATGAAGACAAGGAGGGAGAGATGAAGGTTTAGGGGAAAAAATGATGTTAGTGGCAGTCCTGTAATCATAACTCTAAGAAGCAGTGTGGTGGAGTGGAAAAGAATCTCAATGGAATATGGAGCAGCTGAGCTCTAATCCTGACTTTTTTACCAACCAACAGAGTAACCTTGTACAACGTCACCTTTCTTTGCTGGATCTGTTTTTTTTATTCATGGAACCAGACTAATAATAACCACTCTGCCCATCTCAGAAGACACTGCTTAAGCAAATCCAAATGTAACATTTTACGGTGACCAGAATAGCTTTGGTCAATGTGCAGTTCTCATTCCCCTGTGATTCTTCCAGAGCAAAAATAGACGTGAGAAGAAAGAATAAAAAAAATAAAAGAAAGTATAAGCTTTTGAAATAGAAAAGCAGCTTTGATCAATAAGAACGTATTGACCAGCTACCATGTTCCCTCCTAATACGGTGTGAAAATCAGAAGTATAAGATGTGATTCCTGCCCGAGAAATGCACTGAACACTTTATTTATTTGTAGCTAACGTTTATTAAGGACTTACCAATGACAGAAACTATGCTAAATATATTATCTGTTGCAATCTTCACAACTGCCTTATGATGTTTATATCTTCAAACACAATAAACTGTAGAAATAAATTCTATTAGTGGTTTCCAAATTTTGGTGTGGAGAAAATTCACTTGGAGAATCTGTTATAAAAGTGCATGAGTTATATTCCTGATTCTGATTCAGCATGTCTTCAAGATAGTTTGGAAATTTGCATTTTTAGCAAACTCCCCAGGTGATCTGAAACAGGTGGAATATGGGCCACTTTTTTTAGAAACACTTCCAAACATTGTTAAATATGAGATGCCAGATGACATAGAGATGCTGGAGGCCAGTATTTTCCAAATATATATGATTGCAAGCATCACCTGAAGCACTTGTTAAAATATAGGGTCCCAGGCTTATTCCTTGGAGGTTCTGATTTAATAATCTGTGGACAAGCTCTCAATAATCTGTATTTTTCTTGTTTTTGTTATTGTTAAAGCAAATGTCCTAAGTGATTCTTATGCCCAGGCAAATTTGTAGTTTAAGTGAATTGTCTGTAGTTACCTGTAACATCCTATTAGAAGGAGAACTACAACGCATTCCCAGATTCCCAGGTCAGAGTTCTCTCGGTACACTGCCTCCTTGAAAGAAATATGGGGTCTGCACAGATTATTGCACTGTCCTGACTTGGAAAAAGGTAAGGGATATGTTGAGTTTCCTTCCTTCGTGCCCCCATTTCAGGTGTCCTTGGTGCATTCTCAGAGCCAGGGTGCTGTTTAAAGCTCATCACAAAGCACTTCTAACATGGTAATTGTTGAACAGAATGCTGGCGTGTCATTTCTGATGAGGGATAAAAACAAATCCATGGAAAGTGTTGTCACAGTCACCAAAACTGCTTAGCCAGCTGCAGGAAGCAAACAAATCCACTGAAACATTAACTCAGGCAGAAGGTTCCAGCTCATTGAAAGAAGGCCCATTTGTTTTCCCATTAGAACTCATCAGTGTCTACCTGGGCTGTGCTCACAGGGTTCCGGCAGCGTCACGACAGAGCTGGGGAAGGCTGATGGATTTATGACACACTGCCTCGATGACACATTTACTGAGCTTGCCTGCAGGATTCCTGAAGCAGGAGGCCAGGAGCTCACAAAAGGAGAGGCCTGCTGGAAATCGAGCCCTCTGGGAAAATCACAGGTAGAAGGCTACTGAGGAGAGGAGTCCCTGCTGAAATGCATGTTTAGGTAGCAGGATGTCTTACGGGTAGAGGTTTCAGAGGTTAGAAATCATCCTTCTGGGTGCCAGAAGAAGGGAGTACATCTTCTGGCTTTGGTGCTATGATTAAGTCATTTGACTTCCCTGATTCTCAGTTTCCACATTAAATAAAATAGGATTAAGCCCCTTCCAATTCACAGGATTGTTGGGACATAGCACACCATAGAAATGTAAGGATACTGTATATCATTACATGTTCTAGTATTGGAAATATCTCTTATGTATTTTGGGAGTCAAGTCAAAAGTAGAGATGATTTTTTGAGAAATAGTTTCCTTACTTCTGGTTTTCTTTTATCTGAAGCACAGAAAACCCCATAGTACTGACTATGCAAGATTGTGGTTTTTTTATAGATTTATAAATTTTGTCAGATAGAATAGCGAAGAAGCAGGAAAATATCGATTTTTAAGCAGATACTCTGCCAAGAAAGCATCATGCAATTTTTCTCATTGAATGCTTATGAAACCCCTGTAAGTTAGAGACTATTATCTCCACTCTGTGGATGAGGAAATTGGGCCTCAGAGAGGTTAAGTAATTTGTCCAAAATCACACAGCTTATTAGAAGCAAAGTCAGGATTTGAGCTCTGCCTGAGACAAACTAGATGTTTAACAATATATTTTTAATTAAAAAAGCAAAGAATATCCCTAAAAACAGATTTTTTTCCTACTCTGGTGCACATTTACTCAATAGTCTTTATTTGTCCTGGTATCTATTCCTGCTCATTTATTCATTCAACACACTCTCCTTTAGCGACTGCTATGTGCAAGTCTCTGTTGGAAATATAAAGGTAAATAAGACAAAATTTATTTATTAGAGAGTTTGATAGTATATAGGAGAGAGTGGACTTGTAAAGAAATTGCAATAACACAAGCCTTAATGTGCTGAGCAAATGGAAATTTCCAGAAGGGAGATAGAGAAGGAATCATTGGTAGGCACATTTCAGCAGAAACTGGAGGGATGTTTAGGACTTGGCTGCACAGAGATGGGAGGAAGACAGGCACCAGGAACAATCTGAACATGGGCACTGAGGCAGCATTCGATACAAGCCCAGGGGACAGGGATCATTACAAGGAAAAGTGAATGGTAATTTTAGTGAGTTAGATAGCATGAACCCATGAGTTTCTGTATCTGTGTGGTAGATGCCACTTCTGCCACCCCTAGAAGCCCTCACCCTAGAAGCTTACTACAGTTTCTTCTGCTCCTAACTGGTAAGGGAAAGGGTAAAATGAGCCTGCAGAGTCTTTCTTCTTTGAGAGCATAGATGGCCAGGATGTCATTTTGAGACCTCAGGACATTCCAATTTCCTCTACCAGTTGGAGTTCATGAGAAATCTGTGCTGCATTCCTATGTAGAAGTAATCAGCTAGAGCCGAAACATTAAGAAAGTTCCAATATAAAGATAAAAGAATGAAAATTTAGTATGATGCCGTAAATTTTATTTGGCCTGCCACCTCCATTTTATTATAAGAGGTATGTAGGAAAGGTGAAAATGCAATACTGGCAGTGATACATTTGGAGAAGCCAAAATTAAAATTCACCTCTGGAAAAACATTCATTTCTTGCCTCAGATTTGTGCAAACATTAATGACAAGACTATCACATTACGAATGAATGTGATTAGCATAACTCTGCCTAATGAATTAATTCCTTTTGTGGAACCAAAGGTGAAAATGTTTTTCTTCTGCCTTAATCCTCTCTAATAGAGATAGATTTACTAATAGAAGTTATTTTGTCTACATTATGACGCATTTATGAGGTGGATTCTTGCCTTATGCATAGATGAGTGAATAAAGAATATATTTAATTGCAGTGTGTGCAAACATGAACCTTCCATTTTCAGAACGAGAGGGAACAAAAATTATATTTTTCAGTTTGTTATTAGGAAACTTATGGTCACATTAAGATGATCTGTCACTCTGAGATATTTGATCCAAAAAAATCATTTTTTTCCTATGCCCTCATAAGGCTAAGAAAATGGACAAAATTTTACTTTACTTTTAAAAATGAAAAATGGTACTGACATTCTGGAACTCCATCTTTCAATATATTATACATCAAGCAATGTTAAAATGTTTAATCCTTTTGACCCAGAACTTTCATCTTAGAATGTATCTTAAGAAAATAGTCCTGAATGTAGAAATTACAATGTGTATATCCAGTAACACGTTATTTATAATAATGAAGAAAAGTAGAAAAGACTGAGATGTTTAGCAATAAAGAGTTAAACAAACCATGGTGTTACCCTTTGATGGGATAATATACAGATATTTTTAAATGATATTTATAAAAACTATACAAATTTGTAATAACATGGAAATGCTCATGGTATAGTAATAATGACAGTGACAACAGCTAACAGTTATTAATCACTAATAATTAATCCAATGGTCTACATGCAATATTGAATCCTCACAAGATCCCCATGAGATAAGCACTATTATTATCCCCACATATCAGATGATAAAACTAAAGCTTATAAGGGCTTGAGTGATGTGTCCATGGTCACACAGCTAATCAGTTTTAAAACAAGATTCAGCACCGTGCTGGGTCCCCAAGACTACCCTTAAGTCATCAATTTACCAGAAGGAGAGTCATAGAACTAAAACAAGCTGTTATGTTACTTATGGTTACAGCTTATTACAGCAAAAACATAAAAACTAAAATCAACAATGTCAAATAGGATAGAGTTCAGGAGAGACCAGGAATAATCTTGTAGTTGTCCTCTGCCAGTAAAGTAGAAAAACAGAGTTAATTCTTCTAGTCACATTGTACATCAGTATGTGCAGAGTATTAGCAACCAGGGAAGCTCATCTGAGACTTGTTGTCCAGGGTTTCAGTTAGAGATCAGTCATATAAGCATAGACACCCACTTGGTTGACCTTAATTACTCAGTCTCCAGCCCCTCCAGATGTTAAACTGATAGAGCTTGGCCCAAGGCTCCCACCAAAAATAGCACTGTTAGTATAAATTATCTAAAGTGGTCCCAGGCCCCAGATATACAAAGACACTCTTATTAGGTAGGATTTTCCAAGGGCTTAGTGGTTATCTCCCAGGAACCAGCGCAGGGCCAGTCTTTTCTTTAGAATGTACAGAGTTTGAACATCCCAGACCTGATGGGTTAACTATTTACTGTACAAAAACTAATTAGACAGAATCCAGAGCCTGAATGTCTAGCCATTATGGATTCTTCCAAGCAGGAATCCATAGTCTTTTGTTGGTACCTTCTATGGGCCAAGAGTATGCCATACACTAAACGTTATGAGGTTGAAAAATAAATGGTCCCTGCCTATGGTAAGATAGACTGACCAACAGTCAATACTGACCAGCAAATCAATGTTGAAATTGTATGCAAAGGAAAAGATACGTGCACAGTGAGGAAGTGGCAAGGGGAGCACCCAGTAACCCTGAAGGGTAAGAGGCGAAAGCTTCCCACAGAAGGTAATTATTGAAATAAGGATTAATTTGTAAGAGTCAGATAGAAAAGTCTCTCTGAAGGGTTGCTGGGAAGGCACAGGCCTGATAGATTTTAGGAGTTAAAAGTATTTGGGGTATTATTGCTTATAACTGCATGTGAATCTACAATTGTCTCAATTAAAAAAAAAATTAGAAAACATAATTTGGCATTGGTTAAAGAGTGGAGAGGGAACATAGGCAAAAGGTAATTTTAGATGGGAAACTAGGGGCAGATCATTAAGGGGGCTTTGTGTTTCTAAGAAATGTTATACCTACCCTAAAATATGCAGGGAGTGATAGAAAGATTTAAAGCCCTAGAGTAAGATGGTTATATTTTCACTTCATTAAAACACGTCTAGCAGCAGAGTGCACCTTTCTAAACTGGCAAAGTCTTGACAGGAGGTAGGCGGACCAAGTAGGTGGTGGCTACAAAAGTTCCCACAGGCTGAGAATGAACATCTAGAGTAAGACAGTGGTTGTCACAGTAGGAGAGGAGGACGTGTGGAAGGAGGTACCAAAGGGGACGGGAGTTAGTGAAGGACTGGATGGGAAAGCGTTACGCTTTGGCCCTTGTCTCTGGGACCAAGTAAATGACAATATTCAGTTGGATACAAGATGTAGAAAAGTGGCCACTGGGGACTGTGATTGAGAGACAGTGCTATATACTCACCAAAGCTGGCTGCTTTTCCTCCTCAGCCCACAGAGAAATTGAATTGAATTGAGTGACCGAGTTTCAGCCAATGAAATGTAGACATGGATGGTGTGTGCCATGTTCAGTCTCAGCCCCTAAAATTTCCCACAAGAACCTCCAAACTTTTTTTTCCTGGCTGCCAAGTGGGCCGGTTCCAGGGTGATTTTGGAGCCACAAAATGGAATAAACCTGGATTCTAAATCACTGCAGAAAAGAGAACCATCCAGCACACGTTAGATTATAAAGTGAGTGAGGGATAGGTCTCTGCTGGATTAAGCCAGTGAGGTCTGCTGTTTTTTTCTTATAGAAGTTGGCCTACCCTAACTAAAACAGAAATTGGTGCCTTGAAGTAGGGGGTTACTGTGAAAACAAAACAAAACAAATAACAATAGAAACAAAACAAAACAAGATAAACTTAATGTGGTGTCATTTTCTTTGCAGTTGACTGGCAGGTGACAAGGAAGCAGATACGGCTGGCTGGATGGCTAGAGATCCGTGCTGTACAGTAGCAATCATTTGGTAAACTTGTCATGATATTTGAAGGGCAGGCCATGTTCCTCATGACCTGAAAAAGTGGTTGTAAACACATTTCTTTGGTGTACATAAATCGTTATGTCACATTTGGCAGGATTAAATGCAAGAAAAGTAGTTCAAGAGACAATTGACTGGTTGGCAAGCAGAGGAAGAAAAATAATGCCAAAGTCCAGAAATTCAGAGTAGCACAGGGTTGGAAAAGTCAACAGTTCATAGGCACCAAGTATAAAATATGCCATTTTAAAAGACTTTGTGTGAAAGATTCAACACAACTTCTCAACTTAACAAAAAAGACTCATTCCTGTGGCAAAGATCAGAATAAGGGCACAGCCTTCCCTGCATATTGTTTCAGAATGCATCCAGATATTAGCTACCATTTGCTAGAGGAAAAAAAGAAGGCTCAGAGCAAAAAAGCAAAGAATTAAATCAGACTGGAGAATCATGACTTATGAAGGAACTTTGGACATGGTAACTACCCAATGACACTGACCAAAGAAACATAAATCAGAGGTCTGCAAAGTTTGTAAGGAACTTGTTTTGCCAAATAAACCATGAAACTAATAAAAATAATAATAGGAAAAAAGTTTCTTCTAGACTCAAAATAACTCTGCCATCACCAATCTTCCATGAGCAGGAATCAGGCTGAAAAAGCTATGAGGTTTTCAGGAAGAAAATACTCCCCATTCCCCTTCAGATATGGCCAAGGGGGTTACAGATACAAAGGAATCTTCTAGAAGGTGGAATTAGTGGCCTTAGAGTAAAATGGGCAGGAAAGTTCCTCGTTGAAACAGGATGTGGGCCCGAGGAGGAACTTCTTTCCCTTAAGGTAGAAAACCTTCAAAGTTTCCATCCAGCAAAAATTGGACTTGAACTACTATGGCCAGGAGCTGAAGGGTGTCTCAGCCTTCTCCTTTGACCAAAGATAAGTTTTACTGCCATTATCCTGCACCATGCTATATTGGCTGGCAGTGGGGTGTTGTAGGGAAAGATAACTTGCATTTTCATTCAGGAGTCACTGAACTGCAAGGGACAGTATCTGGTCTGATGGAGAGAGCTGTGCATCATCCATAAACCTGGGCTTTGACATGGATGCATCGTCTAGATGAGGCTCTGACTCATCTCCGTTGGGGAGAAGATAAAGTTGGCCAAAGAAGGAAAGGACTTAGGTGCCAAAACTCCCAAGTGATCTCCGTGTCCTTTCCCTTTCTGTAAGCACACAAACAGGAACTTGAAGCCCCCTGTGAGAGACGCAGAGCCGTAGCACTGAGAAAACTTACATCCCTGACTTCCCACAGGAGGCCTGGCTCTCTCCTGTCCACCTTGAACTACACCAGTGTGAATAATTAACTTTTCAGGATTCGTATAGTATAACAGCTTGCATGAGATAGTCTGACTAATACAAGGGGAGAGAATATGAATTCAGTTTTGAACATAATGAGTTAGAAATGCCCGTGAAACATTGAAGTTGAGATATTAATAAAGCAATTATATTTATTTTTGTGTATGTAGGTCTAACATGTAGGAGCAAGGTCTAAAATAGTCATTAAGTCTTTACTGCTCCCTCCATTGAGAGGCAGAGTCTCATTTTTTGAATATAAGCTGGACATGGGGACTTGCTTGGTGGTCCCAGCTGAGCTCTCTAGCCATCCCCTCTAAGGTTCAAGACAGGTGAGTGAAGCCTTCCGGACCCTTCAGACCAGTCCACCTGCCAGCTGGGTGCTCCCAAGCAACCACTGTCAAGAACGTGTCGAACAGAAGCAGTGGTATGCTGGTAAACAGGCCCTCTGAGGAAAAACAAAAACGAATTTAGTGTTTGCTGATTTCTGTGAGTAAATACCCCCACCATGGCCAGCTTTATGTTACTGAAGGTTTAGCTATAGAGCTCACAAAATTCCTAAATATTTAACAGTCAGCTCTTGTGAGCTGATGCAAGCCAACTCCAGCATGCCATGGAATAATCCCCTATTGAGCTTTGCTCAGATTTCTGGATCACAAAATCGTAAGGTATAATAAAATGTCTGTTGTTTTAAGACACTAAGTTTTGACTACCTCTTTTGTACAGCAACAATCAGAACAAAAGCCATAACAGATTGTTATGACAGTATAACAATCTCACTTAATTGACAATCTGAGGATTTTTCCTAGCCACTTTGAAAAAGTATAAAAAGAAAAATATGAGAATAAGTTCTTCCTATCTCTCCTTCCTTCCCTTCCCACAAGCCCCTTGATTGTATGCGACTGCTCTGAAATTGTGAGAATATTACATAAGGTGGCCTGGGAGTGAGGTGATGCCCCCAGCAGGGGTCAGGGTTATAGCAGCAGAAAAATCACGAGCTCTCACCCTCCGGCTGGCACCAGGGAGGGAGACAAGTGTGCACACTGCTGCACAGGCAAACAATTTGGATAAATTCCTCAATTGGAGCTGGGATTTGTCATTAGTTCTTCCAAGACAAGTTTAAAGAGTTATTATCTATAATTTTACCCATATCAAAATAATAACTAACTATATTGTGCTTCACTTGTATTGGCTCATTTTATTCTCCCACAAACTCCGTGAAATAGATACCATAATTCTGCCTGTTTTGCAGAAAGAACACTGAGGAATAGAGAGTTGAAATAACTTGATTAAAATCACATTGTCAGTCGTGGGCAAAAAAGGGATTGGAACTGAAATTAACCTGACTCCAGGTACTCTTAACTACTAACTTATATCGCCATGGGTTCCACATTTCTGCAGCAAAATAGGCAAGAATTAATTATTGTATCCCTTGAGCCTCATTTCCCTCATCTATGAAACAATGATAAAGGACTATCTTTCAAAGCTCTTACACTAAGTAGATGATTCATAGGTCACATATGTGTGTGTCATATCTGACACATAGTCACATAGTATAAGTGTCCATTTTTTTCAAGAACAAGAGTTAACAGTCAGACATTGTGAAGCATTCTTTTCCTAAAACAAAACTTTTTTTTTATTTCAGAATTTTATGGGGGTACACACGTTTTGGTTACATAATTTGCTTTGGTACAGTTTGAGTCAAAGTTATAAGTGTGCCCTTCACCCACATAGTGTGCACGTATCCGTTAGGTGTGAATTTACTCATTCCCTCCTCCCCGCTCCGGCCTACTTGATTTCCCTTGAGTTTTACTTCCATATGTGCACGTAAGTGTTGATTGATTAGTTCCAATTTAGTATAGATACATGCGGTGTTTGTAAAACAAAACTTTTTATTCACTTCCTGGTGTGAATAACCTTTGGCAGTAGCAGTTATTTCTTCTGATGAGTTACTTGTCCAATATCCCTACCCAAAGCATTTGGCTTTGAATATATTTAAAGAAGCTTCATTTCCTTTGCTGTCCTTATCTTTACATTGTTAATGATTACCTGAGTCCCAGCAGGTCTCTGGGAATCAATGGAGGCTGTGCAGAGGCATTTTCTAGACCCTCAAGGACTGGTAGATCTTATAATTTGCTTCTTTATTTATGTTGTCCCTTTTCTTCCCAGCTGCACCTCACCAGACAGATAGTGGTATTTCAATTGATCTTTGTTGTTGAGAATGACTACTCACTTTAAAAAGATATAATGTTGCCACAAAACATATTTGCAACAAATATATCTTCAGTGTGTACCATAGGTAGATCCCCAAGAGTCAGGAAAATTAGGATGATTCAGTTAAAACTGTCACCTTCACCAAACTCACAATCCTGTAGGAGAGAAAGAGAGACCAATAAAGAAACATTGCAATGTGATGGTATAAAAAAAAAACCTGCAAAGGCGTTATGGGATTGCAGAAGAAGAGGACCCATCCAAGAGATGGGGAATGATCTTGGAAGCCTGCCACAAGAAACTGTCTGAACTAAATTGCAGAGCATGCATTTGAGTTGGAAGATGAAGGAAGGGAGCAGGATGGGGTTCACACAGCCTCATTTGGGCTCCACGGGGATCAGATGTCAGGAAAAGAGTGAGGAGAGGGGAAGACAGAGCAGCACTCACACCAGATCCCAGAAGATGTCCTCTGTCAGGCCAGGACGATGGGAAAACCTGGAGATCACCCACTTTGTTTTCACTCATCTCAACAAATACCCAACAGCACCCACTGTGTGCAGGTGCTGCAAGCGCAATAATAGGAAAGCCACGTCCCACGTCCTCAGGGAGCTGCTTCTCAGCACAGGAGAAATTCATATAGCAAGCTCAATTCTGGTAGGTTTCCATAGAAATAGAAACAAAATCTTTATTTTCTTCCATTCAGGAAAAGGAACTGGTCTGACAGAGGTAGTTGGAATGGAATATATGAAAGCCAGAGCTGAACGGATATTTGCTAAGTCCCCAGGTCTGGGTAACATTTTACCTAGTAGACAAAAGGCAAATCTACTGAAAAGAAAAAGGAGGGAATTAAATAATGATTAAAATTATTGCAAAAATACCATGATTCAAAATGAAGACCATGAAGTAGGAACACGTCACTGGCTTAAGTCTCTAACGCTGAGATCGGCGAAGATGGTTTAGCATACACGTTTTGATAACAAGCGCCCTCTGAATACGTGACCACTTTTATCTGATTCTGAGTGGAGATGTAGGATTATCTCTTGGAGAAAAGGGATTGTCCTTGTCTCCCTACAGCAAAATGGTATTTTTGGAGAGAGGGAAAACCATCAAGGGACTAATTAAAAAGAGTTATCGAAGACAGGGCAAGAATCCAAGAGCTGAACAGTCAGAATTTGGGAATGTACTTTGCCTCAGCAATGTCTTCATCAACAGAAACAGGCTGTGTGCTTCTCAGAAGGCTGAGCAGTCATGTTCTTTAAGGAACAAACAGCAGAAGCCTAAAGAATTCTGCTTTCTACATAAAAAGTCACACACACTCACACAAAATCAATTCAATAGGTTGCTGAAATCCACCTAAATTCCTTCAAAAATAATCTATATTTAAATTAGCTCAGAATAGCAGGACAGTGACCCAGAAGCAATACATTTCTAAATATTTTATTTCAACAAATGTTTATGTCTTCTGTTGGAAACTAATATGAAGATGGATCTGAGTTTTTATTCTCATGAAGTTTTCATTAAATAGAGAAAATCTGCTCATGTATTTAACCGTGATTCATGAACCTGGCCCTGCGCTAGGTTTTCTGGATACAGAAATAAGAAATACACAGGTCTTTTCTGCCGGGGACCTCACCTTTTGGGAGGGAGATGGAAGCACAGCAGGTAGTTGTAATATGATGTGGTAAGGTCAGCAATAGAAGTATGCAGGTGGTGTTAGGGTCTCAGAGGGAAATCAGCCAACCCATCCTGGCAATGTGGATAGCGTTAAAGGAGAAGAGGTAAGAACAAATAGGAAGAGGCAGAGCAGTGGACAGAGAAGATGCTGAGAAGCCAGAAATCACCCAGAGGGTGCACAATCCGGCCAGTAGGTCTGCGTTCTTGGAGCACAGAGCACAAGACAGGGAGTGGTGAATGATAGGACGGAACAGGTTGGAAGGTACTGCACCAGTGGGGACTGATGTACCATGCTAAGGGATATGGGCCTTTTCCTGCCAGCAATGGGGCAACATTGAAGGGCATGAAACAAGGAAATGGAGTGATAGGACTGCAGGGGACAAGGCTGACAGCAGACCCTGGGTAGGGGCAGCAGAGCCCTGGGTCAAGGTAGGATCTGTCACCCAGAGGTGACTTCTTATCCGGGTCTCTTACTTACCAGCTGGGATCATTACTTAACCTCTCTAAACCCCAGTTTTTCTCTTCTGTAAAATAGAGATAATCATACCTACCACAGAGTTTGCTGTAATGACTCAATTAGAAAAGGTATAGAATGTTCAATTAGATAAGGCACAGGAAGTCCTCCCAACATGAACATAGTTAAGGGCCCAGTCAGTATTTGAAGGATATGTTACATACACCAATGTGGTGTGCGAGATGAGATTTTCAGTGGCATTTAAATTACTATTTTTAATGTTAATAACTCTACATTCATTGCTTAATAGAAAAATTATGACTACATAAAGTTTTCATTTATATTATTGCTTAGCAAAATATTAGCTTAGTTTGAAAAGGTTAAAGTCTATTTTTTAACTCCATGAATAATAATAGGGTTGCTATAGATATATGATGAACACACCAAAAGAAATTCTGAAGGTGGTTCACAGATGTATGAAGTTTGGGAAACCAAACTGCAAAGGGTAGCTTTAAATAAGGCTGCTGAAGGTGACGATGACGAGAGATGGGTATGAAGTAGGTCTGTAATTGCGTGGCGTGGAGGGGACAGCTCTGCAAGATATTTGGTAGGACAGTCAGTGTGAATGGTGGCTATTTGGATGGAGGAAAAGAGAGAAAAAGTCTCTGAAGTATGAGAATGAGACACTGAGTCTGATGGTTGTCTACGTGGACAGCGAGCACCCAAGGCCACGTAGACACTCAAAGAACATAGCCGGAGAGCCGGCTCAGATGCAAGCGTTCCTCTTGGGTGTGCCCCGTGTGTCGCACATCCACACAGGGAGTTGGAGGCATGGACTTAGAGTTCGCAAAAGTGATACGGTATAAACCAAAGATGACTATCTGGGAGTTTGCTTTTATGTTTCTTTCTTTCAACAAATATCTACTTAGCCCTTGCTATGTACAGTTGTCATGCTACACAATGGATATGCAGTTTTAAGCTACACAGATAGTCTATATTCCCTAGAATTTAGAGTTTGGAAGAGGGGAAAAATCCTAAAAAATAAGCACATAAAATTATACAATTTAGCATCATAAGTAGCGTTATGAAGGAAAATGGTAGGAGGATATGAGATGGAGACTCTCTGAGGTGTAGGAAAGGCCTCTCTGGTGAAGAAAACTCTAAAGTGAGACCCGACGGGGAGAAGCAGAGAACTGGGTGGGGGGTGTTTGGCACAGGGGTTGGGGTTGATGCCGTGAGAGTAGCCACGGGGGCTGGTGATAAAAACACGGCAAGTAAAAATAGCAATGGATTAGAGAGTCCTGGGTGCAGCCACCGCAAGGCGTGGGCCTCTGCACAGGCTGAGAGAGCGTAGCAGGGCGGGACAGAGAGGGTGGCCTCTTAGGCGCCAGCGGAGTGGGGAGCTGCCAGGAGGAGGGGGCAGGCCGCACTGTCAGATGTGCCAAAAAAGGGCCATTTTTGACTTGGAAGAGTTTTCCCCAGATAACTGTGATTCCGAGGAGAATGAGTGGAAGTTGCTCCCACACGTCCGGGTCCCCGTCTCTGCTCCTTCTGTGCCCTGACCCAGGGCTGCCACGAGGGACTTGCTCTGCAGGCCTTACTCACCGCCTGATCTTGCATGCCTTGTCTTTCCTCTGAGTCCCAGCTACTTTATCTGGAAAACAGAGACAAAAATATTATTTCCTTAGTAACAGGCACTGTATAAGTGCTGGGTGAAGACAGGAAAAAATAAGAATAAATAGATGGGAAAGGAAGTGAAATCAAATACGATGGGCGCTTGGCATTTAGTAAGTGCCAGATAAATGTTAATTTCCTCTCCTTTTTTCCCCCATAATATTTATGTAGCATGACTCAAATTTTCACCTTAGGGGGAAAAAAAGAAATTAAAAAAATAGAAAATAAAAAAAAAAGAACCGACAATAACAATGAAGCTTCTTCTGATGCCCAAGGGCAGAACCCACATTTTCTTTTCCTGGACTTCCACAGCAGTTTATAAACACCTCTATTATAATACTAATCACATTAGATACTCATTGTTTTTAATGCACCTTTTTCTCTCTCAAAAGGATTTTTTTTCTGGAAATGCTGTTTTATTTGAGTTTTCAGTTCTAGTGCCAAGCAATAGAAATCTACAATTTTCAATTTCAGTGAAAAGCTACAATACGTAATTGTAGATTAAATTAATGATCCCCATAGAAATGGTATTTCTTCACAAATTTTACATTGATAACCTGATATAGCTTAGAGAAATGATGTGATTTGCCCAAAGATCTTCTAACTCACTCACAGCAGAGATAGGATTCCAGCCCCATGCCCTTTTAGTTTAAATAGCATGCTTTTTGTTACGCCAGCATTCTGAGAAATCAGAAGTCAAGAGGAAGGTGGGCCGCCGACAGGCAGTGGCCTGGGTCTCTGGGTACAGGGAGAGAAGGGTCAGGGAGCACAGAAAGATTTTGTCTCTGCCTGTCTCATGCTCTGTATGTCCAAAGGAGAAAAAGTATGCACACATCTCCGAATTACCTCCACATCACTAAATAAATAAATGGCCAGGTAATTGAACTGTGCACTGCAAGATACCCAGATAATAGTTGTCTCCATGTATCTCGGGAAAGAAAGAGGAAATAAGATTGTGAATGGAGACTTTAACTGTCTGCAATGATTCGGGTCTTTTGTTTTTTGTTTTTTAAAAAGCTGAAAGAAATGTGATGAAATAATAGTATTTGTTAAATGTAGCAGTTGAGTACACAGGTGTTGTATTCCATACTTTTCTAAATATTTAAAATATGTCGATTTTTTTTAAGGAGATGAAGTGTTCCTCCACCCCCCTCAGTGCACAAGAATCTGGAGCCCTCCTGAGCTCACACTGTGGAAAAACAGTAGGAACCACGTGCCTGTCAACTCAAACCAAAAAACAAGTTGAAAAGAGGCAGAATGCCAGCAGGAAGCAGAATTCTTGCAGGAAGAAGAGAAGGACTTTAAGGAAGAAGGTTTTTGAGGGAGCAGAGGAAGGTCTCCTCTTGGGAAGCCCCAGGAGTTGAGAATTAAGGACAGCGGTGCTCTGGGAGCTGTACCTGCTCATTTAATGCAGCTCCTCTGCCTACGGGCAGACAGGGTAATTCTCCCCACTACCCAGGATCAGTCTTTACGGGAAGAGCCTTTCTTCTGCACTGGCAAAAATGCCCTCCAGAAAGGGAATTTGAAGCTTTCCTTTCCTCTCTATGAAAGCCTGATAAATTTCTTATAAACTTTTCTGGGCTAAGAGAACAAAAACTTCTCCATTTTCATCGATAATAATAATTCACAGTGTGTCAATGTGAATTATTTCAGAAGTATTAGAAAGCAATAAAAATGAGGATATACAGCACATAGCTCCTGAGATTATAACATTCATATCTCATAGTCTTTAGCAGCTATTTTTTCACCACGCTGGATAAATATACGTTTGTAGACTTTCAGAATTGACACTTCTTTATTGCAGGAAAACAGATGACATTGACTCGATGGTGCCACCTGGTGGTCATATTTTATAAATTATCTGAACTGGAGGATTTTTTTTTCTGCTTATCCCACAGGTGAGCGGAAGTGTTGACTAACTTTTATTAGGAAAGTCCCTTACTTTGATGAGAAATCAGGTGTTTTCGGTACTTTCATTTAATTTTCACAAGGACCCAATAAAACATCACCATATTTTCTAGTCTTTGGGGGAGTGGGGAACAGGCTGAAAGAGGATAGAAATCTTGCAGAAAATCTTGGGGCTTGTGCTGTGGAGGTGAGATTTAGACTCAGATTTCAAAGCCTCTTCTCTTTGCACTGTATATCATAGCCTCGATAATAGTTGGATATCTGTTTTATGAGGACACAAATCAGTAAATTGCCATTTCTAACAATCAGATAGATATTCGATATTCATTCATTGATAAACCATATATTTGGCATCAACTGCATGCTGCCAGAGCACTTTATTAGGTAACACTAGAAATAGAACCTAATCACATGATGCCAGTTATTTGGGATCTAACAGCTTAGTAAAGATGACCACATTCAGAAACTAAAACATCCTAAGCATCAGCAAAGAAATAAGTATGGCCACTGTGGAAATTTCACGTTATAAAAATGATCTCTTAAAAATAATTGAGGAGTGAATTTAACTCATCTATGCAGCAGCCTCTGTTCTCTAATTTGATGTGTGAAATGCCAGCTAGATATGCAAATGTGTCCCTTGCCCAAACCATTTGGGCATTTCAGCTTGCTTTGTTGTGGAGCTGTACTAGTCAGGCTAATTATGGTAACTGCTGCAACACAGAAGCCCTGACATCTCAGGGGCTTAATACAATAAAAGTTTATTTTTTATTTGTATCACAATTTGATATGGGTTCAACAGCTGTATTTTATCTTGTACCTCTTTCCATCTTGAATCTCCATCTGGAACGCATGACTCCCAAAGTTGCTGCACCAGGGAGAGAAAGGGCTGGAGGGGGCCCAGCAGGTTTAACAATCACTTTTGTTGTCAGTCCATTGGCCATAATTGGTCACATGGCCCTATCTAACTGCAAGGGGGGCTGGGAAATACAGGGAGCGTAGGAAAATGTAAGACACCTGATTATCTCTGCACCAGGGGCAAACGCAACACAAGTGACAAGTTGCCTACAAATTCGTGTGAATGGGAAAAAAAAATTGACTTAAAAAAAGAAATTCCCCTTACTGGAAGGCATTTCGAGACAAACATTCTCTGAGAACTTTGGCAAAATAATTTTGAAAGTCAACAAATGAAAAGAAATGAAATAATGTGCTGAGAAAAAACTAGCTGTGAATGGCAAATTTCCATCTGCGTAAGAAACATTCCTTTGGCACCACAGATTGTGCCATGTCCTTGAGCAAAAAAGAAATGTATGACTTTATTTTTCTATACTTGTGCTTAAACACAAGGAGTTATTAGACAGGAGTTGCCTTGCTATTACTTTTGAGATAAGATAGTATTGTATATTGCCTTCATCAATGGTTTCTTAATTAGGTTCTATGACTTTGTGGCTCTTGTTATAGCCTTATTCACTGGTATGTCACATTTAATTGTGCCTAATGGTTTGTAGTTATATTAAGGTAACAAGATGTTTTTATTTTACATCCTGTCATGAGAGAGAGAGAGAGATCTGTGAGTGTAATAATATCCCAAAATTTATAAGCAGTGTAGAATCTCTGATTATTTAACTATGTAAGTGATTACTTCTAAAACCAGGTAGCTTGGCCTGCCTTCACTTTCTCCATAGCCCACATAAAATCTGAAATCTTCTCTAGCTCAAACCGGAAAAAAACAGGTGAAATTAAGTGACCATCAAGCCCAGGAATGAAAAATGGCAAGGTCCCAACTGGAAGAGAACCAGGGAGTCTAAGTGACAATGTGAGAAGGAAGGAAAGATGGACCCCAAGGCACAGTTTCTGAAGCCCCAAGAGAAGGCACCTCTTAGGCAGCCCCAAAAGTTGCAAGCAAAGCCCACCACTCCTTATGCTGGACATTCTTCTGGACCCCAGCTAACCACAGCATGATTTGCTTGCCTTTGACTTTTGGTCTTGATGGTGGTACTTTCCAGTAGCTTTTGAGGCTATCCTGCCTTTCCAAGATTAAGAGCATAGTAAAAGCCTTACATAAAATCGCATAAAAAAGCAACCAAATGATGATGCAGTTATGTTGTATATGTGCTTCCAAGATTTAAAAGTGCTTTCTTTCATGAAGTACTCACCACAGGATTTTAAGGTATGCTAAATAGGTATCACTAAGCCTGACTTTATAGACATTGAAGATTAACATTAAGCAAAGTGTCGGAAAGTAGCATAATTGGGTGAACCAATAATAGAACCCAGGTTGACCTACATCCTTTTTCATGCCGGCTTACCCACAATTTTAAAATATGTACAATAAAACATTGATTTTTAAATCTTGGTGTGGTATTCTAGGCATTATTTTTCAGAGCATCTTAATTTCTACCCTTGAAAACTTATTAATAGGAAACATTATAGTGGATTTTCTAGTAAACTATTTCCACTTAATGAAACATTCCAAAGCTGTTAAATATAATCATCATAAATATTGGATAATAGCCTATAAAAATTCTTCCAATGGCAAAAGTATATGAAAACAGTAAGTGAAAAAAAAAACAGGATACAAAATTACAAAGTCACTGTATATAAGCCTATAAAATACGGTATAAATAATGAAAAGGCAGGAGAAAATAAAATTCAGCACTCACTGTGGTTGTCTTAAAATGGTGGGCTTGGAAATGCTTTTTCTTTTTCCTTTCCATCTCCAAATTTCCTTAATACTATGGCATTATAACCTTTTGAATAATAATATTATTAAGAACAATAATATATTAGCATGTAATACTATCATATTATATCATTTTATATTGATATATATATGTTTTATTATTATCATTGTCATTATTATGGGAAAACACTCAATGACGCTTTGCTGTGGCTAATTGGAAGAATCAGCCATATTACTTGGGGCACCACCAGTTTGGTTGTAATCACGGTCGACTGTGATTCAAAGTATTCAGTCAGGACACAGATTTTATTAAAGTCATTATTAACAAATATACTATACATTATTTATATATTATACATACACACACATAGACACCCCTACTTTAAGATCTGAATTTAGGTAAATAATGCCCTCAGTATGCCATTGAGATACTTTCCTAGCTTAGAATCCAAAACTATGAAACAATTGTGAAAATTTAGAAAAGCAGATGCCATCACCCCTGACAGTGCCCTCATTCCTCCAGTGCTTTCCTGTTTTCCCCAGAGGAACAGGAGAAGCCTGTGGTCATGATCAGCTGAGGTTCTGGACGATCGCATTACTTCCAAGTGGTGTTCAGCAAAATGCTGAAGAGGCAGGCTGGGGAGTGCTATTTGGAAGGTAATGAAATACTCATTAAGTCTGTGTGCCCATGGATGGCCTCCCGGTTTTGCTGATCTGCAGGATGAATTTGCACATCCAGTCCTGAAATGCTGCGTAAGTTGACTGTGATGTGGGAAAATTGCCAGAATCGCTTCCAAAAATAATTCCTCTAGCTTTGGGGTTTGACTGGGAGGAAGTGGGAAAGGAGTTCTAGCACCTCTTCCATTTGCTGCTGTCTGCAGAAGAGTGACCGTGTCCTCGAGAGTTCCAATAATAGAGATAGAAAAAAAGAGAAAACACAAATCACAAACCCCCAGGGGTTTCACATTTAATTTTTGTTAGGCAGAAAAAAAGGGAAGCAAGGAGAAAGGGAGAAAGGAAGGAAACGAGTGGGAAAATTTGTAAATCTCTAAGTATCAAAAATTTTCAGCAATATTTCAAGACATTCTTACTTAAAAGGGTTTTCTTCAAAATCCCGGCCTGCTGAAGTGGTGCCTCCTCTCATCATGCTGATGACTTTTATTAACATGAAGTAGAAGATGCAAAGAGCTCAGTGTGACTATCTAGAGGGAGAAATAAGGAAAAGCGGTTGTTTCTCAACTAAAGCAATTTTAGGCTCAAAAGAGGACACAGATTGTCAACTCAGATTCTATTACAATCACAGAAGTGTTAACATTGGTCAATTGGTTGATAGATTAATTGATTCATAGATTCATTCAAGAGACATTGAGCAGCAATTCTTTGCCAGATGGTAAGCTAAGTGCTTAAAGGCAATTTAGACTTTTCCTGCTAAAAAAAAAATGCAGTCCATGTACCAGCAGAATTGAGATCACGGGGAGTTTGTTAGAACAGCAGAATTTCAGGACCCATGCAGACCTACTGAATCCAAGTCTACATTTTAACAAAATGCCCAGGTTTCATATTCACATGAAACTCTGCAAAACACTGAGTTAGACAAAGTTCTAGCACAGACAGCATATGGGAGGACCTCTTACCAGTTCCTCCTATGAGCACTTTTTGAGCCTGAGTTTCTTCATCTGAAAGTGTTGGGGAAAACTCTAGCCCTGCAGGTTTTCCTGACACTTACATGAAACGATGTTTATAAACCACGTATCACAGAGACAAGCTTACATTAAGCTCTTCATAGTCGTGACGACTTCCCATAGGTCTCTTTTCCCCAACCTTTCACCCCGATTGTCATTTGCATGTGTTACACCTGAGCAAACACGAACTCCACCTTCCTTCTAATACTTTCTGGATCATCTATTACCCTGCTATCATTTTACATTTTGGTGCCAAGGTCTTTACCAGCCTAGAGCCTGAGGACAGAGCTGTGTTGGTTTGTTCATTCACAAATAACAGTTGTTTCAAGAGGCAGAATTACATAATCAAATGAGATACCATCTCACCCCAGTTAAAATGGCTTTTTATCAAAAAGACAGGCAATAGCAAATGCTGGTGAGGACGTGGAGAAAGGGGAACCCTTGTACACTGGTGGCGGGAATGTAAATTAATGCAACCACTATGGAGAACAGTTTGGAGGTTCCTCAAAAAACTAAACATAGAACTACCATATGATCCAGCAATCCCACTGCTAGGCATGTATTCAAAAGAAAAGAAATTAGTATATTGAAAATATATCTGCACTCCTGTTTTTATTGCAGCACTGTTCACAATAGCCAGGATTTGGATTCAACCTAAGTGTTTGTCAATGGATGAATGAACTAAAAAATGTGGTACATATACACAATGGAATATTACTCAGTTATAAAAAAGAATGAAATTCTGTCATTTACAACAATGTGGATGGAACTGGAGAATATTATGTTAAGTGAAATAAGCCAATCACAGAAAGACAAATTTCACATGTTCTCACTAATATGTGGGAGCGAAAACTAAAACAATTGATCTTATAGAGATAGAGAGTAGACGTAAAGTTACCAGAGGCTGGGAAGGATAATGGGGAGGAGGGATAAAGTGGGGATAGTTAATGGGTGAAAAAATATAGTTAGTTAGATAGAATGAACAAGATCTAATATTTTGATATTAGCACAACAGGATGACTATAGTCAGCAATAAGTCATGGCATACTTTAGAAAAATTAACAGAGTGGAATTGGAATGTTTCTAACACCAAGAAATGGTAAGTGCTTGAGGTGATGTATACCCAAATTACCCTGATTTGATTATTACACATTGTAGACCTGTGTCAAAATATCACATGTACCCCGTAAATATATGCAATTATTATGTACCCATAATAATTAAAAATAAAAAGTTAAAAAAAAATAACATAGACCTCCTGTAACCAGAATATTTAAATTGGAATGCCTGCTGGCCACTTATTTGCATGAGACATCCTTGATAAAGGTATTTAATCTCTCTATTTCTTTGTTCCATTAATGGTAAAATAGTAGTAATGATAGTAGGTTTCTTTCACTGTAGTATGCTAACTATTAAGGTTCCTAGCAACTATGCCCTTCGTTTTTCTGTCACCTAATTTTATATTCAATCCAACACTTTTAATTTTTGTGTTCTTCCTGTGTGTGAGTTTCCAGTCATTCAGTCATACAATATTTGCTTATAGCCTATGTTGTGTATAGGCATTGTATTAGAATTTATAGCTTTGTGGGTGAGTACACACACACTCACACACACATATATATTCATCCTTGAAAAGAATCATGTATTTTAAAACTCATTACACATATCAGAAAGTATTCTTACAATAATTTGGTTACCACCAAGAGGACCTAAATACGAAGGCGTATACTTGGCATTTTAAATGACCCGAGTGTATGAAAGCATTAAATGCAGCCAGCAGAGGGCAGAAGACCCTAACAAAAGGGGGACACATAGCTAGCTCTTAACCCTAAATATCCCCTTTCTTTGCATGGTATTGCCTGGTTCATGCTACTTCTTGGGATTGTAAGAATACTCTGAGAGAACCCGAGATTCAATTCAGTTTTCTGGGGTCTCCTATCTGCTTGCTCTTCACTAGAGAGCCAGTATAATGGCTAGGAATTCAAATTCAACACAGACTTGGGTTTGAATCCTATTATTTCCATTTACTGACATGTGGCCTACAGTGAGTTATTTAACACCTTAAACCTCAGTTTTCCCCTCTGTAAAATGAGAATATCACTAATGCATATTTTGTTGCATTAATTATAAAGAGGCTGTTAAGAGAACTAAATATATGCAGAAAGTATATCAATTAGATTGTTATTATGTCAAATGTTGGACTATGGAGGTCACTGTTGGGATTAACCCCTGCTCCTTCATCCTCATGAAGAGTGGAGAATACGGATTTAAATTTACTGTTTTCCGTAGGCAATTGGACAATTCAATCTTGGAAGGGAAGGAAGTAAAAGAGACATTTATAGAAGTTCTCTTGTATGTTAGGCTCTGTACCAACCATTTATGTGTATCATCTATTTTAACCCTTACAAAAGCCATGAAGTAGGTGTTATTCTAGTTCTATACACTGAGGCTCAGAAAGGTCAGGTTGTTTGGCCAAAATTATAAACCTAATAAGCAACTTGATATATGATTCAACTCCGACCATCACACTAGAGAACCCGTGGTCTTTCCATTGCACCACTAAGATTATAGCAAGGCCAGAAGTGCCTTTCAAAAGACTGACTCCAGGCACTTAACCTCTTCATTCAAAACCATTTATTGGTTCATTAATTGTTTGGGTCACTCATTCATTCATTCATTTAATAATTATTTACTGAATAGTCACTATATGTTTTGCTAGGTGTTGAGATTTCAGAAATGAAAAATAACACACAGTCTTTCTTCTCAAGGTTCTAAATTTAATGAGACCAAAGGCATAAACAATTATTATCCAGGTATGAAAAAAGACGAAATATATTTAAATAATTTAAATAATATAACATATAATGTAAAATATGAGCTATCATCTTGGAAGTAGGACACAGCCACAAGGGAGCACCACTCAGATCACTTTTTAAGACAGTGTCTGCTGTGAGGAGTGTGGTTGGCTGAGAGCCTCCAGTTGCTGCACCTTCCAGATCCACCACAGCGTCACAGCAAGGTCACACTGTCCTTGAGCCCTGCCAGTCCAGACCATTCTTGCCAAATGCAGGACTCCTCTAATGGGCAGTCTCTACTACAGCCTCCCCTTTTGGCCTAGAGGTGCTCTGTGGTCTGAAGCTTTTCCCTCCCAATCCATTCTCCCCACCTCCTCCTACAGGTGTCTACTCTTTACTGCTCATCAACATTTTCTCCAATAAATCTCTTGCACATTGAATCCCATCATGGTATCTGCTTCTCAGAGGGCCTGAACTGTCTCAGAGGTATGTTGACCAAATATCCTTGGTAAAGGCAAAGAAATTTCCACAGAGGGTGCTTGAGCTTAGATTGCAGGACTTCAGAAAGAATATAAAGCCCACTCTGGCCCATAGCAGTAAGAAGTCTGCACATGACAACTCTCCCTCGTTTCCCAACTAAACTGTCAGCTTCTGGAAGTCTGAGGTCTACATATGCATGTGTGATCTTCAGGAATATAGTTGTTGAATATATGTCTCCTGAGTGAAGACGTGACTAATCACAATGTCTAAAACAAATGCATGAGCTTTTCAGTCCCCATGCCCTGTTCATCCAATCCCCTCTACCTGACTTCCATGTCTACTCATCTTCAAAACCTACCCTATGGTCACATCTCCAAAGAGTGTGACAAATGAGACCTCTCCTCCTATCATTGTCACAGGGCTGTGCTTGGTCCAGCTTTAAGCCATGTGTTTTACTCTGCATAGCATACTTTCCAGTACACATGTCTGTATTTCACAGACCTACCTCTGAGGGAAATCGCTTGCTCCAAGCTCCAGCTGGCTGTGGAGGAATATTAGCCAAAGAGAAGGGAGAGGAGAGAGAGTCTGAATGTTACATCATCATGACCAGCCTTCACTTGATAAAGGGCATTAGATCAGGAGACAATCTCTGACCTACCATAATAGGCTGTCCAGTGATCAACCAAGAGGACTAGCATGTAAAGCTCTGTTCAAACAAGGTCAAGCTAGGCCAATCATATTCTATCAATCAGGAATCTCAAACAGAAAAAAAAAAAACCCAGGAAATTATGGAGTTGGCAGCAGGTACCAAAATATCATATGGTATAGAGTTAGTCATGAGGGCCACAGGTGTTCTAAATTTATGAGAAAGCTGAATTTATGAGTAAGAAGAAACCATGAAAAACAAAAAGTCTGTTTAGTCAGAAATTTTAAGATGATTAAGTGGTTAATAATGTGGGTCTTGAAATCAGGTGCCTAGGTTCAAATTCCAGGCCTCACTCTCACTAGATTTGTGACCTTGGCAAGCAGTAACTCCAATTTCCTCACCTATAAACATGAGGAAAAAAATAACTTTCTCTCAAAGAACTCAGATTGGCTTATACTAATCAACATGTTTCATCTTTAAGTCCACCGTAATTGAATGGGGAGTAATTGGGGTCACTGTCAACTAGGAAAAGACAGTTTGACTCTTGGGAAAATGAGCCACCCTCCTTACCAACAGCTATAAAGTCTAGAGTGGCCACAACAGCATTTCAACATCACAGGCAGAACCTGTCTCAGGAAGAAGCCAATAAAACAGAGAGAACAGATTCAAGCCAAGAATGGAGAACCAGGTCCTGTGTCAAGCATGTCTGAAGTCAGCCCTACATACAGACTTTTCTGTCATGTGAGCCAAAGCAATTTTCCTATATGAAAGTGGATTTGGTTTTCTGTCTCCTGCAAGCATGAACGTTTTAACTGGTGTGGCTGCTTTGCAGACCTCCTTGGGGCCCAACCCCCAGTGGCTAGTCCCAGGGAATGCCAGACTTTCTGCACTAGAATCTCTTTATTCTTCTAAGTGTCTCCTCTCTCCATTTTCCTCTTGGTTGTTTTCAATAAAATCCCATTACATTTAGCAAATCCTGAGTAAGCCTCTGTTCTTTATATGCAAAGGTGCCTGACCAGCCCATTGACTAGTGTTGACCTGTTCTCCCACTGCATTAAGATTAACACGCTGAACGACTTATCTCTTAATTCCAACAACAGTGGTTACCAAACCGGGTGACCTATCAAAAAGACTTGAAGAATTTTTGTAACAAACTTCAGGGCAGAACCAGCTTCACCAGTGTGCAACCTGTGCAATCATGCAGGGCCCCTGTTTAGAAAGGCCCGGCACTTGGTTTAATGCACTGCTGCCACCATCTTGAAATACTTAATATTTAACAAATGGTCCCCATGTTCATTTCACCCTGGGCCCCACAAATTATGTAGTCAGTTCTATTCCTGCACTTCACATTTAATATTCTGATTCAGAAGCTCTGTGGTCGGGCCTGGGAATCAGCATTTTTCCTATAATAACTTCCACAAGGTCTAATGTACAACACATCCTTGATCTGTATTTGTTCAAATGAATGAAAAAGTTTAAAATAAATTGATTTGTTTAAAAATGCTTGAGGGAAACATCTTCATTCTTTTGTGAGTGGCTTTAGCCCTTGAAAAACCACATAGATTCAGAGATTCTGGGAGTTAGAAGGGTCTTTAAGATCCTCTTTCCAGTGGGTTCTTCACTAAGGCTGTAAGGCTATCCATCCAAGTCCCCTAGGGCAGGTCAAAAAAATAATGATAATAAAACAAAACAAAACAAAAACAACAACAAAAATCAATATCCACACCCAAGTTCAGCCCTGAGATGTTTAAATTCAATTAATCTGACGTGTGGTCTGGGAATCATCACTTTTTAAAAGCTTTTTAGAGGATTCTAGTGTGCAACCCAAATTGAATATCACTGAACTAGGCTAATATTCTCATTTGAGGAAATGAGAACCAGAGAATGAAATGACTTATCCAAGGTCACATTAAACACCAGGGACAGATCAGTAGTAAGTGGTGAATCAGAAAGTAGTTTGCAGAATCTTCTGCTCCTTTTCCCTCCAGATACCTGTGATCAGGACTGGCAGCCTACCCACTTGGATCGAGACTGCTGTCCCCATCTAGGACATTTGATAAATATTGGTGACTGATTATGTTTTGTTTGCTGCTCTCACTTACTCTAAGGAAATTGTTAGAACAGAATCACTTCCTACCGTTAGACATTAAGACATATAATATTTTAAATGGCAGATTAGAGTAAAAGCAACAAATGCACTAATGACTCTAAATGCTGTAAAAAATGAAGCACACAGATAGAGGGCTGCACTATAGAAAGACACCCCTGAGACCCTTCTCTTGATAAACACAGCTGAACTAGGGCTCTACCCACACCAATGTCTGTTTCTCTAGGCTTGGATTTAGTCCCAAGGTAGGTCATGAAAGGTCAGGGCAAGTCAGTTCAGCTTCCCCAGTGGTCAAAGTTAGCTATCTAGAGCTTTGAGGTCACAGGTGCGGCATTGAAGAAAAATCAAAACAAATAACTAGCAAGTCAGCTTCTTTGTCTTCTAGCCTTAACTATGTGAATTTACAGGAAGCCAGAAACAGAAAGAGTAAAAGAGACAAGATTACTTACTTTTTCTCATCGTTCTTGTCAGGCTGTGTTATAACTATTAATTTACTTGTCTTCTATACTCACTGAAATTTTAACCAACTCTCAGACTGAATAGCCCTAGTATCTGCAACTGTGGATGAAACATAGATGGGAACCAGCAAATGCTTGTTGAATGAATAATAATATTCATCCATGTGTTTGTATAAGGATATCATTTCAGTGTAATAATGTTAAATATTCCTTTTGAATATTATATAATTTTTAATATAGTTTATTTTTAGAGCAGTTTTAGTGTCACAGCAAAATTGAGCAGAAAGTATTGAGAGTTCCCATATGCCCTCTGCCCCCACATATGCATAGTCTCCCCCACCATCAACATCCTCCACCAGGGCAGTTCGTTTGTTATAATCGGTTGACCTACATTGATAAGTTTTTATCACTCAAAGTCTATAGTTTACATTAGGGTTCACTCTCGGGGTTGTGCATTCCATGGTTTTTGACAAATGAAATGTATCACACTATCATACAGGGTAGCTTCCCTGCTCCAAAAATCCTCTATGCTCCACTTATTCATCTAGTCCTCCTCCCTAACCTCTGACAACCACTGATTTTTTTTAGTCTCCATAGTTTTGTCCCTTTCAGAAGGTCAAAGAGTTGAAATCATATAGCATGATATAGTATGTGTGTGTAGCCTTTTCAGATTGGATTATTTCACTTTGTAATATGACTTTAAGCTTCCTCTTATCTTTTCAGGGGTTAATAGCTCGTGTTTGTTTGGGGAGTTTTTTAGTGATAATTAATATTCCATTATCTGGATGTACTACAGTCTATCCATTCACCTACTGAAGGACATTTTTGTTTCTTCCAAATTACTAATTATTTTAGTAATTATGAATAGAGCTGCTATAAACATCAGTGTGCAGGTTTTTGTGTGGACATAAGTTTTCAGCTCATTTGGGTAAATAGCTAGGAGGGCAATTGCTGGATGGGATGCTAAGAGCAGGTTTTGTCTTCCAAAGTGGCCGCATCTTTTTGAATTCCCACCAGCAATGAACGAAAGTTCCCTTGGTCTGTGCCAACATTTGTTATTCTCAGTGTTTTGGATTTTGGCCATTCTAATAGGTGTTTAGTGGTACGTCGTTGTTTCTATCTAACTTTTGAATTCAAAAGTTGTTTCTCAGAAAAATTTAAGGAAGTATAAATCACAATAAGGGAGTTGCTGATTTTGTCCCACTTACCTCAATTAAGGACTTTACAAATGAATATTTACATTTCTTCTAAAAAAATAAAAAGGAATATTTCAAGTGTTTTACTAAAATAAATGCTATCATGTCAAATTCACTTTTTACAGTAAATATTAAAAGTGGCTACATACAAAATTAATATCTACAAAAATAGCTTTCTTATACAACAATAACAACCAGCTAAAAATGCAACACAAGTTAATAATATAACAGCAACAAATAGATGAAATACCTGTAGATAAATATTTATAGAAAGCTAGCAAGATCTATATGAAAAAATATTTTAAAAACTACTAAGAGATGCAGAAGACTTGGATAAATGGAAAAGCATACATGTCATTGGATATAAAGGTCCAAAATCATACAGGTGCAATTCTTTCTAAATTAATCCATAAACATAATGCAATGACAACAAAAATATTATTTTTTTAGAATTAGGCAATAATGAATCTAACTTTCATGTGGAAAAACAAATAAAAAAGAATCCTAATAGATTTACTATTGACTTTGAACCAGGCACTTTTCTAAGTATCGCACTTGTACTAAATGTTGCACTTTCATCAACATTTCTAGGATAAAAGTATCATATTATTTCCACAATTACATATGATGATTTCAATAAACAGAGGGTTTAAGTAACTTGCCCAAGTTCACATAGCTAGTACGTGGCAAAGGCAATATTTGTTTTTTTTTAAATTATTTAATTTATTTTAATACATTTAGAAGGTAAAAATATTGTTTTGTTACATGGATGAATTGTATAGTGGTGAAATCAGGGCTTTTAGTACACCCATCACAAGAATAGAATACATTATACCCAAAAGGTAATTTTTCATTCTTCATCACCCTCTAACCCCCACCTCATCGAAGTCTCCAATGTCCATTATACCACTCACTCTGTATGACCATGCAGCCCCATCACTGAGCTTCCACTTATAAGTGAGAACATGCAGTATTTGTTTTTCCATTCCTGAGATACTTCACTCAGGATAATGGCTTCCAGTTCTATCCAAGTTGCTGAACATGACATTATTTCATTCTGTTTGTGGCTGAGTAGTATTCCATGTTGTGTGTGTGCATGTGTGTGTGTGTATATATATATATATGTACTTTTTAATGGGATTACTTAGCTGTTTCTTGCTGATTTGAGTTCCCTGTAGATTCTAAATATTAGTCCTTTGTCAGATGTATAGTTTGTGAAGATTTTCTCCCATTCTGTATGTTGTCTGTTTACTCTGTTGAATATTTCTTTTTCAGTATAGAAGCTTTTTAGTTTATTTAAGTCCCATTTGTTTATTTTTGTTTTGTTGTATTTGCTTTTGGGGTCTCAGTCATAAATTTCATGCCTAGGCCAATGTCCAGAAGTGTTTTTCCTGTTTTCTTCTAGAATTTTTAGGGTTTCAGGCCTTACATTTAAGTTGTTAATTAATCTTGAGTTATTTTTTGTATGTGGTGAGAGATAGGGATTCAGTTTCATTTTTCCACAGGTGGCTATCCAATTTTCCCAAAACCATTTATTGAATAGGGCCTCCTTTCCCCAGTGTATGTTTCTGTCTGCTTTGTTGAAGATCAGTTGGTCATAGCTATATGGCTTTATTTCTGGGATCTCTATTCTATTCCACTGGTCTATGTTTCTACTTTTATACCAGTACCATGCTGTTTTGGTGACTATAGTCTTGTAGTATGGTTTGAAGTCTGGTAATGTGATGTTTCCAGATTTGTTCTTTTTGCTTAAGATTGCTTTAGCTATTTGGGTTCTTTTCAAAGACCTAAAATGAAGCAAATGAAGCACAGAATTATTTTCTCTAGATCTGTGAAATATGATGTTGGTATTTTGATGGGGATTGCACTGGATCTCTAAATCACTTTGTGTGGTATGGACGTTTTAACAATGTTGTTTCTACCAATCTGTGAGCATGATATGTTTTTCCATTTGTTTGTGTCATCTGTGATTTCTTTCCTAAGTGTCTTGTCATTATCCTTGTAGAGATATTTCACCTCACCTCTTTCGGTAAGTATATTCCTAGGTATTTTATTTTCTTTGTAGCTATTGTGAATGGTATTGAGTCTTTGATTAGATTCCAAGCTTGACTGTTATTGGTGTTTAGAAATGCTACTGATTTGTGTACATTGATTTTGTAACCTAAGACTTTGCTAAATTTATTGCTCAATTCTAGGAATCTTTTGGAAGAGTCTTTATGGTTTTCCAGATACAAGATCATATCATTGGCAAACAGGGATAGTTTGACATCCTCTTTTTTGATTTGGATGCCCTTTATTTCTTTCTCTTGCATGATTGCTCTGGCAAGGACTTCCGGTATTATTAATATATTGAACAGAAGTGGTAACAGTGGGCATCCTTGTCTTATTCCATGTCTTAGGGAGAAATTTAAGACCTAAAACTACAAACATTCTAGAGGAAAACATAGGAAAAGTTCTTCTAGATATTGGCCTAGGCAAAGAATTTATGAATAAAATCCCAAAGACAAATACAGCCACAATAAAAATAAATAAATTTGACTTAATTAAATTAAAAAGTTTCTGCACAGCAAGAGAAATAATCAACAGAGGGAATAAACAACCTACAGAATGGGAGAAAATATCACAAACTTTACATCTGACAAAGGACTTATATCCAGAGTCTACAAAGAACTCAAACAAATTTAGCAAGAAAAAAATAAATAAGCTCATTAAAAAGTGGGCAAAAGACATTAACAGAGTTTTTTCAAAAGAAGACAGAAAATGACCAAAAAACATATGAAAAAATGCTCAACATCACTAATTATCAGGGAAATGCAAATTACAACCACAATGAGATACCACCTTACCCCTATCAGAATGGCCACAATTAAAAAATCAAAAAACAATAGATGTTGGTGTGGGTACAGTGAAAAAGGAACACTTACACTGTTGATGGGACATAAATTAGTACAACCTCTATGGAAAACAGTATGGAGATTCCCCAAAGAACTAAAAGTAGGCCTACCATTCAGCAATCCCACTACTGGGTATCTACCTAAAGGAAAAAAAATCATTATATCCAAAAGATATATGTAGAAATGTTTTTTGCTGCACAATTCACAGTTGCAAAGATATGGAATCAACCTAAGTGTTCATCAATTGATAAGTCACTAAAGCAAATGTGGTGTATATGTGCCAGGGAGTACTACTCAGCCATAAAAGGGAATGAAATAATGTCATTTGCAGCAACTTGGATGGAACTAGAGAACATTATCCTAAGTGAGGTATATCAGAAATGGAAAAACAAGCACTATGTGCTCTCACTAAGAAGTGGGAGCTAAACAATGGGTACACACGGTCATAAAGTGGTATAAAGGACATTGGAAACAAAGAAGTGGGGTGGAGGAAGGGTGCAAGGAGACTGAGGGATGAAAAATTATCTATCAGGTAAAATATACACTGTTCTGCTAACAGGCACACTAGAAGCCCTGATATCAGCATTATACAATTCATCCATGTAACAAAAACACTTGTCCCCTCTTAATATTTTGAAGTAAAAATTATAAAAAAAATTAAAAAACAAAGCCTATCTGATTATTTCAATAGATGCAGAAAAAACATTCAATAAAATCCAGCACCCATCTCATGATAAAAACCCTCAATAAACTAGGCCTAGAAGGAATATACCTAAAAATAATAAAAGCCATATATGACAAACACACAGCCAGCATCATACTGAACAGGGAAAGTTGAAAGTATTCCCCCTAAGAATTGGAAAAAGACAAGGATGCCCACTTTTATCACTTCTGTTCAGTATAGTACTGGAAGTCCTAGCCAGAGCAATCAGGCAAGAGAAAGAAATAAAGGGCATCTAAATTGGGAAAGAGGAGGTCAAACTACCCCTGTTTGCTGATGATATGATCTTATGTCTAGAAAATTCTAAAATCTCCTCCAAAAGACTTCTAGAATTGATAAACAAATTCAATAAAGTCTTAGATTACAAAATTAATGTACATAAATCAGCAGAATTTCTATATACTAATAACAGTCAAGCTGAAAGTCAAATCAAGGACTCAATACTATTTATAAAGCTGCAAAAAAAGGTAAAATTCCCAGGAATATACTTAACCCAGGAGGTGAAAGACCTCTACATGGAGAACTGCCAAACACTCATGAAAGAAATCGTGGATGACACAAACAAATGGGAAAACATCCCATGCTCATGGCTTGGAAGAATTAATATTGTCAAAATGTCATCACTGCCCAAAGTGATTTAGAGATTCAATGCAATTTCCATCAAAATACCAACATCATTTTTCCCAGAATTAGAAAAAAAATCCTAAATTTCATATGGGATCAAAAAAACCCAAAAAACAAAACTCAAATAACCAAAGGCTGTATTTGAACACAAATAATCTGACTTTACAATCTAGAAGTTTAACTAACATGCTTCGCTTAAAAAGAACCAGTAATATTCTGGGTGGAAGAGGGAGGGATGGAGTGGAGAAGTCCCACATGATATTAAATTATATGACAGAGCTCATTAAGAGTAGTAACGACACAGGAATATGTAGGTACAAATCAATAGAAGAGAGTGTCCAGAGAGAAAACCAAACATATATGAGAGTTTTATGACAAATGTGACATTGTCCATCAGTGGAATAAAGAGATCCTTTTCCTTAGATGGTAGTGAAACAAACTGTTGGCCCTCTGGAATAAACATAAAATTGTATCCCTACCTCACTCCTTCCATCACAGTAAACTCCATATGGCTTGATGATTTTAACCAAATGGGAAAAAACTCAATCATAATAACACTAGTAGTAACATAAGTAATTTAAAAAACTGGAGTGGGGAAGGTCTTTCTTAGTATAACTAAAAGCCCAGAGGTTACAAAAGATTAGCAAATTTAACAAATTTGAAGCTGAAAAATTCGAAGCTGAAAAACAAAAAAGAAAAAAAATTGTTTGCTTAGGAGAAAACAACTTAAATCAAAAGACAAACAGCACACTGGAAAATGATATTTATAACAAATATCACAGACAACAGTCTAATTTTATTTATTTAGAAAGGAAAAGACCAGCAACACAGGAAAGAAAGTAAGCCAGTGACATGGGCAGATGGTACATAGAAAAGGAAATGAAGATGGCTCTTACACGTCTGAAAAGATGCTCAACAGTACTTGTTATAAGCAAAGAGCAAATTAAAACAACAATGCGATACTTTTTTTCACTTATCTTGGCAGAGATTAAAAAGGTTGAGAGCATACTCTGTTGGCAGGGGGGAGAATACATTTATACATGGTTAATGGGAGTCTAAATTGGTTCAAACTCAAGGGTGTTTTGCAATAGTTACCAAAATTTGAAATGAGCTTACCCTTTGAGCCAGAAATTTGGCTTGCAGAAATCTATCCTCTACGTATACTTACATTTTGTGGACAAAAACATATATGTACATGAATATTAAGGACATCATTGTGCAATTACACTATTGAGCCAAATGTAAATGTGCATTAACAGGATCCTGGTTAAATAAATTAAGACACATTTATACAATAAATGGCTAAGCAGTCATTCAAAAAGGTGATACATACCTATATGAGTAAATTTGGAAGCAGATCAAAACACAGTGTTAAGTGGAAAAAGCAAATTGCAAAACGGAGGGTAAATTGTGTCACCATTTCTCTAAAAGACTACATAAGGAGAGGAGAGAATGCAGAAAGTACAATTGCTTTTTAATATAAACTGTTGTTTTATCATCTTATATTATGCCTCGATAACAAGACTTGAATTAATAATAACTAGAAGTTCAAGCCATGTCATTATTATTGGTCTACACCTTGTAATCTTTTCTATTTTCTTGCATTATTAATTTTTATTAGTTTATTTTAAATATAATGAGCACTGCTAAACCAATCTTACAACCCGAGAACATTACTAATAATTTACAGTGAAACCCTAGAACATTAATTATAATTTGCATCTATTTGCAATTTGCATCATTTGGATTTTAGACCATGCACTTACATTGCCCACTCCAAAATTAGCTAATTAATAACTTTGATTATCATGTGATTTCAAAATAAAAGTAAATGTTGAAAATACCAAGTTCCTAATAAGGAAAAATAGGTTGTATTCAAGTCACAACTAATATTAGCAGTATTAAAATTTACGTTTATTAAAAGTAATCAAAGAAACATATGTCAGATTTTTTTCTGCACATTATCTGAATTGTATCTTATATAATATTTACCATATTCTTTCAAAAGAATTCCTGCAAAACAGAGTTGAATATTCACTTTTTGGTAAGCTTGTTTATATACATGGTAAAATGCACAAATCATAATTATACAGCTCAATGCCTTTCTCCCCCATGAACCCAAAAAGTAGATCAAGATCATTCCCACCACCTCGGAGGCCCCCAGTGTGTCTCCACTCCAAAAGGAAGCACTATTCTGACTTCTATGGTAACAAATCGGTTTTGCATTTTACATTAATGGAATTATATGGTAAGTTTTCTTTTATGTCTGCTTCCTGTGCTCAACTTAATGCCCATGATATTCATCCACATTGTTAGGCGTAGCAGTAGTCCATTCTTTCATCATGTCCAAGCCTACCTTTGTATCCTTCCTGGTCTGGGGATATTATGTGTAGTGCTTGAGGTTGTAAGAGGACCATCAATAGTAGCAACTGAAGAGGCATGCAAATTTCCTCATGTTTAGTGAGAATGAGCGGTTTAAGAGTGAGGAAAAAAATTCAGGGGAAGCTCTAGCAACCCTTTCCTCATATTCATATGACAGTCAGAATTCTGTCATATATCCATATCTGGAAAAAACCTCTGGTAAAGGGGCTGGTACCACTGTTTACATTCAGACCCACCCCATGAAATTCTCTAAACTATACGAGTGTCTGATCAGTAGGGGAGGGGAAGGAATCGATGTGGAGAAGTCAACCACTCTGTCCAGGATCCAGAGCAGCTGAGCAGGGCTGTGTCAGTGCTCATGTAAGTCCTCCTTTTAATCATTCATTACATCAGTTTTTTAAAAAGTGTGATGGATGTACCATTGGTAGTATTCAGGATGAATGTACAGATAAACATTTTTAATAAATAGTCATTTTTATTTTATAAATATCTTTATGAGTGATTCAATTTATTGTAGTGATATAAAGTCTCCTTATAAAATAAATTTACTTAAATGAAAAATGGAATCACTTTAAAATTCAAACTACCAAGTTAATAAGAGTAAAACCAGTTTCAGATTTCTCACCAAAGCAAGCTTATCTACTATGAAAATACCTTTTAAATCAATGTCCCTTCTTTATGATACACTGCCATATTTCAGGCTTTAATAGGCTTATCCCTGGTAACAATCTGAGTAGATAGATAGATAGATAGATAAAATCTACATAATCATAGTAATGACCTGACTAAAATAATGTCCTAAATGTGTATCACCTAAGAGATGTGGGGACAGTACTCAGGATGCCATGACTATGCAAAACTAAATTACATCTGTATCATTTGTATTTCAGATACTGCCTGACCCGGGGATCAACCCTTGCATTTCTTTTACTTATCAACATGCACTCCCTTGAAGATCTCATTTGGTCTCATGGCTATGTATATGCCAAACATCCGGATTTATATTTTCATCCTAATCTTTTTCTCCTAAAGTACAAACATGTTTCTCTGACTCCTTTCTCAACATCTCCCTTGGATGTATCTTAGTTATCCTTAACCTAAGTATCCAAAACTGAACCCCAAAGCTGCTTTTCCCATAATCTCCCTCTTCTCTGCAAAGGGCACCTTAATTCTTCTAATTCCTCAGACCAATCAACATGGAGTCATCTTGAGTCACCTTTATCTCTAAAGCCCTCATAGACAACCCATTAGCAAATCTTGGTTCTACTTCAAACTTCAGATTCTTCAAACTACTGAATCTGATCACCTTTCACAACCTCTGTGATCCCTAGAACCCCCATGCCATCCAGCCCACCATCTTCTCTCATTTGGATTATTGCAATTGCCTCCTAACTGTTCTCCCTACTTCTGGACTTGCCCCTCTATTGTTGATTTTTGGAAGATGATCCTTTTAAAATACAAGAGAGATAATGTCAGTCTTCTGTTCAAAACCCTCCCATGACTTTCCGTTTCTCACACAATAAAAGCTGACGTTCGTATACTGTTCTACAATGTTCTCCATAACGTGAACCTTTGCACCTCACCAACCTAGTTTTCTGTTGTTTCCCCATGTTGTACATCCGTCTCTCAACACTCTGCCCTCCATGTTATTTCTGAAAAATGTCTGGGTCTCTTTGTCCTTCTGCCTGGATTGCTCATCTCACAAGTATCTTCTTTACCCTGAATGGGGGACTGGACAAAAACAGAGCACAAAGCACAGAAAGAAGCTTCAGAATACAACTGATCTTGGCTCAAAGCCTGGCTGCTAAGTCTTATGGAAAATCCTTTAGCAAATTGCTTAACCTAGCTATGTTAAATGAGCTAACTGAGAATCACTTAAACGAAATTCTGTATATAAAACTCAGAGTATAAATTGCCCTCTGCCCCCTACTCCATCCAGTAAAATAATACAAATGTCATCTTCCTTGACAAGAAATCCAGCTCACCAGCTCACCAGGCCCTTCTGAACAGAACTCTTAGGTTTCAACTCAAGAAAGCAGGCTGACCACTGAGTTGACCATGGGAAGCCCCACTTCAGAGATGGACCTGGCTGACAGAGAAAACAAACTGGGTGAGGAGTTGTCTCCAAGACAGTTTTATAAATCAGATCCTTGCTAACAGCCAGAGGAAAATAGCAATTCTTTCTCCCCCCTTCTCAAACTCTGAAATATGGTATATTTTCCAAAGTCAAGTGCTCACTGTTCTGTATTGCCTTACAAAGCAGGAGGCCAGCAAGCAAGGGGCCTTGGGGGATGTGGATAAGGGAGATCTATGACACATTGTTCTTCTGAGAAGGTGGAAGAGAGACAGAGGTGTGTGGTCCTGCAAAGTATAGGCCAGACCGATGCCTCCCTCCCCCAGAAACTCATTTATCACCTTGATGGTTTCAGCTCATTTGCAGCCAAGTTATTGTCACCCTTAAAATAATGTGGCTTGACAGGGAAAAAATGAAATCCTTGTGAAAAGTTACATAGTCATCACACTCTGGAGTCAAAATATAGACTGCAGTATCCAAACACCCGGCCCTGGGTATGGTGGGGGTGGTATTTCCTCTCTCCCGTAGGTTTTGGTTTTAGAACAAGACATTAACATTTATGTCATGTTAATGTGCACCTAGGCATGGCGTGTGGCCTCCTGCCATGGACACAGAGAAACACATGCTCCAGCTCTGCCTCGGCATGACCGCCAAGGCTTTCAGTATAAATGGAGACGCGTGTTTCCTTGCCCAGGGAGTTAATAGCGGGCGACGACTTAAATGTTTGGTCATCCCCCAGTGCACAGACTCCATTTCAGATGTCAGGAAAGCACTAAATCTTGCTGCGCTACAAGCAGCAACTGATTTTCAACCCCAGAACCAATTAAGCCAAAGCATTCTCAGCTTGGAACCACCAAAACATCCTGGCCACCCCATTTAACTAGCTGTGCATGACCTTGATCAACTTGTGGTAGCTTCAGTGTCCCCATCTGTAAAATGGTGATAGTCAAGGGTACCTGCACATTTATTGCAAAGAAGAAATGCAAAAATGTATGCAAAAGAGTTTGTCCTGGTTTCTGGGACACAGCAGACATGTGGTACAGGGGAGTTCTCTTCCCTTCAAGTTTCTGCTTTGTATTCTATACCCTTAAATCTAGGTTCTAAGTATGTCAATCTCACAGAGCAAAACTACTACTAGTTTCCCACCTTGGCATGCTAGTCAGAACCTGCCAATATCACTATATGCCTTGTTGCCTATTCTGCATAACCTGGAAAGAGACCAAACCAACAAGGAGAGGTCAGCCGCACTGGAGAGGTACGACTGGCCGCAAGGGAGCCCAGAGAAGAGGCTGAAACTTTCTGGGCCACGGCTTCTGCTCCTCCCTGCAAGCCCTCTGCCTCCAACTCACTCTCCATTCTGCTCCCAAACAGATATTAAAGCATCACACTGCTGTGCTTTCCTTGCTTCAGCTTAATCTGCCTAAAATCTTTTCCTTTTATTTTCCCTTGCTGAATTGTTCATCTTTCCAGGACCAGTCAGAACTTTGTCCCCCATGAAGAGTTTTACAGCTGCCCCTGATCATTAGAGGGCCCTACTTCTGTACTCTCTACATGGTCCTATCACTTCACAAAACACTGCATTCTAACAGAGTGTTTAGTTGTCTGTTCCTCACCTCTTCTGTCTCGCTATTTTATAAGGGCAGGGCTTCGTCTTTGTTTTTCTGTGATATCCTTATCATCTTTCCCAGTCAGTAGCAAACATAGTTTAGTAAGGAAATGTCTGGGAAAATGCATTTAAACATGTGTTATACAGATAATTCTGCAAAATCTTAGTTGGTATAGTAGGTCTGATGTAGTGTGTGTGTGGGGTGTATGTGTGTGTGTAGTAACACCCACCTCCCCAAATAAATATGTGAATGTGTGTGTCTAGTCAATATGTTCTGAATAATGAATAATTTATAACTAAGTCTTTTAATGGGCCTTGCTATCACTAATACATATTTTGTAATAGTATGCTTATAAATATCTCCATATCCATATGTCTCACTCACAAACAACAAAGGGAAAAGATAAAACAATAAACCAACCCTGGATTTTATTCAATGAGTAAGTATTTATTGAGAAGCACATATAAAAGCCCAAGATAAGGATTTTAGTCCTAGCTCAATTACTGACTGAATGCATGATCTTAGAAAAATCACATTAAGTTCTTTGAACTTGATTTTCTATGTCTTTAAAATGGGGATAATATCTACATTGTTTATCTCAAAGTTCTCTGGGTATCAAATGATATGCATATAAAAGCTTATTGAGAAGAATAGTGCTGTATGAATTCAAGAGATTGTATTTATATATACTTATTAGCATATATGATGTAACTATATTTTGTGGTCCCATATAATCACTTACAAGTTTAATGAAGAGTCAATGGAAGAAAAATATCAGAAGTGAACTGAACCTAGATGGTATAACCTACTACATATCTGAGTTATATAGTATAGCCTATTGCTCCAAGGCTACAAACTAGGACAGTATGTTACTGTACTGAATATTATAGGCAATTGTAACATAATAGTAACTATTTGTGTGTCTAAACATAGAAGAGGTACAGTAAAAATACAGTATTGAAGTAAAAAAATGGTACACCTCTATAGGGCACTTATCAGGAATGGAGCTTACAGGACTGGAAGTTGCTCTGGGTGAGTCAGTGGGTGAGTGGTGATTGAATGTGAAGGCCTAGGACATTACCATACACTATTATAGGCTTTATAAACCCCGTACACTTAGGCTACACTAAATTTATTAAAAAATACATATTTTCTTTTGTCAATAATAAATTGACCTTAGCTTGCTATAACTTACTTACTTTATAATTGTTTTAGTTTTTTAACTTTTTGGCTCTTTTGTAATAAAACTTAGTTAAAACACAAAACATTGTACAACTTTGCAAAAATATTTTCTTTCTCTATATCCTTATTCAATAAGCTTTTTTCTATTTTTAATTATTTACATTTCTTTTTACTTTTTAAAATTTTTGTTAAAAACTAAGAAATTAATATACACATTAGCCTAGACCTACACAGGATCAAGATCATCGATATCACTGTTTTTTGCATCCACATCTTGTCCCTCTGGAAGGTCTTCAGAAGCAACAACACACATAGAGCTATTATCTCCAATTATAACAATGTCTTCTTCTGGAATACTTCCTAAAGGACCTGAGGTTGTTTTACTCTTAACTTTTTTTTAATCAGTAGAAGGAATACACTATAAAATAACAGTAAAATGTATAGTATAGTGAATACATAAACTAGTAACACAGTTGTTTAATTATCATTATCAAGTATTATTTACTGTACATAATTGCATGTGCTATATATTTATGTGACTGGTAGCTCACTAGGTTTGTTTACACCAGCATCACCAAACATGTGAGTAAGGCATTGTGCTACCATGTTACAATGGCTATGACCTTACTAGGCAATAGGAATTTTTCAGCTCCATTATGATCTTATGGGACATTGTAGCTTACGTGGTCCATCATTAACCAAAATGTTGTTATGCAGCACATGACTGTATATAAAGTCCTTTTGTGTATTACTTTTTAAATGTTTTATCTTTAGATGCTGAAGGAAATATGTTAAAATATCTTCCTATGATAGAAGATCTATTCTTTTTTCCATGAGTTCTGTCAGTGTTTACTCCACATAGGTAAGTCTATGTAGTTAGGTGCAAGTATGTTTATGATTATTATATTCTTTTCATTGATTGTTGCCTATACAGATAAAATTGTTAATAATATTTGCCTTAAACATCTTTATAAATTGTTCAATTAACTTTATTTTAATTAATATTTGCATTTGGATATGTTCCTGCTCAGTTATTTTCAACTTCTCTGTGTTAACTGGCTTTAAGCATATCTTTCATAATTATCATACAGCCAGGTTGTATTTGTTGACTCTAAGAGCCTTTGCTGTTTAATAGGAATATAAAATTGTGATGTTTGTGTAATTGCTAGTATGTTTGAATTTGAATAAGCATGAAACCCAAAGGATGTGGAAAATGAAAGAAGACAGAATGTTAGCATAATCTGGGAAGTTAGACAACAGATAAATTGATAATAAAATAATTAGCAGCTCCAAGAAAACTAAATTTTAAATCAGTGGTAGTGAAAAATAGAAATCAAAATGGCTTATACACCTAAAATCATATAAGGCTCAATAATCTGTGACCCTAGAGGACTGATAGGGAGAGTCAGTGGAGAGGAAAATGGCATGGTTGCCATAAGGCAGATTGGTTGAAAGTTTGTTATATTTGTAGACTTCCTCACTCACTTCATAAAGCTTAATGACGACTCTTGCTTCAATCCGGAAAATGTTGTATCTTAAGTCTCTGGAGAGGAGAGCCTCTGGACTTGGGGCCATGAGGCATTAATAAGGTTGGAGGTAGCAAAATGAAAACAAGGAGATTGTTAATATTTATGTGTTGGCCATTGAGACACCTGATGTGCTTTTCTCAGAAAGAAATAATTTCACCACCATTTCCAGAACCTTCACTTTCCAAGCAGGATATTGGTAGAAATTCCTCTGGGGAGTCTCACCAGCCCAAGAAAAAAGACACAAAGGTATTAACATTGAAGGTTCTACAATTAAATGGCCCCACCAGATCTCCCATGGATGAGGTTCATATTTCACAAAATCTACTATATGATTAGAGCTTTCAAATCCCAATGTTTTAAATATTATCAGACAGGTAAGAATTACCAATCATCTGATTAAGCCTTATATGAATGATTTTAAAAAGCAAAATAAACAGAACACAAGAAATTTTGAGGAAACAGAATTATACATTGATATCATTTATATTTTCAGAGTTAAAAGAAAGTATTGCAACCATGAAAAAAAAACGGTATTCTAAAATAACATTTGTTATAAAATTAGAACTATTTAAAATAAAAAAACTCAATTGAAATTTTAGAAAATAAATATGAATATGTTTGCTTAAATAAAAATAAAACACTATGTATCATCTGTATATGAAATATAGAAAAGAAAATTGAAATATTCAGTCTAGAAGAACATGTAAATAATAAGAGTTTCAGAGAGAGAAAACAGAAATATTAAAAGCAGGACACTAAGAATGTAATAGTTTAAGGAAATTTCCTCAGACCTAAGGGATGTGAGTTTCTCACTTGAAAAGGCCCACTGAATATCTAACACAATAGATGAGCAATAACCTACACAAGATGTCTGCAAAGTATGACCCATGGGCCAAATCTGGCTTGCCACCTATTTTTGAAAAAAAAAGTTTTATTAGAACACATTCATGTCCATACGCTTATGTGTTGTCTATGGGCTGCTTTCACAATATCACAAAGTCGAGCAGTTGTAACAATTACCGCATGGCCCACAAAGCCTAAAATTTCCATTGTCTGACCCTTTACAGAAAAATGTTGCCATTCTTTGATCTAGAGCAAAGCCCATCAGAAAATATTGGAAAGTCAGGACAAAAAGGAGTTTCTCCAAGATTCTAGACCAATAAATAATTCAGGTCAAATACACTGAATCAAAAATCAGAATAGCTTTAGGCTTTGAATAACAGCATTGAAAGCTAGAAGGCAATAAAATGGCCATCAAAATTCTGGAGGAAAGTGATTTTCAATCACCAGAATTCTACACTCAGCCAAAAATCAATTGCTAAGATGGAATGAAGACTTTTTCACAGATAACGTTTTTCAGAATAACGTCTAAAGCACCCATTCCATTTCAGGAAGTTACTATACAATTTGGTCGGCAAAAAATGAAAAAGTGAAATATAACTTATAGATAAAGGAAAGTATGACTTATAGAGACAGGACAGTCTGTTACAGGAGAGAAGTGAAACCAAGGAAACACCAACTGGTGAAGACAGAGCCCAGATTAACCGTGGTGCGGAGCTCATTTCATTAGGAGGATGAAATTGGTAGCCACACCTCATTCATCTGAATGTCTTCAAAGGAAATTTTGATTACTAGAAAAGAAAGTGAGGCTGTATTAGTAAGAAATATGCAACAAATTAACCAAAAGTAAATAAACAAAAAATATTATTATGGTGAACATAAAAAATACGCAGGAAAAGAATTTCATCATGATTTATCATATGGCTCAGCTAAGAACAGCACTTATATACTTGTAATTTTATAAATAAGATACTGATCTAACCAAGTTATGCTATAACTATATTGAATTAATGAGCATATGTTTAAGGATGTGCATAGATGGTGAAGTGCTGTCATCCGGAAAGAATGCTATTTTCTTATCTACTTAGTGACAGTCAAAAGATAATACAGAATACAAAAAAAAATAATAAGAAGAAGTAGCAACAAACAAATGTCATTTAAAGACCTGTAGGTAATACAAAAATAATTTAGCTTAAAGAGGTAAAGTGGCTGAGAAAATAAAAACAGGAAGTGGGGGCTATAGATAGTCAATTTAAATAAATTAATTAATTAAATTAAATTAAATAAACTTACAGAATTAATTGACTGTTTAAACCCTATACATGTATTTTAAAAAAAATTTACTTTGTGTGTATCAAACATATAGAAAATTACTAAAATCTCCTAGTATAACTTGATGAATTTTTACAGAGTAAACCTGACAGAATAATCACCAGCCAGATTAAGAAATAGTAACTGACACCCAAACATCTCCTTCATTCTCTCACCAAGTACTAACCCCTCCTTTCAAAAGCTAACCCCTTTTCTGCCTTTTCTGACTTGTAATGCCATAGATTGGTTCAGCTTTATTTTTTGTACTGGATATAAATAAAATTATACACTATTTAGATTTTTTTGTTCAACATTATTATGGGTTTTGGGTTTGCTTATTTTCATGGTTGTATAGTATTCCACTACATCAATATACCAATAATAATTTATTCCTTCTTTTGTGGTTAGACACTTAGGTTGTGTCCAGTATGGAAACCTTACAAATAATGCTACTACAAACATTCTTGAGCATGCTTTTTAATTTATATATGTAAGCATTTCTGTTGGTGATTAAAATTGTGAAATCATAGAGTACGCTCATGATCCGATTTAAAAGATAGATATAAGTGAACCCAAATTCCCCTCACAGTGGGATATTTTAATCCACATCTGTTGCATATGACAGGTAATGCAGTCAAGATTTAATAAGAATTTTGAAGTTTTACATAACACAATTAGCAAATTTGATTATAATTTTCTCCCTTTTGTTATGTTAATTTCTGCTACATATATTATGATGCTTTCTTATTAGGAAGATACAAATTTAGAAATGTATCCATTTGATGGACTGCCTCTTTAAAGTTAAAATGCCCCATTTTGATTCTTGCTGAAGGCCACCCTTTAGCATTTTTTTTAATCAAAGATCTATGGGTAACTATTCTCTATTATTATTTATGCATCTAAACATCATTTTATTTTTGCCTTCATTATTAAAGGGATTTAGAATTGCAATTTGGTTGTAGTTGTTTATCCTGATTACTTTATTTATGCCAATCTATCTCTCCAGGCATCTATCATTGCTCATGAGAAGTCTAGTGTTAATCTAAATTTACTCCTCTGAAGACAATTTATGAGTCTATTTTCTTAGATTATGTTTAAGATTCTCTTTAGATTTTTGTGGTTCTACAATTTCATATAATGCATCTAAATGTGTGTTTTTATTACACTATTTCTTTCCACACTTGAGAAAACTTTACAACGTGCAGACTTAAAACTTTTCACTTTTTCCAAACCATCTAGTAGATCTGTGATAGACTTTCTTGAACTATATTACATCTTCTTAAATTCTTTTTATATTTTTCATCTTCTTATGAATCCATGTTGCATTTAGATCCTCAGTTTTAGTGTCAAACATATTAAATCTAACATCAGCTGTGTTTTTCTCAGTATTTATCCAAACTATTTTTAAAAGAAAAATATTTCACTAGGTCTATTTCCCATTTCCAAGGCTGTCAATTGCTTCTTTCTCAAGTATACCAATTTTTGTTTGATAGCTTCCTTGAATCATTCTAAAGAAAACATTCCATCCTTTAGCATACTAACTTTTTTATGTTTAAAAATATATAAAATATGAATTAAATATAAACTTAAGTTTTGAGTAAAAATAATAAATTCTCATTTCCACACACTATGCTGATTAAAGTAGATTACCAGAACCCTAGAAGTCCCTTTCATGTCCCTTCCCGGTTGGATTTTCTCCCTCCTGCTGCTACCAGAATTAATACCTAATCTAAATTTCATTCTCATAATTTCCTCATTTTTCTTTATGGAGTATATATGGCAATATATGAAATATATAATAATATCTAAATAATAATATGTTGTCTAGTGTTATTAAACTTTATAAAGTTCTTAATCTCTTATCTTTTGTGTCAATTATATTTTGTCTGACAGTAATGTGGCTAAATCAATGTTTTTTGCTTAGTATTTGCATGGTAGAAATTTTTTTCGTCTTTTGAGTTTAACCTTTTTATTTCTGTGTATTTTGCATGTGTCTTTTCTAAATAACATAAAGTTAGATTTTGTTTCAAATTCATACTGACAATTTTGCCCTTAGCTAAATAGTTGAGGCCCTGCACATTTTTATGATAACTGTTTTACCTGGATTTATTTTGACTACTTTATCATGCATTTTCTTTCTGCCACATTTTTTCTAAAAGATGATTTCTAGCCATCTTTTTGGGTTGATTGATTTTTCTTTCTTTTTCTTTCTCCCTTTTCCCTCTTTACTTGTTTGGAAATGATAAAATCTATACATGTCATTTTAGTGATTAGAGGAACTACATGACAGGCTATCTTTGACTTGACAAGTTTAATATTAATTAGCCTCTTTGCTCTCTTTCCAAATAATAATAATAATAATAAATTACAACCATAAAGCTTAGATTTCTTTAAATCTATTCACCATTTCCCAAATTATATGTTATTTTTGCTCAGTATTTTAGTTCTTTTTTATATTTTCCCACAAATTAGCCATTATCAATATTTTATCCAGTCAATTTTTGTTTAAAATCACCTACAAAATAATTGGTATATTTTCTTGCCATTCCCTCTTGTATTTTATATTTTCTATCCAGGATCTTTGTCCTTCTACCTGAAATACTACATTCTTCACAATTTTCTGTAGTGACTGGCAAGTTCTCATTTATATGTCTGTCATTTTACTCTCATTCTTTAAAGATACTTGACATATGCATAAAATTCTAGGTTGGTAAGTATTTCTCTCAAAATATTCAAAAATTATCTCACTGTCTTCAGTCTTTAGTTTCTGCTATGAGCAAGTCCATTATCTGTCTTCTAGACGTTTCTGTGTAGGTGGTTAGTCTCGTCCCCCGGCAGCTTTTAGGATCTCTTTTTCATGGTGTTTAAATATTTCTAGGTGCAGATTTCCTTCAATTTTTCCTGCTTTGTGTTCCTTTGTGTTTCAGGCTTTTGAGATCTGAAAATTGGTATTTTTCAACAATTCTGTGAAGTTATCAACCTTCACCGTTTTGACTCTTGTCTCTTTCCTGTCCTCTCTATTATGGCCTCTGTAACCCTGATAAGGACATGTTAGAACTCTTCGTTTCCTCCTCCATGCCTCCTAACTTTTCTTCATTATTTTCCTCTCTCTCTCTCTCTCTTTTTCTCTTTCTTTGTGTTCTGCTTTAATATTTCTCTCTTCATTAGTATGTAGTCTATCCTTTGAGCTTTTAATTTCAATTATCACATTTTCATTTTTAGATGTTTTATTTCATACAATTTTGTATCTTTTTTATTTATTTCTCACCACGATGGATTTTCTGATAATCCAGAATGATTTTGCTTTGCTTTGTATGCATGGCTAGGTATGTTTAATATTTTTTTTTAAATAATTAATCTATTTTTGGAACAGAAAAAAAATAAAGGTGATTCTTATGCTTATGCTGTCATTATTAACTGAAATGCAATATTTTTTTTACCTTCAAACAAGTATTGACCTCTCTTTATCTATCTTACTCCAAGTTCTCAGTTTATTCATTATTACCACCTAAATGCATGACGATTATTGTTGCATGTCTTTTATTCATAAAATTGTTTTGATATTTACCTTTTCTTGATTTGACATAGGTCTTAAGTCCATAGCACTGATCACCCCTCATATCCTGAAACTTTTTTTAAAAAATAAAATTCTCTCTAGCAAGGCTCTCTACTATTGTTCTATAAATACCTTGAGCATATATTTCAATTGTTATGTAGGTGTATGATTTTTTTCATGATCATTTGTTCCTATTAATAATTTATTAGAGCAAATTCATGATTAATGATCACATTTAATATCTTACATTTGAGGTATGTACTTTTTTAATGGTATCCTTTAATTTGCAATAAGCTTTGTGGAAGCTTTCTGGAAATGTATATCAAGATCACTTAAAAGGTTTAGAACTTACAATCCTGTAAATTTGCCTGTACTGTTTTAATTTATCCTAAAAAACATCAAATATGCATTGAATTTTTATTTTAAAAGATATGAAAACTGTTCATTACAACATTTTTATATGTCTGAAAAAAATAAGCATTATTAGTTAAGATAGGAAATTCATTAAATAAATTATGGTACATGTATATGATAACATATTCAGCTAAATATAATGATTTCTAAGAATATTTAATGCTTAGAAATATGCTTATGATATGTGAATTGATAAACACAAAAACAAAAAGCTATACAATATTATATCAGTTTCTTTTCTTTGTTTTTGTGTCTGTCTGCCAATCTATGTATTTATCTATCTGACAGAAAACTGGAAAGAAAAATAGATAAACCAAAAATGTAACTGCATGATAAAATTCTGATATTTTTCTTTGTATTTCCATTATTTTGAAAATTTTCTGTAATGAATATAACATTAAAATTATGGAGAAAATGTTAATGTTTTTATTATTATCACAGAGCTATGTCCAACACTGAGATGTGGCAGAACTCAGAGAGAGAATGAAAGGGAAGGAGAAATAGAAGGGAGGGAGGGGAGAGGAGCGGAGGGAGACTGGCACGTAACGCTCTCTATCCTGACATATTTCACTGTTCAATATATAAAGTAAATGTAAAACTGAAGGACCTGTTGTTGATCACTGCAGGCACTTAAAACTCATCAGCTCCAGTCTGCTAGCATTTAGGAAAGCAAACAGACAACCAGGGGTTCCAAATAAAAGCACAGGGCAGAAGTCAGCAAAGACCATTACGGCAATGTTCAAAGCCTGGCTCAGACCACACACTCACCACTCAAGAATTCAGAGAAGGAACAAGAAGGGCCCAGATTTGGGGTGGGGGAAGGGTGGAAGAGCTGTTTGCTGCGCCAAAACCCTGTAGGCTTGTAAAGAAGCTAAGCGATGTCACGTTTGAAAAGTACTGAAATAAACATTTCTGAGTTAGAATGAGTGGTGCCAGTACATTTCTGGTATTTGGAATGAGTCTTTTCTTTCTTCCTTTTGCCACTGAAAACTTATTTGTACCACTAATACACAGTTCTAGCTGTGATCTTTTGGTTGCCCGAAAGAGAATCTGCGCAGCTGGGCATGAATGAGGCATGCTTTGTACAAGGACACTACTAAGTTGTCTCACCGTCTGAAGCCAGTCTCAGCTTTTTAAGAGCTATTTTGTTACCTGTCCTGTGTGTTCTCATTCGACCCTCTCCTTTCTCTTGCTTTTGTCTGCGATTGGCTTCCTCCGTGTCACTCACAGCTCCTCGTCTCCTCTCAAAGACTTCCCTGAGGCATTAGCTCCTCGCTTCTCCTACTGCAGACACCGAATCCAACTATATGTGACTCCCTGGTTCAAGAATCTACAATTCTCAAAAACTCATTCTCCCAGGGCTGCTGTTCTCAATTCTTCAGAGAGGACCCCCGTGCCGGGTTGGATGGGTGCCATCCATTGTACAAGCAATGGTGGTACAATTATATGTGTACGTAGGTTGGGCCCTCTTGAGGGCTGCAGATGAAGTTGTCTCTCTACTAGAGTTAGTGATTGACATGTCTGCGGCACATACGTCTTAGGGAAAAAGAGCCATGTTTGCCTGACAAAACACCAGGGTTTGATTAAGAGGTATCAGACACTAAGGAAGGACTAAACAGGGAAATATTTATTGAGCACCAGATCATACACATATGGCAGCCCACTTAATTATGTGAGATATTAGTGTTCTCACAGTGGTTCATACTTATTTAGCATCTACTGTTGAATGCCAGGCACTTTGCTGTGTGTCATGTCATTTCATCTTCATACAAATGCTTCAGAGTTGCCTTGCTTTACCAACAAAAACAGTTAGTTTTTGAGATTTTGAATAACTTGCCCAAGGATACATAATAGGAATGAAATTTCAAGAAAACTCTTGCCTGTCTGACTGCATTAGATAATGGTTTTCTTAAAACCTCAGTTTAGCCTAGAGTCAAGCACTGGTTTACTGTGTGATTCAGTATAAGTCACCTACACTCCAACCTTCATATTTCTCAACTATGAAGTAAGAATATTCTATAAGATATCTTTATGGTACCTCTAAGTTTTAACTTTATGAAACTTTGATAATGTTTACTTGTTATTTGGCTTCATCCTATTTTTAATGAGTCACCGTTTCTTTGAATTTAGTAGTAATTCTAAGTAAGCACACTACAAATAAATATTGGTAATAAAAAGGAAAGGTGGTCTTTGCTAAAATAATAAAAAGGTAGTTCTAAGTTCACCATTAATAATTCAAAGATTTTATACATACAGCATCAAAGCTATGAACATACCAGAGATTACAACACTAAAAATTAGCCAGTATCAACTGAGTAGTTCCTTCCTTTATGGCCAGTGAAAGGGACACTAGGAAGAATCAGATATAGATGCTCTGTATAGCAAGTGTTTCACAGACATCCGAGTAACTGCAGATGAATGACGGGATGTTAGAAAGTGCAAACAATGAGATCACTCAGTTTGGAGGGTTTGAAAAAGCTTCCTGAAATGAGTAGCATTTGAGATGTGTATGGAGCATATTAGCCAAGAGTAATTATTCATCTGAATCAATAATAATCACTATACTCTTTAAACAAAATGAACGGAACCCTTTAAATTGATATGAAATAACTTGGTTTGTACTTTATATGTTTTTTTTTTTCTCTATAAGTCCAAGCTCCTTAAGATAGCAGAGTGCTTGTAAATAGAAGCACCTAGAGACAAAACTTACAGAATTTTGATTCCAAGAGGCAAACCCAGCCAGCTCCTTGGGGGAGAGCACATTCGGAACCTGAGTGCAGCTGCAAGGCTGTTTCCCTTGACTTGTGTGGCATGAGGCTGAGGAGTGTAAAGGACGGGAAGTGATGTGGAACCGGAATTTAGAATGATCCAGGTCCCACCGCAGTAAAAGTCTGCCTGAGAAGCAGCTGAGTACATAAAAGCTCATAAAGAAAACCAAAACAATGATATTCCCCATTGTGACTGTTTAGTCTTTCTGTAGAGATTCATGGGGTCCTGGCTATTATCTATTTTTAATATCACTTGACCTGAAAATTTATGCTACCATCTGGTAAAAAGAGGAGGTTTTTTTTCCCCTAATGTGAATATAGGTGAAGAAAAATGATGAGGGAATAGCCACAGAATGTTTAAGTCTTTTAAATCAGCAGATACCACTTATTTCTTAACATTTCACACATAACTAAACACATTAAACATTGCAACCAATCGATCAATCATTTGCTGTGTGTTTTCTCTACTGTGCCACTGAATCCCCAAATGCGAGAGTGTTAAATCAAACATTCCATTTCATATACTGTTTTTCCTTTAAAACAGGAGGAAAAAAGGGTGTTGCTAATTGTTTCATTGATTTTCTTCTAATTTATCACCATTCTCTCACCTTTAGTTTGAAAGAATCAGACAATTGTACCTCTTCTGGGACCGAACTAAAGATCTCATGGAATTCAACTCAATCTTCATAAGCGAATCACTCAATCAAGAGTCCAGTGTAGGGGACTAATAGACACCAGGAACCCTGCTAGATGCCTGGCATAGAGACACAAATAAGCTGTTATCAATACCATCAGGGATCTCAGAGCCAAAGAATCAAAGAAATAATTTAGGAGGCAAACTCGTATGTGTACATGCAGGCTGTAGAGCACATACCCAATTCCAAGGTAATACAGAGCAGGGACAGATGAATGAATTGGCTTAAAGGAAGTTGTGGGGGAGCAGCTAGTGCACAGTGCTCACAGAAGTTCTCTCAGAGGAAATATTTGTTCAAGAGTTGTAAGTATAAATGGTAATTTGCCACGCGAATAAGGAAGAAAGGCCATGACAACTCTAATTATTGGAAATCCTTCTCACATTTCAATTAAAGTTACCACTTAAACTATACAATAAGCCGCAATATGGACGTAGAAGACTGGATTATCCCGTGTGCCAGACAATGATGTTTAAAATACCATGTAGACAACTTTCACTAAGTACTGTTATGCCCTGTTGTTTCCCTGTGTTGGAAATGTGCTAACACAGGGATCTACCCCTCCTCTGATGCTCCCTTTATGTGGAAAGAGCTACATTAGCACAACCCTCCTGACTTCTTTTCACTTATAAGAAGAGGAAGTGACTACCTAATTGTTAATTTAACTACCATATGATCCAGCTTCTTGGTATACATCCAAAGGAACAGAAATCAGGATCTTGAGGAGGTATCTACACTGTCATGTTCATTACAGCATTATCCACAATAGCCAAGACATGGAAACAAGCTAAATGTCCACCAAAAGATGAAAGGGCAGATAAATATGATGTATACATACAATGGAATATTATTCAACCTTAAAAAAGAAGAATAGAAGGAAATCCTGTCATTTGCATCAACATGGATAAAATTGGAGGACATTGTGCTAAGTAAAACAAGCCAGATGCAGAAAGAAAAATACTAAATGACACCAACTTATATGATGAATCTAATATAGTCAAATTTATAGAAGTGGGAAGTGAATGGTGGTTGTCAGGGTTGGTGGTAGGAAGAAATGGGGTGGTTTTATTTAAAGGGTGCAAAGGTTCTGTTCTATGGGCTGAATATGTCTAGAGATCTGTACAGCATACCACCTATAGTTAACAATACTGTATTGCATACTTAAAAATTTGCTAAGAGAGGTAGATCTTATGTTAAGTGTTCTTATCACAAAAATAATAATTGTTATAAAGAAGAGGGTAGGAAGAACCTTTGAGGTTGATGGATATGTTTATGGCATAGATTGTGGTGATGGTTTCATGGGTGTGTACTTATCTCCAAATGCATCAAGTTGTATGCATTAAATATATGCAGCTTTTTTGTGTATCAATCATACCTCAATAAAAATGACTTAAAAAGTAAATAAGAATAAAAAGTACAAGTTGCAATGTAAAGAAAGAAAGAAGAAAAGAACCCGGGTATGTGTGGCCAGCTCCCTTCTTCTTTCACCCTGTCTTTGCATAGTGCAGAGCATGAGTTCCTCTCAGCCATTATTCGGGTGGTGGGTGAAGCTGCCCGAGGCTGGAGTTCAGCAAGTGAGAGTCAGTTGCCTACACAGAGGGTTCATTTCCTCTTATGTGAGTTTTATTAGTAATGGAAGTGATATTTTGACAAATATCTGTCTTACTCCTTTGTATCACCTTTCAACTGATTCAGAACATAATCTTTTTTTGTTTGTTTTAACTGGCATGATTCTGGTCTTCTCTTAGCAAAAGTAACATAAAAATGAAGTTATGTGCTTTGATCTTGAGTCAAATAATGCTGGTGTGAACCCCTCTTCTAACACCCCTGACTCAGTACATTTTGCAAAGTTGCTGAATGGCTTGGAGCCTCAGTCTCCTCATGTATAATACAGAGATGTTTAAAATGATAAACTGGCCAGTGCCCTTTAACCAAGAGGGCTTCTAGCAAAATTTTTCAATGTTCCTTAAGATTCATTCACTCCTTCGTTCTTTCTTCCAATCAGCATAGAAGAGTGGTTAAGTATATGAACATAGGAGGTAGACAGTATGGGTTTAAGCCTGGCTCTGCCACCTATTTACAGCTACGACTTTGATAAGTTTGATAAGTTCAATGTATTCCAGTCATTTCATTGGTAACTTTGGGATAATGATAATATCTATATGAGAATTGTTGGTCAAATTGGCTAATATTTTTTAAGTGCTTAGAAGACTGTTACTAATATATAAAAAAATACTGTATACATTTTAATTAAGCAAATAAACTATTTAAGTATAAAAAATGAAACAAAAAAAAATGGGCTATGTGCTGCCAAGGGGACAAAGAAAAATATGACACAAACTTTGCATTTAAGGAGTTCAGTATACTTAAAAATTACAAAATTTTATGATAGTAGATAAGTATTCATACTCCCATCTTCCCAAAAAGGAATTTCTTCCAGAAACCTTTGCTCACCTCCCAGCCACCTCACCTCACCTGGAGCTGCTGGAGAGACCAGATTGAGTGGCTCCCTACCATGCAGTTGGAACTGGTTACTCAGCTTCCTTAATGTAGGTCTACTGTGTTTGTGGCTCACACCTCGACCACAGCAAATACCTATGCCTCCCAGGTTATCCAACAGTGCTGACCTCATCCACATGATGCTCTATGGAGCTCTTAGTCTGGTTCAAGCCCTTGTTCTGTAATCCCTTAAAGTCATTATCAATGGCCAGTAAACTCTCTGATATCTTCAACCACTTCTCAAACATTTATTGAATCTGGGCTGTCCCCTGTCATTGTCACTCTGGTCATAAAAAGTTCCCTTGTCCCAGTTGCTGAAGAAGCAGTTTCCTAAGGAGATGCTCTTGGAACATCTCTTGCCACCTGGTAAGCCACCGTTTCCAGTAGAGGCTTGATGATTATTTTCCAACACCCCAGGAAACACTTCAGGAAACTCAGGTGACTTTCGTGTTCCCCTTTGCTCTTCCAAATGATATCTCCTGCAGTTTTCTTAAAAAACCCAAGCTCCTTGGATGCTTATGACACTAGATTTTACTACCCGCTTCCTCATTCACTCCTCCAGATTAATTGGTTATTTTAGTACCAGACTCACTGTATGTTTTTCCACCCTATTCTTATTGTCATTCTTATGTAGACTATCTTCTTCATCCCTGTAGAGGGTCCCACACCAATGTCTCTCCTCCCTGCAGCCACCCACTTCCACGGTTGCAATAATGGCACCATCTCTGAAATACCAAATTCAAACCCACCATCCCATGACACCACCTACCATCATTCCAGATTAGCCTCTGCCATGATCCATCTTCTATCTCCAGCTTTATTTTTATTTCACTGAAAATTTCAAACTTTTGTCCATTTTCTAATTATTAATCACCCATCTTGCCATTACTTCCTTCTTTGCAGCTTAGATTCCATTGTCCATATTATAATTACTCTTTATAAACACCCCCATCCCTTTGGCTTTTCCTTTCCTCCTGAAAAAATTCCAATTCTTGGTAAAGGAAATAATCGTCCATTCTTCTTCACGCACCTTGAGTAGTGGACTATTGCTGGGGGAAAAAAAAAAGCAACAACACAAAATCATGCTAAATGGTCTTATATTCCATTAATAATTAAAATTCTAAAATTCTAAATTATTCAAAAAATTCTCACATTTCCCAGGCATGTATGGCTTTCCAATCTGCACAAAATTGTTATTTCTTAACTACTTTTTCTTTTGAAACCTCCTATTGGCATGTTTCTCTTCATCCTTACCTGACGGCCTTGCCTCTTTCTATTTATCCAAGTAATTAAAGAGGAACTCCTTCGTTTTACCTTCAACACAGTCATTTTTTCGTGTTGCTGTAGATGAAGAGACCTGGCTTCCGTCAAAGGCCGGTGGTTTCCCTTGTTGCTCCGGATCTCACCTCCTTCCTTCTCTCTCCCCTTTTGTCTTCTCTTTATCTCTTTCATCTTAATTTCTATCATTTCTATTGAGTCATCTTCGTGGGCATGCAGACGTGATTTAGCATGTTACATGTTTAAAAATATTCCTGTCTTGAACACACATCCCCCTCCCTTCACTATTCCGTATCTCTGCAAGATTTCACCGCAAAATTCCTGAAAAGCCCTGTCTCTGGCAGCTGTTGCCATTAACGCAGCTCATGATGTCTCCACAACTCTACTCCTCCCCGCTCACAGTCCTTTTCTATGCAGAAACTACCCTGATTAAAACTATTTTACTTTATACTCCCCCTTAAAACTTTAGGCTTAAAGGGTTTTTTTTCTGTATGTGTATGAATGGAAATATATATAATTTTATACAAATCAATGAGATTACATCCTAAGTGCTGTTTTTTTCTACATGCTCGTTTCTTTGCATCATTTTCCTTCCTTCTTTCTATTTTCACTAGTAAAATGAACTGGTTTTGCCAAGGTGATCTCCTGATGTCAAATCCAATGTTCTCTTCTTTGTTGTTGTTGAGTTTGATCCTGCATCAATTTTTGAAATACTGGACAATTCCATCCTCATTTAAATACTTTCTTCTCTTGGATTTTGTGACACTTCTCTATCCTAGTTTTACTCCTAAGTAACTTGCCTTTTTTGGCTTCTTTTGATGAAACTCTGCTTGTTGTCTTCCCTGTTCTATCTCCTTGGCATCTTCTTCTCTTTGTGTGTACTCTTCTTAGGTTATCTCAACGATCCCTGTGCTTTTTAAATAGTATCTATAGACTAAATCTCTAGCCCTACCTGGCTGCGTAATTTCTTACAGCTTCACACTTACATGCCCGACTTCTTTCTTTTTACTTTCACTTGGATGCGTAATAATCACTTCACACTTACCACGATCAAAACTGAAAACACATTTTTTTTCTTTCAAATCTGCTGATCCTCCAAACTTTCTCATCTCGCTGAATACCTGCAGAAGCCTCGGGTTTTCCAAAGCAAAGACCTAGGAGTTAGACTTGATTATTTTCTTTGGAAATTCAATATATTAACAAGTCTTGTCAAATTTACTTGAAAACCTATCCCGATCTCATGCAATCCTCATCATCCCCACTAGTACCACTAACTTTTGGCTGCTGTTCTCTCTCTCGTGACCACTAAAGCAGTCTCCTAACTCGTGTCTCATCTGTTCTGTGTCTCCTGGCATCCTTTTCTGGAGGCAGCATGCAAAGTGATATTTTAACAATTCAAATAAATATTTAACATTCTCCTACTAAAATCTCCCCGTGAATCCCCTTTCTCTAACTCACAAAGCCGTCTATCATCCGGTCTCTGCCTACTTCACCTTATTTCATCACACTATCCTCCTAAGCCTCCAGTGAGAACTAAATTGTTCTCTCTGTTGTATCTGGTGTTCCCAATTCATTCATTCTTTAGAGGCTTTGCATTATAATCCTACGCACAACCCTGTTCTATATAGAAACTACCCTGATTGAAAAGATTCTACTTTACCTTTCTTCTCACAACATTTCGGTTTAAAGGTTCTTTTCTTCATGCCTACACATATAAGCATGTATAATTTTTATATATATAATATTATAGTCTATATATAAATGAATGATATTATAGCATGTGTTCTATTTTTTTCCTACATGCTTTGTCTTCTTGCATCTCTTTTCTTCCTACTTTCTCTCTGTCAACCCCCCCTACCTTCCTGTCAGAGGGCTTGGGCACTGTGATCAATTGACGATGAAGTGGCTCCAATTCTTCACTCCTTTCTGTATGCACACTTTCTGCAATGTGTCTCTGCAGCCTTGCTCGTCATCACATGGAGTTGATTGCCCCTGCTGTGAATCTGGGCTGGCCTTGTGACTTACTTTGCTCAGTGGAATATGGTGTAAGTAATGGTGTACACATTCTAAACTTAGCTCTCACGAGAACTTGTGTGCTTCTTTTGACCTCTTGGATTCATCTGGCTGCCGTATGAAAAGCTTGAGTAGGCTTATTAGAGGATGAGAGACCATGTGGAAAAGAATCACCCCAGACCAGCTGCCCAGACCCTCTCGCCCCAGCTGACTCACCTACTGATCTCAGATGCACAATGCGCTCGACTGAGGTAAGCCTAGCCCAGGCCAGACCTGAAGAACCAGCTGATCTCCGGATTCATAAGCAGTAATAAATGTTTATTGTTTTAAGCTATTAGGTTTTGAGGTCTTTTGTAATACAGCATTATTCTTACAACAAAAAAACTGGTTCAATCAGAGTAAGGTAAACCACTCTCAGTAATTTACTAGGAGGGAACCTACCACAGGGAATTAGATGTTTCCAAAACCACTGGAGGGGCTTGAAGAATAAAGGTTGGTAGAACCATGACTGGCTTTCAGGAAATCAGCAAGTGCAGGAATCACAGGAGCTACTTGTCAATGTTTTCCGTTGCTTGCCCACCAAAGTAAAATGATTTTTCAGGAGCTTTTCAAGAAGCATGGCAAAATTCACAATGCAATCTGTCTACGTACCTAACAGATTATCTCCGAGGAGAATAATGGCTTATTTTTCTTTCTGTCTGTCTTCTAAATGGTGTGTAAATGCCTCTCATTTGCAGAACCTAAACTAGAACCATGATGACAGGGGTGCAGATGACTGAGATTAGCAATAGTTAACTTTCTGTTTAATCCTTCATCTATACCATTTATCCCTTCAATTAATTTATGTAAATAATTTACTTATCCTTCTGTATTGTCTCCATGTTCATGCAATCATAGGGGGACAAATATATGCATGCACATATAGCCACATATTATGGGACAATGTTTTCACTATCTTGTAAAAATGGGGTCATAACATGCATATTGCACTGCATCTTGCTTCTCATTCAAAAAATCTTGTGAAATGCCACTTAGTAAACTAGTTTAGCCCTAATTTAGTCCTTTTGTTGGAATATTGTATTTCTTAGTATAAATAGCTTAGTCAAATTTTCAACTTTTGATAAATATTTAATACTTTTCCATTTTTCCCACTATGAAGTATGTACAATAGACTTATTTTCACGCACTTCTTTCAACCCATTGTTATTTAATTGTCATAGGGTATATTCCAAGAGGTAGAATTGTTTGGTTGAAATTTATATGTATATTTACTTTTAGTAAATCTTGCCTGATTTCTGAGCATAATAATTCACATTCATCAGTTGTGTGTGTGTATATGTTTTCTTTGTATCCTTGAAAAAAATAAACATTATCATTAAATATATATATATACATAAGGTGAATGAATGGAAAGTACTATCTCATGTACTGTAATCTACATTTATCCAACCACCAGGGAGTCACATATGCCTGCTGGCCATTTGGATTTGCTATTGATTTTATATATTTATTGGTTTAACATAGTGTTTAAGAATGCAGGCCCTGAGCTAAACTGCTTGTGTTTGAATCTGTGAGGTTTTTTGGTTTTTTTTTAACTATGTTTGTCAGATTTTGCTATTAACTTGCTGAGTTCATAAAATTACTTAGGGACATGCTAATGATTCCTCTTATCATAGATGTTTAGGAAACAGGAATTGAGTTGAAGTCTCCCTACAAATTATCAAAGATAAAAATAAAGGAAGAGGTCAAATAAGTGTGAGCTCTCACCCTTATTCTTTTTCCTCAGGATCCACTTCCATTTGGAGGCCTCTGTTCTAACTCATTTGTTGTTTGGCCAGAGTCTATCCATTAGTAATTTCTTCAGTGGTGTGAATGGGTGGTGGGCTCTGAATCTTTTAACAGCCACAAACATCTTTCCTTTATCCCACTGGGGGGATGAGTATATGACTAGTGAGTCTCACTAATAACTTCTCATAAATGTGTGTAGATGTTATTCCGACATCTATTTTCTACTTTCACTTAAACTTACCAAACCAATTTGTTTTCCTTTGTAGCTAAACTGCCCTTTGTTTCTGGAGGTGGAGGTGTCCTTGTTTTTGCAAATTATCTATCTACCTATCTAACTGTCTGTCTATCTATCTGTCTTCTAATCTTTATCCTTGAAGTTTGTAAATTTTTCCAGTATATGTCTAGGTATGTATCCTTTTCCATCTAACCTCCCTTTCATTCTGCAGATTCAAGTATTTCTCCAATTCAAAAAAATTTCCTCCTATCATATATGTGATTATACCCAGTTCTCATATGTTTCTTTGCTACTGTGTAGAAATATTTTCATTGTAGGTCCTCCATGTTTCTTATTATTTCCCTTACAATTTTTCATCTCTTTAGGGTTTTGTTTTATGCTTACAGATAGTCTTTACCTGATCATCCAGGTCACAATTTGATGCAACTGTTAACTTCTTCAATTTGCCTATTAGCATATGTTTTTTCTTAGTTCAAATCCATGACTTTTGCCATGTGAAAATCCTTAAATATTCTTATTTTTTTTTTCAAGCTGTTGGCGTCTCCAGCAATCTTATTTACATTTTGCTGTGTTCCTGATCCTGTTTGATCCTCCTCTCTGGTAGTTGGACCCCCTTAAGGGTATAATTTTTCTTTTAGGGATTATTGGGGTTTGTGACCAATCCTAAATCACAGCAACACAAGATAAACATTCCCCATCCTCATGGATGGGGTGGGTAGCAACAAGAATGCAACCAGTCTCCTACGGACGCCAGAAAGAAGTCCCTCTGCTCTCTGGTATTCTTGAACTCTCCCAACCTCAGGACCAGGAGGCTCAGCCCACCTAATGAGCTTTTTCTCCATCATGGTAAGAGAAAGACAAAGTACGCTAATGTGGGGCAGATGTTTATTTTCTCCAAAACATTCCTGAGATCTCTGTGGTCCAAGCTCTTCTCAGGACTTCAGGTCCTTGCTCTCGGGCTTTCCACTGGTCCTCAGTCTTCATCCAATCAATGCTGAAGACATTTTGCCCCAGTTCTTCACACCAGGGTATCTGCAAACCAAAGAAAGAATTTACTCATTCCCAGCTGCCACCAGACCCCACCAGCTCCTTGGTTCAGAACAAGCATATGAGTCAGGTTGGAAACAGAGAAATGAAAACGCATTCAGTCCATTATTTTCCCAGAGTCCTCTAAAAGATTGCATTTATAAAAAAGATAATGCCAGAGATCAATGGCCCCTTTCTCAGTGACTCTTCCTCACGTCCACCCAGGGCCAAGAAACAGGCACGTATTTATGGTTATTATCTGACCTCCCCCCCACTCAGGAGTGTGAGCCCCATGAAGGCAGAGGCTGGTGAGATTGGGTTTGCTGCTCTACGCTATCCCCACAACTGCCCTACCACCGCTGTGCCTATCTCGTTTGATGGCAACAACTTCCTTTCAGATGCTCAGGTGAAAAAACATGGAGTCATTCTTAACCATCTTTCTCCTTCCTCACCTACCAGATCTGTCAGGGAATCTGTAAACTCTGCTCTCCAAAAGATATTCATGATCTGGCCACTTCCTCCCACATTCATGACCATCTTCTTGTTCCAGCCACCATCGTTTCCCTCCTAAATTGCTAAAGTGCTCTTCTTAGTGGTCTCCAAGCTTCAACACTTGTCCCTACAGTCCGTCTTCAGCACAGCAACTACAGCTGCTCTTTTACAATGGAAGCGGTTTTCTTTAAGAAGACAGCTACTTGAAACGTGTGACGGAGCGCCATTCAATTCAGAGTAAGAGCCAACATCACCGTCATGATTTCCAAAGCCCCCAGTGTTTCAGCCCCATAACTTTTTGATCTCATGTCCAATCTCTTTTTTTACTCACTCTGCTCAGCCAGAGTCTTTTCTCTTCTTCAAGCTTGACTGACATATTACTGACATAGTGTTTTACACTTCTTGTTCCTTCTGCTTGTAAATCTCTTCCTTCAAATATCTACACAAGTAATGCCCTCATTCCACCAAAATTTTGCTCAGATGTCATCTTCTTAATGAAATCTAGCTTGACCAGTTTTTTCTTCTCAACAGTATCATTGAGGTATAATTGACATGTAATAAACTGCACATATTTAAAGTGTACAGTTTGATAAGTTTTGATGTATAAATAGACCTGGGATATCATCACCAGAAACAAGATAGTGGATATACCCAACACCCCAAAGTTCCCATATTCCCCTTTCTACTCTCTGTTTTCCAATTTTCTCTATTCCCCACCAGTCCTCCTTTCCATCCCCAGGCAAGCACTGCTCTGCTTCTTTAGCAACAAATTTGTTTGCATTTTCTGAAATTTTATACAAATGGAATTTTACAGCATAAATTTCTCTATGTTGCTGTGTAGTATTTCATTGTACTGATATACCATAGCTCATTTATCAATTGCACTGTTGATGGATACTTGAGTTCTTTCCAGTTTTGGGCTATTACAAAAAAAAAAAAAAGGTTCTATAGACATTCTTTTTTTGGTGGGGAGGGTAAATACCTTAGAGTAGAATGGCTGAATCATATGGAATATATGGATGTTTAACTTTTTAAGAAACTGCCAAATCGTTTTCCAACGTGATTATGCCATTTTATATTCGAGCATTTTCAGCAGTGTATGAGAGTCACAGTTGCTATACAGCCTTGCAAACATTTGTATGGTTAGGTAGATTTTTTTGGTTTTGTTTTTGTTTTTTCATTTTAGCCGTTCTAATAGGTGTATACCATGATCTCATCATGATTTAATTTACATTTTTGTAGTGACTAATGTTGAATATTTTTTTACGTGCTTATTTGCCATCACATACCATTTTTGGTAAATTTTTATTGAGATTTTTTTGTTTGCTTTTTTTTTTTGAATTGGGTTATTTGATTTCTTATTATTGAGTATTGAGAGTTCTCTATATATTCTGGCTACAAACCTTTTACCAGACATACAAAGGTTTCTCCCAGGTTGTGGCTTGTCTTTTCATTCTCTTTACAATGTCTTTTAAAATATGAGGGATCTTAAAATATTGGTGAAGTCCAATTTATCAATTTGTTTTTTAATTGACTGTACTTTTGATATCATATCTAAGAAATCTTAACTAATTCCAGAGTTACAATGGTTTTCTCCTGTTTTGTTATAGAAGATTTTTAGCTTTAGATTTTAGATTTAAGTGTATGATTTATTCTGAGTTTTTTTTCCTTAATATGGTGCAAGTATGCATCGCTTTTCTTTGCACATATACAACTAATTTTTTCAGTACTGTTTATCAAAAAAAAATCTTTTCTGCATAACATTGTCTTTGCATCTATGTAACAAATCAATTGTCTATTTATGTATGGATCTATTCTATTTCTATTTCTGGACTCCATTCCATTGCGTATTTGTCTATCTTTTTGTCAATACTACACTGACCTTAGTACCGTAGCCTTGTAAGTCTTGAAATCAGGTGGTGTTGGTTGTTCAATTTGTTCTTCATACCACTCTTTTTAAAATTAAAATATGTACCACTTTCCTTTATGCACTTTTTTCTTTTTATATATTGCATCTACTACATTTTGATATATTATATGATTTATGTATTTAATATGTAAAAAATTCCCCATGACCAGAGTGCCACCTCATTGATGGAAGGAACTTTTAAAATTTTATTTTAGTCACTGATGGATCCAAGTGCTTAGAACAGTGCTTAGCACATAATACGTTTTCAATCTGTTTGTTAAGTAAGTGAATATAGAATAAGACAATGTAAATGCTGAAAAAGGTCTTAGAGGTTATTGCATCTAATCTCCATGCAATTGTAAGTGTATAGAAACAGAACCAGAGATGTGAAGTCATTGCCCATCCAGCTGTGTAGTAAGGAAGTCCCAGTCTTATTCACTGAGCCTCACTTTCCCACCTTTACTGTCTCTTATCCAAGTAACAGAGAACTGCTCATGATTTTGCCAGTGTGTCCTCTGTTTCATGTCTTTGCAGTTTCTCACAGGCTGGTACTTTCATCTGAGATGCATTTCCCTATTTTTGTTAGTTCAAGCATCACTTCTACTTGGAAGACTTCCCACACCCCTAAACCTGGTTCAACTTCTCCACATCTTAGCCTCTGTGTTCCCAAAGTACACAGTATGACCTTCAGATTTACTCATACTGACCATGCTCTCTGTGAAGGCAGTGTTGTATATATTTCTTTAATCATAGTGCCTAACACAATTCTGGACATGTAGTGCTCTCAGTTGAATGACTACATTTCTACTGGTCTTCCTTCTGACTTCAGAGAATAATTGAAACTTACCCTCATCTCATGACATATCTATATGCTAATCTATTTGTGTTTCTTTATATGTGTACATGTGTGTATTTGCCATTGTCATTGCATTATGTCAAGTTTTGTCTTTGCTATTAGGTAGAAATGACAAATAGGAAACTGATTTCTCAATGTTTTTTATGTTTATTTTCTTTAAATAACAACTACCCAACACATCTAAACAATGTCAAGTATGCTCATAGAATTCAGGCAGCTAGTAACAAAGGTCACTTTTTTTATACTTTGAAATACTTTAATCACATAAATTAAGACACAAAATAACCATATTCACTGCCCAATTTTCCATGGTTATATTGCACAGGATAACACAGACTCATTGAAACTGACTTCTAGAATAAAATGTAAGTGTTTCTGGTACACAACCTCCTGGAAAAATTATCTATCCATTCAGACTCCCAGCCCTAGGCAGATAGTTCATCAATCAACCAGAATAAAAACATGGAAAGTCCTTGATAAATTCATTAAGAAAGCTATAAAATAACTTGCATTTTATCTGGTCAATTTGACTTTGCATATCAGAATCTTTAGCCCAGAAGTAATTTATAATCCATTTGTCATTGAGGAACTTCTAAATTTTGCTATGAGATGGAAATGACATGGACTAATAATAAAGAGTCGGTTAAATCTCAGAATCACTATTGACCTGTGAGAACTCAAATAAATTATAAGCATACCTTGGAGATATTTCAAGTTCAGTTCCAGATCACTGCAATAAAGTAAATATTGTGATAAGGTGAGTCATACAAATTTTTCAGTTTGTCAGTGCATATAAAAGTTATGTTGACACCATATTCTGGTCTATTAAGTGTATAACAGTATTTTGTATAAAAATGCACATACCTTAATTAAAAAATACTTTACTACTAATAATGCAAACCATCATCTGAGCCTTCAGGGAGTCGTAATCTTTTTGCTGGTGAGGGGTCTTGCTTTGATGTTCATGGCTGTTGACTAATTAGGGTGGTGCTTGCTGAGATGTTGGGGTGGCTATAGTAGTTTCTTAAAATAAGACAACTATAATGTTCACTATATCATCTTCTCGTGAAAGATATCTCTGCAGCATGTGATGCTGTTTGATAGCATTTTACCTACAATAGAACTTTTTTTGCAAAATTAGAATCAATATTTCAAGTCCTGCCATTGCTTTAACAACTAAATTTATTCAATATTCTAAATACTTTGCTGTCATTTCAACAATGTTCACAGGATCTTCACCAGGAATAGATTCCAGCTCAAGAAACCGCTTTCTTTCTTTGCTCATCCATCCATAAGAAGCAACTCCTCATCCATTCGAGTTTTATCATGAGATTACAGAAATTCAGTCACATCTTCAGGTTCCACTTCTAATTGTAGTTCGCTTGCTGTTTTCATCACATCTGCAGTTATTTTCTTACATGAAGTCTTGAATACCTCAAAGTCATCCAGGAGGCCTGAAATCTACTTCTTCCAAACTCCTACTAATGTTGATAATTTTACTTCCTCCCATGAATCACAGATGACATCTAGAAAGGTGAATCCTTCCCAGAAGGTTTTTAATTTACTCTGCCAAGATCCATCAGAGGAATCAATGTCTAGGGCAGCTATAGCCATACAAAATGTATTTATTAAATAATAAGACTTGAAAGTCAAAATTACTCTTTGATCTAGGGACTGCAGAATGGAGTCCATTGTGTGTGTGTTAGTCACTTATTGGATGTTGTGTTAGCAGACATAAAAATAACTTTTATCTCTTTGACTATATCTATCAGAGATCTTGGGCAACAAGGTGCATTGCCAGTGAGCAATAATAATTTGATAGAAATATTTTTTTCTCAGCAGTAGGTCTCAACAGTGGGCTTAAAGTATTCAGTAAGCTATGCTGTAAACAGATGTGCTGTCATCCAGACTTTGTTGTTTCACTGATAGAGCACATGTAGAGTTGATTTAGCATCATTCTTAAGGACCCTAGGATTTTCAAAATGGTAAATGAGCATTGACTTCAATTTAAAATCACTGGCTGTATTAGACCCTAATAAAAGAGTCAGCCTGTCCTTTGAAGCTTTAAAGCTAGGCATTGACTTCTCCTTTCTAGCTATGAAAATCCCAGATGACCTCTTCCCCTAATATAAGGCTGTTTTGTCTACATTGAAAACCTGTTGTTTAAGGTAGCCACCTTCCTCAATCATCTTAGACATTTTGAATCACTTGCTATAGCTTTTGCATTAGCATTTTCTGCTTCACCTTTCACTTTCATGTTGTGGAGACTGCTTCTTTCCCTAAACTTCATGAACTAACCTCTGGGAACTTCACACTTTTTTTTGAAGTTTCCTCAGCCTTCATGGAATTGAAGAGAGTTAGGAACTTACTCTGGATTAGGCTTTGGTTTAATGAAATGTTGTGGCTGGCTTGATCTTCTATCCAGACCACTAACACTTTCTCCATATCAGCAATGAGGATATTTCACTTTCTTATTATTTGTGTGTGTGTTAGTCACTTATTGGAGCATTGCTATTAAGGAAATACTGGAAGGTGGATAATTTATAAAGGAAAGAGGTTCATTTGGCTCATGGTTCTGTAGACTGTATAAGCATGGTACCAGCATCTGCTTCTGGTGAGGGCTTCAGAGAGCTTCCAATCAAGGCAGAAGGCGAAAGGGCAGCAGGCATGTCACATGGCAGGAGGGGGAGCAAGAGAGGAAGAGGCGGTGCCAGCCTCCTTTAAACAACCAGCTCTCATGTGAACTGTACAACAATAATGCACGAGATCACTCATTATTGCTGGGAGGCCACCAAGCCATTCATGATGGATCTGCCCCTATGACCGGAACACCTCCCAACAACTCCCATTTCGAACACCAGGGATAAAATTTCAACATGAGATATGGAGGGGCCAAATAGCCAAACCATGTCAGTGTGTTTCACTGGAGTAGCATTTTTAATTTCTTTCAAGGACGTTTCCATTGTAGTCATAACTTTTTCAGACTATTTCAGCTTTCCACATGCCTTCTTTGCTAAGTTTAAGAATTTTGAGCTTTTGATTTAAAGTGAGAGGATTGCATTTTTTCCTTTCACTGGAACACTTAGCAGCCATTGTTATTAATTGGCCTAATTTCAGTATTGTTGTGTCTCAGGGAATAGGGAGGCCCAAGGAAAGGGAGAGAGATAGGGAAACAGCGGTCAGTGGAGCAGTCAGAACACGCACAAAATGTATTAGTTAAGCTTGCTGTTTTTAATGGGTATGGTTCGTTGTGCCCCCAAACAATATCAGTAACTTCAAAGATGAGTGATCACAGATCACCATAACAGATATGATAATAATGGAGAAGTTTGAAATATTGCAAGAATTACCAAAATGTGGCACAGAAACACAAAGTGAGCACATGCTATTGGAAAAATGTCACTGATAGATGTGCTTGACACAAGGCTGCCACAAACCTTCAATTTGTAGAAAAAACACAACATCTGCAAATCACAATGAAACAAGGCACAGGAAAACATAATATGCCTGTATTTACGTTCTCTGCTCCTGCCTGAATCATAGGTCTCGTAAGAGACAACAAATGATTTTGGCTGATTTCTGACTCAAAGAAAACATTGAATAAGTGTTAGTTCCCTTCTCTCTTTTTAGTTTAAACCAGTTCTGACAATACACAGTGAATATTAATTCTCACTCTGACATATTCCTCTGGAGTGGAATTCTCTCCCCCTGAAACCTAGTGTGGCCCTATGATGCTTCTCCAAGCTTCCCCGGAGAGCTATGACCAATTGATGAGCATTGGCAGGAGGGTGAAATATATCTAACATCTGAGTCTAAATTATGAAAGTTTAGTCCATTGATCACCACATTAGGGTAACCAGGATACCTTACTAAAATTCTTATTCAATAACTATTCCAAGGTTCATGATATTTTAAGCACCACTGTTACTTCATTTCATTTTAACAATATCTTTCTGAATATAAGATGAACATAAGACATGAATATAAGACATAGATCTTGCCCTATAGAAGGTCATAGAATATTGAGGGAGCAGATAAGAACAGGCATCATGATAATTTAATAATGAAGTTTAATATAGAAGACTGAATCAGGATCTTTCAAATATCTAGAAGCCCCCAAGGCCACATCTGTGTGTATTTTTGCAATACACTAAAAATCGTAAAAATGCTAAATCATAATTACAAAAGTAAAATATAGACATATACTTGTACTATTCACAAGATATATTCAGGATTGATTAAGAAATAACGTTTAAAGCTGATGATATGCAATTTGAACAGGATTTGAAATACAGTGACAATTTAAATGTGTGATTAATGTCTTCAATCTTGTCAGTATATTTCTGTGACAATAAAGATATTCATTTGAATATTACGTCAAGTCTAAATTTGAGACCACCACATGAACAAATGACCCTTTGGTCAACCCTTCCACCCCATTTTGTGTTAACTTCTAAGATGAACAAAGTGCAGTGGGTTACTGGTTTGGGGAAAGTCTTCACAGAGGAAGGACAATATATCTGGGTGTTGAAGTTTGAATAGAAGTTTTTTGGGATGCCCTCTCCATGATTGCCTAACTGCTGCATCCTCTGATCCAGAGCTACCCCATGGCTTCCCACTTCGTGTTGATAAGTGTCACACAGTTTTCTATATAATTTCATATAGGATGGTGGCATGATTCAAGAAGTCTTTCAGATCTACTATCCATCATTACAGCTCTCAGACTATTAAACATTGCCATCATTGAGCCTGGTGCTGCCCAATGTACAGAGGGACTTTGGCAGGGATAGGGGGACTTTATAAGAAGAACAGATGCAGTGAGGAATGCTTTTGAGCCACTGCTACTGCCCCTCCCACCCCTTCACCTCTTCTATCACTTTGCAATGAGACAAAAAGAAGGAACAGGTATTCTTGCTCAAATATGGTGAACTTTGGCCATAGATCTCTATGCTAGGATCACCAGGTGATGTCTTTGTGGTATCATCTTCAAACTCCTTGTCTCTCTTCCTGCAGGTGGTTTACTAGGAAGAGAATAGTGTCCTTCAATGTGAACCTCTGCTACAAAACTCTCCTTTTGAATTTTCAATAATGTATATTCCTTGGGTTGGACACAGAAATTGTGTTAGAGTCTTATGTATGTCCCAAACAATATTTTATCAGCAAAATAAATACTGACATAAATATGCAACTGTAGTAAAATTTTATTACAAGCTTCTACCCAGGATGAGTTATTTATTAAGCATTTGATTCTAATTTCCAGTGGTGCCAGAATGATAAAGGGTCTGTGGGAAACTGAATATTTTCAAAAGAAAAACTTTTAGTGAAATAAAACTTTATGTTTTTTAAATTTAATTGTTTTTGTAAAATATCAATTGAATATATTAACTAATCCAATGACAGTCAAAAACACTGCTATTAAATTAGAATATATTAATGTAATAAATATTTACACCATCTAAATAGCATTAGGTGAGTTACAAAAATATAAATGATCTGGAAAGAGAAAAAAGTTCAGAGTTGAATGGTAAAATGAAGCAATAGAGAGTTTTTGAACAGAAATACATGCCCAAAGGTTTTAATTCCTTCATAAAAACAAAAGTTTGACTGAAATTGTATCTCTGAGCTTACTAGCATCAAAAGAAAAAAGGCAATATTTATGTGTTATAAAATTTTTTCTCTTTTTTGCTCCCATATGTAATCAATTATCAAATCTTAGCAAGTTTATCTCTTGTAATGAATCCATGCACATCTCTCCAGCTTCTCCACAACTGTCTGAGCCCCAGCCAGTGACATCCCTTGCCCAGATTGTGATGACAGGTTCACAACCTATTTTCACTCAGTAAATAGCAAGGCTGATCTTAAGATGTAAATCTCCCAGGGGCTTTTTTTTGTGTGGGGAACACAAAATGTATATTCTGTGCTGCTATTGTTCACCAGGCTTTTGAGGATCTGGCCCCACCTTCTTCCCCAGCATCATCACAAACTCCTACTTATCTCTCTGGCCTTCAGTCTTGTCTTTTACTATGTCTACAGAGCCAAATTCTCTCTGTAGAGATGTATTCTGTGCTCAGTGTGTTTTTCTCCAACCAGCCCTCCACATCCCGATACCTCCTACTCATGCCAGTCCTGATTCTAACCTTAGGTCATGAGGGAGGACCCAGGAGAAGGTTAGTTCCCACAAGTTGTGCTCCCAAAGCATCATGCCCTCCTCCACTGTGTATCCTTCCCACTAGATGTTAAACTTCATTCGTGCAGAGACCCTATAGAGTTCTCTTCACCTCTGTAACTTCCATATCTACCGCACTGCCTGACATTTAGTAGGGACTCAAATCCATGAATGAATGAATGACTAAATGAATAAATGAATGCCCACATGTCTTATTTCAAGAGTCATAAACTGTAAAGTAATTAGGGTGTAAGCCTTTTACTAAAAGAACACTTCAGGGAATTAGAAACTCAAGAACTGAGGAGAGGAGACTAAGACCTTCTCCTGCTGGCATTCCCTTCCTTTTTCTTCCCTTGGTGGTCCACTTGGACTGCAGCCATCCGAGTCCCTGGTGCCAATTTGTCTCACATTATGAACTGATGTGCTCCATAAACTACCCATAATGTGCTGGAATATGGCTCCCGGGCTTTCATGTTCACCGTGAGAACCAGCTGCTCTGCTTACATAGCATCTTTACTATTTACTCAGTGTTATGGAGCCCCAGGTCAGGAAAAGTCAGAAATTCACTCTTTAGAACCAGATATTTGATTCTATCGCTGCTTGAACATGTCTTTTTTACTTGAGGCATCACAGAGTTTTGCCACTATATTTCTTATCTGCAACCACTGGGAGAGAATTTCCCATAAATCAATACAGCAAATATTTATTGAGTGTCTCATATAGACTCAGACTTCAATGGGTCTATAGAGACTGTCTAGTCAAACTTCCTTATTTTATAGGGAAAATAATGGAACCCTCGTGGAAACCTAGGACTTCTGATCTCTAATCCATTAAGTAATTCTCTATGCATGCAAGGAATATAAAAATAAATAAGGTGTTCTCCTTGTTCTCAAATAGCTCACATCTCTGTGGGGAAGGGGTTCAAATAAACAAATTGGCAGTAATGATATATTTTGACTGCCTAACATAGTTATTGGCATGAAATAAGCAGACAATAATGTTCTCTTACATAACTGATGATTAGATGAATGAATTAACTGATCACTCAATCAAAGAATGCAATACAGTATGGTACTGATAAGAGGAGTTCTTTATATTTATGCAACTATTCACTAGTAACTGCTCCCCTCATCTAGCTATTAAGTTAGTGAGAAGGGACAGTTTCTATAATTTGCTTACTATTGGATCCCTGATGCCTCACACAGAACCTGGAACATAGAACATTTGATCATTATTCGTGGATTCCATATTTGAGAATTCACCTACTGACTAAAATTTACTTGTAATCCCCAGATCAATACTCATGATGCTTTCACAGTCACAGACATACACAGAGGGGCAAACATTTGAGCCTCCAGACCACATAGTCCCAGGTTCCCAGCTGAGGTCAGACAAGGTGACGCTTTGCCTTCTTGTTTTGGCTGTCACACTATAGACAAGTATTCTTTTTATGGTCTATTTGGTGCTACACGTTTTTGCAATTTTGTGTGTTTTTTTGGTGACTTCTTTGTAGAAAATGGATCCAAAGCAAGGTGCTAAAGTGCTTGCTAGTTTCATAAGTACAAGAAGGCTGGGATGTACCTTATGGAAAAAAAAATCATGTATTAGATCAGCTTCGTCAAGCATAAGTTACACTTCTGTTGGCTGTGAGTTCAGTGTTAATGAATCAACAATATATATTTAGTTAGTTGTCATTTATTTAAATGGAAATGCACACAAAACAAGATTATGTATTGATTGGTTGGTAAAAATTTTGTGACCAGAAGTTTGCAGGAACCTAACGCTGTATTTCCCCTATGAGCAGTGGTTCGATATTCTCTAATTCAGTGTTTGCTGTACCTTTATAGAACCTAATTACTGTGAATATTGAGAATTGACTCTATATGCTCAATAAGTATGGAAGGAAGGAAGGAAGAAAGGTAGTCTACTAGTGGCAAGACAGATGGTACTTTATGAGAACAGAGAAGGGTTGAAGTGTCAGAAGGGTCATAAACAACACCCCAGACCCACACCTACCTTATAATTACAGTCACCCCTCAGTGTCCAAGGGGCATTGGTTCTAGGACGCGCCATGGATACTAAAATCCATGGACACTCAAGGCCATTGTATAAAATAGTGTCGTATGTGCATATAACCTACACACATCTTCTCACATACTTTAAATTATCTCTAGATTACTTATAATACCTAATACAATGTAAATGCTATGTAAATAGTTGTTACACTGTATTGGTTTTTTATCTGTATTTTTTATTGTTGCATTTTTTTTCTGGATATTGTAGATCCTCTGTTGGTTGAATCTGTAGATACAGAACCCACGAATACTGAGGGCCAACTGTACTGTACAGGTCCCAAACTGAGGTACTGTGCCTAGAAAGGCATACCATGTGGGAAAATGGTAGCATTCTCTATGAGTTTGTGCTCACAGTAGAGTCCATGCAATGTTGTTAGTCAGGTTACCTGCTAGCGAAGTTCAAAGCCATGCTTTCCAGATCCTAGCTATGTGACTTTGGGGAAACTAGCCAAATTTCTCTTTACCCCCTAATTTGTAAAATGAAGATAATCATGGTGCCTATCTTATAGGGGTAGAGGGAAATTTAAGTGAAATAATAAACATAAAATACCCCAGGGCCTGACATAAAGTCAGCATGTAATAAATATTATCTATTTTTTATTTTGTTTTATGTCAATTAAAAAATAAGTGATTTTATATTGTACTAAAAATTTTCCTGAGATACATTTCCCAATTTAAAAAAACTAATGTTATATGCAAGTCAACTTTATATTTGCATGTACCAGGAGGCTTTTTCTAATGGTCAGCACTCTTGTGTAAACACATATATGTCAGATTTTTATTTGACATTTTGAAAATTAGGTCCCCTAAGTCTTCACAACTATAAATAATTTGATTTTCAGCCCACAAAGACATTGGCAGGATAGTGTCTTTCTTGATCCCTGTTCTTAGAAGATAAATGCAATTATAGTGACTGCCCTCTTGTGATGTCAAATAGTTTTGCAATAGCACAGTGATCCAAGAATTCCTGCCACTTCAGTCTAGCCATGGAATAACAGCTCCACCTTTTTTGTTTATTTTTCTTTTTGTTTTCTTTTATTATTCTTTTATTATTTTTTAGAAAGAGTGAAATACCTTTGATTGTTTTAATTTTATTTTTAATTGACAAATAATAATTGTATATCTGCCATCAAAAGAGCTATATCCAAGGTCATTTTCAGCTTCTTAGTTGTTTACAGTCCTACAGAAACTGAGCAAAGAAAGGAAACCAGATTTTTCTCCAGGATCGGGGACCATGGGTCACTGTCACTTCACCTGAGAGCTAATTCTGATTTCCCTCTGGTTTCCTTCTCAAGCCACATGCCAGACATGGAATAACTGGACATCTATGACAGAAAAGATGGCAGGCTGCAGAGACTCTGGGCACATCTCGCCCATAGCAGATGACACATTTTCACTTCATGTGGGTAATGTCCCTTTTGTATCTCTGCACTCATCTAGTATGAGAATACATCACTTCCAATCTAAGTGGAGATGATTGAGCTTGCTTCTTTTATTTTATACAAACCCTAAAAGAAGAGAAGTCAGCCCTCATTGTTTGGAGGTGCAGGAATGGATTGGTTACTAAGAGCAGAGCCATATCAGTGAGGATTCAGTTTGGCTATACACAATAGTGTCTTAAATAAGATAAGAGTTCAGGGTTTTTTTTTAGGTAAAATAAGTCCAGAAACAGGCAGACCAGGCTGGTACGATCGCCTATCAATGATATCAACAGAGACCCAACTAACTGCTATCTTTTTGCTCTGCTAATCTTAGCAATTGACTTCCATCCTAAACGTTGCTTCATGGTCACGAAAATGATCACTGCAATGACACCAATTATCTCTGTATTCCAGGCAACAGGAAGGAGAACATGCCTACTGGACAGGGCTTACCTCCCAACTAAATTAGTTCTCTTTGTTTAAAGTTTCCCCAGAGGCTCTACCTAATACCTTTCTCGTGGGCTTCATTGGCCATTTATATCAGCAAGGAAGGCCAAAAAATGTAATGAGTTGGTGTATATAATTAGCTGTCCACTTTGCTGCCTTATATGGTATTATTAGTAAAAAATAAGGAAAACAAGACATTGAGAAGGCAATAGATATTTATTCCTTTAAAGGAATTTTTTGATTTAAGTCTTCTTTCAATGTCATAAACTGATATGATGTCTAGTACAATATAGATACTTAGAAGCCAGATTTGTTCCCATTGTAGACTCTATCTTGTTAATGGGATAGGATTGGGCATGATGGTGAGGAAGTGACTATAATATTGACAGCTAGGGAGTTTTTATGTGACTGAACCTGTTGGGAAGCTCCTTCTTTTGCCCTGCACCCACCTTTAAGTAAGTCTTGACATGAGGTTTTACTGAAGGTTTTATGAGTAGGTTGGGATGGAAATGGAGGCTGCATGGTTTTTCCATCTCAGGCTAGTATAACAAAATACCAAAGACTATGTGACTTACACAAAAGACATTTAATTCTCTCAGTCATGGAGGCTAGAAGTCCAAGATCAAGGTGCCAGCAGACTCAGTGTTTGGTGAGGGTACTTCCTGGGTTGCACATAGCCACCTTCTTGCTGTGTGTCCGCATGGCCTTTGCTTGGGGGGGGGTGTGTGTGAAGATGGAGAGAGATCTTTCTCTTCTTCTTCTTATATGGGCACTAATCCCATCATGAGGGTTCTACTCACATGACCTAATCTAAACCTAATTACTTCCCAAAGGCCCCATGTAGTCAGGGTTCTCCAGAGAAACAGAATCAATAGGAGATAGATAGGTAGATAGATAGATAGATAGAAATTTATTATAGGAATTGGCTCATGTGTTTATGGAGGCCAACACATCCTATGGTCTGCCACCTGTAAGCTGAAGTACAAGAAGAGTCAGCGGTATCATTCAGTCCAAGTGCAATAGCTTGGGAACCAGGGGAGCTGAGGTCTGAGGGCAGGAGAAGATGGATGTCCCAGCTCAAGAAGAAGCAAATTTACCTTTCATTCACCTTTTTGTTCTATTCCACTTTCCATGGATTGGACAATGCCCACCTAAATTGGTGAAGGTGATCTTTTATATTCAGTCTCCAGATTCAAATGTTAATATCTTCCAAAAACACCCTCCCAGAAACACCCACAAATAATGCTTTATCAGATATCTGGACATCTTTTAGCCTAGTCAAGTTGACACCTGAAATTAAACAGAACATCCCATCTCCAAATACTACCACATTGGTGGTTAGGGCTTCAACATATGAATTTTGGGGGGACACTAACATTAATTCCATTATACCAATTGGATTCTATATGAAAAAGTCCTTCTAATTCTCTGCCTTTGTCCTCACTGTTTTCTCCAGGTGTCTCATACTCCTTCCAAACAATCCTGTTTTCAGCTTCTCTAGCCATACTAGCTCTTCCTCACCTCAAAATTCCAGTCAGCCTGCAAAGCTCACTTGGCAGTGCAGAAGTTAGTCAAGGCTCCTCCAAATGAAAATTGCAGAGTAGGGTGGAGAAATTTGGGCATGTACTTTTTGATGCAACAACACAACCAGAAGTACCTGAGAAGACTTCTGAGAGGTGAGCAGCAGCTTACCAACAGGGAAAAAAAACGCTAGACAGGAAGAGCAGGTTGGAAGAGACATAGGATGTAGTGAAAATATAGCTCGAAAGCCTAGATCTTAGAGCAATTAGCATGTGAATGTTTTGGTGAAAAAAAAAACAGATATTGTCCCTCTTTTCTGGTCCCATGGAATTTCAGTCTAGGAGAGTAAGCAGATGGTATGTACATAATTACACAAATATGCTCTAAGGTCAGTGAGGACGTCACTTTGTTTCTGCTTGCACTTGTGTCCCCCAAGCTGGGCACTGTGCCAAGCACTCAGGAACTCAAGAAATATTTATGGAATCAGAGAAGAGAGGGAGGGAGAAGGACTTCAGATGAAACCTGAAGACTATTAGGTCATATTTGAGAAGGGGGCCAAGAAGGAGAAAGGTGAGACAGTCACCTGAGCTTCCCATGGTAGACAATAGCTGCTCCAACCACTAAAAGAAAACTCTGGTGGGGGAGTCCAGAGACTCAGGAGAGTCAGGACAGGCTGAGATGGGGCAGGAGCTGGACCATCCAGTCCTGGTAGGCTCATTCAGGATTTTACACTTCACTTTGAGATACTATAACTAATTGAATTTTCCTCCTAGGCCCCCAAGTGCAATTTTTGGACTAAATTAACCATTAGTCTTTTTTGGTGTTAGTCTAGTATTATCCAATCATTTAGACAATCTTTCTGGGTCATTAGTATAAAAGTGCTCTATCTCTCAAATGTTGTTCCCTTCTCCACATGCTTCTCCCTGAATGGTCCATGAGTGAAAAAGCTGACACAACATCATCAGGTGTGTACACGGGAAAGGAGGTGAGATACATCCCTAGACTAGGTCAGTCCGTTGGTGCATATTGGCTGTCTGGTCTCTGTGAAACTGTCTCTGACTTTCTCAGTCACCTAACTCTCCAGCTTCTTATGCTGCAGTCTGTAACTAGTGAACACAGGAACCTATTTTTTTATATTTTAGCAATGCTCTTTAGGAGCCCCAGCCCAGATAACCCTGGTAGACTCAGTTCCTCCCAGGAACCACCAGCTGACACCTCTGAGCCTGAGCTTGTAAGCACGTCCTCTGTCACGGAGTCAATCCCTTCGGCCAGAGCAGTGCTGCAACAGGCCCACGAGTTCTCTACATAGAAAACATCCTCCCAGGAATAAAGGGCCGCTCAGAGTCTCTCTTTGGCTTGCCCATGTTGTCAGCTTATGTGAAAATGACCCAGGCTGGTGAGTCCTTAGCCTTGAAGAAGCTTTTTCCCTGAACCCCAAAATGAATATAAAGGCAAGACAGGCCACTATGTTGCACTATTTCAGGGACTGCAATTTAAATAGTGAACTTTGTGTTGGGCCATGTGGATATCCTGAAATAAGATCCTCTTGACGTTTTTTTCTATCCTCCATTTACTTAATACATTTTGCACTCTCTGGGCCAAAGCCTGGGGATGGCATATGAGCAGATGCATGTCTGACTGCATCACTCAGCACCAAGCTTTCCTCTTACTTCTTCTACCTACCCTTTTGTGGAGTGACCTATCACTTCACAGGCAGATGGGGCATCCCCTTCAGAGTCCTCCAGAAATCCACTGTTAATGTTAAAAGGGAAAGCAACACGTGTCTCTTATGTTCCCTCTCACATCTTCTCTTACCTACCTTTCTACTCTAGACATTGTTTCAGCAATCAACTGTGCTCAGGTGGGACCTAATTGCACCTTGCTGCTGCCACACTGTGTAAGTCTTGCCCCAGGACCTCTAAGCCTCTGCAGCTTGGCAAACCCCAGAACTGCACGCAACCATTCTGATGCATGCGCTGCCCTAGGAGTTCTGGAGAGTTACCACCCCTGGGACAATTCACAATAAAAGGAATTTATGGTCAGAGCATAAGGCTAACCAGAGGGTCCCCAGTGGCATTGAGCCCCAATTTTCTATCAGCGCTCACCCTGATGACCCACCCTTCAACTGGCTTTCCTTTGTCTTTCACACGTGCACCTCACTCACCCTCTCAGGAGTCTCTCCCCAAAATAAAACCCATCATCACACCCTTGCCTTGCTGTTTGTGGAGGAAACTAGGCTAAGATAGGGACTTAGAAGGACTAATAAATCTATTTGCAAGAAAACAACTTGGCTTAAAATGCTGTTTGTACCATACTATTTAATTCAAAAATTAGAATATTATATCAGTGTTTCTCCTAGCATTCCTTTTATAACAAATACACACTCCATGAAAGCCAGCATGGCATATACTTAAGAGCATGGGCCCCAAATCCAGGCAGCCTCTTCTAATCCTGGCTCTATCTCTTAAGCTATGTAGCCTTGGAAAACTTATTTAATTCTCTTTAAGTTTCAGTTTCTTCATCTGTGAATTGAAAAAAAAATCATATTTCAGTAAGTTCTAAGACACAGCTTTTAACTGAGGCCCACAAAATGGAAGTGGATTGCTCAAGGTCCCACAAGATCACAAGTCTCCTGTCCCTCAATCAAGTTATATATTTGCCCCAGCCTGGTAGACACCAAAGAGAAGAGATCAATTTTTGTTTAACTTGTGCCCTATTAGGGATTCCCCCAAAGGACTTTCTAAAGTGAAAATTGTGGGGTAACAATGACAACATGAAGGCTTTATCCCTTTCTTTCAAGACTAGGTATAAAATCATTTATTCCTTGGCAGTCTGTAATTCTTCAGAGTTTATAAGTCATTTTGATATCCATCATCTCATTTTAATGACATATAAACTCTGCAAAGAACACAGGATAAAATGTCTAGCTCCTATTTAGTAGAGTCATTCACTTACACAATAATGTATTTATTCATTCGCTTGTTCATCTACTCATCATATGTCTACTACATGTCTAAATTGTGATGGGCAGCAGGGATATATAATGAGCAAGTCACAGCCCTGCCCTGAAAGTCATCACAGTCTAGTAGGGAAAGTGGGAATGCCAGTGCTGTGATCAAAGCAGCTATGGGAATCTCCAGGACATAAAGAATGAGGTAATCTTACATGGGAATAAGGCAGGCAGGGAAACCTTCACAAAGAAATGATACCTGCTCAGTCTTCAGAGATGAGAGCTTTTCACTGGGTAGCTAATGAATGAAGGACATTCTTGATCAAGAGAACAGCATGAACAAAGGCATAGAGAGATAGCAAACCTATTATTTGGGAATCAAAGGTACTAGGGCATGTCTGAATCATAGTGCTCAAGGCAAGGAGGAGATGAAAGAGGTGGTGGAACAGCTTATAGTGGTTAATCCATAACTGGTTAAAGGGAGACTCTGATGTGTTTTAAACAGGAAAATGCCACGGTCTGATTTTCATTTTACAAAGTTTATTCTGGCAGCAGCAGGAAGAATGGACTTACGAGATAGAGACTAGTGGCCACCAGGCCAGTAAGGAAGCTGTTGCAGTTATTCAAAAGAGATGATGAAGGCATAAACTAAGGTAGTACAAGAAGATAAAGAGAATAGAGATGTTAGATATATTAAAGAGGTAGAATTCTTGGAGTATCATCACTGATTGCATAAGGAGCATGATGAAAACAAGGATCAGGAATAACTCTCATTTATGGCATAGATTACTAAGTGCATGTTTGTTGCCATTTCTCTATACTGGGATGTTATGAAAAAAGAAAAAAAAACTAGTCTGAAGCGAAGACAGTAACTGAAGGTATGTACATCTTGAGCTTGAATTGTACAGGGAAATATATGCTCCCTCTTTGACTAGTTGCTGTACAGTTTGGGACAGTTAAGGGATTTGGTTAGAAGCCCAGATTGGTGGTTCATCAAAAAATAGATGGTCATTGAAGGCATCAGATAAGATAAAATTGATTAAGAAAGATATATAAAGTATAAAGTGAAGAGCACTGAGGTTAGAACTCTGCCATCTGAACACATAAGGGCTGGGTGCAAGGCACAGACCCCACAAAGAGCTGAAGAAGAAATGAGCATGGAGGTAGGTGGAGAAAAAATGGTGTCACAGAAGCCCAGGAAGAAGAGAGTTGGTACCCGTTAGGCAAAGCAAGGTAAAAAGGTTGAAAAAGATAATAGGATTTGGCAATTCATGACTTTTGCAGAATGATTTCAATGTAGAAGAGGAGAAAAGCCCTTCTTCAAGCAGGCTGCAGAATGAATAGGATCTGAAGACTGGAGCCAGCCAGAGCGGACTCTTACACTGAGTAATTCATGTGTGAAGGAAAGGAGGGGGGGATATTGATCAATCTAGATGGGATTTCATGTCCCAGAAGGGCATTGACCTGCCACTTTACGGGAGACTCAGCATGTATATTGGCTACAAGGAAGGAGCCAGTAGAAAAGGAAATGTTAAGCCATGTTTTAGTCTATATCCCAGGGAAGACAGGAAGGGTGGAAAGGCCAGTTGAGTCAGAAGGAGTGGAGAGAGATTCACATTTGTATTAGTTTCTTATGGTTGCCATAAGCTGTGTTGCTTAAAACAGTAGAAAATTGTTCTCTCACTGTTCTGGAGTCTGGATATCTGAAATTAAGGCTTAGGAAGGGCCGCACTCCTTCTGAAAAGGCTCTACAAATTCCAACCTTGCCTCTTTCTGGCTTCTTGTGGTCGCCAGCAATCCTTGGCATTACGTGGCTTTAGGCTGCATCACTACAATGTTTGCCTCTGTCGTCACAAGGCTATCTTCCCTCTATGCATGCCTCTGTGTCTCTAAATCTCCCTCTTCTTATAAAGACACTTTGATTATATCTGCAAAGAAACTATTTCCGAGTAAAGTTACATTCATAGATACTGAGAGTTGGGATGTCAACATTTCTTCTTGGAGGAAGCCTACAACAGCAACAACACAAAGAATGCATATGTAAATTTACTACCGCAGATATTAAGGCAGGAAATGAGGGGGTCATTGCCTCACAGCCTATGTGACCTCAGCAAGTTGAAATACATCGTTATCTACTGGGAGACTGAGGGAAGATTCAGACATACAAATTCCAATACACCATGAAAATATTTTAATAAAAATCTGATCATGGCATGCTGTTAGGACACAGAGGAGGGAGTGGCCAACTCAGTGTAGACCAGGACATGAAAAGGTTTCTCTGAGGAGAGAGAATTGGACCTATGTCTAGGGAGAGGATTAAGAAAATGCCCCACAGGAAGTATGTGTAGGTGGAAAACATTCCAGGCAGAGAGAGCAATGTGGGCAAAGGTGTAGGCTTGTAGAAAGGCTGGAGAACTACATCCACTGCCCAAAACATGCTAGGTCCTTATATTGTGTACTCCAAATTCCATTTTCCTCCCCCTCTACCACCCTGCACAAGAAAATAGTGATGTTGAATCCTTGGCCCAGAGTGTTTATTTTCTGATTGGGTATCTCCTTACCTGCTGTCCCATTATCAATCCCAAAAGGCCCTGGGGTTTACTGTAATGCACAAGGTGGAAGTAATGATTAATGTATCCTGGGCCCAGGAGCTGCAGGAGTGGGGATGCCTGCCTCCTCACAGAGATTCCATTGTTCCTCTCTGAGACTGTGTCCCTGCCTCTCACACCCAGACCACGGCTTCCCCAAGCAGAGTGTTTATGTGTTGAGTGCAACACTCCGTGGACTTCAGGGTCTAATGGGGTGTGAGATGGGGCCTGGGGTTTTTCATCTTGTTTTCAGCTGTACAAACAACCCACAATTTCCCCTTCCACTCAGTCTCAACTCAGGCCTGCTAAGATACCAGGGGATGCAAGGTGTTGGCAGGGACTCCACAAGTAGAAAGAGAGGGACCTGGCGTCTTCCACCCTAACACCAAAGACATTCACAGTGTTTATTTTCTCAGCCCCCACCTAAGCTCTCAGATACACATTTCACTGCTTGATATTTTAGGACTCCTCAGCAGCTTTGTTTAAAGGAAACAAGATGGGCACTGCATTGTCCCAAGCCAGTAGAACCTGCTGCCCGAAAACACAATGAGAACAAATGAATGAAGAGATTTTCTCTCCCACTTATCACGGGTTTGCTTTCTTTTTCTTTTTCTTCTTCTTTTTTTTTAATCCTAGGAACATTAACTTAAAACACCTTCCCACAAGTGGAACCTTTTAGGAATTCTTTGGAATGACTGATTAAGTCCCCCCTCCCAGGATCAAAAGTAGATTCAAAGGAAAAGAGATTTAGGAGAAAGAAGCCAGCAAACGCTGAGCTCCACTTAAGCATCCGTTACCGTGATGCACACTTACCATGTTATCCCACTTAGTTCCCGCAACGACGTGGGAGGTCAACACTATTATCCCCTTGCTACAGATGAGAAAACTGAACAAGCTAACCTAAGATTTCAATCAAGGTCTCTCTAGCTCCAAGGCCCATGCTTTTGTCTCTCTCTACCGTGCTGTTTTATCACCAACTTCACACACACACACACACACACACACACACAAATTGCAGAAAGAGAAAGAGATGTCCATATCATCATGAAATAGCTATGGTTTTGATCAAACACAAATGCTATTTGCTATTCAGATATAAATGATTGCATGTTTTAGCAGAAATAGGTAAGAAGCTAACATTTGGTATCACAAGAAATGGATTTTAAGTCATAACTTTGTCATTTAACATTAAAATTAATTGTGGAAAAAGCTATACCTATTTAGGTCAATTAGAAATTAATGTTATATATTCTCATCACTACCTTGTCAACTTTTCTGTAGCAATATCTTCCACCCTCTGGCATGAAATCCCAGGCAGATAGATTGCAGGCCATTTAAATAAATCTCAGGTATTATTGTAGTCAGCTATTGCTAAAATAATGCTGCATAACAAACTTTTCCACAGTCAGGAACTTAAAGCAAGAATTATTTACTAGTGCTCATAGACCTGTGGATCAGAAGGAAGTTGGCTAGATCTAGGCGGTGCTTGGTTCCAAGATGTAGTCTGTGTCAACTTCTACTCTATGCATCTCTCATTTTCCATGGACAAGTAACTACTCAGGAAATTTTCTTCTGATGATTGCAGGCAGACATACAGGTGAGAACAGTTAACACACAAGATGCCTCTTATCAACTAGACTTGGAGCTAGCACTCTGGTACTTCTGCTCACATCCCATTGGTCAAAGTGAGATACAGGACTGAACTCAGATATAAGGGGCAGTGTGGTAGACAATCCCAAAGGTGACCCCAGTGATTCCTGCTTTCTGGTATTTACACCTTTTTAAGTAATCCCTCCCACGGAATGTGAGCAAGAACTATGACTTGTTTGTATTTATTTTTTTTTCAAAATATTAAGGGAGTTCAAATGTTTTTGTTACATAGACACCTTGCATAATGCTTAAGTCTTGGATTTTGATGTGCCCATCACCAGAATAATGTTCATTGTACCCAATAGGTAAGTTTTTATACCACACCTGCCCTCCTGCCCTCCCCCTGCTTAGTTTCTCATGTCCTTTATATTGCTCTGTGCCCATGTGTACCCATGTATTAGCTCATAATTATTAGTGAGAACATATGGTGTTTGGTTTTCTATTCCTGAGATATGCTTTACCTAGGATAATGGTCTCCAGTTCCATACAAGTTGCTGCAAATGACATTATTTCATTTTTATAGCTGAGTAGTGCTCCATGGGGGTGTGTGTGTGTGTGTACATATTCTTTATCCACTTGTGAATTGATGGGCCCTTGGGTTGGATCCATATCTTTGTAATAGTGAATCGTGCTGCGATAAACATTCAGGTGCAGGAGTCTTTTTGATAAATGACTTCTTTTCCTTTGAGTAGATACCCAAAAGTGAGACTGATGGATCAAAACGTGGATCTGCATTTATTTCTTTGAGGAATCTCCATATTGTTTTTACCTAGAGAGTGTACTAATTTGCAGTTGCACCAACAGTGCACAAGCTTTCCTATCTCTCTGTATCTGCCAGCGACAATCATTTTTTGACTTTTTAATAATGGCTATTCTGATAGTTTTAATTTGCATTTCCCTGTTGACTAGTAATATTGAGCATTTCTTCAGATGTTTGTAGGCTATTTGTCTATCTTCTTTTGAAAAACTTCTGTTCATGCCTTTTGCCCACTTTGTGATAGGGTTGTTTGTTTTTTTCTTGCTGATTTGTTTGAGTTCTTTGTAGATTCTGGATATTAGCCCTTTGTCAGATGTATAGTTTGCAAATATTTTCTCCCATTCTGTAGGTTGTCTATTCACTGTTGATTATTTTCTTTGATGTGCAGAAGTGTTATAATTTAATTAAGTACCATTTATTTATTTTTGGCGTTGCTGTATCTGTCTTTGGGGTCTTAGTTATAAATTCTTTGCCTAGGCCAATATTTAGAAGAGTTTTTCCTAGGTTTTCTTCTAGAATTTTTATGGTTTCATGCCTTACACTTAAGTCTTTAATTCATCTTGAATTGATTTTTGCATGTGATGAGAGATAGGGGTCCTGTTTCATTCTTCTACATGTGGCTATCCAATTTTCCCAGCACCATTTACTGAATAGAGGATCCTTTCCCCAGTGTTTGTTGTTGTCTGCTTTGTCAAAGATCAGTTTGTTGTAGCTGTAGTTTTGTTTCTGGTTTCTCTATTCTGTTCCATTGGACTATGTCTCTACTTTTATAACAGTACCATGCTGTTTCGGTTACTATAGCCTTGTAGTATAATTTGAAGTCAGGTAATGTGATGGCCCTAGATTTTTTTCTTTTAGCTTAAGATTGCATTGGCTATTTGGGGTCTTTTTCATTCTAAATGAAGCTTAGGATTATTTTTTATAGGTCTGTGAAATAAGACGTTGGTATTTTGATAGGAATTATGTTGAATACATAAATAACTTTGGGCAGTATGGGCATTTTAATGATGATGATTCTGCCAATCCATGAACAAGGGATGTTTTTCCATTTGTTTGTGTCATCTCCGATTTCTTTCATCAGTGCTTTATACTTCTCCTTGTAGAGATCTTTTACCTCCTTCGTTAAGTATATTCCTAGGTATTTTAAATACTTTGTAGCTATTGTGAATGATATTTAGTCCTTGATTTGACTTTCAACTTAACGGTTATTAGTATATAGAAATTCTACTGATTTGTGTACATTGATTTTGTAACCTGAGACTCTGCTGAATTTATTTATCAATTCGAGTAGTCTTTTGGTGGAATCTTTAGGATTTTCTAGATGTAATAGCATATCATCAGCAAACAGGGACAGTTTGACCTCCTTTTATCTGATTTGGATGTCCTTTATTTCTTTATCTTGCCTGATTGCTCTGGCTAGGACTTGCAGTACTGTGTTGAATAGAAGTGACAGTGGGCACCCTTATCTTGTCCAAGTTCTTTGGGGGAAGGCTTTCAACTTTTCCCATTCAGTATGATGTTGGCTATGGGTTTGTCATATATGGCTTTTATAATTTTAAGGTATTTTCCTTCTATGCCTGGTTTGTTGAAGGCTTTTATCATAAAGGGGTACTGAATTTTATTGAATGCTTTTTCTACATCTATTGAGATGATTATATGGCCTTTGTTTTTGCTTCTGTTTATGTGGTGAATCATGTTTATTGATTTGCATGTTTTGAACAATACTTGCATCCTGGATCCACTATATAATGACAATCTTTGTCTCTTTTTTTAACCATTGTTGATTTAAAAAGTATATTTTATCTGATATGAGAATGGCTATACCCGCTCACTTTTGGTTTCCATTTGTGTGGAATATTTTTTTTCCATCCTTTTACCTTGAGTCTGTGTGTGTCCTTGTGGGTTAGAGGTTTTTTTCTGAAGACAGAAGATACTTGAGTTTTGTTTTTTCATCCATTCAGCCAGTCTATGGCTTTTAAGTGGGGCATTCAGAACAGTCTGAGTGTTTATATTGATATATTGGATGCTGTTCTGTTTATCATGTTGGATGATACCTTATTGTTTTATTGCTTTGTTTACCCTCTTATGCTATTGTTTTATAAGTGCTGTGAGCTTTGACTTTTGGATGTTTTTACACTTGTTGGTATCTATTGTGCTATTCCATGTATAATGCACTTTTCAACACTTCCTGTAGGGCAGGTTTAGTAGTAACAAATTCCCTTAGTGTTTGCTTGTCTGCAAAGTCTTTATTTATCCATCATTTGTGAAACTTAGTCTCCAGGACACAAAATTCTTGGCTTGCAGTTGTTCTGCTTAAGAAGACTACAAAATAGAACCCTAATTCCTTCTGGCTTGTAAAGTCTCACTCAGAAGTTTACCGTTAGCCTGATGGGTTTTCCTTTGTAGGTCAGTTGTTTCTTTCATTTTGCAGCTTGTAGAATTTTCTCCTTCATTTTGACTTTGGCTAGGTTGATGATTATGTGTCTTGGAGATGTCTTATTTGCTATGAATCTTCCCATTGTTTGATGACCATCTTGTCATGAAGATGGATATTTATGTGGATATATGAATCTCTGGTGATACCAGGGAAGTTCTCCTCAATAATTCCCTTGAATAAGTTTTTCATGCTTTTTGCTTTTTCTTCTTCTCCCTCTGGGATACATTTAGTTTGTATATTGGCTTGTTTCACATAGTCCCATATTTCTCCGGGTGATTGTTCATTCTTCTTTATTCTTTTCCTTTGTCTTTGACTGACTGGGTTAGTTCAAAAGCCTTGTCTTCAAGCTCTAAGATTCTTTATTCTGCTTGGTCTAGTCTGTTGAAGCTTTCTGAAGTATTTTGTAATTCTCTAAATGACTCTTTCATTTCTTTAAGTTCTGTTATATCCTTTCTTGTGTTTTCTATCTCTTTAGTGAGTTATTCATACTTTTCATTCATGTTCTGAAATATTTTTCTGGTTTCTTTGTTTTGATTTTCAACTTTCTCTTCAATTCCATCCATCTTGTTTGCAATCCATATTCTGAATTCCATTTCTGACATTTCAACAATATCCTTTTGGTTGGGGTCCATTGCTATGGATCTAATGTGACATTTGGGGATGTTGAATTAGCTCATTTTTTCAAGTTGCCAGAATTCTTTTGTTGGTTTCTTCTCATTTGAAACCTCTTCTATCAGCTCAGGGCTGATAGGTTTGTAGCACACCTTTTCTCTTTTGCTGGGAACTCTCCCATTTAGTGAGAAGGAGCAGAAATCCCTGGATAGTGCTTTTGTGTCCTATTCTGAAGAATTTACCTGGAGGAAGAGGGGCAGATTCACTAAGAGCCATTAATGCAGCTTTTCTCCTGCATCATGTCATTCCCCTGTGGTTGCCACATTCCAAGCTGGTGGTGGCAGATATTCATTTGGATTGGTGGGTTAGTCCCCAGGCTTCTGTTGGAAGCTTGGGCAGGGGGTTAGGCAAGTCTCTGTCCATGGAGGTATATTGTGTGACCTTGGCCAGTGCCTGGGCATGTTACAGGACTTTGGTGGGCATCTGGATGCATCATGGGACTGTAGCCAGTGGTGGCGTGGGTTGTAGAAACATGACAGGTGCCTGGGCATATTGTGGAATCTTGGCCAGTTCCTGGGCAGGTCGTAGGAACTTGGTGTGCACCTGCACAGGTTGCAGGACCTTAGCAAGCATGTGGGCTGGTCATGGGACCTTGGCAAGCACCTGGGCAGGTTGTGGAACATTAGCGGGTACCTTGCTCCATCATCCACAACATGGGCAATGGGGTGGGTCACAGAAACTTGGCAGGTGCATATGTGGGTCATGGGACCTTGGCAGGTACCTGTGGGGGGTGTGGGTCCTTGGCTGGCATGTGGAGTGGTCAGGGGTCTTGGCTGGTGCCAAGGTGGATTGCAGGACCCCAGCTAGTGGCAGGGTGGCTCCTTGAGCCACAGCAGCTGGGCTACCTGTGGCTGGTGGGACTAAGGTGATGCATGGTGCCCCAACATGGAGTCCCAGTGGCTGGTGCTCTCCCTCTGTACAAGGTCAACCCTGGCAGCTGCTTCAGTGCAACTCAGGTGGCAGTGGGGGAGATATCAAGATGGCAAGATGGTGACAGCAGATGTTGAAGACCAATGGGCACCTGCTTTGCTCAGATCCCCAGGAGGTGGCCAACGGGGGGAGGGGTTGGAGTGTGAACAGCACCCAGTCACCATGCCTGTGAGTGTGCCTGCCCTCCCCATTCTCTCTCTTACCTGGCAGGGGTAATGAGAAGACAGCTGCAGTGGAGCCCACCCATCTACAGACTGGGTGGTCTGGGGCTGAGAGCACGAATTGGCATCTGTTGCAGTGACTTATGACCAGACTTTGGCAGTACCCCACTGTGCCCACTCTCTGGTGCAATGCTGCTGCAGTATCCAAATAGTGCCCTGATCAGTTTGGAGGCCTGTTGCAGTGTGTGAGCTCCTCACAGCTCAGGTCAGTGTCCGCTGGGGGAGTACAGAGCCCTGGGGAATCTCTCCCCATCCTTTCCCCACATGTGAATGCTTCCTCCAGGTGCCTTCTGATTTTCCCGAGAGGATCACCTCGCCTCTCTCTCCCCCACTTTGGGTGTGTTCAGTCACTTCTCTGATGATTCACAATGCTCTCTCCAAGACAGTCCATCCACGGGGGAACATCTACCTTTGATTCTCTCCTTGAGAGCAACGACTGCAGACTGCTTCTAGCCTGCCATCTTGGCCCCTGGTATCCTTGGTTTTAACCAATAGAATATGATAAAGCTGAGGGATACCACTTTTCTGATTACATTACATTATATAAAACTTTGTTTTGCTAATAGACTTGCTCTTGCAACACTTTCTCTCTAGCCAAATTTAAAGAAGTGGCCAACTTGGGAGGCCCATGTTGGGAGGAGGTGAGGGTGATTTCCAGCAGACAGGCAGTAAGGAACTGGGGCCCTCAGCCCTACGACTGTGGAAAAATGAGTTATGCCAATAATTCTGTCCAAGGGAAAGACACACCTTGGAAATTATCCAAAATTTGGATTTACAAACATTCTCAATGGAGTCTGCTCTCTTTGCTCTGCTATTATGAGGCATATCATTCCAGCTTCTCCTTTAAAGTGCTGTTTTATTTTTCTTTAGGGTTGAGATACTAGTCCCTTTGTCACTAAAGACAAACGTTGTGTTGTCCCAGTGGTTTTCTGAAACCTCCCTTACTTCATTTACATTTTAGGCAAGAGGAACTTAACCCTCCTTTATCCCTTGGAAAAGGGAACAAAAAAGCATCACACTGCAAGAATAGTATTCTCTCTAAAACTTCCCATTACCAAGCTACCTCTAAAGAATTCTCCACCTTCCCTTACACACACTGGAGATAAGTAACGTGCTAATGTCATCAGAACCAGCTTAGTGACACCATCTTTGCAAGTTCTTGGGTCTTAGCCGAAACTCAGAGTGAGTCAAGTCCATTTTACTGTTTCTTTCCCTAATATGCCTTTGGGGACAAGGTGCTTTTCTTGTCATTAGTCATATCATCCACACAATAAGAATACCTGCCTGTCAGTGTTGTTAGGTGAGTTATTGAGATAACGATGCAATGAGCAAGCGTGCAGCAATCCCTTTACTCCCAGGAGAGTGGTCAGTGCTGCCTCTGGGCTGCTATAGCTTAGATGCATGAAGCAGACAATCTGGAGTTAAAATCTCAAGTCTGTCATTTAGTAGCTATGAAATCTTGTACAACTTACAGTTCTCCATATAACGATTTTGTCATCCAAGACGGGAATAATAATAGTACTTCCCTCATAGGCTTATTGTGACGCTTAAGTGCGAAAGTACATGTAAGTGCTTGACCAGTGCCTGCCAAATATAAAATGCTCAGCAATAAGAGTTGTTATTAACATGACTATGAGTCATTATTTTGCAAATATCAGCAAGATATATTCCAGAATATTTTACATAGAATAAGCATTCACTTTCTCAATGATAAAAATTTGTAATAATAAAGTTTTCTTACAGAAACTACTTATCCCCTAAACTTTTTACATTAACTACCATGCAGAATCATACAACCTGCTGGGGAAAACAAACCCATGAAAAAATATTTATGTAGTATGATAACTACTATATAAAGTAGGAACACAAAGAAGGGAGCCATAAGATGAAAAATATAAATGAGTGCAAGGATGTGTGTGTTGTTTATTAATAGAATATTTTATTCTTATGTTTGCTTACATTAGCCAAATCATGTCACAGAAACTGGGTACGATTTATTTATCATTCATTCTAGCTTTCTCTTCTAGAAAAGAAAAATTTCTTGTTCTGGAATAGGCTTAGAAAAGCATCACGGAAAAACCAGAGTTGAGCAACAACTTGAAGTATGTCCAAGATATGACTGCACCCAAAAGTGAAAAAGATCACTTATAGAAGAATCCCATGCATTGCAAGTTCAAATTCAACAAATAACCACTCATATTACTTTCAATTTAATCATATGATTTTTGCAAGGAAAAGACCATTAAAAAATAAAATCTGGCAACATTAACCAGCATTTTCAGCCCTTACCACATGCCTCAGGATCATCTAACTTTCTTTTGTTTTTTAACATTATTAATATGTTAAAATTTATCAGTAATCTACATAACTACATAGCTACATCTATTTCTACATAAATAAAATTATTAAACAAAATGCAAAATGATCAACTTTATTAAATTTTTTAAAAATAGGCACTGATTACCTTTAGTGCCAAAAATTTGTAGCAGGAATACATGATTGAACTTATCACTCCACTGGTGAAAGTGACTTGGATTTCAATGTTAGCAAGATTGGTACATAGAAAGGTTCTTCACAGGGAATGGGAACAATTTAACATTGTTAAGAACAACAAAGGGTTGAGCTCAAGGGAACTGCTTTCTCTTTGTTCAAACCAATAGGAAGATGTCATTCATTACCACCTGTAAACCAATGCCGGTGGTCCACAGCATTCTCAACAAGCTACCTCAAATAATTCAGATACCCCTTTTATCAATAGATATTGTCTCCATTTCATGTGCTGAACACAATCTGGTTCATACCAGCAAGCTCAGTCTCTCTTATCACAAAAGACAAGAGGTCAACCACTCTAAAACTAAAAATACCCCAGCACTGGGACAGAAACTTGGGATGGTAAGTCCCTTGGATGTATCAACACCTTAAATCTTACTTTAGGATTCTGAGAGAGCTCTACAATGTCTTCTTAGTTGTGATGGAAATATGGCATTTTATTTTCTTTGCAACCTCCCACAAAACAACATAATTTTTAGAAGGAGATGTCTCAGAGTTTCATCCAGAACAAATTTGCTTTCATCAACACAAAATAAGCTTGTATTTTTGAGGCTGTAGTCTCAATGATTTACAAATAAAATTACTGCCAACCATATCCCTTATTTGTTAAATGGCAAATGCAGAAAAAAAATTAATGTGATTTAATAAATTCCTTTTGAAACTGGGTGTTTATAAAACACATAAATTTTTATTCCCTAAGGCATAATTTAAAACTGGCCAAGTGCATTGTGTACAGTTTGTCTCTTAATTTTGAACTTGTGAATTTCCAAGAAAATTCAATTCCTACATTTGAGAATTATTTTTACTTCATTTTTGAACATATCTTTTTTAGTATTGTTTTATGTCCAAAAAGTTTTCCTCTTTAGAAAAAAAAACCTTTTTGTTTGGATCAAAAAAATATCACACTTAAGCACTGCTGAAATGGAATCCAATCTATTAAATTCCCCAGGGACTAACATTCAAGCCCATTATAAACTTGGCAAAATACATCATCATCTCTGTTAACTAACACATCAAGCATGGAAGAGTGTGTTCAAGGATGATTTAATGGGATGTAAAATAAGACTTAAAAAAAAGAAACTATATAGGGAGCAAAAAAATAAAATTCTCTCAGAAAATAGACATGAGTTTATTTGCTATAAACATAAAGGTAAGTTATATATTATATAGCTTTAAGTGACGGTTTATACTTTCATTTCATTCAATATATGAAAATAATGTTTATTTCCAAATAAAGACTCAAATAGATGTCCATTTTTAGCCTTTAATGCTCTAGTTTCCTCTAGAGTGTTAAATGTGGCATTCAGGAGGGGCGGATGGAGATAATGCAGCTACACAAACTATTGGGGCTGCTGAGTTGAACATTGCTAATGCCAGGGACATATGCCATGTGTACCCGAATCCAGCAAAACAGGCTTCAGGTCTTAGCAGGAAGTCTTCTGTAGCAAAGTGCTACCTTCCTAATATCTATTACATACAAGCTGATTATCTAAGCCACATTAATCATAATTCATTCAGAGATAAGGAATCCTAGGACATGTTGGGCTGATGAGATGAGAGGCCAGCCGAGGGCTTCTGAGAGATAAACTTTCTGGATTTTGTGGACTCAAGCCAGGTTTCCTGGCTACTACAAGTCATGAATAAGGAACACTCAGCACTCTGGGCCACTGGCAGGCATATCACAATCATAAGGGAACCTGCCTTAGGATGGACACGATGCTGACTTTGATGACGTTAACTACTGGATCCACCAAACTCAAAGCTCGCCTGCCTCTGGAGTCCTTCTCATTTGAACTTTTATGATTCTGTACTGTTCATGTCCATTAGAATTTAGATTTTCTTTACTTGCTGCTGAAAGCATCCCAATAGATATACTTTCTTTTACTCTATGGTACTCATACATGAAACCATAAAATGGGAAAAGGTGCCAAGATTTTAGCCAAGACTATATCTTAGTTTGTTTTCCACCACTACTACAATGTTTGTGAGGATCTTCATTCAAACTCCTTATATATGTATAATAAATTTATTAGATTAAATTAAATTCCACTATCTACTGGGAGATACTGGACATACAATTGAATGTACTGGTGTTATTTTTTAAATAATGATTCCATCCATTTATTAATCCAGAAGACAGATACCTACAGAGTTCCTTAGACCAATGCTATTGAAATGCTACTAAGTGTCAGGCATTTGGGTGCATTTGTATATAGATAACATAACATAGGTAAATGATGACTTACCAAAGGAGACAGGTAAATTCACTCTCATTAAAACACACTAAGGCATGATTTCGTAGAAAGATTTGCAAAAATATGAAAGGATCCAAGCAGCAGTTGTTTTATGTTCATGGCCTTCTCTCTTCTTCCTTCCTGGAGTCAAACATCAACTTAATTGAGGACAGGGAAAATGTCTTATTCGACTTTGTATCTTTGCATAAAAAAATATTAAATCTTTTTCTAAAAGTGATTTTTCTGTATATGTGCTTGGATATAGAGGAGAAGGGAAAGGCTGACACAGGAAACAAAGCATTAAGCATTTTTATTGTTTCCTTATGTGTGTGGGTATATGTAGAGGGTATTGGGAGGGGTGGCACAGGGGTGGGGAGTGAGGAAGTAAGAGTGTGCCACAGACACTTTAACAAGGAGGCAGGAAAGGAGTAAGAAATCCAGGATCCTTATCCACCATGAATAACCAACTTGTCTCTCTGTCTTGGTTTTATAACCTAAATCAATTACTGCCCTGGCATGTGCCATTTTACAATTGTTGGGAGACTTACATAAGTATGTATCCATATATTATACACACACACACACATATATGTGTGTGTGTATGTATGTCTATATCTATATCTATACATCTATATGTCTATATATCTATATCAGTGCTTGAGAAAGTGGGACAAGAACCGTCACAAGCTGGGGGGTTGGAGAAGAGCAGCTAGTCTAAGCTATATGAAAATAAACATCAGCCCATGAGCTGCTTAATCACAAATTTTTATCAGTGGTTTTGAAGGAGAGTATCTAAGAAGACAAAACAACCAACAGACTTTTGTATGTTCAGATCAATTTATAGTTCACCAAAGATTTTAATACGATTCCTTATTTGATTACTATAAGAGACATCCCTGATCATAGTAATGCACATATCTCTTCAAGATTCTGATTTCAATTATTTTGTATATACTCAGTAGTGGGGTTGCTGGATCATATGGTAATTCTACTTTTATTTTTTAAGGAACCTCCATAATATATGTAATATATAATATCAGTTGTAACGTCTCCTTTTTGATCTCTGATTTTATTTATTTGGGTCTTCTCTCTTTTTCTTAGTCTGGCTAAAAGTATGTCAATTTTGTATACCTTTTCCAAGAAAGCAACATTTTGTTTCATTGATCTTTTGTATTTTTTTTATTTGTTTCAATTACATTTATTTCTGCTCTGATCTTTATTATTTCTTTTCTTCTACTACTTTAGGGTTTGTATTGCTCTTGTTTTTCTAGTTATTTGAGAAGTATCCTTAGGTTGTTTATTTGGAGATTTTCTACTTTTTTGATATAGGCACTTACTGCTATAAACGTTCATCCTATTACTGCTTTTTCTGTATAATTTTCATTTGTTTTGAGAAAATTTTTTATTTTTTTCTTAATCTCTTCATTGACCCACTGGCCATTCAGAAGCATATTGTTTAATTTCCATATGTTTGTATAGTTTACAGTGTTCCTTTTGTTATTGATTTCTAGTTTTATTTCATTGTGGACAGAAAATACACTTTTTATGATTTCAATATTTTTGAATTTTTTAAGACTCGTTTTGTGGCCTATCATATGATCTATCCTTGAAAATGATCCATGAGCTGAGGAGAAGAATTTGTATTCTGAAGCCATTTGATGAAGCCTTCTGCAATATATCTATTAGATCCATTTGGTCTTTACTGCAGATTAAGTCTAATGTTTCCTTGTTGATTTTCTGCATGGATGATCTGTTCAGTGTTGAAGTGGAGTGTTTAGGTCTCCAAAGATTATTGTATTAGTGTCTCTCTTTTTAGCTCTGATATTTGCTTTATATTTCTGGGTGCTCCAGTGCTGGGTGAATATTTACTTAGAATTTTTGTATTCACTTGTTTAATTGACACCTTTATCATTGTATAATGACCCTCTTCATCTGTATTTACAGTTTTTTCTTTTTTTTATTTCAGAATATTATGGGGGTACAACCACTTTGGTTACATATATTGCCTATGCACTGCCCAAGTCAGAGTTACAATCGTGAATATCCCCCAAACAGTGCACCCTGCACCTATTTGGTGTGAGTTTTCCCATACCCTCCACCCCCCACCTGCCTGACATCCAGTGAATATTATTTCCATGTGTGCACGTAAGTATTTATCAGTTAGTGCCAATTTGATGGTGAGTACCAGCGGTACTTGTTTTTCCATTCTTGTGATACTTCACTTCAAAGAATGGGCTCTAGGTCCATCCAGGATAATACTAGATGTGTTAATTCACCATTGTTTTTATTCTATGGTATACATATACCACGTTTTATTAATCCCCTCATGTATTGATGGGCACTTGTGTTGTTTTCATGTCTCTGCAACTGTGAATTGTGCTGCTATAGATATTCAAGTGCAGATGTCTTTATTATAGAATGTCTTTTTTTCCTTTGGGTAAATACCCAGTAGTGGGATTGCTGGAGCAAATGGTAGTTCTACTTTTGGTTCTTTGAGGTATCTCCATATTACTTCCCATAGAGGTTGTACTAATTTGCGGTCCCATCAGCAGTGTATGAGTGTTCCTATCTCTCTGCATCCCTGCCAACATTTGTTGTTTTGGGAATTTTTGATATAAGCCAATTTCACCAGAGTTAAGTGATATCTAATTGTGGTTTTGATTTGCATTTTCCTGATGATTAGAGAAGTTGAGCAATTTTTTATATGTTTGCTGGCCTTTATTCTGTCTTCTTTTGAAAAGTTTCTGTTCATGTCCTTTGCCCACTTTTTAATGGGGTTGTTTGATTTTTTCTTGTTGATTTTCCTAAGTTCTGTATAGATTCTGGCTATCAGCCCTTTATTAGATATGTAGCATGCAAATATTTTCTCCCATTTTGTAGGGTGTCTGTTCACTCTAGTGATAGTATCCTTGGCTGTGTAGAAGCTTTTTAATTTGATCAGGTCCCATTTATTTATTTTTGTTGCTGCTGTGATTGCTTTTGGGGTCTTCTTCATAAATTCTTTGCCTAGGTCAATGTCTATAAGAGTTCTTCCAACATTTTCTTCTAGAATTCTTACGGTTTCATGTCTTATGTTTAACTCTGTTATCCATATCATGAGTTGATTTTTGTGAGAGATGAGAGGTGTGAATCCAGTTTCAGTCTTCTACATGTGGCTATCCAATTTTCCCAGCACCTTTTATTGAATAGGTATTCTTTTCCCCAGTGTATGTTTTTTTGAAATTTGTCAAAGATCAGATGACAGTATGAGGATGGTTTTGTATCTGGGTTCTCAGTTCTGTTCCATTGGTCTATGTCTCTGTTCTTGTGCCACTACCATGCTGTTTTGGTTACTATAGCCTTGTAGTATACTTTGAAGTCTGGTAGATTGATGCCTCCCAATTTGTCCTTTTTGCTTGAGATTGCTTTGGCTAGATGGGGTCTTCTCTGGTTCCACATGAAGCATAGCATTGTTTTTCCAGATCTGCAAAAAATAATGTTGGTATTTTGATAGGGACTGCATTGATTCTGTAAGTCACTTAAGGTAGTATAGACTTTTTAATAATGTTGATTCTACCTATCCAAGAGCATGGTAAGGTTTTCCATCTGTTTATGTCCTCTGCAATTTCTTTTCTCAGTGTTTTGTAGTTCTCTCTATATAAGTCTCTCATCTCCCTAGTTAAATATGTTTCTAAATATTTTTCTTTGGTGCTATTGTGAAAGGTATTGCACCTTTGATTTGTTTCTTGGCTCGACTGTTACTGGTGCATATGAACGCTACTCATTTGTGTGCCTTGATTTTGTATCCTGAGACTTTGCTGAATTCATTTATCAATTCCAGTAGTCTCTTGGTTGAATTTTGTGGTTTTCTAGCTATAATATCATATCATCAGTGAAGAGTGAAAATTTGCTCTCTTCTGCCCCCATTTGGACACCCCTGGTTCCTCTCTCTTGTCTGATTACTCTGGCAAGGATTTCCAGGACTATGTTGAATAGAAGTAGAGATAGTGGGCAACCTTGTCTGGTTCCAGTTTTAAGGGGGAATGCTTTCAATCTTTCCCCATTCAGTATAATATTGGCTGTGGGTTTATTGTATATGGCTTTAATAATTTTGAGGTATGAGCCATCTGTGCCTATATTGTTAAGAGTTTTTATCATAAAAGGGTACTGAATTTTGTCAAAAGCCTTTTCTGCATCTATTGGGAGGATCATATAGTCTTTGTTCTTGCTTTTGTTTATATGGTGAATTACAATTTTTATCTTTAAATCTTCTTCATCTGATAGAAGAATAGCTACTCCTGCTCTTTTCCTGTTTCCATTTGCATGTAATATCATTATCCATTCCTTTATTTTCAGTCTATGTGTGTCTTTATAGGTAAAGTGGGTTTCTTGCAGACAACATATAGTTTGTTATTGTTCTTTTATCTATTCAGCCACTCTATGTCTTTTGATTGGAGAGTTTAGTCCATTTACATTCAATGTTATTATTGATTGGTAAGGACTTTTTACTACAATGTTTTTATTTGATTCTTGTTGTTTTGTGGTCTTCTTTTTCTTTCTTACTTCCTTCCTGTCTTCCTTTGGTAAAAGTGACTTTCTCTGGTAGTAAGTTTTAACTTCTTGCTTTTTCTTGCTTTTTATTTTTTGTGTATCTGTTGTAAGTTTTTTGATTTGAAGTTACCAAGAGGACTGTGAAAAACATTTTATAACCAATTATTTTAAACATATGACAACTTTGCTTAAAAACAAACAAGAAAAGAGAAATTTAATAGCAATTCTACCCTTTAACTTCACCCCCCATGCTTTTTTAACTTTTTGTTGTTTCCATCCATATCTTTTTATACCCCTTATATATGAAAAAAATGTTTTAGTTTTTTGTCTTTTAGTTTTCCTACTCAAGGTATAAGTGTTCTGTGCAACAAAATTACAGCAATAGAGTATTCTGTGTTTTTCTATTTACTGATATCAATATGTTGTGTACCTTCAAATGATTTCTTATTGTTCATTAAAGTCATTTTCTTTCAGATTGAAGAACTCTTTTTAGGATTTCTTGTAGGACAGGCTGGTGTTGATGAAATCCCTCAGCTTTTGTTTGTCTGAAAATGTCATTATTGCTTCTTCATGTCTAAAGGACATTTTTGCAGGATATAATATTCTAAGGTTAAAGGTTTTTTTTTTTCCTTTAGTACTTTGAATATGTCATGCTACTCTCTCCTGGCCTGTGAGGTTTCTACGGAGAAGTCTGCTACCAGACATATTGGAGCTCCTTTATATGTTTTTCTTTTTCCCTTCTTTTTTGCTTCCTTTAGTAACTTTTATTTATCCATGACATTTGGGAACTTGATTACTAAGTGCCTTGAAGTAGTCTTGTTTGCATTAAATCTGCTTGGTGTTCTATGACCTTCTTGTACCTGAATATTGATATCTTTCTCTAGGTTTAGAAAGCTCTGTTATTATTTCTTTGAATAAACTTTCTACCCCATCTTTCTCTCTACCTCCTCTTTAAGGCAATTAACTCTTAAATTTGCCCTTAGAAGGTATTTTCTAGATCTTGTAGGTGTGCTTCATTTTTTAAATTCTTTTTTCTTTTTTTTTTTTCTGACTGTGTATTTTCAAATAGCCTATCTTCAAGCTCATTAATTCTTTATTCTGCCTGGTCAATTCTGTTGTTTAGAGTCTTTCATGCATTTCTCAGTTTGTCAATTGAATTCTTAAGCTACAGAATTTCTGCTTGATTTTTTTATTATTTCAATATTTTTCTTAGATTTCTGTGATAAGATTCTGAATTCCTTCTCTGTGTTGTCTTGAAGTTCATTGAACTTCTTCAGGACAGCTATTTTGAATTCTTTGTCTGAAAGGTCACATATCTCCATCTCTCCAGTATTGGCCACTAGTACCATATTTAGTTGGTTTGATGGGGTCATGTTTTCCTGGATGTTCTTCATGCTTGTGGATGTTCCTCAATGTCTGGGCGTTGAAGAGTTAGGTATTTATTTTAGTCTTCACACTCTGGGCTTGGTTGAACCTGTCCTTGAGAAGACTTTCCAGATATGCAAAGGGAATTGAGTATTGTGATCTAAGTCTTTGGTCACTGTAGCCATATCAGCACTGGGGGTGTTCCATGCCCAGTAATGCTGTGACTTTTGCAGACTCCTGGTGGTACTGCCTTGATGGACTTGCATAAGGCAAAGGCTCTCACTCTCTTCTCTCACTCTCTGTGCTCGGCTGCTAGAGTTGGGAGAGGAGTGACATGGGCACTCCCTCATAGCCACCAGCATTAGGTCACACCTGAAGCCAGCACAGTCTGACACAAAGTCCCTGGTGACTGATGCCTGACTACCTCTGATGTTTATTCAAAGCCCAAGGACTCTTTAGTCAGCATGTGGTGTATCCTGACAGGACTGAGTCCTTCCCTTCAGGGCAGTATGTTTTCTTCTGGGCCAGGGTGGGTCCAGAAATGCTCTCCAGGAGTTAAGGCATGGACTAGGGGCTTCACGGAATCTGCTTGGTACTTTATTTTACTGTTGCTAAGCTGGTGCTCAAGTTTCAAAACAAAATCCTTTGAACTCTTCCTTTTCCTTTTCCTAAGTGGAAGAAGACTCTCCCTGTACTACATTGCCTGGAGTTGGGGGAAGGGTGATAGGCTTGGCCACCACTGCTGGTTTCTCAATGGGTGACTTGAACCTCAAGTCCACTGTCTCTAAGTCAGTACAGCCACAGGAATTGCCTGAGGATTGCAGCCTTTGTGGCCTGACTGCCTTACAATTTTAGTCCAGGCCCCAGGCTGTTTTTTGGCAGCTGGTGGTGGGCTAGTCGAAACTTGGGTTTCAGGGCAGAGAATTTCCCTCTGGCCTGGCTGGTCTCAATGCTCCCTCCGAGGGCACCAGCAGAATTCTGCCCTGTCCTGTGTTCCCCTATTCCAGGATAGCCCTGAGTTTCAATGCAAAGTCCCACGGTCACTTCACTCTCCCTCCCCTGGGCACACAAATTATCTCTCTATTCAGCATGCTGGTGCAGCACTGCCAAGGGATGGGGAAGGGTAGCATAGGCAATGCACGGTTGTCTTTTCTGCCCTTTTCAGTGCCTCTTTTCCTTGATATAATGTTGAAACTGGGTAATATGATCACTCACCTCATTTTTGGTTCTTCTGAAGTTGGTTGCATGTGTGGATAGTTGTTGAATCTGATGTTCCTGTGGAGGGATGATCACTGGATATTTCTATTCAGCTGTCCTGCTACACCTGGAATCCCCCATGTTAAGTGTTCTTACAGGCAAGGGGAAACAAGAAAATTTTGGAGGTAATAGGTATGTTTATTACCTTGATTATGGTGATGGTATCACAAATGTATGCATATGTTCAAAGTCATCAAATTATAAACATTAAATATATGCAGGGTTTTTTGGTATATTAACCATGTCTCAAAGCTGTAAAAAAATCCTGAATCCAGTTATCAGAACTAAGCTGGGATGGTATTTGTTGGGAAGTATTCAATTATTGACCTGAGGTTAAAACTGTCTCTATTCTGCCAACAATCTGGGTCTCTATCAATACCTGTTCATTTTGTTTGCTTTTCTGCTGTTGTTTTTTTCCCTGTAGATATTATCAAGCTGTCCTTTTACGGTTTATGCAAAACAAAGGCAGGCTTAGAAAACTGTCTCTTCCATAGAATCTGTTTTCTTCTGGTTTCACAAAAAGATTCCTATCTTGTAAAATGAGTTCTTGTTCTATTTTTTCTTCCCTAAGCTTCTTGGAACACAAAGTATGTATTCATAATCATATTAAAACTTTACCCAAACCTCTAAGCCAATGGACCCTGGTGGAATTTTCATTCCAAACCTCTATCACCAAACCTTTAAATCCTTACCAAAAAAAGAAAAAAGTACTTCATTGTGAAATTTGACATCCCCAAATCACTTTAAAGTAATTTGTCTTTGATTAAGTACATGATACATGTCAACACCGAGCATCTATTCTGTGTAATGCATGAGATGAAGCCCTATTTGAGATATAGATTGAAGACCTAAAAATTATTTTGTCAATCCCTTTCTGCAACAAAAGTGAAAATCACAGATACAAAACTTCTATGTCTTAGTTTTCCTTTTTTTTTCTTTCTTTTTACAACTTTATGAAGATATGATTCACATTCCATAGAATTCACTCATGTAAAGTGTACCAGTAGGAGACTTTAAGTATAAACAAAAAGTTTTACAATGCATTTTATAAAAGAAAGTTAAAGTTTTCATATGACCTGGAATTTTATTTTTACCCTATTGTGTAAGTTGAAACAAATTTAGAAATGGCAAATAAACAAAAAATATTATTTTATTTTATTTTAAATTTATAATCTAAAAATTTACTGGCTGTGGAAACATCTATTGGGGACATGCATCATGTATATTTATAGCAAGCAGCTAGCCATTTGGGAATGAAGGGCAATCAGAATTTCCTATGAAATGCTGACAGAGACTCTTCAAAGAGTCATTTTCATGAAAATTTTATATCATGGCCATCTCATAGTAATTTATTATCAGTTGGAATATTTTATGTTAGGTTTCACAGAAACTGGACTGGCCAACTCATTGGCTCCTAGTCACACTCAGTTCTTGATTCCTAGCAAAGTTTATCTATGAATTTGAGTTTCAGAAGTCTATGAGTTTCAGAAGTCAGTTTTTTCTATTAACAAAAAAGACAATGGCACAGATAAATTAGATGACTCTGTAAAATTTGAATAATCAGTATTTTCGGGTTCAGAAAACAATGGTTGTCCCCTTTAGGACAGAAGAAAGAAAATGTGTTTCCAAACAAACCATCTAAAAACAATTTAAAGTCATAAATAAATATGTATAACCCTTATTGAAAGTGGTTCTGCAATGATGATAAGAGAGATTTATGGGCAGAAATGTGGGTTTTAACCTATTATTCTTTTCTATTCCTTCCATGGTGCTGTGATTTAAATGTTTCTCTCCTCTGATACTCATGGTGAAACTTTCATGTGACAGTATTAAAAGGTGGGGCCTTTAAGAGGTAATTGAGTCATGAGAGCTCTGCCTTCATAAATGGATTAATCCATTTGTGGATTAATGGATGAGTCGATTAATAGATTAACAGATTAATGGATTGTCACAGAAGTGGGTTAGTTATCATGAGAGTAAGTCTGTTGTAATGGCCAGTTTGGCTCTCACTGTGCTCCCCTGGCCCTGTGTCATTTTAGGACAAAGCATGAGGTGCTCGCCAGAAGCCAGCCAGAGGCCTGGCCCTAGATCTTGGACTTTCCAGCCTCCAGAACTGTAAGAAAAAAAATCCTTTTTTAAAAAAAATAAATTACCCAGTCTTAGGTATTTGTTATATAGGTGCAGAAAACCAACTAAGATGCATGGTCATGGAGCCGATTATAGTCTGAGCACAGAGACCTGGAATGGAAATTACACTTCCAGCCTGCCCTGCAGCTAGTTGTGGCCAGGTGAAAGAGACATACAAGCGTCAACCTAACAGTAAATAGAGAGGGGACACTCTCTAAAAGAAAACAGTATTTATTTGGGAATGGGCATTGCAATGAGAAGGCATTTGCTGCAGTAAACTACATGTGTATCAGGGAAGTAAAGGAAGACAAAGATTTTTAACGATAAAATGAGGAGGATTACATATTTGTTTTGAACTAATTACCCTTGGCTACAAGGATCAGTAACAAGCATGGCATCAGTTCAAGGTTGGACAGGCATTTTCTGGGCAGATGTCCTCACAGAAGTATGTTTTTGTGTAGGGTTGCAATGGTCTTTGTGTAAGTTGTGGTTTTTACAGAGTCTTTTGTGATATTTTTTGTTATCAAGTACTCAAACATGAGAACCCTCCTTTCATGGCCTTCCTTGGCTCCATTTTTTAGGCTTTTGTTTAAGACAAAAGAAAGAAAGTGCTTTTATAAACAGACCATCTAAAAACAATTTAGAGTCAAGTGACTCCATTTGAATTTGGACAACTTTCACATAAGCATAAGTGTCACAATGGAAATGTAAGTAGTTTTATAAATAAATTTACTTGCACGTACCCTCTCTTTTGCCTCTTGCTCTGTACTGCTCCCTGGAGTGTGTAGTCAACATTGTATCATGACAATAAGGGCCACTGTAGAAGATTCTGTGAGCACATCTTCTCCAGGATGGTTTATCTTTAGGTATCATGCCGTCTTCACTACTGACTGTCTGGAAAACCTGAAGAAAGTTAATATCTCTGTGTCTCAATTTCCTCATTTGTAAAGTGAGAATAATATTATTTCAGAGGGTTTTTTGAACAATTAAAAGAGTCAACAAATAAGAGACACTCAGAATAGTTTATTTTCTCTAATGGACAGGAAGAAGAATGGCCAATATCTTAATGGACAGCCATTCTTCTTCCTGTCCATTAGAGAGAATAAACTTCTATATTGTTAAAAACATTATTATTTAGGTTTTTTTATTAGTCACAGCCAAACTTTCTTTTACCTAAAACATCATGCAGACATCAATTGTGGGTATAATAAAATGCAGATTTTTATTAATATGTGTCAAAATTCAGTCATAATTCTCTCCAGCTTTTCCATGTTTACAACAGGAAACTATTGGGAAAGGAAAGAAAGAATTTGTATGGTTAATATTTATATACTTGTGTTGGTATGCAGATTAATAATAATTGTGTCATGCTGCAATTTACTTCTATTTATCCCATGAGCCAAAGCTACTGATGGCCTTTCTCTAAGTCACTCTTCCTCTTTTACATACATTATGTACACACATAATATGTTCATACACACCTACATGTACATGGATATGCATATATACATATATGAGATCAGGTTGTAGATATTGTTAAGGCATTGATCTGCCTTGATATTTACAGTTAAAAAAAGAGAGAAAAGATAAAAATCATAGATTGTGATGAAAACTGGGTCAAAAGTGCTGTTTCTTTTAGTGAAAAATTTTAATTCTAATCTTCTGGGATACAAAGATTGTATTTAAAAATAAAGTTTTTAATTGAATGTCCAATAACTTTTTAAAAAATTATGGTAAACCTATGGTTTCTGTAACAAAAGGAACAATAAACACTGATCATATTTTTCAGGAACTGTTATTCATTGACTCCATCCCTGTTTCCCACACTGAGAATTCTCACAGGGGCCTGTCTTGTTTCTTTTTCTATCACCTGTGTGTGTGTGGTATGGTACCTGACACACAGCTAGCGCACAGTAATTCAGTTTTGATGGAATAAATAAATGAATGCGTTTTATAAACTCCCAGAGCTAGTAGTGACTCCATTTTACTGGAAGGAAAATCAAGGCTCTGAGATGTGAGGAGGCTCCCCTGACCACCTGTAGTCACTCCATGGTAGGAACAAGTCAAGAGTTCAGGTCCTTCACCTCCCAACCCCATAGAATCTGTTCAATCCCACCACATGTCTGAGATTTTAGAAGTGAGAGCTTTTACTTTTTCCTCCCACTTTTTGTAAGTGGTGTTAAGTGATGAAAAGAAAGGAGGAGGGGATATAATTCAAACTGCCTGGGATGAAAATAAATTAGTAGGAGGCATCCTGAAGGTCCAGGAACTAATATCCATCCATGGCAGCAGGCATATGTTTTTCCTGGCATACTTTGACTCTGAATGTAAGCAAACACAGAAGTTGGTATTTTATTACTTTGAGCATTTGTATTAGGGTGTTTTGTATATGTCAGTGGTGTGTAGGAAGAGAGAAAGATTAAAAAGAAATTTCTTGTTATAACATACTTTGAAAAGTTCTATATTTCTACAGCATAGTTTATTTTTGGTTCTTTTTCTCAGCATGCAATCTTGACAATTTGGAGATAGAAAAATATCTGACAGACAAGACCCCTTTGACATAAATTCTTACGTACATAGAATATCTAACAAAGGCTGCCTAAATTTGAATCCTGGCTTCACTTCTTTATAGCTGGGTGACTTTGGGAAATGAAAGCATTTGGGGTCCATTTTTCCTCATCTGAAAATGTACTGTTGAAATTTCTAAAAATAAATATTGCACCTACTTCATCAGGGTGTCAAATACTCAAAAATATTAAACATAATATACGTAAAGCATCTAGCACATTGTCTGGCACATTTTACATATTCTACCTGTTAGCTGTTTGTGTAGAACAAACTGCCTTAAAACTCAGTGTCTTAAAATAATAGGAATCCAAATATTTGAACGCAGTGGAGAGTAAAATGGCAGTTAACAGGGTCTGGGAGGGTTGGAGGATGGTGAGGGCTGGGGAGATGTTGATTAAAAGATACAAAATTTCAATTAGATAGAAGGAATAAGCTCCAGAGATCTGCCATACAACATGGTGACTATGGTTAACAATATGTTGTATTCTTAAAAAATGATGAGAGTATACGTAAAGTGTTCTTACCATGAAAAAGTATAACTATGTGAAGTAATGCATATGTTAATTAATTAGCTTTAGTCATTCCACAATGTATATGTACTTCAAAACATCATGTTGTACTTGGTAAATACATGCAATTTTATCTGTCAATTTAAGAAAGAAAAAAAGAAAGAGGAAGGAAGGAAGGAAGGAAGGAAGGAAGGAAGGAAGGAAGGAAGGAAGGAGGGAAGGAAGGAAGGGAGGGAGGGAGGGAGAATGGGAAGGAGGGAGATCATTTTGGAAAAGAAAACAAGTAGGCATTTACCATTGCAGTTTACAGGTCTGTGGGATGGCAGAGTGTTGCCTGACCTGGGCTCAGCTGGTGACTCTATTGATCTTGGCTGGACTCACACATGCATCTGAAGGTTGGATTGGAACCTTCTCTAGATTGGAGTTGGCTGGGGCAACTTCAATGAGACAGCTCTGCTCATATGTGCTTTATTTTCCTCCCAGTACTAGCCAGCCACCCCAGGTATGTTCTACTCAAAGAAACGGTAGAGACACAAGAGCAATCAAGCCTCATATGCAAACATTTTTCACAACTCTGCTTGCTTCACTTCTGTAAACATTTACTTGGCCAAAGTAACTCTCATGCCAAGACTAGAGATAGAAATGTATCCCTTCAACCCACTTTCCTTAGTATAAATGTACTGCAAAGGACATGGATACAGGGAAATGTGGCAGGTTGGAGCCAATAACACGATCTAAAACACTCAGTTGTACAATACTAAACGATATTAACTCTATCATTTACTCCCCAAATCTTTGCACATAAAATATCTTAAGTTTTCCTAAGCTATTGAATGACACAGAGTACTTGTTCAAATTCTTGCTAATATCAGTAGAATGAGGCTTGGTGAGCAATAATGTTTGTGTGTTTACAGACAGCACCCAGCAGCTTAGAGCAGTTACATCCTTCCCACCCTGTCAGAAACGGGGACTCCCAAGCACATCCCCCCATCTCAGTTCCAGGTTCCTTCCTTTCACCCCATTCTCCTTTCAAATGTGAGGCTCGGCATTGCTCTCACGGCTATAAGCTTGAGCACGTTCAACTTCTCTAGCATTTTTTTTCCCTCTTTGCTCTTTGGATTGAGCAATTTCTATTTACTTATCTTCAAGTTCACTGAATTTTCTTCTGTTGAGCCCATCTAGTAAATTTTTCATTCTGTTTTTGTACTTTTCAGCTGTAGCATTTCCACTGTTTTTCTGAGTGACATTTCCCATTTCTGGGTATGTCTTGGGTTTTTGTCTGTTTGTTTTTGTTTTTAAACTGGACAGTTCAGATACTATCGTATAGCTGCTTTGCGTTCTGTCGTATTTTCTGATGATTATTATTTTTATTTTTTGTTCCAGTAGGTAGTTGCTTGAACCCAAACTGCCATCTTTATGTCTTCCACGGTATGTAGCGGCTGAAATCTCAGCACACTCCTTACAGCTTGAGCTGCTGCTGTTTTAGCTGCTGTTTAGACTCCCTTGGGGCCTCCCCTTTATGTTTATGATTTGCCAGATCATCGGCTAAGATTTGGGCAGTGCTTCTACTCAGGTTTTTGAGTTTACTCTCTGTCTCAGTTCCTTTGATTCTGAAAATTTCTTCACTAATTTTCAGCCTCTCTGATTGTTTCCCTCTGTCTTCTGACTTGTCAAGCCAGGAAGGCTTCATATTTTCACCATGTGAGGTGTGTGTTTGGAGAATGCATTCATTAAACAATTAGCAGACTCATAGATTTCACCTGTTCTTTCTTGTCTTTGCTTGCATTTTCATTGAATCCCCTGGGTCCCCCACTAGTATGCATGCATGATAAGACAGAAATTTGCACATTGTATATAGTAAGATTTTAGGTCTTTTGCAGAACTAAATTCTTTTTTTTTTTTTTTTTTTACCATGAGTTAGTAAGATTGTGATTTTCTTGCTGCCGCAGTCATGGGGAGTGCCCTACAGTAACAAAGCCACAAACTTGCAGTCACTACCATTTCCAGTTGGAAATTTTAAAGAATAAACTTTCTTCTGGTTTATTTCTGTTTTTGGATACTTTCAAATGTCTTTAAATAGTTTTTTTTTATACTGTGTCTCCTCTAGACTTTACACAAGTCATCCTAAGGAGAGGTCCTGTGCATACTTCACCCCACTAAATACCAGAAATCCTCTGCCTGTGAGTCTTGGGCAATGGTGACAATTTTGGTTGGCTCCTCAGGGTGTTTTAAAGAAGATAAACACAGATCTTGAAGAGAAGAACGTGGGACCGTATGCCAAAGCTATCATCCAATCATGGGAAGTGTTCAGTAGGTTGATAAATAAAAACCATGGTGCAGGTGAATAGAAAAGGCCCCTAAGAAGCTGACATGTTAAAAAGATGGCCAGGGAATAATTTCTGGAAACAGCTCTGAAAATCGGGAAGGATATGAATCCAACCTGCAAATCATGAGGAAGAATAAGCAGCCTTAGGCGACTGCAGCTGGAATGGTGTCATTAAAATTGAATTCAGCGAAATGCAGGAAATATAGAGGACATTCTAAGAAGAGAATGAGAATATAGTGGGCCTCCAAACCTTAGGAGCTGTGAAGACAGTATAAAAAGGGTACTTAGCAATGGGTTCTGTTAATAGCTTCTGAAACCTCTCTACATCCAGAGTCTGTCGCGTAGCTGTGCAAATGAGAGCAAGTTGTTAAACTTGCTAATACTCATTTATAAGCGCACAGTAGAAACTCAATAAATATTAGGTGTTGTTATACACTTTTACATAAATTCAAGATTTCAGGAGGCAGAGGGCAAGGTGCATGCAGGGGAGAAACTAGGGGATGAGTGAGTGGAAAAGAAAGCATTGACTGTTACAAAAATGCAGGGATCGGGAAGAGTCAATAATGTGCAGTAGTAAGGTTTGGGGTAGTCAACACCAAATAGGTGAAAGGTAAACTGGGTTTAAGACATATTTATGAGATTATATAAAAGTTGTGGAGGATTTTCAGGCCTCATGGAGCAGGGGGGGACACAGGGGGAACACAGTGATGCAAGTTCACTCCAGTGTCTAATTCCTCCAGCTTGAGTTAAAGACCTGGAATGTCTCCCCTTTATGGGGCTGTCACCTTAAAGGGACTAGGCAGGACCAGGGTGCCACCCAGAAAATCAACAACAGCAGGGAATTCCACATTAGTGAGGCCTAACTAGAGACTTGAATTGTTGGAGAGGAAATAATGAGGTTCCTAAGATTTCTACGCTGTCCATTCAAGATCTTCAAAGGAAGAAAAGAGAACAGTATTGCTGACAACTAAGGATTCCTCATAGCGTTAGCGCACTAGAAGGTGAAGAGTAAGTGCAGAGGACAAAGGGAACGGTCGTCTTTATAGAACCAGGCATCTCAGGCCTAAAATTATCATCTGGTTGTTTCAAATGCTATGTAATGTAATAGCTAAAAGTATGGATTCTGGAGCCAGACAACCTATGCTTGAATTCCACCTTTGCCATTGAATAACTGTTTTAACTTGTATATATTATTTAAAGTCTTTATGTTGTTAAATCAAACTAAATTTGGGCTTCGGAAGCCTCTGTAAGAGTCACACATAATGAACTGTAACCTAACTCAGTACATAAAGAAAGTGAAAACCTAACTTAGCAATTTGCTTTTGTAACAAATAGCTGAGTCTCAGCTAAGCAGCCAACTAGCTGTCTCTATACCTCATTTCCATTTTCTGTGCATCACCTTCTTTTTTCTGTGCATAAATGTTGTACAACCACATGGCAGCCCTACAGTCTCTCTAAACCTATTCTGGTCCTGGGGGCTGCCTAGTTTGTGAATTGTTCTTTGCTCAATTAGACTCTGTTAAGTTTAATTGGTCTAAAGCTTAAGGGTTTTTTGTGTGTTTTTTTAAAATCAAATTGACATTAGAAGTAGAATCTAAACTAGATCGTCCAGCAATCCCCAGGAGCATTGAAAGACCAAGTGAAGTACCTACAGGCCCACTGTGTTCATTGTTCTCTTGTAGCAACTGGAGATCATAAGTAAGTTCTCTTTCAGACTCTGAAGCTACACAAATTTGTGTTTTGAGCTGAATTTGTTTGAGCAATTTTTTTTATCTGAACTGGGTTTGGAAGTTGCAACAGATACTGGATTGTCTCCTGAATCAAAATGGATTCAATAATTAGCTGAATTGAATCCAGTTAGAGGCCTCATATGTCTGACTGAGTCACATAGAAACTGGTAGTAAATGGCAATTACTGCAGGGATGCAGACTCCAGCTTTTCGAAATTCACAGGGATTTTGTGCTGTATCATTTTTGTTTCTTTTTCTTGAATACTTATGTTACTGGCCTCCAAGTGGTGGTTTTTCCAAGTTCTTAGTCATTGTTAGGAAAAGAATTTCAGGATGCACCATGTAAACAAGCAAGCAACAGCTTTTTATTAAAAGTGAAAGTACACTGTCAGGAAAGAGAGCAGGCAGGCTTGAAAAAGAGCAGCTGCATGGAGAGGAAGTGGATTTAGATCTGTTGTGGTCTTACTAATTCAGGGGAGGGATATTCAAGGCCAAGGGCTTGGCTTTTATGAAGAATTTGGGTAGTAATTTCAAGAGCTGTGTTCCCTCCCATTTTCATACTTTATATGGTTGTTTCAGAACTATCATGGTGATTTCAGGGGTGGGGAAATTTTAAAACCACAATGTAAATGGTATTATAATTAGCCAAAGTTCATGTAAGGTGACAGAGACAGCTGACAAGCTGGTTGAAGCTGGTTCTTGCCTGTGGGTATCAGCCTCATTTGTTTAATGTTGGTTACTTTAACATCTGCACCTGATCTTCAAGCCCCTGCATCTGATCCCAGCCCTGTCTCCGACTCTCCTATTCGAACACTTACATAGGGAAAAATTGTTGGCTAAGTTCTTCAAGGGGATCTCAGGGCCAAATCCATCCTCAACATGAAAATGAGATTCTTAATTTTTGAAGAACTGAGTATTCCATCTTCCAACTGTGCCTACCTTTACATGGATAAGTATTAGCCCTCAGAAGCAGCAAATGCTTATGCAAATGGTGAAATCTTACAAAAGATAATTGAGAATTATAATAGGCATTAGGTAGAACATTCCAAAAGAAAACACTGCACTTTGAAATGTGCATTTTGAAATGACTCCTGAATTAAGCTCACCCAGAGATACCTATTGATGTGCAGAAGCTTCTTAAAAAATTTCAAAATTATTATTGCCTCTTTTAAAAGGCTCTTTACAAAAGCAAATAAAAAGTTTATGTGACTAATTGATAAGGTAAACTAAATCTGCTAAACTTTAGATTTAGTTACTATCTCACCCTGAAGGTGGAAAAAAAACAAAAAAACAAACACTGGATAAAGTGTTCATAAAAAGTTTTCTTGGTGTATAGATCTGCTCTTAATAGGAAGTAGTGAAAAGATTTTTCTTTATTGTTTAGGTAATGGGTAATTTTTCTTTATCTTTTAGGAAATAAGGATTCTGTGTTTTATCAAGATGATTCCCTATGCTTCATGTTGTTTTTAATTAAGTTTTTGACTAAAGAAAATTGAGTCCTTCCTATTGAAGAGGTAAGGTTTTTCTACAACTATGTAGCTTTCTACATTTGCTTTTGAATTCTTTTAATTATCACTCTTGTTACATGAATGACAGTTATTTAACAGCGGTCTGTGATTTTATTTTAATCGTATTTTAAACTTTTGATATTTTTGACAAACTTCCCAAAGTAAAATTCTAAATTAAGTCTTTTTCCTGACCATGAAGCTTCAGGATTTTCCAGCTGGACTCCAGACAACACTGAAAGATGTGATTCTCACCTTGTGGAAGAGAGATATTAAAATAAAAATAATTAGGCTTACTTAATATTTTAGATTATATAGGTAGCACTGTCAAATGATAAGTGATGCTACATTTTCTTCAACTTATATCTATGGGTATATTATTGACATGAGTGTTTTAACATTGAGATTCCTAGAAATATAATACACTATCAATCATAATTTTGGTTACTATGTTAAAATGCTATATGCCATAGAAATAACCAAATTTCCTTGTCAATTGCTGGTTATAAAGAACTCTCAGATATTAATCTTGGCCATTCTAAGTCTTTGTCATCCACAGACAGTGGTTTTGATTCTTCTCCAAAAGCATTTGTAATCAACTACAGTCCAAAATTTCTTCCTCTTCAAAAAGATTTGTGGAAAGAAGTGATGGAAAGGAATCTGATAAATACAGGTTTTTAATAACCTTACGATTCTACTATCAGACTGGGTAAGAATTCCCAGAACTCTAATGAAGAGACTAATTGGTTTATACAAATACTAACCCAACATCAAGCATAAAAAGAATTAATTAAATAACAAGGAAATGGTTTGGCAGATTTTTATGCTAAGTCAGTCAATACTGAAATGGTTAAGATACGCAATTTGAATGAACACCGTGATCTAAGTCATATTACCTACAGTAACCTATTTAGTAAACGGTGCTGTGTGCCTGAATTGGAGAAATAAAATTGACATTTAAGAGAATATAAATCAGATGTTAAGTGTGGAATTGTGGAGATCCTGGACAGCTGCCTGATCCTTACTGAGTTCCTAAAGCTGCCATTATTGAAAGTTCTCCATTAATAACTCATTATGGAAGAAATAAAATGACTCAAATTATAAAAAAAATTGGTCTGGTGACTGTTCTAAAATTGCTAAAATAGTTCATGACTGATGTTTGGCTTGTCAAATCCATAATCCTCGGAAGACCATGAAAACTTTGGGTACATTTCAAATAGCCTGACGAGCTATTTGAACATTTATAGAGGGATTCCATTCAATTGACATTTTCAATGCATGTTTTACGGTTGTAAAGAAGCTTTCTTTTGCAGGAAGGCTGATGCTATCAGAGTAGTTAAAAGGTTATTAGAAAATATGTTTCCTTCATGGGGCATTCTTGTTGAAATCTCCAATGGTAAAGGTACTTGTTTCACTGGACAAGTTGTGAAACAGTTAAATAAGATATTATAAATACAATAGCATTAGGCAAAGCCAACTGAACCAACTGGATTGCCTTGGCCAAAGGTGTTGCAGATTGATGGCAATCGGATACACTCCACTGGAAAACAAAAGTTGATGCCTTATGAAATAGTCACTGGGAGGCCTATGTTCCTAATTAATGGAACCTCATATATCTTGCATTCGCCTAAACTCTGATATGACTAAATAATGCAAGGTTTTATTGCATTATGTCAAAGTATATTTTCTCCAGGTAAAAGAAGCTGTCTATGATCCACTGAGCAAGGGCAGTCAAACTTTCCATGATCTAGAACCTGGAGACTGGGTCTTCTGGAAACACCAGAGAAAGATTGCTCTTGAACCTCACTGGAAGGGACAATATCGATTTCTTCTCTCTACCCCCACAGCAGCACTTTGGGACCTCAAACCTCAGGTCCACAACTCACAAGAGCCCCTCTAGACTCTTGAAACTATACACCCATTGTAGACCTTAAGGTAAAGCTAACCAGCAAAGTTTCTTCCTATAAGCAGATAGCATCCAAGACATGGACAGCTTTTCCAAAATCACAGATCAAGACTTCTTTGCCATCATGAATGTCTTGTCACTCTTGATGTTTTCCTTGCTTGTGCCTACCTCTTTGATTTGCGTATTCGTAATTTAATTCATATAATACATCTGGTAACTTGATGAGATTGATCTGCAGCCAACCATTATAGACTAAAATTTAGTCCATGAACTTACAACCCTAATTCAAATGTACGGTAGCAGTTAGACATTCTACCCGTTTATTACCAATCTGGTCAGACCAGCATGTATATCCAAACATTGATCAAAGTCAAATGGAGTTCTTGAACTGCTAATGCAGATATATAACGATATGCAACTCTGTGGGATAACTTTGCATGAAAGTTATGGAATCATCTGGTGAAGCAGGAAATTTCACCATTCCAAATAATGTATCCATTAACAATAGAACTGGAAAAGGGGCCTTGTATGTTTTCATGGGGTATACTTTTATTTGTGGAGAATTTCACATCCCACCTTATGGATGGGAAACCTCATGCCTTGAAGGATGGAAGATGAAGGGTCAATGTGGAATTTTAATAGTACCTTTGTTGCTGCATACTCAGTCAGAAACAGAATATTGGTCCACTGCTCTTAACTGACACCACAGGTTAAAGAGAACATTGCTAGGAGGCATTAACGTTTCTGGATGGGCGTTACTGATTAGGTCGCTTTTATTTTCTATGGCTTGGAGTAAATATAAATGAGGTGATGATTAGAAGTTTATCCCTCACAATAGGCTCTAGAAGATTGTACTTCAAAGGCTATGACGGCATACAGACTTATTTAAATTCTCTTTCTACAGTTGTACTAGATACTAGAATTTTTCTAGATTACCTACTCGCAGAACAGGAAGGTATCTGAGCAGTTGTTGATACTTCCTGCTGCACATGCATATATACATCAGATATTATAGAGACTGAGATGCAGGGTACTAACCAACAGTCTGCTTGTTTAAAATGGGTAGAATCTTCATCATAATCTGGATTATTTTTTGATCTATTTCATTTTTCTTGGTTTGGTTCATGGAGACACTGGCTAAGGAGCATATTCCAAACTCTTGGTGTTATTCTCCTGATAGTAGTAATAATCTCCCTGATGCACTATATTCTCTTAAAAGTTTTAAATGTCTGCATGCAGCCATCCATAGAATGTCAAATAGTCTCTTTGAGACTGGAGTGACAAAATATTAAAGAAATGTGTGCTCATGAGGACACCATTACCTATGAATGATGTGTTGAGACCAGACACCCAAAATGATAGTAACTCAAAGTAATGCTAATGCCCTAAGTTTTGGTAACGCTCTCCCCTAGTTAAGACCCTGACCAAAAGAGAGGAACTGTTAAGCACAATTATGAGAGGCCATCGTTTTGAACTCAGCTCGTTTACTCGGCCCCAACAAATCAGACCAAGCCAAAATGGAGTCATTCATCCTACATGCCACATAATCAAACTGAAACTTCAGGGAACCAGAGAGATCCCAAAACAAACAAGTTTTTTGTTTTTGTTTTTGCTTTTGTTTTTTTCAATGTGCCTGAGTTAACATAAAAAACGCTCCTCTGTTTTAACCCTTACAGGGAAGTGGCCTGATGTTGACCAATCAGGTCTTTTTCTTTTTTTTCTCTACTGTTCTATCTCCTTGCTCTCACCTTACAAATCCCATTGTTCTGCTATTGCCCAGTGGGAGCTGAGACCAAATATGCCCATTTACAATGACGACAGACAGTGACATCATTATTCAAAGTTTTGGTTGACCAAAGAAAGGTTGAGCAAAAGCGGGGAATTGTTAAATCAAACTACATTTGGGCTTCTAGCCTCCCTGCAAATCCTATGTAACAATTTGCCACCTAAATGAGTACGTAAACAAGCTGAAAACCTAATTTAGGAATTTGCTATTGTAACAAACAGCTGAGTCTCAGCCAGTCACAGCAGCCAAGCAGCCAGCCAGCTGTCTTTGTACCTCATTTGCATTTTCTGTATGTCATTTTCCTTTTCTGTCCATAAATGTTATTCAACCATGTGGCGGCCCTGGCGTCACTCTGAACCTATTCTGGTTCTGGGGGGCTGCCTCAATTAAACTCTTCTAAATTTAATTTGTGTGAGGTTTTTCATTTCACAATGTCTTCATCCATAAAATGGAAATGGATGATTGCTACTATAAAAAAATTTTGTGAAAATCAGATAAATTAATACATACAAACACATATCACATTAGAGATTATATTACATGATATATGGTAATTATTAATTTTTATTTAAAAACAAGTAAAACATCATGAATAAATTATAAAATCCCATTAATTCTATGGCAGAAAGAGCACAAGAGTTAGAGCCATAAACCCTGAGTTCTAGTGTTAACCTGGCCACATGGCAGCTGCATCGTCTGGGGCAAAGTGCTAGACAAAATGTAGATTTATTGATAGGAAATAGCTTTGGCTAAAAATAAATGAATCCCCACTTCCCCATGAGAATTTACTGTGTGGAGTCACACCACATTTTCCTCTCAACTGAAGAGTTTGTTATAGATTTGCTCTATTATTAGAAACACTTGCTCTGTTTTTTTATGCTAATTCCAAAATGCTGCACAGTAGTTGCCTGTCTTTCACTACTGGGTTATGTGAATCCTTCAAATAAATAATGTCAGGTCTAATGTTTTAACTGGAAATTTGAGAACACAGAGCAATCTAAGTTTACATGAAATTTACCAAAAAAATGAAAGAAGGGAAAATTAATTCATAAAAATTCAGTAAAAATATTTTTGTCTTAACAGATGTCCACATCCTGGTATACAAGTGCATTCCCAATATTCAGGCAGCAATGCATTTATAATATTCTTACAAAAATGTTAGAGGAATGTTTCTTGAAAGTTCCTGTACAGGGTACATGCTCTACAGAGGTAAAACTGAATGGGGCCTCAAGGAAGTGTTCTTAGTGTGTTCTCAGATTCTGTTTGAATAAAGTACGCAGAATGCCCACATTTTTAAGCAATGAGATATAAGTATACAGTTTCCTTAAAAATTCTAACCAATCTTTGTGTCTGTGAAGCCACATTTTAAGTAAGCTGTTTATTTTCCACAGGAAATCCAACACAAAGTTCATTTGGTACTACCTTAGGTTATGCTTTTCCAGAGTGATGGTTCACATCTTTCTAACAAGTCCTTTGTTGAAGTCATTGATGTTGTCACCAAAGTTGTCTGTACCTATCAGGAATGCCTTTAGCTGCACGTAACAATATCTAACTAGAAATGGTGTAGAATCAGGTTTTAGTTGTTCTCTAATAACAAGAGGTCTGGAAATAGATAATTGCTGTTGGTGTTGGTTAAGTGTCAAAATGATATTAGGGCTTTGGGTTAGCATCTCTGAGTCATTTGATCTCATGACTACCTATGGCTGCCACTGCTCCAAGTATCACATAATTATACAAGTACATTCAGATGCAGGATTGGGGGTGGACAGCAAGGATCAAGTAGACCAGCAGTCCCCAACCTTTTTGGCACCAGGGACCAGTTTCATGGAAGACAATTTTTCCATGGATGTGGCGGGCAGTGGTTTTGGGATGATTCAGTGCATTACATTTATTGTGCAGTCAAACCTCTCTGCTAATGATAATCTGTATTTGCAGCTGCTCCCCAGTGTAGCATCACTGCCTCAGCTCCACCTCAGATCATCAGGCATTAGATTCTCATAAGGAGCACACAACCCAGATCCCTCACATGCACAGTTTACAGTAGGGTTTGTGCTCCTATGAGAATCTAATGCTGCTGCTGATCTGACAGGAGGTGGAGCTATGTGGTGATGCAAGCGATGGGGAGCAGCTGTAATTACAAATGGAGGAGAATCTTTCCTCAAAGGCTTCCTAGCCTCATTGCTCTTTCATCTCATTGGGTTACATATCTGCTACTCCTACATTCAATAGTCTCATGTTTCTTGCTATCTGAACAAAACCAAAATGGAATTTAGTTTAATGATAGGCAAACATCAAAATTGGCAATCTTGGTTTTTTCATTTTGTTTTGTTTTCTAAATTTACTTTACTGAATAAATAATTCGAACGGACAGAAAAGTTTCAATTATAATACAAAAGATCCCCCAAATTCCTCAACAGTTTAACGGTTCACAACATTTATTTTATTAGTCTCTCTCTCTTTCTTCCATGTTACATGTACACATACTATTTTTTTTAATGTAACAGTTGATGTTAATTTAAAATCTCCTACATAACTGTACTATAACCCTCAAAGTTGGAAATTTAACATTGACTCAATACTTCCTCAGGATTATATTTGGAACAGCAATATCACAAAAATGATGCTATGTTCTCAGTATCCTGATAGGTGGTATAGAATATTGATTTTTTCCAGTATTGGCAGGGTCAACTATGACTACATGATTAAAGTTGTGTCTGCTAGGTTTCTCCACTGTAAAGTAATTGTCTTCCTTTGTAATTAGTATTTTGTTGGGAGATGCTTTGAAACTATGATGATATCCTATTTCTCATTAAACTTCCCCCATTAATTTTAGCATACATTGGTGATTCTTACTTTAATCACTTATTACTACTAAGGTTATTAAATGAAGATTTTATAATTGTATCACTGCATATATATTTGTTACTTGGCATTCTACTATTCAGAAAAGCTTTCTTTTCTCTCCATTAATTCATTTATATCTGTATAGACTCATGGATTCCTACTTTATTCAGTGAATTAAAATCCAATGATGTTATTTTGATGCTCAATTTGTTCCAGATTGGGCCAGTGGAAGCCCCTTCAATCTGACTTCTGTATACTTTGGGACATGTCATCATTATGCTTTGAACACATCTTTCCATCAAAAACGTTGTTCCATGCTCAGTGCTATGGGCTAAATGCTTGTGTTCCCCTCAAATCCATATGTTAATAGTCTAACCCCCAATGTGATAGTATTGGGAAGTGGGGCCTTTGGTAGGTGATTTGGTGCTGAGGATGGAGCCCTCATGAATGAGATTAGTGCCTTTGTAAGGAGATAAAGAGATCAGGGCTCTCTTCTTTCTCTGCTATATGAGGATACAATGAGAATCTGGCCATCTGCAGAGCAGGAAGCCAGTCCTCACCAGACACTGATCTGCCAATACCTTGATCCTGGACTTCCCAGCTGGCAAACCAGTGAGAAGTAAATGTTTATTGTTTAAGCCACCAGTCTATGGTGATTTCTTAAGACATTCAGTGTTTATTTTTGTCATCCCAAACTCTGAATCATCCATTTCTACAAGGAATCCTCGTTCCTTTTAGCAGAGAATTATACTCGTGAACCAAGAGCTGGACTATAGATGTATACTCATTGTTACCTGGATCTTATTGCTGTTGGTCCCTCTTAAGAGACAGAGCTAGGAAATATGTTTGTGTCTACATGTATATTATATAGGTACATTTGCTTTTATATTTATTTCTATGTCTAGATATTAAAAACCATGAGTTTACTCCAATGCCTCTAATTGTAGCCTAAGCTTAGGGATGGTCTAGCTTTCTGCCTTTCCATATTTCTAACTTCCTTCTCCAACACTGAGAGGCCCGTTGCCCATCATTCTTGATGTATTAATTTTCTTGCTAAAGTCTCTTTTATGCAACCAATGTCTCAGCAAGGCTGGCTCCTGACACTAACTGTAAGCACTACCTCTGACTACCCTTTGACCTCCTCATTTCCTCCCCTCCCCCACCGCCTTGGCCACCTTATTTATTGGCCTCTTTCTTGCTTTAATCCCGGTCACAGCAGTTGCAGTTTTACTTAGCCCTTGATGAATTTTTTTTCCCATCACTTGACATAAATATTTTGGTACAGTGTACTATAATCAGTTTGTCAAGAATTACTTTGGCATAAATCCAGAGAAATAAATTGATTGACCCATTCAGTGAGAATAAGGTCCGAAGCCTATGCAAACAGTGAAGGGTACATAGATTAATGGAGTAGGAGAATAAAAAACACTCATAAATTGCCAAAATATTTGTTCAAATCTCACTATTCCTTTCACCAATGAAACATTGTTAAACATTACACTATAAACATTTTGCCAAAACTTACATATTTAAAACCTACATCAATTTCTCTGCTGCTGTGACATATTGTGCCTACTTTTGTCCAGGAACTTGTCACCTTCTACTTAAATGTCTGTTTTTCAGTCTCTCCAACTTGCTTTGGAGTTCTTTGAAAACAAGGATTGTCATTCATTTCTATATTAGGTCCTGAGTTTAGTACAGGGCCTAATACACTGGTGTTTGAGAAACACTTGCCAAATCCTTGAATTCTTTAATAACTAAATAATGTCACCATTGGTCAAAATGAACAACTGCATCATTAAGTGCATAGCCCAGCATATATTAATATTTGCCTATTTTTTGATACTATTTTCACTGTTTTCCTCTTTCTTATGGATCTTCAACACACTTGAATACACTACTATTAAACATCTTTTCTGTACCTGTTTCTGTGTTTGTAAATGCTATCTGAAACCATCTTTATATTAGTGATGACTCTTCAGATTCCCAGAGACAAGACATTCAACTCTCAGAAACAAAGGTTTTATCTACCTCTAATGTCCTGGTTTGAGTTGGACTCAGAAAGGCCAATTTTTAAAAAGACTTTACGAGTCACAATATTAACATATTTTCCAGTGTTCTCTAAATTCTATTCACCCTCATCTCCCAATAATCCACATTTCTTTAACTATGGATGTAAAAAGGAGTAGCTTGTGTTGTTTATCTTGTTTTTTCTTCTTATATACCAAGGTCTTAGACACTACTCTTCACTGTGTAAGTCAAGTTTAGCATTAAAATCTCACATATGACAAATTTCTTGCAATTTAATTATCAGAGGCTTTTGAGTGTCCGAGAGGGAAAATATTAATATTATACAAAAAAAGATATTGAAAATAATAAAACAATTCTGAAGCAATAATAGGAGATAGAACACCACCATCTAGAAAAGAAAGGTATTCCCAGCAAATGAAGATCCCCAAGGTGGTCTCTGTCCTCCCCTTGGCCCCCATAGCATCTGGAGCAGGCGTTCCAGGTCCCTATACCTGTGTTGTCCAATAAGGTAGCTACTAGCCCCTGTAGCTATTGAGTACTTGAAATGTGGCTGGTCTGAACTGAGATGTCTATGAGTGTAAAATGCATGCCAGATTTTTAAGATTTGTTTCAATAAGAAAGAAATCAAATTTCTCATTATTAGTTTTCTAAGTTGATTACATGCTAAAATAATGATACTACAGATATATGTTTCAATAAAATATATTATCCATGTTGCTTCATTTCTCTGTTCTCTTTTACAACAGAAATGTCTTAAAAGGATTGCTTATTGCTGTTGTCTCTACTTACTCCTTGTTCCCCTCTCCTTATAACCTCCAACCAGCATCAACACCTCAACGGTCAAGGTTTCCAATGACCTCTCACCACACATTTCTATGGTCATGACTTCATTTTATGGATTTGATCTCACGGCGTTATTTGACACAGTTGATGACCCCATCCTCTCTGAAATCCTCTCTCCTTGGCTTGGGCCACATGCTTCTGGTTCCCCTCTCTCCTCCCTGCAACACTTTGTTGCCGATTCCTTTCTCACCTTGCGACCCTCGGCTCGGTTCTGGGACTTTGCCTTTTCTCAACGTTCACGCTTTCACTTACCCAGTGTCTTACCCTTGAACATCACTGACATGTAAAGAGTCCAAAATATTCCCTCAAGTCCTAATTATTTTCAGAATTCATATATACAACTGCTATTTTATATCTTTACCTGATTTCCCAGTGTGCACCTCAAACTTAACTCAATACTCTCGATTCTGTCTTGATTCTTCCCTGTCAGTACACGCACCAGTTTTCTCAGTCTTGCTAGATGGCACCATCATCTGCCCCATTTCTTAGGTCCAACACTTAGGATCTATCCTCTCTTCCTTCCTACCCAATCCATTAGTGTATCTGATTGGCTCTTGCTCTAAAGCACGTCTCAAAGCTGACTACTTCTCTCCATTGTCCCTGGCTGCTCCCTGGTCCAAACCAGCATCTTCTCTCACCCAACCTCTTGCAAAAGTTTACCAACCAGTTTTCCTACTTTCATCATACTCCACTATAATCCAGTCTCCATATTGTGAGCAGAGTCATCCCTTAAATTGTAAATCTGATCATGCCATACCCCTGCTTTAAAGTTTGTACCTGAAAAGTTTCCCATCTCATTAGGATAAATCCAAACTTCTTACTCTTCTTGGACCCTACTTACTTCTTCAACATCTAGAACTATTTTCCAACTTTTAAACTATGCTCCAAAGAAGCTTTCCTTTCTACAATCCCTTGAACCCACCAAGAATGTTCTTCCTGGCTGTCCCCACCATTTGTATTGATCTTCCTTGATCTTTTCACAGCTGGTTCCTTCATGTCATTAAGATCTCGGGTAATATTTAAGCCCAACCACCCTATCTAAAGTCATACGCAGGCACTTTTTAAAAGAGTACCATATTTTAATTTGTTACTTATCCTTAATCATTCCCACACAAAATTTTCCTGTTCATTTTTCCATTAATTGTTTGCCCTTCTTTGGAGTAAGGCAGAACCTTGTCTGCTTTATTCGCCATTATCTTCCCAGTGCCTAAAACAGTGCTCATACTAGGCACTCAACTATGTGTTAATTGAATGAATTCTTAATCACATCATCTTATTGACTATCATAGGGCAAAAAAAAAAAAACCCTTCAAAATCAGTGCTATTGGGGAAAGTTATCAGGTTTCATAATAAACATAATATTATGTTATCAATATTGTTTTCTATAGTAGCCACCTCCTTAGTCCAGCCTACCTGTTTTCACTTGAGAGCAATGCCGTCCCAGAGAACTTTCTGTGATATCCAGTACAGTAGTTATTGGCCACATGTGGCTAATGAACACTTGAAATGTGGCCAGTGCAACTGTGGAACTAAATATTTAATTTTATCCAATTGTAATTATGTTTGATCCTTAAACAACACTGTTTAGAACTGCACGGGTCCACTTATACACAGATTTTCTTCTGCCTCTGCCACCCCTGAAAGAGCAAGACCAACCTCCCCTTCCTCCTCCTCTTCAGCCTCCTCAGTGTAAAGACAATGAGGATGAAGACATTTACAATGAGCCACTTCCACTTAATGAATAGTAAATATATTTTATCTTCCTTTTGATTTTCTTAATAACATTTTCTTTTTTCTAGTTTACTTTATTGTAAGAATATGGTGCACAATACATATAACATAGAAAATATGTGTTAATCAACTGTTTATGTTATTGTTAAGGCTTCCAATCAACAGTAAGCTATTAGTAGGTAAGTTTTGGGGGAGTCAAAAGTTATATGTGGATTTATGGGGTTTCAGGACCCCTAAACCCCACCTTGTTCAAGGGTCAACTGTAATTTAAGTTTAAATAGCCACATGTGGCTAGTGGCGACCATACTGGATAGAGCAACTTTAGCATGAAAGCTCTTTCAAAGGCAGTTTCTATGTCTTAACACTTCTCAACATTTTTGGTACCCAGAAAGTGTCTGCTGCTGCACAGGTGCTCATTAAGGCTGGTTGTAACTCCTGAGTCAAGGGTGGCACTGAATGACAGGACATGAAAATTCTTGGCCCTGCTGTAGAAGGGGCAGGTGATCCAATTGATGTCTCTGTATCTTAGTCTGTTCGGTTTGCTATAATAAAATACTCAAGACTGGGTAACTTATAAACAATAGAAATTTATTTCTCATAGTTCTAGGGGGTGGAAAGTCCAAGATCAAGGAGCCAGCAGATTCAGGGTCTGGTGAGAGATGCTCTCTGCTTCAAAGACAGCACCTCTTTGCTACAGCCTCATGTCTAGAAGGGCCAAACACACTCCTTCAGATCTCTTTTGTAATCTCGTTCATGAGGGCAGAATCCTCCTGACCTAATCACCTCCCAAAGGCCCCGCCTCTTAATACCATCCCCTTGGTGGTTAGGTTTCAACATATGACTTTTGTAGAGATGTAAACATTCAGACTACAGAACTCTGTGGCAGGGAAGGCCGCTGTATTGTGCTTTCCCTTCAATGTAGTAATGGAAATAGTACCATTCTTAGGGTTAGGAGATAGGGGTGCAAGATATCCACCTGTTATTTACCAGTTGTGTGACCTCAGGCAAACTACATAGCTACCTCTGAGTTTCTGTTTCCTTACCTGGAAAATGGTGACAGAAGAATGCAGCTTCTAACTCATTGGATTTTTATAGGAATCATTTGAGACCACGAATAGGAAAACCAAGCTGTAAATGATGAAGTGGTCTGTAAGTATATGGTTTGGTTATTAGTCCCACAGATTGGTCTTGTTGGCAGATAAATATCAGGAGTCAGTTACCAAACATCACGTCATCTAGACAGCCCTGGCCCTAGATATGTTGGCATCTCCTCGTTTTACTCCATGATGGAAAAAAGGATAAATAAATTGTACATGATTAATTTAGACTTCCCTCCATACCTCCCGTTAACGCTCAAAGCCCCCACCACACAGCAGGCTCAGTGATGAACTGGTGTGGTAGAACCTTCAAGACGGCGGCTAACCCTTCTCCAAGTACAACCAGCTGTGAAAACAAATTTAACTCCACTAACACTGCAAAACAGCAAAGCTTTTTCATAGGTTAGAGATATAATGTTCACCTCATTCAGAGGAATCCAAGCCACATACCAATGGCTTCTGGGGGTAGGGATATTAAGTATAATAGACAGATTATCTGCTAGTTTACTAAAGGTGAAGGAAGACACATTTGTCATAGTTTTGTTAGAAAATGAGACTTTATCAAAGGGAGGGAGGGTGAAAGGTCACCAGCTCCATTGGTGCGATTATTATCTTTACATAGCTGGAGTGGCAAAAGAAATGATCCCAAACAGAGCAAAACAAAACAGACCTCACCGAAGCACTTCAAGATGAGCCCCAAGAAGCCATCATACCAGACCCATTGGCTTCACCTTAATTTATCATTTGGGCCTTGTTGACAAGAGTTGATTGGGTTCTCCATCTATCCAAGCTGCTGCAAGTTTTATCACAGCAAAGCACGTGGTGACATTGGGGGTGATTATTGTTTAGGAATTAATCATTATAGTAACAATAATACTATCATTTGTGAGCACCTACGACATCCCTGAAACTGTGCTTTATATTTATCTCAGTTAATAATCCACAAAGTAAACATTGCTACTGGCACTTTACAAATGAAGCAACTTTTAGGTTGAAGCAAATTAGACCATTATAGCAGGCTTCCAGAATGATTTTGGTTTTAGCGTTAATATCATTACCATAAGCAGCTGCTTACATATTAATAAGTACCTTTCTTGGTTCCTCAAAAAGATGCATGCATAAGGGACTTGATAGGACATGCCTATTTGATATTTCTGTCAACATCTTTGGCCACATCTCTGGACAGTTTCTTACCTTGGAAGGCTAGGAAATCTCAAGGAACTCTTCCTTTGTCCAAGCTAGGTTTCTTTAATATTGCCTTCAGCACCCTTGCCAGGGGTCACAGATGCCTCAGACAAAGCAATTTCTCCAGTCTCACTTTGCTTCTCTTTCTCTGTTCTGAGCATGCCACTCTCACCTGCTTACCTCACACAGATCTCCTAGCATCTAGATGCACTCTGTCTAGCCATTTAGCAAGAGCCTTGGGTGGTCTGTCTAGTTTTTGTTTTACCTTCCTCCAGAAACATAGTATCTTGGATTTTCCCATGTTTTTAGATTTAAAAAAAAATAGGCTCTTTTACATACCCTTCTCAGAGCCAGAAGCAAACCTAGGACTTCAGTTCCCATGATACTTTCCACTGCAGGGAGACACCTCATATTTTAATGAAGATATCTATGATTTCATAAACACTAATGCTTCAACATTAATTGAATCTTAAAAAATAATTGCAGCCAACATATCTTAAGTGTTTTCCATACAATAGGTGGTATACTAAGCTTTCATATGTAATATCACATTTAATCCTTTAAAATCATAATGATATAGGCATTGCAACCTATCTTAGTCCATTTAGCATGCTATAACAAAATACCTTAAACTGGGTGGCTTAGAAACAAGAGAAATTTATCTTTCACAGTTCTAGAGGCTGGGAAGTCCAAGATCAAGGCACTGGTAGGTTCAGTGTCTGGTAAGGGTCCACTTTCTGTTTCATAGATGGCACCTTCTTGCTTGTCCTCAGATGGTGGAAGGGTTAATGAGCTTTCTGAAGCCTGTTTTATAAGGGCACTACTCTCATTCATGAGGGCTCCACCCTCATGACCTAATCACCTAACCAAAAGCCTCACCTCCTAATACCATCACCTTGGGGGTTAAGATTTCAACATATGAATTTTTAGAAAAAACAAACATTCAGACCATATCATAGTTATTTTCATTTAACATATGAAAAAACTGAAGCACAAAGACATTAAGGGATTTTTCCAGGACCACACAGGGACAAGTAATAAACCAAAATCTACCTCCAAACCCATATTTTTATGTAACCTAGAGTGATAGGATGTTAAAAAGCATATGGACTTTGAAGTCAGAGCCTTGAATCAGACCCATCTCTACCATTCCCTGTGTACCAAACTCCCTACCCTAAGCAAGTCATTCAACATCTTTGTACCGTGATTATGTGCATGAACTCTGGAGTCCACCTACCTGAGCTGGAATCTCTGTTCCACCACTTCCACTTAGCAGCTATGAAACCTGGAACAATTTAGGTTTCACAGGAACCATTCTGTGCCGCAGTTACCTTACCTATGAAGGAAGGACAATAATGGTATCTATTCCCATAGATGATTAAATGTACTGATGCAAGTAAAGTGCTTATAACAGTGCATGGCCCACCGTAAACAGTAAACAAATATTAATAATAGCTAATGTTGTCGTTATAGTTGACAGTAAGTTTCCTCATCTATTAAATGGGGAAAACTAATCTACCTCATCAGAGTGTGGTGGAAACAAATCACCTAACAAAATCATCATCAAATAACACACTCTGTTATTCTTTGGCTTTGGTAGATGTTTTGGAGAAGAAGCATATATATAAAAGTGTACTGAACCAGAAGCAACTTTCAGAGAGAGGTTGGATGGGGACTTTTTTAGGGCCTGGGAGATAAATCTGCTCTGTTTTTTCTCTCTCTGGGTCACTTAATGACTTAGCTAATTCCACAGCATCTTCACACAGGACAAAAGACAAGGACAACCTCTCAGATTTGGGAAGACATGGTGGGGGGATAGAATTAGCAGAGATGTGAGTCAGACAGCCCTGACTTCAAACCCTGTCTTCTACGCTTGTCAGTGGGCTGACCTTGGGCAGGTCACTTACATCCCATATCTGTAAAATGAGGATGAGACTACTAATCTCATGGGCTATCGTGTCCTCATAAATGTAACGTATGCAAAGCATGCAGGAGAGTTTGTCCATCCCCCTTCTCTTGACCAAACTCTCAAGTCCTTGGTCAAATCTATATTTCTCATTAGTATTTAAAGAGCCACAGGGCTGGATTTTTCCATTTGGAAAAGAGAAGAAAAATAATCATCCAGCGATTAGTTTAAGTATATTTAAATTGTGGTATTGATTTAGTTTAAGTTGAGTTCAGTGCTGAGGTTAAGCACTGATTTCATTTAGGTAGAGTATAAATTTAAGTATTCTGTGTAAATAAAGTTTAAGTATAGTAGTACGGATTTAGTGTAAGTAAATTGATCCAGTTTAAGTGGAGTACTGTGCAAGCCAAATGGCACCGGTGAGCCCTGCTATTGGAGAGGAACAGCTGAAGGATGAGGGTGGCCAGAGGAGGTCGAGAATTCATCTAACTCTTGAATAATCCCCTGATCATTTCACTGTTCTCTCCCACCTCCACCTTCACAAGCACCCCTAGGCATCAACAGGACCCCAAGCTTTTCAAACATTTTAAAGAAAAATATGTAATAAATAATTCTTGAGTGCCATTCATTCTAACCACATTTAACGAGCACCTACTCTATTCTAGGCTGTTCTGTGTTAGCTGCTCACAACATAGACCCAGTCCCCCCAAGATACTCACAGGGATTGTATAAATAGGCAATTTTCCCTGAATTTAAAAAGTAAGAAAAGATTCATAAGACATGCATCCTTTTCTCAAGGAATTTTCTTGAGTCTAATAGGGTACGAGAAAGCTTAGGTGCAAATAATGCCACCAATAATGCCACCAATAATGCCACCAGTGATTAGTTTAAGTATATTTAAGTGTATTTATATTGATTCAGTTTAAGTTGAGTTCAGCGCTGAGGTTAAGCAATAAAGGTCCAATAAAGGTCCCTGGAGTTTGGAGGACAGTAGTAGATTTGAGGTGGAGACAGCATGACAGTGGAAACCAACACATTCTAGGTAGAAAGAATGGCCAGAGCAAAGGCACAGAAGAGCAGAAAGTTCTGGGCATACAAAAGGCACAGGGAGTGGAGCTTCCTGAAGCAGCTCCCTAGGTTCAGTGAACAGAACCCAGGACACTTGACTTCTACTCCATTTTTACATTCTATCTTTGCACATTACAAGTCTGCTTTATACACCACTTTGAAGAGGGCATAGGAAGCTGTAACAGGCACCAAAGCCCTGGAATGTCATGGAGAAGCATCTTGCCTGGCTTCAAGTCCGTGTATCCCACCCCACGTAACTGGACATGTCAACTCAGCAATCTACACTTCCATTTCCTCATCCATGACGTGAGGGTGTAGGACAATACACAATCTGCCCTGCCAGCCCTGCCAGCCCTAATATTGTTTGATTCTGCAAATGCTCCGATAGGAACCGGCCAGAGAGAAAGACATCTTTCTTCCTGGCTTTCCTCCTCTCTCTTTAGATTCTCATATGCCTCCATCTCTGGACAGCTGATTGTGCATATTGATATTTTGCCCTGAAACACAAAGTAATGAGTTTCTGCTTTCAAATACTATTTCATACCTAGGAATTCTGGTGTAGAGAAAAATGTGCATATCAGTGGAAAACTATGCATTGCCTATGTATTGCTCACCCTTCTTGAATACTTGATTCTAGCCTTTCCTAGTCTTCAAGCTCTTTTACAACTGTAATTTGTAGGTAACTGATAGCAATGTGAACTAATTCTTATCTACACACATGCAAATTCAACCTAGTCTTCAGAGGTTGTCTTTGTCTGTTTGGGCTGCTATAACAAAATAGCATAAACTGGGTAGCTTATAAAAACAAAAGAACTTTACTTCTCATAGTTTTGGAGGTTGGGAAGTCCAAGATCAAGGCACCATCAGGTTTAGTGTCTGGTAAGGGTTCATTTCTTGTTTCATGGATAGCCGTGCCTTCACACGGTGGAAAGAGTGAATGAGCTCCCTTGTGCCTATTTTATAAGGACACTAATCCCACTCATGAGGGCTTTATCTTCATGACCTAATCACCTCCCAAAGGCCACATATCCTAATATCATCACCTGGGGTTAGGATCTCACATATGCATTTTGAAGGGACATACACATTCAGACCATAGCAAAGGTCTAATGAACTTCCAGCACCCACTTGTGAAAAGACAGTTTTACCTGTACTTGCACATTCATTCCCATATTCATAATCTATGAATGTGCCTGTTCTTCATATTCTCCTCTGATCTTAGGACACACTCTCAGGTAAACGTCTAACCCTGTGGTCCTCAGCTTTCTAATCACACATGGGGAAGCTCAGGTAAAGGCAGATCTTGAGGGTTGGTAAAGCTATTTTAGCTCTTGCAGCTGATGCTTTTGTCACCACTGTGGGTTCAGAAAGGGATTTCTACTAACACGAAATGAACTTCAATATTTCTTTCTTTTTTTGGTAAAGGTGGGTGTATTAGTTTGTTAGGGCTATTGTTACAAAGTACCACTGACAAGGTAGCTTAAACAACAGGAATTTATTTTCTTACAGTTCTGGAGTCTAAGATCAAGGTGACAGAGGGTTGGTTCCTTCTGAGGCCCATGAGGGAAGGGTCAGTTCCATGCCTCTCTCCTTGGTTTGTGGATGGTCATCTTCTCCCTGTGTCTTCACATGGTCTTCCCTCTATGTATGTCTCTGTGGTCCAATTTTCTCTTCTTATAAGGACAGAAGTCCTAATTTTAATTTAATCATTTATTTTGAAACCTTATCTTCAAATACAGGTTTATTGTCAGCTGCTAGGGGGTTAAGACTCCAACATATAAACTTTTGAAAGGACACAATTTGGCACATAACAGTAGGACTAAACAAAAATAAGTTTGACACTTATTTTTGGATTATACGTTATCTTTGGGACTATATAAACCACAGAATTGGAAGATATAGGTCCACCAAATTGTTTGATAGGAGAGGTTAAAGAGTTTTCTTGCTGTGATGACTCACAATTCAACATACTTATACTGTAACAAGGCCCCCCTGATGGCATCTTCCAGCTCCTATCCCCAATGTGCCAATTTTACTATGCCACAAACAGTCCCCTGAATGTAACAATTTCCTAGTCAGGGAGTGTCAGATTTACCAAATCAAAATATGGGACACCCAGTTACATTTGAATTTTGGATAAACAATGATATTTTTAGTGTGTGCCTGATGCAATATTTGAGACATACTTATGCTAAAAAAACTATTTGTTGTTAGTCTAAAATTCAAATGTAACTGGGTACCCTGTGTTTTATCTGTCAATCCTACTCCAATCCCTTATTGATATACATATGCTATATTCAGAATTCTCACTTGTCACCTCCATGCACTTTGTAATAAATCCTCATCACTCCTTATTATACACTGAATGTTTGTATCACTTCAAATTCATATGTTGAAGACTTAACTACCAGTGTGGCTGCATTTGGAGATAGGGGTCTCTAAGTTTATAAAGTTAAATGATGGGGCCCCAGTACAGTAAGACCAGTGTCTTTATAAGAAGAGGTACCAGAGGCACATTCTCTCCCTCTATCTCCTTCAACCCCTGCCCTGAGCACACATGCACAAAGAAAAAGTCACAGGAGCATACAGTGAAGTGGAAGCTGCCTACAAGGCAAAAGAAGAGGCTTCAGAATGAAACTTGCCTTACTGGCATCTTGATCTTGGATTTCCAGCCTCCAGAACTGTGAGAAATAAATTTCTGTTGTTCAAGCCACCCAGTCTATGGTATTCTCTTATAGCGACTTGACCAGACTAACACATCCTTTAAAACAGCACACCTGGAGCTAGTACACAGTGTGCAACAGAAGATAGGTGTTCATTATTTATTGAATAAACAACAAATCTAGTCATTTTGGATCCTGTTGAATGAAACAGGTACCAACCTTCTCTTCTATGAATGAATCTGTCTTAACCGGTCTCTGCTGGAACCTGTCTTAACACATCACCCCATATTACCAACGCCTGCTTTGTCTGCCTACCACCAGGGATCTTGGAGGGTAGGGACTGTATGTCATCCATTCACTGCCATGCCCCTAACGTTAAGCAAGCAAAGTCTCTCCTACACTAAATGCTTGCAATTTTCAACAGCACATACTTGAGGGAAAAAAATGGACATGTAATGAAACGTGATATTAATCAAAGCACTTGGAACTTGGGACTTTGATAATTCTTAGGAAACAGGAATCAGTTTCCAAACACCTCCTTTGAATCCCCCAATTCAAATCTTCTCTCACCACCCAGTTTGGAGACAATCCATGTATCTGAGTTACACATGTCTGGGCACTATTGGGATGAGATCAAATGTTTCCTGTCGGAGCTGGGTCTCAGCGGCCCTTGGAGGGCCCTCAATGACCCCCAGAGCCGGTGTGAAAGTGGACCAGCAGCCAGATGGCTTCACATTTCCACATTCCTTTAGCTTGTTTTCTTACTAGGACAGATACCCAAGAGCATCCCAAATTCTCAAGGGAGATGCGATTTCAGGAAAATCCTGGTTACTTTTGCAAAGCAGGAGATGCGAACTCTTGAGCCTGATGAAGAAAAAGAAGATTTAAAACATCTACCAAAGGTTTTCAAGCTATCAGCAACAATATAAGAAAAATATCCAAATACGTAGTGTTTTTTTTTTCCCCAACATTCAGTTCCACCTGGGGACAAAAGTCCCACACATATCCACTGCTGAGGATTAAAACAGGTCAGGGATCACAGAGCTGTGGCCACATAAACAGATTATCCTGTTTCCTGAGACATCCTTTGTGTCGCAGCTGCCTCCTTAGAGGAAGATCATGAATCACGTTGTTCTTTGCTCGTCCATTTGATCCGACACCATGTAAACAAGCAAAGTTGAATGGAAAAGAAAACATTTTGTGCAAATGATTTCAATACAATTGGAACTGCTTACCTCATATAAGCAATCTGCTTACTCAGTAACAAGGTCTTATCCTAGAAAGAAGCAGTCTTGGGTGTGAATACGTTTGGGTAAATGAATAAGAAATAGTTATTTAACATCAATTATGTGACAGGCATTGTGGTTTATTCTTCCCCACATGTGATCTCATTTCATCTAAACAGCCACCCTGTGGGGAAGTGATAACAGTACTACTTTTCACAAATTACAGATGAGAAAACGTGCTCAAAACCATTAAATAAGAGACAAAGTCAGCATTCCAACCCATGTCTCTCTGACTGAGTAATGTATTTAATAGTTCAGTGAACATTTATTTGTGATTAGAAATCCAAAGCTCAATAACTATTGAATAAAATAATGAGAGTTATCTAATTTTATTTATTTTTAAACTAATGAAACCAAGACACAAAGATGTTAAAGAATTTACCAATGTTTACAAGTCTTATAAATGGCGGTATTTTGATCTTTTCTCTCTTGTGAGGCAATGGAAGGATTGGCACAGGGTATTTTTAAGATTTAAGATAATATTTAATATTATAATGTTGGGATGTCAGTAAGAAAATCACCATGGGCTATCATTTGGGATAAATTGGTCTTAAACCAACAAAAAATTTTTTTGAAGTATTTATAAATGACTCTCCTAAGAAATCACAGACCACTTTGATATCATCAGTCAGTTCATTGACAAATAGGTAGACAATAGAGATCAAGGGTTGAGAAAGACACTGCTAAACACTAAATGAATGAAACATTTGGCTCAGGTTACATATTGGTGATAAGTTTGGCAAAATTTCAATAAAATGGCACATCTTAAATATATATGAAATCTTTCTTCAATGTGCTTCATGTAAAAGTTCTCAACGTAGAATACAGCTCAGAGGTAAAGACTCTGAGCTCCAGGGTCAGTCTGTCTGAATTTATATCTCAGCTCTACCAAATTCTCAGTATGGACCTTAAGAAACTACTGATCTCACAGGGTTCCAGAGAACAGGAATGATAATTATACCTACTTAATGTACTGTTTGAGGATTTAATGAGATAAATACTCAAAGCACATAGAAAGTGTCTGATGTATATTTGAATAAATAGATAGAATGAAATTACTAAATGAAAATAAACTTTAAAAATTATGTATTTTATACCATGATACTAAATGGTCTTATTTCCCTCTACTAATACCATCACAATTGTGGGTAGACAACTTCTGATGTTGAAATTAGGATTATATCACCATGCGTTTTTTAAATTTATTTTCACTATTAATGATCTAAGATTTACTTTGCCTAGAACATCATTATTAACTAAAGTAATCAGCAAATCAAGAAATAGCCACCCATATACACATCAATTATAGTGTTCCAGATTAGCACTATGATATTTATAGAGGAAGATGGGCTAATACTACAAGCAATGGAGCAATGGCTCCATTATGGGAAAAGCATTGAATTAAGAATTACCATAACTTTGGTCAATTCTTTACTCAAGTCCCATTGCCTCTCTGAGTCTTAGATTCCTTAGCTGTTTGAAACAGGGAAAAATTATGTCTGTAGTCATTTCCATCTCTCAAATGGAAGTTATTACCATTTTAGTGTTGCCTTGGTAATACCATACAAGGAATAGTCACAATTATTATTATAAATAATTTGAGATCTTCTCCTTCCTGAATCACTGCTTCAGTCATTAAACCCAATTGCCTCATTATCTAAATTCACATGAATTATAACCTTGAAAGGCATGCATAAGAATGGCTTTAAAGAAACCAACGTGTCACCTCCTGCATTCATAAAATAATCAAAACTGCTGAGGCCACATGTTGAAAGGGCCAAGGATCACTACCTCTTTTCCCAGTCCCTCCATTTGACTTCCATTTCTATCCCACATTTTGGAGTATTTATTTATTTTAAGTTTAGATGAGGACTTGCAGTCCCTGAAGGGGACGTGGAAAGATTCAGTTCTGAAGAGGGACTTGGGAGAAAACCATATTTCATGCCCACTGGCATCTGGGAGGCGGTCGAACTATCTGCTGGGAAGTTTCTTGCAGAGTATAAACAGAGAGTTAGAGGGTGGCCAAGCATTCGACTTCCCATCTGACTTGGGTGCGTTGTGGTAGCTCTCAGCACCTCCAGCTCACCATCTGCAGGATAGATCATCAGAATGTAACAGACCATTTATTCTGATGACCTTGTTTCACTGATGGAGAAATTGAGGCCCTGAAAGTAAAGCCATGATCCCGAGGTCACAGAATGAGTTAGAGTTCCCAATCAGAGCCCACATTCTCAGCATCCTTTTCCCTTTTACAAGTCAAGCATGAGTTGGTGACAAGAAAGAATTCTGACAATTGTAAGTAACAGTGCACAATTCAATTACTTTGTGGTGCTTTAGCCACACAATGAATTTAGTTTGCTGGAGTGGCAAGATTAGGGGTGTCAGTTTCAAGCAGACCTTAGTTGAATCTTCATTTTTTATTCAATAGCTGTGTGTTTCTTTAGCCTATGGGCTACCACCCTCTGTTTCCTTCTTTGTAAAACAAAGATAATAATATGTACTACTTCATGGAATTTTTACTACATTAAAGTGTAATGTGATAGCGTATCCTAAGGAGTGGAGCAGAGTTTGTGGGATGTGTAGTGAAAATTCTGTTTTTTTTCCTCTTCCAATAACCTCTTTGAGGCTGCGATAATCACCCTTTAGTCCCAAACAGTCATTTTTTCAAAGAACACCGGGAACTGCTGCTGTTTAGATATTTTTTTAGTCACATTGTAAAGGATTTCTGCTAAAACTGTTTTTCGAAGGAATGAGAAGGGAATCACAAAAAATAATTATTGTGAGATTTCTAGTTAAAGGGAGTAGATAGAACACACGAATACACTCACAAACACACATCACATGTACATATTTACTTCTATCCCCTTGTCTAATACACCCTCCGAAAGAAAATCCCTAAAAAGGGCAGGGAAATTATTGTTAAAGGCATACATCTATAAGGACAAAGAGGAGAGAATAAAGTAACCATTTTGGAAGCTGGAAAGCAGATGCTTGATTTGTAGTAACTAACTTAGCAGACACACACAAACAGATCCTTAAGCTGGCAGTGAGGAAAGCTGAGAAGCAACTTGATTTATGCCACACAACCCCTCAAAGTCTCAGAAATTGGCTGCATCATGGACCTCTGGGTGTGGGAGAGAAGGTACAGCAACAAGCAAGAGAAGCAGTTCCAACACTGTTCAAAAGCAATCAGATCCCTGGATTGCTTCCCCTTGTTCCTACAGCACACCCCTCACCCAGGCAGAGAAGGGGGGCTTATTTCTTATAACAGGTAAAACAAGGGGTCTCTGCACAGATGGATGACAGGCACAGCTAGACATGAGTATGGGAGTGACATAGTGAAAACGTGGACAGCAAGTGAAAGTTTGCATACTCACTGCTGAGACATCGGACCCTCCCTGCCTTTTCCCCACAAGGAGCTTTCAGAGTCTGGCAGCCAGACATGTCCTGGCGGTTGAAAGTCTTCACCAGAGAATTGGGCTAGTTCAAGGGAAAAGACCTAAAAGCACTGGCCTCAGGTATTCCCCAACGTAAACCCCCAGCTAAGTCTCCCTATGGGGAAAAGTCAAATGAAAACCCATTTGACACACATGAAAGTTCTCATCAAATATCAGTGCCCATTCTTACAAATTGGCAGTTACCCAAGGTCATCTGGTATTGAAAAAGAGTATCTAATATGAAAGTCAGAAACTAAGGAGGAAAGGAGGAGGAGGAGAAAGACAAACCAAACAAGGAGGAGAGAACTTAGCAAATACTGCCACTGGTATCTTCCAAATGATAAAAGAATATATGTAATCCACAAAACAAAAACAGGAAGCCTGACTTCAGCATTATACCGTTCATCCACGTATCAAAAACACTTGTACCCCCTTAATATTTTGAAATTTAAAAAAAAAAATTTAAAAAGAGGAACAAGAAAGAACTCCTAGAATTATGAGAAATACAAAAGAATATATAGAAATATGAGAGAAGAAATGAAAAATCCAACAGAGGCTTTTGAAGATAAAATTCAGTAAATCTCATACAAAGTAGCACAGAATGACAGAGGTGAAAAATGAATGAAAAGCAAGCAAAAAAAAAAACATGTGACACATTCAAGAGATTCAACATCCACATCTTAGAAATTCCAGTCAGCGAAAATAGAAAATTTGGAAAGAAAGAATTCATCAAAGAAATAATTAAATGCAGTTTCCTGAATCTGAAGCACATGAGTTTCTGCTTCAAAGGGCTTAGCATAGTGCATCAAAACAAACCTATACCAAGATATCCCATCAGGAACTTTCAGAACACTGGAGAAAAAACAAGATAAATTTTACATACAGGATCAAGAATCAGAATAACACTGCACTTCTCAACATCAGCACACGAGGCGAAAAGGCAATGGACAAAAGCATTAAAAATTCTAGGGAAAATGATTTGCCCCCTACAAACTCCCATGCACAAACCATGTCTCAGTTTCATATAAAAACACAATAAAGATATTTGCAGATAGACAAAGTCTTAAATTCTCCAATCATGCATTCTTTCTCAGAAATCACCTGGCAGGTTTGATTTGCTTTCTCTAAAGAAGGGAATAAACCAGGAAATAAGAAACAATGGAACTCAGGATCCATCAGGTGATCCAACAGAAGAAACAAAATCGCTGCCCAGAGTGAGGGGAGATCACGGGGTGGCCTGTGCAGCCCCCCTCCAGAGAGTGGCCGGGCCAGGGAGGAGCAGACAAGAAAAGATTTCTCTAAGAAGATGAAATTTTTGGATTGTCTAAGGTATTTTTGTGTACTCAAAGGAGATTTACACAACCAGGGAATAATTCAGAGTTGAATTAATCATTAAGTACACAGAAAATAAACGAGTGAAACAAAAACACAGATCATTGACTTCATGGGTAATATTTTGCAGAAAAGTAAATATAAACACATTATATGGCTCATCTAAGAATAGCATTTATATATGTAATACTCAGTATTTACAATGTAATACTCGGTATTTACCTAAACAAAATTTCTAGGTAAGTATATGGGGAAGATGGAACAACAGGAAATACGGGAGACTGAGATAAAGGGGGATGGTGGCAGGAGGTGGTGGACAAAGGAGAACAAAATCCCATCTTCTGTATTGGGAAGTCAATATACAATGTCTAAAGCAGAAAAATCTGGACGTACACTCACGTCATTTGAAAAAACAAAGGCAAATGCAAAAGCATTAGCTCAAAGAAGTTATAAGCTTTTGCCTCTAGTAGAAAAAAGGTAGAGCAGGCCTGTTGTCCTTCTGGAACAGTCTTGTATAACTATCAGATCCTTTTCAAACATATGTATGTTTACTTTCAATAAAAGTAAAAATTAAATTAAAAACTAGTACTTTGCAAGCTTACTCTTTAAGAGTTTTTCATACCTATTCACCATAATGTTGAATACCTTTTTTGAATTGCCTCTTTTTTTTCCCCTACTTTAATCATGAACAAACGACAACATCTGTTGCAATCATGAAGTTTCACTATTTCTGTGTTTCTTCTAATACACATTAAATTTAAATCACCAATAGCACCAATAGTAAAATTAAGAAATGCTTGTCAATGCACCCCCTGGAACCATCTTATCTTAGTTTCCTACCTGTACCTCCCCACCCACATTAAAAGCATTTTTCTGAACAGAATCACTCATGAAAGGCAAGTTATTGCTCTCAACTTACCACTAGAGGGAAATGTTGGTCTTTTTAGTAAGTGGTCACAGTCCACTGGGGAACAGTTTCTTCCTGCAGTGAGTAGGAATTATAAAGCCATGGCCTGTGTCATTTCTCCCTAGAATACTGAAGCTGGAAGGAACCCTGGAACCCATGTAGGTCAATTCCCTCTGACCTCTCCCTTTCTCCACTTAAAGGAACCAAAACCCAGAGATGAACAGTGCTTTCTTGCATCCACAAGATAAGGAAGCGGAAAAGCCAAGTGCTAAAGGCAAAGTTCCTTTATTACCTAAGCTGGACAAGTCAGGAATGAAACAAGAGAGTAACTCAGAGGAATTGTTTTTTAGTTCAAAATGCTTGAGCAGGGGTATGATATTAAGAATTAGCACTGACCGAATGTTTGCTGTGTGCCGGGCACACTGTGAATGTTTACCATGTGCTGGGACTTTAGATGTCTCCGTACTTTATTCTTATCCTGATCAGAGTTCTGTGAGGTAGGAGCAATCATTATGCCCTTTCTACAGATGAGGAAACTAAGGCACGAAGAGGTTAAGTCACATGCCCCAAATCCCACAGGAAGTGATTAGCAGAGCAGGGACTGAAAACCAGACAATGTAGCTCTGGAGTCCATGACTAATTTTTGTGCTTACTGCCTGTCAGTGGAAGACCTGGAGTTTATCTGTGAACATGGAAAAAGCCACCTCTCTTTCCTGGGGACGTGACCTCACCTCACTCTTTGGTCAGATGAGATGATTTGTCCCCCTGACCACAGAGATCCTTTAAGACTTATCAGCTTGGTAGAGCTTTTTTAGGGATTGATTTCTTTCTGTTCCCAATGTCTGTCACAGTGCCTGGCTCAGAGGACTGGCTGATTAAAAGTTAGATGAGTAAATAAATATGATTCTAACTACTTCAAAAACAAACCAGTGGTGGAGAAAACATACTTATGTCACATCTTATAATTCATACAATTTAGGAAAATGCCACAAAAGCAATCATTGTCCACTTGGTCTCTCTTAACACAGTGGAGTTGATCCAACCAAACGCCTAATTCTTCCTGACTTCCTCTCCTATTTTGTAATGCAGTTTTTCAGTCCATAAAACACAGTCATGTCACCGTGTATGTGGGCAGGCTCCAAAGCCCACTGCATCGTATCATTTCACGAGCTGACGTGTCGCTGCTTTACAAACACCTGGAGTCTGTATCATTTATTGCTTTGGACCTGGCCAAGTCCTCATCCTCTCTGTCCGTGGAACTTCGAGCTGGTTTAGCTCACCACTCCTCAGAACACTGGGGCTAAGGGAGCGGGAGGGCTCCTGTTTAAAGATGATAACCATGTTTAAAGAGGAGAGTTTACTAATGGAGTTTACAGCTAAGGAAATTTCCTCCCAAAGATTGGAGGTCTCTTTGTACCGAGGGAAATTATGCTCCGTGAAGAATACTTCAACCTCCCTGCTGGAAGGTTTGAAGTTATTCAATGGAAATGTAGAAGTTTAGGGGCTTAAAATGTCTATGACTTGCCCCCTCTCAGCAATATTTTACATATTTTTTTAATTTATTTTTTTAATTTCAGAATATCATGGGGGTACAACACTTTGGCCATACACATTGCCCCTGTTCTGCCCGTGTCAGAGCCACAATCGTGGTCGTCTCCCAAACTGTGCTCCCCACATCCATTCAGTGAGAGTTTTTCCCATCCCTTCCACCCCCCTCCCGCCCGCCCGCCCTCAGATGAATGTTATTGCCCTGTGTGATGTAAGTGTTCATCAGTTAGTACCAGTTTGATGGTGAGTACCAGTGGTGCTTGTTTTTCCAATCCTGTGACACTTCCTTCGAAGAATGGGTCTAGCTCCAACCAGGATAATACCAGATGTGTTAATTCACTGTTGTTCCTTATTGCTGAGTAATACTCCATGGTATACATATACCACATTTTATTGATCCACTCGTGTATTGATGGGCACCTGGGTTGTTTCCACAACTTTGCAATTATTTTACATATTTTTTAACATTGACTTTATTTTGGTATACAGTTCTGTGAATTCTAACATATGCATAGATTCTTATAACCACAATCAAGATACAGGACAGTTCTATCACACCCCCAAACTGATATTTCTTTGCAGTCACACCCTCTCCTTATCCCTTACCCCTGGCAAGCACTGGTTTGTTCTCCGTCACTACAGTTTTGTCCTTTTGAGACTGTTATATAAATGTAATCATAGAGTGTATAAACTTTGAAATTGTCTCCTTTCACTCAGCATAATGCTTTTGGCATTCATCCAGGCCGTTTGGTGTGTCTATAGTCCATTCGTTTTATTGCTGAAAAATATACCATTGTATGGATGAACCACAGTTTGTTTATCTATTCACCTGCTGAAAGACATTTAAGTTGTTTTCACTTTGTGGCAATTATAAATAGGGCTGCAATAAACATTCATATGCAGATTTTTTGTGTGAATGTAAGTTTTCACAACTTTAGTATAAATATCTACAAGCAGGATTCCTGGGTCATCTAAGTTTATGTTTAACTTATAACAAACTGCCAACATATTTTCCAGAGGAGTTGCACCATTTTGCACTCCCACCAGCAACGCAGGAGAGTTCCACTTGTTCTGCATCCTCAGCCTAGCTTGTATTGTCAATCTAATTCTTACATACTGTCATCTCATTATGGTTTTAATTTAAATTTCCCTAATGGATTGTGATGTTGAGCATCTTTCAATGTGCCTGTCTTTTATATACCCTTTTTGGTGAGGTGTGTGTGCAAATATTTTGCCCATTTTTTAAACAGGTTTGTTTTCTCATTGTTGAATTTGAACATTTTAAAGTATATTCTGTATGCACATCTTTTGTCAGATATGAGATTTGTAAATATTTGCTCCAGATCTGTAACTTATCTTTTCATTCTCTAACAGTACCTTTCAAAGAGCAAAAAATTTTACTTTATAAAATTTTGATAAAGTCCAATTTCTCATTTTTAAAAAAATAATTATGGATTGCGTTTTGGGGGTAATATCTAAGAACGTCTTGTTTAACCCTAGGTCACAAAGATTTTCAAAAAGTTTTATCATTTAATGTTTTACATTTAAATCTGTGATTGATTTTGAGTTAATATTTATATAAAGCATGAAATTTAGGTTGAGGTTCATTATTTTGCATGTGGGTAATCAATTTTTCCAAACAATTTATTGAAAAGGCTATTCTTTCTCCATTGAATTGCCTTTGTATCTTTGTCAAAAACCAATTGGCTACAGACGAGTGGGTCTATTTATAGATTCTCTTCTGTTCCGTTGATCTATGTGTCTATCCCTTCAATACCACTATGTCTTGATTAGTATAGCTTTATAGTAAGTCTTAAAATTAGGTAGTGTGAATACTACAACTTTATTCTCCTGTATTTACCATTCTAGTTGATTTGCCTTTCTACAATAATTTTAGAAATGTTAAGTATGATTTTAGCTCCAGGTCTTTCTTAGATGCTTTTTATAGGCTTAAGGAAATTTTCTTCTATTCTTAGTTATCTGAGAATTTTTATGATGAATGATGTTGTACTTTTGTCAAATACTTTGTCTACTCTTTTCATCATATCTATTGATATGATGGTCATGGTTTTTTTTCCTTCTGCAAGTTGTTAATATGGTAATTATATTAATTGATTTCCAAATATTGAATCAGACTTGCATTCCCTGGAAAATCCCCACTTGGTCTTCATGTATAATTTTTACATATTGTTAGATTTGATTCCCTAATGTTTTCTTGGTTTTTGTATCTATGTGCATGAGGAACTTGGTTTGTCATTTTCTGTTTTGTTTGTTTGTTTTGGTTCTATCTTTGGTTTTGGTATTAGAGGAGCACTAGTTTCATAAAGTGAGTTAAGAAGTGTTCATTCCTGCTGTCTTCCTAGAAGAGATTGTCTAGAACTGAGGTTGTTTCTTCTTTAAATATTTGATAGAATTCTTCAGTTTCTAGATCTATCGTGGGGATTTCTTTTTTGGAAGGTTTTAAACTGTGAATTCAATATCTTTAATAATTGTGGCACTATTTGAGTTATTTATGTTATCTTGGATAAGTTTTCATAGTTGTGGTTTTTAAGAAATTGGTAATTTCATCTAAATTATAGAATTTACATGCATAAAATTGTTTACAGTATCTTTTATTATCCTTTTAACATTTATCAGCTCTGAAAGGAATATCCCAGTTTTCTTGATTAGTGAGTTTTGTCTAATCTCTTTTTATTTTTCCTTTTCTAGTCTTTATTTTGGTATATCAATTTTGTTGATCTTAAAAAAAAAGCTTATTGTTTGATTTTTTCCTACTGTTCTTCTATTTAAAATTTCATTTATTTCTGTCCTTATTTTTATTATTTCTTTCCTTCTATTTGCTTAGGCACATTTTGCTTACTCTAGTTTCTTAAGATGGGCACTTAGATTATTGATTTGAAACCTTTCTTTTTTTCTAATATAAATATTTAATGCTAGAAATTACTTTCTACAAACTGCTTTAACTGCATCTCATAATTTTTTTGTGTGTGTCATTGTAATTTTATTGATTCGAAATGATCTTAGGCATATCATAAAAATTTCGGATAATACCAAAAAATGTATAAATAAGAAGTAAGTCTCTCTTCTAAAACAGAACTTAGAAACTATTCTCTTATATATTTTCCACTTATAGTCGAGGTATATAAAAGTATATGTGTACATATTCAAATACTTTTACCATTTTATACACATGAGATTATACTCTACCCAGTTTTATACCTTAATTTTTATTTAACAACAAATCTTGTAAATGATTAATGTCATCACCTATAGATCTTACTCATCCTTTTCTACAACTAGATAGTATTTTTGTGTATGAAATATTTATAATAGTACTTGAACTGTACTTTTAGAATTAGACTACAGAGAGGAAATGTATAAGGTAAATATCAGGTTTGCAATTTTTTTTCTTTTATTTCAGAATATTATGGGGGTATAACACTTTGGTTATATATATTGCCTATGCACTGCCCAAGTCAGAGCTACAATCGTGGACATCCCCCAAACTGATCTCATAAATTTTGACATATTTTATTTTCATTTTTGCTTAGTTCAAAATAGTGTCCTAATTTTCTTAAAACTTCCCTTTTACCCAAAGGAAATGAAATCAGCATCTCATAGAGAGATATCTGTACACTCATGTTCACTGCAGCATTACTCACAATAGCCAAGATATGGACACAATCTAAACGTCCATCAGTGTATAAATGAACAAAGAAATTGTGATACACACAACACACAAAATGGGATATCATTCAGCCTTAAAAAAGAAGGCAATTCTACCATTTATGACAACATGGATGAACCTGGAAGACATCACGCTAAGTGAAATAAGACAGACACAGGAAGAAAAATACTGCATGATCTCAGTTACATGTGAAATCTAAAAAAAAAAAAATTGAATATAAGAAACAGAGAACCAGTGGCAGGTGTGGTGGGAGGAAACGTGGAGATGTAGGTCAAAGGATATAAAGCTGCAGATATGTAAGATGACTAAGTCTAGAGAACCAATGTGTAACATAAGGACTATGAAGTCATGTGTCACTTAACAATAGGGATATGTTCTGAGAAATGTGTCATTAGATGATTTGGTCATTGTATGAACATCATAGAGTGTACGTACACAAACCTGGATGATACAGCCTCCTATACACCTAGGCTGTATGGTGTAACCTATTGCTTCTAGGCTACAAACCTGTACTGTATGTTACTGTACTGAATACTCTAGACAACTGTCACACAATAGTATGTATTTGTGTATCTAAACATGTATAAACATAGAAAAGGTACTGTAAAAATCTGTATTATAATCTTATGGGACCACCATCATATATACAATCTGTGGTAGACTGAAATGTTGTTATGTGGCACATGATTATAATTATAATATTGTATTGTATACTGGAAATTTGCTAAGAGTATAGACTTTTGGTGCTCTTATCACCAAAAAAGTGTAACTATGCAAGATGATGGATATGTTAATTTGCTTCACTATAGTTACCATTTCACTATGTATAAGTATATCAAAACATAATGTTGTACATGTTAAATACTTACAATGTATTTTTTAAAACTCATGAATTATTTAGAAGAATGCAGTTTAAAGTGTTTGAGATTCTCCTGTAATCTTTCTTATTGATTTTATATTAGGGCAAGAGAACAATATCTATATGATTTCAAGTATTTTTTTTTTAGTTTGTTTTATGATGTGGGGTAAGCTCTACCTTAGTGAATGATCTCTGTATACTTGAAAAGAATGTGTACTCTGTTATTGGTTGGTGTGTTCTATAAATGTAACAAAAATCAGTGTTGATGATGTTGTACAGTTCTTCTATATTATATCCTTGCAGACTTTGTATCTACTAATTCTATCAATTACTAAGAACAGAGGTTGACTTACTGACAGAAGAGGTCATATATCCAAATATAATTGTGGATTTGTATAATTCTCCTTTCAGTTCTATCAAATTTTGTTTCATATGTTTTGAAGTTCTATTGTGAGGATTTATTTTACACATTGAGGACTTTTATGTCTTCTTGGTAAATTGACCTTATCATTATGCAATGTCTCATTTTATCCCTGGTAATGTTCTTTGCTCTCAAGTCTACTTTGTCTGACATTAATATAACTAGATGTTAACTACAACTTGAAAAACTTTCCTTAACAATTATTTTAGAGCAAGTCTGCTGGCAACAACTTCTTAGTTCTCCTTCATCTGAGACAATTTATTTCACTGTCATTTTTGCAGAAATTTTTCACTTGGTAGAGCAGTCTGACTTGATTGTTATTTTCTTTCAGCCCTTTAAAATGTTGGTTTACTTTCTTCTGCCCTTCTTGGTTTCTGATGAGAAATCTATAGTCATTGAAATTATTTTTCCCTTAAGTAATGTATCATTTTTTCTGTCTGTTTTGAAAGTTTTTTCTTTACTTTCAAGCGGTTTGATTATGATGTATCTGGGCATGGGTTTCTTTGTTTTTGTTTCTGTTTGGGGTTTGTTCAACTTCTTGAATCTGTAAGTTCATGAGTTTTGCCAAAATGAGAGGCTTTTCTACTATTATATCTTCCAATATTTTTCTGCACACAGTTTTGTATTTCTTTCTTGGGTTTTTATGACGCAAATGTTAGATTTGGGGTATTGTCCTACAAGTCCTTGAGACTGTTCATTTTTTTCCCAATCTTTTTTCTCTGTGTCCTTCAGACTGAATAATTTCTATTGGTGTATATCAACTTTACTGACTCTTTCCTGTATTATCTTCATTCTGCTGGAGAGTCTCTTTCTGTTTTTAATTTCCATTAGTTTCTTCTTTATACCTTCTATTTTTTTTTTTTTTTGCTAAGACTTTCTATCTTGTCACTTGTTTCAAGACTGTTTATCTTAACTTGAGGCATTTTCAAAATAGCTGCTTTAAAATCTGTCAGATAATTCCAACTAGCATCTGTTGATTTTCTGTTTCCCTGTGAGTTGAAATTTTCCTGCCTCTTATATTGAGTAATTTTGGGATTGTGTTGTAGACATTTTGAATATTATGTTGTAAAATGCTGGGTCTTGTTTAAATCATATGGAGAGTTTTAAGATTTTTGTTTTAGTAGATCTGAGCCTGCACAGCTTGCGGTATACCCAGAAATTCACAAACAATTTTTAGATGAAGTCTTCTTAAAACCTTCCCATTTCCTAGAACTCCCCTTTTCAGGCTGCCAATCAGAAAGATGATTTATTTACTTCCACAATCACCTTGGCTATGCACATGTCTGGGGTTAAGCTGTGGAAGAGAGAAAAAGGGGTGTGGGTAGAAACAAGGATTTCACTGCGTAACGATAAAGTCAATTTACCAAGAAGACATAGAAGACCTCAGTGTGTAGAATAAATCCTCACAATAGAACCACAGCTTCTCTGATCAAAGAGGAAGTTTCCACTCCTTCAGAATTCTAGCTGTTTGTGAGAAGATGAAGGCTGAAATATAACATAATTTTTAATGGGATATTTATCCCATTATCTCTGGCCATTGGGAAATTAGTTCCCACTACTTAAGCCATAACTAAAGTGCTTTTCCTGTCCATACCAATTTCTACTTTCAGATTCTGGGCTGTGTTGCATCCAGACCAGGAGGATACTAAAGTAAAAAAGAATTAAAAAATCACTGCTGACTCAGTGGTACTTTGAATTCTGGCCATCTTCCCCACCCCTCCTGCTACTATTTATTTTTTAGAATCCTCAAAATAGCTTCTCCATGCATTCTGTCCCGGTTTTATGGCTGCATTTTGCGGGAGAATTAGGATGGAGTGTGCTTATTCCATCGTACCCATATCTGAAACCCCTGCATTTATTTTAATTGTTCTAAAATCCAAAACCTTTTTCTATGCTTAGGCTTTGGCTACTTCTCCAGCTCCTTCTCTTTCCAAATCTAATGAAATTAAACTCTTTGCTGTTTCCCACGTTATTGCTGCATTGCACAAATCCAGATGCACATAGAATAAAATGTCGGTGGGACTTCTTGGAATTGTGAGACACTAAGGCCATTTCTTGCATCTACCTTCATCCACACTATTCCATCATATTTTGGTGTCCTTCCTCCCTCATCCATGTTGGCTTAGTTAACTGCCACTGAGACTGAGATTCAGGTCAAGTGTTGGCTTGAGGTTGAGTTAGGTGTTCATCTTCTATTTACACTCTCATAATTTTCTAGACCAAGTATTTAATAATGGTTATCTGACTAGCCTTGGCTTCTTTTAAGCACTCTGTTCTTTTTATCTGTGTATCCCCAAAGTCTAGAAGAAAGTGGATGTTTCCCAAGTGTTTGCTGAATGAATGAAATGCATGAAAAGAATAGAAATGCATGAAGTGCTCACTTTCTAAATATTGCTCTTGTTTACTCTGCACAACCTTAAGAGAATATAATTGTATTAGACATGTTTTGAAAGTGACTGTCCCTCACATTTCCTGTCCTTGCTAAAGGTGAAATACCTAACCCACACCCTCAGCTGTCACAGCCAATTGGATCACAGTGGGCATTTGCTCGAGCTCAACTCACCCAAAGACTGACAAACACCCTATGGCTAGCAAGAAAAAATATGAGCTAGGCCAATTATCATAAGCTTTTAGGAATTTTGGAATTAGGAAACGAAGATAATGTAGCCAGCTAAAGCTGGATAGCTACATACAGTTGGGACAAGGGTGACTACATGGTCTTGTCCAACCTGATACAAATAAATTAAAAAGTATTTTGCAGGAAGGAGGTAGAGAGTACCCACAGAGAAACAAGATGCCATGGGACTTTAGGAGAGGGGCTGTGATAAGAGAGAGGGCAGTAGGATACCTCTTAGCAGCTTTCCATACACAGTTCACAATAACTAACTGTACATACACAAATTCTTCATCTTATATTTTCTTTGTAAAAAGAGCTTTCTTGAACTTCCTTGAGTGGATTTCTATTGCTTGCAATTTCCTTGTTAAAGTAGAAATTGATGGTTGCTAACACAACCACCGTTAGCTTTGCTTCCTCTTCTATAACAAAAACTGAATTTTGCCTAGATTTTTCAGCCTACTCCATGTAGCCATGCACTTCTGGGAAGGTTAATAGCATCTCTGACCCAAGAGAGAAATTCTATTTGGTTTAATCCACATGTGGTAGATCTCTCCTTTTGCCAGTAATTAGATTATGCAGGGAAAGTGATGCAATGCTGGCAAATCAACTGAGGGACTTCTGCAAAATGGGTTTTCTTTGAAAATATAAGGATATAACAATCATTCTACTTCCCCTGGACATTGTTGTTTCTGCATACGGTGCTTAGAAATGCAACAGTTGTCTTAAGACCTTAACAGGAGCTGAAAGAACCCACTGAGAGTGACAAACTGGAAGAGTGGAAGGCATCCTTCCTGGTTTAACTTTGCAATTTTGAAACTTCACTCTGTTCTACTACCTCTACAGCGTTCAAGCCACATGAGTAGCAATGCCATATTACCTGCAGAAGAAGCATCCTACTAAAAAATACTGGTCAACAGAGCAGTATACAAATAAAGATGACAGAGGAAACACTATGGTGACTTTTCTAATCAGGCCAACTCTAACCAAGGCTCAAGCCCAAATCTGTTTGGCTCTACCCAGGAGAGAAGTAATCACTTTTTATTTATGATGGTCTATGCAGTACAGTGTATTCACATTTATTTTTCACAAACCACAGAGGTCCTTCATTAAAACGACAACAACATCAACAATAATAACAATAAATATCTATAGTAACTGATTAGCCAAGGGTATATCTCAACCCCTCCAGCATGGCATTAGCTCCCCTTTATAACATTGCTTGTATGTTTCTCTCACTGTTCAGCTATTTCTGGCCCTTTCCAAGTACCTGGTAGTGGATAACACTGACCCTAAACTAAACCTCCTTGGACCCTTTGTCTCCATTTCTGCGTTCATTCCTACCCAACCACTGGCCAATAACCAATGTGAGAGTGTGACAACCCAGAGCTCTGGTCTCATACTGGGGCAACTCTGATGTGTAACCTCCACCCAGAGTTCCCCTGCAGGATAAGTCTACCCTTAGGGGGACTTTTATCAGAAATTTCACCTTTATCTGACTTTCTCCTCCTCCCTGTCTTGTTTTTCCTAAAACAACAACAAATCACTTAAACGTAATTTATTATCTGAGTCTGTTTCCAAGGAACTCATAGACATGCCCTGTGTTCTAGTCATTCCATACTAAACCCTTATTGCCGAGAGACCCTCATGCTTTTGGCCTTTGCTGACGCTGTTTCCTCCAACTGGGAAACTTCCCACCCACATCTCTGTGTAGCCATACCCTGTGATTACAGAAAGCAGCCTTTGAAGCCAGGCAGTCTTGGGTTCAAATCATAGTTCTTCCACATAAATCCTGTGTGACCTTCTCCAGGTTACCTTAGCTCTCTGTGCCTCATTTTCTGCATACATAGAATATGAAGAATAATGCTCATCTCTCAATATTGTTGTGAAGATCAAATGAGATAGAGAATATAAAGTGCTCAACAAGATGTAGCTCTTCTATAACATCTTCTCCTTTCTCTATTGTACCCTCTTCTTCCTATATTGATAATAGTATTGTTATCAGTGTTATTTAAATACTCTGCCCAATTTTAATTCCACTCTAATGTCTTCTCTATTTGCTTCTGCCAATGCTGAGGTAATTACTGACCAAGTTTTATAATTTAGTCCATAATCCTAGTAAATCTTGCATACATGAGTTCGGTAATTTATTCAATAAAATTTGCCACTAAGGCTGCAAGCCCACTATATTTTTATTGATATATGTTTTTTCCTTCTATTACTATAGACGAACCTTTCTTGTTTAAGCCTGTACCTTCTACTTGTGCAAACACTTTGCACTTAAAAATTTTCTTTCTCTTTTCTGCAATATGCTTCTCCTTCTTTACCAGCTAAGTTTCATCAGCTGTCACACTTAATCTATTATATTTTGTTTTCAAATGTAACCCTCCCTTAATGTCATATTCACTATGGCTTTGCCTCCATCTGTTTACTGCCCACAAGAGCAAAACTCTTTGAAAAGTTGGCTTTCGCTGCTGTTTTAATTTAATTCCTACCTCTTCCCAGAAATGACTCTTAGGAAGACCAAAAATGACCTCTGTGTTCTGCTACCAAAGTTCATTATTTCATTCCTTCTTTTGTGTAGAAATAGCTTCTTCTCTCTCCTTCCACCTTATCACGTTGACCTGCTTCTCTTACCTCCCCAACCACGCCTTCTTCATTTCTTCCTTGTTGGTTCCTCCTCCTCTTCAGCTTGTCCTTTCAAAGTAGGAGTGCCTCCGGCACTGTGGCACCAGCATATAGTCCCAGCTACTCCAGAGCTACAGGCTGGTAGGATCCAGATGTAAGATCCCTTGAGTCCAGAAGTTTCAGACCAGCCTGGGCACCACAGCAAGAACCCATCTCTAAAAAAATTAAAAAAGAAAAATTAAAAACAAAAACACAGTAGGAGTGTCTCAGAACTCAGATCCTGATTTGCCTTCTTTGCTATGCCCACATACTCTTCCAAGGTGACTTCAACCGGTCACTTAGATTTATATGCCATCAAGAGGTATCTAGAGGCACCTCCCATTTAATGACAGCATGAAATGCTAACTGGGAGGCTACTGCTTATTATATTAGATAGGAAACATTATAATATGTTGTGTGTCATACTCACAACTAACTTTCAAAATCACAATAAAACAATATAAAATTATATTACTATATACAAGTAACAAACTATTATGTTAAAGTGTCAAATGCTTAAAACATTGCCTCCTGATCAGCAAGCCATTAAAATGGTATTAACAGGTACTGCTTTGTCTTCAATAATGTGACTTCTCCACTATCCAAGTAACATACCCATTTTTAGCACTTGGAAGATTTCAAAACAGTTATGTGTGTGTGTGCGGAGGCCACCCAGAGCTTTCCCGCACCTCTGACATCTTCCTAAACTTGACTTTTATATCCAACTCCTGTGCTTTTGCTCTTACTCTCCTCTCTTTCTCTTGCACACGCTCACACACACACAGACACATGTACACACACACCTGCTTCTTTTCCAGATTACCCAAAGTCACCACCACCCAGCAAGATATTTGAAACAGAAATCCAGGCATAATCTTTGATCTCTCTTTTCCACTACTGGCCATATCTAACCAGCGAATCCCGTCAATTGTATTTACAAAACACATCTCATATTACTTCCATCCCACCACCTCCACTACAGTATATGTATTCTGCATGTTCTAAACCGTGGTTATCACTGGCCAGCGTTACTGAAAAAGACTCCAAACTGAGCTCCTGTGTTGACTCCTACGCCTCTACCACCTGTTTCCATGGAGCAGCCAGAGAATATAACCTTGAACATTCCAAAGGCTTTGCATTTTTCATAGGGCAAGTTACAAACTCCGTAACCAGGCTTACGCAACCTCCCATGATCTGGCCCCTTCCTCCTTTTGTGACCTCAACTCTCATCGCCTCCCCTTACTCATTACAGCCCAGCCACACTGGCTTTCTTTCCTGTCCCAGAACAAACTCGTTCCGCTGTTAGTGTCCTGCACAGGGCCCTGGGCTCTGATCTCGCCTTCCCCTGGTGAACTCTGCCAGTCACTGGAGCCTAGATTAAATGACACTCCCTATAAGAGGCCTTTCCTGACCATCCATCTGGGAGTTGCTTTGCAGTCACCCTTTATCGAACATCCTACGTAAATTCTCGGCCTGGCACTGATAATTGATTTCTGGTGGGTTCAGCTGTTTATATGTTGCCTCTCCCATTTCTGCCCCTTATAAGCCAGTGACAGCAGGATCTTTGTCTGTATTGTACTGCTATGTCCTCTGAGCTTAGATTGTTACTGACATTAAGAACTCAATAAACACCTGCTAAATTAATGAATGAAATATTTATTGAGTGCATTATGTTCCAGGCTCTGCAAAGTCCTGGTGTTTGGCTTTGAGTTACTTTTAGTTGAGAAGAAAGATAATCACACAAAGAAAGTTTGAAATACAACATGATGATGGAGAAACATCATAAATGCAATAAGGTCATAGAAAAAGTGGTGCCCAAGTCTGTCCTGAGGTGATGAAGACATTTTCCCAGAGGAGGCAGTGCTCAAAGTCTGCTTTAAGGATGATCTGTGTGTTGGATAAAAAGGAAAGGCATTCTTAGCAGAATTAACATGCTCCAAAATCTAAAAGTTGTACAGTATTCCTGGCGTGTAAGTTGCAAGTGGCAGAGATAAAAGATAAGTCTACTTGGGTAGGCAGAGACAAGAGCATGGAGGTTTCTACAGGCTTACTGTGATTGGTAAGGGGGTCACTAAAAAATATCGCACAAAAGAATCAGGACATTCCTGAACTAGGGAGATCCGCCTGTCATAAATGTGGAGGATAACTTCAAACTCAAAGTAAGAAAGCTAGCTAGAAATCTTTCACAATGTTTCAAGCAAAAAACAAATACCCAATTAAATTGAAGACAGAAGAAAGTCCAGGAGGAAGAACATATGAGACCCAACAACTGAAAGTGAGAAATCTAGAAGGTTAGGCATCAGTCTTCTTTAATGAAATCAAGCTTTACCCTTATTTATCTTTAAAAACTCAGTGGTTAGTATAGAGAAGGAACTCAATGAACGAGACTGAGTTAAGAGCAATTAATAATTTCAATATGATATGTGAATACCCCTAATTACTATGGATATTTATGTATCACGTTATATATCATAGTCATATTTATGGTATCATGATTTCCTGTTTTTCTTTTAACTGTAGCTACATGTCAGTTGAATTTTAAATATGCTTGTTGCCATTTGGTGGGGATGTTGGTAGAGTTGAAGGACATACAAAGATCCTCAGGGTTCAGGTTCAGAATTCTCAGGGACTAGCGAACAAATGAAAAATAAACAGCTAGCAATCTTTTCATGCAATGCCACAATTAAATCCTCCAATGCACATATTTTAAATTAGTATAAAAGTGTGGAAATAAGGACTCAATATTTATTGAATTAGGTATATACGAATCTAAGAAGATAGTATATATTTAGTAAATACTTTTTAAAATATTAGAACAATATGCATGATGTCATCCCCCTTGTGTAAAACAAATACACAGGAAATATCCAGAAAGGTGCCTGAGCAACTGATCCCGGTGACTTTTTCTGGAAAGTGAAACTGAAAATTAGCTTCAGGAAAAACCTTTTACATTTCACTTTACTGTATAATACTTTAATTTCTTTCTATGAGCATGTATTACTAAAAAGACTATTTTGTTCTAAGATGAAACATAAAGAAAACCGTACAAAACAAATGCATAGTTTAATGAGCTATTCTAAGGCAAATACCCTCGGAATCAGCATCAGGTTAAGAAACAGAATTTTGCCAGACATAGCAAAAGGTACAGTTCCCCAGTCCAACTATAACCCCTTCCCTCCTCACATAGGCAATCCATCACTCCTGACTTTTATAGTAATGACATTCTAGCCTTTTAAAATAGTTCTAACACCCATGTTTGCTAAATATGATTTAGCTTTCATCATTTTAAAATTTTGATATTTCTTTAAAATCTTTTTATCTGTAGGTTCCCTCCCCATCCCTTATGTTCCTTACACATTATTTGTTGAGGAATCCAGGATATTTGAACTGGATTTGTTGCCAGCCCACCCATGGTGCAGATCAGTATGTTCCTCTCCTCTCCCAATTTCCTGCCAATTGGCAAGTGGATGCAAAGGCTTGGTCAGACTCAGTTTTGATCCCTTCAGAAAGACTCCAGTGATGTTTAGCAAGACGATAGGAGGCATGTATTTTCTGGTTGTGTCCTTTTAGAGGTGTTCCCATCTGTTGATCCATAATGCTGTATCTATTAATTCATTGCAAAATCATGTTATTCTATAATAATGCAATCATTTCTTTTTTTATTTATTTGTTGAATACTTTTATAGAGGGACCCTTTCATTTATTTAATACTTGGTTACCCAGTGATATTGTTCATATAGAAAAAAGCAGGGTAATTGTTTGAAGTTTCCTTTTACTAGTTTTCAAGATAATGGATTGATTCCTTATCATCTTCTAAAGTTGATTATTCTTCTTATAAAAATAATTATTCAAATATGGATATAAGCATATTTGTTGGGTTTCCTTTCATTATATAATTATTCTCATTGTTGAAGCACAGAGAGTGCTACATTTGGCCGATGGGAACCTCTCCAGATTGGATCTTACATCTTTTTAACACAATCTTAATAGTTTTTCACAGTTCCATGCTCATATTGTACATTTGAACTAGAATCAGCCTTGTTTCTTAGTGAAAAACTGTATTTCAAGACCACAATCTGGGCACCAGGAATGCTTACAGCTACTGGATTGATACTAGTTTTTAAGACTTTTCAGTAAACAGAGCAAGAAAATTATATATACACACACACACACATACACATATATGTATACACACATGCATATATATAAATGCACACACACACATACATACTTGAGTGTCTACTGACACTTCCAATTCAAAATCAAGATTACAGAGCTTCTACATAACCTCTTCTCTGTTATATCTGTATTCCTTTCTTCCACACTGAGAATCTTGGTTCTCAGGACATAGGAGATCACAGAGTTAGAATGTCCCAAATATGATTTTATTTTACCTGATGTTACACATGCAATAGTCTCAAAATTACAAAACCAATATTACCACACTTATGATTACTAAAACCATGTAAAATGATTGTTGTATATGATCTCCATTCTCTCCCCATGTGTAAACAGTTGTGCTACCTCTGCATTTTCAGAACTGTAGTTAGTACCTTATCGCTCCCTGTTAACCCTCATTTAAACGTATTTATACAAGTATTGATACATTCGAAACTCACCACCAGTTATGACATCATTATCTGTCCAGTCATTTTGGTTCTCTGATGCTCATTGTCAAGGAAATCCCTCAGAAAAGTTCATGGGAGCAATATTTGCTGAGTCCTTACAGGTTGTGAACAGCTTTTGTCCTTTATACTAAAAGTCAAGTTTATTGTAAAGTTACTTTCTTTTCCTGAGTGTCTTAAAGTAATCCATTTTTTTCTGGCATAAAGCATTGTAGTCAATGATAATTGATGATAATCCGATTATCTTCCCTGAAAAGTCATTTCCTCTTTCATTCTAGATGCCTAAAGATTTTTTCAAATCCAAAAATTTTACCAGATTTTGTCTTGGTTTTGATCATTCTGGGTCCATAGTCTCAGGTACACTTTCAATTATGTGGTTTAATTATTTTTTTCAGAAAAATTTTGAGAAGTACAGTTTTTTGTATTTGACAAGTTCCCTGTTTTGATTTTCTTTTTTAAGCATTCTGATTATTTGCATGTTGGATCTTCTTTGTCTGTCCTCAATATTTATCACCTTCTCTTGAATGCCTTTTCTCTCTTTCTTCATTTCTTTTAGATTTTTAACATTTTCTCTTTTTCACTTTCTAGATCTCTTCAGGCATTATCTTGTGTTGATTTTCTCTTCTTCTAGTTTACTTTCATTATTATTATTATTTTTAGAAACTCGTGTTTATTTTCCATCAACCTTATTTCCATCTTGCTGAAGAGCCTATGGAAGAAAGCTTAAGACCACCCCATGGTTGTTCCTACCCATTTGGTTGCCTGAGCAGTGGGAGCTGCAGACCAGGTTTCCATGGCAGGCTGAGCCCTCCAGTCTTCAGTGGGGAGCTGCTGAATAGACACAAAGGGCACCTCACACCTTCAGACCAGTCTGCAACCTCAGGTTAGGTAGCAGTGACCTCTGGAGCTGGAGCAGTCCAGTCACCCTGATATTCCTCCTTGGTCACAGCTTGTCAGCAGCAACCTGCTCTTCCTTTTCAATCTCTTCAGGATCTCTGTAGAAGTAGAGATCAGGCATGATCTCCCATGAGTGTTCATGGGAGATGATACCACATATGCACAGAACTTCCCAGGCCAGCATCCACTACATCAGACCCACTGAGATCCATTGTTGTTGCAAGGGATGGTGATGTGCACAAAAGGCAGAGCAGAATCTGTGTTACACAAAACAATGGTAGGCAGGTTAACATAAGATGTCCCTGTGAGAGGCTAGTGGTCAGCCCTAGGATCAGTAACCACCACAAGATGTGGTTCCTCGAATGCTGCCCGGATTTGGCTAGTAAAGCTTCCAGGAGTGAAGTGACTAGAGATAGAAGAGGCTGCAGTGGCAGCAGCAAACTTCAGCACAGCCCACTGGCCAATATTCCTGGAGGAGATGACACTGACATCAGCAGGGTTTCCAATGTCAACAATGGCACGAGCTGCCAGCAGAAGCTTCTCCCAGGTCCTCTTCAGATTTATGATGCAGTTGCCGTCACTTTGCCTTTTGTAGGTGTGCTGTTCCATTTAGAAGTCAAAGTTGATGTCACCTAAGTGGGTTCCTGCTGTAAGGAATTTGCGGACATCCTCCTTCATTTGCAAGAGACCAAGGGCTCCAGACATTGTGAAAGTTTCCCTTTAAGTTATGATGCCAATCCAGAATGACACCATGTGGACCCCTCTCTGGGTAGAGTGGAAAGGTAGTTTACCTTCATTCTTTCCAATTCTTTCCTGAGATCTGTCACCTCATTTCTGAGTTCTTCTAATTCTGATTTATATTATTCTGCCATGCCTTGTACGATTTTTGTAATGTATTTTTAGCTCATGTTCAAATGGTAAGTTACAGGTTTATTCTGGTTTGTGGGCCTATCTTCCTGACATGCTTTCACTCTCTGTAGGGATGTTACTCTTCTCCTTATTTATTTTGTTGTTATAATAACTTTGTATGGGTTTTGACCTCAGTACCTTCCTGATGCACATTTTTATAAGAAATTAATTTTTGTGAACTTTTAGAATTGAGAAGGGGTATGGTCAGTAAAGCCTTTTGAACTTTGCAGTTCCCTCTTGTGTCTATATATGCACTAAAATGTGTTGCCCTGCGTCCTGCAATTTCACAGTTCTGTTACCTTCTTTCACTTTCTTTGGTCTAGATTTTCTCTTTCTTTTGTCTGTGTTGTCTCTATCTTGATCAATTTTGATTCTATTCCCAGAAGTTTCTTTTCAGTGTGGAGCCCTGTCCTGGAAGGGAGCCTTGGCAGGTCAGTTTCAGAATGTTCTTAGTGGTTAGACTGCCCCAGGCCCTTGGTCCTTCCCACTGCATTCTCCTGTTAATGTGGTCACCATGCTTTCCAGTAAATACCTGCAGCTCAGTGGAGGTTATCCTGTTCTCTTTGCCTACTCCCATCCAGTTGCTTTCTTTTCTGCACAAATGCCAGATCTCCTGTGTCAGATTTTGTGACTGGTTGCAGTTTTTTTCCCCCACTCATTTGCATTTTGGGGTTCATAGGAATACTTCATTATCTAGTTTGAAAGTAAATTTGTTGTGTATATTTGGATTTGCTATGTTTTTGTTATATTTTATGTAGGGACTTGAAGAAACCAAAAAATTACACTGCTGCTAGAGTTATTTTTGCAAAATCTTCTATGTATATTTGAAAAATTAAAACAAAAACTAAATTAAAAAAATTTTTGCAATATGTGTTATAGTAGACTCTTTTTTGTCCCCAGTTACTCAGAACTCTCTTTGTAAGAGAATGATACCTTGCTGCCCACAGCCATATGACCCACATTGCCTCCCACAAAGTAGATTATATTCTGTCATTCTGTTGACATCAGGCCTTAGTCAACCAGACATGAGAAGATGTGGCATACACTACACCTGAGCTTTTAGAGTCATTGCCTGGTTCAGCCATCCCTCTCTCTTCTGACATGAGAGAGGAGTTCTTTTTGCCTGATCCTAAAATTAAGGGACATGTGGAGCCAGAAGTCAACCCACAGATATCAACATGTGACATGAATGAGAGATAAACTCTTTTTTCGTAAATTTTGTGAATCCCTGATTATCATAGCACAGCTTAGCTTTAAAAATTCTATCACTTTTTTCAAACAATAGATTTTAACTTGGGGTGTCTAATTCATGAATATTGTTACAATGAATTAGAAATTTGAAGAAAGAAGGGGTTGAAGATGAGGTAGACCAGAGATTAGTAGATTAGTAATTACTAAATGTGGCAACTTCTTTAAGTTCTTGGAAAATAGAGGAAATAAGATGGTGAAATCAAAACCTAGAAGTATCATCTACAGTCAGCGTGCATACATATATATATGTCATGGCGGTAGTTTTGGCACTAGCATGGTTTTCAGACATGAAATTCTAATATATAATTTAGATTAAAATGGAGCAAGTCTGAGTAGCATAGGGGAGAGGGGTCCCAACTGGTGCTCTCTCTGCATCAGTATTCTCCCCCATCCCTACATCCTGGAGTTGCTACACCTTCCCAGAAGCCCAAGACTCCACAGAACATACTGTGCAAACCCCTGCTTTTCTAAATTCAATAAAAATGTAAAAAGTATTTAAATGTTAGAAAAACTTATGATCAAAAGTAGTATTATAACATTCACACCATTAACAAAAGCATAAAGTTCCTTAGAATAAATCCTACAGAATATGTATAAGACTTTTATGAGGAAATCTTTAAAATTTACCCAAAGAGAAAAAACAAATTGAATCAAGCGAGATACTATGATCATTGGTTAAAAGATTGAATATTATGAAAGTGTCAGTTCTCTTTAAATGAAACTACAATTTAAGGGTAGCAACAATGAAAATATCAGAACATTTTACAAAATCTAAAAAATTGATCCTGAAATTAATAGGGAAATATACATGACCAAGAATAAACAGGACAATTTTGAAAAAGAAGAAGGAGGGGGACTTAGCCATCAGAGATCAATATTTAAAAAATGCAATAGCTGTTAAAGTATGGTGTGCAAGTACATGACTAAATGGGTCAATATTTCACAGCCCAGGGAAGTGATGTATGTATAGTGCATACGTGATGTATATAATTGGGTATATGCCAGATCATTTATGTTTACCAGATCACTGAATGCATTTTTACTTATCACTTAGTTGACTAACTGAATAAATGAGCAGGAGGACATTACAGTTCTGTTCACTCTGGTTTATCTAGAATATGCTATATAATGGGTGCCCGGGGATGGGTACGCTTGTTCAAATTTCCCTCTTTAGCAGGAAGGAGACAATGTCTAAATGAGAAGATAGCACATGGAAATTATAAAAAGCAAAGAACAACTAAAAGTACTGCATATGTTTAGCCTTGATGGCAATCTGAACTGCTTACAAATCTGAAATGCTGTAGTGGCTTGATTCTACAGCAGAGCCTGAAGCCATGCACAGAATTTAAAGGAGGTTGATTTTGTCTCAGTAGGTACAGGTAGCACATTGTCATAACCTTAAAGCCATGTGGAGTTATGAAAATAGCAAGGGTTTGGAGTCAGACAGAGCCAGACTCAAATCACCATTTTAACACTTTTTTGCTGCGTGACCTATGATTATTCACTAAGGCTCTGTGATTTAGTTTTCTTGTCATTAAAACCAGGATGATAAGAGGCAGCAGAGCATAGTCATAAAAAGTGTGGATTCTGGATCCTACTGCCTATGTTCAAATCTACTGCCTAGCTGTGTGAACTTGAGCAAGTTGTTTAACCTCTCTGGGCCTCAGTTTCATCATCCATAAAATGGGATAAATAAGAATACCTACTTCATAGATTAAATGACTTACTATATAGCACTTTATAATACACTTTGCTATTGGTAGTAATAATATCAATAACAACATTAGCAGTAGAAACTCTCTCCAAGTACCATGATGATAAGTAGATGAAATGATGAAAATAAAGCTTTGGAACGGTGCCTGAAACATCCAAAATACCTATGAAGGTTACTTGCCTTCTTTCCGTTCAGCTGTCTGCAAAAGGAACAAATGCCCCTCCAGGGGTAGTGAGTTCACCATCAGCAGAAGTGTTCAAGCAGAAGTTGTTTAACCACATCTTCAGAATGTTATAGCAAAGCTTTGAAACTAGGAGGACATGAGGATTAAGCAATCCCTGAGCTCCCCTTCAAATTAAAATTTCCATGATTAAGTCTGAAACTTTTGGAAAGGCTGTCAAATGGGAATTGTGGGTAACCAAAACTTTCCTGAAATTTCCAGCTCATTTTCCAGGATAAATGCATCCCCCATCACCCTACATAGCACACCAAATATTAGCAACACACACACACACACACTCACATAAACACACGCATGTACACAGAGGCATCATTCATATGTTCTAACATAAATCTTTTCACCACAATGACCGCGGTTGTCAGTGAAAGAAATACTCTTGTTCAGTCCAATGCACTTGGGTAGCCCAAATAAACAATAGCATAATACCCGGCATTTATTCAGCACCCTTTGGGGCAAGGACTCACACTTTATACATATTTCTCGTTTATCATGACCACATTCCTGGGAGACAGGCTGCCCCTCAGAGAGGCAATGGCGTTGGGCTTTTGATTTCAGGCCTGCCTGGTGGAGAGTCGTTGCTTTCTTCGTGTCAGAACGTGCAATACTTGCATGTCTTTCAGCCTTCCTGGGCCTGACTGAGTAACTTTTCGTGACAGACTTCTGATGTCACTTTGAGAGTCGCAGTGACTCTGGTCTCTACTGTTTCTTGTCACCACGGGGGTTTCTACCCTTGTGAGTTAAGAACACTAAGTCTCTGACAAGCCTTGCATTGCGTTTTAGCAAGAGCACCCTTTGAAAGTGCCACAGTGTTTGAATCCAGCTCAGGAGCAACCTACAGGGGCTTTGGAGGTTAATAGGAATCCTAGCCTGTGCCACTTACTAGCTGTGTGACGTTGGGGAAAAATTACTTACCCTCTCCTAGCTACCTGACTTAGAAAACACGTCCAGTAAGACATAATTTGTTAGGATGTTGCAACACTATGAGATAAAGCATGTAAACTCCCCGGCATGTGGTGGAACCAGAATTAAAAATATCTATTATTATTATAGGCATCATCTTGCCTCCAGGCTATGTGTTTCTGCACATGCAGTGTTATGGGCTCAATTGTGCCCACCCCAAATTCAAGTGTTGAAGCCCTAACCCTCACATAATATGACTGTGTTTGAAGATGAGATCTTTAAAGAGATAATTAAGTTAAAATTAAGTCATATGAGTGGGCTGTAATCCAGTATGACTGGTGTCCCTATAAGAAGAGAGTAGGGGGACACAGCACATAGAGAAGACCATGTGAGGACATAGGGATAAGATGGGCATCTGCAAGCCAAGGGAAGAGGCTTCAGAAGAGGCCAACTCTGCTGCCACTGTGATCTCACACCTTTAGCCTGCAAAATGGTGAGAAAATAAGTTTTTGTTGTTTAAGCCACCCATTCTATGGAACTTTGTTATGGCAGCCCTAGCAAACTAATACATCCAGTTTGAGAATGCAGCTGAAGCCCCAAACCTCAGGTCAGGAGAACCCATTGAAGGATCAAGTAAATAATGTTGTGAGGTTCAGGAGGACACCTAAGCAAACAAAAGCTGTGATTACACACAGTAAGTTAGTGGGATAAGCCCTTGACAAGAAAGGAAAATCAAAGCCATTTCCTTTATCAGTGGGACGAATCAGAAAGAGTGTCTGATTTGAGTCAGAGCTGAGAGCGTGATTCTCGTCTCTACCAGTATTTAGCTGTGGGAACTTTGATAATCATTTATCTCCATGTATTTCAATTTCACTCAAGTTCACCTGTCCTCCACGCCAGAGCATTCTTAACAACCTGGATCAGGTTAATAATTCTTGATTATTCAGGGAATAGCCTAGTTACTAGTTTATAGTAGGCAAATTATAAGTGTGTCTCAGATGTATCGAATCTTATCATTCTATTTGGGAATTATTCTCAAGCCTTCATCTCAAAGGGATATGAAAAGACAAATATGCTGTTCAATAAATATTGTTAATATTACAGTAGAAAAGAGACATCTTGGAGTCTTGGCAAAGAAAAAACTCATTTCAGCATTTTCTACTCAGATGCCTTGCACAGGAGTAGCTGGAAAATAATGTTTTAATAAATAGCTAAATCTTCTTATCCTATAAGTTTTATACAGTTTGTGTAAAACAAATGTTGAACTGAATGATGCACATAATTCTTTAGCTATATTTTCAGAAAAAAAATGTTTCTGGAGATATGACCATATGTTTGTTGAGAGTTAATAGTCAACCTCATTAATCCTAGCATAGAACAATTGCTACCTCAAAGTCATCTGTCCATGGAAAGAGATCCTCTACCTTCTCAGGTCTTGTTCCTGCTCTACTTTCTTTAATAATTAACCTCTCCTCTACCTTAGGAAATGTATAGAAGTCCTTGTGTGTTTCTTAAAGGTAACTCTTTAGCATTTGGTAAGTTATTGTTGCCTTATTATTGTTAATTTCCTATCAAAATAATTTGTTACCTACCTTGTGAGTTGTGAGAACTAATTAATGTGTTTTAAGTGCTTTGGGATTCTGAGATGAAAGGCCCATAAAAATGTCATATTGTTATTATGTCCTGACCCAATAAAAATTGTCAGGGAAAAAAAGTGCCTTTAGAGGACACTTTTATGCCTGTGAGACTTCTTAATAAATGCAAAGCTACTTCTACTCTATGTTTTATCCCAGTATTTTGAGGAATTCTCAAGACCAGACTCATATAGTGTGGAAAGGTCATACATTTTTGCTAATTTTGGCAACGAAAGGGATTTTGAGGTGTCAGTTTCCGTCTGGTAGCCTCAGTTTCCATTTTCTTAAGTGGTAAAATGAAAACAGTAGTAGAACCAAGCTCATAAGGCCATTATAAAGATGAAATAATGGTTGGTATGTATCGAGGGGGGGCTTATGGGTAGATCAGAGTGTGTAACCCTCTCTCCTTTTAAAAGCAGATCCATTAAGCCAAAAACTAAAGATATTACATATTAGTTATTAGTCTCTCCTCTACAGGAGGACTGACTATTTTATTAAACCCACAAATGTATATGTCATAAAGTTGTTTAATATAGTTGCTGCCTTGGCATCCATTCTTAGGCCTGACATAAGTTGTTTGAAATCCAGTTGTATCCCTTCACCTTTGGCCGAGTTAAAACTTCTCCTCATGTGGTTGTTTTCAACACAGCTTGACCACAATGAAACCTAGTGGGCAATGCCAGAGTCATGAATAAGTGCTCCCGTTCACTTGTATTTTCTTTAAATTAGCCAGCCCATAGTCCCCATGGGAAAGCCTAAGGGATAATATCCATGGACCTCAATAAAGGCCTAGTCCCACAGGTCCTCTCTCTCTCTCTCTCCACTCACTGGCAGAGCATCCTGCTGTCTCTGGACTTCCCACTGGCCCTCATGGGTACCCCTCTTCTTGCATGGATCTGTGAGTAATAAATTGCTTCTGCTATTTCCTGTGTTTTGTTTTAGTGCCTGCTCTGTGTCTTACCTGACTGACATACCTAAACCTAACTTTTCCCCAGTCAGGGATTTTCTAGAGATTGGCTATCTTGGCTTATGGCCACTTTCCAAAGAGAGATTTCAAGATCAAATTGAGGAAAATCACAACAGTAAATTAAGGATTTACTATCCCTATATATAGTGGCTGCCCTCAGAAGCTCTTAAGCTATCCAAGAAGGAAGCTTATCCACCGGGCACTGTTGTATGCAATGCATTCAAAGATATGCCAATTGTTTTAGGCAATGGTTCCAGGCAACATATAAAAACAGAAACACACACATGTACACACACAGACACAACCTGCCCTTGCTGAGCTTTCAATTCAATGGAGAAAACTGACAATATTCAGGGTAAATAAGTGAATATATAGCGTGTTAAATAGTGATCTGTGCTAAAAGGGAAAATAAAGCCAAGAAACAGAACAGAAAGTGCTAGGTGTGGGTTATGGGCTGCAATTTTAACTGAAGCAGCAAGAAGTGCCTCACCCAGGAAAATGGCATTTATGTAATTATGAGAAAGAAGTGACATCTTTAATCACATGTCACTTTCTCATTGACAGGTTATGACAAGTGGCAAGTGCCTTAAGATGCTGCCAACAGTGTCAATCCACAGAAGAGGGCCTGGCGTGGGTGACGTGTGTCTTTTTCACAGTGCTAGGTCACATTTACTCATTTTCACCTGGAAGTAATCACAGTCTTTTCAGAACCTGTTCTCTGTGCCCATCCAGCGACCAGTATCACTGAGAGTTAATAGTGCATAAAGATCTTTGAAGACCATACTCATTTCCTGACCAAAGAGGATCTCTACCTGAAACATTTAAAAGCACACGATTAGGGTGATAATGTTGAAAACACAGGGTTAATCATTTACATCATCATGAGCTTGAGATTTTCAAACACATCTGCATATAAATATCTGCATATAACTTGCTGAGATCGGAAGCCCAGAAGGTTTTTGACCTCTGGTCTAACGTCGTCAATGTGTTCTGGTGAAATGAGCTCAGGGCGCACTGCCAAGGAGCCACAGAAAATAAGCACTCAGAAGCAAAGCACTAGTTCTCTCCAGTTTTTCTCTGGAAAAATTTGTGTGGCTCAGACATCCCACCTCGTATTAGATTCAACCCTGGAGGATAAAACACAAGACGTGGTAGATTTCAGCTCTCCCAGTTTCTTCAACAGAGCCCAGGTCCACAGTCTGGTTAGCTGTCTCACCTGGGCCTGCAGGAATTGTGAGGAAAAACCGGTTATAAGAAATTTCCCCATAGGGTTGGGTGGCCTGTGAAAGCTGGGGATTCTGTATAGCACGATTGTGGTTTCTGCTAGCTCTGAAGATTGCCAGAATGCTTGCAGGGATTAAAAACAGGAAATCCAATGATCCACATAAATGATATTTTCCTAATGGTAATATTCCGCACATTTAAAGGACACAAACCCTAGAATTGTGCAGGGAAATGGGACCCCTCCTGGTCTTCCTTTCATGTCAATAACTCCACTGTGTGAGTCCTATGTCATCTTTTTTACACCCACTCAACCTGTGACATGTCAATTTATACAACTTGTGTACTGGGAATGTTGCCTTTACTTGCTTGTCCCAAACTTGTAGGGTCATTCCATGTATGACCTGTCACTCCCACGGATTGCAAATTAGGGTAGTTTCAAAGATTTGGAGATAAATTTCAAGTTTGTTACAATAGCATATATCCCAGTTTCAGAATTCTGTGTTCTACTCTACAGATGGAGGGTTTTAGCAGACATTGTGCTGGGTACCACAGGGCATGGTTAAAGTGGAAAAGCTATGCACCCTGCCTGCTGGTAGTTTACAATCTAGCCTGCAATTCAATTCAAAATATCTAATTTTCTGACAGGAATATAAGCCATCAGAAAATTTCTGAAGTTCAATTTGTAAACACAATCAAGAGACTTTAAAAATATTCTTATTCTTTAAAGCAGCTAATCTACTGTCAAAAATCTGTTCTATAGAAATTATCAGACAGATAGCTAGCTAGACAGATAGATGGTAAACAAATACATTGAGATAGATATTCAATGTACCATTTTTCACATTATAGGAAAAATTGGGAAAAATAAAAATATACAATTACAAGGAATAATGAGTAAATTGTGGTACTTCAATAAAATAGATGACTATATAGCCATTAAAAAAAATTTTTTTTTAGCTAAGACCTCAAAAGCACAAGCAAGAAAAACAACAAAAACAAAAATAGACAAATTGGACTTAATCAAACTAAAAAGCTTCTGCATGGCAGAAGAAATAATCGTCACAGTGAACAGACACCTATAGAGTAAGAGAAAATATTTGCAAACTACACATCGGATGTGGGACTAGTATCCAGAATTTACAAGGAACTAAAATAACTCAAAATCAAAAACAAAAATAAATACCCCCATTAAAAAGTGGGCAAAGGACATGAATAGACATTTTTAAAAAGAAGACACAGAAATGGCCAGCAAGCATATGAAAAAATGCACAACATCACTAATCATTAGAGAAATGCAAATTAAAACCACAACGAGATATCATCTTACACCAGTCAAAATGGCTATTATTTAAAAGACAAGAAATAACAGATGTTGGCAAGGATGTGGAGAAAAGGGAACTCTTACACACTGTTGGTGGGAATGTAAATTAGTCCAACTTCTATGGAACACAGTATGGAGATTTCTCAAAGAACTAAAAGTAGAATTACCCTTCTATCCAGCAATCCCATTACTGACTATCTACCCGAAGGAAAAGAAATCATTATATTAACACCAAAAGATACCTGCACTCATACGTTTATCACAGCACTATTCACAATAGCAAAGATACAAAATCAACCTAAGTGTTCATCAAAGGATGACTGAATAAAGAAAAAGTGGTATATAGACAAAATGGTATACTATTCACCCACAAAAAAGAATGACATCATGTCTTTTGCAGCAACATGAATGGAACAGGAGGCCATTATCTCAAGTGAAACAGCTCAGACACAGAAAGACAAATACCACACATTCTCACTCATAAGTGGGAGCTAAACAATGTGGGCACATAGACATAGAATATGGAATGATGGACATTGGAGACTCAAAAACATGGGCGGTGGGAAGGGAGTCAATGATAAGAAATTACTTAGTGAGTACAATGTGCATTTGGGTGATTGATACCCTGCTACTTCACTACTATGCAATATATCCATGTAACACAATTACACTTGTACCATTTAAATTTATACAAATTTTTTAAAATGATGCTTTTTTTCAAGAATATACAACACCAAAAATTACTTGTTATAAATAATGTGATGTGAAAAACATCAGGATATAAAACTATATATATATAGTAAGATTTCAAATTTGTGTCCTTGACAAAAAAAAAAAAAGGAATGTGTGCATCTATGTGTATATGTGTGTGTGTGTGTTTGTATGTGTGTGTGTCTGTACTTGTATTGAGAAGATGACAGCAAATATCTTTGGGTGGTGCTATTAGTGATATTTATTTGATTCCTAAATGAAAATATTATTTTTTACCCAGTGTAAGCATCATATTATATCATATTGTGACATGTGATTTCACAGTAACATAAATCAGAGGTCCACAGGCCAAATTCAGCCAAATTTCTCTTTTTGTAAATAATGATTTATTGGAACACAGGTATGTTTATTCACTTACGTATTATCTATAGCTGTTTTTGCACAACAGTGGCATAGTTTAATAGTAGCCCCTCACAGTCTAAAATATTTGCTATATGGCCCTTTACAAAAACAGTTTGCTAATCTCTGATATAAATGTAGATCAATGATTTTCAACAGGGGTGATTTTGTCCCCATAGAAGCTATTTGGCAATATCTGGAAATATTTTGGGTTGTCACAACTGGGGGAGTTGATGGTGCCGCTGGGATCTAATGGAGAGAGATCAGGGTCGTTGCTAAACATCCCATAATCACAGGACAGCTCCCCACAACAAAGAATTGTCCAGTTCAAAATGTCAATAGTGCTGAGTCTAAGAAACTCTGATGTAGATTAACAGTTAAACCATTCTAATATTCGAGTCAGATTACTGCAGTTGAACAACCTAAGCCTTTCAAGATCGCTTCATGCAATGAACTTTTCATCTTTGTTGAAGATTATTCAACTTAGTTGTTTGCTCTCTCTGTGCCTTTTTTAAGGATATTTTAATCATGTCTGTTGCCACTATTTAAATGGAGTTCTTCTTTCTGACCTGAGAAAATCAAGTTATCTAGGAATAGGCAATTGCCAGAAATAAAACGTTACTATTGCAATACATATACTTTCTTCTATACACGTTGAAAAAATAGAGGAAAAAACTATTTAAAAGTTTAAAGATCCCTACGTTTTAGGCCCATCTTGTTCTGCAGGAAGCTGAAATATATATTTTTGAAAGAACAAAGCACAACTGAAGCAACCACTGTAACATTATTTCAAGTTACTTTTAAAAAGACAACTCAAAGATCTTAATTTATGATGGAAAGATTGGTTAATGTGGTTCTAGGACTATGTGTGCTAAACCTGTGAGAAAGTTATTATGAGTACTTCTGAAAGCCATTTATTTCTATTTCTAAGAAAGGACTCTTTCTTATTTAAGATAATATGCATGCAACTATCTCAGCCTCAGTCTCAATGAATTGCCCAATCTTTCAGGCAACTGAATGAATGCATATTTTGGAAATAACTAAAAAGAAAGTAAGCACCAGTTTATTCGCTCACACCCTCTACCCTGTGGATTAAGTAGATCCTGAGACACCAAGGTCTGAGGGCAGCCCCACAGCCACCAAGCTCCCACCTTTGTGCCCAAGATAAGCCCAAGCACAATATGTACAATTTTCTATTCTGCAAAATGGAGATCATGAAAACCAAGTTCACAAAGTGATGTGAGGAGAAATGAGTTAAAATATGTACAAATTGTTCAGTTCAGTGTGTGGTAAGTTGTAAGTAATATTAGTATTAACTGTATTTTATTGTTTTCCAACTTACTGCTCAAAACAATTCTATGAGGGTCGCTGTTTATTATTTGGCCTAAATTTAAAATGTGGATATTGAAATTAAGAGTTCACACAGCCAGTAAGGGAGGATTTCAACACACCACCATTTTACTCCACGAGGCGCGGAGGGCAAACACACTGATAGTTTTGGAATAGTTTCAGCGCCCTTCTAGGTGACAGTCCATGACACACTGCTAGAGAAGCTTCGGCTGCTTCCTCATCCTTGTGTGTGACAGCTCAGTCCCTTCCCTCAAGCCTCCTGCGCACCGGGCGCCCCTGTCAAGGACAAAATGGCGGCCTGGGCCCACGGTGATCCCAATCTAGCATGGCAGTTCTTATGTTCTTAAAGTCTTCCCTGAGCTGAAATTATTTCACTCTACATGTCTTTCCCTCATTTCAAAGGCTTCTAAGGCCCCTATTTTCAGGTTACAAAAACAGTCCTAAAAAACCAACTTCTGCCAAATCACAAGTAATTGAACAAATTATGTTTCCTAATCACCCATCTTTCCTTGCACCTTAGCCGCCAAACCCCTTCTCCTGACAGGCTCCGGAGGCCCCCAGCCTTCCAGCCTCTTCTCCGGTGTCATTCTAATTGGCACTAATCGCTTCACTAAAATCCAGGCATCAAAAAGGTCCCACCAATCAGTTTACCCTTTGACCCGGAGCTCTGGCTTCTCTGTCAAGTTCAGGCATTACTAATCCACCTAGTGGTTTCTTCGGATAGCTTATTTTCTCTGCATCTTTTCTTCTACTAAGAACTAAAATGACGACCAGCTGTGTTCATGAACGTGTTCCTTCCCCTGCTCTGACCCATAAACCCTGTGTGAGGCGTTGAGTGTGACTCCCCCGGCCTGTTGCAGGCCGTGCTTGCAGAGTGACTGCTCAGTGCAGGGGCTTCCTTGTGCGCCCTCCCCCACACCAGCCCTTTCTTCCTCACACCTGGAAGGTGAAAAGCCAGACTCTCTTGCTGAGCTTTCAACTTCATCACTTTTGTTTCTATCCCAGGGTGAAAGATCAGGCAGGTGACAAGAGTGAGGTCACAGCTGATGCTGTCAGAAAGTAGAAAACAAGGGCCTCAGAGGAGATGAGGCTTAAGAGGATTTTTGGTGCACTGCCCGCCCAAATTAATCCACCCAAAGTCACACCGTAAACAAAACATTCTCTTTCTTGGAGGAAAAAAAATGCATCAGACACCTGAAAGATACTGAAGACTCAACCATTCTCTCCTTTAGAGTCGTCACGCATGTCGGAGGGCGTCCTTGTCTTTTCCCTTTTGAACTCAGAGTGGATCCAATTCTTTGCCAGCAGCACTGAGGTCGTTTTATTTGTATGCTTTATCACTATAATCCCTGACATCCTCCTTAAAAAACATAGCATGGTAAAAAAGACTATTTTGTCCCCAGAATATTAACCCTTTGTGGTAAATGGTGTTTTGGCGTCTGACAGTAAAATCACTGCTGCAAAGGTACTGTCATTCCATGGACTGGGATGAGGAGGACAGGAAGCAGGGTCTGGGTTGGAGCCCAGATGGCAGCACCATGAATTTAGCCTACACAACTGTGGAAGCAGTCGTTCTGCTGGTCCTTAAATAGGGGAAGACGTTTGGTCAGATGAAACACGTAGAAGTGTGGAAAAAGCTGTTCAGAGATCATGAGGAACAACTTGGAATTGCTAGAGATCCTTCCTGCAAATTCCCCACCCCAGAATGAAGCAGTATCAGTAAGGTGGAAGATATTTAGCCTTTAGCTCAAAAAGGGCTGGATTCTCAACTTAACTTCACCCCTCACTTGGATAAATTACCAAACTGTTCTGAGATGGCTTATCTTTTCTGTCAAATGGGTATTAACATCCTCCAAACAGTGGCATTGAGGACTGTATGAGATTTTATTTCTCACAACAGCCTTAAAGACAAATTCTCTTATAATCATCCCTGTATTGCACATGTTATAATTGAATTATAAAGAAGGTGAAAAATGTAGCTAGCACGTCTTAGGTGCAGACCCTGGCAGATAGACCCCATCTCTTAATTCCTGCCGGCCCCTGGGGAAGAATCCGACAAAGGGATCAAAACAGCCAGAGCAGTGCCTGGGAATCAGTGTGTGTTTGTAGGGTGAGCTTCTCTCCTGTCATCTTATTTTCAGATGTCCCTTTTAACCCTTACTCTTATCAGGAGTCTTCCCTGCATAACCTTTTATAAAAAGCTTTATTCTGAAGTGGGGTTCAACTGATGCCTGCGAGTTTGGTATTATTTATGGACTCATTGTTTTAATAAATGGCAGTGGAGAGGCAGAGACATTTATTTAAAGAATTTGGTTAAAATTAATCTAATCAGAATTCTGATTAGATCCACCAAACATTTCTTGAGTACGAACAGAATTCTAGCCTTGACTGCTAAAGACAAGGAATTTATAGTCCAACAGGGGGTATGAGGTACATAAAGGATGCTACACACACACACACACACACACACACACACACACATACCTAGACACACACACACAGAACATAGACACACACACGTACACACACAGACACACAATGTAGACACAGACACATAGATGTACACACAGAAACATAGACACATATGCACAGTAACAAAGGATGGGGATTGATGGTAAGTGACATAAAGAAAGCAGAAAGAGCTTAGCGTGGAGGACAGAGAAGTGATAGAGGAGAGGATGAGGCAGGAAGACACACAGGGAGGTTTTTCACTATAAACCAGGTGAGAGATGACATAAAAGAAGTGATAATGGAGTAGGGTGGAGTGATTGGAGAAATAATTAGAACGTGAATGTCTGAGGAAAGGGAGAGAGAAACAGAGAGTGAGAGAGAGGACTAACAGATGCCCCCAGGTTCTGGTTTGCTTTCGGAGATAAGGACACCATTGGAGCCACAGTTTGGGGCACGGGGGATGGATACGGAGAGAAGATGATGGGTTCTGCTCTTGACATCTGATGTGTGACGTAGTCTGAGACCTCATGGTGTGAATGCAGCAGCAGTTAGATGTCTTAGTCTGGAGGTCAGAAGGTCAGTTTGGGCTGAAGATGGGGCTACGGGACCCATCAATGAACAGAGGAGGCCATCTGAAGCCCGATAAGCCCCATTCTTTGGCAGTCTCTAGGAATCTGCTGTCTGTTTTTGTGTACAGACTGGCTCCAAGGAATGGTTTATATGAGGGATTGTCAAACAAAGTGCTTTGCAAAATGAAAATGCCGTAGGAAAGCTGGTGGATCATCCCACTGATGACAGAGGTGGGCATATAACCCCCTGTGCTGGAGAGCCGCTGTGCCAAGTCTGCTTTTTTATGCTTCAATGTGAATCTCTGAGGCCTCCCCAGACAAAGCACATCATCCTCACCTCACATTCTACCAAAAGCTTTTAGCAAATTTTAAAGAAATTGCCAAGTTCAGCTGTGACAGCCTCATTGACTTTGACAAATAGATTATTACTTTATTTTCCTGGCAACTGTTCCTTTCCATAAAAGGCTTAGCTTCATAAAATAGTAAAGATGTGACATTAATAATATTGACACCTAGTATCTGTGCTTAACATGTTCTAGGGCTTGTGCTGCATACTTGATGTGAATCGTTTGATTTAATCCTCCCAAAAACCTAAAGAGTTTGGAGTATCAGCTATTTCCACCATAATGCTGTGTAACAAATCACTCCAAAACTTAGTGGCTTAAAACCACAACCATTTATTGTCCTAGATCTGTGGATCGGTGCTAAGCTGAGCTTATCTGGGTTGTTCCACTTCTCCCTGAAGGTCTGGAGTCAGCTAGGGATTTCTTTTGTACATATCCTCATACTGCAGTCTAGGCTGTAGGGGAAGTAGCAGTAGGTATCCAAGAAGAATGCTTCTCGTGGTGATGGCAGAAAGTAAGAGGTAAAGAGAAATCGTGATGCCTCTTAAGGTCTAGGCTTAGAACTGTCACCCTCTCTCTTCTACCCATGTGCCATTAGCCAGAGTGAGTAACAAGCCCATGCTTCTGCTCTCAAGGAAAGGGCAAAGAATTAGGGCCCATCATTCAATCACAATTGGGAAACTTTATCCTTCCCATTTTACAGATACAGAATTCTGTGCATAAAGGTCAAACTTAATGGTTCATCCTTTCATTTATTAATTCATTTATTTTTTCTTTCTTTTATTAAAAAAACTATAATGTTTCAGGTAATATTTCCAAACCTGCCAAACCAGAAATTCATGACATTTTCCCTGTCTTAAAGGATCTCCCAGTGTGTGTTGTGGGAGAGACAAACCTGCAGACACATCATTGCAGGATAGGACAGTGGTATCCACAGCAGAAGTCCCTACGAGATGCCAGAGGAGCACAGAAAGGGACGACTCACTCTGCCTGGAATAGGTGGGAAGACTCCATGAATGGAGGAGATGATGTCAGAACTGAGTTTTGAGGAAGAAGTAGTATTTTTGTAAAAGAAAGTTGATAAATAAATTGTAAGTAGAGGGCACAATGTGTCCCTAATAAGATATCTAAACAAATAAGAATCCATGAAATTATGTTACACAGAGGAACGACATTCTTGCTGCAGGGCGGAGTTTGAATGGGAGGGAAGGCCATGGAAGAGAGGGGGAGACATCCAGCAAAACCATGGTGAAGTGAGGTCTGAATGAAGACACTGACTTCAGCACGTAGGCATGCACAAGTGTGGGCAGGTACACGCGCGCACACAACACACACACACACGGCAATACTCTCAACTCTCAGCATAGACATTTTTGGAAGGAGAAGAAAAGAAGAGCATGGAAGCAATTTCAGGCACTTTCTCTAATTGCTCATCTGATGGCCCTGTGGGATAGGATTGCAACCAGGGTGTCACACACAGTGCAACTCACCCTGAGACCTGTGACCTTTGACGTTTCTCCTTATTGCTCAGGTGTGCTTTTCACTCTCCCGTGGGAGCCTCCCTCACCATTATCTTGGAATTCACGTTGGCCCTCTGTGGATGACTGCTTCAAAGTGACTGTGTCATATGGTCCAGATGACTTCGGAGGCCGAGTGTCACCTTGAAGCATCCCGGGGCTCAGCACTGGTGTGTCACAGATCTTAGGCTTCAGGAGCTACAGCCCTGGACGAGAGTGAAATTAACAATACCTAATTTCTTCACGTTTTCTGAGCGTGTTTTATGTGCCAAGTGTAGTGCGAAGCGCTTAATATACATTGTCCCAAACATTTCTCACAGCCTTAGACAATAGTGAGGAAAGAAAAATTCCTAAAAAACTACAAAAAGTTTCAAATGTCTGCTTTTTTTAAGGAATAGCGCCTGTTTATTAAGTACCCAATTGTGACTGATTCCAAAGCCTGAAAAAGTTTCATTAGACCAGACCCATTCCCAAAGGCACTCTTGTCTTGAGGCTGAGTGTTTTGCTAAGCAGGCAGGAGAGTTTAATAGAAAGTGGGGGCTTGCAGACAACCCGGCTTTGAAACCCGGCTCCATCACGTACTTCCCGTGAAACACTGGGCACATCCCCTAACTTCTCTGAGTCTTGGTTTCCTGATCTCTGAAGTAGAGATAATTAGGCCTACCTTTCAGAGTTATTGTGAGGACTAAATGAAGTGACATATGGAAAATGTTATCTGATTCTAACAGCACAGCTTGATTGGAGGATTTGTGTACATTGTGATTTACTCATGGAGTTCTCATTGGAAAATCTTAAAAAGGAGGGAGCACAGCAAGGACAGGGAAGGAGATGGACCTATGCAAGAACATGGGGTCAGGCAAAGTCTAGCCCACTATAGAATTAGGATTAGCCCACTTGAGATAAGGGGAGTGGGGCTTTCGTACCCTTGCCCCAACCAGTCAGTGTCCATCGTATGGAAGGGGAGAATGGAGCCTTGGCTTAACATCCATATGCCTCTGGAGAAGGTGGCTTCAGGCACTGGACAATCTCCTGGAGAAGGTTGCACATGTGAGCCATCAGCTGAAGCACTGACAGCACCTGGAGCACACCAATCAACCTGGTTATGAGGATCCCAGGGTATCTGTTAGGGCACCAGCAGCATCTGTTAGAGTCCACCCCTTGCACCATTCAGATCTATGTTATTCTCATATTAGGTTCATTTCATCATGCTGCAGTGACCGGAGGAATTTAGTGGGTCACCATGTCTGGTGGCCCCTTTCCCCACAGTGAATCAGAGAGGAGAAAGAGAATATAGCACAGCAGAATGGTGTGATATTGTGGTCATGAAGTTTGCATCTCTGGATTCAGACACCTAAACTCAGCCTTGATTTTCCCTCTTACCTGCTCTGTGACCTTGTATAACCTATTTAAACTGAGATTTTGCTTCCCCGTCTATGGAATGAGGACCGTAGGGAGTTGAATAGTGGCCCCCCAAAATGTGTGCCCTCTGGCACCTCAGAATGTGACCTTATTCAGAATAAGGATCTTTTAAGATGCAATTAAGATAAGGATCTCCAGATGAGATCATCCTGTATTAGAGTGGCCCTAAATTCCATTATGGCTATTCTTTAAGACACAGAAAAGGAGAAGTTACAGAGACACGAGGAGGGAAAGGCCATATGAAGACAAAGATTGGAGCGCAGCCATGAGCCAAGAACTGCCAAAGATTGTCAGGAAGCCTCCCTCTGAGCCTCCAGAAGGAACTGACAGTGCTGACGTACTGATTTTGGATTTCTGGCTTCCACACTGTGAAAAAATAAATTTCTTCTTGTTTTAAGCCACCCACTTTGTGGCAATTCATTAAGACATAATTAGGAAACTAATACAATAACCATGCAAGATTGTTATGTGGATTAAATTAGTTAACACAAGCAAAGTGCATAGGACAGAGGCACATAGTAGGAACTTTTGAAGTGTTTGTTCTTATTGTAATCATTAGAATTATATCAATGCAAATGCTCTCAGAGGCTGCTGAATATTATTTTTTGCCTACTGTGTAAGTCTGTTGTTGTACAAGCAGAGCGGAAGTATTGGTCTGAGAGCCCATACACAATTCCAATCAGGTTAAGAATGGCACACATAGCCTTGGACTTTTCAGGAATAGTTCCAGTCTTACTAAGTTTCACAGTAGATTTAGCATAGTGCTTTGCTCTTAGCAGCTGTTCACTAAAAGTGAAATCTAAAAATGGAATTCAAAATATCCTCTGTTTATTTTTTTATTTTTAGTTTTTGGTGAAACAGTATATGTTTATTTTTCAGTAGAGAAATGATATGATAAATATCACTGTTTGGAATGGTCAGTGTGTCAGCCACATGTGGAATGGATTGGAGTGGTATCGTCTGAGGGAGCTGTCCTGGGCCCAGGACTAAGTTGGCAAGGACGAGAAAAGCAAGGGAGGGACACAAAAGGCATTTTACAGAACTCATTGAAAGATTTGATAATTTATCAGAAATTTTGTTGAAGGAGAGAGAAGAGAGAAAGATGCTGGGCCCTGAGAAGAAGTTTTAAGCCACAGCTGAAACAAAGAGGTAAGGAAAGTGGAATATGTTGTGTTGTTTTGGGTTCCTTTTTGCCATTTTGAGTTGAGGTTACCTATAAGATGATCTACATGGAAAGTCCTTCAAACATTATTCACTTAAAAATATTAGTGAAATAGGCATGCTGTGTAGACAGCTATTGATGTATTGATAGTGGAGTAGATTCCAGCTTGGCCTTAGACATGTCTGAGTAAGACTCAACATATTTCCTTTAAAATTCCTTCAGTCACCTTCTGGGTTTTTTTTTTTAGCTTTATTTATATATTTTTAAATTTTATTTCAATATATTTAGGGGAATGTAAATTAGTCTAACGTCTATGGAAAACAGTATGGCAATTCCTCAAATAACTAAAACTAGACCTACCATTCAATCCGATGACCCCACTCCTGAATATGTACCCAAAGGAAAAGAAGTCATTATATCAAAAAGACACCTGCACTCATATGTTTATTACAGCACAATTCACAATTGCAAAGATATGGAATCAACCAAAGTGCCCATCAACCGATGAGTAGATAAAGAAAATGTGGTGTGTACATATATAATATCATGGAATACTACTCAGCCACAAAAAAGAATGGAATAGTGTCTTTCACAGCAACTTGGATGAAACCGGAGGCCGTTATCCTAAGTGAAGTATCCCAGGAACAGAAAAACAAATATTACATGTTCTCACTTATAAGTGGTAGCTAACAATGGGTATACGTGGTCATATAGAGTGGTATAATGGACATTGGAGACTCAGAGGGAGGGAAGGTGGAAGGGAGGTGAAGGATCAAAAATTATATGTCAGGTACAATGTACACTATTTGGGTGACAGGTACACTAAAAGCCTGACTTCACCATTATAAAATTCATCCAAATCCTCTGTTTAAATTCAACTCTTTGAACACAGATACAAGGTTCTTAAGGGTCTGGGATTCTCTGTGGATATTTTCTGCAATGGAATAGGTTTATATATCTTGCTTTACCCTTTTCAAGAATGAAAGTCTGCATTTAATGCATGGGCAATGCCAAGCAAAAATACACATTAGTAAGCCAACATTTCTATGGTTCCATATTCTACCCTTTGCATAATGGATTCTTCTAGAGACAAGGGCCAAAACTAGGAGAGATTTTTGAAAAAGTTTAAAGGAAGAAAAGGTTTCTCTAGGATACCATTCCTGACTATTTTATCTGCCAACCAGCAGTGGCCTTACCCTCTTTCCAAAGTGCTAGAGATTATTTAGGTAAACTCAGTTATTGGCAGTAATGAAGGTTTCAATTCAAAACCCTCTTTTGGGTAAAGTGATTCAGAGTGAGAAGTGTTATGTTTGATTTCTTCTCACTGTGAAATCCAGATTTTGCAGGGCTATAATGTTCCATTTTCAGGAAGGCTGGTAGGGCCAACATTTAAGTCTAGTTCAACCATGCTTAATGCCATATCCTGTCATTTCAATGCCCCCTCCCATTGCTGCCTTTACCCACCTTTCTTCCCTTAAACTTTGCCATTTAAGATAAATTGAAGGATCATTCTTATCCTAGGATTTAGAGTCTCTTAATTCTGTTTTTGGATATGTTCAGAGGCAATAGAGCACTTTTATTTTATTTTAATTTGTGTTTACCAAACCTATATCATGCACTCCATCGGGCAGTGGGCTCCTCTGGGCTCTTTCCAGAAAATTAAAAACATAAATTAAATATAAATGGCTAAAGCCACAGAACAAGCAAAGCCTTCTTAGTGTCCACAGAGAGGAGTTCTATTACTGCCACTTGCTTTGGAAAAGAGGGAAGTTACCTGTAATTCTTGTTCTCTTGAAGATGTATATTTTATAATATGCCCCCATTCACCACCCTGCCTTCCCCAAGGAGTTCTTGGCTGCTTGATTTTCTTGGCTGCAGAAGAACGGGCAGTCCGGGGTTAGCACATTCTTAGGACCCCTGGGGTAGATACATTGCAGTGCTAGCAAGAGTTTATACTCTGTTTGACTGTGTTTCTGGATTTTAATTTTGCCTCAAGTCATACGTTAAAGGAAGTTCTCTCTGATGAGAATAACTCTGCATTTAGAGAGAATACTTCCCCAAAGACATCACGCCTTTAATAACAAAAATTTCCCCCCTTTAAAATAATTACAATAAGACACGGAGAAAACTTGAACTTTTTTTTTAAGACCCCAGGTTTCCCCAAGCTTCTTTTCTATTGCCTTGAACCTGAACCATACAGACTAATATACATGAGGACACATTTCAGTTTCTCTCCCTTACCAAGACTAACGATACCTTGAAGCAACAGTGTGGATTCATTTCAACTCACCCAGCATCTTCTATTGACAGATAGTGGCTGCCTGTTCAGAAAGCCAGGTGCAGCCTCCTCAGGAAGAAGTGTGGTGGTTGATTAATGATGTCTGCCACAGTGGAGGACAAGCAAGTGGCAGAATATGTGCCTTAAGGACTGTGTTCTATTCATCTTTGTATCCCTGTGCCTAGCATGGTCCCTGGCACACAGTGGGTGCTCCATAAATACTTGTTGAGCTGAATTGAACTAAACTTTCCACCTAATTCTCTCTTTATAGACACTGCAGTGGCATTATGTGAGTTAGAACAGTGGTAGTAACGTCATCATCTATTGGTGGAAAGCAATAGTAGTCAGAAATTGTCCAAGGGTTGAGTTGTCATGGGGCCGGTATATCCAGTTGCCCTATAATATGTTCAATTTCTCTGACATGGACCCAATGTCTACTTTGAGCCTTTCATGATCATCAGCTTTTTGCTGTTGCCCTGTTATCTCCCCAAAGAACTAAATCACGTTCTCCATGTGCCTAGCTGCTGACTGATGTCCCAGTGGGATGCATCCCTTAGTAGCCCAACACGGATCTGCCTCACGACACTAACTACTGACAACCAGATATCGTCTACTTATATGATCTGTGCATTACCCTCACCACCCTACCTCTGAGCTTGGGACAGACTTTTGACCCTGTGCTTAAAACTATTTGCTGCTTTGCCTTATAGTAGCACCCAATTTCTGAGCCTGCTCAACACCACTTTGTTCTCCTACCTCCTCTGACCCTCGTTCCCCTGTACCATCATGCACCCCTGACTTATTTCATGTGTCCAATATCCCCATAATGACAAAATTTCCATGATATTTGATGCAGCAGTGAAGCAAATTGCATATTTGTGGGTGAATAGTCCTGGTTTTTTAAGTCTTTTCTCTTTTATTTAGTGTCTGTGTGACCCAAGGCAAGTTATTAACCTGCTCTGTTGCTTATTTTTAATTTTTTCTTTTTTCTTTAATTGAAAAATACGGATAACAATAGCACCTACTTCAAAGCATTGCTGAGAGAATTAGAAATAATGTATGTATTGTGTCTCATATCTAATAAAAAGTCAATAAATAATAGCAATTATTATTATCTCATCCCAGAATCTACATTGCATTAGAATTAAGAAAATAGATGTACCTGCAAAGACTATACAAAAGAACATAGGATCAGACTCCAGGTCTTAATAACAAAAACGCTGGAAATTCTTTGAGACCATATTTATAAAACAGCAACGACTCAGCAAAAGATAATCAAATTCTCCAGCAGAAAATCAGTTGTGGATTATTTACTAATGGAGGGAACAAAAGTAATTAAAGGAAGAATTGGAGAGTTTTACATACTGTTAATGGATATCATTATTTATCCTTTCCATTATCTTACTTGGTCCTCACCACAATGTCCCCATTTTACAAGTGAGGATATTGAACCTGGAAGGTGTTACTCAGCTTGCCCATGGCCAAGCTCCCCATAAACTATGGACCTCAACCCTATCCCCAGGTCTTCTGCCCAGCCCTCAGTCCACCTCTCCAGGTTGTCTTCTCACAGAGATATCTGAAGGGAAGATCTTAAACAGGATCATTACCAAGCAGGCTGGTAAAAGCCTGGAAGGACAAAGATTGTTGCTGTCACTCTGGAGAACTTCTCTAGTGCTGGGGACAGGAATCCAGGGATTTTCCTGCCATGAGCTCATTCTTCTCCGCACAGAGCTCCGACTTGCAGGCCTTTCTGAGAGGGCCCTGACAATTGAGGGAGCCTTGGTGTCATCACGTCATCAGGCTACAGCCAGACTCAGAGTGTCTGTCTGCCTCTGCAAAAACACACCTGAATAAGCACTAGGAGAACACCTCTCCCCACTCTGGTGTGAAGAGTTTGATGGCAATGAAAATAGCAAACTTGTCCGCCATGATGATGCAAACGTCAGCTGGACCTGTTAGAACAACACTGGCCTTTTTTAAAGGCACCAACAGCCTAACGCCTGTGTTTTTCAGCAGTTCCTCAGAAATGTGTTTGAAGAGAGGTGCTTCTGGAACGCAGGCCTTCTCAAGAAGGAGAGATTACTTGCCAGCTCTTTTCCACAAGCTGATTGCCCTGTCCTCCTTCTAGGAATGTCTACGCGTAGGGTGTGACCTTTGCCTTGCCCCTTGTGGTTTCCAATGAGCTCAAAGGATAGGGACACGTTGCTTGCCATATAACAAAAACCAGTTCAAACTAGCTTTACTTCATGGGGGATGGGATTAATAGAAAAATAACAGAAATATTAATATCTCATGGAAAATAAGAGCAGAGAATGCAGCTAGGCCTCATAAGCTACTGAGGTCAGTAAAAGGACAATTTTTACGATTGAGAACCCTGCTTTCTCCCTCTCCCTCAGCCTCAAGGTATTCTGCAGTGGTTGTTTTTTGGTTTTGTTTTATCTTTGTCTCTTTTTCCATTCACGTTTCTTTGAGTATGGTTTTCACATAACTGTAAAGCAAGTAACCCTACACATCCCACCAGGAAGACATTCAGCAGAGATTGGCTGGAGTCTTTGTAGCCCAACCAAGAGTTATGAGAGAAACAAACTGAGATTGACCCAAGTGTTATTTCCCTTGGACAAAGTGTCCTCATCTGTAGGGAAAGGGAGTCAAAGGGTACAAACATTTCTGCAGGAACCACTCCTGAGAATGTGAGGCAGACAGTTGTCAGAGCAGGATCACAAGCTGGTAGACATCCCAAAGATGTCTATATGGACCGTCACATAACTTCAAAGCAGAAAGTGGGTTCAGGAGCATATAAGCCACCAATAATGGCCCAAAAACTCACAGTGACCTCGCAAAGTAAGTGCCTCTTCCCCACAGGATGTGAATAGTAAGCCCTGGAGAGTTTCACTTACTCAGGATTACACCTTCTGGAGCAGAAGCCATCAGTAACAAACCCAATCTCTTTTCTCCCAGGAGCCCTCACAGAGAATCAGTTACCTGAATAAATTTACCACTGCCCAGGTTCTAGTGCTCAACCTGTAAGCCCAGAAATCTGATTTGCCAAGACACAGAGAGTGGATCCATCTCTTTGGGTACATATACACTCACACGCTCACAGGGATCGATGAAACACAAGATGCCTATCTGCTCGTCTACAAAGAGATGCTCTGCCATGATTCATGCCACAGTTCCCAAGCAGCCTAGATGCATATTGCCTTCATATGATAAGACTTACATGGGAAAAGAGGTTTCCAAGTACATGGGATCAGAATAAGGGTATTTCCTATAGAATTCAAATGTTTCAGCATATATGGCAGTAGTACCCTGATGTGATGGTCTATATAATCAGGACGGACCGGCTCCCAGTTCTTGGGGCCTGGGAATCCTCTATTCGGTGCAACTCTTGGAAGGGCATCACCAATGCTTGTCTCTATGACTCTTTCTCTTATTTTCTGCTCAGCAAGTCCCTTTCTGATTGGCATATCATTTCTTTGCATGGGTTAACCCCTTTAATCACTGCTTGCTACTACCTGGGAACTAATCTCTCTTATCAAAATGATTTTTCCTATCTCTCCTTTGATCCAGTCTGTTTTACAATTTAATGCTCCAAAGGAAATGCAGACCTTGGGGTGTGCTCCATTCTTGCCCCGTATCCCTACCACCCATACCCGGATCTGCATATTTAAAATGCAACTGAACATTAAAGCCATTACAGAAGATTTCCAAATGGGCAAATATTTGCCTCAATTATTCTATTTACAATTCCAAAAATATTTCTTCTGTTGAAGTCTGTGTACAAGAAGTGGCTCCAAAACCATTTTTAAGGGAGTTTTGACATCAATGAAACGTTATGCTGGCAGGCAGAGTGAAGTGCTTGATTAATAAAGAGTCTCAGTGTTTTCAAACACATATTCCAAGCAGCCTCATTTGAAGAAAACCACAAACGGAGAACGCTCACAGTCACAAGGGGGTTGTGTATTTCATTCCTGCTTACACAGTCCGCTTACTTTGGAGCATGGGTAGGAAAGAAACAAGGCCAGCAGAAATAAGGCTACATTCAGTGACCCTACCCTTCCACCCATTAGCCTGATGGGAGAACTTTTTTACCCCTTTTTGCTACTGTTTTCTTAGTTTTTAACCTTTTAATACTTAATAAATTTTCTAAAAGATCATCCTGAGAGGAGAGAGGGGGACACGTTAAAACCTCATTGTGCTAGCAATCGGGGATTTTGAGATTCCTAATTTCAGAATTTCCAGGCAGTGGTGTTGGCATGTTATACAGAAACGTAATTGAGCATGTTCATGTTAATTACTTTGAAGTGCTTTCCTCTTTTCCAGTGCTTTACAAAAATACAGCAACTTAAACTGGGTCATTATTTCGTATGTCTAAGATCCTACTCAGCTACTTAAGGGAACCATGGAAATATAGTCAGAAGAATTAATTAAACATAGTTCTAATATTTCCCCATAAAGGAAAAAGCTGATTAAAAAATAAAAACCTTAAATGAAAAAAATATATATTGACAATGTAATTACTAAAAGTGGGACTTACAACAATCATATTAATAAACAAAAAAATCACAAAATATAATCCCCATTTCATTCTACTATTTTGGGTGCCAGTAATGTGCTAGGCATCTCCAATTGTATTTACCAGTGCATTTCATTTAATACTCTCAACAAGCCCACAAAATATAGAATCATCATGCCTGTGAAGCACAGAGAGGTTAAATGACTTATCTGAAGTCACACAGTCAGCTAACAAGAGAGCAGATCTGTGGGCGTGAATCTTCTAAATCCTTTACCGGTGCCTCTTACAGTGCACCATGTATATCTGGAGCAAAAAATCATTTGGTAAATCTTTTTTATTTTCTTTTTGGAGGGATAAAGAGATAAATGGCCCACAAATCTGGCTGCCATTCTTGCTTTTGCCCTAAATCTTAATCTATTCCTGCTATATATTCATGGCTCCTCATTCAAGTCAAGCCCTCAACTAATTAATTCACAGAATTTCCCTAGTGTGTTAGTGCTTTATCTATTCCATCTACTCTCTCATCGTATACAAGTCATTTTGGGGGGGTCTGCTCTTCCACTCTTTATTCTTGTAGTTAGTCCTACCCCACTTCAACACAGGGCATGTGAACAAGGCCTGTCCGATCAGACTATACCCATCTCCTGGCCACAGCACTGGTTCAGGGATGGTAACATGACCAAAGCAGAGCCCAAGTCTCCACTGAGAGTTTTGTGCAGCAGTTTGGAAAGGAAAAGGTTGTACCTGAGATGACACAGATATGAAGGGCCAAGAAAGCCTGGGACTGCCAGAGCTGTCTTTGATACCATAAATCTCAGATTGATGCCAACACCATGGAAAACAGAGACCAGAGAGGAAGAGAAAATGAAGGTTTTGCCACAGATGGTCTTACCCCTTAAATAGCTTTAAGTCACATGAACTAATCCATTTCATTTTCTTTGAGTAATCTGGCAGATTTGTGATTTTTAAAAGCAAAAGAGTCTTGAACAATACACCACTTCTCTGCGTCCATCCCTCTAAACTCACAGAACCACAGGACACTGAAATATTCCTCCAGAATCCTCCTAACACCCAAGATTCTGATTCTCTACCACCTGCTACTCTGTCCGTCACATCCAGACTCAGTTCTACTTTCCTGGCTTCTGATCTCCTTGATTGCATTTAAGGTTGATATTCAGTCTACAATTTATTGACTTTATTCTTAGTGTTTCTTCTTGACTACTATTTTGACTCCATTTCCAGCTTTTCTGATTCCAAGCAATATATCAAGTCTAGTGCATCAGCCCCAAATACTGAAACCTCCAAACTTCACCCTGTCACCCTCCTCTACCTGCCTTTTCATCCCTGATCCTCACGAGTTCATTAAATCTCTACTAATTTGACCCTTTCCCCTAATTCTATACATTTTCAAATCTCTTCTCAAATGTTCTTTTTACTTAGTGTCTAAATAACTCTATGCTAACAGTTTTATACACCTTGATAAAATGTATGCTTTCCCTGAGAAAAATCTAAATTATCAAAACTTATACAAGACATTTTAAAAAGCTATACAAGAATAACCATGATGTAAAAACCTAACAAAGTGAGCCTATAATTAAAGAATAAAGAAATTAAACTATAGATACTGTCAGTTATGAATATGATGCCAATGTCCTCTGCAAAATTCTAGCAAATTTAGCCTACAGTATGGTAAAAGAATAATACTCCATTGTCGGGTATATATTTAACAATATTTCATGACTCTTGCAGAAAACAACTTTCAGTTAACTAGAAATAGAAGGGTACTTTTTAAATATATTTTAACCCAAATGCTAGAGACATTTCCTTTAAAATCAAACAGGAGACAAAATACCTTCATTATTATGTGCATTTGTTCTTAATGGTCTACATAAGAAGAGCTTAAGTGATTTTCACATGGTTACGCAGCAGGCCAGGGAAAGAGCTGGTGTTCTACAGAGACTCTGACTCCAAAGCTTGAGATTTCTATATTATTTTTAGCCCTCACAGGTGGATATCCTTGTTTGTCAGGAAGTCAGCATCCTTCCCCACTTCTAGCAAGTTTCCTTTGAGAAGCCACCTAGTACCTTTTGTATATAATCTTGGTGTCCTATCAATCAAGCTGTCCTGTGCTCTGGCCAGGGAGTAGAAATGCAACTAACCCTTCCCTTTCTCTCTTTTCTCTCTTTCTTTGGAATTTGAATCTTTAATGGAATGACTTCGTGGACTAAATGGTTTAATTTGATTCACCCTGAAGGGTGAGGTCTCAGTAGGCTGTGCTTTAATTCCTAGAGTTTTCTCACTTCTGTCCTTTCCAAAGCCTCATTTTAATGTGTCCTTTCAATCTATGAGCTAACTTATAATCTTTTTTAAAAAATTGTTTTTAAAAAGATATTTTGCTAAAGTGAGCCAGTGTATGTTGCTGTCACTTGCAAAGAACCCTAGCTGGTATATCTGTACTTCCCAATCAACTAAGCTAGAACTGTGAACTCATAGTCCTTTCCTCAACCCACACAAAACATAAATTGATATATTCTGTAAATTATTCTGTAAATTTTACTTATACATATCCTTGATCTTCATTTCTTTTCCTCTCTCCTCCCAGCTACTGCCCTAGTTTAAGTCATCATTACCTCCTGCCTGAACAATGACCTCCCAACCTGTTTCCTTGCCTGTAGTCTCTTCCTGTCTAATCTATTCCACCAACAACAGTCAGATTATTATCACACTGAATATCCTTGATGCTGTGACTACTCTGTCCCAAATTCACATTTCAAACAGAATGAACTCCACAATCCAAAAGACAACCTGACAATTCTGAGCCTATACATCTAACTTTAACCCTCTCCTTTGTCATGCTTGACATTGTGTTCTAGACAAATGAAATCATTTGCTGTTTTCTTCAAGACATTGTGTATTCCTGCCCTTGAACATAGCTAAGTGCCTTTTCCCTTTCCCTATATCTTGCAATCTTCATATAGCCAAATCTTACTTATATTTAGAGGACAGCCATAATATATATGCTAAAACCTACCCAGAGAGCTGATAATATCATCTGCTTCTTCTGTATCCATACACTTCATCTCTACCTATCTTGGTATGCTTAGCACTTTCCACCTCTATTTTATTTAAATATGAACATGTTTTTTCCTTTGGGTAAATACCCATAATATTGTGAAATAAAAATAAAAAATAAAAAATAATAAATACATAAATAGAAAACATAAATAAATAAATATGAACATATTTACCTCTCCCTAGACAAAAACAGGATATGTCCTGTTTTTCAGTACAACTGGAATCAGAAAAGTGAGTGATTAGACAGGAATGGAAGTTTATATAGCTAGGCCAAGATATTCCTTAAACTCAGCCCGTTAAACCTGGGAAGATAGATGGGGTGTGGTCACTGAGACTATTTCTGAGAAGGCCCTGTGTGTATGAAGACTTCTTTGAGCTTCTAACTCCATTAGTGAATTGTGTGGTCATAGCCTGGTGACCAATGTGGTCAGCTGAAAGTACACCCATGGCCACACACAAGTATGATGGACTGCCAAGGGTGAGTGACAGCAGCACCATTGTTGAAAGAAGCTGAATAAAAAATGTATGTCATTTTTGAGACTTATGCTTCTAACCCTTCTTTGTTTTCTTCATGGATGACATACCCCAAACTTCCAAATTGCCCTAATACCAAAGCTCATAGAGCAGAGAAGACTAGACCTAGGGAGGACTTAGTTTTTAGAGTCAGACAAACTCCAGTTTAACTCTTGGCCAACCACGTGTTAGTTACATGATTTACCAGTCTTTTCCTTTAACTGTAAAATGGGTATAAAAATAGTGACCAAGAAATGTCATTGTAAGAATCAAATGAGATTATATATATCTGATGTCTACCACAGTGTTCAGCAATTTTATATGCTCATGCTAATAATTGTCTTACCTTTATGTATATGTTTATCTCAACTTCTTTTTGCAAATATACTGTGAAAGAAAGTGAACTTTGAAAATCGTTATATCTTGTAGAAATTGGTTAAGTTGTATAGTAAGCTGAAAAAATGGTACCAAAGATATCAGACCCTAATTCCTGAAAACTTTAAGTGTTACCTTATATGGAAACATCATCTTTTCAGACATGATTAAGAATCTTGAAATGGGGAGATTATCCAGGATTAACTGAGTGGGCCCTAAATGTAATCACAAGTATCCTTGTAAGAGAGAAGCAGAGATATTTGACCCACACAGGAGAAGAAAAGGCAATATGATCATGGAAACAGATTGATTGAAGTGATGCGGTCACAAGCCAAGGAATGCAGGCAGCCACCAGAAGGTGAAAGAGACAAGGAACAGATTCTCCCCTACTGCTTCTGGAGGAAGGGTAGCTGTACTGACACTTTGATTTTGACCAGTGATACTTGTTTCATACTTCTAACCTCCAGAATTGTGAAAGAATAAATTTCTGTTGTTTTAAACAACCAAGTTTGTGGTAATTTGTTACAGCTGCCATAGGAAACTAATATAGATTTTGGTATCAGAAAATGGGATGATGCTGTAACAATACATAAAGATGTATAATTTGCTTTAGAATTAGAAATGGGTAAAGACTACATAAATTTTGAAATTCATTTTGAGGGAAAAATATCTAGATAGCCTCAAACACACTGTTGGTAGAAATATGAACACTAAAGGCACTGAGGACGAGGGCTCAGAAGGAAATGAGGAGCCTGTAATTGGAAACTAGAAAAAAAATCAGTCTTTGTTACATAGAGGCAGAATACTTAGCTGACTTGTGTCCTACAGCTGAGTGGAAAGCAAAACTTGTATACAAGGAACTGATGAACTTGGATATTTAGCTGAGGAGGTTACCAAGCAAAGTATTGAAGATGTAGCCTGGTTTCTTCTTGTAGCTTATAATGAAATTCAAGAAAAAGAGATAAATTGAGAGAAAAACTGTTAAGTACAAAGAAAACAGGACTTGATGATTTGGGAAATCCTCAACGTATCCGTATTTGGAAAGATGATACAATAGGAGATTCACTGTTAGGACAGTGTGCTCTGCAGGGAAGGCCAGCTTGCAGCAGTATAACGCACTGGAGATGAACACCGTAACGCAGCAGTAAAGCAACATAGAAGAAGCATTAATCCTGAAGGCAGTGTCAAAAGGTTTAAACCTTCCCCAATGAGAAGGGAAATGAAGTTAGAAGGATGCATGAGAATTGGTACATTTGTCAGTGGTAAGGACAGCAAAGTGAAGTATTTCACATCTGATGATCAGTTTTCTCTGTGCAACGGGATGGAGGAATTTTCTGCTGGGAGTGAGAAGGTAGGTGGTCAGGAAGATGACTCTGAAGTAAGGACAAGATTTGGATTAGCCTTTACTGGGATAATGGTGATGATGATGATGATGATGGCAATAAACACTAATAGCTGCAGCTAATATTTTTTATGTATTTACCATGCCCCAGACACAATACTGAGGATTTTTGCAGTCATCATCACATATAACTACCATATCAGCCCTAGGAAGTAGATCTCCTTACTATTTTTATTTTTTTATTATTTTATATTATAAATATATGTAACAAAACAATGATACATGCAGTGTATATTATATTAATAAATAATAAATGTATAATATATAGACATATGGTATATTATATATTATATAATTAATAGGTTATAAATAAAATGTTTATTTTTATTTTGTTGTTGTCTTTTACAGAAGAGAAAACAGGCTCAGAAAGTTTAGGTAAATTGACCAAGGGACACATAGCTACTAGATGGCAGATCATAGAATCAAATCATGGTCTGTCTACTCCAAAGCCTATTTTTTTAACTGTTAGATTACACTACACCATTATCTTAAAATTTTTTCTCAAAAGTCCTGTCAGAAGTCTGCATGCTTCTCTGTTAGTACTCCTTAGCATGTCAAATCAACAGCATTTGTTCATGTCCCCCTTTCTACACAAAAATTGTTCCCCAAAGTATCATGTGATCCTCCATTGCCAAATCCACAGGTGGCTCAACAGTCTGCACCTTACTTGATGTCGGATGCTGTGCACCACTCCTCTCAAAACACCTCTTTGCTCCAGTGCCTGCAATGACACCACACTCCTGGTCCCTATTTCTTTTAGTAGAACCAGGTGTATACTATTTTCAGGAGCCCAGTCTTAGGGTTGCAATGAAAGAAATATTGACCTGGAAAACTGTAGAACTGGTTCTTCATTCTCTCTAGATCACTGAGCCACTGACTGGCCTTGGGCACTTTCCTCATTCCCTCTGTACCTCAATTTACTCACATCCAAATAAAGGAGATAATCCACAGAGTCTGAATCCACTCCTGCAGTCTATAATTCCAAGTTCATAAAAAGGACATCGAGAGGGGGAAATCTTGGCTGTTTGCCTCAGGAAAAAATAATTAAGATATCACTTTGCAAAAGGAGTAAGTGAATTTCAACAGCATCGTGCCTGTCTCTGCCTAGAGTTGGCTGCCTCTCCAGGCCTGGGCTCCCTTTTGGACACTATAAATTATCTGAGGACATAGGCTAATTGACACAGTTGAGAGGAGAGGGACACAAATAGTCCCAGGCTTGGAGAGTGAGACCTCTGTGGGGAGGTTAATAGAACTGGAATGGCTCAAGCCTGAGGAAGGGTTGCTGAAGGGAGCCATCATTCTGCCGTCACATCCATAAAAAGATACTGTGAGAAGGGCAGGGATCAGTCTTCTTATTAATCAACAAGGGCAAAATGAGAATTAACAAGCTGTAAGCTGCAATGAGGAATATCGAAGCCAAATATCAGGGAAAATGTTAGACCACTGGGAGCAGTTAGGCAATGGAACAGACTGCCTAGAGAAGCCATGAAGTCACTCTAATTGGGGACATTCGAGGCAGAGAGCAGATATACGTCTGTCACAGGGGACGGGATTCCTGGGGGAAAATAAGGGGCTGGACTCTAATGAGCCTTCATGACCTAAGCATAACTTTAATAGCAGAGCATGATCTAAGGGTGTGAAGGCAGCGTGGGGTGAGACTAGGAGTTGAAGGGTGGAAATGGACAGAGTCAGACCATGGTTTTTGCAGTTTTCATGAACTGGGTTCAAACCTGACTTCTACTACCTACTAACTTGCTGTGGTTTCCTTATGAGATTTGCTTCTTTTGGCTAGAAAATGGGGAGCATCATGACCATACCCTAATAGTTGATATGAGGATAAAATAACCCATGTCTAGGAATCACTTAGCGTGGCATCTGGCACATGGGAAGTTCTAGGTGAATGCTGTTTATGATAAAAGCAGGCACTCTCCAAGACAGGAGGTGAGGCAGACAGACGCTGCAGGCTCCAGCTTGCGTTACGGGCAGGTTCTCCACCCTTATGGGTGGCAGAGGCTCAGTGTCCAGAACTGGTGATATTCCACTTCTGACCATGTCTCTCCTGCGGAGGTGTCAGGAGGAAGTCATTTTGGAATTTCACAGGGCCACATGTGGGAAAGGCAGAATGCTTCTCTGAACCCCCCATGTGTTGCAGAGCACCAGAGGCTAGATCTAAGAAAAGGAATCTGGTGACAGTCCAGAGCGTGGGGACCACTGCCTGTAGCAGATGCTCTCAGTGCCCACAGCACTCCCCTCTCAGCCACCCCCGAGGTCGCCACAGTGCGTGAGCTCACACTCACACTACAAGGTCTCACCTCTGAGCAAATCCTGCCACTCTCTGCCTTAGAAAAGGGCCTTTTCTGAGGCTGGGGGAGTCAATGAGGCCCATGCAAAAGAGCAGCCCAGAGGGAAGATTTGCTCATACCCTAAAGACAGCCCTCAACCAACACAGGGTAGGAGCCAGTGGATAAATGTCCCATGTTTCCTATACTTCAGGCAGAAATTCTGGGATGCATTGGCTCTTCAGAGGTCGCAGTAGAACCAAGCGCCCACTGCCTAGAGCAGCAACACCCCCCTACTGGCTTTTCCTCCTTCCTGTCTCAGCCTCCTCACACCCTGACTCCTGCCCCATGGGATCGCCTCCCAAATAAACCACCCACATTTAAGTCCCTAGATCAAGCTCTGCTTTTGTGGGAACAAAAACTAAGGCAGTATCTGAAAGGGACAAAAATTCAAGAAGTCAGAAACCATAGATGGGCTGCAACAGGGAAGTTTGTATATCAGGACATGCCATGATGTGTATTTTCCATGTGTTCTTAATCTGCAGTTTTGAACTCATGTTTCCATCTATTTTTTTTTTTAATTAAGCAATGCCCCCTTTCAAATGCCCCAACTCTTCACAGATGCGAAAGCAAAATTTAAAACTTAAGAATATCTGTCTTGCTCCTCTCCTCCTGCCCATCTCTCATAGCCCAGGTTATATCCTGGCCCTTTAATCAGTATTTTTCTAGTTCAGTCTACTGAAGCATCTTTCTTCAAAGAATTTACAGAACTTTTTGAACTCAGAATTAGTATTCATCAAATTACTGTCTGCTTCATGCATATATATGTCTCATCTCCCTAAGGACTAGGAATGGACATCATAGACACCCCCAGCAGATGATAACTTTCATTTTATTGGTTAGATTGTGTGTTATGGCAGCAAGGGAGGCAGGATATTGAGTTTTTCCTTCTTCTAGAGTGGAGACAAGCAAGCAAAAAGGGGTCAAGAATGAGCACTTAGTTAGCCAGTGGAAAAGTTCTTCCATAACTACATCAGTCCATTACAAAAAGATTTATTATAAAGTATTGGCTCCCATCATGATTGTGGAGGCTGAAAAGCTTCATTATCCTGCCACCTGCCAGCTGGAAACCCAGGAAAGCCAGTGGTGCAGCTCCAAACCCTGAGAGCTAGAAAGCCAATGGTATAGATTCCAGCCCAGGTCTGAAGGCCTGAGAGGCAGAAGCACTGAGAACAGAAGACTGATGTTCCAGCTCAATCGGTCAGGCAGAGATAATTCAGCCTTCCTCCACCTCATTATTCTATTCAGGCCCTCAACATATGACATGATTCCCACGCACACTTGAGAGGACCATCGGCTTTACTCAGTCTACCAATTCAAATGCTAAGATCTTCTGGAATAATCCCCATAGACACACCCAGAAATAATATTTAACCAGATATTTGGGCACCCCATGGCCCAGTCAAGTTGACACATAAAATTAGTCATCACAATAACTTACCTTATCTGATGAAAAATTTTACTAGCAGGTTTTTACAGAGATCCAGGGAGCTGTTGAGTTTTATTCAAGGAAGTTGTGACCCGTTAGAGATAGTTTAAAACTTTCATAAACATATAGGTGCAGAAATAATTGCCATGATAGGTTTCACAAATCATGCCGGTACTAGGGATGTAAAGGAATGCCATCATATCTGCCCCCACAGAACATACACAGATCATCACAGCACAGTGTGATGTGCAGGGCACATGTGGGAACACAGAATTGTGGTGGGACCTAACCCAATTCTCTTGATGACGTTCAGAGAAACCTTCCCGGAGGAGCTGAGCAGGGACATAACAGGTAAGTTTAGATTGCTGCGTTTTTGTTTATTTTTCTTAGCATGAAATGGAAACATTGGAGTTATAAGCAGAAGAGCAAGACAATGTGATTTACCTTTAAAAAGAGCATCCTGACAGTTCTGTGGAGAAAAGACTGTTGGAGAGTGGTAGCAGGGAGGTTGCTCACCACGATCCTGTAGGCGTTTGAGAGAGAGAGAAGAATGGCTTGCTCTGGGGTTGTAGCTTTGCAGATATGAAGGAGTGACCAAAATGAGAATAGGTTGTGGAGCTATTATATGCTATTGAATTGAATGTAAAATATAAGGAAAATTTTTAAAAGGGAATCTATTTTTCTTTTTGGCTGAGTGATTGGAAAGATATAGGTTTTATTTACTAGGCTGGAGAAGACAGCAGGATGTTTAGTTGGGGGTGGGTAGTTCTTTTCCTTGTGTCAAGTTTGGTCTACCCATTAGTTAATGACATGGGGATGTCAAGCAGACAGGCTGGTGTTCAGGGGAAAATCTTAAGCCCGTGGCAAAGCATGTCGCTTACTTTATGAAAACTTCCATGATGCTGCGATCCCTAAATCTGATTTTTAAGTGCTCCTCACTGGGCATTTTTAGAACCTCCCTTGCAGTTCTTATCAAACCCTTCCATGATTCTCTTTAGCAATCTTTCTGTAAACTTACAGAAAGATTACTGTAAACTTACCTGTCTGTAAATTTGTTGAGCTCAGTGATTGCATTTTATCTTTGCACTTCTATCACGAGTTCTAACATATGATAGAAGCATCACACGTATTTATCAGTGGCAACAGTGTTTTGTTTAAGAATAAATGAGAATTCCTGTCAAGTAGGAAAAGTATAAATGACTATGATTATCATCCTCATAATCTATATTTTTCAGGTGTTGTATGTGAAATGTTACAGACTCAAAGCACATCTTCTCATTTTAAATCACTTATTCTTGCCACTACATCATGCAGAATCATATCCATAATGAATATAGAATTGGCTGAATTGACCTGTTTCCATGGAGTCTGAAAAAAAATCTCATTTATTTAGTTGATGTTTTAGAAGTGTTAGATACAGCAATGAATGCCACTCTCTTGTCAAAGCCAGCTGCTTACAGATGTTATTAGGTAAGTTTTATTAATACTTGATTAGACTGGAGTATCGAAGAAAAATATGTTAGCACTGGAGAATATTGCTGATGATAGCCTTGATGTATTCCCATTTCAGTTATCATTTTTATTCCCTTAATGTTTTGGTATAAAAGAGACACTCCTTTGTATTAAGTTTTTGTTCATAATTTAAAAATGAAGCTGGAGTTTTGTCCACAAAATCTGATAGACATTTTCTCCACAACTTTTCTGAAATGGAAAATTAAACTCTCCATGTTGAAAACATTTTGCAGTATATTATTTAACTCAACAAACTTTATTAAACATGGGGTAATACAGTCAGGTAAAGATTTTCAATATATAAATGAGATGTTTACTTTGTTTTCCTTTCTTTCAATTCCTATGTTCTCACAGAGATTTATTAATTATGAATATGTTGTGATTATGACCAATAAATAGTGTTATTTGCTTGGGATTTTCAAAGTTGTAACTTTTCAGTCAGCATCAACCTGTCACATGTTCCAGTTACATTCATCTACAGTGATTAATTAACTTTGTAGAAAAGTTGACACCTCCACTGGGAATAATTCTTTGTTATTTTTTACCCTGCTTTTTTTTTTTTGTACTAAACTACTTATGTTTATATCTCCTGAGGCCATATAATTTAATACCTGGTGGTTCCAGATAGATTTAATTGGAGGAAAAGCATATATATTATTGCTAAGGTAAGAGGAAGGCTTAGGGAAAGCCAAATTGAGTTTAGAAAATAGCATGCCGTGGCATTTAGCAGCATCTACCATAATAGTCGGTATTGTTTCAGATTGTTTTTCCCCCAAAATAAAATGCAAGCGAACTCCATGAAAAAAAAAGTGCTTTTGTGTCCTGTACCAAGAAAAACAACTGCCACATAGCACATGCACAATAAGTACTTTTTCAGTGAATGACTGGACCATTTAGTTAAAAGCATCTTTACAGCTGGGATGCCTTGCTGCTCTCAAAAGTATTGTCAGTTAATCATTGTAGTGAGAGGACATCAATAGCCAATTAAATTTATAGCACTTTATAATGAGCAATGTAATTTGCCATTTTCAAAGTGCTTTCACTCAGTTGAGACTCACAGAAACCTCATGAAGCAAAGAGTATTAATATCTTAAATGTACAGAGGAGCAAACCAAGGCTCACATAAAATGAGGCACTTCAACTCAGCATATGTCTGAATCCAAATCCATGTTCTTTTGGCTGGACCACATGTGGAGGCTAGAGGACATCATGACATTAGCCTCCAGAAGGAGTCCATGATCTCCCATATAAAATTAATAAGCCCTATTGTATGTGGGTGTGTGCAGGGGGTAAGGGGGATCTACCACCTGAAAGATGTGAAGCCTTAGCAGAATGTTGACAAACTAACAAAGCGGTGGGGATGGGGCTAGGAGGAAGGGGGGTTCAGGCACAGAACTATAAACTGTACTCCCTCTTCCATCAGCCTCCATCCCCTCACCCTGCTCCGTTTCTCTTAGTAACTCTTCTCTTACCTAATGTTATGGCATATACATGTTCGTGTTTATTGACTACTTGCCCACTAGAATGTAAAACATCAGGGACTGTGTGCAACATATTCACCACTGCCTCCCCAACTCTTAGAAGATACCCTGGTACATACCTGGCATTTAATAAATATTTGTGGGATGAACGAATGCTGAAGGAGCTACATGTACATATCCGGGTGACACAGCAATGGTCCTTTTGGAAAACTGCAAAGTCATTCTGTCTTCCTGATAGGTTGACATGGTACTATTTGACTGCTTTTGCTCTATCTACATGGAGATTTGGTATAGTTCATCTTGATAGAACATGGAGAGGAAATCAGAATGGGAAGAGCTTTTAAGACTGGAAATGAATTGACCACATTTGGGATGGACAAATTTAGCATGTTAAAGTATTTCGATAAATCTTAAGAAAAATTCCAAGTCATTGAAAGAAGGAGAATATTGACATTACCAGGTAGAGCTACCTGATGATTTGGGGCATATAGATTCAAAGGGAGAAGAAGGGAAGAAGCCAGGAGACAGCTCAGAGGTCACTGCATCATCAGGCAAGAGATGGCAAATACCAGAAGCCCCAGGTTCGTGGAAGCCCTGACTCAGCCCACTGAAGCTCAGTGCTCTCCTTGCAGCCACTCCCTGAATTCCCTCCACATGGCTGGACACCGTCTGGTCTCCTGGTAGCACCAGGGCTCCTTTTTTACCTTTTTCCCAAGCATGGGAGGACCCAAAAATATATTACCATATTCTTTTTTGCACAGCTGAAACAGGTTGAGTTTACCTGAACATTGAAAAGGCATGAGATGGAAGGGAATAAATAAAAACAGCCAAGTGTAGATTTCTGATCTGATGGAAGCGAATTCACTCACCAAAGCTCTTTCGGATTTCATTTCCTTACCCTTTTGAATTCTTAGTCTTTTCCCGTCCCTTTCCTTTATCAATCTGCTTTGTCTAAAATGTTTATTTTTTTAATCAGACTTTAATTCCATAAAGTATAAATCAGGTGTTTTTTTTGTTTGTCTGTTTTGTTTGGAATCTGACACTACTTCAGTAGGGAAATAATTGTTGGCATCTAATTATTACCAGAAACAATAACTGAAAATGATCAAACCATCCATTCTATTACTAATAACATAATTTTTTACAGCACCTGTCATCTGACTGAGTGACCATGTAATTTTTTTGTCCAAACTAAGACACTTTTAAAAGGAAAAAGATGCACTACTCATAATTAGCTGAGACAACAAACGTAGACCTAGACTTCCCCAGGCAAACTGGACATAGGTCACCCTAGATATAGCTAAAAACTCAACACACAGGTGGTCAATTGTTTCTCTCTCAAGTGGTGTGCTTCTCAACTACTTTATTTGGGATACTTTACCAGGACAGTGCAGTATGTAAAGTCTAAGTGTTCTCTAGTAAGATTGGTTATACCAGCTTTAAATTTTTTAGGCCAAAATTATTAGTGCTCTGCTCTTTATAGCTTTCAAAGTTCCACTTTATGTCTTCCGAATGTCTTAAGAATTCCTATGAGGTACAAAGGGGCTGAGGCTTATATGTGCATTTTATAGATAAGGAAATTGGGGCTAGAAATATTATATCAAAAAGGCAATGTTGTAAAGTAAAAGGAATACTGACCCTAGAGTCCTAAGTCCAGTGTATTTGAGCACTGGCTCATCACTTTTTGTTTATAGCATGCTATCCAAAGTGTGGGACACATATGTTTTAACCCATATGCAATGAGAGTAGACTTATATAAACTTTTATAGAAATTGAACAGAATTATTTTCTGGCTATTGAATCTATGTTTTATTTTGTAAGCCTTTCTTGTCTAATAATTCATGTTCATTATATTTTACAAAAGCATCAGTTCATAAAAAATCAAAAATTAAAAAAATCCTAGCACAGATAATTTTTTAAAGTACTAGGCTACAGATATCAGGCAATTACTTAACCACTCTGGGTTTTAGCTTCCTCACATTTAAAAACTGAAAACAATAAGTCATTCTACTTCATATGGCTCAAGAAACAATAAAAGACAATAAAGTAACATTTGTATAGGGCCTTAAAGTAGTGATTTTTATAATATACTTAGTAGTAGCCCCAAATAACTTATAGAACTTCAGCTAAGAGAGGATAGGGTTTGGTAAGCAATTTCAGACCATCCTCCAGCTGTACCCCTCATTGTCTGTTCAAACTGAGAAGGTTTGCTTTTATCTCTTTTAAATATGTTTCTGCTTTAAGGTTGTCATTAAAAAAATGTGCCCATTAAAAAAAAATTCTAACTTTTCTCTAGAGTTTACAAAATGCTCTCACTTAATCCTCACTTAGCCATCATCTGTCAGGCTATGACAGATGAAAGAAAATACGGCAACCTTGCCTGGTGCTCAGGATCTAGCTGGTAAGTGACAGCCTAACACAAGCCGAGGCTGTAGGGTTCTACATCCAGGTCTCTTCCCGCCAGCCTGGCAAGTATAAGAAGCCTACAGTTTCTCGTATGTTCTCCCTGTCATTCTACTTCTATTTCTTTTCCTTGAAAAGCTTTCAGTCATGAAAAGAATCTTCAAGAAAAGAGTTCAGAGATCACCAAAAGTATGTATTATACTCAAGAAAAATCAAAGTTATACTTCCTAAATAACAAGCTCCAGAAACATCTCCTACTGAGGCTTAACTATGTGTGTGTGTGTGTGTGTGTGTGAGAGAGAGAGAGAGAGAGAGAGAGAGAGAGAGATGGGGTGAATTATGCTTCCCTCCAAAATTTATATATTGAAGTCCTAACCCCCAGTCCCTCAGAATATGACCATATTTGGAGACAGGGTTTTTAAAGAGATATTTCAATTAAAATGAAGTCATTAGGGTGAGGCCTAAACCAATATGACTGGTATCCTTGTATAAAAAGGAAATTTGGAAACAGAGATGTGCAGAAGAAAACTATGTGAAGACACAGGGAGAAGATGGCCCTCTACAAGCCAAGGAGAAAGGCCTGAAACAGATCCTTCCCTCTCAAGCTTCAGAAGGAACTGACCCTGTGTCCTTGATCTTGGACTTGTAGCCTCTAGAACCGTGAGAAAATAAATTCCTGTTGTTTAAGCTACCCGCTCTGTGATACCTTGTTATGACAGCCCTATCAAAATAATATAGTGAGTGTATGATATTTAAAGCAGTATATGGAATCATATAAGTCACTTTTTATGTGCTAGGTAATGAAAACACATAATAACATTGTTTGTCCCATAAATTCAGGAAATATTTTGTTGGCATTCCAAGTGAATCACAATTTTGAGCTTCTTTCTTTTTTTTTCTTTCCTTCTACATTTCTACATTCAAATTCTACATTTTCATAGGAGGGCTGAAACTTCATACTTAGAAAAGCCCATAAATAAGTATTTGGTTAACAGGAACTGAACCCTTCTTTGAGGCTTGCAAACCGAATCTCTATGGTGAAAGTGTATCTACTGCCTGTGAGAGCATCAGGAAGGCATTTGTCCTCTCTGGATATTAATTTTTTATCTACAAAAGAGAGAATTGAAGAGCATGATCTCCAAGGCAATGTCCTATGATACAAAGAGCACCAGACTAGGAGCAAAAAAAATCTACATCCAAATCCTGACTCTGTCAATGTTTAGCTATGAGATGTCAGGTCCCTTCACTTCTCTGAGATCTTATTTACTCTTTTGTAAAAATGTGAATAATAATATTGAAATCACAGTGTGGCTATGAGAATGTGGTGAAATAATGAGTGTAAAAATACCTGGCACATTGAAAAATCCAAATAAAAGTTGGCTTCATTTTCATTTCAGCTCCAAAATGCTACATCTGTAAGCACTTTGATTGGATCAGAGAATATCTCAAAACATATTTTGAACTAACTTCTAAAGGGCAGGCAAGATTGCTCAAAGAGTGTTTTTGTTCTTCCCACTTGCTCAAATGCAGACATGTAGAAACAAATCACTTCAGTCATCTTGCATTTTTATTTCTTACCAAGATATTTTAAAAGGCAAGAATGATGTCTTTTGGACATCACCATAACATGCCAGAACATGATATCATTTGGTGTTGAAATCACTCATCATCTCCTCTAATATTACTCCTACTGGCTGGGATGTCTTGGACATGTCAGAAGTGATTTTGCTTAATCCAACTTATTAGTAATGAGTTTCTCCTAATTCTTGGCCAATAATAATCCACCCTTAAGAAGTTTAAAATGCTGCTTTGGTTGATTACAATATAAACTCAAAAATGATCTTCAAATTTTTGGCTACTAGATGTAAAGGCTGTTATCTTCAATATTAGATGAGCCAGGTGTAAGTTGTTGCAGATTCTCACTGAACTGATAAGATCTAAGTGGATTCTTAATATTCACAGGCAAGCTTTTGGGACTGTCTGGTAGAGTTTAAAGAGTGTTTCTGCAGAGATCACAGTTCTCTGGAGCAGACTGATCACTGGAGCAGAGAGATGGAGGTGGAGTTAAGTGAGCAATCCAGGAAGAGTGAGAAGTGATTGATTAATCCATCTGTTCATTCAACAGATACTTATTAAGTATCTATTTTAATAGATGCCCATCACCATGTTCTTCAGAGGGGGAAAAAGTAACTAAGCTCTTCTCCCTTGGACAAATTCAATAAACATGTTGATGGTCAGTATGTAATCTGCCAGAAATAAAGATGAATATAACAGGAGTTCTGTCCTTCAAAAATGTATACAGGAGACATAAAAAAGTCACTTATCATACACACATGGCTCAATAGAAAAATAAATGTCAAACATTACTTTATTAATAGTGACATCAGCAACTGATAATTCATTACAGAGCCCTGAAGTTTCTTTAGGATCCTGAAGCTGAAAGGCTAAAGCCAGACTTCTGATCAACTGGCCCCCATCATATCTAAACCTTGGGATTTTGTCACTTTGGCCTTTGTCAAGGGGAGAAGAATTTGTGGAAGCTCCAGAGTCCATTTACTCCATTTTAGGGAAGCAGAGAGAAAAAGAGTGAGTCAGACAGAGTAGCAAAGAAGTTGAGAGGTATCAGAGGAAGTCTAAAAGAATTTTGCTAATTTGACCAATCAGATTAAGAATTTCTCCTCCCTTATCCGAAAATTGGAGGACACCAGTGATAGGAAAAGAAGCTGAGGCTTTTCCTTACCTCAGGAAAAAGAGGGACAGGGAAAGAAAACAAGGAAATGAGTCAGAAAGCTATTACAATTGTGTAGTTTAAGGGTCTCCAAAAGATGCTGGCACTGTTACCGAAAGTTCAGCACTCGTCCCTGAGGCCGCATCAGAGGAACGAGGACAAGTGGTTTGAGGAGAAGGAAAGGGGAGTTTACTAATTTGCCAGCAAACACATGAGGCTGGCAGACTCCCATCTCAAAGTACCAGCATCCCGCTTCTGAGCAGAAGAGCAGAGCTTTTAGAGGTTCTGATCAATCCTGTCTCTGGCTAAGACAATCTCATGACCTCCACTGGGATAAACCCCATTTTCAGCTAAAATGATCTTGTGAACTCCTCCCAGACAATTCCCTGGAGCCATCTCCTGTGGCACAAAGAACAAAAGACATTCCCCCTGCCCCCACCAACGATTGGCCTGAGACAGCGATGCAGGTCCTAGTTCTCCAAAAGGAGTGGGGGATCTTTTTAAAAGACACAAAGCATTTTTGCCATTTTTTCCAAGCCATTTCTTCTGTTACAGCACTTTAAATGATGGAAGTACATCTGAGAGAGATAGTCTGAGGAAAAAACCATAAGCATGGGTAACAACAGAGGAGCCTCAAAAAGATGCCACATTTTTGAAGCCTTGTCAACTGAGGCAATGATTATTAACCCACTCAACAAACATTTTTAAGCATCTATTATATACATTTACTACACTTGCCTGTTGATTCATAGATATGGACACAATCCCTGACTTCAAAACACATGCATTTCCAGGCCACGCTATATCTATAAACACACAACTAGAATACAACATGCTAATTGAAATAATGCATGGGCATGCCAAGAATCAGTCAAATTCAGAAGAAACACCTTGCTTTACCACCGGGTGTGAAGGAAGGCTTCACTATAAAAGAACACGTGAGTTGACTTGTTGAAAAAAATGACTAAGTGGAGGGAGAGACATTGACTTGGGCGAAACACAGGAAGGACGGAAGAACACATTGTGTCCTGAGAACCATTTATATTTGTGTCTATTGAGCTCCCACCATGGGTGGAATGCAAGAGTGGATAAAAAGTGAAAGTCTTTGCTCTCATGAAGATTCCACTGTGGTTGTGTAGGAGAGCCAGCATTAACAATAAACAAGTAAACGAATAAACGATAAAGATATTTTTAGAAACCAACTCATGCAATGTAGAAAATAAAATGAGCTAATGGGATGGTTCCAGGAGACCTATTTTATTTGGTGGGAGGAAAGGGTCATCATGGAAAGTATCTTTTGGCCATGACAGTTGAACTCAAATGTTAAGAAGAATTTAGCCACGTGAAGACAAGGGGGATGAGCACTCCAGAGAAAGGGATCAGCAAGCACAAATTTTCAGAGACCACAAAAAACTTAGAACACTTAAGAAATAGGTTGAAGGCCCACATAGCTGGAGCTTGTGCATAGGGGGCAGGGAGGAAGGAGAGATGATCAGAGAGATGGGAAGTGGCCAGATCAAGTAAATCCTGCAAATGTTCAACATAGTGGTGGCAGAGAGTGGAGAAGTTAGAGTAGTTGTCAGAAAAGCAGATCATAAGGGGCCAAACATGCCCCACCATGGAATTAGGACTTTCATCTGTGTGACAATTAATTTCATGTGTCAACCAGGATGCCTGGATATCTGGTTAAACATTATCTCTGATTATGTCAGGGAGGGTGTTTCTGGAAGAGATTAGGATTTTAATTGGTGAACCGAGTGAAGCAGATGTGCCTTCCCACAGTTGAGTGGGCATTATCAGATTCTTTGAGGACATAAATAGAACAAAAAGATCGAGGAAGGTTGTATTTGTCCTCCCTTTGTCTGACAGCTTGAGCTAGGGCATTGATCTTCCCCTGCCCCCAACACTCCTGAGCCTCCAGACTCAGACTGGAATCTTCCTTGGCTCTTTTCTCTCAGGCCTTTGAATGGCACTCCTGGTATTCCTGGGTCTCCAGTTTGCAAATGGGAGATTGGAGGACTTCTCAGCCTCCATATTAGTGTGAGCTAATACCTTACAATAAATCTAGATAGAAAGATAGATTTCTTATCTGTCTTTCCTATTGGTTCTGTTTCTCTAAAAAATCCTGACGAATACCACCTGGAAAATGGCAAGACCATTCCTCTCACTGTAATTGGAAACTGGTGACAAGGAGCAAGATTGTGACAAGGCTCCAACTTCAGTTTTGTGAAGAAGTTGAGTGAATAACACTATGACCCAGGTACTATCCAGCCTCTCAATATCTTAAAAACGGTCTATAAGGGGCGTTCATAACAGAAAATATTTGGGATTAAATTTGAATAAATTGTCTGTGTGAGCCTGGAATCTAAAGCCAACAGTCATCCATAAAGAGGCAAATACAAACACACAAGTTGGTTTTTTATTTTTTCTTTCACAAGCCCCCTGGATACAGAATGTCCTCTGTGAACTAGCCAGGAGTAAGAAATCCAGCTTTACAGTGCATGTAATCTGGAGAGCAAGGAAAGAAACATTTAAGCTGTTATTCAAACAAGTTTCATTCCAATTACTACTTTCCTCTATGTCAAAATCAATTATTCTCACTGTTGACATGGCCATTGCTTGCTGAGGTGATTGGAAGATTTGCCTCCATATTTTTCGCATGGTGTTTTCTTTTTTGGCTGCTTTTGGTTGTGGGTTGTTCTATAGTGTTGTTGTTGATTTTCCCACTGCAGCCAGCGCCACAGAGTTGCTTTTACGTGGCCATAAAATAAAATGAATGTACACAGGAAAAGGAGCTTTGCTCCAAGTCAAGTGCTGGACAACTTAGCTTAACATGTGCTCAGTTTCATAAGCAGAGACCTGTTTGAGGGACCTGTTTCCTATCATCGCTTAAAGACACAGTGACCATTTGGTTTGTGACACCCCCCAGCCACACCCAAACCAGGCCCCAGCCAGACAAGGACTGACAAGCCAGCTCACTTTTGCCTTGTGACACTGGGAAAAATGCTGGTCCCTAGGTGATTTTGATGGGCTAATTGCAGCAGTGCACTGACTTAATCACACCACACCACAGTTGGGCGCCTGTCAGCACCTCCATTATGCTATCAGCTGGGGCTGTTGAGTCTTCATGAAATAGAAGAGAGGAAGTGACAGGGAGAGCTTAAGTATTTCCTAATATGTGGATATTAGGGTGAATTTGATGAATGTTCATGCCATCAGGTCAGATTCCTTCTTGCTCTGTCATCTTTAGTTACCTTGTGTTACTCTTTGCTCTGTCTTCTCAAAGTCAGGCATGATGGCCAGCATGATTAAAATTTTTAAAATTTATTCAGCTGCACTTTAGAAACATTTCTTAAATTATAAATTATTTCCTATCAATGCTTTAATAGACTCCAAGAAATAAAAGTTAAAATCCAGTGGGGCGGTGGTGGAGGAGACACAGGAAGAGGCAAGGGCACCCATATATTGTCTTTATGTTACAATTAAATTGAATTTATTCCTATCCTCTCCTTACTTCCTACTTTTTACTATATTCAAGAATTTTCTCATAGTGTTCTTACATACTTGAATCCCTTTTTCCTACCAGTCTAACAATTCACATGTTCGGATTTTACCCTTTAAAAACACCACCATTTCCTCAAAGTTAAATCTCCCCACTATTAGCATTTCTCTTTTCTATGTTCCAATAACAATCATTCATTTCCATTTTTCAAAACAGACAAGACCAGGCATCCTACTATGTTCCTTTCATGATTTATCTCCAGCACATAGTAGGTGCTCAATAAGTGCCTCTTTAAATAAAAGTTGAATGGCAAACTTTTGAAATGCAGCCCAACACATCTCATATCAACAGACCGTGAAGGACTGTGTGTGTCCCAATTATTGGGTAGATACACAAGTTTTGTGCCAGTTCAATTCAACCCATCAAATATTTATGAGTTATGCAGTTGAGGAAGAAAATGTCAAAGATGATTCTAAATGTCTGCATGACCGGAATGATAATATTGTGGTTCACTTACTCATAAATTCACTAGTGTTGATTGGATGGCTTCCTTATGTACCATGTGACTTTGCCACAGAACACACAAGAAAGATTGTATAATAGATACCATATCAGAAACTTCTTCCCTGACTTTTTGCTAAGAGAAAGTATAAATCTTTTTCCAAAGTGGAAAGGAGAAATAAAGTAGTTCTAACTGGGAAATTGGGGTAAATGCCACCTAGAACATGTGAGAAATAGCTTCAAAGGGACTTCACCAGGCAGAGTAGAGAAGGAATGGTATTCTTGATGGAGGGTTAGAAAGATGAAGGGATGGTTGTGCCTCTGCCTTTCTGTTGTTATTACTTTTCAGTACCAATGTTACTCCTCACAAACTCATCAATTTCCTGTGTTTATTTAAGGTTCCAGAGACTTCGGAAGTCAGAGACGGTGCTTCTGGCTGTACATTTACATCCTTCACGGTAGACACAGATGTCTCAAATGTGTGGCTATGATGCACGCCAAGCCCCACCGCCTGCCTGGGAAAGAGTTAATCACAGCACGCACAGGTGTTCAGTAGCCAAGTCCCTTTGTGTTACATTAATGCCTTCTTCACTTCCTCACTACAGCAAGCACTGCAGCGACCAGTCTGAAGCCTATAAATTCCTACAAGCCTTTCTAGTAAATCATAAGATACTTGGGTACAACACTAAAGGGTGGTTTGGAATCAGATTACCAGACTATGTGTACTACGTCCAGCTTTCCAAACTACTCAAATATTAAACACACAAAATTCATTTTCTTCTTGTTTCTGTAAGGGGATGCCTCTTCAGCCTTACTAGTTTCTGAGCCTCTGGGTATTGATTCCCAGGACAACTGTAATTCTAATCTCTTGCACCACTTCTTTGCACCTTACTTTCAGACACTCAGACTGAGGATTTACTCCATAATTCTGCCCATTGTTTGTTAGGCTGGCGTAACAAATTAATTAATTAACATACTTATTCAACAAATATTTATTGAGTGACTGCTGTGTGCCGGCTCTGCACAGAGGCAGGGATACAAAGATGAACAAAGCAGACATCCTCCATGGTATCTCAGAGCTTACAGTCCAGTGCCCTCCTACACTTTCTTGAGTAAGATTCTCTTGAATATCTTTTGTATTAATCTTGGTTTAAGTGGTTTCTCACAGTTCTACAGGCTGGGAAGTCCAAAATCAAGGTGCCTGCAGATTTAGTGTCTGGTGAGGGCCCTCTTCCTTTTGTGCAGGTGGTTGCCTTCTTGTTGTAACCTCACATGGCTGAGGGAGAGATTATCTCTCTTGTGTTTCTTTTTATAAGGGCACTGATCCCATTATCTCCCAAAGTTCCCATCTCCAAATACCATCACATTGGGGATTAGGGATTTAACATATAAATTTGAGAGGGACATAAGCATCTAATCCATAGAATTCTGCCCTAGGCCCTCCTCTCCTTCCCAAAATTTATGTTCTTCTTGCATGCAAAATACATTCATTCCATCCCAATAGCCCCCAAAGTATTAACTCATTTCAGCATCAATTCTGAAGTCTAAAGTCTAAAGTCAAATCTAAATATCATCTAAAACAGATAAGGGTAAAATTTGAGGCATGATTTACCCTGAAACAAAATTCCTCTCTATTTGTGAACCTGTGAAACCAAACAAATTATATGCTCCCAAGATACAATGGCAGGACAAGCATAGGATAGACATTCCCATTTCAAAAAAAAAAAAAGATAAAGAGGAAAAAATGGAAAGGTGATGGGTTCTCAGCGAGACCAAAACCAAGCAAGGCAAGCTTCATATATTAAGGTTCAAGAATAATCCTCCTTGGCTCTGTTCTCTGCCTTCTGGACCCACTGGGGTGGCAGTTCTACCTTCTAGACCCACTAGGGCAGAGATTCTGCCTCTGCATCTCTGCCAGGTGCGGAGTCTGTTCCCCAGGACCCTGCCCAGGAAGGGAGGTCCCACAGCCATGACTCTGGGTGGCCCCACCCCAAGGGTTTGGGTGGAGGCTATCTGGCTCCTTGAAACAAAAGCAATGATTTCCCCTTTTGAAACCAAGGAGGCAATCCTAACTCTTAATCACATCTGGGGATCATTCTTCCCTTGTCTTGAAAAATAGTGCACATTCACAACCAAAGAGTTATATAGTCCCTTTCTATAAAATCTAAGAAGTCTGATAATCTTCCTCCATTCTGTCCCATCTTAGTCCTGTTTCATTTAAACTGGCAGTGTCCCTGCTTGGGTGGCCGACTGGAGCTTTGGCACACCCACACTACTCTCTTTATTGAACGATTGCTTGACCACATCCTTAGTGCTGTCTTCCAAACGCACTTTCTCATTTTTTTGTAATATAGACAGGCTGAGAATTTTATAAATCTTTAAGCTTTGGTCCTTTTTTATTGAACAATTCTGCCTTCAATTTATTTCTCTCTTTTCCCATTTTCTATGAGCAGTCAGGAGGAATCAAGCAGCAACTTCAACACTTCACTTAGAAATATCCTTAGTTATATATCCAATTTCATTGCTTGCAAGTTCTACCTTCCACAAAACACTAGAGCTTGAACACAATTCAGCCAAGTTCTTTGCCAATTTGTAACAATGATCACCTTTTCTCCATTGCCTAATAACATGTGCCTCATTTCCATGTGAGCCTTCATCAGAATGCCTTTTTCTATCCATGTTTCTATCAACATTCTGTGCATGATTATTTGTGTGTTCTCTAAGAAGACAGAAACTTTCTCTACAGCTCTCCTCTTTCTTTTTGGAGCCCTCACCCAAATTGCCTTTAAAAGTCTCTTCATGGCAATATCAGCTTTTTCTAGCATGCAACTCAAAATTCTAATAGCCTCTACCCCTTACCCAATTTCTAAGCTACTTCCGCATTTTAAATGTTTGTTACAGTAGCACATCTACACTCAGTATCACTTACTGTCTTAGTATGCTTATGCTTCTATAACAAATAGCATAAGCTGGGTGACCTGAGCAACAGATATTTATTTCTCACAGTTATGGAGATGGGGAAGTCCGAGATCAAGGTGCCAGCAGATTCAGTGTCTGGTGAAGACTCTCTTCCTGGTTTGCAGGCAGTTGTCTTCTTGCTGCATCATCACATGACTGAGAGAGATTATCTCTCTCATGTATCTTCGTATAAGGTCACTGATTCCATTCATGAGGGTTTCATTCTTACAGCCTAATTAATCACAAAGGCCCTGTCATCAAATATATTGGAGATTAGGGCTTCAACATATGAATTTTGGGGTGACACAAACATTTAATCCATAGCAGAAGAAACAAGAAGGGATAATTGATGTCCACAGTTTACTTGAGATTCATTGTTCTCCAAAAAGGTTTCTTCCTGTGCACACACAGGTACCTATATTTGTACATGTATACATATCTATATATACATTTTTTCTATCATTTATTCATTTATTTATTTTTTCTAAATGTCATGGTTGACATTAAGAGTTATGGTGGTATTGGCAAACTTGGAGCTTTATAGAAAATTGAGTATTTTTCCCACATTTACATCAAGATTTTACTATATTAAATAAGCCATTTTCTGAAACCCTTTACTTACAAGATTTGTTTGTACATCCATAAGTTGACTTTATTTGAAATAGCCACCAGAAATATAATTGCAATTCTTCAAATATAATATTTTTAAATGCTTTCAAAAGAATATCCGAGACTCACAGTAACTCAAGGAGACAAAAAGAGGAGATCTCATCTTTTATGTTGTATACACGGAAAAATAAAGTCACTTAAAGATAAAATGATGTGGGGTCTTTTGAGGCAGTGATATTGACTATCTTGTTCTCCTCTGCAGCCTTCCATCTAGTGCTTGGTGTACTTAATCATTACTTAATGAATAATCAAATTATCAATCAATTAATTAATTGTGAAAATATGTGATTTCTTGTAATCAAAGCTGCTCCTATATTTTTGGTCTCCAAACTTATAACCCTGTGCTAAGTGAATATAGGCACATGGGTACTTCCACTAATAGATGCAAGCAAGCACTGAATAAGTATCATTATTTAAATATCTTGAGTATTTTAAAAATATATGTACAAATTATTATCATTATAAAAATAAGAACTTTATTTGATGCTCTTAAAATAATTGTATGGTTTTGAATTGATTATAAATTACATACAGGAGAAGGGGAATGGGGCCCCATAATTTTTTGGTGCTTGTTGCACCTTACGTTCTTATTCTGGCTGTCTCTCCATGTTCTTTCTGTGTAAGCTGCTGCTTCCTTCACCTTTGAATTGGAGTGCTTCGACTCTTTTTGGACTCTTGCAATGCCTCCTAAGAACAGCTCTCACAGCCTGAAAAATCTCTGCACAAGCATAACCATCAGCCACCTCTGAGATACCCACTGAGAAACCCAGAAGCTAGATGTAGTCTGGTCCCAAGTAAGAGGCAGACCTCCCCCTCAGAGATGTTTATTTTTCCTTTAATCAACTAGTGAAGCAACACAGACATACATAAATGCCAAGGGTCCTCTCCCAAAGCAGCAGCAGAATGAGGTTGGAGATGCTGGGAGGATCCCCTGGTGAGTCCTGGCAGAGTTTGAGACAGCCCTGGGCTTTCTCAACTCTAAACTCAGCATTCAACAGCTCACCACAATGTCTTCTTAGTGAACTCCATCCCATTGATATTGGACATTACAGGAAAAGATAATAATCAGTCCTACAGGCCCCTGTGGTCTGGGAAGGACGGATAAGGGTATGAGCTGCTGGCTACCCAAGGTTGTAAGGACAATGAGCAGGCTGGCACACCTCTGCTCTGGATGGTCTCAGAATAGACTCTCAGAATCTAAGAGGTAGAATAAAATGAACCATCTCTGTGTTCCCTTTCCCTGGTGGTTTTCTGCTAAATGACTTCTGTGTTGGGACCTTACCACTTCCTAAGGCTATCACTTCAATTCTTTAATAATTTTAGTTGCTAGACATAGACATATACACTTAAATATAATCCAAACTGATCTTGCATTGCTCATTGTTTTGTCCTGTGGAGGCAAAATAAGTGAGAACATATTCCTAGTTTCTGTAAGAGCTTATCAAGTACTTGAAGTCAGCCATAATCCTTCTTCCCTCTGGGCTAAGTGACTACATTTCTCACCCTCACTCAACATGCTGTTCAACATGGTCACCAATGAACTTCCAAATAATGAAACCTGTGAACAGATTTTAGTTCTCATTTTACTGAACTCCTCAGATGCATCTGACAGGCATAATTACTGCCTCCTTGGGATGTCTCTCTTGACAAGGCTTCCTCAGTTTTTCACACATCAGGGCATCTATTCTTCATCAGCCACCCTCACTGACTTTCCTGCTTTAATCACCCCTTAAGTCTTGACATTCCTCCAGAATGCCTTAGGCCTCTTTCTTCTCACTGTGTGAGCCCGCCTGCAGGGAATGCATCCACGCCCCAGCCTCAACTCTCTACTGAACAGTGACGATACTCAAAGTTTATTTCCTGTTCGAAAGTCACATGACCACATCCAACTCCACAAAAAACTTCTTACAGGGGTCTCAAACTTAATAAGTACAAAACTGAAATAATTGCCTTCCTCACCATACGAGTTCTTCCTCATCTGTGTTGTTGTCCTCCTCATCCTGTATTCCCTGTCTTAGTAAATGGCTGCACTGTCTGTCTCCTCAATGACACAGTGAAAAAAACACTACAAGTCATTCTTAACCCAAGTAGTATATTGATAATCTTCCAGCAAATAAGGAAACAAAGATGGAGTTTAAGTTCATGACTCCTGATTCCAAACCAAATGGTTTTTTATTTTATTTTGGTTGTTACTGTTGTTGTTGTTCTGCACATTCATCTTTGTTTATTTACTCAGGTAAATATAGGCAAATACAACTTTTCAAGGACTTTTAGAGAACATTGATTATATGTGATCAGATTCATTTCAAGGATTTCTACAATGTGTAATACTTTCTATCCTATTCCATTTCACATCACCTTCCTATAAATACAGAGCTTTGATATATACTACAATTAGTTGGGAAGTCTATTTCTGTGAACGAGGCAGCAAGGCAAAGTTCACAGCTGAGGCCAGGCACACTTTGCCAACAGTTAGCTTAAACAAGGAGAACTTTGACACTTGCAGTAAGGGGGAACCTTTCTGTGAATTGCTGCTTTATTGAAACTTTGCCCAGCAGATGCAGTTTAAGTGGAAAGGGAATTTCTGCTGCTGTTTATAAGACTGTGGGGGTCAGATGTCAACCAGGGCCTTCTGAAAATGGGCTGGAAGAGCTCGTCTCTTTTATGTTGGCCTCCATATTTTCACTTGTGACAAATATTTAGGAATTAAATAATTGTAAGGAAGGCATGATGCCTTTTACAGCCTGCAATCCTGAGGGTTGCCATGGATGTGAACTTCAGAGTTTCCACAGCATTTCTAAATATTTGCAGAGAACCATTTCCTGCGTCAAGAATGACAAAAGTCTAACTTGAAGATTGAACATTTTAGTCCTGGTCAATTATTTTAGAAAGCTTGTACTTTGTAAAATCCACACTCAAATATGCTACAACAACATTTTGGGCTTGGCAAGGTTGCTTGATCTAGGAAGTTCAAAATAAAGCCCTAATACTCCATCCTTAGAGCTTTCAGTGAGGGTCAGATAGCACAGTGGAGCTGTTACATAGGATGCCATTCTCTGCAAGTGAGGGGTGGAAATTGGACATGAAATCCTCTATTCAGGAGAATACAACCTGGTATTATCCTAAAATGTGCCTGATTAGGTGAACACATTCAGATAGAATAACATTTCCTCCCTAATCCAGCCTCTTAACCTTCAGCTGCCTCTCAAATGATTTCATTATTCAGATTTATAAAATTTAACTTATTTGCCTCCTCTGGCTGCCAAAAATTTGCAAACCGTTGCTAGCATCTGCTAGATATTCTGAGACTGAACTGTTGAGTTTCTCACCTTGGCATGAAATATCAAATACATTCACTCTGCAGAAAGGAAATAATAGCCACCATTTATTAAATAAATGTCTTCTATGTGTCATATCCTATATGAAGCTCTTGGCAGACATTGTCTCTTAAATTTTTATAAGACCTCTGTGAAGTAGGAGTTATTTTAAACTTTTATATACTCTGCAATAGTCCAAAAAGGATTCAGGACAAAGAAGATGCCATTAAACTTATTCTTTGAAAGAGTATTTTAAAACTCAGCGTACTTAGATAGCTTTCTCAAGGGCATACAGCTAAGGATTAGTAGAGTCGGAGAGTTTACTCAAATAGACCCAACTCCAAAGGTCATACTATATCCACCACACCATCAACAGGGGCTGTAGCCAGCAGGAAAGTGTCCAGGGGCCCGTAGTAGGACTGAGGGAAGCAGAACAGATAAAATGGAGAAAAGCAGCTGCCGGGTGGAAAACGTAGAACCAGGAGAGAGAAATACATCTTGTTCCCATATATTTGGTATAGTTTCTCACATTGGGGATACTACTGGCATTTTGGATGGAACAATTCTTCACTGGGCAAGACTGTACTTACATTAAAGGGTGTTGCCTAACATTCTCCCCAAACACTTAATACCAGTAGTATCCCTTGTCATTGATACAAACAAAATATACCCTATACATTTCTAAGTGTCCCCCAGTGAGGCAGTACTGTTTCCAGTTGAGAATCACTGCTGAGGGGAAGGGGAACTATAATACTAATAATTAGATGTTATTATTCTCATTTTACAGATGAAGAAACTCGAAGTTTAAGTTCATGCCTTTGGACTGGAACCTGTCAGTAATTTATGCTAAATGTTATTCTCTTACCCCAATGACACCATTTTCCTAATTGCCTTGATATTTCTCTTCTTGCCCAGAAAATAATCTCTTTTACACAAAGAGTCATTTTGTAATCACACGTGCAGATCATTAGCTTCCTACAGCAGGAGGTGGGTTTTCTACATTCTGCAGAATGTTCTTCTCATTATAGATACTCAAATAATCTAACTTAATTTTCAATTGAATTAACTAAAGACAGGATACTAATAAAAGCAACCCAACCCTGAGTCCATTTCTGTTTGGAAATTTGAACCGGAAAAACTTCGTGCAAGAGGTGGTAATCTGGTGAATGTTAAAGGAACCATTTTACTTCAGAGAGGGTGATAGATTGGAAAAGGTATTATGATGGCAAACTAAACAAAGTCCTCGACAAGAAAAAGGACTTAAGAAGCGATCATGCTTAGCTGGACCAAAGGGCTCAGGTTACTTCTAGGTGAAAGAGTACCCTATGGTTTCTGCGGCACCCTGGAGGTAAAATGAGCAATTAGGAACATCTGTCTCTAACCAACATGGCCCTGCCTCTATCCATGTCTGCCCTTGTCCAAGAATGGCAGAAGATTACCATGTCCCAGCCCCAAAGCCTCCATTACAGCAGGTGTTTCTAGTGAGTACTCAAGAAAGCATGAGCTCCCAGAGAACACATGACAGGGACACGAAGTAAAAAAGTAGAATCCTTAGAGTAAGCCAGATTTTATTAAGGCAGGGAGGGGAGTGCTCACACCCTCTCTAAGACATTTAGTGTAAACTGTCTTGTTCCCATCCAACTTTAACTCAGCCCTTCACTGCCACCCAGACTCTGACTCCCAGGCTTCTCTGTTTACGCCTTCCCCAACTCAGTCCCCTTCCTTTTCCCTGTTTGCTGGCTAGCCTAGATTCACCCACCACTACCACCCCAAATGCATGCTTTGCCCTGCTCTGCCACACTCTTGCCCTTGAAGGAAACTCCTGTGAATGGCAGCTTCCAGACTTTCCTGCCGTCTTACTTCCACTTGGGTACAGCCATTGGAAGGTCCAAGCAGAGAATCAGAGGATAGGTGGAGAGAACAGAGGGAGTATTTACCTGCCTGCTCCCTCCCTGACTTGCTTATGTGGTTCTGGCAGTGGCCCTGTTCCTTTCACTCCCTTTAGGCACTTTCCCCACCTTGGTTCCGGCTCCCACCAGACAACTCAACAGTTTCCTGTCCTTGCCCCTGTGGACAGAGGGGTATGAATGGCTGCCTAGCATCGCAAGTCCCTACGTGCCTCTCCTTTCCTTGCTGGTTCCCTTAACCCGCCTGCACCTGGATATATAGTCCACCTTCAGCACTAATCTTTAAAGTTGAACTCTGAGTGAAATTTGTTTTTCTGTCAGGCTCTGACCAATATATCCTTCCTCTCATTGCTGTCTATAGTGCCTTGGAAATACCCGTCTGTAATCCTCAGGGTCTGTTGAATCCCTGGCCCCCTCCCAGAACATTCACTCTACCATCTTGCCTAAAAACCTACCTAATTCTTTCTAACTTTTCTTACAGCGTTTTCAAGTGGAGGTCTTTTATTTCATACCTCCTGTGGCTTCAGAGCAGGGCTGGCTCATCATCACAGCCTCCAGGTTATTATCCACCACCACACACACCAAAAGCAAAGGAACTCCTTGTTGCTTAAAAGGGTCATGCCACCCTGTTTTATCTCCATCTTGGTGAATTTGTTACATGTGTCTACTGACTTCCAAGTCACTTCCCTCAGGCATTAAGGCCTTTAGCTGCTAATTCAGTCTTCCTCTGCAGCTTTATTCTTGTCCTCATCATCAGTGACATCAGCTTTAATTCATTCATCCAACAAATATTCATCAATCATCTGTTGACAGACCATGTTCTAGTTGCTAGGGATACACTGTTGAACAAGACAAAAAAGGAAAATCTACTTTTACGTACTTGTGTGTATGTAGGGGAGGGAATCTACGTGGATGAACCATTCAAACCTCACCCTAACCAGGGGCATGGCTGACTATGTGAAGGGACCCCCCCTAGAGTTGTGTAATATAGCAGCACTGTTAGCCTCTCCACTGTTCACTTCCTAATCTCCAGTGACTTTTTTTCCACTTGACTTTACATACTCACTCCTGTGGGTCATAAGCATGCTGTCATCACCAGAATTTGCACTGCCTTGTATTAGCTAGAGAAACTCTTGCCTTGAGCAACAAAAGCTTGTACAAGAATGAGCATATTTTTTAAAAAGTTGGTAATAGCAACAAAATACAAAGAAAAGAGATAACCCCAAATGACCATTAGCAATAGTACAGATAATAATTTATGATATATATTAATATACCATAATATTTAGCTTAGAGAATATTTCACATATAATAGATACTCTCTAAATGAAATATTATGAGGCAGTGAAAATGACTGAAATACAACTTTCCACACAAAACATAACTTGACTTTGAAGTATAATCTTGAGTAAAATAGTCACAGAAGAATGTAAGGAATATCTACCATTTATACAAAGCTCAAAAATAAGTGACATTAAACAACATATTGTTTATTTTACATAGGTAGATAGATAGATAGATGACATTAATTTATTTCTTGGAAAAAAAAGAGAAAAGGAGGAATAAAGACAGTAATTACCTGGGTTAGGTTAGCATGGAGCTGGGTCAGGGCAGGGACCCACAGGTGAATGCTAAGGGTGTGCTAATGTGCTAGATCTTAGATTAATGGGTGTTCATTTAATCATTATGCTTCATAACATATATACGTGTGTGTATGTGTGTATATACACATACACATGCACATATACAAATTTTATAAATTTTTTTGTAATTTATAGATACATATGTTAAATTATTTTCCTTATTTTTATACTACCAGTTCTCAGATTGGCCCTTGGGAAACATAAGCTCCATAAGGTAGGTTTTTTTCTTCCCAGACATCCCCATCATTCTATGAAAATTGAATATTCTGAAGATGAATAATTCTGTACCATAACTAGCTAGATTCTTCCTAATCACCCCTTATCATTAGTTCATTTTTAAATCCCATGCCATTGAAAATGAGAGACTGTCGTCTCCTAGAGGTTGTTACTTCACTGCTCTATACTGAGGTTCTTCCGAAAAACGAGGAACTGACATTGCTTACCATGTGGTGGCTTTTGTGAGGATAAAACTGGGTAATTTAAGGAAAGCATTTAGCAATATCTGGCATAAAGACATATTCAAAATATGGTAGCTCTTCTTACTATATTGTCAATATAAATAATGATATTCTCATACAAAAATTAATTTTGAGAAAGCACAGTGTGATTATCTTCTAAAGTGTGAGCTTGACAGAGTTTTTCTGAGAGGACCCTATCATATGAGAGGTCACACATCATAATTATAGAGCTCACATCTCAGGTAAGCCACCCAAAAGGCATGAGCAAGACTTCTTGTTGCATAATTATGATCTTTGCCTAAGAATGCCCAAAATGCATTTATCATTTCTTTGTGTTAGAAACTTGAGGTGATGGATACCCCAATTACCATGATTTGATTATTATACATTGTACACCTGTATCAAAACATCACATGTACCCTACAAATATGTACAACTATTATGAACCCATAATAATTAAAAATAGAAAATAAATCAATGCTCAAAATGCATGCCAAATACGCAGAAGGAAATAACCTAGTGGTCAGAATTAAAGTTTAACGAGAAATAAATTTATGTCATTAATTAAAATGAAACTCATTGAAGTTCCCTGTCTACCTCCAACAATTTGAGTGTGAAGCTTAGCCTCTCTGGATCCTCCTTTCCTAATCTACATAACAGCTTAAAAGACTGGGCTCTGCAATTAAACTGCCAGAGATTATGCCTTGGATCCACTGCCAACCAACTGTATGACTTGACTTAGTAAACTCTCTAAGCATTAGTTTTCTCATATATTATAACATTAGTTTATAAGGGACTTAGCCAAGTAGTAAGCACATTTATAGTGCCCAACAAATGTTTTGGCTGTCACCATTCTCTAACTTGGTCACTGCATCTGTTTGAAACCCAGGGCCACCTCTCACTTATCTCTATAACTGTAGATCTCAATGCATCTGACACATACATAGTGCACATTCAGTGGACATTTTTTGACTTGCGTCTTTGATGATCACAAAGAACCCAGTTAAATCTTTAGTGCCCATGTAAAGCTTATTCAGAAAACCCTTTGGAGTTAATTTGTGCTATGTTCTTGGTAAAACATGGCTTCCATGGTAGCAAGAGGGGAAATGTCTATATTTTAAAAGGCTTCATGGGCTGCCAAGAACTGTTATAAAACAATATTTTGATGAGTTATACAGTAAATGAATCAGAAACATATGAGCTTAATTTCCCTGAAAATACATGTGGGTTTAAAAATGAAAGGAAAGGAATGTTGGCACAGTTTTCTATGCCAAACCCAAAATGTTAGAAAAATATTTTAAGATATTAGGACGCACAAGTCCTAAATGCAGCTCAATTTGCTCATCTTTCAGTGGCCTGCCCCCAATGTACCTGTTGAGTCTGGTCTTCCATAGTCAGAATACGGAAAACCTAAAAAAGAAAAGAAAAAAATAAAACATGGCATAAGACAAGGAGTCAGAAGTTCCAAGTCTTAGGGCTGGCTCTGCCGCTGGCTAGCTGTGGGACTCTAGATTAATCACTTAGCTGTCCTGGACCTCAGCTCAGGAAAACAGTTCATGACTCGCAGGCCTCACAGGATTGTTGGGAGTGCTATTAGAATGAGAGTTCAGGAAACAGTGATAAGCCCAGGATGACAGGGACCAGAACAAAAAGTGAGACGGTGCCCTCAGGGTTGGGCAAGTGTCCAGGTGAGCCCAGATCCATGTGTCAGAATGAAGCAGACATGTACAAGATGAACACATGGCCAGCCATAGAGAAATCTCCAGCAAAAATTAAGCATGGTATCCATGGAGGGTTATTGACTACTCCTGTTCACCAGTATCCTCAATACCCTATATCCTCTGCCTTCTACCACACCTGCAGTACAAAACACCACCTCTACATTCAGGTGGCTGGACATCTCAGAAGTATGGTCTGCAACCTCAGCTGGACACTCAGAGTTCTCTTTCTATTCTTCTGTTTTGCTGTTATTTTCCATTATGCTAACTCCAAACTCATCAATCCACTAAAATCCTTCTACTAAAACCACTGTCCTCTTATTTACAGCAAATTTGGGGCCATTGGGCATTAGTTAATCAACGTTATTCTCATCTATATATCTATTTTTGCCCATACCCATCTGTATTAGTTATCTGTTACCATGCAACAAATAATTCCAAAACTTATAAAATTAAAAAACAAGTATTTATCTCATAAAGTTTCAAGGAGCAGGGATCCAGGAGTGGCTGAGCTGGGTGGTCCTGGCTCAGGGTCTATCATGATGTTACAGTCAAACTATCAACTAGGCCTGCAGTTAGGTGAAGTCTTGACTGTGGCAGGGGAGAGCTCTTCCCAGCTGTCTCACATGGTCACTGGCCAGTCTTAGTTCTTCGTTGGGTTGCTGGTCTCTATTTTTCACAATGTGGGCTTCTCCATAGGTTGCCTGAGTATTCTCATGACATAGTAGCAGGATTTCCCCCAAAATGTTATGAACCAAATTGTGTGCCCAAAAAATTTATATTGAAACCCTAATTTCCAACATGACTATATTTGCAGATACAACCTTTAAAGAGGTAATTAAGATTAAATTAGGTCATAAAGGCAGATCTTTAATCCAGTATGACTGGTGTCCTTATAAGAAGAGGAAGAGGCACCAGAATGCTTGTTCTAGATCAGAGAGAGAGAACACACATACAAGGGAGGCTACAGTTTTTTATAAGTGAATCATGGCAGGGACATGTCACCACTTCTACCACGTGCTCCTGGCCACACAGATCAACACTTGTGTGATTTGGATGGAGACTACACAAGAGAGTGAATGCCAGGACATAGAGACCAGTGGGGCCCTCTTAGAAGCTGCCCCCGCACCGTCTGCACTCTCACCTGGATTTGAGCTCCAGCCACCCACTCGTCTGAGAGCTTGACCCCATCATTTTGTTCACTCTCTAAGCTATTGTTCTTTCAGTCATCCTCCTGCATCGGAATTTGTACTCGCTCTCTCTAGTGACTCTTCACTTTCAGCCTTAGAATATACTTGTACTTGACCAGCTGTAGGAGGATCCTGTGGGGCCCCGGGAGATTACCACAACCAAGACTACCATTTTTTTTCCAAAGAGAATGGGCTTAACTAAGTCTTTCACAAATTTTAAGGCTTATGTCATTGTTGAAGAAAACAACTCTGCTACCCTATCCACAAGTTATTATGGCAGTAAGTGAACTAAGTATAAACTACGTAAATGTGGACAAAATGGATTAGTGCTTGATGCCAATCTCATGCCAATAAAAGCCTCCGTATTGGACAGTGGCAAGCCTGCCTGATCAAATCAATCCTTTTGCAAAGAATAACTATTAAGTAAACAAAGAGAAGTCAGATCACTTGAACACTGGGTATGGATCAAATAATATGGACATGCTATTTCAGGTCTTCACATCTTCTATATATCCCAGTCTGCAAACATGAAAGCCAGAATATCTGAAGAGCTGGGGAGATGACATCCCTTGTTCCTCTCATATTCTTATGATTATTTGTAATTAATACCTCATTGTCAAAGATAACCTATGCACACATAAAATGTCTGATTTTTCAATCCTAATAAATAAAAAAGTTCTCTAATAATTTCTCCTATTATGGCATTTCAATGTTACCTTTACTACTTTCATCTTTAGTCAAGTTGAACTAGAGAAATTTCTCTTTATTTCTGCCTCTTGATTTAGAATGCCTCCTCCCAGCCCTTCCCTATGCAAAAGTACCATATAGCCCACCAAAGTCCAAATATTCTCTGTTAATTCATGCCATATTAGTTTTGTTTCTTTCCTATCTCTGTTAGTGTGTCAGTGAAGTATAGGGTCAGTGGCATCTTACAGAAAAAAACACACTACAATAACTTAGCCAGATAGAGGTTATAATTTTTGCACAAAACAGTAAGGTAGGCAACCTGTAGTAGACTGGCTGATTCAGTGGCACCACTATTTCACCTGGACACAGGGTCCCTTTGGCCTTTTAATTCACCAGTCTGTGAATGTGGCTTTTGTCTTCAGGCTTGTCACACCTGCAAAAGGGCTGAAAACAGCTGCTTCACCTCCAATATTCCATCAGTTTTCCAAACAGAAATGAGAGGCAAAGGACAAAGGGTATGTGCTGTCTGAGCCTGAGCTCTACTACAACTTTTACGTGGTGGTTTCTAGTTACATTTCATTGACCAGGACTCTCTGCCATTTCCACCAACCGCCATTGCCAATCCCAGCCACCTGCAAAGGAGGCATTGGTTTGTTTATTTGTCTTGTTTTGTTTTGCTTTTTAGCTGCAAACTTTAGTGCTCTGAACAAAAATCAATGCTCTGTTGGTATGGATGAAACAGAAAATGGATAGTGAGGAATAGTCCTACAGTTTCTGCTTCAAAGAAAGGAAAAAATGGTAGGCGTTGTAGTGGATTTGTATCACGACAAGTTAGCTAAGTAGGAACTACATTTCACAGAATCTCCTTACCTTTAAAGGTCTGGGGTAAGGTGGGCCATAAGAGAATTTTGAGTTAGGTTAGAGGGCATGAGGAAAGCTGCAGCCATGTTCTTTTTATACTCATGTGATGGCAGGGCACCACAGGCCATTGTGTCAGTTGTCACCTATCTGCTGACTTGCCTTGTTACCATGAGGCAATTGCTGGACCCACAGCCCCTCCTTCCTAACTTCCTGTCCTGCTGAATTCAGTCCCAGCACAAGACATAGAAGCAACAGTATACATAAAATGTTTGGACAGCTTATTGAATTACGTAAGGTCAAATCTCAATGACAAACACCATATTCTATATTATTAGTGGTAGTTTTGTTTCTCTGATCAAACACTGATTAAAAAACAACTTCCTTCATGTTATAGATGAAGAAACTGACAATGACTAATGACTTCCTGATGTTGAAACAGATTAAAATTTCCTACTAAAAGTAAAAAATATATATATCGTCTGATAACTGGTCAACATGGAAAAGAGCAAAGAGCATGGATAGTGAAATCAGAGTTATTAATTTATATCCCAAATCTACAAATTCTTAGAAGTTTAACCTTGGGCAATGCATCCTCTTGAAGACCTGATTTTCTTATTTATATGACAAAGCTAATTGTACACATACCTTTCAGGGTTCTTGTGATGTTTACAAATAATATATGTAAAAATCCCAGCATAGTATTTCGTAAAGAGTAGATGTTCCGATAAAAGTACCCTTGTTAACGAAGGGTACTTTTTCCATTATACAAGTGGGGAATAAATAAACATCTTTTTTAGTGTTGTCACAGAAGGAGCCACACTTCATAAATGCAAGAAACCAACAACAAATTATATTCGATGATAACAGCAGGAAATTGCCTAATAATTGATAGTTTAAGGGAGAAAGTTTCTCTCTCTCTCTCTCTCCCCTTCCTACCCACCACTACCACCACTCTCTCAGTGTGGAAGTTTAATAAGTAAATTTCATATTTTTCAATAAAGGCCATTCGATTGCCTTAAAGATGTTTTAAACATCTTTAAAATTCATTAATAAACAGACAAATATCTTAATAGAAAAGCAAATAAATAACATAAATGGAAAATTCTCAAAAAATAAATAAATAAACAATAACGCCAGAGTCACATATTAAAATATGTTCTTTCTGGGCAGGAAATATACAAAATGAGCCTAGAACACCTTGTGGTGCCAGAAAGTAAGAAAATGTTCAAACAGGAGGGAAGAAAGGAAGAAAGAAAAGAGGGAAAGAAGGAGGTGAGGGAGGGAGGGTGGGAGGGAGGAAAGAATACAGGGAGGGAGGGAGGAGCGACAGACCTGCAATGATGAAGGTAGGCCAACGCGGCGTAGGAGCCAACTGAAACGACTCCCAACGGCCAAAGTTGGAATAATCTTAGCAACAATGTAAAGGAGTATTAGATTATAACACAAAGTATAGAATAAATATCCATGAGGCCATATTGATATAAGTATAAAATGAATGAATGAATCTCTCTTGAAGAAGAACTCCAAACGATTTATGTAGACACTCAGTGCTCAAGAAGTTGAAGGATAACTTCTTCCTTAAATGTGGAGCTTCTCATAGAAACTTCCTTCCAGTGAGTACAGTATGGAAAGAGAAAACGAAAGAGTAACTTTATAGTGCAGAAACTTGATAAACGTTACTTTTGCCAGGTCATCAAGGTTAACATCAGCATTTATAAGTCATGTTGATACCATGGACCCTGGATATATTGTGATGAAAGTGACACTTCACCTCTGTTGTCTTCCACATAATCCCAGTGTAATCACTAGAAAAATATTAGGCAAATCCCAATGGTGATATATTCTACAAATGCCTGACCAATATGCCTCAAAACTATCAAGGTCACCAAAAACAATAAAAGTCTGAAAAACTGTTAAGGCCAAAACGAGCTAAGGAGACACGATGACTGAAAATAATATGGTATTTTGGATGGGATCCTGGACAGAAAAGGGATATTAGGTAAAAACTAATAAAATCTGAAAAAGCGTGGACTTTAGCTAATAATAATGAATTGGCCAGGTGTGGTGGCTCACACCTATAATCCCAGCACTTTGGGAGGCCAAGGCAGAAGAATTGCTTGAGGCCAGAAGTTTGAGACCAGCCTGGACAACATAGCAAAACCCCATCTCTACAAAAAATAAGAAAAAAATATTAGGAAAAAAAATTAGCCAAGTGTGGTGGTGCTTGCCTATAGTCTCAGCTACTCAGGAGGCTGAGGCAGGAGGATCATTTGAGTTCAGGAGTTCGATGCTGCAGTGAGCAATGATCATGCCACCACTGTGCTCCAGCCTAGGTGACAGAGTAAGACCCTTGTCTAAAAATAATAATAATAGTAATAATAATAATGATTAATAGTGGTTCATTAGTTTTAACTAATATATCACACTAATGTCAGATGTTAATAATAGGGGAAACAGGTGTCTGGGAACTCTCTACTATCTTTGCAATTTTTCTGTAAATCTAAAACTGATCTAAAATAAAAAGCACGTTTTTAAAAATATTCATTCTCATTATACTAAATGAATAATTTTTAAAAGGCATAGTTTTTCCACATAGAATGCTGGCAAAGGTTTTTAAAAAGTAGAGAAACAGTGTTAACTAGAAAATGAATATTCACATTCTGGAAGTATAAATTCATATAACTTTTCTAGAGAGCAGTTTGAATTAAGAAACATTTAAATGAAGGATGCACACTGGTTCAGACATCTGATTTCTAGAATTTATACCTATGATGCTTATCACATAAGTAAGATAATATATAAGAATGCTTCTTGTGGATAAAGGCTTATCAATTTGAGACTCATTAAATAAAGAGTGGTACATCAAATATTATGCCACCATTAAAATTGTGCACTTGGAAACATTATGCCCATATCACAGTTTTTGTTAACATTGCAGTGTTATCCTACTTGTGTAAATGCAATATGATCCTATGTGTGTAAATATATGAACACACATAAACATCTATATAAACATATAGATGTTAATCAAAATATTAGCAGTAGTTAGTGGAAAAAGGTAGATATTAGATTATTATTATCTTTATGTTTTTAATTGATTTCTATAAAGCATTATAAATATATTTTATGTTTTAATCTATATAGTTTTTGTTTGTTCTTAAATTTTACATTTCTATGGGGTATCTTATCCTGGTGAACGAGTCAGTCATTGTAAGCCTCCTTTGTCTCTCATATTTAATGCCCACGGAAAGACTTTCCCAGACCCAGCCTCACACTCAAAGTACAGCTCTTTGAATCTTGACAAGCTGATGTGGACAGATAGGAACACTCACACACTGCTGGTGGGACTGCAAATTAGTACAACCTCTATGGAAAGTAATATGGAGATACCGCAAAGAATTAAAAATAGAATTACCATTTGACCCAGCAATCCCACTACTGGGTATTTACCCAGAGGAAAAAAAGACATTTTATAATAAAGACATCTGCTCACGAATGTTTATAGCAGCACAATTCACAATTGCAAAGATGTGGAAACAACCCAGGTGCCCATCAATACACAAGTGGATTAATAAAATGTGGCATATGTATACCATGGAGTATTACTCAGCAATAAGGAACAATAGTGAATTAACACATCTGGTATTATCCTGGTTGGAGCTAGAGCCCATTCTTTGAAGCAAAGTGTCACAGGAATGGAAAAACAAGCACCACTGGTACTCACCATCAAATTGGTACTAACTGATCAACACTTACATCACACAGGGCAATAATATTCATCAGGGGGGGGCAGGGGGAGGGGTGGAGGGGATGGGAAAACTCTCACTGAATGGATGCGGGGAGCCCAGTTTGGGGGATGACCACGATTGTAGCTCTGACACAGGCAGTGCATGGGCAATATATATAGCCAAAGTGTTGTACCCCCATAATATTCTGAAATAAAAAAAAAAATAAAAAAAGAAAAAAATGGATGTAAATAGGAACAGGAAGAAACTGAAGTCTTAAATGGTTGAAGAACTTGACCAAGGTCACACCATTGGAGAATAGCTTCCTCAGGATTCATACACTGATCTGTTTTGTTCCAGACCTTGTTTTTCAACCACCCAACATTGTTCTGGAAACAGACAGATTGTAATTCTCTGAAATTGCTCTAATCTTGACTCTGCCATGTTCTAGCAGTATGAATACTGAGCAATGTAAGCAATCTCTCAGATATTCACTTTCATTATCTGCAATCCTGAGGTAACAGCATCCACTTTGCAACATCATGTGAGGAGAAGACAATACTGCCAGAGAGTATGACCCAGAATAGGTGCTTAATAAATATTTTTTGGATAAATAGATAAGTGAATATAGGAACAATAAATATTAGCTAAACACAGAATAATAACCAGTTTTGTCAACACACTGGTAGAGTAAAAGCTTCCTAATTATGAAGCATCTTTCACAGGAATTATTCATCATAAAATCTAGGGCTGTGTACATTTTGTTCACCACTAAGTGGTCCTTTCTTGATAAGTTTAATCTTCCTTAAAAATGTTCATTCTTTCTTAAATGCCTATTGTAAACTATTTGAAAAGTTTTTTTTTTTCTCATGGGAAAAATACTATTTCCTCTACTTGCCAAAATAATAAATATCTGGGTAGTTAAAACTAACATTCTAAATTTCATTGAAAGTATTTTGCTGATTTCATAACTGAAGTGTAATACATCAACAATAAGGATGTTTTGTCATTAAGAGTCTGTCAACATTATATATCTAGAAATATACATAAATCTAATATAAGATATCTAGAAAATATCTAGAAAGTCTTGTTAAAAAAAAAACAAACTGGAAGCAAAACTAAAGCCGAAGCACTGCCTCCCATTGGCTGATTGAATTTGATATGTATTAAGAAAATGCCTGAAGTTATTTTCCTATTTTTTATGCTAGGATCTGTCAATTATATGGATGCAGAATATATAAACATGTAAAGATTGATCTTTTTCATCAATTTTAAAAATGAGAGGATACAATTTTTAATTCAATAAGGGTTTCTAAAGATTTGTTTCTTAAAAATAAATATAACCTGCTTTTAAAAGGGAACACAAAGCTGTGAAACAAGAAGATGTATTAAAATTCCTTAACATCTAAAGTCTCCTAAGTGAAAAATTTCCACAGGCCTGATAGTGAGGGATGAGCTGAAACTGTGGTGGGAACCAGTGCTGGGGGTTTATCTACAACTACGATGGTTAAAATCCAGGACCTTTTTGACCTGTTCAGTGGTGGGTTTACATTGAAACTGTTATAAATTATTACAGAGGTGAAGCCAAGCCAAACAGTCCAACATAAATATATCTGCAGACATACTGGCTACTATATATTCTAAACACTGTCGGTAAATGAATAAACAGAACTTTCTAAATCGTTTAAGAAAATATATTCATAAAATCAATAATTTTTAGTTTTCAGTTTGAGCACCTCTGGAAAAAAAAAAGAGACGTATTATATCTAATTTTTTGGAATCTGCAAATATCATAGATTTCCGAGCTTCTCCTTTCCTGTGATAATGTGAGGCCAGAACCTCACACTTTTCTAAGTGATGTGTGAATGTTTTTCAGTTTGAATACTTGACTAATCTCTACCTGTTGAAATTGTTCCACTGCATTACACAAGTTAAATATTTGAGCTCCACAATTTCAACAGACCGACTCTGCAACTGTATAAAGGGACAAAGAAGTATAATATGACAGTCTGATTTTCCTTGAGTTGTTGGGATAGCAGCAAGACTGCTGGCTTGCCCGTATGGGTGAATCATAGCCAACTAGAGGAGACCAAATTTTGTGGTCTGGTTTTATTTGCCTAGTCATATAACTCAGGGCTTTAAGTCTGCACATTGTTGACCAAAACATTAATTGTGGCAAAATAGTTTGTGTCTGTACTGAAAGAGTAATACCAGGGTAACCCACATGTAGTGACCATGAATTAGTTAAACATGTTGGGGGAAAGGCATGAGGCAGTGTTTTGTTGCAGGGGAAAAGCTCCTAACCTCTGAAGCTAAAGTCATTGGGAGGTCTCATGTTGAAGACAGCTTCAATAGAAATGAGGTTGTTTTCTGGGAGGGAGATGAGGCTGCCAGTTAAAGCAATAGGGATTGGAAGTCAAAGCTTTTCTGGTTAGTATTTATTTTCCCTTTGTGCTCCAGTATTAATCAATGTAATTGTCTTCTCTGTCATCTGAGATTCCTTATCTATTAAACAGAGCCAACCTGTGACAATCTGCAGCCCACTTTTCCTAAGCGTAATTTCCTTCACTTTTCCCTTTAGTGATAGGTAGTATCTAGGAAATTTTGATATAATCAATGAATGTTGAACACAGGGGAGAAAACCAAACTCCAAAATGTCACACTGAATGTCACAAAATAAGAAGGCTATAAAAAAAGATCTAAGGCAAACACAACTGAGTTCAGGATGAAAGTCTCAGTATAAGGATGAAGATTAATATTTTTTTTTCTTTCTGCCTTGAGTATTATTCAGAATATCCACTTTGAAGCTAGGCTAGAGACAAAACATGCCCCAGGTGTCAGAACATCCATATACTAGTTTAGGTTTCTATGAGCAGGGCTGTTCCTTCTTTTAAATGGCCCCAGCACTCCGAAGGGTGTAACAATTTCCTGGGGTCCTGGCAATGGTAACATTGTTGGGGGAAGATTAAGAAGAGCTGCTGGTTGATGAGGATGGACTTCCAGACCCTTAATGTCTATCTCACCAATGGCTCTCTAGGGCAAGTTAATTGTGTTTTAACTGTATTAGTTTCCTACTGTTGTCATAACAAAGTACCACAAACTGGGTGGCTTATAACAATAGATATTTATTTTCTCGGAGTTCTGGAGGCTGGAAGACTGAAGTCTAGATGTTGACAGAGTTTGTTGGTTCCTGCTGAGGGTTCTGAGAGACAGTCTGTTCCACGCCCCTCTCCCAGCTTCTGGTGGTGGTTAGCAATTGTCAGCAGTTCTTGGCTTGCAGCTGAAGCACGCCAATCTCTGCCTTCTGTGTGGCTACCTTTTCCCAGTACGACTCTTTCCTCTTCTTAGGAGGAACCAAACATTAGAGTAGTCCCACCCTATTCTAGCATGATCTACTCTTAACTAATTACATCTGCAATGACCCTATTTCCAAATAAAGTCACATTCTGAGGTACTGGGGTTGGGACTTCAACATATCTTTTGGGGGGTATAAAATTCAAGTCATAACACTAATCAATTTATATATCATGCTTCTTCCAGTCTATAAAAATATTTCAATATTAAATGGTGGTAATACTGTCAACCACCAGTTCTCAAAGTGTAGTCCCATGGTCTGCAAGACCCTTTCAGGTGATCTATAAGGTCAAAACTATATTTTTAGTAATATTAAGAGTTCTTTGACCTTTTTATTCTCAGTTTTTGATGACTATACAGTGATCTTTTCCAGATTCTTCATGATGTGTGGTAATATCATCACCCTGATGGCTAATGGAATGTACATTTGCATATTATATTTTCTAGAAGTTTCTGATATTGTTGGGCTAGAAAATAAATTTGTGCATTTTCAGAGATTAATGCAGATTTATTCTTCATACTTCTACTGTGCTCTTATTAACTGTCTTTGGTTACACCTGCTATAATCTCTGTAATCTCATTATTGTCAAAAGATCACTTGTTTAAAATTCAAAAATTTTCCTTATAACTACATAAATTACAACATGAAATTAGTACACTTTGTTGTACTCATTAAATTTGTATTTTAGGATAAATCATTGGCTTAAAAAGGGAGATTAAAAGATTTGCTCTTTGAACCCATACTGTAATGTCTACATCTAAACATGTTGAAAAAAATCAAAATAACATTTCAGAAAATTCTCTGACCAATGCAAAAGAGAAATCTATGCCAAAGAAACTGGATAAAACTGTAATATGAAGAAATTATGTTAAAAGATCTATAAATAAAAAGCTATACTGTTACAAAAAAGTGTTTTACTTTATTTTATGTTATGCAGCACAGCATTTTTAATAGTGTCATGGTGCCAGTTAAATTGAGGTGCCGTTTTGAGATCAATAATTCAGAGTTTAAGAAAATTAAACATTTTAAATGAAGACATGATGAGCTCTATAAGCCAACAAGTGTTTGTTGTAGCTTTTCAAACTAAAATGAAAATGCCATTGAAACATCTTATAGGATAAATTATATATTGCTTTGGCTGAAGAAAGGGTACTTAATAGCTAAGAGCACAATAAAACCATGCAGAGTTGACGTTGATGAATGCCTGCTGAATGAACAGTCAGTAAAAGAAATCACAGCACTGCCACCTGCCACCTTCCAATGACACAGTAAGTTGTGAAATTAAAGACGTAGCTCTGAAGGTTGAGTTAATACCTCAATGCAGATGCGAATAGCTATTCTTCACTGTGATATATGTGCAGGAAATCTTTAAAAGAGGAAAAGAAGCCAGTTTCACTTAAGAATAACCTTAATATAGCACTGAGTCATTAATTTTATTAAATCTCAATTCTTGATTACAAGCCATGTTTTAATATTTTGTGTGGTGAAATGTGAAGCATGCTAAAACACTTTGGCTACAGAACTCAGTCTCATGGTTGTCTCTAGGACAAACACTGGTGCAATTGTTTGAGTGGCAAGCTGAACTACTGCTTTTTTGAAGAGTTTTGGTTTTTGTTTTTCGTGGAATACCATGTTTATTTGAAGGAACACTGACAAATTATGTTTAATCAAACTTGGGTATTTGGTAAACATTTTCCTGAAAGTGAATGAAGTTAGGCTGTCAAGTCAAAGAAAACAAATGATGATAGGTGTTGTCAATAATAAAATTCAAGCTTTCAAGTGAAAATTAGAATTTTGGAAACCTTGTATCCTCTACTATGAGATTGACAGCTTCCCAATACTTACAGACTTCTTTTATAAGACTGGTGATAATATTAACAAATACAAATCTTACTACTAATTTAGAAGATCTGAATAATTCAATGAACTAATACCTTTTTCAGATGACCATTGCACAATGTTACAAAATCATACATGGATAAAAGATTCATTCAAAGGTCCTTTGGGTTTTTTTTTTTTTATGTAAACCATGCGCTGTTCTGATGCACAATGGATTTTAATTATAATAGAAAATCAAAAGTTTATCAATATGGTTTCAGATTATACATTGAAACTGACCTTTTAGAAACTATCCTGGGCAAGTTTTGCTGTAGTATCAAAGAATATCCACAAGTATTTGAAAAGCTGATTATAATACTCCTTTTCTGGCAACTACATATTTGTGTGAGATTGAATTCTCTACTTATACCAAAACCATGTATCACGCTGACTGATTGCAGAAGCAGATAGGAGAGGAGCTGCCTTCTTTAAATCAAGCATTAAAAAGGTTTGCAAAAACTAAAAATAAAAGTCTTGCAAAAACGTAAAACAGTAAGATGCTTCTCACTAAATAGGTTTTGTTTTTAAAAACTATAGTGATTTTAATAAAAATACGTTGTTTGCATTTTATAATTTGTTATTGATATTTTCAAATGTGTTAAACTTTTTAAAAATTATCAGTTTTAATATATAATAAACAAATATAAGTCAACATAAATAACATCTCTTTGGGGTTCTCGATATTTTTTTAAAACTAAAAGGAATCTTGAGATCAAAAAATTTGAGAACTGCTGATCTAAACAATCATTGATAATACCTTTTGGCTTTCCCCCTGTTCTTTGAATACAGCTTTCTTTAATTTAGTTTCATATTCTCTATTTCAAAATCATAGGTCAAAGCCCCTGCTGGTATAGTCCATGTGTGAGAGAACCACTCTCTTCTCCAGAATCCTTCATTAGAAGGTAAAGAAAGAAAAGAGAAGGAGTTAAGAGAAGAGGGGAGGGGAAGGGAGGAGAGAGGAATGGCAGGGCAGGCACCTGTCCTTCCCGGGCTGAAGCTCCTCCACCATCCAGAAACTAGTGGGTTAGTATCTGGCACAGCATGGAACTTCCAGGACCCAGACCCAGCACTAAGGCTACATCTGTTCTCACCCATTGATGCCATGTTCTGCTTGCTGTTAAATATTTTTATTATCACTATGGCACATAGCATCTTTAGGAGGGTTAATTAATACAACATATGTAAAGTGCTAGCACAGTGCCTGGTGCATAAATATACTAAGTGGTAGGTATTACTATCATCACGATGTCTTCCCCTCACTTCTAAGTCACTGTATTCTTTGACCTCCCTCTTGTGTTATGACTATATTTCTCCCTATCTTTTCACATTAGGGTATCACCAGTCCTGAATTATGCAATGAGAGCTGAAAACAACTCCAGCATATTCCAAAACAGTGGTTTGTTCTGGGATGCAACCCAACACCTTTCAAAGGAGCCCAACAAAGTATTCAGGGCATATGCGTACCTTCTAAGCATTGGCTTTTGTTGCCCTTTGCCAGTTGCAAAAGGAAAAAGAGCAAACTTCCAAAAATACCCCCAAGAGACTACTTGGTATTTGAGCCTGGCTCAAGGCAGAAAATATGAAAAGCTCTGTGTGAAAACTTGTCTTTGGTGAGAGACTTCTGGCTAGCAAAGACTGCCCCAATACTCTTCATAAAGCAAACAAGCCTCTGAAAACCTGGCCACTCACTCTTGAAGCAACTCAAATTCCAACACTAGGAATTTGACTTATTACTAATACAATTTCCTTCATAAGCAGATGTTGGACACAGAGAATATCCCAACTAGGGCAATTCAGATCCCCAATCCTTCCTATTTTACTTAAGCTGTAGGTGTATTTACACAAACGTTTGGGCAGCATTAAACCACAGCTAGTCAGAGAGGTCCGGGATGCTCAGGAGTAACTCATCCTTCCCCACTTGAAAGGCACCTTTTGCCCAAGAATCAGCCAAAGGAGTTTCTGGTTCATTTGGAATCCAGGTCTTTAGCACAACACGGCTTTTTTCTTTCACTTTTTTCTTTTTTTTTTCCCCTACCTGTTCAACCGACAAGCAAGCTGAGACATGAAGTATTTTTCCACGGTTCTCCACAAATGCAAAATGTTGTTTCTGCTTGCATATAAATGAGACCTTACTGTTTACAAAGAGCTCTCTTACCTGTTTCCTTATTTCATCTTCACAGGAGCCCCTGAAAGTGAGGTAGATGGAGGTGCCAGTTGTAGGGCAAAATAAAAACAACTGAACTTGGAGTCAAAAGAACTGAGCTTAAGTCCACCTCTACTACTAACTAGCTGTGTGATCTAGTATCAGTTAAGATTTAAGTCAACTCTGAGAGACAAAAAATCTAAAATAATAGCAGCTCACACAAGACAGAAATCTATTTATCTCTAATATAAGAGAGTCCAGAAGTAAGCAGTCCAAGGCTAGTAAGGTGACTGCTTGATCAGGAGTGATCCAGCTCCTTATACTTTATTGGGTAATATCTTAGCATAGTTGCAGAAAGGATTTTGTAAAAGATTGTTTGTATTTTGGTTTAAGGAATATTTGCACCACTATTTTATTTATCCTGTACATGTGGCTTCTATCTCACGTCTTAAGGTAGTTGCTCAGATGCCAACCATCCTGTCCACATTCCAGCCACCAGAAAGGAAGAAATGATGAAGGAAGGAAGCAGAGGGTGCAGGATGGCTGTCCTCTGTGCGACCACGTCCACCTTCCACTTACATGCCAGTCCTTAGGGCTTGGCCACATGACTGCAACTAACTGTATGGGAGGCTGGGTCTTATTTTAGGCCATATGCCCAGCTAAAAATCATAAGTTACATAATAAAAAATAATGAAAAAATGAATTTTGAGAGACAACCAGTAGGCTCTACTACAATCTCAAGCAAGTTATATGACCTCTTTTGGCCTGTTTCTTCATCTGTGAATACATAAATCCTGACCTCACAGGCTGGTCCTTGACCAGAGCTGAAGGTGGCCTGACCAATGCCCCAGTTTGGGACAGATGGTGTCTGAATCAGAGGCTTTGTTCTTGTGATATTTGAGCTTCCAAGATACCAAGTACGGACTGAACTAGAACCCAGGCAAAATAGTGGAGGTCTAAATGCAGGAAAAGAGGCATTTTTGGATGGCATAGAGATGGGGATAAAAGTAAGCACTAAAAATGTAACATCAAACCAAAGGTAGTTTGAGGAGGCAGAAAGAAAAGATGAACCTAAGTTATTGCCTGGGACCACAGACATTTAGTAGCAATTGATGTTTGTTTACAGGGTGTGTTTCTGGAAGAGTCAACCCAGTTTTAAAGCTCAGAGTCAGTGCAGGCAATGACAAGGATTAAATGAGAATGTTTGCAAAAATGCCTTGTGGACTATATAGTGCCACTCAAATGTAATAAATAATTGTAGTATGATTAATAACATGCTATCTTACTATCTTTTTGTGATTGTAAGGATTATAAGTAAAGATAGTACCTTATGAAATCTTAAGTGTCCAAAATGATTGTCTCTGATGATGAGAAATAGAAGTCACTACAGGCCAGGGACCAATGAAGCTTATCCTTTTGACGGAGGGCATTATTTCTCAGGTGCTCGCCAATCCCAAGCAAGAGAGGCAGCTCTGGGTTGAGGAGACCTGATTTCCTGACACAGCTCCACAACTGCCTAGATTTGTGGCCTTTGAAAGTCATTTAGGCAGACCAAGCCTCAGTGTACCCAACTATAAAAGGAAGAAATGTGTGCTCATCTCAAAAGATAAAGTTCAATTTAGATCCTGGATCCACATATTAAATAAATAATAACAGAATAATTTCCATGTGTCATGTGTTTTGCTGGAAGCCTATAAACTTATAAGGTACTATCCAAATATAAAGTGGTATTAGGCAGTGATTAGAAGTGTAGATATGAAGGCAGAGTGCCCTAACCCCTGGCACTGCCATTTGCTGGGGGTGTGATACTGGCCAAGTCCCTTAACCTCTCTGGGCTGCAGTTTCTTATCTGCAAAAGGAGAATTATAGTAATATGTACTTCATAGGACTGTCATAAAAATGAAATAGATCAATGAGTGTAAATTGCTTAGAATAGTACCTGTCATGTACCAAATGTTCAAGATATATCAGCTAGCATTATTACTAAGGTTATTGTTGTTCCAATAAAATCAATTGCCTAGTCTGCCTGCATGTAGTTCTTGCCTTTGCTCCACCATCCAGATTCTTCAGCAGATACCATTTTGAGGCAACTATTGCATACCAAGCAAGAGACAAGGACTTGGGTATCCACTGTTTATTTCTTACAAATAGCCCTGTAATTGTTATTGTTGTTCTCAGAAGAAACTGATGCTTTGTCCAAGCTCACACTTGGGATCTGAACCAAGCCTCTCTGATTGTAACAATTTTGATGGGTTTTTTTTATTTGTGTGAATTTAAGGGGTACAAGTGCAGTTTTGTTACATGGATATACATAGTGGTGAACTCTAGGCTTTTAGTGTAACCACCACCCAAATAATGTACATTGTACCCAGACTTTGTTCATTCAACCTATACCTATTTTGTTTTTATTTCCCTACCTGAAGTTTGCTGATTATTAGTTTATCCTGTCTCTCTGTTTAGGAGGAAAATTCTATGAACAGGAATTTTGCCTAGTTCACCAGTAGATGTTGCCTGCAGGATTAGTCCAAGGCTTTATAGCATAACATTGAAGGCCTCCCTGGTCTGACTCTTGCCGGCTTCTCCAGTCTTTTCTGTTCTCCTCACTCTCTCCCACCACTCTGTCATTGACATAACCCCTTTCTTTTATTGAAGTCTTTTTATTGAAGTCTTCACTGCTCTTCACAATCTCTTCTATCACCACGTCTCTCTGACCTTGCCATCTATTCTGCCTATAACTCTCTCCTTTCCTTCTGCTCAATCTATGTGATAACTCAGACTTCTTTAAGACCCACATCAGAAAGGAAACATCATAACTCATAGAGGGAAGGTGCATCAAACAAAGCTTTCATTGAAACCCATTCCAGCTGGGTATTAAAGAATAAAATAAAGATGCTTTATTTACAGCATCTCTTTACTTCTATAGAATGGGAATAGGATTTGCATCCCCTCCCTTTCCTGCAAGGTGTAACCCAAATTTCCAACTGAAGTCTCATTCTTCAAATATTTATTGACCCTAGACTCTGTGCCAAACTTACACTAGAGAAAGCTGACCCCCTACATGTGTAGTGTATACTGACCATATCCCTAAATATGTGCAATTATTCCTTCTCTCCAAATGTAGCTTGAGTGTTTATCAAGATAATTTGCATTTGGAACCACAGCCATAGACATGATTGAATATAGCAATTTAAAGCATACTAAATAAATGCTGCCAAAGACCTTCTGTGCATCCTAATTCCTAGTTTGAGCTTGGTTTTCTCCAATTGCTCTTGAAAGCATAAATCCAGCTGCAGTGTATCTCTTGTGGCTCAGCTCTATACATGTGCACATAACTATGATATTCTAATTTATGACACATTCACTCCAAATAACTACACGTACCTGACCTTCTTCCCACTTTGGAAAAAATGGGACAAGTGGGAACAGTGTGCTTGCATTACGTGTCCTGGAAGTGAAATAGAAGAGGGAAAACACTTTTATTAGTCCTTTTGACAAAGGATGACTGAACTCTTAAAGAGCAATATTTTTAAGATCATACATTATGATAATGTCTTAGGAGAGTTGTGGAAAGGATTTTGTGGAAGATCATTTATATTTTAGTTTAAGAAATATTTGCATCACTAGACATAGAAATGGGCTCTCAGTAAAACGTAAGCTTCATGGGTGCTGCACAAAGGGCACAAGGGTGGAGTTAGACCTGGAGATGAATTCCAGCTCTGTCACATGCTGTACAGCTTTAGGCAAGTACCTTAAACTCCACTAAACCTCAGTTCTAAAAGCTGTAAAATGAGAATAGTATTAATGTCTACATCTGTAGGTGTAAGAGGAGTTGTAACTATTAGAAGACATTATCTATGCTACTTGCCTTGGAAACCAGAGCCTTAAAGATGACTGAAGATATAAATATGAGGAAGTATGACAGAGAAGAGAGCCTGTAGTGTGAATGGCATTTAATCCAGCTAAGGCTGAGTAGGACCTTAACTCCTGGATCTAGGTCCCTGCTCGGGAAGCCCAGCGATCTAATCTATGACAGTCCCAGAGGCGCAGAGGTGATCAGCTGATGAGAAACAAACCAAACTGCACAGCAGATGGAGGCAGACAACAGACTGCTACTGCAACTGAAATTTGAACTTAAACCTTATCTCAAAACTGGGTTGGGAAAAAGGACTTACCTAAAAATGTCCTCACTGGTAGTTATTTCAAAACTTTAATTGAGTTACAGGTAGATGCTAGAGAATGCTGAAATCTCTTCAAAAGAAAATGGAAAAATGTGCATGCATGTGTGTATATGTGTTTGTGTGTGTGTCTCCGGGTAGGTGGCAGAGAGAGAAATGATGAGGATGGTAGAAAGAAACAAGGATACCTAAGGCTCAACTTAATGCTGTTTGCACTGACTTAAAGTGCCATTATCTAAAACTTCAGGGAAGGTTCCATGCCTACTCTGGCCTTGTATATTTTGTACTTTTTTTTTTTTGGTGGTTATGAAGGAAAGAGGTTGAGTTTCCTGGATCAATGGCAGAGAAAATACAAAAAATAAAGTCACAAGATCCAAAGTGGGAAAATTTAGCAAATTAGAGCCAAAGGTGACCCCAAGAATGTCAGCCTTTCCCCTCTGCCCCAGCATGGAGAACTGAAGGAAATATTAGGAAGACTATTAAACTTTTCCACAAAGCATGAAGTGGGATATTGAAACAATCTTATCTAGATCCTAAGGGGTAGATGTAGGCATAACATTTTTAACAATGAAAAAATGTATCCCAGGAATCAGATTATTTGAAATCTTCACGATGAATACATGCTCTCTGTCATCACTCTCCTTAGGAAGCTAAGTCCTAATCAGAAGTTTACTTAGGCAAATAGAAATTCACAACTATAGGAATGTAATGATCTCGAGGAAATGTATTTTCTGGATGTTTACAGAATAGGGATGACCTTGGCAAATTAAGGATGACCTATCCCACCTCTGTTGGCCAAGATGTCCTGTCTTCCAGGCAGAGCTAGAACATATTACTACATCTTTATCTACATTCTCTTGGATGTACTGACTACACATATTCTGACATATACATACACATTCTGACATAGCTTCAGTTGGTATGTTTTCTCTCTTTTCATGTTTGTTAATACCATTGTCTATGACTCAACCATATCATGTGGGTATAGACAAGACTTTGTGAGGTCCAGAGGTACCTCCAGATTGGAAAACCACTTGAGGTGTTTCCACTCTGTTATTTTAGCCTGTTTCTTTTAGGGCTAGCTAATTTCCTCCACCATGTGCTGACTTCGTAGCTTAGCCTTCAGAAGGTAATCTTATTTTCCTTGTTCCCAAGTCCTTAGAAGACAACTTGCTGTAGCCTTGAGTGTGGAAAACTAGTGTAATGAACTTGGCACCTAGTTGATGTTCAATAAATGTTAATCCCCTCTTTTCCCTTGGGGGATAGAAGACCACTGCAATCTATTTATGAACAAGTGTTTAATAAGGGCTGGCAGAGAGTAGTGAGTTAATAACAGAGGCTGCTGTGTAAAATATATTGGCAAAGTAAGTTAAGAAAAGTTACGTATTTTTTGTACAACACTAATAAAGTGAATTGTAACTTGGTTTCAATGGTATTGTTGAGATGAATGCAAATAATACTGATTACAATCATAATATATCTAGGCAGAAGAGTTTTAATTCCAAAGTTGTCTAGAAGTTAACATGAATTAGTATGAACCCATGGAAACAAAGAATTGTTAAAACTACTCACGCCACTAATATAATATATTCCTGTCATACATTCACGTTTACACATCTGTCTCCTCTACTATTAATAGTTTGTGAAATCCTTGAAGTCAGGAACTATGTGTATTTCTAGCATCTAGCAGTGCTAGCTACGCAATGGTATTTGGTAGGTATTTACGAAGTTTATGTTGAATACACAGCTGACCTTTACATTCAAGAAATGACCTTGCCAATGGAATAACTACATCCACTTTATTCCATTACTATGTCAATATTCACCCCTCTTGCTGCATTTCTCTCCAGAGGCTAGTATTTCTCCTCTTTCAGTTTGAATCTTTCATAAAGGAATGAGGAAATAAAGTTTGGGGGTTGGGGTGGGTGGAGGCTTTGCTTTTGGGTTTGAGTTTTTTAGTTTGTTTCACTTTGAGAGAAGTAGTAGGGATTTTAATACTAAAGTATTTGCTACTTATCAAAACAACTCCTTCAAAGGTGGGATGCAAAGAACAAAGTAAATATAGATGTTCGTCTAAGACAAAATTCTAATGAACTCAGAGAATCTCCACTTCACTTGTGCATGCTGATGCCATCCAAACTTCCATATTCACTGAAGAAAAAGAGTACTGCCTTCCCATGAGTTACAGGGTGGCACTAAGAAGCTAGGGTAGAAAGTAAAATAGAAAACAAATATTGGGTCCCTGGGAGGGAAACAAATACGTATCATATGTCTACTTTGTATCAGGTATTGTCAGGACTTTTTTTATGGCTTGGTTCAAGCCTATAAAAAAGGGATCATTATGATTCCCATCCTATAGATATAAAAACTGATGTACTTACAGTCACACAGCTACTAAGTGGCTGAGATTCTTAATTTGGTCTGTCTGGCTCAAAATCTCTATCTGTTTCTACTAAATCAGTATTTCCCCTGTATTTCTGATTCAAAGAATCACCTAGAAGACTTGAAGAAAATATACAATTCTGGGCCTCTGTCTGGAGCTCTCATCTGGATAAGTCTTGGATGCGGACTAAATTTGTGAAATTTTAGCTCACATCAGATGGTCTTTATGACCAAGCAAGGCTTGAATCCCCTGCTGCGCCACTGCACCTTCCCAGAGAGAGCCAAAGTGTCAAAATATCCATGAGTGTCAAAATAGCCCCAAGACAGACAAAGAGCTAAAAGGCTTTAAATTTCCACACCATGATCTCCATCATCTCCTTCCCCTCCATACTTTCATCTATCCAGTTCATTTTATGAACAATAAAAATATATTTGTGGCATGTCATCTCATCTTAAGGCACTGCTTTCAACAGATCTATCCCACCAAGACTCCCCTATACAAAAATTCTAAAGTCTACTTTGGAGAGAGCTTAATTTTGGCTAATCTAAGTGTAGGTAAAAAAGGGCCAGTCAAATAATTGTCCAGATGAGTGTGGTTTGAAGGGATCTGGAAGTTCCCTTTCCTCCCTGTCTCACTGCTGCTCCCATCTCTGTCCTGTTATCTTTCGGTATCTGTGTCTGCACCTCTGTTTCTCTGTAACTTGTACAGATGCTCTATGGACACCTGCATCTCAGGTAACTGCTAAACTTTGAAGTGCTCATGAGTTTGCACTTAGTAAGATGAGGCTTCTAAGGCCCCCTCTATAAACAGATCACTTTGAAGGAGTCAATTCTTATGGCAGCATTTGGGAAACATTTGCCTTGAAGTGCCTCTAATGGCAGAACAAAGTTACATGTGTCCCTGGTGTTGGAGAAACACAACCATAGCATCCTACAAAAAGTATGAAGTTCATTTAAAGTTCCTTTAAGTTTTTCTATTTTAAAACTTATCTTAAAATTTCACATGAATTTGGTTTTCTAATTTAAAATATACTCAGATTTGTTTTAATATAAGAATTTTAATTTTCTCAATATCTTCAAATAAAAATTGAATATATGGATATGGATATATATATGGATATGTACATATGTGTGTGTATGCTTTTGTGTGCATATATATAGAGAGAGAGAGAAAGAGAGAGCTTTTCTGAAGGCTTTATCATCCCTGTGTACAGACGAAAATACACAGCATTCATCCACCACCATGCATTAACACCTCAACTTAAATAAGTTTACTAGATCAGTTAACCTTTCCAAGATAATGGGACTCAAGATGGAAATTTCTTAAATAGGAAATGGGAAAGAAAAGCCCCCAGTAATGGTATGGGTTTGCACATTCCCCAATGCCGAGTGTTAAATTAAAAGTACCCAACTGTTGACTAGTCAACTTGAGTAGAAATATCACTTTGAGTCAGACCCTGCTTCCCAAGTCTGTCTCTCTCTCTCTATTTCAAATTGTGTAATTAAGCCCAAATTATTTTCCAAATCACATATCACTTCCACAGTCACTGGTACATTTAATCTTCATTTCAACTTTATAGAACTAACAAGATGGAAAGTGCTATCCTCACACAACAGAGAAAAAATGAGGAACAACAAGTTTATAAGACTTACCCAGAATCACACAGATCATTCTAGTCTCTCTCCATTTCTCCATATTTCTTCTATATCTAGCAATATCTTAGACATTTTCAGAAATATAAGACATATTTAGTCAATTATGGCTGAACTGAATTTATTGTTCCAATTTAATAAGATTGGGAGTGCAAAGCTTAGATCTGCAGGTCAATCCGTCCACTCTTATGAATCTAGTGTCATAAAAACTCATGTTGTATTGCAAAAGTGCTAATAATAATTTGACTAATAATATTTGTGCACCTCCCTGCAAACCATCTTTCAGAGTATAAATGTAAAACTGTTCACTGCCCAATTGAAAAAAAAACCCTCCTGAGTTATCACTAAGAAATCAAGAGACTATTTTTTTAAGTTCCAAAGGGTTCGACTGAAGTCAGTATTTGTAAATATTAACCGCCGTATTTTTTTTTCTGAGTAGTCCAATCTGATAACAAGGAATCCAAATCGGATTGTGACCTGTCTTAAATGAAGCTGTCTATTTACACGAAATGTGCTCTTTAGCCAGAATGTGTGTAGGAGGGGTATAAAAAAGGACACAATTCAGCTCAAAGAGGTCTTGACTCTTTATCATGCATCAGGCAAGGTGAAAAGCTCACCGAAAACTCCAGTGAGATTGAATTTAACATAAACTTCCTGAGCTGAATTCCATTATTGCTAAAATAACTAGAAGGGAATCATTTAAATATTTTCCAGAATGCCAGTATGGGTCCTATTCAGCTTTTGACTAAAAGAATTTTGAGAAGAGTTCATCCTCCCTCAGTGTCAAGATTTGCTTAAGTTTTATATCTAGAAAAAACATTGAAGGGGTATTATTTCAACCTTCTTGTTAATGAAAGATACCCTGACAGAAGTGAACCAAATGCTGCTTCAAATGTCCAGTAATGGACATCATTACTTCCAAAAAAGTTCATTTCATTGTTGGATATAAAATTATGTTGGAAAGATACAAACCAAAGTGAAGTGAAAAATTGTGAGAGCATACTGAAGCTGCCAGCCAGAGAAAAGAAGTGGGTGAGAAATTTCTCAGATGCTTCTTACAGTCAGGTTTGATATGGTCGTGGCAAGAACTGTTAATGGTCCAAACATCTGCTAGAAATTTCATTCTGTTGAAAGAAAAGCATGCAGTAAGTTCTTAACTTACCCACTGATAATTTTCATTTTCAAGACAGAGATGAAAAGTCATAACGTTTGGACATTATTCTTAAGAAGTAATTACTGGTTGTGTGGAAATGATTTAAACTTGAAAAAAAAGTTTAGCTCATTACATTAAATTTTGTGTAATTGAGAAAATCTACATGGTACAAAATTGGATATGAAACCACTCTGAAAAAGACATAAAAAAAGTTGTGTTACCTCAGAGCATTCATTCACTCACCCTATTACTTCCTCACTATTTGATAGTTACTGAACACCTACTGTGTGCTGGGCTCTGTGAGGCCCAGAGCACAAAGATGAATCATAAAGTCTCTGTGCAAAGGAGTACATAATTTGGCATACAGGACAAATAAATCAAAGATTCAGGCCTGTGATGATAATTTTAATAGAGAAAGTCATGATCTTTTTTTAATTTTAAAAGATTTATTTATTTATTTAAGAAACAGAGTCTTGCTCTGTCGCCCAGGCTGGAGTGCAGTGGTATGATCATAGCTCACTGCAGCCTCAAAATCCTGGGCTCAGATGATCCTCCTGCCTCAGCCTCCTGAGTAGCTACCAACTACAGGAATGTGCCAACACCTAGGCTATTTTTTTTTTAAATTTTTTGTAGAGACAGAGTCTCGCTGTGTTGCCTGGGCTGGTCTCGAACTCTTGACCTCAAGTGATCCTCCTTCCTCAGGTCCCAAATTGCTGAGATTACAGGAATAAGCCACCATGCCCAACCTATTGCAATTTCTTGACCAATGTTTTCCTTTATCCCTTAGAGGATTTGGGTAAAGAGTTCTCCAAGTTTGTTTACAATCCTAAGTCATTGATTCCTAGAGAACTGCGGGCAACTCTATCACTAGTGTGAGAGTTTGTTTCACAATCTTCATTTCAATTCAACACAAATATCTTTGAAAAACACCTTTTAGGAGCATTGTAGGGGTGTGTGAGAGTGAGAAGGAGAAAGATAAGGAAAGTAATACCTTTAAGTGCCTAATATTATTAGTCATTGTTATACTGGCTGCTTTAATGTCACCAAAAGCCCCACTGAGCTAACTATTCGTATATCAGTTTTATGGCTGAGGAAACTAAAGCTCAGTAGGATTATACCACATGTCTGAAATCACATACTAGTTAGTAAGTATCCGAGTAAGGATTTGACCCTTCTAAATTTGTGGAAAAACTTCACATTGTAATGCTAAAGCCAGTCCATTTTCCAGGCTTTGAAAACTTTGAGTTCTGTTTTTTTTAAAGCATCCTTTATCTGATATATCTGATATCGTCAACAGGGAAGCTGTTAGTATGTTTAATTAAATTCAATTCGACAAAGCCATCAACTCACATTCCAAAAATATATCTGTCAAGTTTTGGAGACCCAGATATGAATTAGACATGATTCCCTCCTTTCAGGAGTTTAAGTCTAGCACTAGAGACAAAATGCTAACACAGAAATGGAGAACTATAAAAAGTGCTGTGATGGACTTTAAACCAGGTGCTTTTGTTCCCTGAGCCACCACTGACTCCATCTGTGACTCCACTTGCCCCTCTGCCCTGTGCTCTCTCCTCTCTCCGTGAGCTCTACCTTCAGACACAACTACATCCCCTCAGTTGCTGAGTACTCCATGAGGCCTTTCACCCTGGCCTTCACATCCTTTGATTTCTCTGTCTGCACATTCTTCTTCCCCTCATTGGCACCTCCTTTCCTGGTGAACCCCTTCTTATTTTTCAGGAGAGGCCTCAATCTGTGACTTTTTTGGTTTGCAGCAAGTGCCCCTGCTTGTTTAACAACATTACCTTGTGTGAGGTAAGGGGTTGCCAGACTCAGATCAAGAGAGAGAAACCAGAAAGGGTTTTACAACTTTGTTACTAACAGTTCCTTGAAGGAATCCACCGTATGCCACTCAGGGCCACAATGGGGTCAGTCACAAGGCAGAGGGAGAGAGGGGAACTGTGGCCAAGCACCTTTATTGTGGTTTCCCTGGGAAGGAATGGGTGAGACAGAGTAAGCAGGCTCAGGGTTGGCTAGTTTAATTAATTTCAATGGTCTCTGGAGCGTAAGGGCCATCCCTGGTTGTCTGGTACCTGGCCCTGGGTTAGCTAGGGCAGGTGGACAGTGTCCAGGCATGTGAGATCTGATAAGAGAATGGTTGGGGATATGGACTTAATCAGCTGTTCAAGAAAGGGAACTGACCGGTCTCTAGCCTGGGCTTCAAAACTAGATCAAGGCAACATTTTATACAACCATATCACATTCTTATGTCACCTCATAGCACCCTAGACAGCTCCTATCATAAAATGCATGCTATGTTGTATTTGTTTAATGAGTATCCTATCTTTCCTACTGGATTAAACTAGCTCTATGAGGCAGGAACATCCCTAGCATTCAGCACATACAACATGTCTGATGAATGTTTTGGATGAAAGAGAAGGGCATTTATGTCATGTTATGAAGGATGAATAGGAGTTCCCTAAGAGCAGGTGACTTGGGTGTGAAACCTAAACAAAGGGAAAACCTAAACCAAAACTTTGAGATGTGCCAGAAAGTGTTTGGAAACAGCAAAGAGTGTTAGGTTTTTTGGCTTAATATTTAGGGAGAATTATTGAAATATAATGAGACTAGCAAAGATAACTTGAGGTCAAATGAAGAAAAAACTTGATATGTTAAGCTAAGGAATTTTAATTTTATCCCATATGCAATGGTGAGGCATAAAGCCCTAGCACAAGGAGATGGCCAGACTAGCAACTGCCATGAGTTATTTCTCAAAATGGAAAAGAAATAGAACACATCAAATTTTGCCAGTTCTGAAAGATGTCCAGTTTTGGCTGGCACAGTTCTCTCCAAGTTCAAGTGTGTTCACTGCTATAGCCAGCCCCCATGTTAACTCATGGCTGGTCTGTGGTGAGATACGATGACATATATTGACAACTTTCAAAACGTGCTACAATGAAATCCCTCAGTCATTATTACCCATGAATTCCATCTTCTTTTTTACTTCTTTTCCCAGTGTAGCACAAGCAGATGTAAAAAAAAAAAATACAAAAGTATAGATAGTACATATTTCCAAGTAATATGTAATGCCTAAAATATAATTGCTAAAGTCATAAAAGATCTGCTCTCTAAGCAAGTTATATTTATCTAATGACTATCCAACTACCTTTAAATTACTGTTTAATAACTACCCTGCTCTCTTATTAAGGAAAAACTATACTTGGTGTGATATTGTGCTATGGTTTATTATTTTTCTTCAGACACAGACATGACACCATAACATTAAGAAGTCATGTCTTTGGCCATATTCAAATAAATAAAATAAACTAAAAGCTGCAATCTGTGAAGGATCGCAGGGTTTCCATAAGAAGGTGAAAATGTAGATGCAGACATCTGATTTGCTCAGTTTCTTCACAAACCCTTTGCAGCCTGCTGTGTGTGAAACACAAAGAGCTTTTGTGACACGCATGCCGTGCATCACAAATGGAGAGCCTGGCCAAAGAAAATATACAGTTACCAGAAGAATAAACCCAGGATGAAAAGCACAGAGGTGCCATCAATAGACGTCTAATATGCCATTGGCCCCATCTGGTTAGAATCACATCATCAAAATCAGAACTGGAGTAGACCTTCCAGGTCATCCCTTCCATCCTGTTGCCAACACAACAATCATTGTTTTGAGGACCAAGTCCAGTTCAATTTCGTATGTCTCAAGAGACAAAAATTCCACAGATTCTGTGGGCAAGATATTTACCATATTTAAAGAGGCAAAGGTAGTCATAGTAAAGATCAGTCACTAAAAAATCGTATTCAGCCTTTGAAACATAAAGAATAGGCTTTTTCAAGTAGAAATTTTCCTGTTAAAAGACAGCTTGAGGCACCAGGAGAATCACAGTTGAGATGGAAAGAGGAATTTCCATGAGCACTTAACAAAGATTTAAGGGAGCCTTAGAATTGTGTCAAGGGAGCTTCTAGAATCAGTTCCGAACAATTCTGTGTCAGTGTTCAAATCCTTCTTCCATGGTACAGAGGGCACGGGATTGGCTGTTACCAGAAACTAACTAAGGTGTTACAAAAGAGAGAGGCGGGCTGGACATCAGAGACATAGGTTCTCGTGGTAAATAGCAGAGGACACATGTCTTTGGGAGATAGTGGGGAAAGGAGGACAATTTCCTATTAAGAGAAATCTTATGTGAAGAGCCAAGAGGAAGAATCAGAACATATGTCAAATTTTCAAGGGTCCAAAGTAGGATCAAAGATAGTCTATGGAGTTAAGAGTTTGGAAGTAGGGAGATAAGCTCTAGTACAAACAGGTTTAGGTCAAAAGGAATGAGGAATTCCTAAATGATTGTCTTTAAGAGTCATTTTTTTGTTGTTTTTCAAAAAAGTGTTACATGGCAGTCTAATTACATTTATAAAACAGATAAAGCAGAGATGTTCTGGGTAAAACATGAGACAGAATTGAATGAGTCCAGAGACATTGCAGCCGTCTTGATCCAATCCACCTACGTCTACGGAGGCCCTTGCTGCAATTCTGTGTAACTCCTGGGAAGAACACCAGTTCTCAACTGTAGAACCAAGGTTCCATTATGTTGAGAATTCTGTGGTAGAATATGTCAAGAGGGAGGAGTTATACCTCTCGAATGGGGAGTTCTACCCATAGAACTCAGAACTGATTTTATTTAGGGCGATATCTATCACCTCTCACATCCATGTGACTTGGGAGTCCTTGTAAATCCCACAATCATATCTATCTCAGTGGAGTATATGATGTGCTGTCTGTGAACTTTTCTGTGACTCACTTTTATGTATCAGCAAAGTGGGCCAGCCCAGCCTAAAGGGTTCAAGGCAGGAAGTACAGGTAGGAGGTAGAAGGTAGATAGAGTGGAAAGGAGGGAAGGAAGAATAGCCAAACTACAAAACAGGAAGGGAGTAGACAGACAATAAAGCCAGAGTAAGTAGTAGGACCATCAGGGATGAAACTGGGTATTGATGGGATAACCAACAGTGTTATTTTTCTTAAACCAAATGTACACACCTTCCTTATTTCATGCTAACAGAAATATTTTGTTTGAACACTACACTCTCCTCCACCCAGCTTTATGTTTAACTAGACCAGTCATAGAAATTCCATCCCCCTTGCCAGTATTGATTAGGAATGGACATATGATGCCATTGTGGCCAAAGGAGAGATCTGAAAGGGGGTTTCTGTGGAGAATGTTCCTGCTCCCGTTAATATAACGGTGTTGCTGTGGTAAGAGGGCCTTCGTCTTCTTCTGGATGTTATGTCTGGAAAACCGTAACTAAAGAAGTCATGTGTGACTCTGAGGGAACATATTGGTGACAATGCTAACATAAACATCTTTAGTTCTTGATGTCACAGGTGCATCACTGAATTATCCAACTCTGGCACTGCCCTGTTTTGGGCTTCCCTTTAGGGGAGATATCAGTTTTTGCTTACTTCTTGGGTCATTTGAGACAAAAGTTTGCATTAGTGGCAAGCTAAGCATCCCAGTTGAGACTGGAGGATGAAAAGCAGCTTTAGGACCTCACTCACAATTGCTATCCCCTAGGTATTTCTTGTACTCATTGCTTTGTACCTGTCGCTGAACTGAAACTTTTTACTTTTTCCTCTTAAGCAGAAGATTATCACGGGTAGAGAAGGACAAGAAAACCTAAGAAATATGATGGAAGGGGAAACATGGGCTGATTTTTCAAGATGAAGTTAACTTTCCTTTCCCAAGTTTAAGTAAAAGGTTTAAATATTTATGCATTGTGGACTAACATAGACCAAGTGGAAAAAAGAAAATTTTTTCCTTGGAAAAACCAAGGTAAATAAAACAATGCCTGTGAGCTCCTCAAGAGCATGTACCATGTTTTGTCCATTGTTGGATATCCAATACTTAGCAACATGCCTGGCACATGGTAGGTATTTTACAAATGCAGAACTAATTAGTTGAAAGAGACCAGAGATCTAGAAATTAATATTTATTCTCAGACTCATGCAGGCATTTCCCAGTTGTTTATAGCATGTTTGTGTATGGGGCTGCATTGATACCAGCAACTAAACCCAAACACTAGAACTGGTTGAGCAATAGCTGCCAATGTGGTATAGCATGGAAATTTTGAGGCAGAGATTGTTGACTTTTCATTAAAATTAAAATCCATGTTCAACTTCCCATGACATTAGTAAGAAGCAAAATGAATAAATCTAAAAACTGTGTACATGAGCATCACAGCACACAGTATCTTGACATGTCCTACTTCCTAAGATGCTAAGTCCTCAGTACTTACTAGGCCACAATTCTGAGATGCTCTTGTATGGCTTGGCCAAGTGTCTGGGTTCTGACCCATAGATGTCAGTGAACTTGATAGATATCATTTCTGGGCATAGCTTTTAAGAAGTAAGTGTGCCATCCCCATATGGTCTTTTCACTGTCCTACCAGCTGGATGAGGACAGCAGTGAGTCTACGGAGTGCCAGAGCCACAAGCTGGAAGGTACCTGTGTCTATGAATTACCATGATAAACAACCAATACCAACCAGAAATACCTGCTATTGGGATTGATCTGTTATATATTATGGTATCTTTTTGTTGCTGTAGTTTAGCTTGTTTTAAATAATACAACTTATATATGACTATTTGACTTATAAGCACAATACTACCAGCCTTGTCAACATTTTAGGACGATAGGGAGAATCATGTCTGAAAAATCTACACTGAACATGAGTGTGCTTTGCAGTTCATAATGCTTTGACATACACTAGTTTTTAGGATCCTACCAACAGCCCTGAAAGATCGGCAGGGTAAACAGTATAATCCACGTTTCAGAGGTGAGAAGATCAATGATTAGGGAGATTATACAAATTGTCCAAATCTAATGAGTGCCAGATTTAGAATTGAAGCATAGTCTCTTGATTCCAAATCATTTGTTTTACTCGTCGTAATATGCTGAATGTTTGCCTCTGTCTAAAAGATTTTCTTGATTGATGATTTTATTGCAGAAATTCCCCCAAGGGATTAGGGAGCTTCTTAGAAGATTCAATTCACTTGAGTTCTAAATATGGAATCCAAGTATGGAAGGATTTATAAATCCAGAGGATTTAGCAAATGAGGCTGGATCTACCACAGATCATTTTTCTTTGTAGGTTCCCTTAGTGCCTCAGACTTGGACGGCTCCTGCACAGGCTGTTGCTCTCATTCTTCTTCCCTGAAACAAAGGCTTCTCTGACACATCCCTGAGAATTGCTCGGTCAGCCTCTACTTGAACACCTCTAGCGATGGAGCACTTACTACTTCAATCTTTTGTTATGGTCTCCAACTCATCCTGGTTTTCCCAGAACTTTTCTGGTTTTAAAACTAAAAGTACTGCATTCTGGGAATATCCTAAGTCCCAAGCAAACACACAGGAGTAGTTGGTCATCCTACCATTGTTGAACAATGGAAATTATTCAAACCCTGTTTTAATTGAAATGAAGCAGGCCTTGCTATAACTTCTGTCAAGTTTACTTATTTTGCCCTTGTCGGTGTCGATTATTCAACCAACATTTTTTTTCTTGCAGATATCTGGATTGTCTCTGGTTTTCTCTAGCTACCAAAAACCTGAGGTAAAGCTTCATTTTCAGCTTTGCCTTACTGTAAACCAAAGGATCGATCTAAATATGTAATCTTCTGCTTCCACAGACAGGGCCAGATGACACACTAGCAATAATCAAGGTCACCTAAATAAATTATTCTACCTATAAGGCTATAGTATAAGCCTTTGGAAATTGTTTTCCTAGTTCTCCAGCTTGAGTTTCATGATAGAATTAACAAGAATAAAAATAAATATACTTCTATTGTAATCTAGCATGGGTAAGAACAATGTATTAATTAATAGTAATTAATTTTTAAACAGGAATTACTTATTTTCTCACTGCATGCTCTTGAGAAAAACAATATTATGTCTTCTAAGATTTCACCACTGAACTTAATTTGCCTCTGAGATTTGAGCTTTTTTTTTTGTTTGTTTCTTTTCTTTCTTTTTCTTTCTTTCTTTTCTTTTTTTTTTTTTTTTTAAATATGAGTGCACCACATACTCTTTGGGGAAAGGAACAGTTTCTACATTATTGGGTACTAAGGGACTACCAAAACCAGGAAATTCATGTTTTATGAGTTTTCCCCAAATCAAAGCAACAGGGTTATGGTCAACATCATCCTTTCACTCCCACTGGGTACTTTCTGAGAGGTGCTTTCAGGGGCAAAAGAAACTTTTTGCAGTGAAAGGCACATCTACTTCATTGTTTTGTTTCCTGCTGAAAATCTATATTCAATTATTCTAAATCTGACTGTGATTCAAACTTCTTATACAAATTTAGAGAAAATGACTTAAACTCTTTATTTCAGTTTTCCTAGTTTTATCATGGCTTGCATAGTCTAGCTATAGTGTGTATCCTTGAAAATAAACAATGATAAATGTCTGACAGTAGTAACTAATATTTTTGCCCTGTTATGCTATACCAAATAAATGCTAATGTATTTATGTGCTTATACCCAACAGTGTAAGTTAGGTTTTATTACACACATTTTACAGTTAAAATGAATCAGATCCCAGAGAAAGTCAAACATTTCCCATGATCATCAGCTAGTGCAGTGCCTCTCTCACCAGGAAAATCACCCTCTTCCTACCCACACCTCCAAGCCAGGAGATATTTGGTAATGTCTGGAGGCATTTTTAATTGTCATAACTGGGCTGATACTATTCACATCTAACATGTAGAGGGCCGGGATGCCACTAAAAATCCTACAGTGTGTAGGACAATCCCCTCACCCTTATAACAAAGAGTTATGTGGCTCAAAATGTCAATAGTGCTGAGGTTGAGGAACCCTAAGTTAATAGATGGCAGATTGAGGATTCAAAACCAAAAAGTAAAATTCCAGAGTGTGCATTCAATATTTGCTCTCAAAATAAATGTTTAATATTACATATTTTATCAAAATACTAATGATAATAGCAATCTACCATTTTGCAAAATGTTGTTGTACTTACTTGACTGTTTATAACTCATCGTTTACAGAGTCTAAGACATAGGACTGAGTAATTCTGGATAAACTATGGCAAAGTGATTTGCATATATGCACCACAGGAGCTGGTAAGAAGGATGGAGCCTGCCTAAGAAAATCTCAGGGGGCCAGGTCTATCCAAACAGGGTGTCAATGCATCAAGTGTTTTGAAGATCATAGCACCCAATTTATTGAGGGAGGTGCTTTGCAAACATTGGCGGAACTACAATTGAGGTAGACCCGTATTGAATTATTGAATTATTTTTCCCAAGCAACCCTTGTGCAATGAACTGGGATTGGTATAGTCATGAAAGTTGTCAACTCAAGATCGGCACCCAGAAAGATGTCACCCAGGCTCTAGTGGGTTTTAGCTAAGTCCAGGTCCTCGGCTCCATGCTGTGCCCTGGGCACATAGCAAGCTGCAGACTCCTGTCATGGTCCACTATTTCCCTAGCAGGCACCTGGCATGTACTCTAAGTCCAGTGGAGAAATCATGACTTTGTGGAACCAGAGCAGACTGAGGACAGAGCACTCTTTGTGATGCAAACAACCTTTGAACAGGGAATGTCTTCTACAGCTACAATCTTTGATAGCCTCTAAGCAGTAAAGGATGCCATGAGGGTCCTGGCAATTGCCACCACTCAGGCAGTCATGGATCTCAGAACCCACTTAGTAGTTGCATTAAGGCACTAAGGCATTAGGGTGTGGCTTTAATGGGGTAAGACCCTGATGTTTGTCCTCTGTGCCAGACATTCAGTTTATATTCATTTCACAAGTATTTTGTGAACATTTGATGTTAATTGTACAAATTTTCATTTGTACCCACTTGTAAAAGAAGCATACAAGAAACATACAAGAACATTCTAGTGCTCTTGGAAATTTCATTCTAATTAATAAAATATCCAATTAGATCATTAAGAAAATATAATGAATTCAGTTTGCTAATATTTTGTTGAAGATTGTTGCATCTATGTTCATAAGGGATGTTGGTCTGTAATTTTCTTTTTTTGTTGTGTCCTTTCCTGGCTTTGGTAACAAGCGATATTGGCTTCATAGAATGAGTTAGGGAGGATTCCTTCCTTCCCAATGTCATGGAATAATTTCTGTAGGATAGGTACCAGTTCTTCACTGAAGGTTGAACAGAATTCAGCTATGAATACATCTGGTCTGGGGCTTTATTTGTTGGAAATTTTTTTTTATTACTGCTTTAATCTTGCTACTTGTTATTGGTCTGTTGAGGATTTCTATTTCTTCCTGAGTCAGGCTTGTGAGGTTGTGTTTCCAGGAATGTATCCATTTCCTGTAGGTTTCCTAGTTTTTGTGTGTAGAGGTTTTTGTAGAATTCAAGAATGATATTTTGTGTTTCTGTGGTATCAGTTGTAATGCCTTCTTTTAAATTTCTGATTGAGCTAATTTGAGTCCTTTTTCTTCTATTTTTGGCTAATCTGGCTAGTGGTCTTTTGATTATGTTTATCTTTTCAAAGAGTCAAATTTTGTTTCATTGATACCTTGTATTATCATTATTATTGGTTTCCATTTCATTTAGTTCTTCTCTGAGCTTTGTTAATTATTTTCTTCTGCTGGTTTGGGGTTTGGTTTGTTATTTTTCTAGTTCCTTGAGATGTGACATTAGGTTTTTAATTTGTGATCTGTCTGTCTTTTTGATGTAAGCATTTAAAGCTACGAACTTTCCTCTTAGCACTGCTTTTCCTATGTCCCATAGATTTTGAAAACTTGCATCCCCTTAGTTGTTCAGTTCAAGGTATCTTTTGATCTTCACCTTAATTTCATCATTAATCCAAGTATCATTCAGCAGCAGGTTACTTAATTTCCATGACCCTCACATTGAAAAGATAATCCACCATGATAAAGTGGGTTACATCCCAGGGATGCAAGGTTGGTTTGACATATGCAAGTCAATAAACATGATTCACCACATAGATAGAAGCAAAAACAAAGACCATATGATCATCTCAATAGCTGCAGTAAAAGCATTCAATAAAATCTAGTACCCTTTCATGATAAAAATCCTCAACAAACTAGGTGTAGAGGGTATATACCTCAAAATTATAAAAGCTATATATGACAAACCCTCAGCCAACATCATACTGAATGAGGAAAAGTTGAAAGCATTCACCCTAAGAACTGAAACAAAACAAGGAAGCCCACTGTCAACATTTCTATTCAACATAGTACTGGTAATCCTAGAAAGATCAAACAATAAAAAGAAATAAAAGACATCCAAACTGGGAAAGAGGAGGTCAAATTACCCCTGTTTTCTGACAATACGACTTGTACCTAGAAAACCCTAAAGACTCCACCAAAAGACTCCTAGAATTGATTAATAAATTCATCAAAGTCTCAGGTTACAAAATCAATGTACACAAATCAGTAGCATTTCTATATATTAATAACAGTCAATTTGAGAGTCAAATCAAGGACACAAAACCATTCACAATAGCTACAAAGAAAATAAAATACACAGAAATATACATAACCAATAAAATACTTAGAAATATACATAACCAACAAGGTAAAAGACCTCTATAAGAAGAACTACAAAACACTGATAAAAGAAATGGTAGATGACACAAACAAATGGAAAAACATCTCTTGCTCATGGATTGACATAATCAACATCATTAAAATGTCCATACTGCCCAAAGTGATTTACAGATTCAACACAATACTCATCAAAATGCCAATGTCATATTTCACAGATCTAGAAAATATAATTCTAAGCTTCATTTGGAACAACAATAACAAAGAAAGCCCAAATAGCCAAAGCAATCTTAAGCAAAAAGAACAAATCTGGAGGCGTAAAATATCTGACTTCAAATTATATTACAAGGCTATAATAACCAAAACAGCATGCTACTGGTACAAAAGTAGAGACATAGACCAATGGAACAGTATAGAGAACCCATAAACAAACTCATCTACTTACAACCAAGTGATCTTCAACAAAGCAGACAACAGCATATACTGCAGAAAGGAAGCCCTATTCAATAAATGGTGCTGGAAAAATTGGATAGCCACATGCAGAAGAATGAAAGAGGACCCCTATCTCTCACCATATGCAAAAATTAATTCAAGATGGATAAAAGACTTAAATGTAAGTCATGAAACCATAAAAATTCTAGAAGAAAACATAGAAAAAACTCTTCTAGACATTGGCCTAGGCAAAGAAATTATGACTAAGATCCCAAAGGCAAATATAGCAATAACAAAATTAATAAATGGGACTTAATTAAATTAAAAAGCTTCTGCACAGGAAAATAAATAATCAGAACAGTGAATAGACAACCTACACAGTGGGAGAAAATATTCTCAAATTATACATCCAACAAAGGGCTAATATCCAGAATCTACAAAGAACTCAAACAAATCAGCAAGAAAAAAAAAACAATCCCATCAAAAAGTGGGCAAAAAACATGAACAGAAGTTTTTCAAAAGAAAATAGACAAATGGCCAATAAACATATGAAAAACTATTCAACATCACTAATGCAAATTAAAACCACAGTGAGATACCATCTTAGCCCTGTCAGAATAGCCATTATTAAAAAGACAGAAAACAACAGATACTGGTGCAGATGCAGAGAGAAAGGAATGCTTATACACTGTTGGTGGGACTGCAAATTTGTACAACTTGTATGGAAAACAGTATGGAGATTCTTCAAAGAAATAAAAGTAGGCCTACCATTCAATCGAGCAATTCCACCACTGGGTATCTACCCAAAGGAAAAGAAGTCATTTCATCAAATAGACACCTGCACTCAAATGTTTATCACAGCAAAATTCACAATTCACAATTGCAAAGATGTGGAATCAACCTAAGTGCCCACCAGTTCATTAGTGGATTAAGAAAATGTGGTGTATATATACCATGGAGTACTACTCAGCCATAAAAAGGAATGAAATAATGTCTTTCATAGAAACTTGGATAAATTGGAGGCCATTATCCTAAGTGAAGTATCTCAGGAATGAAAAACAAACACCGCATGTTCTTACTAATAAGTGGGAACTAAACAATCAGTACACACGGGCACAAAGAGATGTAAAGGACATTGGAAACCAAGAAGGGGGAGGTGAGAGGCAGGTAAGGAATAAAAACTTACCTGTCAGGTACAGTGAACATTATTCTGGTGATGAGCACACTAAAAGCCCGGATTTACGTGTAACACAATATATCCAAGTAAAAAAATTTGTACCCTGTTAATATTTTGAAATTTTAAAAAACCCATAAATATCACAAACGACTTAGACATATTTTTATCTATGTGTTTGCAGAGTGCACAGTTTCCAACACACCAGGGGATGGTACCTAAATCTTTTTTATAATATAATTTTAATGGGATATTCAAAGTTGAATTATTTTAACAATTAACACAGAAACCCATTCATATAATTATATATTTTAGGCCATGAAATATAACTGTGTGTCCTTGACAAATTGTTAAAGATAACAATTTATTTCATATTAAATTTGATTGAAATAAAATAAAATATACTATCCATTTACTCAAAATGTATTTGATAAACATCTACTATGTGCAAAGAGCTGTGATAGACATGAAAGGAAAATGTAGCTGAACACATGAATCCTCTCCTCAAAAAGCTTATAATGTAGTGCAAGGAGCAGATAGATGGTCTGATAAGAAGAGGAAGCCAAGGGAATGGGAGGGAAGGCAGTTCAGATGTAAACATGGACTCTGACTTTTCATTGTTGAATTACCCTAGGACAGGTGCTGACCTCTCTCAGGCTTAGTTTTCTCATCCACAAAATAGGTACAATAATACCCATGTTGTGGGTAAAACAGAAACTTTTCAGTATGTTAATAAAAGTACAACCATGGGTGTTTACTTGCTTTCAGGTCTAAGATGGCCAAAAAAGAGTCCCCTGGCTTCTGCACCAGCCCTAAAGGAACTGAGAACTGGGCAAGCTCCTCTCATCCTCCCCACCAGTGATGCTCTGATCCAGAAGAACTAAAGGAATCTAGACCACATACAAACCTCGTGTGGGAGACTCCATACATCATCTGACTTTGATTCTCAGAACAGCCTCACCTGTTCAGTCATCATCTTAAACCATTCTACAGAAAATAAGGTGAGGTAGTCAATGATTTTTCCTGATGCCACACTACTAATAAATGGCAGAGCAGGTTCTTAGATCCAGTCCTCTTTCTACAGCCAAAAGTATTTCAACTAGTTCCACAATCATTGTCAGCGCTTTCTTCCTAGTGGCTGATCTACATTCCAACAGTTTTCCATGAATCTCTTTTCATCGTTTTCTTTGCCTGAAAAAACACAGGGACAAACTGTTCCCTGTCACTCATCTATTACACTTTCATACACTTGAAGCCTGAGAGCCTCTTCTAATTTTCTAATTAATCAATCACTCTTTCATATACTGAATTTAGTTTCCATTGATAGAGCAGCCACAGATTGCTGGCACCATCCTTGGTACTGAGAGGGCTCCAGAGGGAGGGAGATGACAAGTTCACTGCCATTGGGGCACTTGAGTCCAATGGAAGCATGACAGATGACAACCAGGCAAAGCAGTTAAGTGCATTCTCTGAAGTCAAGTCATGAAATAAATGGAAGGGCTGTGTGTAAAATGAGGCAATAGTCCAACAGTCCTCTTAGTCAGCTGGGCAACCTCCTTAGAGAAATAAACAGCATCCTTTTAACCATCTAGACAGGCTCACAGTTGAGCCTATTTATCTGTATCATCTACAAACAATATTTAACTTAATCTAAGGCAGAACAGGAGCACAAAGCTTGAGGTCTGGGTCTGTAACTATTCCTCCAGCACTCAAATGTTTATGGGAATGTTCAAGGCCAAGAAAGAAATAATGTGTGAGTCCTCAGCAGACATTGCCATCCTTGCCGGGTGACAGGTTCTCACTTATTCATGGACCATGTGCTTCAGAGGACCTGCATTAACTAGCCATCCTTCAGTGGGTGTCAAATCAGGAGTTTGTCTTTCTGGGCTCAGCTGTGCTTTTTGCAAGTGGCGTGATGTTTGGAAAGCAACTTGAGTTCGCTCAGTCTCAGTTTGGTCAAAAGTCCAAAAAAGGAGTTGAGCTAGATTTCTCTACAGGGCTCTTCCTTCTTAACACCTCTAGAGTTTCATATGAATGAGAATTTTTAAGACAGAAGATGGAATCAGTGCTTGTTACTTGGGGAAGTACAGAAGTAGTCTGAGTAGGAAGAGCATCTTCACTCTCCCTCGATTTCTATGTCACCTGTGTGAGTGATTGCCATTGCCCACCAGTGCCAGTGAGGAGGGTGTCAGTGCTTCATGTTTCTCCTACTTCTTGCATGTCTGTCATGCCCTCCCACTGATCTATCTACTAGGTATCTCTCTCATGTTTATCACACTGATATTCCCAGGTAGTGTACTGTTGTGAGTGAGGAGGTATCACGTGGCACTATGCCAAAACAGGAGACATGGAATCCACTTCCACAACACCAAGGGAACATTTCAAGATGGCAGCAAACAAGGAAGCAACTTGAATGATTTCCCCAAATAAATTTGAGCCTTCATTAGCAATGGGGACATCTTTTGTTTCTGCTTGCCCACCATTCACACCCACTTCCTCCAGAAACAGCAGCCCAATTTTCCTTTTGGGAACAATTTCTCTCCTACATGTGGTACACATAGCTTTGGGGTAGACATGGGAGCCAAGCCTCAACCAACCACATGGTCTCTCCTCTGAAGACAGTGATTGACTCAGTGATATGGGACTGACCCATCTGAGTTTGTTAAGGATTAGATCAAGGTTGGACAGAGACTTCTCCTGGGACTACCCACAGCAGGGATGATGTAAGCTTGGAGCTGCTATAAGCCATCACATGGAACATGAAAACAAGCCAACACAAAGGAAAGTAGAGCTCAGAGATGAAGAGAATTAATCCTGATGATGTGGACTCAGTCCTTTGATTCAGCCATGCCTGAAAGTGCCCTTCATTTCTGTTAAACCAGCTTCTATTGAGTTTCTACTACTTGAAACCAGAAGATCTGTGACTTATATATTAAACGCAAACATTGTATCCTGCACTTGCTTATTTAAAAATTTTAGGAGGTGTTTTGACAGATTTGACAGTCTCTAAGATAACTTCCAGTTCTATCATTCAGTGGTATTTTTTAAATTAATCTGTCCAAGAAAAGCCACATAGGTGAAAGAGCAATAACTATGTAATCAGGCTAACCTCGGTTTGAATCCCAATTTATTTACTGCTTCATTCTAGAAACCTAGTTACTTGGCCTCTGTGAGATTGTGTGTTCTCTAAAATGGGTGTAATAATATGTACTTTGAAGAATTTTTTTCCAGATTTAAATTCAAACACTGAGTACCAAGTGAATTACCTGGCACATAATATACAGTTAGTGGATGACAGCTATCATTACTTCATTAGTCCATGGGACCAGAAATCTAAAAGTATCTGATATGAATGTGATAATGGTATTTTTTTTTATAACTGCAAAGCTCAATATAGTTTACAAAATATTTTTATACCCATTAGCTCATTTCCTCCTTTCCCCATTGCTCAAAAGTGGTGAAATTTGGTGAGATATCCCCAACTTTAAAGAAGAAGAAACTAAGGTCTTGCAGCCACGAAGAAGCCGAGTCAGGACCAAAGTCACAGCCTTTTGACTCCAAGATCAGAGCTCTAACTTCCTCACCACACAGCCTTGCAGGTCGGATGCCCAAACCTGTGTCATCTCTCAGGGTCTCCACCGATAATCCCTGAGTTCTGTATATCACAGTCATACTGTGATAGAGTTAGAACAGTCATTGGAAATCCCAACCTCCAACCCCCAAAAACTTCCACTAATATTGTGGTTAAAAGCATAGGATGGAAGTTCAGAAAGATCAGGGGTAGAACCTATCAATTTGGGGCTTTGTGACCACAAGCAAATGACAAATTTTACTGAGCTTCAGTTTCTCCATCTATATTACAGGGGTCCTACAAGTGCCAACCTCTTCTGCTTGTCAAGAGGATTAAATAGGCAAGTGTTGTAAAGCAATTAGCATAGTGCCTACCTCTCTGTGAATGATATGAGATTACAAATTTATTGTTGTGATTATTATTATAGACCTGGGATTACGAATCACCAGTTCTTTCTCCACTCCTGGCTGCCTTTCCATACTATAAACTTAAAACACACACACTTGCCACTGAGGCCAATGACTCTGTTCTCTTTACACTCGCAAATCAATTCATATTTCTTGAATCTCTCAATTAATAAGTAATTGCTATGCTAAGGCATTAATTTGAAATATTATCCTAAGGGAATAATTACCTTTGAGTTCTTATGTAGGCATCTCTCCTCTCCGACCAGGAAGGAGACTCCAGCAGCTGATGAAGGTGAGGGAGGTTGAATCATACATTCCTACTCCATCAAGGGCTGTTGCTTTTTGTGGGTTTTTTTTTTCTCTACACTTACCCCTTGTTCCTTTCACACACCTGCTTCAGACATCGCTGACAGTCGGGGATAGTGGTGCTGGGTGTGGGCCCCACTAGGGAAGATTTGGGCTTTATCTTTTGTTTGTGTTCTCCACTTGTGATTTGTATTAAATTCATTTTGGAATACATGCTGCAAGGCACAAGAGGCCTTTTTGATTGAAAAGTGAAAGGAGCCTATTAGAAATATGAAATCATAATTTCTGGAGGTTTGGGGATTTAAAAAAATGTGGACAGCTGCTGGCTAAAGAACTGAGAAATGTTTAAGTCAGGAAAATATCCTAGGTAATGGAGCCAGAGAGCCTAAATCAGTGGTAAATACTGCTAAGCCATCATTACACACTAAATAGTTATTAGTCATCTCTCTGTTTTTAACAGAAAGCTTAAGGGTCTGAAGTCCAAAGCTTAGACTCCATTCTCTCTAACAAATAAAAAATCCTATCCCCTCCAATAATAGAAATCTGCCAAGAGAACATTAAAGGTCAAGTTAAACCCACAATAGCAAAGCAATGCAGATTTCAAAGACCCTGAATGGAAAAATAGAATTAAAAGTCACCAGTTCATTCTGAGCAGAGCAGATTGAGAGCCTGATTGAAGGTCAGGGGCCCAAAGAGAAGCAGGAACCCTGAGCCAAACCATAAGCAAAGCAGCCTGGAAACTCTCACACTTGGCGTGCGCCTTTCCCTTTCTGGCCCCATCTTGGGCGACTGGGTCACAGTGGGGTTGGACGTTGAGTTGCCCCTGTGGGGCCTATATTGGGAAATGGATGGGAGCACCTGGCCTCCAGTGGATGGGCCTGGGCTGTGGACCTGGCTCTCTCCCAACTCCACAGCGATTTTCCTGTATTACCCTAAACGAGTCACTCACCCTCACCCTGCCCTGCCCTTGCTTTGCCTAATTATAAAATAATTTCTTCTAATGAGGCCAAGCTCACTAGTAAGCCTGTATTCTGTGGTTTGAGGGGTGCCAAGAAGGCACCACTGGGCCTTTTAGACCCAGCTCCATGATAGTCTCATCTCCCCATTATACTTGTTCACCAATGCCTGAAATACCACCATTCATGAATGTATGTAATCTACAAACATGTTTTGAGTGCCTACTTTATGCAGATATGGTACTAGAAACTAAGTACACAGGGGTGAGTAAAACAAACATGGACCCTATGCAGAGTGTAGCTGGAAGAAACAGACTAAATTACACAGGCAAATAGACAGATACATAGTTACAGATATGCAAATTGAGAGTCCACTGTAAGATTAGTGAACAAAGTACTCTGATAGATTAGAAGTCTGAGTCTTAATCAAGGTCATTAGAAAAGCCACTGAAAAGGTAATTTTTAAGCTGAGTTCTGTGAAGATCCAGGAACACAGTATTCTAAGCAGGAAACTAGCATGTGCTAGCCTCTAGGCTGGAAAGGAGTTTGGTGGGTTCTAGAAATTGAAAAGCAAAGAAGCTCGTTGTGGACAGAGCACAGCATGTGAGATGGAAGGGGGCTGACAGGAGGGGGGAGGGGGCTGAGCAGAGGTCACACGGGACCTGGCCACGATAAGGAATCTGGCTGTTGATCTACATGCAATACAAAGCCATTAAAGGGTACAAGCAAGAAGGTGACATCATCTCTCTCACTATTAAAACTACTCTGGCCTCAGTGAGGTGGATACAATGATGGAAGGAACAAGAGGAAGCAGGAAAAATAGGTACAAAGTTTTGCTCCCCTCCCTCGATTGTAAGCTCCATGAAGGCAAAGAATTATGTCTGTTTTATTCACAAAGATTCCTTTGGTTCTTAGAACAAGACATGTGCTGAGAAGTTAGTAAATTCTGATGGAGAAAAAGGCAGAGCCTTGCTTAGGATTAACAAGAAACGTCCTCTGTGTGCTACTGAAGGGGAGCTTGATCAACAAATGTTTATTAAATGAGTAAAACAATGAGTGAACATTGCTCTACTCCAGGAAAAAAACGTGAGAGCAGCTGGGATATATAGTGGTCAAGTGGAGAAAGAGTGAAAAGTAGGCAGATTTGAGATACAATTTGGAGGTAAAAAATAAAAGACTTCCAAGTAGCACAGATGTGAGGGTGGAAAGAGAGCAACAAATGAAGACCAACACCCTCATTTCTGGTTTGAGTAACAATTTAAGTGGCAAATTAAAGTGTTTCCTGGGATGAGAAAACCAGCAGGAGGACGGGTAGGTTAGCCCATTGGCCTGGAGCCTGAGTGAGAACGAGCCCAGCCACTCCAGACCTGTGCACGTTGGAATAAACATGCACTGTTACTAAGTTTGGGGGTGGTTTATTGTGTGGCCTTACTGCGGCCATGGTTTACTGCTATTGTTTGGATATTTGACCCCTTCAAATCTCATGTTGAAATTTAATCTTCAGTGTGGCGGTGTTGGGAGCTGGGGCCTAGTTGGAGGTGTTTGGGTCATGGGGGTGGATGCATCATGAATGGCTTGGTGCTACCCATGCAAAAATGAGTGAGTTCTTGCTCTATGTTGTTAAAAAAGAACCAGGCACCTCCTCCCTTGCCTTCTTGCTTCCTCTTTCACCAGGTGATCTCTGCACACACTGCTCCCCTTCCCCTTCCACCATGAGCAGAAGCAGCCTGAAGCCCTCACCAGAAGTAGATGCTTAGGCCAAACTTCTTGTACAGCCTGTAAACTGTGAGCCAAATAAATGTGTTTTCTTTATAAGTTATTCAGCCTCAGGCATCCCCCTGTAGCAACACTAAATGAACTGAGACACTGACTGATGCAGGAATCACAAGATCCAAGGGACAATCATGAGTTCAGTTTTGAAATGTCAGACTTGAGAGATCTGTGAAACACCCAAGTGGGAATGTCAAGTAGGTCAGTGGATACACAATTCCATAAAGGTACAGATGAGGTCTCAACTCAAGAGAAACTTTTGGAGTCACCAGCATAAAGATTACACTTAACACCAAGGGTGTGGGTGAAATCATCCAGGGAGAGTACATAGAAGGAAAGGTGAAAGAGTGCCTGACGCCAACCACGGAACCCTTCAACATTTAGAGGTCATGAGAAGGAAACTTCAAGGGAGACAGAAAAATAGGAACCAGAGAGGAGGCAGGAAAACATGTGTGCATGGGGGCATAGCATCCAAAAAAGGAGATTTCTAAAATAAGTAGCAAATGGTCAGCTGTGTCAAATATCAATAGAAGACTGTATTAGTTTCTGCTGCTGTAACAAATTATTACAAATTTAGTGACTTAAAACTACAAAAATTTACTATTTTGAAGTTCTGGAGATCAGAAGTCTGAAATGGGTGTGACTGAGCTAAAGTAAAATTCAACAAGAATGTGTTCCTACTGGGGGCTCTAGGGAAGAATCAGTTTCCTAATTTTTCTCAGCTTCTAGAGACCACCCACATTTCTTGATTTATGGCCACTTCTTCCTTCAAAGCCAACAGTGTAGCAATTTCAAATCTCTCTTGACACTGACTTTCCAGGATCCTTGTGATTACACTGGGCCCATCTGGATACTCCAAGATAATCTCCCTCTTTGAAGGTAAGCAGATTAGCAACCCTAATTCTTTCTGCCCCCTTAATTTCCACCTTGCCCCATGCAACATAACACATTCACAAGGGCCAGGTGTTAGGAAGGGAGTATCTTTGTGAGACCACTATTCTGCCTACCACAGATACCAAATAGGATCAGCTTCACTTTTAAAGAAAATGGATCGATGTTTCTGGGAAAAGTTAGGGTGTCTAATATGTTGGTTAGTTCACCAGAATATTTTTTAAAAAAAAAGAGCTTAGCTTGCTTTCTGCTCTACACAACTGTGTTTTTTTCCCCAACACCAACCATTTCAATTCTTCCACACAAATTGGGTATCCTACAACAAAATTCAATTCTGACAAAGTCACAGGCACCACAAGTTAGGGGTTCATTCCCTCAAGATTGTCCTACTTCGGATGTCAGCACAAGTGAAGTCCTCCAGACCCACATTTCTGTCCAGCCAACTACAAATTTGGGGGTTTCCACAACTCTCCTTAATTTTGATAATTCTCTAGAACAACTAACAGAACTCAGAAAACTGCTATACTTACTATAACAGTTTATTATAAAGGATATAAATAAACATCTATGGTAAAGAGGCACATAGGGCATATTTCAGAAGTGTTCTGAGTACAGAAAAAACATCTGTCCCTGTGGAATTGGGGTGGGCCATCCTCCCAGTACGTCAATATGTCCAACAAACAGGACTCTCCCTCTACCCTGTTGTTTAGGGATTTTTATCAAGGTTTCATTAAAGTGTGTATGATTGATTAAATCATTGGCCATTGGTGATTAAACTCAATCTCCAGCCCCTAGTTCTTGGAGTGGGGCTGAATGTCCTAACCCTCTGATCACATGGTTGGTTTTTCTGGCAACCAATCCCCATCCTGAAGCTATCTAGAAACCCCCATCAAAAGTCATTCATTGGCATACAAAAGGCACTCCTATCACAGTTTTAAGAGCTCTATGGTAGGAACCAGGAGCAAAGACCAAATACATTTTTTATTATATCACTAGGTCTGTAATCTAAAATAAGACTTCCTGTTGAAAAATATCTCCCTTATACACAGAATCATATGAGAGACATTTAAGGAATTAGAGAAACAGACTTAAACCATAAAGAAAACACATTTCAGCTACTTCTTTTAAATACTTGTCTCCAAACATTTAAGAGAAAAAAGAGCCCGGGATAGGAAAATCAAGATGGACAAAAAGAATGCCTAACACTGGAATAAACAGATAATCCACAGAATATGGGAAACTATTGTAACGAGGATTCACAGAAACTTTGGAAACAGATCAAGTCAATAAAATAATGTTAAGTTGATATAAAAAGATCAAGAGACAAGAACATGTTCATGAAAGTTAAAAATATGATGGCTGAATTTTTTTAAATCAATAATATGGCCTGAGAAAATACCACAGAACACAACACAGAGAAAAAGAAAAGGAAAATATAAAATAAAAGTACAGTCCTAAAGGATAATCCCAGAAGGATCATCCTCTACCTAAAGGAGTTCCAGAAGAAGAGAATGAATAGGAAGGAGAATAAAAAATCAAAGAATACTGCAAGACAACAGGACAATAGTTATGAAGTGTTAAGGAAACTGTTATTTTTAACCCAGGATTCCACACCCAGTCACAATACTAAGTGTGAAAGTAAAATAAAGAAATTTCCAGACATGAAAGGACTCAGCATATTTGTCTTCATGCAGCCTTCTTGAGGAAAAGAAAAATTCTTGATAATATATTCCAACACAGCAAAGAGAATACAAGAAGAGGAACACATGGCCCTGACTCAGGAGTATGGGTAGAGGCCACGTGCTTCACCTCCTCCTAGGCAAACGGTGGATCCATTTTCTAGCATCCTATCTGCCCATTGAAGTAGGCCACATGACTGCTCTTAACAGTGAAATATGAGAAGTCACCTGTGCCTGTTCTAACCCAGGGAACTAGGAGCACATGTGCCTTATGCATTGCCGCTGTCTGCCTAGCCACTGGCTGACTGCAGAGAAGAATGAGGACCTAGAAAACAGCTGAACAGAGGACCTGATGGATACTTCCAGAATGTTTGCCTGCAGTGGAGCTCCCTCTTGCTTCTAGCTGGATTGAAATGTGAGTAAAAAATAGACTTCTATGAAATTAAACCTCTAAAGTGTGGAGATGTTGCAGAATTTAACCTAGCCTGATTGATACAGGAATAGAAAGGGAAGAAATTCTGGAAAAATGGCTCTGAGGTAGGCTCATAAAGCACTAAATCCAAGTTTGAACAGGATTCAGAGCACTCTAATGGTTTTATCTTCAAGAAGAAAGTAGACTATTATGCAAAGAATATGATTAAAAAGCCATGACCTCCTATGGACATGGTAAAGGAATTGTATGATTCTTTTGACAGCAAGTAAAAGACAGCAATTAGAATGACCAAGAAAATTAAAGAGGTATAAGAACCTCATGGTTTGAGTATAAAGCAAACTAAAATGTAGCATGGTATTGAGCAATTAGAACAGAAAAAATATGAGTCCATTTGAACTTTATATTGGAAAAATTCTCTGTCAATCCTAAATAACATAGAATCATGATAAGTCCAAACCTATTACCTGATTCTACAGCATATTTACTATTATCACATTGACATCATTATAATACTATAAAGACTATTTGTTTGCTTTCAAATTTTTACTATCAATTTTTTTCAAAAAAAGCTAAAAATAAAACTTAAATATTATCATAAAATAGGATTTAAATCTTCAGACTCTGATATAAGATAAATAATTGTGTAGATGAAACAACTTGGGGAATACAAAGGAGAAGAAAAGTCACCAGTAGGGTTGAGGCCCTAATTTCCCCATTGTAAATGATGGGAAGTCCAGAAATACTCTCTAAATTTGATGAAACAAGAAACACAATTTTATTTTTTAAAATATTCTCAATTTTTTTAAATTTCAAAATATTAAGGAAGTACAAATGTTTTAGATTACATGGACGGCTTTTGTAATGCTTGAGTCCTGGCTGTAGGTGTGCCTGTCACCCAGATAGTTTTCATTGTACCCATTAGGTAGGTTTTTACCCCTCCCCTCCTACCCCCTCCTCCGTGGTTGATTTCCACTGAATTTTACTTCCCTGTGTGCACATGCGTGCTCTTCGGTAAGTGAAGAAACACAATTTTAAATACAACATTTTAAAAAACTAGGAAGTAGTGCATGTAGGCCAAAGTTCTATTTTTCACAGCAAATAATCAACAGAGAAATCAAGAAATATGTAATAATGTACTGTTAATATCATTTTGGTAACAATTAGAAGAAAGAAAAACATAAATAATCCTACTAACAAGTGAGACTCAAGACGGAGGGTAGAAATGGGGAATGAGGAAATGTCAATTTTTTACTTACTACTGATATTCGATTTTTCAAAGAATGTGCATATATTACTTTTTTGGTGCCATCAACCAATACCATAAGAAGAGGAGGCAAGACAGCTGTGTGTATGAGCAGAGGGGGATAAAGGTTTCAGTTTAAACACGTTGAATCATTTATTTAAAATCTTTAGATCAAACAGGAGCACTTACTGTAAGTTCTCTGATAGTGGGATTATAGAAAAACACTTAATACACAATGGAGGACTTTCGTGTACTCGCTTTGAAATTTGCGTTTTTATTTTGAAAGGGATTTTGTGTTCAAGGTTTTATTGTTTGTTCTCAAATGTATCCATTTCTTTGACTTAGAGTAATTATGTTTAATAAAAACCAAAACAATGAGCAATTTTTCCATTGCGCATCATGAAAATCTCATTTTAATTCATGTTTTCCAGTCTTCTCAAGACACTGGAAATGCTTACGTTACTGAAATACTTTATAAAAAACACCAGAGTTTTGGGACTGGAAAGTTTCCTACGTTTCCTCAAAGTCATATATCATGAACTTGGTTTGTCATTCAATTAATAGGCTCCTTCCTAAACCTTTTCTTCATAAAGTATCACAGCATGTGGTAATTTGGTGGTCTTATCCAAGGGAAAATTCAAAAATCCAAAAATCATAATCATATACATTATATAAAATAGCATATGCAATGACCAAAATGGCTCAGGTAAGAGAGGCCCATATGGATGTCCCCAAATCCTGTCCGTTTCTAGGGTCACACTTTCTTTTAAAGTGCCCTGAGCCACTTTAGAGTCTGTATCAGACAGCACACTCCCTAGACAGAAATTGCTAGAAGTTCAACACCATCTTTAGAACACAACACCACATTATGATATTGAACAAAAACAAAAAGTGGATCTGTTGTTTAAAGTAAAGGGACTTAGCAAAAACACGAAGTCATTGTTTTCCTTATGTCATCCAATTAGGAAGTGATGAAAAATTAGCATGAATACAATGAGTTCATCTCTTATGTACTAAAGCTAGTTTAAGAGTATGCAGGCAACACAAGCCCTGAGTGTGGATCTGGCTATATTAATATCAGAAAAGAAGCAGAACATCAACTGCAACCCTACTTGATGCATTTACTTTCCAGGAGAAGTGTGCTGATTTCCGACCATAGGTGGGGGCCGGGAGGAACCACTGCTGGTTAGAATTCATCAGTATCTGCCTTACCAAAATAATGATACTTCTTTCCTTCAGATATGTGCCATTTCCAGCCAGAAAGAACCTTCATATTCTGCATCCTTTTGTGGGCTTCTGCCTCCCATCAATTCTTGGGACATACACATGTGCGTGTGTGTGTGTGCGTGTGTGTGTGTGTGTGTGTGGAAAGAGAGAGCACACGAGAGAGACAGTGCATGAGCACACCCTTAAATCTTTCTTATCGTTCCAAACCCCAACCACTCAGCCATTTTCTTGGGAGCATAGATAATGGATATCAAAATACATTATTTGTGGTTGTTATGTTCTATAAAGTTATCACAAAGACTGAATTAGCAGATATTGAACCATTGCTTTTAAAGGAAATATAAGGTTAGCTTTTTGCAAGCCTCTGGTCATAACATTTTCATCAACCAATTAATACATAGCCTTGTTTCATATGTGTCTCTGTTTAAGGACAACTTATTTAATTTATATTATTGATTTATTAACATTGAACTCATGGCCAACAGCACTGTAACTCATGCTAGTAGAACAAAGCTTAACTAAAACACGTACAGTCATGCACTGCATAACAAAGTTTCAGTCAATTATGGACCACATATACAGTGGTCCCATAAGATTATAGTACTGTATTTTTATGGTAGCTTTTCTATGTTTAGATATATTTAGATACACAAATACTTACCATTGTGTTAACTTACCTACAGTATTCAGTACAGTAACATACTGTGCAGGTTTATAGCCTAGGAGCAACAGGCTAGACCATATAACCTAGGTGTGTAGTAGGCTATACCATCTAGGTTTGTGTAAGAACACTCTGATCTTCACACTATGACAAAATCACCTAATGATGCATTTCTCAGAATGTATCCCTGTCATTAAGTGACTCATAACTGTATTTTCTCTCTGAGGCACACCACAGTCCTATGCTTGGCAGCACTTCAGCGCTAAGCCTGGGGGCCATCTGAATAGCTAAAGCACCAACAAAAAGCTCAGAAATGCAAAACCATAGCATTAAATAGACCATGAAAGGACACTTGTTTACAGTGTGAGGCAGAGCATTGTTTAGTTCAACCTCAGCTGGAAACCTGTGTCAGGTGACTTGAATTTTTTCACCATGAATAACTGTGAAAGAGCCATGAGTACTGATTTGGGAATTATAATAAATTTTCACAAGCAGGTGAATTTGTAAACATGGAATCCATGAATAATGAGGATTGGCTATGATGACACACTAATAACAGCTAACATCTATTATTGTTCAGTCACTGCAAGCCAAGCCCCATTCTACACTCTTTAGATATTGACTCCAGATTATCCTCACAAGAACCCATAAAGGTAGGCACAATTCCCATCCCCATATTATAGATAAGGAAACTGCAGACGGAGAAAGTGCCCTGATGCTCAGGGGTTCAGTCACCAACCGTGTGATTTAGATTCCATGCTCAGCCACATCCCTGGATGCAGGAAAAGTCTGCAGGTCTTTTCCTCAGCCTGGCCCACCCATCAGTGTGCTTTCCTAAATAAAATAATTATATACCCAAATTTGAATTAATTCAAGCACTCCCTAAGGAGACAGAAAGAGTCTAGAATTAGTTTTTGTTTTAAATGGTGATTATTTCTTTCTTCTTGCCGAACACAGATGACAGTTACTATGGTTACTATGTGTAAGGCACTACCATGGACGATGGGGGTGAGGAGAAGTCACCAGGCATCATGTGAGTAATCAGCAGCTGTAAAAACTATGAAAGCTGCTGACTCTGAGATCCTCCCTACGCCATAATACTCTATGGAAGAGAATCGAGCTTAATTATATGCATATACCAGTTCTGCACTACTGAGCACACGAGAATCTCTGTACCTCAGCAGTCATATTGGTCCAATAAGAGGGAATTTCCAAGCTTATCTCTTTCCCAGGATAATAGAAGGGTGGCCTGGGCTAAGAACTACAGGGACAGTGCCCATGATTCCAGCCCAGGCCTCCTTGAAGACTTTGAATGTCCTGAGCCTGTATTGGTGCGCAGGTGTCTGCAACAGCCTTCCAGAGCATACAAGGGGTCGGTCTATGAGGTGGATGGGGAGGGTGTGACTACTCTTGCCATGCTGACCATGCCCTCACTACCATCTTTCATGCCCTGTGTCCCCTCCTGCAGCTCTGGATGTGGGGCAGATATGATCATTACATATCTCAAGAGAGAAATCAAACATTTTAAGAAATTAAGCAACATACCTGATAAAGACCACTGGTTAGACTAAAGGTTTGACTGGCCTTGGATTTGTGAACACGCAAAGGTTACAAAGAAATTTGCATTGAATCCTCACAGCATACCTGCAGGAAAGGCATTAGTGTCCCTATTTTACAGACTAAGAGATAGAGGCTCAGAGAGGGTCGGTGATTTCCCTCCAATCGTACAGCTGATAAGCAGAAGAGCTAAACTGGAATCCACATTGTCTGCTTCCTAGCCCAGCACCCTTCCTGCTGCCTCTGGACAAACCCAGAAAAGAAGCAGAGCATCCCAGGCAGGTGGCACAGCATGAGCACAAGCACAGAGGCCTGCCGCACTGCCACCAGGCACAACCACTGATTGTGTTTCATTCCCTTGGCAGACATTTATTGACCCCTGCAATGCACCAGGGATATAATACAACAGTGGATGAAATAAAGACAGCTTCTGGTACCATAGAGAGGGATACTGAGTGAGCCACTAAATGCGAGACAAGAGAGGCAATTAGGAGAACAGGCAACAGGAACCCCAACACTACCAAGGAGTCCAGGAAATACTCACCAAGGAAGTGATGTTGAGGTTGATACCTAATAGTGAAGGCAGAAGGCAGCTGCTGGGTAAAAGGAGGTATAGGTACAAAAGGTCAAAGGTAGGAAATACTTTTATAAATCAGAGTAGATAGCAGCCCAGAGAGGTAGAGGACAGCTAAAGAGGAGGAGGCAGGGGACATGAGATGGAAGTGGAGTGACTGAGCCTGATATTGCAGGGCCTCCTACTATAAGGACCCAAAGACCTCGATACAGTGGACCAGCCAATGGAGCCTCTCAGCCGTCAGGGGTCCCTTTCAAGAGGAGGAAAGCAAACTCATTAAGCTTTTTAATCTCTCCCCCCTAGGTCATTTCCTCCAGCTAGGAATGAATCACACAGTTTCCTTCTCCCTGTCCACATGGCCTGGGTACCCAGGGCTTGGAACAGGGGCCTGTTTTCCAGGTGCAGTCTCACCAGTGCCGTATAAAGGGGGATTATTCCCCTTCCTGCAGCTTGACTCCTCGCACAGGCCAACCCCAGCAGGGCCGGCTTTCCTCATGGCCAGATCACATTACAAGCTAATATCTCATTTGTAAGTTCTATATCACACCTCGGTTTCACAGCATTGTGGCTTCCAAGTGAGTATTCACTTCTTCCTCTTTCAAAATTAGTTGGGTACTCTATGGTGAGAGCGGGAGAATGGAATGTACAACTGGCAAATAAAACGGTGAGGCCCCGAATTGCTATCTGACCACAAGGATGTAACTTCATCCCTTAGTTAACAATCTGTACAATGGGGTCTTAATTCTCCTTGTCATTACAGAGCTTCATAACGTCCAAAATAAAGTGGAATGTTTAATGGACTGGAATTCAGCTTCTGATACCAGCTTTTTCACTAACTGTCTCTCCTGTCCTCAGTTTCTCCATCTGTAACATAAACAGATGGAGATAAATGATCTCTAAGGACTCCTTCAAATATTAGCATTCTTTGCTTTGCTGTATGATTAGTGGCCAGAGGATTATTCTAAGAATTTTCAGATCCTAAGAATTAATATTGCAGTAGTTGCATTGCTATATTTTTTATGTGTCAAAATTACTAAGACTTTTTAGAATTGGGCATAGAGGCTATGCAAAAGTAAACAATGTTTTGGTAGAGTAGCATCATAGTCCCAATTTCTCCCAACCCCAGATCCATGCCCAGTAGCTTTAGAGCGAGTCCCACTCTGACTCTGGCCTCGCTTTGTAGCAATATGATGTTGATAAGTAAGTTACACACAGAGACTCAAAACACTCTTGTACTACTGGGATTGCTTCTCTTGCCCTCTACCATAGTCATGCAAAGATGTGCCCACTAGCCTCAGAAGAGGACAAGAGACATAGGGAGCACAGCAGCCAACCCACAGACACATGAGCAAACCCAGCCAACTGCAGACTCATGCTTGAGCCCAGACCTGCCAAACCCATCCTAGATGATCTTATCCCTGCTGATGAGCTAGAAATAAATATTTATTTGTGTGTGCCACTGAGTTTTGGGGTGATTTGTTACACAGCATTGTTTTAGCAGCTGATACCAATCTGAACCTAAGTACAGTACTTCATGATTTCTTTAGTCCACACAAATAAAGTAATACCTAACTTGTCTCTCTGCCTCCTCTTTCTGTGTCTTCTTTTGTCCTCCATCTTTCCTTCTGTCTCAGATAAAGACATGTCCCTCCTCTGTGCCAACACTAACCCTATCTTCTCTGTCCCAATTCCCTCCCTTCCAACCTTCTACCTGACATCACTTCATCCATCATTCCCCGCCTCAGAGTGGTTAATGCACCCTGACATCTTCAAGGGTGGCTTCTCTCAGAAAGGTAGATTTAAGAGAAGACCTCATTGTCTTAAAGAAAGGGGCTCTAATCCTCTTTTTTCCTCATTTTGTTTTCGTGATTTAAAAGAAAAGTACCAGAGGGGAAAAGGAGGGATAGGTTTTCTAGAACTGATTGTGACCAGCTCTTCTGGAGGCAGCTCACACCCTGGGACATGGCCCAGTAGGAGGGCTGAGTACAAAGAGCTGCCTTATGTGGGAGGGGTGGGAAATGGGGACAAGCATGGAACCTCAGAGTTCTCCCCTAGAAATCACATGCCCTTTCTTATACTAGTCTCCCCTTCTTTCCCCCAAGCCCTGCCAGACATATACTGTATTTCACCTGTTCTTACTGTCAGAGCACTCTGAACTAAATCATTGTCCCTATTCTTTTCATAACCAAATTCACATCCCTGGACATGCCTTTTTGTTTTCAGTGGCAGAATTTCTTTCTTGGTTTTTTGGAAATGCATGCCTTATTAAAGTGCAGGTCTAAATTTCAAGACCCTCTTTAATTCGTGTTTAATTACTGTGTGGTATACAGTAAAGAAAGGAACACTTACTTTCTTATAGAGTTAAATGCTGTTGGGGCAGCTAAAAGAAAAAGGTATTAAGCATTTCTAAAGCCTCTATTCTGAAAGTGCAGCAGGTTGACATTGATTAAAATACCATATATTGTAGAATGTGTGAAAGAAAGCGAACTGGGGCCAGCAAAAATATTTTTTTTCCTCAGGTGAGTAGAATCTTGCATCACATGGTTTTAATGTACGCTAGACCTACATGGAGGTAATCCTAATTTGAGCAAGCTATCATCTTTTCACACTGAAAATAGGCATTTAATTGTACAGTTCTCATCAGAGGTACAAAGAATCATATCTGGATGGTCTTGGTAGAGGGCATGAGAAGGAATCCCAAAGGTAAATAAATAGTTCTTTTAATATCTGCTGTTTCTAAGATTGTTTCTTAACTGCATTCCAGTGAAGGAAAAGGAAAATGAGTGTTCACTCTATTAGCATGGGCTTTGGAAGCTGCAAAATCTGGGTTCATATTCTGCCTTCATCCCTTGCATTGTATTCCCTTGGGCATCTCTCTGGTCCTCAGTCTCTATTCTGTACAATGGGGATCATACTACCATCCTCAGAGAGTTCTAAGGATTAAATGAAATAGCACAGATAAACCACCTGGTGCATGCCTGATCCAGCTATTGGTTTTCTTTTCCTGGATCCCACTCGCTGTTCACTAACAGGGTGGTTTCTTTATTACAAGGACAAAGGAAGTGAAAACAAGTGCAGAGAAGACCATATGAGGCTGATTGTGATAGTTAATTTTATGTGTCAACTTAACTGGATCATAGGATGCCCAGATATCTGGTTAAACATTATTTCTGGATGTGTCTGTGAGGGTGTTTCTGGAAGAGATTAGCACTGGAATCAGCAGGCTGGTTAAAGAAGACTCACTCTCACCAGGTGGGTGGGCATCCTCCAATCTGTTGGGGACCCGAATAGAACAAAAAGGCAGAGATTGGTTTGCTCTCTGCTTGGATGCTTGGGCTGGAACATTGATCCTACCTTTGGTGCTCCTGGTTCTCAGGACTTCTGATCTAGGTTGGAATCTACACCATCAACTCTCCGGCTCTCAGGCCTTCTTAACTACACAACCGGCTTTCCTGAGTCTCCAGCAAGCAGATGGCAAATTATGGGACTTCTCAGCTTCCACAGAGCCAATTCCTTGTAATAATCTCATATATATATATATGAATGAAATACACAAACACGCGCGTGCATGCACCATACACATATTGTTTCTGTTTCTCTGGAGAACCCTACTTAATACACCAATCAAACAAAACATGAGAGAACCTACTGCCTACAGTGTAAATACCTGCCTCTGTCATCTTTTTTTTTTATTTTACCATCTTTATTGGGATGTAATTCATATACTGTAAAAGTCACCCTTTTAAAGTGTAAATTCAGTGATTTTTAGTATATTCAGAGTTGTGGAGCCATCACCAAAGCTAAGTTTAAAACATTTTTTATCACCCCAAATAGAAATTTCATACTGATTAACAGTCATCCCCCTCCTCATACTCTCTACCCCAGTTCCTGGAAACCACTAATATACAGTTTGTATCTATAGATTTGCCTATTCTGGACATTTCTTATAAATGGAATCATACAGTTGTGGTCTTGGTGATTGGCTTCCTTCACTCAGTATAATGTTTTCAAGATTCATCCATGTTTTAGCATTTATCAGTACTTCATTCCTTTCTATTGCTAAATAATGTCTCATTATATGCCTATATTATATTTTGTTTATCTGTTCATCAGATAAATGGTGTACATTTAAGTTGTTTCACATTTTAGTTATTATAAATAATGCCACTATAAATATTTGTGTGCACTTTTTTACATGGACATTTGTTTTCATTTCTTTTGCTCATATACCTAGAAGTGAAATTGCTGAGTCACTGTCCTTTATCTTTCAACAAGGAAAAAACTATGGCGGTGAGGAGAAAAGGTAATCCATACAGTTTGTACACAAACCACTGAGAGTGTCATATGGGAGTATAGTAGTTTCTTATAGCTGCTGTAACAAATTTAGCTTAAAACAACAATTTTTTTAAAAATTTTACTGTTCTAGAGGTCTAAAGTCAAAAATGGGTCAGCAGAGCTAAATTCCTCCTGGAGGCTCCAGGGGATAATGGCTTTTCTGGCTTCTTGAGGCCACCTATATTCCCTGGTTCATGGCCTCTTCCTCCATCTTCAAAGCTAGAGCACAGCATCAAAGCATCTGCAAATCAATTTCCCTCTCCCTCTCTCTGTCCCCCACCCCCAGTTTCTATCCTCACATCTCCTTTGTTTTTCTGCCTCCCTCCTATTATAATCCTTGAGATCACATTGGGAACACCTGAGTAATCCAGAACAATCTCCTCATTTCAGTGTTCTTAACTTAATATCTGAAAAGTCTCTTTTGACATGTAAAGTAACATATTCACAGATTCTGGAGTTTATGATATTAGGACATGGACATTTTGGGTGGGGTGGGGGGTCATTATCCTGTCTACCACAGGGAGAATATCATAAATTGTGGGCGTGTTTTATACCATATACTTTGGGATAATGTATCCCATCCATTGATATTATAAACTTGAATTATCCAAGCAAAGAAATTAGACTTAATTTTGATTTTATAAAAAAAGAGAAACATGTTTGCTGTCTTCATTTAGACAAATATGAATCTTGGTGCTACAGAAGTAGTTAATAAGAGTGGGTATACGAATAGGTTCTTGGGTCAGACTTTGAGGGATCAAATCCTAGGTTTCCCCATTATCAGCTGAGTGACTTTGACAAGTTATTTAGACCTTCCGTGCCTTAGTTTCTTCATCTATATAATGGAGAATACAAGAATATTAATTTCATAAGCTTTCTTTAAGAATTAAATAAGAATACATGCAAAGTTCTTAGAACAGTGTCTGGAATATTGTAAATGTTAATAAATATTTTATCTTTGCAAAATTATCAAAGAAAAATTTTAAAGGAGAATCAGTCAGCTTAATGCCATATAAAGATTTGAAACTATGTATCTATAGGAGAGGTTCAGTGATTTACCAGGAAAAATCTGCTGCTTTCTTTCCTTATTAGATGAGTTTTTTTCAAGTTACCAAGTTCTAATATTCTAAGTCAAACAGGCTGTTCTGGCCCTGAAATGTTTGGATATTACTAGAGATACTCAGCCGTATAACAGGGAGTAGGACTATAGGACTTTATCTAATGCCTCACTACAACTTTAATCCCCTTAAGTAGCTGAACAAAACAACATATTGGTGGTTAACATTTATTGAGCACTTACTATGCACCAGGAACTGTTCTAAGCATTTAATAGGAATTAAGTCATTTAATCCTCACCTAAGCCCCATAAAGTAGATAATATATAATCTCCATTTTATATAAAAGGAACTGAGGCCCAGAAAGCTGAAGCATCTTGCCCAGTGCTGCACAAACTTTTATGAAGCAAATCAGAGCATCTAAGCCTTATCTCCTGATCTCAGGTACATTGATCTTTCCACTAGGGAAGCAGGGAACATGGTGGATGACAGCGGTCTCTGGAGCCAGCCTGCCTGGGCTCAGAGTCAGGTTCTGCGACATGTGAAAGATGAGTAACCTTAGGCAAGTCACTTTACTTCTCTGGCCTCATCTGTAGGTTGGTGATGGTGAGGGTGGGAACCAAGTGGTAATGTCTACCTCATGGAGCCATTGTGAAGAGTAATAAAACACCCTATAAAACATGTTAGCACATTGCTTTACCTCCAGCAAACACTCAAGAAGAGCGTAAAATTTGGACTTGGTTTCTTTTGTAATAGGTTCTGCCTTTTAAATATCCTCAAGGGTAACAGAAAGTTAATTCTATTAGTTATGCCCAATCACATTCCCTGACACTCGCTAATAAACTCATGTTCATTCTCAACAGCTTTCCATGCATTTCCTCATCCACTCATTCATTTGTTCATTGTCTTATTTCTCAAAAAAAAAAAATGTGTTGAGCCTCCAGCATGAGATAAATCATGTCTGACAGGTCACATCCAATCCTTGTAAAAGCCCTCCATGCAATGGTATTATTGTTTACATTTTCTGATGAGGAAATTGAGACTCAGAGATGCTAAATAACAGTGGTAGTAGGTGCAGTTTCAGAAAACAAGCAATTCTTCCACCCAGTGGACATTCACGCTATACTTTTCACTGTTGGATTGTAGAATGAGCACAGACTGAGCAAACACAAGGGATGGCGAGGTCTACTTTAGGCACTTGCCAGCCAATGGTATATTCAATCTAAGTCTCAGCTTCCTCCTCTTTAAGATACGAACAATAATATCTACCCTCCATCATTGTGTGAATCACCCAGTATATTGACATGCCCTGATGAGATTGTGTCCAATAAATGGTTATTTCTGTCCTTATCATTTGTATATATGTTTTAATTCCTTTGTAAATCTTAACCTGATCTGTCTAATGAAACACAAATATGCTCTCTGTATAGAATGCATCAGGGAAAATTTTTCATGTAGGTTTTCTCTTTTAATTTTAATATAAATGATGAAAAGGTAGCCTGGAACATTTTACACATCTGTTAAAAAAAACACTGGGAATTGTCTGGAAAAAAGAATTTGAATCCAAAGCAGGTGGCTGGGCAAGACATATTAGTCTGTTTGAAGGACTGGACTTCGCTCAAAAGCTCACAAACTAAGGAAAAAGTCCAAGGGAACTGTGAGAAAACAGTAATTAATGACAGCAAACTATGTGCTTCCAGTCCTCATGATAAAGTTTCTGTGCAGAGCCACAAAGAGATCAATTCCACATCTTAAATTCTCTACCTAACTCCAAACCAACAGGAGCGAGGCCCTAACAGCACAGGGCCCCAACCATGAGTCAAGAGCACTAGGCGTTCTGTGCACACTGTCTCATCCTTTATCCACAAACAACTGTTATGGCTTGAATTGTTTCCCCTCAAAATTCACAAGTTGAAGTCCAATACGTCAGAATGTGACCTTATGCAGGTATAGGATCCTGGTAGATATAATTAGTTTAAGATTAGGTCATACTACAGTAAGGTGGGCACTAATCCAATATGACTGTTTTCCTTTTAAAAAGAGGAAATTTGGACAGACACACATGCCGAACGTCATGTGAAGATGAAGGCAGAGATCAGGGTGATGCTTCTACAAGCCAAAGATGTCAAGAGTGCCAGCATCCACCGGAAGCTAGGACAGAGGCGTAGAAGAGATTCTCCCTCACAAAGTAACCTTGATGACAATTTGATCTTGGATTCTAGCTTTCAGAACTGCGAGACAATACATTTTTGTTGTTTAAGCAACCCACTTCATGGTACTTTATTATGGCAGCTCTAGCAAACTAATATAACAACCCACAAAGTGAAGTACTATTTTCCCCACTTTGGGAAAACTAATACTTAGAAATTTTTATTTTCTTGCCTGAGGAACCACAGCTAGTGATTGGCAAATTTGATGGGATAGCCTTATTCCAAAGTTCATGCTGCTGGATTATATGGGTTCCATTTTCCACCTTTCTAATTTTTATGAAGAGAAAGGATGCCCCTTATGATGATATTGCACTGGGTAGCTAAATTTTCTCAGAAAGCATGCCGATTTTATAGAATATTCATTTACATCCACAAAGACTATTGGCCTTGCCCAGTGATGAACATCACAACACTTTAATAGTAATAACAAACATTTAAACGGTATTTCATAGCACTTACTGAAGTTGGTTCAGGTTTTCACAGGAACCCCCGTGAGCAGACATTGTTATCCCAGATGAGGAACACACATGAAGAGGTGGTGGGATTTGCCAAAGTCAAGCAGTGAGCACGTGGCCATGCCAGAACCAGAACCAAGGTTCCCAGGCTGCCATGTTGTTTTCTTACCATGAACACGGTTTACCTGTGTCCTCTATATCTGATACACCTTCTTCTTACCTGGGACATAGAAAAAGCTCTGGGCAGTCAGGGTACCCTAATAGAAAAAGCATGGCCTCGGGAGTTGGACAGATATGAGTTCAATCCTCGGTTACAGAGTTCCTTGGACACTTAATCTCTTTAATTGTAAAGTGGACAGTTGTGAGGATTAATGAGATAAATGCTAAAAAGTGCCCCACAGAAAATCCTGCTAAACGAGTTGCACTATTTCAAAGAAGACCTGGCTCAAGCCTAGCTCTACCACTTATTAGGAGTGACATTATGAGCTCACTGAGCCTTCCTTTGCTTCTCTGCTAACTCATACATACCAAGGTTGTCGACTGGCAATGAATGCAGGAACACTTGCAAGATTTCCCGTTCTATACAAATGCAAGGAATTAATTGTAAGGAATTGGAAGAGGTATAAAAACTGCCGAGAATGTAGAAGGCATTAAATAACTATTTGCTTAATGAATAAAAACTGCTATACCCCACACCACCTCTGAGATTCAAAAGAACCAGTTATGATGAATAGTAAAAAGATCGATTTTACCCAAACAGTGTCTGCAAGAGTGAGAAAATGAAGAGAGAGAGTACACTTGTTCTGGAAAAATGGAAACCACAACCACTCATTTGATCAATAAGAGCATCTCGTGTCTTAGATTTAATTTTGCCTAAATTCCAAATGTTTCATTGAAAAAATTGCCCTCTGGGAAATTTCTTTTAAGTTAACTGTGAATTTAATTTTAAGTCTCCTCAACCCCTAGTTTAATATTATTAGAAATAAAACATGTTTTAACTCATGTTCCTATAAAATATTTTTTAGAAACACATATATGGATTTGTCTCAGAGGAATTCTAATAAAGGTGTTAAAATCCATGTCTAATCTTGATTTGATATCTGATAACTGGAGATGTTAGGAAGACCTATCTCAAAGTTTTCCTTTGGAAATCGACCTTGAATAACCACTCAGTATTCAAAGTCAATACCTATTAACGCTTGTACATATGGTATTAATTCCACATTAATTCTGTCAAAAGTGATATCATAGTTAGAAGTTCCAAATGATGACATCACTAAAACAACTTGGTTTTCATAAGCGTGGGACCAGCCAGTGCCAAAATCCAACTCAATCTATTCATCTGTCTATTCTGACAAGTTCAGTTTAATTAGTTCATGGCCTCATAACGAACAAGAGACTGGCTTTCTGTCCAATTTCCAGAGCCATTTCTATTCTCTTCAACTTAAGTGCCAAATGCTTACACTGCTTTGCCCAATTTATACCTTTGCCTATAATTACTGGTCCCCAAGGTGTGATTGTCCTTTTTCATAAGAGTTTGTGCAGCTGCCAACATGAAGTTGTAAATAAATTGTAATACCGTTGCTATGAGGTGTAAAAATCCCACAGCTCATATCCAGAGCCTTGTATAATAAACTCAAGTAAACATTCCATTTCCTGCAAGTGATTGTGGTCTGTGACTAGATTTGAAAAACAGGGCAGTAAGTCATCTTTCTTTAATGAGTCATTGAAAACAAAGTTGTATCCCATGAAACGAAAACCCGTCCTTGACAAATAAAAATAGCTTATTGGTAAAAGACCCTCCAAACAGGGACACGTTTTTTCTGTAGCTTATGATCTGAGATCTATTTTTTTAGTCATAAAGTGCTTAAACGATAGCCACCCTACTCTACCAACAGCACCCACCGCCAGTGAAGTGCAAGAGATTGGTTTTCTAACAAGAAAGGCAAGGTAGTATAAGAGAAAAGAATGAGAAAATCAAATATACAGAGATCCAGTTTGACAACCTGGTCTTCTATTTACCAGCTGTGTGACCTCGGTTATTTACAACCTTTGTGCCTCAGTTTCTTCAGTTGTATCTTGGGAAGAATGCCTACCAAACGGGATTGGTGTAACCACAAGACAAGATAATTAAATGCAAAGTACCGAGTAACAGTCCTAACAGTAGGTGACACACAAAATGGTAATTTCTCCCTCCTTTTTCTTTGTAATAGACAGAAAACTCACATTTCTTGGATTCCACTGGACCAACCCTGGGCCTACTGTGTGAAAAATGTTTCACTGAAGACCTAGCATATTTTTTCAAGCATCACTATTCTTACAACTCCTGATAATGCTAAAATGGCATCATCTATGAAAGGTGATCAAAACTGCTGAAACGATACCTTTAACTACAGATTCTGGTAACTTCTAAAACTCATTAAGATCATCTGATTTTTCTTATTTATTTTTATCAAAAAGCATTTATTGATTATTTCTCTTCCTTATTTATAATTGAATTTAAGAAAATTAAAAGCTTCATATCAGAATTTTACTCTATGGAACTCAGATAGACTGTGGGTTCAAAATTAATATAAAACAAATTCTACACTTGAAACAATTATATCAAGAAATAATTACTGATTAATATCATTGTGTGCCCAACAATAGCCCAGGTCTTATTGTGGAAAATCAAATCAATCAAGATCAACAATTCATGCTTGCATGTGGCAAAGACCATGAGTGCTGCCAAATATACATGGTTTCTCCAACATTTCCTAGCCTTCCTTGCAATTAGTTTGGAGCCATTTGATTAGCTCTGGTCAATGGACCATAATTGGAAGTGATGTGTATTACTTTCAGTTGAAGGAAGTTGAGTTGACATGCCTCCTCCATCTGTCTCTTCTCTAGTTACAGGAATATTGGAAAAAAACATGTACCAGGTGACATAATGCAAGATGGAGTAGAACCAGTTCACCTTCATAAACTTATGTGCCAGTTAGAGATTTAATATTATAATATGAATACCAACATTAAGGATGTGTGGGTTGTTTGCTATAGTCTTTTGTGTTAATTACCTGGACCTCTCTATGAGACCACAGTTCAGAGTTCACTTTGTTTTGTGTTCTAAAGAGGTTACCCATGGTTTCCCAGCCTTTGCTAATCCCTGGGTATAATTGGGGTCACATTGACAGTCCTCACTTGAAAAGAGCTTCTTCCCACCTTCCCATTAAGTTGTGTTTGGGCTTCCAGGAAGCGTTTCCCATTTACAGTTACCATAGGAAATCCCCTAGACAAGTCATCATTTGGGTGGCAACACTTTCACCTCTGCTGGGCACCCTCATGTCTACTGGGCACCATCTGCACCCAAGGCCTCGAGGTCTATATTAATTTCCTGTGGCTGCTATAACAACTTACCATAAATTGGGTGGCTTCAAACAACCAGGATTTTTCTCACAGTTTTGGTAAAAGTCCAGAATCCAGGTGCCAACAGGGCTGTTCTCCCTCTGGGGGTTCTCTAGGAGAATCCATCTTTGGCTCTTCAACTTCTGGCATTCGTTTGCATGCTTGCCTTGCATACCTGCCTTCATCTTCACATTGCCTCCCCCTCTGTGTGTGTTTTCTTAAGGACTTTTGTCATTGGATTTTAGGCCCATTCAGATAATTCAGGATGATCTCTCCATCTCAAGATCCTTAACTTAGTTAAATTTGCAATAACCCTTTTTCCAAATGAGGTAACATTCGCAGGTTCCAGGCATTGGGACTTGGACATATCTTTTTGGAAACTACTTTTAGGCCTGGTACACACCTTCTACGCTAATGTGAGCAACCAAAATTCCCCCACTTATGTTACCCTCTGACAGCAGGTTCTAAAGCAGAGTCGCCTTGCTTCTCAATGTCTTAGAGTTTTTATTTACAGAAGGGATAAAATGTTCTTTTTGTTTCTTACTAGTAGCTCCCATCTCCCTAAGATTCAGACATAGGCTTTGGACAAACTGACCAGCAGAATTACATTAGACTTTGATCATTGAGGGTTCATCCTCAAGCCAAAGTTTTCTGTGAGAATAGCATTCCCTTCCCTAGAAGACACCTCAGTCCCTCATTCTCAAAAACATCTAGCCATTCCACTAAGAAATTCACTAGCCTTTTACTAGGATTTTTATTTCTAGGAATATTAAAATATAGTGTCAAACCTGGATCCCAGGTACAATTAGTTATTTTGCATTTCTCAGTCCCATGAGACTCTGAGATCCTTGTGACCAGAGAGTTATTCATCTCTCTTTTCCTATCTCCCAGTATAGATGCTCTTGTTGACTTTAACTAACGTACACTGAATTGTCAGGATAATAATGTAGCATTTCAAAACCACAGATTGAATCTTCATCAATATTACCATCTTGAATAATGAGTAGATTTATGACTATAATTATAATAGATCAGAGCAGAAAAGAACCTTAAATCATGTTATTAAATACTAAGCCTCTTACTTCATAGATGGGAAAATTGAGACTCCAAAATTGTAAGTTACTTATTCAAGATCATCCAGCTATTCAATTGTGAGTTACAACTACTGGTTTATTTGTTGGCAATGTCCAAGAACATTGATTCCTAGCTAGAAAACCTGAGTTGAAACTGTATCCTGGATACTAACTAACTGCTTGAAAATGTTCTATGGAAGTCACATGGCCTCTTTCAGCCTCAGCTTCTGACTCTGTAAAATGGAAATATATACCATTATCTGACCATCTGTACAGCTCAAGTAACATAGTGCAGGTTAAAAAATGTCTTGTAAACATTTTTTACCTCCCTGACTAGCATGAGCTCCTCAAGAATAGAGAGTGTGCCTTATCCCTGGTACAACATACGGTTCAGTAACTGACACACGAATGGTGCTCAGGGAAAGCCGAGCCAATGATCAACTAATTGATGAAAGCAGAAAGTGTTATTAGTCTCAAATAAATGAGAATACTTAAAAATAGGGATTAAGAGCCTGGGCTCCAGAACCTGACTGCCTGGGTTCAAATCCCAGTTCCAATGCTTACTATTTGTGCTGCCTACAACAAATTACTTCACCTATTGTGGCTCAATTTCTCATCTCTGAAAGGGTACAGGTACTCACGATGTATGGAGTTAAGGTAAGAATCAATGATATAAAGTCTAACACAGAGTAACTACCAATTTGTATTTTCATTATAACTTCAATGTTTATATTTTCTTTTCTCGAATGTATTCTAGTCTAGCTTTCCTTTGTGTTTTTAATCCAATTTTGGCACTCTGCCATTATCATGAGTTTCCATATGTTTTATCTCATTTGAATTATTAAAGAGAGTAAAGATCATAGAAATCTACGTATTAAGTTATGAATGCTCACAGTAACCAAAGGCACAGAGAATGCCAAGGATAATACATCAGATTACATCGTGTTGCATCAAAGCAGTCCTCTGATACTGTAGAAAAGTGCAGCTTTGAAAGAAGATGCCAAGATATTAGGCACATTGCAAAGGAGATTTTAGTAAGCTCGCCCAGGAGTGACATGATTTAACCCGTGGTTCTCACTTGGCCCCCTTGTGCTCCTTTAGGAATACCATTGTCCAGTTAATCTGCCCTGAAATCCAGTAATAGCATAATTTTATTGGCAACAAATGACTATATGAAGCTAGCACTGTGATTAAAAGGGCGATTCACACCTCTCTGCCTCGCTCTTGCTGCCCCTTTTCCTGGCAAGTCCTGCATCCACTTCTTCATTCATCCAACTTAGATTTACCTTCAAAACTCAACACATGTCCCCTGTCACTTCAAGAAATTCTTCTCTACCCACTACTCCACCACACACTCAGTTCTCATATCCCTGAAGGAGCCAAGTCACACACATATGACATTTATATCTATAGTAACATAGCCCAGTATTTCTATGTTGTTGGGTACTCAGAAATGAATGAAACACAAATCCATAAAAATAAGACCTTCAATTAAACTTGATTGGTTGTTTTGAGAAGTAGGAGAAGTTTCAAAACTTTTTAAGAAAAATACATAAAATAAAAACCTGAAATGTAAAAAAAAAAGTCTTCATTTGAGCAAGATAGCAAATAAAGAGTAAGAGATCCCAGCTTTTGTCCCCCGATAAGGGAGAGCTCAGGAATCCAGTGAAGAAGCTGTAGCAACACAGTGGAGCAAAGCACCCAAGCATAACCACACAAGAGTGGTGGAAAACACAGTTTCGTTTTGTCTGCGTCATCTTATCCCCCGGGCTGGCACTGCTCAGCAGTGAGAGGGAGTTCGGCAGCCCACGCGCTCCACTGGCACGGAAAAAGAGAGCAGGGTAAATGACCAGCTTCCCCAGCCTTTCGGGAACTGCCCAAGGTTCCACTTCAGTTTTACTCCACCTGGAACACTGGGAATAATGGCATAGCTGAGATATCCAGAGACAACTAGGAACAAAGAAGAAGGGAGAGCGCTCTCAGTATTACCCAGTGATGGGAGCCATAGCGGTTTCCAGGGACCTTCTCTACAGAATACCCCCAGCAGCCTTCTGTGCTGAGGACCTCAACAGCCCTTGCAGCCACAGCGGATCCTACCCCCAAAGCTTTCACTATTGAGGACCCCACAGTATCTCCTGTCACAGCCCCAGTGGCTTCCACGGCAGAGGACCCCAGCTGTTTTCATCACTGAGGAAATCTATAGCCAGCATAGCTGTCACAGACCCTCTTACAAGTTTTGCTGCTGAAGGTCTCACTGTTTTTCACCTTCACAGACTCCAAGTTGCCTGAGCCACCACCACTCACCCTCCCTCCACCAAAGCCACCTTAGTTGTCACCAACAATGATGCACTCACTCACCCCAAGACTGAGCTCAGCCACCACCCACATGCCTGCAGAATTGCATGCACACCTGCAGCTGACCCCTGCAGCTGTGAACCAACCATGCATGTAGCCAACCACAACCCCTGCTGCCTGCTCCCACTGCCTCACAGCAGTGACAGCAAAAAACATGAAAAAACATTAAATGCAGGGGGGGAGGAGGGATACAGTAAAAGTGCAGTTTTTGTATTAGAAAAAAGTTAAATTGTTATCAGTTTAAAATAGACTGTTACATCTATAAAATATTTTATGTAAGCTTCACAGTAACCACAGAGCAAAAGCCTATAAACAAAAAGTAAAGAAAAAGAAATCAAAGCATGCCACTATAGAAAATTATCAAATCACAAAGGAAAACAGTAAGAGAGGAAGAAAGGTACAAAGGAACTACAAAATAGCCAGAAAACAATTAACGAAATGGCAGTAGTAAGTCATTACCTATCGATAATGATTTTAAGTGTAAATGGACTAAATTCTCCAGCAAAAGACATAGAGTAGATGAATGGATTAAAAAAAAAAAAAGGACAAACTCCAACTCTATGCTGTCTTTAAGGACACACCTTAACTGAAACTGAACAAATGGAAAACAGTATTTCATTAAAATGGAAACCAAAAGAGAGCGGGGGTAGCTGTACTTATACCAGACAAAAGAGAGTTTAAGTCAAAACCTGTAACAGGGAATAAAATTCATTATAAAGGGGCCAGTTGATCAAGAGGCTATAACAATTTTATATATATAAATATACACGTGCACACACACACATATATATATGTGTGTGTATATATACTCACCAAACATCAGAACACCTAATATAAATATAAAGCAAATATTAACAGATCTGAAGGAAGCAATAGACAGCAATACAAAAATAGTAGAGACTTTAATAGTCCACTTTCCACAATGGATAGACCATCCAAATAGAAAATCAATAAGGAAACAATGGAATTAAACAAACTAGAGGCCTAAGCAATATCCACAGAACATTCTATCCAACAGCGGCAGAATATACATTCTCAGGCACATACAAAATATTCTCCAGAATAGATCATATGTTAGGCCGCAAGACAAGTCTTAACAAATTGAGGAAGATTGAAATCATATCATGCATCTTTTCTAAACACAATGGTATGAAACAAAAAATCAATAACAGGAGGAAAACTGGAAAATTAATAAATACATGGAAATTAAATAATACCCTCCTGAGCAATCAGTGGGTCAAAGAACAAAATCGAAAGGGAAATAAAAAAATATCTTGAGACAAATAAAAATGGAAATACAACATACCAAAACTTATGAGATGCAGCAAAAGCAGTTCTAAGAAAGAAGTTTTAGTGATAAATATCTACATTTAAGAAAAATAAATATCTCAAATATGTGAGCCAACTTTACACCTCAAGGAACTAGAAAAATAAGATCAAATTAAGCCCAAAGTTAGTAGAAACAAGGAAATAACAAAGTTATAAAGATCGGAGCAGAAATAAATGAAATACAGACTAGAACAAACAATAGAAAAGAACAACAAAATGAAGAGTTGCTTTTTTGAAAAGATAAACAAAAAACTTTTAGCTACTCTAAGAAATAGAGAAGACTCATATAAATAAAATCAGAAATGAAAGAAGAGACATTACAGCTGATGCTACAGAAATACAAAGGACAATAAAAGACTACTATGAACAATTACACACCAGAGAATTGGATAACCTAGAAGAAACAGATACATTCCCAGAAACATAAAACCTACCGAGACTAAATCATGAAAAAATAGGGAATTGAAACAGATCAATAATGAGTAAGGAGATTGAATCAGTAATCAAAACTATCCCAACAAAGAAAAGTCCAGAACCAGATGGCTTCACTGATAAATTCTACCAAACATTTAAAGAAGAATTAGTAGCAATCATTATCAAATTCTTCAAAAAAATTGAAGAGGAGAGAATACTTCCAAATTCATTTTGCAAGGTTAGTATTACCCTGATACCAAAACCAGACAAAAACACTGCAAGAAAAGAAAATTGCAGGCCAATATCCCTGATGAACACAGATGCAAAAGTCCTCAACAAAATATTAGCAAATCCAACTCACTAGCACATTAAAAGGATTATACATAGTAATCAACGGGATTTTTCCCTGGGATGCAAGGATGGTTCAACATATGCAAATCAATAAATTTAATACAACACATTAAAATAAAGAAAATCCTAAAGATTACACCAAAAAAATTGTTTAATAAAGACTTTCAATAAAGTTGCAGGATACAAAATCAATAGTCAAAAATCAGTTGTGTTTGTATACACTAACAACAAATTATCCAAAAAAGAAATTAAGGAATCTCATTTACAATAGCATCAAAAAGAATAAACTAGGAATAAATCTAACCAAGGATGTAAAAGATTTGTACATTGAAAACTTTAAAATATTGATTAAAGAAATTGAAGACAACACAAATACATGGGAAGATATCTCATATTCATTGATTGGAAAAATTAATATTGTTAAAATTTCCATACTATGTAAATCCATCTACAGATTCAATGCAATCCTTATCAAAATCCCAATGATAATTTTCAAAGCAATAGAAAAAACCTAAAACTTGCATGAAACAACAAAAGATCCCAAAAAGCTAAAGCAATCTTGAGCAAGAAGAACAAAACTGGAGGCATCATACTTTCTGATATCAAATTATATTACAAAGTTGTAGTAAGAAAAACAGTATGGTCTTGGCATAAAATCAGACATCTAAAGCAATGGAACAGAACAGAGAGGCCAGAAATAAAACTGCACATTTATGGTCAACTAATTTTCGACAAAGGCACCAAGAATACACAATGTGGAACAGATAGTCTGATTAATAAATTATGTCGGGAAAACTGGATATCTACATGCAAAAAAATAAAATTAGACCTCATCTTACCCCATACACAAACGTCAACTCAAAATGGATTAAGGGGTTATACATAAGACCTAAAACTATGAAAATCCTGGAAGAAAACAACTAAAGCACAGGCAACAAAAACAAAAATAAACAAGTGGGAATGCATCACACTGAAAGGTTTCTGCACAGCAAATGAAACAATAAACAAAAAGAAAAGGCAATCTACAGAATAGGAAAAAATATTTGCAAACTGTGTATACCTGATAGAGGGTTAATATTTTAAATATATAAGGAATGCCTACTACTCAATAGCAAAAACCACAACAAAAAACAAATAACCCAATTTAAAAATGGGCAAAGGATCTGAACAGACATTTTTCCAAAGAAGATATCCAAATGGACAACAGATATCATTTGTATGTCTATTCATTAGGGAAATGTAAATCAGACCATGATGAGACATGGCCTCAAATTTGTTAGAATGGCTATTATCAGAAAGACAAGAGATAACAAGTTTTAGTGAGAGTGTAGAAAAAAAGGGAACCCTTGTACACTGTTGGTGGAAATGTAAATTGGCATAGCCATTATGGAAAACAGTATGGCGATTCCTCAAAGAATTAAAAATAAGACTACCATATGATCCAGCAGGTCCACTTCTGGGTATATATCCAAAGAAAATAGAATCAGTAGGTCAAACAGATATTCATACCCTTGTGTTCATTGCAGCATTATTACAATAGCCAAGATATGGAGACAATTTAAGTGTTTATGAATGAATGAATAAAGAAAACATGGTATATATACAAAACAGAATACTACCCAGCCTTAAAAAAGGAAATTCTGCCATTTGCAAAAACATGGATGATCCTAGAGGACATTATGATTAGTGAAATAAGCTAGACACAGAAAATCAAATACTGCATGATCACATTTACATGTGGAATTTAAAAAAAGGTGAACTTATCTTTTTATTTTTTTATTTTTTACTTCAAAATTTTAAGAGGGTACAAATGTTTTCATTACAGTGATCACTTTTGTAATGCTTGAGTCAGGGTTATAAGTTTGCCCATCACCTGAATAGTGTTCATTGTACCCATTAAGTAGGTTTTTGCCCCTCCCTTCATCCCCCTCCATCTTCTTGAATTCCAATCATTTTTACTTCCCTGTGTGCACATGTGTGTGCCTCTCAGTTTGTTCCAATTTATTAGAGAGTACATGTGCTTTTTTTTTTTTTTTACATCCTTGAGATACTTCACTTAGGATAATGGTCTCCAGTTCCATCCATATTGCTGCAAAAGGCATTAATTCATCCTTTTTCATAGCTGAGTACTACTCCATGGTATACATATACATTAATATTTTGTTAATCCACTCATGAATTGATGGGCACTTGGGTTGATTCCACATCTTTGCAATTCTGAATTGTGCTGAAATAAACCTTTGAGTACAGGTGTCTTTTTGATAAAATGACTTATTTTCCTTTGGGTAAATACCCAGTAGTGGGATTGCTGAATCAAATGGTAGGTATACTTTTAGTTCTTTGAGGAATCTCCAAACTTTTTTCCATACAGGTTGTACTAATTTGCAGTCCCACCAACCATGTATAAGCATTCCTTTCTCTCTGCAACTACACCAGCATCCATTGTTTTTGGACTTTTGAATAAAAGCCATCTTAACTGGAGTAAGGCGATATCTCATTGTAGTTTTAATTTGCAATTCCCTGATGATTAGTGACCTTGAGCATTTCTTCATGTGTTTGTTGGCCATTTGTTTATCTTCTTTTGAAAAACTTCTGTTCATGTCTTTTGCCCACTTTTTAATGGGGTTGTTTTTTTTCTTGCTGATTCTTTGTAAACTCTGGATATTAGCCCTTTATCAGATGTATAGTTTGCAAGTATTTTCTCCCATTCTGTAGGTTATCTATTTGCTCTGTGGATTATTTCCTTAGCTATACAGAAGCTTTTTAATTTAATTAAGTCCCATTTATTTATTTTTATTGTTGTTGTATTTGCCTATGGAGTCTTAGTCATAAATTTTTTGCCTAGGCCAAAGTCTAGAAAAGTTTCTCCTATGTTTTCTTCTAGAATGTTTACGGTTTCATGCCTTACAATTAAGTCTTTTATCCATCTTGAATTAATTTTTGTATATGGCGAGAGGGAGGGGTCCTGTTTTATTCTTCTGCATGTGGCTATCCAATTTTCCCAGCACCGTTTTTTGAATAGGGCTTCCTTTCCCCAGTGTATGTTGTTGTCTGCTTTGTTGAAGATCAGTTGGTCATGGCTACATGGTTTTATTTCTGGATTCTCTATTCTGTTCCACTGGTCTATGTCTCTACTTTTATATCAGTACCATGCTGTTTTGGTGACTATGGCCTTGTAGTATAGTTTAAAGTGTGGTAATGTGATGTCTCCAGATTTGTTCTTTTGCTTAAGATTGCTTTGGCTATTCAGGCTCTTTTCTGCTTCCAAATGAAGTGTAGAATTATTTTTTTCTAGATCTGTGAAATATGACGTTGGTATTTTGATGGAGATTGCGTTGAATCTGTAAATCACTTTGGGTAATACAGACATATTAACAATGTTGATTCTACTAATACATGAGCATATGTTTTGCCATTTGTTTGAGTCATCACTGCTTTCTTTCCTCAGTGTCTCATAGCTCTCCTTGTAGAGATCATTCACCTCACCTCCTTGGTTAAGTATATTCCTATGTATTTTATTTCTTTGTAACTATTGTGAATGATATTGAGTTTTGATTTTATTCTCAGCTTGACTGTTATTGGTGTATAGAAATGGTACTGATTTGTGTACACTGATTTTATAACCTGAGAATGTGCTGAATTTATTTATCAATTCCAGGAGTCTCTTGGGGTTTTCTAAATACAAGATCATATCATCAGTGAAAAGCAATAGTTTGACCTCCTCTTTCCCAATTTGGATACCCTTTATTTCTTTCTCTTGTCTGATTACTCTGGCTAGGACTTCCAGCACTATGGTGAATAGAAGTGGTAAAAGTGGGCATCCTTATTTTGTTCCTGTTCTTAGGGGGAATGCTTTGAACTTTTCCCCATTCAGTATGATGTTGGCTATGGGTTTGTCATATATGGCTTTTATAATTTTGAGAAAGTTTCCTTCTATGCCTGGTTTGTTGAAGGTTTTTATCATGAAAGGGTGCTGGTGATTACTGGCAGCTGGGCATTAGAGGAAGAGAGGAGCCAAAGGGTATAAATTTTCAGTTATAAGATGAATAAATTCTGTAGGTCTAATGTATAGCATGGTGACTATAATTAATAATAATGTTTTTATACTTGAAATTTGATAATAGAGTACATTACAAGTGTTCTCACCATACAAACACAAAAAAGGTAACTATATGAGGTGATGGATATGTTAATTAGCTTGATTGTGGTAAACATTTTACAATGTATACACATATAAAAGCATCATGCTATATACCTTCAATACATAAATTTTTATTTGTCAATCATACCTCAATGACATGATGGGAAAATCTTTTTTTTTCCCTGAAAATTGGGTAAAGATCAATTTTATTAGACATTATCAGTCTGGCTTGTAGAATGGTAACATTCTGTGGAAACATTAATTAAGTACAATTGACTGGAACTACCCAAAACTACACATAGCATGAAGTTTAATTAACTTAACAAAAATTGGTAAGCAGATATGTTCTTATTACCACAACCCAAACTCAATGTACATTGGCACCAAAGTATAAAGGGAACAATAACTACCATGTATTGGGGGCCTCCTATGTTTCAATGTCTATAAATCTATTCCCTCTAACCATCACAGAAGTCTTGGAATTTAGACATTATCATTCTTATTATAGAAATTTTTTAAAAAACTGAGGTTTATAAATGTTAAATAAATTACCCAGAGGCACAGAGCTAGTGAGAAGAGAAGCTGTAAGTTGAACTCATATGCATCTGATGCAAAACCCATGTGCTTTCCCCCACTAGGTCAAGTTGCAATATATAGGAGAATAGAAAACTAAAACAGATTTTGAAATTATCAATTCCTTGGACAATATCAGTGCAGATAATTAAAAGTTAAATATTCAGCAAAAATATGTTTTAATGTAACAAATAGAATTTTAGAGCTATAACATACAGTAGATGTCAAGAAGTCCATTATACAAATGTAAAACTGAGGTCTAGGAACCTTAAGGAGCTAGTTCAAAATCAGACTACCCTCATTTTTTATGTGTGCATTTATTAATGCATTTATTCAATAACTAAATTAAATCATTAAGAAATTTTCAGTACCACTAGTATGGCAGCTATCTTTCTACTCAGTTGAAACACAGAGATAAGTAAGGAATGATCCCAGCCTTTAGGAATTTTACAGCCTGTTAAGTAGACAGGCAAATATGTAATGATAATATCATGTAAATACTCATAGCAGAGCATTCCTTTGCTTATTTCCCTGGGCTGCCTGTCTACTCTTCAGCCTCTTGTTCTCCCATTCACCACATCTCAGAGCTCCCAGGAATATCTAAAATATTGGAAGTGCATACCAACCACAAAGCTAATTTCTTACATTTAATTAGCACAGCATTATTACAGTGAATTTTATAATATTATCTGTCTTCCTCTTTTCCCTCCTTTTGATAATTGCCCCTTTCCAAAAGCTGTATCAATCTTATGAAAGCTGCCAGTTACTCCATCACCCTATCTGCACCTACTTCTTGCTACTATTGACCAAGTATGGGCATCTGATGCAAATGAGGTCAGCAAGATGCTTTCCCAGGGTTTTTGGTCATGGACCAGGAATATCAATGTTAGTCTCTCTGCTGGCCAAATGGTATAAGATATAAATCTCAGGGTCCATTAGTACCATGTTGCCCATCTTGGGAAGAGAGCCAATCTATATATCTAGAGTCCCCTGTGTCCAACTCCCTAATTAATATTCATTACCTCTTAAATGTCCCAAAGATAGTACAGCTCAATATGTCCAAAGCCAGACTCATGATCATTGGCTCAAACTAATCATTTCTCAGTGTTCATTGCTGCAATGAATAATGCTATAACCAACTTAGTTATGCAAACCAGACACTGAGAATTCATCCTAGGCCCCTCCTGCTCCATCATCTGTCAAATCCCACTGTTACTTTTCCTTATTATAATCACTCCTAAAAAGTTCTTCATGCTGTTCACTTTTCCCTATATCTACTACCTTTAAGACCAAGCTGCCATGATCTCTTGCTTAAACTACTACCAAAAGTTCTTAACTTGTCTACCAGCATCTACTGCTGCTCTCCTACCATCCATTCTTTAGGAAGCAGCCAATTTTAATTATTCCAATCTTGTTTCCCATCCTTCTTTGAATAGAGCACAAGTCCTGCAGTATTCTAGGCTTCACTTCATGTTACCTTCTTCTGCATTCTTAAGAGCACCTCTCTTATTCAAAACAGGATCTTTGCAATTGACATTAACTCCTATTTCTCAGCTCAGCCATCTCTACCTCAGGGAAAACACCTCTGACATCCATCACCAGGTCCAATCCCTCATCATCAGCTCTTATGGTGCCTTGTACCTTTCAGAGACCCAGAGCAACCTAAACTCTTCCTAGGAAACATACCACAATTGCATTTGCTTGTGTGGATTATCTGAATACGGTTTATTGGTTGATTGGTTTGTTTGTTTGTTTATTTATTTGTTTACTATCTGAATAACCTCCTCCACTACCCTTCAGGGGTAAAAATGAGAGGGGTAGGAACCAGGTCTGTTTTCTCACTTCCTCGTGTTCCTAGCCTCTAGCATCATGGCCCATAAAATGCATTACAAAATATCTATCATATAAATGAATATAAATATTTTATATTTTCATGTTTAATTTTTTCTATATAATTTTTTTCTGGTGACAGTAGAAAATTACAAGTACATCAAAAAATTTGAAAATGAAAACAAAATGTATTTGAACAAGCCATTCTGTAAAGAGACAACTCTACCATGCTTTTAAAAATCTATGCAAATCCCCTCCCGCAAATATTTGCTCCATGCCATGCCAGTTCTGGCCTTGCAACCTCTGAAATCACAAGTTATTCTACTGAGCACCAAGGTCAGGGAATCTCTTAAAGAAATCTTATCTTTACCTCTCTGGATTCTGGATTCTACTCAACTCAACATACTTTTGCAGATCCCTTGCACTCTGATAAGTATGAGGGACTCAAGGATAAACAAACTCTGGCCCTAGGCATCATCAATATGCTCACAATCAGCAGTGTTCCTGGCAACCACTCTTGCAGGCCCTTCCCTCAGGTACTACCTCCACTCCAGCCACAGTAACAGTAATTACTGTTACTGAGTAATAAAAGCTATAATAAAAAAAGTGCTTTTGACAGGGGTGTTTCTTGTGGGACAGTCTTTGCAAAATAAGAAAGGTATGACGTAGGTAATTTCTCTAAGTTTTCCTTAAAGAACATTAGACATTCTTTAATCATGAGTGACCCAAAGAAATACCCTTGAGATTCACAGACAAAATAAACAGTTTAAATGACTCCTTATGGCAAGCTAGCTGGCAAGGGACAAATACTCACCCTTACTATCAGTTTAAAGTGTCTAATACCACATCTGGCTCATAGCCATCATTTAAGACATTTTTCTCAAGTAAATAAATGGACAAATCAGTGGGTGAATAGGTACAGATTTTATTAGAAGATATTACCATGTCTGGAGCAAAGCTGCTAAGAAGAAGCAGTAGAATTGCAGAATGCTTGATGTGGTGGGAAAAGCCTTGAACTGAACATCTAGAGAAGTTTACACTAGTCCTGACTGTGCTGCTATTGTGATGAATATTATCTTAGGAAAGCAATCGACTTCTCCAAGCCTTCCAGTTTTTTTCTTAAAATGAGAAAGTTAGATTTAGATCTCTAAAACTCAGCTCTTGCCTTCCACAACTTCCAAATTTTGTTAATATAAGTTGCATTCTAGTTATCTCATAATCAATAGGTCACAATTTCCAACCCAATTAACAGGTAGAAATATATATGTAGCTTTCAAATTTCAGATTATGCAAAAGATTTTCTAAACTATTTTTGAAGCAGTTGGTCTAATGATACCATAAGTAATGTAGAAAAATAAAGTCAAAATCATGTCTCAGCCCAAAAATGCTCTGAGTGACTAGACTCTCCTGGAAACCTTGAAAGTGAGTGTGACTGGGTTAGTGTTCCAAAGACTCAGAAATTTTCCTTGAAGCTTTTCTTCAGTATCATGGGGAAGTCAGCTGGAAAACCATGGCAGAGACTGCTGCAGATATTCCCAAGAATAATAAGTACCTCTATCTGATAGTAATGAACAGGTTTTTTTTTTTTCTAGTTGGCTGCAAGCATTTCCTTTTCTAAACAGCTCAAAGCCTAAAATGATACACAGTTTGTAGATTTTGAGGGCAATTCTTGGAGTCCAAGAGAATGCTACTTTGGGTTGTTAAAATGTATTCCAGTGAAAAGCTCCAGTCTTTTTTCTGCTAGAAAACAGTGCACCTAATGCTATTTTGAATGGTCTTGTTTTTTAGGAAATGGTCCTGTCATCCACGTTGAAGGACGAGGTTGTGTGACTAATTATGTTTTCCTTTGCAAAACTACTTCACAATCCATTATGCAAAAGCCTTAATGAGCTCTTTCTAGAGAGGGCATACCACACGCAGTCTTCTCCATGAAAACATTCAATGAATAAATTCAGAGCAAGGGTGCCAGCTCCAATACCATCTTCTCCAATAGGCCTGCTCATTGGTAGAATTAATATCTCTTTTTTTTAAGTGTTATCAGAACTCATGGGTTTTACCTTTGAGTAAAAAAATAAAATAAAAAATACCCTGGGGGAAGACCATAGGTTACTTGGATGTGGTGTGACACGTTTTTATTCCTTATATTAAACGAAGGAAATATAAAGATTAACTCCCGCAGGCAAAATAGAAACAGAACTCCTGACTCATATTTGTAAAGCTGATTTAAGATACTGACAGTTACATGAAGTGTAAGACTGTTCTGTAACTTTTAAACTCTCAAATATTGCAGTATTGTTGGAATCTTTATACGATGTGAGTATATTTGGGGAGGGAGAAGAATTATATCCTTTTGATCTTCACCTTCATTTTACCTTCCAGTTTACTGGGGTACTATTTTTATTCTTTCTTTTTAACAGCTTTATTGAGGTATATTTTACATATCATAAAATACACCCACGGCATGTGTACAATTCAATAATCTTTTAGTTAATTTACCAAGTGGTGCAGCCATTGCCATCAATTTGTTTTAGAACATTTTCATCCCCAATAAAATCCCCCATGCCCATTTACAATAATCCCCAATCCCAGCCCTAGCCCCAGGCAACAACTAATCTACTTTATGTCTCTATAAATTTTCTTTCTTAAAACATTTCATATAAATGGAATCATACAGTATGTAGTCTCTTGTGTCTGGCTAATTTTACTTAGCATAATGTTTTCCAGTTTCGTCCATAACATAATATGCAGCAGTAGTTCATTTTATTCTATTAAATGGATATAACATATTTCGTCTGTCCGTTCACCAGTTGATGGGCATTAATTTACTTCTAGTTTGGGGGCTATTATGAATAAAATTGCTATGAACATTTGCATGCAAGTCTGTGTGTGGACATCATATGCTTCCATTTCTCTTAGGTAGATACCTAGGAGTGGAATTCCTGATCTGTTTAATGTTTTTATTCAGTCCTTCCACATAAATTAATTCATTGACTATATACTCTATACAAGGCAGCCATCCCCTATGGAAGGATATTAAATAAGTGAAGTTTACTCTCTTGTGGGGGAAATAAGACATGCACATAGAAAGGTATAAAGTGGTATCCTAGAGAGGTAGATTTTGGAGGAGGAAGATATTGGGTTCGGTAGAAAAACAGGAAAATTTCCTGAATGAAGTAGCACTGTTCTGGGACCTTGAAGCATAAATGTGAGTTTGATAGCTGGACATTTCCGATGCAGAACTTTCTGCTACATCCTCAGAGTTGTGCTTATTTATACCAGTGTGAGGAAGGACAGTCATACAGATTCGAGGATTTATGGGCTCCAGGCCTAACTCAGTCTCTTTGTAAGTTATCTGGGCCTTTATTTTCTCATCTGAAATAAGACTCCTCCCATCCCTCTGGATCCTTTTCTTCAGTTTCCCTAACCTGCCACAGGACTTGAGAGAGAAGCTCTTGAGGGCTTGGATATAAGATGATTCATATATTTTTTTTTCTCCAAATTCAAACACAATTTGTTGTAGAAATGTGTTGATGTGAAAAATCTATTCTAGGAGGAGTTCTTCATATGTAAGCTGATACCAGTGAGCTAAGCTATATACATTTTGGAACACCTGCGTGGGCCCTACAGCATTCTGACCAAGTTCATCTCTCTGACCTTGGTATATGGTATCACTCTTCTCCTTAGTCAGTTTAATCAAACTACATTGGCCCTTCTGTTTCTTTAATATGCCAAGCTACATACCCCTTCAAAACCTTTGAATTTACTGTTCCTTTGGTAAAATGTTCTTCTTCCCTTAATCCTAAAAGTTAGCTCCTTTTTATTATTCTGAATTTACCTTTATAGCCACCCTCTGATGAAGACCTTCATTGACTTCTCTAGGTAACATAGTGATAGTAGTGTATGTGGTGGACCTGAAATGTAATAGTCACTCAATACATATTATCTAGAATTAACCATTACTATCAATCAGATCTCCGTTCACACTGTATTAGCTTGCTAGGGCTGCTGTAACAAAGTACCACAAACTGGATGGCTTAAACAACAGAAATTTAGCATCTCACAGTTCTGGAGGCTATAGATCCATAATCAAGGTGTCTAAAGGGCTGGTTCCTTCTGAAGGATCAGAGGGAAAGATCTTTTTCAGGCCTCTCTTCTTGGTTTATAGATGGCCATCTTCTCCCTATGTTTCTTTATATCATCTTCTCTCCATGTGTATCTCTGTGTCCACATTTTCTCTTTTTATAAGGACAACAGTCATCAATCTTTTTCACATCAACATTTATGGGTAAAGTCTCTTCTCAGGTCACTCACTGGGTTGGGTAGATAAACATCATCTGATGTTCGAGAACATATTACTACTAGTCCAGGAATCTGGACATTAAATGTGACTTCCTTTGCAACTTTCCAGATTCACTACATTTTTCAGGATGTATATGTGTGTCTGTGTGTGCATAAAAAAATTATCACTGGTAAGGTAGAAGTCAAGGGCAAGGAGAAGGTAATGAATCCATGGATGATGGCAATACCAACCTCTCAGGTAAAAATGCCAATCCAGCTTTTAGACTTGGACCACTTCAGCCCCAGGAAGATATGGAAAATATGAAAACCCCATATGGAAAATTATGAGACATTTTGCAGAAAATTATGATCTGGGCTCAAGAAAGATGAAAGTTTCATCAGAGATTCTTGCCAATGCACCTCATTGAGGACACATGGAAATAGACCAAAGCAGCCTGTCAGGCTGCCTCTGCCAGGGAATGTATATTTTTAAAAATACGTTCATCATTTATCTTGGTAATTACAATCCAAGACTACAGTATGTTAAGAATGTTAGAAAACTAAAACGCTGGAGAGCAATAGAGAACGTGAGTGTGTTTCTTTTAAGTTGTATAACTTAAGAGTTGAGCTTCTTGATGCCCAATCTGCTATGACATCAAAGGAGGCCAGCATGGAAAATGTAGAACCCTTTCCCAACCTTCCCTGCAAGCTAAAGCTAAGCTGCTACAGCACACCTCAGTCGCTTGTTCTTCTTCTCTGCTTACAGTTTTCTAGAGTATGTGCCAGGTGAGAGGCTTCATAACATAGATATCTGCAGCAGGAAAGAGACGGTATTGCAAATCATTGTATCCCGACATTGATCAACGAAGTCAATAAGCTTTTCTAAATCTCAGTGTCCCTGATTAAGCAATATAATTAGTTAAAAAAAGAAAACCAATTTCTACAGTAAAGGTCTTTAGATTTAATAAAGGCAAGATATTTTAGATAATAATTTCAAAGAGAAGCATGTGCCACTGTCTGTGTTGCTCAGCACTAAAATTGACCCCACATCTTCACAACTGACAGAGGCCATGCCAGATCTTCCCCAGCCTCCAGAAGGGCTGCGGATGATGACAGGCACATGGGCCCTGGTGCTACCCCTGACCCAGAACCTCAGTTTTTTCTCTCTGCTTTGACGCAAGGCCCTATTCTCTCTGGATGTGAGGTTCATCTGGTTTTCCATATCTCACCTCAGACTCATTCAACAAATATTTTTGGAGCCTTTATTTGTGCTTGAAACTTAGCTAAATATTGATTAAGATAAAATCTTCAAATACAGAGAGTCTAGCCTGATTCAGGAGCTCGGACATGTAAACGCAGAACTCTGCTATAACATCAATTTTTACAAGGTTGAAAAAAATAAAACGAGTGATTATGGAAAGCCCAGGTACCAGACACCACACATAGTGCTGCAAATACCGAGAATAATAGAGATTATTCTTTTGTAGAACTGTTCCTACCATCTACGTAAGACTACAAACATTCTGCTAAAGGGTGGAAAAGTACTTAAAACCCCGAGGTAAGATCGACAGTAAAGGTGGGTGTGAGATGCTGTGAAACGGATAACACTTAGGTCTTTCTTCTGCCTGGGGGCATGGAGCTCAGTTTCCACATGAGTAAAGTGGAGATACCAACAGACCTAATGGTGAGGTCACTGTGAGGATTTGCTTTAAAAACACACATAAAGGGCCTCCCTCAGTGTAAACACATTGACATGTTAGCCAGAACTCTGACATTATTATTACCAAAGACCAACTACTCCATTCATCTCTCAAGAATCAGCTCAGGCGTAGTGTCATCCAAGATGCCGCCTTCAAGCCACCGCTATCCAGGTACAGCCCTCCTTCTTCTGTGCTGCCACAGCGCCCATGTCTGGTGTGTCACAGCCTTGCCTTACTTGGTGGAAATCACCACCTTTGTGTCAGGCTCACCGTATGTGTAAGCCCCTAGAGAGTAAAAACCGCACTTTATTCTTCCTTGTATTCCAAGACCCAAGTGCAGGGCCTAGTACAAAATAGTTGTTGAATAAAATGATCCTCAATAAATATGTGTTGGATAGATATTTGACTGAAATGGTAATGAACTAAATTAAATTCTACTGAGAAAACTGGGGTGATCCAAAAACACTGGCCTAAAGAACCTAAGTCCTGGGAGACCACAAAATGCCATGGCTGCAGCTGTGTGTTCTCAGCCCACCCACTTTCCCTACTACTCAACTGTAGCTCTGCACAAACAAATATTAAATATAGGGATGGGTTTCTATGGTCAAATTAATTTAGAAAATATTGATTTTAAAATGTTTTGTTATGTTTTGATTTGACTTGTCTTTATCATAGGATTTCTTGGCCCCAGTGTCTGCAGAATGCAGGATTTCCCAAAGACATTTGGCTTAGGTGCTGTTTTGTTGGAGAAACAGCCCTTAAAGAACCCTGGTCTCCTGTAGGGCCACACATCCATGTGGATGAGTGAGTCAGCAAGACAAATCATGCATAGGCACAGAGTCCTGAGTAGGTACACTGGCTCCCTGTCCTCAGGGAACAGAGTATCAGGAGGAACCAGGGGCTCGTAGCTTAATGTCCCTACAAGGCACAATGGGCCAAAGATCATTAACAGTGCATAAACAATGCTACCTGACCTTGAAGAAGGAAAATATGGCCATTCATTTGAGAAGAACACATAGAGTTTTTGTTGGAGGGAAGAAAAGTGTGAAGGTTGAAGGAACTAATATTTCTAATATTTATTGGCAGTTCTTCCATTATAAGCAACAGTCATGAATTACATATAATTTAGGAAAAAAATTACTGGGAGTGCAGAAGTAGCTCACCAAGTTGAAGGGAAAACTGAAGAACCAGGTTTCAGGCAGGAAGACCCAAGGCAATTTCTGGCAACTCAGGTGGTGGGTATTAACAACTTAAAGACATGACTGTCAATAGTGATGAGCTCCTAGTGTTCTCTGTCTTGGTGTCCCCCTCTCAAGACTGAAATTCCAGGGAGAGAGCCTCTGATCTGGGCCTTGCCTTGGTCACATGGCCACCTCTTAGCCAGGTGAGGCAGGTCACCTTGGTCAACAGTCTCACTGTGGGGATATCCAAAATACAACTGGAGTGCTGTCACTGGAAGACAGTGGAGTGGGTGTTGGAAAGCATAACAACAGCTGTTTGTTACGTATGATCTCCCCTCAGCAAACCTGCAAAGTACTATGACTTCCCTGTAATGGAAGGGAAGAGTGAGGTTCTGCAAGTTTAAGCAACCAGTCCAGGATACGAATGGAGAGGACTTGCCTGAGTTTAGAGCCCAAGAACATCAGCATTACAGTTTTCTCCCTGGCAGCAAAGTCTGGGCTCTTTTCACTACAAAGTCTTTGAGCTGGGCCTTAAAAGGTGGGTGGAAATCCAAATGGCAGAGACATGAAGGAGGAGAAAGTGGGGAATGACCAAGTCATTTGCTATGCCCTGAATTTGATATTGGCAGCATTGCTTTCAACCAGAGAGCCAGTATCCTTTGTAAATGTTACAGCAAGAAAAAAGCATGCTTGGAGTTTCCTCTGAGACTCACAAACATTCTGCTAAAGGGAAAGTAATCCAAGGCAACATTTGTTTAAATTAAAAATAACAATAAAAAGAAAAGTTTGACATCTATTTCTGACCAAAAGGTTGAGCATTAAATAACATTCAAATTTGGCTTTGATAAAAAATGTGTGTTGTTTTGGATAGCTATATTTAAGCAATTTTTACAAGCCTTAGAGAGAACTAAAAATGCCTTAATTGCTTCCTCATTTTTACATACTCCATTACATTGAACTTCAGCAGCATCTGTCACCAAATTATCAGCATTACAAAAACACAGTATTTCATACGTGAAAGAACCCCAAATACCTGAAAATACATCCACATGTTCGAGGAGCCAATTGAGCATTTTAAAAAATTTCTTTATCTATTTATGCCTGATGTCTGGGACACACCCTAAGGCCTTTGATTTTTCCATTCAAAATTTGAAATTTTTCATTTAAATTCTCTATAATCAGCCTATTCATGAGGAGGATAGTTGTACATCTTCAAGAAAGCAAAGATAGTTTATTCCTTTGATATTTTAAAACACCAAATTTTACATCAGGGATTAAAAAGACAAAGGGTATGAGGAATGGAAATTAACATTTAAGGAGCTCCTACCATGTGCCAGGCAGGGAACTAGGCCTTTTCCATTCCAACATCTCAGTGATCCAAATATCAGCATGTGGAGAGCAGTCACCATCCAGTGACACCGCCCTTCAGAGGCCAGAGAGATGGAGCTGAGAAGCTATTTACTCAAGGCCACATAATAACTAACTGGTGGAACTGGGTTTTAATCCTAACAAGGTAAAACACTAAAGCTCTTGCCTTTCAAAACAGAATATGCATTTTTACAAGAACCAATGGCCTTGGGTCTCCACTTTTTCCCCAATCTAAATAATCTATAAGACAAAACAAACAGACCAAAAATAAACAAATAAATAAATAAATGAATAAACAAAAGCTAGTGATCTGTGCTTTGCCCCTTGGTTTGAATTCTAACCTTGCTTCAGTCATTCAACGATCCAATATCTGTCATAGGATTACCACACACCACTATCTTCCCGGCACATGACAATCCGGAAACTCTGAAACTTTATTTGGAATTCTTTCCTCTCCATTAGCCCCAAACTGGTTACCAAGTCTTGCCAATTCCATCTGCATGCCTCTCAAAACTGCCCAGGAAGCCCCAGGCAAACCCTTTTTGCCAGCACATTCGAGCTACAGCATAGCAATGAGCTGCTTTTCATTTTCCCCTTCACTTTCCTGTCTCTTCCACTAGGCCCCCAGCACTGACAGGGCAGGGGCTGAGTTCCCTTTCTGTCTGTGTGCCCCACACCTAGCACAAAACCTGACATGCAGCAGGGGCTCAGCAAATGCTGGCTAAATAAAAGAATAAATAAAGAAACAAACATGTTATGTATGATAGTAGATGCATAAACCCTCTAAAAGCAATAAAAGAGAGCAATACAAACATAGTAGAATAGTATTGCTCCAACCTTCAAAAGTCTTTTTTTTACTTATGTGCCTTTCTGTTTCTGGCTGTTCTCTTTGCTCCAATTAGACACATTTGTTTATTGTCCCTTGAGTTCACCTTTCCCTGTTTCCCTGATATTTTGGCTCTCTCATTGTACCTAGAGTCCATCCAAACAATAATTGGACATATATCATATGCATGGACCTTCACTGCCTGCTTCCAGCATTCCTGTATAAGCAATTCTACCAATGAACCCTAGAGTAAAGGCAAAATATGCTTAGTATTAGGGTGTCTTAGAATCCCCCTTGTTTCTTTGTGTGGTCCGTGCCCATTGGTCTCTCAAAACCTGTTCATAGTCACCTCCATGTAACAACATTTCTGACCTGCCCCTTCTTGTCTGGTTTCTCCTATTAGGACATTCAGTTCAGATGGTGTGTCATTCTGGGTCCACTCAGAAAATGGAAGCCATGCCAGAGAGTACACTAGGGGTAATTTAATATAGAGAACTAGTTACAAAAGCATCTGGAGGGCTAAAAGGGCAAACAGAAGATGGTGAGACCACCCAGAGGTTAGCAACAGCAGGAAGCCACTATCCCTGCTGGGGACAGAGGGTCAAACTATGGAGGCAGTGTTACCAGAGCTCAGGACCTTCATCAACTCTGCAGAGAGGGGCTTCCCTGCAGGAGCTAGAATAGAGGAGCTGTGACTATGGCCAGTGATGTTTCTCGAAGCAAAAAGAGATGAGCAGAAAGACTCTGGCATTGTCCCTTTCCCTGCTGTCCAATCTCCTGAAAGGGCCTCCCCTCGGCTCGTTGATAAGGGCCCCTGGCCATGCAGTTTGTGGAGGTCACTCCCTGTGGCACAAAGCAGATTAGGGGACAGGTATGGAATGGATCTGAAAGCAGACAAGCAGAAAGCAGCACACTATTAGGGTTCTGTCCCTGCCCTTCAGTTCTATACACTTATTTAGATAATATATGCCATGTCTATTTAATCAGACCATGGGCTTGTAAGCCCCATGACTGTGGGAACAATACCCATTGCCCACTCACTGGCATGCTCAGCCTGGTCACTCACACTGCCTGAGCCACAGTCTCTTCATCTCTAGGAGGGGATCATAGTACACCAGAAAATTGAAATTCAGTAAGGCAATAGATATAACACACCTAGAAAATTGTTAAATACTTGGAAAGCAGGAAGCCTTTGATAAATGGTATTATGCATTCTGGAGACTTCTGGAATGACTTTCTAGACATTAGAGAACCAGAAAAACAGCTTCCTGGAAGCCCGTGTTTTCAAATTCAGAGTCACTCAGATGCTCAGAACATGCTTAGTGTCTACAATGCATCCCGGTGATCAGTTAATTACTAAACTCTCGGACCTTTTCTCATGCAACAATACCTTTCTCTTTCTCTTCCCCTCCTTTTTCTCCTCCTCCTCCTCCTCCTCCTCCTCCTTTTTTCATATTTCTTCAGCAGGAGCTAGCCTCAGAAATGCCTGCAATGGCTTCCCTCCTCCTGCCAAGAAGTGTTTCAGTCCATACCACTGGATTCATGACTAAAATCCTCGCTTCTTACCTTTCCCTTTTTTATCATATGCAAATTAGTTTTAAAAACCTATGAAGGACCTAATGTGTACAAGGTAGCATGATAAGTAATTTGGGGGTGATTCTTCTCTGTGGGTATTTAGGTATTAACTTGACACTATAGAAATATATCTGAAGAAAAAATTTCTGCTTCTCTAGTGCTTGTGTTCCTAGTAAAAAAGGAATTACATGAAGACAGTCATAAAAGAAATGGTTTCTTAGCGCAGAGAACTGGAAAATATGGGTCTTTATTTCTAAAATCACTTGTAAACATTGTTTCTATCCCCTACAACCACAATATGGTTACTTTGAAGCCATTTTCTAATCACAAACATTCCAGCTATACTCTATGCAACAAGCATTTCTAGAGAAAAGTCACATCTCTCCAGCTCATGAATATTCTGTCTCTCTGAGGTGGATTTTATTATTGTACCTAACAATAGAATGTTATCTCCATTCCTATAGGTGAATCACACATCTTCCCCTGAGGCCGTGATGCAGTGCCTTCTGTGGAAGGGCAGACCCAGTGATGTTGGGCTTGGCCAAGTCACTCGCAAGTTCACTCAATACCCACTGTGTCTCAGCAGAAGATTTAAAGTCCATCGCGTGTGTGTCTACAGGCTCTCTTTTGCTCTTTTCTCTCTGCCACAAAAACATCAGGTCCCCAATAAGAGCTGCTCCTTCATCTCAGTTCCCGGATGGCAACTGCTCCATGTATGCCAACACACGAGAAAGAAATATGTGTTCTTACAGCCACTGAGATTTGGAGAGTTTTCGTCAATGAAGGAAAACTGAATCATACAAATCCTCCTTTCTTTATTCTCTCTATCACATGGAAAATTATTCTATAGTTCTCCAATTTCTGTACCATATTATGCATTAAGCTTAATGCCAAGAGCTATCACTTCTATAATTAGTTTTTAAAATTAAAAAAATTCAAGGTTAAATCAATGCCTCTGTAACAATGAAATTGATTTTTCTGGTTTCTATAAAAATAATAGTGGCTCAACAACTCTTCCTGAGAGAGTCCTGGCATTTCTCTCATCTGTTCTATGACAGTCACATTGTTTTTATAAGTGTTTGATGCATCATCAAAAGATAGTAAGTAGAGACCACATGGCTTGGAGGAAAACACTGAAAAAAAACTGAAGTCTCGGTCTATCAGTCTGACACTAAAAATGAGAACATTCTTACTCAGGTTTACGTCTCCCTGTTATCCAATGAAAGAGTTGAAGAGCAAATCTCCAAAGTCCTTTCCATCTATAAAATTATTTTCTTTGAGTTTGCCTAAACATATAAAAACATAATGGACCCTAAGTTCCAGAGGATCCTTCTATGTCCGATTCATCATAGCTCTCCAGTGCCTGGACCAGTACCAGGCATGGAATAAGTATTCAATAGATGTTTGCTGAATGAATGAGTGACTGTTTTCAGGAAGCATATATTGAATACCACCCTGTGCCAGGCTAAAAATCTTAGTGCTAGCCACTAAAATCACAGAGATGGAAAAGATACAGTTTTAAACATGTAGAAGGCATAAATACACTAAAACTACCTTCAATAAAATACAATGAGTACAATAACAGAGAAAGGCATGGGGTGATATGAGAACCCATAGAATAGCCACTTGACCCAACCTGGTGTCAGAAAAGACTTTTTGCTTCTCAAAATATTTGCACATCTATTAGAAGTATTTTCAGAGTCATATAGAAATTGCTATTTAGGGATTACAAAATATCAGTCAGGTGAGATGTGTCCCCTTAAGCACCGTATAAAAATGGTTCAGGAAACTTAAGAGGAGCAAAAGGATAATAAAACCCAGGCTTCCATAAATTGGAAATAATGGAAAAAACAGAACTCTTCAAATAACTGCTCTGGAGACATCCCAAGAGATAGAAATTCAAGATGAGAAAAGATTTTTTTAAAGTCTGAGTGTGAGGCTTGATTACTATGTACTAAATAAGGAGTCAATAATATTACTTTTATAAACTATATGCAGTATGTAGTTCTTTTAAAGAGGGGTGTGGACGGGTCTCATTTTAGTCTGAGACCAGTTAGGAAATTCTGAATAGCTGAGATGAACACCTATTACTCAGTGGTCTTAAGTACCATTATTTGGCCATTTTTCTATTTAGAACTTATTCAAACTTATATAGTACATTACATTTAAATTAATTGAGTGTTTATGCGTTAAGGAGTTATTTGCTTGTGACTATAGTGAAATTTCCAGGATTTATGACAGGAACATTTTAGAACAGCGACGTGTGTTTCCCTTCGATTTGTATAGCTTCATTCATTATAATTTTTCCTGATGTTTTGCCTACCATATTATTAACTTCCCCAAAGCAATGAAACACCAGTTTGTCTTCTCACAGCAGAGAAATGAGAGGAATAATTATAAATGTGGAAATCCCAGTGAAAACATGCTTCTATTGAAAGAGGCTAGTGGTCTAAGAAGGAGCTCCCTAGATTTATGGAGACCACTAAAAGAAAAAAAAAGGGCAGGAAAACAGATGCATTTTTTCATCCAGCATTTTGGATGCCCTATATGCAGGGAAAAGAAATTACATATGAATATATTTTGTGTGTGTGTGTGTGTGTGTGTGTGTGTGTATAAATGTCACACTGGGAAAGAATTTATATTTTACTATAAGTTATAAAGTCCAAATAAATCATCAAAATTACAAGTGCGTGCCATGCATAAATATTTAATCACTGCAAAGTGTTCTTTTCAAAACATAAGAGTTTGTAAGCACAGTGTTTGACTTGTAACTGACTCCAGGGGCAACACTGAGATGTGTTCCCTGCAACTCTTGGCTACATAAGATCTTACAATCATGGGGGAAGGATAGTGTTAGGCAGACTTCAATGCCTGTCAATGCAAAGATGTGGGCTGGTCTGCGAAATCAATTCCAGCCAGGGCTGTAGATCAGCGGTTATTTCACAAAGAGCTGGGGCTGACAGGACCACCACAGTCATTAGTGTTTATTGTTCAACCAGGTGTTTGGGGGCCATCCGGGCTCAACCCAGATCATGTGAAGAAACCAGCAGAGGGGGAGTGTGGGGAGGCAGAGAGAGGACAGTGAGGGGCCAGGCGGGGTGTGAGGACTGGCTCGGAAGCAGCCTTCCCTCCCATTTGAGATGGTGTTTGTATTATGACATCCTGCCGTCCCCATTGTTTTTTCTCACAACATCACGGCCAGTGTCGGCACTCTCTCCATCCGGGTGGCCTCTCATAAAAGGAGAAAAGAAGCCCTTGATTTATATCCTCCCTTCAGAAATGCTCCCTGACTTTCTACTTCGTGCTGCCATGTTTTCCTTGCCTACCCTGATATGTCACTTTAGTTTACACAACCCCTCAACTGGCCACTAGTTCCAACACGTATTCACTAAGAGGAAGGTTAAGCTGGAACATAATTCCCAATCTCAAATCCTTCTTCCAAAATCTGTGGCTCAGAGCTGCTCCACAATTTGAAGTTATTTCTGTGCAAATGTAGAAAAGAAGAGAAATATCCAAAGTAAAGGTAACTAACCCAGGGTAGGTCACTTGGGTGATGAAGAAGGGATAAATATATTTTCTTAATGGCCAACTTTTTAATTTTCTTAAAGAGAAAAGATTTGTTTAAGGAAAAGACCATAATCATTCTTCTGAGGCAGGGGAGACCCTGTACAGCAAGGGAGTTGGCATATTTCACAACATCAGAGAAGTAGGGAAATTGCTACTCATGGGCTAAGAAATGGAGTATACTGTGCTCCTGAGTGGCAGGAACTGAGAAGGTGCCAGAGAGCCCTGTGGCCACACGGGGAAGGTCCTTGAGCAAAGATGGAGAGAAAATCCCATTTATAATGTGGCCAAATTGGATTTTTGGGAAAAGAAATATTGCATGAAATACAAACTGTGTATACTCTCTCAGATTCCCTCCACTACCCCCTTCTTCCTTTCTCCCGGGCAGGGCTCCAGAAGTACCAGTTGTGCCTCTGCTTCTAGACTCTGATAAAATCCTACACTGGGGATGAAGATCTGGTCAGTCACCAACAGGCCAGATGACACAATACGAAAGAGGGAGAATAAGTTAGCTCCTTCTTGGGATGAACTTTGATCAATGGGAAAGGGAAGGCAGAGGGATCCTGAGATATAAATCCTGCCTTGTTTTCTTCTTCCCTGGGCATCTCCCTATTCCCTTTTTCCTAGCAGATGAATCCTGTGTGGTGATCAACCTTACCTACCTAGTGATCTCCTGGGTCCCCTTTCTACATGTCTGTTTGTTTGTTTTTTATTCACTTAAATGTATTTGTTATTATTAATATAATGCAGACACTCTACTAGGAACTAAGGGGATACAGAAATTAATGAGGTCTAATTTCATCTGTAGGAAACCTAAAATGGAAAGGGAGGAACATATTTAAATTAGTATTCACAATGCACTGTAATAATAGCAATAAACCAAGTGTTCTAGAGCAACAGGCTTGATACTTAATCTTCACTGTGAGGACCTACCAATGAGAAGCCTAAATTCCAGAGCTCAAGCCAGAGTGTAAGAGATTCAGGAAGATGTGATGTTCATCATTAAACCTTTACAAGTCTCAAAGCATGATTGTGAGGTTCAGCAAGCACTGATTTTCAATGCCTTATTTTTCAACTCTTAGCTTTTATAATTATTTTTGTTACAAATAAGACATCCATAGAAATGACCCAAATTCACCTTTTTAAAACCACCTAATAGCTGGAACTATTGCCGACCCTGTTGCTAAAGCTCACACCAAGTTCATCATCAAAACTAACAATAAGAGGAGGCAGGGACTAGAACTTTATGTGACTTCATTAAAACCCTGACCTCATTCAAACACTGGAGCAGAAGATCTCAAAGAAGAACAGCAATATTCATTAAGAAAGAAAAAAATCTACTTTTAGTCTAAACTTTGTTCTCTGATTTTAAGAAGCATCACCAAGTGTAGCCCCCATAATAATCTGCAGAATTCTCAAAAATAACTTAGGATTTTTAAAATTTTATATTAAACAATCAACTTTGCATGCTTAACACATGCAAAGGCATATGTATAATAAATACTTAGAGAATGAAACAGATTTTCTGGAATCCAGTATTATCACATTATAAGATAAGGAGTTTGAATTGTTATAACTTGCCTGGTAACTTTTGTTTCAAAGTTCCATCAAGTGATTTGTTGGCAACCCCCTGACATGATGTCCCCATTTCTCAGAAGGCAAGGATCTAGTAAAAATTCTAATGCCCAAAATACAAACAAAGTATCATTGTGATAGGAAGCCCATAGAATAGCCCCCAGGGATGCCTGCCTCTTGGTATTTGCCACTTTCTGTAATGCTCTGTGTGTGGCTATAGCCAGTTATATGCTTCTGTTGAATAGCATGTATCAAATGTGATGGGATATCACGTCCAGATTAGGTTAAAAAAAACCCTATAACTTTCATCTTGTCCGCCTCCCTCCTCTCTCTCCTAGAACCGTACTTTGTGGGATATAAGCTGCTGTGTTGTGAGTTGCCCTAAGGCTAGAACCACAAGAAAAGAAATCAGTATCTCTGGGCAACAGCCAGCAAGGACTAACAACAGTCAGTGAGTGAGTGAGCTTGGAAGCAGATCTTCCCCCAGTCAAACCTCGAGCTGACTGCAGCCCCAGCCAACACTTTGCAGCCTGCGAGAGACCCTGGGCCATTGCATACAGTTAAGCCTCACCCAAATTCACTCACTCACAGAAACCATGAGATAATAAATATTCTTTGAAGCTACTAAGTTTTGGAATAAATTTGTTATACAACAGCATGTAAAAAATATTCTTAACTTTAAGACAGTTTTTCCAAAAGTCATTGCTAAGGTATACCCTAAAACTCTGTTGAAGTAAGATCATTGATAAGGAACAACTGAAAACCCAAGATCACAAATCACCGTACCATGACTCATTGGCAAAATCTTCCCCAAAGCTGTATAAAATCAATGATCCTCCATATTATTTATGCAGCCCTTATCTTCTAACATATTGTATAAAAATGTACTTACTATTTTTATTCTTTATTTTCTTTCCTTTTCATTAGAATAGAAGCTCCACTCGGGCAGGAATTTTATCTTGTTTTATTCCCCACTCATATATCTCAAGGACTAAAACCAGTGCTAGGCACACATAAATTGACCAATAAATGTTTCTTGAATGAATGAATTTAACATGTTTCAAAGTCAAATTAACAATTTTTACCTACAAGCCATAAACCATGAGACATGCTGTTCCCCAATCACTCCTTCCACTTTCTTAAACTCAGTTAGCCCCAGGCTGTTAATTCTACCTAAAATGCCATGTATTTTAGGCTGCATTCCCCAGAAGCAGAATCTGAGACAAGAATTTGTGTGCAAGTAATTTATTAGGAAATTGAACCCAAGAGAAACCAGGAAGAGTGGGGAGCATGACAGGAGAAGAAGCCAGGCAAAGGTGTGATTTCAGGCAAAGTCCCAGAGAAGGTAACTTCAGCTTAAACCCACTGGGGAACTCTTAAGTGAAAATTATGCCTCCAAGTTTGTCCCAATCCTAGGCAAGAGAGTTGAGCTTTCATACTCCCATACTAATTAGTCATCGACTAAGGGCTGCCTCAGGGATGTAAACTCCCAGGTACTTCCAGCTGTCTGCAAGCGTAGGGAGAGCCAAGGTCAGGCCGCCAAGAAGAGACACAGGTGCAGGCTTTAGAAGCAAAAGAGCTTGGAATCTGGGAGAGAGATGGAAAGCCAATAATGGAGATCCAGGTGGAGCTTCAACAGTGTCTGTTATACCAGATTTTTCCCAGTTTATTTTATTGAAATTCTACCCATCCTTCAAATAATTCTTTCTCTGTGTACCTTAGTACTATGCTAGAACCATATATGCTGCCTTGATATTTTTCACTGATTTCCCTCCACTTCCCTAGATTGGAATCTCCATAAAAACAGAGATGGCATGTTACATAACTTCATGCCTCCTACACTGTGTTGTAATTAGTAGCAATGCTAATTAATATCTCTAGACTATAAGCTCCATCAAAGGGAGATCAGTATTTTTCATCACCATATATGTGATATACTATACACACCTGTACCTGATATATTATAGACACTGAGTAAACGTTTTTAGAATAAGTATAAGTGCTTTACAGGCTCCAAAGTGCTTTCCTATCTATTATTTTATTTATCTCTCACAGAATATAGACAGGTATGTAGACTAGGAACAACCACCCCATTTTTCAGAAATAATACTGATTGATGCACAGATGAGGAGCATGTTTGAAGACTGAGATCAGTAGACAGACAAAAGATGCCCCGGTCTTTTAACAAAGACTCAAGGTGATTTACTCGAAGAAAAGTCTTAGAAGACCCATCTATTGAACACATTAAAAAAATCCATAAATGTTTGATCTTATTGAATTGAATCACATGAAATAAAATAGAATGAAAAGGTTTGGCTTGAAGTGAATTTAAATAGAGATTGAGATCATTTAAATTAAACTGAGTTTTATAGTGTCTTTTACTCCTCGATCCCCGTTTTTTCCCCTAAAATTAGGGGTGGGAGTAGAAGTGGGGAGGAAGGTGGTAGGGAAACTGGTGACTGTAAATCGCCGGCTGTAATTCATTAATGTGTGCCAAGCAACCATAAACAGGTGCGTTGTAAATTCACCTCAAATCAACCACGTGAGCCTGTGGCCTCTGGGTGGTGCTCTGTTTACCCAAACTTTCCACCATGACTCCTCCCGCTCCCAAAAAATCTACCGTTTTCCTTACTGCTCTATGGTCAGTCAGATATCACTGATGAAAGCATTCAGACAGTCTTGTTTGTGCTGAGCTGGGAAGGACTGACAGACTGCAATACTGCAGCAGATTCTTTCTGTACTTCATCTTCATCCTGTGTTCCAGGACACACCCACGGAGACCCTCTACAAACATAGGTGACTCTCTGCCTGAGAGCTTGGCCCAAGCATGGCAGACAAAAAGAGATAGTGAATGTCCCCTGGGAATAGCTCTCAAACAACAGCAGGTGGGAGTTGGAGGATAAGGGTCCTAACTTTCTCATCCTTCTAAGGGGACAATTTTGGAGCATAGTTGACATTTCCTCTTAGAGTTCCCCGAAAGCATTGAGTCCTGGTTGCCCATAGCAGTTGTCTTTTCAACAGCACATCCTTTCTTGTTTTCCTTGTCTTTCCTGTCTCTTTCCCACGCCCATACCAGGTGCTATGGTTGAATATGTTCCCTCCAAAATTCATGTTGAAACTTGATCGTCATTGTGGTGTTATTAAGAGGTGGGGCCTTTGGGGAAGTGATCAAGCCATGAGGGCTTTACCCTCATGAGTGGATTAGTGCCTTATAAAAGGGCCAGAGGGAACTAGCGTCAGCTCTTCTTGCCCTTCTGCCTTCCTCCACGTGAAGACAGAGCAAGAGGGCCCTCACCAGACGCCAAAGCTGCCAGAACCTCGACCTTGCCCTTCTCAGCCTCCAGGACTGTGATAAATAAATTTCTATTATTTATAAATTACCTAGTCTCAGGTACGTTGTTACAGCTGCACAAATGGACTCAGACACAAATTTTCACAGGGTCACCTCTAAAATAAACTGCTTGCCCTCAAATCTTTGTCTCAGGGTTTGCTTCCAGTAGAATCTAGTTTGACTCCATTCAGGAGCATTTAAGCATTTAAATCAGACAGCCAGACTGACAGCCCAAAAGGATGAACCAGTAATGGGTAATGTTAATAAATAAGATAGTCATGTGGGAGAAAGAAATGGCAACCACGAGCCTGCCCAGAAGCATCTCTGGGGATGCTCACATTGTCTGCTGCGTAACAGGCAGGCTGGCATGGTAGAAAAGGCTCTGGAGCAGACATCAGAAATCTGGATTCTAACTCTGTCATTACCACCAACTCACTGCTCAGCCTTGTCACTTTATCTCTTTGATCTTCAGCTTTTCTCTTCTGGAAACTTACAGGATTGGACTATTTGATCCCTAGTACCCCTTTGGGCCCCCAATTTCCATGAATCCATGGAAGGGGATAAAGTGCATGACAGCTCTTAAAAGGTGTGTTCCACAAATCATTAATAAACAAGCAAACTTTTCACACAGCCCCGGCTGTGAGAAGAGGGACTGTTTAATTAGGCACAGGAGATGTTCCAATGTGTCTAGACAGGCTTCTCTTTTTCCCCAGGGTGCTTTTGGCCACATTTGCTCTGACGCTGTGACAAGGTGTCCTTTGGCTGCAGATAGCAATTTTGTTGGGTGATAATTCGAATGCCATAGAGTCAGCTGTGGAACTTTCTTTAGTTTTAATGCTGTTTGTCTTTCCAAGTGCAACTGGGGAGATTTACCCAGGAAATAGCCAAGAGAGGCAGTTTGTGCAACAGGAGTCACCAAAAATAGCTTCTGGTGTAGCACTCATGCCTACCTGACCATCATCATTAGTGTGCTTTTTAGTTACTACTCCTATTTCCCATCCTCACCCTTGGGGAATGAAAAGTCTCAACATTGAAAGAAAACTTCCAATTCATTTAAGCGAATCCCCCCACCCCAAACCAACTAATAATCCCTCTCAAGGTTTCTGAGCAAACATCTTGGAGCAGAGAAAATGATTCCCTAGACTCAAGTCTTGTGATAACCTTGGCAAACAGATTAGAAAATCCTTGACTTTCCAAGTGTAATGGGCTTTAAATTTGTGCTGATCTGTGGACGATATTGACAGAATTCATTTGGTCTGAGAATTGGAGAAGAAATTCATGAAATCACTGTTAATAACTAAAGAGCATTTTCAAAGTGTAGCCAATTAGAAAAGCATAATTCATCAGATGTAATTTTTTTTAATTGAATTTTTATCTCTTATTGCCTTTTTCAAACTTATTCAGAAGGAGAAAATGAAAAATTGTCAAGAAACGTAATTTTCATTTTATTCTTGTAATCCTCCGGTCGTACCAAGTTGTAAAACGCCGTCTCAATTTGGTTACTGAAAATATCTGGTCAAGACAGTGTTCAATACTTCAATCCTTATTCAAGTTTGGACTTCTTCTACCTCCCAACTCTACCTTAGCCAGGTGGGCAGCTGTCCTTGAAGAAGGGTGTGTTTGGTGTCTGTTCTGTTTCTCTTTCATCACCTCCTCTACTTACTGCCTACTATTCTACACCCCATAAAAGTGAAAGAGAGAGGGCTGCCAAGGAAAAGAAGAAGAAAAAGGGCAGTTTTTCTTGTGTGGGTGGCTCTCTGCTCTCTGGACCTAGAAAATAAGGAAAACTAACTCTTTTTCATGAGTGCTTTGAGTGTTGTTTGGAAGCTTCCCTCCTGGACCTACAACTCCTCTGACATAGGCTGCCTTCTGCTTCAGCTGGCTGCTTTCGCCATCCTAGATTCCCCAAAGATAAGCTCTACATCCATGGTGTCATTTGAGTCCAAATGTCCTCCCAGGCAGCCTTCTTGGGCAGAACCTGAATTGGCTCCAGACTTGTCCTATCACCATCTTGTCTATGAAACACGCTGTTGTGTTTCTTCTTCCTCCATTGGTTACTTCCCAAGTACTGTACTCTATTTTCTCTGACTTGTTGCGATAGCTTTCCTGAGGTGATGGTCTGTCTCAGTTTTTGGCATCAGCCAGCTCCAGGGAACATAACTGAAGCTTTCTGAGTGGTTCCATTGAAGTCCTCCAAGCACGAGAAAGATATAAGGATAAGAGATTGACATTCACAGTCAGGAGAAACTTTCTACAAAGAAAAACCCTCATAATTCTTTCTCACCTTTTCCCTACACTTCTGGATTCTCAAAGTAGGTGACAGAATATAAGAATCAGAGAATTATTTCCTGATTATCCCCTTTGAAGATCCTCCCAGTGTGGTCTGCTTCATATTCACTTTGTTATCTAAATTTGACCACACTTATTATATGTGTGTGCCTTAATCAGAACTTGAGTTTTAAAATTGTTTCCAAATAATTTCAATAATAGACCATTTTCACTAATTGCTTTAGGTAATAGGTAAGACTTCTAGAACTGTACCTGCAACATAGTAGGCACTTAATAAATGTCCATGAAATAAATTTATTAATAAGGTATTTTGCATTAATAGATTTGTTTAAGAAACACTTTTGGTTCTCTTGTTTGCAGATGTTTTCTGTATTCCTGGAAAAGAGTTCATCACCTAACAGATGCTGAGTATATATTTGTTAAATCAATAAATTAATGATGTATTTTGAATCTTGTAGAACAAATTGTGGCATTTGTACTTTAATTTAACAAGCATTTATTGAGCACTAGCTGAATACCAAGTGACAGTGGTAGGCACTTCTCATCAGTGCTTCCATGATGTCCTGTCTTACTCTTCTAAAGCACATACTAAACCACATTGCAATTGTAATTTTACTTATCTGCATTCTGCACTAGTGAAGAACAGATATAATTTTCTTCTCTAAGTGCCTAGAAGAGTCGAGGACAGAAAGAAGGAAAGAAGAACGAATTGAATTAATGCATTTTTCCCCCATGTTGGACAATGTTGAAAGAGGGGAACATAACAAGTTATCACTTCTCATGTAGTTGTCCATTTAAAGGGGTAGCCGTGTGTGTGTGTGTGTGTGTGTGTGTGTGTGTATTTAAACTTTAAAACTGTGTGAGACACATGAAACAATTAGACATTGGGCAATAGGCACCATAGGGCTGCCCTGCCTGAGAGAAGAGGAACACATGTGGAGTGACCCATGATGTCACAGCTTCCTTCCGGGGGAAATTGTCTGGCCTGTACTGCAGGGAGATGAAGCTTAAACAGAGCTTGATCTCACTAGATTGAAGAGGCAGAGATGAAAACGACAGATAAGGTAGCTGGAATTTGTGAGGCAGAATATTAAAAAGGAGGAAACTATGCAGAGAAGAGGATCCAGAAATATTCTTAGGGGTCCTCTTGAGTCCTAGGCCAAGAATTAAGCTGTACACTCTATGGAAAATACTTGTAGATCCTGGTATGTTAGTTTCCTAAGGCTGCTGTAACAAAGTACCACCAACTTGGTGGCTTAAACAACAGAAATTTATCTCACAGTTCTGGAATCTAGAAGTCCAAGAGAGGAGAGTGTTCCAGGCCGCTCCACTAGCTACTGATGGTTTCTGGCAATTTTGGCATTTGAGGGCTTGTGAACATGTCACCCCAATCTGTGCTTCCATCAGACCATGGTGCTCTCCCTGTGTGCATGTCTACATCCAAATTTCCCTTTTTTATAAGAACACCAGTTATATTGGCTTAGGGACCCACCTTATTCCAGCATGACCTCAGCCTAGCTAATTACACGTGTGATGACCCTGTTTTTAAATAAGTTCACATTCTGAGGTAATAGAGGTTAGTAAGTCAACATATAAATTTTGGGGAGATACAATTCAACCCCTATCATCTGACAAAGAATAGTGACCGGGGAATTGTGAACAGAACAAATTCAGGGGATAGCAAAGACCTGAGCCATGTTGGATCTCCAGGCATACAGACTGGGAGACTTATTAAACAAGTCAGGCCTTCTGCTGAGACACCAAAAAGGCTGAGGAGTAGTTCTCCTCTAAACCTGGAGCATGAACTCCTCTCACGCACTCTAACAAAGCTTTACTCATAACACCTATATAAAAGGCAGCCAGAGCCAGAAAGCTAAGAAGTGATTTAGGGGGTGCTCGCTTCAGCAGCCTATACACTAAAATTTGAACAATGCAGAGATTTGCATGGCCTCTGCACAAGCACGGCACGCAAATTGATAAAGTGTTTCATATTAAGATAAAAAAGAAGAAGTGGTTTAGGGGATTTTATGAGATCTTGAGGTGCTGCTCCAGGATCCAGGCGTTAAAGCAGGACACAGAGTTGGGGCAAGGTCATTCTCACTTTGCAGAGTTGCCACCGGCAGAGAAGTGCTACGCAGCGGAAGTAAGCAGGGCACCTAGCCCAGCTGCAGTCTCATGGACAGCAGAACTCTGGTGTGGTGCTCCCCTCCCCAGACTCCGAGAAGGAACATGGAGACAAGGACTATGAGCAGGTGTGTTTCTGAGCACACATATGATAACCTATCATGACTGCTGGAAATAACTGCAGGGCTCCAGATTAGGGATCTAAAATTATGATGGAATGAAGGTGGGACTTTAAACCAATGAAATGTGCTTGTCAATGTTAATTTGACCTCATTCCTCCATATGAGCTGGTAAGTCCCAGGGCTATTCAAAGGAGAGAAGCAGGTCAATGGATGTTTAGACAGATTAGTAGATAAAAAGGAGAGAGAGACAAACATTGATATAGTCCAAAAAAGAGGGATGAGCGCCACATGCTGATGTGTTATATATCCCACACTCCTCATTACATTATTTCCTAACTCTTTCATTTATTCCTTCCATATTCATATTTTTAGGACCTATTATGTTCACAGCATTATCATTTGCTTTAACAGAGAAATAAATTCTAAAATTGGCATCAAGGAGGCGTGGGTAATCAAAACATGGCAGCTCAAACAACAGGACAAGAAAACAACCCATCATGGACCAGATCCTATAGCACAGACTACAGGAGATTCCAGGAGACAGGGACTGGAGAGACTCCCGTGGCCTAGAGGATTGGGAATAATTTCCAGGAGAACCAGAGCTGATGGGATTTGACAGGGAAGATACCATTTGGGTTAGTTGAGGAGAGGCAGAGAAGAAGAAAGGACCACATATAGGAATGATTCTTAACCCTCGGGGTTCTTGAATTCCTCCCAGATGTGTATGCACATTTGTATATGTGTGCAGGAAAGGGGTCATAGCTTCTAACACATTCCCAATGGGCCTGGGATGCAAAAATATTAAGGACCATAATTTTAAGATATAGATAGGTCCAACAAATTGAAAGGGAAGTGTAGGTTTGGCCACTGTCCTTTGAAAAATCCCACAAAGGTCTTCTGTTAGGCACTCTGGCTCTCCTGGAATTTCTTCTGCTCAGAGGGCATATAGAAAAAAGTAATGGAAATGATATAATGTATGTACTTAGGAACTCCAGTACCTGCTGTGTAACTAATGCATTGATCTCCAAGGGTGTGGATAGAAGATCAATTTAATCAGTTCATTAAGTATAGCATATCTATCTCGTTTGGACTTCACTCTTACCTCATATACTCACAATTTTGAAACATTTTGAGAGATGCATAGTGAAGCAAAAAAAAAAAAAATAGACATCAGAGTCAGGGTCAGACAAACCCAATTCCGGTAACCTCTACAATGCTGTTTATTATCTGTGGCACTGTGAGCAAATTACTCAACCTCTCTGAGATTAGTTTTGTCTCTGTTTTTTAATCTATGAAAATAATAATATATCACACGTTTAGACCACTTGTTAAATTCAGTATAACATAGACTAAGTTCTAGATTACACACCCTAATTAAATCAATCCCCACAACACCCTGTGAGATAGGTACTGCTATGATCTCCATTTTGCACTTTAAAAATCTCAGTCACAGGGAGTTATCTCATTTGTCTATGGTCACAAAGCCAGCAAATGGCAAAGCTGAATTGCAAACCCAGATGATCTGGGCCCAGATTTGTGCCCAAGTCCGAGGATATGAAGGCTACCTAGGACACACTGGGTCGTAGTGGGGGCCACGTCGGATCACATAAGCAGCATATGGGACACATGGTCGGCGTTGCTGTTGTGGGGCTTCATTCCTATGTCTGATCTTTCCTTCCACTTGGAAGGAGACCCAGCAACATAATGTTCTTGGGCTCACTGTCTCCTCGTGCACTATAGCCTAGCAGAAGAGGAGAGACATATATAATGGGTCAGCTTCAGAGAAAATGAAGAGAGGCATGCCTACAACAGTTCCTGCTTTCCCCTCCCTCTTGGGAGCAAGCTGCCCATAGGGTATACTTGTTTGCCTCTGTTGCTCTTTACCCAAGTATTGTAATCCAGCATCACTTATAACTTGGGCAGTCTTTCTGACTGCTTCCCTAAGCTATGTCCTCCATTCTTGCCATTAAAAATCAAGAAGTAATATTTTGACCCTGTTTGCTTACTCTTTTGTCTTATTTTCCAGCCCAGATAGGGGAGCCAGAGCAGGGAGGGGCAGTGCTACTTATGGCTCCTGGCCATCTTGTGAACCCCAATACTCCCTCACAGCTTTGATTTTTCTGTAATAGGCTATAAGAATTCCTCTAGACTGTACACCTCAGCCCAGGCTTCTTTAGACAACTCAAAAGATGGCTTCTAGGTAAATGAAGGTAACTTTATTTGAAGGTAACTTATTTGAAGGCAACATCTTGTTGTTCTTCTGAGTCACTTCTTTCAAACTTTCTTACTCAATTAACTATAACATTCCTCCAGGAATCACCTCAGCCAAGATTGCTATTGCCTAGCCTACCCTGGCCAACATACACACTTAATTCCAGAGAGAGGAAACTGTCCAAGGCACCATGAGTTTGAAAAAGCTGGTACCAAGATGATTCAAGCAGAGAGATATTTAAAACAGACTCAACCTCACAGGGCCTTTTCTGAGCTCACGCCATTCAAACCTGTTGCCAGCTGAGAGTCTCGCACAAAATTGTTACACGCTGTTCTTCCCACCCTGAGAACATATCAAGTTCTTGGACTGGAAATAAAGACTCCAGCTCCCTCAGTTGAGCTGCTGATGTTTGATGTGTTCTCCAGTCTCATCCTTCTTGCTCTGCCAACTGAGTGAAATATTTCCACCACTGTCCCTGAGGACGTTATAGCAAATAAAGTGGGTCAGACTGACAACATACACATAATTTTTTAATGGAGCTGAATTTGAAGATGAGAAAAGTACTGCAATGCAACCAGATGAATTCTGTTCATAGAAAGATTCAGACTGGAAAAATGAATTTTATCTCTATTCAGCATGGTCCCTGGATCTAACTTCATTCATTCATTCATTCATTCATTCATTCGCTTATTCTTTCATTCCACAAATATTTACTAGTACTACTGTGTGCCAAACATAGTATTTAGTGCCAAGAACACAAAATCCTTTCTCCCAAACAGTATTTAGTATAGAAAAGTTGACAATTAAGTCAGTAAGTATACAATAACATACAATAAATCATAACATTTACTACATTGAACCTATAAAAATCACAGATTAGAGGGAACATACTGTGTTTTGGGAATGCAAAGGTGGCACCTAACTCAGACCTCAAGCTAATAAGGAAATGATTCACAGACAAAAAGACCTTTAAATTGAACATTAAGAATGCCCCAGACTGCCAGTGAGAGAAGGAGAAGAGTGGGTTTCCATTTGAGAGAAGAAAATGTGCAAAGCACAGAGGCTTTGAATTGCAATTCATTAAGTTACATTTGAGGAACTAGAAGAAAATTTCATGATGACAGAGAATTGCACGCAAATAGCTTATCCTCTGTCAGACAATCGACATTATTTAGTATGCAAAATGCTATGTAAAGCAGTTTGGAAAGATAGAGAAGAAGAGATTTAGAGGCAGGGGAAAGGTTGCAGGCCAGTAGGAATCAAAAAATAAAAAATGAAATTATTGAGATGCCAACAAAAATCCTTCACAAATTCTCCCTTTGCAAAAGCAATTCCACTTGTACTTTGATCTTTGACCTGGACCCATACAATTAATTCCACATCATATTTCTGTGTATTGCTCTCCAAGGAGAATCGAGTTTACACTCCCCCCGCCATCCAAACCATAACAGTACTTAATTAGGTGATAATTTATGTAGTACTTAGCATGAACTTTTGGCACTTGCCGGAGGAGGCTGTACAAGTATACGCGTGTTATCACCTGACTACATCAAGAAACAGGGCCTGGGCATTGGCGAGGTTTCTTGGGCTTTACAAGGTATCAAATGACTTTTATAACCCTGTAGTACCTGGCTTTCTAGTAGGCAGGACTGTCTCTAGTGTGTATTAATATACTGGATATTATGCCCAGATGCACTTAAAACACTGATTCTGAGCACTTCAAAACAACAAGGAGCCTGGAAAATCAGAGAAACAGATGTTGGATGAATGGTAGACCTTCTCAGGGTCCATCATTCAACTTAAGGGAAATGGTGCAACAGCGGAAGGGAATTGTTCAAACATACTCAATGAAAAATAAATAGAACATTCCCTGATGGCAGACACAGTCTGTGGCGATAATGGGGCTCTGGACACCTGGCGGCAACCCTCATGCCCCAGCCTCAGCAACGAGACTGACCCAGAAATGGTTCTTTCCCAGGTGCCCCATGAGGGGTCATGACTATATGGCCCCAAAATATTGGAGATGCTCTTTTAAATAATTCTAAGGGACGGCAGATGCCTCCACTGCAGTGAGCACGCAAGCTTGGGTGCAAGCTCTGGCAAGATAGAACCGAGAAGACTGCCCTCTAGTTGTCCCTGGTTCTCATCATACTCATGAGCAAAAGAAGAAAGAAACACAAAGGGACAGCGTTTTGGATCTTGGATACAGCATTGTAACTGTCCTCTCTCTAAACTAGAGAAAGTAAAATAGCAGAATTGGTCCACTTTTGTTGCCTCCTGGAAGAAACAGCAAGATGGAGTGAACACAGAACAAGACTGTGTCCCTTTCTGAGCAGTGGGTTCACTCCGGGCCCGTGCGTGGCCCCAGGTCGACTAGACAAAGTGTCTCATATCAAAAATGACTCATACCATAGGTCAGTCTGATCCCCCATACACTGCTGACAGATGTCCCCAACAATTGCAGATCCCTCCTTAGTTTGTTCCCTTTCTGAGCAAGGTCCACCTGGTGCATCATGCCTGGATCTACCTTCCAGCCGGGACTCTGCTCCAGCTTCATAAATTGGGCCCTTAATTTGTTTCACGCAGCCCTGAGCCCCTGCAGGCACTAAGAACTGTAGCTTGAGCACTGTTCCTGGCTCCCCTCTGACTCCTGGATGCCTGGGTAAGACCACCACACCCTTGCACTGGCTCCTCAGCTATCTGGCTCCCTGCTTGGGCACACCCTCCAGAAGCAGAGCTGTGGTCAAAAGGAAAGCAAATAGAGGCTTCAAAAATTCAACTGTGAGATTAAAATTAAAAATGAACCCTGTTTCCCCTTCCTGGTATATTTAAGTCAAAAATAGAAGTAGTATGTTCTTATGCTACTCCTAGACAAATCTAGTGTGAGTCTAAAATAGCGTTGAAATACAATCTATAACAGTTTCACAAACCACGTGCTTGTTCTTTCTCCAAGAATTCTTTTAGCATCAAAAATAAGTAAAACATTGTTCTGGGTGCTGTGGAAAAAAAAACAAAGATGAATAATGTGTACTCCTTTATGGAATTTACAATCCAGCTCAGGAAATAAAATATAAGTGCTATGGGTCCAGCAAACTAGAATCACAGAATAACATCTCTGGGCTGGAAGGTTTCTGAAAGATCATCCAGTGTAACAGCCTGATTTTGAGCACCTCCACATAACTCATGACATATTATCTCAAATCATTTCATTTTTTTTAACAACTCTGGATGGTAGACATTTTGTACACAAAATTGAAATCTGTATATTTGTGGCTTCTGCAAATAGGTCTACAATGAAATCTCACAGGAAAATATAAGTATTCTCTGCTAGTCATGTTATTCATCAATTATGTAAAATTCTTATCTTTTTCAGACATGATACCTCTAATTCCTTGAATCATGTTTTATGCTACATGGTTGTATGCAGTTATGATTACACTATAATTATAATCATTCTATTCACTTTTTCTTAATTCTGTTCAGTTTGCCTATCCTTTTGAGAATTTGGAAACCATAACAATGCAATATATGAGATATGGTTTAATTAGAGTAGAGAAGAAATGAGCTTTCTCCTCCCTTTTTCTATATACTACATTTTATTAATATAGCAATTACTTTTTTGAGAGCCACATCATGCCTATTGAGCTTTCCCCTAACTTAAATTATCCAGAGTGCCAATTCAATGACATGACTCATCTATGCACATGATTGGTTCAGGGAAGCCATTTGCCACCACAGAATAATCTACCTTGATCCCACTGATCCAGTTGAACAATCACAGGTCCCTATTCCGTTATGCAACCTTCCGACTTACGCCATATATTCCAGGGGTCTCATGAACTTAAGTGTTTAGCAGATTTCCTGCTGTTGATGTCAGTGTTAGTGAGGACAAGGACAAGGACAGAGCTCTAGAGCACTGCAAAAAAATTCCCAGAGTCCACCCCCTTCGCGTGTAACCTGCGCCTTCACTACTTTCATCCAGGCTATCATCATCTCTCAGTAGGATTAACGCAAAAGCAAAGCTTAACCTTTCTGCCTGCCTCTCCCCTTGTTCCCCCATAGTCTATACTCAGCACTGCAGCCAGAGAGGTTCTGTTAAAGCCAAGTCACGTCATCCACACTTCCTCTAACAACTCTGTAATTGCCTTCCATCACCATCTTGATAAAAGCCAAAGCCCTTTCAAAGGCCAACAAAGTGTACCATTCAACCCCCTCCCCTCTCTGTCCTCACCGCCTACCACTCTGTTCAGCCAAACTGGAATCCTACAGATCTCCAAACACCAGGCAAGCTCTGGCCTCGGGGCCTTTGCACTTGCCCTTCCTTCTGGTTCTTCTACCAGAAAGCCCAGGGCTCACTCCTTCACCACCTCAGGTCATTTCAATGTTGCCTGCTCATTGTGAGATTTCTTGGCCAACCCAGGTAAAGCCACACCCACATAACACTCCCTAACATTATGTCTTGCTTCATTTCTCTCTCTCCTTCTGACATAAGACCAAATTCACATCTTTTATAGTTATTGACTATCTCAACTGGAATGTGGAATATTGAACTGCATTGTTTACTGACGCCTCTCCAGTGCCATGTGGCGTCTGACACAATGCAGCCATTCAATACTTATTTGTTGAATGAATGAATGCTCCTCTAGGGAGATGATCTAGTAGCTTATTTGTGTTGATAGTTTTCATTATTTATTTGTTTCAAGAGCAGAAGCGTTCTTTGGTTGTGTGGTTCCAACTATAAATGAGCATTAGAGAAGGATTTTTTTTTAAACCTGCAATGTGAGATGACTCCTACATGAACTCTCTTTGCTTTTAATTTTTCTTTCCTTTTTCTGTTTTGATGAAACAATCACTGCTTTTGCATAACCAGAAAAAAACAGAGCTATGACTTATATTTCATAATTTATGTAGCTGATATTATATAATTTTTCCTGCCCTGATATGTATGTTTCTGGTAATTCAAATTTTTCTCCCCTATGAAGATGGCAACAGAGTTGCTCTCTCGTGCGCATGCGCGCACAGACACACATGACTTCTGGATGTGGCCATTCTACCAACAAATCTTCCGTGCAGCTGTGCTAGCATGATTTGGCCATATATCGCCATCTCAGATGAGAGGCTGTCAGGAAAGACCCAAAGCTGATGTTCAGTTTCAGAACACCTGTCATGTTCCCTTCAAAACAGTCCAGTGATCCCATCAAACAAGAAAGTGAGATTAACATGCCATGATTTCTTTTGTAAAACAATTCTGTTTCCAGAAAGGTAGTATGGATACTTGGTAGCAGGCATATCTGGGTTCCCACCCTACTTTGCCACTTGTTAATTTTGTAAAGACTGGATGAGACCCTTTACCTCTCTGAGTTTCAGCTGTCTCATCTGCAAGGTGGGGTTAATATTGATTTGTGCCAGGCTGTGTGCTAGGTGCTAGTGATGAATAAGACCAAGTCCTTTCTCTCTCAGGGCCCAGTCTGGAGCAGAGGAGGCAGGAGCAGAGCAGGTACGTATGACACAGGGTGACAGTAGTTCTGATGGGGGTATTTAGAGAGAGCTCAGGGAATAGGAAGGAGAGGAACACCTGGATCAGGTTGGGAATGGGAATGAGGAGTAGGACAGTTATTGAGAGAAGATCTGCAGGAAGTGATGTGAGCACAGTGATGTTGTAGACAGCTCACTCTAGTAGCAAAGTGAAGGACAGTCTTGAGTTTGGGAAACAAAAGAGGGTCTCAACACATTTTTTCGGACTCCAGATTGCATCTCTGTTCCTACACCATGCAGACAATTCTCCTCTCTTTAGCTCTTTCATTTTGGCTGTAATGACCACCCTCCACCCCTAGCCCCAACCCTTGAAAGCTGCAGACACAGGTGTCCATTATGAACTATGGCCCATACCCTGCAAATCCCACCCACAAACTTAGAGCCTTACCTTCTCTCAATAGCCTTATTAACCAGGCAGCACCTTGGAGAAGGCAAAGGAAAAGCCTTGGGCAAACTTGTCCTGCGCTTTCATAGAAATTTCATTTGCATGTCAATTAAACCAGAGACCTAGAACCTCACAAGGAACAAAGGTAGCCTTATTTTCCATGCTGTCTGAATGATTGTCAATGTAAGTCTTTGTGCTGTCTACCCAAAAAATCTTGGAAATCTAGAGATGTTGCCATAAGATTTTAACTTCCCTTTAAGAGGTAGCAACTGATTCAGGAGAGGGGGTTATAAGCAGGGGACCCACAGTCGGGCATCTGAGGTTCAAGTCCCAGACCCACCACTCTATACCTGGATGATGACACAAGTCAGGGAACTCAAACTCCCTGAACCTAAATCAATAAAGTTAATAGTTTATTTTATTTAAAAAATTAAATATATACTCTCTCCTAGATACTGTGCTGGGTTTGGGAATTATAAAGAAAAATGAGTCACTCCCTGTGCCTCCAAGGAGCTCAGAGTCCAGAATGGTAAAATATCAGCCAGGATCACAGCAGCAAGCAGACAACATGCTCAGTAGGGGTTATCAGTAGACATTAAAGAAGAGACTATTTACAGAAGCATGGTCAGGGCTAAAGAAACCCATGTGGGATGCTGAAGCACTCAGAGAGGAGCAACAGCAGGAAGCTGTAACTGTACACAGGCTTGAAGGGATAAGAGAGGAAACGTTACTGGAGGGAACGCAGCTGAGATTAGGGCCCTCAAAAGGCGGTTGTGTCACACTGGCAGATGCATCGTGAATCAGGGAGTGAGAAACAGGAGAAATAAATACACCACCCACCCCCTCCTCTCTCTATCCTACCACTCTGTGCTTCCCACCAGCTGAACCCAACTAGAAGGCAGAAAGCAGAGAAGCCTGGATGGAGCAGCTCTTAGAGAGTCAACCTTCTGGGGCAGAGAAGAAGGAAAAAGGGAAGAGCGGACAGAGGTAAGGCAAATGCAGAATAACTGGCATAAGGAGCAAACCACAGTCATTTTACCATATATCAGTGGTTGTGCTAATTACTTTGCATAAATCATCTCTTTTATTCAAAACAAACTGAAAATAAGGTAGTTATTTTTTTTTTTCACATATCTCGGAAGAGGACGCTGAGATTTCAAGAGATCAAGTGGCTTATCCAAGCCTGCGCTTTCGAGCCTAGTCTGGCCAAAAGCGCACTTTCCACTGGGCCACAACGCCCCCTTCATATATTCAACGAACACTCACTAAGTGCTGCAGCAGAAACAGTAATGTGCACCAAATATTAAGTCTTCTCCTGACATTTCCCGTCCTCCTTGAAGTTAGTTGCACCCACGAGGCTAGTTATGACCCATGAAACATGACAGGAGGTTACATGTATCACTTCCAGGTTGAGATTATGAAAGGGATATACATAAATCTTTTCTTCAGATTTTCTTCACTCAAAAACATTATACTGATAAATAATAATTGTATTTATTTATGGGGTACAATGTGATGTTTGGATATATGTTTACAATGTGGAATGATTAAATCAGGCTAATTAATAAATCTGTCACCTGATATTTTTTTTTGTGGTGAAAACATTTAAAATCTACTCTTTCAGTAATTTTGAAATATACAATGCATGATTATTTATTAGTCACCATTCTGTGCAATAGGTCATTAAAGCTTATTCCTCCTGTCTAACTGAAACTTTGTACCCTTTGATCAACATCTCCGTCTCCCCATCCTCCTCCTTCCCCCAGCGTCTGGTAACCATCGTTATATTCTCTACTTCTATGAGTTTAATTTTTTTAGATTCTACATATAAGTAAGATTATATAGTATTTGTCTTTCTGTGCCTGGCTTATTTCACTTAGCATAATGTCCTCCGGATTCATCCATGTTGTCACAGATGAAAAAATTTCCCACACTTTTTAAGGCTTCTGTTGTGTAAATAATAGTATTCCATTGTGTGTGTATATATGTATTTTTTTCCTTATCCACTCATTAGTGGATGGGCACTTAGGTTGCTTCCATATCTTAGCTGTTATGAATAATGCCACCATGAACATGGGAGTGCAGATATCTTTTGGCATACTGATTTCAATGCAGAAGCTTTTTAGTTTGATGCAATCCTATTTGTTTATTTTTGCTTTTGTTGCCTGTGCTTTTGGGGTCATATTGAAGAAATCTTTGCTCAGACCAATGTCGTGGAGTATTTCCCCTGTTTTGGGGTTAGTTTCATCTTCTTTTTTTAGTTCCTTGAGGGGTAACATTAAGTTATTTATCTGAGATCTTTTTTGATTGAGGCATTTATTGCTATAAACTTCCCTTTTATAACTGTTTCTGCTGCATTCCATAAGTTTTGGTATGTTGTACTTCCGTTTTCATTTGTCTTGAGGTATTTTTTAATTTCTGTTTTCTTTTTTGGCCTATTGGTTGTTCAGGAACATATTGTTTAATTTCCAAATATTTGTGAATTTTCTGAAATTCTCCCTTTTACTGATTTCTAGTTTCATTCCATTATGATCAGAGAATATACTTAATATGGTGTTAGCCTTTTTAAATTTGTTGAGACTTGTTTTGTGGCCTAACATATTATTTATACTGGAGAATATTCCTTGTGTGCTTGAAAAGAATGTGTATTCTGCTACTGTTGGATGGAATGTTTTACACATGTTTGTTAGATCCATTTGGTCTAAAGTGTTGCTTTTGTTCAAATCTACCATTTTCCTATTGATTTTCTGTCTGGATGATCTGTCCATTGTTGAAGCTGTGGTATTGAGGTCCCCTACCATTATTGTGTTACACCCTTCAGATACATTAACATTGGCTTTATATACTTAGATGCTCCAATGTTACTTGCATATATATTTAAGATTATATATCCTCCTGATGAACTGAGTCCTTTATCATAATATAATGATCTTTTTTGTCTTTTTTTAAACAATTTTTGACTTAAAGTCTATTTTATCTGATATAAGTATAGCTGACCCTAATCTCTTTAGGTTATCATTTGTGTGGAATATCTTTTTTCTGACCCTTTCCTGTCAGTCTATGTGTGTCCTTAAGGCCAAAGTGAGTCTCCTGTAGGCAGCATAGAGCTGGATCTTGCTTTTATTTTTTTTTTTAATTCCATTCAACCCTCTGTGTCTTTTTGATTGGAGAACTTAATCCATTTACATTTAAAGTAATTATTGATAGGTAAGGACCTACTACTGCCATTTTGTTAATATATTACTTACTGTTTTGTAGTTCTTTTGTTCTCTTTTAATCTTGTTTTTCTTTGTGATTTGTTCTGTTATTATAGTGGTGTGCTTTGATTCCTTTCTCTTTCTCTTTTGTGTGTCTACTAAAGTTTTTTTTTTTGGGGGGTTACCATGAGGCTTACATAAAACATCTTATAGTTATAATATTCTAAATTATGATAATAGTAGCTTAACTTCAATTGCATGTAAAAACTCTACACTTTTAATTCTTCTTGTCTGCATATTTTATACTATTCATGTCATACTTTATATCTATTTTTATTGTGCATCTGTTAACCAATTTTTTATAGCTGTACCAGTTTTTAATACATTTGTCTTTTGACTCTTTTGCTAGAGTTAAGAATGATTTACATACCACCTTTACAATATTAGAATATTCTGAATTTAACCATATATTTATACTTTTATATGTTTTCATTTCATCCTTTTGTTTCAACTCAAAGCCTCCCTTTAGCATTTCTTATAAGGCCAGTCTTGCAGTGATAAACTCCCTCAGCTTTGGTTTGTCCTGGAAAGTCTTTCTCTCTCCTTCATTTCTGTAGGACAGACTTCTGGGCATAGTATTCTTGGTTGCCAATTATTTTATTTTAGCATTTTGAACTTCTGGCTTGCAAGGTTTCTTTTGAAAAGTTCACTGATAGCCTTTTTATGTGACAAGTTTCTTCTCTCTTGCTGCTTTCAAGACTATCTCTTAACTTTTGACAATTTGATTATAATGTATCTCGGACTATGCTTTTTTTGAATTTATCTTCTTTGGGGTCCTTTGAGCTTTCTGAATCTGTACGTTCATATCCCTCCCAAAATTTGGGAAATTTTCAGACAATGTTTCTTTAAACAATCCTTCTGCCCATTGTTTCTCTCTTCTCCTCTAGGAACTCCCACAATTTATAGATTTATATGTTTGATGCTGTTCCATGGTTCCCTCATGCTTTTTTCACACTTTTTCAATTTTTTAAAAAATTTTTATTCCTCTAATTGGGTAATTCCAAATGACATGTCTTCAAGTTCAGTAGTTCTTCTGTATGATCAAATCTGCTATTGAAACTTTTGAATTTTTCAGTTCTGTCATTGGGTGTATTCTTCAGTTCCAAGATTCTTGTTTGGGTTTTTTGTTTTTTATATGTTTGTTTGTTTGTCTCTGTTTCTTTATTAAACTTCTCATTTTGTTCATCCATTTTTTTTTCACTTAAGTTAGCTGTCTGTATTTTCTTTCATCTCATTGAGTTTCTTTGAGATGATTATTTTGGATTATTTTTCAGGTAATTTGTATGTCTTAATTTCTTTAGGGTTGGCTATTGGCACTTTATTGGGTCCCTTTGGTGGTGTCATGTTTTCCTGATTCTTTATCATCCATGTAACCTTGCATTGGTGCCTGTGCATTTGAAGGAACAAACCCCTCTTAGACTTAGACAAGTCTTAGGCTGGTTTCAGCAAGTTAAAGTCTTTTCCTGTCCAATTTCTGGAATGACAAGATTGCCTCTAGGGTTGCAGTTGAGTGGGGTTAGATCCAGGTCACGTGGTTGATGCTGGGTCTGCAGTGAAGACCACAGTTGGTGGGCCTATTCTCAGGGGCTCTAGTGGACATGGGTCCTGTCTGGTCCCTGGGTGTACTTTATTATCTCCAAGAACTTGGTCTGTGGGGCTGGGATGAGAGTCCCTTTCAGGGTTCACAGACAGTGGGCCTGTTACCAGAAGCACTGATGGATGTGGCTCTCTCAGGGTCTCTGGGAGGGTTCCCATTAGATCACTGGGTGGGTCCCTGGTCTGTGGCTGAGATGCACTGGAACTGAGATACAGGGTTGCTTGGAGTCCACAGCTGAGACTGATATCTTCAGCCCTGACTCCAGGGTCATGAACAGGCATGTCTCCCAGGAGGTTCCTGATTGTGCAGACCTACTCTCACACTTGACTGAGAAGGGCTGGAGCCAATTTATAGGGCTGTTTCAAGTTCCACATGAGGCTGAGGTCAGGGTGTCAACCTGCAGGATGTTTCTCCTTTCAGGTCCCCAGGTGGGCAGAACAGCTTTCTCTCTCAACAGCTTAGAAGGACTGAGACCAAGGTCCAGAGACATTTGAGGGTCTGCTGAGGGAAGGAGGTTGGCAAGCCTACCACAGGGACTCATGGGTGCATCTCCCAGTGGGACTCCAGCTGGGAAGAACTGCTCCAGACCACAGCTGGGAGGGACTAGAACTGAAACTCAGGACCCCTTCAGGAACTGCTGGGGGACAGAGACAAGCAAGCCTGTCTGGGTGTGTCTCCCAGGACTTCCCTGCACAGGTGAGGTAACTCTGGTTCTGCAGCAGACAGACAGGGCCCCAGAAGGATGCATTGTAGGATGGAAGTGAGCAAGTCTACCCAATTGGCACAGATGAGCATGCCCAGCAGTTCCCTGTGCCATTGGGATTGCTCCCAGGCTGCACCCAAGAGGGGCTAGAGACAAGCTGCAGAACCCCTTCTGGATCTAATATGGGATGGAGACTGGCTAGCCTGTCCTGGTGGCACAGATGGGGGGAATCTCCCAGTGGGACCCCAGCTGGGCAGAACTACTCCCAGATCACAGTTGGGAAGGGCTGAAACTGAGCTTCAGGGGTAATTCCAAATCTTTTGTGGGACCAATGTTGGCAATCTCAACTCAGTGGCACTAGCAGGTGAGACTCCTAGCAGTTCCCTATGTGGGCAGTATTGCTCACTGACCACAGCTGAATGGGGCTATAGCCAAGACAAGGCCCCCTTCAGAATCTGCTGTGGGACAGGACCAGCATGCCTGTCCTGGTGGGACAAATGGGCAAGTATCCCTCTGGATCTCTGTGTGGACAGTACTAAGCTAAGACTACAGCTCACTGGGTTTGGAGCTGAGTTAGAGGATAACTTTAGTGTCCATTGCTGAGACCAATGGCAGCAGGCAAATGAGCTTGCCTGCCAAAGCACTAACATGTGATTCCTCCTGGACCCCCTCAGCAGATGGTTTTGGTGGTAGGCTCAAGGTCAAATGAGGCTGCAGCCAAGCCCTGCAGGGATCAGATCCATTTCCAGGTCTGAACCTGGGTGTGGATCTGCACTCTCAAAACAAACCTACTAGGTCTTGGGCTTCACCAAGTTTCACAACCTACTATTTGAATCCCAAAGCTACCACAAAGAGACTTTTGTCTGTGGAACAGTGTGGAATTCTTGTTGTCAGGGAGAGACAAGCAGGTGACCTCCTATTCCACCATCTTGCTGATATCACTATTCACAAATCTTGAGTCTCTCTCTTTGATTAGCACAGCACTGAGGAGATTGTGAATTCCAGATCATACAATTAGGAGATGCTCAAACTCCCTCAGCCTAGATCCCTAAGGGACTGTGTGGAAAAATGCCTCCTTCTGTCACTCCTGTCACATTAGCAAAAGTGAGAAACAAACTGCTGTGAAAAGTCACAGAAATTTGGGGCTGTTTGTTACCCAGCACATTGTAGTCCCTCTCAAATAATACATGTACTTATGCCAGGCCCTTTATGGAGGCAGAAAACACAATGGTAAACAATGGCCCCATTACTCTTAGAGTTTTAGTCAATGCCATATAAAAACTGCACACAACAATGGGTAGACAAGGGATGAATTATTCTGCAGGGAGGGAAGGGAACAGTTGGCAAGATGTTTGAGCTGTCTGGAAGGACAGGTAGAACTTTGTAGGCAGATAAGGAGCAGAGATGGTTTTTCTGGAAGAGAAATAGCATTGCAAACGTATGCAGACCTGCAACGGCAGTGGTGCGAAGCTAAAACACCCCACCATTGAAGAGAATGCAAAATTATACCAAGCTGCTTCTACCAGTGAGTAAAGATAACCAGAAAATAGTCTACATGGGAAATGGATAAAATGGAAGGAATACCCACAACAAAAGAAAATGAAGAAAAAAATGTTAAAGAGCTGAATCAATTTTAACAGTACAGGAAAACCAAAGACCTAAATTTTATCACATGGACATCTAGAAATTGAAAGTGGGATTTGAGCATGTTGAACTACACGAGCTAATTCAAGGGTTGTCATTAGCAGCAGCATTAACAGCAATCGTGGCAGCAGCAGCTGTCCTGGTGGAAGTAACAGAGCCCAACAGTAACTGAGCACCTAAACCCTTTGCCCGCATGTGACAAGTGATTTATATGTCTTATTATTAGTTATCTATTTATTTAACAAGTTATATGCAAAGCATCATTCTTATCACTTTACAAATTATTGTCATTCAATCTTCATAAAAATCCTAAAAGGTGAGTATTTGAAAATGAAGAAACTATGACTCGAGGAGGTTAAGTAACTTATCCAAGGTCACACAGCTAGAAAGTGGCAGAGATGGTCTCAGACAGTTAGCTTCAGACTTCATGCTCTCTTGAGAGCAGTGCTTTATGCTTTCACTAAATCCTCACCATCAACCTGAGGTAGGCATTCTACTGTTGTTGTTATCTCGTTTTACAGACGTGCAAATGAGTTGAAAGAGCACTGCCTTCACCAGCATCCCATGGCTAGTTTATGTCAGAGCACAGCTACAAGCCCTAACCTGCAGACCCCTTACCATGGCCCTTCAAGTGGGTTTTTGGCCTTGTGGGTTTTTTATTAAGCAACACAACCGCCTATGGAAACCAAATCTACTTCCAAAAAGCTTTGCTTACTGAGGTGAGAGTTTCAGTTCATAAAAATCCAGGAATCAACAAATAGCCATGAAGCACCTACTGTGCATAAAACATAAGGGAGAAAAATATCAGGTCATATAATAAACTATCCCTAATTCAAGGGATCTTATACCAAGCTGGAAGCAAGGTACACTCTCCAACAGTAAAACAAACTCAGTAATATGGAACAGTAGGTAATAGATGGTGAGGAATTATAGAAACTTCAGAAAGGGCTCCAGGAGGAAAACAAGGTGAATGTATGTGGTCGTGTTCAGTGGGAAGGATTTTAATAGATGGAAAGAGACTGTAGGATGACTCAGACTGTGAGTCCAGGGTGAAGGCATGAAAGGCCAGGCTGGGTTGAAGTGGTGGGACACAGGAGATAAAGTGAGCAAGGGTCAGTGTGGGGGACCCAAAAGTCCCAGAGAAGAAATGCCACTCTTCTCTGTGATAAGTAGGTCATCCTTTTATGAAGATAGAGCCTTAATCCAATGGGCCTTAGTGTAGACACAAGTGTGAGGTCATCACAAGGTCCATTGTGCCTTTGAAACACTGCCTGCACAGAGAATTTCTACAGCGTCATTCATTGTGCCGTCGGAGTGGCTTATTTGTGAGACACCAGCACATAGACCTTAAAAAGCAAGAGAAGGAGAGGCAAATAGAGGGGGACAGGCATCAGGAAAGAAGAGTAAGCAAAGAGAAAGAAAGTGCTTACAGCTGAGACAAAGCCCAGGTTATATTCTGTTCATGATCAACTCAATCAAAATTTAACCTTAAAAGAAAGTTGCTCTGTAAATGCAAGTTAGTATTATTGAATAGCTCCATTACCATCAGGACTGTTTTCATTTTTAAGCTCATGGGTGGTCGCCTCCACATTGAGGAACCTTTCACAGCCAGGGAAAACACCCCAAAATCATTTTCCAGGGCATCTGTGCCCTTGTGGAGGCTGCCACGATGTTTTAATTGAGTTGGATTGAATTTCAGTGGAAGGGGTAGAAGTAGTGCATTTTTAAGAACTAATAATTCTGTAATTTTGTAGGTGGAGAGTACCTTTTTGGCACAAATGGGCAGAGAAGGCATCTGCATTTCTCTACAGCAGGCATTCTCATTTGGAACAAGACCAGGACCAGCAAAAATGCACACTGTTTCTTTCTGACTCCCTCAGAGGACCCTGGGGGAAATGTGCCCAGAGAAGGTCTCCCTTGATGGGAGGGGCAGTGGGGAGTTTTGCCAGATGGGGGAAGGGGGCTGTGGGCGGAGCCAGGGCATGGTGGTCCAGCCTCACTGAGCCCTTGGTGTCCTAGTCAGCTGCTCAGTGACAGCTACACCCTGCAGTCATTTGATTCTGCAGAGTCCACTTGTTCTCCCGGAGTTGGCCACACAGAGGGAGGCTTAATGGAAGGAAAAGCAAAGAGCAATGGTCTTTCACCAGGTACCCAACGGCTCGTGGAGACCGTTGCCAGGAGACCCAGTGCAGCATCATACAGCAAAAAGAGAGCTGGTCTGGAGGAGACAAGAATTCTGGTTTTATTTCTGCCTTTTTGGCCCAGTTGGTCCTCAGTATGTCATTTCACCTTCTTGCATGTCATGTTTTTCCAGTGTGATGTCCAAGGACTTTTACAGCTCTGACGTTCGGTGATCCCATGAGCCCTTTATGTGGCCTTGAAGTCTCCCACGGTAAGACAAAAATCCATCTGCCCCCTCCCTCAACGTCACTTTCTTCCCTCCCCACGCTCAGCCCTTAATTTGTTTCACTCGCTGTCTCCTTTGGCCACAAAGTCCCACTGGGCTTTCTATGTTTGAGGCAAATTCCCTTCTGCCTCCCTAAAGCCAACTTTGCCTTCAAGGCTCCCGCTGGCCAGACACCAGCAGCAGGAGGCCAGCTGGGAGGCAAAACTTCCACTAGGCTGAGAGCCTCTTAAATGTTGCCTTGTGCCATGTTGCACCCCAGTGCCTTGGAACAAACTTGGCACATCATATTTATGGATTCATATGGAGACTTAATCTCTAGGGCACTGTTTCTTACACATGTTGGATCCTAGATATGCCTGAAGATCTAATGAAAGGGGGACCCACTTTAGGCCCATTAGTTTCAGCGGGTGGATGACGATCATGGGGAAGAGAAAACTATATTCTTTTCTCTAGCATTGCTGTTGGTTGAAATGTTATAATCTTGGGGCTATCAGAAATGATCTTTGCTGCCATGGGGGAAAGAGTGACTCTCAGCAGGAAGCCAACAGAAAACAGCAGGGCTGAAAAGTGTAGAGACACAGAGTCTTTCTGATCTATTTGCAACCCTAAATGTTGCCAAGATTTCCCAGTTTTATGAGTCTACAATTTCCTGTATTAGCAGCAGCAGCAGCAGCATCATTATTACTATGATTACAATTTTCTTAAGCTAATTTGTTTGGTTTCTGTCACTTGCAACAAAGAGCTCTGCTTAATATAAATGCTCTAACACATACATGGCAGAGAACTGTAGCCTGGAAGGGCTGAGGTCCTAGCAGGGTAACTGCAGAGAAACTAAAGAAGGAAAGACAGGTAGAAGTCTGATGTGACAAAAAGACCCAGCCAGAAGAGGAAGAAGGGCTGTGATTCAGAGGTGCCAGCACTCTGACTCCTGCTCTGCCACAGCAGGTGGACAGGAGAGAAGATTGGGCAGAGAGGAGCCAGCAGCCATGGTGGAGTCTAAAGATACAACCTAATAGTAAAAGCAACTGACACTCATGGACAGGCACTGGACTGGGGGCTTTCCTTGCATCATGTCATTTAGTCATTGCCATGAAACTTTCAAGTATAGTACACATATTTCACAAGAAAAGAAAACGAAGTTTAGGGAGGCTGAGAAAAAGAGTTGTGGTGCCAGGATTGAGGCCCTGCTCTGTTGGACTGCAGAGCCCCCACACTTCATTTCCCTTAAGACTCAGGACTTAAAGGACAGGGAGCAGCTGAAGATGTTTGATCAGAAGCAGGAGGACATACAAGGACGGGGAGTGGTAATGCACACAGTGCTATCTCCCTCCAACTCACTTTCTGCCGGACTCCAGCCAAGCACGGGGGGGACACAACAGCAACCTGGGTACTGCCCTCAGAAAGCTTGTAACCTAATGTGTTTGGTCTTGAAGTCCAAACAATCTTGTTATACCTTTTAATTTGTTGTCTTCAATATTAATAATTTCTTCTTATTGTGTGTTTGGTATAGAGGAGATTTTATTACCTGCCCTGCCACTAACTATATGATTCTACATTCTTCCCGTCACTCCAGTGAATTATGAATACCTGAAGATCTGGAATCCTGACTGGGAATGCCTTGGTATCCCCCATGGGAAACTGAAGTGCTTGAGAGGCAATCAATGAATACTCCTTGGAAGAGTAAATCCCACACAATAAGTTGCTAGGGTTTTTTTTTCCTCCCCTCTCTAGTGTAAAAATGAAGCAGAAGAAAAGCATTTATTGTACTCAATTATTTGGAGCAGTGATTTTCACTCTAAAGAAAAGGCAAGCCTCTATTACTCTAGGCTTATGGCCAGGTCATTAAAATATTTTTGTTATAGTAATAATTTTCTAACCATATTTGCTATAATAAGATTTGACCTTAATTTGTTCTTTTACCACAATTCAAGTCAACAAACTACAGGGTTAGGAGGAACCAATCAAAAGGAACTCAAGAAATTGAGACCATTTACTCTAAAACTGCATGTTTGGGAGATGTTAATAAATACTACATATGCACATGCACACACACTCACCACACACAAGGGCAAAGGTTTGGGAGGACCCTATAGACAAATGTACCCCTTGTTCTTCTTGATGATTTGCAATGTACCTTAACATACAAAAGGCTTTGAGAAGCCCCAAAGTGAAGAAATTGCTTTAACTTCAATCTCTCAGAATTTCTCAACTTATGTGAGCAAAGCATCAATGAACCCACAGGTGAATCAAGTTGTGCAGGTAGAACATCAGAAACTTTAATCTGGTGTTTTCTCCTCATTTGAGTGATAAGAAAGTGGGAGATAATATGGGATCATGCAACACACACAACCTTTGAAATGAACATGACTTGGTTCTGGATTCCAACTCTATCACTTTGGAGTATGATGCAGGCAAGTAAATTCACCTCTCAGAGCTGTTTCCTCCTTCAAAGAGAATTTTTTGAACACCTACTATGTGCCAGGCACTGTTCTAATCACTTGGGATATATCAGTGGACCAAAAAAGACCAAAATAGCTATAAAATAGGGATAAAAACTTACATCTCATAGCTATTGTAAGGTTTAAATGGAGGATCATTTTGAAGCACCTTTCATGTTGTTCATTCTTAATAATATAAAACAAACAGACAAAAATCCACCAATTTTTAAAAAGGAGGAAATGAGCTCATTTCGCAGAAGAAGTTGGCTGGTATTGGTGTCTTCCAACTCCCACGTGCCACAGTACCTTCCTGGTTTATTGTCCTGTCATCTAGACCTTTCCTACCAAAAGCTAAAAGTCACTGTACCAATACTCAGTTATTAAGGAAGAAAGAAGAGATTACATTCTTAATGAGCCAAGAAGAAGGTATGTGGATGGAGAAACTTGACTGAAAGAATGATCTTCAAAGAAGAAGGATCTAAATAGAAGTGTGAGGAGCTAAAAGGAAAAAGTTTAGAAAAGCAAATGTGATTGGAAGAAAGAAATAAAAGGTAATGACTCTCCAGATTGGATTATTTTCCTGAACTCCAATCCTGAATTTTCAACTAACTCCCAAAAATCTCCACCGGAAGCTCCTCAAGAACTCAACTCTGACTTCCAAAACCAAACATCTCACTCACCTTTTGAAACAAGTTCTTTCTCTTATGTTAGCGACCACATTAATGTTTCATTAATGAAACCATGGCACAGTGAAGCCACCTGCTCCAGCACACTCAGAGTCAGCTCTGCATTCTTTCTATTTGGCCCCTCACTTGCATTGATAATAAGACAAAAAAGAATTGAAATCTGTGACATGTGAGCCACTTTGGAAAACAGTTTGATATTTCTTTAAAATGTTAAATATATAGTTAACATATGACCCAGCAATTCCACTCCTTAGTAATTACGTAAAAGAAATAAAAACATATGTCCACACAAAACGTATACACAAATGTTTATAGCGTCATTATTCACAATAGCTCAAAAAAATGGAAACAATCCAAATGCCCCTCAAAGGATTAATGGATAAAGAAAATGTGGTATATCCATTCAACAGAATATTATTCAGTAATTAAAAGGGCTGAGTTACTGACACATGCTACAACTTGGATGAACTTTGAAAACATTATGCTAAGTGAAAAAAGCAAGACACAAAAGAACATATATTATATGATTCCATTCGTATGAAATATCCAGAATCCATAAAAATTCATAGGCAAATCTGTAGAAGTGGAAAACAGATTAGTGGTTGCCAGGGGTTGGGGGAGGAGGGAACGAGGACTGACTGCTAATGGGTATAGGGTTTCTTTTGGGGGTGATGAAAATGTTCTGAAATTAGATAATGGTGATGGTTGCACAACTCTAGGAATATACTAAAAACCATTGAATTTTTTAAAAGGGTGAATTTTATGGTATGTGATTATATCTCAATAAGGCTGTTATTTTTAAAAATATGCTACATATGTATAGTGTTTCATAGTTCTCAGAGCTCTTTCATAAGTTTTGTCAAGTGTATATTAGGTAAGGTGCCTAAAATTCAATAAATTCACTTCGTTCTCTGCAGTTTCCTTAAAAGCAGTGCATTTGGAGGAATTAGTAGCTGGGTTTCAGAAGCTGTATGATTTCTTGCCCACAGTTCTAGAAAGCACTTACTGTTTAGGGTAAAGAAATAAAAGCATAGACAATCTTCTTAAAGTTAGATAAAAACAACACAAGAATTTGAGAAAAGAAAAAATTCAATTATAAACTGTGATAATTTATCAAGAATGAAGATAAATCCTGAAAATTTTCTAAATATAATAATGGGCTTATTAGTGATGCACAGATAAAAGGATGAGGTCAGAGGCAATGACAACAATCTCTAAATTTGAGATTAGTGTTAAAAGCACTTGTGTGCAAAACTGCTATAAACTTCACATTAATTCCACACCATTAATTTCCAAGTGCTCTGAGCCACACTGACTCTAGGAGACAGACTTTTGTTGGCAGCTGAGCCAGCTGGACTCAATTACTTGTTTCATTTTTTTTTTAACACCAGTATTTTCTTTTAAGAAGGAGGAGGAAGATTTTTGATCAGTTATCTTAAGAAGCTTTTTTTAATCTAAGAAATTTACATTCTGGCTGCTGAGTAATGTCTGATTTTATTTGAAGCAGAGTTTCATCCTCACTCTGTAGCATTATTTGTCTAGGGGGTTTGGGGGGACAGACAGGGGAAAGTAGAACATATTTCAAGAAGCTATGCCAATCAGAGTTGTGGGGAGAAACTTTGAGGAGTGACAATGGTACTAAAGCACACGATCCCTCTCCTTCCAGGCTCATCAACAAAGATAGAAATAGAAAACAAGAATGAAAACACGCAAGTGCAAAACCAAAATGGAATATCTTCAGTATGCTAAATAATAGTAACAACATTATGTAATAATGTATTAATATATTATAAATATTACTTATATAATTATAATTAAAATATAATAATATAGTATAAATAACATACATTTATTGAGAACTTACTATGTACCAGACACTATGTTCTAAGCCCTTTCCAAATGTTAACTCATTTAGCCTGTGAAGAAGATATTTTATTATTCCCATTGTGCAAATAAGGAAATTAAGGCACAGTGAGTTTACATAACTGGCCAGAGTCACAGAATTAGGAAGTACTTTTCTAATATTTGCAGTAGTTGTCAAAGCTCATTTCCTTTTGCCTTGTTTGAGATATTAGTTTATGGACAGATTAATTGTAATGAGTTTTTGGTGTAAAAGGCAAGCCTTTTGCAATTTAAAAGTGGTTTTTCTAATTAATGGCATTTAATAGGAATTTCTGAAGCTCTAGAAACTGTAAAAGAGAAAAAAAGAGAGAGAGAAAGAAAAAACCTAATAGATCGATGAGTCAAACATTTATCTGGTGATCTGGGGGGTGTCTAAGTCCATTCATTCATTACTTGGTGAACAATTATTGAGCCTCTACAACATGCCAAAAATAGTAATGTGTAGAAAATATCATGATGAAAATGATAATCCAGTGGGGGAAATGAACTGAACTTTTAAACCGATAATTCCAAAGCAAACTAATTAAAACAAGTTTAAAAAAAACAATTAACATATATCATATAATAAAAAGTATTTTAACATGTTATATCTTTATTGCATAATAAATACTTTAAAATGAGGGGGAAAACCCAAATGTTTCTTAAATATTTGCCTTAATATTCTTAATGTGTATCCAGAACACATTGCGAATTTTAAGAGTAGAGTACATGTTAAGTGTTGAAGCAACACTTTGTGCTGAGACCTGTGCTAAGCACATTACGTATTTTAACTCATTTAATCCTCAAAACAGTCCAATGAACTAAGTTCTATGATGATCTCCATTTTACAGGAGGAGACTCTAGGGGCACAGAGAGGTTAAGTGTCTTGTCCAAGGTCACACAACTAGTAACGATAGAGTTGGCACTCTCTGTCCAATTTAATATGATAAAATGTATTGACATAAAATGTCATTCAGATTGACACAAAGTACCGAAAAGAGGTGCTCCTAAACTTTTCTGAAAGCAGTCAGGAAAGGCTGCAAAGAGGAAGTGACATCTTGAAAGAAAAGCTATATTTTGTATGCCCTTAAACAGATGACTTGGAGGGAGAATCGATCCAGGAACAAATCAGACAAGGGTATTCCCAAATTCACAACTTTTTGTCAATCAAATGTCTCTCCATAGTTTCACCCTAATTAGAGAGAAATTTGAGTGATACTGCAATCGGTCGTCTCAAGTGACATTTTTATCGCCTGCTTAACATTTCAAATGAAACTTTTTATTGCATTTGATGTTAGTTAAACACTTAACATGTACTCTTCACGCTTACAATTCGCAATGTGTTCTGACTATATTAAGCAAATATTTAAGAAACATTTGGGCTGTTTTTCCATTTTTAAGTATTTAATCTGTAATAAACATATAGCATGTTAAAAATACACTTCATGTACAGTACGTGTTAAGTGTTAAGAATATATTTCTGAAGGTCTGAGCCTGTCAGACTTTCCATTACAACCACTAATTTAAGAGGTTTTTTAAACCAGCCATAAAAATCTCTTCATGCTGATATTTCAGGTAAAATATCTCTCCTTCCAGAAGTCCTTTTTAGTTATTGGTGGGTTTTTTTAGTATTAATACATTTAATGAAAAATTGACATTGTGAAATTGGGCATAAAATAAAGATTATTCTCCTAGGATATTAGTGTAATCCTCTCTATACTTTTTAAATAATTCGTGTATTAAAGGCATCTCATTAAAAGTCAAAAACCTTACCCCAAAATTTAGGAGAGAACATGAAACATGATTGAGATGAATATTATCTGTTTATTTCCAGATTGTATTAAAATTCAAAATCAAGGATGTGAAAAGAAGGCTATGGACACTTCTCAGATAGTCTCAGAAACTTCATGTGCATATAATGTGATTATATGTTAATTACATTAGTTTAACATATCATACAAAGTTTACAAATGGATTATAAATTAATTATATTAGTTTAACATATTATACACAGTTTACAAATGGATACCTGCCCCTCAGGATACTGAGAGGTAAGAAAGCTCTTGTCATAATTACCCCCATCTTGCAGATGGACAAGCAGTTTTGGGAGAGGGTAAGTGATTTGTCCAAGGTCACACAGCCAGTTATTAGTGATGCTGGGATTTGAACTCCAATTCCTTTGTTTACTCCACATGATTGCCCACAGGCTGTAAGAGATTGAGCTTGTGTGACTTGGCATTTTTACCTAGTTACTTTTTAATCTGGTATAAATTTTAACACTTTTAAATTTAATTTAAGTAAAAGTCAACTGTTACAGCTAAACTAGATTTTTTCTGTTACTTTCCATTTTTAGAATCAAGATCACATCAAAAACCAAACTCAAGAAGTTTCTTGCCACCTTGTTCAACTCATCTACACAATGACCTAGAGTTATAAGGCATCCTTCATAGCATACTGTAATATCTTTTCTAACTACGTCCACAAGTGGTCTTCAGAATGTATGTACCCATCCTACCCACTCCACTTAGATTATAGATTCTCTGAAAGCAAGAACTTATTTGTCTTTGTGTCTTTTCCTTTCCTATTCTTACCCATCCAATGTCTTGCACATGACTGGCATATTATAGGAGTTTGTTAAATGTTTGCCAATGAGAGGAATCAATAGAACTTCACAAAGAGAACTGCTGCATGCATTATTTCATGAATATTAGAGATGGAAGTCACCTCGATTATCCATGCCAGCATGGTGACGTGACTTCCTGGCTTCACCGATCCCACAAGACTCTGCATAATAAAGATTCTATGAACAGATAAGTTTGGGAAATATTCCCTTCACAAGAAAGAAATGTCATGGGAGCTCCTTGAGTATAGTCCTGGCCTTCTCTATTTTCTGTCTTTGGAACAGTCTGACCATGGAGGGTCAATGGTCTCTGCTGTCATGGGGCAGTTCGACCCCTGCTGGCCAGGTCAAAACCAGCTCTGCCTATGGCAGCGCTAGTGTGGTAGCAAGTACCTTGTCCTGGGCACAGGGCCCCATGGCCCTTACACTGAGCCGACCTCCCCCACATCTTTTAGCAGTAATTAAAGTGATATTTTGGCCCATATGTGTCATATTCCTTATTTTTTAATTTTTCCATTTGTTCGGAACACAAATGGGGACAAGAAATGCAATTTATTTTTGGTACTCCTAAACCCCAACAGAGAAAAGCACTTAAAGTCCTCTGTAGTCAATTGCTTTTCTTTTAAACCCATCTTTTTTCAAAGTGTACCAAAAATATCCTCAGGCCTCCATAGTAATTATATTTATGATCATTCATTTTTTCATTAGTCTAGAGCAAATATTGTGGGAACTCAAGAAAGATGATGTTCCAAAGTCAACTTCAAGTTTGGAATTGCAAGAAAGAACCACAGATTAAAATGGAATTGGAATCAACTGAACCCTGGATACTCTCTCTAATGAGAGCTCTGTACAGGAACCACATATTATACTGTCTTAATATACAGCCTTAAGAAGTTGGGTAGGCTGGACCTAAAATCATACCTAGAAGACTTAGCCGCAAAGGCAAGGAAAACTTCAGGACCTAAGAAGAGAAACCAAAATTCAACGGAGGCATTGACAACAGTGTGGAATGTTTGAATGTTGATTTCTAATTCAGACATAATGTCAAATAGTAAAAATGTCCTGACTTCATTCATTGGCTCAACAAATATTTACTGAGTGACTGTTATGTTCCAAGGACTGTTGGAGGCATTATAGATACAGCAGTGAGCTAAAGACAAAAATCTCTGCCCTCATAAAGTTTGAAATCTAATGGCAAGAGATAGACAATACAAATACAATAAGTAAGGTGTATAGAATATTGAAAAGTTTACACGATATGAGGAAAGTAAAGCAGGTAAGGCAGGCAGGGAATACAGGGGTGTTATAAAGTAAGGGGATTGCAGTTTTAAATGACTACAGAAGATCTAATTGAATGTGACATTCGAGCACGTACTTGAAGATGACAGAGAAAACTAAATCAGAAGCATTCTCAAGCAAAGAAGCAAAAAAATACAGATGTTGTGAGTGGGAGTACACTCAGTTTGTTTAGTAAGTAGAAGGGGGCTGTCTTAGTCAGCTGGAGCTGCTATAATAAAATACCATAGCCTGGGTGGCTTAAAAATCAGACATTTATTTTCTCAATAATTCTGGAGACTGGGACATCCAAGATCAAGGTGCTGCCAGATTTGCTTTCTGGTAAGGGCCATTTTCCTGGCTTGTCACTGTGTCCTCACATGGCCTTTGTTCAATGTGGGGTAGCAAGTTCTCTGCTGTCTCTTCCTATAAGGGCACTAATCCCATTATGAGGGCCCCTCCCATGACTTCATCTAACCCTAGTTACCTCCAAAGGCCCCATCTCCAAAAATTATCACATTGGGGATTAGGGCTTCAACATATGACTTTTGGGGGCACAGTTCAGTCCATAGCAAGGGACTGTTACAGTCGGAGCTGGAAAGCCTAGTCATTAAAATCACCCCCTCCAAGCCACCCTCACCTTCTTGCCATTCTCACTATCTGCCGTACTGTCCTGGAACAACCTGGTTCTACCAGGTCATCCCTTCCTCTGTGGCTAGAGGAAACGACAGACTCATGTTCTCTGAATTTACAGTAACCCGTGGCTCCAATTCCCTGGGAATCACACCAAATTTTCCCGCCATCTGCTTTCCCCCTTCCAAGACAACTGCTTCCTACCTTCCCTTTTCTCCTCAAACCCCCAACATCTTCTGCCTTCCTCACTCTCTGGCTACTCGTGTCATTAAGAAAATAAAATCAGCCAGCAGAGAACTCAAACATGCGCCCCCCAACCCCACCACACCCACCCAACGCTGAGCATTGTTGTTACAGGTGAACTTTCTGTGTTCTCCTCTCTAAGGGCTGCCCCTTCCCCGGGCCCTGGACCTACTCAAGGGCATCTCTCTAGCCCATCGTCCTTCTCTCTCCCGCATCATCAGGCTCACTTCCTGTAAGATTATTCCCATCAATTCCTCCATAGCTCTTCTTTATCTAAATAAAAATATTGAATTTGCTTTCCCATCAAGCTTTGACTCCACGTCTCCGCTCACCTTTAGAACATTCCCCTTGAAAGAGGTATCAGTTTTCACTGTCTCCAGGTCCCCTCCTCCCATTTTCTTCTTCTTCTTTTTTTTTAACCATTCATAGTATCTTTTACTAATAATTTGCATACAGTAAAATTAACTCTTTCTGTTGTACTTTTCTATGAGTTTTTATGTATGGCCACAATCATGTAACCACTACCACGATCCAGACATAGAACAGCTCCCTACTCCCCAAAATTCCCTCAGGCCCCTTGGTAGTCACCTCTCCTTTCTCCCCAGGCCCTGGCAACCCAGGGTCTGCCCCTGTGGATTTATCTTTTCTAGAAAGTCACATAAATAGAATCATGACATTTGTCATCTTTGAGTCTCTCTCCATTGTCTCTGTTTCAATCCACTTCCATCCCCACCCCTTCTGCTAAACCGTCTTGTCAAAATGACAGCCGTCCTCCCAGTGGTTAGATCAGGCATTTGAATCTCGGTCCTCATCCTATTTGATCTCCTGGCAGCAGTGGACGTGCCTGTCTTCTGGAGCTGCCCTTTTTGTCTGGCTGTTCCAGGCTCTGCACACACCGGGCATCCTCCTTTCTCACCAGCTGCTGCCCCTTGGTCTCCTTTGCTGGCTCCTCTTCATCGCCCCAACTTCTTCATTTTGGGGAGCATTCAAAGTTTCTTTTCTCCTCTTCACATACATCCAAACTCATAGCTTTAATTTATATTTGATGACACCAAAATTTACATCTCTAGTTTAGACCACTTACTTTAACTCTAGACCACCTGTCCAACTGCCCACTCAAGCTCTCCCAGCACTTCCGCAATTGAGCTCTTTATGTTACCCCCCCTTACCTTCTTCCTCTCACAGCCTTCCTCACCTCACCTGGCGCTAACTCCATTCTTCCTGTTTTCAAACCTTGGGTTCATCCTTGACTCCTCTCCTTCTTTCACATACGAACATCAATTCTGTGAGTTCTTCAAAATGCACCTACTCTTTTTAAATGACTTGAATTTGTACTTGAAAACTGCTATGGTCTGAATGTGTATGCCCCCCAAATTTCACATAATGAAATCTTCACTCTCAAGGTGATGATATTAGGAAGTGGGACCTTTGGGAGATTATTAGGTCATGAGAGCAGAGCCCTCATAAATGGGATTAGTGCCCTCATAAAAGAGGCCCCAGAAAACTGCTCGGCCTCGTCCATTATGTGAGGACACAGCACGAAGGCACCATCTGTGAACCTGACAGTGTGCTCTCACCAGACACCCAATCTGCTGGCACCTTGATCTTGGACTTTCCAGCCTCCAGAACTATGAGAAATAAATTTCTGTTGTTTATAAGCCACCAGTCTATGGTACTTTGTTATAGTAACCCCGACAGACTAGGAAAAAAATTCTACTACTAAAAATTTTTAATGGCCATTGATGTTATTGGGAAAGTTATGGTGCATTCCAGTCCTTCCCAATATGCTCAAATAATTCTTACATATCAATGTAAAAATGTTTATATAAAAATGTTTATATAAGCAATAAACAGTAATTTGAAAGTAAATAACTGAAAACTGTACTTGTAGGTGAAATGTAAAGCAAGTATTACTTACTGAACTCACCAAAGGAGGAAGACAAGTCTTGACAGTGTGATGGCAGCATGTGAAGGAGGCATGAGGATGTCATGCTTTAGAAAGTTTGTTCTTCATTTGACATTATTTTCTTCATGTACTTTAACATTTCAAACTTTTAGGGTCTTGAACACAAACTGCTCTTGAAAATAAGTTTATAGAACAGGGGAACATCTTCAGGGTAAAATAAAGGATAAATTTGAAATTGCTTAGAGGCACTTGCATATGAAATGTGCATAAAATAGACTGAGGAGTCTAAAAAGATACCAACCTCTTTGTTCCACTCACAAAGCATTTTTGGTTCCTGCAAACATGAAGTGCAATGCTAATAATTTTATATGGTATTTGATGATTAGAGACTGTGGGGTCGATTAAATCGTGAAGCCTGTCTTTGTCTGAAAGTGTAATGTTGCAGTATCACTACTTATAGCACGCTTTAGTTTATTTTTAAGTAACAAAATTATTATAATCTAAAAAAGGAGTCTTGTAAAAAATAGGATTTTTTTCAAGAATTTTATGGTGAAAAGTTGTAAACTGAAGAGTCAACTGCAAGGTAGATTGAGTATTCAGGATTTGAACCCTTCTTTTGCCTCCAGCACTGACACCATTATCTCTCACCTGGATTGTTGCAACGGCCTCCACATCCATCTCCACAGACTCTTCTCAACTTAATAGCTGCACCATGTCTCCCTCTGCTCAGGACCCTCTGGGTACTGCCCTGTTATTCAATACATGCCAAAGTCCTACACTGAGTCCTATGGGAAGGGCCTACAGCACCTTCCCTCCATCATTTCTATGACTTTTTGCAACTTTGTCCTCCTCACTTATGCCACCTGGCCCCACTGACCTTCCTGTAGCATCGCAAACACACCAAGTTCACTCCTACCACAGGCCATTTGCATGTGCTTTTCAGTCTTCCTGATATGTTCACTGCCTAGATATCTGCATAGCTCATTCCCTCATCTTCTTCCACTTGTTCTTCAAATAAAACCTCCTTGGTGAGGATATCATTGATCACCCATGTAAAATTTTAGTAATCCCTCAACCCTAATAATACTCTCTGTCTTCCTTGCCTACTTTATTTTTCTCATTTTCTGATATCTTATAGAATCTATTTATTCATTTTGTTTACTCTTCCTAGGGGCCTTCTTCATCCACATCCCTAAGACTCATAGCACTAATGAGATCATGGGCTGGACTTTCTAAGACTTTGACACTAACTTCCAAAGAAATCCATACATTACTCAAAGCTTGAGAGCAAATATGTCTTAGCTCAATACCTGCCTTGACAGGTACATTTAACAGAAGTTAGCATCTATGCTTCTACTTAACTTTCTATTATTTGTCTGTGTTTTACCTTCTTTTATGGTTTCCAGTTGGTTTTGAGGAAAGGTAGAGACAGAAATGGTCTTTTAGCTACTGAATTTAACAGGCAGTCATATATCTGTTTTAAAAGTATTTATGTAAATTTTATTTATGAGTCTTTAATAAGAAGAAATGGATAACTTGCTGGATACATTGCTGATTACAATATGATAACACAGTGGATTTTCAGACTTCATTGTTCAGCAGAATCACCTGGAGGCCTTGTTAAAACAAATTTCTGGGACCCACTCCTAGGATTTCTGATTCAGTAGTTCTGAGGTGGGGCCTGATAATTTTAATTTCTAATACATTTGCAGGTGATGCTGATTCTGCTGATCTGGGAACCATACTTTGAGAACCACAGTAATAATAAAATGTTTTCATTTTAGCTATGCCTAGAATTCTCTAAGGACCAAAACTGGGGAAAAATACTATAAAACATTGTAAGAATTCACAAAATCTCATGAGAACAATGGAAGACCTGCCATAATCAAAATGAACACATACAGTATTTCAGATGGGGCTGGTGTCACGGAAAGATTCCCAGCCCCCTCCTGACTTCCTCAGGATCTGGGTCTAGTTTTGGCCTCACTGAGAACTAGCTCCATGACCTAGAATAAGTCATGCCTATAGCTTTCATGCTTGTAGAATGATGCTATTGGACCATAAGCTCTCATTACAATTGCATATATAAATGTATATTGTCATGTGTATTTTAAGACCCTTATCTCATCACTAAATACAAGCATATGTCATTTTATTTCACTTCACTTTTTTGCACTTAGCAGATACTGTGTTTTTTTATGAATTGAAGGTTTGTGGCAACCCTATCGAGCATGTCTATCAGTAACATTTTTCCAACAGCACGTGCTTACTTCATGTCTCTGTGTCAGCATTTTGTAGCCATAAAGTATTTTTAAATTAAGGTATGCACATTGTTTTTTAGACATAATGCTACTGCACACTTAATAAACCACAATATAGTGTAAACATAAATTTTATATGCACTGAGAAACCAAAAAAATGTGTGGGACTAGGTTCACTGCAATAATTCACTTTATTGTAGTGATCTGGAACCAAACCTGCAGTATCTCTAAGGTATGCCTGTACAAGGTTTTCTAAAAATCATTTGTGCTACAAATGATAGCCAATTAATGATTGTAAAGCAAATATCACATAGATAAACTTGCTCTTTTCAAAGTAAATGATCAGTTTTTATTCATTACTTTATTTATTTATTATTTTCTTCAAACATGCTTCATAGAAAAGAAACTCAGTTTTTAATGTTTCTTCTCCCAAGAGCGCTCCTGTTTTTACCTCTCCATATAGCCGTACGCGAGAGGAAACTGTCACAGTGTGGAAACAGGAGTGGTGTGTCAGGCTGAGTGTTAGCTTCTTTGCTGGCCCCCACTAACCTCAGGCTATGGGCAGATCCTACCTCCTGGTATGAGGCCATTGCAAATTCCAATTCCTGGCCTTCTCCCTCAAAGCCTCTGCAAAGGAAGCACCAGCTTCCCCTCTCAGCGATTGCTCCTTGAAGCTCAGCCTCCTTCCCTCGGTGGGTGGCTCTCTGTTTCTGCTCTTTCTGGCCTTGCAGACGCTCTGACATCCCTGCATTGTTCATCTGGTGGGTTCTTCAGGCTTTTCCATCCCGTGGCCTCTTCGACAGAGGCCCTGTAGCCCATGCTTCTGGAACATAGGGTCGAGTCTTTCACTTCTTGCTACCTTCCTTGTCCCACCTGAGGTCACCTGGGAACTTGTAGATTCCTTCCATGCCACCCAGCATATTTGAGGAAAATCGTAAGTGCCCTTGTGGAGCCCCTCCTTGGCCCCGGCCACACCCCGCTCTCACAGGCTGCTGTCTCCTTTTGTGCATCTTGGATAGTCAGTCATTCTCTTTCTATAATTCAAAAAAGAAATTGAGTCAAGCTGTTTCTCTTTGCAGTTTCTGCTTCAGCCTATCAATGAAGCAGATGAAGCATGTTCCACAGCTTGAGTGGAGACTCAGGGAGTGAATGTTGCTTTAGTTGCCTTAGGAAGCCACAGGCACCACCACCAGCCTCACCTCCTGGCTCTCCTCCCGCATCAGCATGCTTTTCCCCTTCCTGTTTGAAATAAACTTACATATTCTTCCTTATCTTCTCTACACCATGGCTAAGGGCAAGTAGGGCTCAGACACTCAGCTATGTTTTTTTATATGTAAATGAAACTTTTGGAAATTTAAAGGAATAAACCTCTCTCCATGAAAAGTAGACTGTCAAGACTATTATCTCTCTATGTACTTAAAAAAAATTAGTGTGAAACTCGAAATTGAGCAATGAATTCTTTGTTCTAGTTGGTGGCCACAATGTCCTGAAAGCAATGAACGGCACTGATTCATTGAGCAGAGGAAACTGCTAGGCAGCATAGTTTATGGGGAAGGAAAAATACCTTGTTTTAATATTTTCTTGCAAATATTATCCCTGCTGCAAACATAGGAAAGTATACCTGAATAGGGAAACAGCAACATCCCAGTGAGGCAGCAGTAGAAAGTTTTAACTGCGGCTAATGCCAGTGGGAAGGCCACAGAAAATAAAGAAAATACAAAATCTGGAGGAAGCAAAGGTAATGAACAAAGATTCTGAAACGTGGAATTCAGAATGGAATTTGTCCTCTTCTCACTGAAAAGAGTAAAACTAGAAATCCAAGAAGACCTCTTTTACTACAGTGTTAAGATGGCATTTGATACTTTGGTAGATGCAATGAGACAGAAAGCACTACAGTGTGAAAAGGATTTCCCCAAGTAACCTACAATGCTTGAGCAATTTATAAGTACAATTATAAAGAATCAATAATTAAAGAACTTCCAAGATCAGATGGAAGGGTAGGAATAGGCTGAGCTATTCCTCTGTGGCAGATGATCTCCCTTTCTCTTGCTTGACTACGCAGTTTACGAATGTCTGCACTCACGCAGTGGGAAAGGGAACTGGGGAGGCATTTCATCATCATATCTAGTCTGTATATTTGATATCAATTCTGTATTTTCTCAGCTTATGTTTAATTTTTTAACATGAGTGCTTGGAGAATAATAGGCTTTTTCACGAGAGCTAGCAGGCATGTTTCTTGGATCTCTACAAGTAGCACAATAGATGTGAAAGTAGCATTATGCATTTGCAAGCAGGAAACTTTTCTTATCCATCTTTAGATTCCTAGTGCCTAGCTTAGTGCCTGCCAAATAGTAGACATTAAGTAAACGCTTGATGAAGAAATCACATTATTTGGAGATCTGTATAGTAAAGAGCCTAGCACATGCTAAAATAATAAACTCCTAGAATTTGAGCATTGGAAGAAATTTGGGGATTCATCTAGAGAAATCCAGCTGCCTCACTTTAGAGACAAGAAAATTGAGGCCGAAAGAAATTAGGATACTAGCTCAAGGTCTCCCAGGAAAGTAGTGACACAATCAGGACTGGAACCCAAGTCTTCAGTTCTTATTTTCATGCACTTTCTCCTCACTGTTTTAAAATGTACATTTTAATATTATTATTCAGGCATGGCAAGGCCAACAAACAACAGCCATTAAAAAGATAGTTTGTTATGTTCACAGATCCCAAGAGGAAGGGGCATGCCATTGCATGGGGGTCTACACCGGGAAGCACATGGAGAGACAGACATGAACAAGAGCCTTTATTGTGGTTTCTGCAGGAAAAAATGGGCGAGGCAGGGTAAGCAGGCTTAGGATTGGCTAGTTTGAATAATTTCAGTGGGCTCTGGAATAGGGCCTGTCCCTAGTTGTCTGGTACCTGACCCTGGGGTGATTAGGGCAGGTGCATGCAGGCCCAGAGTGTGAGAGTTGGACAGAGGAGGTGGGTGGGATGTGGCCTCTGGATTGATGGGTTTGCATTTGAAAGGCAAGTTGTTTACTATCTCTAGGAATCCGCTAACCCTGGCAGCAATAGTCTCTCCAGTGTCAGCAAGACTCAGATTTCAAAGCATCAAAATATGGGAAATAAAAAGACAGGCTTAATACACTCACCACCCTGAGTTTCATAAATCTTGGCTGTATTAAAAATTTAGTTTGGGTTTTGTGGATTTACCTACCATCTCTTCAGTACTATACAATAAAATAATTAGAAAGGGGGGGCTTCCACATGAATTTCTGAAGGATTCTGGGTCCTCAGCTATGAAAAATGTCTTTTGGATCATAATCCAGACAATCTTTTCTGATTATTTATCTAAAACTAAAAGCAGGAAATCATTCATTTGATTTCTGCCAATCCTGGAGTGTTGCCACTTTCGGCTTAGGAAGAGCCGGCTTCCCTTGGCAGTCCTCACTTGTAGGATGATGAATGAAGTTCTATGTTTGGTGCTAGCTAAAATTTTATAGGGTCTAAAAAGGCAATTTATACATGCTTCAGGAGGTGGCTATATTTTTTCTTTTTTAGATAGCTCTTAGTCACAGCAGGGCACTCAATATACATATATCACATCAAGAGGTCATTATACAGGAAGCTTAAAACTTTGCTCTGTGCATTGATAAACAGGTTCTTGGCTTCTACAAACCTGATGTGTGCTCAAAATCCAGCAAATAGGTATTAGCTGAATTCTGAATTTTCCCAGTTACTTTCACACCTCAGGAACCCATGACCTTCAATGGGATATTGTGAGAAAAAGAAACAGTCAGCCTAACAAAACATTTTCCTGGTTCCAAGAGTCAATGTTGGTATTCACAAAGCCAGTTCTCTTCTCTTGTAAATCTCAGGCATGGGTTGAACGGCCTTGCACGCTAGCCAGTCAGTCAACTAAGTTGTTAAGGGTCAAAGCTGACTCAAAGAACAGTGGCCATGGGCCAAACCAACCACTTACCCTAAGTGATGAGCTCTCTAAACACTTGCAACCCACCAAGACTCATCCATATTGCATTTTTGTTGAGAGTTTTTGGTTTATTTATTTTCTTCTTTTTGAAATACCTGAGCAGTGATCTCTTTTAATCAAGCTTTAAGATACTAACTAGATTATCTTCCTGGTTTCCATATGACAATGTTTTTTCTTTCCCTGTTCAGTTCTGAATGCATGTTATTACAAAGCACTGCACAGAAGTCAGGAGATGAAGGGTTGAGGGCCAGCTCTGCCAGGCACTGGCTGAGGAGCTGCAGGCAAGTTACTACTCATCTATTCTATAACACTAGGAACCTAATATTTATCTGCACTTTAGGGTAAGATTATGTAATAGACATTACATGTAATATCGATACGTAATAATACGGTGAAAAGCTTATGAAAATTTTTAATTAAAAAATCTATAAATAATGTACATAGAGAATTATTTTAATATGTAGAAGGGCTGCTAAAAGTTCATCAAGCTCATGTCCTTTTCCTTCTTGGTTCTCAGCCATGCCGTATGGCTCAGCCTTTCTTAGAGTCAGTTGTGACCATATTACTAACTCATTACTTAACGTGCTAGTAACTTACTACTAGGTTCTAGACAATGGACTATGAGAGAAAGTGTTATAGCTACTTCTGGGTCCCTTGAAGATCTTCCAGCCCTTTTCCCCTAAGCCAACACTCTTGGAAGCCCTGGGTTAAGATGGCAAAGCCACAAGATGGCAAAAGCCTGGGTCTCTGAACCATTGCCGTCAGGAGAGACACCCTCCAATCAGAAACTCATTCCAACTTTACATTAGTGAGAAATAAAATGTTTTTGTGTTAACCTATTGATATTCAGGGGCTTCCATATTATAGCACATAGCAACACATTAACTAATATATAATAGTTTTTATTAAAATGCATGTATAAAACTGTAGCGAGAAGGAAACATTATCAGTTTGTCTGGGTGGTAGGATTGCAAGCAGAGTTTTATTTTCTTAATATTTTCTTTATTTTGGATTTTTAAAGTCTTGTCTAAAAAACATGCCTTGATTTTATACTTTCAAAAATTATTCAAAGGAGAAAAAAGAAAAAAGTGGTATGCCATAAGGATAAAAGAAAATAACCTCCCTAGTCTGGTCACATTCAATTAGCAAATGTTATTTGTGTATCTACCCTATGTGCTAGCTGCTGGGATACTAAGAGTAGTACAAATGTTACCCCACTTGATCACAAAACATCCACAGTATATCCAGGATTATAGCATGCAGTGACAAAGCCAGATACTCTGGGAACACAAGGAAAGACCACTGAACTCAAACCAAAGCAATTTAGATAAGACTTTCCAGAAGGAAGGATGCCCGCACTAAGTTATAAGCAGAGTGTAACAGAAAAAAGGATAAAAAGAGGCTCAGCTCTGAGAAACAGCACTCTGTGTTCTGGGCATTAGCTGAAGTTCCAGCCTAAAACCCTAGCCAGAGTTTTAGACCCACTGGTCCTATTTATTTTTGTTTCCGCAATACTTAACACAATTACAATACCTGGTATATAGTGAGTGTACAGTAAATATTTGTCAAATAAATAATTAAAAGTGGAAAAATTTCTAACAAGTGGCTATCCAGGCTTTTGCTTACACATCTCTTATAATAGCAGGCATGTTGTAAGGCAGCCCACTCCAGCCCTAAGCAGCTCTGGCCACAGAAAAGTCTACCTTCTATTAAGCCAACCAAAAACCCAGTTTTACCAGAGAGCCAATTTGCATAAGAGGAACAGAGTGATGGTCTGAAAAGGTGAGGAATAAAGGGAGTTAGAGGTGGGAAAAGAATTCAGAGCAACAGGGCACGCTTTCATTTTGTTCTTATTAAAAACGATTAATACATTGCTTTTCAAATGTAGTTCTATACGCTATTGAACTTGTGTATGTGTGTGCGCCAGACATTCCACAAGTACCTTGTAAAACTTGTGCTTTTTCTCATTTACTCCTTTTCAAGATTTGCTGAGCTCTGCTAAAGTTAGGGGAAATCTCTGTTTTACAGATAAGGAAACCAAGGTAAGGGCCAAGATGACTCAATAAAATCAAAGAGCCAGGATCTGAACCTGTGTTTTTCCACCCTATTCCATGTGCTATCAGAGAGCCTTCTCACCCTGGAAAGCATCTTAGAGTATTGCTCCACAGAAAAATTTGGACAAAGCTTGCTACACTACACAAACACTGCCTGATTCAGCAGCTGAAGTGAGCAAATGATGGGCTCTCTTGCTAACACGTCTTACTCTGACTTTCTGTTTAACATGGGAGTTTGATGCTTTAACTCAAGTGTGAATAATGGTGGAACTCAGGCACCATAGCAAGGCTAATGGGGATGTCATTTTGGAAAGGAGTGTAGCAAGAGGGCTCTGGGTGCAAGAGGCCTGCTTACCGAAAGCTTGGAAAGTGTTCTTCTTACCAACAGCAATGAGGCAGGGCTTATTGCTGGCAAGGTCAGGAGGGCTGCCTTGATGTGGGCTCCTGAGCAGATACTCTAAAGCACCTCTAATTTGACTGTCCAAGGGTCTGACTCTCCCAAGGACCAGAACCAGGACTGGCTGGTCAAGGGACTCCAGTTGGGAGACTAGGAGGTTGGTAGGAACAGGGAGCCTAGAAAATGCTACCCTTTGTGGTGGGCCCTGGTCCCCATGTCCTCTAACTAAAGCCCAGGTCCCTCTGCTCCCCTTCCTTACAATGTGCTCTTCCATTCAGCATGAAATCTCACCCTGTTTCACAGCCCAGCAGTACCTGCTAGCTGGGAAAATGTAGAATTGAGAAACCCAGAGCTGCCAAGACATTCTGGAAGAAACAAAGCCCTAGTGTGTACTGCAATCGCTAATTAGTACTTTTCACGAGAGTGGAAAGCACAGTGTCTCTGAGAATGCACAACCCAGCAATGGTGAAGAAATGAACAGGGATCACATTCATACACATGAGAAACTCCCATATTTTCAAAGTGTACTAGAGTTCCTGATGCCTTCCATAGCCCCTATTTAATCTGATCTTCAATACATGTGGTAGGCAGAGCAAGTGTTATTAAATCCATTATATAGATGAATAAATTGAAGCTGGAGAAATTAAATGGCATGCATTTTTTTAAACAATATTACTTTACTTTTATAAAATGTTATGGCTTGAACTGTGTCCCCCCAAAAAAGATATGTTGAAGTCCTAATCCTCTAGTACCTCAGAATGTGACTTTATTTAGAAATAGAGTCATCACAGATGTAATTAGTTAAGGTAATATGAGGTCATATTGGAGTTGGGTGGGTACCTAATGCAATATGACTGGTATCTTTATCAAAAGAATGCCACATGAAGAGACAGAGACACACATAGGGAAGGTGGCCATGCGAAGGTGGAGACAGAAACAGGTGTTAAGCTACTCTAAGCCAAAGAATGCCCCGGGCCACCAAAAGCTGAGAGAGTCAAGGAAGGACCCTCCTCTAGAGGCTTCAGAGAAAGCAAATCCCCACCGACTCCTTGTTTTAGACTTCTGGCCTCCAGAACTGTGAGAGAATGTATTTCAGTTATTTTAAGCCACCAGTTTATGGTACTTTGCTACAGCAGCCCTAGGACACTAATAAACAATATTACTTTTACTGTTTGCACACTTTATAAGCAACCTCCATATATGATTTTGTAACTATTTTGACACAGACAAAGGAAGTATTTTTACATGCCTATTTTCCAGATTTAAAAAAACTGAGTCTCAGAGACTTACTGTTACTTGTCAGTTAAGGGGCTGTCTTAGTCTGTTCAGACAACTATAACAAAATGCCATAAACTGGGTAATTTATAAACAACAGAAATTTATTGCTCACAGTTCTGGAGGCTGGGAAGTCCAAGATCAAGTTGCCAGCAGATTCAGTGTCTGGTGAGGGCCTGCTCCTCATAGACAGATTTTCTAGTTGTGTCTTCACATGGTGGAAGGAGCAAACAAGTTCCCTCAGGCCTCTTTTATAAGGGCACTAATCCCACTGCTGGGGGTTTCACCCTCATGACCTAATGACCTCCTAAGGGCCCCACCTCTTAATGCTATTGCACTGGGGATTAGGTTTCAACATATGAATTTGGAGGGGACCAACATTCGTACCATAGCAGTGGCAGAACAAAGACCCAAAGATGGAGCTTCTACAGTGCACAGTTAAATTTCTAAAAGAGGAAAAAGTATGTCACATGTGAGCCATGTTTCATATATATATATATAAACACACACACACACACACACATATGTTATAGGTATGTCTGTGTTACAAATGGGCTCTGGATGAGAAAGACTCAAATTTTGTTGTAATCCTTGTACTGGAGAAACTGTCATTTAAAACTTGCAAACAATTTTCTGCCCTTTCAGATGTACAAACTCAACTTTATTTTTGAGGCAATTTCTCCCTTTGTTCTGGGATTAACAAAAGCATTTTATATAGCCCTATTTGGTTATGCAAATAGCCTTCTCTTCCCCAACATCTCTTCCTACCCCCAACCCTGCAAGCAGAATCATGTTCCTCATACTCACAGTCAAGGGTTAACTCTGCAGTGGGCATGTACTCTGCAGCACTGTAGGCTCTGAGAGGTCATCCGTTTGGAAGGCTGGGTTCACTGCACTTTGCTGGAATCTGTGGAAGACAACATGAGGACAGCTTCATGACACCTTCCCATCAGCCTAGGAACTCCTTGTCACACATACAGGAGACCCCTCCCAAATAGAGTGGATGGGGTTATCTTATGTTGAAGATTACAATAGAAAAGAGAAAAGCTTTCAGCTGCTGTGTGAGAATTTTCCCTGGAAGGAGTTTTTCTCACTTTAGGAGCTAGAAGTCACATCCATACTCAGCATTCAGAGTGCGTATATCTTAGGCTCAAAATACATGCATCAAAAAGAAACTTTGTACGGGGCCACAAGACCCAGAGAGGCTCTGTTCAAATTTTTAATCTTCTTCTCTTAAAAAAGATAAAATCATAGTGCCCACTTTATATCAGTCTTGGATTTTATTTTTGACTTTTCACTGGTTCAGAAATATTCACTGCCATGAATCTCTGAACAAATGTAATAGTCTATTATTGGGGAATGTTAGTTAAAGTATTGCAAAATTAATACCTGAGGATAGTGTACTTTGTGCTACCTCCCCACAACCAAGCCACAGATGTTTTGCCCAGCATTCAAACCCCTTCGCATTCTGGCCTCTGCTGACCTGCACTCCTCCTTTCTGATGCTCGGGCATCCACCGTTGCTGCCACTAGCTTATCTGCAGTTCCGTGACCATGCCAGGATTCTTTGTCCCTTTAGGGCCTTTTCTTCCCCTGCCTGGAATATTTCTCATATTTCCAAAAAACGCTTGTCCTCGAAAATTCAGCTCTGGTATTACCTACTCCAGGAAGCATTCCCTGCCTCCCAAGTTTGGGCCCTCCTTTCTGGGGCACTCTGTCATTTAGGGTGCTCTATCCTTGCAGTCCTCCCCCAACACTGCAACTATCCACCTCCTTGTCTCTGCCCCCATTAGACAGAAACTCTTTAAGAACAGGGAACACATCTCACATGTTTGCTGAAGGGATGAGTGATATTTGAATTGCCTCTTGTGTGTCCTTTGGCCTCTGCTAATCTAATTCATATAAAGAGCTTTCACTAATTGGGATACCTCAAGACTCACAAAGCCTCAAGCCCTGGCTTGAGAATGGCTGGTGTCTCTTCCCATTCAGCTTTGTTAAACACCTGCTGTGAATGCTGATTGTCCTATGGAGAGGATTTTCTCTGCAAAAATCAAATGTAAAAAATCAGTAGTTCCTAGACTTCCTTATAAAAGTGAACCTTGCTTTCTGCTTTAAAATGCTTTTGTTTTCTTCACACACCTCTGTTTTAGTCCCAAGAGAACAGGACATCCTGTTTGCCCCAATAGGGCATGGATAGCTTGTGCCAAGTAAAGGTCTTGAATTCAAGGGTCAGAAATGCCTACTTAGGGTGATCTAGGCACATGGGAACATACTGGCTTCCAGAAGAGAAAGGTGCAGGGGACTTGGGCCAAGCTGGATGTGGGGCTGAAACAGTGACGTATTGGACACCGTTCACTGCAGTCTCAGCCCTGCCTTCCACTCTGCTGGCTTTTCATTCAAAGCACCATGTGGAACCACCAGGCCCACATCATCACGCCAAGTCCATCAGAAGAGAAAATGTGTTTTCCTGGTAGCGTAAGATCTCAGGATGGAGACCTCAGCTCTAAGTGGCCTAATTTGGGCATGAATTCATCCCTGAAGCCAGCAGGACCAACCGGGGATACAACACCAATGTGTGGATAGGCCAGGCCTGGATACAGGCCACTCTGGGAGCCAACATTGGAGCGAGGCCTCAGGAACCACTGGGGCTATGTGGGAAAGGGTGGGACCCTGAGTGGCAATCACAGCATGCTAGCAGAAATAGCATTTTTCCAGTAAGGAGATTTCTTTCCACCTATTTTCACTGATTTCTTGCCATTTTGAAAACCAGATTGTTCCCCATTGCATATGAAATGAATCCCATGCTCCAAACAAACATTCAAAGCACGCCATGAGCTGATTCAGGCTACTGCCTCCCTGTTCATTCTGCAGCCCAAGGAGAGCTGTTTGGTATTTTAGCCACATCTCCATTCTTTTCTGCACTTTTTTCTTTTTTGGCCTAAATACCTTCCCGCAAATACCTCCAAAATTGTGGTATGTACATATTATACCCACCCTTCAATCCTAAGCTCAAATACTACCTTGTTGATGGAGAGTTCTATGATCTTTCCAAGTTTAAACAACAGAAAATTGACTTCTGCCTCTGGGTTCGCATAGTGCTTTACCAATACTTCCTTTACATAACGTAGTAATTTCTTCCTTGTCTGCTAGTTATTTGTATTCTTGACTCTTATTTCCCCTACTTGATTTTGAACATGAGTTGAGCAAAATAAGCATCTGATCTCTTTGCTCCCAAATCACTAATCCTGGGGAATGAGACGGTAAAGATAAACCAGAGATGGAAGCCAGTAAAGACGTTGGGAGTTGATCTCAAAATCAGTGGTTTTTAACCAATCAACCTGAATCGTGAACACCAGCAATGCTATAGTCCTTTCAAAAGGCCTAAGCAGCCATCTGTTCACCAACCATTGACATTGTGACATTGATTTTTCCTACAATATAAAAAAAAAATTCCAAATATTTAAATGGTTGGAAAAATTAGATGAACATGATGTAACAAAAACTTTAAACAATGGGGTTACTTGATCGTATTTTTATTTCTGATAGAACATTCCCATGGTGTGATACTGAATTGAAGCCACGAAAACTAAAGGTAAACAAATCAGTAGAAGGCAGGTGAAACACACCAGCTGAGAAACAGTGAGGTCTTCAATGTCAGCAGTGACAACGGAGTAGAAATAAAATGCCAGCTTCAAGAGATAGTTATAAAGTGGGATTCCCTGGATTTGGTAACTGATTGGCTATAAGTGATAAGGGAATGAGCCATCCAGAACACTCCAAATGCTTAAGAAAAGGCTTGGAGCTATGGAAATAGGAGGACATCAGCTCAATTACATAGTCTTTCTTGCTATGTGACCTTGGATAAATTTCTCATCATTTTTGTGCTTGGGTTTCCTCATATGTAAAAGAGTTGTAACAGTAGTATCTATCCTATAGGATTGTTTCAAGGACAAATTGAAATAATGACATAGAATTATTATAGGAATTTTATGAGTTAGTATATGTTAACTGCTTAAGACAATATCTGTTACATGGCAAAGACTCTCATAAGAGATCGATAAATAAAGCAAAGATCCTACCTGAGTGCCTGGTACAATCAACTTTCAGTAAACGTTTGTTAATACTATTACTAACAATAATAGTAATAAATTAACCAACAGGATTTATAGTGGAATTACAAACAGAAAACAATCAAAAATATGAAAACAAATGTGGGGAAAATTGATGAGTTCCATTTTGGATGTCTAGCATTTAAGGTGACTCTCTGACATCAAGGTATACCTAGGTAGTTGGAAATTGGAGTCTGATGTTAATAACCCAAGTGAGAGGTGCAAATTTGGAATTGTTATCACAGCCAACTGTGTCAACAGAGTGGAGTCCAGAGAGTGAGAAAATCCCCAAGAGATATAAATCTAAACTATACGCTGAAGAGAAGGATCCAGAAGAGAGACGGCCACCATTAGGAGTTTGATGGTGACCGTTGGGAGGAGAGCTCTTGTGGAGTGAGGGAAGAGTTTCCCTCGGTGGAAGCAACTAAGGGTGAGTGAGACACGAGGCAGTAGAGACACTCAATAAATGTTGACTCCTCTTTCAAGAAGTCTACCTAGGAAATATCGAAAGGGAAACGGAGAGACAAGCAGGGGAGGGTTAAAGAATAGGTAGAATTTTAACAAGTACTCTAAGGGTGAAGAATCAGTAGAAAGAGGTAGAGTGGACTCTAGGAAGGAGACAGCACTGTTGACCCAGTGACCTCTTGGGGAATATGTGGGCGTGTGGTTTCCAGAGGAGAGGTACAGTCAGGATCAGCTTTGTGGGCATGGGACCTCTGCAGTCTCACAGGGACCCTTACTCAGAAGGGCCCTGCATTTGGCTTAGAGGTTTGTGACTGCTGTCTCAAAATTCTTAATAATTCTACCTTTGATTTTCTGTCTTGCAAATGAAGTCCGATGGGACAATGAAGCATGTGTTGGGGGCATGGAGCCTTGGTCCCATCTCCCAGCACCCCCAGGGATGGGTTCTTAGCTACCCACTGGGGTCCTGGGTTCCTTCAGTGTTTCCCACCCTTCTCACAACCACTTCCACCTGCCGCACAAGGTAGGGACCAGGTTGCCTTGGTAGAGGAAAGCCTGTCTCTACCACCCTCTTGTCTCAGTGGGCCCTGAGCATAAAGAGGTCCAGGACTGAGTGCCTGCCCCACAGTGTCTTGGGGAAGATTGATTTCCCCAACTAGCACTTCCATTTTGCCCTGGGCCCTGCAAAGTGTGTCACCAGGCTTGGCCAGGAGGAAGAACACCTTTACTGTTGGATGGGAAGGACCAAAGATAGGTAGATACAAGTTCACATGATGAGAAACACCCACCTGCCACTTACCTCTGTGGTACAAAGCCAGGACAAATGCTGAAGTGGGGCGTGGTGGGGGGGAGTCTAGAGGTGAGAGAACAGAATGGTACAGATGAAGCCGCGACACCCATATAGTCACTATTCATAGTTAGTGTTCTAGAAATACCTAAATGAATAAGTGAAAATGCTACTTCAGAAAAACAAACAAAACCCAAAGTTGAAGACATCTCTTTACCACACTGCACATGAGGAGGTTTCCAACAGTTTCACATTCTCAACTCTGCCAGTTTTTAAAGTTGCCAAATTCATTTTTCCCCCTTTGAATGTTTGAAAGTATATTTTAAAATAATGAGTCATAAGGAATATTGGTTTTCCCTCACTCATATATCAGGTGTCCAATAAGTATCCCATTGATTTTGCTGACAGACTGATTGATCCTGAATTTCCATGGGCTGAGACACCTTTTACATCTAACATGTACCTACCCCAGAGCCCCAGGAGGTAGACAGTGCAGGATATCCACCTTCTTGGTCTAAGCATGGAGAAGAACACTTACGTAGCTCAGCGATAGGTGTTCTGCAGCCAAGTTCTCCTAATCCCCCACCCCTGGCTTCGCCTGGTGGACTCCTCTATGAGATCACTAAACTGCCTTCTGTCTGCACTACTTGAATTATTATTCCCTTTGCAGTAATTTTCAGGAGTGGAGGATATTCGTGGACACAGGGGAATTCTCACTTCAAATAAAGCATATCTTCCCTCAATTAGAAATGGAAAGAAAAAAGGCAAGTATACGTGTGAGGAAATCTGATGGCAGGGACTCAAGTCTCAAAGTGACAGCCCCCAGCTAGGCAGGGGGATGAGTCATGCTTACTGAGCTCAGGAGCTGAACAGACTCCAACGCCTCCCCTGTGGGCAGCCCCTTCATCTTAATTAAAGTCTCCTATGCTCCCACACTGAGGGAGCGAGGGGGCCACTCCGTAGAGTAACTGGGGTGGGTTTGTGCTGGGCAAATGGCAATCTGATTACACAAATCCTTGTGCTTGAAATGTGATCTGAACCCAGGCTCTGAAGTTGCACCTCCTACTGCTGGCACCAGTCTGCGCTCCCCCGGGTCTCTCCCTTGCTCCCTACTTCAGGTTGAGCCAAAGACTTAAGCCTTTCCTAAGGCAGGCTTGGCCATAGGGAGGCTCTGACATGAAGTCACGTTCTACAACCTCCCAAGGGTTCCGCTAGTGTGAGAGTTTCCTCATGAAGGAACCTTCAATGATAAATTAATTCTATTGACAGACAACCAGGAAATTGGTCAGGTCTACTGTAGTTCTTAGATTTGCTCTACTGGCATCACTGGCTGCATTTCTTCAGAAATAAGGGGGTCTCAGAGTCCAAAGGAAACCTGGAAGAAGTGATTTACTTTATGTTTAGAAAGTTGAGGCACAGAGAGGTTGCATGACTTGCAAGTCACACAGCTAGTAACTTTGGAAGTCTAGGTTCAAATTCAAGTACATCTGATTCCAACAGTAAGCTCTTTCCAACAGCCAGAGTCTCAGAATCTTCCCTCCTTAAAGATCGTTCAGGAATTCCTGAAACAGTAAAGTGTTTTCCAGCAAACAACAAAAGATTTTTAAAAATCAATCACAAATAGTTCATCTCCTTTGTCTATTTTTTATTTGAGATTCATCAGATTTCTTTTCAAAGAAGTTTAAATAACATTACACTGATATATGCTTGATGAAAATGAAATAAGCCATCTTTTTGGAATTAGTTGACTTAGAACTGGCCAACAACACAACAAAATATAGGAAGAGCATGGTTGGTTAAGGTATATTAATTGGGAATGCTCCCCACCCAGAAGTGGAGGGGGCCACGTGCTGCTCCTTGCCACTCTCAGGCTGGGGGGGGGAAGGGGGGTGGCGGCGTGCTGGCTCTGAGGTTGCTTATCCTCTGGTGGAAGAGAGCCTACCATGTGCAGGCTTCCTCCCCAGGGCAGCTCTTATCCAATATCCAATCACTGGCCTGTGCAAAAGTATAGAGGCCTCTAGAGGACAACTCTACATGGCCATCCAAGCTCTGGAGCCCCTGTGGGATGAGCTGAGGACCCTATTGCAACTGCCTTTCAGCCCAGCTTCCCCTTTTGCTCAATTCTTCCTCGCCACTCCCTCATACCCCCCAGGAAACCACCTGCAGGCAAACCAGGCAGTCTTAGAGTCTATTTCCTGCAGAACCTCACCTGAGACAGGTGGGTGAAGCTATACTACTTAGAATTCTAAGATCTGCCATTACTATTCTTAAATAGGAAAAAAAAATTAAAAATGCAATATATAGTGATTTAGAATAGTAAAATATGTAGTCAGGTAGATTACTTACTAAATATATGTATCTCTCTATATGTTTTTATTATATATAACAGATGTTCATTTTTCTTTATATTAAAAGTTATGTCTTTCAAATATGTATATGAATAGTATTCTATTTTTTTTAGCCTGAAAAAGATATTTTTAATAGAAACAAACATCATTAACTGGATTATGTCTTGTTCAGATCAATAATTACACCTGAGAAAATATTGCTCTTCAGTCCACAATTAGCCAAGCTACCCCCACTCACCATGTGGCACCTACGCAATGCCGAGAGTAAAATAAACTCTATCCCAGTGTGACTAGCCAACATCACTGGTAAAAATTCAACTCTTGGAAATGGAAAGGGATGGAAGAGGTAGTTGCACTTCTGTTTCTTACAAGGATAAAAGACACATCTGAAGCAAATGTGACAACTTCTAATAAAATTGAGTGGTAGATAATGGGTTTTAGCCTTCTCTGTGTATTTGTGATATTTTATAACCAAAATGCATAATTGTTAAGAGAATTCATTTGCTTCCAGACTGGTTACAAGTATATATCCAGTTTTAGATCCATACAACAAATGACATCTGATTGTTGGTTCTGTCATTGACATGATATCCATCACCAGGGTCACTTGCCACCGCCTTTTTCCCACTCTGTTTTGCAGATTGCAAAAGGTGTGGAATCACAAGCTGGATATATGTAAGCGTCCCTGTGAAAAACACTGCTCTTTCTCTCCTAATATCTGTTCTTCTTTTCTTCCTTAGAAATAAAAATTCTGAGAGTTACTGGGTACAAGCATGCCTGGGATAGATGCATTTTTCACTGCTTCTTATGAATAAGCATGGCTGTGTGACCAAGTTTTAGCCAAGGGAATGTATGCAGCTTCCTGCAAGTATCCCCAAAATGTTGAGCCAGCCCTTTCTTTGCCCTTGTTTTTACTATTGGTTGCAATGAGGAAATAGTGCCTGGAGCTGTTGTCATCATCTTGGACAGTAAGTTGGCATCCTAAGGACTGTGAAGAGGTAAGACAGGAGGGTCCTGGTGTCTGATAACTATGGCACCATGAGTCCTGGAGTGCTTTGTTTACCTAAACAATAAATTCTGGTCTATATTAGTAAAATCACTATCTTTAGGAAATTTGAGGTTATCTGTCGCATATAGATGATAGTGACAGTCATAATAAAAACAGTCACTAAAAATCCCATCACTTCTAGATTGGGCCACACTTAACTCACTTCTGAGAGACAACGTAGTTTTAATTTAAAGACCACCTCCAAAGAGGTAGATATCACAAATACACACTAAGTAAGACACTTCATCATCATATGCGTCCTTTCTTCCAGGCTGGTGAGTGAATCAGAATCTGGTAGGTTATCACATAGGTACATGAAGGATGATTTGTTTATATCTGGGTGTATGGAATGCAGTAATGTAGAAATTAATAAAACTGTTTGTATTATTATCTTGATTCATTACTTCTTTTTACTTTACAGACCAATTTTTCACACCAGATCATAAAGTGTTTGAGCATATAGCTAGATAACAAGGTTTTGTACATGATGAATGCTTAGGAAATATTTTTCAATTAGTTATAAAAGTTCTGATTACATAGTAGAGTTCATTATTCAATAGGTAAATGCAGATTTTGTTCCCATAAATGTCCAGTTCAAAGGATGGGGCTATTTAGTCAAATGATAAAAAGTAAAAATTATCCAATTTGATTAAGAGAAAGAAAATGACTCTGAAATTTAGCAACATCACACTGCCTTATAATTCCATTCCCTCCCCTTGGCCCAAGAGTAAGGAAAGAAGCAAGATCTGGCTTTCAAGTGAAGATGCAGACTGAACCCACAATTAGCATTTCTCCATCTGAAAACCTCACTGAAATACCAGTAATGGTATGTTTAAAGGCATAAAACACTGTTTTAGTCCACTTTCTGCTGCTTTAACAGAATACTATAGACCTGCAGTCCCCAACCCCCCCGGGCCACAGACCAGTGCCAGTCTGCAGCCTGTTAGGAACCAGGCTGTAGCCACTCCCCATTGCTTGCATCACCACCTGAGCTCTGCCTCTCCCCACCATCCTCCCACCACCCCACCACCCTAATCTGTGGCAAAATTTTCTTCCATGAAACTTAGGAACCAGGCTTCACAGCAGGAGATGAGTGGAAATACTGAAGCTTCGCTTGCTCACCCACTGCTCACCTCTTGCTGTACAGCCCAGGCACAGCTGTTCCCCATCACTTGCATCACTGCCTGAGCTCTGCCTCCCCCCGACACTCACCAGCCCATGGAAAAATTGTCTTCCACGAAACCAGTCCCTGATACCAAAAAGTTTGGTGACAGCTGCTATACACTGGGTAATTTATAAAGAAAATAAATTTATTGCTCACAGTTCTAGAGGCTGGGAAGCCCAATAGCATGACATCAGCATCTAGTGAGGGCCTTTTTGCTGTAATGTCCCATGGCAGGAAACAGACATGAGAGCATGAAACAGAAAGGAAATCAGGTCAAACTCATCCTTTTGTCAGGAGCTCACCCTCACAATAACTAATCCACTCCCGCAATAATGGCATTAATCTATTCATGACAACAACATTGTCATGGTCTAATCACTTCTCAAAGGACCCACCTCTTTATACTGTTATAATGATGATTAACTTTCCAACACATGAAATTTGATGGACACATTCAAACCATAGCATTCTGCCTCTGGCTTCCAAACTTTATGTCCTTTTCACAATATATTCATTCCATCCCAAAAGCCCCAAAGTCTTAACTCATTCCAGCATCAACACAAAAGTCCAAAGTCTCAGCTAAATTAGGTATGGGTGAGACTAAAGGCATGATTTGTCCAGAGGCAAATTTTTTCGGTTATGAGCCTGTGAAATCAAAACAAGTTATCTACTTGCAAATACAATGTTGGGACAGACATAGAATAAACATTCCCACTTCAAAAGGAAGGAATAGACAAGAAGAAGGGGTAACTGGTCCTAAGTAAGTCCAAAGCCCAACAGGAAAAACAACAATAAATCTTAAAGCTGGAGAACAATCTCCTTTGACTCCATGTCTTGTAACCTGGGCACATTGGGAGGTTGGACCCCCAAAGCATTGGGCAGCCCCCCGCCTATGCCTTTGCTGAGCTCAGTGCATGCTTTGGCTCTCTAGGGTTGCAGTTGCACACTGATGGCCCTACAGTTCTGTGGTCTTGGGGTTGGTCCCACTCGATAGCTCCACTAGGCATTGCCCTATTGAGGACTCTCTGAGGCAACTCCACCCCTGTGGTAGGTTTCTGCCTGGGCTATCAGGTGGTCTGAGGCATCCTTTGAAGTCTAGGTGAAGGAAGACATGCCCCCACAGCTCTTGAATTCTGCATGCCTGCAGATGGGAGGGATAGCCTAGAAGATCTCTGAAAATCCTTTGAGATCTTTCTCCCACTGTCTTGATGAAGAGCACCTGGATCCTGCCTGTCCAGTGTCATGTCTTTAGCAAATGGTCAACACTTTTTCATTTTTTATATGGCTAGGCTGTGAATTTTCCAAATTTTTCTGCTTTGCTTCCCTTTTGATTATAAATTCTATCTTTAAGCCATTTCTTTGCTCATGCATTTCACTGTACATGGTTAAAAGTAGCGATGCAGCAGCCTGAATGCTTTGCTGCTTAGATATTTCTTCTACCATACATCCTACTTCATCACATTTAAGTTCTGCATTCAATAAAGCCCTAGGATATGGACACAATTCAGACAAGGTATTTGCCTCTTTATAACAAGGAAGGCCTTTACTCCAGTTTCCAAAACTTTGTTCCTCATTTCGTCTGAGGCCTCATCAGAATGGACTTTACTGCCCATATTTCTTCCAGCATTCTGGTCATGGCCACTTAAGTGGTCTCTAAGAAGATTTAGACATTCTCCATAGCTCTCTTCTTCTTTTGAGCCCTCACCAGAATTGCCCATAATGCTTCATTCACAGCAATATAGGCTTTTACTGGCTCAATCCTCCAAGTTCTTCCAGCCTTTACCCATTACCCACTTCCAAAGCCACTTCTACATTTTCAGGTATTTTTTGTAGGAACAAGCCCACTTTTTGGTATCAATTTTCTGCTTAGTTTGTTTTCTGCTGCTATAACATCATAACACACTGGGTAATTTATAAAGAAAAGAAATTTATTTCTGACATTTATGGAAGCTGGGAAGTCTAAGAGCATGGAGTCAACATCTGGTGAAGGCCTTCTTGCTGCGTTATCCCAGGGCAGAAGGTGGAAGGTGGATGGTGGAAGTAAGCACATGAGACAGAGAGAGGAAATTGGGTCAAACTCATTCTTTTATCAGGAGCCCACTCCTACAAGAACTAACTCATTCCTGCAATGATGACATTAATACATTCATAAGGGTAGCACCCTCATGGCCTAATTGCCTCTTAAAGGACCCAGGTTTTAATACTGTTCTATTAGAGATTAAGTTTCCAACACATAAAGTTTAGGGGATACATCCAAACCACAGAAAACCCTAAAGACAGAGAGAATCAAAAGGGAGACAGTATCAACAGCATTTTGGGAGCTAGAAAGCAGAAGGACAAGCATAATTGACCTGGAAGATACCAAAGAGATGAGAGCTTTCCAACTTGAACTATGGTACCTACATAAGGTCCAGGAATTAGCATTGTCAGGACCCCCTAGAGATGGGCATAAATGTGGAGATAAAAATGGTAGGCAGGTAGAAAATCTCTTTATGAAGTCATTGGATCTCCATACTCTGTCCATCACTCCAACTCTGGCAGCAAATGCAGGTTTATTCTCTAGGAAGGATAAAACAGAGGATGTACGGACTAGAGGACACCACACAAAATTTAGGTCTGGTGTGCTGAAAACAAGGAGAGCAAGTACAAGTTTACATTCTAAGTGTTGATATCTCCTTGACTGCCAGGTCTCTGGAAACTGGTACACCAGAAAATTATTCCTCTGGGAAATCTGGCCATTCCAAGAAAAATGACCTAAAGATACTCATATCAGAGATCACCAGGTGCTATAGCTGCCACTCAGTTATAGCACCTGGCAATGAGGACCAGGGCCAAACACTCCAGCCATATGCCTCAAACTGAATCCAAGAATGAATTAGGCAGCAGCCTTCTCAAGAGGGACTCTCAAAGCTGAAAGACGATGAAGAAATGCCTTCAAATGACTCAGGGAAAGTGATTTCTAACTGTGATGGGTAATTTCATGTGCCAACTGACTAGGTCACAGAATGCACAGATATTTGATCAAACATTATTCTGGGTGTGTTATGAAAGTGTTTTTAGATGAGATTAACATTTGAATCAGTAGACTGAGTAAAGCAGGTTGCCCTCCCTAATGTGACTGTGCCTTATCCAATTAGCTGAAGGCCTGAGACCCCTGAACAAACAAAAAGGATGACTATTCCCTGTGTAAGAAAGAATCCTTCCTGTCTGACTGCCTTCAAACTGTGACATTGGCTTTTTTTTTTTTTACCTTCAGACAAGAACTGAAACATTGGTTTTTCCTGGGTCGTGAGCCTGCAGATCTTTGGATGGGAACTATACCATAGGCTCTCTTGGTTCTTAGATCCTCAGACTCAAACAGGAACTAAACCCTTGGCTTTTCTGGAATCTGCAGCTTGCCAACTCACCCTGCAGAACTTGGGACTTGCCAATCTCCATAATTGTGAGAGCCAATTCCTTATAGTAAATAAACAAATAAATTTTATTTGCTTCTGTTTCTCTGAAGAACCCCAACTAATACACCAACTAAGGTAGTGAAATGTCAATCCAGTGTGAACAGAGAATCATGACATGTCAAGTCTCAAATAATTTACCTTCTTTTCTCCCTTCTCAGAAAACTAGAAAAGTGGGGCCTCCACCAAGGAGAGTGGACCTTAAATGCAAAAGCTGTGGGGTCTGGGAAACTGGTTTCAACACACGAGACAAGGTTATCTCTAGAAGGATGGTGTAGGAGGATCCCAGCAGTGGTTCTAAAGAGTAACTAGTCCACTAGATCAAGTCCAAAGTTTCCAACAGAGATGGCTCCAAGGTGATAAAAATCAAATTCTAGATTTGTTTATATTGAGAGGAAATTCAGTAAATTGGGAGAGAATTTGAGGAAGATTTAACAATAAAGTATATTTTAAAAACCAACCACTCAATCAATCAAACAAACAAAATTTAAAGTTCTGTAATAGAAGGAAAGTATTAATAATATGCTACATGGCTCAGCTATTATAAATATTGAATTTGGTTTTAATGAAAATCATGGCATAACTATATGTTATAAAATGGGCAACACTCAAACACTTTTGGCCAAGAAAAATGGCAATTTCATAGGGTTCAGGCTAATATAATGGAAAGTTGGGGTTGGGGGTTGGTAAGCAGTGTACATGTTGACCAAGGATGAGATAACAGATGGCTAAATCCTCATCTTCTGCAGTGGGAAATCAGTCAGGCCTGAAACTGACAAGTATGAAAACAGTAGGGTAAACATGTTATCTCAATATACGGAGGCCGATGTCCACAGGAACAAGAAAAATGATGAGAAAGTCTGGCTGTGTTGACTCACGCTTGTAATCCCAGCACCTTGAGAGGCCAAGGAGGGAGGATTGCTTGACATCCTACTGAGCTACTTGCATCTTCAAATTATGTTGTCCACATAACTGTCCCAAAAATAAAAATTAAATTTAAAATCAAAGAACAAGGAAGAATGGATGTTTGAGGGAAAACTAAGAGTCTTGGTCCAAATGCTATTAGAAAGCAGTTTGAGCTCTTATACTTGGTAGATCCAAGGAGAGCTGACATCGACAGACACCAGATTAGCCAGAGAATCAACCAAATGAGTTCACCACCAATTTCTTATCATGACTCTTTGCAGCACAGTCAAAAAAGTCTTGCCTAGAAAGGGCACATGTTTATATATCTAAGCAGAACTTTTCACCAAGAAGTATAAATAGCCTGTGATGGTTGAAGGAAACATTTATAGTTAATAATTAATTAAGTCAAAATGAAAACCTGAGCTAGACTAAACAATGACAGAGAATGCTAAAGGATCAGTGAAAACAACTCATTATTTTACAAAAATGTGTTTTCCTTTATATTTTGTTTTAAATTTGGTGTCCTACTTAAATATATTGTTTGTGGCAATGTTATACTACCTATGCTTAGCTCCTTTAATAAGCTATCCTATTTTTTTTATAAAAAGCACATTTGAGTATAGAAGCGGGCTTATATATTTCCCCATTCACCATGATTCTGATACTCTCACAGGTTCCTGTTACAGAACAATAAATGGTGGCCATCGAAAACAAGAGAGTTTACCCAAATTATGTGTGAAATAACCAGCAAAAATTAAGTTTCCTTCTGAGAACTGGACTAGCAAATACAAAATTATAAAGAAGTAAAAAATACTATCAACTCAAAGGTGCTTTGGTAAATGTAATATGATGGTTAACTGATCGACAGGAAATATTTTCACTGGGAGAATATTTCCACCTCGATGAGAGTCTTTTCAGTGAAATAGTAGGGGCTGAAGCCAGGCTGGAGAAAGCTAAAGAATACATGGGGAATGAGCAGCTAGAGACACCAAGTGTAGATAACACTACAAGAAATTTGATTATAGTGTTATAAGCAAAATCAGCAGGAAGATATGGGGTCAAAAATTGTTTTTCTGCTTTTGTTTTAAGATGAATCTCCTTTTGCATGCAACTGAAAGCTCATAAAGATGACAAAAAGGCAAAGATTGAGAATATATGAGAAGGAAATGAGAGACGCCAGGAAGGGAGAGAGAAAGTAAGGGAGGAAGGATTTAATAGGGTGCTGAGCATTGACGGCAGGTGCTGGCAGTGCCCTCACTTGTTCTTTATAACAAATCTCGCGTCTCAGATGCAGACACTGAGCTTGAGGGAGAAGAGCTAGTAGCAGAAACAGGATTCAAAGTCCTGTTTGGATCCATAGCAGACCATGCTCTTGAATTCCATGCGTTTGAACCTCACAGGTAACAATTACCCCAAACTGGTATGCAGTTCTTTCGAGAGCAGAAGGAAATTAGAAAAAGATACCTGTACTATTTGTCATTTATCCAACTAAAAAAGCTGAATTTGGCTGAGAGATGAGTTAGATCAGGACTGACCACAGTGCATACAAAAGGGTAGAAAAACAAAATAAGTGCACAGGGAAATACTCCTGCCCACCCTTCAAGTGTCACACATCCTCACAGTGAGAATGCACACAAACATTTACTTAACATAGCAGAGCTCCTCAGTATTTGCTTCATTCCTACAATAGAGGGGAAGTCAGAACAGACAAAAACTATTAACGCATCTAGCAGACTCATTTACTTCTGCATTTCTCAGCTGTTTCTCAGCCCCTGCTGAAGGTACCCCTGAGACATCTCAACCAACACAATGAAAGGTAAAACTACACACAGCAGATCTGTTAAGCCGGGCTAGCACATTCAGAAGGAAATATCACCCCCAAATAGCATTGCCATTAGCAAATAATATAATATTTATTAAGCACTCCACTGCCTGGAATACTCTCTTGTAACCAGTAAAGATTAGGAGTTAAAGGCCATAGGAAACATGAATTTTCCTTTTGCAAATACAGACAGGGAGTTCTTTATAGTTTGCATAAGTTGAAGTAGTGCAAGCTTTCTTAGAGAGGGATCATTTTCCACATCACCTCAACACCATGTCATTCAAGCCCCCAGGGCCCTTGGGAGGTGTCATTCTGGTTCTCCTACCCTCCAGGTCTTCCTTTAAGTCAAAACACAACCGCCCTTTCAGGAAGGGAAGACAGTAGGAAATGAGTGAAACTTAGGTTCCTCAAGAATATGTATGTGGGAGGTCCCATTACCAGCACCTCCAGAAATAGTGCCTAGCCTCACCCGGTACATGGAGGGTGACTAATAAATGCTTGTTTAGGTTATGAAGGAATGACTGGAAGAACAAATGGATGGGTAGTGTGTCGTCAGGTATGGAGTGGAGATTAGCGCAGAGGGAAAATAACTGAAGTAGAAATCAGTAGAGCTGGGTTCTAACCAAGTCAAGTCTACAAAATGAAGGAATTTGAACTTGTTATTTTCTTGTTGTTACCTAACTGTAAAGGTAGGCCAGATGTATGTAACACACTCCATTCCCCAGAGGCTTGCTTGCATCCATGACCATTGAGAACTGAAGTAAAAATACTCTAGATCCCCTACACCTCGTGTGGGATAAATCTCGGGTGCTCCATCCACTTTTAAGTTTTTCACCAGCATCCACATAGATGTCCAGATTCTTTCCTGAGCTTCAAATTCTTATGTCTGCCATGCTGGAGGCCCCTCCACTTGTATGTCTTCTAAGCACTTCAAACTCAACCTTCAAAACTAAATTCATGTCTTCCTCTCTTTCTTAATATTTTCAGTCTCAATCACTGGATGCACCATTCACCACCCATCCAGATCAGAAAATCAGGATTCGTTCTTGGCCTTCCCCTTGCCCTCAGCTCTGGGCTCACCCATTCCGTTTTTCTTAGTGCTCCTAACTTTACCTCCTAAACCTTCTCTAAACTCATCCTTTCTTCTCCATCTTCACTATCAGCTTGTCTTACTGGGTTACTGCGGCGCTCCTAACTTCTTTTCCTGCTTGCAGGGTTGCCCACTCCAACTCACCCTTGGCCTTGAATTTCCAACTGTTTCAGTGGTTCCTCCTTCCCTATGAGACAAAGTTCCCAGCCTCTTCACCCATCATTCTGTCCCTCTGGAAGCCACCCTTCAAGCCTCAACACTGTCCACTCAACTTCACAATGTATGCTCTAGCAAATTCTGAATGATTTATAGCTTGGGTTCCTCCTCCTTTATGCTTGCATAGCATTTTAAACATCATATTGAAATTATCTGTTTCCTCAACCTGCTTTTTCAAGGCTAGGGTCCATGATGTGCTTATTCTAATATGCACATCTATCCCAATGTAGCCAGCACATTATAGGGAGACAATAAATATTTTTTGAATGGAAATAAACTTTGTTTAGCCATGTCATGAAAGTATTGTAGTGTCCTGCCAGTGGCCTTGGGCTTTATCCTGAAAGCTATGAATCAATGGCATGTATTCTGGGGTGTCATTTTGGTGGCAGCATGGAGGATGGTGGATTGAAGGGAAAGTGACTGTCTTGGAGATGCATCTTTATTGTTTCTTAACTTACTGTCTCCCAAATGGCCAGTAACTTCTACGTCTATGCACAGAATATCCGGTGACTATCACAATTGCTGCTACAATCTTCAGGGCAGGCCTTTGTGCTAAAGGAGAAAAGGCTAAAATAACAGGTTCTGTTTTGGATGACAGTGGATGGTAAAGGCATTCATGATTGCCTGCACCATAGTTTTAAATACATCAAAAAAGAATAATACGGGTGGATCGAAAGATATAAGGGGGGATAGATAAATAGGTATGTGATAAAGCAAGTAGAGCAAAATGGTAATGACAGAATCTAGGTGGTAGGTATATCGGTTTTCACTCTGAAATTCTTTCAACTTTTCTACATGTCTGCAAGATTTCATAATAAATGTTGAGGAGAAAAAAGCATTCATGACAAATATTGACTGCTCCCAAATGGAAATGAGTGATGAGAAGGAACAAGATCAAGAATGACTCACTCTTCCTCATGCTAGCCCAATGTCACCACCCGCTCACCTCACAGCCGGCCTTCAACCTCACTAAAGACGGCCAGTGAACCCCATGTATCTGCACGCTATCAGTGCCCCACCTTGCTCTGCTTCAGATCCAAATGCTTAATGAGCCAAATCAGTCTATTTCCAATCACATTAGTAATACACAGTTTTGTTGTCAAATGCATACAGAGTTTGTACCGTTGAATCCTTGTAATTTGAACAGGAAGTTTGAACTTCCCCCACCTGCAAATGAAACTGGAAACCTCTTCTCCTCCACCCCCAAGGGACTGGGGGAAAAAAGGCTTTTTGATTTGGAGAACTCTTTTTTTCAAGTATACAAAATGCTTTTATTCCCCTTCCCTTTCTTAGCTATTTGGCAAGAGCGTCAACTTTCTCTAAAAATGCTGAAAAGTTACCTGGGAAAACTTCAGGATATGCTCGTGTATGTAAATCTAATCGTTTAAATGAGTTTGGTTTTTAGTTTTCTAATCTTCTTGATACTTTGGATTTTAAGAGTTTTCTTCCAAAAATACTACCTAAGTCAATGTACCTATTCTTCCAGGTTCTCAAACACAGGGACTTCTCGTAACCTCACAAAGAGAAGGCAGTTGTTTGCCAGGCCCAAGGTGTACACTGACTCTTTCATGCAAGTACATCTTTCTACTCCTGTGGCCAAGTACCTCGCTGTGATTGCCACATGTTTGTTCAAGTGGTGAGGAAATATTAAATGTCACATGCTCTCAGCAGAGGACAGTATTCAGCAGATGCCCCAGTAGTGGCGAGAGAGAGAGAGTACTCCTGCAGGGTGCTGAGCCATCCCCCACTTTTGGCCACTGACCCGAGTAGATAAGATGAGGTTGACTACCAATCCCTCTCCCCACTTTTTGCGTGATCTCAGTCTCTCCCAGGCATCCTTCTTAAGCAACTAATTCCAGGCTCCCTCCGAAGTGGTAGAAGCTTTCACTGTGTGCTACGATCACTTGGCCATCCCTTGGAGAAGGAAAGCACCACCAGAATGATTTTGAGTGTTTCAGTGAATGCACAGAACGCGGCTTGCAAATGGATATACTTCAGTTCAAAACCATATGAAGACTGCTTGTTCTGCACAGGACAAGTACATGGGACATTGCAGAAATGGAGGTAAAGGGAGCTAGGTCAAGAAAGGCTTCAGGAAAAGTGGTGTCTACTCTGAGCTCATATAAGCTCACAAATAAGAACACATTTATTCTATACATGCAACAGGTGATCGGCATTCAATACTGAAAAAGGCAGACAAGATCCCCACCTTAATGAAGCTTCTAGTCTACTGGGAAGAGGAAGAGGAACTTTCCCAGTAAACTAGGAGGCAAAGGTCATTTCTAGGGGGGAGGAGGGATAGTTTGTGCAAAGGCACAAAGGCATGGAAGAGTTGAGCATAGTGGAGAACTGGTTGTCAAGTAAATCCAGCAGTTCTTCCTTTTGTTCCTGCATTTATTTATTTTTTTTTATTTCAATAGATTTAGTGGGTACAAGTGTTCTTTTGTTACATGGATGAGTTGTATAGTGATGAAGGCAGGGCTTTTAGTGTACACATCACCCAAATAGTATACTCTACCTGACAGGTAATTTTTGATCCCTTACCCACCTCCCACTCTCCCCCCTTCTGAGTCTCCAAAGTCGATTATAACCACTTTATATGACCATGAATACCCATCATTCAGCTCCCACTTATACGTGACTACGTGAAGAATTTGTTTTTCCGTTCCTGAGATACTTCACTTAGAATAATGGCTTCCAGTTCCATCCAAATTGTTGCAAATGACATTATTTCATTCTTTTTAGGGCTGAGTAGTACTCCACAGCATATATATATACCACATTTTCCTTATCCACTCATCAGTTGAGGGACAGTTAGGTTGATTCCACATCTTTGCAATTGTGAATTGTGTTGCAATAAACATATGAGTGCAGGTTTCTTTTTGATATAATGACTTGTCTGTGCATTTATTAAACAAATATTTGTGCCAGGGCACTGGCTCTGAAAATACAAAGTTGAACAAGCCTGGTGGAGTCTTAGTAGAGATGATGGACATTGAAGAAAATATTGAATATATAAGGTCTTCTTTAGATGTTCATAGAAGCTAAGGTCTTATCCAGAAGTTGGTTGACTCAATATATGAAAAGAACAATTTTTATTTATGTTTTTCCTCTTAGGTGACTGAGACCTGACAGACAAGTGACTGAGAAAGTATAGCATAAATGGAAGATTCTACCGAAAATTCCATCATGGCTTAAATTCCCATGGCTAGGGAACAGTGAAAACAAAGAGATACTTCCTACGTGGCCTTCACACCAATGAAATACTCTGTATGAAATATTTAAACAAACACAAAAATACAGAAAATAATGATACCTTTGCTCCCACCACGCAGATTGAACACACCTTAAAATTTGCTTCTTTGGCTATTATAAAGAAGTAAAACACGACAGATAGAATTGAAGCCCATAGATATTCCTACCTGAGTCTGTTGTCACTCCTGCTTTCAATCTATTAATATAAATTGTGTTTCGATTTTAGTGCTTAACATTCAACTTTTATAATTTCCTGAAAAATCAAAAATTACTCACTATTTCTATCCTTCTCCAAACAAGTCAAGAAATTTATCATGTTTTAACTACCCATTTGAAGCCCAGGCTCTATCTTCTTTTTCTTGTTATCTAGACATTTAGTTTTTGCATTTTTCTTTTTTCTATATTTTTTACCTTAATTAAGACCAAGATATTCTGTTAATTTCCATGCTCACTATTTTTACTTGTGTCTATTCTTTCCTTCTGGGTTTACTTTTCTTCCTTGTTGAGTACGTCCTTCATCAGTTCTTCTAGTAAGAGCTGCAGAAGATAAATTCCATTAATTTTTGCTTATCTGAAATTTTCATTATTTCACCCTCTCGAATGACAATTTATGTGGGTATAAAATTATAAATTGACAATTATTTTCTCTTACTACTTTGAAGATACTGTTCCACTGCCTTCTGGCACCTATTCTGACAAGGAGAAATTACTGTCAGTATATTTGTAATTACTTTCTTGTTAATCTACGTCTTATCTTTTTAGCTTTTTTTTAAAAAAAAAACCTAATATTCTACAGTTTTACTGGGATGGTTTACTATGATGGTTAGCTTTGTTTTTATTTATCTGACTCAGTTATCCTGTCTTTTTTCAACTCTGGGAAATTAACAGCCCTTATACCTTCAAAAATCTCTTTTCTACCATTTTCATGATTTTTACTTTTTATAGCTCTTTCTATATTTCAGATAAATTAGTTAGTATTATCTTCTAATTTATTAATTGTTTGTCTGCCTTATTCAGACTGAAGTTTATTTCATTATGTGTTTTATTTCCATGATTGATTTTTTAATTTCCAATTTAATTTTTGAATTATTTAAATATACACATGTTTCTTGTTTAACTAATAGCCTGTTTTGGTTCATGATGTATTTCTTTCCATATTGCTGATTGTCCATTACATATTTTTTGAAGTCTTTTTTCCAGATGATTTTATCATTTTTATTTCATGTGCCATGACACATCCAACCATAGATTTTATTGACTGCCTTTTAATATTTTCTTCACATATTTTATAACTTTGGTTTGTAGGCTCATTTTGGATGGAAGGTGTTGTTTTTTCTCTCTGTGGGATGGAGGGAGTGTGTCTGTGTCTTCATTTACTCTCCATGTCCAACTTTGTCTACCTTCACTTGGACCCCCCGGACCCCCCCCCCCCCCAGCCACAGCAAGGTCTTGTATGGGAAGCTAGGAGCTCTTGGCCCCAGAAGTACTCACATACACAGTCACTGAGCCAGGAGATTTTCTTGGCCCATAATTGAAAGGTGCACAACTTCATACAAACTAAAAAGCAGCAGTTTTCTCACCAGCGTGAAGAACCACATCCCAGCACTCTTGAGGAGCATTTATCCCGGGACCCTTTGAATGATTTAGTTCCAATTACCCAACAGGGTCTGACTCCAAACTCCCCTGCCTCTTTGTGAACCCCCAGACCAGCTGAGCTCCATCATGCTCTTGACTCCGTATTTCTTTTCATTTTCTGAACCTCAGAGATGTTTATCCTATTTTTGAAACATTGTGGACTTTTCCTCTTTTATCATATCTTATCTATCATTTCTATGTCTAAGAAGCAGTGAAGTCAAGACAGAAACTTACAATGTCATTCTGACATGTCATCTATCCTTCAAAATTCAGTTGGTGGCTCAGTCTCACTTCTGTGTCTTATGTCCCTTCCGGCTTCTGCCTCCCCAGTTTCTCAAGACTCAGCTCAAGCCTCTTCTTTTTCAAGACTTTTTCCACAACAACAGCCACCATCCCCCCAAGCCCCTCAATTTTCCTCTCCCTCGACAGATCCTGAACTTCCTGAGAGCAGAGATTGGATTGATTTCACCCCATGTGTCCTCTTAACTCTCACTGTAAGAGTGCTCAATCAATACTCAGTAAATAGGCAATTAATGAATGCTTGTTGGCTTTAATTTTAGAAAGTCTCAAATACACAGGGCCTTATTTTCACTTTTCTAAAATCTACTAGCAAAGCTAAAGATAAAAAGTGAAACTAAAATAACTTTTTTCTTAAAGACATCTCAAACTCCTAAACCTGTACTCAGATGTCCCAAAAATGCATAGAGATTTTGCAGTGTCTTCCAGTACCATGAAACCCAAAGCAGTTTGTTCTCCTTGCCATTTCAAAGGATAAATAGGATTTGTGGAGAAATTATGCAAACTTTCTCTGGAAAATAAAATAAAAAAAAAACCCACAGGCAAACTTCTGAAAAGCCAAAATCAACTAGCTTCATTTTATATGTAGAACTTTCTACACCTCACTATAAAATAATGTGGATGATTAATCTCATTGAAATGTAAGAAAATCAAGGTACCACATTTCACCAAGGAATATTAAATATACACATATGTGTGTGTGGACATACACACACTTGAATGGAAACAGCATCTTCATGCAACTAAATGAATAAAAGGACAAATGAAAGAGTTCGAGCAATAATTATTTCGTAGGTAACTGCACTTATTCTCCAAATACAGAAACAACTTATAGTTCTCCCCAAACACATCTCGCTCCCAAGACCCTATGAATTTGCAATACTATTCTTCACCATAGAGTGGTCTCCCCTACCTTGATTAACTAAATAAGGCTCAGCTTAAATTCTGCCTCCTCTGGAAAGCATCTGACTCCCTGCTGCTCTTTACACATCTCCATCAGAGCAAGTATTGGGATTATTTCTTCATATGTCTGCCCTTCATCAAACTGTGGGCCATCTGAGGACCACGTGCATTCAAGAACCAGGTGTATTCATCTCTGAATCCCAGACTAGCCCTGTGCTTGACACATGATGGGTATGAAATAAGTTTTTAGTGAATGAATGAATAAATGAATGTAACCCATGAACAGAACTATTCCGCAATATATCTTCCATTAAAGAATGAAGCAATAAATAGCTTCTACTTTATCAAAAGGGTCCTCTACTAAACACAATCTAAAAGGGCTTCTGTCAAAGCATTGCCAACTTTCAGGGCAAATAGCATAGTCCTCCTAAAATTAAAATAGGCAAGCTCCTTTTAAAAATCACCCATTTTACACCAGCAAATAAACACTCAAATGACATGTTTTTCTATTAAAAACTCATGGGCCTTAAATTTCTTTTTAATCACAGGCTTTAGTATTATTACACGTGTTCTATTAACGGGCATATCCAATGAATTCCCTTTCATAAACACTAGTAAGTTCAGTGCAAAGCAGCCAGGTGATTAATTTATAATTCTTGACACATTAGAGAGGTGAGTTGGGGGTAAGAAATAGTGAGTAAGTCCTAGGATGGACTGCCTTTCACGCCAATACCACGGACACACACAGAGAAGGGCACATGCAAACACCTGAGCACACGCACACACACACATAAACACACCAGCCATGAACACCCACTGTGCTGAACTGGCATTGGATCCAAATTTGACAAACCAATGCCTGAAGGCAAATAGCGAGCCTAAACTGTTGCAGGTTCCTTTTCCCATAAAAATAATAATAACGAATAAAAATATTTGGAGCTTGGCCAGAGCCTAATGCAACACAATTTCTAAATTCAGCATCTTTCTTCCCCTCCCACACACACTCCCCCCTTGTTCTACCACCTCCTTCGTGCCTTTCTATGCAGGTTACTTACTCTACCTTGAATAAAAAGTCTTTCAATAGCTGCTTCAATCCCTGACGTTTAATACATTAGGCTTTCTCCCTAAACTTCAGGGATAGGGAAGGCAAAAGAACTTCAGATGGGAATTGAGTAGCTATTAACATGCTGTGTGATTGCAGGAGAGTCAATTCCCCTCTCCGTGCTACATGAATAAACTTCCATGTGAGTAATTGAGAGGCTTGGCTGTGAGGATGACTTTCTGTCCTAATTTTTTAGGTAGCAGTTTAGAGCATGGGCTCTGGAGCCAGACTGTGTTCAAATTCCAGCCGTTTACTTACTAACAGTGTGACCTTGGGCATGTCAGTTCACCTTTCTGTGCTTCAGTTTATTTGTCTATTAAATATAGATGATGATGACAATGAGTAAGACTTTGACAATGACAGATAGACACTGTCTCATAAGGTTGTAGTGAGGGCTAAATGGTGTATTATAAATAAAGTGCTTAGAAGAGGGCCTGTCTCATGTAAGCTCTCTATAAAGGTTAGCTGCTATTACATTATAAAAATTAAGAAATTATTTCTGGAGGTCATAGTAGTAACTCTTTCTGTCCTATTTCTGTACTTCAGAATAAGGGAGCTATAAACAAAAGACAAATTTAACATTTACTTCTGGTCACGCTAGGGGATAGCTCTGCCTAATCTCTAAACCTGTGACTCCTGGACCTCGCAAATCTATTAGGCCTTGTTGAGCATTGCTGGCGCTGTGTGGGACAGCTGAGGACGGGAACAGGTTGAAAGCCCAAAGTTAGGAATAAAGTGCACTGGCAAACCAAGGGGGACTCACACAGAGCCTTCGCCACACGGCTTTTGGCAGCATCCAAGCCTCTTCATCTCTCAATTTCATGGTCACCAAAAATCACACATAAAAAGCCCAAAAACTAAATGAATATGGAAACTGAACAGCTTAAATAAACCCCGAGATGTGGTCAGTCTGGGTCACCTTCAAGTTATGCTGTGACATCCCGGGGTGATGGAAGGTCAGTCCCTGAAACCTTCACCGGGGAATAGAAAGGAAATGAAAATCAGATTTCAATTATCGATGCAGAAACCTGCACAGGATCTAAATCCAGGACAGAAAAACAAACATAGTTCAAATTATTCAATCTTCCAATATCCTGGTTCATAAGCAGATTTCCTTCTAAATGAGTCACTGGAAACTGCTCTTTAAAAAGAAGGTATTTATTTTTCTTTTCTAAAAGTCTGAATACATTGCCTAGTAATAATAACAGGGGACAAATTGACAGTGGTGTAAACTGAGGCAAGAGGACAGGAGAGCAGAATAATTATCTTTGATCTGCGCATCCAGCTGGGACCCATGAGAGCATGCTCTACCTTGATTATTCCTAACAGAGCACTGTACTGGAAGCCCGAAGACCAGAACATCTACTGAAGAGCTGTGCAACCCTGAGAAATCTATGAGCCTCTCCATGCCTGTGTCATCATGTGTTCAGTGAGAATGTCAGCTCCATTTCAGCCCATGTGTTCTATGGTTTGAAGCATCTATAAGGCCTAGCTTTTCTGCTTCTCAATCAGGTAACTTTACCAAGTCAGGTACAACAAATAGGATCAGTGATCAATATCTATTTCACAGGGTTAATGTGAAAATAAAATGAAATTTTATATATATATATATATACACACACACACGTATATATATATGGACAGGCTCCATAAACAACATACACACAAATATAATGAATTATCATCATGATAATTAGTATTTAGTGAGGGCTTACTATGAGCCTGGCATTGTTCTAAATTTACCTATGTTAACTTAGTGCTTAGTTCTATGAGCAAAGTATAATTACTGTTTCCCTTTTATAGATAAGAAATGGAGCTGACTCAGCATGGGTCCCCCAAAGAGCAGAACCTAAGAGAAGGGTTTCTTTGCAGGCAGTTTATTTGGATAAGTGATCACAAGGAATGTGCCTGGCTAGCAGGGCTGCAAGGGGAGCAGTAGGGATACAGGCACCTGGGTGGATCCACTGGGACCCCTCTGAGCAGCTGGGGAGAATGCACCTCAGAGCTGTGACCCAAGGGGCAGAAGAGGGGTGCGTTATCCACCAGCTTTCACCCTCCATTGGTCAAAGGTCTCCCTGTGAGATGCTTAATCACCTTGTGCATCCAGGTTTGCATGTTTCTTCATCAGAATAGCTGAGTGGTGCCCAGCAGTTGTCTTAGGCATAAAAGCCCCAACTCAATCAAGGTGGCATAGAAAGAGGAGTGAGATAATACCAGGTAGGCACAAGAGGTGTCTGTTACACCATCCTTTTAAAAACTGCTGCTCACCCTTAGAACTGTGCACACTGACACCTAACTTAAATTATGGGCTTTGCTTAATAATGTTATTGGTTCATCAATTGTAACATGTAGCACACTAATGCAAGATGTTAATAGGAAAAACTGTTCAGGGGAAGAAAGGGTATATGAGAACTCTTTGTACTTTCTGCTCAGATTATCTGTAAAACTAAAACTACCCTAAGAAGTAGTCAATTAATTTTAAAAAATACAACTCTCCCCCATCTCTCGCACCCCTAACAGATCATGTTGCAATGTTTGCTTTTACGTTTTTTATAGCATTCATAACTATCTGATGTAGCATTATTATACTCACATTTATGTTTCTTGTTGGTGCCCACCCCATTCCTGACACAGCCACATTAGAATGCAAGGGAGATCAGGATGGAGATCTTTGTGTCTTTTATTGACTGATATATTCTCCAGCAATGCTTAGTGCATAACAGACACTTGATAAATACTTTTTGAATGAATAAATGAATAAATGAAGGAAGAAACTGAGTAGCCTAAAACTTTTTGGCAGATTAACTGGAGAATAGAGAATCCAATGGAGGTGGGAAATAACCCCCAAACAAAAGAAAGGGATGGGGAAGGTTTAAATCGGTTACTGCTCCTCCCCAAAAGCTAGTTACGGTCTGCTTCTTACTCTCCATGCCCATGAAGTCAGCAAGAAGTTAACCTGGAACTACCAGTTAACTGCAGCCAACTAAGCAGCCCAAGCCAGGGGCAAATTTCTAGTACAAATTACTAGAAGGTGGCAACTTGAACAAAGTTTAACCACATCCCCAGGAGGTGGTCCAGCAGTAGCCCCGAGATCGTGACTCCAAGAAGAGGGATTCCTACTTCCTCTGGAATTCCTTACAACCAAAATGCACAGGGAAGGACTATGAGACCATCCTGATGGCAAACAGAGTGAGTGTAAAAATAACAGATTACACTCTGTTTATGATACATAAGGCAATGCCATAAGTGTTTTACATGGATTTACTCATTAATTACCACAGCCTCCCTAGGAGGTAGAACAACTGCTGTCCCCACTGCCACAGAGACAAAGTCAGCAGTTCAACTCACTGCTGCATTTTCCTCCAACACACAAGAAGACCACTTTTCCTACCACCACTCTCCCTGGATTCTGGCTAAGGGAAGGTAGGCAGAAGGGATGCACCGACTTCCAGGAGTGGCTCCTCAAGGACCACCATTCACAACCTTCCACACTCCCCTCCATCAGACAGTAAAGTGAGAAAGAAATAGGGAATCTCCTATTACGGAGATTTGCTCTGTTACAGCAACTGGCATGAATCATCCTGGCTAATGCAACCAGAGGGGAAAGTGAGGCACAGTTATAGTAACTTGCCCTAGTTGGTAGTGGAGCTGGCATTTGCACTCAGGCAATCAACTTTAGTCCATGAGCTTAACCCACTACCAGTGCGGGCTCTGGAGAGAACAATGTCCCTTCCTTCAGCAACGTTCTTTGATAGCAGGGAAGCTACAAAGCCAACATCAGGAAATATCTCACACTTCCATGAGTCTTGGGTAGGCAGAAAGAACAGGTTTTTTACAGAACAAGGTCGCCCAGGAATTCTGTGTCTATATTCAAGCTACGTACTTAATTTTGATACAGATGGTATATGGCATTTCCTGTTCATTAAATTCCTCAATATAACTTTATGGTAAGAATGCGTGTCTTGTATTTCATATAGTCTCAGGAGTGCTAGGAAAGGGTATTAAGCCACCCAGCAACACTGCATGAAACTAATTAACTGGCAGAATTCACAAATGCTTCCAAGGATTATGGTACTACATGTGGAGGAAAAGAAGGCGATGGAAATGGACAGTTGGAGATGTCTACGGAAAGGAAGAAGTAAGCATCAGTTCATACTAATTCAGTAGAGGGCATGTCCCTATACTTCACTTCATTCCATCATCCTGACAATGCTCTGGAAGAGGCATTATTATCCCTATTCATCCCTGTTTTATAGATGAGGAAACAGAAGGTCAGGGAGGCAAGTAACTTTCCAAGACTCCTCATGTGGACTAGAGAATAAAATCAAGACCAGCTCTGGCTGACTGCAGAGTCCAGGCTTTTTCTTGACAATTCATGGCCCCTTAACAAGATTGTTTTCAATTTAAACAAGTCATGATAGCAAAAAGAGCCTTATGAAATGAGCTAAGGAGTCTCCCTTTCTAGGATGGATATCTTCCAATAAAACTGATTCTGAAGGCATTTCTACACAGAAAACTCAAATTTCCTATTCACTCTCAGAGATAGAAATTGGAGCTAGTTGATTTTATGGAACAAGATGGAAAGACAATAACAGATGATTGCCACCAAGTGCTTACTGAGTGCTAAGCACCTTATATGTGTTATTTTTGTCACATGCACAACAAACTTATGAGAGATGCTCTTGTTACTCCCATGTTTACAGGTGAGAAAACTGGGAACAGCCAAGGATAACTTACTTGCCTATAGCCACACAGTTGGGCTCAGCCAGAATTTAAATTCAGGTAGTGGGATGATAAAAATAATAGCATCAACAAAGCTTATTTAAGGCTTATGACAAGCCAGGCCCTGTGCTAAGCAAGTTTCTTATATTAACTTGTTTAATCCTCAAAATAACTCCATTATTATACCAATTTCATAGATGAGCAAATTAAGGTATGGAGAAATTAAGTAATGTGGAACAACGTGCACAAGTCTACACAGCTAGTAAATGGCAGAGCCAGAATCGGAAAGCAGGCAGTTTGGCTTCGGTGTCTGGGCTCTAACCATCACACCTACTGTCTGCTTCCGGGACTCACCCACATCACGAACAGCACCCTTCTCTTAACTGGAGGCAAGAACTGCACAAAGTGAGTGTCTTTGCCAAATGTAGGGACAGCATACTTCTTCACCCCAACCCCCCAGCCACCTGCCTGCAGTCTCCAATTCTGTATCCAGCCACCTACACCCTCCTGAGAATTTCTCCTACGCCTGACAACTTCAATTCTATGAGGATCACATCTCTGAAACTCCTCGAACTTAGTTCCATTTTCCCTTTTACTTGACTATTTCCAGGGGCATGGTGAATGAAACAGGTTTCTTTGATTAGATTATCAGATAAACTTCATATGTTAGATTTCTCCCTTTATTTTGACTATGGGGAAGTTCAAAACAAAGACTAACAATAGCTTTCCACTGCTTTGGCTCCATTGTATAATTTCTCTTGCCCTTCTTTTTTTTATTATTGGTCCTTTTAATTTTATATGGTGTTAGAGAGATCAGTGAAGGAAGATTTCATGGGACATGACTAACATGGGCGCTAGAGCTGATATAGTGTAGAATAGAGTGCTCTGTTCAGCCCTGGAATAGGGGCATTTAGAGCTAAGTACAGAGGCTCACTATATCAGAAACTAGGGTGCACCTTTAAAATGCTCCTAGGAAAAGATTCACTGCAGAAGCTAGGCTTATAAAAGCCCAAGGAAACCTGTCACTTCTTCCTACTTAAAACCCTTTGTTGGCTCCCCACGGCTCACTAAAATAAAGTCCAACTCCATGGCACAGTGTTCTGGGCTCTTGTGCTGGAACTTGTCCATACTCCAGCCCCCTTTGCTGTCTTCCCACTCTTGCAGAACCCCCCATGCCGACTGTCCCCAGATATGACATGCTGCTTCCTGAGTCTCCACCCAAAGCTATTCAATATCCACTCGCCAGATCCCCAGGCTCCCAGTGTCACCTGCCCATGGTTTCAAGTTTCCTTCTAGAAAATTCAGAACCTCAACATACCCTACAGCAACTGAATCAGAACAATGTAATTGTAATGATATCCACCAATTCAGTGAATGCTTTCTCTATGGCACACACTGTATTAAAGCATTTATTAATTTATTACCTCCTTTCTCCTTACAACAATACAATAAGGGTTATATAATTATTTGTCCCCATTCAACATATAGGAAAACTAAACCTCTAACATGTTAAATAGGACAGCAAAGATGTTGAACCTCAAGAGCTAATCTGACAGCCAAGATGGTTAACCACTCTGCTATGATGTCTCCCTATAGGTCTCGTTCTGACTTGCCAAAGTCCCCCCGGTTGAGGCGGGGCAAAGGTGGGTGTGGGGAGAGAGGGTTTTACTATCAGACTGAGAGGTCTTAGAAGAGAAGTAAAATTTCCAGAGTGAAGGATAATAGAAATAGAGTATATTCCACCTGAAAATAGACAGATAAGGTGGCAAGTTATTGCTCTAATAAGAGAGAGAGAGATGTTGAGGCCCGGATGGAGGTGAGGAGGAAGGGAAGTATCCAAGACCCCTAGGAGAGGGAGCAACGGTATTTTATTTAGAGGGCAGATGAGTAGAAACAGCTGACAATTAAGCCTCTGCGGACAGCTTTCCACCACCAGCAAGACTTTTCTAAGCATCCACTAACTGCTCAACTCCCTCACACATGTTGCTGCAGCAGATTTTCACACCCACCTGTGGCCTTTACAGGTGTTATTATATCCATTTTGGCATAAAGAAATACAGGTTCTTAGAGAAGTTAAGAAAGTATTTAAGATTGGATGAAAATTAAGTTAATTGGAAGAAAAAAGACATACACCAAATCTGGAAAGGTGTTGCCCTGAATCGTGTAACCTGTAAGTTTGTATTTCAAGACCAAAACCTGATGATTCTTATAATCTGGCAATTTGGGGAAACAAAGTCCATCGGTACTGACTCACATCTCAGATTAATCAGCTCTCTTGAGCCAGACCCTGGTGGGCATGGGTGCCTGTGTGTGTGTGAATGTGTGTGTGTTTGTGGACTATGCCTGTATATGTTTGGGTTTGTCTGTGTGTCTGTGTCTGTGTGTGGTTGCCTGTGTGTGTGTTTGTGTATGTCTGTGTGCCTGTGTGTGTATGTGTGTATCTGTGTCTATATCTGTGTGTGTTTGTGTGTGTGTCTGTGCCTGTGTGTTTATCTGTGTGTTTGTGTGTCTGCGTGTGTGTGTGCACACAGTGCTGCTCAGTAAAGAACACTGCTACAGTTTGAATGTGACCCCAAACTTCATGTGTTTGAAACTTAATCCACAATGCAACAGTGTTGAGGGGGACTTTAAGAGGCGATCAATGGATTAATGTGGTTATTGCAGGGGTGGGCTGGTTACTGCCAGAGCAGGCTAGTTATCGCGGGAGCAGGCTAGTTATCGCGGGAGCGGGCTAGTTATTGAGAGATGAGTTCAGCTCCCTTCCTTTTCCTCTCTCTGCCCTCTGCCATGGAATGGTGCAGCAAGAAGGCCTTCACCAGATTCAGGCCCCTTGACCCTGGACTTCCCAATCCCCAGAAATGAGAAAAATAAATTTCTTTTCTTTATAAAATTACCCAGTCTGTAGTATTATATTGTAGAAACACAAAACAAACTAAGACAACTGTCTACCTCTGCCTATGCCTTGCAAGGCCCAGCCTGGCAGCCCGCGAGGGGCCAGGACAGGGGTTATTATCACAACTTTAGGAAACAGAGAACAGAGGCTGACTCAGGTGGAAGGAACCACCCAAGTTCTCCCGGATAGGAAGTGTCAGAGCTAAAACTGCAAACTCCTTCTTCCAGCTTCTTATTCCAAGATCTTTCCACAGCACTTTCCCCAGGACCAGAATCTGAGAAGTTGCTGAGGCTCCACTCCCAAAAATGCAGTATTGAAAGAGGGGAGACAGAAAAGGAAGGGAAAGGGGTGAGGGAGAAGGGGTTTGAAGTCATCAACTCGGGCAAGGGCCACTGGTCTCTGCTGAAGTGGCTCCCTTGTTGCTCAAGTGCTTGAGGGGCTCTGAAGTTTAGCCTGGCCCTAATGCTGAATAGAGCTTATTTGTACCCAAAAGACATACGATGCTGCCTGCTTCCCACAGGCACAAGGGCACCAGACACTGGCTGCTCCCTCTTCTCAGTGGGAGAGGCAAGGCTGAACCTCAGTGGCCCAACCTGGAAAATGGGGGGAAGAAAAGGAGGGGGAAGAGGTGGGAATCAATGAGACAACTCAACATATGTTTTATCACACACTCGCTCTAGTGCCAGGCACCACCCCAGTGTCCAAGAATGCGGCGACGAGCAGGACCGCCCACGCCCCGGTGGGAGATGCAGGGCCAACGCCTGTACTGGGAGCGCGTGATGATGCCCCGTAAGTTTCACCTCTGGGAGGAAAGACTTGTGGAGTCCACAGGATGCTATTGCTTATTTCCTCACGTTATATTTCCTCCTCTGGTGTCTGTTTCTGCCTCCCATTAAGGACAGCTAGAATCACTTTTGATTTACGTTTAGGGAAGAGGACAGAGGCATAAAGGGTTGGGAGAGGCCAATGCAATCAGCATGTAAACATATCTTTTCGACTTTGCATTTGAGTTTAGAGTCCTGCACCCTCCATTCCCTCACCCTCAACACACACACTAATCACTAATTCGCCCAAAGGAAATGTCCCTCTTCTAACTGGACAGGGGACTTCAGCCAACTCTTCCTGTAGAATCAAATAGTAAATATTTTAGGCTTTGCCAGCCATGGGGTAAAATCAAGGATATTATGTAGGTACTTTTATCACAAGAGAGTAAACAAAATTTCCAAGAGTTTGTTATGAATGAAATTCAAACTGTAATAAAAATTGAGTACTTTTTTGCACTATAAGGAAAAAAATAATCACTTTTTAAGAGATAATCAGGGGAGGGGGGTCTAAGTAAGTGTTCCCTATCATCAAAATTGATTACAAATCTTCATCTGTGAATGCTTATCTATAATGACATTTTACATATTTCATCTTTGAAAATATATTCTTCTTTTAATTTTTTTTAACCATTTAAAAATGTAAAAAAAAAAATCCTAGCTTTCTTATTTTAGGCTGCTATAACAGAATACCATAGGCTGGGTGGCTTAAACACAGACATTTGTTTCTCACACTTCTGGAGACTGGAAAACCCCAGATCAGGGTGCCAGCACAATTGGGTTCTGGTGAGGGACCTCTTCCTGGTTTACAGATGGCCATCTTCTCATTGTATCCCCACACGGCAGAGAGCAGAGGGACAGAAAGCAAGCTCTCTGGTGCCTCTGCTCCTAAGGACACTAATTCCATTCATGAAAGCAGAACCCTCATGACCCCAATCTCTTCTCAAAGGTCCTGCCTCATAGTACTATCACAGTGGGAGTCAGGGTTTCAACACAGGAATTTGAGAGGGACACACATATTCAGTCCACAGCTAATAGGAACACAGGTGGGGGTGGGGGGAGTGCATGGCTTGCCAACCCCTGCAATATAGCTAGGGGGCCTCTCTTGCCTCAGCTTAAACTGGATGCTTATTTCCAGGGCAGAATGCTGGCATTTCCACCATCAGTTCCAGGCTCCATTTCCTTTCTAAGTAAGCTTAATAAGTAAGTTTAATAGCTACTATTCATTTAGAAGGAAGGAAAAAAGGGAGGAAGGAAGAAAGGAACAAAGGAGGGAGGGAGGGAGGGAAGGAAGGAAGGAAAGAAGGAAGGCAGGAGAGAAGAGAGGACTGGGGGGGGAGGATGGAGGAGGGGGAAATAGACAAAGCAGGTTTTTAAGGGCCTTCTATGTGGCAGCCCCTGTGCTAAATGCTTTATACATATTATCTTATTAATCCTAATAAGCCCATAAAAATATGTGTTATTATCCCCACTGTACAGATGAGGAGAGTAAAGCTCAGAGAGGTTACATGGTTTGCCCCGGACAAAGCAAGTGAGTGGCAGAGACCAGTGTCCCCCAAGGCCAGCTGAACTCTGGGGCCTGGGCCTTCTCCCCTTGGTCTGCTTCCTTGGAACCTGCCCAACCCACAGCCCCAAATGCTAGTCCTCATCAACATTGTATTTGTGTTTGTTCGTTTGTTTGTTTGTTTGTTTCAGAGATTTTCATAGATTACCCCATTTCTGTAGAAGCCACACCTGGGCTCATCCCATATTTTCCTGCAAAACCAGGAGAAAAGAACATTTTCAAGTTCAAGCAGCGTCCTGGCACTGGGAAGTGTTTGAAAAGAAAGAGCTCTTTGTCACCGGTGTCACACCGTGGACGTAATCTCATTTTCAGCTAATCAATTCATATACAGTAAAAAGCCTAATGTGATTCCTCATTAGCCACGGGCTATAAAGAAGTGGGTTCCGAGGCTGCACTAAATCCCAAACGGCTGGCACCTCCTGCTCAGCGATTATCAAATTGGCTGGCATTAATCATTTTTAATGGCCAATCTGTGTTTTTTTATTTTAAAAAGGGGAAAAAAAGTGGGGCGGAGAGGGGAGCAGAGAGCCTTGTCTGATTACTGGTGTAAAAGAAAACAAGCAGGTTTAGTAAAATCTCATTTTTTTAAAAGTGAGAGCTAAGAGAGAGAGGAGGGAAAAAAAAAGCGCGAATCACTTTTGTCAGGTATTTAGCTGTGACTAGCAAAACAGGCCATCAAGAGGGGGCCTTTCAGCAGAGGTCTGCAGTGGGGGGGGGCCATCAATGGCCCCTTTATTTGTGAAAGATGGATTATTTTAAATAAATTACAGAGCACTTTTGCTGAATAAACAGCGCCTCGGTGGCTGTGGGGTGCTGCACATGCTTAATTGTGCCACAGAAAATCCTAAATGACTCCTAAGCTGGGGGCTGGACTTTGATTTTGCTGATAGTACCTGAGTCTTCAGGCGGGCCCTGACGGTTCCTGGCTGGAAGGCAACACCACGGAGAGGAAAACAGCAAGCTTAATCTGGAATATATACTTATAATATTTCGGAAAACCGCAGGGATGGAGGATTCCCAAAACTGCACAAGGCTGCCTCAGAAGTGAGCCATCTGCGTGTCATTTTTATTTGCGTTTGATATGTTAAATGCCCCCAATGTTTATGGCATGGAGGCCCACTCAAACATTGCAAAGATTCTTCAGCCAAAGCAAGAGGAGGACATTCTCCCTCCTCTGTTCCCCTCCCCTCCCTGTTCTCTCTCCCTGTTTCCCCAACACACACAGGCACAAATGTACACACACCCCTCCCACCAGAGACCCTCTTACTGTCCTTTCTTTGGCCATAAGGTCTACCGTGAGAACTGCCCCTAAATAGAGATTTTCAAATCCCTTTTTAAAAATCACAGCACAATCTGACCTTGTTTTAGAAACAGGTTAAAGTGATTTATTATGTGTGGCCCCGGAGTGACTACAGGCAGGAGTCAAGCGAAGGCTGGAAGCAGGAAAGGGCATTTGAAACCTTCCCGAGGAGACCCGATTAGGCAAGGAGCCTGGATCCAAGAGAAGATGAAGAGCCCTAAGCACGAGCAAACCAACCCAGGAGAACAGGTACCGCTATGTTTTGTGGGAGGCAAGAAGTATTAATTTTGACAGCCGGTATTACAGAAAGTAAAATGACTAGAACTTGCTAATATTCCCAAAATTGAATTGCAAAAAGCAAGCAGCTACCAGTTGCCTTGATGAACAGTAATCAGGGGGAAAAAAAGATGGATATAGTCAAGCCTCACAAAAATCATAGAATCTGGGTTTTCTCTTGAGAGTTTCAACACGTACTACTTTAATAAAGGACTTACCACCCTCCCCCAAATGTAGCTGTGAAATTCCTCCCCAAAGGTGACACAATTAATTGCATTTGCAGTTAACACAATTAAACTGTAGCTGAAAGACTGGCCTGCACCTAATAAATCTCAAATGTTCAGAGGGATAATCAAGTTGATCAATCATCAGGTTGCACCACCTGAGAAAGTATATAAAACCCCAGGATCGTGGGAAATGATGAGTAATTAATGATGGTTAACAAGGTAGCCCAGAAATTTTAATTTAGGTGTCAAAATTATTTTAAGATCACTTCTTATCATTTAATTTTCCATAGAATTGTAAAGACTGTTTTAAAGAAGTTCATTTTGAACTTGGGGTTACCTACTGCCCCCAGAGGATGGCCTGCTAGCTCTTCACACTCAGTATGTCAGCCGTGAGCTCCTCACCTTTCTTCCGTAAATCAGTAGGATTGAGTTAGTTAATAACAACGCTTTCAGTCAAAGAACTTAAGGTGGGAAAGTAAGACATATACATAAGAAAAATCAATCTCTCAAAAAAGGTGCCAGTCAGGAACAGTAAAATCTGTGAAATGGGTACAATCACAGACAAGTTACATAAATTCTCTGAGAACTAGATTCCTCATATAAAAAATGGGGAGCATAGTACTCAATTCAAAATGTTTTGAGGATTAAGAAAAAATACAGCAAAACCTCTAATGGAAGATGCTCAATAAATATCTGGAGTTTTCTTAAATAAATGCTATAGGGCAGTGGTCCCCAGCCTTTTTGGCACCAGGGACCATTTTCATGAAAGACTTTTCCACAGACTGGGGGAGAGGGGGATGGTTTTGGGATGATTCAAGTGCATTACATTTATTGAGCACTTTATTTCTATTATTATCACATTGCAATGTATAATGGAATAATTACACAACTCACCATAGGTTAGGGACCGCTGCTGTAAGGTAAAGGAAAGTGTGTTTGGTGGCTGAGACACAACTCTCATTCAAGAGTTCTAGGAAACTAGAAGGAGGTAATGGGTCAAAAACAGCTTGCTTCCAAGTCACAGATCTGAAAGTCTGGACTAGGGAATCTGTTCTGTGAACAAAGAGGAACCACAGATTCCTCTTTGGATTGTGAGTTTGGCAGTGAGTGGTCTTAGCAAAGCTGGTTTTATCACAGGAGTCCGCTGTGCACAGAAAGGAAACCAGAATGGAAAGTGGGAGCAGAGATGTGGGTGTTTTATTGCAATTGTCTAGACATGAAGACAAGGATCTGGACAGGAGCATTTTCAAAATGACTGAAATGGAGGGAGCAGGAAGCAAAGGACAGAAGGTCAAATCTGAAACTGGAGTTTAAGACAGGGGACTGGGGAGATATACAGTTGACCCTTGAACAACAAGAGTTTGAACTGTGTGTGTCCACTCACACCCAGATTTTTCTCAATAAATATATTGAAAACTTTCTGGAGATTTGAGATAATTTGAGAAAACTCACTGTTTTTGCCACATTATCACCTTGTAGTTTCCTAGAACTCCTGAATAAGACTTGTGTCTCAGCCACCAAACACTCTGAATAAAATCCAGATATTTATTGGACGAACCATGTAGCCCAGAAATAACAAAATAATTAAGAAAAAGTTAGGTATGTCATGAGTGCATAGAATAAACGTAGATGCTGGTCTATTTTATTATTTGCTACCATAAAATATACACAAATCTATTATCAAAAGTTAAAATTTATCAAAATTTAACACACACAGACCACCACGGCGCCATTCACAGCCAAGAGCAGTGCAGACAAATGTAAAGATGCAGTATTAAATCATAACTACTTAAAATTAATTATGGCCCATACTGTACTACTGTAATAATTTCTCAGCCACCTCCTGTTGCTATTGCAGTGAGCTCAAGTGTTGGGAGTATCCACTTAAAACACCGTGTGATGCTAATCATCTCCATGTGAGCAGTTCATCTCTCCAGTAAATTACGTATTGCAGTAAAAAGTGATTGCTTGTGGTTCTCATGTATTTTTCATCGTGTCTACTGCAATGCCATAAACCCTGAATAACACCATGGGATCCATACTAAGTGCCACTGGTGATGCTGGAATTGTTCCAAAGAAGCAGAGAAAAGTCATGACATTACAATAAAAAATTGAATTACTTGGTACATACCATAGATTAAGGTCTGCAGCTGCAGTTGCCCTTGATTTCAGATGGATGATTCACCTTGTAAACAAGTAACATAAACTTATGGTATCAATAAATACAGTACAGGACTGTAAATGTGTTTTCTCTTCCTTTTGATTTTATTAATAATGTTTTTTTCCTCTAGCTTACTTTATATAATATATAATGCATACAACATAAAAAATATGTGTTAATCAACTGTTTTTGTTATTGGTAAGGCTTCCAGTCAACAGTAGGCAATTTGTAGTTAAGTTTTTGGGGAATCAAAGTTATGTACAGATTTTCAACTGCCTGGGGGGTTGGCACCCCTAAGCCCTGTTGTTGTTCAAGGGTCAACTGTATTCATTTGTTCTATTCAAAATACATTTAATTATCACCTATTATCACCAAATACTATGCTAGAGGATATAAACAAATAGTTCACATTCTATATAGCCTGACAGTCATGCAAATAAATAAATACAATATGATATGTCTTATAATCAGTATATAACAACACACGAAGTGAACATGAATGTGGCAGTGTGAAACTCTGGAAAGTAAGAACAAGCCCCCCGGAGGTAAGCTGATGTTAGCACTGAATCTAAAAGTTTCCCTAGATAGAGAAGGAAGGGACAGCACCCAGACAGAAGGAATAGCACGTACAAGAACATGAAGACATGGACTTGAATGCCATATTTGGGAAATTTGGAGAAGTTCAGTATAGTTGGATTTTAAGTTGTATGGTCAGGAAAATGAAGCTGGAGAGGTAGGTTGAGGCCAAACCATGAAGATTCTTGTGCACCATGACGAAGACTCTAAATTTTACCCCATTTGCCACAAGGAAGCCGATAGAAGTCATAGGTGTTTTAAGCAGGCCAATATCATTAATAGGAATAGCAGCCTTAGGAGGGAGAACTAATATCAAACACATATATATGGTTTGATTTCAAGCATGTTGAATTGGAGAGGTCGTCCAGGAGGAAATGTTCAGTACATAGTTACAAAAGTAACTCTGGTCTATCAGGAAGTAGCCAGGTTGAAAGATAACTTCTGAAGTTGCTGTATAAATGTGACTGGTAAAGATACAATATTCTGGGGAAGGTATCAAGAGAGAAAAGAAGAGTGTACTGAGCTAAACTACGTGAACCCCACATCCAAGAATAAGGAAGACAAGCCAGCCAACAAAAAGTAGAAGGAGATCCAGCACACTGTAGCCGTAGGGAAGCCAAGGAGGAGAGGTAATCAGTAGTCTCACGTTAATCAGAGGATGAAGACAAAGCAAATAGAAGCTGCTGAAACAACCCTCAGTTAGAGAGAACCACCTAAGCTTGGCAAAGGGAGCAGGACTACAGGGAAGGGAGCATGCCATATAGAAGACACACTCCCTCCCTTAAGGAAGTCATTGTTTATCTGGAAAAGCAAGGTTAATCATCTTTTTAAAATAACAAATAATAAATGACAAGACATAGCTCACTGTATAGTGTGTGGTATGTTTCATAAGAGCTGTAGAAAATCTCAGAAGGACGGTTTTCCCATCAGGAAAGTTTTCGTGGATGAGTTTGACTTGCCTTGGCTTTGAAGGACAGGAAAGAGCTGGCTGGGGAAACAAGACTACAATAGGCCATTCTAGCAGGAGGAAATTCCTGAGCTAAGGCCGAAAGTCAGGAATGAGCACGGTGTTTTGACGGGACAGCTAGAAGCCCTAACTGTTGGGTAGAGAACTTGAATTTGGAAATAATAGGAAACAAGATAGGATAGGTTGGAATAGGCTAGAATATGAAGAACCTTGAAAATCAGGTAGAAAAAATTGTGTTTGACAACCCAACTTTAAGTACAAGTAGACAGATGAACACATATCGTTTGTTCCATCTGGTTCCTAGGCTTTCTTTCACTCAGTCACTTACTCACTCATACATCCAGTAAGTGATGAGCTGGGGGTCAGAGACACGGACATCAGGAAGGCTGGAGAGATCCAAACAATCACTCCCACTTTTCCTTTGCTGTAATCTAAGTGCCAGCCCAGGTCAGACACTGTGCTAAGATTTAGGTCAAAGCCCAGGACAAGCTGCCCTCAGTCATCGGCAAGATCCCCTATAAATGAAGTTCTTCTCTGAATATACATCTTTTGCTCTTCTGCTCTCACTAAAACCTGGCTCTCCCCCAAGGACACTGCTTGTCCTGTAGTGTGTTCCACGGTGGCTGCTTCTCTCCTAACCCTATGGGCTGGAGTGGGAGTAGCTGTCCTGTTTGTGCCTTGTTGCTACTTCCAGCCATTGTCTCTTCCTCCTCCCCAAAACTCCACTGCTGTCTAGAAATGTTTGCCATCAGCACACATCACCCCCCATCCCTTCTTGTAGCTGTCATTTGGAAACCTCTGGGACTACTCCCCACCCCATTCCCTCATGAGATTGGCTTCTGGCTTGCTGTTTCTTTTTCCAGCATTACTGTCATAATTCTTGTCAATTACCTTTATAAATAGTCCAACTAGTAGCCATGCCTCTCAGTCCCCTGGCCTCTTCTTCTTCAAGATCTTGTCTTCCATCTACCTGGGCCATCCCTCCAGAGCCATACTTGAGACCCTATCCATGACCAATTACTGTAGCCCCTTGCTAACCTCAATGTTCTCCCACCATCTGCCCCCCATCCGTCAGCTCACTTTCTCTAGTATCCTGCCTCCAGTGAGTCTTCCCAGCTTCCTGGATTCCCTTTTGGCCTGACTAAGGTTCCATCAGCTCTGGCAGAAGTCCTCTGCCTCTTTGCATGCTCTCTCCTCTACTGTGCTCACCTAGAAAAACCTAGCCCCCAGTTAGATTGAATTCTGCCTCTGCACCTGGGCAGCTGAATGTAGTTAGGGAAAAACACAAAGCATAGTGATGGATTCCACTCGAAATGTATGGCAGCCATTCTCGAGGTTGTCCGTGATGCTGCCTGGCAAGCCCACATTTCTCTCTGCCATCCTTTCTTCTGCCTTCCCAAACAACACACCATACCTGCTCCTCCCTGCTAAAAAGCCCAAACCTCATCTCTCATTACTCTCAAATGATGTTCTTATGTCTTATTCCACTAAGAAAATAGAAATAATTTAAAAAGCACTTCCACACACCCTGATCACTACATCCACCAATCTGTTGGCATATGTACCCAAATATTCCACCTCCTCCACTGTCTGAAAGAATGCCTTGGCCAAGCTCCTAGCTAGGATTAAGTTAGGCTTTGGACAGGTACACAGGGCTCTAGTGACCCTGAAACACTTATTCCAGGAGGTGGGGTAGGAAGGATGGGCAGCTTTATCAGGCAGAGGGAAGAGAGTATGCAAGTACAGAGACACGCTAGGCTTGTTTGGGGAGCGGATGGGGGTCAGTTTGACTGCAGTATGCCTGGGTGGCTTCCAGGCCAGTGGTGGACAAACAGGTCTGTGGTGTCGTGCAGGGTTGAAGTATTCCAGGCAAAATGGGGAAGGCACAAACATTGCAGTCAAGCTGCCTTCATTTTGATTCTCAGCTCTGCCACTTAGAAGCTGGCTACCTTAGCAGAGGTTTTTCATCTTGAAGGAGGGGAGCTATGTTAGTCTTGTTCACTGTGCATCCTTTATTCCCAGTGCCCAGCACAGTGCCTGGAAACACAGCAATAGCGTTAAAGAACGTAGACCGGCGTCCACCATCACACCGCCAGATTGGACTGCTGATGCCACACTTTACTGACTGTGGGACTTGAGGCAAACTATTAACTTGTCTAAGCTTTAGTTTCCTCCTTCATAATACAGGGCTAATAACAGTACTTCCCTTAAAGGGTTGAGGATGAGACGAGACAATGTGTGTAAGGCATTGGCACAGTGGCTGGCACTTGGTAGGTACTCAATAAATGCTAATCGTTGATATTATTATTTCAAGGCTCTATGATAATATCTTTGACTGAATGATCATCAATCTCTTCCCTGTAACGCAGCTTTCCTAAGCCCGACCTCTAAGAGTTTTGAGGCCAAATGCTTTATAAGTAGCCAAGCCAAGTTTGTCATATAGTAGGTTCCTTTTCATCCTGTTTCTCCTATCATGTTTTGCAACTTAGCCAAAGACCAGCAGCAAACACCACCCATGTGTGGGTGGTGGGCTCTTGTCTGGGCTCTTTCATGAGAAGCAAATTCTCCATCTCTCCTTTCAGAGGGTCCCTGCTGCTCTTGCTGTTGTCATCTTCCTCTCCTCTGCTGCCTTGTCTGAGCCTCCCGTGTGTATGAGTGTGTGTGTGTGTGTGTGTGTGTGTGTGGAGGGGTCTTGCCTTCTGCTTCGCTCAGGGCTCTAAGATTACTGTTTTCATTTCCCTGACTGCTCAATGACCGCGATGTGGCCCTCGGGCTGAGGGAGCCGCCAGAGGGTGTGACCAGCAGACCAGCAGGGATCCCATTAAAATACAGAGCAGCCATGCAGGCAAGCCTGTGTGGCTCCTTCCCGCCTGCTCTCACCACCCCGCCCCCAAATATGATCATAACGGCACAGAAATATAAAGTTGCTTTTCATAGTGCACATTGCCTGGGTCCCTAACAATGTTCTGACTGTCAAGAAGGAAAGGAGGACATTGTGAGGAGGGGATCAAGGGAAGGGGTGGCAGAGAAAGACAGAGTGGGGGAGTGGAAAGACCCCCACTCAGCCCATGAAGCAGGACTGGAGATTCCTGCTGATTGGAGGCAAGTTCCTCCCTCTCAGACCTCAGTTTCCTCATTTGTAAAATGAAGGCCTTGTTCTAGATTGTTTTAATGTCCTTTCCAGCCTCTGGATGCTGGAAAATGCTGTTTGACACCAAGCAGATCAGGAGGCTGTGAATGCCTGCTTACTCCACAATCTGCTGCTTGCCTGGGAATAATGTAGCTTTTAGCCAGCCCTGGGCATTGGGATCTGGAGTGAGGACACCAAGCCATGGATTTCAAACCAGAGACATAGATGTCATCTTGGTCTTCCCTAATTGTCATTGAAACACTTAGATTATTCCCCACACAGACCCTCAAAGATGTTAATCTACTTAGCATCTTAGTAGTTAGTTAGTATATACTAGCACATAGTAGTTACTTAATAAATATTTGTTGAATTAATGAATGAACACACAGAGCAGGTTGGGGCTGGGTTATTTTTTATCATCCATTATTTATTCACTATTTATTGAGTGATTATTATGTGCAAGGGCGTGCAGATATATTAGAGAGCAAACCAGGCTAAGACCCTGCCCTTGTGAAGTTTACATTCTAATAGGAAGACATGGAAAATATATAAATTTAAAAAATCACTTTCTGGATGGTAATAAGTGCTAGAAGAAAAATAAAGGAAGGTAAGGCAGCAGGGATAAGGAAGAGGTGGACACAATTTTCTGTATAGTGCTGTTACTGTCTTCCCTCCTCTGCTGCCTTGCCTAAGCCTCCAGTCAGGGAGGAGGGTCTTGCCTTCTGCTCCGCTCCGGGCTCTAAGATTACTGTTTTCATTCCCTGACTGCTCAATGTCCACACATTTCAGATATTCCAGGACTCCTTGGTAAGGCGACGTTTGAGCAGAGACCTAAAAGAAGTGAAAGGGCAGCCAAGGCAATATTTAAGGAAATAGTCTGCCAGGGGGAAATGGTAGGCAGTACAAAGTCCCTGAGGCAGGAACAGCTTGGTGCAAAAACAGCAGGAGGTCTGTGTGGTTGGAGCCAAGTGAGCCAGCTAGAGATCCACAGGTGATGACGTCAGAGGGTGGGTGCTGGGTGCAGATCATGGTGAGGATTTGACTTGAACTCTAATGGAGACTGGCATCCAGAGAGAGGGTTTGGAGCAGAGAAGAGATAGGACATAACAGACACTCATGCACCGCATAACAATAGACCACATAGATGACAGTGGTTTCAAAAGATAATGGAGCTGAAAAATTCCTATTGCCTAATGACATCATAGCCCTCATAAAATTGTAACTCACGAGTTTGTGGTGATGCAGGTGTAAACAAACCTGCTGCACTGCCGGTTGTAGAAAAGCCTAGCACATAAAATTATGTACAGTACATAATACTTGATAATGATAATAAATGACTGTGTTACTGGTTTGTGTATTTACTATGGCATACTTTTGATGGCTATTTTAGAGTGTACTCCTTCTACTTAGAAAAAAAAAGTTAACTGTGAAATAGTCTCCAAAAGGTCCTTCATGAGGTGTTCCAGAAGGTTTTGTTATCATAGGAGGTGACAGCTAGATGCATGTTACTGTCCCTGAAGACCTTTCAGTGGGACAAGACGTGGGGGTGGAAGACAGTGATATTGATGATCCTGATCCTGTGTAGGCCTAGGCTAATGTGTGTATTTGTGTTTTAGTTTTTACCAAAAACATTTTAAAAGTAAAAAAAAAATTAAAAATTAAAAATAGGAAAATCATATAGAATAAAGATATAAAGAAAATATTTTTGTACAACTGTATGTTTTAAGCTGTTAGTATAAAAGAGCAAAAAAATTTTTTAGAATTTTAAAGTTTAAAAGGTAAAAATTTCAGTAAGCTAATTTATTATCAAAGAAAGAAAAATATTTTTCATAAATTTAGTGTAGCCTAATGGTACAGCATTTATAAAGTCTACAGTAGTGTACAGTGATGTCCTAGGCCTTCACGTTCACTCACCACTCACTCTCTGACTCACCCAGAGCAACTTCCAGTCCTGCAAGCTCCATTCATGGTAAGTGCCCTATACAGGTGTACTATTTTTTATCTTTTATACTGTATTTTTACTGTACCTTTTCTATGTTTAGATATGTTTAAATATACAAATATTTACCATTGTGTTACAATTGCCTACAGGATTCAGTACAGTAACATGCTGTACAGGTTTGTAACCTAGGAGCAACATGCCTAGGTGTGGAGAAAGTGTGCCATCTAGGTGTGTAAGTGCATGCTCTGATGCACTTACACAATCACCTAATGTCACATTTTTCAGAACGTATCCCAGTGGTTAAGGGACGCATGACTGTATTTTAAAAGGCAAATTGGTCAAAGTGAGGAAAGAATACCAGCAGGGAGATTAATTAGGAAGCTAATGAAATAATCCAGCAAAAGAATGATACTGCATTAGACCATCATAATGAGGGAGAGGTATTAGTAGTAAGAAAGGATCAGATCCAGGACACATATTCAAGATTAAGCCAGTTCCATTAGCATCTACTCAGTACTACAACCTCCTTAAGAGTTGATAACTTCTTTCTCTAACTAGAACAACAGTTTCTTGAAGGCAACCATGCTGTGTCATATTTCTGTGTAGCTTCCACATCTTTGGCATATTTATCCAACAACATGTCAGTCCCTAATAACCTTTGTTCATTCAAAGAAGTTTCACTAATATTTACTAAGCATCCAGACCCAACTCCTCCCCTCCCACCACCTGGTATCACACGCTCAATTCACACTGAACTTCCTTCAGTTCCTCAAGCCAAGCAGTTTCTGAGTCCACACCCTCGGCCAAGGGAGTTAAGGCGGTAGGTCAAGTGAAACATAGGGTTAAGAAAGTATTTGTTTTCTCTTTTCAATAATGGAAAACAAATGAATACGTTTAAATGTAGATAGGAAGTACCAGTCAAGGAAAGGAGATGCTGAGGAAACCACCAGAGGAGGAATAAGTGAAACAGAAAAGTTGTGAGAGCACCAGCAGGGCTGCATGAGAAAACTTCAAAGAGGGAAGGAAGGGCAAGGACGCAAGCCCGTGTAGAGGTTTCACAACAGAAAATGGACTGACGTCTCTAATGATTGTTTTTTTATGTGCTAAACAGGAGAGGATAGGTGGAGGTGGAGCTCTAAGAAGAGAAGAGAATGTCTGAAGTACCTGCTGGAGAGCAAACAAGAGACCTGAAACACCAAGCAGCATGTAGGTTCTGGGCAGCATGGAGGCATCTGTTGAAGTTCAAGTGCAGTGATTTATAGTGACCTTGATCTCTAGGCTAGAACTGATTTTCCCTGGATGGAATTCAGCACCCAGGCTAGGGGTGTGGATACGAGATGATTGGACTCATCCAGGGTTAGTTTGTGATATGTGTGTGACAGGAGGACAACAGAGCTATGGCATTAACGTGAAGACAGTTGTTGAAGAGCAACTGAATCAATCGAAGAACGATGGAATCGGTGTAAATAGGGGTGGGAGTAAAGACAGGAGCACCAGGTAGTGCAGGACGAAGAAGGTCCACGAATCAGACGTCCCAGTTGAAGAACCAGAAAGCTGACGGTAAGGGAGGGAATCGGGAGGAGAAGAATGTTGTGGTCAGAGAGTGGGAGGTGTGACTTTTACGACTTCCAAGGTGGAGCGTGTCCAGAATATGACCACGTCCAGGGTGTAACCACCAGAGTGGGTGAATGTGGTGTTTCAAAGGAGAAGTCACTAGAGGTGAGAAGATCAAGGAACTGAGAGACCAAGGGGTCAAACAGCTCACACGTGTAAACACAGAAGGCCCCAGAACGGCAGCAGCACTTGGGACGTGGAGGTATGCAGACACAGACGCCATATGCAATGAGTGTGAGGCATGCCCAGGACTTGGGCTGATGGCAGTAATGTGAAAGGGGCAAGGAGGGTAGCAGTGAATCCAGAGGAGCACCAACGGAGCAGAAGTTGTGCTTACAAATGCCTAGTTCAGCCTGTAGGGTAAAGGCGATTGTGCAACCCTGGGCCGTGTGTGGAGCCACAGTCTGGGGGAGGAGTTGATGGAGACATGAGGACCTGAGCCATGGGTCAGGCACAGGCATCCCCTTGAGGAGGCTCAGGCCAGGGGATAAAGCTCTTCCGAGACCTCTACCTCACCAACCGTACTCCTTTACTGGTCTCCAGCCCAAAAGGATCTGGAGGAAAAATTTACGAGTTAACTTTAGGTATAAATCAGCCAGTTTATAATCTGGATTCAACTTTGATAGTTGGACCAACTGGAGAGACATTGTACTTTGTAAATGTTGTGGTTCATGGATGAGATAACCAGAGGCCAGTTTACTGGTAAACATTGCTGTGGTCACTATCATGGGAATGCACACAGGAAAGACGTAGAGACATGCAGGTGTCCTGGAGAAGACAGGCGTACACCAGCTGGCGGGAGTGGGGTTGATCTGGGCCTTGCAGGCCACCAAGGCTGTGGAGAGGTGTAGGGGAAGAGGGAAAATGCCCTGGGCAGAAAGAATACTGTAACTATACATGGCAAGGAGCTACCAGTTAAGAAAAGTACTTCTTAGAGGACTTGACGAAGTTCCCAGATATTCTGCTTGGTTAGAGACTTATAAAAATCCAATAGAAATCTCAAGGTTGAACTGAGAACCTACATAAGGAGTTTGGACTTTATGTTGTAAGGAAGGGGAAGTCATGGGTGGGTTTTGAGCAGGTGTGTGATAGGATCAGTGTTGTGCTTCTGGAAGACTCACCTGGCAGAAATGGGTGAGGTGCAGGAACACAGGGAAAATTGCAGCCAGGAGACCATTTATAAGGCCACCGCGGGCACCTAAGAAAGAAGCAAGGAAGCCTGAATGAGGAAGGGAATAACAGGAAGGGGAGAAGAGAGCAGACACAAAAGATTTTGACAGACGTAGGTATGATAGGACTTGAACGCCAAAATAAATACGAGCCATCCCTGCAAAGCATGCACGCTACCACATCATTGGTCAAGCTCTATTGAGTATTATTCAGAGGTTCTGAGAGTTTAGGTCAACACAAAGACATCTGACTCTGACTAAAACCAAGCCAGCTATTTATGTCTTAGAAGAAAATCAGACACCAAGAAGGGAAATTAACCTTTCCCTCACAGAAGCCATAAACAGCATCCAAATGTGGAAGAGAATGAAACCACCGGCCATGTGTTTGAAAGAAACATGATATCATTGGCTAGCGGAGACAAGACCCAACCGGGAAGCAGTCTCCAGTATTAAAATTCTAGCACATGGAGCTTTTGGAAAATAAAAAATAGACACAGTGGGATAGAAAGACTCTATCTAAACGGACGAAGCAGGGAAAGAAATGATCTATGGAGCCACAGCCGAGAAGGCCGCTGGACTGAGGTGATCAAAACAGAAACAGCCACCAGGAAGAGGTTATTGGCCACCAAAGAGCAATGACTCGAAAGAGATTCAAAATTGCTCCTGAGGATAGAAGTGGGAAAACAAGAATATGATCGGCCAGGGAGTATCATTTTCTCTAAGCGAGGCTGTAAGAGGCCAGGCCCCTCCTGGAGGCCCCTAAATTGCTGCTTCCTGTGCCCCCTGCCTCTGTTCAACTCTGCCAAGGAAGCTCTGTGCTACCTGGGGCAGGTGATGTCAATTCCCTGTGAACTGCAGACTCTTTATCTATATAATGAAGACAGTTGTTTCCATTTTATGGAACTGGAAATGAAGTCAGACAAGAAATATGGGTGCCTAGTGGGCCCACTGAATTTGACTTTGTTAGTTAATTTATTCAAAACAATTTGAATGAGAGTCACTCCCATTTTAAATTTGCCAGCCTTTTATATTTCTGACATTACAACTATCAGATCACCCTTGGAACCAGTCTTTTCATCCGGAAGGACCACTTGTGGGGGCCATATGGGTCACACAAACATACAGCCTGAATCCAGGACTCTTGGTGAGCTGCTGATAGTGGTATAACCATGGCTGCTACAAATTACTCTCCCTCTTAGCAGGGCATAAGTTTCTTGAGGACAAAGACCCCAACTTTGTTTTCTGTACATCTCAAGCGACATCTAGAACAAGGCCAGACACAAAATAGATACTGAGTAAGTATTCATTGAATGAATGAGTGTTTGAGTCTCTGTCCAGTTGTCACAGTAAACTCCACTGAGTTAGGAAACCTGTGTTCCTCCTCAGCAACTAGCATAATGCCTAACATGGAGAGGACACTCAGTGAGCATTCCTTAAATAAATGAGCAGAGCTGATATTAATCAGGACTGAATGTGTTAATACCTGAAAGGATTTTCTTATCTCTTTAGCATGGTTAGAAAAGGCACAATACTATATGGCCCAAATTTGAACGTATATATTTCCATGATTGCAATGCACTTTCTGAGCACATCATATAAGCTGCACATTCACATACAGCCCTTGTCTCCCAGGCACATGAGCCAGTGTTACCTTCATCCACTATCTTTATTTTATCACCACTGGAATTGAAGAAATAGGGAAGTCCCAGAAAACCAAATAGTCAATGAAAAGAATAATTGTTTTTCTTTGTAGCAGGCTCTATGCCAAGTACCATGCAAGTATGCTATCATGTAAAATGTGCAACCATCTTGTGAAATATATAAAATAATTATCCCCATTTTGTACACAAAGAACCTGAGATTCAGAAGAGTTAAGTAATTTGCCTAGAGTCACGCAGTGCAGCCACTGAGCTATATTCAGTAATACCTCTTTACATGGAGCTGGGAACAACACTGTCCAGACTTCATCTGTCAGACAGAGAAAAGCCCCAAGGGATACCTTTCTTCAGCTCCATCATTTTTCTTTAATCCTCTCAGTCTCTGGCCCACCCGATGTGTAGTGGTCCCAGCAATTCTGGATGCATGGAGACCTAGAAACATTTAAGACACAACAGACTGTGGAGGGGCTGGCTTTGAGCCACTTGAGGAGAAGCTACAGGTAGGATCCTGTTTCAACCATCCGTCATGCAAATAAGCCAACCCTGGTCACAAATCACAAACTGCTCACCAGTGTTTCCTTAATGACTTGCTAAATTTCCTCCTCATCTTCCCAGAAAGTCACACTCTGTGTAAGCACCCACCCCTACCCCCAGCCCACACTGATAGCACCAGGACTCCTGACCCAAAACCAAATCTTGGTTCTCAGAGCTTTGTGAGCAGACCTGCATGTCTCCAAAGCAACTGAGCCACCGAGGGTAGTGCAAAGGCCTTTGCCAAACATGGAGTTGGTGGCCAGGACCTCCTGGAAGGAGTCTTGGAGGTGCCACAGTGACTTGAGCCCAGTGCATCTCTTTTAAGAAGAAGCACCTTTGTTCAAGTGAAATCTTAAGCAGGAGTCCCATGGAGAAGGCAAATAAAAGCAGAACTGGTTCATGTTGAAGCAAGAGTGGGGGGCACAGATCTTCCCCACCTTGGCATCCCCCTCAGACCTGACATTGCTCCTTAAGGTATTTTTCCAGAATCCCTGCAGCTCCTCAGAGTGTAGTTGAAATCCTCTGATCTGGTCCACCCCAGCCCATTTACTTTAGGAATAAGAACAAAGGTATAGAGAAGTTAGAGAAATGAACGAGTGCTGTGATCTGACTTTTGTGTTCCCCCAAAATTAATATGTTGAAAACTTCACCCCCAAGATGATTGTATTGGTAGGTGGGGACTTTGGGAGGTAATTAGATCATGATGGCTGAGCCCTCAGGAATGGGATTAGTGCCCTTATAAATAAGGCCCCAGAGAACTGCCTTGCCTCATCTGCCATGTGAAAATGCAGTGAGAATGTGCCATCTATAAACAAGAAAGTGGGCCCTCACCAGACACTGAACCTGCTGTCTTGGACTTGGACTTGATCTTGGACTTCCCGGCCTCTAGACTGCAAGAAATAAATGCCTGCTGTTTATAAGCCACTCAACTAATGATATCTTATTACAGCAGCTCCAATGGACTAAGACACCCAGATCCCACAGCTAGGACACACTGGAACCAGAACTCAGAGATTCTTATACTCAACCCATGCTCAGGCTGCCACACGACTCTGTTTTGGCTTCAAAGGTGGAAAAAAATCTCTCATTTCTGGCTAACTTTGTTTGTCCAGTTTTCAACCACAATGCATAACAGTTGTCTAAATGCATCTTGTTCTAAAAAGTTCTTCACGTGCAGCAAGAGACTGTATCATCATTCAATATTGGCACTAAAGAGGGGGATGAGAAAAGACATGGTAAACTTCAGTATGCATCAGAATGTAATGTACACCCCTTCTCTTTCAAAATAAAATAAGAGGGTTATATGTGAGACTTTCCTTTGCTTGGAAAGCTCTCACTCCTTAATCCTCACCCATCCATGGGTCTCCTGTTTCCTTTCAGACTACGTCCATGTGACCTCCTCTGCGAAGCCATCTGAGGGACATGTCCAAGCTGTAGTATGATTGCATTTCTCTCTGCCTGTTACCTCCTTAAATGTAGAATTAGGGTTCTGTGTATCAATATAGCACCTTAAAGAGCAAGTTTTACACAATAACTGGATGGATTTCTTTAATAACTCTCAAAGTTGCAAATGTGCACCCACTCTGAAGCCACATTTTCTTTTATTCTCATAGCATTCTAGACTCTTATCAGTCTTGAGTTTGTGTCCTAGCTCTGCCACCTCCCAGGTGTGTGGCCTTAGCCAGGTCTCTTAACCTCCCTAAGCCTGTTTTCTCATTCACAAGAAGATTATAATAACCTGCAGGGTCATTGTGAAGACCAGAGATAATGCATAGACACTGTCTGACTCATAGAAAGTATTCAGCAAATAGCACCTAGTATTTTTTTTTCCTTCTAGATGATAAGCCCTTATTCATAATTATCTCACCAGCAACTAGCACAGTTCTCAGTAAATGTTTGTGCCAGTCATGATTGCCTAAGAGTGACTAAATGAATAAACAAATGAACTAACGAACAAATGTACACAGGGTAAGGGACTTTAATATTCATCAAGCACGACCTCCCATCCAATTTAGACTGTATCATTTAGAACACTCCTGGTCTTGGCGTTCGCTGGAGCATGCTCACTGACTCACCACTGCCCGCTGTGAGGAGGGATATATAATTAGAAAGGCCTGACGTTGCACGGATATGTTTCCATATTTCACCAGCCACCCATCTTCCCTTATTCTGACCTCCCACACTGTGGAGCACATGGTAGGTGCTCACTCCTTTTAACAAAGATTTCTTGAGGGCCTTGTTTACTGGATTAGGAGAACTCTGGACTCAGGCTGAATATATAGAGGCATCCCTGTTTTATGGCTTACATTGTAGCCAGAGGCAGACATTAAACAATGAAGTTGTTTATTTAATGACAATTATAACAAGCACATTGAAGAAGAAGTACAGAGTACCCTAGAGGAAGAGTAAACAGGGATCCTTACCACCCAGTAAAGTGGATCAAGGAAGGATTCAACTGAAAAATTGCTGGGAGGAGAGGGGCGAAGGTACTTTTTAATATACTGGGAAAGTCACTTCTTAATCCTTCCTGAAAAACCTCATTCATGTTAAGGCTCTTTGTCACCAATCAATGATTATTCATAGATTCATGAAATATAAACAAGTCTAGGCTCAAATCCTGAGCCTGTTATTTACACCTTTGGCAAGTGTCTCCATTCCCCTAAGGTCCTATTCCCCACCTGTAACATGAGAAAGGTAAAAGTAGCTACTGTAGGGGATTGCTATGAAAATTAACTGTGAGGGTACTTCTATAATGCTTAGCACAGTGCCATCGTATGGAGAGTGTTAAAAAATGGTGCCCATTATTTTGATCATGATGAATATCCAACTGCTCCATATTCAGGCAAGGAAGTAGAAGTTCAGAAGAGTCAAGGCCACTCAGCTAATTGAAGGCAGAGGTGGTACTTGGCCATAGGGCTCCCTGAGACAATTCTCTTGACAGAAAATGAGGCTTTATGTATTTTTTTAAATCTCGTAATCAGAAATAAAAAAGTGTACATAAACTAACACTATCATTTTCCTTAGTGTCCAGCCGTGATCATATGGAAATTTCAGAGGGTGAGCTCAAGGTTGAGAAGAAAAAAAGCACTTCATTTTTTTTTAATAATTAACTTATACATCTTTATTGGGCAAGAGTGTGGGCCCAGGATCATCCTAGAACTCGAATGGGATATAAGGAAATAAGACAGCCTTCTTTTCTCAGGGGTTTTACCATCTAGTTGAATTTCCCCCACAAAAGGCCAGCAGCATGGATTCTTTTAGGATGGAAGAATTAAGACATAAAGGGGATGTTTTCAAACATTCTCCGGAGACCATGGCTCAAATATTTCTGGTCACTGCTTTATAGGAAAACCTCTACTTTGGACCAACTACACACCTTAGAACTCATCCATATTACTAATACCAACAAAATAATTTCCACTTTGATGTTAGAAGCATTGGTAGCATTTACCCTGCAGTTTTCAGGACATTGACCATCACAGGAAAGTGATTTCTCTCAACTTAATAACCTAGTAATAGAAACTAATTATAGGTAGGTCAAGAAACAGGCATTCTGAGCCAAATAAACATGTTAGCCAGACTTCCTGAAACTATCCACACTAAAATCTATTCATTGGGCTTTCAATAAACAGTTCTTGAATCCCTACTAATAATAGCCGACCTTAGGGATTACCATGGCCAGGCCCTTATGTAAACCTCAAAACATCCCTATGAGGCTGGAACTATTATTATCCCCATTTGACAGATGAGAAGATAGAGTCACAGAGAGAGCAAATAATTTCCCCAAGTCCACACAGCTAGGAAGTGGTGGTATCAAGCTTCACCCACGCAGTCTGGTGCCAGAGTCCCTGCTCCTAACAATTATGTTGTATTGCTTCTGAGAAGTGAGTATTCGCTGGATGTTGCCAGAAATGCAAACATGGTAGTCAATGGTCTCTGACCTTGAGGCAGTCACAGCACCATGATGGAACCAGACACACCAACTATGCCAGTAAGGGGGGGCCATATGAGCAAATATTGAGCGCTCACATGTGCAAGGCAGAGACCAGGTACTCTCCTCACAACACCTCCATTATCCCCACCGTGATGCAACGAGGGATTATTGTTTGCCTGCTATACAGGTGAGACAGGCAGGAATTTAGAGACGAAGAATAACCAGACCTGCGTCAATCAGTCTGTGATGACTGGAGCCAAGACTCATGGTCAACCCTGTCCCTCTTGGAATCAAACATGCTTCCTATCTCACCCGATGCTTGCTATGTTACAGGATGGCCAAGGGTACCTCCAAGGTGGTCTTGGATGCATATGGGACATTGGCTTGCTCTATCCGGGGAGGACCAGGAAGCCTTCAGAGAGAAACCAGCATGAGAACAGGATTGGGAAAGGGCATTAGGATAGGGAGAAATTGGAATGTATATGGCATGTTCATAAAAGCACAGAGATCAGAAAATGTTTGCACTCTCAGGAACAAACTCTGGCTCAGGATAACTTGAATGTAGGTTACAGAGTGGTGGGGAGGGACAGAAGGGAAGGCTAGGAATGTTTGGGGGACCAAATATCGAGGGGGCTTGCAGGACATCCCATTTGGAGTTCATACTAGAGGCCTATGAGAGCTGACTCATTGCTGCCCACTGTGTTCAAAGCCTCTAGACAGGAGATATCCATGACTATTCTAATTGTTTTGCTCTCTTTTGTTTAGTTAACTAATTCTATACAGAAAATACTTTGTAGAGTATTTGAAGAGGGCTTTTGTCAAGCATAATCTTCCACTGAGCTCCTCAAGGACAGGGACTATGTCACATTCACTTTTATAATCCCAAAGCCTAGCATTCTGCCTGCACAAGACACATGCCTGGCAAAAGATTGCTAAATAAGTGGACAGATAGATGGATATATGTATGTATGGACAAATGACTGAATAGATTAGTGAGCAAATAAGCAAAGTAATAAATTTATGGTGGAGTGGCATTACATGTAGACAGAGTCACTGACTAGTTATATATCCAATGTCAGCACTAAACATGCACCTTTCTCCACTGTCCCCAATGACTGGAATTTCTGTCACATGAAATAATGTAATTTACTTTATAGTAAACAAGATTTAAAATCCAAATACCTTGAAGAATTCTTTAATGAATTTTGGATTGATTGTTGAAAATAGGAACAAGGAGATTTGAATTCACACTAAGATGCAAATGATTGATCCTGGATCAATTCCTGACAAGGTGTTTGGATAGGAAGGGAAGCAGAAAATGAAGTCTGAGTTTGTCAACTCCTTCCATTCCATCAGAAAGGAGCTTCAGAAGATCCTCCCTTCTACCAAACCTTGCCTTACCATTTAAATACTCACCTTCGCTTGAGGATATTTACTTTGAAATATGGATGCTGGCAAAGACCTCTAGAATTTCGCCCTCCTCAACTACCCGGCCTCTCTGTAACATTAACACCTCCGTACTAATCAGGCTAGGCCTTGCATTTCCCCACAAGCCATGCAGCTTCCTGCCTCACTGCCCCGTCTGTGCCACCCACCCATCCTTCCTCCAACACTCTCTGCATCCACCTCCCTGTCCTCCAAAATCCTGCCAAATCCTTCCTCGCCTTCTCGGCTGGCAATCTGTCCCTTCTAAAATTCCCACTGTGGTAGGGAGCAACACCAAAGCCCATTTTCTTCCACTCATCCTGAACTATTTGTCATGGTTTGGACTCCTTGGTCTAGATTATAGATGTAATAAATTTTGCTAATAATAATAATATCTACATGCATTAAACATGCCCTTTATGCTCAGCCCCTAGATTTTGCATACATATCTCATCCTAAGAGGTAAAAATCTAAATGATGAAAATATTCTGCTTTATCGTTAGACATTATACTTAAAACCACAGCTCAATTCATACAAAACCTCCATAAATGCTTTTTATAATGGCCGTATATATTCATATGTATCAGATTTTATCTGACCCTTTGTTATTACATGTGGAGTTTGCAGCAATGAACACACAACTCCAAATCACAGCAACTGATCAGCAAAGGGCATGCTCATTCTGCTTTCTTGTAAGTAATGAAGCCAAACACTATTTTCTAATCTATCTGCTGTGAGTTTTTACAATTATGAAAAGCAGAACCAGGAGAAAACTATAGATTTCACCCCTTATTTTTGATTATTTCCTTGTAATACATTCCCAGAAGGAGGATTATTGTGTCAAAGCGTGTGAATGTTTTATGACTTATACACAGTACCAACACCAATATAGGCTGCTGTCAGCAATGCACACACAACTCCAAGTCACAGCAACTAATCAGCAAAGGGCACGCTCATTCCGCTTTCTTGTAAGTAATGAAGCCAAACACTATTTTCTAATCTATCTGCTGTGAGTTCTCTCATCTTGTCTTTTATACATGTATCTCTTGGTATTCTGATTGCATGTTGATTTGTTAGTAGTAGTCCCTCAGAGCATAGTTATAAATCCTGTGCTGGACATACTGTCTGTGCTAGACCTAAATTCACTCAACTAATTATACTTATTGTGGCAGCAAATGCTTGATGATCACTAATGATGTGTCACTGTACTGGCACTAGAAACACCCAAATGAAAAAGACACAGCTTCAAGAAACTCAGAGACTAGGAAAAATGTCTGTTGGTTGGCCCTGTAGGATAGACTCTACATTCCAACTATTAATACAAGATTCTTCCACTCAAGGTGGGGAGATGGAACATGAAATGGGCCATAGTATGATTTGGACGTAGTGGGGGCAGCTAGGTAGTGCTCCAGGGTTTCAGAAGAGACAGAGAAGGGAGAGGTCTGGGGTATCTTCATGGAAGGTACAAGGTTTGAGCTGAGCCTGAAGGACAGTGGGGTTTTGGTGGAAGCAGAGAGGTGGGACTCCTGGCTGAGAAGCCTTGTGCATCAAAGCCCACAGCTGACATCGCAGCTGCAAAAGCAAGCTCGGGGAACAGAGGGGCTGCTGGTGCATCTGGGAAACATTTTCTGCATGAAGACCCATGAGACATTTGTTTGTTCACTGAGCGGTCTGCCCTCTATCATGGGGGTCCATGAGAACAAGACCACTCAGATGAAACTGGACATCTCTTTTCCAGAAGTTTCTCCTTGTGAAGGGCAGCTAAGTTGATCGTATCTTTAACCAACCAGTGAGGGGCCTGTTATATTCTGATCCTTAATGTTCTTAATGCAACAAACAATCTTTTTCCCCACTGCCTGGCTGCTTGGATTCAGGAACTAAACAGGATTCTTTTCCTGAGTCAGGGAAAGGTGTTAACAAAGATACAAGGGTAAACTGCCACACCCTCAAAGTCCTTTGGGAAGGGGGGTAAGTCATGGAGCTTCTTCCCTTACTTCCCAGTTTAATAAGCCAATTACCTATGGTCTGAAGCCAGAAGAGGCCTCAATTCAATTGGATTGATTGGATCAATTCAGTTGAACAACCTCGACTCACGTTTCTCAGTAGATTCAAGTTCCCAAATGACTACTTGGGTATTTCTTAAATCTAGCCTGAGAGTCTGCATTGAGCACCAGGGGGGAATCTGTCTTCATTGCCCTGCATCCCTAATGCTGATCTGAAGAATCCCTAAACCCAGGAGATGGCCCAGTGTCCACAGTAACAGGCACCCACAGATCATCCAACAGTGATATTGGGGAATTCTCTGGAATCAAGGGGAAGACTGTTCTCAAACTACCAAAACAAGGTTCCATCAAGGCTAACACAGACTCTTAAGATCACAGATGTCCAGTCCTCAACAGAACTCAAACACTGGCCTAACGGACTCAGAGGGTCCAGACCTGGAATATCTGTCAACCATCACCCAGTCACCAGCCTTAGGGTCAAGTGTTAAATGGGCAGGCGAAACAACTAGGGCACCTTGTTAGCATACAGAGCCCAACCCTAGGCCTAGGGATACAGTGATAGATCTGGTGGTAGAGCTCAGGAGTCTCCCATCCCCTCTGTACCATCTACACTGGCCTCACTTACTGTTCTTCAAACTCACCTCCAACCTTAAGGCCTTTGCACTAGCTGTTCCCCCCACCTGGAATGCTCTCTCCCTAGACCTCCACATGGCTCCCTCCTTCCTTTCATTCAGTTCTCTGCTCCAATGCCATCTCCTAAGAGAGGCCTTCTCCAGCCACATTGTGTAAAGCAGTAGTACCTCACTCCCCCCACCCAAATATACTCAAAGTTTCTTCCCAGCATTTACAACCACCTGAAATACTAATTATGGTTAAGGTCCATGACACCAGGGATGTGTCTTCTGTTTGCTGCGATGGGCCAAGCACCTAGAACAGACCCTGGCATGTAGTAAGCTTCCCACAATTATTTACTAAGTAAATTGATAAATTTTTCACAAGAGCCCCAAGGAGTCCCATGGAGCTAGTCTTTGAACCATACCTTAAGAGCCCCTGGCCTTGGATCCTCAAGATACATTTTACCCCTTGGAGTCTCAGTTCTACTTCCTCACGGCTCCTTTCTTGCTGCAGTCCCTCGTATTTCTCCACTGCATCCTGCCTGGAGCACAGGGGAGAATTTGGCTACATTACATGTCTCAGGAGAAGACTGGACATCAGAGAGTTCGGTGGCTTGCCCAATGTGGCCCAGGCGCTCCGTGGCAGAACTGGGATAAAAGGTCCAGGTTTTCCCACTCCCATATCTTTGCTCCTCCCCAAACACCACCCTTTCTCCCTTAGCTGAAAAATGGGTCAAATTTGAAAAGGAAAGTATATGTACAGCTTGTGGGGAAAGGAACTTTTTTAAAGGAGGCAGACAGAATTAAGAAGCAAGTCCACAAATTGTCCTAGGAAGAAATGCAAGGCCTTGCCATCACAATCAATTGTAGGATGGATCCCCTCGTCGTGGAGAGATTCAGGTGGCTCCAATCTTTGCAGCTCCTGGAGAGTCTGTCCAAGACCTTGCCAATCCCAGGGCGCCACAGGCAAACCACAGCGACTCCAGCCAGCCCGACCAACCACATCCGACCCTGCCATGGGCCCGAACACGTGTGGCAGCACTGAAAGAAAGAATGCCAGGGGGACAGGGGAAGGACAAAGAAAGGCCTCATAGCTAGAGGGAGGCCAGTTAGGAAATTAGCCAAAAGCGTGATGGACACAAGAAAACATAATAGACATGAAAAGCTGGCAGGAAAAAAAAGGGCAAAGAAAAGCAAGTTGGTGAAAAATAAACGTGATCCAAAAACACAACAAAACATTTTTTAAAAGTTTATTTTACCTGGAACTAATGACAGGAAAACCCCATAAACGTGAAGCAAAATGTTTAATGCCCCATTGAATGCCAACATTATGCCATCCATCTGTCCTTGCAGGTGTATTATTTCTAGTCCCCAAGGATGAAAAGAAAAGTTGCTTTCCACATCTTTTATAGTACTTAAAAATACATATTTCCAAAGTTTTATTGCCAAAGGTCCAGCTTTCTTCCAGAACCCACAATAACTAATCATGTTACTGCCACCGAGTCTAGGAATTGGAATTAATAGTTGGTGGGAGGGTTTGCTTCCATCCTATGAGTGATCTTTGCTTTAACGACCCTTAGAGTTAGTGATTTCTCCTAAATATTTATTTCTCCCTGAGGGAAAGACTTCTCTAAGAACTTTCTCTCTGCCCTAAATGTCCACAATTCTTGATCTGTTTTTCTTCTATTTGTCCACTTAGAGCTTTTGCTGGAATCAATTTTATTAATTTCCTTCTGAAAATTAGCAAGTCAGAGTAAATCACAGGGAGATTTTTCCTCTCTGCCGTGGGACTCCCTTCAGTGTCTCGGTTTTTCTCTCAATGCTAGGTCACCAAGGCCTGGATTTACTCTAATTTCTCTCCAGAACTTCTCTTCAAATTTAAAGAAAAAAAAAAAGGAATTAAAAAAGGGAGAAAGGAAGGAAGGAAAGGAGGAATGGAAAAATTTTAATTCAACTTAAAAATTATTGCAATTTAAACATGGCAGTCAACATCTGTATGTTCATCATTTTTCTAAAAGGTGCCTCTTCAAGATTCAGAACATGTCTCTCACAATAGAAGACATTATCCAACGTTGTATCAGGATCTCTCTGTTCCACCATGAAATTAACTATTATATAAAAACTTCCAAGGTTGTCAGCCTTCTTGGAAGATTCCTATTTAACCTATTGGATTAATTAAATCACAGTCAAAATCATGTTTCAAAGCTGACAACACTCACTGGATCTGTGGTTCCAGGAACTTGGGCAGACCGTTTAAACTTTCTGCATCTACAATTTCCTCCCCTGCAAAATGAAAGCGCTAGACCAGATTATCTCCAAGATCCTTCTAACTTTAATATTCTGTGTGTATACTGTTTCTCAATTCAATGATTTTCATTTTACTTTATGAGAACACAATATTCACCAATTATCCAGGGACTATACCTTGCAATTTAAAAAGTAATTTAAAAAAAATAAAATAAAATAATAAAGGCTTTACTAGCTGTAGAGTCTATTTCCAGAACCCTGAACCTGGAGATTCACTTTGAGGCATTCTGTGGCCTTGCGTGTTCCCATTGGCTGTTCTGGTGGCAGCCGGCTTGTTAACTGGCTTTTATCGTTTGTTTTCACAACAACCTTGAGACTCCTTAGAGCAAATTGCAATGGCAAAGCATGTTACCCAATTGGCAGTTAGGAAGTCCAGATCTCAGGCCCCAGAGGAATGGCCAACTCCTTAATTCCAGCCTGATGATGGGAGAGAAGTCACCAGAAGGTCAAGTGACTTATGCAATTCAACGGAGCGAGCCAGCGTCCACGACAGGATCCTGAGTCCTTGCCTCTTCGGACGGCGTTCAATTCTCCCAGCCGCACTTCTTCCCTGAATGCTTTTTAATCTGGCATGATCCACAAATAAAGGAAATTGTGGTTTTCACATCATGATTGAGGCTATTTTTCCACTGTGAATAATAAAAGCAGAGTAGCCCATTTGTAGCTTCGAAAGGTTCCCATTCCAGCCCGCATTGTTTATTCCTCGGGCTTTCAACAGTTTTTATTTCAAGATGTCAGTTTTTAACGCGTTTGCATAATTCTGCATTTTATTTCAGGATTCTCTGTCATAACCATTTATTTCCCCCCACCGGCTAAGTTGTTGAAAAAGAAAACTGTGTTTCCAGGCCAGTCCAATCCTACAATTTAAAAGCTGGCAGGACCCGTCTTCCTTTCCCCCCTGGGAGGATTAATTTGCTTCTTTTTTATTCTCAAAGTTTTATGACTCCAAATAAAGGATATAATGGTGCCATTGAGAGTTGGGAAAATGTGGAAGATAAATAGTCTATGTGGGAACTGCTTAAAATGAGAATCGAAGTTTGAGGGAGGAGGTGGGAGAAGTGGAGACCTTTTTTATCATGTGAGCATGGCCTGCTGATAGCAAGGATAATCATAATAATGATAAAGGAAGTGTCCTCCTGGTGAGTCTCTCCTTTACAAACCGAAGTGAGGCCGAATGGCTCCATTTGTGTCATAAACGTAAAGAAGCTGAAATCGTACTCCCAAGAATGTAATATGTTTAATTTTGAAGTTGGGGGAGCAGTCGTTAAAATGTACATTATTTCTGGGACGTACAGCGCAGAGTCTGGGCTTTTAATCTTGACTTCATTGCCTGAACAGTGACACAATCAAGAAACACGCTAAAATCATCTGCAGGAAACTAACTGACCAAGGGAAGTAATTTGAATAAATTCTTTTGATCGAGTTAACCCTAATTAGCTCCTGACTTGGTAGGAGCCACCAGTGTGAAGATCCATTAATACCACCACTTCAAGAGCCCAATTCATCACCAAAGGACTTTCCTTAAAGGCCCTTTGAAATTTTACAAAATAAGTTGGGCAAATGTTACCAACCTCCAGGAGCTTATTATTAAGGTCAATGCAGTAGACATTTATGGACTAGGCACCACGTGCAAAGCACCGTGGAGAAACAGTGCTAATCGGGTCATGGTTCACAGCCTCCCAGACCCCAGGCAGTGCAATAGGAAGCCCATGTCCCCTAACTGATCTATAGTCAGGTTGAATTCAGAACCCCAGGAGTGATTCGTTCTGCCTGCAAATGTTTTACAGCTCAGGCTACATTTGAATTGGGCCCTAGAAAGATCAGAGACACAGTATTGATTTAATGCACACCTGATCACACCATATCATTGCTTAAACCCTCTAATGCTTCTTGTTGTACCTTGAATAAAATCCAATCCCTTAACCATGGCTTTCAGAGCCCTGCACACCCTTGGCTCTGCCTAGTTCTTTGACCTTATCTCCTGCACGCCCCCTTGGTTCACACCATGTCTGACTCCCAGGCCTCTAGTGTTTCTTGCCAATCTAAACCCCTTCCTGCCTACAGCACTCGCTGCCTTTCCAAATGGAGCATCTGCTCCCAGGCCACACAGCCTCCTCTTACCATTCGTATCTCTGCTCAGTGTCACCTCCTCAGTGAGGCCTTCCCTGACCACCCAACTTAAATCAGGCCTCTTCTCTACCACTGCTCTCCCTCATATCACCCTGGCTCATTTTCTTCAAAGCATTTGTCACGCTCAAAAATCAGCATCTTCACTGACGACTTACATGTTCTCTGTCTTTCTTCCCGCCCTACCCCAGATTGTCAACTCCACAAGAGCAAGGCATTTTCTGGGTTGTTCTCTGCAGTATCTCCGGTACTGGGGCAGTGCCAGGCACTCAGTTAATATCAGGTGAATGAAGGAATGAGCAAAAAGCAAAGGAAAGATAGCAGGGTGGGCACAGAGACAATGAACAGGGCACCAGGGTGAGGCGTGAGTGGGGAAAGCATTTGGAATCTTGGAGGGAACCGACAGAAATATGACTTCCAAGGAAGGCTGTGACCTTGAAAACCAAAATTCACTCTCCAAAATTTCAAAGACTTGGCTACTAAACCTCAAAGTTCAAGATGGTAAAGAACTTGGGGTCTCTGCCTCACCTCTATACCTTTCAAAGTCCACACTGTTGATAAAGCTTGTGCATTTCATCATATTTTTTCCTTACACATCCAATAAATATTTGCCGAAATGTGGCTTCCTCCAGCCCCCCAGTCTCTAGTGCCAGGTCTTACAATAGTCTCACAATAAAAAGAGACCTGCCATCTAAAGTGAAAGTCCTGGAAAAACCACTTGTTCCCAAGCATGAGCTAGAGGGGCTATAACTTTAAAATGTGTGGTTTCTGTCCTCTGTGCTGTGGTGGACAAGTCCATCTTTAAGTGTATCCAAAAATGTCAGCTGTCACGTTTGAAGGCAGACAGCTAGTTCTGGCTGGCCCTCCAAAGGTGGGGGTGTTATCAGAAGGCCATCACAGAGCACTTAATGGACCTCCACTCCTAAATAAACACACTAGGGGGATGTGGGGTGCAGCCTCCGTCATGGTTGTTTGTGTGTTCCTGTCAGGCCAGTCAATTCCATTGGTCTGCGATGTTACATTTACTTCCTGGAATATGAGATTGCACAGATCTGCCTTTGTGGGCACTGGTGGCTAAAATGGGAACAGTTTAATGAATCTCAAGTCAGACCCTGTATATAAAGTCCACATCACAGGGAGAAGGCCAGGCCTCTGCTCAGCACAGGGAGATTTATCTTCCCTGGGTGAGACCATGACCCTGTGCTCCCTCACCCTTCTTTCCCACCAATAACAATGTTATCTCGTTCCGCAAAGGGCCCACGAGGTCTTATTGGAGGCCCTTTAAAACCTGGAGCCAAGGGTCTGAATGATGTTTTAATTGCACTGGTTGCAATGAGGAGCCATGTTAACTCTTTCAGGGGAAAGTGAACAATTTCCTAGAGATAAGCTAAGTTAGGAAGAATGCATTATCATTGTCCTCAACACCCGAGTCCAGATGCCAAGCCGGCCCAAAAACACTGGATCTGTGTCACCATAGTCCCTCAGCCAGGCTGTCCCAGAGGAACACAAAGGATGAGTCTACATTTGGGGCACCTCTGCCACCCACTTGCCTGCCGGCCACCCTCTGCTGCCTGCCACTCCCCCATTAGAGACCTTTTCTCAGGCTTAAGTCTTTGTAGTTATCTAACTGTCATTGCCTCTCAATGTGAATGAATCTAGGTTTTAGGTATCAGGAAGGGGTAACCCAGATTCTGCTAACATCTTTCCAATCCCATGGAATGTTCCTGAAATATGTCTCTCATTTCCCTTCCCTATGTCTCTTGACAAGTCCTAATCTCATCTCCCCTGAATGCTGTAACAACTTTTTTATTTTATTATTGTATATATTTAGGTGCACAACATGATGTTTTGATATACATATATGTAGTGAAATGATTACTACAGTCAAACAAATTTACACATCTATCACAGCTTGTCACAAATTTGTTGCACACACCCTACACCTTCCAATCTCTTCCACTCTGTCCAGCAGGAAGGAAGGCCCCCCACCCATGTCTAGCTTGCTAATCATATTGACCCCAGAGATTCCTCACTTGGGAAATGGAAACTCCCTGTTTAGGGGAGGCTTTAAAAAGGGTCTCCCCCCAAGGGAGTGTAAGAGTGGCCCACTTCTGGTAGAAATCTCGAGGGTTGAGGTAGACAGTTTCAGGCCGTGGAGAGAAGGGGTCTTTTATGACCTTTGATGAGTTTTGTTTGGGGTTTCTTTTCCTTTTGCCCTTTCTCTCCATAAAAGCCATGCTAATCCCAATGTAAAAGGTGATGCTGGCCAAGTGTAAGAAAATCAAGATGCTTGTTCCTGCTTTTTCTTGAAACACAGCCTCCAAGCCTCTCTCTCTTTATCCCCATTTTTAAGAGAGTGGTATTTTTCTATTTACAGCAAAAACGAGAGTATAGCATATAATAAAAGGCATCTGTCAGGGAGGAAAAAGGGAATGGCAGGGGCTTGGGTGCACCGGAGGGCACTTTTCCCTACTTAGCAGATACCATTCAGTTCTGGCCAATTCAAGCCAAATAAAAAAGAAGAATTAAAGAAGCTCCAGAACCCATTTTTATGTGAAATCTTTTGATTTCTAAATGTTAGTTTAAATCTAAAAACAAACAAAAAACAATGTGGGTCAGTGTACAATTGCTGCCTTAGAGAGAGAATAAGATCAGGGTATGGATTGAAGGTAACATTTCCTGAGATTTATATTATGGCATTACAGATTTCACAGGTGTTTTAGATTCCATGGTCCAATAAGTTTAGAAAATTGATCAAAATTAGGTGAAATAAATTTCTCTTCTCAATCTTTAATCTATACTAATATTCGTTATGACTGTATGAGCAGGAAATCTAGGAGGCAAGGTTTCCTAAATGTCTATGACCATGTAGATCCTACTTCCAGGACCATCTCAAGGGATGGCTGAGCTGCAGAGCAAGCCTGGGGGATGCTGCCTTAAGGAAAAGGGATCTCACACACTGCCCAGGCTGCTCAAGTTGCTGGCCTGAGGCCAGGGGCACAAAAGAAGCCTTTGTGGTCCACATAAGGCCTGGTCCAGCTCCCCAGGAGGCTACACTGAGGTGTGGGGAGGGGGACACAAAGCCCTTTCTAATAATAAAGTGCTCAGTTGCTAGGCCTTGTCTATCTGTCTCCTTTGGGGGTCCCAGAGAGTGACCCCAGTAGGTGTTTCCTTCTTATCACAACAAACATTAGGTGTAGAGGAAAACAGAGATGCACAGATGCACTCCACTTCTTGCAAAACTTCAAGTTTTGCAGGAAGGCAGAATGCAGACAGAAAAATGCAGGAAGTTAAGACCATTGCTTTAACTAAGGTGTGTGCACAGTGCCATGGGAATGAAGAAGGAACACCCAGATTTCAGAATCAAGAAAGGCTTCAAGGGCTTGCCAGGTAGTCAAGGGTGAAAGGGTGTTCCAGGCAGAGAAATGCCATACACCAGTGGTTCTCAACCAAGGGCAGTCTTGCTTCCCTGGGGGATATATATTTGGCAATGTCTGCATACATTTTTATGGTCACAACACAGGGGAATAGACTTGCTACTGGCATCTAGTGGGTAGCAGCCAAGGAAGCTGCTAAACGTCCTACAATGCACAGAGCAACCCCAACAACAAAAATCTATCCATCCCAAATGTCAACAGTGCCAAGGCTGAGAAGTCCTGCCATAGGAAAGTCACAGAGGTTAACCTCGGGGTCTGCAAGTGTCTGATGTTTCTTATTAAGGCTAGAAAGGCCCATTTCCCTCTCCCACTGTTCCCAGAGTATAAACTCCTCAAAGTCACCAACTTGCCTTATTGGTGTTTATGTTCTCAGTGCCTAGACTGTGGTAAATGCAAAGTGAATGACTAAAACAGGTTTCTCAAGGAGCAACGGTGATAAGAATGATGCAGAGAACACCAGTGGCTGCCAGAGCAAATTACCACAATTTGGTGGCTGAAAACAACAGAAACTCCTTCCTTCATAATTCTGAAAGCCAGAAATCTGAAATGGAGGTGTTGGCAGGGTTGGTTCCCTCTGGAGATCCTGAGGCAGAATCCTTCTTTGTCTATTCCTGCTTCTGGTGGCATCAGGTGTTCCTTGTCTTGTGGAAGCACAACTCTAATCTATGTCTCCATCTTCCCAGGGGTCTTCATTTGGACATCTCCTCTGCATCTATGTCTTCTCCTCTTCTCTCTCTTATAAGGACATGTGTCACCAGATTTAGAGTCTACTGAGTTAATCCAGAATGATCTAATCTCGAGATCCTTAACTTAATTACATCTGCAAAGACTTCTTTTCCAAATAAGGTCATATTCACAGGTACTGGAGGCCAGGATATGAACACAGCTTTTGGGGGGCCACCATTCAAAGTACTGCAACAGGTGTGTCAGGATGATAGAGAAAGGGAAATGTACATAGGAAAGGAAAAGTGACTCCTTCACCTGGGTCATAATTTCTCCAAGAGTTGGCCTTAGTGGTTCCATTTATAAGTCTCACTTCAATAAATCAGCAAGGCAAATGTTGGGGGCATTTCATTCTGAAATACAAATTACTTGTGCACAAAATATACGTATACACAATATTTACAAGGCAAAGAGTCAGTCAAGGAAATAACAATCAGAGGAGTCAACAAAAACCTCACTTAATTCACATGGTATACCTAGATTTGAAGTCTCTGAAGTCTGCTAAGAGCAAAGATTTCACCCATGCTGTTGGTGGAAGCCTCATTTTCTTGGGAGTAGAGAGTAAATCTCGAGAAACTGTAAGAAGCTCTGGAGGCCACAAAGTAACTCAGTTTGAGCCTCAGTCCTCAAAATAAGGAATACTGGGCCTCTGTCTTAAAATTGGCCCTGTCACCTTAAATTACCGCCACTTCTTGTCTTGATACAACCTTGAAAGGCTGCTGTTCAGACGTGGTCGCATCAAAGCTGCATCGGTGCGAGAGGAGGCATATTTTAAAATGACAGATCTAAGAAGCAAGCCCTGGGTACTCTAAATGAATATATTATTTCAAAGGTGGAAATGATTCTTGGAATACACTGTAATCCAATGTTTCTCAATAAATTTCATGTAATAAATTCTTCCCAGGCCTAAAAATCTGGTCTCCAGGTAAGCATGTGCATCCTGGAACCATACTGGAGAAAGAACTAAAATACACACCACAGAAGGAAGGGGACCAAAGGTGCCTTTGAAAGTGACTCCAAGATCACATCACCAAAGCAAGCATGATTTTAAAGGAGAGGAGATGAATGGCCAGTTTAATAAGCAGCTTCCTCAGACCACTAGTCGGTAAGGATGAGACTCTTCAATTTTATGTGAATATTCCAGTTGCTTGTCCTCAGAAAGATTAGAGGCTGGGTGAGAAGGTTTTCCACTCTGAACAGCTTTCAATGTAATAATACTTAATACTCCCTTTTGAAACAGTTTCCTCCTTTTCTGAATATTTTTCATGGGACTGTAACCCATTTGTACGTAAAATTGGTTGAAAGTGACATGTTGAAAAGTCCAGCAAACACTACAGCGCACTCTTATTTTCAAGGAATATAAAATTGGGCTCTGTCTGACACCTTGAGTGCGCTTGTGAAAACAGAATGTCACATCTCAAAGGGTTATTCTTGATAGTTTTTTTAAAAAATAAAATAAAATAAACAGACCTCTCCAGGCAAACAGCCCCTTTGTATTCCAGTTTCCATGGAAACACTGGCAATTGTACTTTTTGTGGCATGGTCTTTTTCACTTGGTAAAATCTCTAGTTTAGACAGCTCACTTGGGGACTCTCAGAATTCAGGAAGTAATCTTTATCAAGCCAGTATATGATATTTTGATAGGCCCTAAAGATAGTGCCCATACTGCAGGCCTAGGAGAAGGAAAGAAGGTGTATAATTACTGTACAGGTTGGAGGAAGTGGACCTCATTTTGTCCTGAACAACACTGTTATGATTATCTATTTTATCCAATGTCCCTACTTTGAAAATTCCTGGATAAAGTATATGTTATTTGTTATCTTCCTTACAAAAGAATTCTCAGTAATATATGTAGATACTCTCCTCTCTGCCAGGAGGAGTTTAATCCGCCCCTCCCTTGAGTATGGGCTGGACCTAGTGACTCACTTCCAAAGAATAGAGTATGGAGAGGGATAAATCATAACTTTATAGTGGAGAAACCCAGCAGACATCTCCTTAACCAAGTGATGAAGGTTATTATCATCAGTGATAAGTCATTTCGACCTCATGTACTCCCTGATATATGATTAGAAGCGCACTCCACCTCTGTAGAATTCTTCCTCCAAACATAAAATCCTAATCTAATCACGGGGGAGAAATTAGACAAACCCCAACTGAGGGACATCCTACAAAGCACTTGGCCAATAATCTTCAAAGCTGTCAAGATCATAAAAAGCAAGAGAAGTAAAAGACTATCACAGATCAGGGGAGACTAAGGAGACATGATGACTAAATCAATTTATTTTGAATTTGATCCTGTAACATGAAAAAAGACACTGTAAAAAAACTGCTTAGTTCCAAACAAAATCTGTAGTTTGGTGAATAGTATTGTACTAACGTGAGTTACTCACTCTTGACAGATACACCACACTTACATGTTGGAGGTAGGGAAGAGTGAGTGAGATGTATATGGGAACTCTCTGTACTATCTTTGCAATTTTTCTATAAATCATTCTAAAATGTAAAAGTTTGTTTAAAACATTTCAGGGTTAAATAAAAAAATAGCCAAACAAGAAATAAGAAAAAGGGTGACCCTTTTGTGTAATGAAGTGGACTCTTGTCAGGATGATGATACTGAGATGGGATTAGAAAAACAGAAATAAAGATAAAGGCAGGGACAGTACAGCTGTATACAAAGGTCTAAATCCTAATGAAAAAATAGACTTGGAGAAGAATTCAAGCCGGTAGGCAGATTGTTTCCCATCGCCCAGTGCATGCATCCTTTAAATATGATTGAAATTATAAACTTCGGGGAAGCTTTGTAAAACTGTAGATTCCTGGGCCCCACCTTCTTGATTCTAAATTAGTGGATATGAGGCAGGATCCAGTCATCCACATTCATGAAGGCGTCACTGCTCTCTGTGACAAAGCGTACAGACTCTGAGTCTCTTTCCACTCCCTTTGAATGTTGGCTTCTCATGGGCTATGACTAATAGAATGCAGCAGAAGTGGCTCTATGTAACTATGATGGTTAACTTTATGTGTCAACTGGAATGGGCCACAAGGTGCCCAAACATTTGGTCAAACATTATTCTGGGTGTGTCATGAGGATGCTTTTGGATGAGACTAATATTTGAATCAGTAGACTGAATAGAGCACATTGCCCCCTCTGATGTAAGTGGGCCTCATCCAATCATTGAAGGCCAGAATAGAACAAAAAGGCTGACCCTCCCAAGAGTCAGAAAGAATTTCTCCTACCTGCCTGCCTTGAGCTGGGACATTCATTTTATTCTGCCTTTGGACTCTAACTGACACATCAGCCCTTCCTGGTTCTCCAGCCTGACAGCCTTTACTACACTAGTGGCTGCTTCTCCAGCCTCTGGACTACAGATCCTGGTACTTAGCATAAGCAAATTCTTTACAATAAATCTCTATACATACACACACACACACGTGCACAGACACACACATAAACACATATATATCCTGTTGGTTCTGTTTCTCTGGAGAAACCTGACTAATGCATTAACATACAAGGCTAAGCATTAAGAGACTTACAACTTCTTTGCTTATGTATTTAGAAGGCTCCTTCTTGTGACCCCACCACCATGATGTTAGGAAGCCTAACCAGTTTCACAGAAAGACCCACAGAAAGGAGACCAGAGCCTCCACAACCCCTTCCAGGAGGTTCAGTTGAGCTCACAGCTGATAGCCAGCCCATCTGCCAGTAAGAAAGTGAGCACTTCCGGAAGAAGCAGCTCCCAGTTAGCCTCCATGTCTTTGATGCTGGGCAATACTATGTGAAACAGAAGAACTGTCCAGCTGAGCCCAGTCAATTCACAGCATCTTTGGAAATAATAATTGAAGTTGTTATCACAGAAACAAATCTGAATTCACTCCTGGAAGGATTTGATAGGCAGGCACAGATGGAGAAAGCAGTCAAGATGGACGCAGCAAGTACACACGCAGGTAGGCAGGCAGCATCATGTAGTGGGGGAATCTTTTCTAAAAAAAAAAAAAAAAAACCAAAAAACCCCCCAAAAACCACTATTTAATTTCCTTTGGTTTGTAAAGTATTTTGCATATGCCAAATATGCAAAAATATAAAGAAAAAAACAAAATCTAGCTTGTCAGAACTAGATGACCTATGACATTTTTTCTACACACAGGACAGCATTATTCCCTGACAGGAATTTTACCATCAACTTTGAAGAATTTGTTTTTTCTTCCCAGCACTGTTTTTTATCCTGTTGAATTTACTGGTGTAGGGATTCTGTCTAATGAATCCTTTGTTTATTCCCTGTTAGGGGTGCATATTAGAGAGCAATATTAACTCTTCATTAAGGATATCAAAACCTTATAATATTTGTTATAAATTTTTCCCACTTTTATTTACATTTAATTTTAGCCTATGTTTTCGTTTTTTTTTTTTCTTTTTAGCTTATATTTCCTTTTTTTAAATTTCAGAATATTATGGGGGTACAACACTTTGGTTATATATATTGTCTATGCACTGCTCAAGTCAGAGCTACAATTGTGGACATCCCCCAAACTGTGCACCCCACCATTAGGTGAGAGTTTTCCCATCCCCTCCACTTCCCTCCCACCTGCCCAACCCCTGATGAATATTATTTCCATGTGTGACATAAGTATTGATCAGTTAGTACCAATTTGATGGTGAGTACCAGTGGTGCTTGTTTTTCCATTCTTGTGATACTTTGCTTCAAAGAATGGGCTCTAGCTCCATCCAGGATAATACCAGATGAGTTAATTCACCATTGTTTTTTATTGCTGAGTAACACTCCATGGTATACATATACCACATTTTATTAATCCACTCGTGGATTGATGGGCACCTGGATTGCTTCCACATCTTTGCAATTGTGAATTGTGCTGCTATAAACATTCAAGTGCAGATGTCTTTATTATAGAATGTCTTTTTTTCCTTTGGGTTAATACGCAGTAGTGGGATTGCTGGATCAAATGGTAGTTCCACTTTTAGTTCTTTGAGGTATCTCCATATTACTTTCCATAGAGGTTGTACTAATTTGCAGTCCCACCAGCAGTGTATGAGTGTTCCTATCTGCCCGCATCCCCGCCAACATTTGTTGTTTGGGGATTTTTTGATATGAGCCAATCTCACTGGAGTTAAGTGATATCTCATTGTGGTTTTGATTTGCATTTCCCTGATGATTAGAGAGGTTGAGCAATTTTTAATATGTTTCCTGGCCATTATTCTGTCTTCTTTTGAAAAGTTTCTATTCATGTCCTTTAGCATATGTTTTTGACATGTAGAAATTTTAAATATATTGGTAAATTGGCATTTCTTTCATGTTTGCAAGTCCTTCACAGTGGGTTTCTTTGTGTGTTTTGTTCTAGTTTTTTGCTCAGAAAAGTATTATGCATCTAGCACTTAGAGAATTATCCATATTTCCCTCCACAAATAATTTTTATGGGTTAATAAATTGATGAATACATAGTCTATGTGGAATTTTCTGTGATGTATGACCTCCTTAAAAGGCCCCTCTTTCATCCCAGAGAGACTGTCTTCCTGCTCTTAAAGACCCAGTTCTTTGAGTCTGGTATGCTGCAAAATAATAATTTAAATTGAATTTTAAATATTCACAAGAGAATATGAATATTTAAATATTAAATATGAAATAAAGATAAAAATTATATAACGCTTACCAACAGCAAGCCTACTCAACAGAGAACAGGTAAAAAATAGAATGGCCTCACAAAAGTTAGGAAGAATCCACTAAATAAAAAGAAACCCAAATATTAAAAAGAAACAAGTGAAAGGAATATCAGATTTACCACTTGCTAGCTGTGTGATCTTGAACAAGGTCTTAACTTTCCTGAGCCACAGATTAGTTTCCTCTTCTGCAAAATGGTAATAGTAGTTAACTTGAAAGGTTACCATGAGCATTACAAATAAATCATATAGAAAATTCATCAGAAGCCCTCAAATATCATCTATCGTAAATTTAAAGGTATAAATTTTTTCCTCCTCCATGCTAATTTTGAGGTGTATACTTACACTTTGACACTTACTATGTTATATTGCATATGTTTGTTTCTTGCCCGTCTCCCCTTCTACATTGCCATCCTTAATGGCCAGGCCTACAGCTTTACTTCTGCACCCCTAGTTCTCATTATGACACCCAAAGTACAGCACGCCCTCAAATAATTTGTGTTGAGTGAACACATGTCTTCAAAATATCAAAGAAAACTAAGAATGAGTACAATCAAATATCAAACTAAATACAAAAAATTATTGGAATATCAGAACTGTAGAGGAAACAACTTGCTAAGCTGTGAAGTAATCAGTGAACACCCGAAAGACAAGATCTATAGATGTGATTAGGTGAAGCTTAAAATTTGGGGTGGTCAGATACAAAATTATTAATATGGGAACGTTCATGGACTTCCCCATCCTGCCAGAGAGACAGTGGGCAATTGCGTTTTGTTTTTGTCTTCTCCTTTCAACGCTCTCCTGAGAAGGAATGGGCTCAGGTTGGCTTGTTCCACAGCTTTGGGTCACAGAGTGGGAGAGGGAACAGAGAAGAATAGGATCAGAGGGTAAGGAAGGAGGAATTAGGGAGATGTTAGGACAATCTTCAGAGTAAAAGCAGAGGGCTGGTTGGCAGGAGGAGGGAGGTATTTTCAAACATAGTCAAGAGTAGAGAGGAGAATACAATGGATCTCCATGTAGCCACCACCTAACTACAATTATCTACATTTTTTGGATCTTATTTTACGTAGTTACCACCACCACCCCTTTTTTGGCTGGTGTATTTAAGAGCAAATCCCAGATATCAAGTCATTTTACCTGCAAATACTTGAGTGTGCATCTCTACTGATAAGGATATAACACAATCTCCATGTTGTCATTACTAACTAGATTAATAAGTCTTTATAGCAAGTCAACCCCAGCCCATATTCATAGTTCTCTATCATTTCCAAAATGGAAAGGTGGACTCTTTGATGGGGGAGGGGAATTTTTTGGAGAATGAGACATTTTGAGGGGTATAGTGTATTAGAAAACTAGAAAGATAGAAAAGGAAAATGTGAAACATGTTGCTAAACATTAGGAATAGGATCCCCTTTCATCCTCCTAGATATAAGCATAAGAATTAGGGTTCTTCTCAATTAGTTTTGGGTGTTATAGCATACCTCAAAGAATAACCTAGTCAGGCATGCATTCTATGGGACTGCACATCGATACAACATAAGGGAATCAAAAGACAAGCTACCAATTGCCAAAAATACTCCTTATCAAATATGGCAAAGGGTAATTAACTACTACAGAGAACAAAATAAAAGTCATTCAAATTCCTAAGAAAAAATATCAAGGCCCATGGTGAGTTGAATGGTGCCCCCCTCCCAAAAAAAAAGGTACGTCTACATCCTAACCTATAAATATTACCTTATGTGGAAAAGGGGTCTTTGCGGATGTAATTAGATCTTGAGATGAGAAGATTATCCCGGATTATACAGGTCGGCTCTTACCGAATGACAAGTATACTTATAAAATAGATCTACAAAGGAAAAGACACACACAGAGGGGAAGGCAATGTGAAAATACAGCAGAGAGACACAGCCACAGCCAAGGAATGCCAACAGTGCCACAAGTAGGTGGAAGCCTTGATTTCAGACTTCTGGCTTCCAGGACTGTAAGAGAATAAATTTATATTGTTTAGAGATAGCAAGTTTATGGTAATTTGTTACAGCAGCCATAGGGAACTGATGCAAACACAAAGAGAAACATGGGCAAGATAGAGAAAGAAGAAGACGACAGAGATCAGTCCCTGCCTTCTTTAGAGAAACGGATGAAGTTTAGTGGTGGCTGGAAAATTGAGTTCCAGGTAGAAAGCAGGGAGATGGGAAGAACCTAGATGGCAGCAGGAGCCCAAGGCACAGGAAGTCTTCAGGGCCATGTGGAGGAGTTTGAACGTAGCCTGAGAAAAACTACAAGCCATTGGAGAGTCCATTTCAGAAGATACACAAGATGTGGTATGAACAGATGCCTGAAGAGGAAAAAGAAATGATAAATAAAAACCAAGAGTATTCACCTTCACTTGGAATTAAAGATGTATATCAAGCCTCCTACTAAGTGGGAAGCTTATGGATTAATGAGGAAGGCAGATGTTAATGAAATAATCACATCAGTGAATTCACAATTGCAGGTGAAATGAATGCCCTGAAAGAGAGAAATCGGTTGCTGCCAGCATTCTACCTGCCCTAGAGCAACGATTCAGGAGGCGCTTCCCTGAGGAGTTACAGCTGAGCCCAGAAGGGATGGTGTTCTGGTGTTCACCAGGCATTTGCCAGTTTGTCAAGATGTGGGGACCACCTCTCATTTTTTCCTTTTAACAAAATAATAAAGGAGGATGCCATGAAAGGACTACTGTATATCTAAAGATAAATGCTTATAAAACCAGGTTTCTGTTTTTTAAATAATACTCCAGGCCACTTCTAGCTAGTAACCTCCACTAGGGATGTCGTTATTAAATAGTACCACATTTTTCAATAAATTGGGAAATTCAAGGGTTAATTTCAGTGAGCAACTTTATTTTCCAACTATGAACTAGTTCGTGCCAGACTTGTCATTATAGCAATATTGAAAGTCTGCTCACCATTCAGCAAGCTCGACCCTGAGGGCAAGTAAGACAGGGAAAGTGTCCCATCCTGAAATATTCTGGCCCTGCTTTTCTCATGATCTGAGGTATCAGGTAATTTTCTGTGTCGATTTGGCCTGAAAATAGGAAGGAAAAGTTCAAACAGGGACACAGCGTCTCTTTGGCCTAACCCTGCAGGGATGTTTGCCTTAACCATACATTTTTTATTGTCCAGTTAAGTTTTGAGTAATTCAGCTGATGGGACTTTCAGACCTGCCCATGGGCTGTGACTCATTCCACCATCAAATGAACAGCTCTTTTGGAAAATGTGTTTTCATGACTTGGCCAAAAATTTCCATGGCTTAATTTCATCTCTTTCTTCCCAGAGAAACTCTTTGAACAAGTCCAATGATTGTGCACTTCAGAAGAGTCTTTGTTTCCAGCCATGGCAAATGCCTGACCACTGTCAATTTTCCTCAGCACCCTCCACGGTGCCTTCCCTTTCCCTCCTGTCTGCTTATCAACTCTCCGTCCGATGCTAAAAGTAGATTTACAGTGTCTAGAAACAGCCATTTCGTGGGATTAAAAGTTGTTTGGCAAAAGGAAAAAAGGCACAGACAGGAGAGGCAGGATGCTTGGATTCTCTCTCTGATCCCCTGAGAACCGCGAGACTTTCCCAAGAAGCTTTTCCTCTTGCCTTCCTCGTCTATGAAATACTGAGGTTGGACTGGACGACTTCATGGTGTCTTCTATCTACGAAACCGGGAGCTCAATCCATTCAGCTCAGTAGGAAACCATATAAAAGTTTGTCTACAAAGTTCAAGCAACAGGCATGGTGTGATGTGGGGTTGACTGAGAATACTGGGGTGCACAGTCCTGGCCACTAGACAAGAAAGATGCACGTGCAGTCCATTACTATTTCTTCCATAATGTTGTGTAATGAGACAGCTGAGAAGTAAGTGGCTGCCACTGACAAACATGTTTTCTCATGCTTGTGGGCCCACAGGTCCACAGCTGGGCGTGGCTTCGGGCCACAGGTAAGATTCAGGTCTACCCCACGTGTCTCTTATTTTCATGAGCATGCTCTCCTCATGGCAATCAACGGAGCCAAGAGCCAAGCCAATTTATACACACACACTTAGGCCTCTGCTTATGCTCCATCCTCTGACATTCAACTGGCCAAAGTATGCCACATGGCCATGCTCAGCACCAAGGGGCCTAAGAAGTATATTCCATCCACAATAGGAGGGAGAAGAGTAACTATTGCTGGACAACCGTTCACACATAAAGCTCTCCTTCTCCCCTTTTCTCCCATTCTTTTTTGACATGGTATATACATATATACCCCACATAAATATATATATTTAGGTGACTTGAAGATCAAATAAGACCAATTTCTGGAACACACATTTTTGGAGGAAAAAAGTCTTTAAGAGGTAATTTACCTAACTCACAATTTTCATGAGACCAAGAGCAAGCTATTCCACTACTGTGAATAATTAAGCAATAAAAGTTACAATCTGATGAATGCTGACTACGTGCCAAGCACTATTCCAGGTTCTTCTCATTCATTATTTTATTTAATTGAGCTGCCACTTAAACACCTCAACTTGATATTTTACCACACACAGAATACCCTGTGCAAAATTAATCCTGAAAAAAAGATCTTTCCAATTCACAACATTCAAAAATGTTGGCCTAAAAACATTTCATCATTATTTGGCCAGTTTAATCCGTACTCACTAAATCTCTCCCTCATTATTTGACCAGTTTAATCAGTATTCATTAAATCTCTCCAAGGCTTTGTTTTCCCAACAAAGCCTAAAATACAGTATTCTCATCCACAGGACAGAATTCAGGAAAGCAAAGACTAGAAAAGATTAAGTGACAGCTTAAAGGTGAAGGAGCAGGAACGTGAACCCGGATATGCCTGATGCCAAAGCCCATGACTTACTCACTGTATCATGTGTCCTTAGGCAACAATGAAACTGCACATAATAGGTACTCGATTAAAATTCACAGAATGAAGAAAGATGGAAAAAAATGGAAGGAGGGAAGGGAAGGAGGAAGGAAGGAGGAACTGATAACCTTCCAAAATAGGAAAACTAAACATACCTGAAACAAATCCATACAATACAAGGCAATGTCAAACCATAAACCAAGGAAAACAAAATTTCAGTTTCTCAAAGTTGAATGGCCAGTTGGTAGACTCATTCATTGATTAAACAAACAGCGCTACACCGGAACACAAGTCCCCAGGTGACAGGAGGCAGCTTCTGCCTGTGCTTTACCCGAGGAATGCAACAGGGAGAGGTACCGGGGATACATCGTTCCTACTTCTGCCGTAGAGGCTCATCAGGCTCGCTGTTTTGTACATATGGCCATAAGACCTCTTTCCCAACCTTGGCACTAAAACCCCTACGCAACTTAATCCCAACCCACTTGCTATGTACATCCCCTTTCCATCCCCCAAGTCCATCCACCCTCAGCTTCTCACCAGTCCTTGCATGTCTCCCAGGCTCTGCTCAGAATCCATCCTCTGCTTCCCTCTCTGCCGGGTGGACTTTTCTTCACCCTTCAAAGCGCAGCTGAATTATTGGCTCCTCAGATTTCTCCAGGAGACTTAGGTCTTCCTTCCACTGTGCCCCCACATATGATGGTTAATTTTATGTGTCAACTTGACTAGGTTAAAGGATCCCCAGATACCTGGTAAAACATTATTTATGTCTACGAGGGCGTTTCCAAAAGAGATGAGCATTTGAATCCACAGACTGAGTAAAGAAGATCTGCCCTCACCAATGTGGGCAGGCTCCAACCAATCCATTGAGGGCTTGATAGATCAAAAAGGCAGAGGAAGGGCAAATTCACTCCTTTTTTTTGAGCTGGGACATCCATCTTCTGCTGTCCATGGACATCAGAAGTCCTGGCTCTCAGGCCTTCAGACTCAGACTGAATTACACCACTGGCTTTCCTAGGCCTCCAGCTTGCAGACAGCAGGTCATGGGACTTCTCAGCCTCCATAATCTGTGAACCAATTCCCATAATAAATCTCATATGTATACACACACACACACACACACACACACACACATATACATTGCAACAGGTATCACAGGTCACAGGATCAACAGTCTATGTGGCCATTCCCTCCATTGGATTTTGATGTCCTCAAAATATCTTATGCACCTTTGTTATCTTAGCCTAAAACCTAGCAGATTAAACCATTTTGCCATCTTATGATACAACATTAATAGGTTTTTCTCTCCACTGGCAACTGGTTGAGAGAAGCCACCTATTGGAGAAGAAAGGGGACATACATTTCTACACCCAGAGGTGAAGACTTTGCCCCATTGGCCTGGCTTGCTCCTACCCTTCCTTCAAGACTCACCTTCTCCATAAACCCTTCCCCAAACCCTGCCCATCAGATCAGGAACAATTTGGGGTCACTCACAGGAACAAATGGTTGAAGGTGGGGACCAGAAGTCAGATTCAGCTGGCTGTGACTCTGAAGCTTATAGGCTGAAACCATAGCCAGGAAGGGAGCCAGCATCTCAATCCAGGAAATATGAGAGTATGCATGTAACCAAAGAATCAGTGACCAGCTGCCAGGTTAAAAGCTAAGCATCAAGAGAGCTGAATAAGGATTTGGGCACAAGACAGAAGAGCTCAGACAATTTAAGAAATGTTATGTCTTTCCCCATCTAGCCAAAGCAATCTTAAGCAAAAAGAACAAATTGGGAGGCATCTATCTACCAGACTTCAAACTATACTACAAGGCTATAGTAACCAAAACTGCATGGTACTGGCACAAGAACAGAGACGTAGACCAATGGAACAGGACTGAGAACCCAAATATAAAACCAACCTCATACAGTCATCTGATCTTTGACAAATTCCAGAAAAACGTACACTGGGGAAAAGATTCCCTATTCAATAAATGGTGCTGGGAAAACCGGATGGCCATATGCAGAAGACTGAAAGTGGACCCACACCTCTCACCTCTCACAAAAATCAACTCAAGATGGACAACAGATTTAAACCTAAGACGTGAAACCATAAGAATTCTTGAAGAAAACGTTGGAAAAACTCTTATGGACATTGGCCTAGGCAAAGAATTTATGAAGAAGACCCCCAAAGCAATCACAGCAGCAACAAAAATAAATAAATGGGACCTGATCAAACTAAAAAGCTTCTGCACAGCCAAGGAAACTATCACTAGAGTGAACAGACAACCTACAGAATGGGAGAAAATATTTGCATGCTTCACCTCTGATAAAGGGCTGATAACCAGAATCTATACAGAACTTAGGAAAATCAACAAGAAAAAATCAAACAACCCCATTAAAAAATGGGCAAAGGATATGAACAGAAACTTTTCAAAAGAAGATAGAATAATGGCCAGCAAACATATAAAAAAGTGCTCAACTTCTCTAATCATCAGGGAAATGCAAATCAAAACCACAATGAGATATCACTTAACTCCAGTGAGATTGGCTCATATCAAAAAATCCCAAAACAACAAATGTTGGCAGGGATGTGGACAGATAGGAACACTCACACACTGCTGGTGGGACTGCAAATTAGTGCAACCTCTACGGAAAGTAATATGGAGATACCTCAAAGAATTAAAAGTAGAATTACCATTTGATCCAGCAATCCCACTATTAGGTATTTACCCAAAGGAAAAAAAGATATTCTATAATAAAGACATCTGCATGCGAATGTTTATAGCAGCACAATTCACAATTGCAAAGATGTGGAAACAACCCAGGTACCCATCAATACATGAGTGGATTAATAAAATGTGGTATATGTATACCACGGAGTATTACTCAGCCATAAAAAACAATGGTGAATTAACACATCTGGTATTATCCTGGTTGGAGCTAGAGCCCATTCTTCGAAGTGAAGTGTCACAGGAATGGAAAAACAAGCACCACTGGTACTCACCATCAAATTGGTACTAACTGATCAACACTTACGTCACACAGGGCAATAATATTCATCAGGGGGTGGGCAGGCGGGAGGGGGTAGAGGGGATGGGAAAACTCTCACTGAATGGATGTGGGGAGCACAGTTTAGGGGATGACCACGATTCTAGCTCTGACACGGGCAGTGCATGGGCCATATATATAGCCAAAGTGTTGTACCCCCAAAATATTCTGAAATTTAAAAAAAGAGAGAAATAAAAAAATAATCATAAAAGAAAAAGAAAAAAGACCTATACTCAAAAAAAAAAAAAAAAAGGAAATGTTATGTCTTTTATGTGATTAATCTGGAAGATGCCAGAGCCACCCACCTACTTCATCCCCTCTCTGTCTGCGGTAATTGAGTCAGCCTTTATTAGAGCACTTGCCTCAGTACCTCATAACTATTTACGCATCCAGAGAGCAGCAATCCAACTCAGTCACCTTCTTTGTATCACTAGCACCTAATACGTGCTTAGGCCCTCAGGGAAGGGAACAAAGGAGAAAAAGAAATAAGAAAACTGGGTAGAGAGGGAGGGGAGGGGAGGGGAGGGAAGGGAATATGCTTCTCGAAGTTAACGTGGTGAATGAATTCTGGAGTTCTGCCACCCCCTAGCCACAAACAGTTCTGCTTCCAGTGTTCTCCATATTTTCCCCGGGTACTGTCGACTACCTTGTCCCACTGAGCAAAACCCAAGCATGACCTCCTATTCTCTTTCCCTCAGCCCTCACATCCAACACCCCTCACATCAAATTCACCTGCATTGTTGTCAACCTCCAAAGCAGAAAGCAAATCCAGCCCCTTCCCGCCCTTGTCGGCACTTTGTCTCACTCCAAGTCCCCACTCAACTCCTGCAGCAGTCTCCTAACTGGCCTTCCTGCTTTCTCTCCAGCCTTCCTACAAAAGCCAAAGGGATACTTTTTAAGTCTAAGTCAGAATATATTATCTCTCTGCTCAAAATCCTCCAATGGTGTCCTATAAGCCCTAGTCAAAATCAAAGTCTTTATAGTGGCCTACAGGGTCCTATGTGATCTAAACCTGCTTATCCTCTGATCTCATCTTCTTCTGCCCCACCTGGAACACCCAGTTCTAGCCACACTGCCCTTCATTTTGCTCCTTTGCATGTCACACTTGTTTCCAACTCAAGGGCTTTGAGCTTGATAACCACTCTGTCTTTTCACGGCTGTCTCCTTCATGCAAATTGTCAGCTTCTCAGAGGGGTTCCCTGATGTCTCTAGTGCAAATGGACACACACACATATATACATTCATACATGTACACATACCACACACAAACATACACTCATACACATACACATATGCATACTTACATGCATACACATATAAACACATGCACACTACACACACATACTTATATACACACACATATACACATATACACATGCACACTCTCATGCACATATACAACTCACATGCATGCAGACACACATACTCACATCACACATATACATACCTCACACACACACAGATACATATATACAGGTTTAAGCCATCATAAACATAAAGTTAAGAGTCAGCTACACAATTCCATGCTGTTTCCTACTAAGCATTTGATATTTCATTTGCCCTCCAAAAAATGCATTATTTACTATAATTTCTCAAGTACCACATATCAGCAGTAAGCTTTACTTTACTTTAAGAGCTAGGATAACCTTGGGAATAAAGGTCATTTTTCATGTTTTCAAAGTAGTCTGGAAAATTGTGTTTTAAGCTCAATATTGAGATTTTATTTCATTCTGTGGTCTCTCACAGAAATTAGAGCATGATACTCACTTTGACAGCCTGGATCTTACAACAGCTGAGAAAGGAAGGCTGGTTGGAGCTGAGGCACCTGAGAGTTAACTGTGCGATTCTCATAAACATTACAGGTCTTCTGGATCCTATGAATTGCCTCCATTTAAACTCAAAAGCCCCACGACATGGTTCCAGGGGCCTGTAAACCCTGTGATACCAGCCATAATAACTCCCTGGCAAGAACTAAGCTTCACTTCCCACAGCCTATAAAGGACCTTGCCTGACCTTTAATATCAATCAGAGCCAACGTGTGCCTGTGAGAGAAGCCCAGGCCTGAAGCCCAGAGAACCACAGCTCTGACTGGCAGCCTGGTAAATGCCACAGGCATGCCTGCCCCTGCAAGCCTCACTTTCCTCATCCTTGGGGAGGCATAGGACTACCTATGCCACAGGGTATGTGAGAACTAAGGGGATTCAGCACACATTGATCAAAAAACTATCCTATGCCAAGCACTGTGCAGAGTACAATACAGCCTTCATCTTGAGAGGTGCAGAGACCAGTGGGAGAAGCAAACCCCAAAACAGATCATTTTAATATTTTGTGGGTATATAAACTATATGGTAAGTAAGGAAACTGGCATATGGAAGGGAGTCTAGTAAATCTCATCTTCCCTAGAGATTCATGGACTCATAGAACTCATCCAACATTAGGGTGACCGCAGGACCCAGTTTGACCTGGACAGAGCCAGTTTAGAGCTATTGTCCTGGAATGATCATCAATAGTGCCTCCTTTCACCATCTAAAGTACACCAGATAAGACAGCAGAGTATATGGTCACCTCAGCCAATGTGCCCATTTTTGAAGAAGAGAAAATTACAGCCCACAGAGGAGAAGTGACTAGCCACATCTGATACCCACACCCTGGTTCATGTTTAAACCCTGGAGAAATTCTGGAACCCAGAGCTTCCTCTGCTTGCTTGGCTCTTCACCTCTGGCCTGGCCTCTTCCTAGGTGCACCGTCTTCATGGGATTCTAACCATCAGAAACACTGTCTTATGTTCTCTGAAATAACTGGAATCACTGATACTGAGATATGCATAGGCATGTGGCAATCTCTGTCAGTAAACTTACCAAAATGTGAAATTTATTATTTACTTAGATTTTGAGTAACCTGTAGACCCATGCAGAATGTAAATCCGATTACCTTTAGCATGAAAACTCAAGCATCAGGTATTGACAGAGCACATCACTAAAACAATAAGATTTCAGTAGGGGTGGGCAGGTTTGTCTTAGCGGCAAAACTTAAAGTATGGCAAGAAGGGCTCAAAGGAGTGAAATAAGAAGGAAGTTATCGCAATTAATCCTTGGTAAACCTACAAGATGGATATCATCATTTCCACTTTCATAGATAAGGAAGCAGAGGCCCCTCAAGCTTACCCCAAGTCTTTTGACATGTGAACATGTCTAGGCTAGTCCCCGGTTATTCAATCCAACACCTCTGTAGATGTTTCTGTGAGGTTATTTTTTGTAAATGTGAGTAATGTCTGTAATCACTCACCTTTGAGTAAAGATCGTCCTAGGTAGTGTGGGTGGGCCTGACTTAATCAGTTGAAAGGCCTCAGGAACAGAGCCAAGGCTTTCTGAAAAAGAAGAAATTCTACCTGCAGACTGCAGTTTCAGATCCTGCCTGAGAGTTGCAGTCTGCCCTTCCTGACGGCCTGCCCTAGGGACTTCAGATTTGCCTAGCCATGCCCCACAATCAGGCAAGTGGATTCTCTACAATAAATCTCTGAATAAGTATCTCCTACTGGTTCTGCCTCTCCAGTGGAACTGTGACTAATACACCAAAGTAGGACACGGTATATTACCAGAGTTCACGGTCAGGTCCCTGAAAACCATATTCTAGATCCCTAAGGGGATTCTCTAAAATCCTTTGAGGGGTTTCTCTCAATGTGGGAAGTAGTTCACAATCTAATGATAATCTCATACTTGTATCAACCGCTGAAAAAGCGTTTCCCTATGCTGATGGCTCAGTCGTGTGCAAAAAGACCAAGCTCAAATGGGGAATGGGTGAAAGGAAGAGGAGGAGGAGGAAGGAAGACTATGGAGTAGTATTTATTAAGTATTTACCATGTATCAGACACTGTTAAGGGTTTTCACATTCTTCATATAATTAGTAAGTATGGTAAACTAGATTGTTGTTCAAAGATACTCACTTCCTCCCTGAAGCATACATGGGAGTACACAGTCATCTCTCAGTGTCCTCGGAGGATTGGTTGCAGGATTCCCTGAGGATGGCAAAGTTGCAGATGCACAAGTCCCTCAGTCTACCCTGTAGAACCCACAGACACAGTCAGCCCGCTGTATCTCTGCATCCCTCCGACACTGTATTTTTGGCTCAGGGTTGGTTGAATCCAAGGATACAGAAGCTGAGGATACAAAGGACCAGCTGAACATTCCCACCCTTTCATATGGTTCCACCATCACGATGAGAAAAATATACTTTGGCTGTCCCACTGATGCAAGGACAGCAAGCGATATGCAGAGCCAGCCTCATCTCAGCCTGTAGCTTATCTCCAACTAGCCAAGCCCAATGAGGTTAGCCAACCCCCAGCTGATCTGCAGATATATAAGTTAAATAAATACTTATTTTTGTACTCCACTGAGGTTTTATGTTGCTTGTTATGTAGCAATAGCTGACAGATACACTGAAATAATAAAAGGAGGATAATTGTTGCCCATCAGAGCTACACGAAGAGTTTGAGAGTCTGTACAAAAGGTGAATTCAGGAACTAATAATAAAGCTGGATGGGAGAATCACAGAGTCCGGAGGGTGGAAGCAATGGTTCCAAATCTCCCCTCTGGGAAACTATGAACTCCTTAGGGTCACAGGAGTAATGGAGAAAAGGAGACATCCCAAGTCATGTACGTGGAGCTTTATTTGCCATTGGGCCCTACATAGAGAAGGGAAATGTCTGTTTTGTACCACTCAGATTCTCAACATTTGCTAATTACACAAGACCTTATGAATTTCTAGTACCTTTTCTTGGTTATGTACTATTTAAAAATATTTTTATACCATATTAATTAAAAAAAGATTTATAGAGTAGCAAAAACCCCAAGTCAGTACATTAAATCCAAAACTAATATGGTACCTAAGGAGTTGCTGCAGAGGAGAGAGGGAGCCTTAGCAGGCTTTAATCCCATAGATTCCATCCTAGAATCCACCAGGGAAACTCCACTTTTAGTTGTTTTACACCCTGGGATTCTACATAAAATTCCACAGGAACAAGAGTGAGTCCCAGGCTTGCCATCCTTGTGGCAATGATGACAGCTGAAGTCTCTAAAACAAGGGGCTAAAACTAAACTCATTGTTTTGCCTCTGCCACACACACACACACACACACACACTTTTCAACCTCCTCGGGTCCCCTTCTCAGAGATTCTCACCACCTCGCACGCCCAGGTGAGTCATCAACCTGGGAGCTACCTTTATCCTTACTTTACCATTCCCATCTCATCTGTCTCCTAAGTAAATGACAAATATATGCCTCTCTCTCTACTCAGGCTGTCACCACCCTTGTTCTGACTACCATCCCTTACCTAGGATACTCAGCAGTCTGTTAACTTTAGTCTTTCTATCTCTAGATGGACCTCAATGATCTCCACCTCCTGGTGACATCTCCTCCCTTTGTGTAGTCTCGTTTCCTTGAGTGACTTGCTTCCAACCAATAAAATATGACTAATGTGGTGAAGCATTGCTTCCATGGATAGGGTATCTGGGTTCTGACTTCTGTCTTGCTAGCAGACCCCCTTGCTGGTTTGGACAAAGCAAACTGCAATGTCTGAGCTGTCCTATGGAGAGTGACTTCCAGCTAAAAGCCAGCAGGGAACTGAGGTCCTAAATCCAGCAATCTGCAAAGAACTGAATCCCACCAACAACCAGATGAGCTTGGAAGTGGATCCTTCCCCAGTTGAGATTTCACCTGATTGCAGCCTCCTGAGAAACCCTGAGGATGGAGCTAATCATTCCTCAATTCTTGACCCACAGAAACTGTGAGGTAATAAATGTATATTGTTTTAAACCACTGAATGGTAATTTGCTACACAGCAATAGATAACTCACACGCCCCTCCAATGCACACACGACACTGAAGCCAGAGTGATGGTTCTAAACACAGATCTGACCATGCCTAACCTCTGATTCAGACCCCTCCTTCATTGTCACAGGAAGCAAAAAAAATGGCATTCATGGAGTGCCTACTCAGTGTTGATCCATTCATGTGCTATCTCACGTAACCCACACAGTGACCCAGCCAAGTCAGGGTTATTAATCCTCTTTTATAGATAAGAATACTAGAGGATTAAGTAATTTATTCAAAACTACAAAGCTGAGAAATGACTAAGTCAGAACTGAGACCAAAATTGTCTGTCTTCAAAACTCTTTCTGCTACACTACGCCATCACAAAACCCAAGGCAGCCTTGTGCAGAGTTAGGGAGATGCTAAAGCCAGGCAAACTAGGGCAGATGAACCTTAATCCCCAGGAGAAGGGGAAGTTCAATGAAATGAGGGGAAGGAGTAAACTGGAATGTTTCTGCACAATGTCTGACTTAGGAGAGGTTTATTGACCCCCTTGGAAAATTGGAAGTTCAGCAACAATAAGCTTATTTATTATAAATCCCAGGGCTCTGACTTCAGTGGATTTTGGGAGAGAGATTTGAAACTCAAAGATAAAATTATAGAGTCAGAAGTCTATGGACTCCTTAGAATAGGGCTACACTGCCCTATGGACAACTGCCTGAAAGAAGTCCTCTCAATGTAGAACAAGAGGCCCAGGCACTTATTCTGTCCCATCTCAGCTTAAAGTATCCCCTTGTAGCAAAAGCACACCCTAATATTACCTCACCATTCAACACACACTCTGGCAAAAACTTAAACCCCCTAGAAGTATCCCATTAACCTCACAAATCCTCTCCACACCAGAAGTTGCATCAGCCTTTAAAATCCAAAAGGGCAGAGGGGACAAGCTCACAGAAACCTTACAAGGATGTTGAGGTGTTACAGGCGTGTTGTTAGAGAGGAGGCCTTTGATAAATTGAGCATGAGTCTCTAAGAGAGGGAAGAGCCAACAAGTCAACCTCTTCCTCCCCCCAGATTTACAAATCTTCCAGCTAGAGGCAAAAGCATTACTCCGTCATGATCAAAACTCAGAGGAGTGAGGAAAAAAGTGAGAAGACCAGAGATTCCCCTGGGATGGAAGTATGTCTGTTTTATGTCACATACATGGTCTGTGTTCTAGAAAGCACATTGCATAGGACACCCACTTTAATAGTCCCCATAAAATAAATACTTCCTTTGCATTAAGAATACAAAAAGAGGCATATGCTCCCTGCTCGGAATGTATGAAGCAAAGGTTAAAACTTTCACTGTGTTTTCTGCTCATGGAAAATAACTTTTGATTCATCAGCCCAGAGTCCAGATTTTTCTTGGAAGAACCAAACATGGAGACTGAGAGTATTTGCAATACTTGGGCTGGCACAGGCTGTTGCATTAAGATGCTTATTCTGTAAGGGTGTTTCTAGTCATTGAAGTCAAAGTAGTCTGCAAAGACTGACTTAAAAGATAATAACTACACTAGAGAGTCTTAATAGCTTGCAGAACTCTGTGTGTTCTGGAAGACTATGGTGTTCTGGAAGAATCTCTACATAAATACCACATGCTTCACCAACTCATTGATATTCCCTCTTTAATATTTGCTGTTTGGTGTGATGGTCATTAAAGGGAAGCTATTAGGCAATGCCGTGATTGTGGAAAAAGAACAAAGGCTGGGAGAAACCAACTTTTCAGTTCTAAGAAAAGAAACCTAGAAAAGGAAATGAAAATATCAAAGACCATATGTCCCGTGATGCACGTTTCAGCCAAATGCAGACGTGTGCAAAGGGCCATTCAGCCTTGTCTCAGTAATACATCACTCCTCAACATTTGCAGAGTTTGCAAAGGCTGAACAAGGACCAAAAAGAACCTGTTTCTCTGCACACCTATGTCAGAATCCCAGATCCAGTCCCCAGGCTCTGACCTGCCTCTACTCTGAGACCAGGACCTACCAGAATCTCCTCCCTGAGCAAGAGGCTAGAGATAAGGGACCAGGTAAACATACACACCCTCCACCACTCGGGGATGAGCCATCCTCCTGCTGGTCCCTGAGCCTGAAATCCCATCCTCCATGTTCTCCCTCTCTGACCATTACTTACCTTCAAAGTCCAGTCCAAATGCCACCTCCTGCATTCAGCCGTCCTTCCCCAAGCCTGAGCAGAATGGTCTGCTATCTTCCCACTGCTTCCGGCCTCTATTACAGAATGACTGCCTGGTCTTTGCAGTCAGTGCTCCATCTCACCATAGCGTACGCCAAACTTCTGGAGCCAAGGACTGCTCAGAACCCATTTTACTAACCCCTGGGATCCCTTCCCCAACAACTCGCATGGTGTCCAGAACCTGCTCAGTGAATACTTATTAAATCACCTTCCCCCCCACCGTCATTGTCCTTTTCTTTCTCGTAACTACTTGGGGTAGCAAATTACAACACTAAAACTTCGAAGAGAAGAATCATCAAATATTACATGTCAAGCCAATAGGCAGGAACATGCTGTTGTCTTTTAGCCGAGGGTGAGAACAAAGACTACAAGAAACCACATTCGATGCTGAGCACGTGAAGAGGAAACAGTACAGTGTGGCACCAGATGGGTCTGAGTTCAAATCCTGACTCTCTAACTTAGAATCTGCATGACACTTTGTGTCTTAGTCTGCTCAGGCTGCTATAACAGAATACCATAGACTGCATGGCTTACAAACAACAAAAAATTATTTCTCACAGTTTAGGAGCCTGGGTTCAAGATTCCTGTATCCAGGTCCCAGCAGATTTGGGCCCGCTTCCTTATAGAAGGTGCCTTCTTGCTGTGTCCTCACATGGCAGAAAGGACAAAGGAGCTCTCTGGGGTCTCTTTCATCAGGGCGCTAATCCCACTCGTGAGGGGTCTGCCCACATGACCTAATCACCTCCCGAAAGTACCCACCTCCTAATACCTTTGAGGTTGGGATGTCAACATATGAAGTTTCAGGGGACACAAACATTCAGACCATAGCATTTTGTAAGTCTCTATACCTCTTTAATTCTGCTTTACCATCTGTAAAACTAGGACTCTTAAGGCCCAACTCCCAGAATTGTAAAGAAGATTCAATGAGCATGCACATATAACATCCTGCCCAGCCCTGGAACATAGTAGTCACTCAATAGATGTGCCTTCCTTCCTTCCTTTCCTCAAATGAGGAAACCCAGCTAATCCCATCCTCCTATAAGAGAAGGAAAAAAAATATATATATATATATATATATATATGAAAAAAGAATTGTGCAATGTCAGGAAAGAGAAAATCCATTTGTATAAAGACCCACTCCTGTTCATGTAGGTATAACTGAATAATTCATGTTTGCACCCAAGGCAATTAAATAGCCGAGCCCCACAGACATCCATTTATGCTTTAGACATGGGAATTTATATTAAATTTTTAGTATGCTTAGGATACATAATTCTAAAACTAAATAAGATTGAACCAATGATGAAAAGCACACCATTTTCTAGAAGTCAAGTTTTGAATGTTTTTCTTAACAGAGCATTAGTGTACCTCTGTATGTATGTGTGTGTGTGTGTGTGTGACTTGAACCATCTGTTCTATTAAAAAAAAAAAGACATAACGAAAAGAAGTCCAATCATAATTGGCAGTAAGAAAAATTGCATTCCTCCTGCCCTTTGCTCAGGCATAGAGCCATCAAAGTGTTATGCCATAAAATTTAATTTTTGAGTTTGAATGATTTACAGTGGAGCAGAACTTATAAATCAGAACAGTAACCATTGCTATGAATAGAGATGTATGTTTTTCTAAAATGTCTAAATGAAATACTTTAAAACACACTAAAATACCTGCACAGTTCTCCAAAGGTAGCCATAATTGAAGTTAATCATGTTTATTTGGACAGAAGGAAACTTACTGACACCTATGCACCTCCCCCTCCTTAAAATGAAGTGATCAAATAGTCATCATCCCCTCTTACGAGAGCAGTTAATCATGGCAATATATCATACTATTACAGCTCAGTTTCTAACCTTGTCTGCTAAGTTTGTAAATGTTTTCTAATGTCTATGCATGTGTCTTTAAACAGATATAATTCTTAAAATAGTTAGGATACCAATAGCACCATTATATGAAAGCCAACAAAGAATCTCTCCTTTTCTTTTACATCCCAAGGTCCAGTCCAGCAGCAGTTCCTCCAAATTTTGCCACTTCTATCCACCTCCCTACTCTGCACCTTCCTCATCTCTCACCCAACCACTGTGACTGCTTCTAACTGCCTCCTGCCTCCATTATGGGGAGAGCATAGGAGTGTGCTGCACAAAATGTGAATCAAATCATAGTACTCCCCCTCTTTACCTTGTCCAATGCCTCCCCATGGCACTTAGAATCAAAGCCAACATCCTCGCCTTGACTCACAGGGCCCTACATGAGCCCAGCCTTCTCCCAGCCCTCACCACCTTCCAATCTCTCCCCACTCATTCTTCCTATTTTGCAAACATACCACTTTGTACACATTCCATGATTCCAAATTTGTGAAAAATTTTAGATGGACAGATAGAGATGGATGGATTTATAAATTGCATGGAAAAAATACAGGAAGACTAAACACCAATTCATTAATGGCCTTTATCTCTAATGGATGGGGTTACAGGTAAGTTTATATTCTTCTCTATACTTGAATGCATTTTATAACCTTTTGGAAATAAACATATACTAATTCAAAAGGTTCCATGGAGAAAAGACTTCAGACATATTCTGCAAGACTCCAAAGAGAAGAACTAGGACTTTTAGATGCAAACTCACAAAGGACATCAAGGTTTGGGTCTTTAACTTTCTGTAGAACAGAGATATTCTAAGTTTTATTAACCCCAGAAGTCTTTCACAATGACTGGCCAATCAAAAAATTCTAATTATAATTTTGATCATCCCTAGAAGTCTTTCACAATGATTGCCCAATCAAAAAAAATTGTTGAATAGCCATGCTCTGATCCTTCTCTCCTGAAATGTGAGCAAAGTGTATTTGGGGCCAGCGCGGACCAATGGACATAGAGTGCAGCTGCTGTAAACAGTGGTCATAGCTAGGGAGAGGGTGTGAAATCACATGAATTCTCAAGCATCTGGGGATACTAATAAATACTGTACTCGAATGTTTTAATCTTTCCAGCTAGACCGTGAACTCTATAAAGGCAGGGCTCATATGTATGCATTTTATTTGCTCAACAAATATTTATTGAGTACCTACTACGTGCACTGTTTTAAGTGCTGAGAACACAGCAGTGAAGAAGACAGACTTGGCCTCTGGCCTCATGGGATTGCATTCTAGTGGGCAGAGAAAGAAAATAAACAAATTACAAATGGTACTAGAGAGTGATGTGATACCAGAAAATTAAAATAGAGGAATACAAAAGATGGGCGGCTCCTTTAAATAGGATGCCGAGAAACACTTCTAGGAGTCTATGCTACAGCCAGGACAGGAATGATAAGAAAGAGCCAGCCCCAGGAAAAGGCAGGGAAGAGACTTCCAGGAAGGGGGATAGCTGGGGCCAAAGCCCCGAGGCAGGAATAATGTTGAGGTATGAGGAGAACAGAAATAGAGCTAGCATGGCTGGACCTCAGGGAGAGACAGCCTGAGCGGCACTGGTAGAAGATTAGGGCAGAGACGTGTGGGGGGCCAGATTATGAAAGGTCTTACTCATTGTGGTAAGCAGTTGGGTGTTTTTCTAAGTGCAATGAAAAGCCCTTGGGAGACTTGAAACAGGGAAGTAAAGTGGTCTGCTGTAGTTTTATAAAAACCCACTGTGGCTGCTGTGGGGGCAGTGACTAACAGACACAAGAAAAGACCATTTAGAAGGCTATCACTAAAATCATGAGATCCTGCGATAGGATGGTAGCCCTGGAGAGGAGGGAAGGAAGGGAAAGGCTTCCAAGCTGGAGGTGGAGTTGACCAGATCAGCAATGGACTGGGTGTGGAGATATTGAGAATAAGGAAAAACAGGGACCAAGGGTGACTCCTAGGTTTGAGGCTTATTCGCAGGAAGGTCCCCAGCACCCAGCTCAGGGCCTGACACAAGGAGCACTTGGAGATGACAGAGTGAATGAATGGATCGATCCAGGGCTGAACAGGTAGAATGACCGTGAGAAGTGGAGCCTGGAGCAACTCAATGTATTGGTGGAGGGGTGGGGGTGGGGGAGGCAGCAGCCACGTTCCTCACTTCCTGAGTCCTTGCCAAGTGTTCTCGAGGGAACAGCAGTAAGGAGGACAGAACTTGAGAGCAAGTGGAGTTCAGTGAGCCGTGGAGTCACACAGACTTAGCTCTGTATTTGACTTAGCTCTGACATTCACTCGCTGTCCTTGTGTCATTTGTTAGCCTCTCTGAGCCTCAGTTTTTTATCTGTAAAATGGGGGTAATTGCATCAATCTCATACTCCTCCCTCTGCTATGTAGGGTGTGTGTGGCCACGGGCAGGCCAACTTAAGCATTCTGAGCCTTAATTTCCTCATCTGTAAGATGGGCCATGTAACTACTACCACCTCGCTCACAAGACAGTTGGAAAGTCCAAAAAAAAAAAAAGGATGGGAACCAAAGTGCTGGTGACCTGTTAGGACAGCACAGACTGCAGCACAGCTCCACTGTCAACATCTGAGTCAGCACAGCCAGGTAAGAGGAGAAGAATCCACCTGTGGCCAAACCAACCTCCACACTTGCCTGGGGCCACAAGCCCCTTTTCACAAAATCCTACATCGCCATTATTTCTGACTGTCAGGGTTCTAACAGGGGTAGAGCCATGTTCCATGTATATCTATCAGAATGTGAACAGAAAAGGTTTAAAGACACCACAAAGGAGAGGTCTGAGAGCCCCACGCAGTCTTCAGAGCAGCCTGTGTGAAGAGCATTGCCTTATGGCACTCCAGTACTAATTGAGGATGATGGGTTGGATAAATGTATTTATAGCTGCAAAACCCTGAGCTTTCTGGCTTGTGCCCCGTCCTGCTCTAACTTCCCTACACCTGAGGCCCGCTGGGCAGGCAGGCCAGTGGGGAAGGGAGGTACCAGAGAGCATCAAGGATCAGATATAAATCCCATCCAGACTTCCTTTTCTAAACCCAGGAAATACCAGTCAATTTATATCTCATCATCTTAACCCTGCAGGTCTGGTTAATGGTTTGACCCATGTATTCTTTCCTTTTCCAAAATCTTGTCCCGTTCCCTCTTAACTTGATTTACTCTACTTACTCCAGCTGCTGACTTTGGCAGGTTTTCCAGCTCTCCACCGACCACTGCATGCGGGCATCATCCTGAATGACTTCCACTGCAGCAGTGGTGCAATTGCTCTCCTACGAGCTCGAGAGAGTGCCCACTCTCATAACTTGGGCTGGAAAAACACCTTCCCCCAGCCCCACCCCTTTTCACTTTCAACACCCAGGCACACTTTGGGGCGCAGCATGAAAGGCCAGGCTAAAAGGGACTTGTATTTTTACACCATATTTGAGTTAGCTGTTTTATCTGGATGTGAACCTGAGCAGGGAAATGAGGGGGAGAGAGAGGGGCTTTATGAACTCAAAACCAAAATAGACCATTTAAGCAGGGCTGAGTGAAGTCACTGAATGTGCCGTGGAAAATACTTTCAAGGCATTTTATAAATTTTGCACCCAAAAAACTGCCTCGGCCAAATTGGACTAACAGCTTTCAGATACTCAAATCCTCCATCTTTCTGTGATTTTCCTTATGGCTTAGGGACTTAAGAAAACAATGAGAACGTGTCCTGAAAACTTACATGTTACATGAGCACATCATACAAGCTCACTTTCCTACAAATGAGCCACAAAAACTATAGGCTCTGCAAAACTGACCTTCTCAGAGTTCTCTGCTCCTTCCTCTTCTTTCTCTTCTATCACCACTAACACTGATTAACCACCACTGGCAGTGGCCTCCTGGGCTTCTGTTTCCACCCAGGCTTGTCTGGTGGCCCCACTGTTAACCTAGATACCAAACTCAGCTTGCTTAGTGGTTTCCACAAGAAATCTACCAACACAAAAACGTCATGAGTTTCATAGATTTGACTGAATTTGCTGTGTCTATGCAGCCTGTCTCCTCTCTCACACCCCCTTGATGGAGGAAAACACCTCTTGTGTCTCACACATGTGTCCTCTCTCCAGGTCTTTGTCCCCTTCTGGCAGAACCAACACGCTGCCCCTCCTCAGTCCTTCATTTTCTGCTCTTCCCACCTAAGTCCTACCCCCATCATAAAGCCTGTCTCAATGCCACCTCTCCCAAGACTGTCCCCATCTCCAACTCCCTGAACACTTCATCTGCTTCCCTCCCACCAAACTTGGGTCCTTTCCATCTTGGCTGAGACTGCTGGTTCATCCCCGCTGAGCATCCTAGCTCTGGGACTTGCTAGCTACATAATCATAAACAAACTTTCTGAGCCTTGGTTTCTTCCACTGCAAAATACAAATAATATTTATCTCATTGAGTTGTATGGAAAGTAAATGTGAAGATGTATATGAAGCTCTTAGCACAGTGACCAGTACATTCTAAGGTTCAGTAAACATAAGCTGTTGGTTTATTTATTGTCAAGTCATATAAATACTTGAGTCTAACCATATCACAAGCTATATTGCTATATCACATAAACAAGCTTGATATATTGTACCCCAATAATACTTTGAAATAAAAAAAGAAGCTTGATATATATCCTATGTCTACAAGCTTCTTAAAATAAAGATTAATATATAATCTGCCTTTGTATCTCTCACCATCCTGGCTAGAAATGACTGGCACGTATATGTGCCAAGTACTGTGCTTGTTGCTTTATACGGTCGTCCCTCAGTATCCATGGGTTATTGATTCCAGGACCTCCCTCAGATACCAAAATCCACTGAAGCTCAAGTCCCTCACATAAAATGGCATAGCATTTGTATGTAACCTATGCACATCCTCTTGTATACTTTAAATCATCTCTATATTACTTATAATACCTAACATAATGCAAATGCTATACAAATGGTTGCTATACTGTATTGTTTAGGGAATAATGACAAGGAAAAAAGTATGTATATGTTCAGTACAGATGCAATTTTTTATTAATATTTTCAGTCTATGGTTGTTGGATCCATGGATGCAGAACTCAATGACATGGAGGGCAAACTGTATATGCTTGTAATGGTCAGTTTTGTGTGTCAACTTGGCTGGGCTATAGTACCAAAACAGTCAATCAAACACCAAGCTAGGTGTTTCTGTGAATGTATTTTGTGGGTGTGTTTAACCTCTGTAATCAGTTGGCTTTAAATAAAAAAGATTATCCTAAAAAATCTGGGTGGGCCTGATTCAGTCAGTTGAAAGGTCTTAAGGAAAGATCTGAGACTTCACGGAAGGAGAATTCCACCTGTGGACTGCAGTATTATCTCCTGCCTGAGAGTTCCGCATGTCCTCCCTGATAACCACATTGTGGATTTCAGACTCGGCTAGCCAGACCCCACAATGCCATAAGCCAATTCTTTGTAATAAATCTCTCTCTCTCTAGATAGATAGATAGATAGATAGACAGATAGATGTATGTATGCTTATATATATATACATACATTTATAGAGAGAGAAATAGAAAATATATTTGTGTATATACACATCTCCTACTGATTGAGTTTCTCTGGTGGAACCTTGACTGATACATTGTTAACACACTATTTGTATATTAGTATCAGTATCAGTCTGTGATGGTTAATTTTATGTGTCAATTTGGCTAGGTCACAATGTCCATGTATGTGATAAAACATTATTCTGGATGTTTCCTTGAGGGTGTTTTTGGATGATATTGACATTCAAATTGGTGAACTTTGAGTAAAGCAGATTGCCTCTACAATGTGGATGGGCCTCAGCCACTCAGCTGAAGTCCTAAATAGAACAAAAGACTGACCTCCCTCAAGGGCGAGAGAATATTGCCAGCAGATGGCCTTTGGACTTGAACTGCAGTATTAGACCTTCCCTTGGTCTCCAGACTTCTGGCCCACTGTGAAGTTTTTGAACTTGCCAGTCTCCATAATTACATGAGCCAATTCCTTAAAATAAATCTTTTTCCCTATATATACACATTTTATTGGTTCTGCTTCTCTGGAGAACCCTGACTAATACCATGTTAGAATAGATGTTGCTACTGGAATTGTTATTACTATGGGTATCAGCATCAGTATTGGTACAAGTATTAGCACTGGTATCAGTGTTAGTATTAATATGAGTATTGGTTTAGCATTAGTATTTGCATTATTCAGATTAATATTAGGATTGACATCCTATTTTATACCTGAAGCTAGCTAGTATCAGAGGCAAATGTCTTTGAAACCCGAATTCTAATCATGATCTGTGAAGTACAAATGTCCTTCCCACTTCCCCCATCCTGTCTCCCAAGCCCAGGGGCTAACACCTGGAAGGCATTCAATAAATACTTATCCAGCCAAAGTTGAGCAAACTGGAAGATGTGCAACATCCAATTTCCTTGTAGTAAGGAAAATTTACAGAGAAAGACACTTCAGGGACTTTCCTTCAAACTAAGCATTTTCATGAGTCCAAAGAAAGTCCATTAAAATAGTTTCCACTGGAGCAAAGTCCATGAAGCCGGAACACATTATAGATGACAGTCATCACACATATGTGCTGTAGGTCAAGTATTAAAAGGATAAATGTTCTATGCAGGAAACATCTGAAATATACATGTTATGAATGGGCTTCCCAGTAGGTAGATGACAGTGATCAGCCTGAAGTGTGACTGTTTTCACCCATCAGCAATAAGCAGCCACAGGATACCCTTCCTGTGACAACAGGGAGAGAGACACCCTGTTCATCTTAAGTCTCCTTTTCTTAGTTTGGGATCTTTTGACTCAGAAACTTCCCCCCTTGTGTCAACAATACTTATGTGAATGTTTAATTTATTATGCATTGGCCCATCTGAGGGCCCAAGAGAAAACATTGGGATTTTTTTTTAATGAAATAACTATATCCCAACTATCAAATTAAGTTGAAAACGCAATGTATATACAAATAAACTATGTCATGATTGATGTTAGCCCTGGTCATTAACAAACATATCTTTCTTCTGGAGAGATGGAAGGTAAGAAAGGAAAAAACCAATGGCTCTGAAGCACATTTTATGCATTAGGCACTCGGTGAAGCGCTTTTGTGCAATTAATGTGATTTTTCCCTTCTCTCACCCCATTTAGAGGGCTATGACATGGTTCATATATCGTTCCTCCACCAAGAATACCACTCTCCTCATCCCCCATTTCTTTATTTAGAGGAACAGATTTTTGAGGAATCAGGCTGTGATTTTCAACCATGGAGGGCATTCAAAAATTTTCTGAAATTAGAGTTGCAAGATTTAGCAAATAAAAATGCAAATTTGAATTTCAGAACACAATGAATAATTTTTAATATGTGTCCCGTGAAATATTTGAGACCAATTCATATTAAAAAATTATTCATTGCATATCTCAAATGCAAATTTAGCTGAACCATTCTGTATTTTATCTGGACACCCTACCTGAAATTTCTTACCTTTGTCTCTGCCTGTCCCCCCAGTATTTCTACCTTAATTGCTTTAAGACTCTCTCCCCCCATACCTACACATGCCTGCATACACACACACACACGTCCATGCTTTTTTTCTTCCTGATCTCTTCTTCCTGCCCATTCGGGTACCCTGTACCTACTTTGAGCACCTGTTAACAGTCAACATCTGTGGGAGAGGATATCTATTGAGACAATTAGTATTTTATTGCTGCTGCCTGAAATATTCAGAAAGAATGAACACTGTTTGCGCTTTGGTCTTTGCACTTTTCCCTCTCTCCAAGGTCATTTGAGCCTTTGTGTGCCTTAACTTCAGGGGCCAGACCTAATTCAGAAAGTGCTTGCAGACACTGAGGTTCCTTCCAGCTTCTGTGAAAATCTTCACTTCAGACAGACAGCTTTTGGGGTGGGGGGGTGGGGGCATTTAAACAATGGGATGGGGGAGAGGCCGCAATACTGGAAAGAAATCATTATTGAAAAAGCCTCCTGAGTGGTCTCTCTGCTTCAGCTCCTGCCCTCTACACCCCTACCCACCTTCTAAAATGGAAATCAGAGCACATCACTCCTTAGTCCAGAACCCTCTTGTGGCTTCTGCCTCCCTCCAAATAAAAAGTGGGGTTTGATCTGCCCCAGCATCCCCATCTCAGTCCATGCCAGCTCTTCCCAGCACACGCCCAGAATACACCCAGCACACACCCGGCGCACACCTGGTGCACACCCGGCATGCTGTTTCAGCCTTGAAGCATCTGCACATCCTCCCTCCACCTGGGAGTCTCTTCCTTCAGACACCCACTGGGTTGCCTTATCACCTACTCTCTGCCTTTGGGCCAAATGTGAGGCCCACCCCGACCACTGCCAACACCCTCATCCCCCTCCCCTACTTTGTTTTCTCTGTAGCAACAACTTGTTCTCAATTTTGATACAATTCACTTACTTGTTTTATTTATTATGGGTCTCCCTGACTTCCTGCCATTGAGCACCCTGAGAGCAGTTGTTTCTGTTTGTTCCACTTCCCTATCCCCAAAACCGGGAAGGGTGATGCCTGGCTTACAGTAGGCACTCAATAAATATTGGGGGGATGGAGGGAGGGGAGAGGGAGGAACACAGAGATCTGAAGACCAATGAGAGCATAAAGCAAAGCCCCTTTCTTTGCAATCCTCAGGGAGGTGGCAGGACCTTTGAGGGATGGGGGGGTCTCTGGACACAGGTGTACTCAGAACTGAGCTGATTCCTATGCCTAAGTGCAGCACTGAATCAGTAACATCTCCTGGGATGCAGGGACCATGCAGCCTGTTACCTAGGTTTTGCAAAACTGTGCCCACCAGAGATGACACATGGAATGTTCTTAAAATTCTAAAGAAAAGAAAGCAGAAACCCAATAACCACTGAGTGAAACTGAATTTCCCACCAGCATGTGAGATGGGAGCTTGGAGACAAATTAAGATTGATTTAGAGAAGCTAAAGGTATATGACATTTCTTGTAAAACCAATCAGTAAAGTTTGTGCCAGCTAAATTATGTACCTGTTAAAAATACTATGACTATATAAACAGTAAAAATAGTCTAGTTCTGGTGCCCCACTTTCTAGCAGAGGGACCCTAGGCAAGTCACCTCTTCAAGCATCCAGTATCTCATCTGTAAAATCAGTCAGAGTATGCACAGTTATGCTGCAGTAACAAATAATCCCCAACTCTCCATATTCTGAAATAACAATGGGGTATTTCTAGGTCACCTTAATGTCTACCATGGATCAGGTAGGGACCTTTATTCCTCATGTCATCAGGAGCACAAGCTGACAGGGCAGCCTCCTCCTATACATTTCTGGTGGCCATACCAGAAGGAACATGAGCTCTGGGGGGGCCTCTAGGTGACAATCAAGTGCCCTGCCTCAAAAGGGACACATGCCACTTTGGCTCATAGTTCATGGCCAGAACGAGTCATGGACAATAAAGGGTTCAGGAAGTGCCATAATACCATGTGCCCAGAAGAGAAAAACCAGGAAATACTTGGAAACATGTACCATAGAATACCACAGGGTAGGTGTAAGAGTATAATGGGGTAATACAGGTAAATTGCTTTTCACAGTGCCTGGCACAGAAAATGCACACAATTAATGAAAACTATGATTAGATAATATTGGATCCTGAGAGTTTGGGGGTCAGGCAGAGTTGAGACTCATTCTGTGCGCAATCCTTAGCTCAGTGCCTAATAGGCATTTCCTTAATAAATGTTGATTGAATTCACTGGACACTTAACTATATTCCAGACAGTAGATAGCCCTTGCTCTCAAAAAAACTCATGGGAGAAAGGAGCATAAACGTCCATAATATCAGCATAGCTCCACTCCCATGCTTATTCAAGCCTATACAATCAATGTTGGTTTACACCGTCTATGTTCTAGGAAAGTGCTCTTCCCGACCTCGGGGATACAGAAGTGAAACCAACAGAAGTCCCTGCCCTCAGTGAATTTACATTCTAAGGGACGATGAGGGAGCAGACAGTAAACACTTATGCAAATATATAAGATCATTTCCTGTCTTAGTGTTGACAAGTGCTGGTGCTGTGAAGAAGGTGATGTGGTATAGTGCAGTGGGGATGAATGTCTAGGGATGGGGGAGGCCATGCCTCAGCTTACACAGGCATGGAGGCCTGAGGGGTAACTTAGTGGTGAGCCAAGAAAGGCAGACAGCCAGAGACTGCAAGATGTCTGTATTTAAGAATCAGACGCAAAGTCAGTATGACTGGATTCTAGTGTAAGGGGGAGATAGAGGAGACAGGCGTGGTCCCGTGAGCCAGGATAAGGAACTGAGATTCCATATGAATCACAGCAGAGAGCAGGTACAGAGTGGGTGGGGTACATTTTGGGAAACAATCAATAGCACTTTAGCCAAGATAGGTTTGAGATGCCTATAAAACATCAAAGCAGAGTCATCAAAAAGTCGTTGGATACCAAATCTACAGTTCAAAGGAGAATTCAGATCAGAGATACAAAGCTGAGAGTTATTAGCATATGAAGTCAGAATAAAATGTCTTTTCAGAGAACCATGACTGGCCTCCCTGCAGCACGGACTGGCCAAAAAAGTCAGTGTTGCTTAAATCAAATAATTAAAGAGATGTTGCAGTAGAGAAGAATTCTCTTGGTCATATCACTGCCAACTCAGACACTTTGCTGTTCTAACTAGTAAATGCAGAACTTGTGAGCAGAAACTTGAAAGATGGTGAATATGGTCTTACCATGAAGATGCATGAATTTCACAAAAAGGAGATTCAGTAATCTGAAGATGAATTGTATCAATCAGGACAGGCTAGGTTCTGCTGTGGTAACAACCAACATCACAATACAAGTCATTTAATGCAGCAGAGATATATTTTTTTATCACACTACATGTCCATCAAGGGTCAGCAGAGGGCTCTGCTCATCAGAATCACCCTGGGGACCAGGCTAATGGAGCAGCCACCACCGCAAAGGTAGCCAGTTGCAAGGAAGAGAGCCTGGGAGGGTCTTACATAACCATTGAATATTCCAGCCCAGAAGGGATACAATCACTTCCACTCACAACCCACAAAGTCCTCCCCATTCACAAGGGGATCAGGAAGCAGAATCCTCCTATGTGCCTGTTTCCCAGCATTGCTGCCTCTTGCCCCTCTTGCCACCATCATTTTACTGCAGATAACCCTCAAAACTTTCAGGATTGAGCAACTAGGAGAAATAATTCATAAATATATAATCCATGATATCATTTAATTCTCACAACAAACCTACCAGCTAGTTTCTATCCTTCGCATTTTGCAGATGTGGAAACGGAGGCAGAGAGACATTCAGGAGCACGCTGAAGGTCCCAAAACTAGTAGAGGGAAGAGCCAAGATTTTAGGCCAGGCACAAATCCAACACCATTCTTATTCTTACCACAACACCAGACTGCCATTTACGACCACCTACTTTCCCTTTAAAATGAGTTGGCATTTTCATCCTGGCCAAACCAAAAACAAAAACAAAAAAAGAGAGAGAGAGAGACAGAGACAGAGAGACAGAGAGAGAGGGAATATTTTGTTTGAATATTATTTGAATCACAGAAAAAGAATAAATATAGCAAAGGTTGAATTGGCTTAATTTTCTTTGGTTGTCTTTGTCTTCTGTGAGGGGATGAAGAAAAGGGGAATAAAACATAGGGCAGATAAGAGACAGCTGATATCGCTGAGGAAGTTTGTGCTTATTTTTAAAGATTCCCCAGGGATTCAGACATGTGTAGGCCCATCCAGTCTGAAACTCGTGTTTCATGGAGTTGATTCCTTATGAACCATAAAACAGTTTTCACTTGTCCCTAGTGTTATTTGTAGAAATATGTATCAGAGAGATTAGAAATGATTATATATTCTTTTTTCAAATGGCCCCAATAAGCAGTCTGTTACAATTCTCTGGTAGGGCGGCTATAGGGTTATGTTTCACGTTCCCGTCAGTTGGGACGACCTCCATGCAAAGCTTTGCACAAGTTTAGCTTTCTACTAGAACATAGAAGTAACCATGTTGTTTCAGGAATGTGATTTAAACTTTCTATAAATTCAGTGTGTTGAATTCAGTTTGTCATATTTATTTGTGAAACATTTTCTGACACCTTGTTACAATTAATCTACACCCCCAATTACAACCCGAATCCTGAGAGAGAAGTCTGAACCATCTGACCTGAGCCGCCTGTGGCATATCCTGCTCTTTCATAAAGAAGCTCCATTTCTCAAGGCTCACAGATGCCAAGTTCTAAAACAAAAGCCCCCAATTAGGGAAAATCCCCAGCCAAGAAAGAAGAGAATGTAGAAAAGAGAGACATTGGGTTATAAAGCTATAGCTCATAAACAGCTTAAACTACTTTTCTTTTATTTCCCAGCCTAGAAGCAGGTCTTTTTAACTCCAATTGCCTGGATTGCAGGCCTCACCAGAGAACTATCTTTCCTTTATGAGACGTACCTATCAGGTATTTGAGCAGAGAAATTGTGCAATATGAGGGATAACTTATAATCTCTCCACAATAGCAGCACTAAACTGAGGGCAAATCTGAAGAGTACAGGCAAGTACACCCCATATTAGAAAGGAAAGGAACCTTGGATACTACCACATCTCATTACCTTACCTACAAAGGGGACACTGGTGCCCAGAGAGGTGAAATGATGTGCTGGAGCTGTCTTGCTTGGCTTGCTAATAACACAAAGGCAGAGCCTGAATGCAAGCCCTTCTAGAGAGTTAAAGTGGTCATAACCCTGGTGGGGGCATGAGAGGAGATTATGCTTCCACATTGCACCCTTCATAAATTTCTGACATTCTCGTTACATGGAAGTGTTACATACAGCTGCCTGCTTGTGAGTCTATCTGCTTGACTAGACTAAGACAGTTTCAGAGAAAGGCCTCACCTGGTTCCTCTTTGTGTTCCTGCACCTGGCAGAGGTGCAGTCAAGTATTTGATGAATGAATCAATCAATTAAATGACATGTGTAAATTGTCCAGGACAGTGTCTGATACTTAGAAGTCACTTTCTATAACGTCCCAGTTTTCTTTCAATTCTAGTTTAAGACCCACTGCCCTTTACACTATATTATTCTGCCCCAGATGCCCAGCTGTAGAATTCTATCTATATAATTGACCAGAGACTCTCTTAACAGTGTGGGAATAAGTTTATATTTAGGCTACAATTAAATAAGCACTTAAAATAGATAAATTTAGCATGTTCTTTTAATTTAGTAACATTTATTCAAAATAAATCAATCTAACTTATGTATTTTTTTGACTAACATTTATTCCTACCTTAACAGTAATAAATGACCATTTTGGACCTCACACTCATCCCCACCATGGGTTGTTTCCTGCCACAGCTCTCCTGTCTGGGAGTTCATCTCTGCCCCTCCTTCTGTTGAACTCCAACACCACTGAAAGACTGCAGTTAATCTGGCCACCTAAGTGACATCCTCCAGTTCAGGAAGAGTTTCTCTGAATTTCTATAATGATCTTAGCTTGTACTCCACAATCTCCCAAGTCTTTATATATTTATTATGCATTTCTTTGGCTCCTACTTTAAAATTTGTTGAAGTTCTTATGTGTTTGAGTATATTAAAAATCACTCTATGGCTAGGATGAATCCGATATCGCCGATGAAGTCATTTCACATAGTTCTTACCTATCAAACTAGCCTCTAAGTTTCTCCAGGCCAGGAAAGTTTCCTCCTTCCCCTTTTAGCACCAACAGGGCTCAGAATAGTGAAGAAGTTCCATCCAATAAAACAATCTGATCAACTGGCAGGGGCTGTCCGGGGCTCCAGAATGCAAGAATCTAGGCTTAGCAGAAAAGTGCAGTGATTAGCAATGTCTGTCATGCAAACAGAACTAGAGAGGGGTGAAATTGTCCTGACTCACCCTAAATGTTCATTAGCCTAGAACTGAATACATGGTTTGTGAATCAAGCAGTAAGTATAAGTCTAAGTCTAGGAGACAGCCCTCATGGACACACACACACAATTTGTTTAGCCTACAAAAGGATGATCCAGAAATAAATCCCCTATTTTAAAGATTAAGAAACTGAAATAGAGACCCTGAAATTGATGGCCAAAGGGTGTTCACATGGAACTGAGGGTCAAGAATATAACTCAACCATTGTCCTTGTCTTTTAGCAACCAAGCTTGAAGCAAAAGGCAAAAGAAAGGAGAAGATATCTAGTGGAATCCGTAGCACCTGGTCTTTATCTAGTTAACTGTGTAAAAAATTGGGAGTTTAAAAAATCAGGAGGCATTTTTTTTCCTCAGAGCAACATGGCAAGAATATCAATGGGAGAATCAAGGCCCTCAGAGCTTCTCATCTTACCACACCAGTGTTCTAACAGATTTCCCTCTTCAGCCCCACCATGAATGCCTTGGTCAGCTTCCCACCCCAAAAAAAAACAAGCAGGGAGGGGAAAAAAAAAAGTAAGGAAAAGTGCATGGCTGTTCAAGTAGAAATTTAAGCTGCTGTGAGTGTGTGCTAAGTGAGTGATCACAGTGACTGGGCAACGTGATCGGAGCCGGCAATGCCTGACAGCTCCATTGCGGACCCAGGGGCGAGCAGGGGCTTCACACATACAGCCCGAATCACGGGGTGCTTCACTCTCTGGGTGAGACATTCGGTCTCCTGGTCTCCTGAAAATGAAGTGCTCGCTCTCAGGGGAGCCTCAGCTCTGCCCTGCCTGTAACCACATACACACATATTTCATTCCTGGTGTTGCTGGTGCAACACTTTATACTTGAACTGTGAGTAACCGAAATTTGTACCGCTAGATTGAAAATGAATGATTTCCTTAAAAAGAAATAACTCAAAAGAAGAAATGTCCTAAATGAAGGCACTTCTAAATATTCCTGCATTCTGCTCTTTCTCCTAAGGACATAGGGATTAACTCTAGTTACCTAAAGGGGGTTTAGCCAGGATGCCCACCAATGGATTAATTAAAATTAATCATAGCTACCATTTATTGGTCACAGTCCCAGGCAGTGTGTCAGGAAATTTATGAATACTCTTTCCTTTAAGCTTCATAGCAATCCTATGGGATGATTCTTATTACTCCCATCTTACAGACAAGGACACAGACTCAGAGAAGAGAGTGACCTGCCCAAGGTCACACAGCAGGGCCAGACTGGGATAAGCAAAGTGAGGCAGCTGAGTACAAAGCTTAAGGAGATGCTCACTCTCAGGTTTGCTCAAGTGAAGGGTCGTCACCCGAGTGTGAGTACCACCTTAAAATTTATATCATAAGAATCTCCCTTGCCTCACACTAGCCCCATCCATGTGGCAGTAGTGGAGCTGAGATCCAAACGCAGATCCACCTCGTTCCAAAGCCCTTTCTCACACCACCCATGCTCTAGTAACTCTACCCAGGATACTTTTCTCCAAAAGACAAGTCTCTGTGCAAGTGTCCTTGAGATGTAGACCACTGAAGCACTGCTTCAGCCACATGAACCCAGTTGACTGGCATATGTGTGTGGCAGGCCCATATCTTCACACATGCCTACACACACACCCACACACACACACACACACACCCCATCACAAAAGGCCTTCCCTTGCTATAAGAGAAACAACCATCAGTCGTGTTGGGTATCATAGGGTAACCCAATATCCTAACAGGAAAAACTATTTTTGTAACTGTCCACAATATGAAACAGGAGACCAAAAGAAATCTGTTCTCTCTATGTTAGACCTAAGTTATTGATCAATTTGTTCTGGGACAGAGAATATAGTGCACATTTTACATCAATGTGAAAACCAAACCCAAAGTTATGACTGAATATCATGCCAGCCTCAGCTCTACCCTGCTCCTGGCTTAAGCCATAAAACTTCTAATTGGTCACCAGGGGTAGAATAAAACATGTTTCTTGAGAGCAGTAAGGTTGACTGCCACGAAGCTTAGCATCCTTTCTGTGGGCCAGAGAAGGGAGAATAGCTTAGGCTTTTGCCTCGTAGAAAGCACTCTTCCCTGACCTGTTGGGTGGAGGGGACAGGGGTGGGGACTTGTGGGATTTCTATTAATGCAATGTCTGCATTCGTCAAAATTACTCCAATTATGAGAGATATTACCCAAAATGGCTCTTTTCCCTTGCCAGCCACAATTTCCCATTGTAATTTTCATTTTCATCTGAAAAGCATTATTACCAAAAATAAAATTATATATTTATTCTGAAAATGGGTATCAGCCAGATGTTGGACCTGCCGCTGGGCCTCCCAGTCCTAACTGAGTGGGTCTAATCCGCATCCATCAGAGACACTACCTCTTCCAAGGACGGTCAAGGGTGGTGGGAAGAGGGCAAAGAGGGGATGTGAGGAAAACAGAGCCTTGATACACCATGCAATGGAGAAAGATTTCTAACAGTGAAAGGCCAAAGATACAACCTGGCCAAACGGACAGAGAAGTGACCCTTACATTTTACTGCTGTTTTCAGCCCAGTCTAAGAAAACATGAAATCATGGTATTGCAGTTAGGATTTCCCAAGTATCATGTAATGTTTCCATCTTCTGCAGCAAAGGAACAGAGAGTGGTGGAACTTGCACCGTGTGTAAGGTGACGTTTTGTCACTTTAATTCTTAAAGATTCATTGACGCTACAAATCCTCTGGGCATACCCAGAAACTGGTTAGAAAAGCAAACTCTTGGGCCCTCTTTCAAACCAACTGAGTCAGAGACTACATTTTAACAAGATCCCCGGGTGACTCGTACACATGTGAGCGTCTGGGAAACACTGTGTTACTCTAAGATTAGGAAGGAAAAGTGAAGAAATAATAAAAATAATACCCGTCATCACTGTCATTGATTAGGTGCATGTGCTAGGCACAGGGCTATGCTCTTCCACATGCTGTCTTTGAATCTTTGCAGTGATCCTCAAGGGGAAGGCAGTATTATCTCCATTTTACAGATGAGAAAGTTGACCCCCAGAAAAGTTAAATAACTTATCAAAAGTCACTGTTCAATAGATGCCTGAGCCAAGATTACCAAAACCAATATCTTAACCTACTAAGTCATAGTGCCTTTGGGTGAGCTTAGAAATGCACTTGTGATAAAGACTCCATAAACCTGGTGTTGCTTAGATTTGCTTATGTGATTCTCGGACCTATGAATAAAATACCACATATCTTTATAGTTCTGAAATCTTTTTGGTGTGAAAAAAAAAACCTCCCCAAAACTTCACTAGATGTGGATATTCCTAAAAAAAAAAAAAAAAAGAAAAAAGAAAGAAAAAATTGCCTACATTCTCCCAAAATCCCAGGCCACAAATGTAATCAAGATATTATAAACTATTAAATAAAACAAGAGCAGAGAAAAATGACTTCAATGTATCAGTCCACTGAAAATTGTCATTTGCATAAATTATTAAACAGTTATATCAGAATTAGTTTCATTAGAACTAATGAGCTCTCAATTACAAAAATCCCTTGCCCTTAGCCTCAGACCATGAGCTCCTTGGGGGCAGTGAACATATCTGTTTCATTTTGCACCCCTAGTTTTCAAACCAGAGCATATGGCACCCAGCACACAGCCAGTGTCCAATAGATATTTTTGTTGAATAATGAAAGAATGGATGAATTGCATACTTTTCCAATCACTAAGCACTCATTTATTCAGCAAATATTTATTTTCTAAAAAGCTGAAGCTACAAACTGAGACATTGTGTTAGGTATAAAGAAAACAAAAGTGAAAGACACTGTTCCTAAGCTTAATTTTTTTTTTTTTTTATAGAGGTGGGGTCTCGCTCTTGCTCAGGCTGGTCTCGAATTCCTGAGCTCAAGCAATCCTCCCTCCTCGGCCTCCCAGAGTACTAGGATTACAGGCGTGAGCCACCACGCCCGGCCTGTTCCTAAGCTTAATTTTATACTTCTTATAATACACAGAGTAGCATAGGCTTTGGATCATACACAGCAATACACAGGTGTAGGTGCATCCTAAACCTGTTACCATAGCAACTCTACAGGTTTATTTTATCATCTATAGAATGGGGGAAAATAACTCTTAGGGTCCTTGTGAGGAGTAAGACAATGTAGATAAAACGGCAAGCACATGCTTGTCATGTGCTATAAGCCCAATAAACAGTAGCTATTCTCACTGATATCATGTGTTCCTCATAAATGATTTTTAATCTTTTAACTCTTTGTAAAATGGATATAAGTCAAAGTGATCAACAAATTCAATGCAATCTCCACCAAAATCCTAATGCCATTTTTCACAGAAATAGAAAAAAAATTAAAATTTGTCTGGAACCACAAAAGACCCCAAATAGCCAAAGCAATATTGGGGGGGGGGGAAAGCCAGAAGCATCACCATACTTGATCTTAAAATCTACTACAAAGCTATAGTAATCAAAACAGCATAGTATTAGCAGAAAAACAAGACATATAAAACAATGGAACAGCATAGAAAGCCCAGAAATAAATCCACAAATTTATGGTTAAATGATTTTTGACAAAGATGTCAAGAACACACAATGGAGAAAGGGCAGTGCCTCCAATAAATGGTATTGATAAAACTGAATATCCACATGTAGAAAAGTAAAATTGGACTCTTATCTTACCCCATATACAAAAATTTACTCAAAATTGATTAAAGACATAAATGTAAGACCTGAATCTGTAAACTGCTAGAAGAAAACATAGGAAAAAAATCTTTGTGACATTGGCCTTGGCAAAGATTTTTTGGAATATGACCCCAAAGCACAGGCAACAAAAGCAAAAATGGACAAATGGGATTACATCAAACTAAAAAGCTGAAGGAGACAAAGGAAACAATCAACAGAATGAAGAGACAACTTACAGAATGGGAGAAAATATTTGCAAACCATACATCTGATAAGGGGTTAATATCCAAAATATATAAGGAACTCAAACAACTCAATAGTAAGAAAACAAATAACTCAATTAAAAAGTGGACAAAGAACCTGAATAGACACTACTCAAAAAAAAGACATATGACTGGTCAACAGGTATATGAAAAATGTTCAACATCACTAATCATCAGGGAAATGAAAACTAAAAGCACAATATGATGTAACCTCACACCTGTCATTAATAGAAGGGCTCTTATGAAAAAGACAAAAGATAAGTGTTGGTGAGGTAAAGGAAAGGGACTCCTTGTACACTGTTGGTGGATATAAGTACAACCAGTGTGGAAAAAGTATGGGATGCTTTTCAAAAAATTAAAAATAGAACTACCATATGATCCAGCAATCCTTCTTCTGTGTGTATATCCAAAGGAAATAAAATCAGTATGCAAAGAGATACCTGAACTCCTATGTTTACTGCAGCAGTATTCATGATAGCCAAGATATAGAAACAACCTAAGTGCCCATCAACCGATGCATGGATAAAGCAAATTTGGCATATATATACAATGGAATACTATAAGCCCTAAAAAAGAAGGAAATCTTTTAACTTGCCACAACATAGATGAACCTGGAGGACATCATGTTAAGTGAAAAAAGGCACAGAAAGACAAATATGGTATGATCTCACTTACATGTGGAATCTAAAAAAGGTAAACTTAGAGAAGCATAGAGTAGAATGGTGGTTACCAGGGGCTGGGGGAGAAGGCAAATAGAGAGATGTTGGTCTAAGGGTACAAAGCGTCAGCTAGACAGCATGAATATGTTCTGGTGATCTATTGTACAGCATGATGACTATAGTTAATAACACTGTATTGTGTACTTGGAAATTGTTAAGAGAGTAGATTTTACATGTTCTTACCAAAAAAAAATAAGATAAGTATGTAAGGGAATGGATATGTTATTAACTTGAGTTACTCATTCCACAATGTATATATACATATATCAAAGCATCTCATTATACCCAGGAAATATATATGATTTTTATTTGTCAATTACAAATAAATAAGTCCATATACTTCACAAATCAATTCTCTTTCTAAGGTAAAGTCAACTTCATAGTGGCCTCCCTTCAACAGAATAATGTATTAGGAACTCCAAGGGAAAGGGACAGACTTCTCAAATGTCACTCAGTGATCCTGGCTTGAAAGTGGCAAAAAAGCATGGGAAACTCAAAAGCAGACTAGACATGCAGAGCAGAGCATCTCTCCCCCGCTGGTGGTAGAATCTCCTGATACACGCCTACAGCAACAGATCAAGTCACCCTTGCATAGGTCTGCTACCTCCCAAAGAAATGAAATCTCTCTCAATTTACAACACTTATCACAGTGGGAAGAGGGTGTCTTTTTTTTTTTTTTTTTTGACAGTTATTGGGTGTGACTCTGCCAATGGACACGTTACCAGACACCTCTGAAGTGGGAAACTGGCTAAGTTACTAGTTACGTTGCTACCTTCTCTCTACAACTTCCTCAACAAAAACCAAGCCAAAATAACTTAACCCTAGGAAATCAAGATAAACAGCCCCCAGGAAGTAGCCTCAGTCCTCAACCTTCAGATACACGTGTGCTAGACCCCGTGCACTTCCCACCACCCCACACAACCAGACATCTTTCAACTTTGTGAATATTCACTGTTTTTAGGGTTCCCTGAAGAAAGTTCCAGGATGTATAATCCCACAGATGCTCCAATGTTGTGTTTTTGAATCAAGGTTCAAACAAACCAATATATTTTCATCCACTAGTTATGAGTGTGCCCTCCGGAGTCATGGTGGCTATACCTCTCATCAGCTATGTGACCTTAGACAAATTATTAACATTTCTGTTTCTCGATTTCACCATCCATAAAATGGGGACCATGACAGCATCTAATGATAGCACAATTTTCAAGAAATTTAAAAAAAAAACATGAAACATGCAAATATAGAGTGCATAGCTGTGAAAGCTTTACCTAACTCATTAAGTAAGAAACCAACAGGTTGGTAAAAGTAATTCAAAGAACATTTGAGGGGCTGAGATTTTATAGGCACTAGAACATCAGAATAAGATTGTTAGAAAAGATAGATACAAAACTGGTTACTGTCCTACAGGAAACAAACCCATAACCTGTGGAGTTATCTTTTCCACTAGACAGAAAACCTTTGCATCTCTACTAGACAAAAAGCTACACATTGATAGATAACTTGGAGCCTGGGCCCTATTTAATAGTCAATAACAAGTGAAACAAAGGTACACACCCCAGAGCTGCATTGTCAAATACAGCAGCTGCTAGCCTCATATGGCTATTTAAATTTAAATGTAAGTTAACTAAAAGCAAATAAAATTTACAATTCATTTTTTCTCAGTCATAGTAGTCACATTTTGAGTGCTCAGTAGCCAGTTGTAGCTAGTGGCTACTGTGTTGGAGAGGGGAGAAAGGAACATTTCTACAACAGCTGAATGTTCTGGTGGACAGCACTGGCCTGAGAGAATTCTTAGGTGGGAGTATTAGCTTTCTGTTAGTGCCAAAACAAATTATGACAAACTTGGCACAGTTAAACAACACAAATTTATTATCTCACAGCACTGTAGGTCAGACGTCTGGGTTGGCTTGACTGGTTTCTCTGCTCCAAGTTTCTCAAGACCAAACCAAGGGGTCAGTCAGCTGAGCTTCTATCAGGAGGCTCAGGGAAGATTAGATTCAGGTGTATCACTGCAGTCCCTGTGTCCTTACTGGCTGTCAGCTGGGCCAGCCTGACTCCTTAGAGCCTGCTCTCATTCCTTCTCCTGCTTTCCACGTGTCCCTCCAGCAGCGCACCCTTCGATCTCTGACTTCCCCTTCTGCTGCATCTCTGATGGACACCAGGTGGAGAAAGTTCTCTGCCTTTAAGGGCTCAAGTGATCAGATCACGCCCACTCTGACAGCCCAGGATAATCTCCCTATCTTAAATTCTGTAACCTTTGTTACATCTGCTAAGTCCCTTCTACCATGTAACACAACAAATTCATAAGATCCAGGGAATAGGGTGTGGACATATTTGGAGAGCTATTATTCTGCCTACCATGGCAGGCTCATTAGAAAATGTTAAACGTGACTTCAAAAGAACGTGCATCCTCCTTTTGCTTTATTTCCAAGTGTTGGATAATTTTTCTTAGCAATATCCTAAGGCTATCATGAAAATAAATGCATTAATCCACATAATGTGCTTAGAACAAGGCCTGGTATTGTATGATCATTAATCTTTCTGTATCTTAGTTTCCTCACCTATTAGGTTTGAGTTGTAATGGTGTCTCCAGAGTGAGGCTATTGTGAAGGTTAAAAAAGTTAATGTTAAGAATTTAGTATGGGGCTCTACATATAGAAAGGGCTCAGAATGCCTTTGGTCTTGGTGAAGAAACAAAGGTATCCATGCTGGCAAACAGTGGTCCTGCCTGCTAGGGGGTAGAAGGAAGAAGTTCCAGCACTTTCCCTCTCCACCCAGCCCCTGACACCCTGTATTTCAGGCACAGAAGGGGATAATATTATTGACTGAATGTTTATGTCTCCTTGAAATTCCTATGTTAAAGCTCTAACCCCCAATGTGACTGTTTTTGGAGATAGGGCCTTACTGAAAGTAATTAAGGTTAAACAAGGTCATAAGGGTAGGGCTAGTGTTCTTATAAGAAGAGGAAGAGACACAAGAGCTTGCTCTCTTTCTCTTCTCAAGCACTAAGGGATGGTCATGAGAGGATGCAGCAAGAAGGCGGCCGTCTGCAAGTCAGGAAGAGAGCCCTCACCAGGAACCAAATTGTCTAGCACATTGATCTTGGACTTCCCAGCCTCCAGAATGGTAAGAAATAAATTTCTGTTGTTTAAGCCACCCATTTTAGGGTATTTTTCATGGCAGCCTAGGATGGCTAAAACAGACAGCAGCCAAACTCACAGAGGCCCAAAAAGAACAACCTATGGTGAACAATGCCCTCCCTCAACACGCTGTTGTTGTATGGAGAAATGTCCATGCTCCCTCCCACAAAGTGCAAAGAAAATGTGAATCTGCTGGAATTTAGGCTAGAGAGGATGGAGGGAATTAAGACTAACAGTATCTAATGCCTTGTGTATTTCCTCCCATGGAAACCAAAATCTGCCGTTAAAGGTTTATAGTCATCCTCTCTGTATGCAGCCTTTTGAGGTTTAAAATAAATGTACAAAGGGCAAATTTTTATTGGCCTGTTGTTAAAAACTAAGCTCAAGCCATCTTCCAAACTTGATTTTTGCCTTTTCCATGAAGCCTTTCCTGCCTCCTCTGGGAGAATGCTCACTCTGTCTTTTGTGTCCCTGTGGCACCCCACTGGGAATTCCAGCTGCTGCAGCTCTGTCTCTTCATTTTAATCCTTTTTTTTTTTTTTGGCAGATACAAATCAAAGGACATGAACACATGTATGGAAGAAATGTGCCTTTCTTTTCTAGAATTCAAATTCATTTCTATTTTGAGCCCTTGTTCACACCATAAGGCTCCTAACAGTCAATAAAGGATTTCCTACCCCTCTCTGACTGATGTCTTACACACAACTTGAGGTTGACTTAGAACCAAGGCTATGGGGACATGTAGGGTTGGGAGGACAGCAGGACAGATGGCCTTTGGCTGTCACCTAGCCACACTTCCTCAGCTGGCATGTCTGGCATCCAGGGTGACCCTCAGTAGTGGGTTCCTGCAGGACACTCCTGAGCTATCACTTGTACTCCTCTGAGAGTGACTTTCCTTTAAGTCTGTGCCATTTTGCGCACACAGAATCAGTTTACAATTCCTCAGCCACACCGGCTCTAGGTCTCTTTAGAGTCATCCCAGATCCATCTGCCCAGGCACCCCATGCAGCCATTTTTACTCAATTCATGAAGCTTTATCTTGAAATAATCTCCCAGCTCAGGTACCTCCATGCATGCAGCCCTCAACATCTCTTGCTTCTTTTCCAGTTAGGGCATAGCCAGCCAAGCCCTGCTTTCCCAGCCCAGAAAGGTGAGTGCTCCCAGACTGGTCACATGGATAATCACTTAAAACTAATTCCTCACTTGTGTCAGAGAGATGGCCCCCAAACATCTGGTTCAGATAATCCCCCCTCCTCCTCCCCACCCCAGCCTGAAACGTTCTACCAAATGTTGCAGGGAAAAAAATACAACCTGTGCAGCATTGCAGATGGTCAGTGACCCAGCTCTGCTGGCTGACACCCGGGAACAAATCCGCACCCGGCAGAGAAGATCTGATTTCAGTGTGTTCGTTTCCATGATTCAAGACTAAACTCCTCTCTCATCTCTTCCCTCCCCATCACCCTGAGAGAAGAACATCACCCTGAAAATAGGCCATAAACCTCAAGGAACTGCCACCAGGGGGGCTGCCCCAGAGCTTTGTGACATGAGCACTTTACACTTTTCATGTAGTTCTTCCAAGGTACCCTGCTCCATTCATTTATTCCTTTATTTCAACCTTTGTGAGGATTCCCAGCACAGGGCAGGCCAGGCCCACAGTGACAAAGAGTAAGAATGTCAGAAAAGGTCTAAAAGATCACCTGTTATAATACAACTCCCTTTGTTGTAGATCAGTCCTGAGAAGGAAGATAACAAATCCACAACCACAAACAACTTCAGTAGCACAGCCTGGATAGAACCCAGCCTTGCTGACCACCCACACCCCTGGGAAAACTGAGGCCTGAGGCTCACAAGCACAGCTGGCTGAATGGGTCAGCTTAGACATACGAACCTCCTCATTGTCCTCTTCAAAGCCACCCTCAGCCTCCAAGACCAAGGGGAAAAACGTCAATTTTATTTTGTTCTGTGTGTTTCTGTAAGAATGGCTTGTGGGAGGCACAGCAACTCCATTCATGCCAGAAAAGAGATCCTTGTTATTAATCTGTTTGCTAGCCAACTGAACTTAAAATTTCGAAGAAGCTCCAGGACATCTGCCATGTTTAGATTTGTCCAAGGCTTCTCAGTAGTTGTCACTTTGCCTCTTCCATTGAGAAGGCTTCCGCCCATGAGGGGTGGCTTGGAAAGGACCTCAACATTAGGGGTGCCTGTGTCCCTCACCTTCATTTTAATTCTATGTGGTTACTCCAGACTCTATTAAGTTAATCACAGACATGTCTATTTTCTCTTCCAGACCTAGAGCCCTGTACCTTCATCATTGTCTTCATACTCACAACCCCTCTACTCACATGCTATTGCAACAGCTTCCTAACTGATGTGGCTTCCATCAACCATCAGTTACCAGAATGATCTTTGCAAAATGCAAAGCAAATCAAGATTTCGCCCCATCCCATCCCTGTGTAAGTGTTCCTCATGACCCCCTGCAGCCAGAATAATTCTGGAGGGCTTAGTTGGAAAGACCCTCCATGATCTTGCACAAACAGATCTAAACAGCTTCATCTTCTAACAATCTCTACATCCTCCTCCTAGCCCCATGGTCCAGTGAGGCTAAAGACCATATCATTTCCCACAACTGCCACCCTCTCTGATGTTTTCAATACCATACCACACGCCCAGAAAGTCTTTCTCCCACACCTTCACCTGGAAATCTGTAAGTCAACATTTACCTAGTTAAATTGTCACCACGTTGGTTAGCTATTCCTTACTGCCCTAGGCAAGTGAGTTGTTATTTCCTCTATTCCTATAATACTTTACCCATTTATCCATCACATTGTGCATTGTTGGCTAAACCAAACTGAGAGTCCTTGATGTGTAGGAACAAGGTGTTGTCATTATTCACTACTTAGGCTGCTGATACAATTATTTTAATAAGTTAATGGCAAGACTTGTATTTTTACTCTTTCTATTTCCAATTTCTAACATAGAACCTTGGCATACAGTAAGCACTCAAATTACATGGAAGGAAGGAAGGGAGGGAAGGAGGGAGGGGGAGAGGGAGAGATGCCCCTCACCCAAGCTCACTTACGCTTTCTTTCCTTCATTTCCACCCTCTGCCTGCATTTGGCAGTAACACTACTTATTCGTTGTGTGAGTCCTTAACTTTGGAGTACTCTAGATGAAGGTGCTGGAGCAGTATTTGCAGTAAAAGGCAGAATTTTTTCCTCTGTACTCCCATTAAGACCATCAGTAAATTAGATTAGTGGTTTTGACATTTTTCTGCCTACTTGCTGACCTAAGCCTCTAAATAGAGCCTCTGTAGTCTTTTCTCATAGCCCATCTCAGTGTTTATAAGGTGGTAGAAGTTGTGGGACTTACCTGTTTCTGGGCCAAGGTCAGAGAGAGCAAAGCACAGCTTTATTAGACCTTGGAAAAGTTCCCAATAGGAGGCTCCTTCTCACATATATACATTGTAACTGGTAAAATACCTTCTAGCAGCTTCTAACCCTGCTGAAAGGGTGGGCCGTGGCCAGTAACTCTCACCTCCTATATCAACGTAAATCTTACTCCTATCACCTTTTATTCCTTACTGCGCTCTGTGGCCAGGCTATATGAGGTCACTAGGAAATTGTTCATGTTGCCTTCCCCCAGGACAGAGGAACACACTTCATGTTGCATTTCTTGCTGCTCAGATTTCTACCGGGTGGGGATTAGGAGTTTACGTCAGTGTCATGGCAGAATCAGAGGCTCCTAGAACCAGGAGTACCTTAAAAAATCATCTGTCCAGTTTCTCATATTATGATGGAGGAAGCAGGGGGTGTGGAGGAGAATGAGCCCTCTGCTGTCATTAAGCAGAAGTAAACTGGATAAAGAAGTACTCTGAAAGCTGCTACCCACCTGGTTTTTCTCACTCTGGGCACCAGAACCCTGACAGAAATAGACAGTTCTGCTCAAGCAGCTCAGGGGTGTCTACTGAACAATACCTGGAGGAGTCTTTAACTCAGAACCATAGAATAACAGAGTTCATTCAAAAGGACTGACCTACATGCTTTAAAATGAAAACTAGCTACAGTTGTCTCCAGTGACAATTCAAACTTGTATGCATAGAAGAACAATCACTTTGTAGTTCTTTCTTGCTGAGAAACATTTGAAAGTCCTGAGCTAAACAGGGTAAGGAGAGGCTCCCTGCTCTGGTCCACTCTGGGTGTTTCATCTTTCTCCAGGTTATGTTAACCCTCTCAGGGCCTCACACGGTTCTCCTCTCTTGTGATCTGACACTTCCCTTCTGAGTCATGGTCATATTTTCAGCTTCAGCTTATGCTTTTCTCTAAGCTTTTTTTGCTCTGGCAATAAAAGGCCAGTTTTATATTTGACAACTTTTTGCAAAATTGTCAATGGGGGGTCCAACGTACAAATGGATTTGCTCCATTGGCTGGAAGCAGAGTGACTTGATATTTCCTGTGTAATGTTAATAAACATTCCCCTTGTGTGGAGCAGGTCAAGGTTTTTCTTACTTAACTATTTCATGCCTCTGCTCCATGGACTACATTAGCAGGGAGGAATGAGTCCATAGGGAGCTATTGGGACAATAGGGTCTCTTTTTTAATATAGCTTGATCTGTTGCAATAAGTTTCCAGAAAAAAAGAAAATTGCCTAAATTAATAGAATGATTTCCCCTGGACAGAGCTCTAAATTCCAGTCTAATGAGGTTGGGTTCCTTTAAAGAACATTTAATCTGCCAATTTCTGGATATTAACTCATTACCCACAAGGCAGTAGGCTAAATAGTTCACATTATTATTTCGTTTAAATCTCACAACAACCCTATGAGAGAGATACTATTATCATTACAAATGATGATTCTAAGGCTTAAAGAGGTTAATCTGTACAGTATTACATACATGTTAAGTGGCAGAATTAGATCCATATATATACATGGATATATACAGTCAAAACTTAGCATTTAAACATTGTACCAAAATGTTCAGGCATCTATAGGAATGGAAAGTCCTGCACCTCTCTATTGCAATGATGGCAAAACCTATGCTTTAAATACTAGCCAGGTTGCTTAGAAGGTACTATTCCCTGACTACCATTCCAGGTGCCATCCTCTTCAGAATTGGCCAGTAATCTCATGCATGCTTCCATCCCTGCTCTCTCTGAACTATTTGTCTTCAGTCTTTCAAAATCTCAACACTTTTGCAGGCTTACCTCTCGGTGAGGCTGGAAATGAAAGTATAATGTGTTAAATACTGGGACTTACCTGTGAAGGGGAAGGAGAGATCACGACTTGGGTGACTAAGTGTGGGGTGTATCCTGATAAGAGATTCATGTCAGAAAACTCAGCTGAATGTCTTTAAGGTCTGAAGGCACAAACATGTGAACCACTTTGCCCTTTTCATATCTTTTCAGTTTAAATCCATCCTGGCTTGCTGTTTCCCAGTCTCTAATTTTTTTTTAACTTTTTATTTTTTATTCCAGAATATTATGGGGTACAAACGTTGAGGTTACATATAGTGCCTGTGCGCCAACCGAGCAAAATTCACAATTGCAAAGATGTGGGAACAACCAAAGTGCCCATCGATACATGAGTGGATTAATAAAATGTGGTATATGTATACCATGGAGTACTGCTCAGCCACAAAAAACAACGGTGAACCTACTGTCTAATTATTCCATGTCCCAACTCCTTGTACCTTTCCCACCTGATTTCATACTTTGGACTCATTTTATTCTGCTATTGTTTGGTAGAATGTTCTGTGTATGTCTGTTAGATCTAGTTGATTTAGAGTGTTGATCAAATATTCTATTCCCTTGTTTATCTTCTTCCCAGGGTTCCAGTCATTATTCAAATTGAGATATAGAAGTCTCCAACAATTATTATTGAACTATCTATATAGCCCTTTAATTCTGGCAGTTATTGTTTCATGTATTTTGGCACACTATTGTTAGGTTTATTTTAGTTATATGTTTATAATTGTTATATCTTCTTGTTAAATTGAGCCTTTTATTAACACATAATACCATTATTTGTCTTTTGTAATAGGTTTTAATTTAAAGCCTATTTTGTCTGATAATGATGTAGTCGTTCAGCTTTCTGGTTACTGTTTGCATGGTATAACTTTTTCAATCCTTTTACTTTCAACCTACGTGTGTCTTTGAATTTAAGTGAGTTTCTTATAGACACTATATGGTTGGTTAATTTTTTATACATTCTGCCAATCTCTGTCTTTTAATTGGAGTATTTAATACATTTACATCTAATGTAATTACTGATAAGGTAGGATTTATGTCTGCTATTTTGCTGTTTTCCAAATGTCTTATGTCTTTTTTTCTCTATCCTTAAATCATTGTACTCTTTTGTAAGTAGATATTTTTTAGTATGCTGTTTTAATCCCCTTGTTTCTTTCACTATTTTTTCAGTCATTTCTTAGTGTTGTTCTGGTTATTACAATATATATTTTAACTTATAACAATTTAGCTCAGATTAATACCAACTTAATTTTAATAGTATATAAAACTTTGCTCCCTCATCACTCCTTTGTTTTGTTATTGTCATACAAATTGTCTTTATATATTGTACGACAATCAACACAGATTTATAATTATTGCTTCATGAAGTTGTCTTTTAAATCAGGAGAAAAAGATAGTTACAAACAAAAAATACATTCATACTGTCTTTCATATTTCCCTATGTAGTTATCTTTACTGATGACCTTAATTTTTTTATGCAGATTTGAGCTACTCTCTAGTGTCCTTTATGTCAGGTTAACTTATTTCCTTAGTACTTGTTGTAAAACAGGTCTGCTAGTGACAGTTTTCTCAGGTGTTGTTTATTTGTAATGGCTTGATGTCATCTTCATTTTTGGAGAATATTTGTGCTGGATATAGAATTTTTGGTCGACAGCATTTTCTTTCAGCACTTTCAATAAGTCATCCAATTGCCTTCTAGACGCCATGGTTTCTGACGGGAAGTCAGCTGTCAGTCTTGTCGAGAGTCCCGTGCACAGGCTTGTTCACTTTCCTTTTGCTGCTTTTGAGAATCACTCTTTGTCTTTGCATGTGATGTGTCTAAGTGGGAATCTCTTTAAGTTTATCCTACGTGGAGTTCATTGAGCTTCTGGGATGTGTACATTAATACATTTTATCACATTTGAAAAGTTTTCAACAATTATTCCTTCAAATATTCTTTCTGCCCCTCCTTTCTTTTCCTTATTCCCTCCCCTCTTCCTTCTCATTCCTTTCTTCTCTCTCTCCACCCCCCTCCTCCCCGGGACTTTTACTATGCACATGTCGGTGTACTTAATGGTGTCTCAGGCTTTGCTTATTTTTCTTTATTATTTTTCTTCTATGTTCTTCAGACCAGACAATTTCAGTTACCTGCCTTCAAGCTCATGGATTCTTCTTCTCGCCTGCTGCTCAGGGCCCCTACAGTGGATTCATTTCAGATATTGCACTTTTCAACTCCAAGGTTTCTATTTGGTTTCTTTTTATCATTTTTATCTCTTAATGATATTCTCTATTTGTTGAAACATTATCTTCCTGCTATCCTTTAGTTCTTTAGACATATTTTCCCTAAGCTTTTTTAATATATTAAAATAGCCAATTTTAAGTCTTTGTCTAATGAGTCCAACATCTAGGCTTCCTCAGAGACAGTTTCCAATGATTGCTGTTTTCCTGGGTAAGGTTCATACTTTCTTTTTTCTTTGTCTATCTCATATTTTTTTGTCAAAATGGAACATTTTAAATAATGTGGCAATTCTGAATTCTCCCCCACCCCAAATTTGTTGTTGTTGCTGTTTGTTGTTATTACCATTGTTTCTTTAGTGACTTTACTGAACTAATTCTGTAAAGTCTGCATTATTTGTCATATGTCAACCCTGAAGTCTCTGCTTTGTTAACTTAGTGGTCAGCTAATAATTAGAGAGAGATTTTCTTAAATGCCTGGATCAATAAGTCTCCAAGTCTTTGACAGGGGTTTTGCATGCATGCTAAGCACACCTTCAACACTCTTCTAGACAGTTAACAACTCTGCCTTGACCTTCAGTTCCCCCTAAGTGGGGCCTCAAACTCAGCTACCAGTGAGAGCTTAGAGCCTTTTCAGGTCTTTCCTGAGCATTCACACATCTCGATGCATGTGCATGGCCCTCTAGGTTCTCAGGAATATGTCAAAGGAATATGGGCATGTCATATGCAGCTTTTCCTTTTTAACCTATTGTTTGCCCCAGCTGTTATTCACTACCTCAGGCAGCCATAATGTTAAACAATTGCCCCTTGACTGTTTTTAATAAATGCCCCTGAGAAGAAAAGCTGTTCACACTAGGTGATCTCTAAATCAGGTAAGTAAGATGGCTTTGAGAGTAGAGCCTTCCATGGAGCCACCGGACAGGTCAAATAATGACAATTCTCTGGAAATAGGACTTTGAAAGTGTTCCAACCCTCTTCTGCCCCTCCAGTGGCTGCCAGGCTTCTGGTCTTCACTGTGATTACAGGCTGCTGTTCTCAAGGTCACCATGGAGCTGGAAACGAGGGGATGAGAATAGGAAAAATTAAAACTCACTGTTTATACCAACTTTTCATACCAAGATTTGGCTGCTTTTCTTAAATAAATGCTCCCTGAATTTCTCCAAGCCTTTGGTTAAGTCTACAGTTTTTAAAAAGTTGATTCTGAAAATTTTTGCCAGTTGTCTCATTGCTTTTATGGAGGAGAGGATCTTCAGTGGTTCTTATTCCGTCATTTTTGCTGAGACCCAGCCCAGGTTTATTTCATTTCATTGTTTCTTTGCTCTGTTTGAACCATTTATGTTTCTAGCTGCCTCTTCCACTCTTTTTCACTTTCACTCCTGTTTCCTGATTGCCCACTTTCAATCAGGACATTTTATTCCTATCTCAGGTCTTTCAAACATTTTTTCACTTCTGCTGTTGGCCTTACTTAGGGGTTTTATAATCTGTTACCCAGATTACTTCAAAATATCTAAACTGGTTCCTCTGCAGGATGTCTTATTTTCTTCTAATCTATTCACCAGCCCAACCAGATTGATCATTTTGAAACATAAATCTGACTGCCTCATCCCCTTGCTCAAACCCATCCCTAGATCCACATCACCTCCAGGAGAAAGACCAACCATGACCATGGCAGGGCATGCAAGACCCTCTTGATGTGGCCCAGAATCTCCACTCTGCCTTGCAACTCTTACCCTAGCCATACACAAACATGCAATTATATATAAATTCTGTACCCTTTCATTAGTATTCTTGTCCCTTATTCCCCTAGTGAATCAATTAATTAATTAATTCAGCACACATTTTCTAAACACAGGGGAAAAGAAAGTGAACAAGACAGACAAGGTTCCTTTCCCTGTGCATTTCACATGCAGAGATGGAAACTGACAATAATCAAGCAAACAAATAAATCAACTAGATAATTACAGAATGTTATAACTGCAACGAGGAGAGTAAATAGAATGATAGAAACAGGAGAAACCTTCATTAATCAGTTTGGACAAAAAAAAGTTCTCTCTCTAAAAAAAAATTGAAGCTGAGACTTAAAGGGTGAAAAGGTGTCAATAAAGCATGAGAGGAAAGAAGCTCTTAGTACAAAAGCCTTGAGACCAAAGTGAAAATCAAAATAAAACCCAGATAGCAACCCAGTGAAACCCAGATAGAAATTGAAATAGAGAAAAACTGTCCCAGAAACCTCTGCACATTCCAGTGAACACACACACACCCACACACGCCACACTTAACTTAGGCTCCTCAAGTGAGTAACTGCTGGATGGACCAGCTGACAGATGGGAAGTCCTTGCACAGAGCTATGACAAGGGGAAGTCTGTGGGAAAAGGTGCTGTTATTTAGCTGGCCCACCCCTGCTGAGTGAGTCCAAAGTTTCCCTTGGATTCATTCCCACCTGAACTTCCACCCTCATGAGCTAAAAAGGCCTTTCACATTCATGTTTTATACAAAGAAAGAGATGAGGATTAAGCAGCAGCTGCTTAGGGTTGGGTGTAGAGGAGAAACACATACACATACATGCTTGGTTGTAAAATGATTATGTTTTGAGAAGAAACTTAAAACCTTCCATCCATGCTTCTCAGAGTTGTGATCCAGCTGAGGAGTGTTGGGTAAGCAAAGGCCTTTATGGGAGACGGCAGGAGAATGTGAAAGTGTTCCACAAAGAGTGGTGTTGACTGAGGAGCTGATAGACTCTTGCCACTGGCTGAGAGTCCAGCCCGTAGGCACAGACCCTGCTGACATTGGGGATTTCTTGTAGAAGTAGAACCACAGTCGATGGTCCTGGGTAGGTTCTTCCTGGTACTGGTACACTCAGCATGCATTCATTTAATAGATAACTATTGTTTGCCTGCAATGTACCACCCCCTGATCTGGGTCCAAAGACATATCCATGAACAAATACAGAGCCCTTATAGAATTATATTCCAGTGGAGGAAAGAAAGACAACATGTAAATACATAGGTAACACAGAGAATTGCCAGATGTATATAAGTGCCATGGAGAAAAACTGCAGCAGGAAAGGGAATTAAGGAGTGCTGAGAAGTTTTACATTCAGCCAAGATGTTTTACCAGGAACCAGATCTACTCTTCCATTTAAAACAACTAAAAATCCAGCAAAGCATATGAAACAATGGCCTTCAAGGCACTGCTGATGAACGAGAGTGATCCCTAAGAGACAGAAACAACCAAGGTTACTGCCTGGAAAGAGTCTCTGGACTGGGGTACAGGGAGAAGAGACACAGGCAGAGCCCAGCACACTCTCCGACTTGAGTAGGTGATGCCAAAAGTTTAAAGACACCAAGGCAGCTAACGTTTTTAAGAAGACTACCAGAGAGGACAGAACTATTCAGAGAGCAAACTCCAGAGATCTCCAACGGCTCCATCTTGAGTATTTAGCAGAGGACTCAATGAATGTATCCCCACATGCATGTGAGGAAACAATTTAAGGCTAGGAAAGAACAACCTGCAGGTGAAAGTGTGCCTGGTGTGTGCAAGAAGCCTAATGCAGCTGGGTGATCAAGGAGAGAATAGTAAGAGAGTGAATCAGAGAGGTGTTAGAGGGCAGCTCAGGTGAGGACTTATGAATCACAGGAAGGACGGTGCCTTTGGCTTCAAGTGAGACAGGGGCTGTAGGAGGATTTTGAGCAGAGGAGTGCCATAATAGAACTTTTATTTTATTTATTTGTATATTTTTTTGGAGACAGGGTCTCGCTCTGTCACCCAGGCTGGAGTACAGTGGCACAATTGTAGCTCACTCTAACTTTGAACTCATGGGCTCAATCAGTCCTCCCACCTCAGCCTCCCAAGGAGCTAGGACTACAGGCATGTGCTACCACACCATGCTGATTGTTGTTTTTTTGAGACAAGGTCTCGCTACGTTGCTCAGGCTGGTCTTGAACTCCTGGCCTCAAGCTGGGCCTCCCAGAGTGTTGAGATTACAGGTGTGAGCCACCACACCAGGCCACTGACTTACGTTTTAATTTAAAATAATCACTCTGGATATTGAGTGGAAAACAGATTTTAGGGGCAAGGGCAAAACCCATGAAGCACCAGTGGAGGCTGTTGTTGTAATACAGGCAGGAATTGATGGTGGCCATGACCATGATGGAGCAGCGCAGGTGTTGAGAATATGTCAGATCCTGGATGTATTTTGGAAGAACCAACAGGATTTGTTAATGGATTTATTCCAGAAAGTGAGACTGTCTTAATATTAGGAAATCTTTCAAATACTTTCTTCTATTGTATTCCTTTCTATCTACACAACAGAAGTCACAGCTAACTTAAGCCTTTCTCCAAGGAAGACCATCCATTCTCTCTCTTCTATATCTTCTCTTCACGGGACCGGAGTGTAAAGATCTGAGACCCAAGATGGGTGTTGGGTACAGTGAACTAGAAAGACCAATTGCCTGCTTTAGTTGGAAGCCTAACTAGCTTAGGAAAATTGGTGTTCTATGTGGCCCAGCCTTACTTTCCAGGGTTCTTTTAATTGGAATGTGATCTTCTTTGTAATTATCCCTTGTGCATATTTTCCCTTTAGAAACCTCATTACAAGGGTTGGCAATAACTTGAGATGTGACTCAGGTATTCCCAGTTCCTCAAACCTATTGCCGTCTACTGTTACTCTAGATTCACACATTATTTCTAACAGCAGGTTGTTAATACATAATTCATCTAATCAATGAATTAACAGCATAAAACCATTCGTTTTAACAAATTTTTAAATAATTTACAATAATATTCAAAATCCATTATTGTTTATTTTAAATCTTAGTAAAAAGGAATAGAAAATTTCTTTAACAAAAGATATCAATCTTAAAATTAATTAACAGAATCATCTCTAACTGTGGTACCTCAGATAAATTCCTATTAAAGTCAAGGACAAGACAAGAACAACAGGTAAGGTACCCCTGCTTTTATTTACCACACTTATGGAACTTTTGGACAATACAATTAAGATAAAATAAAGAAATAAACTTATATATGTTAAACAGAAGAGAAAGCTATATTTATTTGGAAAGTATATCATTGTATACCTAGAAAACACAAAAAAAATTGAATGAAAAACTTTTGAACTAAGAAGATTGTTCAATAATGTGACTCATTTAAAATATGTACTTTAAAATAATTATCTGTATATCAAAAATAATAAATTATAAGATATAATATAAAAAGATCCTCTTTACAATAACAAAAATATTTTAAATTCCTATGAATAGACCTAAAAAATAAATGTTCTGGGTTCACATTACAGTCACCCATATGCTATTTATAGAATTTATCCTGTAGCTGACATAATGTGATATGCAAAGTTAACACTTTCATCACAGGGAAATCCAAGGAAAAGGGACAATACTAGAGGCTGGCCAGCCAGTCGAGAGGCCACTGGTATATTCTAGGCAAGAGGTGATAGGTTCTGAATTAGGACAGTGGCAATAAGTGTGGTAAAGGGGAGAAAATTTGACTAATATTTAGAAGCTAGAATTTATCAAAGAGTGGTAAGAAATTAAATGAGAGGGGAGGGGAATAGTTCAGGGGGTAATTCCTAGTCTCGTACAATTCACCGAGACAGGGAACGCAGACAGAAGAGTAAGATCCAGGGAGGATAAAAGGTGACTCTTTATTGAGATGCGTTGAATTTGACAGGCTATGAGACATCAAAGTGAGAAGTCTAGGTACCTTGTTGCTTGATTCTAGACTTAGAAGAGAAATTTTTTCATTCTGTTTATTTGATGAATATTTATTGATACTTTAGCCAGAGATTTAAACTGAATAGCTATCAGCCTACAGAGTTTCAGGAGTAGAGGTGATTACCAAGGGAAACTGGATACAGTGGGAAGAGAAAATGGGGCAAAGAACAGATCTCTAAGGATCACCAATGTTGAACATCAAATAGAAAAGAAGGAACCGCAGAGTAATATGAGAATGGGTGGCCCAAGAGGTACAATGGAAAGCCAAGTTGTCACGGCAGCACAGAAATCCGAGAAGAGAAAGAAGGGGTGATTAACTGTACCTAGTGGCAGGGAATGGTTAAATAATACGAAAGTTTAAAAGAGGTCATTGCATTTCAAAATCAGGTGGATTTTGCTTGAATAGTTTCAAGAATAAATGAGTTGAAGAATAAGAGATAAAGAGATGAAAACAGCAAAAGAAGAAAAAAATTTTTCGGGTTTGTCCATGAAAAGGAAAGGAAGTTATAAAGCTCTAACCACAGGTAGTAAGAGTCAAGAGAGGGTTTTTAGTAAGAGAATCATTATCTCACAGTGGTTTTAGGGGAATTCTTGTCCAAAGATCAGGGGAGACTTCCTTCTATTTACCATGCTTCCAATTAATTAATAAGTATTTTTTAAATAAGGCAGCAAGTAAATAATTTAGAATTCATAAAGGCAGACATAAATTATATGTGTTAATCAAGAAAAACTCACTTTATTATCCATTCAAGATAGCATTACATAATATCCAAAAGTTGTCCACACTGGTTTCTCAGCCTTAGATTAACATGTCCTGTTTTGATGATTCGGACCGCAAGTAACGGAAAACCCAAATTCTACTTGTTAAGAGATATTTTTATGATCTCATATATAAAGAAAGCCCAGAGGTGGGGAAACACTATGACTTGTTAATTGAGACAATTAAAAATGTCATCAGGTTCTACTGGAGCAAGACACCTGGTTTGGGGGATGAGTGAGGCTGGGTTTCCTGTGCTCCCCACAGCTGGGAGAATAAATTTCATTCCAAGTGAGCACTAAAGTAAGCTCCTTGGATTCTCACACCCAAGCCAGGTACTCCAACAACTTTGCCAAGAATAAAGATGATATTTGGACCTCTTTCCACTTGATTCCTGCTTCTACATCTCCATTGGTTTATAATTTGGTCAGGGAAAAAAAGATGCTATTTGTTGGACCTTCTCAAATTCCAGCACTAGTGATGATTATGTGACAAAAAAAAAAAAAAAAATTCTGACAAAATAACTGAGGCCTCACTTTCCTGACTCAGTGGCATCCATTGCCACAAGAGGTGACCAGAATAGTAATGGAGTTTCTAAATAAATTTTTATTAATTCATAGCATAGAAAATGGCCTTGAAAGCCAAGATTTTCAAATGCAAGACCAAAGCTCGAGAGAAAAATTTTATTTTACTTCCAAAAGCTTAGCTTTGAATATCAAGAGCCAGGCCTCCAGTAATTCCATACATAAAATTAATACTATAAATAAGTGTTTTTCAAACTGCAGGTTGCAATTCATTGGTGGATTGTAAAATCAACGTGGTAGTTTGCAACTAGATTGTTTAAATGAGGGACAAGAATAGAATAAAACACCAGGGTGTGTTACACATGATAAGGATAACTAATGTTTCTTGAATTTTGTTTTTTATTTTAAGTGAGGTGTGTGTGTGTGTTTGTGTGTGTGGTGTGTGGTCAGCCTCAATGTCAAATATATTTCTTACCTTGAGCTGTGTCAAAGACTTGAAAAACACTGCCATTAAAAATAAAGTCAGGGACACTTTGAGGAAGAGTCTGGTTGCCCAGGCTCTCAGTAGACTAGACAAAGGAGCCCCAGCTGAGAAAATGTGTCAAACTGGACATGACAAGAGTCATGAAAGCATTAAAAGAAGGGAAGACCTGCAGTGAGGATGCAGCCTCAGACTGAGCCTGTGCTGGACATTCAGAGAAAAGAGAGCATTCCCAGGAAAAGGAATAGCAAACACAAAGACTAGAAGGTGGGTGTCTTAGTCTATTTGGGCTACTATAACAAAATGTCATGGATGAGGTTGCTTATAAACAGCAGAAATTTATTGCTTACAGTTCTGGAAGCTGGGAAGTCCAGGATCAAGGTACAGGCAGATTCAGTGTCTGGTGAAGACCCACATTCTGTGTGATATATGACACCTTTTAGCTGTGTCCTCACATGGTGGAAGAGGCAAGGCAGCCCTCTGGGGTCCTTTCTAAAAAAGCATTAATCCTGTTTATGATGGCTCCACCATCAAGACCTAATCACCTCCCAATGTCCCCACTTCCTAATACCATCACTTTGGGGGTTGGGATTTTAACATATGAATTTGGGGATAACACAAGTATTCCGTTTATAACAGTGAGAAAATAGAATGGATACGCAGAGGTTAACGACTAGGTGATCAAATTGGAAGTTCATGAAGTAGGTGGGCTGTTTTCAGTGGTCGGTGGGGAGTCATGGAGTATTCTAGAGCTGTTGAATGACATGAAGATAACAGGATAGCCTGGAGGGAAAAGGAACTGGAGGCAAGAAGAGTTTTTAGAAATCTGGTGACTATTAGGGCCCAATGGAATGGACAAGATTTGAGGCAGATGCCATAAAAACAACAAATATGATTTGTTCTAGGGTGAAAGACTTGAAAGCTCTTGGAAATGGGCTACATGGAAAGGACAAGGAAACAAAAAATTTCTAATGATAAAAACCACCATTTCTTGGGCAAATAGTTTTCCTCACTAGTATTACTGGAATAATTAGCTCTGTTAATATTGTAAATAAGTATTTTATACCTCTCTAAGTGCTTTCACATTCATTAGTCATTTGATTTTCATAATAACCTTAAGAGACAACAAGGGGATATTCCACTATCAACATTTTAAAGATAAGGAAATTGTAGACCAGAGAGGTTATGTGGCTTCCCAAAGTCACACAGTTGGTGACAGGATTAGATTCACCAGGACTTATCCATCCGAGCTCAGTTTTCTCTCACTTTACAATAGGCAACACCCTCCCATGTTGTCATTCCCTAATAATGATCCATCAACTTGTTGATTAAAATTATTCCAAGAATTGAATTGGCTCAGTATTTCAGGGAGAAAGCCCATTCAGAAGGTCACTGTGGCTTGGTGTAAGTTTATTTAATAAATATTTTTCTTATTTGGAGGTTTTAATTTTAAGTATGTGGTCTACTCTTTTTGTATGATTATTTGCTCAAAAAAATTTTTAGTCAGCAACACACCTCATAAAAATTTAATATGTTTCAGAGCTCCTTTTACTGTTTAAAAAAGCACAAATCAGGCATTCTTGCATTTGAATGTGGCGCCCTGTAATTGGGCTCTCTCTGAGGAAGGCCCTTCCAAACCCTGTCATGAAATTGCTCTTTTTAAATAAAAACAACACTCCAATGGAGGGTTGTCTCAGATCATTCCTTCGCTCCCACCAAGAGCCCAAACATCAACCAATCAGATGTGTCCTGGCTTTCCTGGTCACCTGCATGTTTCTTTCTTTAACTAGAAGAGACTTTCTCTCATGTGTATCTTTGGCTTTCAGAGCTGAGTTCAAATCCCAGCTCTGGCTCTCATTAGACATGTAACCTTGAGCAAAGTAACTCACGTCTCTGAGTACCACTTTCTCAGCTCTACCATAAAGAGGTTAAGTGTCATTTCGCCAAGTTATTGCATGGATGTAAGATAGCAAACTTGAAAACACTGAGCTTGACGTGGGTTCTCATTGAATATGTATCACGTAAGAGCCTGGGAAAGACAAAGTTTGCCAAGAGAGCAATCACTGGGTTCATAGTGGACCTTACTTGGAGGATTAGCACTTTCACCTCCCAGCCATGCCTTTTACCAGGCCCAGAAATTTATGCCCACACCCTCTTACCTGGTCCTATTCTGAAACCAAATGCTTTGAGCAATGAGCTGGTAAAATTTATTCAAAGTTGGAGAGCAACAGCCCTGACTTCTTCAATTCTTTCAATCAAAAAATATTTATTGGGCACTTGCTATCGTTCTAGGCATTGAGGGTAGAGAAATAACGAACATGGGCAATGTTCATTATTTCTACCAAAGTTTACCTTGTATTGGGGAATACAGAAAATAGGTAGACAAGCAAATAAACAAGAAGGAATATCAAATAGTGATAGTTATATTGCAGAACATTAAAATATTGTGGTGTGATAAAGTATCACGTTAGATAGGGTGGTCAAAGAAGGCCTTTCTGAGGAAGTGACATTTAATCTGAAAATCAGCTGATTAGAAGGGCCTGGCCAATGTGAAAACCAAGGGAGAGGGCACCTCAGGCAGCGGAACAGCCGCTCATTCAAAGGGCCTAAAATGGAAATTAGCTTGGGGTTCTTAACGGAATATAAAGAGCACCAGTGCGGCTGGATGACAGTGTAGCTGGAATCTCAGGGCAGGGGGGTACGGGAGGTGAGTGCAGGGAAGGAAGAAACCAGTTTGTGCAGTGCCTTGTAGGTCAGGGGAAAGAGGTAGGATTTTGTTTTAAGAGGAATTGAGACCTTTGGGGATATTAAACAGAGAAGCATCATGCCTTAAGTTTTTTCAGCGTTCACTTTGGTCTGCTCTTTGGAAGGCAAAGACGGAAGCAGGACATCTCTTTGAAAGAAGGGCAGAGGTACAGATGGGAGAAAAGGGTGATTACACCGTGAAGATCACAGTGGAGATGGGGAGAACTGGACACATTCAGAAAATATTTGGGAAGTGGAGTTGACAAGATCTGGGAGCTAAATGTGGTAAAGAGAGGAACGAAGAACCCTAGAATGTTGGTTTGGTCAAGTGCGTGAATTGTGGTTCACTGAGAAGAGGAAGATGGGGAAGGGATGGATGGAGGGAAGGAGAGAGGAAGAGACTTAAATGTTGTCTGTTGACTTTTTTAAGAGCCTGCATCTCAGAACAGAAGTTGGCACTAAATCTGCATATTCAGGAGCTTTCCTCTTTGTATCCTCAGGGCACAGCCCAGTGCTACAACAGCCTCCTGTGATGGCGGAAAAAGAGCAGTGCCTTGAAGTTCTAGGTCTGCTGCTTTATCCACAAGCCTTTTAATTTCTTGGAAGTTTAATTTCCTCTCTTGTAAAATTGGAATTAGAAGACTTGCCTTGCCTATTCCATGGAATGTTGTATCAAAATTAGGTATGTATATAAGCATTTTAAAGCCATAAGTCACTCAGCAAACGTATGTCTACGCAAAGGGATTATTTTGATTCCATGTTAGAAGTTAAGCTTCGCATGGATAGGAACTCAGTCTATCTTGTTCAACTCCAGCACCTGAAATGGAGGTTCTCAGTAAATATGTGTTAAATGAACGAATGAATGGATCAAATGAATCCTTATGGAATGCAGGACGTGAGATCAAACACCAAAGATCCTTATAACATTATGATATAATTATTTTACTACACATCTGCCTTCTCCAGAGCCCAGAAACCTACCTTATTCATCTTCAAAGTTCCACTAAAGTCTGTCATACAGTAGGTGTGCAATGAATGCCCAGTAAGTGGATGCTCTGCAAACTAGACTGAGAACTACCACGGCTAATTCATAAGCACCTTGACTCACCAGACGGCCACATTGATCAATGCCCTGGGACACCTCTTGCTTCTTGAGACCTGCAGCCTCACGGTAAAAATGCCCTACTTCTTAGATCTGACTTGTTCCCTAAGATGTATCCACTGTTTGGGCATAGTTTGTCCTCAATAAATATTTATTGCATGAACAAACAAATAAATTTATAAAACACTAAAAATACACATAAAGAGATTATGAAGCAGAATTCATTTTCTAAAATATAAACAGGATTCTTAAAAAGAATTTCAAGTTTGAAGTAGACCACATCTAGCTATGCCCCCCAGATTCTCATGGAAACAGAGGGCCTAAATATTCTGTGCATTTTGAGTGTCATGTGTGTAAAAGGGGATGAAAAATGCAAAGCACCAAATACAGGTGCTACCCAGAGTTTGCAGTCAGCTTACATTCTCTCTGAACACCATCCCCCGCCTCTCCTAACTCAGTATTTAGAGAATTCACCCTCCAAAACTGAGCTTCTTTAACTCCACAAATAGCATGATGAGGAAAAATTGGACCATACTCCAGGACCCCAAGAATAGTCTTCTTGGTTGGAGCTTAATGCATCTCTGAACATGTTTTTGCATCTTAATATGGGGAACTTTCTCTTATCGTATTAAAATTATATTGGAAAATTCCTTACTTCTTAGAAATACATACTGGAATACTTAGTGGTAAAATCTCATAATGACTATACTTTAAAATAATAGAGCAGGGAATAAAGAAAGTAAAAGTAAAAAATTGATCATTACTGCTAATCTAAATGAGGAAAACATAGGTGCTTATGATGCTATTTCTAGTTTTCTATATATTTGAATATTGTCATGATAAAATTGAAAACAAATCAAAACACTGTAATAATTGAAGACTGACCCGGGAAAATTATTGAGAATGTTCAATGAGATACTTATCCCAGTAAGTGTTCATTAATATTATTAATTTTAACATTATATTTAATATTTATTTCTATTAATTTTATATTATATTATATTACTTAATATTAATTTCACCAACTCATGCGCTTACATATAGGCACACACCCTTAGCACCTTTTTGAAAGTGTACAGAAACTCTCCCTTTGGGGAAACATGATAAATCATATACCTTAATCCTGTTTCAAAACATTGTATGCAGATTCCCTTGGGCACAAGGGCTGGTGGCGTTCATGATACTGGGCCCTACATGTGTTCTAGTGATCATTTATTTTTGGAAGGAAAAATGAGGCAGAGGTAACAGCTGTACCCTTGGTGTTAGGGAGATGTGGGTGCATCCCCTACTCCCACGTGTATTAAATGCATGGATTCCAGAAACTTCTTGGCCTTACCGAGCATTGATTCCCATAGCTGCACAACAGAATTATTGTGCTACTCAAGGCATTGCTCTGAGGTTAAGTAAGAGCTCGTGAACAAAGAGGCTAATATGTTCAGCACACAGTAGTTGTGAACAATGTTAACTGCCCCTCTTCTCCCCATAGAGACACGAAGAATGAGCAAAGGGCCTTTTTGAGGTGGCTTATTAAAAAGTTTGACAGTGGGTGATTATAGTACACATCGATCTTTGGTTAGCATCAATTATTTCTTTTGCTTTCTGTTTTTTTTTTTGTTTTGTTTTCTTTTAATTAACCTGGATTATGCTTTAAGGAGAAAATGGGAAATGATACAAAAAGCTTATTGAAACAAAAAGCCACTTTTAAGATGTGTCCTGGAAGTAGGACTAATTCAAGGAAAAACCAATATCTAGCCTGGTGGACAGGACAGGTCTTGGGGTCCTCATTTGAAAGTCAAAGAAACTGAGTCATCAACCGGCCAGAAAGTAAGAAAGTCAAGGCCAAACCCTAGGCAGTGGGAGTGAATCCAAGAGCAGGGCGGTTCTCATCTGAACAAAATGAGCTTGTTCCAGAGACAGGAAGAACAGGCAGGACACCAGAAGAGTGTGTCTTTTTCTCCTTCCTTCAGCATGGAAGTGGCAGAGCCACGGCAAGGAGAGCATTCCAACCATGCAGATGCAAACAGGGATGACACTTTGAATGCACAGAGCAGCTGATTAATTGGGACAGGAGATCAAATATCAACAGTTCTCTGAAGGCCAGCGCAGAGCACAGGCCTCCCTGGGATTTGTGAAGCTCTGAAACCGGTGGCAATAAATAAGGCCCAGGCCTCAGAGACTGGAGCTCTGAGATGCTGCTCCTCTGGGCAGGACAGAGCAGACTTTTTATTGCTGGCCTGTGGGGTAGGAGATTCCCATATATGGCCCCAAGGAGATTGGGAGGGGGATGTACTCTTGGGAGGCTCAAGTCACATTCCAGATCTGCTTTCTGTAGAGGAAGGGTGTTTCTGACAGGTGTGTGTTCCTGCCTCCCAGATGAGTGTGCTGAGTGCAGGGAGGCTCCCAGGCACCACGGGCGAGGCTTCTGCTAGAATGTCAGGAAGAGTCAACAATGGGCCAAAGACACATCCTTGTCCCCAGAACCTGGATGTGAGCCCAGATAAGTGAGCACAGGACACCCTGCCCCCACGTCGGACCCTCACAAAGGCACCCACTCATGCATTCATTCACCTGTCCTCGCAGCAAACATCCACCGAGCATTACTCCACACCAGACACCAGGCTAGGTACTGGGGGATTTGAACACTGCAGCTGCTCGCCACTCAATCATTTGTTCATTCAATCATTCATTCATTCTGCGGTCATTACTGAGCACGACTCCACATCCTACATTCTAAAATTACAACACTGAGCAAGACAAAGCTCATCCCTGACCTCATGGGCTGACAGTCTAATGACCGCCTGGAGTATTCCGGGGGTCAATGGGCCTCAGTTTAAAGCCCTTGGTCAAGTAGCCTGGCCTCTCCTAACCTCGGTTTCTCTCCCTGTAAAATGGGCATTATCCTACCTCTCCCACAGGGGTCTGTGAGGTTCACAAATAAAAGATGTGAATGCACTGAATAATCTTGGATCCAAGACTCCCAAGTTGTGATGACTGTTCTCGGGGAATGTGGGGAGGGCTTGTAAATTCCCCCTGAGCTATTTACCTACAGACAAAGAAGGCACCAAAAAGCTATATCAAGTTACATTCTCATAAATGGGGGAACGGGGAATTTCATAAAGAAACCACTGTGAATGCAGTGACTTATTGAGTGTAGAAGACGGTTGGGGCCAGGCAGAAATAATTTCCAATTACATTTGAATGGCATTTTGGGGTTTACAAAGGCGTTTTTGTAAAACATAGAGCACCTTGACCAGAGTTAGCCTTGCTCAGGTGTGATTCTGTCGGGGACAGAAGCTGCTTACCTGTTTTACCCACTCTGGAGACAAGAAACTTAACTCCAGTCATCAGTTAAGCTCTTCCACCCCAGAGGAGTCATTGAGAATAACTGGCAGTCCATGGAAAGAAGAACTCTACGCAGATCTCTGCACGTGATGTTAAACGACATCTACACTACCAAGTCCATAAGTTCTCGCACTTTTTCTTGCCACCACGCTGTTACAAACAAAACACATGTCCGCGAGTAATACTCTTTCACGTGTGGCAATTTTCAGTTAGTTGAGATAAGGGAAGAGGAGCTGGGGAGAGCGGCATCATAGGGGAAAATTCGTCAGAATCTGCCGGTGGCGGGAAGAGGGGGGGTGAGGCAGAAGTCATTTGAGAAAGTCTTTTTGGCAGTCGTGTCGCTGATCCCCTCACCACCCCAAACTGGGAATCACTGCAGAGCAGAGGAGGTTTGACATTAGCCTGTCCCTCTGATCGGACCCTGTTCGGTTCCTATACCTTTTCTGCCACCCTGATACTGCATCAGTCTCTCGTCTTCTCGATGTCCCGTGATAATCTGTGATTAACCCAGTCTGCAAAGGAACAGGCATTTCCTCACTCTGGCACAGAAGTGCCTAATTGATGAGAATTCTCAGTCTCTTTGTCTGAAATTGCTTAGTATTTCTGATTTTTTTAAATGTATTTTTATAGTTCTTACTGTTGCTTTCCTATTAGCTATAACACAGCTCCCTGTAATAACAAAACTCAAGGACACCCGTTGTCCTCCAGTAGACACCCCACAAAGATACCTGCTGCACTTACCTGTAACCTGCGGGTGACTTCTCTCTGTTCATCCTTGTGGTGTAGCGGTGGGAGGCATAACATGGGTCTCCCTGGTTTTCAGCTCTAGCAGAAAATTCCTTCCTACTGTGCATAAGTTATTTCCAGTACTGCAAAGAGAGAGACACGTTTGTTCCCTGTCTGAGGCAGCCTGTGGCTTTCTTGTTGACCATCTTTTGCCTGCTCACGTATGGACCATTTTAGTCCACTCATGTGCCCCTCCATAGCCAATACCACATCTGAGCCTCAAGAAAACACTGTGTCATGGCCAGAAGACATATCAGTTAAAAACATAAAAGGAACAGAATTGTGTGGTTTTGTCTTTCCATGTCATCTAGTTCCAAGCTTACTGAGAGCCTCTAGTCAATCATTTAGCTTCTGTCATAAAGCCTCCCTGACCCTCAGTCTCTTCATCTGTATATAACCCAGATGCTTCCTGTCTCTTCCTTCAGGCATCCTGTTTCTGCTTCGACTTTGGCTACTACTTGTTGCAGAAATCAGCTTTTGTGCCAGACTCCACAAGAAATCTAGTTGCAGCAAGAAGTTCATGACTTTGTAAGGATCTTATCTGAATAATGGTAGAGTCCTGGGAAGGAAGTCAGATCATGCAATGCACTGCAGCATTCTATTAAAGAGACCATATTCTCCAAGGGTTCCATCAGGGGTTCCCTCCCTCAGCTTTGCCCCTCCTCTATGCAGCCCCCACCTCCTGCAACACCTTCTACCCAGAGAAAACAGTAACTTGCTCCATTTCTCCTAAGAGCATCTCTGGTCCAGCCATCCTTCCCAGGTCTTATTTAAATGTTTCTGCAAACAAAGTTAGTTCCTTTTAGAAGGGAGAGTGGTAGATACACGTCTACATGTCCCTCCCCCACCACAAGAAGAATGAGAATAGTAATAACTCATCCCTCCCCGTCCCAGGATCTGAGGAGGACTCCATGAATGAGTGAGTGTAAACATTCTCTGTAAAGTATTAATCACATATAAGGGATTATGTAGGTGATCATAGCAGCAATGTAATATTAGGGGTGGGCAGGTTAGTTCAGTGTTTTTCACATATTTTTGGCCATAATGAATACAAAAAATCTATCTTAACACCTATACATGCTACACACAGACACCTGCACACACACGCAACTGAAACAAATGTTTCACAAAGCAATGCCTACCTTGTTCTGTGTGGTCAACTTTAATTTTTTAACTCTATTCCCTTCTGTTGCATTTCAAATGCTAGTTATGGCCCACAAAATTCATTTTACAATGAGCCAATGAGTCACAAGCCCTACTTAGAAGAAACCTGATAGAGTCCTGCTCTTATTCTTTAAAGATGAAGAAGCTGAGGTCCATTTATTTTCTTAAACAAACATTTACTGACAATCTTCCCCCTTACATGCTGTGCTGAACTTGGGGCATGACAAGATGATGATGCCCTTGAGGACACCGGAGTCTAATAAGGGTGAAGAGGCAAGTCTGGGCAGTGACTTGCTCAAGTTCACATCATCCCAGGGAAATGACTAAAATTAATACTCACTATAGTTTTTTTTAATTACTTGTCTATAGTTTTATAATGACATAATTATTATTTTAATTGTATTTTCATTTTTCATTTTAATTAACAATTGAAAAATTGTGTATATTTTGATGTACAACTTGATGTTTTGTTATATGTATACAATGTGGAATAATTTATCAAGTTAATTAACATATCTATCACCTCACATGCTTATCATTTTTTTGTGATGAGAACATTTAAAATCTACTCTCTTAGCAATTTTCAAGTATAGGATACATTATTATTAGCTATAGTTACCAGGTTGTACGATAGATCTTCAGTCTAACTGAAACTTTGTACCCTTTGACCAACATCTTCCTACAGTTGATGGAAAAAAAAAAACTTTTTCAAAAATGTTCCTGACTTTTGCTCTGTCTATATAAATCTGCTAGAGGCAGAAGCCAAACCAGAGTAGCATAAGAGAGAATGTTTGGCATTCAGGAGCCAAAGAATACAAATCCCTGGGTTTTTCTTATAGCATTTTAATAGCTTAAAATACTCTTCCATGTAACACTTTATTTTATTTCGACCTTCACAACAATCCCATTGTATTGTTATTCCCATTTTATGGATAGGAAGCTGAGGCTCAGGCAGTGACTTGACTCACTCACAGCACTCAATCAGTAAGCAGCAAGAATGATAAAACCTCAATGGATTTTAATGGGAAATAAGGAGGCAGCATAGTTAGGCCCAGTTTAGAGGAGGCCTAGGTTTCTCTGGAAGCAACAGATAGGAAATGCTGCTGCAAGCCTTTATAAACTCAATAAATTTCAAGTCATTATAAAGATCATCTATACATTTCAATATATCATAAATGGTCCTCATAAAATTTACTTTTTCATCCCTTTCCTGTCCAGGGACAGACACCAGAAAGCAGTGCTCCAAGACTACTCCCAGCTTCAAGTCTCAAAGCAAGAGACCCAAGGCATAAGCAAAAAGTTAATTGTCTTCCCCCACACACACCCAACCATGGCACTGACGCATATTCTCCACTCCCAGAGTGGGTTTCCTTCTCCACACTGTTTATTTATTTTCAGGAATTCTCACAAGGCTAATGGCTAAAAACTGACATTTGTCTAAAAGAACTCAGACTGGGAGAAAATGCAAAGCCCCTGAAGGGACAGTTGTGTGAACTCCAAAGAGGGAATTTTAAACCCCAGTTGCAAATCAGAGCAAGGGGTCATTGTTTGAATCAGACAGGAGACAAATTCAACTATAGTTGATCTATGCAAGGCCTAGACACTTGCAGAAAAAATATAAATAAATAAAGAATATACACTACTTCTATTTGTTAAGCTGACAAAAGAATTCTCTCTTTTTAAATTCCCCTTGTCTGTCATTAACACACACATACACACACACACACATACACACACATATTTACCCACAAAGAGTACAAATAGAATTTAAGATGTACTTCATTAATAGTTTATGAATTTAGAAAGTAGTTTATAAATAGGCCATCTCAGACCCATTAACTTATAAATTGCTTTCTACATAGAGGTAGCTCCAAAAGTTATTATTATAACATTAAATGCAAGATTATATTCATGTTTTAAATGACAAATATTTTCAGCATAGGATGGGAGAGAAGGCTGAAAAAGCAGACAAAATCCAAATCAAAAAATGTTTTATATTGGAACTAACCGATGAGCACACATGTGCACAGAGGGAAGTAAATCTCAGTGGAAATCAAGCAGGGGGGAGGGGGTAGGAAGGGAGGGGCAAAAACCTACCTAATGGGTACAATGAACATTATCTGGATGATGGGCACACTTATAGCTGTGACTTAAGCATTACAAAAGTCATCCAAAAACATTTATACCCTCTTAATATTTTGGAATAAAAAAATGGAAAAAATGTTTTATATGGCACACTAAGGGAATTATCTTGTAGGAAATAAGTAGCCATTGAATAATTGTAAGTAATGATAGTTGCAGGACACTATTTGCATTATGAAAGATTTCCTTTGCAGCAGAGGTAGGACAGGCCGGAAGAGAGTAAGACTAGGGGCAATGTGGGCAGTTGGGCAGATATTGTAATATTCCAACAATAAATGTTGATCATCCAGAGGAGATGTGGGGAGACAATTCTCCATGGGCCTTTTATGTCTCTGCATATCTTGTGAGTGAGGCACTGACTGCTCTAGTCCAGACAATCTCTTCAAGGATCTTTATATGTTGAACAACATTGGAAGATGAGAGATAGTGTCTCCCTCCCAAACAAAGGGAAGGTTTGCTTACAGCTGTGGAAAGTCCCCCCACCCCCTGCCCTCAGCAAAGAGTTGGTGTGCTTACTACCCATTATAAATGATTTTACTTCCCTAAGCTCAGGGTACCTTTCCTGTAATGGCAACTCACTGTGTGTGCAGATGTCCTCTAGCTCTCTTTGGATTATCCTATGGGATCGGCACTTTGGGAAAATGGCACCATAATGCTGACACTCTGGTGATAGCTAATGCTGTGAGCAATAAATTGTCCTTTGTCTTTGACACACAGGTCTTGTGTCTCCTACCAGTATCCATGAAACTGTGGCAGTCTTTCTTGTCCACTTACAATTAGGGGAAAATCTCAGTCCCTTCATAGTTCTTGACACTGGGATATAATTGTTACAGCAGGAATGGAGAGAAGGGAATAAACGCGAAAGAAATTTCAGTGGGTTTGGGCAGTAAAAAAAAGAAAAATGTAAAATTTGAAATAAACACATTCTTCCTCTTCAGTATCCTGTCTCCTTTCCAAGGACATGTCTGTGAATCTGCTCAATTCTTAGTCTATCGTGATGCTAAAAGAGGTAGGAATGAGGGGAAATTGAGAGATGCAGAAGGTTATGGAAGTGAGTTATGTCAGAAAGAGTCCAGAGTAAACCACGAAATAACAAAACAGAAGGAGGAACAAAAGATTCTCGGGTTTGGGGATAGTAGTAAGCTGGGTTTGAAGACTTTGGAGATATTTAGGGAAAAAGAAGAAAGGAGCTATTTAGGTATAAGATGGATAGACAGATAGATATAGCTATAGATGAAGATAAAAATATACAGAAAAAGGCAAAAATGATAAAAGCAGATTTCAAGGTTTGCATGCATTATGAATGGGAACTCTTTTTGGTTCTTTAGAAGATTCAGTAGAAGTTTAAAATGTTTTAATTTTTATTAGTTTTGATTTTTTTGTTTGTTTGTTTCCAGACTGCTGGTTGTTTTTTTGTTGTTGTTTTGTTTTTTTCTTTGTTTTGTTTTTTTCCTGTTTTTAATTCAAGGCTAACATTGAGACAAGAGCCAACAGGCCGAGATATAAATGGGTTGCAGTTGTGATGTGGCAGATTTATTAGATGTGCCGGATTTTTTTTAAAAAGAAGGAATCTGTGCTAGCATTTAGGTTTCTGCTTTAAATATACGATTTTATAGGGTGCCATTTACCACACTAGATAATACAGGTTGAGGAGTAGGATTGGGGGTGCATTACAGGGTGTGATCTTGGACATGTCGAGTTGGGAATGCCTAATGGACATGCAAGGGGAGCAGGCGGAGCTGGGGTCAGTCGCAATGACACGGCTCCTGTGGCAATGGAATGAACGACCGACTATCGCCAAGAGCGGGTCTCTGGAGCACTCCACAAAGAGACTGGGAAGAGCCAGAGAGGTAGGAGGACACGGGGCGAGTGGTGCCATGAAAGCCACAGGAAGAGGATCAAACACTGCTGTGAGAGCCCAGAAGGCAAAAACTGAGATTGTTCCATTACTTTCCAGTCAAGAGGACAAAGAATTAACATTTAAACCTATGAATGGGTGCAGGGCACACGGTTTGGGGGACGTCCACGATTGTGGCTCTGACTTGGGCAGTGCATGGGCAATATATGTAACCAAAGTGTTTATGCCCCCATAATATTCTGAAAAAAATTAAAATTAAAATTAAAATTAAAAAATAAGTAAATAAATAAACATCCACCCTTCTCTTAAAAATAAAAATAGCAATAAGATATATAAAAGATTTTTAAAAACACAATCATATTTCAAAACAAGGTATATACCCCTGCAGGCCACACGTAGAAGAGAAACACCCAATAATAAGTGTGAAGGGAAGGGAGGCGTGCAGGGCTCCGGGCCGGAAGTCAGCAGGGGCGGCCGGGAGTTCGCAAGAGAGATGGAAAGAGGCCCATGGGTGGGATGGAGGCCGGCGTCAGGCTCAATGCGTGAAGCCAGGAATCTCCCACCCGTGAGAGGTGGATGAGATCTCTGCCTGGGGCTACAGCAGACAACAACCTGCTGTCTGGGTCAGCCAGGAGCAGAGGCAGCCCCAAGGCCAGCTGGGTCCCCTGGAGGTCACCAATGCACTGTCTCTGCAGCTCTCTCCTGTCCAACACACGCTCTATCCACTGTAATCTCCCAGGATTTCCAGCTCTGTTCTGGAAGTTGTTGACTTATTGCCCCAAACATGCACCTGTTCCTCCCCTCCCTCACCCCAGTCTACAGCATGCACATCTTCTCTTCTGTGCCAGGAGTTCATGATCTTTCCCGTTCCTTCACCAGTCCCTCCCCACTCACATTCACACACACTCATGTCCAAATAGTCAACAACATCTGTCCATGGTTTCACCAAAATACATATTGTATTTGTTCTCTTCCATCCCCACTGCCTTCACCCAGGTCCAGACCACCAGGGTTTCTTGCCTTCAGTATCGCTATGGCCTCTCACTGGTCTTCTGTTCAATCCATGCCCCTTCCACACTATGTTCAATGTAGCAGATGAAATAATATTTTCAAAATATTAATCTAACCACATTTCTCCTCTGCATAAGATTCCTAAATGTCTTTTCATGGTCTGAGTAAAACTTGAAGTCCTTTTGGTGGTCTCCAGGGTACTGCATGATCTGACCCTTGTGCCATCTCCCATCTTTCCTGTTACACCCCAAATGCACTGGCCTCTATTCTGTTTCTTGAACATGCCAAGCCCACTGCTGCCCCAGGGTCCTAATGTGTGTTATTCCCTCTACCTGGAATTCATTTCAACCACTGCTCAGAGACCTGGCTGCTCAACCTTTCAGGCTAATTTTCACCTCCTCAAGAAAGGCTTCATTGTCCACTCCATTTGAGGTAGGCCCTGTTTCTTAGTCTGTTTTCTTCTGCTATAACAAAATACCACAGACTGGGTAATTTATATTGAATGGAAATGCATTGGCTCACAGTTCTGGAGGACGGGAAGTCCAATATAAGGGTGCCAGCAACTCTCACGGTCCTTCTTGCTGTGTCATAATATGGCAGAAGGCACCACATGGCAGAATGGCAGAGAGAAAGAGAAAGACAGCAAGCAAAAGAGAGAGGAAGAGGGTGCAAACCCACTCCCATGATGCCAAACGCACTCCTGTGGTAAGGGCGTCAGTCCATTCAGAAGGGTGGAGTCCTCATGACCTAAACTCCTCGTAAAGGTCCCACCTCCTAATACCATCACAATGGCAATAAAATTTCAACATGAGTTTTGGAGGAATAAACGTTCAAACCATAGCATCCTGCCCATTCTACATCACAGCCCTTGTTTGTTTCTTTCACAGCACTTATCAGAGTTGATCATGTCTTTGTATTCCTATTTGTTCACAGTCCTATGTCTATCTTCCCCACTCGAATGCTAGCGGCAGAGGGACAAGAACTTCTTTGGTCTTGCACATCATTCTATCCCCAGCACCTAGCACAATGCCTGGCTCTGTGTGTGTTGCATAAATGATGAATTCAACAAGAATTCAATAAATTGATGAATGAATAATAAAGTATAACTTTATCCTGAATGTAGTGAGCATTTAAATATTTTAAGCAACAAGCAACCTAATCAGATTCCTACTGTAGAATTGTCAATCAAACCTCGGTGTGTAGAAGGATGGAGGAGGCCGGCCTGGCAGCAGCAGAGCCAGGACTAGGGTAAGGCAAGTGGGGTACCCCGTGCAAAAACTTTAAGGAGGCACTCACGCTCATGGATGTGCAAGTGTATAGTCGGCACCTGAGAGCGAGTGCCTCCTTAAATGTGATGTCTGAGGTGCCCGCCTTGCCTCACCCTTGCCTTAGCCCTGGGCAGCAGGGATACTTTTTGGGAAGTTATGGAAATAGTTCAGGCAAGAATAGACAGCAGCTGAGGCAACAGACAGAAGTGAGCCAATCTGAGAGACACGGAGAGACCCGGAACCAGCAGTGCCCACTATCCAGTTTGCACTGTGCCTGTCTCCTCACTCAATCTGCCTAGAGCACCTTGGCCTTCCTTCCCAGTTTCTTAACCTGCTTGTTTACCATTTTCTGCAAGCCCCCACAGTCAATTATCTTACTCACCTATCACCTTATTAGCCACAAGTGGCATTTTTTTGTTACGGGGAGCTCCAAAAGGATGTTAGAAAAGGTGCAAAGTTCACAGACTCAGAATTCTAGGGCATGATAGCAGAAGAGAAACAGGAAGTAATTTATGTAGTCTTGAGATTTTTGAAACCATGCCCCCACAGAATGGTGGTGTCTTGGGAGTGGACAAGGTGTTCTAGTGAAAAAAGATTTAAAAAAATCATAAAATATTCCTAATTTGTAGGCACTGTAATTTGCTAAGAGGAATTAAATAAATATATAGGAAATCATTAAATTTAAGTTTTTCTATAAAGCATTTTTCCCAGATATTAATATGTTTGACTCTTGTCTTTATCATTTTAGATGAAATGAGACTTAGCAGAGCATAACGAACAGTTATTTTTCATTTAACACATCAGTATTTCCTGCATCCTGCTAGGAGAACTATGATGTCCAAGAGCTCTGTCTCATGAACATGACTGAGAAATGTGCCTCTACCCCTCCTTGTTTTCCGATATAATAAACTAAGAGGCCCAAGTTCACCACATGGGTTGAAAACAGTACCCAAATTCAAGGATTCCTGCTCTAGTCAGTGTTGTTTCTATTACAATCTGCTCTTTTCCCTGTTAATGGTTGTCCAGACAGGTTTGCTTCTCATATCAGTCAGGACAGCCTCAGTTATGCAGCAATAACAGACAGCCTCCAAATCTCAGAGGTTTAAACACACAAATGCTCAAATATCTTACCCTTATGCACACCTCCTGTGCAGGTAGATATGGAGGGGAGCAGGGGGAGGGCTTGTAATCCTAATCACTCAGTAGTCCACGTTGATGGATACTTCAACTAGATCAATGTTTGCAAAAGTGGAAAGGGAATGAGCAAAATTGTGCACTGGATTTTTCAAATTTCTGCCCAGAAGGGATACATGCCACTGCTGTTCAAATTTCATTGGTCGAAGCGAGTCACATGGCTGTAGCTGATTTCAAAAATGACAGGGAAGGACACATATACCATGAGGAGAAATATTTGGTGAGCAGCACTAATGACTGTCACAGTTCCCTACACAGTTTATAAGAAAGATGGAGGAGGAGGAGGAGGAGGAGGAGGAGGGAAGAGGCAGAGGAAGAAGAGAAAGAAGGTTCTTTTCAGATGGCTCCATAAAATAAAATAGAATAAAATAAAATCAAGTAGAGAAAGAAGCAGTAGCTGCTGGGGAAGGAAAAGGAGGAGAATAGGAAAAACAAGAGGAGGACGAGGAAGAGAGACAAAAACTGTTGTGCTAGGGGATTGGGTTTACATTTGCTGCTTATGCTTTCGTAACAAGATGTGCAATCTTGGGTAATTTGCTTAATCCCACGAGGTCTCGGTGTCCTGTCCTGGGAAATAGGACTGCCCGGGCCCGCCTCGGATGTTGCTGCGGAGATCTGTCTGATTGGAGGCTCTGCAAAATGCTTCCCGCACCTCCTGGCGCAGAGTCTCAGTAAATAACCATTATTTGTCACCTATGTTAAAGTTTTCAAAGCACGTTCAAGTCCATCAGTGTGACTGGCCTGTAAGGACAGCAAGAGGGGGTTACTACGGTCCACACTTTACAGATGTGGAAGTGAAGGTCCAGCAAAATCGAGGTGCCCAAGTTGTTACGTGTGGGGGTGGGGAGGAGCCCAGGGCCCAGGTCTCTTCCCTGCGTGTCCTCCTCCCCCCGCTCTTTTCTGGGGTCCTATTTAAAAAATTCACTCATGACTGGTGAATATTTAAGCATATATAAAATGAATGACTGAAAAAAAAAGAATGTAAACTTGATGATTTGGCCCAGGCCAGAAGACAGAGCACCTGAGTCAGCAGACGTCAGCGGAAAGCCTCCGGACGTGTTGCTGGAACATTTTTCACACATGTTAACAGAAGACTCACTCGGGCTGCACACAGAAGACAGATGTGCCCAAGGACTTCAGTGGTCCTCGAGTGAGATCACACCTTCCCAGGAAGGAGGCCCTGGAGACAGGGGATCAGGCTGCCGAGTTTTCCATTCAGGCCTGCATGCCTTGTTGCATTTGGTAAATACTGAGCCATCAGCTGTGTATAAGGATGAACTGCGCCGAAGGCAGCTGGAAGCAGATGCAACACAAACACCTTTGCTTTTCTGTCTTAGTCTGGAGAGAGGCAGATTTCTTAGTCCTGAAAGTGAAAATAAACACTTAAGAGAGAATTCAGACTCTCCAGGTAGACAAGTGCAAGCTCCCTTGCCACTTCCCGTCATTCCTAGCCGACCGCTCAGGGAGGGCAGTGTCTCTAGGCCAGGGCCAAGCAAGAGTTGCAACTCTCACCCTCCAGACAGTGTCTAATGCGACACAGAGAGAAGGGGATAGATTGAGTATTGTCCCAGCAGTCTGCACATCCTGAGGAACACATTCCACCTCCCTTGTGAGACCTTTGGAGCTTTCCACCCATCTCTAGAGCCACCTTCTCCAGCACTCCTGCCCTGATGGCTCCCACCATGCTCTATTTCTTCACCCTCATAGGGACCTCACGACTGATACCTTGGTGGGTCTCCAATTGTTTCGTATGAAATGGAATATGAGAAAATGCATTCCCCTCAATATCAGGAGATCTGGGGAAGGTCTGGCAGCCAGGTGAAGTTGAGCTTCACATGAAGTGACCTTGAATCTTTTGTCCTAGGGGGGCCATGCACAATGGGATATAGACATGTGTGGGGTGGGGGGATTTAGAAAATATCACACCTAAGGTGGGAAGCCTGCAAGGTAGGAAAAGCTGGGTGCTGAAAGACAGAATTCTTGTCCTTTACTCTCAACCCTTTATTAAAGTTCCTAAACTCACAAAATTTACTTCTATGAGCAGATTTTTTTTTTGATATATAAAAAAAGGGGTGAAAGGGCCAGTTTCCCAACTGACCCAGACCCAGACCAAGATGGTACACAGAGTTGCAATAGCAGAAACAGAGGAGGCCATGAGGAAGATGACAAGAATTTGCAGAAATCACAAGGAAAGACTCTGGATTCTCACCACCAAAAAATTGTGTGTTCAAACTCAGTCTACCTAAAGCCCCAAGGAACAGCTGAGTTACTTTTGTGTGTTTCTGTTAGATTAGTCTTCCCAACTAAAGTGTAAGCTTTCTGAGGATAGAAATCAAATCTTGGTTATCACTGAATCACCACCACCCCAATACCTTTGCATACAATCAGTGCATATTGACTGCTGATGCATTAAACTGTTTTCACAATTCCCTATACACCCAGCTCACTCTAGTCTTGAGGGCAGACTGAGGGAGATGTAATAGCCACCAGGGCCCTGAACTGGGAGTCCAGACAGCTTGGGTTTTCATCACTGCCCAGCTGTTTGCTAGCTATGCCACGTGGACAAGGTGCTTAGCCTCTCTGAGCTGAGTTTCCTCGTAAGTAAAATGGTCATTAAAAGTCTAACTAAAGGACCATTGATTGGGTGAAGCGACAGTGAAAATATTAGCTGTAGAAAACATTCATAATCATAAATTGCTATACAGATGACTTTTTCATTTTTCTAAAATATTCCTAACATTTTGGGAATGCGAATAAGAAAGAAATGAGTTCCAGTACAAGCCCCGATTATGTTCACCTGTCTTCAAAACCATTCTTGCTCACACATGTGGACATAGTAAACATAGGTCCTCTACTGTGCCTTCTGAGAGCAACCTCCACTCACCGTCATCCCGTCCCCGTCTCTCTTGCTGGCCCGTGTCTTTGTCCCTCTGTCTCTGGATCATGTCTGGGCCCGGGCACCTGACTCTCTCTAGCTCTCCCGTCCTGTGCTCTCAGTTGCGGTGTCTCTGGGTCTAGCTCTCCCCTCTCTAGCCCTGTTTTTGGTGGTTGGCTCTATCTTGCTACTTCTTTCTGTCCTTCCATCTTTGCCTCTCTTTCTCCGTGGCCTTGTATCTCCTCCCTCTGTTAATTTCTGTCTCTCTCTCTTTTTTTTTAATCTTTCACTGTCTTCTTTCTTGCCTGCCCCCTCCTCTTTCAGAGAAGTTTTTAATTTTAATAAAATTGAACATACCACTTGTTTCTTTCACAGACTATGCTTTTGGTGATATATGTAAAAACAAATCACAAACCCCCAGGTCATGAAGATTTTCTCCTATGTTTTCTTTAAAAGTTTTATAGTTTTGCATGTTACGTTTTCATCTATGATCGTTTCTTTCAGTTTTATTGAGGTATAATCAAAATACCCAAGAAAATGCACACATATAACGAGCTCATCTTGATGAGCTGCCTTCTCGTCTGTTTCTGCCTCTCTCTCTCCCTGTCCCTCTTCGTCATCTGTTCCTCCCCGTGTCCTTGTCTTCTTTCTGTATCTGACCTGTCCGTGGCTCTCTGCCGGGGTCCACCTAGCCCTCTTTCACACTTTGCTCAGCAGTGTTCTCACCCACTGTGTGACCCTTCATGGCAGCCCCTCCCTGCATCCCCCATACTCCCTGACCATTCTCACCAGATCCCCCAGGTTGGTCTAAATCTCCCTTGTTTTCTTTAGGCAGGAGCCAGGCTTGTTTTCAGCCACACAGCACAGCCCCGGTCAAGACCTGGAAGGAGGGAAGGCACGTGCCGGCCTCAGCTCTGCCCGGGCGAAGAGCCCTGTGAGGAAATCAGTTCAATGTAGGTCCAACACAAGGCCCTGCAAAACACCTGGGCAACATTTATCTTTCATCAGCCTCAAGATTTTTTTTCCTGTATTTTTCTGGCAGCCAAAATCATATGTGCTCACAGTAGAAAATTCAGACAGTATGAGAAACAATAAAGATGCAGAAAGAAATGATCCTTTTTTTCTCCCACTGCCCAGGAGTAGCCACTGCTGTCTATTTTGCCATATTGTCTTCCAGGCTTTTTCCCACGCATTTTTTTTTTTTATCCATACATAGAAAAGTTCACACTAGATACAGAATTATGCAACCTCTTTTGTTGTTTTAGTATGCTATCATATTTATTTTCCTTTGCCCTTGAAAGTTTTTCACAAACATGGTTTTCCCTCCTTGTGCAAGGGGGAAAAATAAGACATCTTCAAAGGTTCCCCATTTCTAACAGGATAAATCCAAATATGTCAACATGGCTACTGCTGGAGCATGTCTTTCCCAATTTCAAAACACCACACTCTGAACTAACTACAGCCAATCGGAGCTCTGTCAGTTCCCCAAATGCATAAGCTCACCTTAGCCTCTGGGCCTTTGCACAAGTCTTTCTCTCTGTCTAAAACATAAGATCCTGCTTTTCCTCTGGAAATCTTCCCTGATCCTACATGTTCCCCTCCCCACACCTTGACATCTAAGAAAAATACCCCATAACACCTTATACATTCCCTCTCGGACAACTTGTCCCAGTTCACTTGCTGTTGCCCTCACTAAACCATGAGACCCTGGAAGAGTATCTGTACTAAATGACACCAAGGACATGCCCAGCACTAAGCAAATGCTCAGGAATGTTGGTTTTAATTAGTTCATCATTAGAAATTTACCAAACCATTCCCTTAATTTTGGATGTGTAGGTTGCTTTCAGTCTTTCTAGGTGATAAATAGCTCTATCAAGTAGCTTATTCACAAATATTTCTCTGTGTTTCCACTCATTTGCATGGACTAAACATTCTCCAGTTCTGTAAAATATCAAATAGTTTATATATCATCAATGTTCAATATTATGAAACATTCTCTTTGACAACTTGGGATCCCTGCTATAGATTTCTTTTCCTCAAAAGCTCCTGATGGATTGAAGAGAGAAAAGGGAAACTAAGTCAATGGAATCTAACATGAGGAAGGTTTCACTACATTTAAAACAGTCATAAATCAGAATGCTTGAGCTGGGAAAGACCTTGCAGATCACATGCCTCAATATAAGAAAAATGAAGCACTGAGTTATGGGACTTACTCAAGGTCACATAGCTCTTTTTCTGCTGGTCATACCTTTAAAATTCCCCCAGGCAACTGGTATATATTCACTAAACTTGACAAACGTGGTAAGTTCAACAAAGGATGGTGGCCAACAGAATAGACTAGGCTATCTTGACTCTAAACCAAGGTAACTACGCCTGTTCCCTAACTAACTCTGCTGTAACTCTAGATTAATTTTTAGAATTTGGGACCATTAACTCAACAAGTATTTACTGAACATCTACTAGTTGTCAGGTGCTGTGCTATTTTTCTGGGAATGAGAAGTTAGTAACAAGAAACAGTGAGTGCCTGCCTGCAGGAGCTCCCAGTTGATGGGGGTGGCTAACAGTGTTATAAAATCCATGACAGCAGTAGGGGGGCAGGGGGATAGTTACAGGAGCACAGGGCAGGACACCTAACTCAGGGGGCAGCTGGGATGAGGGAGAGGCCAGGGAAGCTGCCTGGGATGAGTTGCCATGCTTAACATGGGAGCACAAGAGGGTGGGAATCTCTTTGGAATCCCTCAACATCAGATGGGTTAGGCACTGCAGTAGATGTTTGACATGTGGTAGCACAATTTAATCTTCACAACAATCCTAAGAGGAAGCAACTATTATCCTCATTTACAGATGAGAAAACTGAGGCTTAGAGAAGTAAAATAAAACCCCAAGAGTGAGTTCAGGAACTAGGATTCAAATCCACATGTGTCTACACCCAGGGCCCATGCTACTTTCCTATACACCACACAACCCCTATTCACTCCCTAGATACACAAGGTATTGATGTATTTTTTGAACACTATAGAGTCTACTATAGATCACGTGACATTCTAGAACACACAAACTGCCATGGAGGCACAGAGTAGGGACACTAACTCTGCCTGGAAGGAAAGGGTAGGTGTTGAGGGGGCTTCAGAGAAGAGGTGACATTATCTCAGGGCATAGAAATTTTCTCTGCAGAGAAGGGAGGATAGGACGCTCCAGGCCAAGAGAGGAGCAAGTAAAAAGGACCATGGCTGACTTGATGGGCTGACAAGTCACTCTGATTGACAAGCACAAGATGAGAAGAAGGGGAAAGACAGATTGGCAGGGCTGGAGAAGGTCATTTGGCCCTATTTCGTTTTTCCATTGCCAAGGAACAAACCACTGCAAAACTTAGAGGCTTCAAGCAATAGTGTATTATCTCCTATGAGTTACAAGTTTACTGGGTGGTTCTTCTATTCCACAGGGTGTGGACCGAGCCCCTGGGGCAGCTACAGTTCTTCTTCCCATGTGCATTTCCACATGGCTGCTTCACTGACAGCAGATGAATTCCAAAACAAAGCATTCCAAGAGCAAGCATCCCATGAATGAGGACACGGAATCTGCCAGGTCAACTAATGGCTGCACTTGAAACCAGTGCAGCATCCCTTCTGCTGTATTAAAACAGTCACAGACCCAGCTTAGGGCAAACTAGTTACCACAGTAGGTGCAAACACTGGTAGACCGGGGGTCACCAAAATCAAAGCTATAGCTGTCACCAAGCAATGAAGAGCATCGTTGGCCAACCCAGGTAGTTTGGATTCTGTGCTGAGGTGGAAATTTCTCTACCACAAGGCTGCAACACACTGGTTAGTCATGAGATTGTATCACACACACACACAAAAAAAAAGAGGAAATCTTTTTTATTTTTTTAAATAAAGTAGTGTGTTTTTAAGGTTATCATTCACATAATGTTACTTGTATTCACTTGCATTCTGATGTGCTTTCTTTCTGAGCCCTCAGGAGAGTGTGGTTACTCCTCAGCCTGGCATATCTGAGCAGCAGCCCATGTGATTGTCATCGTGTGGCTACCCTGCTCCCTGAGGCAACTGGACACCAACTGAGCAGAGACTAGTGAGGTGGACTCTGTTTTGGAAAGATCACTCAGGCTGCTGGGTGGGCCATGAATCCTGGAGACAGAGCACCAGCTGGAAGGAACCGAGATATATGAGATGAATGACACACCAAAGCATCAGAGTAAGAGATAAAGAAGAAAGATGTACTGGAGGGGGACCTCTCTAAGAGATGCCTCTGGTGCCTGCGTTTGCTCCCCTCACCTGGGGCGGATGGCTGCAACTCACCACCTTCCCACCCCAGCAGCAGGGTCTGTCTTTCTTCATTCTGCCTTCAGGGCCTCTTTCCCTTTTCCAGGAGCTCACCCGGGGTGCTCACCTCTGGGTAGCATCCAGACGTGGGGAGACCTGAGCCTCTGGGAGCCACCCTTACCCCAGGGGGACGCCCCCTCCCTGCCTCTCAGTGGAGCCATTCTGTGCATTTCTCAGGGGTGCTGGTGGAATCAAGCCCCCATCACCTAGAGCAGAGACTTGGATATTGGATATTGTACCTTTACCTCAGCTACCCACTCTGCCCTGTCCCCCTCACTCTTGCTTCCTGAGGTCACCTCTCAAATAAACTTCCTGACCCCAAGTTCTTATCTCAGGCTCTGCTTTGGGGATCATGGGAAATAAGACAAATCTGAAGACAGACTCGATCGAGTTTAACAGCATCTTGGACATGAAGAATGATGGAGAGATGAGGTACAAGTCTACCTTGGATCTTCAGTGGACTTTTTGGCCTGATGTAAACTGAGCTGTACTTTAAACCAAGCTTAGAAGTAGGTCTGTCCTTCCCAAGCTCTGCAGCTTGGGCTTCAGACAAACCAACTTTGGAAATTGTTCCAAATTGGGTTTGAATCTAAATCAAGGCCAAGCTTCAAACCACTGGCCCCTTTTCCTAGGCAGTAATCCTCCTTTTGGGGAATAGGTACAATATGGACAGCACAGAATGCCTCTCCTGGGAAGAATCTGGGGTCCCACGTAGTTAATCTCCCTTTCTTACAGAGAAGGAAAGTGAGGCTCCAAGAGGCTGCATCATTGCCCACGATCACAGCTCTGCATCCCCAGTCATGGAGATGTCATTCAAGCCAAGTTATAATGGAGCAGAAGAGGGGGAGGAACAATTCTAAGAGCAGAAAAATATGTGCGTTCATGACATCAATCCTTGCCCAGAACCAGGACCCATAGAGGGAGTAGTTGTCACAGTGAGCATGGGGGAATAGAACCTTCCTCCTTTGTTAATCAACTGCTACCTTGTCATTTATCTTGCTGCCTATAACAACTTGCAGGCAGACACTCAGGGAAGTCAACAAAGTTTTAGGAAAGATTATAGGAGAGAGACTTCAAATTAAGAAAAGTTCATTCAGCAGAGCTTAGGGGCTAAGACTGAGACCTCCTGGACTCCAATCCTGGTTCTACCACTTCCAAGCTTACTCCATGACTCAGTTTCCTTATTTGTAAAATGGGGAGAATATTTGTAAATACCTACAATGGTTGTCACAAGGATTAAATAAAACATGTAATACACTAGAACAGAAGAGTACCTTTAACGGAAATAATCAATAAATATTAGCTATCATTCCCATCATGATAAATTTGCTTTTCCCACAAAATTGGAAAGGCCTGCCACTATTCTCAGTTTGCAGCTGAACATCTATGTTCTGCAGGATCATGTTTGAGGACATTGCCCTGATTTAACATGAATATGGTACTACCAAGGATTGCACTGATTTGACAATGATGAATCTCAGCAGCGTGAGACTACAGAAGGGTACAGGGAAAGAACAAAAATTTTGCTTCTAATAACTCTCCATTTTCGGTTTGTGAAAAGAACCTATATCACTGTTGTAATTTTTTTAATCTAACAAAGTGAAAATCAAGTTACCATGACTTTGAAAATCAAAAAATAAAATCATGATTTTCTTTTTCAATACATCCCATATTCAATAAAGTCAGGGATCTGGTCCACGGAGGTGGAGAGAGGATAATAGCAACGCTGGCTGAAAGCGCAGGGCACTGTGCAAAACGCATAACAGGAATGAGCTCCTTGAGAGTTGAGACACACTGCACTTATTTCAAGATACAAAACCTGCATTGCTGTTTTTGCAAAAAATAAAAATAACAGTAAGACATTCCTGCCTTCCTGACACAGGGTTCTGTTCCAGCATTTTCCTTATGATTGGTGGGCTATATCCTTCAAGAATCCCCCACGCCCACCCTCCCCTTCCCGCCCCCCGCCCCCTCCCCCTTCTCTCCCCTTCCTACTCCCCCTCCCCCTCCCCCTGCACACAAGCTGGGTTAGGGAGGGAGTGCGCACACAGCACATGGGAGGTGGAGGACAGAGTTCACCCTGTTAAAAATCATTAATCATCTTAAGGTCACCAACCCTGAACACGTTTCCTTCTCAAAGGCTGTCCTGTGGGTGATCTGTCTCCTAACAGGTTTTGTAATGCTGAGTTGTAAAGCGTTCCTGATGAATTATTGTTGGCACTCAGTCCAAAGGCTTGAAGTCCTGAGTCCACAAAAAGAAAAAGCAGACGCTCTCTCCCGCGCCTGTTGTCCATGGGGCCAGCACTGAGCTTACATTTTGTGTGCCAGCGGATGGTCTGGGGGCCCCTCATCCTTGCAGCTTAGACTCTAGGAAGGACCTAAGACAATCATCCCTAGGCTGTGCCCGCCTCACGGTATACCTCTGGGTAAGGGCAGGATTTATGTTCCCATTTGACCGATAGGCGTCCTACTTTGTGGCAGAGCCAGGATTAGAACTTAGATCCCCAAACTTCTACCCATTTCCCTTCCTGGGTGTTACTTGCCCTGAGTTCTATGGCCCCCAATGATGTGGGCCCCCCTCCCTGTAGAGCCACAGCTGGCACCACCCTGCCTCACCTAAGGCCTCTGCGCCAGCCCTCTGTCTGCCTGGACTGCTCTGCTCCCAGACCTTCCCACCTCCTTCCTTCTGGCCATCCAAGACCAGTGTTGTAAGGTCACATTCTCAGAGAGGCTGTGTGACCACCTGGTCGAAAATAGCCCCTGGTGCTCTTCACGGCAACACCCTACTTCTTCAGAGCTCTCAGCACTTGCCAACGTTCTCTTATTTACCCGTTGTTTACGTGTTCTCTGTGTGTCTGTCTCCCTGTTGGCTGTCAGCTCCAACTCATTCAGCCACCAGGGCTAGCTTGTTCTCCACTTATGCCCAGCACTGAGATAGTAACTGGCACATGGCAGGTACTCAGTAATCTGTGAGTAATTAATTAACAAATCAAATACTAAACATTAATAATGCCTTACCTTCATATAAAGCCTATCAAAATGTGTGTGTGTGTGTGTGTATGGAACTCTCTCGCTCTTTTGTTCTCTTCATATATACACACACATATGTGTATATATATTCAAAAGCACTTTCACAAATAATATTTCATTGTTACTTGTCCCACATACAGTAGGAAGAATAGGCGTTATTATAGCCATTATACAGATAGGGAAATTGAGGCTCAGAGAGATTTAGTAATTTTTCCTTCTAAACCTAAAATTAGGAAACCAGGATTCTCCCCATGGGTCACTTGCTAAATAACCTTGGGAAGGCCGTTTTCCCTCTTTGGGCCTCAGTCTCCCTACAATGGGGGATTGTAAATTCAAAGATCTCTAAGGTCCTCTCCAGGAATGATATTCTTGGGAAGTGGCTCCCAAACTGTGTGCTTGGAACCCTGTTATCTGAGGAGATGGTAACAGGTGTTGCGTGGAACAGTTTGGGAAACTCTGTTGTAGTGCTGGCTTTAGGTTTACTTCAAGACATGGGCTGGATCCCTATCCAGGTAAGGTGTGTCAAGGCCCGGGGCAGATTAAGAAATGGAAAAGGAATTCAGTCCATCAGCTCCTACACTGCCAACCGCGTGCTGAGTACTTCCCACACACCCTCTCATTTTACCTTCAAACCCCGAGGAAGCAGGTATTCTTACTTCCATGTCACAGCTTGGAAGCTGAGTGAAACTGACGAAACTCAGTGAGATTATGTGTATGGCAGAGGACAGGTGCTCAGAGAGATGACTTCAAAGGGTTCTTTCATAAACTTTAAAGGGCAGGAAAAAGCTTCTTTGTTATGTATTTGATTTGCCATCAACTACAGGGAGCTGTTGCTTCACTCCCACCTCCCAAATGTCAAGCAAGTGTACCCACTAACTGAACCTGAGACGTATGGCGCTCATGCTGCCAGGGAGTCTAGGAAATGTAGTTCTTTAGATCCCTGCGGTGAAGGATGGCACAACGAGGGAGGGCGGTAGTGACGCTGAGAGCCAATGACCACATCCGTCATTCACTCTACGGTGAATTAGATTATCAAAATCACTCTCCTCCTGGACTCTGGGGGTCTGAGATGTGAGCTGGAGAATTGGGGAAGGGAGAGGGAACTGGCGTGAGCATGAATTTGGGGCGGGGGTGGCAACCAGGGGCCAAGATGAAGACACACAGCTCCTGCCCAGTCTTGCAGCAAAAACAAAAGAGAGATGAAGACAAGAAAAGGAATCGCAGTGGCAAGGAGAGAAGAAAGGTTCTTTGTCTTAGACAGAAACCACCTGAGGGGCTCCACTCCTGGTTCCTCACTGTTCAGTCTTGGGCGTCTCCTCTCCCTCTCTGAGACACACTTCTCTTATCGCTTTTCTTTTCCCTATGGTTTTGAGGACCAGGTGGGCCATAGCACATGGATATGATTTGCTGTTCACTGCTAGGGGATGCACAGATGAGAGAAGCTGTGATCATCACCCAACCAGCAAAACCAAGTGGCCTCACCCATTTGTCCTCTGAGCTGTGCTCATTCAACCTGGAAGGTCCTATAAGTGGTGGAGGAATCTTTCAATATAATTTCATTTCAGAGGAGCAGGATTTCATATGATTTTTATTTTATAGTAATCTCATTTCTAAGAATCAACATGTCTTACTTTTACGATCAAGAAAAACATTAAGAATACAATGTCTTGCTCAAAATAAAACAAAACAACCACTTGTAATCTGTTGTCTCTCTCTCTCTCTTTCTCTGTCTCTCTCTCTCTCTCGGTCTCTTTCTCTCCCACACACATACATATTTTTGGAGTTACAACTGTGACTTAGCATTTGCTTATTTATGGGATCATAAAATGTAGAACGTTTGAGCCAGAAACCACCTGAGAGGTCACGTAGCCAAGTGTTATCCAACCATGTTCTGAGGACCCTAGGAATTTACAGAGATAACACAAACAGCTCCAGAGTAGAAGAGACGGTGATAACCAGAACCTCTCCTCTTGCCTTTACCAGAATGTCTTGCATTTAGTCTATTTTATATTTTAGATTTGCCTGTAAGATTCCATTTCAAAAAGAAATTTCACTGCAACACACACAAGTATGAAAACCAGAGGATGAGCTCAAAGCTCTGCCATTTTTCAGATGGGTAAGCTGATGCCAAGAGAACTAAAAGCTCACCTGTAAGTCCCACAGAAGCAGAAAACTGGGGGTCTGGAGCTAGAATTCTGATGCCTAATCTGTTTTCCCCGCTGCAAGAATCCCAGGCTTAGTGACCCAGACAGACGTGGCTCTGATCCAAGGTCAGATCTTTGTTGGTGCTGTTTGTTTGCACAACGTATAATATTGTTTAAGTCCTGCCTGAAGCTCAGAGACATCTCTTGGCAAGACTCTCTGAATTGGAGCCCAGAGGAGAGCGTTGTGGTCGTGGTGTCAGAAGGAGAGAGCCACGGTGAGGACAGGGTGGCTCTTCCCAGGGGTGCTGTGCTCTGCCGTTAACGCGTCATATCCCTTCGCGGTATTGTAAACACAAGTCCACTGTATGTTTTTAAAACGTGAGAATAAGCAGGATCCTGCCCTCGTGTTTTGACATAGCCTGCAGGGAGGGAGAATGGGACGAGCAGATCTCGCCTGTGCAAAACATAATTGCTTCCCCCACCTGATGGTTTATCTCAGGCGGGACGGGCTGTCCCACAGCCTCTCAACCTGAACCGCCCCCCGCCGCAGCCGCGGTGCGGGGCAAAGACCTGGCACCCACACTCCGCCCCATCGCAAATTTGCCACCCATGTGCTCTGGGGCTTTGGGACTCATTTTCCTCACTTGAAAAATGAGAAGGCTGGCCTAGATCATGGTTTTCAAGCTGTCAAAGAGACTGGTTGGATCGTTTTTACAGAACGGGTGTCCTGGTAAGATTTAGGTTGAAGTTTCTGCTATAAAAAGGAAGTTGGAAATCCACTAGACTCAATGTTTCTCATACTTCTTTCCCTCTAAAATATTCTAATTTGAGATTTCACTTCTCCTTAAGGTGCTGGAAGAAGTTTCACCTCCACCCAAGAGAGATGGAGAAAGTCGTCTTTGGTCTCTGGGAAGTTAGCTGAGGATCTCGGGGTCTGTGGAGCTGAAACTGTTTGCACACTCCCCTCCCCTCAGATCCACTGGGTTAGTCCTCCCTCCTCTGCCCCGCCTCAGCACTTCCTGGCTTGCACCGATAACACTGCCACACAATTACTGTATTACATTTGTCCCAGCCCTCCTGCCACTTCTACTTCCTACCTTTATCCCGTTTGAGCTGCCTGAGGCCTGTGGCATGTCTTATTGCTAGCTGAAACCCCAGGACCCAGCACAGCATCTGGCACATTGTAGTTGGTCAATAAATGGATGTTAAATTGAATTGCATTTTCAACAATTGGCTAGACTTTCAAACTCACCATTCTAAAGCTAACCTTTATATGTATGCAGTTTCAAGGAAACTTTTCTGACCTGGTATAGAGACAGTATTTGTTCAACCATTGAGCAGATGTTGAATATCAACTGTAAGCCGAGTGCTGCTCCAGAGCCTGCAGATACAAAGGGGAATAAAACCGATTCAGTCTCTAATGGAAAGTTACTAAATGGCATGACAGAACCAAATACCTAGTAGGGTTGGGAGGACCTCTGTTCCCAGAGAATATATCTTCCTGCTGTCGTGAGTCACAAGTGAAAGCTGAGGTTTCGAGCACGAAGGCCTCAGGGAAGGGGACGTTGTCAGCATTGGTTTCTTTACTGAGACAAGGGCCTCGCAGAAAGGGGCACCGAAATACTGAATGGAGCTAAGTGGAAGAGGGCACCACCAAGAAAAGACATAAAACAAGAGGGAAAGACTAGGCACAGTTCTTGTCTCCTGTCCCAAAGACTGTGGCTAGTGTCAAGATGAGTGTGGACTTGGACAGTCCTGCGTTTGAATCTGGTCACTGTTACTTGCTTGCGTGTGATGAGAAGCAAGTTGCCTCAACCTCTCTGAGAAAGTTTTGGGGAAAAGATCATGAATTTGGTGGGTGATGTGTTGAGCTGAAAGTGGCTTTGGGATCACCAGTAGCAGCGTCCAGAAGGCATATGGACAACCAGGTCTGGAGTTCAGGGAAGGTGTTTGAACTAGGGGTAGGGATTTTGGAGTTAATTTGTATGTATGCATTTCTTGAAGCCACTGGTTTTTGTGATGACATCTGGGGACAGGATGTAACAGGAAGAACAGAGGAATGGTAAGGAAGGAGACGCAGGGAACCCTGTCATTAGAATGGCTGGAAACCAACACCTCTGGGAGGTGGGTTTTCTCCTCTGTGCCCCTGCAGGACCGCCCAGGCAGCCACTGTAGCTCCCATCAAGCTGCCCGGGGAATCTTGGCTTTTATGTCTCTCTCCCCCTCACTATTGTAAACTCTTTGAAGGCAGGCCAAGGTTTAAACTATCTTTGCTTTCTCAGAATCTAGCCCAGGTTTGTTTGTTGAATGAATAAAGTGACAAATGAAGTGTAGAAACCATGCCTGTGAGAAACAATTGAAGGATCTGTAAATGTTGTCTTGGAGCAGACATGACCCAGGGAACCCAGAAAGAGCTGACATATGGAAAAAGGCAGAACACCATCATGTCAGTGTTGGAAGAAAATGATTTCAGCTCAACACTGGAGCTGCCCAATGATGGAATGAGCCATCAGGTGAAGTAGTGAGCTCTTCATCACTGAGAGCATGCAAGCAGAGATGTGTGACATGCTCCCAGGACTAGTGAGTTGTGTGGGATCCTGACCACATAAGGTACACAGTGCTGACGGTCTGTGATTCCAACGTGGCACCCAGACAACTCCCTCACCTATGCCAATTGACTTCAGAAGGGAAGAATGGAGCCCATCACTAGCAGGCAGAGAAGAGATCTCTTATGGCTGCAGGCCTCATTCTATGGAATTTCCAGAAGGCCAGTTGGTCCAACCTGTCCCTTGGCATTCTGGGCCCTGAGAATCTTCTCCCTGCCTGCCTCTCCAGCCTTCTGCCCCACTGAGCTTCATCCTACAGGCACATATCTATTTATCTATCTGTTCCATTCCCAGCACTGACCTCCATTTGATGGGTGGCCCTTTGAGAAGACGGACCAGCCCTCATACATTCATCAGGCAGCAGTGTTAAGAGCACAGTACCACAGTCAGACCACCTTTATTTCTCAGTCTGTGAATCTGACACTCATAAGACTATTGTAAGAATTAAAGAGTTAATACCCATAATGTTCTAGCATGGAGTAAGTTCTCAAAAGAAGTTAGCTACTATTACTGTATGAGTTTCTCCTATTCCTGGCACAATGCCTGTCAATAAAGGTATGTTGAACTTAAAATTAAAAAACAAACAAATATATCAACAACTAAATAGAGATGTTGCCATCACCAACCAATCAACAGACATTTATTAATCTCTACCATGCCCCTAAACCTGTGCTGGATACTGAAAAAACTTGAAGTAGAAAAAAAAAATCCAGTTTTTATATCCAAGGATTTTGCGATCTGATATTAAAAAAAATCATTATTTTTTAAATTAATAAGTTAAAAAGGCAAACAAAATCTAGGTCAGGCCCTGCTAGCCAACACAGGTTATCTGATTTGATCAAGTTCTGAATTGAGAGACCTTCGATTAATGCTTTGCAAGGGAAAAGGAAAATAATGTGGGCTTCCTCCATGTGGAAGGTCTGGACTTTCTTGACAAGTGCCCTTAATTTTCTTAATATTCTACAAGTTGCTCTGAAATATCCAAATATTTAAACAAGGTAAGATAGGGAAGTGAGGAAAGGAAACTAAGCCCTGGCCATGCAATGCCCATTTAGGCTTAAACCCTTGATCAACATTCGTTCATTTAATCCCAACCTTAAAGCTATTAAGCAGGGTGGCTTTCCCCTGTGGGAACCCTAGAGTCAATCTCCTCGCTCCTTTCCAAGGTGAAGATCCACAGAGACGTGTCCCTGGTACAGGAGGGAAATATCAGGGGGCCTGTCCTCTGACCTACCAAGGGCCAAGGAGCAAAATGGGCTTTGGCCAGACACAGGAAAAAGACCCCCTGCAGACCCAGCTGCTGATGGGATTATGTGGGAATTCACCATCAATGTCCTCACAAAAGAAAACATAAGCACCATTGATTACATTCTAATAACCATTTTATTACCCATTTTATATTTATGAAAAGGCACTGGAAGAGGGCTGTTACTATTTTTCTAATGCAAAGCAGATGGGCCTGACAGAGGTAAATGGGGCTTTCTGGGTGTGGCCCTGAAAGTTTGTGTTTTCCCGGAAGGTTTTCAGCTGGGGCCAAGCCAGACCCAGAAGTTCCCATCCAACCCTGTCTCCACACATGACTTTCATTAACAAAATTGCATTGCTCTTTTCTGCAGAAAGTGGTACCATTACTATAATAAAAACATGTCCATTATGGATCAATTGCCACCTACGTAGTGGTGAGGAGGACTCCGCAGGGAGAGGGCAGGGACTGGAGAGAACAAAGAAAGGCTGATCCTGCAGAGGGAGGTCCCAGCCACTGGGCCTCTTCCCGAGGCCGGGGCTGGACGACAATGAGATGGTGCAGGCCAGTCCCTCTCGCAGTCACCCTGAGCTAATCTCCCACAGACAGAACGTGGCCCTTAGAGAGCTTCCGTGGCAATGGTAAAACCAGCCCATTCTGCTGCGCATACCTCGTCAGTGGAGGCTGGTACCAGTGCCACCAGCTGCCCTCCTTCCAGGCCCACCCTCTGGGCCCCTTCTGGGCTCTCACTTTGTTCGTGACTTTACTTTCTTGCTCCATTTTAATAACTTTCCATTCGGTTTCCAGCCTCATTCTCACCTCCCAAATTTGATTTGAATTTCTTGACTTGGCCGTGGCCGTGGTGTGTACTATCCACTGGTTCTACCCACCCCTGGTAGGCTCATGTTGACCCCTGCCTGACCAACAGCCACTCCTGTACCCTCCTCCCAGAGGTCAGCCCACCCCTATCCACAGCCATTCCTACCTTAGCCTGTTGTCTCTGCATGGTAGTAGGCACTGATCATCCTCTGAGCATGTTCATTTCTTAAAGTAATTTTCTTTGATAACCTGAGATGTGCCTATCTTGGTGGAGGTATTTTTCCCTATACCTATAATTCTCAGGCTTTTAGTTGCATAAAAATTAGCCAGGGGAGAGGTAGAAAAATAAATTCCTGAGTACTATCTTTAAAAATTCTGATTCTAGAGGTCAAAATGGGCCAAGAATCTGAATTTCCTATGGTGATTGATTCTAACATAGGAAGAACCTGGAATGCACTTTGGAAAGCACAGATTTAAACTGCCCTCAAATGCCCTCAGTGGTATGTGGCCAGTTGGGGAAATAACAACCTTTTGCATGTGTACAGTGTATAGCCTTTTCAAGCACTATCACATCCATTCGTCCTTTCTTTCCTACCTGATTCTCTCTACCATTAAGGATACTATTATGCCCAGTTTACAGATGAGGACAGTAAGGCTCAGAGTGTACGAATCTCTCTAGTGCTGGTGTTGAAATCCTAGCATGGATCCCTGTCTCCAGTCTGGGGCCTCTCCCCTGAACTCCACACTGATATATACCCCTAGCCTGCTGGGTGTCTCCACTTGGCTAATAGGTGTCCAAACTTAATGCACCCACAAATGAGCTTCTGTTTTTCCCCCAAAATGTGCTCATCCTGGTGTCTTCTCCATCTCACTAATGGCAGCTCCATCCTCCCATGTTGTTGTCCCAAATCCTCAGTCATCCTTAATCTGCTCTTTTATAACCCACGTCTTTCCCTGCCAATATATCCAAAATCAAATTTCTCACCACTTCCCCTGTTACACCCTGTCCCACCATCATTTTTCTCCTCACAGATTTCCTTGCTTTCACCCCTGCCACCCATCTTAGTCTGCACAGGCTGCTATAACAAAATACCATAATCAAGGTGCCTTAACCAACAGACATGCATTTCTCACAGTTCTGGAGGCTGGGAAGTCCAAGATCAAGGTGCCCGCAGATTCCATCCCTGGCGAGGGCTCTCTTCCTGGCTTGCAGACAGCCGCCTTCTCCCTGTGTCCTCACATGGCAGAGAAAGAGAGAGAGAGAGCATGAGCTCTGGGCTCTCTTCCTCTTTTCATAAGGACACTAATCCCATCATAAGGGCCCCACCCTCACAACCTCATCTAAATCTAAGTCTCTCCCAAAGACCACACCTCCAACTATTATCACATTGGGGGTTAGGACTTCAACAGATGAATTTTGAAGGGACACACATCAGTGCATAGCACCCACTTGGGTCCATTCTCACCCCAGCAGCCACAGTAAGTCTGTTAAAAAGGAGGTCATATCATGTTCCTCCTCCACTCATGGCCTCTAGTGACTCCCAGTCACTCCCTAAAAACAAACCCTTTGCAAGCAGCTGCCAGGCACCGAGCCACCTGGCCCTCATCTCTGCCCTCATTTCCTACTGCCCTCTCTTTACTCAATCCGGTCTGGGCACACCTGCCAGCCTGTTTCTCCAACACACAGGCACATTCCTGCCTCAGGCCCATTGCACTGTCTCTTCCCTCCACCTGGAATGCTTGTCCTCAGAGATCCCTGCGGCTTGCTTTCTCATCTCCTTCAGGTCTTTACTCAACCACGGTCTCAGTGAGGCCTGCCTAAACATCAAACTGCTGCTCCCCACCCCCCACACACAATTACTAGCACATACACACACTATCTAGATCCCTTCCCTGCTTTACTTTCTCCACTACGTATCACCTCCTAATGTGCTGTATAGTTTATTGTATTGCTTTGTCCGTGATTTCTCTGCCCACTCTAGACCAGGATATGGGCATGTCTTGTTCACCACCATTGCTCCAGTGCCAGGAACAGCGCCTGGCTGACAACAGGCACTCAAATGTCTTTTGAATGAATAAACTAAAGAATAGCCCAGGCTTTGAGTAGCATCTCCTCTGCCTTCCCCTGTCTCTCTACCACTTTAACAAGGATAGTACCCCTCCCACCACTCCTAAAGCGGATGCTCAGGAAAGAATCTACTCTAAATCCTTGACTGTTGGCTCCTTGGGGATAGAGACCATGTGTCATTCACCCCTGTCTCCTCCCCAGCATCTGAGATGGGACCCAGTGCTCATTGCATGCTTGAAAACTCTATGTTGAAGTGGTGAATGTGACTTTTTGTGGGGGTATTTAAGTTAAAATACAGTTTCTTGCCCTAAATAAAAATCTACTCTCTGTTGGAAGAATTTCAAGCCACAGAGAGTAGGTAGGAGATATCCCCATGGTGACATGAGAGGCAGCTCTTGTTGGGAGCCCACAGTGAGCTCAGAAATATAAGGAATAGTGTGGCTCCAGGGACACAGGCTTTGGAGCCAGACAGGGTGTGAATCCTGGCTCTGCCCATTTGTACTCTGGTCACATTTACAGTCAACTTCCAAGCTTCAGTTTTCTTCTCTATAAATAGAAACAATCCCTCCCTCATAGGTTAGTTGTGAGCATTAGGAAGCAAATTTTTATAAAGACCTAGCACTGAATAGGCACTCAGTCAATGGTAGTTTTATTAAATTCTGGTCCCTGACTTTAAAAATATAATCTAATTAAAGAGAGAAAACTAACACACTAGAAATTATTTAAGAAAAATGTAAGTCAGGTCTTGGTTCAGGACTGAGCAGCATGGTACTCACCAGAATACCTGTGGGAATTTGGAGGGCAGCTACAGTAATTTGGAAGAGCTCTTGGAGGACATGGGACCTCCCTGGGCCTCAAAGGTGGGAATTTGGGAAGCCAGAGAATGGGAGCAGCTCTGGTCTGGGCCACAGCAGGACAGGGTATTGATTAAGAAGACCACTAGGGGAAATGCGCATTTTTAAAAATTATTTATGACTGCTTCAGTGCAGAAAAGATTTGAAAAAACTGAGGAACAAGAAGACTGTATTTTTTTCAAATGGAAGTCAAGAGCAATAATAGGAAAGAGAGTCAAAACATTCAGATCATGAAAGCTACACCACAGCTATTTGGAGGGCAACAGATTTTATCCTGAGCATCCCAGCAACCAAAGGGAAAGGGAAACCAGAGGCAGTTCTGTAATTCTTTCTGTCAAAGAGAAGTAAAAAACACATATTGTATTTCGAAAGATGAATTTTTTTTCTAGTATTGGACTCTGAAGGAAATTTCTCATTAGAGATATTTCAAACAAAGCTTTATATCTTCAACCAGATTCATTATATACAATGAGGTCTACAAGGCTATTTATTTTTAGAGTCCCTCTATAAAAGATGACAGTATTACTCAAAAGCCAGCAGGACACAGAAGACAGGATGACACAGCCTCAAATCCATCTTTCTGATGTTTGGGATTGAGCTGGCCCTGGGGCCACATTGCTGGCCACCTCCTCCGTGAGCACTGGTGTCGAGTTTTTCAGTGGCTTCTCGCTGTTCTTCCAAGAAAGTCCAACCTCCTTACCAGGGCCCACAGGGACCAGCATGATCTGGCTCCAGCCTCTCTGTCCAGAGTCTCCTTCCTACCACTCAGCACCATCACACTCCAGCCACACTGGCCTTCAGAAAAGGTGCCAAACTCTCTCCCACCCCCAATCCCTTGTAGTTGCTCACTCTGCTGAGAGGGCTCTACCCTGACCTTTACCTGTGGCTGCTGCTACCTTATTCTGCAGGTCACAACCCACAGTCACTTCCTTCTGGGGGTCTGCTTTGCCCTGCCCACCCCTCTACAATAGGCCTCTCCATCATTGTCTATTCATGCATTTATTCACATGTTGGTGTCTCCCCACTAGGAAGTAAGAGGGCAGGGATCTTGCCTGCTTTTCCTCTATCATGTCTCTAGGATCCAGAATAGCACCTGACACACAGGTGCTTAATACGCATTTGTTGAACAAATGGAAAAAAATGGAATCATCTCTGGTGAAAGCCGGAAGGCAGGTTTTTCTGTGTTGAATCCTGGCATAAAAGATCCAACCATCCAAGGAAATCAAGGAACCCAACACAACATTCACTCCAAGGTGAGCCAGCCAACTTCAGCACAAAGATACCTCACAGATCCCTTCAGAGGAGGTCAGATTTCTCTCAAGAACTAGTTCTGGGTAGAGCCGAGTTTGCTCTTTGCTGCAGTATTTGGAAGGGGTGGGGTGGGGCACAGTGTATAGAAGGACAGTGGGATTCTTTCCTTCCCTCCTTTCCAACCCAATCCCCAAAGAAAAGTTCCCCCAGCGGGATGAAAACATACCTCCAATCCAAAGACACCAAAGAGTACTACATGGTGTAACAAAATTAAAAAGAGACACTGTCTGGATATGAACGAAAAAAAAAATCTTACTTGGCCCTTTTCTGGTACCAGGGTCCACTGGCATTAATATGCAGCTAAGGGCAGCAGCCTCTCTTGAAGCGAAGCTTCCTCCCTGTCCCTGCAGAGAGGAGCATTAACCCGGGCAGAGGCCACCCACCGATGTCGGCAGCCCAGACTGAACTGAAGGCTTATTATCACACCCCGGTCCTCTCTGTTCCCTTTGGTTTCCTCTTTCTATCCCACACTCTTCCACAGCTCCAAACAGGCCACCTGGTGCCCACGCCCAAATTCCTACTCTCCAGTCTGTCCTTCTCTACAGCCACCTGGAGCTAGGAACACAACCCAGAAAGTTCTCCAGCTGGATGCCGGGGTGGTGTGGTCACAGACTTCATTCCTGCCCAGCCACTCTCAAGCCCTGGGACCTTGAGCAAAACTCTTTCTTGCCTTGGTTAGCCAGCTGTAAAATAAGCAAACTGTTCTCATTCATGTACCACTTTCATGCTTTCTCCCATCCCTTTGTATTACATATTCTATTTCTTAAAACATGATTATCTACTGTTGGCCTTTATGCTTACATGCTTGTTAAACAATAATATCTGGGAAATCATGGGTATGCTCTGTATATTTTTCTAACACATGTTCAAAATATATAACTTTTTAAAAATTCATCTCCATCTGCCACCGGAAGTCATCTTGTATTCCATCGGTCCAACATATGCACATTTTTGGAAATACTGGATTAATTAACTGATCTCTGAAATAAGGTCCTACATTGCATGCCTCTAAGTATAATTTTAGAACATAGAGGTTGTACTTTTAATTCTTGAGGGTATAAAGAGTGTGGCTGGCATTTCATAACACTCAAGTCCCCAAATCCACCACTGATGATAACAAGTGCGCAACAGTAAAGGTCCTATTCTTAGAATAAATTGATTTGTCAAGTATTTAAGCCCCTAATTATGGGACATGTCTGATGCTTGATGCTTGGAACAGAAAAATTAGAAAGTACAGATCTGTCCCCATTAGGTGTAGCAGGAGGCAGTCTAGAAAGAGAGAGCTTTGTATACTAAAAATCCCATTACAGTGTAGTAAGAAGATCAGGCTGCAAACTCCTAGAAAGCAGGAACCAAATATTATTCACCTGTGAGTCCTACGCCCCTGGCACAGTGTGTGGACTTTATTACCTTACCTGCTGAGGTTCTATAATGAGGTATTTGCCAAGTAATACAGGGGAACAGTGAAGCAAAGACTCATACTGCATAGGGAGCATCACAGAAGGCTCTTCTAAACAGGCTTTTGAAAGATGAGGTGTTCTCTCGTGGGAAATTCCCTCCAGGCAGACAAAATAGCCTATGCAAAGACTTGGAAGAGAGGAACACAGGAGTGTAGAGACATGTGAATTATTAAGACAAGCAGGATAGTGGTCTCTGTGCAGGGGGAATGATGAGGGCTAAAGATATCCAGTAAGCTGGGTGCATGGGAAGCACAGAGGTGAGCTAAGGGAGTTGAACTTCATCTGTTGATCTGGCATTGGAACTCTTGTAAGAGAGAGCTTCCTGGTAGCCAAGGGAATATGCATTAAAGAGACCTTAAACCTCTCCACCACCAACTGCAGTGCAAACTGCTTCAAATCAGTGTATCCCAATTCTCCTGGGTAAAAGCCACCACTTCATCATCTGTATGCTTTGAATTTAAATTTGAATGTTTAATTTCTTGAGCAACATTGTTAACTGACTTGACCTAATTGGCATTTGTTACATCCAGTAACATCAGAATATACTTACTCTTCAAGTACACATAGAACATGAACTAAAATAGACCACATGCTATACCATAAAACAAATCTCAATAAATTCAAGAGAAATAAAATAATGAAATTAGAATATGTTCTTGAACTATATTGGAATTAAATTAGAAATGTATAGCAAAAGATATCTAGAAAATCCCTAAATATTTATAAGTTATTTCTAGATAATCCACAGGTTTAACAAGAAATCAAAAAATATGGGAAAATATTTCCAACTGAATGATAATAATAAAATACAACATACAATAATTTATAGGATTCATCTAAAACAGTGCTTAGAGAGTAATTAATGGCATTAAATGGATATGTTAAATGCATTCTCTTAGAATGCAGTGTATGTGCTTTTCTCTAAGTATAGCTTTTTCTACTAACTACACCTTTTTAGCTGGATATTATATACAAAAATAATGAGTAGACTCTGAAAGGTAGAGAGAAGACAGATTAGCTAGAGACCTTAGGAGCCAGGGAATGACACATCAATGAGTTCCCTGGGTTTCCTATATGCCTCATATATCTCAGACGGAGTGGAAGAGAAGCCAGCACCCTAAACTCCAAGAGATGCAGACAAAAAATTAGCCAAAGACCAGGTAAGATGCAACCTAACAAGACAAAAAACTTTTAGACAATAATTGTTCTATTCCAGGCAAACAGAAAAAAAGTGCAACCCACTCCTGCCACCACCAGCAGAGGCAGAGTGGTGGGCCTAGACTTGCACCCTCACCAGTCTATCAAATATACCCCAAACCCTCCACAAGGGTGGTGTCAGAGAAGGCAAAGTGGAGAGGTGGGATGTTCACCCCTCCTGGGCAGTCATAAGTTCCAGGCACCTAAACTTCCACCCCTACTTGGCACTAAATAGGCACCTCTCCCCACTAGAGGAGACCTGTGGACAGGCAGGACATCCACCACTGCCCAGTGGTAATGAGGCTACTCTCTGCAGTGTCAGTGGGAGCCACCTGAGCAGCAGTAAAGCTTAAGCACTCCTGCCACTTTCAGCCAGGGGGGTATCAACAGAGGCCTAGTGGGGGAACCTAGCAGGTGCCCCTCCTCTCCCACAAGAGTGGTGTCAGAGGAGGCTGACTATAACAGAAGACCTAAATAAGATCCAGACTCTCATGACATAATGCCAAAGATGTCCAGATTTCAATAGAAAGTCACTCACTATTCCAAGAACCAGGAAAATCTCAACTGGAATAAGAAAAGACAATTAACAGATGCCCACACCAAGATGACACAGATAATAGAATTATATGACCAAGGTTTTAAAGCAACCAGTATAAAAATGTTTCAATGAACAATTACAAACTGTCTTGAAATAAATGAAAAAAATTGGTGGTCTTAGCAAAGAAGTAAAGAAGCTAGAAAGAAGAACCAAATGGAAATTTTAGAACTGAAAAATACAATAGCAAAAATAAAAAAGAAGAAAGATTCTAAATCAATGACCATGAATCAGCAAACTATGGCCTGCAGATAAAATCCAGTCTTCTGTCTGTTTGTGTTAGTGGTTTTATTGGAACACAGCCATACTCATTTGATTTCATATTGTCTATGACTGCTGTGTGCTACAAGGGCAGAGTTGATCAGTTGCGACAGAGAGTGTATGGCTCCCAAAGCCTATCATCTAGCCCTTCACAGAAAATATTTGTCAATCTTTGATCTAAGCTACCACTTGTAGAAGCTAAAAAAAAGAGCAAATTAAACACAAAGAAAATGGAAGGAAATAATAAACATAATAAAATAATAAAAAAATAAAAATAATAAAGGGTTCTCTTAGTCAATTCTTCATGCTATAATAAAATATCTCAGACTGGGCAATTTATAAACAACAGAAATTTATTGCTCACAGTCCTAAAGGCTAGGAAGTCCAGGGTCAAGGCTCCCGCAGATTCAGTGTCTGCTGAGGGCACCTTTCTCACAAGTGGCACCTTCTGTGTCCTCACATGGTAGAAAGGGGAATAAACTCCCTCTAGCTTCTTTTATAAGGGTACTAATCTCTTATAAAAAGAACTCTACCCTCATGACCAAATCACCTCCTAAAGACCCCACCTCTTAACACTATTGCACTGGGTAACTAGGTTTCTACATATGAGTTTTGGGGGTATACCAACATTCAGACCATAGCAAGGGTCATGAGAGAGATTTCAAGAGTGAGAGAAATGCTCTGCATCTTGACTTGGATGATGATCTCATAGATTTCACATTTTTCAAAACTTATCAAATGATACTTTTAAGACTTGTATGTTTTACTGTATGTAATATATCCCTCCAAAAATGTCACAGGTGAGATTGTGCCACTCTTCCGCCCACAACCTTTCAATGGCTCTCATTTTAACTACAGTAAAAGTCAAAGACCTTTTGGTGGCCTCAAAATCCCTGCATGATCTGCCCTCTCCCATACTGCCCACCTACCGTGCCATCTCTCTGACTCACCCTACACTCTCCCTCTCGTTCACTGCACTCCAACTACGCTGGCCTCCTTGACGGTGCTTGAAGACGCCAGCCACTCTCCCTCGTCAGGGACATTGCGCTGGCTGTCCCCTCTGCCTGAAGTGCTCTTCCCTCAGTGTCTCAAGGCATCGCCTCCTTCATCTCTTTTAAATCTTTGCGCAAATGTCGTCTTCTCAATAAGCTCTACCCTGTTGACTATATTTGAAATGCAACCCACTCACCCCTCTACCAAGAGGACTCCTGATCCCTTTAACCTGTTCTACTTATTCAACTACAGCGTTCCCTTTAACATACTATATAATTTACTTAGTCTTTATGCTTATTGTTTATTATTAGTCTTCCCCTGTCATGCCAACACACACTAGAATGAAAGCACATAGGAGGTAAGAATCTTTTTGTTTCACTCACTGCTATTTCCCAACGGCTTAGAATAGTACTTGACAAATAGTAGATAATAGTGGAAACATTTGCTGAATAAGTAAATGAATGGTAGATAAAGGTTGTGAAGAGAATTGAATTGAAGCAAATTGTAAATAAACTTTATGTAAATAGAGCAAAGGAAAAATTGGTGGTCCTTTACCCAATCAGGATAATTAGGACATCTGTTACCTCAAACATTTATCATTTTTTTTTTGTCTGTTGGAAACATTTAAAATTCTCTCATCAAGCTATTTGAAAATATACAATAAATTATTGTTAACTATAGTCACCCTGCAGTGCAATAGAACACTGGAACTTATTCACCCTATCTAATTGAAGATTTTATCCATTATTCAACCTCTCCCTATCCACCTGCTCCCCTTACCCCTCCCAGCCTCTATTAACCACTATTCTACTCCTTGCTTCTAAGAGATCAACATTTTTTAGCTTCCACGTATGAAGGAGAACATGCAGCATTTATCTTTCTGTGCCTGGCTCATTTCACTTAGCATGCTGTCCTCCAGTTCCATCCATGTTGCTGCAAATGACAGAATTTCATTCTTGTCTATGGCTGAATAGTATTTCATTGCGTATCTATACCACATTGTTTTTATCCATTCACCTGTTGATGGAGACTTAGGTGGATTCCATTTATTGGCTGCTGTGGGTAGTGCTGCAGTACACATGGGAGTACAGACATCTCCTTGACCCACTGGTTTCTTTTCTTTGTATGTATACCCGGTAGTGAGATTGCTAGATCACATGGTATTATAGTTCTACTTTTAGTTTAATGAGGAACCTCTACATTGTTTTCTATAGTGGCTGCACTAATTTTCATTCTCACCGACAGTGTATAAGTGCTCCCTTTCTCTGCGTCCTGCCAGCATTTGCTATTTTCGTCTTTTTGGTAATAGCCATCCCACCTGGGGTGAGGTGATGTCTCACCATGGCTTTGATTTGTGTTTCCCTGGTGATTAGTGATGTTGACCATTTTTTCATATACTTGGTCATCTGTATGTCTTCTTTGGAGAAATGTCTATTCAGATTATTTGCTCATTTTATTTGGGTTTTTTGTTGTTAAGTTGTTCAAGTTATTTTTATTTTTTCAGTTTTTTTTTTATTCTCTTCATATGGTAAATTTAATTGACTGATTTACAAACTTTTAAAAATTTACCTGAGAATATTATGGGGTACAAACATTTAGGTTACATATATTGTCCCTGCACCGCCCAAGCCAGAGCTACAAGCATGCCCGTCACCCAGATAGTGTGCACTATACCCATTAGGTGTGAGTTTACCCATCCCCTCCCCCCCCACTCAACACCTGATGAATGTTACTTCCATATGTGCACATAGGTGTTGATCAATTAGTACCAATTTCATGGTGAGTACATGTAGTGCTTGTTTTTCCATTCTTGTGATATTTCACTTAGAATAATGGGCTCCAGCTCCATCCAGGATAATACAAAAGGTGTTAGTTCACCATTGCTTTTTGTGGCTGAGTAGTACTCCATGGTATACATATACCACATTCTATTAATCCACTCATGTATTGATGGGCACTTGGGTTGTTTCCACATCTTTGCAATTGTGAATTGTGCTGCTATAAACATTCAAGTGCAGATGTCTTTATTATAGAACGTCTTTTTTTCCTTTGGGTAAATGCCCAGTAGTGGGATTGCTGAATCAAATGGCACTTCTACTTTTAGTTCTTTGAGGTATCTCCATATTAATTTCCATAACGGTTGTACTAGTTTGCAGTCCCACCAACAGTGTATGAGTGTTCCTATCTCTCCACATCCATGCCAAAATTTGTTGTTTTGGGACTTTTTGATATACGCCATTCTTACTGGAGTTAGGTGATATCTTATTGTGGTTATGATTTGCATTTCCCTGATGATTAGAGATGTTGAACATGTTTTCATATGTTTCTTGGCCATTAGTCTATCTTCTTTTGAAAAGTTTCTGTTCATAACCTTTGCCCATTTTTTAATGGGATTCTTTGATTTTTTTCTTGCTGATTTTCCTGAGTTCTATATAGATTCTAGTTATTAGCTCTTTATCAGATATCTAGTATGCAAAAATTCTCTTGTACTCTATAGTTGTCTATTCACTCTAGTGATAGTTTCTTTGGCTGTGCAGAAGTTTTTTAACTTGATCAGGCCCCATTTATTTATTTTTGTTGTTGCAGTGATTGCTTTTGGGGTCTTCTTCATAAATTCTTTACCTAGGCCTATGTCTATAAGAGTTTTTCCAGCATTTTCTTCTAGAATTCTTATGGTTTCATGCCTTAGATTTAAGTCTGTTATCCATCATGAGTTGATTTTTGTGAGAGGTGAGAGGTGTGGATCCTGTTTCAGTCATCTACATGTGGCTATCCAATTTTACCAGCACCAATTATTGAATAGGGATTCTTTTCCCCAGTGTACGTTTTTCTCTACTTTGTCAAAAATCTGATGGCTATATGAGGATGGTTTTATTTCTGTGTTCTCAGTCCTGTTCCATTGGTCTATGTCTCTGTTCTTGTGCCAGTACCATGCTGTTTTAGTTACTATAGCCTTGTAGTATAGCTTGAAGTCTGGCAAATTGATACCTCCCAATTTGTTCTTTTTGCTTAAGGTTGCTTTGGCTGTACGAGGTCTTCTCTGGTTCCATACAAAACATAGAATTATATTTGTAGATCTGTGAAAAATGATGTTGGTATTTTAACTGGGATTTCACTGAATCTGTAGATTACTTTGGGTAGCATAGATATTTTATCAGTGTTGATTCTGCCTATCCATGAGCATGATATGGTTTTGTATCTGTTTGCATCCTCTGTTAATTCTTTATTCCGTGTTTTGTAGTTTTCCCTGTAGAGGTCCTTCACTTCCTTTGTTAAATATATTCCTAGGTATTTTATTTTCTTTGTTGCTATTTTGAAGGGTATTGAGACTTTGATTTGGTTCTCAGTTTGACTGTTGTTGGTGTATATGAATGCTACTGATTTGTGTACATTGATTTTGTAACCTGCGAGTTTGATGAACTTATTTACCAATTCCAGCAATCCTTTGGCAGAATCTTTGGGGTTTTCTAGATATAAGATCATATCATCTGCAAAGAGCAATAGTCTGACCTCCTCTGCTCCTATTTGGATGCCCTTGATTTCCTTCTCTTGTCTGATTGCTCTGGCTAGGACTTCCAGCACCATGTTGAATAGAAGCAGTGATAGAGGACAACATTGACTGCTACCAGATCTAAGCGGGAATGCTTTCACTTTTTACCCATTCAGTATGATGTTGGCTGTGGGTTTATCATATATGCTCTTTAGCGTTTTGAGGTAAGTCCCATCTATGCCTGTTTTGTTAAGCATTCTTATCATAAAAGGGTGCTGAATTTTGTCAAATGCTTTTTCTGTGTCTATTGAGAGGATCATGTGGTCTTTGCTTTTACTTTTATTTATGTGGTGAATTACATTTATAGATTTGTGTATGTTGAACCATCCCTGCATCTCTGGGATGAAGCCCACTTGGTCATGATGGATTATTTTCTTGATGAGCTGCTGAATTTGATTTGCTAGTATTTTATTGAGAATTTTTACATCTATATTCATAAGGGATATTGGTCTGTAGTTTTATTTGTTTGTTGGGTCCTTTCCTGGCTTTGGTATCAGGGTGATGTTGGCCTTGTAAAACATATAAGGGAGGATTCCTTCCTTCTCAATGTTGTGGAACAATTTCTTCAGGATAAGCACCAGTTCTTCTTTGTAGGTCTGGTAGAATTCTGGTGTGAAACCATCTGGTCCAGGACTTTTTTTTTTTAGGAAGGTTTTTTATTACTGCTTCAATTTCAGTACTTGATATCAGTCTGTTCAGGAATTCTATATCTTCCTGGTTGAGCCTAGGAGGCTGTGTGTTTCTAAGAATTTGTCCATTTTCTCTACTTTTTCAAGTTTATGTGCATAGAGATTTATGTAGTATTCAGAGATGATATTTTGTATTTCTGTGGTATCTGCTGTAATTTCTCCTACTTCATTCCTAATTGAGTTTATTAGAGTTCTTTCTTTTCTGCTTCTGGTTAATCTAGCAAGAGGCATGTCAATTTTGTTTAACTTTTCAAAGAACCACCTTTTTGTTTTATTAATCTTCCATATAGTTCTTTTGTTGTCGACTTCATTTAGTTCTGCTCTGGTCTTGGTTATTTTTGTTTTCTTCTGCTGGGTTTGGGATTGGTTTGCTCTTGCTTTTCCAGATCTTTGAGATGAATCATTAGATTGTTGATTTGTGATCTTTCCATCTTTTGGGTGTAGGTATTTATGGCTATGAATTTTCCTCTCAGGACTGTTTTAGCTGTATCCCACAGATTTTGGTAACTTGTGTCCCCATTATCATTTAGTTCAAAGAATCTTTTGATTTCCATCTTAATTTCCTCCTTGACCTGCCAATCATTCAGCAGTAAGTTGTTTAGTTTCCATGACATTGTGTAGAAATGAGTGTTTCTGTTGGAATTGATTTCTAATTTTATCCCACTGTGGTCTGAAAAGATGCATGGTACAATTTCTATTTTTCTATTTGTTGAGACATGTTTTTTGGCCTAGGATGTGATCAGTCTTAGGGAATGTCCTGTGAACTCATGGGAAGAGTGTGTATTTGGTGGTTTTTTGATAGAATGTTCTGTAGATGTTTTTCAGGCCCATACATTCTAGAGTTCTATTAAGTCCCTAGTTTCTTTGTTTATTTTCTGTTTGGAGGATCTGTCCAGTTCCATTAGCAGAATGTTGAAGTCCCTCGCTATTACAGTGCTGCTGTCTATTGTTTTGTTTAGATCAAGTAGGATTTGCTTTATGAATCTGGGCACTCTTGTGTTAGGTTTGTAAATATTTAAAATTGTTATGTCTTCTTGTTGAATTGTTCCCTTTACAATTATATAGTGACCATCTTTCTCTTCTTTTCTCTTCTTTCTCTTCATCTTTCTCATCTTTTGCATTATTTTTGTTGATTTGAAGACTAAGTTATCTACTATGGGAACTGCTACTCCAGCCTTCTTTTGGTTTCCATTAGCATGGAAAACTGTTTTCCAGCCCTTCACTTTGAGTCTGGGTGAGTCCTTGTGGGTTATATATGTTTCCTGAAGACAAAAAATACTTGGCTTGTGTATATTTATCCATTCTGCCAGTCTTTGTCTCTTCAGTGGGCAGTTCAAACCATTCACATTTACTGAGAGAATTGATCAGTGCAGTGGATTTCTGTTCATCCCATTGGGTTGAACTTTGTTGTTTTGTTTTATCTCTTGAGCCATTGTGGTATCTGGCCTTTGATCTTTAGCTTTTGAGTAATTTTACATTGGTAAGTGTTTATTGTGCTGATCCATGAATAATGCAGTTCTGAGTACTTCCTGCAGGATAGATCTTGTCTTGACGAATTCCCTCAGTGTTTGCCTGTCTGGAAAAGACTTTATTTCCCCCTCATATATGAAACTTACTTTTGCAGGATACAAAATTCTAGGCTGGGCATTATTCTGTTTTAGAAGATGGAGAATGAGGCTGCAGTCCCTTCTGGCTTGGAGGGTCTCAGTTAAGAAATCTACAGTTATTCTGATGGGTTTTCCTTTGTAGGTTACCTGCTACTTTCATCTTACGGCTTGTAGGAGAGCCTCTTTCATGTTTATTTTGGCCAGTCTGATAACTATGTGCCATGGTGTATTCCTCTTTGTGTTGAGTCTCCCAGGAGTCCTATGAGCTTCTTGTACCTGTATATCTAGATTTCTAGCAAGGCCAGGGAAATTTTTCTCAATTATTCCCTCAAATAAATTATCCAACCCTTGTGTGTTTTCTTCTTCACCCTCAGGGATACCAGTGATTCTTATATTAGGCCTCTTTGCATAATCTGACATTTCTTGTAGGCTTTGCTCATTCCTCTTACTTCTCTACCCTATCTCTGTGTCTGATTTGCTTAATTGAAAGTTGTTGTCTTCAAGCTCTGAGATTCTTTCTTCTGCCTGATCTAACCTCTTCTTGAGGCTTTCCACTGTGTTTTGTAATTCCTTGAATGAATTTTTCATTTCCAGAAGTTCTGTTTGATTTTTCTGTAATAATTTGGTCTCTTTAGTAAGTTTTTCATTCATTTTCTGCATTGTTTTTGTAGTTTCTTTGTTTTGGGTTCCTATTTTATCTTGTATTTCATTAAGCTTTCTTACAATCCATGTTCAAAATTCTTCATCTGTCATTTCTATATTCTGCTTTTGGTTGGTAGCCATTGCTAGAGAGCTGGTGTTCCCTTTTGAGGGTGACCTATTGCTCTGATTCTTCATATTTCCAGAGTTCTTTCACTGATTCCTTCTCATCTAGAACAGGTGTTGCTTCTTACTTTTGGATTTTCTTTTGTTTAGATAATGACATGCCCAGTTTAATCTCTGAGTCAGTGAGTGGCGCTTGTGGGTGAGAATCAACCACACTCTGTATGATTGAGTCAGTAAATGCTGTAAAGGGCATGCAAATTGACCTCCCTGTCAGTAGGTGGTGCTTGCCAGAAGGAACAAGCTGCAGTGTTGTTTTTGGGACCTGTGACCAGCTCTAGCCCCTCAGGAGAAGCCTTCTAATGCCCCAGGTGGTGGGTGGGGCCCTGGTTCTTCCAGGCGTGTCCTTTATTCACCACCACAGCAGAAGTAGGTGGGGGAATGAGGCTGGGCAGGGTTAGGTTGGGTGAACCTGCCCTCCATGTCCACCAAAGCTGGTAAGGGATATGCAAGGTTTAAAGGTCAGTTCCCTGCCTCTGGGCTAAGCTGCCCAGGAGGGGCTGAAGTGGCCCCACTCAACCAGAGAGTCTGCTTTCTATCTCCAGAAAACTCCAGGGTGACACTGCTCCCAGGGGAATATTGGCAGCTCACAGGACTCTTGGATCAATCTACACTCACTATTAAAGTGATTGGTAGTAGAGGCAGCTGTTCCAATCCAGCCTGAGGCATCAGAGGCATTCAGTTACCATGAGAACCAGTATTTATGCAAATTGAGACTCCCCGGTTCAGTAAAATCCAGTATGGTATTTTCTCTGGGGGAGGGGCTAGTTCAACAATCTCTGATAAGGTAGTTCCCCAGGGGAGGTGGGAAGGGTGTGCACTTACAGATCCCTGCCCTTTTGTGCACCTCCACACACCTTCATTGGACAGGGTCTCTCACTCATCACCTGACCCTAAAACTGCAACCCCTCTCCTATGTCTCCATGCCCCACCATCTGCACCATCAACAGGCGGATGTGCCAAGTGCCTGTGGGGAGAGAGATCACAGGCTGAGGCTACCCTGCTGGCTCGGGGCAGAAATGCACCCTGGGCATGCTGAAAGGGAGCCACTCCTCACAGAGAACTCCAACAGCCATTATGTTAGTGGTTGAAGGGGCCACAGTCTCTCTGCACCACTCTCAAACTTGGGGGAGAGAACTGGTCTGCACTCTTCCTCTCCATGGCTGAAGTCCCACAACTGTCCTCCTCTCCAAGTTGCAGCAGCTGCCACTCTGTCTGAGTCCAGCTCAGTCAGTCAGTGAAAGATGCTTTGGCAGTTGCTATTGGAAGGGTGTGGCCATAGGGCTATGAGAAGCTTGAGCAAAAACTATTTCCCAGGATGCCAGGAGTGTAGAAAGTACAGAGGATGGGGCATCCAGATGCAGGAATGCTGGCTCTCTGGTTCCTCGTGTCACTCCCCCATGGGATGAGAGCCCTGTGTCCTGTTGCCAGCCTGAGACACCTGGGTGGGGGCTGGAGAAAAAATGCCTTACCCTTTCCTTGGTCTCCAGAACTCCCCTGACCTGGCTTGTGCTGACCTCTCTCCTCTATCCTCCTCTCTCTCCACTGTTCAGTTCCCGCTGGTGGTATCCTGGATTCCACTGGTGTCAGACTCTATGGTCCACTCCCAATCAGCAACCCTCCTCCTTTCCCCTTGGTACAACCCCCAACACCTCCATCGGGAAGGTCTAGCAAGTCCTGACCCTAGTTGGCCATCTTGAACCCACTCCTGTTTGAGTTATTTTTAAATTCTAAATATTAAATTCCTTGTCAGATGAATAGTTTGTAAGTATGTAAATATTTTCTCCCATTCTGTAGGTTGTCTTTTCACTGTGTTGATTACCTCCTTGACTGTGCAGAAGTTTTTTAGTTTGGTGTAATCTCATTTGTCTATTTCAGTTTTTGTAGCCTGTGCTCTTGAGATCTTATCCATAAAATCTTTGCCCAGACTATTGTCATGAAGTGTTTTCCCTATATTTTCTTCCAGTGGTTTCAGAGTTTCAGTTCTTAAACTTAAGTCTTTAATCCATTTTGAGTTGATTTTTGTATAAAGTCAGAGATAGGGTCTAGTTTCATTCTTCTGCATATGCATATCCAATTTTCCTAGCACCATTTATCAAAGACACTGTACTTTCCCCAATGTATGTTCTTGGTGCCTTTGTTGAAAATCAATTGGTTGTAAATATGTGGATTTATTTCTGAGTTCCCTATTCTGTTCCATTGGCCTATGTGTCTGTTTTCATTCTAATACCATGCTGTTTTGGTTACTGTAGCTTTGAAATATATTTTAAAGTCAATTAGAACTTTGTTTGCTCAGGATTGATTTGGCTATTTGAGGTCTTTTGTGGTTCCATACAAATTTAAGAATTATTTTTTTCTATTTCTGTGCAGAATGTCACTTGGTAATTTGATAAGGATTGCATCAATTCTGTAGATTGCTTTGGGTAGTATGGTCATTTTAGCAATATTAATTCTTCCAATCCATGAAGAATCCATTTTTTGTGTGTCCACCTCAGTTTTTTTTTTTTATCAATGTTTTATAGTTTTTCTTGTAGAGATCTTTCGCCTCCTTGGTTAAATTTATTCCTAGGTGTTTCTTTTGTAGCTATTGTAAATGGGAGTGCCTTCTTGATTTCTTTTTCAGCTAGCTCATTGTTCATGTATAGAAACAGTACTGGTGTTTTGATTTTGTATCCTGCAACTTTACTGAATATGTTTCTCAGTTCTAAGAGTTTTTGGTAGAGTCTTTAGGCTTTTCTACATATAAAATTGTATCATCCAGAAAGAGAGACAATTTGATTTCTTTCTTTCCAATTTGGATGTCCTTTATTTCTTTCTCTTGCTTAATGGCCCTGGCTAATACTTCCAGTATTACGTTGAATAAAAGTGGTGAAAGTGAGTATTCTTGACTTGTTTCAGTTCTTAGAGAAAAAGCTGTCAACTTATCTGCATTCAATATAATGTTGGCTGTGGGTTTTTCATATATTACCTTTATTGTGTTGAGGCATGTTCCTTCTACACCTAATTTGTTGAGGGTTTTTATCATGAAGCAATGTTTAATTTTACCAAATGTTTTTTCAGCATCTCTTGACATAATCATATGTTTTTTGCCCTTCATTCTGTTGATGTGCTGTATCACTTTTATTGGCTTGTGTATTCTGAACCATTCTTTCATCCCTGAGATAAATTCCAATTGATCATGGTGTATGATCTTTGATGTGACATTGGATTTGGCTTGTTAGTATTTTTAGAGGATAAAAATAGCTGAGGATTTTTGCCTCTATGTTCATCAGGGATACTGGCCTGTAGATTTTGTTGTTGTTTTTGTTGTGTCCTCATCTGGCTTGGTATCAGGGTAATGCTGGCCTTATAGAATGAGTTTGGAAGAATTTGTTCTCCTTCAATTTTTTGGAATACTTTAAGAAGAATTGGTGTTAGTTCTTCTTTAAAAGTATGGTAGAATTCAACAGTGAAGTCATCATGTCCTGGGCTTTTCTTTTTGGAAAGGCTTTTTATTACTGATTTAGTCATATTATTTGTTATTGTCCATTCAAGTTTTTTATTTCTTCCTGATTGAATCTTGGTAGGTTGCATCTGTCTAGGAATTTATCTATTTCCTCTAGATTTACCAATTTGTTGGTATATACTTATTCATAATTGCCTCTAATGGACCTTTGTATTTCTGTGGTATCAATTATTATGTCACCTTCTTCATTACTGATTTTATTTATTTGGATTTTCTTTCTTTTTTCAGTTATTCTAGCTAATGGGTTGTTTTTTCAAAAAAAACAAATTTGTGTTTCATTAATCTTTTGTGTTTTTTTTAGTCTTCAGTTTGTTTATTTCTGCTCTGATCTTTGTTATTTCTTTCCTTATACTAATTTTGGGTTTGGTTGGTTCTTACCTTTCTAGCTCTTTGAGGTGAATTGTTAGGTTGTTTATTTGAAGTATTTCTATTTTTTTAGTTGTAGGTGTTTATTGCCATAAACTTCCTCTTAGTACAGCTTTTGCTGCATCACACAGGTTTTGGTATGTTGTGTTTCTTTTTTCATTTGTTTTAAGAAATGTTTTAATATACTTCTTAATTTCTTCATTGGCCCAGTAGTCATTTGGGAGCATGTTGTTTAATTTCCACATATTTGTACAGTTTCTAAAGATCTTCTTGTTATTTATTTCTAGTTTTATTTAAAGTTCCTCTTTTATCAATTCCTAGTTTTATTCCACTCTTTTGCACAGAATTGTATCATTCTGTAGCTTATAAAACCAGCCATTTTATAAAATGCACGAATATCTTCAGGCAGTATAAAAATTCAAGAAATTTTGAATCTTCTTATGTGGTGATAGGTGTGTTGATAAAGAAAATGGTTGAAAGTCATTTAAAACAAATCCTGCTTTTGGATAATGTTATTGTTCTGTGCTTACCCTAACTCCATTAAAACAAACAAACAACTCTGTGAGCATTGAGAATGGAAAGCAAAAGGAAATTTCTAAAAACCAGCTGGTCACCATGAGACCTACTGGCTAATGAACAAAAAAGAGGATTTATAGCAATTAGACAGCTGAAAAGAATTTTAAAAAGAAAGAAAGGATACTTGATAAGATTTTTTTTTTTGATGTGTTGAGTCTTTTTTGTGGACTAACATATGATGTACCCCAGAGAACGTTCCATGTGCTGAATTCTGCAGCTGTTGGATGAAATGTCTGTAAATGCCTGTTAAGCCCATTTGGTCTATGCTGCAGTGAAATCCAATGTTTCTTTGTTGATTTTCTATATACATGATCTGTCTAATGCTGAGAGTAGGATGTTGAAATCCCCAACTATTATTTTATTGGGGTCTATTTCTCCCTTCAGATCTAATAATATTTGCTTTATATATCTGGGTGCTCCAGTGTTTAGTGCATATATACTTAAAATTGTTATATCCTCTTGACAAATTGATTTCTTTATAATTATACAATGAGCTTCTTTGTCTCTTTTTACAGTTTTTGACTTGAACTCTGTTTTATCTGATATAAGCATAGCTATTTCTACTCATTTTTTAGTGTCCATTTCCATGGAATATCTTTTTCCATCTCTTCACTTTCAGTCTGTGTGCATCTTTACAGGTAAAGTGAGATCCTTATAGGCAGCATATATCTGGGTCTTATTTTCTTATCTATTCAGCCAGTCTGTATATTTTAATTGGAAATTTAATCCATTCACATTCAAGGTTATTCTTGATAAAGACTTATTCCTGTCATTTTATTAGTTGTTTCCTAGTTGTTTTGTCTATCTTTTATTTCTTTCTTCCTTTTTTACAGTATATCTTTACAGTTTGGTGATTATCTCTAGTGATAACATTTGATTCCTTTCTGTTTCTCATTTGTGTATCTGCTCTACCAGTGAGATTTTTACTTTTGTGTATTTTCATTATAGTATTTATCATCTTTTTGATTCCAGATGTAGGATTCCCTTAAGCATTTCTTGTAAGTCCAGTCTAGTAGTGATAAATTTCCTCAGTTTTTGCTTGTCTGGCAAAGACTTTATTTCTCCTTAATTTCTAAAAGATCAATTTGTTGGGCATAGTATTCTGTACTAACAGGTTTTTATTTTCTTTCAGCACTTTGAATATATTGTCCCATTCTCTCCTGGCCTATAAACGTTTTGCTGAGAAGTCCACTGTTAGTCTAATGGGAATTTTCTTATATGTGGCTTGATGCCTTTCTCTTGACCTTTTTAGAACTCTCTCTTTGTCTTTGATTTTTGACAGTTTGACTATAATGTGCCTCACATAGGACCATTTTGGGTTGAAAGCATGTGGGAAGTTTTAACCTTCCTGGACCTGGATGTCTATATCTCTGCCAAGACTTGGGAAATTTTCATTTATGATTTTATTAAATAGGTTTTATATGCCTTTTTCCATCTCTTTTCCTTCTGAAATTACCATAACATGAATATTTGTTCACTTAGTGGTGTCCCATAAATTCTGCTGGTTTTCTACAATCTTTTTTAATATTTTTTTTGTCTGACTATTTCAAGAGACCTGTCTTCCAATTCAGAAATTTTTTTCTCTTGGTTTATCTAGTTTGTTGTTGAAGCTCTCTGTTGTATTTTTTATTTCATTCATTTAATTCTTCAGCTCCAAGATTTCTGTTTGGTTCTTTTTTACAATGTCTATATCTTGCTGAATTTCTCATGCAGATCATGACTTGTTTTTCTGCTTTGTTGAATCATCTATCTGTATGCTCTTGTATCTCACTGACTTTGCTTAAGCTCATTATTTTAAATTCCTTTTCAGGCATTTCATAAATTTCCTTTTCTTTTGGGCCTGATACTGGAGAATTATTTTCCTTTAACTGTGTCACATTTGTTTGTTTGTTTGTTTGTTTGTTTGTTTGTTGTTTTTCATGTTTCTTGTGTTCCTACATTGATATCTGCACATCTGGTGGAACGGTCACCTATTCCAATTTTATGAAGTAGTTTTCGCAGGGGGAGACTTTTTTCTGTAGGTGTGTCCTATAGTGTCAATTGGTTAGGGCACTTTGACTTTGTTTCTGGGTGGGCACAGTAATGAAGTCTCCATGTGATTTCTTCAGCTGTAATCAACATCAGCAGTATATGTGAGTGCCTCAGTGACCTAGACTGCAAGTATTTGTGAGGGCAGTGGCATGGCTTTGCTGGGGGTGGGGGGCCACAAGGTAAGCCAGTTTCCAAGCCCTATGGGGGGTACACACAAATGCAGTAGCTCCACCACTTGCAGGGGCAGGGTTGCTAGTAGGCATTGGGTGAGCCATCCCCAGTCCCTGGGGGATTTTACTTGGTGGCTCTGGTGGCCAAGAGGGTGGGGTCACCAGTGGTGGTGGGCACCAGGTGGGCTAGCACCAATCTTTAGGGCGTGTGTACTGTATGCAGCTATTCTGACAGTCAAGGTGTCAGCATTGCTGGTGGCAGTAGGTGCCAGATGAGCAGCTCTTAGGCCATGGAGAGCATGCATGTCAGGTCCTCCAGTCTTGGAAGTGGCCTCCCCACTGTGCTGGACTGCCTGTCCTTGGAGTATAGGGCACTTCTTATTCTCAGATGCCAGTGTTATGGCTGTGAGTCTAGCTGGGTTCATGGCATTGTGGTCTTTTGTGTCAGTGTGGTGAGATAATAGCAGGGATGTGGAGATGCAAGGGCTATTGGGCCCCAGGGAAGGACACTCTAGCAGTGATCCTGCTCTCAAAATGGTACTGAGCCATGGCAGCCTGGGTCCCAAGGAGTGGGGGGCAGCCAGCATGAATTCCTTCTCTGGAGCAGTGCAGTCATGTAGGCTCCAGGGCAGCTCCCTCTGCTGGGCTCAGAGCCCACAAGGACTGTTGATAATGGAGACCACTGGGGATCTTTTCCCCAGCTTACCCTTTTCCCACAATGGGGAGTTTCTCTTGGTTTCAAGCTGTTCTTGGCTGGGTATTTTGTTTCCCTCTCTATGCTGCCATCGCAAGCTTCCATGCTTCAGAGGGTCTTACATCTCTTACCTGCTGAAGTCCAGTGCTCTCCTTTAGACACTCTACTTGAAGTGCAGTTATTTATCTGTTGCTTTGGTTCTTGGTGGAGGAGGTGAGCGTTAAGCACTGCTAGTCAGCCATCCTGACCCTCTTTCTTCCCATCTTGACTTCATGCTTACAGAGACTACACCCTGAAAATCTACGTTCTTTTATTTTTAAAAAATACATCACTAACTCTATGAGTGGCAAATGGAATATTTTTATCACCTGGTACCCTAAAGGATTAGGCTACATCCAAAATGGCAGAGTGATTGTCTCTCCCAGAAGAATGTGAAGTTTTGATATATTTTTCAGTCTAGACTGGTCTCCACTCTCTCTGAACTTTGATTTGAATAGCTCTATTTCCATGTACTGTGATTACTATATAATTAATTTTCAGCACCTTTTACAAAAAGTGTTATGAATATGAGAGGTGACTATCAACATGTGACATTCATTTCTACACTTCTTCCCTTATGTTGCAAAATAAGAACCAATCATCTCAGGTCTTATTGCATTACACCATTACATGCTCTGAATCTCAGCATGTAACTTACAGAATAAAAAGAGCAGTCTTTATCCTCACCAGGGGAAATTGATGTTTCTAAGATTGAAGCACATGTCACAAAAGGTGGACAAAAGAGAAGCTAATGAGCTCAGCAGGAAAGGACAATTAGCAAAACTGACCAGTCAGGGTTCTGTTTACATTCTGTCTGCCAACTCCCATCATTGTTTGAATTCCTGTCTGTGTTTATTGTAGGCATTAATGCTGTCAGTTCTGTATTTCTCAACTGGGACCCAAGCTCAGTCAACATTTTCACATGAGAACGGCAAGAGTGAACAGTGACAACTACCCTTTTCTGCCTAGGTCACAAAGACCTTCTATCTGTGAGAATTTCTCTCCCCGTCTGGCAGCTCCTGCAACCATGTTGGTGCTTCTGACTCTACATCTCTCGCTGTGGTGGCTGGAACCAAAGTGCACACCTGACCCAAACTCCTTGTCTTTGAGCTAGCATTCTAAGACAGGCAGTTAGTCTTTGCATGTGGTTGCAACTGAGGAGATGTAAACTCAAGACCTTGCTCCATCTCTCACTGATACACTGAATAGATGGTGCGAAGGTTAATCTGTCAACTTGACTGTGCTGTGGGGTGCTCAGATTAAACATTCTTTCTGGGTATGTCTGGGTGTTTTTGGATGAGATTGGCATTTAAATTGGTGGGGCAGGCATCATCCAATCTGTTGAGGGCCTGAGAAGAAGAAAAAGGCAGAGGAAAGAGGAATTCACCTCTTTTGTTTCCTACCTGTCTGCTTGAACTGGGAACCTGGTCTTCTCCTGCCCTTGGACTGGAACTTAAACCATTAGCTCCCCTAATTTTCAGGCCTTTGGACTCAGACCGGAATAACGCCACTGGCTTTCCTGTGTCTCCAGCTTGCAGACAGCAGATCATGGGACTTCTCAGCCTCCAAAATCATGTGAACCAATTCTTCTGTTTCTCTGGAGAACCCTGACTAATAATAATTTCTATATCCTATGGCCACTTTCTTAATTTGCAAAGAAGACTATCCCTTTACTAGAATGAAAAAAAAAAGCATCCCTTTCCTAAATATCTAGGATCAGTCATCAAAATCATCACACAGTTAGTGCAACAACAGCAAAAGTACAGAAGGTCTCAAGCCAGATGTCATCTAGACTGCTGTTCTCCAAGGATTAAATTTTCATTTACATTTTGTGTTTTCTTTTAGATGATCATCTTTAAAAACTATAGAGTGTATTCTAGATCTGTACTTCCATATGTGACTACTAAAATTTTGAATTCATATTAATTAAAATTAAATAAACTTTAAAATTCAATTTTTTCATCACACTAGCCACAGCTCAATTCTCAAGAGCCACATGTGGCTGGTGGCTGCTGCACTGCACAACACAGGGAGTCCCATTGGACAGGGTGGTTCTGGATCATTTGAATGATTGTTTGGTCCACATATGCTGCCTTAAGATTTCAGATCTCCAACTATGATTTGTATTAATATTTACTGCTGAATTGGAGCCAAACAATACCATTTTGACAAAGACCTTTAAAGAGAACCAAGCGCCTAGTTAGCATGATAGCTCCCTAGCAGTAGCAGCAGCTATACTAAAAGCTGTCATGGCAGCATAGCAGTGGGGGAGCAGGGGGTGAGAGCAGAAGGGTAGTGGTAACAATACCTGCAGCCAATGCGATAGAGACAGCAGCAGCAGCAGAGGTCTAATCTGTGGCTTCCCAGACCACACCAGCCTGAGAGCAAAATAAGGTCCACAATAATAGTGAGAAAACAGGACTGTCAGGCTCTCCAAGAGCTCCTGCCTCCTAAATTCCTCCCAACCCATTCAGAAAGTCTCCACGGGGTGTCCCCTGTGTGCCTGAGAACACACAGGCTGTTTGGAAACAGGATCCTGTTGGCTTTGGTGAGCCTGTCATGTCATCTCCTCCTGCTGGGCCTGCTCAGGTGACACCCTCTGCCACTTCCTGCTCCAGACTAAGGATGCTCAGGCTCACACTCAGGCCCCTGTGGCCTCCCCCCAGCCTGGAGGAGCCAGGTTGCTGCCTTCTAAGGTAGAACAAATATCCAGTAACTGCATGACTTTGTCTCATTAAAGGGCATCTTTCAGGCATTTCAGCGATGCATAGTCTTTATCATTTTTTTTTTTTTAACTATTGCACCTTTCTCTTTTCAGGCACCAGCATAAGTCCCAGCAAGAAGCAAAGCCAGGAAACTAACCAAGGGCTTGCTAGATGCCATTCTACACTCACCCATCCCCTCCACCCCTACAGTCCTTGGGGAAAAAAAAATGCATCTTCACTTTTTTGGCATTGAGATGCACTCCTTCAGGCTAAGTGGGGGAAAAAAAATAAAAATAAAAAAACCAAGAATCTAAGATCCCTCTATATAGAACTACGCTACATATGTACACATATATAAGAAGGAAAGAAATTATTAGCATCTGTGGTTCTGTCTGGGCAGTAGGGTTCAATTCTTCAACAAGTATTTATTAAGTGCCTTCTGGGTGCCAAGCACAGTTTAGTCACTGAGGATACAGCAATGAACACAACAGCCCAACACTTGTGTACCTTCATGGAACTCAGTGGGGAGTACTGTTTGTACTGCTTTTACAAACAGTAAAAGCAACACAGTAAAATATATGGTGCGTCAGATGGTGCTGAGTGTCTTGGAGAGAAAAGAAGCCAAGTTGGGGACGGAGCTGGCTCCAAAGGTGCAGCTGAGAGGTGAGTGCAGCCTCAGCCTGTGTTCAGCCAGGGTCCCCCCAAAACCCCCCCTCACAAGACAGCGTTTGAACATGGACCTGAAAGAGGCAAGGAAGCCCCCCAAGCCCAGTGGAGACCCTGAAATTCCACCTCAGCCATCTATCCTTCAAATCCTTAAGAATCCTTTCTGCCTTCCGAGTAACACCACCGACCAAGATTTTGTTGAACTTTACTTTGAGGAATTTGCATTAACAAAACAATATCCTGAGTTGTTTTGTTTGCTTTTTGTAGCATTCCAAGTATAAAAATATGTTACATTATTAAATACTCTCTTTCAAATGAAACAGCCACTGCACAGAAATTCTGATAGGCTCTCTGTCCCCCAGACAACTGCCTTATTGAAAGCAATACTTATGATAGGTTATACTCTTCCAAAGACCATCTCGGGCTTTTGGTTTTTTTTGAAAAATTTGAGTTTTCACATTCTCTCTCACTCATAGACATGTTTACATATGTATACCCTTATTAGTAGTAGTCAGGCACAACCAGAAAAATACACTCCAACTATTTCAAACAAAAGGGGAAATCCATGCTAACAAAACCACCGGCACAGCTGATAAAGAGCAAGCTGGGGAGAGCTCCCCCCAGCTCTCAGATTCTCCCTAGCTTTTAGAGGATCAGGAATTTGAAGGAGTCACAGAACGACCACTGATGATGACAACTGCCAGCAGCAATGAGACTGGTCATTTGAGGACAACACCTGCAGGCCACTGCAAAGGCCAAAACCCTCGGATCCACCCCCACCGCCAGAGGAGCAACAATATTTATTCTGCCTCTGTTCACCTTCTAAATCACAACTTAGTGCTTGTCACTGATGCAATCTAATCTGGAACTCGGCTGCAAGGAATTCTGGGGAATGTCATTCAGCCCCTGTAATTGAGGGTAGAGCACAGAGTCTTCACCCTAGATGAACAGGAATGGCACTGACATTGGCAATCAACTCCCCTGCATAGTCAACTCATGGTGATTTTCTACTGATAAATGTTGCTGTAATAGTGGGATCCCTTCCCCACTATCCTGGCTCACAGTAAGTAGGCTGATATGCTCAGTTTAGTGCCCAAAGCAGAGAACTATAGATTTTATCTCCTAGGTGTCCACAGGTCCCCTGAGTCTTAGACTTGCCCTGAGGGAGTAGCAGGTAGGATTCCCCCAGTGGCAGAACTTAGTCCCCTGGAGGCATGGTCAGGGGTGGGCTATTGATACAGCGCTGTTTCCCCTCACACAAAGTAGTTGGCCAGAACTGACCAGCACACCTGACACTCAGGCTCTCTTCCTGCTTTTCCTCTCTTCCTTGTAGCTCCAGCCCCATCTCGTTCCCCGTGACCTCCCACACAGAATGCCCTAGAGTTTAATACCCTCCCAATAGACCCTAATGTGCCATCAGAAAGAACCTCAATGGAGCATAAAATGGACTCCCTAATTAATAGCAATGAAAACTGGTTCCCTTCTCCTTGAGGGACTCCTCTGCACAAAACATTGTCCAATTTCTATTCTCCTGAGGAGACATTTTCTATCAGTCCTGGGAAAGATTACTCCCCACTTTAGAATCGCCCAAAATATTATTTCTTTTGATTCCAAAAAGGAAGACAAAACATATCAAGTGTTCATATAATTCTATAAAGGTTTTAAGGCCATGGAGCATGCATTGCTTCAGGAGGGTTCCCAGGCACTAAGATTGAGGCAAAGAAGGAATGATTATGGATGTGAGATCTCCCTGGATTAGGACTCTCCTGAGCTCTGATTGATGAAAATTGTGACAGTTATTCAGGGTTGTACATTCACAGAAAGGCAGCCATGATCAAATCCTATCACCTGCAAGTTTTATTTTACAGAGAACAGAATTGTCTTTATTTGTTCCAAGTAAATTGACAACATCCCTATCAGTAGACTGTGCAGAAGAAGTAAGCCCAAACACAATGTATCTCCTAATAAAACACTGAAATCACAAACACATTTATATGGCAGAGTAAATATTCAAAGCACACTTGTGTGATGAAGCAAAAAATGTGTTCCTGTATAAACCAAATACGGTATTTAATGTAATCTAGTGGAAGATCCATACTATGGCCCTTACTCCTAAGAACAATTTTCTTGACCTTTCTAATCACAGACCCTTTGAAAATGTGGTGAATGGTGAACCCTACAGTGGCCTGTTTGCTATAACTTTATCTGCTCCATGTGTTTTCCCATCCCTCTTCTCCTGTAGCCTTTGGGGACTCCTCCTTGACTCCATGAGTTTCTGTAAGACTGTCAATATCAATGTTTAGGGATGGGGTACAGAGGTTGATCAACCAGAACACCCTAGTCCCAGTGAATGGTGACGGCTGTCTATGTGGCCCATGCAAGGGGGGCGAGGGTCATTTTCTTATCCCTGGGTGGTACTAAACTGAGAAGTGTGTGGAGTCATCCTTAGTGAATCCTGAATCAGAATAAAGTCAGAGGCCAGCTGAGTTGAAAGGTAAAGAAAGAGAGAAACAGCACAACCAGACTTAGCTACTCTGGAAATTGTTAGGGCCCTGGATATGAACTCCTAGAAAATAAGCCAATAAATTACTGTTATGTTCAAGGTTTGTCTTATCCAACCAAGAAAATCCAGGATTAAATAGATTCTCCTCCCTAAAAACAAAAACAAAACAAGCAAACAAAAAAAAAACATGCATGTAACTCTCCACACATAAAATAATTCATGCAACTTCAAGCATGAAGAACTTTATGCATATAGGTTAAGAGTCTCTGCCCATTAGGTTTCCTAGATGCTCTTAGAGTAGAGGTAATTTTACCATCAAGACCACCTTCTTCCTATGCATTAGTTTCTTTTATATGTTAAAATGTGAGACCCTTGGAAGGTAAATACCACGAACCATTACTAGTGAGTAACAACCATTAATGAACAGTCCAAGGATAATAACTGTGATTCAGAACAACCTGCATAGAAGTATTTGGCCACAAGGGGATGAATAAGTGACACTTGGCTCTTATGATTTGAGTTGGAGCAAGTCATTTTTCCCATCTGACAAGTTTCACTATTTATATAGTGAAAAGTTTGGACAGGTTTCTGAGGGTCCTTTCACTAATGGACCTGTTAAATTAACCACAAGTGCTTCTCCCATTTTCGATCATAGTACAACTTAAAGCCAAGTCGAAAAAGCAAATATTTCTTTCATGAGCATAGCACTTTGCCCACCCGCCATCTGTGAGTCCCAGTGTTATAAAGACTGGCTTTAGTTTCTTCTCCACCAAAGGAGTTTATTAGAATAGTATGCACAGTAGCATAGCAGAATAATAAATGTATCACATTATCCTTTAGTGGCTGTTCTTTTACTTATTCCAGAAAGACTCCAATCTCAATTAAATTCTCTAGGTTCAGCAGTCTCCTTAGGAGGGTTGGGAAACGAATGTGTAATATGTATATGCAAACCTATTAAAAAACAGAGCAAAGCATTTTAAGATGAAGTGCCAAAATGCATTAGAATGTTCTCATTGGAGAAATAAAATTCAGATCTTAATGATTTGAAGCATGGAAGTACATTTGTGCTAGACTCATCTCAAGAGAAAATGAGTGGATGAATAATTTTAGCTAAAAATAGTGTTTTTCTCTTCAAAATAATGGAGTGGGATCCCAGTCTTTGTGCCCACCTGAGATTTATTCACAGCTGACAATGATGGAGGTACAGTGGGGACCCAACAGGATATATTTTAATACTGGAGAAAAATAAGAGTATCCTGGTAGGAAAAAATTCACCTTAAATAAGAGTGTATGCTCCTTTTTACAACTTTGGCCAGAGGGTGATGTGTTTGCATCAGGAGAGTGGGGCTAAGAACAGCTAGTGCTAACTAGTCAGACAGCCCCTACCTAGATCCTGCGCACAGGGCTCCAGCCTGATCTGTGGTAAGAGAGCTGCTATGAAAGAGCGATGGAAGTTAGAAGAATGAAACATGTTAAGTTCAAGGTGTCCACAGCCTTGAAGCCAACAGCCTAGGCAACAATTGGACATGGTGTGTTTGTAGCCAATTTCAGCGGCCTTGATACAGGCACTGGTGGGTGTCAGCAGCTCCTGTGAAAGCTTTGGCAGACGCTTTTCAGAAGATAATGCTGCTTCAGAAATCGAGAGCAATAGAAAAACATAGCTGAAGCCACATACTCCAAGAGGACAAGTTCTCAGAGCACACAAGATGTACCACCTGCTTCTTGGGATTGTCAGAACCATTTGGAAGACTTTGAGGGGTACCTGAGGAAGTCTGGGATATTCCCCTGGTAAGACAGAGCTGCTTTATTTTTCATATTCTGTGGCATTTTATGCAGAAAGCTACCTTAATTTCCCTCAAGATGGTATGGCCTGGGGAGCCATAGTGCCAGTAAGGTAAGCCAAGTGGAGCTTTGCTCAACACTGGTTGGAAGATAATTAGAACGTGGAAATCTTGGGTTGGGTTCTACCATTTCAGACCCTCTGCCCCAATCGACATTAGAGATCCAAACTGAGACCAGCTGCCAGATTTCCAATTCTCTCTCTCCTGTCTGGATTCCCTATTTCTAAACAGATGCTACACTGTTTGCATGGATACCTTTGTACTGAAACACCTGGCGATTGTCAGGGTGATGAATTGAGATTGGAATATTCCAGACACAAATCATTGTAAATGATACTTTAAAACTATGGGCTTGAAATGATGGAAGGGTGGGCAGGCTTGTTTGCTGGTGATTGAATACTCTATAAGTCATGGTTATTACTCTTACCTGGTCTGTAATCCAAGAATCTCCACTTTGTACAACCCAACAACAAAAAACAAACAGCCCAGTTAAAAAATGGGCAAAGGACGTGAATAGATATTTATCCAGAGAAGACATCCAAATGGACAATGAGTACAAGAAAAGACGCTCAACATCACTAAGAATCAGGGAAATGTAAAACAAAACCACAATGAGATACCACATCACAGCAGGTAAACGGATCAACAAAATGTTGTATACATACAATGGAATATCATTCAGCCATAAAAAGGGATGAAAGTCTGACACATGTTATGACATGGATGAACCCTGAAGATATGCCAAGTGAAATAAACCAGACACAAAAGAACAAATATTATATAACTCCACTCACGTAAGGTACCTAGAGTAGTCAAATTCATAGAGATGGAAAGTAAAATGGTGTAGAGTGGTGGTTGCCAGAGGCTCGAAAAGGGAAATGGGGAGCTATTGTTTACTGGGGACAGAGTTTCAGTTTGGGAAACTGTTCTGCAGATGAATGGTGGTGATGGTTGAACAACAATATGAATTTACTTAATGCCACTGAATTATACAATGGTTAAAATAGTAAATTTTATGTTATGTATATTTTACCATAATTTTAAAAAACTTTACTTTTCCTACTTTTCACATGTCTTTCAATAGTGATCATGTATCTAGGTTGAGAGTCTTTGGCCTTTGTTGGCCCTACACCATTGGTTAGATGGATGCCCTGTCACCAAGGCATGGCTTAAATCACCCTGATGAATAAAGTTCACACTTTGAAGGCTCTCATTTGCAGACATAACTAAGTGGACTCACATGATCCTGTGCAACCCAGGCTACTACCATATGGCAGAGAACAGGAAGAGACAAAGAAAAACTGGACAACAGTGTCAAAATGTTAAGCCCCTGCTGTCTTGATCAGCTGAAGGAGCCATTAGAGGCTCGGTGCCTACTGGGGGGAGGGGGGAGGTATCTCATCAACCAACTTCTTAGTCTACTCAGCTCTATGTTGGCTTCATATATGCAACACATGTGGTTTACAAAAAGGAGAAGCAGCAGCAAAAAACCCCCACACCACTCCATATGCTTATGAAGCCCTTGTTTAGAGAGGCTCAAAAGGGAAGTTCTTGGTCTATGATGTCTCTTCCCTGAAATTTCCTTCAGGCCACTCAGCACTATAGGGACATGTCCAGTGTGTATCAGAATTGCCTTCTGTTTTCTGTGGCTCTATCTTTCTGTACATGGCGTCTCAGTTCCCAGCCTACATAACTTCCAAAGGAAGCAAACATTTTGTGGGTAGTAAATTCTGAAATTTCTCACCTTGTAAAAGGGACATTGAGTGACATGGTGGATATTGTTAACACTTTTATGGAATACGAAAAATTGCACGTGACTTTGTCTCACTCCAATTTCCTCTGCTTACATATTGGAGACTTGGCTAAGTGACACCACAAGGCCATTTTCTCTTGGATTCTATTCTCTTTACTCCCATTACAGGGTCTCACTAACTGAAAAATGGACAGAAAAATCATATGAGATGAAATTTCCAACATGATTCATTGGGATTGATGAGGGCAGCTGCTCAAAATGCTGCCTTCTATTCCCTGCTCCATGATTTGAAAGAATAGTGGACAACCACTTACCCTCCCTGTGTCCGACACAAAAGTGAGCACAGAAACTCATTTCCATGGTCTACCACATGCCAGAAATCAGGCTGGGAAACGCAAGATAAAGCCCACAGAGGGAGAGGAAAAGGGAGGGAAGCAGAGGGAAGGGGAGGGCAAGCAAGGACGCATTCAGGAGCAATAACATTTAATATAGTAAATGAATGAATGAATGAATTAGGAATTAGTAAATTCCTAATTTAGGATAGTAGTCTATTTTTTAAAATAATTCCATTGAGTCAAGTAGCAGACTGTGAGGTGTAGACCCACTTGGCTATTTATTATTTCTCAGTGTGGCAGCCACTATTGGTTGGACAACCCAACTGGCATTTCCAGCCACTTCTGTTTTAACTACAGTTTTGATATTACTCTAAAAGTTAAAGCCTGATCTCCCAGCCTAGCCTGAAACTAGGGGTGGCCTTGTGACAGTCCAGCTCCAGCCAATGAGATGTAGAAGATAGTCCCTGGGGAAGGTGTCTGTTGCAGGCAGAATAATAACTCCCAAAGTTATTTATCTATAACTTTGGGAGGTTCCCTGGAACCTACAAATATGTTACCTTCCTTGGCAAAAGGGGTTTTGCAGATGGGATTAAGGCAAGGATCTTGAGGGAAATTACCCTGAATTATCCAGGTGGGCCCAATGTAATCCTAAGGGTCATTACAAGTAAAAAAGGGAGACAGGAGAGTCAGAGAAGGAGATGTGACAACAAAAGCAGAGTCGGGACTGGCGTGGTGGCTCATGCCTGTAATCCTAGCACTTTGGGAGGCCAAGGCAGGAGGATCATTTAAGGCCAGGAGTTTGAGACCAATTTGGGCAATATAGCGAGGCCCCATCTCTACAAAAAATGTTTTTTAATTAGCCCAGAATGGCAGTGCATGACTGTAGTCCCCCCTACTCGAGAGGCTGAGGCAGGAGGATGGCTTGAGCCCAGGAGTTTGAGGTTGCAGTGAGCTATGATCGCACCACTGCACTTCAGCCTGGGCAATAGAGTGAGACCCTGTCTCTAAAAAAAAAAAGAAAAGCAGAGTCAGACTGGTGCGAGAAAGACGCAAGGGATGTGGACAGCCTCTAGAAGCTGGCAAAGGCAAGGAAACAGATGGACCCCTAGAGCCTCCAGAAGGAGCCCAGCTCTGCTGACACCAGACTTCTGATCTCCAGAACAGTGAGATAATAAGTGTGTGTTGTTTTTAGCCACTGTTGTTCTTGTGTTAAGTTTTATGATAATTTGTCACAGCAGCAATAGGAAACTAAAACAGTGTCTTTTATGAAAAGACACACTTCACCGTTTTTCTCTTTCCCTCTTCTTGCTGCAGGGCATTTGGCTATGGACTGGATTGCAGCCATCTTGCCATCTGGAAGCAGTTCACATGAGGATGAAGCCCTTGTGCTCGGGACATCAGAGCAAAAAGACTCTGGGTCCCTGATGAGCCACCAGCCCTCAGCTGCCCATCCCTGAACTTCTTGTCACACGAGACAAATGAAATGCATGATGTTTAAGTCACTATAGTGAGACTTTGTGCAGTGGTGTGCTGGAGCCAACTCACACCAGCTTGTGAGAGGAAATAGTTTAATTTTCAGGAACTTTGTGAGCCAGTTTTTAAACACAGACATTATTAGAAATTAAGTAACATCTTATAATTAAATAAATTATATTTAAAATGAAGGTAATAAAATACTCTAAACTCACCACTTACTAAATATTTTACAAAATATACTGTTACCTATGCTTTTGTGTTTATATGCATCTATTTTGTCTGAATGGTGGAGATACTGTGTATCTCCCGACTCTCTCACTATACATTATAGTACATACCATACTAGATACTATATATCTTCCCAACGCCACATTTAGTGGCATCACACTGGTAGCTTGAAATCAGCCATGTTGGGACAATTTACACCATGGCAATCAGCAGACACTACAAATCAGGGCTTTATTTTTCCCCAGAGAGTCCATTATTAAACATTTACTGGCCTACCACTGGTGTTGTATTTCCACAGCCAAATATTAATACATTTCTAACTTACACATCCATAATGGTACTTAAAAGTCTTCCTACTGAGCGTGTTCCTTATAGGAAGATATGAGCCACCACTTTATCAACTCAGTTTTATTTATACAGAATTGGATTCTCCTAGTTTCTCTTTTAAAAAACATTTAGGTACTAGGCACAGTACAAGGCAGGTTCTTTCTTAGTCTACTTCACACAATCCTTATTATATTCCCAGAAGGTAAGTGTTATAACCCCATGTTACAGATAAGAAAATCAACATTCAGAGGGATCAAGGGATATGCCAGTGATCTGTGGCCAGTTAGGGGCCAAGATAGAATTTGAACATGATTTCATCTGACTCAGAAATCTGTGCTCATTCTCCAGCAGCACAATAAGTTTTAAACATGGTAGGCACTGAATAAATATTTGTTGAGTCATTTAAACAAAAGGTAACTCTTCTAGAGTGTTGGAGGACCCAAAATGCTCGGCTCATGTGCAAGGCGGTGTCCTTTCCATATGTGCAAAAGACATGGGCACCAGGCTGCTTTTCCTGAACATCAAAGAGATCCCAGAAACACTTATGGTTAGAAGATTGAGTTTCATGAAAGTATTAAATTTATGTTTTTTCGAACAGCAGCACCGTGGTTACAACTCTCTCATCTTGAAATAGAGAGTAATTTCTTCCTTTGCTGGTTGTCAGCCTGGCTCCCAATCATTGCCCCCAAAGTTGGCAGAATTTCAATGACTCTAAAATTAATCTGTGGGACAGAGAGTTTGTCCAGTGCCTTGAAATTCTGAAAGCTTTGCTGTGGTCTCAAAGTCAGTGCCTGGGATGGGAGGTCAAGAGGCCAAAGGTGAAGTCCCAATTCTTTATACAGTTGGGGAACCTTGGATAATCCTGCAGACACATTTCTTCCCTAGTTTTATGACTGGAAACCCCACAAATTATTCTGAACTAGAATGATCATTAACTAACATAGAATTGCTAGACACATACATGGGATTTTAAATTAATTTATTCAATATTTATTTGAATTCCTGTGGAAGACAGACATGTGAACAGATAAACATTGTGATGTGTGTAGTGAAAACGATATGCACAGGCTGCTAAGATCACACAGAACCTGCGGGTGATTAAGCCCAGTGAGGTGGGGAGGAGAAAGCAGACAAAGCTTTCTGCAGGAGACGTCTGAGGTTAGGTTTAAAGAAAAAATGGAACTGGATAAATGAGAAAGTACAATTGGGGGTTATAGGCAAAGGAAATAACTCACCCACTAAGCAATAAATTGGTTAAATTACAAGCCATTCAGTGTTATAAAACATAAAGTGTAAGACAGAGAATGGCAGAAAAATAGCTAGAGGGGTAAGCAAGGGCCCGGACCTGTAGAGGACCTAGATATCACACTAGTGTACCTGGACTTTATCCCATATGCAATGGGAAGCCATTGAAAGTTTTAATCACGGGGTGGCATAGACATTTTAGTGTTCAGGAACCAAACTAGAGGCCCCAAGATCCATTAAGAGGTTATTGCAAAAAATTAGGCAGGAAATGAGGGCTAAGGATGGAGCCATGGTGGGAGGGCAGAGGGTCAGCATACAGATTCACAGATGTTAGTTGACATAGGGATGGGTTAGATCATAGGCCATAGGGATTGAGGTTAGAGCTAGTCTAGAACAGCCCCTGAGTTTGTGGATTCGGCACCTGGCTGGATGGTGGAGGAGCAGGTCTGTGTGGGAGAGGAGTTATAGAATGAGTTCAATAATAGTTGTATGTGTGTCATCCCAATGGACGTATCCAATGGGAAATGGACATATGAGTTTTCATGGAGGACCCTGTTTGATTCATTTTTCAATCCAACCTAGAGAAAATCCTGGCACACACAAGGCTCTTGACAAACATTTGTAAAATGGAAGGATGGAAGCCTGAATAAATCTTAGATTAGATAGGGATTTTTGGACTTACCAATTTACTGTGGTGGTTAATTTTATGTGTCAACTTGAATGGGATAAGGGATACCCAGATAGCTGGTAAAACATTCTTTCTGGGTGTGTCTGTGAGGATGTTTCCAGAAACGAGTAGCATTCGAGTCAGTAGACTCAGTAAAGAACATCCACCCTCACCAACATCGGTGGGCACCATCTAATCCCCTGAGAGACCAGAAAAAAAAAAAAGGCAGAGGAGAGAGAATTTGCTCGCTCCTCTTAAGCTGGGACATCCATCTTCTCCTGCCCTCAGACATTGGTGCTTCTGGTTCTTGGGCCTTTGGATTCCACAGCCTACATCAGCCACCTCCCAGTTTCTCAGGCCTTCGGCCTTGGACCTACACACATAACTAACTTTCCTGATTCTGCAGCTTGATTCGGCATATCTTGGGACTTAGCCTTCATAATCGTGTGAGCCAATCCCTATAATAAATGTCCTCTTATATTTCTATATATATCCTCTGGTTCTGTTTCTCTGGAGAACCCTGGCTAATATGCTGAGAGTGGTTAAAACTGAGGATGAATAAAACTCCAGAGGAAGAAAATCTCTAGAGTGAGAACAGAAGAGAGCCAGAAACAGGATCCTTGGGAGAACCAACATGTTAGGCAAGACGGACAAGTGCAAGGAGGTAGACACTGAGGACACAGAGTAGGTGCAGGAGGTGAGATAGAGGCCCAGGAAGCAGGGACATCACAAGATGGAGAAGAAACCCTGAGAAAGGCCCAGGGGAGCCCTCCAGGGGACTTTGCAAGAGCAATTCCCCTGGGCTGGAGGAGACAGGAGCCAGGATACCCTGAGAGGTAACATGGGGGTGAGGTGAGGGGCTCTAGAGGGTAATAGGAAGACTCAAAGGAAAGTGGGTGATGTTTTAAGACAGGACAGCTTTACACACGGCCAGAAGTGTTCAAGAGTTGGAAAACAGGAGGTGGGATTGTCTGTGCTATAAGACCCCATAGGAGGTAGTCAGGCCGGAGACTGACAACAAAAGTGAAGGGAATGGCCTGAGACAGAATGAGTGATGTGGCTTCATCTGAGACTGCGAGAAAATACAGTCTGGGCATGGAGATTCGTCTGTGAGTGCAGAGGATGGCAGCTGCTCCATTGGCCATAGCTAAAAATGGTAGGGAAACCCTCTATGTCCAAAACTAGGGCAATGATTGTATGATTATGACATATCTACCCATGCAAACATTTTATACTCATAAAAAATTTATTTTTCATATGTAATCATATGAAAAAATTGTTATAAAATGATGCTAAATTAAAAGGATGGAAGATTACAAATATAAGAGTTACAATTATTCTTTTAAAAGATACTTCAGAATAAGTTCTTGAATAAAAATATTAATACCAACCACGGTTGTGTTAAGGTTTGGAGATTTTGTGGGTGCTTCTAGTACTCTGTTTTTTTATTTTGTACAATTTTTTAAATTTATTTTGAAAATTCAAAAAAAAATTGGATTGACTCCATAGTCAAGTTTTCCACTGTCAATAGATCTCATTCTTTCATATTAATTTATCTAAGAATCAAAGCTTCAGAAAGCATTTCCCTCTGCTAGAAATCTTTCTTCCATCCTTCAAGTTATACATGATGGGACCTTCCCTTCTTCCTCATAACTTACTCCATACCTTTTCCTTCACAGCTCTTCCCCTGGAGAATGTGAAGTCTGCCCCTAGCATGAATACAGGCTTTCAGTTGGCATGTCCAAAGAACTGTGGCCAACCCACAGGAAAGCTTCTGTCCTCACCATAGGGCAGGTGGCTGAGGTGCCAGCCAGCCCTGAAGTTAGTGACTGTTCCATTTGACACTCTGCCTATGGTCTCGTCTAATTTTGAAATGTAATCAAGACAGGGATTGTTGGGGGAGAACCTAGGGATTGAAGTGAGACAGAACTGGGTTAGAATTTCCAAGCCTTCTTATGAGGGCAAGACAATTATGGAAATGGAGCTTCTGTCTCTGCCTTTTTCAGTGGAGGTAATGAAACCTACTTCACTGACTTTTGAGAATTAAATAAAAAAGGATCACGTATGTGTGTATATGTACATGTCTTATTATATCTATATATGACCATATCTATGTATCTATATCTATCAATTTATATCTATACTGGCTTTAGAACTGAGCAGCCTGGGATTTGCAAACTATGTGAGACCTTAAACAAGTTACTTAACTACCTTGTATCTTCATCCTCTCATTTGTACAATAGGAATAACATTACTATCTTTGTAGTTATTTTAAGAGTCTAAAAACATATCTAGAAATAGGCCATGTTTAATAAATGGCTTTTATTATTATAAAAGTTGCCAGCACGTGGAAGAAGCAAAGAAAAGATAATACTGCATCTCTTTACAAAAGCAATACAATTACAGCCAGGTACGTATTTTTCCCTGCTTCTGCTCAACAAATCTCTAGGGTTAGCAGGGATTCCAAGCTTGCCTCAAGTTGTCTTTTGTTTTAGAGTCGCCACACTGACTATGCCAGTTTACCAAAGTGTTACAGACCTAATCAGAGAGCAGTGAGAACTGAATCCTATAGTGCCAGACTGTAAAGGCTATGACCAACCGAAGAGAAGCAGCATAGGATGTGGGCTTATGTGGGGAAATCTCTCTAGAGCAGGTCAAATATTAGAGCCTGGCCACAAAGAAGAGCATCATGACACTTGTTATCAATGCCACTCACTCAATATCTTTTGGATATCTTCCTACTTTCTGGTAGCCTCCTATAGCATCAGTCCCACCTTGCCTTCCCAGGCTTCCTTGCAGTTAGGAGGTGAGCGCATTCCTCAGTTCCATCTATCAGACATGCTCCTTCAATGCCAGCTAGCCCTAAAGTTAGCATATGTTCCATTTGACACTTCGCCTAACGTCTCACCTAATTCTGAAAAATTAAGAAGGGGCAACGTGAGGAAGGAGGGGCCATGCAGAATCAATGTGAAGGTGAGAATAGCAGCATGTGGCAGAGACAATTTCAGCAGCATGGCAAAGATCTTTGCAATAGTGCCCCACACTCATCATATATGATGCCAGATATGAGTTCTAGGACCCACTACCATGGGATAGCACCGGCAAACCATGGAGGGATATGATATGATTATTCCTTTCTGCATCATCCCTGAGCATGTTTCTCTGTCCCTCCCAAATACTCTAAAGGCAACCCAATTAATGCCTTTTCTGTTTAAACCACTTAGAGTGGATTCTGTTGTTTGCAACTGAGAATGCTGAGTGATGCAAATGGGTTGAGTGCTTCCCTTAGAGCACATATCATGTTTCATTTTGTTGTGTCATGGGATAATGTTTTGAAATATTAACTGGGATTTTGCTCTGGTATCCCTTTTTACATGTGTGCCTTTCTTCCTTACATTCCAATGAATGTAGCACCAGTCTGTGCCCATTGCTTTAGGGAAGTTATAGGAAAAAAAGGAAAAACAGGCAGAAAGAGAGACAAGATGTCTGACCAGAGATATCAGCTGCCACATTGTCTCAGAAAGAAGGAAAAGTTTTAGATGAAAAAGGAAAAAAAAATAGATCAGGTGTAATTCCAAGGGAAAAGTGCCAGAACCTACCAGAGATTCCATGAGAAGAAGCTGCAGAGCAGAACAAGAAGGCACAAGATATAGGTAGAGATCAACCCACGAGAGGCTTGGAGCCTGGCAAAAAGGGTAGGTGGAGTGGTTTGTTTCTCCCTCCCTCACATCTCTGGCAGTCAGCAGACTCCTGAGCTGCTGGAGAGCCTTTCTACCCTCCTGAACCCAAAATCTGCTGCTGCCAGTGAACTGGGAGCTTCTTGAGGACAAATCACCCACCTGCCAGCCCCCTTGGGATGCTTCCCATCACCATAGACCCAAACGGAGACAGCAGATGCCGTATTACTTCTCCACCCACTGTGCACCTTTGTTCTCCCCAGGGGGCTTCAGCCCCTCAGTTTTCATCTCCCTTATTCCTACATAAACGTTTCCGAACACTGGCCCAGACTGCAGGAGCTACAGGGGCTGGTGGGTCCTAGGGGATCTGCATGACCCCAGAGTCTGGACATTCTGGGTGGACTGCCTTCCAGACAGAGGGACAGAGATGACCAGAGTGCTAGCACTCCTCCATTCAGACTCTTTTCCTCCCTTCCCCTCCCCTGCCTGTGGCTGCTGAGAGAGACAATTGAGCCAGGGCTCTCAGGAGCGGCTGCTTCCCCTCTGTTGGTGCTTCCACAGAGAGTGGGGCTCAAACCTTTCCTTTTAAAGACCTGCAGTGGACTAAGGGGTGCTTGGACTGAGAGCTCCCTGCTCACTGGCTCTCCCCAGTGCTGCTTGCCCAGCTGCTCCATCAGAACAGGGCACATCCCGAAGCAGAGGGACATCAAACCTTCTTGAGCACCCTGTAGGCAACTTCGGTCCAGCACACTTCTCCCTGGCATGATCAGGGATTGATCTTCGAGGACCCAGGGACAGGCCCACAGACCAGATTCTGTACCCCAGGACTTGACTGTGTTGCTCAGGGCATGGAGGAGAAATTTGTGAACTAATCTCAGGAGGCGAGGGAGCCCATGTGGGCAGAACTGAAGAGAGAGTGCAGTGTGGGTCCCAGCGGCAGTGCACTCACAGAGCACCCCTGCCCCCACAGGAAGGCCGCAATCTCAGCCTGGGGCGGGGTCCTGGGCAGGAAAGCTCCCAGCCCACAGCACCATTGCTGGGGAGCTCAGCTAGTTTGAGCTCCTGCCTGCTGGCGGATGCCAGTGGGAGACTGTGGAGCAGGGGATGGGGGAGAAGAGCAAAATCCTCTCCTGACAGCCAGACTGTGAATCTCAGACAGCCCCACCCACACAAGCAGACTCTCTGGCTGGGTGGGGCCATTTCAGCTCCTCCCTGGCAGCTTTCCACAGAAGCCTGGGAGCTGAAACCTTTGACCCCTGCTGAAACAGCTACCTTAGCAGCTTTTGTGGAGCCTGAGGGCAAGTTCAGCCAACCCAGCCCTGCCCAGCCTCACTCCCCACCCACCCTTGCTGTGGAGGAGAATAAGGACTCACCTGGAAGTTCCAGGGCCCTGATCACCACCTGGAGCATTCTAGTCCTTCTCCTGAGGGACTAGAGCTGGTCACAGGTCCCCAAAACAGCACTGCAACTTGTTTCTTCCGGCAAGCACCACCTACTGACAGGGAGGTCAATTTGTAGTCCTTTACAGTATTTACCGACTCAGTCATAGAGGGTGTGAGTGGTTCTCCCCCACAAGCACCACCTGCTGTCTCAGAGATTAAGCTGGGCATGCCAATACAATTCACACTGTTAAGAAGACCACAGGACTGGGGAAAGATAAGGATTTCTAAAACTTCCATTCTCCCTCATCAACAAGAGATGGGGAATCTGCCCACACACATAGTGCACCACATAGCTACATGAGGTGAAAACATCAAGTATCTTACAAAGGAAAACCCATCAAGCTAACTGCAGACTTCTCAATGGAACCTTACAAGCCAGAAGGGATTGGGGGCCCATCTGCAATCATCTTAAACAGAACAACTGCCAGCCTAGAATTTTGTACCCTGCAAAACTAAGTTTCACATATGGGAGAAATAAAGACTTTTCCAGGCAAGAAAGCACTGAGGGAGTTCGTCAGGACCAGACCTGCCCTGCAAGAAATACTGAGAGCTGCATTATACACAGATCAGCACAACAGACACCAATGAGTGTAAAACCATCCCAAAAGCTAAAGCTCAAAGCTTATTTAAAACAATAGCACAAGAAAGTAAACAAAGCAATAAGGTATTAGGTCATTAAGTATGAAATGCCCGATTTTCTGAAGTACTAAGTTTGACAGTTGATATTTCAGACATTTCATTTTGACACTTGTTGTTTTATGTTATTTGTGAAGGTACATCCTCAGTCCTTCAAATGTACATTTTGGCTTGAGATACCATAGATAAGTCAAAAATTCATGTTATTTTCGAATATGAATTCCACTGTGGAGTCAATGTAGCACAGACAGCTCGAGATATCAATGAAGTGTTTGGGAAGGATGTGGTTAATGAATGCACAATTGCATTTGTGTTCGAGGAGTTCCATTCTGGCAAATATAGTCTTGAAAATGAGCCACATTGGTGACCTGAGACCAAGGTGGATAATGATGAGCTGAAAGCTGTAGTGGAAGTGAATCCATCTCAACCTATGCATGCATCAGCAGCAAGGTTTGATGTTACTATTCCAACAATATTGGACCATTTGAAACAAATTGGCAAGGTAAAGAAGCTGGAAAGATGGGTTCTGCATGAATTAAGTGAGTGTCAGAAAAGAAATCATCTCGAAGCTTGCCTATCTTTGCTGTTACGACATAAAGGCGAACCATTTCTACACCGTATTGTTATGTGTGATGAGAAATGGATTCTTTTTGACAATTGCAAGTGTTCAGCACAATGGTTGGATAAAAATGAAGTGCCAAAACACAGTCCAAAACCAAATATTCATCAAAAAAAGATAATGATGTCTGTTTGGTGGTCTGGTGCTGGTATTATCCACTACAGCTTCATGAAACTTGGTCAATCGATTAAAGCAGATGTCTACTGCAACCAATTGCATGAAATGATGAGGATGCTTATGATTAGGTAGACAAGATTGGTCAATATAGATAAGCCAATCCTCTTGCAAGACAATGCTTGACCACATGTCACATAAACAATGCTGCTCAAACTGCAGCAGCTGGACTAGGAAACTGTCTGTTATCCAATGTATTCACCAGCCCTTGCACCAACTGACTACCACTTCTTCCAGGCTTTGGACCACTTCTTGCAAGGAAAAATATTCAATTCTCAAAAAGCTGTGGAAAACACCTTTGGTGACTTCATTGCCACTCATTTTCCGGGTTTTGTCACTTCTGGCATAAACAAGCTACTGTGAAGATGGCAAAACTGTGTCAATAGTTTAGGCACATACTTTGCTTAATTGTTCTGCTTCTTGTTTCAGATATAATAAACTACACTTTTGATTCAAAATCAGACATTTCATATTTAATGACCTATACTACACAACATAATGAACGAAAAGCATCTCATATATCAATCCTGTCAATCAATGTGAACAGTCTGAATGTCCCACTCAAGAGACATAGTCTGGCTGAATGGATGAAAAAATACAATCCAAGTGTCTGCTGTCTCCAGGAAACACATCTAACCCACAAGCAGTTATACCAACTCAAGGTGAAGGAACGGAAAAAAACATTCAATGGAAATGGAAACCAAAAGAAAGCAGATGTAGCCATTCTCATATCAGATAAAATTGACTTTAAATCAACAATGGTAAAGAAAGACAAAGATGGTCATTATATAATATAATGGTAAAGGGAGTAATTCAACAAGAAGACATAACAGTCCTAAATATTTATGCACCTAACACAGGAGCTCCCAGATTCATAAAGCAAAGTCTACCAGATCTAAGCAAAGAGATAAACAACAGCATCATAATTGTCAGAGACTTCAACATACCTCTGACAGAGCTGGACAGATCATTCAAGCAGAAAATAAATAAAGAAACACTGGACTTAAATGGGACTCTAGAACAAATAGGCCTAACATTTACAGAACATTTTACCCCAAAATTACTGAATATACATTCTTCTCATCAGCACGTGGAACATTCTCCAAGTTGATCATATCTGAAGCCACAAAACATGTCTCAACAAATTTCTAAAAATAGAAATTATACCATGTGTCCTCTCAGACAATAGTGGAATAAAACTAGAAATTAATTCCATGAGAAACACTCAATTCTACACAAAGTCATGGAAATTAAACAACCTGCTGCTGAATGATTATTGGATCAATAATGAAATTAAGATGGAAATCAAAAGATTCCTCGAATGAATGACAAAGGGGACACAAGTTACCAAAATCTATGGGATTCAGCAAAAGCAGTACCAAGGGGAAAATTCATAACCTTAAATGCCTACATCAAAAAGACAGAAAGATCACAAATTAACAATCTAATGACACATCTCAAAGAACTAGAAAAGGAAGCGCAAAACAAACCCAAGCCCAGCAGAAGAAAAGAAATAATTAAAATCAGAGCAGAATTAAATGAAATGGAAAAAAAAAACAATAAAAAGGATCAATGAAACAGAAAGTTGGTTCTTTGAAAAGATAAACAGAATTGATAGACCTATTGCTAGATTAATCAGGAAAAGAAAAGAAAGGATCCAAATAAACTCAATCAGAAATGAAAAATGAGATATTACTACTGATACCACTGAAATACAAAATATCATCTATAAATATTATGAAAATATTTATGCACATAAACTAGAAAAGGTAGAGGAAATGGACAAATTCCTGGAAACACACAACCTCCCAAGACTCAATCAGGAAGAAAGAGAACTCCTGAATAGATCAGTAAGGAGCCGTGAGATTGAAGCAGTAATAAAAAAATCTTCTAACAAAAAAAAGCCCCAGACCAGATGGATTCACAGCCACATTTTACCAGACCTGCAAAGAAGAGCTGGTGCTCAAATGCAGAAATTATTCCACGACATTGAGAAAGAGGGAATCCTCCCCAACTCATTCTACAAAGCCAGTATAAACTTGATACCAAAGCCAGGAAAAGACACAACAAAAAATGAAAACTACAGAGTAATACCCCTTATGAATACAGATGCAAAAGTTCAATAAAATACTAGCAAACCAAAATCAACAGCACATCAAAAAAATAATCCACTATGGCCAAATGGGTTTCATCCCAGGATGCAAGAATGGTTCAACCTACATAAATCAATAAATGTGATTCACCACATAAACAGAAGTGAAAACAAAGACCATATAATCATCTCAATAGATGCAGGAAAAGCATTTGACAAAATCCAACACCCTTTCATGATAAAAACCTTCAACAAACTAGGGATATAAGGAACATATGTCAAAATTATATAAGCCATATATGACAAACCCACAGCCAACATCATACTGAATGGGGAAAAGTTGAAAGCATTCCCCTTAAGAACTGGAACAAGACAAGAGTGCCCACTGCCACCACTTCTATTCAACATAGTGCTGGAAGTCTTAGCCAGAGCAATCAGGCAAGAGAAAGAAATAAAGGGCATCCAAATCAGGAAAGAGAAGATCAAACTATTGCTTTTTGCTGACAATATGATCTTCTATCTAGAAAATCCCAAAGACTCCACCAAGAGACTCCTAGAATTGATAAATAAATTCAACAAAGTCTCAGGTTACAAAATCAATGTACAGAAGTCAGTAGCATTTCTATACAGCAACAGCAGTCATGCTGAGAGTCAAATCAAAGGCTCAATATCATTCACAACAGCTACAAAGAAAATAAAATATCTAGGAATATACTTAACCAAAGAGGTGAAAGATCTCTACAAAGAGAACCATGAAACACTGAGGAAAGAAATCCCAGATGACACAAACAAATGGATAAACATTGTGCTCATGGATCGGTAAAAACAACATTGTTAAAATGTCTATACTACCAAAGTGATTTACAGATTCAATGCAATCCCCATCAAAATACCACTGTCATATTTCACAGATCTAGAAAAAATAATTCTACACATCATTTGGAACCAGAAAAGAGACTGAATAGCCAAAGCAATCTTAAGCAAAAAGAACAAATCTGAAGGCATCACATTATCCAAATTCAAACTATACTACAAGGCTATAGTGACCAAAACAGCATGGTATTGGCACAAAAAGAGAGACATAGACCAATGGAACAGAAGAGAGACCCCAGATATAAAACCACCCACATATAGCCAACTGATCTTTGACAAAGTAGACAACAATATACACTAGGTAAAAGAAGCCCTATTCAATAAATGGTGCCACATTTCATTCTTCTGCATGTGGATAACCACATGCAGAAGAATAAAACAGGATCCATATCTCTCACCACTCACAAAGGTTAATTCAAGATGGATAAAAGACTTAAATGTAAGACATGAAACCACAGGAATTCGAGAAGAAAATGTAGGAAAAACTCTTCTAGATATCAGCCTAGGCAAAGGATTTATGACTAAGACCCTAATGGCAATTACAGCCACAACAAAAATAAATAAATGGTACTTGATTAAATTAGAAAGCTTCTGCACAGCCAAGGAAATAATCAACAGAGCAAATAGACAACCTACAGAATGGGAGACAATATTCATAAGCTATACATCCAATAAAGAGCTAATAACCAGAATCTACAAAGAACTCAAGAAAATCAGCAAGGAAAAAAAAAACAACCCCATTAAAAAGTGCGCAAAAGACATGAACAGAAGCTTTTCAAAAGAAGATAGACTAATGGCCAATAAACATATGAAAAAATGCTCAACATCACTCATCATCAGGGAAATGCAAATTAAAACCACAATGAGATCTCACCTTACCCCTGTCAGAATGGCTTTTATTGAAAAGTCCTAAAACAATTGATGCTGGCGTGGATGCAGAGAGAAAGGAACACTTATACACTGTTGGTGGAACTGCAGGCATGTACAGCCTCTATGGAAAACAGCATGGAGATTCCTCAAAGAACTAAAAGTAGACCTACCAATCAATCCAGCAATCCCACTATTGGGTATTTAACCAAAGGAAAAGAAGTCATTTTATCAGAAAGACACCTACACTCAAATATTTATTGCAGCACGATTCATGATTGCAAAGATGTGGAATCAACCCAAGTGCCCATCAATTCATGAGTGGATTAACAAAATGTGGTATATGTATATTATGGAATACTACTTAGCCATAAAAAAGGATAAATTAATGCCTCCTGCAACAATTTGGATGGAACTGGAGACCATTATCCCAAGTGAAGTATCTAAAGAATGGAAAAACGAACACCACATGTACTTGGTATTAACTTGGAACTAATCGACAAGCACAAATGTGCACAGAGAGAAGTAAAACTCAGTGGAAATCAAGCAGGGGCGGGAGGAGGGGTGGGTGAAAACCTACCTAATGGCTACAGTGACCACTATCTGGGTGAGGGTCACACTCATAACCCTGACTCAAGCATAACAAAAGTGATCTATGTAACCAAAAACCCCCTTAATATTTTGAAATTTAACAAAAAGATTTTAAAGAAAACAAGAAAAGGAAAAGGCAAAAACACAAGAACGCGAGAGAATGTCTCCTTAGGCTTTTTAAGATCCCAGGCTGTGAGAGGAGAAGGTGGGATTCAGAGCACGGATAATAGATTGAGGAGGATCGCAAAAGGGGCACGAGAAATTATAATACACACCCCCCCCCCAAACATTCTGCACTTTAGGAAACTGTAGTGAGTCAGAAGGAAAACGAGTGCAGAGACGGGGGGTGTCTCTGGAGAAAGAGCTTTGGGTTTGCTTCCTGGAATGAGTTCCAAGGAGACAACTACTGCCAAGGCAACTCTGTTGGATCTGAGAGAAGGGGAGATCTTGTCCTCTTTGCCTGAACCAGACCCAGGATGGCAGCAAGATCCCAAAATAGCTATGGCTGTGGAGATGTCTCAGCAATCAAAACTGGGACAACCCATTGATTCCTTCAAGCCCTACTCTGCTTGGTAGCATCATAATGGTGCCCAAAGAGTGGCCCAGGTGTACAGGATGGAGCTGCTGACCTGAGGGGCTCTTGCACATGACAATGAGACATCTCCATGGCAACCTACTTAGACCAATGACTGAGGACGAGACAGGACAATGGGGGATATCTCTGTGGATGCTGGTGAGGACAGATGACAGTAATGACCAAATGGGCCAGCCTCTTTAGAAAGCTTACAGAACTTGTTCATGACCCTGGGGAAAGACATAACAAACCATTCGGGGATGAAAGAGGCTTGAGACAAAAATTAAGTTCATTGTAAAAAAAAAAAAAAAATGAAGGAATATTTCTTTCACTCCTGAGTCTGTGAGTTTGTTCACTGAACATTACTTGGTAATTTGGGTGAGAGGTAGAAGTGGAGCTAGCTGGCCAGTGTGGGAGCAGATGGCAAGACAATTTTTGATCCACTCGAATGTCCTCATTTTACGAACTAGTCAGTGGAGGCCCAGAGAGATGAAGCAAATTGTTCATAATGACACAGCAAACTAGAATTCAGGCTTTCTAACTTTCAGGCCCACACTGCCCCCAAATTAGTTTGCTGTGGTTTTTCGAAAAGCAATAGAATGGGAGCACTATGCCCTAGCTTGTAATGAACCAAAGCAGTGAAGGTGAGCCATTTCCCCAAAGTGCAGTTGCTGAGCACTTCAGCCTTAATGGAAAGGTCTTCCTGGGAAAGCAAAGCTAAGTCTCCACATTTCATCTGATCCTTAGTAGGTCTGAGGACACAAAACCAGTGCATCCCAACTGGTTGGCCTGAGGGATTTGCATCTATAGAGTATACCCATATCGGGTTTGGCTCAAGCAGTGATGGCCCAAGCCTGTGACTACCAACTAATTGCTTCAGCTCTGTGGCCACCCTAAAACCTTTCAACAGGGTTTAATCCTAAGGCAGGGTTGCCTGTAAGAATCTCTGCCAATGAGCCTATCTTGAACCCTTGATCCAAGTGACATGGGGCCAATTTCTAATCTAAATAATCATTTGCTTAGGACTACCTTGGTTTCAGTGACTGAAACCTACCTTGACCTCGCTTAGGTAAGCCCATGAGTTTCTTTCCAGGATGCTGTATCTCATAGTACTTAAGGACAGACATGTGTTTGGACTCCAGGGCACACTAGAGCCAGGTGTTTGAATGCCATCAAAAACTCTGTCTCCATCTTTCATTCCTAAGCCACTGTTTCATTCCTAAATTCAGTAATCCTAGAGAAGGATTCACCGCTTAGGTGGCCAGCTTGGCTAGAGAGGGTGAGTCCCATTGGAACATTCCTGTTTCTGCTTCCATTTAAAGATGAGGTAGAGGCAGAGAGGTCCACTGTAGGCATCAAGTGCTAATTTTAGTATTTATTAGGTGTAGGGCTCTGTGCTAGATTTGGGGAAAGAAGGGCAAGGAGGGAACCAAAACATTGGAGAAGATTCCAGACTCATCCCTCAAGGATCCTCCCACTTTGGAAGGGAAAATGATATAATACAGCCTAGCAAGTGCCACCACTATCATGGGTAGATAGAATCGAATCCCATCTTACACAGGGCTTGGATTCTGAAGATAGCAAGAAAGGCAGAAAAGGCCTGTAGGCAACTATGTATGTCCTGCTTGAATCACACCCAACACAAGATGCTCAGGGCATGAGAAACAAGCAGAAGCAAAAGCCACTCAGACTACCCAGGTTCATATCTCCCAGCTCTCACCCCAGGCTACATGTTCACTGAATAAACTGGCCAGCAAAATCACACAAACTATTTACAGTAGTCTTTGTCCTTCTCACTGTCTTTTCCCGGTACATGGAGGTAAATCTACAGGGGTTAAGTGCATATGGGATGTGACTCATCAACTTACCAAAGCCACGCAGCATTGAGCTTGAGACTCAGGATCCAAGGCCAGGGGTGCCTGACTTTTCAGTCCACAATCATGCACTTTACACCAGGCAGTATCCCGGAATTACTCCATCCCCCATTCTCTTTTAAAGCTGGAGGCCCTCTCCGCCTCCTCGGGAACTCCTGACCCCCACCCCAGGAGTAGCACAGAGCTCGGCTCAGTGGGTCCACATGAATTAAGTTTGGTCGGGCTGAGCTGAATTAGGAGGTCATCTGGACAAGCACACGGACACTGATTTCAGGGCAGCTGGTGGGATGCCGTTCATTTTCCTAGGTTGTATATGCTGTAAGGAGCTTATCAAGAGAATGTTTACAAATGGAGGGACCTTGCTGTTTTTAACAGATTAACTGCACCATCTTGGCTGAGTGACCTGACAGCCCATTTACATGAAGTGTTAGTTTACACTTGACTCTTTTCCTGTACAGTAGGCAGATAAAGAGGCCACCGGGTTGGCAGGGAGGAGGCTGGCCATGCCCAGAGCTTCCATTAAGCAGTTAAGCATGGGCTCTGCAAGCTCTGATACACCCTAGAATCCAGCCAGAACTCCCACTTCACTCTCTCCTAAATAGTGATAGAAAACCTTCCATCCAGCCCTGCCTAAGACCCTTCCTGAACAACCCACACTGAGTCTTCTGTCCAAGCAACACAGACGAACTATACTGTTGTTGCCTCAGTTAAGTATTCAGGTCACAACCATGTCTGACAGGCCGAAGGGACCCCAGGGCAGGCCCGATCTATTTTCTGATCTGGACTAAGAAAATCTGCCCTCTGGGAAAGTTAACTAACATCCACTGTGCCCTAATCTGTGTCAGCTGCTCTCATTTCCTTGTTCTCGTTTAACCTCAAAAACTCTGAGAGGTGGGTATTATTACTGTCTTCATTGTGTGGATAAGAAAACTGAGGCTCAGAGAGATTAAGGTAACCAAAATGATGCAATTTACAGCTGGTAGAACTGGAATTCAGACTCAGGTCTGTCAGATTTGAACATGTGTTCTTTCCACAATACCATGTGGCCTAATCCAGATATCGACGTTTTCTAGGAAAAGAAGGTGCTTGTTGTTTTCAGAACCCGTGTGGCAGAAGGGGCTGACAGTGAAATCCACTAGGCAGTTATTTTTAATCATCAGTGAGCATAAGAATCAACCAGGGAGCTTGCTGAAAGTGCAAATTCCCTAGATTTAGAGATTGTGGACCTGTAGTTCTGCACAGAAGGCTGCATTTTCAATAGTGAGCCGCTGCACTGATTCTAGTGTTGGTTGGCTAGAAGTCATTTCACAACTCCAAGGGAGTCCCATTCTCTCCAGGAGTGTGGGGTGTCAGGTGAGAAGCGTTATCTGCTTCTGCCCATTCCTTCTTTCATGAGCTTCCCTAGCTCCCAATAACTGTACCAACGTTGTCATATTCTTTTGGATTTCTACCCAGTAGTCATGCTCCCCGTTCCAGAACGTCAATTTGGCTCAGATATCCTGTGGCTACGTGCTTCAGTGAAGGCTAACAGGCTCCCCCCACCCAGGGGGTGAAACGTCGGCAGTCTACCAATGATTCTCAGTCCCAGACGCTCATCAGAGCTCTCTGGAGTGTACACGAGTACATACACACACACGTGTGTGTGCAACAGGGCCTCAAATGAACCCAGTTAAATCAACCTCTAAGGCTAGAACCTAGACATCTGTATTTATTTTACAGGTTTCCCAATTTGTTCTCAGCCAGAGTTGAGAATCACCGGCCCTAACCATTTCCCTTACCACTGGTCTGTGATGAATGTTTGATAAAATTCTGCCTAACAAAAGGAATGAGAAGTTTTCTGGGAGCTGGGGCTTTGGGGAACTTTTTCCTCTTTCTTTAAAAGAGATGTGAGGATAGGATAAGACCTCACTCCTCTTTGCCACCTTTGAATTTTGCGATGTAAAGATGTGACGCCTGGAGTTATTGCAGCCATCTTGGGATCATGAGGGAACCAGCCTAACAGCCCGAGGCAAAGGATGGCAGAGAAGAAAAGAAAGAATCTGGAACTTGGTAGTATCTTCGGGCAACTTCCACAGCTCTGGGATCACCTTACCCTGAGAATACTTCTTGTGAGAAGCGATTAATATTCTTCAATTGTTTAAGACACATTAAGTTGGATATTCTGTTACTTGCAGCCAAAGAATCTCAACACATATACCCACTAATGAGTTTCACCTGCTCACTGCCTGAGTTACTTCTATCAGGGGCATAAGTACATCAGCAGCTGGGGCCCACCACACAGAGAGGCCAATGCTCAATCTTGTTGCCCAAAAGACTGAGTGTAGTGAGCCCTGGGCATTGCTGTTAAATAACTAGTTACCTTGAGAACTATTCCAGTAATAACTGTGACATTTATTATGCACTCACTTCATGCCGGGGAGCGTACAAAGGAAAATGCTGTAAGAATGCCATCTCATCCCATCCTTAAAATTACCCAGGGAGATAAGCATGATTATCCATGTCTTACACATTAGGAAACTGAGACCCAGAGAAGCTAAGGAATTTGACCAAGGTTGCATAGCTCATGAGTGGCAGAGACAGGATGCCAACCCCAATCTGTCAGACTCTCAAGATATTTCTTTTCTCCAGGAGACCAGGTTGTTTCAGTTCCCTCTGACTTATGAAGCTCTGTGTGTTCACACATTCACCAAAGTGCTTAACGATGCAAATAAAAGGCATTCATCATTGTAATCCCTAATGGAGATAACAGAAATATTAGCAAAGGCCAAAGTGAAAACAGATCAAGTGAGGCCTAATTTTTTACAAAGCCAAGGAATGATTTACTTTATCACAGCAAAGAATTTTATTTGACAAATGCATACTTTATCATCTCTGGTCTGCTGAAAATGTAAGTTTACATTTTTCCTAGCCATAAAATTAAAATAATTTTGGCTCCAGAAACTTAAAAGAAATCCCACTCTAGGTTCAAGTATTTCCCTGGAAATTTAAGTGCTAAATATGGAGGCTGAATAAGCACCAATCCTGGCAGACAGGGCAGACTCCAGAGTCAGTAAGGGCAGAGTTCAAATCCTGGCTCTGCCTCCTGCCGATCATGTGACCTTGGACAAGACACTTCTGTCCTCCAAGTCTCAGCTTCATAATCTGTAAAATGAGAATTACAACTCCCACTGCACGCCCAGATGTGGATTAAATCAGATAGCCTGTGTAAACTGTATGGCAAAGCAGTTGCGCTATAAAGGTTGGCTGTTATTAAAAACATACACAAAGGGACTAGTATGGTACCTAGTGCACAGTAGCTATTCAAAAAACCTTTGATCCCTTCCCTCTGTCTTCCCTCTTCTGTTCCTCATCTTCAATTGTCTTCAGGGATGGGCCTCCAAAGATAGCACCAAAACTAAGCTGGACCTGACCCCCTCCATACTTGGTTATGGAAGAAGTAAGAAGACAGCACCCACATCTTGGTTTGCTCAGCATTCTGGCAGCTTTTTACAGCATCATCCCTACACCCTGACCCTGCATAGGGCAGCTGGCCAGTGTGTTAGCTGGGCCACCTGCCAGTTTGGAAGACAAATGTGAGAAAGAGTCATGGGATCAGAGCAAGGAACAGCACAAAAGCTGGGGTGGAGAGAGAGGAAATGGTTAAGTTGGTGCAAGAGCCAAGTGTCTCTGGGAAGCTGGAAAGAGACAGTCACCCACGCCCAAGTTAGAGTGGATTTCAACAAGTGAGGGGATTTCAAGGGAATCCGTACTGCTAGTGGGAGAAGCAAAAGACAGGCCTTGGCAGGGGACTACCTGTCCATAATCTAAGGGGGACCCGTTAGTTCTCTATCAGGGTTGGTGAGCCAAAACTGCACTCCAAGCCTCACTGAGAAAGGCAGACAGAAAAGACCAATAGTTCACATAGTTGCTTGGAATTGTTATGTTTTTGAGGTCCTTCCCTGTCACAATCAGAATCTCATTTCTACCCCATGAAGTTCTCACGGCAGTCACCATGATTACCACCCCCATTTTACAGATTTGCAAACTGAGGCTCACAGATGACAATATGCTCTTGGAGAGGTAGCTGTACAGAGAGATGAGTTTGTCCAGTGGTTCCCAAATACAATCCAGGGCCCTGCAACTGGGGTGGAGCCCAGGTGACTCTTCTGATGATAAACCAGGTTTAGTGGCCACTGATATCACCCAACAAACTCACTGCAAAGAAATGGAGCCTGACAGAGGGATGAATCTTCCCAATGTCACTCAGCTGGTTAGTGGCCAAGACAAAGTTAGTCCATCCTTTGGCCTACTGTCTTCAGGACAGAGTTCTTCCCAGCTCACCCCACGGGCTGTTTAGTTATTCATGACAACCTACATATAGATAGGTTTTATTCATTCAGTAAACCTTTCTAGGGGACATTTTGGTGCCAGGTGCCAGGTTGTTGGTCTTAGAGAGTTCATGGTCTGAAGGAGAATGGGACAAAGTAGTCTTGTGGCTGCAGCAGGGCATGGTGGTGCCACGAGAGGAGGAAGCTTGATATACAAGCTGGGGGCACAGAGGGGTTAGTAACTTCCACCCAGCGGGCTTCAGAGGAAGGGGGGAAAAAAGTAAGGAAAACAAAGGCTCCTTATATGGGAGGTTGGCTACTTTTGTTTTAATAAGCCACTTGTGTCCTGTGACTTTACACAACTCAAGTTAGAATAAACGATTTTGAGTGAAAGGTTTCTAAGGATATTTACTGGGTATATAAGAAACAATCTGACATTACTAAAATATGTTAGGGCCAAAATAGAGGCAACAGGAAAACTCTCCTCTGGGCATGGATCTCTACTACTGCGCGGAGGTCTCGTCTGCCTTTGCTCATGATTGCTGATGAAAGTCAGTCCTCACTGGCGCTGTGCAGGAGACTAGACAGGTCAGTCCATCCACTATATTACATGAGGAATTTACTGTTTCTAGTGTTGCCAAGGTCACAGGGAAGTGGACACTTTCATTTGTGATTAGCAAGATAAGTTAGGACAATATTTCTGAAGGACAGTTTGGCAAAATTTATGAAAATAAATATTTTCAAAATACCCTTTGAACCAGCCATTCTACTTGTAGGAATTTAACCTGAGGGTAAATTTATAAAGGCAAACATAAAAAAAATACATATGGGATAGTCAAGAAAGCATAGTCTATAATAATAGTGAAAACACGGGGAAAAAAACAGATGTCCACAGATAAAAGAAAGATGAAATGAATTATCATACAACTTTGCACTTGAAAACCACAAAGTCACCAATCATGACGATGTATATTTACGCTGATGGGTGTAGGAAAATGTTTATAGTATCATTTGGTGAAAAAAGCAAATTTCAAATTAGTTATTTAACACAACTTATAGGTAAGTATAGTTTCCAGATATGTGTATTTATGTGTAGAGAGATATCTTGAAGATGGTTTTTCACCAAAATGTCAACAATAATGCACAGGGGAAGAGGTGATTTTCATTTCTTTATTTTTCTCTGTATTATTTTATAATATTTATATAATCAGAACAAATAATTGGGTTCTTTTCATTTGGAGATTAAAATTTTTGAAGAAATTAGTCCAAGGCAATAAGAAACTCCAATCTGATTTAATGAGATTATAATGTTCATTCTTTATTTTTACAGGCTTCCCTTGTAGACATATACTCATATAATTCATTTCTATATCAGTCATGAAAATAGTTTGTTCATTTACTTGTAACTGCTCAATAAGCACCTACTCTGAATTGGGCACAGGGGTACTGAGGAGTGAGGAGTACAATACAATGGTAAGAAGACAGGCTTCTGGGCCAGGCAAACCTGGATTTGCATCCCTGTTGCATTCCTCCCCAGCTCTACAACCTCGGATGGGCTATGAAACTGCTCTGAGCCTCGGTTTCCTCACCTGTCAGAGATCATACAAATATCCACTGTATCAGTTTATCTATTGCTATGAAGCAAATTACCCTAAGATTTAGGGCTTAAAACAACAATAATGATTTATTATTATGTCTCATAGTTTCTGAAGGTCAGGAGTTTGGGGGCAGCTTAGCTGAGTATGTTCAGCTCAGGGTCTTCCAGGAGGCTACAGTCACATGAAGGCTTAACTAGCAAGCTGTACCAAAGGACTGGCAAGTTGGTGCTGACTGTTGGCGGAATGTCTTCCCTCTGTGGCCCTCTCCACATTGCTGCTTGAGTGTCCTTACAGCATGGTGTCCAGCTTCTCCAAGAAGGAGCAATACAAGTCACCAAGGTGGAAGTTGCAATGCCTTTTATGACCTTGTCTTGGAAATCACACACCATCATGTCTGTAAGTATTCTATGAGTCATGGGTTAGCTCTGATTTAATGTGAGAGGGGATAACACAAAGGTGTAAATGCCCTAAGGCGGGGCTCATAGGGGGTCTCTTGAATACATCAAATGAGAAAAGGTTTACACAGAGCTCAGTGTGCCTGCACTGTGTCCACAACAAGCTATGGTGGTGGTGAAGAGCACACATAACTGCACTCAACAAATGGGCCCCAGATCCCAGCTCTAGTCCAAAGTTCTGGTTTTTCTGATGAGGACACTGAGCCCACAGAGGTTAAGTGGTTTGACTAGGCATATAGACAGCTGGTTTCTGAGCTGGGGGAAAAAAGCAGGTTTTCTACCTTGCCTCTTCAGGGTCCCTCTTTCCCTAGAGGAAATCCCAGCAAAGATGCAGAGGTGAGGGACCACTTGCTAGAACAAAGTGCTCAGCAAAGTTGAAGATGAACAGATGTTTTAGAAGGAAGGGTGAGGAAGCTGTTTAAAGGATTCTGCGTGTCAGGCTGAGGAACTCATTTTCCTTTGATGGACAAGGCTATAGGGAGCCACTGAGGAGTTCTGACCTCGAAAGTGACTTAACTCATTCTCACAGCTGTGAGTGCAGGAGATTGTGGAGGTCTCTGAAGGAAGAGGCTGTTGGAGCAATCCAGGCATCAGGAGGTGCAGACAGCAGTAGTGGGAAAGGAGAAGGGGCCTGAGAGACACAGTGTCTGGGAATCATATCCATGGCAAGCTGTGGACTCCAGGTTAATTAAAAATTGAGGAGCCAAGTCCAAAGACTTAGGTAAGGGCAGCTAAATGAGCTGGTATATGGATAGTATTAGTGATGTCTGCCTTCCCCCACCCAGCCTACAGCACTGAGTCTGCTTTAATTTGCAGTGTGGGAGGTCTAAGAACATTCAATATGACTTGGAAGCAGGACTTTAAAACAAAGAGTCTGCCTTTCCTCTTGTTTCTAGCTCTCCAGAATGGAAAACTGATGTGATGAAGGGCTAGACAGAATAAAGTGTTCTGAGCTCAGCTCAAAGGGCCCCACTCTACTGAAAGGCTCACTTCCCAGGGTTGAGGATGCAACAGTGGGAGAATTGTTACACTCAAGGCTATCAGTCCAAGCCACAACTTCCTTATCATATCTGCTCTGACCACTCCCTGTCCTCCACCCCCTTTAGGTAGAAGACACCACATTTACTACAAATGGATTCTCTCCTGATCTCCTGGTGCTGTGATGCCCTGTCAACTAGTCTGCTTCCTCCTTCATCCGGAAGCTCCCTAAGGGCAGACACTGTGCCTGTGTAGCCCAGGTCACTGGAGCCTTGCCTGAACACTGTGATTTTGCTCTCTGAAAAAGTCCCACAAATAATTTTCTCTACTAATTTCATCAGTTTTATGGATCCAGAAACTAAGGTTTACAGTCACAAGGGTTGTAATCTGGCCTCCAGAGGGCTAAATCCATTCACATAAGCAATGTTGTAGATTTACCATGTTTCCAGGAAGTAAAATGCCTTGTTCTAACAAAATAGTAAGACGATTTTCTAAAAAAGGGAAATAAGGTGACATGAAAAAGAAACCCATGTTTTCTAACTGGCACGAATGTTCTGTATGGGCTAGGAGTGACCCTATCCGTACATAGATGTTAGGTGGCCAATATAACTTTAAAACTGGATTGGAATGGCTTTAGACAGGGCACATGCTCTCCAGCTTGTCAGATACCACCACACCCTATTGTCTTATGCACTTAACTACTGTTCTTTCATTTACTCACCAACCTAGCCTCTAAAGGCATACAAATTTGCAACCCTGCAACACAATACCTCATGAAGCAATCCCTTCCATCTTTGGGAAGCAATTGTTTGCAAGGTTCTTTCTTAGGCTGAATTGAAATCTTCTTCACATAGCTTCTACCTATCCATTCTATTTCTGGGGTACTCTATAGGTCCTATAGTAAAACTGTAATCTTTTCCTAAAGCACACCTCTTATCTATATGAAGACTACCAATAGAGTCTCTCTGAGGCCTTCTCTTTTCCGTATTAAGCATACTGTCCTCCTTCAACTGTTTCTACAACATTGAATCCCCTCACTATAATCAGAATGTGCCTTCTTATCTTCTTAGAGAGGGGCATCTGTAAGAAGAAAAAGTCTGCAGTCAGGGTCTAATCCCTTGCAATTCAAAGTGTAATCCAAAAGCCAGAAGCATTTGCATCATTTGGGAACTTGTTATAAATGCAGAACCTCAGACCCACCCCAGATCTACTGAATCAAGATTCCCCAAGTGATTCATATGCACACACCTACTCAGAGAACAGAGACTCTTTTTGCATTAATGTAGCCTAAAATTATGTTAGCTTTGGAGGACAATTATGTTACACTGTTGACCCTGTTTTCTCTTATCTGAAATTTCTGGGTTTTTCCACACTTACTGCTAAGCCACATCTTCTTATATTGTATCAGTTTTATTGATACATGCAATAGTCTGATTACATTTTGATGAGTTATGCATGTGCCTAGACTAAGATCTTGAGGGCAAAACACAGATCATGTTCATCTCTGTCTTTGGTGCCAAGCAAAGGCCCTGGTAAATAATTGTTGCTTACGCAAGAAGTAACCAAAAAATAAAATAAAATAACACTAGCTTAAATGATAAAAGAAAATTGACTCATGCTATTCAACAATTCAAGGCATGGCTTGATTCTGGGCTCAAACACGGTGACAGGACTCAGGCCTTCCCCACTCTCTACCTCTGCTTCCTTGGCGTCAGCCCTGTCCTCGGGCAGGCTCTCCTTCTGTGGCCTCGAGATGGCTGCAAGTGTCACTCAGAGCTACATCCTTTCTCAATCTAGTCCAGCTAGCAAAGAGTCTTCTGAAAACTTCTAAGATGGAAGTTTTTTTTTTTTTTTCCTTTCCTTTTTCAGAGACCTCAGCAAGCTTCCCCTCCAGTGATATTTGAGCTCTGATGGAGTTCTCAGCTCCTTTCTGAGCCAACTACTGGCTTGACGGGGGATCAATATCCTAATGTGTTTAACTTAGTGAGGATCCACTCATGAGGAGCTAGGTGTGGCTGAAAATGGAGGGAGGGGCGATCAGGAAATCATGAAACTGATGTTGGGAGAAGTCACATGCACGCTAGGGAGGCAACTCATAGGCAACTCATAGGCAACTCCCTCATGCGTAACGAGTCTGCATTTCAGTTTCCTTTGAATCTTGCAAGTGTTTTCAGGATATCCAACATTATAGCAATCACTAGCACAGCTTATGGCCAGAAAACTTTTCTATTTTTAAACGACACAAAAAAAGTCTTATGCTCCCTCACATTGTTTCAGTGATCAACTTTAAAGGGCCCTGGCTTACCTCCTCCTGGAATAATAAAGCAGTCACAGGAGTTCTTTGGGCCACTCTGAAAACCACTCCAGAGCAGTTGGCTACACATAATAGAGGGTACACTTGAAAGGCAGTGTCCAATGACCAGTTCTGGTTGAAGACTTTTGTGTTTTTCAAAAGCTCAGTAAGCAGTAGAAGTGACCACAATGTGTTTGAAACTTTATAGCATGTGTCTTCAGGAGACAAAGTGCCTAAAACTAGATGGAAAGACTTATAATTTTTTAAATTAAAAACTGTAGACAGGAGAGGTAACAGTCAAAGTAAAATAAGCATGAATCCTACGTTTTTGTTTTAAAAATACAACCTGGGGTATGGGGAAAATTGCAATATGGAATTCAGAAATCTGCTTTGGCCATATGCTGTGTTTCATGTTCATTGTGCCTGCCTTCCTTGAGCTAAAAGGCTCTCAATGACTGGGCATGCTTAGCTGGGAAAGACACAAAACCAGTGAAGGCAGGCAGGGGGTGCAGGGTGGGGGCAACTTTGTTATCAGAGGGAAAACTTACCACCAGCCCCTGTGGACACATGCTGCTGGCCGAGGTAGTTGGTGTGAGAGGGTACATGGCCCAGCACAGGCCCATCACCACTTCTCAAAAGGACAACTTAAACCCAGGCCTGTCCAACTCCCAGGAAGGATGTCAGTTGTGTGATCTTCACAAATGAAAGGCAGCCTAAAACTGGTGTCAGCCTAGTCTGTTCTATCTCAGAAACATTTTGTGTGGCTCTTGGCTCTACCACTTACTCAAGGAGAGACTTTACATAATCACTTACTCTCAGCTTCAGTTTCCCCTACGAGAGGGGACAATGATTTCCCTCTCATAGATTAGTGTGAAAATAAAACAGCTTATGTGACAAGTGCCTAGAAACGTCCAGGACAGAATGAGCCTGCAAAGGCCATTTTCTTCCCTGCCCCCTGCTCAGTCCCATTCAGTGCTCTAACTTTATAAACACACAACTAAAGAATTCTGGTCTCACAGACCTTTAACAATTTCTCTCTGCCTCCTCTGAGTGTCTGTAGCACTCAGCTTGTACAATCATACATGTATATGTTAAGTCATACCTTAAAGTACCACCGTAATTGTACTGGGGGAAAAAAAGAACTTTTGAAAATCCTCAAGTTTTCACATAGATGTAAAAACAACACAAAACGGCCAAAAAGAGCATGGCCTCACCCCTAACTAAATGTAAACCTTGGACAAGTTTAGTTTAATGGTAGGCTTCAATCAATCACAGCTTTTAAAATAGCAGCAACAACAACAAACATCTCTCCCACTAGACTGTAACGCCCTTGAGGGTTGAGCTCTCATTTATTCACCTTTATATTCTTCTAAAGGTCCTAGCCAATTGGCCTGCATATATCAGAAAGATGTTGAAAGGAAGGATAAATTGCACTAGCTTGAAGGGTTTATCATCTTAAAGGGCTTAAAAGGCCGCTAAATTGTTATTAAATCAAAAATATAAAAATCAAAGTAGAGAGAGGTTGGACCCACTGCCTAATGAGTACAGTTACAATTTTAAAAATCTTTTTTTAATTAAATTTTTTTTTAATTTTTAAAATCTCTGGACCTAGAGACAGGAGATTAGGTCTAGCTCTGATTCCATGACTCTGGCAAGTTGCTTTTTCTCTCCACACTTCCGTTTCCTTAGCCACACAAGCATGTAAAATAAGTTTTCCAAAATCCCTTTCAGCTCCAAAATTAAGTGTCCAAAATTTCTACACACACTTGTAGCAAATTTCCTATGAGAAAGGCTCCCTCCTAGGCACTCTGAGACACATGAAAGAGAAGAGACCCACAGCTGCCCCTCAATGAGCTCATGGCTTATTAAACAAAAGATAGGGACACAAATAGCTGTGATTCAAGGCAGGAAGGGGTAGTGGCCATCTGAGAGGTACTAACATCAAACTTTCAGCTGTGGAGATGAGGACTGGCTTTGTGGAGGACATGGAACTAGCTGCTGCTTCAATGTAGCAAATACAGAGCACCCATCATGCCAGGCACTGTGCTTTAGCACAAAAAAACACAACTATTACCAAGACAAACAGAGCCCTGCCCTCAAGGTGCTAAAGGCTGGCTGGCAGGAGGTAGACACTTGTAGAGGGGGAGGAATTCCCAGCAGAGGAATCTGTGGAGCAAAGACAGGAAAACAGGGCATCACAAAACAAATAGGAATGAGCCTCTAGTCCTGTTTGCACAGAGATAAGGCATACACAGTGGACTGGCATGAGAAAAGATAGAAAGGGAGCATGCAGCCTGTATGGAGCCCCTGAAATGCCAGGCTATGGAGGCTGGATTTTAATTGGTCCAACAAAATAACCTAACAACTCTAAGAGACGGACTGTATGTTAAACTTCAGAGGATCACTTTGTATCCAAATAACACTTTGTTTTTCTGTAATAAAAAAGAAGATGGCTGAAAGGAAAATCCCTAAAACAGTAATTTAAATAAATTTATTTGTGAGAGAAAAACATCTGAACATCAGGTACGATCTGACCCACAGTGATCCAACAGTATGTCACAACTCATTCTGAGAGTACTCTTATGCAGTTTGCAGGAGAAATTCCACGTGGAGCATCAGCTGAACATTTATCAAAATTCATACAGCCATCTAACCTGAGTATTACACAATACATAATGAACATGATACAGTAATAAAAATACAATATCAAATACTCGCTACTTTGTGAGTTACAAACTACAATATAAACAATTTAGGCCCCTTTTTAAAAAATGAAAAAATATTTGTGTTACAGCCTTATTTCAAGCATTTTCAGTTAGATACAGCTTTATGTATTTTCACTTACAATAGATAGCAAAAGAATGCCTTCTTAAGTATCTGTAGGTAAAATATATTACTTGTTTGCACTCTGGAATATACTTCAACACGTATGAGGTTCAGATAAAAGCATGAAACTGTGCTGTGGCAAAATCCTGGCTGGTGTTCAAGACTTGGAGAGTTTTCATATTTAGTTAAAAAAATTTACATCAGGGAAAAAAGAAGCGAGGACATATAGAGAAGCAACATCATTCTTTTTCAGTGAAGCAGTCCAATTCCAGAGAATGGGCTTTGCATTTTGAATTCAAAGTGTGTGGTCCCAAAGTTGAATTCTTTCGAATCCAAGGAGCTGTGGCTGTGAGGCAACACTTAATGATGAAGCAAGTTGGGAGGAAAGTGTTAACTGAAATACAGAGATGGTCACTGATAAAACAAGTTCCTAGAAGTCCTCAGGCCCACCCAGAGGTGAAGGGCAGCCAGAACTATCAACACAAAAGAAAAATGCACTCACTGAACTGCACACATAGAGCTTCTAGGAGGGTTAACAGTTCTTGACAGAGGTTCCTGGTTGTAGTTTACAATATCTGCCTTTACCACCCTCTGTCATAAAAGAAAACAGAGTTATTATCAGGACATAAGAACATTTAGAAAGAGCTCCTTAAAATATATTTTTATTTTCTGAACTTTAGTGAACTCCTGATGATAGATACCATAAACGAAGCAGGAATTGATATTAAAAGAATCAACTAGAATAAAGTAATGGAGAGTTGGATTTTATTTTTTTTTAATAAAGGAGGCAATAGCAACTCTGTTACTGAGTTTCTCCTGGTTTTATGAGATTAACTTGAGGTTATCACAAGTCTCATAAAAAAGTGACAAATCAATATGAAAAATTAAACCCTGATTATAATTTAAAGCAAAGGAATTAAAATTAATCATTCACCCATATTTTAACTCATAGACAAGACCTCATCATTTGAAAGTAATGTCATTATTTATTAATATTTCCATAAGCCATTATACTTAGCCATAACTTTTCTTAGACTGTTTACAGCAGTTTGTGAGTTAGTGATAAGAGATATAAATGTTAAAGAGGACTCACATACAAAGCACATAAAGCAGAAATGTTTTGAGCAACCCATTTTTAAAACTTTTCTCCCAAATTCCTAACTTACCTCCAAATAGTTTGCTATTGGGTTATGAATAACAACTTGAGAAAATATGATATAATGAGAAATTTTCAACATTAATTCATATTCATGTTTTTAAAATAATTTAAAGCAAAAGATACTTTTAACTCTTCCTTCTTTCCCTCTAACACACACTTCAAGGAAAATCTGAACCAATGTATTTAGCAGTATGCCCTAATATTCATCTCTAAGTAATAATTTAAATTAAAACAAATCCTTACTGTTTTCAACTCTTTTACTAAGTCTGCACACACAAGCAGACAAAGAAGGGTAATTCAAGGCAAATTTTAAAAATACTCTTTCAATTACCAGGCTATTTCAGGAAAAATGGTAAGGAATGAATAATGAAATAACTGTCTCAATTCTCCACTTCACTGCATGTATAATAAACACAACCATAAAGACAAATATGTTTGAAAGTAAATGAAATATTATTTTAATTTGTTCCCAATTTCTTGTTTAATTCATAAGTCTCCTGGCAAAGGACCAATTTTTCAGTTCTAAAACAGGACTTATATAATATTAATTTCCAATAATGTGTAATAATCATATGAACTTTCTTATTCATAAGGAATAAAGAACAAGATAGCATTCACTAGTTCTCCCCCCTCCCCAAATTATAATAATTTATCCATTAATACCTGCACTACTGTACTGAACAGATTCTGCTCTGAGTAGAGCTCGTATGTTGGTTATCTTCTTCCGGATACTTCACTATTTCTGCCCTGACAATATGCTGTCAATTCCGTACAACATAAACAAGACAAAGAAGAAAGAATAAAAAAAAAAAAAAGACAAAATGGAAAGTACGTTCAATGACTGAAAATAGAAGAGGACACCAAAGTAGAAAAAGAAAATTAACATATAAATTTAAACATGTCACAAAAGAAATAGCAGAATGCATACAAAAGGAAAGAAAACAAACAAAGACCCAAGAAACATTATTCTTTACAATTCTATTTAATTATTGAAATATATATGTCCACTGAGCTTCCCACACTGTGAGTTCCAATTTTGATAACACAATTCTATATAACATTCATAATGCCCAGTATTTAAGAGAACTGTGAAGAATTATGGGGTTTTTCTGTGCTAAAATACAGAAAAAGTACTAATTCCATTTGTAAAAGTATTAATTCCTTTGACAAACTTTACTGAGGATCTACCAAGTGCCCATCGCTCACATACTGGGAATGTACAGGTGAATTACACAGAGTTTAATGGGAAAAGAAACACATACACAACTAATTGTCATACACGTTAAATGCTTTACTAGCAGACTTATAATATGCTGTGGGAACACAGAGGGAGGAGTAATTAATTATTTTTGAAGGTGAGGAGAGGAATGAAGAAATCAGAGGAAGCCATATGCTATTTATAATTTTTATATTTAATAATACTTCTTACTTATCCAAGACTTCCTATGTTCACTCCCCCATTCCTCCTAACCCTAACCTTCAAGCTTCCAAATTCCAGATAGAAATAAACAAATTTAAAATGTAGTTGTAGGTCATGTAAAAAAATTCATGAAATATAATGTTTAAGCACAACAGCTGTTGCTTTCAAATATCTAAGAGTTTTGCTAAAGAATTATTTGTTATTACATTGTTATATTTTTAATTGCTATAACCCTTAGGATGAAAAGACCACATGGGACAAATATGCATGACAGAAATAACATTCTCCCCAATGTTTTTAAATTTGAAACTATCTTTGCTTTTCCACATGATTGCAAATATCTTATTTCAGAAATCTGTCCTTCATAATAGCATCCATTAATTTACTAACATATATAGAAAAGAATCTTGATAAGGGCTGTGTTTGTGATGACATTTATAAATAAAGAGTCAATAAACAATTCAGAGTAAATCAACAGGATGCTAAAGTATATGAATTTATTAGGTGGCTTCTGCTTAAGTTCTGTAGCAAGCAGTATTAACTTTTGGACAAGACTCGTGATTTACTAGGCACTCAACCTGATGCTATCAACAGAAGCATTACCAACTGCCAAATGAGGTATGAGAGGGGTACATCAGTGAAATATTGTATGCCATTATCTGATCTCCCCAAACCTAATTGTTTCATGCCAATTTACGGGTTACAATGAAGAGAAAGGATTTTCATAATCACTACGCAACTCATTAATCCAACAAAATGTTGGTTTAAACCCTATCCTATAAACACAAACAGGTCACTGACCTGTGCTCAAGACATTTTGGTCAAAGCACTGACTAACATAAGTGACTTGGGTTTTCATCATTAATTTTCATCAAATTAATGAAGAATTAACAAGGCAGCATCTTTCTCAGGGGTCTTCACTGTTCGACATAAAGTTTTGTACAATGTTTCTGAACTGGAAGTCATACTTAATGCTCTACAGATTTACAACTTTGCTTTCTATGAGTAGAAAAACATAATTTCCATGTCATAAACTTCATGGTAGGTGGTTTCACTGTAGTTGGCTTGTTTATGAGCCATTTATTGAAGTTTTCAGAGAAAATGTTACCTACAAAACACCAACCTTTATTTTTGGAGCCACAAAGCACACTCAATTATTCTCTGTTATTAGTGAATGGAATAAAAATAACGAAGTGGCCCTAAGAGGAAAGGAGCTGTGTGGTGAACACCAGCTTAAACCTGACTTTGTCAGAGCATTTGCAAGTGGATACTGGAAAAGGAAGTGGTAGCTATGCAGACTGTAAGCAAGAAAGCAACCTAGGAGTTGGGGCAACAAGTGCAAGGAGTATGGATGGACTCTTGAAAAGACACTAAAAAGATAAATTTGGTCAACTGTGCACTTATATCTTAATCCTGATAGTAGTAACGTATTTATCATTGCAAAAGCCATAGTTTGCCATGGAGTAACACACCTTGAAAGCTAAAACACTTGTCACTATCATTCATTCAAAACCAATCACTATCCTAAGAATTGTAGACATTTAGGTAAATAATGCATGATCTCTGTTTTTGAGATGCATAATAATCTAGCATGGAAAACAGATATGTAAACTATTAAAGAACATTCTGATTGATATATATTCAAAGTACAAGATGACAGATTACCAGTTAAAGCATGGATATAGCATATTAAAAAGCATAGTTCTTTGCACACAGTAGGAGCTTAAAAAAAAAAGCTACTCTTCTTCTTCCATAGAATGAATGGGCCATTATATGTTACCAGTCAAATCCATACATTTGGGAAAGTTATTTCACCTCTTCAGTCTTCACAATCTCCTAATCTATAAAAACAAGGTTTATCTACATGGTCTCTGAAGTCCCACCTGGTTTTGAAATTTTATTTAAAAATTTTTAAAGATAAATAGAAAAAAAGAAAAATGGGATATTACATGGAAACCCATTAAGAAATGTTCAACATCTGAAGGTCAGAGTTGTATGTAAGAAATGAGTAAGTATATTCTTCAAGGAAGACAAGTGGTGTTTAGGATAAGAAAATAATTCCAGTTCAGTCTTCATAACTATATTGGAGAAAATGATAGAAAAATTGACATCTGGGTAAGAAGAAGCTAAGTTGCTTATGGGCTCCTTAAGGAAAGTCAATATTCAAATAAAGCTGAAATGCAGGGAGGGCCCTTAGGATCAAGGGTTAAATGGGTGCTTGTGTTGTACAGTTCTATGCTAATTAAGACTCAACTAAAATCTTGAGCATGCCTACTATATGCCAGTCCCTATGTTAGACACTTTCATATGCAGTATGAATATAATCTGAGGGGACAATAAGAAATATTGAAATATTTTTAGCAAGTTTAGTGAATGTCTCAGACACAGCAGAAATTTTTGCTCTTAAGGAACTAATGCATACCTATCAAACCAAACAGAAATTCATAGTTTATTAACTGGAAAATAAAAATGTCAAAGCTTAAAAATGTATTAAGAACTCTTAACACCAAGTATATACTGGCAAAACCTCCTTGCAATTCAGACTGAAAGAGACATAATACAGGACTACGCATTTTCTTCATAGACTATCTAATGCATTATTAAAGAGCTGAATGCTGGACTTCCTAGAGAACAGCAGTTATAAATTTAATTTTTCCTCTAAAGTTTGAGCACCTTGCAGATAAAAAAAAATCTGAACAATCTGGGGAACTAGAACACTTGGTAACAGTTCCAATTTTTACACTATCTTAGAAGGTAATAGTTGGGAGGAGAAAGGGGGAGACTAGATAAATAATGCAAATAAAACTATTAACTAAATTGAGGAATGTGAAAAATGAATCTATAGTACACCTAATTGTTTAAATGTTTGGCTGAGAGCTTCTCGAGGACAGAATCTCTGTATCCTTAGATTCTAGTGTGGTCCCTGGCATAAAGTAGACCCTCAAAATATGTTTGCAGTATTAATAAACTGCATTCACTTTCTTTTCTCCCTCTTCTTTCTCTTCCTTGCAAAGCTTGCAAAATGTGCTGGTAACTCATTTTATATGACGCCCAAACAGGAACAATCTAGATTAGAAATAAAATAGCAGAATCTCTTTAAATAATCAGTGAATGGAACTAAGACTGAAACCTCATTATAAATATTAATGTCACAAGCTAAATTACTACAGTACAGCATCAATTTCAATGTGACTGGTGAGTCCGCCATTTAACTCCTCTATAAAACAATATAAAGTACTTTCAAATATTACCTAGAATCCCCTCAGTAATTTTTCAAATGTCATAAAAAACACAGAAAACATGCAACATATATATCCTGCCCGAACTTCCTACTCTTTTAAATGAACTTTCAAAAATGTTTCCACTGAGAAATATCAATTGTGAAATAAATAATTTAATGGTCAAAAACACCAAATTCATCAGGTTCAGGAAAGGCTAATGAGGCTTCCTGCTGTACACAAGTAATCTGACAAACATAACAGAGGAGGGCTCTAGTAGCTTGAATTCAACTTCAAAGTAAATTCCACCAACAAACTGAAGACAGAATTAAATCTCAAAGCATAATAAACAAGGTGGATATGCAGGGATAGTTAGAGCTATGTAGTTAACACACCTAATATCTCTTTAGTTAAAATATGCCTGGATATTAACTTCATCTCTAAAGTGAAAATAGTAACTTTGTAGCTTTTGTGACAAGAGGGAGCTAAGAATACTAATAAAGCTTCCCCCAAATATTGCCTTCCAAAAGTACTTCAGTTGCTCCACCTCTCTGTAGGTTTCCCTGAATCTGAGCACTGCTGCACAGCTCAGGCAATACATGGAATTCCTCCTGAGGGCAGCTGGCTTGCCTGTGAAGCACCAGCACACTTTCCTCTTGAGGGAGGGTCCACCAATCATTGGGTTTCCCCTTTCTCCATTCCTCCAGGCAAGAAACCTCAGGGTTATCTCAGACCTCCTTCTCTCCCTCAGCCAATCATTCCATAAGCCCTGCTGATTCTTCTCAGAACTGTCTCTTACATCCTTTCCCTACAACCTAGACTCTGGTCCTTAAAACATGATAGCAGGAACTCAGTCTCCTTGCCCCATCTCCTTCCCATCCAACCACACACAAAAATAGCCCATTAGATTAATCTATCTAAAAATTGCTTTCATTTATTTCCCTGCCTAAAAATGATTTCCCACTGTCCATACGTTAGATAAAATTCATCATCTTGGCATTCATAAATCCCCATAATCCGTTCTCAAAACTGTCTTTATTCTCTAACAATGAAAGATCATTTATTTTAACCAAAGTGCTCTTCTGTTCCCAAAATACAACCTAAGCTTTTCTAGCCAGGAGTATTGTCCATACCAGTGCCTCTTTCAGCCCTTTTCTTCCTCCCCACTCCCAACTGCCTAGTGCACTTTCTCTAGAGTGGAAACACTAGGGCACTGTGTCAGATAAACCTGGGTTCCAATTCTGGCACCACTACTGCCTAACCCTGGCTAAATGATCAAGTTATTTAACCTCTCCAAAGTCTCAGTTTCCTGACCATAAAATGATGAAATTTCACCTGCCACACCAAGTTGTTATAAGGATTAAATGAGATGACACAGTCTCCGGGGCACATAATACATTAATTTTCTTCATTGAAGTCAGGAACTACATTTTAAAGTCTTTTAAATCTTCTTTAGAGCCACCAATATACTGAGTATATGATCAATAAATTGTTTATGATTGCTTGATAATCATTCATACTCTCTAATTAACCAAAAACAAACATCATTCAGAAAGTGAAGCTAAAAAGCAGAGAAATCACTTGACCTCTAGGGTCTGCCGAGGTCTGTTGTGATCAAGCAAATCATGGTAATTTTTCTTTCTTGTATTCTCCTAGGCCAAAACCTAGTAACTATTTTTTATGTGTCTGGGAGTTATTTAAACAGCACAAAATATCTTAGCACTGTGTCTGGCCATAGCAAATACTGAAATAAATGTCTTTGAATAATGAGAATTAAAAGTATTAAATTTCCAGCATTCCAAATATTTTAATCAAGTCCTAGAAACAGCCACATCAGTGTAACAATTTTCAACTGATATTAGCTCTAATTGCTTTAACACACACACACATACACACACACACACAGAGTAACCATGAGAATAAGACATAGAACTACTAAGTCCAAAAGAATTAAAGAAAAATTTAAAAATGGGAAAAGATAATTATTCCTTTTTACCTGCATGGGGTGGGGACAGGGTGGAGGAAATTGAGGAAAAATGAATTAGTTTGTTGCTTCTAACCAAACCACTTCTGAAACTTAACTTTAAACTATAAGCTCTTGCTCTGATTTTTCACTCTATCAAACATATGAATTAGTGTGCAATTATACTGGTATTTTTAAGTTCTTGACTACTGGTATTCATGTTTATTTCTTAGTCTTGGAGAACTGTCTAGGAATAGTGAAAGAACTCAGAAATCCACAATAATTAACAACACTGTTAAATTAAACAATAAAATAACATTAAGAACTAATATAGTCGAATACGATTAAGCTCTGAAAGAACTTACATAAAGAATTACAAAACAATCTGGTCAGCACAGTAACCCATTAATTATCCACTGATGAAATTTTTATTATATTAGTATCTTTTTTCCAACAAAAGGGACAAAATGAAGTTTCAAGGGTATCATAATTTGGCAAAAAGTTAACATTCTTCATCTTCTACAATAAACACTAATCATACACACAGAAATCTTTTAGGTGTATGTACATAGGATGCATAAATGAGAAAGGATTCATGGGTGGAAATTAATGTCTTGTAATAAATCCCTTAAATTTTTAAATATAAAGTTCAAGATAATCACCTGTGACTGTTCTATTTCTGCTTTGTTTAATTTGATTCCAAGGATTTCAGCAGCAACTTTTTGAAAACACAGGAAGACCTACATAACAAAAATAGGTTTAAGTGATTTAAAACAGGCATGCTTTAGTTACCTTCAAATAAATTGAATTTTCTAAAAAATGATAAACAGCTAGAATTGCAAAAATAAAACGTAGCAAGTGATTCCAAAAATAGCTTTATTTGTCAAATATAGAGACATTTTAAATGTAATAATTTTTTTAAATGATTAAACCATAATTTGAAAATCCAAGCAATTTGCTGAATTGGTCTAAACTTACATTTATCTCTAAAAACATACACTTTTAAAGATTTAACATGACAATTTCAGCTACCACTTTAAAAAATAGCAAAAAACGACAACTAAAAACCCCGCACCTACTAGTGTAACAAACTCCCGTAACTCCTGAAGAACATGAAAATAAATCAATCTATACTTTACTACCCTGGTTTTTCCCTGCCAATTCTATGTTGGTCTTTTGAGCTGATTTTAGCCTATCTTAAAAGGTCTTACTTTCCAACCCTTTAATAATCTTTGTGGCTCTTATATCAATTTCAACACATTCTCCGTATCTCTTGAGTAAAGAAACTTGGTACTCTTTACTGTATTTTATCAGTTCAAAGTACAGAAACAATATATTCCATTACAGTTGAACAAAAACCTATAAATACTTTTCTATAAACAGCCTTTCATACATAGTTAGCTTATGCGGGGTCAACTATGAGTATTAGAGCTCCAGTCCTGACATTTACTGTAGTGTAACTTATCTTTGCTTCATAAATATCCTGCCATATTCTTACCTCTACTCAGCTTATGAATACTTACTGAATATTTACCACAAGTTTACTAATTTTATTTCTAATCAAAAAGAGATACATATCCCTGAAAGGCTTATGCCATTTGTACCCCAGAATGCATAGTATATTTTAGTTCAATATTTAAGGAACAACAGGAAAGCTACTGTGGTGAAGTGGAGAGAAAGAGAGTGATTATAAAAGAAGGTGAGCAAAGAGATGAAGAGAGTACAAAGCAGGTAGGATCTGGCAAGCTATTGGAACGACTCTGGCGTCTACTCTGAGTGAAATGAAAGCCATGGGAGGGTAGCCTGATGTGATTTTTATTCTAACAGTATCAACCTAGTTGCTGTATTGAACATTCACTATAGAAGATCAAGCGTACAAAAGGAAAATCAGCAAGGAGACTAATGTAAGAGATTATGGAGGCTGAACCAAAGTGGCAGAAGAGATGGTAAGAAATAGTCACTAAGTTCTGGATATATTTTTAAAGTAGAGCCAACAGGACTTAGTGACAGATATTGTATGGCAGTAATTTTGACTACCATGAGATTTAAGTTTGGAAGAGAGGAAAATGAAGACACGAAAGGAGGTTAGAGATTTTGAAAAGGTGTTAGGATCAATGTCTTGTAGGTCTTACTAGGGTTGAAGAATGATTGGGTTCTCTGTCTTCAAAAATGTGAGACAGAGGATGGTTGGCAGTTAGTGATTAGGATGCCTTATATTGAAAAGGTGTGAGAAAAGGAGAGGAGTCAAGGACAACTCCTTTGCCCAAGCAACTGGTAGAACAGATCTGCTATTTGTTGAAGTGGGAAAGACTGTGAGAGATCTGAGGGGGGAACAGCAAGAGCTCAATTCCGGATGTGTTAAACCTGCAGCCTATTAGACATTTAAGTGGCAGCTGGATACATGAATCTGTAGTTCAGGGAACAGATCTGGGTAAAGCTGCGAGACTAAATCAAGTCACTAAGGGAATAAGTTTAGGAAAAGGAATATTCAAGGACTGAACCCTATATTTAGGGGTTGGAGAGAGAAGAAGGAATCAGTCAAGGGAACTGAGAGAGTAGTTAGTGAGGTTGGAAGAAAACCCAGGAGATGAAGTATCCTGGAAGCTAAGTGATTAAAGTATTTCAAAGAGGAGAATGTGATCAACTATTTTATATGCTGCTACTAAATCAAGATGAGGACTGAAAACTGACCATTGGATTCAGCAAAAAGGAGGCCACTGGTGACCTGGATAACAGGAATTTGGGTAAAATACTGGTGGCAAAAGTCTACTGAACTGTTGAAGAGAAATTGGAAGGAGAAGAACTGGAAACAACTCTCAAAACATCCTGCTGGAAAGCGAAGGAAACAAAGCAATAGCTAGAGAAAGATGTGGGATCAAGAGTTTTCTTGTTGTTTTTAAAGTAAGTCATAATATTTTGTACGCTGAAAGAAAATCCAGTAGATGGAAAAAATATATTATGCAGGAAAGAGAGAGAATTAGTAAAGCAATATCATTGATTAGGCAAAGAGAATGGGACTACTGCATAAGGGAAGAGTTGGCCCTCGCTAGGAACACAGAACCCATAGTAACCACAGGGAAGACAGAAGATATGAGAACAGGTGGATTTGTGGGGAGGGATGAGGGTGGATGTGGTGGCAGGAGTATGTGGAAGTTGTCTTCTGTTTGTTTCAAATTTCTTATAAAATAGGAAACAAAGTGATCAGCTAAGAGAACAGAGGAAGATGTTTTGAACATTTGAAGAGAGAAGAGAAGCTATGAAAATAGTCATGTAGATGAGGGAAGAATGAAAGACTAGGGACATGTGGTATAATTACCAAGCAATATTAAGGGGCCACTTGAGGTTAGTGATTGTGATTTAAAGTGGAACCTCCAGCATGCCTCTGTGTTGTTCTCTGGTCATGTTCATGGGTGCAGCCATAGAAAAGTGGAAGCTTGATTTACATCAGAATTAAGGTTTAGCCAAGTGAGTCAGACAAAGTGAAAGAGGGGAAAGAGAATTGAGGGTATATGCATGGCAATAATTTTGACTACCATGAAATTTAAGTTTGGAAGAGAGGAAAATGAAGACATGAAAGGAGGTTAGGGATTTTGAAAAGGTGTTAGGATCAATGTCTTACAGGTCTTGCTAGGGTTGAAGAATGATTGAGTTCTCTGTCTCCAAAAATGTGAGACAGGGGGTAGTTGGCAGTTAGTGATTAGGATGCCTTATATTGAGATAACAGAAGGGCAGTAGTAATTTGCAATGATAAGATCTGTGGTATGCATGGGAGTGAGTGGCTGTGGTGGGGTGGAGGAGAAACAAAGATACTGAAATCACTAAGAATTATGACAGAGGTAGTATGAGAGAAAGTACAATAAGCTAGGAGCTCAGCTCCTCAAGCAATGAGGGGAAGTAATCTGGAGTTGGAGATAATTACCAGTCTTAATGTGATTCCACAAGAACAAACCATTTCAAAGTAGCATTTAAAAAGAAAACAATGAGACTTTTTAATAGTGGTTAAACATAAGTACACAAAAAATACTAAGCAGTTAAAAACAACCTAAAATACTAGAAGTTAAAATAATCTAAAACAGTAAAAGGCCCCTAGGAAGTTAAGTGAGGGTAGAAGCCCAATCAATCCATGAATGAGTTTATCAAGAATTATTGATACTGAATTTTCTTAAATGGCATGTATGGGTATATGCCCATGTTCATATTATCCTGGGAGAAAGGCTTCCAGGAGGCCAAATTTTTAATAGGTTTGATCCAAAAAAAGATTAAGCATCCTTTATATTATTTAATATTTATCTTAGGCATAAAAATTATAAAGGATATCATAAATAAAAAACATCAAAAAGATTAAACCATAGAAAAATTTCAAACTTCTTTTGGTTGAAAAATGTCAGGGAAATTAACAAACAAAAAATGGGGCAGTGGGGAATATTTGCAAAAATTATGACAAATGGCTGTTTTCCCTAACATAAAAATGGTTGTAGAAATTAATTTTTTTAAAAAATAGAAAATTATAAACAGGTAATAAGCAGAAAATAAATAGTTAATAAAATTTTTTAAATTTCAATCTCAATTGCAATCAGAATTTAAAAACTGAAGTTGTGTTTTTTTTTTTGCCTACCAATTTGACAAAGATTTAAAAATAAATAAATAAATCCTGAATGTTAAAAAGGCAATCATATAATGCTGGTGATAGTATAAATTAATTTAGCCTTTCTGGTGGTAATCTGGCAATGTTCAATCACCTTTCAAGGAATTTATCTAAAGAAAATAATCAGAACATCAAAAGATTATGGATAAAATTTTATATTAGAACATTATGTCCAAAACTTAGAAACACACTGTATGTTCAACAATAGAAACATGGTTGAATAAATTTTTGAACGTTTATTTAATGGATTATTAAATCTATTTAACTATTTTAAATGACATGGGAAATTTTTCTACATATAAAAATATTAAGTAAAAAAGTAAAACAGACCGGGTACGGGTGGCTCACGCCTATAATCCTAGCACTCTGGGAGGCCAAGGCTGAGGCAGGAGGATCGCTTGAGGTCAGGAGTTCAAGCCCTGCCTGAGCAAGAGCGAGACCCCGTCTCTACAAAAAATAGAAAAAATTATTCGGGCGTGGTGGTGGGTGCCTGTAGTCCCAGCTACTCGGGAGGCTAAGGCAGGAGGATCACTTGAGCCCAGGAGTTTGAGGTTGCAGTGAGCCATGATGATGCCACTGCACCCTACCCAGGGCCACGGAGTGAGACTTTGTCACAAAAAAAAAAAAAGTAAAATTATATCTATATTATGATCCTAATTTTTTAAAATAAATATTTATTGTGGTTAAGATGGTGAGCCCTGGAATGTCACTACTTGGGTTCATAAATCCTATCTCTACCACTTACTAGCTGTGTAACCTGGACCCCATTACATAACTTCTCTGAAAGGGAGATAATCGAGTAGTCCAGTGACTATAACAAAGTAAGTACTCAATAAATGCAATCTGCTAGCAGCAAGCAGCAGCATTAGTATTTTTGAGCATAAGAAAAAGATGAGATGAAATCATATGAGATTATGAATGGTCATCCATAGATGCTAGGATTATGAGTGGTTTCTGTTCATTTTAATTCTCTGCATTTTAAAATTCCCTAAAATAACCATAAAATTATGTTAAATGAATTACAAAATAATACAAACAGAATAGACACATTATAGCTCACCTATTTTATGTCTTCAATAGGAATTAATTTGCTCCAAAAGCAATGGAAGCATATTTGCTATGAATGTTAGTAAATAAAAGTAAAACATCACTTGTAATATGCAATATTCATTATTTTACTTACAGAGTCTCCTGTCTTGGCTGAGACAAAGTGACTACTAAAACCATTTTCCTGGCAAAAACGTAAGTGTTTTTCAGGTTTTACCGTTCGCATATGCTCCAAATCAACTAGAAAGGTGTTAAAGAGAGAACAGAATTCAATATTAGAGTCAATCAAAACATTTTTAGCATGTTTAAATTTGACTTACTTTCCAATATTATATCCCAGCTTTGACATTAGTTGTGTAATCTTGGGCAACTTATTTAACCTCTTTATACTTCAGTTTCCACATCTGTAAAATGGGAATAATAAATATACCTATCTTGTATAGAGTTCTTTGAAAATTAATCCATGTACAGTGCACAATGACCAGCACATAACTGCTAAAAAAAAAAAAAAGTGAGCTATCATTACCATTATCTCTATAGGTTCAGGCACATTCATGATACTCAAAAAAGATCTACTTAATATAGTACATTTAAACATGGTGATTAATTGAAGTCAAGGTGTACTCACCCCAGTATATTTAGTTTGAAACAGTTTAATTACTTTAATAATTAGAAGAGTTATGTAATCTCTATAACCTTAATGTTAACACAAATACATAATTAATTTTCTGCTAAAAGTGATCAATATCACATTACATATTTAATTTATTTACAGCCATGGTTTAATTTCACAAAGATACAGTTCAGTTGCTTTCCAAACTAAAGTATCAATTTTGAGAATAACAGGCAAAGATATATTTCCTTGAATAGTTTTAGGTGCTTTAAAGCAAAGCATGGCACTCATATCCGATACTAGTCGTATGTGGGACAGTCTATTTTTTCAAATGTGATTCTTTATTGAACAGTTTCTCTTTTTACAACACTACAGAACCTATAAGAGTGTTGACTCAATGCCGTCAAATTATAAGGCAAAAATAGTCACAGGATTTAAGGACAACTAGGCTCTTTGAGTCAACATAGGAAAAAAAACCTTAAACTGATTTCCTGAGGAAGGGACCCAACTAACTTGTAAAAACTTATAAATTTGCAAATCTAGTAAGCCTACATAATAGTGGCAATTGATTATCAACTAAAAAATGCTCTCATACTACATAAAAGGCTTTATGTAAAATTATATTGAAGGTTTGTAGTTTGTAGGCTCAAGAGATCTTTCTCTAGGAGATTTTTGATCTAGTGGGGGGATGCCTGAGTCCCATATATGTTGCTTACTTTGGAAAATATGTAGTTTTTTTCTTTTCTGGACACAAGTTGCTGTTCCTTAAACATCACTGAGACTTTATTGATAAGAACAGGCCGAAAAACGTCCAGATACCACAGGCATCAATTTGTGGAAGACTAAAATACTAATCTATTAGCACTGACATTTACACATATAGTTTATCATAATATTGATGTTAAAATACTTTCCTAACTCAACAAGAGTAAGAACAAATCATGTTACCAGGAAAAATCTCCAATGAGGTCACAATCCAATTAAAAAGACATAAAGTTGTGTCTTTTAATGTGTATGTGCACCTGTCTTTCTAACGGAATAGTTTATCTTTGTTGTTTTTTCTTTCTGTTTTTTTCCTCTCTCCCTCTTCTCAACTCTCCATCTAGCACATAAGTTTACGTATAGCTTTGAGGGATTTTATTATTCAAACAAAAGGTTTTTTTCCTAATAAATATAACCATGAAGAGAATAGTCCTATCACTGGTCAACCAAAAGAAATCACTTATTCCACAAACATTTATTGAGCACCTATTGGTATTGTGGTAGTCAGTGAGAACCCAAAGATGAAAAATAACATAATCCAGTCCCTCGAAAAGTCACCACCAGTATTATGAACATAAAAGACCATTAAGAATCATAAAAATTGTTTTAAATAGCTGAGATTCTCACAAATGAGACAGCAGATATAAAAGAAAAGGCCCTCATAGCACTTCCCTACAAAGTTTTCCTCTGTTGTGTTAGTATTCAGTAGGCAGTATCTAAGAGGGGTCAGTTACCAGATGCTATGGTCTGAATGTATCCCCCAAAATACATATATTGAAATTTAATCACCAATATGATAGTATTAAGAGGTGGAACCTTTAGAAAGTGATTAAGCCATGAGGGCTGAGCTTTCACAGATGGGATTAGGACCCTTACAAAAGGGCTTGAAGGACTGGTCTTGCTTTCTTCGGCTCTTCTGCCCTATAAGGACACAGTATTCAAGGTGCTGTCTTGGAAGCAAAGATGAGACCCTTACTAGACACCAGACCTGCCAGTCCCTTGATCTTGGACTTCTCAGTCTCCAGAAGTATGAGAAATAAATTTCTGTTATTTATAAATTATCCAGTCTCAGGTATTTTGTTATGGCAGTACTAAGACTAAGATTCTAGAGTATCTCATTCTAAATAATCCAGAGATGTACATTATGAAAAAGAAGTTACAGAGAGACACTGGTAAAATCTTTCTTTTCTTCTACTTTTAAGAGCTCTTTCTTTTCTTATATTTTTAAGAACATCCTGAAAATTATTATCCAGTACTCATCTATCAAACATAACACCCTTACTGTTATGATTTAATTTCCTTATGTCCTTCAGTTCACTACATCATTTTTCTAGATCTTACATTTTATTTTTCAAAATGGAATTAAAACTTCTTGATAACAGTAATACATGCTCATTTCTCAAATATTCAGAAAAACAATTATAAAAATGAAGTATAAAAATGCCATTAACTAGAGACAACTACAATTAACATTTTGATGTATATCCTTCTAATATCTAAGCAACTGAAAAGACAAGGGCATCAATATTGTGTATTTATAATTTCTTTTACTTCAACACTACTACACCATGCTTAATCACATGCTTAATAATTCCAACGGTCAACTGCCTTATTGATCATTCATTCAACAAATATTTGAGTGCCTTCTATGGCCAGGTACTGTTCTGGGTGTTGCAGATATAACAGTGAACTTACATTTTAACGAAGGCAAAAGAACTAACAAGTAAAATATATAACATGGTAAATGCTGATAAATCTTATGGAGAAAAAGGGTACATGAGGGAAACTACTATTTTAAATAGATAGCTCAAAGATCTTAAGCAGGCTAGGGAGCAAGGAAATCTGGGGGAAGCCTTCCAAACAGAGAAAACTGCAATGACACAGCCCCTAATGCAGGATTATGCTTCGCAGATTCCCAAAAAGCCAGGAGGTCAGAATGGCTGAAGAGTTAGCAGGAGAGGGGAAAAAGTAGAAAATGAGGTTAGAAGGTGCTATGGTTTGGATGTGGTTTGTCCCTGCCAAAACTCATCTTGAAATTTGATTCCCAATGTGACAGTGTTGGGAGGTGAGGCCTAGTATGAGGTACTTGGGTCATAGGGGCAGATTCCTCATAAATAGATCAATGCCAGCTTGCAGAAGTGAGTTCTCACTCTCACAGGACTGGATTAGATACCATGCGAGCAGGTTGTTTCTTCTTGTGTTTGGTCTCTTTGCACACATCCACTCCCTCTTCCACTCTCTACCATGAGCTGAAGTAGCACGAGATCCTCACCAGATTGGCTGCCTGATCTTAGACTCTCTAGCCTCCAGAATTGTAAATCAATTAAACTTCTTTACAAGTTACCGAGACTCAGGTATTCTGTTTTAGCAACAAAAAACAGACTAAGACAGAGGGGTAGTAAGCCAAGAACCAGATCACATTGGGCACAAAGGCCACTATAATAGAGATGGGAAGTTACTGGAGGGTTTTGAACAAAAAGGGGAAAAAAAAGAAGATGCAATCTGACTTATATTTTAAAAGGTTCACTTTGACTGCTTTGTTGAAATTAAACTACAGAAGGCCAAATGTAAAGCAAAGTAACCATTGAGGAGGCTACTGTAAAAATCTAGAGAAGAGTTAATCCTCTCAAACTCTGTCACTGCTTTAACTAAATTTATGTAATATTCTACACCCTTTGTAGTCCTATCAACAATGTTCACAGCACCTTCACCACATCTTCTATCTCAAGATAGAATCTGCTCATCCATAAAAAGGAACTCCTCATTCGTTTAAGTTTTATCAGGAGATTGCAGCAATTCAGTGACATCTTCAGGCTCCACTTCTAATTCTAATTCTCTTGTTATTTCCACCACATCTGCAGTTACTTCCTCCACTACAGTCTTGAACTCCTCAAAATCATCCATGAGGGCTGGAATCAACTTCTTCCAAACTCCTGTTTAAGTTGATATTTTGACCTCCTCCCACGAGTCATGAATGTTTTCAATGACATCTAAAATGGTGAATCCTTTCCAGAAGGTTTTCAATTTACTTTGTCCAGATCCATCAGAGAAATCACTATCTATGGCAGTATAGCCTTACAAAATGTATTTCTTAAATAGTAAGACTTGAAAGTCAAAATTACTCCTTGATCCATGGGCTACAGAATGAATGTTGTGTTAGCAGTCATGAAAACAACATTATTCTCCTTGTACATCTCCATCAGAGCTCAATGACCAAGTATATTGTCAATGAGCAGTAATATTTTAAAAGGAATCTTTTTCTGAGGAGTAGGTCTCAATAGTGGGCTTAAAATATTCAGTAAACCATGTTGTAAACAGATGTGCTGTCTGTCATCCAGGCTTTGTTATTCCATTTATAGAACACAAGCAGAGCCGATTTAACATCATTCTTAAGAGCCCTAGGAATTTTCAGAATGGTAAATGAGAATTGACTTCTACTTAAAGTCACCAGCTGCATTAACCTCTAACAAGAGAGTCAGCCTGTCCTTTGAAGCTTTGATGCCAGGCATTGATTTCTCCTCTCTAGCTATGAAAGTCCAACATGCCATCTTCTTCCAATAGAAGGCTCTTTCATCCACATTGAAAACCTGTTGTTTAGTGTAACCATCTTCAACAATGATCTTAGCTAGATCTTCTGGATAACTTGCTACAGCTCCTACATCAACACTTGCTACTTCACCTTGCACTTTTATGTTATGGAGATGGCCTCTTTCCTAAAACCCCATGAATCCAACCTCTGCTAGCTTCAGACTTTTCCTCTGCAGCTTCCTCACCTCTCTCAGCCTTCACAGAATTGAAGAGAGATGGGGTCTTGATCTGGATTTGGTTTTGGTTTAGGAAATGTTGTGACTGGTTTGATCTTCCATCCAGATCACTAAAACTTTCTCCTTATCAGCAATAAGGTTGTTTCACTTTCTTATCATTTGTTATTCACTGGAGCAGCACTTTGAAATTTCTTCAAGAACTTTTCCTTTGCATTTACAACTTGGCTAACTGCTTGGCACAAGAGGCCTAGCTTTTAGCCTATCTTGGCTTTCCATATGCCTTCTTCAAAAAACTTAACTGTTTCCAGCCTTTGACTTAAAGTGAGAGATGTGTGACTCTTCCTTTCACCTGAACACTTAGAGGTCACTGTAGGGTTATTAATTGGCCTAATTTCAATAATATTATGTCTCAGGGAATAGGAAAGCCCAAAGAGAGGGAGAAAAATGGGGGGAATGGCTGGTCAATGGAGCAGTAAGAACACATACAACTTTTATAGATTAAGCTTGCCATCTTATATGGGTGTAGTTCGTGGCACCCTAAAACAATTATGATAGTAACATCAAAGATCACTGAGCACAGACCACCATAACAGATATAATAACAATGAAAAGGTTGTAAATATTGCAAGAATTACCAAAATGTGACACAGAGACACAAAAGTACATGCTGTTGGAGAAATGGCATGGACAGACTTGCTTGACACAGGATTTTCACAAACCTTCAATTTGTAAAAGACATAATATCTATAAAGCACACCAAAGTGAAGCACAGTAAAATGAGGTATGCCTGTATTAGGTCTTGAATTATTAACTAATGATAATATGAAGTTATCATGATTAGCAAGACAAGGAAAATTAAGCACTATAATTGCCTCTGTGATTTTAGTCATGTCATATGCAATCAAATAGTCATAAAATTACATAAAATTTAATTATAAACTGTGAAGCCTCTTTTGTGTTTTTACTTACTAGGGAAAAATAAAAACAAACAAAGCTTGTACTATTGGAGAAATGTTCTTTCCTCTGCCATTAAATGGCTTAAATGACACATGAAAAACAGTGTGAAAACAAAAATGCACTCTCCACTGTCAACACATTTTGTTGAACGATACGAGGAAAGCAAAGCTGAAGTAATAAAGCTAATTATATAGTGAGGAAGGTTTGCTATATATTTAGACGAAAGTTGAGATGCTTGAACACATCAACTTACGGTATTCACTAGATTCTCCTTCAACAATGAAGTCTAAAGAAGACACCTTTTTGTGAAGAACTAAAGAAAAAACGTTGTATGTTATCAATACAATTAATTCTTCAATTAAAAAAATTATTTGGATAGAATAGCTACTTTGACTGGAATGAAAATACAATTCTGAAAAGACAGCACAACCACTTTTTGAGTGCCAGAAAGTATATGTGCTTCTAAAGACACTGCCCATTCCATGAAAAAATGGTTAAGGGCAACTGCTCATTTTTTCTCCCTGCTTTCTCCAATAGTCAAAATTATGAACTTCATAACCCAAGAACTCCCAATGTCAATTTTCACCCATCACTATCACTCAGTCTCTTGTAAAATTTTTTAACAAATGTGGTATTATTCTAATATTTCTGCTTTTTGATAGCAAAATTTACTTGGAGAGCCAGATAAGTCATAAAAGAAATGCCAATTAAGAGCATCATTATATTGCTTAAACTCATAGCCTTCCAAATAGAATAGAGAGCCCAGAAATAAACCTCATATATATGGTCAAATGATCTTCCACAAGGGAGCCAAGACCACTCAATGGGAAAAGGACAGTCTTCAACAAATGATGTTGGGAAAACTGAATATCCACACACAAAAGAATGAAGTTGGACCCTTATCTTAGACTATGTACAAAAATTAACTCAAAATTAATTAAAGACCTAAATGTAAAACTTAAAACTATAAAACTCCTAGAAGAAAACACAGGGAAAAAGCTTCAGATCATTGGACTTGGCAATGATTTCTTGGATATAATATCAAAAGCACAAGTAACAAAAGAAAAAATAGACAAATGGGACTGTATCAAACTTAAAAATTTTTGTGCATTGAAGTACACAATCAACAGAGTGAAGAGATAACCTACAAGACGGGAGAAGATATTTGCAAATCATATTCCTGATAACGGTATATATAGAATATATGTAGAATATATAAAGAACTCCTACAACTCAACAACAAAAACCAAAATAATCCAATTTTTAAATGGGCAAAGAACTTGGATAGATATTTCTTCAAAGATGATATATCATCAGAGAAATGCAAATCAAAACCACAAAGAAATATCACCTCACACCCACTAGGGTGGCTACTGTCAAAAAAAAAAAAAAAGAGGTTGAAAAGGTATGGAAATTTGGAACACCTGTGCCTGTTGGTGGGCCTGCAAAATGATGCAACTGCTATAGAAAACAGTACGGAGGTTTCTCAGAAAATTAAAAAATAGAACTACCATATGATCCAGCAATCCACTTCTGAGTATATATCCAAAAGAACTGAAAGAAGGGTCTCAAGATATTTACATATCCATGTCCACAGCAGCACTATTCACAACAGCCAAGAGGTGGAAGCAACCCAAATGTCCATCCATAAATGAGTTTGTAAATGAAATGTGGTATGTACACACAATGGAATATTATTCAGCCTTACAAAGAAAGGAAATCCTGTCACATGTTACAACGTGGCTGAACCTTGAGGACATTATGCTAAGTGAAATAAGCCAGTTGCCAAAAGGCAAATACTGTATGATTCCACTTACATGAGGTAACTAAAGTAGTCAAATTGATAGAAACAGAAAGTAGAATGCTGGTTAACAAAAGCTGTGGAGAGAAGGAAAATAGAGGTTGTTGTTTAATGAATACAGAGTTTCAAATGTGCAAGATGAAAATATTCTGAAAATCTGTTTCACAAAAATGTGAATATATTAACACTACTACTGTACACTTAAAAATGGTTAAGATGGTAAATTTTATGTGTTTTTTAAAACCAGAATTTAAAAAAAACAACATAGCTTTCCAAAGCTAGAGTTTCTAATAATCAGCCACTCTCAAATACTTTAGCAGAAAATTTCAAATTTATACAAAAGTAAATAGTACTCATCATTCAGCCTCAACAATTGTCAAGTTATGACCAATCCTATTTCATCCATACCCCCACTCCCAGATTATTTAAAGCAAACTGAACACATATATCACTTTATCCACAAATACTTTAGTACCATTTAGTATTCAAATATTTTGTTTTGATTTCACTGAAGCTCACAGCTTTGATTCAGAAGCAACAAATTAGAATTTTGAATCTAAAACTGTCTCCTTTATCCTTTATTTAGCCCTGCTGATTCCAGTGGAACACTAACTCCCTAAATTCATGTGATGGTTCAAAATTTATTCACTTCCAGGATAAAGTGGCCTGTATATTAGGATATAGATACAGATTTTGATAAGTAACAGGAAACAAATGTTGTTAAATAAACAATAAACAATTCTGATAAAAGTCACATCATATCAAATATCACCATAAAGAGTTATTAAGCAAATTTTTTTCATATCCCAAGAGATGATCTTTGTTATTATTTTATTGATCCAGAAATGATGGATTATATACAAAAACTAGGTCCCACATAAGAAGTAACTTTTGACTTATCAATTGTTTGCATTAAGGCAAATATAGAACTTGGGCTGAATCTAGCTATGGTTCTTCAATCATTCACTGATTCATTTGGAGAGGAAGTAGGACATGGTAGTAAAGAATATAGTCTCCAACAGTGTGCAAGGGTTCCCTCTCCTCCACATGCTCACCAGCACTTGTTATCTCTTGTCTTGTTAATAATAATGTATTATATTCTTGAAAATTGCTAACAGAGTAGATTTTAAGTGGTCTCACCACAAAACAAATGATAAGTATGTAAGGTAATGCATCTTAATTAGCTCGATTTCACCATTCCACAAAGTATACATATTTTAAAACGTGTACAATAAATATATATAATTTGTATTTGTCAATTAAAATAATTAAAAATAGAGATTCTAAAAATTAAAAAAAAAAAAAAAAGAATGCACTCTCCAGAGACAAACTGCCTGGGTTTGATACCTTGTTCTGTTACTATCTGTGGGACCTTGCGCAAGTCACTTAATCTCTTTTTCTCAGTTTTGTCATCTATAAAATGGGGACAATAATAGTACCTATCTCATAAGGTTGTTGTAATAGATAAAATGAGTGAATACATATGAAGCACAGACAGCAATAACTGGCACATAGCAAGATATATAACATGTGACTGGTACATACTCAGTAAGTATTATATTAGCTAATTTTATTGCAGTTTGCCGTGCATTCATTTACTCACCAACTATTTACTTTTCAGTGTTAAATGTTGGGAAAGCTAAGAGGAACACATATAAAAAGATACTATATAACAAAATTCTGAAACCAAGAGAGTAATAAATGTCTGTATAAGACAACAACAGGAGTATAGAGAATGGAAATTTCTAAAACTGCGTCGGGGTGACAGGAAATATCTCAAATAGAGGGCGATACTACTGAAGGAGGAGGAAAAATTTGTCAGTCTTGAGGATAGAGAGGATGCACATTTGTTACAAAAGAAAGATTTGAAAAAGCATCTGAAAGAATCTAGCTTCCAAGAGTTAGTGAAATCAGCAGGGGCTAGGCATGAGGGTCTTGCATACAATAATAAGAAGTTTATATGTGCATAGGTGACCATCTACACAGCTACATATTTCACCTATCTTACTTTACACATTCCCATCCACCTGAGCAAAAAAATATAAGTACAAAAAGGAAATCCTTTTGGTGACATATATTAGAAAACCTCCAATTTTCCCATTGGATTTAAAGCACTTCTACTGGCTACACAGAGTGACAACGCTGCTTCTATTCAAAAGAATCTTTTTAAAATCTATCTCAGAATCTATTTTCTGAATCTATTCAAAAGAAAGTTACAAAAAGGTTGCTTTCCTATAGATTTTGTGAATATGACATTTTTTCTGTTCAGTCATCTTGTATTCGTAAATTAGTTACCATTATCTATATTTTAATTTAAAAATAGAAGATGGCAAGTTTTATACTCACACACATGTAGCTGATTATTTTTCCTCCTAAAAGTCATTACAGGTCTATATATTAATCAACCTAAAGTTATTCAGATTAACTGTAGAGCTATAATAATCAAAGGTTACCAAAAAAAAAAAAACAGTTCATGCACTCTTTTAAAAGAGGTAAAACAATGCCTCAAATGTATTAAATAAATACGAGTATCTATTATATGGCCAATACTATGCTAATACACAAGCAATAAATTAAGGAATAATATAGATACTATCCTTACCCTCACATTAATGAGGAAAAATGATAAATAATTACAGATGTAAATAATTGAGGCAATTACAATGATCATAATCTGAAATGTGGGGGGGAGGAAGATGACCAGATAGAGAATAACTGAGTAAAAGAGAAGGACAGGGACCAGGATAGCAATTATGACAATTTTATATAAGGTAGCCCTTTTGGAAGACCTTTTGATCTGAAATATAAAAGACAAGAATAAGCCAAACAAGTGAATAGGAGATTGGAGAAAAAAAATGTTTCAATCACTGGGACAAGGACAAAAACTTGAAAGAGGAAAAAGATTGAGTAAAATTGAGGAAAACAAAGAAGCATAATGAACAAGAGTAGGGCCTATATTACAATGAGGATATTACTCAAATATAGTAATGGAGAGCCATTGGAAGGTGGTAACCAAAGGCACAATATAATCTTTGCATTTTAAAAATTACTCTGGCTGCTATGATAAGAAAGGATGTCCAAGGGTAAAAAGAGAAGCAGAGAAACCACTTTCACATTTCTGAAACAACCTAAATTCTTTCAAAATTTTCAGAACCCTTTGGGGCCTCATAACAAGCTTGGCAAATAGATAAGCATTGTTCCAATTTCACACGCAAAAAAACCGAGGTATACGGTGACTTAAACCAAAGTCCCAAATCTAGTCATCGGTAGCACCAGAATTAGAACCATGTTATCTGCTTCAAATCTGCTTCTTTAGAGGCTTCCAAAGAAGAAAGATCATCAACTTTAGGGATGATCACTTTAAGTCTAACTTTTATTTAGAATTTTAATTAAAATAATAAAGACATAATAAACTTTAATCACTATTCTAAAAAGTGAACTATTATATAGCTGGTGATTTACTTGTTAGTACTTTAAAAGTATTAATTAATAACAATAAATCATAAAACTGAGGCCATAAGCATTATAGAAGAACATAAGGTATGCTTTGCCTTAGCACTTGATTACATAAAGTCTTTTACAAAGTACTTGCAGCTGTACATACAAGTTGTGAAATTACATAATGTTTAAAAATGATCCATCATGATTAGCCCAAACATGACAAGTAAAATTCCCTTAACAATTTATTAAATTTGATTTACATGTGCTTAAAATTATGTATATATTTTGACTTGTAAAACACACACACTAATGCTAAATAGCCGAGTATATAACAACTTCTCGTAAGTCCTATTTGTTTACTGGCATTCAGGATTCCTTCCTTATTCAGGATCTCCATTGTATCCACCTATATGATTACTGATAACAATGGACAGAACAGTCTCCAAAGATACAATATTAAATGCAATAGCTTTTTAAAAACCTAGGTATATCAAATGTATTTATAATCAGAGCTACTGATCAGACTAAATGATGCAGAATTTTAAGTTAAGTAAAATTTTAAAATTCTGAAACACTTTTTACAATAGTATCTATATTATTTGGCCTGAGGCTTTATAATGTTCCTATTTTCCCAAATACTTATTTTTCAACATGCTGTAAAGAACATATTCTATAATAAATATGACTTTTTTCATTCAAACCAGAATGTTACTTCATGTTTTTAAAAATGGGAAAGTATTACATTATGTTAATTAATTATATTATTAATGCCTACTCCTTGTCAATAGAAAGAAAGCATTAAAAATATAAACTATTTTCGCCTCTCAGTCCATAGATAATGGCAGGAACAGAATATTCTTGGTGAAATGAGTGTGAAAAATGTCATTGTCTAACTTAAAAGAAGCAAAAGCAAAATATAAATATAGCACTTGTACAGATTTTCACAGTAATTTTTAGGTTATCAAGGAAACATCTAGAGTGTTGATCTGGTTATACTCAATTCAAACAAACTACTTGTCACATTAACTACCTCCAGGAAGTTACTCCAAACACAAAATAAACTGTTTATGCCCCTACTCAGATAGATAACATGACAGATTGTTATTAGTTGAAGACAGATGAAATATATTAATTTGATTGTGAGCATGTGTTTAATTTTACCCTGCCATGTACACTCTCTAATGCTTTCTATAATATGATGACATAGTAAATCAGGCCGTATTAGAAGAATTGCTAATGCAAGAAATTAAAAAATTACCAGAACTTGACTTTGACTTTGTAGATTCTTAAACTAACTTTCTTACAAATATAACTGCCTGAAAATCACTGGGTTCTACAAACAGATAAAGACAAAAAGAAAAAATGTGTCACCAAAGAAACTACTTTAGCTTTTAATAGAAATTTAAAGACCTCAATGCAGTTTAACATTTTTATGTATACTAGCTTTTATATTTCTTTGTGAAATGTCTCTTCCTTTCTATTCCCATTTTCTACTGAGTTTCAAATGTTTATATAATCAATTTGTGTAAACACTTTCTATAATAAGGACACTTGTCATATTTGTTCCAAACATTCCCCTCAGGTTAAGATTCTCCTTTTAAATGTTTCATGGAGCTTTTGAAACACAGAAATTAAAATTTTATGAAGTCAAATACTCTGAAATAATAAGCTCATTACTGTTTAAGCTATGCTTATTTGGTTCTATTGTTACATGCAGCTAAAAACAAAAACAAATGAACAAAAAAAGCACATAATAGCCACTCACAAAGTATTTATTGAGTGACGAAAAATATTTTTAGACTCTTAATAAATACTAATTGTCAATTGTGTCTAAAATAATATTTATTCCTTCATTTTACAGGACTAGTATACACGACTGAAAGTGAATGAGCTGGAGCGTCGCAGTATAATAATGCGTCTCACAAATGTACTGAGATACGCAAGCCAGGAAGGAACACACATAAATGATCACACTTATATGAGATTTTAAAATGACAAAATTAAATATTATTTGATGACACATACACAGATGACAAAACTAAAAAGACAAGCAATGACAAGATCTAGACAAAGGATAATAGTTACATTTGAGGGTAGAAAGGAGATGGATAAAGGCGCCTGGCAGGCCTCTGAGAAGCTGGCAATGCTGTATTTCCTTACATGGAAATAGTTATTCTTGAAACTATACACATATTTTACATACTCTTCTGTATGTATATCTCATTATATTAAAAAGCCCTACTAAAATTATAATAACAATATGACATTCTTCTCTTCAAATCTAATTTTTCATATAATGATAAGTAAACGTCACTGTTGCAAAAACACTCATGGTTTTCATTTTTCCCAAGGACCTCTATTAATCCTTTAATCATCAAATTGTACTCTTTTGACCTACCTATATATGTCATAAACCTTGTGGATTTTCTCTTCAATTATTATCTGCCAGATCCTCATTTGTTAATTTATTTGCTTCTAGCAATTCTCCAACACTTTAATAGATTTTGCATATTGCTGCAAGATTTGCCTAATCAATTTACATTGTATTTATACTGTACAGTCACATACGTATCCACAAACCAACTTATAAGGATTTTGAAGAGGATAACAATGAATACTCTTAACTCTGTGTAGAGTCACCAAAACAATATCAGTATCAAGAGAACAGAGAAAGGAGTACGTAAGAATTCATATTATTTCCTCAAGTTCACTAATTAGAATACCTAAATCTCTTCTACTAATGGATAATGCATAACTACTTCTCCTCTCACCTCAGAGTAAAATGAAATAATGGGTCTAAATGAGGGCATAGCACTATCTAGTAAGTAAATCTTTCTATATTTGTGGCTGTTTACAACTTTTGTTGCTTTGTATAACATTTGTGATAAGTCAATCACGAAGATTAGCAGTTGCTCACATACCAAAAGCCTAAAGGAACTGGAAAATTAATAACTTGCCTTTACTTATTTTAATTCATGTTTTAGGCATTTCCCATAGGAATTCTTATTAGACAATTTCATAGTGGCACAGTACTATATGAGTTTATTTGCAAAGTTCTATATAATATGTAGATATAATAAGACCTAAATTCTCTTACACCATTCATATATAGACTTATATGGGAAAAAAAAAAGTGTGTTGTTTTGCCTAGACACTAGTATACCCTGGCATCTTGCAAAGAACAGAAGCCATAGTAAGAACTGCCTTGATTGGGCAATTATATTATGATTCTTTAATTCTTTTTTTTTAGATATTTTCTCCTATTTTCCAATTACCAACAATAACCATATATTAGATCCATTGGGAGAGGAGGAGTGATAGAACATAACATAAAATAACACCAAAAAGTAAAGAGTAAACAGAAAACTGCCCCTAAACCAAAAGAATTCAGAGTAATAACACTTGTATAGCACCACACATAGGAACTTTATACATACTAAATCATTTACTCCTCACAACCACCATCATTTCACAAATGAGAAAATTGAGGTGTAGAAAGGATAAATGACTTCTGTAAGGTCACACGTCTAATAAGCGGTGGAGCCACAACTCAATCCCCAGGCAGTCTAGTTCCAGAATCTGCACTCTTAAATACCACACTGCTTTTTCATCATATGTGTAGTCTTCTGGGTCTGGTGTTTTTCACACAATATTGTTTCATTCATGTCATCCCAATGAAGTATAGTTCATTCATTGCCATTGCCATATAACACACCTTTGTATGAATCTAATGCAATCTATACATCTTTTCTCCAATTGATGAACACTTAAGTTGTTTCCAACTGTTAGGTACTCACAACAATGAAGCCATGAATATTCTTAGTACGTGTCACCTAACAACATGTATAGCTGGCTCTCAAAGATATATAGCAGAGTAGAACTGCTGAATCATAGCCTATGAATGTTCAACTTTACAAAACACCAGATTGTTTTCAAAGTAGTTGTGCCAATTTATAATCCATCTAGCAGTGAATATGAGTTCTTGCAGATTCACATTAGTATCACTTGTTATTCTTAGGCTTCCAGATTTGTGCCAATGTAGTAAATTTAAGTATCTCATTGTGGTCTTATTTTGCATTTCCTTGATTCGTGATGAGACTGCACTTATTTTCACAGGTCTTTGGGCCATGTGTGTTTCTTCTTCTGTGAAATTCCTATCTATGCTTTATGTCCTTTTTTTAATGAGTTGCCTTTCTCTGGTAGATTTGTAAAAGTATACCAATCTTTTGTCAGTGATTTGTGTTACACATACCTTCTCCCAGTTTGTGGATTACCTTTGTGAATTTTTTACTGTGGCATTTCATAGAATCAAATGTGTTTATCTTCTGTAGTTGTTACATTCAATATTTAAATTTAGCAATTCCATCTTGTTTAAGAAATCCTTCCACACCCCAACATAGGAAAGATATTCTTTTTTTTTTCTTCTAAAAAGTTGTGCCATTAACATTGCAGCCTTTAATCTATTTGGAACTGAATTTTGTGTATGATATAATACCCATTTTATTTTTCTCCATAAAAATAAACTACTTACTAAACATTGTACTCTTTCTTCTTTCTTAAAGATCTTTGATGCCACCTCCACTATAATATCCAACGTGAGGATTTGTTTCCAGTGTCTCAATTCTGTTTCCTTGGATGAATTTGTCTTTATAACAATCCCTGGCTAAAAACTGTTGATAACTGGTATGGCAAATGCTCCTTACTTGTATTAATATTTCAGGAGAATACTGACTATTCTTCATCTTCTATTCTTTCACATACATTTTAGATTCAATTTGCTTAAATACCACACACACAAATACCATTTAGGCTTTTGACTGAAATTATGCTGAATGGATAAATCAATTTGAGGAAAACTGACATCTTTATATTGAGTCTTTGTATCCTTGAATACAGTATTTGCTGTCTTTCATTTAGGTCTTTTTTTATGTTTTATGCCTTATATTAAAATTATATGATATTTCTATGTAGCTAATCATATCATCTGAGAATCTAGTAGTTTTATTTCTTCCTTTTCAATCTGTATGTCTTATATATCTTTTTCTTGCTGTTCTGTAATACCTAGGACCTTAAGAATAGTTTTGAAATACAAGTGGTAAAAGTGGATTTCCTTGCCTTGTACCTCATCTTAGGTGAAAAGCTGATTTACTTTTTCACCATTAAGTATGACATTAACCATAGGTTTTTTCATAAATGCCATTTATCAAGCTGAAGAAGTTTTTTCTCATTCCTGGTTTGCTAAGAGTTTTTTTTTTTTTTTAATCATGGATGTTGAATTTTATCAAATGCTTTTTATGCATATGGCTTTTTTTATTTAGCCTACTGATATGGTAAATTACATTAAATGATTTCAAATATTATACAAGCCCTGCATTTCCAGGATAAACCCACTTGGTCATGATATAGTATCCTTTTTGAATATTGCTGAATTTACTAATATCTTATAAAGGATTTTTTGAATCCAGGTTCATAAGGGATATTGGTCTGTAGTTTTCTTATAGTGTCTTTATCTGATTTTAATGTCAGATTAATTATCACAATACTATCATAAAATGAGTTGGGAAGTGTTCCATCATCTTTGGTTTTCTGGGAGAGTTTGCGTACGATTAGTATTATCACATACATGTTTGGTGGAATTTACCAGTAAAACCATCCGTTTTCTGGGAGGGTTTGCATACAGTAAGTATTATTTATTCCATACATGTTTGGCAGAATTCACCAGTAAACCCTATAATTTTCTTTATGGGAACATTTTAAATTATGAATTCAAATTTTTGCATAAATATAGCAGTATTCAGATAACCTATCTCTTCTTGAATTTTTTGTCAGTTTGTGTCTTTAAAATAATTTGTTCATTTAATCTAAATTGTCAATCAACGAAAGTAAAATTTTTCATAATATTCCCTTACACTCTTTTTACCGCCTGAAGGATTTGTAGTGATTTCCCCATTTTCATTCCTGATACTGTAATTTGTATCTTTTCTCTTTTTTTCTTGGTCAGTCTGGCTAGAGGTTTATCAATTTTATTGATCTTTTTAAAGGACAAGCTTTCGGTTTCATTGATTTCTTTATTGTTTTTATTTGTATTCTTACCTTCACTTTTTCCTTTCTTCTGCTTGCTTTGGGTTTAATTTGCCTTTCATTTTTCTTAAGTGGAAACTTAGATCACTGATTTTGAGAAGTTTTTTCTTTTCAAATATAAGCATTTAATAAGGCTAAACATAATTCCTCTAATCAATGCATTAGCTGCATGCCATAAATTTTGACATTTGGTGTAGTGTTTTCATTTTTGTTCAATTCAAAATATTTCAAAGTTTTTTGTGATTTCCTCTTTGAACCATAGGCTATTTAGAAGTGAGTTGTTCTATATTTTTTTTATTGATTTCTAGTTTAATTCCATTATTGTCAGAGAACATATTAAATTCCTTTAAATTTGTTAATGTTCTTTTTATAGGCTGGAATATGGTCTATCATGACAAATATTCCATGTACACTTGAAAGCAACATGTATTCTCCTGTTGTCAGATGGCATGTTCTATAAATGTCAGTTAGGTCCAGGTGGTTGATGATGTTCACACCTTCTATATCCCTACTGATTATTTGTCTATAAGTTCTACCCATTATTGAAAGGAGTGCTGAAATTTCAGCTGCAATGATGGATTTGTCTAGTTCTCCTTTCTGTTTTATCAGTTTTTACTTTATGTATTTTGAAGTTCTGTTGGGAGGTTTATGTACATTTAGAATTATTATGCCTTTTTTGTGAGTTGATCTCTTGATCGTTTTGTAATGTCCTTCTTTATCTCTACTATATTCCTTGTTTCTGGTGTTAATATAGCTACTCCAACTTTCTTTTGATTAGTATTTACAAAATATATCTTTTCCCATCTTTTTACTGTTACCTATTGTATCTTTTAACCTATCCTATCTTCATATATACAGTAGGTTTTTTATAGACAGCATATAGTAGTTGGGTCTTGCTTTTCTATCCAATATAGGGATCTATACTGTCTCTATATTTTAACTGGTATATTTATGCCAGACATCAGAAAATTTTTTCTGTAAAGAGCCAGATAGAAAATTATTTTAGGCTCTGTGGGTCATACGTTCTTTGAAGCAATTACTTGACTCTGCTAAAAGCAGCCATAGAAAAGATGTAAACAGACAAATGTGGCTCTGTTCCAATAAAACTATTTATGGACATTAAATTTTGATTTTCAAATTATTTTCAGGTGTCATTAATTATTATACTGCTTTTGTTTTTTTTTCCAACCATTTAAAAATGTAAAAACCATCCTCTGATAGTGGGCTATACAAAAACAGGTCGTGGGCCACAGTTTGCTGACTTTTGCTCTAACTGCTCAAATCACCCCTCTGCTTAAAAACCTTCATTGGCTTTCTATAACACTTATGATGAAATCCAAACTATTTAAATAATTTTTTATCTGTTTCTCAAATCTTTCTGCCTTGCATCTTTTGTTCCAACTGTGTGGCAGAATGTTGTAAATTCCCCTTATATTCCAGACTACCTCCTAACTTCTGCAGCTCTATTCATTCTTTTACTTCTTCCTGGACTGTCCTTTCTCACCCTTCTCTTTATGGCACATTTCTGCATATCCCTTAAGATTCTGTTTAAGTATTCCTTCTGCTGTAAAACCTTCCCTGACCACTTCTTGCCCCTATATACTAAGTATACCACTCTAAGACAACACTATCATACCGTCTCTCCTACCACTGTTCTTGATACATAAAAGGCACTCATGAATGAATAAATGAGTGAATACTTTAAAATATAAAAGGAAACTGAATGTGTGCAAATGCTTATAATACATAAGAACAAAATCAAGTTCAAACATATATTATGTATTTATAATAATCAAAATGCATTTTAACCAAACTAATTTTAGAAAAACTTTTAAATTCCCAAACTGAAATCATTTCCTCAATTATAAGATGTCACCTAGTTTGTTACTCAGAAGACGGTGCTAACCCAATATGTTAATAAGCAGAGAAATAAATAAATAATAAGACAACTGTTCAAAAAAAAAAAGGCTTCCTCCAAAAAAAGTAATTGATCTACTTAAGGAAAAGGCACAAGTAAAGATAATTTCCTAACAGTAAACCTCTTTTGAAAGACGAAAAATCCATTCCTCAACCTAAGACTAAATATGAAATTTAATCAATTTTCACCAATTCTTACCAAAACATAGAATAAGGATCAGTAAACTTTAGTACTGAAAAATGAAAAGATCCTCAAAAAAGAGGGAGCTTAATTTCAATCCTAGAAAACATTCTTGGTTTGAAACATCTCCATTGCAAAGAATTCAGTTCATAATCTCAATACATTAGCATATCAAATTATAACTTTATGGATATAAATGGCAGTGGTGGGGAAGAAGTTGGATTAAGGAAGGAAACAAAATTATACCAGCCAATTTTGATGTCCAGTTTTAAACCAAAGAATACTTTTTTACAAAAACTAAAATGGACAAATGCAGTTGTTAAATTTTAACAATCCTAATCTGCTTTTTGTCTGTTTTCAGACACCCACCATTTTGTTTTGGTTTTGTTAAAAATGAACTGGCCACTTCGTACTTTTTGGTTAATCCCAAATTGCAGAAAATTCTAAAATAGAATTTAATAATCACTCCTGAAGATTTTTTAAAATTCCACATTCACGTATTAATTTTCAAAAGATTCAGCATTTTTGTGTAGTATCTCTGTCTCCTAATGAGAATTTTAATCCATAATTGAGAAGTAAATGGCTTATGCTGGAAGATTAACTGAAAATTTTCTGATTTGGGAGGATATAAATACATATAGTCAAAATCTCAATCTAAGAACATCTGATTTAAAACTAGCAATCTTTCATTCACTGGCGTGTGTTACGAAATGATACACTGTAACTCTGAAATATATTCAAATATAGCACATGGTGCTTCTTATTTAAAATTAAACCCCAGAAGCATATCTCATGGACACAATATGTTCTATGAAGCTGAAACAATAAACATATGAGTTTACATTTAAGAGAAACAAAAGAAAGCTGTCAGCCTGTAAGAAATACAAAGTAAATTAAAGAGACTACAGAAAATCCACTTGAAAACCACAATTCTTTGGATAGCTAACTGTTCTTACGTTAATGAATCAACTTGTTCTAACTGAGACTGTCATAAAATAAACTCCTTTTACTGACTACTGCAAGAAAAAAAATTTTAATCAGAAAAGTTGACAAGCTTCTTTCCCATTATATGTCAAAAATACAATCATTATTTATGGGCCAGGCATGGTGGCTCACGCCTATAGTCCCAGTGCTTTGGGAGACCAAGGTGGGAGGATCACTTGAGGCCAGGAGTTTGAGGCTGTAGTGAGCTAAGATCATACCACTACAATCCAGCCTGGGCAAGAGAGTGAGACCCTTTCTCTAAAAAAAAAAAAAAAAAAGGGAAAGAAAGGAAAGAAAGGAAGGAAGGAAGAAAGAAAATCAGTATTTATGGATAAAATTCAAAAATTTCTTAATGAGTTCTATAATCACGGGGGAGCAATAAAAGGGGAACTACTGAACTCTGATTCCCATTTTTCCGAATATTCACTATTTGAAGAATAGAGGAAGACTACACTGTGAGAATTTAGAACAAATAAGCAACGTAACTTCAGGTTAGAGCACTAACAAGAATTTTCCATTCCTCAGCAGCCAATTCTCTTACTTTCTCAGTTTACTGAGATCTATTATTCATTTGACTCTTGACTCATTTTCTCCTTTATAATACATTATAAAAGTCACTTTTTAAATTCAGAAATAATCATAAGCAGAAAAATGAGAAAACTGTAGGAAATCCAATCAAAGGAAACTTTAGGTAGCTCTTTAAAACAAAGCTTTTAAGAAATCTGCACAACAATGTAAAATATGTGGGTTAAAAAACTTGAATGAAAAAAATATGCATGAAAAAGATTGAAAAGGTACACATATGTATTAACAAGTAGTTGGCTTTGTGGGATAGAACTATGAGTGATTATATTTTCTTCATAGGTTTCTGCATTTTCCAAATTTTATAAATTGAATATGTACTGGTCATTTTCTACTTTAAAATCCATATCTATCTATCTATCTATCTATATATATATCTAAAGTGTGTATGTGTATATATATCAAAAGTATATATAATATATATGTATCAGAATAATTCAAGAATAATTCCCACTGCATCAATGCCTTAGAATGCATTACACAAGTGATATATTTTAAATAATTTGCTATGCTAATATTTAAGAGACATAGACATATGGAAATAAAAGTGATTTTTAAACAAGCATATCAATGATATCTTACATGCTAAGAAGTTATGAAGTTACTCCACCAATATTTAACAGTATTTTTAATTAAATTTAATGATATTTTTGGACCCCCCTCCCGTTTGGAATTAATGCATTCAACAATTATTTATTACATTGGCTTTTAGACATAAGTGCCTCAGAAGAAAATAAAACATTATAATGAACTTTTATTTGGGTTCAAAAGTGATATTAATTACTTGTATGGCTACAAACAATTCCACCTATTTCCAACAAATCCAAGTCACTCTCAAAAAGCAAAAATAGATCTGTAAAAAAAGACATTGGTATTTTAACAGGAATTGCACTGAATCTGTAAAGCATTTTGGGTAATACAAACATTTTAACAATGTTGATTCTGCCGATCCATGAGCATGATATGTTTTTCCATTTGTTTGCATCCTCTACAATTTACTTCCTCAGTGTTTCATAGTTCTCCCTGTAGAGGTCTTTAACCTCCTTGGTTAAATATATTCCTAGATATTTTATTTTCTTTATTGCTATTGTGAAAGGTATTAAGTCTTTGATTTGATTCTCAGTTTGACTGTTGTTGGTGTACAGGAATGCTACTGATACATGTACATTGATTTTGTAACCTGAGACTTTGCTGAATTTATTTATGAATTCCAGGAGTCTGTTGGCAGAATCTTTGGGGTTTTCTAGATACGAGATCATATTATAAGCAAAGAGCAATAATTTGACTTCTTCTTTCCCTATTTGGATACCCTTGATTTCCTTCTCTTGCCTGACTGTTCTGATTAGGACTTCCAGCACTATGTTGAACAAAAGTGGTGACAGTGGTCAAACTTGTCTGGTTCCAGTTCTAAGTGGGAATGCTTTCAATTTTTCCCCATTCAGTATGATATTGGCTGTGGGACGAGAAAAAACCCCAACTAGCCTAAGCTACCTTAAGCAAAAAGAACAAATCAGGAGGCATCACTTTACCAGACTTCAAGATAAACTACAAGGCTATAGTAACCAAAACAGCATGGTACTGGCACAAGAACAGAGACGTAGAATGGATCACAACAGAGAACCCAGATGTAAAACCATCCTCATATTGCCATCTTATCTTTGACAAAGCAGACAAAAACATACTGGGGAAAAGAATCCCTATTCAATAAATGCATGATGGGAAAATTGGACAGCCACATGTACAAGACTGAAACAGGATCCACACCTCTCACCACTCACAAAAAATAATTCACAATGGATAACAAAGACTTAAACCTAAGGCATGAAACCATAAAAATTCTAGAAGAAGAGGTTGGAAAAACTCTTATAGATATCAGCCTAGGCAAATAATTTATGAAAAAGACCCCAAAGGCAATCACAGCAACAACAAAAATAAATAAATGGACTTGATTGAATCAAAAAGCTTCTGCACAGCCAAGGAAGCAATCAATAGAGCAAATGGACAACCTACAGAATGGGAGAAAATATTTACATGCTATACATCCGATAAAGGCCTAATAACAAGAATCTACAAAGAATTCAAGCAAATCAGCAAAAAAACATCAAACGACCACATTAAAATGTGAGCAAAAGACATGAACAGAAACTTTTTGCCAGAAGATAGACTAATGGCCAATAAACATATGAAAAAATGCTCAATGTCTCTAATCATGAGGGAAATGCAAATCAAAATCACAATGAGATATCACCTAACTCCAGTGAGAATGGCTTTTATCAAAAAGTCCCAAAACAACATATGCTGGCATGGATGCAGGGAGAAAGGAACACTTATACTGTTGGTGGGACTGCAAACTAGTATAACCTCTATGGAAAGTAATATGGAGATACCTCAAAGAACTAAAAGTAGACCTACCATTTAATCCAGCAATCCCACTACTGGGTATTTACCCAAAGGAAAAAAAGACATTTTATGCAAAAGGCACTTGAACTCAAATGTTTATAGCAGCACAATTCACAATAGCAAAGATGTGGAAACGACCCAAGTGCCCATCAATACATGAGCAGATTAATAAAATGTGGTACATGTATATCATAGAGTATTACTCAGCCACATTTTAAAAAACGGTAAACTAATATCTTTCGTAACAACCTAGATGGAACTAGAGACCATCATTTTAAGTGAAGTATCACAAGAATGGAGAAACAAACACCACATGTACTCACTATTAAATTGGAACTAATAGATCAACACTCATGTGCACATATGGTAGTAAAATTCAATGGAAATCAAGCAGGTGGAAGGGGGGGAGAGGGGATGGATAAATTCACACCTAACAGATATAATGCACACTATCTGGGTGATGGATACACTTATAACTTTGACTCAAACTGTACAAAAGCAATTCATGTAACCAAAACGTGTACCTCTGTAATATTTGGAAATGGAAAAAAAAAGCAAAAGCAATGCCTATTTAAAGTAAGTTATAATTTACGTTTTTTAAAAACATCTGTTACATAAGAAAAAAAAGCAAAAATATACTACCTCTGATAGTAAATAAATAATCATGGTGTAGAAAGGGAAAATGGCAGTCTGATAGAGTCCTCCCACCTCACCGATCTCAGGGAAGGAGGTGAAAAACGCCATTGGCTGCCTGCACGTGGATCGCTCACTCTGAAAACAGCATTGTGAATTTACAGAGAAACATCGTGGGACAATCAAAGAAAACAGGTGACTGGGAGATTCATTCACGATGATCAGAGCGCTCAGGGAGTACAATAGAGCCCAGAGCACGGGAAGGATGCGCTCGCCAGGCTAGCACAGTGCGACCTGACCTACAAGTGGTTACACACCTTCCCCACAGACTTCCCATCCACTCAGTCAGGGACAAGCCCAGAATTGTGGCAAAGCTGTTACTCAAGACAGCAGGCTCTGTGGAGAGGAAGCAATTGTGAGAGCCATACGGAACACTCAGATGCACTACACAGGGACTGCTCAGAGCCGGGTAGGGACTGGGCTGTGATGTAGCTTCCCGGGACAGTACACGGGAATCTGCAGATGGGCACCTTGCCTCCGGAAGTCAGCAGGACCTGGGCACAGGACTTGAATGGAGAGCGGGACACGCCCTTAGGGGCGGCCAGCAATTGCCTCCGTGGGACTCAGGCCAGATGAGAAGAGCTGCAATCACGGGCGCGATCTGAGCCCTGCTGCCCGCCAGGCTGGCAGTTGGCAGCCATCCTTAAGGTCTCCTGCCTGGAGCTGTTAGCTAGGTCTCTAGCTTCACCCCCCCCCCGGCACAGGGGGTCTTCAGCCTGGGCGCAACAGGCTTCACCCTTGGTGGACAGGGATAGCTGCATCCATGGATTCCAGGTAGGATGAAATCCCAGAACTGTAGTGGCAGAACCTTTGTGTATTGGAAACAGTTTGCAGCCCATCCATCTGGTCCTGCTACCCCGACTCTGGCCTCCTACGAGTCCACTACACGCTGGTCCTAGTACCCGCTCTACAGGTCCCAGCCCTCCTGTACCCCAGAGATCAGTCATTTTGAAGGCTGCTGGTTATAGTGACTGATTTTGTATAAGTACCGGTTTTCATGGCAACCGAATGTCTCAAGAGCCACAGGCTGAACCACAGAAGCTCCCCCTAACCCTACCCACTTAATTAGGGAATTTTGCTCGATCCAAGAGTGCCTGCAGTGGCCACTATTCCCCCCTGTGGGAACATCCCCCTGGCGGAGACTTCTGGGGATAGAGACGCCCAACCACCTCACTTTGGGGTGTAGTAGTGGAAAAGGGGTGCACAATTGGAGATCCCCCTATCAGCCAGTGACACATGGAGACGCACATCAGAGGGCCAGACACACACAGCTAGATAAGAAACCTCTAAGCTGTGTAGAATTTTCCCAATTCAGCTCGCGCACTGCAGCCAAAAGCAATTGTGTTTCTACCTGCACCTCAGGAGGAACAGGGTCAAAGTAACCCCTGGGAACTACAAGGCCCCTCTCAATGCTTGGGGCTTTTGTATACCCCAACTGGGGGACCAGAGTCTGCCACGGGCACAACAGAATACCTTGCTATTAGGGAGCTGTGGATTCATACCCCCAAGTACAATCCACTAGCTTGGAGCTCAATCTCACTCCACTCCACCAGGAAGAGGTGAAGACAACAGATCAGAGGTAACCCAAGAAGTCCACCAAACTGGCTAAAATACACCTAAGGCAATACAGAGCAGTAATCCTCTCCCTGGCTCTGCCAAGGAACGAACCTTGGGGGCTTGGAGATGGGGCCATAAACTAGCCCTAACACCCCCAGCTCTCAACCAAGAGGCCAGATGAGAAAAAATCAGGGAAAGAACTCAAGAAACATTAAAAATCAGAGGGAAAAGTCACCCCCAAAAGAAATTATTAGTTCCTCAGCAATGGATAGCAACTCAAATGAAATGGGGAGAATGACAGAAGAGGAACTTTGTTTATGGATTATAAGAAAGCTCAATGAAATTCAAGAGAAAATTGAATCTCAACACAAAGAAACCACAAGGAAAATGCAAGAAAATGAATGAAAAATTTTCTAAAGAAACAGAAGTATTACGGAAAAATCAAATAGAAATTCTAGAAATGAAAGAGGCATTCAAGGATCTACAAAACACAGTGGAAAGCCTTAAGAATAGGCTGGATCACGCAGAGGAAAGAATCTCACAGCTGGAAGATAACACCTATGTGCTAAATAAATCAGTCGAAGAGAAAGAACACAAAAACAAGAGGCATGAACAAAACATATAAGAAATGTGGGATTATATAAAGAGGCCAAACATAAGGATCATAGGCATCCCTGAGGGAGAGGAAGAAAATACACCCGTGGGCTGGAAAATCTATTTGAAGGAATAATAGAGGAAAATTTCCATGGCCTAGCCAGAAATCTAGATATCCAAGTACAAGAAACACACAGGACTCCTGGGAGATTCAACATGAAAAGGCACTCACCATGCCACATAATTATTAGACTGAACAATGTAAACACAAAAGAGGGACTCCTCACAGAAGTGAGGCGAAAAGAGCAGGTAACCTACAAAGAGAAACCTATCAGATTAACTGCAGATTTCCTCATTCAAATCTTACAAGCCAGAAGGGACTAGGGACCCATCCTCAGTCTTCTAAAACAAAATAATGGCCAACCCAGAATTCTTTATCCCACCAAACTAAGACTCTTTTATGAAGGTGAAATAAAGACTTTTCCACACAAGCAATCACTGATAGAATTTGCAAAGTCCAGACCGGCCCTGCAAGAAGTGCTTAGATCTGCATTGTACACTAACCAGCACAACAGACACCCACCAGTGTAAAACTACCCAAAAGCTAAAACTCCAGAACCCAGATTTCACAATGACTCAAGAGGTAAAACAGAACAAGAGACTACCCAACAGAATAAACAGAAATCTACCCCAAATATCAGTTCTCTCAATAAATGTGAATGGCTTGAATTGCCCATTGAAGAGACACAGGCTGGCTGAATGGATTAAAAAACACAAGCCAAGTATCTGCTGTCTCCAGGAAACACATCTTACACACAAGGATGCATTCAGACTCAAGGTAAAAGGACGGAATACAATTTTACAGGCAAATGGAAACCAAAAGAAATCTGGAGTAGCCATCCTTATTTCAGATGATATAAACTTTAAAGCAACAAAAGTAAAGAAAGACAAAGATGGTCACTACATAGTGGTGAAGGGAAAAATCTTTCAAGAAGATTTAACAATACTAAATATTTACACACCCAACACAGGAGCGCCCAGATACATAAAGCAAATGCTGCTTGATCTAGACAACACAATAAATAGCAATGCCATAATAGCTGGGGACTTCAACACCCCACTGACGGAACTGGAACGATCCTCCAAACAGAAAATAAGCAAAGAAACAATGGACCTAAACAAGACTCTAGAACATTTGGGCCTGACAGACATCTATAGAACACTCCCCCTGAATAACACTGAATATACGTTCTTCTCATCAGCTCATTAGACTTTCTCTAAAATTGATAACATCCTAGGCCACAAAACAGAACTCAACAAATTTTAAAAAACAGAAATCATACCATGTATCTTTTCAGACCCCAGCGGAATAAATTAGAAATCAATTCCAAGAGAAACTCACATATTCATCCAAAAACATGGAAATTAAACAATCTTTTGCTGAATGACTATTGGTTCAAGGAGGAAATTCAGATGGAAATCAAAAGATTCTTTGTAATAAATGATAATGGGGACACAAGTTATCAAAATCTGTGGGATACAACAAAAGCAGTCCTCGGAGGAAACTTATTGCCTTAAATGCTCACATCCAAAAGACAGAAAAATCACAAATCAGTAAACTAATGAATCATTTTAAGGAAATGGAAAAGGAAGAGCAAAGCAATCCTAAAACCAGCAGAAGAAAAGAAATAACCAAGATCAGAGCAGAATTAAATGAAATTGAGAACAAAAGAACAACACAGAAAATTAATAAAATGAAAAGCTGGTTCTTTGAAAAGATAAACAAAATAGGCCATTTGCCAGGTTGGCCAGAAGCAGAAAGGAAAGGACTCTAATAAGCTCAATTAGAAATGAAAAAGCAGAGGTCATAACTGATATCATGGAAATACAAAACATCATCTTTGAATACTACAAAAATCTCTATGCTGAATAACATGAAAATGTGGAGGAAATGGACAAATTCTTAGAAACACACTACCTCCCTAGGCTCAACCAGGAAGAAACAGAATTCCTAAACAGACCAATATCAAGCACCGAAATTGAAGCAGTAATAAAAAATCTTCCAACAAAAAAAAGTCCTGAACCAGATGGGTTCACAACTGAATTCTACCAAGCCTACAAAGAAGAACTGGTGCGCACACTGCAGAAATTATTTGAAAACATCCAGAAGGATAGAACCCTCCCAAACACATTCTATGAAGCCAATATCACCTTGATACCAAAGCCAGGAAAGGACACAACAAGAAAAGAAAACTACAGACCAATATCCCTTATGAATATAGATGCAAAAATTCTCAGTAAAGTCCTAGCAAACTGAATTCAAATGTACATCAAAAAAAAAATTCATCATGATCAGGTGGGCCTCATCCCTGAGATGCAAGGATGGTTCAACATATGCAAATCTATAAATGTAATTCACCACATAAATAAAAGAAAGAAAAAAGATTATATGATCCTTTCAATAGATGCAGAAAAGGCTTTTGACAAAATCAAGCACCCGTTTATGATAAGAACTCTTAACAATATAGGCATAGATGGCTGATACCTCAAAATTATTAAAGCCATATATGATAAACCCACAGCCAGTATTATACTGAATGGAGAAAAATTGAAAGGATTCCCCGTTAAAACTGGAACCAGACAAGGTTGCCCACTATCTCTACTTCTATTCAACACAGTGCTGGAAGTCCTGGCCAGAGCAATCAGACCAGAGAGAGGAATCAGTGGTGTCCAAATGGGGGCAGAAGAGGTCAAACTTTTACTCTTCGCGGACAATATGATATTATATCTAGAAAACCCCAAAGATTCAACCAAGAGATTACTGGAATTGATAAATGAATTCAGCAAAGTATCAGGACACAAAATCAATGCACATAAATCAATAGCCTTCATATATGCCAATAACAGTCAAGCCGAGAAACAAATTAAAGACGCAACACCTTTCACAATAGCACCAGAGAAAATTAAATATTTAGGAACATATCTAACTAAGGAGTTGAAAGACCTATATAGAGAGAATTACGAAACACTGAGAAAAGAAACTGCAGAGGATGTAAACAGATAGAAAAGCCTACCATGCTCTTGGATAGGTAGAATCAACATTGTTAAAATGTCTTTGCACCTAAAGTGATTTACAGAATCAATGCAGTCCCTATCAAAATACCAACATCATTTTTTGCTGATCTAGAAAAAATAATTCTATGCTTCGTGTAGAACCAGAGAAGACCCTGTCTAGACAAAGCAATCTTAAGCAAAAAGTACAAATTGGGAGGCATCAATCTACCAGACTTCAAACTATACTACAAGGCTATAGTAATCAAAACAGCATGGTACTGGCACAAGAACAGAGACATAGACCAATGGAACAGGACTGAGAACCCAAATATAAAACTGTCCTCAAACTGTCATCTTATCTTTGACAAATTCTTCAAAAACATACGCTGGGGAAAAGATTCCCTATTCAATAAATGGTACTGGGAAAACTGGATGGCCACATGTAGAAGACTGAAACTAGATCCACGCCTCTCACCTCTCACAAAAATCAACTCATGATGGATAACAGATTTAACCCTAAGATGTGAAACCATAAGAATTCTAGAAGAAAACATTGGAAACTCTTATGGACATTGGCCTACGCAAAGAATTTATGAAGAAGACACCCAAAGCAATCACAGCAGCAACAAAAATAAATACATGGGACCTGATCAAATTAAAAAGCTTCTGCACAGCCAAGGAAACTATCACTAGAGTGAACAGACAACCTACAGAATGGGAGAAAATATTTGTATGCTACACATCTGATAAAGGGCTGATTACCAGAAACTATACAAAACTTAGGAAAATCAACAAGAAAAAATCAAACAACCCCATTAAAAAATGGGCAAAGGACATGAACAGAAACTTTTCAAAGGAAGACAGAATAATAGCCAGCAAACATATAAAAAATTGCTCAACTTCTCTAATCATCAGGGAAATGCAAATCAAAACCACAATGAGATATCACTTAACTCCAGTGAGATTGGCTCATATCAAAAAGTCCCAAAACAACAAATGTTGGTGTGGATGCGGACAGATAGGAACACTCATACACTTCTGGTGGGACTGCAAATTAGTACAACCTCTATGGAAAGTAATATGGAGATACCTCAAAGAACTAAAAGTAGAACTACCATTTGATCCAGCAATCCCACTACTGGGTATTTACCCAAAGGAAGAAAAGACATTCTGTAATAAAGACATCTGCATGCGAATGTTTATAGCAGCACAATTCACAATTGCAAAGATGTGGAAACAACCCAGGTGCCCATCAATACATGAGTGGATTAATAAAATGTGGTATATGTATACCTTGGAGTATTATTCAGCAATAAAAAACAACAGTGAATTAACACATCTGGTATTATCCTGGACGGAGCTAGAGCCTATTCTTCAAAGCGAAGTATCACAAGAATGGAAAAACAAGCACTACTGGTACTCACCATCAAATTGGTACTAACTGATCAATACTTATGTCACAAACAGCAGTAATATTCATCACGGAGCAGGCAGGTGGGAGGGTGGTGGAGGGGATGGGAAAACTCTCACTGAATGTGTTCGGGGCACACAGTTTGGGGGATGTCCACAATTGTAGCTCTGACATGGGCAGTGCATGGGCAATATATGTAACCAAAGTGTTGTATCCCCATAATATTCTGAAATAAAAGGGAAAAAAAATAATCATGGTGAAAACAAAAAGATACTGAAATCAATTCCAATGAAGAATCACATGTCACTGAAACAGGTATTCAAACTTAAAAGTTGCCAAAAAAGATAAGTTTTAGATACTACTTTATAATTGATCACATCACATTACATTATATATCTACAGCATAATGTGAAAATACCTCTGAATGTTAGTTGTCAAACACCACTCACTATGCCTTTATCGTAGTGCTGATCTAAAATGACACTTCTGTCTCACTCTACCCCAAGTAAACGTAAAAACTTCTTTGGGTTTCCTTTTACACTCTCCAGCTCACTGTTTTGTTAAACGAGTCTTTATGGTGAAAAGACTACAATGGTTTTTAAAAGATTGTTACATCTGTTTAAATGTTTTAAAAACTAATATTCAAGTACAATTATAATTTTTAATCTAAACTATGATTTAAGGTTCAAAATACTATTGATAAGCTAGATGAAATACTGAAAATGAGAATACACAGCAGCACTAAAAAAAAAAAATGGAAAAGGTACCAAGAATAGAAGAGAAACATAGAAAAATTTCCGGAAGATAAAATGACCTGGTAGAAATAACTCTCTAAATAGGAGATCTAATATAAAAGTATATTATGAACCCTAGAAATTTCTAGGTAGGTATATTACCTACTTAGAAATAGGTAAAGTGTATCAATTAGGGTTTGATTAAAGAAGCAGAAGCACTATTAGTGATAAAAAAGAAGGATTTATTATAGGTTAGACCTTCCATAATTGCGAGAGCTGGCAGAGCAGGTGTAGGCTATTGCCTCTGCATCTACTCTTGAGCCTGATGTCACCACAGCTCAGCTAGATCAGCAATCAGGAAAAGAAATGGGTAAAGGATGAGAACAAGGACAAATTGGAACCTTCAAGGATAAGATGGAACTTTTAAAGGCAAGTGAAATCCATAAGAACAAACTAGAACCTGTGAGTACAACAGGAACTAGCAATGACAAACTGGAACTCACTCCTGTCCTTCAACAACTCCAACCCTGATGCCAATGATAACCTATGGGAGAAATTTGCATCACTCACTAGGGAGTTGCACAGGCAGGGCAAGTATTCAGAGAAGCTAAAGGGAGAGATTTGGCAGGAGCTGGAAGAACTGCTGGTCCACATGCTTTCTCACACCTACAAGGTGAGCTAACAAATCAGTTACAAGGTGTGAGAGCTGCTACCATACCTGGTACTTAGCACTGACCCTCAGAGAGTCAGAAAGTACGCCTGACACTTTACTTCCTCCCTACAAATCTCGTGCAAAATGTCTCTTCTGGCCAATACTAACCAGAACAATACAGATAAGAAAATTCTGGGGATGTTTTTCCAGTTAAGCCAAGTTAACCTAGAACAGTGTCATCAAAGAGAGAAACAATTCAGTGCCCCCATGTAACCTCAAGCTATTAAAAAAGTATGAAGAAAGAAAGGAAAAACACTAGACACAGTGGTAAAATCCGTTAATCAGTCCAAGGTAATTCCTCCCTACCTTCTACAATGGATGGGGAGGGTCTCTGTTTGCCAACCTATTGCCTGCCTACACACCCATATTAGTTGCTTGATTGCCAATATGCCACTGATACTTTATAGTCAGGGTGAAATATGCTGCAAACTTACCTGGAAGAAGTCATGCGCATGGAGTTGCAAAAGGTGAGAAAACCAGAACCAAGACTAGTATAAAGCCAGGAATCTATAAGAAATGATCTGTCCATTAAAAATGGGCCTAAAAACATTCTACACATCAGCCAATGAAAACGTCAAGGAAGCTTACCATCACGTAAAGTCTCAGGTCAAAGAAAGAAAATTTTTTTAAACACCCACAAGAAATCAGAACACAAAGCCTTTCCCCTCTTCTTATTCTCAGTTAGTGAATGTATTAGTAGTTTCCTAGGGCTGCTGCAACAAAGTATTACAAACTGGTTGGTTTAAAACAATAGAAATTTATTTTTTCATCGTTCCAGAGACCAGAAGTCACAAATCAAGGTGTTGAGAGGGCCATGTTCTCTCTGAAGGCTCTAGAGAAGAATCCTCCCTTGCCTCTTCCTCGCTACTTGTGGTTACCCACAAACCTTGGCATTCCTTGGCCTGTAGCTTCATCACTCCAACCTCTGCCTCCATCTTCACACGACTTTCTTCCTATGTGTCTGTGTCTTGGTCAAAATTTCTCTTTTCTTATAAGTTATTGGATTTGGGGCCCACCCAAATCAAGTATTACCTCATCTTAACTGATTATATCTGCAAAGACCCTATTTCCAAATAAGGTCACATCCACAGGTACTGGAGGTTAGTACTTCAACATATCTTTTTGGAATACATAAATCAACCCACAACAAAGGCTATGCTTCCTATTTCACTGAGAAACTAGACAGTCAAGAGACCTTCTACATGTCACCAGCAAACATAGTGAAGACAACTACCTATACTCCTGTTACTATGGATCAGTAAGTAATCTATGCTCCTACCTAAAGCCAAACCCTCTATTTGTACACTAGATCCCATCCCTTCTCTATCACTTAACGTCACTCCTGCATCTGTAAACTCTCTCTCCTACCTACATCATCAATTCTTCTCTACTATTTCATTTCTATCAGCATGAAAACATATTTCTCCCTTCTTAAAAATGAAAGTAAAACAATATTAAAACTCCTGACCCAGCTCCCTCCCTTCTATTTCTCTGCTTTTTTGAAAGCAAAATCCTCAGAAGTGTTATCTGTACTTATTGCTTCCAATCTGGCTTTTGTTCTCACCACTTCGCCAAAATTGCTCTTATAAAGATAAGCAATGAGTTTTTGCTAAATCTAATAGCAAATTATTGATCCTCTTTTTATTTATATATCAGCAGCATTTAACATATTGATTTATCCCTCCTAAAAACATTCTCTTCACTGGGCTTCCAGAATATCACACTCTTGGTATCAAGACCAAACAAAAATATTCTTTGATACGTTCAAGAAGTACAATGAAATGTAGTACCTTTAAAACATTCTTTGATGTTACAATATGAATTTTATCAAGAAGATCAGCAAGCAGGCAATTGATTCTGAAATGAAATAAGTTCCCTTAAATTAATACTAAAATTAAGGACTGAATCTCATGTAAAACTATTTCAACAAATGTTGTTTTCCTGAAATCCTTCACAGGAATTTAATACAGATCTTTCTGCTTCGAAATTCCAACATTAGCAGATTCAATCTGTAGCATCATGAAAAGGACTCAAGATCCCTGCATCAATGCTGTGTGTGTGTGCATGTACACACGTATGTACACATGCAATTGAGAAGGAGGAATTCTTAGAGAAAGCCAAATTTGGTCCATATGCATTTTTTCAAGATCTTGATGATTATGGCATTATAGGAGGATTATTGAAAACTTTGAACCTCCAGCAAAGTTCTTGGCTTTTATAAGTCCTGGCAGTCTTGTTTTAATTTAACACATGTATACAAACTTCTGTGGCAACAAAAATCTGACAGTACAGCAACCACACTTTGGATCAGCATCAATTCTAAACAATACACAAGTGATTATCCTGATAGGATTAGTGCTTTGAGGTAGTACTTCCTCCTTCCATTCCCGTTCAACACCTGCTTGTATTAAAGTGAAATACAAAAAAAAAAAAAGAAAGAAAGGAATTAAAGCTTAGGTTAAAGGCAAGATGGGATTTAAAATGCCACACTGATAAAGTTTTATGACTATCATATTACTATCAAATTCATTATCTCTGGAGATTTAAATGAGATAATGTTCTAAAATTAAGAGAGCAAAAATTTGCCTAATTGCTTAGCTTCAACTTTGAGATCATCTCTTTGACATTGTCATCTTTTTGACAAAATTCCCACGAGAGTTTCATAAAGATTCAATGCAAAGGCCTTAATGGGGAAGGTAGGGCAAAGCAGAATTCATCCTTTCCTTAGTCTCGGGTTACCCCCTAGTCTCATCCAATCTGATAGTATTCATGTACTGAAGAGGATGCAATCTTGCAAAAGAATCTTTGAGGAGGGGACCATGAAGGGAGACCTTGAAACAATGAGAACCATAAGAAAAAAGTCTAGATGCTTTCATAAGACCCCAAACAATGTTATATTCATGTCTATGATTTTGACTTTTGTTCCACAATATTTACATGGTACTGATCCTTTACCTTGATCCCAATTTAATATCCTGCCTTCCCCTCCCTGTCCATAAACTGGCCACTGTCGATTTTTAATCCTACAAATCCAACCTTCCTTATAATTTTATGGCTATACCTTGAAAACTTTGTCCTTAAGGGTAGAGACCATGTCTTATTCTTGTTAAATTCCCAGTATTTTACATGATTCCTGGATAGGCCCTCAACACATGTTTGCTAAATAAACATACTACCCTACTATACTGATGAAATTATATTCACATTATTCAACAGGGTTAATAAAAACATTTGGTTGGCCCTTAAAATATTTTACTGTTAGTTTTAATCTTGGTAACCTTTACTTTCAACATAATGAGTAATGAGAATATTTTCACCCTATGGCTAGTCTAACTTGATTCAGAGGCTGCAACATGTAGTTTTAAAGTTTGGGTTTTCAAGGCCAGCCATTCCCTTAAAAAAATGTTTCGGTTTGTGTGGGTTTTTAATCATCACTAACATCCTACTTTTCGTCCTAATGTTGCATGAAATGGGGATGTGTATGATGTAAGAAAATGGCTCAGTTTCACAATCCAAATGATCGGAATTCCTCATAGACCTGATATTCTAAAATGAACTGATCTATTATTGAGGCTTTCTAATCATTTCTAATTTTTACGTTTCTTCATTGAAAACAGCTACCCCAAAATGTAGGTAAGTATAATTTATATTTGAGATGCAAATTTGAAGATATAGAACATTTTGAAAATACAAAATATTCAAAGACTTAAAACCTTCTTAAAATACTATTGCTTCCAGCTTTGATAGAATAACTAGGATAAAATTTTCCTCTTGCTGTAAACAACTAGAAAATTGGACAAAATATATAAAGTAATGGTTTTCAAAAACTCAACATCAGGCAGGACAAGCATGTGAACCCTGAGATATAAGAAACAAACAAAATGAGCTTCATAATCACTCTGACTTAGTACCTAGAGGTGCCTACCATACTAAAGAGAAGGAGAACTCAAGGAGAATACGATGAGATTGCTAACTAGAGGAAGATGAGACTGCGGCTCAAATCAGTGGGAGCACCTGGGATTTTGTGAAGCCAATCACCAGAAAGGAAAGCTCTACAAAGAGAAAAAGGTCCTGAAATCTTTGTTAAGAGTTTCCTTCAGTCTTCTCTTGACTACTAAGCAGCACATGTATAGGGCAAAACTCCATGAGACTGGGCAAAGAAGTACTAGGGAGCTGCACCCAGAAAAATGCCCAAAATGCAAACAGACCTGGGAGACACTCAACCAGGAAAGAGGAAAGAAATCACTCAATAGTGAGGGCATTCAACGGAGAACAGAGAACAGTAAAACCTTTGGAATGGGGCTAATCTAGCCCTAGGGTACAGGCACTCTAACAAAGCTCGAAGAAAGACTTGCGATATCAAGTTACAAATAATTTAAATGCCTGCCAAAGTACAAAAGAGAAGAAAATCCAGCACTCAAGAACGTAAAATGTCCAAGACTCAATAAAGGAGTATTACACACGTGAAGAAAATAAAAATGAGCAACAAACCAGGATAAAAATCAGTCAGACAAACAGATCTAGAAATGACAAAAATCATGTAATTAACAAGCACTTTTTAAATGAAAAATTCACTAGAAGAGCTCAAAAGCAGATTCAAGCAGAGAGATGAAATAATCAGTGGATTTGAAGATAGATCAATTGAGATTATCCAGTCTGAGGAACAGAAATTTTTAAAATATGAAGAAAATAACAAAGCCTTAGAGAACTGTAGGACACCACCAGGTATTCCTCCACAGGAGAAGAAAGAAAAAGGCACAAAAACTACTTAAGAAAACAAGGCCAAAAACTTCCCAAATTTGATGGAAAACATTAATCTACATCCAGGAAGCTCAACAAGCTCCAAGTAAGATATAACTCAAAGTGACCTAAACATAGACACATCATAATCAAACCAAAATAAAGGAAAAAATAAAACAAATGATTATATCAATAGATACATAAAAAGAATTTGACAAAAAATCTAACACTTTAATCTTATATATTGAAAATTTTTAAGAATCCACCAAAAAAAACTATTACAACTAATAAACTAGTTCAGCAAGGTTGTAGAATACAAGATCCATATACAAAATTCAATTTTGTTTCTATACACTATCAATAAACAATCCAAAAATGAAATGAAGAAAACACTTTCATTTACAATATTACAACAGCATTGTTGTAAGGATTGTTGTAAAAAGAATAAATCACTAAACTCACTACACTCCACTGGGAAGAGGTGAAGACAACAGGTCAGAGGTAACCCAAGAGGTTCATCAAACTTGCTAAAACGCACCTAAGGTAATACAGGACCAGTGCTCCTTTCCCTGGCATTGTCAGGGAATGATCTTTGTGGACTTGGAGACAGGGCCACAAACCAACCCTAGCACCCCCAGCTCCCAGCCAAGAAAACTGGATAGCCACATGTAGAAGACCAAAACTAGACCGAAACTAGCTCCATACCTCTGACCTCTCCCAAAAATCTACTCACGATGGGTAACAGACTTAAACCTAAGACATGAAACCATAAGAATTCTAGAAGAAAATGTTGGAAAAACTCTTACAGACATCAGCCTAGGCAAAGAATTTATGAAGAAGACCCCCAAAGCAATCACAGCAGCAACAAAAATTAATAAATGGGACCTGATCAAATTTAAAAGCTGTGTACAGCGAAGGAAACCACCATTAAAGCGAACAGACGACCTACAGAATGGGAGAAAATGTTCACACGCTACACATCTGATAAAGGGCTAAAAATTAGAATCTATACAGAATGTAGGAAAATCAACAAGAAAAAAATCAAACAAGCCCATTAAAAAGTGGGCCAAGGACATGAACAGAAACTTTTCAAAAGAAGACAGAATAATGGCCAACAAACATATAAAAAATTGCTCAACTTCTCTAATCATCAGGGAAATGCAAATCAAAACCACAATGAGATATCCCTTAACTCCAGGGAGATTGGCCTTTTTATCAAAAAGTCCCAAAACAACAAATGTTGGCAGGGATGCGGACAGATAGGAACACTCATACACTGCTGGTGGGACTGCAAATTAGTACAACCTCTATGGAAAGTAATATGGAGATACCTCAAAGGACTAAAAGTAGAACTACCATTTGATCCAGGAATCTCACTACTAGGTATTTACCCAAAGGAAAAAACAACATTCTATAATAAAGACATCTGCACACGAATGTTTACAGCAACACAATTCACTATTGCAAGGATGTGGAAACAATCCAAGTGCCCATCAATACATGAGTGGATTAATAAAACGTGGTATATGTATATCATGAAGTATTACTCAGCCATAAAATACAGCAGTGAACTAATACCCCTGGCTAGAGCCCATTCTTCAAAGCGAAGTATCACAAGAGTGGAAAAACAAGCACCACTTGTACTCACCATCAAATTGGTACTAAGTGATCAATATTTACGTACATACATGGAAATACATTCATCGGGTGTCGAGCAGGTAGGAGGCGGGTGGAAGGGATAGGTAAATTTGCACCTAATGGTTGTGGGGCACACTGTCTGGGGTATGGGCACACTTGTAGCTCTGACTTGGGTGGTGCAAGGCAATATATGTAACTGAAGTGTTTGTACCCCCCATAATATGCTGAAATTTAAAAATACATAAATAAATAATTAAAAATTAAAAAATTTTTTAAAAGAATAAATCACTTAGGAATAAATTTAACAAAAGAAGTGTAAATTTATACTTTGAAGACTATAAAACATTGTGAAAGAACATTTTTTTTTTAAACTATATAAATGGAAAGACTTCCCATGTTAATGGACTGGAAGCCAATATTGTTAAGATGGCAATACTCTTCAAATGATCTAAAGATTCAACACAACACTAATCAAATTCCCAGATGACTTCTTCATAGAAAGAGACAAGCTCATCCTAAAATTCATATGGCAATGCAAGGGACACGGAACAGTCAAAACAACATTGAAAAGAAAAGTAGAAAGAATCACACTTCCTGATTTCAAACTTACTACAGCAATCTACTTAATTCAAAACTACTTAATCTAATTAATTTCAAACTTTAACTATGGTAATCTACAGTAAATTACAGTAATCAATACAGTATTATACTAAGGACAGACAGATAAATCAATGAAATAGAAGAGTCCTAAAATAAACCCATACATCAATAGTCAATTAATTTTTGACAAGGATTCAAAGACTATTCAATGGGAAAAGAAGAGTCATTTCAACAAATGATGCCAGGACAACAGGATAACCACATGCAAAAGAATGAATTTGGACTCCTACTCATACCACATAAAAAAAATTTACTCAAAATGGATCAAAGACCTAAACTTCAAGAGGTAAAACCATAAATCTCTTAGAAGAAAACACAAGTATAAATCATCATGACCTGGGATTAGGCAAGTGTTTTGTTTTCTAGGTTTTTTTATTTTTTATTTTTTTAGAGAAGGTATCTCCCTCTGTTGCCCAGGCTGGAGTACGGTGGTGTGATCATAGCTCACTGCAGCCTTGAATTCCTGGGCTCAAGTGATCCTCCTGCCTCAGCCTTCTGAGTCACTGGGATTACAGGTACGAGCCACTGAGCCAGGCAATGGTGTCGTAAATATTAACATAATATCTAAAGCATAAGCAACCAAAGAAAAAAATAAATCAGATTACATCAAAATTAAAAATTTCATGCATCAGAGGACATTACCAAGAAAATGAAAAAGGCTGTGGAGACAAAAAATATTTATAAATCATACATATGATAAGAGTATAATATCCTATAAAGAATACTTAATACTCAACAATAAAAAGACAAATAACCCAATTTAAAAATGGGTGAAGGATTTGAACATACATTTCTCCAAAGAAGATGTACGAACAGCCAGTAAGTGCAAGAAAAAAGAGCTGTGCAAGGTGCTTCACACCTGTTAATACCAGTTACTTGGGAGTCTGAGGCAGGAGGATCGCTCGAGGCCAGGAGTTTGAGACCAGCCTGGGCAACATAGTGAAACCTCATCTTAAGAAAAAAAAAAAAGAAAGAAATTTTTAAAAAAAGAAAGAAAAAATAATTTTTTAAATAAAAGAACACAAAAAGATCATCATTAATCATTAGGGAAATGCAAATCAAAACCACGATGAGATACCACTTCACACCCACTAGGATGGTTATAATCAACAAAAGAGTGAAATAACAAGGGCTAGTAAGGCTGGGGGTAAACTGCAGCGCTCACACACTGCATGGAAATGTGAAACACTGCAGCCACTATGGAAAACAGTTTGGCAGTTCCTCAAGAAGTTGCAGTCGGGTAGTTCCTTAAAAAGTCAGAGAGTTACATGACCCAGCAATTCCACTTCTAGGTATCTTTCCAAGAGAAATGTTCAAAACAGTATTTATAATAGCCAAAAAGTAGAAACAATTCAAATGTCTATCAACTGATGAGTAGATAAATGAGGAAAAATGGATTATTATTTGGCCATAAAAAGGAATGAAGTACTGATATATGCTATAACATGGATGAACTTTGAAAATATTATTATAAATAAAAGAAGCCAGACACAAAAGGCCACATATTTCATGATTCCATTTACATGAAATGTCCAGAATAAGTAAGCCCATAAAAACAAAAAGTAGATGAGGGGCTGGGGAGATGAGGAGAAAGGGAGGGAAGGGTAGGTGACTGCTAATAACCACAAGGTTTCTTTTTGGGGTGATAAAAATGATTTGGAATTGGATAGTGGTGATAGTTGCACAACCTACTGAATATACTAAAAACTGTACCCTGCAAAATGTTGAATTTTATGGTATGTCAATTAGTCTCAACAAAAAAAGATCCCATAACTATAACATCTTAAAATTTTTAAAGTATAATACGGTTAACAGTCTCATGGGATGACAGAAAATGTTTTGATTCATATTTTACCAATCTGGATTAACACATGGACAACAAAACTTTAGATCATGCATACAAAATTCCTAAGACCTCTCTTAATCTTCACATTTTTTTCAATACAATACATGATGAATAATGCCCTCAAACATAATTGTATATTATATATACAATTCCCAAAGCACTAGCTGTACCTCCATCCTTTTTTCTCTCTCTCTCTAGAAAGCATATCAGAATACAAATAAGGTAACATTGATATATTTACATCTACTTTATTATTATTACATTATTTGTAATACAGAGCACAATTAATCATAACATATCAAGTGTGTCATGACTGCCCTGTTGTACCTGATAATTTTCTCTGCGACAATCCACTTGGGGAAAAAGAGCTACCAACATCAAAATATTTGATTATATAGAGACTGACAAACTGTAACAATACTAATTTAAGTAGAGCTTCTTATTAAAAACAGTTACTTTTTATATGTGTCCAATAGATTCTTGGATAGTTAAATTTATACCTCACCATCTTCCAAAAATGATTTAAAGGTGATGTTCCATATGCTTCATATTTATTAAATCTGAGAAAAGTCATTAGAAAAGTATTAGTTCAAAAACAAGTAAAACAGCCAGGCTTTTAGAATTAAACCTACCATACTCAATGTAAAAAGGAATTCACTTGATGCTAAATATGCTTCTGAAAGTCACATAAAGTATTGTATTCCTGTAAATCAACCCACTTTCACCCTTCTTCTGGCTTCCATTATAATTTTAGAGATATGAGAACAGGGAAAAAAAAAAGAAGGAATCACCATTTACTTTTAGAAGCATTCTTCCTTAATTTGCATAGCACGTGCAATTGATTCTACTGATATCAAAAAAAGTTATTAATAATTTAACTAGTCTAATTCACATTTTATATGATAAATATTTAAAAGTTGTCTAAAATTTTAATTTCCATTTTCATGTTTTTAAAAGGGCTCTAATTTTTATTTCCTCATTAGTAAATAAAATAAAATCAGAAGATCAGAATTACTAAATTTCTACACGCTTCTAGTTTCAACATTCTATGATTCTTTGAGATTTACTTCTAACATATTAAATCACAAAGGCTCTGTTGTGGGCTGAATTGTGTCCCTTCAAAATTAATATGTTGACATCCTAAACCCCAGTACTTCAGAATGTGAATGTATTTGGAGATAGGGCCTTTAAAGAGGTAATTAAAGTAAAATGAGATCATATGAATTGGCCCTAATCCAACATGACTGGTGGCCATATAAGAAGAGGAGATAAGGACACAGACACGCACAGAGGAAAGACCATGTGCAGATAAACGGAGAAGACAGCCACGCACAAGCCAAGGATAAAGGCCTCAGAATGAAACCAACCCTCCTGACACACCTTGATCTTAAACTTCTAGTCTCCAGAACTCTGAGGAAACAAATTTCTGTTGTTTAAGCCACCAAGTTTGAGGTACTTTGTTATGGTAACCCTAGCAAAATAATACAGGCTCTAATATTGCTCAGTTATTTAGAGATCCTCTAACCTATTAGTTGCATGGAAAAAAAAGCCCAAGTACAGAAATGGAACTTATATTTTAGGAAACTCTAAAATGAATTCTTTGGAGATATAAATGTATAAAAGGGCTCTGGGTCTCCTTTCCAATAGGCTGAACTACTTTGAGTGCAGTGGAACTTTAGGAATAGTAAATTCCACATTCCTAAAACAAAAGTTAGCTTCCTACCAACTTTTTGTGTAACGGGGGTGTGTGTGTGTGTGTGTGTGTGTATGTTTGTTTTAATTGCAAAAGAGCCAACATTCAAATCTAGATGGAGAGAACATCCTTCAATTGATTCAAGACTTGCCTGTAAACAAGACGGAAAGAAGTGAATACGCTTTGGAGAAAAAGAGAGCTGGATTCAAATCTTAGCTCCGTTTCTTACTGGCTATTTAACAATAGGCAAGTTACTCTCTGAGACTCAGTTCCATGAGTCTTACAAAGAAAGATCACTCAGCCTGATGCCTAGCACGTAACAGATGCTTTATATAAGCGGAACATCATATCATTATCATATTTAAACAACTCAGTGTTGACCCAAAAGGAACAGCAAGCAATTTATCTAAACACTACTGAAAGAAAAATTACACCAGTGTGCTCAAGTACCATTGTCTAATTTTCACTATGATACAGTTTAAATAATAAAACCCAAATAAAATCAAAATTAATATAATAGCCTATATTAAAGCTATTAAAAATAGTAAATATCTGGCAGGGATTCTATTTAATGGATCAAATATTTAAGAAGGATTCAAGATTTCTGTCTAGCTCTCTCTAATTAAACCTTATTTTAAAATGTAACATTTCACCAAAAATTCAGTCCTTCCATTTTATGTATCTGAATCCTATTAATTTTGCAAAGACCCAGTCTGAGTTTCACATTCTTCCTAATCCTTAGCTGACAATTTTTCCCTCCCTATGATACAACAGTACTAAATTAGACATTGTCTTTCTTTTATAGGCTTAAAATCTTATTGTGGAAGCAAGATGAACATACAAAAAAAAGACTTTAAGTTTCCTGAAGGCAGCATTCATGACTTATGCACCTAGGAAGCAGCCAGCCTTGTATTCACAGAGAGAACTTAGTACTTTATACGCTGACTGTGTTAAATAGTTAGATAAAGTTTGCTAACGGGCTGGGCACGGTGGCTCAGGCCTATAATCCTAAAACTCTGGGAGGCTGAGGCGGGAAGATTACTTGAGCTCAGGAGTTCAAGCCCAGCCTGAGCTAGAGCGAGACCCCATTTCTACTAAAAATAGAAAAAATTAGCCAGGTGTGGTGGCGTGCCTGTAGTCCCAGCCACTCAGGAGGCTGAGGTAGGAGGATCCCCTGAGCCTAGGAGTTTCAGGTTGCAGTGAGTTATGATGACACCACTGCACTCTAGCCAGGGTGACAGAGTGAGACTCTGTCTCAAAAAAAAAAATAAAAAAAGTTTGCTACTGGCCTTTCTGCTTAATTTAAAAGTATTTCAAATTACAGAGAACTCAGACTATGCCTTTAATTTAATACATATACAGAATGAGACACAGAATTGAAAGCATACTAAAGAATCACTTCATTTAGCCTAATTAATCACCTAATAATTGTTTAAAAGTAATTATTACATAAGATACAGATCACAATATTTATTCTTATTTTTTCCATTGTTAGCAATATATCTCTGTTACTGTCCTACAGTAATCTCTAACATTCCCTGAATGGTGATGAGAATATATTTTCACAGTAGCAATTGGTGACATTTCTATAAATCAATGTGCTGCAGTGATACCTAAATAAAAGCTTATTTCACTATAATGATGCTTCCAGGCTTCCCTGAAGTCAGGTGGTTACTTGCAGTTAATGATCTGTGACGTACCACACAAGAAGTCCTAAAAAGACTTATTATCCGTTGCATGTGCAACAATATTTGCTTTATGGATGGCTAAATGAATGAAGACATTCAATGTAACTGTAAAAGTAAAATCAAAAGAAAACTTACAAGTAACATGTTTTCTTTAAGTAAAAGGGCTGTGACCATTTTCCATTAATACTTAACCTTTTGCTGGAGCAGTGCAACCACATATAATGTTCAAATCCATAAAGCCCAAGAGCTGTTCTGGGTTAATGCTAATTAACTGCCCCCAATCAAAAGAGCAGTAACTTTAAAAAAATTTGAGATCATAAGCTTCTATCGTTAACATCAAAGTCCATCACAAAGCTTAATCAACACTAAAATAGACAAATATGCTTTATATATAACTTGAGAGCACATCTTTTAATCAAATTTATATATACTAATACAAACACACCAGAAAAAGAATTACACTGTACAAAAACTCTGCTAATCTCAAATACTCTATCTTTCATAGCTGCCAGACTTTGTAGGCATCCACATGTTTACCATTTATAATTTTATTTCATTTACTAGACTCAGCTTTTGTCCACCATATGTCCACTGTGGCTTAACTATTCCCTTAGGTACAATTAAGGACTTTCCATTTGTTGTAAGAAGAGCTAAGTGTGAAGGACACAGCCAGAAATAACATTTATACCTCAACCAAAAACAGAAGCACATTCAAACTCAAATGATGGTTTATGCATCATCTTTTTTTTTATTAGACATACATCTACATAGCAAAATAAACTTAAGATAAAAATTCATGATAACAGTACAACAGCTTTCACCATTCAGATTAGGTATCAAAATTATATCATCTCCATCAATTGAATTTAAACAAACTTTCAGAAAAAAATACTTCTAAGCTATAAATTAAATGGTGGTTTAGCTTCTAAACATTAATTATAAACAAAATTTTAATCATTATTTATGCATTTCATATCATAGACATTTCACAAAATGTTTAAAGTCTTTGATTTTTAAATCCTTACGTTAGAAAAATATATATATTTAACAGGACCTCCTCCCATTACCGATAATTAGAAGACAGGAGTTGAAGCTAGAATGGGCAAGACAGTAACAGCTAACACATATAGCCCTATTATATATAACAAGCATGGTTTTAGGAGCTTTATACATATTTAATTCTTACAACCTCCTTATGAGGTAGGTGCTATTCTTAGTCCCACTGTATAGATGAGAAAACTTTAGATACAAAAAGGGTAAGTACCTTACCACAATCACACAGTTAATAAGTTGAACCCACATCAGAATCTAAGTGGTCTTAATTAGGAGTCTGTGCCCTTAACCATACTACTCATACTGTCTCCCTCTATTATAGATATTTAAGTGGGAGAATACACTACAAAATAAATAGCCTTAAAGAAAAATACAATTTCTCATCTTTTTAAACTTGAAATTATGAATGAAAATTAAGAGATTAATTAGGACTAAGAGTTTAGTTCTCAAAACAACTATGTTTGTAACATAAAATGCTTTTTACATGATCTTATGTGGTACTAGTCATAAACACTAACTTAGGCTCTTAATATTTCCCCCCAGCTTTATTAAGGTATAACTGACAAATAAAAATTGTATATATTTATCTTGTACAACATGATGTTTGGTATATGTATAGTTGTAAATCGTTAAATCAAGCTAATTAACACATCCATCACCTTACATACTTATGTTCTTATGGTAGGAACATTTAAGATCTACTTATTCTCTTAGCAATTTTCAAGCATGCATTGTTAACTATAGTTACCACACTGTACAACAGACCCCCAGAACTTATTCACCCTGTCCAAGTGAAACTTTGTACCCTTTGACCAACATCTCCGCACTCCCTCCTGCGAACCAGCCCCTGACAACCGCTATTCTACTCACTGCTTCTAAGAATTCAACTTTTTTAAGATTCCACATATAAGTAATATCATGTAGTATTTGCCTTTCTGTGCCTGGCTTATTTCATTTAGCATGATGTCCTCTAAGTTCATCCATGTTGTCACAAATGACAGGATTTCCTTCTTTTAAGGCTGAATAGTATTCTATTTTATATATATATATATAAATATATATATATACGTGCCACATTTTCTTTATCCATTCATCCATTGGCAGACACTGAGGCTGACTCCATATCTTGGCTACTGTAAATAATCCTGCAATGAACATGAGAGTAAAGATATCTCTTCAACATACTGATTTCATTTCCTTTAGATATATATCCAGAAGTGAAATTGCTGGATCATATTTTTTGAGGAACCTCCATACTGTTTTCCATAATGGCTGTACTAATTTACATTTCCAACAGTGTATAATGGTTCCTTTTCCTCCACATCCTCACCAACACTTATCTTTTGTCTTTTTGGTAACAGCCATTCTAAGAAGTGTTTGGTGATATTTTATTGTGGTTAAATACTATAAAGCATGGGTGTAACCCAAAGCTTAATCTTTGAACTCCTCCTCTTTTTAAACTCACTACTTTAGTAAAGTCCATTCAGTCTAATAGCTTTAAATATCATCAAGATGCTGTTGATGCCCCAACTTTTATCTCTAGACCACATCTTACCCCTGAATTCCAGACTCATATATATCCAACTGCCTACTAAGTATCTCCACACAGATCCTTAATAAGCACCTCAAACTTAGTATGTCCAAAGCCAAACTTTTGATCCTTACTCAAAACTTATTCCTTCTGCAATCTTCCTCATCTCAGTAAATGGAACTTTGGCCTTCCAGATGCTTCGGCCAAAGATCTTGGTATTCTCTTGCTGCTTTTCTCCTCTACTCCAAACTAATCTTTGAGAAAATCTATCAGCTCTACCTTCACAATACCTCCAGAAGCCAACCACTTCTCACTATTTCCACTGCTATCACCCTGGTCCATGCCACCATTATTTCTCACCCGGATTATACTGAAAGCCTCCTATCTGGTCTCCCTGCTTCCACTATTATTCACTATAGTACACTCTCAAAACAAGAGCTGTAGTGATCCTTTCCAAATACAAGTTTAACCACTTCACTCTGCTCAAAACCCTCAGGGCCTTTTTATCTCATTCAGAGTAAAAGCCAAAGCCCTTACAAGGGCCTACAAAGTCTTTCTTGATCTGTCCTCCTCCTACATCCTTCCCTCATCTTTCACTTCATCTCCTATACTATTCCTTTCACAGAAAACACCCTCTGTAGTTCGGGGGTAGGGGGGTGGGGGAGTGGGGGGGATTGGCCAAGGGACAACCAAAATACTACCTCAAGGCCTTGCACCTATTGTTCCTCTCTACTGGATAACTGTCTCCCAGGTATCTATGTGGTGCTCTCTCTCCCTTCCTTTACCTCTTTGGTCAAAGGTCACCTTCTCAGGCTTTCCCTGACTTGTATATTTAAAATCTTAATACCCACCCCAAAACTTTCTGTTTCTCCCTTTTCTGCTTTATGTATCTCTACAGTACTTATCACCATTTGACACATTACATATTTTACTTATTTCTTTAGTACCTGTCTTCCCCACTGGAATACAGCTAGATTAAGGCAGGGATTTTTGTTTGTTTACTTCTGTATCCCTAACATCTAGACTAGTATGTGCTCAATGAATATTTGTTGAATAAAGGAATGAAGGAATGAACGAGAAAAGAAATAAGAAAGTAAAGAAACAAAGAAAATACCTGCTGAGGTATAATTAAGCTAAAGATCTCAAGATGTGATTATCGTGGATTTAAATCCAATGACTGGCATTCTTATAACAGAAAGGAGAGGGAGATTTGACACATGCAGGGAGAAAGCCACGTGAAGACGGAGGCTGGCCGGAAGAGATTGAAGTTATGTCACCACAAACCATGGAAAGCAGTAGCCACCAGAATTTAGAAGAGCAAAGGAAGGATTCTCCTCTAGAATCTTCAGAGGCAGCGGGGCCCTGCTTATGTCTTAGTTTCATATTTCTGGTCTTGGTTTTGTACTTCTGAACCTTGAGATAATAAATTTCTGTTGTTTAATTTTTTTAAAAAAAGAAAATATCTGCTGAAATGCTTTATTTACACTAAAAAACTAGACTCATTTGAAATTTTAGAAAATAATGTCACATAAATGGAAAGTAATTAAATTCTAAATTCAAGAACAAATTTAAGTTAAAAAAAAAAAAACAGCTATTTTTAGAGCTCCCCAAAACACTCCAAAGTTGGTCATAGTTTTACAGTGTGCCTGGCAAATAGTAAGAATTCAGTAAGTACAGGTTTATTATTAAATAATAGCTATACTTTTATTATTATTATGTACCTATCCATATATTGTATATAAACAGGATTCTTAATAATTAAACAATTGAATGACACATATGCCAAAGAAATCATCTCTACAAAAATAAAAAGAAAGGGTTTAAACTACAAATGAAGTTAAAATTAAACTCTTTTACAAACTGTCTGGCAGTTAAGTATGTTCAATTAAGCAACCTTATAACTAAACATAGTTGGGGGTCATCAAATTTTAGGAGTGGAAGGTGCTTAGGTATTACTTTGTACAAACCCCTCATTTTATACATGGCGATTACCCTAAATGGTTAAGTGAATTGCCCATGCTCACATAGCTAGATAAAATGACAACATGAGAAATCTCAAGTTTGCTGATCCCCAGTCTAGTGTTCCTTTACATTATATTGACTTTGTATACCATGGAGTACTACTCAGCCATTAAAAAATGGTGATCTAGTATCTTTTGTAACAACTTAGATGGGACTAGAGCCCATTCTTCTAAGTGAAGTATCACAAGAATGGAGAAACAAACACCACATGTACTCATTTCTAAATTGGAATTCACTGATCAACACTTATGTGCACATATGGAAGCAAAACTCAACAGAAATCAAGTAGATGGGAGGGAGAAGGAGGGGATGGGTAAATTCACGCCTAACGGGTACAATGCACACTATCTGGGTGAAGGGCACACTTATAACTTTGACTCAAACTGTACAAAAACAAATTATGTAACCAAAACATGTGTACCCCTATAATATTCTAAAATTTAAAAAAATTATATTGACTTTGTTCCACAATCACTGCAAATATAAATTAAAATACATTATTAAAGGGGCTTAAGTTATATTAATGAAAATTTTCAAATTCCCTTTTGACAAAAAAATTCTGTTTTCATAACTCTGTGTTGTTCTTTTAATATTAATTTGGTATTTAATAACTGATTTCTTCTAAAATTTAAAATCAGAGATTCATCATAAAAGAAACAAAAATAAGATGGATTATGCTTTCTTAAAGCATTCTAGCATTCTAGCTTTTAATAAACCTTCTCTATTGTGACAAAGGGAAGATGGATAGAAATCATCTAAACAGACTGTTATGACCAAAATGCTTACACAACTCCCCCAAAACCAAAGAAAACAAAACCACAAAAACCATAGTACTTCTTAGGCTAAGTAAATTATAGTACTGTCAAAATGGTGTGGGGTAGGCTATCTAAAAAAGCAACTGTGAAATAACAAAATAACATCACTGCCACAACAGTCAGGTGAAAATTAGTTTTTTATTAATATTATGAAATAGCACTTATTTGATATTTTCTTCCCCAACAGTTGTCAGACCACCAGTCTGAAGGCAAGCTTATGCATTTGATTTGGAGATTCTAGTTAACCAATTAAACTTGAAATGCTATCAACATATCCTGAAAGTACAGTAGGAGTGTGAAGTATCATGTAAGAGAACAGCTTTAAGTATATATGTTAAAATACTTTCTCAATCAGTATATAGAAATGCTCTCAGTATTTTCCAGTAAGTAAATGATCATTCAAAAAATTTACACGTAGAAAGTTTTAGAAAGAGAGAGAGAGAAAGAAAGAAAAGAAAAAGAAGCAGAAATAGAAATATTGGGTCCATCTGCAAAAGACTTGGATCAGATACTTTAGGATTACTATTATCTGGAACAAAAAAGAAGTAAATGGGGGATGGGGCAGAATGTCTTAGTTTAAAATGTATAAACAGAATGAACTTTTCAAAAGAGTTTTTTGTTTGTCCTTTATAAATTACAAGCTCTCTTAAATAAATCGGTAACAATGACTTGTTCACTTTGGTATAATATGGTAGGTGATGAATTTTATAGAAGTTGATATAAATCCTTCAAAATAAGAATCAAATTAAATGTTACTTAATTAATAGTTTCACATGTCTTCTCTACAGATAAAATAAGAACTTCTGAAGACTCAAGAGTCACAGTATAGGCAAGTACTTTCATGTAAATTCCAATAAAGTTTTTCAAACTGGATGTATAACCATTTCTTCTATTTCTCTATTACTGAGAAAAAAAGAACAGTCTTTTAAAAGCCTGTGATAATTTTATTGAGAGCATCAGTAAAATTTTCAACTTGAAATTTACTTGTTTTACTAATACATTTCCATTGAGTTCAGGGAATACAATTTACGGGGTACATTAAAATGTAACCTTTAAACCTCCCAATGTAAAACATCACTTCCTGGGCAGAGATAGTACTCCAAGAACAATCAATCACTGTTAAGAAGAATATACACTCAACATTGTTAATTAGTGTTGATGCACTCTTCTCTATGCCCTCATCTGTCATGAAGATTGTTTAAAAATCTGAGTTATTAGTCTTTATTTGCGAAAGGATCTGGTTAATATCTTTAAGAGTAGAAATCACTCATCCATCCACTCTATACTGGAGCATGATAATTCCTACCTCCAATACAAGTTACTGATAACCACCACCCCTCCACTAACTAAGAAGCTATAAATCAAAAAGAGGGCAGCTTCTATGCAACCCCTGTTAATTCTGTTTACAATCTATCCAACTGAGAATGTTAGCTAGTCAGGAGAGAAACTGGCTGATGGATCAGATACTAGAAAAGCATAACAGATTAAAGATAGAAAATAACAAAATGACAAATTAAAATGCCATGTGGTTAGAAAATATGGATTGAATTTAAAATTAATCTTTAAAAAAAATAATATTCCTAAATTTTCATTTCAATTATGCCTTTGCCTGAAACACTGAAATTAAAACTGTACTTCAGTAGATTATGATTTTTCAAATTAAACACAAAAATAAAAAACCTTGTAAATAAAAAGTCAAATGTATCGGTTTCTAACATTATGTAAAAGCCACAAGTTAGGAAAAAGAAGCAAACTTCCTAAAACTTTTATATTTATTTAACCTAAAATCATGACATAAAATCTGTGACACTTTTTTTCATATACGATCTAGTATAATACAACTGTGATGTACTTTCTAAGAAACTCACCGACATTATTCACTAGGGTGGAATTCAGTAGGGCAGTTGGCACTGAAAGCAATCTAATAGATTCCCTATATCTACATATGTATTTTTCCTCGTTAAGAAAGTCATTTTCCCTGAATAACACATCTAGGGTCATAAACACTTCTAATTTCAACAGTCTTCATGAAAAGGCTTTTATTCAATCATTCAGTATTCATTCAGGCACTGTTTTAAGTGATGAGGTCCTTAGCTTTCACAGAGCTTAGATTTTGGTGGGGAAACAAAAGCATTTCAAGCAAAAGAAACTCTGAGTACAAACGAACTTGGAATGTTTTAGGAACAGGAAAAAAAAATAAATGTGCTTTACACTTATAGTCGGCAAGGAAGTGTGTAGAAGATGAGGTCTGAGAGGTAGGTAAGAGCCAGATTACCTAGACCCTGGTAAATTTGGATAAGGAGTTGGATTTCATTCAATGTATAATGAAAAACTATCAAAGGGTTTTAAGCAGAAGAGTCATATAACATGATTTGCCATTTGGGAACTGGATTGTAGGAGAGAAAAGCTAGGAGCAGGAAGACCACTTAGGAAGCTACTGTAGTAGTTTACATAAGAGGTGATGGTGGTATGTTAGGCCATGGCCAGGTCTACCCATGATAAGCCCTTAGGTGTCCATAAATTAAAAACCCATAGGCTCTGCAGTGAAGGCTCTGATCAAGTGAGAGTGCCCCAAAGTTGGAAGAGCAAGACTTTCCAAGCCAGGAAACCAGGTATTAGGCCTCAGAGATTTGGCTCCCTGCCTTGCAGAAGTAGCCTTACATGGCAATATATTAATAATTGTTTTCAGGTGCTTATGTGGCTGGATCTGTGACTTTCAGATCTCTCACTCCATAGGGGGCTGCAGAGATCATTAAATTCAGTCAAACTGTGATATGCACAGAATAAGTAGATGACTTACCCTCTTTCCCATTCTGAAATTTACCTACCAGAAATTTTTTTTACCTCACTAAAGTAAAAGTATGGCCTTTCATGAGGATTTGAACATAACTTTTTTTCTGATTTTATAATTGAAATATAATAATCGTACATATTAATGGGATACACAATGATGTTTTGATACACATAATGTATAGTAATCAAATCAGAGTAATTTGCATATCCATCACCTCAAACATTTATCATCTTTTATTGTTGGGAATATTCAATATCCTCCTTTTAGTTATTGAAACTATATATTATTACAGATAGTCATCCTACAGTGGTATAAAACACGAGAACATATTCCTCCTAGCTAGCTGTAATTTTGTATCCTTTAACTAATCTCTCCCTGTCCCCCACTTCTCCCCTACCTTCCCAGCCTCTACTATCCTCTGTTTTATTTTTTACTTCTGTGAGATCAACTTTTTTGTACCTTCCACATATGAATGAGAACATGTGGTATTTAACTTTTTGTTCCTGGCTCATTTCACTTAACATAATGTCTGCCGCCAGTTCCATCCATGTTGCTACAAATGACAGGATTTCATTCTTTTTTATGGCTGAAGAGTATTCCGTTATGTATATATACATTTTCTTTATCCATTCATCTGTTATTGAACACTTAGGTTGGTTCCATATCTTGCCTATTGTGAATAGTTCTGCAATAAACATGGGGGTGCAAATGTCTCTTCAATATACTGATTTCCTTTCCTTTGGATAAATGCTCATTAGTGGGATTGCTGGATCATACGGTATTTCTATTTGCAGTCTTTTGAGGAACATCCATACTATTCTCCATAGTGGCTGTACTATTATAGCTTACACTCTTGCTGACAGTGCACAAGAGTTCACTATTCTATACATCCTTGCCAGCATTTGTTTTTTTTTTTTTCCCTTTTTGATGACTCTAAAGTGGGGTGGGATGATAAATATGTCATTGTGGTCTTGATTTGTGTTTGACTGATGATTAGTAATGTTGAACACTTTTTCATATACTTTTTGGCCATTTGTATGTCTTCTTTTGAGAAATGTCTGTTCAGATCATTTGCCCACTTTTTAATTGGATTAATTTTTTTGCTGTTGCGATGTTTGAGTTCCTTGTATTTCTGGATATTAATCCCCTGTTAAATGAATAATTTGCAAATATTTTCTCCTATTCTGTAGGTTACCTTTTCACTACGCTGACTGCTTCCTTTGCTGTGCAGAATCTCTTTAGTTTGATTTAATCCCATTTGTTTATTTTTTGCTTTTGTTGCCTGTGCTTTTGAGGTCTTATTCATAAAATCTTTTCCCAGACCAACGTCCTCAAGCATTTCCCCTATGTTTTCTTCTACTAGTTTTATAGTTTCAGGTCTTACATTTAGGTTTTTGATCCATTTTGAGTTGATTTTTATATAGGGTGAGAGACGAGGGTCTAGTTTCATTCTTCTGCATAAGGATATCCAGTTTTCCCAGCATGATTTATTAAAGAGATTGTCCTTTTCCCAGTGAGTGTTCTTGGCACCTTTGTCAAAAATCAGTTGGCCGTAGATATGTGGATTTGTTTCTGGGTTCTCTATTCTGTTCCATTGGTCAATGTGACTGTTTTTATGCCAGTACCATGCTGTTTTAGTTACTACAGCTTTGTACTATATTTTGAAGTCTGGCAGTGTGATGTCTCCAGCTTTATTCTACTTGATCAGGATTGCTTGGGCTATTCAGGGTCTTTTATGGTGTCACACAAATTTTAAGATTCTTTTTTCTATTTCTGTGAAAAATGTCATTGGTATACTGATAGGGATTGCATTCAATCTGCAGATTGCTTTGAGTTGTAAGATCATTTTAACAATATTAATTCTTCTAATCCATGAACGTGGGATGTCTTTCCATTTGTACTCTCTTCAATTTCTTTCATAAGTGTTTTGTAGACTTCCTTGTAGAAGTCTTTCACTTCCTTGGTTAAATCCTAGGTATTCTATTTTTTTATTTTTGTAGCTGTTCTAAATGGGATTGCCTTCTTGATTTCTTTTTCAGGTAAGTCATTGTTCATGTATAGAAACACTACTGATTTTTGTATGTTGATTTTGTATCCTGCAACTTTACTGAATTCATTTATCAGTTCTACAAGGTTTTTGGCAGAGTCTTTAGGTTTTTCTAAACATGTCATCTGCAAACAGAGACAATGTGACATGCTCCTATCCAATTTGGATACCCTTTATTTCTGTTTCTTGCCTAAATGCTGTGGCTAGCACTTCCACTACTATGTTGAAAAAGAGTGATGAGAGTAGGCATTCTTGCCTTGTTCAAGTTCTTAGAAGAAAAGCTTTCAGCTTTTCCCCATTTAGTACGATGTTATCTGTGGGTTTGCATGTATGGCCTTTATTGTGTTGAGGTACTTTCCTTCTATACCTAATTTATTGAGTTTTTATCATGAAGGGATGTTAAATTTTATCAAATGCTTTTTCTGTATCTATTGAAATCATCATATGGTTTTTGTCCTTTATGCAGGTGATGTGATGTGTCACTTTTATTGATTTGCATATGTTGAACCATCCCTGCATTCCTGGGATAAATCCCACTTGATCACGGTATATTATTGGATTTGGTTTGCTAGTATTGTTGAGGATTTTTATGCCTATATTCATCAGGGATATTGGCTTGTAGTGATTTTTTTTTTTTTTTTTTTTGGTTGCATCTTTCTCTGGTTTTGGTATCAGGGTGATGCTGGCCTCATAGAATGAGTTAGGAAGAGTTCCCTCCATTACAATTTTTTTGAATAGTTTGAGAAGAATTGGTATTAATTCTTCTTAAAAGGTTAGGAAGAATTCGGCAGTGAAGCCAGGTCCAGGTCTTGGATTTTGTTGAAACACTTTTATTACTGATTCAATCTCATTACTTGTTATTGGTCTGTTCAGGTTTTCTTCTTGGTAGGTTGTATGTATCCAAAAATTTATCCATTTCCTCTAGGTTTTCAAATTTATTGGTATATAGTTGTTCATATTAGTCTCTGATTTTCCTTTGTATTTCTGTGGTATCCACTGTGACATCTTTTTTATTTCTGATTTTATTTATTTGGGTCTTCCCTCTTTTTTTCTTAGTCTAGCTAATGGTTTGTTGATTTTGTTTACCTTATCAAAACACCAACTTTTTATTTTGTTGATCTTTTGTACTTTTTTTTTTTTAGTCTCACTTCTGTTTATTTCTGCTCTGATCTTTATTATTTCTTTCCTTCTACTAATTTTGGGTTTGGCTCGTTCCTGCTTTTCTAATTCTTTGAGATGCCTTATTAAGTTGTTTATTTGAAATCTTTCCAGTTTTTTGATGTAGGCATTTATTGCTATAAACTTGCCTTTTAATGCTTTTTTTTTTTTTTTTGCTGTGTCCCATAGGTTTTGGTATATTGTGTTTCTGTTTTCATTTGTTTTAAGAAATTTTTTAATTTACTTGTTAATTTCTTCCTTTGCCCATTGGTTGTTCAGGAGCATGGTGTTTAATGGCCATGTATTTGTATAGTTTTTAATGTTCATCTTGTTATGGATGTCTAGTTTTATTCCATTGTGGTTAGATAAGATACTTGATATAATTTTGATTGTTTAAAATTTTTTGAGACTTGTGTCCATGTTACATATGGTCAATCTTGGAGAATGAATGCTCCATGGAATGATGAAAAGAATGTATACTATGTAGCTGGCGGGTAAAATGTTCTGTAAGTGTCTGTTAGGTTCATTTGGTTTATGAGTACAGCTTAAATCTGATGTTTCCTTGTTGATTTTCCATCTAGATGATCTATGCAATGCTGAGAGGAAAGTGTTGAAGTCCCCAACTATTGTATTGGAGTCTCTCTCTCCCTTTGGATCTAATAATATCTGCTTTATATATCTGAGTGCTCTAGTTTACAATTGCTACATTCTCTTTATGAACTGATCCCTTAACTATTATATAATGCCCTTCTTTGTCCTTCTTTGTACAGCTTTTGACTTGAAGTCTGTTTTTTTCTCATATAAATATAGCTACTCCTGCTCGCTTTTGGTTTGTTTATGTGGAACCTTTTTCCATCCCTTCACTTTCAGTCTATGTGCATCTTTACAAGTGAGGTGAGTTTCTTGTAGGTAGCACATAGTTGGTTCTTCTTTTTACATTGATTCAGCCAATCTGTATCTTTTAAATGGGGAATTTAACCAATTTATATTCAAGGTTACCATTGATAGGTGAGGACTTACACCCCTCATTTTACTAATTGTTTTCTGGTTGCTTTCTACATCCTTTGTTCCTTACTTCTACTTTTATTGTTTATTTTTGTGGTTGGTTGTTCTTCTGTTGTGATAAAGTTTGATTAATTTTTCTTTCTCCTTTATGTATCAGCTCTAACAGTGAGTTTAAAAGTTTCACAGGTTTTCATGATACTGGTTATTGTCTTTTCACTTCCAGGCATAATATGCCCTTGAGCATTTCTTGTAAGGCTAGTCTAATGGTGATGCATTCCCTTGGTTTTTCCTTGTCTGTGAAAGATTTTATTTCTCCTTCATTTCTGAAGGATAGTTTTGCTATTCTTGGCTGGCAGTTTTTTCTTTCAGTACTTTGAATATATCATCCCATTCTCTCCTGGCCTGCAGCATTTGTGCTGAGAAATATAGTTAGTCCAATGGGGATTCCCTTATATGTACCTTGATGCCTTTGTCTTGCTGTTTTTAGATTCATTGTCTTTTGATTTTTGACAATTTGACTATAATGTGCCTCAACAAGGATGTGTTTTGGTTGAATCTATTTGGGGTTTTTTGAGCTTCCTGGATCTGATGTCCATCTCTCTTTCAAGACTTGGTAAGTTTTCATCTATTATTTCATTAAGTATGCTTTCTACATCTTTTCCCTTCTCTTCTTCTTCTGGAATGCTCATAATGTGAATATTTGTTTGTTTAATGGTATCTCATAAATCCTGTAGGCTTCCTTCATTTTTTAAATATTTTTCTTTTTTCTTTTTGTCTGCCTGTGTTATTTCAAAAGATTTGTCTTCAAGTTCAGAAAGTCTTTCTTCTGCTTGATCCAATCTGTTATTGAAGCTCTTGATTATATTTTTCCTTTAATACATTAAATTCTTCAGCTCTAAGATTTCTGTTTGGTTCTCTTTTTATGATATCTATCTCTGTTCCATTTCTCATTCAAATCACGAGCTGTTTTCCTGATTTTGTTGAACTTTCTATCTGTGTTCTCTTGTATCTTACTGAATTTCCTTAAGATTATTATTTTGAATTCTTTTTCTGGCATTTTGTATATCTCCTTCTGATTGGGGTCTGTTACTGAAGAATTATTGTGTTCCTTTGGCGGTGTCATGTTTCCTTGCTTTTTTATGTTCGATCTGTCCCTATGTTGATCTATACATCTGGTAGAACAGTTGCCTCTTCCATCTTTATGGAGTAGGTTTTGTAGGGAAAGACTTATTCATATATGGCTCTTGAGGTGTTGGTTCAGCAGGGTGTATTAGCTTTGGTTCTAGGTGGACAAAGTAGTGTAGTCTCTGTGTAGTTTCTTCAATTGTAATCCATGCTAGTGACATGTGCAAGTATCTCAGTGGCTCAGGCTGAGAGAGTTTATGGTAGTGGTGGTGCAGCTTGGCCAGAGGTGGGCTTGCTGGGCTGTTTCTCAGGTCAGGGGTGCATGTGTGGACGTAGTGGGTCAGCCAACTTGGGGTCTGGCTCATTGGGGTTGAAGCCATGGGGCTGTTACTCTGGCTTGAGGCATGGGTGCATGGCTGCTGGGCCAGCCTGGGGGCACGCCTGGTAAGGGCAACCCGTGGGGGTGTTTTTAAGGCGTGGGATGTGGCTGCATGGTTTCTCAGCTGGCCTAGGTGCATGTCTGATAGGGGTGGCCCCAGGACTGTTTCTCAGATCAGAGTTGTAGGCTCAAGATTGTTTGGCTGGCCTGGGAGCATAACTGCTATGGGCAGTCCACAGGGCAGTTTCTCAGGCCTGGGACAAGGATGCACAGCTGCTTGGCTGGCCTGGGACCATGTTTGCCAGGGACAGCCTGCAGGGCTGTTTCTCAGGGACATGGCTGCTCAGCCAGTCTGGGGGCATGTCTGCCAGGGATGGCCCATGAAGCTATTTCACATGTCCTGACTGTGTGCATGAGGCCTTTGGGCAGGTCATGGGCATGTCCGTGGATGGGGGTGCCACAGGGCTGTTTCTCAGACTCTGGAAGCAAATGTGCAGCCACTCCACAGGCCTGGGGGTGTTAGCTGCTCAGCAGTTCAGAAACCTCCCCTATTTGGGGGAAGGTGTGCAACTGTTTGGCTGGCTCAAAGGTGGGTTCAACCTGGGCAGGACTGACATACTGTTCCCCTGGCTTGAAGTGCAGGCAGAGGGGGTCAGTTTCCCTGCTGTGTAATACCAAAGTCACAGCCAATCCTGGGCCCAGACTCCAAGCAGCTGGGGCTGTGTTGTGCAATCACATACATGAGCTTGGTGGAATGCATATGGAGCCCTAGTGCTGGAGAGGTGCAGTGGCTACTGACCCCCAGAGGAGGGCACATTCCAGAGGTGGCTCTGGCCTCAAGATGGCACATACTGAAGCAGCTTGGCTCACAGAGGATGGGGAGGGGGAGGGGAGTACACACCTTGTGCTCCTAATCCAGAGCAATGCAGCTGCACGAATTCCTGGCAGCTCAGGGATTGTAAGACTGTGAGATTCTCCTACAGAAAGGAGTATAGGTATTTGCGATGGCAATGTGGGTTGGCAGGGTTCTTCTGCTTATCTTTTCTCCTGTCTCTGGGCCCATCTGACCCAGGCAGAGGAGAAGGGGTTACAGAGGCTGAGTGCCTTCACGCTGCCCTCCTGTGCTCCCAATCACCGAAGGAGCCTCTCCACTCCCCTGCTGCACTCCAGCACTCTTCCTTCAACACTCTAGTCAAATCTTAGCTGTTTATTCATTGTCTTGTCCTTTCTTGTGGGGGGAACAAGTACCAGGCATTTTTAGTCAGGCTTATTGCTGACATCCATAACTGTATGGATTAATCTCAACAACCAGACAGAACAAAAGAAAGGTAGTCAGATTTTTACAGAACTTGAAGATGGCAGGCAAAAAGAATAAATTTAAGACCTAGGTTGGCAGTTCCCAATCATTCCTTAAGGACTCTCTTTGGCTCAACCTTTGAGCAAATTAACAATGGCTAGCTTAATACATTGATATAGTTTGGATATTTGTCCCCTCCAAATCTCATGTTTAGATAATGACCATAATATTCCAGTTTCAGATGTCTTTCCACGTGTCTCCTGCTTTGCCTTTAACCAATGTGAAAAGTCTTTGTTAATTTTATTGCTTTTTAATATAATTATACCCCTCCTAAAGGAAAATGAGTACATACTACTATGCTATACTAATGTAACATCAATTTGAAAACATAAATCATAAAATATTCAGGAGACTCAGAGTTAAACCCCTAATAGGCTTAACTGCAGAAAGATCTTTCATTACGTGATCACATGAAATTGGGCCAGTGACAGATTATGCAGTAAATAATATCCAGGAAAATATTCATCTATCTCTTCATTTTACATATAACACTTGGTGTGACTGCATACTCTGTTATATGATCTCGTTCTGAAAGAGGGTATTATAAATACATATAAGAAAGGGGTTATAGTTAAGTCAAAAGTGAAAAAACTCTTGACTTTAAGGCTATTCAATTTCAAACATAACACTGTATTAATTTTTTGCATAAATTCAAATAAGTTATATAAATAGTTGTTTTTAAAACTTAAGCATGGCAACACCAGCCCAGTCCAATAGCCCATCTAGTCTAATTTCCTGTCTTTGACAGTGATGAACGATGGATGCCTCACAGGATAGCATAAATATATAACATAATGCATATAATTATATACCACTATACCTTTATCCCAAATAGTGGTTAGAATATAACCTGAAAGAAATGAAAGTAAATCCCAACCCCTCTTTTCCTCCTCTACTCTATAATTGCCCATAAGGTGATGGGAAATCTCCAATAAAGGACAAATTCAACCACAATCTAAGCCAATGCTTTATATGACAACTGACAAAGAAACGATCTCCTAAAATGAAAAGCTGCACCCAGAAATAGAACTTAAACTCATCAAAACTTAAGATTTATAAAGGAGGACTTTTCAATGAAATGAAAATCATCTGATTCACTCAATTAAAAAGAATTATTTACAAAACAGATGAGCAAAATTTAACCAAAGCTTTAAAAAAAGCAAACTAGAATTTCTACCCAAGCCATGCCATTTTGTAATACTACAATACTGCTTTCTAGAGAGCATGATAATGTCTGTATTTTTAACTCTTCAGAGAAATGACATTTGCACCTGTTTCATAATGGTTTTAAATTAAGGCTTGGATTTATTAAATGCTCATCTCAGTGTGCCAAACCACATAACACAGAAATCTGGGTTTGGTCCTTCAGGAAGCACTATTTTCTAAACAATTACAGAGAAAAAATGTATTATATTTTTAAAGACCTTTGGAGAAGATAATTCTCATAGTAGTATAAGTAGGTATTTATTTAACAGCGGTTATAGTCAGGAAATAATTCCTGACCTAAATCCTCCATGGTATAATTTGAATTCATTTCCTCTTTTTCTGACCTCAAATAAGTTGTAGAAGATCAGGTCATATCATAATATTTCATATACAGTCATGCACCACCATGTAATGATGTTTCCATCAGCAATGGACTGGCATTATATGATGGTGATCCCATAAAATTATAATGGAGCTTTTATACTGTATTTTTACTGTACCTTATCTATGCTTAGATACACAAATAATTACCATTGTATTACAAATGCCTACAGTATTCAGTACAGCAACATGCTGTACAGGTTCATAGCCTAGGATCAATACGCTATACCATATAGCCTAGGTGTGTAGTAGGCTATACCATCTAGGTTTGTGTAAGTACACTCTATGGTGTTAGCACAACAACAAAATTGCCTAACAAGGCATTTCTCAGAGTGTATCCCCACTGTTATGTGGCACATGACTGTATCTGAAAACCCTTATTAATGTCTCCTTTTCCAAGTTACTGCATTGCAGAACTATGAACCAAATAACAGTCATGTACTATGTTCAGTTTTATGATTTTTATATGCTATATATCACAGCCCAAGAGACAGATCTCAAAAATTACTTATCTATAATTTTTACCAAGAACTGCTCCTCTCTCTAATATAATACACTCTTTCTCAAAAAGAATTATCTATATTTCAGAACCCCAAAATTTCAGAAAAGACAGTTTATAAGAGATGGGAGCAAGGAACAATACTTATAAAATTCCATGTAGACACCGCTTCCTTCCCTAAAATAGGGGATCATTTAATGAAATATATCTCTCAAAACCTCTGAGACAGAGCTGAAACTGCAGTACAACATCATAAAATCTGCAGCTGTGTTGCTGTTAACAGTCCAGTCCACACTGCTTCCTTAGACCACAGGAAGCCAAAACACATACTTACAGAACCAAATTTACCTTTACGGGAATTGGCCGAAGCAGCAGAGTAGTTACAATAGATCACACATCAAAAGAGTTATCGAAAAGATCATATACACCCTTAGGAATTTCCTACTCAAACAACTTGTTCACTCCAGAAATACTGTTTCCAAATATAAAATTTTTTTTCAGGAATAAAAACTACAGGATAGACAAAAATGTCTTAGTAAGTTCTTAGTTCAAGCTGCTATAACAAAATGCCATAGACTGGTGGCCTAAAAAACAAACATTATTTCTCACAGTTCTGGAGACTGGGAAGTTCAACATCAAGGTGCCAGCAGATTCAGCATCTAGTGAGGGCACTCTTCCTGGTTTACAGATGGTCACCGTATTCTCACATGGCAGAAAGAAACATTATCTCTCATGTCTCTTCTTACAAAGGCATTAATCCCATCCATGAGGGCTCTGCTCTCATGACCGAATTACCCCACAAAGGCCCCACCTCCAAATACCATCACATTAGGGATTGGGTCTTTGAATTATGAATCGGGGAGGTAGGAGGACACAAACATTCAGTCCATAACAGCAAATAAATTTTACTATACATAAATAAGCAGGAACAACTTACTTTTATTTCCAACCAAGGCAACCAGTGGCTGAGTTTCTGACTCCTCACTCACTTTCTTCACCACAGTATACCAATCTTCTAAATTCTCAAAGCTTTGATGATTTGTAATATCATATACCAAGAGGATTCCCTGTCACAAAAGAATTACAGAATATTTGTAATGTGCTACGTGAAAAAAAAATAATACTCTTGAGTAATGCTTCAGATATTTCAAATTGAGTGTAAAATTACAAATGTGGAGTGTTTATATACAAATTGACTTCAATTTAGTTACTAGCAGATAGACAACACTGAATGTTTTCATTCAAGATAAATCCAGCAATTAGGATGCAATGCAAGCTAAAATATACTTTTATCAAAATTGTAAGTGGTTTCCCAATAAGATATCTGGAATATGCTTGGTAAGTTACAGTAAATATAAGAAAATCATATCACATAAGTAGAAAAGGCTGCAAGGCCTACAATCCTGCCTCTCACTTTCATAAGGTCAAACATTTAAACTTTTCAGTAAATAACCATCTGCTGCTATTCTTTTTAAATATTTTCAAAAATGGAGAATCCATGACATCCCTTGATAGTCAATTTTAGTGTTTAACACAGTTTTCTTTAAATGAAATGTCGATTTCCTCTTTTAGTCCTCCGTGCATTTGGAGAACAACTTGAGAGTATCCTTCTTATAATAACCCTTCATATACTTGAAGATAGTTAAGTAACTCCTTTACCGTCTCCTTTCCAGAGTAAACAAACTCAGTTCCTTAAGCTTTCCTCAAAGGGCCTATTTTCTGTCCCTTTAATCACAGTTGTTGATTCTTTCCAGGACACACTACATATAGTTTTTTGACATCCTCTTTAAAATGAGCAATGTAAAACTGGACTTGATACTGTAATAAGAGTCTGAGCAAAGCCAAATATAACAGAGGGATTGCTTCCTTCCTCTTATATATCATATTCCTTTTAATTTATCCCATTATTTTGTATGGGAAGGAGGAGAAGTATATACACACACAAAAATAACAGTACCACATTCTTGATTCTCATCCAGTTTGTGCTCAAACACTTAATACAAAGCTCTACATACAATATAAGTCTGGACCCTAATGGCATTTATGTCTACTTCTTAGGTTATAAAAATAAAAATCAACTACTTTTTTGCACCTACTATGTACCAGAAACATGTCTAGGTCTTTTCATTAATCCTCACAACAATCATGAAACGCTGGTATTATTATTCCCATTTTACTAATAAACAGAGGTTAAAATAACCAAGGTCACACAAATAGGAAAGTGATGAAGCCAGGATTTGAATCAAGGACTAAATGAATAAAAACATTTGTCTATCAACTATACTCCAAGCATTGTGCTGGATGCTAGGGATACAAGTTCCAAACCATAAGGAACTCACAGTCTTGTAGCAAAATCAGACAAGTATTTAACACAGTAGTCATGGCCAGTGATATGCTGGTAAATATTAATTGACTGACTTGGGGTTTGGGGCACATCAGGGTGCGGTGGGAGTATTATTTGTAACATTTGCCAATTTCCATGGTTTATATACTCCCCTGTGTCCATTTTAAGCTATTTTAAGTATCAATGTGACATCACTGAACATGGAGTTGGTTAAGACACCATTATATAACATTTCTACCATACAGATATACTACATGTAAATAACCACAAGAGCACAGATAACAGAAATACATAGTAAAATAATTGGTAAATGCTACATTTTGTGCATATAATATCTTTGTTTTAATATAATTTATGATTATTTTTAGGCAAAATCCCTTGTCAAGTTTATTTTGGTAATTTGGACATCTATTAATATTTCAGTCTCCCAAGATACTTTGAAATAATGTCTAAACAGAATTATCTAAAATAATGACAATAATCTCACTTTCCTTATTAAGAATAAAGCCCCAAAACTGACCTCTCAAAAATGCTAATCTTCAATCTACTGACCCCACCTCCAGTTGTCATGAGTGATATTATATATTGTTTGTTGAAAAGAGGCCTACACTGGAAGTCAGGTCACTATTGGGTGCCAGTCCTGGCCCCACCATCTACTGATCTTGGGAAATGCTCCTGTTACATCACTTTCAAAATAACTGACATGCCTATGTGGCAAAATGAAATAATAAAAATAGACTTATTTTAAAATTAACATACCATACAATTGCAGGGGCTTTTTTTTTTGTTACTAGTCTGAGTGAATGAGAATTACATATTCATGGCAACTTTAAGATAGGCTTTAAACTCATAAATAGAGCCTAGGCCTATGATTCCTAAACCTTAATATTTTTGGCACCCTTCTGATTAACATATAAAATCTTCATCCCAACACAGGATAATACCTAAATATGAGAAACTATATGCAAATAAAACATGGCCACCATCTATTGATAATCAGTACTAGATCAGAGATATGAAAAAAAAATTTTAAAATACTGATCCAGACCACAGGTTGGTAAAATATGGCCCATGGGCCAAATCTGGCCCACAGCTTGTATTTATAGATAAACTTTTATCGAAACATGATCACACTCATTTGTTTAAGTATTATCAATGGCTGCTTTTGTGCTACAACTGCAGAGTTGAGTAGTTGCAACAGAGATAGTATGGCCTGAGAAGTGTAAAATATTTACTAAATAGCTCTTTTTAGGAAAAATCTGCCAATCCCTGATCTAGACCAATGTGTCCCAATATTTTTCAGTCAGTGATTCCTATGAACCTTTCAGGACTCATAAAAAAGACAGAAGGATAAACTCCTATTCATTCATCTAGCTATCCACTAACCCAAACATCTCTGTGTTCATATTCTCAGTACCATTTAATGTAAAAACTATTATTTTGTCTTTGCTCTTACCATCACAAACAGAACCAGTTTTGATCTTTACCACTGTGGTGAAAATCTGAGAAGGAAAATGAGAAAACCAAATATATTAAAATACAAAAGGTATTCTAGGACTTTCAGTTTCAGCTCTGACTGCTGAAAGCTTGCAAGTCAACACCCTTGTCCTTACAATAAGAAAAACGCTGAATACTGAAAATGAAGGAGTTTTCTTGGACTCATCACAGAACTGAGATTGCAGGGCAAATCACCACCCTGAAATCTGGAGAGACAAGTATATCCAGAGAGCTATAGCCAAGATAAGCAGCAGCCACTAGAGGTAGTAAAGGATAGGAACACCTAAATGGCAATTTTGACCAATTGCTGGAGGCTGATTGTGGTCTAGCTTAAGAATGAGAAACTCCTAGGGGCCCCACAGTCTTAGGGGCAACCCCAAACTTCCATGGGTTTTGGTTTTACAACCAGAAACCCCACCAGATCCTCACGGTAAAGGACCAAAAAAGATCCTCTCATGACTCCGGCACGAAGAAGGAGAAAGTAACCATTGTGAAATATACCCATAGCATTATCCATAAAAAAGGCATACTCTCCAAAAGAAAAAGTTTAATCAGAGCCTTATATAGTATGGGGTAAGGGAATTTCCCAACTCCAGCTCCCTCTAGCCATTTTGTCTCATCTAAGTGGGAAGATCAAAGAAACATTTGTGAAGTCACAGCCCAGAGACACAGGCCCACTAAAAGACTGAGACTTTATCATAAGAATATAGAATGTTTACCCTCCCCCATACTTCACCACAACGCCAACAGGGTACCAGTATGTATAATAGCAATGGATTATAGCTGAAAGAGCTGCAAGACACAGACTTCAGCTATGGAGGAGTTCTTTAAGATATCCAAAAAAGACTGGGAGTAAAAAACAAGGACACTAGAGGAATCTGATATCTGTTGGCACCTACAGCTACAGTAGACATTAAATGCAGCCTAACTATGGCCAAATCAACATAAAACCTCACACTGAAGGCCTATTTACCTGAATTCTTATTACTCAACACATAATGTCCAGCTTTCAATATAAGATTATGAGGTATTCCAAAAGGCAGTTTGAAAAGAACAAGCCAGTATCAGAACCAGACTCAGATATGACACAGACTGCAATTACCAGGCAGGCAATTTAAAGTAACTATGATTAATATGTCAAGGGTTCTAAAGGAAAAGGCAGACAACATGCAACCGCAGGTGGGTAAGGTAAGCAGAGAGATGGAAACACTAAGGAATAATAAAAAGGAAATGGTAAATATCAAAAACACTGTAACAGAAACAAAGAACACCATTGTTGTGCCCATTAGTAGATTGGACACAGCCTAGAAAAAAATCAGTGGGCTTAAAGATAGTATAATAAAAACGTCCAAAACTGGAAAAAAAAAAAAAGAATGAATAAAACAGAACAGGACATCAAAGAATAGTGGGACAATCCCAATCCCAAGTAGAACATCATATGAATAATTAAAATACCAGAAAAAGAGAAAATCCAGCTTAAGAAATATTTGAAGTAATAATTGCCAAGAAATTACCAAAATTAATTACAGACACCAAGCCACATACCCAAGAATTTCAGAGAACACCAACTAGGATAAATACCAAAAATTCTACACCTTTTGCATATTCAAACTGCACAAAAGACAAATAAAAAACCTTGGAAAAAACCAGAGGAGGGGAAAAAATACCTTATCTATAAATGAATAAGGATAAGAATTACAGACAATTTCTCATCAGAAACCATGCAAATAAGAGGATGGAGTGAAATATTAAAGTGCTGACAGAAAGAAAACAACCTACCTAGGATTCTATATCAAACAAAACTATCAGAAATAAAGGAGAAATAAAGACTCTCAGAAAAAACAAAAACTGAAGGAATTTATCACCAGCAAACCTGCTCTGGAAGAAATATTAATAGTAAAAGAGGTTCTCTACAGAAAAGGAAACTGATATGGGTCAGCAACTAAGTTGTACATAAGAAAGAAAACCAAATAACCAAAGCAATCATGAGCAAAAAGCAAAAAACAAACAACAACAAAAAAAACAAAGCTGAGGGATCACACTATCTGATTTCAAACTATACTACAAAGCTATAGTTAACAATAACAGCATGGTACTAGCAAAAAAAACAGACACATCAACCAACAAGTACAGTCAACAGATTTTTGACAAAGGTGCCTAGCATACACAATGGGAAAAGGATAGTCTCTTCAATAAATGGTTTTGGGAAAACTAGATATCCACATGCAGAAGAATAAAATTGGACCCTTATCTCACACCATATATAAGTATCAACTCAAAATGCATTAAAGACTTAAACATAAGACCAGAAACTGTAAAACTACTAGAAGAAAACATAGGGGAAAAACCACACAACATTGGTCTGGGCAATAATTTTTTGGATTTGACCTCAAAAGCATAGGCAACAAAAGCAAAAATAGACAAATGGGATTGCATCAAACTAAAAAGCTTCTGTACAGCAAAGGAAACAATTAACAGTGTGCAAAGATAACCTAAGGACTGGGAGAAAATATCTGCAAGCCATACATCTAATAAGGGATTAATATCAAAAATATACATGGAGGTCAAACAACTCAGTAACTAGAAAACAAAAAACCCAATTTAAAAATGCGCAAGAGACCTGAATAGACATTTCTCAGAAGACATACAAACAGCCAACAGACGTACGAAAAAATGCTCAATATCAATAATCATCAGAGAAATGCAAATTAAAACCACAATGGGATATCATCTCATACCTGTCAGAATGACTATTACCAAAAAGATGAAAGATAAACACTAGCAAGAATGTGAAGAAAAGGGAAGCCTTGTATGCTATTGGTGGAAATGTAAATTAGTACGTTACGAGAAACTGTATGGAGGTTCCTCAAAAAACTAAAAATAGAATTAGCATATGACCTAGCAGTCCCACTTCTGGGTATTCACATAAAAGATCTGAAATTAGTTTGTTGAAGAGATGTCTGCCTTCCCATGTTTATTGCCGCTCTATTCACAATAGCCAAGTTATGGAATTAACCTAAGTATCCATCAATGGATGAACAGATCAAGAAAATGTGGCATATACACAAAATGGAATACTTTCGGCCTTACAAAAGGAAATTCTGTCATTTGTGACAACATGGATGGAACTGGGTAACATTATGCTATGTGAAATAGTCAGGCACAGAAAGACAAATACCCTATGTTCTCATGTATATACTGAATCTAAAGTAATCAAACTCATAGAAGCAGAGAGTAGAACGGTGGTTACAGAGACTGGGGGACAGAGGTGCAGATGGGGAGATAATAGTCAAAGGGTACAAAATTTCATACAAGAGAAATGAGGGGTTTTTTTTAATCTATTGCATAGCATGGTGAATATAGTTAATAATGGCATAATGTACATTTCCAAATTGCTAAAAGAATAAATTTCAAATGTTCTCAACACAAAAAAATGGTAAGTATTTGAGGTGATGCGTATGTTAATTAACCTGAATTAATTATTACACATTGTATTCATAAATCATAACTTCACTTTTATCCCATAAATACATACAATTATAAATTGTCAATTTACAATAAAATAAAAAATAGAATCATACAGAATGCAAAAAGACAGAGCATTGGAGAAGGAATAAATGAAAGTAAGATAAAATCATTTTTTTCTTATTGTTAATTGATCTAAAATACAACAGTTTAAAGTAACAATCGCAACAATGCATTGGGTGATTCTAGCACATAGAAAAGTGAAATGATGACAGCAGTGTCACAAGGGGCAGAAAGGAGGAACTCAGAACATTCTGAGGTATCTGCGCTACACACGAAGCAGTACACGGTTATTCAAAAGTGGACTTCAATTAGTTAAAAATGTATATTGCAAACTCTAGGACAACCACTAAAAACAATTCTAAAGAAGGATAATTGATAGGTTAAGAGAGGAGATAAAATACGCAAATAAAACAAGAGAAGGCAGAAAAAAAGGGGAGATAAGAAATGAAGAACACACATTAAAAAAACAGAAAACAAACATGATAGATGTTAACCCAACTGTATCAACAGCCACTTTGAATGTGAATGGTCTAAATACACCAATTAAAAGACAGGGATTGTCAGAATGGATGAGAAAAACAAGTCTCAAATATATGTTGCCTACAGAAAACTCACTTTAAATATGAAAACAGGTTGTAAGTATAGGGATAAAAAAATTACCATGAAAACATTAATGAAAAGAAAGCTGGAGTAGCCATATTAATTTCTGACAAAGCAGGCTTCAGAATATAGAAAATGATCAAGTATAAAGACTGGCATAATGATAAAAAGGTCAGTTGTCCAAGAAGATATAACAATCCTCTATGTATATGCACCTAACAACAGAACATGAAAATACATGAGGCCAAAACTGATAGAACTGCAAGGAGCTCCAAATCCACAGATCCATTATTACAGCTGGATATACACCCTTTTTTCATCAATTGACACATCAAGCAAACAGAAAATCAGTAAAGATATAGTTGACCTGAATAGCACTAACAATCAACTTCATCTAATTGACATTTATAGAATACTCCATCCAACAACATCAGAATATACATTCTTCTCAAGCTCTCGTGGAACATTCACCAAGATAAACTATGTTCTGGGCCATAAAACATACCTTAAAAAATTTATAATAGATATTGTGCAAAGTATGTTCTCAAACTACAATGGAATTAAACTAGAAATCAATAACAGAAGGCTCGAAAAACTCAAATTATTTGGAGATTAAACAATATATTTCTAAATAACACATGGATCAAAGAAGTCTCAATATTAATTTTAAAATATTTTGAACTAATAAAAATACAAGCTACCAAAATTTGTGGTATGAAGCAAAAGTAGTTCTGACAGGAAAATATTTAGCACTGAATGCATACGTTAGAGAAGAAGAAAGATCAATAATCAAAGCTTCCACTGTAGGAAGCTAAAAAAAGAGGAGCAATTTCAGCCCAAAGCAAGCAGAAAAAAATAATAATAAAAATTAGAGCAGAAGTCATTGAAATTGAAAAGAAGAAAACAATAAAGAAAATTAATAAAACCATAAGCTGGTTCTTTAAAAAGATCAATAGAATAGACAAACCTCTAGCCAAGCTAACCAAAAAAAAAAGGGGGGGGGGAAGACATATATTACCAATATCAGAAATGAATGGTCATCACTATTGATCCCATAAACATTAAAAGGATAGTAAAATGAACAACTCTATGGCCACAAATTTGATAACATAAATGAAACGGACCAATTCTTTGAAAGACACACATTACCAAAACTATTGACTCCCAGGGCCTCTACCCACCAGCCTCAGCACAAAAAAGCCAGACCTCTAAGTACTTACCTTTCAAATCCCTACATCTCTCGCCACATCAATCAATCCAGAACTCTTCTGACTCTCTCCAGAAAACTGCTGGAATCTTCCCAGACATAAGAAAGTACAACTCCCTCAGAAAAACAACACATCTTGGCCTCAACTGAAGTCTGCAAACGATCTTCTTGGGGACCACTGGATCTAATTTTCTTGGCAATCTTGTGGTCACCCAAACCTATCACCATGTCTCATGTCCCAAATACCTTTTGTTATCACCCATCTATCTGCTGTTTATCTTTCTCCTATGTCTTCATCCTCACACCACCTTGTGCTTCCTCTTCCCAATTTATCCTTCAACTGCTTCTCTTCCCAAAACTTTACATGACCTTTAGAAATTAGATTTCAAGTTTGAAAAATCTTCAACAAAAATTTCCTCCACTTTTTATGCCTTAACTGCACTCCCCCCCACTTTCAATTCCAAGAAGATACTACCACCCCTTCTCTTTGTAAACTTCAACACTGTTAGTAAGTATTACGTAAGATTAGTTTATGTAGTACTTTCTTCCCATCTATTTCACTTGTCACCATATGCAATAAGAACGAGAACGATGAGTCAGTGTATCAAATGGATACCACTTTCAAAGTAATAATTGATAGAAGTTCTGAAGGAATAAACATTGATGGCAACATTTAACAGTCTTGTAAGGTATTACACAGATTTAGTTCTACAATTTAAGAGGCACTAAACACAGTACACACACTATTTAACCTTCTCAAAAATGGGAGGTTCCCCCATTCCCAAAATGCAGGTTATTTTTTCCCCCATCTGCAAAATAAATAGTCCGTAGTTATATAGAGAAATGAATTGAATCATACAGATTATACAATAGACATAACAACATATACCTTGCTGTATAAAAGTGCAACCTGTAAGAAACACTACTGTAAAAGAGGTCTATAAACATAATCAGTTATATTTATATCCACCTAAAAAATTCATAGTAAAACAGAGGGTCTCCGGGAGTCCAGTTTTGAGATGTGCTCTCTCCCCAGTTGTTCTATAAGCACCAAACCCTTTTGTTGATAATTAACAAGCAGGCTCATCTATGTGGGGCACTGGCACACAATAGTAGTTGTGTTCTACCTCACAAATACTACGCTTCATTGAGTTTATACTCAGTGGGGCAGTGTTTGCAAACTACTTAGATTCCAGGGCAGAAAGAGCTACAAAAATGAAACATCCAGTCCTTCTCTGAGGTTTGTTATTAGCCTCTGTTAGCCACAGGTTACAGAGCACTAAACACTATGTACTGTGTGTTTGCTCCTAACCACTATGAAAAATAGCCTATAACGTCTTTCTAAAGACTCCTAGAAATTTTTAAGTTAATTTAAATCTGGGAATTTAACTGGGACAAATTTCAATTCTTAGAACTAGTTTTTGTCAAAATACCTCACTAATTCTTTTTTGGGTGTCAATTCAATTTGGTTTCACCCAACATTTTCAATAGACTATTGCTAAAGTTTAATGTTAACCAAGGGTGGGGAGGGAGTGAAGAGGGTAAAATAATCAGTTTTATTTGGATCCAAGTTAACTCACAGTCTACAAATAAGCTTCTTCCTGGATGTTAATAAATGTTTTAAAAAAATGGATTCGCTAGTTTAATAGCACAGATACATTTAAGATAACTCTTTCTATACACAGTATAGAAGTTAGAGAGCCTAAAACAAAATCCTAAATAACACATTAAAATGATGTCCTCAAAACAGCTTGTCTAAACATTATTTGTGAAAGATTTCTGCCCTGTAGCATGTGTACCAAAAACCAAAGTATTCATGAAATAGGCAATATAAATAAAGCATCTACAATTCTAGAAGCAATATAGATCTACTTTGAAGAATAATTATATGACTATAATATAAAGTTATTAAGTATATTAAAATACCATTAGAAGGTTTTGAAAGTATTATTTTTGAAAAGTAACATTTTCCCTAATTTGTGGTAGTAAATAATGAGAGCTTCTCTGGCTTGGATATAAAATTTAAATACATTTTAATGAAATAGATTACTGGTAAAAGTACTTTACATAATTTATATAACATTTAATTTGGAATCTCTGGAAAGCAGAAAAAATTATTATATTATCAATTTATGACAATTCATTTTATCATCTCAGAATTCCCAGTTTCCTGGTACAATTTCATGAAAATGTTCATGAATTTCTCAGAAATACTGTACTACACTATTGTTTAATAAAAACAGAGTATATGCTTATAACAGTCACAGAAATAGTGTAAGTGTAAACAAGATAAAGTACCAGAAAAAGAGAAAAAAGTCAACATGTACCTTCAAGATAGAAACTTTACATGACAAGTTATAAGAAGGAATATAACACTCGCTTTCTCCCAAGAAATAAGAAAACTTAGAAGAGAATAGAGACATTTTACTAAACTTAAGTACTCTTGGACAAGATGAAAATTCTTCAGATTTCTACAAATTTTTCTATCAATGCCTGCTGAATATAGGCAGCTATGTAATAACATAAAATATACACTGTCAAAAACTGATTTACGGAGATAGTTACACAATATTGTGAATGTACTAAACGCCACTGATTACACACTTTAGAATGATTAATTTTATATTATGTGATGTTCACATAAATATTAATTTTTATATAATAGTAATACACTTTAAATCATCTAAATAAATTAAATAATAAATTTTTAAATGATTTGTAGTAAGGTAGAATTAACTGAATCTAATTAATGGGCATTATATTTCCCTAATTTTTAAGTGAAGAAATATGTATTAATTGAATTTTATATTAGTATTTACCCTGAGATGCATAAAGTCCTCCTGTTCTCCACTAACTCTAGCTATACTTGTAAATCATAAAACGCTATTCTATTTGATTCCAAGAGTCAAGCATCATTAGAAGTTAGACCAATCTAATTTTTCATTTTTTCTTAAATCCTATATGTGGCCTTGAAGATAGGTTTTATTAAGCAAAGAGAAAAATGTGTTATTTTCACATTCCATTTTTTCAACCATGTGAGTGAAACAAGGACTGTGGCTTCCCACCAATCTCTGTCCAGCAAGTTTTCTTTAGTTAATAACAACTTTAAACCTAATCAGTTTAAAACAGAAAAAATTAAACAATAAAAAAGCCAGACACAAAAATCTGAGATGTATTTTTTAAGACAAAAATGACATGCAGAAAATATCAAGTCATTTGATCACAGATGAAAATGTTAAACATGAACATAAAGATTTTGGAGGAGACAACAATGTAGAAGAGAAGACAAAGAAGAAAGAATTTTAAGAGCCAAATCTATTTATCAGTAATTCAAACAACAAAACTCCAGGGCCTTTATACATAATTCAGAACCATATTAGTCTCATTTATCCTTCTCTGAATATTTTACAAAATAAATCAGAATCTAGTTTCCACCCAAAATTAAGGCAGTGGTGTTTGACAAGAACCAAACTTTGTACAGCAGAGTGCTTAACATTCTCTATGGTCATCCTATAGAATCATTTCTTATGAGCAACATAGCTCCACGTCACCAAGTTGTGCTTCTGCCACTTAAAATATCAAACTCCAATGAAGACCTAAATGAAGATTTTGAAGTATTATCCTTATAATGTCTCATGATGATGTGAAGATATACACTAATTAAAAGTGGAGGAAAAAGCAAAAATAAAGAAACAGCATATCAAGAAGTATTATACACAGAGCTCCATAAGCACCATGTACTTCATATTCAGCTGTATACCATATACTCTACTTCATCAATGGCATTACTGTATTTCTAAAGTCTCTGTCATTAAGTCCAAAAGGCTCTGTCAAAGCATTAAAAAGACAATTATTCTTCACTGAACATGTTCAAACAGAGATAAATAATTAACTTTTTAAAGTATATTAAAATTCTGCATATTTTCTATATGTATAAGACTTTTATTTAAAAACTCAAAAATTATGCTATAAGCTCATGTTGCTAAAGAATTTTTATGTAATTATTCAAGTGATTTTTCTTGCTGTACATATATTTTCTTCTGAAAATACATCATTATCGCATTAAATTATCGTAAGTGTTTCATATATATAATTAGTCATACTTAGTTGTTTGATACAAGCTATTGATACATCTATTAAATCTGAAAAATGATAAAATATTTAGTAGAATAATTCATAGCACAAAAATATAGACATATAGATATGCTTTTTGTCCTTAACTTAAAATGAAATTAAATTTTCCCCTTCTTTATTTTTCATTCAGTTTATATGAAAGTAGTCACTACAACCAAATCAGCTAATAAATATCAAAATGTCATTTATCACTGCATTTATTCAATTGCTAACAATAATATCTAGTAATATAAGTAGCATATGAATGCTGTTAAGAATTTCAGTTTCTACCAATCAGTGTCACCAGTTCCCTCACCCAAATCATTCCAAACATAATTTGGGGAGAATCAAACCAAGGATTATCACAAATGTAAAATTAGTCTCTCTACATATCAGATAAAAATCAAGTTAGAAAGAATGTGTGTGTGTGTATGTCTTTGTGTGTGTGTGTATCAGCATGTAGGCTTATAAAGGGAGTATTTTCAATATTGGAATAATCACAGAATTCATGTCATACCTGTGCTCCATAGATATATTTATCCAACATTTTGCCTCCTATTGTCTGCCCTCCTATATCCCAAACTTGAAGAGTAACATTCAGGTTTCCTAGAATATAACACAAAGTAAGAATACAAAAAAAAGTTAAGTAGCAATATAACAACTGAACATAGTTTCACAGAACACTAAGTCACAATGATAAACTCTGAACCCAATTTTCCTTTATTCTGCAGGCTCATATGATCAGATATTTGGAATTGTGAATATAATATTGTCAAAAGAAATCATAGTGGGGAATCTACATTTATCCCTTTATTTCATTTCCATGGAACCACATTTATAATCACCTTCAAAACGAAAGAAAACAAAGTAAGCTTTAACTTAGAAACTTAAGCCTTTAAATTTTTTTCTTAGAGACTAGAACAATAAAGTACATGTGCATGGAGTAAAGAATACACTTCAAAAACAAAAATTGAAGCTTTATATATTTACCCACCCAATTGTACATATGAATTTTACTGTAGGTCCTAAACTCTATGGGTTCTAAAACTCATAGAATAGCAGACTACAAAAATGCACTCATAATTTCAACTCAAATGAATGAATCTATTTTTAATTTGAATGTCAGCTATTATATGTGATGGTAAACATAATTTTAAAAATTACATGTTTTCAAATTTAACCCATAAAATAGAAACACATTTGATAGCCCTGTTCAGAAATAATGTAGGATACATACCGAGTATATCACTAAATATTACGATGCATTCATACCTGTTCAAAGCACTTCCTTTGAAACAAATTATACGTGCTTACAAGCCTTCATAAAATAATGTAACTAACCTTCTTCCCCATACAAGCATTAAAAAGCATTCTAAAACACTAAGAGGAAATCTTTAAAATGTTTTCGTGCATTTTGCAAAATATTTGGTTAATATAAAAATTTATGAGATAAGCTATTCTCTGTTATCCATGCAACTACTGAATGAGCTACAAAAGTCAAGGAGCATGTCTGATATGCTTTTTAGTTTAATATTTCACACTTTCTCCTCATAAAATTATGTAGTTTTCTCCAAAGTTTCAATTAGCAGTTTTTGAATGATTTGCAAATAAAAACTTAGAAACTGAAAAAATGATCTCACTTCAAAAACAAAAAAGGATTATAAAGATATAAATTTATATACCAATGTAAAACACAAAAATCAGAGAACATTAGTCACATCATTTAACTACACAACTGAAAAGAAAGTAAGACACTGGATTAACCAGCACAGTTTTACCCTTAACTCTAAATTTTGGTGAGTTTGTATCACAATCTCTCCATTATTTTAATGTAGGTCTGTTCCATACACCATCATGCAGAGGATTTCCATAAGGAACTTCCATTAGCATTAATGAGAGCTACTGAAGTTTATCACCCGTCATCATTCCCACAGACACACACTTTCAATGCTCACAGGGTAACGACCAAAACATTCTTAAAGCCCTGAGAATGCGAAAACCAAAATGTCACAGACTAAGATTTGTCCAACATTGTGTATAAACCCAATTTCTGAAAAATCTAAATTTTTTGAGATTCAAAGCTGAAATCATTCTCCTATAATACCATCTCAAAATAAGCAGGTGAGAAAGGGCTAGACATCACTAGAGGTATACAAAATAGTTTCAGAAGTCCCTAGATAGGCAAAACTCTTCAGTTATTTGTCTATTCATTTTACTTGCAAAACTCTTCACAGCTATTTGTCTACTTCAAAAGACAGTGCTCAACAATATTAACTTTCATAGAGCAGGATTTTAGGCAACAATTTAATAATTATTAAAAGGTATTTAATCCTGTCTCTTCAAGGCCAATAATCCCTATCACTTAACCTTGCATCAGAACAACTTTTTTTCTTTCCTTTTCTTTCTTTAAGTTCTACTATTCAGATCCTACCTGAATTAGGCATCGTGAACACTGCAACTATAACTTCAGGAACATGATCTTCATTCCATGTTTCCAAATTCTAACTATAATCATTTCAAGACTTTAAATCATTTATTCAATTGTCTCTCATCTAAGAAGTTCATATTCATGTGTTAAGGGTACTTTTTAAATCCATACCTTTCCAAATAAATACTCTTGTTATTGTTGTTTGCTTGCTTTTTAAAATATATAGATTTTCGTGACTCAAAAACAAAAATAACTATGCACTACTGATAACCCTCTAATATACAAAGCTAGGAAAAAAATTACTATCATTATAGCTTCAATAAATGATATTAATTTCATGTTATTTCATATATCTAGAAATATATTTTTTAACTTCCACGTTTAAATTTTAGGCCTATTAACACATAAAACTAAAAATAAAATGTGTATTCCCTATTTGAGGGACAAAATCACATAAAGATGTGATATAAATCAATATTCATTTTAATTTTTGCAGGCATAAACATATGAAGTCTCCTAGTATATTTTCAAGATAACATACCCGTAAAGCTATATAAGAATATTCAAATAATCAATATTATGAATTTTTTTAAATCAAGAATCCATCTAATACAAATTTCTAACTAATAAAAACATTAAAGAAATTGTCAGAAATCTAAGCCCAAATGCAAAATGCTACAAAAGTCCTGCTCATCTGTAAGAAATGACATGTAACTAGAGGAAAAAATAAAATAAATGAGGTGACAAAACACAGATAAGTTGCTTTTGGTATGAATCAAAGCCACCAAGAGGATCCAACAGTGACCCTGTAAAAGTACACTTGGTGCCTTGGTTAACCTTACTTAAAGTGCTGCATAGTCAAGATGGAACTAAAAACACAAGTCTGCCCACTTCTTGTACTAAAGACTTAGAAATCCTTTTCACAGTAGAGCGCTGTTTACTGGACTGTACCCACAAGCTTCCTGAAAGTATTTTGACTAACGCTCTTAAGAAGCTCTATCAGCAGAATCTCTGACTAACAGATACACTATTTTAAGCAGTAAAATCTGCACAGTGGTTGCATCCAGACTATACAGCATACCGGATCATGAAATATACTAAAATGGATGAGTATTTGCAAAGTAATGACCTTGAAAACCTGCAGGAAGAGAATGTGAATAGATGGACAGGAGGTTTACACCCCTAACAATCTGACTGGTCAGAAGACTTACAAGACTACTAACAAATATTAAATTCATCTACTATGGTGCTTCACTATAAATTCAATAATGCTGCCTGTATTGTTTTGTTTAGCAAGTGATACAAATATTAATCATCCTACATTTGATACTTATAATGAATTAAAATTAGTATTAAAGTATATAAAGGATATACTATAAACCTTGTAATTTATTCACCTCATTTCTTAATATACCTACTAATTATACAAAAACAAGATATATTAAAACAGTTTTTCCTACTGAAATTTTGACTATAATTTTGACTCTATTACGTAGCATAAAACCAAATCCTTTTAAAAAAATAGAACTTTTTTTTGGAACTCTGCCCATCAAAATAAAAACTTAAATCAGAAAAATTAAAATGTACATTCATTAAGAATATACATGTCCTGACATCATTTTTTAACTTAAATACTTTCTAAGTCTAAAATATTATACTATAAATTTGGATTTCAAGAATCTCAAACTTTTTTTTACAAAGTAATCAAAATTTTAAAATTGGTGGTACTGTGCAATGGGTCAGAAATCATCACATACATCACATGTACAAAATATCTAAAACCAGTCTTTGTTTTTAATATTTGAGTAGGTGCTTGTTCCTTTATTTAAGCCTTTCAACTAAAAAATCAGAAAAATGAAAACTTATGAGACAAAAAGGTTGGTGCTTCTGCCAATTAAGCATCAAAACAAAATAGCTTATAACTAAATATTACTTTGAGGTTCTCTATGTACAACAACGGGCATCTCTGAAAAAATTATTGCTGCAAAAATAAGTTTTCAGCATGTATATTATGTGATTTGTGCATGTATTCTGCTAGTAACTGCTGCAAGTATTCTGAATGTAGCAATGATTATCCATAAGGGTGAGAACAATAAAACTGAAATGAGATTTTTCAGTTTTGAATACATTAAAAGAAAATACACATGAAACAAAATACACATGTTTCTCATTAAACTTCTTGCTGAACAATAACTTACTAATGGAAAAATTGGAATTTTTTTTGTCATGCTGTATCTCCTAATCTGTTTTTCTTTGGTAGCCAAATACAAGCCATCACAGAGTATATTACTAATGAGATATGAAGAATACCTCCAATTACCAAGAGTTTTCATTAGCTGCTCGAAAACTTTCATTTGAAGTTTTCTGATAGATGAAGTGTTTCAGAGGTTAACATATTTCAATAATATTGGAATTTATTAAACTCCTTCCCACTACATCACTCACGTTCCAATATATGAAACTGACATTACATTACACTTGCAACCGTTTTATTCAAATGTGTTTCCTCATAGAGGAGAGGGATGGACAGCTTTTAAAGTCAATCAAGATAAACTGCCTTTAATAAAATATTTTAAACATACAATTTAACCATTGAAATTGAATCGATAGAGCATTTTAAAGCCCCAATTGTTCAGAAACTAACTTAAAACATAAACCACTCTTTTTTGTTGTTATTATTTCCCTGTATTTCCCCCAAAATGTGCTGCAACTGGCATCTAAATAGTTTCTTTGCATGGTGAACTGAAACATCTTGAATGCTCAAACTGTATTTTTATGAGTGCCTAGGGACCCTAAATTTTAGTGGTCTATTAAATGCCAGCAATTTCATGCTGCCTTGCATAAAACAGCATTCACATATTAGAGCACAGTAGTTCCATAGCTACATTATACTTCTGTTCCAACATTTAAACAAAAAACTGAAGCAGAGGTGAAACAAAATAATATTTTAAAAAAATAATCCTTCCCAATCTTTTCACATTTTGTTAATATAATATCCATTGACAAATGCATAGCATTTGATTTTTTAAAAGATTTTTAGAATTTTATAAGCAACTATTGTTCATACTCGAAAAATATATAGTAGCCAAAAAAACAGTGAGAGGGTGGGGGAGTGTAAAAACTTTTTCTCACACCCACGGACAATATGCCTTCACGGTAGACTGTGATGAAAGTTAACCTTTCTAAGATAAATTTACGGGTTACATATACTTTCATGCAGAAGAGCCCCAAATTTGTTTTACACATTTCTGCCTTATGCCACTTATTGTAAGATTTGTACAATCTTCTATGTGAAGACTTTTTAGTCTCTTACCTGGCAATGTTATCCTTCTCAAAAAGAAATCCAGTCCTATAGTTTGTTTGTACTGTTTCCCAAAAGTTTCTTGAGCAAAACACGTAGCTAAGGAGGTCTAAAAAATTGATGCACAGAATATCAAAATTAATTTCTTTGTTTAAGAAATGTAAACATAAGACCACTACTAAATCTTATTAAGTAATCTTAACATTTATACTGCAGTTAATCCAACAAGCAACTTTAAGCAGTTCTAATCAGTTATAAGGGGAGGAGGGACTTGACACCACCAGGTAAATTTCACTTGCCAACCGCTATCAGTGCAAACAACAGACTAATCAGTTAGATCTCTTTAAATCCCCTGATTGTCAAGCTCCTTCTCCTTGCTGGGAATTAGAATTTGAGAATTATCAAAGGAAAAAATGAAAACAACATAATTACAGATCAGAACCTTATATATAAGTTCAATAAAAATTTCAGAGAACACTGAAATTTGTGTCCTCAGCTAATAAGAAGCAGCACTAATTAAGGAGAGGAAAACTTGCTCACAGAATTTTTCTTTTGTCCCATAAGAAAAGCAACTTAAGATGTCTAATCTTTCTAGACATTAAAAATGTTAAATGAAAATGCTTCTATAGAATGACTGTGATAATACACATCTTTTAAATAAAGAAGTTGGTATTTTTAAGATTAATATAAAGCAGGCCAAATAAATATTTCCCATCCAAGAACCTTAATGCTAAAAAGTCACAAGATATTATAACCAGAACAGATATACATTTACTGTTTTTTAATAACAATTCAAAGTTTTATTCAAAAACTCTGGAGCTTTCTTTTAGAGTACCATTTCTTATCAAAGCAAAAGAATCATTAATCATTCTTGTAACAACTAAAATAACTCAATAACTCAAAGACTTCTTAAACATTTTAAATTCACTATTCTTATTTGTAAACATCCCCTCAAAAAGAGAAAGGCACCTTCATTAAACTTTCATGCTTTTCAAGAAAGACTTCCAAAGTTAGGGGGGAGAAGTTAGCCCTTTTCTAATTTTAAAAGTTAAAATCAGACATCAACTCTTAAAATAATGAAAACTAAGATAAAATTTCCAAGATAGCTTATTATAGTTAATTTTGACATAAGTACAGCAGTGCAAAAAGACACGTGGCCAAACTTCAATTCAACAGGATGATCAAAATTCCTTTTACAAAGAACCATATTTTTCACACAAATGGCAATTTGCACACCCTAACTCCAAATTTTTTAATATTTAAATACCCAGCATTTGTAATAAATGTATAGGATATTTAGTCAAGTATTTATTGAGTACTATCATATGAAAGATGTTCTGGGAGACATTTAGAAATAAACTCACTACACGTTACATCCTTGAAGCATGTAACAATACCAAAACTGAGAGATAAGAATCAAAAAGGTAAGCCTCTCTTTTTAAAGACTTTTGTTTTTCATTTACCCTTAATTATGTTATTGAGCTTGTCTAACTTAGAGCACAAAAACATGTGAAAAGGTTCAGAATTCTAGAGAGAAATAACTATCACTACGTATACTATTACAGGTATTTCAAAATGTCTAAAACATGGATGATTGAAACACTTAAAAGTCAAAGAGAAATTTAAGGCACATGTAACATTATCATGTGTCATTTAAGATAATTTTTCACTCTTATTAAAGATTCTGAGAGTTTCAATATTTTTATATTTAGGAATATTCAGAAAAATGCTAAGTAAAGTTCTTTTCTTGGAAAAAGGACTTCTAGACTTTGAAAGCCCTGCCCTCACATTTCTGAGGCAAAAATAAAGCTAGGATTTTCAACAGGAATAGAATATAAACTGTCAAAAGTATAGGTCATTGGATCACACAGGTATTAAAATAAGTTCTTATTATACTATCTCCTGACATCTTACTATAAAAATTTAACAGAGAATGAACTGAATCAGTAGGGGGCACTTCCTCTTCAATAATCTAGTCTTCATGCCATCTCTAACATTCAATAATTTCTCACAAATCACTGTATAAATACCCTTCTTAAACAACTACAGGTATGAAGTGAATGACCAGCCACCATATCTGAAATATTTTTATCTGATTCTTTATACAACCATACTACATTTACCAATACTGAAAACAAAATAAAATATTTTGCCTCAAAAAAATCTTGAGAAAATATGTAATAAAAGCAAAAGTATGAATCAGAACAGGAAAGAGAAACACATGTTACTAGAGGGAAGAACTAAACTTCTCTTGAAGAAACCGTTAGTGGTCATCTCAATAGTCTATTGCTTCTGTCAATGCAAGAGTTAGAACCAGTAGGAAAAAACTAATACTAGAAAAAATGGCCAAGAGTTAAATCAGGATACAAATAAGGATGAAAGAGAGGCTCAATTCATAAAAGAAAAGGACAGTAAAGGAATAATGGGAACGTTGGTAGCTGCCAATAATTTGAGAGCTGAATAAAGTATGGAGAAAAAAAACACTCGATATAAGAATATGAAAGAAGATTAGGTGTCAGATGCTTATGTCAGGAAATTTCTGGCAGAAAAAGCTGTTATAGTTTTAAAATAGATCATTTAGTCAAGATGATGAAGACTTAAGTCAGAGCACCATAAAAATGTCACTGCTATTCTGTGAAGCAGAAAGACAGTCCTAATTTAACAACATCGAAGTGAAAAAATTATGTTTTGTCCTACACTAGGCAGAATTTTAAACAGAAATGAAAAACCATAATTATTCACACTAAATTAGCAACAAGGGGAAAACATGTACGATAGACTAAATAAAAAACTTAGATACAAACTTATGAACAAATTTCAACTAAGTGATACAAGTACAATAGATAAATACTGGAAGAAAAATGAACAAAAGTTTAAAAAATTATGATAGCATGTAGAATAACAGGCAATTATTGTGTCTTTTTATAAATGTATTATGTTATAGTCATTATGCTTTTAAATGGGAAATACATTTGGTTGTGCAATAAGATTTTGAAAAATTAGGTGGCCTTCAAAAGAAAATCTAAATGATAAGAAAACTATAAAAATCTAACCTAAAATTTTTATTGAATTAAGTTGTCAGAAACAATGCTGATTTACTTATAACAACTCAATCATTCAAAAATTTTAAGTGTAAAAATCCATATAATACTTCATAAAGAAAAGCAACCCCAAGTTCTCTTATTCCCCAAAATGTTTAAACATAATCAGAGCATATTAAGTTGTTTTCTTCAGCAATAAAAATAGATAACAAAGTATCCAGGAAGACAAGAAAGAAATAAACAGAATACTCCAAATTTTGCATATGAATGACATCTTTCCTAGGGGCCTTCAAATGTCAGAACCAACGGCAGGAGCAATGCCAACTGCCAGTGAGGATGCAAAGAGAAGTCATCCCTACAGAAACCAGGGTCCAAACTACACCAGCAACACGGAAATGTGAAGCTGAAAACAGGAAACTGGCAACAATAAGAACCTACATTTCTGAAGACTAAGGTTGGGGACAGGGAGAGGAGTAGAAAGAAGAGAAACTTTAGCAATATTCCCAGAAAGAGTGTTGGCACCTTTGAAAGAAGCATGGGTACAAAGGCACCCCAAGCGGAGGCTCTTCACTTTATTTGGGGGGAAGGGGTCATAGACCCCTCTGAGATCTTATGTTCCCTCTCCCCAGAGCAAGTACCGGGCAATGTTTACTCCATTTCAGGAGTTCTACAACCTTGGGTTAAGAAACCCTGCGGAGGACGTATGGGGACTGACTAGCTGCCTGACCTTCTCACGCAGCCATGCACTCGACCAGCCGTCACAGGAGGCTAGACTTTAAGGCAGGGATCCCCTCTGTCATACTGGCAGCTCTACTTCAGCATCCAGCCCATAAGAGGAGCTCAATAAACATTTGTTGAACGAATGCTTGTACTAACAGGTGCTGTGCTGGGAAAAGAGATGATGAACAGGTATGCTACTAAAACAGCAACTAACGTTTATTGAGTGCACACTGTGTTCTAAAAGCTTTATGTGTATTGTCACATTCAATGTGTATTTTCACGTTTATCCCCTAGCGGTGGCCCCTATCGATACCCATCTTACAGATGAAGCACAAAGAGGTTAGCAATTTGCCCTCCAATCACCCATCCAGTAAGTGACGGAGCCCAATTCTCACCCAGGGAATATGATTCCAGAGCCAACCTCCTGGGAGCTCACAGTACAGTAGAGGCATCAGAAACGGCGAGGGGCAGGGGGAGGGAGGAGCAAGGTGTGACCTAGACTACAAGTAAACGGAGGTAGTAAGATGCCCTGGCAGATCCTCGCCAGTCCTGAGAGGCGAGAAGCTGCAAAGCTTCCCAGGGAGGCGCGATGCTGGCCCGAGTCTTGAAAGAGTTCGCAATGTCCAGGCAGGGCGTTGGGAAGTGACTTTTTTTTAAGGGGGCGCTGGATAGCTCTCGTCAGCTTTCACCAAGCCCCCACTTCGTGTCCGGCCCCAGGTCGTGACCAGACGGGCCCGGGCCTAGAGGCCCCAGGGCTCGGGGTAATGAGGCGACGCCGGGCGGCGGGGAGGAGGCTGGGGGGCGCCGGGGCCGCGCCGGGGTTCCTGCAGGCATGGGACGGCTGGCCCGCCCGAGGACTGACCTTCCCGGAGGTGCCGTCCCCCAGCACGACGATTTTCAGTTGCCGGTCCTGGCTCTCCTCCTCAGAGTCCGACATGGTGTCCGGGGAACCAGGCCCGCCCCCCGAGGTGGAGTGAGGAAGGGAAGGAGGAGGCCTCCAGGGGCGGGGGAGAGGAGGAAGGGAGCAGTGGGGGCAGGACCCCCAGCCCCGGTGGCTCAGCAGCCGCTGGAGGGATTGAAGAGAATTACTCGCCAGACGCCATCTTGCCCACCTCCCCTCCCCCTTGCGCGGGCCCCGCCCCCTGCGCCTCGCGTCGGGCGCGCGCCCCGCCTCTGCACCAACCCGCTAGGACCGTGGGGCTCCCTGGCGAGCCCGACCTCTCGCGGGCCTGGCCGGGGGGGACGTTCCAGCGGGAGAGGCGAGCCGCTGCGCTGTCTTTGCAGAGACGGTTGGCTAGGGGAAAAAAAGAAGTGTATCTTTCAAATTACGTGGAAAAAAATGGGAGCAGAGTAGCTCGTAGGCGTTCTATCAAATTCCCTCGTTTCCTCCCCCCTTGATGAGGTCCCTGACGTGAATGGTTTAGCCCGCCGCGGGCGGTGGAGGGACGCCTGGGCGGTGCAGCGGCGTTGCCATGGAAGCCGGGAGGCGGCGGAGAGGCGGCGGGGCGGGGCTGGTGTCTGGGCACCCGGGACGCCGGTTGCCGGGCGGGGCGCTCAGGGGCGGGGCCCCGGAGCTGGAGCGGGCTCGGGAGGTCGCGTGCCTAGAGGACGAGATCCGGGAAGGGGGCGCGCCGGGCCGGGGGAGCGGGCGGCTGCGGGCGGAGGCTGCAGGGAGGCTGCTGTAGCGGCCGTGAGTGTGACGGAGCTCTGGCTATGCGTGTTTTGGCTTCTCACACTCTCGGTTTCCTCGTCTAAACAGCCACAGGGTCCGATGCTCATTGATCAAGCACTGCGGAGCGCTGACCTCCTGCCACTCGCGTCTTTACCCTGGGGCAGCGGTTCTCAAAGTGTGGTCCGGGGATAAAGTCAGAACAACTTTCGTAACAATAGAGACACTTTCTCTGCCTTTTCCATGTTCATTCTTTCACAAGTTTACAGTTTTCCGGAGGATACATGTAGTGTATGACGTCATCACTGTGGCAGCGTGTGCTTGTGACTCTTTTTAAACATTTTTCAGTTTTAATTTCAATGCAGTAAAGCTAGGTGTAACCCACATAAAATTAGCTCTTTGGATTCCATAGTAGTTCTTAAGAGTATGGAGGGGCCCTGAGTCCGAGAAACTTGAGAACTGCAGCCCTGGATGATCGCAGTCCAAGAGGGTGAGTAAGTGGCATAACTGAAAATGACAATATAGTGAGACGAATTCTACAGTAATAACGCAAGCATACTATGTTTGTCTCGTCGTTAATCACTTTGCGTGGATTATTACCTTTACTCCTCAGGGGAATCCTATACAGTAGGTAGAATTAGCCCCATTTGACAGATGAGGAATCTTGGGTCGCAGAAAGCTAGGTCAGAGACGATAGTCCTGGAGAGAATATGGGAATTAGAATGGGGACGCAGGACAGCGTAAAGAAATGTCCAGCCCTCGGGGCAGCACTGGAGTTCTGTTCACAGACCTGCACTTCCTAGATATGTGCCCTTGAGCCACAATTTCCCCATCTATAAAATAGACTACCTCCTCTGTAGGGTTGAGAATTAAATGAAATAGTCAGTATAAAGTAGCATAGAGATAACGAGTAATGGTAATTATCACCCTCATCAAAAGCACCACTACTTTCTAGCCAAGTTACCTTAGACAAGTTTCTTATGTACAGCCTCAGTCTCTTCATCTGCAGATAGGTCTGATCTGGTCCACAATAACAGGTACCTGTTAATATAGTTAATAATATGATTAATATACTTAATGATAGTAGCATTAGCACCTTTCTTTTTTTGAGACAGAGCCTTGCTCTGTCACCCTGGCTAGAGTGCAGTGGCCTCATCATAGCTCACTGCAACCTCAAACTCCTGGGCTCAAGCGATCCTCCTGCCTCAGCCTCCCAAGTAGCTTGGACGACAGGCATGTGCCATCACACCCAGCTAATTTTTCTGTTTTTAGTAGAGACGGGGTCTTACTTAGGCTGGTCTCAAACTCCTGAGCTCAAGCAATCCTCCCACCTTGGCCTCCCAGAGCGCTAGGATTACGGGTGTCAGCCACCACGCCCAGCCCAGTACCCAGTTCTTTTCCCACTCCCCGGCTACTACTGCCACAACCAACTTTCTAGTCGCTGGATTTGTTAATGAGAATCAGAAGAAAGAAGGTATGTGAAGGGCTTTGTAAAGTTCTTTATAATTGTTAGTTTGAGGAATCTGCTTTTAGTGAGGACAGACTTAACCCCTTCTTGTCCATGAGGAAAGTTAAAATGCCAGAAATTTGCTTTTCCACCCTTCCTTGATAGAGATGACTATGTGATCCACCTGACCAATGAGACAGAAGACAGTGCCCTTTGGGATATATTTGTGGAAGATATCCCCCAACCCCACCCCACCAGATTAAAAAAAAAGGAAAGGAAAACAGGAGAGAAGCAGAAGAGCCTTCTACTTCCCTTCCCTTCCCGTCCATTGCTTTCATTATTGGGTGAGAATAGGAGTTTGGAACTACTGCAGCTTCTTCAGCCTGTCGTCTATGCTTCTTGTCATGGGAAACAATACTAAGGCACTTTAGTGATGTATTCTGTCACTTGCAAACAAAAACATCCCAACTGGCACAACTGTAATACTTTGGCCAAAAACTAGATTCAGCTAAAGTCATAGGACTGATTTTCATGTGTGGTATTCTAATACCAATACTGATATAATACCAACGTGAAGGGAAATCTAGAAGAAAACTTCCCATTTTCCAATCATCAATTTCTGAGATGACTGCTTTGATGGAGAGACGACTTTTATTTGGATATGGGTATATCACTGGGATGGTATTGCTATATAAAACAAAAAGTCAGTTGCATTATTTTAGTGACCATATTTTACACATATGGCAAGTTTCTGGGTTTAGAATTGGAATTTAAAGACTTGGAGTCATTTCTGTAAATTGAAAAGAAAAAAAAAATCTTCCTCTATATAGAGGACAATGTTAACATTGAGAGCTTCCAGTATGGTGCTCTGACATTCTAAAAGAAATAGAGCTGATCCACGGAAAAGGAAATGTCTGTGTAGATTCTCAGGTATAACGCCCATAACAGGGTCATTGACTAGAGGAATGGTTTTCAGTGATTTTAAAACAAATAAACAAAAGGTTTAGAAAAGAATTCAAGACATTTCAAGAAATTAGGCTTCTTTAGAACCCTAATTTTAAAATGTCTTCCCTAGCATCCCTAACAGATAATCATCTAAATTTTATTTGAATACATCCATATTCAAGGAGTTTATTCCTTCATAAAGCAACCTGGACTGTGGCTGGATAGACATGACTATTAGAATATTCTCTCTGATGATGAGCCAAAGTTTATCACTGTAAATTCCAGCTAATGGTATTAGGCATGTCTTCTGGAGTAAAATAAATTCTCCCCATTCTACAGGAGGATGTTCAAAGTGATTCATTAATAATTAATGATTAACGTGACAAATGTTTAATGAATGCCTACTTTGTACTAGGATTCTTATTCACAACTCTTCTAAGCACTGAGGACACAAAAGTGAACAAAACACACAAGGGCTCTGCTGCCATGGAACTTACAAACTTGTAGAGAGGTCTAGTAGGCTGAATAATAGCCATGCAGAGGTATCAGACCCTAATAATCGGGACCTGTAAATGTTACTTTGTTTTTTTTTAAAACATCTTTCAGATTAAATTAAGGCTCTTGAGATGGGGAGATTATCCTAGATTATCTGGGTAGACCCTAAATGCAATCACATGTATCCTTATTAGAGAGAAGTGGAAGGAGATTTGGCCCAGACAGAAAAGGAGACGGCAATACAAACAAAGAGACAGAGACTGCAGTGATGGGGCCATAAGCCAAGAAATGCTGGCAGCCACTAGTAGCTGGAAAAGGCAAAAACAAATTGTCCCCTGGAGCTTCTGTAGGGAGCACAACCCTGATGACTCCTTGATTTCAGTGCTGTAACACTGACTTAGGACTTCTGTCTTCCAGAACTGTAAGAAAATAAAATGTTGTTTTAAGCTACCAAGTTTATGGTAATTTGTTACAACAGCCACAGAAAATTTATATGAGAGATCTTCAAAAAGTTCATAGAAAATGCATATTATGAAAAAACTATGCATGGATTTCAAAATTTCTTGGCACCAAAATAAACTTGTAGTAACTTGTTATAACATGTCTGAACAGGATGTAGTTTGAGGCACAAAGAAGCACAAGCCATCAGTTTGAAAGGAGCCCCTATCAGAGCAACATGAGTTCTACTAAAATTGAAACAAAGACAAATATCAAATTGATGGTGAACCTTGAATGGAAGGATGATGAAATCATTGCTGCATCACGAGAAATTTATGGGAATAATGCTCCAAAGAAATCAGCAGTTTACAAATAAATAACTCATTTTAAGAAGGGATGGGGCAGTATTGAAGAAGAAGCCCACAGCAGCAGACCATCCACATCAATTTGTAAGGAAAAATTAATCTTGCTCATGCCCTACTTGAAGAGGACTATTACCAGCAGAAACAGTAGCCAGCACCATAGACATCTCAATTGATTCAGCTTACACAACTTGACTAAAAAATTAAAGTTGAACAAACTTTCCACTCGATGGGTGTCCGAATCATTGCACCCAGATCAGCTGCAGACAAGAGCAGAGCTTTCAGTGGAAATTGTGAACTAGTGAGATCACGATCCTAAAGCATTTCTTTGAAGAATTCTAACAGGACATGAAACATGGCTTTAGTAGTACGATCCTGAAGACAAAGTGCAATCAAAGCAATGGCTTCCAAGAGGTAGAAGTGGTCCAGTCGAAGCAAAAGCAGGCTGGTCAAGAGCAAAGGTCATGGCAATAGTTTTTGGGATGCTGAAAGCATTTTTCTTGCAGACTTTCTGCAGGGCCAAAGAACAATAACATCTGCTTATTGTAAGATTGTTTTGAGAAAGTTAGCCAAAGCTTTAGCAGAAAAACACCCAGGAAAACTTCACCAGAGAGTCCTTCTCCACCATGACAATGCTCCTACTCATTCCTCTCATCAAACAGGAGTAATTTTGTGAGAGATTTGATGTGAAATCATTAGCCATCCACCTTACAGTCCTGACTTGGCTCCTTCTTAATTCTTTTTGTTTCCTAATCTTAAAAAATCTTTAAAGGGCATCCATTTTTCTTCAGTGAATAATGTAAAAAGGATTGTGTTGACATTCCTAGATTCCCAAGACCTTCAGTTCTTTAGAGATGGCCTAAATGGCTGGTGTCATTGCTTACAAAAGTGTCTTGAACTTGATGGAGCTTCTGTTGAGAAAAAAAGTTTATTTTTTTATTTCTATCCTTTAATTCAAATTTTCCACCAACTTTTTGAAGTCCATTTGTATATGGAGGAACACAGTTACTTAATAAATCAACAAGAAAATTTCAGATTTAGATACATAAGAAAATAGTAAAATGGCTGATGGATGAGACAGAGTAAACATATCTGAACATTGTTATTCATCACTAATAAAGGTGGGAAAATAGTAAATGAATCAGAGAATAAACTGATTTCAGAAACTACCAGTCTCTGCTATCTTCTTAACAAATCCAAGAGTCATCCATCAGTTTCCTTCATCTTTTTGCAATATTTCATAATTTTGAAGCTGTAGATCCTAGGACTCAAGTCTGAATAAGGCAAAATAATGGCCACGCTGCCAGCTTGTGCACTTGCTATTTCTGTATTTGTGCTGGAAACCTAAGAAAAATATAGAAATGATCCCTAGAATTTATTGGTTTACTAAACTCCTAGAGGACAAACTAAAAAAAAAAAAAGGTAAGGCTCTCTTCCTAAACTTCTCTTCTCCCTTGGTTGTATGTATATCCGCGTATATACATATGTGTGTGTGTACGTATTTAATGACCATATAGATCAAGATATAGAACAATTCAGAATCCCAGCAGGCTCCCTCTGGCATCTCTCAGTTATTACCTCCTGAAAGGTAACCACTATTCTGACCTCTAGCATTTTAAATTAGTTTTACCTGCTTTTTGACTTCATGTGAATAGATTGCAGGCAGTATGTGCTCTTTGATTTCTGGCTCCTTTCACTCTACAGTATGCCGTGAGAGTCATCCTTGTTGTTACGTGTAGCAGTAGTTTGTACTTTTCCATTGTATGAGATTACTACAATTTATTTATCTACTCTACTGTTGAGGGACATGTAGGTTTTTTCCAATTTGGGGATATTATGAAAAATGCCCCTTTTAACACACCCTACCACTCCTCAAAAAAAAAAAAAATCTCAGTCTACAAACAGCACTCTTCTCTCAAAAAAATATCCATCTATATTTTATAGTCTTGAGATGGTTGAGGCACGCAACAATCATGGGACTGGTTCTTGGATATACCTTTTGGACATCTGATTTACTCTTGGAGTGTCTCATCTTCTATATCTAGTGATCGCTACTGAAATTTAAATTTTCATGTATTGTTTTTGTCAGCATTATAAAAATGTCACTTCCATACACGAAAGAAAAATTAAGCTCACTTTCAATCAAAAACTCCCTGACTTTTTTTAAATTGACAGATTGATGCCAGCCATCATCTGTAAGAGTAAACATATGACAATAGCCAGGAAAAATGTGGGGAGGGTCAAGAAATGCATGGGTCATCAATGGACAACATAATTTTTTTAAATATACTATTTACAATTGCAACTGTATCATGCAATACCTAGGAATTAACCTTAAAACAAATGTGTATTACTTTTATGGGGAAAAATTACAAAACATTAATGAAACACACTAAATAAAAACTAAATAAATGGAAAGACATCTCATGTCCATGGATAGAAAAACAATATAAATATATCAATTCTACCAAATGATCTACAAAGTTAATGTAATTCTAATAAGATTTTTCATTGCATTTGAAATGGCACATATGGAAGGCAAAAATCAAAGAATAAGATATTCCAGAAGAAGAAGTTCAAAGAACTTTCCATACCACGTATCAAGACTGTGTATAAAGTTATAATAATTTAGATATAAGGCCTTTCACTTCTTCCTTGTAGTCACGACCTAGAGCTTTGCTAATGTCTCCATCCTTTCTCAAGTGACTTTGAATCCATAGGGATGTTGATCCCATCACCCCCTCTTTCCCCTGCAGGAAGTGGCAGTAAAGCTAGATGCTCAGAAGGCTGGCCATCCCCAGTTGCTGTATGACAGCAAACTCTGTAAGGTTCTTCAAGGTGAGGTTGGCCTCCCACACATACAGCAGTATGGTCAGGAAAAAGACTACAATGTACTAGTCATGGATCTTCTGGGACCCAGCCTCAAAGACCTCTTCAATTTCTGTTCAAGAAGGTTCACAGTGAAGACTGTACTTATGTTAGCTGACCAGATAGATAATCAGTAGAGTTGAATATGTGCATACAAAGAATTTTATACACAGAGATATTAAACCAGATAACTTCCTAATGCGTATTGAGTGTCCACTGTAATTAGTTATTCCTTATTGATTTTGCTTTGGCCAAAAAATATAGAGGCAGCAGGACAAGGCAACACATACCATACAGAAAAGATAAAAACCTCACTGGCACTGCCCGATACGCCTACCATTAATGCACATCTTGGTATTGAGCAGCGTCCCCAAGATAATATGGAATCATTAGGCTGTGTTTTGATGTATTTTAATAGAGCCAGCCTGCCATGGTAAGGACTAAAGGCTGCAACAAAGAAACTAAAATATGAAAAGATTAGTGAAAAGAAGATGTCCACTCTTGTTGAAGTTTTATGTAAGGGGTTTCCCTCAGAATTTGCCATATACTTAAATTATTGTTGTGGGCTGCACTTTGAGGAAGCCCTGGATTACAGGTATCTGAGGCAGCTATTCCTCATTCTTTTCAGAAGCCTGAACCACCAATATGACTGCACATTTGATTGGACAGTGTTGAAGCAGAAAGCAGCACAGCAGGCAGTCTCTTCTGACTGGCAGGGTGAGCAGGCACATCCCGTCCCCCTCCCCACCCCGCTCCCAGGTTTCTAAGCATGAATCGAGGAACTGAAAAAATAGAGCAGATGATTGGAGCAGCATTTGTTTCTCCCCAAATCTAGAAATTTTAGTTCATATATACACTAGCCAGTGGGTATGGACAACCATTTACTTGGTGTAAAGAACTTAATTTCTGTATAAACTGACTCTGAGCAGCATTGGTGATGCTGTATCCCAAGATGTAGCTGCTGTAATTGTGAACATTAACAGAGATAGTGAAACATGGTGTCCGGTTTTCTATTGCATTTGCATTTTTTCAAGTGGTAAAGTTAACTAAATGGGTTACACACAAATTGATGGAGAAATTGTGCATATGTCAATTTTCTGTTAAAACCTTTAATTTTGAATTATACTGTGTTGAGATCTCATTTCAGAAGAATGGCATGAACAGTCTTCAGAAACACTTGTGATGGCTGGAAATGTTCACAATTATGCATTTTTAAGGTTTTTCCATCCCTAGGCTTTGCAAATTGTTCACTTAAAACATTCTAAAAATGGTTGGCTTCTTGTTTGCAAGCCAACTAATATGGTAGCAAAGATTCCAGTGTTTGAGCATATGAAAGACTGTCTGCTTACCTGTGCTAGAAATAACAGCATCTATCTAAAGTTAAGACTTAAGAAAAACTTAGTGACCACTAGATTATCCTTAGGACTCTGCATTAACTCTATAATGTTTTTGGTATTTAAAAAAAAAAGCATATTTATCACAGAAATTTAGTTAACCTCTTACAACTGAACATGTATGTATGTTGTTTAGATAAATGAAATCACTGTAAACATCAATATGATCTGGGATTTTGTTTTTATTTTGAAATGGAAGCTTTTTTGTTTACAAGTTCATTAAAAACTAAAAATTATTTCTGCAAAAAAAAAAAAGATATAGGGTAGTATTGGTGCAGGGATAAACAAATTGACTACTATGACAAAATGGAGAGCCGGGAAATAGGCTGACAGGCATGTGAAATTTTGATATATGAGAGAGTACATATGATAGTATATCAAAGAGTAAAGAGGTGACAGTTGGAAACCATATTGGAAAAGAAATAAAATTAGAATTCTACATTTCATCATACTCCCAAATTAATAAATTCAATTTGAATAAGAATCTAACTGTGAAAAACAAAATTTAAATACTATGAGGAGACTATCTTATCTTAGAATAGAGAAGGAGTTCTTGATCAAGACACAAAGAATTCCTCATAAAAGAAAAAAATCAAGAAAATTGCATTAAAATTAAAAACTGTTCATCGAAACATACCATTAAAAAAGTGAAAGTATAAGCTACAAACTAGGGGGAGATACATTCAATATATAAAACTTATAGCCAATTGGTACCCAGAATCTACAAAGAACTACAAATCCTTAAGAAAAAAAATTCAGTGTGAAAATGAGCAAACAAAATGAAACAACACTTTACAGAAAAGAAAACAAGTATGGTGAGTAAAGTTATGCAAAAATGCCCGACCTCCTTAATATAACCAGCAAAACACAAAAAGGGGCCTCATGAGATACCATTTCATACCCAGTAAATTAGCAAAAACTAGAAAGTCCAACAATGTCTTCGTCAGTCAAGAAAATAAAAAAACACATAGATAAGTTAACATACAGAACATACAGAAGTTAATACAGGGAATTGGTTACAAGGTGTTGAAGGACAGGGAAAAAAACAACAAGGAAACAGGCAGTAGCACAAAGTTAGTTACTACAAGAAACAGCTACAACCTTTTAGACTGGGGGAACAAAGGGAAGAGGTTGGGGTTATCGTAACTTTGAAGCTGAAAGGAGAAGGCCTGGAGAGTTGGGACCCAGACTGTTCCCTTGCTACTGCTGTTCTTCAGGAATATGCGGGAAGGATCCAAGCAGCGAAACTCAGAATTCTGAGGATGAAGTTGCACTGGCTGCTACTGGCCATACATTGGTAGATCACAATACCGAGGGGTCCCACAGAGCTGGAACTCACCTCTAAGGAGAGGACACTGCTCAGCTGCTTCTGGTGCCTTTAAATGAGCACAGTGAGGCTGATTCAGGGAGTGTGGAAAGAAGCTGGAAACTGGAAATAACCACAGCTATAACCAGCTGCTGCTGCTGAGGCAAAATGCCACTTTTGGAAGAAAACTGATAGGAATATCAAGCAACCAGGAAAGAAAGCTCCTTCTGCCTCCTCCTACCTTCCAAACTCCCTCATGTGGCCCCCATTAGCAGAAACTAAAAGGAAGCAAGCTGGCAAAAGAAAAATGTAAATTTGCAGAGTATTAGCCCCATGATAAGTCAGTACAGAATGTATGTAAGTTTGGAGGTTAAAGCCAATACCTTTATAACCAACACAATACCAATTGTTAAGGAGCATGTGGATCAACGGGAACTCTTATGCACTTCTTGTAAAGAGTGTTTGAAACCACTTTAGAAAAATTTGTCTTTACTTCATAAAGTTAAAGATCTGCATGCCCTGTGAGCCAGTAATTCCACTCCTAAACACATACCCTGAAAATCTCCTGTATAAACACAGCAAGAGAAATGTGCAAGAATTGTCATAGGCTCATTTTCATTAAAGAAATAATCCAAAAGCCTTTCAAAGTAGATATATTTTGGCACATTCACACAAGGAAATATTATAGAGCATAAAAAAATGAATGAGCTACAGCTATGTGGGTTTATTATAAAAGCACAACATTGAGTGAAAAAAAGCTAATCCCAAAAGACCACATACAGTACGATACCATATTTATAAAGCTCTAAAACAGGAGCTCAAAACTAAATGTATGTATACGTGTGTACATGCATAATTTTTTTTAAAAATCCAAAAAAAGAATGGTAAAAGAAAGTGGAGGAGATAGAAGAGAAACAGAAGAGGAGATACGGGTTATAATTGTTTTATTTTTGGGGGTTGGATGGTATCTTACTCATTTTCTGTTGTTTATAACAGAATACCAGAAACTAGGTAATTTATAAAGAAAAAAATTATTTCTTACAGTTAAGACTGAGAAGTCCAAGGTTGAGGGGCCGAATCCAGTAAGAGCCTCCTTGCTGGTGGGGACTCTGCAGAATCCTGAAGTGGTACAGGGCATCACATGGGGAGATGGCTGAGAGTGCTCATGTGCTAACGTTCTAGCTCAGGTGTCTCTTCCTCTTCTTGTAAAGCCACTAGTTCCCTCCCATGATAACCCATTAATCCATTATCCCATTAATCCATAAATGGACTAATCCATCAATGAAAGCAGAGCCTTAGGATCATATCACCTCTTAAAGGCCCCCCCCAATGCTGCCACATTGGTGATTAAGTTTCAGCATGAGTTTTGGAGGAGACATTCAAACCTTAGCAGATGGTGATTGCATAAGTATTCATTATACGATTATGCTATGTAACTTATTTATATCTTAATTAAATTATTTGCTATATATCTAAAAGGAAAATAAATGATACCTGCCTAATCTTTTAAGTATTGAAAAGAGATGAGAAAATGTCAAGATATTTTTTAAAATATTATTAAACCACCATAATTAAAACAGTGTGGAATAGGCACCAGAATAGATAGATGGATTCTTTCAACAGCAAGTTTAGAGAAAGTCCCATATATGAAGAAATTAACTGGTTAGTAAATGTAATATTTCTAATCAGTGGGGAAAATATGGGAATAATTTTTAAAACTGAGTATCCTGGGCTGGGTGTGGTGGCTTATGCCTATAATCCTAGCACTGTGGGAGGCCAAGGAGGGAGGATCGCTTCAGGCCAGGAGTTCAAGACCAGCCTAAGCAAGATCGCATCTCTACCTGAAAAAAAAAATTAGCAGGGCGTGGTGTCACACCCGGTAGTCCCAGCTACTTGGGAGGCTGAGGCAGGAGGATTGCTTGAGCCCAGGAGTTGGAGGTTGCAGTGAGCTAAGATGATGCCACTGCACTCTAGCCTGGTCTCAGAAAAAACAAAACAACTGAATGTCTACCTCATTCCTTACTTCAGAATGAATTCTGCATGAAATTAAAGTATATTTTAAAAATGAAGCCATAACAAACCAGAAAAAAGTAGATCAATTATGTATAATCTGAAGTGGAAATAGCTCCTCTAAGCATGGCATGAAGCTCAAGTCACAAAACTAAAGACTGATAATTTGTGTACATAAAATGTTACACATCTATGTAGCCAAAAGCACTATTAGGATCATATAAACTTCTAGCAAATACAGATTAGATGATTTGTACCAATCTTCCCACTGAGGACACCTAGAAAATCTAGACATAATATTTTTTAATCTGCTTGAAATTATCAGAGAGTTACCAAATTATAGTATGAGAAATTGTGGGGCTAAGATTTAGGTGAGGAAAATAGCCCAAAGAGCAGAAGCCAGCACTGGGGGCAACTCTCCCCAGACAGTATCTGTTGATCAAAAAGTACAGTTGAGAGAGAGAGAAGCTAAGTAGCACTTTTAAGAGCCTCATAAAACTGGGAGGAGAGGTTAACATTGGAATTCAAGGCACATCAAGGAGGAGGGGCCTTAGTAACCAGCCCCCTATTCTTTAGATTGGGAGCCTGAAAAGCTACATCTTAAAAGAAAGAGTGGGTGTACCAGAAATAGATGTTCTCCAGGGGAACTGAAGCCAATTTTTGAGTTAGCTCAATTCCTCCTTAAATTAAGATGATCTGAGGTTGCTGGTATCCCTAAGTGAACCAAGTACCAAAAGCAAAGGTATATGCTCTCTGGATGAAGATAATATCAAATTATTTCTACAATTTTCCATAATCAATATCTGTCACTCAAAAACTTAGTATATGAGGAGCAAGACTTTGTGGCTTAAAATCAAAAGAATTTGTGAACAGAAGTATACCACAGAAATCCAGATAATGGAGATATAAAGTATAGGCTTTAAAATAGCTAATATGTTTAAAGGATTAAACAACAAGATTGAGAATTCTGTCGAGGAAGTTGAAACCATAAAAAAGAATCAAATGGAAATTAGCAATAAAAATATAATACCTGAAATTAACCCAATGAATAAGTGTTATAGCTGGTTAGACACAGTTGAAGAGAGAAATAATAAGGTAGAAATAAATTAAAAGAAAATATCCAAACTAAAGGACACAAAGACAATAGAATAAAAACTACAGAAAACATGATGAGAAACATACAGAGTATGGTCAAATGTATAATTGGAGTTCCAAAAGATATATTTTTCTTCTTGATTCATCACAAAGTTGGCACTCCAGAGCAGTGAGTGACAGAAGGACTTTCTTTTCAATAAATGGTCTTGGGCCAATTGGAGATTCATGTAGAACAAAAATGAATCTTGAATCCTACCTTATACTATATTCAAAAGTCAAAATCAATTCTAGCCATTTCATAAAACTAAGTCTGAAAGTCAGAAAGCTTTTAAAAGGTTACATAGGAAAATATTTTCATGATCTTGGACTGGGCAAAGATTTCTTAAAGACACACACACACACACACACACACATACCCACAACCTTTAAGGAAAAGTTGATTAAATGAGTAACATTAAAATTATTTTAAAATTCTGCTCATCAAAAGATACTTTTAAGTAAATTTAAATGAAAACCTCAGAGCAGAAGAAGTAATTTTCAATACATATAATTCACAGATATTTGTGTCTAGAATTGGAAAGTACTACATCAATAAGAAATAGACAAAAATAACCCAATAGAATATTGGACATGAGGCTAGATAGGTACTTCACAAAATAGACAATAACATGAAAAGTTTCTCAACTTCATTAGTAATCAGAGAAATGCAAATTAAAACTGCAATGAGCTAACACTACACATCCACCAGAATGGCTAAAATTACAAAAGCTGACATTGCCAAGTGTTGGAGAAGATGTGGAGCCATTAAATTTTCCATGCACTTCTCATAGGAGTATAAATCTCTGCAACCACTTTGGAAATCTGTTTGGCATTATCTAGTAAAGCTGAATATATGCATCCTATAGTCTAGCAGTTTTATTTCTTAGTACCTACCCAACCAAAATACATCCAAAGCTATGTACAAGAATGTTGATGGTGGCATTATGCATACCCCCAAAACTGGAACCAGTCCAAATGTCCATCAACAGTTGAGTTGTGGCATATTCACACAGTGGGATATTATGCAACAATGAAAATGAACGAATTGCTATATGTTACGACATGAAAGCATCACATCAATATAATATTGAATGAAAGAAGCCAAACAAAAGAGAACATCCCCTGTGGTTCCATTCATATAAAGATTAAAAAAAAAACACTAGTGTTAGCAGTCAAAGTAATGGTTACCTCTGATTGAGAAGCTTTGGAAGTACTGGTAATGTTCTATTTCTTGACTTGGGTAGTGGTCACATGGGTGTGCCTACTTTATTATAATTCACTAAGGTGAATTATAGACTTAAGATTTGTATGATTTTCTGTATGTTTTACTTACATTAAAATTATAAATAATACATATATGGTTGATAGTAAATGTATGTAAAATTAAATCTAGAAGAATACAAACCAAATTATGAATAGCTATTAATAGGAGATTATAGGGAACTATCTTTTTTCATGTTACATTTTGGTATTGTGTGGATTTTTTACAGTGAACATAAATTTGATTTGAAATTGGAAAAGAAAGAATGAAACAATAGGTCAACAATAATTAAAGACTAATATTAACAACAGTCCTTTTCACAGAAAAGAACTTGATTACATTAACCACATTAATTAGCAGTATATTCTGCTAATACATACGAAACCTGTTAGTTTAATAACCACCTAAAAGCCTTTGTTTGAAAAGAAAAACTCTTGCTTGTAACAGAACCCCAAGCTGGTTTGTGAGCTGCAATTTTCCAGCTGTCCACAGTTCTGCCTCATTGCTTGGGGATGTGCTTCATTGATTCCTAAAGCATAGCTCCAGACAAAACTAAAAATCTGTAGAGCAGGAGAGTTCTCAAATCACCACGACAGCTGTGAAAAACAGGCCTATCGCAACTCACTGGTGAGGCTGGAATGCTTAAATAAGGTAATATGTGTAGAAGTGTTTTGAACAATAGGAGTTGCAGTACAAATGCAAAATATTATTTGAAACTTAATTGTGGGAGCTTTTAGGACATGAATTTCCCTGACCATCAAGAACCAGCATAAAGAATTCAGTGATTTTAGGGAAACTCTCATTTCCAAAGTCCATGGGATGGCAGTGCTACAAATGTTCTCTAAGTCATAATATCCTTTACTTTGATCCCTTCTGAAACCTTGTTTTACACAGTTCTTGTCTATTGCATAACTGCCTTACCTGTGACGGCCCTTAGCTGTGTCATCTGGGTTTCCAGTTTATCTATGTTGGTAAATTTAGGTTTGAGACATTCAGACAAGTGGGATGCTATTATAAAGTGTTATCTTAGTGTTTGGATGGCATTTCCCAAAAGTGAGTTCTTTGGGACACTAGTCGCATGAATTGCTGTTCAAATAAAGTTTGAAAACAGCTATAGCTACCCCACCTTTGGAAAGTGACAATACACTTAAGCAGATCATACTCGGGGAAATATTGCGATAAACAATACCTTTGCACGTTTTTAACCTGATATTACTTGGAAAAAGGATTCTTTGGTCAAGTAAGTTTTTTGAAATTTCCCAAACTTACCTGACCAAAGAAACCTTTCCCCAAGTAATATTTACCAGTATCATGTAGAACTAATATTGCATAAAACATTATTTCAGAAACCCTACTTTAAAACTAAAAAAACTCCAGGAGAGAAAGAAATGTTACACATAGTTAAGAAACTGATTTCTAATACCTAAATCCTCATTACAGAAGGGTTCATATGCAAAAGGCTTCAATTTCTCCTAATATATGGAGAGTTCAGTTTTATGATATAAAAATGTTTTGATTCAGAATGTGTTTAAAGCTTTAGTCATTATTACTAAAACAAACTAGTATCATAAGAACATGAACAGATATTCAAACATGGTGGTTAAAACAGTAGCTTAGATTTGAATAGATCCGATTTTTCCTTTATAGTCACGTTTATGACCTTGAACAAGTAATCTGTATTTTGAGAGTTTCAATTTTCTCATCTATAAAATAGAGATTATAGTAATAGTACTTACTTCATAGGGTTGTTATGAAGTTTACCAAAAATACATACATGGTATGCTGAGTATAACACTATATGTATGTTAAAGCCTATTATTAAAATGTCTCATTTGATATCAAGTAAGCACATTAGAACATAAACATTCAAATTAGTTTTGTCTATAAAGCATTCACCATGGCAAGCTATCCAGTTAAGCCAGTGATGCTAATATTTTTCAAATATCTTTTTTGGAAGGTGAGTGAAGGGAGACAGAGTAAGCTTTCTGACTAAATGTGAATAAATTAAAGTTTGATGTGATTGGGAGAATCATTTTCCTAAACAAATTTAAATGAGTTCAATAAAAACATTGGATGTAACTCATGTACACATAAAGCAATGGATTAATACTACATGCTGTGTGATGGTTAATTTTCAAAAACTGAGGTTTCCTGGAGAGGAAGAAATTCTAGCTTAAGACTGCAACAGTCTAGAAATCCCGCCTGAGTTTCCAGCCAGCAGCCTACTCTACAAATTTCAGACTTTCCAGTGTCCATAATCACATAAACCAATTCTTTAAAGTCTCTCTCTCTCTCTCTCTCTCTGCACACACACACACACACACACACACACACACGCATGCACACCCCTACCACAATAGTAGTTCTGTTTCTCTAAAGAACCCAGACTGATATGTGCTGTGAGGGATACAAAAACAAACTATAACTTCGTTTGATTAGTAGGTATGCTCTTTGCAAATAAAAGAATTTCCTAATTTTTCTTTTTTTGAGCACCCATTATGAACCAGACACTTCATGAGGAACTTGGACATACATTAGCTAACTTAACCCTCATACTGATCCAACAAAAGTAAGAAGGAGTAGATCTTAAATTATTATAAATTGCAATTGACAAATTGCTTTACAGAACGTAAATCCCTGAACAAAAGGGTGGAAATGGAGAAAAAATAAAGCAGGAAGTAAGGAAATGTAGAAATGAACAAAATAAGTAGGAAAAAACAAATTACTTTGAAAATCCATTGTCATTTACTCAGGAAACATTTTGAATTACCTTGGGCTGAGCCTAATTAGCTTTTTCCCCCAAAATGTTTAATTTCTATTATATATAATGGATTAAAGCACACCTTTCCCTAATTACTCAATCCTCCGCTACTCCATGGCATGTTCATGAAAATTATTTAAAGATATATACTAGAAAAAATATGATTATAATGAAAGTAATAAAACATGGGTTTAATTTCAGCTCTACTTATTACTAACTTGGAAGCCTTGGGTAGGCCTCTTAGCCTCAGTTTTGTTACCCCTAAAATGACATAAGAGTAAACACCTCACAAGAGTACTATGAAGACCAAATTAAATACTACTATTTTAAAGAATTCCAAGGGAGACGACAGCACCGTGCCCTCAATAAAAGCCTTAAATAGAGTAGATATTTCAGTTTCTCTGATCTTGTTAAAGAACCAAAACGTGTTATGGTGGTAGCAACTGACAGTACCCAGGAGGATTTAATATTATGAGGGGTCATCACAAAAGAATTAAAAAAATAAAAACATAAATATAAATGCTAGATAAAGAGGATCTGTGTTACATAAACCATGGTATATTTCAACAATACTAAATAGACTTATCAACTATCAGTCCCTTACATCCATTAAATCACTACGTCCAGAGATGGCCAGGTGTCAATCTTTCTAAATTCTTTAAATCTATATGTGTAGTCTGCAATAGGAATTTCACTTATGGTAATCTTGTATGCATCCTCATCACAATAAACAGGAATATGAAGCAAAAGATTAAATATTTAAAGTAACTCTGTAAAATATACAAGGATATGCAAGTACTTGCTATTTTTTGTTCATTTGAACTTCTTGGTTATTTTATTTTCTTTTTTCCTACAGTTTATGTGCACTAACAGAGATTTTAAAAGAAGCCAAATTCTGCTTCTAGCAGTTTTACAAACTACAAATTCTATAAATTCTCCCCAACATAAAAATAATGGCTTTTAAAAACTAAAACTCTGTTTTTTCTTTTTAAACGGAACTTTCAGAATTGAAAATTACAATCATTGAAATTAAAATCTTAATGAATGGATTAAATAGTATATTTGAAACAGCTCAGTAACTGGAAGATAGATAAATGAAATTACCCTAAATGTAACACAAATTTTATATATATATATATATAAAATGAAATGAAAGAGAATTAAGAAACATGGAGAATACTATGGGAAGGTGTAACATACAACAGAGCTGGAGAAAGAGAAGAGAGAGAGGATGTGGAAGAGGCAATATGGTAAAGCCTGTGGATTTCCTAGAACTAATGAAAGGAATTAAAATGTAGATAGAGGAAACACAATACAATAAACAGAATAATAGAAAGTGACATCTAGATTCATTGTGATAACACTCCATAACCTACCAAAAACTGGAAAAAAAAATTCTGTCATTATATTATGTATATGCTAAGCACAGACTCAAGTTAATTAATTTTTTTGTAACCAGGAAAATACAAAATATTATAATAACATGTCATAATGATGCATTCAATTGCAATTTTTAAAGCATTTGGTGTTTTTCTTGTGGTTTTTTTTTCTTTCTTTCTCTCTGTTTCAGGCCAATTCATTACTTGCTAGAAGTCACAGCAAAAAGCATTTTTGCCAACTATTTATGTTCTTTCCTTACTTAGGTAAAGTAAATCCCATACTTTCTCAGTGGGGTTAAGGTCAGGACTCTGAGGGGAGCCACTCCTTCCTAATTAGTTCCCCAGACTCCTCTTTTTTTCCCCCTTTAAATGGCCACAACAGTCTAGAAAAATGTTTGGAGTCATAATCCCCCTGATAAATGAATCCCTGATCAAGCAGCTGGTTTCCAGAAGGGACTCCTTGCTGTGCTGCAATTATGTAGAAGCTGAACTCCAGTAGTTCAGGTCACAGCTGAAGGACTGGAGGGAAAAATACCTATCTCTGAGCTCCACTGTATGACACACTAAGCTAAGAGACTCCTGCTTCTCCCCTCCAAAGCCCTCACCCAAAAGACCAATATTCTTTTGAGTTACTGAGAAAAATATTTAATGATGTAAAAGCATGTGCTGGTTCCCTACTGGTGACCCATGACCCATGGCCATGCTTTCAGTGAGCACTGGCAATTTAAAACTCATCCTAGAAATCTTGAAAATGATTTTCTATTTATTAGATAATGCACTTAATTTCTGAGCTACTAAATACTCATCTATTAACACTTAGTGTAGCCATATTATTTGAGATTTTGGGGTTAAAATCATTCTAAAGGAAAATACAAATATAAAGTTATATATCATACTAAGAAACATAAGATACAGGGAATTAGAAAAGGCTATATCTTAAATAATAGAAACAATGGCACTTCAAAACCCACATACACACACATACACAGAGGAACACACACAGAAACACATACAGAATTTTTCACCTGTGCACTAGCTGAATGTATATATTTCAGCAACCTTTCCATAACTCTTATAAATTTATTTTCCCTCTCTGATTCTTCTAGGATAATAAAATGCTGTGTCCGTGTTCCATGTGAAGGTTCAGTCCTTCCTCATTTGATACTGTCAGTAATGTTGTATCAAATATGAAGTGGATCTGTGTTTATGCCAGGAGACAATGTTAACTTCTCTATTGTAAGTGTGTCTAACTAAAAGTACCTTTCCATGAGACTATTATAACTCTACCTTTACCTTAATTTCAGAAAAAAAAAATTTCAAATCTTTCTGGAAAAAACAGACATTTTAAAATACAATGATATTCTTATTGTGTAAAAAAAAGATGACAATACTCCCTATCCAACGTTAAAAGACAAGAGACCAGAGTTGAGTGGGGGTTCAGGGAAAGAGGGCTGACTGGAGACACCAGCTGCCAGAGCACCTCAGTAAGAAGGAGAAGTTTTAGATGAAAGAGAAAAAAACAAACAGACAGACAATATAGATCAGATAGATTGCATGTGGGTCTGAAGGAAGGGTGCCAGAGCCTTTGGGAGATTCCATGGAAAGAAGCTGCAGTGCAGAACAAGGAGCAAGGTATCAGCAAAGATCGACCCTAGAGAGGCTTGGCGTCCAGTGGAAAGGGTAGGTGGAGCAGTTTTTTTCTCTCTCCCTTGCATCTCTGACAGTTGGAGGGTTCCTGAGTTGCTGGAGAGACTTTCTGCCCATACAAGCCAGTGAGCTGAGAACTGCTTGTGGACAGGGCATCAGGCTCCCAACCCCCCTGGGATACTTCCCGCTCCACAGACCCAAGCTGGGGCCATATTTTTTCTCCACCCACCATGAACTTTTGTCCTCCCCTGGGGGCTTGAAATCCTCAGGTTTTGTCCTGATCATTCCCACACAGACTTTTCCCAATACCAGCCCAGACTGCAGGAGCCACAGTGATCCAGTGGGTCCCAGGTGATCTGCATGACTCAGAGCCTTGACATTCTGGACAGACTGCCTCCCAGAGAGAGGGCCAGAGATGACCAATGTGCTAGCACTCCTCCATACAGACTCCTTTCCTCCCCTTCCCCTCTCCCACCCGCACTGCTGAGAGAAATGATTGAGCCACCACACCAAGGCTTCCACAGAGAGTGGGGCTCAGGCCTTTCCTCTTGGGGTCCTGCAGCAGACTGAGAGGTGCTCAGACTGTGAGTTCCTTGCTTGCCGGCACTCCCTGGTGCTGCTTGCCTGGTGGCTCCATCAGAGCAGGGCACACCCCAACGTGGAGGGACATCAATCCTGCTCAGGCACCCCATGGGCGAGTTGGGACCAGTGTGCTTCTCCCTGGCATGGTCAGGGATTGATCTTCTTGGTATTGGGAGGCAAAGGAGCCTGTGTGGGCAGATCTAGGGGGAGAGCGCAGTGTGGGTCCTAGCTGCAGCATGCTCACAGGGCACCCCTTCCCCCATAGGAGGGCTGCACTATCACCTCAGGCTGGAATCCTGAGTGGGGAACCTCCCAGCCCACAGGACAGTTCATGGGGGAGCTCAGCTGGCTTGGGTTGCTGCCTGCTGGTAGATGCCGGGGAACACTGTGGAGCAGAAGAGCAGGGAGAGGAGTGAGGCCCACTGCAGACTACCAGTTTGTGAGTCTGAGACGGACCTGCCTCCACAAGCAGACTTTCTGGTTGGGTGGGGCCACTTCAGCCCCTCCCTGGCAGCTCTGCCCAGAAGCTGGGAGCAGACCTGTGACCCCTGCCCAAAAAGCTACTTTGCCAGCTTTTGTGGTGCCCAAGAGGGCAAGCTCACACAACCCAGCCCTGCCCAGCCACACTAGTTCACCTGTCTCTGCTGTAGCAGAGAATAAAGACTTGCCTGGAAGTTCCAGGGCCCCACCCACCACCTGGGGCATTCGAGTGCTTCTCCTGAGAGACTAGAGCCAGTCACAGGACCCAAAAACAACACTGTAGCTTGTTCCTTCCAGCATGAGCCTCCTCCTGAGAGTGAGGTCAATTATTAGCACACCCTTTGCAGCATTTACTGACTAAATTTTACAGGGTGTGTGGGGGCCCAAGGAGTGGCCATTTGGGGGAGCACCTACCCCTCCCCACAGAAAAACTGCATAAGGGCAGAAGCAACCCAGCCCAGGGCCTTAACATACAAGCATTTAGCCCCTTCCCCATGAACAGCACTCCTGATTTGGAGAGCCTGTCCTGACCTTCCTGCCAGTGGCCTCCTCTAGTGGCCAGAAAAGCAACTTCTGAGCTCTGCCAAGGCTTTGGAAAGCCTTTCAGGCTTTCACAACATAGCCACCACCTCAGTGGTGGAAGAGATCAAGAAACACCCTGGGAGCTAAAAGGTCCCTTCTAAAGCTTGGGGTACTCAGGTACTTCACCTGAGTGACCAGAGTCTATCACAGACACAAAAGAACATTTCAGCAGCCGGCTCTATCACACAAACATCAACCAATGATGGGGAGGACAATGATATAGCTCATCATAGCATCTTCCAACTCAAGCAACAGGGTGTGGCTGATTCACACTCACAAGTACCACCTACCATCACCAAGAGAAAGCTGGGGGACCTAATTCACTACACACTGTTGGGAAGAGGTGAAGACAGCAGGTCAGAGGTAACCCAAGAGGTACACCAAACCTGCTACAACACCCCATAGGCAACTCAGGACCAGCACTCCTCTCCCTGGCATGCTCAAGGATCAATATTTGGGGACCTGGAGACAGATCCATAAGCAAGGACTAGCACCCACAGGTCTTGACCAAGAGGTCAGATGAGAAGGAATCAGTGAAAGAACTCTGGAAACATTAAAAATCAGAGCTAAAGGACACCACCAAAAGAAAACAATAACTCCTTACCAATGGATACCAACCAAAACAAAAAGATTGAAATGACAAATGAAGAATTCTGAATATGGATTGTAAGGAAGCTCAATGAAATACAAGAAAAAATAGAAACCCAACACAAAGAAACCACAAAGCAATGCAGGAAATGAATAAAAAATTTACTAAGGAAATCAAATTATTTTTTAAAAATCAAACAGAACTTCTGGAAATGAAAAATTCATTCAAGGAAATACGAAACAGTGGAAAGCCTTAAGAATAGGCAAGATCAGCCAGAAGAAAGAATCTTAGAGCTTGAAGACAACATCTTTTAGTTACCAAGTGAGTCAAAGAGAAAGATCTGAGAAACAGAAGAATGAACAAAACCTACAGGAAATATGGGATTATGTAAAGAGGACTAACTTAAGAATCATAGGCATCTCTGAGGGTGAAGAAGAAAATACACAAGGGTTGGAAAACCTATTTGAGGGAATAATTGAGGAAAATTTCCCTGGCCTTGCTAGAAATCTAGATATCCAGGTACAAGGATCTCAAAGGACCCCTGGGAGATTCATCATGAAGAGGCAATCACCACAACACATAGTCATCAACTGGCCAAAGTAAATACAAGAGAGGTGCTCTTACAAGACATAAGGAGAAAGTAGCAGGTAACATAAAAAGGAAAACTGCAGACTTCTCAACTGAGACCTTACAATCCAGAAGGGATTGAGGCCCCATTCTCAGTCTTCTCAAACAGAATGATGGCCAGCCTAGAATTTTGTATCCTGCAAAACTAAGTTTCTTATATGAGGGAGAAATAAAGACTCTCTCAAAGAAGCAAACACTGAGGGAATTTGTCAAGACTAGACCTGCTCTGCAGGAAGTAGACAGAACTGCATTATACATGGATCAGCACAATAGATACTCACCAGTGTAAAATCACCCAAAAACTAAAGGTCAGAGCCTGAGTAGCACAATGGCTCAAGAGATAAAACAAAGCAATAAAATTCTACTCAACAGGATGAACAGAAATCCACCCCACTTATCAAATCTTTCAATAAATGTAGATGGCTTGAACTCCCCACTCAAGAGACATAAGCTAGTTGAATGGATAAAAAAATGCAAGCCAAGTTTCTGCTATCTCCAGGAAACATATCTAACCCATAAGGACTCATTCAGACTCAAGGTGAAGGGATGGAAAACAATATTCCATGCAAATAGAAACCAAAAGAAAGCTGGTGTAGCCATGCTCATGTAAGATAACATAGCTGTCAAATCAATAATAGTAAAGAAAGACAAAGATGGTCATTATATAATGGTGAAGGGAACAATTCAACAAGAAAACATAAAAATCCTACATATATATGCACCTAATACAGGTGCACCCAGATTTATAAAGCAAACCCTATTTGATCTAAAAAAAAATGATAAACAGTAGCATCATAATAGCTGGGGACTTCAACACCCCACTGACAGAATGAGATAGATCCTCCAAGTGCAAAATAAGCAAAGAAACAATGGACTTAAACAGAACTCTAGAACAAATGGGCCTAACAGACATTTGCAGAACATTCTACCCAGAAACTTCTGAATATACGTTCTTCTCATCAGCTCATAGAACATTCTCTAAGATTGATCACATCCTAGGCCACAAAACATGTCTCAACAAATTTGAAAAAATAGAAATTATACCATGTATCTTCTCAGACCACAGTGCAATAAAATTAGAAATCAATTCCAACAGAAACACTCAACTCTAGACAAAGTCATGGAAATTAAACAACCTATTGCTGAATAGTTATTAGGTCAAGGAGGAAATTAAGATAGAAATCAAAATATTCTTTGAAATAAATGACAAAGGGGACACAAGTTATCAAAATCTGTGGGATTCAGCAAAAGCAGTCAGAAGAGGAAAATTCATAGCTATAAATGCCTACATCCAAAAGTCAGAAAGATCACAAATCAACAATCTAATGAATCCATCTCAAGGAATTGGAAAAGGAAGAGCAAGCCAATCCCAAATCCAGCAGAAGAAAGGAAATAACTAAGGTCAGAGCACAACTAAATCAAATTAATAACAAAAGAATTATACAGAAGATTAATGAAAGAAAAGGTTTCTTTGAAAAGGTGAACAAAACTGATAGGCCTCTCACTAGATTAACCAGAAACAGAAAAGAAAGAACACTAACAAGCTCAATCAGAAGTGGAAAAGGAGATATTACAATGGATACCACAGAAATACAAAATATCATCTCTGAATACTATAACAATCTCTATGCACATAAACTTGAAAACATTGAGGAAATGGATGAATTCTTGGAAACACACAACTTTGCTAGGCTCAATCAGAAAGAAATAGAGCTCCTGAGCAGATCAACATCAAGTAATGAAATTGAAGCACCAATAAACAATCCCCCAATGAAAAAGTCCCAGACCACATGGTTTCACAGCTGAATTTTACCAGACCTACAAAGAACTGGTACCTATAATTCAGAAATTATTTTATAACATAGAGAAGGAAAGAATCCTCCCCAACTCATTCTACAAAGCCAATATCACTGTGACACCAAAGCCAGGAAAGGACACAACAAAAAAAGAAAACTACAAACCAATATCCCTTATGAATATAGATGCAAAAATTCTCAATAAGGTCCTAGAAAACTGAATCCAGATGCACATCTAAAAAATTATCCACCATAATCAAATGGGCTTCATCCCAGACATGCAATGATGGTTCAACATATGCAAATCTATAACTGTGATTCACCACATAAATAGAAGCAAAAACAAAGACCATATGATCCTCTTGATAGATGCAGAAAAAGCATTTGACAAAATTCAGCACCCTTTTATAATAAGAACTCTTAACAAAATAGGCATAGATGGAACATACCTCAATATTACAAAAGGCATATATGAAAAACCCACAGCCAGCATCATACTGAATGGGGAAAAATTGAAAGCATTCTGCTATAACTGGAAACAGACTTCCGTTCAACATAGTGCTGGAAGTCCTAGCCAGGGCAATAAGGCAAGAGAAGAAAATCAAGGGTATCCAAATGGGGAAAGAAGAAGTCAAAATATCACTCTTCTTTGCTGATGATATGATCCTATATCTAGAACACCCCAAAGATTCTACCAACAGACTCCTGGAATTGATAAATAAATTCAGTAAAGTCTCAGGTTACAAAATCAATGTACACAAATCAGTAACATTCCTATACACCAATACAGTCAGGGTGAGAATCTAATCAAAGACTCAATACCTTTCACAATAGCAAGAGAGAAAATAAAATACCTAGGAATATATTTAACCAAGGAGGGGAAGGACTTCTACAGGGAGAACTATGAAACACTGAGGAAGGAAATGGCAGAGGATGTAAACAAATGGAAAAATATATCATGCTCACAGATTGGCAGAATCAACATTTTAAAATGTCTATACTACCCAAAGTGATTTACAGATTCAATGCAATCCCCATTAAAATATCAATGTCATATTTCACAGATCTACAAAAAATAATTCTATATTTTGTATGGAACCAGAGAAGACCCTATATACCTAAAGAAACCTTAAGCAAAAAGAACAAATTAGGAGGCACAATTTGCCAGAGTTCAAGCCATCTTACAAGGCTATAGTAACCAAAACAGCATGGTACTGGCACAAGAACAGAGACATAGACCAATGGATCAGAACAGAGAACCCAGATATAAAACCATCCTCACATTGCTCATCTGACCTTTGACAAAGCAGACAAAAACATACACTGGGGAAAAGAATCCTTATTAAATAAATGGTGTTGGGAAAATTGGTTAGCCACATGTAGAAGACTAAAACAGGATCTGCACTTCTCACCACTCATAAAAATTAACTCATGATTTATAACAGACTTAAAGCAAAGACATGAAACTATGAGAATTCTAGAAGAGGAGGATGGAAAAACTCTTATAGACATCGGCCTAGGCAAATAATTTATGAAGACCCCAAAGGCAATCATAGCAACAACAAAAATAAATAAATGGGACCTGATTAAATTAAAAAGCTTCTGCACAGCCAAGGAAACAATTAATAGAGCAAATAGACAACCTACAGAATGGGAGAAAATATTTGCATGCTCTAAAGGGCTAATAACCAGAATCTACAAAGAACTCAAGCAAATCAGCAAAAAAAATCAAATAACCCCGTTAAAAAGTGGCCAAAAGACATGAACAGAAGCTTTTTGAAAGATAGACTAATGGCCAATAAACACATGAAGAAAAGCTCAATGTCTCTAATCATCAGAGAAATGCAAATCAAAATCACAATGAGAGATCACCTAACTCCAGTGAGAATGGCTTTTATCAAAAAGTCCTAAAACAACAAATGTTGGCATGGATGCAGCGAGAAAGGAACACTTATACACTGTTGGTGGGACTTCAAACTAGTACAACCTCTATGGAAAGTAGTATGGAGATACCTCAAAGAACTAAAAGAAGACCTATAATTTAATCCAGCAATCCTACTACTGGGTACATACCCAAAGGAAAAAAAGACATTTTATACAAAAGACACTTGCACTCGAAGGTTTATAGCAACACAATTCACAATCGCAAAGATGTGGAAACTACCCAAGTGCCCATCAATACGTGAGTGGATTAATAAAATGTGGTATATGTATACCATGGAGTATTACTCAGCCATAAAAAAATGGTGAGCTAATACCTTTTGTAACAACCTGGATGGAACTGGAGACCATCCTTCTAAGTGAAGTATTGCAAGAATGAAAAAATAAACACCACATGTACTCATTATTAAATTGGAACCCATGTGTACATATGGTAGCAAAATTCAATGGAAATCAAGCAGATGGGGGGCAGGTAGGAGAAGATAGTTAAATTCACACCTAACAGGTACGGTGCACACTATCTGGGTGATGGGCACACTTATAATTTTGACTCAAACTTCCCAAAAGTAATTCATGTAACCAAAATGTTTGTACCCCCATAATATTCTGAAAAAAAAGATAAGCTACCATAGAAGAAGTTTTCAACACACAAAATAGAAAAATAATTAATAACCAGAATAAATAATGTATGCCTACTGTACTAGGCTTTTTTAGGGCTGAGGTAACCAATTACCAAAAATTTAGTGGCTTAAAACAACATAAATGTATTCTCTCACAGTTCTGGAGGCAATAAGTCCAAAATCAAGCTATCAATAGAGTCACACATCCCTCTGAAGGCTCTGGAGGAAAATCCTTCCTCACCTCTTCAAGCTTCTGCTGGCTGTAGGCACTCCTTAGCTGGTGGCTGCGTAATTCCTATCTCTGTCTCCATCTTCACATGACCCTCTCCTCCTTCTCCCCATATGTTCCTCCTCTGTGTGTCTCTTAGGAGGATACCTGTCATGGATTTAGAGCCCACTTAGGTAATCTAGGATGATCTTGTCTTGAAACTCTTAACTAAATTGTATCTGCAAAGATGCATTTTCAAATAAGATCACATTCACTGGTGTAAGAGGTTAGGATATGAACATATCTTTGGTGGGAGGGTCCCCATTCAACCCACAACACTATCAATCAAACTTCTAGTTAAAATAGTTCTATAAGCTTTTTTTTTGAGGCAATCTCCTTTACTATGTACATATAGGGTTAAATATAGAAAGTATAAAAAAGAATTCAAGATACAAATCATAGTGAATCAGAAGATCAAAGCAGTAAGTAGAACTGAATCTATAGGCATAAATGATTTCAGGTCTTGAAAATACAGGAGATTTTAACTCTTTAAAGATTACAGAGACAAATAATACCTACAGTGCAGAGCAGTGTTAATGGTTGGCACCCATCCTTGTATCAGCCCAATGTCAGGGAGAAAGTTCTCAACATTAAAAAATTTTCTTTCTAGTCCTAGCTCTAAATAAATGCTGAATTTTATCAAATTGTTTTTCATTGAGTATTCTCCCCATTAATGTTGTTTATGTAGTACATTGAATTGATCACTTCTGAAATAAAATCAACCTGGTCATAAAAAAAAATTTACAGAGACCAAAAGTGCATTCAACAAAAATCTGTATTCAATTATAATAATAATTTTTAAAAACCTTCTACAAGGGAACTTTCTTAATCTGATTTTTTTAAAAAACTCTCAAAAGCCTTTTATAAATATCACACTAAATGGTAAAACTTTTTAGTACTCTTAAGTTGGGAATAAACCAGCAAGGAAGCTTGCCGTTATCTTTTGTGTTCAGCACTATAAGAGTAACAAATCTTGGAAAGACAAAATTGTCTCTGTAGATGATATGATCACCTACATAGAGAAGACAAGATAATTTCCCAATAAACTCATAGAACTAAAAAGAGCTCATTAAGATTGCTGGATACAAGATAAACATGCAAAAAGTAATGATATTTCTAAGCACCAGATAAATCAGCTAGAAAGTATAAAGAAAAACAAAAAGATGCCATTCACAAACAAACACAAAACTATAATGTAATGAGAAACAAAAGATGTTCAAAAACTTTGTGGAGCAACTATAACACATCATTGAAGAAATAGATGAAGATGTATACTATATTCAGAGATGGAAAGACTCAATATTTTTAAAAAATTTATTATGGTAAAATAATCCCAAATCTACATAAAATCTATATAAATTCAACTGCAATTAAATTTCAAACTGGTTTTAATGTGGTACTTGATAGGATTATCCTAAATTTTGGTTGTCAAATAATTTTGAAAAAGAAGAACAAGGTCTGCAGACAATGTGGAGGTAAAGACACCAGTGGAACAAAACATAGAGCCCAGAAAAAAACTTGGACATACATGAGAACATGGTATTTCAAATCAGTGAGGAAAGGATGAAGTATTTAATAAATGGTGCTTGGACTAGTGGATATTCATAAGGAAAATAAATAAATAAATTTTCTACCTCACAGTATAAACACAAATAATTTACGGATATGGAAATCAAATCATTATAATATTGTAGATGAAAATAAAGAACGTAACTGGGATTAGGGAAGGAGCTCTTAAGACATAAAAATAAAACTATAAAGGAAAATGCTAATGCCTACCTTGAAGTTAAAAAAACTTTTAATTCAATTTTTAAAAACACTACAAATAATGTTACAAGATAAACTCTGGGAGAAGATATGTACTTATATAACAGATAAAAATTCAAGCCAACTATTTAGCTTAAAGTGAGTCTCCAATCTTAGTGCCCCTGGGCACATAGAAGAAACACAAACAATAATCTCGGCAGGAAGGCACCTTCATCCTATGCCACAACGAATCCAAAATTAATTTTCTAAGAAAACTGGACAGTTCACAGACAAAGATATCCCTGAACACATGGAAATAAGGCACTCTAAATGACAATCAGCTGAAACCACAGACAGCATAAACAGACCTAAAATGGCTAATACAATGAAATTATTAACATAGATTATGAAGAAATTGTGCTTATGTTTAAAAATAAAAGGCAAGCTCAAATATATTTATAGGGAAGGGGAACTTATTAAAAATAACACAGCAGGTATAAAAAATCAAATAGTATTTCTTAACATGAAATTTTAAATAATTGAGATTAAAAACACAACAGATTTGACACGTTTTAAAAGAAGAATTTGTGAATTAAAAGATGGTCCTGATGACAGTGTCTAGAATGGAGTACAGAAAGAAAAGATAAGAAAAATACAAAATAAATGTTGAAAGAGATGTAGAATAAAGTGAAAATATCTGACAAATATCTAATCAGAGCTCCGGAACACAATGAAAAAGAAAAACAGGGCAGTTGCAAAATGTGTAGTGATAAGAGGGGAGAGTTTTTCAAAAATTGATGAAAGATATTCATCCACTGATTCAAGAATCTCAAGGAGTCTTGAACAAGTTAAATAAAAAGAAATCCACACCCAGACACATCCTGTGAAAATGCAGAAATGCAAAGACAGAGATAGGGCCTCAAAGGTTGTCAGTGAAAAAGTGCCACGCTAACCCCTGACTTCTCAACAGCCACAGTGGAAGTCTAACTAAGGATTGGGATCTTCAGTGTTCTACAAGAAAATAATAGCCATGGTAGATTTCTATAAACAGAAAAAATACTGTACAAGAAGGGAGATAAAATAAAGATATTTTCAGGCTAACAAAAAATGATGTACCATCATTAGACTCACTCTAAAGGAAATTTTAAAATATGTACTTTAAGCAGGGAAAAGGTCATCCCATATGAAGAGCAAAGAAAGTGATAATTATGTGGGTAAATAAGTGAACATTGAGTATATAAGATATTAATAATATCCTGTGGTGTTTAAAAGATATAATTAAAATACATGACAACAAAAACATATAAGTTCAAGAAAGAAAGGCCTAAGTGGAGTAAAAGTGGTTTAAAGTCATAGTCAGGCACAGTGGCACGCGCCTTTAGTTGCAGCTACTTGGAAGACTGAGGCAGGAGGATTGCTTGAGCCCAGAAGTTTGAGTTATGAGTGTAGTATGCTATGATCACACCTGTGAATAGCCACTGTACCCTAATCTGGGCAACATAGCAAGACCTGTCTCTTAAAAACAAAGTCAAAATGAAGGAATGCAAGGTTGGTTTGATGTTATAACAGTAAACAATATAATATACAATTTAAAGAATAAAGAATAAAAATTATGACCATCTCAACAGATGGAGTAAAAGATTATGATTGGATAAAATTCAACATCCATTCATGATTTTTTAACAATCCTTTTAGCAAACTAGAAATAGGAAGGAACTCCTCTAACCTGATAAAGGAATTTACAAAAAGCCTACAGCAAGTATTTTACTTAGTGGTAAAATGTTGAAAGCTTTCCCTTTGAGCTTGGAAAGAGAAGGATTCCCATTGTTACTAATACTATTCATTGATGTACTGGTAATCCTAGCTAGCAACATAACTTCAGAAAAAGATGTAATTATAATGATTAGAAATGGAGAAACAAAGCTTTCTTTATCTGAAGTTGATATAATTACATGCAATGGAAATCCAAAAGAATTATAGATGAATTATTAACTTTAATAAGTGAGTTTAGCAAGTCTCCTAGATAAAAAAGAATCAATATTCAAAAATCAATTGTAGTTCTACATACAGCAACAAACTAGAAAATTAAATGAAAATTAAAAGATAATTTTAACAATAACTTTCACAATAATAAATATAATGCATTTAAGAATATATCTAACAAAAGATATAGAAGATTACTTTTATATGTACTTGAAAATTTCCATGACAAAAGGTTGAAATTATATAGGTTGTTATTAAGAGGAGTTCAATAAGCTATTCAAACAAAAGAAAAATAAAACAGAACCTCTACCTCACACCTTACTCATAACAAATTCTAGGTAGCTTACGGACTTCAACATAAATAGCAAAACTATAAAGTTTTAGAAGCTAATATAGGGAAAATGTTTTTACGACCTCAGACGAAAGAAATATTTTATAAACTAAAGCCAATAAGCATTAACTATAAACAAACAAAAAAAAAACCCTGCATTAAACCATGAACATCTTTCTATCAGAAGACACCATAAGGAGAGTTAAAAGACAAGCCAAAGTGAAGAATATTTGTAGTGCATATAGAATTTTTACATATGAGTAAAAAACTAAAAAAAGACTCACTTGTATTCAAAATATAGAAGACATATATTAATAAGAAAATTAGCAACAGATTTGGAATTGGTACTTCAAAACAGGAGAAATTCAAATAGTCAATAAACATACAAAAATTTTATCAACCTCCTTAGAAATCAAGACAATGCAATTTAAAACAAAAATTAGTTATCACTTTGTACTTGGCAGATGGGAAAAAATTTAAAAGTTTGACAATAACAAATCATGAAGAGGATGTAGAGTAACAGGTGCTATTACACACTAATGATGGAAATGCAAGTTGATATAACGTCCTTGGGTGTCAGTTCAGCATTTTATAATAATGTTAAAGATACACACATTATGATCTAGTAATTCCACTTCTAGGTATGTCTTGGAAATCTCCTGCTCACAATCACAAGGAAATATGTATAAGAAGGTTTATTGCAGCATTGTTCAAAATAGCCCAAAACTGATAAAAATGTCCATCCCCTTAAAGAATAAACAAATTACTGTATATCATATAATGGTATTCTACACAACAATTTTTTAAAAAACTATAGCTACCCCTAACATTATTGAAACTCAGAAATATAATATTGAGCTGAAGAGGTAAGTCATAAAAGAATACAGAGAGAGAGAATTATTCCATGTATGTAAAGTTTAAGGGCAAGGAAAATAAATCTGTGGTTTATAAAGAAGCACCCATACATGGCAAGACTTTAAAGAAAAGCAAATAAATAATTATCATTAAGAAAAACAACAAAGTAGGTACCTGTGGCAGGGAGAAGTGATGTGATGTGATTGTGGCAAGTTCATGAGGGACTGCCAAGGTTCTGGTAATATTCTATTTTTTTTACTTCTGTAGGCTTTACATGGGTTCTAGTTCATAATTATTTGTTAACTGTATATATAGTTAAATACATATATATGTTGTATGTACTCCATTTTTGTTCTACCTCACTAAAAGTAATATTTTTTATTGTTAATTCTAGACTGTATAGCAAAAGAAAATAAGAAAATGGTATATAGGAGAGACACTTACACCAAGATAAATTCCATCCGGTTCAATATTTAAATGAAAGCTATTCTCTTTGAGCAAAACCAAAGAAGTTGAATAGTTCTCCCTTTTCTTTGTTATCTCTTAACCTTTTCTCATCTCTCTGCTGGGTGGTTTGTTTTCCCTTTATTTGCTTCTACCTCCAAACATACTTTTAAAACTTAAATTTTGAAACAAATTTTCACTCCATAGTCTTTCTCATAGTCTTACAATTCTGTGATATTCATTTTATATTGATCCTTAATTATGGGCCCTCATTATATCTTTTGCTTTATATGTTCTTTTTATATCTAAGGTCCTCAGAAAGTTCTCTATGTGAATATTCATTTTAAAAATGGCTTCTTTTATCCCCATTAGCATGATTCCCAATTGAACTATCAAAATTTTATTCTAGAATTTCATGACTCACTCCTATTTCTTGAAACACTTTTTTTCATTCTTAAATCATGGGGTTATACATACTTTATCTTGAATTTTTAAGAATTTGTTTCCTTGTAGCTACAATGCCTGCCATACTCAACATCAACTTCAAATTACAAATTCCAAAAAAAATAGTCACTTTCTTCCAAAGTTCCCATCAGTCACGAAATTCAACTGTATTAGTCTTCTTTCAGTATATAACAAGTGACTGCAAACTTTGTGGCTTAAAGCAACACCCATTTTTTTGCTCACAGTTCTTCTGTTCAGAAGTCTGTGCATGATGTGGCTGGGTTCTCTTTGCAGGGTCTCACGAGGCTAAGATCAAAGTGTTGATGAGCATACTTTTCCATCTGGAGCCCAGGGTCCTCTTTCAAGTTCATGTGGTTGTGGCAGGGTTCAGTTCCTTGCAGATGTAGAAATGAAACCCTCATTTCCTTTTACCATGTGGCTTTCTCCATCTTCAAAGCCAACAACAAGAGTGTTGAATCCCTCTCGAGCTTTGAATCCCTTTAATTAGGAAGAGCCCAATCCCTTTTAAGGATTCATCTGATTAGCTTAGGTCTACCCGGAATAAGTTCCTGTTCATAAAGTCAACTGTACCTTAGAACAGAGCTAATCCTGGAGAGACTCTCTCATCATAGTCACATACATAGTGTGTACACCAGGGCTTGGGTAGGGTTCTTGAGACCCATCTTAAAATTTAATTCCACATCAACTAATTTTCCCAGTGGTTTAGAATTAAACTAGAGTATTGAGTTTTCTACTTTTTACTTATCTATATTTGGGCTTATATTATGGACTAGATATTTTGCTAGGTGATGCATATTAGCTTACTTAATCTCTTAACAACTCTGTGAAATAAGTACAATTACACCCATTTTATAGATGAGAATACTGAATTTTAGATTCATGATGAAATTTTTATAAAGTTCTCCAGATAAAAATACCAGAGCAAAAATTCAAACCAAGCCCTATCTATCTTCAGAGTCCTCTTTCTTAACCACTTTGCTGAACTTTCTCCTTTTGCCAGTGTTTCTGTATGTAGTCTATCAAGAACAAATTCCTGTTATCATCCTCCAGCTCACCAGGCAAACTGGAATTTGTGCCCCTAACAAATATTTTTCTTTCTCTTTTCTCCATTGTCAAAAATTTCTTTTTGGCATTTGTCCTTGATTGTGTGGATTTCCCTTCACATCTCTCCTACTGGCTATTTCATGTAAACAATTACATCCTTGAGTTACAGCCTTCCAAAGTGCAGTGATCACTTTTAATAGCAAATATATCCTATTTATATTTTTATATAAAATCCCAAAATATAGATGCTATGGTTTGAATGTTTTTGTTCCCTCTGAAACTCGTGTTGAAACTTAATCCCCAACACAATAGTGTTAGGAGATGGGGTCTAATGGGAGATGTTTAGGTCATGAGGGCTCTACCCTCATGGATGGATTAATGCCAAAGAGATCACTGAAGTGGGTTCACTTTCTTTGGCTCTTCTGCCACGTGGGGAACAGTGTTCCTCTCCTCAGGGGGATACAGCTTTCAAGATGCCATCTTGGAAGTGAAGACTGGGGCCTTACCAGACACCAAACCTGTTGGTGCCTTCATCTTGGACATTCCAGCCTCCAGAACTGTGAGAAATAAATTTCTGTTCTTTATAAATTACCCAGCCTGTGGTACTGTGTTATAGCAGCACAATTCCTTCATTTTTAACACAAATATTGTATATACCATTCTATGTTTTACTTTTTTCATTTGTATGTGCTCATATTTAATTAATTAAAATGTAAAATTTGTTTCACTTCTTACTAACACTTTCTTCCTCTTAAGACATCAATATTTTTATCAACTCATTTTCTGAACACTCTTACCTGATAAACACTGGATTTTTTTTTATGTCCAGTTCTTATCTCCATTGGTATCTATAGGATTTGCTAAATGGTTTTCTCTTGGCATTTTTCTCCTTCCCATTCTAATTATGATTAGTCGAAGTTGTATGGTAGCAAGTAACGAAATAAAGCTATTTTTCTGTTTCACTCTGGAGAAATCCCCATTATTCACTCCCACTTTACATCATTCCAACTGAGCCAAATTCTACATTTTCATTAAAAGGCTATTATTGTTTGCAACCCAACTCCTGGTACCAATATCCTTAGTTAATACTGTTTTTATTAAAGTTGTAGAATATAACTTGAATTAGATTAGTAATTGGTTGCTAGACTATAGGAGTGTCCTACAGAACCAAAGGACGAAAATGATGCTAAGCCGCACAAGGGACTTTAAGCAGAATCTAGATATCCTTAAAGAAGCCAGAGAGTACTCTGTCTCTCACATTAACTTTTCTCCACCCATGTATTTTATTCCACTCACTCTGTTTAGCCTGGTATTCTCTGCTTCCTAGGCCCGTCCTGGAAGATAGCTATGACCCAGCTCCCAGGCTTACATTACTGTAATTCTGATTGCTGCAGAGGTGAATTTTCTGTCTGAGTGAATCACAGTTCCAAATTACCGATGGAGAAAATCTGGCCAGCTGTTTCGCTCGGGGGTCAATTACAGGTCAAATTAAATGGAGCTGAGGGCAGGGTCACCACACAGCGTCTTGTGTAGGGGAAGACAATGACCTGAGAAGGAGAGAAGGGAAGATGGTTTAACTTGCACACTCCATTGGGAAAAAATCTCCTTTTTCAAGTTCTTATCCTTTCTTATCCTTCAAAAGTTATGTTTCTGCTTCCCTTCTAACCTGAATCCCTCCTTCGGTCTTCTTATTCCGTGTAGCACCCAGCTACCCTGCCTTCTTTTTCTTTCATTCTGATTTCCCTTAGAACTCGAGATTCCTGTGTCTCTATCCTGCACTTTCTCCCTCTCTGTGCTTTTGGTGCCAGCCTACACCTATGTGTTGGGGTTGGGGGTGTGTGTGTGCGTGTATGTATGTATAGGGGGATAGGGAAGGGGAAAGCATCATATTTATTATTGCATTGTTCCTAAAACATAGTACTGTAAATAAAAAGGAACTCTAGTGAATAAAATTTCTCTATCCTAATACATCTATTTACTTATTTATTCTTGATGTTTATCCTCTCTTTTCTTAAAAATGATTTGAAGCAGATGCCCTCATCTCTAACTCTCCCTTTTTGTTCCTTCTCACCTTTCTGCACCTTGTCTTCCATCATTGGCTCTGTCGATGCTCAGCCAGCCCTATCGGTGGCTCTAAAGTCTGCAGGAATTTCTCATCTCATCCCATTGATATCCTCAGTTCTGAACATCATTTTTTGTTCTGCCTCTGAACTTCTGAATTCACATTTGGAAAGGTATATGGGAAGTCATGCAGTGTCTTGGATTGGGTTCTCTGGAATAGGAGACTAAAATATGCCACACCAAACATGCCTCTGTTTCATAAAAATTATTGGAGCTGATTATTTTGAGAAACAGCATACACAGGAGAAACTCTGAAAACAGAATATAAGTGGCCCTTTTGTAAATGAAACTTCTACTTATAAAGGAAATCACCATTTGTAAATGTGTCTCCCTCTCTGTACCAAGAAGAAAAGGATAATTCTGAATCATAAGAGGCTCTTATCAATGGAGAAGACACCAGCTTAAATCTGCATTACGAATGTTACCCCTGCTTACCATGCCCTTCCTGGTCACCTTCTCATAACCTGCCTCCCCACACCCTCCTTCTTTTCTTTTAGCTGAAGATGGGATTATATTTAAGCCCCAATTCCAGCCACCTCTTTGAGTTACTTATCCCTGAGTTTCTCCTATGTATATATGAGATACACATGTTAATATACCTCTGTTTGTTTTTCTCTTGTTAATCTGTCTTTTGTTATAGGAGCCCCAGCCAAGAACTGAGAAAGGTAGGAAAAAAAAAAGAATCTTTTTTTTTTCTTTACACTGGAAACAAACTGAGCCAAAGAATCATTTGCAGAAATTTTATTGGTGAGTGCCATAAAATTGTGAGATATTCAGTGAGATATTTCTGTAAGAAAGTCCAGATTGGACAGAGCAAGAAGATGACTCTGAATACAGTTGCAACTGAGGCCTCAGCCCATCCAAACAGGTGCTCTGGAGCTGGAGTGGCTCTTCAAAGTTGTCCCAAGTTGAAACAAGGAAGCCAGGTCTTTGTATACTCCTGCATCAGTCCATCATTTGTCATGGTATAACGCTTGGCCACAGCAGTGCCCTGCAGCCAGGAACAGTTCTCAGGGAGGGATGCAGCTGTGAACCTCTGAGGATGAAAACATTTACCATGAAGAAAGAATATGGGCAGAAAGTCAGAGTGACCACTATAAATGACATCAAACAGAAAGGTCAGTAAACAAAATGTTGGAAGACCTGGGCTTTGGGTCCTGGCTTTGCCAAAACTGTGTGTTCTTAGACAAATCACTTTATCTCTATGAACCCTGGTTTCCTCAGTTACAAAATAAGATGACTGCAGCACAGTCCACAGGTATTTATTCCAGAGCAACAATCTCAAATGTTCAGCAATTAGGAGGGGAGTGCTTAATAGTATGGACTCACATGCACCAATTTAAAAGAATTAGGTATATCTATATGTACTAACAGGGAAAGCTCTTCAAAGGAAAAAAAAAAGCAAGCTGCATAAAAGGTATGGTATGATTCCATTTATGTATAAAATAAATCTCACAAAACAAAACTATGTATGAAAATGTATTTGCGTCTGGAAGGACAAACACCAAAGTAACATCAGTAATTGCCACTAGGAAGGGTCTAGAATTGGGGCAGGGAGCAGGGAAAGGGAGAAGAGAGTGAATTACTTTATATAGCTTATGTAATTTTAATAGCCACATATTACTTATGTAATTTGAGAGAAAAAAAATAAATATGTAGATTAAAGTAGTGTGACTAAACATGAGTTCTGAAATTCCAGCTCTTGAAATTCCATGATTTTAAGGACCATTCCTCTACTTTTACTCCACCTCCCTCCCTTCCACAGCAGTTCACCAAAACACTGGCAATCCTAACAAGATGAGGAGTTGACCTTGGCAGCCAATTCAATCAGAAGTGATAGGGGAAGGTGAGAAACCAGAAATAGAAATATTCTGCAAGAGTGACTGTCTCTCAAAGTTAAACGTGTTAGCAAAGGAAACCTTAAGAACTATTTGACTGATATGACCTTTATACTTAACTTGAGTTTCGATTTGGTAAATGTAGCAATAGCAAGAAGTACTAAGCTTGCAATAGCTTCACACAGATGTTAGCTGATCTACACAGATCTTTGAGAAAGGACTGTCACTTTTAATGTGGAAAGAGAAGTTCGCCTCCTAAGATTACCAACTTGGTAATTATCTTTTCAAAATATGTATAAATTATTAGAAGGTATTCTTGATTTTCACCATTTTAAAAATAAGCTATTGAGTCTCTGAAATTAGAATAGTTGTTTTACATCATCCTTTAAAGTACCCTAAAAGTAAACCTTTTCAAGGAAGAGTCTATGCACACAACAAATAATATTTATAATTATAAATACTAAAGCCCTCCAATACTCATACATGTACAATGTTGAAATCCACTTTGATAATGCACAGAACATTGTAATGTTCTCCAGAAATTTAGCCAAAGAAAGGATGATTGTTTCTTCTTTTTCTGCCAGAATGGGAATGTTTCAGGGAGAAGCCTCCTTAAAGTGAAGAAAAGGGTCAAATCCAATTAAAACTGCAAAGAAAACTTCGAAAGGACGAATGCCATTAGCCCAAACTGGAATGTGGCCAAAACACTGGGTAATACTTCAACTCTTAGAAAAAGTGCCAGGGGGATATTTAACAACTGCAGGTGGCCAAATGCTTTCTCCTAAGTCTCATCAGAAAAGTCATTTATAGCAACAATATTCACCAAGTTAAAGTAATATTACTTGACAAACTGCACATTCAATTACTATGTTTTAAACTCTGACATTTGTCAGGTATCAATTAAAACTACTTCTCTATAGGACAATAAATACAGAAATAAAATGCTTCTGTTACTAAGCAAGGTCAGAACATAGGAAACAATTGTTATTTAAATCTAACATTGGTCTTTACTTAAATGAAAAATCAATTATCATTTTGGCCAATAAACTGGGCCTAGATATATGCATGTTTTTAATTTTCCTTCTATTTTAGAAATCTTCCTGAAATTTTAACCAAGATCTTATTTCCTACAGTATTTTCTTACTATATGCTTATTTTATATGACTTCAATTGGTTTTATATTTCCGGTAATCTGCATGAGAATGAGCTTGACTAGTTTCTTAAAATGTACAAATTCACCCATGCTGTGAAATATATGATACCATTTTATATTTCATTAAAATTTTTTCTTTTTATCTCTTTATTTCCTTTTAAATATGCTTGCGCTCTCTCTTTCTACTAGGGTTGTAAGAGAAACATTTTGTGAACTGTGATATAAAGGCAATGGAAAATGCAGGCCTGTTAGTGACATAACACATCCACTCTTGAATCCTGCAAAGGATATTATGTGAGCAAATGCACATAGTGAAACCTAAAAAGGTTCCAGTTTTTAAATGCTGAATACTTGAGAGCTCTGCTTGTACCTGCTGTGATTTAAAAGGCTAGAGGCCTCATTTTAAGCCACTAAAATTCAAAGTGACAGAAACCTACAAATTTTTATTGCTGTGCATTTAATAAAATTTACATTTACAAGCTGTCAGTTTGAAATGTTGAATAACTGGTACTTTTGCATTCAGAAGAGCAGATTTGGTTGTGTAGGGGGTTCATTACTACCTACTTACATGTTCCTTAAATACTCAGAATAATCCTTCAATCTATGACTCTTGATATCTCTTAATTCAACACTGCACAAAAACACCATTGAGTTTGCAGTAAGGTCAACAAAAGGAATTTATTGTGCTCCCATAAAGCAAGGCGTAATTAAGAGCCCCTTTCTGCTTGTTGTAATGTGCTAATACGAGAACATTAGAACCAAGCTACAACCCATTGCTAGGTGTCTGCAGCAGCTGCCTAGGTTTTTGGTAATTTACTTACTCAATTATGTCGACTCTCTTAAATCCACAACACTGGTGGGTGGTAAGGTAGAGGGATAATAAAAAAACATAGAGTAGGAAACCCCTTTAATGCATGTTTTATGTGCATCTTGGGTAACATTTTTTTGTTTGTTTGCTTTTGAGAACAAGAATTAAAGATTGTAACTTTAGGAAACTCTCAGCACAGGAATACGTGCATGGGTTTAAGACACCTCTAAAAATTATGAGATGTCTAATAATCCTATGATTATGTGGTCTGTTCTGAAAAAGAATATTAAACTAAATATTCGACTCAGTATTACAAAAACAGATTATCTAATGGCTTCCAAGGGGAAATGTGAGAAAGAGCATTCATAAAGTTCTTTAATGGTAATAAATTATACACACTTCCTTATTTTCCACATAAATGCAAAAACAAAGAGAAACTCTGATAGAAAGTGTGCTCACAGCTTTATAAGGACCTCCTATAGTAAAATCTCTTCAAATCATTTGCTATCAGTGTTAATCCAATATTCTTCTCAAATAAGCATCAGAAAAAATGCTCACTACACTTATAATAAATATCTCATTTTTCTTAATAGTCAAAGAAGTTTTAAATGCCAACCTCAAAGTTTTAATTTTTAGAGTGCATTTGTTTTATATTCAAGTCAAAATATAATACAAGCTGGGAAAAAAGGCCCAAAGTAGAAAATTCAACCTGATTTACCTTGCCATTATTCAACTATGAAAAATTAAATTATTGCACCAAATACAAATTACTGATGTAACCTTGAAAATTCAAATTGCCTCCTTTTAAATTTTATTTAAATTATCTCTATAATTGTAGCATTCATATAAAAGGACAAATCATAATATGTTGATATAAATTGAAACTTGGAGAAAAAACAGGTTAAGTCATTTTCTTCATATGTCAAAATTTATGTAGCATTCATCATCCATTTTCTTTTCAATATGTTAAGTCCCCCAAAATGTCTCTGATAAGCCAAATATAATCTCTATTTCACAGCTCAAAAATTACAAAAACATTTAAAGATATCAATGTATTAATTTTGATTACAAATTAGATATCTTTAAACTTTCCTCCCTGGAACTCTTTATATTCTCTTAGACAAGATGACATAATTAAAAATAAAAAAGAACAAAAAAACCCCTACTTTATAAAATTACCTTTCAGTTATTGTCTTTGAAATCATTTTTAATCTTTTGCCCCTAAGAGATTTTTTTTTTTCCATTTTGGTCTCAAGGGGATTGAACGTATAAAATATTATATTATAGCCAATTAAGTCCCATGCAATAATATGTTCAGTAATACAGGTACCTTTCTCAGTTTTCAAAAACAATTTATGCCTCATTTTTTAATTTTAGTTACTAGAGGTGAATAGTTTGGAAAAAGCCTATGAAATTTTTGTTTTTAAAATGAAAAGTGAAATATGAACATGGCTGAGAGGCTACAAAATGACAGAAGAATGTGTAAAAGCCATCTTTTCTCTCTTTTTTTTTCCCTCTAATAATGAAGTCACTGAGCTAGAGGAACTCTTCTGAGTTTTCACTGTGCAAAGATCAGAGAACTAGCCTCTACATGAATTATGTATGTTCATTATCTCCAACATGAGCTACTTGATTCCCCTGTTAATAAGTCCATTCTGAAAGAGTATACATGGCTCAGAATACGTGGATGAAATTAATATCTATAACAGAGTAAAACAATTTCTCCTCTCCAAAAAACTAACAAGATAATACTTTTATGGCAAACATAGCAGTGATGTATCTAAGATAACAAATGCCAATGACTCATCTACTATTAGATAGATGTAAAGAATCTGATTCGGACTAAGAAAGGAGGATCTTCTGCCCTCATTCATAAGCTCAGGGATGAAAATAGGCTAAACACTATTTTCATGCTCATCTTTTCTCAAACACTTTGTTTCAATGTCTGTTTAAGTGCTAGGTTTATTGTTCTAATGCATAAGATCTGAATATATCAGATCTCTATTAATCTGACTTGTTGCCTTCATGATAACTGAACTTTAAATAACTAAAATAACATCAATATTAATATAATTGTATTTACTAACCTCCCATTACTCCCCCCTGGCTGGCATAAGTGTTGGAATTACAAGTCAGACAGGGCTGAGCAGCAATCTTCAAGAAAATTGCTTTAAATTGGCCTTCATTAGCTCTCACAGCACTGAAAAACAACCCCAAGTGCATGCCTGTAGACGGTAAGCCAGTAGCAATAGCTCCTTATTAAAAGGCAGCACATTAATCTGCTCAACCAGCCTTCATCACATTTGATAAATGTTATTCAATACAAATCTTCAACTGCAAAAAAAAAATCTGCTATTTCTAAGTATCAGGACTGTTAGGACCAAATTTAAAATCCAATCTTTAATGGCATGTATGTTAATTCCAGTTTACTTTTTTTTTTCAATTGTAGAGCATTGGAGATTGTCAACGAACTTTTAAATTTCCTTTACATAATATTATAAATAATCAGTAATACACAGTAACAAAGAATAAGGAAACTAAAACTTTCATAAACACTTCAAACTTAATTTAGATACGAACACCAAGAGGAAAATACATTTCAAAGTGAAGAAAAAATTCTTCTGTTTCACAGCTTCGCTTTGAAGAGCATGCTCTTTCTTGACATCTGCATAGTAAAAGGGAGTTTAATTTCCTTGGTCAACTATCCTTCTGAAAATCCTGTATTGGCAGACTTGGAAATGGAAGGAATTTTTCTCAGGGATTAATTCTCAGCTCTTCTTAACACTCAAAACGCTGAATATCTTCAGTACACAAGCCAGGGAATTTGGCCCTTGGAGTTACACTTTTTAGCAAACAAATGTTAAAAAATATATATTTCTTCAACAGACAGAGAGACCACACAAAATTTATCAGAATTCTGAATTGTCTGATATGAAATTGATATGCATATTAACTCCCCCAATGGAGCTCCCTTTGGTTTACAGCTTGAAAAAGTTCCAGCATTTCATCCTTTATATTGGCATTTCCATTTCTAAACCTTACCATTGGTTTTGTTCCAAAAAATAACATTTCAAAACAGAACAGAAAAGTGAAACATTTTCGGCCTGCCAAATAAGACCACCTTCTTGAAAGCCAGGTAATTTTTCTCAAAGTCTAAATTCATAGCCAATTCTACCATTTCAACTTGAACCATTTTAATTTCATAAACATTTTTGTAAAACACAAGGTTCTGTTATTTCATGTGTCTGTTTGGTGAAGCATGGCTACTCATTCCAATGGAGGGATGCAACTTAGAGTAGTGGTTCAAATGTGGGTCGTAAAGTCAATCAATCTCAGTTTTACCATTTCCTATCTATATGACTGCAAGCAAGTCACTTATACTCTCTAAGGCTCAATTTCCTCATCTGTTAAGTAGAAATAATATCAAAGGCTTTCTTAAGGAAGAAATGAAATAATGTTTGTAAGACATCAAGCATGGTGCCTGGCATATAATAAGCACTTACTAATGGTAGCTGTTAACTCCGTGTTTAATTTGACAATTTTTTTATTAAATAGGATATTTTTAGACCAAAATGACCAGTCACATCTTTCAAAACTTTACCTATAAATATTTAATTCAGATGTTAATTGAGCCATTATAGAGTGCCTATGCCCACCAGACAAAATGTGAAAACCTGGATCATTCAAAACACACTTTGCTACCAAAAAAAGACAGGTTTTTCTTTTCCTTCCAAAATATTTGGTTATCTGTTCCTATAAACAGGACATAAAAATGACAAATGGAATTTTTCACTTTTTTCCCAAAGACCCTTTGCCATCTTAAAAACAAATGTGGTATTTTTCTTCTTAGGCCATTTGCATGTAAACCAAATAGTATTTTAACATTTATTTCAAGATTCATCTTGAAGCTAACTTTAACCTTTTCTTACATAGTCCACTGTCAAGTAGAATTTTAAGCCTTGAATAATTCCATATTCAAACAAGCCACTTTTTTTTTGGCAAGATTCCTATTTCCAAAAAAAAAAAAAAAACTAAGAAAAAATATATATGAAAGGCAGGAGCATGTACAGTTTTTTTTTCCAGTTCTATTGAGTACCTAATTTTTTTCCATATAAGTAATATAAATTAATTCTTTTACATTGCAACAGCCATCAGGATCCAAGATTATATATTTCCATGTCAGGCCTGTTCTTTACCAAGCAATTCATTTCTAGGGATCTAATTATCTTATTAAAATTATTTTCAATTTTATGATTGAGTATAAAGGGGTATAGAAATCCAAGGTAAAAGCCATGAGCAGCTCATTGTCTGTGTGGGGAGAGGATAAGAATTATTTCAAACTCATTTGCATTAAGGGAGAGAACTGGGTATTCTGTTAAGGGTACTGGGCAGCTTCCATTTAGGTTTCATATATGTAACAAAGTTGGGAGGACAACCCAGGCAAGCCACTGGCAAAAAAAAAAAAAGGAAAGAAGAAGAAGAAAAACTTCCAATATAACGACGGACTTCATGTGGTCTCTGAAAAGATCACTGGGTGTAGAGAGGAACCCCTGCCCAGTTTCATGAGGAGTCAAGAGCTTCCTTCTGTCCTGGGGCCAGGGCCACTGTGGGATGCAGTTAACATTAGACATTTACAGACAACATAGATCTGGCCAGTTTATATTTAATCCTGCCATTTTCTATTTGCCTCCCTCCATCCATGATCTGGAAGTCAATGGGAGTTCAGGGCACTTGAGCATGTGTAAAGCACGCCCACACAGCCCAACCAGGCCCATAAAAGCCGGGAAATGAACAAGTTCAGGTTCTCATAGTGTGTTAATGTGCCCACAAATGTACCTACTTTATACATTTAACAGCTCATGCAGTAATGAAAAATGCCATGTAGAACATATAGCTGCATGTGCAAGGTGGGCTAATTAATATGCCTATATGTGCTCCTTAATTGTTTCATTCCCTGTATTTTTGGTTAATGCAACACTGCAAACTTTTATATAAATACTATATATTTTATATGGAATTTCATGTAAAAGAAACCAAGAGGGAACGACAAGGGAAAATTCTAATAGTATTCTTACTGAATTTCACAAGCTCGATATTCCACATTTTTTCCCTATAAACTGTCAATATATTGACACAAAACTTTTACTCCTGGAATGATCATTAAGCAGGCCAATAGACAGCTTAGCAAAAGGAAAAGGGGAGACAGGATGTTACAAATCTATCCGACCTAACATTTCACGTTTTCAGTCAGTACTCAGCCAAGTTATTTCTGCAAAACAGTCAGCTATCAAGTTTGATATTTTAAACTCCAAACATGTTTGTCAGTTTGAAAACTAGGGAAGTCTGGGATAAAGAGTTGAATTTTAAAGTTTTCCCTACTACTACTGAGGTCTAGGTTTGGGTTGTTTTTCCAGAAGAAGCCAAAGGCCACTGAAGATGTTTTTCCATCAATTTTTCATAAGCATTTAAGCTAAGGTGGGGGGGATGGAAAGATGGGAGGACATGGTTTTCTTTGGGGAAGGAAATTAGAAGTCACCGCAAATAATTCACCTGGATAGGTAGAGGCGAGCAAACAGTGTTTGCTTGTGAATCCCTGACAACTTCATTACCTTCTTCCCAAGGGAGAGGCAGAGCCTCTCGCTCCATTTCAGACCCGCAAGGAAAGGGCTTTGAGAAGGGAACCAGGGAGGAGCACGTTCCAGGTGCGGGTTCAGCTCGGCACTCGCCAGGGGCCTCCGCAGGTGGCTCTCCTTGGCAGCGAGGCCAGGCGCTAACCCGGCGGCCGGCTGGGGCAGCCTGACTTGACCCCCGCCCAGGCTGGCAGGAAGCGACGCCCGGGTTCTCCGCGTGCCGGCCGCAGCCCGCCTCTTGCGCTTCGGGGCAAACCGCTATAAATAAGGTCCGAGCGCGGCAAAACTCGACCCCCCACATTCCCCAGCCGCGTGACCGCCTCCCGCCCCCGATCTGGCGGAGGCCTCGTCTCCCCTCCAAGACCGCGCCCGGATTGGGCGGCTGCGAGGACGCTTGCCAAAGCGCTCGGGCCCCTGCAAAGCCACGGCGCCAAGTGGCTCCCTCTCCTGCGGGGGACCTGGGGGCGCCAGTGCTGCTGGGGACCCAGCTCAGCGGGCGCCACGAGACTCGAAAGCGCGAGAGCTATTCAGAGGTCGGGAGAGGTGGCAAGGCCGCACGCGGACGCTGTGACTTCGCGGCGTGGCGGCGTCGAAGGAAGAAGTGACTTAAATGAGTCCTGTTTCCAGGCCTGACGCCCAGCGCTGGACGGTCACCTCCCTAACAGCGGGTCTCCGGGTATGCTGGGTTCCCGGTGCCCCTGGCACGGTGGCTTCCGAGACACGCTGAGCAGCGGAGGCCCGATTCCACTCCCCTCGCCTTCTCGCCCTGCAGCGCTTGGCGTCTCACTGTGAGGTCCCCAACCACCTGCACCAGGACCACCCGAGAGGTAAAAACGCAGATCCCTGGGCCCCACCCTCATCCACTGAAACCAAGAGCACTCCCCGCTGAATTTTCACGCGTGCTGAAGTTTGAGGCTTGCTGGGCCCTGACACCGCACGGAGCTTTTTCATTTTGGAAGCGCCTTCGCCTGTCTTTAGCTTCGCTAGGGTATCAGCTCCGTCTTTACAGAAGAAGCTGCTGCCCAAAGAGAGTTGGGGGCTACCCAAAGCCCCATGCAGGAAGTGGCCCTGCGCCACTGGGCTCTCCTCGCACAAGCACAGCATCCCTCAGGACAAAGCGCTGCTAGGATCTGGGACATTCACCCCCGACACTGCCGCGCGCTTGAACCAACTTCGCTTCCACTTTCTCCCTCTGGCCCACACCTCCCCGCTACCCACATTGCCGGCGGCCCAGGGAAAGCCGCGAGTGTTACCGGGCGGGGGCGGGGAGCGCCCAGCGTCGAGGGCAGTGGCCGCCCCTGTCATCGGGAAAGTGGGATGGGGATGGAGGGACGCTGGCCTGGCTCACAGCTGCGCCGTAGCTGCTTCACAGGAGCCCCCGTCGCGCCCCTCAACCCCATCCCACCCAGACCACTAGCCCATTTCATCGCCTCCGCCCCCGCCGGGCTCCACTGTGCCCATGCCGGGCCTCTGTCCCTCACCCACCCGCCACCGGGAGCCGGACTCCCGCTTAGTCCTTCCTGCCCGCGGTGCGGGGGACGCCGGAGGGATCGCTGCCGCTGCCAGGCACCCCACACTCCCGGCGCGGCCTCCTGTATCTCGGATGGGTCTGGTGTTTGGCGAAGGGCAAAGGTGAGTCAGCGGGGAGTGATGGCATAGCCTTCGGGTTGCAGCGCGTGGGAAATAAAACTAACTCCGCGTGCTGCGCCTGCCAGACCGAGAGCCCTCAGAGCGTCGAGAAGCTGGGGCGCCAATGCAAGCAGCCTTTCTCCACGCAGATAATTCACAGACCCACTGCGAGGCTTGAGACAGAAGGACCCGGGTATTGAAGGCAGAGTGTATCTGGCTGGTGGCCGTGGGCCACTATGATGGACGTCCCGCCTGTGTCGGGGAAGACACACGCGAACACGGCCTCGGGCCCCTTCCCGGCCTCTACTCTTTGGAGACGACAGGGTTGGCCCAGCAATTTTGCCCACTCGCTCTGGGCCTTCGAGCATGCATTTCTCTCTTTGCAAGCTTTATTTCACCATCGGTAACGGTAGGATGACGATACCTTTCTCTTTCCACAAATATTCAGAGAAGTCTGCCAGGTATCAGGACTGTTCTGGGGCCCAAGAACACGAAAGTAGAATACAGGCGTGGTTAGGAACACGAGCTCTCAAGCCAGACATAAGGTTCAAATTCAGGTTCCATCACTTATTTGGCTGTAGGACAGAGAAATTGTCTTTTGTACCTCAGCCCCCTCAACTATGAAATAAGGGTGATAATATGTCCCTCATAGAATGGATGTGACAAATTATCTAATGGGCATACATAGCTTGCAATGGTGGGTGTTGCCTACGGAAAGCTCAACAATTGCCCTTTGTGTCTCATTATCCTGCTTCAGACTGCATGTGACGTCCACCAGTCTTGCCAACACCTTTTCTTTGGATCAAAGGGAAGGGATGCAGCCATGAAGAACCGGAGGAGGAGCCGGGACGGTGGGTGCTCCCGCGGAAGCCAACCTTGGGTCCCCGCGAACAGGCAGGGAAAGCAGAAAACACAAGATTCCCGTTTTCTCTCCCAGGCCTCGGGGTCGCCGCTACGCGCCCAGACCATTTGGCAGTGAGTCCTGCAGGCAAACGTAGCCCGAGGTGCCCCAGCACTAACCACGGGCGCAGACGCAGAGGAGCAGAGAGAGGCCGCATGTGCCCCTGGCCGCATAGCTCTTCCCAGTTTTCCCAAACACCATCTCTGAGCACTGGGGAGTTGGGAAGCAAGCGCCAAGAGGCTTCTTGCTCACACCACCCCCCAAATTAAATTCCTAGGATAGCCTCCAATTGAAAGGGAAATTCCAATAGAAAAGGCCTCTCAGCCTCAGGATGTCCTTCAGTGAAATGGACACAAGTTGCCCCACAGGTGCTTCTAAAGCTTTTCTGGGAAAGCTTAAAAATGCACCTCGAGCCTTCTTGCGAACATGTTTCAGAAGGTCCTGCTTAGGCCCTTTTTTTTCAGGCATTTATGATCTAACTTAATAAAAGGGGCTCCCATTTTTCCAGTACCAAGTGCCAGGCAAATTGCCAACCATTTTACATGCACCCAATCTAAATGTACAAAATAGGTACTGAGCCTGTGGATCTTTCAGTACCTTGCAGACAGACACGCGGTAAGTGGTTCATAAGATGTAGTAAGTAATCAGGCTTTCAGATCAGGAGTGCCTTTCCGGAAGAGGCATTTGTGAACCCCAGGTGAATTCTGTCCTTCTGCTGGCATTTTATGAAGGATTAAATACAAAACACCCCACTCAATTTCTCAGTCAGACTTTAAGCCAGTCTTTCTGCCCCATCCACAGACCTAGGAGATTACAATGGGAACTTTAGCACAGCATTTTGTCCTTTGGGAGTGGGCTGAGCAGCCAAGGGCAGCCTGTAGTCCTTCCAGCAGATCACAAGCGCACCTTCAGTGTAAGTCAAGAGCCTGCTTTCTCTGTCAGAACAGCCTGAAGACAAGCTTCCATCTGCCCCCCAGGCCTCAGATCCCTTCCTACAGGGGAATTCAGGAGCCTCCTCTGCTAAGTGGCAACTGTTATCCCCTCTGGACTGGTGGCAGCTGGCTCATAGAGGCTGTGACTGATGCAAGGCCACCCAGTTAGTGAGTGATCTCGTCAGTCCTGAACTCAGATCATCCCTAAAGTCCTTGTCTCTGAGCAATCACACCCAATTACCAGAGCATTTACCAATTACCTCATCTTCCTCTAAACGAGCAGTGTCTGTAAAGAGTTTTATAATAAGAAGGAATAAGAGCCGACACTATTGAGCTCTTACTAAATTTCAGGCACTGAAAAAAATGCTTTACATATATATTTTTAAAGCAAACATAAAGTACTCACTTTGTGCCAGGTATCATTTTAAATGCTTTGCATATATTTAATCTTCATGACAGCTGTATGACATAGGCATATTATCCTCATTTTACACAAGAAAAAATGGAGATGCAAAGAAATTGCATGTCTGTTAGTTCAAAGGTACCTGGTTTGTATGTGGCAGAGCTGAAACTGGTATCCAGACCTCTGACTGCAAAGGCCTCCCTCCAAACTATCGTCCTAGCCAACACTTACGGTATCTCTTTGCAAAGCTCCTTCAGGCTTCATAGGTCTATGGTAGCCTCCTTATTTGTTTGTTTGAATCCAGGCAAAGATCTTTCCTTTTCAGGCAAAGAGATTCCTTTTCAGGTGAGCTGTGGTGTCTTTGAAAAATAGCTAATATATATATTGGTACTTATCACATACCAAGCACCAGTAATTGAGTATTTATATGCTGGATACTATTCTAAGCCATTTATAAGTTTTAACTGGTTTAATGCTCAGCAAAACCCTATGGGATAGGTTCTATTGCTACCTCCAATTTACAGATAGGTAAACTGAGGTCCAATGTCATGCAACCAGTAAAGGGTAGAGGTGGAGTTGACTCTCATTTGACTGCAAATGATTCTATACTGGATTCTAAAAACGAAGGCTTCCTTTGTTCAGAGGCCTCTGCACCAATATTTATCTGCCATCTCTTTTCCCCCCAATTTACTTACAGGGATGTCTTTGATGGAGCTTTCCTGCTGAGCTAAAGCTTTAAGCAGCCTAAAGAAAAGAGGAGGGCCACCACCCCCAGGCTTGGTGCCAGTCTCCAAATTGGTAACATGAGCAAGCAAAGCAACTCTTAGAGGCTTGAGGCTTGAGGCTTGAGGCTGGTGCATGGAACCTGAATAGTAGGAAGGCCAGGGCGGCTCTCCGCAGCGTTTGGACAAGTTCTTATAGGTGTCCGTGCGCAGCTACATCCACAGCCGGGTCTTTGCATATTCTTTGCCAGTTACAAAGCGCTTTAACAAACATCCTTCCAATTCCGTTGAAGAAGGTATGGAACGGCTGGAAACCCGTTATTCTTTCACATAATGAGGAACCAACCGAAACCCAGAATCGTGGGGATGTGACCCACTGCTGCTTGAGAGCTGGGCAAGGGGAGGAGCCAACCAGGCTTCTACTCCATCCCGGTAATTAAATGTCTTCAGCCCCCCTCCGCAGGAACCTCCAACTTATTTGTGTCTAAAAATGTGTTCCCAAGACATTTCACTTTAAACAACAAAGCCCGACTTTGGGGGAGGGGCGGGGTAGGTGTTACAGAGAAGCCAGATGCTTTAGCATTTACACCGGCTGGCTCACCTTGGCCACATCCTCTCCACAACTCCTCTCTAGGCGTCCCCCCAAAATCGCTGGGTCAGAAACAGCAATCGAGGCTTTGGCAGGCAGTGACCGCATTGGACCCCCCAGCAGACCTGGGGGGCAGGAAGGGGCGTCCCGCTTGGTGGTACCCGCGGGGTCGGGGGGAAGGGGGGCAGACGTCAGAAGGAAGGTGTAGTGTGGAGCCCTGTGAGCGGTAGCAGACCGGAGCACAAGTGCCGAGGACCGGAGGATGTGGAGCAGAGGGCCACACCCCGCTTTCGCACCTCAGCGTGTGATTTCTCTTCTCCACCTCTCAGTTTCCCTAATGGGCGCCTGGTGTCGTTGACCCTACTGAGAAAATACTGCTTCCCTGCAAACAGAAGGGCACATAGACCCGAGCTGCGTCCTCAAACGCCGGGGTGCACTACACATAGAGGGCCGGCGGCTTGCCCACTACGTCCTGTCGCTCCTCGTGGCATCCCCTGCTCAGGGCTCTGCACGGACGACAGGTAACCCCTGGGGTTTCACCAGCAGCCTCTAGGGAAGCTCGAGACCCTAGTCCTGCTTCCCTGCATGATGAGGGCGCGCTGCTTAGCAAATCCCCCCAAATCGACCACTGTAGGAGTGGCGGAAGCGCTCCCCAGATCGCGGATTGCGTGGGTGGAGTCCCAGCGAAGGTTGGCGTCTCCCGGCTGTCTGGACCGGAGGCCTGTTGATCTGGCCTCTCAACCGTTTTCGGAAGTGGGCATTTTTATTCCCGTTTTACACAGCAAAATCCAAAGTTCTGTGATACATTCCTAAACCAGGGTTAGTAAATTCTGAGCTCACGCACTGCTGGCCCGGTGGACCTCGTTACTCCCCGAGAACAGAGTGAGTTGGTCAATATTAGGACGCTCCGGGGTACTGTGAACCCCCGGTGGGCGAGGCTGTGTCTCCATTCCTCCATCCGCAGAGCCTGCAGCAAGGGTTGCGGGGGCGCGCGGAGGAAATGACCCGCGGAACAAACTGGATAATGTTGGCAGATACTAGGGTTCGCTGGGTCCCCTGGGCCTCTAAATTAGGTAAGACGCGGGAACATGGCTATGGGAGGCTTTCTACCTACTAGCCTCAGTTTCCTCACACCTAAAGTGGTGATAATAATTCACACCTGGCTGGTGTGAGCGCCGAAAGTGACAGATGAAGGTGAATTGCGTCACCTACAAAGCGGTTAAGAGCACGGGTTCTGGGCCTGACTGCATCTCGTTTCAGAGCCGCGATCTTAGGCAAATTGCTTAACATCTCTGTGCCTAAATTTCCTCTTCTGCACTTAGCCCAGGCTCATTGTCAGCGCCGCCTAAAAAACTTTGCCTCGCTGAGGGTTTTGAGGCTTACAGATAGAACAAGGTATGTCTCCTTTTCCGGACTGAAGGACAGCAGTCTCGCTGCTAGGAACTCCAGGAATGGTTCTAGTCCAGAATGGTTCTGCCAGTTACTAGCCTGGAGAGCTCAGATAAATTGCGCTGCCTTCTCTGCCCCTCCGCGTCCGCGTCTGTAAAACCAGTCCCTGAAGATTCATCAGTCCCTGAGGCCCCTTCCAAGCTCTGGTTTTTGCCTTTGGAGGTAGGAGCACGTCAGGTTGGAGGGAGGGACCGGAAGGCTGAGGGGCCAGCAAAGTCAAGTCCATCCGGAGGGCCCCTCCCACTCCACCCCTTGGGCGCGGCTGGGGGGTGGAAGCGGCGGGCTGCAGGGCGGCTTCTCTGCGGCGCAGAGGGAGGACCGCCCGGCCCAGAGTTCCCGCCGCCACATATGGTCTGTGGATTTAGGTGTCAAAAACCGGAGAATTAGAAATGGTAATTTTCCGTCATTATGGCTGAAACGCGATCTGTCACAACAACTGGAACATGTCTCCGCACTAGCGAAAATAATGTTCGTGATTAGGAATCATTACGCACGTCAAGCCGAGTCCATTAAGTTGTAGGGAGAAATTAGCCTTGACGGGCGGAATCAAACTACAAATATACAGGACTCGCCTTCAGGAGGCCGAGCGGCGGCCCTGGGGAGGAGGCGGGCCAGAGTCGGGTGTTTTCTTAATAGGAAACTGCCCAGAGAATTAATACCCGCTTCCCCGCACCCCTGTGGGATTCTCCCCTCCTCTCCCCACAACCAAGTCCCCACCCTAGGAGTGGGAGGGGGCGCGGAGGCGCTGCAGCCATTAGTTGGAGGCTTTGAAGTCCCACTGGCCTTCGGGCAAGTTCCCTTCTTGCCACTTCCAAGCTGTATGAACCTGCCCAAGTCACTTGACCCTCCTGAACTTTGCTGGCTGGTCTGTAAAAGAGGTATAATCCTACCTATTTCATGGGGTTCTCCTGAGGATTAAATGAAATCAGGTATAGTTAGCAGAGAGCAAGTAGAGGCCTCAGAACCTGTGCGACCACCTTTGCTTTCCTGTAGCTCCCATCTCTGCCTTACCCTGGTGAGGTAATGGGGGCTTCAGTGTGTGTGTGTGTGTGTGTGTGTGTGTGAGAGTTGGAGTTGAGTGGCCACAGCTGAGAAACTTGCCAACCAGGAAAGAGGCCAGAATCTGAAAAATGGGGAGGGGTGAACACAGAGCAACCAATGTGTCTTGCTAGGCCTTGTATCCCCGCCCCCCCACTGTCACCCCATGTAGGAAAAAGGGCACTGGGTTCTCCACGCTACCTCCTTAGGGCTGCTCTACCTACCAGCCCACTAGGATCTAAAATGTCACCAGTATCTGCATCATCACCAAGGAGTGGTACACGGTAAATGAAGGTAGGATTAAGAAGCCTTCCTTTTAAGGCTGCTGCCTCAGTCCCCGCTGGAGACAAGGCATTTAACTATCCACAGGAGGTCATTTGAGGAATATTCTACCCCCCCTCCCCCGCAGATGGGAAAGAAGGGGAGAATCCGTTGGGCAGGAGTCTAGAAAGGCTGATAGCTCTTCACCTTTTTAGCGCCTGATAACCTTTTGAGAGCTTTATCTGTGCCAAGCACGAACTCCAAGGGACTTTACTTATATTGTTATTATTATTTTTAATCTCCAAACAAACCCATGTGTCTCCCTAGTTTGGTAGGGAAAATGAAGGCCAGAGGTTAGGGAACTCGCATAAGGGCCACGAAGCCGGGAAGAAGCAGAAGTGGGTGCCGAGCTTGGCCCTGCCTCCAGAAGCCTAACCACCACGCTCCCACTTCTGCACGGCAACCGACGCTCCCTATCTGGCTGTCTTTTGTCGTTCCTACTGGCCCTAAAATCCCGTCTCTCAAAGAGCTCGTGACAATGAAATGAGCTAATGAAAGTAAAACATTTACCTTGCGGCCTGACGGAGCGTTGGTGCTCATTTAATGACTTACTCTCTCGGGGCCTCATTTCGGTCCTCTGTACATGGGATTCTCATCGCCACGGGCTCTGCTGTGGGGAACCGAACGCAAATGTGGCCAGAGCCGAGTATTTTGGAGCCAGACAGTCTAGGTTCGAACTCTAGCTCCACCAGAGATAGCCGCAGCCTAGAGCTGATCCCCAGAGCGGAGTGGTAATAGGAATCGAGCTGGTGGAAGGAAGGAATGAAATAATTCATAGAAAGCACTTACTGCAGCTCGAGAAACAGGCTAAGCGCTGAGTAAAGCGCTGGTTACCAGGATGCAGAGATTGGCCCGCACAGGTTTGAAGAATTGCTGCCCAGGGAGAACGAGAAGCTGCCTGGAGCTCCTTCCGGAAACTTCTCGGCGTTGCCAGTGTATCTGAGTGTTAGTGATTCGGCCCTCAGACCCTGCCTCCCGAAGGCGCCTAAGTCCCAGGGCTGCGGTCTCTTCCACGCCTAGGCGACCCTCGGGCAGGTCCCCGGGAGGGGCAGCGTCGTTTAAAAAGGGGGCTGGGGTGGGGAGGGAGGAGCGGCCCGCACTCGGAGCTCCGGGCCTGGTCTCCGTCCCCACCGCCCTGCTTTTCGCACACGCGGAGGCCCTCACGGAGGAGCTAAAACGAAGGGACACAGAGGGGCAGAGCAGGAATAGAGATCCTCTGCCAGACAGACATGGAGACAGAAAGGTAGCGAGGCGGACCCAGTGATCAGCGTGCACTGAAAGTGCTCTTACAAATATCTGACATTCCAGTGACCTTCCTTCACTAACCCCCCAAATAATAAATACCCACGCTTGCATGCGCTAACTCACAGCATGCCTTACTTTTCTTTTGGTACTGCCATCCCTGTCTCCCACCGGACCGTAAACTCCACCAGAGCGAGGTCTTTCTCCTCTGTATCCGTGGCACATAGTAGGCTTTCAACTATTATTGCTGAATATCTGAGCAAATAAATGAATGCACGAGGAAAAACGGAAAGAGCGATTCCACAACAAATAATTTTCTCTTTAGAGAAATCTCTGCATGTATGCTTCTCCTTGGAGCTCTGCACCTGTGAAAGGATAAGACTCCAGTTCTTCCTACATCTTTTGGCTCTCTTCCCAATATGTGCTTGGGTTACATTCTCCTCTGGACCAAGCCCTGAAGGCAGGACTGGAGCTTCTTAAAAACAGGAGCAGGAGCATAATCAGGAAGTGCCTTGCCACAGGCAGCATTGCATGGAGAAGAATTATAAGTAAATCAATTAAATATTAGACATATTAGGAGATAATTATTTTAAAGGAATTTTTCTGCAGATTCTTTTGGGCAGAAAGAATGCACTGGAAAGCGAGCGTCCCCCTCAATGTATTTCTTTCCTAAACTTTGGAAGTCTATATATATATTTTAAAAATCTTCCATAAATCCAGCACTTGATGTTAAAAGAAATGAAATAAAATTTTTAAAAACTCTAAAAATTGAACTTATTTTTAAACCACAAGTGCAGTGGCAAAAAATACAGAGATCCTGTTGTTTGGAAGAAGGTTTCTAATGGGGGCTGACTGTTCTCACAGTTTTAGTTGTAACAATCACTCAACACTTTCTGTCCATGCTTTACTATCTCTGTAGATAAATTTTTAAAAATGGCTCATGTCCTTGTTTAACTTCCAAAACGTGTCACTTAGGCTACAAGCATTTAGTGGTGCCGACTAGCCCATCTTTGCTGGGGGTATTCATTTTTTTCAGCAGAGTATTGTGAACTAGGTCTCCATGAAAGCCTGGCTCCAAATCCACACTCTGTTCCAAAGGGGATTTTTCAGGACAAACCTCTCTCTACCTTCCCTCTTGGAGTATCAAAAAGACGTCGGGCCTGAGTCACTGGGTTCAGCTTTTCCAGTTGATCAGTCCTGGACAAGTCACCAGCTTCTTCTGCTCCTGTGACTCTCAGGGATCCAGTACTGTCTGCAGTGAGATTCAAAGGAATTGGCGGGGAGAATTCGTTCCTGAAACGTAAAACGCTCTATAGTAGATATTTCATCTGAAAACATTTCAGTGCTTATTACGTGCCAAGCCGTGCGCTGGGAATTCAGAGAACAAGGGCGGTTGCTGGAAAGCAGCTATCCCAACGAGCAGCACTGCTTTAAGGTCGCCATCCCAACCCAGCACTGGAGAGTGAGTTCTGCTCACCTCAACAAGGTGCCCGGGTGAAGCTGCTCCACCAGGACCGCAGAGGCCTATCCTCACCACTCAAGCACAGTCCCGACACCCGACAGACAGCCGCAACCTCTCCAGGAGTGTCTCCACCCACCCTGGCCAGCGACTCTGCGCTCTGTCCGCCAGCTGGCTCTCTCCACACCACAGCATCTGTCCAATTTCGAAATTGGACCAATTTTCCATATGAACCTGAAACGGAGAGTGTTTTTTCAGAGCCCTAATTTTTCAGCCCTTAGCTGGTCAGGGGAAGTTAATATGCATTTTAATATGGGCAAGTATGAGATGATGGGAGTATTGTTGGGTATGCTGGCGGTCAGGCCAGGGCGAGGCCCAGGAAGAATCCCAAGTGCTGAGGCCCAAGAACTTGACCCCGAGACAAGCCTGGCTCTCCTGTTCTTCCTTTGCCCCAGCACCCACAGCCAGCCAGACAGGAGAACAAGAACTAGAGCTTGGCCAGGCTGTGGAGAGCTTACCTACTGGCCCTGCCACCCACGCACAAGCTTTGTGAGGGTCTCCACGCCCTTGGACACCCTTGGTCTTCCCCTAGGTGGGGAAAGGAGTGATGGGACAGATATGGACAAAGTTGAAAGATCCTGGCCCTTATTCATGAGTCCTGCCAGTAGGTATCAGACGCTAAAGAGAGACAGGCCTGTGCTAGGTGCGGGGGCCACGATAAGTGCAGGTGTTCCCAGCCCTATTTTCCCAGAGGTCACTAGTCCAAACAGTACCAGAACATGACACTGAGCCCTAGTAATAAGGGTCAGGACTGTGGGACCTACTCAGGAGGGACTTTTAATTCAACCTTGGGGATTGTGTGACCCAGGGAAGGCCTAAGACCTATAAGTCCAGACCTAAAGGACCAAGAGAACTTAGCCAGGCGAGCCTTCCCCCTCTGCCTGCGTTCTCTCCCTTCTGCCCTATGTCCCTTGAAGTTCCCTTTTCTACTCTTTTTCAACACCTTTGTGTGGATGTGTCTCTAGCTTCCTTCCCACAGTCCAGGGGCCAAGGATGTGTTGCTGACTCCCCAGGGAGAAAGGGCAGGTCCCAGGCCTCCTTCGGGAAGAGGGATTCCTGGAGGCCAGTCACCTGGTGACAGCTTTACACCCTGTACCTGAGGCTCATGAATGTAGCCAGGTGGCTGCTGCCTGACTTTAGGAGGAATACATGAGACACAAGCACAGGAGCAGAGTTTACCACTTGGTTTTTGAATCCTTAGGAGTGTCAAATCCATTGGCAACCTTTCCAAAAACACAAGCAAAAGGGAGATAGAGTGGGACAAGCCCCAGGCCTGCAGATCCCTTGAAGCTGTGGGGACAATTCAGGGCCACTTCTATGGTCACCCAAACTGCCCAGAGACCTCTAAATCCACACAACTCTGTAGCCTTCGATGGCCACAGTCCCCCACCCCCCAGTGGGGGGCGCTAAGGTCCCAAGTTGACAATGGGCGCACCGCCCAGCCACTCTCACTCTGCCATGTGCTAAGAGCTGTGACACCTACACGCATGTGCTTGTGGGTGTTGGTGCGCACAGCTCTGCCGTGCCTCCCAGGGAGGCCTTGGCGCTCACAAGGAAAGCCATTCAAAAATGTTAATAAGCTTATTAAAATGAGCAGCTTTACTGGCTCTCGTTTTTACAACGAGCTGCCCACCCTCGCTTTCTGGTGGGGGTGGGAGGAGAAAGAGCTTGTGGCATTAATTTTTTTTTCTTACCCGGTTTTCCATCCAAAGAGACTCGGGAGCCCAGCGCTGCCTCAGGAGGAATAGCCCCAGGTCCCTCCCTCCCAAGTGTGGTGGGCGGGGAGAAGTTCCTCAGAGAGGAAAAGCTGACCAAACAGCTGCCCACCCAGGCCCAGGAAGGCAGAGGCAGGAGGTCCAGAGATAATGACCTTCCCAGGGAGGCCTGCAGGTCAGCAACTTGGGACGACCCAAATCTTTAAAAACAAAACAAAACAAAACAGCACTTCCTCCCACCCCCTCAAAAAAAAAAAAACAAAAAAAAAAAAACCTAAAACTGCTCAGGAAGGGCATGGCTCATTATGTAAAGCAGAAAGGCTTTGTCCTTTACCTCCACTCCAAGTCAGAGGTGAGTGTGGACTCCAGACTTTACCCAGGAGCATTACAACATTATTGTTATTATTATTGTTATTATTATCAGAGACCAGAGAAGAGACGTTAATTGCCTAAGACTCACCAAGTCATTGGCAGAGCTGCCGTAGGCCTCTGGAGTCCAGCTCTTCAGGTGGCCTTCATCTATGGACCTATGGAGCCGTTGGGCCTGATTTGGTTGATCACCTCCCACCCTCGGGTGTGCAGGCCCCGGAGCAGCTCCTACCTGGGGCACCCTCCCTCAGGCACCAAGGCGCACGCCCGGGTCCTAGGGAGAGCGGCTCACGCCTGAGTGTAGCGACCCGAGGGGGCCGGGAGAGGGACGGGAAGAACTCACCGAGAAGGCCCCAGGCCCGTGGGGAGCCCAGCGCTGCATCCTCACGCCGGGAGCTTAAAGCTGCAATTGCAGAAACAGTACGGACTGACGCAGACGCTCGCCGGGGACCGTGCGGTCTGTGCAGAGACTAGGTGCTCTTCGCTCCGCCGGCGCACAAACCGCAGAACCGCGGGCCGCCCCAGGGACTGCGAGCCGTAGCACGTCTTGGGAAGGAGAGCGGATGAGAACGCGCCTTGGGCCGGGAGAGCTCGTCACGCAAGTTCACGCAAACTTGGAGGAAACGTTTGAGCCCAGGAACCAGCTTACCTCGCCAGGGGATCCAGCAAAGGTGACTCTCTAACCACCCCCCTCCCCGCAGCTACCGTGTGTTCCCTTTGAACTGGACTTTCCAAAAGGAACTGAGAGGTGCTAGTCGTGGTGGCCGCAGATTGGGGTCGGTCCCGTGTCGGCCAAAAGCCACGATCCTGCCTTTTCCTACCCGCCTCAAAGCAAAAAGCAGCAACAGCAACGTCAAGACTCCGGACGGGGTGCGGGGCTGCAGGGCCACTTGCCCAATTCTTATATTTGCGAATTGCTGAAAATTTAGACTTTTGACGTTTGCTTCATAGGAGGCCCAGTCTCAGATATACACCCCACAGGTTTAAAAGAAGTTCATGGTTCAACTTAAACCTATGTCCTACACTGGACCACCCCTGTCTGCCTGCAGGGCCCTGGGTATCAATCTTTTATAAATGCTTTAATAATTTGAACAACCCAATTTATGTTGAATAACTCCTATGTGTGACTACAACAAAACCCCAATTTATTACATGATGTAACCATTTACAACATAACAAAATTTTTTGCAACCCTACTTTGGCCTTTCTTCATTTTTAAAACATTTATATCAGGAGATGGAAAACTGGGGTGGGAGGGCATTTAGGCCTCTGAGAGACCCTAAGCTTAGCAAACCACGGGACACTTGGAACCCTCTGAAGGATGCAGGAATTCAAGACAGATAGTTTCAGGTTAGCCAATTCAGCATTGCCTGGAAGTTCATAATAATAATAATAATAATGGTGACAAAATAATAATAAGTTCATTCCAGTTGTACTGTGTTTACTGGTTTTCAAATTATATCCACACTTTTGTGATCCAGCAACCCCAGAGCCAAACCTAGCGGATGCCAGTGCTAAAGGACAATCCATCTTGCCACTTCAAATCCTAAAATATGCCTCTGGGCTTTGAATGACCCTGACTTGGTCTCTCAGTGGCCCATGACAATGGATAAATCACATCTGCTCTTTGAGCCTCTGTTTCCCCATCTGTAAAATGGAGGTCATGGCTGCCAGGCTACAGAAAGCCTCCGCAAATCGATTGGGACAGAATTCAGATGCACTTCACATGTAATGGTCCGGACAAATGAATAGAGTTATTTTTGTTGTTATTATTATTAAACAATGGTTGATCCTCTGGGCCTCCCTCAGATTAGGAGCCTTTGCTGCTGCTTCCTTCGTGGCTCTGGGTGAGGCCAACCATGGTGGCTTCTGCAGCAGCTTCGTGCCCAAAGCAATAACCTGCTCAGCTACCCACCCTTGGTGCTTTCTGACTTACAAAGCACTTTCAAACATTTGCTGTCTCAAGCATGTGCAGTCCCCACGCAGCTCTGTGTGATTCTCCGTAAAATGGTTGGCAGGACGAAGCTGGTGGTCTGCAAAGTTCAAGCCTTGCAGTGCCCTGGCAGTGGCCTGGGCCCCAGCTCGGCTCTGTCTCCTATTCATCCTTTCGGGCCCAGGAGCTCCTCCACCAGTTACGGGGTTTTGGGGAAACGCCTGATTCTCCCTGTTGCTCACATTGAGTAGGCAGCAACCCTCCCATGAGGCAGGAGCTTTTCTGTGAATCCAGTTAAATTTCGTGGACTTTGCATGCAGAAGGCCGGGTTCCACATTTTCCTCCCAAACACCGACAGAAACATGGGTAGAGGAGAGTGGTTTATTGGCCCTGTGGCCATGGCTGGTTAGGAAGTTATAGTCACAGGACCCCAGCCTGGCCCGACCTTTGCAGGCCTGAGGTTCGGCCTCTATGGGATGCTCTGCTCTCTCTAAGAGGAGAGGACCAGGAGCCCTGGTTCCCGTTCCCCACTCCTCAGAAGCCCCCACACACCACCTATTCACAAACCAAGTCTCTCAGAGTTCGGGACACTGACACCAATGAGCCACTGCTCAGAGGCACAGGGACGTGGTGTTTGAACCCACTTTGGGCCTTTTGGAATGAAGTTAGATTTGCTGTCACCCTCTGCCCTTTCCCAGCATGGCCGAACTGTGAGGGTGCTGGGATTCGCTGTTATCTTGGAAGGAGATATAGCTTAGGATAAGCAAGGCCAGCAAGCCTGGGTGTCTCTCTCTCTCTCTCTCTCTCTCTCTCTCTCACACACACGCACACACACACACATACACACACACACACACACACAACACACCAGAGACATTTGCCAGCTGACTGATCCCAGATTTGCTGCCCAGAGCAGGATTCATGAGCTGGGCCTGAATCCTTGCGACTGACCCGTGTGGGTCATAGCTTGTTCTTCCCTTTTTCCCAGTCATTCCACTTGCCTTGGTTTACCCATCTGTAAAGTGAGTGACTCCAGCCCAAATATCCCCGTGGCCAGCTCTAAGATTCTCCAAGGGCCAAAGGGACTGAGAAGGGATGATGAGGTCGGAAGTCCACGGGGCTCCGGCGGCACTGCGACTGCTCTGGGAGACAGGCCCCAGGGAGGCCGAGAGGGCTCCGCGCAGCACAGGGGTGCCGGGAGTGGGGAACAAAGATCCCCTTGAGCAGGGGGCAGAAGGCCTACTCTTTCTCATCGTTCAAAGAAAAAAAAAAGAAGGCGTGTTGGGGGGAGAATAGTGGAGAAAGGAAAGACAACTAGAAAGTAATGCTGCGAATTTCCAACAGGAACTGCGTCTGCGCCTAGAGACCCGGGTAAAGACACCCATCTTGGGTCGCGAAATGCGGTAAGAAATCCTCTAGGAAATCCTCGGAGGACCGGCTGGACACCGAGGCCGCCTCCGGCTCCCGGAATCAGACCTCAGGACACTCGCGCCAAAGCAAACGGCGGGCCAGCTCGGAGGGAAACTGCCACGACCAGATCAAACTGAACTCATTTGAGTCATTTTCTCGGGGCAGCACGAGCCAGCCCCGCTGAGCCGGCCCAGGCGGGGAGCCGGAGAGTGACAGAGGAGGGGAAGGCGCTCCCCGACCCGGGTCGGTAGGGACAGTGGAGTCTGCGGCGAGAAAGATGGAGTTGCGGAGGGTGCGACCCTAGACCTCCGTGCCTTTTCCTACTCGAAAGAAACTCCCTGGTTCTCTGGCTTCCAGATCCGCAAAGATGGAGAATAAACTACCCCGCTAGGACGCAGCAACAAACTGCCTTTATCCGAAAGGGGGAAAAAATCCCCGCCCTCCTGAAACAAAACAAAACAAAACAACAACCCTCAGTAAGTGGCGATCTCTGGGGAGAGGAGGGGAGGAGAGTCTAGCATTATTGGAAGTGTTCCAGTTTTCGACGAGGAAAATGCATCCGAGATTAATTGTAAAATGAAAACAGAATCTTAAAACATTTCGAAAAGAAACATGATTGCAAGAGCCATCCGGAAGGTGGCGGCGGACGGGATTGGGGGGCAGTGTGGGGCTGTGCATCCCGAGGGCCCCTGAATTTCCCTTCACAGCGGTTCCCGGAAGTGGGAATCGTTTTGTAACGCGCTTGTCGCCACTCTCGGGCCCCGCCCGGCCCGAGGGCTCGCGGAACTCCTGGCGGAGGCCTTTGGGGTACCTAGGCTTGGAGGCCCGGGAGGCCCCGAAAGGTCGCCGCAGGGTAGGAGAGCAAATCAGCCTTTCTGCTCCAGGTGACATTGAAAGCCCGGGCCTGGATTTCAGGGTTTCCCAGCTCCGGCCCGCGGACCGGAGGCCTGGGCGCCTGCGATGTGGCATTAACTCTTCCCTGCTCGCCAGGGACCCGGCGTGAGGGGCGTGTAAAGGTGAGCCTTTCTCTGCGGCGAGCCAAGGAACGCCAGCTGAGTAGGTTCGTCTGTAAATGGGGTGGTCAGTAACCTTTGTCCTGCCCATCCTCTGCTCCCCCCGTGGGCCTCAGTGCGGATCAAACGACGCCACGTTTGCAACACTGCACAGCGTCATTTGCACCCGTCCGAGGCAAACGCGCAGGTGACCCTCTCCCAGAGACGACGTTGTTCGCGCCCGGTTGGCCCCGAAACGCTTCGGAATTTCAGTGGGAGTTTTTACTAGCCCGTTCTGGGAACGAAGTAAAGGCCGAATTACTCAGAGAAACGCTCCGAAAATCGAAAGGGGAGAGAGAGAGAACGCGCGCGCGTGTGCGAGAGAGAGAAGGGGTCCGCAGACTGGAGTGGACACGGAGACCGGCTAGGGGTTCAACTCTGGGCGCTTCCTACACTCCGAAACCAGTGCCCTCGAGAAAAAAAGGACTCCTAGGAATTTGCTCCCGCGTTCAGTGGGATTCATCGGTGACCCCTGCAAAGTTCCCAAAGTTGCGATTCCCTGACCGGCGGAGGTTTAAACCCTTCCTGCAGAGTGGGCAGCAGGGCTTCTCCCAGGAGGGGCTGGGCGTCCTCGGTCGCGGACTGAAAAGAGGCTGGGAAAATGAGCCCCAACTATTTCCAGCCCGCGTTGCTGCTCCTCCCACCCGCCCCCCAAAGTCGAAGAGAAAACACGGCGTCCAGGAGGGCATGTTAAAATAAAAGTTTATAAATTAAAGAAAAAATACAGCGAATAGAGCTTTCAAACTTCACAAATCTTTTTACAGTTAATACTCTAGTTGAGTGCACAGTGCCCTTAAGGAGGCGAAAAGCGGCGAGGTTGACACAACAGGTAGGATCACCTGTCTAAGGGTAGGTGAAGGGCAGGTAGGGGAGTCCCGGGCCAGGGCACAGGAGTCGCAGAGGGTGCACGTGAGAGACCAAGGGCCAGGCGGCGGCGAGAGGACGCCGTGGAAAGGCTGGCCAGGGATATTCACATTGAGTACAAAAACAACCGTCATTTGAATACAAACAACTGAAAAGTGCTACGAGTCTTAATCTCCTTTAAAAAAAAAAAAAAGGAAAGAAAGAAATGAAGGAAAATTTCTGCAAAGGGCTGCCCGGGTGTGCGCTCTCCTTGGTTGGGGGTTCCCAGGCGCTTCCCACCTGGGCGGGGCCCTGGACTTCGGAGAGGGAAGGCGTGGAGACCCCTAGCCTGCCCCACACTCAGAGGCTCCCTTCCTTACATTCAGCACCCAACGGGGCGCCCCCACCAGAGCTCTGACACTCGGGAGGGGTGGAGTGAGGGCCTGAAAACCAAACCCTTCACGTTTCAAATCAACCCCTGGCCTGAGGCTGCCAGGGTTCCGCACCCCTTTGTTATAAATGCAATTTCCAAAAATAAAAGATATGTAGATACACATAGATTGGTAGCATGGATACCATGAACTAGTGTGGCCTAGCGCACGAAGCTCCCAGCAGGCCTGAAATTCTGGGGATTCAGGCTATGTGGTCTCCAGGAGTTCACGCTCTGGGGAAACGCCATCCCCAGCAGGCAGACATAATCCAAATCCAAATCCAACATTGTCGTGGTAATAAATAGTGTCCAAGGGCTTCCAGGCAGGTGAGGGGCGAGCAGGGCCCCTGGCCACCGGGTGCCTCTGTTTAAATTAGAAAAAAACGCCCCCTCTGGGCATACTCAGTCCGGCTGCCAGGGCACAAGTCCTGGCTAGCGGAGCCAGAGCTGCATTTTATCCTCCACTTGCCCCCTTGGCGGAGCGCCCCTGTACAACCTACACAGCCGTCGGAGCTGGGGTGTGGGTATCGTTCGTTGCCTCACCGCAGGCGGGCTCACTGGGTGCCCGCGGCGGCCGCACACGTGGAGAGCGCCCAGCCCGGGAGGCAGTAGTAAGGGTAATAGTAAGACGGCTGCAGTGGCAGAAGCGAGGGTGGCCGCAGCACCTCGCCGGGCAGGTACTGTCTCTGGTCGTCGCGCACCAGCACCTTTACCGCCACCTTTTTGGCGGCGGGCGCCGAGGCAAGCAGGTCGGCGGCCATCTGCCTGCGCTTGGTCTTGTAGCGACGGTTCTGGAACCAGATTTTCACCTGCGTCTCGGTGAGCTTCAGAGACGCGGCCAGGTCGGCACGCTCCGGCCCGGACAAGTAGCGCTGGTGGTTAAAACGACGCTCCAGCTCGAAGACCTGTGCGTGGGAGAAGGCGGCTCGAGAGCGCTTCTTACGCGGCTTCGGCGCCGCGGGCTCCTCCTCCTCCTCCACGCCGCCCGCCGGCGCGCTGCTGCCCCTGCCGCCGGCTCCACCGCACAGCGCCGGCACATGTGCACCTCTGGCGCCAACACCGTCATCCTCGGCCCTTGGGCTGTGGTCGCCTGCGGACCCCGGTGGGAACAGAAACAAGAGACTGTCAGCGCCGCAGACGAGGTGAGGCCCGGCCTCAAGTGCAGGGGTCACCGGGGCGGGGCAGAAACACACTTTGATCCCCCCCAAGCGGCGGTGAGGTCGCAGAGGCCACCGGCCCTGGAGACCAGTCTCAGAACCCTCCTCCACTAGTTTGCCGCATCTAGGGCTCTTCTGATGCCGGCGACCTACTCGGCCGCTGTGTCAATGCCGTGAGGCCCGAGGACCAGCTCCACACCCTCTCTGGGCCCCAGGCTCCCCTCAGTAACGTGGGGCGCTGGGCCTGAGCATCCCCGCAAGCCCTCTGAGCTCTTAGCGCTCAGCACTGGGGTTCTTGGCCGCATTTTGGCCTCCCTGCTCGGGTCCACCCGCTTCCCTACACTCAGCTCACACACACGCGCACCGGGTGCAGGTAAAGAGAAGGTAGGGGACGGAGCCTGGGGCCAAAGGTATTTGGAGTCTTTCACCCTCAACCGCCCAGGATTGCTGGGAGGGGTATAGCAACAGGCTGTGCCGAAGCCTTGGGCGGGCTTCACTCCCTCTCTTAGCAAGGAAAGGAGAGGACGGGCTGCAGAGTGATGAGAGGGGGGTGTCCCTGCCTCGGATCCTTGGACTCTTATGCGACACGAGCTCCTCCGCCTCTTCCCGGCTCCCGGAAGCACTCCAGCAAGAGCTCCAGCGCTCTGGCCTGCCTGGGGCGAGTGTGAGGCCTACAGCACTTTGCACCCAACTGGGGCAGGCACCCGGGTCTTTCAGACCACACGACGTGTCAGCCTGCAGCTGAGGAAGCCCCTCTCCTGACTGTGTCGAGGATGAACTAAATCAAACCCTCCTGCCTTCAGCTGGCTGCAGGGTTTGCCTCCAGCTCCTGGGTCCTCTGCCCAGGGCTGCTTTCCCAGCTCTGGGGTCTGAGAAAGCTAAACCAGCTCTTTCCCCAAAGCCAGGGCTCTGCAGATTCTCACCTCTGACTTACTGGGGGTGTCCTTCGCTACCTATCCCTGCACTGTGAGGCCGGGCCCACGGGACCTCGAGCTGGTAGGGTCTCTGGGCCAGGGCTAGAGCACTGTCTACCTGGGGTCTCTGGACCCCTCACTCTTCCCCTTCACTGATTTTGGGGATTTGGGGACAGACACAGCAGAAGGCACTAGCGATGTACTCACTCCCCACTCCCCCAAACCCCCAGCGCAGGGAGCAGCTGTTCTCTCCCAACCCTGTCTAGTGCATATCGGCCCAGGACGTCTCAGGCCTCGCCCCAGGACGCGGGGCTCTGAGGAGCTCCTCCGTCCTCTCGCAGGCTCAGTTCACGGAGGGGTACAGCAGCTCGTGCCAGCGCTCAGAACTTCGGGATTTGGCCAGCCTCCGAGCCCCAGGGCGCAGGGTGCTCACAGTTGACCCACCCCACTCGGCGGCGTTGCCCTCCTCGCCCACCCCCTCAGCCCGGCCCCCTTCCCCGCGAAGCCCCAGCAGACCTGAGACGCTGGCCGACATCTCGCTGTCGCTCCGGCCCGCGGCTTCCTCCTCCAGGTCCTTGGAGGCGGGCAGCTCGCAGATCGGCTGGCCGAGGCTTAGGGTTCCTCCCGCGCGGCCGGCCCCGCTGGCCCCCGGCGCATCCGCGCAGCGCCGCCTGCCCTCGTTCTCCTCGCTGAGAGCCGAGTCCGAGTCCCAGCCTCCCGGGCTCTCCGCAGTCCGCCCCGCAGCTGTTCTTGTGCCGGCAGGAGACGCGAGCAGAGAGTCCTCGGCGACCCCCAGTGCGCCCGCGTCCGTCTCCCCAAAGAGCCGCCAACAGCAGACAGCGGGCGCCGCAGCCACCGCCACCGCTGTGCCCCCGGGCGGCGGGCGCCCCTCCGGCGCGGTCAGCCCTCCGCGCTCCTCTTTTTTGTTGAGGATCGCCTGGATGGAGAAGGGCGTCAAGGTGTTGGCGCCGCGCACAGCCATTTGCGCCGCGGGCCGGAGCGGCCGGCCGGGCGGGCAGCCGGGGCGCCGAGCAGCTCCGAGCAGGACCGAGAGCGCGGGCGGCCGCAGCGCGAGTGAGCCGGGTGCGCGAGGCCCCAGCAGCCCACTCCTGCGCGGCCCAGCAGCCCCCGCCCCCCTCCGTCCCAGGATCTGCGCCGACCCTCACCCCCGCCTCAGAGGCCCACCCCGCCCCGAGACCCCCTCCCCCCGAATCCAGCGCCAGACGCTCTCCTTTCTCAGCTCCGCTGGGTTATCTCGTCGCCTCTCGCCCTGAGGGGCGGGCCGGGGTCTGCCCCCTCAGGGGACGCAAAGGAGGATTGGCGGGGCCCCTCCGCTGCTTCAGTCCCCTCCCGAGCGCCGCCAGGGCGCACGGCCCGAGTCACTTTTTCTTTGCGCTTCTGTCTCTTCCCCGCCTGCAGATTTCGCTCCTGGCTACACCGCTCCCTTCCCTGCTGGGCAGGCTCTTCCGGAGCCCACCCCGGAGGCGGCTGTGGCCGCTGGATTCTGAGAGGCGCGGGGCACCTTTTTACCCCCTGCTCTGGTTTTATCTGTTTCTTTTCTCTTTCTCTCCACAGCGTTCCACCGTACCCCCCTCCCGCCTGGGTGTCATTCCTCACTGCTGAGTGACAGTGTCGGGCCACGCCCCTTCACTGGGCTGTCCCAGGCGCTCCAGACCGTCCATTGGCTGGCTCCAGTTGGGCAACGTTGACTTTAACAGACAAAACTGGGCAAGTTGCGCCGCCAAAGACGGGGTCTGACTTAACCCCTTCTCTCCTAAGGCTGGTCCTCGAAGCATACAACAGCCACAAGGAGGCTCACCCATCCCGAAACCACGTTTATTACCTCTGCAGATGTATCCACCTATTCCAGCGTTTTTATGCAACACTGATACTAAATTGAGTCAAAATCGGCGGAGAAAATCCAAGATAATGCAATTGCATACATCATGCGAGTAGTTTCTGTTCTCTAGGAAGGATCACAAACGCGAAGAACAAAATGCATCTTTTGTCTTCCTACAATTTTGCAGCTTCCTCACTGCTAATGATCTTTGCTGAAATAATCAGCTAATTAAAATCACTCTAGAAATATTTTTTTTCCTTGCCGTCTTTGGTTTGATTCGATTTCTATAGAGGAATTAAAAAGAAAAAAATGGTACAGTTAGAACTAAAGTCAGGTGAAGAACTGGAAGGCATCTTTGGGAGAGTGTCTGGAAATTGTACAGTCATATCCCTGGGCGGGAAGTACTGCATTTAATTGGTGTTAGCTAAGTTTACACCAGGAAGAAAAAAAACCACTTTAATTTGTTTTTTAAATATCCTGCTTTTTGTGAGTTGAATAAGATTATAAATATATATATTTGTTTGTTTGAAAGTATATCTGGGAATTACCATAGTAAAATGATACAGAACTGACAAGATTCAATTCTCTTAAAAAATAAGAAATACATTATCTTATGTAATAGTAGGAACCAAGCTAAGAAATACAAATATTGTGGGTATATGAAAACATGTTGCTTATTTACATTATTTATTTTTAAATAAAAATTTTGTCAAGTAACGTACTTTACTGTCTTCCATAAATTTTACCAGGGGGTTAACACCAAATACACAAACTTGAACCATTAAATAGATTTAAAGGACTGTGATTTTAATTTGGTAAATTGCTGGGATTGGTGTTTTTGGTGTCATTAAAATAAGTAACATTTCCCCCTGTTGCTTTCTTTTTGGTTGTCCTTGTTCTGTACCCACGAGGAAATATGCCCACTATTTATAGTTTTTAGCCTCAGAATGAGGTCTTTGCAGTATCTGTACTCTTCAGCATTTCAGCCACATGATGCTTTCTTGCTCTGTGCAGACCCTGTGGTGTATCTGGGAAAAAACTCCCGCTTAGAGGTCGTTGACCTTTATAGGTCTTTACAATTACATGGCTTTGAAGGAAAGGTGTTTAAATTTGGTGTCAGTATTCAGCAAGTGTGAGGGACCGGAATACTCTTCAGGCCCGGAAAGGAACAGAGAAGAATGCTTACAAGGTTTCAAAAAAAAGTGTGTTTCACCACTCACCTCCCAGAACGGTAATTCTTCAAATTACTGTTCCCCCCAACAGCTCCCTAGGCGTGGGTGTTGGGAGTGTATATACAGATGTTGCTTTTTTCTGGGGGCAGTCGCGGAGGAGATTGATACAGATTGCCCAGAAGGTAGGGGATGGGCAGGTGTGGACCGAGTGACCATGTGCTGTCGCTTTGTGGGGTTAGGACTTACTGCGGACAAAAATAATGAGTGAGTTCCGAACATAGAGGCGGGCAGAGATGTTTGAGGGTTGAACGACCGAGCACTAGTGTAAATTTGGGGGCTATGCAAAGACTTAACTTAAAAATAACTAGCATTTAGTTGTCCCCTCCAAATTCTCTTTTAGAAAAGAAACCCAAATCACAGTTGGATACGCCCCCGGCACAGGCTTGGGCATAGGTTTTCAAAGCATGGAAAGATGCAGTTCAGTGATTTTGAGATTTCAGGGTTTTTTGTGTGCTTGGAGTGTAAGAAAGTGGCTGCGTTCCGCGTCTCCAGGAGGCGCACTGCAAGAGAGGCTCCTGGTGTCATCTCGGGCAACTGCGGCGGTTAGTCGATCTTTAGGTTTGGTGAGTGACTGCAGGCAGGGCCCAGAGTTAGAGTGTTTGGTGGTGGAGAAACACACCGGTCTTTAGCTAAAACTGGAAGCTGCTCCTAGTAAGAGGTCGGGTGGAGATGAAAATCAGGCTTGGGAGGACGGTGAGCGGTGATGGTTGGATGCCCAGAGATATGCTGGGGTACATGCAGAGTCAAGGTCGGCTGGAGAGGGTGTGTGGCGAAGGCTCAGCAGGTCAGCGCGTGTCGCAGGGTCACAGATCCGCAGGACTAGGGATGCGGGCCCGCTGCCGCGCCCAGGCCCCGCTTCGTGCCCACCGAGGACGATTTCCTTCGGGCATAGCTGCCAGCTCCTGGAACCCGGCGGCCTCCCGACGGCAGTGCCTGCAGTTCCGTTAGCGCCGCGCTCCGGCCTGGGCCGGCCCGGGGAGTCTGCGCAGCTGGGGAGCTGGGCTGCGCCGCCCGCCAGGCTTCGGGGAGGCTCAGGGCTCGCTCCGCGCCCGCGCCTTTCCCCCCCGCCGCGCCTCCTCCTCGCCCCCTGGCCCTGTTCTTTCCTAGTTTTCCCCTTCCCTTCCCCTTCCCTCCCCTCCTCCTCCCACGTCCTCCTCTCCTTTCTCTTCTCTCCTCCTGTACCTCCTCCGCACTTTGGTTCCCGCGCGCCCCCTGCGTGCCGCGCCCTTTGGTCCCCGGAACATCCCGGGCCCGGAGCGCTGGGGGCAGCGAGGCTTACGCTGGCGGAGAGTGGAACCCGCTGGAAGAGCGGAGGGGGCGGGGAGAGGGGAAGAGGGAAAACCCGATCCTCGGGGGCGCGCCTCGAGCTGCCGCGCACTTGCGCGCTCCCGGGGGCCCGAGTTCGCCAGAGATTGATTGTCAGTGCCACCGAGCGCCTCGCCCCCGACCCCCGCCACCTGCGCCCTCGGCCGCCGCAGGCCGGGGATGGAGACCGCCTTCTCTGTCGCGAGTGGCCGGACGCTGCCCAGCAACGGGAGACCACACGGGATTCCTCTCCGATGCGGTGACCTTGACGGAAGTCACCTGCCTTCTCTGGTTTCCAGTCCTTTAAAACGAAGGCTTGGACCCAGTGCCCTCTGAGGCCACTGCTGAACTGAGCGAGCAAGCAAGAGGGGAGAGGGTGCCACTGCAGGCTCGCCAGAGTCAGGTCCAGGCAGAGATCGCGCCCGGGACTCCCGAGGGCGCTCCAGGCAGCCGAAGCATCCTAAGCGTCATGCGACGCGCTGCTTGCCGGCCAGCAAGCACCGGATCCTGTGTTCCTAAGTCATCCAGACTCCAGCAGGGCTCTTCATGCACGTGGTCCAGGTATATCAGACTACAGAGAAAAGCATTATTACTACGGGTGAAGGCAGTTTTATATTTAAACAAATATTGCTCACTCCACAATGTGCCAGGAGATGAAGCCTATAGTTTTATTTAATATGCACAACCCTGGGAATGGAATGAGTAGAAAACATTATTATTCCCGTTTTACAGATGAAGAAACTGAGACTCCCAAGAGTTTAAGTGACTTGACCATCAGTAAGTGGCTAAGTCAGGATTCAAATCTGGCTTTATCTGATGCCAAATACAATTGGAGTTTCCGCGCTAACTGGTTTTTCTTATTAGCCTTCAGGTTTATTCTCATTCAATGTTTCCCATCATCGACCTTACCCATTTCTAATTATTCATTCATCAGAAAAGGAGCTTCGTTTAATTTTAAGGAAATCAAAGAAAAAATTCAGGCAGGCAAATCTAAGGTTTTTTTTTTTCTATTCCGTGCATTTGAAAATAAAGCACGCTAAGACGTGTGAATCTGAACTGAACCTCGTCACGTAGAAAGAAAGAAGTGCACCATTTTTTTATAATCAATAAACTAAACCATGTGTAGAGGGAGACAGCCAGGTGATGGAAGCTCACGGGGTTCAGAAATCAGATCATGCTCGAAGCTCTGAGATGTAGCGAAGCGACCTCACCAAAGACACTTTCCCTATGGAGCTTAGTTTCCTTACGTGTAAAAGAGTCAGGCTTGGAGATCACCTCTTAGGGTGTGAAAAAGCGACGTGCCGGCTCCGAACCCGCTTGGGCACTGTGGAGAACTAGCGCCACCTAGCGGGAATCTCTCGGGCATGCGTGGCGCACCTTTACGGAGAGGTACTGTGATACAGAGAGCCCTGAAGAAAACGTCGTTTCACGAATAGAAATGTTTTAGCTTCCAGTTTTGTGTTTCCACACTCTCACATTGTCAGGGATCGAATAGCTGAGATGTTTCCTTTCTAAAACTCACCCAGACAGTCAGAACCCCCACTGAAGACTCACCTCTCTCCAGGGTAGAGGGAAGGGACACGAGCGGGCCACGTGTTGGGACCAGTTTTAGAACCCAGGCTGTGGCCAGAGGAGAGCCCGGAGACTCCCCCCTGGCCACCTCCTACCCCATTCTTGATACCCCCGTGCTGGTGTGCAGGCTGCCTGCTGTGAGTATTCAACCAAAGCTCTCGCTGGATCATAATTTCGGGCACCTGCAGCCCTGTGTATTTTATTGAGGCCATAGGAATGTTTTTCCGAAATTAATTCACTCATGATACTAATTGAAGTATTCCACCCTAAACGGTAGATAGTTCAGGCATTGCAAACAAAGCTAACTTGTCCCTCGGGTTTTATTTTCTCGGTTGGGTTGTCTGTTATACAGTGGGTGGTTGGCGGTGCTATTTGGGGGTGAGGGAGGGAGCTCAGGAGGAGGAGGAGGAGGAGCAGGTTTGAGTGGATACAGAGGAAGATGTTACGTGCTGTCGCTGGTGCTGAGTTTGAGATACTTGTGAAATAGAAGAAAGTCTGGATTTATTATAGTTCTGTCTCAAAGAAAGTATCCTGGGAGACCTCATGGTGTTATGCCAGGCTCTTCTTGGAAAAATTTCCAACTAGTGCTTATCTTGTCTCAGGCATTGTTCTAGGTTCTGGGGTTCAATGCCTTGTAAGCCCCGGCTCTCAACAGGCTAACATTTTAGTGGAAGAATACCATAAACAAACAAATGCCTAAATAAAGCACTGGTGAAAACATCAGATGGTGATAAGTTCTATGAAGAAAATTAAAACAGGGATGTGATGGAGGATGATTTGGGGCTACTTTTCATGGGGTGAGATTCAAAGCAGAAAGAGACACCCTCACGAATGGGATTAGTGCCCTTATAAGAAGAGAAGGGAGAGAGCTTGCTTCCTCTCTCTTTCTCTGTCTCTCTCTGTGTCTCTGTCTCTCTCTCTCTTTCTCTACCACGTGAGGATACACCAAGGAGTCTGTCTTCAAACACTGGATCTGCCAGCACTTCAGTCTTGGACTTCCCAGCCTCCAGAACTGTGAGAAATAAATGTTTACTGTTTAAGCCACCTAGACTCTGGTATTCTTGTTATAGCAGCCCTAACTGACTAAGACACATAGTATGCTTGCAGACCCCATAGCATTCTCCTAATTTTTCTATTTTTAGTAGAGATGGGGTCTCGTTCTTACTTAGGCTGGTCTCAAACTCCTGACCCCAAGCAATCCTCCCATCTCGGCCTCTCAGTGTGGTAGGATTACAGGCATGAGCCACCGTGCCCAGCCTCATTGTGGTTTTTATTTCCATTTTGCTAATGAATGGTGATGTTCAGCATCTTTTCATGTGTTTATTGGCAAATTGTATGTCTTCTATGGAAATATGTCTATTCAAGTAGATATATTTTGCCCAATTTTTGAATTAAGCCATTTGTTATTTTGTTGTTGAGTTTCAGGAATTCCTTATATATTCTGGATATTGGTCCCTTATCAAGTATATGATTTGCAAATGTTTGCTCTTATTCTATGAATTGTTTGTCAGTATTCTTGAAAGACTCAATGGATTGAATGGAGGTGAGGGAAAGAGTCTCTCACTCTAGGGTACCTAAAGTATCTCCTGGATGTGGGCTTGGGAGACTGAGTGAGTAGTGTTGTTGATCTAGGTGGGAAAGACCTGAGAAGACTTGGTGGGAGAGAGGGTGGGAGTTTCAGTTTGGGATGTGTTGTGTATTACATTAGAGATGCTCATTAGACATCTATGAGGAGATGTGAAGGAATCAGTGAAGGTGATATTTCAAGAAGAGGTAAGTGCTAGAAATAGAAATTTGGGAACTATAAGATGATAGGTAATATCGATAGAACTGGATGAAGTCACCTAGGAAATGATTGTAGACTGGCCAGAGAGAACTCCAGGTGTAGAAACTGGGGCCCTTCAATATTTACAAACTCGATTGTGGAGGGAGATTCACCAAAACAAACAGAGGAGTTACTGGTTTTCAGTAGGAAGAATCAGGAGAAGTTGGTACTTGAGAAAGCCAAGAGAAGAAAGTGTTGCCATAGGTGAAAATGATCAACTGTATGATGTGCTGCAGTCAAGCAATGTGAGACAAAGATATGGCCTTTTGGTTGGGCAACATGGACATCATTGGTCACCTTGATAGGAACCATCTTCCAGATTGGAATATGTTGAGGAAAGCTTAGTAGGGGAAGAAGCAGAGCTAGTGAAAACAGGTAACTCTTTAAAGAAGCTTGGCATGAAGGGGAGCAAAGCAATGAGGTGAAAGATGGAGGGGATCCTGTGTCCAGAGATTCATTTTTAGATAGAAGATACTAGAACATGTTTATATGCTCATGTAAGTAATCCAAAAGAGAGGGACAATTGATAATGCAGGACAGAAGAGAAAACTGCAAAGTCCTTGAGAAGGTGAGAGGGGTTGGTCTCTGGAAAGGAGAATGGTGTGGATGCCTGGAGGCGAGTTATCTAGGTGATTAAGGATGAGGTTATAATAAAGATGGCTGGCATTTTCTGAGCACTGACTATCAGCCAGGCTCTGATCAAGTGCTTTAGACATATTAAACTCTCTTCATTTAATTCTCTCAACAAGAATGAGGCCAGCTGAGCATGGACAGCAGGACAAGGAGGATTTGGGGGGTGGGGGGCATGAGAAAGTGAGAAATAATCATTTGGACAAGTTATTAGGGAAGCATGGTAGAACAGCTGAGCAGTATTCAGGGTGTTTTGGAGAGTCACGTCCATGAATTGAAAGTGTGACCAGTTAGTACAGGTGTGTATTTTTTTTCCAAGTGACATTTCCTTGCTCAGTGGCAGGCATGGGGTGGGTGGATAGTTGGGTCACCCAAGGTTGGGGCATTGCTGGGCTACTACAGAGAACAAGAACAGCCAGGACTTAAGGTTGTTTGAAAAGGAGGGTATATAATGGAATTGAAGCTGGAGGAGGGGGATTGATAGATGCAGAGTTGATGAATTAGAAGTCCTGGAAGAGTAAAACAATTGCTTGAGTATATTCGGGCTATGAGTTGGAAGGAGAGTGGTCATAGAGTTGGCACTTGTCAAGAGTTGGGAGGTGCTCAGGCTGTCAGTGACACTGAGGTCAAGGGTGAGGGGATGAGTGGAGGAATTGAGTCCTGGAGGTGCTCTTCTGCCTTGTTTTCCCCAGTTCTTAATGCAGCCAGGTAACTTTCTGTGTTCCTGTGGAACCTCTCAAAGCCTTGACTCCAGAATGTTCCACCTACATGCTGTCTACCCTGTTCCTCACTGTGGGGATCCCACAGACCTACAAGGTCTGGCAAAGAACATGGAAACGTGAACATGTGGTATTTGAAAAAAAGTTTGCCGGGCTCAGCTCACATATTACCCTAGTACTGAGTCCTTCTGGGACTCCCTTGACCCCTACCTATTGTAACCTTTGGAAATGAGGAAACCCAGTGCCTTAGAATGATTTGCTAGTGTTCCAACTTGAGTATTTTGTCCTTAATTAAATTGAGATAACCTAGGCAAGTTGCCCCCCAGTGATAATAAACAAAGATACTTAATCAAAAGTGTGGCTTTTCTTAGAGCAACATGTCCCAAATTAGGGTCATTTGCATACCACTTTCACATTTTTCTACCTGTGAGTATCCACCTATAACCATTATTTACTGAATACCTTAATTCAAATGAATTACTTCTTAAAACTAAAAAGAAACTTATTTTCAAAAGAACCTTTATATAAATAACATGTAAGTAATATAATTATATTTATAAATATATAAACAAACAGAACACCATTAACCCCTTGCCCTATATAATCTTAAAATATATATAATGCAGATAGAACAATGTTCGTAAACTCTAGCTAGATGCTGAAGGCTCTGGGCCAGAGGTTGGCTCTTTGTTCTAAGAAGACACCGATATGGGCTACAGAGATGTTACAGCATGCTCGCACCAACCTGAGACTTCCTCTCTGACATAGTTAGGAAGACTAAAAAGTAATCAACCCAACAGAAATGCATACATAATTTTACCAAAAGACATATGCCAGAATGTTCACAGCCTCATTTTTTTGTAACAGCCAAAAACCTAGAAACTGTGCAAATGCTCAACTGTAGAATGAATAAATCAAGTGTGGTATATCCACAGAATAGGATACCGTACAGCAATGGGAACAACTGGTGTACAGCTGAAGCAACCATATGGACGAAGTCCATAAACATACATTGACTCACTGTCATGTCCCTAGGCCAGGGGTGGGGAAACTGTGGCCTTCTAGGGCCTTAAGTGCAACCTTTTGACTTAATCCAAATTTTACAGAACAAGTTCTTTTATTTTTATTAATACATTTTTGTTCATCTTTTATATTTTTATTTTATTTTAAAAATGAACATACTTAAAATACCAAAGAATAAAATAAGTTTCAGTGAAATAATCCTCCCAGAGTGACCAGCACAATTAGAATATTAGTAAGCCATAAGGGCTAAATTGACGGCTGTTATGCTCATGATTTAGTTCTAACTTCCCCCGCCTGACTGTCACCACTACCACATGAGGCTGGTTGGCAAGAGTTTATGGGGGTCGAGTATGCCAGTCTGTTATCAGCTTTTGACAGTGGTGCACTGTGTTTCTGTTTGAAGTGGAATTTGTGAATAGTTGCACAGCTTGACAGTATTTTTTAATTCTGTGTGCTTAACAGCCCATCATGTCAAAGAAGGTCAAGAGAACGCTGAAGGAAGAAAACATTTTTTAATGAGGTTTGGGAATTGCAATATTATCTTGTTTTTGCTAAAGATAAGATGATTTGCTTACTTTGTGATACTGCAATATCAACATTAAAGAAATTTCAATGCTCATCAGCATTATAACACTCATAAGGACCACAACTATTTTAAATTAGAGGGAGAGGTGCAAAAGGTTGTATTGCAGAAATTAAAAGATGAAAAGCAAAAGCAAAGACAATTCTTTCAAGCAGCAATAAGACCTGGAAATAATGCCACTGAAGCAACTCATAAAGTAGCTTAAATACTTGGGAAAAAAAGGAAGCCATTCAGTGATGTACAAATTGTGAAAGAATGCATTGTCGAAGATGTAGGATGCTTAGACTCCAAAAACGTTTCAAAGTACAAACAGCTGCTTCTTTCAAGGAAAACCATAACTGATCAGCAGCATGACTTAGCCTTCAACTTAACAGAACAACTTCATGCAATACTTCAAAAGGAAAACATATATTATTCAATCTCTTTGGATGAATCAACTGATACTAGTCACTTAGTGCAAGTTTTATACTTCATTCAGGTCATAACAGAAGATTTTCTTTGCTACGAAGGGTTACTTGCTTTGGGCACTTTTGCAAACAGAATATGGGTGATAGATATCTTCAACAACTTTCAAGATAAATGTCACGAATTTGGTAAAATTAGTGAATGTATGTACAGATGGTGCACCTTCCATGACAGGAGAACATGAAGGGTTGATTGCACAGATTTAAAAAAAAGTATTAACAGATCCAGATGCTGTCATTTCTTTTCATTGTATCTTGCATCAGAAAAATCTCTGTGCTAAAGCTACTATTATAAGTGACACTTTACAGCAAGTTATAAGTATTGTGAACTATATTCATGCAAATGCAACATGGCATCATCAGTTTTGCAACATGCTAAAGTTGAATGATGAGGTATCCCGTGTGGATTTGCCATATCACTCAAAAGTGTGTTGGCTATCACAGGGACAGGTGTTAGTCAAAATTTTATCTCTGTGAGAATGATAGTTAAATTTTATGAAGAACAGAATCAACCATGTGAGTTATTGAAAGAAGATTTCTATGTGAATGCAGCATTTCTGTGTGATATCATGTCAAATCAAAATGACTTGAATATTTCTTTGCAAGGTAAAACTAAGTCTATATATGACATGTGGCAAAAAATCCAAGAAATTTCCTCCTTCAAAAGGAAATTTTGGATGAACGTTTTCTTCAGTTAGCAAAAGTCATTGATGAGCAGGATGATATATGTGAATCATTTGAAGAATACACAGTTGTTATAGATCTATTAATTGCAGAATGCAACGAAAGGTTCACTGACTTTGAGAGTCATGACATCACACTCCAATTAGCATTTCAGCCTCACCTAGTTGATATCACCAAGGCACCTAAAGAACTACAGATGGAATTGATTGAGCTCTCAGTAGATGACATTTTAAAGTCATTGTTTGATGCTAAGAAAGATCCAATTGAAATATGGAAAAAGGCAGTAGAATACCAACGCCTTTGGCAATGTGCCCGAAAAATGCTTTCTTGCTTTTCAACCACTTATTGCTGTGAATCTACATTCTCCTACCTAACCCAAATCAAGACACCCTTAAGGTCACAAATGACTGATGCCCATCTAGAGGATCAGCTGAAACTGCGGACCTCCATGCTGCAACCAAATGTTCAAATGCTTTCCAACAAAAAGCAGACACAACAAAGTCATTGAAAGGTTAGTTAACTTTAAAATTAACAAATAGTTTTCATTTTTTGAAATTATTAAGTACATAGAAGTTAGATTTTTACAAAATATTGTACATTTTTAAGCATATCTAATTGAAGTTTCTTGCATGTGGCCTTATTTGATTACAGCTAAATTAATGTGGCCTTCCAACATGAAAATGTCCCCCACCCCTGCCCTAGGGCTAGATGGGCCTTGTGCATGGAGGCTCTTGGCAAATATTTATTGAATGGATGGTCTCAATTTATCCTCAACACAAACCCTGTGAGATCAGCAAGGCAGGTATCAGAATTTCTTTAATTTTTTTATTTTTTAAATTTTATTTATTTATTTATTTTATTTCAGAATATTACGAGGGTACAAATGCTTTGATCACATAAATTGCCTTTGCACTGCCCGTGTTGAAGCTACAAGCCTGCCCATCCCCCAGACAGCATGCACCGCACCCCTTAGGTGGGAATTTACCCATCTAGAATTTCTATTTACAGATGAGAAACCGGAGATATAGAGAGGCCAAGTGATGTGTCCCTGGTCACTTAGAACACGGCTGTACGTTAGGATCCCTGCTAAAACAGGCAGTTCTATAAGACGTGTGCTCACCATCATTCTTAGTTACATAGCTGTTCCCTCAGCCTTTTAGCACAAAAAACATATTTTAGTTTCCTCTGTTGTTGTTAAATCATATTCTGGGACCTAACTTGGAGATGTTTATTTCCATTATGAGACATTTTGGACTGGGATTTGAAGGAGAAAGGGCCAGAAGGCTGTGTTTTCAGAGAAAAGGGCTTAAGGTAGGGGGAGAAAACTCACCGGAGAGATTTATGTCAAGGAATTGCAGCAAACTCTGTCATTCGGTCTGAGTAAGTGTGGCTAGAAACAGGAAGAGAAAAACAGGATATTGTGGCAGCACACGGGCTTAATGGAATGTCAAATGAACAGATGGAACCAAGCTGTCCTGGGAACTGTCAAAAGTAGAAGTTTGAGGAGGCTTCAGAGGGATCTCTGCACAAATGCAGGTGAACTGGGAATTGGGACATGTGTTTCCTGTAAATTCAAAAAGAGTTGTTAGTGAAATATCAAAAGGACAAGCAAAGACACCTTCTGTCCAAGTCATCTCTCTAGAATCAATCCACATTCAGGTCAAAAGGAAATCCGGGGTCAGGGGGCAGAAGGTGGACAAATTTACTGAGATATGGCTTTCATGGAAAAGTTATATTTATTTTTTAATCTTAAGACTCTGAAATGATCAATTATATATCAGCTATATATTTTTAGAGACAATAAACTATAATGCATGTAACCTCAAACTCCTGGGCTCAAACAATCCTCCTGCCTCAGCCTCCTGAGTAGCTGGAAATACAGGCACAGGCCATCACACTTAGTTAATTTTTTAAAAAAAATTTTTAGAAACGGGGTCTTGCTATGTTGCCCAGGCTGGTCTCAAACTCCTGGGTTCAACAATCCTCCCTCCTCAGCCTCCAAAACTGCTGGGTTTACAGGTGTGATCCCCTGCACCCAGCCAATTATATCCTTTTAAACTCCCACAGTGTTTACTCGGAGAGAATTTTTTGAAGAGCCAGAGGACCCAAAAATGGCAGGTGCTTTGTGGTGCTAGGACTAGGACTCTGCAAACCAGGCTTCTACTTAGCCACTGGACCCCATTAATTTCTGTCAATAGGGGATACTAAAGGGATTCCAGAAGGCTGAGGTTGAAAAGGGTCTTGTTTCTCTGTGTTTGGTCACTGTTTTGTTAGCATCACCCAGTAAAGATTCTTCACCCCACCAATGGCAGCTGGTTCCAGTTTCCAATCCTCCCCTCCTCACTGTCCTGGGACAAGCTGCATTGTCCTGTCTCAGAGATACCAGCACCAACTGGGCAGCACCCTTTCTCAGAGGTCTGAGTCCCAGCTCTGCAGGGCTTCTCCTTCAAATTTCTAATAACTGCAATCTTTTCTTTCTGTTCCCCAAGCCCAGAGGTGGTGATGGCTGCTTTTGGAAATTACTCTCTGTTACATCAGTGTTATAGTTCTTTAATAGCTGTTTAAGTAGCTGTTTAATAGCTAATTCCCAATCAATTAATGTCTTAGTCCATTTTGGGCTGATAGAACAGAATACCATAGACTGGGTAATTTATAAAGAACAGAGGTTTATTTCTTACAGTTCTGGAGTCTGGGAAGTCCAAGATCTAGGGGTCATCATATTGCAAGAGCCTTTTTGCTGAGTCATGTCATGGCAGAAGGTGGAAAGTGGACGAGCGAGAGAACTTGAGCAAGCAAGAGGTGGCTGAGCTCGCTCCTATAACAAACCGACGATAAGGAACCTACTCCCATGATAATGACATTAATTCATTCACAAGGGCTTAGACCTAATCATCTCTTAAAGGCTCCACCTCTAAGCACTGTTGCATTGGGGATTAACTTTCCAACACATGAACTTTGGGGGACACATTCAAACCACAGCAAGTATTTATCACAATAACTGGTGCAGTTTCTAAGAGCTGCCTGGACCATGACTAAAACAAGGTATAAAATTTATTTCCTATAATATGGTAGGAATAATATGAATCCTTTCCAAAGGATGCCCCTGGGAAAGAAAGGTGACCTGTAGTTACAAACTCTTAGCAACTTGCTGCTTCTAGGCCTCCAGGAAAATACCTGACGGTGTTTGCTAGTGGGAGAGTCGGTACCTATGAAATGCTTGTAGCAGAATATACCTGGTCTGTCCAGGATTGAGTATAGCAAGAAAAAAACAAACAGAACTCCCTGGAATCTATTGATTTATAGGACGTGGATCCCTGGACAATGTCACATAACCTATGTAACCATCTGAGCAGAGATGTTCCACCACTGTTTCAGACAGAAGAAATGACTTCCTTCTGTCTAAGCAACAGAGCTGCAGGTTTTTTTAGAGACCTCATGTGTTAACCTGGGCACATGTGTGTCATGACAAGAAAGGGCCTGGGAAGTAGGTGGGTGGTCCTGGACCTGTATGCTTCACTTGTGCCTAGCAACTACTTATATCCTTGAAGGTATTAGTAAAGACTGATGCTGGGTAATATCTCTGGTTCATGAGTCCGATCTGATAGTTGATTCTTTACATTATTGCACAGACCTTTTCTCGGAATGCTCCTGGTGCTTCATCAAAATACAGGAGTAAATGAGCAAGAGGAAGATGTAGGATGCAGGTATTAGGAGATCCAAAACAGGAGAGAAATGAAGGGCATCCCTAGGACCATGGTTAGAGGAGTCCCCAGGATGACATGGTGGCCACTCTACTCTGGAGCAGTATGACTCAAGAAACAACAGTTTGAGGGTGGTTTCGGCAAGATGCTCTCTGGCCTTGGACCATTTTTTTAAAATCTAGAGGTGTCTGGGAGAGTTTGGCCTAGATTTTTTCGGGCATTTGGCTTGCCAGAATCATGTGCTAATGAGTCCTTGCTTTCCTCTTCATGCTTAAATGGGAGGAAAAACATTAAAACTTTTAGGAGAATATCTATTTGGTCTTGAGTCTAAAGACACGAAAAGATCTAGCCACAAGACCAAATTTGCATTAATTACAGTAACATTGAAAACGGTTCACCAAAAAGTACCATAAAGAAAGTAAAAACATAAACCACACATTTTGTGTATGTGTGTTTGGGGAAGAGGTATATTTTCAACACATACATACAAAGGATTATTATCCTGAATATATGAAGATATACATTTATATCTTTCTGTACAGATATATAGAGAACTCCTACTAGTCAGTAAGAAAAACACAAAGAACCAAATGGAAAAATGAATAAAAGACATGAATATGCATTTCACAGAAGAGGAAATAAGGATGGAAAATAAACACGGGAAAGGATGCTCAACCTTCTTGTAACCAATGCAAATAAAGACCAGAATGAGATATTTTACACTCACTAGACAGGCAAAAATCAAGAAGTCCTGTACTAGTCAATGTCAAGGAAGACAAGTAATTCTTAAACACTGCTGGTAGGAGTACAATATGGTGCAAACATCCGGGAAACAACTTGGGTTATCTCGCAAAGCTGAAAATATGCTTACCCTAGGAATTAGCAGTTGTTTCCTGGAGCAGAAAGCTGGGTATATCTCAGTGTGGGGAATGGCTTAGTGTAGGGGTGAAGATATATTAATTCCCTTTCTTCGCAGTGGCTGGATGGCCTGCTCCTCTGGTTCACAGGCTGGTCATCTCCTCAGGCAGAAAATAGCCTTGTCCTTCCACTTACCTCAATATGCCTACAAATATCATTTTCCTTATGTGAGATAATATTAAAAAGTGTGAAAAGCTCTGCCCTAGAGAAGCTTCACAAAAACAGTCATAGTATTGTTTGACCTGGGAATAAACCAAAGACCAGTAACAGGTGAATGACTTAGTATATTGCAATATATTCCTTCAGTGGAATACTATACGGCAGTGAAAATGAATCTACCTGGAGCTACACATATTAACGTAGAAGAATTTCAAAACATAATGCAGAAAAAAGCAAATCTCAAATGATCCATAAAATGATTACATTTATATAAAGCAAAAAAAGGTCAAAACTTAAAATATGGTTTAGGGATATAGACATACATATTAATAATAAGACTGACAAACAGCAAGAAAATGATAAACCTGTCTTTAGAATGGTGGTAACCTAGGGGGAAGGAGAGTGGTGCAATTGGGACAGGGGATGGGCATATTTTTTAAAGGGGGACTAAATGGTAGATATGTAAAATCTCATTTTTGTAAAAAAAAATCTATCTACATATTTTATTAATTCAAAGGCACACTTCCCTCCCCCTACATTTTGAGAGCTCTGAAATTAAGATGCGTCTTAAAATTGCGATTGAACAAGCGACACGATACAGTTCATTGTCGTGCATGAACTTGTTCATAACTATTCATATGGTCACTTCAATTGAATTATGTGCATCACTGGTTCTATACACTTTAATTTTAAATGCCAATTAAATGTCTTTTAAAAGATTGCCTTATGATTTGGCATCAAAATAGTTACTGTGCACTCAGAAAGGCACAGAAACCGGGGGCAAGAAATACATTCTATATCAGTAAGGCAAATATTCGGTGTTGGAGAAATAATCTTGATTCTGCATTTTCTCACAAAGCAACAACCCAGTGCTTTCTGAGACTTAAGAAAGGATACCCACATGTATGTGATGCTGTTACATGTTGTTCCTGAGATATGTGCAAAGGATTGCCTAATGCATGACAAATCACACAACTAACAGTGGAGAAATCACCAAATCCCTTGTAATTAAGGAAAGACATTTCAAAGCAACGAACTAATATGACCGACTCATGCATGTCACTAAGACTATCCTTAATTTTTGTGTTATGGTTTTTTCTTTCCTAGTAGTATATAAAGTAATGGTACATTTTATAGCCAATAGCATCTTAGATCTGATGAATTTTAGTATATGGGTTTTGAGTATATGTAAATAGAAGAAATACACATCCAACTGTTAATAGTGATAATATCCGACTTACGGGACTACAAGTGACTTTTTCCTCTTTGTTTACTGTTAATTTTCAATTTTCTACAATTAAAACTGTAGCCCACTTATATCCACCGTGGACACTGGCAAGTTGAAGTGGAGGACACCCTCAATTAGACTCTTGGTGCCAGTCCTACTCATGCTTAATACGTGTGTTCTTAAGCAAGTTATATAACCACCCTGAGCTCCAGTTCTCCCAACTATAAAATGGGGAGTATGATATTCTTTCACAGGGCTTTTATAAAACTCTTGAGCAACATCATTTTCCATGGATGTTAAGTTTCTGTGTGTGTGTGTGTGTGTGTGTGCGTGTGCGTGTGTGTACGTATGTGTGAGCTAGGGGGAGGAAGCAGGTATTCCAAGGTTTAATAACCTTGGAAAATTCTGGGTTAAACTAAGTTAACCAGATTCCTTTCACAATTTGTTAATTTCCAAGAAGGCTATCATGTGAGGAAGCATCTCTTGGAACTGGCGTAGTGTTTTGTGTAACACAGAGACGTATTGATAAGTACTAGCGTCTGTATGGGTCTCCTCTGGGAAGTGTCTGAAAGGTTGCCTAGGTGGTAAAAATAGCTCATTAATCTCCAGTCATCCCTGCTCCTTGGTTTCCAAAATGCGCCTTATGTTCCAACATTGCTTGAAGCCCCGTTTTATACTTTTAAAAATAAACTCCTCCCCTTGTCTGCCAGGAGTTAGTCCTCTGTCCTGCTTCTCTCAGGAAGGTCGTTTCTCCCCTTTGCTGGGTTCTGCGACCAGACGCCAACTCAGTGCAGCCCAGCTGTTGTTTGCTTCATGTTGTTGTCCCCAAGACTTGGGTTCACATTTGTATCCCTAGTGTTGGGCACAGAGTAGTAGCTCAACAAATGTGTATTTTCCCAGCACAGCAGATTCAGTGGGGAAAAATATTGGCTATAAAATTATTTTCTTCTCCTGAGAAAAGTGTCAGTGTATTATGAAGACCATCTTGTTCTAGATATAGTCATACACAGATGGCTAAGTAGCAATTTTAGGAAATGTAAGGTGCTCTTGCACATAGGATGAACAATAAACAAACAAAAATCAAAATAAAACAAAAAATAGGAAAGGAAACCTTTTCCAGCATATCTTCCAGTTAGACCCATCTTCCTCAACCTCCAATCAGTTAGGTTTTGTCAGTCGCAGAAATGTTTGGGGAAAAGCTCCACTATATTATGGTCCTAAGGGCAGTGAGCTTGCTGTTAAGGTAGATCAATGCCTCCCTCCCATGGGCTTTAGTAGAAAGAGCCCTGGCCTGGGGGTTAGAAGACAAGAGATCAGTCTCAACTTTGCCACCAACTTGCCATGAAATCTCTTTGGGAAGAGGAGTGTTACCTGGTGGCTGTTTCTAATTGGCGTGGTTACAGCAAGCCGTAGTTAGTAGGTTTTGGTATTAATATTTAAGAAGGCAAGGGGCTATGAGGTCAAGTGGTATAACCCTGAGGAGAGAGGCCTGGAGTAGGGAGGGAAGGACTGTTGGCGTGGATTTCTGACTTCAGCTGATGAGGAGTCAGCCATCGTTGTGGGCTACATCAACCCCAGCCATGGAACGCTTTGCTACCTTAACTCTTGTTTGATTGTCCCAGCCTTGTCTCAGCTCCAGAATGGGGAGAGCAGATGGGTTCATGTTCAGGCAGCTTGCTGAGAAGCAGTGAGGCTGTGGCAGTGGTAGGGAAATGTCAAATTTGGAGATGGTCTGCAAGTGCTTCTCAGTCTGAGGGTTAGTGGAAGCTTTGGCTGGACCTTTTTTTTTGGGAGTTGTGGACTGTCCTGTGAATTGTAGGACATTTCACATTCCTGACCTCCTTCCCTACTAAATACTAATAGTACCAACTCATTGTGATGACCAAGAATTGTTCCCACATATTTCCAACACCACCTCCGGGTGGTATCTCCTTTCTGTTTAAGTGTCAGAACCAAAGTTACTAAGGGGTCCAGCTGATTTCCCCACCAGAAAATTCTTTAAGTAGTTCCACTATTTAGTTCCAATTTTATTAAGAGGCAGCATTTCTTCACACCTCAACTACTCAGTCCCTATAGGGTCATGCCCACAGTAGCTGTTACTCAACTGAGCAACACGGGTTCCACACTGAGTGTGTGTTTTCAGGCATGCACTTATGATGAACCAATCTAAAACTGCCCAGTGCAAAGATTGCATTCAAGGAACTGGGAGCCCTGGAACCTCGTCCAGCTTCTACCCTCGGCTGACTTTAAGACAAATCACTTTAGATTTTTGAGCTTTGGTTAAAACTCATCCATATAAATAAAAATGATAAACTCTCATGTTCCTGGTTTCTAAGGTCCTTTCTGGATCCAAAGTTCAGTTCTACCAAGAGAGAGACCATATTTGAATGTGAAAATGGAACAATATATCTAAGACCAATTATATAGAGAGAAGAAATGATTTTCATGTGGAGAAATTTTAAAACAGGGAAAAAAAAATTCTTACCACTCAAGTTTTGGGAAACATTTTATAATTTATATATAAAATCTCAGTAAGAAACCATGTAAAATGACAGAAATATCCACCTTACATTGAGTCAAAAAAAAAAAAAACCCACACATACTGAATGTAAATTTTAATTATAAAACAAGAATATGAACAAAACATTTTAAAATAATCTCAATTATTTGGCAACTTATCACATCATTGCAAGAGACAAATTTGATCTTAAGAAAAGTTTAATCCTATGAAAAACTTAAGTTGGACAGTTTGCTCATATGGGAGTTAAAACATGTTTAAAAAAACACCTGGCAATAAAGCCAGTTTCTATCCTGAAATAACCGTGTATAAAACAACATAAAATCCTGAAACTGGATAGACAGGAGTGACCTAATCTTCAATGCATTTCTCTTCACTGAAAAAGACAGTATGGAAAGAATATTGGTAGAAGCTTCAGAATAGCACAGAGGAGAGGAATGAACATCACAAAGGGGTTTCTGCCGCAGGTGACCGAACGTAACTTTACCTGAACCAGAATCTCTCACGTCAGTGGGGCTGGTAGTAAAGTCACATATGCAAGTATAATCTAAAAACAAGTTACATTCTTAAAAAACAGAGTCACAACTGTGAACAGAAAAGCAATGGAGAACCTTTCTTTAGCTAAACTACTTTACTTGGATACATGCGAGAGTTTCTGCCAGATCATATTCAGATAGTTACAGGGCAGGCAGAGTCCTAAAAAACTTTCTACTACTGACTGCATAGCATTTAAAACCCTTTTTTATTAAAAAAAATAAAATAAAATAAAATCAAATAAACAGATATATAGTAAAGTTCACAGATAAGTTTCTCTGTAAAATAAATAAAGTGTTCATTGATTAGCATCATACATAGAGTAAAATACAACCTATTTTTACATGTTTATATACTATACACAGATTACCAGTAGGCAGCCTGGTGTCTGATGGGCTGGAAGGATTTGCATTAATGATGTGTCATATTGGGAAATCCCAATGTCAAATGTTAAAATATACAACTACTTTGTTTTGAGTTCAGATACAAAGTAAACTTATTTTCCTTTATCTGAAATAAATGTACATAATATCTTCTATGAACAATAGTTTATAAAGCTGTTTAAAACATAACAAGAAAAAGCTTGCACCTAGGAACTTACAGCACATGCATATCCTTTTTCTGGTTAAAAACAAGAAGCCTATGGCCACAGAGGCTCACCCCTTTTCTCTCCACTGTGTTCCCCGACAAGCCAGGGGGCACCATGGGTAAGGATTATCGCTTCGCCTTTTTCACAGGGGCTTCCTCTACCCTCTGCTGGCCTCTGGTCCGGGCCCCAGGAGGGCTGACTTCTCTCTTGCGTTTGGTAGAAGGGGAGAGCTGTGTCTTTGATCTGCATTAAACAAAAGTCAAGGCAATGGGGAGAGTTAAAAGCAGCTGCTTCAAATAATTTGGGAGTTCCTTAAAAAACAGAGGAGTTTTGAACTTGTCAGCTAAGAAGAGAAAGCCCCAATAACATTTATACAGGAAAAGGAGTTATCAAAGAGCTCGAGCTAACTGGCTATGTACTGGCAACCTGACACACAAACACGGGTGCTGAAGGAGGACATGGGAAGCCTGTGTTCTGGTCCCACATCTACCACACTCTAGGTCTTGACCTGGATCAAGTCAACCTCCTTCTCTGGGCCCCAGTCTTTCAACCTACAAAACAAGGAAATGAACTGCTAGTCCTACCAATACACAAACTGTTCCAAGTTCAAATAACTAGTAAGAACACAGAGGATTGAAACCTAGGTCTGATCAAGTGCAAAGTCATGTTTCACAGTATAATATTACAGAAAGTAGCTGACAATGTTAGAAAAGGCACAGAAATTTTAGAAGAGCATTCTAACCAACCTTCCTGTCACCAGCCTATCCTTGTTCTCCAGTCTGCAATTCGAATTATTTGCTGGAAATTCTAATCATGTTACTGTTCTGGAGATATACAAAGTCCCTCTTGGGTCTCTGACGCTTTCCAGAGCACAGCATACAAAGTCCTTCATAAACCTGCCCTCTACTTTTACACCATCTTGGACTACAGTCCTGCCAAAGTCTTTCCATTCCCAAACATATAATGACTTTTTATATCTTCATGCTTTGGCATGTGATTTTTTTTTCTTAATCATCCTACACCACCCATCTGATCAACTTCCTTATTTCTAAAAATATGAAACACCCCCCAATTCACAAGTCACTTCTCTGGGAAGCTTTCCACATCAAAGAGGAAGCTGCTCTTTCTTTGAAAATCCCACAGCACTTTGGATCTTCACGACACTTACCACTGTAATTTATCCACTGTATTTTTTCAAACTGCAGATTACAGGTAGTTATTTTAAAACATCGTATTAATAGAACACAATAGAAAATACCACTGGTATCACACCTATTAAGTTTCACTCATGAAATTTTTGTTTCAGTTACAGCAGCAGGAATGTGAGTAGTACTAGTTGTACTGCAAAATATATTCTTACTTGAGTTGCTGTCAAAAAAGTTTGAAAGTCTTATACACATATATCTCTCCCGTTAGAGAAGATGTTTCTAGGACAGCTGCTGAGATTTATTCATTTTTCCAACTCTAGTGTTTAGTATAATGCCCAACACATAGCAAACAAACAGTAAATGCAAATGTCATATTAATGAATGAAAAGATTTATAAAACTTAAATTGCAGGAGATGGAGAAATGGGACTTTATTGATATCCTGACATCTTTTGTTTATTGTTCCTTTGACAGCAAAATAAACTCAAATTGAGTCAAAAATTGTTGCAGATGACGTGGTTGTGTTGTGCATGTGTTGACGATGGCTTGTTACTGTGCATGTGTTGATGATGGCTTAAGAGCAATGTTTGTTAATAAACCATTTCAAACTGTGTCCATGGAAAGCCATCAGCCACTCAGTGAACAACTCTTGACTGATGAGTTGCTGTATGCAGCATCGTGCTGGGGGCCATGTGGCAGGAGCAAAAGCTTTGAGCCAGACTGCTTCTTCCTAGCCGTGTGAGCTTGGTAGATTGTCTAGGCCCTTCCATTTCACAGAGAGTGTGGTCTGTGACCAGCGGTGTTGGTTATCTGGGAGCTTGTTAGAAATGCAGACTCTTGGTCCCCACCCTAGACCTACAGACTCAGAATCTGCATTTTAACAAGAGTCTCAAGTGATTGGTCTGCAAGTCCAATTTTGAAAAGTATGCATCCAGACCTTTCTGAGAGTCTTCCCCTCACATACAAAACAAGGATTAATGCTACATTGCACTTAATGAGAACTAAATGAGACAATCTATGTGAAAGTGGCTGGCACTTTAGTTTGCTTTCCTTTCTACAACATGAGGATAGTAGAGCATACACACACTACATATATGCTGTGAAGATCAAAATGTGGTAAGAGATGTCAAAATAGCTTTTGTACACAGCAAAGAGTCTTTCATTTTTGAACGCTATATTACACAGAAAGTAAGACAAGTTCCTAATCTCAAGGAAGAAGCTTTCAGCTCAGAGGGCAAAACAAAATTAATACACCTAAACAAACGGAACGTGGCACCTTGACTGCTGACAGTGCAGCAGGAAGGGGAGATGAGAATGGGCTGAAGCAGGTGGGGAGGCATCCTGAAGAAGGGAGGCTTGAGGATGGGAAGGGCCTGGTGGCAAGGGCGCTCCTCACAAGCACAAGCAAAGGCAAGGACGGAAGACTCAGCACCGCCAGTGGGAAGCAGGAAGATGAGTCAAGCTGCAGTGGGAGGTGCGAGCTGGTGGGGACTGTGCCTGAAGAGGGAGCTTTCCCTTGCGACCTCATCACCTCTCTAACGCCCTGGCTGAAACAAAGGAGTCTGGGCTGTTACGGGCCTTACCACACCACCTTGCCTTTGGTAGTGGTGGATGGGAGTCAGCAGATAAGGCCTACAGGTGTCAAGGACAAGCCTGTGCGGTAGGTCCATGTGGCAAGGCCAGACTGGCAAGGCCATGGAGACACCTTCTGCAGCCCTTCCTACTCCTCTTGGAAACCAGTGATCCCCAAAGACAGTTATTTGGTGAGATAGAAATCTTAAAGGAAATTAGGAAGAAAGCATTACTGTACCAAAATTAGCCTCAGGGAGTTAAAAATGACTTGAAGTGTAAGCAGGGACTTACCTTCCTAATGGGGGAGATTTACTAACTTTTTCGCTGGTAGGTAACTTCTCTTTTGCTAATTTTTGGCGATTTCTAGGAGAAATTGTTTCTGGGCTGCCAAGTTTGAATGTTGCACGTGCAGATGGCTTGCTATGATGCTTTCTGAAACAGATTATAGAAACACTGGACAATGGTAGCACTGAATCCTCTAGTCCCTGAGACAATTTAGAAAGGATGAGCCTCCTCATGGGTAAGTCAGAACAGTGGGGACTAAAAGCAGGAAAATGGTTTGCTTTCTTGACCATTGCTAGTAAATAGATCTTAATGTCACCCATGACTAACTGCTTGTATGACTCTACCCTTGTTCTTACTGTGAATAGTATTTTATCGTGATTTAGAAGAAGATGAATCTGTGAAAAATAGAAAATATCTTGGCTGACAAAGATACCAAGAAAGGTCCTCAGAGTAGAGTAAGGGGTCAAGAGTAATCAAAGTACAATTCAGAACATTGGGCTAAATATTAAGGCCCAAATAGTTAACTGCACAAAAGTAAGATAAGGAAAGATCTGACTTACCAGTAAAATATCTTAAAAAAAGGACTTATTTAGCTGGTATATGGCTCAATCTGAGGCAACTCAGTGACGTGGATACATTTTAAAGAACAGTATCCAGAAAATAAGGTGGGACAATCCTCTTCTGGATTCATGAGACCACACTTGGTATAGAACATCTGCTTAAAGAGGACATAAGATAAACTGAGGAGAACAAACAGGGATGATGAGGGGCTCAAAGCAAGAAGAGACGACCTGGAAGCTGCTATGAGATATTTAAGGGAAAAGTATACAGAAGGCTCCAAAGGTAGAACTAGAATCAAGAGTAGAAGCTACAGGGAAGCCAGCTTCTACTGAACATAAGGAAGAGAATGCCAAGGCGGAGGTGGTTCTCCCTGCCACAGAGGTACATGCAAAAGCAGGAAGACCATTTCAGAGGAGCTGCTAGTGCAGTGAACTGGGCATTGACAGGCTAGCAGCACTAGATGACCACTGACAGCCCATCCATTCTGGAGAATCTACGAAATTATGAAGATGCCAGAGCCCTGGGACCAATCAACCAATGCCAAGGAGTTTAAACTAAAGAGAAGAGGATTCATTTGTAAATCAAAAGTTCCTAAAGTGCATTAAGGAAGAGCATCAATAATCCAGGGGATTATAGAACTATATATTTCACATAGAATTTATTTTAAAGAATTTTTAAAAGGCAGATCTGATAGCTATTTCTAAACACTCACTTGAAGACAGTTAGAAAGCCTATGGAACTTTCTGAGTTGAGCCCTACTGTACTAGATGATCTTCCTACGACTATTTAAGAGGGAGGCGGTGGTACTGGTGGGATGTGCTGTACCAAATGCAGGGGTGCTGGGCTCCAGCACCCCTAGCCTCTCCTATCAGCGGAAATCTTGATTCTGTGACTTCTCTTCTATTTATCTGAGTTGTCCCACCTAAAAAACAAATATGAGACTACTTTACCTTTAGCCAGGTGATTTCCTAGAGTCTCTGAGAAATCAAACCATGGCATGAATGGCTAATAATGGGCAAATTTGGAGGAATTAGAAACTTATTGACTTTAAGTCTTTAGGTAAATATAAGACATCATTATTATGTTACAGCGTTAATAAGTGGTACTTCTGAAATGTTCCTGAACTTTTTTGATTAATCTTTGATAATGAAATCACAGAAGATGATACCAAGATTAACAGCTTGTAGACCACATTAAAAATGGAAACTATTCTTGCTTTGGAAAAAGTTATTAACCATTAGGATGAGACTACATAGTTATGTACCATTTCTCAAAATGTGCTGTCAGGAAAGAAACGCTGGATACGTTAACAGGTGTAATGACATAGGCTGATGACGGGAAAGGGGGTATGAACACTGGATAGTGCTGCTTAAATAGAGTTAAACAGGTTTCTTTCCTTTGGAACTTTGCCAAATGCTTAATAATTTTAATGAACATTGTGACAGACAAGAAGAGGATTCACTGGCATTCCCAAACTCATTTGACATGGTACTCTTTTCCCCAGAGGCTTTTGGTTCTACTAGGGTTTGAGAGAACATGCTTTGGAAAATATATGAAATTATGCAAATCAAAATGGTCAAATCTGGGCAATTTCCTCTGATCAACCTATTGCATAGAACTGATGAGATGCACATGAAGACAGTGGTGTGTGGGCCTGGTTTCTCCTGCTCACTGGAGTTAAGTGTGCTGAGAGCAGGGACTGTGTTTTATGTTGCTCTGTATTCACTCATGGTGCTCAACACAATGTCTGAGACATAACAGATGCTCAAAAAATACGTGTAAAATAATTGAATGGGTTCCACCAAATAGGCACTTAAAACCTGGTAAAGACTCTGAATTAATCCCCTGGAATGATTTAAGACAGAAAATGGGTTCTCCAAGAAAAATTAGAATGGCAGAGGGCTGAGAGCACGTGGCCTATGCTGAAGATAAAACCAAAAGAAAGAACTTCCAACGTTGCATGAGCAATTCAGTTCAAAGAGAATCCCATGAAGCCCAAAGCCGCCTTTCCAATGGAGAAGTTGGTGAAGATCTTCAGTGGCCCTGTGTGGCCCCATTACCTCTGAGCCTCTGATCTGGTGGTAGATCTTGTGGTGGCTCCAGAGGGCTCATCCTCTTCCTCTTCTTCCTCTTCCTCATCAGACTCCTGGTCTTTCTTGTCCTCAGTTGCTTCAGATACTGATTTTTGGCGTTTTCTTTCTGGTTCCGAGGATTCTGTTCAAATAGAAGGGTAACACCTGGATTATACAATTCCCAAAAACACTCCAGAGTTTGGAACTTAGGATATTAGGGACTTGGAGGCAGAGAAGTGGTTTTCCACTTCCTTTTTGTTTCAGCACTTGCAATTCACAACTGTTTAACTTAATCTCAAACACATTTGGGATAGTTTACTTAGGCAGTTCACAGCCAGCATCCATGAAAAATTCACATGTACTCAGAAAAGCATCTGGGATGTACTATTTCTGACACAGGATTACAGCTATTTCACACATATTTATGTAATATTAATACTAGCTGTATTCCACTGGATTTTTCCTCATTCAAAGAAAAACTCTTAAAAAGGTGATTTTGAAATAATAAGACTCTGTAATTAAGAATCCGCTGGAAACATACCAGCATCATCTGATAGAGTGAGCGAACGTTTGGGCTTTCTCCCTCTCCGACGCACGCTTGTTATTATTTTTTCTTCACCATCATCCTAGAAGAAATAAAATTAAAGTTGAAAGGGTAGACAATTGAGCACTTATTAAGTTTATTTCTAAAGGACATACCTTGATAAGCAAAGTAACACTTACATTGCTTATACTTCTTTCTTGTAGGTTAGCTGTCTCTTTATTGGACTCATCTTTAAGAAAAAGGGAAATCTCTACATTAATACTTTATTACTATAAAATTAAGTTTTAACAGTTAGTCTGGCTTGCCTGTCAATGCACCAGTGCTAATTAATGCATTGTTGTACAATTTACCATTATTTTCTATCAGTCAAGCAAAGATGGAATCAGAATACCTAGCAGAGAGCACATCAGAAAATTGAAGTTTTCATTTCAGACTTGCAACAAATAAGCTATGTGATCTGGGCAAATTATTTAAACTCCCTGAGTTTTTTCATCTGTAAGATAAGGAGCTGGGTTAGACCATCTTTATGGTCCCTTTCAGTTCAAATGCTCTGATCCCAGGCAGGAGTAAAGGGGGTGCAGGGAGCCCACAGGATGCACCAGTAACTGCAAGTCAGGAAGATATACAGGTTGAGAATCCCTAAGCCAAAAATCTGAAATCCAAAATCCTCTAAAATGCAAAGTTTCTTGAGTGCTGACTTAATGCTCAAAGGAAATGCTCATCCGATTTTTGGATTATGGATGTTTAACCGGTAACGCAAATATTCCAAAATCTGAAAAAACCCGAAATCTGAAATACTTCTGGTCCCGACCATTTTGGATAAGGGATACTCAACCTGTACTTTTAAAGCTGAATGTAGCTGTATTAAGTATTACAATTTCAGTTCATAGTTCAGAAAACTCAGGATTAACTTGACTTACACAATTTGTTCAGAGTCACATAACTAACAAGTACAGTGATAGTCGGAATTCTTTTGACTCCCAACACTTATATCACAGTAACTAAAAAAGTACATATTATAAGCCTGTTTGCAGATAGTGTATTCCCATTCTTCATGCATTTGCTTTCTGTAGATGTTATAATTTTCTGAAAATGTATCTTGGTAAGAAAAATGAAGATTAGTTCAATGTACTATTTGAATCTAAAATTATGAGAATGTTTATTAGACACTAAAAAATTCAAAGGTACTTCTTATTAGTGATATTAGTGTAGTAGTTACTTTTTTCTACAAGTTCAATATACTAATGAAGATGGAAAAGTTAACCCAATAGGCCAACAAAGAAGTCTGGTCATCGTTACTCAGATTTAGTAAACTACTGTCAAATAATAACCACAAAAGATAATCACACAGATTAAGTTGGAGTCTTTAAAGGGCACTCACGTTATAAAGATTTCTTGTTTTATGGATTTAAAATATCATAAAATTATTAATAAAAACTAGTTAAAAATCCAACATGCAGAATATCCTCTCACTTTTTAAAATTAAACAGGCCTTAATTTACCAAGAGACAAGAAAAACTGAAGTATGATCACAAGATTACACATAGATAATGTAGAAAAAATTTTATATTTTATATTATATATTTGCTTTATACTGCTGATCAGCATGTGTACTTTCCTAATCTGAACATGCTATTTATTTAATACAAAATAGCTGTTCCATTCATCTTTTTGGCTTATATCAACCCTTTAAAGCTCACCAATAGCTCTACTTGCTTTTATGTAAAACATTTTAAACATTTGAGACTAATATATATATGTTGTAAAAAATCTGGAAAATGCATGCAACAGTAATAAATAATTTGGAATGCTCCCATTACTCTACCACCCAGAGCTAATTATTATCAACATTTTGGAATTTTTTTTCCTCCTTGGAATGAAGACAAAAATACTAAAAACAATTTCACCTCTTGAGCCCTGGGCTCTATAAGCCAATATGTATAGTCTCTCATGGTTGTAAGGACAACAGTTTTTACTGAGGAGGCTACCCATTTCAATGAGAAACAGAACAAAGTCCAAAACCTCCAATAGCCAGCCTCCTCTGCCCCTTCCTCAGATTATACACAGAAGAATGCCGTAGGTACGTACCTGTTTGCATTACTTTTAGTTTGCTGCTAGGTGGAGATTGTTCTACCTAAGTTTAAACAAACAAACAAAAGACTGAAATCAGCAGTTTATTATTATCACACAGAAATGCAATCAATAATGTAAGGTTTTGGGATCTCTATTTATTTATGGAGGCAGAATATTTGGGACCTATTTTCTGCAGTTCTTTAAGTGTACCTAGCAAATGTGGTTGCCTATGCTTCTGAACACACGGTCGTTCCAATAGGCCTCTTGCTCAGCCACCCTGCTGGGATGCTGGAGGACAAGTACTGGAGGCGCTGCAGTGCAGCCACTGTTGTTGTTAACACTCCCTAATGCAAACCACTTTATGTGCCAGGAAATGCATTCACACATAGTTCACATGTAGTTCTCTAGTTTTGTTGTCTTATAATAATTCTATGAAATAAGTACTAAGTATCATTATACCAAGGAAACTGAGTCTCCCCAGGGCACATGACTGGCCCTGAGTCACAGGTCTGGCTAGCAAGTGGCAAAGCTGAGGCTTGAATCCCATGTGCTTCTGTTAGGTCAGTGGACATAAGTTTGTCCTCCTTATAATGCTGTCACTGAAATACATGCAATGAAATTTTGATACAATGATTTCTTTGGGCATATACTTCAGGGTCAAAGATGAAGGATGTTCAAAAAGATAAAATATCACTGAGGATTTTCCTGCACTGAAATCAGTGTACATTTCAGTATAAAAAGAATTCCACAGAAAAAGTATTAAGATGGCAGGACACCTCAGAAGTCTCTATAAAGAAGCCGCTGTCTCAAAATCACATAAAACAGCTAATTTTTATATTTTAACCAGGGGCAACGCACAAGAAGGTAAGTCCCTAGATAATTTTTAAATAAGTGAGGATGGAATCAGAATGAACAATATAATTCTGTTTATATGAAGATATTACTGATCAAAATATTTGAATGGTTACTCAATGTTTTACTTAAGAAAGTCTTTTAAAGCTTTTCAAATACTTGAAAAATAATGTATTCAAAATACTGGATAGTGCAGTATACCCTTTCCAGATTAAGAGCAAATATTTGAAGTTGTCATCTTTTGCAATTACTTACAGTGACAATGCCAGTATCTGTTTTGGAGTCGTCGTCTTCTAAAAAAAAAAAAAACTCACTTAGAAAATCAGTTTGAAAATTTCTTGTGTGTGAACTGAAAACACACCAAATACCTACTTATTTTTAATGATGTTTCTACAGGGTATTTGCGAGGTCTTCCTCTTTTCCTTTTAATAATTATTGGCTGATCTTCCTACGGGGAAAATGAAAAAAAAAGCAATAAAAAAAAAATTTTATCCTCTATTATACAAATAGATTGTTTTCTCAAAATGAGATTTAGAGTTCCTTCCTAAGAGGGCTCAAATCCCAGCTTTGTCACTTAAAATATATGTGACCTTGGGCTTAGTGTTCATTTCTCTCACTGCAGTTCCTTCACCTGACAAACACTGATAACTGTCATATGAATTCACGGAGTAGTGAGGATTATGAGACTATGAGTTGTGAGGTAATGAAAGTTAAGTGCTCAGTGTTACCTTTAACTTCAGTAATAAATACGTATGTCCATTTAAATTGGGATTTAGTCCAAGTTACTTGCAACCAAATGTTATCCCTTATAAATAAGAAAGGAGTCCACTGAATTGCTCATACAGAAGTACGAGAAAACGAAAAAAAGAAAACCATTTAAAAACCGGCAAACTTGGCAATGGTTATCTAGAAGTTCTGACTAATGCATAGTGTAAACCATTGGTTTATGTGGCTCAGTCTCAGGCCACTGTGATTCTCTGCAAATCCAAATGGGCCTAAAGTGGGCAGAGCTGGGATGGTCTGTCTGCTCCTGCAGCCTCACAGGAATCCATGACCTTGTCTCATGAAATTGGGTCCCCTCAGGCACTTCTGCATGCCTCCTGCACACCCGCTTGCTGTTCCCATTTCATCCTGGCTGGACTCCACGGCTCAGGCAGCCTCCTGTTTGCTGCCCTGTCCTGGTGCCTGACCTGGCAGTGCTGAGCTGCAAGGCCAGGAACCTGACACTGCTACTGATGTAGAGTGTTGGGCTGATCCTATCAGGCCATGACATAAGTAGGTCTCATACAAATGATGTGATGAAACAAAAATAAAGAGAACAAAATTAATCATGATGACACTGATAAAATGCACTGTATGAAATGGTGTCCCAGTACACTAAAAAAACCAAAAACCAAAAACCAAAAAACAAAACTCCTTCAAAAGTACTTAAGAAAAACTTTAGGTAACAGTATTTAACACATTTAATTTGGTTTTAGTACTTAAATAGTTCTGAACAAATAATATGAAAAACATTTCTCACCTCTTGACATTTCATGTTGTCATCATCATTCTGCTCTGTCTTTTCGCCAGTAGCTTCACTGCTGCTATATTCATCTGCAGAAAAGGCAGAGATCTCAGTTCACTGCTGGTGACCACGATCAGCCTTCACTGCTAAGACACCATACCCAGGTGACCCGCACAGTCACAGCCACACATGTACACATACTCTATTTTCATGCTTCCACCATCAAAATTAATAAGCCTGGGTTCGGTTAACTGATAAGCAGTACACTTTGGGTAGAGTAGGATGCGAATGAAAAATGATTCCCAAGCCCTATTCATCTTAAGCATGTGGTACTACATTATACAGGGAAAGGAAATGAGCAAACCAGAAGTTTCAGCTGGTGAAGCACAGTGAGAGATGCTGACTGCTTTGAAGGCTCAGGAGATGTTTTACTCACCTTTTTCTTCCATGGCCCTTGAAGTAGTGCTGTTTGTCTTTGAACTTGTTTTAGATAATTCTTCTAAATCTCCAGAGTTCTCTTCCTATAGAGAAATTGAACAAGACAAGAGGCTTCTTTTTCAAACTCAACCCTGCCTCCATTTACCCTCCCCAAAGCTTTCCTTTCTATTTCAAAAACAATTTCCTAGCTGTCTTTTATTATAGAATAGTTTGTTGGCAAATGTCTTTTAAAAAGTAACTATTATTGCTACCAGTGAGGTTATTTAAAAAATAAAAATTCTGAAGGTTGAAAATCATGAGGTAAGGTTCAACTATAAAAATAGCAAGGTCATTTTATTTTCCTGCAAAATGGAAATTTCTCTTCTCTTCCCTCAGCCTGGATTTTGTCTTTTTGAGAGAAATTCCAAAGGAAGAATTGATAGATATTGACAACAGATTTTTTTCCTTGTGGAGTCGTGGAGGGGAGGGATTGGGGAGAAGGGGTAAACTAAAAGGTGACAGAATTTCTGGGTATCCAGATGGGCTGATATAGAGCAGTGAATCTCTCAACTGTGAAATTATTCACTAAATTTAGTCACAAAACTTTTGAGTGTGAAATACTAATACAGTATATAAACAAAAATACATAAATTAAAGTAGGATGAGAACAAGACAAATTAAAAACTCAAGTTTTAATTTTACTTTTTAATGGCCTATTATAAATAATTATAAATCCTCACTTCTACTATTTTTACTTTTACTTAAATTATTTCTTTAATGGCCCATTATAAAAAGTTATAATCCTCATTTCTATTACTTTTAATTTAATTATTTTTGAATAGATATACATTCTTCTAGTTCAGAATTCAAAACAGTCTAAAATGAAATGTCCCCACCCCCCACTTCCCTTCTCGGAGGCATTCAATGTTACTGGGTTTCTGATGTAGGCTTTCAGGGATTTGAAGGGGGGGCTGGATATAAAAGCAAATATATCCACATAATATCAACATTTCACAGTCTTAAAATTTGAAGTTTTTCAACTACTTCATGTCAGATATGATTAGATCTTCATTCTTTTTACTTAGCAAGTAATGAGGATGACAAAGAGCTTCTGTAACTTCCTAGTCAGCTCCGTCATTTCTCTTATTATTAATATCTGTTTGTGCCCACATTATAAATATTACCTTTGTCTTATGATTTTTTTTGGGCAGGAATCTTAAGCCAGTATCTGTTTTGGAAGGGTCAATTAAAACTAAGTTAAGAGACTGCAAAATCATTTAATTAAGCATCTGTAAAGTATCATATCATAAAACGCTGAAAGTGAACAAATGAGTGAGGGGGTCATTCTTAAGTCCTCTGTTTTGTGGGACTCCTGGCTTCACTTAAGGTACCCTGAAATACTACATGCCCAGGACTGAGACATGCAATTATGACACGTGACGTCAGAGGTGAGCTCACTTTCGGTGAGGGCACCAGGGCCAATCTATATATTAAACATTAGTAGAACTTAATTTCTTAAATTTTTAGATAAAAGGCAGATACAAATAGTGGTTCTACCACTTCTTCTCACACCTCAATGGCTTTTCCTACACCCAATTTGGGAGGTTATTGCTTTAGAGGTTGGAAGGTCAATCCATTTGGGAGTGCCAAAGAGCATGTGCTCTGACCTTAACACTGAGACTCATGCCGGGCTCTGATTTTCAGCTCAGAAACTCTTCAAGTGCGAAATGTATGAGAGGCTGTGAGGGTGCGTGCGTGTGTGTGTGTGTGTGTGTGTGTGTGTGTGTGTTGGGGAGGGTGTTGAAAGCAGGCAGGAGTTTTGGGGGCCCCCTCCCTCATTTCAGCCAGAACACCTATACTTTTATCTGTTTCATACAGTAGACTGAAGATGCACTGCCCAAACATTTTTGAACCACTGGATGAACTGCATTTATGTTTTTGAGCTGATTCTTTCAGAGCCAACATTTAGTCCCATAAGCACTTAATCAGATCCTGATGACATGCACACAACTCACTTTTTACTCCCTGCTTTTATTTTTCCAGTGCCTGTATTTTTCCACTTATTCAATTTTGGTCTTCTTTTAGTCTTGCCATACGTATTTTAGAATAATGCCTTTATTGCTTTTAAAAAGTGATACATGCTTATTACACAGAAAACTATACTAGGAATGATAAACTCACTCCCTACCTACTGTCCAAAAATTACCATTAACATAAAATGTGATGTTAAATACATGCTATTGCAGACAGGTTTCCATGCAAGAAAGGATTTTTTCATAATACTGAAAATACTATCTGTGTATAAAATTTCTTAATGAAAACAGTTGTTAGATTTTACTTAACATTACAAACACGAAATTGAGGGGAAAATAAAAAGAAACCCCTCAACTAGCTTCTCTTCGATTTTAGGAGTATTGTCTCAGGATTCTTGTTCCGGACAGGGTAGGGTAATGACATGCACACAACTCGCTTTTTACTCCCTGCTTTTATTTTTCCAGTGACTGGATTAAAAGTCTGTTTCTTTCCTTGGCCACAACCAATTGAAATTCTTGATGATATGCCACTTTCTCTCTTTGGTTGTTAAGTCTTTTCCTACTTTTTATTTAGTTCATCAGTTATTGAGGAAAAAAAGACTCAACTGGTTTCAGTGAGCTGGAAGTCATTCAAATATTTTCATAACCAGACTTAAATACTTTTGGAACAAGGTGGAAAAAAATAAATTAGGGAGAGAGAGGAGGAGGAGATGGAGCTAGTCTGGATAGACAATGGGAAGTTTAACAGTACCAAATCTCAGAAATGGAAGAACACCCAAGAAGAGGTTATCTAGTAGGAAATGGGGAAATTGGGGCCAACAACAAAAGAGAGGGCAGGGCAGAAATAAAAATTTGTGAGCGGCTTCCCTGAGTCATAAGACAAAAATAAGACCATAGGAAAAAGGCCAAGGAGGGAGGCCAATCCTTGCACTATCTGATTTGAGGGGCAAGAGGAAAGCTAAAGAGAAGGTAGAGTGTTAAAATTTTAAAGTAATATCTATCACTATATTTCAATATTTTGGTGCAAGTATATCTGTGATAAAACACATTACACTTTGGAAGACAGCATCTAGAAACGTTAAGAAGTCAATACTACTACTGAACAAAAACCTAACCAATGATTATATCTAAACTGTGATATTAATATAATTTTGCAGTTTAAGAATTATAAAGTATAACATTTGATTTTATGAGGGGAGACAAGAAAATATACCATTTTTATAATAAAGTGATTATTATTAGAACACCAAGAGGGATACCAAAATGGAAAACAAGTAAGTATAAATAAATAAGTATTCACAATGATATAATTAGGTTACCCCCAAAACTTAAAATTAACATGTGGGAAACATACCTTTGTGTCATGTGGCTCAGCTTCAGAACACTGCCTCTGCGCTGTTTCTATTCCGGAATCCAGGACATCTGGATTATCATCTGTAAATCAGTTTGGACAGAATCACAAAGGAATAAAAGCTAAATGAAAAATGAAACACATAGCTCTATTTTAAGACAGTTTGAGCCTTCTTTCTGAGGCCAGTGATACAGTGAAGCCAAAAGTTTTTCTAAATGTATTTATAATGTCATCTGATTTGAGCACTGAACACTAGCTTTTGGCCCTGGTAAAGTCAAAAATATAAGACAGAATAAAAAATCTTCAAATGCTCACATGATATCAATAAAGTAGCAGGTCCTATGGAAAAGGCTTAGTGCATTCAGAGTTCCCAGATGTTATAGTGGAAAAATAGTGTGGGGAAAAAAAACAAAAAAATTAAAAAAGCAGAGTTCCCAGATGTACTTCAACTTCAACTACGTGAATAAGTTACCACCAAAGAGGTACAGCTTAGTGATGGAGCCATGGGCTTTGGAATCAGATTTACTTGGTGGGGTGAAGGCATAATTTCTCAGAACCTTAATTTCTTTATTCATAAAATGGTGATAATACCTAACTCAGAGGGTTATTGAGAAAATTAAATGGGAATGTACATATAAGGTACCATGGATAGTACCTGAATATAGTATGAACTCAATAAATTGTTATAAAATAATCATATGCTTCTAACAAAAAAAGGAAAGTATTTAACTCTCCACTCTTTCTCATGCATTCATTCATTATTTACTGAATTTCTACTTTGTGTCAGGTATTAAAGGTCCCTGCAATGTCTAATATGGTAGTCACTAGCTCCATGTGGCTATGGAAACTTAAAATAATTAAAATGAAATGCAATTAAAAATTCACTCTTTCATTCACACTGATCATACAGTCAAGTGCTCAAAAGCCACAGGCGGCAGATTGTTACTCTAATAGACAAAATAAATACAGAACATTTCTATCACTGCAGAAAGTTCTACTGGATGGCACTGTTATAGACCATGAGAAAATCAACAGCATGAAGCACAGAAGGGGCATTAGATGAACCTTGACTAAAGTGCTTCACTAGCTCTGCAGGGCATCTGCTTATGATATAAAATACAGAATTCAGTGGGGTACCTGGCTGGGTCCCAGGTCCATTTACAGAGGGAACCTGGGTTTGTGTGAGTTCCAGGGCTTGGGTCTTTCACAGGAAACAATCTAGTTTCTAGATTGAGGTCCAGAAAAGACCCTGGAGGTGTCATGCCAGTTTAGAAACAATTAGCTCAAGAGTTGTGAAGGAAATAGTTACTACCCTCAAGAGTTCTTTGTTATTGGCCCACTCTTTGGGTGAAAAATATGATTTTCAAAGATCTCTGAAATAGGAACACATATATTCTAAATACCCAGTTCATCTTCTGAAGAGGGATAATGCTTCTTTCTTTTTCGTTTAGGCATATGCCTTTCTTCCTCTTCAACCTGGAATTAAGAATGACTATATTAAAGGAAATAGAATCTGAACCCAAATCAACTGAAATGGGGGCACATTGTATTAGCTTCTAGCCTTTGGAATAAATTGATATATAAATTTTTAAAAATCTAGAATAACACTTTTGGCATCTAGATTTAGATTAGACTAATTTTGTAAACTTGAGTATTTTTTTTGGGTTTGAATGTAAATCCATACAAAACATCCAAATCTGTTTCTGGTTACATACTGTATTTTAACAATTCAAAAACACATGTTTTAAAAAAATTAGTTCTCATTTTACAACCTCTGAAGTCAAGTTATATCTTATAACTGATGGCATGTTATAATTTAACTGCCAGTGTTTTTCTACTCTCTTATTGGCCCATTAAAAATGGGCTTCTTATGGTTGATTAAAAGTAGTACATGACAAAACATTCTGACTGTACAACACAGACACTTCCAAATAATCCTGGGATCTGCCAAATTACCTAAACATTACAAGAGCATAAACAGGTAAAAATGACATGCAGAACTCTTAATGTATCCATCTAATTATTTCATATAACATATACAGAGAAGTAAAGGCTTTCTAAAGCCTTTGTTTGTGCACAGGTGAAAATACTATGTATAAAACACAAAATGCTTGAGTTCATTATGAAAACGCACCTGTTTAGTATTTGCTTCAATATTGTGACCTCTTATAGCTTCTGTGTCATCTTTTCTACCACTGGATATCTCTGAATGGTAAATACAAAAAGGAAAAAAAATCTTAAATATTTTTCTATTCCAATGCTTACTTTAGGTGTGTGTGGAGTGGGGGAAGAAAACTGGATTAGTAATTTTACTGAGTACCAGTTATGTATGAAGTACTGCAGTAGACAGTTTGCAAATGGCTTATTATGGGATCCTCCCAACAACACTGTCAGCTGAGTTCTACTTTTTCCATTTTTAGATGTGAGTAAATGGGGTTCAAGGAGGGAAGTAACATGTCCGGGGTCACAACACTGGACTTCACACAGCAGACTTCAAGGCCCTTTCCCCTAAGTTCATGTGGCAACATCGTGTTAAGAAGTGTCAATGAAAACAATGAAAAACTATCATAGTAATTAGATTAGCAAACATTCACCAGTGTAGCAATACCAAATTTTGGAGGTGGTGCGGAGTGACAACTAGTATATAACTTGGGGTCCATTTGGCACATTCAGTAAAGTTGAAGAACTGCTTATCACTGAGCAATTCCACACCTGGAGATACAGGTACACTACATATGCACTGGGAAACAGGTACAAGGGCACACACAGTAGCACTCTTTGTAATCGGGAAAAGTTGCTAAAAACCTAAATATGCACCATTAAAAGAAGCAAAAAATCATAACTGTGGTATAGTCACACAATGGAATATTAACAAGCAATTAAAATAAAGTAACTAGAGTTACACAAATCAATAGGACCAAATCTCATAATATATTACTGAATGAACAAATAAGGTGGAGATGGTTTATATAATGTGAGACCATTTACCTAAAGCAGGCAACATACGCTACATATTGTTTATGGAACTATATATAACAAGCAGAACAGTGGTTCCCTTTGGAGTGGGATAAAAGGGAAAAAAGCTGGGATTGGAAAGGAGTAAATGGGGATTCAACTATATCTGTAACATTTTTTAAAAAGACATGTGAAGCAAATATACTACATTTTAAGATATGACAAAATTAGGTGATGGGTCCATGGGCATTTATAATCATCATTGCTTTACTTTTGTTTGAAATATGGTGTAATATGTTATAAAGGTAACTGTATATGGGAACAGAACCTCTTCCCTCATTCTTGGAACAGGGAATCAACGAAATTAGTAGGCACCAACAAAATTCTACATTCTGTTCGAAAAGAGAATTATCTGTCTGGAGTTGGCAGCCTGCACAAGTTGCATGGCTGCCAGACCTGACCCCTGGGATAAGACTCACATAATGAGACATCCCTGATCTGCTGCCATCCTGAGACTGCCTGTCAGAAGGTAACACATGTTACAGATGAGTGTAAAAACCACAGGGGACTATGTATTTTGTATTCACATTGGATTGAGTCCACCGTGACGTTAATGGCAAAATTCTAGTAGCTATTTAAGAGAAGGCACCACTTATAAGCTGTATGGCCCGGAAAGAATCACCCGACCTCTTGAAGCCTCACTTTCCCCAACTACAGATGTGATGCTGTTAACATTCACTTTACTAGATTAAATGAATTAAATGAGAAAATTTGTAAAGTAATTAGCACAGGGCCTGGCACACAGAAAGCACTCAACAAATGGTAATTATAATTAATATTAAAATTACTACTATAAAATTCATTAACTTACCTTTGTTACAAGATTTGCTATGCATTTCTTCATTTGTTTTGGAGCCTGAATTTTCGACCTAAATATATAATATAAACTGTTATTTATGGATAAAGGAATTGGAGTACATGTTCTTTTTGGGTGAAATTAAAAACTCTAGAGCACAGCATTTTCTTTTTGAAAAAGTTTCAGTTTAACAAATTATTGTCTCACTGTGTTTATTCTCCTTGTCTTTAAAACAGTTATGGCGAAAGAGTAAAAGAAATAAGAGAAATATAAATTTTTTGAATTCTATGAATTTCTTTTCCCATCTAAAGATCCTGCATGATTTTCTTTCTTCTTTATTTAAAAACTCTACAGGATTCTGTCATAAGAGTTCCTGTTTGGCAAATCTTGCCAATTCTACCTTAAAAAAAAAAAACAAAAAACTGAGGGGAACTCTCAGTAAACCCTACAATATTCTAAGTCCTACCTACAGACTTTTGTGCACATTTGGGAAGGACGTTTATGCTCAGTTGGGGAAAAGGCAGCTGCTGGGGGACTCGGAGGAATGAGTTAGGAGTTAGGATGGAGCACACACCAGCTGGTTCTGTGGGTTCAGCTCCATTTAGAACCTTTTTAACTCTTTTTTGATTTATTGTATTTAAAATTTTTTTCTTTTTTAGAGACGGAGGTCTTGTTATGTTGCCTAGCCTAGACTAAAGCTCCCAGGCTCAAGCAATCCTCTCGCTTCAGTCTCCCAAGTAGGTGGAACTACAGGCAGAGCCACCACACCCACTTACAATCTTTTTAACTCTTAGAGGGCAAACCTGAATCACACCAAAGGGGCCTTTCTCTTCCTTCTTATTTAGCAGACTGTGTATGAGTTTCTAGCTACAAAAAAGGGTGTTTTCAGAGAGTTAAGCACTCTGATCCCACAGGTGTCTGATAGTATTCCAGTTCCTCTAGGGGCACTGGAAAGAATGCAGCTGTCTCCAAATTTGTAAGCAATTTACAAAATGCTCACTCCTGGTATGAGATTACATTTCCTATAAATACATTAAGACAAAAAAACAAAAAACAAAAAACTCTTTCAAGCACAAAAGGGATTATGGGAGCCACATGTGGGAAAAAAATACATATATATGGCAATTACAACTCAGTATCTTCAGAAAAGCTTTCTAAAAACATAAAGTGAACTTCAATTCCCAAACTAAAATCTACTTTGTCTTCAGCACCAGGATGATTTAAGACATCAATATCCAATTTTCAATCCCATTATAGTAATAAAAAATAGAGAGTTCAGAGTTCTTCACCAATGGATATAGATGAACATGGAAAAGAGCAGGGAAAAGCTGCTGCCAGTATGCCGAACTCAGTGGAGAGCATGCTAACTAAGTGCCTCCTGGCTCCTAAAGAAATATACAGACAACCTCTCCTCTAGATGTCTCCTCCCCAGTCGTTCCCCAAAAACCAAGATAAAACAAAAAACCCAACAAGAACAAAATCAAAACCATCACAGTGACTTACATTTAGTGATTCATTCACCAACAAAGGCTCCCTCTGTAGCTCAGCTGTTCAAAAACGAAAAAGAAACATAAAGAAACTGAAGATTGTTTCTGAACTACAGAGAAACAAATTTAAAGATTTTCAGGATAGTTAAATAGGACTATCCTAGACTAAGTGGCCTGGCTACCTTCGTGAATTATAAAATTCTGACCAATTATTTTCTGTAATACGTGTTGTACTACCAGAAAAACAACAGAAATTAATGTTGCCTGCATTTGTATAATAACAGCAGTGGTACATTAAATCACTACAGTGATTTAACTATTTTGGTGATCTGAAACTTAGAAAAAAGGTGGAAGACCTTAATGTAACTGTTAAGCTGCAGCATTTAACACTGGCTCATTTAAAATAATGCCATCAAATGAAAAGTTAGAGACTATCCCCTCAAACAGCAAGGGTCTGTTTATTTTCTTTGGAAACTTGAAGTACAAAGTCTACTGTTTCTACTCAATAATGACAGAACACACATTTTTCTTTTAAACAGCTTCCTTTTACGTAAGTAGATCTCTTACTGAACTGAACCTAAACACAGTAAAGCAATCTGAAATATAACTGTGGGAACAAAGGACTTCACAATTCCAGCACGTTACCTTCTTGACAATTAACAAATGAGATGTTCATTACTTGTACTATGAAACACAAAAACACATATTAACTAATGTATCTGTCCAAGTTTTGCATAGATCAATTATCTTCAGGGTTTTAACACGTCAGCAAGAATGACTTACCAAGTCTTGGTGTGGTCTCCCAGGACTGGCTGATACTTTTACTTACAAGACTCTTGAGGCCCTTTCAGAGGATTTTGTCTAAGAAGATTCTCAACTGCCCCACCCCTCAAACCTCCAGCTATTAATATTATGGGTAAGGATTTATACACGTTCTTCCCTGAATTTGAACAACTCCACCTCCACTGCCCTTCTGTTAGCCTTGTCCACCTAACGCACACCTACTTATCCTTCAATATTCAGCTTCAAATAAAGGGAGTGACAAGTACTTATGAAAGTTCAAAATTATACAGGTCAAGTATCCCAAATCCATAAATCCAAAATCTGAAAATTTTTGAGTGCTGACACGACACAAAGGAAATATTCATTGGAACATTTTGGATTTTGAATTTTTTGATTTGGGATCCTCAATGAGGTATAATGCAAATATTCCAAAATCTGAAAAAATCCAAAATTCAAACCACTTCTGGTCCCAAGCATTTTGGATAAGGGATACTCAACCTGTATATTCTTTAACCCTTTTGATTCACTTTTATGGAAATACTTGGGGAAACATGTTTAGTGATGTGCATACAGAAATTCACTGCAGCTCTATTTATAATAGTAAAAAACTGGCAACTACTAAAAGATCTAAAATTGGTGTTATGGACTACTACTTAGCTATTAAAACAAGGGAAGTGGGTCTGTATATGCTGATACAGTCAAGAAGGATGCCCATAATATATGGCCAAGGGAAAAAAAAATTATAGAAAATAAATATGATTTTATTTTTGTCTGAAACACTAACTGCCATTTAGTTGTATTTAAGTCACACTAGTTTTGAGCCCGGGGCTTTCTGAAATGTATGTAACTCACATGTCTCTTCACCTTGAGAGCCATGTGAACTATTTTTCAAGTTGCATATAACTCATGCACAGAAAACAATAAAAAATAACAAATTTTTCATTAAATTAGAAAGAACTGTTTTGTTTTTGAAGTTTTTATTCTATTTTTGTAATAAAACACTGTGGCCCCAAGGAAAAATTTTTTTTTCTAGTGTGGCAGTCAATGTGTTAAAATACATAATTGTATTGAAGGTGATTACTCATGGGGAGTGGGAAACTGTGTTATGTACTTTTATATATCTTATTTTCTATAATTAAAAGGGGGAGAGAGAGAGAGAGAGAGAGATTGGTTCAGCCAACACAAGTCTTCCCCGAGGCCCTACCCAGGACAGCTAACTCCCACAGACATGTATGTATCTATCTTTATTAAAGCACCTTACTCATTTACATGTCCATCTCTTTGAATGAATGATTTATTTCCATTAGTCATTTCCATCTTGATTTCCCTAGTACTCACAAGTACCTGGCTTGGTGATGTTTGTCAGGGGAATAATTTAAAGAGTGAGCTGACTACAGTAGACATTACAGCTACCCTCCTGGGACCTTCCCCAAGAGCCCAGATCTGAAACACCATATGGTTCCAGGAACAAAGCACTTGACTCAATTTAAGTCAACTAGCAAGCTATATTCCTCTGGCCACAGTAATTAGTTTAGACACACAGTAATTAGCATGGACACACATACCTAAGCTAAATGAGAGTATCTCAGGATTTTGACCAGGAATAACAGGACAAAGCTATTTTCCTACAGGCCAAGAATGAGAAAGCAATTACCTTTGTGGGAGGATGAGGGATAAGATAAGAAATTGGGTTACTACTGGACATGTCTTTGGGGATATCAGTATGCTCTTGGATTATGCTTTGCATGAATTTTTCAGTTTTGTGAGCTAATAAAGTCCCCTTAAGTAAATACTTGTAGGGTTTTCTGTTACAAGTATTTGTAACCAAAATCACCCTGAATCATGACCTGCATGAAAATTTCAACATTGTTTTAAAAAAAAAAAAAGGAACTGACTTAAATTTGGTCACATACTCTATAGGCCCTAGTACTTTTTTTTTAGTTAATGGGTGAGTCAGAAGGAAAAATACAATAATGATTAGAGTACAAGCTAGAAATAATTCTCCATTGTCACAATTCTTCTCATTTCCATTTCCTTAACCCAGTGTCTCTCAAAAGTATGGTCCAGACCCCCCTACCCCCGTGCTCCCACCCCAGGCATTCCTGAGGCCTTCCATCAAAGACTCCACAAGGGCCAAACTAATGTCATATTAATACTAAGATGTTATTTTGCCTTTTAGACTCATGAGTGCACAATGGAGTTTTTTAGAGGCCATATGACATATCCACCACTATCTGAAAAGGCTACTAAAATCCAACTGTATATCTAAAATGTTGGGATTTTCTTCATATACTTCAACCAAAACAACAAACAGCAACAGACTGAATGTGGAAACAGAAATGAGAAATCAGCTGTTTTCTATTAAGCCAGACTTAGAGAGATTTGCAAAAATGTAAAACAATGTCACTTTTCTCACTAAATTTTGTTGTTTTGGAAAATCTAGCTATTTTTCATGAAAAAAGTTATTTACGTTAACTTGTACTGAGTTAATCATATTAAATTAATATTTGTTTTGTAACTGTCTCAGTTTTAATTTCTTATTAGGTAAATGTCAACAGGTATAACCCTATAACAATAGCTCTTTGGGGTCCTCAATAATTCTTCAGAGTGTAAAGTAGTTCCTGGGACCAAAATGTTTGAGAGCTGCGGCCTTTATCCTTTTGCTATTGAGGCTCTCCCCTAAAAATGTGTGGGTGACAATGAAGAATGCTGAACAGAAAGACTGAGAAGAGGCTATGCAAGCTGAGAGCAGTTTCAGTATAGTCACTGGAGCAAAAACCAGACCAAAGGCCAACAGCGAATGGTTTAAAGTGGGCACATGGGCTCCGATTAGCCTTTTGGAAATAGGCTGCAATAGCATCTTGAAGAGCAGTAAGGGGCACAGAGAAACATTTTTAGGATAAAGCAAGTGTTTGCTCTCAAACAACTTTCTTTTTGTCACTATTATTTAGAGATAACAGATTTAAACAATTACCTTACATAATTGTTGATTGAATTTAACACATTGACTGCCACACTAGAAAAAAATTTTTTTCATTGGGGCCACGGTATTTTATTACGAAAATAGAATAAATACTTCGAAAACAAAATAATATTTTCTAATTTAATGAAAAATTTGTTATTTTTTATTGTTTTCTGTGTGTGAGTTACATGCAACTTGAAAAATAGTTCATGTGGCTCCCAAGGTAGAGACGTGTGAGTTACATATGCTTCATGAAGCCCTGGGCTCAAAATTAGCTGCATTAAATACAACTCACATGGCAGTTAATGTGTTAATGAGAAAATGTATATGTTAAAAATAAAATAGTAAAGAATTACCTCTAATCTATTTTAAAAAGTGAGAGGCAAATCCATATAGCCTGTAGTGTTTTATTATGAATCAGCTTTGATTTTAACCTGCAATGAAAGGTAAAAACACATGCAAGGAAAAAACAATGTGAACAACTGCTAGCTGAAGCTTACCTATTCCACTTGGCTTTCCCCCAGACGGGCTTTCCGGTGGTGCTAGAATTTCATGATTTTTCTCTTTCTCTGAAGGCACATTTGTCTAAAACATCCAAAGCACCATAAAAATAAGCAAACTGAGGTTTTTACAATAAGAAGGCAAAACAAACCTGAAGTGAATTAAATGAAAAGCCCCAGCATCTTAAAACAACATAAAAGTCTACTTTTAAGTCTGTACAAAATTTAAAAATGAATACATCAGCCTTTAAAAACAAAATAAAACAAAACAAGTAAACGATCTATTTAATCTTGTATTTTATCCAATAATGGCTCTCCTACTGCTTTAAAACTCCAACTTAGCACAATGCACATGGCCCTTCCTGATGGGGACCCATACCCTTGCCAGGCTTAGGTCTCACCGCAGTTCAGCGTGAACCACTGCAGTGCCTGAGGCACACCATGAGCCCTCTCCTCTCTGGGTCTAGATTAAACACATCACTCCCTTTGCATGGAAGGCTCTTTTTTATTTTTTCTTTTTCTAGTAAACTTTCACTCAACTTTCAAAATATCACTCCAGTGTGTTCTCCTTGCAAGCCCTCCTGTCTGCCTGCTCATTGCTCCTGCTGGGCCTGTGAGATCAGGCTAGAAAGGGGGCACAGAGACTAAATCATGATTGAAAAAAAAAAAGTAGATTTTATTCTAAGTGTGATGGCAAGCCACTGGAAATTTTCAGCAGAACAATGGCAGGACCTAATTTACGTTTTCAAAGACTACCCACATGGCTGTGTGAATCACAGCCTGGAGGAGGGCTGGAGAGAAAGAACTCTAATGGGGATGCTACTGAAGCAGTGGCTCAGACTAGGCTGGTGGCTGTAGAAGCCGAAATAAATGGATTCCTGTTATATTTTGGAAATAAAACCTGTAAGAATTGGCAATGGATTAAATGTGAGGTGAGAGACATAAAATGGAACTGATGAAGGCACTATTTACTAGGATTATTGAGGTTCTCAGCCCTGCCCCCCCCAGGGTATGGCAATAACAACACTAAGTGCCCTAAGTACAACGAGAACAGGAGCCATATCCTACTTGAGTACACACAGGTGTATATATGGTGAAATGGTGCCTAACCACTTACAATTCAACATAACTGAATTATAAGCCATACCTCAGTTTTCAACTTGGCTTTTAGTTCCAGTACTCCCAAAGCATTCAGTGGAGACTCTTCATTGCCTAATGAAATTCAAACCATTAATACATTTTAAGAATTTGCTTGCACAATACGTCGAGGATGAAAAAGTAACAGAATGTGGTTATCTGTCACACCATGCCACTTTCCTTTGCTGGTTGATTTTGCTGTCAGTAGAAAACAATCAAAAGGAATATGTTGTATGAAAAGGATCTAGATGAAAGGCAGGGACCATTCACTCATTTTGGGGGGAGTGACACTGCTTCTTGCTTGCACAGTAGGATGGCTGCCCAGAAAGAATAAAGTATTATTCATGGAGATATCTTATTTACAAATATTTTTCTGCAGTGATCTTCATCAATTTGTCCTTAAAAGAAAATATTCTGGATCACTGAGGTACATTCTCAATGAAGAAGGTGATTTATGAATAGATTCACTTTACTTGCTTCACACTGACACAGCAAAATTGAACACAAATTTAAAAAACTGTGAGACAGACAGAAAGAAAATGGAATTTTCTCAAATGAAGACTCAATTCTACTTGGGTCTTGCCTCTTTCTTTCTCTTCCCTATCCTTCTGCAGCTTGTGTCTTCTCCAGTTTCCCTCACTTGCCCACACATAAGCCTCCAAAGAAAAGCCTTCCTTTCTCCAAGAGTCTGCAGGCTTTTCCTTGCTAAAAGCCCTTCTATTTTTGCTTCTCCAGGGGAAAAGAAGGAGGGAGGAGTAACAGACTGTAGCAATGATTGAGTCATAAACACTTCTGGAGCATTCAATTTACTCCAGGCTAAATTTAATGGAAAATTTTTAAAGTTACTTATTTCAACCCTTGGGACATTTCTTAATGTCTCCTACCTAAGCCTTTATAATGAACAGGACTAAATCTACTAGCCTCAGCTTCCTGAGGCTGGGTTAGATGATGGCTAAGGTCTGTTCCAGTTTAAAAGTCCAGGATGCCACAATTTATATAGCCAGAGTGGAAAAGAAGTCAACATCCTCTGATCCCTTCAAGCCCAGTCCACATGCTCCCTTTGAGTTCTCACAGCCTTCTGTGCTTAACCCCATCCTAAGCACCCGTCACACCAATGTGTCACTGCCCACTTATAATACATGGCTGGATTCACAGCTGTCTTCCCGTCTTGACTATTTATCTTTAAATCCCTAGTTCCTGGTATAAAGTATCTGAAGTTGGATGGTATAACGAATGACTGAGATCATATCTTTGAAAGATATTAATTTTTTCTAAAAGACCAGCACTCTCTGAAATCTGCTAGCAGTGCACATGTTTCCTTTCTCTTTCAAACATATTCTAGCCAGAAACTAACTTGAACAAAAAACTCAGTTAAAAAGAATAATAATGTGCTCCCTTGATTAGAAGTAGCCAGTGAACTGACACACTGCAAACCTATAATAAATCAGATGAGGGTTAGAACGATACTTGCTTTTATACTATTATCCCCCTATTATCCTCATTTTATATAACAGGAAACTGAGGATCAGAAGTTTTTTTTTTATCCTAAGATGCACCCAAGGACTATGCAAGTTAGTTGAATTCTCTGACCCTATTTCTTCATTTGTAAAATGAGGGTGAGAAAAAATACTCATTTCATAGGGTTGCCGTAAGGTATTCTTCACTTTGATCGACAAGAAACCTGAAGGTCAAAGAGGGTCAAGGAGCTGCGACAGTCACACAGGTAACAGGCAGCCAGCTGACCCAACATGCCTCAGCCTCCTGCCTCTTCATTCCTCACACACAGAAAAGGGGGCCAAGGTTTTAAACCTTTAAACACAAGTATCTTTTGGAGAAGCTTGACCTTCAAGTTTGATGAAGAAATGTTCTGCAACATTATGATACAAGAAAAAAAAATGTATACATTTATCACTCTGGAACCAAAACCATCTTTTAGAGGATTGTCCTAAATGCACTGCTGTAATCATCTTTGCAAAACACTAATATTTGCAATTAGGAACAGATTCTCACCTATGTCACATAAATTTTCTTGAGAAGAAACAGTGACTTCCTCATGGAATGATTTCCTCATGCCGTTACCATCTCCTGTTTTCGCGGCGGGTGCTTGATCAGTCCATTTGCCACTGTGATCACTCTTTGTAGTCAAGTCCTGCTCACATTTAGGAGCCGACAGAGCTACGTGGTGAGCAGCTAGAAGGATCGTTGTGTCGGAAGGAACAATTTTTGATTCTTGGCCAGTAATACATTTGGTGGTTGTGGTTTTCAGGTTGTCTTCAGGCCCCTGCTGGTCAGGAGGAACAGAGGAATGTTCGGCTGCAGTGTCTTTGACAGGTGGCATGTCGCCAGCTTTTTTAGCACCGGTATTTACTGCTGCCAAATAGTGCATACTGACAGAGAGATCCTCTGTAATCTGTCCTGGTCCTTTCGGAGGGACAGGTGAGCTAGCACTCTTCTCCAAGTCCCTTGCTGTGCTACTGGCCCCTGCTGACCCTGCCTCTGGGCTTTTCTCTTCTCTTTGTACAGAGCTCAACAACACATCCTTCCCTTCTGCATTTATGAGGCACAAAGCAGTCTCCTTCTGTCCTCTTCCTGCAAATGGCCCTTTCCCAGGGCACTCCTTGCCATGTCTCTCTTTCTCTTGTGCACACACAACACTTGGATGGCCTTGTCCTGCAGAGGGCTCTTGGACTGAGAGCCTGTCATGCCTTTCCTCAGTGCTCACTGCCATCACTTCTCTGCCTCCTGTGAATGGCCCAGGACACTGATGGCTATTCTCAGCAATTAGGCTGGGCATGGGCACCTCACACTTGTTCACCTTTGCAGCTGACAGGTCACCGTTTCCTTCTGGGTTGTTTGCGGTCCGCTGATTTTCTTCATGTTTGTCAATGCTGGCAACAACTGGCACACATTCTGCCGTGCTGGTGGAGATGATGGCGGCATCGCTCAAGTCTTCCACTCTTGCAACGGTGGGCCGGTCTTCATCTTGGGGGACAGCACCAATCATGACTGCTTCGCATCCTTCAGAGGTACTTGTGGAAATCATGGCAGTGTCACTCATGTCTTCCACTGGTGTGACTGAGGGACGGACTCCCTGCTGAGGGGCAGCACTGGACACCGGGCCCTCACAGTCTTCCACCGAGCTTGTGGAGATGACAGCACTCCCGTCTTTTTCTTCCATGACTGTCCCGGATTGCTCATTTCCGCTTTCAACAACTACACCAGAAACAGAGGCCTCACACTCCTCCGCTATGCTGGTAGAAATGAGAGCACATTCATCTTTTTCCTCCTTGCTGGTTGAGGCAAGAGGACTCTCAGCTTCTGCGGGTGCACTGGGCATAGGCACCTCGAAGTCGGCAGTGCTTACTAAGATTGGACCTTTAGCTCTTTCTTCCATGGTTGCAACTGGCTGCTGACTTTCACCACACTTGGTGGTTGCTGCACTGGAAATAGGCACTTCGAACTCTTCCCCTATGCTTGTGGAAATCATGGCACATTCATCTTTCTCCTCATTTCTGCCAGGAGTGAGCTGGCTCTCATCTGAGACTGCACTGGGCATGGGGGCCTCAAATTCTTCCATGTTTACTCTGGTGCCTTCCACGTTTTCTTCAGTTCTCAGAGCACTTGAATGGCCTTCTCCTGTGGATATCATCGTACTTACCTGAGGGGCATCATCATTCGTTGTGCTGGTGGAAATCATCAAGCCTTTGCCTTGACTTGTACCCCCAGCTAGGCTATTTTGGTTGGTGATCTCACCACCGGCTGTAGTGGCCATGAGGCCAACACACTCTTCATTTTCTACAGAGGTAATGATGCCCTCGTCTTCTTTTTCACTTGGTGACGTGTGGGCAACTTCACATTCGGGGACTGCACCGGATACAAGAACGTCATAACTGCCCCCCACCAGGCCAGTGGAAATAGTGGTATCTTCAACTTTTTCTTTCCTCGTGAGCTGACTGTTGCTTTGATCAGAAGCAGCACTAGTCATGGGACCCTCGCAACCTTCTGGAACTGGTGCCACTTCCTCCTTTCCCGAAGCTGCGCTGGTCACGCTGCTTTCTACAATCCCTTTTGCACTGGAGCAGATCTCTGTGTCTTTGATTTCCTTCTCTGCACCACTCATGCTATCGACATCACTCTCGTTTGCATTCATGATGGCCGCTCCCGCCTCAGCCTCCACGTGCTCTACTGCAGTACCAATCTGACCGTCCCCTTCCGCACTTTCACAAATCAATACCCCCTCACTTTCTTCTCCCATCCCTGCGCAAGTTGAAGCATGGCCCATTTCATTTCCTCTTCCAGTACTAGTCACAACACCCTCCCCTTCCTCGTCCTCCTCTTTCGCGCCTGTGCTGGTCACGATGCCTTCATCATCACACGGACCAGCAGCGACTAATGGTATATTAGTGACTTCTTTGGCTACTGTGCTGTCCATGGCATTCTCTCCATTTTCCTCTGATTCAGAACTTATGGCAAAGCCTTCGCTGCTATCTTCCGAACCTGTACAACTTGCTGGCCCCTCTCCATCTTCTTCTGTTATCCCTGTGCTGGTGACTGCGCTCTCACCTTCTATGCCATCGTTCACAGAACCATCTCCTTCCTGACTGGCACTTGTTCCTGGTGGTGTGTCATTATCTACCAGGGCCACATCTGCACCTGTAACCATGCGCTCCTCTCGCGGCCCTCCCCTGGTTATTGAGCAGATCACAAAGTTATCACTCCTGCCTTCTGCTCCTGTACATGTCACAGTGCCCTCAGTTTCTTTTTTGGGGCCCAGTCTTGTCATGTTTCCCTGGAACCCATCAACCTCTTCGCTGCTTAGGGATCCTGCTCTTATTTCTGTCCCAGCACTTGTAACTGCTCCATCGCTTTCAACTTCACTAATAAAAGTAACAGTTCCTTCTACTATTTCTGAGTCTCTACTGGAAGAACCATCACATTTTTCTTCAGAGCCTGCACTGGTTACAGCATCATCCTTTTCTTCTACCACAACACTATTCATGTTGGCTTCAATTTTAACTGCATGAGCAGCCACTAGGTCTGCTGTTCTTTCCTCTGATTCAGCCACAGCACACTCCCCACTTTCCCCTTCCTTGGTGCTTGTGAGGAAAGTTTCACTTTCAGCAAATCCTTCTGTGACAACAGCTCCACCTTCTTCAGCTGCAGCAAAAACAGTGCATTCGTTGGCTTCTGCCCCGGCATGAAGAGGATTGTTTCTGGGGTGTGTACCTACTATGAAGCCCTCGTCCGCCTCAATGCTGGTGCAAGGCAAAGCCACCTCACTCTCTCTCGTTTCTGAAGAAGTGGTTGTGGCAGCCCCAGCCTTCACTGGGCTTATGGTAACACCTTTGCTGTTCACTTCAGTACTAGTGGCAACAGAAGTCTTTTCTGTTCTACCAGGTCCAGCTGCCACATCCTCAGTTTTTCTATTCTTCTGGTGCAAAATGGAGGATGCAGAGCCAGCTGCAGCACTGGTGTCTACCTCACTGTTTTCGTTCCTTCTTTCAATGTCAACTGATGGGTCTTTTATTTCACCTGGGCCTCTATCATGCTTAAGTTCGACAGTCTCAGCATCTCTTCCTGTGCTCATGCCTACCATATGATCAACAGCAATGCCATCCTGTTTGCCATTTTCTACTGTTGCTCTAATTGTCTGCTTTAAACTGGGCTCTGCACTTAAGTCACTTTCTTTCTGGGCCATGTCCACCAAGCCACCTTCTTTGTCAACATTCTTATTTTCCACAATCATGCCCATTAACTTGCTCCCAAGAGGCATGATTACTTTTCCTTGCTTACCATCCACTAAAGTGGCCTGGTAACCTTCTGGAATGTGTCTTTTGCTAGTAATGCTGGCTTTTGCTGGTGTATCTACTGTGGAACCTTCACCACCTTCTTTGTTGTTACTTGTCTTAGGGACTTCTGATTCCCTAACAGTCAAACTTTGGTTAGGGATAGCACAGGGATCCACAGGGGAGGTGCTGGCTGTGCCACCTTCTAAAACAGTTCTTTTGTCAGCTAGAGGAGTTACATCTGAATCATGAGATTCTTTCTGAGACACAACAGTCACTGAACTTAAGGACGGAGAGGGGACTATATCTGTGGAATGTTCAAGAGCAGTATCTCCTTGAGCAACACGTTCTTCAGTGGGTTTGGTTGTGCTTTTCAAATTCTTCTGTATCCTATCATTTTCTGAGGGGGCATTAGGTAACATCCTATGAAGAGTTTCAGAGTCTACATTCACTTCATGAGTTCCTCGTTGAATGGGTTCTTTCTCCCCGGGACTCAGTTTAGACACAGCACTTTGGATATGCACTTTCTTGGTTAGGGTGCTTCTATGGTCAGCGTGCTTTTCAGAATTACTAATAACTCCTGTTCCACGCCCTGATTTACAGACTGGAGCTGTTGTTTTAAAATCTACTGTAGAAGTTCGTAATTCATCCTTTAGAACTGTGGCAGTTTTTTGTTTCATAACATTTTCAGAGTCAATGTCTTGCTGAGAACTATTATTATTGCTGTCTTGAATTTTAGAAACTTCAAATACATTTTCAACACCTGGCTCAGAATCAATTTCCATTGGCTCTTGTTCAGGGATCAATGTGGTATCACCACTTTTTTTTGGTCTTTGAAGGGAGGAGCTACTAGGAGTGCCCAAAGTGTTTGCTGCTAATTTTTCTTCTCCTTTGGTCATTTCTTGTGATAAGCTTCCTCTTCGATTTTCACACAACCTTCTACTTAATTTCTTTTCCATGACTGAACTATTTCCTCTGGTCTTTTCATGATTACTATCAATTTCTTTACCATCCTTCTCATCTGATTTATTTTCTTCCTTCTTTTTCACATCTTTACTACTATGCTTTAAGCTTCTGCTTTTATGTCCATCTAACTTTCTCTCAAGCCTGGAGCTCGAATCTTTATCACTCTTAGATTTCTCCTTTGCTAATGGTAGCTTAGCTCTATGACTAGAATCTTTCTGTGTACTATGTGCTGAAGAAGCAGTAGTCTCTAATACAGGCTCAACACCAGTTTCTTCAAAAGGTTTGTCTTCAACTTTAGACTTTCGCTGTTTTTCTGAGTCATTTTCTTCTGTGTTCTTCTCCTTATCTGGTTTTGGAGTGGTTGCCTGTTTTGTGACACTTTCTTGTAATTCCGTTTCTACACCTTTTACCTGTTTGCCTTGACTTTTTGATTTAGACTTCAACACAAGTTTCTCTTCTAACAAGCTCTTTGTTCTTCGTTTCTCCTTGTGAACAACCTCTTCTGGTTTTAAATTACTATCTAAATTAGTCGAGTCTGTATCACATTTATCTTCTGAGTAACTTTCACTTCTTCTCTGTGGTGCGATACCATGTTGCTTGGAACTTAGAGAATCTTTCTGAATTTTAGAATCACTTGATCTTCTTGATTTGTGCTCTGCCTTAGGTTTTTCGGTGGACAGGTGTCTCTCTTTTTTGTTGTTTTCTTTACGAACATTCTCATCTGTTTTTATAATATATTCAGAAACTGGCTTTCCATCTTTGCCTAAAATTGATAATTTCCTTTCATTCCTATGTTTGCTTTTTCGTTCAGCTTTATCATCTGAAGAAAGCTTTGTTTGTTGACTTTGCTTTTGAATATTTTCCTCTACTTTTAAACCTTTCTCAGAAGAGTGAAGTTCAGTATCATCACCCATTTTATGCATACTGTCACCTTTATATTTATGTTTCGTAGCCAATTTGTCTTCTGACAGAGTTTTCTCTTTCTCAGGCTTCTCCTTGGAGGATTTTACCTCTTTCTTAGGTAGGCTTTTCAAATGTGATACTTCAGAATCATCCTTCTTTAGATGCTTTTCATTTTTAAGTGTGCCCTTCTGTTTCTGGGGTTCTTCTGTGCCAATTTCTGAGCGTTCTACTTGCCTTTTTCCATCTCTTGTGTCAGTCTCTTCCTGTGCCCCTTCCAACACAACAGGGGTGGATGTCCGTCTTTTGTGTTCTCTTTCTATTTTGGATTCATTTTTATTTTCATCAACTGAATGCAAAGACTCTGAAAGTCTCCGGGCAGGTTTACTTGGTTCACTTTTTGCATGAATATGCTTCAGCTCCTTTGAAGAAGACACCTTTTCCTTTTCACAATGCTGTAAGGAAATAAAAGTTAAAATATGAGAAACACCACAATCAATTTTTAGGTTCAGATTTAACATTTGGGTACCTTTAATATGTTGAGTGCTGTCATATATGTTACACCTCACTTAATTCTTGCAAGCACCCTGTGATAGGTAGGATTAACCTCATCTGATGCATCAGGAAATTGAGCCTGAGCATGATTCAATAACTTGACAGCCAGGCAACAAGTAGGTGTGTTAGACTGAGTTTAGATGATCTTATTCTGAGTCTAGTACTCCTCCCACTATATTGCAAGTGCCTCTGTATAGACTAGTTATTTCTCCCGAGATTCATCTATGCATTCCTCAACTTTGAATCACTAGAGCCCACTAATGCCCAGTAATTAATAAATAAGCTGAATAAATGACAGTCCAATGTTCTTTTCAGTCTAAAAACATAATACGTGATGATGAAGACAATTTAAAAATTTCATACTGAAACAAAGACATCCTATATTTTAACTTAGGAAGTCTCTAGTTCCATAAAATCATTTATGGAAGTCTCATGAATTTAGGACATTTGCACAATATTTTACATATGAAGTTTCAAATGCACACAATGACTCACAGTAACAATATCATATATAACATATGTATATGTTTATATACTAAAGGGAAGATATTGAGAGACATAGCATCTGAACCTTCTTCCCCACCCCATGGTTTGGCACTAAGAATATTATTAATGTTAATCCGTTGACGTTGACTAAATCCACTTCAGTAAAGACTTGCTAACTACTAGCTGTAATTATTCTTATTCAGATAATGGGCTGAAGTCCTCAGAAAGACCCTTGTGCCTCTGGGTCAGCTCAATACTGACTATCCTTAAATTTCAACACAAAGATTAATGTACTTCTATTAATACAGAGACCAGAACATAACATGACCTTAATAAATACTTTAAAATTAAATTCCTCAAAGAAAGAACTAGTAGGAGTTTGCATCAACCTAATTTTACAATAAAAAATTAATACTGAATGGTTAATGTAAATAAAATTTTATGAGATAATTTCTCACAGAAATTTATCACAAAATAAAGTTAAATATTTTAAAATATGCCATTAAAACATCAGGATATACTTTTAAACATGCCCTTAATTTCTGAATAAAAAATATTAAAGATATTTTCTCATCATGAACAAATAATCTCTAAATTATTAATTTTTCCTTCTGAAAACATTAAGATACTTCAGCTATAGAATTAGAGATGTGGTTTTGTAAATAAGAATTTACAGCTAGTGAAAGCAAAAATTTGTCCCAAGAAAATAATCCCAAAAGGGGAAGAAATGTATTCATTGCATATATTTTTACTATTTAAAATTTACAAATCTTGGAAATGACCTAAGTGCTCAAATATAAGTGCTTAAACTCAAATTAGTGCTTAAACTAATTATGGTATATCCATTCAATATAACACTATGCAATCATTAAATGAGAGAGCTTACAAGGTAACGTGAAATGAGTAAAATGTTTTTAACATTTTTCTAGGTTACTTCCACTCTAAAAAATTATGTACACACGAGGACAAGGAACGAAAGAGAATAAACAGGATAATTTGTTATAGTGGAGGGATTTTAGTTTTTCCCCCCTTTTCCTTTTTTACTATTACTGGGAATTTTGTTATTGCAAATATAAGAAATGGGGGAAAAGAGGAAGGAAGAGAAGTAGCTATTACCTAGATAAGAGACCATATAAATCAACTCACCAAAATGAGGAATTCAGATCATAACAGAATGGGGGTTCAAAAATGATGAATGTAAGGGACTTCTTAATTTAACTTGAAAAAATCAAATTGCATTCTAAATTTTACTCCAAAGGACTAAATGGGCTACATCTACCAAAAGAGCATTTGAAATGAGGTTTTACTGATTAGGACACACCTCACTTGTTTTGAGGGTTTCTTTGGAATCTTCTTCAGATTGCTGTTTCTTTTTGGAATTCTCTTCAACATTCCTAAGGGGGAAAGAGTCAAATATAAACTTTGAAACAAATGTAAGAATTTTTCAGGAACGTTGAAAAAAAAAAGCTTTCCTTTACTACAGACATTTGATCCACAAATGGTGAGTTGTTACATTTCAGTTTTAATCCTATTCTTAGTCAACAGAGAAGAACACAATCCCAAATGTGGCATGAGCTACTCTCGGTGCTAAAGGAAAGGAGCTGAAACAAAATACCTGATTTGTTGCTTGAAGATGAATATTTTACGGGTTACAATTACATTTTGAAATTACCATCTTTTGAGTAAAGAGAGCAGTGTTATTTATTCAGATCAATAGGAATAAGATCTAATAAGAAATCTGAGAGCTGACTTCTCTCACTGAGTTCTACAAATTATTGATTCAGTTATCTTGAAGTCTGTGATAAATTCACATAATTCCAACTTGATACAACAGCAAAATTGTAGCCCATGGCTCACATGATTTCACAGCCACTCTCTATGTCTCTCTAATTTGTCAGGAATTAACAATGATAATGCAGTATTAACAAGGAATGTGGCTTAGACTCTGGGTTAAGGGGAGAAGCATGGGATACTGGTAAAAAGAATTCTGTGGAAAGACAGGGGAATGGACACAATCACTGTAAACAAGTGGTTATTGAATGCCTAGAACAAGAACACTTCCAGAGTACTCCTACAGGGTCCATATACTCTCCAAAACTCTAGAGATTATAGTGTGTTTATGCATGCACTTTTTCTTGGAAGAGGGTCTAAATATCCCATCAGATTATCAGAAATATCTGGGACCCCCAAGAAGATTAAGATACATTACTTAGAAATGTTAGACATCATAATGAATTTTGATACTAAAAATGAAACCCGCTGGGCACAGTGGCTCACGTCTGTAATCCTAGCACTCTGGGACGCCGAGGTGGGAGGATCTCTTGAAGTCAGGAGTTCAAGACTAGCCTGAGCAAAAGCGAGACTCCATCTCTACTAAAAATAGAAAAAATTAGCCAGGCATGGTGGTGGGTGCCTGTAGTCCCAGCTACTTGGGAGGCTGAGGCAGGAGCATCACTTGAGCTCAGGAGTTTGAGGTTGCAGTGAGCTATGATCACACCATTACACTCTAGCTGGGGCGACAGAGCAAGACTCTGTCTCAAAAACAAACAAACAAACAAAAAGAAACCCTAACGCTCTTCATAAACATGTAGTAACATACATGTTCAAGGTGTAAATCTTTACTGCCATTTTCAATGCTTCCCTTCTGAAAGCATCTCAGGAGTGTGTTATAATGAGAACATGACCAGATAAAATATGTACCTTGAATCTTTTTTTCTTTTTTTGCTCAAGGCTACTTTTTTCTCTAAAACTTTCCGTTCTTTAAGGACTTCTTTAATTCTGGGGGTTTTAGGTTCCAAACTCTTTGTTGATGATTCTTCTAAGTCCACACTACTTTTGCCTAGGAAAGAATCAATAAAATGTACTTCTGAAAAGAGTTTTATAAACAGTGTAATACTTACTTTTATTAAGATTTTTATAATCATTGTAAAAAGGCAAAATGACTTTAATACCATTAGGTTGTGCTAGAATAAACATAATATTTTAGATAAGTCTTACCTTTTCTCTTTCAAATAATCATAAAAGTGTGTGTATGTGTGCAAACTCGCATATTACACAGCATCAGTGCCCAGAGGGAGTGCAATTTTGTTCAATGCAATATTCCAGAAAAATGCTTCACATTTTAGTTAACATAAGCATAGATTAATTCCAATTAATACTGCCAGCAAGGCTTGATCATTCATGTGTTAACAATCCATTTTCCAGTGATAATTCATTCAATCATTACTGGAAAATAAACTACTAACAAATGAGCTGCATAAGCTGGTACCTGACAAAATGTTTAATTTAGATATAGCAATAAAATTAAAAAGAAAAATTACTAAACAGATGAGATTAACAGGTAAGGAAATCTTCCATATTTGAGAATGGATCATTTTATTTTATATTCATATCTCATAAGTAGCATAGGAATATCTAGGAAATAATGGAATATGTAAGGTAGTTTAAATATTAAAAGTTAACATCTCCTATACCTTGACTCTTGGCTTTTGAAGACTTTGTCTTTTCTGCTTTCTGTTTTCGTTTTTCTTCAAGTTTCTCTCTATTAATTTGCCTTCTTAAAAGCCTCTCTTCTTTTTCTTTAGCCTGAAACCACAAAATATCCTCTGTCATATTATCAGTCAAAAGCAAAAACACTCTGAAAAATAATATATAAAACAAAGTCTTAGTTTGCCCTTCAGATGTTCTTACAAATTAATGGGCTCTGTAGAAGTGCATATATACTATATATGTTACATACACACATATCTGTGTGCATGTGTGTATGTATATACGTATGTGTGTTTCAATTTGGAAGCTACCATAATAAAAGAGACAAATGTGAAAATTTTCCATTACTTTTTCACAATGCCATTAAAGGATGGGAAAGGTATTATTTTCGGAAAAAGCAGTTAAATAAACTGGTTGTTTCAATTAAAAAGACAGCTATGAAAATATCTATGAACATCAAATATATAGAGGTAGGTCTCCATGACTTTTCAACTATTCTTAAAGGAAAAAGTTGATTAGATTCAGTGACAGGCTAGACTCCTACAACAAATTTGACTTGCTGGTTATATTCCAGGGAGCCACGATTTGGACTTGGGACTTTCTGCTATTGTATTTTAAACCAGGGGCAATGCACAATTGTTATGCTACTCCCAGTACCCCGTTCTGGCCCAGCGAGAGCTCAAAGTCCAAGTGCCAAAAAATCCTAAGCAGATGCATAACCTCTAACCAAGTAATGTTTTCAAGAGACAAGCCTGGAAGAAGGGCTAACCACTATTAGCATTTTGGTACAGTTCCTTCAAATCATTTTTCTACACAATAATATTTCCTGATTCTGGGATGTACAACTTTTCAGATTTTAATGTTTCTGAAATTGTAAGCTATCTTAAAACTGATGTATACACATAATGAGGTAAAAATTTTCTCTAAAAAGATGTTATTAATTCAATGGCAGGTGTTATAGTTGGAAGCACTTTCAAATCCCGGCAACATGTGAATCGCATTTCTCTCTTAATATGATGTTAATAGCTGCACACTATTAACTTTGTATGACTGGAACTACACTTAATTCAAAGATTTTCATACTGTGAAACATTTAGGTTGTTACCAGTTTTTCACTACTACAGCTTGAGCATCCCTAATCTGAAAATCCAAAATGCTCCAAAATCCCAAATTTTTTGAGCACAAGTGGAAAATTCCACACTTGACCTCATGTGACAGGTGGCAGTCAAAACGTAGTCAAAACTTCGTGTCATGCATAAAATTATTAAAAACATTGTATAAAATAGCCTTCAGTCTACATGTATAAGGTGTACATGAAACATGAATGAATTTCAGGTTTAGATTTGGGTCCCATTCCCAAGATATCTCATTATATATATACAAATATTCCAAAATCCAAAACACTTCTGATCCCAAGCATTTCAGATAAGGGATACTCCTGTATTAGTAATGATGATACAAACACCCCTGTCACGTGTTTTTATCTATCCTACCTAGTTAAATGACAACACTCCTAAAGGCAGAGCCTGTTTGTCTCTGCTTCATGTGCATACCAGTACCTTGCACACAGACTATCCAAGTTTGTCAACTTGATGAAGTAGGCTAAAATAGTAACAGATCAAATTGGACTTACAATAGACTGTCGCCGTTGTTCTACAGTAAGTTCATCATCAGAATCACTGTAGTATTTTGAGTAAAGATATGGTTTGTGAACATAAGCATGCCGTACACTTTTTGCTTTTCCTTCACTAGAATCACCAGTTTGAGTTTTTGTTTTATTCTGCTTGTTCTTCTCTTCATCTGGAAGAAAGTTAATAGAAAGAGGAGTGCTCCTGTGAATTAGCAATAAAATCAACATTATTCTGTACAAGTAGCAAAAGCTGCATCAATGTAGTTTATGTTTATTTGTAGGGCCAAAAGGGGAAATATCAATATGTGAAAATTATAGAAATTGACACTTTTAAAAGCTGTAATACATATCTTAATTTATTTCTTAACAATCAGTATCTCATACACAAAGGATGAATGCAAAGAAAAATAAGATGACATAGTTATTTATGCTGTTAAAAGAAAAACAAATTATATTAAACAGAATTTACTTGAGCAAAGAATGATTCATGAATCAGGCATTACTCAGATCTAGGAGAGGTTCAGAGAGCTCTGATTTAGCAGTGTGAATAGTAGTCTTTTATAAGCTGACCACAAAAGCAAAGTAAATAAATTATTGGATTGGCTACAGCTAGGAGTTTGCCTTATTTGGGTATAATCTGATGGAAAGTCCCTAGTTAGAAGTTAATAGGTGGTTTCTGATTGGCTATAGCTTAAATTTTGTTTTACTATTTACACTGGGCTTCAATTTCATTATGTAAGAACCCAAGGCACTGGAGCTATCTCAGCCTAAGCTTCCAATTGCCCCTCACCTCGCCCCATGTTCTCCTGACAAATAGTTAATTCTTATTTGTTTGCCAGGGGACTTGGTATGAATGCTTTACCACTGTTAAGTTTAACAAATTCACTTGAAACTGTATTTTCAAGTATACTTGAGATTTTAATAACCACCTCTAAGTTTATCATTTAGGGAAAAGGCAGGAATCAATAACTGGTTCTACACACCAGGTATACACTAAAACCCCTCTGCATTAGGCAGTAATTTATTTCCCTTTGATACAGCAAGAGGTACACAGGCTTTCATTTCCTACCACTTAGTACTCTTAAAATAGCAACATCTTCTTACTTTTAAGATCCCATACATATAAAATCTATTCCTGTCTAAGAAAAAACTTTAGAAGACCCAAAAAGCATCAAGAATTAGAATTAGGGTAGAGAAAGTGGAGTGTTCACAGGACAAGGAGCACTCTTCCTACATAGGTAATACAGAACTGACCTCAGGAGGGCAGATATGACATCTAGGAAGTGCTGCTATTGCTTTTTTGGGGAGGTGATTTAGTTTTTCATGAAAATGAAGAGAAGAATAAAAGATGAGAGTGACTGAGAAATGCACCTAAGGGGGTTAAAAGCATCCACTTTTTCTCCTCTGTGATTTTCTCCCTAGGTATCCTATCCAAAAGCCAGTGGCAGATTTATAAGATGCTATCTTCAGGCAATAACAAATAAAATTCAATATTTTTAATATTTTTTTAAAAAGTCATAAACAGAATTTAATCATGTAGTAAAGAGCAGCATAAGATATTGGTTGGAAGCACAGACTCAGGTTTGAAATCTGCATTGGTGTTCATTAGCTATATGACTTTTCACATGACACAACTCTCTGTGACTTTGTTTCCTCATCTGCACCTACCTCCTGGGGTTGTTCTGAGGGCTACAGGAGCTATTACATAGAAAGTCCTTAGCATAGTGCCTGGAACATAGTTCAGTGCTTTGGAAGAGTCAGCCGAAAAGCATGCTATTTTATAGAGTTCAGTCTTACCCAGAAGAGGTCTGGCCTTTGCCCTTAACTTCCGGGAGGTCATCTCTAAGCCTTTAGAATGCCATGCTTGACTGGGGTGTTTTTTTTTGCCTAGGGGTCTTGAGTCAAGCTAAATAGTCTAACAATGTGATTTAGGGTGGGGGCTTTGGGTCACATACTATGAGCTCTCCAGAGGGGCTAGAGACTGAGATCAGCCACATTGTTGGTCAACTCTAACTACATGCTAGAGCCCCAATAAGAACTCTGGACACAAAGGCTCTGGTTAAGTTCCCTGGTTGGCAATACTTTGTGTGTCTTGCCAGACATACACCGAGGAAGTAACGCTGTCCATAAATTCAGGTGGAAGAAAAACTGGAAGCTCCCTGTTTGGAATGTTCCTGGACTCTGCCCTATGTGCCTCTTCCCTTGGCTGTTTTTAATATCAGTCCCATAATCATAATAAACAGTAACTGCCATAACTGTGAGTATACCAGCTTTCAGTGAGTTCTGTGAATTCTTCTAGTGAATTATCAAATCTAAGCATAGTCTTGGGGACCCTTGAACTTGCAACTGGTGCTGTTAAGTGAGGGCAGTGTTATGGACTATGCTTCCCCCAAATGTCACACACACACAAACAAAAAACATCTTCATATACATTATCTCATCTAAATCTTACAATAATCCTAGGGGACAAAGTTATGAGATGAACAACCAAGGGTTGATGAAATTTAGTAACTTACCAACCTTGCTCAGACAGACAACCTTGGAGCTGGGACTCAAACAAATCTTCCAACTACAAAGTCCCAAGCTCTTGCTACTATACCACCCTGTCTTTCAGGATATAGCCATCAGAATATACAAATAATGCTCAATGGGAAGCTTCACAGAGGCATTATTAAGTAAAACGCTTTACCATCTGATGTAATCTCTCCTTCTTCCATGCTATCAGACATTACAACTTCCTCCTCGGTATCTTCTTCGAAAGATGAGAGGTCACTGGTATGGACAGAACTAACTGTGATGTCTGTAAGTCCATCCACATCAGAATCTATCAAAGAGAAATCTTTACAAAAAAATAAAACACAGAAAATAAATCATCTTGTTACAAGGACATACTCAGAGCTCAATTACTAAATTACATTTAAAATTGTCTGCTTTAAGCACATGTCAAAGAAAGTCAACTATCAAATAAGGCTATACTGTTTCCAGAAAACACAAAGGCAAACTAGTATCCTGTAAAAATAAAATAACTGAACTATTAATTTACAATGTAAATGATATAACCAAAAATAAATTTTAAGTAAATGAAATATTTACGACCTAATATTTTAAAGATCAGGATATACAACTATGAATTAAGATGCTTGGAATAATGTACGTGAACAAATTACAAGACAAATTACAAATTTCACAGGTTTTCTGTTAATTTACTCTGTGAACAGATACATTATATAGAAAAAAATACAAATTTAAGTTTTCAGTGTTTTGAAATATAAGTATCAAATAAATTTATTAAAATTTGAAAGCAAATTTGATACCTGCCCTAAATAGACACTTTTGTTCTTTAAACTATTGTAGATTTTTGTAAGTTTTTATATACCTTCTTTTGTCCCTTCAACAGTTTTAGCTTTATTACTGTTCTTTTCTGAAGGAAGTTTTGAGCTCTCTACTTCTTTTTCCTTTGCCTGTTTTTCAAAAACTTTTTGTATATCTTCACTCCGTTTTGAGTGATCAAACTTCTTTTCAGTCTTTTCCTTCTTTTCCTTCTTTCTTTCTCCTTTTTCATTGCTGTCTGGCTTCTTTTCACCTTTGTCTGTTGATTTATTTTTTTGGTCACTGCTTTCCTGTTGAACATCCTTATTTAGCAGAATTAAATTATTATTCTCTTTTCCGTGATTTTTAATTTCTTCAACTGGACAAGGGAGATCACTAAATTCTTCGGACTTTGGGGCTATTTCCAGTCCTTCCCCTCCAGAGTCAGGTGTAGATTTTTCTTTATCAGCCATATCCTCTGAAGTTCTTTCTTTGTCAGTACTGGTGTCAGTGCTTGGCTGAGATGGGAGTTTTTTTGATACTCTTTCACTCGTCTTGGCATTTGACGTTTCTGTTGAAGCCCTAGCAGCGTTAGCTTCTTGGTTAAGAGAAGTTATGGTTTCCAAGATTGACATGGCATCATTGGCTACATTAGCACTGGACCCAGGAGCAGGAACACCTTAGAGGGAAAGATAAGTTTTAGAATAATCTTATGCAGAAGGCAAACACTTCCACTGAATCAACACCACATGGGACTGTCATCTTTATATGATGCACATGCTGTGCAGACCATTTGTATCCTTTTAGACTTTCAGATACCAGTGCTAATACATACCATATTCTGAACTCTCTGCCTCTCTAATACACTCTCTTAGGAAGAGCACCATGAAAATTTGGTAATAGTCTAATTCCCAGAAAAAGACTATATCTCTAATAATTATAGTTATTCCCACTATTACGACATACACAAACACGCACACACACACAATTACTAAAAGGTGTATTATTTTTATTAATATAGAAAAAGAAATGTTATGCCAGTTGAGGAATTTGGGTGATATTTAAAGTAAATACAATTTCACTAGAGTTGCCAAATACAGAAATGTTTTAAAGAACCAAATATTCCTAACTTTGTACTCAGTTCAAGAAGAAAAGCAATGGAACTGACCACGAATAAAAGCAAAGCACCTTGTGTAACGATGGAAGAGTCTGGTTTCTCATCATCAGGAGGTGTGCTGCCACTGGCTTCCTCTTTGTGATTTAGTGTGGCCAAAAACTCGTGCACAGCCTTCTCCACCTGAGGTCTAAATGTGTGGTTGATCTTTGGATCCACAACCTGAGAAATAATTCGGTCAATACCAGACTCCAGCATGCCTGATCTGAAACACAGGACAATTTACAGAAAAGTGAAAAAATAATTTTACATTATTTACATTAATTACTTTTAAATAAAACTGTATCTGCTACATATGTGTTCAACCTTAAATTGTCCCATGCATTCATCTGGAGATACACAAAGAACAGGCAATAAGTTTCATGCTAGAGGGGCACCTAGATATACCATACTACATAAGTCTGTAAACTTTTCCACCACTGTGTCACTGGTGGAAACACTAAAACAGACAAACCAAAACACCCTTAGAACTAGACACAGTACACTATCTAGACTCCAGGTATATAGGTGACGCTTATCTCATCCCTACCCAGCCCATGGCATATAGGAATATGATCACTAAAGCTGAGTTCTGAGTATAAAATAAATCTATGGACTCTGCGGTCTTTCTTTTTTTAACACAGAAAAATGTAAGTCTTTTACAAGCATTAGAGTCTCCAGGAAAACTGAAGAACACACACAAAGTATAATTTCATCAAATTAAAAATAAAACTCCAGTAAAACAAAAATAAAACAAGACTTCTGCCTTTCTTTTTATTATCTTCCTGCTATAAAAACTGATGATTTATTCATTTAACCATTATGTTATGAGTGTTTTCTACCTAACAGGCACCATACTGGCCACTGGGCAGCTACAAATCAGACTTGGTTCCTGTTCTGGTTGGGGAGGTAGACACAATTCTTTCATTTATTTATTTATTTATTTATTTTAGAGACAGTCTTGCTCTGTCACGCAGGCTAGAGCGCAGTGGCACAATCATAGCTCACTGTAGCCTCGAGCCCCTGGGCTCAAGCGATCCTCCTGCCTTAGCCTCCTGAGTAGCTGCGATTACAGGCACGTGCTACCATGCCTGGCTAACTTTTTTCACTTTTTGTAGAGATGGGGTCTCACTATGTTACCCAGGCTGGTCTCAGACTCCTGGCCTCAAGTGATCCTCCCGCTTCCACCTCAAAGCGCTGGGATTACAGGCATGAGCCACGGTGTCCAGCCTGACACAAACAATTAAAATATGATATGATAGGCACTAGTACACACCGTGAACTGTAGGAAAAGAGAGGAATAAGAAATTATTAGATATGTACAACATAATTTAGGAATGCTTCATAAAGGAGAAGACATTTGAGCTGCGTCTTGATGTCTGTGGAAGGTAAGGGGCAGAGAGGTACTTCAGGTTAAAGAAATATCACACACAAGAAACAGAGGAGTGATGAGAACAATATCTGAAATGTGCTTCTGCACAAAGGTGTCTGAGTAAAATAAGAGAACATGAATTTATTTTAAGAAACACACTTAAACTTTCTTTCGTCTTGTAAAAGAACTGGAGGAGTTGCAGTTCCTGGGATAGTACAGGAAGACTGATGTGCCAGTCATTTCCGCTTCCTAGGCATCAGTCTCTCTCGATGGAGCGAGCGAGGAGGCCTGTCTCCTTATACTTCGCAAGGACTATTTTTGAGTGTAACTTTGTCTGGAGTGGAGGATGGATTAGATTTTCATTTCTGAGGCACCTTGCCACCTCATGAAACTATAATTCTACTTATATGGGCCATAGAGAAAAATGAGCCAACCTGGCACAAAGTAGGTTACCTGCTTTTCAAAGTTCTAAGATTAAAAAAATGCAAATCCTAAAAACATTCTTACAACCTAGAGGTGTCTTTAAAATGTAGTAGGTAGAAAAGAAATAAGGAAAAGCAATTTTAAAAATGTTTTGATTTAAGGCGCAAGTACAAAGGTATAAAACAAAACATAAAACCTATCCATTCCTAAATTACTGCTTCAGTCCCTTTCTCTGTTTGCCTATGTGCTAGCCTCTCGTCTTGCAAAATGAAACACTTCTACTTCAGTCTTCTCTCACAGGGAGGTTAGCTCTGGTCTTAAGTAAAAGTGGAGTCCAATGTCAAAGATCACACTGCACTTAGAGGCCGTAGCTGTCTCACCAAAGTTGGAAGGAGCCACAGCCCTAGGATGAAGGGCAAAGCCAAAATGCCAGTAGCTGGCATTTTTTCTGGTTAAAATTACTTCCTTGCCTTTCTTTTAAATTCTGTTTAGTTAAGATCATTATTCAGAGCTATGTAGAATTTTCAGCTTCTGTTGTACAAATGAACGCTTAAGTACAATAAAATTTTCCCTCCTACTGAGTCAGCAGATTAGCTATTAAGTTGAATCATCTGAAATTGCTGATATTAGCAGATAGCTCAACCTAACTGAGTCAATTGAGCATTTCCCAAAGTCTGTCTATGAAAAACCATTTGAAATTATATTTATTTATGGGGTTAGTTCATCCCTGTACCATCAGTTTGAACACAACTAAATAATCCCTTTCTTTAAGGAAGCTTTAAATGTTATTATCAGTAACACAGAACTACTAATGGAATTTCAATGAAAATAGTTGATTTAAAAATAAATAATACAGCTAGAAGAAAATTTACAAATGTCTCAGGAAGAGTAATGTCTAAATTATCCAAGAGAAGACAGCTGTTTTCCCTCTTTTAAAATGTCTCTAGAAAAAGGGATTCCTTATTATTCATAGGGAGATTGCTCTAGTATTTAGTCACTGACATAGTCACAAGAACCTCTCACAACTCACCAACACAATTTTGTGATTACAACGTATTGTATTGGTACAAGAATTTTAAGTGCCTAATTTTCTCATGTGCAAGATTGAGTTTAGTTCCTTTAAATAAAAGAACAGAATAAATAACTGCTTCCCTACCTCATAGATTTTGTATGCTAAAAAACTAAATGCAATTCCAGGAAGTTTGCCTTCCATTTGGGTCTCTCAACATATAAAGAAAAAATATGAAAGACTCCCCAAAACATGCTTTTAAAGCAATGCAATCATTTGTAAACAGAGAGGTGGTGGCTATGCAAATTGTAGAATGAATGCACTGTGTGATCAGCAGAGCACAGTATAAATATGTGTGTGGGGCGGGGGGAGTATGGCACTGGCAGCAAGCCTGTCACCACTCCCCCATGCTCCAGTCCTGTGTTATTTTGGTTCTCCTGAAGGCCCTAGTAGAAATGAGTAAACCTCCAGGCCTGTCACCCAATAGACCTCTTCTGTCTCTACTTTTTCTGAAAACAGCTTAGATCTTTTCCCAACAGGTATTATTATGCTGCCCCCTAATGGCATCTTTTGATGTCAACTGGACTCTTTCACAGGTTCCTCACACATCCTTTAAAATGTAGACAACAGAGCTACTGTTAACTTCCTTCTTGTTTTATGCATAAGGAGAACCTGTCTGGGCCCTCAGGCTCATGGTTTCTAGGATTACCAGTGGCTAAATGGGTCTGTCTTTTAGCCTGGGTGTGAATTTTTATTTGTAGGACTTCCTGTTGGTTGAACTATCACAGTAGATAGCCAGCAAGGTTCCTATGGGACAAAAGGAACCTAAGGTGGCAGGTATAAGACAAATTTAACTGTTTAAAAGCCACATTTAATCTCAAAGATGTACTTGAACATAAATATTTGTCAAGTCAGGGAAACTAGGTGCTCTTTAAATAACTTAGTCATTCTTTTGTGGGGGTGGGTGAAGCAGGGATAGAAGGTCTTCTTGTCTTGGCAAATACTTATATTCAAGAACAAGTAGAAGACTGTAGGTCAGGTTGTTTTTTTTTTTGGAGTAAATATTTTTTTTAGGCCTCTCTAAACATTCCAGCTCTTCTCATTCTTTTTATCTTATGTTCACTCAAAATGGCTCTGATAGGCCCAAACATGTTTTTTTTTTTTGTTTTTTGTTTTGGTATAGCATCACTAAATGGCAGAGTTAAAAGTCATAGCAAAATACAAAAAAAGGGGGGGGGGAAGCATATTAAAAGGTAGAAGACGTGGTCTCAAATCAAGAGAAAATATTTTCATTTTAGTGATTTTTAATGTCCTTATTTGTAAAACAAGAATAATAAAGCCTGTTCTTTTAGAGTTAAGAAAATAGTCATAAATGCAACTATTTAGGATATTACGGAATTTATCATCTATTAATATTATATCTAGTTTTTTTTTTTAAGTCATGTTGTTATTTCCTTCCTTCAAACATTTCCAAAGGTCTACAGGAAAAATCAGATTGGTAAAATTTACAGGGGAATGTGAAGTGATTAGATCACATTACAAAATTATACTTTATCACATAAAGAGTAGCCACACCAAACCTGATAAAACTGCCAACTTCATTAGGTGAACAAACTTCTATGTAATGTCTCTGCATTCAGGCAAAGTAGGTTGTGACATTTTCAAACCTGCTTAGGAACGCTATTTCTAATACTTACTTGAGAACTTGTTGTCTAATATTGTTTCTTAGCTGGTTCTTATTGAGATGGGGACTCCAAGTGTGAGTTGCCAAGTGGTTTGCAACAAAGTTGTCAACACGCTGTCTCAGGTTCTGATACGCAGGCTAGAGAGAAAAAACAGACATAAATGTTAAAAATCTTTAATGTTATACAATATCAATATTGACAGTCTCAGGAGTGTATCTTTAACTGTGTTACCACTTCTTAGATTACAGTATTAATGTGGCAACAAAGTTTCATAGTTTATGATAATCTGCTTTAGGATAACTCATGCTCATTCAAATACTGCTTATTTTGTCCAAGACCAGGTGTTTGGAAATAGGAGGAATACAAAGAAGACACACCTCTTATTTATAGACAAAGGACTAGAAAATAAAACACAAATAAATGTTATCATTAGATGATTTAGAACAAAGAAAGAGAGAGAATCTGACATTGAGAATGTTGCATTTGAGTTGGAAAAATCAGTTTCAAAGTTTCAAAATATTTCTGGGAATGGGAATGGCCAGCTTTGCAGATATAGTCAAAAATATAAGAAAGAGCAAGTGGATGAGAAAACTTGAGTTCAGGTGCATTTGGAGAGCCCCAAAGTTGGTAGCCCAATTTGGTTGGAGAAGAAAATATAAAAAAGCAGACAAATGAAGCTGGAGACAGGTGCTGGAAGGCTTTAGGTACCTGTACAAGAAGTTTAGAATGATGGGGTAGAGAATGGGAACCTGGCCAGGCATTGTGGCTCACGCCTATAATCCCAGCACTTTGGGAGGCCAAGGCAGGAGGATCGCTTGAGGCCAAGAGTTTGAGCATGGGAACCCACTGCACATATGAGCACAGTGATATGACAACTGAACTTTCTGATGATTAATCATCCTACAGTGAAAGAGTACACAGACACAAAATACACTTGGGAAAGTATGCAATAACTGAAGTGATGAAGGTCTGTACTGGGGTGGCAGAAATGGGTTGAAAGACATTGACCCAAGAGAAATTATTGATGGACAACCACTTGAACTAAGTATTAAATCTAATGTAAGGCAGTGGTTCTCAGCCAAGAGCGACCCCGCCCCCCAGGGGACATCTGGCAACATCTGAAGACATTTTCGGTTGTTACAACTGAGAGAGGTGACACTGGCATCTAGTGGGTAGAGGGTACAGATGCTGCTGAACATCCCACAAGGCACAGGACAACCCCTGACAGTAAAGAACTATCCAGCCCCAGATGTCAACAATTCTGAGGCTCAGAGCCCTTGATAAGAGGGGAACAGGGAAAGGGGATACGTATTATGTCATCTCTACTTAAAAGGATATTGCCTGGAAGGAATGTACTGTGTGTCCATTTAGTCAGGACTGCACTCTATTCCTAGAGGCTGTCCCCCATCCCTCGTGATTTTTCTACCCCTTTTATACAGTTTTTAATGCAGATGAACTTAAGTGTCCCTGAAACATTTTACGCGAAACCGTACAGCCTCACCTTCTGCCATTTGTCCCCCTTTACCTTCCAAGTTTATACTCTGGTAATAAACTCTTGTGCCTTTAATAGTCTGCACCTACCTTTCCCTCTACTTGTCCATCTGGCAAACTTCTCACCCTCAGAGCTCACCCTAATCTGTGAAGTCATCCTGACACCCAAGGCAGGCTTATGAGGCCCTTCATCCATGTTCCTACTACCTTCTATACATATCACCATTCAAGCAACTCTCACTGCACTGTATTTTGGGAAGGGGGGATATTTATCTCCCCACAGAATTGTAAGCCTGCACCTCCCTTAACCTTTGTTTTTACATAGCCTATCACACTGCTTGGCATTGTCAGATAAGCAATTAAAGAACAGTTGTCAGATGACTGGGTAACTGTCTCCAACACAGAATGATAAAAGCTTTATCCCTATGTGATACTCTTTCATCACTTCCAATTTTCAGACTTTTGCTGATACCTATTTTCTATCCTACAAAGAAGTCTCATGAACATTTCTCATGTTCCTGTCCATTTATCTAAAATCAATGTGAGCTAAAACTAATTCTTCCTCCCCAATAATTCTAAAGCATAATTCTTCTTTCTAGTATTCCCAAATCTAACAAACATTTATTAGGCTCAAACATCAAAATGCATTTAGGATTCTAGTCTAGTCATCCCACAAGAAGTTCAAATTTGAACTACACAACAGGTAATTTTCCTTGTTCCAAGTACTTTCAGTGAAAAGTCAAGTGACTAGAGAAACACTGAGAATTCACTGTGAAATATGCTTTTAGGAATATATATATCACATGTATTTTCTTCCTTTTCCAGTGCTGAGGTCAAGTGCCTTGGAGTCATCCTTGACCCCTCCCTTTCTTTTCTACCCCACATCCAAATCATTAGCAAATTCTGTCTGCACTAGCATCAAAATACACCCGAATCTGACCACTTCTCACTACCTTTATCGCTCTTACTCTGGTTCAAGGCATTCTCATCTGCTGCCCAGATTATAGCAACTCACCTCCCTGTTTCTACCCTTGCCTACCCAGTCTATTTTCCAACAGAGCAGTTAGAGTAAATCTTCTGAAATCAGGTCACCCATATAATCTATTGTCCAAATCAGATCATGACTGAGCATGAAAAGGGGACACTATTAATAATTACACATGGTCAACCCATCTAAACTGGAAATCAGATCGTGTCCTTTTTTTGCTCAAAACCTGCCAATGGTTTCTGCACTTGAGTAAAAGCCAAACTCTTCCAATGGCTCCCAAGGCCTCCCACATCTGGGAAGGCAGAGAGGGGTGCTCCCACCACACACCTCCTATCACGTTCCCTTCAGCAGGTTCTGCCTCAGGTCTTCTGCACTTGCTAAGCTCTCTTCTTGGACTGTTCGGGTCCCAAACAGCTGCAGCTGGTTGCACAGCTCCTTCAGTTCCTTCACAGATCACTCAAGTATCATCTTTTTGAAACCTTCCCTGAACAACTTATTCAAAACAAAACAGTAAGCCTTTCCACCCCTCATCTTGCTTAATTTTTTCCATAAAACCCATCAAACGTTATTTGTTGTCTTTCTCTGCTAGGACATAAGCTCCATAACAGTGAGATTTGGGTTCACTGTTGTATCCCTGGCATCTAAAAAACTGCCTGGTACCTAAGAGTTGCTCAGTGAATGTCTGTTGAGTGATTACATTGACCAGGAACCATGTATGACTGAAAAAGTGTCTCCAAATCTCCTTCTGTTACTTGGGAAGAGAGGTACCATACTTGTTTGGTTGGTGAGCTCCCTGCCTGGGACAGAATGATCGGCCTCTTCATCTTCCCTCCTCACACTCCCCAGTGGCTAATCAGTGCAAAGGAGTCAGAATGGCTTTGTGACTACAAGGCTTGCTCCAGAGATCTAGGAACTGGTAGTCTACAATGGAGGAGGCTTGGCAGTAGGTGGATCTTGGGGCTGCCCAAGTTTCCACTTCTTTGGATGGGAAAGGCTGATTTGGTCTGCTATAGTCAGATCTCTCTCTTAGTTAAGGACCGTCAATGACTCCAAGACAGTTTGGGGGGTTCTATGGTCTTCTGGAGTAGCAGCAGACTTTGGTACTTCTCATCCTGGTTTAAACACACTAAACTGGATGACAGTTTTGCTCTTGGAGAGTATTTGGCAGGTATCAAATGTCTTGATTCTTAAATATGTATGTGACTGACATAATCCAGTTACTGCTACTACCCTATATACTACAGGTAAGACTTTTTAACAGGAAGCAGGTCAGTTTTTGAGGTTCATTTATCAAAAGCACCCATACCACAAGTGGCAGGTGAAACTCAAGGATTTCATTCAAGTGATGTTCCTTTGCATGAACAGGGAATCTTATTTCTACTTGGCCCACTCATCGTATTGATATGAATGTTAAGCTCCTATGAAGAAAATTTTGGCTTTTTTTTTTTTTTGGACGTTTAGTAAGCTTACTCTTTTTTTTCCCCCAAATAAGAAAATGGAGTGTAAAATGCTATGCAATAAGAACAAACATTTTAAATTAAATTAAAATCTACATAATTGCTAGTTAGGGGAGAGGCCAGAACATAACCTGTAACACAACCAGGAGAAGGTACAGAGGTGGTGGTGGGGGGGGAGAAGAGATAGATACCATGGGTATCTTGAGTGAGCATCTGAGTGAGGGAGTAACTTCAACCATACCCAGGTGTTCCCCTCTGTCTAGGAAGAGGGTGTCATTTCAGTTCTACTCTTCTCTAGCCTCAAACGTTAAAACAGGGAATCTTATTCTGTGGTCCCTGAACTCCCTGAAACTATATATAGTATTAGGTAGAACCACAAGAAATTGCCTATAGTCAACTATTTTGAACTAATAAAAACAGCATCTTAACATGTATATATGCATTTTTCTTGGGAGAAGGTCCTAGCCTTCATTAGATTGTCAAAGCAACTGTGCTTCCCTCATTCCCCCAAGAAAGGTTTCAATAGTCCACTTTGAGAGGGTCTAGCAGGAATATTACAGACACACAACAATAACATTTAGTGGGGATGAGATGAAGAAAAAGTTGAGCCTTAGATATTGCAGCCCCCCAATCACTGTATTAAAATTTTCAATTTGCATACACAATGAAAACACACAAAGTCATGGATTTCTGAGAATGGCAAAGTGAAATCTCTACTTATTGGATACAAATAACCAGCTTCATTTGGGTAACATTTATCTGGCCATGTCTAATCTTTTCCCATTAAATAACAATAACGAAAAGGGTAATAAGGCATTATTTTTAAAAAGGTGGCTGTGCATATTCCCTAAAACAAAGTAAGAAAACTATATTCTTTCTAAATAGATGAACATCGCCAAGTAAATTGAATTCTCTGTGGTGCAAAAAATCCAGTACCTGAAAAAGCAAATTCTACATCGTGGGCCCACTATCAGAGACCTTACAAGGTAAGATGTTCCCAGATTTTCAGGAGGGTATTCCCAGAGGAGATAGGGGAACTACGCAATTCACCTCAAAGCCTGGGAAGAATCTGTGGATGTTGCAAATACCCTTTTCTTAAATAAACAAGGTTCCTGAGAACAGCCAAACATAGAAAACAGATCCTCACTCCATCAAAACTCCAATCCAACAGATCTACCCAGATCTAAGCCAAAAACAAACAAAAACAAACAAGACAAAACAAAAAACCAATTAATTGTCTAACATGCCTCCTGCTTCACCTGCTTCCAGAATTCCAGACTCAACTGGTTTTCCATCCATCTCACTGCTCCTTCCCGGTGTCCTTTTCTCATTCTTTGTCAATTTGCCTAAGTTTACCTGTTCCCGCTAATGCCCCTTTCACTCTGACATTTGGTACAAAATCCCTTCCCCTTTCTGGCCCCTAACTCTTTTTGGACGGAGAATCTCGCTGCTGACCTTACTGTTCTCCCCAGTACTCTCCTGAACTAGCTCTACTTTCCTGCCCTTCCCCCACTTCAGTATGTGCGGTCGCCTCTCCTCCATCCTTTCCCGCTGAATGGCTCCGTTTTTTCTACCCACGCCCCTCTCTCCCTTCTCACCTTTGAAAAGTGACTTGGCCTAAGCTTCCTAAGTTAGGCAGTCACTGCTGGAAACCAAACTCAAGTGCGGATCTCCCAACTCGTCTTTCCACTGCCCAGGTTTGCCTCCTTATCTTTGCACCCCCTCCCCCAATGTCCAGCAAACCACATTGCAAATGGTTTGATTCAATTGTCATTTAATGATTTCTCCAAAGGACAAAGACATTGCCCTTATCGCCCAGGAACCTTCAAGAAAGCAAGCAAAAATAACTTGGATACAAAGTAAACCGGGGGAAAACCCATCAGAGATGAGAATGAATACAAAACTGAGCACTGTTAGCATTATTGTTTCCAAACCGGTCCCCCTAAGAACAATGACTTAGTCTTATTCCCCAGACCGGTGTACCCCAGCGCCTAAGCCGCGCCTGGCACGTAGTAGGTACTTAAGCCCTCATCGGTTAAACAAACGAAAGGACAGGCTAATGAATGAACTCACCGTGCCTCGCACAGTGCATGGCACACAGCTGCAGCTCAAAGAGGAAGCGGCTGCAAAAGGAACTCGGTGAGAGGAGCGCCCTTGAGGTCCTCCCCTTCCCCCGCAGACCCCCAGACCGCGCGCCCCGAACCTTGGTGTCCACGTCGGCCAGGCAGTCCCTGCGGAACTGGTCGAAGAGCCCCTGGCTCTTGAGGTGGTTCACGATCATGGCCACGAGCTGCGGGTCCCCGGCGCCGGCCCCCGCGCCGCCCGCCCCGCCCGCGCCAGGGCCAGCCCCGGGGCCCGGCGGCGGCGGTGGCGGCTGCGGCTGAGGTGGGGGAGGCGGCGGCGCAGGAGGAGGCGGCTGCGGCTGCGGGTTGGTGGCCATGGTGGCCTGGGCCGTGGAGAGCGCGGGCCCGCGCGGGCGGGCGCTCCTGGGAGGCGGCGGCTGCACTGGTCCCGCCGCCTGAGGGAAGCCAACGGGATGTTGTTACGGAACCAGCGGATCCAGAGCTACCCCGGAAGTGAAAGGGAACCCGGGGAAGGGAGGAAAAGGTGGTGACAATAGCAACGAAAGTCAGGCGACGGGGGCCGCGAGGGGCCAGTTCCAGCCGCCGCCTGGCGCGGGCGCGTTCGTGAGGCCGGGCAGCGCCGGAAGCGGAGGAGACAAGGAGGCCGAGCGGGCCGCGCACTAGGCCGTGGACTAGGCGGTTTGGGCCACAGGCCCGGGTCTGGAGTCCAGGGGGTCGGGGGTTCGACCCGCGCGGCACCCGGGGCCCAAGGGCCGACTGGGAGCCTGTTCTGAGCGGGCCCGAGCGGGCACGAGCGAGGGCGTTTTAGGCCTGCCGCTCGTGTTCCTGTTTCACGGAGCAGTCGGGATCCGTAGACATTTGTAATGTGAACCGTACGTGGAACTGCTTATTGTAAACCCTCTCCTCTTCGTTTTCAGCCTTTGATCCTGTCCAGGTTGCTTCCCAGCAGGTGTCTCCAGGGCCCTCCCGTCTCATTCTCCCTTGGGTGTCCCTTGTAACTTTCAGCGTGCCTGCGGACTGGACCCCGATCCCTCCAGCCCCTGTTTCCTGTCTGTGAGAACAAACTGCCTTTTAGTTCTATGGTCTTTGCTATTGAGTGCTATGATAATAGCAGGTGAAGCTTGTATAGCATCATGCATTATGTCTCAGGCATGGCGATTTTACATGTATTACATTTTCACATTTATTACATGTGTTACAGTTACATGTATTTACATTCAATCTTTGGAAAAACACTACAGCTGGGTCCGACTACTGGCCCCCAATTTGCAAATGAGGGAACTAAGGCCCAGAGAGATTAAGCAAGTTGTGCAAGGTTACACAGCAAGCAAATCGCCTGACTTTGGACAGCCTTAAGGTTATTATTAGCACACAAAGCAACATAAATATTACAGATTTTCATAATTATTAGATAGTATGCAGTTTAATTGGAAAATGCATCTAGGTGAAATGGATATTGTTGCTTTTTAAAATTCATACATTTGTGGGTGAATGTCATTACTAGAAGGAGAAGGGTTAAGCATCAATTCTATTCCTTTTTCTAATTTTTATTACTGTATGCCCTGAGAAACCTTGTTCATATAAAGTACTGTGCCTGAGAATGGAGGAGTTTTGATGTAGCGAATGTCATTTAATTCTTGACCTCAAAAAATTAGATTTGATGATCTATGACTGACTTCAATTACGTCCTCCTCCTTCAATTTTAGTGAAAACAAAGAACTGAAAACCACCTGGTTTGCCGAAGGGATTCGTTTGCGTAGTCCTTAAGTCCTTATTCTTTTGCTTTTTCAGTTTCTGCAAAATATACCAGATAGGCTTTATATCAAGATACCAAGTGACTATGAATTAGATCGTTTTGTGGGTTTTTTTTTCCCAATGTGATGCAGTTTAAACCGGATATACAAAAGCTTGGGGAATATCTAAACATTGTTCATCTTCATAAATAGTTTTGGATAAAATGGTTTTTTTAATCCAGTGTTATCAGGTGGTTGAATTATGTTTTTGTCAAAACTTTGGAACTACCAGTGTAGCTCATTCAAGTTGAAAATGTTTGTCAAATATGCAAAATGTTCCTCATACAACCTAATTAACAGAACTACTTTCATTGTCAAACTAGCCAAATCAGATTTACTGCCTTCAGAAACAGTTTGACTTCATTGTTTCAATTCAAATAAAGTGTCCTGCGTTTTGAGGAGTATAATGAAGACTGCATAAAGAAAGTCATGTTTGCTTCTTTCTAAGGGGAAGGAAAAAAAAAGAAAAAGTCATGGAATGAATCTTAAAAGATTTATTGCTAAAAACAGAATTAAAACGGTGTAAAATAAAATTGTTTTATCCATTTTCAAAATTAGTTAAGAAAAGTGGATTAGAATGTGACATTTACCATTAATTATTAACAATGCAATACGACATGTTGCTGAATTTATAAGTTATTAAGTGCATAGTATGGTAAAAGGCATGGTATTTCTTTGGCATATATGGATGTGTTTATCAAATTTATTCAGCTTTTTGGAAATAACTAAGAATCCATAGAATTTCTGAAAAACTCCATAAATTTAATTAGACATAATGATCACACTGTAAAAAAAAAAAATTAATGAGACAAGGTATTTCCTGCTAAAAAGAAATGGGTCAGTGACTAATAAATAATTTTGTGAATATCATAGAGAAAATCCTAAATTGTTTTTTAATGTAATAAGGGGAGATTGACTATAATTTAAATAGATAATTCACAATTAATTTTCTAAAATGTGTGCTAATTGCCTTATTGAATCTGCTCTAAAAGAAATAACATAATCTTTGTATATGTGAGTTCAAGTTACACTAAGTAGACACATTATATTAGATACAGTGTAACTTGAACAATTTTGTAGCCTCAAAAAACATTCTAGATACATTGAAAAGAATCTGGGTCACTGATCTTTACTGCTTTGGCTGTGCAAGGGTGATTTTCTTTCCATTTGAAGACAGGTCCTAGGGATGAGTATTGCAAATACATGAACAACAAAAAGCATACATTTAAATCTTTTTAAAAAGCTGTTTTAAGCAGTCAACATTTCTTACCAATGACTTCTTTGCTTTGTTTTCTCCTCCTGATTGTTTCTCTAGAAAGAGTATCTACAATAGTTGTTGACAATAGTTAGGGCATGGAAGAGGTGAGGTCTTCAAGAAAAAATTACCATCACTCTCCTGCCCCACTGTGTGTATATCTGAATTCAGAACATCCCCACAAAGGTCAAATACTTTCTCCTTCGACATGATTGACTCTCATTTTGTTCCCCATGTCTGATGTTAAGGTGACAGTTAAACAAACTTTACAACCACTTCGGGAATGAGAGGAGCAATGGTGGGTTATTACGGCAGCCATTACTGGTAGCCATTTGTATCCTTGGGCACTAAATTCCTGTAAGTGGCTGCCCCTGGGATTTCCTCTCTTTTCTACAGTGTGGCCTGCCCCCTACTCTACCCAATCCTCCAAACTCTGTTTCTGGGGGCTTATCCAGTGAAAGTAAAGCATTGGTTATCTAACCCCAGGGAGCTCATCTGATTATTAGGCAGAGTTGTTTGTTTCCTTTCCCTTGTACCCACTTGGCATCCCCACTCCTTGGCGGGGCTAGACAGTCCATTTCTGACCAATCCTTTTTCATAATCAAAGTGCTAATGAATATTTCCTGAATGACTCTCCATCAGCCCAAAGCTTAGTAGAAACTTTGAAGGTTCATTTTTTCAATGATAACAGAACATATTCTTAGGCAAGGCTCAAAGCACCCTATTAATAGTTTCTGTAAGAGGTGGAGGAGAGAAGATGTATTATTTGCCTTTTGAATGCAAACTCCAAGGTCACAGCTATTTCATTTTCATTGCAGTACAGTAGTTCCCCCTTATCTCTGGGGGTAAATTCCGAGACCCCTCGTAGATGCCTCAGTTTTTTCGATCTGATAACCAAGATAGCTACTAAGTGACTAATAGGTGGTAGTATATACAGTATGGATAAGCTGGGCAAAGGGATGGTTCATGTCCTGGGAGGAACAGAACAGGACAGCAGACGATTTCATCATGCTACTCAGAATGGTGCAGAGTTTAAAACTTATGAATTACTTGTTTCTGAAGCTTTCCATTTAATATTTTCAAATCATGGTTGACCAAGGGTAACTGAGGCTGCAGAAAGTGAAGCAGTGGCTAAGACTGTATATAACAGCCGAGGAAGGTGGAAATGCAGAACATTATACAATGTTAATGTGAGAAGGGGGATTGTTTTTGTTTGTTTGTTTGTTTTCCCTGAAAGAAATTGAAAGAACTGTTGCTTGCTCTGGGATCAGGACATGGAGGTGGGATTGGTACAGAGGGGTGGTAAGGTAGAGAGGGAGAAGGGTGATTCTAGGGCATTAGGAAGAGACTGGAAACCTCCTCACTCCCTGCCAGTCTGGGAGTGCCTGAGAGTCGGGGTGCTTCAGAAATGGTGGTTGTGTGAGGAGGTATGGCTTGAGCAGCTGCAGAATTCAAGAGGATGGTTACGTCCTAGTTGGTGGGAAAAAGGAAGATGGGTCTTGGAAAGCAAGGTAGCAGCGGTATCTACAGAGACTAGGGTTGGGTTGCATAAGCCCCTGGGATATTGGGGCAGGAACTTCAGAAGAGGAGAGAAATCATCAAGGGGAGGAGGGAGGCTTTTTGGTGAAGTCGAACATATCAGTCACCTTAGTTATTAATGCTTTATGTATATGTGATAGGAGAGTCCTGTGTGGCTAGAATCAGGGAAATTAACAGTGCTTCTGTTAATGGAAAAAAACCTAAACTCTGTAAAATTATTTAAAGAGGTTTATTCTGAGCCAGATGTGTATGACTGGTGGCCCAGAGCACAGGGCCTCAAGAGATCCTGAGAAAATTTGCTCACCATAGCAGGGTTACAGTAGGAAACAGGAATTACACGTAAGGTCCTAAGTCAAGATCCTAAGTCAATACGTGGAGGGCGTACATTGGTTTGGCCCCCAAAGTCGGGACATCTCAAAGGGAAGGGGGGAGGACTTACAGGTTATAGGTGGGCTTAAAGATTTTTTGATTCGTAATTGGTTAAAGAAATGAAGCTTTGTCTAAAGGCTTGGAATGTTTTAAGTTCAGATAAGGTTGTCCCTTAATTAGAGACAGAGAACTCAAGTGATCTGTTAAGTAAATTGATAGCCAGTAGGTATGGTTTAAGCTTTGCCTTGCATAGCCTTAGGCCTGTGAATGATTTAGTATCTTATTCTTACAAAGAATATCTCTAAAAGGGAGGGGGCATGAGGAGGCATGTCTGACCTCCCTTCTCGTGGCTGACAACTCAGCTTTAAGGTTTTTGTGTGGTCCCCTTAGCCAATAGGGGGTCCATTCAGTCAGCTGGGGGGCTTAAGATTTTATTTTAGTTCACCATTCTCAAATTTTAGCATGCATCAGAATCTCCTTGAGGGCCTGTTAAAACACAGAGTGCTGGGCCCCATCCCAAATCTCTGGGTCTCAGAGCCTGAGACTTTCCATTTTTAACAAATGCATTTAACAAATGCTGATAGATCACCATTTGAGAAACATTGGACTAGACAAAACAAGAATGTTTACCATCTGGCCCTTTATAGAAAGAGTTTGCCAACTCTTGGACTCAAAGGAGGCAGGAAGGGTGTGGCTGTGACAGCAGTGACTTTAGAGTTGGGAAACCTGTAATCGGGAACTTCTGCCTTTCCCTAGATAACAATTTGCTTCTCTGAACAGTGGAGATAATGCTTAATTTATATGGCTTTTGGGAGGACTAAGCCAGGTCCTATAAATAATAATGTTTTCTAATATACCACCTAGATGAAATGAATTACTAAACATGGGTGGAATTTGGGAAATAGAAGGGAAGCTTTTCATGTTGAGGAAAGAGTAGGATTAAAGAAAAAAGGACAGAGTTTGCATTTGTTGTACTCTCTAGTGATGCCATGAATTGGAATGTAATCAAGGTCTCTAGTATGTGTTGGTACACATGTTGTATTCACTAAGTGTTCATTTAGTATATTTCATTTCTGTTAGAAATATTCTGTGATGTAGCCCATTAATTAATATGAAACTGCCCATTAACATGCATGCAGAATTGCTACTTTGTAAAAAAAAAAAAAAAATGCTTCTGGCCTTGGAGGAGGTAGTGGGTATGCTGAGATAGAATTCTAAAATACGAATTTTCTCATCAATGTTTGAGGAACCCTGATGGCCATTTATGGTCTGCTTAAGTTATTGTCTTTTTGTAATATTTTTATTCCATGCTTTCTAGTTCGAACTTTTTTTTTATAAGAGGATATGTTACTGAAAGCTCGGCACTTGTCCATGAGGTCGCATCAGAAGACCAAGGACAAGTGGTTGAGGAGAAGGAAAGAGATATTCACTACTTTGCCAGCAAAAGGGGAAAAATGGTAGACTATTGTCTCAAAAATCCAAATTCCTCCCCATAAGCAGAAATACAGAGCTTTTAAAGGGAAGGCCCTCAGTTCTAGGCTATTCTGCACCTCCAGAAGGGGAGGTGGCTGGCATGGCATCTGTGAAAGGGAGGGATCCAAAGTGTCTAGAATCTGCAGTGTCTCTACAGAGAACAGGCATTTGCTATTGGGTGCCAGCCATTAAAATGGTCTCATTCATTCCTCTTTTGATTCCATGATTGTTAAGTAACTTTTTCATCACATTTGGGTTTATATTTGGATTTGCCTGTAGGATGAAAAAGTGCTGATCGTAAATATAGGAAGCTATCTACTTGGTGGTTATATCTGTCTCCATGAATGATTTTTATACATAAAACTCTAAGAGCTTGGTGAATTGTGAAACCACCTAGGATTCAGAACCATTCTTTGTGTATTGATATTCACCTCTGACCTTGTAAGACTGAAGGCTGAGCCCCACACTGTGGTCAAGAAATTGAAGTATTGAGTAACCAGCTAGCCTATCTCAGGTAACATCTAATTATGTTGGCTATATTTTAATTTAAGTTACAGTGATTACATTGGTAATATAAATTTTTGTAGAAAACTAGAAAAAGACAGAAGTTTTTTGACAACAGTGAGTAGTTTGGAGATGAGCACCTGATTCAAGCTGGACCAATTAGACCCCTTCCTTGGGATTTTTGAAGGTAACTGGTATCCCTCTCTGGTGGCCACACTGCAAGAAGAAGTCTGGAGTAGTTAAAAACCAGATCCTCTGCCATGTGGATAGAGCCAGTCTGCAGAAGAAAAAAAAAATGTGCTAACACACAGAGGGAAGCACAGATGAGAGGTGGACAGCAAATGCCCTACCTGCACTCCACATATTCCTGAGGCCCTGTTATACTCATCCCTGCCCCGCATTTGCTTATGTGAAACAAATTCCAAAACTAATAAAAGTACTATTGTTTAATTTGGAGTGTGCATTTTTGTAGTAACAGAAGAAACTCAAATGGGAAGGGATTGTGAGAAATTGTGCAGCATGCTCAGGAGCCTAATGAATATCAACATTCATCACAGCTACCCCTTTGTAAACAAATTGAACATTGGCTTGGCACTTCCTACTAATTGATGCTGGCATGCATCATAGCGTCAATACAAATGTGATATTCTTCAAGCCAGATGGGTTTCTTTTTTCATATTGGTCCCTCAGTTACTCCAGAGACACCATGGAATAGAGATGGGCAACTCTTTAAAAACAAGAACTTTCTTGCTAGGGAGATCTGATTCTAGAATGACTTCCATGGAGTTGAACCATATGCCTCCAGAAGTAGCAGAGTTAGTTGGAAAAAGAGGACATATGCCTACTTCTTGAAAGAAAACTGAATAAAAATACTCATCAGTAAAGTAATTATTTTAGACAATGAACACTAAATTGACAATTGTACTTTTCTGGATTTAAGTAAGGAGATTGTGTTTAAATGTTCTTCACCACTCTGTGACAAGAGTAAAAGACTATGATTAAAAGATTGAGATAACCATTAAAAAGGCTGACATGAACAGATTTTTTTTGAAAGAAGATATACAAGTGGCTGGGCGGGTTCCGTGGCTCATGCCTGTAATTCTAGCACTCTGGGAGGCCAAGGCAGGAGGATTGCTTGAGGTCAGGAGTTCAAGACCAACCTGAGCAAGAGCGAGACCATGTCTCTACCAAAAATAGGAAAAATTAGCCAGGCATGGTGGCACGTGCCTATAGTCCCAGCTACTTGGGAGGCTGAGGCAGGAGGATCACTTGAGCCCAGGAGTTTGAGGTTGCAGTGAGCTATAATCACGCCACTGCACTCTAGCGAGACTCTGTCTCAAAAAAATAAAAAACAAATAGCCAAAAAACATACGAAAAAGAGCTCAATATCACTAATCATGAGGGAAATGCAAATTAAAACCACAATGAGATGCCACCTTACCCTTGTCAGAATGGCCATTATTAATAAGTCAAAAATAATAGATTTTGATTTGGAAGCAATGAAAAGGGATGCTTATACACTGTTGGTAGGAATGTAAGTTAGTACAACCTCTATGGAAAACAGTATGGAGGTTTCTCAAAGAACTGAAAGTAGACCTACCATTCGATCCAGCAATCCCACTGCTAGATATCGACCCAAAGTAAAAGAAGTCATTGTGTCAAAAAGACACCTGCACCCAAATGTTTATCACAGCACAATTCACAATCACAAATATATGGAATCAACGTAAGTGCCCATCAACTGATGAATGGATAAAGAAAATGTATACACACACACACCATGGAGTACTACACAGCTTTAAAAAGGAATCAGTAATGTCTTTTGCAACAAATTGGATGGAACTGGAGACCATTATTCTAAGTGAAGTATCTCAGGATTAGAAAAACAAACAGCACATGTTCTCACTTATAAGTGGGACCTAAATGATGGGTATACATGGCCATAAAGTGGTGTAATGGACATTGGAAACTAAGAAGGAGTGAGGGTGGGAGCAGGGTGAGGTATAAAAAATTACCTATAGGATACTACATACACTATTCTGGTGACAGGTACATTAAAAGCCCTGACTTCAGTATTATACAATTCATCCATGTAACAAAAAACACTTGTACCCCTCAATCTATTGAAATAAGAAGACAAAAAAGTTAAAAAAGAAAAAAAGTAAAAGGCTAACAGCCGATATTATTCTTGATTGAGCATAATTTGAATTTCTACTATTTTGAGTTATTAGGAATGTGTACTTTGGTGTGATAAGTATGTTGAACAAATTACGATGGTGGTTAAAAAGTTTTGCATTAAAAACATGTCAACAAGGAAGGAAGAGAGAAGAAAATGCACTTTTGTTTATATTAATATATTCTTTCTTTCTTCTTTCTTTTCTTTCTTTCCTCTCTTTTCTTTTTTTTTGAGACAGGATCTCACCCTGTCACCCAGGCTACAGTGCAGTGGCATCATCATTGCTCACTGCAACCTCCAATTCCTGGGCTCAAGCAATTCTGCCTCAGCCTCCTGAGTAGCTGGGACTACAGGTGTGTGCTGCTATGCCCAGCTAATTTTTCTATTTTTTGTAGAGATGGGGTCTCGCTCTTGCCCAGGCTGGTCTTAAACTCCTGGCCTGAAACAATCCTCCCGTCTTGACCTTCCAAAGTGCTAGCATTATGGGCGTGAGCCACCACTCCTCGCCTCATATTTTCTGTTAATAGGCAAGTGTACAGGCATTCTGTACCAACTTGTTGGCCCCATGTAGATTTCCCTAGGATAGAAAGTGTTAGGTTGTAGCTGAGAGGAAGACACTCAAGCCTGAGACATAGCAAAACACCATTTATTTTGGGCACCTGGGTGCAGGTGGATGGAGGCCAAAAAGAGTGTCCACACTGCATCCACACTGAGGAGGGGAGAGTGGTGGGTTTTATAGAGGATTTGGATGAAAGTTTGGGGAGGCGGAGTTCTCTCTGGAACAGCCACTTGTCTTTACAACCTTTGGACTCTCCGGACCCCTGTGGCTATTGTTTCACCCTCCATGTGGTCCTTATATGAGTTCTTCATCTACCCCATTCCCTTCCATACATTTTTTGAGTTACCACCCTGAGCAAGCCCAACAGAAATCCCAATGGTCATGGACCCCAGTCTCAGGGAGCCAATATGCTAATTGTAAGGATAAAACATGCTTGTTACACACACAATACATAAATGAAATAAAATAGGAGTAGTTGGCTAGGTAGAAATGAGGGTGAAGTGGTAGAAAATGATGTGTACATACATATGTGGAAGGGTGGCTGACATGGACTAAGTTAAGCAGTGATGTGCTCTGCAAGAAGGTGGCCTTGAATCTGTTTTTTTGTAATTTTTTATTTTTGAGACAGAGTCTCACTCTGTTGCCCCAGGGAAGAGCACAGTGGCGTAATCACAGCTCACTGCAACCTCAAACTCCCAGGCTCGAGCGATCCTCCTGCCTCAGCCTCCCGAGTAGCTGGGACTCCAGGTGTGTGCCACGACACCCAGCTAATTTTTTCTATTTTTGGTAGAGATGGGGTCTTGCTGTTGCTCATAGTGGTCTCGAACTCCTGACCTCAAGCAATCCTCCCACCTCGGCCTCCCAGAGTGCTGGGATCACAGGCGTGAGCCACAGCGCCCGGCCTTGAATCTGCTTTTGAAAGAGGTGATGGACACTGGGTGGGCAGAGGGGATGGAAGGCATAAACAAGTTGTAAGCAGCTTAATTTTCAAGATCAGCCATAGAAAGATATAGTCATACATTCATAGATATATTCATTCCATAAGTGGGCTGTTTTTAATTTTGATTTGCAGAACATGTTAGCCCTTTGGTTGATGAATGGCAGAAGAATTAAGTTAAATGAATTCTAAAGCAAAGTCAGAATTATTTTCATTTCTCAAACAAAATGTGAAATATATAAAGCAGGAAGGGTGAATGAAGCTGCTTTTTATAGGCATGAAGATGAAGAGGAGTCTGGGGGCTTTGGAACCACAGCTGGGTTTGCATTACAGCTTTGTTTTTTCTGGGTTTATAACCACAAGCAAATTGTCAACCTCTATGTGCCTGTTTTCTGTCAATGGAAAAGAACCCAAACTCTGTAAAGTAGTTTAAAGAGGTTCATTCTGAGCCTGATACGTGTTATCATGGCCTGGAGCCACACCCAAGAAGCCTTGAGCAAGTGGCTTCACCATGGTTGGGTTGCAGTTTGGTTTTACACATTTAAGGGAGACAGGAATTACATCAAAAAGCACTGGAAGGGGCTTTCTTCTATCTGGGTAAACCAGACTGACAGGTCAAAAGGACAATTGACTTCCCTTCCCCTCCCTGTTATCTCAGTGTATTGCAGGGAAAAAAAATGATCAGGAACACAACCAGACCTGGACCAAATCATTTAGAATATAACACCAGTCTCTCAGGTTAATTTAATTTGCTAAGAGAATCATTTACAAGTCAATCTGTTTCCATGCATCCTCCCTAGCAACCATTTGTTGCCCCTAAACAGAATTACCTATACTCCTCATCTTCCCTTTTCCCCTTTAAAAAGCAGGTATAAAAATATCTGGATCCCATTGGGATATTGAGTAATCACTCTGGGATTCTCCCCATGTGCATGGTAAATAAACCTTTCTCTAATTACTCTGCCTTAATTGTGAGTTGATATTTCAGTGAACTTTCAGGGGAAAGGGGAAGTTTCCCCTCACCCCTGCACATGTAAATTTATAATAAGTCAATACATTGAAGGCATACATTGGTTTGGCCCAAAAAGGCAGGACATTTTGAAGCAGGGCATTACACGTTATAGGTGGGTTTAAAGATTCTTTGATTTGCGATTGGTTAAAGAAATGAAGCTTTGTCTAAAGGCTTGCAATGTTTTAAGATAAGGAAGTCAGTTAATCAGAGATGAGCCACTAGACATGTACCAGACATATACCTAGACTCAAGTGATCTGTTAAGAAATTGATGACCTGCAGGTGTGGTTTAAGCTTGTCTTATATTGCCTTAGGCTTGTTAATGAGTTACAAAGGATATCTCCAAGGAGGGAAGGGGGCATGATGAGGCATGTCTGACCTTCCTTCTCATGGCCAGCAACTCAGCTTAGGATATGTCTGTGGTCCCCTTAGCCAAGAGGGGGTCCATTCAGTCAGCTGGGGGGCTTAATATTTTATTTTAGTGCACATTTATTTGGGAAATTGCAAGAGTAATAGATCTACCACAGGGTTTTAGGGAAGATTGATTAAGATCATTCATTCATTCCACAAATGTTTTGGGCTCCCACTATGTGCCAAGTAGTAGTCTAGGCATGGGAGGGAAAGCAGGTGAGCACGACAGACAAAGCCCTTGTCCTAACAGTGCTTCCATTCCAGTGGAGTTGCTGGTCAACAAACAAATAAATGCATGAATAAAATATCAGACAGAGATAAGTACTCTGTAGAAGATAAAACAGAGTGATATGATAAAAGATGACTGCATAGCAACTTGCAGGTGAGGGTAGGTCTTTCTCAGATCTGATGACACGTTGAAGCTAGCCATGAGAAAATGAGGAGCAGCCCTGGCAGGGAGAACAGCTAGTGCTAAGGTCCTGGGGCAGGAATCAGCTTGGTATGTTTGAGGAACAGAAATAAGGTCATTGCAGCTGGGGGATGTTGAGCAAGGAGTAGAGTGGTAGCAGAAGGACTTAGATGTAGGGCTTTCAAAACAAGGATAGGAAATGTGTTTTGTTCTATGTGTAATGCAAAGCCACTAGAGAATTTTAAACTGGTGAATGACATGACTTTATAACAGATGTAAAGTGCTCACCACCTGTCCTGGCACAAGATAAAACACCCAGTGTATGTTACTGTTGCCATTTCATTTAATCCTCACACCAGCCCTATGTGGTTATTATGAAAGGAAATCATCCCAAACCTTAGCTGGGGCAGAACTTTGTGGGCTGACATGATTTTCAGCCCCTTTGGGAAAGATCTTGCATTCCTAATAAAGCACTGGAGTATTTTTCTGATAGACTTTAATGAGATTTTGAATCCTTCTGGGAAGGTAGATTGTCTCCACTCTGCTGTTATTCTTTAGATGTGTCCAATAACCTTTAACCAGACATTCAAAGGTACAATACTCTAAGCCTTAGGCTATCCTAATAATCTTTAAACCAGACATTCCTCTTTTTAAACTCTGGTTGAGTAGTATTCATTAAGTCACTTTTGTTTTTCTCCCTAAAGAAAATCTTTGAACTAGATTTTTTTTGAAGTCTTTTCCCTTACAACAAGCTTGAAATAAAATGTGGATAAATGTTCCCACACAATTTATCTGAGAAACTGCTTGGCAGTGTCATTATCACCATTATACAGACAAGGAAACCAAGGCTTAGAAATGTTAAGTAAGTTGATCCATCACGCAGATTTCCACCCAAAGCCTGTGCTTTTAAGCACTTCACTGTACTTCCCCCACCCCCAAACCAAGCTTCACCCAACATTCTAAGAAGCAACAGAGCAAATCTGAACCCAAGAGGCCTTGAATCCCCAGCAAGCACACTCTTCTTTTGCTGGGAACTCGTCATTATCTATTTTATTTTATATTGGTTTGTGAAGACTGGTGTTCTGTGATCCATTATGGCCTCCTTGTTTTCTCCCTAGGAAGTATATGTGTAGTTTGTCTCCATTCCCACTGCTTTTTGATTTTTAAAAGTCCTAATTTTCTCTTTTCACTAATTGAACCCAATCCTGACTTAAATGGACCTCTTCTCCAGTTTATCAAGATATATTAAATCTATTCTTATGGTCTAGGATGTCACTTACTTGGAACTTTAGTCCATCAAGCCCAGAGCTTTAATTCATTAGTGTGTAACTTACGCCACTCAATGCAGCCAGATTGTGTGGGTCTGCTGAGCTGAAGTAAATTACTCATTGGCCTTTGAGAGAAACAGCCTGAATGAGATCACTGAGGGATGCTAAAACAATATGCATTCTTTTGGACTGGAGGATGGGAGGAGTCCTTACTTTTAACTAACAAGCATTATTTTCTTAGAATGGAGTCAGTTGCATAGACGTACTGGACCCAGTTCAATCAACTCGTGTTACATTTTCAGGAAATTTGTGAAGTAGTTGATGCCAACCTGGTAGCTTCATATTGGCCATCATGGGCATATTTACATCACAGAAACTAGCAAACGTCACAAATCAGGGATTTCTTTTCCCATAGAATCAGTTTTTAGACAATTAGCAGTACACCACTGAAAGTGCCCCTCAGATTCTCCATTTTCTTCCTACTTACAGAACTAGGAGTGGACATGGAAAGACAGAGGAGGCTGCTAGGATGGGGTTTTGGCTGGTATCAGTTTCCCCCCTGCATCAACTCCCCAACTCCTCACCTGGCTGATCCTGTCACAACTACCAAGAGTTCTGTGGTCAAACAGACCCCACATTCCTAGTAGCAAATGAGGTTCAGTACCGTTTTCCCCCAGGGGTGAATCCCAGAGCCATCACTACTGCTCCCGGACTTGGGCTAGTCAATTATCCATGTCTCCATGTCTCTAGGCCTCAGTTTCCTCATCACCACAATGAGGATAATACTGACAGCCTCATTGTGCGTAAATGATATAATTCCCATTAAAGTCTTTGCTTAGGATATGGTGTACAAGCACTCATAAACAATACCTGTAATTATAATTATTAAGTGCTCTTAGACTCTCTCTCTCCCTCAGGTGGGCTGGGAGCCCTGGCACAGGTATGACTTCAGTACAGTCCAAGCCACTCCAGCCACACACTTTCTCCCTTTCATTCAGTGCCTGCCTTCCAGTGATACCCCAAGTGTATCGAGCTTGACAACTTTTTTTTTTTGAGACAGGGTCTCACTCTCTTGCCCAGACTCATACAGTGGTGTCATCATAGTTCACTGCATTTTTGTAGAGACAGGGTCTTGCTATGTTGCCTTGGATGGTCTTGAACTTCCGGCCTCAAGCAATCCTCCCACTTTGGCCTCACCAAAGTACTGGGATGAGAGGCTGAGACACCATTCCCTCGCCCACCCCCACCACCCCCTCCACTGCCACCTCCACCACCCCTGCCAGAGCACCAGAGCATGACAACATTTGCAGCTAGAAAGAAGTGGTGGGGAGGGAAGAAATTGCTTGAAATTGTTGATTTGGCCTGGGTGGCTTTTCATTGACATGCAGAAAGAGTATTTTGTGTCTCTGTGCAAGATTCCCCTTTTATTCACTACAAGGATGGTTTTAACAGGTAGGAAGCTGAGGTCTTTGGAAGGCGGGTGTCCTTCTGTTCTCTTTTGTTCATCTTGGTTCCTTTTCCTCCTTCTCTAGGATCCTCAGGACATGACAGAGTAAAATCGATAAGGGATCAGCAATCAAACAGACCTGGAGTTGACATTTGATGCTGCTACTTATCAGCTGACTGGATCTTGGGATAGTCATTTGAATTTCTAATCCTCAGCTTCCTAATCCACAAAATGGGTTCTCTCCCCTCACTCCCCATTCTAACCTATATATCTGGGGCTAGTCCTGTACTTCAACAGTCCCCATCCTTTTTGGCACCAGGGACTGGTTTCATGGAAGACAGTTTTTCCACAGACCAGGCGTGGGATCAGGGGGATGGTTTTAGGGATGATTCAGGTGCATTACATTTATTGTGCACTTTATTTCTATTATTATCACATTGTAATATATAATGAAATAATTATACAAACCTCTCTGCTAATGATAATCTGGATTTGCAGCCGCTCCCCAGCAGTAGCATCACTGCCTCAGCTCCACCTCAGATCATGAGGCATTAGATTCTCATAAGTAGCGGCAACCTAGATCCCTCACATGCGCAGTTTACAGTAGGGTTCGTGCTCCTGTGAGAATCTAATGCTGCCGCTGATCTGATGGGAGGCAGAGCTTCCGTGGTGATGTGAGCAATGGGGAGGGGCTATAAATACAGATGAAGCTTTGCTTGCTCATGCCAGCCACTCACCTCCTGCTGTGCGGCCCAGTTCCTAACAGGTCATGGACCGGTATTGGTCCTCAGCCCGGGGGTTGGGGACGGCAGCTGTACTTCACAACCTGGTTACACATTATACTCAGTTGGGGAGCTTTTCAAAAATAGTTGATTCCTGGGCTCCACTCCAAAAGACTGATCCAACCAGACTTGGTTTTAGCCCAAAACATCAGTCTGTTTTAGAAGCTCTCGGTGTAATGCTCTGCACAGCGAATGTTAAGAATTGCTGAGCTCCTCTTATTAAGCCTGTCTGACCCTCAGTTGGTCCACATGCTCATTTCCTGGAAGTGCCTGGACCTCAACAGCTCATATAAATACAAAACGAGTCTCCTTTGCTAACAGCCACTTTGTGTCCAATCCTCCACCTGCTCAGATTAGCAGGCAGTGCAACTACCCCTCATCCTTTGTCTTTAGGAGCCCTTTCATGAAATGTCCAAGAACCCCCATTGGTTCTCTGCAGATAAGAACAATTCCTGGGGTCCTTGTCCCCCTGCTGAAGCTGGGAACCCCTGGTGGTCTGCAGAAATGCCAGCCGTTGCAGTGATTTCCCAGAGAACAGTAGACACTTGTCTTTCTCTTGGGTTACCCTTGGTTAAGGCTACTCTTCTCCACAGTTGCCCTCGGTTGCCAGGGCCACAGCCCCTAAGAGGGTCAACTCTTTCACCTCACACAGGTGCAACCATGCTTCCCAAGGCACAGCCTGGAACCCCGGGAGCAGCATCATGATGAGTTATAGCACCATCTGCTCACCCCCCAGAACCAGCTCCCTGCTCTAACAACCTAAGCCTGGGTTACCCAGTCCAAATTCCTTCCTTTTGGATTTTCTTCTAGGACATTCTACTTCTTCTCACCACCTGTCTTGAGGTGGGTCCACCCTATCCGTCAGATGTGTTAAATGTAATAAATAGATAAATACCAAACCCTCTTCTCTCAGAAAACTCCTTGGTTCCTTCTACATAGATGTGCAGATTCATATATGTAAGAAAGAAAAAGATACACAACAGAGGGTCTATCCTCAGTTTACCTCTCAGCATCTCCTGAACCCACACTCTTTCCAAGCCCCATCTCCGATAGAAAGTCCCTGTTACAAAACCAATTGGTAGAAACAAACTCACTCTGCATAGGTGTAACTCAAAGGGACTTCTGAAGTGATGATTTCCAGAACAGTGGAACAACTTGCTCCAAAGGTAAGTTTAGGTTTTCACTATGAACACACAAAACACTCAAGTTTTCTTAGTTTCAACAGATTTTAGGTATTCAGTCTCCACTGGTCAATTCATTACACGTGAATGGGGTTGATGTGAATGCCAATCTCACAGGGTTGTTGAGAATAATAAGGAGATAAGCTGTGGAAAGATCACTTTGTAATATCTTATTATTGTCACTGTTACTAACTGTGCTAATCAGCATCTAATTAGAGCTGCCCCTTTGGGCAGGGAGTATCCTCCTCCTCCTGTACCAGTACTACATACGGTGTAGTGGTCGTGCACTGAATATAGTCAATACGATCCAGTGGACTCCAGGTTCTCACCATGTCACCAGTAAGATAAGTCACATTAACTAGGATAATGGGGCCTCTGCATTGAAATGCAGGGCTGTGGAACCACAGTGATTTGCTGTCTTTCTCTCTCCTGCTCTGGTTATAAGAGCAATTCAAGACAGCAGCTCTTGGTTAGGTGGATTTCAGGTTGGTTCTTGAGCTTTGGTTTTCCTCCAGACAGACTTAAAGGTCTTCAGGGGTTTAGGAAAAAAACGGGAAAGTTATATATTAGTCCATGTTTTCCAACACAGTAAAGCCAACGCACTAAATATTGGAATTATTTGGTACTTGCCTCCCCTTAGGAAAGTGCAATGCTGTGTCTTGATTCTCATGTTGTTCCTTGGGCCTGGTCTCTATAAGTTAGGAATCTGGAAGGGAGGAAGCTTGTACTTAGTAACCCTGAACCTACAATAGTTCTCTTGATTGAAAGGCTAAAACACTTCCACTCTGGGGTTTCAGTGACCATTGACATTTTAAGAAATTTGTGCATGTCCCTCAAAGGGAAGGTCAGTTTTGAGATCTCTCAGTTGCCAAACATGGATGAGGTAGGTTTGATTACCTAAGGGGACTGACTGGCTCGTCTTTCTTATGGATGGTAACGAGAAATATTCAGGAGGTGGTACTGAGTAGGCTCAGTGGTTGGCTGGGTGAAGCAGGAAGGGAGAGGGACATATCCAGGTTGACAGGTTTCCTCTAGTGCAAGGGTTGGCCAACCACAGCCAGCAGGTCAAAATTAGCCTGCCACCAGTAATTGTTTTTAACTTTTATTTTGAAATATTTCCACTCAACTGCCATTTGTTTTATAAATGACGTTTTGTTGGAACATAACTGCACTTACTTGTTTACATATTGTCTATGGCTGCTTTCACACTACAATGACTGAATTGAATAATTGTGATGGAGAACATATTTGTACTGTCTGGCTCTTTACAGAAAAAGTTTCCTGAGTCCTGCTCTCGAGTTAAAGATGCTTCCCAAAACTACCTCAACTTTTATTATCCTCCTCACTGTGGTACAAAGGCCACAAGACCCGTGTAGAATCAGAGAACATCAGGGTTGGAAGTGGGTATTTGTGATCAGCCAGTGTAATTCCTCATCTGAGGCCAGAATCTCCCCATGATACCTCCTCAAATAATCCCCTAGTGGTGGAGGCGCCCCATCGCCTGAAGTGGCCAACTCATCTTTTTGTGGAACATTCTAGCTATTGGAAAATGATTCCTCACATTGAGGTAGAATATGGTGGACAAGAAAAACCATTGAAGTTTTATTATTTATGACTCCTTCTTTGGTCTTCGTTGCCGGCAGGGTGGGTCATGCTGCCTGTGGTGTGTGGATCAGCGTGAGGTATGTGGGAACACATGCTGGATGCCCCTAGAGAGAAAGATCCCAAGAAGGGATGCTAGTGGGGCATGACTGGACAGGGTGGTATGAGAGAGGAGCTGCAGGTGAGGATGGGTCCAGATGTGTGGAAGTTGTCTCAAATTATTCTTCAGTGCTTCTGGGGTAAGATATAGGTATGTGGATATGCTCCTAGATGCTTCAACCTGTTGAAATTTCCCTCAAGGAAAAACAAAGGTGCCCAAATGGTTCAGGTGCATTTGAGTTGTGTCTGTCCCACTGAGGTTCCCCCACATGGGTCTTGTATTCTCAGTTCAAAGATCTTTCATACCAAGCAGCACTCTAGCCATAATTGCCCAAATTCCACCTCATTGCCTTCCTTCCTAGCCAGATTTTTCTCTTCTCTCACCTCAAACGTTGCTCCAAACCAGCAGGTGTAGAGGGAGAGAGGAGGAGGGCAACTACATGCCATCTCTTTGGTCCAGATCAAAGGTTTTCCAGGGCACAGCATAGTGCAAAGATCTACAGATGTGCCTCGGAGGCGCTGGGTTCAAGATCTATTTCCATAATAACTTCCTGTGTAACCTCTTGTCATCGTTTCTCTGCTTTGTGCCTTAGTTTTTTTCCTCTAAAAAACAAGAGCTGGAGCTCAAACAGTTCCAAATGCTTCTTGTTGAACCAAGAGCCAAGGGACTCAGGGGGTGTGGGCAGGGTGGGCGGCAGTGCAGATGATAAGAGGCTGGATTGCCAAGCCACCCTGTCCAGCTTTCATCAGAGAGGTTTATCTACTAGATAGACTGGGGTTCCTTTAAAACCTCTATTCCCACTACATTCCCACTGCAAAAAAAAAAAAAAAAAAAAGCCTAGAATCCATAGAACTTGATCAGTCTTTCTCAATGTGCGGTACATGCCCCACTGGAGACACAAGCTGATATGTGATACACGGATCAGGCATTTTTAATTTTCATAGTTGCCACATATATTTTAATGTCTACCAGGGAAAAGTATAACTAGCACATCAATATGATTTCATTGATATATTGCCTAGGATGAGGCTAAATTTAATTAAATAAGTGGGCTTATTTGAAGGAAGAGAATAAGTAAATAATGGTGCAGATGGTATAGGAATATGGCCAACACGATTGGCGTTTGGGAAAAGGGGCAAAGTGACCTTCCCAGGCCCTCCTGTGTCTGACATTCTAGCATTCCTCCTCCTCCTCCACGTCTTTTCTCTTGCTTCATCTCTGTGGTCGTGTCCTCCTTAGGAGAGAGGGCATTAGGACAGCTATGTGTTGTCAGATTCAAAATAGTGGCCTTGACAAGTGCAGAATCTGCACTCAGGGAGTCCTCTCGGTCCTCCCCACGACACAGCTCTATTTTGTCAGGGGGAAGCTGTGTTTTTCTACCTCCCGTTTCTGATGAGGTACATGGAACCAGCAGGAAGCAAACCAAAACGAAAGCAAGAAAAACAAGGCCCTGCAAAGTGCGCTTCACTTGGGATTAGAGAAAGCTCTTTTGGCTCTGTTAGCAGAATACCTAATGTGCTCATGTTTGAAAAAGCAAATCAGCAGAATTAGCAGCTAATAAGTTGTTAGTCTTGCGGACTGTTGACTATCTTGCTTCTTTTTGACCATCAGACTTCGCTTATTTTTATTTATTTCTTGGCATGAAATCATTTCCTATATTCTCTTTTTAATTCACTCCTAATAGGATAACACATGTCTTCTTTCCTTGTTCTGGATGATTTGTCCATGATTGTTGAGGGAGGACAACAGGTATTGCATATCTATTAATATTATCTAATGTTAGATTTGCATTCAGTGTCCATAACTGATGAAGTGTGGCATGCCGTGGTGGACAGACCTTAGGCATTGGGGCAGCCAGACCTGGATTTTGACTTAGCTTAGCCACCTGTGATCTGTGGACAGGTGTTTCTTACTTAAATAAGCTTGAGTCTTTGATAGCTCAACAAGAATTATGCTTTTTTCCCCAGGATTTTTTGGTGAGGATTTAAGAGGCAACATATATTAAAAAAAAAAAAAATCCCCAGCCTGAGTATGTTGAGCTTTAGTTGCTAAACAAATATCTATTCTTTTTTTCATTTTTTTTTTGTTTTTTTTGTTGCAAGCTTGACAAGTGCTTGCTTTAGATACTACAGACAAGGCAAAGATGAATATGACATAGGGCAGGATGGCAAATAAGTTTTCTTTCATGTGCCAACTCTCTCGGAGTGGTGTAGCCTCAGGGAGTGCTGCTGTGTCGAGATGGATTGTAGGGGTCAGCAGGGAAGAGTGTCACCATTGATGAGCTATGTCTGCCAAGCCTCAGGAGGGGGCAGTGGGGAACACAAATGTCACGCATTTGCCATCACTGGCACAAGCTCTGCTTTGGGGAAGTCAGAACTATTAGAGTGCGAAACCTGTCTAGAAGAAATGAATAGCTATCAAGCGTAAGGATAGCAGTAGGCACTTGTACACGTGTTACGTCTCGAATCCTCTCGGCAAACTGGAGAGGAATGAATTACTATTTGCAGGACAGTGCTCCAGGTGGCCTTGGACCAACCCAGTTCTACCCTTTTTCTCACTTACAATTCTCAGGCATAGCTGTAGAATGTGCTGGGAATGTGGCACCTTGAGACAAAGAGGGGATGGCTGGAGCATCCTGAGCTCTGTTCCAGCGCCCCCATCCCAAGAAAAAGGATGTCCTTCACAGCTTTAGCCCAGCATGTCATGTGACCAGGATGGGCTGCTTTCTGGAGTCCCCAAGCTGCAGTGCAGGTGCAGCACATACAGGTGAGACTCCATCCACTCCAGGCAGCTTTCCTGAGCCCTGGGGGACCAGGTTGCCATGAATCCCAGGCTTCTGTTGTCCCTTGTTGTCTATGTGTAGGTAATAAGTCTGCTCCATGTACCTTAGGTATAAATGTGTTCTGTCTCCCTGGACTCAGACAAGTTGGTGACCAGTGCACAACGAACCCACTTCATGCCCTTCTCATTTTATAAATGAAAAAACGGAGTCTCAGACCAGCTAAGCAATTTTCTTAAGATCTTACACAGTAAGGGTGGTGGAAATGAGACTTGAACCCAGGTGTCTGATTCCAGAAGCCTTTTGTTTGCCACTATTAACTTTTTAAACTAGAGTATTTTTTAAAAAATTAGTAAAATTTAGATACTTTAAGGTGTGTCACAGTGCACTAATATTAAGTTTTCAGCCTGATAAACTTGTTTTTTTTTTTTTTTTTGGAGACAGAGTCTTGCTTTGTCATCCTGGGTAGAGCACAGTGGTGTCGTCATAGCTCACTGCGACCTCAAACTCCTGGGCTCAAACGATGCTCCTGCCTCAGCCTTCTGAGTAGCTGGGACTACAGATGTAAGCTATGATGCCCGGCTAATTTTTCTATTTTTAGTAGAGACGGGGTCTCGCTCTTGCTCAGGCTGGTCTCAAACTCCTGAGCTCAAGCGATCCTCCCGCCTTGACCCCCCAGAGTGCTGGATTACAGGCGTGAGCCACCGCACCTGGCCTCTGATGAGCTTTCAATTAGTTATATACGCCTGAATAACCATCCTTCAAAGACACAGAACGTTCCCACCTTTCCGGAAGCTTCCCTCATGTATCTTCCCGGTCAATAACCCTTCCACCAAGAGAGGTGCTACTGTTCTGATGCTTTTCACCATTCATTGATTTTGATTCTTCTTCAACCTCATATAAGTGGATTTATAAAGTAATTTGGATTTATAAAGCAATTTCATTTTTGTGTCTGTCTTCTTTGTTCAACATAATGTCTATGGGATGCATCCATGTTACTGTATTAGTAGTTTGTTCTTTTTAAAATTACTGTGTAGTACTTCATTGTATGAGTACACCACAATTTATTTGTCCATTCTGCTCTTGAGGGACATTTGGGTTGTACAGTTTTTGGTTATTATGAAAAAAGCTGCTATCAACATTCTTGTGATGTCTTTAGGTGGGCATATGACCTTATTTCTCTTGAGTATATACCTAGCAGTGGAACTTCTGGGCCATAGGTTAGGCAAATATTTAACTATAGTAGATATGAGCTGCTATGATCTGAATGCTGGTGTCCTCCTAAAATTCATATGTTGGAACTTAATCTCCAATGTGATAGTATTAAGAGGTGGGGCCTTTAGGAGGTGATTAGGTCATGAGGGTGGAGCCCTCATGAATGGGATTAGTTCCCTTATAAAACAGGTTTGAGAGAGGGCTTTTTCTCATTCGGCCATATGAGGACCCATAGAAGGTGCCACTTGTGAGAAACAGGCCCTCACCAGACACCAAATCTGCTGGCACTTGATCTTGGATTTTTTTCAGCCTCCAAAACTGTGAGCAATAAATTTCTGTTGTTTATAAATTACCAAATCTATAATATTTTGTTATAACAGCAGGAATGGACTAAGACATGAACCTTTGCTTTTTCCAGGGAAAGCTCCACAAAGTCAGAGGCTCAGGATCTCTCTTTTTCTGCTGTGTCTCCAAATTCTATAGCAGTATCTTGCTCAGAGTCAGAGCTAATAAGTCATTTTTGAGTAAATGAATATGTTTGTAGATTGTGCATCTCAGTTCTTGGCTTTGTATTGGGGCTAGCATGTTTCAGTGAACAGAGAGGTCAGAACCTCTCTTCCTTCCTGTGCCTAGAGGATCTTCCTTTTAAAACAAATATTTTATAATGCTTCCTTAGGTATCTTAAAAATAATTCACAGATAGTACAACCTGTCTACACTGTATTTTCTTTTTATCAATATTATGTCCTAACCATTTTACAAGAGAAAATAAAAAGAAAGTAATTTATAGTAAGGTAAGGAGCATATCAATACATGAATGCTTGAGGACTAATATACTCAAAGATCCCATGAAATACACATATACAATATTTGCAACTATACCCATGATCAGTACAAATGCACAGTGAGAGAGGTGTGATGTTCTGCTAACTCATATCGTGTGTTGCATTGTTGTCAGTGATATGATTTTCCAAATGGTGATCAACTCTTGGTAAAATTTCTCATAAAATAAAGAACAATCTTCCTTCAATTGACTCCGGAAAATTCATTGTATATTAAAACTGTATAAGAATGCTTTGTTTTTAGATGTGAAATGGAGCTGGAGGGGGGGGTCTACGTTCACATAACTTTTTTAACCACACAAATATTCTGTGGGATATTTGGGGCAGGAAGCATCTTCTTTATTGGGTGGGATTGTCCCAGGCATCATATCATAGGTTGTCTGCTTGCCTTGGTCCTCAACCATGAAATGCCAGTGAGTGCCCTCTCATCCCAGGCCACCCATCCCCACACATTTCCAAAGCATGCTTGGGAGTGGTGCCACCCCCACGAGGACCACCATGCTCATTCAGCTCTCTCATTTTGCAGATGAGGGAATCATTCCCTTGGGAAGGGAAGAATCACTCCCTGGAACATATAGAAATGTAGAGGCAAAGCCTGGGCCAGGACCACAGTCTTCCAACTCCTTAGATTAAATCCAAGTCTGTCCCCGACAGCAACTGAAGCTGAGGCTTGGAGTAAAGTAGACTTGAGTTCAATCCTGCCTCTGACCTTGGGAAAATCGCTTCATCCTTCCAAACCTGTTTCATCATTGGTGAAATTGAGATTAAAAACAGCATTTGCCTTAAAGAATTGTGAGGATTAGGAGAGATTATGACTATGAATTCCTGGCACATAGTGGGCTCTCAATTATCACACTGTTTAGTCTCCTTAAAGCTCATTTATTTAAGTGCCACAGAAACTGTCACACCCTATTCCTGGAGAACTTCTCCGTTTGAACTTGTCTGCAGAGAAACACTTGTTTACCCTTTGTTTCTAAAGCTCCAAACGGTTCCTTTCCAGGGCAAGGCCTCCTTTTAATCTCCCCTTCTCTCCACTCAAGCTGTCTTGAGCCACATTCAAGTGTACAACGTCCTTCACAGGGGAGCTCCGGGCACACTTTGGCTCTTACTTAAAGAAAGGAAGAAGGACGCTGGGGCTGCGATTTGGTTAGAGAAGGAGGAGGGAGATATTTTTGTGCGCTTACGCTGTGCCACATGCGTTGCGGAAGGTCTGTTCTTTTTTTTTTTTTCATTCTCCCATACTCTTGGAGGTGGATATTGTTTATTATCACCCCCATTTTACAGATGAGAAAGTGGGGACTCTGGGCTGTTAAGGCCCTTCCTGGGGCCACACAGAACCAAGATTGAAATCAGGTCTGATAGACATTGTCTTGATTTGGGTTCTTTCCAAAGCAGACCCCGAGACCAGGATTTGAGTGCAGGTAGTATATTTGGGAGGTGTATTTGTTATGTTTTTTCCCCCTCTCTCAGCTCCGAACCTACCCTTCAATCCCTGCTCTGTGATAAACAAAGGCCTTGCTGTAAGTGTCTGTCCGTGGAGTGAGCGCGATGCTCGGCTTCCTCAGCAGACGGCGCGGGGTGGGCTGCGGGGCGGCAGCGCCCTGCAGGAGGGTCCCTGGCATCTCCGCGGATCACCGCCCAGTGGCGCGGGTGGGTGTGAGGACGGCTGGTGGAGCCTGCTCCGGCCACCGGCCAGAACGGGGTCCGTCTGTGATTTCGCAGCCTTGGCCGGGCGATAACCTTTGTGCCGCCCCCGCCACGGGAAGCAGAGCCCCCAGCACAGCCTGCGCGCTCTGAAGGGCTGCTGTCCTTAGCGGGGTCCGGGCTCCCTGCGCGCCCTTCCCCCTGGCTGCTGGACGCTGCTCCCCCGCCTGCCCTCGGGTGGGTGGCCAGCCTCCCTCTGCGGGCTTGTGCACGGCCTGGGCGCCGCTGATCCTGGCTTGGAGGGTCCCACGTGAAGTTGCCGCTCTTTCCAAAGCCTCCCACCCGCCGGCTCCCGGACCCACGCCAGCACCAGCCGCTGGCGGGGAGTTGCTGATTGCTCCCCCACACGCCGCTCTGGAGGCTGGCCTCCACTCCTGAGGTCCCTGCAAGTCCCGGCCAGCTCTAGCCTGGCCTAAACAGCCAACTCCCCTGCTGTCCAGGGGGCTAAACCACACCTTTTCGAAAGAGGTCTGAATCCCTCTCAAGTTTGTCTTTTCCTGGGTACTGCCACTCAGCCCTAGGGTGCACCGCAGAGTTTCTTTATATCTAACAGTTCCTTTTTATCATAGTTAGTGACTCTTTGTAGTAAACGTCTCCTATTGAACTTACTGTGTGGTTCTGTTTCTTAATTGGATCAAGACTGTCGTAGGAGGCGATCCCAGAAGGATGACGAGAAAGTGGAGAAGAGAGAAAAGCCAATAAGCAGTATGATAAGGAGTGGGTCCCTATTCAGAGCCCTTGGGGCTCAGTCCCACTGGCGTCTCTCTGACCGTCTGGGTGCCACACGCTTCGGCACTGCCCCAGCAAGGGACAAGCAGGGGAGCTGGGTATTTATCCACCGACTCATTGCTCCAGGGTTGCTCTTGAAGACAGTAACTCCCTGGCACTTCTGTACTGCCCTGCGTGCCTGAACTGTGCAGAGCATACTTCTGTGGCCACAAAAAGCCCTCAGGCAGAGAGAAGAAGATTCTTGGTGGTAAGATTTCTGTGTTCATGGAAACTGCCCACTGAAGCTGCCGGTGACCTCTGGGGTGGGTCACCGGGATGTGGCAGGGTGAGGATGTGGGTCTGCTACAGACACGTTGCAGGATGCTGGACGACAGGAGGAAACTGCTCAGCTGGATGTCCATGAATGGGCCAGACTGATTCCACGGTGAATTTTCTTGAAGAGTCAGGTGCAGAAGATCAAATGTTTTCCTGACTGGTGTAATTTAATTGTATGGTCAGTGTTTGCTATGGATAATTGGATTTTTCTTTGACCTTGACTATCTTGCTGGCTCTCTATCAGTACTGAAAGACATTGTTTTCTAACTCACTCTTGAATACAATAAGCCAGACCTGGCTTCCATCACGAGCTGGCGGGACTGCCATTTTCAGAAAGCGCAGATGGCTGTGGTATCCAACCAGCAAATGGCAGTGGTGTTTGTATTTTCCATTTTGCCCTTTACAAGAACGTTTCAGCTGAAGCAAAAGGCTTTTTCCTTCACCCTGGGTTTTTTAATAGAATCTTGGTGGCATTAAGTGCTTTTAATTCTAAGGGCCAGCTTCTAAAGTTCAAAGCTCTGTTCTGCTGTTGAACACAGTGGATACCAAGGAAAGAGATTCTAATCACCAGGAGCACCAGAAAAAAAAAAAAATATATATATATAGACAGGAGGCAAGTTTATTACAAAGGGTTGTCTGTGGGTAATGTGGACCAAAGGAGGTTATTTCTACATTAGAATCACTCATATTTTGCAATAATTTAAACAACTTATCTGTTTTCCCAATTGGGGGTGTGTTCTTTCCACGTATAATTTGCTCAGTGAAGAAAGCACAAGGGAGCTTACTTTGTTCTGAAATGGAAAGACCTCAGAGACATGTTAAGTTGCAAAAGCAATATGTAGAACAGTGTTGAGTAGCTAAGTATTGTAGAAGAAGGAAAAAAGAAGACCATGTAGTCACATTTGCTTGTGTTTACATACATACAAATCTAATAAAAGTAGCTCACTATAACCTTAAACTCCTGGCCTCAAGCGATCCTCCCACCTTAGCCTCCCAAAGTGCTGGGATTACAGGCATGAGCCACCGTTCCCAGCCAAGATTTTTCAATTTGTAAGTTTTATATCATTTTAATTTTAAAATTATGTCAATGTATTTCCTATTCAAACAAAGAAACATATAATAAAATGCCCAGTGAAGAAAATAATTGTACTAATGTCCTAAAATAATTTTTACAACCTTTTCAGGTAGCTTCAGTTGGGAAAATACATTGCACAAAATTCAAATACCTGCACATAGTGAATCCTTTGCAAACATTTGAAGGGTGAGTGTTCTCATGTGGTCATAGAAATTTTTTTTTTTTTTTACATCTATGGTGCTATTCACCATACAGGCAGCAGGGGGAGGTGTTTCTCTGTTTTTCTTTGCGCCTTCCGCCATCTCTCCAACTTTGCAAAACAACCAAGAATTCTGTAATTCACATCTATGCACAAGATGCACCACGTTTTCTAGATTCATGTTGTTACCCTCTCACCCTCAAAATTTTTAGGGGACTTGGAGCTTCCAGCAGGCTGGTAATGATTATTCAAAAGGGGCTGATCATTGGGTTTGCCGGTGTAAAGTTTGTCTTCCCTCTTCTCTCTGTCCCTCATTGTCACCCCACTCAGCTTCCATACTTCACTTGCCAGAATCAAGTCATAGAAAACAACACTTACATTATGGAAATTTACACTTTTTTTTTCCACTTTGAAGACTCAGGATTTGGAAGGCAAAACAAACAACTAAACAAACAAATAAAAAGAGTGTGGATTTTGGACTTCCATGAATAGTGCTAAAGTGATAAAAAATTAAAAAGGTAAAAGAGGAAGAGACCGAGTGTTGTTTCTGTGCCTGGCACCATACCTGCAGCGACATCCTCACAACACGAGGAAGTGTGTGTCACTAGAGCCATTTTGCTAAGGGGGAGATTAAAGCTCAGAGGGGCTGAGTAACTTGCCGAACTTCACGTTGCTGGTGGAATTGGAATTGGAAGCCAGACTGTATTCCAAGTGGAAGCATTTAAATATTTTCTCCTTCCACCGCCCTGAATAAACAGAAAGCAGTGTTTCCCCAGCATCTCTCTCGTCCCTCTCCCCCCAGCAGTCCCTGTACCTGCTTTCTCACAAGGATGTACCACCTGCTCCCTACTCCACATTGTGTCTACGTGGAGAGGAAAGGAAGAAAGGGATGTCGCTTCAACAGCTCCCAGATGCTCAACGGAAGTGGCTCCTTGTTGAATGTGGGCACCGATTCCTTTGAAAAAGGCAGTAACACAGACACGACCAAGGTCAGAAATTTCTAGGCCTATGGACTTGGGAAAGTGCCAGGGAAGGCACTGTGCTGTTTCAAAAATTGTTTTGGAGCATTTTGTGCTTGTGAGTGTGTGTGTTTCTCAGTGTTCCTGCTTTCTCATCTGAGTGTCCTGGCAACGCCCGCAGGTGAAGGTGATGGTGAAGATGCAGAAATTGGCAACTTGGAGCACTAGATGGACTAATTAATCACAACGTTGCATCTAAAGAACAGTGGTCAGGACATTTTACCTGAAGTGAAGTTCTTGGGGGTGATCTTGGGCAGCACCCAGTCTCTGTATTAAATAGAATTGACGGCTCTGGGGAGAGAGCTTGGCTCTGCTCAATTCCTTGGGTGCTAGGGTGATTTTAGCACCTCACTTTCTGTGCTGCCATTTCAACAGGAAGGGACAAGCAGTGAGCTGGGGTCCTTGAACAGGCAATGGTACCCAGAATTTTCTTAGGTTGTTTTATTTTCCTTTAGTTATGGTTATATTTATGGCAAAGGATATGGTTTTCCATTTATGGATAGTGTTAAAGTGTTCCTTTTAAATATATGTATTTTAGTAAAAAGAAAGTCAATTTAAAGAAAAAATAGTTGAGGGAGTAATAGAATAGTGGTGTGTAGCAAAAATGATCAAAGTGGCACTAAAATAATTGAAGTATGGGACTATCGTAGTGGACTATTTCTAAGCATGTGTTCCATCTCAGATATTTTGTAATTCTAATTCCATCATTTGGGAATCCTGACAAAGTCAGAATCGTATATCAGAAAAGAAAGATAATTGAATGCACCTTCCTCATTTTACAGGTGATGGAATGGAGGCTGAGAAAGACGTGACTGGCCCAAGTCGCACGGTTTTCTGTTGGCTCATATTCTGTGTGTGTGTGTGTGTGTGTGTGCACGCACGTGCACGTGTGCTGCTGGGAGTCGAGGAAAGGAGCTGAGCAAGATAATAGCTTAGGTGTAGAGCTGCTTAGGCCTTTAAGTAACTCGGGTTATTCCAGCATTGTGGAGGGGAAGAGGGAGGAGGAAGGGAAAAGCAATCTCTGGACAAAATTAAAACTCTTAGATGACAAGGGGGAAAATATCCTTAAAATCAAAGTTTCCTGTGCTTGCTGCAGCAGCAAGGGCAAGCGCTGGCTGGTTTCCTCCAACATATGCGGCAGTAGCTTTTTGCTGTGGAATGTGGCGTTAAATACAATAGATCAGCATTAAGCTTGAACAAAAAGTGATGACTGATTAGGAAATGAATGGTAAGTCGTGGATGGCAAATCCTGATTGTGATGATGGTTATCAACCACCCACCCCTCCACCAACCGGAACAAACAAAGCTGCAAGCTGTCCTTGCAGGCTGACAAAACTGGACCCACATGTCCTGATCCTGGGGACAATTTAATTCTGGCTATGAGGCAATCAGGTGACAAAGGAAGAAAGGACCCAATTGTGCCTTAGGGCTTGCTCTTCTGTTCTTTGGGGGCCGTGTCCCCCTGCCTCCTCCTTACTGTGAAGTCTGCTCTGAGTCTTGCTTTCCTATTGTGATTATAAAAATAGGATGTAATCCAGGATGAAAGAGAGCTCCTCCTTGCCGATGGGGCGAGGGAGCCCAATGCGTGGCCCAGAGCAGGAACTTAATACATATTTGTGGAATGAAATCAATGGACCTTGCATGATGCTTGGTGTGGAGCTGGCATTTGATAAGTACTAACCTCCTGCTCATACCCATTCTCATGTAGACAAATCACTCAATTTTTTTAGTGTCACTAGTTCTTCATGCCAAGAATTCAGATAAAAAACTGTGTCCTACAAATAGGTTCTTGAGATACGGGACATGATGAGTCTAGGGCGTGTGATAGTTGCCTGTTTCTTCATTCACTCATTAAATCATTCATTCATTCAACCAACTGATATTTATTAAATAAGTACTTAGTGGGGATGTAACTTAGACACCTCCTTATAGAGGCTAAGATCTAGTGGGGAAGTCAGATAACAACTATGTAAATTAATAGATAACCAAGATAATACTTTCAGAATATTATACATGCTAGAATGAAATAGCAATTAGATACTAGTAGTAATAATAACATTGATAAAAGCTAACATTTATTAAATATTTACTATGTACCACATACTGTTTTAAACATTTAGCTATATTATGCATTTAATCCTTACCACCATCCTAAAAGATAGCAAAAATTATCTTTCTTTTATAAAGAGAAACTGAAGCACAAAGTTAAAAAGTAGTGGGGAGGAATGGGCTATTTTATTTATTTAAATAATCTATTGTATTATTAAATATTATTTAATCTATTGTATTATTTAAATAATCTAGTGTATTTAATGCTGTCTTTAGACAGCATGGCCAAGAAAGACCTCAATGGGAGGTGACATTTTAGCAGGGGCCAGAAGTGTATATTTCTTGTTTATCTCTAAAATCCATGCCCCTCTTTTGGCTCACCCCATCCCTGCACCACCATTGTTTGGTGAAGGCCACCTTGTTGCTCATTGTCATTGCAACTAACTTCTAACTGGATGCCTTCCTTGTAGCTGGAGTGGTGTGCCTGCCACCAGAGGTGACAGACAGGTTGGCTGAACGCTTCTGGTCCACTTACTTCCCTGCTGACCTTTCTAGGATGTGACTTATTGGTGTCTCCTGAATTTGAAGGATACAGGCCTCTGGGATAACATGACATGGGGTCATGACTCACCACTATGCATTTACCCATGGAGAGGCTAGTATATCTTTTCTCTTCCTTTAAACATTAAGTCATGCTGTTTACTGTAGGAATGGGGCAGAAAATGAACCCATGGTGGAGGCAGAAATGAGAATAATTTCATCTCTGCACATAGCACAATAAGTTTCACAGCCTTTCACCCCCAGTATCTCACCTGGGTCCCCCCAACAACCTTGTAAAACAGAGATTGTTATGCATGTGTGGGAGATCAGAGAAATGAAGGCTGGGATGATTCAGAAGTTTAGCTAAGGTCATACAGCTGGCAGGGCGGCAAAGCTAGTGCTTGAGCTTTTTCATAAATGAAAATTCTGTTCATCCTTCTGACCACACAGGTTATAGGGATAACATCTTTCTTAACAACAAAAACAACCACCACTACAACAACTACTTATTGTTATAAATGTTTACCCTGGGCCAGTCTTAGTTCTGGCTACTATAACACAATATTATAGACTGGGTGGCTTATAAAAAACAGAAATTTATTTCTCAGTGTTCTGGAGGCTGAGAAGTCAAGGTGCTGGCAGATTTGGTGTCTGGTGAAAGCCTGTTCTCTGGTTCATAGACGGTGGCTTCTCACTGTGTCCTCACATGGCGGAAGGAGTGAGGGGTCTCTCTGGAGCCTCTTTCGTAAGGGCACTAATCCCATTCATGAGGGCTCTCCCCCATGACATAATCACCTCTCAAAGGCCCCACCTCCTACTGCCATCATCTTGGGTACTAGGATTTCAACATATGAATTTTGGGGGAATACAAATATTCAGACCATAGCATTCTGCTCTGGCCCCCTAATATTCATGTCCTTCTCACACGTGAAATATATTCATTCCATCCTGAAGTCTTCACTTATTCTAGCACCAACTTCAAAGTCTAAGTCCAAAGTCTCATTTAAATGTGGTGATATTTAGATATCAGATATGGGTGAGAGTCAAGATATGATTCATTCTGAGACAAATTTCCCTCTAGCTGTGAGCCTGTGAAATCAAACAAGTTATGTGCTTCCAAAATACAATGGTAGAGCAGGCACAGGACAGATATTTCCATTCCAAAAACGGGAAATAGGAACCAAAAAAGGAGTGACAAGTCCAGAGTGAGTCCAGAGCCTTAAAGCTTGAGAATAATATTCTTTGACTCAAGGTTCTGTCCTCAAGGCCCACCGGGATGGTGGCCCTGCTCTGCCAATGTGGATCTACTGAGCATTGTCTTAGTGGATGCTTTTCGTGGTGGCCTGGTTTTGCTCCCTGGCCCCCGAGCACTGACAGAGATGGTACCTCATGGATATTGCCAAAGTTTATTATCTATGCCTTCTGGAGGGGCAGCCACAGTGGCTTGTGTCACACCTGGGCCCACTGGAGTCACACCTGGGGTGGCTGAGGAGTGCTGCACTGGAAAATGAGGAGCAGAGCCTTGAGGTGGCACCAGGCAGCCAGTGCTAGGGTACCAGGGGTGCCTGAGGCTCTTTCTTTGAAGCTGTTCTGTCCTCTAGGCTCTGGAACTCTGGGCCTGAGAAGGGAGGGGAAGCCCTGATGATCTTTGAAATGCCCTTGGTGGCATCCTTCTGTTCCCTTAGACAACAGGTCCTGGACAATCCATACTAATCTCCTTATCAAAAGGTTATTTGCTCCCACCTCTGTTCTCTCTTGAATACACTTTCCCATTCCTTTCGATACGATTAGGCTGTGAATTTTCCAAATCTTTAAGTTCTGCTTACCTTTTGATTAAAAATTCTGTCTTTAAATCCTTTTTCTCTTTTCATATTTTACTATAAGCATTTAATGGAAGCCAAGCTGCACCTTCAACACATTGCTTAGAAATTTCTTCAGCCAAATATCCTATTTTTTTCCTTACAAGTTCTACCTTCTACAAAACACTAGAATATGAACACAATTCAGCCAAATTCTTTGCCATTTTATAACAAAGATAGACTTTCCTTCAGTTTCCAATAACACTGTTCCTCATTTCCATCTGCGATTTCATCAGAATGGCCTTTATTATCCATAATTCTACCAACACTCTGTTCATGACCACTTAAATATTCTTTTAAAATATTGAGGCTTTTCCTACAGATCTGTTCTTTTCTTCATGGGCCCTCACGAGAATCACCCTTAACAGTGCATTCTTAGCAATGTAGGCTTTTTTTTTTTTTTTAGCATGCCCTTCAAAATTCTTCCAGCCTTTACTCATTACTCAGTCCTAAAGCAGCTTCATATTTTTAGATATTTGTTACAGCAGCATCCCCAATTCTTGGTACTAATTTTCTATCTTAGTCTGTTTGAGCTGTTCTAACAAACTACCACAAATTAAGTAACTTAATTTATTTCTTATGGTTTAGGAGGCTGGAAAGTCCAAGGTCAGGGCACTGACAGATTCAGTGTGTGGCCAGGGTCTGCTCTCTTATTCCTAGATGGTGTCTTTTTGCTGTGTCTCCACATGGTGGAAGGGGTAGTGGGGCTCTCAGGCCTTTTTTAAAATAAGGGCACTACTCCCATTTATGAGGATGTTACCCCCATGATTTAATCACCCCAAAGTCCTCCTAATACTATCATCTTGGGACCTAAGATTTCAACATATGAATTTTGGGGGGAACACAAACATTCAGACCATAGCAGCCTAACTCTGAGCCAAGAGCTTAATATACATTAACTCATTGAATCCTGTTGCACACTGTGTGGAAAGCATTTGGCACAGTGTCTAGCACATGGTTATAATTGACATTAACTTATATGACTACTTTTGGATAAGGAGAACCTGAGGCCCAGAAAGGTCAAGGAACCCATCCAAAGTTGCATAGTCAGTAAATGATGGGGCTGCGACTTAAAATGCAGGCCACGTGGTTATGGGTTTTAGTGCTCATCCACAATGCACATTGCCTGCCTGCATCATGGTTGGGTCCCCAGTGTCTCAGTGTATGTTTGTGGGCAGTGCATGTGGAATTTTAGACTTTTGCAACTTGTTTCTGTCAACACTTAGAATTTCTTCATTTTTTAAAATTAGAATTGCTGTTTGAAGTCATTTCAGTGTTGACTCTCCAGGACTGCAAGGACTCCTGGGGCTGGGGCCCAGTCTGTGATTCCTCTCTAGAGCTGGTTCACTTCCCCCTGACTCAGGAGAGGCTGAGGGCCTGGAGTTCTGGAGGAGGCGCTTTTCCCCACCTGGTGCCTGGGGGATGCAGAGTTGGCAGAATTCCATCCATATGAACACAATTGGATTTCAAATTCAAGTTGTAAGGCTTTCCTCTTTTGTATTTTGCCTAATTTTCAAACATAAACCTATTTCCTAAGTAGACAATATCTTGGCATTTGCCCATCTCTACTCCAGGCTGAAGCTTTACGTACACTTTGCTTCATTCCACAATGATTTTATCTGTCAGGCTCTGTGCTCAGTAACACAGAGAAAGCAAATTGAGGGAAATGCAGACTCTGTTTCCAGGTCTCTGGCAGGTGGCAGAGAAAGGGCAGATGATTCCCAGTGGAAGGTTTCATCCAGGAGGTAGAATTTTATCCAAGACTTGAAAGATGTTTGGATTTTGATAGGAGAAGGAGGTGCAGCTCAAAATGGCAGAACCACCTGAACCAAGGCAGGGAGGTGAGAAAGGTGAAGGTGAGGACATCTCAGACAAACTTTGAGACCTGTGTTTACAACAGAGGAGAGGGTGGCTCTTTACATTTTTGGATACTCTTCTCTCCCAATAGGGTGCTCCAGCTTGGGGCCCTCCTTTTCCTCTTTCCACTTGATCTCACCACGGGAAGCCTTCACCTCTCACATCCCCTCGGAAGATGAAGGGACCCTTTGCATCTCATGAAGTCAGCAGTGGCAGCCAACCTTTGTCATTCACTGTCTTAGCTTGGTCATGCTGCTATGACAAAAATACCATGGACTGGGTAGCTTATAAACAACAGAAGTTTATTTCTCACAGTTGTGGAGCTGAGAATTCCAAGATCAAGCCACCAGAAGATTTGATATCTGGGGAGGGCCCAGTTCCTGGTTCACAGATGGCTCCTTCTCACTGTAACTTCACATTGTAGAAGGGCTGAAGGAGCTCTCCAGTTCTTTTATAAGGGCACTAACCCCATTCATGAAGACTCTGCCCTCTTAACCTAATCACCTTCCAAATGCCCCACCTCCAAATATCATCACATTGGGGTTAGGATTTCAACTTATGAATTTTGGGGGAATACAAATATTCAGTCTATAGCATGTACCTACTGTGTGCCACAGACAATGCCAAGCACTTTATGTGTGTCATTGCCTTTCAGTAGTGCTGATTATTCCCATTTTATAGAGGAGGAGCCAGAAGGTTCAGAGAATTTATGTCACAGGTTTCAGTTAATAGACAGAGTCAGAGCTGGGGTGGGGTCCCAACGCCAGGTGTCTCGGACTTCAAAGCTTCTGCTTCTCATACTATGCCTTGGTATTAGAAGGAGATTCCCAGGAGCTGGCAAAGGACCAAAAATTGTTGCTGTCCTTTGAAGGCAAGAGGGGAGCTGTGGTGGTCATCTCTATCTGAAGGCTTGAAAGCAGCACTGTCCACTAGCAATATGGTTCCAGCCACAGAGGCAATTTTAAATTTTCTGTTAGCCCCATGAAGAAAAGGAAGAAGAAACATGTGAAATTCATTTTAATAATATATTTGATGTAACTCAATACACCCAAAATATCATCATTTTAACAGCAATCAATATTAAAAACGTTATTAATGGAATAGTCACATTTTTTGGTATGAAATCTTTGAAATCCCATGTGTATTTTAGACTTGCAGTACATCTCAGTATGCACTAACCACGTTTCAGGTACCTGGTACATGCGTGTGAGCGGTGGCTTTCATCCTGGCCAGCACAGGTTTAGAAGAAGCTTTAATCATCATAATCATAATAACAATAATTGCTAACTATAACCAAGCACTTTTTAGATGTTGGACCTTGTATTAGTTTGTTTGGGATTCCATAACGAAAGACCACAGCCTCTATGGTTTAAACAACAAAATTTATTTGGTCACAGTTCTGGAGGTGGCAAGGCCAAGATAAGGTGTCAGCAGGTCTGATTTCTGCTGAGACCGCTTTCCTTGGCTTGCTGTGTCCTCATGTGGTCCTCCCTCGATGAGTGCATCCCTGGTTTCTCTCTGTGTGTCCAGGTTTCCCTTTCTTATAAGGACATCAGTTAGATTGGATTAGGGCTCACTCTAATAGATGCTTTTTAACTTAACCACTTCTTTAAAGGCTATCTCCAAGTACAGTCACATTCTGAGGTATTGGGATTAGGACTTCAACATATAAATTGGGGGAGGCGCAATTCAGCCCATAAAAGATATAAAGCTAAATATTTTACATAATCATTTTTAATTTTCAGAATAATTCTATGACTAGTACTATTGCTGACGTCAGAATGACCTGATGTCTTTCTTGCCCAAGTCACAGACTGGCTCAGAGGTAAGATATTTTAGTAATGGGGCTCACGTAAACTTTCTAGATACCTGCTGCAAGCTTCATCTGGCTGAAAGCGGGAAAGCTTGACAGGTTTTTGTCTTACTTTACTGACAATTTCATCTCACAGGGGACATGACTAAGAAATTTCCACTCTGGGCCTAATTATGTGCTGCTAATTGGTTGATAAAATAGAATGACAAGAATCTTAAAATAAAGCCAGATGGGATTTCTCCTTTTGGGGTGACATGATCTTATAGAATTTATGAGCACCAGTGAAAAGAAAATACAAACTTAGGATGGTACCCTAGACTTTGGGAGAAAAGATTTAAAAAGCATTCAGAGCATTCTTATTTTTAGTTCTTATTGGTGGATAATGCAAAATTACATAGGTTTTCCTTCTCTCCTTCCCTCCCTGTCATGTGCTTCTACCTTTTAAGTGAATCAGTAGGGAATATTAAATTTTAACATTTAAAAATTGAAATGCACCAAGACTGTGAAAAACTAGAATTGGTGCTCAGACAGAAGTCAGGCAGCCTCATGAAACTCTTGTGCATGGCTGCATCCAGGTGGTGGCATTCCCACTGTTTTCTGGAAGAACTCTTAGTTACTGTATATCATCAGGGAAGACTGTTCGTTGTGCTTTTCACGTGCTGCTATTCATACTTGTTAAATATAAATGGCAGCTTGTTTTGTTTCATCATTGTTAATTTAGATTGTACATTGTTATATTTGTTAACTCTATTGTGGGAAATATTTGCATCACTTATATGTTGAAACTATAATTCTCCAACAACTATAACTTAAGATATGTTTTACCATGGATTATAATGTGAAATAGCATCCTGCTATGGTTAAAGCAAAGGTATACATCATCTTTATCACCCCCAAATATACAGTACACATTTTAGTGCTAACAGTAGAGGCAGACTGACCAGTGTGAATTGTGGTCCCATCTAAGCTGTTTAGTCTCACTTTCTTTATCTATAAAATGGGAATAGTAGGATCTACCTTAGTGAGGATTAAAGGATATCATGCATGTGCACTGTTTAGACAATGCTCAATAAATAGTTAATAATTACTAATTCCTTAAAGAGTGCTTATAATTTGCTAGGCACTACATGAAGTGCTTTGCATCTATTGACTAATTAATCCTCAGAAAACCTCATGAGGAAGGTACTACTATTATTCCCATTTTATAGATAAAAACAACTTGAGGCACAGGGCATTTAGTAAACTCTCAAAATCATAGTTAGTAAGTGGCAGAGTGGGGATTTTTATTTCAAAATATTAAGGGGGTATGGATACATTGTATAACACCAAAGTCAGGGCTTTTAGTGTGCCCGTCACCAGAATAGTGTTCATTGTACTCAATAGGTAAGTTGTTGTTCCTCAACCCCCTCCCAAACTCCCCTTTCCTTGGTTTCTGATGTCCTTTACATCTCTTTGTACCCGTGTGTACTCACTGTTTAGTTCCCACTTATTAGTAAGAACATGTGGTGTTTGTTTTTAATTCCTGAGATACTTCACTTAGGATAATGGTCTCCAGTAAGTTGCTGCAAAAGACATTATTTCATTCCTTTTTATGGCTGAGTAGTGCTCCATGGTATATATATATATACCACATTTTATTAACCTACTCATGAATTGATGGGCACTTAGGTTGATTCCGTATCTTTGCAATTGTGAATTGTGCTGTGATAAACATTTGAGTGCAGGTGTCTTTGTGATAAAATGATGTCTTTTCTGTTGGGTCAACACTCAGCAGTGGGATTGCTGGATCAAGTAGTAAGTCTATATTTATTTCTTTGAGGAGTCTCCATATTGTTTTCCATAGAGGTTGTGCCAATTTGGAGTCCCACCAGCAGTGTATAAGTGTTCCTTTTTCTCTGCATCCACACCAGCATCTATTGTTTTTTGACTTTTTAGCAATGGACATTCTGACAGGGGTAAGGTGGTATATTGCATTGTGGTTTTAATTTGCATTGCCCTGATGACCAGTGATGTTGAACATTTTTTCCTATGTTTCTTGGCCATTTTTCTATCTTCTTTTAAAAAGCTTCTGTTCATGTCTTTTGCCCACTTTCTGATGGTTTTCTTTTTCTTGCTGAATTGTTTGAGTTCTTTGTAGATTCTGGATATTAGTCCTTTATCAGACGTATACTTTGCAAATACTTTCTCCCATTCTGTAGGTTGTCTATTTACTCTGTTGATTATTTGAGGCCAGGAAACCTGGGTTGTAGACTTCTTGCTGGTAACTACTATATTGCCTCTGACAATTGCAAGAATACACCAATTTCTTTTCCAAAGGGGTCATACAATGAGATCAAGGCCAAGTAAATGGTCTCTATTCATTTGTAAACCATTTCTCTCCCTACTTCTGCTGGCATCTGGAGAGACTGTGTCTTACCCCAGTTCTCAGCACTTAGCTCAGCCCTTGCTCAAGGAAGGGCTGAGTCAAGCCCATCCCTTCATTGGCCTTTTCAGTCATCGTAGTCTTTGCTGATGTTGCTAACCAAGCATAGTTCTGTCTGGGAACAACACTTGGGTAGTGTTCCTAGATTCTACTTTGAATCTAGTGCTTCTTACTTGAGGTGAAGGTTGTCAAAATTCCAGGAGTTTAGGCCACCTCCAGAATTGAAGCCGTCCAGCTGAGCACCTGGAAAATGCAATTTTCCAGTTGTGCTTAAAAGTCATGGAGCTCCCTGATCACAGATTTTTAGTTTTGAAATGAATCTTAGTGATAGCCTACAAGAGACGAAATAGGGATCCAAAGATGTGGGGTTACTTTCTAGATCTTACCCATACAGTCAGGGGTAGATTTCAGACTGGAAACCAGGAATCTCAGGACCGTACATGTCATTTTCAACTTGCATATAGAAGGAAAACCTGGAATATTAGGAATTTTACAGTATGGTCCTTACTAATATGTTATATAACATTTGAATTAAAGCTGAAAAATCCAAAAAAATATTGATATATTGCTTTGTTAACAAATAGAAACCATAGTTTTAAAAGGCTATTTTAATAATGAACATTTTTTAGGACTTATATAAGGACATTTATAGAATGCTCATGGACAATGAAACTATGACTTCATTTTTAAATTTTTTATTATTTTTGTTCTTAATTTTAATTTTTTTGTGATGACAGTACTATTTAATGGCACTTGATGAGCCCACAAGTTCTGTACAATTAGTGTTTTGTTTTGCACACCACAGATCAAGTAAGTCTTCTGTAAAAGATTAAAGGCATTATAAACATTCCAAAGTGTATCATTTGTGGAAATCTCTAAGCATCCATGAACCAAAGAGGACAGTGCTTTGGACAAATTGAAATTATTTCACTAATGGAAATCTTAGAAAAGATGATTTGAGTCAAGGGCTCTGTTTGAATCAAGATCCATTAAAATATTACTTTAACAGATGAGACATTTGTGAAATTAGATTTTCAAACAAATGGCTAGTCCATATTTTCAAATAAGTGGATTATGGGTTTGCTTGGAGAGGAAGAAATTTGTGGATTTAGGAGAAAGATATTTTCTTAATGACTGTATTAATAGTGGTCAAAGACAATAATTGATTAGTTAATCAATGTCAGCAATTTACTAGATATATGACCCAGATACGATCTGTCACTCTTTCTTCAGAGCTTCCTCTGTCCTTTGCACATGCTTTCGGTATGGCAATAATTTTACCCTTAAAATATACATGTTCTGTGAGATATTTATGGGCAGGGACACTGTCTCTTTAATTTTTTTTTTAACAGGCAAGGTGAGTTATTCATGGCACATATGGAATGTGTGGCAGACCCAGGATTAGGACTCATATCCTTTGACTCCAGGTTCTGTGGAAATAAATGAAGACTAACCAAACGAGAGAAAGCAAAGGCTATTTGTTCAGAGCTTGCCAAAGTAAGCAAGTCAACCACTGTCCCTTGCATGTTGTCAGAGACTCCAAGGCAGGAAGAGCAGCGAGAAGCCTGCATAGTGGTCAAAAGGGAAGGCTACTGGCCTGGAGAAGCTGGAGGTGGCTAACCAGAAGTGGGCATCCCATGTGACTGATTAGGGGTGCGTATTTGACTTTCTCTGGTTGGTCTTAAGTTGGAAGGACAATCATTCAGGAAGCTTTCAGTTATTAGTCAAGTCTTGGCTGTTTGGGGCCAATTGTTAGAGGGGTTATTGTTTGGCTTCCTCGACCAGTTGCTGAAGATACTTGCCTGTCTAAGTATGACTAGTAGAGAGCAGGCTGGCTTCCTGGGCTGGTTACTGTAGATAATGGGTTTGTTTCCTGGGCTGATTGCTGCAGATTGTGGGCCAGAGTTCATATGGGCTCATGTGACTCATTTTTATAGACAGTCTGGCCATTGTTTGTATATTCAGTCTGTCGGTTCAGCTCTCTTTCTTCTAGATTGGGGTCAGCAAACTTTCTGTGAAGAGGCAGATAGAAAATATTTTCAGCTTTTCCAGCCTTATAGCTCCCCTGCAATTACTCACTTCTGACACTTCAGTGCAATAGCAGCCACAGACAATAGGTGAACAAATGGATTTGGCTATGTTCCAATAAAACTTTATTTTAAAAAACAAGCAGCAGGTTCAATTTGGACATAGGGCCCCAGTTCACTGATCCCTGTTCTGGAGTGAAGAGTTTGCACAAAATCAACAAATGTGCAAATAGCAGCTGTCTCCTGTGTTGTGACTCATTCCTTTTGGCCTGTTTTAATGCTGCTGAAGCTGTGATCATTGTGGTCCAGTGGTACCATATTCAAGAAGCATTTCAAAAATTCCATTTTTACTTTCTTCTTCTGAAAAGATATTATATAACACACATTTCATACCTAAAGTGGTACTTCTTATCATGTTGTTTCCCTTCTGTCTCATTCCTCTGTGGCCCATACTCCCATTTCAGAACTTCTTAGTTGCCAACTCCCCCAAAGAAAGCCTCTGGCACACACCCTGAATCAGCACAGAGAACCATCTTCCTCTCAACCCATCACATGCCAGACAGGAGCAACATTGTCAAATTGGCAAAGGTGGTCTGTCCTTAGCCTCATCCCCTCATGTTTGCAACATGGCTGCCACAGTTCCAAGCAGCACGAATAGATAAAACAATAACCAGAGGAAGAAGAGGCCATTTATTCCTTGTATCCCCTGTAAAAGCCTCTCCCAGAAGCTTCCCAGCAGACTCACCCTCATGTCTCATTGGCCCAGTTGCATTACATACTCACACCTAAGTCAACACTGCCCAGGGCAATGGGATGACCATGATTGGCTTAGATCAAGCAGAAGCCACCTGCTGAGGCTGGGGATACATCCTGTCTTCCCTGATGCACATGGTTTTATAGAGGAGGGCAGACGTGAATGAATGAATTTGAGGTTCTGTAGGAAGCATGTGGGAAAAGGGGTCAATGTTGAGAAGCCAACCAGCTGCACCTTCAGCAAGAGGCAAAGGGGTTGGGAGAGAAATGGCTATGCATAAAAGGCAACAGGAGAAAGTAGAGGATCTAAGAAGAAGCTATCTTCAGATTTTTAACATTCCTCAAAGTAGAAATTGTCAAGGATATCATTTTTGTGGCAGACAGAAAGCTTGGCTTTGTTGATAAAGAGTTGGCTCCCAGAGAAGGAGGCCATTATGGCAGAGTGGAAGCAGCCTGCACATGCCACTCTCTGGGAGAAGATCAAAAACTGCAAGTAGATGGCCCTACAGATGACTCCTCTTGAAGAAGGCATTGTAGACCATCAGAGAACTGACGGGAGACACTCAGAGTGAAGGAGATGGGAACAGGAAGAGCCACTTGCCAAAATCAGAAGGTACCTGGGGAAGAATACTACAAGTGGGGAAGTGACAAAGGAGAGAACCCCTGGGACCCATGCCCCCCGAGCAGACACTGTGACTGAAGCTGTGCCCCCCACCACTGCAGGACTTTGTGCTGATTGGGGAACTGCTTGGAGACTGTATAGGGAAATTGCACGGAAAGCAGGTTCAGTAGGGACCTGCTGGTCTCGGTTCCCAGGTTGCCACAGCTGACGCCACTCTGTGCTCTCAAGTGCAAAGCTCCTGGTCTACACAGGGTTCAGGTTCACTGTGGCTGCTCCAACATTACCTCTTGCCAGACCTGGGAGGGAGCAGGGAGAGCAGATGCTCTCACATGCCCATGACTGGGAGCCAGGGCCTCCTCCCCCCACCAGGGAACTCAAGTGGAACTTTAGGGGTCCCAAGGTAGCAGCCTCAGAAGGACCTGTGTGGGGAGAGAGGCCCAGCCATCCAATGACCCAGCCCCATGGCCCTACGCCCTGACCAGTGGAGCAAGCCCCCCTGGTGTGGCATGGCCTATGCCCCCACAGATCCAGGCTCCAAGCGGAGGTCCATGCCCCTGCAGCCCTGTGTGCCAACCAGCAGAAAAAGCCTCCTGGCCCTGTGCTCCAGCTGGTGGGTCATGCCCCCACAGCATCATGCAATGTCATACCTGTGGTCCAGCTTTCTACCACAAACTAGCTAGCCACAAGCTGCTCACCTCTGTGTACCACCATTATACCCAGACATGGATAGAGCTAACACTTGTAGCCCTGACACCTGTGGCCACTGCCTAGATAGCCTTGCCAAACAGCCACTCTCACCACTGCAGGGAGACCTGGGCAAAGCAATCTCCTGTGATGCACACTTCAGTGGAGAGGGACTCATCCAGTCCCCCACCTGAGCTTCCAACAGTGGCCTAGGGACCAACTCACCACTTTACATGAAGATCCCCCAGCACTGGCCCAGTTCCTGTGACCTGCCCAAGCACTGGCCAAGGTCCCTTGACACACCTAGACAATCTCTGACCCACCCAGGTACCAGTCAATGTCATGTCACTGACCTCAGTGGAGAGGGACTTGTGCAGCCCCCTTCCTAAGCTTCCAGCAGCAACCTGGGGACCAATATACCAATCCAAATGAATATCCCTCAGCATTGGCTTGGACTGTGACAATCACAGACGATCAAGACAACACAAGAGAACAGCTGTGTTACAGACTATTGGTGTAATGACTCCTCTCCCATCAGGTCAGTCCTCCAGAGTAGGACACAAAAGTGTTATCTAGGGACCTAATTTTTTTTCATAAAGTAGGAGAGTTTGCAGCAAAGAAGAACAGGTGCACTGCAAACCTATCAGCCCTGAGCTGAGAGAAGAGGTTTCAGATGAGAAGGAACCAGCAAAAAATTCTGGAAACATGAAAAAATAAGCTGTTTTGACACCTCCAAAGGATTACAATAGATCCAAAGCAATGGACCCCAATCAAGAATAAATTGTTAAAATGTCAGAAATGGAATTCAGAATATGGATGGCAAACAAGATGAATGGAATTGAAGTGAAAGTTGAAAACCAACATAAAGAAGCCAAGAAAGTTTTTCAGGACATGAATGAAAAAAATGAAAAACCCACTAAAGAGATAGACAACATAAGAAAGGCTATAACAGAACTTAAGAAATGAAAAAGTCATTTAGGGAATTACAAAATACAGCAGAAAGCATCAACAACAGGCTACACTTAGCAGAAGAAATAATCTCAGAGTGTGAAGACAAGGCTTTCTAACTAACCCAGTCAGCCAAAGATGCAGAAAAAGAACAAAGAAGAATGAAAAATCACTCACAGAAACATGGCACTATGTGAAATGAGCCAATATACTAATTATGGGTATACCTGAGGGAGAAGAAAGAGCAAAAAGCATGGAAAATCTATTCAAGAGATTGAGGAAAACTTCCTTGGTATCACCAGAGATTCAGACATCTAGAAACAAGATGGTCATCAAACACTGGGAAGATTCATAGTAAATAGTACATCTCCAAGACACATGGTAATCAACCTGGCCAAAGTCAAAATGAAGGAGAAAATTCTACAAGCAGCAAGACAAAAGCAGCAATTAATCTACAAAGGAAAACCCATCAGACTAACTACAAACTTCTCAGTGGAGATCTTACAACCTAGAAGGGACTGGGGCCACACCTTCAGTCTTCTTAAACAGAATAACTGCCAGACTAGAATGTTGTTTTCTGCAAAGCTAAGTTTCATAATTGATGGAGAAATAAAGACTTTTCCAGATAAGGAAACACTGAAAGAATTTGTCTCAACCAGACCTGCCCTACAGGAAATACTCAGAACTGCATTATACATGGACCAGCACAAGCGATACCCACCAGTGTAAAATTACCTGAAAGCTAAAGCTCACAGCTCATACAAAATAATAGCACAATAGGAAAAACAAAGCGATGAGGTACTACCCAATGGGATGAACAGAAGAGCATCCCACATATCAATTCTATCACTCAATATTAATGGTCTGAATGCCCCACTCAAAAGACTTAGGCAGGTTGAATGGAAGAAAAAAAAACCAACCCAAATATCTGCTGTCTCTAGGAAACACATGTAACCCACAAGGACTCATACAGATTCAAGACGAATGGATGGAATAAGTATTCCATGCAAATGGCAACCAAAAGAGAGCAGCTATAGCCATTCTCATATCAGACAAAATTGACTTTAAATCAACAATGGTAGAGAGACAAAGATGGTCATTATATAATGGTAAAGGGGTCAATTCAACAAGAAGACATAACAATTCTATATATATATATATATATGTATCTAACACAGGAGCTCCCAGATTCATAAATCAAATTATACTAAATCTAAGCAAAGAGATAAATAGTAGCATTGTAATTGCTGGGGACTTTAGCTCCCCACTGTCAGAGCTGAACAGATCATCGAAGCAGAAAATAAATAAAGAAACACTGGATTTAAATGGGACTCTAGAACAAATGGAACTAATAGACATTTATAAAACATTCTATCCCAAAACTACTGAATATACATTCTTCTCATCAGCACATGGGACATTCTGTAAGATTGATCATAACTTAGGCAACAAAACATGTCTCAAGAAATTCAAAAAAATTGAAATCATACCATGTATCTTCTCAGACCACAGTGGAATAAAGCTAGAAATTAATTCTAAGAGAAACACTCTAATCTATACAAGTCATGGAAATTAAACAACCTGCTGCTGAATGATTGTTGGGCCAATAATGACATTTAGATGGAAATCAAAAGATTCCTTGAACTGAACGACATAAGTGATACAAGCTATATAAAGTCTATATACAAGTCTATATAAGTCAGCAAAAGCAGTCCTAAGGGGAAATTCATAGCCTTAAATACCTATATCAAAAAGACAGAAAGATAAGAAATTAACAAGGTAAGGTTACATCTCAAGGAGCTAGAAAAGGAAGAGCAAACCAAACCTAAAGCCAGCAGAAGAAAAGAAATAACAAAGGTCAGATCAGAACTAAATGAAATGGAAAACAAACCAAAAATACAAAGTATCAATGAAACAAAAAGTTGGTTCTTCAAAAAGATTAAAAAAAATAGACCTCTTACTAGATCAACCAGGAGTAGAAGAGAAAGGACCCAAATATGCTCAATCAGAAATGAAAAAGGAGATATTACAACTGATAGCACAGAAATACAAAATATCATCCATGAATAGTATGAAAATGTCCATGCATACAAACTAGAAAACATAGAGGAAATGGACAAATTCCTAGAAACACACAATCTCCCAAGACTCAATCAGGAAGACATAGAACTCCTGAACAGATCAATAATGAGCAGCGAGTTTGAAGCAGTAATTATAAATCTCCCAACAAAAACAACAACAAAAAGCCCTGGACCAGACGGATGCACAGCCAAATTCTACCAGACCTACAAAGAAGAGCTGGTACTTATACTGCATAAATTATTCCATAACATTGAGAAGACAGTAATCCCCCTGCCCCCACAACTCATTCCATGAAGCCAGTATCACCATGACACCAAAGCCAGGAAAGGACACAACAAAAAAAGAAAACTACAGACCAATATTCCTTATGAATATAGATACAAAAATCCTCAACAAAATGCTGGCAATCCAAATTCAGTAGCACATTAAAAAAAATAATCCACCATGACCAAGTGGGATCCATCCCAGGGATGCAAAGATGGTTCAACATATGTAAATCAATAAATGTGATTCACCACATAAACAGAAGCAAAAAGAAAAATCATATGATCATTTCAATAGATGCAGCAAAAGCATTTGACAAAATCCAGCACCCTTTCATGATAAAAACCCTCAACAAACTAGGCATAGAAGGAACATCCCTCAAAATCATAAAAGCCATATATGACAAACCCATAGCTATCATCATACTGAATGAGGAAAAGTTGAAAGCGTTCCCCCTAAGAACTGGAACAAGACGAGGGTGCCCACTGTCACCACTTCTATTCAACATAGTACTAGAAGTCCTAGCCAGAGCAATCAGGCAAGAAAAAGAAGTAAATTTATTTAAATCAGGAAAGAGGAGGTCAAACTATCACTTCTTAGTGATAATATGATCTTGTATCTAGAAAATTCCAAAGACTCCACCAAAAGACTTCTAGAATTGAAAAATAAATTCTGCAAAGTCTCAGGTTACAAAATCAATGTACACAAATCAGTAGCACTTCTATATACCAATAACAGTCAAGCTGGGAATCAAATCAAAGACTGAATACTATGCACAATAGCTATAAAGAAAATAAAATACTTAGGAATATACTTAACCAAGGATATGAAGGATCTGTACAAGGAGAACTGCAAAGCACTGATGAAAGAAATCACAGTTGATACAAACAAATGGAAAAACATATGTTCATGAATTGGTAGAATCAACATTGTTAAAATGTCCATAGTGCCCAAAGTGATTTACAGATTCAATGCAATCCTCATCAAAATACCAATGTCATATTTCACAGATCTTGAAAAAATAAGTCTATGCTTCATTTAGGACCAAAAATGAGTGTAAATAGCCAAAGCAATCTTAAGCAAAAATAATAAATCTGGAGGCATCACATTACCAGTCTATAGTCAAACTATACTATAAATCTATAGCAACCAAAACAGTATCGTATTGGTGCAAAAATAGAGACATAGACCAATGGAACAGAACAGAGTACCCAGATAGGAAACCATCTACCTACAATCAACTGATCTTTGACAAAGCAGACAACAACATACACTGGGGAAAGAAGCTCTATTTAATAAATGGGAAAATTGGATAGCCACATGCAGAAGAATAAAACAGGACCCCCATCTCTCACCATTTACAAAAGTTAATTCAAGATGGATAAAAGACTTAAATATAAGGCAAGAAACCATAAGAATACTAGAAGAAAATGTTGGAAAAACTCTTCTAGATGTCAGCCTAGGCAAAGAATTTATGAAGATGACTGCAATGGTAATCACAACAACGACAAAAATAAATAAGTGGAACTTGATTAAATTAAAAAGCTTCTGCACAGCCAAGGAAATAATCAACAGAGAAAATAGACAGCCTACAGAATGGGAGAAAATATTCACATGCTATATATCTGATAAAGGGCTAATAACCAAAATCTACAAAGAACTCAAACAAATCAGCAAAAAAAAAAAAAAAAAAAAAAAAAAAAAAATCAAACAACCCCATAAAAAAGTGGGCAAAAGACATGAACAGAAGCTTTTCAAAAGAAGATAGACGTGTGGCCAATAAATGTATGAAAAAATGTTCAATATCACTAATCATCAGGGAAATGCAAATTAAAATCACAGAGAGATATCACCTTACCCTGTTAGAATGGCTTTTATTAAAAAGTCCAAAAATAATAGATGCTGGAATGGATGTAGAGAGAAAGTAATGCTTCTACACTATTTGTGGGACTGCAAATTAGTACAACCTCTATGGAAAACAGTATGGAGATACCTCAAAGAACTAAAAGTAGACCTACCATTTGATCTAGCAAATCCTACTACTAGGTATTTATCCAAAGGAAAAGAAGTCATTTTATCAAAAAGACACCTGCACACAAATGTTTACTGCAGCACAATTCACAATTGCAAAGATGTACAATCAACCCAAGTGCCCATCAATTCATGAGTCAATCAAAAAGATGTGGTATATATTAATATATACCGTGCAGTACTACTCAGCCATAAAAAGGAATGAAATAATGTCTTTTGTAGCAACTTACTGGAGACCATTATCCTAAGTGAAGTATCTCAGGAATGGAAAAACAAACATCATATGTTCTTGCTAATAAGTGGGAGCAAAACAATGGGCACACAGGGGCACAAAGCAATATAAACAACGTGAGAAACCAAGAAACGGGGAATGTGAGAGGCGTGGAATAAAAACTTACCTAATAGGTACAATGAATACTATTCTGGTGTTGGGCACACCAAACGCTCTGACTTAAGCATTATTCAAGGTATCCATGTAACAAAAATACTTGTCCCCCCTTAATTAATATTTTGAAATTAACAAAAAGAGAGTTGGCTCCTATCTTACCCTCAACACATTACATGTCAGGCAAGAGCAACTTTGTCAAATTGGCAAAGATTGTGTCTTTCTTTTCTCCAGACCAATTTTTATGTTTACTTTCTCTCTTTTCATAAATTCCAACCTATTGTGCATTGAGTACCTTGCTTACCCTGGCATGAATGCTTTGAATGGAGGGAGTTCTGGATATGGAGATGGAAAGACCCGGGCATGAATCTTGGCTCTGTCACTTATTAGGTTATAACCTTGGACAAGTTACTTGACCACAATGAAAGTTAGTTACCCTGAATATAAAGAGAGATGTCTGCCTTCTTAGCTCATGCAGTTGGGGTGAGGATTAATGAATCAAATATTTTTTCAGAAAGCACCTGGCATATAGGCATTGAATAAATATTTTGTTTTTCCTTTAGGTTGACCAAGCATGTCTACTCATTGTTCCCTGAACTCATTTGTTTTGTGATTTTCTACCTTCACATGCATCTCACGCCATTTCTTTTTTCTACTTTGTCACCACCTTCACCTGCAATGGCTTTCCTCCTCTTTTCGGTCTTGGATACTATCTACTGTTCGAAGTCTGGCTTGACTCCAGATTATTTATGAAGTCCTCATCTCTATTTCAGACCCAGAGTGCCATTCTCTGAAGAAGCTGTTAGGCCTGTTAGATAGAGGGCATCGTGGGGGCATCTTCAGTGTCAGAGGAAGTCCCAGAAAATTAACATTGTCCAGAAGAGAAGTGATCACCACTGTGCTGGAATCAGGAAGCCGTCAATCTGAGTTTGGCAGCCACATGAAACAATGGAATAGAGCCCAAGACTAAGCAGAAGAGAAAAATGATACTAGGAGCCTTTGGCTGGAGTCTTGATCGCTCCTTTATGTGTCATTTTTTTTTTTTGCAGGTGATTTATATGTTCTTTGAGCATCAGTTTTCTCATCTTCAAAAGGGAGTCCATACCTATCCCTTCTTCCCTCCTATCTTCTAAGAGAATAGAAACTCCAAAGAGGCAGGGACCATACTTACTTTCTTTATCAATTTACTAATTACATCCAACTCATGGTATGCTACTTGGCATCTAGTAAGCGCAATAAATACTTGTTGGAAAATGAATGATGTAAAATAAGAGAGAATAGATGCTAATGTTTGTTAACTTAGGGTTAACAAATGCAATGTATTCTGTCCTCTCCACCTCCAAGAGTTTAGCATAGTCCTCTATACAGAGTAATTAGAGATACTGATGTCAGCTGATTGGTCACATGTTCTGTAAGGAATGTAGAGAATATTGTGAGGTTGTTTTCATCAAAATCTGGAATCTTTTAGAGCATGAGAAGGCCTGCTTTGTCTAAGACCATCACCTGTATATCTTGCCTTCACATTGTCTGGTGTCTAATGGCAAATAGGTAACAGGCATGTCTCTACCTGCTTCCTCTACATTCAGGGCAAATATTGCTAATTGATTGTGATGCCTTCCCACTTAGCCTGGACATGGCCTCCACATTCTTTTTAAACCATTTTTACATGCAGCTAATATCAGTTGTTTAGAATTGGCACTTCAGTTGAAGCCTGAATTGGACAATCCTTGATCTTAATTCAAGAGTACTCTTTTTTTGCTTGTCTGTTTATTTTCCCAAAGATCTCCATTAATGGAAACTTCACTGATCATTTCATTGTTCTCTTCTTTTGGTCATCAGAACATATCCAAATATAAGCTCTTCAGCTGTAAAAATAGGCCTGTCTTTTCCCTTCAACCCAACCAAGTATCTCAAAGAACTATGGTTTGTTTTTGCTTCTAGTAATAAAAAAGATATCAAAGAAGAAATGAATCAATCTACCTTAATGAGATTACTGTGAAATTTATTAGAAACAAGCCCCCATGCATACAAGGGCCACACCTGGAACACCAGATTCACTTTTAAGTGCACTGCTCTGTTTCCATAATATACAACTCTTACCTGCACTTTTTTTTGTCTTTTAAAGCCCTTTACAAACATTTCCTAATTGATTTATTACCCTAGAACCAGTTCAGAACACAGCAACACGCATCAAGAGTGATTAAAATGCCAGAAATTCTAATTTATGATGAAAGATTAAGAACTGAATATGATGTGAAACTTGACCAAAGATCCGTGGGCAGACATCTTAGCCACTGATAATGACCTGGCAGTATGGGAACTCTAAAGAAAGAGACAAATTATTTCACTTGGCCATTACATGCTTCAAAAGGCAGAGCTTATTTATTTATTTTTTAAATGAAGGAAAATTTAGTGAGGCAGATTGATTTTTTAGTGCTATGGGGTGTCCCAGAAAGCTGCAGACTCAAGGTTGCTGCAGAACCAAGGTCAAGAGCACAGAATGACACTCTTCTATATTCGGGAATAAAACCAAAGCCTCCTTCTACCCTATTTGTCCCATCCTCCTCTCTCCAATAATGCATCTGTTTTTAAAATATGATTTTGGGAGACTTTACTATTCTTGTGTCTCTGGAAATAAACTGAAAAGCTGCAACACTAAACCTACGAAAAATTAAAATTTAATGTGCTATGGAGAATGCTCCCCGTCAAAAAGTTTGCATCTTTTGATTGTAGGCACCAAAATGGGCACTTATGTGATTAGTTCTTACAGGGTATTGGTTAACAACTCTTCTCAGGTTTGCAGAAAATGTATAATACTATGAACAGAAATAGCTCATAGATTCATAATTTTTAAATTTATTTTATTTTTAAATTATGTTATTTTTGACTGACAAATCATAATTGCATACATTTATGAGGTACAAGGTGATGTTTTGATACATGTATACAATGAGAAATGATTAAATCAAGCTAATTAACATATTTATAACCTTGCTTACCTATCATTTTTTATGCTCTTGCCTGACATGTAATGTGTTGAGGGTAAGATAGGAGCCAACTCTCTTTTTGTTAATTTCAAAATATTAATTAAGGGGGGACAAGTATTTTTGTTACATGGATACCTTGAATAATGCTTAAGTCAGAGCGTTTGGTGTGCCCAACACCAGAATAGTATTCATTGTACCTATTAGGTAAGTTTTTATTCCACGCCTCTCACATTCCCCCTTTCTTGGTTTCTCACGTTGTTTATATTGCTTTGTGCCCCTGTGTGCCCATTGTTTTGCTCCCACTTATTAGCAAGAACATTTGAAAAATTTACTTTCTTGGTTATTTTGAAGTATACAATACATTATTATTGACTATAGTTACCCTGCTGTGTAATACATTTCAAAACCTATTCCTACTGATTATGTGAAACTTTGTACCCATTGATCAACAACTCCCCATTCTCTCCTTCCCTAGTCCCCCAACCTCTGGTAACCCTTATTCTACTCTCTACTCCTATGAATTCAAATTTATTAGATCCCACATATAAGGGAGATCATATGGTATTTGTCTTTCTGTGCCTGACTTGTTTCAGTTAGCATAATGTCCTCCAGATTCATCTATGTTGCTGCAAATGACAGAATTACCCCCCCCCCTTTTAAGGCTAACTGGTATCCCAACGTGTATATATACCACATTTTCCATATCCATTTATCCATTGATGGACACTTAGGTTGATTCCATATTTTTGCTATTGTGAATAATGCTGTAGTGAACATGAAAGTGCAGATATTCCTTTAACATATTGATTTTAGGTTTTTTGGGATATAAATGCAGAAGTGGGATTACTGGATCATATGGTAGTTCTATTTTTAGTTTTTTGAGGAACTTCCATACTATTTTCCATAATGGCTGTACTAATTTACATTTGCACCAACAATGTGTAAGAGTTGCATTTTCTTCACATCCTCTCAATTTCCCATTTATAATTAAGTTATTTTTTTTTCTTGCTATTGAGTTGTTTTGAGTTCTTTATATATTTTGGATATTAACCCCTTATCAGATGTATGGCTTGTAAATATTTTCTCCCATTCTGTGGGTTGTCTCTTTACTTTATTAGTTGTTTCCTTTGCTATGTAGAAGCCTTTTTACTTTGATGGCATTTCATTTGTCTACTTTTGATATTGTTGCCTGTGCTTTTGGGGTCATATCAAAAAAATCATTGCCGAGACCAATGTCATGAAGCTTTACCCCTCTGTCTTCTTCTAGTAGTTTTACAGTTTCAGGGTTTAAGTCTTTAATCCATTTTGAGTTGATTTTTATATATGGCTTAAGGTAAAGGTCTAATTTCATTCTTCTGCATGTAGATATCAGGTTTTCCCAACACAATTTGTTGAAAAGATTGTTCTTTCCCTATTGTGTGTTCCTGGCACCTTTTTCAAAAATCAATTGATCTTAAGTGCACAGATTTATTACTGGGTTTTCTATCCTCTTCCATTGGTCAATGTGTCTGTTTTTATGCCATTAACATGTTTTTAAAAAATTTCAAAATATTAAGGGGGTACCAATGTTTTGGTTACATGGATTGCTTTTGTAATGCTTGAGTAATGGCTATATGTGTGCTCATCATCCAAATCGTGTTCATTGTACCCATTAGGTAGGTTTTTGCCCCTCCCCTTCCCCTTTGCTTGATTTCCACTGAGTTTTCTTTCCTCTGTGCACATGTGTGCTCATCGATTAGTTCCAATTTAATAGTGAGGACATGTGGTGCTTGTTTTTCCATTCTTGAAATATTTCACTTAGGAGAATGGTCTCCAGTTCCATCTAAATTGTTGCAAAAGGCATTAATTTATCCTTTTTTATGGCTGAGTAGTACTCCATGGTATACATATACCACATTTTATTAATCCATTCATGAATTGATGGGCACCTGGGTTGATTCCACATCTTTGCAATTGTCAATTGCACTGCAATAAAAATATGAGTGCAGGTGTCTTTTTGATAAAAAGACTTCTTTTCCTTTAGGTAGATACCCAGCATTGGGATTTCTGGATTGAATGGTAGGTCCACATTTATTTCTTTGAGGAGTCTCCATACTGTTTTCCATAGAGGTTGTACTAATTTGCAGTCCTACCAACAGTGTAGAGAACAGTGTTCTCTCTGCATTCACACCAGCATCTATTGTTTTTGGACTTTTTAATAAAAGCCATTCTAACTAGGATAACGTGATATCTCAAAGTGGTTTTAATTTGCATTTCCCTGATGATTAATGATGTTGAACATTTTTTCATATGTTTGTTGGCCACATGTCTGTCTTCTTTTGAAAAGCTTTTGTTCATGTCTTTTGCCACTTTTTAATGGGGTTGTTTGTTTTTTTCTTGCTGATTAGCTTGAGTTCTTTGTAGATTCTGGATATAAGTCCTTGGTAGGATGTATAGCTTGTGAATGTTTTATCCCAATCTATAGGTTGTCTATTTGTTCTGTTGATTATTTCCTTAGCTGTGCAGAAGCTTTTTAGTTTAATCAAATCCCATTTATTTATTTTTGTTGTTACCATGCTGTTTTGATTAGCAGTGCTTTATAATGTTTTAAAATCAGAGAGTGTCACGCCTAGAGTTTGTTCTTTTTGCTTAAGATTTTTTTTGGCTATTTGATGTCTTTGTGGTTCTGTACAAAGTCAGGGATTGTTTTTTTCTGTATCTGTGAAAAATAATATTGGAATTTTAATAGGAATTGCCTTGAATCTGCATAACCCTTTGGGTAGTATGGATACTTTCACAATATTATTTGTTTCAATCCATAAACATGGATATCTTTCCGTTTATTTGTGTTTTCTTCAATTTATTTTGTTAGTGTTTTATAGTTTTTAGTATACAGGTCTTTTACCTCCTTGGTTAAATTTAAACCTAAGTATTTAATTTTTTTGTTGCTATTGTAAATTGAATTGTTTTCTTAATTTCTTTTGTGGATAGTTCATGGTTAGTTTATAGAAATACTACTGAGTTTTGTATGTTGATTTTGTATTCTCCAACTTTACTGAATTCATTTATCCGTTCTAAGAGTTTTTTGGTGGTCTTCAGGATTTTCTACACATAAGCTATGTCATCAGCAAATTGAGACAATTTCACTTTTTCCTTCCTTTTATTTCTTTCTCTTGCGTAATTGCTCTGGCTAGGACTTTGAGCACTAGGTTGAAAAGAAGAGGTCAGAGTGGGCATCTTTGTTTTATCCCTGATCTTAGAGGAAAAAATTTCAACTTTTCACCCTTGAGCATGTTGTTAACAATGGGTTTTTCATATATGGCCTTTATTATGTTGAGGTACATTCCCTCTATACCTAATCTGTTGAGAGCTTTTGTCATGAAAGAATGTTGAATCCTGTCATTTGATTTTTCTTCATTTATTGAGATGATCATATAATTTTTTTCCTTCATTTTGTTAATGTGGTGCATTATATTTATCAATTTGCATATATTGAACTATTCTTGCATCCCAGGAATAAATCTCATTTTACTTTGGTGAGTGATTCTTTTAATGTGTTCTTGAACTTGGTTTGCTAATATTTTGATGAGGATTTTTGCATCATCAGGGATATTTTTCTGTAATTTTCTTTGTTTGTAGCATCCTTGTCTTGCTTTAGTATCAGGGTAATGTTAGCTTTGTCACAAGAATTTGGAAGTGTTCCCTACACTTTGATTTTTTGGAAGAGTTTGAAAAGAATTGCTATTAGTTCTTTAAGTGTTAGGTGAAATTCATCGGTGAAGCCATCCATTCTTGGACTTTTCATTGACGAGAGAAATTCTATTACTGATTCAATATCTTTACTTATTGTTCATCTGCTTAGATTTTCTATTTCTTCATGATTTAGTCTTGGTAGGTTGTATGTGTCTAGAAATTTATCTATTTTTTCTTGATTATCCAATTTGTTGATGTACAATTGTTCATATTAGGTTCTTATGACCTTTGTATTTTGATGGTATCAATTGTGATGCCTTCTTTTTCATTTCTGATCTTATTAATATGAATAGTCTCTTTTTTTCCTAGTTAGTCTAGGTATGAGTTTACTAATTTTGCACATCTTATCAAAAAACCAACTCTCTGTTTCACTGATTTTTTCTATTGTGTTTCTAGCCTCTATTTTATTTTTTTCTTCTTCTCTGATCTTTGTTATTTCCTTGCTTCTGCTAAGTTTGGGTTTAGTTTGTTCTTCTTTTTCTAGTTTCTTGAGGTGCAACATTAGATTGTCTAATGGTGATCTTTCTTTCTTTTTGATCTAGGTGTTTATTGTTATAAATTTCCCTCTCAAGACTGCTTTTGCTGCATTTCATGTGTTTTGGTATATTGTGTTTCCATTTTTGTTTGCCTCAAAGTACTTTTTTGATTTCCAATTTGATTTCTTCTGTGACCCTTTGGTTGTTTAGGAGCATGTTTAGTTTCCACATATTTGTGCATTTTCCAAGATTTCTCCTGTTATTGATTTCTAGTTTCATGACATTATAATCCAAAAACATGCTTGATATGATTTCAATCCTCCTAAATTTGTAAAGATTTGTTTTGTGGCCTAACATATGGTCTATCCTAAAAATTTTCCATGTGCACTTGAAAAGGATCTGTATTCCTCTGCTGTTGGATATAATATTCTGTACATGTCTGTTAAGTCCATTTGGTCTAATTTAAGTCCAGTATTTCTTTTTATTTGCCTTTCCTTTTTTTTTTCTTCAGACAGAGTCTCACTTTATTACTCAGGCTGGAGTACAGTGGTGTGATCATAGCTCACTGCAGCCTTGAATTCCTAGGCTCAGGTGATCCTCCTGCCTCAGCCTCACAAATAGCTAGGACTACAGGTGTGTGCCACCACATCTGGATAATTTTTTATTTTTATTTTTGTAGAGACAGTGTCTCACTTTGTTGCTCAGGCTGGTCTTGAACTATTGGCCTCAAGGGATCCTCCTGCCTAGGCCTCCCAAAGTGCTGGAATTATAGGCATGAGCCACCACACCTGGCCTAAGTCCAATGTTTCTGTGTTGATTTTCTGTCTAGATGACATGCCCATTGTTGAAAGTGTGGTAATGAAGTCCCCAGCTATTATAATATTGCAGTCTATCTCTTAAAATTGTTTAATAATTGCTTTATGCATTTAGGTGCTCCAATATTGGATGCATATGTATTTATAATGTTATGTCTTCTTGATGAATTAACACCTCTATCATTATGTAATGACATTCTTTGACTCTTTTTATAGTTTTTGACTTAAAATCTTTTTTGTCTGATATATGTATAGCTACCCTTGCTCTCTTTTGGTTTACATTTGCATGGAATTCTTTTTCCATCCCTTCACTTTTAGTCTATGTGTGTCCTTACAAGTAATATAAGTCTCTTGCAGGCAGCATATGGTTGTATGTTGTTTTATTATTCATTCAGCTGCTCTGTGTCTTTTTATTTCAGAATGTAATCCATTTACATTCAAGGTAATTATTGATAGGTAAGGACTTGCTACTGCCATTTTTGTTTTCTGATTGTTTTGTAGGCTCTTTGTTCCTTTCTTCCTCTCTTGTCTTCTTTTGTGTGGTTTGATGATTTTCTGTGATGGTATGCTTTGAATCCTTTCTTTTTATATTTTGTGCAAATACTATTGGTTTTTGCTTTGTGGTTATCATGAAGCTTACATAAAATATCCTATGCTTATAACAGGCTACTTTAAGCTAATAACAACTTGCCTTTAATCACATACAAAAACTCTACAATTTCACTCCCACCCCACCTTTTATGATATTGGTATCAAAATTTACATTTTTAAAAATTTTTATGCTTTAACAATTTATTGTAGCTACATTTGTTTTTAGTAGTTTTGTCTTTTAGTCCTCCTAGTAGGGATAAAGTTGATTTACATAGTATCCTGTCAGTACTAGAGAGTTCTGAGTATGATTATGTACTACTTATACCATTGAGTTTTTTAACTTTCATTTTTTTAAAATTAATTAATGGCCTTCTATTTATTTTCAAGAACTGCTTTTAGCAATTCCTGTAAAGTAGGCCAGGTGGTGATGAATTCCCTTAGTTTGCCTGGGAAAGTTTTTATTTCTCCTTCGTGCCTGAATGACAGCTTTGCCAGGTAAATTATTCTTGGTTAGCAGTTTTTTTCCTTTAGCCTTTGAATATATCATTCTGTTATCTCTTGGCCTGCATGGTTTCTCCTGAGAAATCCTCCGAAAGCCATATTAGGGAATCCCTTGAACATGATGTTTCTTCTCTCTTGCTGCTTTCAGTATTTTTTATTTGTCTTTGATTGTTGATAATGTGATTATGATGTGTCTTGATGAACTCTTCTTTACATTGAATTTGATTGGCAACTTCTGAGCTTCCTGTACCTGGATGTTGTCATCTTTGCCCAAATTTGGGAAATATTCAGCCATTATTACCTTAAATGTGTTTTCTAGGCTTCTTTCTCTCTCCTCTCCTTTAGGAACTCCTAGTATATGAAGTCAATTTACTTAATTTCCTATAATTCCACTCGGCATTTTTCATCCTATTTATTCTTTTTTCTTTTTGTTCTTCTGATTGAATAATTTCAAATGTCCTGTCTTGGAGCTCATTGATTCTTTCTTCTGCTTGATCAAGTCTGCTGTTGAAGCTTTCTATTGAATATTTACATTCAGTTATTGTATTCTTTATCTCTAGGATTTCTATTTGCTTTCTTATTATTTCTACTTCTTTGTCAAGCTTCTCATTTTGTTCATGAATCATTTTCCAAATTTTATTTAATTTTCTATCTGTATTTTCTTGGAGTTTCCTTTAAAAAAATTATCCTGAATTCTTTGTCCATAATTTCACAGATCTCAATTTCTTCTGGGTCCATTACTGGAGCTTTATTAGTTTCCTGGTGGTGTCATATTTCCCTGATTTTTTATAATCTTTGTGGTTTTGTGGTTATTTTTTGATGCCTGCTCATTTGAGGAGGCAGCCTCCTCCTTTGACCTTTGCAAGTATTCTTTGGTGGTGATAAACATTTACTACTTATACTAGCCTGGGGTTCTGGATGGGCCAGGTGGTGGTAATCCTGGAAAGGAAGACTTTGGTATTGGAGATCTGAGGGTGCATGATCTCCTTGTTCCATTTTCCAATGAGACCACTGACTGAACTCTGATGTCAGGTGGAGCTGTTGGCTGGGATCTGTGATCATCTATGATTGGGCAGCATTGCAGCTTATCTTCCTGGCCTGGGTGGTACTGTTGTTTGGAATCTGTAGTTGGGTAGGGTCATGTGCTGGGCTCTGAGGCTGGGTGAGGTCTGTGGGGTTTCTACTCAGCCACATAGTGTGGGCAGGGCCAGAGGCTATTCTCTACAGTTATGTGTGCACTTGGGCTTGCCTCACGATCTGGGGTAAGCTTAATCAGAGCACTGTGGTTTGGTGGAGTCATCAATTAGTAGCTGGGGTCAGGTGGGACCAGGTGCTCCATCTGTGGGTAATCACTGACTTGTAGTTGCCTCCTGGCCTGGGGAAAACTTAATGAGAATTACAGGGCTTAGTTGAATCACCTCTTGGCCACTAGGGTAGGGTGGGGCCAGATGCTCCCTCCAAGGGTAATTTCTGACCTGCTGTTGCCTTCTGGTCTGGGGACCACTTAATATGTGCACCAGGACTTAGTTGGATCACCTCTCCACCACTAGCATTGGGAGGGGCCTGATGTTCCTTCCATGGGTAATCGACAATCTGCAGTTGCCTCTCCAACTAGGGAAGACTTAACAAGAGCTCCCCAGCTGTGTGGGGAAGCTGACTAGGGATTTGAACCTGGAAGACCTATGGACCATTTTTCCTGCTGCATGATGCTGTTGGCTAGCTTCTCTGGTTTAGTGCCTCTGTTAGACACAATGCAGAACAACCACCAAGATCTTCATGCTGTTTTTGTGAGCCCCACCTCTGTTCTTTGTTTCTAACTGATCCCAGGTAATCTAGCTCTGCCAGTGCTCCCAATGTTACCGGTGGGGCGAGACAGGACTGAACCTCCTGTGAAAGGTCGCAGAAGAGTAAGGAAGTTGAATGTCCACTCCAACTCACTTTTCCCATTGCAGAAACTACAAATCCAGGAAAATTCTCTGTGTATGGCACTGTGTCATCTTGGAGGGTGTGTGGTCAAAGAGAACCATTCCTCTTACTGCTTGATTGGAGCTTTTCTCTGTTCTGTGGTCCAAGGGGATGTCTCAGCTCCTGGGCTCTGGGATACTCATGATGGCGTTCTTGTATGTGGATAGCTGCTACTTGGATTTCTGTTGGTGGGGGGATCAAAGCCATAGAACTATTGTGCCATCTTGCTAATGTCATTTTTTCATGGATTTCTTATGCTTCAAAATAAGCTTTTGGTTTAATCTGTGTTTATGATTTTAAGAATGCATGTCTCTCAACTAAAGGTAAGTAATGTTTCTTAGCTCCATATAATCCATTAATTTACAAATGCACTCACCTCATAAACAAAAAATGACTATTATGCGTACTATATGATTTAGCCCATTTTGGTAGAGAGAAAAGTTTTAAGGAAATAGAAGTGGTGAGCCCTATCTGCAGGGTGATAATGCTGAGGAGTAGGGATCTCAAACCTTTGTTGAGTGCCTACTATATGGCTGAATTCATCTCATGGGTGAGGTGAGTCCTGGGACTCTGGCTGCCTGTAAGAATGGTGCTGACTGTCTTGTCACATATAGCTTCAGTGAAATCAAAGATACTGGTCCAAGCAAAGTTGAACTTGAGAATTACTAGAAAAACAAAAGCTTTTAAATCCCAAAGCATAGGTTTTGCAAAAGGAGTTAGTTTGATGAAGTAAATTGGTTCAAAGGGCAGATTCAGAAGAGACTCTGAGGACATACAAGCAGAGGAGGGGCCTCTAAAAGAGTTGTGGTTATGGCCATTAGTGAAGGGTTTGCTATAGGGAACTTAAGGATGGTGAGAGAAAGACAGGTAAACAAATGAATCAGTTGCACAGGCCCAGTGTCACCATGCCACCATGTGGCACAACTCCTGGGAGTCCCACTCTTATTGTATTCAATGTAAATGGTGCCCCTTCTGTGTTGGGGGACACAGAAACACTGACGAGGCTATGACAGAGAGTTTCAAGGGTGCAGAGGAGGAGACCTTAGCTATTCAAAGTGTTTGGGAAGAGTTTCAGAGGAGATGACATTTAAGCTAATTCATCATGGTGTGGAATTAACTAGGAGGAGACGGAATGAAGCAAATTTCAAGTGGAGGAAAGAGCAGATGCAAATGTAAGGGGTTATTGGAGAACATGAATTGTCCTGGACATGGCCTGTAGAATGATGGGAGGGAACACTTGGGTATATAAATAGGAGTGACAAAGAGGTAGGTGCTGCCTCACAGAGAGCCTTGAACAGCATTTTTGGAGTGTGGGCATCATTCTACTGGCATGGGGAAGCCATCGCAGATTTACATAGGAAGTTCCTTGATCAGAGAATATTTAGAAAGATTGCATTGTCAGCAGTATGTAGGATAGAGGTGGGGTAGGATTGGTGGCAGGGGACTAGGTAAGAGGCTATTGAAATAATCCAGGCAAGAATTAATGAGGGTCTGAACGAAGGCACTGTATCAAGGATGGAGAAGTGCATGGACAGGTTTTCACAGCTATTTCTGTCACAGTCTTGCCTATGTCTGTCTCCTTCCAGATGAATCAGGTTGGATGTCTTTTACATTTATGTTGTCGAGGTCACCGTTGGCTAGCACATGGAAATACCTGGAAATGATTTATTTTTAACTTGCTTAGGCATAGAGATTGACAAATATGTAGAAAAACAGAACCTGGCACATTCTTCATCATCTGGCAAAGTGACTCTATCTTATTAATAGTGGGAGTCAGTTCATAACTCTTTGCTGCATTTCTTTTTTCCCATTAATATTTTGGTGTATTTATATATGCACATGCATATATTTAATAAAGTTGACAGTATACTGCAAAACAATTTTGCATTCTACATTTCCCCTTAACTTTCTATTATAGATATTTTCCATTCCACAAAAATGTAATTTTGAATTGCATAGTTTCTTTTATATTATTATATAAGCACTGTTTTAACCAATCCAGTATTGCTAAATATTTAAGTCATTTCTGGCTTTTTAGTTATTATAAATAATGCTATAATGCAAATTTTTACAGGGATATTTATGGCAGCTTTATTAATAATAGCCAAAACCTGAAAACAGCTTAAATATCTATCCACAGAAGAATAAACAAGTTGCTGTATATTTATACAATGGGATACTACTCAGCAATATAAAGGAACAACGTACTAATACACAAAACAACACGGTTGAACCTCAAAAACATTATGTTGAGAGAAAGATTCTAGATACAAAAGAGGACATGTTGTATGATTTCATTTACACATAGTTCTAGAATGAGCTAAACAGAGCTATGGTAGTAGAGATTAGAACAGTGGTTGCCTCTTGGGGATGCAACTGACTGGAATGGGCAAGATGGATCTTTATGGAATAATGAGATAATGGTCTGTGCCTTGATTGGAATGGTGGTGACATGGGTATATACATTTGTTAAAGTTCATTTAAGTATACATTTGAAATCCATGCACTTCATCATATGTAGATTATCCTTAATTTTTAAAATATTTCTAACAAACACTTCTCCTTTCTTTGGGCTGATGAATTTGATAAAAATTTGAAGTAGAATGGAAAGGTTATGTGGAACATATCACATATCCCATAGGTCGAGAAGCATGGATTTTAAGCCGTAGAATCTAATAATGTATGAGACACAAAAAATATTACAGCAGTGCCACGACTATACCTACCACAATCTCCTGAGTTTACAGCCCTCTCACCAGATACCTAATATATAAGATTGCTGTGCAATGCTATAAAAGGACTTACACAGTCTATTCTGAAAAACTGGTACTTCAATAAATAAGATAAGCAGAGGAACCAGGATATAAGAAAACATAAAAACTTTTAAAAGGTCAACAAAGTCTAGGGAGATAAAACTCAATAGTTCAGGGACAGAAATGGAATGGAGTTTTCTTTGTTTTAGATAGAAAATTACAAGGCACTATTTGAGCTTATAGCTGGAGTTGGAGTAGTCCCTTGCAGGAGTGCAATTTAACAACCGGCTAGAAATCCGAATCCATCCACATAAAGGAAATGGCAGGATAACTTTTTGTTGCATTTTTACCATGTTGAGAAATGTTTCACCAGTAAGGGAACTTCTGATGGGATTCAAAATGTCAGTGTCTTGATTTGGGTGGTAGTTACATGAACGTATACAATTGTCAAAACTTATCAGAATGAACACCTATGATCAGTGCATTTTATTAATAAAAAGCAAAGAAGGAGAAGATAAAATATTATTCATCTATTTTCTACTGTTCCAATGGCAAATTAACATCCACTAGGTAGTGGGGCAGATCAGATTTGGAGTTGTCAGGACCTGACCTATTTGAGGAGTGGCCAGATTCATTTAATGCAGCTGGTGGGGGTGGGGTGGTCCAGGTCATCCCTGAGTAGCAGATGGACTGGCAAGAGTAGAGGCACCATCTATGCCTTTGGCTTCTTTGGCCAGGCACAAAACCAAGAAAATCCCTTTGTGAACCTGGAATCCAGTGTGGTGACCACAAATAGGTTTTATCTTTTCTCATCCATGAATCAATGGGGAGCCCTGGGTACATGAGGATAAAGTCTTTATCCATGCTCAAAGAGGAGAGTCAGCATTGATTGGTGATGTCTGTCAAGGATGGCAGGGTGGATTAGAGGCATGTATGCCAAATATTTACTAGCCACTCCTGGCCCAATTTTTTGAAGGAAGAAGGAGTATGGGGGTTGGACCCTCAAGACCATCAGGAAATTTCTTTTGTGGTGGGAGCAGTGACTATGGTGGTGCTAGGAATGTTCAGATGTACTGAATCTGGAGATCAGATTTCATTTCTTCCAGAAGCTTCCAGGAGTGAAGTCACCTTAAGAGAGCTAAACAGCTTGATTAAAGCGTCAGTCTGAAGGGGCTGGGCAGAGGTGGACACCATCTATGAAAAGATGGCTGAAGCCAGAGGAAATGGAAGTGAAGGAGGTGAATGTTGGCTAGTTTTGGAGGTGGCCCTGGATTCCCCGACTGGATGGGGGATAGGCCCAGGGGCTTCGTGGGTGGGATGCTGCTGTCAGGTGCACAACTGTTTTGGGCCATGAATAAAAAGCTGTGGATTGTCGAATTCCCACACTTTAACTACTCTTCCTTCCTTAAAGATGGGTCTAGGGCCGGGTCCTGGGGTCCAGGGGTCAGATGTGACAGAAGGACAGAGAAGGTGGAAATGAAAGGGCCGAAGGGACCTGGGGAAATGCCCCCCCGGGAGCCATCTCCTCCACGGTTGGCCCTGTCACTCCTGCAACTGCTCAGCCTTTTTGGGTGCAGATCCTTTCCTCTTTGTAAATGAGAGGTAGTGTGCATACTGTAAAGTGCACAAAATGCTCTAATCTTTGATGAATACTTTATGAACAATGAATTTCATACATGCATATAGCTGTAACCACCTCCCAAATCAAGACCTACATTTCCAGCCCCCTAGTAAGTTTCCCCTGTGACCCTTCTGAGTCTCTAACCTCCTTTTCTGGAGTAATCACTAGGGTGACCAATTGCCATGGTTTCTTGAGACAAGGGTTGCCTAGAACTGAGGAGTTTACTGAAATATGGAACTTTCAGGGCTAAAACTGGGAAAATCCTGGACAGAACAGGACAATTGGCCACCCTAGTCCTCACAATTCTGACTTTAGTTATCACTGATTAATTTTGCCTGGTTTTGAACTTCATTTAATGGAATCAGACATAGGTACTCTTTGCATCTGGCTTCTGTCATGTAACAGCACATTTGTGTGAATTCACCCCTATTGTTGCATGTAGTAGTAGTTTTTAAATTTTATTTATAGTATTCCATTGTATGAATATGCTTCAGTTTGTCCACTGTCCTGTTGAAAGGCATTTGGGCTCAGCTACCTTCTTTTAAAAAATTTTTTAAACATATTTTTTAGTTTTTTTCTCTCTCCAAGTGTGACTATCAATCATCTGCCTTCTGATGTGAATAATAAACACATTGACTGGCATACAAAGTATACCTGTCTTTATTGTAAGTCTTCTCAAATTCTTAGGACCAAGGAGGAGGGGTGAATTATAAGTACATTGTCTTCGTCCATTTGGGCTGCTATAACAAAATACTGTAAAATAAGTAGCTTGTAAAAACCAGAAATTTATTTATTGCAGATTTGGAGGCTGGGAAGTCAAGATCAATGTGTTAGTATGGTTGGATTCTGGGGAGGACCCTCTTCGGGATTGCAGACTCCCAACTTCTTGCTGTGTCCTCACATGGTGGAAAGGGCGAATGAGCTCCCTCAGGCTAAGGGCGCTAGTCCTATTCATGACAGCTCTTCTGTCATGACCTAATCACCTCCCCAAAGGCTCCAGGTCCTAATACTATGACTTGAGCCGTTAGGATTGCAGCATATGGACTTGGAGGCGTGACACAAACATTTAGACCATAGCACATGTCTGTAACCAAATAGGTGTTGGTGATTATTCCATTTTCTTAAAACAATTTCAGAGACTGTGTCAGGGCCTAGGTAAAGAGCTTAATTGTTTGATTTTCATGATGACCCTATGTACTACCATCATCATCTCTCATTTAACAGATGAGAAAATTGAGGCACAGAGAAGTTGAGCAACTAGTATATGCCAGGGTCAGAATTTTAACCCAGGTGATCTGGCCCCAGAGGCTGCTTTCTTAATGCTTCACTCAATTCCTCTCACAGGCATAAGCAAAATCTCACCAGGAGGGCATTCAATCTTAAGTTTCCCTTAATATACTATTGAAATCTGTGTGGGCCCCTGTAAATATGGAAAGTCAAGGTTGTTCTGCCTACCCCAACATTATATATGATTGTAAATTCTTAAGAGGTCTGTACAACTAAGGAATTGAAAATATTTTTCTGATGGTACAATGGTTCAGTCATTTTACGGCTTCTAACTAAAGATCTGCCACACTTTGTTTCTTGATTTTGATGGCCTTCTGATTTTCCATGAGGTGCTCTAAGCTTCAGACATTGTGATCATCCTAGACTTAAGGTGTTTATGGAGTGTGTTCTGTGTTTCAAAAAACTGAATGCAGTGAGGGACATAAGAGAGAGAGAACATGGAGATTCCAATTTTGTTAGCAGAGTGAAATTTACTGTTTCCCACAATGTGCCTCTGGGAATATTGAGTTCCTGGTAACGGTCAGCTGAGGTGGGAGGTGTTTTATCCACAAGTCACTACATAGTGCCTGGGGATCTGGAGAGAAAGGACATGTGAGTGTTTTTGTGAAATGGAGTTAATCAGTACCATCTTTAACTGAATTGTTTTCCACATAAACCAAAGGCTGGAGGTGAAATAGGCAGATAACATAAATAATTGCTTTATTTCAACGGTGAGTCATTTCTGGCCTCGGGCGCCAGATCTAGATTTCAGTTTGATTTCATCAAATTCCTACAGTCACTTCTGCTTTAGCATAGAGATTAACTTCTATTTTGGTGGACTTGTGTGGAGAAGCCATTCCACAAGATGTTTAAAGGTTTATAAATTAAAGCAGATGAAGATTTGTGAAGGCTCAAAGGACTGTTACTTTTAAATGCTGGGCCCTGGTGAACAGCAGGTGGTCACTTGCTATCAACATTCATCTCAAAAGTCTTCCACATTCATACCTGCTTGGTCTGTATCCCTCTTTTCATAGCTTTTCCTTCTTTACCTTTCCTTTATTCTTCCCTATCAGCAGCTTCCTCTCTCCTTCTCCATCAATTTCTTCCTTACTTCTTCCTTTCACTTGCATGCACTAACTGGCCACAGCGTATGATTGAAGCCCCAAACTCTAGATATTAAGAGCAACCCTTGGGTTTTACAGATGAGAAAACTGAGGCACAGGCTGGGGAAGGGGTTTGAAGTAGAGTTGGAACAAAAACTTGGCTCTTGGGATTCACCACCTAATATTTTAATTCAGTATTTGCCAAAAGTATTTAGAAATATTGATTAATTTGTTCACATTATAAAATAGTACTTGGCCCTTGTAAAAGTTGCTTCAAATACAGAAACTGTAAGGGAAAAATAAAAATTGCCTACTATCTCTTCATCTAGAGATAACCACTGTTACTAATTTGGGTATATTTCCTTCCAATCTCTTTTCCGTTCTAATGAACAGAAATTACATTTATTTTAAAGAAATAGAGTTGTATTGTAGGGGCACATTTGAATTCTGTTTTTTTAATGCTTAACCTTCTCTTGTTAGCATTGTCTCAAGGCATTAAATATTCTTACAAATATGACTTTTAATGGAGGCATACTATTCCAATCTATGGCTGTACCATAATTTGTTTAAGCATTTGTGGCACTTACTGAATAAAGTTCCCCATTTTTGACTTAAAAACTTGTAAGTGACATTTTATATGTCCCAAAGGGGAGGAGAGAGATCTCCAACAATCCTAAATGAGTTGCTTTTTGTTCAAAGCTCTCAATTGATTTTTCTCCCTGTGGGCTGCAGACCCTCACAAAGGAGAAAAAGGATGGTTCTATACTGTGTTGATTTAATTACCATCATTGTCTTGTGACTTCCTTTGCTTTTCTGTTCTCACACTGGGTACAGAATCCACTTCATTCTGTGCCTCCTCCCCTTGTGACCACTCTGACCTTTTTTATCCCTTCAGTTTTTGTGAATTCTAACTTTCTCTTCCCCTCCCTCACTACCTTTCTTCCTCCCTTCCTCTCTCTCTCTTTCTCTAGCTTTATTGAGGTACAATTGACAAATGAAAATTGTACATATTTACGGTGTACATGTGATGTTCTGATATATGTATATACTGTGAAATGTTTACTGCAATCAAGCTAATTAACATATCCGTCCCCTCACATAGTTATTATTTCTTTTTGGTATTAAGAACATTTACTATCTACTCTCTTACCAATTTTTGAGTATACAATACATCATTCTTTGTTTTTTTATTTCAGAATATTATGAGGGTACAACACTTTGGCTATATATATTGCCCATGCATTGCCTGTGTCAGAGCTACAATCGTGGTCATCCCCCAAACTGTGCTCCCCGCATCCATTCAGTGAGAGTTTTTCCCATCCCTTCCACCCGCCTCCCGCCTGCCCGCCCCCTAATGAATTTTATTATTGCCCTGTGTGATGTAAGTGTTGATCAGTTAGTACCAATTTGATGGTGAATACCAGTGGTGCTTGTTTTTCCATTCCTGTGACACTTCACTTCGAAGAATGGGTTCTAGCTCCAACCAGGATAATACCAGATGTGTTAATTCACTATTGTTTATTATTGCTGAGTAATACTCCATGGTATACATATACCACATTTTATTAATCCACTCGTGTATTGATGGGCACCTGGGTTGTTTCCACATCTTTGCAATTGTGAATTGTGCTGCTATAAACATTCGTGAGCAGATGTCTTTAATATAAAATGTCTTTTTTTCCTTTGGGTAAATACCCAGTAGTGGGATTGCTGGGTCAAATGGTAATTCTACTTTTAATTCTTTGAGGTATCTCCATATTACTTTCCATAGAGGTTGTACTAATTTGCAGTCCCACCAGAAGTGTATGAGTGTTCCTATCTGTCCACATCCCCGCCAACATTTGTTGTTTGGAGATTTTTTGATATGAGCCAATCTCACTGGAGTTAAGTGATATCTCATTGTGGTTTTGATTTGCATTTCCCTGATGATTAGAGAAGTTGAGCACTTTTTTATATGTTTGCTGGCCATTTTTCTGTCTTCTTTGGAAAAGTTTCTGTTCATGTCCTTTGCCCATTTTTTAATAGGGTTGTTTGATTTTTTCTTGTTGATTTTCCTAAGTTCTGTATAGATTCTGGTTATCAGCCCTTTATCAGAGGTGTAGCATGCAAATATTTTCTCCCATTCTGTAGGTTGTCTGTTCACTCTAGTGATAGTTTCCTTGGCTGTGCAGAAGCTTTTTAATTTGATCAGGTCCCATGTATTTATTTGGTTGCTGCTGTGATTGCTTTGGGGGTCTTCTTCATAAATTCTTTGCCTAGGCCAATGTCCATAAGAGTTTTTCCAACATTTTCTTCGAGAATTCTTATGGCTTCATGTCTTAGGTTTAGATCTGTTATTCATTGTGAGTTGAATTTTGTGAGAAGTGAGAGGTGTGGGTCCAGTTTCAGTCTTCTACATATGGCCATCCAGTTTTCCCAGCACTATTTGTTGAATAGGGAATCTTTTCCCCAGTGTATGTTTTTTTGGAATTTGTCAAAGATTAGGTGACTGTATGAGGTTGGTTTTTTATTTGGGTTCTCAGTCCTGTTCCATTGGTCTACGTCTCTGTTCTTGTGCCAATACCATGCAGTTTTGGTTACTATAGCCTTGTAGTATAGTTTGAAGTCTGGTAGATAGATGCCTCCCAATCTGTTCTTTTTGCTTAAGATTGCTTTGGCTAGACGGGGTCTTCTCTGGTTCCACATGAAGCGTAGAATTATTTTTTCTAGATCGGCAAAAAATGATGTTGGTATTTTGATAGGGACTGCATTGATTCTGTAAATCAATTTAGGTAGCAAAGCCATTTTTACTATGTTGACTCTGCCTATCCAAGAGCATGGTAGGGTTTTCCATCTGTTTACATCCTCTGCAATTTCTTTTCTCAGTGTTTCATAATTCTCTCTATATAGGTCTTTGACCTCCTTAGTTAGATATGTTCCTAAATATTTAATTTTCTTTGGTGCTATTGTGAAAGGTATTGCATCTTTGATTTGTTTCTCAGCTTGATTGTTATTAGCATATATGAAGGCTATGGATTTGTGTGTATTAATTTTGTATCCTGAGACTTTGCTGAATTCATTTATCAGTTTCAGTAATCTATTGGTTGAATCTTTGGGGTTTTCTGTGTATAATATCATATCGTCTGTGAATAGTGAAAGTTTGACCTCTTCTGCCCCTATCTGGATGCCCCTGATTCCTCTGTCTTGTTTAATTGCTGTGGCCAGGACTTCCAGCACTATGTTGAAAAGAAGTGGAGATAGTGGGCACCCTTGTCTGGTGCCAGTTTTAAGGGGGAATGCTTTCAGTTTTTCCCCATTCAGTATGATATTGGCTGTGGGTTTATCGTATATGGCTTTAATAGTTTCTAGGTATGAGCCATCTATGCCTATATTGTTAACAGTTCTTATCATAAAAGGATCCTGGATTTTGTCAAAAGCCTTTTCTGCATCTATTGAAAGGATCATATAATCTTTGTTCTTGCTTTTATTTATATGGTGAATTACATTTATAGATCTGCGTATGTTGAACCATCCCTGCGTCTTGGGAATGAAGCCCACCTGATCGTGATGAATTATTTTTTTGATGTACATTTGAATTTGGTTTGCAAGGATTTTATTGAGGATTTTTGCATCTATATTCATAAGTGATATTGGTCTGTAGTTTTCTTTTTTTGTTGTGTCCTTTCCTGGCTTTGGTATCAAGGTGATATTGGCTTCGTAGAATGAGTTTGGGAGGACTCCATCCTTCTGGATGTTTTCAGATAATTTCTGCAGTATAGGCACCAGTTCTTCTTTGTAGGCTTGGTAGAATTCAGGTGTGAACCCATCTAGTCCAGGACTTTTTTTGTGGGAAGATTTTTTATTACTGCTTCGATTTTGGTGCTTGATATTGGTCTGTTTAGAAACTCTGTTTCTTGCTGGTTGAGCCTAGGGAGGTAGTGTGTTTCTAAGAATTTGTCTATTTCCTCCACTTTTTTGTGTTTGTGGGCATAGAGGTTTTTGTAGTATGCGAAGATGATGTTTTGTATTTCCATGGTATTGGTTGTGACTTCTCCTTTCTCATTTCTAATTGAGCTTATTAGAGTCCTTTCCTTTCTGCTTCTGGTCAACCTGATGAGTGGCCTGTCTATTTTGTTTATCTTTTCAAAGAACCAACTTTTCATTTTATTAATCTTCTGTATTGTTCTTTTGTTCTTGATTTCATTTAATTCTGCTCTGATTTTGGTTATTTCTTTTCTTCTGCTGGCTTTAGGATTGCTTTGCTCTTCCTTTTCCATTTCCTTAAGATGATTCAATAGTTTACTGATTTGTGACCTTTCTGTCTTTTGGATGTGGGCATTTAAGGCGATAAGTTTTCCTCTCAGGACTGCTTTTGCTGTATCCCACAGATTTTGATAACTTGTGTCCCCATTATCGTTTAGTTCGAAGAATCTTTTGATTTCCATTTGAATCTCCTCCTTGACCCAATAGTCATTCAGCAACAGATTGTTTAGTTTCCATGTTTTTGGATGAAGATGTGAGTTTCTGTTGGAATTGATTTCTAATTTTATTCTGCTGTAGTCTGAAAAGATACATGGTATGATTTCTATTTTTTTGAATTTGTTTAGATCTGTTTTGTGGCCTAGGATGTGGTCAATTTTAGAGAAAGTTCCATGAGCTGATGAGAAGAATGTATATTCAGTGTTATTTGGGTGGAGTGTTCTGTAGCTATCTGTTAGGCCCAAATGTTCCAGAGTCCTGTTTAGGTCTTTTGTTTCATTATTTAATTTTTGTTTGGAGGATCTGTCCAGTTCCATCAGTGGGGTGTTGAAGTCCCCTGCTATTATGGCATTGCTGTTTATTATGTTGTCTAGATCTAGCAGTATTTGCTTTATGTACCTGGGCGCTCCTGTGTTAGGTGCATAAATGTTTAGGATTGTTAAATTCTCTTGTAAGATTTTTCCCTTCACCACTATATAGTGTCCATTTTTGTCCTTCTTTACTTTTGTTGCCTTAAAGTTTATATCATATGAAATAAGGACGGCTACTCCGGATTTCTTTTGGTTTCCATTGGCCTGGAAAATTGTATTCCATCCTTTCACCTTGAGTCTGAATGCGTCCTTGTGTGTAAGGTGTGTTTCCTGAAGACAACAGATACTTGGCTTGTATTTTTTAATCCATTCAGCCATCCTATGTCTCTTCAATGGGCAATTCAAGCCATTTACATTTATTGAGAGAATTGATATTTGGGGTAAATTTCTGATTATTCTATTGGGTGGTGTCTTTTGTTTTACCTCTTGCATCATTGTGGAATCTGGTTTCTGAGGTTTTAGCTTTTGTGTAGTTTTACATAGGTGGGTGTCTGTTGCGCTGGTTAGTGTATAATGCAGGTCTAAGCACTTCTTGCAAGGCCGGTCTGGATTTCACAAATTCTATCAGTGATTGCTTGTCTGGAAATGTCTTTATCTCTTCCTCGTATAAGAAGTTTAGTTTGGCAGGATACAGAATTCTGGGTTGGCCTTTGTTTTGTTTTAGGAGACTGATGATGTCTCCCCAGTCCCTTCTGGCTTGTAAGGTTTCAGCTGAGAAATCTGCAGTTAATCTGATCGTTTTCCCTTTATAGGTTATCTGCTGTTTTCGTCTTACAGCTCTGAGGAGTGCCTCTTTTGTGTTTACTTTGGTCAGTCTAATAATTATGTGGTGTGGTGAATGCCTTTTCACGTTGACTCTCCCAGGAGTCCTGTGTGCTTCTTGTACTTGGATATCAAGATTTCTGGCTAAGCCATGGAAATTTTCCTCTACTATTCCTTCAAATAGATTTTCCAGTCCATGTGATTTTCTTCCTCTCCCTCAGGAATGCCTATGATCCTTATGTTTGGCCTCTTTACATAATCCCACATTTCTTGTATGCTTTTTTTGTGCCTTTTGTTTTTGTGTTCTTTCTCTTCGACTGTTTTATTTAGCTCATAGGAGTTGTCTTCTAGCTCTAAAATTCTTTCCTCTGCATGGTCCAGCCCATTCTTAAGGCTTTCCACTGTTTTTGTAGATCCTTGAATGCTTCTTTCATTTTTAGGATTTGTATTTGATTTTTCCATAATATTTCTATTTCTTTGGAGAATTTTTCATTCATTTCTTGCATTTTTCTTGTTGTTTCTTTGTGCTGGGATTCAATTTTCTCTTGAATTTCATTGAGCTTTCTTATAATCCATAAATGAAATTCCTCTTCTGTCATTCTACCCGTTTCATTTGAGTTGGTATCAAATGAAACCAGCTATTGCTGAGGAACTGATGGTTTCTTTTTGAGGTGACTTTTCACTCTGATTTTTCATGTTCCCTGAGTTCTTTCACTGGTTTTTTCTCATCTGGCCTCTTGGTCGAGAGCTGGGGGTGTTAGGGCTAGTTTATGACCCTGTCTCCTGGCCCACAATTTTCATTCCGTGGCAGAGCCAGGGAGAGAAGTAGTGGCCTATATTGCCTTAGGTGTATTTTAGCAAGTTTGGTGGATCTTGAGTTATCTGTGACCTGTTGTCTTCTCCTCTTCCTGGTGGAGTGTGGTGAGAATGACCTCCCAGCTTGGGCTGTAAGCTAGGTATTCTGTTATGTCCATGGCAGACTCTGATCCCCCAGTCGGGTGGCTGTCTCTATCCCCAGCAGTCTACACCAGGGGGATGTTCCCACGGGGAGGGGGGAATAGTGGCCACTGGAAGCATTCTTGGAAGGCGTGAAATTCCCTAATGAAGTGGGCAGGATTATGGGGAGCTGCTCTGGTTCGGCCTGTGGCTCTTGAGGTATTTGGTTGTCATGGGAACCGGCAGTTATACCAAATGAGTCACTATAGCCAGCAACCTTCAAAATGAGCGATCTCTGGGGTACAGGAGGGCTGGGACCTGAAGGGGCGGGCACTAGGACCAGCACGTAGCGGACTTGTCGGAGGCCAAAGCCGGGATAGCAGGACCAGATGGAGGAGCTGCAAGCTGTTTCCAATACCCAAAGATCCCGCCGCTACAGTTCCGGGATCTCGTCCCACCTGGAACCCACGGAGGCAGCTGTCCCTGGCCACCCCAGGCAAAGCCTGTCTCGCCCCAGCAGAAGAGCCCCGGGCCGGGGCGGGGGGAGCTAGAGACGCGGCTCAAGGCTCCGCGGGGGCGGCTGTAAAGATGGCGGCCGCCGCCAGCCTGGCGCACAGCCGGGCTCCGATTGCGCCGGGAGCCCAGGTTTTCTCCGCCGGCCGCAGCGGCAGTTGCTGGCAGCCTCTAAGGGCGTGTCCCGCTCTCCGATAAACTCCTGGGCCCAGTCCCGCTGACTTCTAGTGGCGCAGTGCCGGCCTGCGGGTTCCCGCGCACTGTCCCGGGAAGCTGAATCTCGGTCCCCGCCCAGTTCCTCTCCAGCCCTCGGCAGTCTCTGTATATTGCAGCTGCGAGTTGTGTCTGGCTCTGGCACCTTCCTCCTCTCCACAGGGCTCACCAGCCCGAGCAACTGCTCTGTCCCAACTCTGGGCTTGTCCCTGACTGCGTGTATGGGGAGGCGCGTAACCGCTTGGGGGGCAGGTCGCGCCGCGCCGACCTGGCGAGTGCGTCCCTCCCGCGCTCTGGGCTCTATTGTGCTCCGTGCGCCCTCCGATCTTTGTGAAAATTTTGTACCTGTTTTCTTGGGCTGGGCGTTCCGCCTTGTTTCTCTGTAATTCACAATGCTGTTTTTGGAGTGAGCGGTCCGTGCTCGCAGGCAGCCACTGGCGTTTTTCACCTCCTTCCCTGGGAGCGGTGCGGTGGGAGGACCCTATCACGCCGCCATTTTTCCCAATCCAATACATCATTCTTATTAACTGTAGTTACCACACTGTAGCAACATCCTCTTGAAGCAGAAAACATCCCTGCTGGGCATATACCAAACACAGCAAGCGAAGGCAAAAGAGAAACTTGTTCGTTGTTGGAGTGTGGCACTTTACAGTTTATAAATCCTTACCTGCCCTGGGAAAAGTAGATAGACATATCCCCGAGGTCCATGGAGATTCATTCACAATGTTGGAATCACAAATTTGACCCAGGTTTTGAAAATTTTTTCCATTTCAAAGATGACGCAGTATAGGTATCACAGTGAATAAGATTGCAGACTTTGATGGCAAACAGATTTCTGCTTGAATCTCAACTTACCTTGACTTGTGGGACTTCGGATAGATAATTCGTGTAAATCATCTGAGCCTCAATCTTTGTCCGTAATTCAGGAATAATAATAGGCCCTAACTCATAGGCTTGGGCAAGGATTGAAAGACATGATACATCTGAAGAGTTTGGCATGGTGTCTGTAACAAGGACCATGATTTATCCTGCCGTCTTGCCCTGTTGTTCCTCCATTCAAGGTCAGTGTTAATCTTTTCAGTGAATAATACAAAATGAAAATTAAAATGATAGACATGGAATGATCCCTTACATACATATGTATATAAAATAAAAATACTTGGGTTTAAATTAGGGAACGAGAGCCTTCGATTATTAGAACATGATGAGGAGCTGGAGATCGAGTTTGACAGCATCTTAATAGACACATTAGAGTAAGGTATTTAACTTTTCACTTTCTCCATGCTTACAGGGTTAGGAAGCTCTCCAGTTACCAGCTTTGAGGGTCTGGATCCCACACACTGAACTCCCTGGACCATGGTCTGTTTCTGGGAGGCTGCGGAATCAAACTTCCTGGTTCCAGGTGGGCAGACTGGCTGCCCTTGGGCTTTGGAACTGGATTGCAGCTTTCACGTCCACTTACTCAGACCACAGTGACCTTCGTTCCATACCTGAGGCTGTGTTTTGTGAGCCAAATATGGATGTACCTGGTGCAGAATAGATGTTCTTTGCTGTGGAGAACAATTTGTCATAATATCTGCTCATAAACACAGTCGTTTCCTCAGAAAGTAACGCATTAGCAGCCTGGCTGGCCACTTTGTGCTGTTCTTTCAGGCTGAACGGCAGCAGTGTTTGAATCACCTTCCGGAAGCACCTTGCGGCAATTTGCTAATTATTTTTATGATGCCAGGTCAGCAGTAAAGGTGGCCTTCCTGCTTCACTCTTTCTCCAGAGCCATGTGACAAAAGAGACCATTTTTCAAACCTGAGTTTGAGTGCCCCACCTGCCAGGCAAGGAAGGCACTGAACGCTCCGGCTGAGTGGCCTTGCATCCCTTTGCCTTTGCATGTCCTTGTGCCTGGTTCTGTTTTTTTGTCCTTGGAGTTGAAAGGTGTATTATTTTCCTGGGGCTGCCATAACAAAGTACCACAAACGAAGTGACTTAAAACAACGGAAATGCTTTCTTTCATAGTCTGGAAGCCAGAAGTCTGAAATCAAGGTGTTGGCAGGGTTATGCTCTCTGTGAAGTCTCTATGGGGAGATTCTGTTCCATGCTTTTCTCTTAGCTTCTGGTGTTGCCAGCATTTCTCAGGATTCCTTGGCTTGCAGTGGCTTCATTCCGGTCTCTGCCTCTGACATCACACGGCACTGAGACATGTTGTTCTCCCTGTGTGTGTCTGTCTCTGTGTCTCTTCTCCTCCTCTTATAAGAACATCTGTTATACTGGATCAAGGGCCCACCTTACTCCAGTAAGACCTCATCTTAACTAATTACATCTGCAATGACCCTATTTCCAAGTAAGGTCACATTATAAGGTACTTGGGGTTAGTATTTCTACATGTCTTTTTTGGGGACACAATTCAAATAAATCATAATAGAATATATCTGTCAGGTCCGGCCTCTTGGCAGACTGTTGTCCTGGTTCTTTGGCTCCTTGCTTGGAAAATTCACAAGCAAGGTGTGGTGTGATGGAGTGACCACAGACAGGAAGCAATTCCATACAAACAGCTTTTACTGCAGGAAAAAAGGGAGCTATACAAAGCAAGAGTACTTTCCAGAGAGGAACGGGTCAGTCTCCACAAATGCAGTTGAGGACTCCCAGGTGGTTTCCTTTTATTGGCCTGGTCCAGGGGAGAGCTTCCGGGCAGTGTGGGATATTACCAGATGATTGATATACATGATTGACAAGTGGTCTTATAACAAAGTTGCAGCTTCACAGGTGTGTATGCCTCAAAACCTCAAGTTCCTGCTCTTTGTAGTTGTTAGCTGCGTTTTCCTGCAGTCCCTTCCCCAGCTTCTCTGGCCCTAGGAACTGCCCTTCTGGCCTGTATCTGCCACCTGCAGATTTGGTCCCTGCCTAACACTACCCAAATGTACCTCATTTATGAAAGCTTAGGGCATTATTCTTAATTTTTTACTAGGTTGGGGACTGGTTAGGAGCTGCTTTAAGTGTTTACTTTGCAGGTAGGAAGAGGGTGGCTCAGCTCCAAGCTTATACTAGTTGGATGCACACAAGTGTTTTATGAGAATGCCTTCTGTTAGCTACATTTGTTTGTTTGGGTGAACACAGCCCTTTTAGTATACTGATAAGATCACGGTGTTCCAATGAATAAAGAAAAAGAAGATTCCCATTTCCTTACTGAGTCAAGCCCATTTCTAGGGGCTCCCTCATTCTTGAGGCACCGCTTCTGTTACAAAATTCTTTTTCCAGTCTGGAGGAAAAAATATTCATGGTCATATTAAAAGTACCACAGGAAAGTTAAAACCCTGGAGTTAGTCATTTCAGAAAAGGCTGAACTCTTTTAACTAAACAGGGCAGCTTTGAAATTTAATGGAAACATTTCAAGATGTACTATAATGTGAAACACTCTATTCCTTTTAGTTATTTCATGAAAAGATGGGCAGTTATTTCTGTGGTGACTTTCATCTGAAGAGCCGAAAATGCCACACTAATTTTATAAATTATACTATCTATAGGGCTTCTATATCCTCTTCACTTTTCTTTCCAAATTTCATGGAGGTACAACCACCTCTAGAGTCCAGGATGAAGGGCTCTGTGTAGTAACAACTGTGCTTAAACAAGATGTTTTGGGATTTTGGGAATTTTTCATTCCTTATTTATATTGCAAAAAAATACTTGGCATAGTAGAGAGAAATGTGGATTTGAAATTAGCTGAGTGAATCTGGGCCTCAGTTTCCTCAACTGGAAAATGAAGCATTTAGACTTAGGACTTCTGAGGTTCTCTTCCAGGTCTAAACTTCTAGGAGTCTGTGGTTTGCCATGACTTTTCTAAATTGCTTTGAAATGTTGATCAGGGAGTTAACCACGCTTTTAGGAAATCATCTATGACTTGGCATTCTGCTCAATTCTGCCGACAAAATCTTCTGTTGCATGAAGGATTTCCCTGGTATTCGACCTCCATGTTCTTTGGGCTTGTCACTGTCTGTAGCACAGCAGTGACCTTGCAAAGTGAAATAACCACTTTGCATTTCCTTCTGCCAGTATGCATGCTCTCCAAAGGCTGTCCCAGAGATTATTGATGAGGGGTATGGCCCAATGTGATTCCTAATATTTGTGTAGCTTTTTATACTTTTCACAATGAATTCATGAACATTCATTTATTTAATCCCCGTGATAGTCTGGAGGCAAGCTAGACTGGCATTACTATTCTCATTTGAAGAATGAAGGAGCCAAGGAACATTGAGGCTACATCACCTTAACAAGGTCACAGAGTAAATCTGTGGCAGAGGAAGGAATGGAATACAAATTTTCTGGCTTCTAGTTCAAATTTCCTTTCACTACCTTATATGTGAATTGAACCTTCTGGATGGGAAAGGAAAAGAACTTAACATATACTCCTACTATGTGCTAGAAACTATACTAGACAGAATTCAAATTACCACATATTCGATTCCAAAGATCACCTTTTTTCCATTGGCCAGTATTTCCTTCTTGATGACTGGATGCAAAATGCAAGCACTGAGTGCCATTATATAAAGTAGATCTAATTAGCTCAGTTTTGTAGGCAACCTGGACACTCTGAGCTAGTGTGCTTAGGGATGCAAATAGCCCTGGGTGGAATCAGTCTCCTAGTGTCCTCCAGGGAGACTCCATGGGAGGAGTGAAGAGTAAAGGAAGCTGCATAGGGAATGTGTTGTTTCTCTCTAAGAGACACTATTAGAAAATGGGAGGAGCCAGGAATGTCACTACCCCCTCTTCTGAATGTGCAGAGGTGCCAGGAATTCCTTGTGGATGCTCTTAAGTCTTTCTCCCCTGGTGTCTGGGCCTACAGTGATATCTTTAGGGACTGACCTTGAAGAAGTCTTGTCAAATAGCTATAGTAGTGCCTGCCTTATTTTCCTCATTGGCTGTTGTGAGGATGAAATGAGGTAGCATATCTGATTATGTTGTGAATATACAGCCAACTGGTCATAATAAGAAAACATCCAGGGGACGGTGGGAGAGGGTGAGGGAAGAAAAAGGACTTATTGAACACAATGTACACTATTCAGTGATGGGTACACTAAAAACCCAGACATCACCATATACAATTCATCCATGTAACCAAAAACCATTTGTACCCCAAAATCTATCAAAATTAAAAAAATTTTTAAAAATCATTGTTTTCATGAGAAAATGGACTTTGGGTGCAAGAGCTGTTCTGAGACTTGCTAGTTCTGAGTTCTTGGGCAAAAGCCTTATCTTCTTGGGCTCCAGCTTCCCCGTCTTTCCTGACAGTGTTTCTAAGGCTCCAATGAGGCGATCTCTGTAAAATGCCACACCCAGTACCTGGGTCTTTTCTATGGTCTTGGGTAAGAAGCTCCTCTTTCTTCTTACCTCTCTTGTGAGTTAATGTCTGGATTCCTGTTAAAATATTCTGGGATAAAAAACCATTTTTTTTGAAGTGGTTTATACTCTTCAAGAACACAGGATCTAGAAACATAACTTTTTTTTTAAAACAAGTTTTCAAAGTTATTTCCTCACATCAAGCTTTAATAGCATGTCATCTAGTTGTTCCTTTTTGTATACTCTGCATCCCTTCCTTCTGAGAAGCCTCCTCCCTCTCTCCATGTATTTCTGGTGGGGTTGACAATGATGTGGCTCTGCCTTCCTTGCTGTGATTGGTCCAGGGATGGCCATGTGACCCTAGAGGAGGCAATCACAGTTTTTGCTTAAGTTTGCTGTGATCACTGGTGGAAAAAGAGCAGCCCTCTTCTGAGATTGCTAGCTGTGAGCAAGGCTGAGCCTGGGCTGCCCCTTGTTGTCTTTGATGCTTTGTAGAAAGAGCCTCCTGAGGATGAAGCCCCCATGATGGAAAGCAGAACAAAAGAACACTAGAAAGAAAGATTTCTCATGGCATGTTTGAAAGGCTGTATCTATTTGGCCATGCTTAAAGTGAACTTTGCCTTTGGCCTGACTGCTTACTTCCTTGGGACAAGAACATCCTTTATGGTTTAAACTAGTTTACGTTGGTTTTCTGTCTTTTCTAACTGAAAAAACTCCCTAATGGGTACTTGGAGTGGGTGGGGGAGTCAATTGTCCTAGGTGTCTAAGGAAGCATATAGTGAAGGGGTTTCTGAAGAAGGCAGGCAAGTTGTTACAGTGGATCGCTGATGACTAGCTTTGCCTAATCATTGGTCAGGAGCTGGCTTGCTTTTCAGAACAGACTTGCTCAGAGAATTTAAGGCCTACAGATTGACTGCTGATGCCTAACACAGTTGGACTATTGACTTTTTGAGGCATCTGGTTTCAGGCCAAAATCTTATTTGTGATCTTTTGGGCCCAACCACAGGCAGTTACAAGGCTTTGCCTGGCAGGCCTCACTGGGGGAATCTCCCCTTCCCACACCAGACTTGGTGAAACAGCCAGTGCATTATGGTTTTCTGGAGGGAAATGCAGCCAACAGCTCAGCCCTCCTGAGCTAGCCATGCTCATCTGCATATCTGCATTCCTAGACAGGCACCTCCATTTAGAAGCCTCCTTACTGGAAGCCTCGGCTGAGGCATTTTTCTCCACTTTGACTCGGTATACCTTCCTGCTCTTAGCCCTTCATCCTCTTTCATCCTAGCTAACATGGTCATGAGAGAAAAGAGCTTTTTGCTCAGGGCTCCTCAGTAGTGAGACAATTCCCTCATCTGTGCTACATCCAGCTGACCCTTGCCTGGTGCCATTCTGTGTGGGGAAATGGACCACCAGGGAGCCAGCACCTCTTTTTGCCTCTTGTTGTAATAAATGAAAAAAGACTAGATGGTTACTTTCAGTTTTGTTCATTGTCCTAATTGACCACCTGGATACCTGGCAGCTCAACAGTTTTAAATTTACTCCTCTGGATTCTTCTAAACATTGTCTTGCATAATTATCCAGACTGGCTGGGAGCAGAGATGCATGGCCAAGAGTGGGTCTCAAATGTCAGTGCAGGAACTTCAACCCCAGCTGTCCATTTTTAAATAACTGATGCTTAGGTCTCATCCCAGACTAGTTATTTAATATATCAGAATTTTTGTGGATGGAGCTCAGGCATGGTATTTTTTAAAGCTCCAGGTGACCTAATATTTGCCAAAGTTGTGAACACTACTTAAATGGGAATCAAAATCCTAAACTGGGAAATTAATAGCATAGATTCCTGAGCTTTCCTTGACTTACTGGATGAGAATCATATAGGAATATGGCCTGGGAAACTGGGGAGTCCAGGTGACTCTGACAGGGACGGTAACTAATTTGATGATGGTTGAAAAATACTGGCCCAATGCATGAGTGTACATGTGTGTGCACACGCGGGTGTGTACTTTCTTGTTGGAGGAGAGGGACTGAGGAGAAAGGGAATAAAAAGCCCAGAATCCAGGGAATAACCTCAAAAAATCTTTCTATTCATCCACCCACCCATCTATCCGGGTTGGGTGGCAATACAGTGCAGCAGTTAGGAGCGCACGGTCCTATCAAAAACACTTAAATTTGAATTCTGGAGATAACAATCATTACTTCTGTTACTTTGGGCGAATTATATAACTACTCTTAACCTCAGCTTCTTCATTTGAAAAATGGCACATATATAATATCCTCTTGTAGGTTATCACGATATTTAAATAAATACTTGTAAAGTATTTAAGATAACGCCTAGAACTGCACTATCTGAGATGATAATCACTAGTCACATGCTCAGGCTACTGAGCACTTAAAATGTAGCTAGTCTGAATTGAGATCTGCTGTAAATATAAAGTACACAGTGAATTTTGAAGTCCTAGGGTGAATTTAAAAAAAATTAAAAATGTCTTAATAAGAATTTAAAATATTTAAATCATACTATTTTGAGTATATTGGGTTGAAATGATACTATTTTATACATATTGGGTGAAATAAAATATATTACTAAAATTAGTTTTATCTATTTTTTTCTTTTTCTTTTTAAAAGCATGACTACCAAAATATTTGAAAATAACATGGGACTTGCATTATATTTCTATTGGACAATGTTGACCTAGATTAGAACATAGTAAACTCTCAGTGAATATGAGCATGTTGTTTTTATTGGTATCATTTTATGTACTTAATTCAAAAGTGGTTAGTGAGCCCTTGCTGTGAGGGATGCAAACATCAATCATTGATCTGCTCTTGAGGTGGCTAGAGTCTCCTTGAAGCAAACAAAGTAATCAGGAGCATGTGGGATTTGATTCTTCCTAGAACTACGAGCTGTGCCTGGCATAGGCCATATTTCCACAACAAATGCAAGCTAAGATGCTACCAGAATCATTCCTGGGACATCACAAATTGGAAGGATTGCCCCCAAAGCATAGACAGCATCCCATGACAAGAAGGTCTCTTAGAGAGGATACAGGAGTTGAAGAACTTCAGTGACACATCAAACAATATTTGAAGAAGCTCAATTCTAGTGCACATTATGTAGCCTGTCATCTCCCCCTTTTCTGCCATTACAAAGAAAGGAATCAACACTTACTGGGGTACTAGGTCGAATAGTGTTCTTCTTAAAATTCATGTCTACCTGGAACCTTAGAGAGGACCTTATTTGGAAATAGGGTCTTTGCAGAGGTCATAAGTTAATATGAAATCATATTCAATTAGGATGGGCTCTAATCTTATGACTGGTATCCTTGCAAGTAGAGAAGACAGAGACAGACAGACACACAGGGAGAACATATGTGAAAACGAAAGCAGAGATTGGAGTCACGCAGCTGCAAGCCAAGGAATGCCAAAGATTACTGGCAACCACCAGCGATTAGAAGAGGCAAGGAAGCATCTCCCCCAGAGCCTTTGGAGGGAACGTGGCACTGCTTAAACCTTGATTTCAGACTTCTAGCCTCGAGAACTGTGAAAGAATAAATTTCTCTTACTTCAAGCACCCCAGTTTGTGGCAATTTGTTATGACAGTCCTAGGACACTAATACATTGAATATTTACTTTAGCCAGGCTCAGTATTCTTAATACTTTGTGAGACAAATATTAATTTTTTTTAATGGGACTCACTCCTGGGTTTAGGGAGATCCTGGGTCCAGGGAGACCTGATGTTCTTGGAAAAGGTAGAGACAGAGTCTGGGAGAGACCAAGGACTATAAAAACAATGTAGCTAGAAAAGTTTCCAAAATAAGGATGAAGGGGCAAGCTAAAGATTAAAGCCAGAAAATGGTGCCAAAAATCGGTTTAAGGTGAAACCATGAAAGGAAGAGAAGTGATGGATTAGAAATGGATTAAATTGTGGATAGATTGGCAAGAAAAGAGTAAGATGGGTCTGAATGAAGAGTTTGGGAACAAGGCGGTCATCAATATGTGAGGGGCTGAGGCTCATTTCTATGTTGTGCCAAGTATGTGGCAGGGTGATGGTTTTTAAGACATAAAACTTGAAGTCAGTGTTCCACTAAGACGTGGCTACATCTGGACACATGGAGGTGTGAAAGGAGTTATATAAACCTGTAAGACACAGCACATCTCCTTTTATCATTGCAAAGCAAAAGCAAATACATGTTTAGGAGTATAATATAAAATTTCCCTGAATACATAATCTAAAACATGAGATTGTGTTGATTTTTCTTTTGTAGTGTTCACTTCAGGCTACTTCTAGAGCTCCCAGAAGTACACAACCACTTTCGTGTGCTGTCATGGCTGCCTCCACCACTGGAAAGTTTGAGAAGCACAGATGGAAAAGATCTAGAAAGAACTGGACAATATTTTCATCATTTCTGAGATATGTCCCTTTCCCTAAACCTGAATATGTAAGCACTCATTAAACATCTGTTGACTCTTTTATGAGAGTGAAAGCCTCCCCTGGCCCCCACCAAAGTGATGCATTTTTTTGGACCTGTGCTTTGGCACCTGCATTTATAAACTAAAGAAGAAAAGATATATAGGGTGTTTTTAGGAGGGGTAGGGAGGTGTGCATGGTTCGGAGTGCTTAATGATTCTCAAACTTGCAAACTCATTGGCATATCAAGGCAAGAAGAAATTAAATCAAGTGCTAATCTGCAAGTTTTACCTTTACCTACAGAAGTCTTTCTAACCAAAGAAATACATGGGATTTAAATGGCCTGAAAGTACAGTGGGCTTTCTTTTGTAGATTCCTGCTTGTTCAAGTCAGGTATCCATCTATATACTTTTCTGCTACAAACCTATGCTCATATTTAAATTACTCTTCCTTTAGTTAGTATATGAAGGCACGTACAATTTTAGCCACTGGATCATCAAGGACAAATAACACTTTTTTAGGTTTTCAGTGCAGAACTGGAGCTATTGCTTGTTCCTGATGTGCTAAGCAATGGGAAGATGAGGAAGTCTAGCGACACACCCTGTTACCAAAAGAGAAACCTGGGAGTCCTTCTAGATTCTTCCTTTCCACACCTCATCAGTCACCAGGTCCTGACATCTGCCCCTGGAGAGCTCTCAGATCCATCCACTTCTCTTTATCCCTTTGTCTAGGTGAGAGCAGAGTCTAATAATCCTACATGGGAGTGAGTGTAGGGGTTGAAGAAGTTAAAGATTCTAGAATTAATATAGAAAATGAAAATCATTTGTAGCTAAAATTACTCTTGGGAGAAAAACATGGGTAAGAAAGCCGTTAAATTATGCTTGTATCACCTGACCTAGACCTTCTATAACTCAAAACCATGGAATAAACTGTTATTTCTCCTGATTTTCCAGCTGAGCCCATCCTTTATCTGGACTACAGTGTGTTTTTGACAGGGGGAAGGATGACAAGGTAACTAAGGAAATTTCTCCACTTATTTCATTTCGTTTTAGCTAAACAATTATAAATGAAAGGATGTGATGGCCCTGACTTGCATGGGCTGGCCAGTCATCAGCAGCTTCAAGCAGGCCTTGCTAACCCAGTGCACTTAGGTAAGGGAATTAACCAAATAGGATTATATTGGCTGCAGCTTCACTTTTGCCACAAAGTGTTATTTGGGCCTGTAATGTAAAAGAAAGCCGATGTTAGATTCAACTGTCCAGGAACGCAACAAAGCAGAAGGTGGGTCTTCTGGGGATGAAAGCGAATGGCATTATTGATAAAAGTCATCCTGGCCTTCTCTGGTACCAGGAGGCTGCCAAATGCTTGTTCCCAGAAGCCGAGTCTTGGATTTTCCCTCTCTTTTTCCTCACAAAGTAGCCAGCTGTGGGAAAGTTTCCTGCTGATCTTATTTCCCTGTCCAGCATTCAGACAGGCCTCCCTGAAAGAGACTGTCAATGTGTGCTCCAGCCACTGAAGGCATGTGAGGTCAGTGGCTGGAGCACACCTTGGAATGGATGAACCTGGTTCCCATCCTGGTCTCTGGGAAAGTTACTGAATTAATCTGCCCCTTGCTTCCTCCCGTCTGTTGAATGGGGATGTTCCTGCCAACTTTACAGCATTGCTGGGAGGATTACACATGCAGCTTCTGGATGTATTAAAAATGGAGTTTCTTCCCATTCCCTGGGTGTTCCTAGAAGAGGCAGTAGCCAGGGAAAACTCACTGTCAATGCACCACGCATATTACACTCACAGTAGTAATAACAGGGCAAAAACAACTTTGAAAGTGGCTTTGTTTGAATGCTCTTTAATCATGAGATTATTTTCCTGCTTTTCTCTTGTATACCCTTGCTCTGAGATGATTATACAGATTTACGAGCTGTTAAGCCTTGGGTTCAATTCATCATGGCAAGGGCACTTTAGGTGACCATAAAGTTATATATGGACATCTTCTTGGCCATCCTGACTGGGATAGAGAAAGGATGTTAGTTTTTTTCTAATTCCTGTCTTAAAGGTATTTCTCAACCACTTTCTAATCTGTGGCCACATATAATAATGCCAGGATAAATGGAAGGGGGGAACCTGTCTTTTTTATCCTCTTAGTGTAGCTATCCTTCAGCACAGCCACCTGTTCAAATGCCAGCCCTTTGAGGAGGCAAATTGATTTTAACTTGGAAGCCAATCTGAACATCTGGTAGTGGGTACCTGTGATGCTTTGCTGAGAAAGTGTCCAAGGTTGCATCTTGAAGCCACAGAAAGAGGCCATGGTGAATCTGTGACGTCTGCTGTGGGCGTGGATGAGGTGTGAGGCCACGTGGTTCCCATGTGACTACACCATTTATCTTACCCTTTTCTCTGCTTTCTATCTCAGTGCCTTGTTCTTTTCTCTGCTTTTTACCTTCTTGTAGGGTATTGGCAGAACACAGGGAGGAAAGGTAGGAAAGGGTGACATTTGTGAACCACTCCCATCCTTATCTGCTCTCAACATTTTGTTCACATTTTAACTAGTGCCCTCACCTAATGCATAATAATCATGATTCGTTTATTGTCATCAGATATGTCCCTTTCCTTTGCACTGTGTAGATGTCTTGAAGTTAGGGACTGTTGGTTTTCATTCTGGTACTCTCCCTGCCTCCCAACTCGCACTCCAAAACCTGGCACAATGCCTGACACATAGCAGTCATTCAATTTTATTGCCCAGTTCAGACTTTCAACTCTACTCTTTTAAACCACCCTGCACACTGCCAACAAAAATATCTTTCAAAATAAAAATATAATCTTGTCTCATTTTCACTTAAAACCCTTCATGACCCCAGCTGGCTAAAGGCTAAAGCCTAAGTTCTAAATCCTTTATTTTGGCCACACAGATCTTTGGAGGTTTTTTCCTACCTCGTTCTCTGACTCACTGGCCACTGTTCTCTCTTCTACCTCAGAAGCATCATCTTATTTGGCACTTTTTAAAAATTTCAGAATATTATGGGTGTACAAATGTTTCGGTTACGTGAATTACTTTTGTACAGTTTGAGTCAAAGTTATAAGTGTGTCCATCACCCAGATAATGAGCGTTGTACCCATCAGGTGTGAATTTACCCATCCCCCCTCCCCCCTCCCACCTGCTTGCTTGATTTCCATTGAATTTTACTACCATATGTACACATGAGTGTTGATCATTTAGTTCCAATTTAATAGTAAGTATATGTGGTGTTTGTTTTTGCATTCTTGCATACTTCATTTAGGAGGATGGTCTCCAGTTCCATCCAGGTTGTTACAAAAGGTATTAGTTCACCATTTTTTTAATGGCTGAGTAATACTCCATGGTATACGTATATACCACATTTTATTAATCCACTCATGTATTGATGGGCACTTGGGTTGTTTCCACATCTTTATTTGGTACTTTTGATCCTGTACATCTGCAGGTTTTTAAGGACAGAATGACCATTCTCCATCTCTGAGGGCTGCTCTTCATCCTTCAGAGGTCCATATCTTGAAGGGTTGAGACAGTATAGTGGTTAAATGTGGGCTGGGCATCTGGCTATTGGAGTTAAAATCCTGACTAGTTGTGTGACCTTATGCAAATTACTTCACTTGTCCCAACCGAAGTTTTCTTGTCTGTAGAATGGGAGGTAATATTGTGCTTGCTGGGAGAAATTAGTGAGCTAATCTTCAGTCTAACGCTCTCCCAACTGAGCTATTTCAGCCAGCTAATGAGCTAATTGACATAAAGAACTTAGCATGATGCCTGGCACACGGTGAGTATTCAGTTAAATTTATCTATTTTCTTAACCGGGATTCAGAACGAAGCTCATAGTCTATTGGGGGAAATGGATTGCAATACAACATGGCAAGGACTGCAATCATGGCACACACAGGATATAAAGGGAGCGCAAAGGGAAAACCCAGAAAAAGAGCATCAAACTCAGCTGGGGAATAGGGGTGTCTGGAGAGATGCTTCTGAGTAATAGGAATGTGTTAGAAGTGTGGCACCACAATGGGGATACATGAAGTGTGGAGCTGGGGCTTCATGGGCCATCTCTGGCACCGTGCAACTGTGTCACGGAGAAAGACAATCAGCCACAGGTGAATGTCGTGTTCTGGTTGCTTTGAGATGCAGTAGTCTCCTGGTTAGCCCACTAGCACTCCAGGTGCCTTGTCCCTTTCTCACATGCGGGGGAAAAACGGTGGGCGGGGAGATAGGGCTCAGGCAGCAATAGCTTCTGTTCTGACGGAAGGACAGATGAGAGATAAGTATGGGCCTTTGTGAGCCAGTGTCTGAGTGTTGTTCACATGGAAACCTCTCCTTAATCTCTCTCCTGATAAATAGAGATGGGTGCGTGGAGCACCCTTGATCCCATCTCTTCATGGAGAGAAAGGTGAGGGTGGCTATGCCAGGGCTGTATGGCCCTCTGTGAGTGAAGAGCTGGCTAGTTCACCTTGACATCCCATGGGTAGTAGCCTGGGGGCCATGCTGAGAGCCCACATTCCATGGCTGCTTTTGGCATGTATGAAATAATACTAACTCTGATCTCTCTCTGTTCATGAGTGTCATTCATGATTAGTCAAAATCAGGAGGGGAGTTATTTTTACTGCATGTAGGAGAGTCCAAATAGAGGGGTCCTTATGAAATTTTGTATTGAGGCTCAATTTAATTGGATAGGAGTTTGACAGCAGAGTATACACAGGCTCAGGTGGCGGGAAGGCATTGGAAGCAGAGGGCATGGCATGAAGAAAAGAATGGCACCATAATAAGTTAAACATTAGCAGAGGCAACATCAAATTCTTTATTTTTTTCCTTCAAAATTGAAACTGATGAATATCAATATCACTTAGTAAAACTCAGAGGAGGGCCAGGTGTGGTGGCTCAAGCCTGTAATCCTAGCACTGTGGGAAGTCGAGGCGGGAGGATTGCTTGAGGGTGGCGCACGCCTGTAGTCCCAGTTACTCGGGAGGCTGAGGCAGGAGGATCACTTGAGCCCAAGATTTTGAGGTTGCAGTGAGCTATGATGACGCCACTGCACTCTAGCCTGGGTGACAGAGGGAGATCCTGTCTCAAAAAAAAAAAAATATATATAAATAAAAATAAAAATAAAAAATAAAATAAACTCGGGGGAAGAAATCAAGTTAGACATGCAAAAATGTGGTATGAATGTGATAGATATTATGCTGTGAAGTGTAACTTTATCTGAAAGAAATGCTAAAGAAAATAAAAAGAAATGTATTCATTAATAATGACACTGTGGCTGATAGGAATATTATGTAAAAAAAAAAGGATAGAGTGCTAAGTATCCCATAACACAAATATTTAAGTGAAGTACCAAAGTATTGAAAGAGTACTCACCATTTTGTATTCCTTAAGGTAGGCTTTTTGGGGTTTTCCTGTTTCAGTAGTTAAAAGTGTGTGTGTGTGTGCACATGCGTGCACATGTGCGCTTGTGATCTGTCTCATTCTGTAAGTGCACATGAATCCTGCACTCCTTTTCTTTCTAAATAACACCTAAGTTACCTGTGAAATGTTATAATTCTCTTTTACTTTTTTCAGTAAATGAAAAAAATTGAGACCTAAAATTTAAGTGACTTAACCAAATGTTATTTAGTACACCTGAAGTTTGGACCTAGCTGTTCAGACCTCAAATTTGTTGGCATTTCTGCTACGTTATGCTGATTCTGTTTGGGGACTTAAGCAGTAAACATGGCACAGGTGAATTCAGTTGGTTCTGGGGAATAGTAACCTTTTTCACATTCCATTTTTATTATAAACAAGAGCCTGAAAGAAGACACCATTCTCTGCTAAGCATTACCTCGCTTTGGCTTTTTGTTTTTAAAAGACAGGGTCTTGCTATGTTGTCCAGGCTGGAGTGCAGTGGCTATTCACAGGCACAATCATTGTGCACTGCAGCCTTGACCTTCTGGGTTCAAGCGTTCCTCCTGCCTCAGCCTCCCGAGTAGCTGGGATCACAGCCATTTGGAATTCTTACAATTGCCAATGTCATCTCTCTTTCTGAAGATTATGACTGTTTCCCCATTCTATATGCCCACACAGAAATTTAAAAACCAGTCAACAGTCCATATTATGTCTTGAGATTGAGACAGTATGTCAGATGGGCAGAGGTCTTTTTACCTGGGCATCTTTGTTTTCATGTTACACTTGAATGTCATGGGGATATGGCCAAAATGTTCTCCTTTTTCTTTCTGTTTCCCAATGATCAGGCTGAGGACCAATGCTCCTTATGGACAATGTTTACCTGTCAAGGCTAGTGACTGCTGGTTACTTGATTCCTTGTGATGAGTTTGAATTTCGGGGCCAATTTGCTGAGCCATGAGAATTACTTCCCAATGCTACTCAAAATTCTATCTTACCATTTAAAATTAGTTCAGATTTCTTTGCCCTACTTTTTTTTTTTTAAAAAAAGCATAATCCTTTCTATTATTTAAAAATAAGCAAATAAATGAACAGGGTGAAGCATTTAAACAATACAAATGGTACAAAATTCTGAAAGCTAAAATACGAGTCTTCCCTCTTGAGAACTGCATTTTTTTCCTTCCTGTAGAAGAGGTAAGTACTAACAGTTTATTTTGTATTCATCCCAAAACTTTCTGTGTGTGAATTCATGCAAAAGCATGTACATGTAATTTGAAACAAAATTGAAGCAGGTTGGTACACAGTTCTGCATTTCTTTTTTTTTTCTTTTTCCAGTTAATGTTGTATCTTGGCTCTTTCAGCACACTCCAACTCTCTAACTTACTCTTTTAAAGGCCTGGTGGCTGATATTGTAACTGCACCAGACCAATTTCACTTAACTTTTATGTAATAAAGCTGTGAGTTGTTTTTCAGTTGCTATGGACCCCCAGCTTGATGGTTATATAACCTGAGCATGCCAAGATGAACCAAGTGTACAACCATGGGTGGAACCCAAGTGCTTGGACCTGAATTAGAAAGCAAACACCACGTGGCAAGATCCAGGATCCAATCAGACTGAGCCCTGGCATCATCTCATGGTAGGATCCAGTCAGAGCACATTTCCTGGCATCACCCCATTGCAAGATCCTATCATGCCTCATTACCCTCTGACTATAAAACCAGCCCAACCCCCTTGTTCAGGAACAAACTGCTTTGGAAACTATCCCCAGCGTGTTCCTTACTTGTGCCAAATAATAAAATTCCTCTTGATATAACCAACTTGGCTGTGTCTATTGACTTTATACCCATCAAGGATATGAACTCCTCCATTTGGGAGGTAACAATAGTCCATTGTATGAGTGTAACATTATTTATATAGCCCCACAGATTTTAGTTTTTCTACCCTTTTTTCACATTGGCTAATGAAAACAATGTGACAGCGACCATCCTTCTACATACATCTTTGCATGCATGGGCATGGATATCTGTAAGATATTTGTTGATTATACTTCTAGAAGTGGAATTTTTAGGTCAAAGTATCTGTATACTTTGCCTCATTTTGCAATCTTTAATGCTTGCATTTTCTATATTATTCAACAGCATAGTTTTAATTCATTTATTTAAATTAACAATTTAATTTAAACTAACAACTTAAACACCCTAGTTACTACGATATATTTTTTATTCACAGAACCCTTCTTACACAAAATGTGTGGGTTTTTTCCCCACACTCACCAACCAATTCTCCAATTTTCTGGACACCAATGGGGTGTCCAGTGATTCAACTGAATTTTGACACTACTCAGAGCTAGTGCAGAACCCACAGATATTAAGGGGTCAGTCCCACAATACTGACCCCACTTCAGATGCCAAGAGCAACCAGCAAGCTATAAAGTCAGCTATTCCCACGGCCCCTCCTCAGTTTTGATAATTTTCTAGAATGACTCACAGAACTCAGGAAAGCACTTGACTTTTTATTACTGGTTTATTTTAAAAGATATAATTCAGGAATCCCCAAAAGGAAGAGATTCATAGGGCAAACTATGGGGAAAGGGGTGCAGAGCTTCCATGCCCTGTCTGGGCACACCACCCTCCCAGCACCTCTGTGTCTTCACCAACTGGGAAGCTCTCGAAATTCCAATTTTTAGGGTTTTCATGTAAGTTTCATTACATAGGCATGATTGACGAAATCTATGGCCATTGGTAACTAACTCAATCTCCATCCCCTCTCCCGCCACTTAGGTTGGGAGTGGAGCTAACAGTTCTAACCCTCTAATCACAAGGTTGGTTCTTCTAGCAACTAGTCCCAATCTTGAAACTATCTAGGGGCCCATCAAGAGTTATTTCATTAGTATAAACTCAGGTATATTTGAAAGAGTCTCATTATGAATAACAAAAGACTCACCTCTTACCCCTATCACTCAGGAAATTGCAAGAGTTTTAGGAGCTCTGCGTCAGGAAGGGTGAAAACCAAATATGTTTCTTATTATATCACAATATCATACTAGTCATCAAATTGACTTCTTTTAAATGCCACATAAGGAAAAATTTATTTCACCTATGAAACTTCTCCAGGAGTTTTCACAACTTCTGGATTGTTAGTATCTGCTCTAACCTGAACTTGACTGACAGAGTATAAGCATCAGATTGCTTCTTTAAAATTTCTGTCATTTTTGAGAGTCTATGGCCATAGGATACCTTAAGTTTCCTCTTGGCTGATGTTAACAGAAAAAACTAAAACTCTGTAAAATAATTTAAAGAGGTTTATTCGGAGCCAATGTGTGTGACCACGGCTTGAGGAGCCACACCCAAGAAGTCCTAAGTAAGTGGTTCTGAGGCAGTTGGGTTACAGTTTGGTTTTATACATTTTAGGGAGACAGAAATTGCAAGAAAAATCATAAATCAATACATGGATGGTATATATTGGTTTGGCCCTAAAAGGTGGGATATTTCAAAGCAGGGGCTTACAGGTTATAGGTGGGTTCAAAGGTGATTTGTAATAGGTTAAAGAAATAAAGCTTTGTCTAAAGGCTTGGAATGTTTAAAGTTAGGATAGGAAGTTTGTTAATCAGAAAGAAGCTATAATATACAACTCAGGTGATCTGTTAAGCAAATTGATAACCTGTGGATGATTTAACCTTTGCCCTGTATGGCCTTAGATCCTGTTAATAATTTAGAATCTTATTGTCACAAATGCTCTGTTTTGTCAGTCTTATGATCTCTGTTTTAACATTAATGCTGGTCAATTGTATCTAAACTCTAAAAGGGAGGGAGTATAATGAGGCATGTCCAACTTCCCTTCCCTTCATGGCCAGGAACTCAGCTTTAAGTTTTTTGGGGGGTCTCCTTGGCCAAGAAGGGGTTCATTCAGTCTTCAGGGGGGCTTAGGATTTTATTTTTAACTTACACTGCTTTCTTGGTCCATACTTGGTTTTCTTACCAGATGGCTGGTTGGACTTTTTCTTGATACATAGATATGTATCATCTTGTTTTATAGCATAAATCCTCATTATTTAATCAGTACTTTGAAAAGCTACATTAACTTGAGCAGCTTGGGCCAAGATGATGGACTAGAAGGAGCCTGCTCATGACGCTTTCAGACAGGATTGCAAGTGGCCAGTAGGTATTCACCTCTGGATTGATCATGTAAGAGAGAACATTGAGAATGAACAGAGAGGAGACAGGAGGCATGCAAAGTGAAGGAGAGGGAAGTGGGGTGACCCACTCAGCAGAATCAGAGATACATAGGGAAGGTGCCTGTACTTGGGGAAGGGACAGAGGAGAGAGCCCTGGGGCCCTACTCCACCCCCATGAACATTGCAGTCTGAGCTGTGGGAGGGCCCCTCCACCACAACAGGTCTCTGTTCTGACACAAGGAGCTTCCTGGAGGCTGTGCAGCAGCATTGCTCCAGAGGGAAGGCACAGAGGGGCCTTGATGGTTTCCAAACCCTGGGCACTGAAGGTTGCATCATTCTGAGGTCCCAGCCCCAGAACACTGTGTCTACCCAGGGTCATCTCTGTTGCTGTCACCTCCCCATTACCCCTTCCAGGCCAGGAAGGGACAGGGGAGGCTGAGTGCTCTTGCACTCCCCATGAGTGGGTGCCATGCACCCTTGCTGCCACCAGGGGACCTGAGGGGAGCATGTGCCCACAGCACCACCAATGGACTTGGGCAGGGCAAATGCCCACACTGCCACATGCCACTTACCCACTGCACACCACCTGCCTGCCGCATATTGCTGTGTGCTGCCTGCCTGCCATGTGCTGCCAGACCTAGATGGAGAGAATGCCCAAAGCTCTGGTACCCACTGCTGCTGCCCAGGTAGCTCTGCCCAGCCACCACTGCTGCCACTACTGGGGACCTGGGTGGGGCAAACCCCCATGGACACCTGCCTCCATCGAGAGGGACCTGCCTTTCCCCCAACTCAAGTTTTCAGCAGCAGCTTGGGGATCAGCCCAACTCTCCACATAAATATCCCCCAGCACCTGCTTGGACTGTGACAACCACAGGGGATGGGAAGATGCAGGAGAGCAGCAGTATTACAGGCTCACAGTGCATCTGCCCCTTTCCTGCCTGGTCAATATTCCACAGCAGGACTCAAGCAAACCATACAGGCACCTCTCCCTCTTTTCACTGAGCAACAGAGTTACCAGCAGAGGAGCACAAGCATACTGCAAAGCTATCTGTTTTGAACTGAGAAAAGAGGTTTCAAATAAGAAGGAACCAGCATAAGAACTCTGGCAACAGGAAAGAGCAGGCTGTTTTGACACACCCAAAGGATTACACTAGCTCTTCAGCAATGGACTCCAACCAAAAGGAAATTATTGAAATGTGAGCTATGGAATTTGGAATACAAATCTCAAACAAGATCAATGGGATTGATGAGAAAGTTAAAAACCAACACAAAGAAGCCAAAAAAAAAAATTCAGTACATGAATGAAAAATTCACTAAAGAGATAAATAATCTAAGAAAAAATACAACAGAATTTCTGGAATTGGAAGACTCACTTAGGGAATTTCAAAATACAGTGGAAAGTTTCAACAACAGACTAGACCAAGCAGAAGAAAGAATTTCAGAACTTGAAGACAAGGCTTTGAATTAACTGAGTCAGTCAAAAAATGAAAAAAAAAAAGAATCAAGAATTAACAATTTCTCTGAGAAATATGAGATTATGTAGAGCAAACAAATATAAGAATCATGGGTATCCCTGAGGGAGAAGAAGCAAAAGCAAAAAGCATGGAAAATCTATTTGAGGAAATAGTGGTGAAAAACTTCCCTGCTATTGCTAGAGATTTAGACATCCAAGTATAACAAGGTCATTGAATACCTGGAAGATTCATGGCTAATAGGACATCACCAAGGTACATGGTCACCAATATGGCCAAAGTCAAAGTGAAGGAGGAAATCTTATAAGCTGAAAGATGAAAGTGTTATGTAAATAATAAAGGAAAACCCATCAGACTAATGGCAGACTTCTTAGCAGAAACCTTACAAGCTAGAAGAGACTGGGGTCCCATCTTTAGTCTCCTTAAACAGAATAACCGCCAGCTAAGAATTTTGTATCCTGCAAAACTAAGTTGCATAAATGAAGAAGCAATAATGTCTTTCCCAGACAAGCAAACACTAAGGGAAATTGTCACCACTAGAGTTGCCCTACAAGAAATACTCAAAAGTGCTCTATACATGCAACAGAACAATCAATACCCACCAGTGTAAAAACACTCAAAAGTTAAAACTAGCTTATAAAACAGTAACACAAGGGAGAAAACAAAACAATTACATAACAATCAACATGATGACCAGAACAGTACCTCACATACCAATACTAACATTCAATGTAAGTGGTCTAAATCCTCCACTTAAAAGATATGGATTGGAGGAATGGATAAAAATTCACAACCCAAATATATACTGTCTCCAAGAAACCCAGTTAACTCACAAAGATCCTCATAGACTCAAGGTAAAGGAGTGGAAAAAAATAGTCCATACAAATGGAAGCCAAAAGTGAGCAGGAGTAGCTATTATTATATCAGATAAAATAGACTTTAAATCAACAATGGTAAAAAAAGACAAACACGGTCATTATATAATGATCAAGGGACCAATTCAACAAGAAGATATAGCAATCCCAAATATATATGTACCTAACACAGGATGTCCCAAGTTCATAAAACAAATTCTACTAGATCTAAGGAAGGAAATAAACAATAACCTCATAACAGCTGGGAACTTCAACACTCCAATGACAGAACTAGACAGATCATCAAGGCAGAAAATCAACACAGCAACACTGAACTTAAACAGGACTCTAGAACAAATGGACCTAACCCAACAGATATTTACAGAACTGCTATATGCGTTCTGTATATTCAAACTGCAGAATATGCATTCTTTTCATCAGCACATGGGACATTTTCCAAGATAGATTATATGTTAGACCACAAAACAAGTCTTAGCAAATTTAGAAAAATCAAAATCATAATGTGTATATTCTCAGAGGAATAAAACTAGAAATCAATTCCAGGAGGAACTCTCAAAACTAAACAAATACATGAAAATTAAACAACCTGTTGCTGAACAATCTTTGGGTCAATGATGAAATCAAGATGGGAATAAAAAAATTTTTTTCTAATTGAATGAAAAAGGTGACACAAGTTCCAAAATCTCTGATGTATAGCAATGGCAGTTCTAAGAGGGAAGTTCATAGCACTAAATGTCTACATCAAAAAGACAAAAAGATCACAAATTAACAACCTAACATCATACCTCAAGGAACTAGAAAAAGAACAAATCAAAGCCAAAGCTAGCTGAAGAAAAGAAACAACAATGATCAGAACATAGGTAAATGATGTGGAAACCAAGAAAACAATATAAAGACAAATGAAAAAAAAGCTGATTCTTTGAAAAGATAAACAAAATTGATAGAGCACTTGCTAAATTAGCCAGAAATAGAAGAGAAAGGATTCAAATAAGCTCAATCAGAAATGAAAAAGGAGACACTACAACTGATACCACAGAAATACAAAATATCACCTGATACTACTATGAAGACCTTTATACACACAAACTAGAAAATCTAGAGGAAATGGATAAATTTTTGAAACACACAAACTCCAAAACTGGAATTAGGAAGAAATAGAAATCCTGAACAGACCAATAATGAGTTGCAAGATTGAAACATTAATAAAAAAGCTCCCAACAAAAAACACCCAGGAACAGATGAATTACAGCTGAATTCTACCAGACCTATAATACAAAGAAGAACTGGTACCTATCCTACTGAAACTGTTCCATAACATTGTGAAGGAGGGAATCCTCCCTAATTCATTCTACGAAGTCAGTATCACCCTGATACCAAAGCCAGGAAAGGACACAACAAAAAAAGAAAACTCTAGACCAATATCCCTTATGAACACGGATGTAAAAATCCTCAACAAAATACCGGCAAACTGAATCCAACAGCACATCAAAAACATAGTTCACCATGATCAAGTCAGTTTCATCACAGGGATGCAAGGATGGTTCAACATACACAAATGAATAAATGTGATTTACCACATAAACAGAATTAAAAACAAAAACCATATGATCATCTAAATAGATGCAGAAAAAGCATTTGATAAAATACAGCACTCCTTCATGATAAAAACCCTCAACAAACTGGGCATAGAAGGAACATACCTCAAAATAATAAAAGCCATATATGACAAACCCACAGCCAACATCATACTGAAAGGGAAAAAGTTGAAAGCATTCTCCCAAAGAACTGGAATAAGACAAGGATGCCCACTGTCAGCACTTATATTCAGCATACAGCTGGAAGTCCTAGCCAGAGCAATCACACAAGAGAAAGAAATAAAGGGCATTGAAATCAGGAAAGAGAAGGTCAAACTATCCCTCTTTGCTGATGATATGATTTTATATCTAGAAAATCCCAAAGATTCCACCATAGACTCCTAGAATTGATAAATAATTTCAGCAAAGTCTTAGGTTACAAAATCAATATACACAAATCAGTAGCATTTCTATATACGAATAACAGTCAAGGTGAGGGAAAAATCAAGGAATCAATACCATTCACAATAACTGCAAAGAAAATAAAATACCTAGGAATATACTTAACCAAGGAGGTGAAAGGTCTCTACAAGGACAACTATAAAACACTGATGAGAGAAATCATAGATGACATAAACAAATGGGAAAATATCCCATGCTCATGAACTGGAAGAATCAACATTGTTAAAACGTCCATACTGACCAAAGTGATTTATAGATGCAATGCAACCCCCATCAAAATAAAACATCATTTTTCACAGATCTAGAAAAAACAGTCTCAAACTTCATATGGAACCAAAAAACCTGAATAGCCAACGTAATCCTTTGCAAAAAGTACAAATCTGGAGGCATCACATTACTGAACTTCAAATTATACTACAAGGCTATAGTAACCAAAAAAGCATGGTACTGGTATAAAGGTAGACACATACACCAATGAAAAAGAATAGAAAACCCAGAAATAAAGCCACATAGCTACAACCAACTTATTTTTGACAAAGCATACAAAAATATACACTGGGTAAAGCACATCCTAGTCAATAAATTGTGCTGGGAAAATTGTATAGCCACATGCAGAAGAATGAAACTGAATCACTCTCACTCTGTCATTATATATAAAAATTAACTCAAGATGGATTAAAGACTTAAATATAAGACCTAAAACCATAAAAATTCTAGAAGAAAAAATGTTGGAAAAGCTCTTCTGGACATTGGCCTAGGCAAAGAATTTATAACTAAGACACTGAATGCAAATACAGCAACAACAAAAATAAATAAATGGGACTTAACTAATCTTAAAAGTTTCTGTACAGAAAAGGAAATAATCAACAGAGTAAGTAGACAACCTACAGAATGGGAGAAAATATTCACAAACTATACATTTGAGAAAAGACTAATATCCAGAATCTACAAAGAACCCCCCAAAAAGCAAGAAAAAAACAAATAACCCCATCAAAAAGTGGGCAAAATTCATGAACAGATTTTTCTCAAAAGAAGATATAAAAATGGCCAACAAACACATGAAAATATGCTCAACATCACTAATCATCAGGGAAATGCAAATTAAAACCACAATGAAGGACAACCTTACCCTTGTCAGAACAGCCATTATTAAAAAGTCAAAAAACAATAGATGCTGGTATGGATGCCATGAAAAGGGAACACTTATACACTGTTGGTGGGAATATAAATTATTACAACCTCTATGGAAAACAGTATGGACATTCCTCAAAGAATGGAAAGTAGACCTACCATTAGATCCCGCAATCCCAAGTCTCTACTCAAAGGAAAAGAAGTCATTATATCAAAAAGACACCTGCACTTGAATGTTTATTGCAGAACAATTCACAATTGCAAAGATGTGTGATCAACCTAAGTGCCCATCCACTGATGAGTGGATAAAGAAAATGTGGTAGATATAAACTATGGAGCACTACTCAGCCACGAAAAACAATGGAATAATGACCTTTGCAGCAACTTGGATGGAACTGGAGATCATTATCCTAAATGATACATCTCAGGAATAGAAAAACAATTACCACAATATTCTCACTTATACATGGGAGATAAACGATGGTTATATATGGTTATAAAGTGGTGTAATGCACATTGAGGATTAAGAAGGGGGAGGGTGGGAACGGGAAGCAATAAAAATCTACCTATCAAATACAATGTAAACTATTCTGGTGATAGGTACACTAAAAGCCCTGACTTCTGCATTATACAGACCACTCATATACCTTAAATCTATTGAAACTCAAAAAAAAAAAAAGAAAGAAAAAAGAAAGGCTATAATAACTTTCATCTCTTCCTCGGTTACATGTACCATCTCATACAATATGCTCACAGAAGGAATTTAGGATCTACCCCAAGTCCTGAATTCTGGCAAAATCCTATATTAAAAAGTGAACTTCTATATTAACAAAATCTCCTTGATCTAACTTTGTTTCACCCACATCCACCATGATCCAGAAACCTCAGCATCCAGTACACATTCACCTAGAAACTGCTCGCACATTTTGGCCAGGTCCTGTACTTCCTCCCTCAGTAGGCCAGGTACTTCCCTGGCTGGGTTTTAACGGTGGAAGGGAAGCGTAGTGTAACTAGCTTCATTTTGCTTCTGAATCCCTGGTAATGTTCTTTAGGTTAAAATCTTCTGCTGGGCTCTGCATGTAGGCTAGAAGAAAGGTAACAACCATCCTTTTTCCAAAACTAACTCCAGGGAGGTAAGAAAAGCACGCATACGAGTAATGATACTATATTAAAGATTTTTAGGAACACCCTGACCTTAGTCCTCCAAAGTTAACTGACTAAAAGCAAAGAAGTTTTACAATCTCCTCAGACTCTCACCGACACCCAGATGTCTGCAGTCCCTGGTTACCACCTGCAATCCACCCCCCTTCTGTTAAGATAAAAAGGAGCCTCAAGTTCATACTAACTTAAGATGGTTCTTTGGGACATTACTCCATCATCTTCTCTGTTTGTTCTCTGGATCAAAGTCACTTTTCTTGCCCCAACACCTTGCCTCTCGACTTATTGACTGTCTTGTGGTGAGTGGTACAAGCTTGAACTTGGTTACAGGGTGCATTGTGATTTCACCCTGGGTATTGGTTTGGTGGCCAGGAGGGGAGATGGAGACAGACCTGGGGGTGGGGGAAAGGCTCAAGTCACATTGCAAGGCAGAGACTTCTGTGTCATCTTTAAGCAAGGAAGGGAGAACTAGGCTTTAATATGGAGAACTGAGCCACTTCTCCAGACCCAGAGGGGTTAGGAGAATCTGGGGATTCAAAATTTCTGAGTGTATTGACACTGAGGTTTCCATCCCACACATCTCAGGGGCCTACTCCTTTCTAATCAGAGCTCTGACCTAGGTGGAGCAGACTTGGCAGGGTTGAGGATTCAGTCTTCTCTGGAACTCCATTATCACTATATCTATATGCTGGGTCTGATTCTTAGTTTTTTTTCTGTCCTCTGGCTGCAGAAGAAGGGGAGTCTCCTCATATGCTGCCAAGAAGGCCTCTGGCTTTTGCACTTTGCCTTAAATTTGTGATTGATCACCATCAGCTTGTCACTGTATTTCTTCAGAGCATCAATAACCCCTGGCAAACCCATCCACTTCTGTAGGCCTTGAAATTATTGCTTTCCCTGAATACCTGCAACCCTTGAGATACTGCCCCTGCTTTTCATTCCCATCCACCAATATTCCATGTCAGTTCTCCACCAGTGAAAACTGTAACACTTGCAGCTAAAATAGATTGAGGGGTATTAGCACTTCATCTCGCACTTGTGATGGAGTCCACATTGCCAACCTGTTGGCAGGTGATACAGCTCGAGAATCTCATTTTAACATCTGTTCTTTAGACCACTCTAGCACTAACTGTCTTTGTTTGGGTTCCCTGGGAAATACATTGAAATAAAGATTTATGTGCAGGGAATTTATTGAGGAGTACTTTTTGCAACAACACCTGAGAAGAGTGAGGAAAGCAGAACTGCAATAAGCAGATGATTCCACGGACGTTTGGAGCTGGGATGGCCTTTCAGAATTGTCCCAAATCTAGGTGGCAGCTGGGTCTTTGTACTCGCTGTGGTTTAAATGTCCCCACCAAAACTCATGTGGAAATTTAATTGTCATTGTAACAGTATTAAGAGATGGGACCTTTAAGAGGTGATTAGGTCATGAGGGCCCTGCCCTCATGAATGGATTAATGCTGTTATCACAGGAGTGGTTTAGTTATAAAAGTAAATTTGACCCAGTTTCCTCTGTCTCTCATGCTTGCTTCTGCCTTCCGCTCTTCTGCTATGAGATAACCCTTGCCAGAGCCAGTACCATGCTCTTGGACTTCCCAGCTTCCTGAGCTGTGAGAAATACATTTCTTTTCTTTATAAATCACCCAGTATGTGGTATTATATTATGGCAACAGAAAAGGAGCTAAGATAGTATACATTAAGGAACCGTAACGTGGGGTGAGGCAGCTCATCTCTGCCAAGGGTTATGGAGAAGGACTCAGCTATGAGCCGTCGACAGCAGGTAACACCAGCAGTGGGGAAGGGGAGGAGGGATGAGTGCCTCTGTTGATTGGGGGCAGAGCACACCCATCACCTCTTTAAAGAGATTGTATTAGTCAATGCTCAAAACCCTCCCATGGGACAAGTAAGGAATTAAGAGGGTAGCAAAATACAGAGACAATTTCAAGGCACCATCACAAGGCAATGTGCCAGCTAGGAGTATATAAAAGATAGAGTGGTAGCACAAAGGAGCTAATGATTTACTGTGCTTTGTGTGTGTGTGTAGCTGTTATTCAGGTGTTACCTGAACTGTGTCCTGATCACGAGGTGAAGTTTTCTGGGAGAATAGTGAGTGAAGAGTGCAATCTGGGCAGGAGAAATAGCAAGTACAAATCCATGACATTCTGGGTGTGGTTCAGTAGTAGAAAGGATGGTTGTTTCACTCCCATGTTTCATTTACAGAAAATTAAATTAATATAAAAGAGTCTGCAAGATGTGGTGTAGGTAATCAGCAGAAGCCTAAACTCTTTGACATCCTCCTGAATGCTATTCTATTTTTAGGCTTCCTTTTCTAGTTCTGTTTTTTAAATTAAGCATTTTATTTTGAGATAATTGTAGACACACATGCAGTTGTAAGAAACTCATGGGCAAGAGATCCAGTCTTCCATTTACTCACCTTCCCCTAATGGTAATATCTTGCAAAACTATAGTACAATACAACGACTGTATCAATTGTCATTAATACAGTCAAGATACAGAATATCTTATTACCATAAGGATTCCTCCTGTCACCCTTTTATAGCCACAGCCAGTTTCCTCTACCCCCATCCCCTCCATAAACCTTGGCAACCACTAGTCTGTTCTCCATTTCTATGATTTTGTCATTTCAAGAATGTCATATAAGTGGAATAATACAGTATGCAACCTTGTGGGGTTGACTTTTTTCCACATAGCATAATGCTCTGGAGATTCATCTAGGTTGTTGTGTGTAATAAGAGTTCATCCCTTTTTATTGCTAAGTAGTATTCCATAGTATGAATGTACCACAATTTGTTTAACCATTTTGACATTTGGGTTGTTTCCAGTTTTTGGCTATTATGAATAAAGCTGCTGTAATCATTTGTGTACAGGTTTTTGTGTAAACATAACTCTCAATTTCTCTGGAATAAATGCCCAGAAGTGCTATTTCTGTGTCATATAGTGGTTGCATATTTAGTATTTTAAAAAAATGGTTAAACTGTTTTCCAGAGTGACTATGTCATTTTACATTTCCACCAGCAATGTATGAGTAATACAGTGTCTCTGCATCCTTGCTAGCATTTGGTGGTGTCACTATTTTTATTTTAGCCATTCTGATAGGAGTGTAGTTTTAACTTTTATTTCCCTGATGGCTAATGATGTTGAACATATTTTCATGTGCTTATTTGCTACCTCTGTATCCTCTTCAAAGAAATGTCTCCTCATATATTTTGCCCATTTTACAATTGAGTTGTTTCTTACTGTTGAGTTTTGAAAGTTTCATTTTAAACATATTTTGGATACTAGTTTGTGGTTGGATATGTGATTTGCAATTATTTTCCCCCATTCTGTAACTTGTCTTTTCATATCTTACCAGGTTCTTTTACAGAGCAAAGATTTTATTTGGATGAAGTCAAATTTATCAATTTTTCTTAAGGATTATGCTTTTGGTATCAATTCTAAGAACTCTTTGCTTAGCTCTAGATCCAAAAGATTTTATCTTATGTAATTTTTTGTTTTACCTGAAGTCCATCATCCATTTTGAGTCAATTTTTGAATAAGATATGAGACTTTGGTCAAGGTTCTTTTTTTTCTTTGCTGATAGATGGCCAATTGGTCCAGCACATTTTCTTGAAAAAGCTATTTTTTCTTTATTGAATTGCTTTTGCAACTTTGTCAAAAATCAGTTGTCCATATTAGTGTGGATCTATTTCTAGGTTCTGTATTTGGTTCCATCGATCCATGTGTCTATCCTTTTGCCAATTTCACACTGTCTTGATTATTGTAGCTATAAAATACGTCCTAAAATTGGTTAGACTAATTCCTTTTATTTTATTTTTTTTCAAAACTGTTTAGCCATTATTGTTCCTTTGCCTTTCCACAAACATTTAAAAATAATCTTGTCTGTATCTACAAAAACTCTTGCTGATATATTGACAGGCATTGTGTTAAATCTGCTTATCAATTTAGGGAGAATTGACATCTTTACTATGTCAAGTCTCCCAATCCATGAATACAGAATGTTTCTCCATTAGTTCTTCTTTGATATTTTTTTTGTCAGCACTGGTAGTTTATAGCATGCAAGTCCTATGCATGTTTGTTAGGTCATAGCTTGATTTTACATTAAAAAGAATCAGTGATCGATGCAAAAATTTTTGCCCTGCAAAGGCATCATAAACCTTTCAACTGGGTTGTTGTATTAGTTGCAATATTGCATAGGAAAGTGTTTATGAAGAGCTTTATTTCACAAAAGTCTAATCACACAGTGGCAAAGTGTACTAGAGCAAGGGCTCTGAAAATCAGACCTCTTATCAGCTGTGCTTTATTCAACTTATTCTCTATAAGCCTTGGTTTCTCCTTCTGGGGATAAATATATTGTTCTTGCTAGAGTGCTCTCAAGGAAAACTGAGTCAATACTTATGAAATTTTTTTTAAACTGGGCAGTCCTATTCCAAGGTAAAAATTATACTCTTGCTTCATCTGCCTCTGCTCACTCAGACAGCTCTTGTCCTCACTGTTCTTTGGTGTACTACATGTATAACTTACCATAACAATGATGAGTTTGAAAAGAATACAAATTTCATTTGATTTGAAAGTTTAAATAATTTAATATCTCTTTTTCCACTGTACAAATCAGTGTTTGTATAAAACTCTCTTGGAAGCAACATGAAAGAACCCATCCAACAAGATAATGAAGGTTAGCTCTGTCTGGGTAAAAATTCCAGCTCACTGTGCAAGTCACAATTGAATACTGAGTCTTGGCTTCCTCTGAAGCATCCCATGGTCGGCATCTGTCTCTCCAGGTAAAAGTCAATGACAACTTGCCTGCAAGGGAAAGATCCAACTGCATCTCAAGGGTGAAGATCAATATAATCACTGCAAGTAAACTGTGTCCGACCTTATCCTTTGTAAGAAGGCAAAGAATCAACAGGGCATGAAAAGTGTCAGCACTTTCAGTTTTGGAAGGTGATAAAGGGGAAACAGTTTATGCTGTGCTCATCCACCATTAGACATCAGTAAGATCATTAAGGATAAAACTCACAGTAAAGAGGTAGCAATTTATCCAATTCTACTGTTGGAAATCTTAGCACCAATTCAGTTCAGATCAATTTGATTCAATTCAACAAGCATTTATTAAGTACCAACATTGTGTATGACTGTGCTAGCTTCAAAAAACCCAACCTCTGAATGTTCATTCGGTTTATTTCATGCCAGACTCTGCTAGATCCTAGGAGTAAGTATGCAGAGTGAAGAAGATATGCAGACACAGAAAATCTATTGTGATAAATACTAAAGAATAGGGATATAGTCCTGTGGAATTACCATGGAGAGAAACACAAACCATATCCTTACAGAAAAAGGAGGTGATTTTTGAGTTGGGGCTTCCTGCAGGATAAGTAAGTGCATAAGTGGAAAAGGGTTTAGTTTAGTTCAGTTTGACAATTATTGATTGAAGCCTGCTGTGGGCTGGACCTTGGGATGGGCACTGGTGTTGAGGAGGTGAGTAAAGAGTCATCACTGCCCTCAGGAAGCTCAGAAGTGTGGTACAGCAAGTGGAGGCAACAGCCTGACAGAGCTTATAACCTGGTAGATGAGACAAGCAAGTTTATAAGGAAAGGTCTCATTTGCAATCTTGTTCAGCATATCTGTTTTCTGAGACAATATTTAGTCTGGCCATGGTTGTTATATTTTGCTCTCATAATGGCAGTAACATTTTTAGAGAAATGCTAGGGAACTGGAAGTAAATAAAGACATGTGTAAAGATATGGTGACAAAGAAGTTTCCTGGGTTTTTATGGATTATAGTGCATATGTTCAGTGGAATAAAATACAGCTGGAATATACAGCTGGAATTGTCCAAATGGTGTAATCAAAGAAATATACTATAACATGGAAAATTATTTATGATATGTGGGTGAAGCAAAAACGCAGGTTATAGTATAAGCATGTGCAATGGGACTCTACTCCTGTAAATTTATATTGTACATTCACAGAAAAGAACGTAAGAAGATGCTCTAAAATGTTAACAGATGCAATAAAATGTTCTCTTTGCATGGGGGAATTATAAGAAGAGATTATGAATGATTCCTTCCTTCCTTCCTTCCTTCCTCCTCTTCTTCTTCTTCCAGTTTGTTCATGGGCATTTCCTTTCTTTTTTATGATGAATTTGACCTACTTCAGGAATGAGCAAAAAAGCAAAGTAAAAGTTAATTTAAAAAGTCCTTTAAACCAAATAAGCATTTCTGTTTATGGAGAATTTATGCCATTTTTTCCTCAGGAGAGTCCAATGCTGTCGGAAGGACAGGCCACATTACTACTACTGTTGTTACTGTTATTAATATTATTAATTTATTTCCATGGACTGATACTATTCTTAGGTTTTAAGTCCTCAATCTCAATTCATAAAAAAGACACAAATCATCTTCTGCAGAACTAGAAACAAAGATTGTGTGCCACAGAAACATTTGGATTTATTTTTTTGCAGAACAAATTTTCCTGTCGCCAGAGGTCATGAAAAACAAACAAGAGGCTGTGACCTGGGGAAGGAAACAGCAGGCAGGAAAGCATAACAGAGAGGAACGGACAGCTTCGACCTGTGGACCTCGGAGCTGCGTGGGAGCTAAGTGGGCCCTGTCTCAGTGCTCCTGTCACCAACAAGGAGGGACCACCAAGTGACAGTCATCCACCCATGAGTCTTCCAGTCTGGAGTGATGCTCACCTGTGCCCTGAGATTCTGCTCAGTTTCTATGCACCTGTGTGGACACAGCCTACCCCTACCCTGAGCAGCCCACTGTTGCATTCCCATCTATTGATGGAGGAGCCGAGGTTTGGACAGGCCGAGAAACTTGCCTATAGGTTACCAACAGGGTTGGAACTAGAACTAGAGGCTCATGAATTCCTGCTGAGCACTTTTTCCAGTACCCCATAATCCTGCCTAAAACTTCATTTGTGGATCGCCATGGTTCGAAGCTGATGGTTTTGTCCCTCATCACTCTGTGGGCAATTATTCCTTCCTATGACAAGAAATAAACATGTTGGTGACAAGCTCCTGAAGTTGTTGTGCCATTTTCAACCTGGTGCTCCACTCCTGCAGCTAGAGACAGGGTTATTTCTGGTGAGATCCTTGCTGTAAAATACACTAATCAATTTTCCTTACAAATGATTTCTAATATGTAATTATGTAATCAAGCTCTCCCATAAACAAGCTGGGCTTTGACATAGAATGATGGGGTGCAGTAATATTTTAAATAAAAGATGATCACACCACCATTTATTTTTGAAGTCCAATTTTCAGAGTTGGGAACTATACATTAATGGCAGATTAGAGATGAACAGCAAGCTAAATGTGAAACTCTATGAGCCAATGCCTTTGACATAAACAAATGTATAAAAATAGCATCCTGCAACTGTCTGCAAAGTCTGACAGAGCTACAGGGCTTTCTGCAAAGCAGAGGGTGCAAAGAGTACCAGATTCATCAAATTCTGGCAGCGATCTGTTCAAAAGTAATAGTTTTGTCTGCAAATGGAAACCGCTAACAGCTTTCCCCGTCCACTGCAATTGTCTTTCCATCTGCTTGGGTTTTATAATCATGTCGCCTTTGGAAAATTACAACACAGTGCATATTCTCCTGGAGTTCTGTTGTCTAGCTGAATATTCTGGGCCACGAAATGGTGACAACAGTTGAAGAGTTTCCCTGCAAAAGTGTTACAACTGTTGCATTCCAACAAGCCACCCCAGTGCTGCAAGGTCCTGGCAGGAGTAGAGCATCGAATTGCGTTTCAGCACAATTTGAAAAACTCTCACATACGCTTGAACAGCCATGATCTAACTAACACGCACGGTTCCTTGGTATAATGCTGCTTCTTTCTTTCCTCTTCCCTTCACCTTTCCTCCTACTCTATCTTCCCCCGCTCAATTTACTCACCAAAAATTATTATCTAAGATATTATTTTCTAAGTGCAAGGCCATGAGGAATCTGAAGAGCTCCTCCAGCCTGTGATCTGCTCAAGAAGGAGTGTTACTCCTCTGTATCTCCAGACCCTTTGTCTGGGGCCCAGCTCGTGGTGTCTGATTGGTACCTAACTGTGGAATAAATGAATAAATGATGCTGTCTCTTCATAGGATGCTTTGTACTTTATAAAACCTTATACACCTTACAAGACATTTTCACTGACACTTATCATCATAACAACATATGAGGAGGGTGTTGGTTCAAGAAGGAGATGCTAAGATGGGATTAAGCATGCAAAAGATTGATTAGGGGAATGAATTTTGAGGGAAAACAGGGCAGAGGCAGTGGAGGCTGGAGAGCCGTCAGACCACGACGTAGGTATTATTCACGCAGAGCAGGGAGGAAAGACATTTGAGTGGGAAAAGTCTTAGATCGCCATGCAGTTTTAAGAAACTTTCAGCAGAGCTGGTGGAGAGTCCTTGGGCCAGAGCTGCCAGTTAGAGGAGTCCCCTGTCTCCCAGAAATTCACCTGCTACACCGAGAATTGTCCCTGCCACACACATACTTTAGCGGGGGGCTGCTGGTGGTGCCGATGTGGTGACAGATTTCCCACAGCAAGGCTGGGATTCTTAGTCAATTATATTCCACACAGTGGGAGGTCTCAGAGGTGCATTCTCATGGCCACCACATTCTATTTTGTAGGTAAGGAAACTGAGAACTGGAGAGGATAAGAGACATTCTCAAGGATTCACGTCATATGAGAGGTAGAAGGGGGATTAATGCCTGGCTCCTGGACCCTAAGCGTCTCCCTGCACAGATACCCCGCAGCTTCACTTGTACTGCTGGAGCCCTCCCCATCTGATCTGGGGGTATTTGGTGGGGAAGCCCAAACACTGGGTGGGCCAAACACCTGGCAGGGACAGGAGAAGAGCAGGGGGTGGGGGATGGTTTCTTTCACTTCTGGTAAAAGGCAGAGTATGAGGCTGGAAGGTAAAGACTACAAGTCTCATCTTAAGGTGGAAGTATGTAAGACGTTCACTCTCTTGTAATTAAAATATTCCACAAATCCAATCATTTGAGAATTGAATAGCAGATTATGCTTAAGGGAATCACATGAACTTCTTGAAGGTAGAGAGATTCTCAGCTGTTTTATCCAGGGCTGTGTTTCTAGCACTTTGACAGTGCTTGGCACAGAGGCATGGCATAAATATTTGTCTTTGTTGAATGAATGAATGTTAATTAGCTTTAGCCCTGGAAAAGACCCCAGAGAACATCCAATGTTCTTTAGAAGACAAAGAGAATGAAACATCGAAAAACAGTTAGTCATTTCTCAGAGGGAATGAGACCTTGAGGTCCCCGACTTCCTGCCCAGGGGTCTGTCCCCCTGCCATCTGGGACTGTCTCTGGGTTGGGAGCCTCTGTTATGTTAACACAAGAGGTCATGGGGCACATCAGTATTGGAATCTGTAGCACCTTTTACCTAAAGGAAGATTTCATTTGTCCAGTTTTTTGAATTTAAACCCCAATGTGGTAAATAGATTAAAACCAAATTCTCAGATAAGGATGTGTGGGGAGGATGATGAACATTTCAAGAAAAGCCACACATGAAACCTCTACGAAGAGACCAATATTTTGGGACTGTCATAGGAAACACCAGATAACAGACAGTAGATACCAGAGAATTTCTTAACTGTCATTTTGTAGCTCTTTGAAAACACCAGCCTGTAGGGTTTGCCCTGCAGGGTTGGATGTAGACTCACCCATCCATTTGGTAAATATTTACTGAGCCCCAGCTCTGTACCAGGCACTGTACTAGGCTCTGAAGATTATCAGGAGACAAGACGATTTTCCTTCCCCTACAGAGTAGAGCATATAATGGAAGAGGCAGGCAGTAAATGCACAAACACTGTAATTTCAGATAGTTGGAAATGCTTTAAGGAGAAATACCTAGGATGGTGGGAAGTTGGAATAAACATGTGGTGATGGGAAGATTCCGGGGCTATGACATTTGGCTTGAGACCTGAATGACAAGAAGGAGTTACTTTTGTGAAGATCTGAGGGTGAGAGTTCCAGAAGGGAGGAGAAGCAGGTGCAAAACCCCTGAGGCTGTGATGGATTATTTTTGATGAGTAGCTGAATTCAATTTGCTGGGATTTTATTGAGAATTTTTGCATCTATATTCATAAGGGATATTGTTCTGCAGTTTTCTTTTTTTGTTGGGTCCTTTCCTGGCTTTGGTATCAGGGTGACATGGGCTTCGTAAAACGTGTTGGGGAGGATTCCTTCCTTTTTGATGTTGTGAAATAATTTCTAGGATAGGCACAAGTTCTTCCTTATAGGTCTGGTAGAATTTGGCTGTGAAACCATCTGGTCCAGGACTTTTTTTTTAGGAAGGTTTTTTATTACTGCTTCAATTTCAGTACTTGATATCAGTCTGTTCAAGAATTCTATATCTTCCTGATTGAGCTTAGGGAGGCTGTGGGTTTCTAAGAATTTGTCCATTTCCTCCAAGTTTTCAAGTTTATGTTCACAGAGAAAAATAATCCATCATGACCAAGTGGGCTTAATCTCAGAAATGCAGGGATGGTTCAAAATACACAAATCTATAACTGTAATTCACCACATAAATAGAAGTAAAAACAAAGACCACATGATCCTCTCAACAGACACAGAAAAAGCATTTGACAAAATTCAGCACCCTTTTATGATAAGAGCACTCAACAAAATAGGCATAGATGGGACTACCTTAAAATGATAAAAGTAATATATGACAAGCCCAAAGACAACATTATACTAAATGGGGAAAAATTGAAAGCATTCCTGCTTAGAACTGGGACCAGACAAGGTTGCCCTTTGTCACCACTTCTATTCAACATAGTGCTGGAAGTCCCTGCCAGAGCAATCAGACAAGAGAAGCAAATCAAGGGCATCCAAATGGGGGCTGAAAAGGTCAAACGATTGCTCTTTGCAGACGATGTGATCTTATAGCTAGAAAATCCCAAAGATTCTGCCAAGAGACTACTGGAATTGATAAATAAGTTCAGCAAAGTCTCAGGTTACAAAATTAATGTACAGTAGCATTCATATACACCAACAACAGTCAAACTGAGAATCATATCAAAGACTCAACAGCTTTCACAATAGCAACAAAGAACATAAAATACATAGGAATATATTTAAGTAAGGAGGTGAAGGAACTCTACAGGAAGAATTACTAAACACTGAGGAAGGAAATTGCAGAGGATACAAACAGGTGGAAAACCATACCATGCTCATGGATCGGCAGAATCAACACTGTGAAAATGTCTATACTACCCAAAGCAATCTATAGATTCAATGTAATCCCTATTAAAATACCAACATCATTTTTCACAGATCTAGAAAAAATAATTCTACATTTTGTATGGAACCAGAGAAGACCCTGTATAGCCAAAGCAATCTTAAGCAAAAAGAACAAATTGGGAGGCATCAATTTACCAGACTTCAAGCTATCCTACAAGGCTATAGTAACCAAAACAGCATGGTACTGGCACAAGAACAGAGGCATAGATCAATGGAACAGGACTGGGAACCCAGACATAAAACCATTGTCACACAGCCATATGATTTTTGACAAAGTAAACAAGAACATACACTGGAGAAAAGAATGCCTATTCAATAAATGGTGCTGGGAAAATTGGATAGCCACATGTAGAAGACTGAAACAGGATCCACACCTCTCACCTCTCACAAAAATCGACTCATGATGAATGACAGACTTAAACCCAAGGCATGAAGCCATAAGAATTCTAGAAGAAAATGTTGGAAAAACTCTTATAGACATTGGCCTAGGCAAAGAATTCATGAGGAAGACCCCAAAAGCAATCACAGAAACAACAAAAATAAATAAATGGGACCTGATCAAATTAAAAAGCTTTTGCACAGCCAAAGAAACTATCACTAAAGTGAATAGACAACCTACAGAATGGGAGAAAATATTTGTAAGCTATACATCTTATAAAGGGCTGATAACTAGAATCTATATAGAACTCAGGAAAATCAGTAAGAAAAAATCAAACAAGCCCATTAAAAAATGGGGTAAGGACATGAACAGAAACTTTTCAAAAGAAGATAGAATAATGGCCAAGAAACATATGAAAAAATGCTCAACATCTCTAATCATCAAGGAAATGCAAATCAAAACCACAATGAGATATCATTTAACTCCAGTGAGAATGGCTTTTATCAAAAAGTCCCCAAACAACAAATGTTGGTGTGGATGTGGAGAGATAGCAACACTCATACACTGCTGCTGGGACTGTAAACCAGTACAATCTCTATGGAAAGTAATATGGAGATACTCAAAGAACTAAAAGTAGAACTACCTTTTGATCCAGCAATCCCACTACTGGGTATCTACCCAAAGGGAAAAAAGTCATCCTACAATAGAGACATCTGCTCTCAAATGTTTATAGCAGCACAATTCACAGTTGCAAAGATGTGGAAACAACCCAAGTGCCCATCAATACATGAGTGGTTTAATAAAATGTGGTACATATATAGCATGGAGTTCTACTCAGCCACAAAAAACAATGGTGAGTTAACACCTCTTGTATTATCCTGGATGGAACTGGAGCCCATTCTCCTAAGTGAAGTATCACAAGAATGGAAAAAAAAGCACCACAAGTACTCACTATCAAGTTGGTACTAATTGATCAATACTTAAGTGCACATATGCAAGTAACATTCACTGGGTATCAGGCAGGAGGCAGGGGGAGGAGGGGATGGTAAATTCACACCTAATGGGTGCAGTATGCACTGTCTGGGTGTGGGCACATTTGTAGCAATGACTCGGTTGGTGCACAGGTGGTATATGTAACCTCAATGTTTGTACCCACATAATATTTTGAAATAAAAAAAGAAAAGAAAGTAAAAAAAGAAAAGAAAGTTAAAAAGGAAAAGAAAGTAAAAAAAAAAAAAAACCAACCCTAAGGCCCCTAGCAAGACTGCAGGTGTTTGGGGAGCAGAAAAAAACCCTCACAGAGGGAGCACAATATTGGAGTGTGGTAGGAAGGGAGGTCAGAGAAGCAGGCAGGGCCAGATCCTACAGGTCTTTGTTTGGGTTTTATCTTAAGTGTGTCTGGAAGCCATTGGAGAATTTTAAGCAGGAGAGTGTCATGATCTGATTCATAGTAAACAAATAAAACCAGGAAGGCAGGAAGGTAAGCCGGGAAGCAGGGAGACCAGTTGAGTCTGTTGCCAGAATCCAGGTGAGAGCTCATGGGGGCTTGAGCTGAGCTGGTTGGACAAGATGCAAATAGCCAGGAGGACAATGCAGAGGGAGGGGTTCTGGGCTGCAGGACAGCAGGTGCAAGGCAGAAGGGCATGGGGGTGAAGACATGGTCTATTTGGGGTTCACACACTTTGCACTGGCTGGAGTACAGGGTGTACACTAGGAAGCAGGGAGATATGTAAAACAGGGAAGGTGATCTCTACTTCACAGAACCTTTGAGGAATAGCTTGAGAAACAGCCACTTTCCATCTCTATGCCTCAGTTTTCTCCTCAGTAAAATGGGGGGTGTTGTTGCAACAATCACTAAGATCTCTTCCATTCCAGGATTCTCCCAAAATCCAGGATGTGAATTCTGATTGGAAATGTCCTGCTTCTGTGACGTCTCAATGCTGAGGTTTTACTCTGTGGGTTTTCATGGCCCCAGATGCTGGGAACACACTTTTAGAAGTCAGGATAATAAATGAATCATGGAAATAGGCATTGGATATCACCAAGTATTGACAGCCCTTTTCATGGGCAATACAAAACAGGCTATTAAAGGAGACACCTGGTGCAGGCTGTTTACTTCCTGTTTCCCCATCTTTATCACAGCTCAATCTCCTGTGAAGGTATGAACGAGGTCTCTCCTCACTGTCCCGAACACACAGAAATCCCTTCTGCAGAAAACAGCAGAGGCCAAGACATAATGATTACCAAATTGTGTTTCTGTTTTAACTATATGCCAAATGCTGGAATGTTCTTAATTGCATGCGAGATGCTGGTCTAAGCAGTTTATTTGTAGCAACTCATGTGATCTACACTACTCTGTGATATTGGGGATATTATCCTCCCTATTTTACAGATGGGAAAAGTGAAGACCAAAGAGATTAAGTAATTGCTCCAGGCCTTGTAGCCCTTCCACAGCTGCTAAGAGTTGGGGTGTTGCAGAAAGATACTAGAGTGAGCCTTCAGAGACTTGGGCTCTGCCAGGTGGCAGGGTATGTCCTTGACATTTGAGCCCTACTACTCGTTGTCCATGGATATCCTCATCTGTGAAATGGGCATTATAATAGCTACACTGGGGAGCTGTTATGAGCATTGAGCTAAACTACATAAAGTACCTGATGTAGTAAATGCTAGTGCTCTCCACACATAAAGATGCTTATAAACTTCTGTTGTAAAAAAATTTTAATACAACCTCCCTGACTATTTCTAGACAATTAACTTAGTTTTGTGCAAAATTGCATTTAGTGTGAAGATTCTTAGGACCCTGTTTTTGAACGTGAGTGGGAGGATTGTTGGGGTAATATTTTCTCTGGGGATTAGAAACAATAAGTCTGAGATTTGGACAAGTTGACATTAATTTTAGGCAATTATTTCCTTCTGCTTTATGAAGTCAACATGGAAGAAATAAGCCAATATTTATTAAGTACTTCGTCTTGTTCTAGGCGCTTTGGGGGAAGAGATGGGGTTTGGAGAGACATCGGGCTGTTCAGTATCCCAGGAGCTTGTCGTCATCTCGCGCTGTGATTGGCAGGGCTGGGCCTTCTGCTGGGGGCACAGGAGGAGGTTCTCTCAGCAAGATCTGGCGTGTGTGTGTGCACGTGTGAGTGTGTGTGAGAGAGAGACAGAGACAGAGAGAGACAGAGAGGAGTTGTTTTCATGTTAGCCAAAACGTCCTGGATTAAAGAATGTTGAGAAACCCTGGCCTGGCCAAAAGGGATCTATGAAAGAAGAAAAGAATCAGTGAGTTGTGAGAAATTTTAAGCAGTTTTTATACAAATAATATATGGGCAAACAAACAGTAGTCAAGGGGCTCCTGGGTCTGGGTGAACTAGGAGAAACAGTTAAGGTCAAAGGCAGTGATTTACTTATGCCCCTTTTTATAACAAATACTTTATAACACTTTCTTCATTTTACTGAAAAGATAATACAACCTACCTACAATATAATTTCAAAACCAAATCCATATAATGCCCTAATATAACAAAGGGAGAAATTGAAGGAAAACAATTTAAGATAAAGTAATATGTGCGATATGTTAGTATGGAAATGCTCAGAAGTGACTACACCAGAGAGATGACGAGCTAATCCAACACTTGTATCCAAATGGCTCCTGGATGCCTCTGGGCCTTGGTGGTGGCTGTTGGCTGGGGTCCCTCAGTTTTCTCCAAGTGGCTTTTTTCAGCATGTGGTTTCACACCCTTCGGTGGCTTAGTCCAGGCTTCTGAGGCTGGCTGCCTTCCAAGAGGGTGAAACAGATGCTTTGAGGCTTTTAAGCTCTAGGCCTTGAAGTCACAGAGCATCACTTCTGCTGCATTTTATTGATCAAAGTGAGTCACAGGGCCAGCCCAGAATATTCCAGTGAGGAGGCGGGTGAGAAATAGACTCCACTTCTTGATGGGAGGAGTGGCAAAATCACATTGCAAATGGGCATCTGGGATCAGAGATCATTGTTGCCACATGTGGGAACAATCTACCATAAGGAGAAGAGCCCTGAAGAGTAAAAATTAAAAAAATGATTAACCTATTAAATCCTTTCTATGTGGCTAGCATGATGTTAAGTCTTTACGTGTTACATTAAGTACACCTTTCAGCAACGTTATGAGGTAGATACTAATATTATCCCCACTTTACAGATGAAAGAATTGAAGCTCAAACAGGTGAAAAAACTAACACAGTCACACAACCACACAGTCCATAAGGGGCTGGGATGGGATTCAGACCAATCTCTGCCTGATTCCCAAACCTGTGGTATTATCCATGACCCGTGTGGATGTAGCAGCTACCTAGAGCAGAGAGAAATATGCCTTCTGAATAGAAGAAAGGGGTTGGCTTAAGCACTGGATGGGTTCGCAGATTGGACACAGAAGATGTTCAATCTCCTATTAGCAGAGAATTGCAACTGTCCACATGATGCTTTTTAGTTTAGGGAAATAAGGGATAAGCCCAAGTGTTGGCCTGGGAACTTGCTCCCACCTAGTGGTGCAGTCAAAAAGGCATTGGACATGTTGTAAGTCTGTATATTTCTATGCCTATAAGACATTCAGGTCTTCACCCTTACAGAAAAAGTGTGCTTCTGGAGCACCGGTCCTGGGAAGGATGGTCCTGTTAGTCAGTTTGCACATCAAGTGCAAAGGATGATTCCTGACTGACCCGGGAGATGGGAGAGAGGACAGCGTCAGAATGACTGGTGAGGCAGAGGTTTGCTGGCTCAATCAGAGAGGGAGAGGAGAGATCCTGCCAGGAACCATTCATGGCTGGGTGTGATCTTAATATGAGGAGGAAACAAGCTAACACCACCCTCCTTGTGATCGTTGTCCATCGTTAAGCAAGGTTCATTTTTATGGGGGTGTGAGACTCAAGTCACAACTGATACTCCTTATTTGAATTGACCTAAAAAACATAACAGACTCTTTGTGACTGTCTCAGTCCTGGCTGACCCTCAGCTCAGTATTTCTCGAAAGGTTCTGATTAAGGGCATGGAGAATCTCCTCAACATCATACTATGGGAGCTCAGTGTGATTTTTTATTCCCACCTTTATTGTGGCCTGGATGTGTGAAAGGTCTTCCTGGAAAAGCTTCAACATCCTCATAGCCTAAGAGTTCACTCATCCATCCATTCATTCATTCACTCAGCTAATTTTTTGGATGCTTCCAGGGACATTGTTCTAGGAACTGGCAATATAGCATTGAACAAAAAGACACAAAGTACCTAGTCTCATGGAACTTATATTCTAGTTAGGGACCAGACAGCACAGCTATGATGGACAGGTTACTTAGGGGTTGCTGCTCCACTAAGGTAATCTGAGTATAGACCTGTGTGAGGTGGAGGAGGAAGCTAAGAGAGGATATCAGGAGGAAGAGAGTACTGGGCATGGAGAGTAGTCAGGACGACATCCTAGAGGTAGATGCATGCTTGGTTGGAACAGGACAGCGAGCGAGCCAGTGTGGCAGGACAGAGTGCAGGATGGCACCAGCAAGAGATGAGGTTGTTCAGAAAGAGAGGGAGTCAGGCTGGGGCACCAAGGACCTTGGAGGACAGGATGAGAACTCCTGACCTTATTCTGAGTGACACGGGAATCTATAGAAGAGTTTTGACCAGAGGAGAGAAATGATTTTTTTTTTTCAGTGTACAGTCTCTTCAGTCATTACTGAGAATTTATTAATTCTTAATTTACTCACAACTCTAACATTTGGTAAGTTGATTTCTGTCATGAGTGGCACACATAGGGCAACTCGAATCAACATCAAAAGAGAAATAATTCGACTTATGATGTTAAAGGTCATTGTGGCTGTTCTGTGGGAAACAGAGTATAAGGGCTCAAGGATGGAGACAGGGAGACGAGTTGACTCACTCAAGAATCTACTGCAATAATCACTTAGGCAATGGATGATAGAAGCTTAGAATAGGGTAGTAGTAGGAAAAGTTGGGAGAAGTGGTCTAATTCTAGATATTTTTCAAAATTAAGGACAACAGGATTTGTTGACAGGTAATGTGTGGGATGGGAGTGAAGAATGATCCTAATGTTTTTAGCCTGAGAAACTGGAAGGATGGAGTTGCCATCTATTCAGGCGGGAAAAGCTATGGGAAGAGCAGGTTGGGAGAAAAAGATAGGGAACTGAGTTTTAGAAATGTGAAGTTTGAGATACCTATGAAACATCGAGGAGATTTTAAATAGGAAGTTGAATGTAGGAGTGTGGAGCTCAGATTAGTGATCGATATTTGGATATCACCAGCATGTCGGTAGTATGTAAAGCCATAAGATTGAATGAGTTGACCCAGGGAGTAAGTGTAAATAAGATAAAATAAATAAGAACAGAGATCCACAGGCTGGGTCCTGAGCACCCCAACATTCAGAAATCAGGAAAAATAGGTGGTGCCAGGAAAGGAGCCTGAGAAGGAGAAGGTAGGAGGGGAACCAAGCGATGCTCTGAAGGTGAGTGAAGAAGGCATTTCAGGAGGGAGGGCGGGGTCAGTCGTGTCACATGAAGCTTATGGGTTGAGGCTGGCAGGAACTGAGAACTGACTGAGAATGCCAGTGTGAAGGCCATTGGCGACCCCGGCAGAATCAGTTTTGGTGGAGACACGAGGTTCAAAGCCTGACTGTTGTTTGTTCAAGAGACAATGGAAAGAGAAAAAAGTGGAGAAGGAATGAAGACCAATGTTAGGAAGAGTTTTTCTGTAAAAGAAATTGGACTGTAGCTGGCAGGGGTTGATGGCGGATGTTGTATCCTCTGTGTGCTGCTGGTGATGGTCCAGTAAAGAAGAAACAACCGGTGGTGGAGGAGATAGGGGAGAGATTTTGCTAGAGAAATTTCCTTGAGTTGGTGAAATGGGATAGAATCTATAATAGCAGACACAGAAGGGGGGTGGCTTTAGACGGCAGCATGTCCTTTCATCATTGTACAAGAAGTAAGGCAGTACGTATGGTCCAGATGCATTTATGTGGTGGATTTGGTGTGGGAACAGGTGAAAGTTATCTGCTGATCGCTCTATTGTCTCAGCTGAACAAGATGCAAGGCCATCAGCTAAGAATAAGGCGTTCGGGACAGATGACAGAATTTTAAGGAGCGATAAGAAGGTGAGAAATAGACAGCCTGGAGAGTGGGAGAGACATGTGACCAGGGGAATGTGGTATATCTCATGAACAGCAGTGAGGACCCTCTTGAGGTCGGTGCTCATGAGTTTCAAGTGGAGACTGTCCATGACGTTGTGTGTTTTCCTCTCACCATGTTTGCAGGCACAGAGTGGTGGAGAATTGGCTTTAAACATGGTTTAGGTCTCCCTCCCCACAAGGCAAGAATGGGGGAGAGAGAAGCTGAGAGCATACACAAGAGATTAATGGACTACAAATTTTAAGTTGAGTAAGAAGGAGGGGTGAGAGTGAGGGGCAGTGGACAAAGGGAGGGTATTTTAACCTAGGCAGGGGTGAGGAGTTGCCAGAGTGTGGACGCAGCAGGAGCTCCACTGCTGTATGTGGAGTTAGCAGTAAGTGTTGGACCCTTAAAGTTGATGTTTTAGAGGGATAGTAGTAGAATGTGGTGGTCTGGGATACACCAATAAAGTGAGTGGCTGAAGTGGGGTGGAGGACACAATTGTGGGACAGGAAGTCAAATAATCAAACAGTCTGGGTATCAGATGGATCATCTGTATGAATATTGACATCACCAACCTGAAACTATATTGCCGCTTACTAGGATAGTTCCTGGAACACTGTAGTTTCTCAGGAAATATTTATTGAATGAAGAATTGCTCCACAATAACAACCAAATTGCAGTCTGAGACTAGATTCTTGTGTGCACAGGTGAGGCAGAAATAAATGGATCCTATTCCACAGTGAGTCAAAGTGAGGGTACTAATCTCTAAAAATAGAGTAGCAAATTAGCTCTTTGGGGGAATTACTTGGTAAATTCCCTTGAATTCTGCAAGCATTTAGCTTCCTAGAGCCCAACAGAATGAATTCACATCACATCTATAAGCATTTTTTGCTTTAAAAATATTTCTGTTTCCTATGTAATTAGGTCTTTGGAAAGAAGATGAAAATAAGCAAAGGGTATTATATACAGAGAAGGTGACAAAGGGGAAAAGAGTCAGTGGAATTTGGATTTTCCTCATCATTATCATGGCCCCTAGAGTTTAGCAATTTATTTTTTCAATTAAAAGTGAGATCTTTGGGGCTGACCCTCTTTTAAGAAATATTTGGTACGGTGAGAATTTAGTGCTAGATTTATATTGATAAATGGATTGAGTTCCCAATCTTTGATGGGTGGGTTGTTTGGAAGGTTGAATGTGTTTTCCTATAGAAACAATGTTACGTACAGAAGCTGGGTTCCTAGGCAAGTCTATTTAATCAAAACATACCCAAGATAGAATAGTATTTTATTTCATATTAATAAATAGGGCTGTATATATTGTAATGGTATGTTAATATAATTGGAGAGAGGAAAATCTCCCCTTTCCTTTTGAGATATTTTGGCTCATAAAATAGATAATTTCACCAATAATTCTTCCCTTTTAAGGAAGATTTAGGTCTGGGTCAAAGTACTGAAAATGATTATTGTATACAGTGTAATCTCTTAGTTCCTTCTGGAAATAGAATCTGGGGGAAAGTGGGGGAAAGATAGGGATAAGTCATTCCAGAAGCCCAGTTTGGCATTGGGTCCAAACAACATTCTACAATCCATCTTGACCAGTAATAAAGCAGACTCTGAATTTTAATTTCTGCCTAGTTCCTGGGTTTACTTTCCAACTTGACCCGAATCTTTAGGAAAGAGGCAAGTGATACATTGGCATCCTCAAACCCCAACAATATATAGCAATAGACCAAGATACACTTGGGTAATGCACTTCATGGATGCAAATGAAAATAGATTTTTCCACCAAATCCATTTGGTACCTCCACCTCCCATCACTGTTTGAGAGTTTCTCCCTGATGTTGACTCTATAACCTCCCTCTGCTTCTCTTCCACATCCTTTCCTGCCATGAATGTTGTATTCTTGAAGTGGGAATATGGCATAATTTAAAGAGTCCTGGAGAAAAGCTTCCTATTCTCCCTGTCTCCTGTGCACCCATTCATCCTTTGGTAGGTCACAGCATGGTGCAGGAAAGCTGTAACTTTGGTGTTAGACAATTTGGTTTAAACTTTGGTTGACCACCTACCAAGGTTCTGGAACCTTGGGAAATTTAATTAGCTATCTGAGACTCAGTTTCCTCATATATAAAATAAAAGGTGCTAACTAATACCCGATTTGAGGAATTGCAGTATGGGTTTAATGTGCTCATCATGTGTATCTAATACTGTGTCTGGCACAATTATGTATATTTTCATTGATAACGACTCCCTCTTACTAACTCTAGGGAGTAGGAGTTATCTATATTTTATAACATGAGATAGCTGAGGCTCTGAGAAGCTAAGCAAAATACAGCACTGGGATTCACATCCAGGCTGGTCTTACTCCTTGGATGCCTATGTTGGTCTTACATTATACTCTCTACCTCCTCAGCAGGGGCCCTTCATGCCATTTGCAGTGATGGGGGTGTTAATTGAGGAGGGAGGTGGCTGCTGGCCCATCCACGGTACCCTCCCAAGACGTCCCTGTCATACAAAAGGAGGTACCTGTTAAGGTATGGCAGAATGCCTAGCTTATTCCAGGCTCCTTCCAAGAAAAATTTTGACTTCTGATGATAAAGTTTCTAATAAGAAATTATGCCATTTTCTTCTTTTCTTGACATATCAGGGAAACCCATTTAAAATGGCTATTTTTCAGATCATGATTAGAAAAAGCCATACTAGGTGGAATGTCAAATCCAAGAATCTCAGCCTGATTAGACATGACTACTAAAACCGAAAAGCAATATTAGTAAGCAAATGAAGATAGACATGTGAGATGCATTTTTTTTTAAATAATTGGAGATGACATAGAACTTAAAGATAAAAATATGGCTGATCGTGGTCTCTTGCTTAAAGGAAAAACACAACAAATCTCCTGAGGTACACAGCCGTGAGTATGAGTAACTTTGTCATTACACACTCAGCACACATCTTTCAATTGCTAAAAAACAAATAGAAGGAATTACTGGGGTTTCGGAATGTTCTGGGTTACAGGTAACTTTTTGATGAGACAGTCAGTGTTGGGAATATTTTCCTGTGTAAAGTTCAAAAAGTCACCTAAATCTCTCCCTCAAAGGATTAAGCTGTCTTCCAAGAATTTATTTTACTTATATAACAGAGCGATGGGGAGACAAACATAATAAAAAGAGGGAATGAAAACTGCTGAAGGAGACTATGAGGGAGAGAGATTCGCAAAAGGAGAAACAGATTGTCAGTAGGGTGGCGAGTAGGTGCTGTCTGTTATGAGGAAAAAGAAACTTTATGGTCTGGGGTGGCTTCCAGCCAACTCAATGGACTTTATTTGCTTTTTTCATCAGAAACTCTGGGGAAAGACATAATCATTTTTCGATTGGAATTTTATTCCTCTTTAGCTGTGTAGGTGGGAAATAACCTCGGATGGCTGTGTTGGCCTTAAGAGTTCTGGGCACACTCGTGTCTCATTCCTATATTGCAGCCATCTGTTGGTAATAGATCTCTGTGTGATTGCCATCTGTGGGTGGAGAGGGAGGGCACCGCACTTCTTCATTCAGGGAATTTTTTTCCTATATTTTTGGTTCTCAGAAGGACCCTGGCACTAAGGACACAAATTCACTCTAGGAACCATAAGTCTCGTGCAAACAGCTATTTTTAGACAGGACTGCATTGGGGTTGGAAGCTTCTCTCACCAAAATTCCAGCTTGTATGATCTTAGGCAAGACCTTAATATCTCTGTGTCTCAGTTTATTCATCCATAAAAGAGGATAATGTGCCTATAGGGTTTCTGTAAAGAGCAAATGCAACTGTATGTATAAGGCTTAGGGTGGTGTCTGGTACACAGTAAGTTGAATCAATCAGGATTCATTCAGGAAAGTGGAAGCTCTAACTGATATTTTAATGGAGAGAATTTAATATAGAGAATCAGTTAAAGAGGGATTGGAGGACTAAACAGGCAAAAGGAGGCACTGAGGTAACACAGGGATAGCAACTGGGGAAGCAAAGGGAAGAGTTTGGGGTCCTTGGAACCTAGAAGCTGGGGAGAGGGGCTTGGGACCCAGGCCTCTGGGGAGGGCACTGCCTGCTGGTGCTAGTGTCGCTGAGAGCATAATAAGGCTAATCCTGGGCAAGTGAGGGGGAAAAAACCCCTGGAAACTGGAACCAACTGCAGCTGCCCAGGTAAAGAGCTTTCACTGGTGCGACCCAGACAGGAACAGAAAACAACACAGAAGGAGCTTGTCTGTTCCTCCTCCTCCAGCCTTTCAGTCTCCCTCTAGTGCCACCAGTGGGCAGGTCTGACAGTAGGTGGCAAAATGGAAATGCAGTTCACTGAGTCTCAGGCCCAGTGTCCAAGCAGAACATTAAAGGGTGAGTATGGAGTTGGGAGACCATAGTGTAATAATTTGCGCATAAGTACTCAATAAACGTCAGTGCTATTTGTTTATCTGGCTTCTTCTATTCTGTCTCCCTTCCTGCTCCAGTAACCTTAATTTTTCCCCCTGTTCTCAGAGAGGAGAAACCAAGGAGAGCAAGGGTAAGGGCCCGTGCATCTAAATAGGAGATAAGAAGATCACAAGGAGGGAAGGGGCCTGGACTCTCAGGAGAGGTTTGAAGCCTCAGCTGCAGAATCATGCATCTATTTTGGCAGATTGAGCCTTTTGCAGCAATGTTGTGGGACTTTTCCCAAAAAGGAAATTTGCTGATGCCTCACGTGAGGAACATTTCTTCTATTGGAGAGGAAAAATCTTCACATATGAAAGTCAAGGTAAAGTTCATATGTTGCTTACATCTGCACTAGAGAATGAATAACTGTCAGCATAACCTTTCTTAGAAAGGAGGGAAAGAGGATGTGCAGGAGATGTCTGCTGGGTGTGATTAGAAAGGAAGGCACATAAAGGGGATGCAGAAGGCTTGGCTGACTCATTGGCTTGACCTGACATCTACTGTTTGTCTATGTTTATATTGCAGCACGTGTGCCGGGGGTTCAAAGACATCAAGACACTGTTTCACTCTCAAAGTGCTCAAACAAGGCAAGTACGAAAGTCCCCCTTCTCCTTGATTTCGCTTTCCTCAGCTTCAGTGACACTCGGTCCACTGTGGTTCAAAAATATTAAATGGAAAATGCCAGAAGTAAACAATTTATAAGTTTTAAATTGCATGTTGTTCTGAGTAGTGTGATGAAATCTCTTGCCTTCTCGTGCCGTCCCACCCAAGATGTGAATTATCTCTTTGTCCAGCGTGTCCATGATGTATATATGATACTTGCCCTTTAGGCACTTAGCACCTTCTCTCAGTTATCAGGGAGGAAGAAGGAAGGAGGAGGAGGAGGAGGAGAAAGGTGAGTACAGGACCATAAGATATTTTGAGAAACGGGGGGAGAACACATTCGCATAACTTCTATTACAGTAGATCATTGTAGTTGTTCTATTTTATTATTAGTAATTGTTGTTAATCTCTTACTGACCTAATTTATAAATTAAACTTTATCATAGGTGTGTATGTTTAGGGAAAAACATAGTGTACATGGGGTTTGGTACTGTCTGTGGTTTCAGGCATTCACTGGGGGTCTTGGAACCTGTCCCCTGTGGATAAGGGGTGACTACTGTACAGAAATGCCTAAAACATGTGGCAAAATTCTAGAATCAGCCCTGCTTCCACATGTAGCAGCGATCCTTTCTCCTTTGTTGGATCAGCCTCATTTCTTGTGTCTTTTTCAAATCTTACTTTTTGTTTTTTAAGACTATGAGAATAGTAAATGGGTTCTCTATAACTTAAGATGGAAGATAATTTAAAATTATGGGCAAACTCAGTGAGGATGAAGAAAACACACAGTTGTAGTTTCAAGATAATCAGATACTACTCTACAAAACTGACAATTTGTGATTAATCTAATCATCCACCTACCCACCCACCCTTCTATTAAACCATCTATCCATTTACACATCCACTCATCCACCCATCCATCCATCCATCTATCCAGCCATCCCTTTATTCCTTCCCTTCCTTCCATCCAGCCAACAAATCTCCAGAGAGTGATGTGCCTACCTATAATATGCCAGTATTAAGTGCTGGGACTATTGCAGATGAATACAATATAATTCCCACCCTAAGAAGCTCACAGTCTAATGGGGAAGACAAGTATATAAAAGCCAAATTATTACAAAATGGCAAATGCTTTTATAGAGGCATGGGCAAGGAACTGATTTTTTGTTGTGATGGATATTATTAAAAGCAAATCTAAAGAAACAGAAAAACAACTCCTGGAATTTTCAGTGTAGCAAATTAGTCAAAGTTTGGTCTCAGATCCTGGATCTTGCATTACAGGCTCTGTCATTTTAGCAAGTTCTTAAACTTTTTGTGCCTTCATTTTTTTTATATTTAAAATGGTACTAATACTAGATAGCTTATAGAATTGCTGGTAGGGTTAAATGAATCAACAAATATAAAGTGCTTAGAGTCATGTTTAGCACATAGAAAGCATTAAAAATGTTGGCTAATATTAATATTTGTATAGCACCTGAGAGTTTAAATTCATCATTGCATTTAGTCCTTAAAACCTTTCCCTACCCTGGGGAAACACTCAGGGTAGTTATTGTCCGGTCAGGCACAGGGAGGTCCAGGGAGATTATTTTTTGGAGGAAAGTCACAGAACTGCACAGTAGTCGAGCTGGAAATCCACCCCAGAGCTTCTTCTATCATGTTCTTTCTATTATGCCACAAAGTCTCATATATTGATTTGGAAAAGCAACTGTTGTTCCCCAAGTGTCATAGCTGCTGACTGGCTACAGCTGGGCTGACTGTAAACACAGCCAAATGACACAGGCTGCAGCACAACTGAGTTACTGCTGCTTTGCCTGCATCTGCCCCTCAATACAAGGTCCCAAGTGATCAAGGGACAGAAGGCGTGAGTCAGGAAGCTGCCAAACCCCAAATATACATCTTACTCAGTTGTAGAAAGTCACCTTCATCCAAGTCCTGAAACGGCAGTGTCTCCCACAGGGGTCCGTAGAATGAGGAATTCAATGTCCTTTTAAAATAAAAACTAGCTTTGGAGTTTGAAATCACTCAAGAGTGAGATATTTTTAATTGATATCTTGTTCAAAATGTGGACAGGTTTCCTTGATTGTTTGATATGGTTTTTGGGTTGAGTCCTGTGAAAATCCATCAGAACTGTGAGTGCTGAAATTGTGAAGCTGAGAGAGCAGCAGGAAAGGGTGTGGGAGCCCCATGCTTCCCGGGAAAGGAGGCATAGACCACGACCTGCAGCTGCCACAGAACCAGGGGGGCCACAGTGGCAATGGAAGGGACACGGGAGACCTGGAGTTTCATTTAAGTTCCTTTCTTGCCATGTGTTGAACCCTGGGGCAGTGAGAAATAGCCCCTGCTTTCTAGGAGTCCCTAGGCTAGTTGAGGAGAAACATAATCACATAATTACAGCACAATGTAATATGGGGATGATACAACTTTGCACAGGTAGCACAGAGGAAGAAATGATTGATTTTGCACCTGGGAATTTGAGGAGGGTTCAGTAAGTACACGCTATCTAAGTAGGGTTTTAAAGCATGAATAACAGTTTTCTAGATAGACAATTTGAGGATGTGCATTCTAAGCAGAGACCATAGCATATTTGAAGACCTGGAACTTTTATTTACATGCTCAACTGAATGCAAATTGTCTTAAACAATTGTAACAATTACCAACACTTGGTATTATGTTCTTTCTGACAAACAAGTGGGTATAAGAAGGTATTTCATTGTGGTCTTAATTTACAAGCCTTAATTACTAATGAGGTTCAGAATCTTTTCACATGCTTACTGACAATTTATATTTTTTATTTTATTTCAAAATATTAAGGGAGTAAAAATGTTTTAGGATACATGGATTGCTTTTTAACACTTGAGTCCCAGGCTATAGGTGTGCCCATCACCCAAATAGTGTTCATAGTATCCATTAGGTAGGATTTTTCCCTTCCCTCCTCCCCCCTCCCCCCTGGTTGATTTCTACTGAGTTTGATTTCCCTCTGTGCATATGTATGCTCATCGGTTAGTTCCAATATAATAGTGAGTACATGTGGTGGTTATTTTTCCATTCTTGAGATACTTCACTTAGAAGAATGTTCTCCAGTTCCATCCAGATTGTTTCAAAAGGTACTAATTCATCTTTTTTATGACTGAGTAATAGTTCATGGTATACATATACCACATTTTATTAATCTACTCATGAATTGATGGGCACTTGGGTTGATTCCACATCTCTGCAATTGTGAATTGTGCTGCAATAAACATTCGAGTGCAGGTGTCTTTTTGATGAAAAGTCTTCTTTTTCTTTGGGTGTGTATGGAGATTCCTCAAAAAACTAAAAGTAGACCTACCATTTGATCTGACAATTTATGTTTTGTGTGCAATACCTGTGATGACTTAGGCCCATTTTCTATTTTGGTTGTTTGTATTTTTCTTATTGGATTATAGAAATGTTCATATATTCTGAATACTAATCCTTTTTTTGTTTTGTTTTACAAATATACTCTCTTATGCATTTGTACTTGTATATTCTCATGTGTGTATATATAAATACACACACATCTTTTACACATATACATACACATATATAAAATCTCCTATATATCCTGTCTCTATGTATCTCCTATGGCTCATATTTTCATTTTATAGTATTTATTATGTATCTTATTTAAGAAATATTTTCTTTATTAATATATCATAAAGATATATAATATAAATCTAAATAGTTTTAAATTTTTGCCTTTTATATTTAAATATGTCAACTACTATATTTGGAATAAATTTATTTGTATGGTGTGATATAGGCACCCATTTTATTTTATTTTTTAAAATAGATAACTGGTTCTGTCAGCACCATTTATTGAATGGTCCACATTCTCCTACATGATCTACAATACTAACTCTGACATATATGGCACTTCTTGGAAGTACATTCTTATTTTAACTAACAAAAGGTCAATTAAAAACATTTTTATGAGACCACCATGAAGTAGGTGCTATCATCATGATTTTACATATAACTTGCCCAAAGTTACGTGGAAAGTGACACAGTGTCATCTGACCACAAAGCCCTTGTATCTGTCATTTGAAATATCAAGCAAGAGCCAAGTCATGCAGGGATTTGGGGGAAGTAGGATTTTATTCTACAAGCAACTAGAAGCCATCAAAAAGTTTCAAGCAGGGGAGTGATGTATTTTGATTTATATTTTAATATGATCATTTAGCTGTTGGATAAAATGTAGGTTGTCAGAAGGTAAACATGGGTGGGGAGACACCAGGTGGATGGCTTTTATAGTGGTCCAAGTGTTGTCACCAGGACCCTCAAGGGCTCAGTGGAGAGGGACAGAAGTGAATGGATTTGAAATATATTTTTAGGTAAACACATCAGAACTTGCTGTTCAACTGGATTTCACCGGAAGTTGAGAGAAAGGGAAGAGTCCAGGAGGACATTTAGATTAAGCAGTGAGTGGTGGTGGTGCCAGGTGAGATAGGAAAGGCTAGGATGTGATGAGGGGCGTTAAGGGGTCAGATGAAGTCTGGACTGCCCGGGAGGCCCACAAACAGAGATGTCGACAGGCGCTTGGATTCACACGTTTGGAGCTGGGGTGGAGAGGCGGTGGGGTCTGCAGATGTACACTTGGATTGATTTGTGACTTTGGCCAGAAGACCTACCCAGGAGTGGTGTTAAAAGGAATCCTGATGTTAGTGAGTTGAAAAGCAAATGGAAAGTGAGGCTGGAGACAGTGAACACTTGACAAATCTTTCAAGAAGCTTGGCTGTGAAGGAAAGGGGAACAAAGGCAGAAGATACAGAGCTAGAGGTGGATGGAGGGTTGGGGAACTTATTTTTATTTTTAAGATGGGAGAGACTTCGATAATGAGTGGAAGGAATTAATAGAGAAATAGGGGTCGAAAACACAGGAAGGAGAAGGGAAATTTAATTTGAAAACCATTCCTTAGGAGTCCAGGGAGATGAGTAGACAGGGATGAAGGAGATGCACTTTGATGGGAGAGCAGAGAAGAAGCATGTCATTTCATGAGAGTGGGAGAAGAAAGTGATAATATAATGTGACAGTTAAGTGCCAGGCTTCAGAGCCAGGTGGTCTGGGTTTGCATTGGTTTCTGCTGTTTACAAGTGTTGGAAAACTCTAAATCGTAGTTTCTTCATTGGTAACATGGGAATGATGATACTACCACCCACACGTGGGATTATTGCAAAAACTAGGTGAAACACATACAGCACTTAGCACAGAGCTCAATGAACAAGAGTTTATATTGTATTAATAAATATAGGTTCTCATGTGTAGGTGGAAATTCAAGGGTGTACATATGGAGTCCCTCAATTTTCTGGGTGGCCCTGTGAGTCGATGTGGTACTGGGATGGGTCATGAAGACCCTAGTGTGCAAGAACTGTTCTGGATAATGGGGGAAGGAACCAATCACCAGCAACCCCCTCCTTCAACTGACATTTGCATAGCAGGTGAAACTGGTTTAAAATTGAGAATGAAGGGTGTTAGTTCAGACTGTACTTTTTCTCGTTAATACACATTTGTGAGACTGGATTGAATCTCTGAGATTCTTGGAACTGGACACTGAAAGGCATGGTGAGTTTTCTGAAACAAAAGTATGTCTTCCTCATGCCCGGATCTGTGGATAGAGCTGTCTGTTTGGTAGGTTGCCTTCTTGAAACATGGCACAATATTTCTTGTTTTGCATAGAACTTGTTTGGAGTTCAACTGGCTTTTTCTTTTAGGGTGTGCTGTCTGCATTTATGGGAGGGCAGATTTCAGCTCCTGGAGATTACATAGACATTTAGTCAAATGTAGTTCTAAAGACATCACACAAAAAGTTCTGGATAGGGGTCAGGTATCTGGGGTTGATCTTGAATTCTTTACTATCTGACTGCATGATTTTGCTCAGCATCTGGAAAAGGAGGTTTGGACTGAGCAGTTGGTGATTTCCATCTAGTTTTCCAACCACCGGCAACAAAAGAACCTCACTAAAGAATTCTTGCCTGAGAGATGATTCTTGCATCTTGAAGGTGTATGGAAGAGATTCACATGACAGGAGGAGGCTGTTATCCAACACAATAGAGGTAGCCACTCATGTATTATGTTAACTACTTACTGTTCTTTCCTGTTTACTAATAGACTTGCTCAACAAACACTATCCTCTGTACTAGGTGCTGAACACATGATAATCACCAAGACAAACCCGGCTCCATCTTCGTGGACATCATCACTTTGTCTTCACTGAAGCAGCCCCAGAAGGACCTTCATTACACAATTTTAGAGTATGTTTTGATACTTCACTAAATATTTTATACTCAGCTTAATTCCATTCATCGAATATTATATGCTTTGAAGATTGTATTTTATTCATATTTATGTGCCTGGTGTACAGCATAATTCCTGGCAAACACAGATTATTCAATAAACATCTGAAAGAAACAGTCCTTGGCAATTTGAGAAAGTGTAGACTGGATAATGTAATTTCTATTTTGGTACATCATAGAGCAAAGGGCTTATATAATATATAAGTGATAGGGAATTAACATTTATTTGGCATTTACTATGTGACCGCATTGTGTGGCATCTTAAATATGTTTCCTAATATGATCCTTTTTAATTGTCAGGTTTTTTAGGTGGGAAAATCAAGGTTCAGAAAGGATATAAAATTAGCCTGGGGTTCAGAAAGGATATAAAATGTTGCTTAGCTATTATGTAGCAGAGACATGATTTAAATCATGGTCTGTCTGACTCTAAAAATTATGATAATCACTTTGTTCTATTTCTGTGTATTTTCTAAGGTTGTAGGAATTACTATTGTAATCAGATGTAAAAACCCTGACAAGTGTTATTATGTAAGTAAAGCCTCCATGATAATTTGGGGGCCTCCAGGTCCTGTCTTCCTTCTGTTAGACTTTCTCCAGCTTCACTGTAACTGACCACAGAGTTCCAAAATCTGCAGACCAGAGCAGACCCCAGCTTGAAGACGGCACAAAATTACAAATTGGAGATAAAATAAGTGCTGTGGCTGTTTTTAAACACAATGATAATGAAGGTTTACACTGACATGATGCTTTATAGATCGCAAAGCACCTGTTCATGTGTCAGTGCTCCTGGCAAGTAGGCAAGACAGAGACCAGCAAGGTGACATCACTCACCTAAGCTCTCTCTGGTGGTTAGTGGTCTGGTCTTTTTGTTCCTTGTCCACAGATATGTAGAATAACAACAAGACACTCTGAGGTTAGATTGACCATGTGTATATCAACTCTAAACTATCCCAGAAGATACATGGATTTATAGTGAGATTAAAAATAGTAACAACATAATTTCATAACAGCTTACAATTTATTTTCCCTGTTGGAAAGGAAAGATGTTCTTTCTTCTTTCTTTCTTTGTGCTTTGTAAGAAAACTCAGTTACGAGTTGCAGTCATGAGCATAGAATGGGGTCCTCTGACTTTGTTCAATTTTCAGACCATCACAAAGGAAGGAAAAGCTTTTCAGTTATTTGGAAATGGTGATAAATGAAACTCTAAGCCAGGCAATTTTCAGGAGACCTGGGCAATTATGATACTTTAACATGTTCTGAAAAATGCTCCCCACACAAGCAGATCTTTGCAGGCCTTCCAATGAATGTATCCCACCTAAAATTGCAGCCAGCGAGGGCACTAAAAGGTACGTCTTGCTTTTCTTATCCAAAGTTTCTGAGATATGGTTTACCCCTGAGCTGGCCATTCACCAGGATTTACACACTATTGCCCCTGTGGGTTTCAGTGGCGGTGTTTGTTTTTCTGTCTTCTTTCCTCTTCTGAGTTATGTTCTGTGCTCAGAGCATCTCATTTCCTCTGGAGGCAGGCGGCTTGGTTCAGAGAAGTGCAAGGTAGGTTTAGGAAATGCAACACCAGGGGGCCAATGCCAGCTCCACCCTCTATAGCCATGTGCTCTTGGGAGAGCCACACACTATCACAAGCCTCACTTTCTTCATCTGTCAAATGGGAATAAGTTCTGCCTCTCAGGGTTGTTGAGTGAATGAAATGTGACAGTATATGTGAAAGCACTGTGCACACAAAATGGATCACTATAGTCTGAGTTACTATCTCTTTCTCATACTTATGGCTTTTTTAAGGAAAATGTATTTTCCATTTCCAACAAAATGCTCCTTCCCAAAACTCATTTCAACTTGTTCTTTGTCATTCTTTCTTGAAAGGCCTGGGGCTGGTTTTGGGACAGCATCTGTTTGAGGTTGCTGTTGAGCTGAGAAGTGATGCCTCCTCATCAGAGTCTCTGGGCTGCCTGGTCCCTCAGGATGCTAGGCTGGGTGGCTGGTGCTTGGTGACCCTCGAGTGGCCTCCTGCTGTGAACACAACTCCAACACGGTGGGAACAGACCCACCCATACTAACTCTTCATGCAGGAAGCTCTGGGGCTCCCACTCCCTTTCTGTGAACTTCCCTTCCCCAACAACCCCAGGCAAAGCCCAGGTCTTTTCAAGGCATGCCCTTCCTCCAGGTATTGGGAAGCTTTAGACCTTGTGCCCATTGGCCCTGCTTAACCATCAGCAACTCAAGTCATTCCCTCTGTGGACACCACCGTGGTTCCCTATTCCTATCACATTAAATCCAAACACCCGTGCCTGGCTCTGAGCACATCATACCAGTCTTCTTCCCGTCCTTTGAATGTGACATACTCATTTCTGCCTCCATACTTTTGCCCACTTCCTTTCTTAGGTGGCTTTCCTCATCCCACTCAGGGCTGCCCAATCTTCCAGCCTCCCTCCCTTAGGACCTGTTTCCCCCATGAAACTCCATCTTTTCCCTCTCCCCAGAACTTCAATACCTCCGACAAGTCTGTTGGACCACAGGGTTTAGCACCACGTTATACACTGGCTTGTGGTAATTTTTTCAAAGTGTCAGTTTTAGATCCTTAACTGAGTTGAGAGCTTTTAAACTCAACCATGTGAGAAATAGCAATTGAACCACTACTATTCACTTTATTAGTTACCAGAGATAAATGTATAAGCCATGGCTTATATTCTTAAATGGCTCATATCTACTGGGAGGGATAGACCAGTAATCAGAAAATTTAAGTGCAGCCTTATAGGTGTCATATAATAGAGATATGCACAAAGTTCTACTACGGGGGAGGGGGAAGGAGTGTGGGGGTAACTATGGAGGAGAGATCTATTATTGAACACCTGCACGTTCCAAGCCCTGAGATAGGGATTTATTTGTATGCATCATCTTATTTAATACTTAAAACAATCCTGCAAGGAGATTGTGGGGTAGTTTCCCAATCTTGGTCATGAGACCAAGAAAGAAGTGACTTGCCAAGGTTAGAGAGCTTGGTAGGGCCCATGGTTCTGCTGGCTCTAAAGACGCAGGCCATGCACGTTTCCATTATCCTGCTTCCTAGGAGGGTTGATTGGTAACCTCTAGCAAGGTCTGCTCTGCCATTGACCTCTCAGACCCTTGCCTTCCTTTAAGTGATTTTTTTGGCCATTTGCACCTTCTTTTTCACAAGAACTTCCATTTTGCTGGAGATTACCAAACTAAGACAACATAAAAATAACAGTAAACAAAAAACCGTTCCTGGTTGTTTTGTGAAAAGGTCTCTCATTATTAATTTGCTGTTAAAAACTGAATTTGAAGGAATGACTCTTAAATTTTCTATTAACTTATTACTTGTTTGGTAGCCAGACACAACCAGGAGAAATCCAACACACATTAAAATATTCTGTCAAACCTAGTTACGAAGCATTATGTTTTCTTGATGACTTTGTTATAAAATTTCTCAAATAACATATTCAACCATAACTGTCTATCCCGAGAATAGACTCAAATATGCTTTTGATATGTAGGAAAGAAAGAAGGAACAAAGGAAGACAGGAAAGAAGACAAGAAGGAAGGCTGAGGTGGTGGAAGGCTGCAAGGCACTCCGGGAGTGAAAGTCTACCAGTGTCCTCTTCCCTTCGACGACGCATTTAAGATTCTTTGTTAACTCACCTCAGGTCAGAAGAGTGCCTCTCATTACAGGGCTCCTCGGTCTCCATACTTCAGTCCTCAGCATTTTGTCTTCTCCTTTTATTTGGCACTTAAAATGTCCAGTGTTATATGGACTTAATGATCCTGCTGGTGGGAATGAAGTATCTTCTACTTGACTGATGGATCTTTCCAACTAAAATGTTTCATTTCAACTTTATCATCCAAAACACCTCCTCCAAACCCCAACATCACTCCACATTCCAGCCAAACTGTGATTGGCTGCCCCTCAGTGCTCCCTTTGCTTCTGTCATGCCCTCCCCTTGAGTCCATCCCCTTCCATTCCTGCCTTGTTCTTCAAAACCCAACTTATCAAAGCCTTCCCTGTTTTCAGTTGAAGTTCATCTCTCTTCCTCTGTTATTAGCATTTACAGATGGAAGGAACTCAGACCACATCTAAATCCTACTTCTGTCACTCATGGGCTGTGTGATCTTGGGCAAGTTACATAACTCCTTTGAACTTCAACCTCTTCCCTTATTAAATGAAGAACTTAAGCCTCCCTCCTGCCTTTGGGACTTTGCACATGTTATTTTCTCTGCCAAGAATAAGCTCCACTGATTTACCTGGTTGACTCATTCTTCAGGACTCAGAAGTCATTTCTTCCTGGAAGACTTCTTTGATTCCCAAAATCAGGATTAGATGACCTGTCTGTCCTCTACGCTGCCTGTCACTACTTTCTGTTACATTATAATTACATGTTTGTATCCCTCTAAAGATCATATCACCAGGCCTAGACCATAGATTAGATGATCAGTAAATGTTACCAAAAGATGCTTTACTAATCATATATGTAAAGCACCAGGTATGTAGTAGCTGCTCAATAAATTATAGTTCTCTCCTCCCTCCCTGTCCTTGGGGTACCTTACATTGAAGTTAGTGTTATTTGTTTATGTCTCTCCACTTGATTTTATATATTGGAAGACATAGATCCATTTGATTTCATACATCTTAAAACCTGGATCTACAATTTGATTACCTTTGCATCTCTCACAGGATCTAATACACACCACCACACATACAAAATGTGCTTGATAAGTGTTGGATCGAACCATGATGCACATCAATCTAAAATTCTTTAAATTCAGGTCTTCATGTGAGGAAAACATTTTGCCTACCTTCCCTGGTGTCATAATAGAGAATCCTGTTTACTCTTCAAAAAGTTTTCTGTTTTTAGTAAAAGGTGCTCAATAAATGTTTATGGAATGAATAGATGATGCACACATTGGATCCTTACTGTTAATGTGTGTACTGGATTCTAAGTTGGTCCCAGGAGGACAGGGTGATGTCCAGTCCTTCCTCTTGCCTCTCATTGTGCCTTGCATCTGGGTTGGTGCCCCAAAAGGCTTGCTGGATTGAACTGGGGAAGAAGCCATTGTAATTTTGCTTTCACTTTGCTATTTGGAATCCTCTTAGAGAACTGCCTAAAACGTTGGTTCATCATGCCGAGAGGCAGATGGTATGTGGATATATGAGAGGAGAGAAGCAAAGAGTAGAGACATGGATAAATTTAAAAAAAAGAAATCATGTCAAGTGAGGGATGGAAAACCACTCTCTCATGTCTTTTTCTTGTTGCCCCTTTCAGGGTCGTCCAGGAAAGACCAGGTAAGAGGCTGAGGTTCCTCTCATGAGAGACGAGGGGGCAAAATGTCAGCTGGACAAAGCAGGGATGCAAGACCAGGGCAGCACAGAGGGGTGGGTCTTTGTCACTCTGCTCCCATGCCTGCCAGGCTGGCCTTGACTTGTCCTGGAGTTCCCTCACCAAAGGCTTTCTTATTCTCCCAACCCAGCTGAACGGCCAGGGCTGCTGAAAGACAGAAGTGTGAACAGGGCAGGCAGGTGGGGGAAGGTGCTGCAGCAGTGGTGCTGGAGGAACACTGTTTATTTCATACCCAGATTTTCACGCATAATGAGGCTTCATCTGTTGACTGTTCCTCTCTAACATCCATCAACCCTGTTCCACTGGAGGCAACGCCCAGGTCCTGATGGGCCTCTGAAACATTGGCCTCTTCTCCTGCCTACTAGCCCTGGTAAACAAAGGAAATGGAGCTACAGATGGAAGTTGTTTGCTGCATTAGTGTGTCTGGGGGCAGGCAAGGCTGCGGCTGGTGTCCCTGCCAGGAAACACACCAGCTGGTGATGTTTTTACATCTGCTCTTCCCAGCTCCAACTCTGATGGGGAGTGAGTAGGAGGATTGATGTGCTAAGCCTGCCTTCCTTTTCCCTCCAGCTTCCACTTTGGGTTTACACATGCTTGGCATGAGGGCTGCCCAGCTGTAGACCCTGCTTGTCCCACATCCCGGCAGTAAAGCTGTGCTGATTGGCCCTTTGGGATGAAGGAAGGAGGTGGATGGCTTCCTGCACCTGCTCTGGCTTGCATTAGGGATTTCCCTCTCTCACCTACTATGTTGAAACAACTCTTTACAAATAGACTATTTCTGGCTCATTGTACTGGGATAGTCAGACTGAATTCTCTGTTCAGAAGGGAACCCTCGTGGATACCACTAGTGCTGTATCTTGAGAGGAGACAGCCTGGCTCCCATATTCAAGACCAGCCACCCATAACTTCTGTCACACTAGGTTTCTCAGAGCTAAAGGTGTTGCAAAGTCTTTAGACTACATGATTCTGAATTCATAGATTGACTTTGGAAATCAAAGTCAATTTACTTATTTAACCTCCCTAACTCCCTCAGTGTCCTCATTTGTGTAATAAAGAATGAGTGGATGGATTAATAAATAAATAAATACATTTATGTATGTATCTATTGAGTTTTAATTCAAATCCCCATCTTACCTCTATAAGTGGTGTTGATTTGTGTAGAAATATCGTGGGTTTCCAAAATCTTATTTTGCAATAAGATGTTTATAACTTGGGTTTGGCAATGTTTTGCAAATCATATATGTGTACATGTGTGTGTGAATATTTGCATGCATTTATGTGTTTGTCTTTAATACCCTATCTTGGGAGGCATAGGGCATCATGCTGGTACTGTAAGGTCAAAATGCTCAGGCTGGATCTTGGTCCTGCTACTCACTGGTAATTTCACCTCGGGCAAGTGGCTTAATGTCTCTCTGTACTTCAATTGTCTCTTTTATAAGATGGAAATAATATTAATAATACCTACCTCTTAGTGCTGTTGTGGGATTCAGTAAGTTTATATAGCCATCACTTAGAACAATGCCTGGCATATGGTATGCTATAAGGGTTTGCTATTATTGAGGGGGGTGGTCAAGAAATGTGATAGGTTTTCTCACTCTCAGGAAGTTGTTTGCTGGTGTATAAACATTTTCGCTTGTGCACAAGACCCACAATTTTGCATTCAGAGACTATTCCATGTGAAGTATCCTTTACTCCTTAATTCTCTTCCTATCCTCTGTCTTTCCTTATCCTACTCCAGCAGCTCCGCTTTAAGTGTCCTTCCTACTGGTGCCCTACCTCCCTCTGACATGAGAGTGAAGTTCCCGATGACATTCCTTCTTTGTCAGAAAGATATAGATACACACACACACACACACACTTACACAGTATATGTAGTATAGGTAATAACTCCAATGTCATTAAGAACTGAGGTTTTCCCTCATTAGAAAGAAGAGATACAAGTAAAAATGAACTCCTAATATATATTCTCTTAGAAAGAAAAAAAGTCATTAGTTTTGTCCACTGAAAAACCCTAGAAAGCATGATAAACCCAGTAGCAATGAGGACCTCTCACATCCAAACCATAGTCTCCAAATATCATTTCCTACTAAGGAACTGAAGCTTCTTGGAGAAATGTGTGATTACAGGTGTGGAACAGGAATGCATAAGATGAGTCTGGAACATCTTGTCACATCAGAAAGCAAGGAAGCTTTCACAGACCCTTTGGGCCATGCTAAAATGACTTAAGGACAATGTGAAATTGCTTCCAAGGGCTAAAGATGGAAAATTTAAACATCAAAAGGAATAATAGCTGCAATATACTGAAATATGTCAAATATTTTAAAAATTCTGGAGCTTATATTGATATTTTAAATGAACAAAAAAGGTCATTGACTATTTTTGGAGGATTCTAGGGAGCCTATTAGTTATTGAGAAAACTGGTAAAGAAAGGGAAAGATGAAGCATTTATCCTGTTTTTCCTATGTAAACTTTGCCTCAAGGTAACCAAATAGTTGATGTGGGAAAGTTTTTTCTTTATAAAAGTATTCCTGCTAACAAATTAAGAAGGACATTTAGAAATAGAATATCACGATTTTGTAACTCCTAGTGAAATAATAAAGGTGGCCGTTCTTTGTTTTCATGGAATTTCTCCAGACTCTGCTTCCCAAGTTCCTCCTTGAACCATCTTGCTCCTTTGTGCCAATCTTGGCTCCATTTGCTGGTCACGTCCTCTTCATCCAAGCCTTGCAGTTTGGTGACATAGTTGGACAAGCTGTCTGGTTTTAATTTACCTTTTGCCACTGAATGCTGTGTCTGTGTTTTTTGTTGTTGTTGTTGTTTTTCAGAAGCCAGTTTCCACCTTCACCCCAGGTCTTGCTCCACCTCCAAATACACTCACACACATGCAGACCCTGTGCTTTCAGGGACTTATGCCCCACCAGTATCCTTTGCCCTACATATCCACTCAACTGGGAATTATCCGTCCTCATTTCTTCCCTTCCATGTGGCTAGTAAAATCTGCCTTGGAAGTATGACTTATTTGGGAAGGCAAGTAGGACTTTTAAGAGCAGTGAAGAACACAAGAAGAAGCAGATGGGATAAGTTGAAGGTCCCCATTCTACCCCATTCCCAACTCCCTGCCTTTCTTCTATCAAGGGAGAAACATGGGGATTAGAAAGTAGGCATTTTGGCATGGTGCCTTTTTTTTCCAGTGGACTTGGCCCGAACCATTCTCTGTTGATTTGGAAGGCTTTAAAAAGAAGGCCAGCCCAGGAAAAGGTGAATGAATTGTTTGCATGGTGGGATAACCAACTGTCTCAGTTTGCCCAGAACTGAGGGGTCTCCCAGGACACAGGATTTCCAGCTAAAAACAAGAAAGTACCAGCCAAACAGGAAGTACCAGGACAAATTGGTCATGCAATAGTAAAACTAAGGATACATTTCTTAAAAAGAATACAGGTCAAATCTTGTGAGTAGAGAAATTCTTCCATCAGTGGAGACGTCTCTTTTCTTTAGGATAAAATTAATAGTTGTTGTGATAAAGTGTGTTTATACTTGAATAATTACCCAACCACAGCCAAAGCTGATTGACACTTTGGTCTGGATTCAGAATACTCACTGTCTTTCCCCAGCTCATGAGACCACCTTCCATGGTTCTCTGTTTTAAAGCTAACAGTAACCCAGGCAAGGAAAATTTGCAATAACACTTGGCTGAAGCCTTATAGTTTGAAAATAATAATATCAATATTAATACCAAAAATATAATTACTGAAAAGAGTTTATGATTTTTTTCCACTTGCTGTTTTTGTCTTTAAAGGGATGCACTGTCAAATTACCATGCTCTAAAGGTCAATAGAAATAATTCTTTTCTCTGAATGGTTAAACACTAATTCCAAACAATTAGCATCACTTGCTTCATTTTGCTTTTGATTTTTAGGATATTTCATTTAGAAAATTGAAGAACTTTTTGTTATAGGACCCCTGCTTTACAGGATGGCAGTGGAGGTTGGAAAACTGTTGGCTTGGCCAGAAGGGAAATTTGACTCCTCTGCCTTCCATCCAAAAGCCCCATCCTTTGACACAGAGGTTAATTATGTGTTTCTAAGATGGATAGAAGATTCCTTCTTCCTTTCCATAGAGACAGTGTAAGTGGTAAAGATTTGAGGTCTAGAAATGGGAATGATGATTAATTCAGAATACATAAAATTTATAGGTTCCATGGAATGGCTTCTGAGGACTGTCAGACTGTATCTGAAACTGGGTTGGTGCATATGTGCATTTTTCTAGCCAGAATTTCCATAACTTTTACCAGACTACAAAGGAAACTTTAATCTAATAAAAGACTGGAACCAATGCTTTACAATGCAGAAGGACAAAAGGAGAAACCAACAGCAATGTCTTTCACCAAAAGCCAGAAGAATAAACACTCTCTTGACACATTTCATTGATTCTGAGGTCCAGGATTTTTAACTGAGATGTTTGAGATTCGAGAAAATTGGGATGCATTTTATAACTGATGACATCTTAGATTGGATGAGGTATAGTAATCCTTTGTGGATTTTTTACTTTATTTTATATTTCTGTTATTCTCAGTAAGAAAGCCTAGTTGTCACAAATGAGGCATCAAAATACTGTCAAAAGAGCCTTGACTTCAGAGTCAAGGGACCTAGCATTCCTGTCCCTGCCACTTTTGAGCTGTGAGAGCTTTAGCAAATCATTTCCTCTTTCCAGCTCTCTATTTCCACATCTGCAGAATATGGAGGTGGAATCAATTGGTGCCTAGGATGCCTTTAAGGGCCCCTGGGTAGGAAGGGGTGACAGGTGGGTGGGAAGGGGTGACAGGTGGGTGAGGTTCCGGATCTCTGGAACCAACATGCTAGGGTACTCAGAGCAGAACTACGTGATCCTTACGTGCAGGACTGGGGAGGCTAACCAGAGGAAACATTTGAAGTGAACTTCGGGGGAAAAAGAGAATGATCACAGGTGGGAAGGTGAGAGGGAGAAGGGCTTCTCCACTGGGGAATGGCAAAAATCAAGAGTCCCTTCCAAAATAACAATAAATAACACAAACCAGTGATTAGGCAAAATCATTGCTAACATTACTTCTTGAGTGCTAGGTACTTAATGAAGCACTTTACATGCATTATTTCCTGTCGTTCATTTAATCTTAAACAACTCTGCGAGACAAGGTTTATTATTACCCCCACTTTACAGATGAGGAAACGGAAGTGCAGAGAATGAAGTATCTTGCCCAAGCTGGTAAGTGGGGTAGCTTGAGTTAGAACTCAGAAGTCCATTCTCTTAGCCAAATGCACACATCAATAATGGATCTGGACTACCAGATTGGGGCCAGGTTATGGAAAGTTAGGAGCACTATGCCTCATGCCAGTCATGGAAATAATCCTGGTCATTGCTTGCAGGACAAAGGTTCTCACCTGCAGCACTATTGACATTTTGGGCTGGGTAATTCTTTGTTCTTCAGGACTGTTCTGTGCATGATGGGATGTTTAGCAGCATCCCTGGCCTCTATCCACTTGATGCCAGTAGCACTCCCTTCCCCCATTGTGACAAACAAACATGTCTCCAGATGTTTGGAAATGTCTCTGGGGGGCAGAGTCTCCCCCATCTGGGAACCACTGTTGTCGGCAAGCTCATGCTAGGCGCTGGTTTGTTGTTGTGCACGAGGCAAGCTGAGGCCAGCAGAAAATCTCTCTGCTGTGCACAAAATTGTCTCCAGCAAACTCTCAGCTTTAAAATTGTTCATTTCAGCAGCTGGGGTCTTGATTTCCCCAAGGTGACTCATACAGCCGCAGTCTGTGGGAGTCAGTCGGTTATCTGTTCTGACAAGGCCCCTGGTGTGTTTGAGGGAGGTGCATCCCCGACTCATCAAAGCATGCCGGATGCACAATTACATCTCTGCACTGTGCTTGCCAAAGCATGACAATTGGAATACTTTGATCTGAGGCTTGTTTTGTTCTGACCAGCATCAGAAGTTCTGAAGCTTGGATTGAGTAGTGAAATTGATTATATATTCCATTTGCTACAAGCCTACACCTATTTATTTTTTCATTTGCTGGGCCCACCTCCACGGACAGCACTTGTGTAACCTTCTTAAAGGCATTTTCCATGGTGACTAGCCTTTCTACAGTACATTTGGTGGGGTATATCTGCATTATCAGTATCTCTCCCTTAGAAATTTGGAAGAGGGACCCGGGTAGGCCCAGCAGGAGGCATTCCTTGTCTCGTAGGAGCAACACCCCTGACTCTGCCCTCATCTCCATGCGGTGGTCTTCCCGTGTGCGTGTCCATCTCTGTGTTTAAATTTTCCACTTTTTACAAGGACATTAGTCATACTGGATTAGGGCCCACCCTAATGACCTCATCTTAACTTGATCATCTGCAAAGACCCTATTTCCATATCAGGCCACATTCACAGGTACTTGGGGTTACGAAATCAATATTTTGGGGAAGACGCAATTGAACCCATAACAGGGGGCATCCCAGTAAAACACACAATTGTGTGAGGTGGGTTGGGCATGTGAGATTAGCGAGGCAGCTGGTCCCCTGGTGGTGAGACTTTGAGCAGAGGCCAGCTCCAACAGTGTCCTGTGTCCCCTCCTGTCCCTGCCTTCCTCTTGTCCTGTACCACTCTCTGGATACTAGTGAGTGAAGAAAACACAAGAGCACCCAGGGTCTGGCTGCACTGGGGAAAACCAGAGGGAAGAGATCAGTGTTAGCTTCACCTACAGTTCTCTCTTCTCTCAACAATGCCGTCTTCTTACCTGCTGGCCCCTTTGTGTGAGCTCGAAACTCCATTTTCTTTTTGGCTCATATCATGGAGCCTTCTCTTTAAAATTTAGGTTTCCCTTCCCTCCTCCCCCCTCCCTCCTTTCCTTCCTTTCCTTCCTTTCTCTCCCCCTTTTTTTTTTGCTGGGGAAGAGAAGGTCTCATGGGAGGAAGAAGCAGCCCTCTTCTCCTCCTAGGGAATACAGCACAGTGAGTGTAGTTTGATGGGAGCAGGAAGAGAGTCTAAACCTTCCTCTTACTTTAGTCTTTGTCCCTCTCCCTTCCCCCATTCTTCTCAACTGGCGGGACTGAGGGTGTTTAATCTTCAGGTAGAATTGAGTCCAGAAACGGAATGTGGTGAGGACCACACAGAGGCGGGTGCAGGGCAGAGGAGACAGGTCTGACAGTATAACATCCACCCCCACTGAGCTCAGCTAGATATTAGATTAGCTTATTTTATCCTGATGTGTAAATGTCAGGTAATACAACTGTGCTTGGATATTTGCATATCATAAAAGAGTTGCTATTAACCACCATCTTTAATCAGCAAAATAGGGAGCTAAATGGTGAAGGAAGGAAGGAACTAACTTCTTTGAGCATTTATTCTATATCAGGCCCTGCCTGCATTAGGGACTTCTACATATATTGTCTTCTTGCATCCACCAAGCCCAGGGAAGCAGGCAAGATTAGTTCCATTTACTGATGAAGATGTGGAGATACTGGGAGATTGGATGATTTGCCTAAGGTTAGACAATATTTCTATGCATCATAGGCCTTGTCAATAAATGGCCTTATGTCATGCAACCTTGTTGAACTCCTTTATTAGTTCAAATAGTTTTTTTTTTTAGTGAATTCCTTACAATTTTATACATACATAATTCTGTCATCTGTGAATAGAAATAGTTTTACATCCTCTTTTTCAATTTGGATGTCTTTTAATTCTATTGCTTGACTAATTGCTCTGGCTAGAACCTCCAGTACAATGCTGAAATTAAAGTGGCAACGGTGGACATCCTTGTGTTGTTCCTGATCTCACAGGACAAAGCTTTCAGTTTTTCTTCATTAAGTGTGATGTTAGCTGTGGGTTTTTCACAGATGCATTTTATAAGGTTGAGGACATTTTCTTCTATTCTTAGTTTGTTGGGTGTTTTTTTTTTTTAAATCATGAAAGAATGTTGAATTTTGTCAAAATTTTTTTTCCATCTATTGAAATGGCCATGCGGTTTTTGTCTTTATTCTATTATTCTTGTAAATTATATTGATTGGTTTTCATATATTGAACCAACTTGGCATTTCTGAGATAAGTAACGACATATAATTCTTTTTATATGTTGTTGAATTTAGTTTGCTAACATTTCTTGAGGATTTTTCATCTATATTCATAAGGGATATTGGTCCATAGTTTTATATTCTTTTGATATCTTTGTCTGCTATTGGTATTAGGGTAAGAATCATCTCGTGGAATAAGTTGGGAAATACTTTTTCTATTTCTATTTTTGAAAGAGTTTGTGAAAGATTGAGGATTAGTATTAATTCATTTTTAGATCTTTGTAGAATTCATCAGTGAAGATAGCTGGGTCTGTGATTTTATTTTTGTAGAGAATTTAAAAATAACTAATTTAATCCCTTCATTTGTTATAGGTCTATTAAGATTTTCTATTTCTTGAGTCAATTTCAGTAATTTGTATCTTGCTAGGATTTTGTCCATTTCATCTTGGTTATTGAATTTGTTGGCATAATTATTCATAGTATCCTACTATGATTATTTTTTAAATTTCTATCAGGAAGGTAGTGATGTCCTGCCTTTCTTTCCTGATATTAGTAATTTGAGTCTTCCCTTTCTCTCTCTCTCTCTTTCTCTGTCAGCCTAACTGAAGGTTTGTAAATTTTGTTGGTCTTTTTAAATAAATAACTTTTAGTTTTATTGCTTTTCTTTATTGTTTTCCTATTTTCTATTTTATTTATTCCCTTTCTAGTCTTTGTTATTGCCTTCACTGCTTGCTTTAGTTTCAGTTTGCTCTTTTTTTTTTATTTCTGAAGATGAAGAATTAGGTTACTTATTTATTTGAAATATTTCTTCTTTTTTAAAATATAGACAATCACAGCTATAAATTTCTCTCTAAGCACTGCTTTAGCTGCATTCCGTAAGTTTTGATATGTTGCATTTTTGTTCACATTAATCTCAAAGCATTTTCTAATATTACTTGTGATTTCTTCTTTGATCAATTGGTTATGTATGAGTATGTTGATTAATTTCCATATATTTGTAAATTTCTCAGGTTTCCTTCTGTGATTGATTTTTATTATTAGTTTCATTTCATAGTGGTCAGGGAACATGATTTGTATGATTTCAATCTTTTTAAATTTGTTGTTTTTATGGATTAATAGATGGTTTATCCTGGAGATGTTCCATTGGGCATTTGAGAAGATCATGTGTTCTGCTGTTGTTGGGTGGATCATTCTATAGTTGTTTGTCTGTTAAAAGAAAAACTTTAGAGAGGTTAAACTTAGCAGAGTTTATTTGAGCAGAATTGGGCAGCACTCAGAACCAGAAGAGGTTCAGAGAGCTCCACCCAACAGTGTGAACAATGAGATCTTATAGGCCAAACACGGAAGCAAAGTAGAAAAATCATTTCATTGGCTACAGCTAGACATTTGCCTTATTTGAGCATGGTGTGATCAGTGAACTGCCTGTGATTTGGCTGAACCTTGACTATTTGTGATGGGCCAAAATCCCGTTACAAAGTTCGGTTTCAGTTTGTTTACGTATTAAGTTAAGTTGTGGTTTGTTACATTGGAGCTCAAAGTTGGGAGATGGACTCAGACCAATGACTTCCTGCTTATTTAATTTAGCAGGTGTAGTAAGAGTTGTTCGTCTTCCATTTCATCATCGATCTTCTGCATATTTGTTCTGTCCATTATTGAAAGTGGGGTACTAAAATTATTATCTGTTATTGTTCAATTGTCTATTTTTCTTTTTAATTCAGTAATATTTTTCTTCATATATTTTGGACCTCTTTTGTAAGGTTCATATATGATTACAATCATCATGTGTTCCTGATGGTTTAGCTTTTTTATTTTTCTAAAATGTCCTTCTTTGTCTCTAACAACAATTTTTATCTTAAGGTCTGTTTTGTTTGGTCCAACTTTCTTCTGGTTACTGCTTGCATGGTATACCTTGTTTTCCCCATTTTTAAACATTCAACCTATTTGTGTCTTTTCTATATCTATTGAGTTTTTTCTTTATTGTGTTTTTCTTGTTTATTCTGTTTATATGGTGAATTATATTTATTGATTTTTGAGTGCTATACTCACCTTGCATTCATAATATAAATCCCACTTGTTCATGTTGAATTATCATTTCTGATTATTGTTAGATTCAATATGTTCATATTTTATAAGGAATTGCTGCACTGTGTTCTAGAAACAGTAGTTTTCTAGTGTCAAAGTAGTGCTAGCCTCATAAAATGAATTGTGAAGTATTTCCCACTCCTCTAGTTTCCAAGAGTGTTTGTGTAAGATTGGTATTATTTCTTTTCTAAAGGTTTGATAAAATTCACCACTGAAGCCATCTGAATCTAGAGGGTTTCCTCCTTCCCTGGGAATGTTTTTAGTTGAAAACTCAATGCCTTTAAGAGATGTACAACTATTTGATTTTCTCCTTCTTCTTGTTTAAGGTTTGGTAAATTTCTTGTGTCAGGTTTGGCCTTTTGATAAATTTCTCCATTTCACCCAAGTTGTCAAATTTGTTGTCATTTGTTGTTTATAACATTCATTGTCTATTCAGTGACATCCTATTTTATTTTTGATGTTAGTGATTTTTGACTTTTTTCCTTGATCAGTCTAACTAGAGGTTTATCATTTATATCGATCTTTTTAAACAAGCAGCTTATGGTTTTATTGATTTTTCTCTATTGTTTGTTTGCTTTTCATTTCATTGATTTACACGTTTTGTTACTTCCTTCCTTGAACTTTGGGTTTCAGTTATTACTTTTTTTTAGCTTCTTAAGGTAGAAGCTATGATAGCTGATTCTGGACATTTAAAAAATTGTCAATATATGCATTTAATGCTATAAATTTTTTTCTAAGAACTGTTTTTTTGCATCTCCTAAATTTTGATATGGTATATTTCATTTGTTTTGAAATATTTTCTAATTTCCCTTGTCAATTTCTCTTTGAAAAATGAGCTGTTTTGAAGTGGGTTGCTTTTTCCATATATTTGGGATTTTCCTGATATCTTTCTGTTTTTGAAATTTAGCTTCATTCCTTTGTAGTCAGAAAAAATAGACTGTATGATTTCCATCCTTTGAAATGTATTGAGACTTGTTTTATGGCCCAACATATGGTAAATCATAGTGAATTTTCCATGTGCACTTGAAAAATATCTATATTCTATTGGTTTTGGGGTACTTGTGCTATAAATGTCAATTTGATCATGTTGGAAGTAAGTGTTTAAGTCGTCTATGACATTATTTTGTCTAATTTATCAACTACTAGAAAAGGAGTGTTGAAATCTCCAACTATAATTGGGAATTTTTCCACTTCTCCTTTGAGTTCCATAAGTTTTTACTTCATGTATTTTGATGCTCGGTTGCTGCATGCCTATTTAGTTAGGATTGTTGGGTCTTCTTTATAAATTGAACCTTTTGTTTTTTGAGCAGATCCAAGTTTCCATATGGTATCATTTTCTTTTCATCCAAAAAACTTCCTTTAACATTTCTTGTAGTGGATGTCTCCTTACAATAAATTCTCTTAGTTTTTGCTTATCTGAAAACATTTTAAATTACTCTTCACTTTTGAAAGAGGTTTTCACTGGAAAGAAAATGGCATTTTTTTTCTTTCAATACTTTAAAGATGCTTTATTGTCTTTTGTCTTGTATTGTTTGTGATATAAAATCAGCATTCTTATCTTTGTTTTTATGAATATAATGTTCCATTTTTACTTATGGCCTTTACAAAGATTTTTCTCTTTATCACTGGTTTGTAGCAATTTGATTATGATGTGTTTTGGTATGGTTTTCTTTTTTTCTTTTATTTTGCTTTGTGCTTTTGAATTTTTTGACTGTGTGTGTTTATGGTTTTATCTTAAAATTTCAGCCATTATTTCTTTAAATATTATTCTCTGCCCCCTTTCTTTTTCAGACTCCAGTTGTACTTATATTACTCTACTTAATACTGTCCCTCATGCTACAAGGGCTCTGCTAATTTTTTCTTTCTCTTTTCTCTTTGTGCTTAAATTTGGGTTATTCCTATTGCCATGTTTTCATATTATACTGACTTTTTTCCTGTGATGTCTAATCTGTTATTAATCCCATGAAGTAACATTTTTATTTCAGAGATTGCACTTTGCAGCTCTAGAAGGCCTCTTCTGTTCTTTTTTATTTCTTTAATTTCTCTCCTTATGATTTTCATGTTTTCTTGTAAATCTTTGAACATATTTATATTAGTTACTTTAAAGTGCTTGTCTGCTAATCACACTCTCTGTCATTCCTGGATCTATTTTTATTGGCAAAGAGATTCCTGCCTATGCATAGAAATATACCCACAATTTGTGAAAAACTTTTCTGTATCTGTTGGTGGTATATTTGGCTTCAAGTAACAGAATGACAGTAACTTAAGGAAATAGAGGGTTTATTTGTTTCATAAAAGTGGAGGTAAACAATTGCTGGTTCTGATACAATAGCTCGTTCTGATACAATAGCTCAATAATGAAAAGACTATTATAATTCTTTTTGTTGTTTTCCTCATCTTGGTAACTTCATTGTTTCAAGAAAACTACAAACCTCCAGATATCAGACATCACAGTTGTATTCCAGGTAGGAAAAGCATTATGCCTCAAATCTATTTTATTCCCCCTGAAAACAGTGGTTTATTGGAAATTCAACTTAGTGGCTTTCCATGTTATTGGCCAGGACTGGGTCACATGACTTTTTCTGGACTAACCAATCCTCAAGTTGAACAAAATGGTCATAACTAGTTTAGACCAAGGAAAAATCTTCTCCTTGGACTCCTGAATGATTTGGGGCTTTGACAGCAGGGAGTCAGATGGTGGGGAAGGGACAGGGTGTTGTCCATACTCTGCAGGGGCAAAATGTCAAGTCCACTATCAGCGAACCTGGCATTTGATCTTCATCTTACAGGAAACTTGGTGGGAGAGAGGAGAGTCAAGAGCAATGTGTGCAATCTCTAATATTATCTATTAAATAGATCTCAAACAAGAAGAGGCTTAGAAGCAAATTGTAAGACATGTGTGAACTCTGCTTTCTGTGGTCTTTTAAACACATAGAGGCAATTTAATTGCTCAGTTTTATACCAGCAGAAGTGTCTGGTGGCACAATAGGATGCGGAGAATAATAATAAATTGTAAAAAGTGAGAACTTAAGTCACTGATTGGGTTGGTGGACTTTTGTTTTATTTCTTGAAAACTTTTATTGTGACCTTGGACAACTCAACCTCTTTAAGCCTCAATTTCTTCATGAAAAACTAGAAATAATAATATTGCTGTTATGGGGGATTAACAGTTATCTGTATTATTTCTAGTTTATTATTGTATTATTATTTCTTGTTTTTTATTATTATTTCTAGTTATTCATAAAAAACTAGGAATAATAATATAGCTATTATGTCTGGCTAAGAATAGCAGTTCTCAAACATTTAGGTGTCAAGGCCACTTCATACCCTTGAAAATTAATGAGGCTCTCGTAGAGCTTTTGTTTATACTTGTTACAGCTATTGATATTTACCATATTAAAAATTAAAACTGAGTACTTAAAAAAGTATTCATTAATTCATTAAAAATAATAAAAATGCATTGCATATTAAAAAAACTCAGAGTTGTTTTAGTTACCAAATGACTGTATCTCCAGCAATACATATTGTCCTAGAAGTTTATTTATCTCCCACTGAGATCAAAAAGTCTTGAGGCTGCAGTAGATCAAGTGGTTTGGACACTCATATCAGAGCTGGTTTTAATCTTTCCTCTACCACTCACTGGCTCTGTGTCCACATGAAAATTATTTGACATCCTGAGTTTAAGTTTCCATACCTGTAAAATGAAGAAAATAAAAATGCCTCTTTCACGGGGTTTTAAATAAAAAATAATATATTTTCCAAAATGGAAAAAAAAGAGAAAAAAATGGCATCTTTTTACATTTTTGCAAATTTCTTCTGTTTTAGTAGAAGGCAGCAAGATTTTCCTATGTGGTTCTACATTCAACCTGTTGTGGTATCACATGTCATTCAGGCTCTGGTTAACGCCACTGTACACTTGTGAGAAAAGAGAGGGAAGAAGGCAAATAATGCTTTAGTATTATGATGAAAATAGTTTTGTTCTCACCTACTCCTCTGAAATATCTCTGGGGGCTCCTGGACCAGATATTGAGAACTGTTGCTTACGAAAATAGACTCTTCCCCTCCTCGCTGGGTAAACATGGGCAAGATATTAAATGTCTCAGTTTGTGCATCCGTAAAATGGAGATAATAGTACTACCTGTCTCGTGGGGCTGCTCTGAACATTATATAAGTTCCCTTAGGAGAGTGTGGAATCTAGTAAATGATCAAAGTCAATTACTATTAATATTACTGCTTAGTGAATGTACCACCAGTTTTTTCCTCCCCTTTTCCTCTGGAGTGGAAGGAAACTTTGGAATATTTTGTTTGAGAGACAAACCTCTAGAGTTATTGATGGGGACCCTTTGGGAAGTAATAACGAATTCATATCATCCACATCATATTATAAATCATTTTTTTCAGCCATTATCTCACTTATCTTGTGCAACAAACTGTGACATGGGTGAGGGATGTTTATCATCCCCATTTCACACACCAGGCAACTGAGACTCAGAGGTTAGATGACTTGCCTGAGGTCAGGATTTCTGCAGGGAATCTTTATCTGCCACCTCCATATCCTGTGCCTTTGAAGTCTCCTCCCTGCCTTTCATTTCTGATTTTTGCACATTAATATGCATGTAGTGCACCTGCTCCCTGGGAGGCGGGTTTGCCTGCATCAGCTTTTGAAGTTGGTGCTTGAAACTTGTTTTTATTAAGGATGGAAAATTCACTGAATAGACAGATGGACATGGAGGCCTTTATATCACTTTGGAGATAAAAAGTGCTGGGTAAGTGTTATTATCCATGTGCTGGTAATTTGATCAAAAAAAGCAATAACTATGCAGAACTGACCCTAAGCAAATGAGATCTGGAAAGGGAGCAGTAGCTATTTAACTTTGAGCCAGAAGACCTCAGGCTTATTCAAATTTTGATTCAGGAAGTTCTTATGGGCTGAGAAGAAAACATAGGCCTAAGACACTAATAAATTCCATGGCTGACCTCAGTGTAGTGGGAGGCCAGTGAGAATGTGAAAATTCAATATCATTAGCAGAGAACTGAGGATGGACCCCCAGTGACTCCTGGGAGAATTTTACAAGCAAGAAACTGGGGAGAAAGGTAACAATGCTAATGATGGACATTAAAGGCTCTTTAGGAAGCCAGTGCCTGGCACTATTAATAGGTATAGAAGTAGTAATGATAATATAGAAGTAATAATGATACTACCTGACATGGATTGAGGGTGTCCTCTTGGTCAGCCTCTGTACCAGGGACTTTACATGCTCTGTTTCATTTAATCCTCACAAAATTCCCATGAAGGAGGTATTTTTATTATCCTCATTTTACAGGTACAGGTAACTTCAACTCAGGATGTCAAATAATTTTCATGTGGTTGCAGAGCTAGTAAGTAGTAGCTGAAAGATTCAAACCAGCTCTGACATCAATGTCCAAACCACTTGATCTACTGCATCCTCAAGACTTTTTGATCTCAGTGGGAGATAAAATAAACTTTTAGGAAAATATGTATTGCTGGAGATATGGCCAGTTGGTAACTAAAACAACTCTGAGCTTTTTTAGGATAGATTTAATCTTCTGGGTATTAACCCATTAGGTTACCAAACATGGATGCATTCCTTTTACTTCTGACACCTGCTATTGCTCCTTATTGCTTCTGCAGTAATAGTCAAACCCCTTAAGTAAAGTTGAAGTCCAATATTCTCTCTGGCAGGTCCAGAAGTGGGGCGGAAATTCAGAAGCAGGATAGAGGGGGGGAAACACTGAGAAATGACGTTCTATGAGGTCAACCAGTAAGGTCCGAGTGGGATGGTTGGAGGGCATGTTGGAGGGAGAGACTAGAAGAGGGGCCTGCAGCCTCAGCCCGTGGGCCAAATACCGCCCACTGTCCGGCTTTGCATTGAATCTGCTATATTCATATATTGTGCCTTAAATCATTAAGAAAGTTGGCATGTATCATCAAATCCCCACAATAACTCTATGGCTTTTATGGATTAGGAAACTAAGCCTTAAGGACTTGCCTAAGAACACTTGTCCAAGATCACATGGCTACTAAATGGCAGGTCCAGAATTTAGATTTAGATGTTGTCAAGCTAAATCCAGCTCTCTTTCCCCTGCAACTGGGCTAACTTCCATGGTGATTCTGTTTTTCCTTAGGCCTCTGCCCTGATTTGGGGGAGCTCCAAATTCTCCCGGTCAAAGTGCACCCTCTGGGCTTGTTTTTCTCTGCTTCTCCTGCCTCAACACAGATTCAGGGAAGATAGGTCCCAGGTGAGTTCTGGTTGTTGTTACAGCATCAGATCATATGAGTCCAGCTTTCTCCGTGCTGCCACTTTGACCCTAGAACATGTGTTATCCTTCAAACAGAAGTTGACTGGATTCTAGCCCCTTTCCTCCTTTCTTTCTGTCTGTAAGCCCCACCCTGTCCCCTGGTCTGCTGGCTTCCACTTGGGTCCACAGGGCTTGTGCAGACTGAGGCCAGCTGAATAGCAGCAGGTTCAGTGTATCATTGTCTGAGGTTGGGGATGCCACAGCTCTTGCTGCCTTCTCATGACTACTGAATGCTTACATTGCGCCTTGCACAGAAACATTCATTAATTTGATCCCACAATGTGTTAGGTGAGGATTTTTAACACTAAAGCAAGCCAGTTTTAACCTTTAGGAGGTGTTTTTAGTTGGGAGAAGGTTAGACTTTGGCCTTTTTGGGTTCATACCTAATATGCACGTACTTTACCAGTGTAGCTCTTCTGGCAGATTTGGGAGATGGTTCAGGTGAGCTCTGGACAAGAATGAGGAATTAGTTATGACAGAAGCACAGCCCACAAGAATCTCTGTCCTGGGGATCTTCAGAGGATCCTTAGCTAGGGGATAGCTTTTTAGCAACTTTCAATGGCATTTGTTCCCATGAGAGACCTTTACTGGAGGTCTGTGTACTAGTTAGAGTGCCAGCAGCTGTAAGTGACAGAAACATGCCTTAAATAACAACAAAATGCTATCTCATTGGGCAGGAAGGTCAGAATGAAGGTGGATCTTGGGCATGGAATTGAGTGATCTGTCTCTTCTCTGTGATTCTCTTAGCTTTCCCTTCTTTGTGTGTGATGGTGTTTGTTTGTTTGTTTGATTTTCCTGGTTGGTTCCCTTCAAGGCCCATATATTCTTCCATGATCATGTTCAGTGAGAGAGAGACAGACAGAAAAGAAGGAAGAAGAGGAGGAGGGAAAGGTGGAAGGATAGAGAAGAAGAGAGGGCAGGGCACTAGGAGAGAGAAAGAGAGAAACCCCTTCCCTAAGCAGACTGGTGGGGACTGCTTAGGCGAGCTGCCCACCCCTAGAGACGTTCTGCAGTCAGGACAATGTCATGTACCATTTGGCTTAGACTAATCAAGATCTGAGGCTGGGACTGGGGTGGAGGCATTAATAAAACTGAAGTCCTATGTGAGTAGATTTGGGATAAGCAACACCCAGTGTTAGCCACAGTCCACTAAGTTCCTGTTTCTGTGTGAGGGTTCTACAGGTCCTCAGGGTCATTGGAGGCACTTAGGAGTTGTTGTCTAGGTCTGCAGATAGTGATGGAGGAGATGAGGAGGAGGGAACATTTCTTAAGTATGTGTGTATTGACTTGTGATATAACATGTAATATAATAATATATGTTAATGTACATAGTACTTTTTAGGTTTAGCAAGGAATGTACCAATCCATCAGGGCAACCAAGTTCTCCCCCATGAGTGAATTCTTAGGAAATTCCCATATGGAGCTTTCCATGCAAAATACATTTAAGTTTATCTCTCAATGATAGAGCAAAATTTCTAAGATCCTTACATTCCACAAGAGCAGTGATGTGTTTCACTTAGACTGCTTCATGTGTTGTCTGCTGACACCCTCCTGGAGCACAGGATGAAAGCCTAGCTCAGAGGTGGAGATTCTGACTACAGCAGATGGTGAGGTCTAGGCACAGCTTTCTGGGGTGAAGCATGGGGTCTATGTAGGAGGTCCACATAAACTTTTGTTCAAACGTTTTTATCCAAGTCTGCTCACAGCAGAGGACAGAGAATTTATATGTGGTGTGGGTTTGGGAGGGTGGGGGGATGGGTGGATCTGGGGGAATAGCATGAAATTCCTTTGAAATCTTGTATTTTAAGTTCTAAATTCACACACTTTACATTCTACTTCTTAGTAGACCCCTGCATGTTTTAATATAAAAATAAGTTTTTGCCACAAATCTCTCAGTAAGATACATGATTCAGGCAGATGCACCATGCTTGTGCTATGATTTAATAGATCTCCAGCACATAGAGAGATTCTCTTGGCAGTTTCCCCATAATCATGTCATTCTAGAACTACCGTCACTAGTGTTTTTCATGGTATTGCAACAATTCTATTTTTTGTAAAATTTAGTATCTACAAAATAGACTAAATTTGAAAACTAAATACATCTTTCAATCTCACATGAAACTGTAGCATCCATGAAATGATAAATTCCAGGTCACACTCAATTTCTTGCATTCGTTAAAATTAACACCAAATATTAAATAAAGCTGGGGAGGGGGTATAAAGAGGGGACTGTGTTTGCCTTTGGGAAACGCTTCATTCTCCAGTTTGAGAAGCACAGATTCAGAGTGGTAGTTCTCAAACTTTACTGTGCTTAGGAATCACGGAGGAAGCTTATTAATTGTATATTCCTGGGCCCTAACCTCTGGGGGTCTGGTGCACTAGGCCTTAGGTGGGCCTTAAAATCTGCATTTTTTACAGCTACCCCAGATGATGATGTAGATGGTTCCAGGAAAAATATACAGAACACTTACATAGAAGATAGATGGCTTGTCTTTTAATGATCTTTTCCAAATCTCTCCCCTTTTAGCCAGGTTTTTAACAGGAGCTTAAGAGTAGGCCATTTAACAAGAACAAAAATATAGTTAACATTTCTTGAACAATAAACATGTGCCTAACACTGTGCTCATGAGGTTATGTTACCTCCTATGTTACCTCATTTAATCTTCAGAAGAGCCCTATATGGTAAATACTATCATTTTACCTATTGTACAGATGAGAAAACCAAGGTTCAGAGAGGGACCCCATGTCACACAGCTAATAAGAGATGATATGGAGCTGCAGCCTAAATCTGCTCACCTGTGTACCTAGGTCCTAGGATCCTAGTCTCCCAGTGGTGGCTTTCTATTTCATGAAAGAGATACACTACATGTTGTTGATCAGGTAGCAACGTTGACATGTGATCATTGAAATTGTGGGTCTAAAACAGGAGTCAGCAAACTTTTTTTTGTAAAGGACCAGACAGTAAATGTTTTTGGCTTTGCAGGCTATTGAGTCTCTGTTGTAACTGCTCAACTCTTCCCTTGTAGCAAAAGCAGCCAAAGACAGTACAGAGATGGATGGATGAGACCCTGTTGCAATAAAACTTTATTTATAAAAACAATAGTTTGCCAAAGTAAGACTCTGAAGGTGTGTTATTTGAGTTTTCACTCTGGGTAAAGGGAAGTTTGTGGAAAACACTTCATCCTTTTCCTTTATTTCCCTCTGAATTTATGACTCTGGTCATCCTATGGCTACCTTCCTTCTGGGACATTCTGTGTGAACTACCCACTCCGCCTTTGCTTGGGTTCTCCCAGTCGTCTTCACCATCCATATGCCCATCTCTCAAATTTCAGGGCACGTCTCAGTTCATCCCCAAAAGGTCTCTCTACCTGGCTTTTAATTCGCTTGAACTCCACCCTCCGTACACAGCCGAAGTGTTCGAAGAGCAGATCTGACGTGGCTTTCCCTGGTTAACACCCTCCAGCAGCTTCAAACAACTTGCAGGGTGGAGTCTGAGCTCCTTCACCGCAAGCTCTGCTGACGCTGGCCAGCGGGGACCTGACACCCCGTCAAACCGAAGTCTTCGCGCACACACCATGTTGAGGCCGTGGGTTCTTCTTCACCCGCGTGACTCTCACTGCGGTGTTGACTTGCATCACGTAGATGTCAAGGACGGAATTCTCTCTACATTCTTCAGGAGCCCCTGTTTCTTTACTTTTAATTGTCTCAGGAACCCCCAATTCTGCTCATGGTGGGAAAATGTCTCTTGTCATTTCATAGCAACTCAATCACTTCTAGATTTAAGCACGGTCAATTCAGAATGTCAGTGTGGTCAGTTTAAGACCCTTCCTCCTGCCCTCTCCTCAAGGGTGACCTAAGCTGGCAGGGGGATGTGTACCTTCTGGGCATCGAGGGAGGATACCATCTGGTTTCTGTGCCTTTTTGGTGGCTGCTTCATTCTTTTGGAGGCGGCATCTGCTGCTAATGGCTGTGACCTTGCTCTTGTTTCTGGTCCCAGGGTCTACACATAACGTGTCTTCCTCTTCTTTCCAGCTGGCTGGACTTTTACCTCCTGTAAGGCAGGAGAACTGTTCTGTCATTATTCATTCTTCCCTACTCTGTGGTTTGTGGCATGAAGTCTATGCTCTGCATTGTTCAGTTTTAAGAAATGTACAGGTGAGTTTTTGAAATTTCCTCCAACACAATGAGTCAACCAAATCCTCAAACGTCTTCTCCCTGGAAAAGTGTCTTTTCAAATCTGAGAATTTGTCTCTTTGTTCTAAACTGTCTCCTGCCCATGACGTTCACGCATATAGATGGCTTTTGCTCTATCTGTGTCTGAGATCTTTCAAAATATTACTGCTCAGCATTTTATGTCACTTCCTCCATGAGGCTCTCCCTTATCGCCCTAGTCGGTGGTAGGTGCCCTCGTCTGTGCTAGCATAATGCCTCGTGCATATTCCTATAATTGTAGCCCCATATGCTGTTATAATTGTCCATTTACTGGGCCATCTTCCAGCACAGTATGACCATCTCAAAGACAAAGGTAATGCTTTTTAATTCCTTATATTTTTAGGGTTTAATATAATTCCTGTGCACTGTAGCTGCTAAACAAATATATTGTTTGTTAATTGAATAACCCATGCAACCTCCCTGTAATTCACTTCAGTGACCATCTACTTACTATCTACTGCATCGTTAACTTGCTTTCAAGGCTGTGTTTTATCTTTTCAAATAATCGTAAAGTCCTTGAAGTCACTGGCAATGCTATATAATTTTTTCTTTTATTCTCCTACAACACTCTGTTCAGAACTAGGTATACATAAATATTTGTTTAGTTGATGATTAAAATTGCTTCTCTCTTTTTAAAAGAAAACAAGTACATGCAACTTACAGTAACATTCTAATTTGCTTCTCCAGGTAGGTCATGTTGACTTTGCTGCATCATTTATCCTCACTGGTGTTTTAGTTATTAGATATTTGTCAGCTCTCCCAGACTTATGACTATATTTATTTTAAGCCACTCTGTTCAGCCCTCCAGCAGTGGTTTGTGCTGGAAGGAAATTTAATAAGCACTGAATGATGACCAGATATTGGCTCTTTTCCACCAAATAAGGTCTCTAATCATTCCCTGGTCTGTCCTGTGAACTTGCATAAATTACAGAGGACGCTCTGTGTATTTCACAATACGTCCCCTCCACCTCGGATTTAGTCATGGAAATATCACATTAAGAAGTTATGCTAATTAGCTGAGGAATGTTGAGCTAGTTACTTCCATTATTTAGAACTCAGTTTCTACATCTATTTAAAAAAAGGTGGGAAGACAGTATAATCTTGGAGTTCTCTTCATGTTGTATAAGATTCTGCACTTCAAATCCAGGCACTGGGAGAAGGGAATGGGGTGCAGGCAAAGGTCAGGCAATGGGAACGCTGCCTTACCGAGCCAGCTGTTTCACATGGAAACCAATTCGGAGTCTAAAGTCCATCGAGCAGCAACACAGGGATGCAGAGAAGCTAAGGGGTTGAGGGAAGTAACATCAGGCGCTTACTGGACGCCTTTTCCTAAAGGCCACTTGAAGCGCCTTTTCTTAGAAACAGGAAGTGTTGATTTGGATGCCAAGTACTGGCCACTTTCACATAAGCAACCCTTACAACAATCCTGAGAGAGAGACAGTTTTTATTATTTTTATCATCCTTATTTAGGAAACTAAAAATTGGATTCCTTAAGGTCAAATGATGTGCACAAAATTGCACAGCTAGAATATGGCAGAACCAGGATTGGAACTCTGAATTCGTGCATGCTCTTTCCCCTCTGCCATGCAATTCCCAGTACTGATAATAGTGCTCTATCTTTATTTAAACAACAGTGTGATTTTAGTGCATGTCATTAGAAGTGGCTGGGAGCATCATTTAATGCTTTGGGCCACAAGAGTACCATTTAGTGCAATGAAGCAAATATCTTTTCATACAAATAATTTATTTGTACCAAAGTTTTCCACTTGAGCACCCGAAGTGAATTAGACTAATGTATTATTTTATACTAATGAGGTGGTTGGAACTCGGTGTATTTAGGGTTTATGGAAATTTCAGACTAGCTTTTAAATCTTTTATTTATTTTCTGGTGGATTCCAAATAAATGTAACCTAAATGATTCTTATTCATTTACATGTTTATGCTCATGGAAGATATTTGGATGAATTATTTAATGCCCACTGCTTATGATTCTTTTCTTAAAGGCCATTTCAAGTCCCTTTTTTTAGAAACAGAAAATGTTGATTTTGACGCCAAGTATACATGAATTTGAACTATAGATAAGTTTGGAATTTAGGATGAAGCCTTGAACTCAGGAAGCTCCAACCTTAGCAAATGCATTCTTTAACCTCTAAAGCAGTTATATTGGAGCAATCCAGAGGGATAACAGGGCTGTAATGGAAATTGTCAACAAAATTGAAAAGAAAAAAAGAACGCATATTTTAAAATCCAGAACTTGAGAGGTCCTTAACTACAAACAACTGAGGCATAAAATTCGAGAAGGCTTCAAACAGCTTTAATCTGCTGGTGAATCTGTTCTTTGATAGCATGTAAAATCCAGGCTGAGAAGTGTGTGCCGAAGGGTTTCAGTACACTAATTCCAAGATTGATTTTGCTAAAGGACCTGACTGGCATTTGAAAAAGAAACGGTGGGGAAGGGAAAGGAAAGAAAGGGAAGATGGAGTCTGTGAGAGAAAGAGAGAGAGATGAAGAGAGGGAGAGAGAGAGAGTCAGAGAGACAGAGAGTGAGAGATGGAGACACAGAGATTATGGAAGAGAGGAAGAGGAGGAAGAGGGGAAGGGGAGAGGGGAAGATGTGTTTAAAGACCAAAGATTTGAATTTGAATCTTGGTTTTGTTATTAATATTTTATAAGATTTTATGCAGATTGCTTGAACCAGTTTGAACCTCAGTTTTCTTATATAATAATGGGAATAGGATTCCAGACTTCACACTGTAGCATTCATCGAGGTGGTGAATGTGAACAACTCTGCAGATGCAAAGGGTGATACAAACGTGGAGATTGTTCATCCCTCCTCCCCGACTGGTAAGTCCACACAGAGTCCTCATCTGCATCTGGCCCCGCCCTCCCCCTTAACTCTGCTGTGCTCCTTCTCTGATCACAGGCAAATCTCTCCGAGTCTGCTCTGAAGCTCATGCCTAGACCTCATCTCCTTCTTCCCTCTATTGTTTACCTCTGCCTTTCCCTATTCTATCAATCTGTCATTTATTTTTGGATCTTTCCTGAGAGTCTTCAAGCATCTCTTGACCCTCTAGTTGCTCTCTAGGTCCCCCCCAAATCTCTTCTCCATTTCGTTTTTAGGATTCTTGTAAAATGTGTCTACACAAGCTGCCTCCACTTACTCACTCCCGAAGATCTTCTCCACCCATTCCAATGTGGATCCCACCACTTCCCACACTATCACTCCCCATTTTAGGGGACTGAATGGTTTTCACAGTGCGAAATCCAATGGTAAGGTTTTAGTCTCATATAACATTGTTATTTTTGCATTCAACACGGTTGGCCACTCCCTCTTGCTTGAAATGCTGTCTTGTTGGGGCCTCTGTGACTTCAAACTCTCCATGTGTTCTTGCTAGCTGTCTGGAAGCTCCTTCTGAGTCTTTTTTGATGGCTCATTTTCCTCCCAATCTCTGTGTGTTGGAATGTCTCTGGGAAAAGTTCTGGACCTTTTGTCTTCTTGGTCCACACTCCCCACTAAGCAATCCCGTTTAGTCACTTGGCATCAGAAGCTTCCTATATGCCAAAGACCCCCCGATTCAGTCTGTGACATCCAGCCCCTCTCTTGTCTTGGACCCAGACTCACATTCCAGTACTGTCTCAGCAGCTCCACTTAGCTATCTCCCAGCTACTGAAAAGGAACATGTTTAAGACAGAAGTTATGATTCCCTTCCCTGCCCCAAATATGCTTCTCTCCAAGGCTTCCCCACTCAGTAAATGACCAGTTGCTCATGTCTGAAACCTGGGAGTTATTCTTGACACTTCCTTATTCCTTATTCTTTACATTAAATTTAATACCAAGTCCTATGAATTCATCTTCCCAAATGCCTTCGTGCTCGCCCACTTCTGCTCAGGTTCACGGAAGTCACTAGTCCAAATCACCACCATTTCTCACCTGCACGATGATGCTGACTTCCAAGCTGTTTTTTTCCACTTCTAGTTCTGTTGTCTTTGATTCTGTGCTTCACGCAGCAATGAGAGCATTATTCAAAAAGTGCGAAGTGAGTGTGCCATTTCCCATCTTAACGTCCTTCACTTGGGCTTAGGATAAAATCCAAAATTTTTATCACAGTCTGCAAGACGCCACGTGACCTGAGCTTTGCCCCTTTCTCTCTAATCTCATGTCACTCATCATTGACCCTCTTATTCATCGCCACTGGTTTTTGCCAAGGCGCTCTAGAGTTCAGCATTTTCATGTGTTGCAAAAAGCCAGACCACTATGAATTTAGAGTTGTGATGCCAGAAAGACAGAAGTCCTTTTGCTTATGCCTATTGTGGAAAGTATTATTTTATATGGGTTCCCAGGGAATATGGGAAAAAAGGGAGAACATTTAGCAAAATATGGGCAAGGAAGATTTTCAATGGCTTCCTTTTCATTTGTGATAGAATAATAGAACTGAAAGGGAGCACAGACATCATCGAATTCAACTTCTTCCTTTGGAAGATGAGGAGACAGTGGTTCAGGGAAGGGAAATGATTCTTAAGATCACAGAGCTTCCTAGTTTTCATGTAATGTAAATAGCTTTTGTGTTAGGTGTAACTGGGTGGATCAAATTCACCTTTCTTACGCTAAAGTGATCTTTTGCTCTTCAAATGCTCCTTCTACTGTGATGGAGAAAAGAAACCCCTGTCATTTGTGTGTTCCTACAAGTAAGTTTAAGGAAGGATATTGTTCATATGGCCACTTACAGCTTAAAAGTCATTCTTCAATGAGAATAACATAACCTTTTTTCCCTTAAGAAATTTGAGGCATAGCAAAAGACAGAAATTTTCAAGTTGGTGGCATTTAGAAGCTTTTACCGCTTGTATCTAAAATCCAATCACTCAAAGAGTATCTGTTTGCCAAGCTGGTTGTGAATGCAAAGGACCAGGACAGCTTTGTCTGAGCCTCAATTTCCCCATTTTTGGAACAGAGATAATGTCTATGCTATAGTGTGTTTATGTCACACAGTTGTGGTGAAAAATAAGTAAGAAAATGAATTTGATGGCATTCTGTACATGCTCGCTTCCATTTTTGCCTTTTTTTGCTTTCTTGCTTCCTTGGTCAAATTATATAGCTGGTTTCATCTCCTCCCTGGAACTGAGGGGCCTGAGGGATATGTACATATTCATGTATTCACTCCCATACCTGTGTATGGAACCACATACACGCTCTTAGATGTTCTCCTTTGCAGCACTTATGACAATTGTAATCATATGGTAATTTATTTAAACATTTGTTTACTGCCCAACTCTGTATCTGAGCTTCAATTAACTCTAAACTTCAAGGGCCATTTTTGCTCTGTTCTCTGTTGTATGTGAGCACCTGCAGATTTTTAAAAATTCATTTTACATCTATTTTTTTGGGTGTTGATTTAAGTGCCACATGATTTTCTCAGCTCTGGATATCTGGCAGTTTACAAAAACAATCTCTGGCTGTAGTGCTTTGTTCTAGTGGGGGAACACAGATGATCACACATCCTTGCTTCTCCATTTACTAGCTGTGTGATTTCAGTCAAGTTACTCAACCTATCTGTGCCTTAATTTCCTCGTGGGCAAAATGAGAGATAATTCTCCATAGGTCTCTCATGTTTTTTACCTCTTGTGAACAGTTTTCATTCTGTGCTACCTTTTCAAATATGTTTGTATAGCAAACAGCCTTGGAATGTAGCAAATGCTTTTTCCTCCTTGGAGAGGGCAGATTTCCTGACCAATATAATAAAGATAATGTCTCCCTCTGAGGCAAAGGTTGGGCAGTGTTGCCAGTGTCCTTGTCATAAAATTAGGGGATTACTAGGCTCAGCTTCCTTAGCTGTGACTAGGTCCACAGTGTGTACTGCACCCATGCAGGCCCACCTGTATTGTCTCTGTGGGAGTTGGGGGGAGCAAAGGGAACTGATGTGAACATGAAGCTCATGCCAGCTGCTGTGCCATGAGTAATAACATCCTTTGCTTCTGACCCAGGAGTCTCATATCTTCTGCCAGCATCTGTGTGGGGCAGGTTGACTTGTCAGCTGGCAAGCAGGGAAAATCTCAGATCCAACACAATTTTTGATGATAATATTTGTTCCTACTTCATAATGTTGTTGTGAGAGTCAAATGGAAGAATGCCCTCGTACTTGCTGTTACTATGGCTGGAATGCCTCCCCCACCCCACATGATAGTCACTCGCCCATTCACTCATTCACTCACAGCCTCTAGGTTTTCCCTCAGATAGTACCCTCTTAGTGAGGTACATCTCTACTTCCCTATGTAAGGTGCAGCTTTCTCCTGTATCAGTCAGGTTCAACCAGAGAAACAGAAACAGTAGAAGATCTATATTAAGAGATTTATCACAAAGAATAGGCTTATGCAATTGTTGGGGCTGGCTAGGCATACGGGATATCCGTAGGGCAGTCCCACGGGAGTGGCAGGTGGGAACTCTCAGGTATGAGCCGACACTGCAGCCCACAGGTGGAATTTCTTCTTCCTCCAGGAAGACTCAGCTCTGCTCATAAGGCCTTTCAACTGATTGAATCAGGCCCACCCAGACCATCTAGGATAATCTTCCTTACCTCAAGTCAACTGATTCTAATCACACCTACAAAATACCTTCACAGCAACACCTGGATTAATGCTTGATGGAATAAGAGAGGACTGTAGCCAGGACAAGTTGACATATCAAAAGACCAGACACCCTAATACCCCTTATTGTCTTTATTTGTTTTATTTTTGCCATCACACCTATCCACACCTAATTCACTATTTTAACTTATTTTGCCAATTACTTTTCTTGTCCACTAAAATGTAAACCCTGAGAGAAGAGGGATTTTTGAATGTTCACTGTTGTATTATCTGCCCATACAACGGTGCGTGCCCCATACCAGTAGATGGCCGATAAACACATGTTGCACTACTGAACGAAGGAAGATGAAATGCTCAGAAAAGTGTGCACTAAATGCTAGCTATTGGGATAATAAATATGCAAATTATATCATATAAAGACTTTGCATATATGGTCTCAACATTTTCTTCATGCTTCCCTTCTTTGATCCCAGACACTTTTTCAAATGTGCTAAATCCAGTTCCCTGTGCTAGGTTCAGCCTCTGTGGAACGCCCCTGCCTGTGCTGGCTCCAGCCTCACCTGTGGTTCTATCAAATGCAGTCAAGTGCTTCTGCTGCACCTCCTACCTCTTTCCTTCTGCACAAACTCTTCTCCCAGCCATGAATTGCTTTCTCCAACCTCATTCACTTGGCTTAGTTTTATTCCTCTTTTAACACTCAGTTCGGGTGCTCATTCCTGTTCAAGGTCTTTTCTGATCCCCAAGGCTGGTGCCCTTTTTTGTGCCTCCACGGTGTTCTGTACTCTGTCCTAACACTTAGCTGACTCCAGCATCCCATTATAATTGTCTATTTCACTCATTCCACGCTAAAATCCTTGAGGACAAGATTACGTCATTCATCTCTGCAGCTCCAGAACGTAGTACAGCTTCTGGCACAGAGAGATGTGCAATAAATTTTGGCCGAATTGAGTACTGTTGAATGCAGGCTCCCAAACGTCACAGAGCAGCTGCTCTGTTCAGCATTGCGAAGGGCGGTGCCTCCCACCTCTCACCCTGCACTGCAATCCCAGGGGAGAGTTTTGAACACATGGTGCCTGGGTTTCAACCTCAGAAATTCTCATTCAACTGGTCTAGCATGAGGCTTGGGTGTTGGTATGTTTTTTAGAAGCTCTTCAGGTGATTTTGATGTGCAGCTAGGGCTGAGAAACACAACCTCTGGGATAACTCTGAGCTAAGTTTCTAGTTTATTTGTTCCCTGTCTGGCTGGAAGAGCAGCTTGTTCCCTTGGGGAGCTTTGTACCTGGAATCCTTGCTCACTGCTTAGAGTTCATGATGCACCTGTGTTTATGGCCTTGAGCAGCCTGGGCAGGAAAGAATTTATATTTTTACTGCATTTTTATCATTTATTGAAAAGGATGTATTATGTGATCACAGGAAGATGCTTTGAAGGTAATAAAAACAATCCGGAATTCGTCATTCAAACTCACATTGTTCTTTGGGAATGGGAAGGATGCCGTGGGTGGGCGGTGGGCTGTGGAGGGTTTAAGCAAGATCAGCCTGCCAGGGTCCCTGAACTTCTTCCTTTTCAGCCACCTTCATCTCTGTGTGGCAGTTAGGAGAGAGGGCTACGGAGTCAAATACTGGAGTTTAAGTTCTAGCTCACCCACTTAACAACTTAGTAGCCTTGTAACTTCTTTGTGCCTCAGTTTCTTCAACTGTGCCAGAGGGCCATAGAACTACTGCATACAATTTTGAGGATTAAGTCATATGATGCAGATAAATTACTGCACATAATAGGTGCCCAAAGACAAAGCTATTGTTGTTGTCGTCTCCCCTGTGCCTTCACCTTCATCCCTGGGCCCAGCCTCAGGCAGAGCCTGTGCTCTGCCTCACCTGTACTGCTGCAGTAGCCCGAGAATGGGATTTCTTGCCTCCACCAGCCTCCGATCCACCTGCTACGTGGCCTGCACTGCTATCCTCCGGGTGCACAGTTTTTATCAAATCATTCATTTATTCAGTCATTGAGCCCCCTCAGTGGCTCTCTTTCTTGCCTGTTGCATCGGCCCTAATGTCTCTGTTCACTCTCCATTGGGTTGAACTGTTTTCCTTTTTTCCCCTGCCATGTGCTTCAAACTTTATAGTCTCCCTACCTTTGCTTGTCCTGCCCCCTGAGCACAAGACCCCAGTCTTCTCCTCTGTAACTATGTAAATCCAAACAGTGCCATGCTGGTCTTACGTCCTCCAATTACCTTCATGCTTTGACTTCAGCCACACCATTGCCTCTTCTACAGAGGCCACACTTCTTTAGGGTGTGCTAATTTATATATAAAGCAATTTCCCAGTCCTGATGGTTTAACCCATAACATTATTTTCTCAACCCTGTCATACTCCACGCAGTGCGTGCCTGCTTTGCTCCAGCAGTTATTGACGGGCCTGGGCTTCTTTCACAGGGTGGACCCCCCTTTTCCCAGGGCCTTTGGATTCTCCACTGGATCCTCCACACAGATTAGAGGCAAAAGAACATGGGAAACTGCTCAGGGGCCGGCCAGTCTTGAATGAGGCGTACATCACGTCTACCCACATTTCTTTGTCCCACTTGGTGTCCTAGCTCCACCTAATTGAGACAGAGGCTGGGAAATATAGTCAGTCTTTGTGCACTGGAGCAAAGGTGGTTGAGATGGCAAACACACAGCATTGTCTCTGCCAGTTACTACAGCACAGTTTTAACAGCTGATATTTCTAGTTTCCCTAAAAATGGACTTCTAGTTTCCCTAGACTGTACTTATTTGTGACGCTTTTTTAAAACATAGAATTCACTGGTAGTTTCTTTTCAGAGCAACATTGGCAAGCAGTAAGATGTGATCAGCTTTCTTTGTCTTGCTTTTCACAGTGAACTTGGTTGGCATTCTCTAAGGACACAGAGGTGCGCTCATTGTCCGTGGCTGAAAGTACATCTGATGTTAAGAGAGGGCGTTAAGAGGGAAGTAAGAAGACAGAGTAAATAAAGAACTTTGTAATTTGTCAAGATGTGGGTACAAAAATCTTTTCAAAAAAAAATTTTTTTTTTTTTTTTGAGACAGAGTCTTGCTCTGTCTCTTGGGCTGGAGTGCAGTGGCATCATTACAGCTCACTGCAACCTCAAACTCCTGGGCTCCGGCAATCCTCCTGCCTCAGCCTCCCAATAACTGGGACTACAGGCACACGCCACCATGCCTGACTAATTTTTCTAATTTTTGTAGAGACGGGGTTTCTTGCTCAGACTGTTCTCAAACTCCTGGCCTCAAACGATCCTCCCGCCTCGGCCTCCCAACATGCTAGGATCTTTTCCAAATATTTTTCTTCAAGAAAAAGTATCACAGATTATTTGTGGCTGTGCTCTTTTCTTCTGACTGTTGGAAAATACATCATGGGGGAGTTCTGTGGGTTGATTTGCGTCCTCAAAAAAGATATGTTGAAGTCCTGACCCCTGGTACCTGTGAAGATGAACTTATTTGTAAGCAGGGCCCTTCCAGAAGTAATCAAGTTTGTATGAGGTCATAGCAGATTAGGGTAGGCCACAATCCAATGACTGGTGTGCTTATCAGAAGAGGGACATTTGGACACAGACACACAGAAAGGATAACCCACGTGAAGGCACAGAGACACAGACACATAGGGAAGATGGCTATGTGGGGACAAAGGCACAGATTGGGATGATGGACCCCCAAGCCAAAGAGTGCCAAGGATTGCCCAGCAACCCCCAGAGGCTAGCAAGATGCAAGAAAGATTCTTTTCTAGAAACTTCAGAGAGGGTGCAGCCCTGCTGACACATTGATTTTGGACTTCTGACCTCCAGAAATATAAGAGAATAAATTACTGTGGTTTTTCAGCCCCCTAGTTTGTGGCACTTTGTTATGGCAGCCCTAGAAAATGAGTACAGGGGGCTGCATCTGTTTTATGACTCTGTCCTCCCTGAGCTCTGCATGGTGCCCAGATCATGGTCCACAAAAGATGTCTACCGAACAGTGAAGGGACTCTTCCTTAGGGCAGAGATTGCTCTTTGTGGCTTTCGGATCCCCCTTGCAAAGCCCAGGGCAGTACTTGGTTTACAGAACTGGTTCAACAGTGACAGGTTTTCACTGATTGTTGAGTACTCAGTTAAGAGAACTGCATCAGTCATGAGATGGGCTGGGAATTTGGGTGTGAAGTTTCCACAATAAGCAGCTATTCTGATACCTGTGAATAAAAGATGCCTTTTGGTCTCCTGATGACAGACACAACAGTAACTATTACTACTAATACTTCTTACTTTTTCCAGGTGTATTACAGACATTATTTCATTTGCTTTTCATAATAACACTATAGGGTATGTAATCTTACTTTATGCTATAGATGAGGAAACTGAGGCTCAGAGAAGTTGTTAAGTAATGTAACCAAGGTCACATAGCTGGTAAAAGGCAGGTCAGAGGGTAGGTGTGCACAGCCAGCTTTACTGGCCAACATGCTCTGGAAGGCTCTACTGAGCTGTCAGGCTTGTACTATTGTCCAGGTTGTACAAAGTTATACTGATTCTTTTTTTTTTTTAATTTGAAGAAGGGACTTTTTTTTTTTTTGGATTCATGCAGAAATACTGTATAGGCTAGCAGTGACCCTCATCTGACCCTCCACATTCAGCCCTGAGTACATCTTGTGGCTTGCTTGGTAAGAGGGGAGGCTTAATAAGATTCCTAACTAATCTTCCTAGAGCAAATGTTCATTACAAATCCTTTCTGTTCTGGTTACCCTATCAAATTCTGGCCTTATTCTTGAGGAGATTCCAAGTTAGTGGGGCGACAGACAAGTCACAGGCTGTTAAGCCACATGTACTCAGGGCTGGTTAGAAGCAAGCCCAGGGCACCGTGTGAGCACAGGGAGAATCTGCTCACTCAGGACTGGCGAGGCGGGGAAGGCTTGGCCAAGGAAGGCTTCCTGGAAGAGGTGGCTGCTACGTCACCACTCTCAGCTCTTTCTGCAGGTAAATGTTATGCAAATATTTAAAGCGTTGCTAGTGTGAGATTTTATTAATCATGCCTTTTTATTCTGTATTTTTGATGCTTTGACACCTTGGGACCTTGCTTGTGCTGGACTGCCCCTCCCTGGACTAGCTAATTTCTAGAGATAACAAAAAACTGGAGAATGTCTTTCATATGCAAACCAACCAACCCAAGGCCCACACCCACACACACCTTCTTTATAGCACTTTTGCTTTTATACTTCGGGCCACTATTTCTTATCCTAATCACCCCAGGGCAAGGTGCTAGACAATTAGGGACAGCCTCTATGCCCCACGGTAAGCTGAAATTATTCAAAGTAGCTAATCCTACACCTGCTTACCCTCTCTCACCCATGCCAGTGAAACCACAAAAAAGACTCTTGCCCACACTTGCCCAGGGGACAGACCCGGGTGTGGCCCCGCGTGGAGCGGAACAAGAACTATGAGTGAACCTCTTCCTTCATGAGGTCATTGCGGTGCCTGCGTGTCTCGCCAGACCTGATTAAAACAAGTCCCAGGAACCCATGGAACAGGACCTGAATAAACGGTTTGGGGAACTGGTTGGAATTCAGAAAGGATGGGGCCTGAGGGGATGTGGTGAGTAAGGAAGCTACCGGTGTCCAAGAGGCCACTGGGCACCAGCAGCTCCACAGACAGACGCCTGGGGTGATGAACCAGAGACCTGTGCTGTTAATCGGCGCTCGGCAGAGTCGTGGCTGCTGTAGGTTCCCCGCATTTCCCCACAGGAGGCAGTGAAGGCCCTTGTACATATCTTTTATGGCAGTAAAAGTGGGTGGGAGGGTGGGTAGGGGTGAAGGGGCCTGGATCTCTCTCCATTAAGCAGGTTTTCAGGGAGAGAACGCAGGGAACATGTGCAGGCTGACAGGATGGTTTTGGAAAGAAAAACAGAGCAAGTACATGGGGAATAAAGGAAGCCAGTTTGGGTCTCAAAAGTAGCCCCGGCAGCCTTATCAGTGAGCAGGTTTCTTGGAGAAAGCATCCCCTGGGGCGCTGTGCTCCTAGAGTGGCAGCCTGCCCTCCTGCGGGCTCTGATGAAAGGACTGGCCTGAAACACTCTCAATCAATTCCCCTTTATCTCTCCTCTTCTCTTCCTCAGGGAGGATAATCCCCTGTTTTGCAGTCTCTTCACATCCAGCATGTAGCATCCATTGATTTTTATAGTTGTTTTTGCCAGTCGATACAGTCATTGAAGCCGAAAGACCTGCAGGTCTGAAGTCCTGAACTTGAGAAAGGAGTTCGGACTCCTGAAAGCAAACAGTTCTTTTTTTTTTTTTTAAAGGGCCAGATCCTATAGGATGAGGTACACAGGGGCTCTTTGAGAGACACATAGTTATTCTGGTTTACTTCTTCTATTCCTTTTGTATCATCCCCTAAATAAAACCCTCTTCCTGATTATTTATTCACCAGATCACGTGGTGGCACAATGTTTCATCAGATACTGTCCCATACTTGCAGCTTCTTAGGAGAGGAAAGGCACAGACATAACTGCAACAAAAGGTCAAATCATAGCATCTCAGATTTGAAATAACCATTACTTAGGAACTTGTGGCTCATGAAACACTTTCTCCTTTGTTACCTAGTTCAATTTTTAAACGGAATCAGTGTTTTATGGATTAGGAATTTGAGCCATGGAGGGGAGGTCATTTATTCAATCAGAAAATATCCACTGGACAACCTCTCTGGGCCCCATACTATTCTAGGTGTGCGATATCCAGTGTGACCAAAAGAGAGGAACTCTCTGCCTTCCTGGCACGTCTTCACAGCTAAGGCATTCTGGAAACAAACTTGAACTCAAGCCTTCTGCTGTAAATGCAACAAGAGGGGATTCTGAGGCTATTTGGAGCAAAGTTTTGCCACTCCATAACTGTGTGATCTTGGGAAAATTACTGAATTTCTTCAAGGCTCCATGTATGATAGAGACAGTGATTGTTCCTGTCTTAAGGGGTCTCTGAGAAGTTTAGAGATTATGGAGGTTAAATGCCTGGCCCACAGTAAAGGCTCCATAAAGCACAGTTGTCATCACCATGGTGATGGAACACCTATAAATGCTTGGAGTTAGGAACTATTTCTTTCTATTTGGGAAGGGGATCAGAGAAACCTTCTGAGAGGAGATTACCTTGACATGAGCATTAAAAGACAACTTCTTTTAATGTGTCTCTCAATCTGTTAGAAAATACTTGTTGAAGCCCACCTAACAAGTCTTTTACATAATGATATAAATTTCCCACTAGAAAAGTTTTATTCCAAGATTTGTGGGTCCAAGTCAGGATATTGAAAGTCCCAGTGAGAGTCATAAAGAAAGAAGAGAAGCTGAGTAAGATGATGCAGAAATGCATATAAATATGAAATTGGGTTCAGTCCTTTTGCAAACCCTCCTCTTTGGTAACAAATAAAGAGTAGGCTCTGGAGTCAGATGGAAAGCCTGTGTTTGAACCCCTGTTCCTTCGTATACTAGCTGTGTGCCTTGAATAAGTGCAGTAAACCCCGTGGGTCTCAGTCCCTCATCTGTGAGTTGGGGAGAACAACTCCTACATTGTGGGGATAATACTTGTAAAGCACTTAATATGGCTAACAAAGGAGAGCCAAAAAAATAAAATTAATGCACCCAAGACTGGTTTCTTTTTGCATATCTCTTTGGTTAATGTCACAATGTGGGGGAAGGATCCTTGTATACAGCCCTGGGCTTGCCCCTAACTCAGGAGATGGTCATAGGCTAGTCCATTGCCCATTCTTGGTTTCCATTTTCTCCTCTGTAAAATGAATATTGGCTCAAAACCTGTGTTTTTGGACTTTTCTATAGGCTAGGGGTGGTCCTGGAAGCTGCTTCAGGTTATTTTCATTATTCTAAAAAGCCTGCTGGAGATCTTATAGGTAGAATAAATAAAAGTACACAGGCTAGGAAAAATGATACTTTTCTTATGTCATTCTTTGGTTTAAAACTTTCCATGGCTCTCCATTTCCTTGGGGTAAGGGCTAGTGTCATTGAAACATCCTACACAGCCCTGCACCCCTTCTTCCTTTTTCTTAGGCCCACCACCTTTCCTGATCATCTGCAACTCTCTCCATGGATTCTGTCAACCACACTGAGTGACTGTTTCTCAGATACTCTAGGCCTGCTTTGGTAGTCCAGCCTTTGCTTAGAATGCTCACCTTAGCATGACATCTGTATAGATCACTCTTACCTCCTTTAACTAGCACCTTCTCCATGAATGCTATGCTGAGCACTCTATTTTATATTACAACCTCTCCTCCCCATGTTCATCACCACCTCTCCATGACATCTCCAAGGCTACCTCTCTCACCTTGCTTTCTTTTCTCCAATACCACTTATCATCATATAATATACCACATGATTTACCTTTTTTTGGTAAATTTTGTTTTGACTTTACTTTTGCACTAGCATTTATGC